>JAKELP010000005.1:103711-10103711 GCA_029929735.1 Mimosa pudica | reverse complement strand
TTGCCAATATCTTGGGACGCTTTTCTTTTTAATAGAGGCCCCGTCTCTTACAAAAATGACCTATCATTATTGAGACATTATACTCAAAACCTAACTACTAACAAATCAAACCCTCACTACAAGTGATCTCACTCACACCGTGTTAGAATAACAATTCAAATCATTAATGACATGTCTTGTAAAAATTAAAGTGGGTCACTTGTCTATGCTAAAATAACTTTTAACTATTTGTCAATTATGTGGTAGTGGTGGTTCCATGATTTTCATTTATATAGATCCATTGATTCACATGATGGCCCTGTTCTCTCGATCTTACATTTTCAGAAACTTCCCATTTTTCTACTAAATGTTCGGAGTTAGATAAAAAAAATACTTTTCCTTCTCAAATATATGACAATTTTAATTAGGTGGGGGTGCATTTTAGCATTATTGAGACATGCGACAATCCATTTTGAATTTGATTAAGGGTATGTTTGGATTCAGCTTCTGGAGAATAACTTATGGGCAAATAGCTTTTTGAGAATAATTTTTGAGTATAATAGCTTTTCTGAATAACAACTTTTGATGAAATAAGAGTGTTTGAATTAAGCTTTTTGAGAATAGTTTTTTAAGAATAACTTTTGAGTAGAATATTTTTTTTGAAAAATAGTTTTGATGAATAGCTTTTCATGTTTTTTTTATTTGAAATAAGTGTTTTCCCTAAATGAGAGATTGAAACTTTCAGCTGGAAAAAGAGAAAAATGTAGTTTTTTTCTCAAAATAGCTCTTGGAACCCTAACCTAGCTTTTCTTCTCAAAATAGTTTATCCAAAAAAATTTGAGTGTTTGAGTGCCTTTATGTGAAACTTAGGTTTGTGAGTCATAATAGCTTTTGGAAATGTATCCAAACAGGTTAACAGACACTAAAATAAAGGCCTTTTCTCTATGTTCTGTTTTTTAAAAACATCCTAATCATTTTCCATTATTTCCCCTAATCATTTTTGGCTTGGCTACCGTCCCTTTTTCTTGTAGTATAATAATAATAATGCTTACTTGCATGATTGTTGTCGAGGCAACATCAATAGAGACACTTTTGGAAAAATTTGACAAAAATTAGAATTGAATCTCATATTTATGATCAAAATCAACTCCCAAAATATCACTCACTCTGCTCCTAAATATAAATTATATTTATCCAATTTGATTATATTTTTTGTCTAAAAAAATTTGATTAGATTAAGGTAATTTAGGTAATCAAAATTACTTGATATTTACATATGCACCCTAACCATACACTTTTATGATTTTATTACCACCCTCCTTCTCTTATTTTTTTTTAGTTTTTGAAGAGTTTTAGTAAAAATAATTTCGGAGAGGTTATAAAAAATTAGAAATCTGTATTATATTTAGAGCTAAACTTGTATCATTAAATAAATCTTATATACATATATTTGGTACAGAATATATGCTTAGTACAAAAGCATCTCTTGTCTGTGTCTACTTTGTTTTTACATCGTGTGAACATTTAGTTTATATATTATGTATCAAAAAATATATTTAGTGTGTATCCTGTCATTTTTAGACTTATAGTCTTATAGATTCTATGTGGACAGCCTCAGAAACACAAACATATAAAAAATATTTTTTTATTTAAACAACTAATAATATGTGGATAGAAAAAACGATGCCCCTGGCAATTCAATCACCACTTTATGATAGAACATATACCAGATGTATACGAAGAATTTGAGGCATCTCATTATGTAAGTGATTAGATGATTGGTAGTTAAAGGTATCTCACCATTTTCATAAATAATGCAGTCATTTTCCATTTAATTAACGAGCAAGTTGATTCAGTATAGTTCTGGCAAAGGAAAAAAAGTTGATTCAGGAGGCGACATACACCACACATATGAATGATTATATATTTATACCATCTTCAAGTAGTATACATAGTCTGAAACGGACGGATGAGATTAAAGTAAAAAGATTTAAATCAATTCCCATTGCGCATGGAAGAAATAGGCACATTAAATTTATATATAAATCATGGATAATATAGTACTCCCTGCAGTCTTAAATATAAGACCTAATTGACTTTTTCTAGAAAATCCTTAAAAAAGCAAAATAAGTTAATTATAAATTGATTTACCTAATTTTTTCCCTTAAACTAGTTTATTTTACCTATAAACTAATCGATAATCTAAAAATATATCAAATATGTCATCATTTAATAATCTATTTCGCAATCTTAATCTCTAAAAAAAAATCAATTAGGTTCTATATTTAGGACCGGAGGTAGTATGTCATCATTTAATAGCTTATTTCGCAACCTTAATCTCTCAAGAAAAAAAGTCAATTAGGTCCTATATTTAGGACCGAAGGTAGTAGTTTTTTACGAAACAGCTTTTTATCATAATGCACTTAGTCTATATCAAATTATTTAGAAGATAATAAATCCAATAAATGTGCATTTCGGTCAATCCAAGTCCAGCTGATTTTTTATCAAAAAAAAAGTCCAGCCGATTTAGATATATAATAATTCATTATTTGTAGAATTATCCTCAAAACAATTCCATTGCATCTAATGACGCGTATTGAAATAATGTAGATATACAACCCATCATCCTGGGTTCAGTGACGAAGAGATTGAACAATGAGCGTCGGGTTGTCCACCACGTCGCGAGTTCGATCCTGGGGAGTGACACTTTGTTGTGTCTCCATCGCGGCGCTTGAGAAGACATCTCCGTAGCTAAGTGAAGCTGAGAGTAACCTACCTGTGTTGACAGACATAAAGGGCTTGTTGGTCATGCTCCAAAGCCCACAGGGACAGGCCTCAGTGGATCATGAGTTAGGTGTCCTGCCCTTGGATTGGGTTGAGCCCAAACCCCTTCCTAAAATTTGTGTATCAAAGAAATAACTTAGATTTTGGTAAAAAAAAAAAATAACGTAGATATACAGCCAGAGAAAAATATAATGAACACTTACGCTGTCAAATTTGGAGGCAATGAAGACCCAATCACCTAATAAAAATTCAGCCTTAGCTTATGCTTTTTCGTGTCTTTTTTGCTTGAAAAAGCACTGTTCAGTTCTGGGAATATTGAAGAACACGTATAAGTCTCCGTAGGGAAACTTCTTCCAACAAATTAAAAGAATTTTCGTCGGTGAGGTTGTCTTTGTCTATGTGGAAACAGAATACCAAGTTCGTTGGTCCAGCACCACTTTAATAAAACAGATAAAGAACTAGTAGTCTAAATTCGTCGTAGGTGCCAAATATGTAATTTATTGATAAGCTTTCAAAAATTTAATTAAGTATATGTACCGATGATTTAAAAATTTTATGTCTCATCAGTTTTTATTTACCAGATCATTCCTCAGTTTCTTGTATTGTGGCTCTAGTTAGGGCTTGTTTGGTTGGCTAGGGAAAGTGCCAAAGAATTAGAAAAAGGAGAAAGTAATGGTTTTTGTGTAATTTATATATATCCCGGGGCCCGCAAGTTTTCTCTCTCCATCTCACAATTTTTCTGGGCCCACAAACTTTATTTTCCTATCATTACCTAATTTACCTCCACTTTCCATTTTCACCCTTTCACTTTCCATTTTTTCACTTTCTTTCCTACAACCAAACGGGCCCTTACTGTAAAGTCGACGACGGTACGCATGTACTTTGCAGGAAATATAATTAAAATAAATTTCACATAATTCGTGGCTAAAGGATAACAAGATTTTTTTCTTAAAAAAACAGGATAACAGTGGTTTATGTGAAAATAGTCATATTATTATACTTAACTAATTGCGCTTTTAGTTTTTTTTTTCAGGTTATTTGTAATAACACTATATTTTTATCCCTACTATTTTATTTTTCGCCTATCAGGTATAATTTATAATATGTATTTATTTAAATACTATAATTCCAAGTATATAATTTTATTATCTACTATTTGTTTCTTCATTATCCAATCTTTATACTCTTTCTCATTCTCATTCAATAACTCTATAGTCTTTATCTAGTTTAATTATAATAATATTTGTGTCTCAAGTAAATAATAATTATTTATTTGAAAACCATATGTCGTGGTTCATAAGGCGAAACATATTCAATCCCCCCGGGCGAAAAACAGCTACACGAAGCAATTGGTGGGGTGATAAAGTTGCAAGTATTATTTGGCATGACATGTTACCTTGTTTCAACACTTTATATCGTGCTTACTCAACTCGCGACACATGACATTTGCCGTGGTTAAAACTACAACAGTATGGTTCTTTCACCTGCGACAAACAGCCATTTTTGTTATAGTGAGTTTGTGAAAGTCGTAAGTTAAATTAACTAGTGAAAATTGTAAAATTTAATCCGGAGTTTACCAGGAAGGGTTGCCAGTGATTGAATTGATGACTTTAAAAAGGCACGGAGGTGTCTTATCTCGCCCTTTCTAATTAGCCATCAGACCATTGGTTCCTCCAATCCACATATTACATTCTTCTTTGAAAAACATGGAGGAGCATTTTTGTTTGTTGGCTGGTACACATGGCAAGGGGAGGATTTGGCGTGGCAAGACTGGATGCGGATATGCCCCCTCGAGGCCTTGACCATTCCCATGTGGCCAAACCAAATCAAACCTTAGGGCTTCGTCTACATCTCAACAGGTCAACCTTGTCTTGTGTTCGGATTTTGTAGAACAATCCAAAGCTCACGTGTCGTTGACTCACCCTTAGTCCAACTCACGCTGTTTTTTTATACACAACTCACGCTGTTATGTGTCATTTTAATAAGATTCAAACCAAATTAATTTAACTCACTTGTACTCGAATTAAACCAGCATATAGAGTAACTTTTTGTTTTCCTGTCATGTAGTTAATATTTGATTCGATGAGTCGCGGCTCCTTATTACAGGACAGAATGTGAAGTAAAATTTGTTGTTTGTAACCTATTACTCCATTCAATTTCCTAAAATAGGAGGTGAAGTCTGTGTGTCACCAAACTCGACAAAATAAAATAAATTACTAATGTATTTTCAGTTCACAAGTGGAACTACTAATGATTTTTTTACTCTGAAAAAAAAAGGTGATAAAGATGTCTTGAGCTGGGTATTTTCCGTCTTTTCTCTCTCCACCATTTCAGACATACCATGACCGTGGCTTGAATAAATTAAGTTACTCAATAAAAGTAGTAGTACACTATATTTAATTGGGGCATTTAGCTACTTAAATGATGTTGGATGTTGGATGTTGGATGTCGGATAACCGATTCTGTGGAAAAGTATTCTATAATACCTGATGGACCGAACCTAAAGAAGATAAGATCAATATTCAACCAAAAGTAATACTCCCCTTCTGCTCCTTGAAAAGGAAAAAAAGAAAAAGTATCCTTCCATTGAGAATTGAGATTGCCCAACTTCAACGTTTGCTCTGAACCCGGAGGGGGAATCTAAGCCTCGTTGATGTGGAGGCACGAAGGCCAAATAAAAATAAAAGGTGATGAATGTAGGAACCTCATAAAACTTTAATTGGTGAGCCTATATTGTTTTGATACTGTGACGTTGAAATATCAATTTATTGGAAATTTGGTATAGGACATTCTATCTGAAATCACAGTAATTAATGGAGTTGTGATTTCAGGAATGAAAACGCAAAACTAACCAATCATAAAACATCCTTATAGAATGATAAATCCATGACAAATGGAGGGAGAGCAACGAGCTAAACGTGATCTAAAACCTCAAAATTGATACAATCAAGTTTTAAATCCCACTCAGACATATGTATTGATCTCATTTTCTTCAACATATATACTCCTATTTTTCAGCTTTAAAACAGTTTTATATACCAACTAGCAACATAACCCCCGTGCGTTGCACGGGATTAAGAAGTGGAAAAATGTGACATATATATTATTGCTCTGTCTGGTCCTAAATATAAGACATAATAACACAAACCTTGTCATAAAAAATTAGGTAATCTCATGCAATCCAAACCCAAGGAATGAAGACAGACCTCCTCATTTCTGTGTTGAAAAAACTCATTTATGTGTGGGAAGAATATTTTTAAGTATTTTTCAATAATTCATTGACCAAAATGAACAATTATTTTGTTTATTGGTCAGAATGAGACATTTAATTGTTCGTTGACCAAATTGATACTTTTGAAACAGTTTATTAGCCAAAATAATATTTAACCTCAATAAATTGATGTTGGATTTTCTGAAATGCCTTTCTCATTCACAAGTTATAACTATTATAAGTATCATCAAGCAATTTTTTTTATTTTTTAAATATAAAATTATTCATATAACGGTAACACTATTTTATAATGTGTGTGTGTTTAGATTACATGGTATATTTTTAATTTACGCAATAATCAAACTCGCTCCCCATCTATAAAAGTAAAAGAAGTCTCAAACTTCATCCCTAATCTCCCCCTCATCCAACCCCCTGGGACACCTGTTCCACCCAAAAGTTTACATGGACTAAATTTAGATTGTAGTTGATCTGTTCAATTGATTTCAATTTAGATTACATGTAGTTTTTTAAAATTTGCCAAGAATCAAATTCGCTTGTATATAACATATAAGAAAAGTCAAACTTAATTTCCAATCTCATCAAAACCTCCAAAAAAGGCAAATTTCCCCAATTACAACCTCATCTGAAAGATAATTTAATTTATAGAAAAATAAAGATAATAAACCATTTGATTTATAATTATTCTCACATCTTTCCTAAGATAGTGGAACTGTGGAACATTTGTTGGAAGAGCAAAAACTTTTGCTTATTATGAAACTTTATTAGTTAATAAATATAAATATTAATCTTTTATTTTGGAACACCGTTGTAATATGTGGCATTTCATAACATAGCACAATATTAAGCCTCTTTGTAATGATAACAAAAAACTTATTCTTTCTTCAATTTGCCTGACAAATAAATGGAGTTTTCTATGTTCATCTTTTTGCCCCTTTAAACTTTTTATTTCACCCAGTTACTCTCCACTTTCATTAAAAGACAACACAACATTTGAGATGTTGAGAATGGAATAATATATTATATATCCTCAAGATTAATTGATTATAAAAATAAAAGTGGTAAAATCCTCAAGTAAAATATAAATCAAAAAGGGAGAGAAACAAATTAAATGATCATCCTGACATAGTGATAACGTTGAAGAAACCTACAATCACTACAAGAAAATAGTAGGCTAGTCACGTGGGGTATGTGGCGCATGGGGCAAGAGTGACAAAATCAACTTTGTTTGTCACGTATGACTTCCCCAAACGTGACACAAACTGGAATGGACTTTCTTTGTGGGGCATGAACATGTTTGTGCGTCACAAACTTGACACAAACGTGACACACAAACTTAAATTTAAATTTTTTGTGGCGCATGGGCTTTCTTTGTGGCGTATGGATCCATACGCCACACATATGACTTCCCAAACATGTTTGTGGCGTATGGATCCATACGCCACAAACATGTTTGGGAAGTCATATGTGTGGCGTATGGATCCATACGCCACACATGTTTGTGGCGTAAGGATCCATACGCCACACATGTTTGTGGCGTATGGATTCATGCGCCACACATACCCTCCACTTTCTGTAAAAAATTTAAATTTTTTCCCTCCACTCTTCCCACTTTCTTTTCTCCTCTTCCTCTACTCCATTATTTTCCTCCTCTTCACTTCCATTCTTCATATTTAATTTCTCATTTAACTAATTATACTTAATTTTTTTTGCAGGCTCATTGTTTAAAATCTTCCACAATCTAAGGTATACACTTTATCATTCGTTAATACTTTGTTTTTTTTCTCATTCATTATAATTCAAATTCTTTTATTTCATTATAATACTAGCTTTTAATTATTTTTCCCTCTACTCCCTCTACTTCAAACACTCTCTTTCCTTCTTTCTAATTATTATCTCCTATTTTTTTATATTTTTAAAACCTGCAGCTTGCCGAGGAAGAAGCTTCCTCGGCAAGCTGCAGTTTTTTTTTATTTTCACTGCACCTTATGTGGCGCATGGGTTATGCGCGACATGATTTTATTGCATTAAAATTATGTGGCGTATGATACGTGACACAAGTTTGTTACGCCTCGATTTGTGGCGTATGGATTCATACGCCACAAAATTATTTCATACGCCACATACTTCACAATTTTGCCCATTTTCAAACGTGACTAGCAGATTGTTTTTTTGTAGTGAATACTGAGGTAATTCTAAGGGGTTCTAATTATTGTGTAATAGAACCACAAAAGCAAACAAAAGTTTAAAAAAAAATAAAAACAACCTCAGAAACGGGAAAGATCAATTGTGAATCAAGAGACTGTTGCTTGAAGGGTTTCAGTTGCATCAAGATCGAAGGGGAGCTCCAAAAACAAAATCAAACAAAATGTCAAAACAATAGATGCAATTAATTATCATCAGAAACAACACTATAATAGGTATCAAATTTACATTAGTTAATCATACCAACAACAAAGATGGGATGAATATGTTGATCCAACAATTTAATATAATGTTTGGGTGCAATTTCTAACTTTAGCCATTCCAAGAAATACCAATAAACAGAGAGGTCGCTAGTATCCATAGAAACAACACCGTTTGTGTTCTTCTTGTGCCTCTTCTTCTTGAATTATAAATATTAGTGCTCCATTTAAGGTTTCTTCATATCTTCATATCTAGAAAGGGAAATATGTAAGGGAAAGAGAAGGGTGATAATAGAAATAGGGGGGAGAAGTACAAGATGTGATTGATCATTCCAAGCTAATAAATGCAGAAAAAAAATCATGGAACAATATACGCTGAGGCGATCAAAAATAACTTGCATAATACCACTCCACTATTTTACATCACAAATGAATTTCCAAGAATTAAATCAGATTTAACAATTCTTAGAGACTGAGTCATATCAAGTTAGAAATATGATGAATGAGTCACATCAACTCAAACTTAAAGCAAAAATTAAGGCAACAATATTATGAACAAAAATATTAATTTATTCCATATTCTTCTTAGTTTTAAATTGATGAGTTATACTATATATGCGCACACAAAACATAAAGGAAAAAGTAACTATTAAGGCTTTAAAAATACCTTCCAATAAGCTTAGTAGGGCCTATTTTGCTAAAGCAAGCTCCACATTCTCAATAACTACAACGGCAAAATCATGAACCTTGTATTTTTTTTATCAGCATGAACCTTGTATTTCAAACAATATGCAAAACATGCTTCCCCAAAATGAGCGGGAAAAGGGCCAAAAAATACACCAAAAAATATATTGCCAAACATTTGACTTTGTGTGAAAAGGGATGAGCAAGACACCAAACAAAACATGCTCAAAAACAAACATCTAGCACAAAATTATTTGCAGTTATCCTGATTAAAAATATAATTTTGGCAACGCTGTGTTGGCAAACAATTCATAAAGTAAATTGATAAAATCATTTTAAAACTATAGGTTTATGCATTCAAGAACAAAGAATATCATATTAGATATTTCATAATAGTATATGACCCATGCAGCAACAAAGCATTCATTTATCTTCTGAAAATGCCAATATCAGTATATATATATATATATATATATATATATATATATATATATATATATATATATATATATATATATATATATATATATATATATAGTTACCTTTATTATGGCATTTCTGCCAGGCCCAACATCAGAGTAATGTTAATCCAATCCTGCAGATGAGCAATAGCATGTACTTAATATCATATTTACACTAAGCTATATCAACATATTAAATCATTCATCAAATCTTAGTAGTAGATGAATGAAGGTGCATGAGAGTCAAATAATTGTATAATAAGTTGAATTGAAGAAACTGAGACATTAATTACAATACAGTAGGTTGTTTTGCCCAAACATAGCCTTCTTCTCAATGGCATCTAGCAACAACCTTAACCTGCCCAAGCCACATGCATACGCAATATATAAAAAATAGACAAAAACAAAATAAAACAGGAAAAAGAAAACCAAACTAAAGCGGCGTCGGGATGGTCTGTGTGGGAGATGGAGAACACGAGAAGGGAGTGAGGAGGAAAGGGAAGAGGGTCTTGGAAGGAAAGAAAAGGAGTGAGAGAGTAGAGTTTTGAAGATGGCGAAGTGAGAGAGATGGAACGTGAAGGGCCTGTTTGGTTTGAGGGAAGGGAAGGGGAGGGAAAATGAGCCCCTCCCCTTGCATGGTTTGAAAAATTGGAGGGGAGGGAGACAAAAATATTCCTTCCCCTTCCCTTCCTTTCTCTTATTTTGGCTCCCTCCAAATTGGGGGGTTTTGGAGGGAGGCCAAAATTTAAGACCAATTTATCCTTATTATGCTTTTGTATTTCCATCAAATGTCCTCACTTCAAAGTTCAAACTAAAGTGTCCGAAACAAAATAAACACCCACTCCTTCTCTCCTCTTTGTTTGCTCATTCATTCCATAAACTTGTTTTTTTACAAAACATAACTTAACATTCCGTCTGCGTAGTCATCGGCCCTATATGCTCACAGTGCTCTTATGAACCTATGCTCACAGTGCTCTAGTGAAGGCGTTTGACACATGCACATATATAACTTCCTACCACAATTTCCCTCATCAACCTTCAACCATAAAGCGAATATATGCATATAAATATATACACGAACATAAGCATGTGTAATGTAATTTCTCTGTTAGTTCATTCATTTATAAGGGCTTCAAATAGTGATTATGTTTTTAAAAGAGAATTGGAGATTTGATTTGATTATTTTTAGAATAATATGATATGAATTTTTATTCTACCTCCGGTCCTAAATATAGAACCTAATTGACTTTTTTTGGAGAGATTAACGTTGAGAAATATGTTATTAAATGATGACATATTTGATATATTTTTAGATTATCCATTAGTTTATAGGTAAAATAAACTAGTTTAAGGGGGAAAATTAGGTAAATCAAATTATAATTAATCTATTTTACTTTTTTAAGGATTTTTTAGAGAAACTGAAATAGGTCTTATATTTAGGACCGTAGGGAGTATAACTTTTAATAAACAACTTAATTTAAATCAAAATGTAAGTTAATTTATATGACAAACAATTATGAATCAATATATAACTATAAGAATAAAATGATAAATTAATCATTATCACCCTCCCCTCCCCTCCTTAACCAAACAAATTATCATTAAATCATTCCCCTCCCTTCCATTATTCTTATCAAACCAAACAAAGTAACATTAAACCCTCCCCCTCCCTTCCCTTCCCTCCCTTCCCTCCCTTTCCCTTCCCTTCCCTCAAACCAAACAGGCCCGAAAGAAAATAAGATAGAGAGAAGAGAATGATGAGTTACGGTACGCATTGGAACATGAGAAATAATTAATCACTTGCCTTCTCAATTCTAATGGTTGCGTTAGTAGTACTAACTTAGTACTAAGAAGGATATTGGTTCCACTAAAAAAATTAAATGGCATAAAATGACACATCATATAAGATTAATAGGACATGACTAAAGTTTACTTCCAAAAATCAACCAATAGACTCATGACAAGTGGACCAATAAGTAATCAGCCACAAGATTTATAGGTATATATTTGATTGCTGTGCCTTAAATACGTTTTTAGATATCTCTTGCGGGTTTCGGCCAGCAGTTCTGGGCTTAACGCACGTTTAGTTGGGTGAAGGGTGGGCAGAGATTTGACCTTTAACCAATAGTACGATAAGATATTAAAATTAACTATTGATCTATAAATAAAATTATTCAATTCTTTTTTCAGATTTATAAAATGGAATGGGAGGAGTAATAAATGGTAGGCATTGCATTGCTATATGGGTGAGACCGTGAGAGTTGCCATGTCATGCTGCGGTGGAAAAATGGATACGCTTCTCCTGGTTCACACTTTTTATTGCTTCCACGCCACTTCTTCCTCCGTTAAAAGGGCATATGCCCTGAGCCATCATCCTCTACACTCGTCCACACTATACCGTTTCCAACATCCCCAAACAATTTGAATCATTCATTATATTTATAAACAAGATCTTGACTTCTATGAAAAAATATTTCATTTTTCTATCTCCATACTAATTTAGTAATTTTTAAAAAAACTACTCCCTTCATCAATGATTTTAGATTGATTGAAGGGGACAATATAAATAACTTTTACTGCTACTGCTACTATTCTATTCGTTACTGTCGGTGCACACATAAATGTGTAACGAATAAAACAGACTAACACGTACCATATGCATTTTAATAAGCTACTCCCTCCGGTCCCTAATGTAAGAGCCCAAAATTTGAATAGTTTTGGTCCCTAATGTAAGAGCTCACCCCATATTCTCTCCTCATTTAATGCATTTTTTCCTACTTTACCCCTTAACTCTCTTTCATATTTATTAATGCTTATGTATTTCTCTCTCTTAAAAGTATCATAATAAATATGGGCAATTTTGGAAAAGAAGCATTAACTCCAGACACACAACTAACATTCACATGTTTTCTTAAGAAGCGTTTTTTTGACGGCTAGCTCTTACATTAGGGACCGGAGGGAGTAATAACTAATTCCATCATAATTTAATTCAAACTAATCATACTTAATTGCCCTTGGAGCTGTATAGCTTGATTTCCTCAACGAATTGCTACATTCTGACATTGTCGGTGGTCACCAAAATCTCAATTGACTTTGTCCTAATCCAGTCCACGTCTGACCATTAACAGACATTTATTGATTTATTTATTGATTAACAGACATTTATAGTAGTATACTTCTTTGCCGGGAGCATAAGATAGAGTATATAACTAAATCAACGGAAAAATCATCAGCCTAATTGCAAAATAAACGTCAAAATTCACGGCAGTCCCGTGCACTACACACACACACACACGATCTTGCCCTAACGTTAGGCGAATATTCTATACGCTCACATTCCAATTGCAAGTTGCAACAACTAATCAGACCTCTTCTTCTTCATCTTCATGGGGGTACTAAATGCTATACTAGGACCGTTAGGAACGGCGTCAACATCCAGGGTGGGCCCACTGCTAAATCGCCCGAGACCCAATCAGAAGTGGACGCGTCAAAAGAGTGTCCAGCTGGAGACACGATGGATTCATTTATGCGGAATATACGGATGCTAATTCCAATTCCATAAGCATATTATTTCTATTTTCTTAGCCAATAAGAGTAGTATTTTATTTTTTCATTTTTGTTTTTAAAATATTTTTGGGAATTAAGTTAAGAGGTTCCATTCCATATTGTGGGAGGTGGTGTGTCTTTAAATGGCCATCAAGAAACAGAGCGGGAAGCCGTACAACTCCTCCCTACCTTCCTCTACTTAAGCGTCATTTCCTTCTTTTCTGCTTCCATACTCAGCCCTTTTTCTCTTCTCATTAACTTCTCGAGATCTGCGTTTTTCTCTTCAACCTTTCTTCTCCATTTCACTGCTTGTGAGTTTCCTATCTGCTCTGTTTTCTACTAGTTTAACATTTTGGTATGGTTTTTAATGTCTTGTTTGGCTCTGGTTTTCCTATTTTTTTTCTCATTTGACGTTTGAATGTGAATGCTGCCATTGAATGCATTGGAATGTGGACAGTGAATGAGCTGATCCTCACATCTGTGAGGTGGCGTATGTTTTACGTCCTGACTCTATTATGCGAAAGTTTTAATTTTTGGTCTCTATTTGTTCAGATCTGTGGCTTCTCTGTATTTTTTGTTATCTGTGGTCTGTTTCCATGTCCTGTGTCGTTTAAAAATGTAGTGTAGGAATGGATTTTTTGCTGGTACTTTCGAAACGGATGAGATTGGAAATGAGGATGTAAAACGAATAGATTTTTAATTTCTGTTCCTTCATTGATATAAGGTGTTAAGAGGTATAGATGTTGCTCTTTTGAGCTGATTTTTTTCGCTTCACTGTCACAAAGGTACTTCCTTTGAGCCAAACGCGATGACTGAAATCTTGATGGATGCTCAAATTGTAAGTTGCGATTGTGGCGGTGCTTATGATATTTATAAAAGAGCACAATACTTGTGTTGATCCTTATTTCTTAACTTACGCTTTACCAGTGTATTTTGTAACCGTGAAATTCTGAGCCTTCTTGTCAAGACGAATTGTTATCATTAGTGTTAGTAATAGTAACCCTTTATAAGGCTAAGGCATAAATATATAGATATTGTGATTGTACTAATTCTGCATAAAAGTTTTAAAATTGTTTTTTTGTTGTACTAGGTTGTTGACATGGCTCCACCTATTGAGACTCCAACCAAGGTTACAACTCAAAACAAGGTTCCCATCTCTCATCACCATGCCCCTCATCCTCCCCTGAATGAGAGGATTCTCTCATCCATGACTAGGAGATCTGTTGCTGCACACCCTTGGCATGATCTTGAGATTGGTAAGCATTACAGTTGAAAATGTTCACACGTTAACGCTTTCAAGTTTTAATGAAAAATGTATACTTTATCTCCTTCTCTTCTTGGTTACATAGCATGCTAACCAAATTTCCCCGTGATTCAGGACCTGAAGCTCCAAGAATCTTCAACTGCGTAAGCATTTTGAACTCAAACTTACGACAAACTGCATCATTCTTAATCAACATTAAATTTTCCAATCGATGAATGGCACTGCAGTTTACCTAAATATTGAGTTATTTTTAAAATTTGCTCAAGCCTAGGAAGATTAATGGGTAGAATTGTATAATACTGAGAGTTTATTGACTTTTCAGCGCTGTCTGGTAAACTTTTCTATGCTGACAGTTAGCACGCCACAAAAGCACTATAGACCAGTTCTTATGTGACATGCATAGATATGTAATATTCCCTAAATTTTGCAGCTCACTGGTTACGTAGTTTGAGTAGGATATTAAACCAATAGCTAGTCACACTGTTTATAAGCAAGCTATGTACAATGCAGTTAATTCCCAACTCTCTGCATATACATGGGAATGGATATTTAGTTGACCTTGAAAGTTGTTATCTTATTCAGTTATCTCCATACTTGTGCATCATGCAGGTTGTTGAAATTGGGAAAGGAAGCAAGGTCAAGTACGAGCTTGACAAAAAAACTGGACTTATAAAGGTGATAAGAGTTGAGATTCTATTTTTCAGTTGCGCGTATTTTACATGGTTTATTGCTGAACATGCATTTACACACAGGTTGACCGTATACTTTACTCGTCAGTTGTGTACCCCCACAACTATGGGTTTATCCCACGCACTATTTGTGAGGATAGCGATCCCATGGACGTCTTGATTATCATGCAGGTACTTATATTTGTTTTGATCTGTCAGCTTATCTTGTAAATTTCTTCCCATCACACATCTCCTGAAATGTATCTGTTCAAACTCGAATGGTTCGATAGAACGATTCATACTTCAAAGCATGTGTTTTTCAAAGTATCAGGGAGTAGGGTCACCTACTTCTACTTATGGACACCATTGTTTCATTGTCTCTTCTTTCTTTCACAGCGCTTATTTATTTTGATGCTTAACCTCTCTCACTGTTTTTTTTTATTATTCTCAGGAACCTGTTCTTCCAGGATGCTTTCTGCGGGCCAAGGCTATTGGTCTCATGCCAATGATTGATCAGGTATATTTATTGATAAAATAAATATCTGTTTCCTTCGCTGCCAAAACTTCCCTTTTACTCTAATCAATTTATCAATATGAATAATAAAACAACAAAGCTTTATCTCACTACGTGGGGTCGGCTACATGGATTATATAGCGTCATTGTGCTCTATCATTTACCAACTTATCAATGATGAATGATAAATTATTAAATTTATTAAATACAGGGGGAGAAAGATGACAAGATAATTGCTGTTTGTGCTGATGATCCTGAGTATCGACACTACAATGACATCAAGGATCTTCCTCCTCATCGTTTGGCTGAAATTCGTCGTTTCTTTGAAGACTGTATCCTTTCCAGATTCAGCCCACTAATAAACATATATAAATGGGAACTTTCTTTGTATGCAGCATATGAAAATTATTTTATGTTTTCTTAATATAGTAATCAGACAAGAAGAATGAGAACAAAGAAGTGGCAGTGAACGACTTTCTTCCTGCGTCATCTGCCTTCGAAGCAATCCAGCACTCCATGTAAGCAAATGCATTTGTCTGGCTCACTTAAAATATCTCGTTTCAATTGTCTCAGTTAACTTGGTAATTGGATTGGCTATTCTCCTCATTTGACACGTCATTACTTGCAATTTTTATTTATTCAAATATTACTTATATATAGTGTGGATTATTGTAGATTTCATGTTATATAGAGTATATATATATATATAGCTTATATGCGGATGAATGATTTTTTTTTTGTTCAATTCTAAAGGGATCTGTACGCGGACTACATCGTGGAGAGCTTGAGGCGGTAGTCGATGACCTGTGGATGCCCGTCCTGGATTTTTGTTTCATCGCCCTACACATATATTTGGAAGTTGTTCTGGAAGGCTACCTTTTTTATGATTATGACGAAAATGAAAGTCTAGTTGCATGTATATTGCTCTAAATTTATGCATACTTTACACATATATCTCTGTTTCGTCTCCTTGGTTGAACTTATTGACGCATCCGAAGTTTAATATCAAAGTCAGTTTTGTATGTTATTGCTTCATTCTTTATACCCAAAAGTTTGTGTGTATACAAAAATTTACAATGAATCAATACCTATTTTTAATCCTCATCCTCATTTATCGCCGGGGAAGTATTGAGTAATTGAGGATTATTTTGATGTAATGGAATGTTGGAAGCGAGTAAATTATATTCGAACATTTGTAATGTTATTTTTTTTCCCTTTACAATGTTTGTGATAAATAATTCAAGTTCTTTTAAGATTAAGGGATAGTGTTGCACCATTTCACTTAGGTTGAAACTTGAACGGGTTAACCCCAATCACCATGTTCCTCCTCTAGCTCTGAATGCAATGAGTCAGTAGTATTGACTAAATATCTCTACCAGAGTAACGAGTTATTCAGTGATTCATGGTCTATCCATTTCTTACCCTTTCAAATTTCTTGTACATTCTTTGTGCAATTAGTAGGCAACTTCTATGGTGCCTTTAAAAATCAGAGTAGAAATTTTTTTTAACTATATGTAATTATCCAAATTCATTCTTAATCATCAATAGGTCTCCAATCATTTTTTCTTCAATCAGTCAATTAACTTTGTGCCTATTTGGGTGACAAAGAAAAAGCTATTTTGGGCCCAAACCTAAATTTTGAAATCAAGGCACACAAACATTTGCAATTTTTTCATGATAGTTTTTATATCAAAACCTAGTTTCAGTTAAGTCAGGCAAAAACTCTTAGTCCCAAATCGACCAGGAATGTGTGTGTGTGTGAGTATATAAGTAGGACATTCGCACTTCAGCTTGCCAACCATAATAGTTGGTTTTGCTGTTGTGTTTGGTCCGAAAAATGTGTTAAAAAAAAAACCTAGTTTCAGTTAAGTCAGGCAAAAACTCACAACTGTTTCTGAATAATTTTTTTAACTGAAAATCTAGGTATAGAGCAGAAGACCTGGGTTTTGTCGAAAACTATCAACTTTTTCAAAAGCTTTTATACATAATCTATTTTCAAAAAGAGCATTTTTCGCTTTTTTCCTGGAAACTATTCTCCAAAAACTAATCCAAACAAACCTTTTGAAAGGAGCGAGAAGCTGGTATTATTAACATAATGCAACCCATGGAGCATTCGCATTTAGCCATCCATGCTCTCTTGTTTCTACGAACAGTACAGCAGATTAAAAATTCGTACCAAGGATCAAATGAACGTATCTAAAAAATAAAATCTATTTAAGAAGTAGAATGGTTTATAATTATCTCTCACAAAATTAAAGTTTAGAACTAACAAAATATACAAAATATACGGGTTCTCAGCAAAAGTCTCTAACAAGAAAAGACAAATCGGGAATGCATGTGTCTAGTAAAAGAAACCAAGGACCTTTACACCAACATTTTTCCTCCTAGCTTCTTCATGGTCCATGATGCCTGCAGAAGTCGTCAGAACAATGTAACCAAACTGCAAAACACATGGTTGTTAGCTGCTAATCACAATTAAAAATATACTTTCCATCAGATAATTATTTCAAACTAACAAAATAAACTCTAACCTGCCTAAAAGGAAGCAACCTAGCCGTCCATGGCTCAATTTCCTTAACACCAACATCAAAACAAGGGCTGATAACCCCGCACTTGTTCAAACTTCCGTTAAGTTCAACAACTATTTTTCCAGCTCGGTGATCATCAACATACTCGAACTCACCAATGTATCCTGAAGGCCAGAGCTAAGTCAATATCAACAATGTGAATGGAGAACGTCTCATCAACAAAGCACAAATTACCACTAACCATGCTTCTGCATAACCAGAAGAAACTTGATCATAACCTTCGATGAAGGTCTAATCATCACTTGGCGCTTTCCTCGCTTTTCAGCATTGTACATGCTTTTCAACATTGTACATGCTTTTCAACGCATCATTCAAAACACTGACTCTAACCATCTTTCAGAGGCAGGCTGTTGCATACATAATAATTCATCACACAAGGGTGTATAACATTAACAATAGCATTTGAGCAACAAGAATAAAAAAAGGCAACCAATCAAGATAATGGACCAAAAAAAACCAGTGTGGGGGAAGGTGCATAACAGATGATTTCAGTTGCTCAATGTAAATAATGATTATAAGTGTGTTTATAATCCATATGTGTCTAACTTACATTCAGTTAAATGCACTGACTATAGCTTCTATTACTTCAAGTCAAAATAAAATAATATAGAGCTGGTTCAGAATTAAAAGAATTGATACAATCATACATTAGAGAATCTAATCAAAATACACATAAATTTGGAAACCTTCTCTAGCAAAAAGAAAGCCCGGGCAAAAGCATTCTATTCAGTGTGATGTACAATGAAACCCTCCAATTCAAGAGGATTGCCCCTAGCTTCTAATATTTGTAAAGCGGCCTTAGACTAGAGTAATGGATGTGCTGGATAAGAACTGACAGCTTTGCTGCCCATAAAAAAACTCACGTTGATTTATTAACTGCATCGGCATCTTCAGGTTTAGAATCTTCCTTCTTCATAACTTGCTGAATGGTATCTTCAGGTTTACCATCATCCTTCTTCTCCATTACCTGTTGGATTTCCTCTTGGTATCCTTCTATAAAATTTTTGAGAGCATCTCTATAAGCTGAAACTCTGGTCATGTATATGCGCTGTAATGCAGGTCTAAGTGTCTCCATTCCTCCTCTGGCAGCCACGGCTATTAATATACCATTAATAAAATGATATAAATAAATTATAGAAAAGCAAACATGATGAAAAAGAATAGCAAACAAAACAGGGAATTCTTCAAACAAACCAATCATGACAACAAATTGAACTCAAAATGTATGGAGCAAAATGAACAGCAAGAGAGAAGAGTTCAATGCAATTTTCAAAAAAAATCCTAATCTTTGTCCAAGAAAAGAGTTGATGAAAATTTCTTTTGCCATTTAGATAAAAAATATCCTTATATGCTGAAATATCCAAGGACAAATATTCATCACTAGTTCCAAACTATTAAATGCGCCACAATCAACCACTCACAGAGTCACAGGCCTACTCAACTGTCTACTATTGGACTATACAACAATCAAAAAATTCTTCGAAACTTACCTTTTTCTCATAAATTTAATCAATTCATTCTGCCTGCTATGTGTTTCAATTAAGTATAGTATTTTAAACTATTCTGGCTAGGAAAATGAAAATGGCAGACATAGCAGGCTGCAGTTCACAGAATAGTCTGTTACTTTTGGCACACACTTATACAAGTGGATTTTACTATTACTGATTATTCAAACATGACAACATTGATGCTAATATATATATATATATATAGAGAGAGATGGTACCAAGATCCTCCAGTGTTGAGGGTTCACTTTCTTGAGGAGTTTTCTTTCCATTATTAACTTCATCAGCTAATCCATGTTTCTTATATTCATGTGGCCGAAGATCAGGCCCAATGTCCCGAACCCAGCTCGCCGCGTAAAGCCTAGCCGCTCTCTTCACAACCTAAGCCATCAAAACAATAACCAAACAGCTATCAAACTTTCACCATGCATCAATGTCAGTTAACTAACACACATTATTCAGCATCTTTAAAATTCAACTCAATTCCCAAAAAAAGAAAAAAATCAACAAATACCTAAGAATCCGCGGGAAAACAGAAAAATTAATGGCGCAAACATATAATTTAACAGAGATGAAACCTAGGTAAAAAAAAAACAATTGCCAAAATCATGGGCTAAACAAAAAATAAGAGAAGAGAAATGAATAATAATACCCAAATGCGTTGGTGCCAGGACATGTTGCGGCGCTTTTGGAGAAGATGAGGAGGGTCGGGTAAGGAAGAAGGAAAAGCGATTTGCTTGAGATCATAGCGAATGGTGTCGTAAATTTTGCGGCAAACTACCCTCACTTTCATTTCTGAGCAAAAGAAGAAAAAGGAAGAGATAACGGCGGCGACGGTGTCACGTCATAGGGAGATTCAGCTGTGGGTTCACTGTTGAGCGTTGACGGCTTCACGCCGTTAAGTATACTCCCTTTACGATATTCAACTTCAACAAACACCTTGCTCGTGAATCACCAAGCCTGCTGCTGCGAACACAAAACAGCAAATCAACAACTATCAATCAAAAATCACCTTCGTCTTGAAGAATTTACAATTACCGCCATATGAGCCGTCACTCAAACCTCCTCCATCAGTTACAGATCCCTTGCTCTCCACGGCATGATCGAAGGCAACATCCATAAACTCCATGCCGAACGTGAAAAAGTTTTCCACAAACTCAATCGTTTTTTTGGATCTATGAGCGAGAACGAGGAAGGTGTGAATTGTTCGGCTTTGAAGGAGGCTACTGAAATTTCTGATAAAAGAAGTAGGTGGCTTTGGTGAGTGAGAGGGGCAGCATATATTTGTCCCTTTATGTCTTTCAAATTTAATTAAGGGTATTTTTGAAAGATTGTGTAATTTCAACCGATTTAATTAACTTAATTTCTCTAAATTAGTTAAAATGATCTTATACTCCCTCTATTCCTAAATATAAGACCTAGTTGACTTTTTTGGAAAATACTAAAAGAGCAAAATAAGTTAATTATAAATTGAGTTACCTAATTTTTTCCATTAGACTAGTTTATTTTACCTTTAAACTAATGGATAATCTAAAAATATATCAAATATGTCATAATTTAATACTAACTTCAGTCCTAAATATATGACCTGATTGACTTTTATTGGAGAGATTAAGGTTTCGAAATAGGTTATTAAATAATGACATATTTGATATATTTTTAGATTATCCATTAGTTTATAGGTAAAATAAACTAGTTTAAGGGGAAAAATTAGGTAAATCAATTTATAATTAACTTATTTTGTTTTCAGTTCAAAAAAAAAAACTTATTTTGTTTTTTGAGGATTTTCCAGAAAAATTCAATTAGGTCTTATAATTAGAACCGGAGGGAGTAACATATTTTGCAACTTTAATCTCTCAAAAAAAAAAAGTCAACTGGATCATATATTTAGAGTGAGAGATAGTATTTAGGAACGGAGGGAGTACTATACAAAAAATGAGGACGAGAAGGCAATGTGATGATGAAATCCAAGGAAACACAGAATAATTCATAATTAGTACTCCCTCCGTTCCTAAATATAAGATCACTTTGGGGAAGTGGATAAGTTCCTAAATATAAGATCACTTTCTATTTTATCTTAAGTTTTGCCCAAACTACCATTATACTCCCTTTTTTCATTAAAAACCCCTCATCCTTTTAAAGTTAAGTAATTGAGGGGATTTTGGGAAGATCATGTAATTTTATTGTCTTCCTTAATCTCCCCAAATTAACTAAAGTGATCTTATATTTAGGAACAGAGGGAGTATAAGGCAGCTAATATTAAATAATTGATTATATATAGATAGTCGAAATAAAAAAGATGACGAGATTCAGACCTAGCTAGAGAGGCCAGGGAGTTAGCCTTATTTATAATTTTTGAAAAAAAAAAATTATGTGGTGGAAAATTGATATGAAATCTGTTGACATGATTTTGTTTAGTTTTCTCTTATCACTACAAGAAAAATATAGGTTATTCGCGTCTGAAATCAGGAGTTAGTCGCGTTGAAATTCGAGACAATATAGGTATGTCACGTCTGAAGAACACGCGAAAAACCTGACGTAGCAAGATGAAATTCACGTGACAAATAGTGCCAAACGCGACAGAGAAAGAAGAGGTTGGGGAATATAAAATTAGTTGTTTATGTCGCGTATAGACTGGTCCAAACGAGACATACCCCATACGCGACATAATTTTTTGTCAAAGTTGGTGCCCATGCGTGACATACATATGCGTGACATAATATATTATATTTTAATAAAATGTATTCTCAATTGTATGTGGCGCATCCAATAACGCCACATCAGCATTCATACGCGACATTAGTTGGCAAATGACTATCAGGCACGAAAATGAATTTTATTTTGTAAGGGAAGTTCAAATTTTTTAATGCACTGGCGGGAAATTTAAATTTTTACCAAATCAAATTTTAATTTTATTTTTCTGCTTCTAAAATGTTTTTATTGTAATATGTATAATTTTGTAGGGGTCCTTTTTTGTAATTTGGCACTTTATTGTGTTACTAAATAGTAAATAGTAAATGAATCTTTTGTCCCAAATTTAGTTAGCCAAATGTTGAAAGCAACCTACAAAACGAAAGAACAAAATTAGCATAATTCATATAATAGAATAAGTACATTAGTTAGTAGGGTAAAGAAAGTTAAAGAATGGTAGATGAAATAATTGTAGAAAATGTGTAAATGCAAGTTGGCCATTACCTTAATTGAAGAAATAATGATAGTGGGTAGGAAGAAAGATGGAGATGGTAAAGGAAATCAATGAAGTGAGGTGAATATGGAGATTTTAGAAGTGAGTTTATATAGGGGAATTTGTGGCGGGAAACTCTGAATTTATGTACATGTCGCGTATGAAAGCTTGTCACGCATGAAGACATGTGGCGTATGAACACATTTGCCCATGACACAAAGTGGTGCATGAACTACTTGTCTCGTATGGAAGATGTCACGCTTGAATATATGTGGCGTATGAACACATTTGGCCCATGAAATGATGTGGCGCATGAACAATGTGTCGCGTATGAAATATGTCACGCATGAATGATTATGTCACGCATGGAACAACATGTCACGCATGTAGACATAATGTTATGCCTAGTATGTCGTGTATGAGTCATACGCGACATGTCGCGTATGACTATTTAAATGGGCCTACATTTGAGGATTTGTCTGAGGAAGAAAAGCAAATAAGGTGGATGATCATGAAAGCTCTGTTTCCAATCTTTAATAAGGATTATTAGATGTTATTATTAGATATGTATAATTAAGTGTCTCTTTTATGAATTATTGTACAACACTTATATTAAAAAAAGTGTTTATATGAATGTGTCGCGCATAAATTTAGTTTGCTGCGTTTTTTAGTACGTGACAAACTATTAAAACAATGAAAGAAATAAAAAAATAAATAGATATATTCGTATGTCGCGCTCTAACTTCTCCCAAACGCGACAAAAATAAACAAATATTATTTCCCACAAATTGTGTCACGTGTAGGGGATACCATGCGCAACAAATGGTTTTGTTTTGTCACTCTGACTCCATGCGCGACATACCTCACGTGACTAGCTTCAGTTTTTCTTGTAGTGTATATATAATCGAATATAAGAGAGACTTGCAATAGTTGCGTTATAAATGGGTGTGAAAAAACAACTTCAGGCCACAAAGTGAATGCAACTAAAACTCCAAGTATTTTTTTCTAAAAATGTTAATCATAATATCAGATGGAGATTAGCTATGTCCTTCTAGTTAATATGGCAACGGATTCGGGAAAGTATTTGAGTGTTCCTCTTCATCATAAAAAAGTGACGAATGAGAGTTACCAAGAACATGTAGATAAAGTTAAAAAGAGATTGCCTAGTTGGAAAATAAATTCATTGTCTCTTGAAGAGCTACTTTAGTTGATGTTATCAAAAAAACAAGAGCTACTTTAGTTGCATTTGCTTAGAGCCTCCAGCATTCAGTACCCAAAACCTTGAAAGGCGAGGAGGTGTCTTATCTCTCATTTTTTAACCATCAGGTCGCTGGTCCTTGACATGTAAAAGATGTCTTTACCTATAGCTACATGGAATAAGAATAGCCGAAGAAGAGGGTGTTGAAGTTGTAACACCAACGCCAACACATATACTCTTACCATAAATATTTGAAATGTTATCCTTACATGAGGGGAGGAGCAAGAAGTAGAAGGGTGTTTGCACGTTGTTTGGTATGAAGGAAGAGGAGGGAAAATGAGTTGAGGGAAATTTTTTAGATCATCAATTTATAAGATTTTGAGAAGTTTGGTTATAATCTCTAATTTAATATTTATAACTCTTTTATTTTATATCGTTTCTTTATTTTTCGGCAAAAATAAACATTCTTGAAATGTTACGATTACTCTTGCTCCAAAAAAATCACATAAAATTTTTTGCATCTTGACCACAATTAAATGAATATTTTTGCACCTTAGCAATATTTTTTTTTACCATAAGTTAGTAAAGGGGTTAAATATGCAGTTTTTTAACTGAGGTTTCTCTTTCAGTTCAAAAAAAACTGAGGTTTCCTCAATTAAAAAAAATAACGATGGTTTTCAAAAAATATGGTGTTGAAGTTGTAACACCAACGCCAACACATATACTCTTACCATAAATATTTGAAATGTTATCCTTACATGATGATGAGAAGAGCGAGAAGGATAGGGTTGTTTGTTATGAGGGGGGTGTTGGAATGGGTTGAGAGAAAATTTTTACCGAATCAATTTATAAGATTTTGAGAAGTTTGTTTGAAATCTATAGCTCTTTTATTTTATATCGTTTCTTTGTTAAAAAAATTATAACCTCACTGCTTAAATATTTAAAAATTAGCTCACCAAAATACACATTTGAATTTTGCGACTATCATGTATAAAAAAAAAATTAAACTCTATGTAGGGTCTAAAGGAAGAAAGTACACATGTGTTTTACTATAAGGCTATGTTTGGTTCAACTTGGGGGAGGGGAGGGGAGGTTCATTAAAGGGAGGTGAGGTGAGGTGAGGGGAAGGAGGGAGGTGAGGGGAGGTTAATTTCTTACTTGCTTTTAGAAGGGGAGGGGAGAGGGATACTTTATTAGTTCACAATTATACCCTCACTCTTGTAATCTTATTTTATAATTTATAATTTATTATTATTATTAGATGGATTTGTCATTGATAATAGGAGGATGTTGCCCATTGGGATCTGAATGTTTTCAGAGCCAAAATCTCCAAACAAAAGAACACTCATAAATTATGCTAAAAAAATCAAGTAACCCAGAAGCAAATTCTACAAGAAATACACCCAGTTTAATCTTTCTATGAAATAAAACGGCATACTTCAAAGTTCAAGCAGAGATTGGGGAAGAAGGCCTGACGATCAACAAATCTTGATTTTTCATAGCTATATATAAAGCAAGAAACAAAACAAAAAATAAAAGAGAATACATCCTTACCAAAAAAATTAAAAAGGATAAATAAACTGCATAACTAATTAAGGGAAGAAGAACTCGTACGTGCTTGGGAAAAGAAAAAGTGAGGAAAGGCACAAAAGGACGAAACGAAAGAAAGAAGTGAGGAACAGAATCGCGAGAGAGATGTTGAAGAACGATGGAGAAGAGAAGAAATGAAGAACGATGTTTTAATTCATAAGGATATTTTTGGAATACAATAAATATGATATGGGTATATTGGTCAGCATGAACATTGATTTTCTCTCCCCTCCAAAAAACCCCACTTTTGGGGGTGAGGAGAGAGAGAGCAAGGGGCCAAATAAAGACAAAATTGTTTACCTCCCCTCCCCTCCACTTTTTTTAACCAAACAAGGTATCTTACCTTTCATCCCTCACCTCCCCTCACCTCCCCTCCAAAACCCCCCAACCAAACAGAGTCTAAAGGTCGTCCAACACCAAATATTTTTTATGTTAAAGATATACGTGTGTTTTAATCTAAGGGCCACCAAATATTTTTTTTGTCAAAAAGGTGTGTTTTATTTGAAGGGTCACTAATTACCAAATATTCTTTTCGGTCAAAATTTTGGCCTCGTGTTATTCTTTTTAGTTCAAATGTCTTTTAAATGTGTTAAAGGAGTGAAAGTTGACCATTAAGTAAACAATTGACCAAAAACAATCACAATATATCTGATATGAACACCACAAAAAAATTAAATAATGTTGAAAAAATGGAGTTAAAGACATGATATATTTTCAAGGGATCTCTTATATTCCCTTCTTCCCTATTCCTTCCTACTCCCCACATCTCCGCCGTTCGAGTGATCTAATGGTTCACACCCCACACACATCTCTACACTCCACTGCATAATATCTCATGGTATGTGAGCCAATCCAACCGTTCATATTTACTCATGACATGTTTCTAACACGACGACAAAGTTTGAAGATGATCCAATGGTAAACGAATTTGTATTCATCATTTTAATATAGCCCTATATTTTGGAGAAATGAGAGAAGAGTGTGACAACAAAACTACTAGGGCAAAATATGCTAATGAATACTAGGGCGACCTTCTTAAATAAGAAAAGGAAGGAAAATAGGGTTTCTAAAAGTAATAGGTATCTTATAACATCTATTTATCTCTATCATAATTTGTTTTTTGTTTGAATAATTCTACATCATTTATCACCATAAATATCTCTAACTAATTCAAAAAATCGTTCAATTGAAATTTAAATCTGACTATCCAAATAAAATCTCAAACTCAAATTAAATATCAACTTCCAAAAAATCCCATACTCAAATTTTTATCAAAAAATCCCATACTCAAATTGAATCAAAACCCAATATTGATTCTCCACCTCGAAAACCTCATTTTCCTCTATGATAACAATATTTCATACATATTATATTAAAATCCTAAAAAATTAATTTATAAATTAACAGTATTTTTTTGGCTGGAAATTATTTTCACTATGTTACACATAACTTACATAAGTTAGTACTTGTATTTTTTAGGACCTTACTTACATCATGTTCCTTTCTCCAGGTTCTCAAGTTCTTTTAATATGGGAGTGACATGTGTCATTTTATAACCATCATCCATTCAATCTAATGGCCTATATTGAAAGAACTTGAGAACATAGAGAAAGGAACATGATGTAAGTTTTTCTCTATTTTTTACTCCATGGCCACGTGCCAGACGTGAGGTAAGCAAAACCTCTAAATACTCCACGAATCCCGAAACTCCCGCCCAGGCAAGAATTAGGCGCCAAGACGAAAACATAAAAATCTCACTCATCCACATTGAAACTCAATCCACGGTCAGATAACACGCCACGTCATCCATCCGCGTCCTCCGCCCCTCCTCCAATCAGAACCAATCTCCCCTCCCTACATATACGATTTTTTCTCGCACTTTCATTCCCATCAAATCTCACTTCATCTCCAAGCACTCTTCTCTCTAAGCGACCCAACTTTTCGTCTTTTCGTCTCTGTTCTCATTCCAATGGCTCCAGCAAAGGCCGAGAAGAAGCCCGCCGAGAAGAAGCCCGCCGAGAAGGCCCCGGCGGAGAAAAAGCCCAAGGCGGAGAAGAAGATCTCCAAGGACGGCGGCGACAAGAAGAGGAAGAAGGCCAAGAAGAGCGTCGAGACCTACAAGATTTACATCTTCAAGGTGTTGAAGCAGGTTCACCCCGACATCGGAATCTCCAGCAAGGCCATGGGCATCATGAACAGCTTCATCAACGACATCTTCGAGAAGCTCGCTCAGGAGGCCTCGCGTTTGGCTAGGTACAACAAGAAGCCGACCATCACTTCTAGGGAGATTCAGACTGCTGTCAGATTGGTTCTTCCTGGTGAATTGGCCAAGCATGCTGTCTCTGAGGGTACCAAGGCTGTCACCAAATTCACTAGCTCTTAGATTTTAATTGGGAATTTGTATGTTGAACGATGACTTTTATTTTGGGAATTAGGGTTCCTGGTGGATTGTTAGGGTTTCTGGTTTTATGTTCGCTTTCTTGATTTCTCTGGACTATATATGTGATGAACTGAACACTACTTAATGAACTATCCTTTCTGAATATTCTTGTGCCTTGCTATTTTAATTCTTTTTTCATTGAGTTATGCGTGGACCGTTTGTTTAATAGACAGTTTCGTTGAAACATTGTCTTTGTTATCTGTTCAAGAAGACTTCTTGAAAAGCCTAGTTAATTAATTAAGTGAAAGGAAGTGTTGCCAAAGTGAATGTTGGTGTTCTTTTCCCTTGGTCTTGGTCTGTTTACTTTGCCTTGATCTCAGTAGTCATGGATTGTAGATCAGTAAGTCGTCATGATGGCCGTATCTCATGCTGTTATATGAATGAATTGTTGAATTATTTAGTTCTGATGCATGATATGAGGAAATAGGTGTTATTTTAGCCACTTGCTGAGAAAGAGGATTAGTTGTTTCAATGTTCATTTCTAGGCCCCTTCTGGTTAATTGTTTGTGAACAATCTGAAATAATTAGGCCTTAACATAGTAATTTCAAAAGAGACGAAGCTTCATTTAAGAGTTAACAATTTCTGGTAGCAGTAATTTTACCTTGTTTTTCCAACTGCTTAACAATAGTGTTTAAACTGATCTATAAAATAACTACGAAATAGAAAGTACAAGTGAATCACAAGGCAGGCGATCAAAAGCTAACTCACAATCTTTCCCTGAATAACAATAGACGTGTCTTGTGAATATTTGATTGATCATGCGGAGCATATTTTTTAGAAGTAAAATGCAACTGAATAATCTCCCTTACCCAACACCAGTGTATTCTTGTGTCATTAACAAGTCTAATCTGATACTCACAGAGTCCTAAATATAAGATCTAATTGATTTTTCTAGATAATACTTAAAAAAGCAAAATAAGTTAATTATAAATTGATTTACCTAATTTTTTCCCTTAAATTAGTTTATTTTACCTATAAACTAATGAATAATCTAAAAATATATCAAATATGTCATCATTTAATAACCTATTTCGCAGCCTTAATATCTCCAAAAAAAATGTCAGTTAGGTCCTATATTTAGGACCGGAGGTAGTACTTATTAAAAACAAATTCGTCTGATGGTTTTCTCAATAGTTACACGGTACCCTTAGCTGTTCTAATTTCACTCTTGTCTCGTCTGTTTGGTTCATGACTTGCGGTGAATCTGAACTAATTACTTTCCGTGGCTTGGAAGCTAAACCATTGTTTAAATCATTATTTTATGTCCTATATTCGGGCATTTTCATAATTATTGATTTTTTAACATATTGAACTTAAATGTTATTTATCACAATTATGTAGTGTGGTTTATTATATATATAAACTTCATATGGTATGTTGATATATGAAGTCTTGGTACTATTTACCAATGATTTTTACTATTATATGAGAATGTAGAGCAGATGATCAAATCATGCTTTACCATACTCACCGTAATGGCTTGTTTGGGATTTTAGATTGTGCGTCAGTAGTTTGAGATAGCTTCTGGATACTTCCAATTCTTTAGCTGGTTTAACTTGTACTACTGCTTCATTGTTAAAGAACAAATTTTGTGCATCCCAGCGGCACAAGCTTATAAGTAAGAACTAAGAAGTATTTATCTTCAAAATAAGATTTGGAAGGATTAAAGAAGTGAACTAAGTTACTTTCAAGTTAAAAATTACCAATATACTCTTTTTGTTCTTAGTATTGGATCAAATCAACTTTGATTGAAAGGATTAAAGAAGTGAAATAAGTCACTTTAAACTATATTTGTGTTTACCAACACATTTTTTTTATTAGAGTTCTGTCCCCAAGTTTTTAGAAATGAAGACAAAAAAGAATGGAAAAGGCAAATGCTTTTACAAATGATGCTTTTACAAAAAAGAATGTAATCTGATAATTCTGCAATTTCTCCCAAGTATAGTGGGGGATAAATTCACTGGATTATCAGACCATGTTGGTACAATGCTTTTACAAATGTTGAGGCTTCTGCTCAGCCTTCCTCTTTCCTATGAAGATACATTTCGAAGCCTCTCAACTCGCTCACACACACAAGTTCACAACACGAAAATCTGAGTAATAGCTTATCAAGAAGTGCAAGAATGCAAACTTTTCACCCTCACAATCCCACCAGCCATTCCTTCTGCTGCCTGCAATACTCTTAATTAGGCGCCAATGTGCCAACAAATTCACAGGAGGTGGTGCCATTAACATAGCAGGAAAGTACTTGTTTTGTGATTGGACGCCTCATATGCATCATTCTTTTTGTGAGAATCCTGGCCCTTCGTTTTAAATTTTTGCACTTGACAGCTTCATTTGAAGGGTACCAAAGCTCCCTGTCAACGCAAAGCTCCCTTTGCTCGTCATCCAACAGAACAAATTATGAAATTGTTGAATTGGCGAGTAGAAGACGCTTCCACATTAAAATGTCAGGATTAAACCATGTCACACGAAACAATTCTAGCAATTGCTTGCTAGTTGCAACAAACATGTCCAACAATTTTTCCTGAGCCAAAGGGAAAAGCAATAACGGGATTGAACACGTAACTTCTTACATAGAGATGTTATTGTTGGAGAAATCTTATACTTGAAACAAAACATGCATACAATGAATATGTCTCTTCACTTATGATACAAGCATGTATTGTTTAAAGGGTATGACTTTATTATTATAACTTTCCATCAAAATTAATAATAATATTGTGGTTATAATTACCATAAATCAAACTTAATGCATTTAACATGCTGGCCACTTAAGGAGATATTTTAATAACTAGAATATCCACGAAATATATATTCTAACATATTAAAATATCCAACAATTATGCCATTGGACTACAGAGTCATTGGTAGACTTGTCCTACAATGACCCTTCATATGGATGCATAATGGATTAAAGAACTAGTTTACTGAACATACTTACATTATATGCTCACTTGTGCACAAGTAGGGTTGAATCGAGGATTTGAGATGAAAACAAAAGCTTGGGAGTTTATCAATTTTAAATATTTAATTCAGTATTTAATGTATGATTATGACGGAATTAAGTATGAAGTTTTAAAAATTAACTAAGTTAATAATAATAAACATTGCCTGGTTGCATTTAAATGCTTATTTAAAATTATAAGGTAGCTGCAGCATGCATTTGTTCCAACTTGCAAAAGAGCTACTACTTAGAGAGCTATGTTTTTTGAGCTCTCACCCTTGCTTTACATGTACAGATTTCAGTTATAATATACTCCTCTTTGAGATTTTGACAGAGGAGGTTTGAGAGAAAATCAATAATGTGCAAGCTAAGTTTTATCTGATCTCAACAACCTCTTTGATTACTTTTTACACAAGATATCAGATATTCCTTTGTTACTACTCATTCTATCAGTCATGTTAAAAGTATATCTGGATTCATATCCTTGTTTGGGCGGTAGTAGTTTTTTTAGGACACCAAAGCGAAAACTTCAAAGAAATCTCCCCCCCCCCCCCCCCCCCCAAATTTCCCAATAAAGGAACATGGTACCAAGCCTTGCACCTGATGCACATGCCATTGTCGTGCCACGCGTCTTTGTTTATTAACTTGTGTTATTTATAATGAGTTACCATGAACTTGGCATTGAATGCCTCATATGCATTGTTCTTTTATGTGAGAATCTTGGCCCTTTGTTTTACTTTCTTACACTTGACAGATTCATTTGAAAGGCATTCCTGTCAACGCAAAGTTTCTTTGCTCGTCATCCAACTGAACAAATTATGAAATACTATTATTGAATTTGCAAGTAAAAGACGGTTCCCTATTCAAATGTCAGGATTGAACCATGTCATGTGAAATAATTTTTCTAGATGAAACTGATTATAACAGACTTGTCCTCAAGGACCCTTATTATGGACCAGTACAAAGGATTGAAGAACTAATTTACCGTACATACAATAATGGCCTAGATTTCACAATTAATAACACTGCACAATACAGTAATCAACTGAATACTTGTGATATATTGAATGAGTAATGAGCACGTTACAATTAGTGTTGTCCAGAGAATCACAACAAATTATTGACACACAAGTGAAATAGAAAATGTCAGATGAGCAAATTACAGAACAGGATGGCAGATGAGAAGAACTGAAATATTCAAGAGAAGAGAGGACAAAGGCCAGAGAGGGGAGACTCCAAAGAGAGACTTGGAGTGTGTTTGACTCGGCTTAGTTTGAGAAATAAGCCAGCTTATTTTGGGTTTGTGGCTTTGAAAATCCAAAATAAGCTGGCTTATTTTTCAAAATAAGTCGAGCCAAACACGCTATTAATCAATCAGATTATTCAACAACTAACAAAAACTTTTCCATCTCTATTAGGTGAAGGTGCAAATATACTAAGGACTACAATTGGCAAAAGGGTATATGGCACAAAAAAACATTTATTATCTACTTATCAGTCCTCAAACATGTATGTGTAATGCACGGATTGAGATGTTGGAAGAAGAGCAAGAAATATCTTTAACATTGGGTCAAATGTCTACGTGTTTATTTGACCGTCCAACGTAGCGCCACGTGTGCCCTGCTAATGGCTGTGGGAGGTTGCTCAAGTTGTTGATATTTTTGTTCCTCAATTGTTTTTTTTTTTTTTTTTGCAAATGCCGTTTTGCCCATTGTTGATATTGAATTGGGCAGATTCATGACATTACCTCCCCCATTTAAGTGTCCCTTGTCTTTGAGGTCTGAGAGACTAGAATGAAGAACACCCAAGTCAACACATGCATGTGGGTAAAACCATTTCAGCAAAGCACAAGTTAAATCTATGAGAACTGAATTGAGATGGTTAGGAAAACAAAAGGTTGTCCATTTCTAAAAGGCACTATAACAGTCATCATAAAGGTAAATGATATCCCAGCTTCTCATTTGAATTCAGCGCCGTCATAGCATGATGAGAATCCATAAGTTCATGTTGGCATGAAATGACATCTATGAAGGGTGGAGGAATTTTCTTCTCATGCCAAGGTTGTCCCAAGTTATCTAGAACAAGACTCAATGTATTGCTGGCCGCATGGAAGCCAATAGTAAATGCGCAAGAATGATGCATTGGGTTAGTTTCAGGTAGCAGCAAGGCCTCCCTACTCAATTCCATACAAGCCAGTGATAACCATCAATGACTTTAAGATGGGAAAATTTATCAATAACCACCTTACAAAAGCATCATAACACGTCTCTGAAATTTTTTCTATGAGCTGGGAAGCTATAACCACTTGCAACAACATCTTCAACAGCCTCATTTCCATCCACCATATCAGTTCATCATGCTCATAAAACCATAGAGATGTAAGATAGATGGGAAACGATGAAGCTAACCATTCTTGAACCAGAGATAAGAGAATATTCTTGCTAAAATAGTTACTATGCCAACCCCCCCTGAGTCTCGAGTCTCATTACAATCTTGTAGAAAATCAACTGAAATACTCAATATTTGAATAAGCACATAACAAAAAAGGTGCTAATTGTAATGAGATATGAGAGGAGGGTGTAATGATCTAAAAATCAAGAAAATCCCAAACAACGATTGTCCAGAACAACTCTGAATTTCAGAGTGAGTTTATTGAATCACTTCCAATATTCACTAAAGAATCAATTCACTATTGTTATTCAGAAACAAGAATAGAAAGGAAAGAATTCCAGAAACAGAAATGTAGAAGAAGAAATCAAGAAACAGAGAGAGAGAGAATACAAGATCAAAAAAGAGAAATCAACTTTACAATACTTTCCATATGGTAAAGACGTCATGAAATAAAGGTGGCCATGGGTCTTGTTTTCTTCCTCAAATTGTAATACAAGTCCTATTTACTACTCAAGGATCTAAAAACTATCTTCCTTATCACAACCACTACCTTCAACCTTTGTCTCAGCCAATGTGAACTCAAATTAGAATCAAGAAATGTGCAAGAACCAATAACCCAAGTTAAAGAATCGTACGCTCTGATACCACTGTTACAAAACTTGATAGAGAATGAGAGATTAGAGAGAAGAATGAGAGAGAAAAGAGAGAAAGAATTAGAATACAGTAGAAAGGGTAGAGAGAGAGAAAGAACAATAGAGAGAGAAAGAGGGAAGGAAAAAGGCTATAGGCCGATTATGCCAAAACATTACATATATTACAATTGAGAGTGAGGGTTATTTATAGGCTTAGAATGTAAACTAACATTAATGGCTCTATTGTTACTAACTTTTAACTAACTCTTGCCTTTATTTATGATTTCATAACAATACCCCCTTCCCAAAGAGATCCTAGTCCTCAAGGATCAAGTAAAATAGAAACATACAAATTAAAAAGACTGAAAACATAGCTAAAACTCTGAAAAATGCTGCCTAGTGAACAATCCGTAACTTGAAGACTTGAAACAAAAAACTAATTCGACTAGTCCCACAACACCAGCACTCCTTTTCTTGTTTTTCTCACATAGACAACATAACCTTCTGAATAGCATTGTGATTAACTCTCCCCTCAACCAAATATGCTTTAGAACTATTGTAGGAGAGAAATTGATGCATAAAACCCAGTTAAGAGACATATTTGTACGCTGAATAAAGGTGATCCATTGCATCAACAAATTTGGGCCATTTTCTTGAAGAACAAAGTCCATATATCCATGTTTTACAAAACTTATTTATCTGCCCCTTCCATAAATTGGCAGCCAGCTGTAAACCCCTATCTCTGATACATTTCCAATTTCCTAGCTGGGACCCACCATTTGCAGAACCTACTTTCTTAAACCCTTTTACATGACACAGAGAGCAAGTGCTTGTACATTGGAAATTGTCTTCAGGTAAGAATATTGCTCCTGTCAAATCATGAACAAACCCAAGCTTTTATCCAATAGACATTGTCCTTAGTTAGCTGGTCCCTTAAGTGCAGTACGTCTTGGAGCATACTGGACCCCATAAGCATACTCATTAATTGTCCTTTATACCAAATGTGAAGCTTTGATCTTGAAGGAGAATTTTTTCAGAATGAAAAATCCAGTCTTCCATCAGATTTTACAAATGGCATGGATATATTAAATACTTCTGCATTTCCAAGAAATTGCAAACCAGCTGTGATGGGTTTGACTTTTCAAACTCAATTATATCACACCACGTGAAACCAAAGATCCTCTTAGGTTCCTGCCACGCAGCATCTTCTTCATCCACCATTGGAACAAATTTATTACACTCCTTTTGTGAAAATTCACAAGGTGTTCTTGCCTCAATTTTTCCTTCAATCGCAGATAGGGAAGCCATGGGATGTTTGCTCTCACATTCTTCGATTTCTTGGGCCCATTCTTCTTAACCCAATTCTTCTTAACTCATGCTTGTTTTTGGCCCATAGTCAAGTCTTGTATCATCACAGAGGGAGAGGAAAGATTTCATCAATCAAATTAATCCAATTACAAACCATTTTCCATCTTTATATATAGGGGTAATTATAATCTCACCATTTCCTTTGGGCCCATTCACTCGCCCATTACTATATGGGGTCCATTCACCGCACATGCTTATAAGCTGCCTGGTGTGCAAGCAAGGCTAAATCCACGTTATAGATAACAAAATTTCCAGAGTTTATCAATTTTAATTTTTAACAAATATATAAATCTAACATTTAAATAAGGGAAAATCCCAAATTAATTCCTCCCAATACCCAAAAGGACATATGAGTAACCTAAACTTCCAAAAGAACCATGAAGTAACCAGCACTTAATTGTCATTTTGAAATTTTGCGAAAAGACAAAATTGCCTCATCCTAAAACACAAATTACTACCCCACCCTAAAACTCACCCTAACATTCACCCCCTTCTCGCAATATGTGTTTTTTTATACATAATTTCTGTTTTAAGATAGGAGCAATTTGTCTTTTAAAATGACAGATAGATGCTAGTTCCTTCATAATTCTTTTGGAAGTTTAGATTCTTCGTTTGTCCTTTTAAGTATTAAGAGGGATTTATTTGGGATTTTCCCTAAATAAAACTACTGTTCACTAAGATTTTAAAAAGAAATAAATAAATATGACACAACTTCATTCAAATACTTTTTAAAAACATTATGAATCGAAAAATTGTTGACCATAAACAGGGCAAACTAAGTTAACTTAGTATAACTACTACCTCTTCAATTGTCGCAAACTAAGCTAACTAATTAGAATCCATTTCTTTAATTCTACTCATGCTAACAGTTGTCAGTTATGTTAAAGGTAAATCTTGAACCATATTCTTGATTGATTTGAGCCGTAGGCGTAGTTTCTTTATTAGGCCAGCAGCGCGAAAATTTAAAAAGAAATCTTCCCTCCCAAAGTTTCGCAATCAAGAAACGTGGACACTAAGCCTTATACCTGATGCACGTGGCTTTGTCGTGCCACATGACATAAGGCAAACCGATATGAATAAATTTTTGAATTGAATCAGACATCGTAGGTGCGATCTAATAATTTCGTTGAAGTGGCGCAATTAAAATTTAATTCACACAATATAAGATGAAATCGCTATCATTTCCATTGAATTACGCACAAGTCCTAAGATCTTAACGATTACATCTGATGTCCAAAGTAAACTAAAAACAAACCTAAAAACACAAAACAACCACTAAAATTCCTTCACAATGTAACTTAACTAAATTCAAATCAAGCCTTCTTAGGCGACTTGGTGCCCTTGGGAGACTTAGATTCCGTGTTGGCTCTCTCAGACTTCTTAGGCAGCAAAACAGGGTTGATGTTAGGCAACACACCACCATGTGCAATGGTCACACCAGCCAATAGTTTCCCAAGCTCCTCGTCATTCCTCACAGCCAACAACACATGCCTTGGAATGATCCTGTTCTTCTTGTTATCCCTAGCCGCATTTCCGGCCAACTCCAAAACCTAAACCGCCACGTCATCAACACATCAGAAACACTATACATTATATATTATGCATTATATAATTATACAGATTCTTGTTCTTAGAAGAGAAATTGAGAGAGGTTTTCTGTGGGTTATTACCTCGGCGGCGAGATATTCGAGGACGGCGGCGAGGTAGACGGGGGCGCCGGTGCCGACGCGTTGGGCGTAACGGCCTTTCTTGAGGTAACGGCCGATTCTGCCGACGGGGAATTGGAGGCCGGCCTTGACGGAGCGAGAGACGGGCTTCTTCTTGGGCCCACCGCCACGTCGGCCTCCGGCGCCTTTCTTCAGTTTTCCTGCTCCGGTATCCATTTGCGTTGAGAGAAGGTTGACTCGGTTTGAAAGATTTGGAGAGATGATTATGATATGATGATGATGGATGTGAGATTTGGTGTTTGTTGGGCGGTAATATTTATACAACGTGGGGTGGCGTGGTGGGAATTTGAGGTTTTTGGGATTGAGACAATGTGACCGTAGGATTCGGGAGATCGACGATTTTGGAGGGTGGTTGTAGTGATCCGTGTTTGCGTCAGGTGGCCAATGAGAGGATGCCATGTGGCACTGTCTGGTTGTTAGTTAAAGACTTGTCTTACTTTTAAATGAAAAGTTTATTAAAGCTAGACAGACTTGAAAATTAAAATTGAAGGGGGTTTTTTTTATGGAAAACTGAATGATCAACTCTTAAACAACATTACAATCAAGTTAACTAACCGAGGATTTCACTATCCTTTATTAATTCCGCCTAAAGTAGGTCAAGTGGTTGTTAGTTTTTTTTATCACAAGGTGGTTGTTAGTCAAAAATAGTAAAACTAACATTTAAACTGTGAGCAAGTTTAACTAGTTAATCTGCTAATAGAATGTGTTCCTTACAAATATAAGTAACCCTAACAAATATAGTCAATTTAAGAATTGCCCTCACTAATCTACGCCCTTGATAATCCTTAGTAGGGTTAGCACAAAATTCCAGCAGCCCGATTAGTCCATCATGACCCGATCCAGTTCTATGCAAAGATAGTCAGTCACAATGTAACCTGGGACCAACCCTATTAAGATGAGACTGACTCAACCATCGAGTAGGATAGAACAATGACATATGCTCTATAGCCAATAGAGAGGGCCGACCCCATTATTTCATTAACATTTTCATTAATTAAGATAATCATCACACGATTTCATAATTAATCAATTAGATTTTTGGTTAAAAATAAATAATTTATTACATTTTTTATTTTTCCACATAATTTTAATATACAACACAGAATAGAGGAATCTCATTTGACCTATAAATCACATGATTTGTTAAAAAAGGTGGAGATTTTTTATTTTATTGTACAAAAAAATTAGGACCAACATGCTGTCATGTCCCGCCTGAACTCGGTGTCGGGTCAAAAGGGACATGACCGGGCCTCGGGGCCAAAATGTCAGTCTAACAATTATTTAGGATAGGATCAAGGCATATAGTTAGTCCGATCATGTTAGTCATTTGTGTACCCCTATCTTATTGCATTATCAAAGATCTTTGTTATATATAGTACCTATTGGAACTTTTTCAACCTTGAGATTTACATTTTTCTATGGAGATATTAAGACTTAACACATAATTTTGGGATGGATTTGTTTCTTCATTTTTAATTAAAGGGTAAACACTAATAACTTAAAGTAACAAACCGGAATAAATTTGTAACCTCTCATTTAAAGAGAAAATGTTATATCCCAAAGCTATAGACTCTTCTTTATAAAATTCTTAAATTTGAATTGTTTTGATCATCTTATATTTGATGTTAACCAACTACTCCTCGCTATAGGATTACTATTCACCTCTTAACATATTTTCTTGTAGGTAGAGATGTTATGTAGATAAGTTGTTGATGTTTTACACACTTGTCTTCTTTGTTCACCTATTTTCATAATAAAACAGTCACTCATTTAAATTCCTTTTTTGGACTGAAATAGTAATTCAAATTGAAATTCAAAGTATTAGAGAATATAAAATTTGTTCAAATTCAAAGTATCACTATTGTTCATGTCATTTAAAAAACTCAATAATATATATACGTAAGCTGGACACTGTCGTGTATATTTAAAACAAATGTAAAAATTGTCATTACTACTAGAAAATAAATAAAATCCGGAACATGTGTGTATTCTTTTCTTTATAACATAAATGTGTGTATTCTCCTAATAACTCTTTTTGCCAGAATATGTTCTCATATATAATTAAGGTCACGCACTCACGCTGCACTAATCATTATTCCTGGCCCGCCCATTGATACTTTACCAGCTAGATTTAACCTTATTTATTTATTTATTTAGATTTAAGGAAGAGATAACCGCCAAACTTTTTACATTAGGTATTATTCTTTCCAAAATCTAAAATATATTTAACTTTGCCAATACATATTGTTTAAAAGATAAAAATAGTAAATAAAGGCTAATAAAATTCATAACTATCTTTTTTGGAAAACTACGAGTTCTTTTAAAGTAAAAAAGATTTTTTAGTGAATTCAAGGTATCCACCGTTGATAGCAATGATTAATCCCTCGTTGCAGGTATTTCACTTACACATAAAATGGTAAACAGTTTGAATATAAAATGGGATGGATGACTTTGTACAAATTTTATACCTGTGTTTCATATGGATTAATATTTGGCTTTTACATCAAAATTGAAATAAAAGGAATACAAAATCCAATTATTATCAAAACATGGAAACACACTACATCATGATACTAAAAGGAAAAGAAATACAACACGGCTTCTTCTTAGGTCAACACAATCGGTGACCTCCTTGATGATTATAAATCGATAATCTATAATATGATAAATAATTAAACATCACCGATAACACTAACTTGATCCGTTAGCAAACACCATATTAATTTATTTTCCGAGCTAATAGTACAATCATTAAAACATCAACATATATTAGATTATTGAAGATTTATAGCTCTGGATTCCATAAACAGTTCCATTCCACTTGAAAATCCAATTATAAATTTACAAAACTTTTGTTTCTTGCGTGGGACTATTGCATTTTAAAAAATAAATTGAGATCATTATTCGAATATAATAAGTGTTGCCATGCAATTTCAACAGAATATGTTATGGGCAAAAAAGGAAGAAAAAAAACTTTACACCAAAGACTTTTATTCCGGAATTCTCACGCAAAGAAAAAAAAAATCCTTACGCAGGAAGAATATAAAAAGAAGCAGCCACTGCAAATAATTTTTGGTATACCAGAAAAATTGTTTCCCTATATTTTCTCCTTTCCTCTCCACCTTCTTCGTCGATAGCTGTCTCAGTCCTTTTCCTGTCAAAGCGCGAAAAACATGGTCAGTCTTTTTCTCTTCCTAAGGTTTTTATTTCGATTTTACTGTTCACTTTCTGTATTTATGGAATTTCCACATAAGGTTAAACACTAGAATACCAGAATCATACGCGATGTGTAAAACTGGATTATATGCTTAAAATCTATTATAAGTTAGTTGTGATTACTGTTTCCCCTCCTTTATTAGCTTATTTTGTGTTGATGATTGATCTATTTGTGTACTTTGAAAGTCCGTGGTTGTTTTGTGGTCGATCTGTTATTTTGAACTCTTATGATCGAGGAAATATTATTTGCTTCCAGATCTGACTTTTGTGTGGTTTTGATTTTTCAGAATTGTTTTAAAATTAGTATTTGCTTTTGGTTCGATCTTCTGAAATGATATTAAATCTAACTCTATATGGAGGGGCTGAATGCTTTGGATCTACGCAGTCTATTTTTCTAGTAATTTGAGGACTTGTTATGTATTGATAAATGATTACCAAGTTGTAGTTGGTGTCTTCCGTTCATATGCTTTGATAAGCTGATTATATTCATCACTTCTGCTTGTATCACCGAAATACGACCTAACTATTACATTTTTACAACTGATTAGCTCTCTACTACCTGATGTACTGAAAGTAAATATTATCTAATCCCTCTGGGACTTAATAGAAGACATATATGAGGTGTTGATTTTGGCCCTAAATTTAGGCAATATTCTGGTTTTGATTGTTAATGAGGTAGTCCTCATTAACAATCAAACAATGAGGTAAGAGAGATAAAGAGAACTAAAGAAGATGGTTGGGTTGTTTTAGGGAAAAAACCATCACATTGACTAACTTAGCTGACGTCTTTAATTAAATCAAATTAAATAAGTAGGTTGTATATTTAGGATTGGAGGGAGATGTTTCTCTTTTCAAATAAACAGTGAAAGGATTAATATTATGCATACGTGTTATTTCCTTGTGCTTTCTTGTCGAGTTGAGTCTTGTAAGACATAGATCATATCTATAATCATTCAGAATGTATATTAACCATTTGATTTGTTTTCTGGTTTGCAATATGACAGGCTAATGCGGCATCTGGCATGGCTGTCCATGATGACTGTAAGCTCAGGTTTCTGGAGCTCAAGGCTAAAAGGACATATCGCTACATCGTTTATAAGATTGAGGAGCAGCAGAAGCAAGTTATTGTGGAGAAGCTTGGAGAACCAGCCCAAGGCTTTGAGGATTTCACTGCCTGTCTTCCTGCTAATGAGTGTCGATATGCTATTTATGATTTTGAGTTTATGACGGAAGGGAATGTTCCCAAAAGCAGAATTTTCTTCGTTGCATGGTAAGTTCAGTTCTTGTGAAAGTATTTCACTATAAATGAATGGAAACTGATAACACATCACTCTTGTTTCAAATAGACTTACATTCATCATCGTTTCACATCTCTAATTCTTTCAATTTTTCTCTTGTTTGATTACGGTGTTTGGATTTCAAGATTATAACTATTCAATCACTCCCTCCTAGTAATTCCATTGTTGTGACTTTGAGTATACAAAGCCACTTTGAGGTTAAGGAATAGAAACTCTCACCCCTTTCTTGGACTCCTAGTTGATGTATAAGTAGGATAATATTATCCAAATATTTAGTCCAGTTCATAATATAAAATCAAATTTCGGTGAGGTTAAGTAAGTTGGATAAGCTACTTAATTATAACATATGTTGCATGTTCTTAGATTATGATATATCAATTTTCAAGTCATGTAAATTAGTTTCGAGGAAAATGATAAATATAATTCTTTTAAGTTCTTTGTTGCTTCATGAATCTCCCTATAATATCGACTTAATGGTATATTAAAACTGGAGGGAGCACGTAATTTTCTTCCAGTATTTTTCATTGAACTTGATTATTACTCAAACACATTGTTTGCTCACTCAAAATCTTATTGTGAAAGTCAAACTTAATCTTAAAGCTTTTAAATGTCTGTCTTGATTTGGAACTTAACAAATTATTACCAGAACGGGCATTGGTCATGCTTGATTTATTGACTGTAATCTTATTGTTTTTATGTGTAGGTCCCCAGATACATCCAGGGTTAGAAACAAGATGATTTACGCTAGCTCGAAGGATAGGTTCAAGAGGGAGCTGGATGGAATTCAAATAGAGTTGCAAGCAACTGATCCAACTGAGATGGGTCTTGATGTCTTTAAAAGTCGTGCCAACTAATATGCATATTCGAACATCGGGATGGGCACCACATCCCTGAAACTGCTTAAATTGGAGTGCTTATAGGTGTCTGAGTCAGATGCTGAACTTGACTCCTTATGGTATCAAATTTTTGGCATGGCCTTATTATTCACCTTCAAATAGCCTTTTATGCTTTCCAGTATAAATGTAATCTGTGAAATACACAGTCTATGTTTGAATGGTATTCATGTCCTGTTATTGTGTAATTGTCGTGTGACTAGACAAAACACTAGTTTTTCATGTCATTTGAATACTGAAACTAGCCATACTGTGGCATGCTATGATCGCTTTCAATTAGTTGGTATACTGGCATATTTTCACAATCGTTAACATTTCTAAAGTGACTAATATCAAATTGTATTGGCGTGTATGCTTTATTTATACTCCCTCCGGTCCCTAATGTAAGAGCTAGCCGTAAAAAAAAATGCTTCTTAAGAAAACATGTGAATGTTAGTTGGGTGTCTGAAGTTAATGCTTCTTTTCCAAAATTGCCCATATTTATTATGGTACTTTTAAGAGAGAGAAATACATAAGCATTAATAAATATGAAAGAGAGTTAGGGGTAAAGTAGGAAAAAATGCATTAAATGAGGAGAGAATAAGGGGTGAGCTCTTACATTAGGGACCAAAACCATTCAAATTTTGGGCTCTTACATTAGGGACCGGAGGGAGTATTACTTAGTAGGTCACAACTTTCTAGGAGGGTGAAATTATACGATATTCAAACATTGTTTACCAGGAGGACTTAAGTGGTTAAATGTTCCACTGCGGTGTTATTTTTGAAGATTAAAATGTTAGTCATGTACGAGTACGATAGTGCGAGGATTTTAAAAGATTTCTTGTCCTCGCCATTTATCTGTTAATTCCGCATTATATGCTTTCTCACCTACCTGGGAGCAGCAGCTCTTCTGAAGTATTTTCAATGTCAACTATCATGTTCATGGATTTGATTATTAATTTTGGATTCGGAAATTTTCGGTATTTATTGAGCACGAACTACATGTCCTCCTATGCTACGGCGTATAATTGACTTTTTGGATTCGGAAATTTACTAGTTTTCTTTTTGTTTCACTAGTCAATTATGGTCCATCTACATTTTATTTTTATTATGATACATCATTTTCAAAATTTAACTTGTCTGCCAAAAGCCTCTAGTGCCGTTTTCCCTTATGCCAGGGTTAACTTTCATATACCAATCATGTGTTTAGTTCCCTTATTTTACACTTAAGCTCAAATTCTTTACCGCAAAAATTTCGTCTGATAGTGTGTTTGCCCCCTAACATCAATTAAGTTTTGAAAAAACAAAACCAAAATAATCAAGGAGCACCGTGTCTGAGTAACCAAAATAATCAAGGAGCACCGTGTCTGAGTAACCAAAATCATTTGTCCGCATAAGATTTCACCGACATTGACTCTGCCACTGCCCACTGGACCCATCTCAATCCCATAATGTTCCTCCATTTTTTGGTCGGCAAAAAGATGAGGAATTTCCACTTTTGCTTGCAGCCAAGTAGTAATAACCCCTCCTCCATCTTATCTTCATCCAATCAACATAATTGTTATTATGTTTTAATCCGGATGGACCAGTATATCAAAAAGAATAAACTAGCCAAGTAGCTAAAGAGAAATGATGCTATATGATGAAGACGGTAATCAAGTTGGTGGCCTCGACTAAATTATTTGAGTGAACTATGGATCATGGACACCTAATTGATGGCAACTATATGATTTTAAGCTGACTTCGTATCAAGGCCTCGGAGAAAGATCAAATATGAACCATTCAAATTTTGATCCGAATGATTATGAAAAGGGAAAAAAGCTACTCTCACATTATGGGGAGGCATTGGATCTGATTATAAATGAGCACAGTTGGAACATCATTGACGAGACTAAAGATTTGATCATAAAGGACTGAAGTGCTACCTGCGAATAAGATTGAAATGACCAAATAATTGTGCTCAACTCGCAACACCCACCAAACAAATATTCAGATTTTTCTTTTCATAATTGATCATTATGTGTTCTAACATGCATGCAAAATCCTGTGCCTCGAGTATTTTGAGCTTTACTCATTGTAAGGACTATAACAATAACAATAAAATGGCGCAAAGGGCAGCGCCAGGCAATTAGAGGCGCTCCAAAAAGGAACTCAGCATGAGAAATTTATGAAAGGAAGCCTCAAGAGGCAACAACGGTCAGAGCAAATGACTTGTGAGGCTCTATCAATATGCTTGTCAAAGTCAGAACATGTTTACTTCTATACAGCAATCAAATGAAATTATAAATACATAAGTTTGACGCCACACATGAGAACACATAAAACAACAAGGGCAGAGTTTCATATAACAACAACATATTGATTCCAAATTATCATCAGAATTTTCAGAAATATAAAGTCCAATCACCTGTTACCAGCTGATACAAAATTTCTCCAGCAATAGCTGTTTAATTGGCTTAAATAATTATAGTATCACAGGAATAATGGTAACACAATAAATAGGATGAAAGTTTTGTCAGCGATCACCCACCCATCCAACTGTCTTGTTAACAGTAAAACCTATTTCAGAGGGCTGAGGCTGTGATTGCTGAGGTTTGGGTTCTCTGGGTTTGGCAGGATCAACAAAAATAACCCATCCATCCAAAAACTTGGCATTCATGCCTTCTTTGGCCTTTTCAGCATCTTCTATGCTTGCATAAGTTACAAAACCAAATCCCTTTGATCTTCCAGAGATTCTATCAGTTATGACCTTAGCTGTATAATCATCATTATTAAGTGTCAATAACAAAATACAGCATAAGAACCCCTAATAGAAGAGGGGCTAGGCCCTTAGAACTTAATACATCAGGAAAAAATATTCTAATTATCACCTTCAACCAGCTGCCCAAAAGGAGTAAATGCTTCCTTTAGTTTTTCATCAGTTGTCAGTCTTGATAGACCTGTTCAAATACAAAAGAAGCACATCTTTAGAAATGTAAAAAGAAAATGCTATATCCAATCAATTTGTTTCAAATAACTATAATTTACAAAGAGTGGAACAAACCGCAATATATTTTTCCAACACTAGGATTATAAACAAAACATGTAATCCATGCACCACTTACAACAGCACCAGCCCACCACACATCAAATAGTGGGAACATAAAGGTTTCAGAAATAAATGGAATTAATCATGAAGGTAGATAGATTGGGGAGGGGGGAGGGGGGTAATCACATTACTGGCAAAAAAATCATTTCCTGTAAGCAATTGCTCAGCTCCTTCTCTTCAGAAACATCAACTACAGAGAGTTAACTAGGCACATGCACAACAATTAAGTATGAAGGTTGTTGGCCATTTGAGGGGGGAAAATTAAGGCTAATGACCCTACTGACACTGCATAGAATCATAAGCTACAACACTGAACTGTAAACTTATCCACTTTGCAACACTATTCAGTAACAAGCAAAACATCTAATAAAAAGATAGTCCTGGCTACAGAAAATAAAGCATCAAAAGATCACCAAGTAAAAAGTTACCACATCCAATGTCTAATATTGCCACTCCTACTTGATCAAAAAAATAACATCTAACACATTATTTACTAGGCATAACTGAGCCATATCAAAAGTATGCCTCAGATGAAATTGGAAGCCAATTTCCATTTCGATCAGTACTCATGCTTGAATCACATGGTCCTAACTCCTAAGTCAACCGTCCCACCACTCATCAGCAATCCATCTTCATCTATAAATTCATGTGCTTGTAATTAATTATGTGTATTGATCATAGACCTAATTGGATTATGTTTAAGTTGGGGGAGTGCGAGTAAATACAGATAAAAGGAAGCATTTCAGGCCTTAGCTATAAAATTTCAATCCAGTTTCATGGACATGGAAAGTGGTGGCATAATATATGTAGTACTTTGTGACGCCTTATAAGAGTGAGACATGCAAGCAAGCATTATTAAAAAAAGGAAAGTGCCTTATTTTAGTAAGGGTTACAGAGTTGGCGAGAGGGATAACACTAAAAAACATAGATTAGGAAGTAGTACTACTAATATGAAACCCCTTGTGAATATATATAATTATTAGTGGAAATGAAGGAGTGAGAGAAAGAAAGAAACGGACCACTGACGAAAAGCCTGGGGGAGGTGAGGGTTGAGTTGAGACGAAAGGAAGTGAATTGGGAAAGGAGAGGCGAGGAGGATACAGAGGGATCGCGAATGAGGCGGCGGAAGGCAGACAAAAAAGCCATTTCCTAAACCAACAAACAATCTCTCTGTTCGGTTACTAAAACATAAGGAGCTAACTCACTTGTTGGTTGAGAATCCTAAGAGAACTAAACCTAATTATTTAATCATAACATATTTTACATATTCTTAGGTCTTAGATTATATGTTGATTTATAGTACTTTTTTATACATTCGTAACTTATAGCATTAGTTTAGAGAAAAAATTAGAAAAATCAATTTTTAATTATTTTATTTAACTTTATTAGAATTCTCCAAAAACAAGTCAACCAACCATTATATTTAGGGATGAAGGGAGTATTATTTTATTTTTTATCATAATATAAAAATCATTTTATTCTTTTCACCATAATGCCCCATCTCAGGTGTAGCCACTAGCCAACAATGTAAAGGAAAACTCGTTCATTCTTCTAGTTTTACATATAACATTTAGCGGTAATTAATTACAAGTCTATATGAAGGACATAATCATGCAAATGTCACACAAATTTTGTTGTATTGGTAGTATCACACTAGATCAATCATGATGTATTGTTATTGTTGGCTATAAACTAGCTACCTGACTTAAGTAGTAGTATTAGAGGGATCAAATCCTTTTGAATCTTGTGTAGAGCCTTCTGTTTCCATATTTCAGAGAAAAGACTAGAGCACCATATCTACCTAAAGCAAGAAACAAGCAAAGACATCTCAATTGGAGTGGTTATCGCATTGAATATACACCCTGTGCAACCTATCCCAAGTCTCAAGGAACTCCACCTCACGCTCCAAGAGCCGCACCACCTTGTGGAGATCTCCCGGAGGGACTAAAATTACCCCCGATGTGGAAAATAGCCCCCACAATGCCACTAGATATGACCCCCGACCCGATCACTAAAAGCTCAGTCCCACGCTTCTGACCCACGCTGTGAGATTCACCCTGCATCGCGAACAACACATTCTCGTGACGCAAAATCTGTCGCTCTTCATAATAGCCACTCCACCTGGTATCACAAACTCCACATTGATCTAAGTAGGAGAGACATTTAAGAAGAGGTGGTGAAAAACACCCCAAATGGAGGCAAAAAGCTCGCCCTAAGAAATGAGAAATTAGTACCGCTCAAACCCGGAGCACATTGTTTGACTTTGTATAATTTAGTTAGACTCTTAGTATAGATATAAGTTTTTTATTTTCGTGGGTGAGGGCAAAGATGCATAGTGAGTGACAGTTGTTTTGGGGGAGAGGGAGGGTGGTTGGTGGAGGCGAGAATATGAGTATGAGATTGAGATATAAAAAAGGTAAAACTGTAGTTTGCTTTTAAACATAATTAAAGTTATGTCCCTTAAGACTTTACTTTAATTTAGGGATTTTGTGGAACCTTTTCTTAATTATATCCCTATCATGAGGCATGTAATTAATTACCCTAAACTTATATAATTCACTTAATTAAATTAATAATATTCATTAAGCTAATTAAAAATATACTACTTACAAAATGAAGTATATTGCCATATTAGTTATTACCAAACACCTTTATTAGAAAAAGAACTAAAAAAATGAGATTTCATATTTCGAACTAATTATATAATAATTAATTTTGTCTAAAATCAAGTTCGTAATTAAATACTTTCTCTAGTCGATTTGAATGGTTTTGGGCATTTATATAAGAGCTCATATCACATTCTCTCATCATTTAATGCGTTTTTTCCTACTTTGCCCCCAATTCTCTTTCATATTTATTAATGTTTATGTATTTGTCTCTCTTAAAAGTATCATAATAAATATGGGCAACATTGGAAAAGAAGCATTAACTCCAAACACCCAACTAACATTCATATGTTTTCTTAAGAAGCGTTTTTTTGGTGGCTAACTCTTATATTATGGATAGGAGGGAGTACATACTTTAAAAATGAAGACCTACTCGGCCCAAAAAAAAATGTAGACCTCTAGATGACTGTTTTAATTATTTTATCACATAAAAAACACTTTTAATAGTGCCCGAGTCCCCGAGTCAGTAAGTAAATCGCACATCATACCGCCACTTCTATATCCAACTTTCAGAGCAATCATACTTGGTTTTATGTTTTTTTTTGCCATATTCATCATATCTGAACAATACTCCTATATACTATTAGAACATTAAGTTTGATGAATGATTGCGAAAATAATTCAGCGAATAAGATATTTTAACATCCTAAAATAAAACTGAAAGGATTAGATTTTGGGTTTTTTTACCATAAGATTAGATTTTAGGTTAACACTTAACACTTTAACAGAGTTGATCAGCAAATGTAAAGGGGAAAAAAGAAAGAAAAAAAGAAAGAAAAAACAGTAGAAAAAAGATTTTTTTATATTCCCCAATGAATGAAGATGAAGAATATAAGCATAAAGAGGCGCTTCACGCTAGCGTGAAGAGTCCGCTCCCTATATTTTTTCCTCCCCCACCTCCTTCTCCTTTGTCGATTGCTGTTTCGTATCACTGTCCTTTTTTTCAACTCGCAAAACATGGTCAGTCTTTCTCCTCTCTTTATCTTTAGGTTTTCATTTCTTATTTCACTGTTCATTCCTTTTCCTCACACATGTCTGCGATCAACAACCAACCTTATTATTTACTTGATTATCGGAATCACTCGCGATGATGTGAGATTGCAACAAGCATGTGCTTCAAATCTATTGAAATTGGACTTTGATTACTGATTACTGTTTGTTTGTTACCCTATATCTTGCACTGATTATTGATTGATTTCCTTATTTTTTAAGTTCGTGCTTTTTTCGTGGTCGATCTGATTTTTCGAACCTGTTAGATGAAGAAATCTACTGGCCTGTTTATCCGATTAGCGCGTTTCAGTCGTTTCACTTGCTTTCAGATCTGAATCTTTTGTCGTTTCGATAGTATATGAACTGTATAATTTAGTCGTTTTGATCTTCTAAAATGCTAAGCATAATTTAGTCTCGTTTCGGTGAGCGGAAATGTATAGGAACTGATCTTTGTTCTGCTAAGTTGAGGGCTAATTATATACTGACTAGTGACTAGTGATTTAGAAGACTTTCATTTGATTTTGTGAGAAAAAAACTTTGGTGTCTTTGTTGTTGACATGCTAATATGTTCTGATCTGCCACTGTACTTATACTTATCATGTGCACTTTCACTGCTGAAATACGGCCTAATTATGATAAATAGTTGATTATCTACTATTTAAAATAGTGAGAGTACCATTATTATCCATCATTTTCGTTCATCAACTGAGTGAAGTGATTGGTGCTTAGCAGTATACTTATGGTATTTCTTTAATTTGGGTCTTGCAAGTTTTCTTATGGAGTTGAGTTGCGCGTGATATAGACCTTTATTTATAATCATTGGGGATAGTTTGTAAATTGTTTGATTTATGGGCCTATTGCAATATGACAGGCTAATGCGGCATCAGGTATGGCTGTCCATGACGACTGCAAGCTCAAATTCATGGAGCTTAAGGCTAAAAGGTCATATCGCTTCATAGTTTATAAGATTGAGGAAAAGCAGAAGCAGGTTATTGTGGAGAAGCTTGGAGAGCCAGCTCAAGGCTATGAAGATTTCACTGCCTGTCTTCCTGCTGATGAGTGTCGATATGCTGTTTATGATTTTGACTTCACAACCGAAGGGAATGTTCCCAAAAGCAGGATTTTCTTTATTGCATGGTAAGTTCAGTCCTTTGGCATGCAAATTTTAAATCTCAACCACAGTTTTTTTTGTTAAACACTGCCCGTTAATCTGAAGCCTATTGGCAACCGATTAATCCAGACTTATGGGTAGGAATGTTGCTCACATAGGCAAGGTTGTTCTCTCTCCCAATGAGAGCGCTTCCGGCGATTCAAACACACAGAAATTTTGCGTGAGAAAAAGGAAGGATATGAAAATTGCATACCTTCCACATGCAATCTTGAATGATAATATGCGAAATGTTCATACCTTCAATTCCGAATTTCGGTACAAAAACAATTTTATTTGTTCAGAGCACAGCCATCCTTGATTGGAAGGACACACATTCATGAATCTATGTCTGGTTGTGATGTTCAAATCACGTCACAACTATCCAGTGTCCCCATTACTTCGGTATTGGAATAATCGGAGACCTAAACCACGTAGAAGGGATTTCATTAATTTGAAATTCATACCTCATCTCTTAGACTCCTGTTTGATGAGAAATAGGATATATATACTACCTTGACAAAATTTTTTCATTCGTGTCGTAAATATTCTCTTTTGACTCTCAATTCATGTATGATTTAGATGATTGTTTCCCAGTTACATGATATGCTTGTCTAAAATCTTGGACATCTATAGTTTGAGAGTCAAACTGCATTTTCAAATTTATAAACATATCTACTATTGATTTGGATCTTGAAAAATATTCTCTACTTAAAGATCGTGTCATGCTGGATTATTGAATTTCATCTTACTGCTTTTTATGAAGGTCTCCAGATACATCAAGGGTCAGAAGCAAGATGATTTATGCTAGCTCAAAGGACAGATTCAAGAGAGAGCTGGATGGAATTCAAGTAGAACTGCAAGCAACAGATCCAACTGAGATGGGTCTTGATGTCTTCAAAAGTCGTGTCAACTGATGTGCATTTTGAACGCTGGAATGGGGGGTACTGCATACCTGAAGATTTAGTTATTTAAATTGGAGTGCTTATAGGTTGTCACATGCTAAACTTGGCTCATCATGGTATCAAATTTTTGGCTTGGCGTTATCATTCACCTTCAACTAGCTTTTGTGCTGTCAGATATAAATGTGATCTGTGAAATACTGTGTCCATGTGTTTGAGTGGTATTCATGTTCTGTTATCGTGTTACTGTTGTGTGATTAAGCAAAATACTAGTTTCTCGTGTCTTCTGGATATTGAAACTAGCCTTATTGTGGCATGCTTGGATTACTTTCGATTTATTGATAAATTGTTTTTATTTTCATAACCTTAACATGCCTAGTGAACCAAGGGCCCGTTTGGTTCAATTACATTGCATGTCTGCAATGGTAATCAAGATTACATTACAATAAATATAGTGTTTGGTTGCTCTTTGGTGTGGTAATATGAATTACAATTGCAATAATGATTACCAAAAAATGGTAATCAACATTCATAGCTCCCCCTATGAATGTGCATTACCATCAATTGTAATTCTTTAAAAGTCTTTTTTGCCCTCATTAACTAAAATGAAAAGACATAAAATACCCTCAATTTAAATCAATATCATCCCTCTATTTTCCATCTACCTCCTCCCTCCTTACTTTGACCTACTTCAACTTCTCTCCCTCCTCTCTCCATCTCTATCCCACGCAACTTCTTTCCCTTCATCATTCTTCGATTCCATCCAAAGTCGTCTCTTCTCAACTTCAAATCTGATTGAAACTCCCACATGACTGACAGTGTATTAGTCCTGTCTCCCCAATGCTTCCCAACTTCTCCCATTTTAATCAAAATTGTGAAATTATAATTTCATGCATCAATAACAACTTAAAATTGTGAAATTGAAGGTTTGCACCTTATTATTTTTTTGTACGAGAAGTATTTGATGAGTCTGGTAAAAAGAGGATAGGAATTTCAAATGAATTATTTTGTTTGGCACCTAATGCTAAGGAGGAAAAGGGGAGAAAAGGCAAATAGTTTGAGAGAAAATACATCAAGCCAAAACAAAGTAGAAGAGAACACATGATTTTTTTAGGAAAGGGGCAAAATAGCAATTGCACAATTTTTTATATTTAAAATAATGATTGCAATCCCATCACTTTTCAAACTTACCAAACATACATATGGTAATAAATATTACATTACCATCCATTGCATTGCACTTCAAAACTCTCATGCAATTGAACCAAACGGGCCCCAAGTTACTCCATACAACTTCATTTGGTTAGCTTTGATCAATGTCGGATTGTAGCTGTGGGTATGTTACCTCTAGGGGTTAACTGTACTCCTGGGTATACTTGTATCTGAACTGTTAATTTGTTAAAAGGAAGTTGTTGGATTGGCGTTCTATTAAGCTGTATGATTTCAAACTGCTTGCCAGGAAGCAGGTTGTTTGGAGAGTTTGATGAACTATATTTCTATTAAGTGCTATTGGAATGTTTATAGAGGGATGCCCAAGAAGTTGCTGGTCATATTAATGGATTGAGTGCTGTTAAATAAAAACAATTACGAATTAGTTTATGATGTTGAATATAGAAGAAAATGCCAAACAAAAAAATGAATTTATAAGAAAATGTTCGGAGTGGTGGATGTAAGTTAACTCGACCTAACTTATGAGATAATATCAGTATTGAAAAAGTAATAAATACTACCTCCGTTCCTAAATATAAGACCTAAATAACTTTTTTTTGGAAAGATTAAGGTTACGAAATAGGTTATTAAATCATGACATATTTGATATCTTTTTAGATTATCCATTAGCTTATAGGTAACATAAATTAGTCTAAGAGAAAAAATTAGGTAAATCAATTTATAATTAACTTATTTTTTGCTTTTTTTAGGATTTTTCAAAAAAGTCATCTAGGTCCTATATTTAGGAACGGAGGGAGTATTAACGTATCTTATTTTTCTTAAAAGCGCCGTTTTTTTACCTTGAGAAAAGAAGCGCCTTATAAGTTGCTCTTGAGCTTATTTAAGGGATAATTGCACCTAAATCCCAAATAAGAGATTTAATTTCAAAGTGGTCCCAAGGAGTTGTTAATGTGCACTATTAACAAGTGCAATAGTCTTCATTAATAAGTGGTAACAACTCCTTGGGGCCTCTTTGAAATTAAATGTCTTCTTTGGGACCTTGGTGCAATTGCCCTGTAATTTAATGGGAAAAAGACAAATAAAACCCTCTGAATATGTAAAAGGACAATCAAGGTCAATAAATTTCTAAAAGGATAATCAAGGTCACAGAGACTAAATTAACAAGTACAACATTCTCATTAACAACATGCATATTTAACAACCACATCATTCACAATTAACAAGTAGAACGTAACAATTAACAATATCATTCTCATTAACAACAGTAACACCCTCATTCTCATTAACATCTAGAGTGTTGTTAATTCAATGCATGTGATCTTAATTGTCCTTTTGGAAATTTAACAACTTTGATTGTCCTTTTACTTATTCAAAGAACTTTAGTTGTCTTTTTTCCAAATTCAATTATCAAGTAATTTAATTATCTATAATGAACCAAAGTATCGATTATTAAATTAAATACATGTATACATAAAAATGTAAACTTAATGCGCGCGTAAAAATGCATGTGGTGGCGTGGTTTGGAAAGTCTGGTGATGAATGCACAAAACCAAAAAAACTGAGTAGTGGATTCACTTACAGTGCTCATCGTTTTGATAGATAAAAAACACTTATCGTCTTTAAAAACTCTGTTTTATTAAACAAAATTGGATCTTAGTCCTCCACTAAAAATTCATCTTAAGTGGACTAAGGGCTCATTTGGTTGGATTGAAATTGTATAATGGAAATGTAAACGGAATTAAGTGTAGAGGGTAAAGATGGAAAGTGGAGGTAAATTAGATAATGATGAGAAAGTAAAGTTTGTGGACCCAAGGAAAATATGAGATGAAGAGAGAAAACTTGTGGGTTCCAGAATATATGTAAATTACCAAAAACCATTCACTTTCCCTCACTTTACTTTTTAATTAGTGACTAGAATTAAAAATTGAAAGCAACAATGAAGAGGGATGTAGCAATAGAAGAAAACTCAAAAGGGAACAAATCTGAAGACAACAAATACAAAAGAAGACAGCAAAGGTTGAGAAAATTTGTAGAATGGAATTCTTTTCTTTTGTTCTCTCTTATTTTTTTGGTAAATTACCGCCCGGTTTAATCCGGACTCGAGGGTAGGAGTGTTGTCCACATAGGGAAGGTTGTCCCCTCTCCCAATGAGAGCGCTTCGCGGGATTCGAACACACGTTCTCCTCCTTGCGGGAGTTGCAACCCACTTACCAGCTCAACCAACTACCCATTAGTTTTCTTTTGTTTTCTCAATCTCTATTGGTATGCTCTCTTTTAATTTCATTCAATGCAATCCCATGCCGTGCCCACAACATGGACCATTGTTCTCTACTAGCTTAGTCCAACTTTAGCCTTCGCCCAATTAAATTTTCATTTTTATATTAAAAATAAATAAATAAACAAAATTCGTTAATTTTAATATGAACAGAATTTCATATGTTCTTTCAACCCAAATATTAGCCCATGTCTCTTTCTTTTATCCATGGTATCCCCAACGTCAAGAAGTAGAGGATTAATTCTCAATTAATTAATATATAAACAGCTAAAAGGGTGAAACATTTTTCCTTTGAATATACACACATTCTAGATATGATATTTAAGCCTTTGTCCTGCTGCCCCAATCATATCCATGACCCTTATCCTCTTGATCTCAGATCTACCCCTCCATGTTCATTTTTAATAAGAAAAATGACTTATACATCCTTATACATCCTTCTGTTGAAATGACTTATCCAGTTAACTATAAAATAATTTTACAGTTAACTGGATAAGTCCGTATCTCTTATACATCCTTCTGTTGAAATGAAATAGGTCTAGATAGTTCAAATTTTTTATGCTAAAAAGTTTTCAAAAAGAAAAATTTAAAGTTCTTCATTTATTTTATATTATAATACATTTTTTTATTTTTAATGGTACAAGTAACAAATTATGAGTCTAGATGAATTTTAATGGACAGAATGAGTCCCATAGGGTATGAGGGATTTTGAGAGGGTGGAATTATGAGAGAATCCCGACTCGTCTTTAAAGCAGTGACATTGGGAAGATACATGGGATAAAATAAGTGGATATATATTTCTTTCATTTGGGGACTAGAGTACGGATTAAATATTGATGAACCAGTGCATGGATGGACCTATAATCTTAAAGTAATACTCTCTCCCGTCCTAAATATAGGACCTAGATAACTTTTTTTTGGAGAGGTTAAGGTTGCAAAATAGTATATTAAATCATGACATATTTGATATATTTTTAGATTATCCATTAATTTATAAGTAAAATAAACTAGTTTAAGGAAAAAAATTAGGTAAATCAATTTATAATTAACTTATTTTGTTGTTTTTTAGGATTTTTCAAAAAAGTCAATTAGGTCTTATATTTAGGACCGGAGGGAGTATAAGATTTATTTATAATTCTTAGCAATATTATTTTTTAAAGTCTCCTTATCAATACTTATGGATAATAGATAAATAAGATAAAAGAGAGTAGGAGTGGAGGTAAATGTATATAGTTAGAGTATATTGGTAATATCATATTATTATAACTAACTTAATTAACATACTTAATAATGTTTTAATCAAATTAAATTAGGAAAGTATGTCTTATATTTACTAGTAAAGGGAGTATTATCAAAGGCAGCAAATCTACAGAATCTCCAATATATCACTCTTCCTAGATATAAGATTATTTTTCATAATTTAATTAAATTAAGGATATTAGTTAAGTTAGTTATTGGCAAGTCACTCTAATATATTTTTATTCTCACTCTCTCTCTTACTTGTTTATTTTTTACTCCCTCCGTTCCTAATATAAGATCACTTTGATTAATTTGGGGAGATTAAGGAAGACAATAAAATTACATGATCTTCCCAAAATCCCTTCAATTACTTAACTTTAAAAGGAGGAGAGGTTTTCAATGAAAAGAAAGAGTATAAGGATAGTTTGAGCAAAACTTGAGATAAAATAGGAACTTATCCACTTCCCCAAAGTGATCTTATATTTAGGAACGGAGGGAGTATTATAGATAAGTATTATCATAGTTAATTTAGTAAAAAAATTTAAAGTGTCTTATTTATATTTTTTTGGCCAATGTGTCTTATTTATATTTTGAAAGAGATTAAAATTTGAGAGTAATATAAGAAGCATATAGATTTTGTCCACTCTGTCTTTTCTCTAGCGACAATTACAGACGACACAGATGCACTCATGCACACAGAATCTCACGTCATCAAGGACACTATTCAGATATTTCTGCCATTCTTGTGGCGTCGTGTGCCACGCTTAGTTCTAGCCGCCTTCAAATCACCTATAAGTCCTTTAATATCTATTTGTGGATCATTTGGTTTAGATCACCAACACTTGGGAGCTATGGCACCTTCACTTCCTCACGACGAAGAGACTTCACTTATCACCGCTTCTCATAATTCAGCTCTCAAAAATCATACAAGGGATGTTCATATCTTGAGCCTCGCATTTTTGTTGATCATTCTTGCCTATGGAGCTGCCCAAAACTTACAAAGCACTCTCAACACCGTGAGAACCTCACTCCCATTTGCTCCAAGTCCTTATTCAATCAATCAACTTAATATGTTGTGTTTTAAAACTGACCCTTTTTATGTTTTGAGTTTTTTCCATTACAGGAACAAGACTTGGGTACAACCTCTCTTGGGATATTGTATACGTCTTTGACTTTTTTTAGTCTTGTTGCTTCTATGGTGGTTCGGAAACTTGGGCCAAAGAACGCTTTGCTTCTTGGCACAACTGGTTACTTATTGTACATAGTCGCAAACTTGATGCCAAATTGGTAATTACACTCTATTTTGAGTTTTGAGTTTAATAGATTGATTAAGTTTTGGTTAGATGAAATGATCATTGGAGGCTACTTCCTTGAGTTCTTTACCACTGGTACATATTCTTCTTTCAGGTATACAATGATTCCAGCGTCCTTGTATCTTGGATTTTGTGCTTCAATCATATGGGTTGGACAGGTATAAGTGACATAAATCTGTCAAGCATTAAAAGTTCCTTGAGCTCTCCATGGAGTTTTAAATATCTTTACCAGTGTGAGTATGACTCAACAGGGAACATATCTTACTATCACTGCACGTAGTTATGCTAGAGATAACAACTTGCTTGAGGGAGCAGTGATTGGTGACTTCAATGGGAAATTCTGGGCAGTGCTTGCACTTTACCAGGTGATGATGACTTGTGTTACTGGTGTTTTATTTGCCTGCTGTAAGAAAATGATATAAAATGTACCCCTTTTGTGATTGATTCTTGATATAATTTTAATTTATTTCGCAGCTTATCGGAAATCTCCTTACATTTACTCTACTTAGAGATGGACAGGTACGTTGTTTCTTGGCTCCGTGTTTGCAAATTTTCTCATAAGCCTTTTGTCTGCAATTATTGTTTTTCCCTGCTAGAGCGTGGTGAATTTGAGTTTCCAATGGAATAGTAGAAAGGAAAGCATAAAATTGAGATCTTTCTGTTTATGTATTATATTTTTCTGTTTGATCACTTCCTATCTCCATACCTCAATTTTATGGATCAAACATAACTTTAAGGATAAATCACTGCTTTTGATAGGCGTGCACAAAAAGTAATTATATGATAGACAGAAACCTTGTCCAAATTTTACAAGAATATGAATGACAGCCATACTTTTAACTGATATGTAAATATGAATTAATTTATAGTGGTTGGGAAGTGGGCTTCTGGGTTGGTATTAATCTGTATAAAATGATAAAATCCAGCAGGGAAACACAAATATGAGCTGTTGTTTTCTTTAACTAAATAACAATAAATATCTTTTCTTATAAACTAACAGGCTTCAGGCTTAGACAATAAAATATTTGTCCACAATCTCGGGATCTAATAATTCTTTCCATTACTGCAGGAAGGAAGCACCAAAGGCACCACTTTATTATTTATTGTTTTCCTTTGCGTTATGGCTTTAGGTGCAGTACTTTTATGTTTTTTGAGTAGGAGGACTGATCAAAACAAGGAAGAATCATCAGATACTGGTGTTGGTGTCTGTTCATCCTTGAAGTCTCTAACCAAATCACACACCGATTCGTTTTCTGATGTAAGAATGTTGTTGATCATTCCCCTCATTGCATATTCAGGATTACAGCAAGCATTCGTATGGTCAGTTCCAACATTGACTCCACCACTTTATGGTTTCCTTGTGCTTCCATTATCCCAATGAGATGTGGTTTTCTTGTAGGGCTGAATTTACCAAGTATGTTGTAACACCAACGCTTGGCATTTCTGGTGTTGGCTTTGCAATGGCAGTGTATGGGGCTTTTGAAACAATAGTAAGTGTATACAAGAGAATGAATTCTTCTCCGTTTGGTGGTTGTTTTATCAAACCAACTTGACAATGAGCATGTTTATATATCTGAGTTATGTTGCCATGTGATGAACACATTGTTGTGGATTAATTAGATTTCTTTCATGATTTCTTCTCTGCATTCAGTGTTGTTTGGCTGCCGGTCGACTTACATCTGGTTTAACATCGATCACGTCAATAGTTTCAGTTGGATCTTTTGTTGAGGCAGGTGTACTTGTGCTACTCCTGGTAAATTTAAGGTCAACTATAAATACTCTTCTATTCCAAAGTTTTCACAGTTTGAAGTTTCGCACAAAGACAGACAGATTTGCATGTAATCTTATCTTCTTGATCAACTTGGCACTCATAATGCAGGATTAGTAGTGTGTTCCTTGATATGATGTACCGACTTTTCTTGGCTGCATTATTGGGCATTGGTAATGGAGTTTTTAACACGCAAATCAATGCTTTGCTCGGAATGTTATTTAAGAATGACACGGTAAGTTTCATTAATCTGTTGTCCGATTATGTTTTATGAATAATTAGAGGGCTTCTTGGACTCCTGATTTTTCATGTGGGTTTAATGAGCAGGAAGGAGCATTTGCACAGCTGAAGGTATGGCAAAGCGCTCCAATTGCAATGTTGTTCTTTTTGAGCCCTCACATCTCCTTCCAAGCAATGCTTGTTGTTATGCTTGCTTCATTACTCTTTTCATTTGGTGTTTTTCTACTGCTCACTCTCCAGTTAGCCAAGACATCATCTTCTCTAACAGAGTAATTCAGAAGATCTTCGTGCTACCATTTTATTCATTTACTTTGATCATCAATGTACAAATGTCAATACAGCATTGTTCAAAGTTAAATGTTACCATGCACAAATTGTACTTTATCTTCATCGTGGAGTGTTTGATTGCAGAGCAGTGTAATATGCAGTGGAGCGAATCATCATCTATAAATGCGTTGACCGATAGTTTGTTGTTTTTTGAAAAAAAAAACTACTCCCTCCTATCCTAGATATAAGAGCTAATTGACTTTTTTGGAAAATCCTTAAAAAGCAAAATAAATTAATTATAAATTGATGATTTACCTAATTTTTCACTTAGACTAGTATATTTTACGTATAAACTAATGGATAATCTAAAAATACATCAAATATGTCATAATTTAATAACCTATTTCGCAACCTTAATCTCTCCAAAAAAAAGTCATCTAGATCTTATATTTAGGACCGGAGGTAGTATCTTACAAATTTCTAAATGTTACCATCCTATTCATTTAATACGATTGTTAGTGCAGGCGTAAATTTTAATACCATACATAATTCAGAACAAATTGTTACCTATCTTGCAGAAATTGTACTTACTCTAATTTGGCTAGTAGCTAAGCAAGTAGTAATTCTTTACACTAATTATTGTAACAAGTTGTCGTTTTATATTTTGCTTCTTGTTGTAAATTTGTATTTTGTTTCCTACAAACTTGTCTAAGTTGCAAAAATATCTTCTATCCTCTATAAATAGGATAGAATCCTTCTCATAATAGTTAGGCTTGACCAATTGAAATATTGTTAGTCTGAACTCTATTTTTCTCCCCCTCTCAAGTTCTTTCTTTCCCCCTCCATATCATTTATCTCCCCCTATCTATCTAATATATATCTTTAAATCTCCAATGAGCCACTTTCCTTTCACACTAAAAACTACTTTCTTTTCACATTGTAAACCTGATCAGAACCACTTTCTTTTCACACTGTAAACCTCATTAGAATGTGGTTTTTTTATATTCATCCATCCACTTCATCCATCCATCCAATATATCCCTTGAAAGATGATAAATATCCTCTTTTCCTTTCACACACTTATCCAGATTTAAAATGTGGTTTGACATAAGGTTTATTTTGTATTTGCCCAGTGTATCTGCATAGTAATTCCAAGTAAAAAATGCATGTGTTCACACTTTTCATGAACTACACCTTATCTGCATAGTAACTCCAAGAAATTCATTCATATTATTAAGGTAATATTTTTATACAAAATAAATAAATATTTCAATCATGGATGGAATAATTGGAATCAACCTAACCATTTAATACTCCCTCTGGCACTCATAATCCAAATTACTAAAGTCAATCATTCATTAATTAAAATTATTTCAAATTGTTAAATATGATACATGGAAAATGTTGTTTTCTTTACTTTCATCAATTCATTTATTTGAATATGACTGTTAGAGATAACAAAATGTTGGGCTTGAGATTGGTTATCTTATTGTTCATGTAATTCTAAGTTTTTGTTCCCCTTGAAAATATGCTTATGACTTATACAGATGTTATAGATGATAGTTGAATCATAATTCAATTAGAAAGAGCAATGAATTTATAGAGGGGCAATATTTATCAAAGATTGCTAAACCAAATAAAAAAGCATAAACTTTTAAATGCTTAGTATCACAGTGTCATAATTAACCAGATTGTTCTATAATTTTTTTTGTCATATTTATGTATTTTTCTTGATTTGCTGGACATTTCTCAATTGGTGTAGGTAAAGTTTATTATCCTCACTGTACATTTCCACAAAACCTTTTCCGAAATCCACGCGGTGGAATTGAAGCCTGTTATAGAAAATTGGAATGAAATAAATATTAATATTGATTTGATGCATTCACCAATAAGCTTTGAATCTTATTTTTTTGGAGGGAGTGGAGGGGGTTGGGGGTTGAGTTTGAATCTTCTTTTGTTTTAATACACGAATGAGTTTGATTTTGAACATGAGTTGAAAACAATGCATGTAATCTAATGAGATTTTTTAATATTATATAGTTTAAATGACTTATGTGATTTTTAAGTATTAGATAAAAATACGACACATACGGGCTTTATCTTCTATGTTTTCAACATACAATTTAAATATAAATAACTCATGAATTATTGTTATGAATTTTTAGTTTGATAATATACCTTCAATTTTCTTCTTTAAGATCTTAGCACTTATTGTGATGATGTAGTAAAGGTGTTATACTTTTTCTTACTATGAAAAAATATTTCACCTTCATATAGAGACAACATGTTCTATTTTATTTAATAAACTTATTCCAATGCATCGCATAGTGTTATCCATTTGTATCTCTTTAAAAATCATTAAATGCAACATTATGTGTTCATACTCCTATAAGGATTTGAACGTGATTTTAGCTATGAAAACTATGAAAGAATAAATCTTAAATCAATCAGGCAATAAATAACTTATTGTTAGTTATAAGATAGCCTACAATCCTATATATAGAGTTATTGCTAAATATTTTCCATCATTAATTTAGCTTATGTTGATCTTTGCAAGTAGTTATATCTTTTATTAATTTGATTTCTTTGTTTTTAAAAATAAGATTTCCAAATAAAATAGGGAAAATTAGAGTGAATGACTTGATTATGAATACCTATATAGTACGAGGATAGATCTTAAAAATTGAAATTACTTGAAAAGAATAACAATAAGAAAATTGAATTTTTCTTGGGTTTTGAAGGGGGGTAGTTGGATGGGGTTTGACTTTACTTTTGTTTTTATATACAGGCGAGTTAGATTAGAGTTAAAAAGATATTACATGTAGTTTCAATTGAAAAATTGGATTGGATATGTGAGGTTTGAGATGTAGTTTGACTCTTTTGTTTTTATAAACGGGTGAGTATGATTCTTGGACAAGTTAAAAATATTACATATATTGAAATTATTTGGAAAGACCAAGTACAAAAAAATTTATACCAAGTGAAATTTCAGATGTGAAGGTGCTCAAGTAATTATTGTTTTTTTTTGGGGGGGGGGGAGATGGGAGATGTTAGAGATTGAGTTCTACTCTTTTTTTATTAACATGTGATTATGATTTTGTACCAAGTTGAAATTAATCTATGGAATGTAATTAGAAATTATTTGAAAAAGATTAACTATTTAAAAATTTAGATTGAACATATCAACAATTTAAAAATTTAGATGAAATTAAAATATTGAATTTAATCGAAAATGAAATTTCGTATGGGGGAGGTCCCCATGGGAAACTTGATTTTTTTGGGGTGGGGGGGTTGGATTGGGAGTTTGGGATGAAGTTTTACAATTATTTTGTTTTTTATACATGGGTGAGTTTAATTCTCCACTAATTTGAAAATATTACATGTAATCTAAATTTATATTTTTTTAAAACAATTCATTAGTAGTAATCATAGTACTTTAAATATTACATATAGTTTAGATTCTCTTTTTCCTTCTAAAATATCCATGTTGTTCAAATAATTTCATCAAAATATCTTCCTGCTAATTCTGGGGCGGGGAATTTGTTTTTTTTTTTGCGTGGGAGGGTCACAGGACTGAAAGAGGGATTGAGGATAATTTAATTCTTCTATTTTTATTATCTCTTTTAATTATTAAAAACATGAATTATCTCTTTTAATTTATCGAAGACAATAACTTAATATCTGACGTTTCAAATAAAATACCTAAAAAGATAAGTGTCAAGTATATAATTATGTCTCAATTTACCCTAATGTATGACTATATTTTTCACATTTTACGCAAATTATTCTTTATACTTCCACAGTGTATGATATAAAATGTCCCGTGGATCGCACGGGTAAAATTCTAGTTTTGGGTCTGTTTCTCTTTCCCCCACAAATTTCTTTTTCTCCCTTTCCCAATATCTTTGTTTTCTCTAATTTCCACCTGTTGGAAATGGTCCGGGACTTAACGGGACCTTTGAATAGTCATCTGTTGACTATTTAAAGAGAGAAAACACACTCATTGGAGTACACATGTCATGAGCGGAAAATCTCTCTTAGTGAAATACATTTCTCTCTCTCCTTTTTTCCTCTTAAGGGTGGGTGATTCACGGTGCACAAAATCCAAGCTCTAATCCTATTAGTGGCTCCGCAAGCGCAAATTAACAAGATAATTTCCTACCAGTGGATTAGAAGGAGAGGTGCGTTTACAAACCAAATCCTTCACCACTTAAATCTTAATCTATCCAACCTTAAATTTTAGTATACATGAGTGTTTTAAAATTGTTTCACATCACATGCATGTAACATGTGGTGGTTGCTCCCTAAGTTTTAAAATCTGTTAGTGTAATCCGATAGTAATCATTAAGGTAAAAAAATCCATCCAATAAATTATAACATCCCGTCCATAGTACAAAGCGTTGACCGACAGTTTATACTTAATTCGTTAATGTTGTTTTTGAATGGCAAAGTATTTTTGCAAATTTCCAACTACCTTAAGGATAGCGACAGAGCAATTTCCCCTTTTTATTTTGGGAGGGTATGTTTTAGGGAAAATGACAAATAAATACCTTTGAATATCAAAAGAATAAGTAAGGAACTCAAATTTCCAAAATGACAAGTAAAGAACTCCGAATTCCAAAAGAATAATCAAGGCATTAGCCCTTAGGCAATTGTTAATTGTTATGTTCCAAATGCTAATAACTATGTTCCAATTGTTAATTTTTATTGAAATTCCTTACTTGTCTTTTGGGAAGTTTAAGTTACTTATTTGTCTTTTTGGATAATCGGAAGTATTTATTTATCATTTTCCCTATGTTTTATTCTTTTCTTTTAACATAAAGAAGCATGTTATCAAAATCTAATACTAAACCTTAAAAAGAAAAACGTAAGCATCTTTTAGCAAAATACAAAAATAAAAGGCAAACGATAAAAACATCTTCATGATTGTCCAATATTTAATTCATATTCCTTAATTTCCACCTTTTCCTTCTCAATCCTCCGGCGACTGAGCTAAAACCAGACATTACAACATCCAATTTGTCCGCCATGCTTGTAATTTTATAACATTGACCTATTTTAACTTATCTTCGCGTCCTCTACCATGCAAGGCTTTGGCCGGCAATTCCTACCTTTATTAACAAATGATCGACCCTTCTGATCGTGAATTCGAATTGGAAGTCATGGCCTCTCAAATTCCCCGCGACGAAGAAACGCCACTCGTCACTTCCGATCATTCTTCGCCCATTCAAACGCCAACAAATCATACCAAAGATATTCATATTTTAAGCCTCGCGTATCTTTTGATCTTCCTTGCCTTTGGAGCTGCCCAGAATTTACAGAGTACTGTCAATACTGTGAGTATTGGCCTAATTTTTGCTCTTAATTTTTAAGTGATTTTCAGTTTTGTGATTGCTTTTTGGGGTTTGAGTTTATGTTTTGCAGGAGCAGGACTTGGGGACATTTTCGCTTGGTATATTGTATACTTCTTTCACCTTTTTCAGTTTGGTTGCTTCTCTTGTGGTTCGTAGGCTTGGCTCAAAGAATGCTTTGGTTCTTGGGACTACTGGTTATGTGTTGTATGTAGCTGCCAATTTGATTCCAAATTGGTAAGTACAAGCCATTGTATACTGTTATCATTGGTTTATTATTTATGTTTAGGTGGAATTGCAATTACTAGTGAATATTTGTAAGTTTGGGATAATGAACTTTTGTTAGCTGCATATTTTGTGGAAATTTGCGGTTTTAATTTTGCGAGTTGGTGGTTCATTTATTCCAGTATAATATCTGCCCCCAAATTAACAAATAACATTTCCACTATAGCCCGGTTGAATGAAAGGAACTCTAGGGGCTATTTGAATTGATCATGGTCATGAAAATTCTCAACAGTTCATATACTGATGCCTCTTCTGCTAGTTTTCTGAGATTTGTAGATTGGTTTTTTCATTACATTATTATTGATTGTTTATAGCTGCTGATATTGGCTCTTTTATATCTGAGCATCAGTTTTGTTGGAAATTATGATTATATGCAGGAATGATACTAGCTACTAATTCCTTGAATTCTTTGCTGCTGATACATTCTTCTTTCAGGTATACAATGATTCCAGCCTCTTTGTATCTTGGATTTAGTGCCTCAATAATATGGGTCGGAGAGGTACCAGTAATGTTAAGTTGTAAATAATTAATAGCACCTTGGATCCTTCACCGGGTTTTAAACATCTTAACAAGCCTTAATATGACTTGACAGGGAACATATCTTACTTTAGCTGCACGTAGTCATGCCAGAGCTTCCAACTTGCTTGAGGGAGCAGTGATTGGCGACTTCAATGGGGAATTCTGGGCAATGTTTGCCCTCCACCAGGTGATGATTAATTGTACAGCAAACTAAAGTCTGATGCGTTTCTGTGGAACATATAATTAAATGAAGACCTCTTCTTGATGAACTCCAAATTGGTGAATTTTGTTTTGCAGTTTGTTGGAAATCTCATCACATATTCTTTACTAACAGATGGACAGGTATGGGTTTTCTTGGGGCTTCTGTTGCAAATTTTGTTCTATTCCTTTTGTTTGTATTTATATAATCAGCTCCATGATCCTTTATTAATTTTTAAACTACCCTTTCCTTTTAAACTACTCCATTAAATATTAATGCATGCTAGGTTCGAAGTTTCGGATGAAAAAGAAAAAAAGGAAAGCATGAAAATGAGATCACTTTCTTTATGCAGATCTTTTATGTTCTTCACTTAATAGAATTTGTGCTATTTAGGGGAATAAGCTAGTTTCCATAAATATCTTCAGTCCTTTTCTATTTCCATACCTAACTAAACATGGGTTTAAGGATGAAGAACTGTAGCTTTTGACAGGTTTACATAGAGACTAACAACACGATCGAGAGAACACTTCCTCCGAAGTTTGCCATGTTTTAATAGCAATGATAAATACCTTTTTATCAGATTTTTTAGATTCTTGAAATTGTTTGCTCACAGTGTTAAGGTATTTGGGTTATGGTGTCAAACATTTGATGTAGCAGTAGTCTGCTCCCTGTTTGTTTTCATTATCATGTGGTTTTTCCTTTCACTGGTCTACAATCAATGTAATTCCCAAAAACTAACAAGCTTCAGGATTGGATATTGAATTTGAACAATATTATGATTAAATTTTGTTTTCCATCACTGCAGGGAGGAAGTACCAAAGGCACAACGTTATTATTCATTGTGTTTCTTTGCATTATGTCCTTAGGTGTGGTACTTATGTGCTTACTGAGTAGAAGGACTGTCAATAATAAGGAAGAAGGGGAGCCATCAGATGTTGATGTTGGTGTCTATTCATCATTAAAGTCTCTATCAAAATCACTTGCCATTTCAATTTCAGATATAAGAATGTTGTTGACCATTCCCCTCATTGCATATTCAGGACTTCAACAAGCATTTGTGTGGTAAGTCCTATTGATTTTTGTGGCGAGCATTTTCTGTCATTTATTAATGAAATGTGGTTTTGTTTTAGGGCTGAATTTACCAAGTATGTTGTCACTCCAAAGCTTGGCATTTCTGGTGTTGGTAGTGCAATGGCAGTTTATGGGGCTTTTGATGGAATAGTAAGTATGAGAATGTAACTGCAATACCCTTACCTGTGCTGGTTGTTCAAGTAACTTGGTGCTCATTGCTCAATTTGTTTTCATTATGCTAAGAATGTGCATCTTTATGTCTTATTATACTGGGGCAGGGTTTTGTGGGGTAAGAAAGTTGAGGAACAAAGTCTGCCCCTTTTAAGTTTTCAGAGTTCCTTACCATATATGTGTGTGTGTGTGTGTGTGTGTGTGTGTGTGTGTGTGTGTTACGGCAGATTGATTGATTACTTTCATATTTCCTTCACTGTGTTCAGTGTTCCCTCGCTGCCGGTCGACTTACCTCTGGTCTTACATCTATTACATCCATAGTTTCTGTTGGAGCTTTTGTTCAGGCAGTTGCTGTTATCTTGCTTCTGCTAAATTTGAGGTCAGTAGTAAAAACCCTCCAGTTCATAAGTTTCGTGTGCACTTATGGATCATGTAACTTTATACTTAAAACTCATGTTGCAGTATAAGCAGCGGGTTCCTTAGTACTGTGTACCCACTTTTCTTGGCTGCTTTATTGGGCATTGGTGATGGAGTTTTGAATACGCAGCTCAGTGCTTTGCTTGGAATGTTATTTAAGCATGACACGGTAACATTTTCAAGACTATTCTTTAGTACCTTATTGTTCTCAGTGGCCATCTCTGCAACCTCCTGTTGATTTTTCACTTGTAGCTAATTGAATGAACTTACATTCTGATATTTTCATGTTGGTTTCACTTACGAGCAGGAAGGAGCATTTGCGCAGCTAAAGATATGGCAAAGCGCTACAATTGCTGTCGTTTTCTTTATAAGCCCTCACGTCTCCTTCCAGGCAGTGCTTGTGGTTATGCTTGCTTTATTAATTTTCTCATTTGGCTGTTTTTTATTGGTGACTCTCAAAGTAGCCAAGACTCCTTCCTCTCCCACAGAGTGATTTAGATGTCTGCACCAATTCTGAGCCGTAATAGAATCTCTCATATCTCATATAGGTGTGGCTGTAAAATAATATCTTCAGTCCCCTAGTCCTTTGTTGTTTGCTAAACAGCTACATCATGTGGCTGTTATCTAAGATAGCACTCCCTCCTGTTCTTTTTTATAAGAGTTCAGTAAATGTTGTCCAAGTATTTAATACGAGTATATTTTATCATTTTTATCCCTAATTAATCCTATTCTCTTTCTTCATCTTCTTTCAATCCTAATAGTACGTTTTATTTCATACATTTCCTCTAAAAATATAAGCTTTATACTTTACAGTATACTTGTGAATGAGATTATTGTAAAATTTAAGTTTCATTTTATAGTTTTTAGGTATTTATTGCATTCTTTCCATTTTTCCCATTCTTTACCTTTTCCACTTACACTCTATTGCATCTTTTTTCTTGTTACACTCTATTGCATCTTTATTATATCTTATTTGCAATTATATTTCATGTTTAATAATAAGAGTTAAGTTAGAAAATGAATTAAATTCCTCATAAAATGAATGTTTTTAGCTAACTTGAATGTTAGTTTTTTAATAAAACAAAGTATTTATTTGAAAGTTATGTTTTGGGACAAGGGAATACTTCCTATCGTTATTATTCTCCTTCTTTATAAGAATGGTTGAAAAAGGTTTATTTATTACGTATTTTTTAAACTAATTTTGATTTTAACGGTTTTCTTAAATTATTTTAGTTACTCCCTCCAATCCGAGATATAAGAACCAAAGGAACAAAGAGGCAATAAATATGGGAAAAATGGATAAACAAAATTACACCCAACTAACTTTAATGATTTCTTATTTTAAATGGTGAATTATTATATTGAAGTGACTAAAGGAGGCGGTAGTACTTGTTTTTCCATCACACAATAGAAATGGGCCGCATTTATTCCGATTTTGGGCACCCACATCGACACATTGATGGATGAGTTTCCAGGACATGTACATTTTACTTATCAGAAAGGACATCGATATTAAATCACCTTTTAAATCATCCAAATATACATAGACTGATAGACAGAAGGTTGCTATGCTATTGCTACGTGCCAACTACCACGTGTGCAAAAATGCAACGTAGTGGCGAAGTGGTTCTCCAGCCTTATAAGTTTAACTAAACCCAAGCCACAAATTGCGCGCCTCAAAGTTTGGTCAGCTAAACCATCATCATTTCCATTTTCCCATATCCCATCCACCAATAATTCAACATCCCCCACAAAAGTAGCTTCTAGTGGGTAACTTACTCACTTCACTTCACCCACAACATAAATTCACAATCCTCAACACTCCCACATTCAATCATGGCCCTTTCCTTCTCACCATTATTCAGTTTCCGCCTCACTACCCCATGGCCTGTCATACTCTTCGCTGCTACATGGACCATGTTTCTGACTTTCACTGTGGCCGTGGCCTCCTTCTCGCCTGAGGCAGCTTTTGTTATGGCCATCTCACCCTCTTCTTCCTTCTCCAAAACTTGCAAGTCTCCATCTTTTATTAGAGTTCCCTTGGATGTCCCTGCAGATATTCTCTGTTTCCCTCCTCACATTTTTGCTAAGTCAAAGATTGACCTCATCGTCCCTCCTGTTTTCGCCGCCGTCATTGTTGCTGCCTCTGCTTGCCTTGTTCGTGCCGTTGGCTTGTGGGAGGATCCTCATACTCAAAATCCTTGATTCATTTTTGGTATTCGTTTACAGTTTATTGTATTATTATTATTATTATTATTATTATTATTATTATTATTATTATTATTATTATTATTATTAGGTGTTAGATTAAGGTGTAGCATGTACATAGTTGTAATCAAGTATTTATATGAATACTAAAGTATAGAATTTTCACCAGATTTATCTGAATATCTGATTGCTCCCCTGTGTTTATATTTATAGCGGTAATTCTCTCTATCAGATTTAAGGTATGGGATTCATAGATATTTATCATCAAGTTCTTTAATAAACGCCTAGAGTAAAAATTTTACATTTACATTTTTCCCTTGGATTCATGCCATCTTGTGGGATTCACTTATGGTGTTCATCTTGTTAATAGGTAAAAAATTCTTGTCGTCTTTGTTTTCATTAAATAATGATCTTAGTCATTCACTAAAAGAAAATGAATGAATGATAAAGATGAGTTTTTTATTTTTTTCTTGTTAAACACCGTATCGAACACACGTTCTCTTTGTAACAGGTCTTGTAGCTTAGTTAAGATGAATTTTTAGTGGATGACGAAGATTCAATTTAGTTTAATAAAACGTGTTTTTAAATATGACAATCGAGAACAGTAAGGGAATCCTGTGCAATAATTACATTCGTTACTTAAACTGCCTTGATCTCTGTAAATGAAAACAGGAATGTTGAGAACTACCTGTCACCTATCATGCAGAATTTAGTCATCTATCCTTTCTCTCTCCCCCTCCTCGTGTGTGTGTGTGTGTGTGTGTGTGTGTGTTGTAGTGAAGGGATTGGGGGGACCATACCATTAAAAATGGTGGGCACTTGGTGGAGTCTTCTTGTAAAGTCAAATCCGTGGTTCATATTGCTCTCAGAGTCAATAGAAAAAATATGCATACAAGTGTATGTGAAAATATCCAGAGAGCTAGAGTTCATGATTATAAGAATAAACTGCTACTACTATCTTATGCATAACGCGTCTGAATAAACTTGTAGCCTTGTAGGCAAGAGAGGTTTGTGTGGTGAAGAGCATACAACGGAACTCAATCTTTAGAAATAGAGTTGATCAACTTGTTGCTGAAGTCCCACAGTTTCCTCCCTAACATTTCATCAGTGGCCAAAGCACTGGGTTGATACTCATTACAATCCAGAAAGTATTTTCCACTCACACCCTTCACATTTGGATGCAGAGCAACGTAACATGTAGTGGCTGCTCCCTGCAAGTTTCAAACACAATCACAAACACTTCTACTTCACAATAATCTATTAAGTTATAAGGCTACTTTATTTCTCATCAATGCCTTAGTTTGATATTTCAAGAGCAATGGCTGGAATCCGTACCTGTGGGACATTCTTCCATATGAAAAAGGTGAATACCTTGAGAAAATCTGCTTAAATGAAACTTCAGTGTATCAGTATAAGAAGCTAAGAGCAATAAAATGCAGAAGCAGGTGTTAGGGAGACATATCGTACTCATGAGTAAGGAAGAATGTCTCATGAGAGGAGTCATTATAACTCCTGGGTGGACCGAGTTGGCTGTAATGTTCACCCCTTCTTCCTGCAGTGTCAGAAACTGAAAGTGAGTACGAAAAAATCAAAATAAAATATTGTTGGGCAGATTCCTTTGTTCACCAGCAAAACGAATTCTCTGTAGGACCTCATCAGACAAATCTATGTGATCAGAACCAAAATAACAAGTATACTACCATCCTGCTTTCATACTGACTTCAACTATATTGGGCTCCATGTGTAGTACTAGGATCGAGAATAAACTGAGGTCTTGCTTAAAGCTTTTTAAATATCTATGAATATGGATTTTACCCTTTATTTTAAGTGTTTGAAAAATAATTCTAACAAAAATATGATTTCTTAACTTTTGTATCCAACCTTACCTTCAATTTTATGTTCATCTGCATGTGGGGCATGAATTGTTTTTTTTTTATTGGGTGAGACAACCGAATTTAAGAAATACAAAGTCGAAATAGGTGGTCCTAGTCCAACATGTGTTTCTCACTGTACTGTAATTTATTTATATAGGAACATTTGTTGATCAGAATAACTTTAGGAGGATCACCTTCAGGCGACGAGAAAGCTCATTTGCGTGCAATATATTGGCCAACTTGGACTGTCCATATGCTTTCTTGTCAGAGTATCTGAAACATTAAACATTATTATACCATCATGCTGTATTACATTTTATACCAATAAGAAGCATATTCAATAAGAGTCAATAGAAGTCCACTCCAACCATCTCTTTACAACTCTCAAAAACTTATGATGTTGACCTGTGCAATTTGGAGAACCGTTCAAATATAACCCATCAACAAAGCGCAAAATATCAAAGGATTAATTAATAAAGCAATACCCAATTTGATCATTGATGTCATCAAAGCGAATACCCTCTTCATAAGTGTAGGTATGTGCAATTGATGACAAATTGACAATCCTACCCTCGATCCCACTTGCTTTTGCAGTCTGCTTCATTTTATCAAGGAGGAGATTTGTCAACAGGAAATGACCTGAGAAAAGTAACAAAGACTTAGTAAACCAAATGATATATAAACACTTAAATTATAAGATAAATCAAACTTGTTATTACCAAGATGATTAGTAGCAAATTGCATCTCGATCCCATCCTCAGAGAGTTGGAAGGGGCAGAACATGACACCAGCATTGTTTCTGAAACAGAAAAGGTCAATCTTTCAATCTCAAGTCAACAAGTCGGTCCAGAGTTGTAAAAACTAATAAATAAATAAATAAAAGAAAGAAAGAGACAAGTCGGTTCAGAGTTGTAAAAACTAAAAATGAATGAATGAATAAAAGAGACAAGGTATTAAAGAAATAACATTAAGATGTTGAGAGGGAGATCAAGAGCCAAGAAACTGTCAACAAATGATCTAATAGATTTGAATGAGCAGAGGTCAAGCTTGAGAATATCCACTCGAGCAGACTCATTGTCTTGCAGAATAAGGTGTTTAGCTTCCTTTGCAGCCTCCATGTTCCTGGCAGCAAGGATGACGTGGACCTTTCGAAGAGCCAACACTCTTGCTGTCTCCAACCCTATACCACTTGCTCCTCCTGCAAACAGGTACGTTCTAGTTAAGATTTGATCTTTTTGTTAAGATATAATAATAGTAGTGAAGAGTTAGCCAGTTCTTCTGTTTGTTTGTTTTTTTTATTTGTTATCCATTTCCCTTTTCAAAACTCAGCCACCTTTAAAAGGAAACCATGGGAACATAAATTTCACGAGGTACCTGTGCAGATATGATAAAAGAAGGCAAAAAATAAAGACAGATCATGTGAAGTTTTTCTAGGCAACAGAGACAAAAAAGGAGGTGAAAAATCCTGGTTGAGAGAAAGGTATATTAATGAGTTCTCTATTCTAGAAACAAAAAAAAAGGTGTAGCAATCCATCTAGACAGTTCATCAGTGGAGTAGAGATCAATAAGAGAAAAACATAAGTAAGTTGAGTTACCACTTACCAGTGACAATGGCAGTGAGATTGGATGCATCAATTCCTTCAGTGACCTCTTGGGCAGTGGAAGCAGATCCAAACCCACTGGGACCACGCATCCCAGTTACTAAGGAGAATATGCCCACCATTATATTATTACTAACCCACGTATGTATATGTATACCAGGAAGCAGAAGAAGGAAAAGAAACAAACGAGCTAACGAGAATGATCTATCACACACGTTAGCTGTGTATGTTTCTTATATTAATATAAAAAGAAGTGGTCGATCAGCGAGATGTCCCTCCTGAGTGGTAACACAAAAACAAGGTAACACAAAAGTGGTCTGCGTTTATTTCTGGTACGGGCTTGAGTGATAATGCAGTAGGAGGGTGCAAATAATATTGATGAGATGGGAGGGGAATAATGAAGAGGAAGGAGAGGGTAATAAATGGGTGAGAGGAAGAAGGTAGGGAATGTGGATATATAGAGAGGGAGAGAAGGGAAGAATATGAATATGAATATATGAATGAGTGGGGCCAGTGGAATTGAATAGAGAGAGGGGGGAACGCGTGGAAGGAGAGGAAGGGGAAGTAGGGAGGGTGTAGGTGGTAAGAGTGGTGCGTGTTTAAGGTAAACAAAAAGGGATTTCGGTTATTAAATCGAGCCGCTGGCTACCTTTATTGCTCCGAGCTACCCATTTTGGGAACGCTGCCCACCTCACTTGTCCTTATCTTCATCCATTCACGTACCTCATTTAATTTCATTCACTCCCTCTCTCCTTTTGTGAAAGAATGATGTAAATGGATACAAAACTCAAATCATTAACGGCCAGTTTGGTTGGCAGGAAAGTGTATAATGGAATTGGAAATGGAATTGAGTGTAAGGAGATAAAGATGGAAAGTAGAGGTAAATTATGTAATGATGAGATGTAAAAGTTTGTGGGGCCCATGAAGAATGTGAGATGGAGAGAGAAAACTTGTGGGTCCCGGGATATATGAAAATTACCAAAAAACCTTCACCTCACTTTCACTTTCACTTTCCCTCCCTCACTTTCTTGCCATACAAACGGACTCCGTTTGGTGTTGAGAAGGAAAGTGAAGAATTGGAAAGTGAAAGGGGTAAAGATGGAAAGTATGGGTAAATTAAGTAATGATGAAAAATAAAGTGTGTGGGGCCCAGAAAAAGTGTGAGATAGAGAGAGAAAACTTGTGGGCCCCGAGATATATGTAAATTACACAAAAACCTAAACTTTCTAAACTTTCTAATTCTTTAACATTTTCCCTACCAACCAAACAAGCCATTAAGTGTGTTTGGTTGTGTGAAAGAAACTAAAGAATTAGAAATGGAAAGGGTAAGAGATGGAAAGTAGGGGTAATGATGAGAGAGTAAAGTTTGTGGACCCCACGATAAGTGTGAGATGGAGAGAGAAAAGTTGTGGGCCCCAGGATATTGTAAATGACCATATTACCCCTTGACTTTTTAATTATTTGCAGACCACAAACAAGTCATTAAGAGCAAAAGTTGTGAAACTCTTGAGCTTATGTAAACTTGTTAAAATAAAAAATAAAGTAAAGTGGGATCATAAATTCAAATCATAAACTTGTAATAGCTTACCTTTATTAATAACTACATGTTTTTAGTATATAATTAAATAAAAATATAACTTGGGTGTGTGGTTGAGTGACAAGGACTCATTCACCCTTAACCAATTGTCTGGGGTTCGATCCCTGACGTTGAGTATGGAGAAGCATTAAATCTCGCAGGCCAGTTGTCCCATCCTTTGAGGTGCCTACAAATCAGCTGGGGATTAGTCTCTCACTTGTCGAGTGAGGGATACCTTGATCATGGATAAAAAAAAATATAAAAGATAATATAATTTATATTAACTTAAATATATTTTAAATATAAATATATAGTTGATATTAAATAAATCAACATTCATACTTTATTAAGATCAATACAGAAATTTCTTTGGAAGTTATATTTACGTAATTTATTGAATATAGTCACATTAAAATAATTAAAATAAAATTTGGAAGAAATTGACATGATTTTCCATATAGAAAAAATGTTACAATAATAAATTCAATATCTAAACTCACGTGTTTTTATTGAGTTTATAGACATTGCAAATTTAAGTGATTCATGACACATGTTGGTTAGATAATAGAGTCACAAAAACCCAAAAATAGGGGAGTCAATTCGTGAGTATAACAACAATGTGTGAGATTTTACCTTTATTAATAAATACATGTTTTTAGTATTAATTGAAGAAATACAAAAATAACAATAATTTGACTTGAATATATTTTAAATATAAATAGTTGTATTGAGTATATCAACATTTATACTTTTAACGCTCTCTAAAAATTTATTGAATATGTTCAAATATAAATAATTAAAATGATTTTTAGAGTAAGTTAACACGATTTTTCGTAAGGTAAAAACAGTACATTCAACATGTAAACTTGTGAGTTTTGAATGAGTTTAGAGGCAGTAAGAATTTAAGTGACTATAACACATTTTATCTAGATATAGTTGTAAAAACACTACTCCCTCCGGTCCCTAATATAAGAGTTCATCTCACAATCTCTCTTCATTTAATGTGTTTTTTTCAACTTTACCCTTAACTCTCTTTTTCATATTTATTAATGCTTATATATTTCTCTATCTTAAAAGTATCACAATGAACATGGACAATATTGGAATAGAAGCATTAACTCTAGACACCAAACTAACATTCACATGTTTTTTGAAGAAGCGTTTTTTTTTTTTTGCGTCTAACTCTTATATTAGGAACCATCGTAGAGTCAATTTGCGAGTTTAAGAACAATTCTTCTCATAATTAATACTGCTTTAGTGCTCATATTATCACAGCTAATCTAGCTAAATAATTATTACCAACCATGAAGAGAGTGGGTGAGGGTATTTATTAGGGATAAAAGTTATGTAATTATTTTTGTGCCATCATTTCTTACACTCCCTCCTTAATTACATTTATAACTTCTCATAGGTTTGATCGTTTCATGTTACATCTTATAAAAATATCGTTAACTAGTCTTTGTAACGTGAAAATATCAGGGGATACTACTCTTCCTTCCCTAATTGATTACAATTGATAGATATATGAAAAAATGGGCTGATTCAACCTTTCGGTTTGGATGCTTGAACTTTGAACTCGGTTATTCTTGATCATTCGGAAAAAAACACCAAGAGAAAAAAATGATTATTAGTCTGAAAGTGACAAAACCCTTTCATCAAAGAAAAAATGTGTGTAAAAAGATTTTTTTATCGTGAGAAGTGCAGGAAAGAAAAGATAACAACATTGCACATATTATATCCATGAACCAGAAAATATCCTTACCTTTAAAAATTGTGACATGAAAAGTCATTATAGGAGTATCAATTAACGATCATCACCTAACACTACTCTCATTGTATCAAAATCATCTACGTTACAAAATTTATTATACTAAACAGTATATTATCTAAAAATAACTTTCTTTCGCTTTTTTAAAAAAATATTTTTCAGAAGATATATCGACGTATTTTAATTTTGAGAAGATAACAATATGTTATATATCTTATATTATGGATGGATAGCCTTTTTAAAATACTGTCTTATTAGTTATCCGGCAAAAAGAGAGACTATTAGTTAAAGGAGAAAACATACTACTGGTTATAAGTGAGCAGTTATCAGTCAACTTAGTGAGTTAAACAACAATTGATAACTGGTGTACTCTCTCCGTTCCTAAATATAAGATCACTTTGGTTAATTTGGGAAGATTAAGGAAGACAATAAAATTACATGATCTTCCCAAAATCCCCTCAATTACTTAACTTTAAAAGGAGGAGGGGTTTTCAATGAAAAGAGGAAGTATAAGTGTAGTTTGGGCAAAACTTGAGATAAAATAGAAAGTGCTCTTATATTTAGGAACTTATTCATTTCCCCAAAGTGATCTTATATTTAAGAACGAGAGAGAGTATATAACTATATATGACCAGTCATCAGACAACCCAGTTATAGCTATCATCTCTTAAAACAATAAATGGAGTACAGCGATTTGATATTGAGAGGAGAAAATTAAAAGTGACATTATACTTGACATATACCGCTGTACGTGTGCGTGCCTTTTACTTTATATACTTTTATCAATCAAAATAATTTATTCATACGCCCAAGACAGAGAAGTTAGAAAAATAGACATTTTAAAAGAATAAAGGGTTTAAAAAACCCAATCTGCTTTGACCGAGTAATTAGAGAAGAAACGTGGCTTTTTAAAAAGCAAATTTATCAATGACCAATTGTCATATTTGCAACTAACACCACAGTAAAAAGGTCTAATGATGTGGAAGCCTTGAAGTTGCAGAATGGGGAATGGTCTTATGATGTGGAAGCTATTAAGGTGGAGGGTACATCGTATTTTGAGAATTTATACAAAGAGGAGGATCATCAAACAGTGAATCTGGTTTATGATCTCACCTATCCAGAATTGGATGATGATATCATTTCTTATTTGAGTAGGCAGTGTTCACCAGATGAAATCAAGCGTGCTCTTTTTGATATGGGACCCTTGAAAGCACCTGGACCAGATGGGTTTAATCCTCTTTTTTATCAGAGTCAGTGGGATGTGGTTGGTTCATCTGTTATTAGGAAAGTCAATCAAGTTCTGCAGCAGCCACAGGTTGTTAAGGAAATAAATCAAACCTCAATAATAGTGATCCCCAAGGTGGATTCGCCGGAGACCATTCGTGATTTCAGACCAATTAGTCTTTGTAATGTTATTTATAAAATCATTACAAAGACGCTGACAAATAGGTTAAAGAGAATTATGCCCATCATTATTTCTCCTTACCAGAGTAGCTTTGTTCCTGGATGGCAAGGGAGTGATAACATAATTGTTGCCCAAGAGATAATTCATTCCATGATGAAGAAAAAGTGTCGCAGATCTTTTATGGCACTAAAGATTGATCTAGAAAAAGCCTATGATTGTTTGAGGTGGGACTTCCTTTTTAAATGTTTACTTGAATTGAATTTGCCTTCCTGGATGATTGATGTTATTAGAGAGTGTGTATCTTCTTGCAATTGGTTTGGAATGGAGAGTTGTCTAACTCTTTTCAGTCTTCAAGAGGTCTTAGACAAGGGGATCCTCTTTCTCCGTATTTATTTGTCATAGCTTTGGAGAAATTGTCTCATATGATTCAAGGTGAAGTAAATAATGAAGTTTGGCAACCATTCTGTTTGAAGAAGAAGGGTACTAAAATTTCTCATTTGTTCTTTGCTGATGATCTCTTTTTGTTCATGGAAGCCAATATGGATCAAGCAGGTCTTGTGAAAGCATGCTTAGATGATTTTTGTGCTGCTTCAGGAGAGAAGGTTAATGCTTTTAAGTCTCGTATTTTCTTTTCTGCTAATGTGAATCATGTTCGCAGACAACAAATCAGCAATTTCTTGGGATTTTCACTATCTCCAAATTTGGGAAAATATCTTGGGGTTCCTATTCACCACAAGAGAGCTACCAGAGCAACTTATCAGGAGATTCTAGATCGCATGGACAGAAAGCTATCATCATGGAAGGCTTCTAACTTATCCCTTGCAGCACGTCACACACTTGTTTCTTCAGTAGTGTCAGCAATACCATCATACTTGATGCAGACAAATGCTCTTCCTGTTTCAGTTTGTTCAGCAATGGACAGAAAGAGTAGATCATTTTTGTGGGGAAGTTCTGACCAGGTTTATAAACCTCACCTTGTAGCTTGGCATGATGTTACTTTATCTAAGGATGAAGGTGGCTTAGGTCTGCGATCATCACAAAGTCAGAATAAAGCATATATGATGAAGTTAGGTTGGTCTTTAATTAATAGAAGGGATGTGTTATGGGTTCAATTAATGAGAGAGAAATATAAGTGTGGTGATGCTATTTTACCGCATATTAACATAAAAAAATCAGGTTCTGAGGTCTGGAAAGGTATCGAGAATTGTTGGAAGAATGTGACCAATGGATTAACATGGAGAATTGGTGATGGGTCTAACATTTTATTTTGGAAGCATAGGTGGCTGCCAAATCTTGAACCATTGGAATTTTATGCAACATCAACTATTCCAAGTGACTATTTGAATTTTTCTGTTCGAGATTTTTTTATTTCTCCTGGACAGTGGAAATGGACTATCATTGAACCATTCATTCCTATTGAATTGGTTACTATTTTACGTGACTCACTTATTGATTTGAATTGTTGGTCTGTTGATACTCCCTTATGGCGCTGGACTGCTTCAGGTTCTTTCACAATTAAATCAGCATATGACAGCATTTCTGATCATGTTTCTAGATCGGATACTGCACTATGGAGACAAGTTTGGAAGTTGAAGGTTCCTCAGAGATGTAGATCCTTCATGTGGTTAGTATTGAAAGAAAGATTGCTTACAAATGACTTACGCTTTCGAAGGAATTTTGCTGTTTCATCCATATGTTCTTTATGCAATGAATGTGCTGAAACTGAACTACATGCTTTATGTCTTTGTACTAAGGTTAAGGACAAATGGTTATCCATACTTCTATATCAGCTCAGGAGAAATTTCTTTTGCTTTTCCACTGTGCGTGCTTGGGTTATATGGAATTTTAAACAGAAATTTATGGTTGGGGATATTAGTTGGACTATTTGTTTTGTTTTGGCTTGTAGAAATATTTGGCTGGATAGAAATAAAGTTATTTTTCAGACTTCATTTGAATCTACTTCTTCCTTTAGAGCCAAAACTTTAGCGAGTGCTTCTTGGGCTGCTATCAAAATGGAGTCATTGCAGGGTGTAATGGATTCTAGAGTCTCTTGGTCTCCTCCAAGAGAAGGATGGTTTAAATTAAATGTTGATGGAGCGGTGAGTTCTATGTCAGGTGAATCTGCTTGCGGGGGTGTTTTTCGAAATCATGAGGGAGCTTTCTTAAAGGGATACATGGTGCATCTTTGTCCTGTTACAGTTGAAATAGCAGAATTATGGGCTGTCATTTGGGGTTTGAAAGTGGCATGGGATATGGGGATTCGTTTTCTTGAAGTAGAAACTGATTGTGCTATGGTGATTAAGGCTTTTGTAGGTGATTGTTGTGATGATGCCCAGTTCATGTCTTTGTTGGAGGAGGTTCATATGTTACTTTGCAGAGATTGGGTAGTATTATTTCTAAAATGCAGCAGGGAGTCCAATTCTGTAGCTGATGTGGTTGCCAAAAAAGCTTTGAGCATACCGATGGGTTTTCAAGCCTTTTCTTTTCCATTTGATTCTATTAGTCTTTTATTGTTAAAGGATGTTAAAGGGGGCCAACTCTCATTTGTGAGGGTTTGTTCTCTAGTGTAGTTTCTTAATTTGTTTGTCTTGTATGTATCAAAAAAAAAAAGGTCTAAAATTACATATTGACCTTTTAACGATGAACATATTTACTAAAACCTTTTATTTTGGGTAATACTCCCTCCGTTCCTAAATATAAGACCATTTTGGCTAATTTGGAGAGATTAAGGAAGACATTAAAATTACATGATCTTCCCAAAATACCCCTCAATTACTTAACTTTAAAAGGAGGAGGAGTTTTCAATCAAAAGAGGGAGTATAAGGGTAATTTGGGCAAAACTTGCGATAAAATAGGAAGTGATCTTATATTTAGGAACTTATCCACTTCTTCAAAGTGATCTTATATTTAGAAACGGAGGGAGTATAATTTATAGTTTAAAAAAAGGGTAAAGGAGCAAATCTGGGCCACAAGTAACCAACCGCCAAGGAGCGCTGAGTACCCTAAACTAACCACAGGCCCGGATCTGTACCCCAAGTAACAAAGATGTTAAAAAACTTCCCCGGTTGAACGGTCAACAACGTTTGACCGTTACTTTGCCTGTGTGGATGCCACGCGAGCCCTGTTTTGCCACTTGGCTCCTTGTCATCGCCACGTAGGATAAGTTAATGTGGGTCCCACATTTAATAAAAAAAATTCCCCTCCTCTTCATCACCAAAATCCGTCCGCCCCCACACCCCCCCACTCACCTCCCTCCCCAGCCCCCCCATCCCCAACACCACAGCCCCGCCGCCACGCCCCCTCCACCACCACGCCTCTTCATCACCAAAATCCGTCCGCCCCCACCCCCCTCCACCCACTCACCTCCCTCCCTAGCCCACCCATCCCCAACACCACAGCTCCGCCGCCGTGCCCCCCACCACCACGCCCCCGCCGCCCCCACCCATCAACCCAAAGTTCGAATCTTTTTCCAGAAAATAAAAAGCTTGAATTTTTTTTGCCTCAGATCTGGTGTTGATCTGGTGCTGGCCGATGCAGCCGGCGGCGCCGAGGTGGGGGGCTTTGGGTACACCTCCATGTACCCACTTCTCTTCTTCTTCTTCTCTTTCTTTAAACTGGTGTGGAGGGCGGCGGGGCTGTGGAGGTGGGGGCGTGGTTGTGGGGGTGTGGAGACGCGTCGGCGGACATGGTGTTGGGGGTGTGGAGGCGCGGCGGCGGGGCATGGTGTTGGGGGTGTGGAGGCGCGGCGGCGAACGTGGTGTTGGGGGTGTGGAGGCGCCAAGTGACGGGCGTGGTGTTTGGGGTGTTGGGGGTGTTGGGGGTGTGGCGGACATGGTGTGGGGGTGTTGTGGTGGAGGTGAGTGGGTGGGGCCGTGGGGGCTGGGGAGGGAGGTGAGTGGGGGGAGGGAGGTGGGGCGTGTGGTGGGGGGAGGTGAAGGGAGGGAGGGCGGTGAAGGGGGTGGGGTGTGTGGTGGTTGGAGGTGGAGGGGTGGGACCCACACACTTACCCTACGCGGCGCCAAGTGGCAAAACAGGGCTCGCGTGGCATCCACACAGGCAAAGTAACGGTCAAACGTTGTTGACCGTCCAACCGGGGTAGTTTTTTAACATCTTGATTACTTGGGGTACAGATCCGGGCCTGTGATTAGTTTAGGGTACTCAGCGCTCCTTGGTGGTTACTTGGGGGTCGGATTTGCTCCTTTACCCTTAAAAAAAAGGCAAACTTATTTGCACAAAATAAAAGGTTTTGAAAAAATATGTATTTAATTAAAAGGTTAATTGGTAATTCTAAACTTTTTTATTGTCAATCGTATCAGTTGTAACTATGACAATAATTAATTGGTCCAATTGCACACTAACCTCATAGAATGAATTATTTTACAAGTTCTTCCGCTGATGATACAGGAGTGGGCATTAAGAAGTTGGTCTATCAGCTATCTTAAGTAGTGGATAAATGTCATATCGATGAAATAGCTATAGCCTATAGCACAGTACTCTCCCATGGGTCTTATTTATGAAAATTCGGGCACGGAATTGTGTCTCTTAAAAAACATGTTAACATAATTAATGTTCGGCTTCAAAAATTAAATGTGTGTATGTATTATTATTTTACATGTTTTTCAATATTGCACTTATTTATTATGAGCCTAATAAGATAAAGATATTTTGATAAAAAAAATAATAAGAGAAAGATATATGTGAGCATTGATTAATATATACTCCCTACGGTCCTTATTATAAATCACCACTACTAATTTCTCACATATACCAATGAATGATAGTTGATTTTAAAATTCATGTTAAATTTACTATTTTTCCAATTTCACCCTTCATTAAATGGTGTCTTTTACATTTTCAATTTCTATTAATAATAACATGGGTAAATTAGGAAAAAATATTTAATGTGACGATTAGTGACTTATATTAAGGACCAAATATTGCAAATAGATGGTGACTTATAATAAGGGCTGGAGGGAGTAAAAGAGTAGAGTTACAGATAAAATATGAAAAAAACACTAAAATATGAGAGAATGTTAGTTGCACTATTATATTTTAGACCAAAATAATTCAAATTTTACATTTTATACTCTTAATGAAGCATGTAATTATTCTCTTACCAGGGTCTTCGCCTCTTTGGCAATTTAATTAATGTGTTTCTTAACATTCATATAATTGGATTATTTCGCGCAATCTTATGGTGTTTATTCTCTTCTATACAGTAAATACATTCTCGAACGGTTGTTTGATTTTTACCTGGTACTATTAGTTAACAAGCGGTATCTCCCGTGCGCTGCACGGAAGATATTTTTAGGCACGTATCATAGGTTTTAATTAATGTTAAGCATGAGTTATATTACAATGAAGGAAGATGTGGCATAGTTTAGTTTAAATGGAAAGCAAAGTATAATATAAGCAGAAAGTTAAATTACAGATTAAAACATAAGGGTAAAGTTTTAATATCAATAGAACTATGGTCATGAAATTATACATCACTATAGTGGTTATCTTATATCATGTAAATAGTACTGTGCAAATATATGGAGAAAGAAGATAAAATTGATCTGCCCTGTCTCTGTGGCAAATGAAATTATACATGACTACAATGTGGTCTTTAATTAGAAGAAATAGTTAAATAGATGTCATATTTGTGCCCAAAAAGTATATGCACAAACAGAAGGAAAACCACAAAATAGTAACATGACCAACTATTATCAGCCCCATCTGATGTATGTGCCCAAAAAATATATGCACAAAGAAAGGCAAAATCACAAAATACTATCATGGCCAACTTTTATCAGCAGTATCTGATATTTGTGCCCAAAAAATATATGCAAGAACAAAGCGAAAACCACAAAATAGTAAGATGGGCAAGTGTTATCAGCTAAACGTTCATGAAGATTTCTTTATAAACAACATTCTTAGTTGTTTGACACTGAACCTGTTCTTCCTGAGGTAGGGCTATTTTCAGTCCATGTTTACTACGAACTCTTGAGAGAGCAACATAGAGTTGACCATGAGTAAAGATCGGTCTCTCTAAATATATGCCAACTTTCTTTAGCGATTGACCTTGGCTTTTATTAATCGTCATTGCAAAAGACATGACGATTGGAAATTGCCTTCTCTGCATTTTGAATGGCCATCTACTTTCAGAAGGATTCATGTCCATCCTTGTTATCAAAACCTTGTCTTGATTGTTTGTCCCGCCCAACATTGTGGCTTCAATGACAGTCTTGCCAATTTTTGAGACTTGCAATCGTGTTCCGTTACACAGTCCTGATTGTTGATCAATATTCCTGAATAACATGATAGGAGCACCAACCTTAAGAATTAACTTATGAGGCGGAAGTCCAGAGCAAGATATAGAATTAAGAAATTCTGTCGAGTACAAATTTTCTGCAACGTCTGGATCTTCTATTGACTTGCATACACTGTCACAGCTTAGGAATTCAAATTCTTCTCCAGGCAATAATTGACACATGTGCTCATTTATTTCATTAACCATTTGAATAGTTGGTGCCAATATTGCGCGATCCATAAAATAAGACTGAACATTGATGCTTTCCAGAAAATTATCATATGTAGATGAAATAATTGCAGATAATGGGTCATTACACGGTGGAAGCAAAATATCTGGAGGAATATGAATGTCACTTACACCATCAACATCATCACCTAATTTCCCATCACCTACATCCAATAGCCATTGGGAAAATTGTTGAATTTCTGCATTAAGTGTAGGGTCAGCAGACTGGCCAAGCCTCATGTTCTGTTTCAACTTGAATATTTTAACATAATCCCACAATCTGGATGAGCTAATAGAAGCATCGACAATGTCTGCTCTTGATCCTCGTGGAATAACTGGAAGTATCTGTCTAAAATCACCGCCCATGACTACACATTTACCACCAAATATTTCAGTACATTGCATAATATCTTGCAGTGTTCGATTCAATGCTTCATAGCAATAGCGTTGCATCATTGGAGCCTCATCCCATATGATTAGAGAAGTGACTTTAATTAATTCAGCTAGATGTGAATTTTGAGAGATGTTGCAAATAGAGTATTCTGTGACTTGAATAGGGATGGCAAATCTTGAATGAGCTGTGCGACCTCCAGGCAATAGATTAGCAGCAATACCACTTGATGCAACTGCTAGCACTATGTCACCTCTTGACCTAATGGTTGAGGCTAATGCATTCCACAAGAATGTTTTTCCTGTGCCACCATATCCGTACACAAAGAAATAACCACCCTTCTTCTTATTCACTGCCTCCATTATATCATTGAATGCAAGTAGTTGTTCTGAATTGAGCTTGCTGAAATAAGCCACAGATTCGTCTTTAAGTTTCTGCCTATCATAACATAATTCTTGTACAATGAAATGATTTGAACAATCCATCACAGTCAGATTCTCAGGTACTGGAAGGGAACTAAAGTCACGCAATGTTTTTCCATTGAAACGAAGCAATCGATCAATTTCCAGAAGGCAAGCATTTTCTTTTTCTGCTGATGTAAATGTGATACCTGCCGCAACCACAAGAAGACAGAGATGTAATTGTGATATTTGTACCAGTTGGGAATTGTAATTATAAATAATAAATACTAATAGAATATGTCACCTGAAGCCTGAGGATTAGCTCTGGGTATATAAAACATGTCTTCAGATAAGAGTGTAGATGTATTTGCCCAAACTACCTCTGGTTGCTTGATAGATGCAGAAAGTAACATTGTTACAAATAATTTTCTCAAGGCATTCCCTGATGACCATGCCGATGCTTCTTTTATAGCTGCAATATATTCCCTGTCGTCTTCTAAAAGACCTCTTGCGAAGCAAGCCTCCTTGAAATTTTCTAGAACCACACCATCTACTGTTCTAATATCTTCAAATGATGTCGGTCCGCGAACTTTTGTTAGGAGAATCCGAAGATAGTATAGTTCACCCGATGAAGGAGAAACACTGATCATTCTTCCTACTGAGAACCCTTTCTTTCTTTCCTTCCATTGTCTACTTTTCCTGTCATAGACAAACTTGCCAGGGAATTCAGAATATGTAAGAGTCTTGGCCAACTTATTCCAAGCATTGATTTCCATCCACGAAAGAAATTGGGATTCACAGACACGAGGATTGTTAAGCAGATCAGATATATCTTTATGACTGTCATAAACAATATATTGTTTATTTGGAAGATGAAAATTGAGCCTTTCAACTGAAGGGTACCTGTGATGTATACGGAAGCCAAAGGCTCTCCAAGATGCTTCACAGGCAGATAGATACCGGCAGTTAAGATATTGTGTAACTTCGTCAACCATAGAATCTCTCAGCAAGCCTACCACAACTCTATCATGTCCTTTACTGACATATTTGAATAGATATTTTATTGCAACTGATTGATTGCATTTCTCGACATTTATATGAGCTTGGAAAGTAGCTAGCAGAGTTGGATTGTAAGGCACAACATACCTGTTATCCAAGGTAATTTTCTTCACCTTAACTGTTCTACCATCATTTCGTCTTCTATAAGTTGGGTAGCCATTATCATCCACTAATGTCTCATCAACGAATGGCTTAGGAAAATATTTGGTGCAATGTTTCTTGTCTTGCATACATGAGGCTGTAGGATTAGCAACTCCACAAGGTCCATGCATCATTAAACTTTGGACCAATTCATACAACTCTTTGTCTTCATCTTGATCAGGTATTTCAGCTGAAATAATATTGTCGACGTCAGCAGCATCTTTTGGTTTGTCATTGTGTTCAAGAAAAAGAAGGATATGTGCATGGGGCAATCCTCTTTTTTGAAACTCAATCGTGTATATCTCTAGTTACAAAATGAGAGCAAAGTTAAACATGTGTTAATATAATAAAAATATCTTTGAAAATAGATGAAAAACATGTAAGGAATCAGCAAGAGCTTATAGTCATTACCTGCACGCACTGTGCCAAATATTTTTCCTGATTTCAATGTCTTCATTAGACTGGCAAGTTTGATGTAGAAAATTCTGGAAATGACTTGTGGGCAATCAGCAGGCTTGATTTTTAAAGAATCACAAAATCTTCTTATTTCTGGCCAATCTGAATTACAGGTAAACGTTATGAATAAGTCAGGATAACCGATTGCTCTACATATAGCCATTGCATCTAAGTAATTCCCCATCATGTATCGAGCACCACCAGTGAAGGATGAAGGGAGAACTACACGTTTCCCTGTAGAAGACGCTTCTGTTTCTCCATTAATAACAGCATCAGATAGACCTTGATATAAATCAGCACGTAATTCTCTTTGGTATGTTCGAACCCACAATAATCTTTGACTCTCCATCATCGTGTAGACATCAACAATAAATTGCTGTAGTAGTTTAGATGAATGAAGCAAAGTAGAGACCTCAAATGGACGGTACATTAGTTTAAAGGCAAGATATTCTCTTATGCTAAGTCTTGTTTTTGTTTTTGTTGCAGCCAGAGTTTCTTGTCGATGCTTCACATCATCTCTATATCCATCCTCCCCATATGGGTATAACAAAGGATACTGAAGCGGCAAGTAAGAAGGATGCAATTCATTGATGTGTTGTACTTCTCCATCAGTTCCTTGCAAAACAATGTCGCGGACATTGAAATCAAAGTCTATATCTCCAACAATTAAAGCAGCCACTTCAGAAGTAGTGGGAAGATTGTAATTTCGCCCATCAGTTTTTCTTCCTCCAAGAAGAACCAACTTCAATCTTTGAGTTTGAGGTGACGCAAGCATTTCTGCTGCAGATCGAAACTGTGCGACATATGGATTAATTACATCCAACTCATCCTTGATTGATTGAACTATTGTTGGAAGCAGGGTTTTGTTTTGACGACACTGGCTGCAAGGAAGTTAAAGCCTTAATCAGTACTGAGTTTTAATCAGAATGGTATTGATGTTAACATGAACGAACTGAATTTTTTTTGTGGGGACTTAAAGATTTACCTGACAGCTGAAATTCGGTTATGTATCTCATTGTCTGTATCGTGAATGTAAAGCTGAGAGAATACAGGTTTGGCTCCTTGAGGAGGAAGAAGATTCCCAATACTATGGTAATTCATCCCAGACAAACTAAAAGTTTACGGGGCTCCTCCAGAATTGAGTGCATGATTAATTTTGCCACCAAAAGAAGTGAAGGAAAACATATTGTTGTATTGGCGAATATTTTCTATAAAATTCTTTGATTCTTGTGTATCCTTGTCAAAGAAAAGCCGGTGCAACTCTTGAGGTGGAGGTTTGCACATTGGAAGAACCACTTTACCATTCAAACAACACATTGAAAAGGTGGCTGCACTTCTACTTTTGTCATCTTTTTTTATCCGCTCAGCATACCACATCATTGACCCACAGTTTTTGCACTGATATACAGGATCTCCCTCATCTAATGAAAAAACAGAGAAGATGAAAAAATGTTGAATACTTCCTTTGTTTGTGTTAGCAAAACAAATAAGTAGCGGATAAATTATTACACAATGGACATAACAGAAATCAACTGATCCTTTGGAAGATGTAATTACCTTTGTAAGCCTTTGAAGTAATCTTCTCTTTCTTTTTTCTTTTGCTGGTAGATCTGGTGGGAACTCTTTTTTCCACTGGTACATGTAAGGAAAGCTCAACATCTGCAGAAATAAATTTTCCTACAATTACACACACACACAATCATGTGTAGTTGGAAAAGTGAAGTTGTATTGATACATCTCATAATACCTCTTTCATCTTCTGACTGAGATTCATTTTCGTAGACAAAATCCTCCTGGTATTCCAGTTGAAAACTAATGTCTTTGTAGTAGTTTTCCTGAGGAATACATACTCCTGGGGGATTTTGTGACGTTCAACATATTAAATGATTTTGCAGGGCTAAAAATAGCATGGTGACATTATACTGAGGTATTTATCAGAGATGTTTGTATGATATAAGACAATTGATGTAAGATTTAATTCTGAAATAAAAAATTCTTAGTGATCCATAGTTATTTGTAAGGTCCTGTAGTAGTACGAAAAGGTAATGATAAGGGATGCATTAAAGTGTAATATTGAATAAGGATAAAAATCTGTGTGCATAATGTACGTGAAGAATATGATAGTTGCTGTCAGTGAAATGGTCATTTCTTATATTTTTTCCGTGTTCAATGTGTATAATTCATTGTGCGATACATACCTTCAGGGTTGGTGATACTTGCAGTTTGCTGTGAAAGATTGAACGAATGAAAAAGGTGTGAAGCATAAGAAGTGTGTTTGCTTTTTCTTGGCAGCCTTGGTTGAGGAGCGATAGTTTCCATTTCTCTCCATCTTCTGCTGACACGTATGCAGGAAGGCTCTATAAAATATGAGGGAAAGAATATATGATGTCAATGACGATGATGAAACTAATAAATGAGCAATAATTGTGTTGGAGATGAAATAAATAAATAAGTATAAGGACTTCAGACTTAGGCTTACTTGGGTCTGGATTTGTTGACTGCACATTAATCCTATTGCACTGCTGACCAAGATGGTTTGTAACACATTGGTTCTCAGATCGCCGAGGTTGTGATATGTTTTTGTGATTGTTTTTGTTTGCCACATGAGCACAACTTGTTCCACTCGCTAGGCGTTGAAGTTGAGTTTGATGTAGCAATTTGTTTTTTTGCAGAGATATATAGAAAATCAACTTTAAATGTGGCAAATAATAAATTCCAAATAATTTATGTACAGTGAGGAAATGTGAAGTTAAAAACACTGACCTCCAAATCGAGCATCTAGATTCTGTTGGACATTAATGAGGTTCTTAAAGGCACATCTGCTAGCACTTTTCTTCGCATTGCTCTGATCAAACAGTATAGATGCTGGTGTCCCCTCCAGAGGAGTCTGAATAGCAGAAGAAGATTCTGAGACTTTAACCCTTTTTCGAGTTGACTGGGGAATAGACTGATCAATAGCATTCAGAGGGCGTCCTGAAAGAAAAGGGACAGAAATATTGTTCAATGCTGATATGGACACAAAATATTGGAGACATCCTGGTAATGAGATAAGTGTTTTTACCTTTACATAATCTTGGTAATCTTTCCTTGATTATAGAAGTGACAGGAGCAGTGGATTTTTCTTTATTCTGTTCATCCATTCTGTATAACCAAACTCATTCAAAGGCTGCGCATGAATGCATTTGTTGTCTCTGAGGCATCATTGTGTTATTTTGGACCCATGTTGAAGTTCCTTTAATGCATCATCAATTCTGCCCGCCCTTGTCTGTAATAATGGAGGGAAAGAGCATTAAGTGTGGGAAAATGAAAATTTCAATTTTTTTCACCTACAAAGATAACACAAAATTATGATGTTATTTTTGGAGACTTAATAGGCATAAAAGTTATTAGAGGTATTTCATTCATTTTAAATATACCTGATACAATTTGCTGAGTATTATTTCACTAAACATACACTGTTTATTCGAATGAGCCATTAGTGGTAATTAACTTTTTAACCAAATAATGTTTTATTTACTTTAGTTAGTTCAGTTTGCAAAGTTTGATTGAGTTGTATTTTGTTTTTAGTTAGACCAATTTAATGACCAATATAATCAGTGAGAGATTTACCCCAACTAACATTTCAAATAATAAAGATTACTCGGACACAAAATTTCATTCTTGCAAAACACTTTAATATAACCATATTAATGGAGTCATAGTAGTCATGCAATGGTTCACAAAGAGGATTACAGACAATAGACATTAGAGTCTATAATATAAGTGCTGTGAGTGCTAACAGCATAGTAACACTATAATAGAGTCTTCAAAAGCTAAAGACAGACACATAGTCAAAATATCAAAATATTACAATAACAGTAGCTCGCATCATTTTTCTTTTTTCACAGTCTTGAGAAGCTTCTCTGCTGGATTGTCTGAAATAGGCCCACCAGCACTTGCACTCTCTTTTGAAATATTTCCCATCCCAGTATTGCGTCTTTTACCCCTACCAATCCCAGCACGGGTGTGCTGGGCCAAATTTGCCAGAGGAGTTTCCTCAGATGTGAGATCAACAGTTGAGAGCACATCACAGCTTTCTTGCGATATACTATCATTCAATGAAGCTTGTGCAGACGCGGAGGCAGAAGAAGATCCAATTGCAGGTGCTGATTGGTTTTCCTGTGTAAAGAATGAGAGGTAAATAAATATTTCCAGTTAATGCAAAGATAAATGATACACATTATGAAGAACCCAACAATTGAAAAGCATGTAGCCAATTTTAATCCCTTAAATGAGAAATTTTAAGTGTCAATAAGGACAGTGCAAACGTAAATCGACCTGAGATGAAGCAGCATCAAATTGTTCTAATAGATTGTCACACACGGTGAGTTGTAACGCACTAACGCTCGAGCCAGGATTCCTCATATTGTAGTCATTTTTTCTAAGCTTCAGAATCACGTGTTTCCCAACTTGATTTTTAAGTTCATCAGGAATAGCTGTTGTGCCTTTCAATTCCTAATAAAAGAATGAAAGGAAAATCTTCAGCTTTACTTAAAAGGACTATATTGACGACAAATGAAAAAAATGCACTCATTATTAGTCCTACTCACCTCAGGCAGGTCATCTAAGAGCTGAACCGCAGTCTTCTGAACTAATTGCAATGCAGCAGCATTCCACAAGGTTACCATGGCAGTGTCAGTGTTATCCTTAACTGTATAAGTCATTTTTAATCTGCAACAAATAAAATGAACTCTAAATAAGACATATTTAGCTTTCCAAACTTAAGAATGTCAGATGTTTTTCAAGTATGAATCTTACTCACTTGGGCTCAATCTTGTTAGGCTTTCTCTTGCAAAATCCACACCATAATGGGCTATTTGGATCATCAGGATCTTGAAGTTTTGGAATAGAAGCACATTTAGCACAACCATCATATTGCCATCCAAACCTTGATTCAAGCTTCATAAGCTCACACTGGACATAAAACACTTTGTTCTACAATCAAAGGAAAAGTCAATTGCACAATTTTTCCTTCGAGGAATTTCATCAAAAGTCTAGAATTTAGTTTTACCATTTTCTGTTCATTTATCTTGTCCAGTGTTATCATATCATCAGTACTGGCCCCTTGAGTATCGGTGACACGACTTCTTTGAGAAGGAACAGACTGTGAGAATTGTGTGCTCACATGAGTCTTGGATGCTCTCAAACTTGGTTAGAATATGCATAACATCATCAGCAGGGCTAAAAAACTATTACATGACAGAGGAAGAATAAAATGCAAGTTTAGTGAGTAATCACCTAGCTAACAGACAATTCACCTCCTCAATATCTTGATTAAGAGACACTCTAGTGGCATGAAACGATGATGTAAGCTGTCTCTGGTCTATGTTGATAACGAATAAATGAATCAATATATGTAAGACGGTTGGTAAAGCCAAGGTGATGCAAAAATAATCACAGAGCACAAGTTATTGAGAAATGAAGTTACTGTTTAAGGTGAACGCCACCCTGCATAAATTGAGCACTGCTACAATGCAAGTGTCTGTGATTTGTTGATATGCGGCTGATGTATCAGAGGCACATTTATCATACAGAACACATTCAATGACTTGATCACTGGGAAAAAAAAATAATCCATCAACTTGTTAATATTTACAAATATAAGACAGCACAAAGAAATAGACTATTTACTCAGCATCTGCTAATTGCATTGTCAGGTATTGCTTTGGGCCTGTTTCATTTGGTAAATCCTCCAAAGATCCCATAGACTTAACAAAGGCACACACATCTAAGGAAAAGAACAACAAAGTGTCAAAAATAACAAAGAACAGGACCACACAGAACGCACGAAAAAAATTAGATATTACCAATGAGCCAGGTCTCGCTTTCTTTCTCAGTGATTGCTAATATTTCAGCAAACGACTTAAATGAGTACGCAACAGAGGGTATAGTGCGCGGCACATTGCCATTGTCTGGCAAGAAAACCGTGTGGGGATTAAAAGTGAGGCGGTATGAATGTGTGGATGCCCTATAGTTTAACTCATTAAGATCAACCTCAAAGGTTCGAAATCGATAGATCCTTGTCTCATGGATGCCTTTATTGAACCTTTCATGAGCAACCTTTTTCAGGACACTTGCTTGTATCTTGGTCCCCTACAAAATTTCAAGAAACACAATTGAACAATACATCCTTTTTTTTCAATATTAATCAAAGCATACCAGATTAGATAAGGTATTTAACAAATTTCTGACCTTGTGAGCAACAATAGTAGTTCGTCATCCATGAACAGAGATGTCCCTTGTCGTATAGCATTTTTAATCAAGGACTATAGATATGGCTATTTGGTGTATATTAAATTGCTGGGGACTGATTTGTTATCAAGAAGTATGAAGACATATTGTATGTATATCTCAAAGTATAAAACCTCGGCTTAACCAACCTCTTTATTAACATATTCACTAACAATAATAATTTTTGCTGCATGCAAACGTTGTAGTAAGGACAATATTGGTTATTCATGCTTCTATACCATTAGCATTTGGTGGTAAGTATGTTCTGGGGAAGGATTCTTTATAAAGAACTATTTCATACATACATGAATACTAAAAACAGAAATTTAACTAACCTCTTCATCCACCAAAAGCATGTTGATGCAGAACAAATCATGCGGAGGATGCTTGTCATAGTGATTCCACTTTCTCAAAACACGCACCAATATTGTCCAGAAATCTGATCCTTGATTTAAGTCCTTCAACAACACGTACTCACCCATTGTTGCGTTTCAGAAAAGTGAAAATCCCCTAGAACCTTATAAAATAAATGAGAGCTTGGGAGAAGAAAGAAGGAGCAAAAGGTATAACATATCCCGAAGCCAACTTGATTGAGAAGGAGGAAATATAAGGGCAGTGTATTGTCCCATCGAGCAGAACTCCACAGCTACAAAATGTACTAATGGAAAGAAAAAAATAGGGAGAAAGGGAGTACTTGCTGGCAAATAAATCAAATATATACATGGAAAAAAAAATCAAATATATACATATATGGGGGTGAGATAATCCTAATAAATTTGCTTGAGCATAATTTTATAGCTGTCATGGACTTGTTGAAGAGAGAAGATGGCCTGGGGAAGCTTAACCTATGAGTAGACATATGGCTCAGGCGGTGTATCATCACATCAAGTCTGCAATTCTGAACTGAGATAAGATTAAATAAATGCACAGCCCCCCAGTTCAGTTCATGACCAAATGTCTAGTTGAAGTGGAACTAAAATGAGAATCAATTTATTAAAATGTAAGCAATTCACTTTGTCCACTTGTGGTCCCTACCGATGAGAACCATTTGAATCGGACAACACATAAATAAAGGCCTAGTCAGAAAAAAAATACATACCAAATTATAGATGCCACACTCTTGGCCCAATACACTTCTAAAGCATAAAGTCCTGTAGTATCACAAATATTCAGCATAATATAATATATATATATATATATATAAAGTCCTGTTTTTGGGGCACCATACTCTGTATACCTCGGAATTTTTTCGCCTTCAACATTCCACGCAGGCGCGCACACTTATATAATCTAAGATGTTATAAAATCTAGATAATCTTATCCCACAATATGATTTGAGCAATAATTTTCAAAGCTACCAATTATAATAAGGTTTAGTGTTGATTTAATTCATCTATAAAAGTAAGAAGAAAAACAACTGCAGGTAAAAGTTATGATTTTTATATTTCATATTATTGACTTGCTCTATACACATAAATTAATTCTTAAATACTCCATCATGTCGTAAAAAAATGTATGACACGTTTATTTAATTGTCAAAGTTTTAGAGTTGTTAAGAGTAAGAAGCTTTCGAGTGAATTGAATTAAAATTATCATTTCCCCAAATAATAATATAATAGGCTAAAGTATTCATTTGGTCCCTTATGTTTGCATCAAGTTTCAATTTAGTCCTTTATGTTTGGAAAGTACACTTTTAGTCCTTTTTTGTTAACACCGTTAGTTTAACTTAACGGAAAATGTTAAATTAACAATTTTAAATGATTATTAAATACTGAAAAAATGTTCAGATTAAAATATTTAAGTGTAAATATTCTTATATTTTCAAAATTTATCATTTTTGATCCAATTTCATTATAAAATAATCATTTAAAATTGTTAAGTTAGCATTTTCCGTTAAGTTAAACTAACGGTGTTAACAAAAAAGGACTAAAAGTGTACTTTCCAAACATAAAGGACTAAATTGAAACTTGATGCAAACATAAGGGACCAAATGAATACTTTAGCCTAATATAATAATATAAGTTCATAATACATTAACTTGCCGTAGCCACCTCACAAGAATTCCTGGTCTCTAGCTTCTTGAGGGTGGACTTAAAAACACCAGCATTAGGAATTACAGATCACAAAACGCAAAAGGACAACCCAAACGATACTTAGCTGTTACTATAATGAAAACATGGTCCACAACAAAATAAACTAACCCCACAACCATATGATACTATATAAATTACTGCTACACTTAGTCTTCACCCAGCATCTCCTTTTTCATATTCTAAGCATCAGCGCCACTTGGATTGACAAAAACAGAAGAAGCATTCATCCAAGAAGTAAGCAAGGGAGTTTCGGAACTCCAAGGATTGTGCAACATAACATAGCGAAGTAAGACAAACACTCCCTCAGGTCCTTTCATAGCCTCCTGAATTTGAGATTGCACAGCATCCACAAAATCACCTTTCAACATGCAGACCAACTCGTCGTCTGCCCTGTTAAGTCCAAGAAATAAGACAAGAACCAAAATTAATAAAAATTTGCAATGACATAATATGAATTAACATGTAACATAACCCAAATAAGCACAAACCAAACATCTCCCTTCACACAAGAAGCCAAAACTATAAAGAATTGCTTCTCAGGAAAACCACAAGGCTCATCTGTTGTAACGGGGGAGCAGAACTTGATAAAACCAACGACATCTACACCACAAATTAAAGACATCACAGACTGAGCTCATGCAATATTCATCAGAAATAAAGCAAATTTATTTAACAAAGAAAAACTATACACATCATGAAGAACCCAACAATAGATAAGCATACTTACCAAGGTAACCATTCGGATCAGTAACCAATCGAGCCGCAACCTTTCCACAGGAAATCAGAGGGAAAGTAATCGGAGGGAAAGTAAACGGTAGCAGCGAAGATTTCATCTCAGTGTCTTCGTTAAAGGCCAGATGATACATATCATGTACGTTCTCACCGTCTCTACGAACCCACAAGTTTTTGATGTGAAAGATGGCTCCAAAGGTAATTCTGTTCATGAACTTGTTCCTCTCTTCACGGGTCCACATCTTGGCAAGCATGCGAGTTCCCTTAAAAACGCATAATATATCTTTGTTGTTACACTCACAAACACAAACAGGGAGGTAAACCTCAAAGAGAAACTGAGCACATACCTCACGATCGTAAAAGACAACGTCAAAAGAGCAATGTGTCATGGAAGGACGGTCCATTGATGCTTCGTAGTCTTCAAATTTGACAGTGAAAAATGCATCCACTCTAACAGTAACAGAAAACCCATAAGAAGAAAGTTTCAAGTCTCGGAGAACAACCTCATCCACAGAGTCCATGATAGCACCTAATCAGTACACATAAAACATTTCAGCACATTATGAGATGAGTCAAACAAAAACATGGAACAAAATATTAACACATCACAAAGGCAAACCACCTTAACACCAGATTCTTGAAGCTTGAAAGGCTACCAACGGCGAACCTCTCAATGCATTGAAGCTACAATGACAATCGTTATATCCTTATATCCTTATATAACAAAAAAACAGAAAGTGTGCACATTTGAATAAATTTGAAATTTCAAATCCTAGCCTCAATGGAGAGAATCTCTAAAACTCTATCTCTACCAAAAGTAATGACATGACAATGCAATATTTGTCAGTGATTACTAAAAGTAATATGTATATAAATATAGATATGTGTGTATGTATGTGTATATATATTATATATATAATATAATATAATAAAATAAATATATAACATTACAATATGAATGTGTTAAATATATATAATATAATATATAAATATATAAAATATAATATACATAAATGCATAATGCATAAATATAAATATATATATATATATATATATATATATATATATATATATATATATATATATATATATATATATATATATATGAAAGACAACAGCAAAGCATGTCAGCGATATATATATATATATATATATATATATATATATATATATATATATATATATATATATATATATATATATATCAAGGATGAAAGAGAAAAGCAATGTGTCAGTGAAATAGAGATGAAAATTTACATAATATAGTTTTTTTGAGGCGGTGACTCAAATAACAAAGGAAACAGACCGAGAGAGAGAAGCTAAGTGAAGGAAGAAATTGCGATTTGACAGAAATGGCTAATAAACGGCTAATGAACAGTGATTATGTGTCTAGAGCCATTTTTAAAAGATAAGCCTGGTGGAAGACTTTTATATTAGAGATTGATTTTTGGTTATATTAGTCAAACAGTATATTTGACTTCCCTTGTAAAATATACTCCCTCCGGTCACTAATGTAAGAGCTAGCCGTCAAAAAAACGCTTCTTAAGAAAACATGTGAATGTTAGTTGAGTGTTTGTAGTTAATGCTTCTTTTCCAAAATTGCCCATATTTATTATGGTACTTTTAAGAGAGAGAAATACATAAGCATTAATAAATATGAAAGAGAGTTAGGGGTAAAGTAGGAAAAAATGCATTAATTGAGGAGAGAATATGGGGTGAGCTCTTACATTAGGGACCAAAACCATTCAAATGTTGGGCTCTTACATTAGGGACCGGAGGGAGTATTCGCCTATATAAACCCGCGACACCCACGTACCAAAATCCAAGCTAAGAGGCCAAAAGAGTATAATCAGGGACACCTATGATGTCAGATAAAAAACACAATAGCTTTTAAAACTTTTTATACTACTATATGATATAGGAAAAAACACAAAAAATATTCCTTCCAATCTCAAAATCCCAATAACTTTAATTTTCTGTATAGGCATTAACAACCTTAAGAACTCAAACTGAACAGTTTATGATTTGAAATTTGGAAGGAATTTTTTTATCATTATACCTATAATCTAATTAAATCTAAATTAATAATGTGCTGACTGTATAAATAAAGAGCAAACATACAAATAATTTTTAGTGCCTGTTTTGGTATAAACTCAAAAAGCATGTAAGTGGATATAGAAAAATTTCTCATATATTTATCTCGTAAAGTGTACACTTGTTCTTAAAAAATTAATCCAGACCAGAAAACTACGATGTAGATCCATGCATGATTTGTTCTGCTGAAATTATCAATACGGCATTTTGTTGGGCATAAGTATATAATTCATGTGAAATGGACTGAATGTCAAATAATAATCATTAATGAGTGGCACTTGAAGCCAAAACTTGTTGACTATTCTTCAGACTTCAGGGTCAAAACGCAAAGACCACGTCCCAATCAACCTCGTCGGCCAGACATAATGAACCGAGAAAAACAAAATGGAAAAGGCGAAGAGGACGGGTAGCTAGCAAGGTCGCTCACTTGTATAAATCTATCATCAGCTGTATCATTAGCTGTGATTAGAACTTTAAAACGTGCGGAATTATGAGAACTTGATCAATCTTTGAAATGTCAACCTCACACTAAAAAAACTGTAAAATATGTCGGGGAAAATAAATTGTAAAACGTGCAGAATTATGAGAACTTGATCAATCTGTTTTTTATCATAAATCAATCTTTGAATTATTAGAATTTTATAGTCGCGTAAAATATGTCGCATATGAAATATGCAACATAAATAAACTGTAGCTGCCCAAAATATGTCCCACCAAAGTAAATTGAGACATGAATTAAATTTTTTTATTTCTCATAATAAAAAACATGTCGGGCAAACAATGCGTGAATCGCGCAATAAATGCGCGACATAGATCAAGATTTTTTATTTTTAAGAAAACAAAATATCATGTCACGCCTTGGGACCTGACATGAGGCATCTAGTTTTTTTATTGAAAAATCATGTCACTTAACGTAGAGTAACCTGAATATTTGAATTTAGAATAGGTATGTTGATGATGTCACGACACAAGGCATGACATGAAAGATCTTTATTTTTTAAAATTGAAAAAATATGTCGTGCAAAGTAACACGACATAAATATTTTAATTTAAAATATTTATTGTGGCGAATGTAGTTTTTATTTTTTAAAAAAATTCAAAAATAGATGTCACGCCCAATAGCGGGACATATTTTTTTTTAATTTGAAAAATAAATGTCGCGCGTAGGGGTTGTGAACTTGCAACATGTACCAAGTTTTCTTTTAAAATTAAAATATCATGTCGCGCACGGTTGCTCGATTTGTATTTTATACATTATTTAAAATGCATGTCGTGTCATGATGTGCGATATATTAAAAAGACATATACAAACCCCAAAATCTTTCTCGTATTTCCTCTTTCAATTTTTCCTCCTCTTCCTTTCATTATACTCACTTTCTTAATTTTATTCCTTCTCTCCCCTTTCTTTTTTTATCAGAATCCTCTCCCCTTTCATTCTACTTGCTTTCTTCATTTCCCATATATAAAATTGTTTCCTCATTATTCTTATACTTAACTCATTGCAATTTCCTATTTTTTTAGGTTAAAGATTTCTCAACATTTTAATTTCTATACCCTACTATTTATTTTTCTACCATGTATATAATTTATCATTCCTATTTGCTTTAATATTTGTTTCTACCATATATTACTTCATCATCTAATATTTGTTTGTTCATTATTGTATCTATCTAATATTTCTTATTCATAAACTCTCCACACTTTTCTCCATTATAATGAACAATAATATTTTAAAATTAATTCAACGGCTTATGTGTCACAAGGTGATTACGCGACATAGACGGTTGCATTTTCTAAAATAAAAAACTAAAGATCATTATTTTTAAAAAAATTAAGATGTTGGGTCTAGTGGCCAGACATTACTTGTTTTTCCATAACCGCGACATATGACTTTGTCTTGAACGAAAAACCGCAATACAAGCCTCTTGTCAAACTATAATATGTAACATATCCTTCACTTTTTTTTTCATTTTTCTCCGCGATTACTAGTAAAAACTCTTGGTGTGTTAGAGCCTGTTTGGTTGGATGGAAAGTGGATAATAGAAATGGAAATGAAAATGAGTGTAATGGGATAAAGATGAAAAGTAGAGGTAAATTAAGTAATGATAAGATGTAAAGTTTGTGGGTCCACAAAAAGTGTGAGATGAAGAGAAAAAACTTGTGAGCCACATGACATATGTAAATTACCATTTCACTTTCCCACATACAATTCCATTTGCCAATTCAAGACAACCAAACTGACTAAAGTGAATACGAGTTCTAAAATATCTAAATTAACGGTTAATGGTTATCATGCAGAAAATATTTTATTTATTTAAATTTTAAAGATAGACAAATGAAATTTTGACATTTAGACTTATAATATAATAAACATTAAAATCCAACAACTAAAAGCATTCACTAGGTGTGGTTGCATGTTGGCTACCGGGGCATAAAAGAATCCTCCACTTTTACTTGGGCTTGTGGTGGACTATACACATAGATGGAATTGATATTAAAATTGAACAAGGGCAACAAGGACAAAAACGTTGATATGATAATTAACTATTTCAGTTTTGGTAGAACTAATAGATAACTGTTTCGCGGTGCATAAATAATATATAACTTTGTGACCCGGTGCAAAAATGATAAAATCAATGCTGGATGTTAATTTTAGTTATGTGGAACCTTTCTGATATTATTTTCAAAGTGAAAAATACATTTTTGCCCCTCCCAATTAAAACCTTGATGATACTAGTTAGCGTGAGAAGATGAATGACGAAAGGAAGAAGAGTTGAGTTTTAACTGTGAGGGAATAAAAATGTATTTTTACTTTAGAAAATAATATCAAAAAGGTTTCACAAAATTACAAATTAACATTTAGTACCGGTTTTATTATTTTTGCACTGGGTCACAAAGTTAGTTATTATTTATGCACCTCGAAAAGTCATTTATTATTTTTGCCCAAATTTAAATAGTTAATTATTAGATCAACTCTTTTGCCCATTGAACAAACAGAAAAAGAAGTAAAAATAAGCACATGACATGTGTGGCATATTCAGACAAACATTTACTAACATCATCTCATAGAGTCATAGTATATCATTTTGTTTGCCAGAAATCTCATAGTTTATCCTTACACGATGAAATATGTGTTTCATACACTTTTCAATTTTTTTCCGTTCGTGGTATAGAGCGCAATATAAGATTAAGACATATGTTATTTGCTTATTTTTACAATTTCAAAAATTAAGTAATTGCCCATTTCCAATCGTCGAATGAAGTGAATCTCATTCCAAATGACAGATAAAGGAAGGTTATCTAGAAAAGGAAATTACGTGTAAAATGCAACCGAATTATCAATGTTAGCAGCCTAGCTCTACTAGAGTGGCAAAAAAAGAATTTACCGTCCACAACTCCTCTTTTCTTTTTTTCTTTTTTATCAGCCACAACTCTTTTCCGAAGATACAGTTTGCCATTTTCTCTCCCATCAACTTTGACAGGGCTGAATTTGCGTTTCCACTTTTTTAGTTTAATTTTTTTGTCATTTGTCTTAATCTGACCTTTCGTTAACAATCGAGATAACTTGGGGAGTTTTCTTAATTTGAACAGCTAAGCCTGGTAAAAAAAAACAGATAAGCAGGTTCACCTTCAGTACATAATTTCATTTCATTTTGATGGGCCATACCTCAATAAATATACACTATGCCATTGTGTATGGGAAATCTTCATCGTCCAAAAACGAGACAATGAAAGGACGTAATTCATTACCTCTGCCTCGTTTTTGGACTTTCCTCTAATACCAACGCTAGAATTCAAAGCCATTAACATAAGATGGTCCATTGATTTAGCTTATTAAAGGATTGGGCATTCAACTATATTGCCAAGTAAAACTCAATTATTTGGGAGAATCACTTATTTATGTCTCTCGTTGCAGTCTTTAGGGAGACATCTCCACATCTAATTTAAACTCGGCGAAACCTATCAATGCAGACAAAATAAATTAAATAACTTGATTGTCATACTCTAAAGCTCATATAAATATGCCTTAGTTGATCATGATTTAGGAGCCCTACCTTTAGATTATGGGTGAACCAAATCATTTCCTAAAACTTTTGTATAAAAAAGAACTTAAAGATCGATTTTGATAAAAAAAAAAGGACTGACTCAAGCCATTGTTAGAGTGAAAATACAAAAAAAATCTTCAATCCTAACCAACAAGTTGTTAATTGAGGTGATAAATGATCCATCCATGAGAAGAAAAGCACTAGTTTAAATTTTGAAAAAAGCTCACTTGTTCATAGAGGCAAAAACCCTTTAGATTTCATTTATCAAAAGAGGTTGTTTTTAAACATAAAGTGACTTGAAAATCCCTTAAATATATATAGAAAAAGAACTTAACAGCCTAATTTAAAACAAATTAAAAACTCCAAACGTGATATATCAATGTAACTAGGTAGATATACTTTGACAGCAAACATTCAGACGTCATAACATCATCGCCTTTAATGAACATGGAAAAGGATGTTAAAAAGTTACGGAGAGGGGACATGGAGATGGGAGAAAGAGGACAATTGATTAAAAGAAGAAATAGTCTAGGCATGGAGAGTAGTTGATGTGTCAATTTTCTAATTGAAAATATCTTTCTTTTAATTATTATTATAAATAAGTACTACTCTGTCTGTCCGTATTATAAATCACCAACTGCCCAAAATGTACAAACCAAGGAATGAAAGTTGCATCATTAAATTGATCTTATTTTATATGTGGTTTCCATTTCTGCCCCTCTCACTTCTATCATTTTGGCCCACAACCCTTTTCACTCTTCATTAATTCTCTATCTTTATGACGGAAACAAAAGTGAAGTGGAGGAAAAGTCAATTCAATTAAAGAAATCATTTTTCCAATGATGAAGTGGGCAAATTTAATAAATGAGTTAATTAATTGTGACTTATATTAAGGATCAAAAATTAGAGACGATTGGTAACTTATGATAAGGATCGAGGGAGTAGTACCTAATGTGCTTTCTACGTAATATTTTTGATCCCCCCAAAAAAGCAGATTTCATCAATTTTGAACAAAACATTGTGTGAAAATTTAAATAACCAATAAACAACTCGAACATCAAAGGGTCCATAGCTCAGTGGTAGAGCATTTGACTGCAGATCAAGAGGTCACCGGTTCGAACCCGGTTGGGCCCTTTTGTTTTGCGCATATATGTTTCGTTTTTCTTGAAGTTCCTTTCCTCAAACTGTCAAACACAATTCTGGTTGTTTTATGAGGCCCAACTATATTGTACACACTTTTCATAATGACAATACGACCCTTTCAATGGCCTCAGTTTTTGTAAATCCCACAAACGATCTCCACTGACAAAAACCAGAATGGGCTCATTTCTTTTACAAAGACACCCAGGCCCAGTCGAATACAACAGGCCCATCAGTCGAAGTTCCATGATTCAAGAAACGCGTTTGAGACTACACATGAACGGTGATTGGCTCTACCTTTTGCTCTTAATCATGTAACACCATCAACGTAAGTAAGCCATCTCCTCCTTTATCATTTCGGTGGATCGATCCTCACATTCCCCAAACACCACCACAAAAAAAAAAAAAAAAACACAGAGGATCCTTCCCCTTCCCAGTTCCACTTTCTCCCAATCAAATCAAATTCAGATCCACCGGAGAAGAAGAAGAAGAAAAGGAAAGTATTTTCTATGGCGGCGGCGAGGCGTCTCCGGGATCTGCAAGCGCAAGCGGGGAACAAGATCTGCGTGGATTGTTCTCAGAAGAATCCGCAATGGGCTTCGGTCTCCTACGGCGTCTTCATGTGCTTAGAGTGCTCCGGCAAGCACCGAGGCCTAGGTGTGCACATCTCCTTCGTCCGATCCGTCACGATGGACTCGTGGTCCGAAATCCAGATAAAAAAAATGGAATCAGGCGGCAACGACAAACTCAACGCCTTCCTCGCCCAATACGGCGTCGCCAAAGAAACCGACATCGTCGCCAAGTACAACACCAACGCCGCCTCCATCTACCGCGACCGCATCCAAGCCCTCGCCGAAGGCCGCCCCTGGCGGGACCCACCGGTCGTCAAGGAAAGTACCAAGAGCAGGCCTCCGTTGCCGAAAGGAGGAAATTATAACAATAATAGTAGTGGTAATGATAATTGGGATAGCTGGGGGGAGAGTGATGACGTGGCGAGATCGGGGCACGATTTTAAGAGGAATATGTCGACGGGAGATGTGAGGGGGTATCAGGGTGGATCTAACGGTGGGAGGCCGGCGAGGTCGAGATCGACGGAGGATATTTACACGAGGGGGCAGCTGGAGGCGTCTGCGGCGGATAAGGATAATTTTTTTTGCGAGGAAGCTTGCGGAGAATGAGTCACGCCCTGAGGGGGTCCCACCTTCGCAGGGAGGGAAGTATGTGGGGTTTGGATCTACTCCTAATGTTGCTTCCTCAAGGGTGAATAATAATAATAATAATAATCAGCAAAGTGATGTTTTTTCGGTTATGTCTCAGGTGAATTGTTGTGGGATTTGTTTTTTTTTTTTTATTGTGGATTGGAAATGTGTGTTTTTGTGATGGTTTTGTTTGTTGATGGTTAGGGATTCGGTAAATTGTCTTTGGTTGCTGCCTCTGCGGCTCAGTCTGCTGCTAATGTTGTTCAGGCTGGAACTAAAGAGATCGCTACCAAGGTATTTTTGCATCTATTTTTGCATCGATGTTTAAAGCCGTTGTATGTTGTTGATTGCATGATAGGTAGTCTGCAATTAAGCGGCATCCAAATGCTGTTACTTGAGTTTATCAAAGTTCCTTTCTTACTTTGACAACTAAGTATAAGAATTAAAGAAGCGAATGGCAGGCTAGTTTGTTACTTTATACTAGTTTGTAACGACATTGATGCTTGATTTATTGATGGAGTGTGGATTGAAATTGTGTGAAGGAGGAATGTGAAGATCATTATTGTGTTTTTTTTTTCATATCCTTTTGATTTCTATATTGGTTTGAGAATAAATAATATTGATTGGGAGTATAGTGGTCTGTAGTGGAGAGGATACACGAAAGAGAATAGGTGTTGAATGGTGGAATAGTAAAGTGGTGTTTGCTATGATTTTATTGTGCAATTTTGAAGGGGATTCTATCTATTTTTACTCGGATTTATATTATTGTAAGCTGTACCTTATCTAGTTGTTAATTGATGTTATGTTATCTGTTATCTTTGTGTTTAGTAGGTGGTAAAAAGTACATTCCCATGTTTAAGAAGGCGATAAAGAAATATCTTGTGCATCTTTTTTGAGATTTTATATTGTTCATAAATCATGATCGGCACAAACAATTTCTGAAGTGGTTTGAAACTTAAGCTTACAATGAGGAGTGGCCTTTTATGCAATCAATCTTTCAAGATCTTTGTTTTGTTAACGATCTAGTGCTATTTACTGCTGATGATCCACGTGCCAGTGTTGTCTTTTCTCTGTGCATTGCTCGAGGATTAGAGCAATTAACGGTATGGTTAGGTTTGGTCAGAACTTATGAAAAACCAAACACACTGATATGGAAGAATAGGGATACGAATAAAGAAAATGGGTAGAATTGAGCTATTTTCATGTGCATTTTCTTTTTCCTAGAACAAAGCTGCAACTAAAAGACGAAGAACTGCAATTTAATTAAGAAGCAATAAATATACTGTGGATTAAATCAGTAGACCTGGAGATGCTATTGTGATATTTACATCTGTCTACATGTAAGTTAACTTTGTCTTAAAATGCAGCTTTAATGGAAACTCATTAATGTTGCAATTCTATGCACGTGGCTCCGCACCAAGCCCCATTGGTCTGGACTACAGCAATAATATGCTGTTAACATCTTGGTGGAAAATGCACTATTTCAAGAAAAGTGCATGGTTGTAGCATTGCCTTACTGGGATTTTTGACTTTTTTTGTAGTTCTTTTAGATGCATTCTGTTGATGCTTGGATTTGGAGTGAGATAGACTAGTTTCACTTCTGTCTCTTGGAAGTCAATCTCTTTATCATTATTTTTCATGATTGGTTTTGTTTTGGTGTTTTGGAGGTTATTATGGACACTGTTATGTAGGCCCATGAATTACATCAAAGGGCCAACCCAGTTCAATCCCCACTTAGTGAGGGTGTTGGGGAAGGGAATATACTAGACATTCTTACCTCTACTTCTATGCAAAGAGGCTGATTGGACCCCAAGGCAAGCGAACTTACCGCTGAGCCAAGCCGGCCTTTCAAAAGAGGGCCAAAATGTTTTGCCCCTTGAAAAGAGTAATGGTGATGATTTATATTCATTTACTAAATATCTATATTTATTCTTTATGACAGGTAAAGGATGGTGGCTATGATTACAAAGTCAATGAAACTGTCAATGTTGTGTCTCAGAAGACATCGGAGATAGGACAGAGGACGTGGGGGATTATGAAGGGGGTCATGGCTATGGCTTCGCAGAAGGTTGAAGAGCTCGCCAGGGATAACCCCAACTGGCCATCCAATAACTTCCCGCGAAATGAAAATGATAGAAATGGCCATTATCAAGAATATAATCAACAAAATAATCAAAGTTGGAATTCTTCTGCTGGAGGAGGGCAACCTTCATCAGCTGGCCAGAACAATTCATACCAATCAAGCTCATGGGATGATTGGGACAATGATGATATGAGGAAGAAAGAACCAGCTAAAGCATCAGGTGCTCATAACAATGATGATTGGGCTGGCTGGGACGATCCTAAAGATGATGAATATGACAGTTCATACCAGAGTGCATCAAATAAGAATGCAGCTGGTCAGAATGGGAAGCCGGGTGACAGGTGGACTGGAGGAGGCTTCATGTGAGGTTTGTATATTATGACATTTGGAAAACATGCTTTTTATCTTAAGAGGAAATGGGGGAAGAACTAATAAAAGAGTTGGACAGAATGACAACTAAGTGTATTTTTATTTGAATTTGGAAGTATCGTTTAACCTGCTTGGATATTGGACTCCTTGTAATTTTAGTACACGATATATTTGTGTTGGCATGCGTGTATAATATATTGGGGATAAGATTGGCTAGATGACTGAATGCAGGATCTCGAGATGTTTAAGAATTGTATATTTTGCGTTCTTGTTTGGAGTTATAATTGCGCTCTTCCCTGTCTACTTTATTCTATCTCTCATTTGAAATAGTTATTCACTCTTGAACCCTTGTTTGGCCAGGGTGTGAACCTATCTTGAACACATCACTGTAATTCAGCACAAATGACAAAATTATGGCAGCTTTCAAGTCGACCACATGCAGGCCAACAGGGATGGCTTTATCCACGATGGATGTAACCAGACTGTCAAGGATAAGTATATTGACGTACAAGTGTCCCAAGGAAGGGGGTTGGTGCTCTAATTTAAAGAATCCCATTTCCTGGAATTGTGAAGAAAACAATATTTTGAGATAAAACTTCCAAATTGTTTTGTATTTGTTGCAACTAAATTTTCCCGTTAATTGTTTATTTGCTTCATATTGAACACATGGTTTTATATGTCAGCCCCCCAAACTCTTCATTATTTTGAGTCAAACTCAAACTGGAGTCTATGCAAAAACAGCAGAACTCCCTCATATATATTTTGAGAAGTGTAACTTGTTTATAGGAATCAATGGGTTGGATATCAGTGATCAATTTCTATTCAATATCAAACATTAATATTTGTTTGATTCAATCTCGTTGCATGCTTATAATGGTAATGATAATTTTTTATTGTCAAACACAGTAATGATAATGATGATTACCAAAATATTTGTGATCTCTGTTCTCTATACGATTATGTATTACCATCCTATTATATGTCTGAACCTTTAATTTATCTTGTAGTCTCATTTGTCCTGTTTCACTTGTCGACTCATTGTCGCTACCTTCTCCATTGTTATTGGCACACGTGCTGCCTGCTGCCTGCTGCCGACACTCCCTCTACGGTCGTCATACCCCATTAGTCCATTACCAACAAGTCCTATGTGTCCAAATGCTCTGTTTGGTCATTTCCTTTTCCAATTAAGAGAAATTTATGTGTCTCTTTGTTGAATTCTTGTGGAGTAGTAGTTGAAGGATTGGTTGAGTTTTCTCCTCAAATGTCAGCTTCACAAAGTTTGATCCTTGAATCCGCTTTATACCTGAGTAGTTTTATGTTCCTTTTCATTAATCACAATAGGCTCATTCCTTGTTGGAACGTATTGTTTTATCTCTCTTCTGTTTTGTTGGATGAGTCATACTAGTGCTGTGTTAGTTTTGATTTGTCTCAACATATTGTCTTTTTGTCAAAAATTACTTTATACTACATATTAATTTAAAATAATTATTTTAGCAAAATGTAATCCATTGCATCTTGCTTGTCTTGGATAACCATTGCAGTGTATCGCAATGAGATTGGAGTAAACAGGCCTAAATAAGGTTTCTCTCATTCCTGCTTAATTTGATAATAGAGCTAACTCGTACGTTGCTATGTTGCTATATGATTGAAGTTTATTGACTTATTTTCTGATATTCTTTGACCATCACATGATCCATTTAAAAACTAAAACGCGGTTGTCGTTTGATGTTGAATTCCTTTTTTTACATACTTTTGTTATATATATATATATATATATATATATAAAAGGAATTAAACATCAAACGACAACAACATTTAAGTTTTTAAATGGATCCTGATGGTAGATGAATATCAGAAAATAAGTCAATAGGCTTCAATCATATAGCAACATTAGAGCCTCACATTAGAGCCTCATTTGCCAGTTGCACGTAGTGCTGCTGAATTACCAGCACTGACGACATCACCCCTTTTCCCGCGGACGCCAGAATGTCTCCGATGGGATCCAATTCCACATTCTCCGCTTCACTCTCTGCCGCCATGCTTGCTGAAAATATCCCCTTCCCCACCACTATTAGATGATACTCCCCACTCCTCCCTATCTCCATGACCTCCTCCACTATGTTACTCCTCTCCTTCTCCTCATAAATCACACCCTCTTTCACCGCATTTTCATCCATCCCCTGCATCAACATAGAGAATAACCATATACATTTATTAATTTTTTCTACAAACTTAAATCATCTTAAGACTGTCCAATTATTTTTTCAGCACATGGATGCATGTGCATGTATGCGTTTGCCTGCCTCCAAAATGAATGCTCACAGATGTACGCAAGATAGAGTTTTATTAACAAGTTTGGAAACAAACATATAAACAGACCATACATATTTGCATAATAATGAAAAGCTAAGGCCAAATCAAGGAGGGCCATTAAACATTCTTTTATCTTTTGAAAGGGTCTTTACTTTCACTGCACCATTTTTCTGCAACATTTTGTGGCTATCTTTCGTTGAAACTTCAACAATTAACTTTTAAGCAAGAAGAAACAAAACAACCATGCACCCTTTCTCTTTTTCCCTCTAATTCATTGGTGAAAGAGAAGCTGATGTTAATTGCCACTAAATAAGGTATAGTCCCTCTTTTTCCCTCTAATTCATTGGTGAAAGAGAAGCTGATGCTAATTGCCACTAAATAAGATATAGATAGAAGTGTTGTCAAACTCGCGAGTCAACTCGCCGAGTTTACCGCGTTTGCAGCTAACAAAATCGAGTTGACTCGCTGGAAAAATCGTTCATGACATAAAATCGGTCAAACTCGTTTTTGACTCGGTCAAACTCGTTAAACTCGACGTTTTTGGACCGAGTTTACCGAGTTGAAGATCTGAAAAGAAGAGGTCCAAAATTATTTGAAAAAAATCGGAAAAGAAAAAATAAAAATGATTTAAAATATAAATATTGCTTATCTCAGAGGCAACCCTAAAACTTAGACAGACTTTGTGTTATTTCGCTCATCGTTGCTCAAATCTGTACTTGTTCTTGCAAGGTCCGCCATTGAAAGCTCTGAGGGCAAGAGTCTCTGAGACTTGAGAGAAGAAAGGAAGAAAAAGAAGAAAGGAAGAGATACTCGATGAGAAAAGATGGGTAGAATAAGGTAAAAAGTAAAAGCAATTGAAAAAGGTGTGTGAGTTGTAACTATTGAGTAATAACTAATGGGTATTGGGTAATAACTAATGGGTATGTGAATTGATAGAGACATTTCGTCCTTTCCAATTGTTAAGACAGACAAGCAAATAGCAAAGCATGATTTTTTATATTAAAAAATAGTATTATATTTTATTGTGGATGCCACTTACAATCACTCAAACCTGCAGACTATTTCTCATATAAACACTCAACGAATCACTCAAATAAGTAGGAGTCTCACGTGTAACTAGGTAACTTCTTTTCACCTTATTTTTTTTTTTGCCAACTTTTCACCTTCATTGTATCCATATGCATAATTATATAGGGTTAATTTATAAAAATGTCTGTGTAATTGTCACGAAGATGAAAAAATACATTCACGAATGCGATTAAAATAAATTGTTATGCATGATAATTTATATGGGTATTTTTACACTTTAACCCTAAGTATATATTTATAATCATTATTGTAAATTTTATTCTGGTGTCATTTGAATGTGATTAAAATAAATTGTTATGCATGATAATTTTTGAAAATTGATGGATTTAATTCAATTATTTGAATTTTATGGATTTAATTTCAGTTTCAGAATTTAAATATGCTTCAAATAAATGTTATCATTTTTATGAGTTTTAATTTTAATTATTTAAATTAATTATTAAAAAAGATAGACTCTTACGAGTCTACGATACGATTCTACGTTTCCGATTTTACGTCCCCCTCACGAGTTTACTTAAACTCGCGATTTTGACTGTGATTAGCTAGCACTAGCCCTATTTTAGAATCAAAAGGTTTAATAAAATAATGCCCGAACCAAATTAAAATTGTGGACTCAATTGGCTCAAAGTGAAGGAAGTCAAATATGATTGTGATTGATCTCGTTTGTCTGGTTAAGAAACATGAGGGTTCGAATGATAAATAATTAAGTGAAATCATTATTTAAGGCAGCCAAAATGATGTGGAAGTGTAATTTATATAGGGGTATATCAAATGATGTCCTCCAATCATATATAGTATATACTCATCAGCTCACCTCTCTCTCCTCCACTCCAAACTTATATAACGTGAATTTCTCAATCCACAATGAAAAAATGACGCTAAAAATGAAACCAAGTAATTACATACATATACCAACAACTGCGAAGAGTTCTTGTGATATTCTCTACTTCAGCAATATATATGGATGTCTGACTAGTTATAAACACACGCACACATGAAAGGCATGTGATGATGAGAGGGAAATATATATTCAACACATTCTAGCTAGTTTGAAATGGCAAATGCTTTGTTTTTCTCTTTTATATACTCCCTCCAGTCCTAAATATAAGACTTAGATGACTTTTTTTTGGAGATGTTAAGGTTACAAAATATGTTATTAAATTATGACATATTTGATATATTTTTATATTATTCATTAGTTTATAGGATAAATAAACTAGTTTAAGGGGAAAAATTAGGTAAATCAATTTATAATTGACTTATATTTTGTTTTTTTAGGATTTTTAAAAAAAGTAAACTAAATCTTATATTTAGGACCGGAGGGAGTATTTGCCAACTTGAAATAGGAATTATTACTACAGGATTGTATCATACCACCTATATTGCTAAATTAAGATTATTTAATTTGATTATATTAATTATGTTAATTATTAATACATGATATTATCAATTTATCCTAACTATACATATTTATCCTCACTCTCCCTCTCTTACTTGTTATTATAGATAAGCATTATTAGGGTTAATATGAGAAAAAAGTTGAAAAAATTAAGAAATGATATTATATTTAGGGACAAATTAAAATTCAAAAGTGATCTTATATTTAGGGAAGAGAGAGTATTTGTCTCTACATATTTCCTCAACCGGGGACATATATCTAGTTTGCGCTTATTTCATTTCTAGCTTTCATCAATGGTTTTTTCTTTAAGAAAAAACTTTCAAAGCTCTTGTTAGTAATTTCTGAACCAAATCTTTTTTCTTTCGGAAATCATACTTCTGTATCAGTATTAAATTAAAACTGTATTGTAGATAGTAATATGATACGCCAAAGACATTTTGTTATTGAATCTTTCACTTAAAAAAGTATTGATTATCCGAATTTATTCTTGAGAAATGTCTTAAATTAAAACTGTATTGTAGATAGTAATATGATACGCCAAAGACATTTTATTATTGAATCTTTCACTTAAAAAAGTATTGATTATCCGAATTTATTCTTGAGAAATGTCTATCATGATATGACAATAGGGGATTTGCAGTTTAATCCCTGGTAAGGGAAATTAATACTGGAAGGTCCCAATACATTCCGAAATAATTATAAAGTCCCAGGAGCCCTTTCCTGCAATTGTTTGCTTATCTTCAATGACCATTTTGCCCTCATAAGATGAAAGCATAGTCCCCTGTAGGGACCAGTGAGATGGTAATCATCTTTAATGAGGGCAAAATGGTCATTGAAGTTAAGCAAACAATTGCAGGAAAGAACCCCTGGGACTTTATAATTATTTTGGAATGTATTGAGACCTTCCAGTATTAATTTCCCTTACCAGGGACTAAACTGCAAATACTATGACAATAATGTACATGATAGATGCAGCTTGGCAGAAACCCAAATCGAAAGGGGCAATATAAAAAGGTTGGAAAAGATCAAAAGAACATAGTATTGGCTTCGCCCGGACTCGAACCGGAGACCTTCAGTGTGTTAGACTGACGTGATAACCAACTACACCACGAAACCAAGCTGTACTTTGTGGACAACATATACTCTTAAATAATAATTCGAGAGAACTGCCTAGCCAAATATAGAGAAAATCGAAAAAGGGTTAAAAATCAAATTCGCCCCGGAAGTTTTAGGCTATGATCAAATATGCCCCTGAACTATTTTTAGGATCAAATATGCCCCTGAAGTATGCAAAATGGATCAATTTTGCCCCAAATCCTACATGGAGTGCCAACTCATCATCCATATGTCAAAGCTTAGTCACCAACGCCCAATAAGCTACAAATTGGAGCTTCTTTTGATAAGCTGGTTTGGCCCAAAAGTCAAGTGAAAAATAAGTAAGACCCAAACATAGAAAAAAGTTGAAAATAGCTTATCCAGTACAAACTAGCTTATTTGGGCCCAAAAGCTCCTCCAAAACACACACTAAGATGTTGTAGTGAAAGATAAACAGTTTGTTTTGCATTAGTAATGTCTAAGATGTTGTAGTGAAAGGTAAACAGTTTGTTTTGCATTAGTCTATGTGCTTTGATTGTAATAAAAAAAAGGATAACCTAGTATTTCTCCTATTTTTTCTCCATTTTTTGTTCCTTTTTTATTTTCTTCTATATTTTTAAAATAACCACTCAAATTAATTACTATTCTATATTTTCCCTACTTTCCTTATTTATTCATATTACCATCATTAATATCCTTCTTACTCACTAGACAATTTTTACAGCCAAATTTTGTTATCCAAACTTTTTTTTGATGAAATTTGTTATCCAAACTTAGTCACAAATTATATTTTACCTTTTAACTTTAAATTTATATTTAAAAAATATTTTTCCTGTTTAAATAAAAAATTCTTTCTTATAGTGTCTCTCTCTGGTTTATCCAAAATAAATTTACAATCTTTTCTCTCCGCGCTCCAACAATCAATCAAGATAAATTTACAATTTCTACCCTTCAAATACCCACTGCCGCTACTTCCACAATCACAATCCATTTCTAAATTTTTTTCATTTAATCTAAAAAATCATTTGATAGACTAATATTTTTCCTATTTTCTCTCTCCTTTTTGAACTCCTCATTTTTTTTAAATATTATTTCATAATTATAAATTTTATTCATATTATCTTCATTTAATATTCTTCTTATTAACATATAATTTATACTAGTATAATCAATAAGTGAACCCGTGCATTTGCGCGTGTCCTGTGCTAGTTGCAATTAGTTATTTTTTCTTTCTCTTACTCATCTTATTTTCCCCATACACACTCTTTCTAGATAAAATTTAAAAATAATATATATAGACACACACACATATAGGGTTAAGGTGCATTTCTAGTACTCCACAATATGGCAAAGTGCACTTACAGTAATACACAATTTCGGGGTGCATTTGTGGTAAGCAAGAATAAATATCGTTGCCCCTATAATAACTCCGTTAAATAAGTCATCTTTGACCGTTAGGAGTAACATTTGACTGTTAAAAGGTGACATGGGGAGGAATTATTAATGACGTGGCAATGACTGGACGGACATGTGGCAATGCATGCTAACTATCTTTAAAATAGTTAAAATATCTTTTAACTATTTTAAAGATATTTTTGAATATATTTATCAATTTAAATGTTCTACAACCAGACCATTCACTACCCCATAATTCAATAGGTAAATTGTCGTGCTTATATAATGCTTTCATAGATGCGAGTCCAGATTCATGAAAATAACTTAAAGTATTTTTTTTTCAATTTATGATGGCTGTAAGTGAAGGCAAAATGAGTATGATCAATCAATTAATATCAAGTGATCACAAGCATGTTGTTTCAGACTATTGAAACAACCCATAGATAGAAAAATTGAAATGTTTTTGTTAAAAAAATTCAGTGCGAGCATCAAATAATAAGGGAGTAAGATCTCCGAAACAAATATGCACTATAGTTTTAACATTATGTGCTCCATTTGTTGACCGTTTTACAAATCAGATCAGGTTTGGTTATAGATATATTTTACTAAGGTACCGGTCGACAATCTATCTCTTCTTCCATGAATTATATATGTATGGAAGAAGGATAAAATATTAGAAAATGACAACAGTGCACCACTTTTAAACAACTAAAAGCACTTCAGGTAATCAAATATACTACTTTTCGGCCTTCAAATTTTCTCTCTTAATATTCAAGAACTCCACTAAGGTATAGTTGTTAGAATCTTAAGTTTTGATGAAGACTAAAATATGAAAGAATGAATCAAGTACTTAGAAAGCAATAGGTTAACATAGAATCCCAAGTAAGAGTGCAACCGGATGTAGATTTACTTCCGGATAGACTAGGACTAGCGCTCGCGGATGAATGACTCATCCCCCAGCGACAGCAAGTAATTCACTAGGGAAATAACTTAGTCCAGAAGCACTAGATATACAAAACCTTAAGACTAAGCCAGGATTCAACCGGAAGTGAAATTGCTTCATGTTATATTTAGACTAGCGCTGGCTGTTGGAATAGATGACACTAAGCGTCGGTGAACATAAGCCACGTCTAGTAGAATTGCTTCCGATAGCTTAGTGACTAGCGCTGGCTGTTGGAATAGGTAACACTGAGTGTCAGTGAACATAAGCCACGTCTAGTAGAATTGCTTCCGATTGCTTAGTGACTAGCGCTGGCTGTTGGATTGAAGGACACTGAGCGAGAGTGAGTAAAAGTGAATATAACCCTTCATCCAATAGTAGTGCTTCCGGATGTAGAAGTGCTTCAGGATACAAGGAAGACCTCTTAGACTAAGTACACTCCCACTGCATGTGACTATGAGCTTATATTGTTAGACTAACGTTCAAGTGCAGCACACTAAGTAGAGTTGCTTCCGGATGTGAATCCGCTTCCGCAAGCAATCAGAATGTCAGAACGTTCAGAAGTGCAGTGTCAGAATGCTTTTGTCAGAGCAGAGTTGTCAGGACTACTTTTTAGAGATAAAGCAAGTCAACCCTGCTATGCATTGATGAAGCATTAATTGGGCAAACGGTAACATGGGAAAAACGGCCATATTCAAACGGCTAACCCACCTACCAAGAGTCAGAATGTTTGAAGACTATATAAAGGAGCTCAACTTCATTTATGAAGCTAATGAATTATCTTTGACATTCTTGAAAGAAGCTAGAGAGAGAAACCGAGAAAATCTTCAAGCATTCAAAGCTGCCCAGAAAAGAGAAAGAGCATTTAACTCATTGAGTGATCTTTTCATCTACATATCTTGTACTCTTTGTAGTTAAGTCTCTTCGTGTTATAAGAGCATTAATTGTACTTAAGTGTGTAACACTATCTGTTCTTAAAGAGAACTTAGTTAGAAAAATCCTTTATTTGTAAAGGTTGAACCCTTGCTGGAAGTAAGGGGGAGCTAGATAGAAAGGTTACAAGTGAGCCTTGAGTAAAACTTGTGTTTGTAAGGTTGCAAGTGATCCCGTTCAAAACTTGCGGTTGTAAAGGTTCCAGGTGAACCCGTTCTAAAACCTGGGGATAGTGGAACTCGGCCTGGGTGGTTGAGAACTGGACGTAGGTCAGGAAGACCGAACCAGTATAAACTCTTGTGTTGTTTTATTTGAGCATTTATTTTGAAGCACAATTCACCCCCCCTCTTGTGCATCCATTACTTTCATTTGGTATCAGAGCAGGTCTTTCTCACTCGATTCCAACGAATCCAGAAAGTAAAGATCCAGTAATGGATACAGATTACTCTCTACCAGATGTCTCTATTCAACCCAACAAGCCCCCAGGCTTTGATGGGTATAACTATCTATTATGGAAGTTTCGAATGGAGACTTACATCAAGTCAAGTGACCTTAGACTCTGGGATGTAATCGAACGTGGGGATCACACTCCCCTAGATGAGGATGGCTTTGCTAAGCTGAAAGCCAGGTACACCAATGAGGACTATGCTCTAGTCCAACTAAACTTTAGGGCCATGCACTACATTCAATGTGCTCTCAGCCCTAAGGAGTTTCATAGGATCAGCCACCACAAAAATGCTAAGGATATGTGGGAGGCTCTTGAGGCTGCTCACTCTGGAACCAGGGGAGTGAAAGCAAGACGAGTTGAGATGTTGGTGGAAGAATTTCACAAGTTCGCCATGCTTAGCCCAACTGAGCCAATCAGAGAGCTGGAGCTCAGGTTCACTCACCTCATCAACAATCTGGCCTCGCTGGGTAAGGACATTCCTGAAAGAGAGCAAGTTAGCAAGATCTTAAAGGTCTTGAAAGGTGACTGGATCACCAAAGTAACCATCTTGCAGGAAGTCCAAGGAGAATCAACCAGCTCCATCACTGCACTATTTGGCTCTCTGGCTGAATATGAACCTACCCTGCTGGCTCAGAGAGCTCCTCAAGCCTCATCCAAAACCAAGAATCTTGCCCTTGTTGCTCCCAGCAAGGAGATTGATAATGATGATGAGGATGATGAGGAGGAAATGGACGATGAGGAGATGGCTATGATGGTGAGAAAGTTCAAAAAGTTCTTCAGAAAGAAATGAGGCTTTCAGAAAGGTGATTCCAGCCAGAGGAAGGGATACAAGAAGGAAAAGGCCCCTGTGTGCTTTGAATGTAAGAAGCCTGGCCATTTCAAGGCTGAGTGTCCCAGTCTGCAGAGGTCGAAAGGGAAAGATAAAAGAAAGGCCTTCGTATCCTCTATCTGGGTGAATAGCTCAGATGACGAAGCAAGTGATGAGTAAGAAGTTGCCAACCTCTACCTGGTAGCCAGAGAAGATGATGAGGAAGCATCTTCAGATCTTGACCTCACCCACGAAGACAATGAGGTAACTTTCTCTGAACTACAAGAGGCTTACAATGAGGTTCATGAAGAATTCTCTCGATTGTGTAAAGCCTATAAAGTGTTAAAAACTAAAAAGGAATCACTTGAGTCCAAGGTGGACTCACTAAGTGAAGAGCTAGCGGAAGCCAGAAAGCTTCCGGTAGCGGATGGCAAGGGTTCTCCCCAAGCAGAACCCAATGCCTCAACACTTGAGAGCTGCCCTAGTTGCAGCAAAATCTCAGCTGAGAGAGACAAGCTGCAAAATGCCCTGCAGAAGTTTACAAATGGGTCAGAAATGTTAAATATAATTTTAATGAATCAAAGGGCATATAGAGACAGGACTGGCTTAGGATATATTCCTAGAGGGAAAAAGTGGGTAGAACCAAAAGTAAAGCCCTACTTAAAATTCTTCCACAAAGCCACTAGTCACAGCTCCTCGCCTTTTAGTTTCTGTAACTATTGCAACAGGAAAGGACACTCCACGTCCACCTGTAATGCCAAGAAACATGGAGCAAGTAGCTCTTACAAATGGGTCCCTAAAGGAACCAAGGCTACAAAGGATCCTCCCCCTGGAAAGGAAACTAAGGGAGGACAGGGATCCCGAGCCTGGAAACAATCCACAGGGAAAACCCAAGAGCCTAGAGCCAGCACTAGGCCGGAGGCACTAAATGATCATAAGCCCAAGGTCAAGGCTAACACTAGACCAAGGGCACTGAAAACTAATGACAGAGGACCCAAGAAAGGTTGGGTACCTAAGCTTACTTGATTCCTTCAGGTGTGTCTCAAAGCATCCAAGAACAGAAAATGGTATATTGACAGCGGATGCTCGAGACATATGACTAGAGACAGAGACAAGTTCAAATCTCTGGTGATCAAAGACGGAGCCACAGTAACCTTTGGAGGAAATCAAAGTGGAAAGATCACTGGAGTTGGAGAAGTCGGACCAGTGAAAGACGTCTATCTGGTGGACGGTCTCTGTCACAATCTGCTGAGCGTGAGCCAGAGCACTGACAAAGGAAATTGGGTAATCTTTGATTCACATGAGTGCATAATAGTTGATAAGCAGGATCTGAATTTAGATAAGGCCAATTTAAAATGCAAACTTAAGGCAAATAGAAATGGAAACTTATATACTCTAGACTTATGTCAACAACTGGAAGAAAAATGCTTAATATCTAGTGATGAGAACAGTTGGCTTTGGCATAAGAGGTTAGCTCATGTTAATTTTACTCAACTTGATATGCTAATTAAAAAGGAGCTAGCTATAGGTATTTCATCCTTTAAGGTAAAACATGATTTTATTTGTGAATCCTGCCAACGAGGGAAGCAAACAAAGTCCTCGTTTAAAACCAAGAAGAGAGTCTCCACCAGCAGGCCCTTGGAACTAATCCATATGGATTTGGTTGGGCCAGCGAGAGTAAAGAGCTTGGGTGGAAACCTGTATGCTCTAGTGGTGGTGGAGGACTATTCAAGGTTCACTCGGACTATGTTTCTTGCCTCTAAGCAAGATGCTTTTGATGCTTTTGTTGTCCTGGCTAAGAAAGTGCAGAATGAGAGGGAGCTCAAAATCACAGCCATAAGGACAGACCATGGAGGAAAGTTTGAGAACCATAGCTTCTCTGAGCTATGTGAGCAAAATGGTATTGAACACAACTTCTCAGCTCCTAGAACTCCTCAGCAAAACGGAGTGGTCGAGAGAAAGAACAGGGTTCTGACTGAGATGGCTAGAAGCATGCTCAACGAGAAAGAGGTTTCTCAAGTGTTCTGGGCGGACGCTATGAGCACTGCTTGCTATATCTCTAACAGAGCCTATGTTCGCAAGGGCTTGGACAAGACTCCCTATGAGCTGTACAAAGGGAGGAAGCCCAACATCAGCCACCTCAGAATCTTTGGATCAAAATGCTATGTGCATAACAATGGAAAGGTAAATCTGGGTAAGTTTGATCCAAAAGCTGATGTAGGTATATTCATTGGATATTCCCTTAGGAGTAAAGCATATAGAATATACAACATGAGAACTAGAATTGTAGAAGAATCAATGCATGTTGTATTCGATGAAACTCCTACATGGGGACAATCCACAGAAGATGATGAAATACTTAATCTTCCAAAACCACCATCATCTTCTTCACCACCAAAAGAAACACCAGCAAGCAATCTCAAAGAAGAAGATGAACCCAGTGATGAACCTAGAGTGCAAACCCAGTGATGAGGCACAGTTGCCAACAGCTAGGAGACATCACAGGGATCATCCTCTTGATCAAGTGCTTGGTGATGTTTCTTCTGGTGTCAGAACCAGAAGGCAAGTTCAAAATGAAGTTGAGTTCGGAGCATTTCTATCTCAAATCGAACCAACTTCAGTTGAACAAGCTCTTGAGGACTGCGACTGGATTATTGCCATGCAGGAAGAGCTAAATCAATTTGAGAGAAGCCAAGTCTAGGAACTAGTCCCAAGGCCGTCTCATCAATCCATAGTGGGGACCAAGTGGGTCTTCAAAAACAAACTGGATGAGACAGGTCAAATTACAAGAAACAAAGCCAGATTAGTAGCCAAAGGATATAACCAAGAAGAAGGCATTGACTATGAAGAAACTTTTGCTCCAGTCGCTAGACTTGAAGCAATAAGAATTCTTCTAGCCTTTGCATCCATGAAAGGCTTTCGATTATATCAAATGGATGTAAAGAGTGCTTTTCTTAATGGTTATATTAAAGAAGAGGTATATGTAGAACAACCTCCTGGCTTTGAGGATCACAAGCATCCCAAACATGTGTATAGACTAAAGAAAGCTTTATATGGCCTGAAACAAGCTCCTCGAGCTTGGTATGAGAGACTCAGCAGCTTTTTGCTGGGGAAAGGTTTCTCAAGGGGCAAATTAGACAATACACTGTTTATCCTTCACAAAGATAGAAATATGTTAATTGTCCAAATTTATGTTGATGATATTATTTTTGGGGCAACTAATGAAAAGCTTTGTGAAGAATTCTCTATGACTATGCAGGGTGAGTTTGAAATGTCAATGATGGGAGAACGCACGTTCTTCCTAGGCCTGCAAATTAAACAAAAGAAGAATGGAATCTTCATCTCCCAAGCTAAGTACTGCAGAGAGCTACTCAAGAAGTTTGGGATGGATGAATGCAAGGAGTATGACACTCCCATGAGTACCACTGCCGCACTCGATGCTGACGCAAAGGGTAAATCTGTCAGCCTGCCCATGTACAGGGGAATGATAGGTTCCCTACTATACTTAACGGCAAGCAGACCTGACATTCAATTTAGTGTAGGCATGTGTGCTAGGTTTCAAGCCAACCCCAAGGAGTCACACTTAACATGTGTTAAACGCATTCTAAGATACCTTGAGGGAACACAAGAGCTTGGTCTTTGGTATCCCAGAGGTAACCAAGAATTCTTGTGGGCTTACTCCGACTCTGACCATGCAGGTTATAAAACTGATAGGAAGAGCACCAGTGGACAATGCGCCTTCCTTGGTGGTTGTCTGGTCTCTTGGGCTAGTAAGAAGCAAACCTGCGTGTCTTTGTCATCCACAGAGGCTGAATATATTGCTGCCGCAAGCTGTTGTGCCCAAGTGCTGTGGCTGAAGAACCAACTAAGAGATCTTGTCTTGGAGTTCCCAGAGGCACCCATCCTCTGTGACAACACAAGCACTATCAGCCTTGCCAAGAATCCGGTTCAGCACACAAGGACAAAGCACATTGATGTCAGACATCACTTCATCAGAGATCATGTCCAGAAGAAAGATGTCAAAGTGAAGTTTGTCCCCACTCAGCACCAGCTTGCTGATATCTTCACCAAGTCTCTGGGGGTTGATCAATTTACTTTCATAAGAGGTGATTTGGGAATGGTAAACCCAAATGAAGTTTAACTCTTTAAATAGCCATGTGCTTATTTGATTAAAACCTTCAACAATACTAACTTAGGCATCAGAGTGCCAATACTTGTTTTTGCAGGTCCCCAATGTTAAATCTTAAGCAAATGCAACCGGAAGCAAAACCACTTCCGGATGATCACCCGCTGGCACTGAATGTTGAACTGAAAGAGCGCCAGTGGCTGAACCAAAGGACACGTCACTTCAGAAACGTTTCATATCCCTCCATGAGAAGTTGTGCCTTCTCTGGCAAGGTGAAGCGACACATGTCATAAGGTGCGCCGTTTCAATTAAAACGTTTACGTTACCCAATGTGTAAACATATGTTTTCATCTGAAGAGTCATGCCCATTTTACCCTCAGTAACTCTGCATATAAATAGGGTGTCATTTTCACATTCACTTTTTACTTACACAAATTTTCACCCACAAATTCTCTGCATATTCTCTTCATCTTCTTCACTGTGTTCTTCGTCTTCTTCATTCCTTCTTTCGCCCTTCACCACAAACAAACCATAAACCCTCACAACAATGGCCGGTTCACATGAAACAAACCCAAATACAAAGAAAGTCACTTCATCCAAGAAGTCGAAATCCAAATCTGGCAAATCTGGGCATAAGCACTCTGGGAAATCTGGGCAATCCGATGAACACCATGAAGAACGCCAAGAACATTCTGGGCAGACACAAGGGGAGAATGAACAAGTCCAGGAACAGCCTGGACATTCTGGGCGAGTGCATGAACAAGCACAAGCCAAGAGGAAAGGGAAGAAGAAGGTTCAATTCATCGAAGAGCCTTCTTCCAAAAGACAGAGGGTAGAGGAGGATGACCCTCTTGTTTATAGAGATGAGGCTTTGGAGGCCGTTTCCTCCAAGTTTGAGACAATCAAGCCTTACTTCAACAACGGCTTGTTCATCGATCTGGTCAAGATAGATGAACTAGGGTTTCCTCATCTACGCCCCTATCTGGAGAAGTACATGCCCTGGCTGGGGATCAAACAGGACTACAACATCAACGTCCTACGAGTATTCTGTGAGTCCCTCTCTGGGAAAGTCAAGCACAGGAAGGTAGATGGGAAGGAACAGATCCGCAGACTCACCTTCACTGCCACAGTCAGGGGGAGAACCTTCAGTTTCACCTGGAGGGACTTAAATGACCTAATGGGGATCACAGAAGAAGGCATGAATGAGTGGCTGTACCCTGAGTCACTCAAGTACAGCAAGGAGGAACTCGAGAAGATCTATGACACCCAAGGGAAAAAGGTGTCCAAGATGTCTGACTCCAACAGGCTCTTGTACTATGTTTACTCCCGCATGATGACACACAAGGGGGGTAACTTCAACGAATTCACACTGCTGGACAACCCATGGTTCCCCAGACTTCTTACCCATCAGCCAATCAACCCCGGACAGTTGATCAGCCTTGAACTTCACAGATGGATAGTCTGAAATGTGTGGCTGTCACCCAAGAGGAGGGGGTGAATTGGGTGAGGGAATAAAAACTTAAAACTCTTTTTCGAAAGACTGCTTGTGCTCGGTGATGATGATAATAAATAATGCTATGCACAAGTCAGTATGTTATGTGATGCAAAATAGAATGATTAAATATAAATTTATGCACACACAAATTTATCCTGGTTCGGTCACCCAGACCTACATCCAGTCCCCAGGCTAACCTGAGATTTCCAATCCACTATTCTTGTTTAAACCGGGCACAAGAGAAGCCTTTACACTTTAGGTTTTACGAACACGGGTTCACCTAACAACCCACAGGTTTTACTAATGGCTAACCTGCAAACCTAACCGCAAGTTTTACGGGATCACTTGCAACCTTTACAACCGCAAGTTTTGCGGGCTCACTTGCAACCTATACAGCTCTCTCTCACACCTAGAAGGGTTCAGTCTTTACAGACAATGATTTAACAATGATTACAATACTGTTCTTCAAGCAACAAGCTTTAGAACAGGTTTGATAGGATGTTCACTCTATGAACTGATTGTGCTAAACACTTAAGCTCAACTAAGTGGGTTCACTCAATGAACAGATTATGTTACTCACTTAGGTACAATAATTGCTCTCAACAAATTCTCTCTAAGAATATTACAACTTAAGATCAGAGAGTAGAAGGATATTTCAGATAGTAGGCTTGAGCTTCTTCATTCTATTTCTCTTGCTTATCAAAACTCCTGAAGCTCTTTTCAGAAATGAAGAATATCTCCTTTTATACCAGCCTCTGATTATCCAACCGTTGGAGAGGCAATAAGGCCGTTTGAATATAGCCGTTGGGGACTTGTTTACGTTGTCCTCATTAATGCACAGCAGGGTTGACTTTGTTTTATCTGAAAAGGTGCTCTGACCAGCTGTTCTGTCAACACTGTTCTGACAACACGGTTCTGGCAAAAGTCGTTCTGACATATATACACTGTACGGTCTGACTCTTGCTTGTTGTCAGATGAGGACTTCGTTCCTCAAGCATAAGTCCAGGATGCTAAGAGACTTACTATCGGAAGCTCTCTTGCTATCTGAAGTGAAGCTCGTGGACTCTAACATTCTGCTTGCTATCACATAGAGGAACTTCGTCTTCCAATCACTTGTCCATGAATGATAAGAGTGCTTTGCTATTGGATGCTCTCTTGCTATCAGAAGCTCTCTTATGGACTCTGACTCTTGTGGGTAGTATGAGCTTTGACAGCTTGAATGAATCTTCATATTATGTTCTCCTTATCTCTCATACTCCTCATGCTTGGTAGGTAACAATGTTGTTTGAATATCTGTTAACCTCTTGTTACCGTTGGGAAGTACATCTTCTTAAACGCTCCATTAAAGCTTAGCAGGGTTGACTTGCTTTATCTCTGAAAAGCAATTCTAACCACTCTACTCTGACAACATCATACTGACTTCTGAGCATATGTACTTCTGACTCTTGTAATCCTGCTGACGGATGATCATCGTGCATCGTTCATTGTTCATCCGGAAGCGGCAGTCTTGCTCTGCAAGAGTTAGTCTCTGAATTCCAGTGCCAAGAGTATTTGCATCCGGAAGCTCATTTGCATCCGGAAGTAAAACTAAGTTCTGCACATACTTGTTAGTCCAACAGAGTAATATATATAATCAAGTATAGTAGGAACTATACATGCTGTGGGAAGCTTGTTTTGCTATGGGAAGCATTCTTACTTAGACTATGTTCTGACTTAGTGTATTGTCTACTGACGCTAGGGGATGTCTATTCCAATAGTCAGCGTAAGTCTCGTTATTCAAGTCTGACTCTTCCTAAGTGACTTAGTGTGTCATTTACTCATGCTATGGGATGTGTAGTATAACAACACAATCACATGCAGTGGGAGTTCACTTAATCTAAGGAAGCTTTCTTATATCCGGAAGCAATTCCACATCCGGAAGCACTTCCACTGGACGATGGGTTATGTTCACATTTTACTCACTGACGCTCAGTGTTATCCATTCCAACAGCCAGCGCTAGTCACTAAGCAATCGGAAGCAAATCTACTGGACGTTGGGTTATGTACACTGGCGCTCAGTGTTATCTATACCAACACCCAGCACTAGTCACTAATCAATCGGAAGCAACTCTACATCCGGTTGCATCTTAACTTAGTCTCAAGGGTTTTGTACAACTAATGTTCCTAGACTCAGTTATGACTTAGTGAAGCACTTACTACCGCTGGGGGATGAGACGTTCATCCGCGAGCGCTAGTCCTAGTCTATCCGGAAGTGATTCCGCATCCGGTTGTGATTCCGCTGTGGGATGAGTCTTTCATCCGTGAGCGCTAGTCTTAATTCATCCGGAAGTGAATCCGCATCCGATTGTGACTTAACTTAGGATTCAGTGTTAGCAATCTAGACTGGGTTCTAACCAAGTGTCTCACTTGCTTCCGCTTGCGTCCCCTATGGGATGTGTACTCCATCCGCGAGCGCTAGTGCTAATACTTCCGGAAGTGATCTTGCATTCGCAAGTGATCTAACTTAGGATTCTAACCATGTCATCTAATCCTTCCTAAGTGTTGATTATGTTCTTTTAAGTACTAGACCATATCATACCTTAGTCACCATCAAAACTTAAGATTCTAACATTCTCCCCCTTTTTGATGATGACAAACCCATAGATGACTAGAGAACATAATTAAACATAGATCACTCCCAGAGCTATATTTCTTTCTCCCCAGATATCTAGACAGCTTATCTTATCTCTCAGCTCTAGCTAGACATCTTATATCTCATCTCATGTCTCATCTCTAGACATCTCATGTCTCATCTCTCTCTCCCCCTTTTGGCTTCATCAAAATTCAACAAGTGCAAGCTAGCCTTAGGGATGGGGATACTTCTATCGTTCTCCTAGGAATGGGCTTTCTACCTAATATTTCTCCCTATGTATCGTTAATAAAGATTTGTTCTAGACTATTCAATACAACGTACGAGAATTAACAAGGGACAACAATAATGATTCATGATCCTAAATGATTGTATTCTCCCTAAACATTATGTAGGATAGCTAAACAGTGTGAGACAAAAAGAAAATATTGATTCAGAATAATTTTGGTGCGTTTAAAATGATGATTATGATATCATATGAAAACTTGTGATTTTAAATTTGTGATACCAAATGAAATCAAATGAAATATGTGAGTTTGAACTTGTGATATCAAATGAAATGATTGAATACCAAGTGAAATTTGTGATACCATATGAAATGAAACCAAATCAAATGAATTTTGTGAGTTTAAAATGCCAAAAGTAATTTCCAAACAAATTGCATCACAGCATCTTAAGAGTTTATTATCGATGACAGCATGTAACTCTCTATTTTCAAGGGATCATTATCAAGTAATGTCCATCTACTTCTCTTCTATATTAAGATTAATCATCATAAGATCAAGAAAAGAAGCATATAAGAGAGGTATGTTATCAATTACTTTCCAGCGTGTCATATAAAGGATACAGATGTGTGAGCTGGGATGATTTTCTAAGACAGTGAATGATTTTGAAGTCAATGCAAATTGAGAAAAAAACATCCTAAATTGACACCTTTACCAATGCCATGTATGCATCATATATAAGAGATGGTAAGGTGTAGATGTTACCACAGATGAGAAATCCTCATACTCTATTAGACTCATGAATCTGAATCATGCGCAAATAAGCATGCTTCCTGACATCTTCAAGAGGTGTGCTATCTCAAGTGGAAACCCCTACCGCAAGTGCTTTGATGATTCGCTTCGGCAAGCTGAGCTACAACCACAAGCAGACATGACTGGGCAGTCACTCTACTCTTCCCATGGTTCAATAGTTGGCCTGCTATCGAAGGCGCTGATTGTTGCGAAAGCAACCTTGCTCAGACTTGATGATTGGTCCTGCATGTGCTTGAGGAAGCAAGTGCTTCCTGATGGTCAGTGAAAGAACTTAAGATTTAACATTGGAGACCATACTCAGGACATTCAAGTCAATCTGTGTTAATCAGCACAAGTTAATAATTTTAAGAAATCATGCTTGCTGATTGGTTTAAGAAAATATGAGCAATGATTATGTGAAAACTAATTTTGAAATTGTCTACACGTTCACATAGTTTCACTATCAAGACATGAACTCTATTTATACTCTCATAGATAAATATCAATGTGATAGTACAGCGAGTATCAAACAGGTGGCATATTTTCAGAGTTTCATAAGCAAGTATAGTTCAACAAATATGCCTCAAGGATGTTCATGTTAGATCATGAAGACATGTGAATTATTAACACAATGAAATTTTGAAAAATCTTCATCCTCACAAAATGAAATACTGGAAATCTTCATGCTCACAGAATAGTTTGATTTTAAGACTAAATCCGGTTTACAAAACAACCAAATTTCAGCATGTGATCACGAGAATAATTTCCAAATATTAGCTCAAGTTCTTCTAGATATGCTCAGTGTGGTCTCATTGTTCTTAGGATATCAACAAGCTTGAAATTAATACAGATTATAGCATGCTTGTGATACTATGCCATGTTTTACAGATCTAGCAGAGTTTAATTCAAGGCATTTCCTAAGATTTCTAATGCATGTCAGACAAGAGAGAGACTATTCATTAAATTTCACAACAGAATGTGTAGGGGATAGAAATGCTCATGTGTATTGGCGAGAGTTTCTCAGGTTTAGTGTAGCCATTCCACACATCTTGATAAGGAGCATTTTCGTTGCCATTCTCTCTTGGTCATTCTCATTCAAGCTTCAATAATCTGTGTCAACATTCTTAAACCACAAACTTGAACCGAGATCATTAGTAGATTGAGAACTTAAAGATGTAATTAAGAGGGATGTATTGTTCTTGAAGTCATAGCTGCTTATGCATTGAAAAACTTGATGCAAGAGATACCACATGAAATGGAAAATCAGAAATAACTTTTGAATGCTATCATGAGGTATGGTTGTCATGTAAGTTTAAAGAGGATCGGAATCTGTTTTGAAAGTTTGCATTTCAAAAAGGATCTTTCAAAAATCAAGGTGAATGCATAAACTATTTTCTTTCATGAGAGGCGCCGTTAAAAACATTCGCTAAGCATATGTGAGTAAAACGATTTAGACACCATATGAAAACTCTGAAGGAAGTTTTTAGTTTTAGTGTCAAAATTCTGAAACTAGTTCTGAATCTTCTTAACAATGTCAGAAATCTTGGAACACAATGATTCAGCATGCACAAATTTAGAAGGTTTTGAAGGAAGTTTAGTTTCAAAGTGTCAGACTTCTTGAATTTGTAAAATCAGTATGCATTATATCAGAAAATGAATTTGATATGATAGGATCATTTTTACAGAAAATAAGGTCATCACAGATAAGGGAAATCATATCAGTTTCAGAAAAATAAAAGCTGTTAAGCCCATCATGCATTTACTACCCAAATGATTATTCAAGTAAGAGGAGGGTAAGAATGATATCACCATAACTCCATTCGCATCAAGCAGTAGCTTGCTTGATTTTGGTTGGCAATACAAGGATTCTTCTATTTTCAGAGCAGCACCAAAATCTATGTGTGACGAATGCTCATCAAGACTTGACAAATTGTTCAGATGAGGTACAGTCCTGAGTCTTGCTGACGCTAATAGGATGGATTGGAGTTGGTACAGAGGGATGAATTAGCTTGGTGATCGCTACCACTGGCGTCTCTGGCCTCTCGAACCCATACTTCATACACAGCTCTTCACTCAGATTGGGTGCTGGCGCAGAGGGAGACACAGGTTCAGCAGAGGGTATCTCCGCAGGTTGATCACTCAGCGCTATCTCAAGCTTGCCTCTGTGCTAGCATACTGTTGGGGGCACATGAATCAGATGGCTTCCCCAAGGACGAGCCTTCCTGCTTGGGCAATCCGCTTCATTTCAATTTCCCTTCTGAGGGCAGCAGTGACATCCTGGTCAAGTCCGAGGGATGGCTATCTTAGCCTATCTCTCTCTGATTCTGCTCATGCTCCTTGTTCATTTTAGCCCATAACTCATCTAACTCTGATTGATTGATTTGGACAAGAATCTGTTGAAGCTCCAGGGGTTCTACTATGGCTTTTCAGATCAACAGTCTCACTAAATTCAACAGATCCTTCAAATGTTGATGCATCTCCTATTGTAATGGATCCGTGAGGGAGATAAACATTTTGATCTCAACCTTCAAACTGGGAAGTCTGAGTTTATCAGACAGGGTTGCTGGGGTCTTGAGGTTGGCTTGACCTAGCTTTCCCTTTTCCCTTCTTGTTCATTCAGAGCATTCTTAGGATCAGCAATTGACTCTTCTTCACTGTCTGATGGCTCACCGAGGGAGGAGATCTTCTTTTTAGCCAGAGTCTTCTTCACCCTTGTCTTGCTGAACCTCCGGATTGCCTTTCCTACAAAATATCAGATAGTTCCTTCCTTTTGTATCCAAGTCTGGATCTGAAGGTCAGTTTGTAGGTTATATATAATTCACATGCACTTAGAGATTACTTGCTATGTGTATGGCATGGTGAATCTATCATGACTATATGCACAAGGATATACAAGGTTTTTGATCAAGACAGTCATGGACAGCATGTGGATTATGAACATTATTAATTTCTTTAAGCTTTCTTCTATGATTAATATAATGTTCACATCTTAGGGTGCTTAATGTAAAATCTCAATAAGTCCATCTAACATTAGCATAGGAGATTTTACTATCAAATGCTTCGTTGCTAAGTGATCCCTTGCTTACCCAAGGATATCTTCTATGCTTATCCTTGGTTCGAAGCACTTTCTTCTGAGAGGTAGGATTCAGGAGCCTTTTCAATGTTGATCGAGGAATCCACTCTCTCTTGTTCTTCTCAGGATAGTTGAATGGAACTCTGTGATAGCTTATCCTTGAAACAGAACCATTGTCCTTTGTGGTTGCCGACTGCTTCTTATGATTGTACCAGGGGGTTTCAGCAATTGCATCACCGCGAGTTCTCTTCTTTGGGGTAAGAGGAACTCTTGATCTTTCCTGCACAAGTAAGGCACTAGAAGGATGTTTTGGTACCCATTTGTACTTGGGTCCTACAAGGTTAACACTGGACCTTACTTGTCCTTTAGGAATCCATACAAATTTATTTCTCACATTTGAATTTCTTCTAAGACTGCATGTGTGAGAAATATGTCCTAATCTACCACAATAATGACAGATAATAGAATGAAAATCAAAATGAGGTTTTCTATCATCATCATGATTAGTTTTCTTTAGAAAAGCTTTTTGTTCCTTTGAAATCTCAGTTTCTTTTGAAAGCTTTTCTTTTTCCTTCAACACGTGTTTACAGTCAAAACATTTTTCAAGGCATGTTGAAGTTTTCCCTACCGATAGTGGGCTAGCTATCGGAACCACTAGTTCTTTAAAAGAAACCTCAGAAACTTTGGATGTAGAAGAAGAAATTAGTTTTACAAGTTTCCTATCTTTTTCTTTTAAGCCTAGAAGTTCTTTTGCAAGTTTACAGTATTCAGTATATAACTCATTGTATGCATCTTGCAAATCAGAGAGTTCAATTTCAGATCCAGATACCTCACTTTCTGAATCTTCTAGGCAGAGATGGATACTCTCTTCACTGAAGCCTGCTTCCTCAATATCAGCTTCCAGAAGCTCATCAGTAGATGATCCACAAGGGGCACGAGTTGAGCTTTGGATAGCTGTGCTTTCAAGAGATGGGTTAGAAGCATATATCACATCAAGAGTATTCCAAATATCTCTAGCACTAGAGCAATGTTTGATTTTCTGGAAATCATTTTCAGTTAAACTTTTGTATAAAATTTGCATTGCTCTAATGTTTAAGGAAAACAAATTTTTCTCCTTTTCAGTCCAGTTTCCTCTTGGTTTGAAATCAAAATCATTTTCAAAAATATCCCACATTTTCAAACTAGTGGATTGTATAAAACTTTCCATCCTTGCTTTCCACCAACAAAAATCAATATTTTCTAGCACGGGTGGAATGGTATGATCAAAGCCTTTGGAAAACATTTTTAACCCAAATCAGCCAAGGTCTTTACACTTGAGATCGTTGGATCCTTTAAACAAGTGACCTGCTCTGATACCAAATGAAATGTGTGGCTGTCACCCAAGAGGGGGGGTGAATTGGGTGAGGGAATAAAAACTTAAAACTCTTTTTCGAAAGACTGCTTGTGCTCGGTGATGATGATAATAAATAATGCTATGCACAAGTCAGTATGTTATGTGATGCAAAACAGAATGATTAAATATAAATTTATGCACACACAAATTTATCCTGGTTCGGTCACCCAGACCTACATCCAGTCCCCAGGCTACACCTGAGATTTCCAATCCACTATTCTTGTTTAAACCGGGCACAAGAGAAGCCTTTACACTTTAGGTTTTACGAACACGGGTTCACCTAACAACCCACAGGTTTTACTAATGGCTAACCTGCAAACCTAACCGCAAGTTTTACGGGATCACTTGCAACCTTTACAACCGCAAGTTTTGCGGGCTCACTTGCAACCTATACAGCTCCCCCTCACACCTAGAAGGGTTCAGTCTTTACAGACAATGATTTAACAATGATTACAATACTGTTCTTCAAGCGACAAGCTTTAGAACAGGTTTGATAGGATGTTCACTCTATGAACTGATTGTGCTAAACACTTAAGCTCAACTAAGTGGGTTCACTCAATGAACAGATTATGTTACTCACTTAGGTACAATAATTGCTCTCAACAAATTCTCTCTAAGAATATTACAACTTAAGATCAGAGAGTAGAAGGATATTTCAGATAGTAGGCTTGAGCTTCTTCATTCTATTTCTCTTGCTTATCAAAACTCCTGAAGCTCTTTTCAGAAATGAAGAATATCTCCTTTTATACCAGCCTCTGATTATCCAACCGTTGGAGAGGCAATAAGGCCGTTTGAATATAGCCGTTGGGGACTTGTTTACGTTGTCCTCATTAATGCACAGCAGGGTTGACTTTGCTTTATCTGAAAAGGTGCTCTGACCAGCTGTTCTGTCAACACTGTTCTGACAACACGGTTCTGGCAAAAGTCGTTCTGACATATATACACTGTACGGTCTGACTCTTGCTTGTTGTCAGATGAGGACTTCGTTCCTCAAGCATAAGTCCAGGATGCTAAGAGACTTACTATCGGAAGCTCTCTTGCTATCTGAAGTGAAGCTCGTGGACTCTAACATTCTGCTTGCTATCACATAGAGGAACTTCGTCTTCCAATCACTTGTCCATGAATGATAAGAGTGCTTTGCTATTGGATGCTCTCTTGCTATCAGAAGCTCTCTTATGGACTCTGACTCTTGTGGGTAGTATGAGCTTTGACAGCTTGAATGAATCTTCAGATTATGTTCTCCTTATCTCTCATACTCCTCATGCTTGGTAGGTAACAATGTTGTTTGAATATCTGTTAACCTCTTGTTACCGTTGGGAAGTACATCTTCTTAAACGCTCCATTAAAGCTTAGCAGGGTTGACTTGCTTTATCTCTGAAAAGCAATTCTAACCACTCTACTCTGACAACATCATACTGACTTCTGAGCATATGTACTTCTGACTCTTGTAATCCTGCTGACGGATGATCATCGTGCATCGTTCATTGTTCATCCGGAAGCGGCAGTCTTGCTCTGCAAGAGTTAGTCTCTGAATTCCAGTGCCAAGAGTATTTGCATCCGGAAGCTCATTTGCATCCGGAAGTAAAACTAAGTTCTGCACATACTTGTTAGTCCAACAGAGTAATATATATAATCAAGTATAGTAGGAACTATACATGCTGTGGGAAGCTTGTTTTGCTATGGGAAGCATTCTTACTTAGACTATGTTCTGACTTAGTGTATTGTCTACTGACGCTAGGGGATGTCTATTCCAATAGTCAGCGTAAGTCTCGTTATTCAAGTCTGACTCTTCCTAAGTGACTTAGTGTGTCATTTACTCATGCTATGGGATGTGTAGTATAACAACACAATCACATGCAGTGGGAGTTCACTTAGTCTAAGGAAGCTTTCTTATATCCGGAAGCAATTCCACATCCGGAAGCACTTCCACTGGACGATGGGTTATGTTCACATTTTACTCACTGACGCTCAGTGTTATCCATTCCAACAGCCAGCGCTAGTCACTAAGCAATCGGAAGCAAATCTACTGGACGTTGGGTTATGTACACTGGCGCTCAGTGTTATCTATACCAACACCCAGCACTAGTCACTAATCAATCGGAAGCAACTCTACATCCGGTTGCATCTTAACTTAGTCTCAAGGGTTTTGTACAACTAATGTTCCTAGACTCAGTTATGACTTAGTGAAGCACTTACTACCGCTGGGGGATGAGACGTTCATCCGCGAGCGCTAGTCCTAGTCTATCCGGAAGTGATTCCGCATCCGGTTGTGATTCCGCTGTGGGATGAGTCTTTCATCCGTGAGCGCTAGTCTTAATTCATCCGGAAGTGAATCCGCATCCGATTGTGACTTAACTTAGGATTCAGTGTTAGCAATCTAGACTGGGTTCTAACCAAGTGTCTCACTTGCTTCCGCTTGCGTCCCCTATGGGATGTGTACTCCATCCGCGAGCGCTAGTGCTAATACTTTCGGAAGTGATCTTGCATTCGCAAGTGATCTAACTTAGGATTCTAACCATGTCATCTAATCCTTCCTAAGTGTTGATTATGCTCTTTTAAGTACTAGACCATATCATACCTTAGTCACCATCAAAACTTAAGATTCTAACATAGTCAACCACAAGGCTGGATATCTTCCCTATCCCACCATCCTTGCCTTTCTCCTTGAGAAGAATCTGATCAAGGCTACATCCGATGTGGAGGAAGAGAATATAAAGTGTGCTCCTGTGGGGGCAACTAATATCAGCAAGATGGGCATCAAGTACCTGAAGCCTGCTAAGCCCACTCGCTCAGGATCACAGGCAGGCAGTGCCTCTCAGACCTCAGTCCCCTCTGTATCTGGTGTTGGGGATCAAGAAGTTGACTCCCATCCCGGGCCAAGCCGTGCTGCGAGGGTACCAGCCACTGTGAAGGCTTTTGCTCAGGAGATAAAGGAAGAGATTCTCCTTCAACTTTCTGAGTCCTTGGTGGCCCCCTCTAAGGAATGACTGTGATGCTGGGTTCCAACAGCAAGGGGAGCGCATCCAGCGACTCGAGGATAGAGTGGGTCAAGTTGAGACGCAGCTTGCCAGGGTGGATGCGAAGCTAGACCTTATTCTCCAACACCTTCAGATCCCTCAACCCCAACAAGGTAACTTACCACCACCTCCTCCTCAAAACTCACCTCCTCCTCCTCCTCCTAATCACCCTCTACTTCCCCCTCCTCCTCCTCCCAACACTCAACAACCACAGCCACCTCCACAAAATGACCAACAACCACACACATCCCCAAACAATGACCAACCATCCCAGCCTTCACCCAACCATGAACAACAACCCCAAGACTCACCCCAACAATCTCCTCGCCAATCACCCCTTCACTCCAACAACTCCCCATCTCCACATAACTCCCCTACTCGCACACCACCCAACACCCCTACTCGTTCACCACTCAACACCTCCGCCGGACCCTCCAATCCTAACCCCACCACCTCTCACACACCCATAGTCTTTACCTCTCGAGATAACCCAGACGACATTTATTACCTCCGAGACCAATCCCCTATTAGGTGGAAGGAAAAACAACCCGATGTCTACTATTCCACCTACCTCTTTGATGGCCTCTTTACCCACCCCACCTTCTTCGAAAGGAACTCCACTTACTTTCCCAACCCTCCTAAAACTCCTGAACACCAATCTTCTCCCACATCCTCTACATCTACCTCCTCACCCTCACCTCCTAAGAGATTTGGCCCTGAACCACCACCCTCCTCTTCATCCACTTCATCCCTGGCCCCCGCCCTTGTTGATGATGCCAAAAGGGGGAAAGATGCTGTGTTCTCCCTTCGCCAGACCATGGACACAAGGGATGTCCTCAGCCAGCCATCCCTCTGGCTTGATGAAGACATCACGGCTTCCCTCCGCCGTGCCATGGAATCCCAGAGACTGGGTGGCGCTGAGAGCCTAATCAAAGGAGAAGCTATCCGGTTTATGCAACAGCAGAGGTCGGATGAGCAAAGGTCTAAATGGGACATGGTAGTCTTTGAGCAGAATGAGCAAACCTCACAGCCTGAGTCATCATCATCAGAGCCTCCTTCTACTAAGCAAAGCAAGAATATTGTTGAGGAGATAATGATGAAGTACGGGCTGAAGAAGGTCAACCACCCCCATTGTGATTGCTAAGCCAATCCCTTCTACCTTTGGAACAACTTCTGCTCCTCCTCCTCGTACTGAGCCAACATCTGCTACTCCTCCATCTGAGCCAGCAGTTAAATTCAGTGAGTCAAGAAAGAAGGCAGTTGCTAGAAAGCGTGCCAACAGAGGTGCTACCTCCACTGAATCTGCTGAGAATGAGGAAGAGACTCCATCTGTCCAAGCTGAGCAAGAGATCCCATCAGTACAAGTCATTCCAATTCTGAAGGAAGTCAAGTTGGAGATAGAGGACATGACTCCTGAAGAGTTTGAGAAGTATGGATACACGGATAAGATCTCTTTTGGTCAGATGGCTTGCCTAGACGCTGAGAGAGCAGCAGCAAAGCCTACCCAAACGATAAGTAAGGGGAAAGGAAAGAGCAAAGGTAAGGGGAAGAGGAAAGCCCAGGAAGTTGAGGAGGATCCCAACCTCCCAGTATGGAATGTGAAGATTCGGGCTGTCCACTACCCTAATGGCGAGATCTCTTACTTCTCAGATGCAACAGGATTCCCAGGCTATGAGGAAGTCGAAAACATGAAGAGAGCCTTCGAGGAGTCTGTTGAGTCTGAGAGACTCAGAAGGGAAAGGGATGAGGAAGAGCTTCAACGAATTATTGCTCAGATTGACCAGAATGTGCACAATGCCCACCTAGCCCAGCTCCAGAAAGAGAATGAGGATAGGCAGAGAGAGAAGGAGAAGAAAAAGAGACACCAACTCTGAATCCCCACCTCACCCTTAAACTTAGAATTTTTCCTTTGATTTTCATGCATATTTCATTTTTGCTTAGTATAGATTACTTGTATATGTTATCTGCTTGTGTATTGCTAACTTGTAATCTTTTGCTTATCAATAATATTTGTCTAAGTTATTTGTGTCTTATTTAAATTATTGCTTTTAATTCTTTTATATGAACTTAATCGATAAGACTTAGTTTGTCATCATCAAAAAGGGGGAGAATGTTAGAATCTTAAGTTTTGATGAAGACTAAAATATGAAAGAATGAATCAAGTACTTAGAAAGCAATAGGTTAACATAGAATCCCAAGTAAGAGTGCAACCGGATGTGGATTTACTTCCGGATAGACTAGGACTAGCGCTCGCGGATGAATGACTCATCCCCCAGCGACAGCAAGTAATTCACTAGGGAAATAACTTAGTCCAGAAGCACTAGATATACAAAACCTTAAGACTAAGCCAGGATTCAACCGGAAGTGAAATTGCTTCCTGTTATATTTAGACTAGCGCTGGCTGTTGGAATAGATGACACTAAGCGTCAGTGAACATAAGCCACGTCTAGTAGAATTGCTTCCGATAGCTTAGTGACTAGCGCTGGCTGTTGGAATAGGTAACACTGAGTGTCAGTGAACATAAGCCACGTCTAGTAGAATTGCTTCCGATTGCTTAGTGACTAGCGCTGGCTGTTGGATTGAAGGACACTGAGCGAGAGTGAGTAAAAGTGAATATAACCCTTCATCCAGTAGTAGTGCTTCCGGATGTAGAAGTGCTTCCGGATACAAGGAAGACCTCTTAGACTAAGTACACTCCCACTGCATGTGACTATGAGCTTATATTGTTAGACTAACGTTCAAGTGCAGCACACTAAGTAGAGTTGCTTCCGGATGTGAATCCGCTTCCGCAAGCAATCAGAATGTCAGAACGTTCAGAAGTGCAGTGTCAGAATGCTTTTGTCAGAGCAGAGTTGTCAGGACTACTTTTCAGAGATAAAGCAAGTCAACCCTGCTATGCATTGATGAAGCATTAATTGGGCAAACGGTAACATGGGAAAAACGGCCATATTCAAACGGCTAACCCACCTTCCAAGAGTCAGAATGTTTGAAGACTATATAAAGGAGCTCAACTTCATTTATGAAGCTAATGAATTATCTTTGACATTCTTGAAAGAAGCTAGAGAGAGAAACCGAGAAAATCTTCAAGCATTCAAAGCTGCCCAGAAAAGAGAAAGAGCATTTAACTCATTGAGTGATCTTTTCATCTACATATCTTGTACTCTTTGTAGTTAAGTCTCTTCGTGTTATAAGAACATTAATTGTACTTAAGTGTGTAACACTATCTGTTCTTAAAGAGAACTTAGTTAGAAAAATCCTTTATTTGTAAAGGTTGAACCCTTGCTGGAAGTAAGGGGGAGCTAGATAGAAAGGTTACAAGTGAGCCTTGAGTAAAACTTGTGTTTGTAAGGTTGCAAGTGATCCCGTTCAAAACTTGCGGTTGTAAAGGTTCCAGGTGAACCCGTTCTAAAACCTGGGGATAGTGGAACTCGGCCTGGGTGGTTGAGAACTGGACGTAGGTCAGGAAGACCGAACCAGTATAAACTCTTGTGTTGTTTTATTTGAGCATTTATTTTGAAGCACAATTCACCCCCTCTTGTGCATCCATTACTTTCAATAGTGTCTCATACCCTACAGTTTCTTATTGTACATTAAATATTAAATATCTTAAAGAGAGTTGGACAACGAAGACAGTATACTTCTGTTGAATTGTAATTCATAGGCTACATTTTTTTTTCATGTATTGCAAACTGTCTTGGTCTCCGTCTCACTAGGAACAGGAGTAGCAATTCACGATCCCACTTCCGATTTGATTCTAAATTTTAAAATAGAAGAGAACCAGTAATCTAACGCTTATTGGCAACCCAATAATCTGTATCCGAGGGGCAGGAGTGCTGCATTGCCTGCACACATAAGTAAGGTAGTTATCCTCTCTCTCAATGAGAGAGTTTCTTAGGAATCTAACACAAGTTGATATGTATACTTTCAAAACTTATACATCTATAGGATTTTTGTCCAATTTTTGTGGTTTCATTGAATTAACGTCTACCATGCTAAATGCTCGTTAGTTTTCTCTTTTACAAGAACCATACATCATAATATCTTATACCATCCAACATGCAAAAAAAAACTGCTTTCACTACAAAATTTTTCTTTATAAAAAAATTGAAGGGACAAATTCAGCATAGCATGAAGAAAATGAGCATAGCTTAAACAAAATATGCTTTTTTTATCGAATAAACAAAATATGCTTTAGTAGAAATAAAATTGGACAAAAATTGTGGTGTACTTTTTTTAGTCAAAGGTGCTCAGTGGATCTTTTAGAAGATGGATAAATCTCTCAAGTTAACCATCAGAACTACAGCCATTTCGAAACAAGCCATTTTGTTTAAAAATCCAACCCCTCCCAGATGTAACTCAAAACTTTCTTATCAGATCTAGCCCGTATGTCATATTTATAAGAATTACCTTCACAAGTCTGCACCACTCAACCCTTTACTTCCTTAGCATTTTTCTGAGATTTTGCTCCACTTCCTACATAGTAGTATATCAAGACAAAAGTGCAAAGCAATATATTTCCATTAGGCTGCATAATGAATTAATTATCGGCCACACAGAACAAGAACATAGAAATGTGATTAGGATACAAATTGTATCATGCATTATTGGATTCAATCTTAGCTTCACACCGTGACAAGCAATTGCATACTGGTGGATGAAGGAAGATAAAAAAGACGCACCAACCAGGACTTTAGATACGATGTGATCCTGAAACATATAACAATAAAAATAACCTCAATCACATTCAACATTCCTATTTGAGTAATATTTTGAGAGTTGCAGTGCAGGGGAAACATTTAAAAAGAATGATATTATTTAAGAACATAATAATAACCCAACACACGATCAAGTCATGAAGTGAAAAGAATCGGACACATTCAACACGCAAGAGATATACAAGCCATGAAAGATGTTAACTGACAAAAGCTGAGAAAAAGTTTACACAATCATCTAGATGCATCACATACCGCATCATAAACAGGCATCTGATTGCGCCAGAACTCCAGAGGACGAAGAAGCATCCTACCTGCTACACATTATCAGAAGAATGATCTAATACCGAAATTCTTTTATATATCAATTTGCAATGTGCGCATCTTAAAGATTTGATTATTTATAAAATTCTTCATCTTCCATAAATGGGACACCAAGGTCAAGCACATAGACTGATGATACGGGCCAAATTTCACAGGAAAGTAAAATGCCCTCTCCCACCACGAATGATAGAGTAATACTAAAAGAAAGATTATATGACACTCACCTGATTTGGACCTCCTACAATTATATAAATCTGATGAGGCAGAAGATAATTTATCCTTCCAAATGAAAGGAGCCCTCTGATCAGTAAATCTATAACAAATAAAGCCATTTGATATTGATGTTAGTCATGTGGCAATACAATTGACAAAACATGCAATACACTACATTTACAAATACACATGTATTTAAATGAGACACCATTACTTACATGCATGTGAGTCAAACTTAATTAATTCTCTTTTTTACTTCTCAAAACATGCAATATAAAAAATATGACTCATCCAATGACTTATAATAAGGACGAGAGGGAGAAAATAAATGGTTGAAGTATGCTTTTAGTTATACCTATATATGTTAATATAAAATTTCAATTTAGTTCTTAATATTTAAAAAATACACTTTCAATCTTTTTTGCTGACACCGTCACTTTCACTTTGCAAAAAATACTAGCTTAACAATTTTAAATGATTAATCTATGATTAATTAAATATATAAAAAATGCTTAAACTAAAGTATTTTTAAAATCTGTCACTTTTACCCATTTAACTATGAAATAATCCTTTAAATTTAAGTGAACCTAATATTGTTTAAAAAAAGACTAAATGTGTATTTTTACTAAGTAAATGATTAAAATAAAACTTGATTCAAATATATGGACGAAAAGTACACAGTATGCTCCTAATTCCTAAATATGTTAAAAGGGTTGAAATATGAAATATAGCCTAGACACTCCCGCGTGAAGGCGGAAAATTAAATTAAAGTGGCAAATATTCAAGTTAAGATCCAAGGGCTGGTAATAGTTAGAACATTCTGGAAGAACAAAAAGCCCTAGCTATATAATGCCTAGTAGCTCCCATGCTTTCATTACAGCTCCCACCCGCTTTGAAAATTCCAATCTCGTGTAAGGAAGGAAGCTGTGGTGGTTTTCTCTGATTCCCTCTCTTACTTCGCCGACACTTCCTCTTCCGCCGTACAACAATGGCCGCCAAAGGAGAAGGCCCTGCCATCGGAATAGATCTCGGCACCACCTACTCCTGCGTCGGCGTTTGGCAACATGACCGCGTTGAGATCATCGCCAACGACCAGGGTAACCGTACCACGCCCTCGTACGTTGGATTCACCGACTCTGAACGTTTGATTGGTGATGCTGCTAAGAATCAGGTCGCCATGAATCCTACGAACACCGTCTTTGGTAAGATCTGTTTCCGTTTTTTTTTCTTACGTTCATTTTTTTGTTACTGCCTCGATTTCCTGTGTTAGATCCCTGTTTGTTGTCGTAATGTTCGTTATCATCATTATATGGTCATTCTGTACGGACTTGGTTTATGATTTAGAAGTTTGGTGGTGATTTGATGAATGATCTTGGAATTACATGATCCATTGGCTGTTGTTTTTAGCTATATTTGTTGGTTCGTTATCATAGCTGCTTGCCTTAAAGTTTGATCAAACGGATCTACATTTTTTTGCGTTTTGTCCTGTTAAGATCTGTCGGATGTGTTGGTTATACTCTCTCCGGTCCCTAATATAAGACTTAAGAAAACATGTGAATGTTAGTTGGGTGTCTGGAGAGAAATAAGTATTAATAAATATGAAAGAGAGTTAGGGGCAAAGTAGGAAAAACACAGAGAATGTGAGATGAGCTCTTATAGGACCAAAACCATTCAAATTATGGATCTTATATTAGGGACTGGAGGGAGTACTCATATGAAGTGGTTGTTAGGAATATAATGCTGCTATCTACCGTAGTTATTGCTCTATTTGAAATTGAAATTTAGCATTTACTTTTCACCTGCATTTGAATTTGTGTAATGTTTTGGTCTGCCTGATTTAATTTGTAATGATTTTATGATTGTCATAAGTTAACTTTCGTGGTGTTTAACAATTATTTGAATGTAACAGATGCCAAGAGGTTGATTGGTCGTAGATTTGCTGATGCCTCTGTTCAAAGTGACATTAAGTTATGGCCATTCAAGGTCACCCCCGGCCCTGCTGACAAGCCAATGATCACAGTCAACTACAAGGGCGAAGAGAAGCAATTTGCTGCGGAAGAAATTTCTTCTATGGTTCTCATGAAGATGCGTGAGATTGCTGAGGCCTACCTTGGCTCTTCGATCAAGAACGCTGTTGTGACTGTACCTGCTTACTTTAATGACTCGCAGCGTCAAGCTACCAAGGATGCCGGTGTTATTGCTGGTCTTAATGTCATGAGAATTATTAACGAGCCTACTGCTGCTGCCATTGCTTATGGGCTTGACAAGAAGGCGACAAGTGTTGGCGAGAAGAATGTCTTGATTTTTGATCTCGGTGGTGGTACTTTTGATGTTTCTCTATTGACCATTGAGGAGGGTATCTTTGAGGTGAAAGCCACAGCTGGGGACACTCATCTTGGAGGTGAGGATTTTGACAACAGGATGGTCAACCACTTTGTGCAGGAATTTAAGAGAAAGCACAAGAAGGATATCAGTGGCAACCCTAGAGCTCTTAGGAGGTTGAGAACTGCCTGTGAGAGGGCGAAAAGAACCCTTTCATCCACTGCACAGACAACCATTGAGATTGATTCACTGTATGAGGGAATTGATTTCTATTCCCCTATCACTCGTGCTAGATTTGAGGAGCTCAACATGGACCTTTTCAGGAAGTGCATGGAACCAGTTGAGAAATGTTTGAGGGATGCTAAGATGGATAAGAGGAGTGTCCATGATGTTGTTCTTGTCGGTGGTTCCACTAGAATTCCTAAAGTTCAGCAACTTCTCCAAGATTTCTTTAATGGAAAGGAGCTCTGCAAGAGCATCAATCCTGATGAGGCTGTTGCATATGGTGCTGCTGTTCAGGCTGCCATCTTGAGTGGTGAAGGCAACGAGAAGGTTCAGGATCTTCTGCTTTTGGATGTGACACCACTCTCACTTGGTTTGGAGACTGCCGGAGGCGTGATGACTGTGTTGATCCCCAGGAACACTACTATCCCAACAAAGAAGGAGCAGGTTTTCTCAACCTACTCTGACAACCAGCCTGGTGTGTTGATCCAAGTCTATGAAGGTGAGAGGACCAGAACCCGTGACAACAACTTGCTGGGTAAGTTTGAGCTGTCTGGCATTCCTCCTGCTCCTAGGGGAGTCCCACAAATCACAGTGTGCTTTGACATTGATGCCAACGGTATCCTGAATGTTTCTGCTGAGGACAAAACTACCGGGCAAAAGAACAAGATCACAATCACAAATGACAAGGGTAGATTGTCCAAGGAAGAGATTGAGAAGATGGTTCAGGAGGCCGAGAAGTACAAATCTGAGGATGAGGAGCACAAGAAGAAGGTGGAGGCAAAGAATGCTTTGGAAAACTATGCATACAACATGAGGAACACAGTGAAGGATGAGAAGATTGGAGGAAAGCTTGACCCAGCTGACAAGAAGAAGATCGAGGAAGCCATTGAACAGGCAATCAGCTGGCTGGACAGCAACCAACTTGCAGAGGCAGATGAGTTTGAAGATAAGATGAAGGAACTGGAGAGCATCTGCAACCCAATCATCGCCAAGATGTACCAGGGTGGTGCTGGTCCAGACATGGGTGCTCCTATGGATGATGACGAAGCTCCTCCTTCTGGCGCAAGTGGTCCTGGCCCCAAGATTGAGGAAGTTGACTAAATGTAGTCGCTCCTAACATCCCTGTTTCGCTTAACATTATCTCTTTGAAAGACATTTTTTTTTTGCTTTTCTTAAGTAAGGATATTCAAGTTTTGTTGCGTTAGCCATTTTTAGGCATAACGTTTATGATTTGTACGGGTTATCATTGGACAACAGGGCGCTGGATTAAATTCATTATGCTCTTTTCTAAAATGCGCTTTTAAATTGTTACAATCTCCTTTTGTTGATGTTGGTTTGACTCGGGGGAAGCAAGAGTGAAAATTATATCTGAATTAACCGTTTGCTTATAGTACTCTGATTGCTTATAGTAATGTGTGGTAAGATCAGTAGGCCAAGCTATAAAGAAGTGCATTGCGCTATCAAGAAGAGACTTTCAAGGGGAATGAATGAAAGGGACGTGGCTAAAGGAAAAAGGAAAAGCACAAACATGCGGCGCTGGCTTGCAACGCCGGATTTTTTTCGCTCCATAATAAATCCCAGACACCTGCCATTTACTTCTAGTACTTCTAGTAAGTTATGCTTTCCAAAATGCAATTCAAAATAATCGCTAAAATTTAACTAACAGAATTATGCTGTTCTTTCATTAAATACGGTTTATTTGAACAATAAAATACATGCATTGAAGCCAACTTTAAAGATAAGAATAATATGAAAATTACGTATAATAATAATTCGAATGCAATGCTTGCTAAAAAAATACCAGAACGTAGTCAACAATCGACATACAGCAGTGTGATTATATTTTGCTTGAAAATATTTTAGATTCTTGTCATCTCATTTCAATTTTTAAGGCACAAGAACTATTTAATTCAAAGAGAATAGAGAGGCTTCAAATGATAAAATGAGGCATTCTAACCTGTAGGATGGTAGGATGGCCGCGGGGGGAGTCCATGAAGAGGCTCGCATTACAAATCTACTCTACTAAGTAACCATTTGTATTTATCCTTGATCTTTCTCTCTTACCTTTTTTTTTATAAACATTATTATGGCTCATTTGGGAAAATGTTTGAAAAAATTAGAAAGTGTTTTATATTTAAGAACAAATTGAAATGTCAAAGTGATGTTATATCTAGTAACAGATGAAATACTATTATCTATTGTGTTACATATACCTCAGTAGCACTTTTCTCTACATCCCTTAGTATCTCTAATATTGGCCCTACGCTTCATCCAAGAGTTTAGAAAAAGTCATATCACTTAGCTCCAAATGTGCAGATATTGGCCATCTGATTCATCTAACCGATTAGAAAATGACACATCACTGGTTTATAAAAAAAATCTCTCATCTCTTGCACTCACGGACCATTTAGTGGGACCTACTTTAATTGAGTTTGAGACATAATATAAAAAATTCCTCGGATCCTACTTTAATTTCACCATTTATTAGAATTTTTCTTGTATTATGTGTCATGCAAGGGACCCAAATTAACTACCTTGAAGTTGTATAACCCAGTACTATTAATTTTCAAAATCATGTTTACAAAATTTTTTTGATACACCAATTGTCAATTATCATTTATCAATGCCCTTTTAAAATCATACTACTAGGTGTCTAAACAACTGGCTATTAAGTTTTGAGATTCATGACCTCCCTTTGCTAGTTGCTACACATTAGATAAAATTTACTTGCACATTTTAACAACGGATATATAAAGGCTTATAACTCGCAATTTTTATGTTAACAAGCTCGAGCGAAAATTTCTACGCACACATATATGCATTCTAACAACTAACTGAAGAAAACACTAAGAAAATTCATTACTCCCATTTTCCAGTTTAAGAAATTATGAATGTTATGAGGAACTTCTCTGAAATTCTTTGTGCATATCAAGAATAGAAACGGCAGAGCATGTAGCATTCATTTCACTAAGCTGGTGTTGACCTTTTACATTAAACTTCACGTACGTTTTGATGCGATTTGTTAAAGCACCCTACTATCTAGCTAGTCTGAACTATAGTTCTCATTCAAATGGATGATCAGATGCCAATGCCATTCCCTCCCACTTGGAACTTCATAAAATGCCCCAGCATTAAGTCTCATTCATACAGAGACAAAATGTTTATAGATTACACAGAACAAAAGTTAGTAAAATAATGATGAAAGCAAGGACCCAAACTAGCAACTGACAACCCTACGAATTTTACCCAAAATGCATGCCCGTCTGTGATCTCAATGTCAAGTCAACTTCAGATCATTCCCACCTAGATGAGGACGAAGGCAAACACGCACCTCGTGTTCTTGAGGTTCTGCACTAAGTTTTGGCACCATAATCTCCAGCACCGACCCTGGTCCATCATAGTATGCCTCTATGTTTGCATCTTCTGGAATTCTGGTTGAGAGCGCGATTTCTCTTACAAACTCCCCAGGAGGACAGTGCTCACGGGATAGTTCAGAGAGCTTGAATGTTCTGTCCTGTCTCTTGATGAATGGCTTTCCCGATGTGCTCACACAAGACACCTTTATGATCCCTCGAGTAAGAGTGTTCCTCCAAGAGACTTTCACACTCCCGAGATCCACAAAGGGCAAGCTGATAATGATCAGGTAGCTTACTTCATCCTCATATATTGTTTTCGCGGCTGTTACAGGTCCATAAATATTCTTCATCACACCACTAAAGTCACCCAACCAGTGTGGCTCATTAGGATGCATTTCTATGTCTGGAATCCGATCTGCTGGAGGATTCACAGCCAAGCAACACTCCTCCTCGTTTCCGTGAGGGAAGAAGTCCTTTCGCCTCTTGTTGCCAACAGTAGACAGGTCCATTGAATCACCATTGCTGTGGTTAGATGGATGGGTTGATAAATTAAGCACAGATCCATTCAGCAGTTTCTTTGAGTGCGCATTTGAACCATTCTTGATTGTGGGATGTGGTCTCTCAAGCTCAAAATCTGTGTTGGGAAGATTTCTCCAGGAGCTGAAATCACTTGCTTCAAGAGGGATGATGAAGTTCAAGTCCCTGCCAGTGAGTTCCATCCACCTTTTGCGATCATCTTCATCAACACACATTAGATTAGGTGATGGAACAACTTCAATTCCATGCAGACACTGGGGGTTTGAGAGTCCCCTGTAATGTTTCCGCTGCATCCGGTGGGATCGAACAAACCCCTTATCGACACTGAATGGAAACGGACGCTCTCCTTGGCGAGAATGACCATTCATGTAACTCCTCAGCTGCATCTTACCCAATGCATTCTCAGGCCTCTCCTTGAACACCCACATATACATGTTTTCCATGTCATGTTGAACCATGAAAACGTCAAGCTTCAGATCTGATTTGTCAAACCCCGAAACACCATTGTTGTCCCTAATTATCTTGGCCTTTGACTTCTCATTGAATGCAGGCTTGAAGTAGAAACTGAAGAAGAACCAAGCACCCCATATACTATCAACTCTCTTAGCAAACTTCCTTCCACTTTTGGGAATATTAAGAAAACTCTCAGTCTCATAACCTTGAGTGCCAAGCCCAACATCCAAGATATCACAAGCATCAGAATTCCATGGCAGCGGGGTAGGACTACGTTCAGCTGAAAGGGGCAAATTGATGTCAGGAGGCCCAGAAAGTATGATCTGGCGATTCATCTCCAAATCGAGTTCCTCGTGGGAAGAAGCACTTGAATCCATGGATAAGAGCGTTGAGGGGTGATGATTCTCCATAGACAAAGTTGTAAGACGCGAATCGCCCATACTACCTCATCATCATCTTGGGGATGACTTGTTGTTGTATTGCTGGTTGGTTCAATGTTGGCATCATCGCAAGAACAATTCAAGAAAACAGCCTTATGATAAACCTTCAATATTAATCCCCACTATATCTCCCCTCCATCAAACCCCTAGATTTATCAACCACATATAACAAAACCCTCACACACCCAAATAAAAAATAGACAGATGAAGACTTCAAAACAAATTAATGAATCCAACAAAAGATAATCTCCGGAAATTCAATCTATCTATCTATCTATCTTCTATGACTATGAGATAAATCAGAACAACATCTGTATACTCCCAAATAAATATGTATATATTCTAAAATTAGGCTTCTTTAGAGGAAGACAATAAACATAATAGAAAAAGTCTAGAGAGGAGGGAGTTTAGAAAAAGCTACATCTAGACGAGGCACAAGAATTTCAATGAATCCTCCAAAATCAGGTGGGAAACAGAGAATCAAGACCATCAGATCCATAAAGAAGGAATCCAAATTCTAATTCTACTTCCTTTCGGCCGACATATATTCTTTGGAAACACACAAAAAGAAGAAATACCTTAAAAACAAAGAGACCCAGTAAGAAAAAATCAAAAGGGGATCTTCAAAATATTACCTTTTAGGATAAGCATCGGAGAAACGAGAAGAAGAAGAACATCCACAGCCGACGATGATGATCTTATCCATCAAGTCATGGACAACCATATTTCCCAAACTCCAGTATTTAATTTTTTTTATTTAAATTAAAACAAGAAACAAAAAAGAAAACTATTATTGTCTTCTCGTTTCTTATTCCTCGATCCGTCAAAGGAAACAGAGAAGAGAAGAGTGTATAAAGATATGAACAAACAATACTGGGAAGAAGAAAGCAGAAGTGGTGAGATGTGTGTGCATATAATGACAGGTTTCCTAGGATAAAGCCTTCACTAGATAACGCACACTTCGCACCTTCGTTTGTTAACGGTGACGGTGCAATCCTCTTATTATGTGTTGGATTATAAAAATCAAAGTTTGATCTTTCCTTTTTAATTTTAGGACATTGTTTAGACTGACCATGAAAGAGACACCGAATTTTCATCATATATCAAATGAAATTAAATCATTAAATTAAATGGTTAGAAAGTGAGCACTGATGCTGATATCCAGGTTGTGTCTGTTTCCGTATAATGTGAACCTTTGATAATAAAGCTTTGATCATATTAGAGATAATGCACTTTCTTTAGCTTTACTAATTAACACACACAATCATAAGTATATTTTGTGTATTTATTAGATTATATATTAATTTATAACTTAAATGAAATTACTTATTGAAAAATTAAGACAAATCAGTATATGAATAATTCAACTTAATTAGATTTCTTAGAATATTAAAAAACAATAAACTAAGCCTTATAGGCTTATACTTTGAAAGGGAGGTTATGAATCTTTAGAGGAGCTTTTACTTTTAATTCTAATTATAAGATTTATTTTATTTTGTTTCTTATATTTATCAAGTTGTTCTATATTGATTAGTGTGACTTGAAAACTTATAAGTAGTTTAATGCCAGATATAATTTTTGTAAGAAAAAAATCATGTGATATGTGTTATAATTAAATAGACTGACCTTAATCTGGTAAAATATAAAAATGTTTTTTTATCTTTTGAGGATACCATATATGTATAACTCTTCTCCATCTCTGTATAAAATAAAAGACATTTGGTTTTTTTCCCATCATAAGAAAGTTAATAATACGAATCCTTTGTTATTTTTCACAAAAAAATATCGCAATGAGAGATTTTTCTTTAAAAAATATTTAAAGGCATTTATTTTGAGATCGGATTGAAGAATCTAATTATTAATCTTTATTTTAACAGGAAAAGGAGGTGGTGTGGTGTTGATTGGTGGGATGTGGCTATCAGATGGATGATAAGGGGAAAGTGGTGAGTGATGCATCGTTCTGAGGGTTTGTTTAAGATATTTTTTGGAACCCTTTCCATTTGGGGTTCACAGAATACACACAATTTCAAGTTTGACAAAAGGGCGGCTAGGTTTCAAATATGTGCTTGTAAAATTTGCATAATTGCTGCCTTTTTTTCTTTTCAACCCCCACAACATCATGGTACTTTATTAGAGTATTATACAAGTCACAACTCGCAATGTTTTATGCCACTACCCACATATAATTGACAATTGATAATACTACTATACTCTCCATTCCAACTTCCAATAATTTCCACTTTCCAACTCACCCCAATTTGACCCTGACATCCAGTCTTTCACACTCTTTTTATTTTCAACTGAAGTATCCCAGAAACTTCAATTAAACTCTTAGCACTTTGAGCCACTTCGAAGTTATTTTCTCTAGAAAAAATTATTAGTTGAATTTCATTTCGAAAGTTATTTTTTAGCTGTTAATATTAGATTTTTATCGATATTGCCTTGAAAGTGAAAAATAAAAGTGATGCTGCCCCATAGCTAGTTAATATTAGTTTCTTAATTATTCAATTGAATAGCCCATCTTTTCAACATTTTTGGTTTGGTATTATGAAAAAACTTGTAGATACCCAGCTTTACGTAAAAGCTATTTAGGAGAAATTGACTTTTAAGCTTTAAAAAATGAATTTCAATCCAAAAATTAAAAAAATGTTCAAATAAATATATATTAAATTTTAGATGTGGATGTGATGAGAAAACAAATTGGAAATATAATCTTACACAACTCCTGGCTCCAGTCTTAATTACTTCACATGACTTTTTTGAATAAGTTAAGAATACAAAATACACCACTTTAAAATGTTTATATTTTCATTTTTTCCAGAAAAGTAGGTAATTTTACTTATAAACTATCAAATAATCTAATTATATGTCGCATACATTAATTGAGCGGTCTAATTTACTTCCTTAATCTCTAAAAAATTAAGTTGACACTTATAATTAAGAACGGAGGCGTATTATTTAACAAGAGAATAGAAGTGAAAAGATGCACAGTAATAAAAAGAAGGTGGTGGAAAGTTGCTAATGAGAGAGTAGCATTGCCATAATCCTATTTCTAAGGTGTTTTTAAGACATTTGTTGGACACAGTACAAAAGAATCGAAACAGCCTTAACATTTATTTATTTCGTGAAATCTCATTTTCTTTAAGTTATTAGTCCATATAATTGCCGAACCAGTCCATATAGTTGTGTATAAAATTTGGAATACACGCTGTAAATCATAGCAAGGCATTTGTTTTACGTTGGCCAAAAAAAGGCATCTGTTTTCCTCCTTGATGGCTCTAACTTTCCAGAACAGCTATATGTTTTTTTTACCAATCAGAGTAGCTAGTTAAAGATTATCATTATCCACATGATGATAGTTGAAGAAATCGGGGGAAGCAGATATTAAACATTTTTTGTTGGTAAAAAGAGATTAAACATATTTTTAAAATATAAGAGATTAATAAACATTCAAACACGTTATTACTCAGGTTGCCAAGGTAGAGAAAAGTAAGACATGGAGTGATGGTACCTAAAGAATTTGGTTGTTTTCATAAAAAAAAAAACAAAAGAACTTGGTTGAATCATAAGCCAAATAGGGCAATCTTGTGCTTCATTATTTCTTGTGCTTCATTTATTACTGATCACTTTCGCTTCTGTGCAGCCTTTTGCAGCTTCCCTAATACAGAATTCTCAAAAGCTTGATAGCCAGCACCAACCAGGTTACTAATCTTATCAGGTACTACAGGTTTCTCAGTATTTGTAAACTGTGTTGGCACAGCAGGCTGAACTGCTGAAGAGTTAAGTAAAACTATTTTTGCATACATAAATCCTAGCAATCTCTTCCTTCAACTGGCTACCAATCCTTTATTCTTCTCTCACTTTCACATATGGGTCTTCATAAAAAGCAGCCATTTCCCGATATCATACAACATTTTTCTTCGCTCGGGGAAGTTGGGGGTTTGGAATAAGAATAATGCCAACGATGATTATTCAAGGGATTTCGGGGTTTGTACTTTGTAGTGCTTTTTAGGGATTATTGTTATCTTGTAAAAAGATTATCGCTCACGATAGTGATGAATAAAATAAAATATATAGGTGATGGATGAGGTAGGCGAAAGAATCAAATTGCCTTTGCCTTTCTGCCGAATGCCGTATAGACACTCCGTATTCCGTATCACACGCGCCAACTTTATTCGTAAACCGTACGAGGTATCCCTCTTATTGGGCCTCCCCAGGCCCATTTCTCCTTATATGAGTTCTACTTTTATTCCCCACCCTCTTATCTTATCATATCCCACGCCTTACTTTAAAACAGTAGATACGGGTATATTAGTATATTACCATCCAGCACAACATTTTCTCCTTTTGTCGTCAGATTATTATATTGAAGCATTGATACTACATAAAGTTTTATAAATATTTAAATAATTTTTGCATATGAAAATCTTCAATGTTGAATTTTGGGTAAGCCAATCCAAATACAGAGACAAAAGAATTTTATGTAAACAAAATTGACAAGAATAGTTATGTGATTATTTTTCATAATAGATCAAATTGACTTTTCACACATTGAGGGGTAAATGAATAGCTCAATCATAACCTATTTGGTGTATTATATATGTTACATGTTAGCTTATTACAAGTCAAATAAGTTACTTATTCTCTTTAGTGTTTATTATAACACACTAATTAACCAATTTTTTTATCTTTTTATAATAATTTATTTTAACTAATTTCTTAAATCGCACAATTTAGCATCTTGTATATTACTCGTCTAGTGTAAGTGTGAACTTTTTTTTAATAGTTAATGAACTTTTTGCAATAAAATTACACATATTTTTTTTAAAAAAATCGGTTTTACTACCTCCAATTCAAGATTTTAATTCAACTTTATGTCATCTCAAGAATTCAAGCTCATAGAGAAAAAATATTACTATTAATTGATATCAAACACAAGTAAAACATGCCTACAATTAAAATCTACGTGTAAAATATATGTTATTAGACTACCTATCTTTCTCATAAAAAATACAACCTAACTTTCATAATATTAAAAATGTAATTATCAATATTAGTTAGAGCAATTAGAAATATAAACCTTCCAAAATAAATATTAAAAATGGCATTCCCGAGCTTTTGATGATGAACATAGTGAAAATTACTTCCAAATTAGCTTTAGAGATCCAAAAATAACTTTCAATGACAAAAATCCTTTTTAGATCCGTAGTTTATCAATCAAGGATCTCCACTAGGATCCTTCAAATACTGAAAGCATGTCCAATTGGTAAGTTGCGCTAAAAATCTTCCTGATGGTTTGTAGTTCGCCTTAAGTATAACTTTATTCCATCCTTATGTCTCCACATTGAATAAATTTTCCCCTGCAGTACATATCCACCAGCCCCTAATTACTCAATTTTCTTGATCTTTTCCAAAAAAGACTTCACTATAATACTCCCCCGGTCCTAAATATAAGACCTAAATGACTTTTTTGGAAAATCCTAAAAAAGCAGAAAATAAGTTAATTATAAATTGATTTACCTAATTTTTTCCCTTAAACTAGTTTATTTTACCTATAAACTAATGGATTATCTAAAAATATATTAAATATGTCATCATTTAATAACATATTTCACAACCTTAATCTCTCCAAAAAAAAGTCATCTATGTCATATATTTAGGACCGGAGGTAGTATAATGTTATTATTATAATGTTGTTCCTTCACAAACCAACTCGCTTAGTCGCTTGCCTGATTAGTAATTACTATTATGTTGTTACGGTCATTTTTCAAAGCAATCACTCATTTTTTGGGAATAAAGGGCTAATGCTAGCCCTTTATTCCCAAACTCATTTTTCAAAGCAATTACTCATTTTTTGGGAATAAAGGGCTAATGCTAGCTCTTTATTCCCAAACTCATTTTTCAAAGCAATTACTCATTTTTCAAAGCAATTACTCATTTTTTGGGAATAAAGGGCTAATGCACTCCTATACATATATAGAAATCATATTCATAGCCCCATACCTTCTATGCGGTTTCCCTGTCCTTTTTTTAAATTCTTTGTGCTTGCTAATCGCCATTACACACGTCTCATCGATTATCACCTATCCCACTTATCACCTATCCTTCCAAATTTGTTTATTACATTTCTGGTCTCCTTTTGTTTGTACATTGCATCTTGCATGTGCCGATGTGCGCCATTTTGTTGCTGCTTCTCCCTTCATCCATAAGCCTGGTGCCGGGCTTGAGAGCAACCTTAAGTGGCGTGGGTTTCATAATATACCTTATAGGCATCAAAAGCCGGCCGTTTTCTGGCCCAAATTAAAGTCTCTGAATCAGATCCAAGATGTGGCTACTACTAGCTAACAGAACTTACAGCCCAAGAGGTTCGCGAAAGGCATTGTTAACGGATAGGACTCTTCATTTCCCATCTCATCGTACCCCCCCCCCCCCCCCCTTTTTTGTCCTGAAAATCGTTTTCCCTTTTTACATGCATTTGCCGAACATTATTTGGTAACTTCCTAGATGAACATTTAAATGGTTTAAATATGATATTTTTTATTAATTATTGTTTGGCCAGATATATTCTCATTAGAATTTAAAATTATAAACCAGAAAATTTTCAATTAAACACAATTCATTAAGTTTTGATGTGAATAATTTAACACTACAATCAGAAATAAAGAGCATAACAGAAGCTACGTATTGGTTCAGTTTATTATACAGAGGTTAACTCAACCAAAATAAATGTCGAGAATCACCGATGTAGAGTGACGGTAAAAAAAAAGAAGTAAATGAATGAGTGATTTGTATCATGTAAATACTTCTGTAAATATAATGCTCTTAGAGTATTGAAGTCGGTGTGGTCTAGTTAACCCAAGATACTTAACTTACAATACAAACCATTTTTCACACTAAATATGTACTACATATTATAATAAGCGGTGGCATGTGGGTTACTTCAATTTTTTGTTTTCTGTATTTCTTCTCTAAACTGATTTATTCAAGTTATAACTATTTTGCTTCATTGAGTTCTCCGAAAAGAGTCAATTATATATCTCTTATATTTTTATTTTAGAAGAAATAAAGAGGGGAGTATTATTATATAAGGAGACCCTTAACGATGCCCGGTCACAATGCACCAGTTAGTGTCGTCACTTCAAAAATGTAAGTAGAGAGCTTTTAGTTTGTTAATTCAATATACTCCCTCCGGTCTTAAATATAAGACTTAATTGACTTTTTCTAGAAAACCCTTAAAAAAGCAAAATAAGTTAATTATAAATTGATTAACCTAATTTTTTCCCTTAAACTAGTTTATTTTACCTATAAACTAAAGGATAATCTAAAAATATATCAAATAATGTCATCATTTAATAATCTATTTCGCAACCTTAATCTCTCCAAAAACAATTCAATTAGGACCGGAGGTAGTATAATGTTATAACTTGCCAGTGAATCGTTAGGTTAGTGCTGCTGGGCATGACTTTATTTTCACATACTGCGTGGGCTGTCGTGATTCGAATTTTTGAAAATACTTTTTTTGCCAGAAATTTTAAATACTTTTTTTCTAGTAGTTTTTTTTTTGAACGAATTTTTCTAGTTGTTATATCATGCGAGTTTGGTTAAACCTTGAAGAGCAAAAATAAGTATTTAAGATAAAAATTGAAGTAGTTATATCATACTTTTAATTAATTAGTACATGCATATTATATGTGTGTGTGTGTATAAAATATGTAATATGTAATAACTTGCCAGTGAAACGTTAGGTTAGTGTTGCTGGGCATGGCTTTACTTTCACATATTGCGTGGGGTGAGATAATAAATATTCATTTAATACGCCCAACGCCCTCCTCACCATACCCTCTACATTTTCCCTTTATAAAGCAGCAACTCCTCATACTCTTCTTCATCACTATCACTACGTACTGAGCTAGCAACCCTTAGCACTGTAGTGCGAGAAACAGAGAGAGAGAGAGAGAGAGAGAGAGAGAGAGAGAGAGATGGCAAAGTGGTTGTGTGTAATGTTGGTTCTTGCTCTCGCCGTGGCCGCAAGCGCAAGAACAGCTCCAAGCGACGCGGGCCTTAAGGACCAAAAGAACTTCCTCACCTATGGCGGCGTTGGTGGCTACTCTGGCCTCGGCAGCAATGGCCTTCCTTTTGGAGGTGTTGGAGCTGGCCTCGGCGGTGGTTTTGGCGGCGGTCTCGGCGGCGGCGGCGGCTTGGGTGGTTTCGGTGGCCTTGGGGGAACCGGTGGAGCTGGTGGTCTAGGTGGTGGCGTTGACGGTGGTGTTGGAGGCGGAGCTGGTGGTGGCACTGGTGTTCTTCCTTACCCTTAGAGAGCGAGAGAGTCCTAAAGTATTATGACTTCATCATGTTGCTGATCTTTTAGTGTTGTTAAGTTGTTATCTTAGCCTCTTACCATTTTCTATTTTTCTCTGAAAATAATGGTTGTGTTACGTTAGTTGTTCATGTCGTTGCGTTGAAGGATATGTTTAGGGTTTGTTGTTGAGTGTGAGAATAGTTATGTTCCATTACTTTGTAGTAGGTTCACTTTCGTTATCGTCTTTGTGTCATTACTTTTTAAGGTTACATCTATGTTTCTTTTGTTGCGTACAAAAGTAGTGATCTTTGCAAGTTATTAATTAATAGCTTTTTTTATATATTTATGTCTCTCTTGTGTGAGTTTCATTTACAGGCTAAGTATACATATATTTATTCAATCCCCATCACATAACACCGACCAGTGAGTGAATGTATACCTCGCTCATTATGGAATGATTAATCTTTTCATTAAGGATAAACACAAAGCTTACTCGTGTTTCGCAGAAGTAATAAGCGCCGACAGTCTTAGCTTCCTTCAATAATTCATTATATACCGAAAAGGTCTGCATCTATAGCGTAGATAAACACATGCATGCTAATTAATTAATACGTAGAGCAGTAAGTGTACGTACGAGTAAACAGACCTGCTCTAATAAATATTAATTTATTTTTGTAGTAATACAGTCCAGTACAGGGCAGTAAACCTTAGAGAAATCATAAATATATGAGTTTCATGCATTTATGGCAGACCCCTATAAGATTAATTCGAAAAGTAGTTTACCTTGCAATTTAACATTCATTATTCTTGCTAAACACATGATATATATAGATGTATATATGACTAGTCGAGGTCTTAAATTTAATATCCTAGGAAGGATAAATGATGCTGCTGAATAAATTTAATAGGGTGTAGTCCTAGATATATGGACGTGAAGGAAATAATCCCGGACTTGTTTGACGCTGCTGGTTGTGATTGGGTTTCATGCACTTCTCGTGATAGATTGTTAGGTGATTAGTGTTCATCGTAGTGGCATTTATGTCTCTCCCCATCCATCAACATCTCGCCATCATCTTCATAAAGGCCACTTTTGTTTATTTGTTTTAATTAACGTAACTCCTCTTCGAGTTGGTAGTTGTTGATGTCTCTTGACCATGGTTCAATATACTCCCTCTGGTCATAAATATAGGACCTAGATAGAGACTTCAATTTGGTCCTAAATATAAGACCTAGATACATTTTTGGTCACTTTTTTCCTAAATTACCCTTCTTCTTCTTAACAACTCCTTTGATAGGGGAGAAAGGGCTACTAAGTAATTAAACTAAATAAGGAGGGATATTATTGGAAAGACATCTAAAATTAAGTCTTCCTTAATCTCCCCAAAAAAAGTTATCTAGGTCCTATATTTAGGACCGGAGGGAGTATATACATTAATTCAAACTTCAAATTTGTATTTAGTCTTCGACCGAATAAAGACATTTTTGTTGGGTATTTAAGATCTCCAACCACATCAAACCACAAAAAACAGACTTATAGTCTGCTTATAGTAAGATGATAATAATATGAACACACATATAGTATGTGGATGTATAGCGGATTCATATGAATTGATTAAGGAGACTGAGAAAGAAGCGTGGGTTTAAATTCGAGTCTGATCTTTCTCTATATATAGTAGGTGGTCCTAAGCTAGCCAGTGGTATTTCGATTTATGAAAAGGCTGAGGATTGCTTTCTTTTTCGCCAGACCTGGAGGGTGAGAGAGCATTCATACCTCAGACGCGCAGGGAATAGGGTAATAATTAATAATTAAGTGAGTCACTACATATAAGAAAAGGATTTATGGTGAGCATATTGGTGAAAGTTTAAAATGACAAGTATACATACAGATGACCTGCATTGCTATATATACAGAGCTTTTAAATAAGGAGACAGAGCTTTTAAAATATTGACAATTATCAGCTGAGGGACGTACAAGCTCTGGCAAATGCAGCTGGCTAAAGGCTAGGCAGTCAACAACACTCCCCCGTATTGAATGCCATAAATAAGACTCAACTACTCTGAGATATATGTCTTAATTATATTGTCATAAGGGTGTAGAGTGTACTACTGTGGTCTATTTTTCAATGGTCTTCTCAATGATTTACGGAGCTCGACTTTCTGAGGACAGAGGACAGAGCTTGTGCGTCGTGGATAGTGAAGGGAACATTGTTACGTTGTGATAGTGCTAAAGGTGGCAGAAATTGGAACACCTCATCGCGAAGGCTTGTAAAGGGACAAAAATAAATGGGGTCCTCACTTCTCACTTCTCACTTCTCAGGGATATTTAGAAGCCCATTGAGACTGCGAGGCCACATGTTTGGAACACATGATCTGGTGAAAATATAAAAGCAGCCACACAGAACCCTCCCTTGTGGGTCCAAAAAAACATGTACGGTAGAACCGTGCCAAACACGTGATTTGGACTTAATTTTACAGTGCTATATCTTTTTATTGGGGGACTTATTGAGTTTTTATCAATGTGACACTCTATGCATACGCATCTCTCGTCAATGATTCAAGAATTGGGTATGTTGCGTTGTGAAGGATTAGACCTTCACGTCGTTTGTTCATGTTTTCTTTGTGAAAGTTCACGTCGTTTATGTTATTCGTCTGATTTATTTTTAATCTTTTTACACAAGGGTGGAAAACCCCTCAAAAGTTAAAACGAACTTCCCAAAGTCAGATAGAGGGATATGGTATCTGTTGAAGTATAAATCTCAATACTTCAAAATTGCTAATATCACTAAAAAAAAAGGGGTCTAGTCACGCATGGAACTTTTGAAAATTATGAAGCATATCGTGCAAAAAAATAGTGACAAGGGGTTTTGTCGCGTCTACTACATGCGTGATTTTTTTAGTCGTAGCAAAACATTGTGCGCGACACAAATTTAATATTAATAAAAGTGATGTCGCGCATATATGCGCGACATCTGCAGCCTAATACGCAACATTTATTGCATTGTAAAAAAAAATTACAGCTGCAGCTTGCCGAGGAAGCTTTGTCAAGCTTCCTCCACAAGCTGCAGCCCTAAAATAAGGTACAAAATAAGAATAAAAATATTATTAAAGAATGAAAACTAATATTAAAAAATAATAATGATAAGAGGAGTATTAAAGAATGAAAAAAATAGTGAAATAAAAAATTTGAATTATAATAAATGAGGAAAAAAGTATTAAAACAATGATAAAGTGTATACCTTAAATGGTAGAAGATTTGAAACAATTAACCTGCAAAAAAAATCAAGTATAATTAGTTAAATGAGAAATTAAACATGAAGAATTAAAGTGAAGAGGAAGAAAATAAGAGAGTATAGAAGAGGAGAAAAGAAAGTGGAGAGAGGGTAGGAAAAAATAGATTGGGGGAGAGAGAAATGTAAAAGGAATGAAGTTTATATAGGGAGAAAGTGAGAGGGGAGGGAAAATTCAAATTCAAATCCTACATAAGCATGTCGCGCATAATGGTGTATGGTTACATTAAATACTAATTAATATTTATGTCGCGTACAGTTACGTGACAGGCACCTATATTATTAGTTTAATATGAATATATGTCGCGGTTGGTTTTGTGCGATAGAAGAAAATAATATTTAAATGTGCAGTTCTCGTTTTTTCAACGTGTTCCATGTTGTCGCGTTTAATGTGCGACATGGGACCTATTTGTGCGCGACATAATGGCTAAAACGAAAAAAAAAAAAAAATTATCGCCTTTGTAATTCGCGCAACACTTCAATTGTGACAAGCTGACCATTTTCTTGTAGTGTATCAATACTTCAAATTGTAATTAGATTATAATTTGATTAGATGTAATAAGTAAATTAATTTTAAGAACAGAAATATAGATATCAATATATATACTTCTTCAAAGGTGTTAATTCAACATATCAATAATCTTTTTATAAAAGTCTATAGACTCCATCCATCCAATTATTAATATGAAATTAAGTTGACTTTTTATCAGAATGAAGAAAACCAAATGGACAACTAAATTGTAATACAAGTTTCACGTAATTAATTAGATTATTATTATACACTATGTAGTTTATAAGAAAGTTAAATTAGTTTTGATAAAATATAGTATCATCATAAAGATAAATAATGATGAGGCAGTGGTTTATTTTGCGCCTTGTCTCTACAGAATCAACTTGATATTTTTGTCTGTGCGTGTGATTAGATAAAAAATTTAGGACACGAGGGAATCCATTTTATTCGAAGAAATTTAGTACACGAGGGATTGCATTTTAACCAATTTCTTAAAGGCACAATTTGATATCAAATCTTATAGAAAATTATGGGAGGAGTATTGGTTAGATAGTGGACATAATGTTCGTTACGTACTCTCCTAGTGTACGTGCGACTTTTTTTTGGTTTGGCAATGCATGATTTTTCTTTTAAATTTCATTAATAGTTAGTTAGATTTTTTGCAAATTACTCTTATTTTTTTCGTAAGATATTTCAGATTCACTGCTTCCAATTCAAAATTTAAAATCAATACTTTATCGAGCAAAGTGCGTGATTTATAAAATGAAATCTCACAAACATTTGAGGTATAAGGGCGATGGCATGGGGTAGGGTACTCTCAGAATCCACGTTTCTTCTTTTCTCTTAGGATCACATCTTGTCCATTAATCAAGCGATCAAGGGTTCAGATTTTTTTAAAAGGGCCATTGTATCAATAGACAAGATGTGATACTGGGAGAAAAGATAAAACAATGATTCTGAGAGTACCCTGCTCCGAGGGCATCACTCTATCTTACCCATGGACCCACCTCAACAGAATGTTGAGGTGATAGAGATATTTGACCATATTTATGATATGAAGTTGCCCTTAACAATGGTTGCAAAACTAGGCTCAAAATGAGATTAGAAGACGATTGATAAGAATTGTGGGATAACAAGATGATGTGAGATGGTGATCCGGGATTTGTTTTAATGGAAACAAACCTTTCAGTTAGCGTAAAAAAGATCTGAGTCTATGTATAGATGTGTGTGTGTCTGATGTTGTTCCAGTATAATTGTTCTTTTGTTGCGATAATAAAGAAAATAAGAAGAAGCAGGGGATATATTAGAGTATTGTTCTCTCTTGGTATCAAGAAGTCAATGTTAATCATGAAAAGTAGTAAAGAATTGCTTCTTCAAAATTTCATTCATTATTCTAAACTTAAACTAAAGAGTCTCCGTCATACAATTTTAGAATAACCCATCTTTGAATCAATACAATTTAATCTCTTAAGTTTAATTAGCTCAGCTACATAAAACATTACTATATATATCAACCGCATGTAATTAAAAACATGCCCACCACTAAAATCAACATTACACTAAAATGTACTTGTTGTGAATCAATATTGGAATGAGCTATTAGAAATATAAACATTCCGAAAATGGGTATTATTATTAAAAATGGCGTTGTCAAGCTTTTATTGATGAATGTATTCAAAAGTGAAGTATTGAAAATTTCTATGCGAAACATTGTTTAGATGCTTAGTGAGTTGTTGGATTATATTTGAAAAATCAACACGATATTCTACCTCAGATAGCAAAATTACGTAAAAAATTTAAACTATCATTTTGAATGTATTTACAATCCTTCCAAATAACATAAACCATCTAAAAGAGATAAAAGATAACTTGTTATGATAAAAATACAATTACTCAATTTTATGAATTAAATCAAAAAGATAATCAAAAACTGTTTTTAATTAATTTTGATTTTAAGAAAATTATTTTGGTCATATGTAAATATGAAAAACAAAGTTTGAACGCTAAACTAAAAATAATGGTTTACTACTTTACCGTCTATTATGATGGCAAAACGAAAGAAAAATACACACTACCTCCGGTCCTAAATATAAGACCTAGATGACTTTTTTTTGGAGAGATTAAGGTTGCGAAATAGGTTATAAAATTATGACACATTTGATATATTTTTAGATTATCCATTAGTTTATAAGTAAAATATACTAGTCTTAGGGAAAAATTAGGCAAATCATCAATTTAGAATTAACTTATTTTGCTTTTTTAGGATTTTCCAAAAAATTTAATTAGGTCTTATATTTAGGACCGGAGGAAATATATATATATATATATATATATATATATATATATATATATATATATATATATATATATATATATAATGTACATCTTTCATCTTTGTATAGAAAAGCTAATAAGGTAAATTCATCAATTAATAATAAAGTATCTCCAATAATCATGTATTTTAATATTTATATGTCACATGTAATTAGAATATAAGTTAACTTATAAGTTGAATAGTTTAGTTTTGACCAAAAATATAACTATATACTCCCTCCGTTCCTAAATATAGGACCTAGATGCTTTTTTTGAAAAATCCTAAAACAAGCAAAAAATAAGTTAATTATAAATTGATTTACCTAATTTTTTCTCTTAAACTAGTTTATTTTATCTATAAGCTAATGTATAATCTAAAAAGATATCAAATATGTCATCATTTAATAACCTATTTCGCAACCTTAATCTTTCCAAAAAAAAGTTATCTAGGTCTTATATTTAGGAACGGAGGGAGTATAATTTAAAAGTGATTAATCTTACATCCTTAAATTTTTCTAAAATAAAGTCAATGTGCCTTATAATTAGAATAGGAGAGACTAGGGAGTATAAATATAACTACTTAACAATGCAAAATGTGTATACATTAAGTGAGAGCCAAGTTAGTTAAAATATGTGTACATATCACATCCAAACGTCATTCAAAATTCTCATTGTTTACGTTTCAACCGAAAAAATTCCATCCGAATAACACAAGAGTGGGACACAAATTATCTGTTTGTTCAAACCCTATCTGGTAATCTAACATCTATTGACAATCGACTAATCCAAACTCAAGATGTAACAGTGTTACTGTCCACATAGGTAGAGTAGAGCGTGGCACAAATTATTTCACCCAATATTATGTTCAATGAATAAAACTTTCATTTATGTGTGAATTGGGCTAACAAGTGTAAAGCCTATGAAACATGCCAAGCTCATTGGTATATTTTTTTTGAATTGCTTCCCCCGGTGTCCCACACCCTTCGGGTGCAGACTAATCCGGAGTCGCCAGCCGGGATTCCCGTAAACGGGGTGACTGACTTCCCGGGGGTTCGAACTTGGCACATTTGGGCTAAATTGCGGGATCCACACCTTGAGGATCCTCTTCAAACCATCAAGCTACGCCCTGGGGCAACTCATTGGTATATTAATTCCCTTCAGCAATCACCACTCACCACTTCAGCTATTTATTTATTATTCTTACATGGGCCAGATGGCCCAAATAAATCTAAATTGGGCTTTAACTCCAATCTCCCAATCCATCCAAATCTTAACTTGTTCTCAAAGACAACAACTAAAGAGAGTTCTCACTTTCTCCTCTCTTCTCTTCATTCCCTAATTCTTCTTCTTCCTCTGCCATTTTCAAATCTTCATCACCATGGGTCAGGGAACTCCCGGAGGTCTAAATCGCGGCGGTCTTCCCGGCGACCGGAAGCAAGACGGCAGCAACAAGAAGGAGAAGAAGTTCGAGCCGGCGGCGCCGCCGGCACGTGTCGGTCGGAAACAGAGAAAGCAAAAAGGACCAGAGGCGGCGGCCAGGTTGCCTACAGTGACGCCGCTCACTAAGTGTAAGCTCCGATTGCTAAAGCTGGAGCGAATAAAGGATTACTTATTGATGGAGGAAGAGTTTGTGGCTAATCAGGAGCGTCTGAAGCCTCAGGAGGAGAAGGCTGAGGAAGATAGATCTAAAGTTGATGATCTCAGAGGCTCTCCTATGAGTGTTGGTAATTTGGAAGAGCTTATTGATGAGAATCATGCCATTGTTTCGTCTTCGGTTGGGCCTGAGTATTATGTAGGGATCTTGTCTTTTGTCGATAAGGATCAATTGGAGCCTGGATGTGCTATTTTGATGCACAATAAGGTGTGTGTTGCTGTTTTTTGTGCTTAATTTTGAACTTTAGGTTTGGATTTGTTTGCTGTTGAGTTAATTAGGGTTAGGGTTAGGGTCGAGATTTCCGATTGTGATTTGATTAACTGCTCTGTTATCGTGTTTTTTGCTTTGGATAGTGTTGTATATGAAAATTATTAGATTTAGTGTGCATAATATACGAAGGAATGAAGAACTTCATGAGGTTTTTTCAAACTTTGAAGTGCTACCTCGAAATGACCAAATTGTTTGCTTTAGTGATCTATTCTTGATGTTAATTGTGTTTTCAGATGTATTTGTGAAGAATATGTGGAAATTTCTTAGTATTTGTGGTTTATTGGCAGGTACTTTCTGTTGTTGGGCTTCTTCAAGATGAAGTTGAACCAATGGTGTCCGTTATGAAGGTTGAGAAAGCTCCTTTGGAATCTTATGCTGACATTGGTGGTTTAGATGCTCAGATACAGGAAATCAAGGAAGCAGTTGAGCTTCCCTTGACGCATCCTGAGCTATATGAAGACATTGGTATCAAGCCTCCTAAGGGGGTTATATTATATGGAGAGCCTGGAACAGGGAAGACTTTGCTTGCAAAGGTATGGCTTGTGTCCGTGCTGTCTACTGTTTTATCTCATTTACTGCGTATGTTGGGCTTTGAAAAACATGTATGCAAGTTTTCAGGTATAATTCTTGTGTTTTTTCAGGCTGTGGCAAACTCAACCTCAGCAACATTTTTGCGTGTTGTTGGTAGTGAATTGATACAAAAGTACTTGGGCGATGGTCCAAAGCTTGTGAGAGAACTTTTCAGAGTTGCTGACGATCTTTCCCCTTCTATTGTCTTCATTGATGAAATTGATGCTGTAGGAACAAAGAGGTGAGTTGTGTTGGTTAAGAAATCTTTGTTCTGATGTAGTTTGGGTGAAAATTAATGTCCTTGAGACCTTGACTACTTTTTAAGCTTTCAGGATTTTGTTTTTCTCTAATAATGAGCTTAACTGTTGATATAACTCGCAGATACGATGCCCACTCTGGTGGGGAGCGTGAAATTCAAAGGACAATGTTAGAGTTGTTGAACCAGTTAGATGGTTTTGATTCAAGAGGGGACGTTAAAGTGATTCTAGCTACCAACAGAATTGAGAGTCTTGATCCCGCTTTGCTAAGGCCTGGTCGAATAGACAGGAAGATAGAGTTTCCTCTTCCTGATATCAAAACAAGGAGACGTATCTTCCAGGTAGGCATGCATGATTAATTTCTTGGAAGCAGTTTTACTGAATCTGGTTTCTGCTTACAATCTAGGATAACTTAATAGGCACAATCTAATCCATCATGTGACTTAATGGCCTCTTGATTCTAAAATGTAGATACATACATCAAGAATGACTTTGGCTGATGATGTCAACTTGGAAGAATTTGTAATGACTAAGGATGAGTTCTCTGGTGCTGATATAAAGGCAATATGTACTGAAGCTGGCTTGCTGGCTTTGAGAGAACGCCGTATGAAGGTTAGTGGGGCCTTTTATTTATCATACTGTATTATTAGTCAAGATTATGCTACTATGTAGAAGCTGTTTGATTATTGGAGTTTTGGTGTTGGGGGTTCTGTTAATATTACTTTCAAATGCCCGAAACCCATCAAGGTTGAGGTGATATAGCATAGTTGAATCTCTCTGGGTGAACATGTCAAGGTTTGGCAAGAGCGAGGTGTAGGAGGGAGGAGAATTTTCATGCATACAACTTTTTGTGCACACAAATTCCTTTCTATTAAGCCTTTGTTTATAGGCCTCTAACCCTACCAAGAGTTGCAATGTCAGAAACATAAGAACTACTTTACCTTGTAACACATAGGATGAAATTATTGGAGGTTATGGCCATTAATCACCAAAAGAAATCTTGCCAAACTATGAAGTTATGAGCATCCAAACATTTCTATTCATATCAGTATCATTCCACTTTAGATGTTCATATGCAGACATCATACCTCATTAAAACATTATTTGGAAGGAAAACCTTGTGGGACTAATATGTGGTTGATTAGTGTGATTGAGTTGAATGGAAACACACCTTATCCGTCTTTTTTGGCATGATTACTATTATAACTTAGAATTCACCTGTGCATATGGATTATGGGTTGGGCTTGTTATGAAAGTGCTTTCCTTTTTGAAACTCAGGGAGGCTATCCGTATGTTTGAATGCCCATTTTTTTGTTTTTTCTTGGAAAAATTTATATACCTAACTTTGTGACTTGAAAGTGCCTTTTATTTTACGCTTAAATTGCATCCCATTCATCAGGTGACACATGCAGACTTCAAGAAGGCAAAAGATAAGGTGATGTTTAAGAAGAAAGAAGGGGTGCCAGAAGGACTTTATATGTGAAGTGGGTGCCAGAAGGACTTTATATGTGAAGTATAATCTGCCATTTTGGACTCATTTTCTTTCAGTTCCAATGATATTGTTCTGTTCACCCAAAAAATATTTGCTTGTTTTTATCATGGAGATTCATCCACACTTGATGGGCATAACAGCATGGTGTTTGAATATGAACTGAAATGATATTTAGTTTATCAGATTATCTTAAATTATTGTTAATTTTCTGTGTTTATGATAAGTGTAATTGCATGGGATGTGTTAATTTGGGATCAAGTTTGGGAAGTGTGCAGACTGAAACGTATATTGACATGAATTTTCTCGCTAGGATTAGACTGGCTTTGTTGAACTATATCAACACCGCTGATCATTGATTATTTAAGTGTTGTTTCTTTTCTCCCTATTAATAATGTATCATTTGAGCCAGCAAATTAAATCAAACAGTGATCTATAGCTGGTTAATTAGGACAGACTATCCTTGCAGTCATCTATTGTAGGCAATCCATGACATGAACCGATGGTTTACTTTTATAGCGAGTAATTTAGGCCCAAAAGAAAAATTCGGGGGAAGGTAATGCCCGCTGTTGTATCATATATGTTGCGGTTGTCATGTGCAATTTGGTCATATCAAGATATAAATATTCATGAATGGAATAAATTGACTGTATTTAATTACTGGAATGAAGATGGAACAAGCATCACTTCCGTAAGCTTTTCCCCTTTTGTCATGACCATAAAAATGATAGACCATGATAATTTTCACAAGTTGTGATATTAGTCACTGAGCTAAGAACTGAATTGCCTAATTTGCGAAGCTATGGCATTGGAACCATGTGGCTAGTCCAAGGACAATGAGCTCGCCCTTACTCCCATCAATCGCACAATTGAATTTCTGAGTGCTTTTAGTTGCCTTTGGTTTTCGGCTTTCCAAATCTTATCAAAATTTATCGGCTAATACCAACTTGCTGCTGATAAACCTCATTAAAGTGAAGTGTTGCCCTCTTTTGGTACATTAATTGTTCGTCTCTCTTGTTAGCTTTTGGTTCTACAAGGCATGCGTGCCTTCTAAGTGGCATGTTTGTAGTTAGGAAACTTGAAGCTAAAATTCCCATTTCTTCGCAGAGCTAGTCAGGATTCTAACGTGAGAAATTGATGTTAACGTTCAAGCAAAATTCATAAACCAAATCAAATTGGATTCTCCCCGTTCTTGCTCTCGGATTCGTGATTTCTCAGAATACGGAGTCATATGATTAGTGCTCTTATATCGTTAAAGAGCTTTTTTTAATGAATAAATTATTTCAGGTGTATATTATATATATAAGAAAGCTACTTATTTTTTTTAAAAAAAATATATTAAAAATGCAAAAGCATTTATTCAGGATCTTTATATTTTCAAACTTCTGTAAATTTTTTTCTGAACTCTTTCGAAATTATTTCATTTTCAATAAGATCACCGTGAGCTGAGGATCTGTATGTGGGCAAGGGAGAGACGTCAAAGTCAGATATTTGAATCAGATTCATCCATCAACCCCATTCGCAAATTAATGGCTGAGGCTGATATCTAAGAAGGGAAAGAAAAAGGAAAAGAAAAGGAAGGGAAGGGGCTATGAATCTGGGCTTTGAGGTTATGGTGTGGTCTCTCCCTGGGACCACTTATCACGTTCTCCACCTTCCATTCTTCTTCATTACACCTTTTTGCTTCTTTTATTGTTCCATTATGAACATTACTGATTCCCCGATTCAACTACTTAATCAACGGTTTACATCAATCACAGTACCACTAACAAAACAACACACACACAACACACACATAGAGTAATGACTGTATTAATGCCATGACATTGAGGTATATGTATAATTTAGAATTTGACTAAAAATTCAGTCGTGGAATGCCCTACAAATGTATTGTTCTCAAAGAATTGAGGCTCCATCCATAGAAATTTACTTCCTTTTCCCGTATAATGAGGATAGAATGACTCTCTATGGCTAAGGCACTTACAAAATTTGTTTTTTTTTTGGGTGGGTGGGGGCATTGGTAAGAATAACAACGTTAATAGAAGTAACACAAAAAATACCTTTCTGTTTCTAAATGAAAATAGCAATAATTTTACATGTTAGCAGTTTGTATTAGATTAGATTGCTACGGAGGACAGCTAATAACTTCCTTCTCTTACACTACAAAATTTGGCAGCTCCGCTTAGGATGCCGGCATACTAACCTCAACCTGTAAAGCACACAAAAAGTCCGTTGTTAATGAAAATGATCATCATTTCATGCAATATTCCTGCTTCAACTCTTACAATATCCTACCATGGTCACTGTTGCTAGTTCCAGCTATATAGCAAAAGAGAAATGTTCCATTTATATTCTTTTTCTGGTTCCGCTCTTGATAGTTACTCTTCTGTGGAACCAGTAGGATTTAGTAAAATTTTTTAGAAGCTGAAAGAATTATTAATACATATAGTGTAAAGATAAAAAGCAAGCCCTGTCTTATCGACTGTTAATTATATCGCCACATTGATTTAGATATTACGCTTCTCACGCATAGAAAGCATCAGTTTAACGTTCTACAGAAGCTCAAGACCAGGGAACACAGTAAGCATTAAGTAATTTTTCACACTATCAACTACCCTTTCTTCCATAACTAGCAAATTTTTGTAGAAGACTAGGATGAACCATCGCATCCATACCTGGTTGACCTGGTTGATTGTTTTCTTCATTTTCGTGGCTCTTACTGGTACTTGGTTTGCTGACAGTTGGGTTGTTCATCACCTGATTCTGTTAAAAAAAAAATCAATCTCATAAATAATGTCCTCATCCATTGAAGCTTATAAAAGATTGATCTTCAACTGTGATCTATTAAAGTAAAAATAAGAATCCATCAAGATCAATGTCTTGCATTTCACGAGCACAAAAAACTACAAAAAAGTTATAAAAGTAAACAAATTTGTTTGATATATATGAATGAAGTCATAAAAGCCAGTTCCACCACTGCTCCTTATCTCAAAAATTACTTTTGGTGAATGAGGGGCTTAAATAGGACTGATTTATAATTAGTTGGAAAACTGACAAGTGAGGGGTACAATGAAACTATTAAAACGGAAAAACATAGCAATAGATGACAAAATTAACCTGCAAGAACTGTAGATGCATCTGTTGGTGAGGACCAAGGCCTTGCTGATAAGGATCGCTGAAGTTTGGGATCCGCAATTGATTGGGATCAGGTGTGACAAAAGAAGGAAGTGTATTGTTTTCTGGTTGATTTGGAGCAGCTGCTTGCATTCTGGATGAATCAGGCTGAGGAACATGAGGCATTTGGAAAGGGGGCATAGGGAATCTGGGTCCTAATTGAGCTACTGCAGGCTGTGCCATAGCAGAAGCAGCTAACATATTGGGAAATGGCATTAGTGGCCTGTTCATTCCCATTTCCATGCCCATGCCCATGCCCATCCCCATTCCCATTGGTGGCATATACTGTTGGATTCCGGGAAACATCATCGGTACCATCCCACATCCCATGGACATCATCTGCATACATGAATTGTACTCATGATTGATGACGTATCACCATGAATAGAAATGTGTGAAGATTCCATATTGATTGTGACAGTTATACTACATGCCTGCATTAAAGGGATGCGAAGCTTGTTCTGAAGAAAAACTTTTGAATAATAATGTATCAGTGTATTTGTGCATTTTTACAAACCCGTTTTGTTGAGTTGAGGGTCAGTCATCAGCTTAAAAGACTAGTACATTTATAGGTGTTATATAAGAAGATAGAAGAAACGAAGAATTTACCTGCACTTGTAACTGTAGTGACTTCAAGTACTCGATTGCTTCATCCAGCATTGAAGCTTTGTCAGACTGAATCAGAAAAACAGTCAAAGTTATAGACCGCCAATAGGAAGAAAAACAAATTCCAAAAACCTGCTCCACAGATTCTCAGGAAATTAGTAGCTAGCATTAGATTGTGTGACCTTATTGCAGCGAGGGATAAGTTCTTGCAAGGCTCTCATCTTTTCATTAATCCTATCTCGACGCCTCTGCATGTGAATGTAACCGTAAGAACATAATGAACAGCAAAAGGATATGAAGTTAATTACTTTTTAAACAAATGCAACTTACTGACCCTCTCTGAGAGATTGTGAACCTCCGCAGCACGTGATCTTTTAGTAGATGATGATCCACAATTTTGTTTCTTGGCCTCAGCAGATTCAACATAGACATCCTTTTTACAGGAAACCAAATAGCAAGTAAGAAGCAAGACTACGCAAGAGGCATTGGAAGAGATACAAAATATGGAAAGAGCAGCTTTTAATCTTTGTCATGACACGCTCCAAGTGTCAAATACTTCTTGGCAGAAGAAACCAAATGCATGGCTGGCTAACTTAATGTCAGTTCTCAGTCTAATTGGCTATGGTTTGAGTCAATGACAATCTACCATAAAAATCATATACTTGCTCCAAAAGCATCTCGTTGAACAGTATAATGGTGGGCATCACCAATGATTGTGTTTATTACTCCCTCCGGTCCCTAATGTAAGAGCCCAAAATTTGAATGGTTTTGGTCCCTAATGTAAGAGCTCACCCCATATTCTCTCCTCATTTAATGCATTTTTTCCTACTTTACCCCTAACTCTCTTTCATATTTATTAATGCTTATGTATTTCTCTCTCTTAAAAGTACCATAATAAATATGGACAATTTTGGAAAAGAAGCATTAACTCCAGACACCCAACTAACATTCACATGTTTTCTTAAGAAGCTTTTTTTTACGGCTAGCTCTTACACTAGGGACCGGAGGGAGTACCGTTTTAAAGCGAAGTTGTCACAAAAATACTATATTATTCAATTGCTGTGGTCATTTCCACCAATCAGATTAAACTAAGCACTTCTTTCCACTTGTTTAATGAAAAAAGTGTCAAAAGAAAGTTTAGCTTTTGTTTTTGTTCTTTTAAAATAGGCTTTGAGTAAATTATACATGAACTTTCCATAAGATATGGTTACCTAATTACCTTATGCCCATTTTGTTAAGATTACGTTTTACTAGCATCCAATATATATATTCAACTAATTTTTTCAGTCAAAAAAATTTATATTCAACTAATTTGTTCAGTCCAAAAAAAATCTATATTCAATTCAACTAATAGAGTTTCTTCCCAGATAGGTTTGCTTGACTAATTTTACTATCATATTAAAGAAAAAATTTCATCAATAGATATCAAAACTATGATTCTGTTTTCATAAAGCAAATATACGTGTGTTACTTCCTCCTGTGCTAAATACAAATCCTATTTAACTCTTTAATTGAATTAAGAATGTTAATTATATTAGTATGTTATATACTTTTTATAAATCACACTAATCATATTCCATTATTCCTTCACCCATATCTTATTTAATTACAATTGGAGTAAGGTCAACAGAAATTATTTATCAAAAAATGACCAAAAATAGAATTAAATCCATTATTTAGGAATAAGACCAACCCCCAAAGTCTTCTTATATTTAGGAGCCTAGGGTCATATATACTAGAGACAATATATATTAGAGACAATTTTTTTAAATTTCAGTAAGAAAAAATTATCTTAAAAAATTGATATACTTTAGTAATTTGAGTTGTAATTTTTTATTTTATGAAAGGAGTAGTAATTTTTTTTTTATCAAAGAAAGGAGTAGCAATTTACTAACAAGACAAGTCAAAATGTTTCCAGTATAAGAAAGTGGTCCCGCTAATGACGTCACTCATCGTCAGCGAAATGGCGGAGACCACCTCACAGAGGAAAAGGAAGAAAAAATGGCGAAAACGAATCTAAACAAAAAAAAAAAAAAAACTAAAAATTCCCTCACCTCGCTGTGACACTCCGATTCATCACCTTCCCTCCCTTTTCTTTTCCGATCTTCCGCCGCCGCTCTCCTCACCATTTCTCCACCTCCGCTCGAACCTCCCGGCGACGAGGTCGCCATCATCTCGCACGTCGTCGTCGTCTCCCTAAATCCAGTATCTCCGCCGACCGACGTCGACGCCGCCGCCGCGCTCATAGTTCCTGGCGCCTCATCCCTCTCCGTCAGCTCCACCGTGTTCCTGAAACTCGACGCCAACAACGCCGCCGGAGTATCACACGAATCCACCACCGTCGATTCCTTAACCGACTTCGAACTCGACGGTCCTGCTTCGACTCTCGCATTGTGCTTCGAGAAGTGCGTGAAGTTCGGAATCACCTCCGACTCCAGCTCCGGCTTTCTCTGCGGCGGAATCGGCGGCCGTTGAGCCACAAACCTTGAGGCTTGCCGGAGCTCCGTCGAGCGGTCAGGATTTTGCATGGCCGCCGAAGGCGGCGGCGGAGGATAGAGGATGTCGGCGCAGAAATTGTGATCCAAGGGAGGAGGATCATCCACAATCGGATAGTGAAGCCAAGAAATCATTTCATCTTCTTGCATAAATAGTTGATTCTGAAAGTTTTGCTCGAATTGTTGTTGTTGTTGTTGTGATGATCGGATTTCTCTGGCCGTTGATGTTCCGGCGGGGATTAGAGGATCTGTCGGCGGAGGCTTTCTCTGATGGCGTTGATTTTGGCTCTGCATAACGACTTGGCCGTTTTGCCATAGTAACTCCATGATACCATCCTCAGGCTCAGGCCTGTTTCAACGATATAATATACAAGTATAATATAATGCAATTCTCACTAATGTTAACAAAGCTGGAACAAAAAAAATGAAGTTGTTGATATACAATTGAGGAAGAGGCTTACACGGAGGGCTTCTTTTGGCCAGAAGCCGAGGGCATAGGATATTCATCATCCTCCATTTCAATTTCGAAATCCGGAACACAGTGATGATTATTCATACTATCGCTTAGCTTCTTCTTCTGTTGTTGAGCTAATTAAATAAAGAGAACTCCTAGTAGGAGAAGATAATGATATTAATAACAAACAATCCATCAGAATTGAAGCAGAACAAATTAAATAAAGTAAAGCCTACATGTATATATAGATACATACATGTGCAAGTCGATCTCGAGAGGAAGTCACCATATGTATGTATGGAAGGAAAGGAACAGTATAATATGGTATGATGATTGTGGATTAATTGGATTGTGAATGATGGATATGATGGAGGAGTGAAGAAGGGCAATAATAATTGATAGATAGAATAGAATTGAATTGAGGAGAAGATTTGAGGAATTGGCTGGTAGCAAATGTTTGAGGGTGTATGGTATGGTATGTATGTATGATTTTGATGTTAAGGGGGAGTTAAAACAGAGAGGACGAAAAAGTATTTTGACGCTTTCTACTATATTCATTCACTCCCTTCTTCTTCTGTTCTTCTCCTTCTATCTCTATCTCTAATGAACTGAAACTGAAAATGAAACACATGAATTAAAATATTTGGTGGTGTTGGCTTGGTTTCATATGATATGAATGCAGAGTTTGTCAGAAGAGTGAGGGAGGTGGATCCATACATGCTTCGATGTGGCCGGAGCGAGAGGGCGTCTTTTGGAGCCCTAGAAGGCTAGGATGGCCCTACACAAGTTAGGACCTACACCTCTGCTACTGTTTACTTTCCCAAATCTAACAACTTCCCATCATTCCAAACTACAGTTTTTAACTACATTTGTTTGTGTGGAGATGAAAATAACAATATGGCTCATGGCCAAAAAAAAAAAGAAAAAGAAAATAACAATATGGCCACGTAGATATTTTTTAGTCAATGAAGTAAAGTACACCACTAAATAATACTCCATCCATCCGTCTTAAATATAAGACTTAATTGATTTTTTCTAGAAAATCCTTAAAAAAACAAAATAAGTTAATTATAAATTGATTTACTTAATTTTTCCCTTAAACTAGTTTATTTTACCTATAAACTAATGGATAATTTAAAATATATCAAATATGTCATCATTTAATAACTTATTTCACAACCTTAATCACTCCAAAAAAAGTCAATTAGGTCTTATATTTAGGACCGGAGATAGTAACATGTATCATTCGTGATTACATTATGTGTTTGTTGTCAGGCATGGTCGGTCAAAGCAAATTGTGGATTTAGTTGGTTAGTTAGTTTTTATTTTGTTTTATTTCTTTTTATAAAAAAATTATGTGTATGTTTGTATAAATAGAATAAATTAATTTTACACCCTAAATTTAAATTGATTAATTTTTTTTTTGTATCCTAAATTTCTTTAAAAAAGTTTATTTTTATAATTACAACTGGATGGAGTATATTCGCACAGTTTGCTTAAATATATTCTTCACTCTATAATTGATTTTAGATTATCTATCCATTAAAATATGTTTACTAAAATATATAAAATGTAGACAATTTAAATATGTTTAACTCTAACTTCTCATATATTTTCTGGGCAGGAAACAGATTATATATATTGCTGAGAAACAGATTAGAGAAGGGAAGGGAGTTCTGGCTCAGTCCAATAAAATGTTAGTTCTGTGCTGAGAGAGATTGGAGAATCTTGGTTCTTTTTCTTTCTTTTTTGGTCAGAATCTTGGTTCTTTTTCAGGTGATAAAAAGAAGGAAGTAATAAGGACTAGTGTTATTATTGATTATATATTTTTATCTTTCATTAGTGGCTAACGTTAATACTCCCAATACATTAGTTTAATTACCCTTTCTGACGTTGCAACACAAAGTTTTAGTTGGTTCCCATTAAATTATTTTACTTTTCTTTCTTTTCAACCTTTTCTTATCCCCGACTATTTCCTCCGTATTAAGCTTACGGTATTTTTCCTATGTAACAGCTCACTTATAGTCAATGAGACATTATCCTTAAATATAGCACGTATATATTTGAAATTGGACGATGAAGTTTGCTTTACTTAATAGTAGTTGAGTAGGTACAGACGTTATAAAAGATGTATTTTTTTCCTTTGCTAAACATCTATTCCATCTGGTTCATATGAGCCCAAAATTCAAATAATTTTAGTCTAAAATATAATAGTTCATCATTTCATTCTCTCCTCATTTAATGTATTTTTTTACTTACTCATAACTCTTTTTCATATTTTTTAATGTTTATCTCTCAATAGTATGATAAGAAATATAAGTAATATTGAGAAAAAATTAACTTCAGAGATTCAACTAATTTTCACATATTTTCTTAATAAACATATTTTGGCGGCTAAACTCTCATATTGTGGATTGAATGGAGTAAGTATTATGAGTATTTGACTATAAAAACATATAAGTATTAAATAAACCATAATAACATGCTACAATATATTTTTTTCTATATTGATTGCCATATTAATATGTTATTAATTAATATGTAATTAATTGTGTGACTATATTCTTCCCCTACAGATAGTTTTTATGGGAAGATAGTGTATGAATTAATGGTATTTGTCTAACTTTAGGACCTTCTACCTCATTTATTTAAAATTGTTATCTTCAAGATGGGACGTAGCCAGTTTGCATCCTGGCTTATTATCATTTATTATGTAAAGAAAATAAAAAAATGGGACATCTATCTTTTTCAGGGAGATCCTTTTTCAGGGAGATCCCAATGTCCTTTTATAAATGTGAATAGCCAGAAATGGTCAGTGCTTCTTTGATTAATTACGTACATCGGTACATGCGGTCTTCTCAAAATCAGCAACTCAATCATACACATTCAAATTTTGTTGCTACTGTCACACTTGCGGCTACTTGCTATTTACAAAATTATTTTTTTTGCCAGATATATAATTATCATTATATATTTACAGAGAGAGAGAGAGAGAGAGAGTAGACAGACATTGAGAGAGACAGACTGAACTTTTGCTAGGGAAACATGGTTTCCATCTCAAAAATTTCAGAGAATAATTCAGGCCCAAAGCAGAAACGCTTGGCCAATTTATTTTAGGTAAATAAAATAATTATTTTAAAAAATAATTCATATAATTATATTTACCTTAAAGGGAGAGGGGGCAGAAGAAATTGGCGACACTAATTTGAGGAAAGCTCCCTTCTCTTTTTCATTGGATCTTCTAATCATTGGAGAGATTTTGTTAATCGCTTTTCATAATCATTGCTGATTTCTCCTTCCAAAAAGATAAAACCAGTGGATCAGGAATTCAGGATGAATGTCTCTAATTTTAATTAGTATAAAAAGGAAAAAAAAAAAAACAGAGTAGCCACACAAGTTATTAACTGAGATTATAATAGAATTGATTGTTTACTTGTTAAGAGTTCAGTGGAATTTATGGGATGCAAGTTGCAACTAGCATATGACCTAGTGCCTTGCCTGAGTCTTTAGTTTGTTTCTTATATTTATAGGTTACTTTTCGTTTAAGTAGTTTTGTTTTTCGGTGCTTTAAAAAATATGTCTATTGCAATATTAATTTTATAATTATATGAGTATATAAATCATCAACAATAAAATCTCATTTCCTCTTTTTTGTTGGGCATTATTGTCTCTATCTCTTCAAAAGCGTAAGATGAAAGCAAGCTCACTAATGTTGAAAAGGGATAAAAACAACTAATAACGGTCAACCATCAGAATTTTTTTTTTTGGGGCACAACCATAGTATATTTAAAAGCTGCTTATCATTTACCAATAATTTCGCTTTTTCTGATTATACTTGTATCTTGCTTTGTGTTTTATAATCAGATTTTAGAATTTTCTCCAATTGAATTGGTACATATATACTGTTTCAAAAAAAGTATACATACTACCAATGGGTAGTTGGTTGAGCTGGTAAGTGGGCTACAACCCCCGTAAGGATGAGAACGCGTGTTCGAATCCCGGGAAACGCTCTCATTGGGAGAGGGGACAACCTTGTTTATGTGGGCAACACTCCTACCCCTCGAGTCCGGATTAAACCGGGCGGTGATTAACAAAAAAAAAAGTATACATACTCCTAGTTGTCCAAACTATAAGACTCGTTTGTTTTTTTTTAGAAATTAAGGATGAAAAATTAATTATTTTAAAATGCTTATAGTTATCTTTTTTCCTCAAAATTGATTTATTCTACCCGAAACTAACCTATAATCTAAATATGTACTACCTATGGTCCTAAATATAAGACCTAATTGCCTTTTTTTTAGAGATTAAGGTTGCGAAAAAGATTATTAAATGATGACATATTTGATATATTTTTAGATTATCCATTAGTTTATAAGTAAAATAAACTAGTTTAAGGGAAAAAAATTAGGTAAATCAATTTATTGATGTGTTTCAAAATATAACGTTCACTCAGTGTTGTCAGAATCGGACCAAGCCGGACGGTCCAAACGGTTGGACCGTCACCGCCCCCACCACGGCTCAGTCCATGTGCAAGAACCGTTTTTCTAGTTCAACCGTGTTGGGCCGTTTGGAGCCGGAAGATGAGCCGAGAAACGGCTTAAAACTAGGAACCATAATGGTTGAACCGGCCGGTCCAAACCCAATTATTTTTTGCAGAAAAGAAACCAAATTGCTAATCCCAAACTTTTTAAACATCTTATCTTCTTATTATTGTTTATTTATTGTTCAATTGTAAATATATATTATTGTCAAATATATTATTGTTTATTTTACTAAAAAATATTATTTATTCCACTTTTTCCATAGACAAATACAAAAAATGGATTTATTTACTAAGTTTCTAATGATTATATTTTTATTCAATGATTTCTTATTAAAAATCAAGAGATTAAACTATCACAATTTTTTTCTATGTTTATATGTATGGTATATTTAAAAGTAATATAATTTTTCTTTAATTATCATATAATTGGTTCAACCATTGGTCCGACCCGTCCGACCATGTGAACCGTGACCCTGAGTCTTTTTTAGTTTACCTTTCGGTTTGGCTTTTACAACATTGTGTTCACTTTAATTTTGTCTCTCTCTCTTTCTTGTGTTTTCTTTCCACTTTTGCTCTTTTTCGACTATGCATATTGCAATTAATTATTTAAACTCTCTTCTTATAGCTACACACACCACTCATCTTAATTTTCCCATACTCTCTCTCTTTTTTTTTATTACACCCATACTCTCTCTTATCAATAGAGTAAAATGGAAAAATGAAATATATTTCGGACACAATAATTCTTTTTAACTACTTCGAACAATTTTTTTGAATAAAATAAAACAGTTATTTGCAGTTTTGCACCTTATAATTAATATCAAACTTTTTTATAGCAAATGGAACCTTTTAAAATATTAATTATTTAAACATTTGTATTTGAAAATAATTTATTATTTATAAAATAAAGGCTAAAGTATACTTTTAGTCCCTTATGTTTCCATCAAGTTTCAATTTAGTCCTTTATGTTTAGAAAGTACACTTTTAGTCCTTTTTTACTAACACCGTTAGTTTAACTTAACGGAATATGCTAACTTAACAATTTTAAATGGTTATTAAATACTGAAAAAATGTTCAAAATAAAATATTTGAGTGTAAATAATCTTATATTTTCAAAATTTATCATTTTTGGTCTAATTTCATTATAAAATAATCATTTAAAATTGTTAAGTTAGCATATTCCGTTAAGTTAAACTAACGGTGTTAGCAAAAAAGACTAAAAGTGTACTTTCCAAACATAAAGGACTAAATTGAAACTTGATGCAAACATAAGGGACTAAAAGTATACTTTAGCCTAAAATAAAATAATTATTGCATATTTCTTTCAAATGCACGCACGCAATTCGGGTACATCTTGAGGAAAACCTTGTTCTCACTAGCATACCGTCTCATAGTGTTTGAAACTAACCCTGGAGTACACATTTATGTTGGGAGATATGGCTCATTTATGTTGGCATCTAATTGTATACTCACTCCGTTCCTAAATATAAGATCACTTTGGTTAATTTGAGGAGATTAAGGAAGACAATAAAATTACATGATCTTCCCAAAATCCCCTCAATTATTTAACTTTAAAAGGAGGAGGGGTTTTCAATGAAAAGAGGGAGTATAAGGGTAGTTTGGGCAAAACTTGAGATAAAATAGGAAGTGATCTTATATTTAGGAATTTATCCACTTCCCCAAAGTGATCTTATATTTAGGAACGGAGGGAGTAATTTGTATCCTCCCGCTCCTAATATTACCCGCGATTCCACGTTGTGTTTCCTTTCCACAACTTCAATAAAATCTCTACATACTCATTCCAGTTTCCAGATGCAGCACTAAAGATAGAGGTGCAGCAAAGATAACCTATTGTTTCATGGGACTCTCGTCAATAAGTTCATAGTTTTAGCTGCCATCACATGCACATAAATGCGGTAAAAAGACAAATCAGTCCGTTTCAAATGTAAATTGATTGGGAAAATGATAACACGGATTCGTAAACAGCACTCCCACTGGTGGTTAAATATATACTACCTTCAGTACTAAATATAAGACCTAATTGACTTTTTATTGGAGAGATTAAGGTTGCGAAATAGGTTATTAAATCATGACATATTTGATATCTTTTTAGATTATCCATTAGCTCATAGGTAAAATAAACTAGTCTAAGAGAAAAAATTAGGTAAATCAATTTATAGTTAACTTATTTTTTGTTTTTTATAGGATTTTCCAAAAAAGTCAACTAGGTCTTATATTTAGGACCGGAGGGAGTAACACTTATTTGTAGTGGTTAAATTTGATTTGAAATATAAAATTTATTTTAATTATTCACAATTTATCTTAAATTATTCATATTAATGTTTCTTAATATTCCCTATATAATCCTAAATATAAGATCACTTCAACTTTTTTTGAGGATCAAGGAAGTCAATTATACAGCTTAATTTCAACATATCTTACATATAATTGTATTATACGATATTTTAAGATAAATTAGTTTTGAAGAAAAATATAACTATAAATATCTTAAAATCATGACCATGGAGTAATAAACAAGTGAAATGGGATACTAGGAGTAAATATAGATGTTCAGAGTGTATTAATTATATCATGAGTTTTACTAACATATTTAATCTAATCAAACTAGTATTGATCTTGCATGATACATGGGACATTTTGCCTTGGTCTGATAACTAGACCTTGTGAAATGCATAACTTGAAGGGTTAAATAATTTATATGTATAAAATTTAAATTTCTTCATCAAATGATCCATGACATAAATTTTTTAAACATATTGTTATCTTCCGTGACTGGAAAATATACTTTATTATACTTGTATTAGGTATCATTTTCTTCCCTAAATTGTAATTAGTGCACTTTTTTTACTAGCATTGTTTCTTTAACTCAACGATGACAATAGCTCAGTGTACAACAAGTGATTGTTTCGATCGATTTTGATTCAATATATGTCTTTTTATCAGAAATTCTATAGTATGTTAGATGTATATATAGGGAAAGGAGTTTATTATTAAATGGAGTTTTTTTTTATAAAAAAATGAGGCACCTTTTTCCTTGACCCTCTTTAATGAATCAATCATTAACTCCAACATAAGGACTAGGATGGATGAATGCTGTGATAGACTTGGTCTCAGGTTTACAGCACGCAGAAAAAATGACATTCTACGTACTCCAAAATTACTATTCTGTGTGAAGTGTGAATACCAAGCATGTTTTCTTTCTTTATATTTTCTAAGTTATGCAAATTGGAAGTTACATTGGTTCTTATTTCTTTGATATTAAATCTTATTGATAAAAGAATTGAGTTTTCAATAATTATAACAAATCGGATGCTACACTTGAAAATTTATGTTAATCCCTAGTAAATTTAAGCTTTATTTTACTTTTCATTGTTTATTTAATAAACAATAATTGCTCAATCATTTAGATTACCATATCAAAGGATGGAAAAGACCAATCAAGCTGGAGACAATACTACTAGACGATGTCTCGGCCTTGTTTCAACATGAAGTCTGAGCCAAGCATTTATATCAATTCATATAATCACTATTTGTGATTTCGCTTCAATGCACAGCTTGTCCTATCCAAATTATTGATCCGAAAGCTCATACTTATCGTCCCAATAATTATCAACTTAAGACTTTTTTGACGATATCCAAAGTTGACAACGATATCCAAAGTTGACAGCTTTAACCGCAACATTACCTGGTAATAAAACCCAACATTTATAAAAGTTTCTGCTGCAGCAAAGTAGTGAGTCGTTCTCTTCTTGTAGATGAGATTTCAGATAATTAAAACAGGTGATAAATAGACACTCCTGTACTATTACGGTTCTCCAAATTAAATATTTTTCTTGGCTTTTCATTTTGTCGTTGGTTTTACACTTACAGATGAAATTTAGAATTTTACACGGTTATATTGGCTTGTCTAAATGGGGGCTCATATCCTTTAAAGGGTATAAATAATAAAATACATTTATATCTTTTTGCCTCAATTTTCTCAGTTAACTAAATTGCACATAAAAAGAAGTTTTTACTCAGAGATTATTATCTAATATTTATTAATTTCGAATGATATCTAACACAAATGATTAAAATCAGTTTTATTTAGTAAATAAATAATGGATATCATGTTTTTTTTGCCACAAATAAATACCATATATTTTTTTATAACAAAATAGTACCATATACAGAGGATATAACAATATATAAGTCAATAATATATATATTTGGCATAACATACAGTGCGACAGAAAAGTGTTGGAATCGCAGCAGCCACTTCTATGCAAGCAATGATTAGCATAATTAACTAATAATTAACATGATTATGAATGGAATCATAAATTGCGGCGTCCTACATTCACATAGATAACTTAAAGATTTGAGTCAAAGTTAGAGTTATGTAAGTATAATAAACCAAGCGAAACATGAAATCAGCAATTTAGAAAAAAGAAGCATGACGTACGTAGGTAGAACGCATGGCTTTAATTTTTCTTATCAATAATTTAAAAGTGGACGAAGCAAATAAAGCAGATAATAGCAATTAACAATAACAACAACAACAATAAAAATTGCATGGAAGCATGTGGGTAAATAATGAAACCAGGGTGAAGGTAATATATAATAATGGTATTATGGAGAAAGCTAGGGGGCCCCGCACGAGCATGAGGGAAGCTAATGGATAAATATTTTAAATGAGAAAAACAATAAAGAAATGGAAATAAATAGAGTGGGTGGGAAACGAAAGAAGAGAGGCATATCATAGTGAGAAGTCTATCATTTTCATATGCACTGTCTGTAAACAAAGAGGCATCTTTTATGACCCCTTGATTCCGTGTGATTTTAATTTTTTTGAGGGGTAGGCCTTAGAATATTCGAGGCAACTAGCAGTACATGAATACGTGGATGACACCAATTAATTTTGGTAGGCCAACAAGAAAGGGCCATTGTTTACTCGTTTGAGTTTGGTAGTGAGAGTAGTGAGGAGTTCAAGAAAATATTGGTTTGGTAGGGATGAGGATTCATTAACCTCACTCACCTTCTTCTGTTTTTTTTCTAAGGTATCCCATCGACATCTCAAGTTGGAGTAATCTTGCTATTCTAAAGTCTCATATAGGGGTAGACAACTGGCCTACGAATTTGCTTAATTCACAAGGGCTAGGGATCGAACCACTAACCACTTGTTTAAGGAACGAGAGTACTTACCACTCATGCCAATCTGTCAGGCTACTTCCTCCTTTTGTTTTTAATGTAAGGTTTAGAGAATTATTACTCTGATCTTGATTGTTAAATATACATTTTTTTATGTGGAATGAATGATTTTTCATTACAAATCATTAAATGGATGTTAATTACGTTTCCCCCCCAAAATCTTGATACAACTTTCTTTGTTTCTTTAATCAATTGTTTTTTGTGTGGATAAGTTTGATTTATTTTTCCTATCTTCAAACAATTTAATGACTCGACCATATGAAGTGGTTGCAAGTACCTTAGAATAGGGACATGAGGGTTACATTGCAATAATAAATAAATAATTTAATTATTTACTTGTCAAAAAATATATTTGTTTTTCTGATGTGCTTTTGTTAACATTTACACTGAAAATACCCCATTGAAAAAATGTCTTGATATATTTGGAATTGTTAAAGTTAAGAGAGTTGAGAAAAAATCATCAAAAGGGAGAGAGTTGAAAATATAAATTTGAGAGGTGAAATGGATCGAGATATAATTGAAAGGGTATATATGCAAGGTGGTACTAGAATAAATGAGTACCATATAATAAACATAAAAAGAATTTTCTTTTCGAGATAAAGAAAACAAGTTGAAGATAAGGAGAAGAGGTTGGGAAGGGAAATAGTAGCAATGAAAGAGGAGGTGTCATTAAGATGGGAGATGGAGGACTCGTGGCAATTTTACATGCTGCCACGCTTCCACTTGTATAATAAAAAAAACGCCCTCCATTTTTAAATAAAAATATTTTAATTGAAATAAACAAAACAACAATTTATTTTACATTTAAGGGTTGTAGTTCTACTTTCTTAAAAACAGTACATATTCTTAAAAACGAATTATTTAATTTTTGATCTAGTATCCTGTTGTATTATAGTGTCAGTTAGTTTCAGTTTTCTACCTTTTCTATTTCATTTCATTTCATTCATTTTTGAACTTTTACAATTTAACAACCCTCGGCCCCTCTTCACCCATCCATATTTGTCAATTTAAGGCATAGAACTCATGACCGTCTCAATGAAAGGAAACATAGGGTGTCATGTATAGGTAAGTTCTTATATTTTAGATCAAAACTATTCAAAATTTTGAACTCTTATATTACGTATAAGTATAACTATATGGTGTATCATTTGAAATAAGCTCGTGGGTGGTTGTGGCTCTCAGGCCTTTTATATATCCCCATCATCTTTTATATATCCCCATCATCTTCACCTTGAGCTTGAGGATCAAATTCGGAGATAATGGTTAATTAAGATGCTAAAATACCTTTCATGTAAGGAAAAAGTTAACTCTGCTGCTGACGTGGTTTTCTTTGTGAACATGAACCGAAACAAGCTTGTAATATAAATGCATAGATCTTTAAAGCTTTTACCAAAGTCTTTCACAGAGAAAAAAGAGGCATAAATTTATTTGGATGTATATATCGGTCATTAATGAGTTCAAATCTTGAATTGTTTTAATCCAAAATATAAAAGTTTTCCTTGAATTATTATCCCATCGTTTAATACATCTTTTCCTATTTTACCCCACATTTCTTTCATATAAAAATCAATGCCCATATTACTATCTCTCTTAATAGTTTCACCATAAATAATTGTAATAATGAAAATAAATTATTTAAGATATTCATAATTTTAAATAACTTCGCATTAATAAATGCAATTTCATTGTTGGACGACTCTTATAATTAGAACCATAGGTATGAAGTATATTTTGAATAAATCATTGAAAAACCAGTGTGATATTTTTGTTGCCACATGATTACCTGAATTCAAACATCAGTAATTTTGATTTGATTAGTATTGTATGTGTATTTTTTTTATTGATTGACATGAAATCAGCACCTTCTAATTTCTGGATCCTATTGCCATACATATGAGCCGCTCATTATTCTAGTTTTGGGCTTGTAGCTTCACTTCTCAATATTTTAGGTTTTGATCTAGTAAGCTTACCTTTTTTTTACCATAATCTAGTAAGCTTACTTGAGAGTTGAGACTTTGAGGAATCTATACCTTACATCTCTAGACCAAATATGTGTCAATAATATGTGCATTTAAACATATCGAGTTATCACGAGGATATTCTATAATAAATTGCTGTGGTAGTTGATAATTGATACTACTTGCTCGGTCAACGATGATTTTTTGAATTCAATTCCGAACACGAGAGCGAGTGGAGTGGAGTGGAGTGGAGTGGAGCAGTGTCGCTATAATTCGTGTTCCACAGCCAAATATCAATGATTAAATTACTTTAACTAATTTGTCGATAACTGATGCATAAATTTGTAAATTAACTGATACTGTTATTAAATACCTTGACTAGATACATTGAAAAGAGTCAACATGGACGGTAACGTGCATAAATAAGTGAAGAGAGGTTTCCTTAGTTACAAGTTGTATTATCTAAGTTACAATTAAGTGATCAACATATTAAAGGAAATCCATTTAATATTACTGCCTTCCACTTTTTTTTTTCTCAGGACTGCCTTCCAATTTGTTTAAGGAAAAAATTGTAAAACCCAATTGGAGAATTACTGCTCGTCATGAGTACTATATGATTCAGTTGCAAGAAAATGAGTACTATATGACACATTTTTAATTTCTAAACATTTTTGTACTATCGATGTACCCTGAATGATCAAATAAGATAGGGGAAAGGGGAGTTAAAAGAGAATGATTAGAGTACTCTTCTACAAAAATATCAATATGTAATGCTAACTAATTTATTTAATTTTAAAACTATGTTGATAGATCATACATCTGGATCAATAGAATACTACAGTCTAGTGTTTATGGGTGTTATTTTAGTGAGAAAATTAAACCTGTTACATTTGTTACCGTTAGCTCTTTTATACAAATAGTGTTGCAAATATAATATTATTTTCAAATTTCAATTTATTCTTAAATATAATATGGTACCCACATTTTGTAGTTAATATACTCCCCTCGTTCCTAAATATAATATTATTTTCAAATTTCAATTTATTCATAAATATAAGAACAGTTTCTAATTTTTCCCAAATTAACTCTATTAATACTTATCTATAATAAAAGAGAGAGAGAGAGTGATAGTAGGGATAAATGTATATGGTTAGAGTGAATTGGTAATATTATATCCTAATAACTAACTTAACTAACATCCTTAATTTAACCAAATTATAGAAAGTGACTTATATTTACGAATGGAGATAGAATTAAGATTGTTCCATGCCCATGACTAAGGAATGTTTTTAACATGGCTACATGTAGAGCTGGTGATAGCAAACAGTCCAATGGGTCCCAATGGGTCTGGCCTAAAAAGGGGTTACTACTATTTTTTTTGAACTGAAGGGGGTTACTTCTATTGACAACCCTTGAGTTGTCAATGACAACCCATTTAATGTATATAACTCATATCCCATGTGGCTTTAATGTAATTTAATGATTGTTTGTGACCTAATTGTGACTTCATTGTATCTCTTCTATGTGAGTGCCTATCAATGGTTCAACCGAATTGAAAATCCGATAATAGCAAATAATTATTAAAGCGGGCAAACACAAACTAAGAACATCATTTATATTTTCAACACAAGAACACAGCACAACTTCTATCATTTTGAACAAAATTACAGGCTGAGAACCAAAATCCTCCAAACAATGTAGAAAGCTAAATTCAAAATTCAAAAATACCCAAATAATTGCAAAACCCATCAACCTATCTCCAAAAGGGCCAAAACCAATTTTTAATACATTTTTCGCACTGCATCTCCCCCGACCAGCACTCTTCAAATCCTTGGTGACAAATAATATATAATAATTATAAAAAAAGAGGGAGGATACAGGGAAAACCACCGCAACAAAAAAATATTTAAAGCACGCAATATACAAAAATACACAACAATGAATTAATTCGAACACACCCCAAGCACACTTAATTTTCTTCAAGGAACCACCTACTCATGTGTGGCATCAATTGCAACTCCTGTCCTGGCTTGAGAAATTCTATTAGCGTAAATGGTGACCAATTTCAATTGTGTGCTGTTAAGCCCTTGCAAGTATGGCAAGAATGCTTTCCCCAGCATGATGTATATATCCACCAAACAGAAAACAACAGTCTGTACCACCCACCATTAGCATAGAATCAGAATGATGGTAAAGAAAAAACACACATTATATGTATGAACAAGTACTACCTCCTGTCCTAAATACTCCTCAGTTTTTAAATATAAGACCACTTTTGATATTCAATTTGTTCCTACTTATAGGACCACTTTCCATTTTGTCTCGTATTTATCCAAGTTTTATGTGATAGGAGAAATAATGGGGCATTATTGGAAAAACATTAAATTACCTAACTTAACTACTTTCCTTAATCCCTCCAAAATTTCAAAAGCGGCCTTATATTAAGGGACAAAGGGAGTACTATAAAAGTTAGTATGGGTTTGACTTTTGATCCTTAATACTCCCTCCGGTCCTAAATATAAGACATAGTTGAGTTTTTTTTGGAGATGTTAAGGTAACAAAATATGTTATTAAATTATGACATATTTGATATATTTTTAGATTAGCCATTAGTTTATAGGTTAAATAAACTAGTTTAAGGGAAAAAATTAGGTAAATCAATTTATAATTGACTTATTTTGCTTTTTTTAGAATTTTCCGAAAAGGTCAACTAGGTTTATATTTAGGACTGGAGGGAGTATTAAGATATTTTTTCATTTTATTTCTAACAATGCACATGGTTTTGGAAAACACCCTGTCACATATGCTATATTTGAGTAGTTTATTTAACTTCATTAATCTCCTTAAATTAGACAATTAAACCTTTATATTAAGGAGCGGAGGTAGCATATCAAAGAGTACCATGATAAAAATAATGCCACAAAGTATATCCATGTACCTTACGAACATCAGCACTCTGGTTTCCAAAAGCTTCAAAAAGTGCGGGCAGAAATGAGGGTAACTGAGCCATCAATTCCTCTTGAGAGAGTCGACCCAAAAGCTGATGAAAAGAATGGCATGTTATGAAAGAAAAATGCAAAATAAAGCGAATCTAACCCATACACAGCAAAGGGTCGCATGTTTGGAGAATGGAGAGGAATAATGAGTAAAATATAGTTTAGTTTTTCTCAAACTTGGTTTATAAAAAGTAAAAAAAAAAAAAATCATTAGATGCAAGAGCAAGAAAAGTTCTGTCCAGTCAATTACCTTTGTCAAGCTGTTTATGCAAGTGACAAGAGTTTTCTCATCCTCAGAAACCAGTAAAGGGACAATAACCTGAAACATTAGGAATAATCAGTATCAGCTTTTACATCAATTCGTTTTTATTTTTTTTTAAAAAAAATAACTCCCCCCTCATGGGCTTTTTTCTTTTTCTCAACCGCGTTACCAGTAACTAAGACACGATGAATTAACAAATTCTTACACTCAAACATCTGAATGGATCATATTGAGACAAAACAATGGTCAGGCAAAGATCTGCTGTATTTGAGACCTGCATAAGGGATGAAATTGGTTGAGTCTGAGGACAGAGAGCATACAATATATATATATAGATAAGAAATTCAGTTACCTTGGGATCCATATCCTTACTGACATGAAGCAACTTCTCAATCACAATTTCAACTGAATCTTCCATGGCATCTTTCTAGAAACCACAAATTGGATAAACCAGCCCCATATTCTATTAATATCTGTCCTGAAAATTCCCAGGATTGAGCTAAGCTATAAATAATTCAACTAGATGGCATGTAATAAAAACCTGGTTTTTGAGCATCTCAACAATTAATGATAGAGTGAGCTCTCTGATTGAGGAATCTGAATCATCCAGCAGCTCAAGAACGACTGTCAAAATCTGATTGAAGTACTGCAAGTTCATCATGAAACTATGATTATATGTACAGAAACCCAAAATTACCATGGAGTATTTGAACACAGATTTCTCATTTCTATAATTATGTCTATTTAACAGATAATTATCAACTTGCATTCGAAAAATCAGTTTCACAGATAAATATAGTTTCAATTTCAAATCAATAAGAAATAAGAAAAAAAAAAATTACAGACACCCAAAGCTAAAGACAATTTTAACATGATTTTGGGATGAAATGTCTAGAACTGAAGAAAAAAAGCAATCTTTCCTATTATTCATCCAAATTTTTAGCACCAAACAGAACCATATCAACTAGCAAACAGATAAGATTGACATGAAATAAGAAACCACGCTTGCACAATCACAATCAATATTATGAGCATCAGTGATTGGGTGCTTTCATTCCAAAACAGTTTGCACCTTTAAGGACCGCTGACAATCATACAAAATGAAGGAGAAATAATCATCGATATGAAATCAAACATACCTTAGTCCAAATAGAATGATCATTTGCTCCAGAAGCTTCAACCAACTGTTGAAGTGCAGTCCTCTTGCTTGAAACAGAGTTTCCATCACCCCCACTGCATACCTAATACCAAACATACATACATCTTATCACTTGTTCGACGATGAAGAATGCAATTATTAAAATATTCTACTACAAGGCATTCTACCATAACATCTGACATTTGTGACATGAGTATTTCAAGTTCAAAATCCAGAGGCCATTAGTTTTTACATTGAACTGCTTGGCAGCTACTTCCAGAATAGTTACATGCTTCTATGATAATGTTTCAGATTTGTTCCTCTTCCTTTGATTCTCTGTTATCACTCCTTATCAAGTTCTTGGAAAATGTTAGGGCACTAAAATTCTAAGGATTAAAGCACAACAGTGTTTAAGTGACTTCACCAAAATCTACAGCAGGCCAGAGAGAGAAGCTCTCAGCTTCCTTATGGGTTAAAAGGTGTTTTTCCCCTCTTAATGCATAAGTTTATCAATTTATTTTCTGCTCCAGTCTTTTATGCTTTTAGGGTTGAAATTTTTCTGTTCTCCTTCCTTCTACCTCTGTGTCTTATAGAAAATTCTACATTCTTTTATAAAAAGAGCAAACTCATGTTAGTAGCATCAACTCACCATATGAAGAATTTGTGGGATGCTAGGACCTGTGTCTGTCAAAGAGTTAATGTTCATAGTTTCGGCGAAGTGATGATCACGGTCCAATTCTGAAGAATATTTTTTATCATCTCCAAAGCTTTCAGTAACATTTGAATGCTCTACAGACATCAGACCATTTCCATCCAGACGAGAAGTTGAAAGACCCTCAAAGTTAACACAACTGTCCACATGTTGACCAGTTTGAGGGCCAACATTTTGGTTTATTGGATTGACTGTGGATGCAAGATCCTTAGTTTTTGAACCAAGACTACCCTGACTTAAATCAATCTCATGATTCTGATGCAAAAATTCCTGAATTTCACCAGAAGCTGCTTGGCCTAGGCTGGGTTTAACAAGGGTCGAGTCTTGGGAACTCCACTTTCTACCACTATCACTATCAATGGAACCTGCAGAATACCTTCCAAGATAATGAGCTTTCCTAGAAACACCAACATACCCCTCTTCTGAAGATGTTCCAACAACATCAGATGGATCATAGGAAGACTTTGAGCGCTGCCTATCTTTCTTGCTCTGTAAAAAGTTTATCAAATCTACTTCAATGCGTGGAGTATATTGTTTAAGGGCTCGCCTCAACACATTTTGCTCTTCAACTGACAAACTCAGGATGAAATTCAGGACAGCGGTAGAATCAAAGTGAGAATACACTGATATAATGCATGTAATTGCTGCTTCTTTGAGCTTTGTATTTTTGTCATGGGCCAATGGTGCTAACTTGGCAAGCCACAATTTCAGGATGCCAATATTAGCAGCACCTTCAGGATTCATTGAATGTTTGTTAAAGGAGCTAATTGCGTATTCAATAACAGCCAACTTTGCTTTTGGAGACCTCTGCTCATCAAGTGAGCGGAGCAATGCAGGTAAAAGGGAATCTACACTGTATGTTTTGCTAACAACTTCCAAAGTCATTGAGCTTGGTTGCCTAACAAGTTCTTTAGGGTCGATTAACCGAGAAAATACATGAGGTAATATTCTTTCCATGTAACTCTCAAAGGGCCTTCGGCATGCTGGAATGATATCGGCAAGTGTTGAAAGAGCAGCCTGCGCAACTTTATGGTGTGGGTCATCCAAATGCTGAAAAAAAAGCTTCATTACCTTCTCAAAATTCTGGACTACTTCTTGAATCCCCTTTGGACCTTGCTGTAACAACGAGTGAAGATAATTAAAAGCAGCAACCCTAGCAGACCAGTCAGAACCTGAACTAAGGCCTTCACTCAAGGCTTCATGAAGAGATGCTGGTCCATCTGTATAATTGGATGACTCTCCAAGGGATAGTTGGCTATCGTCAAAACTCCTCCTCCCAACAGACATTCGCCCAGCTACATTTTTCCTCAACAATGGTCTCTGGAAATTAGGCACATGACTATTTTGTGAATCCCTAAAGTGTCCGTCTCTATAAGTAGCATCCATATACTGCCTATCATTGTGGGGGTTCATAAACCGCCTAGCCTCCCTAATGTCACCGATGTCATCAACAGAGCTTCTATCTTGAACCCTTTCAGAAGCCCTTTTACTGGAGTATGATGTAAGTGCTGATAAAGGATCCATAGTAACATTACCATGATATGATAACTTTCCAGAATCTTTAGAAGCTTGAATTTGAGTGATTATATCAGACAAACCCAAACCACCATTTCGATTAGAACCTTTATTGACAGCAGAAGCGGTTGATTCTGTTGTTGCAGAGTTCACTAAGTGATTAGATGCTGGGACTGCAGCAGGAAATGGTGGATCACGAGACGATGGAGGGTCGACTCCTGCGCTAGGGGCAATAAGAAAAATAATTAGCTGCTCAGAAATAGTTTAGAACTATATTACTAATGTCATCAACACTGAATGACAAGAAGCAATAAAGATTGCAGTAGAATGTAAAACTACTGGATGAACTTATTTGGTACCTAGATCCAAACTTGATGAGCGGAAGGCTGCTGAATTATGCTTATCAGATAAATCCAAACCTCTGAGCATACTTTCAATAGCTGTGACCTTCTGTTTGCTTGCATGCAACACACTTTCCAAGCTACGCTCTGCACCTTTACCAAGTGACTTTGCCTGAGTAATGCCAGAGGAAACAGATGCCCCTGATGATAAACTTGAACTTCTATCCATTGCAACAATAGCAGAAGTCCCATATCCAGGTAGACTGGAGGGAGCAGAGGCTTGACTACTTAATGACAGTAATGCACCTCTTTCACGGATGGAAGGCGAGGCATGCCGCCTATGTATTCCTCCATCCTCCTCATTTATCAACTGCAAATCAGCATTTTTAAGGGGGAAATTATTTAATCACTGCCAAAAAGCTGTACATGAGTATTTAAGTCATGAACACATACCCTTTGAATAACAGGATCAAAGGATGAAAATAGGCGACGGGAACGCTCTGGCCAAGTTTTTGCAAACATTCTATAGCACATCCTTGCAGTTGATCGAACCTACCAAGTTTCATAATCCAGTCATTTTCACACATAAGTGACACCAATAGTTCAGTCAGAAATGACTGGTGATGTCATCAAACAATCCAACAAGTTGCTGTTTAGGACCTCCAAAATTGATAAACTAAAAGAAAAATAAAAAGTGAGCAACCATATTACATTAGCCTAAGCTACAGCTTCAAGGGGAAAAACCAAATAGCATATGAACCATGACTGTATATAATGAAACAAAAACATTAACTAATTATGTCAAACTGAACATTATTTCTATGTCTTAGATTCTTGAAAGAAAGAAAAAGCAAAGACACGGGTACTCAATCTGACTTTAGAATTAAACAGTCACCAATTGATCCCTTAATGGCTTAATCCAAGCCATAATTATTGCTTCCAAATCACTCTACTTATACCTACATGTTAACCTTTTAATCTAATGATTCCCAACCTACAATTCCCAACTTCCCAAACTAAAATCCTCAATTTTCTCAAAACTGAATGATAAAACTACATAACCAGTACATGGATTTTTAAAATTTCAATATTTTTTTAAAATTTCAATATGACTATTGCATTTTATCATGTTTTAAATCGCAACAGAATTTTGCCTAAGGTTTACACACATGCTAAGATAATCACTTCTGCTTCCCACAACTTCACCTGCAAGGCATTACCTAGCCCGCTTTCTCTTGCACAATAGCCACTACACCTAGGCTAGTGAGGACTAAAAAAGAGTAAAATATCATTAAAAGAGCCAATCAGGCAATATACACAAAAGTCATAGCATGGAATTCACATGTGAATCTTCATAAGAAAAGAATAAAAGGTGCCACAATAAGAAAACAATCCAAGTTTAGCAAACATGATGCGAGGTTCACATTTAAAGAAACATGAACCAACAAAAAACTATCAAAAGTACCTCACTCATTGCGTCTGATACACAACACTTTATCAAATCCTCGTATAAATCAGCTGATCGCTGTATTTCTGGAGCATCAGGCCAATGTTCTAATATCAAAAGAGCATATTCACAACACCTACAATATAAAAGAATTAAAGATTTATCAAAACTTCCACAGATTTTATTACAGCAGCATGACAGTTCATACCTAGCACGAAGTATAGCACTGCGATCACTTTTAGCACATTCAGCTATACGAGGAAGCACACGAGCAACTTTACAGTTACGCAGCATCTAAAAGTTAGAGGGCAAAGGTGAAATTAACATATAACACATGGGAAAAAATACTTATAACATTTGTTGAGCAGATATATATTACCGTTTTTATGCAGTTATCTGCAGACTCTGCAATCACAAGTACAGTAATCACAACCAGCTTGAAAAGGACCTGATTATCAAACCATGAATTATTGAACTTTCTGAAAATGTCACAATCATGAAAGTCAAAGATAAAACATTATGCTCACCAGTATGAACATTTCAGCACATTGTTCAAAATCACCCAAGAGATCCTTTGACAAAAAGCATAGTAGATGGCAAGCCTAAATCCAAACGAAAATGCCAGCAGAAAAAATGTGCATGAGCAGTTAAAGAGGTGGCATATAAAGCCCTTGAACTTAAATAAAAATAACCATACTGTCTTTCCATGAAGGAGTCAAATTTTGGCATTCAAGATTTGTAAAAAGCTAGAAATGCTTGGGGGGGGGGGGGGGCGGGTTATTATAACCAAACTTACTTAAACTCTTACAAGTTCTCATCCTGTTATACCTTTATTTTTCTTCATATATTTTGAAGAGGGAATTGATATTCCATGTTAATTATATTTATCTAGAGGGTGGAAGCATTTACACATGTTGAAATAGGGTCAGTAAAAAGAAGAGTGGATACAAAAGGAAATGTTCATAAACCTGCTTCACAATGCTAGATCTTCGATCAGATAATTGCACACTTAAAGGTCCAACAAGTTGCTTCAAGAGTCCCCGAAAACTAGGATAGTCAGCAGCACCTAACAGAATAATGAAAAAAATCCAACATTGGTGCCACAGACCAAAAACAAAAGAAACACACGCAGGACATATCTCAATGAAAAAAAAAAGCCATCTTCCACAAATAAGTAACAGAAAATTAAACCGATAAAGGAAAGTGGATAACTCTGGTAGCTAGTAAAATTACAAAATCATTGAAACATAATTGAACAGTTCGATATTGCTTAACTCATTATGAAAACTGATATATAGTTGATGGTTGCACTCAAAGGCAATAGTTCAAAGCCTTACAAGAATCCAGATTTCCATTTCATATCATTTATCAAAGAACAGTTCATTTCACAAGTCTTTCATGCCATAATTCAGTACTCAAAGGCTAAATATTGAACTAAAAGCCTACAGTTAAATACTCAAACCAAATTGATCCAAATACACACAAAGATCATCAGAGGCATCCATCACATCGATCTCATATCACATTACCCTAACAGTATCACAACTCACATAGAAACAAAGCTGATCGTGCAGTACTAAATGAGAAAGCTCCAAAATTATTAACATTTCAAGCATATGTAACCATGTACATACTCTTTTTGGCCACAAAAAAAACTATGTACATACTCATAAAAGGACGAGTATCACCAACCTCCCAAAACAAGACCTTCAATTCTTTGCATGGCACCAATTCGAATTGACCAATCTTTTTCTGGCACAAGGGTCGATGCAATCTTTTCAATTTCCCGGATTAACTCCTTTTCTGAATAAACCTTGACAGGATCAATGGGTCTCTCTGTGGGATCACCTTCTCCTGCTTGTAATGAGAAAACAATTGAGCTATAACAAAGGTATGTATAAAAACACAAATGGTTCAGCTAGGACAGCATCTTTCTGTATTTGTAAACATAACAAGTCTTTCCCTTTGCATCACTCTGCCACCGTCTAAATCATGTCAATTTGCCCAAAATGGGTAAATCGCACTATATGGTGTCACAATCTTTTAAGTTTTTTGGAGAAAGGAAAAACACGAACCATTAACTTAACTCCATAGCAGTCATATGATTTGACAAGTTTAAAAGACAATGTTTATTCAGTCTAAACTTGTGGATTCATCCCAGTACTGAAATATACATGCTAGCTACATTTATGCCCCCCAAAATTAAAGACTCTCATTGAAACAAAATAACAGGATAATCACCATTCTGTAGCTAGATTTAATTGGAAACGTAATCCTCATGTAAGAAAACCTAAAAATCCGATCAGTCATGCTCAAACAAATAATATCACAGAAAGAAAATAAAACTCAAAATTCAAGCTATCAGCAATGTCAAAGTTTGCGCTTTACAGTATAAAGCAGATTACCTGACAAGCATACATCACAAATAAGGTATAAATACAATAGAAGGCAACATTGGGTATCTAAAGACCAGGAAGGGAACAAATATATCAAAACATACAGACAGGAGCCTCCAACAAAACTGCATTCAGAATAAATATTAATAGCATTAACAATCCCAAAACTGTATAGATTCTAACCTCCAAAAAGTGAAGTCTCCCTTGATGAACTTTTAGCTTTTGGACTACTTTTCTTGGGATTAACACTCGAAGACTTAATTTCCCCAGCAGTAAAACCACTTCCAATACCATCTGAGGAGCGCACTTTAGGTTGAATGCCCTCAAGCCTAGCATTAATATCTTTAACCTAAAACCATTGTGATGCAAGAGAATTGGAATAATAAAATCACTCGCAGTAGTTGGCTTAACGTAAAAGGGCCTTCAAAGATGAAAGTGCGCTCCTAAAGGTTGTCAAATAAATAACAATAAAAAAGAAAGCAGTTTTTTCTCTAATATTTACCATAGATGATGGAAGATTGTGACGATGAAGTTCATCCCGAAATTGAGGTCCAGCTTGAGCATACATCTCCTGAAAATGGAAAATCTCAAATTAACCAAATGTTTTGAAGAAACCATTTCAGATGTGAGATCAAAAATAACTTAGCCATATTGTATCATGATTGAACTGATTTAATGAAAATGGATAACTTCAAACTTCAGGGTAAATAGAACACATCAATCGTAAAAATAGATTTACAAACTCAAATTTATTACTGAGTACTACGTGATATGATATATTTTCTTTCCTTCTAATCATAAACTTTAAAAAGTACAGACAAACCCTTTAGTGAGGGTGAGCACTAAAATAAGACAAAAGATGATATAGCCACCTCAATGCACAAAATAGCTGCTTCCCTGACACCAGGGTTAGGATCATTGAGCAACTGCAAAATCTGAATTTTCAAATCGAAAGGTTAGTATCACATACTGAAACATCTAACCATGTAAAGGCTAAGTGCTGCTTCTTTGTAAGTCTCAGTAAACATACTGGAGGAAGTATAGCCCGTTGAAGGGTAAGCTCAGTAGATGCAAATAGACCAATTGCAGAGGTGACGGTCCGTGCAAACTCCTCTCTGACCCTCCAACTCCTATGTGTCCAGGCAAAGGAACCAGCTCTTTCCACAATTATTGTGGGAGATGAAACCTATATAACAGTAAAAATGTCACATAATGGAAGCAAATAAATTGGTTCCATAAACATAGCATAATCAAGCATGCGATGAAATCAGCTCATTTTTATACTTCAAAAAAGATGTGAATGGGTGAAACAGTCATGTGTAGGTCAACTAACACACTTCTTAAAGGATCTTTCTTTAGGACAAAAAAGAAATTTTCTTGTAGAGATAAGAATAAACACTGCCGGAAGATAAGAGAACCTCGTGAAAACGAGGAGCAAAACCTCATAAATAAAACCTCCCATAATAACCCTGAGTGCAGAGCACCAAAAGGAATCCATAGATTCAGTATAGTTATATGCCATAGAACAAAGAATCCATAAGGTGAAAAATGTGTTCTCCTTATCACCAAACCTTTGAAATAAAACACAAACAGCTCCAGAGTCCAGATTACTATTGTAAGAGGAAAATAGTCCAAAGATAAGACGGTACCAAACAATGTAGAGGTAAAGTGAAAAGTCGCTAAATCAGATCTAACAGAACACATATGTCAGAAGAAAGAGCAGTATAAGCTCTGCAAATCAACAGCCATCTGGATTAATCATGTTAAGTGGTACATCTGGACCACATAAGGACCTTAGAGAGGCATATCTAGAAGAAACATGACTCTTATAAGAAGAATAAGTAAGGAACAGGAAAAAAAAGTTAGCAGGAAATCAAGATTCCAGACTCCACAACTGTGACTGGATTGATAAAATGAAGCAAATCAGCTAAAAGGAAAGAGAAATGGAAGCTCCCTACATTCTCAGCCATCAATAACACACTCCGCAACAATCTAATCAAACAGCTAGCTTCAGCGTCAACTTTTTAAGGGACCTACCTTTCTTTTTGGAATGTACATACACATATTGTTATGCATACATTGTGTGTGAAAGAGTACTTCCCTGGATGCACACATAACCATCAATTCTACAATAAAACCAAATCTCTGTTACAGCAGTAATATGTGCATGCAACATCCCTACATAATTGATAACCGCATGACAGACCGCAGAACAGCTCTTATGATCAAGGTCTCAATTCCCATAAAATCTAGGATGTCTTGCAAGAGCCATTAAACAAAAACTAAACCCAAATAGCCATCATAATTTCCATTCTCCAGAGAAGCAGGCATATCCACAGTTTAGAAGACAGATTAAACATATGAATCAAACATTGAAAACCAGCACTTCCCTATATCAATTGGTTAGGTTTTAACGTCATTGAGCTCCCTTTCCATAAACTCAGTTTCATACTTGCTCTCACATTTTCATTAATCTTTTCAATCTCATGCCAAGTCATTCAACAGTCAACATTAACAACCAAAAGTGCCAATAGGAAAGCATTTCTTATATAAACAATTTCATATCTCCTACTTTCCACCTTACTAACTTTGTCATTGCCCGCTCTTACTTACGATAAACTATTTAGACTTGCAGGACTACAAACTCCACTACTCCACCATAATGGCAAATTAAACTAGCCTCACATGTAACACGATCCAACTTCATACACTTTCCTACCGGAATATAAACACACATTCAATCGCAAATAATCCTTCATATATTAACTACCACAGGCTTGAATTAACATCAAAGACGAAGTACCTCCATGAGAGTAAGCAAGAGCCTTCTAGCAGCGTCACGAACCGGTTGTTTAGCATCGCCTAAGCGATCGACGACGGCAGGAACAAGCGCATTGAAGTGAAGTTTGAAATGCTCGCCGGAGAGCACAGCGGCAGAGGCGAGAGACTGAAGAGCGCCCTGAGAGACACGGAAGTTGTTGTCCTTCAAGAGATCCAAGCAGCAGTCGACGAGCGAAGTAACCTCAGAAGAAGAGAGAGGCTTTCTAGAAGCTTCTAGAAGTTGATGAAGTCGCTCCACGCCAGCCATCCTCTCCTTCGTGTCCTTCGTTCGCGCAAGTTCCAGCGCTTCCTCCATTGCTATGGATCTTCGACCACTAGATTCAGATCTGAGTAGAGTGTGAGTGAAATTTAGCGCATAGAAAGTGCGACAGTGAGAAAATTGAAAATGTAAAAAAGTCGAAGAGAGAGAATGTGAGTGAAAGAGAGAGAATAAAGTGGTTGATGAGAGTTCAAGAGTGAGCGAAAGGCGAAGGGCTAAAATTAGGAAAAGAATGGAAGGAGAAATTGGAGAGATTATTGAAGGGAGTGAAGAGAAGGAGGGTAGAGTTGACGGTGAAGATGACGAACGGAGACTAATGTGTTGTTTGTGTAATTGTGTGGTTGGGGATGGCTGGGGATTTGACCACTAATGTGCTGGAATTTACGGTTTTATGACACTGCCTCGCGTGAGAACGTGATGGGGGAGACTGGGGCGGAATGGTCATTCTCATATTTAACTTTATTTTTATTTTATGATTTTATAAAAGATTGATTGGAGTGGCCTTTTTTTGAAAAAAAAAAATATTGTAGTGGGTGAGGTGTGGTGGGCCAAATTGTGGGTATAGATATATTTTGTGCCGTTAGCTGATCTCCCTACTTTTATAGTTAGAGACTTCAAGTAATAATGAAGTTAGTAGTAGAACTAAGAATGTACTGGGATGTCAACCCAGTTTATTCCCTCAGTTCAATAAAACTAGCTCATTCTCAAAAGGAGCTGTGAGGGATTGTTTGTTGTAAGAAAGAAAACGAAAGGAAATGACTGAAATGGAAATGAGACCTAGCCAAGGCTACAAGGAACGAGTGAGAATAGAGTCAACTATTAACTCCCCCGCCGATTCCCCCTTGATTACGGGGATGCCTCCCTAAGCGCGCGCTGCGATGGAGACACAACTAAGTGTCACTCTCAGGAATCGAACTCGTGACATGGTGGCAACCCATCACTCATTGTTCAACCCCTCGCTACTGAACTCACGGACAATGAGTAGATTTTTCACCTTTCTGATAAAGGAAGTGTGTTTGAAGCTACTTTTGCAGCATTGACGTCAAGGAGGGTGAACTCAAATGAGTATATTTTCGAACAACCACCATCTATCCCCTCTTCCTATGATCATTGTAGACACTAAAGTTGTTCATCTTACCAATAATCCATGTATGCCTATAATAACTTTATAATAACTTTATTCTGAGATTATAATTTGTCTTATTAGTTTGCTTTAAATTTAATTCATTTCATGTGTATGCATTTCTTTTCTTCTCAAAATCTATTGGCTAGGTGTCCTTCCTAAAATTTTGTAACAAAAAAAGTGTGAAAAATATATGGGCTTTGAAAATAAACACCAAAGAAGAAAGGATCATAACCAACATAAGTCAACCTCCAATGCCTACAGTGTTATAGGAAAATAACTAATAGTTCGATTTTATACTTTCTCAACATTTATAAAATTAACATTTGTACAAGTGTTATAGGAAAATAACTAATATCAGTTCGAATTTTATACTTTCAATCAGCTTGCATTATTTGGATTTTGGTCCTTGTTTTTTCAAAGTTTACAGTTTACACTATACAACCCACTTTACCTTAGGTTGGGGATTGTCGAGTTCCACATTTTTTTTGGCCAAAGAGTTCCACATATGAAACTTTAAATAAATTAATAAAGTTTAGTTCAATAATTTCCCAATGGAGGGCATAACTGTCTAAAACCTTAAAATTAACTGAAATTTGACGACTGTGGTTCAAATACAGTTACGAATTTATCTAGGTGGAATTTGTTAAGAAAACCATATACATGTACAGTAATTCTAAAATTTACTCGAGGGACCAAGGCTGAAATCGAAATTAAGGCAATCATAATAAAAAGCGAGATTAATAAATGATCAAGTTCAGTCTGGTAGGACCAACGTATAACGTATTCATAATCCGCATTAATCAAACTTGAAATCCCTGGAAAGCTAAACCATTAATCGTAGATCTCACGCATTTCATCCAATTTCTTTACAAATTAAGGGTTTTCCCAAATATGCGTCCCAATTGTTGCCAGAGCTGCTTGTCTTTCACCTTAAAATTACTGAATTTCCTTCAATGCTTCGTCGGAATCTCAATCATTCTCTATTCCTTTTGGTTCATCGATCAATGGAATCATCACGTTCCTTTTCCTCCTCTTCCTCCCCTTTCTCCGTCACCGTCACCGTCTCCGTCACCGTCCATTGCCGTTAATTCTCAGCCGCTTTCCGTTACTGCGAAAATTAACCCCTTTCATCTCCTTCTACACACGCCTCCTAGTTTCCATGATGTGCCTGAATTCGATTTCAGTTCTTTCCAGCTTCCCGCTCCTTGGTACGTATTTTTAATATTTTTTATATTTTGATGTTTTTTTTTGTTAATCTTGGTGGTGGTTTTATGTTTATTATGTGCATTAGATTGTGTTTAGACTAGGGTTATGTTTTGTACTGGAAATTATGTTTGCTTTAGCTGGTTTTACATTGTGGAAAGAAGTGAGGACCTGTGAGTAAATTCACAAGCTTAAATTTACTCCCTCCAGTCTTAAATATTAGACTTAGTTGACTTTTTTTCTAAAAAAGAAAAATAAGTTAATTATAAATTGATTTACCTAATGTTTACCCTTAAACTAGTTTATTTTACCTATAAACTATTGGATAATCTAAAAATATTTCAAATATGTCATAATTTAATAACATATTTTGCAATCTTAATCTCCCCAAAAAAAGTCAACTAGGTCTTATATTTAGGACCGGAGGTAGTATTATGTTGTCAATAATCAGAAGAAGAAGGTTTGAATGATGAATAAATGGACTGGGTGTTTTATAATCTGCTTGAGTATGTCTTGTACATTCAGTAATATTTCTTCAATGTTTGCAGGTTCATCTACTCATTCATGGGAGTGGGCATATTAATGTGCTGTATCTCTTTTTTGGGTTGCATTGCAGCTGAAGCATTTAATGGCTGCTGCCTCTGCTTTGTATCCTGCCTGAACTGAATGTTTTTGTTTTTTGTGTTAGTGTTTCTGACAATTTTAGCAACTTTTGTTCTTAGAATGACTTTTTGGTGCAACCCTATGTGATTCTTTCTTTCTTTTCTTGTCTGGTATTTATGTATCCCCGTTTTATTCCTTGACCTTTTGAAATGCCAGTATAATATACTCCTCACAGTATTCGTTCTATTAGAGGCAGCTTTGGTGATATTCATTGCTGTTGATCATCATTGGGAAAAGGTCAATTCTCTTTGCCCTTTCCGCTTGCTCGCATGGATATAAATCATGTTAGCTTACATATGTACTCTTTCTAAAACTGAGGATGTGATCTTTTTGCATTTACAGGATCTTCCATTTGATCCAACTGGTGAACTTCAGAGTCTGAAATCTTTTATTGAAGATAATCTTGATTTGTGCAAATGGGTTGGCATTACTGTGGTTGTAGTTCAGGTACATTCTGCTTTACTTTTGGCATTGGCATATGGTCTTTTCAGTAATTGGATAGTTAATATTCCTTGGTCTATTCATGCTGACATGGAGCATATCCTATTTCAATCAACTGAAGCGAGGCTTTAATTAATACTACCTCCAGGCTCCAGGCTAGGATTTAATTAGTATTTTTATAAGTAGGCCCCAAAATAGTACCATGTAATTTTGGCATTTTATCATTGTTCTTTGAACCCATAAGTCATTCTGTGTTTTGTTGTTATCCTAGATTTCCGGTTCATACAAAAAAAGTTTATCATTAGGAGAATCATCTTACCTATTAATTGTGTTTTCTGTTTTTGGCCCCATCCATATATTAATTTCAGTTCATTTTTAAAGACTAATATACTTTTAGCCATCAACTTGACGATGGATTTTGTCATATGATCTCTAAAACATTTTTCCATAGGCCTCATTTCAAGGCCTTGAGCAATGAATTTGATTTAACAAAATTAGAGAAGCTAGCTTTCGATGCTGAAATCAAGGAAGTTCCATGGTGTTGTGATGATATGAGTTTGGGGACTTGGGGTTGAAGTGTTTGTTATTATTAATTTGAGCTGCTTGATAGCCCATTTTTTTTGTTAATAATTTTGCATGCTTCTTGGATTAGTCTTCCTACTTTGGTTGTGCTTGGGGACTTTGGATGTCCACCAGTGTTCAGATATGTAATTATATGCAGTAACACTTGATGTCATTTAAATTTGATATTCATAAATGTCGCTATTTAGTTATGTAGTGATATTCTCAATCCATTATTGAGGCGTGAGTGTCATGTTGATCATTGACCATAAGTTTTCCATTGGTTAATGAACCATGAATGACTGTTGAGTCTCTCCTCTTGTGTTTCTAGTTTTTTTAGTTGTGATATTATTAGGTCAATTAAATTTTAGTTCCCTATGTTAATGAATGCACTAGTCACTGAGTTAGTCCTCAAAACTGACAAACTTGTTACTAATCAATCATTTTGCCATCCTCGAATCACCTGATAAGAGAATTAACATGCAAGGGGAACATTACTTTCATACACTAATTTATGCACTCACTGATTTTTAAGGACTAAAACTTAATTAGTCTAACAGTTTTTGTTTCAAATTGTTAATTTACTCGTCTGCTTTTCACTTTTCATTAGATGGGCTTAAAGGACACCCACTGTGCACAATAATACGAGACCGTATCTTCTTTAAATTCAATGTTTATTCACTCCCCAGCATCTTGTATGTCTTTGTTACGACATTTTACAAAGATTCTTTGACATTTTTGTGTCCATCGGTCAGAACTTTGAGGATGCTGCTATTATTATCAAGACAATGGAATTAACAACTTGAAAAACAATATAGAAATTTCCCTGCATAAGGCATTGCCACTTTGCGAGACGTCTTTATACTATGCCTGTATTGTATATTTTAGAAGAGCATTATGGGGAATCAGTTCCAATTGGCCATTGTATTAACTGCATTGAGAAGCCTATAACAACTCTTTAGCATTCATGTGTTAGTTTCTGGATAGGTATTCCATTCTTCTCTAGTCCTTACTTTCCTTGGTGTCAACCTCAGGCGTTGTCTCTGCTGTTGTCGTTAAATTTGCGAGCTACAGTTTCAACTCGGAGAACAGATGATGACGACGACGAAGAATATTATAACAGGGGTAGAAGTAGGGAACCCCTATTAAAGAATCAATCAGGTCAATCGTCAGGGCTAACTAAGAGTGATATGAGAGGATCTCTTTCAGACTGGAGCTCACGGATGAGAGAGAAGGTATGCTGGTCTGAAGACTGAATAGTAGTTTGATAGTTGATTACCTTTTACAGAATTTATGCTTTTATAAAGTTAACAAGCATGTGAGTTTTTAAAGAGTAGTTTAACAATGGAAGATTTGAATTGTTTGTTGAATAACAAGGGGGAAAGTCGTATTTGGGGTTCATATGTAAATTCTTTCCGTTTGTATGCAAGTCTATCTTGGGTCTTCCAATATGTTAGTTTTAGGCATTCAGTCATCTGCAAACATTTTTCAATCACAGAAAGATTATCTTTCTGCACTTTTTGTTGTCTTTGCTTTAAACTTATGTTTCTCACCTCCAATTTTCATGATTTAGAACAATTTGGGCTTGGAAATGTTTTGCATAGGTTAATGAGGTTGCCTTTTTATATTCACCTGTGTAGTCAACATGTTAAGGCAATTCATGTAATATCCAATTGAGTCTGCATCTTAGGCTTTAGGTCTTGAGATAAAACATTCTATAATCTGAGACTTGTTACCTCCATGTTTGTCAATCATCTATGATCTATGTTGAAATAAGTTTCTGATGAACTTTGCAATTGCTTCTGGTTATATTTGTACTGTTTCACTTTGGTCACTCAGGCATCCTTATTTGATGTTTGCAGTATAAACTGAACTCTGGTGATAAGTAGAACTTGCCAATTCAGAACAATACGGCGAACCGGAATTCCAGGCAGTGAAGGCTACAGGTCCACAAGCAGTTGTTCCATTATCCATAATTCCATATTGACATCTGAGTTCCTGAGCAAAAAAATATTGACATCTGAGTAAATATGTAATATAATATGTTTTTCTTTTGTGTTACGTTTTCCTTCTCTCTGTTTTTTTTTTCTTTTTTCCTTTTTGATTTTTTTTCTTGTTTCATTTGTTCTGATTTCCCCCTTCTTTTTTCGGGTATATATAGCAAATAGTCTTTCTTGATTCCAGCGGCTCTGCATGTAGGGTGTCTCATAAAATTGTGAAATGTTATCAGTTTGTGACAAAAAAGGGTGGTTAATGTTTAAGTTATACTTTGGTACTTTTTATATTCATAACTTTTATTATGATTTACGCGTATAAGGAAAATCCTTTTGTCCAAAAAAAAAGGAAAATCCTTGAACTTCAATAAGGCTTTAAAATTAGTGATTCTTTTATTTTTATTCTTATGTAATACGAGTATATATTATATCTCATGAGATCAAAATCAACTGAAGTAAATGAAACATGAAATTGTAAGTTTATATAAAAATTTAATAATATGACTTATATAAACAGGACAAAAAACATCTCCCCCTCTTTGCCCAATTATCCTCTTTGCCCAATTATCACGACCAGAAGAGATGGTAGTTGCCTAGTTGGTTGAATTTGTATTTTTATCGAAATTAATTTATTCTACTTACAAATTAACATATGATCAAATTACATGTAAAATATATTATAATTTATTGGTATAACTTGTTTCCTTAACTTTCACAAAATAAGTTAAAGTGATCTTATATTTATGACTACATTAGTTTGGAGGACATCTTGATATAAATAGTAATGTATATACGGTATGGATTTATTAGAGTTGCATTATTTATGATGTGTGAATTCTGTGATTTATTACCCCACACATGTTTTTCATACACATTTTTTATACGCTGTTTAAATTTTGAGGATTATATTTTTTTAGAAAAAGTGTTATATTATGCCTGTTTATTAACTGTAAAGCCGAAGTGTTGACTTGCTATCGTGTAATGAAGTCAACATATTGTGACATGCGTGATGCTATTTTGAACTGGAACCTATTGCCCATACTTCACGCTTATCCACGTAATTCTCATTTTTCACTACCAAGATGGTGGAGGTGTAGGTAGTATGCTAGCATTTTTCATGAGTCCTTGTGAATGTAAAAAACACCTTTATAAATATTTTAGTAGCATGGAAGATATTTGAGCTAGCAATATATAGTATGAAATGTTGATACTATTGAGGTGGATGATTGATATTATCAATTTTAATTGGAGATGGTTTTTCAAATGTCTTTTCTTCAAGATCTTCGATATAAGAACTTATTTTATAATCTCTCTTACTAGACAGAATACTTGTTAGTAGAATCCTTGAGCATTTTAAAAAATTATAAAATTTCATTTATAAAATATCTGAGTTTTAAATAATAAAGAAACCAACCATTATAATATATGTGTAATATAAATTAAAGAATTAAAAGGAGAGTGGGAACATCAAAAGCTAATTAATTCAACATTTTTTGATAGGGAAATAACAATGACAAAGAAAAATCAAAATTCCACTTCCTGTCAATTCCACTTCCTGTCAAGTACTCCCTCAATTTCTAAATTTAAGAGTTAATTGATTTTTTTTGGAAAATTCAATGAAAGTGGAATGAATCACTTAATAATAACATTTGGTATATTATTAAATCATATGTTAGATTATAGGTTAAATAAACTAGCTTTAAGAAAAAATTCAGAGGAAAATTTTTAATTACCTTATTTAAGTTTCTTAAATTCTCCAAAAAAAAGTCAATTAACTTTTATATTTAAGAGCGGATAAGTATCATGCTTGGCATAAGAATTTAGGATCTCAAGGAAGGTCTGAATTTGGTTCATTATCAACGTTTATTTCAAAAATCACATTATATCTTGCAGATCAAAGTCTATGGCATTGTCACGAGATTTTTGGGTTCTGCTTCAATTTTTAAGTTGCAGATACCTTACATTTTTGGCCTCTTGCTAAAAATTTCAAAGTGAAATATGAAATCACCACAACCCCTGTCTCTCAGGAATATTCTTCATTTTACCCACTTGAGAAATATGAAATCACCACAAGTCCACCACCCCTGGCTCTTCTTTTAATATATACAAAATAAACTTGTCAACTTCTACAACTGGCTGACTTGTATCCAACTTTCACTATTTTTTACCCGTAATTAATGTTATATTCTAAAAACGGCATATATGTCCTACGAGTATTTAAATAACGACCAATTTTGGTAGATGTTCCTTTTTGTTTATCATACACCAATCACATATTAAAAAAAAATCTATGGATGCCAGATAATATTAGATATTGTAATTTTAGCCAACGTTAACATTGGTCTTTCATATTTTTCTGAGAATGATGACAAAGAGAAACAAGTCATTAAAGATGTCATGTGAGGAGATAGGAAAAGAAAACATAGGAGGTGACACGATAATAGTGTACTGCTTTAGAATTGGAATGATTATAATATTACTTGAGTTGAACCACCGGACACCCCCATGTGTCGTATGAGAATTTTATGTCAAATTGTAACAGAAAATTATAATAAAAAAGAAAAGGGGAATAAGATATTAAGATATCTGCATATTATTACTTTATAGAAGATCAGAGGCTAAAGGAGACAGCTATTAGCTAGTAGTATTATCTATTACTATCAGCCATACCCAGGAAAAGGTGTGCCACAGAATTCTAGTCCAGCCAAACAGAATCAATGTGCTCTCATTATCATTGATTCAGTCCTATTCCCCAATCTCTCATCCTTTTGTTTCTGAACAGCCTACTCAAACACTGGGTTCTATTTTACACCATTCTCGTGAAATATATTTACTCGTGTATTTGACATAATGGTTAACAAGAGACTGTTGAGTCACCTATGTATAAGAAGCATTCAATCAAGTTGGTTGTGAATGGGAACATGATGAGCATGGGAGGGACAATATTTCGTTAAAGAGAGTGTGAAATGTTGGTCTTCTTATAGGGTAATTGGTCTGGTAGGGCCATATCATTTCTTAAAAGTTGTGGGGCACCATAGAAATGTACTAATTTGGACCACACTTCTGACCATGACCATAATGAATTCTCAGCTTTTAGATATTCTCAACACAAATAATTGATAAATCACTGGTAAGAGTGTAATACTGTCAGAGATGAGCTTTAATTTTTTTACATTTGCTGCTTTTACAGCGTTGAACTCGTTATCTACAAGACTACAAGTGTGAATGAATGATTACTGTTTAACGGATTAGAGAAACCCGCTTATACTTTTGTCTCCATTGACAACTTTTAAAACGCTGAACACATCTCTGGCTAAAGTTATAGACAGCGACTAGTGATAACCATAACTTCAAACTGCTTCAATCCATTCAAATAAGTGAAAAAAATGATGTTTATTCCAATGCTCATCCCAAATGTAACACTGAGAGTTGCATTGATCAAATAAAGCCTATTTCCAAACAATTTCGTAGCGTGTAATAAATTAGGTAAGTAACATGTACTAATTAAGAAATTACACAATTTATAGTTACAACAGAAAGCCCCAAAAATAAACTATATAGAGAAACCTCATAGGATCCTTCCAGTCAAATCCACCACAGCCTCCTCCACAAGCTCTTCAAGCAACTTTCCTTCTATCTCCTTCCCTAGATTAGCCATCTCCAATCCTAGCAGTTCAATCCACCCTTTCCCCACAACCTCTTTTCTGACAAACCTCTCTACCACCAGGCTGTTGCTGTCCCCACAGTCCCCCCAAACACAATGCACCTCACTAGATATTAATTCCTTTATCTGGGTCACTATCAGGTCCACTAGTAGTGGGGATGTGCTCATAGGGGCACTTGCATGGCACCTACTGCACATTCTGCCCATTAAGTATATTTCTGATTCATAACAAGTAATCTCCTTTAATGCAGCATTGACACAGTCAAATATAAGCTTGTGATTTGATTTCCTCTGTCTTCGTTTGGCCTCATGGAGAGGCTCCTTTTCATTGTTACCAAACTTGTCCCTTAATGATGGATCCAATGGACTTTCGAGGGAATGCCATCTAGAATAGAATGAGTCCAAGTGCACTTGATCATCAAGTCCAGCAGCTGAGAGTAATTTCTGTACAGAGACAAGCCAGTCTAGCTCCTCTACCTTTGGATCTAAGGAAACCGTTGACGATTTCAGAGGATACCGAGTATCTACCTCTGCACAAGAATCTTCCCATGACAGGGTCCGAGCGATTGATTCTATGGGTGGTGATTTGTCAATTAAATTAGAATTTACAGGCACCCCTGATCCTGTACATAAAATTCAAATCATGTCATAATTAAAACCGGCATGGGAAATGAGAAATCCCCAAAATAGTGGTTCTCATAACAAGAGGCAAAATAACTACCCATGTAGCCGGCCTTTGTGGAGTCCAACGATTCCTGAGCTGCATTGTCATCTCTAAACAGAGGTTCTAAAACTGAAATTGGACTCGGCTGGTCCTGGTTTTCACTTGATATCCCAGGCATCATCGGTTGTGACCCAGTCAATCCATACTGAGAAAACAAATAAAATCTCAGATCAATTTATTTTATAATTTCTAATACTGATTCAGGTAAACATTCCAGCTTTGCAATGACACGGAATTGGAGTTCCAAATAATTTGTAAAACAAATTGATTTTAATCATATGCATTAAAGGGCCAGCAAGTTGCAGAAAACCAAAGAAAATTTGCATTGTGCACTGCAGTTAAAGGTTGAAATATGTGCTCACACACAAATGCCCCCATTACCTCTACTGGTGTTATGCCTTGTCCCTTAGAAAGTGAATCAGTCAAAGTGTTGCCTGATAATTCACATTGAGTAGGAAGAGGGCAGTCTATGAATCTAGCATTGCCGATGCTTTGAGATGTGCTATCCCTAATAAATCCAGGAGAACTTGGTAGAGATGCTGATGCTTCAGTGATAGTAGATTGGGGTTCATTTTTAGACTGCAACAGACTAGATTTTTCCTTAGTTGCTTTCTTATTCCTTGAAAAGAACAAACTTGTAACTCTCCCTTTAAATGATTTCGTGCTTTTTGACTTGGTCAGCTCCTTCGAGTCCTGTGCTTTGCCAGCCTCCTGATCACAGACTTCAACACTAAGTCCAGAATCACAGACAGCAGAAGATGAAGGGACAGATTTTGACCTTGGAAGATTTCTAGGAGAATCATTCACCTGTATTTCTTGATTGGTATTATTACTGCATTCCCTTGCTTTTTGTTCTTTATTGCTATCCTCAACCTCTGGCGAAACAGATTTTTTTGTATCAGAAAGAGCAAGCATCTCTCCTAAGGAAGAGCTCCTGCGCAAATTCCTTTGTTCTTGAGGCCCCTTATTTGATGCTATCATGGCCCATCTTTCAGAAAGTCGTTTCTTTGCCTCTCTGCAAACTGATGACTCAGGGGAATAGGATGCACGACTAAAAGATGATGGTGAATAAGGACCATTATAGCGATTGACATAATCCCATGAGTGCCTTGAAGATGGTGACATAACCTCCAATTCACCGTAATTTCCAGCAGCATAATCATTTTCTGATATGTTGAATGAACTATCATCACCTATATAGCCATTGGAACAGACAGAAGAATGCAGAGCTTCATCCCTTTGACGGCCTGACAGATTTTCATGCCCTTGGCATAAGATCTCTTTTGCCACTCTCCTTGATTCTGGTACACCATCATCTTCAGGAAAGAAATTCCCACTTGGCAAGGTTCGAGGTGATGGAAAAGTTGGAGAAACCACAGCCTTAAACTCACTAGTCTTACCAGAACTAGGCTTCAATACCACAATTCTAGTGTGTTGAACTTGATGATCATCAGCTCTCTGAGGGGGTGGAGAACATCCAGGGTTCATGTTCCATACAGCAGCTTGACCAACATTTGCTGGTTTTTTTATCTGTTTGTCATTCTTTATTCCCTTCACAGCAGGTTTCTCATCATCAAACATCTTTGAAGGTTTAAGCACTGTGATACGCCTAGTTGAAGGTTGTGGCAGTGGAGTTGATTGAAGTTCGTAAAGATTATGAGAATCCAAAAATCTGAGGAACAGATCTTTATTAGAGCTTAAAACTTCCAAGGCATCTTCAAATTCTTTTGACTGCCGTAGTCTCTCATCTGTAGACAGACGTTTTGCTTCCATAAATTTCTGACGAACTAGAGCCATTTTTTTCTCATCAACATCTTTACTCCACCTCCCCTTTTCTGTTGTCTTATCTCTAACATTTGTAGTCCTCTGAGATTGCCTCCATAACTCATGAATATCTTTGTATTCAATCGTTTCGGGGCTCTCATGAACTTCACTCAGCATTTCCTTGTCCATTAATCTATCTTCCAGCTGCCAATGTTTGACTGGCATTCCTGAATTACCAGATATATGTTGAGAATAATCTTTTCTATGCCCTCTCTGAACAGCTAGATTAGACTCTTCCCATGGCAGTGATTCAAGTCCCATTAATTTGGCAACTACATTGGTTGGGCTGTGCTTGAAATCAACTTCTTTTGACATTTCTTGGTCAATTAGCATCTTGATAGGTGTTCCATTTATTTTGTTCTTTGATGACGATCTCCTCAAATTAGAAACAATCTGCAAACCCACGAAAATGCAACAAAATGAGCATCATACAACCAATCAAAGAAGATCAGGAACAGAAAATTCCATATATAAATCATAAACCCTCCAACTTTTAATATTAATAGCAGCATAACCCCAAATTACCATTTTATCCTCCAACTGATCACCGAAAGGAGGCTTTGCAATCCTCACAACATCTGATTGACTCCTTGAAAGTGGAGAAGCTGCTAGACAACCAAGTACCGTAGAGTGAGAAGTGGAGACACACACACACAACATAAGCAATAACTTCAAGTGCAACTGTGATAGAACTTAATGAAAATGAAACATAAATGGGAGAAAGGGAAGAGAAAAGAGAAGAAAAGGGAGAGAAACTCTAGAATCAGAATCTAATTCTAGAGAGGGGGGAGACTAGAACCAGGATCTAGTTCTAGGGAAAGAGAGGAGCAATCTCCTACATCATAATTCAATTCTTCATTCATATCCAACAATTGTACAATGGGTCTATATATATTAGACCTTCACATACAACATAACTGACCATAATTCAAATTCAAATACAATACAATAACTGACTCAAATATTCAAACACATTAACTAACACAACAATAAAATAAACTACCACATGACAGAATAATAAAAACACTGCCTAAACCTTACTAGACCAACGTAGGATCCTATCAATACCCTCCCCTTGAAAATAAGCCTTGTCCTCAAGGCTGGAAGAAAATAATTGGTACTTGGGTATCTCTTTGTAGCTTGTAACTTCAGAGGATTGACATTGAATCCTCCAAGAAAGTAGGGATAAATATTTCTCGTAATCCTTAATTTGTTGCTTCCAAATCCACGTCTTTCTTTCAGAGTTCTCCTTCCTTTTTATGTGTGTAATCTCCCATAAGTTTGATCCATTGGGTTGAAATTTGCTATCACGCATTAACTGCCTTCCATGGTCCAAAACTGTAGAGAAATCATTGATTGTGGAAGAGGATCCCAAGATTTGTGGGATTGTGGTAACAACAGAATTAATTCCACATTTTGTGGGAGGTTGTAACTGATTCTGGAAATCTAAAAGGAATAAATTAAATCAAGCATTCTTAGGGGGAAATAATTAGGCGAGAATCTCAACCCAATTATTATCCTATTAAATGCTATATTTCCATCTGCAGTTTCAGCATTTAGGGGGAAATTTCAAAATAATTAGGAGAGAATCTCCAGCCTAATTATTTTTCTATCCCTGTTAAATGCTTTGTTCACTTCCCATATATCCTTGCTGCTCCATATTCTTTTTAAATATTGCCTTGCTTTCTGGAATAACTTCATATCCACATCTAAAGCATGAAACTCTTTTTTTCCATCTTGCGTAACTGCTTGTCAGTCCAGAAGTTTTGTAATTGTAACTGCTTGGGTGGGTTCAGTAACTGCCATCAGTAAATTCCTCTGTTAATTATCTTTATTCCCCATAGAATTGGGGAATTGTGGTTGTTGTCTGCAACACGTGGTCACATTGAATTGTCCCCAACAGATTTGGGAAAAAGAGAGAAGAGGAGAAAGTAGATAAGAGGGAAATGGTTGGCTCTAGAATCCAGAATCTGAAAATCCTAGAGGGGAAGAGAAGGGAAGGAGTGAAAAGAAGAAGAAGGGTGAAAGAAGTTGATGGAAACTTTCAGATTGTGACCATTTTGTATCACAGGTCAAAGGATCTTCTGCTCTGATACCAAATGATAGAACTTAATGAAAATGAAACATAAATGGGAGAAAGGGAAGAGAAAAGAGAAGAAAAGGGAGAGAAACTCTAGAATCAGAATCTAATTCTAGAGAGGGGGGAGACTAGAACCAGGATCTAGTTCTAGGGAAAGAGAGGAGCAATCTCCTACATCATAATTCAATTCTTCATTCATATCCAACAATTGTACAATGGGTCTATATATATTAGACCTTCACATACAACATAACTGACCATAATTCAAATTCAAATACAATACAATAACTGACTCAAATATTCAAACACATTAACTAACACAACAATAAAATAAACTACCACATGACAGAATAATAAAAACACTGCCTAAACCTTACTAGACCAACGTAGGATCCTATCAAACTGCTTCTGACCGTAAGCAGAATGAAGAAATCAAAAGGAGCAAAACACATGACTGACCATATAAAGATAGATCCACCATGTTAATCATGCCTCAGACAGGAAATGAAGCATAGAGTGAGAGCCATAGCAAAATTATAGATATCTTAATTATCATTAAGTGAGAACTCTGACCAAATGACAGCAGTAACCCCGATTCTTAAGCTCCAAAAAGGAAAGACATACATGGGATTAAAAGACCATAACCAAACTAAAATTAAAATAGCCATAATAGTCACTTTAGTCAGTACTAGCCTGCCTTAATGAATAACACAAGGTATGTGAAAACAAAAGATGAAGCTATGCTGAATGAACTTTTCAGTTCAAAAACTTCTCTTCTAAATCAAGCATCATTTTCAACATTCAATCTGACTCACCACCATCCCTAAAACCTCAATGCTAGAAAGAAACAGATCATAGAGTTTCCCACAGCAATGAAAAGTTGAACAATTGAGTGAAAAAAAAAGGAATGATGTGAATGAAATTACCATCACGATGTGGCCTATCAGTGAGGAGCCTATTGCCAGCCACACCAACAGACAAATCAAAGAGGTTCACCATTCTTCCTAAGCATCCTGGAAAAGGCTTCTCATTATGGTGAAATTGACTCTCCTGGATCTTCATTTCAATATCTGCACTGCAAAAAAATCCAACCTTTACACACATATATATAACTAAAACAAAAAGATCCAAAACAAAGACACTAAACTCAGTTAAAAGCTAGCTCACTCACCAAAAAGTAACTCAATTTAGTACTATAGCACTTTACTAATATGCCTTGCACAGTCAATTTCAATCTCAATCCTCAATAAGGGAAGAAAGAGAAGAAAACCCAGAAGCTCAGAGATGAAAAATGGGAGTGAGAAAGCATGAACAACCAAATCTGTTCATCCAATTATTTTCCTTTTCGGTTGCAGTGGTGAGGAAGTCAAAAAGGCCAAAGCTTTGAATCAATTGAGACCAAATTAGTGAAATCAGAATTGCATAGCCCAAAGTTAAAGAAAGGGCGGCCAAGAAAAAGTGTGTTGAGGATCTTAAAGAGCGAAATACAAATCATAAGTGGGAAAAGAGGGATGTATATTGGAAATGAAGACAAAAAGAGGTTATGGGTACAAATGTAGAGAGAGAGAGAGAGAGATGAATAGGTGATAGATAGAGATGGGAGGGTGTGGAGGAGGCGGGAGATTCAAGAATAAGGAGATCGAAAGTGAAGTAACGAAATGAAAAAGATAAGATTCAGAGAGCGAAAGAGAAGGGAAAGGTGAGATTTTGTAAGGGGAAGTTGAGTTGGCCGGAGAAAATGGAGAAGGCGAAGATACAAGTATGAATATGAGTTGAGGAGTATGTATTTCTATTTTGGGCTACTTCACCGACTGGCTTGGCTGGGTGTGAACTGTGAAGTGATGATTTATGGAGCGCTTTGATGCATTCATCATAAAAGTCATCTCTTTTCATGAGACTCTTTTTCATCCTCTTACTAAATTTTCAGATTATGCTTACAATTGTGTTTAATGCTTTAGCTTTATGGAGTGGTTTCTCATTTCTGATTTCTATTTTGGCCAACTATGATTTCTTTGTGAATCATTGCTTTGAGTAGCATGTTTCTTTTTCTTTTTAATTTGATTAGATTAGGGAACTTAGTTGGATTAGTTAAAATTATATTGTATTACTAAAATACTCTATCTTGCTTGCTTATAAGTTATCATTGAGGAATATCAATAGGATTAATAAGGTTTATGGTACTACCACCGGTCCTAAATATAAGACCTAGTTGACTTTTTTTAGAATTATTAAGGGCGTGAAATAGGTTATTAAATTATAACATATTTGATATATTTTTAGATTATCCATTAGTTTATATGTAAAATAAACTAGCCTAAAGGAAAAAATTAGGTAAATCAATTTATAATTAACTTATTTTGTTTTTTTAGAATTTTCTAAAAAAGACAATTAGGTCTTATATTTAGGACCGGAGGAGCATATCACTATATTGATCAACAAAATAGTTTACTTAGATATGAGATGTATTTTTAAAATTTTTATATTGAATTTTAGGGGAATGAATTGAAGCTTATGTTAGGATGTAGATAGGAGTGCTAGAAGATTAGATTATACTCTCTCCGCTCCTTAATATAAGACCACTTTTGAATTTCAATATTTTTTTAAATATAAAATCACTTTCTAATTTTTCCTAACTTTTTCCAAAATTAACCTCATAATACTTATCAATAATAAACGAGAGAGAGTGGATAAAGGTTTATGATTATGATAAATTGATAATATTATGTGTTAATAACTAACTTAACTAATATGATTGATCTAATTGAGTTAGGAAAATCTATCTTATATTTAGGAAAAGATGGAGTAAAACATAAGAATCCCCTAGTAAAAGAGAATTAAAATAATAAAAAGAGAAGTGCATGGGGAAATAAGGGCATGGACCATAATATGTTTTCTTTCCATTTTTTTATAGATGGATAAATATCGTGGACAAAATATACTTTCAATTGCCATTAAAAAAACAGAAGAAAAATGATTGTGAAACACACTGTAAAATCAGTTTTTTTTTATCTATGTGGCGCACATTTTGATTATCTAAATAGAAGTAGGAAAATTGTTCAAATTAATGTTTCCCCCTTCTTTTTCATTTTCTTGTTGGCCCATTTTCATCCCTTCACACTTCTGTCACCATCCACACAAAACACAGGGGCCACGACAAGAAGTGGCGGGCAAGAGGGAAGAAAAAGGACTAGAGTGATTTATAAATGGGCGATTAAGCTTGTTAAATGGTAAATAGATAATTGGAAGGAACAAAGATCACTATATAATGTGGTGGTTTGGTTAGGAACTTAAAACGTGAACAACAAAGTAAAAGGATTGGGTCCATAACCTACTTACCACCACCAACTACGATAACCATTCCATAACAAAACTCTTTCCAATGCTTTGTTCCCAAAAGAAGGGCAATGACCCTATTTTATACCCAAACTAACCACCCTGGACCACCCACCACCATAAACTAACAGGTGGTACAATATTACGCCCAAAGTAACCAAAGTGGTCCAAAAATACCCTCAACCGACGGTCTTCAACGTTTGACCGTTAGTTGGATGATTTTGCGTCCACGTGTCATATTTTTTCCACGTGGCACCTGTGCAAATGCCACCTGGATGGGCAATGACCCTATTTTATACCCAAAGTAACCACCCTGGACCACCCACCACCATAAACTAACAGGTGGTATAATATTACACCCAAAGTAACCAAAGTGGTCCAAAAATACATTCAACTGACGGTCTTCAACGTTTGACTGTTAGTTGGATGATTTGGCGCCCACGTGTTATATTTTTTCCACGCGGCACCTGTGCAAATGCCACCTAGATGCCCACGTGACATTTCTCTTCACTTCTTACAATGCACATGCATCCCACTTCGAATTCGCACTTGGATTTCGCAAAATGAACACAGGATTTCGCACTCCCTCCTCTCTAAATCGCTGCCCTAATCACTGTTGATGCCCTAGGTTTAAAAAATTAAACAAAAAGCTTGTCATATATGCGTCTCTGCCCTAGGCTTGAAATATAGCATGTGGGCATCTAGGTGGCATTTGCACAGGTGCCGCGTGGAAAAAATATAACACGTGGGCGCCAAATCATCCAACTAACGGTCAAATGTTGAAGACCGTCGGTTGAGGGTTATTTGGACCACTTTGGTTACTTTGGGTGTAATATTGTACCACCTGTTAGTTTATGGTGGTGGGTGGTCCAGGGTGGTTACTTTGGGTATAAAATAGGGTCATTGCCCCCAAAAAAAAGAGAAAATAAGCTAGTATATAACTATTGTAAACATAAAAATGTGACACTTTTTTAAAAATTTCCATTAATTGGCTTTATACTTAAGAAGGTTAATAGTGCTATTTATTCTATAATTTGAATGAATTTTAGTCTTGACACATAAACTTATAAATTGTTACTTTAGTAATACTTTGGTTTGATTTGAATTCAATTGCATTAACTTCAGTAAAATTAACATTATTAAATGTCATATAATTGTGATCCATATACTTTTAGCAAATTTTTATTTTTATTCATATATATATTAGTATAATGTTAATGTTAAACTTGTAGTAAATAACTAAATACTTATAAAACTTTAGATGGAGAAAACTACACTTTGAAATTGCATCAGTGTAAATCTAAATTTGGTCAAATTATAAAGATAAACAGTGGCTTTAAGATATGTTAGCATGATAAAGTAACATTGGGTAAGTACTCCCAATAAGCATATAAAATAAGCACACATACAAACCCAGTCTAATTTAAAATAGAGTTGACAATTTACACCGCTTAAATAAAAAACTGAATAATTGAGAGGATGTTTATACCTCTCATCTTACCTTAGCTCTACTTTGTCTGTAAGAATTTTTATAGCCTTATAGATATTTTAAATAATCATCATAGTCAAAGGAAAATTAATTCAATGAAAATAGAAAACACTAGCCACTTATAACGGCACAATTAGAATTGATCAGAAATTATTGGATGAATTACAGTAGGAACAAGAAGAAGGAAATCTTGGAATGGGCCACACATCAGTTTTCTTTTATCATGACCATAAATGAGTGACGTGTAAGTTGCACATGCAACTGAAAATGACCCTATTTTTTCCCAAACACCCAACTACCATTACTCTCCCTAATAATTCATATTCATAATAAATATAGGTATATGACAAACATGTATTATTTGTTTTGTAATAGGTGTTAAAACAAGGAAATCGCAATCAACAACTGAAATTCCCCCCACTTGTTCAGCCTCCCAAACCACATCCGTGAAAAGATACGTGAAGTGCAATTGAGGAAAAATCCCTTCAAAATCACCCATTGATTAGTTTGAAAACGACCCACTCATTTTAATTTTATTTTCATATTGCATGTATTAAACAATTCTTTTTTATATACATAGTTTTAGCGGGAACAGATTGAAGTTCGCTATGTCTTTTGCTTTAATTTTTCAAAAGAGATCACTTTAAAGAATTTTCATCTCAAAAGATGATAGCCTTCCATGTCTTTTGGTTTCATTTATTATAGACTTAGAAGAAAAGAACTTGAAAATGGGATAAAACTATTATTTATTTGGATTTAAAAAGCATGCTGTTTAAATGCTTGGTCCTCAAAAGGGGGAATCAAAGGAAAAGAAGAACGTCGTTTTGTGATGCATGACGCAAAGATCCAATATTTTTAAATGCTTGGTCCTGCATATATATAATTTTTCTTTTTTTTTTTTATTCAAAGGGGCAAGCACTAACGGCTTGAGGTTACAAGCGGGATCGAACCCGCAACCTCCCACCTAAAGGGGAGATATCATACCACTGGGCTACAAGGCCCTTGGTATATATATAATTTTTCTGATCCCTTTTATTTCATCCATACCTGTTAAAGAAGGTCTTTTGCCAAATCTCCAGGAAATTTCACCTTTTCTCTTTAAAATTTATATATGCGAGCTGATCCTTTTTTACGTTTTTCTATAAAACTTTTTTTTGTCTTTCTCGAGTCTTATCCTGAACAATTAATTAACCTCGGGAGTTAAATTTCATAGGGAGGGACAGGTTCTTGTGAAAGAGATAGATATTTACTGCTACAAAACAAGTTCTTGTGAAAGATTATTCAACGGCCTCAAAAACTACTGCTTTGTATTGCATAAGTTAAACCATCATTGTCAGCGGCAAAAAATTTAATAGAGTATATTGAATAGTACTTTGGTAATCATGCAACAAAAGATCATGTTTTCACGTTCTAATGACTGCACGAACATATGATCATGGCAACATGCAGAGGGACAAAATATTTGATGATGGCTCTTGTGATTATGGGGGCACATACAAAAACCACATCACTAGTGGTAATAAAAGTGTCTCTGATAGTGAAAAATGTGGCAATAATGACGAAGGGGGTTAATTATGATAAATCAACGGACTAATAACTTTTTTTAGTTTTACTACAACATTACAACAAATCCTTGTTTTTGTGTGAATTGTAATAAGAATGATGGACATTTTATTTGAATTTTGAATTGACATTGCAAAAGTAAAATGCACGAAGAGCGTTGCATGATTATTGCTATATTCATTTATCTCCTTTTGCTTTTTCGATATTTATGGTTAATGTTTTTCATGTGCTTTTGTGAATTGCAATTATTTTTGAAGTTCAAGTGATACATTTCAAATTATGAGGCTCACTCATGGAACTAATAATGATCATATTGGGTATCTCACGTGACTTTTGACGGTTGTACTAAAATGCTTCTTAATGCATGCACGATATGCTAAATTCAATTAGTAGTTGAAACACAAATCACTCAGTTGGTAAATTAGCTAAGGTGTCAGTCTCTTAACCCAAGTAACAATTACGTATAAGTGTTAAAATTTTTCCTATATAGTTGCAGTTAGAAAGATGGCAAAAGTGCTTTATTTGGCGACCATCTCAAGATTAATTTGAAAAACAATTGGCACACGACCTGGGGCAAAACACTGGTGAAATTAGTGACCTAAAGACGATAAAATTCCATATCCAAAAGATCATATTAAAGACGGGTCATAGTTGATTGCGTTTGAAACACAGATTTTGATGAAGATCAGAAAAAATAAGAAAAGAAAAGAAACAAAGATTTTGATAGGAAAAAATGCCCAATCGAAGCTCCTGGAAAAATATTACGCAGACTAAGTCAAAAGCAGACCATCTTCAAAGTCATTAAGTTCAAAAGCTTGCAATCTCGGTTTAGCCAAAAAGCCACAAGACACAAATGTTCCTACACCAAATTGATATGCAGACTTCTACAATGCACCAAAAATAAAAAAAAAATACAGACTCCTACAGGCGCCATCACGTAGATCCTCATAATAGAGACACCTTTTTTCATTAAGTGTAGACATTAACAACCTAAGATTATCGGAATCTGCAACCTTCCATCTATAATAAATCTTACATTTCACTAGACTGACTACAAGACTTTAGACTTTTTTTGACCATATACAAGACTTTAACTTTTTTCTTTGACCAATTACAAGACTTAAGACTAGAAACACATGATTTTCACAGAAAAAAAAATTTGACAGTTGATTTTGTAACTGTAGATAAGAAAAGGAAAAATAAACACACAGTTTAACTTCGATCACATAACCACAATGAATCTGCTGGAGCATCTTGAGTGTTTGATCCTTTGTCACTGATATGGTCACTGTTACGCAGCAAAAATGGGCTTTCCTCTGTATATGAGAAGAACGGGAGAGTTAATCTTTTAAGATCATCATCCTTAAAGTGACAAAATATCTCCCCATCTTTTACACTATCTGGATCATGCTCATAATTATCTTCAAAATGAAATGGATCAGACACTTTGTCCCCTAGCGCTAACTGTAAAGTGCCTTGGTTAGGAAATTGGTGATCTGGTTGTGGACCAACCAAGGATAGACACCTCTTTCCTGTGAAAAAGTTTAGTGAAGATGAAAGCCAGGCTCTTGTATTAGCATCAGCTTGGTGATGGTAGTCATGGGAAGCCGTCCCGCTAAACATATGCCGGTTAGGTGGAAGGTAGAAGCTTCCTGGAACACATGAATGATCACTCTGGCGTTCTTCCAACAGTTTGAGATGACCATCACTGGATGACAAGGATAAGGAATTATGATTGAAATCCAGTGGCTCACTTGGAAATATGGATGAAGGGTATAACTGGCATGCACCCGATGTATTGTTATTTAACATCAACTCATTACAATTTCCTTTTGAAGGAAATAATGCAGGACCCGTGCTCAATGTTGCATTGTTGTGATTGATCGGTATATGTATGCCATCGGCTGCTGGGCTATCCGACCAATTATCCAGTAGAAAATGATATGATCCTCTTCCATGTTTCCATGGCTCATTCAGATGATTCCATGTAAGGGTCTTATGCTCCATTTCATTGAACAGAAAGCCATGAGTCATGTTACTATTGGCCTTGAAAGGTGTCTTTTCACCAAAGTTAAACCCAGGAATTGTGATACAGTAGGGACTGAAACTTGAAGTTATACCAAAGTTGCACTCTGGTACAGTTGTGCTGCATGAAGGAGGGTGTCTCTTGAGAGAATGATAGGTTGAAAAATCAGCACACTGAATTATTCTATCTTCTGATGTTTGAAGTATGGGAGATGCCAAATGATCACTGGAGTGCGAGCTTGAACCCAGTTCAAGAAGTTTCTGCCTAGGCCCATAACATTGCCCATTGTATTGAATATCACAGTCATAAGATCCGCGGATATTTATCTCATCGGCTGGATACCCCAAATTATTTTCCAGTGGAAGAGGATACAGATCTCCCCTTAGTTTCCCTAGCTCATTGAAACGATTCCATGCAAAGGCTTTATGTTCCTGTTCATTGAATAGACATCCATGGGCTATAGCATTATTGACTCTATTACGTGCAGTTTCTCCGAAGTTGCACTCAGGGTCTTTTATCCAATGGGGACCGAACCTTGCAACTCCAGCAAAGTTGTTCTCAGGTTCTCTTATAGTGTAGAGAGGGTAGAACCTGTCAGAATGATTGGTTGAGAAGTCAGCACGGGAAATTATTCTATCATCTGAGCCATGGAACATAGGAGATGACAAATGATTGCTGGAGTATGATCTTGAATCCAGTCCAAGAAGTTTTTTCCCATGTCTATAGTGTTCTTCATATTTAATATCTGACTCTTGAGATAAAAGCAAACCATGGCTGGTAGCAGTAGCTGAGGTCCTTGATTTTGGATAATTATATTTCTGCCATAAAAAAATTGTTTATGAAGTAACCTGAGCCATTTGGAAGAATTTTAACATTGATTAAGGTACAATAACATACATTTTCCTCATTGCAGTCAGGGATAAGCCGAGTTAGGAGCATGGAGACAATGTCATGCCTGATGATGTCATAATACATTTTTCATCAGAAGCATAAACAAATTGAAAGAGATAAACTATCCAACTCGTGTCTAACCCTTTTGAACAGAATTTATCTGTATCAGGAAACGAAGTGTCTGCAACCCACTGACGCAACTTCTGTCTTTTTCTTAAAAAGGTTTTGCCCTTCCCAAATTGGGTTTCTGAAAATTTGCAACAAATATAACTGCATTATCTGAACAAGTGAACAAATTTTGAAAATGATAAACGATTGCATACGTTTGGCCACAAAGAGAACAGTTTGCCATCAATATTGAGTTCAACATTTGAAGGGATATCAAGAAAAAAGTAATGGACCCATTACTACTTAGCCCTTTGAAGTTCAAACTCCATTGGGAGGAAAGAATAAAACTTCAAAGCTTATGAAGATATTATATGCATTCAAACTGTTCTAAAAGCACCATTTCTTTTAGACTCTCTATTTGCCGCCAAAGAAATCACGATGAAGGACATCAAACCTTCTTGTAAAAACATGTCATTGGGTAAGTTGGGTTGAAGGGTATCACCAAAACCTTGGAAGTGATCCCGTATGTTGGTGCCGCCAACAACATCCCTGTCTACAAGCACCAACATGAAAGAGCAATCTGAGTACTTGTTACTTGGGCGAAAAGAAAAATATAAGCTGAAGTAGCTCAAAGAAAAAGACTTCCTAACATCCTGGCATTTGAAAGCGTATGACTCACCCTTGCCTACAACATCCATAACCTCACATATTTTATATTCATGAGATAAACACGGATTGACAACAATGTTGCATAACCACATCTATAATATCATACTGCAATTTGAAAACGACATTTTTAAGTTGTAACCTACACAACTTTAACTCAGGTCAACAATAACTACACAGCTATCTTAACTTCAATTTTAATTCCTATGAAAATAATGCCCTGTGATAAATTTTGCAAAAGTACTTATTCATTTTCGTACTGTGGAAATCTTCCATGTAAGTTGTGATGCACACCTGTCTTCTTCAAGGCACCACCAAATGGAGGGAGAAATGAGTCAGTGTTAACTGTTGGTGTGTTCTCTATAAGTGTTGAATGGTCCAAGTCTTTATTACTCTGAGTCCTCTCTACATGGATAAAGAATTCACACTGTTATCAATCAGTCACGATCAAGATGAAGATATGTACAATGCATTTAAAGTTACTAGTTGTCCAAAGGAAAAATGATCTGCATATAATGGTCTGTTGGCAAGTTAATGATTCATTAACAATAGAAATAATCCTCAGATACAGGCATGAAAAACAAGAATAAGGAGAACTTGTGAGCTCCTGACATGAGATCAATAATTTCAGTTCTTCAAAGGAATCTATCAAAACACATACACATTTTATTCAGCCAACCTCTGAAACAGTCATTTGGTTCAGGCTTTGACAGGTATGCATCCTTCTGCGGGGAACTTGAATGACGTATCTGACCTGCACCCTCCTTTAACTTCTTGAAGAATGCATACTCAGAGGTTTTCGGTTCTTTTGCATCTAAATTTTGCCTCAGAGATTAATTGATTAAACATAAATGCCAGGCAATTCAATTCTAATAACTACAGAAATACATAAAATATTAAATCTATGAATAACCAATACTATATGCACCTACTTAGAAGCATGATATAAAAAAACTTACATGTAGTATCCTCCTTTCTGCCTACAGGTATAGTAGAAGCTTCTAATCCGCAAGTTGTAGAGTGATCTGCATCCTTAGCTGTAAACTTCACTTTTTTCTGGAAAGCAAAATCTAAAAGGAGAGGGAAAAAATTAACTAAGAGACAAACAAACGAGCTTCCTGCCAAATAAGTTGACTGACAGGATTAAAAAAATTAATCTAGAAATGCACAAATTGACTACATCTTGGCAAAACTACGAAATACTCCCTCCGGTCCTAAACATAATACTCCCTCCGGTCCTAAATATAAGACCTAATTGACTTTTCTAGAAAATCCTATAAAAAAGCAAAATGAGTTAATTATAAATTGATTTACCTAGTATTTTCCCTTAGACTAGTTTATTTTACCTATAAACTAATGTATAATTTAAAAATATATCAAATATGTCATGATTTAATAATTTATTTTGCAACCTTAACCTCTCCAAAAAAAGTCAATTAGGTCTTATATTTAGGACCGGAGGTAGTATTTACCTAATTTGATCAGATTAAGGATGCTAGTTATTTTAGTTAAAATAACATGATATTTTTTTAACACGATATTACCAATATACCCTAACCATCTACCTTTACCCCACCTCCCCTCTTATCTGTCACTTATTGGAAAGCATTAATAAGGATACTTTGAGAAAAAAGTTATTAAGCGTTAGAAATAGGACTTATATTTATATTTAGGACAAATCTATCTTCCTTATTAGGTCTTATGTTTAGGACCGTAGGGATTAATAAGCATAAGAAAGTTAATTATAGTTGTGCATGGGCATTACAAACTACTATGAATCAACAACCTAATCATCAATCAGATGAAAGCTTCTTCAAGAGAAGCTATAATAATCATGAGTGAAATTTTGGAATTCCAAATCAGTATTACAAAGAATTAAGGCGAAGTGATTAGCTTGACAATAGTTTAAGAAGGAGAAAAACGTGAAAATGCACCAACGCAACGCATGTAGAATACAAGATCAAAGTGGAAAGAAGGTTGTATCATACAAATCCACAAGCCCTAGACTACTAAAAACCGAAAGCCAAAAGTATAATTGAAATGAAATTGGATGGAAAAATGAAGGAAAAGAAAGAGAGAAAGCTAAGGTTTACCTCTAAGGGATTTGGCGGTAGAAGAAAGAGGCTTGGAGTTGCGAGGTTTGTGTAATGGTTTGCCTCTGGAGTTTCGATCGCTAGGGACAAACGAGAAATTCCTTTTCTTCATTGAATTAATTAATAGTGGAAAGGCTCGCTGTGAGGAAGTAAGTTCAGCTTCAGCTTCACTGGGATGTTTAGAAGCTTGCCATTTTCATTTTTCATGGCGGTTATTCTTCAAGCTCACGTTTGGCGCCAATAACTTTATTCGGCTGAAGGAAAAATATTTAAGGGAAAAATAATTTGAGGTCCCCCACAAGGGAGTTAATACTAGAAAAATCCCAAAAGTTGGAAATATTAATGTAGGGTCCCAAGGGACCTCACATTAATATATTTGAAAAGTGAAAAGACAAATTTGCCCCTAACCTTAATAAAAAATTACCCCACCCCACCCCCTCCCCCTCCTCCCCCCACCCCCACCCTCCTCCCTCCTCAGCCCCCCACCCCCTCCCCCTCCTCCCTCACAGCCCCCCCCCACCCCCCCTCACAGCCCCCCCACCCCCCATCTCACCGCCCCCACCCCCTTCCCCTCCTCCCTCACAGCCCCCCCACCCCCCATCTCACCGCCCCCCACCCCCTTCCCCTCCTCCCTCCCTCACAGACCCCCCACCCCCCACACCCCTCCTCGCCCCCCACCTCCCTCACCGCCCCCCACACCCCTCCTCGCCCCCCACCCCCCTCCTCCTCCCCCACCGTCCCTCCCCAACAGACATCTCAACTTCGGTTGGGGAGGGACGGTGGGGGAGGAGGAGGGGGTGGGGGGCGAGGAGGGGTGTGGGGGGCGGTGAGATGGGGGGTGGGGGGCTGTGAGGGAGGAGGGGAAGGGGGTGGGGGCGGTGAGATGGGGGGTGGGGGGGCTGTGAGGGAGGGAGGAGGGTGGGGGTGGGGGAGGAGGGGGAGGGGGTGGCTTGGGGTAATTTTTATTAAGGTTGGGGGCAAATTTGTCTTTTCACTTTTCAAATATATTAATGTGAGGTCCCTTGGGACCCTACATTAATATTTTCAACTTTTGGGATTTTTCTAGTATTAACTCCCTTGTGGGGGACCTCAAATTAATTTTCCCAATATTTAATGATTGGCTCTGACCCCTAATTATAAGAGTTTCAATTAACTTACCCCATCCTGTGGCTTAGGATTCGTCAGGTTGATCATCACGTCGCGAGTTCGATCATGAGTCCAAACCCCTTGGATCATGAGTTAGATGTCCTGCCCTTAATTGGGTTGAGTCCAAACTCCTTTCTCAAAATTTGTTATAAAAAAAAGAGTTTCAATTAACTTCTTTTGCTCTGGTAAAAAAAATTAACATTTTTTGGCATTAAGTAAACAAATTAGACTGTTAAATCTTGATGTTTACAACATGTAATTAGGTTATTGGATAGTTTATAAGTAAAATAAGTTACTTTTGAAAAACAAACATGAAATTTAAACTGGTATTTTGTATCTTAATTTTTTCAAAAAAGTTAAGTGGTTGTTATAATCATATTCTTGAAAATTAAACTTTTATAGAACCGTGGAAATAAGTACTTTTAATAAAATCAAACTTATATAGGTACTAGGCTTAACGTTAATGTAATTAAAGTTTATTTTTGTCTTAAAATTTAAAAAGTGTTTAATTTTGTCCTAATGATAAAATATAATGTTACTCATTCACACACTTAGATTGTGATTCATTTACACTCTATCCATTTATTTTTTTATTAGTTCATTTACTAACATTATCATTTTACTTTCTTCTCATAAACCATTATCTAAAGAGTGTAATTCATTGTCCAAATTGAAAATTTATTAAGAAATCTTGTTAATAGACATAAAGAAGTTTGTAATGTCATGACGTTGGTAAAAAAATTAAAATATGTTGTTAATTTTTTATTTAAAGTTAGTACTCCATTATAAGAATTTCATTATCCTTATCAGTTATAAAATGACGACACAATTTTTTCCGGTTATATAATACAAAAAAAAAAAGGAAGTTGATAACAGTTTGGAAACAAGATGTTTGAAACTTTTGGTGACATATAAAATTATTTTTGCAAAACACAAGTAGCATTTGGGAAAATATTGGGAATGCATAAAGAATTAAACAAATATTATTCCTACATCACAATTCACACCCACAGTCACAGATATACACACAAAGAGAGCTGGTGGCTCTCCCATGGACCAGGAGTGAGTTCAAATTCCAACCCTACAGTTCCAAATTTTTTTTGAAACAGCCCAGCCCTCGAATTAAAAAAAAATGACACCCCATTACCACCGGGCCATCCCCATTAGTCCATTACCATCGGCTCAGACACGGGCCGGTGCCGGATGAGGGTTCCTTTCCTTTTCATTTTGGAGAAATTAATTAAAAGTTTCAAATCTCTAAAATAAATTGAATTCCATAACTTAAATTTTAGGGGGAATTAATTGGGAATCCCATGGAGAAGATATAATATTAGAAAAATCCTACTAAATACATAAATTAAAGTAGGGTTATAAAGGACTTTTTTATATTATCTTCTAATAAAGGACGCATTAACCTTTCTTAAAGAAATTAAAAGACTTGTGAACAATGCCCAAGAGGCAAGAATTTACTACACATAGTTAGAAACTTGTTACACAGAGTTTAGAGATTGTTAGTAGTTAATATCTAATATCTTGTGAATAGAGCCTAAACTCTTGTTAATAATGGTCTGAAAGTTGTTATTCATAGCTCAAAGTTGCGACGAAGGCACTTATATCCTGTAATACTTGTCCAAGAACTTATTACACATGGTTAGAATCTAATAACACAAGATCTAAAGATTGTTAATATTTAAAATTGAACACCTTTTGAAAGGTGCCCAAACACTTCTTAATAATGACAAGTTGTTATTCATACCCCCAAAGGTTATCACGGAGATCTAAAGGGTAAAAGTGTCGTTTGAGTTTGAAAGATAATAGAAAAAAGTCCATTGAGTTCTTATTTTAATTTGGATATCTAATGAAACTTTTCTAATATTATGTCTATTCAATGAAACTCCAAATTAATTCCTCCAAAACTTTAATTACATGTAAGACACAAATTACCACATTGATCATTCCAAAACTTTATTTTTGAGCTTTCATGGGATATATACTTGATTTGGACCTATAATTGACTTACCTTTTATTTTTTTTAAAAAAATATGAACATGGACAGTTTATTAGTGGGAGTAGTACTTAGTACACTAGGAAGGATGTTATGGTCTTTCTCTTGATTCAATTGTATTTAACTTTGTTTTGTTTAATGGGGAAAAGCGAAATATGAGTGAAAGGAATGTGGAGGTGGAACATTATCCAGAGGGATGGGATATGGTGCAAAGGTGGCAAAAGGGTAGTGGAGGAAACGATTGCCAAATGGCTTATGGGATCAGATAAATGATAAATCTCTCAAATAATCTTCCAACTATTAGCTCATCCAAACCAAAGCCTCTCAATCTCCCTTCCTGTCCTTTTCCCACTATTAATCTTTCTGCCACGCCTTTCCCAGCTTCCATTTCCAAACACTTCATCTCACATCCTTCCACTCCACAAACAGAAACGTTAGTTAGTCATCCTTCATGGCTACATGCAACATGGCATCAGCTGCTTCTGGGTTTGTGATGGCACCTTCTGTTGCAGGAGGTAGCTCATCTTCTGCTTCAAGGAGCTCCATGTTGAGCTTCCCTTCCAAGACCAACAACTCTAGGCTTGTTGTCAGGGCCTCCGATGAGGCTGCTGCGGCGGCTCCTCCTCCTCCTGCCGCCGATGCTCCCCCCGCCGAAGGTGAAGCTCCTAAGCCCAAGCCTCCTCCCATTGGTCCCAAGAGAGGTGCTAAGGTTAGATACTACTCTTTCCTCACTTAGATGACTAATGTTCTTATTGATCATACTCCTCTTAGTTATCTTTACTAGCCTCTCTAGTGGTAGGAGGGAGTGACTTAAGGACGATGACTCATGGGATTTTGAAAAAAAACACATGTCATGTTAAGTACACTGTAGTATGTAGTTCTAAAGGATTTGAGTAGAATCTGTCACTTCTGAACCAAGTCTTTGCAATTTTGTTGACTGCTTTATATAGGTAATCTGTTGTTTTGTACTTGTAATTTGCTCACGCACAATGCAAGTGTGAGAGGCATAGACTGAGAAAAACATTCACATGGCGAATGGAATTTATACAATGCACAGAATTGAAAAGTTAAATGTTTTTTATGTTTAGTATGTGTGTGTTAGACCCTTGTATTCGAAAGTAGGAAATATTTGAAATCAATGCATGGAGCTACCAAGTTGGGAGAAATCTACTTTTTAATCTAGAACATTATTCTGAGAATTAGTTTATATTATTGGTGGTGGCTAGTGTCTCACAAAAAAAGAGGAGAAAAGAGAACACATATGAGAACTCCAAATCAAAGTGTGTTGCCTTGTCTGTTTCAATGTTCATGTTTCTCAACTTTGAAATATGAAAATGGGTCTTTAAAATGGAATTGGCAGGTTAAGATTCTCAGGAAGGAATCCTACTGGTACAAGGGCTATGGTTCTGTTGTTGCTGTTGATCAGGTGAATTCTCTGGCACAATTATGCAAGCTCCCCGTGTTCTATATAGATATCAACGTGATTTGTTGGAAACTCAACTCATTTTGATGTTTGTGTTGTGCAGGACCCCAAGACTCGCTACCCAGTCGTAGTTCGATTTAACAAAGTCAACTATGCCAACGTATCCACAAACAACTATGCCTTGGATGAGATTGAGGAAGTCAAATGAGTCAATAGTCATCCCATGTGATTGTAATTTTTAAAATGCTTGTAGCGCAAGGATTTTCATGGCACAAAGATGAATATCTATTCTATTCTCCCTCAAATTCATCGTTTTAGCTCTGTATGCTACGTTCCTTGTGCAATTTGTTCATAGATCAGTCCGGTTTTCTATTGGAAGCAACTTCTCCAGTTGAGTTTATATACTCAGCAAACAAAACATGATAAAAGCAAATGATCTTTAAACAAATGCCTATATCCATGCAAAATCTTAGAAGTTACGCAACACAACTAAGTATGATAATCTCTCCTGATGTCATACATTTAGGCATGACCCGCAATCAATTCATATGAAGATTACAATGGAGACTCCATAACAAGTAGTGGATTTTTCACTTGAAGAAGCATATGCCTGGACTAACGGGAAAAAAAATCACAGGAGATCAATTTTAACACTGCTTTTTTTCCCTTAAAGAACTCTCCCATCCATACCATCTAGTAAGCCAGTCCAAATTCCCTTTGCTGGTGGTAACTGTGCAACCAAAGCATTCCATGGAGGATAACCAACCCCACTGCCTCGTACTCGACCATCTAGCCTCAGAGATAGATAACTGTGAAATGTAAGATATAACTACAAAATCAAATCAACTTCAAGGTCCATGGCAATAAATCCCATTATGACTCCATGTAACATGTTATTATCAAGCTTTATTCCTAGATTTCAGCAGGAAAGTAAGATGCCTAAATTTATACATGCCAAGACATGAATAGCAATAATACTTACACAGGAGACTCAGAGGATACACCTGCCATCTTCTTCTGTTCGTCCAACCACCTATTAAAATCACAAGGCAAGGAAGTTAGTTAGTTTATCATACAAAGAAACTGAATCACACACATAAATATATTTTCAAGATTAACATACTCAAACCACTCATTGAGGTAAACAGGAGCAAGTTGCCAGAGTCTCTTCCTTCTACTAGTGACCTGCTTCTGCTCCTCACTCTCATCAAACACAAAAGAAGGTGAATTCCCATGTGTCACCAAGGGCACAACAAGCACCCCTCTCTCCATGAGTCCTTCCGTGAAGGGCTCACTTCTGTTAAAAGACTCGGTCACGAAAGATGCGGGGCCTGCGCATATTACAAGACGAGCAAACCCTCTAAGAGTGCTCACAGGAATGATCTTCCTGTCATCCACTCGGAGCTTAAGATTTGATAGGCTTTCTTCTCTTGAGAGTCGAGATAGCTGTGCATTCTTTGCCTGGTTCTCTCTGTAGTACAAGAACGCGAATAAAGAGACGGCTCCAAGGTCAATGGCAAGGTCTTTGAGAATGAGAGGGACTTCAGGTGCTCTTGAACGATTATTGAGTGCGGCAATGAGCAGTGGGAGTGTTATGAGTCCCCCTAGAGATGCACTTGCAACAAAAGCTATGTAAAAGAACATCCTCACTGAGCGAAAGGGAGACAGAACTTCACTCCTTATCCTGGCTGTAGAGCTGAAGAACAAATTGGATTAATGATGAGCCATCACTGGCAAACAGAAGCTGATGATTAAAACATGGCATAAAAGCAGAAAAAATGGATTCATTTCACCATATTATGGGACATATTGGCAAGCACAGACTAAGTAACATTTGAAGGTCTAGATATTGCATCAAGAACAAAATGGCATGCTAATGTCCATAGAGCTAGCTAATGGCGATGGTGAAAGCAGTAACTACTAATGAACAACAAGTTTGAACAGAACATGCTTAAAATTTAAAAGCAGTGCATTACAAGAGAACCCATTTTGAATATTATATATATATATATATATATATATATATATATATATATATATATATATATATATATATATATATATATATAAAGGAGAAAGAAGGTAAGGAAGGGAGAGGGAGAGACCTGACGTCAGGGGAAGTGGGAGAGGGTTTATTAGAGGAGGAAAAAGAGAGGACAGTGAGAGGGGATGTTGTGTTGCGGTGAAAGAGAAGGTTGGGAGGACGTGAAGAAGAGAAGAGAGGAGGATGGGGAGAGCGGAAAAGAGGAGAGGAAGGAGGAAGGAAGGATCTCGGGAGAGAGTAAGAAACGTGAGTGGCAGAAGGCATGGCCATGGCGATGGGTGGAAGAAGAAAAGGTTGAGAGGAAGAGGGAGTGCCATCTCAGTGGGGTACGCTTATCTGGGTGATGCCAAACTCGCCACGCTTCCACTTTTTCCCGTTACCTCACCCGCCATTTCTTTCACACTATTTTTTTTATAACAACCAACCAAAAATTAAACTACATCCCTCTAAAACATATTTAAGGATAAAAAATTGATTATCAAAACTTTTATAATGACTTTTTCTCTTACTCATAAAATGCAGGTAACATAGATTTAAAAGTATTTTACTTGATTGATTTTTTAAAAAGTTAAAGTAATCTTATATATTTAAGATGGGGAAATAGTGTTAATTTATTTTTTTCTTTTAAATTCCCTCCAATCTTATACAAGGGATCACCCTTCAAAATACTTTTTTAAGAAAACATGTGAAAGTTAAGTATATATGTGTATGTGTGACATATTCAATATTCGTCTATGAATGAACGATTGAGGGTTTTGATTTTTTTTAATAAATTTTTGTTGATTCTAATAAAATAAAAAAAAGATGATGATCAGAACGCTTATAATCATTTCACATCATTTCAAGAAAGAGAGAGAATATAAACATGCAGAATCAATGCAATGTTTGTCCAAGTTATAAAAATAAATTAACTAAGGTAAATTTAAAAAAATTAATACTGTACTTTTTTATATTAGAAAACTCTATAAGATACACTCTTTTTAGAATTAAATGTATATAGTAAATCATTTTAAATTGTTTATATTTTTCTTTTTCATCAAAATTAATTTATTTTACTTATAAACTAACTAATATTCTAACTTATTTGACTATTTGATTATCTAATTTAATCAAAAGCTTTTACTCTATGTGATAATCAACTGAAGTTCGATTAAATATTTATGTTAAATGTGGGGAAAAGAGTATCCTTTTTGGAGGAAAATGAGAAAAATATCAACCTAATGTCAGACCCCTCCCATTCCAATGAGGATTACGATTACCAGTAATTAATGTCACGTAATTACCTGTTTTAATGACACAGCACGTACTAATTAACCACTCCAAAATTAAAAACGTTTCACTCTCCATTCTTCAATATACCCTTGAAAATCAAGCAGTCATCAGCATGCAACTTCATCAATTCCCAGATCACACGCCAACAACGATTCATCAATCACTATCATCACACATATTTATATACATGTAGCATCCACCATTCCAAATTCTTCAAAGCAAGAATCATTGGCAGAGATGGCAAAGATAAGAGTAAATTCGCAGGCCGTTATTACAATCAATATAGTATCAGTAACATTATTAGTGTGTGCAATAGGCATAGCCATGGCAATTGAAGGTTCACATTCTATGGCAGTGAAAGACAATATATTTCCAGAGTTCATAAAGTGGCACGTCTACGTAGTGAATGGTCTAAGTAACAACCAGAACTTATTTACTAGTTGCAAATCTCAAGACAATGATATAGGGACCCACAGTCTATCAATGGGGTCCAATCTGACGTGGAGTTTTAGGACAAACTTCTTCCACTCCACCTTATTCTGGTGCTACCTTCAAACAGACACAGGTGATTCTGGTGAGTTTGAAGTTTTCTGGTACGATGCTCGTCTCTTCAGCAAGTGTCAATGGAAGAATTGTATCTGGGTTGCTAAAGATCAAGGCATCTACCTTACTGATTTGTCCAAGAACATTGATGAATTGCGCTATACCTGGGATGGACATTGAGGAGTTTCAAAATTATATCTTGTGCAATAAACCAAGTTGAAAAATTTGTGTCTGTCAAGCATGTGCCCGTGCTATTTTTCTTTACTTTTTTTTATCTACTTCGTTTTATATTCTATCAATTAGGTGCTATGTGTTCTCTAATCCTTATTGTTTGTTTTCACCGGCATGTTAATGGTACTCCTTTGATTTATGATTTGCATGATATATATAAAGATTCCAACTTTATCAATTCTTTTTTTAAAAATCTTAGTTATAATTATTTTGAAGAACTAAGGAAAATTTGAGAGAAAAATCCTGCAATAGAGGACTACACAAATCCTTGTGGACATAATACACAAATGTTTAGACAAAATAATTAACTTGGAGACTATGGCCTAGGCCCACCAATTCATCATCCTCTGACCTGCTCTATGACATATTCGTAAGAAACTTCGATAAATTAAACTACTTAGTCAAAAAGATACAGAACATACATCATAGTTGCCGACTTTGAAGGTCATAATATATAAGGCCAAAACATATTCAGCCTTCATTTTGTACTTTTCCAACACTCAGCTGTATATGAGGCGTCCCTAAAAAAGGTCAAAGCAGATTATTAGGCAGGAGAAATCTGAGGAAGATGGATGAAGTGAAACTGTTTGGAGCTTGGCCAAGTCCATATGTTTACAGGATCATATGGGCTCTACAATTTAAGGGCTTGAAATATGATTATGTAGAAGAGGATTTAGCCAAGAAAAGTGATTTGCTGATCAAGTATAACCCAATTCACCAAAAAGTCCCAGTTCTGGTTCACAAGGGAAAGCCAATCTCAGAATCGACTGTTATTTTGGAGTACATAGAGGAAACATGGCCCCAACCACCCCTGCTTCCACAGGACCCTTATGACAGGGCCGTGGCTAGGTTCTGGATCAAGTTTGCAGAAGAAAAGGTAAGTTCCACATACATGAAACTTCTCACTTTCGAACATATCACATATAAAGTTGGTCTAGATGGTTTAAAGTTTTAGAACGTTGTTGGCGGTTAATATTTTTTTCCAGCTCTGATGGGTAATATTAGTGTTACTACATTATTGGCAACATTCTCGCGAATCGGAGTAGTTAGTTGCTTGTGGTGCCAGATTTCCGGTAGATAAATAAAAAATATTAGCGTAGCTACATTAGCTAAGACAATTGTCCCATTTAATTAGCTAATATAATTACACTAATAGGTAACATGAAAGTACTTTTATAAATGCTCTTGAAGTCTTGAGAGACATGCCCTGATCCTAATAAGCCAGCGAGACATTAACTAATTAAGTTTTGTAAAATTTAAAACTTATCACTACCCCTTAATATGTGAAGTCAATGGCCTAAAGTTTAGTGATTGCAGAGCATTGCATTTGCGTCATTCTATGTGGCTCAAGGAGAAGAGCTTGAGAAGGCTACAGAAGAAGCAAAACATGTTTTGAGGATATTAGAGGAACAAGTCCTAGGGGAGAGGAAATATTTTGGTGGGAATGAGATTGGATTAATGGATTTAGTCATAGGATGGATGGCTTTGTCGTTTGGAGAAATTGAAGAAGCTGTTGGTGTCAAAGTGATTAATGTCTGTGATTTCCCTCAGTTGCATGCATGGATTCAGAACTTCAGAGATCACCCAGCCATCAAATCAAACCTTTCAAACCATGATGAGTTGCTCGCTTATTACAAGCAAAAGAGGGAAATCATTCTTGCATCTACAACAGCTTGAGTAACACTTTACATTTGTGATCATACAATTTATCTTCAATGTCATGCAATGTACACATATTGATTCCTTCTCTTTTTTTTTTTAGATAGAATTCACTACACGTTTGTGATTCCGTCTGTGTGTGGTCAGTATCAATAAAATTGAAAGCAGTTATCATTTTGAAAATGGAAAATTAGCCACCTATAATTACTACGATACTTCACTTAACACATTGTGGCCTGTGGGTCTCTTTATATACGCCTGTGTGTGAAAATTGGCCTCACGATTAAAATATCAATGCGATGATCACAGTTCACAAGTCTAAAGAGAGTGTGAATCCCAAAGATTAGCCTGTGAAGAGATAGTCTTTTAAATTTATAAATCATAACACACTTGTGAAACTTATGAACGTGAGACTCGTAATATAACATAAGTCTTCTGTAGAGTATAATACACCAGTCTGAGTTTATGTGTTGTATGGGCAAACACATTGATATATTGTCAAACCAGAGAGTGCGTGTCAATGTGTAGCTATTTTAGCAAATCTTTCTTACGGTTTAATTTTTTGGCAAATTTTTGCACCTGGTTTCTCACATTTTGTTAATAGCTTTGATTTCATATGAGTATATTCGATCCCTATTGTTAGTCTCTGCAAACATGTCAACATGTCATATTGTCATCATAATTTATGATCTGAATATGGTGAGTAACTACGATTTATAATATTTTTAAAAGGTATCTTAAAATCATAATTATTTCCAAGAATTAAAATTTAAATTTTAAATAATACGAAGATGGACTTACTATGAAATGTTAAAAAAAGTTTCAAAATTTAATACTCCCCTATTCCTAAATATAATACCTATTTGGGGGATAGACTTAATACTAAATATAAAATCTATTTCTAACTTTTACAAATTTTTCCTCAAATTATCCTTGTCATTGTTCCCCAATAATCGACAAATAAGAAGGGGATTGTGTGACTATGTGAGTTAAGGTAGATGGTTAGGGTATATTGGTAATATCATGTTATTTTGGCTAATTAAACTAATATTTTTAATCTAATCAAATGAGATAAATAGATTTTATATTTAAAAAGTGAGAGTAATAAAATAACCACCTTGCCGCCTTAGGTTGGGCCAAGGCGCTCCTTTCCCGTTTTACATTTTTACCATTTTTCTGGCTATTTTACCCATTGTTTGGTGGCTAATTCTCGACCAACTGATATTATGACAGGTTTCTAAGAAACTTCGCTATGACTTAGTTGCCAACTTTGAAAATAATGATAATAAAGCAAGACAAGAAGATAAGTAGCATCCTAGCTTAGTTTCCAACTTTGAACATAATGATAGCAAGGTCAACACATTTTCATTCTACATGTTACACTTTTCAAGCACCCCGCCCAATATAAGAATACTCAAAGCTTAACAAGGGAGGCAAAAATCTGAGAAAAATGGATGAAGTGAAGCTGTTTGGAACTTGGGCAAGTCCTTATGTTTACAGGATCATATGGGCTCTACAACTAAAGGGTGTGAAGTATGAATTTGTGGAGGAGGATTTAGCTAACAAAAGTGACTTGCTGTTAAAATACAACCCAATTCACAAAAAGGTCCCAGTTCTGGTTCACAGGGGAAAGCCAATATTAGAATCCAGTGTTATTTTGGAGTATATAGAGGAAATATGGCCTCAACCACCTCTGCTTCCACAGGACCCCTATAACAGGGCCATGGCTAGGTTCTGGATCAAGTTTGCAGAAGAAAAGGTAAGTCCATAATGCACAAGTATAACTTTAAAATTTCAAGCTCATCTTCCTCTTAATCTGTGTTATGAATGGCATAAAGTTCTTTTATTACAGAGCATTGCATTTCTGTCTTTCTATCTGGCTCAAGGAGAAGAGCATGAGAAGGGAACAAAGGAAGCCAGACAAGTTTTGAAGATATTAGAGGAACAAGCCCTTGGAGAGAGAAAATATTTTGCAGGGGATCAGATTGGATTAGTAGATTTAGTGGTGGGATGGATAACTCTGTCATTTGGAAGCATTGAAGAAGCTGATAGTGTCAAAGTGAAGAATGCTAGTGATTTTACTTTATTGCTTGCATGGATTCAGAACTTCAGAGATAACCCAACAATCAAAGCAAGCCTTCAAAACCACGATGAATTGCTTGCTCATCACAAACAAAAGAGGAAAATCATTCCTTCACCCAAAACAGAATAGGTGAAAATTACCATGTGTGATCAAACAATTTATCTTCAATGTCTTATGACGCACACACATTTTTCTCTTCTACTAGCTAGGTCACACTATATATGTCTGTGATTCTAGTCTGAGTGATCAGTAGTTCATTTTCTCAATGACAATAAATCATCTATTTAGCTATACATAAAATTTCCTGGAAAACTAGAATGACATGTTAACATTTTAATATCCATGAGTAAAGAAAACAGCACTTTGATAAGCATCAAAATACGAATAATAGATCAAGGTAGAGAAGAACCAATGCCCAGCTAAAGAAGAATAATATGCATTATATTCAGTGAAAAGTTTTCTACTGCAAACAATCCCTTAACAGCAAAACCATATGTGTGGGGTATAGACAGACTATCAGTGTTCATAAATGGCTTTCACGTCTCAACTATAAAAGTATAGGGCAAACATTCTGAGAGTAGAAATTAGCCAACAAGAAGGATATTAGTAACGGGATCAGAATCTGCTTTTGTACAAGAGCTTAGCTTTCTTTAGTTTTAGCATTAGCTTCTGATAGCAAAGGTTCAAGTTCTCCTTTCCGGTACAACTTCACTGTATCTGCACACAAAAAGCTAAATGTTGAACGGTAATAAAGGAAACTGACTGATGTTTTGATCTGTGGAGGCAATCTCTAAAATAATAGTGCTAATTACATAAACGACACGACAGTAACAAAATGAAAATATACCTGTACAGCCGCCAATGTGTTTGCCACCTGCGATGGAAAAGACCACCACTTTTAAGTTAAAGTAATATCAGCTTTTCTATCCAAATAAAAATATCGAAAGTAGACTTGCAATGTAACCTAGTCTTATTCGCTTGAGAAATCATAAAAGACAATACTTTTATTTAAGCATTCATTAACTCATTTCAGGCACATAAAGAATTCAGTTTATGATTCTGACTTTGTTACGACAATAAGTTTAATTTATCAAGGGCAGAATGTTATATATCTCTCTCTAGTACCCCTGTAGATATATTTGTACAGGTATGCAATGCTGTATGTCTATTTCCATGTGAGATTCTCTAGGGTCCAGGGACTAGAGTCATTACATTGCTGTCTGTTGTTTACCTAACTGAGCTAAATATCTTCGTGCTAATGACTGGAAATATGATTTCACTATTCACTATTATGGTGCTTAGCTTTCTCTTTACTCTGATTCCTCTGACTTAACTTAGTATCAGTTTCTCAGCAGCACAGATATCCCTTTTTCTTCTTTCTCCTTTTGGCACACTACACAGAATTTCATGTTTCTGGATAAAATAAACTCTAGTTTCAAAAATAATTTCATAACAGGTACACACACAAAAGCCAAAACTGTTGTTCTCAGAATAGAAGTGTATTTGTATAATGACCTGTAAGTCCTATCATGAGGTTTAACAAGCCACACCCCATCATCTTTTAAAACAACACAAATTTGCTAGGCACAAAATTTCTTTTACCCCCCCCCCTTTGACTAATAACTTATCAGTTAACACCTTACCCTTGACCAAAGCTTTGGTTTCCTATCAAATTCTAATTGCTAAGCAACTATTTAGCAAAGCAACAATCTTAATTCAACACCTATCGTTACCAAGGTTCAACACCGTCTAAGCTCTTAAGTGTATGGATGATCAACAGAAATATTAACATATTGTCACTCTCACAGATAGGCAACTTCAAAAAGGAGCAGCAGAATGATAATGCCAGTAAAATAAACATTCATCTGATATATAAGAGGTGGATTTCCTGCTTATACACATTATTAAAGAATAATTATGTAATTGAACAGGTACGCACCAATAAACACATTGGGCACAGTGTGTTGACCTGTAAGCCTCTCCAGTACCTTCTGCAGCTGTGGCCCTTGCGGACCTAGATATATTCAAAATTCAAAAGGCGAAATAGAGAGATTATAAACGAAACTTCATGAAGTACACAATAAAAGCTAATGCCTACATAAGTGAACTACATGGAATGATATTCCCCTTCATATTGTTGACAAGGAAGACGTGGTAGAGGAAGGAGACAATGATGAATTAAGCACATTTTTCATTGGCAGGAACTATTCATGCAGAAGAATGAAAAACAGTTCACCAAATATACATTACGCTAATAAAAATAACTGATGGAGGCACATGATATGGATAGTCTGCAAAAAAGAAATTCAGAGTTGCTGCAATATTTTTGCCAGTCATCCTTGCAAATAGTGTTCAAATAGTTTCTGTTCTTTTTGTCAAGAGAAACCCAGTTAAACCAGCAACATATAAATGAAATCCCATAGTACTGTATAATGTATATCACTATATCAATCAAACAATTTATTTCACATCTTGAAGCTAAGCGCCTAAGCCTCTTATAATTTGCTGAAGGCTCTCTGATATGCTCAGTCCATAAGCATTATTAAATCAGCACCAAGCTGTAACGTCTAAAACAATCTTTAAATAAACAGCTAATCATGATTAAGAAGCTGTCGTTTCTAAAGTAAATTAGACAGCCACAGTTAAGAACAAAGAATATAACAAAATCTCATACACAAGGAGGCTTAAAACTCTATTGCTCTAACATGTTGATAATTAATATGAAAAACTAGCTATGTATAAAAATCATTCATTTTCATTCACTAAGTGATGAAAACTTTACCCATCTCGTCCAATTCAATGACCAATGGCAGCACACCAAGCTTCTTAAACAGAGATTTCACCTCCATAGAATACCTTCACAGTAAAATTCCATCATCAACAAACCCAAATTCCTCAAGTGATTCCAAATGCACAAAATAACAAAATCAGGTAAGCAAACAAACAAAAACACTTACGAGCACCAAGTTTTAGAATAAACGACAACGGGATTCTCATGAATGGTCTTCTTGATGTTCTCTTCAAGACGAGAACCAAAAGAAGGAGCCATGGCGTGAACAGAAAAAGGCCTGTTTTTTCCAAACCCATTATTGAATCTGAGATTTGAGCTTAAGGGGTTGCAAAGAATGAGGCTTTGTTTGATGGGTAGGGAGCAAAAGATGAACTTGGAGAGAGTTGAATTGGAAGAAACAGAGGAAAGAGTGTTGAAACTAGTAATTTGCAATGCCATTGTTTCCGGATTTGATGGAGCTTGGTTTCACGGGTTTTTCTGAGAGATTTGTTGTTCTTGTTTTGTTCTTATTTTGGGGTTTGGTGATTTGATGTCCTCGAAGTTGGGATTGTTATCTCTCTCTCATCCAAAGGTCACTGCTTTAGCTTTAGCTTTAGCGCCGCAATTTCCTGATTATAGATTCCTGCATAATTTGGTTTGTAGCCTGATTTATTGCCTAACCAAGTAACCAGTAAAAACAAAACAGCAGCAGAGTTTCGCTGAAAGAAAATTATGGTAAAAAAAAAGGCCAAAGATAAATTTTAGCCAATAAACAATTTCCAATGTATCAATTTGCCAGCAAATAATAATAAGTGGTCTCATTTTGGCCAATGAATAATAAAAATGGTCCATTTTTGCCAATAGACCATGGGAAAATACTAAAATGCCCCTTTTAAAATAAAAAAAAATAAAATTTCCTTCCTCCCACTGCCACGTCATCTCCCTCAACCTCACCTCCCCCTCTGACCCAGACCGTCTGACAACATAGCCCACCTCCCTTTCCTCCAAGAACCACCGTCTGAACCATACACTAAATGAAGAAGTCCAGGTTTTTGGGCCCTTTGGCTTTTACTCAATTTCTCTCCCTCCTTCCTTCAAAGTTAGTTGTTGTCCTCCATGCTTCTCTTCACGATTCCGTTTGTGTGCATTATACCTATGTGCTCATGCTAAAATTTTGGATACGGAATAATAATAATAATAGTTGAAAAATGGGGCTGACTTTCACAAAGCATTCCCACCATCGGTATGCTTCCTCAGCTGCTGAACTCATCTATCTCTACATATTTATACCAATTCATGCCCTTCAGTTCAAAAAAAAATTTCAATTCATGCCCAAACAAACAAACCATTATTTATGGAATTATTTACCATTACCTATTGAAATCTGTACTAATTCATTTAGTGTATGGTTCAATGTGGGAGCTGTGGAAAATGAAGGACTTATGAGGAAGAACGAATCTCTCTCTCTCTCTCTCGTCTGGGGGTTGAGGTGAGGAAGATGACGTGGCAGTGAGAGGAAGGAAAGTTTATTTTTTTTATTTTAAAGGGGCATTTTAGTATTTTCTCATGGCCTATTGGCCAAAATGGACCCTTTTTAATTGTTCATTGGCCAAAATGAGATCACTTATTGTTTGTTGGCCAAATTGATACATTGGAAATTGTTTGTTGGTTAAAATGTTCTTTAACCCTGAAAAAACTGAAAGATTTTTATTGGTTAGAAGTTAGAACATAAAATCACATACTAATATTACACTTTAAGAAATACTACTACTCTCTCCTCCCTCGGTTTCTAAATATAAGATCACTTGAAGAAGTGAATAAGTTACTAAATACTCCCTCCGGTCCTAAATACTATGAGATCACTTTAGCTAATTTGGGGAGATTAATGAAGACAATAAAATTATATGATCTTCCCAAAATACCCTTCAATTACTTAACTTTAAAATGAGGAGTTTTCAATGAAAAGAGGAAGTATAAGGGTAGTTTGTGCAAAACTTGAGATAAAATAGAAAGTGATCTTATATTTAGGGACTTGTCCACTCCCCCAAAGTGATCTTATATTTAGGAATGAAGGGAGTATAAGATAACTTCCTATTTTATCTCAAGTTTTGCCCAAACTACCCTTATACTCTCTCTTTTCATTGAAAACCCCTTCTCCTTTTAAAGTTAAGTAATTGAGGGGATTTTGGGAAGATCATGTAATTTTATTGTCTTCCTTAATCTCCCCAAATTAACTAAAGTGATCTTATATTTAGGAACGGAGGGAGTATAAACTTAATTAAAGTAAGTAATCATAAGTTGAAGGGTTTGCTTAACTCAACGTTAAGCTCGTTTGCCGTGTGAGTATGAGGTCGCGGGTTCGAATCAGCCACTGTGCAAAAGCATAGGTTAGGCTGCCTAGTATATTCTCTTCCCCAATATCCTCACCAAGTGGAGATTAGAACTGGGTTGGCCCGTAATCATAAGTTACTTTGGTTACACATTTCAAGAAATACCCATGTCGGGTCCGTAAAAAACACTTATTACGAAAAAATGTAAGAGTTGGTCGGGTGTGGAATTAATGTTTTTTTAATAATGTCTATATTATAATACTTTTAAAAGATAGAAATACATTGAGATTAATAAATATGAAAGAGAGGTAGGGGTAAAGTAAGAAAAAATATGTTAAATCAGGAAAAAATGTGAGATAAGCTCTTACATTTTGGACCAAAATCATTCAAATTTTGAACTCTTATATATTATAGACAGAAAGGAGTACAAGCTAAAGAAAATGGTGTAGTCGTTTACTATTGTGTGTAAAATGAACGTGATTCTTCAATTTTAGAGTTATATAATATTTATTAGAAAAACACTTTCTCATCTAATCGACATTTAACGTGTAATGGCACAAATAAGAGTTAAACATTTATTATCTTCACTTTTACATATTTTTTTTACGTTGACCATATTTTATTTTATTATTACTCCCTCTTATAATGTGGGATAGAGTGGAATAGAGGGAGTAATAAAACCAACGAGTTGTCTAGAACAAGGGAGAAAAAACTGCCTTGAGATTTATGTTGTGAAAAGCTATTGATAAGTGGTGACTGCTGACATGTAATGTATCTTGCGTGTACATGGACCAGAAATTAGTCTTGGTTCAATATTCCATGACCACCAATCTCCTGTCCTTTTGGTCTAAGTGTTGCGTTAAAAGATCTAAACGAGACAAATCCTTTTTGTTGATTTTCCCATGCTCTTTCTTGATATAATGGAGAGAAGATCCTCCCATAACCCTGTGTCTTATTCTCTCTTCATATTCCTTTTTTTCGTCTTTAGATGCAAAATGAATGGGTTAGATTAACTTATGAGATGTTACTACCTCTGTTCATAAATATAATACAATTTTCTCTAATTTAATTAAATTAAGAATGTTAGTTAAATTAGTTATTAGATCATGATATCACCAATTCGTCGTAACCAAATATCTGTATCCATAATATCTCTCTCTTACTTATTTATTATAGATAAATATTATTTTGGTTAATTTGGGAAAAAATTGAAAAAAATTAAAAAGTGTTCTTATATTTAGAAACAGAGGTAGTAGTAGTACTATAGTTAAAAATAATAATTTCAACATATTAAATTCTGGTTATCATTATTGTGTACACTTGATGATGTATTGGAGAATTTAATGCCTAAAATATTTTTAACAATGCTTTAATAAAGCATTACATATCAACCATCAATATTTTTTTTATCTAATGGCATATACCATAAGATTATAAAAAGATAATCACGGCATAGGATATCTTATAAGTGAGTGTCTTAATTTATTTGTTTTTCTCTCCCTCTCCTTTCCATTTATAGTATATATGATCGGATCAACTACCAATAATTCAAACTCAATATATTATAACGAAGTTATTGTTATATATAACAAAAATAGTTCATAAACATACAGTTAAATGGATAAAATTTATTCTAAATATTTCAATTTTATTGATTTTATTAAGAAATTATACACACACACACAAACACACTTTTTACCATATGCCCTTATGATGTGCTCTGGTCCATACGAAGTGTCATTTTGCAGTGAAGAAAATAACAAATATACGTTATTTTTTAATGTTTATTACACTTGGTGTGTTCGCCATATATTTCAAAAAATTTGTTATGCAGGAGTAGTTTCTAAAATTGTTATATGCGTTTTCTAGCCTACTGTGGGTATCCTATGGCCATTCAAATAAAAATGTTGAACTTGAGATGGTTAAATTTGAAATTTTGATGTACTCATATCAGAAGAATGTGAATGAACGTTTGTCTAGGTTTTCAAAGGTGTACTTTGTCCGGAGTTTAGTCATAATTTTTTACTTATCCAGTAATTTTTTTTGTGATCTTTTTTAATTTAATGATAATTTTCTTTTTTAAAAAAAAAATACTTGTGTGCATATGTTGCGCGCAAACAGACACAGTTAATGAGTTAAAGTTATAAGAAATTAAGAAGTAGATTTTTTCAAGCTCGAGGTTCTAACGCCAATGGTATAAGAATGAGCCCAATATAGATCTGACGGCTTCAATAGAAACGAGGCCCAGAACCTCATGGATTTGGACTTAGAATAAAGCCCTATGGACTAAAGGGGATAAGGACGGTTCAAAGGCTGAACCTGAAAGTAAAAAAAGTTTGAAATTTTTTTATGGAAAAAAATTGAAAGTGTTTTATAAACCTTGTAAACCTTCCGACCGACATGTCAAATATAGGACTCAATCTTTTAAGATTTTATCCAAAAAAAGATAAAAAGGAAAGCCACCAATAAAAAAGCCATTTTGATTTAATTCAACTTTGATATTTTTCATAATATAAATCAGTTTCTCGCGTCTGTAACTAATAAGCTCTCTTCCACCAGTTGTAGCACCGTTTTATCAATTCTCCACATTAATGCGTGTAATAGTATACATGTTATCTATCGGCCAAAAAAACGTATACATGTAATCTTATCAACTCTAGTTTATTATGCCTCACTCAACAAATTAATATAAACCTGTGTTGAGTTACCATGAATCAGTAGTAAACATAGTTTAACATTCAATGGTTGGTTCTAGAAGCCTGTGCAAGAATCTAAAGTTGAAAGTGACATGCGAATCCCTACATCAGTTGGAATTTTCCTAACAAGGACGAAGATTATGAACTTACTTGTACGAACCAAAGGATCTAATAGCTGGCTGGTTTTGGATTCAGCTAGCAAATTGAACAAGAAGAACGTATATTTACAAAATCTTTAAATTTCAGAAATTGTATGTGTAGAACAAAAGGATGGGCTGAATCGGCACTCCTCGTGTCTCCCCAACATGCATGCATGCCCACTCACGAGACGCTACTCTATTACAATAATATTAACAAAAATCGATGTTTGCTTTCTTGTCTATAGGTAAATCATATGTTTCTCTGTATTTTCATCTTATCATCTCAATCACTATATAGCTAGGCAGCTAGCTACACACACACACACACACACACATCTGCCGTTTTATCGAAGAAAATTAACCAAATCCATATATAGTTAAGAAAAATGATTATGCTATAGTAGCAGGAGGGGCAATGATTTTCAGTGTTTAATGTTTTTTTTTTTGTTTTGAATTCATTATATTGCAACCAAAACTGTTTGTAACAACCAGTACTAAAAATGTACTCATCAACGGGGTAATTAGTTAATTAATACTACTTAATTTATGGCCTTATGAATAATGTTGCAAAACATTGGGTTAATTCTTGTAACGTTGGGCATACATCATGTCTTACGTACGCCAGAAAACTATGTATTTGTTTCGGATTGTGGTAGCGAGGTCCACCACCTCAAGTAGTCCACTATATACATGGTCGACATGTACATGTGAAGAAGGAAACCGAGAGTTCAGAATCAACATGCACAAGGAACCAGTTTGAGGAAGCACAAGAATAATGGATATTGGCCCCTTGTGCTAAAGAATAACCAAAGTATATATAATAGTGTCCATCCCATAAAATACATATAGTAGCGTCTATTTTTAACAGTCATTAATGTTTCCAATTACAAGAGGATGAACCAAATGGCGGCAAAATGACAAATTGGAGCACGGTTAATTGCAACTTAATCAGATGGGCCTATATACCCCAATCCAAAACTTAGCTTCTTATTCTATCAACTTTTTGAATCACTCGGTATGGGCACCTCATATGGGCTGTTTCATTCTCCTTCTTAACATCTCAACAAGGCCTTGCATCACCACGCTAAAAAAGCGTTTTGTGGGGACACGTGTTTCTCTCTCTGGTTTGTGCATTTAAAAATTAAAAAAAAAGTTACTCATTTTACTCCTGAGAGTACCTTAATATATGAGTGTGTGATAGTAATTAATAAGGACTGTTAGACGAAATTGTTTAAGACAGAAGTACGTACTACCAAAAATCCTGAGCAATGATTTTGTCATTTTTCTACCATAAAGGAGGGTCGATCCAATTTTCAATTATTGTACTCGTGCTAATTAATTAGCCAATAAAATAGGTCATCCGTGGTGGCCAGCATAATTTGTTTCAAATAAGTTTGGCCGAAAAGGAATCAGATTGAGTTCATGATAACAAGTTTGGTTTTCAAGAGTTACTTATGAATTTGATCTGGACATTTGATGATGAGAGGAATGAGACAATGTTACCATTGAATATTGGAGTGCAAGCTGAGAATGCAGGGAATATGCAAAATCAGAACCCTATTATTCCTAACCTCTTTGTCTTAGTTATCCTATAACTCTTTAGGTCTTTACTAAAGGGCGTATAACAACATTACATGCATTGCATTGGGTCTGTATGCTAATTTGACAAGTATACTCGTCATCACTCTGTACAGAACTGGTAAAATACAGTTAGTTTACCATAGCTACGCCTTCATGGCCTATTATTCCAACTAAGCACATCATTTTTAGCTTCACCTATACAATTCAACAACCGTTTTTTTGTGTTTGGCGATGAGCCGATGATAGCGACTTATCTTCTTTCATACATATAAGTTTTCAATCACCCCATGATATGACAGTGCTTGCTTTAATTTTGATCAGTTTTGCACCTCAAAACTGACTTTTGAAACCAAAAAAATCATTTAGGTCAAATCTTATGTTTGTGATCGTTTTTGGGAAAAGAGCTTCAACCAAAAATAAAATTGAAATAGAAGTCACTTTTTCTTATTTATATGCTTTTTAGTTTTTGGCCCTTTTTATTTGAATTTTTTGAATTTCACTTTTTAATATATTATTCACTTTTGTTTATTTCAAATTGACATATAAAAGCACGTCAAAAAATAATTCAAATTATATTTGTTAGCTTTTACTCTAATTTCAATTTCAACATGCTACCTCAGATATTCTCTCTGATCCTAAATATAAGACCTATTTGACTTTTTGTAAAAATTTAGAAGAAAATTAAATCACTAAATTATATCATATGACACGTGTAATTAAATTATAGGTTATTTTATAAGTAAAATAAATTATTTTTGAGAAAAAAACAATTCTAAATATTTCAAAGTGATTAATTTTACACCTTTAATTTCTCCAAAAAAGTTAAAGAAGTTTTATAATTAAATTCGAGAGAGTACCTAGTTATGATGAAGTCATTTTTTAACTTCTTAATCCAAACAAGTCAATAAGCTGTAAATTACAGGATGCAGCCCAATAAATCCCCATGAAACAGTTATGTATAATTATTATATTTCTCAAACAGGTATGGAACCATGCTCAGATAATGATTAGCACAAGTATTTAAGTTGAATGAACTAGGTTAAGGTTAGGAATAATGCTTTACAGAAATGATTTGACTTTAGCTTTAGGCATGTGCAGAACAATTGTGGTTCTTTGTGACCCTTCATTTTGGGGTGGGTCAAAGCCGAAGATACCAAATTAAAATATTTCCTTTGAGGCCATCTCAGAATTGGCCTCTTGAAGGAAGAGAGAGAAAGGAGAGATGACAGAGAGTAGGTATGATGGAATTGAGCTGCAATCTCTTCTATGGGTCCTACCCATCTGATGTTCGAAGCTTGTGGTGGGCGAGTTATCTAATCTCAAGCACTTAATTTGTGGGCCAATGCGCCATATAACTTCCTCAATCATTTTCAGGATATTCAAGTTTGAAACATCTCACGACTCACTATATCAATCAAAACTGATAATATCAAATTGCGTCTCACATAAATGATTTTAATTTCATACTTGTTTATCAACGTCACTTCTGTCATATATGAGAATAACATGAAAGATCAAGGCAAGAGATCCACACACAAGAAAATTGCATCATTAAGGTTGCTCTAATTGCATTGTAACATATTCAAATCCTGAAAATAATCTTTCCACGATAATGTTATATAGATATACCCTATTTTAACTTCTCTGATTGAGTGGTTGAGGGTAAGATTAGGGGAACCAATTTACATGCTTGTAAAAACTATATGTGTAGGGAGAGCTAGCAATATCTAGACTGTGGGACTTCACCTATACAATCTAAATTTCATTTAATTATATATCTAATTTAATAGATATGCAATGTGGACCGTCTATATCTTATTTATACAGTCTAGATTAGAAGAGCTCTCCCTATTCATATTTTTTATAAGTAGATTATGCACGTTTATCTCTCTCTAAATTATAAGGGGGTGAGTACCATGGGCACTGTGATCACCTGTTTTAGTACTTCACCAGCTGGTTTAATTTTGCATCATGAGATATCAAAGGGAGTCTGGTTTGAAAAATTGAAACGTTGGAAGCAAGCAAGTGGGAAAAGAAGGATGAAAAGGACTTGACAATCTAAGAATAAAGGCTCAAACAGAGAGAACTTAGTTAAAACATTGTTTTCCTTTTCTCTGCATCAAGTGTTTGGGAAATCTAAATTCTAATCAATCTAATTAAGATGTTGGCCTGATCACGCATCTGATTCAACTGCTTTAGACTTTTTTGCCTAAAAATGGAAAATTCACAACGACAAACTACCTTTAAAGCTTAAAACAAAAGGAAAAGGAGAGATTGGAAACGAACTTGACAGTTGAAACTGTATAACTCATTTTAACTTGATTACATGAGTATGATACAAAAGATTTCTATATAAATCTCAAGAAAAACAAAACAAAACAAAATTAAAGAAGGGAATAATCCCATTTAAGAAAGAATACAAATAAATAGCCTCGTCATCCTGGATTAGGAAAATGCCCAAAAACGCTTCAAAACTTGGGCCAGAGGAGAGGGCTCTGTTTCTGTGCTATCTATCTGTTATTGAATTTTTCCCTTATTCTATTTTTTTTACATTTTTTAGTAATTTTTACAGAGGAAGTCAATTTTTTTTGTTAATTTTTTTATGAGATCAGAACTGGGAAATGCATCGTCTATGACAAGCAGTAGGTCTATGCTTCTTTTGCTTAGTCTCTTCCTTCCAAACTTGGCCTATATCCTCAGCAATTTTCATGGCATCATAAGAAGCACCAGATAGCCCTCTCCTTGTAAACCCAACTGCATACAATCCAACACTTCCTTTCCATCCATGTGGAAATGGCCTTTTTGGAAATCCATTCTTTGAGAAAAAATCACCCTCCTGTTCATATCACAACAATATCACATCAGATTCACTTCACCACTCCATACCAAAAAATAACAAAAGAAAACTTTTAACAAAAAGACAACCAAATCAGTTCAGTTCAGTTCAGAACTGACACTGTCAAAGATTGCCTTTTTTAATTTTGGAAAAAGTTTAAAAAAAAGATACAGAATTAGAACATTTCTCTCACCTGAAGCCATGAAGGGACATTGCTGCGATATCCAGTGGCTAGTAAAACTGCATCAATATCAAGTGTTTCACCATTAACAAGCTCAACTTGGTGATTATTAAATTTTTTAATCCCGGGCACAACTTTGATATCTCCGGATCTAATTTTCTCCAATGCTCCAATGTCCAAAACAGGTGTCTTCCCCTCTGTGTTCTTCAGCTCAAGTGGGCCAGTAGATGGCCTTTTAAGCCCATATTTCTCAACATCCCCAAGCACCAACCACGCAAGAACCAACAATAGCTTATCAACAAACCACAAAGGCAACCACTTCAACAACATAACCGCCAATTCAAACGTTGATTTTCCAAATATCTCTCTTGGCAACACATGAACCTGTACATTAAAACATAGCAAAAAAAAAAGGTCAGTTTTTTCTGTTACTATTTATTTACTTACAGTTACTAGGGAAATTCAGAAATATATATTTGATACTTACAGAATTACGAACAACCATTGAAGGTGAGGCATTGTGGTTACAAAGATCAAGAGAAAGCTCCATGCCAGAATTACCACACCCAACAACAAGCACTTTCTTTCCCTTAAATTTTTCCCCTGACTTATAATCACAAGCATGAATGATTTCACCTTTGAATTCACTCAAACCTTGAATCTCAGGCATGACACATTCAGCATTCTCACCTGTAGCCACCACAAGCCACCTGCAAATATACTCAACCTCGACCCGACCCGACCCGAAAGTCGAAACAGTCTTAACCCGCCATAATCCACATGTCTCATCATATTTAGCAGACTGAACACACTCATTGAATCTTGGGTTGATATCAAAGGTTTTGGCATATGATTCGAGATATTCAATGAACTGTTTCTTTGTTGGGTATTGAGGGAAGTGATCAGGGAATGGAATTTTGGGAAGTTGACAGAATTGTTTAGGAAGGTGAAGTTTGAGCCTATCATAGGTACGATTTTGCCATAGGGAAGCTATACAATCTGCTCTTTCGAGAATTTCAAAGGGGACACCTTGTTCTCTGAGACAAGCCGCCGTGGCTAGGCCAGAGGGGCCAGCTCCGACGATGACTGGGCCGTTGACCCAAATGCACCGCCGTGATGAGAGTAAGTCTTCATGATCAAGTAAACGAAAGAGAGTGTCCATTTGAATATTTGTGTTTCTGGGTATGCCAAGGAAGTGAAAAAGATTGTGTTCTTGATGTTTAGAGATAGAGAGACAACTTACAAGCTTAGCTTAGAGAAGTTGGAAGTAGAAGGAGAAGGAATGAAGAGAAAGTGAATGTGGAGGAAGGCTTAAATAGAGAGAGGTTTTTGTTGTTCGTTGGTGATGTGAGTGCGCAGTTAATGGTCTCTCTCTCATTCCTCAAATCATTATTGAAGTTTTTTCTTGGTGGTGGCCACTTTTTTATTTGTGATAATGATTTCATATGGGGAATTATTATTTCTACTTCAATACATTCTTGAATCTTTTGTTTCATTTTTTAAATAGATTCTTCTACCTTTTATATATTTTAAAAATTATTGTTCAAGGATTAGCATCCAATTAAATAAGTTGGTGGTGATCAAATGTGTATTATTGTTTCATCGTGTTAGCTTTCATGGAGAGACAAAACAGTTTTATACTCCGATCCATCTCTTCTTCTAGTGCTAAATATAAAATTAGATTAAACTTTTTATGGAGATTTAAAAAGTAAAATAAATCACTTATAATATAGGTGACATAATTAATTAGATCTAATAGTTTTTAAGGAATATTATATATTTGTTTTGATGAAGAATGATAAATATAAAAAGTTTAAAGTGATTTATTTTATCCTCAATTTATCAAAAAATATTATTTTTATCTCGTATTTAGGACAAAAATAGTATATATGATTAAAATGTAGGAGTATATGTTGTTATAGTAAAAATGTAGTTCCAAATGTATACATTTTAAATGCAACCAAAATTCGAAATATCTAGAGGCCTTCAAGGCTTCAATGTCTTACCAACTGTATTATTGTTCACATATAACAGTAAAGTTAGCACAGTAGTTCGTTGGCAGAAATAAAAAGAACTTAAGTCATTTTTTTAAAAACAAAAGTAAGTGAAGTTAGGTATGGCTTGAGAGTCATAGAAAGTAGAACTTGGATCGATGCACATCACACCATCATCCAACATAGCTATGCGAACTAACAATAATGAATAATGATTGGATATAACTATATATAGTGGCACCAATAAATCATAAAAGCGTTGCAAATACTGATTCGGTCTAGTTTTATGAATATTTAGGTGAAGTAAAAAACCAACCTACGAGCTAATTACAATTTTGCTTTTGGGTACTCCCCTGGTTCCCATTGATTTCACTTTTCCAAGCACTATTCATTGATAAGTAATACTCCCGTTGTCGTTCCTAATTATAAGTTAACTTTGACTTTTTTGAAAAAGTTAAAGTTACAAACTTTATCATTTTAAATTGTTTAAAATTATTTTTTTTCCTCAAAACTAGTTTATTCTAGGTATAAACTAACATATATTGTAATTACATTTGTTATATGTAATAATTTAGTGGTCTAATTTGCTTCCTTAACTTTCACAAAAAAAAGTCAAAGTAGACTTATAATTAGGAACGGAGGGAGTGCCACAAAAAGATCAGATTGTCCCTCCCTGTGAGTCTGTGACAAAGTAATGGGCAGGGAATGACAAGGTCATGCACACGTATAACAAGATCGTAGGCAACTCTAATAAGGTCATGGTCCACCATGTGACAAGTTAATGAACAAGCATTAACGAGGTCATGAGCAGGAATGACAATGTCATGCAGACGTATAACAAGTTCATGGGTAGGGAAGAAGGGACAATCTGGTCTTTTCATATTTGAAGTATATTAAAGTAAGGTCCCTAGGGTCCCTACTTTAATATATGGAGTTTATGGGACTTTTCTACTATTAAGTCCTTTCTGAGGGATTACAAATTAATTTTTCCTTTTTATTGAGCTATGACATTGCCCTTTTAATGTCATACTTCTATCCTCTAAAAAATATGCAAAATAAACAAATGATTTTCAAATTTTAATTCCCCCTTTCAATTTTAAATATAAAAACTAGTTTAGAATTGAATTTTGATATTATATATGGAATCCTCGCGCCATTTGACAAATCCTTGAATTTGTATGTATTTAATGTGTTAAATTGAAGTTATTAACATTTCAAAGATGCAATATTGAATTAAAATGAATTGATTATAATTTAATTGAATTAAAAATGATTTTGAGTAAAAAGGGGTCAAATAAGGGTATAATCGTCAGATTTGATTGTTTATCTTAAGTGATTACTTTTTGGGATGAAATGTATTATGTTGTTGTAATTTTTCCCTTGCAGAAAATGAAGAAAATGAACTAAAATTGATGTTCCGAGCATTTAGAGAAAATTACAGAATCGACCCAAAATCCTGAAAATGCTTCGGAATAGTCCTGGGAAAATTACACAAGCTGGCCCAAAACTTTCATAAATTGCAGAAAGGTCCCTCGCACGAACTGCTACATATCAGCTCGGGTTTTATTGGTTTTTTGACTATTTTGACACCAATTTGGACCCAAATTGAAGCCCAATCATTGATCCAACTTCCATTTGATATTAATTGAAGAATTAGGCTTAGAAAACTTAAGTTTTGGGGGTTGGGTGCTCCCCAAAACCCTAGTTCCCTCCATTCCCTTCATCCTCTTCTCTTCACTTCTCATCTCATTTCTTCAATCTTCTACCTTCCTTCCTCCATCCATGCCTTAATAAAGTTTCTCCTTGCTCTTAGAGTTGATGGGAAGTGGCTTGAGCTTTGATTCTTCAAAGGGGAGTACTAATTCCTTTCTTTTCTCTTTATATTTTTGATTGTCTATGTTTAGGTTACCATTTATGTTTTGAGATTGGACTGGATTTGGTTGTTATTGTGGGTATTTGTGATTTTGATTTGTAATGAGAGATTAGTACTCATCAATATACATGGTTATGTATATGTTCTTTATGGTTTATTTGATATCATTCTATTTATTCATGGTATTGATAGATAGTTTGATTGAATTGAATTATAATTGAACCTAATGCATTACAAAGCACTAATCACACTCTAGGGTAATTAATAATGTCTATTTGAATGGGTTCATGAGACTATGCATTAGACTTACCGGTTGGTGAGGTTTGGTACTTTAGGAAACCTAGAGAAAACTCAAAGGTGCTAAAGGGCTTAACAATTTCTAGTTAGTTGGGGTTCCACTAATTAGGTAATTGGACTCATGGGTTCATGATGTTTGGTAAATTAGAAAAGTAGCATCCTAATTAACTCCCCAAAATATTTATAAAGCTATGATAGTCATTAAATATCATTTCCAAGAGCAACTCACTTTCATTGCACCTTTTCACTAAAAATACCAAAAATATTTATTTGTTTTGCATCCTTCATTCCATCATTAAAAATCAACAAAAATATATTTTCTTTAATCAAATTCATCTTGCATTGCATCAAATTTATTAGGGTAGTTTAATTAAACAAGGCTCCCTTGAGAACGATACACGGGGTAACTTCCGCTTACCTTGAGGTACTAAAATTTCTTGAAGGACTAGGCCCAAGGCACGCTACACCGACCGCTAAATCGGTGTCCTTCACCATTTATCTCTTATATTTTTTTATTCAAACTAATTTAATGAACTTAAATATCAAAAATATTAACGATAGATCATTGTGTGCTCACGATCTTTTCTAACAGTGCATGTTGGGACCAAGATTTAGTTGTGCATTGTGAGTTTTTGGTTCGGGAGAGTGGGTGAGGTGTCATATTCGAGGTGCAAGGGGTAAGATTATATGAAAGTGGATGGATTCAGCTATAAACTTATTCCAGTTCCCTTAGCCTTTGCAAAATCATTGGAAAGTGGGGATTATATCCATGGGCATTTAAGTTAGGGAAAATTACACACATGTCCACATAAGACAATTAATCACATGAAAGCTAAAGACTTAAAATTGCTGAAATTAAGTTTTTTACATTGACAACTCATGAGACAGTTATTGACAACTCATTGACTAATAATTCAATATCACTCAAGTCTCTTAAAACTCCAATGTAATTTGTTGATTGTTTAGTTCTTCCATGTGATTAATTGTCTTATGCGTGACTTGTGTGTATTTCTCCCTTGAATTTATGCCCACGGTGTTTTTTATCAGAATGCCCATTGTTTGGCTTCAAGAATATTGTGGCTTACTTCGATGGTATTCAAGCCATTAATTTATGCATTAAAGGTTGCGATGTATGTAGTATAAGGTTTTAGCCATTTAGTCACATCCTTCCCATTTATTTGGAGTAGAGCTAGATAAGCTTAATTAGATTCTCTTACCTTTTATGGTAACTAATTAATATACCCAATAATGTAGCATTTTAAAAATACTCTCTCCGGTCCCTAATATAAGAGCTAGCCGCTAAAAAAACGTTTCTTAAGAAAACATGTGAATGTTAGTTGAGTGTTTGAAGTTAATGCTTCTTTTCCAATATTGCCCTTATTTAATAGTATGAGACTCTTAAGAGAGAGAGATACATATATAAGCATTTATAAATATGAAAGAGAATTGGGGGTAGAGTAGGAAAAAATGCATTAAATGAGGAGAGAATGTGAGATTAACTCTTATATTAGGGACCAAAACTATTCAAATTTTGAACCCTTATATTAGGGACCGACGAGGAAAAATATTATAATTTGGTTAAATTTACCCGAGGAAGAGTTGGGAAAGGCCATGGATCGAGTGCATGAGATATGTGGAGACGTGACTAAGGGGTACGGTGTGATTCTGTAGGGTCCAATGAAAGAGGCGTGATGCTGACTAGGACACTCCAATATGTGACCACGTGGAGTGCGGGACCTACTTGGCCAGTGAGGACTACCTTCGTAGTTCGGACTGCAACTGATGACTACTGCCCATTCCGCCAGCCCGACTTTCACTTCCGATATATCCCCACCCATTGTTTTTAGGACTTGTATTCTTCCCACTGTATTTTCTCACTTATAAAATCTAGTCATAATTGAAATCAAATTTCAGTTCTTTGCTATTTCTTTAATTTAGTGGCAATTGAAAAGAAACGGAAGAATGAGATATTTAAAAAAGAAAAAAAACTTTTTAAATATGAGTTAGTGCCCCTTCTAATTAAACAGTGAGAACGACTTTGAATCATTAAAATATTTCTAATGCCTGATAAGTATGAAGTTCTTCTAGTACCACAAAAGCATCATCTATCACAAATGATTATAATTCCAAAGCAACGATATCACTCTCAATTTAAAAATAAGGCACGCATATGTATCTATAACTAGCTACAGGGTCGAGAGTTCTTTTGTATGGACCATTAAATTTTGCACACATCGATCCATAAGGTAGAATAAATATGTCTCTTTCAACGTGTAGTTAACAAATTTAAATTAGTTATACATAGAATTCAACGTGGACATGCCAATGATATATAAAGTTATAGTAAAGGTCATATATGGGTCTTATTACTAATAATTAAGCTTTCTTTCCGATTTGAATAACATTCATAAAAGGAAGCGCCTAACTAGCTAGCTAACTTGCTAGGTCTTAAACTATTAATAATGTCAAGTCATATACATACATGCAAGTACAATAATCTTCAAAGCTATGGTTTTTCGGTTTTTGGAAAATGATGTGGTGGTGTGCCCCACTTTCCTCTCCACTTTGAGAAGTGGTTAAAATTTCATGGGAATAAGATCAGAGGAAGCATGTGCATGAGGCATTGGAACTTCATAGGTGTCTCTTCTTTTCATGAAAATCTTGTAAGCTACGACCTTGGCCTCATATATAATATACGTTGATTATAAATATTTATGTGTGTATTTTGCTTTGAAATCATGATCATGGAATGAGAATGAATTAGTATGTTTCGAAAAAAGTAAAATCCAAAAGCTACAATCCAAAGAGATATGTGTGGAGGTGAGAGCCATATCGATGTGATATGATCGATAAGGATATGTGTTTGTGTTTTCTCATCACAAAGCTCTCTCATACCAGCCTTGCAATGCTCCACACAACAGCCAGCTTGGTATAGCTTCATCAATTTAAAATTTCTCCTTTTAAGACGTGATGGTCATCCATTCAGTTCATATATATTACTTTTCCTCTCTTTATACCTTTTTCTATTTAATTAATTTACCTCATTTTTTTAATAATAATTACAAAACTTACAAATGTAACATTATATATGGACTACACACCGCAACAATATATGATATCCTCGTGTTGACTTCTCGATTTAAACTTGTGACTTTGTGGGTTTGAGCAATATTATATAGATATGATGATAAAATTATAGCAACATCTTATTTGCGCACACATATATAATAGTAACGTTAATAGTGCAATGATAAACAGCGCTTCACCAGTAGTCATCATCAACATACCCAGAGCTTTCTTCAAAAAGTTCATTATTACCAAGAGCTTTCTTTAGTCGATATTGGCGCTGTATGTTTTACTGTATCTAATTAATTAAATAAACATACACCATTAACAATAAAAAATAAATTAAATTAAAGAGAATTAATATTGCTTAATTATATATATTTAGCTTGTGTGTGTCAGTGTGTGTGTGGAATCATGTGTATATCAGTGTAAAGTTTGCTGTGGTATAATGAGTGAGAAAGCCACGCGTTTAAGAAAAGGTAGGAGAAAGGAATAATATATATACTGTGATTAGGATATTAATTAGGGAGTAGGCTTGTTGGGATATATATATATATATATATATATATATATATATATATATATATATATATATATATATATATATATATATATATATATATATATATATGAAGTTGTGTGTGGCTTCACTTCATCGCTGGAATTTCGTATGCCAACTTTCTACTATTTGTAGTAGCATCAGAAGGCTAACATATTCACACTGGATTATAATACACACACACACACAATGGTTATTGGGGTTCCACGTTTATATAATTTTTTATTTTTATCGATACATTGTTCTTGGGTTGCTCTGATCTGGAAATTCATATTAGTTGAATGTGGAATCCAAAACGATCACAGGTTATATTACCCCTGTCTTTTTCGAAAATGTACAGATTAAAGGTAGAAGAGGATGATCTTTTGGTTTTGATGACTTGAGATATATAATGAAATAAAAATGGAACGAATTGCATAATTTATTTAACTTTAATTGATGAATTAAAGTGGTTTTGTTCGCACACGCTCTGTATTGCGTCAGAGTTTACTTTAAATTGGGAGATTCAAACAAAATATTAAGATCATTAGAGAAATATGCATGGAATACCCTATAATGGACCTGATGATCGATAAAATAATAAAGAAACCAAAATATTATTATTGATAATGCGACAGAAATTATATATAATGCCGTAATCAGTAAAGAGACAACGTACATATATCTGTGAGTGTCGATTAAAATGATGTCAAAGTACTCTTCGATTTGGTACACTTCAAATTTAGCTTATGATCTTAACTCTTAAGCATATCAAGATCATGTGATGAGCTCACATAGCCACACTTATTAAGTAAAGTAATAATTAGAAATTAAATAATTTAGTACTGTTAAACCTAGTCGAATTTGCCTTACCTATTTGTGGCTGAAAAATGAAGAATTTTTACACTTGTTAGCCACATCCCGTTTTTCATTTATATGGAAGCTATGTAATAGAGTTGGTTTTGAACTCTATGTCTTCTTGTTCAACTGGCTAGCTAATATCTCTACTTTTACATGTCCCATTGATCTTCATGCTTGCTTGTGTGAGCAAAACTATATATAGTTTTTATTTATTTTTTAAGCTAAAATATAGTTTTAGTTCTTTATGTTTATGTTTGTATCAAGTATCATTTTAATCCTTTATATTTAGAAAATACATTTGGAGTCCTTTTTCACTAACACCATCAGTTTACTTAACGAAAAATGTTGGCTTATCAAATTTAAAAGGCAATTCTATATATAGATAAAAATACTTAATTTGATTTTTTAGTATAATTACTCTTATATTTTAAAAAGTAATCATTTTTAACATCATTTCAATTACAAATCACTTTTTATATTTGATTGGTTAGAATTTCCGTTAAATGAAACTAATGGTGTTAACGAAAAATTACTAGAAGTGTACTTTTCAAACTTAAAAGGTTAAAATAAACTTTGATGCAAACATAAATGACTAAAACTATACTTCAACTTTTTTTTCCTTTTACAAGAAAATTACTCCCTCCCTCCCTCTTTTTCTTTTTTTCAATGAATGTCTTCCCTTCTTTTTTCTTCTAATATGATGTCAACGAAACTCCATTTATCCTGCGACACTTTCTTCACTCATCTTCATCTTCCTCTTCTTCGACAACTTTTCTTCACGTGCTGGATCTGCAATGGTGTGTGTAAAAAGGACATGGCATCTTAATCTTCATCTTCTTCGATCTTCCTCTTCTTCTTGGAAGCTTTGATTTCTTTCTTTGCCAACTTTCCATCTTCATCTTCCTCTTCTTTGAAGAGCAAATTACAGCCACGTTTCTACTGCGCCGACTCCGCCTTCCTCTGCGTAGGTTTATTGTAACATCCCATATTTTTAACATTTATAAATAAATGGTCTTTGTGACATTTAAAATTTTTATTTAGGAGTAGGGTGTTAAAGAAGTAATAAATTTGGGTAAAAACATAAAAAGGATAGATAAATTTATTTTGTATATTAAGAGAGTGAGATTATCATAAATATAAAATATACATCTTTATATAAGAGTGACAAATCCTTGAATTTGTATGTTTTTAGTGTGCTAAATTGAAGTTATTAACATTTGAAAGATGCAATATTGAATTAAAATGAATTGCTTATAATTTAATTGAATTAAAAAAGGTTTTGTGTGAAAAGGGTCAAATAAGGGCATAATCGTCACATTTAATTGTTTATCTTAAGTGATTAATTTTTGGGATGAAAGGTATTATGTTGTTGTAATTTTTCCCTTGCAGAAAATGACAAAAATGGGCTGAAATGGTGATTCTGGACATTTGGCAGAAATTATAGAAACGGCCCAGAATCCTGAAAACACTGCAGAACAGTCCTGAGAAAATTACAGAATCTGACCCCACAACTTTCAGACTTTGTAGACAGGTCCCTGCGCGAACAACACTTACAACTTCGGTTTTTCTCTGATTTTTTGGTCTTTTGAGCACCAATTTGGACCTAAACTCGAACACAAACATGAAGCTCAAGTCCCCATTGATATATGGTGTAAGATTAGGCTTAGAAACCCAAGTTTAAACAGGTTAGGTATATGATGCAAATTATTCAGGTAAATGTGTGGGTATTAAATACAAGTATATATAAAAAGTGGATAATAACATGGACCCCACCATTTTGCATCATTAACGTGTTAATTTGGACGAATTGCTGAAATGGTAGTTAGTAAAGTATCATATCATGTGCGTGTATGTGAGAGAAATCTACTCTACTTAAATATAAGAATTTTTTTTTTTTGAGAATACTAAGAAAGTTAATTAAGTTTTTGAAAATTAATTTTCCTAAATTTTGTCTCTAAACGAGTAAATTTGACTTATAAGCTAATATATGTCTAATAATATACAAAATACATTATTATTAAATGGTTTATTTTGCTTCATTAATAATTGCTCTAAAAAAAGTCAATTATCTCTTATATTTAGGTATGGACCCTAAGGAGTAACACGATAATTTCTAAAGAGGCATATGGGATGTATGGGGGAGTTATTATATGATTCAATCTGTTGCACAGTGAAGACAATAATATTATGCTGGCATATTTATTTTCATAACTTTCCCAAAACAATAACACAGAAAATTTAATGATTAAATCTGGTAGAGAAAATTTAATTTTCAACATAAGCAAGACTTTGATCACATACATGGAAGGAAAATTAAAATCAACCAATATCTAAATCTAATTTAATCCACATACACAAAATACTAAAGAACTAAATTATTAAATGTCAATTAACAGAAGTGAATCTAAATTAAATATTGTATGTGCATAACAATGATTTCAAACTTGGATCCGCTGATATGTTGGTTTGGCAGGTTCGTCCAACAATCGAAAAGCTTCAAAGTTCATTTCTTAGATATGGCACGTTCTAGGAATTAAGCTGTTTTATTTGAGTTGTGAAAAAGCAGTCTTTTTCAGTCTAGGCCCTAATTTTAAGTGCAAAAAAATCATTGGGAATTTATTGAGTGCATGCATCTCCCCTTCAACAGCTGGTCTTTTTAATCCCCTCACAAGTAAATTCGAGTACGTATGGTCTTTCAATCTATTTTTACAAATCCTTCAGAATATCTTTCAAAAAATATTTTTTATATCAACTTCAAAGTATCTTCTTAAATTTAAAGCGCAGCATTTAAGTTGTTGCATTTTAATTAATTGTTTTTATTTACCGTAATTAATATCTTTTCAGTTTGCCCCGATAACTAATGACTTAATGCAGGTTTTTTATTTTTATATCCCCTTCAACATATTTTTTAATAAGACTGAAATAAGTTTTTTAAATGTTAATACAGATTGAACGAATTTCCTCTTGAATTTCAATTTCAGTAAGACGATTGAGAGTCACTTATATTTATTTTAACTTCGTTGAGGATATATATATATATATATATATATATATATATATATATATATATATATATATATATATATATATATATATATATTATATGCTTTGAGTAAATAGTCAACCCCAAAACAATTTCATTGATCAGAACTCGGCATTAAACTTCAGTGTGTAATTGATGATTATTTATTTTCGGAATGTGTTCCATATATATAACAGGGAGTAACAACTACTTGTTCGGCACGTGATAAAAAAAGGGGCATATATCTATACCTCTACGCCAGTTAAGGGCCGTTTTTCTGCACCGGTTTACTTGCTTTCCTCAGGTGATGATTGTGTGCATAGTAAGAATATCAGTGCACTACAAAACAAATGCATGCTAGTCACGTTTGAAAATGGTGAAATTTGTGAAGTATGTGGCGTAGGAAATTTTTTTGTGGCGTATGGATCCATACGCCACAAATCGAGGCGTAACAAACTTGTGTCACGTATCATACGCCACATAATTTTAATGCAATAAAATCATGTCGCGCATAACCCATGCGCGACATAAGGTGCAGTGAAAATAAAAAAAAAACTGCAGCTTGCCGAGGAAGCTTCTTCCTCGGCAAGCTGCAGGTTTTAAAAAAATAAAAAAATAGGAGATAATAATTAGAAAGAAGGAAAGAGAGTGTTTGAAGTAGAGGGAGTAGAGGGAAAAATAATTAAAAGCTAGTATTATAATGAAATAAAAGAATTTGAATTATAATGAATGAGAAAAAAAACAAAGTATTAACGAATGATAAAGTGTATACCTTAGATTGTGGAAGATTTTAAACAATGAGCCTGCAAAAAAAATTAAGTATAATTAGTTAAATGAGAAATTAAATATGAAGAATGGAAGTGAAGAGGAGGAAAATAATGGAGTAGAGGAAGAGGAGAAAAGAAAGTGGGGAGAGAGTAGGAAAAAATAGAGAGTGGGGAGGAGAAAATGTGAGATAAGTGAAGTTTATATAGGGAGAAAGTGGGAAGAGTGGAGGGAAAAAATTTAAATTTTTTACAGAAAGTGGAGGGTATGTGTGGCGTATGGATCCATACGCCACAAACATGTGTGGCGTATGGATCCATACGCCACAAACATGTTTGGGGAAGTTGTGGCGTATGGATCCATACGCCACACATATGACTTCCCAAACATGTTTGTGGCGTATGGATCCATACGCCACAAACATGTTTGGGAAGTCATATGTGTGGCGTATGGATCCATACCCCACAAAGAAAGCACATGCGCCACAAAAAATTTAAATTTAAGTTTGTGTGTCACGTTTGTGTCAAGTTTGTGACGCACAAACATGTCCATGCGCCACAAAGAAAGTCCATTCCAGTTTGTGTCACGTTTGGGGAAGTCATACGTGACAAACAAAGTTGATTTTGTCACTCTTACCCCATGCGCTACATACCCCACGTGACTAGCCTACTATTTTCTTGTAGTGGTGCATTATTATACTACTTCCTTGTCTAAATCTAAATTTAAGATAAAGCTAATTTTATAGGGAAGTAAAAAAAACAACATAAACCACTTTAAATTTTAAAATTTTTATTTTTCTAATTTTGTCCTCAAACTAATTCATGTTATTTATAAAATTTTATATAAGATAATTACAGGTAACTCATGTTATGATTAAGAATGCAGTTCAGTTATTAGAAAAAGTCAATTTAATACTATATTTAAGTATGAATAGTGTGGCCTGGGTGTAGACGAGCTTGTATCCCAAGGAAATTCCACAAGAGAGTAAGTGGATAGTGTGTAGTTAGAATCTCTAGGCTTTGTTTGGAGAAGGCAATAAAATTGCCAACTTCGAAAATGTCTACGTGGGTGTCTTAGAAGCAACAAGATTCATGCACGTTCCACCTAATTCGCTCGCACAAACTTCATTATTATATTCTCCATTCATAGTTAATAATATTCTATTATATAATGTAGTAGTAGTAATTAACAAATATAGTAGTACTCTCTCCATCTCATAATATAAGGTCATCTCAATTGAAATTGTAGTATCCTAAAAAATTAGTTAAAGTTAGTAAATGTGTGAAAAATATACAGTTTTTTAAAAGGACCTTACTTAGGTCAAGTTCCTTTCTCCAGGTTCTCAAGTTCTTTTAATATAGGAGTGACACGTGTCCTTTTATAACAACCAATTGAATGGATGATTGTTATAAAAGGACACGTGTCACTCCTATATTAAAAGAACTTGAGAACCTGGAGAAAGGAACTTGATGTAAGTTTTTCCCTTTTTAAAATTAAAGTGCCATCATTTATATGAGTAACAAGAGAGATGATAATTATAGAAAAAAATTGAAAGAGAATGTGTGAAAGAAATTAATGTAAGCAAGAAATAGAGGGAAACGACCTAAAGAGTACTATTTTTTGTGTTCCGATAAAAAGTTAGATCAGAAAAATGTGGAAGAGTTTTTGGGGTTTCCAAAATGGAGGGATAAATGTATGTAGAGGGGGAGAGGAGGATGATTTGTATTGCATTTTGAGGGTGTGGAAGAGCACATGGATGAAGCACTGTCCGAGGCCGAGCCTCACTCATAGGCATATGCAAATGATGCACGCAATAACTTACAATATTAGTAACATTATTGTCGTTGCCTTTTAATTCATTAATCAATCCCTAACCCTCCCTTGATCTGTTTTTGTGCCTAGAGATTAGTTCTGTTCTTTAATCCATGTGCCCCAATTTCAGTTTCTTGAATCAAAACCATGAACCCTTCTTTAAGGTATACACTTACAACCCTCAAATCCTAAACTAATATACCACCGATATTGGTTTCATAGTTTTTATATAAGCTTAAAAGAGGTAAATAACCTATTTGATTTTAACATAAATTACAGAATATTTCGGGCCAATATATGCATCTGCAGATTATACATTCATTTATTAGTCAGGCGACAAAATAGTATGAAAAACGTAAACATTTTTCTTATATATTTAAGGTTGAATGAGCAAGTATGCTTGGGAAAAAGGTTTATAACATTTTTAGTTCAATAAAATAGCAGGTATATTTTATCCTTTACTTAACTAACCATTTTTTCAAGGTGTACTTATCTTCTAATCATTTTATTGAACCAAAAGTAGACATGGTCAAACCATTTGATTAGAGTAAATAGGCTTACGTTAGTGGTAAGTACTCTCGTCTCTTAATCAGGTGGTTGGGGTTGTTGAGGGTTTGATCCCTAACATCTGTAAATGAAACAAACTCACATGCAAATCATCTATCCATCATATATTAAACTTTAAAACAACTAGAGATTAGTTATACATGATAGGTCAATATCCATATACCCTAAGAAACAAAAAAAAAAAGAGTAAACATATTTTCCACTCTACTCCAATTTAAACGAATACAGTTGTTCAAAAAGATGACACTGAAAATGATTGCACATTCTTCTCTATTCTCTCACATATCTTCAACAAAATTTTAGTATGGAGAACACTGTAAAAAAAATATAATCACCTATAAAAACTTGTAAAAATAACTTAATGTAATCTCGTGTCAGAAGGACTTGGGGGAGTAATTTCCTCTTTTCAAAATGCATTTACATGTGACTTGATAGTTATATATGCATTGACTGATCCAAACTCTCTTAATTATTCAATGTTCGCTGTGAACACTGCAAGAGTCAAGCAAGAAAAGCGGTGGTTAAGTATCATTGTTCTTTAATTGATTAATTTGCGTATAATAAAAAAATGCTCAGAGAAATGATGAATAGTTGATGTGGAAGAAAATTGTTTATTTACTCGCATCATGGCACAAAACAAATATAAGATTGAGGACAAAATCCTGTTAGTAATATATATCTATAAATATGTAATTATTAATTATAAATATTGTATTGGTCAACAAAAATCCAGAAAAACTGAAAACCAAATACACAAATAATATTCATATAACCACACACACAACATGTAAGAAAATGGACCTTGGTTTATTAACTCAAATAGTTCTTTAGGTATAAATTTAGTTATTCAAAAAATATGGGGTTATTAAGTTTAATATATATACCTATTAATACATTTAAAATTTGAATTTTAGTTTTTAGATGACGTGACAGTTTCTCTTTTAGTTTTATAAATGCTGAATCTGAAACGAACGTGAAGGAGACACGATCAGAAAACTTCCCAGAAACAACTTATAAAAAGGATCTCTATTTTTCTGTGCTTTTGCTGTATTGAAAGTCAAGAGTGAAGAGTCTATCATTGTGATTTGGACTCAATTAGGCGCAATTCAAGTGTCCAGTAAACAGGTAAGCCCCAATCCCAACAACAACGTAACACGCGCGCGCGGGGAAAGTTTCCAAAGTCCGAAAATGTGTATGTACGTGGATGTGAGGGGCAAGAGGAGATGATTCATGCACGGTCCACGTAAAACGCATAAAGGTCCTTTCAAATTATATACTTATCATTACGTCTTCAGGCAAACTAAGGACAAATAATATATCCGCCTCTAATCACGTACCCCTTTTCTAATTGAGTTGCAGAAGTGGCATGCATTTATGATGATGTATGTATGTGCCGAATCAGAATATATCAAATCATCATTTAATATCGAGTTCAAAATTTACAAAACATTCATAAGTCATCAAATCCAGAATTTTTTATGAACTACTTTGATCTATCATCTTTTCAATTTATTTTCTGGAATATATCGATATAATTTGATGTATTCTAATTGAATATACCATTAATAATTTGAGACTCCATACTCATACAAAAATCTTTTCAAAAAAGATGTCACATTTACACTTAACTTATATACGAGGGAAAGAGAATTATTTTCGCTTAAGGCCAGCAGAAGGAATAAAAATTCTACCTCGCATGGATTGGTGAAATAGTTTCTTTCTTCCACAAGTTATCGCACGATATGCATATAGAAACTTAAGCTAAAATTGGTCTTTCTTCGTCTTCAAAGTAAAGTGTAAATGGTCCAGGAGTCAAATTAGAAAGTGGACAACGATCTAGTATGCATATTTTTTTTTATAAGGATCTAGTATGTATATTTTGCACTTAAAGAATTGCACATACCAGCAACTACTTGAGCATCAAAATGAGGCACGTAAATTACAAATAATTATATATAATCATCTCATTTACACGCATTGCTCAAATACATTAACATATGCAATGCATAGACAACAAAATCTTACAAGGTACCACAAAGATACACCCTTCATATAATATATACTGTCTTGATCAAATAGATATATATACATGCATGAATATTTCATCGTCAATACGTTAATTAGCTGACTAGACTACTGGACCAAATCATGATACTACTACCCTCTTAATTACCCTAAATGTAGAAGCTAAACAATTGATTGCACGTGGAAAAATTGAGAAAGTAGTTAATAATTTGTAAAAATTATGTGTTTATTTTCTTTAAGTGCACATTTTTATTATTCCTACAGAAAATTACTCTCTTCGCAAAATAATCTCCTCCAATAGGTGTAGTTAATAGAGAATATAAAAAACAACAACAAAGTCTTATTCTACCATGTAAGTTCGGCTACATACATTATAAGACATCATTGTACTCTGCTATAAATTAAGGAGTTTGTATGGGAGAAAAAAACTCACGTAGAAAACAGATTAAAATCCCCTTTCTTCAGTCTCTTCTCTTCCTTTCTCACAGTGTCTTCTGTCGTTTAACTTATTTAAAGTCCTAATAGGTATTTTGAATCTGTGAATACCTAACCAGATCAACCAGATTATACGTAAACCTGAAGTCCTTTACAAAAAATCACAAACATCTTAGAAATTTCTCGTGTGTGTCATCTTTGTTATGATATTATAATTAGGAATACAATTAATTAGCTAATTAAGGGTTTGGAGTTATTGTTATATTTTAATATTTCCTCTGAATTTCTGTCCGCCTTCTCATCTAGTCTAATTTATTATTATAGAATATCAATTCTATAACAATATTGTATATTGGGTTTCATGACTTTTATACATAAAGGGAGAAATTCTTACGTGAACCCGGTACACCACATCATTTGTGGTCTGACCAATCACAAGTAGACACATACAATATGACGTGTAATTTTTAATTTGACTTAGAATCCTAAAAAAACTCAACTAACTTTGGAAAATATTTTTATTTGAACAGTAAAATAAAAAAAAATGAAAACATGAGATTTAAAATTTTTTTATTGGTTAATTCCTATATTTGGGGCGCCACGTCAAATTAAAAATTACTCATCAGATTATATGTTTCTACTTGTGATTGGTCAGACCACAAATGACGTGGTACACTAGGTTCACGCAAGAATTTCTCATATAAAAGGAATTTCATTTGAAGGTTTTTTTGCTTGAGAGGGGGTAAATAATATTTTTCCTGCATACTGAATATCTACATCATAATTAAACAGCCGAGATATAATAATTACATAACGTAATTGAAATGTAATCTTGTTGTTAAATCAATTAATTAATTAATTCATGTTGAATATATAATACTCGAAGAACATGATGTGGTAAAAAGAAGGGGAAAATAGAACATGATGACCAGGCTTTAACCAAGAGAAAAGAAGAACATGAGTGAGTGGAGTAGGAATTAGATGCTCTTGATATAATCATAATTGTTGCTGCAGCCAGTAGAGGTTGACCTTAACCAACAAGATTATTATATACATATGTGGATCAAAATGTGTGGACTGTGTGAAGAAACACATGAGACCACATGGAATAGCCGTTTATTAATTAAAATCACAAATTGAACAATTAATTTATATTGGACAGCATGAATCAGATACGCCACTCTTTTAATTTTCTTTCCATGGTCATAATATAATCTCACTTAAAATTTTAGTTCCATATACCAAACTTACATGTGCACCAGATATAACCGTCATCCATATATTTTATAGCTTTAGACCTACTTTCGTATCATTATTAATCATTTTCCAGTATATTTATTCTCCCCTAATAAGCAAGTTTCATACATATATTATATTGCTGTTGACTATATATATATATATATATATATATATATATATATATATATATACCGGTTGACTTCTAGCCACAATGGGCTGAATATTTGAGCATTGAGGATTGAGCTTTGAGCTTTGAACACTCCTATGCAAAAATTACAATGTGTGTGTATAATGGCCGATGTTATATATTATATAAACCTAATTAACATTAATATTTGTGTCTAGTTTAAATAATATATAACGGTTGGCCATTACTCCTATATGAGGATGAATTGTATATGTGTGTGTAAGATCTTCTTTGGCAAAGAGTATGGAGTACAGGAGTAGTAAGTGGATTGGCAAGTCACGACGGGTATGAGTGTCCAATAATTGCGACGTAGCTAAGCTAGCCAGGAAAGCACAATTATCGAAAAAAAAAATAAATGAAAGAGAGAAATGGGAATTTGCAAGCAGATGCATTGTATGGTTTCCTGACCTAGTTTTATGCTTCGGGCTTAATGCTTCAATTAATATAGTATTTGATTATCTGCAAGCTTAACAGATGGATTAAGTAGCGGTGGCGCTTCATATTTTTATTTCATTTTACTGAAACTTGTGATCAGTGGACTTGTTATTAATCACTAATATAAATTAAAAGCTTATCTATGAATAAAGAATAATAAAACAGAATAATGCAATTTGACACACAAAAGAATAATTATAGTTATAATTATTATTCGACTGCGGCGAATAAAATTTTCATTAAATTCTCATGTATGTCAACACTAAAGAAACTATCTGATCTGTAACACCCAAAAATCTAAGTTAGCTAACACGTTCACCACTAAAACGGCGAATCTAGTCATAAATTTGTCTTCTTGAAATTCGTTCATTAATCTTCTAATATAATTTTTTTTCTTTTGGCTTAAAATAATTTCATAATTTCCTAATGTTTTCAAATATACGTGCGTAGAGCGATATTTCCATGATATTGCATCTATATATATTGTAGCGTAAAAGGACGTCGCTGTTTTTGTTTCACACGCATTTTTGATCATGCATGAGGAATAATGATGGAAATATTCACGGTTTGAAAACATGCAAATTTTGTTATTGACATTATTATGAAGGAATCGAAAAAATAAGTGTGTGGGTACCCGGTTTGTGCGTGTGTACAGACGAATCACTATGAAGTTTGATATGCAATTGAAGAAAAGATAAACCAACCACAATTAATCAGTATTGAAAACAATGTCTACCATTATTTTCTTTTTTTTATACAGGAATTTTAGGAAGGGGTTTGGGCTCAACCCAATCCAAGGGCAGAGCACCTAACTCATGATCCACTGAGGCTTGTCCCTGTGGGCTCTGGAGCATGACCAGCAAGCCCTTTATGTCTGTCCACACAGGTAGGTTACTCTCAGCTTCACCTAACTTCGGAGATGCCTCCCCAAGCGCCGCGATGAAGACACAACAAAGTGTCACTCCCCAGGATCGAACTCGCGACGTGGTGGTCTACCATTATTTTCTCAAAGACCAGAACATGTAAAGTCTAATAATTAAACAACTAAATGAATTAAGGCCCAACACAATGAGTATTTATTTTCCATATTCTCCAGCTTAATGAAACGGAATGGTCAAAATAAAAAACTTAATGAAAAGGAAAAATCAGCGAAAAGTTCTATAGTATATGTTGAAAAATTTAGTTGATCCATCAAGGAGCTTAATATATGATTTACTCAAATACTACCTCCGGTCCTAAATATAGGACCTAATTAACTTTTTTTGGAGAGATTAAGGTTGCGAAATAGGTTATTAAATTATGACATATTTAATATATTTTTATATTATCCATTAGTTTATAGGTAAAATAAACTAATTTAAGGGAAAAAGTTAGGTAAATCAATTTATAATTAACTTATTTTGCTTTTTTAAGGTTTTTTCAGAAAAAGTCAATTAGGTCTTATATTTAAGACCAGAAGGAGTATTAATAGTTCACGTCGTTATCACACCAATTTTTTTTTGAAATAGTGACTTCAATATATTTCTTAATATATTGAAATATATTAAGAAAAAATTAAATAAGCTACTTATTATAAATTGAATTGCTTATACAACTCATCTCCGCGAAGCACCAGAACTTAGTACTGTGACCCTAGAAACTTAGTACTGTAATATACAACTATAATAAATTAATAATACTCAATAATACTCACCACTTATTATTTATTGATTAAACTAAAATAAAATTGGGAGAAAGGAAAAATATTATTATTTATTTTTTTTCTCTTTCTAAGGAGTATGCTATTTCGAAGGAGTATGCTAGTATAGGGGAATTTTCACTATCATCATCAAGGTTCTTTTATCTTTTCCATCTACATCAACATGCAAGTCAGTTTTGTTTTGTCATTTAATTATTTGCAGGGTTGCTGATCATTAAGGTACGATTCTCCTTTTTATTCCTTCCTTTCTCTGTTGTGTATTTTGTGTGTGTGATTTTTCTAGTTTATGGTTTATAAAACATCTGTATCTTTTATATGGGTTGCTCATCATATGGGAAGCATGCGCTGCTTGTATCTTTTTGTGAATGTTCATGGGGTTTATTTTGAAGTGAATCGTTGTGGGGTCTGCAGATATTTATTTACCTGTTGTTTCCTTCATGTGTCTCAGAAATTTTCTGATTTTTACAGTACCAGATTTTGTTTGTTTTTGTGTTTTGTCATTTCTTTATTACTTGTTTTTGCATTTTGTGTTGCTTCTTTATGTTTGATTACTTCTGCTATCTTTTCCAGTTTTGTTGTTGACAATCTCTTGATCGAACTTTCTGGTTATTTCATGTTGATCGATCTTTTCCAGTTTTTTTTTGCGTTACAATTGCGAAAAGTACGAGCACGGCCCCAGAAAACTGCAGTTTGTGCCTGTCAGTCTGCGAAAATTGCGTTTTGACCCAGTTTTTTTTTTTTGAGTTTCTATTTAATTATTAATTAATTTATCTATTTATTATTATTTTTTTGTTAAAATTGCAAAAATTTCGAGCATGGCCTCAGAAAATGGCAGCTTGCATTTTGCGAAAGTTTTTTTTTTCACAGTTTTATTTAATTACTAATTTATAATTTATTTATTTATTATTATTTTTCCGTTAAAATTGCGAAATTTTGAGCATGGCCCCAGAAAATGGCAGCAAGTTTTGTTGTTTTCGTTGCTCTTGAGATTGCTCTTAATGTTCACTTTTTTTTAGTATTGTTGTTGTTTTGTTTTATTGTATATTATTATTTATTTATTTATTCATTTATTTATTTGTTATTTATTTATTTATTTATTCATTATTTATTTATTTATTTATTTTATTGTTGAGCATTGTTGTTGTTTTGTTTTATGGTTTTATTGTTTTATTATTTTATCGTATTGTGATAATTGTTTTATTGTTTTATTTTTTTATTTTATTGTTATTATTTGTGCAAGCTTCATTATTATTATGTTTGGATCTATTTTATTGTTTTAAATCATTATTATATAACGTTTGTTTTCGTGACTTCGTGTCACGCTTGGTTATTTACCCTCGTGTGACTGTGTGTCCACGGAATATTCCGCCTATATTTATAGACGGTCCCTAGTCCGGATAAAGGAGTAGAGTTGTGTTAGGCTTCGACAGCCAACGTAAAAATATGTCGAATCTATTGAACATGGATAAACGCATTGTTTCTATCAATATGTCATTGCTTGGTACTTCACAAGGGTTATCATACTATCATGGGAGAAGGCATATAAAGAAACAAAAAGTTCAAAGAAGAGAAGTGGATAAGCACTAAGAATAATTGACCAAAGGGTATGGAATCACTGCAAAAGAAGGAGAGGAAGACCAAAGAGATCTTTTGATGAAATGTTTACCTCCAAGCATGAATATTGATAGAGTACAATGACTATGTAGCCGACCCCACTTGAGTGGGATAAGGTTTAGTTGTTGTTGTTGTTGTTGTATTATAAATTGAATTGCTTGACTTTTTAATAATTAATTTATTTCACTTATAAATTTACATATGATATGATATAATACACATTTGATTAAGTGACTTAATAGGTTTCTTTAATCTCACAGAAAAATTCAACTAAATTTTATAGTAAAATTAAGGGGATAAGTTTCATAAAAATAATTGAAACAACGTTACTCACTTCAGTCGTTTCTCTATAAACCTAAACCACACAATATTTACGAGCCAACATGTATATTACAAGTGTGTATATCCTATCTAACTACATTTTCGCACGTTACTGGATATAAATGCTATCTATTTTTGGGATTTTGGACCATATGAGTTGTGAAAATGACCAGGTTGGAATTTCCTACCAATCGTTATCCCATAAATACTGCAAATGAGACAAAGCAAAGAGAACAAATTGCATATGACTTACAATTATAATTATTTATCTATATATATGGCAGAGAATGTCATGATAGTGATTTATAGCGTTGGATATCATCAGTTGCCGATAGAGCTGGCATGATTTTGACACAACCCAACCCCAGTATATACTATTCTTTAGTTGAATTCGGGTTTATGCATGCGTTGCCTCATCAAGGTTGATGATTAGCATATTAATTAGGTTGAGAGGCTGTGCTTTATATGAAATTTAATGTGAGCTGTTTTGTTCATTATCTTCTTAGAGTATTTTATATTAGGCTAAGTTATGCCTAACTTCCTTGAAGTTTGGATTTTGTGTGTGAAGATAGCATATATGACATTTTAAACTTTATTTCTTATAAAATTCCTCTATATTCTTATACTTGTGTAAATAATCCCCCATCATTATTTATCTATAATCGGTGTTTGTTTATGAAATATCACAGTGAATTAATTGTTTGTAACTAAATTGTGAACCCGTCTTTAGTGTCCGGCCGAAGCGAACTTTTGTATGAATAGTGTGGTTTATGTACGTGGTATATGTGTGTAAAATAAATGAGATTTTTCATAATAACTGGAAGTCGTGCAAATTCTCACTATGATCATTGCCTTGGTTTTATTAAGATAACTCATAGATGTTACACATATAGAAATCGATATCATCGAAAACGACTATAATGCACGCAAATTGTCAATATAATCAATGATAGAGAGGGCGGGGGGAGCATTTTTTTATTTCAGGTGAAGCTTCCTGTGCTGTATTGTACATTTGTACCTTATAGAAACATAATTGGATCTATTGCGTAGCTGATAGGCATATGAAATGGATTAAGTATGTTGTGTTGGAACAGGTGAGGCTACTGATTTCTGTGTAAGGTGGTGTGATAGTAATCACCCCTCAGGGATATTGTAGATGATATGTTGTAATGCTTATGGGTTTTAATTTTGCGATGAAATTCAGCTCCTATTAAAAATAAAGAATTAAAATTGGATGGGGAAATATAATCACCAGCTAGAATAGACACTCGTTTCACATACTGTATTACTTCAAAGTTCAAACTCAGTCTAACTTATGGATATATCCAAATCAGCATTTTGAATGTTGAATGATGAAACAGAGGATACGGTCTTTGATGGCTTCAACTTTAGTGTGGTCCATTACCTATATGGTCCCAAATGGCGACTATGTATGGGTTCTTAAGCTGCTGGACCGAAAAGCCTATACGGTGAAGGTGTTGTTGGGCCCACCATAACCATGTGAATGCCTCGTGGGGTTAGCCCCCAAGATGGTTTCTGTCTTTAAAACCTTTGATTTTGTTATCATCTTCAACTGCCCGTTTTTTTATTTGTGGATAGGTTTGTTTCAGTTGCCTAAATTTGCACAAGAATCTACTTCCACTAAATCATCCTTGATGTGAATGTGGTTATGTCCCATCATTAATCTAAGTTTATGTTCAAAAATATTTTACATCCAATCCAAATGGTTCAGAATTTTAATGCCATACAATGGAGATAGCAGACATTTTTTTGGTGTTGAAGTATCTGTCATAATCCAAACTCTGATTAATTTCATTGTCGTTACCTAAACGACATGCCAACTATTTCATTAACATGTTCTGAAGTAAAATGGCACAATTAGTTCAGCTCATATATCATCTGTCCATGTACAATCATTGGGATGAAATATGTACGAAGATACTTGGAAAATGACAAAAGGTAATGAAAGGCCAACTCCAAAATATGAACAATCTATTTGTGATTAAATATTAAAATATTCATGGCTGTTCTCCTAACAATGCAAAGCATGAGGTGAACATCTTGCTTAATCCTCCAAACAGAACTTATCATAAGCTATTCAGCTGAACCATGCAACGGGGGAAAATCCATGGCCCATTTTATGGAGGATTTACAATTAAATGCAGATAAAAGGGGAATTTTTTTACATTACGTGCATGATGCAGGGATGAAAACACACACACACACACACACACACACACACACACACACACACACTTACACATGAATGAAACTCCCTACCCTCGGCAAGGTCAAAACTTAGGAGGTGCTTTGCTACCTTCCCCTGCCTATTCATCTAACAATCAGAAGGCAGGATTCTCCAGAAGTTATACTTCTGAAAGTTTCACATCTGAGAAGTCTTTCTCTTGTAGTGGTGAAGAGAGATCATCCACTGAGAAGGGGATGCTGTAAAAGAATCATGCGTTAAGTTGACCAGGAGTTATATGGATCACAAGAAGACTAAACTGCATTTGCTTTACCATGTACAAAGTAGTCTCTGGTTTAATTGGTTGAATAAAACCATAGCATCGCGAAAATCCACGGTAAAGATGGAACTGACCAACCAAAATATTGTCTGCTCGATTGGAAATTAAGACGTTCAACAGTGATGAACTACTTTTACCATCATAGTTTAGACAATTATCATTAAACTTTGTTGTTACCCACTCTCCCTAGTAACTAGTAAGAGTAAAGTGGATGGCATGGATGCAAATGGGCTTTTTGAAACTATATAAGTGGGCTTTATCATACACACTGCCAGCCTAAGTTTAAGATGACAAATTAACTTAAGATGAACATGTTATAAGCCCATTGGAGATTATATAAGTGGGCTTCCAGAGTCAATCCAAGATATATTGCTTTAAAATGCCTTTGATTTATAGTCTAGTTCTCCAATTGAGAATGTTAGAAGCCAATCGCAAGATGAGACTTACAGTGATTTAGTTCAAATTGAAAGAATAGAATTTTAATGACTTTAGGCTATTCAATCTTATGTGTTAGCTTCTGGGATGTGGTTCTCCAGAAGATGAAAACTGCATCATTCAACATCATATTGGTGAAGATGAAGACTGTTGAAGCAAACTCTTACATCTAGAGTGCCTCAAATATGGCATGTTTGTACTCTGGTGTGAACTTTTGGGAGAATCGTATCCCAAAGGCAAAATAGCTCTTGGTTTTGGAGAGTGCAAAGTCATTATACTTCTGATTTGGAATATATATATTACCTCTGGTCCTAAATATAAGACCTAATTGACTTTTTTTTTGGAAAGATTAAGATTGTGAAATAGACTATTAAATCATGACATATTTGATATATTTTTAGATTATCCATTAGTTTATAGGTAAAATAAACTAGTCTAAGGGAAAAAAATTATGTAAATCAATTTATATTTAACTTATTTTGCTTTTTTAGGATTTTTCAAAAAAGTCAACTAAGTCTTATATTTAGGACCGGAGAGTAAGTCCCATGCCTTGTATTATTCCATCAAGCTCTATCGTCCCAATTCCCCAGTAAGTTGCTCTTGTAGAAGCTTATCGATATTGGTTAACACTACAAGCTTATCGGTCCTGCTTAACACTGTTAACAACATGATACATGTTGCTAGAGCCGGTAATATGGGTTGGCCCGCGGGTTATGGGTTGGCCTGTCCCAACCCGAGGGTCAGATGGGCAGGGTCAGAACGGCCCGTTTTAAATGGGTTGAAATTTTGTCAACCCTAACCCGGCCTGCAGGGTTACAGGGTCAACCTGCCCAACCCGTCACTTTTTAAAAAAAAATTTAGACAAAATATATGCGATGTGATGCATATAAAAAATATGAACATTCTAAATTCTAATAATATCAAATACCGACTAAAAATTAAGAGTTGCATCATTCTAATAATATAATAAATAAAACGAGTCTAGCCAAATTTAACCAAATAATACAAGTCTAGTGCACCAAAAATACAAAATACAAAGGTCAAATAAAGCAAACTAAAACTCCATCATTAGGCAATTGAAACTTCAATAACTTCCTCCTCCTCAACTCCATTTGTCACAAACAAAAAAAAATTATGCAAAGTTAAATAAAGCAAATTAATATATAGAAGATAGAGATAACTTAACAAATATTACCATTACATGGGAAACTCATCATCCAATTACGAGCGCTTGAACATTTTTTGGAAGAAGACTACTTTGGTACTTTGTAAGAACTCGTGAACCTATACTAAAGGCCGATTCACTAATGATTTAGAAGGAGAACAAATGGTTCAAAGAGGAAGAACAAAGTGTTAGGTTTGAGGGAGGAGTAGCCGACAAATTTGGTGTATAGAAGAGTTTAAAGTTTGCTTAATATTTATGTAACTATATATTGAAAAAAAAGCAGGGTTGGCCCGCCAACCCGCGCGGGCTAACCCTTGTTAACTCGTGGGTTGAATGGGCTGGGCCAAAACTGCCCGTTTTAAATGGGTTGGGATTTTACCAACCCTAACCCTGTCCAAACACCCGTAGGTTCGACCCATATTCCCGGCTCTACATGTTGCCATTAATTTGCTATCAGATTCTGGTCCAAACTTTGCTAAGGGTGTTGCACTTTGAGCTTCCTGCAACTACTCCCTCCGGTTCTATTTATAAGTCGATAACCGCCTCTAAATTTTGGTCCTTAATATAAGTCACCAACTACCATGCATTAACTAACTCATTTATTAAAATTTTCCTAATATACCCTTACATTGGAAAATGAACATTGGAAGATGAGAAGAGAGAGAAGATGAAAAATGCATTTTTATAGATAGATGATTAATGAAGAGAGAGAAAATGTAGTGGACCATCGTGATAAAGGTGGAAGAAGCAAAAATGGAAAAGACAAAAAAATAAGACCAATTTAATGATGCAACTTCCATTAAACTAAATTCTTTGGTATGTATAATTTAGGCGGTTGACGACTTATAAATAGGATCGGAGGGAGTATAATAATCCATTTTAGAATCCACCAAACAGGAAGTAGACAATAAGTACGTAAACTTGATAAAAAAAAATAAGTACGTAAACAGTGACCATTTTCCAACATCAATTGAAAAATGTGTAGGAGTACTTCATAATGCCACACTTCTAAACGATAAATGTCTATGTGTTAGTCGAAAAAAAACAAAAAATGTCCATGCAAATTTTGGCAATATACCTCCACTACTGGAATTGTGACAGTAAAAATAACCATGAGATTTCAGATTGACTCCATTCAACCAAAAAAGAGAAGTATTGTATCTTGTTATGTGAATCATTTTTAGAAATGTAACAGCAAATGGGTGAGGAAAAATCAGATGAAATCAATTTTACCAACTACACGTTGATCCGATGTAAAGCTGCACGGAGAGCGTACTAGGTCCAACTTTTTTTTTGTTGTCATTTTTTGTTAACATCTATATATTGTTATCATTATCGAATAAAAATATCAGATAAAGTACCAAGAGTTCGTAAAGAGAAGCACAGATTCGAGTATTCGACCATGAAAAAGAAATATCAATGGCGTTTAGTCTAGTGAAAGAGGTAAACCAATGACCCAATTCATGTTGAGGGATATGATAATATTTAATGCTTTAAATTTAAACATAATTGTCTCTAATATAATAGGTACTATGAACCTATTTTAGAAAATCATGGAAATAAAAACTTCAGTTAACATCATGGAGGCCCACTTGCCTTTTCTAACTGGTCAACAAAAAAACGCTCATCATGGAGTAAATTTGGTATGGAGTAAATTTTGGTAGCCCTTGTTTGTTTTACGTGGGGGTGAATGATGATTATACAAATGCTCGTGCGGAACACTCCACAAGGCCATAACCGTGAAAGTGAATTAAAACTTGAACCACGATGTACTATGTGTTTGCCAAAGTATGACGAAGAGGGTCGATAAGGTTGGATTTTCTCATAATCCGCCCTTAGAATCCCTCCTTATCCTCTCACATAGGCTCTCACATGGGTCACTTAGATTTATTTAATAGTAGCTCATAATTTGTCACTTGAACTGTTAAAAATAAAAAAGCTGTATTGTAATATAAAATAAATAAAGAACTTTTAATTTTTTTATTTTTAAAAACTTTTTAGAATAAAAATTTCAATTATATAGACTATTTCATTTCAGTAGAAGGATCTGTAAGAAATACAGACTTATCCAATTAACTGTAACAGTTAACTGGATAAGTCTGTGATCCTTCTATTGAAATGAAATAGGTCTAGATAGCTGAAATTAATAGGTGTAGATAGTTGAAATTTTCTATGCTAAAAATTTCAAAAATAAAAAAATTAAAAGTTCTTCATTTATTTTATATTATAATACATTTTTTTTATTTTTAATGGTACAAGTGGCAAATTATGAACTCTTAGATCAATCTAAGTGGCCCATGTGAGAGGATGAGGAGGAAATCTGAGGAGGCGGATTCTGAAAAAATCCGAACCCGGGTCGATAACCATTCTTAACTCTTACGTTAACAGTTCCTTTCTTAAACTAATCCTATATAAGGAGTATATACAAATGTTTTTATCACCATGTTAGTTAAAAACTAAAAACAGACAACCTAGTATTTACAGTGTAAAATAAATAAAATATCAGGTTCAAAGTATAAACAGAGTTCGTGGATATAAACATCATTCCAAGACTTTTCCAGAAAACGTGTCTCGAGAAAAACCGAAAAACACAGCACAAAAAAGAAAACACTTGTCTGCTTGTCACTAAAAAATGGGCATCATTTTTTTCCTTTTCACTATTTTTTTTTATTGAAACTTTTCACTTTTTTTTGCGACTGACATAGCGCGTACTCCCACCCTATCTCCCTCTATTTTTAACTCTATTTTTAAATTTAGTGATATGATTAGTTTGGCTTTTTCATTACACTAGCATCCTAATGGATATATTTACCTATAAATTGAATTTTTATTCAAATAAGTTTATTTGAGTTATAAACTATAATACAATTCAAAAATGCATAAAATACAATGTCATTATGTTACTCATTTAGCTTTCTCATTTCATTCTAAAATTAGAAGACAAGTACGAGTAATTTTTGAGAAATAAAAAGTCTGTTAAAGTTTATAGTTTTTTTTTGGCCGAATGCTTAAGTTTATAGTAGTTGATTAGCTTATTAGACTGAGACCTCATGTGCATTTAACTTCTTATACACAGAAATTAACTTTTTTACCAATGGTTTTTAAACAAATGTGTTTTCTTTTTTCTTTTTGGTTACTTGACAGATGTGTTTTCTAACTGAAACATAACATAACGCATTTAATCAACATGCACTATGACTTAAAAGCCGTGCTCATTATAAAAAACGTATGACATGGGCTACAGCCTACGGAGCGGCCTTTATACTTTATAGAAAATAAGAAAAAAGATCAATGCATCAAAGTTCAAAACTCAAAAGTCGAAGGGCTTACTCGAAGGTAGTTTTTTAATTTCTTTTTGTCTTCAAAGGCCGAAGATAAGAAGACTCCGACTCTTTTTGGTTCAAGGGGTGAGGAAGATAAAAGAAGGAAAGCAGAGGTTTGATCCATTTGGGGGTTGTGAGTTCAGTGATAGGGGGGACACATGCTTCTGTCTGCTTTTCAGCTTTAACGGGTTTCAAATTCATTGGTGCTCGCGAAAGACAAAATCTTGCAGACTTGCCTTTTATTTTATTTTTTTCATTTTCAAATCCTTCTCAAACTTGAAAGTTGAAACTTGCTCTCAACGTTGAGTCTGAGCTCCTGTACATTTTATTAGTAGTATTTTTTTCCTAGTAAGAGCTGAAATCAAATCACCTCAAAGGGTTACAATGTCACGTCAATTACAAACTAAACTTGGGTTTTCAGTCAAAATCCAACATTTGTTGCAAGGGGAGAAGGGTGATAAGAATAGAAAAAGTTGCTATCCAAATGCCGAGATAAATTGGCTAGTATATGATTAGGTAAAAGTATTTTACCTCCTTGCAATTGGATAAGTGTAAAGGCATTAATGTGGTTTGTAGGAATGTAAAACCGCCATTAGGGAACATCACTACTATAAAATAATTACGGAAGTCACATATTTAGGGTTTAAACTAAACAACTACTGCTTAAAATTGAACAATTCATAAAACCAATAATTGATCCATACAATCTGATGTACATGTTCTTGGTACAAATCTTATGTACTAAGAAATACTCTAAATTGATAAAAAAAAAGTTAATTTACTCTTATAAATTATATTTCTCCATATATGAAATCATCCTGAAAAATATAGATTTTCTATGAAAATTGAATAAGACAAAATTAAAAAATTATCATTAAATACTCCTCGACCAACAGACAATTATTTTTAACACAAAAATGCTCTTCAACTATACATTTCGGTGACAGCGCTAAATTAATTCCATACATTTATTTATATTCGTAATGTCACGTACGAGTATGAGAAACATATACTCCTGCAAGTGACTAAAAATTATACGGTGACAATTCATCAATTGATTTACTCAATATAATCTGTTAATAATAAAATCCTCACTTTGGTCCATATTTGACGACCAAGCAATGAATATTCATCATGTTTCTAAGGTGTTTTAACTTTATAATCGAAAAAATTGAATGGTTTGACTTTTAAAAAATGCACTGTTCAAATGGGTAGTTAATGTATGTCGTCTTTTTCTATCTCCTGTAGATTAGAAAATGGAAATGAAACATTAATTATCACCTTATTATACCAATTTATTACTACTACTACCATTTTAAGAGACGTTTCTTAACATGGGCATGGGGAAGTACTTACGCAAAAACGTGAAGGACAAGTGATTTTATTTGTGTAGGGTGGTGGGTGGAAAGCTGAAAAAGTGAAGGGTGAAATAGGCTAGTATAAAAAGGCGGGAAGCAAGCAATAAAGGAATAGCTAGTAGTAATGTGAAGGGGTACGAAAAAGAAGAATGAAGATAGCAGCAAATGTAAATATGGATTCTTTATATTCTAACTAATGTCATCCAACAACGACCTCTCCCCATTCTCTGCTCAATCCTACATTCTGCCCTCTCTATTATCTACTCCCTCGTAGACCTGTACTCTACCCTTCTTTTCCTTTCTACTATAACCTCCACCATATTTAAATATATAAAAAATATCTATACAAGAGATTCACATTACGACGACATATGATAGGTGATATTAGCTACCAGCCATCCTAGGCCCCCTCAAAACTAAATACTCTAGAAAAACAACAACCTTGGACTACGAGATCATTGCCCCTCTTCTCTCTCTGTTCTTTACCATACTTGTCGGATTCTCTGCAGATTCTGCACGCTCTCTTCCTCCCTCCTCCCCCTATTCTCTCATTCTCATCTCTCTATGTATAGAACTCCGCAGTTAATGTGCCATCACATACATTCCATGCTTTAAATATCTCGACCTACCCCCATTACAGATTCAATTCCAGACCGTTGACCACTCCTGAATCCCGATTATTGATAATCCAGCTAATACTCCCTCCGGTCCCTAATGTAAGAGCCAGTCGTAAAAAAAAACGCTTCTTAAGAAAACATGTGAATGTTAGTTGGGTGTCTAGAGTTAATGCTTCTTTTCCAAAATTGCCCATATTTATTATGGTACTTTTAAGAGAGAAATACATAAGCATTAATAAATATGAAAGAGAGTTAGGGGTAAAGTAGGAGAAAATGCATTAAATGAGGAGAGAATATGGGGTGAGCTCTTACATTAGGGACCAAAACCATTCAAATTTTGGGTTCTTACATTAGGGACCAGAGGGAGTATTATACTCCCTACGATCCTTAATATAAAAAGTTAGCCTCCAACAAAAAAGTTTGTTAAGAAAACATGTGAATTTTAGTTGAGTCTTTAGAGTTAATACTTATTTTCCAATATTACTCATATTTATTATGATACTTTTGAGAGAGAGAAATCTATAAGTACTAATAAATACTCCCACCGGTCCCTAATATAAGAGCTAGCCCCAAAAAAAACGCTTCTTAAGAAAACATGTGAATGTTAGTTGAGTGTTTAGAGTTAAAGTTTCGTTTCCAATATTGCCCTTATTTATTATGATACTTTTAAAAAAGAGAAATGCATAAGCATTAATAAACATGAAAGAGAATTAGGGGTAAAGTAGGAAAAAATGCATTAAATGAGGAGAGAATATGAGATGAACTCTTATATTAGGGACCAAAACTATTCAAATTTTTGCTCTTATATTAGGGACCGGAGGGAGTATTAAAGAGAGTTAGGAGCAAAATAGAAAAAAACACATTAAATGAGGAGATAATGTAAGATCAGCTCTTATATTAGGGACCAAAACATTCAAATTTTAGACCTCATATTAGGGACTGGATGGAGTATAAAACTTGTGCTCCCCCTCCCATAGAACCAAAATTTAAATAGTTTTAATTCAAAATATAAAAGTTCATCTCAGATTTTCTCATCACTTAATGCATTTTTTTACCACTTACCCTTAACTTTCTTTTATATTTAATAGTAATTCTTATATATTTTTTTCTCTTCAAAACATCATAATAAATGTGAATAATATTATAAAAAACTCGACACATCCAACAAACTTTCACATTTTTTTAAGAAGCGGTTTTTAACAACTGGGTTCTTATATTAGCAACGGAGTATATGTTTAACCTTGTACTCCCCCAGGTCTTATTTATAAGTCGCCAACCGCCTCTAAATTTTGGTCTTAATATAAGTCACCAACTTCCACTAACTAACTCATTTATTATAATTTTTCAAATTTCAAATATACCTATGTCATTAAAAAAAGAGATCTTTTACTCCACTTCACTTTTCCTTGCCTCATTATGACTCAACCACTCAAAAACCCCCTCATCATGTTGGATGTTGGGAAATGAAATTGGAAGATGAGATTGAGAGGAGAGAGAAAATAAAAACCATGTGTAGGCATATGTAGGTGATTGATATAGCCGGTAATATGGGCCTGGCCCGTAGAGCCGGCCCGTTTTCATGCAAACCCGAGGAGGGCCGAGCTTGCCATTTTTGAGGAAAAAGTGGGGATGGAGCCTATAAGGGTCGTCACGTATTTATAGGTCCGCTTCCCAATTTTATTTTTTAAAAAATTATTAAAATTGCATTTACTCTCTCACTCATTCTCACTCACAGGTAGAGTCGCTCACACCACACACAAGACTGAAACCACACAACACAAGACTGAATGTTATTGTTATTGTAGTTGAATGTTATTGTTTAATGTTTATTTAGATTTTTATTTGAAGACTTTGTTGTTTATTTTGACTGTCAGATTATGTGTATTAGTGTATGTTGTTATGTACTTATCAGATTATATTTGACTTATGATTATATTTATTGTGATGTTATTAGATAATTTTATTTTGCTAAAACCCTAAAACGTAGATGATTTTATTTTGCTAAAACCGTAAAACGCACAGGGAGAAAAATGTTTATTTTTTTAAAAAAATGAAAAAGGGCCAGGCCCGGCCCGATGGCATGAGGGCCGGGCCTTGTAATTAGGGGTACAAAATGGGTAAAAAATGAAAATGGGCCGTTTAGGCCCGGCCCGGCCGTATTCCCAGCTCTAGTGATTGATAGTGGACCAAAGTGAAAAAGTTGTGAGGATGGGCAGTTGTGAGGATGGGCAAAGATGTAAATGAAAAATAAAATAAGACCAATTTAATGATGTAACTGTCATTAACCGACATTCCTTGATATGTACAATATGGGGAGTATGATCTTTTCGGGTGGTGGTGTTAACGATGAGTTAAGATAAGAAACCAAGAATGTTTTTAACGTGGGACCCGCTTGGATCCCTGCCCTCAATTCTCTCTCAATGACAAGATGACAATGCGCGCGTGACTTCACCATCACCAAGAACGAAAAATATAACGCATCTCTTTGACTGTCTCCTCTGAAGCACCACCCTCATTAACCATTACCATTCATGACGACGACCTTTCTCTCTCTGTAATCACTTTTGTCCGCCAAGTGTAGTACAGTTCTAACTCTCTTATCTCCCTTCCTATGCTTTGAAGCTTGAGCTTTACTTTTCCTCTCAACCCTTCTCATTTCATTCTCTCTAGTTGATTTTCTTGTGCAACGTCATGAACGACAATGCATGCTTCAGCAAGGAGAAGCTTGTGGTGGAGGTGGTGGGGGCCCACAACCTCATGCCAAAAGACGGCGAGGGCTCATCCTCACCCTTCGTGGAGGTCGAGTTTGAAAACCAAAGGCAAAGAACCCAAGTCAAATACAAAGATTTAAACCCAGTTTGGAACGAAAAGCTTGTGTTTTACGTCAAAGACCTTGCAGATCTTCCTTACAGAACCATAGAGATCAATGTCTTCAACGAAAGACGTTCTGGTAACAGCAGAAACTTCCTCGGTAAAGTAAGAGTTTCCGGGACCAACGTTGCAAAAGAAGGAGCAGAAGACGTTCAAAAATGCATGCTTGATAAAAGAAGCCTTTTTTCTCATATCAGAGGGGAGATAAGCTTCAAGCTTTATCTCACTACAAAAGATTTCGTTGTTAATAATAACAATGGAATAGTCTCTTCTTCTAATAATACTCCTTCGGGGTTGTCGAAGAAGAACAAGAAAATGCATGGAGCTAACACTGTCATGTCCACTCAACAAAATATGGTGCAAGAAAACAAACCAGCTCATCAAGTTCAAAACTTTTCAAAAACTTTGGAGCAAAACACAGCTGAAAATAAGCCTATTGTTATTACCACCGGACTTGACCCTGTTATTCCCGCCGGAGCTGCTCCGGCCGTCGGAGTTGCCGGCGCTGCCGGCGGCGTTGGTGGTGGAGCTGGAAATGGTATGTTCTCAAATCGTTCCTTTGAGTTTTCACTCAAAGAAACTCGTCCACAACTAGGAGGTGAGTCATTGAAGGATAAGACTAGTTCAACTTATGACCTTGTTGAGCAAATGCAATATCTTTATGTTAAAGTTGTGAGAGCTCGTGATGTCTCTATTTTTGGTGGGGGTGAGTTGGTTGCTGAAGTGAAGCTTGGAAATTATAGAGGAATCACTAAGAGGGCCCCACTGAGTAATATAGAGTGGGAACAAGTGTTTGCATTTTCTAAAGATTGTATACAGTCATCAATGGCTGAGATTTTTGTTAAGGAGAGTAACAAAGATGACTTTTTGGGTCGTGTACTGTTTGATTTGAATGAGGTGCCGACACGTGTCCCTCCAGATAGTCAACTAGCACCACAGTGGTACAGAATGGAAGACAAGAAAGGAGACAAGAGTAAAGCTGGGGAAGTAATGGTGTCTATATGGTTTGGAACACAAGCTGATGAAGCATTCGCTGAAGCATGGCATTCTAAAGCGGCAAATGTTCATTTTGATGGGCTTAGTTCGATTAAGTCAAAGGTTTATCTCTCCCCAAAGCTTTGGTATCTCAAAGTGTCCATCATTGAAGCTCAAGACATCATCCCAGGGGATAAAAATTCTGTCTTGGTTAGATTTCCTGAGCTTTCAGCCAAAGCACAAGTGGGAAACCAGGTTCTGAGAACCAGAATTGCAGCCCCTTCAGCTAACAGAAGCTTCTCAAACCCTTGTTTGAATGAAGAACTGTCATTTGTAGTTGCAGAACCTTTTGAAGACTATTTGTTGATTTCTGTGGAGGATCGAGTTCGGCCTGGTAGAGATGAAGTAGTAGGGAGAGTTCTCTTTCCTGTGGCTGCAGTAGAGAGACGTGCTGATGACAAGCCAGTGACTTCAAGGTGGTTCAACCTTGACAACTCAAACAACTTTGGTAACATTGCTGATACTAAAGTTGTTTCAAGGTTTGGTTCTAAGATTCATGTTCGTGTGTCTCTTGATGGAGGGTACCATGTGCTTGATGAAGCCACTATGTATAGCAGTGATGTTAGGCCAACTGATAAAAGATTATGGAAGCCACACATTGGAGTTCTTGAAATGGGAATCCTTGGAGCCACTGGTCTCATGCCTGTGAAGATCAAGGATGGTAAAGGAGGGTCAACGGATTCATACTGTGTGGCAAAATATGGACAAAAATGGGTGAGAACTCGTACAGTGGTGGATAGTTTATCACCAAAGTGGAACGAACAGTACACTTGGGAAGTCTATGATCCTTGCACTGTGGTAACAATTGGTGTGTTTGACAATTCTAGAATTGACAAGAACAACAATTCTGGAGGAGCAACAAGTCGTGACTCTCGTATAGGCAAAGTGAGAATCAGATTATCTACACTTGAAACAGACAGAGTTTACACTCATTCATATCCACTTCTTATGTTACACCCTTCTGGAGTGAAGAAAATGGGTGAACTCCATTTAGCTGTGAGGTTCTCATGTGCCAATGTGGCAAACATGTTACACATGTACACAATGCCATTACTCCCCAAAATGCATTACATACACCCTCTAAGTGTTCATCAACTAGACAGCATGAGATATCAAGCCATGAATGTTGTAGCATCTAGGCTAAGCAGGGCAGAGCCACCATTGGGAAGAGAAGTGGTAGAGTACATGCTGGACCATGACTCTCACATGTGGAGCATGAGAAGAAGCAAGGCCAATTTCTTCAGGCTAATGAATGTCCTCTCAGGGATAGTCTCCATAGGAAGATGGCTAGAATCAATCAGAAACTGGCAAAAACCCGTATACTCAGCCATGTTTCTAGTCATTTTCCTCACATTAGTCAGGTTCCCTGAACTTATTATCCCATGTGTGCTAGTCTACATGGCTATCCTAGGATTATGGAGATACAGGACAAGGCCACGTCACCCTCCACACATGGATACAAGGTTGTCACATGCCGAGAGTGTGTACCCAGATGAGCTAGATGAAGAATTTGATTCATTTCCAACGAGTAGGAGTGGGGAGATAGTGAGGATGAGGTATGATAGGCTGAGGAGTGTGGCTGGGAGGATACAAACTGTGGTGGGAGATATGGCTACACAAGGGGAGAGATTTCAGGCTGTTCTGAGCTGGAGGGATCCAAGGGCAACAGTGTTGTTTGTGTTGTTGTGTCTTGTGGCGGCTGTTGGGTTTTATGTAGTGCCTATAAAGGTGGTGGTGGCTGTGGTGGGAGTCTATTGCTTGAGGCCTCCCAGGTTTAGGAGTAAGTTGCCTTCACCTGCTTTGAGCTTCTTCAGGAGATTGCCGACCAAAGCTGATAGCTTGTTGTAGATGAGTATGGTGGGATTTTAAGGTTTAGGATTATTAGATTTAGGTAGAATTATGGGTGATTGTTGTTTGTCATGTGGACATATTGTAGAAGGTGTGTTAAGAACTTAAGGTTTACGTGTTTGGTATCTGGTTATGTATTTAATTATTTTGGTGTTGTATTGTGTAGGAAAAGTATTAGTGTATTGCCTTGTTTGCTCATTGATGCAACACTGTTAATGAAATCTTGCATTGTTCTAGGGGATGTTAACTGGATATTATATGCAGACTTATATGAAAACTTCAAATGAATTTATTTATTCTAATTATAAGATCATTTTAACTTTTTTTAAGAATTTGAGGTTGTAAAATTAATTTATTCAAAATTGTCCATAGATATTTTTTCCCGTCAAAATTGATTCATTTTATTTATAAACTAACTCATAGTCTAAAATTATAAGTGGTATAATAAACTAACTCATAGTCTAAAATTATAAGTGGTATAATATACATTAGTTTATAGGTAAAATAAATTAATCTAAGGGAAAAATTAGGTAAATCAATTTATAATTAACTTATTTGCTTTTTTATAGGATTTTTTAAAAAAGTTAATTAGGTCTTATATTTAGTACCGGAGGGAGTAGTTAAGTACTTCATTAACTTGAAAAAAAGTTAAAATGATCTAATATCATTTTTGGAAGGAGGTAGTAGCTACTATGGAAGCACAGAGAAAACAAAACAGGGGGTCAGTTGATTGCCTTGTGGGGGACGTCATTTGTTTTTATGTACGTATAGGCATGTATGTAGAAATTGAAGGATGTACCATAATTACTAAAGGTTATCTATAATATAATTTGTTAGTTTATCCACAAGGTCGTTGTAGTATAGTGGTAAGTATTCCCGCCTGTCACGCGGGTGACCCGGGTTCGATCCCCGGCAACGGCGTATTTTCTTTTTTGCGACCTAATGGATAATTTGTTCCAACGACGTCGTTTTGATTTTATCTCGTAAACTCGGGTTTCGAGTTTTGGAGCACTACGCATGGGATTTTTGTTTTTTTTTTGACCAAACATGGGCGTTTTGTTCATTTTTTAGACAATGGGCTTTTCGTTCTAAAAAAGTAAATTATCTGTTTCTGATTCTGGTGCATTGATTTGTATTATGTATCAACGCCACCGTTTTCCTCTTAACACATGTCTTCTTTCCGTAAGTGCTAATTGCTAAATATTTTGATCAAAACATATACATATAATAAGAGTATTATCATGCACATGGAATTTCTTCATATATTATTATTATGTCCGCTGAGCTAAACCTTTTCCATATATTTGATTAATACATTGTGGGACCCATTTTAGTTATCATGTGATCGAAGATGAATGTTTTTTTTAGCATTATCCATTCCTTCAAATTAAACCGGTTGTTTTTTAAATCGAGATGCTAACTAAAACTGACTGCTGTATGTTTTTTTTATTATTATGGCCATAACTCCTTCAATTCGCCCCTGGGGTTTGGATTTGGCCATTGTAGCTCCTTGTGGGTCGGATTTAAACTGTTATTTACTTACCTTACATTGATTTAAAATAGTTTAATATTGTCAACAAATGGTTAATCTAATTAAAAAATGAGTTGAATTATTTGTTCAACTTTTTTTTTTGCATGAAAGCCTTTTGTTGTTCCGGTGTACCTTAAGTCAAGTGCCCAACTCAATTAATTTTTTTGTTCAAAATAATAATAGTAGTAGTAAGATATTGGAATTGGGTCCATTAATTGTATTTTTTTTTATATAAAAAGGCAAATACAAATATTAAAGGAAGTAAATGAATTATAAAATCCATAAAAACCATCAGGAAATGCATCCACGGTGCGGTGAGATTGAACTTGAATTGAGTCATCGAGAAGGAATGTAGATCGCCCACATATAGGGCTCGAAAGAGTGTCAACAACATATAAACATCCTGAAAGAAAGTCATCGGTTGAATTTGTAGAATCTAGCAGTGGGGATTGTGGCTTAGGCTTGAGGATGAGTATATGTTGATCACACCGGAGACAATCCATTAAAACATGGCTCAAAGTGAATGATACCAGAGTAAGGAAGTGTCTTTTTCCAATGAAAGAAATTTAGCTCCTGTCGTTCCAAAAAGATACATCCTTTACCAAATATACCTGCTCTAACCTTCTTTCGGACTAGAGTAATAGTCCAATGATCGTATTGATGAGGATGATTGATATGAGGTGTAGAGTAGGGTGACATGCTTGAGGATGAATCTCCCCAGACAAGGATATCTATACAAATTGGTAGAAGGAGATAGACATAACTAAATTTTATCAGCATGTAATGGAATAATGGATGATGTAACTCATAAATCAAACTAGAGTTCCATGTAATTGGATTCCAAGCTTGATTGATATGCATAATTAGATCTTGTAAAATAAGATAGCGTCTCAACAGCAGGTGATCTTGACAATGATATTGGAACTTATGCCAATTTTCCATTCGAGGTGATCCAAAATGACTCTAGAGCTATCCATAGAGGGAGCCTTGATAATTTCCTTCATGCTGAAAATCGATGCACTTGACGTTTAAGGTAGAGGCAAGAATTGAACCAGGTTCAGCAACTAAAACTCCCCAAAATTGCTTTGCAAGAAGTGACATGTAACATGTTTTGTTGTTCTTCCTAAGCTCAGTCCACCATCAGCAATAGGGTGAAAAATAGAATCCTCATTGATGAGATGTATCTTGTGTTTATTGTCTTTAGTTCTCCAAAATAATTTAGTGCATCAACTAAATATTTTCGTGCATGTGTTGTAGCAGCTAAATATAAAAAAGGACATGGAAATTTGATGTGGATAAGACTGATCCATTCAAAACAAGTCTTAATACTTGAGAAAGAAGTTAAAATTTCCAAGCAACTATTCTTTTATTACTACCAAAAAATACCTAATCATAAACTTCACTCTTTCTTCTACGTGGAGCAACACAAGTGCCTGAGTACTTCCCAACTTCATGGAGAATCCAACTCCCATGATTTGATAGAGTATACATACTTCTCTCAAAATTTGATGTATTAGGGCTAAAGATAAGTGTAGAGTTTAGTATATTCAATTTTTGACCGAGCCAACAATAATACAAGTCAAGGATGCTCTTAAAAGCTGAGAGAATCATCTACATACAATAGATGCGTAATTGAGTTTTGATATTCCCGCATATTTTAACTCCTTTCCAATTGTTAGCGCTTTCATCGTGATGAATTAAGCATGAGATGAAGTTGGAGGCAACTAGATACTAGTATGACGATAAAGAATCACCTTATCAAATCCCATTATTTGGCTCCAATGAAAAAAAATGTTTTGGCCATTCATAATAAAATTATAGGTGACCATGGAATGACATTGAAAAATGAGATTGATCAGCATCAGCAACATCGTCATAAAACTCATATTCTCCAAAACAATGACCGAAAAATGCCACAGTAAATGATTAAGCTTTTTCCTATTTCCCCCTAATGTGTGAATGATTGAAAGTCTCTAATAATGGCTTATGGACAAGGAATTCGATACCCATGAACAACTTGATTACACTTCTTTTACATATCATTCAAAAATGAAATGATGCACTTATTGAGAACCTCATCATCTTTGTTTGTGATAAGGAAGCACTTAAGCCAATCAAACAAATCATTAAGAGACAAATGAGATGGAAGATACACGGAAAAACAGTCAAATCAAACTACTTCACACTTGTTGAGAATGTTCTTGGGGAGAATTATGGGAAAATGACAAAAAAATGACACTTGAATTTGAGTTGGACAAAATGGGGTCTCCAATTCCAACTTGGACAAATAAGAGATAGTCCTCAATTTGTCCTAAATGAAATTTGTGACTTTGTATCAAAAAGTAGTGAATGACGATTCTAAAGTAGTTAACAACGAATACTTGAGTAGTTAACCATTAACTACTCAAGTATTCGCTGTTAACTACTAAAGTATCGCTATTAACTACCATTCGCATTAACTACTCAAGTATCGCTATTAACTACTTTAGAATCGTCATTCACTACTTTTTTGACACAAAGTCACTGTTGATACACAAATTAGAAGATATCAAAAAGAAGAATAGCAACTTTATTCAGAATGAGTGGGCAAACCACAATGATAATATAAGAGATTAATCGCCTAGACTTTGGTCGACTAGCGAAAGGGAGAAATGGAGAATACAAGATTCAGAAGGTATTGGATGCCCTTTCTACAGAGCATAAGATTCTATATATAGTTTACAAATTTCCTTTCCCGTTGGAGTAATCAATCCTTTATTTACAGCTTTTCCGTTTTGATCCTCATGAATGCGGTGGTTACAAATTGTTGATTTGTTGTTATTAAATATTGAAGATATCTTTGACCAGTGAAATAATGATTTTGACTGTCTCTAATGTGCTGGACCACTTCTGGCTTGTCTTTTGTTTGGGCTTAATGGGCCTGCTTACATGAAGGTAAATAATGACATAACAGTCACAAATTTCATTTAGGACAAATTGGGGACTATCCCTTATTTGTCCAAGTTAGAATTGGAGACCCCATTTTGTCCAACTCAAATTCAAGTGTCATTTTTTTGTCATTTTCCCGAGAATTATCATGTATTATCTAGACCTTCATGATATGGTAAAAGAAATAAACACCTTACATCTATAATACTCCCTCTCATAAGCCTCATTCGCTTAATTTGATTAGATCAAATATATTAATTAAGACAATTATTTTTGTAGCTAAACTTAAAACAAACTCACATAATATTATTACAAAACACCCAAATCACCAAACCTCTACTGATACCATTTCTTGCCTTTTCTTCTCAATATTGAGAAGACGGGGTTATGAGTAATCCGTCCGAGGGGTTAAGATAGGGCGAGTTAAAAAGATTGAGAGTGGAGCTGTGGCAGAGTACAATCCAAAAGAACATGCCTAGGTAGGTCGTCCTAAAAGTATATAAATGCAACCCGGGACACAAAAAAACAACTGCCGTCCCTACTCCAACACTCCACACACACAAAGCCACAAACAGAAGAAGTGTGGGCACAATTAGAAATGAAAGAGGTCACAAACCAGCCTCCTCCGCCTCCTCTTTCAAATCCTAAATCTCCATTCATTCATTTGCCTCCCCTGTTTCAATAAAACCAATACCAATTCTTCTTCTTTATTTGCCTCCCCTGTTTCAATAAAACCAACCAACTCCCACGTGCCTCTGTTTTCCCCTGTTTTCTTCCTTCCATGAACTCTCCCTCTCTCTTCTCTCTCACATACTCCTCCGTCTCCTCTCGCTCTTCCTCTTCCTTTCTTCATGGGTTTGTCCCCTTTCGCCTCGTACCCACACGCCTCTATTCTATTCTTCCTTCAATTTCTCTTCTTCGCTCTTCAATTCATCCCCTTTTCAATCTCTGATGCCCCTTCTTTTCTTTTCTAGTTCTATCCTCTTCAATTTTACTTCTTTCCTTCTTCTTCGAGCCTAGACCTCTTTTCACATTGTCTGTGTTGTTAGCTCGTAACCACTTTCTTTTTTACCATCTAGGGTTTTTCTTGCACACTTTCTTTATCCATTCAAGATTCATAATTTTCACATTCTGGGTTCACAGGATTTATCATCTCTTCAATTTCATCGCCATTTCTTATGATTGGCCGCTTCTTCTGAGTTTTTGGGAAGCCTAAAGTTTCAAGCTTTCCTAAAGTCTCAAGCTTTCTTGTTGAGCTTCTTAGTATTAAGTTACTATTCCATTTTGATTCATGCCAGCTGAAAGGGAACTTGGTTCAAAAGGGTTGATGTAGAATTCTTTTTTTACTATAGAAGTTAATAATTAGTTGGGCATCATTTCATTAATGGAGAATTCATCTGATGTGCTTGGTTCAAAAGGGTTGATTAAAAAAGATGAATTTGTGAGGATAATCATTCAGTGCCTTTATGCACTAGGGTATAGTAAGGCTGCTTCAGTATTGGAATTGGAATCTGGTATTTCATACAAGTCTACAGAATTTCAGTTGCTTGAATCACAAATACTTGATGGAGATTGGGATGGTTGTGTTAGAACCCTTAGTTTACTTGAGGATATGTTTGATGATAGTAGAGAATCTGCTTTGTTTCTTGTCTTCAGACAGTGGCTTCTGGAGTATTTGAGTTGTGGCCAAGATTCTTTAGCTTTGGATGTATTAAAACAGGCTGGTACAGTACATGTGGACAAATGCAAGGTTCACAGCCTAGCCAATTGTATGCTTTTGTTGAAGGATAGAGAGTTAGGTTTAAAGGATGGTACCGGTGTTCATGATTTGCGAAGGAAGTTGTTGATTGACGTGGAGAAATTGCTGCCACCTCCAATTGCAGTGCCTGAAAGAAGGCTGGAACATCTAGTAGAAACTACTCTAACTCACTGGATTGATTCTTGTTTGTATCATAGTTCATCGAGTCCAATTTCACTTTATGAGGACCATTGTTGTAGTCGGGACCTCATTCCTACTGAAACCACTCAGGTCTGAATGTTATTGCTGCTTGGAAGATATCATGGTTATGTTTTCAAGTGGATTAATCTGATAAGTGCATAAATCTAGTTGATCTTGAAGAATTTATTTTATTTGCTTCATTGTGTATAAATCGTATACAGTTTGCTACTTGTTAAACCACATCAAGTGACCAATATGTATTGATGTAGTAACACTTCATCTTTGTTTATTCAAGACCATTTTATTAGTCTCTCATTTTGATGGAAAAATATATCTGTGTTGCTACTTATCATTTTATTATTCAAGACCAATATCTCAGTTTGCTACTTATCAGTTACTGTTTCATCGAGATTCAACCCATATATCTGTGTTGCTTAGTTCTCATAGGTTTTTTTGTGGAAAAATATACCTTTTCTATTGATTATTATGAAAAATAGAATTAAGATTACATCTTTCACACACCCATTTTTTTGGTTTAGATTTTAATTATCTTAATCGAAGGGCCAACTTGGCTTAGCACTCGCTTGCCATGGGGTCTGAGGCCGTGAGTTCGAATCAGCCTCTCTGCATAAAGCATAGGTAAGGCTGCCTAGTATATTCCCTTCCCCAACACCCTCACCAAGAAGGGACTAGAGCTGGGTTGACCCTTTTTATTTTGGATGTCTATGCTGTTTTGGCAATTTTAGGATACTGGTCTTCCCATTATATGCCTTGAAAAGGAGTAAAGCAAACATTGTTTCCATCTTCTTGTGGCTTCCAAATGTGTATTGCAAGATGAGGAATGATAAGTTGATTTCTTGTGCCATGTAGTTAGTCAAGTGGTTACCTCTATGGGTTTTAGTTCATTTTTTCCCATAAGAGACAGGAACACCATATATATTAGTCACGCTCTCTAGTATCTGTACTCTACAATAGTTCAACCTCTGATGCTGTTTACCTTAAAGTGACTTATTTATTTTGTATCATAGGAGCATGTAAGAGACGAGTCATTCTTGTCTGTTGAAAGTAAGTATTGTAATGAGGGTTTCTGTTTGTCTGATTCCAAAATAGACTAATGCTTATGAACCATAGGCCAAGAAATTGATTGAGGCGGTTGCTTTGGTGTTGGCAAATGGGTTTGATAATTAAAACCAGTGTGATAAATTTGAAATAAGTCCTCTAGTTTTCTAACATTATATGCCGTGTATGTTTGGATAACATTTGTTTTCCATTTCTGCAGATCTTGACTGGGCATAAAAATGAAGTTTGGTTTGTGCAATTTTCTAATAATGGGGATTACCTTGCCTCTTCATCTAATGATTGTACTGCCATCATATGGAAGGTATATCATTATAATTTAAATGTTAATTAAACTTATATGAACTCAATAATAATACAAAAAATAGTTAGCAACTTCATGTGTTTCTTTTGTAGTTTTCCTGCAAATTGTAGCTCCAAATGCATAATCTGTTAATCACGCAGTGTTATGTTGGTTCCATATTTCCCTTCAAATGCTTACCTCAAAATAGATTCATTATTTCACGACTCTGTAAAGATTTTAAGCAGTTCGACTGGAGATATTTCCACAAGTGCTGGAGTGAAAGCATAAAATTTCATATTAGGATTTTACAGAGGGTCAGCTGTGCATGTTTTGCAATCATAACAGGGCTGGGAACATCAATCTATTCTCTGTTAATTTAATTGATAGTAATAAACTTTAGGGGGAATCTTAAGAATAAGAATAGATCTTTCCGATCATAAATGCTCTTAATTTGTTAACCACAGAGATAGGCAGTAAGGCCACTCAGTTAATGGGCAATGTAAGGATAATTTCTGCACTCAACGTCTTCTTTTTCTATATAAGGCTTTAGGTTTATGTTGTTTCTAATTGAGCCTTTCCTATATTAGGTGATTATTTAGCTTATATAAGCTGAACGGGACTGATTTTTGCACACTGGACTAACACTGTGTTTTCATGATCCTGATCGTTGTAATTGACTTGTGAGAACTAGTTGGGCCTAACACTGTGTTTTCATGATCCTGATCGTTGTAATTGATCGCAAATGAAGTGGATTTGCTCACATAAATGGAATGTAACTTTCTTAGTAAATATCAGTGAAGCCTCATAGAGAAGCATACATCATACTTTTTACGAAATAAAAGTTAATGTTGAATGTTATTTTCAGGCTGTGTTTTCAACCTGAATATTTATGGGCTAGTGCGAATGATTTTTCATTTTTTATTACTTTTTTTAACTGAGAACTTGAGAAGGAACATTTTTCCGAATACTGCTATCTAAGTTTGCTAGGTATGGAGTGAGTTTGATATTCACTCTGCGTGTTTGCTTATTGCTGCCTCTGTCTGTAATAAAGCTAATCAGTAACAACTAAATTAAACTATGGTTTTGATTTATTAGCTTCATATCGCAAGTGCGTGTGTGGAAGCAGAACACATTGAAGCCACTTGTTTTCTTGTTGTCTAATGTTCTGGAACACTTGTACCAGGTGCTGGAAGATGGGAAATTAACGCCAAAACACGTACTACAAGGTCACCAAAAACCAGTATCTTTTGTGGCATGGAGTCCTGATGACACAAAGTTGCTCACATGTGGGAATGGGGAAGTCTTGAAGTTGTGGGATATTGAAACAGGTACTTGCAAGCACACATTTGGAAGTCATGACTTTGTTGTGAGCTCATGTGCCTGGTTTCCCAACTCAAAGAATATTGTGTGTGGCAGCTCCGACCCAGAAAAGGGCATTCGCATGTGGGATTGTGATGGAAACGAGCTAAAAGCTTGGAGAGGAGCTAGGATGCCTAAAGTACTAGATCTTGCTGTTACATCTGATGGGGGGCACCTTATCACTATATTCATGGAAAATGAAATTCGGATTTTGCACATGGGAACAAATACTGAGCATGTCATTTCAGAGGAGCACCCTATCACATCCCTTGCAGTTTCAGGAGATGGCAAGTTCTTCATTGTGAATCTAAACAGCCAGGAGATTCATATGTGGGATGTGGATGGGAAATGGGACTGGCCATTGAGGTACCAGGGCCACAAGCAACACAAATATGTGATAAGGTCTTGCTTTGGTGGATTAAATAGCACATTCATTGCCAGTGGTAGCGAGAATTCACAGGTAGTTCTTCTCTTCAGAATTTGCTTATTTGTAGGAGCTAGACATAGAAAGTAGAAACTAACTAAACATTAAATCCGTGGGATTCAGGTCTACATTTGGAACCGCAAGCACTCAAAGCCAGTAGAGGTTTTATGTGGACACACAATGACTGTGAATTGTGTGAGCTGGAACCCAAGAAGACCACAAATGCTGGCATCTGCTAGTGATGATCAAACAATTCGTATATGGGGACCTAGCTTATAAAATAAAAGTGAAAATTGGGTAGATTAGTTGAACAAGGTTGGCCTAGTGTATATACAGATAGGTTACATTCTTTTGCCACCCAGCCTAGTTTTTCAGCATGATTTTGTATGTAAAACCCTTATTTTCTTATTAATTTTCCCATTTGCATGTGTAAGTTTTGACCGTTTCTTTTTGTTGTTATACGGAGCATGTTTGTCAGCTCCTTAATATTTGTGAAGGTAACTGATGGTATTCGGGGTTTATTCTTTTTTACATTCTCTATGCTAGGATACACTTTTAGCATATTCCTTTGTACAATGTCTGTGTTCCTAGCTCGTAGTCATACGGATTTCTTTTTTACCCTATATGAACTGTTGGATGTTATCTGGATGGTGATGGTAATTGCAATTACAGGACTCACTATTCTTGTCTCTTGACGTCAACCTCTACTTTATTCCCTCCCTTTCATGTAAAATAGCATTATGTTGTATTCCTTACCATTGCATTGTATTGTCATATATTCTTTGAACCAAACAGGTTAAATTTCCCTTTTCTCTGTGTTTGATTGCCATAGTTTTGATCAAGAGCTGGGTATGGGGAATATAAAAGGGAAAATTAATTTGAAGTCCATGGGAATTAATAGTATAAAAGTCCCATAAACTCCACATGTTAAAGTAGGGTGGGTCCTTAGGGACCTTACTTTGATATACTTCAAATATAAAAAGATCAGATTGCCCCTCCCTGTAACAAGGTCATGGGCAGGGAATGGCGAGTTCATGCGCACGTATAAGAAGATCATGAGCAACTCTAACAAGGTCATGAATCACCCTATGACAAGTTAATTGGCAAGCATTGACGAAGTCATGGACAGAAATGACAAGGTCATGCGCACGTATAACAAGTTCATGGGCAGGGAAGAAATGACATTCTTGTTTTTTTTGCATTTGAAGCATATTAAAGTAAGGTCCTTAGGAACTTTACTTTAATATGTAATGTTTATGAGACTTTTCTACTATTAAGTCTCTTGTGAGAGATTTTAAATTAATTTTCCCAATATAAAATACTATTGGTTCCTGGGATCTTGAATTTTATTTCTTTTTTTTTTGTGGCCAAAATCATGAATTTTATTTCTGCCAGTTTCTATTTTTTCTATTCGACATAATCTTAGTTATGTCCGAAAAGTGATGAAATCAATTCTTGCTTTTGTGGGGAAAATGTCTTGTTTTTTTTTTAAAGTAAATCATCTTTCTCAATCATCTAGCAATGGTAAAATAATGGTTTACGTACCTCAAAAAGGAGAATTGTCTATTACTCTACCAACAGTAAAATGTTCAGTTCAATTTACTTCACAAGCGTCCACTTTACACTCTTAGTTAAATAATTCAGGCCTTTGTGTTGTGGAATTCAAAATGAATTATACTTTTCTGATTTTACATCTCTAACTACATCATGCTAATCGCTAACAAGAAAATTATTTTAACTGAGATCCCCCCTCTCAACATAGGAGTGTTTGGTTTGGGAAAATTACAATAAATTTTGAATCATTGAAGGTTTCTTACATGGTTAAAAATATCTAAAACCATTTCTATTTCATCATTTTCTTGAAACTGGATCTTTACATCATGGATTTCGCTGTAAATGTGTGTTGGGACTAAATTTATTTTTAGTGATTATATGTCTATAATGAATAAATTGGAGTGGCAGGTATTAAGAGAATGATACAAGATAATTTGAGGTGACTTGGACATGTAAAAAAAAAACCAATGATTATAATAATGAGGAGGGTAAATCAAATTGTATGGAATCATATTAAGAGAGGTAAAGAGACTAAAACAGACATTCAATGAAGTTGGACATTATGATCTATACTATGAAGCAAGAGAGGTGCAAGTGATTACACCTTTAATGTAGTAAACAATAAAAGAAGTCCAAATTGACACTAAATTTAAGTCCAATTGTGCCCTCTCAAGCTCAATATTTTGATGAGACATTTACATTGAGGGAGCTAATCAAGAATTTCTAAACTAAATGATTTACACATAAACCAAAGTAATATAGATAAACAAGTCTTCAAACGAGAATAAATTGGGTAGACATTAACCTATCAATGGCCCTAGGAAAAGAACTTAGCCTAAGAATTATTTAATTATCATAATGTCGTTATTTTCCCACTTAGAAATGGAATATCCTCCCACAATAACATGGGAAAAAGATAAATAAAGTCTTCTCAATTGGTAAAAGGACAATTAAGGTTGCTAAATTGTAAAAAGGATAAGTTGAGTCATAGACACCTAATACACATTAACGAATTTGGGCAAATGACTCAAATGCCCTTAAAAACACACATTTACCCCACTCTCACAAAACACATCATTCAATTCTCACCCTACTCTCTCCAACCTCAAATTGTTAAGGACATTTGAGTCTTTTCTTACAAATTGTTATTGTGTATTAGGTGCTTATGACCCAACTTGTCCTTCTTACAATTTAGCAATCCCAATTATCCTTTTACCAATTAGGAAGACTTTATTTGTTTTTTTCCCAAACATAATCCATGGATGATTATCTACATGTTGGTCTAAACATGTACTCCATTCATTCGGTTTCACAAATCTCTATGCACATTCATTAATCTAAGGGAGCTAGAAAAAGTAACAAGTCACTTCAATGATCAGGCCCTTGTTTGCCCTAGCAGCCTTATAACCCGTATTTGCATCCATGTCCCCTCAACTTCGTCATATTTACATTTCCACCCCCACCCCAACCCCAGGTCTGAATAAAGCGACCCACACATCTTCATCGATCTGCCAAATCCAACTTTCCACTTCCGTTGATTTAATCTCTGAATTTAGCTTTCTTTGTTTGAAAATGGCCAAATTTTCATTCAGCAATACCAATTATACTTACATTCATGATCAGAATGATCCTTCTGAAGCAGTTGATGTGCACCATATAATGCTAAAAAGAAGTACCACAAAGGCTCTCTTTGTTTACATCTTTGCACTTGTTATATTAGCGTCTGCCTTCTATCTCTACACTTTTGAGGTATGCCTTCACCTGCCTTTTTTGTGTGAATGAATGAATGCTGTTTTCACAGATCTTTTTGTACATAATTGGTAAAATTTTCTATTAATGTTGATGTTTTGAGCTTGTTTTCAAATTCCTGGTTGCGTAGTTAACTATGGATTATCATTGGTAGTTTGAATTAGCTTTAACATGTTGAAGCCTCAGTCCCACAATGTAGTAAGAAGAGGACAAATAGAGAAAACACCTTTAGTTGATTACAATCTGTTTCCTTGGAAAAATATATTCAACTTGTTAGTATATACAGAATATACTTGCATGCTCAACATCAAACTGATCAAAGGATGCCTTAAATCTTGAATCTCACCTTACCTTGACTTGGACCTAAATTTTTACATATACAATTTAGCAGAACTTTTACTGTTGCTATTGTTTCTTTTTTCAATCGGTTATATCTAACATTAAGTGACTTGCCTCATTGGACAGGGGAAATCAATTACTCTTGTCTATTACGGCTTGCTTTTCAACGTAATATTTTTTAAGATCTTTCTATGGAGGTCTGTTGTGAAAGGTGAGAAAGGACCTTCTTAAAAGGGTTTTTTTGTTCTGAATGTTTTCTTATTATTTTGATGGAAGTCAGTTAGGAATTAAAGTAGATTATGTAATGTTTGCTTCAGTTTTGGAGTAAATTATCTGATCTTCACCTACCTTGTATTTACAAACAGAATCTGTCGTGATAATGCCAGCTTTTGGAGTTCAGCTTGAGACTCACTACAGGAGGTAATGCTCTCTTATAAATTCATTTTTCAGCTAACACTTAGCTCGTGAGTGAGAGCAAGCATGAAGCCTAATGTAAGAATGTTTAATATGTAATGAATTTATCATCTGTTTTGTTCGTTTATGATGTTCTCACCGAGAAGAGGTTAGATCCTTCAAGATCATGAAGTATTGTTGCATGATTAGGTTGTTTATGCTTGAGAAAGGATATTACTTGGGCTCCCTAGTGTCCTTGGTTCAACAGGCATGGATTATTTATTTGAATACTGGTCTAGTATGGAAATATCTAGTATGTTTTGTTTTGAGCTGTGATCTTATCTTATATCAGCAAGTTTAAGTGATTGGGCTCAACAGTGACCCTAACATCTAGCAAAGTGTTTTTGTTCACTAATAGTCATGTTATTCTTAACTTCCATTATCTTTCATCATTTTATAGATTTTACCTTTATTACAGTGGAAAAGTCACCCGCCACTTTGTCCCCATTGACAAGATTCTGAAACCTGTTTTACTAGAACGTGTGACACCAATGACATGTTACTGGACTTTATCCTTGATTGTTCGCGAGGAATCACAGCTAATGTTGATTTTTAAGGTAAACTTTAATTTTCTTTTAAAACCTTTTTAACCATGAGTTGCTTGAGACAGAAACTATAAACATATCCTTTATATTTGAAAACCTAGAGTTAGTAGCTTAGCTTATTTAGGCAGTTAAAATGGCATTTTGTTTGGTGAGTTTATTTTTGGGGTCTTACTGGCTGAAGAAATTGTCAATGTCTTTCTCAGAACTTGCGTCCCCCAGTGAAAATGCTGGTCCATGTCTGGAAGGCCTTGTGTGCTGGAACTGATTACGGGAGAGGCTTGGACAAAAGAACTTTTGAGAATTAGTTAGTTTATGGTGCGATTTGGGCTTCTTGAAATATCCTGTTAACATCTTGAGATATAATACACATTCAAGGCCATTCTAATTGCTTGTGAGAAGATATTTTCACACCTGAAGTTTTACATCAAACTATTATTAATGGTTCCTTTCAACATCTGCCCATATTCTAAGGTACTTCTCCAGTCTGCATTGAAGGAAAGAAATTTGAAAAAGAACAAGCTAAAGAAGCATTTACCAGTACAGCTATTGTACAGAAAAAACCAGCCTGTGGAAAATTGCGGGAAAGATGAAGAATTAGCCTGTAAGTTACACCGAGCCATGAACAGCCTTCCAAGGATCTCAAAAAATCCTTTGAATTCAGATTCAAAAGGGAATAAGCACAAGAATTTTTTAAGTTCTTCAAGCTCCGAAATAACTGAGGTCTCTGACGCCTGTATGCAAGTAGGGTAAAATTGCTTTTCTTTGAACAATAGACATGCTGTAGGAAGCAAAAATGGTTATGAAGTTTCCATCCAAGTAACATGCTCAGGTAATGATGATAAGAAGGGAGACAAGTATGATAAATACGGCCAATTGGAGATATACAATGGGGAAGAAGTGTCAAGCCAGTCAAAAGAGAGAATTTCTGAAGATTTATCTCCCATTGGTAAGACAAGGGTAAGGGTGAAGCTTAAAAAGTTGCCATTGAGACATCTGTACATTTAAAGATGAGCCACGGCCAAAGTAAGAAAGGAGGGGTGGAAGCTCTTCTCTGACTGATAGCAATGCAAATAGAGATAGAGATGCACCTATTTTTATACCTTAGTTTCAAGTTGAATCATCCACAGAGTAATCCTAATTGAGGCTTCGCCAATGTGGAAATGTCAGGAGTTCAAGGCACCAACATGTATTAACTAAATAAAGTTATGCAATCATAAAATCAAGTTCTATGGAGTCCTATTAAGAGGGGTATTGAGAGACCGAAACACAGGCGTTCTGTGAAGTTGTGTATTATGATCTACTATAAAGCAAGGTCTTTTGGTTAATAATTAATACATCAAAAGATTGGACTTTTGATTGTGCATTATAACGTTATATGATCCATATAGAGATATGGTTAATAATTAATACACCAAAGCAAGATCTTTTAGTTAATAAATAATACATATCAAAATTTGGCTATTGATTGTGCATTATGACGTTGCATGATTCATGTAGCTGAATTCACATAAAATGATAAAACTTTGTAGGTGCATAAGTGATGATTACTCTTTAAATGTAGTGAAAACAAGTCCAAATCAAAACTAAATTTAAGTCCAAATATGCTCTCTCAAGCTCAATATTTCGATGAGACATTTACATTGCGATCACTAATCAAAAAATTTCTAAACTAAATGATCTACACATAAAATGAAGTAATATAAATAAACAAATCTTCAAATGAGAATAAATTGGATAGACATTAACCTATCAAACTTACCCTATTAATTAATTAATTATCATGATGTCGTTATTTTCCCGCTTAGAAGTGGAATATCCTCCGGCAATAACGTAATCTAAAGTTTGGGCCTAAAAATGTTCCCCATTCATTCAGTTTCACAAATCTCTATGCACATTAATCTAAGGGAGCCAGAAAAATTAACAAGTCACTTCAATAATCAGGTCCTTGTTTGCCCTAGCAGCCTTACAATCCGTATTTGCACCAAGCCCCCTCAACTTCCTCATATTTACATTTCCACCCCCACCCCTAACCCCACCCTGTATGTATGTTTCGCTCTGAAATCAACCATGGAGGCTGAACAAAGCGACTCACACATCTTCATCGATCCGCGAAATCCAACTCTCCACTTCCGTTTATTTATACTCTCAATTTCGCTTTCTTCGGTGATTTTCTCTCCGATTTGATTTTAATTATTATTCTGAATGAAATCCTCAGCCATGCCTCGGCTTAGTGATCAGACACCACCGTCTTCGTCTTCTTCCTCTTCTTCTAATAGCAGGTTTCAGTTCTTCTTTCAGATCATCTTTTTTATTTTTTGTTTTTTGTTTGACTGTAATTTCTTTTGCTTTTCCTGTGTGTTGCTTTGGACTTTAGTTTTTGGAAGAGAGCTAGAATTTTGAATTATGAGTCTGGTATTTTGATGGCACTTTAGCTTAATGTTTAGTGGATTGTGAAATGGTGCTCTGTTTTAGCTTATGCTTCTTTGTTATATTTAATCTTATGTGGATTGTTTCTGATTTTGAGATTTTTTTGTTTCTTTGTTTTCTAGATCCTCTTATTTGGTGGTAATTGATTTTCAAATTTTTTTTGCCCATCTTTGATTAACTTTCACTAACTCAAAATTCAGTGGTGGTTTCCCTTAAGCTGCAATCCAGTGATCTAATCTTAGTTCATTGTTTTTTTTAACTGAATCTTAGTTCATTGTTGAGATCAATATAATTTGAAGTAAATATATGCACATTGCTTATCAATTGGGAGCATATTTAAGGATTTTTTCTTTGCTTGGAAGAAATACGTGTGGGTTATATGATATGACTGTTAATCTGCTGTAATGAACTGTTTGGGGAATTGTCATGCTTGCTTTTATGGCCATGCAGTATGTTAACTTTGTTCATTTTTAAGTACGGAAATTATTTCAGTGTTTAGTATTGGAAGAGTAAGCTAAATCGTTCATATGTTTCCAAGTTCTTGTGAATGGATGCCAAATTTGTTTATTTAGGTGAATGATGTAAAGTTTATTGTTGACATCTTTAGCAGAAATTCTCTTTCTTTTGCTATTTATTCAGCATTTGAAGTTCTATACTTTTCTCCATCATTATTCTCTCACTTGATCTGTCCACTTTTTCCAGTGGAACAAATGTATTTAATTTGCTGGCGCATAGAGAGATTTCTATGAAATCAAAACATCTACCGAAACATCACTGGGGTTCTGAACCAAAAACTGGTTCTTGCACTCATCCTAAAAATGATGCAGTGAGGGATCCAAAACACAGTCTCTTCTCATGGTAATGATGCAACTGCAGAATATAAATCTCAATGAATTAAAATCAAGTTTGTTCAAGATGTGTATTTTTGTATTCTTTCTTGAAGTACAGTAAATTTGACTAATGTCATCTTTAACAATGATTTTCAGGGTCGAGGCAGAGTCATTGCGGCATTTATCAGCTAAATATTGTCCTTTGCAGCCTCCCCCACGATCTACCATTGCAGCTGCATTTAGTCCAGATGGAAAAGTGCTTGCGTCAACACAGTAAGTACTTTCCTGATCCTCCTCTACTTGCTGATTCGAATACCTTTGAGGTTAAGCTTGGTTATTGTTTGGTATGTGCAGTGGTGACCACACTGTAAAGATAATTGATTGGGAAACTGGAAGTTGCTTAAACGTGTTGATTGGCCATAGAAGGACCCCTTGGGTGGTAAGCTTGCCATTTTATTTTTGGCCTCAATTTCTTCTTATTAATCTCATTATGCAGCTTCTCTTAAACACGGTAGTAAATAAAATTTTAGTGGGCAATGTGTTGTGTCTTGATTTTTGTGGTTATTCCTTAAATATTTGTAAGAATTTTATTATAATTTTGGATAAGTTTTGCGTAGCCACATGTGATGTTGGAAATAGCCCTTATAAGTTAGGCAATGCCTTCAATTTAAAAATGAATGGTAGTGGCACATATTGGTTGTTTCTCTGATTCCAGGCTTTGTTGGCTTTCTGCTATGTTCTTAAAATATATTTTTTATTGTGTGGCTCAACAGAGGAATGCATTCCTTTCTCCTCCAAGTTTAACTGATAAGAACTTCTTATGTATTATTAATATGGTGCTAATGAATTACAGGTTAGGTTTCATCCGTTGCAAACACATATACTTGCTAGTGGGAGCTTGGACCAAGAAGTTCGCTTATGGGATGCTAACACATCAAAATGCTTATTATTTCACCATTTCTGTAATTTTACTCTCAATCCCCCTGTGTCCTAAGTTACTTTTACACTGTTGCAGAATTTTTCTATTGTTCTATTGCTTATATTATCACTTTACTTTCATTCACAGATCGCCCCATTGCATCCATTGCTTTTCATGCTGAAGGGGAAATACTTGCGATTGCATCAGGCCACAAGGTATGATTTTAACTTGCTATTTACATATTTAGTCTCGTGTTTTTCTTGCTTCTTTTTGGTGGACCTGATGACATCTTTTAATGCGTGCCAGTTGTACATATGGCACTACAATAAGCAAGGTGAAGGATCCTCACCTACATTTGTGTTGAAGACTAGGCGTTCACTTCGGGCTGTTCACTTTCACCCACATGCAGCACCGTATCTTCTAACTGCTGAGGTGAAAAATTGAAACACCTTAGATCAGTTTCCTTGATTATTTTTGTTTCAATCGAAGTATCATGTTGGATTACTTGGTTTAGGCTGATGTGTTTGGTTGATGTGCAGGTCAATGATCTAGGCTCTTCAGATTCCTCAATGACACAGGCTACATCTCCTGGTTATTTGCAATATCCCCCGCCTGCTGTGTTTGTTGCAAATATTCATTTTAAGGAGCATGTTGCACCTCCCAGCTGTGAAATACCTTATTTGTCATTACCTTTTTTCTTATTGCCTTCATTTAATGTTGATGATTCAAGAACGGGAACACATAGTGTTAGTGTTGTTGCTGGTTCAGAGAACATGCAAGTTGAATCTTCAGCCTCAGCACAGTTTCAAGCAGTCACAAATGCTACTGAGCAATATAGTAATACAGTGTCTTCCATGCATTCAGTCTCTGAGATTCCTACTAGCTCTCAAACTGGTACAGAAGTTGCTGTCCATAGGACCTTCTCAGATGGAATGGTAACTGGTATCAGTAGCCCTGCTGTGGATAGTATGGATACTGATGAAACAGTGCCAGCTGAAGGAAGCCAACTTGGAAACTCTAGAAATATCAGTTCTCTAGGTAATGTGCTGCACGGTTTATACAGACAAACAACAAATCATGAGGGTCTTTCTGACTTGGGTCAATTCCACCATTATTTCCCCTCAAGAGACCCAAGTGGATGGGAGTTACCCTTTCTGCAAGGATGGTTAATGGGTCAAAGCCAAGTCAATGTTCCCTTGGTGCTTCCTCATTTAAGTGGTAGTCAGGAAAGCTTGGCTCAGATTGGTTCATCCACTATGGCGTCCAATTCGGGCCCTCCTGATGATGAAGCAGCAACTTTATCTTCAGCTATTCCAGGAAGCATGAGTATGCCAGGAACTCTGGGGAGATCTGGTTCACGCAGTCAGTTGCCACAATCTCAAGTTTCTGCATCTGAATCGGGCAATATGGCTTCTTCCGTTAATATCCCACATGGTGGTGCTGACATTCAAACCATTATGAGTCGGGTTCAGTCAGAACTTGCCACATCAGTGGCTGCCACAGCTGCCACAGAGCTGCCTTGCACAGTGAGGTTAAGAGTATGGTCTCATGACATAGAAGATCCTTGTGCCCCATTAAGTGCTGAAAGATGCCGCCTTATAATACCTCATGCTGTCTTGTGCAGGTATCATATATGGTTCACATATTTTTCATATTTAGATTGAATTTTATTGCTTCGTAAAAATAAGTTTTCCTTTGCTAATCCATGTGTTTTGACAATTGATTACTTAGATGCATGATAATGGCTTAAGTTCTAAGTTTATTCATGTTTATAATTATTTTCACTGACTTTCATCATTTATACTTTTTAAATTGACACATGGTGTTTTTAATGCAAAACTGTGTGTAGAATATTGAGCATAAAACACCGATAACTTTATTGATGGGTGATAGCCGAATATATATAAACGGCAGATACATAAGCTGTTGTAAGCAGCCCTAGGAACACGTTGATTTAGTCTCCTAATATCTAGCAACTAAGTAGCTGTTACATAATTAATAAAAGAAATAATAGTCCTGGGAAAAAGTCTCCTAATATCTAGCAACTAACTAGCTGTTACATAATTAATAAAAGAAATAATAAACTGCTGACCACGTGCACACACTTGACACATAAGCCTAATAATTTGCATATTAACAATACTCCCCCTCAAGTTGAACCATGAATAGTAAACATGTTCAACTTGCGTACAAAATAAGCAAATAACTCTTCAGATAATCCTTTAGTGAGAATATCAGCCAGTTGATGACGTGTAGGCACATAAGCAAGACATATGATGCCACCTTCAACTTTCTCCCTAATAAAATGTCTATCCACCTCCACGTGTTTAGTTCTGCCATGTTGGACAGGATTCAGTGCCATGCTCAGCGCTGACTTGTTGTCACAATACAAACGAAGGGGAGAAGTACTAGTGACATGAACTTCATCAGATACTCTCTTAAGCCACAAACCTTCCATAAGTCCTTGAGATAAGGCTCGAAGTTCTGACTCAGCACTGCTCTTTGATACAACTTTCTGCTTCTGACTTTTCCATGTGACTAGGTTGCCCCACACAAAAGTGCAATAACCTGTGGTAGACCTGCTATTCTCTTTGTCACCTGCCCAATCAGCATCAGTGAAAACTTCAATAGTTCTAAGAGTGCTCTTTTTGAAAAATAAACCCCTACCAGGTGTCCCTTTAAGATACCTCAATATCTTGAACACACCATCCATATGTTTCTGCCTAGGATCATGCATACTTTGGCTGGCTACACTTACAGCAAATGCAATATCCGGTCTGGTATGAGAGAGATAAATGAGTCTTCCCACTAAGCGTTGATACCTTCCTTTGTCTACTGGAGCTTCATCACGCTGCTGCCTCTTTTGTTCGACAACATCCACCTTACCATCTTTCTGTTTTACTTTCTTCTTGTTTGATTGGGTACTAATTGGAACTTTACTTGGCTTGCATCCAAGCATACCCGTCTCAGTCAACAAGTCAAGTACATATTTTCGTTGAGAAACACAAATACCATCACGTGATCTAGCTACCTCCATTCCTAGGAAATATTTAAGGTTCCCTAGGTCCTTTACTTCAAACTCTTTGTTCAGAGCAGCCTTTATGCGAGTCATTTCACTCATATTATTACCTGCAAGGATAATGTCATCTACATAGACAATGAGAATGGTGATAAGATCACCCTTCTTCAATACAAACATGGTGTGATCTGACAAACATTGTATATACCCTTCTTCTTTAAGGACAGTAGAGAATCTATCAAACCATGCTCTGGGAGATTGTTTCAAGCCATAAATTGACTTGTTTAGTTTGCATACCTGTCCATTTCTGCCCTTCTCAAATCCTGGAGGAATTTTCATGTACACCTCCTCTTTCAATTCACCATTTAGAAAGGCATTTTTTATATCAAGTTGCTGCAAGGACCAATCCAGATTTACAGCAAGAGAAAGTAGAATACGAATAGTATCTAATTTAGCTACCGGGGCAAAAGTTTCCTTATAGTCAAGACCATAGGTTTGAGTAAACCCCTTGGCAACTAACCTTGCTTTATACTTGTTTAGACTACCATCTGCATTGTATTTAGGTGAGAAAACCCACTTACAGCCAACCGGTTTTTTACCCTTGGGAAGAGTAGTAATATCCCAAGTATGGTTTTTCTCTAAAGCCCTCATCTCCTCCAAAACTGCCCCCTTCCATTCTGGTTGCTGTAATGCTTCATGAACATCTTTGGGAATAGAAACTTTGTCTAAATGAGTTACAAAATTGTAATAACTTGGAGAGAGAGCAGTATATGATAAAAACTTTTGAATAGGATGTTTAGTACACATCCTAGGCTGCTTACGCTGAGCTATAGGAAGATCTATCTCTTCAACTTCAGCAATAGGAGGCATAGTATCTTGTAAGGGTTCAGGAACCCCCTCGGTTGTAAATAATGGAACAGGTTCAGGAGCATGTTGATCTCTCACTCTTTTCCCCCTCCGCACATACACATTATGCCTGTTAAATCTAGTATTGTCCTTCCCTGTCCCTGACTCTTCATTATTATGGCATAAAATAATTGGTTCAGAAGGTGGTAAAGGTTCAGGAACACGTTTTGAAGATAGAAAATCATTAAATGACTCCCCCTTACTTGAAGTTTTATAAAAAACCTCATTTTCAAAGAAGGTAACATCTTTACTAACATATAGGCGTTTTAAAACTGGATCAAAACATTTATAACCCTTTTGAGAGTTTGAATAACCCAAAAATATGCACTTTACAGCTCGTGCATCCAATTTAGAAGGAGGGTGATGTACATGGACAAATGCTGAGCAACCAAAAACTTTAATAGGGAGGCAAGAATCAATGTGAGATACAATATGTGTCTCAGTTAGTTTTTCAAGTGGTGTTTTAAAACCAATAATACGATTTGGCATCCTATTTATCAAATGAGTTGCAGTAAGGATTGCATCTCCCCAAAAATATTTAGGTACATTACATGTAAACAAGAGAGCTCGAGCAACCTCAAGTAGATGTCTATTTTTCCGCTCAGCAATTCCATTTTGCTGAGGTGTTTGAGGGCAGCTTGTCCTATGACAAATGCCGTTTGACTTCAGATAATTAATAAGGGACGAATTACAATATTCTGTGCCATTATCAGTGTGAAGAACCTGAATATTACTTTGAAACTGATTTTTAATGTAGGTAGCAAACTCAATGAAGATAGAACTCACTTCAGATTTTTCTTTTAGCAAGTATAACCAACACATACGTGTATGTTCATCTATGAATGTGACAAAATATTTTGAGCGTGTTCTGTTAGAAATATGAGTTGGCCCCCAAACATCACTATGAATAATAGAAAAAGCACGAGAGGGTTTATAAGGAATTGAAGAAAAAGTAGTACGATGATGCTTAGCTAACTCATAAACATCACAATGAAGTAATTTATTAGATGAAAACTGAGGAAACAACTTTTTTAAATAAGTAAGGTTAGGATGACCCATCCTTTTATGCCATAACAGTAAATCTTCAGAAACAGAAACAAAACTAGAAATCCTAGAACATAATGCAGTAACGGAAGAGAAATTGAGGTAGTAGAGGCCATTACACTCCTTAGCTGAGCCAATCATCTTCCCCGAGGAGAGATCCTAAAATATACAATGAGTAGAAAAAAAATGAGCACAACAGTTAGCCTGCTTAGTCAGTTTGCTTATGGACAATAAATTGCAAGCAAGATGAGGGACATGCAGTACTGAGTCAATATGTAGCATATCAGAAATTTTAATGGTACCATGACCAGCTACAGTAGCAGAAGAACCTGTGGCTGTCTGAATCTTTTGATTTCCAGCAGAGGGAAAATATGATATAAACATATTTGATTCAGAGGTCATATGATCAGATGCTCCGCTATCTACAATCCAAGTGAAAGAGGAAGGATTTTGTAGAGTAGTGGATAAGTTACCTTGGTGCGCTACAGCTGCTGTAGGTGGTGTTGGCTGGACTTGAAGTTTTTTAAGGAGGTCCAGTAATTGAGACACATTTTCCTGAGACAAGGGAGAGGTATCAACTTCTGCACCTGCTGTATGAGAAACGTCTGTATTCACTTGATGTGCTTTAGACTTAAATTTTCTCGGTTTCCAATTAGATGGCTTCCCATGAATTTCCCAACACCTATCACGCGTATGACCGGTTTTTTTGCAGTGATCACAAAATAGTTTTCCCTTATCAAGGGAAGGGTTATTGCTGGATCTATTACTTACCATAGCAGAAAGATCTGGAGTTGGCAATATTGGGCTAGACAACATCACTTCTTTCCTTGTTTCCTCCCTGCGAATCTCAGAATAGACTTCTCTAGGAGATGGAAGAGTGGAGGAGCCCAGAATTCTTCCACTAACATCATTAAACGAAGGGTTTAACCCATCAAGAAACAGAAGAACACGATCAACATCTTTGTTCTTCTTATTACGGGCTGCATCTTGTGGGCATGCCCATTCTTCATCTGTGAGAAGATCAATCTCTTGCCAGAGAGCACAAAGCTCAAACCAATATTCAGTAACAGTCCTCGTTCCCTGAGAAGACTTCCAACACTGACGTTGAAGAGAAAACAAGTGAGACATATCCTTCCCATCAACATAGGATTCACGAACAGCCACCCAAATATCTCGTGCAGAAGGGAGATACATAAAGGTGCGTTTAATTGAAGTAGACATGGCATTAATTAGCCATGATGACACAAGAGCATTATCAATCTTCCATTGTGCCATGGCTTTAGATTTAGGATCTGCAGGAGCCGGTGTTTCTCCTGTTAGAAAACCTTTCTTGCCGCGTCCTTCAACAGCAAGTAGGACAGCTTGAGCCCAATCACGGTAATTGGTGAGGGTAAGCTTTTCAGAAACAATAAGGAGAGATGAACCTCCTTCAATAACGGGAAGTAACGAAGAATCTTCTCCATTCTTTGAAGAAGCCGTAGATACCCCTTCTTGCGAGTTTGACATCTCGTTTTTTCAGAATTAGGGTTCTAGAAAAAAAAAATGATCGGGTACGGAAGCTAGATGATTTGCTCTGATACCATGTAGAATATTGAGCATAAAACACCGATAACTTTATTGATGGGTGATAGCCGAATATATATAAACGGCAGATACATAAGCTGTTGTAAGCAGCCCTAGGAACACGTTGATTTAGTCTCCTAATATCTAGCAACTAAGTAGCTGTTACATAATTAATAAAAGAAATAATAGTCCTGGGAAAAAGTCTCCTAATATCTAGCAACTTACTAGCTGTTACATAATTAATAAAAGAAATAATAAACTGCTGACCACGTGCACACACTTGACACATAAGCCTAATAATTTGCATATTAACAATACTGTGTTTGCAGTGAAATGGGTGCCCATTTTTCACCCTGTGGTAGGTTTCTGGCTGCATGTGTTGCATGTATGCTTCCTCATGTAGAAGCTGATTCAGGATTACAAACGCAAGTACAACATGAGTCAGGAGGTGTAACATCCCCAACACGACATCCAATCTCCGCACACCAAGTTATGTACGAGCTTCGCATATATTCCCTTGAGAAGGAAACGTAGGGCACATTTCCTTAAATATTTTTTCTGGATAAAGACTTCATTAAATATTGCCTGGAATATCTATTTTCTTGCCGTCACGTTGTATTGACATCTCGGTATAATCTAAAATAATTTGAATTTCTTGTACAGATTTGGAATGGTGCTTGCATCACGAGCAATTAGAGCTGCTCACTGTTTGACTTCAATTCAGGTCAGTTGAGTTATTAGTTCATAAAACCATATTTATCATTATATTCAGTATCATCATCACCAACCACCCCTACAACAGAGTCTTATCCCACTATGTGGGGTCAGTTACATGGATCATATGACACCAATGTGCTCTATCATTCACCAACTCTTTGGGTTATCATCGACTCCAACCGATGTATAAAAATGCCTGCTATTTATCACGTAGCATGTAGGCTCAATAAATCATGCAATTTAGTAAGTGTTGACTGTCATGTAATTATATATTAGGAATCACAATTTAGGATTCGAAAAAAAAATATGAAAGAAAGAATGTTGAGGCTGGAAATAACAATTACTTGTACTTTCTCCTGCCTTTTCCGCTCTTCTAAATATTTCCCACCCTTTTTAATCACAGTTCTAACTTTGCTATCTATGAAATACAATTTGTATTGTGTACACCCATTTTTTTCTTTCGGTGTCTTGGAACCCACTAAATGAAATAGTAAACTTACAGGCTCTGCAAATTGTTGTCAGACTTATTCTAATAGGTTAATTGCCTATTTCTGTTTTGATGTCCCACAATTTATTTCTTATATATCTTTGTTATTTTGTGTATGTAATTAGCTATGTTTTAAGATGTTTTTTCTTTGAGAATTAAATTTTGTGCAACACTATTTGATGCCCAGTTCTCGCCCACATCTGAACACATACTGCTTGCCTATGGTAGACGTCATGGATCTCTTCTTAAAAGCATTGTTATTGATGGGGAAACAACCCTACCTATATACACTGTGTTAGAGGTAAATGGTCTCTTCTCAATCTCAATATAGTTCTCAATCTCATTCATATTATTCCTCTTTCTGAAGTAACAGAGTCACTTTACTAGTGCTGTATATTTAATTTATATTTGTTTGTTTTGATTGATCATGAACCCTGTGTGCTCTATGGACGTTCCTAGGAAATAACAGCCATGACACTTGATAGTTTGATATGTCTGAATGTTCTTGAATTTACTTATCTCAGGTATACAGAGTGTCAGATATGAAACTCGTCATGGTGCTTCCTAGTGCAGAGGATGAGGTCAATGTAGCGTGCTTTCATCCTTTTCCTGGGAGAGGGCTTGTTTATGGAACTAAGGTATGCTTTGCATGTTATCTGTTTAATTCACTGGCAATAGTTAGTTGACAACACATTGCTTCCGGTTGTAGGAAGGAAAGCTTAGGGTTCTTCACTATGATGGAGCTCATGCGGTGAATGACATTAAAGCAAGTTACTTGCCCGATGACAACATTATTGGAGTCAACTAACTAGCAAGGTTTTGTCTATATTGTGATTTTTATATATGCTTCTATACATGATATTTGATCCATTTGTTTCAATTCCATTTGGGGAGGTGGGAGTGTGAGGGGTTGAGAAAATCTACTTAGGCATATGTTGATGATCTGCTTTTGATAATTGGTTCTTAGTACCGATATGAAGTTTTATGGAAAAGCTTTGTTTTATTACTTTTATATTCAGACAAGCTTGAATATTTCGTATTACCTGTAGCTAGACATTAAAATGTCTTTTTTTGTTCCGTGGAGCTAGATCTAGATTGTCAATGTATCAAAGCTTATCAGACTATCACGGGGGGTATATGACGTAATTTTTGAGTCTTATAATGAGCCAATTTTGTTTTCTCTGGACAATCATTCAGTTTCATTATGGCCTATTCTGTATTGATGTTTTTGGGTGACTGAACAAATAACATGTAAAAATATTACAGCAAACTTACTATTGCTGTATTATTGTAGGTTTAGGAGCATAACTGGATGTAGAAATGCTATGAACCGCCTCACATCACCTGAACAAGAGATGGTAGACTGAAGATTCCAACCTCTTTGTTTGGTTTTTTTCATGCGTAATGCTCAGTTTTTTTGTTCTTTTGCTTTGATAAAAGGCTGAAGTGATTTTATAAATGCACTTAATTTACATGCTGTTATCTTTGCAGATGCCACTCTGATGTGCCCAAACAACAAACATACTGGTTTGCTGAGTGCATGCAATCGAGAGCCCATAATATTTTGGGACTTCACACCCACTTCTCCAGAAGCTGTACAGTTTGTATTATTCAATGTTTATGTACTAACATGCTTTCTTCAAACACCTGTATTCCCTCTTCCTCCAAATGCCACCCCCTCCCAAAAAAAAAAAGAAGAAATGAAATGCCTTTTTTCTTCATGTAATGCCCTAAAAAAGATTTTCTTAAAGCAATACTAATTAAACAAAGAATAATTCGATCACAAAAGATAATCTGGAAATTACTTCTTAATATTAATCAAATGAGAGAGTTTACAAGATGTACTTCTTGAGCAGAAAATACCACATACTAATCTGAATACAAGATCTCCTATTTAAACTAGATTACATTCAAGATAACTGTCATGCCATGTCTTGGGATCATGCCTCATATTGCTCCACAAGATCCGTCCACGTGTCAAACTGATGCTTTCCACTCCTCACGATCTTATCTCCAGTCACGCGGGAATAACTTCCCACTAAGCTAGTGGTGACTTTTGGCTCTGGTGCGAGTCCGGGTTACACTTTCTGGGCCATATGAGTCGGGTTTGGCTCTGGTATACGCGTTGATGAGGGTGCGGGTGGACAGCTGTACAGGATCAACTAAATAATCTGATTCATTTTAACATTGCCACGTGTCAACACAATTTGAAATTCAAATCAAGAGAGAGAAGGGGAGGAGTGTAACGGGTCACCACATTAACTCCCCCACAGCGACACGTGTCTGGCTCGGGTTGACGCGGGTAGATGTGATTGTTCCCATCCGTTGAGATCCTTCCCAAATAGCCGTTGGATTTGGGGTCCCTTTCTTCAGACATCTCATGAGTTCTATAAATCTGTCTTCTTCACAACCTCTCACACTTTCGTTTTCGATTCGAAATTTCCAAGCATTCTGATTTACTTGAGAGATCTGGTCCACATTCCTGTATTATCGACAACACATTGTACTTTCTGGTAAGCATTAGTTAGTCTGATATATTTGTCTGGTTATGTCTGTTTCATTTTTGCCATTTCATTTCGCTCATTCTGGTATGCTAGTGTATAAGCGATATTAATAGTTTTCTTATCGAGTAGGAAAAGAAATCATGTCAAAGGCTGAAGATGTTGCGTCTTCTGGTACCAAGAGAGTTGTGGTTAGAGGCTTTGATCCTATTCCTGCCGAGTTGATGGAAGAATTGCGAGATGGGAAGTTGATGGAAAAGAAGAATAATGACGAGGCCCCTGTGATTTCGGAGATTGATGTGGCTGCCCTCCCTGACGAGTTGGGCCTTGACCGGTCGTTGTTGATTCGGGCACCTAAGCCTGAGGAACGTCTGGATTGGGGAAGCGACAATTGGACTACTCTGGGGTTTGATTATTTGAAGTTGTTTCCATGCATTCCGCTCCCACCTTTGATACTGGAAATCTGTCGCTTCTATGATTTGGCTCCGTCCCAACTAATGCCGATGGTGTGGTCTGTGGTTCTGAGTTTGGAAATGATCACAAAGGATTGGGAGAAGAAGATCTCTTTGGCAGAGCTGCTTACAAGTTATAGTTTTGGCAGGAAGTCTAGCGGGCTTTTTACTCTTTCCCGGTTGGATGGGAATCCCTTGATCATCACTCCCTGGGATTCTGTTAGGCGTTGGAAGCGTAGGTTTGTGGTGGTGCATAAGAGGTGTTTAGTTCCAGACGGTGGTCCTCTCAGGACAGAGTGGAACAACTTATGTAAGTAGATATTTTTACTTCTGGTTCTGGTATCTGGTGTCTGGTAATGTTATGGGAGTTTTGTGTTCATATGAATCATATACTGGTTGATTCTTCATGCAGTTAAGGCTGAGGAGAAGAAAGTTCCTTTGCGTCCGGATTCCGAGGAATTGATAGCAACGATCATGGCTCTTCCGGTTGACAAGCGTACTTACATCAAGATCTTCAAGATAGGTACAGTTGCCTATTTCTTAAGTTGTTCTGTCCGAGATGTTCTGTTGTTACATTTCGTGTAAATTTCTGGTTTCTGGTGTCAGGTGAGTCTGAAGTGCCCAAGTTGAAGTTGAAGGTGGTTGATGCGGGAAAGAAGAAGAAGAGAGGGAGTACAGAGAGCGGGTCAAGTAGTGATGTTGCTTCTGAAACAGTGGCATCTAGGATGAAGAGGACCAAGCGTGCTGCTGCTGCTGTGACCCCGAAGAGGCCTATTAATCTGGATCCTATTGAGGAGGAGGTTGATAAGCCGAAAGAGGCTGGGGCTCTTGCAGCGATCCCGGAGCCCACGATCATGGATTTGGATGCAATCCCCGAAGTAGGTCAAGGGGGAGGCGAGACATCTAGGGCTTTTAGTAACACTGGTGGGCAAGATTTGCTGGTTTCGTTGACCACTAGTTCTCTCAAGGTTTGTGATGTGACTTTTAGTTTGATTTTTGGTTACAAGATGTGATACTGCACATATTGTTCTTGTGAGTTTGTTACCCAGGTTTCTGGTTTTGACAGGTTAACCAGGTGGCTGAGGCTGTGCGTAAGCATTTCTGGGATCTGGAGAGGTCAACTGAAGTGCTCCGTGTAGAGCACGACACCTTGGTGAAGCGTGTGAAGAATTTGGAATGGTTTGATCGGGAAATGAGGAAGAAACAAGGAGAGTTGGAAGCTGCGCATAAGCTATACAGGACCACGGCGGAAGCCAAGTTTCGCCAGCTCGAGCGGGACCTTGAGAATGCTAGAGGTGAAACTATGGATGCTCGGGAGGAAGTGAAGCTTTCTGACATCACCATTGAGGGGCTGAACGCTACAATTGGGGACCTGAGGAAGCAGCTGGTTGACTTAGAGGAGGAGAAGGTCAAGAGCGAGAAGAAGGTCGAGACCTTGGTTGAAAGGGAAAGGCGGGAGGTTTCAAAGTTCATGTTGTTTGAGCGTATCCGCATGGTGAAAGAGTTCCAGGCAGGGGGAAGCGCTAATTGGGATTTGAAGGAGCTGGAACAAGAGTTCCAAGATGAGGGCTACTCCATGCCTTCATCTGGTGATAGTGATGAGGAGTCGGGTGGCGAGGAAGAAGTTAACTCTCTTCCTGAGATGCCTGGTTCAGACAAGAACCAAGCTCCGGATAAGGAGGAAGGAACTGGAGACTCCCATGAGGTGGGCGGAGACAAAGCCAGCGGGAAGGATGCTTAAAGGGAGAACTGTTTTTAGGTGTAATGTTTTATTGTGTTTTATGTCCTGGGCGTATTTTTCTGGTGAATGTTGTTTTTGCTTAGCTACTGTTAGCTAGTTATGTTCTGGTGTTTTCAGAAGTTTATGTTTGACTAGTGTTAACTAGTTATGTTCTTAGAAATTGTAATTGTTCAGAAAACTAATATCGAATATCTATAAAGTGCAAGTTGCGTATACTTACTTGTGTATTTTTCTGGTATTTTTGATTTGATATCTGGTGAGCGATTTGTAGATGCATCTTTCTGGTTGAGCGATCTGGTTAGACAAACACGATCAGGTTATGTCAGGGGAATTAGGATTAAAATAGGCATTGATTAGAGTCTGGGATTCGTGCAAGTCTAATTAGAGTTTGGTATACCTTAGATATTGGAATCAGGTTATTCGGGGATGTGGTGGATCGTCATCCATACATCTTTCTGGGCTCGGGATGGTCTATAAGTTATGTATCGGGTTAGTAGCTACTATGTACTTAGAATTGATAAGAGATTTAAAGCGACAAATGAATAAACAAATGTGGTAATTTAGGAAGAGTAAGCGTAAGACATAAGTATTATGTACCTTTGGCTCCGGGAAGTTGTACCAAGTGAGGTGCATTCAGTTGGTGGAACTTGTGTTGGAAGTGAACTTTCTGACGCTGGGATTTCATTGTCTGAGCGTTGGCTCCGGGAAATTATATCATCAGAAGTTTAGTTTTGGTGATAGAACTTATGTCTGGAAGTTGCTGGGACATTGGCTCCGGGTAGTTATGTCGTTAGGAAGGTGTTCCTTGTGACAGAACTTAGTTCTGGGCATTGCCTGATGGTTGGCTCCGGGAAGTTATATCATCAGGAAAGTGGTCCTGTTGATAGAACTTAGTTCTGGGTAGTGCCTGATGATTGGCTCCGGGAAGTTATATCATCAGGAAAGTGTTCCTGTTGATATAACTTAGTTCTGGATAGTGCCTGATGATTGGCTCCGGGAAGTTATAGCGCTATAGTACTAGAGGAAAAGAAATTTAGATACTATGGGAAATACCTTTTCAGATGTATTGCGTTCCAACTTCTGGGGAGCAATTTTCCTTTGGAGTCTCGCAATTGGTAAGATCCTGGACCTGTGATGCTTTCAATCTGGTAAGGGCCTTCCCAGTTGGGACTGAGCTTTCCGTCTCTGGATTCTGGTGTATTTGGGAAGACTTTTCGCAAAACCAACTCCCCTACTTGGAAGCGTCGTTCTTTGACATGTTTGTTGTATTGACGGGCTATCTGCTATTGATAGGATGCCATCCGGATTAGAGCCTGTTCCCGTTTGAGATCTAGTAGATCCAGTTCGTAGTTCAGGTTAATGTTGTTAATCTCTTCGTTTGTCCACTTGTACCTTAGACTTGGTAGCCCGAATTCGACGGGGATCATTGCTTCTGATCCATATGTCAAGGAGAAGGGTGTCTCTCCCGTTGGAGTTCGTGCTGTAGTCCTGTAAGCCCATAGTACTGCTGGGAGTTCATCTGCCCATTTTCCTTTGGCTTTTTCTAGTCGTTTCTTCAAGGAAGATACAATTGTCTTGTTACTGGCTTCTGCTTGGCCGTTGGACTGGGGATTCCGGGGAGTGGAGAATTTCAACTTGATGTTCCATTTGGTGCAGAACTTCCTGAATTTTGATCCAATGAATTGGGACCCATTGTCGCATACTATCTCGTATGGTAGTCCAAACCTGCAAACAACATTCTTCCAGATAAAGTCAATGACTTCTGGTTCTTTGACTTGTTGAAATGCTCCTGCCTCTATCCACTTTGTAAAGTAATCAGTCACCATCAACAAGAACACGCGTTTTCCTGGTGCTGGTGGTAGCTTCCCGACTATGTCCATCCCCCATCTCATGAAAGGCCATACTGGAGTCAGGGAGTGTAGGAATTCTGGGTGTTGCTGGAGTGCGGGTGCAAACCTTTGGCATTTGTCACATTTGGAAACAAGTTTCTGGGCATCTTGTTGCATTTTAGGCCAAAAGTATCCCGCTCTCAGAAGATTCCTAACCAAACTTCTGGAACCAGAATGGTTACCACACTCTCCTTCATGTGTTTCTCTTAATGCATATTCAGAATCGTCTGGACCGAGACATTTCTGGTAGATGCCTGCAAAAGACCATCTGTAGAGTTCGTTCCTGAATATCCTGTATCTGGATGCTCGTTGTTTGATTCTTCTGGCCTCATTTTGATCATCCGGGAGTACACCTATGTCCAGGTATTTGTAGATTGGGGATCTCCAATCGTCTGGTCTATAATTGGCCTGCACATGGTGAACAGGTGTGATAGTCAGTACTGAGTCTTGTAGTCGTATGATCGGGATGGCTCGGGTTCTGGAGCTTGGGATGGTGGATCCCAAGTTTGCTAATGCGTCAGCATGTTTGTTGCTGTCTCTGGGTATTTGCGTCAATTTGAATTCCCTGAATGATTTTGATAATGAAGTGGCCATGGTATAATATTTCTGCATTCTGGAATCCTTTACCTGGTATTCTCCTTGGACTTGTTTAGATACAAGTTGAGAATCACATCGCACTTCCACGTCTTGCGCTCCAAGTTCTACGAGTAGGCGCATTCCGATGATTAGTGCTTCGTATTCTGCTTCATTGTTGGTTGCTCTGAAAGTACACTGGAAGGATTGTTCCATGGTATCTCCGGTTGGTGATTGGATTACTACTCCGAGTCCAGTACCTTTCGAGTGTGTTGAACCGTCGACATACAAGATCCAAGTATCTTGGATTAATTCATTGCTCATGCAAATCAAACTTCTAGCCATATCTATCTGGATGTCAGGTGCAAATTCAGCCGTGAAATCCGCTAATACTTGAGACTTTATTGCAATTCTTGGGACGTATGATATATCATGTTGACCAAGTTCAATCGCCCACTTGACTAGTCTGCCAGATAAGTCTGGTTTCTGGAATATGGCTCTGAGCGGGTGAGATGTCACAACCTGGATGGGGTGACTCTGGAAATATGGTCTCAGCTTTCGGGATGCCACGACTAGAGCTAATGCTAGTTTTTCGATAGGCGAGTACCGGGTCTCAGCGTCTAGGAGAGTTTTACTTACATAATACACCGGATATTGTATTCCTGGATCTTCGCGTACGAGTACAGCACTTACAGCATGCCCAGATACAGACAAGTACAACTGAAGTAATTCACAGGGTTTTGGTTTGGAAAGGAGTGGCGGCTTGGACAGGTATTCCTTGAGGCCTTGTAAGGCTGTTTCGCATTCCAGACTCCACTCAAACGTTTTGTTCTTTCTGAGCGTTTTGAAGAAAGGATGGCACTTGTCTGAGGAACGGGAGATGAACCTGTTCAGAGCTGCAATCATCCCTGTTAGCTTTTGCACATCTTTGGCTCGTCTGGGAGAGCAGATGTTCTGGATGGCTGTTATCTGGGTGGGATGAGCTTCAATGCCTCTACTTGAGACCAAATATCCAAGGAACCTCCCGGACTTGACCCCAAAGGAGCATTTTTCTGGATTAAGCTTCATATTGTACTGTTTCAGGATTCTGAATGCCTCTTGTAAGTTTGAGATGTGTTCTTCCTTGGACTGGGATTTAACAAGCATGTCATCCACGTAGACTTCCATGGATTTTCCAATCTGGTTCTCAAACATTTTGTTGACCAACCTTTGATAGGTAGCTCCTGCATTCTTTAGGCCGAAAGGCATTACTTGGTAGCAGTATGTCCCTCTGTCCGTGATAAAAGAGGTCTTTTCTTGATCTGGAGGATGCATCCGGATTTGGTTGTATCCGGAGAAAGCATCCATGAAGCTTAGCATCTGGTGTCCAGAAGTGGCATCCACCATCATATCAATGTGTGGTAACGGGAAGAAATCCTTTGGGCAGGCCTTATTCAAGTCTGTGAAATCTACACAAACACGATGTTTTCCGTTCTTCTTGGCCACTACTACAACATTGGCTAGCCACTCTGGGTAAGTCACCTCCCTTATTGACTTGACTGCCAATAATTTCTGGACTTCTTCCTGGATAATTTGGTTTCTGTCTGTACCAAATTTCCGGCGCTTTTGTCGGACAGGTTTGTGTTTAGGATCCACATTCAACCTGTGAAGACTGATTTGGGGATCGATTCCGGTCATGTCAGAATAGGACCAAGCGAAACAATCTTGATTTTGGGTCAAGAACGCTATCAGTTGGTTCTTCAAATCTGGATTGAGATCATTTCCGATGAAGAGTTTCTTGTCTGGCTGGTTTGGGTCGACCTGGATGGTTTCGAGTCCGGTGGATGATTCATCCCTGATCCGAGGTTTCAGGGATGATCCCTGTAATTGCTATGCTGGTAGCTTTTCGGACTTCTTCAGGGAAGTCTGGTAGCACTCTCGAGATGTTTTCTGGTCTCCCCTAATCTGGCGTACTCCCCAAGGAGTATAGAATTTAACTCGTTGGTGCAAGGTGGACGGTACAGCCTTCATCTGGTGGAGCCATGGTCGTCCTAGGATGGCGTTGTATGGAGAAGGGCAATCCATAACATGGTAAGTAAATGTTTGATTAATTCCGGCAGCATATGTTGCTAGATTAATCACAGCCATTGACTTATCAGCAGCGCCATTGCCGAATACCAGGGTGGTTGGATAGTATGACATGGCCGACTCCATGTTCATTTCCTTAACCGTATTCAAGTAAATAATATTGACAGAGCTACCTGGATCTATGAGAACTCTTTTGACTTCACAGTTGGCTAAGTAGGTTGAGATGACAAGAGCGTCATCATGATTCTGGTCATTGATCTCGTGGTCAAAGAATGCTAATGGTCCTTCTTGTGCCTCTAGGTCCTCTCCACCTATAGTCAGGGATTCTATTTGGTCAGTCAAGGTCCTGACGTGTCTCTTAGCAGCGGAGTAATTGGTTCCCATGATGCAAGATCCGCCATTGACAAAGTTTATCATCTTGGTTGGAATCGGTGGATGTGCAGGAGTGGGTTGTGTCTTAGGTTGGCATTTAGTCAGTTCTTCGTACAGGGGCATCCAGGTCCACAATCCCTTCCTGAAGGCGTTTATACATGTCATCTCATCCGGGCGATCTATTTCCAACCTTTCTTTGTTGAATCTGGTAACAAAGCTGCGAAGGGTCTCCCCTCGTTTGATGTGAAGCCTGTACAAGTCATCGGCGGTTTTTTCTAACCGCTTGCTACTTGCGAATTGGCTCACAAAGGAATCATGTAGTTCAGCAAATGTGGCAATGGATCCTACCTCAAGGTGCATATACCATTTGAGAGCGGGTCCTGTAAGAGTCATCCCGAATCCCCTGCACATACATGCTTCACGTACTTTCTCTGGAACTGTGATGGCGAACATACGTTGTTTGTAATGTGCCATGTGATGATCCGGGTCTGTCGAACCATCATAAGGAGTAATGGTGGGATAAACCAACCGGGAAGGCAGTTTTGCTCTGGATATGGCCTCAACGAATGGTGAATCCGCATAACTGGAAGGATCATTTTTCTCGAAGGGGATCGGTGCTCCTGGAAGTTGGAACATGGTTGCTTTCAGTTCATCTAACTCCCGTTGCATCCGCTTAATTTCCGGGTAGGTTCTCCGCATTTTTCGCATTCTGGGGGTTGAGTTCCTGGGAACGGTTATTTTGGATGCCAAGTGCCTTCGTGGCTTCTTGGGAGGCTCTGGTTTGTCAAGTGTGTCGTTGGAACTTCCAACTCCTTCTTCATCCTCGTCAGAAAGTTCGACTCTGGGGTTGTAATCCGGGTCTTCATACTCAGTGTTCTGGTATCGATCATCCATTCCGGTATCCTGTGGTTTAGTTTCTGGGTTCTGATGTTTGTTTTTTCTTCTGGTTTGACGGCTTTTGTGTTCTGGATCTCTATGCCTCCCCTCTGGTATTGCGTGTTCGGGAATCCGGTGGTCATCTCGCACTTCTATGTGTCGAGATCGATGTTCATGTAGGTCTTCGTCAGGCTGGTATTGCTCTGGGTTCTGGTATTCAGGGTCTGCGTTCCGGTGATACATACTTTCGGAAATCACTCTTGGAATAGGTTGTTCCTCTTCCATATTATCTTCTGGTATATGGAGTCGGGCCATCCTTAATTCGGTGATTTCAAGTTTCAGGTTCCTATTTTCGCTTGACAGCTTCTTCAGCATCGCGAAGTGTTCTCGCTGCTGCTCTTGTAACCGTTGCACAGTGAGCAACAGAGGATCATTTTCTGGAACGTTATGGGGGGCTTCCTGAGTGTTCCCTCCAGGGTACCCAGTGGAGGAAATCTCTTGGATATTTGATTGTGCAGGTGCGTCTGGGTTAAGCGGCGACATCGCGTCGTCTTCCATGATCTGGTTGCAGGATAACGAGAAGAAATACAAATTTCTCCCCACGGTCGGCGCCAAATGTAATGCCCTAAAAAAGATTTTCTTAAAGCAATACTAATTAAACAAAGAATAATTCGATCACAAAAGATAATCTGGAAATTACTTCTTAATATTAATCAAATGAGAGAGTTTACAAGATGTACTTCTTGAGCAGAAAATACCACATACTAATCTGAATACAAGATCTCCTATTTAAACTAGATTACATTCAAGATAACTGTCATGCCATGTCTTGGGATCATGCCTCATATTGCTCCACAAGATCCGTCCACGTGTCAAACTGATGCTTTCCACTCCTCACGATCTTATCTCCAGTCACGCGGGAATAACTTCCCACTAAGCTAGTGGTGACTTTTGGCTCTGGTGCGAGTCCGGGTTACACTTTCTGGGCCATATGAGTCGGGTTTGGCTCTGGTATACGCGTTGATGAGGGTGCGGGTGGACAGCTGTACAGGATCAACTAAATAATCTGATTCATTTTAACATTGCCACGTGTCAACACAATTTGAAATTCAAATCAAGAGAGAGAAGGGGAGGAGTGTAACGGGTCACCACACTTCATTTTACAAATCCTGTGTACAAGGAGTTGAAAAAAAGGGGGGCAAAAGAAATTTCTCTTAAATGAAATCCCCGTTGCTTTATGGGATCCCAAGAACTTTTCAAGTCGCGGAATCCTTTCCCTCTAGTAAATTTTTGTTCAGGCACCAAAAAACCTAACTTGTGTAAAGAAAGCCACCTGAACCAAATAAATCAGAGGCTCTGAAAAAAAAGGAACCTTAATGTTCCCTCCAAGTGTTTTTTTATCAATAGGTGAGTGATATTGAGGAAAAAGAAGTGTCATGTATCGTTCAAAAAGAAAGCTTCATGTATTTGGAGTATGCCCGTCTCTTTTCTTACCTGAGATTATGTGCACATGGGTATCTTTTTTTTATCATAACACATGGGTATCTTTTGAAACCTAAAAGATGGGAAATAATTGATGGTAGGGTATTGTCAGAGCAGAGGAAAAGGATAAGATTCAGAAAAAAACTAATGAAAAATTAGCATGAGCACAAATGAAAAAAGGTTTCATGCATGTGGGTCCTTTTCCTGAATTCTAGATCAAGAAAAACAGCTATCACATCTCGTACTTGCACGACTTTCCCTGAAATGTTTGTTGCAAAAATTCTAAATCATAATGAGCTTTGAAAATATCCGTTTGCATGTTTTTCTGTTATTTATTATAGTTAGCCTACGTAAGTTGATTTGCCATCATTTATTATATGAAAATCTAATATCAGGCACTCCGCACATATATTGGTATATGATTAATCCTTTAGTTTATAAATCTTAGCTCAACTATGACTTTGTAAAAAGAGACCTACAATTTATTATTTTAAAACTCAAAACAAGCACGGGCATCAATTATTAATTTATTAAATAATAAGATAACTCTGTTTAAGAGTTAATAATATACTTTGTAACCTAATTTCTTTGCTGTTATGAAAGAGTAGTATAACACTATAATGGCTCTGCAGTTTCGAATTCACTACTGTATTTGCTATTATAATACTAATAACAGTAGAAGAAAATCTCTTTCTTTGTAAAAATTAATCAAAACCAACCGAAGAAAGCAAAACGTGATACATAAAAAGTGTTGTTTAAAGTTTAAACGATATGGCAAACATGACAAGCGCCATAATAGCCGGGGGAAACAGATGAGAAAAAAGCATTGCTGGATTCAATCAAAACCCACAATTATTATTCCTAGTTTCCTACTATTACGTGTGAAGACAATTATTCTGAGGAAATAAAAAAAGAAAGAAAAAGAATATCATAGGCGTTGACCGGTCAAAGGGACATTAAAAGCTGTATTTTAATGCCTAACACGTAAAGAAGAAGATGGGTTTGAACGAGACATGCATTGTCGGATATTTTTATTCCTCCTTTGACCAAAACTCCTCTTTCTCTCTCAGAGTCTGAACTCTGAATACCCAACAGAAACAGACAACCACAAAGACAAAGGCCACCCAGGCCACCCCACATATAGACAAAATTGCGAACCGAATAATTCACTGTTTCACTTGAAGTTGATTGATGATAATTTCATGCTCATCATTAAAAATAAATAACTACAAACATTTCAGTAATATCCTCCAAATAAATAAAATCAATATACACTAAGATGCTGAAGAGGAGGATGATGAAGAAGAAGAAGACTCAAATTTGTAATATTTATCAACTGCTAGAGAGACATCCCAAGTACAACTAAGACCCTTAGGGATAATAACAAGGTCTCCAGCACCAAACTCCACAAAATCTGATGACCCTTTTGGGAAAGCCTTCACTTTACCTTTCAGCAAATAACATGTCTCCTCTGCATCAAACTTCAGCTGATACTTCCCTGGTGAACATCCCCATCTTCTTGGTTTTAATTGGCACCCAACAAAATATAGAAAGCCAAAACACACATATAATAATTAGAACTTGTTATATATATTCATATGGATTAATATATATAATTCACAAACATGAGAAGAAACAAAGTTTGAGGATAAGGGGTCATACTTGGGCCAGCAGGTGACATTGAGAGAGGAAAGGCGTGACTGAGAAGGATTTTTTTCCACTATGATTTTAAGGTTTGGATTTGAATCTGAAGCCATGGAAAATTTGATATAATAAAAGGTGAGGTAGAGAGAAGAAGAAGAAGAAGAAGAAGAAGATGGTGATAGCAATTGAAAAGTGGTGTGCTTCTTTACTGTGAGATAATGAGAAAAAAAAGGAGGAATCTTTCTTCCAGAGTTAGAAAACGATAAGGAGGGCCTTGATAAGAAATATGTTTATATATGTAGTCTGTCTTTTATATACATATAGATGTATAACATATTCTTTTTGTGTTTATATTTATTTATTTAAGAATCTGCCTATCACATCATGCAATGCAATTACCTGTAGAATCACCACCCACGCTTGTCTCCGTTTGTTGACTGTGGTAAGTAGTATCAGAACCCATTATGACAGCTTATATCTTTCAAAAATAGTAACATTAGAGAGTAGGTCGGAGGTTATAAATTATAGTATTAAATTCATCATTATCCGTTTATATAGACACTCACATGCTAATGGGTCATAAAGTCAATGGTATAATGTGTTAACTATTCGTGGAATTGTAGTTTAATATAAAGAGTTTAATCCATAACAACATGGTGAATTAAAGTTGGAATTCTCATTTAGTCCAAAAGAAAAGTTGGAATTCTCATTGTGAGACATTCAAATTTCTTGTGATATTGCCTCAAACATGATTGCTTCCTATTGAAAGATTCATGTACTTGATAAAAAAAATTGTCCAAAAAAATACTTGAAAAAAAAGCAGTGAATTTATGTAAAATATTTTTATACAACCATGATAAGTACAGATCTTTTAGAAAAATGTTAATTCCAATTAAATTATATTTTGTATTTATGTTTACAGTTTTAAATAAAAAAAAATCAAAGTGCCTCCATTACAACTAACTATTGATAAGGGAAAATTGATCTACCTAGATAAAAATTGGGATCAACTAGCCTAGCAGCCTTGGGTTCAGTAGCGAAGGTTTCGGATCCCATGCCTGGTTGTCAGCCTTGGCATGAGTTCGATTTCTGGGAAGGACACTCAGTTGAAAATGCCTCTATCGAGGTCCTAAATAGGCGATCCACAGCTGGTATGAAGTGGCCATGGTATGAAGCGGGTGTCCCTAAAGACCTAGTCCCAAAGGGTTATTGGCTCAGTAGCCAGAAGGAGGCCCCTGACCTGGGATTGAATTGAACCTAAACCCTTTCCTAAACTTTTTTGTCATCGAAGACAAAATTGGGACCAACCAACCAACGGATAACGATGCATTCTTGTATGTGATTATGTAATAATGTAAAGATGCTGTAATAATGTAAAGATGCTGTACCCATTTTGCTTTCAGGCTTGTTTCATTTGTGTGGCCCAAAAATGTTAAAGCCTTTAGTTCATCGACCCTTGTTCACGTATGGATATCAAGAAAACTTATTTGTCAAATTTTTAAAGCAATCAATGATCTCACAGTCACATGGCCACAAAAAATTTAAGGGTAATTAATTTGAGGTCCCACCTAACATGAAACAGGAAATGCAAACCAAATGTTGATATTAAAGTAGGGTCCCAAGGGACCTTAAATTATCTTCCAAGTCAATAAGACATTTTGTCCTCATTTTGTTATTCACAATACAACAAGTGTTTGAGCATCGGTTAACGTTTTGACCACGTGTAACAAGTTGTTGGACACCAGTTGCTTGTAAAGGTTTACATTTTACCCGCTCCTGTAATAATTTGTCTAATTGTTTCTTGATTTTAAAGAGAAACAAGAAAAGCAAATAACGACAAGTCATTCACACATTCACAATCCTTCACCATTTGACAGTGTGGAAATGCAGGCCGAAAAAATTTTCTAAAAATATAGAAAACAGAAAAGAGTAATGCATATGCACAACAACCTGGTTTGGTGGAATGTACACAACTATTAATGTGCAAATGAAAAGGTGATCTAGCAGTGCTAATTCCCCGAGTGAGCCTATGAGTGTGTTTGGTTGGTTGAAAGAAAGTAAAGAATTAGAAATGGAAAGGGTAAGAGATGGAACGTAAGGGTAATGATGAGAGAGTAAAGTTTGTGGGCCCCAGGACAAGTGTGAGATGGAGAGAGAAAAATTGTAGGCCCGAGATATATGTAAATGACCATATTACCCCTTAACTTTTCAATTATTTACATCTCACTTTCTTTACTTTCATACCACCAAACAAGCCCTATGTATTTTCATGTAGTTTAAATGAAATAAGCCATGTTTCATGAGTATGAATAGTACAACTCTCTAAAACCTACACAAATATATTGATGATTCAAGTAAATATAGTAGATTAATTTCAACAAGATTTCTACAGTTACATTGCCGTGAACTTAAGCATCACACTAGCTAATTAATCCATCCACCAAGCTGAAGTAAACCTAAAATAGGTTGTGCTAGCATGTTTACATGGAACCTAATAACGTGGATTGAAACCTCGCAATGTTGAAATGTAAGAACTGTATGTACAGTTAGGACATCATCTCAGGCAACCAAGTTTGGAAGTGGATTTCTCAGGTAGCAGGAGCCAGACCGTTCCAGATGGAATCAAAATCAAAGTATAGTTCTCCCATATCAGCTGGATTAGGATCAGGTGACAAAATATTCAGTTCAGAATGCAAAGCACTATCTTTTTCCCTGAGCCAGTCATCAAAATCATCAAGTGCACCGAGGCTAGCGCGTCCGGCAAACATGGAACTACAATCGTTCAAACTGGGAGGTTGGGTAATAGACCCTGTGACTGGTGGCTGAGGATTATCATTCTGAGGTTCAATGCCTTGGCTGGAATTTTCATTCAACACCGAGTCAACAATAGGATAAGCAGTCTTTGGGGCAGTTGCATCATGATTATCTCCGGCCGGTTGTAGGTGACAGGACTCTTGATTTGAATTCCCCCGTTGAAGGATATCTCCGCCAACATTTTCCATTTGGCTTCCAATTTGATGCCCATTCTCACGGAAAGTGCCACTCAGGCAAGCCACATCCTTTGAAGGAGCCTCATTACCTTGAACACCAGGTTGATTAAAAATCGGGCTATTTTCAAAACGGGGTGGCGGAGTGTATGCTCGGATCTCAGAAGCCACTGAAGCTACAGCATTTTCCCCCGTATAGCTTACGCCACGACATGCTGAGCTTGCATAGGGGCATGTTGGGAAGTTTGCAGGGAGTATATCATTATTCCACCTACTGCGAGCTCTGTCATTTGAAAAGGCTGGAGGATTACAATGTTTACTATACCTCACTGCTGGATTGACATGACTGCTATAGCCAGATGAACCATAAGCAGGAAGATTCACACGTGGGGTTCTCCCTGTATTACCCAACCCATTAGAATTTAACATACGACGAGGATACTGAGGGCACAAGTTACTTGAACCACGTCGCCGACCCCTTTGGAATGGATTATTACGCACATAGGAAGGCTGGTGTCTGTTCCTGAGGTAAGTGGATACTGGCACTTGACTTTTACTGTGGTTGGTGCTATTTGGAACCATAAGGTTAGCTGGTGAGGGGCACGTAGGGATGGCATTTGCCCTGGAGGTCTGATTCCGAATGGAAGAATTGAGTGAGGAGGAGCAAGCAACAGGGGCCCAAAGGCCGTTATTTTGTGTGATGGGATGAGGGGTTGAGGGGCAAGAATGCGTAGAAGTCAACCTGGATGAATAATACTGTTTAACGGTGTTTGCAAAGTCACTGATGTCGTCAATTGAACCTCGGTTTTGTTGGGAATGTTTCACATGGAGTAAAGTACCATAATTAGTTGGAGCTGATAATGGAGCACTCTTCATCTTGAAATTTTTCCTCTGAATTTGCCACATCTCAACCTTTTCAGTTGCATGACAATGATCAGCACTGGAAGTGCCAGTACCCCACTTTGGACACGGGGCTGGCAAATCACAGACATAACAGTGGCACTGCATGTAATCAATGATAGAAATCAGAGTAATGGAAGGATAATAGCATAACAGTGAAATGGCATAGAAAAAATGAATGGTTAGACCAGTCAAAGCATATAATCATATATACTAAATTTACACCTGTTAAATGTGCTATATACCTTTTCACAGTGTCTCTCATGGGGAGTGGAAGAGAAAGGAAACGTTGCACAATGGTGACGGGGATGAGGATAGTCCCGACATGCTATCTGGAAAGAAAAAGAAGAAAACAGGGTGAAAAAAGCATAAACCCACAAATCAGAAATACTTCCACAATCGCCAATCAAAAGCACATAACTCAGAGATGAACAAACTATTGCAACAAAAAAATATCTGAACTGTACAGAATGAGCACATGAAAACTGATTACACAGAACTCAATCGAATTCCCAGAGACCTGTATTCATCAAAGGCTACTTAATTACAGTTTAAATTCTGAAGCATCTACAATAAGGGTATCCTTGAAGGAGGGGGTAGATGGGATAAATAATCATGAACCTACATTTGGGTATTACACAATACAAACTGCCCAGATTATGATTTCTTCCTCATACGCTAGACTGAGTATACAACATTTTACCCATACCCATACCCATACCTTCTATTATCAATCTTTGAGCGAGTCCAATCAAAATGTTCTCCCTTAATTTGTTTTCCCCAAATGTTGGAGACAAGATAGCGATCGCAAGGACAAGCTCTTCAACCATCACAAAATTTCTTCTCAATTTCTCCACGTGGCAATTTCATGTCCTGCAAAAATTTGCCAAGAGCCTAAACTTCGCCATGCCACACCATTAGGCTATTCGAATATTGAGGATGGAACTTATAGTGGATTTTATTACGGATTGGTAAAGAGAAAGTTCTCCCCTTAGAACCATGAACCATAAACCTGCTTTTCTTAAGCAGTCATTCAAAAGAGCTGCTTCCATTACTTTGTTGGCCCACAGCTGAGCAGCATCTTTATATCTATTCTGTGCATAATATACATTATATACAAAGCTGTAGTATTTGCAGCTTTGTAGGGTGTAAACAGTATGTCTCACTTAAAACTCTGTAAAATGCAAGCCCAAAATCTACTTTCTACTACTCAGCGACCCAAAGCTGGGAAGATACCAAAATGAAGGGGAAAAGCTACAACACATGATAAAATTTTAACCAAATAAAACACAACACACTACACTGAAAAAGAAAGGTCAACTCTTCAGCATTCCTGAAAATGATAATGCTGCCAGTTATAAATAAGGAGGGCTTAAAAAATAACCCATATGTAAAGTTCATCGCAAAAGGACACGAAAGCCTCAAACCATACAACAATAACAACAACAACAAAAACAGTTACCATACCCTATAGATAAAAGAATATCTTGCCGTGAAGATAATTATTAAGCCTATGCTTTGCTATTCAAAGTAACCACACCATAAAAACCATTTCTCCTTTGTCTAATCACGTTTGTTATTTCCCATAAAACTGAAAGATCATAATGTCTTCAACCACAGTATTCAAGAGTTAAGAATAACTACCACATCCAGGTCTTCATCCTCTCTCTCCAACATCCATTAATCACTAAAGCTACATTATTCACACAATGCAAAACAAGACAAGAATCCCATTCCTTTAATACCATATAAAGATAAGGTGCAAGAATCAACAACACATTCACCCAATTTCTCCACTCCACAACCAAAAACATCTCACAATCAAATTCTCAAAACCAACACTACAAAAAAAAACAATAAAAAACAAAACTTTAAATCATACCTGACCCTTCTCAGCCACTACAATCAACTCATCCGATTCAACCCCCGACTTGTCAATAGATTCAACTGCCTTCTCAGGATCCCCATCAAGAATCACACAATCATCATCATCATCATTATCAGTTGACTTTATTACCGGTGGCCTCAAAGACTTTGACTTTATGTCCATTTTCTTCTCATCAACAATGATAACATCATCAGAATCGTCCAATTCTTTATCATACACGCCTAAATACTCCATAACCCAATCATAATTAGATCTTTTATCCCCCTCTAAACCACCTTCTTCTTCATCCGAGCTTATATCCAATACATCAGGCCTCGTATTCATCGAAAATATTTTAACAAATAAATTACACTACACAAGAAACCATAGAGAAAAACCTAAAATCCTCGTACACCGTCGTGGTGATGGGTTTTTTCCACGTATTCCAAAAATCCCACAACGGAAAAAGAATAAAAGAGAAATCTTGATGATGATAGTGCAATCTAGGCTTTGAAATATAAGCTAGATAGATAGTATAGGCAACAAAAAAATAACTGAAAAATGTGAAGAAGTGGGAATTGAAGAAAAGAAAGAGTTAGAGTGTGAGAATTGAGGTGGTGTAGTGAAAAATTGAAGCAAGAAATATGGTTTGGTTTGGAGAGAAAGGAATGGGAGAAAGGGCGGTAGAGACGGAGAGAGGGACACTAACTAGACTTACTGGGTACAAAGGAGAAGGAAGGAATTAATTAATTATTGCATGATTAATTAATCGTGCAAAGAAGGCCTAAATAGGTATTATAGGATTAGAGTAGGGTTAGATTGGCAATTTGATGTGTACAAGAGGAAAACTGATTTTGCACGTCTGCGCAATTTTTCCTAGGTTTGGCCGACATATCAACAAAATCTCTATAACTAGAATGAATCCTAATTTTTGAAAGGACAATCACTTTGTTTTACTCTTCAAGTAACCACTCTGAATCAATGGGCACCATAAATCATAAACTAACATTGTGTACAATTTTACAAATTAAGTAACCAATGTGGTCTAACCGAATGTAATATTAACATGTGTCGTCCACGTGTCAACACTACATTCGCCAGATGATAAAATCGGATCGTTTTCGCTTTTAAGGTTAAAATTGTACTCAGTGTTAGTTTAGGGTGCCGAGTGGTACAAGATAGTTACTTGAAGGGCAAAATAGGTCTTTGTCCATTTTGAAATCTTAGTTTTAAATACTCTCTCTTTATATCTTGTTTTGACTTTTTCTTTAAAAATTTCAAGATGTGGAATTGGTTAAATAATTATTTTTTCATTAAAACTAGTTTATTCTATTATACTTTTGTGGTATGATTTGTTACCTTAACTTTAGCAAATGTCAAAGTAACCATGTATATGGGATTAGAGAGTATTTGACTAAGTTGAACTTTAAAAAGAAAAACTTGGAAGTGCTATGAGTTTCTTTTCCTAACATATTTTATATATGTATTATTTTTTCCATTGAGATGTTAGGTTTATTTTAAAATTTATATTTTGACTTATTAGTTACAAAAAATAGTATAGAAAAGAAGTTTAAGAAAATGATTTAATAGTTTATTTAACTTTAAAAAAATTGTACTCCCATTGTTCACAAATATACATACTTAGTTTACTTTTGGTTCAATTTACATTGGAGAGATTAAAGTTAGTAGTTAAATTAGTATTTTACCTTCAATTTTGAACAAAAATACGAAACTAAAATATGAGACTAAATTCAATTTAATTCTTTATGTTTGGAAATGAAATTTTATCTCCGATTATTTTGTTCAAAATTGAAGGACTAACTTTAATCTCTCCAATATAAATTGATTGGCTTGATACCATATATAGAAAATTGAACCAATAAACAATGAAGAATAATAATGAATATTTCGTAGATCTAACAACAAATGAGCATGTAATAATGATAATTTTGTCAAACTTGAGATTAATTTTATGATATATAGTACAACCTCATCTTAATTAATTTTTTACATGAAACCTATAATTAACTACCCTTTATATTTTAGTTATCTAAACCTTAGTATTAATTTTGGTCTAAAATTTAGGGAAAATTAAATATAAGTCCCTGGTAAGGGACATAATACTGGAAAAATCCCAAAAACTTAAATAATTAAGGTAAAGTCCCAAGGGACTCTACTTTAATTATTTTGGAAATGTGAGCCCCACAGTTAATAATATTATATTCCCTCTCTCCTCTCTCCCCTCTCCCTTCTTCCTCTTCTTCTTCTTCATCAAAACCACCCACCCCCTCCCTTCGGCGGCGCCACCCGCCGCCACCCTCCGCCGGAAAATGTTATTGCATTTCCGGCGCCGCCACCCCTCCGGATCCGCCGCCTCCTTCCGGCGTCGGAAATGCATATATAATATTCCGGCGCGGCGGAGTAGGGCGGCGACGGCGGGGGAGGGAGGGGTGGTGGTTGTGATGAAGAAGAAGAAGAAGAAGAGGGAGGGGAGAGAGGAAAGAGGGGAGAGGGAATATAATATTATTAATTGTGGGGCCCAGAGACTCTACTTTAATTATTTTGCAAAATGTGGGACTCTACTTTAATTATTCAAGTTTTTGGGACTTTTCCAGTATTATGTCTCTTACCAGGTACTTAAATTTAATTTTTCCTAAAATTTAAACCATATAATTTGAATGAGTAATTTTCAATCCCTTTCGACAATTTCAATCTTGTATCTTGTTTATTAGATCTAGTTTTATTTCGCAACAAAACCTATTATGATGTATTTATGTGTGTGTACTAACAAGGGAAAAAATTAAGGTGGGAGATGACGTATTAATGTACTAGACTACTAGGTAGCTTTTTCCCCTTGCTTGCATGTCTTCGTCAATCGTCATCCAAGGCAACACCGAAGGCTCCTCATGCATTTTGATGGGGATTAATGCAGATCCCACTCATCACGCCTTTACATTCAACCGTACAATTACAACAAATCTGCAAGACTGCAACCACATTTATTTGGTAAAAAACGTTGATTTAATTAGCACTACTAATATTTAATTAAGCCGTTATACTTATATGAGTTGCATGGAGTAACTCAGGTTTCAGGCAGTGGTGCAAACGTCAACCCTTTCGCGCGTTGTTGTCTGAAGGACACGTCAACCCAAGACTTTTCCTTTTTTTCAAATCTCACTTTACTTTTCAACATTTCATGCAATTTCTCTGCGACCAAATAGTACAATTCCATCGTTGCTTCTTCAATACGCCAATTTCTCTGCAATCTACATCCCATCTCCTCCCTCTTTCCTTACCTCTGTCCATCCCATCCTTTCATATTTTCGTCACTACTCCCAAAGTTTCCATTCACCGTACCGTTCATCATCTTTCTTGGAAAGAAAAGACAAGTATTCTCTATAGAAGATAACTTTCAAATTTAAATTTTTTTAAATATAAAAAACTTTTTAATTTTTCTCAACTATTTTTCAAATAAATCCTAAAAATTCTTATCTATAATAAACAAGTAAGAGGAGGAGAGTAAGAATAAAGTTATGGTAGATTAGTAATGTCAAGTGTTAATAACCTTAACTAACATCTTTAAATTAATTAAATTGGGAAAATGATACTAGTATTATATTAACGGACAGATGGAGTAACTACTTTTCTTTCTTGGAAAAGAAGAAAGACTTGGTAGTTGGTAGAAAGAAAAATTGTAGGAGGTAGAACATTTTCTTACTTTGCAAGGAAAAGTGAAAAGAAGGAAAAAGAGGCGTCCATTTTTCTCTCAAGTTTTATGGGTATTGATTACTGATATCCAGTTATCCACAACTTCTCAATCATCAATCATAATCCCTATTTTTATACCAACTCAAAATACCTCTATTTTTTTGAATGACTTGTCCTTTCTTTATTTTTTGAGAAAAATTATAAGCAAGTTCTTTATTAAAAAATTGATTATCACCCTATTGATGAATGTATTACTGTTATTGAGGTATATTTCTATAGGCACTGTACACTTTTAGTGTCTACGAATATCTTATGATGGATTCATTGGTTTGTTCTCTATAGTGAATGGATTTCATTTGAAGATGCCATGCTCTTGAATTTACCAAATTTTATTATTACAAGTTAGATAAGAATTAATATCATTTAGACCGATGAACTATCATATAAATATTGTCGAGGACAAGTAATAATAAACATCATTTTGGTATACTAAGTTTAAAAATAATCTAGCAAATTGACTAACTACACTCAATGAACAATCCTTGAGTCTCAGCAATGAGTCAATACATTACTGATCCATCTCATTATTTTTATGTGTTGGTAATCCATGTAGACAAGTGACTTATCAAAATGTGGCATAGACTTAACCTCATCTAGTTATAGTTGACAATGTTAATCATTTTGCTTAATTTTAAAATTTCATTGGCATCAAGAAACCATTTGTTAATAGTACTCGTGCAATTGTGTCTATGCATTGGCTAAAATAATATTAAACCCTTCAAACAATTACCACCATTAAAGAATTCTGTCTCTCATAGTGGCAAATCTACTTTGAAGCATTGTTTGGATTGGTTGGTCAATCAAGCGAGAGTATCTTTATAGACAGCATAGATATTTCCAACTTGGTCTTCATGACCTTCGAAGACATCCCAGCATCATACCTCAAGATCCAACCTGGTTTGAAGGTAGTATACAAGGCAATCTTCTTTGATAGCACTCTGATAAAGAGATTTGGGGTTGATACACTAACTATAATTAACAAATGTGTTTTCAAAGATTGTTGTTTTTAATTTTTGTTCTCTAGTCAGCGTCGAATTTAATGATGGGAAAATCTCAAATAAATCCCTCCTAAATTTCAAAAGGACAAGTGGGGAACCTAAACTTCTAAAAGGACTATAAAGGAACCAGCACCTAACTGAAAATTTTGCGAAAAGACAAAATTGCCCCCATCTTAAAACACAAATTACTACCCCACCCTAAACTCACCCTAACAGTCACTCTCTTCTCGCAATTTGTGTTTTAGGATGGGGACAATTGTCTTTTCGCAAAATTTTAAAATGACTGTTGAGTGCTAGTTCCTTCATGGTCCTTTAGGAAGTTTAGGTTCTTCACTTGTCCTTTTGGTATTGAGATTTTCCCTTTAATATTTTTGGCAGACACTAGATAAGTCTCAGCTTGGTGAGGAGGTCATTCGTCAGAAGGAAAGACTTGATACACATGGTTAGTGGAATAAATAGAATTTGCAAAACTAAAGTTTGATTCGTGAAAAGTTAATTAGTTTTGCAAATTAATTTTCTTTAAAAAAATTCTTTATTGATTATACATAAATGTGGGGTTTAAAAACAAATATTAGTTTTTTTTGACAAAATAGCAGCTAACAGTTTATCTTTACTTTTTTTTTCTTCTCACCAAAATAATGTCTTAAAAGATAATATTATTAGATTTAGACCATCCAAATCAGATATACACGGCCTGCGCACTAGTTACACATATTGCAGATAAGAAATGCAAGTATTAAGGAATAAACTCCTGAATTTGACGACTTAATCGTGTTCTAAAGGATGTTCTCACAGTAACAGTGGCATTCTAATCGTACCCTTGGCCAAACAAAAAATTCTAATTGCACAAAGCGCCGTTTGTTGATTCCAACGTAGAGCCGGACCAGCAGACCACACTGGAAGAAATGGTCCGAAGTTCTACATGTTCCGAATGTCTCATTCTTTTATTCTCAAGCTTATCAGACGGCTCTCAAAATTCGAAGTGGAAGATAGAGGGTGGTGATTGAGGGAATGGGGTAAGAATCCTTCCTCAGCTTCATGCTCAAATCTCAAATATCCTGAAATAAGAGAAGCACATTCTAATGCCAAGTCACCCTTAGTCCCTTGCCACCTTACCTCCCACGGCACTGATCATGATCAAGTATCTATCGAATATAACATTATAATTCTATTGTTTCTCTTCCTCATCAGAATCTGAAGCTTGAAAAACAGGCTCAGGCTGGGTTTTTGCATATGCTGGAGCAATGAATTTTGGATCATTTGCTGCAACATCAGCATATTTCAGGATAGCTTCTCTAGGATCTTCCTCCATCCACGTCTCCTTAATCATACCACCTTGCTGCAAGTACATACAAGATATATATACATTTTTTGTGTCATTTAAAAAGCAAAAGTTGAGAAAAACGAAACAAAATGCTCACAAAAGAGCAATACCTTCAGAAGATACTGAGTCAGCAGGCTTCCTTGACTTACACCCACTCGCCCACCAAAACCAGGCCCTGTTATGGGAAGTTCAGGCTTATGGGACTTCATTGGATCCTTCAGTATTTTCTCTCGCTGACGTTTACGGCTTGGCTGGTCTCTGAATAATGGTAAGGCATGAGGATTGTGAACAACTGGTTTGGCCTCAAAATCCTCGATGGATTTTTTCCTTGGTGCACGTGCAACACAAACAAGAGCCCCTTTCTCACTGAGGGTTGGGTCATATAGTATGTGAGTTCCTCCTTGGCTTTTGTCACCAACAGTTGCAAAGATCTAATATAATATAGTTCAAAAAAGATTTGTAATCATAAGCAACCATGTTTTCTGGTGAATGCAAGGTGACAGAAAAATGTTCCACATAAGTTCTATTTGATGCTGACATACCTGATTCAGTTTAGGATGCCAAGCACATTGCACAACACTACATGTGGGCGATACACCTACTCTTGAAACAAGCTCAAGGTTTGTGTGATCATAAAAGCACAATAAACCTCCACTTGAACTCCCTCTTTCAATGGACGTTCCGGTTAAAAAAAGTCGTTCGTCAGGGCTAAAAGCAATATTCGTTTGTGCGTAATTATTAGGAAGATCTTCATATTTCTTTAGAGGTTCCTTTGTTTTGCGCATATCCCAGACCTAAGAAATAAGAGGAAAAGTAAAAAACAATGGATAAAAGTTACAAGTGGAAGACTTCAAAATACAGAGCATCTGTTTCTTGGGCCTAAAGATATTGACATTTACCTTCAATGAACAATCAAGGCTTCTTGACAGTAAAACTTTCCCATCACTGGAAAATTTCAGACTAGTAATATCATCAGAATGTGCTTGGCCAATAAATATATCTGGCCTACTCCCCCATCCAGGCTTAATACTCCAAATCTGTGAAAATAAATGAAACAAACATTAAAAAATAGTGCCAACGACACATTAACTTCTGAAAACTATGGAGTTATCTGCTTGTTCCCCCAATGAAATCAAATAGAAAGAAAACTGAAGAGATACCTGCATGGAACCATCTCCTATACCACCAGCTATGCATTTACCTTCATGATCCCATGCACATGTGGTGACAGGAACTCTTCCAGGTCTTGCAAGCTTCGGTTTGATAACCTGCCCAAGAAAGGTAGAATTACATTGATTAGCTTCAACAACCTCAATAAATTGTAAAGGCTGTGGAAACATAAATATGTGTGCTAGCCAATATAGTATTTCAAGCTTATGCGTGGGAGAATATTGCCATAGAAGTTTGAACTGATGTTATGCAAACCTGCTTCTGACTTTTGAAGTCATTCACGTCCCATATGCGCAGTGATCCATCCTCGGATGATGTTAATATTGTTTCCTTGGTTTTTGGATGCCATTCTCCCCATGTCAACCCAGATATGTGGCCTTTAGTATTTTTAAGATCACGGATATACATGTCCCCCTTCACAAACTCACCTAAAGTAAGGCCATCTCGGTCATAAATCTGCAGCAAAAACAAAGACAAGTTTGTTAACAGCAGATCACCAAAAGCACAACAGAATAAGAATTACAAAATAAGCTGCCATGTCATGCTCATGCATTACCTTTGCTTGAGCTGATCCTGTCACACACAGAAAGCGATCAGCACTAGGACTCCAGCTTAAATTGCGAACTTGATGACCTTCAGATGGCTCCAATTGTCGAAATGATTCCAACCGCGAACTCATTCCTTGAAAGTCATACATACGCACTGTATAGTCATAACTTCCAGAAAGCACTCTAGATCCAGTGTGATCCACAGCAAGAGCCGACACAACCTATTAAAATGTAACGCACAAATACATATAACTCAACCATTCATTCCACAACAGCCACTGCAACAACTCGCAACACTAAATTATCATTCATAATACACCGTAAAACTGCAACCACAAGAATTGAGTCTTTCTTCAGACCTCACAATACTAGAGAAGTGATTAAGACATATACTTCGCGTTCTTAAATACTAAAACCAGTAAACTTTTTTTCAATGAACTAAGAAATCTAAATAAGCCACATAATAATCATAAGGTGTATTATTAGGTTATACGTTAATTTATAAGTCATATAAACTTATTTCACACTTAGCTCGGTGGTAAGCTCACTTGCTGATTCGAATCAGACTCTACATAAAAGCTTACGTAAAGTTGTCTAGTATATTCCCTTCCACATCGCGCTCCATCAGGTGCTAAATATAAATATAAGATACAATTGACTTGTTTGGAAGATACCAAGAAAGCTAAATAAGTAGCTAACCTAGATTTTTCCTCCAAACTAGTTTACTTGGCTTACAAACTATGTCCATATATCAAATATTTTATGATAAACTAAACTATATTTAGCTCCTTTATCCCTAAAAAAAGTCAAATAGGTCTTATATTTATATTTAAGACAGAGAGCAAGTAACTTATTAGAGTACTACCTCCGTTCCTAATCACTTTGGCTAATTTGGAGAGATTAAGGAAGACTTTCCAATGAATTAGGATTACATGGTCTTCCCAAAATACCCTTCACTTAAATTTAAAAGACAAATAGGGATTTGAGAGAGAAGTGAGGGAGCTAAGAACTACAGGGGTAATTTGGACCAAAATTGAGACAAAATAGGAAGTGATCTTATATTTAGGAACTTATCCACTTCCCCAAAGTGATCTTATATTTAGGAACGGAGCGAGTATTTCGCTAATGTTAGATTTCAAAAAAAAAAAAATTCAAGCCAACTAGTAGTAGAGTAGATACATACATACCTTAGTGTGGCCCTTGAGAACAATCTCATTGGTGAGCGGAATTCGAAACCGATTGCCCAGCTCATCTTCATCCTCAGAATCATCCTCCTCATCACTTCCACGCAAATTCGAAGGAGGTCTCGGCGGCCCAATCATCTCCTCAACCCCATCCACTTCCTCCTGAGGCGGCGGCGGCGGCGGTCCCACCATGACACCGCCGTCGTCATCGGATTCCGCCGCCGGCGGAGGCCGAGGCCGAGGCAGTCCAATCTCGACGGCAGCAGAATTAGGGTTAGGGTTTCTGGAATCCCTAAGGGATTGAAGCCAGGCCTTGGAAGAGGATGACACAGAAGGTAACCCATCGGTGGCCGATGACGTGGCAGATGGATTGGAGGCAGAACGACGAGTGGTATTGTGGATTGCTTCGAGAGGAGTTTGAGATTTGGACTGTTTTCCAAAACTAAGAGGAAATTGAGCCCTAATTCCATCGTATATATCAGCCTCCTCGTCCGCCATTGTTAACGTATTATGTGAAAGCTCCTTGAGTTCAAGTGATTTTATAGGTATGCCTTGCCGCCATTGTTATGCAGAGAAAGGACAAAGGAGCTGGTAAGAAGTCAACTGAGATGGGATAAGATGCAACATGGTTGACAATCATTGTGGGCCGTATTGTGCAAGGAACGGCCCAATACTTATGTTGGGCCTGATTTCTTAAATATATGGGTCCGTCTTGCCCTTTGACCACGCCCCAATGTAACTAACTGGTTTTGTGTGGCTCATGGCTCCATTCAGCTTAATATGTAGTAGTACTACATAATGCCCCGTGCCCTCGTTCTTACCAACCAAGGGGGAAAAGGTATGCAATTGGTAGTAATGATGATACTTTCTCTCTAATAATAGATATAGGAGTTAGTTGACTTTTTTTGAGAATTTTGGAAAAGCTTAATAGGTTACTTAAAAATTGATTTCCCCTATTTTTTTCTCTAAACAGGTTTATTTGACTTATAAAACAACATAGGAGTATGATCTAAGAACAGAGGAGTACCTCTCATGCTTTCACCATTTTCGATCGCTAGGAGAAGGAGAGGAACAATGTAAAATATTATGGGGCAAGGTTCAGTCATGCACGCAGAGTTCAAGAGTGGGAAGAGTTTGTTGGATTGGGGCCTTGAGCTGGGCCAGTTGTACAGCCCGACATTTATAATTATACTTTCAAAAAGTAGAGGCAAATCTCTCGTGTCAATAAAATAAGGCCTCACTATTTTTTCAACAAAACATAATCATGACCAGGAGTCCAGGACGGAGATCCGTGGATCTTGCTTTGATCTCGAAATTATTTTTTATTGACTTCTTGGGATGGGAAATTCTCGGTCCTAACTAGGGCTGGGACGGTACATTGACACCCCCTAAGGCATAATTGCACCTAATTCTCATATAAGAGATTTAATTTCAAAGAGATCTTTGTTACCATTTATTAATGAAGACTATTGTACTTGTTAATGGTAGACATTAACAACTCCTTGTGACTTTTTTAAAACTAATTAAGTCTCTTATTTGGGACCTAGATGCAATTGTCCCTACCCCTAATTCAAGGTAAGAGTTCTGAACTCAATTTAATTAGAATTCTGTATCATGCTTTTTTTATGGAGTAATGTTTAACACATCTATTTTTATTTGTATTTTGCATTTTCTATAAACCTTATACTCCCTCCGGTCCTAAATATAAGACCTAACTGACTTTTTCTGGAAAATCCTTAAAAAGAAAAATAAGTTAATTATAAATTGATTTACCTAATTTCTTCCCTTAAACTAGTTTATTTTACCTATAAACTAATGGATAATCTAAAAATATATCAAATATGTCATCATTTAATAACTTATTTCACAACCTTAATCTCTCCAAAAAAAATCAATTAGGCCATATATTTAGGACCGGAGGTAGTATTATATTTCTATTCTATATATTGTATTATTTCATTTGGGATTTGTTGAGGATGTTAGATTTATAAATTGTATAGAGTTTTACATATTGAAGATTTAAAAATATAATTTAATTAGAAGGCGAAAATTTGCAGTTAGCTGTTTGGTTAATATCCGAAACCAAATTAAACCGGATTATTCCGGTTATTCTGTTTTGATTACGGAAATAATTCACTTTCGGTTTTGCTTTTAAGCATTTCAACAATTCGGTTTTTGATTGCCTCAGTTTACACAGAATATATAACTGAACCGAAACTGAATGTATGCTCACTTCTGGGTGGCACAGAATTAAACACGTGAGCACTAATGTCACGTCTGATTTGAGTTATGATATCGGTTAGGTGTGCGTTTCAGCAAATGGTAGTTGGGGATGAAAAAGAGACATAATTTTCGCTGACGCCTTTGTTCGGTTTAGTGTGCTTTAGAGGTGGTATAAAGGAGCCGAAGAAAAGGACACAGTAGTGATGCAAACGGGGGAAAACATATACTATAAAAGAAGATAAGTGACTATTAGTGCTATATATAGTGGGGTATTGGGTGCCACTCCAGTTGTCCCCTTTAACAAAAAGTCGTAAACATATATATATATATATATATATATATATATATATATATATATATATATATTAGCCACAATAAAAAAGAGAAAATTAGGAAATTAAACGACACCAACGTTGTTCACAAGCCTTGATTTATTCCTTATCTTAGACTCTTGTTCAGTTTTCTAGACTGTGGATTTACATTGATTTATCATTTTTTTCATCCTAAGAAATGGCCCGAAAGACTCCCAGAAAATCATGGATAATCATATCATATCAACATTAGTTGAAAATTGAGTGTGCATATATATGGAGCAATGAATATGAAAGTATAAAGTAGCGTATTGTCTAATAAGAATGATTTTTACACACACACATCACTACGCAAAGCTCGTCGTCCCTTCTGCATGCATATGTGGGTTCCAATGCTCGTAGACACCGTAACACGCATAGGAGCATTGAACCGGTATTCTGGGTCGAACCGGTAGGACCGGTCCTTTATTTATGCCTTTTTTTGGGGCAGTGCTGGCCTTTGACTGGAGCCCCTAAAAAGGAATCAGGCTTAAAGATCTAGCAATATCGAACAGTGAGACTTAATCATCACATCATTTGTTTATTATTAAATTATATTTTTTTCTTGTTATATATTATTAAATTATATGTTGATTTATATTCAAATAAAACAGTATAAAGAAAAAATTTAAAGACTGAAATCATAAGCAACTTATTTAACTTTTTAGGATTTAAAAAAAATCAATTGAGTTCTATATTTAGGAATATAGAAAGAACATTAAAAAACGGATGCAATATGTGAGATAGAAAGTGAAGAAATGGAAAGTGAAAGGGGTAAAAATGGAAAGTAGGGGTAAATTAACTGCCTGGGTACATACGAAGCCGAAACAATCAAAGTACACTAAGGGTCTGTTTGGTTGTAGGAAGGAAAGTGAAGAAATGGAAAGTGAAAGGGGTAAAAATGGAAAGTAGAGGTAAATTAAGTAATGATGAAAAATAAAGTGTGTGAGACCCAGAAAAAGTGTGAGATGGAGAGAGAAAACTTGTGGACCCCAGGATATATGTAAATTACACAAAAACCAATACTTTCTATACTTTCTAATTCATTGGCATTTTTTCTAGCAACCAAACAAGCCCTAAGTGGATTTTGTCCGCATGTCCTTTGGAACGTATGGGGGAAGACAGAGATGCACCAAGATAGTGCGTGTGGAGAGTGAACATACGGATGCAGAATAAAAAACATAGGTTCACAGTCACATATAATCATATACGTTCCCTCAGTGAAAGTGCACACATATACATACATCAACTTTTTTTAGTTCCTTTACGTACAACTTGATTTGAAGAGTACTATATAGTTTCAACGGGCCGGGTGGGTTTTGATTAGCAAAGATAGAAGTAACTTTTATTTCACTTTATAAACTCGCCTTTGGTTAAAAGTAGGACAATTTACTTGTGGTTTGGATTTTTTTTCTTACATATATGATATATAACCATAATATTGGATTGTTTGTTTTTTATTTGGTCTTTTCCTTTTGTTATTCAATGCCAAGGGGGACACTCAATATTAGATTAAGAGTGAATAAGTCGTCATTGCCACTCTCCCTAAGTTTATCTCTCCCTCTTTGAGTTCCATTTCTTTCTCTTTTCACATTTAGACCAAAAGCAAGTAAAAATCTGCTCATGTTTTCAAGTTACGATTGAACCCAAAACAAGATCACTCAATCACTAAGCATGGGAGGACGAACAATACTATTTGACTTAAACGCCTTGACCACATCATATTCTAGGCTAAAAAACGTGAATTCAAACATGGTGAATGCCTACCACATACAGAAACATATTTGAGGTTAGATCATCAACTCTTCATCAGGCTCCATGCCTCCCGTCCAAATATATAAAAATAATGTGTGATTTAACTACTGCAGATGAATACACATTGAGCATGCATGTTGCTGGTTGTGCTGGTCCTAGAGCGTACGTTGGAGCACATAAATATCAGAGGAGGACCATTATCATTCTGTTGCATGCACGCTATATGTATCATGAATCATCATGATGACTCATATATATTTGTCTCTTTGTATGTGTCTCGCTCTCACTTTTTAAGTATATATGAATCTTTTCCTCTCGTTAATTGAAGTTCGTTCTGTCTCTATCAGTCTAGAATCTTCTCCTTCTATCCTGCTTCTTCTTAATGCTTATCCTCTCTATCTATCTGCCACTTATTATTCACTATGTACCCAAATATGGTGCCTTTGGCTTAGTATAAACAAATGGTTGTATTGCTTCAAAAAACGTAAACCTATCTATCTCAATCCCGTAGTGGAAGCTATGGTCAAAAAAAAAAAAATCCCGTAGTGGAAGCTTTGGATACAGCTTCGTCATTCTCATTTGCATTTTACCATGCATAAAAGCCCTTTAATTTTTATGGCATTAATTTATATTACCTCCAGTCCTAAATATATGACCTAATTGACTTTTTTTTTTAGAGATTAAGGTTGCGAAATAAGTTATTAAATGATGACATATTTGATATATTTTTAGATTATCCATTAATTTATAGGTATGATAAACTAGTTCAAGGGGAAAAATTAGGTAAATTAATTTATAATTAACTTATTTTGCTTTTTTAAGGATTTTTTAGAAAAAGTCAATTAGGTCTTATATTTAGGACATGAGGGAGTATTTACTCACTCTGTTCTTGAATGAGTGTGTGCGTGTGTGTATATGTATATATGTGTGTGTAGGATTTATCTATATATAAAGATAAAATTGTTCCTGAATAAAAGAAATCTTTATATTTTTCTTACATATTTCCCTAAATTATTTTTACTAAAAATCCTTAAAGTTAAACAAAAAAGGGGGTGTAGAAGAAAAGGAATGTCATTGGTTGTTGTATTTCAATAATATCATGCGATTTTAATTAACTTCATCAACTAATATCCTTAATCCAATTAATTTAGGTAAATAATGTGTCTTGTATTTAAATACTGATAGAACATGCATATATAACCCCTAAGAATAGTTTTTTATTGAGTATTTTCATGCATCTTAATGTTTAGGCATGCATATATCTCATCTCGTATATAGTTTGAAGGACTAGATTATTGGCGGTTTATGTTTATTCATGCAGAATTAAAAGTTTGATTGGGCAGATTGAGAATAATGATTTTAAGGTAAAAAAAAAATCAATGTGATTTAATCTTTGTTAATGAGCTTCGTCGATCACTAAGTAATTTATTTCAGTGCGTGAAAGAATGATGAGAAGTGATGGACAATTACAAATACTTGCAAATGTTTAAGGATATTTTTACATCAAAATATAGAAGTTTTAATTATATATATAAATTTAAAAGTATATTCAGATTATTATTTTGCAATATAATTCTCACGCCCGAGAGAGGTTATTATTTAAAACATTGTCAACATATATAGAAACACTGCCATACATACATACATATCCACACACACACACACACACACACATAATGACAGCTCAATATATCAACTCGATTTCACCATAAAAACACTTTTCTGATCTAAATGAAATCGTTGGCGAGCGCAGACAAACCATTGTATAATAGTTGGGTTTTCTTTAATCACAATTTACTGTTTCTAAAGAAAAACTAGTGGTAGTCTTTATCTAATTAATTATAGTTAATTTATTATTTATAAAGTGGTTAAAAGTTGGCCGCTGAATAGATGTCGTGCAGAAACGTATATAAAAGTTTTGAACAAATAATAAGCATGTAATAAAAGCATGCTTCCGTCTGCATACATCCACGTACTCATAAAGTTGAAGATATATACATGTATATAAAAGATAAAGTTAAACACATGCGAAAAGAGCGAGTAAGATAGCCCCCATGTGTGTGCAAACTATAAAAAGGAGCACGTATCGATAGGTCCCCTACTTTGTAGTGTCAATTTTATAATAACGTGGGGACCCAAATACTTATTTTATATTATACGTGAAATTAGTGGCATACAGGAAATGCTAGCTCTACTTATTTTCTGAAAAAAAAAATGACAAATGGCTCATAACGATCTGTAGGTCACAACCTAGCTAGCCAACTTTCTCATTATATTTATTGTCTCATTGATTAATAATTAATCCCATCCAGCTTTACACTTTTATTAATTAGTTTATTGCTCTGCTAGCTAGTGGTGCCATTTATAAACCGTGCACATCAATAACTAAATAATCCAATCAATCTGATCGGGGTTCAGTGAGATAAATGTAAAAGATTAAGCAAGTCATTTTCGTGTGTGTGTGTGTGTATCTGTACTCCGCCTGGTGGGTAAATTAATTAATGGGAGATAGATACGAAACAGATCAGACAATCATCCCCAATACTACCTCTTTCTTTCTTTTTCAAAATGTCACTACTATATTCAAACCATAGTCTGTCCTGTTGAATCAACACGACTTCGTTGAAACATCTCTGACGCATTATTGTCAACTGATCAATTCTGTGTAGTCCATCAGCAATAAATATAGAGATGTATCTATCTATTATATACTAATAATTCTTTTTTTACAGCTAATTAATAACGATTAACGTTAACAACGTAACGAGAGTAAATCGACCTTACATTCTTACCAATTGTAAATCTCAAGATTTTACAGTAGTGACTGGTGAGGCTTGAAATTTACCTATATTACAAGGCATTATCTTCTTAATCCCAACATTTATTAATTTTGGTTGAAAACATATAAATACTCGCTGACGTTATTGCACATCATAAAATCGCCCAAGAAAGAAAAAAAGTGTTATATGAGGTGGTGAAATATGTCACTTCTCAATTTAAAAAGGAGAGAACTATATATGTGGGAGGAAGGAATAGGAGACATACAGCTTAATTTTTTTGCAGCTTCACTACTATTCCACATGCATGTCCACATGTTTTTTTTTTGGTCAAAATGTCCACATGTTTATAAGACTAAGATTCTCCTTGATAACATATAATATAGCATCTTTTATTGATTTTAAGCTCGTCAATAGGCGCAATTTTATTTACTATTAATCAGAAGCTAGTACAATTTAAATCCTAAATATAAGACTTGTCTACCTAACTAATTTCAATTAAAATCACGTTATCAAAACAATATACTCCCTCCAGTCCTAAATATAGGACTTAGCTGACTTTTTTTGAAAAATCCTAAAAAAAGCAAAATAAGTTAATTATAAATTGATTTACCTATTTTTTTTCTCTTAGACTAGTTTATTTTACCTATAAGCTAATGGATAATCTAAAAAGATATCAAATATGTCATGATTTAATAACTTATTTTGCAACCTTAATCTCTCCAAAAAAAGTCAATTAGGTCTTATATTTAGGACCAGAGGTAGTAGTTTTTATTTCCACCGTCCCTCACATCACTTCCTTGTTTTCTATATATTGAAGAGCATCAAAAACACTAATTTAGGGAAGCTTGAGGGAAATTAAAAATTGATGATCTCACTTTTGGCAACTTTATTAAATATAATGCTGTCATTTGCCATAAAATATGTCGATGCTCAGTATCAAAATTTGTAAGGATTAACAGCAAGCTAAGATCAGACCCGATGATATCAAATTACTTTTTTTTTTTATTACAATGATACCAAATTACTAATATATGAAGTTTTATTCAAATTATGATTGAAATATCCGAGGAACGAACAATGTGAGATTTAATATGCCTTTTTTCTACCAGAGTTCGATTAAAAATATATGTTTTTTACCAGAATTAGATTAAACATATCTCACGCTAGAGGAGGCCAGGGGTATATTATTCTTATTATTATTATTATTATTATTATTATTATTATTATTATTATTATTATTAGAGGCTTAAGTGCAAAATTGACCTAGTAAAATTTTTTGGAGCAAAAATGTCCATCGAATTTCAAAATTGGGGCAAAAATGGCCAGCACGATTAATTATTTAACTTTTTTACGCATCATCTTCTGCCGATTCATCTCTCACTGAAATATGCGGCAAACTTATGTATTTATTTGCTCTTGTGTGATGATGATGCGACAGTTGATGATAAGTAAAAAAGTCAAAAAGTGTCATTTTTTGCCCCAATCTTGAAATGGGCAAAAACGCTGATCTAAAAATTAACTATTTCAGTTCGCGGTGCATAAATAATATATAACTTTGTGACCCGGTGCAAAAATAATAAAACCGGTCCTGGATGTTAATTTGTAGTTATGTGGAACCTTTCTGATATTATTTTCAAAGTGAAAAATACATTTTTACCCCTCCCAATTAAAACCTTGCTGATACTAGTTAGCATGGAAAGATGAAGGACGGAAGGAATAATGGTTGAATTTTAATTGTGAGTGGGTAAAAAGGTATTTTTACTTTAGAAAATAATATCAGAAAAGTTCCACAAAACTACAAATTAACATTTAGTACCGGTTTTATTATTTTTGCACCGGGTCACAAAGTTGGTTATTATTTACGCACCGCGAAACAGTCATTTATTATTTTTGCCCAAAGTGAAATAGTTAGTTATTATATCAGCACTTTTGCCCTTTTGAAATACGATTGACAGTTCTGCTCAAAAAAGATTTTACATGGTCATTTTTACACTTTCGTGACAATTACGTGGTATTTTTGCACTTTAGTCTTATTATTATTAACCGTATTGTATTATGAGTGATACATTCATCAAATACAATGAATACAGACTTAAACATCTTATATATACGAAATATTTTCAATGCTGGCATTATGCTGGCACCGCTTCATTGATATGTCCCGATCTGAATTATTATCTATATAAATAAAAACGATAAGTTCCAGCCGGGCATATATAGCAATTGAATCCCTCATTTTTGCTGGCAATATATGAACACGTAATCTGATGTTGCCAGAAAATATACGCACGCATACATCACGTGATCAACTTTTTTAATTTAGCCATAACTTTTGACATAAGTATTGTAGAAATAAATTTCCTGTAAATTGGGACTTGTACTATCATCTTTTTTTATAATTAATTTGAGGTCTCACCCAACACATGTTATAAAAAAGGTCCCTTGAATTGCGAAATTAAAGTAGGGTCCTAAGGGACCTTACTTTAGTTATCTTCCAAGTGAGAAGACATTTTCACACTCCTTTTGTTATTCACAAAATAACAAGTGTTTGGACAGTGAATAGCAACATTTTGACCTTGTCAACGAGCAAAGTTATATGGCACCCGTCACAAGAGTTTACATTTTAACTAATAACAAATGTTTGAGTTGTGAATAACAATGTTCTTAATTACCACGCGTAATAAGTTATTGGAAATCAGTTACAATATCTAAACTCAAAACAACAAGGAGGGCAAAAACGTTTTATTGACTTTGAAGATATTTTTTTTGAACACATTTTCGGACCAAACACAATAGCAAAACCAACTAACGCGGTTGGTAAGCTGAAGTGCGAATGTCCTACTTATATACTCACACACACATTCATGGTCGATGTGGGACTAAGAGATCCCCCAGGGACCTCCCAGTACGGCGCAAGCACCACCCACACCAACATATGCAAGTCACATGCCATTGTTTTAACAAATTTTCGGACCAAACACAACAGCAAAACCAACTAACGCGGTTGGCAAGCTGAAGTGCGAATGTAACTTTGAAGATAATTAAAGTATACTCCATTGAGACCCAACTTCAATTTCATCATTTCGTAGGTTGGGTAAGACCTCAAACTAATAATGACCCATTCTTTTTTCACCTAACTGATACCTGGGATATATAACTCTAGCATTTAACTAAATATGCTAGTTTAATTTATTTACAGTGACGTTTAGCTTGTTTCAAATACATTAAGGAAACTATAAGATAGTATTTTAATTAATCATGTCTCAAGATCTAACAGTTTAGCGATGTTATACTTACTAGATATTATCCAGCGACTATAAATATAAGACATAATTGACTTTTTAGAAAATCTTAAGAAAGCAAACGAAATCACTTATAAATTGTTTTACTCAACTTTTCCTTTAACTAGTTTATTTTATCTATAAAATAATAAATAATCTAAAAATATATTAAATATGTTATAATTAACTATCCTATTTTGCTTCCTTAATCTCTCCAAAAAAAATATTTCATTTATAAAAGTCATATAGATCTTATATTTAAAAAAAAACAAAAAGTTCTGGTCTCTCTCAACACTATTAAATATAGGATTTGATTAATATCTCAGACTTAGCTGTGAAATAGCTAGAGACAAAGTTATTAGACGTTTATATATATCACTTTAGCCTTTTTTTTTGAGAAATTTACATTGCAAAATAGATCACTTTATTAAATGTTTATATTTTTTCCTTAAAACTATTTTATTCTATACTAATAGGCCTCAACCCTACATAAATTTAGTCGGCTACATGGAATGTATTGTACAATACATTCTATGTAGTCGATATACCTACAAGGACAAGACTTTGTTGTTATTATATATACCAACCTTTTTTTTTTGAGCTGAACATATATACTAACCTATAATACAATCAAATGTAACACATGTTAGAATTAAGTAGTGATCTTTATTATTTTTTTAGTGTTTACAGAAAAGTCAACTTGATCTTATAATAAAAAGTAAAGGAAGTATATGATATAAAATATGTCACTGCCTATTATTTTCTCACCTCCCAAGTATATGACATATATATGAACTCAACTTGATTAGATATAAAGATGTTAGCTTAATTAGTTAACTAGTTAACGTATCTTACATATATTTCTTAACTCCCTCCCTCCATCTCTTAGTCGATCAGATGTATATAGAATATCAATAATATAAAGGGATACTATGAAAAAAAAATAAGAAAAATAATAAATAGATTATATTTAAGAGTAAGAGATAAATTAACTCTTCATCATGTATGTCCAATATTTAGGAATTGATGAAATAGAATTTATTTGAAGAAAATTGAAACCGGCCGCTCAAGAATAAGAGGGACCATTAATTCGTGTTATTAATTTGGCATCTTATAATTTGGCTCATCACTAGTTTCAAATAGCCACGATGTATGTTATAAAAAAAAATAGCCACGATGTCAATGTGTGATACATTACTTCCTGGCCGTCCACGATTACAAGAAAACCCCACTTGTTTATACTTTCCGATGTAATCCCTCCGGTCCCTAATGTAAGAGCCCAAAATTTGAATGGTTTTGGTCCCTAATGTAAGAGCTCACCCCACTTTCTCTCCTCATTTAATGCATTTTTTCCTACTTTACCCCTAACTCTCTTTCATATTTATTAATGGTTATGTATTTCTCTCTGTTAAAATACCATAATAAATATGGGCAATTTTGGAAAAGAAACATTAACTCCAGACAACCAACTAACATTCACATGTTTTCTTAAGAAGCGTTTTTTTGGCGGCTAGCTCTTACATTAGGGACCGGAGGTAGTATATATATAAAAAAAAGAAAACCACACTTGTTTGTGCTCCGTTATTACGATATATTCGTACTCCTATAAATTAATACTCCTAGAACGAACTGATGAGTCTTAGCCCATATAGCGGCGCGTGCTTTATTATAGTTTGCGCCAAACAAAGTGTTTAAGTTGCATGTGAACAGGTGGCTTATATATATAATTATATGTATATATTTATGATAGATACTACAAACAAACAGGCCCATACTACTGCAGAAATCGCAGTCTCTGTTTTCTGTGTGTGTTATTTCTATATCAAATTGACCAGATGAAAACAAAAAATTTGGAAGCAAGAACACCTGGGGAAATTAAACGGTTTGATTCTGCAAATAAATATATGCATTTATACATGTGTACTTGCAGCAGCAAGTTATACATTTGTTGGCCAAAAAAAGCAAAAAAAGTTGGCCAAAAAACAGCAAGTTATACATTTGTTAAATCTATCCGAGGTCAAGCTTACTAATGGACATTGGCCAAAAAAAGCTTACTAATGGACCGTGCGATCGATGACGATGACAACATATAGAGTCGTGATATTGTTGGAAAGAGAAAAGGCTAAGGAACCATCATATCATTATGTTGTCTTTCTTCGGTATTAAAGTACTTTTAAATTTGATTCCCAACAAAGTACTCCCTCCGGTCCCTAATGTAAGAGCCCATAAATTTGAATGGTTTTAGTCCCTAACTTAAGAGCTCACCCCATATTCTCTCCTCATTTAATGCATTTTTTCCTACTTTACCCCTAACTCTCTTTCATATTTATTAATGTTTATGTATTTCTCTCTCTTAAAAGTACCATAATAAATATGGACAATTTTGGAAAAGAAGCATTAACTCCAGACATCCAACTAACATTCACATGTTTTCTTAAGAAGCGTTTTTTTTACGGCTAACTCTTACATTAGGGACCGGAGGGAGTACTTTTAAATTTATTATGTTTATTGTATTTTTTTGAAATACTTTGTCTGATATGCAAATCATTCAATGAAAAACAAGAGGAGAAAGCCAAACAAAGAGAGGGTGGTAACTGTTAAGGTAACTAACTGGTAAGTGGTATGATATAATTAATTTATTTATTAAGCTTCTGAATCATCATTGAATTAGTTAACTGAATTTTAGATTGAAGATAACGTATGTATGTCAAGCATATTCATGTTTAGAGTCATGACTCTACGTAACACTTTAATCAATTCGTGACAAATTTTCTTTTCCATGCATATATATCGTAAAAATCACTTCAAGTAATAAGATTCAAATTAAGCTAATTGACCAGGGCTTTAGCCCTCTTTCTTCACAAAAAAAAAAAAGCTAATTGAGAAGGAGAATTTACACTGTAGTCCCCGGTAAGGGAAATTAATTAATACTGGAAGGTCCCAACACATTCCAAAATAATTATCAAGTCCCAGGGGCCCTTTCCTGCAATTATTTGCTTATCTTCAATGACCATTTTGCCCTCATAAGATGAAAGCATAGTCCCCTGTAGGGACCAGTGAGATGACAATCATCTTTAATGAGGGCAAAATGGTCATTGAAGATAAGCAAACAATTGCAGGAAAGGGCCCCTGAAACTTGATAATTATTTTGGAATGTGTTGGGACCTTCCAGTATTAATTTCCCTTACCAGGGACTGCAGTGCAAATTCCCCTAATTGAGGAACCCAAAATGGCACATTCCGTGAGTGGATAGTTATCCAACAAGTTCCAATTCGCTCTTATAGAAAAAGAGAAGAAAAGAAGTTCCAGTGAATCGAATTGAATAAATTAAATGGAAGGAACTTAAGTTAATCCACTAATTTACGTCATTATATTATGGATGCATGCCAACAAATGCTCTCCTCGTCTTGAGCTTAACCGATATCAGCATAGGGAGGCCTCAAATACCGCATGAGCTCTCTTCAAAACTTGGATTTCCTTTATAAAGCAAGTCCACATCGTGTGATTTGTTGAAGTTGATCATCAAAAAGTAAATCACTACACGCTTGAAACGGAAAGCATTTAAAAGTCAAGAAAGCCTTTAATTACAGCCCGAAACTCATGTCATCACCCACCATAATATATAAGTCTTCTAATCCACCGTCCATTTTTCCCAACAAAAACCAAACATCAATTTCTCCACTCTCACTATTTATGACGTCAACGTTCCTTTTTTATTTTTATAACATTTGAAGTAAACAAAGGTGTGATGAACTGATGATAAGATGGGCAGGCTCATATAACCACATGGAGCAAGATCAGATAGCTTCGGCAATGGCACTTCAATTCTCAAATGTTGTCTGCATGAAATCAGGTTAAGAATTTTGTTTTCATATTCTAGTGTTTTGTTTGCCAACTCTAGTTATACATGCCGCCATTTTACAAAAATGTTAGGGCTCATCAACATCCACCTATAGAGGAGTCATGGACAATATTTTGACCGCGGCTATAAAGGCAAATTAAACATTGTAGCATGACAATACAAACGGGATTGAGTCCATGCTTTCCTATTTAATTCACAAAAGTTCAAACTCAAAAGCTTCCAAAGGCGCTCGCAAATATCTTAAACAAAATTTACATTCACCAATAATATATATATATATATATATATATATATATATATATATATATATATATATATATATATATATATAGACACACACATACACATACTAGTAATTACCAATTAGATAAATCTTTATTGGCAATAACTCTCCCAAATCTTAATCTTGATGTTATATAAAAATTGCCCTATATATGATTTGAGTTAAACTCATCAATATCCGTTAGTTGTATTTAACACGGTGCATTTGTCTCTTACACCATATGAGAAACAAATTTTAATTTCAAGTTTCTATTACGTCTCAAACAATATTGCCTATTTTTATGTAAATGTGCAATTCTTTATCATGAGCTTGTTATTATGAAAAAGACTAAACTATACTTTTGTGGTCATCTATATTTACATCAATTTTTAATTTTGTCATTTATTTTTAAAAAGTACACTTATTTTTTATAATATCAATAGTTTCACTCAATAAAGAATGGTGTTTCATTAAATCTAAATGATTATTATTTTATTATTGAATGCATATGAAAAGGACATTTTAAAATAAAATAATAATTGCACAATTTTCTTAATTCGGCATCTTTATATTTAATTGTATATTTCTTAATTCGGCATCTTTATATTTAATTGTAGTTTCACTCAATAAAGAATGGTGTTTCATTAAATCTAAATGATTATTATTTTATTATTGAATGCATATGAAAAGGACATTTTAAAATAAAATAATAATTGCACAATTTTCTTAATTCGGCATCTTTATATTTAATTGTATATTCACCATTTAAATGTGTTTAGCTCACATTTTTAATTAAGTGAATGTAATGTGTTGACAAAAAACAGTTAAAGGTGTATTTTTCATGTATAATGACTAAATTAAAAATTAATGCAAATATAAAGTACTTCTAAAATTAAACGTATACAAGTCTTATGAAAAAAAATATTATTTTTCCACTTTTGAGAAACAGCCAGAAAATCTGGTGGGTGTTTGCTGTTTATCGGGTTATAGTAACTTATTTAAGAGAATGTGTGGTTCTCAGTGGTCCTCATTTAACAAACAGGTTGCGAGTGCTTCATTCAATCTTCAAGAAAGCAAAACGATTGTGCCATCATACTCATTCATCTACAACCCCTCCACCGCCATGACAAGTAACACCCTGTAAAGTTATAAACCAACAAAGCCATTAGTAGGCCCCAACATTAAATTCAACCATTGACACCGACTTTTCTCCCTCCATTATTATTAGGGTGGACTCTCATTGCTCCATGATCTCATCCCCCATTACATTATACGCACATCACTCTCTCATTTATTGGTCTCAGTTTAATTCTGTTTTCCGACCTCTCATCTGCGTTTCCAAGTACTCCCCTCTTTTTCTCATTTTAATGCATCAACCACCAATTTTCACAAACTAAGTATCCATAATTGGACCATAAATTTTAGACTAAATTGATTTTTTTCCCCAAACTTTTAGACTGAGTTGATGATTTTTTTAACTTTACCCCTAATTAAATAACACTTATGGTAACATTATAAAATTTAAACTCTAAACAATTAATGTGGTGGTTGGTGTCTTATACTGTTATTAAATACAAATTTGTTTAATGAAGTATCTTGTAAATAAGAACCAAAAGAGCCAATTTGGTTTATTTCCAATGCATGAAAAAAGAGCCAATTTGGTCACGTTTTCATTAAAGATCAATCCTTTTAGCCGACGGGTTGGCGTGAGTGGTAAACACTCTTGTTTTTTAAAATCACTGACACTTGTGAATTGAGCAAATTCACATACTAACTGTTTAGCCCCCTATATGAGACTTCAAAACAGAAAAGAATTAATTTTACTTGACACGCGAGATATCCTTTAGAAAAAAAGATCAATCCTTAAATTAGGTTGAGCCTAAATTCCTTCCAAAAATTTTGTAAAAAAAAAAAGATCAATCCTTTATTTTTTACCAACAATTCTTTTGACTAAAAACAAAAGATTGAATCAAAACACCCATTCTCTCACTCTCACCTCTCCCCTTTCTCTATTCCATTTCCTTCCTCATAATCACTTCCCTCAGTTGGTCTATATACACACACACACACACTAATACACATGGATTATGGACATATATATAACAGTGAACACCAGTGACAAACCTTTTTCCTTTTAAAACCCTCAAACGCTCTAGCTTCTATTTTTACGATATTTTTCCGTTTCATTTTTTAACCAAAACCACTTTTCATTTTTCACGCCCGAAACTTTCTGCTATTCTATAGCTCTGCGCCTCTGCCTGCTGTGCACCGAAACAAACTTTATAATTCTTTATATATAACCCAATAATTAATTAATCAATTAATTAATTCACCATCTCTAAACATCTCCCCTCACTAGCTCCAAATCAAAAAAGAACCTACTTTGTGCATATCTGCCTGTAAAGCGATCTGATTCTCACACGCAAGTGTATGAGAAGAACAAAAGAAAAAGATTGCACCATACCATACATACCCATATATGGTATAACAATCCAACTTCAAAACGAAATCATCAATCTATCTCTCTGTTTCTATTCTGCATTGAAAAAAACTTTACTCTGTCATCCTCTGCTTTTTCTCTATCCATAAAACCTGCGTTCTCTGAAGCCTTTTAGCTATACACTCTCAATCTAGATCACACACGCCAATATTTTGTTATTTTCTATCTCAAACCTTGACAGCTCAACCCATTTTTTTGTTAGATTCTGTTCTGTTCTGTTCTGTTATCATGTGTAATGTGTATTTGGAGTCTTTCTCTAACTAAATACACATTCATATCTTTCATCTCTATCTCCTTCATTGTGAAATGCCCGTCTTTGAAATACTTGATCCCTTCCTCTGTTTAGCCTCACCAAGACTCGTTCATAGAAACATTGATGGCTGTCTCTGAATTGCTTGATAGAATCTATGTTTCTTCATTGCCTTCGAGATCGCCTAATTTTCTCTTGACAACAATCATTGGATTGCCTGGTGTGGAACTAGCTGCAATTTGTGTCAACTTGACTATTCTTCTTGTGTTCCTTCTTGTTATCTCTGCTAGGCAGATTTTCGAGTGTGTTGGTCGGATTCGAATAAGCAAGGATAATAACAATGGTGCTGATTCAAATCCAATTCGTACTAGCTTTATTGAGAGAGCCAGACATGATGTTGAAGTTGGTGGGCGGTTTAAATTGGTGTTGTTTTGTTGTTTCTATGTGTTGTTTGTTCAAGTTGTGGTGTTAGGATTTGATGTTGCTGGTTTGGTTAGAGCATCTGGGAATGGTTACATAGTGAACTGGTGGATTCTTTGTTTGCCATGTGCTCAAGGGTTGGCTTGGTTTGTGATGAGCTTTTCTGTTTTGCATTGTAAAGTGCATTTGTGTGAGAAGTTTCCATTTTTGTTGAGAGTATGGTGGTTGGTGTCTTGTGTGATTTGCTTTTGTACTTTGTACCTTGATGTGAGGGCAGTTTTGGTGGAAGAAGGTTCAACGAATCTTTCATGTCATGGTGTGGCAAATATTGCTGCTAGTCCTGCTCTTGCTTTTCTATGCATTGTTGCAATGAGAGGTACTACTGGTATAAAAGTTAGTAGATTTTCTGGTCTTCAGGAGCCATTACTTGATGAGGATGAAGAAGAAGAAGCTGGTTGTCTCAAGGTTACTCCTTATAATGATGCTGGCATTTTCAGCTTGGCTACTCTCTCTTGGCTCAACCCTTTTCTCTCACTTGGGGCTAAGAGACCGCTTGAGCTTAAGGATATTCCACTTCTTGCTCCGAAAGATCGAGCTAAGATGAATTACAAGGCTTTGAACTCTAACTGGGAGAGGTTGAAAGGTGAAAGCCCTTCAAAGAAGCCTTCATTAGCTTGGGCAATTCTCATGTCTTATTGGAAGGAGGCTGCTTGTAATGCCATCTTTGCTTGTTTGAATACTCTTGTGTCATATGTAGGTCCATACTTGATAAGTTACTTCGTTGATTATTTAGGTGGTAAAGAGACATTCCAGCATGAAGGGTATATCCTTGCAGGCACATTTTTTGCTGCAAAGCTTGTGGAGACTTTGACCACAAGACAATGGTATTTGGGGGTGGACATCTTGGGTATGCATGTTCGTTCAGCTCTGACAGCAATGGTATATCAAAAGGGACTTAGGCTCTCAAGCTTGGCCAAGCAAAGTCACACAAGTGGGGAGATTGTTAACTACATGGCTGTTGATGTTCAGAGAGTAGGGGATTTCTCTTGGTTCCTTCATGACACATGGATGCTTCCTCTTCAGATCATTCTCGCCCTTATTATTTTATACAAGAATGTTGGACTTTCTTCAATTGCTACATTGATTGCTACAATCTTTTCCATTGTTGTTACTACTCCTGTGACTGGAATACAAGAAAAGTTTCAAGATAATTTAATGAGTGCCAAGGATGAGAGAATGAGAAAAACATCTGAATGCTTGAGGAATATGAGGATCCTCAAGCTACAAGCTTGGGAGGATCGATATCGTATACAGCTAGAACAAATGCGTGTAGAAGAGTTCAAGTGGCTACGTAAAGCCCTCTATTCTCAGGCTTTCATCACTTTCATCTTTTGGAGCTCTCCTATATTTGTTTCTACTATCACTTTTGGCACTTCCATATTGTTGGGGGATCAATTGACTGCAGGTGGAGTTCTGTCTGCTCTTGCTACTTTCAGGATCCTTCAAGAACCTTTGAGGAGTTTTCCTGACTTGGTGTCAACAATGGCTCAGACAAAAGTTTCTCTTGATCGATTATCTAGTTTCTTGCAAGAGGAAGAATTGCAAGAGGATGCAACTACCTTCGTGCCACGAGGAACTTCTGACATTGCCATTGAGATTAAGGATGGAGTCTTTGCCTGGGACTCTTCTTCTAAGCCTACACTTTCAGGGATACAGATGACAGTGAAAAAGGGTATGCGCGTGGCTGTTTGTGGCATGGTTGGTTCAGGGAAGTCAAGCTTCCTTTCTTGCATCCTTGGAGAGATTCCCAAGTTGTCTGGTGAAGTATGTTGACCAACTTAAGCCCTTAATTCCATCTTGATAAAGCCATTATTTTACTTAGTATATTTGATTATTTTTGCAGGTAAGAGTGTGTGGTTCAGAAGCATATGTTTCCCAATCTGCATGGATACAGTCAGGTAATATTGAAGACAATATTCTATTTGGAAGCTCCAAAGATAAAGCCAAGTACAAGAGAGTTCTCCATGCTTGTTCACTGAAAAAGGATTTGGAACTTTTCTCTCATGGAGACCAAACAATTATTGGAGATAGAGGTATAAATTTGAGTGGAGGTCAGAAACAGCGGGTGCAGCTTGCACGGGCTCTTTATCAAGATGCTGATATTTATCTCCTTGATGATCCCTTTAGTGCAGTTGATGCTCACACTGGATCAGAACTGTTTAACGTATGTTTTGCTTGCACAGTTGAATCTATTTTCTTGGTCATGGTTTAGTTCAATCTGTTTAAGCTAATTGGAGTTGGTCTAAGTTTATGGTTTAAATCTGCAGGAGTACATATTGAAAGCACTAGCAGATAAAACAGTTATTTTTGTGACGCATCAAGTGGAATTTCTTCCTGCAGCTGATTTGATACTGGTATTTCTATATGGATTGCATTTACTGCCTATTTCATGAAGATTATTTTGAATCTTGTTGATTATAAGAATCAAGTCATTCTATTTATTTGCTTACTCAAATAAGGAAAACCATTAGTTTGACATTGTTTAGTTTTTACAACAACTCCATTAATATGGAATGGAACTCTTAGAAATAGGTGATTATGATGCTTGCAATTTCTTTCTATTTTGTATAGTTGATTTTTTTTATTGTTTTGTTGCTTACATAGATATTTAGTTTTGCTCTAGCAAAAAAAAAGAGTTTTGCAAGGATCAGGATGAACAATCTTGCTTATATTTTCATGTAAAAGTTCATATTGATTTCCAATCTAGGAATTTTTTGAGTTCTATACTATTGACATTGGGGGCATTCATTTGGTGTGAACTTAAAAAAAACATAAATCTTTTTAAATAAAAAATGTAAATGATACTAAATCTAAATCTATTCTCCCTCCCCTCTCAAGGTTCTTAAAGAAGGCCGCATCATACAATCAGGAAAATATGATGATCTTTTACAAGCAGGAACGGATTTCAACACTCTAGTTTCAGCTCATCAAGAAGCAATTGAGGCTTTGGATATTCCTAATCATTCAGAAGATTCAGATGAAAACATATCCTTGGAGGCATCTGTTATGGCCAGTAAAACTTCCATCATCTCTGCAAATGATATCGAAAATTTAGCAAAGGAAATGCAAGAAGGTTCATCAGTTTCAGATAAGAAAGCAATCAAGGAGAAGAAGAAAGCAAAACGATTAAGGAAAAAACAACTTGTCCAAGAAGAGGAGAGGGTTAGGGGCAAAGTCAGCATGAGGGTGTACTGGTCTTACATGGCTGCAGCATATAAAGGCTTACTGATTCCACTCATAATCATTGCGCAAGCATTATTTCAGTTTCTTCAAATTGCTAGTAATTGGTGGATGGCTTGGGCAAATCCTCAAACTGAAGGAGACCAACCTAAAGTAACTCCAGTAATTCTTATTGTGGTGTACATGGCTCTTGCTTTTGGTAGCTCTTGGTTTGTATTTATAAAGTCTGTTTTGGTAGCTACATTTGGTTTAGCAGCTGCACAGAAACTTTTTATAAAGATGCTTAGAAGTGTTTTCCATGCACCAATGTCTTTCTTTGACTCCACACCAGCTGGAAGGATATTGAACCGTGTAAGTTCTTTTTTTGAAATGAAAATGCTTGTGTGTACCATCTGTTGATTGTGGAGTACGTAATAATTTACGCTAAATTATATCATACCAGGTATCTGTAGATCAGAGTGTTGTGGATCTTGATATTCCTTTTAGATTGGGAGGATTTGCTTCGACAACAATTCAACTTATTGGCATTGTTGGTGTTATGACAAAGGTTACCTGGCAAGTTTTACTTCTTGTTGTTCCAATGGCCGTGGCTTGTTTGTGGATGCAGGTAATCATAGTTTTTCAACAAAAAATTTTGAACCTTTCAAGTTGGTGTTAAAAGCCTTGTGTAAAGAGAAAAAGCTACATGTTTAGACTTCCTTTGCTATTATATCTTCTCACTAGTTTGCTTGTGGTATTTAAACAGTCATGATTCACGATGTACCCAATGATCCTATGGATTTTCCAATAAAAATTGCCATGATTAATTTAATTGATAGCACTGATCATCATTATGTTTTCTTGTAGAAATACTACATGGCTTCTTCTAGGGAGCTAGTTCGTATAATGAGCATCCAAAAATCTCCAGTTATTAATCTTTTTGCCGAATCAATTGCTGGAGCAGCCACCATCAGAGGTTTTGGACAAGAAAAAAGATTCATGAAGAGAAACCTCTATCTTCTAGACTCTTTTGCACGACCATTCTTCTGCAGTCTTGCAGCTATTGAGTGGCTCTGCCTGCGTATGGAGTTATTGTCAACCTTTGTATTTGCTTTTTGCATGATATTACTAGTGAGCTTTCCGCATGGAAGTATTGACCCTAGTGAGTATATAATCCTCACAACCTCCTTTGGTTATTCTCACAAGTTTAGTAATTTTTATTGGAAATTGTTGCTCAGAAACAATCCTCATCAAGAATCATAGCATGAAACTAAAACAAAAATGTATAAGATTAAGGTGTTTTTGCCCACCTATTGCACATCATTTAGTCTATGGCTTGTTATTGTTGCTTTTGGATTTTTGGGACTGCATGAAGTTATTAGGAAAGGTAGTTGTCCTTTGACATGAAGGTTTAGGATATACTTCTTTCGCTAATCTGTTACTTTTCTGTATAGGCATGGCTGGACTTGCTGTGACATATGGCTTAAATTTAAATGCTCGCCTATCACGGTGGATCCTTAGCTTTTGCAAACTTGAGAATAAAATAATTTCTATTGAAAGGATTTATCAATACAGCCAAATTCCTAGCGAAGCACCTACAATTATTGAAGACACTCGCCCACCATCCACATGGCCTGAGAATGGCACAATCAGTATAACTGATTTGAAGGTACCTAGTTAAGTTTCATATTATGCATTTTGTTACCAATATCTATATTAAATATAAACTTTATAGTAACCTGCACTATAGTCACTATATAGTCATAGACAATGTGGTATATTTATCAACTTATGTGATGTAGAGAGTCCACATTTATTTAATTTGTAAAAATTTGGATAAGTGTATCCTTTCTTGTGTTAGAGACTTAACCTGCACTGTTACTTTTATAGGTTCGTTACAAGGAGAATCTTCCATTGGTGCTTCGTGGAGTATCATGCACATTTCCTGGTGGGAAGAAGATTGGAATAGTTGGACGTACTGGCAGTGGCAAATCTACTTTGATACAGGCATTGTTTCGATTGGTTGAACCATCTAGTGGAAATATCTTTATAGACAATGTAGATATTACCAGCATTGGTCTTCACGACCTTCGAAGCCGTCTCAGTATTATACCTCAAGATCCAACCTTATTTGAAGGGACTATACGAGGCAATCTTGATCCTCTCGAAGAGCACTCTGATAAAGAGATTTGGGAGGTTGGAAGTTAACTGCAATGAATAAACATGTTATCAGGGATTATTATTTTTAATCCTTGTTCTCTGAACATCATTGAATTTAAATTTTTGACAGGCACTAGATAAGTCTCAGCTTGGTGAGGTTGTTTGCCAGAAAGAGGAAAAACTTGATACGCAAGGTAGCGGTGTAAACTGATTTATTTTCTTCTCTTTCCTCCTAAAGCAGGAATAAGGAAAGGTTTCAGTCACCAATTACTATCATAATAGCTGCTCTCTAATTTTTCAGTGCTTGAAAATGGAGATAATTGGAGTGTAGGCCAACGACAACTTGTGGCACTCGGGCGGGCTTTATTGAGGCAATCAAGGATACTTGTGCTTGATGAAGCAACAGCATCAGTTGATACAGCCACTGATAATCTTATACAGAAGATTATTCGGACAGAGTTTATAGACTGCACTGTCTGCACTATTGCACATCGTATTCCTACTGTTATTGATAGTGACCTTGTTCTAGTCCTCAGTGATGGTGAGTGAAGTTAAATCCAGCTCTTCTACTTTCTTTATTCCCTTGATCATACAAATTTTGCAAATAACCTCACATTATGGAGTCTGAATTATGCTCTTTAAAAATTGTTTTTTATTTTTTTTGTGCAGGTCGAGTGGCGGAGTTTGACACGCCAACTCGACTATTAGAGGATAAGTCCTCCATGTTTTTGAAGTTGGTGACAGAGTACTCATCAAGGTCAAGTGGCATTCCAGATTTTTGAACTGGATGGCATGCCTTAAAGCCTTTAGATTTGGTAATGACAAGTGAGCTCTTGGCAGCTCAAAGGTTGAGGAAGCAAGTGCATCCTTAGCTGCTGCTTCTGCTGCAGCTGCATTTGCATCTTTCGGCATACTCTGCGCAAAAAAGGAAGGGAAAAAGAGGTGCAAGTAACTCCTCAGGAAGCAAACAAGCAACACTAAAATGGGAGGGAATTGTTTGAGTTTAGTTTCAAAGGTAATTCATTTTGGACGAATCCATGCAATGATGGATAGAGCATGCTTTGTAGCACAAAATAAGATAGACTTCACTGTCATTACACGATAAAGTGAATAAGGGCCTCTCAAGTTGGATTCAATATCAATCATGTGCAATAATAAAGTAGTCTTAGACTTAGGTGTTCTTTGATTAGTCAGGTGAAATTGTAGAGTTGAATAGAGGTTTTGGTGTTTCACTTTTAATTAGCAGAAATTCAATGTTAGTCGATGTTTCTGGCCCACATAATTTATTTGGAGCTGAACTAGAGTTTAAGTATTCCACTTTTGATTAGCAAAAATTAAATGTTTGCCTATGTTTTTTGCCTACATTATTTTGAGCTGAAGTATAGTTTTTTGTATTCCGCTTTTGATTAGCAGGAATTCAATATTAGTTCATGTTTCTCACGTACATAATTTATTATTGTCCCTGTTTCTTGCAAAATGTACCTGTTGGAATATTTTATCATCCCTTATTGTATCTCCACCCATAAAAAAAAAAATCAAAGATCCATGATTAATGTTCAATTTTATATATCAGCAGTAATTTATATAATTGTTTGATTGAGAAATTAGAGCAGCGAGTAAGAAATAACTTCCCACTTTCTTTATACAAATAACTAGATGTTCTATCTGTTGTATGATCTATGTGGTGATATTTTTTTAATCCTAATTATTTTTACAATCAATATAAATAAAAAAGACATATTTTGTACTAAAAACAAAATTCAATTACTTTTAACAAACTTATTCCATTGCTTCAAGCTGAAATGAAGTCTCAGGTGCAAGTCCCTTTTAAGGTTCTGAATATTCGCATTGTCCATCTTAAACTGATCTCTCATTGTCCATTATCCAATTTCTAACCTGCATCGTGTTCATCATTCAATAATTTGGGAGTCACAGGCACATACACATCCATATAAATATATCAATATGTCATGAGTCATGGCTAATATCGACTTTATTAGCAAGGCAACAAAGTTATATGGCCTAAACATAAAGTTGTAGCTAGAAGGATTGCTTGAGCCATTCCATTGCTCACGCCTCAAAAGTATATTGTCGGCTTTGAGTGTCCCTCAAGTCATTCCTTCTGGTAACATATAAAGCAGTCTAGAACATAAAATATACCAATATTCATTAGCCTCCCATGAAAGATGAACAAAACCCAAGAACATGACCAAACATATTACTCAAATGATGACCAGCATGGCTCGTCGTCTGAAAATATAAACCTGGGAGGAAACAACGTTGGAGCATCAATGAGAGTGTACCAGGAAAGCTTCAAATTAGGTGAAAAATCAAACGATTGTTGCTGCATCAACATTTATATAAACAGTAATGTTCAGGGTGTGTCCAATTCGGTACTCTATGACAGCCAAGTGAAGATGATAGAACCTGGGATCAGGTTGTACTTTGAAGATCTCAAGATCAATAGATCATCTACCGCAACTAAAATGTCAAGGCACGTTTTTTGGCTTTGCCTACTACTTCTCCTTGCTTTCTTGGTTTTTCTCTTTCACCTGCTATCTTCAACCAGAATTTTTATTATTGTTGTCTGAATCAACAAGACCAAAAACTGCACACCTCATTTTGTTTAGTAAATTCTTTTGGCCAACATATAAGAGTGTACTACTCTTAGTAGAAGCAATCTTGTTTGAGGTTATGTTAGTATTTATAGCATATATTTGCTTAGGATATAGACTAAGAGATGTTGCTTTTATATGCAACAAAAACAATCTTCTTTTTCATATCTATTTACTGTTGTTTTAAGTTTAAGTTTTTAAATTTAAGGCAGATGACTAATTTAAGTTCTTAAAATTGCTTTATATGCAATTTTAATTTTTTTGTATGTGTTATATATGTAGTTTGTAAATATAGCCAAATGCGTACGTGTACCTTAGAGAAATAGTGGATTAATTTGATGGATGGAAAGATTATTTGATGAATGGAAAGATTCTAGCGCGGCCATCGATCACTGCATTAATTATGTAATTTATTTTTATGCAAATGGATATAAATCCATGAAAAAGGTGATTGTGTGCTAGATTAAACCACTTGTTAATACTACTCATAATTACTAACAATGCTAAACTTTAAATAAGTTTAATTGGCAAATCAACAAACAAGCAGTTAGTATGAGTATTCTTTTCATGCAAGTGGTCCACTATGTAAAGCTCGGTCAATGATGAGCTTTCTTTTTGTATCAATTTTCATGCCTATAATTGGGGACGCAGCCAGCCAATCTAAACTACTTTTCTTGCTTATTGTGAAAACTTCTAGAGAATGCCAAAAGAAAACTTCTTAAGTATTTTATTTATAGAAATTTTTTGAGAAAGTCCAGTCTAACATGTCATTTGTAGACTGGCACACAAAAGTTTAACAATCACAACTATACATATATTTTACAAGTTGATAAATCATATGCCTTCAATTCTTTTTATATTTTACAAGTTGGAAAAATTTATTTTTAGGTGTTAGATGATTATTTTAATGTGCTTTGTCAAATTAAAAATTACACATGAAACCTTATGTTTTAATTGTGATTTGTCATATTAAAGATGACGTGGTACTCGCAAAATTCCTCAAATTAGTATTGAATTGATGAATTCACATTAAATTATTTTTTCAAAGGTAAATACATCCATACTTTATTTGTCATTTCGAGCTATATACGTTACTTCCAGCAGTATTCTTTCTTTTTTTTTGATCGAATCCAGCAGTATTCTTTCCATTGTCATCTTATTGGAAAATGGAAATGTTAAAAATATAAAAATAAAGGTAGCATCATTTTATGACATTTCGAAAATGCACACTGTTAGTCTGCTAGTACTTACTAGATCGGTCTCCCGTGCGATGCACGGACGATTTTTCATTCCAATGCTAAATAGTGTCTATCTAATACAATAATTTGACAAATGATCATAAATTAAACAAATGTTTTATAGTACATGATTCGTTTAGAGATAGCATAGTACATGATTCGTTTCATTTGAACTCTAAGAATAATACTCCAAAAGTCACTACCACCTTGTAGACCTTTGATCATCATACAACGAATCGCTGAAACATGAAGTGAAAGTTAATAAGGGAAAATATACAGAGAAAGGTAATGAAACTTTCACGAAAAAAGCAGGGATGATCCTTTTAATCATAAGCAACAACTTCATCATTGAGTGAAACATGTACAAAACTCACTAACGTAGCACAAAACTCACATCTCACTCTAATAAATAATAACATCATTAAAAAGTGCTGCAGCAATTTTTTGGAAAGGAAGGTGTAAATGATTTTCTAATATTTCCCGTTAAATCCTCTTGTTGAGACTATGGGGTCAAGGTTTAAAAAAATAGAGGATGGAAAGTTTATAGCTTAAAACCATTAGAACACTACTTAAAATATTGAGTTGTGATCATTTGACATGAGAAGATACACCAGACTATTCTCCAAGTCAGACCTCATACTAAACTCAACTGCTCTTGTGATCAACTTACTTTTGCATACGTTGCACACTGAATTCCATGGTAATTGAAAAGCTCAATGCAAAGTAGCCACAATGTTCCATTGATATGTATGCCTGCAAAGTACTCAATGATTTAAATGTAATTCACCTGCAATATCAGTATATCAGTGAGATTCTAATTTAATTTACCTCCAATATCAGTACTCAATGATTTAAATGTAATTCACCATGATTTATACTTCAACATCTTCCTAGAAAAATAACAACAATAGTGGTAGACACTAATTGAACTCCATGCTTAAACTAAGATCAAAGAGCATACAATTGGACTCCATGCTTAAACGTAGATCAAAGAGCATACAGTGCCAATAAAAGCAGCATCATGATGACTGGAACAATACTTTGTAAACCAAACATTCAGCAAAAATAAAAGAATGAAAATCAGATTCTCTCACATTATAAGCTTATCCAAACAACAAAAAAGAAACTTTGAAGAATCACATTCCCTTGGAGGCAACCTAGCAACACAAAAAATTCCATACATATCATTGAAACAAACAGACCTGGATAAGAAACACTTCCTTTAAATACTTCATAACATTTTTCTTTTACTCATTATAAAAACACTATAATTAGAAACACAAATCACAAATAAATATAAGATCAAAACAAATTATAAGAAAGCTAAGATGGAAAAGAAAGCTCTGAAAAGAAATACCCTCCCCTCCAGCACATCTTGCTCGATGACTCCCCCTTCCCAATGGTTGCAACCACACCGCCACCAACCTCTCCCTCTTCGGTGAAGCCGTTTGTCTCACCTTTAAACTTGCTATATGAAAAATATGAAAGTGAATCAGACATGAGTTTTGTTCAACAATGACATCAAAAAAAGTAACAAAGCTCAATGAGTAAAGATGAAATTTTTACTTTACAATAAATAAAAAATGTACAGACATGGCAACAAAAGAAGAAGGGGAAGAAGATCTATGCAAATAAATAGAACATCTCACAGTCAAAATCATGTTGGATTGAAACTATCACAAAATAGAGCATGAAAAAACCAAGAAAGAGGCAAGGGGGTCACACCTCAGGGGAAAAAAGATGGAGTTGCAAAGGGAAACCTTTCTCGTGTAATGAGGCTATAATAATGATTCTGAACAAAGGCCGAAGGAGGGAGAAAACGCAGTGACATCGTTCAAAAAAATTAGAGACATGGCAGCAACAGCAAGCGAAGAAGGTGGAGGAAACCTGTACAGATGAGTAAAAAAGATCACAGTCAAAATCACAAATCGACAAAGGGAGCGACACCTGCAAAAAGAAAATGAACAAAGAGGTACCAAGAAGAAGCACGCGTGTGTGAGAGATGCCCAGGCTTTTAAATTTCGTTCAAGAACAGATCCTTCATCCCAAGACACTGACAGCGAATAACTCCTACGAATACATAATGTCACAAGTCGTTTTAAACATTGCAATCAGAATCAGAAATCGCAGGAAATAAATGGTAAATGGAGCAACACATGAAGAAAGAAATTTAAGAGAGAGCTACCGTGAAGAACAAAAGAAGAGGCTTAGAGGTTGAGAAAATGATGGGGCAGGCTTTTAAATGCACCAAGGACGGAAAGAGAAAGTTGCTGAATTTCAAAATGAGATTCAAAATTTGAATTTGAATCAGAGGCTGAAAAAAAAAAGGTGCAAATACCTGGTGAACAGTATTATGAGTCAGGGGTTGCCCATTTGGTAGTGATTTTGCGTTGAAAAAAAAAAGAAGGATCTTTGGCGGGAGGTTTTGCTATTATTTTAAAAATTGGTCAAAAAAAGTCTGTTAGTACTTAGTACCAGTGTTATACTGTTAAAGAACGACAACTTCAGAGTGTCTATATAGCGATAAATTCGTTGCCTAAACAGAGACTGTGAAATTCCTCCAAGAAGAATCTTCAAGACTTTCAAGAATTTTCAAGGCCAATAGGCTTTGATTATCACAAGATTTTTCAAGAACTAGTTTGGGATGGAGGTTAGAAAGAGCGAAGGAGGGAGTGATGGTGAGCTATCAGAGCAATTGGGAGAGAGAAAACAGGAGGGGATGTCTAAAAGAGGTTTAAATGTCTCTTTTAAGGATAAGTTGCTGCAAGTGGAGGGCTCAAGTTTCTCAGTTGATTCTCGTGGTTGTGGTGTGTTTGAGGATGCATGGCGTGAATATCTAGATAACTTGAAAGGTTTCTTTGACAGGGAATCCTTAGATGGGGAAAATTCTGGTGGAAGGAGTGAAGAAGAAGAGGATTCTTTGCCTACTTTGACATTTTCTAGGGAGCAATATGAAAGATGGTGTGCTCCTTGGCGAAAATCTTTGATTGTTAGATTGTTGGGGAAATCTATGTCTTTGTGGAATATGCAATCCAGACTTCTTAGGCTTTGGAAGACGAGGGAGAAATTCACGGTGCGAGATATTGGGAACGATTGCTTTGTGGTTTCTTTCTTGTGTGAAGAAGACATGGAATATGTGTATATGGAGGGGCCTTGGATGTTGGCCGATCACTATTTGGTGGTACAGAGATGGCAACCAAATTTTGATCCTTTAGATGAGAATTATCATCGCAAGATAGCAGCATGGATTCGTATTCCTGTCCTTCCTTTAGAATTTTTTAATGCAGAGAGCCTCCATATGATTGGAAATCTAGTGGGTAAAACTTTGAAGGTGGATTCTAGAACTTATCTTACTGAAAGAGGTAAGTTTGCTAGAATTTGCGTTGAATTGGATTTGGATAAGAAGCTTTGGCCAGCGATTCGTATTTTCGGGAAAGAACTTATAGTGGAATATGAAGGATTGCATAAAATTTGCTTTTGTTGTGGTAAATATGGTCATTGTCGGGAGGTTTGTCCGGAGAAAGATTTGAGCATGACCTCTCGTGTCTTTGATAATAATGATGAGGTTAAACTTTCATCGCTTATGGAGGTAGTGAAGAATGAAAGTATAAAGGGGTCAGGAGGTCATTTGAATGAGGTGGAGAATCATTCGGAGCGCGTGTATGTGGAGGCAAGCGAAGGGGAGACTCACCAGTTGCAGAGGTTAGGGGAATGGAACTTAGTTAGAAAGTCAACGAAAAAGAGGAAGAATGTTCAGCCGAAAGATACGAAGAAGAAGAGATCTGCGTCGATTGTTATGGATAGAGCGAAGATCATGAGTTCAGTTAGAAATTGGAGAGCTAATGATGGGGAGAATATTCCTATTTCTCAGCGAAGGAATAATTTGAAATCTGATGGCAATAATGGGCGTTTAAGGGAGTCAGTTATTGATTTACAAATGTTTGACTCTTCAACCACCAATCCCGTTAAAAATGCTCAAGAATTAAATGATAAAAAAGAGTGGGTCCCAAGATCATATAGTGAAAGAAAGGAGGAATGGAGGCATGTGTATAAAAGAAAATTATATTCTTTGTCTTGTAAGAAGTTAAATTCAACATCTAATTCAGTGGTCACTAATGATATGAATGAGACCAAGAATGCTTTTGGAGTTTTAATGGATTTGGAGGAGGAATCGAATAATGAGGGAGAAAGATTCATATTATTATCTCGTAATGAGAGTTTGTTGTCTTCATCTTCTAATGTTGATAATATTCTACATGCTCAGGTGAGTGGTTCTTTAGAAAATGTTAATGGTGGTTGTGAGAACCACAATCTCAATTCAATGATTCCCCAATGAATGTTATTTTCTGGAATTGTAGAGGGGTGGGAGCAAGATCTTTCCCAGGATTAATAAGAGAATTACAGTATAAGTATAAAGTAGACATTGTTTTATTGTTTGAGACTCGTTGTGGAGGTATGAAAGCAAAGAAGATAATCTCTAAGATGGGATTTAATGGCTCATATGTTGTTGACGCTCAAGGGTTTAGTGGAGGTCTGTGGGTGTTATGGCGTGATGAGAGTTGGACTGTTAGTATAATTGGTTCATCTGAGCAATGTGTTCATTTGAGTTTTGATCATAATGGGGAGAAATGCTTAGTTTCTGCGGTGTACGCAAGCCCTTATTATGTGAAAAGAAGGAGTTTATGGAGAGAGTTGGAGGAGTTTGGTAATGAGGTGGAAGGTCCGTGGTGTGTAGGAGGAGATTTTAATGCTATTTTATTTGAGAATGAACGACGGTCTACTAGGAAGGAGTATTCTTTGGTGGATAAGGATTTTTCTAATTGGTATGGGGAGTTCGGTCTATCTCATATTCATACTATGGGATCTTTTTTTACTTGGAGTAGAGAGGGTTGTGAGAGCAGACTGGATCGTATTCTAGCAAATGATATGTTTATGGATAGATTCACTGAAGCTAAAACAACAGTTTTATATAGTTTCAAGTCGGATCATAAGGCTTTGTTATTGACGATGGAGGTGTCTCATTGTTCGGTTGCTTTTGAACGTCCTTTTAGGTTTGTGGCTTCATGGTTGTTACATAATGACTTTAATGAATTTATGAAGCGGGTATGGGATAAGAATTTGTCATGGTCCCAAAATGTGAATGTTTTTACCCAGCAAGTGGAGGTGTGGAAGACGGAGGTATATGGTCATGTGGGAAGAAGAAAGAAACAAATTCTTGCTAGGCTTGATGGTATTAGTAGAAGTTTAAAGAATCAAGGTTCTTGGTCTTCTCTCTCTCAGCTTCAGAAAGAACTATGACAAGAACTAGAGACACTAATTTTGCAGGAAGATATTATGTGGGCTCAAAAGGCAAGGTGTGAGTGGTTTTATTTAGGGGATAAAAATTCGAAATATTTTCATCGAAGGGCGAATGCAAGGAGGAGGATAAATCGTATTGAAGCTCTCAAGGGTGAGGATGAAGAGTGGATATTTGATGTGGATCAGATAAAGAATGTAGCTGTGAATTTTTATCATATGCTTTTTTCTGAAGATCGTGCGCATAGGGATGTGTTGAATGTTGATGTATCTTATCCTATGCTTACGGAGGGTGTTATTAGTAATATGAATATTGATGTGAAAGAGGTGGAAGTTGAGACTGCTTTGAAGAGTATGGGCCCTCTTAAAGCTCCAGGTCCTGATGGTTTTAATCCTTTATTCTTTCAAGCTCAATGGAAACAGGTTAGTGGAAATGTTATTGATTTTGTGCGAAAAGTGTTTGAGAATCCTTGTTTGATTAGGGAGGTTAATCAGACTTTTCTTGTGCTTATTCCTAAAGTCCCTAACCCAGAATTTATAAGAGATTTTCGTCCGATTAGCCTTTGTAATGTGATTTATAAATTGATAACGAAAATCATAGTTAATCGGATTAAGCCTGTTATGTCGACTATTATTTCCCCTAATCAGTGTAGTTTTGTTCCGGGACGTTTGAGCTCAGACAATATTATTGTTGCTCAAGAGGTGATCCATACCATGAAAACTATGAAGGGAAAGAAAGGTTTTATGGCTGTAAAAATTGATTTGGAGAAGGCGTATGATAGAATTAATTGGGAATTCGCTATTAATTGTTTAAGGGAGGTGGGAATTCCGGAGAGCTTGATCTTCTTAATTCAGGAGTGTATATCTTCTCCCTCTATGCAACTATTGTGGAATGGTAGTAAGTCAAATGTTTTTAATCCTTCCCGAGGTATTAGACAAGGTGATCCTTTGTCTCCGTTTTTATTTGTGATTTGTATGGAGAAGTTGGCTCATTTGATTCAGTCAAATATTTCATCTGGAAACTGGAGACCAATTCGTCTTAATAAAGGGGGACCACCATTATCTCATTTGTTTTTTGCTGATGATTTGATTATTTTTGCTGAAGCTCGTTTAGACCAGGTACAAGTGATTAAAGATTGTCTTAATGCGTTTTGTGATGCTTCGGGTCAAAAGATAAATGAAGGAAAGACAAGAGTTTTCTTTTCTCGCAATATTAATCATAATATTAAATCTCAACTAAGTCATAGTTTGGGATTTAATATGTCTGCTGATTTGGGTAGATATCTTGGGGTTCCTCTTCATCATGAGAGGGTTTCTAAGTCAATGTATCAATTTACGGTGGATAAGGTAAAACAAAGATTGGCTAGCTGGAAGTGTCATTCTTTGTCTCTGGCAGGGAGGAATACTCTTATTAATTCAGTGGCTTTGTCTATTCCTAATCATGTGATGCAAACGTCTATTATTCCTGTTGCTTGTTGCGATGAGATTGAGAGGAATGCCCGGAATTTTTTATGGGGTTCAACAAGTGATAAGAAGAAAGCTCATTTGGTGGCGTGGGACAAAGTTTGTTATCCTAAAGTGTGTGGTGGATTGGGTCTTCGTCATGCTTCTCTTCAGAATAAGGCTTTTATGATGAAAGTGGGATGGGGGTTGGTGAATAACAAGGATGCATTGTGGGCCCGAGTAATTAGAAGTAAATATAATTGTGGTCAAGATTTGATCCCTATTATACGAGCAAAGAAGCCGGGGTCAAGAGTGTGGAGTGAAATTAAAGCTGTTTGGGAGAATGTTAAGAATGAGATTGAGGTTGTTCACAGGAATGAGGAGTATAAAGTTAGATGGAAGCTTGAGAGGAGTGGGATGTTCTCTGTCAGATCAGCATATACGAAAGTTGCTGATTTTAATGCTCAGGAGGATCAATGTTGGAGGAACATTTGGAGGCTCAAGGTCCCTTAGAGATGTAAAATGCAGATGTGGTTTTTTATGCATGATAGACTTCCTACTAATGAGAGGTTGCTTCAATGGAGAATTCATCCAGATGGTTCTTGCGCGTCGTGTAATTCGCAGTTGGAATCAACGGTACATGTGATAAGAGAATGTGGTAATGCTAAAGAGGTTTGGCTTAACTTGGGAATCTCTTTTGCAAATAAAGAATTTTGGGAAAGTAATTTACATGATTGGTTAAGGAAGAATGTGAAGATGCGTAGAGGGTATGGGATGGATAACTGGAATGAAGTTTTTTGTGTGTCTTGCTGGTTGATTTGGAGAAGAAGGAATGAAGTGACCCATAATAATGAATGTTCAAGTGTGTATGAAGCCATAGCAGAGATCAAAGGCATTATTAGATGTATGCATAGGGCGAAATCTGTCTTACCCAATTTAAGGATGTAGGTTATTTTTTGTTTGTATTTTCCTTCCTTTTTATCAAAAAAAAAAAAAAGAACGACAACTTCAGAATAAGGTTTTTCGTACTATATCCAAAAATCTATCAAGCTGAAAAAACATGCTGAAATTTTCACAAAAAAGAGAGCAAAAGTTCCAATGAAATATTGGTTGCTTTCCTGTGATGTCGTTTTGAAAAAAACAAAGAGGAGAAGAGAGAGCAAAATGATCCCACAACGATGGAGCTCAGTCCACCCGTTACATTCCAAGTATATATGCCTTCATTAAATCAATCTCATAGTTTAACTAAATTTCTATATATAAAAAAGTCAATAAACAAGTGAAAATGGAACTTGTAAAACATTTTTTAAAGTCTAGAAGTATCTCTCATTTTCCCTTTCTATTAACGCCACACATTTTTTATCAACCTGTTATTGGTAGTTTTATTACAATCTGTAATTTCATATCCAAACTAGATTAGTTTTCAAATTAGTTCCTAGCAACGCTTAATTGTTACAAAAAACAAAAACTCATTTAAACGCTAATTAAGGGCCGGCCAAGCCTCCATCGACCCTACACGTCACACCCCCAATCCACGTGTCACAATCTCAACAGCTACCGACACATGACAGATCCCCGCGCACGTTGCTAACATGCACCTCCCATCATTCTCGCATTTTCATCAGCCAATTTTAGTGATTCACATTCTCTCTCTCGCTCTCTGCAAAGTTCGCGCCTTCAAATTCTGGAAAATTCTCTCCACTGGTAAACGACTCTTTCTCTTACAAGTAATTTAATTTAATTTAATTTAATTTTATCATCGCGAATTTTCCGTTTCCATGTCGTGAAATCTTTTTACTTTTGCAGCTGCAATTGCCTTTTTTGTCTTTGGAGCTGATTTGATTGCTCAGATTGATCATCTCAGTGTACTCTAGGGTTTTTGTGTGTTGGCTGAATCTCATTGGTGTTAAAGTTTGGATTTTTATTTTTGAGAATGTTAGTTTTGTGAGTAGTGAATGTTATTTATTGGTGAGTGTTGAATTGGGATCGGAATGAGATGAGACGGCGCCCTTTGGCGGGCGTGTTAGGTGGACAGATGGAGAAAGGAATGGTGAAAGGCCAGAATTCTAGGCTTTGTTGTTTGGTCTTATTGTCTGCTTTTTTCTGGTTTTTGTTGTTGTACTTTCACTTTGTGGTGTTAGGAGGTAGTAATATTGATCACTCAACCACATTATTAGAGCCTACTACTGTTATTCATGATGAATATACTACTACTACTACTAGTCAAGGGAAAACAAAAACCCCTCCTAGAAAGATAAGCATTCATCAGGTGCATAGGCCTCCGAAAGAGGATGGTGCCAATCTGGTACATAAGCCTCCAAAAGATGACAGTGTTCATCAGGTGCAAAGGCCTCCAAGAGAGGATGGTGCCAATCAGGAACAGAGGCCTCCTAAAGATGACGGTGTTCATCAGGGGCGTAGTCCTCATAAGGACTATCCGTTTATGAGAGCGATGCGGACTGTGGAAAACAAGAGTGATCCTTGTGGTGGGAGGTATATTTATGTGCATGATCTTCCCTCGAAGTTTAATGAGGATATGTTGAAGGAGTGCAGGAGTTTGAGTTTGTGGACTAATATGTGTAAGTTTACTACAAATGCTGGGCTTGGTCCGCCGCTGGAGAATGTTGAAGGGGTGTTCTCGGATACGGGATGGTATGCTACTAATCAGTTTGCTGTTGATGTGATATTTAATAATAGGATGAAACAGTATGAATGCTTGACAAAGGATTCGTCAATTGCTGCTGCTGTTTTTGTACCCTTTTATGCTGGGTTTGATATTGCTCGCTATCTCTGGGGTTATAATACTTCAATGAGAGATGCTGCTTCACTTGAGCTGGTTGACTGGCTTATGAAGAGGCCAGAGTGGGGTATAATGAATGGTAAAGACCATTTCCTTGTTGCAGGAAGGATTACATGGGATTTCCGGAGACTAAGTGATGAAGAAACGGATTGGGGTAGTAAGCTTCTGTTTCTACCGGCTGCGAAGAATATGTCAATGCTTGTGGTTGAATCCAGTCCCTGGAATGCCAATGATTTTAGTATTCCATATCCCACATACTTCCACCCTGCGAAAGATGCTGATGTGTTCATTTGGCAGGACAGAATGAGACGACTAGAGAGGAAATGGCTTTTCTCATTTGCTGGAGCTCCACGTCCTGACAACCCAAAATCAATTAGGGGGCAGATAATTGACCAATGCAGGAGGTCAGAGGTTGGTAAGCTACTGGAATGTGACTTTGGTGAAAGCAAATGCCATTCTCCAAGCAGCATAATGCAAATGTTTCAGAGCTCCCTCTTCTGCCTGCAACCCCAGGGTGATTCGTACACTCGAAGATCTGCTTTTGATTCAATGTTGGCTGGGTGTATACCTGTCTTCTTCCATCCAGGTTCAGCATACACACAGTATACATGGCATCTTCCCAAGAACTATACCAAATATTCTGTCTTTATCCCAGAGGATGATATTCGAAAGAGGAATGTCAGTATAGAAGAAAGGCTAAGGCAGATACCTCCTGAGCAAGTGAAAATCATGAGAGAGGAGGTCATTAGTCTCATTCCAAGACTTGTATATGCGGATCCTCGCTCTAAATTGGAAACTCTCAAAGATGCTTTTGATGTTGCTGTGCAGTCAGTCATTAAGAAGGTTTCAAATTTAAGGAAGGATATTATTGAAGGGCGCACAAACGACAACTTCATTGAGGAGAACAACTGGAAATATGAATTATTGGATGAGGGGCAGCATGAGGTAGGAGCTCATGAATGGGATCCTTTCTTCTCAAAACCAAAGGACGGAAATGGGGATTCCAGTGAGTCTTCCGTTGAAGCTGCTAAAAATTCTTGGAAGAATGAACAGAGAGGTCATTCATGAAAAAGGAAGGTAATGCATCCCCAGGATTCTATAATGAACTTCAATGCAGGCTCAGGACATTGCCGTTCTCTGATAGGAAAGAATTGGAGGAACAACTTCTTTCTGAGTTATGAATATTGCAGAACTTGTGTGCAAGATTAGATGGCGGGCTGTCACAGATGACCCCAGCGTGGAAATGTTATCTGCTCTCCACATTTTTGTCATATAGGTGTTCTGATGATCTCTACATCATGTATTCTCCTAAATGCTTAAAATTGTATTTTGCAAGTTTTAATAATTTTTTAAATATATAGTTCTTGCCCATGTGATTCCATAGGAAATGATTAATGGTGTATTTGAACAAGTTTAACCATTATTTATTGTAATAGAAACATTATAGACTATAAATTATCAATAGAAGTGAGTATCTGATCAATATTTTGTTTTGCAGAAGCATCACTACTGCACAGAACTTTAGACTGAGCCATTGAGGCTTGTTTTTGCCACCTTCTAAATAATAAATTTGCTTCAATATGTCTGAAAAGCAGCTGCTAATTTGCATGTTCGGGTTCAACTTTTGGTGAGATGCAGTTTTACCATTCATAGCCTTAGTGGATCGACTTGTGGCTTGTTAATAGATGGAACTGGTAAAAACCATAAGGTGTTTGTCACCATCACTATTGCTGCTTGTCTGTTAATAGATGGAACTGGTAAAAACCACAAGGTGTTTTCCATTTTCATTATAGATGGCTTTTACTCTTATGATTTTGATATTTCCAATTTGCATCGTTGATTGATAAGATGATTAATGATCTAGAGATGAAATCTGAAAACTTATTATGCAGATAAAACAGTACATGTTAGCATATAATTGGCCCATTGGCACTGGCAGCACAGCAGCACTTAATGATGCTTGCCCTTTAAAATCATGAGGGAGACAATTCCTGTGGATCTGTTCCATTTCTTTTCCTCCCTTGATTTGTCTTCTATCATCTGTCCAGCAATTTATTGCTGTTCATTGCTGAGTATCTTTCAAGTACCGTCCAAATAAGTATAAAATGATCCTCGTTTAACAAGTGTTAACGCCAGGAAAATGAATGACGTTTTTGTTTTCTATGTCCTTATTGCCCTTTTAACTTGCTATGCAACTTCAACTTGCTAGAATGCTACTCCAGAAACCACAAGAAAGCGAATTGACGTTGATGAGATTGGAGCGATGGGCATTGTCTACACTGGATTTGTCCATCATTCTTAGAGTCACACTCATCATATTGATCATGTGATCAAAAATAACTTTGATGTGATACTCAATAGTTGGATCGGTTTGTTGTTCGGCCAAGCAGTTGGAGGATCGGTAGAATGATAAAAAATAAGGGATTTTTTTTTTCAAGAAAAGTCCATGTTAAAAAATTTATTGTTGAGAAAAATCTGATAATCATTTAGTCCATTGAAATTTATTATAAGTTCCTTATCTATACGCAAATTTTCATTTTTTGGATCAATAAAACTTAAGGGCTGGGAACGAAGTTTGAAAACGTGTAGGCAACCTAGGGTGGCAATGCATTTATATATTGATTATCCATGAAACAGAACAAGCACCATATTGGGAAAAATTACCTACTAATCCATTATTTTCAATAGTAGGGAAAACTACTACACTACTTCACAATCAAACAGACTATTGATTGATGGAGAACGTGATATGATTCTAAGCATCCGTAGGTTTTTTTTTTAATTCTATAAATCCTTACGTCTCAGCGGGACCAAAACCCGTTGCCTTACCACTTGTTAGATTAGCAATTTCTTATCAACAGAAGATTAGCAATTTAATTTTTAATTTTAAATTATGTCGAATATAATAAGTAAAACTTTCTTATCAAAGAAGTAATTGTCAGTGTGAACTGTTTAACAGTTTTTAAGGGAATAAAATGGTATATAATGTAAATATAACGTCAGTTCAATTTTTTTTTTTTGCAGTCATGAGAAGATAATAAAATAATCTGTTTTTTTAGTTATCAAATACAAGCTCAAGCATGATGTCCCTCGCATCGTGCCGGTTCGATATATACTAGTTGTATTTTAATTTTTATTAAAATCAGAATATTTCCTTTTTTACTTATGAGACAACACCAATAACATGAGCTTACAAATGTACTATAAACTTAAAACTTTTTTTCTTGTAAAAAAGGTTATTGCTGGTAAACCCAACACTTGATTAATGGCTGAAAAGTTAAGAGTTTATTTCACTTTTATGATATTCAAGGACTATCAATATATGAGAAACTGTGTAAAAAAAAAACAAATACACACACATACATGAGAAATTGTGGAAATTTTGTTTTAGGACTGAAAAATTAAATTATGACTGATAAAAAAATTAAATTAAGAAGATTGATCTTATATTTAGAAATGGAGAGAGTATTATTCAATAGAGTAAGCTATACACTAAATGTAACACATATATACCTTGAAATAAGTAATTCAAGAATATCTCATCAGACTAAGTTGCTTGCATGGAAGAGTCTCTCAGCTATGGTTAGATTCCATTTCATACAATACCTCAATCCTCTCGTGAGTTGGATTAGTTGATCCGCCTATCAAGAAGAAAAGAAATACTACTTCAATGGGGGATTCTATTGTTCTTTTTGTTCAAAAATATTCAAATTAAGGCCCATGTTCAATTGCCCCCCAAATCCAAAGCCCCATACCAAATTGCACTATCTGAGTGTCTATATTTGACCAAAAAATACTCTTTTGTTCAAAGTTCGAAGGCATCAAAAAAATTGTGAATAGTACTAGTACGTTATGTTGGACCCAAATCAGAAAATTAATAAATTTGATCTGTAAATAACAGAACAAAAATGGAAGTTCTATTAAATATAAATTATTAAATTCAACTCATAAATAATTAATTAAATTTTCGAGTTCATTTGCAAATGCGAATGCGTTTCTAACATAATTCTATGTTTATTTTTCTCACGAAATCTGAGTAATTTTCCTTAAAAAAGACAATAAAATAGATCTTCTAGTAAGTTTAGTAAGTTACTATGATAAATATGTAACCAAAAAAAGTAAAAAACTATGAGAAATAGCGCGTCCATAAGTTTCATTTTCCTCACCCCGCATAATACGAGTAGTCATCAGTCAAAAGTCATCATACGACAAAAAGAAGAGAGAGAGAGAGAGAGAGAGAGAGAGAGAGAGAGAGAGAGAGAGAGAGATAGATTAAAGTACTACACTAGATCTTCTAGTAAGAAAAATGAAATGTTAAACTTCGCCTCTTCTAAATGAGAGTAATTAAATTAATTTAAAACTAGAACTTTTACCGTGTGATGTACGGAAGTTGAAACTAGAAAAGAAGATAAAGAAAAAAATTATTCTTTTATGAGTATCTATTTTAGGATTGAGAATGAAATCAATTTATAAACCTATAACATATGTGATTATAGTAGAAGTCTCGAACACATTAGTGATAGTCGATAGATGTGTCTGACATAAGCCATTAAAACATAAAATGAGAGTTGTAGGCATCTTTGAGAAAAATATAAATGTTATTATTTTATTTTATGGGAAAAAATAATTTGAGAGAAATTACCTAAGCCTAAGAGTATGTTTGGTTGGGTGGAAGAATGTAAAAAATTAGAAATGGAAAGCGATGGAAAGTAGGGATAATAATGAGAGAGTAAAGTTTGTGGGTCCCACGATAAGTGTGAGATGGAGAGAGAAAACTTGTGGACCCAGGATATATGTAAATGATCATATTACCCCTTAACTTTTCAATCACTTACACCACAATTTCTTTGCATTCTTGGAACCAAACAAGCCATAATTGTTAAAATAGAAGAAATAATGATTACATTTTCTAGAAAAGTATAATATTTTATGAAAGAAGATATGTCATTTATGGCATACAGCCATCATATAATCTAAATGTAAGGCCCCGAAGTCCTAGCCCACATAATCTACTAGAGTTTATTCATGTAGATTTTGGAATGCGACAAACAAATGCTTCATTTCCGTGTAAATAGATTTCACATCCACCTTCACTCAAATTAATGTGAGGTGAAGATGCCTTATAATATGTAAATGTGAGCTGAATTCTAACATGATGGGCAAAATCTCAACGTTTTTTACCTTTCGAGTTTTTTTATGACAATATTGACCTTTTGAGTTTTGACACAGAATAAAACAGAAGAAGAAGAAGGCAAACGTTTTCGTGAGACGTGGCATGCATGTGGCGCATGTGCAATAGGGGGCAAAATGATCTCAATTTAGCATCTAATTGCTGCGTGTAACAATAGGTTTTCCATTTTAAAAAATCATGAAAAAATAAAAATAAAAATAAAAAGCTGGTTCTGGAACCTCTTAGCATAAAACCATGTGAACCCACGTAAGCTAAGCTTCTCAGTCACCTTCTTTTCACTTCACGCCCTCAAGATTGGATCCATATGGGGCATCAATCATAAAAAAGATTCAATCTTTAAAAGAAAGTCACTAATTTATATGATTCCCATATGTTTTATTACATGGTTAGGTACCAAAATTGTTCTAACTCTTAAGCATTGGACGGGGAATTTCTCTTTTATTCACTTTATTAATTCAAGTCGATCACGTGTGTGCATGTGGATTTTAGAAGGCAAAAAGAACAAAAAAGATAAATGAGAGAATTTTTATATTAGATGTGGCAATTAGTGGGTTCAGACTTCCAGTGTCTCAGACCATGATTGATAATGCGCGGGTGCAACCACTTTTCAACCATTACCTTCTTTTTTAATTGCCATAATTTATTCCCTATCATATTCACATTGAAGGGCGTGTATGTTTGCTTTTGAAAACTAAAAGAATTTCTTTTACAAACATTGATCATTATAAAAACTTGCAAGCAAAGTTTTGATGTATGTATTGCATGAGCTAACTCAATGCCATATTTCTAGCCCGTGAAGTTTGTTACTTATGCTGTAGATGAAACTCTAGTCATTACAATAGCTTATATATACATTGTTATTATATTTTTTAATTTTAATGGAGGGTATAGTTTGTCTTATTTTCATGTTTCTTACGCCTCATAACATGGAAAGATTCCTGCTTTTAATCATAGTGAGTATAATTAATATTTTTGGTGGTAGAACAATCAAATGGATGATGGTTCCACCTCTCCCTCACTGTAATACAATAATTGAAGGTACAAATTTCTTCGTTTACAATTTGTTATTAATCGTTATTCCCGTGATCACATGGCTTTGGTTTGGATTTTTGATGTTAAGATAATCACAAGTACATCAATGTTCTTGGGTGGATCCCAACCTTTACTATATTTTCTAAATGGCCCACTATGGCATCATTTCTGAATCTTTGTCATACTTAGAAGCTACCCTTCCATCTGCTGAACCTCGTAAATTCTCTTGCACAACTCAACACGGTTAAAACTTAAAAGCAGCTTTATACATGAAGTTGATTGAACATATTGACTTTTTTCTTTGTTGATTCCATAGTTTTTATCTCTGTCACTTTTCTACATTTGGTCCAATCTCAATCACTGCCTGCCACCTGATTTATTTGTACTTGTGAAATGTGATCAGGTTAAAAAGTATTGGTTTTTGGACCTAATGAATTAATCAGCAGATTTACTCTTGACACTATAACTTACACCTTTTTGATGCCTTCATTCTCAATCTTGTATAAAAAATGTAATTGCTGCAACCAAAAAGAAAAAAAGCATTAAAATAAACAATAAGGGAAGAAGCTTTCTGGTAATTAAAGAGAAAGAAAGAAAAAACAGCATAGTTGCCAAATTATTCAGCTCTTGAGTTGGCAAAGCTTAAACTAATCCAGCACTAAGCTGCACATTCTCTCCCATGTTTTATGTCGGAGACACTTCCAATAAGACCAAAGCTTCATCTGGCATTACTTGCACATTTCCAGCTGTTAAATACTTGACAAACTCTTAACAATGCCTACTTCTCATTGATGATTTATTAATCACTCATAATTATACTGCATCAATGAATTAGTTGTTCTTCTTTTAACCACTTTCTCATGACTAGACATATTACTGTCTCCATGTTCTGTTCATCCAAACATCAGACTTCAGATTCAGTGTAGAGAGTGCAAATGATGGACAACTGAGAGATTAAGTATAGTGAAGAAGAAAAATATGCAGCTGAAATTTCTGCTCTTCTTCTCTTACATGTTATGTTTCTCTTATGGTCTTGCTGCTGTTTTGAATGATGAAGTTTCTGCTCTACTTTCTATAAAAGCAGGTCTTATTGATCCTTTGAATAAGCTTGAAGATTGGAAATTGGCAGACCATGCACCAAGAAAAGATGCAGCTCATTGTAACTGGGTTGGTGTCTCATGCAATGCTGCTGGAGCTGTTGAGAAGCTTGATCTTTCCCACATGAATCTCAGTGGCAAGATATCTGATGAGATACAAAAGCTACAAAGTCTCACTACTCTAAACATATGTTGCAATGGATTCTCCTCAACATTGCCAAAATATGTAGCCAATATCACCACATTGAGAAGTCTTGATGTCAGCCAAAATCTCTTCATTGGTGATTTTCCATTGGGTCTTGGAAAGGCATCAAGACTTATGATTTTAAATGCATCAGGTAATGATTTCACAGGTTTTGTTCCTGAAGACCTTGGAAATGCTTCTTCTTTAGAGACACTTGATCTTAGAGGCAGCTTCTTCCAAGGGTCTATTCCAAAATCTTTAAGTAGATTGCTGAAGTTGAAGTTCCTTGGTCTTTCTGGAAATAATCTCACTGGAGAAATTCCAGGAGACTTGGGACAGCTTTCCTCACTGGAGTATATGATTCTTGGGTACAATGCATTTGATGGTGGGATTCCCAGAGAGTTTGGAAATCTCACCAATCTCAAGTATCTTGATATGGCAGAAGGCAATCTTGGAGGTGAAATTCCAGCTGAATTGGGAAACCTGAAGTTACTTAACACAGTTTTCTTGTACAGAAACAATTTCAAAGGTGAAATTCCTTCTTCTTTTGGAAATCTGACTTCACTGGTGTTACTGGATGTCTCTGACAACATGCTATCAGGAAAAATTTTTCCTGGAATTGGTCAACTGAAGCATCTAGAGCTCTTAAATTTCATGAGCAATCTTCTTTCTGGCCCTGTGCCTTCTGAACTTGGGGATTTGCCTCAATTGAAGGTTCTTGAGTTATGGAACAATTCCTTGTCAGGAACATTGCCAAGTAACTTGGGCAAGAATTCACCATTGCAATGGCTTGATGTTTCATCCAACTCTCTCTCTGGTGAGATTCCAGAAACACTTTGCAGCCAGGGAAATCTGACCAAGCTTATCCTTTTCAGTAATGCTTTCACAGGTCCAATCCCAATCAACCTATCATCCTGCCCTTCATTAATTCGTGTTAGAATTCATAACAATTTACTTAATGGAACAATTCCAGTTGGTTTTGGGAAACTCATGAATCTTGAAAGGTTAGAATTGGCTAACAACAGTCTCACTGGTGCAATTCCTACTGACATTGCTTCTTCTACATCTCTTTCTTTCATTGATTTCTCCAGAAACAACCTCCACTCTTCTCTCCCTTCTACTGTACTTTCCACTCCATGTCTCCAATCATTCGTAGTCTCCCACAACAATTTGGAAGGTGAAATCCCAGACCAATTTCAGGACTGTCCTTCACTAGGTGTTCTTGATCTCTCATCAAACCATCTGTCTGGAAGCATCCCAGCTAGCATTGCTTCTTGTCAGAAATTGGTAAACTTGAACCTAAAGAACAACCAATTGACTGGTAAAATCCCAAAGGCACTAGCCAACATGCCTTCATTGGCTGTTGTTGATTTTTCCAACAACTCTTTGATTGGTGAGATACCTGATAGCTTTGGTATTTCACCTGCTCTGGAGGCTCTCAATTTCTCATACAACAAGCTTGAGGGTCCTGTCCCAACAAATGGCATGTTGAGAACCATTAACCCAAGTGATCTTGTGGGTAATGCTGGCCTATGCGGTGGTGTCCTTCCTCCATGTGGCCTAAAATCTGCATATGCATTGAAGTATGGAAGCTCACGAGCAAAACACATAATCACTGCATGGGCCATTGGAATATCATCAGTTTTGGCTATTGGCATTGCCATTTTTGTTGCTAGATCTGCATACAGTAGGTGGTACTCTCATGGCTTTTGCATGGGAGAAAATATTTACAAGGGTGACAAAAGGTGGCCCTGGAGGTTGATGCAATTTCAAAGGCTTAATTTTACAACTACTGAAATTCTTGCATGCATCAAGGAAACAAATGTGATTGGAATGGGAGCAACTGGTGTTGTTTATAAGGCTGAAGTATCACAGTCAAACACGGTTGTAGCGGTGAAGAAATTATGGAAATCAGGATCTGATACTGAGGTAGGAAGTAGTGATGACCTTGTTGGAGAGGTGAATCTCTTGGGTAGGCTAAGGCATAGAAACATCGTTAGACTCTTAGGATATCTTTACAATGACATTGATGTTATGATAGTTTATGAATTCATGTCTAATGGAAACCTTGGAGATGCCTTGCATGGCAAGCATGCCGGAAGGTTGCTTGTAGACTGGGCTTCCCGTTATAAGATAGCTCTAGGAGTTGCTCAAGGGCTTTCTTATCTTCATCATGACTGTCATCCACCGGTCATCCACCGAGACATCAAGTCAAATAACATACTGCTTGATGCAAATCTTGAGGCAAGGATAGCAGATTTTGGATTAGCCAAAATGATGATCAGAAAGAATGAAACTGTCTCAATGATTGCTGGGTCCTATGGCTACATTGCCCCAGGTGAGTTATTAGTTCATATATCTTATTTAGTTCATATATTATATATATAGTTTAGTGATAACTCAAAGAAAGTAGCATGAAAGTTTCAATCAGCAGAGTTCATCATAGATTAGGCTGCCTATCTCATGAATATGACATTTCTAAGGCTTGTTTTCTTTGGCAGAATATGGATATACCTTGAAGGTGGATGAGAAGATAGACATTTACAGCTATGGAGTAGTTCTGTTGGAGCTTCTAACAGGGAAGAGGCCATTGGATTCTGAGTTTGGAGAATCAGTGGACATTGTTGAGTGGATTAGGAGGAAGATTAGAGATAACAAGCCTCTAGAAGGTGCATTAGACCCAAGTGTAGGAAACTGCAGGCATGTTGTGGAGGAGATGCTTTTAGTTCTTAAAATAGCACTTCTTTGCACTGCCAAGCTGCCCAAAGACAGACCCTCCATGACAGATGTGATAATGATGCTTGAAGAGGCAAAGCCTCGGAGTAAAAGTGATGGCAACAACCAAAAATGTGAAGCTAATAACAAGATGATGATGCCAGTTTTTAGCACATCATCACCAGTTGGTGGCCTTGTGTAGGAACCAAAATTGGTGTTCTTTTCAAGGCTAGCAATCTGATTCTTCCATTGTATTTAGAGCTGTATTTTGTTTAGTCTCATGTAATTTTGTAACCACCGGTTCATATTTTTTATTTAAGAGGTTCATGAGTATCATCAATATTGATTTATGTTGGCAACGTTTATTTAGAACTATGGAAGCACTTCCATGAGCAAAACAAAAATAGAGGACATTGTAAAAGCTTGATAATTAGATTAAATCACAGAAATCTCATCTAAGAGAGACCAATGGGAGCCATAACTGATCAACAGTTTTTGAAGATCCTGTCATCCATAGTCCTTGGAATTTTGTTTTTGGGATGGTTCTATGTCAATCATAACATGGATCATCCACTATATGTTCAAGTTGAATCTATCAAAATAGGAATTAAAAACCATGCAGAATTTATTAGCAGAAAATAATTGGAATACGTCTATTTAATTTAATCATGAGTTCCCTGTCTCCAAAAATGAGAGCGATTCAATGATATTTGAGTTCATTATCTTTAATTCTAATAAATTTTGTGTACTCTTATTCTCAATCCCTGTTTTTTAATAATTTATAAAAACAACAGTTGCAAGTTTGTTTTTTTTTTTTGAGAATTTAAAATTTTACATGCAGAAATTATTACAATTTAAGAAATGTAGAGCTGCACAAATAATAGGTAGGACCGGGCCGCATATATGCCCTAGATCGTGTTCTAAAAATTTTTGGGTTAATTTCCCTGGTCCTATATGACCCAGGACTAAAATTGAGTAAGACATACCCCTTAAGATATGTCGTTTTAGTCATAAACCTTTAAATCTTAAGAAGAAATAGTTAAAAAATTCATGAAATAAATTAAAAATAAAATAAATTAGGATAAAGAATTAATAATTTTTTTTTTGTATGGTAGTGTTTTAAATATTATATTATAACTATTTTTAAATAGGAAGAAATCATTTATTTATAGAAAATAATAATACTTCTAGGCCGGGCCGGGCCACCCTACTACTTCTGAAGTATGCTTTATGTACTACTCGTATGCTTTCTTCCGACGGATCTAAAGCCTGAAATTTCTATTCTTCAGACTTGAAAGACAAAAAGATCTCGAGCAAAATCTATTTTGGACTTCATTAACTAACTTGGATATCTTTTGGGCTATTCAGCTCCATTCTTTCAAATGATTAAGCTGACTCTATCAAGAAAAGTACTTAACTCTTCCTCTTAGTGTAGACTCTCTAAACCTCACACGCAAAAATATTTAGGCTAAGACCTTTTATATATGTAATAGGGTCACTAACCACCATTACAAGATCTGATCCTAATATTTCTAACAAACTTGATAGTAAGGGAAAAAAAGAGGAACATGTAATGAAGAGGCTGAACAACTAAAAATCTGCACAAATACTGCGTTAAAACCACTGTCATTCCAATTAACAAACGGTGTGTAGACTTACGTACATAACTACCTATAACTACCTGTGGTGCATAATCTAGGCAATCAAACAAACAACAATTAAGCCAGAAACTAAACAAAACGTGGTGTAATCATTTTTTAAAATCTCAAAAATCTGTATCTCTTTTCTTCTCTATCTATTGTTTCCACCCACGAGATCTATGTCTTCTAACTTTTGTGTCTGCTGTTCCTTTCTTCACATTTTGGTGCTGCCAATTATCAACCACATTACACCATAACATCATTATACTCAAGAAACTGATATATTTAGAGAAATTGGAATAATAGCATGTGTGTGTGTGAGAGCACTCTTACACAGTCCATTAGCCTCAGATGTTCTCATTATTCTTAACCTCCTCACAGAGCTTAGAAACATCCTGATTAGAAATGTGAAAAAAGGATAAGATATCAAACCAAACAAAACATGTTATCAAGCTGCTGTGGCATAACTTTATCATGTGAAGGAAGCTCTCAAAAACAAAAGTGATAAAATGGTTTCTTCATATTTTCAACACAACAATGAGAGTGAGCCAAACACATACCTCCAAGGTAAATCTCCAACAAGCATCCAGTCTCCTTCCCTGTCTACATAAGTAAGCACAAAGTTGCAAGATCCATCCAGCAATTTTGACCGTCTTTCTGCTCTGACTCGTTCTTCCCCATTTGATCCTACTCATAATTATGTGTGTGTCATTAATCAACAGAAGAGAGTGCTCGGAATCACAAAATTAAACCCCATCATACATATTGTTGATCAAGAAGCACATAATGTATGTAAAGAGAACAGGAAAAGAATAAGATATAACAGAATGATATCATTGACATCAAATCATTTGGCATGGAGAACATATTTGGATAGCTACTATGTAAAAAACACAAAAAATTGTAAGACGGTCTCAGAAATGTAGAACAACACACGAATAGAATTATTCCTAGTTAAGTGAGGGAAAAGTAAGCTCTTGTCAAATATCATAAGCATGCATCATTTTCTATTTTATTTGATCCTATTATGTGCCACATAGAAGGCATATACAAGATAGGTACGGTACCATTGTTGCACTAACATTCATCATGCAAGTAGAATCCAAATGTGTTACAAGAGTTACAAAATCTGAGTTCATCCAAAATCAACAGGAATAAAATACTCACTTTTAGTAGAAACAGGTGCAGTGTGCTGATCAAACATCTCCTCCAAAGTAAGTGCTAAGCTTTCATAGGAATTATGAGCACTCAAATCAACCTTCCTTCCAATTGGTAACCCATCCATATTTACCTTCACAAACCAGGAAATCTTACTTTTGGCACTGACAATACTGTTATCCACACCCTTATGAGCATTCTTTCCTGCCTCTGTAGTATTGCTCTTACTTCTCTCAGTCACTGAGTTGAAAACATTAGTGGCAGGTGACTTTGCATGACTGGTAAAGCTATTCATCCGAAATGCTCCAACAGGAGGCCATCCTACAACCTGGCTGTTCAATGAATTCCGTGGTGCAGCAGAATAAGGAGTTCAAAACTTCAAATCAATTATACAACCAAATAGTGCATGTAAACACTAGCAAGTAGCAAGCAAACAAGTTATTCAGCTGTCAAAGAAATTTTCTTTGACTTTTTTCCACTTAACCCACTAAGTTTTTATGGCAAAGACTATTTACCAATTGTTTTTTGTTTTCCCGGTTTTCTAGTCCAGAGGAGATTAAAGCACCCAATATCAATATATCAGAATTTTAGATGGCAACAGATGTCATTAAATCCCACATGAACTATTACAGAATATTCTGGGATCCAATTCCATCTAATTTCAGTTACTCCTATGTTTGGCAAGAGGGACTTGGAAGAACTCACATGCTAAAATTCACAAACCAAATATAATATGTCCTCAATTTAATCTAAGAAAAATGAAGCCAATATTTCTTTTCTACATGGAGCACGCGATTCAACATAAAAAATTTTTTTTTATGAACGAGTTACAAATGAAAAGACAAAAATCCTGGAGTAGAATCAGATGCATGCATTAATCCTAATAACAACTAAGATCACATTAAGATGGAGCCCAAGAAAAAAGCAGAACAGAAATAAGCATGTCATCATAAGATTTTTAACATACTGTTTAAAGCATGTTAACATAATTCACCTGGGGCCATGGCCACTAGTGGCAACAACAGAATCAGCAGTCCTCTTAGTCACAGAGGAAGGAGAGGAAGAGGAAGATGATGAAGATGGCAATGAAGTTGCAGAAGGAGAAGAAAGCATGGAAGAAAAGTGTTTAACAGTTAAAGTTGTAGCGGAGGGTGGAGGAGAAAGGGTTAAGGCAAGACGTAAGTGAAGCTCAGAGTAATGTGGGGATGAAGAATCCTCTGAAGACATCACCAAAGTATCTTCCTTTCCTTTCACACAGTACACTTAAAATTACCTATGCCTCTTCCAAGTGCCAATACAATACACATGTGCCAACAAAAAGTGACAAGACAGAATGATAGAGTACTAGTTGTGAAGATTGGATGGATTGGAACTTGGAAGGCAAGAAAAGGAAATGTTTTATGACAACATAGCTATGTCTGGTTGTTTATGGAAAAGGCATAGATGATGTTAGCCACAATGTCCTCAAATTTTTCTTTTTAATAGTAGTATAGTATATTTCACATCTTTGCTTTACCCTTTCACTTTTTATTATATGTTAAAGCAAGCAACCAACGTGTGTTTTCTGGATCATTAGTAATATAAATTTTGTGTGAGTTCATGCCTTCTGCCTTTGCTAAACCAATAATAATTTAGTGGTCTTACTTTTTTGGCCAGTATAGTGGTCTTACTTTACTCTTTTAAGTTTCTTCAAAGTTTATGATATGATGATAACCGTTCAAAAATGAACAAAATAAAATAAAAGGGTTTAATTAGTGAAGCTTAAATTTATGATTTAGAAAAGGATGGTATGAGGCAGTAGGCGACAAAAGGTAGGGATGACTGTGGTATTAGTGGGGACCGGACTACTCATCTGCAAGCTGACGCTCCAAAAGGCAGAGCCGACAAAGTGTGTGACCTGCAACCACAGAGGTAGGGGAGAAACAGATAAAAGAGTAGCCAACAATCCACATTCCACTGTAACTAAGGCACTTAATCAAATCACACAAACTTATTATTACCTCCTCTCCTGTATATAGGATCTAGATGACTTTTTTTTTGAGAGGTTAAGGTTGCAAAATAATCTATTAAATAATGACATATTTGATATGTTTTTAGATTATCCATTAGTTTATAAGTAGAATAAACTAGTTTAAGGGAAAAAATTAGGTAAATCAATTTATAATTAACTTATTTTGCTTTTTTTTATGATTTTTTAAAAAAGTCAATTAAGTCGTATATTTAGGACCGAAGTGAGTAGTAAAATCAAGCCCTTAAGGCACCCCAGCTAACAAATATTTTGCTGCTTTTTAAATGGCACTGGTTACTTTCCAATATGCATTAGTCATTTTTTTTCCATACATGAACATATCTAACAGGAGTAATAGGTCTGGTCAAAAAATGGTGGTAGTAGGTAGAGAGTAATATAGTTGATGTAGGATTAAAGTTTAGTGTATATAGTGACAATACTATTGAAAAATATTTGAATTTCATAACGAATTGGGTTAAGGACCAAAAGTATTTGGTGCTGGGTTATCTTTTATCAAAAGTATGTGTGTTTTACTACCCTTAAACCTAATAATTTAATGCTTTTAAGCAATTTTAATATGTGAAAATTGTTAGTTGATGCATTTTTTATTATTATATTTAATTTCAGTGAAAATAATAAAAAAAATCAAAGAGTGATAATTTTGAATTCTAATTCTCAACTGAATTAATTAGAATATTTAAAGGCAGTTAAGTTAAGAATCGAATTTTGATTTTAATATTATTTACCAAATGTAGTATTCTACAATATGTGAAATAGAAAGTGCATTTTAAATTTAATATTATCTACAAAACATATTATAGTATATAATTGATTTAAGAAACTTAACTATAATAAAATAAACATTGTAATGTCTCATGAAAATCTTATACTCCCTCCGTTCCTAAATATAGGACCTAGATGACTTTTTTGAAAAATCCTAAAAAAAACAAAAAATAAGTTAATTATAAATTGATTTACCTAATTTTTTCTCTTAAACTAGTTTATTTTACCTATAAGCTAATGGATAATCTAAAAAGATATCAAATATGTCATCATTTAATAACCTATTTCACAACCTTAATCTTTCAAAAAAAAAATTATCTAGGTCTTATATTTAGGAACGGAGGGAGTATGAATTACCGTCTTTTTGTTGTGACTAAGCTAATATTTTTTTTTTATACAAACTAAGCTAATATTTTTAATACCCCAAAAAAAAATAAAACTTGGAATTTCTTAAAAAAACAACCGAACTAAATTAACTTTATTAAAAAATGAATTGAATTTGTTTCTTCTATTTTATTCATGTCTATACTCGGATGTAAGACTGCCCAAATTTGAAATGAAAATTAAACATACTGATCTTAGTGGAAAACACTTCTTAAAATATTGCTTAACGCTTATGATTACTCATTAGTCATTACCATTGCGGGCCCCACTTGCTCCTCAGTCCTGACAAAACCCTACATGATGATGTGGTCCCTACACCTGAGATTCAATTCAATGCTGACAGCTCACCGTATCAGAGAATGACTTCCAAACCAATGTTCCGACGTTGGCGGTAACCTTCCCAGGGCGCCCGAGTATTGCCACGTGGCGGTGTCAAGTGCCTCCCTCTCTTGTCGGTGCCTCGTCGCCGGCGAACTCTGTTGTCCAAAACCCAGGGAACAATCACCTATGCTGCTCCCTTGTGGGGCCCATATACTGAATACTACCACATTATCAAATATTTTCAACCCACATCCACTCATTCACTGACACATCGGTAATTAAGAAAAAGTTGTCTTGTATGCTACTCTATATACAGCAAGTATTTTTGTTTTACCCAGATGTTATTGACTTATTTCTCTTGCCTTTTTTTTTTAAAAAAAAATGCATGCTCATTCAGCTCTGTTATGTCTAACTATGAGATTTTTTTTTTAATTTTCATATTTATCATGTTTTAAATCAATTGGTCTGATGTATGAACTACTGTATAATGATTAATACAAAAGTATTCAGAAAATATCATGTTACATATGTTATAATTAGTTAATTTTTCAAATTTTATTAATCCATCCAAATTAATCAAAGATGTTTCACATTAAACATAGGAGGACGGACTTATAAGCCAAGAATTTATTAATGGAGAGATTAGTTCTTTCACAAAAGATCATTGCAAAGAAGAGAAGGAGTGTACCCAAAGGAAAAACACCCAATCAACCCATATAGCACATTCTGTATATCCTTTACTGGGGGATCTAAACTTAGGAGCTAATACTTCATATATACTCTCTTTTCACCACAACCTGAACAGGGCCTAACTTCTAACCTTATGCCTTGATGGATTCAGGTCTTGAGGGACAGATCCCCACTTTGGGCTTCACTAACTAACTCGGGTTTCTTTTGGGCTTTAAGCTCCATTCTTTCAAATGATTGAGGTGTGACTCTATGAGGATGATAAAAAATGATTGGAAGGCAGAAAAAGTGGAGGGTCCACGTGTGCGGACCAAAGGCAAAGGACAAAAAAAAAGAAATCTGAACGGTCATCAAAAGAACGTGACTTTTATGAAACCGTGTACGTGAGTAGAAACCATGAAGAAGATATGTGGGTATGGGTCAAATAGGCACAAGCATGTGTGGCCTTCCTGTATTTTTCCATACACAACGTTTTCATTATTAGCCTATCATGATAGCATCGTATGGTCAATATGTCACTCCGTGTCTATTGACTGTGACTTTTCCCGCTCCTTTATTCTTTTATGCTTCCTACCGCCTTATTAATTATTAACACCAAGTGAACAACTTGGATTTTTTCTCTCACACTTTTAGGATATGCCTCCTCAACCACTCAAATTATAACACCCTATATTTAATATCTTTTCTAGAAATGCAAAAAATCTAGATTCTTTATTCCTAATGAATCTTCAACCTCTTCATTCTTACCCCTTATATAAATAAGAGTTCCTGTTCTTTCCCTTTTCAACCCATTTCCTGACTTTGTTTTACCATCATTGCTTCATAACAGATTCCCTTTAGTGGGGTTTGAGGATTTTCAAGGACTATCTGAAAAGGGTATGCTTCTTCTTCCCTTCCTTTTTTTCAATATTTCTTATCAAACTTGAATAAGTTCTGTTTTGATGTGCACTGCATGCTACACTGAAAGTGTTTATGGGTGTAGAATACAATGCAAAAGCCTAAAATAGGAAAGGATGAAGCTTCTAACGTTTTCCAAATCTAGCTTTTAGAGTGTAATCCTCATATGATGTCGTGGCTTAATTAGACCTTCTTATTATGATTTGAACACATATCAAGTTCATGTCAAACTGTCAATCATTTCAGTTAAATCCAATTGAAGTGACGTAAATACATACTTATTTAGCAATATTGACTTCAATACTTTTTGTTATGTGCAGGGTCAGTTCAGATTTCACTTATCTTTTCATTAATATTTAATACTATTGAAAACTTCTCTGTATGCTAATTTATAACCATTACTTTCTTCACTTGTTACAGTTGATCAGTGAGAAAGAGGAACAATGCTGCTAAGAAGCTCATCTACGCCAGTTCTTGGGTCTCTTCTTTCATCCTTCCCAGAAAGTCCTTGTAATTCCCTACACTTTGAAACCACCCACATGGTGAAGCATAATCTTTCACCATTGCCATTGACCAATAATCCTCATCATAGCCACAAACTCTCTTTTCACCAACATGGCTCTCTCAATCTCTCCTCATTATCATCCACTTCCTCTCCAATGTCACCCTCCATTTCTGACTTTGATAGCCACAAAGGCTTTAGAAGAGTTCAGTCTGAAGACAACTTGGTGAACCTCGCTTATGCTTCTTCTTTGAACAAAACTTTGTTTTGCCTGGACACAATCCCATCTTTCTCCTTGACTCACCACAAGGGCTTAAGAGAAGAAGATGAAGATGAAGATGAATATGAAGATGAGGAGGAGGAAAGTGAGTTTGATGGGGAGGAACAATGGGAGGAGAAGGAAGGGATTTCAAGTTCAATGGAAGGTGTCAAGAGTTTGATTGTGAATGAAGAGGTGAGAGTTGAAAATATTGGAACTTGCAGGGTGGGTTTTGGTGATCAGGAAAACTTGAGTGTCAAGGAAACACATTCTGCAGTTTTGTTTGGAACTGAAGATTGTGGGGATGGTATGGATGGCTACAGAGGTGGAGGCTGTGGAGGTGGTGGTGATTATAACTCCATGGGAAAGGGAGGCTTTGATGGAGAAAGTAGACATGAAGTGGAAGAATATTACAAGAGAATGGTGGAGGAAAATCCTGGAAATCCCTTGTTTCTGAGCAACTATGCTCAGTTCTTGTATCAGGTAATAAAAAGATAAAATTTCCAACATCATGTCATATCCAATAAATTTTTGTAACTTTATTATGATGATTTTAGATGGGCCGACTTGGCTCAACGGTAAGCTTGCTTACCCTGGGATCTGAGGTTGTGGGTTCGAATCAGGCACTCTGCAAAAAGCAGAGGTTAGACTGCCTAGTATATTCCCTTTCCAAGCACCATCACCAAGTGGTGATTAGAATTGGGTTGACCCTTTTTTATTATGATGATTTTAATTTTTTTTTATATTTTTTGAACAGCACAAGGGAGACAATCATGGAGCTGAGGAGTATTACTCGCGAGCCATACTAGCAGACCCAAAAGATGGTGAAGTTCTTTCACAGTATGGAAAATTAGTGTGGGAGCTTCATCATGACCAAGATAGAGCATCAAGTTACTTTGAAAGAGCAGTTCAAGCCTCACCCCAAGACAGGTATATATACCATACGCATGCTCACCTATGTCCTTGGTGAAAAGACAAGATCGTACATGACCATTGTGGGATTTATATATAATTTGTGACATTAGCTAATGTTTGGTGTATCATTTTTTGCAGTCATGTGCATGCAGCATATGCTAGCTTCCTTTGGGACACTGAAGAGGATGACAATGGCTGCTTGCCTCTGCCGCCATCAAACTTCAATGAGGGAGCCATGTTGGTTTCTGCGGGAGCTTCATGATTAATGACAGAAACTGATATGCAAATATGATGACTTAGAATGTTAGAATCTTTGTCTGAATATGAAGGCACGTTCTGTATTATGTGAAATCTCCCAAAACCAATAGTCATTCTAGATTCTTAATTGATCCAGTGGGGAGATAAAATGGAGTATTGCTGGAGAAGCAATAATGTAGCTAGCGATTAATATAATCTGCAATTCTGCTACAAAAGGACTTTGGTCAGTGGCATATATGTACATGTATCAGGCAGGTTTCAAGAGGAGAACTAATAAGAAGAATGCATTAGGAATAGGATTTTACGGGTATGGTGAACTTTTGTGAAGTCTTAACAGTGTCTACGAGAAACACTGGAGCGAGTAATTGCGTGGCATACTTAAGTTTTATTGTTTTGATATAGTGATCAAATGATTACATCTTCTTCCATTAGTCACTTACAATATACATGTGGCCCAGCTAATGACTGATTTACACCCAAAGCAAAGACAAAAACATGCAAATTTGGTATGTTTGGTGTTGAGAAAGAAAAGTGGTGGGAAATGGAAAGTAAAAGGGTGAAGATGAAAAGAAGATGTAATGATGAGAATTTAAGTTTGTGGAGCCTAAAAAAGTGTGAGATGAAGAGAAAAAACTTGTGGACCCGAGATATATGTAAATTACCAAAAAACCTTTCATTTTTAATTCTTTTCTTTCCCTCCTTCTCTCATCCAAAGGTACCCTAAAAAATATTACTAACATTTATAGGCCAAAAAATTGAAGGGAAAGAATTGGTGTAAAAGATGTTAAAAACTAGTTTAAAACTGTCGAAAATAAATATATAAATAAATTACATAATCTCCTCCATTAGCTACCATTGGTTGCGTCATGGACATACTCATGGACCTATGTCTTGGATGTTGATTTCAAGTTCAGATGAAAAAAGTAATTTAACGCTATTTTAAAATAAATACAGTAGATTTGGCCAAAAAAATTAAGTACACTAGGTATATAAAAATAAAATAGAGTAGGTGAGAATTTTGCTTTGTAATCTAAAACTACTTAAGATTTTTCTCCACTTGTGTTTTGATATAGGGAAGGAAGGGGGAGAGAAAATAATATGTATACCTATTTAGTCTGAATCCATTTTTTATAATCTACTTTTTAAAAATCAAAATATCAAACCAAACATGTTAATAAAGGTATACATCTCCCAAGATTTTAATAACTTTATATTCCCATTTCTTAAATAATACAATACTGACACACAACTCCTTCCGTGAGTAATACAATACTGGTCTCTGCATTTTTTTCATATTTAAGAGCTAAAGCAGTACTATTGTAGAAGTTGAATAATAAACCCAAATGACGTGCAACTCATTCCGTAAGTAACACAAAAATAAAACTTAATCCTATCAATAGTCAAATATTTGCATTAAAGTACAACTCGGTGCCTGCTGAAGGTAAGAGAGCCACTACCAGAAAAATAAAATTAAACATCTTTCACTACAAATAGCAGCTGCTACACCTGCTTAGGCTAAACAACACTCTACCGTGAAAGCGGGTATGCCTCAGACTATTTCTATGCCCAAATCGCCTTAAAAACCACATTTTCTCCAACTGAAGACATCGGATAAAAATACAGGAAGCAAAAATGGGGGCCCTTTTCTAATCTTTAAGCAGCTCAGTAATAGCCACTCCCATAATACGTCTGTGGAGCTGCAGCTGTGGCCACAGCTGGTTGAGGAACTGGAGCCGGAGCTGCAACTGCAGCTGCAGCTGGTTGCACATAACTCGGTTGAGGAACTGCAGCCTGAAATTCAGACAAAAATACATTAGCCCCTAAATATAGTATTAACTCTGTTATTATGACATAAAACATAGAAATAATGTATAATGCGCATTGAATGCGACCTTGCAACAAATATCATGACTGTAACACGGCATCATGGGTAGTTTAGTACCTGGCCAGGATAAGGTGGGTAGGCCGCGTATGCAGTACTTTGTGGAACTGAGGCGGGCTGTGTGCTAGCATAAGCGCCACCATATCCAGGGTAAGCGCCATATGCACCTTGCTGCAAATATATACGCATCATTTAAATTCAAAATATTTTATCACGAAGAAACACACAAGATAGATAGTGAAGAAAAGGAAAGAATCATGCCCTACCACCTGGGTGTAACCAGCAGCCCATTGTTGGCCCTGCGAATGTGTGGCAGGTGGCCAAGTTTGAGGTTGCACTCCATAAGCCCACTGGTTCTGTGCATTTGGATATGCACCCATTGATGATTGGGCAGGTGGAGCGGCATAAGATCTCGCTATTTTTGCTTTATCTGAAGTGAGAAAATCCTCTGCATGACGCTTCCTCAACTCTGACATGCTCCTATGAGGCAAGAAAAGTTTGGCGTGCCTATCCTCAGCTCTCTTGATGGATTGAACATCTCCAAAAAGATTTAAGAACTGAAATTTATTGGAGGGAAAAGGAGCCAAATAAGTTTGTGATTATAGAAAAATAAATGTGGGTGGGCTACTGGCCAGGCAAAAGAACAGAAACAACGCATTATTATTATTTTGTGGTTTCCCAAGGGTATCCCCACTCGCGTGTCAAGTGGGACTAATCCCTCGCTGTTTTGAAGTCTCATATAAGGGATAGACAGTTGGCCTATGAATTTGCTCCATTCGCAAGGGCTAGGGATCGAACCCTCAACCACTTGTTTAAGGGACGAGAGTACTTCTCACTCACGCCAACCCACTCACGCCAACCCACCAGGTTAACAACACATTACTATTTTATAAATGACAAAACCCGCCAAATCAACATTACAGGGGATGGCATTATAAAAAGTACCATTTAGACCATCATTAAAATGAAGTTATCAGCAGTGTCAGCATGATGACTCAGTCCAGAATAAAAAAATCAAAATATAAGTCATTTGGTGATTCCATTTGTTTCGGTAAAACCATAGAAATAAAGATCGCCGGAGGATTTCGTGAAATTGTGCTGCAAATATCAGCAAGTAGCTTAGAGAAAATTCTGCAAAATCAAGTCGACAAGACCATACAATATCTGTTGCAAGCCCCAGCAAACTTACATGGATCTCCCCGGGAAATTATTTTTTGCGCTAAAAAGTGATAGATTTTGACTTAGATTGTTTCTCTCTTCCTGACTTAGATTGTTTCTCTCTTCCAGACAGATTCCAAGGTTTCTCTAGACCTAAAAATTTATATTTCATATCGCACCAGGTTTTTAACTTAACTCAGCTAGTAGTTAAGAGCCCCATCGTGAATTGTAAGGTAATATGAAATATAACAGAAGGTCTATTGTTTATATATTCAACGAGTTAACCAATATTCAAACTTCTTATAGAATTTTAGACCTCAGGAAATACTCTGAATAATCTTCATCAAAACAAATTACCTCCAGAAAAATGCTAGAGAGTTCTTCCCTATCAGTTGCACTTGCAGTATTTGCGTTCTCAGGGCTGGGAAAAATAAATTTTGTAACCAATGAATCTAGAAAGTCAATGTCAACTTTATTCGGTAAAGGTTGGATGGCCTCAAAATGTAACAAAGCCTGCACATACCAAGCAAAACAAGGTCAGAAGAATATATAGAACACACATTGAATTAGTGATGACATGAGATGATAGCAATAGACAGGAGAAGTTTTGCAACTTTGGCGGGGAAATGCCCCGCCTTCGTCAACATACAGTGAAGGGGCAATTATGTGTTAAGTTAAGAGATGGAGCATACTTCGAGAATTGGCCTTGGTGACTGTACATGCTCGAGCCCCTCGACTAGAATCTCCCTAGCCTTTTCAGCATTCCCCGAAACCTATTGGCCACATAAGAAGAAATTTTAGAATAAAGTCAAATCAAGCATGCAGCTTAAGAACATTAAAAGAACCATTAAGGGCCATGAAATCTAGTCTTCTAACTAGTAATAACCAGAACAAACATTTAAAAACCACCTCACTAAGAAATTGATCATTTGCATCTTGAAGTCCTTGATCTTTACCACAAAAAAATAAGAGTAAAAAAACAGTTTCCTCACATATAGCCTCTCAAAGCATTGAAATCTTCCATCAGGAGCAAAATAGCTAACCTTGATCATCAGAATATCAGCAACGCAATTTTAAAACAAAGTAGGATATAAATTTAATTGGGCAGAAGAAATGAAGCTAAACACCTAAAAAAAGGGTAAGACAAGCTTCAGATTTAAAAAGTGTATCAGAGTGCTCAGAAACGTTGGTGAACTTACCAGATATACAAATCGAGAATACTGAGCAAACAGCATTGGTAATGTCTGAGAGTGTTCTTTTCCTTTTTCAATGGCAATAGCCTGCTCATATAAGGAGTAGGCATCGTCCAATTTACCCTGGGAAATTCATGAGATGCAAATAAGGTGAGCAATTAAAACTTAGATTGTCTTTCAAGCCAAATCAACATAATTTCAATAAACCATCATACCAGTCTATTTTCCATATTTGCATGCCTGATTATAGCTTCAAGAAGACCAGGAGAAATTTCGGTATGCACCAGTTGGTAAGCAGCTCGTGCACCAACTATATCCCCATTCTGCTCCTTGAAACGTGCAGAAAAAAGATGTATCTCAGGCTGCCTCTGTACAATGACAAAAACACGATAATTAGATTAAATTGATAAGGTAAGAAATAATTCTCTCTTAAATTGAATTATAACAGTAATACACGATAATTAGCCTGTAATTGTGCAACGACAAAGGTAACATGAGTGAATCATCACATTCTAAGACTACACAATCTTTATCTATTAATTGTACTCCCTCCGTTCCTAAATATAAGAGCACTTTGACTTTTTTGGAGAATCCTAAGAAAGCAAAATGAACAATTTAATCATAACATATTTTAAATATTATTACATCATATGTAAGTTCATAAGTCAAATAAACTAGTTTAGTGAAAAAATTTGGGAAAATCAATTTTTAATTACCATATTTTGCTTTCTTAGGATTCTCCAAAAAAGTCAAAGTGCTCTTATATTTAGGAACGGAGGGAGTATAATATTATTAATAAATACTAATGTTGATCATTATTGTAACATGATAATCACAATAATTGATCACAAGAATTTTATTTTTTGACCAGACTTCCATCTTGTCATTCCATTTATTCTAAACAAATCCATTCAACCAAATAATGCTTCAATATTTGGAATGATAAAGCGATTAAAAGAAAATGATCACCAACTTCTAGACAATTTTAAGCTGAGTAAAACATAGTTCCACGAGAGTTAGAAATCACCTTCACAAAAACCTGTGTTGCCCGAGCAAGTACATTATTAGCAAGATCCATGCTCCCACTGGCTTCCATACTCAATACATACCGTGTCCAGTACTCTGGATAATTGGCACATGCAATAACACATCTTTCATACAGCTTTACAACCTGATTCACACAGAACAAAGAAGAGAAGCATATTATATAGATTGTTTGTACTAGTATTTCTCATCTACATAAGCTAAAAGCATTAATACAAAGCACAAAAGGAAATACAAAGCATCAAGAAATACTCCTTATGGGAACAGAGAGGCCCCTCAAATATGAAAGGAGGGACCCTCCTTGCCTGAGACAGATGACTAGGAAGATTACAAGACACCTGCATGCATAACATTCGCAACTTTAAAAAGAATAAACTTTTACAAACACATGACGAACCTAGAATGTCCACTGGCAAATTAGAGTTCGAAGTACTTAGCCTCAAGAAACCAAATCGAAGGCCCATGCTTTAGTCTCAGTTCAATTTCCCCATTAAAAAGTTGCTTCATCCAACGAATTAGCCAATAAAAGCATATGATACAGCAGATATTACTTACTGTAAGTCAATCTATAATAGGAAAAACTAAAAACAGAAAGTGCAAACCATGGAAAACCAGTTCAGTTACCTTGCTGAAGTCGCCTTCCCTTTCGATAAAATCCAGATAGTTATGCCAGTTCTCAAGCTCTGCAGCATTGAGGGGCTTTATATGAAAGTAGGGCCTCCTGATAGCTGTTTCAAAACCAATGATCTTAGAATCGAACTCTTTAGCTTTCTTATATAACTCTTCTCTAATGGCGACATACTTCTCCAACTCTTCCGCTTCTGTTAAGCCAGCACTTACAGGTTTAGGAGGATTTTCCGCACCATCAGGATGAACCTCCCCCTCATTGGCTTGGCCATTGTCCTCTGAAACTACGCCTCCTACTGCTGCTTCATCAGCAGAACGCAACTCTGATAACGGCCGGCTTCCAGCTAACTCCTTAAAGCTGCAACATTTCCACAAAAAAGAAATTCTATTCAGTAAACATAATGAGAGGACAGATGGCATGCAAAACAATCATGAAACATTTGTCATGTACTAGTTCAAAAATAAGTGCTCATTATGCAAGTGTATGGTCGGATAGACGCACAGATCCAAGCTACAAAACATAAAATAAAACGAAGAAACTACAATCACCTGGTGAAATATCGATCTAATTGTTGGTTTGGATTCTCTAATATTCTGGTGTAGATCATGACAAGACGGGCCCAATCTTGCTGCATATACTCATATTCAATGTATTTATCCCATAATGGAAAAGAAAGATAATCTGTACCAACATAAGCTAATCCTCTTTCAAAAAGCCTGTAATATAGAAACATCAGAGTTTGGATTAACATGCAATTCACAAGCATCAATTACTGAAGCACATCTAGATGTGGGAGACAGCATGAATGTTCAGGGAGAACGAACAAATCAGTCATAACATCATATAGGACATCCAAACGCTGCATTTACCTTCCTGCATAATATCATAATATGTCTGAGACATGGAGGAGTCATAGAGGCCATCTTAGCCATTAACCAGATCAGATCTTCCCAGCAGCAATTTGCATATTGATGCACCTCAGTGTCAAAGTTAAAGACGGCAACCATTCAAAGAAAACTAAATATCTAGGGCCTCAAAATCGGTTGGTCAAGTAGATTGGAAAAAAAAGTAGATTGCCCTAAATTAAACACAGCCACCCCTTTGTAGCCTCAAACCAAGGATTTAAAAATTACAAATACAAAAAAACTTTAATATGCATTCCCATCATAGCTTTTCTGCCAAAAAAGGGGGTACCACTGTAGCAAACTTCTCGAACAAGGTTAGAAAGTAGATTGTGAAACACCAGAAGCTGGCGTATAGGAAATCAAATTGAGCTCCCAACACAAAGAAAGAACAACAAAATATTAGGCGGCCATACCTACGAACTGTGTCAGGATCCCCATATGTGCTTATCGCAAATGTGCAATAATGCAACCACATATCCACTGAATATGTAACTCCTTGAACCGCTCGCTCATAAACTTCGACAACTTTATCAATGGAGCCGAGACGAGCCTCATGATCAGCATACTTCTTCCAATATCCATAGCACAAAGGAAATTCAGCTACAAAAGAGTCATAAACTTTCCGGATCTTCAGAATGTTGTTCTGCAATGGAGGAGGCATCAATAAACAGGTTTTACTGTTACTCGGTAAAAAAAACAAAGCACAATTACTTCAAGTGGTCAACATAAATTTTAAATTACAAGAATAAAGGGTGAGAAAATAGGGAGCAAAAGTCCATCTGGTCCTCAAGTCACTTTTATTTGAATAGTATTTGATTAGGAATATCAAACAGACAGGAAATGATTTCCAAAAAGGTAATGTTCTTACATGAGTTTTCCTTCAAAATCACTTCATCCTAAAAATATATTTGAGTAACAGGAGTAAGAAAAATAGAAATACAAGAGACTTCATGGATTTCAAATGACACGAAACCACATCAAACTTTTCTGGGAAAAACACACAACCCAACTTCAATCATAAAAAGTTTCAAATACTGATATGACAGTATGTGATGCAGCTTTCAGTAACAAACCTATAGCTGGCAAGCCTGAGAAGTATGAAGTAAAAAATTTAAGCTAATTAGTAACCTTACAACAAGAGGCACCAGATAAATGAAATCAAGCTATGTGAAGGAAAGAGAGCAGACAGCTTATATGAAATGCAATGACATAAGCACAGGATATACTACACCGTTCAGACCAAGTATTGCATCTGTAAAGTAAAAAAAGTTAAGAACACTAATGAAACAGCAATTCTTGAAAGGAACCAGTTTTGCAGAACCAGCAAAACTAATGTGTTGGATTAATATGTAAAAGGTGATCCTACATAAAGTTTCTGTCTAAAAGTTTTATTTCAACCAACCTCTGTCACTTTCTCAGTTTCCTCAATCAGGGCAGTCCAGGCATTAAAATCTAAAGAATTAGCTCTCACGATATTCCACAGCCTATCTTCCTCAGCAGACATAGCAACTTCTAATTTCAAAAAGGAATAAGCGTGTTAATATTGTCAGATGCCACCCGACAATATAAACATAATATAACAGGACAAAATCACAACAAAATAATTATAAACATCAAACTATAAATACAATAACAAAAAGCCCGGAAATATTATTTGGACGAAATTTTTATTTTTTTAACAGCCTATAATACTTAGTTAAAAATAATTCATTGCTAGTATTGATATTTCATATCATACACTGCAGCAGGAAAAACACTATTAATTATAAGAATTACATGGAAACTAAGATCAGTAAATTATGATTGCTTAAAACATTTAGTAGAAAAATAACCACTAAACTCTTGGACCAACAAAAATTAAAAACATTCTTACGTTGACTTGGTTTGTCATGACATTAGTGGTCTCTCCCTCCAATCACAGGTTAACATGTAAAGAAGTCTGGCGTGAATATTTTAATCCCAGTAGGCACCCTAAAACAATTATTTGTCAAACTTTTTTTTTTGTGTTTTCATGACTTTGCAAGCTGGGAAAAAAATATCTGACATCTATTTGTTTTAGAATGCCTACTTAGTTTTAAATAAGTACATCAAACCTTACGTGATTGATCAGATTGGAGAGATTACAAATAGCGTGCCAAAGGTGTTTCACCTAAGATTATCTATAAAGGTTAAAATGCTAGGCTGACATCAAATTATCGCTCTTCATATGAAAATGTTAGATAACAATCAGATAGCCTTGTGCCAAACACTTATTGCCTAACCATATGAAAGATGTTTTTCACCTGCTGCTGGTCCATCAACATTCTCTGACACACTTCCATTTTCGAGCCCTGTGGCATTTGCCACTGGTCCATTCACAGAAGAAGTATACTCAGGCGCTTGAGGATATTCAACTGTTGTGTTTCCACTGGAAGTCTGATCAGCACCAGTTTGCACGATTCCATCCGTCGAGTTGAACTGTGCGTGTTGTTGAACAGAACTAGGATCTCCACTATAAACACTTCCATCTCCGAAATTCGAAGAATTCAATTCAAATGTCGTCCCACTAGCCTGCTTAGCTTCTGAGCTAGGCTCAACAGCAGTAGAACCCGCCTCAGGAATAGCATCTGACATGGCAGTGTCAGCTTGGCCACTCTTCGCAGAATTAAAGCTTACAGCTGCAGATTTTTCAGTAACCGCTTCGCTATCACCCATGTTCAGATAAACAAGTCTTTACCTCCAAAAAAAATCTGCATATACAAAACAATCACCAGCTTTCCTTAAGACGTGGAAAACAATATGTTTGGCAGCTAAGATAACAACTACTATTTAATTATATTACATGAACCTTGTTTAGCTTGTTTGGAGTACAGTATATAAAGCATGGAAGTGTGATAATCCTTTGTGCATAAATTATGTCAACTTAAGCAGCAAAATAATCATGTTCAAACATAAAATTCAATTAAACATAATATATCATTGTGAATACATAATTGAAAAGCTTCCAACAGAAAAATTCAAAATAAGCAGCACTCCGTAGCCTAATCTATAATTGAAACAAAAAAACACAACAAATTGAACCTGTAAATTAAAAAGATGAACCAAACATTGGGCCTCTATATAAACAACATGAATATCTAGGGTTTCAAACTCAAAACCCTAACTGAAGCAATAAAGATAATGCAGGAGCAATTTACATACCTAGATTGTGAAGCCTAGTATTTCAAGAGAATTCTATTGTGGCGAATTAGATTAAACCCTAATCGACGACAGTGATTTTTAGTGTTATATGGAAAAATTGAAATTCGCGGAAGATGAGTTAGGGTGGGTGTGATAATGTGGGATGCTCTATTTATAGTTTGACAGAATTGGGTGCGGGCGGCTTGATTTTATTTGGTGCTGCTGTTAGATCTGAACCGTTCGTGGAAGAAACGAGATTGATCTGAGCCGTTGGTTTGGTTGACCTTTTGAGAGTTGAGAGTGTTTGTGGTAGATTATGTGTGCGGGTGCATGTTATATAGGCTTGTGAGGGCGGCAAGTGTCATCCTAGTTCCTGGTCTCGTGGCATAGATGCCTGACAGGAACATTGAAGGCCCAATTAGGATGTTGAATGAGTTTTTCACACTTAGATAAGCTGAACTTACTTTAGTTCCACATTTAAAAAAAAAACCTTAATTCACTTTATGGTCTAATTTTATGGAGTAGCTTTTTAACTTATATGTTAAAAATATTACTCCCTCCCGTCCTTATAATAAGTCATCTACCGCCTCAAAATTTTGGTCCTTAATATAAGTCATTAGCCGTCATTAACTAGCTCATTTATTAAATTTTTCCCAATTTACCCTCATCATTGGAAAAGTATTTCTTTAATTGAATTGATTTTTTCTCTACTTCACTTTTATTTCCCTCATAAAGATAGAAGATTACGAAAAGAGAAAAAAACAGTGGGTCATAGTGATAAAGGTGAGAGGAGTAAAAATGGAAAACACAAATAAAATAAGACCAATTCAATGATGTAACTTCCCTTAACTTTCATTTCTCGGTTTGTGCAATTTGAGCGGTTGGTGACTTATAATAAGGACAGGAAGGAGTATATTTAAGAATATTTCTAAAAGGGGCAATTGAAAGGGATTATTTTAAAAATACAGTAACTATTTTTTGTAATTTACTCAATTAGTTTTTTTTAAATCCCCATGGATTAGTGACAAATATATGCGACTCAATTACAATTAAGAATTTTATGATATGTGTTATCTAAAAAAAGAATTTTATGATGTGAAATTGCTTTATGTGCCCTTGATCTCTACCCTTACCCCAAATATTTATGCACATTTTTTCTCCAAAATTAAGAAATAAGTTGCTGCATGGTGATAGTTGTGTTGTAATGCATGATATCAGACAGTGTGTTTTTTATACAAAATCAGAGTAGCAGCCTTGTGTGTAGTGAATGTTGGGTTGAGGAATACTGTGAACGTAAAATCGCAGTTACAAAACTGAAAGTGTAGATGATATAGATGTGAGGCCATATAGAATAAAGAATGGACATGTGAGGTGAGATGAAGAATGGACGTGAATATTGTAATATTGTCTAAAATTTAAAATGGCATGAATGTGGCTAGAAAATATTGTTGAAGGTAGTAATGAGTGTGGAAGTTGTTAAACATGCTCCTTTTCATTAATGGCATGGCTAAAAACTTTAAACTTACAGTTTATGTGTCCGCTATTAATATTTACAGAGGGTACATCAACCTCACACTTAAAAAGAAAGAAAGAAATAAACTCTACTGGGTGAGCTTTTTTTTTTTGCTGAAAGGATAATTTCATTAATAAAAATAAGATTACATACACTTAATACCCAAACTAGAGTACATAAAAGAGGAGACAGTTAGTATAACAGAGTACACCATATTGTGCTCCAGATCAAAATAACTAGGCATAAATATACCGACTAACATCAAAATATAAAGATGACAAACTAGACTCCAAACAATAATGTTGATCCTTATCCATTGCAAGTAGACGGTGAGGGAGTTGGTTTTCCATCTTATCATGAGCGAATGACAAAGTGATTGTCCAAAGACTTGCTCTCCCGAGCTCACCGACTTTAATGCAAAAGTTGCATGTTAGCAGCTAATGGGTGAGCTTACCATGGTTTAAAAGACAACAAATTTTATATCAATAGCAAACTTTGTTCAAATGTAATAAAAAAAAGTAAACTTTGTTCAACACATTACTACTATTGCTAGTATAAATATAAAATTAACTAAAGTAAGTCCATTCAAACAAACCCTTATAATCAAAGTGAATTATATAAAGGGTAATTAATTTGATGTCCCACTTAACACAAATAATATAAAAAATGTCCCACGAAATGGGGAAATTAAACTAAGGTCCCAAGAGACCTTACTTTGATTATCTTACAAGTCAAAAAGACATTTTGCCCTTTTTTTATTATTCACAAAACATCAAGTGTTCAAGTGGTGAATAACAACGTTTTGACCATACGCAACAAGTTACCGAGCGTCAGTCACAAAAGTTTACATTTTAACTAACAACAAGTGTTTAGTTTGTGAATAAAAACGTTCCAACCATACCTAGCAAGTCATCGTGGGCATCCGTCACAATATCTGACTTAAAAAATAATTAAAGTAAGGTCCCTTGTAACTCTACTTTAATTTCATAATTTCATGAGATTTTTTCTATATTACATGTTTGATGCGTAGTAGTATGACCTCAAATTAATTAATTGCCCCTTCCATAAATAAATCTCCTAATATAAATCTCACATTGCCATAGCCATAGGTAATAATAAAACCTAGCCAGCGAGCTGAAACTGTGATCTCTCTCTTTCTGCAGTGACGGCGGAAACCCTTCGTTGAGCACAAAATCGGCATGGCGTCTCGCAGGGGTGGAGCCTCGCTTCCGGAGAGGCCTTCCAAGAACCACAACGCCGGCATAATGGCCAAGCTCTCGCACTCGCCTATCGTGGCGAAGGGCAAAGCAGCCGCCAACGACGCCGCCTTCGTCACGAAGAAGCTCCTCAAGAGCACCGGCAAGGCCGCCTGGATCGCCGGCACCACCTTCCTCATCCTCGTCGTCCCCCTCATCATCGAGATGGACCGCGAGCAGCAGCTCAATGAGCTCGAACTTCAGCAGGCTAGCCTCCTCGGTACCCCCACTCCCAAATAAACCAACCCATTAGGTCACATTCAATTTTTACAGTTCGGTCCTTTATCAATGTATGTTTGGTTGTATGTTGCCTAGGTTCAAAATGATGTATTTTGGAGAATACTCCTTTGGTTGTATAATTCCATGGCTTTGGATTGCAATGACCTTACAAATGTAGCTCAAGAATCATTTAGTATTGTGGCGCAAATTTTATATCCCATATATTTCTTTTTTATGTTACTTCTTAGTATATGTTGCTATCACAATGTGGCGTGCTGAATTTATCTTATCAGTTCTTTATGGGTGCAATTTGAGGCTTTTGAGCTTATTTTGTTTTGCAAAGGATGAAATCTGCTTAAAGAGATAAGCATTGGAGTTTCATGTTTCCTCCTACCCACTTTTACTTCAAGAATGACTCCGGTGGGTTGAGTTGCTCATGTGTTCGTTTTATTTCTACATGTTCAGTCACTGGCTGTGTCTATTTACAATTGACATGGATTGTATCTGAAAAATCAAGCTGACATGTGATTGTTTTCTATTTCATGACAACAAGTTAAATGATTACTTGAGACTGTTAAGATTTAAGAATGTTCATCCTTTTGGAGATACTCCCTCAAACTTTGGTAATGTGAGTTTGGTCCTAAATTTAAGGCTTAGAAGGAAATGTGAGTTTGGTCCTAAATATAAGACATATTAGAGGATATTAGTTTGGTTTTAAATATATGACATTTCGAATTTTTTTAAAATTTCACCAAATTATTCTATTGATGCTTCCTAACAATGAACAAGCAACTGAGGCAGCATGGGAATAAAGTCACATGGTTTAGTTAGGGTGCTATGGTTTGGTTAGGGAGTGAATGACCGACTTGGGTTAATGGTAAGCACGTTTGCCATATGGTCTGGGTTGTAGGTTCGAATTAGTCTCTATGCATATACCATATGTAAGGTTGCATAGTATATTCCCTTCTCCAGCACCGTCACCAAGATGATAAATTTTTCTTGATAGGCTAACTTTCTTCCCATATCTTTAAATCAAGTTGGGTCATTCTTGTAGTTTTTCCATGCTCTGCTTGATAAATCATCACTGGGATCCCAGTCGCAGCCCTTGTTGACTAGGATTTCTGCCGTTTCTCTTGGCTTTTCATGGGCTTGATTTGTGTTTGTTCTTTCCTCTATTTGCATCTTAAGTGTGCCAGCACTATTCTAATGGTTTTATAACTCTGCTGAATACATGGATGCTCTGAAACTCGAGGTTTGTAGTTCTTCTAAAGCATGAGTACCACAAACACAAACACACACACACTTACGTGTATGAGTTTATTTTCCTGGAGAAATATATTATAGTAAAAAGTATTCCATTTAACGTCTTTGGTAATAAAATGAATTCCTATTGATATGGATAGAGCTGGGAATTTTCAACCCGCCCTTAAAAAATGCGGGTCGGGCCAAAGAAATTGGAACCCGCTTATATCGGGTCAGGTCGGGTTGCTAGCCCACTTATATCGGGTTGGATCGGGCCAACCCGTCGGGTTGACGGACTAGCCCGCTTATTTTTTTTAAAAAAAAAAAATCTGTCTTTTTTTGGGTAATGAAAATTATCAGTTTTTTCTTCTAAAACTCATCTTCCTTCTTTCATTCTTTCACGTCTTCTTTCTTTTCATTTTCAATTTCAATGTTTTTAGGTTTTTTTTATGTGTGTGAGGTTTCAAATTTTTGTTTTGGGGTGTGTAACGTGAATATATGAGTTTAAGTATATATATTAAACATATGAGGAAGAAAGTATCGCCGAAATCATGGATATATGCTCTTACGTAAGGGAATGCAAAAAAAGTCTTTTGACATTGTAATATGTTATAGATATTTTAACTTTGTTGTTGGGCAACAACAAAAAAGAAAAAGTTGGAGATTAAAAAATATATAGTTTGCTGATTAGAAAATAATGACATGTTATGGATTTTTGAAAATCATAAACTATTTTGAATTAGTTCACATTATAATTTTAAAATTTAGACAGATAAATTTCAAAACAATAATGTGAACAAATTCAAAATAGTTTATGACTTTCTAAACAGATAACACCTAACTTTGAATGGGTGGATCTTGATAGAGCGACTTGAAATTTGTACATATTATATCTTGTAATATATATATATAGTGGTATCCAGTTTTATTAAAAAAAAGACAAATAAAATTATTCATTTACTTTGTTGGTAAATGATGTTGTAACAAAATTTTTGTGCTTACTTTACTATTTTAATGTTCAATTTTAATTTTTTAAAAAATAATATAGCTTGCAATTCGGGTCGGGTCGGGCTGGCCCGCCTATTCGTATATATGGGTCGGGTTAAGATATTTCAACCCGAATTAGAATCGGGTTGAGTTAGGCTAGTTCGCTTCTAATGTGGGTCGGGTCGGGTTAGCCCGTTTTCCCGGCTCTAGATATCGAGCAGCATTAAATATATCTGTAGATCATCAAGGCCATGAACATGGTGTATTTGGGACAGGGCATTACCTGGATACACTTATTTGATAACTTATGTTAAAATATCTTTTATTGCTGGGTGTAACCAAATTGTTGTTCTCTTCCTGATAAAAAAGGCACTCCCGTTGATGGCACAGATAGCTTGAAGTAGCCAAATGGGAAATGGCGAAGTTTGAGTTACAGACGCTTGTGTTTTGATCCTACCGAAAACTAGTTATAAGAAAATTGATATGGAGCCTGCCATTCATAATGTGTGAGTGTATTTATATTTATACTTTACTATGTCGACTTAAAATCTATGGTATATTCATTTGAAGCACACCGCTATGTAGATCGTGGGACTTGTCTTGGGTGGAACCTCGATTGGTCACGGTGCAGCTCATTTCGCCACGTGCACAATATGCTCTTGCTCTCTTAGACGACCACATCAGAATATATTATTCACCTTAATAATTTGCGGCCTTTTGGCTTGTGTGTATTTGCAATAAGTGACTAAACTTCAAAATGCAAGTTGGAATGGGCAGGACTAAAAAACATACTCACAACTAATGATGTTAAAGTTGTGAGTTGGCACTTCGATTTTATGATTTGTACCACTCAATTTAACCAAAACATATTACGAGTTATGTAAATTCTCCATGGTTATAAACTTAATAGATACTCGCACATTTCGATCGTTGTTATGTTTAATTGACCAACTTTAGTGATTTTATATATAAATTTTATAGAATATCCTCTATTTATATACTATAAACAAGTGTTTATTAATAAAAGTAAACTCTTATGAGTTCACGATTCAAGTATATGATTTTACGAGTTAATTAAACTCACAAGTTTGACAACTTTGTTCGCAACAATTTTACCCCAAAAATAATAAATATCTATTAGGGTAGCAGGTGAGTGTTGTCCAAATATTAAATTACCTCAAACAAACTCAAAACCAGTAATCAAAATTGGCAAATTATAAATAAAAAATTGATTTAGTTTAAGGTAATAGTTGATGTTTATTTTCCAATCACGTAATCAAGATTGCCCATAAATTTTAATTCATTTTCGTGTGTGATGTGAAAAAAAGGGTCAACCCAGTTCTAATCTACATTTGGTGAGGGTGTTAGGGAAGGAAATATCACTCATATCGTGTGTGATGTGAGTAATATTCTATTTTAATTTTTTATTGAGGTTTTGGAAAAGGATATGTCAAGTTTTTCATTTCCATTTGGTCAAGTTCTTAAATCATAAACAGTCATGTTTTTAGTTTAAAAAATAAATTATCAATTAATTATAAATCTATAGGAAATAAATAGAATACATGTATTGAAACAATTGATTTAAGCGTGATCCTTAGAAAATCACGATGCACCTTGGTCTACTTTCTGTTCCACGAAAAAACACTTCTCATTTCTTAAGAACTAAGGTGTATCGCAACTTTTCTGAAAGGAAAAAGGTTTGCCTACGATTAAAAATGTCATATTTGACCAACTGGACAATACTGGAAAGCAAAGTTTAAATATATGAGAAAGGACTTCCATTTAGCATCAAACATCATCTTCAACAGAATTACTCCAATAAAAGGATGGACGCGCCTATAAAAAATGTCTTACAATTATAAATCATATTTTTATTAAAAAAATAAGTTTTTCTTTGAATTGAAATCCCATTTTGTGTTTGTCCAAAAAAAAGAAAGAAATCCCATTTTGTGTGTTGAATGAACTAAATCATTTAACTTGACTTAGAGTGTGTTTGACTCGACTTATTTTGAGAAATAAGCCAGCTTATTTTGAATAAGTCATCTTATTTTGGGTGCATGGCTTTTTTCTATGTTTGGCTGGACTTATTTTTCACCCAGTTTATTTAAAATAAGCCAGCTTATTTATAAGCAACTCAAGGTAGCTTATTTCAGAAAATAAGCCAGCTTATTTTTCTACATGACTTAAAAATAAGCTAGCTTAAAAATAAGCCACTTTTAAACAAAAAGTCATCCAAACATGTTTGTAAGTCAAATGGGAAAATAAATCACTTTTTTCAAAGTTTATCCAAACATAAAAATAAGCAACATAGAGCTTATTTTCTAACTGATTTAAAAATGAGCCAACTTAAAAATAAGTCACTTTTCCATGTGTCGAGCCAAACACACCCGTTCAACGTTAAGCTCGCTGTGCAAAAAACATAGGTTAGGTTATCTAGTATATTCCCTTCCTCAGCACCCTCATCAAGTGGAGACTAGAACTGAGTTGACCTTTTAAATCATTTAACTTGAACCAGAAAAAGGAAACAATTCTTTTTTTGGTCAAACAATGTCTAGTAATCCAACGCCTATTGACAACCGACTAATTCAGACTCAAAGAGTAAGAGTGTTACCCACATAAACAGGTCTTTTTGTTAAAAGTGCCTGACCCGTTGGCAAAATAAAAAAGTGTCTGCCCCGTTGCCCCTAGCTTGGTAAATACTACCTCTGGTCCTAAATATAGGACCTAGATGACTTATTTTTGGAGAGGTTAAGGTTGCAAAATAGTCTATTAAATCATGACATATTTGATATATTTTTATATAATCCATTAGTTTATAAGTAAATAAACTAGTTTAAGGGAAAAAATTAGGTAAATCAATTTATAATTAACTTATTTTGCTTTTTTTTAGGATTTTTCAAAAAAGTCAATTAGGTCTTATATTTATAAGAGGAGGGAGTCTAAGAAAAATGGTCGCTGTTCAACGAGATAAAAAACCCCACATGATTGCCACTTGCAATTTGCAGACACGTTTGATGTCATTCAGGTGATAAATTGTTATTTTGAAATATAAATATACAATGAATTCGGACTTGTGAAGCATCTGTCATAATCAATATTAAAAGCATATACAGAATAATAAAATTTTGGGCAGCCAAATTTACCAGAAAGGAATTAGAAGTATTTTTTTTACATGCAAATCATTGTATTATCTTTAAGGAATCAAACTTTATGAAATCCATATCCAAATTTGAGACTTCAAAAACAAGAACAGTTTTAATCCAATGTTTAACAGCTATGACAAAAAAGAATTCATGACTTTTTTCCTTTAAGCCAAAAAAGAGAAGCCATGGCGAAAAGCCATGTTCGTGCAAGTGGGGACAAAGATCTATCCATCACACATCACACAATGATCTTGTGTCCCAACAAAGCACTTCCTTCATTGATTCCTTAGCTAGAGACCTAACTCAATTCAAAAGGAATACATACACCAATCATGAATAATGGAAAATTCCCTTTCATCCCCCTTCAGTCATATAACTATACAAAAGGGGTCAATCGATCCCAAAGTATATTCTTCTAACATGTTAAAACTAAAAGATATGAACGAACCTCTGAGGTATAACTGCATCAGTATCTACAGAATAAAACCCAGTTTCAATACTCAATACTTACCACCTCGTCTCTTGAATGCTGATTTGACAAACAACAAACAAGCAATCAAGAATCCCAGAGCTGCAACCCCTCCTACCGCAAGAGCTACTGTTTTCTGTGTGTTATGTGGACCCGTTCCTGATGCCAAAAGCAAAGCAACCACAATATAGAAAACCATTAAAATCTTAGCTTCTAATGTTACCACAGCCAGAGGTTCGAATGATACTCATCAGTTTTCCACCCTAACATACTTCACAAAAGTTTTTCAAATAAAGATTGGCCCCATATTAGAATCAATTGGACAAAAGCAAAACCGATATCATCACCACTAGTCAGACTCAAGTGTAATATGTTTTGCAATGCTATTGGAAATTTCAAATTTGAATGAATACCATCATTTGAAATATAGAAACAATACACTAGAATTTTAGATCCACATGCCTGGGTCAAAGAATTGTCCACTAACTAAATACATTGTCGGTGATCATAGCACTGTCCTATCAAATACTTGACTTTTCCATGAGAATACAGCGAAAATTAAAAAAATAGCGACAATTGCACCTAGGTCTCAAATAAGAAACTTATTTCAAATAGTTTCCAAGAAGTTGTTACCACTTATTAACGAAGGTTATTTCAGTTGTTAAGTTGTTAATAGTAGTTATTAAGAACTCGTTGAGCTAGTCTGTTATTTAGTACTAGAGGCAATTGACCCAATAAAAAATTACACATAAATTATTTTTCCCACATTTTTTCTCTAAAATATGCTTATAAGCTAACATATCTCGGTTCATTTAGCTTGATTTCTAAAAAAAATAAATCAACCAGAACTACTCATATTCATTGACTAAAGAAAAGGAAGTACTGTATGAATATTATGGTGGCTTATTTTTCCAGAAAACCCCCTACTCCAGCATTGGAGAATCTCCATTAATAACCAACATGCACAAAACCACACAAACACAAAAAAAAAAAAAAAAAAAGCAGGTTCAAAACACATCAAACAAAACCTTTACCTTCCAAAGAAGAAGCAGAAGACTCCCCAGTAGCAGGAACACCATTAGGATAAAAATTATAACTCAAATAACACTTCTGAAGATAAACCTTAGCAGAAATAGCCTCCCCACACAAATACTTAGCCTGATCCTCAGCACTCCTCACACACATCCCACAATCCCCACCAGACAAATCCCCCTCACACTGTCCCAACACATACAAATCCTGATACCTCCCCGTAAAAAACAAATTATTCCCACTCTTCACCCCACTCTCCACCATCCCAAACGCCGTCTCTCTCCTCTCTCCAAACCCCACCCCACTAGCCCTAACACTCCCACACACCTTGTACAACAACTGGGTCCCCCCCACTTCCTTAAACCCCACGATCTCGTACCGCAGGTAGCAGCCGTTGAGCTGGACACGTGCCGCCACCACAGGGCCGCAGAGCTTGGAGAGTAAAGATGGGATTTTTGCTATGCATTTGTAGCAGTCTGAGGTGGAGAGGTCCCCTCTGCATTGGTAGGTGCCTGTGAGGGTATTTTGGGAAGTGGTGGAGAAGAGCTTTTGGGAGGCTTGTGTTGTGAGTGTGGTGAGGAGGGTGTTTAGGTTTTGTGTGTAGCTTCCTGTGGGGTCTTGGAATTTTTGGTCTGCGCAGCCTTTGTATACTAAGTCTGTTAAATCTGAGGATGATGAGATATGGTGAAGGAGAGAGAGGAGTGTGAGGAGAGTTAGAGATTTTGTGAAGGTGAACCTCATTTTGGGATTTTGGGTTTGAGAGTGAAACTGAATAGTGGTTTCAGAGTTTTTATTAGGCCATGGGAGGTTCTGGAGGGTTTTTGTTTTTTCGAGATATATGAAAACGGAAAGGTGAGTTTGGTTGTTTTTCTTAATAAATGGCGATGAAGAAGGGTGGTTGAAGATGTTGGTTTTGGTATGATGAATGGAGGTTTATTGATTGATAATGCTGATTTGTGAAGATGGCTAAAGTGAACGCGATTTGGTGTTTTGATCAAGAGTGAGCTTATATGCACACTGTACAGGAGCGTTTTTGTCTTTTTTGGCCGGGCCCATTTAGCTTTGAAAGAGTATTAATTTTCAAGGTTCATTTTCTAATTACATCATCAATATCTAGTTGTTTGTTTTTATTTTTTTCCCTCAAATCATCTCTATTCTCTACTAGTAATAATACTTTTAAATATAGTCAATGAGCAAGTGGAAGGGCAAGGGTAAACTTGGCAAGGTCATATTGGAAATCTCATAGTTGATTTTGAATAGTAAATGTCGTTACTCTATTAGTTAATCATGTATTCAACTGGTTAAAATGACTTTGAAATTCAATTATTCTATATGATATTTCCCTACTAATAAATAAATTACACATACAAATTACTCCCTACAGTCCATAATATAAGATTCAACCGTCAAAACACTTCTTAAGAAAACATGTGGAAGATAATTGAGTGTCTGAAGTTATTTTTTTTTAATACTGTCCATATTTATTATGATAATACTATTAAATGAGAGAAATATATAAGTATTAGTAAATATAAAAGAGAGTCAAGGATAAAGTAGGAAAAAATATATGAAAAAAAGAGAGAGTATAAGGTGAATTCTTATATTTTAGACTAAAATCATTCACATTTTTAGTTCTTAGAGTGCCGGGAGTAATAATCATTTAAAAATGCGTGAATTTAAGTTTGAGGTCACGAAAGCGCGTTCCGTTGTGGCAGCAGACATGGCTAGCTCCTAGTTGTATCTGGACGGAGGGGCCCATTGAAATTAAGCAAAATTAAGTGGCCTTGTCAGAGAGACATAAATTTTAGAATATGTGAAAGAATCAAATCGAATATTTCATTTTATATTAGCTTGTGGTACACTTTGATTTATTTAATGGACCCATCAACTAGTATATGTCATGGTTCATTGGTTCGTTTAATTTTAAATTACCCAAATCTATGAACTCTGTTTACAGTTCTGAATTAAATTGAAAGAAGTCATGCCGTGTGTTATCAAGCATTAAATGGCACATTTCTAATAAGAATTCAAGTATTAATTTGTCGACAATGACATCTCTATTTTCTTTTGGTCACCAGAGAAATTTTCATTAATGTTGAACTATATTACATACACCAAGATAGAACAACACATTACATAAAAAGAAGACCACCTAACTATTGCATGTTGATTGTAAAGAGACTACATTTCTAATTCATCATGATAAAACAATAGAATGTAATTGTTTAGAGACATACTCTCTCTGGTACACCCTCATTGATACAAATATTGTAACTCACAAGTAGCTCTATGCTCACCTCCTAAAGTGAGGAAACCTATGAAGTTTTGAGAACAAATTCTAGAAGAAACCTATAAAAGACAAAATGATATTAATACTGGTTAGAGTTACAAGAGTTTTATAATGTCCATAAAAGAAAAGGAAGAAATAGTACTATTATACTGAGCAATAAAAATTGAGCCTATATTAAATGGAAAGACTTAATGAATTTTGCGACATCTCAAACAATAGTATGATGTATTGATGGAGCTCATTCTGAGAAATCAATCAGAGGTTTGTGAACATTCCATATGATGATATAATCTAATGGCAGATTTGAGTAATGAATCCATTTAAGGGCCAAACGAAAGCATGCAATACTGAATATAGCACTTGACACATGGTGTCGTTTCCAAGTGAAGCTGTGAAGATGATGTTTATGATAACAAATTGAGATGCAATAAAAAGATGAGCGATTAAACTTCCATTTCCTCATACACAAGTTCCGTGGAGTTAAATTTATGGAGAAAGAAAGCTAATTGTTGGATGACACCTGTGGTTTCAAACTGTACGAAAAAACTAATGAAGAAAATGATGTTATAGCTTGAGACTCTCTAATAATGTCCTGAGGTTGAGGAACCTTCCCACCATGTACAATCTCGTTTCTTTTGAACCAAATGTTATTTATAAGAGCAATGATTCCTTTTATCAGTGACAGATTGTCACTATTATCGAAAAGGAATTTTCTAAGCTACAATAGGATATTCTCAGTGGAAATGTGACATGGAGGTCTTATAGAGAAGCAACCATTTATAGAATATATATGTGTGTGCTTGCGTGCGATTGCGAATGACTTGTTGGCTATGTTTCAAGGGAAAAAACCTAAGCCAACGTTTTTTTAATGAAGAAATGCAATAAAGGGCCTTCAACTTCAAATAGGGCTCTGCCTAGCTGCTCTGCTATTTTCAAGCGGAATGTTTACTAATGTATGAAGATGTTGTGTATGCAAAAAAATGAAATCAAAAGAAGTACAATTTTAATTTGATAATCAAATTTTGTGTAATAGTTTATCCAATAGGTTGAAGTCCTCTTAATGGTGTTATGACTTCATCATCAAGAATATCTTTGAAGAAAGGAAGTTTATCAAGAAGACAAGAACCATACTTTTTCATAGATTCCAGAAGAAGTAAATAGGATCGCTGACTGACTGATTGGTGAAATTTTTTTTAGTTGAGTTATGTCCACTTGATTGAATATCAAGACCGTCTTTTAGACTACACAAACTTATTTTTTTTACAAGATTATGGATATAGCAAGAACTTAAACAAAGTATTATCTCAACTAGGCGGAGTCAGTTACATGGACACATAATGCCATTGTATGTACTCGATGAATAGTTATGCTTGTACAAGATTATGGATATTTTATTATACTGTTTTCTTTTTCTGTTTTCTCCTTAAACTTTGTTTTGGTTTGTAACTGTCTCTTTATGTTTTTGTTTGGTTTTAAACTCTGTCATGAAGAATTGTTGTGTCCAGGTTAATGAATTAAGATTTTATGGCAAAAAAACCTCCAGGAAGGATTGAAGAAAAATGACTATAATAATTAAGTAGTTAAATCCTTCTCTTCTAGAGTATAACCAAATCGGTTTTGTTGTCTTTATGTCCAAAAAAAAAAAAAATCGGTTTTGTTGTCTTGGTATATCGGTTTTGTTGTCTTGGTATATGGTGCAACAATTTCAACTCACATGACTTACATCGTCAGACTCCGGACCTGTATAAACAATAAGCAGCTATACTCTTCATTTTTTGTTCTCCACCATTAGATTCAATAATCACCTTTTAGGATAAGTTTCTCCTCAAAAATAAGCCATTCTTCTGCTTCAAAAGTACCGCTATCATTGGAAATCCCATACTCCTCCTGCACACAGTTCGATCGATTGGGCCACATTAACCCCGCCATCTCTTTTAAAAATACACTATACTGTATTTGATGGGTCACGCACATAGTCACGGTTTCACCCTGATTTGATTCGTAAAGACCCAAGTAAAAAGTACCTATTCCAACAAGAAAAAAAGTAAAAACTACCTATTTATTTTAGATTTTTTTTTTGCCATGGACTATTTATTTCAGAACAAATATAATAGAAGAGTTACTTTTTTAATTTAGTTCAAGGGTTTTGATTAAAAAAAATGTTTTACTCTAATTAATCATAGATCCCTTGTGAGGAACATAATATGAGAAATGTCCCACTAATGAAAGAAATTAAAGTAGAGTCTAAAGACCTATTAAAGTATGGTCCACGTGAGGAAGATAAAGGAGGAAGGAATGTTTTTTTTCTCTTAATTTTAAAAAGAGCATATTAGTATTTTCATTTTTCAATAGCCTACTAGCTGAAATTGACTTTTTTTTTTGGTTAAATACCCCCGGTTAATCGGACATCTATTGTCAACCGACTATTCGAATTCGAGGGGTAAAAGTGTTGCCACATAGCAAGATTGCCCTATCTTCAAATGAAAACGCTCACGGGATTCGAACACACATCCTCATTCTTATGGGGTTGTAACCACTTACCAGTTCAACCAACTACTTATTGCTAATATTCATTAGTCAAAATCATATTTCAACTTTGTTTTTTTTTTTTTAGAAATTTCATATAAAAGGTAAGAGTGCAGGACCCTTGATTTGAAAGGTCATGATTTTCCCTCAACAAAAAGCCTTTTGTTTGGTTGCTCAAAGTAGAGAAATGGAAATGAAACTAGGAAATGAAAACGGTAAATTCCATATATCACGTGGCCTACAAACTTTTTATCTTAATTTCACATTTTTCTTGGGTCTCACAAACTTTGTTTTCTCATCATTACCTCATTTAACTCTACTTTCCATCTTACCCCTTTACACTCATTTCCTTTTCATTTGGGAAAATACCAAATAAATCCCTTCCAATACCCAAAAGGACAAGTGAGGAACCTAAACTTCCAAAAGGACTATGAATGAACTAGCACCTACATGTAATTTTAAAATTTTGAGAAAAAACAAAATTGTCCACATCCTAAAACACAAATTGTGAGAATATGATGGTTGTTAGGGTGAGTTCAGGGTGAGGTAGTAATTTGTGTTTTAGGATGAGACAATTTTGTCTTTTTGCAAAATTTTTAAATGAAAGCTAGTTGCTAGTTCCTTCGTCCTTTTGAAAGTTTATGTTCCTCACTTGTCCTTTTGTTATTTGAAGGGATTTATTTGGGATTGTCCCTTTTCATTTCCATTTCCATCTTCCCAATTTCTGCTAACCAAACTAACTCTAAATAATTCTACCTAACCTCTTGCTTTCCATACAGCATTTTATTAAAAATAATTAACATCCATTAAATCCAATCATTTTATTCATTGTTTGGCGAATCACATTCCATCAAAAAATAAATTTCTTTTAATGAAACACAGCCGCTGAAAAAAATCTTTTACAAAATAAAATATTTGACATGTTATTGAATCGAATTTAATTATACAACTCAAAAGCACAACCATTTCAGACAAAAAAAAAGGTACAACATCAGTATTGATAGTATTAACGTTATTAATAATTATCAGTAAAAAATGTAAAATACCATTTCAGACAAAAAAGGCACTATCATCGTCATCAGTACCATCTTTTTTTTTATCTACCGTCAGTGCTCATATGTAATCAAACAATATTTCCATTTCCAGTCGTTGTATAAGTTGACCGTACCTGATAGAGTGATAGTAGTATTTTAAGAATTGATGAAACTTATTTATAAAAGGTTTTCAATAATTCAATCTGATTATAAATAATACAGAGAAAATGAAAAAAATAATACTTTTCAGATTTCAAAATCCAGAAATGTGATAAAAAAAGTACTTAAAAATTTCAAAATTGCAGAAAAGTGACTTGTATTTCTTAATGCATATACTTCACTGGATAATTTACACTCAACTAGTTAAAATATTTTATTTATAATTTTATATCTTAAAATATTCTTTTTGTCATTTTCCAACAATCTTTGGGTAGTTTTGGTTGACAAGAATTGTAAATTAGAAATGGAAGAAGGAAATGTAAATTGTAATTTACATATATCCGGGCGTACAAGTTTTTTCTCTCCATCTCACACTTTATTTGAACCCACAAACTTTTACGTCACATATTACCTAATTTACCTCTACTTTCCATCTTTACCTCTGACACTCAATTCCATTTCCATTTCCATTTTCATTTCCATTATACACTTTCCTTTCAACTAAACGGGCCCTTTGTATTTTAGAATCCACTACTTATTTTTAGCACTTATTTATTATCAATTAAATTATCATTACCAAAAAAATCAATTGTTTATAATCACAAAACTCATGGCAAGTTCCGATAACAATTATTTCAAGTTTTACTACATATCTTATGTTTTATAAAATAATAATAATGTAATTTATTAATGTAAAATCACGGGTAATTCAATTTAATTTAATTTAATTTAATTTAATTTAATGTTGTTTCTTCTCTCATCCATGTTCTTACCACTGACTCAGCAGTGAGTGAGGAGTATAAAAGAGTGAGGTGAGTTTGGACAGTGAATCCGAAACGAAGGGTTTGACGATTTGCCCTATTTGGGAATTCGGACCATTACACACTCCTTCTCTCTCTTCACTGTAAAAAAGAGTGAGCTCTCAGATCAATCGCAACAAATGGGCTAGCTAGCTAAACAGTGAAGACAAGACGAAGGTAACTAGAATGTTTTCATTTCCTTCTTCTGCCCTATTTCCCTCCCATTTTTCCCTCCCACCATTTTTGTTTTCCAACAAAAAAAAAAGTAAACCTTTCAACAATCAACTTTCCTACAATGCATGTAATTTTTCTGCTATTTTTTCTTCTTCAGGATTTCGCCTCTACTTTTCAAGGTCTCGTTTGACCTTTTTTTTTCTTGAAGGCTGAGTTATTATCTGCACTCTCTTTATTTCTCCTATTCATGAAATGCTCTTGTTCTTGTGCGTCTTATTTTATGTGTGCTGCATTTCATTTTTCTTCATGTTTTGGCCGGCAGATTCATATTTTTCTGCTCTTTACTGTACGGCTGTGATTGTTTGCTTGAAAGGTGTTATAGTCTTTTGTGTTCTCTTCAAACTAAGCTTGTAGGAATAAATCAATGTTTTAGAGTTGGAATAATCCCGTGAGTTAGGAAATTGAAACACTATCGGTTGCTGTTATAAACAAATGGTATACATGCATTACTCGCTGACTTGTTGTTGACGTGGTGTGCTTATAAAGTTTCCAGATGTCTTGCATTACGTGTCAGCTATTAAAACTTTATTTTAATTAAATCCTAGGGCAGTGAAACTATACTGATGACCAGGTTTCTTATGTAGTATTGTTTTGTTCTTTTTGCTTAATTTTTTGTTTTACAGAGATTTAAGAGTTGAGCATGTGATTTTTTTTTTTTGGGTTTCCTGCAATTTGGTGTAAGATTTAAGCTTACTAGTTACTACCAGAACAATGTTCTTTGCTCTAGCAGAATACTAAAGAATTTTTAATTGATTTCCCATTTCAGGAATCTGTGAATTAATTATTCCAGGGTTCTCAGCTGTGAAACATTTTTTTCAATTGAGAGCTTGTAGTGGAAGTAGTTAATTGCAGATCAAAGATGGCCCCTAATCCGAGGGTTGTGGCAGCCTATCGTGCAATGACTACCCTTGGCATCAATGAAGTGAAAGTTAAACCGGTATTGAAGCAGCTTCTGAAACTGTATGATAAGAACTGGGAGATGATTGAGCAAGAGAACTATAGAGTTCTGGCAGATGCTATATTTGAGCAGGATGAAAAAGAGGTGAATAGTTCACTTTATCTGTTGAATCTTATGCTTTTTTGTTTCCTTGTTTTCTTCAAATTCTCTAATATGCCGTATAATCTTGTTTAATAGTTGGACGGAAAGAAGCAAACAAAACAGAACAATGATGTATGTTACACTAACCATCTTTGTTTGGCATATGCATAACTTTCTTGATCTATTATTTATAGCTGTTGGAATATGTTATGTCTTTTCAAACAATCAGGGTCAAGATGTGGAGAATGAAGATGCTCATATGCAGGATGAACCTGTGCGACCTCTGAAGAGGCTGCGACTGGGCGGAACAAGCTCAGCTGCCATGCCATCGAAAATGCCTAATGTAGAAGATCGTCCTTCTCCAGTGCAAGACAATGCTGTTGACAAAGGAAAGCAACACGTTTCAGGTCAAGTTGCTCTTGGAGGAAGAAAACGAAATGGATCTGGGCGAGCATCTCCATCAGTTTCATCCAAGGAACCTGCAGCTGAACAAAGGATGGTGGTGTCTCAGAAAAACCAGTTGCCTGATTCTTATGCGTTAATTATGCCTAAAGATGAGCCTATTGATGAAGTGGTAGATTATGATGCTCCTTTGGCAGCAATTCCCCCTGGTATCTTACTGGTTTTCCCTGATCAGAATTCTATTGTTGGAACTATTTGTTTATGATATCATGGCTTCTGTAAGAATTTTTTTGCTTAAGCTGATGAATTTCGTCATATTGGTGATGCTTTCTGTACATTCATTGGGACTACAACCATTTAGTCGAGTCTGAAAAACAGCTTAAATGAATTTGTAAGGTTAAGTCTGTAACCATATTGGAATACATTTTTAATTTAGTAAAGAATGGGAAAAGAAGGAGGCTTCATTCTTCGGCACTTAAAGAGAGATGAGGTGATGGGCAAAACCATGAAACAAATTTAGTGTAAATGAACCTTTGGGTGTATTTTTTTCTTTGAATCAAATTGCTGTTGCTTTGATTTCACTAATTGGATCAGATGGTTGTCATCTGAGTATTGGTGGCAGGTCACTAGAGTCTTTTGTAGGCTTCCTTATGCACCTGCATGTGGATTGGATTTTTGCTTGGGGCTTTAGTGGTCTTTATCTCTTGATAGTGAACCCTAAAATAATGTTCCGCACCATTCTTTTTTCGTTTGATTTTGTGCTGGCTACTTACTATAAAATTTTAAAACATTGGTTTTTTAACAAGTTGCTTGTTGAATTTTTTCCCTTTCATGAGAAGTGCCTGGTGGAAGAGATCCATCAATGCAGCTTGGTTCAAATAGAAAACAAGACAGCAATGGTCTTTCGTCAGCAGAACGCAGATATAGAGGTAGAGGGGAAGGCATTCACATTGCATCAGATGAAGCAGCGAGCCATGAGGTTGTGGCGAAGCAAAAATGTTCTGCCATAGAGATAGCTTCCTCAACATCAGGAGAGGTAAAAATTACTATGAGCTGCAGTTCAGCTCTTGGGAGATCAGATTTTCGTTTGCCTAGTCGAGATCAACTTTTAAAAAAGATGGAGGATAAATGTCTGCAATCATATAATATCACTGACCCAAATTTTTCTATCATGAAACTGTTGAGAGATATGTGTGACTGCATGTTGGAATTCAGAACTGATTCAAATGATGACTCACAGGAAGGATCTGAAATGATACCAAGTCTAAATGTAATGAAGGAATCTAAGACACGTGATGCTCTGATTAACAGAGGCGATACAGACGATTTAGGAGTGCACGCTGGCACGTCAAATGGTTCAACCAACGTTGATCCTTCTGCACTGAATGCACCTCACATTTTGGTTGCTGCACCGCTCATGACTAGTATGAACAATGCTGTCTTAGTCACCAATAAGGCAAGAAGTGATTTTCCAGGATGTGATGATGGAAAGGGGCTGGAGGATCCTATATCTTCACATTCAGGTAGTTTGGTTGTTGTTCAACCGCATCAACTTACTCCTGATGATTTAAGGTCTCTTCATGGCACTGAGGACCTTTCAAAAGGAGAAGAAAATGTCAAAATTCCATGGGTGAATGATATAACAAATGACTTACCCCCTCCTTTCCACTATCTGCACCAGAGCATTGCTTTCAGAGATGCGTATGTTAACTGGTGTCTTTCAAAGATCAAGTGTGAGGATTACTGTTCAACTTGTTTTGGTGATTGTCTTCAGTCCACAACACCTTGTGTTTGTGCAAATAATGTTGAGGGTGGATATGCGTATACAATTGAAGGGCTACTGAAGGAAAAGTTCTTGGAAGAATGTATTAACATTAGCCGCAATCCTGAACGACATCAGTTCTATTGTCAAGTTTGCCCACTTGAAAGAGCAAAGAACGATGATTGTATAGAACCATGTAAAGGACATTTAAAGAGAAAGTTCATCAAAGAATGTTGGGTAAAGTGTGGCTGTGTGAAACGATGTGGCAATAGGGTTGTCCAACGAGGAATCACATCCAATTTGCAGGTGGGGGCTTGCGTAGTCATACACAAGTGCGGATTTATTTTTTGTTTTTTCTTTGCAAAATACACAAGTGCTGATTTAATATATATATATTTTTTTTGCAAACTAATGCTTCTAAATGTTGCGTATGCATTTTCTTCTATTGGTGCAACTTTAATGGATCAGTTGTTCTTCAATGCATTTGAACTCATGCGTATTTCCTGTCAATCTTTTGCATTTTAGGTGTTTTATACTTCAGATGGAAAAGGATGGGGTCTTCGTACCAAAGAGGAGCTGCCAAAAGGTGCATTTGTGTGTGAGTTTGTGGGAGAAATTTTAACCATCAAAGAGTTGCATGAGAGGAACAGTAAATGTGCTCGAAATGGAATGCCCACACACCCAGTTCTATTAGATGCAGATTGGGATTTGGGAGCTATAAATGACAAAGAAGCTCTTTGCTTGGATGCAGCATCTTATGGGAATATTGCTAGGTTTATAAATCACAGGTATCAAGATTCATTGCTTGTAAGGATTTATATCATATACATATATAATAAATCGCTTTTATCTATTTAGATGTTTGGATGCCAACTTGATTGAGATCCCAGTTGAAGTTGAAACGTCTGATCATCGCTATTTTCATGTAAGAAATTAAGCCCTAGACTCTTCATCTGTGTATTTTGTTGGAATGACAGTTTATACATCATTTTGCCTAATTTTTTCAAATTGTACAGCTTGCTTTCTTCACTTCCAGAAAAGTAGCACCGCTGGAAGAGTTGACATGGGTAAGTAGTTAGGGTTTATAATATGATGTTTGTTGAGCTTCCCTTAGCCATGTTGGTTGCTTCAGTTTTATTTAGTTCTGCTACATCTCTGCCCCTCCCAACTATTAAGCTGGGCGTGGATGGTAGCAGGCAACAGGATTGATATATACTACCTTCAGCCCTATTTCGAAGTAACATGATTGAAACAGAGTTTTTGGCTTAACTGCACGGTTGGTTACTGATCATGGAAATTTTCATTTGGCTCCTCAAGTGTTTTGCAGGCAGTGTTGCTGCTAAGCAGTTTTGTGGTTGATCAATTTGCCCATCTTCCTATATTCTAATTAGTGTTGGTTAAATTTGTTTTCTTCAGAATAATAACATGGACGGTTTGTCTGCAGGATTATGGTATTGATTTTGACGACAATGAGGGTCCTGTGAAGCTATTTTCTTGCAAATGCGGCAGCAAGTTCTGCAGGAAGATGGAGCGATCAAACCGTAAGTAATCGCTGCCACCGCCCAATTGCTAGCCCGTTTTAAGGAAATTGTCCACATCTATTTCACATTAACTTCGAACTTCATATTCTCCTTCATGTGTTAAACTTTGGTGCTTGAATTTATTTCCTGAAAGTGTTTTAGATCACAATCACACGAGCTTCATAAAATATGACCAGTAAGCCACATCCATAATTCAGAGGATGGTCATGTTCTATGGGTGTTATTGAATTGGTTTAGCTGCAATCTTTAGTTAAAAATTTACCAATCTGTGCAGGACTAGTGTGTTGTAACATGCTCGTTGTTTCTAATGATTGTGATGTTCGCTTTCATGACTTTTTAAACCTTTCCTATTGCAGGATCCATTAGAGCTTCTCCTGTTGCATGACGATGGATGTGCCCGTAAACTAATATTGACGTCCCACTCTTGGCCATCTCAGATAGTAATGAGATTCAATATAATGAATCTGGTTTTGTTTCTCTGTTGATGTTGGAGGTTGGGAAACGGTTGTACTGTACAGTGTCTTTTTCAAGAACCTTTCTTTGCTGTGAAAAACAATCAGGTGGTAGCGTGTTGTCGTTTTTGTTACCATCCAGCAGCAGGAGGGGGGTGGGGGGCACCTGGTTTCCCAGTGAAGGATTTTTTTTTTAATGTATGCTGTGCCTAATTCATGGTAGACCTTAAAACCTATTTGGCAATTTCTGTAGTTCAGGTGAAAGAAATTATCATGCCCATATTAAACAAACCTATGTTTACTATGGCTGAAACAGCTGAAGAACATTGCCTGTATTGATGCAATTCCAAGTGCTCAAAACGCGCAGTTGTTTATGCATGCCACTTTTTTTTATGAGAACTTGATATGTATTAGCGAAGTTGGGCATACCAGTTGGTAAAATTATGCTATACAATTACAAACTTGAAGCCTAAAATTACAGCATAGCGCTATAATTGTTGGTTCCTATGTAAAGGCGTGAGTTGGACTTGTCATCGATTCCCTGCCATGAGGTCTGCAAAGGACCTGTGGATCATAACCCGAAGGCATGATGGGTCTAATGCTCCCAGGATTGAGTGGGAACAGGATTTTGTAATAACCATCCATCATTTCAGTGAAATTGCAGGTTTCTGCCACCTTAGGAATCTGCAGGAACCATGAACAATTATGAATATTACTATTTAATTACAAGCCATGACACTAGATTACATTGATATGTGATTTAGCTAAAGTCATAACACTAGTTAAAATTTCAGTAAAAAATATTCTATGTAGGAGTACCTGATAAATGTCCCGCATATAGGCGTGCAGGTTGGGATACTCAAGGAGCTTTCTCTTGGTGCATTTGAAAATCCCATTATACACAAGATCAAACCGAATTAGAGTAGTAAACAGGCATACATCCCCTAATGTGAGTGTGCCTCCACACAAATATCGTGAACCACCCAAATGATCTTCTAACATGTCCAGCGTATCAAACAACTCATTCACTGCTCTATCATACGCTTCCTGGCTCTGCGCAAACCCACACCTGAATACAACACATGCAATAAGCCAATGTCACTTCCCTCCACAAACCTTAAAAAACTCAAAACACTGCTTGATTTCTCTTACCTATACACCCCATTGTTCACATTTGGATAGATGATCTCATACCATTCCTGAATCTTTCCCTTCAATTCTGGTGGTGAAAGATCCAAACTTGGATTGCTAGCCAAGTGATTCAACTCAGAATTAAATAATTCAATAATATCATAGCTCTCATTGCATAAAACATCCCTTCTATCACAATCCCATAACATAGGCACAGTGGACCTTCCGTCATAGCCACCACTTCTAAGCCTATAAACTTCCTTCAAAGTCTTACAACCATTGAGCTTATCCAGAGTAGGATTAAGCTTATCCTTTTCCCTGCCACGTACATATTTGAATTCCCATGATCCATCAAATCCTGGGGAAGCCACGGAAACTGGCACGGCCTCTTCCAGGCCCTTCAAGGCCCGGACTATGAGTGTCCTGTGGGCCCACGGGCATGGCAGGCCCACGTACAGGTGGAGCCGGGCCGGGCCTGTGATGTTGACCTGGGAGGCCCTGAACTTGGAGGCGGGCCTTGTGTAGCCACCGGAGGGGTCAGAAGGGGCGAGCTGGGACATCATGAGCTGCCACGTGGAGTTCCAGGCTGTACGGACGGTGGAGATGAGGAGGCCTGGTGGGAGAGATGGGCCCCACAGGAGTTTTGTGAGTGAAGTGATGATGGAGGAGTTTGAGTTTGAGTTTGGTGGTTGAGGGGTTTGGTTGAGAGATGACATCACTGGTTGGAGGCTGTTGGGGCGGAATTTGGAGGGTTTTCTTTTGGAAGGATGGTGCCGACCGCCGCCGTGCACGGTGGTCGCCGGTGGGATGGATAAAGGATGAGTGAGGAGGGAATTGCCGGGTAGCATTCTATGAGAGACTTGCAAAGGACATAATAGGCATTGTTGAGATTTTTAAAAGGAAAATGCCAGAAAAACAAGAAAATACCATCTTTATATAGTTTTCTTCATAAATTTAAGTTTTGGGGTCTCTTCATAAATTTAGTAATTTCCTAACCTTATGTACTTGATTGATTTTATCTTTGCACCAACCAACCTAGTTTAGTACTTCTCCTGTAATATTGATTGAATTTTTTGTTGTGTCAATCGAACTATTTAATTTTAAAGTATATTATATGTAATTGATTATAAGAAAGATAAGGGAAAAATATAATACATAAGGTCAAAGTATATCTTTAGTTGCCCAAGGGGTGTAGACTAGTTAGTAAGAAAGGAGAATATAAGACATCGCGTATCCACTAGGTCATGGGTTCGAACCCTTGGGAAGTCGTCATCCCTAATTGGGGAATCCCGGCGGCGACTTCTAATTAGTCGGTTCCCCGAAGGAGGGCCGAACACCGAAGGCTCTAAGTAAAAAAAAAGTACATCTTTAGTTTTTTATGTTTGTATCAAATTTTAATTTAGTCTATTGGATGGTAGAGCGAGATTAGTGAAAAACTCACTCGGTGTTTGAAGTTGAATGCTAGACAATGCTAGATGAAGTGCATTTAGTGTATTTTAACAATGAGAATGACCTGTTAGGGGTGACTTTTGAATCTGATAATAAGAAGCTGATTTCATGTCTTTCATTAGAGGACATGACACCTGAATGAAAGAGTTCAATTATTATTGACAAAATCTTTTATTTCTTTAAATGGGTTCCAAGGGAGGCCAGTAGTACTGCTGACTAGGTTGCTAAGACGATCTTAAACATGTCTTGCCCGTGGAATTGGGTATTGAGACTTCCAAATCATTTATTAATGCTATTGGAAAAGGATGCGACAACTATTCATAATGACTTAGGATAAAGCATAACTTTCACATTATATTTGTTGAATGTGTGTGTTACTTCTTTTATGTAATTTTAAAGTAGACCTTTATTTGAACTTATGTAATGATTTGATTAAGTAATAACAATAATAGCTCTCTCTAGAAAAAAAGGAAAACATATATAGTTTTCCTTTTACAAAATATAATACTTAATCATACAAAATATGTTTGATAGGAGTATATAATTATATACTTATTTCAAAATGACTAATCTGCACCATTAATTTTACAAAATATTAAAATTAAGATTGATGGAGTCCCAGGTTTATCAACTTTTTACATGTTTACCCATTCTGTTTTTTTCTCCTTATTTTTTTTTTGTGTGTGTGCAAACCCAAATCTACCGTGCGGTGAGTGGGCTATATTCAAACAGTTTGGGCCCATAACAAATGATTCTGTATCTCTAAACCCAAGCCGTAAACCCTAGCCGTCCGAGTACTTCCTATAAATTAACCCTATTCCTCATTTGTGCTGCCCTGAAAGCTTACTAGTGCAGCCATGTCGAAGAGAGGTAGCCCCAAGCGATTTCCTTTCTAGGTTTCATATTCATAGACTGTTAATTAACGTCTCTGATGCTTCAATTTGATGACTTGATTTGATTTGATTTGATTTGATTGAATTAGGTCGTGGAGGATCGGCGGGGAACAAGTTTCGCATGTCGCTGGGTCTACCAGTGGCGGCGACAGTGAACTGCGCTGATAACACAGGAGCGAAGAATCTGTACATCATATCAGTGAAGGGCATTAAGGGAAGACTCAACCGTTTGCCTTCGGCATGCGTGGGCGACATGGTGATGGCCACAGTGAAGAAAGGAAAGCCCGATCTCAGGAAGAAGGTGTTGCCAGCTGTCATCGTTCGCCAGCGCAAGCCTTGGCGCCGAAAGGACGGTGTCTACATGTATTTCGAAGGTCTATCCTTTTCTTCCCTAATTTTCTTTACATTTCATGTATCATGTTCTGTTCTGCTTTAGTGTTCTGTTTAATTATGTGGAATTCACCAACTTAATAAGTCATAATATCGTGATGTATCGATCAGAAGAAGAAAAATGCTGCCTTTGTGGGATATTTTGTGCTTGTTTCCCTGAATATTGATGTTGTGTTTTTAGCTACTCTCTCCGCTCCTAAATAGACTTTTTTTTTGAGTATTCCCAGAAAGCCAAATAGGTTACTTCAAAATTTATTTTTCCCAATTTTTATAGGCTAAACGTATGATGTAATAATATTTAAACTATGTTATGATTTAGTGGCTTATTTCACTTCATTCTTTTCTCCAAAGATAGTCAACTATCTCTTATACTCCCTCCGGTCCTATCCTAAACATAAGACCTAATTAATTTTTTTTGAAAATCCTAAAAAATCAAAATAAAATAACTTAATTATAAATTGATTTACCTAATGTTTTCCCTTAAACAAGTTTATTTTACCTATAAACTAAAAACTAATGGATAATCTAAAAATATTTCAAATATGTCATAATATAATAACCAATTTCGCAACCTTAATCTGTCCCAAAAAAAAAGTCAACTAGGTCTTATATCTTGTATTCAGGACCGGAGGTAGTATTTAAGAATGGAATAGGTAGTATATGGATTGCTATTTGTATGTTGTGGTTTAGAGAGATCTGTGCGGTTATTTTTTTGGCTAGGTGATGATTATGTGTCTACTCTGGTATATTTTGCAACTGTTGGACTGAATAGGCATTTTTGTGGGCGAAGGATTTCATTTTCTTTCTTTCTTTTCTTTTTTGTTGCTTCTAGTAATATGTTGAGTGGCCACTCCTCTAGTTGGTCATATACAAGTAGAAGCATATAGCAATGATAATACCAGTTTTAAACAGCATGATGTTTGTTTCTTGCATTGTGTTACCTGTCTGCTGGTACATGTCGTTTTACTCCTTTTTTGGGTCTTCTGCTTTGGCTGATTGCTATTCTTTTGTCTGATTTTATGCTGAAATGGGACAGAATAGCTAGAATTTTAAGAACTGAATCTAAGATGATTAGAGTATTTGTTGTGCTGATTTTTTTTCTAAATTTGGTAGCGAACTTTGAATTGTAGTAAACCATGGATGAATATGGAAGTCCTAATGCTTGTAATATATGATCCATCTTAATTGTTTATGTACAGCCGGGATTGTAGTTTTTGTTGTTATTTTCCTATTCATCTTTTGGTTATATTGGCGAACAACTTGTGACATTTAGTTTTTTTCATGCAGATAATGCTGGTGTTATTGTTAATCCTAAGGGTGAAATGAAAGGTAATTTCTGGTTACAGTTATATTCTCAATTACCGTCATGATCAATATGGATTTAACTACACTCACTCTCTCTTAACAACTACTCCACTAGGAGTGAGATTTTAGTGTTCCGTATGTTGTCAATGGCTTTTATCTTTTAGCTGTGGTGTTTTTGCTGATATTATGTAATTCGATTGTTTATGTAGGTTCTGCTATTACTGGTCCCATTGGTAAAGAGTGTGCTGATCTCTGGCCTAGGATTGCAAGTGCCGCAAATGCAATAGTTTGAGTTTTGGAATTTGAGTGATATGACAGCATGTATTTTGGTGTAGGATTCTGAAGTCATTTGCGAGGTTTTGTTTAGTTTTCAAGTTCTATCTAAAATATTGTAGTTGGTTTTATTTCGTTGCTTCTTAATACCAAATTGTTCGTAAGAAATTAATTGGGATAAGGATTTGTTTCTGTTTTTGCGTTATCACCACTCGCCTTTTCTCCTTTGTCTTTAACCTTGCAGCTTGGACGAACTTCAGTACATGAATCTAGTTTACTGTCTTTGTTTTTGTGCACGAGTGTTTACTTGCTGTGACCTCCATATATTTTTTTATTTTTGAGGATGACTCAAATGATTTATTTGCATTTCGTTATTCGCAGAAAAATTGGAAGCCAACGCATCTATGCTTGTGAATTTAACTCGTGAATTTAACTAGTGTACTGGACATGAATCAAAATGTTGGTGTGAATTATTAGAGATAATTATGTTTTATCAAGCATTGGAACTGGAAGAAAAAAATTCGAGTTGTCTTATTTCAAGTTAAATTGAATAAGATGCCTGATTTTAACATTGAACGAAAACGTGCTTTATTTAGATGTCCCGTGTTTTTGTTCATGTCAAGTTGATAGTAGTATATGTGCTAGTTATGGCAAAAAAAAAAAACAGGTGAATGTGCTACGTTATATTTACATTGGAAGAAAGTATAAATTGTACACAGTAGTTAATTCGCGTAGGGGGATTGAAGTGCCATCGAAATCAGTTAGGACTGATCCATCGGCATCGAGAAGCGAAAACAATTGGCTAATGAACAAAGTCAAAAAAGTTGCCATAGCCTTCTTCAGAAACTTGAATGCACTTGGCTGCAGCTTAAATCAACTAAATCCATCTCCTTCACCTTTTCTCTCAATGTTTATTAAGCCAAAAACCTTACCCTTGTTGTTATACACCCTTTGTTGCTATCTTTAGTAATTGTGCAAGCAACCTTTGCCTTGGTCTGCGTTGGAATCATAATCCACCAGCAACTCCTATATAATAGTTTAACATTATGAGCAAATAACCTCAATTAATGGGATCAAAGATATCTATTATACATAGGTTTACAAGTCACCTCTCTTTCTCTTGTTCCCTTGTTAGAGCCACTTGGTTTGGAAGTTTCTTATTTAGCTCACATTTGCACTTTCAAACTAATGATTTGTTTGCTTGGTTAAAATTTACCCTTATCTCTCTTAAGAATGATGAGAAACTTTTGAAAGGCGTTGCTATTTTTCTTAACGAGATATGGAGGAAACAAAATGTGTTTGCTCATGGAGGGAGAATTCATAATCCTCAATATATTATTAGAGATTGTATTTCTACTCTCTCTTTCTCGCTTTTGGTTATGAAGCATAAGGATACAACTTCATCGTCGTTACCCCTCTTAGAAGGCTAGATATAAACATCTCCTTTCAATGACATGTTTTAGTGAAAAAAATTGGAAATTGCACCATCAATCTTATTGCAAGATAATGATATGCCTAAATAGGTCCCTAGCTCAGGTTTTCACATGACAACGCTGCTTTATTCCTGGACATTTGTTCGCTTTGGGATATTTACGTTTAGCTTTGGTTTGGATTCATCACTCACATTTTCCAAAGCAAAGTCTCACTGTATGTAACATTGGAGAACGGACAATTGATTTCTCCAGTAGGGCTCCTTCAGTGAAGCACACAGTCGTTACCGATATTGCGTTGTTGATGAGACCTTTCTTGATTTATTTCCATTCACTTCCTATTAATCTGTGTAATGTTTTTAACTTTCCTTTTAGAAACTTAGTTGTGTAACATTTTCGCTAATCAATATCATTTTGCTTTACTTTACCAAAAAAATACATAAGTTTACAAATTAACAAATTAGTTAAAAAAAGTAGTCTATATTAATGCTTTTACGGACGTAATGTATTTAGCTATATTAAATAGAATTATGGGATATATAGGCAGCAATAAAAATCAATTTTTGTTGATTCTCTTGGAGCAATGTTGGTTTTGACATACAATGTCATGCAATAGGTGTCTCTATAATTCCATTGATTTCACATAAACATGTTGGGCTTTTACTTCTAACAACGTTGAAATCATGAGATCCACATAGGGATGATATGTTGTCTCCTTCAACCACTTTCCAATATCCGTCGTCCCCTTCAACTTCAACCAATCCCACTTATTATTATATCTCTGTATGTTCCCTCATAGTTTGCATATACTCGTCATTATACCTCTGAATATTTTTAGTCATTTCGTTTTTACAGTTTATTCTCTGTAAAGCTTTACTTAACCCTTCTATGGTTCTGTATGTTAGGTATATTTTGTGAATATGTGTGTGTGTCTGTACACACATATGGAAGCAGCATGATCTTGCAATCCCTTTTTCTTTTCGGATTTTCTCCTGTCCTCGTGGATAATCATTTTCGTATTAGATTGTTCCCAAGTCCTTGTTATCCTACCTTTCGGTGTGTATAAGCATGACCAGATATCTGCCCCTTTATTGTAACTTTAAATAAACCCAAATGAATTCTTCGTTTAACACTTATATTATTGCTATATCTAAAGATAAAGGCTATTTAGTTACATGTCTTGATTCACTGGAACTGGTCACTTTCTTTACTTTTAGCTTTTAGATCTGAATTGCGTGGAACTTTTATGTCTGCTGACCTCAATCTAATACTCCTTCGTCGAAGCTTCATGCAAAGTTCCTAAGTTTTCGAGTTAAAAAGACAACATATGTGAAACAAAAATGAAAGACGCAACTTTGGACTTCCTGAAAACGCCTCTTGTAAACCTCAAGCGTTTAGCCAATTTTTTTCACCATTAAAAAAAGACGATTTGACTGCAGATGTGATGTGGGATTGCGTATAGTATGATTCCCAGTTTGAATTCTATTTAAGTGTGGGAAAAGACAAATTAAATTCAGTGGGCACACCACTTGTTTTTTTTTTTTACCTTTACACCACTTGATTACATACTACATACTATATACAAAGTAAAACAGTGGAGCTAATTAATGTTACATCACTTCACTACTATTCCCTCCTATCCTAAATACAAGATCCTTTCACCTTTTTGTTGTGATTGTTAAAGAAATAAATTAGACCACTAAATTATAATATATGACACATCTAATTAGATTATAAGTTAATTTATAAATAAAATAAATTAGTTTTGAGGAAGAAAGATAGTTATAATTTATAAACAATATAAAGTGATTAATTTTGCATTCTTAATTTCTCTAAAAATAACCAACGAGGTCTTATGAATAGAAATAAATAGAATCATGCATATTTCCATATGCTCTCTCCAAGGTGGGTTATCATGGCGTGGAAATGCACTATCCTTAGTATATGATGAAACTATTCAAGATAATATTTCTTATCTTCCACAAATCAGAAAGTGCCATCTTACAGACAATCCTTGCCTGCTCTTTATAGTGGACAGACACTTGAAAAGTTTAAATCTTCATTTTCACTCTTTTTATTCCTATGTTCTTGCCCCAATGCCCCTTGTGATGATTCTGTATTTTCTGTACCAACACTAAATATATCCTTCAATTATCTAGTCTTTAAATTCATACCTATACATTTTTAGCTCTCAGATCTCAAACAATGAAAGGTTCAAGATTTTCCAGTTTTCAGAAGAAGTTAATTGTTGCAACTTCAAGGGCCCCACATAGCTGTTGTCCGCGATCAAGCTTTCTAAGGCAGATGATTTGGAAATTGAAGGGTCGATTGAATAAAGCTTTGAGACGTCAAAGAAGAAGGTCACAGCCACAGTATAGCTATGATCTTCACAGTTATTGTCTTAACTTCGATGATGGTAATTTAAAGGAACAATATTATTACTGATTATATATATTCCTTCAAAAAACTCTTTTTTCTTTGTATATATAGCTTTGTTCTATATAGTTTTAGGGTATTAAATGCTCTTTATATTGCATGATCTTTGGTATCTTGTTTATGTTAATGGATGCTTGTTTATGTAAACCCAAAAAGTTGGTTTCTTTCTTTTTGGAAACAAAGCAAAGAGTTCATTATAGGGTTCTTACATTTACTGCTATGTCAATTTTGTATATAATCTTCTGAATAAATAATGTACATTTTGATATTTTTAGTTTCGAAGTTTGTGAGAGTTATTATATGGATCCTGCATTATGTGCTGTATTTAAGACAATTCAAGTTCAGTGAAACTTGAAAAGTTTCCAGTGTCAAAGCTCAAAAGAATTTAAATCCTTTGGAAGTGCTTGTAAATGAATAAATAAGTAAGAAAGTGAAGAATGGATGAATATTATTTTGGTCAACGAGTTAAAAGAATGGGATACTTATATAAAGCTTACCTGGGATGTGCATTAAAATTATAAATATTTCAAGATATTGAAAAAAATTAAGCAAATCGTGCCATGCAAATTTTACACATCAAGTGCTTATTTGATTTTTTCTTTTTCTTTTTTTCTTCATAGGAAGTGATACCATAGTATGTCTCTAACTCGAAACCTATTGAAACATTTGCTAAGAATCTTAATTCATTTAGTTGCTTGTTGGATACACTTCGAGCCGCACTATGATAGAAAAACATTGAACTAAAGTTCATTTGAAAGTGTTTTTGAATAAAATGAGATGAGATGAAATTGATTTATCTTCTGATTGTTTTGGCCTATATATTGAGTTAAAAAGTTAAATGCTTGCATAGCTTGCCTTAAATATATAAGAATTGAATGGAAAGCTAGACGAGTCATTATCTCTTGCGTCTTCCATTTCATCACAAGTTCTAAAGATAGACCACTCAAAATGGAGCTTCCACAATAGGTCGATGAGCCATGGGCAGGCACTTGAGGTCGCATGACCAGCAGCTTGCGTATAGTGATTCATATATGAACAAATGAATCATTTTTAATTGCATTTTGATTGTATTTTATATTGATTTCTAACCTATTAATTCATTCAAATGTTGGTTTATTACTGTTCTAACTCTTACCAATTACCAACTCAATGTGATTATTCTAAAAATTGGAATTATTGACCGTGCGAAGATTGTAACATTGGTAATTGGTAATTCTCTTAATATATTACAAATATATCCACAACTTATATTAAGGATAAATTACAATATGGTACATTTTGGCACAATCCAGGTTTGATACATCCCATCCTCAGCACAGGGGTTGCTGATATGTTCACCAAAGCTTTAACACATGGTCACTTTTCCTAGTTCCATTCCAAACTCGAGCTCTTTGCAACACCCTCTCGTTTGAGAAGGGATGTTAGATAAATTGGCAATTCATCATGCTAGGACACAAACACAATTATAATTTACCATTATATTCCCTCTTTGTATTCAATTAGGATTTCACAAAATTATACAAATGTACAGCACACTATCCGGTAGCCGTGTATGGCTACAAATGATTCTGTTGTGGCATATTTCATTATAAAATAAGGAAAGAAAGCAAAGCTCTGTACCGTTCATTTATTGCAAATTGTCCTCTCTACCTGATTCTGAATCTCAACTGAATTTACTTCATGATCACAAACAATCTTAAAATCCCAACTAATGTTTGTTTTGCTACTAATGTGTGCATCATTTGTTAACATAGTAGTATTGATATACAACACGAACACTGTTAGAACTAACGCAAGTATTAACTTTTTTTTGCCTGAACAAGTAATAACATTCGTTTCTCTAAAAATTGTACAGCATACTTTAATTCTATTTCTTTTTGTTTTTAACCATTATAAGAGAACAACCTAACAAAGAAGCTTTTATAAGAAGCTACCACTTTCCAAAATAAATAGCCTGTGGTTGTTATAAATTATTAAGTGATCTACAGTACATTAATATTCTTCTTTTAAAATTGTTATTGCAACTTTCATGACTTCTTACTCCTATGCATAATCGAATTCATCAGTCAACCTTTTTCAACACAAAATCGACTTAACCACATCACACTAATTTAAATGAAGCAATAAAAATTATCTATAGGGATGAGGAAGATAATTTTAAAACATAAAGTAGTATTCAACATATATTATTTCTCGGTTATACTTATTATATCTAACACTGTAATTTAATTCTATGAACAAAAAGTGGTGAAAATACTATGATATGATGTTGGATACAATTGATTATGTTTGATTTTAACGGAGAAATAAAATCCGATGTTACTTGATATTTTTTTTTTCAGATGGCATTTAATAAATTTCAATCAGTGTCCTTTGAAATAAAATAAAGGCCACTTTGTTATTTAAAAACAAGAGATAAACTAAAATTAAAGGCAACTTCTCAGAGGTGAAAACCAGAGTTGCACGTGCTCCCCATTCGATATTTTCACTGTTCCGCCAATCAGAAACCTCAGTCGACTTCCAGAGAAATGATTTTGTAAATCCGTGTGCTTGTTCTATTATCTTTCTTTGTTTTCAAAAAAGAAGAAGAAGAAGAAGAAGAAGAAGAAGAAGAAGAAACATTCGCATAGCACTTATATTATTTTATTTTTACAGTCATCTTTAACATATTTCACCCTGAGCAAAAAAAAAACACTTTAAATCATACTATTAACTTTGTGGATTTTAACAAGTTGTTCAATTTCTTCCCTATATAATAATATCCACTACACAAAATAAAAATAAATTCAACATATAAAATAAAGGGTAAAATTATACAAATGTTCAACTTTACCACCATTTGATATTCACCACACTACTTTAGAACAAAGTCAATAATTAATGAATGAACGGTAAATTTGCACTTTCACAATAAAATTTTAATGAGATGACTTCTAAAAAGTAAAAAGTAACAAACGAACATTTTAGGATTTATGATAGTTAATTGTTGGCCGTTGGGCATAAGAGTTTCGATGATATGTGGATTTATTTTTCTATTTTATTATGATAAGAATTTTAGTCAAATGTGACATTGCTTATTTCATAGGAGAATTCTATTGAGCTCTTAATTAAAAGAATTAATATAAGTCTCAATAAATTGTAAATTGTAAATGACAATGTAACCCCAAAAAATTCATTGAGAATCAATAATATTTCAAGGAATTATTATGTTAATTTGGAGAATTTAGCATTTTTGAGATTTTCAGATGCCTAATTTCTCCCTTTAATTTAGAACAATTAGAGTTAGAGAAATTATTTTTAACCTCTTAAGAGCTTTTGTTGACAAGAAATTCTAGCTGGCTAATGGTGAAACATCATAGACTTTTAATCCAAACATTAGTTGGTGTAAAACTCATAAATATGAAATAATGATACTAATAATAAATAATAATGACAAATGAGTATGTAAAGTTTATATGCATTATTTAATTTAATGATTAAAAGGCTTCTAGATAAATTTGTAAAGCAAGAGTCAATTTATGGATTTTTAAGGTTTATTTCATAAGAAATTGATTAAGTATCTAATTTGATTAGATCAAGAAAGTTAGTTATAATTACATGATATAATCAAAATGCCTTAATCATTTACCTTCATTTTCATCTTTTTTCTTAATATCTTATATTTATGAACAAACTCACTCTTTCAAATAAGTCTTATATTTTAAAACAGAGTATTAAAATATTTCAATACACACATTCATGACCAATCAAACTACAAAGAACACTGGTAACCAAAACCCAAGCCATGTTTAAATTATTTTAAGAAAAACAATTCTAAGAAAAAAAAACACAAAAATATCTTTTCAGAGAATATATAATAGATCTTGGGGTATAAGTATAACATATGAAATTATAGAAACAAATAGCTTAAGTTAAAACCTAGTCCTTTTACCCCAAACCCTAAATGCAAACATTAAAAACTACTCCAAAACATTAAAAATATCCCTCTAACTTAATTTCATAACCATTCCTAGACAGCCACCACAATCACACGAGAATTTGTCCTATAATGTAATGTAACATGGGATGCACCAATGTGAGGCTCCACGTAATCAATAAGGGCATCCACGCGCTCAGGTGGCGCGTTCCTTAGCTACTTTCCCCATCATAGGCCCCAAGAGGCATACATACATACATACATACATACATACATACATACATACATAGCCCACTCCTCACCGTTCCCTTCTTTGTCTTCCCGGTGGCCGAATCTTAAGCCACCCTTCATCTTTTTTCTCTTCAATTTTTGTGCTTTTCATTTGATTCTCTATCCCCTTTTCTTTGTTTGATTTTCCTGAGCTTCCTGTTTGCTTCTTGGCCTATGATTTGACACCCCTTTTGTTTTGGATTATCAGGTATGCTTACTTTTGATTTTTTTTATCTTATCTCTTCTTTTTGTTGAATACCCTTTTGGGGATTTTGCTTTGGATTGATAAAGTTTCGTTTTTTATGTGTGTTTTGGGTCTAAATCGTGTTGGTATGATTTTTGGTGATGTGTTTTGTTGTGGGTGTGTGCTTGATTTCCAATATGATGGCTTTTTAGTGTTTACATGCCTCTTGCCATGCACGTCGCATGATGGTTTGATTATTGATTTATTGAGTATCGGGTGCTTTCAATAGGGAAGTTGTAATTATTGAAAGATGAGGACTTTTTCTATTATATGGTTTTGCATTAATTTTTCCATTTATTGAGGTGAGGCCTTGCTAGTTTTGAGTTGATGAATGAATCTTTTTCTTATGCTGGAAATTGAGGCAGTGAAAATATGAGTGGTTTCATCCATCCTTGTGGCATGCTTCCTCAATTTCCAGTATTCACTGAACCTACACCTAGAGCAGTGGGGAGGAAGCTGAAGTTGGATAATAGGAAGATATCAATAACACTTCTTTTTTATGATAAAAAAAAAAAATAACACTTCTTTTAGTGTTTAACTATTCTTTCTTGGTTAAAAAATGGATTTTTTGTTAGTTAAATTGACATTTACCATTTTCTTGGGAGAGGATAGAAGATTTGTCGGAGGTTGTATACAACTCTCCTGCTGATTGTCGCAATTACTTAAACGCTTTAGATTGTAAGCTTATTAATAGTTGTCAAGTTAGTCTCCTTGTTTCTGGCTGCAGTAGGTGATATCGGGCATTGTTATGGGCTTGCTCGGCAATATTATGCGTGCATAGTACTGAACTTAAGCAACTTTTGTGGATTCAGGCTTGAACTTTCTTGAGTCGTTTAGATGAAGAGTTATTAATGTGTAATTGGAAGTGACATAGTAACAGCTATATGACACTATTACCTCTTTACAGGGTAGTTTTAATTTTATCTCCTAATTATGGTTATATGATGCAGTTGGTTACTGTCATCCCAAGGTCTATTGCCAAGTTCTGATGCTTGATTATATGCCATCCTTAAGTTTTATTTTAAATGATCATAGTTGGATGAAATGGCATAAAGTATAAGCTGAAGGTTTTGAATGTGCACCAATAGAACTGAAAAACGAAAGAATGTTTTTTTTATGTTTGTTTGACTGATACATATGATCAACAGCTGCCTTGGTTCAAAGTTTTAACGTTGTATTTGTTGTTCCTGTTTTAGTTCTTGATTTCTTGAGATCCTAAGTATTGAGCACACTTTTTAATTTGTCCTACTTCATAATGGGGCTTTAAAGTCATTAGAAACTTTATTGCTGCAGCTGAGTTGTTTTCTTTTGCTAATTTTTTGTATGCAGAAGGGTCCTTTTCCTTTCACGTGAAGATTGATGACAACTTGTTTGGCGTGGTCTTTGAGAAGAACAAACCATTTCTGTAACATTATTTTGGTGAGTACTTCCATCTTAGGGAATTAGAAGTCAATTTTTTTTTTCAGGTGTTTGAGTAGCTGGTATTTCACACTTTCTTTCCTTTATATAGTAAAATCATGGAAGCACGCCCTGCCTTTTCTATTGAAAGAGGTGCAAAGCAACTCAATAGCATGGGAATGTCTTCACCTCTGCCTGTTAACCCAACACCCTTAGAAGGGACATATTCGAAGTTAGCTGATTCTCAGCAGGCTTTTATGGAAAAAGAGCGCATGGCAAGACCTCTCACTCATTCAAGTCACTCAAATTCCAGTGGAGCAGTAGGGCACATGTTTTCATCATCCCCCGGATATTCTACTGATCTTCATATCTCATCCCTTTCACCTCATGGAAAACACTCTAGAAATCCTCATTTTATTTCGCATTCTTCAAGTACCATGGCATCATTGCCGTTGTCATATTCTTCAAGTACTGGACCACTGCCTTCTACAACATCAAGTTGTTATTCCAAAGAAAGTAATGGGTCCTGGGCTGCAGATTCGTTGCCAAACATTCTTGATTTTCCTGTAAATACTTCCATTAAGGGTAGTCAAGTAGAAAACGGTGCTTGCAATGTAATGGCAACTGATGAATATGGTAAGAAAAACGAATGGCAGGAGTGGGCTGACCAACTGATTAATGATGATGATGATGTGTTAACTTCTAACTGGAATGACATTCTCGTTGACCCCAGCATTTATGATATTGAACCAAAGGTGATGTTTCCTATAACTCAAAGCAATGGTAAATTGCTAAGTTTTTTTATTAGTTTCTTAGAAAAATGCAGTTTTTTCTCTGCTTTAGGTGTCATGCCAGACTTCAAAATCATCTTCACAATTGCCAGGGCTGCAGCCCCAAGTTCACCAGCAACTTTCAGCTTCATCAGGTGATATACAAATTAGTGCTCCACCCTCTTCCTCAGCAAATTCTGCTCCTGCCAAGCCTCGAATGCGTTGGACGCCTGAACTTCATGAGGCCTTTGTGGAGGCTGTCAACAAACTTGGTGGGAGTGAAAGTATGTTCTTCTCTATCTCTCTATTTACAAGGTTCCAGTCCTTAGGTTAGTTATGAAACTTCTGCCTTAAGTTATTTTTAATGCTCTGGTTTCTGTATTTCACAGGAGCAACCCCTAAGGGTGTGCTAAAGCTTATGAAAGTTGAAGGCTTAACAATATATCACGTTAAAAGCCACTTGCAGGTATGTTCTCTTTACTTTAAGTATCTCGGTTTATTTTCCAACATCTACTTTTACTGAAGCAGATCTTGACCTGAAATGCAGAAATATAGGACTGCTAGATATAGACCGGAGTCATCTGAAGGTAAGTTAGACATGCATTGTTATGACTTGACCTATATGTACGAGGATATTATATATGGATTAACTGCTTTTACTGCTAGTTTTTATTGTTTAAAATGAATGTTACTGCTAATTATAATACTAATATTTACTGTTTTCTTGTGTACATGATGCTGGGCTTTCAAAATATAATGTATTAAAGTGTATCAGGAGCCATGTTCCACAGATTCAGATAGGACTGTTAGATATTAGTATGCAGATATGAGAGCTTTATTGAAAATATTGCTGTTCAAGCGCTAGAGCACTAGAATAAAATAAAAATTTTACTGTGTGAATGTATGAAATAAAATAATGTATATAGTTGTTTACTTATACTTCATTCTATAAAGCAAAAATGCATTTACTATTTATAATGAATGAAATCCTTTGGCTTGTTGCAGTGGTCATTTTGGCACAATGCTTATTTATATATGAAATGATTAAAACAAAGCGAATACAAGTGGAATAATTTTGACCACATTAAGTCGTATGCCTATATCTGCAGTTGGTATTGGCTATTGTTGTATGAAATAGAAGACAACAGCAAATTAACAAGTCCCTTTCCTTCAAATCACCCTTCCTTTTCTATTGGAATGTGTGTATGTTCAAGAAACTGAAACATGACCTGGACATTTGCTTTTGTTTTTTTTTTGTTAAATCTTTTATTGTTCCAGTTATATGCATATGATGTGTGGAATCTAGAGTCATGCCTCTTCTCTTTGTAGTCAGTTAAGTTAAGGTTTGTTGACTACTGTTGGCAGGCTCCACGGAGAAAAAGTTAACTCCAATGGAAGAGATGTCATCACTGGACTTGAAAACGTAAGCAAACTATGCACAGCTATTTTAATAAATTTTTGTGCTAATTGCATTGATTAGTGAAAACCAGTAGACAAAATTTCTTTATTTAATTGATATTACTCACACAGACATAGGAAAGGTAAGGGTCCGTTTGGTTGTAGGAAAGAAAGTGGAGAAATGGAAAGTGAAAGGGTGAAAATGGAAAGTAGAGGTAAATTAGGTAATGATGGGAAAGTAAAGTTTGTGGGGGCCAGGAAAAATGTGAGATGAAGAGAGAAAGTTTGTGGGTCCCAGGATATATGTAAATTACAAAAAAACCATTACTTTCCATACTTTCTAATTCTTTATCACTTTCCATTGGCAACCAAACAAGCCCTAAATGTTTGAGTATTGAACATGCATGGTTTCTGGCAAAAAAAAAATAGAACATGCATGGTTGATGAAAAAAAACTCATGCATCCATGTACACGATGATTGTTATGCTGAATTTAGTTTTGCATTGCTGGCAGTGGTATTGAGCTCACTGAAGCTCTGAGACTGCAGATGGAGGTTCAGAAGCGCCTGCATGAACAACTAGAGGTGTGAAAATTGTTCTTCAGATTTCCTGATTTCTTCAAAGTAAATGCATTTAAAGCAAAATGTGGTTTGTTCCAAATTCTCTGTTGAATTGCCATGACTATTAAGATTTATCACTTGCAATGTTACATTTTAGTAGCATTGCAATCAACAGTAAATGGCTATTGGGACTTTTTAGGATTGCGATTGAAATCAGTGTGGGTACGTTAGTTATCAGAGTGATAACCAAAGCAATAATTTTGATTACCCGAACTTTATTCCGTAGACCATAGTACAGAGATAAGATAGAGTAATGACTAATTTACACTCTAATTGGACCTAAATCCATCTCATTTGGACTCAAAACCCCATAACACTTGTAGTCTAATAGGGTATGATATTTCTAAGTAAAGTGAAAGGAATAAAGCAATGTATATCTTGCCTTAAAGAAACATGTAGTAGCAGCCGCTGCTTATTCTTCGAATTCTATGGTGGAAACATCTAATAATTTTCAGCAGAGGGCCAGATTAATATGCTTTAAATATGAGAAGAGGAGATTTCTTTGTCATGAATTTTTAGTTTCTTCTTTTTTGGAGTTAAAAATGTCAGTTTCATACTTTCTTTTACACTAAATGGCATGGTTATGACTTGGCAACTAATTATTCTGTGGAGTGACTTTAAATTCAAATTAAGCAATAATTTTTAGATGAGATGATTTTTTTAAAAAAGAGATCTATTACCATGTGCTTCTTGTATACTGTAAGGTGGGCTGATATTATGCGTTTCTGAAGTAAATAAAACTGTGTTCTATTTATATATAGTTTTGTCTCATTAGTTTGATATCATAGTACTACAAGACCATTTTCTGTATTATAGCGATGGAAATTTTGTTACTCAATGCTGCTCATTTTTCTATGTTTTCTATCTGTGCTTTTACTTGTAGTTTAGAGTTTCACTTTTTATAAATCTTGTTAGTTAGCTTTATAAATCAAATGGTGATATTACAGTTCTGTCACAATACATGATAAAAAGTTGGAGAATTCTAATTTTCCTTTGCGATGGATTTGAAGCTAGATCATCACTACACACAGTTGGACATGTCATTTTTTTTCATGGTCTGATGTAATTCTTCCTCTTCCTTTGCCTCTTTTCTTCTTTTATTAGATTCAAAGGAATTTACAGTTGCGGATTGAAGAGCAAGGAAGATACCTCCAAATGATGTTTGAGCAACAATGCAAATCTGGGGTCGAAAAGTTTAAGGCATCTCCATCTGCCATTGAGGGTCCCTCTGGAGTGTCATCAGATGCTATCAAAGATTCTTCTGCTAAAACTGAAGTGGATGTGTCCCAAGTAGACCGTGACAAGTCAGGAACAGAAGAAGATAATGGCAATGCCATAGTTGAAGAAAGCTCACTGAAAGGTGTTGAGAAGCATAGTGCTCTTGAAAGTCAAACTTCTGATAATCCTAAGCAACATACATGTGAAGATGATGTTGATGCTGAACCATCAAAGCGTCAAAGGACAGAGGAATAGGCCAAATCCCAGATGGTCTGCTGAATCAGCATTTCACTAACTGGACAATAATGATTCAAGAGGAAATTTTTATTTAGTGAGAAAGTCTAGGCTGAATGTTGGGTAAAGCTTCATGGCAGTTTATTCAAGGTGTAACTTCTATTGTTAGATATATAAGACACTACGTCAAAGTTTTGATCATGACTGTCCTTAAGTTCAACACCTTTTTCCCATTATGTATCCTAGCCATGCAAAGCTGAGGTTCCAAACTGAGCCCTTTGATTACTCCCATGAAGATCTATGTTAGTACTTTGTAGTGAATTAGTCATTTTAATAAAAGAATTGTCTTAGTGGGAAAACTTAGCTGGTGGCTACAAGAAAGGTTTTTGTTGTTTCTTTGGCGTCACTAATTCCATGAGTTGGGTTTTGTGTTTGACGTGGCATGTTGATCAGTCTAATTTCTTTTTAATCACTCAACGTAGGTTCATGTTTTTCATTGAAAATATATTAATCATTTGATTATTTTGATGACTGAAAGGAGGTTTATGTTTATTCATGGCGCTTGATCTCTAATGCTCTTTAACAAAGTCAATCTTCATAAGCATTTTGAAGTTATTGTCAAGTAGTGCTCAAATGGTTGATTAGCTTTAAAATAGGAGTAATCAAAGGGTATGTAGTGTTATCATTTAACTCTTGAAAATAAAATATTCATTGTTGATTAGCTCAAAAATGTATAAAGGTGTAAGGAGTGTTATCCTGAGACTCTGAAAGTAGCTTCCCAAAATGTAAAATTTAAGACGCGGATTATTTGGCATGTCGGATTCTTCAGGGCAAGATATACATGATATACAGACAACTGAATGCCAAAGCCTAGGTATTTAAAATTGAATAATCTTCAATAACTGAGACATACTCCTCCAGTCTTAAATATAAAATCACTTTGACTTTTTTGTTTTTATTTTTGAAGTTAAAGAAGCAAATTAAACAATTAAACAATTGAACAATAACATATAACATATATAATTAGATTATATGTTAGTTTCTTAGTAGAATAAATTAATTTTACATCTTTAATTTTTCCAAAAAAAGTCAAAATGATGTTAAATTAAAAACGAAGGGACTATCTTCAGTGGAGGCAAAACTATTGCTTGTAATTTGAACAACTTAAATAAATAAATCATAGTTTTTGGATTTATTCACTAGAATGTAGGTCCACAATAGGGGAACCTCGCTACCTCCAAGTAATTATTGCAGCTGCATACTCACGGCTTAAATTTGTTACCACTGGTTAAGCCAGAATAACCCACATCCAGTTGATCTAAGTGCTTAACATTCAATACAGGTAAATTGTTAACCGCAATTCCAACCTTAGTTACATCACACGAGGGAGTTTTTTAGTTATTGATTTTTATTGAATCTAATAATGTTGGTTAGAGTTTGATCAAAGTCAATACTTTTTTAGAAATACCTCTAATCATTCGTTAACAACACCCAACTCTTCTGGCAAAAAATAAAAAAACAACACCGAACTCTTTCAATGATGAGATAAAAAAAATTCAAACACCCTTTATTACATTTAATCATAATTCATTTTTTATTCACACATATATATCAAGAAGAAATAACAGGAAATAAATACATTTTTAATTTCAAAATCTCAAATAAAAGATTCAACAAGTTGAGTAACAATATTAACAACTCCAAACCACATATCTTAGATTTTGAAGTTAAAAAGGTTTTTTTTTTTGTATTGTACACAGTTGCTTGCTATGCAAGACTTGCATGACAAACTCAACGTTCTACTTCTAATATCCTGTTAACTTGCTTTTGTTCATCTTACCAGATGACTCTGCACTACAAGTTTGCACCTTCACTGAAATTTCTGTTGCCACAGAACGCATTGTTGGTCTCAACTCTGGATTACTACGTGTGCATGCAAACCCTATTTTCACTATGAAGCCTATTGCTTCCCTTAACTTCCCTCTTGGAGGTGGCAGCCTCTCATCCAGCAAATCCTTCAGAATCACATCTGATGCTGATTCTGATTCCTCCATTGACCACAAATACTGCTTTGAAGTTAGGAGATCTCCTGGGTGCTTCCCCATCATTATCTCTAACACCACCACCCCAAAGCTGTACACATCACATTTCTCAGTCACCTTCATGGTTTGTGCTAACTCTGCAATTTTTAAAATTGTTTAGGAATTGTGATTTTACTTGCAGGGATAATTTATTTGAAATACATTGAAATTGAACTGCTTAATTTTCCCATCACTTGCTAAGCTCGTCTATATAATTGTAAGATCAACTTGATTTTTTCATCTACTTTGCAAATTTAATTTTTTTTTTTTTTAAAAAAGTCAACTTGATCTTATAATTATAACCAGAGTGAGTACCAACCACTTGAATTTTTAGAAAAGTCAAAGAAAAATAAATAAGTTATTTATAATTTGATTTGCCTAAAATGTTCCTCTAAACAAGTTTATTTGATTTATAAGTTGACATATAGTAACGATATACAAAATACGTTAGTATTAAGAGATTTATTTTGCTTGCTTAATCTCTTAAAAAAAAGTCAACTATTATGTTTGAGTCCTACCTTAAAAGAGATTAAATTAGTAGTATATAATGTCCAAGTATTTGTTATGTAAAGACAAAAATAAGGCATGTTCACAAACAATTAATTCATATTGATGATATTGATCATCAACTTAATAAATTCATGTTGATTGTAAACAATCAATAATAAGTGTAGATATATTGGTTGATACCTGGAGCCATGTAGCCATAGGATCCAGCAATGGAGGTCCAGGTTGTTGAATTGTAGTTTAGTAGCTTTGCAGTGCCAAAATCAGCAAGGCGTGGTTCAAAATCTGGGTCCAATAATATGTTGTTGAGTGTGACATCTCGGTGAACTATAGGTGGGGAACAATCACTGTGAAGGTAGTCAATTGAATGTGCTATTCCTTCTACAATTCTCATCCTTATAAGCCAGTCTAGTTCTAATATACCCTCTTCCCCGTATAGTACTTTACTTAAACTGCCTCTATACATATATTCATACACCAAGTACATGCGTCCCTTGCTAGAACAGAACCCATAAAACTTGATTATATTGCGGTGCCTCACTTCAGTTAGTGTTCTTATCTCATTCTCAAAACTTTGTATATTCACTGCTGGAACTTCACTGGTATCTGGGATGTTGAACCTTTTAACTGCTACAACTAGACCTGTTGGTAATACTGCTTTATAAACGCTTCCAAATCCTCCTTTTCCTATGCAGTAAATCTCATTGAAATCATCAGTTGCCTTGGCAATGTCAGCAAATGTGAATTTTCCATCTCTACCCCATATTGTGGATACAGTGTTATTGTTATTTTCATTAACCTTTGTCTCTTTGTTGAGAGGTTTAGAGTGCCTGCGGGATATCAGGAATCCAATCATCACTATGATTAATAGACCACAAACTGGTATAATAATCCCAAGAAGAACCTTTTTGTTTGATCCTTTGGACTTGTCTGAGGTAGATGCTGTAGAGCAAGCAGTTAATCCTTTTACTTCCCCACATAATGTGTTTCCAGAATAAGCTGTAGCAGGTGCTGTTTTGAAGATACCTCCTGTTGGGATTGAACCACTTAAGTTATTATAAGAAAAATCAATGGTTTGAAGGCTCAACATACTTGGAAAGGTTTGTGGGATTGTCCCTGAAAGATGGTTGTGTGAGAGATTGAGTACCATCAAAGAAATGAGCTTTTCTAAGTTTTGAGGAATTGGCCCTGAAAGAGAGTTGCTACTGAGATCCAAGAGGTACTGGAGTGAGAACAGGTTGCCAAGCTCAGATGGTATCTCCCCAGTCAGATTGTTGTGGCTTAAATCCAAGCTGTTTAAGCTATCATGGTCACCAAGCTGTTTGGGTATGCTTCCAATTAAGTTATTATCTGATAAATCAAGATAATTAAGATGAACTAATCTGGCAATACTCTCTGGGATCTGCCTTGTCAAATGGTTCTTGCTCAAGTTGAACATGTAAAGGTTGCTAAGATTGCCCATTTCAGGTGGGATATGGCCAGTTAATATATTGGAGGATAGGCTTAAATATTGCAATTTTGTCAACTTGCCTAGTTCAGGTGGAATTTCACCTGAAAGTTTATTTCTATCAATTTCTATCCTGCTTAGGTTTATGCATTCACCCCACAAAGGAGAGAGCTTGCCAAAGAACTGATTGTCGCTTAACGAGGCAACGGAAAGACTGGGATGAACTCCAAATGTTTCTGTGATGTTTCCTGAGAATTGATTTCCATCAAGACGGACTCTAACCAGTTCTGAACAATTTCTCAGGCAGCTTGGTACTTGCCCAGAGAAACTGTTGTTATTCACAGTCAGATGTATTATTTTGAAACCACTGCACAAATCACTTGGCAGTTCTCCAGAGAAGCTATTGTTTGAGAAGCTGACATGACTCAAAGAAGGACTATATTTTCCAAAATTCTTAGGAATGTTGCCTGAAAAATTATTGGTGTATACAGAAAAGAGCTGTAACTCAGTTAGCTGAGAAATAGTCTCTGGTAACTCTCCCTGAAAATAGTTTGTGTTGACATCAAAAATTTGTAGAGAGGTCAAGTTTCCTATGTCCATGGGAATGTTTCCAGAGAGTTTATTGGAATAGAGATTTATGGTGGTAATGTTTGAAAGAGTCCAAATAGTTGATGGAATTGGCCCAGATAATTGGTTCCCTGAAAGGTCTAGTTCTATTAATTCTTTCAAGCTTCCAATCTCATGAGGAATGGGACCAAAGAACTCGTTATAATATAGATACAAGTATGTGACTTTTGTCAACAAGCCAATCTCAGGCGGGATTTTTCCTGTGAATTTATTGTGTTGAAGTTGCAAAGAGACCAAATTAGTCCAATTTGAAACCAACAATGAAGAAAGCTGTCCAGAAAATGAATTTTCTGATAACCCCAAATCTGCTATTTTGGTAAGTTTAGATAATGACAAAGGCAAAGGACCTGTCAAATTATTCCCTGCCAAACTCAGGAAGGTAAGATTGGTGCAGAAGCCAAGCTCAGGAGGGATAGTAGAATTCAAAAAGTTCTCACGGAGATCAAGTATCTCTAGATCCCTGAGATTTCCAAGTGAGGTAGGAATTTCCCCTCCAATTGAATTGTTATTCAATTCAAGAAGTTTAATTCCAGTCATTAATCCTAACTGGGTGGGGATAGGACCAGAAAAATTGTTAGTCCCCAAGCGAAGTTCTTTTAGATTAGAAAGCTTGGACAAATTTGGTGACAAAGATCCTTCTAGGCCACAGTTGGTAAGATTGAGATATTCAAGCTTAAGCAGACTAGTATACAGGGAATTTGGTATTTGGCCAGACATATCATTTTGAGAGATATCAAAGTATGTCAAGTTCTGACATTCAAGTATGAAACTTGGGAATTCAGAAGTAAACGAATTGAAAGTCAAACTGAGGTGGGTCAAAGATGGCATTCCTGAATAATATGACCAATCAGCAGGAGATGTAAAGTAGTTCAAGCCAAAGTCTAGGTACCATACCTTTGGAAGATCTGTGATCTGATAAGGAATAGTACCATTGAGATTGTTTAAGTAAACACTAAGATATTGAAGTTCTTTTAGCTGACCTATTTCAGAAGGAAGTGGTCCTTCAAAGAAGTTTGATCCCAGGTCCAAGAAACTGATTTTGGAGAGGTTACTTATTGCAGAAGGAATTGGCCCACTAAAACTGTTGCTATTGAGGTTCAAGATGGAAAGATTGGGAAGAGAAGCAAAGTCAAACTCTTCTAGTGTCCCAGTGAGGTTTACATTAGAGAGATCTATCTCAGAGATTGTTGTGTTAGTATCATCACAAACAATGGCTTCCCAATGGCAGAGATGGTTGAGGTTGGAGAGGGACCATGAACTGAGAATATCAGTAAGAGGAAGAGAGAGACTTGCTTTCCATTTGATAAGAGCTTCTGCTTCAGTTCTAGGAGAAGCATTTATCATCATTGGAAGAAAGAATAGTAAGAGCATAAGAAAGAAGAAAGTAGGAGCTTTTGAAAAGATTGTCATGCCTATACTAACATATGCTTTCTCTATGACAAGCTTTTGCATTTGCATACTCTCAAATGCTCTTTATATATAGATATATGAATCCTTGTTAATGATTTAGGAGTATAGTCAAACATATTATGACTGATATATTATAATGGTAGCCAAATCTGTTAAAAAAGGCGACTAGATCGAGTGCAATGAGGAGGTAATGGAGTTTGTCTAAATAAACTCATGTGCACTTTAACATGGATATGATTGATCATGGTCAGTGCTAAATTAAATATTAGCCGGATTCTAGAGTCTTAATCAAAGCTGTTATCTGAGAAAATTACATCTACATACCCAAATTTAAAACTTGAAATGCACTACAATCATAGCTACACTTTCGTATCTTTTGGTTGAATCTTTCGAATAAAGTTGAATGTTGACCCAGCTCTTAAGTCAATGACACAATGCCTATATTTTTTTTAGCCCACATGCACACTCACATGCATAAGGCAGAGTACGTATTATAAAATTCTGCCTTAAACATGAACCGTAAAAAAACCAGTCAAGTTGTTCAAAAAACTAAACCATTCGGGTTTTGGTAAAAATATTAGTAGTAAGTGTGAAAAACACAAGATTTTAGATTATGTTAAATGTGATTGAAGTGAAGGATTAATAAACACGGGTGAGTTTGAGAAATCCCTGGCATTTAAAGGCATTTTTTCTTTCTTATAATTATGTTAGATAAGCAGAGTGAAAGTCAATTAATCATTGCAACTTTGAAGTCCTAATGTCCCCTAATTAGGATTATGGAACGACACTTATGGCTGAATACAGGTTTAGCTGTTTAAAATACCGCACATCTTGATTAGCCAATTGGCGTTGGCCACAAAGTATAAAGCACTTGCATAATTTTGTTTCTACCAACCTTCTGCCTTTTCTAGAATCTTATACTACCTCCGGTCCTAAATATAGGACCTAGATGACTTTTTTTGGAGAGGTTAAGGTTGCAAAATAGTCTATTAAATCATGACATATTTGATATATTTTTAGATTATCTATTAGTTTATAAGTAAAATAAACTAGTTTAAGGGGAAAATTAAGTAAATCAATTTATAATTAACTTATTTTTGCTTTTTTTAGGATTTTTCAAAAAAGTCAATTAGGTCTTATATTTAGGACCGGAGGGAGTATCATATAAATTACTCTCTTGGATCATAACTATTGAACCACCTACGAATTTTAATTGGTTCTTAAATATAAGACTACTTTTTAATTGTTTTCAACTTTTTTCTCAAATTAACTCTATTAATACTTATCAATACTAAACAAACAAGAGAGTGAGAGTGGGAATAAAAACTCTATATAGTTATGGTGAGTTAGCAATATCATGTCATAATAATTAAATTAATTAACATCCTTAATTCAATCAAATTGCGTAAAATAATCCTATATTTAAGAACAGAGGGAATATAATTCTTCTTCATTGAGAAAGTGAAAATTATTGTTGTTTTCATTATTACTCACGAGAATATTACTTGAAATTCAATCGTTGTAATTCTCATAATCTACATCAAGAAGCTGGAACAGGATTTCTTGTTTTTATTGTTTACTCACGAGCATGTTGCATGAAATGTATGAGATGTGTTCTGTTCGTTCTAATTCTCATAATCTCAAGCACGGGCACGATTGACGAGCCTGGAGTATATTCAAGGCTTTTATTTTTATTTTTCCCCCTCTATCGCTTCTGACATTTTATTGTAGAATTCGGAGGGTAAATAAATCCTCCCAAATAATAAGAAAGGCAATGATAAAGAAAAAAAATAATAAGTTAACATATCTCAATTTCCCATCTAAGGGCCAGTTTGGTTGGCAGGAAAGTGTATAATGGAATTGGAAATGAAATTGAGTGTAAGTGGGTAAAGATGGAAAGTAGAGGTAAATTAGGTGATGATGAGATGTAAAAGTTAGTGGGACCCATGAAAAGTGTGAGATGGAGAGAGAAAACTTGTGGGCCCCGGGATATATTACCATTTCCATTTCTTCATTTCAATTTCAACATCAATTTCCTATCAAACAAACGCAATTAGTTTTATGCTTGCTTCTCCTCTACTGCTTACAAAGAAAAGTCAACATTCAAAGTTTGATATTTTGTGTCAACATCAACTAATGCAATGAGGACCAAGCTTCTTGTTTAAGACATCCATGGTCAAGTCCCCTAAATTTCAAATAAAAGCAGACGAGGCTCCCTAAACCACGCACTGCACCAATGTAGACGCACACTCTAATTATTCTTGTCAACATTTTTACTATATAATCAAAATTAGAATCATATAAGGAGCTAAGTATTTGTTTGGTAAAGGCCAAAAATGAGCTCCAAATTTGGGTTGGACTTGAACGAAACAAGATATGAAATGTACTTTTGGGCCTACATCAAAATTTCACAAATTCTTTCTTCTTTTGATCCCAAAATCCAAGCATACATCAAGTTAAAAATAATTTGAAAATAAATATTTGCAGTACCTCTAGCCAGCATTTATCAGGGTAGAGAAAAAGGTAAACTAAGACAAACAAATGTCACACTCAATAATAATATCCTGTAAATTATAAGTACAAAAAAGAATCATATGTAAAGAAAAGGAAAAGAGCATTCACAACAATCAACATACACACCCAAAATCCACATAAAAATCACGGTCTAAAATACAGATGGATCACGCGTGCAAGCAACTTCAGCTGTGGCTTCATTCAAAGCTTTTTCTAGCCTTGCCTCAAATGGGGTTGAATGCCAATTCACTTTCTTATCCTGCACAAACCAGTCATCAAATCCAAAATCAGAACCCAAACTAAGCCTATGCATAATCTTCCTCAATTTTCATGCCATCTTTACCTCTCTATACTTGCTTGTGGTGTTAGGAATTCCTTTGAAGGAAGAAGCAGAGCCAGAATCCTTAATAGAGCCCGAGTGACTCCAATATGTTCCAACACTTCCTATAATTGGCATATCATCTGGACTCTTACTTGTAGACTTCCTTGGGGAATTGGAAGCTGAAAACTGCTTAATCTCCTCAACTGTTAATGCACCCAGAATTGGTCTATCATCATGACTTATCACTGAACCTGGTGAAGCACTCCTGTCAGGTGTGCCAGCACACAAAGCAACCGAACTAGACTTCTTAACTGGTGTAGATTCTGAAGAACCCAACCAATTTGAAAGGCTAGCATCAACTGCAATTTCCGGCTTCATTTTCTTTGAAGAGTCTACCCCTTGAGATCGTTCCTTGAAGCTGGGTTCTGAACTAAAAGGGATCTGATACTCTCTAATGGAATTGGAATTCTCTTTCTGGGGGATTTTTGTTGGGGTTCGTTTGTTCTTAACAGCCTTCCACTGAGTGAGATTCTCTACTGGGTTCAGAACAGGATGAACATAAACACTTCTATCTCTAGCATTTGGGTTTATCACCATTGGCTTCACTTCACTCTCACAAAAAGAACCAGCTTCCATTAAACTCTTTCTCTCCTCAGCATCCCTTTGATCAGCAGAAGTTCTTGCCCTTGAGTATTCAATATCATCATCATCATCTTCAAAGTCCTGGAACTCTTCATCCATGTCACTTTCTTCATCACTGAGGTCACTAACCCCATAATCCGCTTCTTCATCTTCATCATCGCTCTCTCTGCAATTCTGGTATCTGCTATTTGAAGAAGGAAAAGATCCTGTAGAAGTCTCTGAACCAGCATCTGAGGAAGACTTTGATTGGCTTGGTTTCACCAGAGTTTCTTCCTCGTTCCCTTTTGCCTCACTCTTCTCCAACTGAAGCTTCGTATCTTCATCTAGTGAAACCGGCTCGTAGGTTTTCACATTTGAATCAAATGTTACCTTCTTCCTCGTACTCAAGCTTACCTGCTCTTCTGATTTAACATCCCTACATCCAAAAATCCATCCATCCACATCATAAAAACCTTAAGAGAAAAAAAACCAACATGTAGGTCATAATATAATAAACTACTCGCTCTGATCCTATTTATAAGTCACCAATCGCCTAAATTGTACATACCAAGAAATGGAGGTTAATGGAAGTTGCATCATTAAATTAGTTTTATTTTTTTTTGTCTTTTCCATTTTTGCCCTCTTACCTTTATCACTAAGGCACACTACATTTTCTCTCTCTTCATTAATTCTCTATCTTTATGAGTATACAAGTGTTTTTTTCATCTTCTCTTTTTTTGTATCCTCCAATGTTCATTTCCCAATGATGAGGGTATATTGGGAAAATTTTAATAATGAGTTGGTTAATTTAAGTTAATGACTTATACTCCCTCCGGTCCTAAATATAAGACTTAATTGACTTTTTCTAAAAAAATCCTTAAAAAGTCAAAATAAGTTAATTATAAATTGATTTACCTAATTTTTTCCCTTAAATTAATTTATTTTACCTATAAACTAACGGATTATCTAAAAATATAAATATATCATCATTTAATAACCTATTTCGCAACCTTCATCTCTCCAAAAAAAAAGGTTAATTAGGTCCTATATTTAGGACCTGAGTTAGTATTAAGGACCAAAATTTAGAGGCGGTTGGTGACTTATAATAAGGACTAGAGGGAGTAGGAACTGAAATTCTTACTGGACTTTGGGTGTGGTTGTAGTATTAATTGTGAGGGGCAAGGAGTGATCAAGAACCGAAGTGACACAAGATTCCTGTGGCTTGCTAGATGAAGTCCGCTGAAATAGTTAGCATTCATGTTAATATTAGCACAAAAAAGAGGAGATAAAGCCTAATTTAGTCAGCAAAGTAAAAACAAAACTACGCATTAACGTCAAAAGATCATTCACAAAAACTTGGTGAACAGAATGATTAATAGTGAAAACAGCGTCATAATAATAACAACCAGACTCTATCAAATCAAATAAAAAAAAAAGATAAATGAAAAGAAGAGGAAATAGGAGGGTTACAAGGAGTAGGTGAGAGTGATTGGGAGGGGAAATGGAGCGCCTAAGCTTTGTGCGTCGGGCATGCTTGGAGGAACCAAAGCAAGCGAGAAAGCAGCCCATGGGAGAGAGATTTGTGCGTTAGGGTTTTAGGCAGACTTCAGAGTTCACAACAAAAAGGCCTTCATGCTTTGTTTTGATGAAGCCAGGCAGAGGAAGGAGCAAGAGAGCGTATGTATGTGTGTATGTGATTAGTGACCTTTTTGTTTTAAAAAAAATAGTATTTGTTTTTTATTGAAAAAGAGGCAAGTGACCGTTACACCAATGATTCATGCTGGATCCCACCCTGCCATTTCCTATTTTTTAATTAAGCCAGGTGTCTCTCTCTCTCTGTGTCAGCAACACTTAATCAGGTGGGTGGGTCCCGTTTACTATTACTTACTCATCCTATCAGGATTGGGAGCTGAATTTGAATGATTAAGGAAGGAAAAAAAAAAGGTTTGGTTTGGGGTGAAAGAGGCTCGAACTCTCGACCTCAGGATCACTCTTAGCTATGAGACCTACGCGCTAGCCAACTGCGCCACCACCCCATTTGTTGTTACTGTTGACTTATGTTTATATCTATTTTCTTACACCAACCCGCCTCACATTAAGTCGCATTTCGGCTTACGCCTTGTAGAAACCTGTTCTCCTTCCTAAGCAAATCGGACGTCCTTCATTCATTCCTATCTTTTTCATCATAATATTCCCTGTTATGTTAACTTTTGAGTTACTTAAATTAGTTTAAAGAAAAATTTATGGAAATCAATTTAATAGTTCATAGGTAATTAACTTAATTTCTACTAAATTAAAAACAATTCATATAGATCTTATTTTTTTTTAGTAGAAAAAAGGGATTCTATGTTTGAAAGCTTCAATAGTTTGAGATTGAGAGTCGCAATATCTAAATCTATCTAAAGACCAAACAAAAGGTGTACAAAGTTAATTCTAACTACTAACTACTTACTTCACCCTGCCACATGTTTAAGTCGCCTTACACCTATTGGATCAAGTTCTCCTTATTTTCTTATCTGAAATGCTCTATTCATTTGTCTAGTTTCCTTTTTTAGGAGTAAGAATGCTAAATAAGTCGCTTCATCGTAATATTTACTATTATATGTTAACTTTAAGTTTCTTATATTAGTTTCAAGAAAACTTTATATGAATCAATTTAATAGTTTATACTTAATTTACTTAATTTATTCCAAATTGAAAGCAAGTCATCTAAATCTTATTTTTTTTAAGTAGAAAATGGAGTGTATGATTGATAGCTACAGTAATAGTTCGTGCGTGAGGATTGCAATATCTAATAGTCTAAAGAATAAACAAAAGGTTGTGCAAATTTCAAGTTTGAACAGACAATGTAAATACTATAGAGAGAAACTCACTGAAAACTCATGAAACCAAGAATCTTAAACAAGTCTAACCATATTTGAAAACGAAATACGTAATACTCCGTTTTCTAGGCTTAGGATCCTCATTTATGTTTTCTTACCTCCAAAAAGTGGAACATCAGGTTATAACATCTTGCCCAGATGAAAAAGCTTGCTTAGAAACATTAAAGGGCAAAACTTAACTTCATATATTTACAGAAACCAGACGGTACCGATCAAGAATTTATCATTAAATAATATATCATTCAGACCTGATGATACAAAATACATTCGAAACATGTACAAAAACGTTTTGCTAGGCACAAAAAACTCGTAGGTTTAGGCCATATAGTGGCACCACCTGCCTAAAAGCAATCTAACTGATATAAGGCTGTAACTTGCATGCAGCAATTGACTCCAAGATCCATGTGTGACCAACGACTTGTGAGCCACTGATTGCAGCTAAATCCTCTGCCTCGGTTAATCTCTCCCAAAGAATTGCGACTTCATCCCCCAACCTAGTTCCAGGTGGGGGATCAAGATTGTAAACAACCAGTGTTGATGTCTCATTGCATTCATGACCTTTTGTTTGCAATTCTTCCATGCTTTTCAATACAGTGCCTCCTCCTGCTACAACCAAGTTTACAAGATCCTCCTTGTAAACTGATATGTAATCACCACAAAAATACATACTGAAGCCGCTAAATAGCTTTGGCGCCTACAATCATATCGGATTATCAACAGATAAGCAAATGTACACCTAATAATTTAACAACAAATGTTCTAAGCCCCAAAGACTAATGAGCCAAAACAATAGAGCACAACAGAATATAATGAAAAAGTATTTACATTGGTCAATGCCCTGAGTCTGCCAGCTTTTGGGCCACCTTGAACGCCATAATTATCAAGACTTAATTCAAATGGCTCTTCTTGCACTGGACGCATTGCTTCCATGCTTGCAGTTACCCCTACAGAAAAAACATGCCATGTAAACATTAATGAGGTTATACAAAAAACATAAGGAGCGTGAAGAAATATGAGGTGCATGAAACACATCACATCCTAGGCTCTTGAGCACGGATTATAAGGGGACAAATCATAAAAAAAAAAAAGCAAATGGCACGAAAAAGTTGTGATTTAGTTTTTCAGCTACTTAAGCATATTAAAGTCACTAGTCACTGCATAGTCCAGACATGATATCTGGTATGGCATTCCTTTGAAACCAAAAAGAGCCTAACTATAACTTACAGTCCATTCTTAGAATCCATAGCCCATTTAAAATTCCCATAAGAACTTTGAGTGTCCTGGCACATGCTCCGTTTGAATCAGTTGCTGCAACCACATGTGTCACATCTGGCGTCCAAAACTTGGTAACAGTAGCACCGATCTTACTAGCAAAATTGATCAAACGTATCTGAATTGAGAGGGGTGGGAAAAAATATCCCCAGTCAGTCATGATGTACAACAAAATAAAATGATGATATCCCATTCTCTTGCAAAAATAAAAGGTCAAAAGCTGAAGTAGGGTTTTCGAAAAAATCATGTAAAGTATTTCAGATATGACATTCTGATACAGAGAAGAGAAAAGAGAAAGAATAAGAAGAAATTAATTCTGTATATTCCACACTCTCTGTTACATGTGTTTCTGTTTTTATTTCAGCATAGTTCTCAAAGTTCTCAACTAACTCTAAAAGAATTAGTTACTAGTACATGTTACTCTCTATCAGTAAAATGAAAATTACAATGCATTACTAATTCTGAACTCTATTACAATTACAATTATATTCCTATTGGGCCCCCAATTCATTCACTCTCAGCCCACACTACATATCACGTTCTCACTTTTCTTAACCACAGGACAAGTCAAAATATCAATAGGTTATATCAGCTACTTTAATATTTATATCTCCCATTTTAAAATATTGAAAAAACATGCTTCAAATCCAATGACTAAGAATCGATCTTCTTTAACAACAAAATACTGCAGTTGAAATGCAACAAGGTCTCAAGACGATAGATGAGAAAATAAAATGCAGACAGCAAAGAATAAAAAAAATGAGCTATAGGGTATTACCATTTCATCTGCTGACAGAGCCGATCCACAGAAAAACAAACGTTTACTATCATCTGACATTGAGGGTTTAGAAGGCATAGATCCCCTACATGCAGGAAGAAACATTAGCTCAATACCAAAAAAAAATGTCTGAGAAAATAGCATCACACAAATGGTTAAAATCAGGTTTAAGCAGTATCAGCATGGTAGATTCATAGGTCAGTTGCCATGTAACTGAAATAGAAAATAACAGATGCAGACATACAAATGAGATGGCACAGAACACTTCTGGTAGCTCTGTTTCTTAGATCTGACTGTCTCATGTGGAAATTTGACGTGAGAATGAGCAGGGCAGAGCAAAAGATATCCGTCCTGACCAAAGAATAAACTTATGTTTAGATCAATCTATTGATATGTTGTTAAAAATGTTAAAAATAATGTATAACCAAATTAATAACAAAAAATATCAAATACGAGAGAAGTTACATCATCCCAACGGCAACTTGAAATTTCCATTGCACAAGGAACATGATAAGTTTTCCTACAGGATTTAACATAGCAGCCAAGAGCAGCCCCCTTGAGGCCACATTTACTGCATTTTAACTTTGCTCCCCTTGCCACTTCAGCCCTCAAATTTTGGACAGTTTCATCAACAAAATACACTTGAGGTGACCTGGATTTTCAAGATTTCAAAGGTAAAATTATTTATCCTCATACAAGAGGTAAGAGATCATATTGCTCAATTTATATGCTGAAGTTAATCAACAGAATACCAGTCAATGCAAAGTTTATGCACATGTATAACATTCGGTTGGAGCGCTGCAACTCCGGTCACCGATTTTCCATTTTTAGTATAATGCAACATTGGCCCAGTAACCTAAAAGATGTTAACAAAATGGTTAAACTAATGCATAGTAGTAGCACACTGCAGAAGACATAGTGGAAAAATAAGAAAAACAATGCTAAAATCATGTATATTACCCCTGAGGTTTTAGAAGACTTGCAAAAAGAACATATGCTGGTATTTGAACATGAATCCAGGTCAACCCCAGGTTCAAGATTCGTGTTGCAATCAGAAGTCAGCTCACTCTGAAAGGTTACATTGGGTTGAATGCCATCATTGTCATGTGGAAGGTTTTTTGGCCTCTTGGGGTTTCTTATAAGACCTTCTGTTTCAGAGGCAGAGCTATCAGACCTCAAATGGATCCTTTTTTCCAACACGTCATTTTCTTTGCATGCTCTCTTTGATGAACAACTTTCTAATCTCTCAGCAGACATGCGCTGGGAAAAGGGGACCAAACAGAAAAATTGCTGATCAATTCAAGAGGACAAAACAAAGCAAATAATATACTCACGTTAAAACACCATTACTTCAACTAGTTTTTGAGGCAGTCTAAAATCCTCCCAATCTTATTATTATTACTAATCAATATGCGCAATTATGTGGTCATCAAATTACAACACCAGTATTTCAAATATCCTTTGATGCAATCACGATGCATATAGTCACAACCGCCACCACAAAGTCTCTAATTTAAACTGATGCATGAGAAAATCGATTAAATGGAAGAGACCCCAGAATACTAAAAAATGAAAAGCTGCTTTAAAGAGGCAGAAAATTTATCTTTGATGGCATCTTAGTTTCTTACATTTTGGCTGTCTTGGTCACTGCAGTCATTATCGGAGCCTTTTGTATCGCATAATGGAGGGCTAACTTGATTCATGTCCATTTCCACAAGACCATCTTCATGGGCCCTTCCTTCCATTTGGGAACATTTCATCATGATATCTCCCTTGCAGGTAACCTCAAAAATCCCATCTTTACCATTCACAACATCACCATTCTTCTCATATTTGTGGTTCCCGCCATTATTGACTTCCCTTGAATGGTCCGAACCAAAGGGATCCTTAACACAATCAACCTTTGTTTGTGAAAAGGCTGACTGCCCCCTATGTAGATTATCTCCTGGAGATGTTTTTGATGGCTCCAAAACTGGAAGCTCACCTATAATCACCAATAAACAGAAGCAATATAAATTGAATGAAAAACAATCAGATAAATTTCAACACCCACAAGCTTCTCAATACAAAGAACACAACTTTACCAGGAGATCTATTCTGAGATAGATTGGCATAAAAAGCAACATCCAGACTTTTGTAAATCCCAACCACGTTTTCCACAATAGGCATAAACCTCAGATCTGCCATCCAAATTAATCAAAGTCAACCACATCATTAGTTAAGAAACAAATGTAGCTTAAAAAAAAACCCAGCAAAGGGGGAAATGTTTAAAGCATACAAAAAAATGTTCAAAGCATGACACTTCAGATTGTACTCCCCCATTCAAGCCTACTTTGACTTTTTTTTTGTGAAAATCAAGGAAGCAAATTAGACCACTAAATTATACTAACATATAACAAATGTAATTACAATATATATCAATTTATAACCAGAATAAACTATTTTTGAGAAAAAAACATAATTTTAAACAATTCAAAATGATAAAGTTCATAACTTTAACTTTTCAAAAAAAAAAAATCAGAGTTGACTTATACATAAAAACGGAGGAAGTACAAGAACTAACCTCTTTCATCATAATGAATATTACAGACAGCACATTCTGAAGCAGACCTTGAAGAAGCAGCTATGCAGGCGCTGAAACGTTCATTGTCACAATTTCAGACACTTTATATAAAAATAGAAACAAAAAAAACGCACACTGAAGAAGAATACGGAGATAAAAAACAAAAAAAGCAAAAAAAAAAAAAAAAACAAACCTGCAGAATATGTGGTTACAAGGAAGTAAGAGCGGCGTTTTGAAGAAATTTAAGCTGAAATAAAAAAGAATAAGTGGGTGAGATTAAAAGGAAGGAAGGAACTTATATATTTTCTGAACACCCAGAAAATGAAATTACCAGATAGGGCACTTGAGTTCAAGGCCCATTTTTTGAAACTGAAGCGTAATCCATGGGTTCAAGGATTTGGTGTTACCGTTACCGTTACCGTTAGCGCCGTGTTTGGCTGAGTCATCCATTATTATGGTGATGAACAGTGAACAGTGGTTTACGCTTTGAGTTTGAGAAGAGAGTGATCGAGTGAGTTGGAGTGAGAGAGATGAGAGATGTGATTTTATTTATAAGAAAAATCTAGTCTCCTGAAAGATAGATATGGCGGTATGACGTGGACGGCTCAGATTTCATCTCGGAAGGCGAAAGAGGCGCCATTTGTTATTTGTCATTGGCGCACAACCATGTCTTTTTGAATTTTCGGTTTTCAATTTTCATCCTTTACCCGTTAATTCCCGCTTCTAAAGCAAACAAATTGGAGCTTCCAATTAAATAAAAGAATCTGATATAAAAATTAAATAAAAGAAGACGCGCAGAAATTCAAACCTACTCGTGAATCGTGATAAATGATAATGATCTAATTATAAATAAAATACATATTATTAGTCATTTAGTCTAATAGAAAATAAATGAAATTCATATTAGTCTTAATCTTGTGATATTTTATGTATGAATTTTAATTTAGCTCAACGACCTAAAATAATTGACTGACAAATAAGAAATGTCAATGGTCACATGGAGCACTGTTTCGCCTCAGAAATCCTACCGAATTCAGCTCTCCAATTAAAGGAAAAGAATGTATGTGGTCCATCTCAACAGAGCAATTGCTTGTCACGATAATAGAAACATATACATACAAAAAGGTCTGTTGCTATAAGTAGGGATGGATTTCCAGCCTTCTACTTCAGGTATAGTGCTCAAAGGAGAGTTCCCGTGAGCTGGACTACAGAGAATTGGCGTCAAACTTGCGTTATAAAAATTATTGTGGAGAGAGCAGGTCTAGCACATAAATGATGCTGTGTTTTTAATTACGAGTACTTGCTTATGCTACACTATTTTTGGGAGAAAACGTATTCACTATGGACATTGCTATGTCCACTTGACAATTGTGTTGGAAGTTGCAATTTAGGAGTATGCAAGCACACAAGAGTTGACTAATTAACAATAAAAAAACGAAGCATGATGAAGAGAGAATGAACTATAAAAAAACGAAGCATGAAGAGAGAATTAACTGCATGTCACATGCTTCAGTTTTCCCCTTCCATTTAGAATTAAGGTGAGTTTTCATTCATCATTTTGATTTCACTATTCTCTCAAAAAATGTAATATGATATTTAATTTCTATTTTTTACAATATTGTTGGATCAAAATAATAGAGACTAATCAACTATTGTTGAATCAAATACTTCATCTATTCCTAAATATAAGATCACTTTCCCTATTTGATTAGATAGGATATGTTAGTTAAATTAGTTATCAACATATAATATTATTAATCTATCATAATCATATATCTTTATTCTCACCTTCTCACCCTTGCTTATTTATTATAAATAAAGATTATTAGGGTTTATTTAAAAAAGTTGAGAAAAATTATAAAGTTGTTTATATTTAGGGAAAATTTAAAATTTGAAAGTGATTTTATATTTAGAAACGGAGGTATTACAATATAATATACATATTTTTTTAATATTGTTGGATCAAAATATGTGGTAAATCGATACGTTAGATTAAGACGTAGACAAAATGGAGAGATATCATTGGACACCCTATCCCGTGATATAAATTCCGTAACATATATGATGTGCAGACATCAATCAAATAACCGCATAATACTATTTTCTCTTTAAAACCACATTAGTTTAAGCGGTTTTTCTTTCATTTTTCTCTTTGCAAGAATTCATGTACTTTTCCATGATTATGAAAGAGAGCAAACATATGTTTGTAGTTTTCCAGTAAAAAATATTATAATTCATGTCTCAGTGATGTGATCTTCAACGATATAGGATTCTATTATTTGAGCTGTCCATTGTGACTTAAACCCACATCTTCTCTGATGCAAAAGACAGACAAAACAAGGGCATTAGAGCATTAAAAATTCAGGCCTTAAACTAGGAATGTACTCAATCCATTCCTAAATATAAGGTGCACTTTTATAAATATGTGTCCAAAATATAAGGCACACTTTTGTTCTGTCTATAAATTTACATTATCCTATTTTTGCTCTTTGCTTATTATACATGATCCAATTAATTATTATTCTCTCTCTTCTTCATTACACATTCTCTTATTTTTCTTAAGCCCTTTTCTCATTAATAGGAGTAAAGTTGAAAAATGAAATAGTTTTTGAATACATTTATCCTTTTTAACCATATTTCATTCATATTGAAACTGGCAAAGAACCTGGACCGCAAAAAAAAAATCAGGAATCAATCATCTGGCCATACAAATATAACTCCAAATGTCTCAAAGGATAAGTAAATAACTAAAACTTCCAAAAGTACAAGTGAGAAACTCAGAATTCCAAAAAAATAATTAAGGAACTAGACAATTATTAATAAGTATGTTCCAGTTGTTAATAAGTATGTTCCAGTTGTTACCTTTTCTATTGAAAATTTGATTTCCTTACATGTCTTTTTAGAAGTTTAAGTTCCTTACTCGTCATTTTATATATTCAGAGGTATTTATTTGTCATTTACTCCAATATAATTCAGCCAGCGATTGACAATGATCTGGGAGAAATAAACAAATTTGAAGGGTAAGGACTGTAAAAAATATGGGTACAAGATTCCCAGAGAGTCAGCAGGAAGACTGAAGCAGTGAGCCAGTGAGTGAGTAACAGAGATTGCATCAACTTCCGAGAAAGCTTTCTCACCCATCAGTCATGAGTCATGACCATTGGCATGACGCGCCTTCCCCTTTCCTCCAGTACTACCCATTATAATTTAGCTCGAAATAAAAAATAATATACCCGCCATAGTTATAGTATATTACAAAGTTAAAGGAAAATGTCATTTAAATCTCTCCGAATATACAAAAGGACAATTCAGAAACTCAAACTTCCAAAAGGACCATGAACTAGGACCTAGTTGATATTTTAAAATTGTGTGAAAAGACAAAATTGCCCTAATCATAAAACAGAAATTATTAATCACCCTATTGAAAATGGTGGATGTAAGGGTGATTAGTAATTTCTGTTTTATGATTAGGGCAATTTTGTCTTTTCACACAATTTTAAAATGTCAACTAGGTACTAGTTCCTTCATAGTCCTTTTGGAAGTTTGAGTTTCTGAATTGTCCTTTTGTATATTCGGAGGGATTTAAATGACATTTTCCCTTAAACTCATCAACTTTATTTTATTTATTAGTTAAATATCTAAAATTTAATAATATTAAATTAAATATACATGTCATCTAACTAAAAAATGACATCCCAAATTTAAATTTAATTATGATAACGTTGTGTGGATTGCTCCAACTTGTGTGGATTCCTGCAACTTACTACTCCTTTTAGTTCTATATAGAAGATATAGTTGTTATAATTTAGTATCGGTCGTTTTTAAATATAACTTCACTTTTAAATTTTAATTTGTTTTTAAATATAAAATTACTTTTTAATTGTTCCTAACTTGACCTCAAATGTTTTTGATAAAAAATCGATCTCAAATTAAATTACATAATGCTTCTCATTAATAAACAAATAAGGGGGCTAGAATTGGAATAAATGTATATGATTAGTGTGAATTGTTAATATGATGTGATACTTCTTCTGATCTGTAATATAAGAGTTCAAAATTTGAAAGATCTTTAGCCAAAATATAAGATTTCTCTTTACACTTTTCTTTCATTTAATGAATTTTTTTTTAATTTGCTCCTTAATCTCTTTCATATTTATTAATGTTTTTTTAGAGTGAAAGACTAGAGTGATGTTTTTTTAGGCACATGAGTATTCACAATGATTGAACACATAGGCCCATAATTAGGGCAGAATATTCGGTTTTTCGGTTCGGTTTTCGGTGAAAACCGAAATAACCGAAAACTGAATTATGGTTATTTTCAAAAACAAATCGAAATCGATAAGTGTTGGGAACCGAAGCGAAATATTTCGGTTCGGTTTCGGTTTAAACCGAAAAACCGAAATTTCTCTATTTTATATTAAATTCAATTTTTTGTTCATTTTCAACATATAAAACTTCACATTTTATATTGATATATTGCATATCATTTATAATTTAAAAGATGGAATACAAAAACTATAGATTTAAACTCTAAATTTTTACTTATCTAAAGAAAAATATAATAAAATAATATTTTTTTATTATTTTATTTTATTAATTCGGTTATTCGGTTAACCGAATTATTTTTTAAAAAACACCGAACCGAAAACCGAACACCGAAATAATCAAACTATAAAACTGAATAAAAACCGAAAATTGAATTAACTCGGTTCGGTTTTCGGTTTTCGGTTTCATTTGCTCACCCTGCCCATAATGGCCATCGCTTTCCAAAGTCCCCAATCAAGTTGTTTAATTATCAGCTTTTATCTTCTAACTAGTAACCGCTGGTCACACTCATACATACTGGTCAGTCTCCTTCCAAAATGTGTAGCCACGTCACATGGCTTCTCCTCGCCGTCGCCGTCGCCGGACTTCCTCCGATGGCCTCCTTCGACGACGGCGCTTCCTTCCACGGCGACTATTCCAAACTCTCCGGCATAATTATCCCTGGCTTCGCCTCCACTCAGCTCCGAGCTTGGTCCATTCTTGACTGTCCTTTCTCTCCTCTCGATTTCAATCCTCTCGATTTGGTCTGGCTCGACACCACCAAAGTATGTCCTTTCCTTCTTCTCTTTCATCGTTTTTATTTCTCTCTTTTCTTTACGTCGTCTTTTATATTCTACGCCTCTAGTTGATCATTGTTTGAATCATGAGGAAACGGAAGAAATTATGCCTGTGCAAATGTTCTCTGAGTTATCGTTTTCATTTTATTTTCTATTATCTATATATATTAGGAGTACATGTTATGGTGACATTAATTTGTGAGAAAATGTATTGAATAAACGAAGTGTAACGACTGTAAGGTAATGTCGGCGTCTGCGAAATTTTAACTACAAATTGAGATAATTTTTTAAGGCTCTCTTTGAAATCATGCTGGCCATTCTTTGATTTTTTTTTTCTTTTAGCTTAAATTGGTTTGATATGATTTTTTGTTCATAAGATGTTTGTTCTCTTTGGAATCTCGTTGGCTGTTCTCCGACTTTAACTTTTTATTCTTTATTAAGTAATGCTTTGTTGCGATCGTGCTCTTTTTGCTACACCACTTTTCATTTGTAGTTTTATATATTTTGGGAAATATTTAGATGAGTTAAAATAAAATTTAAGCTAATTGTGTCTGATTTTTTTTTTATCACTGTTTTGTGAGGGCTTATTGTCCTTGGTTTTGTGTATCTCCTCTTTAATAGTTGATTTTCTTTTGAAAATATTTCCTGAAGTAAATCATTTTTCAGCTTCTTTCAGCTGTCAATTGTTGGCTGAAGTGCATGTTGCTGGACCCCTACAATCAGACTGATCATCCTGATTGCAGATCTCGCCCGGACAGCGGTCTTTCTGCTATTACAGAACTTGATCCGGGTTATATTACAGGCATGCTTCAATCTATCTGTATTCTCCGTGTTGATACTTTTGTGGGGTATGCAGTTTGACATTACACTTTTTGCTTAATTTGCAGGTCCTCTTTCTTCAGTGTGGAAAGAATGGATCAAATGGTGTATTGAATTTGGCATAGAACCTAATGCAATTATTGCTGTTCCATATGATTGGAGATTGGCGCCATGGATGCTAGAAGAACGAGACCTTTATTTTCATAAGCTAAAGTATGTATGCATATTTGCATGTGAGTGGCTTCCCATGGGATAGACTCCTATTCACTGATATGACTGGGAATTTCCCTTACTTGTTACACATTATCACATAATTGCTCCAGACATTGTCAGGATATAATTTACCCAAAATTGCGTTTCTAATACTAAAATTGCGTTTCTAATACTAAAGTTTCCGAGGTGCAAAAATAGTACCCAAGTTGGGGTCCAGGTGCAAATATAGTATTTTCACTTGAGTGAAATAAAATTTAGATATGAAAAGAATCCTCCATTCCTCCCTCATTAAATAAATTTTATTTCGCTCAAGTGAAAATACTATATTTGCACTTGAACGCCAAGTTGGGTACTCTTTTTACACCTTGCAAAACTTTAGTATTAGAAACACAATTTCAGGTAAAGTTTAGTATCATTTTTGCACCTTCGCCCTATAATTATATTAGGAGTTATCATATTTCAGCCAATTTTGCCAGTCATTGTCTTCTGTATCATGTCTTAATTATAGTTAACTCTATGATTTATTACAATATCCATTCATTGGCCTACCTTGAGGGTCATTTTTTATCCCAACTCTCCATCGTGTTTTAACTTGAATGGAAGTGTGTTCATAACTTCATACTAATGATTGATTTGATTTCTAGAGATAAGAGATTCTTTTAATTTTCTATATGAATGACATTATATTTTGGACTTCAAGTTGAATTATTTATTGCTTCTGATATTTTGACATAATCTTTAATCTTTTGTATGATAGACCTAATAATAACTAGAGCATGGGATCATCTAATAAAATTCTTCATAGCTTCTGTTTCATCAACAATGTCCTTTCCAGCTTGAGATCTGTTTCTTATAAAAAAATTATTTTGACAAATACGGAGTTCTAACATGCTCATATACAATAAATTAGTATACTGTGATACATAGAAGATGGTACATTTTCAACAGTCATCTATACATGTGAATGTGATCATTTCAAGTTTTTAATAACACAACAAATGGTTCAATTTTGTTGGCTGATTTTCTTATCTTGCATTTTTAATTGGTTTTTACTATTTGCAGATTGACCTTTGAAACTGCCTTTAAACTTCGTGGTGGTCCCTCAATTGTTTTTGCCCATTCACTGGGTAATCATGTTTTTCGATATTTCTTGGAGTGGCTAAAGCTAGAAATTGCACCCAAACATTATATTGAATGGTTGGATCAACATATTCATGCCTATTTTGCTGTTGGTATGATTGACTCGTGTAAATTTGACACCCTCTTATAGTGTTGCGTATGATGATAATTAATTGCATCTATTGTTTTGACATTTTGTTTGGTTTTGTTTCAGGAGCTCCCCTTCTTGGTGCAACTGAAACCATTGAAGCAACACTTTCTGGATTTACATTTGGTCTTCCAGTTTCTGAGGTTATTTTCTAATTTCTAACTTTTCTGTTTGTTTTTGGGGTTCTCTTCCCCAACATGTGGGTCTGTGCTGCATTTAGATTTTGATCTTTAATTATTCATTTTAATTGTACATTTTGTTCTGTTGCTGTATGTAGCTTTTGATTTTATTTTCTTTTCAGTTTAATTTTACATTTGGTTTTGTGTCGTAATAATATACTCGATTTTTACAGTTGACAACTAATTTTGATATAACAGAGTTATCAAATGTACTGATATTCTCTTATTGACCATGGTCCAATATTTGTTTTGCAGCTTCTTTTGCATGGATTAATGAAATGAATTTTAAATGGTACAATCAAAGGTTTTAGAAGTAAACTAACATGACCTAGGTGAGGGAAGCAAACGTAACAAATAGTTTGGCATGGAAAAAAGTAGGGTTTCAACATCAAATAAAATTTAACAAGCTCAAGCTATAAACATATGCTTACACACAGACAAATGGTGATATACATTCTGAATTTTAGAGCACTCATCATACCCTCTTGAATCTTAAATCTAATTATCAACTATTTTACCCCTGAGTGCGCATATTCATTTTCAGATGACATGAAACTTTCTTTGGTTGACAATAACAGATGGATACCACTAGATATTTGCTCAACAGTTATTTAGCTCCATAAGAAAATGTAGTCTGCTTGCTTCAATGTGCATCATGAATTCCAGGAAGTAGTTCAAGTTGCATTTCATTATCATTACTGTCCTAATTTTGATGGATGTGAATTTTAAGAATAGCATCAGGGCAATATTGGGTAACCAGCTGTTTGGAAGAATTTAGTTATATGCTCTATTCTGTAATTTTTAATGCAGTTGTGATATTTGTCTCAATAAATGCTTGTCTTAATTATTTTCGAGGCATCAGGGAACTGCTCGGCTGATGTTCAACTCCTTTTCATCATCATTATGGATGATGCCCTTTTCCAAGTACTGCAGAGCAGATACTAAATATTGTAAGCATTTTTCTGGAAAAAGTCGTGTAGGCCAACACACATATCACTGTGACGAGCAGGAGTATCGTTCAAATTTCTCTGGATGGCCAACAAATGTAATCAATATCGAAATTCCTTCCCCCCGTGGTAAGATCATTACCTTTTCCACCTTTGGTGAAAGGATTGTTATCATATTTCTGGCCTACAGTTGTCCCTTGTATATTCTGCTTGCAGGATTTGATGCATATCCATCGGTATCTGAAGTGGCTCAGGCCAACTTGACAAGTATGGAATGTGGGCTGCCTACTCAATTATCTTTCTCAGCTCGTGAAATAGCTGACGGTTCCTTTTTCAAAGCAATAGAAGATTATGATCCTGACAGCAAGAGACTCATGTACCAGTTAGAGAAGTATGTTTAATTTCCTCTCCTTTTTCCTTTTTGGTTAAAGAATTTTTTAACAGAATATGAAAGTAAAATTACTGCCATATGAGCAATCAATTCAACTGCGAAAAAGAATAATAAAATATTAGGAATGAAAAGCATCGGGTTTTCTGAGCTCATCCCTTTGAGAATCTGATAAAGACATTCCCTTACTCAAACAATGAGCATAAAGGCGTAAACCCTCATAGATGACAGAAAAGCTATTCTCTTTGAAAAATATTCAGTACTTGAATCCAGTGGCTGGAATTTCTGCCATTTATCTCTCACCAAATGTACTAAATGCATTTAAAAGGAGTACAGCTCTTCATTGCATTACCATCCTTTTTCCTCATACCCCAAAACTGGGTAGTGGGTAAAGCCTGAAGTTTAGGTTCATGGAAGACAAAAGGACTGCTCAACATATATGTCAAACAACTGGTACACAGCCCAGAACTGCTTAGCAACATCATTGTAAAAAGCGACCTTTGCCGGTTTCTAAACTCCCATAACTCCATGGCCCAAGGAGTTCCAGCAGTTCTTTGTCTTTAATCCCATGTATGGCTGTCTAATTGCTTTTTAAAAATTGCTTTAACTCGTACGCTACTATAATATGTTTCAATGAAAACATAAATCATTTAAACTATAATATGGTTTTCCCATTCCCTTTAATAAATTTGAATTCACTGCAAATCCTCCGCTACCGGCATAAAAACAATTTGATATTTTAAATCCAAATATCAAGCAACAGACTTCCTAAGGGGGAGTTTTTTCCCAAAGGAATTAAAGAAAACTTACAGACACATCATAAAAGTTTCTTGCACTAGCTATCATAAATTATAATTTCTGACTGGTCAATTATCAGAGTTTGTTTTTGTTATATCTTCAAAAACTTCTACCACTTGCTTCATTTGCTTGGAGGCTTTTTTGGCTGTCACAAGTTTTTACTCTTTCTAGTTCTATTATTGATGGGGCATATCTTCAAATGTTCTATGTTTCAGATCATATCTTAGTGATACCATTCTTAATCCTCTAACACCTTGGGACCGTCCACCAATACGAAATGTCTTCTGCATTTATGGCATTGAGTCAAAGACTAAGGTACTTCTATAAGTTAATGGATAATTATTTCTAATATTTTGCATCTCTGCTAAAGCTAAGAGTTAGTGGCAGGAACCTTGTTGTAAGTATTTTTTCCCCTTAATCATCCCTCAAAATGACTGGAAGTGTTAAAACTAACATCTTACCTGTCACAAAAAAAAGTTTAACTATTCCAATTTTCCGGATTTTTCAACATTTTCTTTTTTATATTCTTAAAGTTTAACTTTACCTGTTGTAAAAAAAGTTAGTGGCAGGAACCTTGTTGTAAGTATTTTGTAACTATGCAAAAAATTAATTAGAATTGAGAGACAACGTCAGCTTGAATCTGACATTTTGGCTATCAAAAATAGGTTGGTTACTACTTTGCTCCAAGTGGCAAGCCGTACCCTGATAACTGGATTATTACAGACATCATATATGAGCATGAAGGATCTCTAACTTCAAGGTTTATCTATATTCCAATAGTTACTATAAGGTTTATCCATATTCCAATAGTGCTGCATGGTTGTGTCAATATCAACTATTAATATTTGTAATGTCATTGCTATTGATCATTCTAGTATTTTCCTTGCTTTGTAGCATTTAAATTTCAAGGGTGAGGACCTTGTGATGGTGCATAATGTTAAAAAAACTTGGCCCCTGCAACTTAATAAAATTTTAGTCAATACCTTATCATTTGTATACTCCCTCCAGTCCTAAATATAAAACCCCTATGATTTTTTTTAAAGTTAAGGAAGCAAATCAAAATGCTAAATTATAACACATGTAATTTTATTATAAGTTAATTTATAAGTAGAATGAATTATTTTTGAAGAAAAAAAGATAATTATAGACAATTTAAATTGATTAATATTGTATCCTTAATTTCTCTAAAAAAGTCAAAGGGGAAAATAATTATATCTCACAGTAAGCACATTTAAATTTGGGTGATGACAAATCAAGCTGCTATACATATAGAAATGCATGTCACTGACGGGACACATGCGCGCTCAACTTTCTCCCACCTAATGTGAGGACCTAAGAGTACAATCTTCTATTTTTTGGCATAAACATTAAACTTAGAGTGTCCCCAAATCACTTTGGTCTCTAGACTGGTTTCTGTAGCGGGACAGGCGTTTAGGTCAAACCCTTATAACATGTACGCTTTCAGTGATTTGTACTTGTATTTTCCTTGTAATTGGGTGAGGTTGTTTTCCATCTCAATCAACAGTTTATTAGTGAAGAGTATAATCATTATTTATTTTCTTTTTGTTTTATTTTCATTTATTCTTATTATATTTGCTTGTTATTTTAAATTTCAAGGAAAGGGATTGGGGGGAAGGGGCTGAAAAACAATTATATTAAGTGCTTCAGGCTGCTAGTTTGCTTGGAGAGTGTGATGCACTTAATTTTGTCTCCCTCATCTATTTTTCTTTCACTTATTTTCCTTCGTTTCTGCCTCTAGCATAGCTTTTGACCTGTCTTTCCTCCTATTGGAGTAAGCAGGTTGCATTTTCCATCTTGGTTTGATGGTTTCCCTCTTCTTTTTTCTTCTTTGGCCAGCAAGTTTATAGGATAGGGATTTGATCCTGTTCAACGAGATCACCTTTTGAACGTAATAATTTGTTTTGAAACGCCTACAATGGCCTCACTTAAACTAGCTTTTATGAGTTCCTAATTTTGGCGTAAATTGCATTAATTGTACAAGTAATATGGTCTAATTGCAAAAGAATGTGCTTGATAATTGTGGTATTCTTTGTACAGAATGAAGGAGGCATCTTATGACTGTTTTTTTCATGCATTGTTAGGTCAGGGAATGTAGCTGATGGGAATCCTGGAGCCACCAGTGGAGATGAGACGGTTAGCTCTGGTTATGATTACTTTACTGCAATTATGATCATATAAAGAACCTTCATAATTTCAAACTCTTCCAGTAGTATTTGTGTTGTCTTAAGGACTGGAAATGTAGTGTGCATGTTCTTAACTTTGCGTGTAAATTAACTCTTCACAGGTACCATACCACTCCCTTGCCTGGTGTAAAAGCTGGCTTGGACCGAAAGTGAACATAACAAGAGCTCCGCAGGTATTCTTGTTTTGGATGTGTGGAGCTTTTTTTTCCCAGGATAACAAATCATCTTGAATCTAGTGCTACCAACTAATCCAAATTTAAGCTGGAACCGGGCCCTATATGGAGAGAAACTCTTCTAACACGCCTTTTCCTTTTAAAAAAATATTGAATTTGAGTATTATATCAACCTTAGTTGGTGATGTGTGATGTGTGTTCTGATTATTTATTTTTATCTGCAACATTTATTTCCACTGTGAACCATGTGCTTAATTTTGCATCTATTTGCAACCCTCTGTATTAAAATGACTATTTTTCTTGGACTTGGATTGCAATTTTATCCTGGTATCGCCTTTACTATTAACAGTTTTGAAATGTTTGTTGGAAAGATATAACTTATACTCCCTCCGGTCCTAAATATAAGACCTAATTGACTTTTTTAGAAAATCCTATAAAAAAGTAAAATAAGTTAATTATAAATTGATTTACTTAATTTTTTCCCTTAGATTAGTTTATTTTACCTTCAAACTAATGTATAATCTAAAAATATATCAAATATGTCATGATTTAATAGGTTATTTCGCAACCTTAACCTCTCCAAAAAAAAGTTAATTAGGTCTTATATTTAGGTTTCTTCACTTTTTTATTTATTATTTCATTCTATTCCATTAATTTTGCATCCAATTCCTGGTTTTTCTCTCTGTTAAAGTTGTTGCAGACTTGCGGTTTTCAATTTTGCATCCACTCAAAAAGTCACCTTGTTTGAAAAAGGCCATTTCAATTTTAAATTTCATTCCACTAACGTTGTTTGCATCCACTCAAAAAGTCACGTTGTTTGCATCCAACTTTTATTCCTCAGTTTCTTTAATCTCTTTTTATTTTTATTCATTTCATTTTTAGTTGCATTATTTATTCTACTTTTTATTTTTTAAAAAAATAATATATTTCTTTTTCTTCCCTTTTCAAAATCCGAAAAACAAATCTTTCCCATTCTTTTTTGTTAAACATAATCTTTAAAAAAACAAAATCTTTTCCTTTCTTTTGGAAAAAGGATTCTTCAATTTCTACACTTCTTTCTTATCTTTTTTTATTTATCTCTTCTCTCTTTAATCCATTCTTTTTATTATTATCATTATCTTTTGTTCTTTCTTTTCTTTTCTTTTTTTGTGTTTTTTTTTTGTGGTTATGGATGCAGGTATAGGTTCTCTTAGTTCTTCTTTTGCGAAGATGAATACACAATTCCGTTGGTACTCTTCAGGAGCAGTATATTCAAAGAAATAATTCGTGAGAAAATTAGAAAGGAAAATATTCCTCGACGTTTGGAAAACTCCGCCTCTATTTATAGCCGGTCCCAAGGCCGGATTAAGGAGTAGGGTTGTGTTAGGCTTCGGCAGCCAACGTAAAAATATGTCAAATCTATTGAGCATGGACACACGTATTGGCCGTGTGATCCATGTAGCCGACCCCACTTAGTTGGGATAAGGCTTTGTTGATGATGAGGTCTTATATTTAGGACCGGAGGTAGTACTAATTTATGAAAATATTATCTTCCTCTAGGGACGCACTACTCTTTCATATAGTTGCTCTTGAACCGTTTTAGCCCTAATCTGCTATGCCTAAAGTCATTAGTTTTTTATTGTAGTTTTTCTTTTTCATTTGATTCTGCGTCTAATTTAATATTCCCTGCAACAAATACCTTAGTATTATCCATATGTATTTTGGGCTATAGAAGCTTTTAGGTTTTTCAGCTCTCTTAATTTTATGTTTATCCAAAAAAAAAAACTTTCCTAATTATTTTTGTCACACCCTGATGCAATTCTTAGCTTCATGTGGTATTACCGATTATGATAATATATTTGCTCTTAACCTTCAGTCTGAGCATGATGGGTCTGATGTACAAGTTGAATTGAATGTGGAACATCACCATGACGAAGATATTGTTCCAAACATGACAAAGTCACCCAAGGTTAAGTACATGACCTTTTTTGAAGATTCTGAAAGTATTCCTGGAAAGAAGACAGCTGTTTGGGAGCTTGATAAAGGTGCATGACTTGTCCTCGTTATTCTTACATAGTTGCAAATGCTTTTACTTTGGTCTGAAATACTGCCTACTGAGTCACATAGGCTCCATAATTTTAGCAAGCTCATGTAGTTTTGATGAGCTTATTCTGGCCTGTTTTCTTTGAATGAATCTGGTAGTCCAAACTCTGAAGCTGGAACCGTTTGAAGATTTAAAATAACGCATACTAAATCACAAAGGCCCCATATTCTGTCTGATCCAGAATGAGGATGGATGGGTTTTTATATCTGAAATAAGTTTTGTACCAAGGTTATATAATCACTTTTTATTGCCTTGGGAAGGATTTCCATGATAAACAAAACAAACTTCCCAACAAATTTTGCTCGTTAGTTACTTATCCTTGCCTATAATCAACAATTACCCTGTAGACACATCCACATTATTTGACACTACATTGATGTAGCAAATCACAGGAACATTGTGAGATCACCCGTTTTAATGAGGGAGTTGTGGCTTGAAATGTGGCATGATATGCATCCCCATGCAAAATCCGATTTTGTAACGAAAGGTATTTCATGCTTTGCTTGACATCTTGGAGATTTGAGTTGAGAAGGTTTCACTAACATTTGAGCCATAACAGCTAAGCGAGGACCTTTAAGGAATGAGGATTGTTATTGGGATTATGGCAAAGCTCGCTGTGCATGGCCAGAATATTGTGAATATAGGTTTTTTTTTCATTTCTTGATGTTTCAAATACGGATTTTGAATGTTCTTTTGTACTTTGCACAGTTGTTTTCCCCCCTTCAAATTAATGGTATAAAATATTCCAGGTATGTTTTTGGGGATGTTCACCTTGGGCAGAGTTGCAGGTTGAAAAATTCTTCGGCTGATCTATTGTTGCATTATTTGTAAATAAGGTATTTTTTTTGTTCGCCGAGGATCTGATTTAGATATTCAGTTACTCAGTCAATGATCTACCATATCTCACTCTCATGCACACTGTCCAGTCTTAAATATAAGAATCTGTTGACTTTTTTATGGAAATTAAGGAAAAAATTAGATCACTAAATTATAACATATGAAACATGTAATAAATTAGTTTTGATGAAAAATGATTATTATAGACATTTTAAAATGATTAATTTTGCATATTTAATTTCTCCCAAAAAGTCATGGTGGTATAATTTGTACCAGATGGAATAACTCCTTTATTTCTAAATGTTTCCCTGCTTTCAATTTTGTTCTTACAGATGCTGGGATTACCTATTAGCAATGTATACTATTGGATGACAAGCATGTGCACTTTGGTGATTTCCTCTACTGTAGACTAGGAAGGCCACATATGAACCTCAATGCTGACATGCAAATTCCTTGGCTAGAATTTTCGCTCAAGATCTCAGCTTCTACCTGAGAATTTCCAAATCAAATGTGGCCATGTATCTTCTTCGAACATTTCTATTAGCATATGATTTTTCATCTTCCTTCTCGGCTATTTAGAAGTCATTTTTTCCGCTTGTTTATTTGTTGCTCATTCTAGGACCACACACCTCTGCTTAAGATACTTAGGCTAGGCGCAGCATTTTTTTGGACCGGCGTGGATAGTTTTCCATTGCCAGCTTGAGCTGTAATAAGAATGAAGAATCGGCGGATAATTCATAGTACCTTGTAAAAAAAATAATTATACTGATAAGATATATGATATGTAAGCATTATCTAAGTATTAGTCCATTGTAGCAACAAAAACGTCACATGATGGCAATCCTCACAGTTGCTTTTTTTGGCAGATTATAGAAAATTTTCTAATGTAGTCTTCCTTTTATTTTGGACACCATGTAGTCTTCCTATTATGGGTCTTTTGGACATTATCATTATGCGTTGACTGTTGTCATGTCCTAATCTCTAGTTAAACTTCACAAATGGTATTGAAGCTCCCTGATAGTACAATTTGAACATGGCCTTTGTCTAAGTTGCTTTATTTGGGCTTTCTTTTCTGGAAAAAATAGCTTTATATTGGATTATCTTTAGTAGAAAATAGCTTTATAGATTAGCAAGGTTAAGTAATGGTTTACTTTCTATTTTGAAACGCTTCCAAACAGTGTTGTAAGAATCTGATTGGATATTTTATCAAAAAAAAAAAAGAATATGATTGGACAGTTGAACTGATCTAATTTGACTACCTCAAATGTTGGCTCTACAGTCATCTCAAATGTTGGCTCTACAGTCATCGGTTTGATTATGATGGTACTTTAATTTAATTTTTTATTATTATAGAAAATTACTACTACACTTTTTTAGGGGTATTGGAAGATTCTCTCATCAATAGTGTTATCATTCATCAATGTTGTCGGAATCATGCTGGGCGGTTCTAAACTTCTGCTTCTGCGTAAATTGGAAATTGGTCGTATGCCTTGTGCTTGATACCAATCCCAAACTACCTTGAACCAGCTAATATGATAACTAGGGATAGCTAATATGAAATGTTTTTTATTACACATTTCTTAATCATCGTAGGATGAAAATCGTTAAAACAAACGAGATACTCGCATACTTTATTAACCACTTCAAAAGTCGGAGTTACGCATTGCTAAGGAGAAATATTTTTAGGCATAGTTGGATGAAAGGCCATCAGCTATAAAGATTAACATTATCTAATACAGAATACAATCTGAAGAAGTTTCAGCAAGCACTATATCCATCTGTCACTACTTTTTATCCACCTGTCACTATTTTTATGCAACAACAAACCTTTCCACGCACACTATATCACACCCCACACAAGGGGGGTTATTCATACTAAATCTTTCGATATACAAAAATATAATTAATTACATGATCAATTCTCTAAATAAATTAGTTTAATGGTGGACTCTTCTTTTTTTACTTTTTGTCTATCATAATTATGTGTAGATTAATCCCACTCAATCTAATTGAAGAGGGTGGCATAAGGAAAAGGGAATCAATCAAAGCAAATAATGAAACAACACCTTCTTATTGACCTCTTAAAGGAGTCAACAATACTTGGAAATGAACCTGCTGCCACTGTCATCTGAAAGGTTCAACAGGGGAAGTATCTTCAAGAAAATGAGCAGCTTCAAAACATTCTGCGGCTTCCATTAAAGACGAAACTGTACCTTCATCCCTGTGAACAAGGCCAATATTATACCATGCACCTGCATTCATTCTATCATGGCGCAGTGCATCCATCAAAAGGCTTCTCACTACAGCATTTGCTTCCTTACTACTACTACTACAACACCGTCTGAGAACCAAGGCACTGGAAATTAAGCTTGGCACATGATTGGGATCAATGTCCAAAGCATCACCAAAAGCCTTTAAAGCCTCTTTGTAAAGACCCTTTGCTTCATACAGTGTTCCTGTGAAACCAACAAGATGATCAGGCCCATTTTCTGCAGATATGAGAAGGAAAACAAATGTACCAGCAAATTACCCAGTTATTTATGGAATTCTATACTACATTTCTAGCTCAAAGGACGAAATGTAAAAATATAGGTGCAAAAGCATAATTCACCGTATAAATAATCAATCTGGTACGAAAGCACAAACAGTACAATCATCATATCAAGGTAAAGTAAATATTTCCCCGTCATAAAAAAGATAAATGGAGGAAAATAAATTTACATAGACATAAATCTTACATATTTACCTATTATATGACATCTACAAGCAGAGTAAAGTTTGATGGCCCTAGATTTAGAAAGACACATCTCAGCATCATGCCACTGTGAAAGGCTTATATATACACAGGCAAGATCATGCCATACTTGGACTTCCAGATTCCTCACATGATATCTGCTTTCCTGAGACAAGTAGCACAAATAATAGGTAAGCAGCAAGCCAGAATGGTCTTTTTATGAACCATATATCTTTCAAAAGCAAAAATAAAATTCAGTCCAGCAAAAAGAGATAATAAAAAGAAAAAAACCTGAAAAATAATAAGTGTGCATATGAACAGATTTACAAATTTTACTGATGTCAGGGAGAAAGGCTTTTTGTTTATAAATTTTCAAATACCAATAGCTCGCATAGTTCAACACGAATGGCAATAGCATGTGCTTTACGTACATGAACTACAAAAATCTGAAGCATCTGACAGTTGAACACTTTCATTCACTAAACATGCCGCCTGGGACAGTTGCACATTACACAAATAGATCCAATAAAACAGATGGGAAGAATAGCCACACCTCGGTGTATTTCTATTAAGAAAAGAGTTTATCAACTATTCAAACATGGAGCTAATACTTTCAACATGTATGGCTTAACAGATCTACTGAGACCATACAGACAAATTCAACAGGATGATATCATCAACCATTTAACAAATCATTTGGCATGAAGCACAATTCATTTACGAGATACATCCAAGTTTTTGTACTTAAAAGCGTGAAGAGAGGATCTGCTAATGTCAACATGGAACACAATTATAATCCATTCATAACTTATAAATAATTTAAATTTGCATAATCGTTTACAAAAATTGCCACAAATTAAGGTTAACTATTCTTCACTTGAGGTCCCTCCAATGAACTACTTGGATTTTAGCGAAGATGGACAAGCCACTCTGACACCATCATAAATGACTACTCTACAACATTTGAAATTCATCAAGGTTAGGACTTCAGTTAACTATTGATTAAAACAATGCAGTTACTATATCATTTATAGGAGAAAATAATAAAAATTTTGAATGTCCGTGTCAAAATGTTCAATACTTTTGGGATCTTTCTGCACCCAACATTTGCTTTTCCATGTATGTATCCTAGTCAAAATCATTGTTACTACAAGGGTCTTACACTGCAATATTTTATTTCTATTTAGTGATAAGAGTAAGTTGTAAATTTTCAAATAACTATCCAGTATATACCAGCAATCAATTCATCTTTTAAGGTTTGTGTATTGGAGAGAGCCACGACGCCAGTTCCAAATTATGTCATTCCAATCACTACAGTTAGTTACAGACTAGCAGCATATCCAGATTTACAGACAGGTGATCATGGAGATTGTGCCTCTATAGAAGAATACATCCAGACGATTCATGCAAAAATTAGGGCCAAGAATAAAGGCTCCATATTTGATGTTATTGCCAGTATATCAACAAACCTTATATAGCTTCTTCCCAGAACCAAATGCTTTCTTTTGAACTTGAAAAACAGCAAGAAGTTGAGTGTATGTCTCAATGGCACTCCTTAACTGGCCCTGAGCAATTTGAAGTTTAGCTTTTGTTCGCAATAAATCCCCTTGCTCCCATTTCCCAGTCTGATCCAAAGCAGCGTTAATAATAGATTCAGCATCTGAAAACCGTTTTTGAGCTGATAGTATTCGAGCCAACAAGAGCCACCCTTTGATGTTAGACCCAGCCTCCAGTTTTAGAAGGCATTTTGCACAATGAAGTGCATCATCCAACTTCCTCTGTTCCGCATATTCTAAAGTTAGATGGTATAATACATTGTGGTCTCTCATTTGAGTCATTTTGCCAGCAGTCTCCAGAGCACGAAGTGCCTCAGATTGCCTCTCAAATCTATCAGATTCAGAAATGGCTAATTTTGTATTTGCTGAATGTGAAACACCAAGTAAGCAATTGGCAACTCTTCCTAACTTATCACATCTATCATCCAAGCTGTCAAGCGCTCTGGAAGCACAGCGTACCCCTTCTTCAGCAAGACTAGGGTCATTAGAACAAATTTTAGATGCCATTAGCAAAGCTGGAACATGTTTAGGGTCCTCTTTACTACTCAACACTTTTCTAAGAAGATCCAGAGCCATCAAGTCCTTTCCAGCTCCAAAATAACAGAGAGCGAGAGTAAAATATCTTTCTCTTCGGCTGATAGTCCCGGGGAGCAATTCTTTCAATTGATTGGCTAGAGTTGTCAAATCCCCAGAAACAGATAGAGCAAATGAAAGGTGGTCTAAAATTGAAGGATCCCACTTAATTCTATTTATAGTTGCTTTTCTTACCAGAATCATCAACAGAAGTATGGCCTCTTCTATGTTGTTTCTGGGCACAAATGAGCTGTCCATTTGGGAACGGAGATTTGGGGGGCTAGCTTCCCCGCCACTATATAGAAGAAATATGGCAAACTCCTTCTGAATCTTTGCTGTAGTCTCTGCATCAAGATTCCATCGATGAAGGAGTGCCCGCCTATAAGACACAATAGCTTCACGCGGACTATCAGCAAGTTTCCATAGTTCTGGAAGCAACTCAACCGCATTACTCAGAATCTCCTGCAATTTACATTCAGCACCAAAATTTTCAGGCAAACCTTCAGGTAATGAAGATTCAACTATGTCCAGAATAACTTTGCAAGATTGGGCAGCTTCTGCAAGAATGACGAAATATACATTAGATTATATGTGGCTTCTTAAATAACTCAGAACTCCTACTAATTTCAGTGTTCAAAAGACTGATTGGCTGCTGGATCTAGGTAATAAAGTTTGAGTAAGAAAGGCTGAATATTCAACAGTTAACAACAATGTTAGTTGAAGTGTTATAATATACGAAGCTAATATAAGCTCCATACTTATAAAAAAAAATTTCAGATCCCAGACCGTAAAGCAGACACATGAAGCTAATACAATAATATGGAGGTATTTATGCATCTGATTTTATTTTCTTGACTCTTTGAAGTGAATCAAACAAGTGAAGTTACCTTCAAATCTTCCAAGAGCCTGCAATGATTTTGCTTTAAGGAGAGCTGCTTCCAACAGTAGGCCAACAGCATGTATTGACATTGGGGGTGCAGCATAATGGTGGGAATGTCTCTTATGTCTCTTAGGTTGTTCTGCCCTTTGGGCAAGGGAAATTTTAATTTTAGAAGTCACAGCACCTATATCTATTCCTTCAAAAACATGTAAAGCCGCTTCAATGTTTCCTTTCTGAAATTCATATCTTCCTAACAGAGCTCTAGCTTCCTGCATATCACAGACACAGAGACATATCGCTCCTGAATAGACAGTATAGACTAAAATGCTCTGACTACAATCATTTCAAGTAAGCAGAAAACAAAATTTGTCATCAAGACAGATGAATAGCTTAACTAACAAGCAGTCAAACACCATTGCATTAACTTGCTTTATGTGATTAAGACAAGTTCAGATGCAGAAATATATATATCAATGTTAGGTTGTAAATGCACCCGCATGAACATCATATATACAAAAAACGATAACAACTTTGTTATTTGACAAGATTACAACCTAAAAAGAAAACAAAACAAAGACTAATCACAGCACAAAATAGAAGTGCATGACATGAGAAAAACTGTGTCGATCACCCTGGTGTTTGGCGCGCTCAACTTTCCACTAAGGAAGGAACATTAAAAGAAATAATGTGTGTAGTTTATCTATATCAATAATTCACATAAAAAATGGTCAACTCAGTTCTAGTCCCCACTTAGTGAGGGTGCTGGAGAAGGGAATATACTAGGCAGCCTAATCCATTTTGCAGAGTAGCTGATTTGAAAACACGAACTCAGACCACACGGCAAGGGACCTTACCATTGAGCCAAGCCGGCCATTCTACATCAATAATTCACAACTCAAGAAATAATTATCTATATCATAGTAGTAAAGACCAAGTCTAGCATCATATTTGAAAAGCTTTTCAAAGCCAACCTCATAGTTCAAGTAACCACTCTCACGAAGGGAAGATTCAGCTTCTTCTATATTACCAGTGTCAGGCTTCTTCCTATCAACTTGTCCAGCTGAGAGAGAACCCCCACTGGCACTCACTGAATAAATATCCTTTGAATCATGAGATTCAGATGGAGGAGCCATTTCGTCTGCACCTACAAACTGCTCTCCTGAACACAAACACTTCATTATCCTCCTCAAATTCTTTATATTCCCCCTCCTCCTTTCTCTGATTCTACTTTTCATGCTCACTCAAAAATCTGTCACAGCATCACAAACGAGTCAAGCCAATCATGAATTACACATAATACAGTAATAAAATCATGATCAAAGGACAAGTCATGAATTTGAGATCACGGTTCGTGAATGTAATTAGAGAAGCAAAAAGTAGTACATATAATCAGAATTGGCAATCAAGTTGAAGAATTTGCAAAAAGAGATCAAACATGAGTGAAAAAGTCATGCCTAGCGATTCAGTTGAGTGAGTGAACAAAGAGGAATTTAGAAAATTGGGTTATGAATTGTAGTCCGTACAGAAAAGAATAAGAACCCTAATAAGAAGCAGAGGGGAAAGGAAGAAGAAGAATATAGAAAGAGAAAGGACTCGCCTTTTGATTTTGGGAAAGGAAAAGGAATGAAGAGGAGGAGGAGGGGACATTATTTAGGGAAGAATATCTGAAATCAAAGCGATCTTTGAATTGAATGAATCCAATAATGATAAGAATAAAGCAATAGTAGTAAAAGCGGTGACTTTTCGCTTTATTATTTGAGAGAATGGAATTGAATGGAATGGAATTGTTGAATAATTAAGAGGTGAAATTGATGAACAGTGGAAGGAAGGAAACGTAAGGAAGAAGATAAAAATTGAGAAGGAAAGAAGTTTAGAGTAGGGCGGGTAAAAAGGCAAGGAAGGAGTTTGGTGGGTCCCACTCCTAGGAGACGAGTCACACGCTTATTCATTAATTTCATGCCACCACGGATGACTCATGACTCATGAGTGTGAATAAGTACCTGTGAAAATAGTTCACGTCTAGCCCCGCCTGATCATAAAATGGTCTGACCTGTGGTATAGGAGTAATTGATAGGCTTGAGTTTGGCCTTTGGCCTGTCAGGAGGCATGATAAATTAAACGTACTACTACAATAAGAAGTTTAGAGAGGTGAATGGTGAGTGATGTCATTTGAATGAATGATTAGAGAATTAGATGCAATAGACGTTATTTTATATTAAGAATTAGTAAAAAAATAACATTAATAGGCTTATAGGTTTTTTTAAGCCTCAAACTGACCTCTTAAGCAAAATAATTTAAAAGAAAATGTCTGGGTTTAAGCCTGATATGAATATAAAGAGACCAGTCAAAACCTTAATGATCCAAGTCATAGGTCTCTGATAGTCGAATAGACTATTCCCACCCCTAGATACGAGGTATACTTTGAATAATATGTACACATAATAAACATATCAAAGCTAAACTCCAAGGTTTTACTTAAAAAAAAAGAAGCTAAACTCCAAGGTGAAACTAAACCATCTAAATATGTTAAATGACGGGATAGTGAATGATTAATTTTATTACTCTGTTTCTTGTTTTAACACTACAAAAAACGGGCTCTTATCGGCGTTTTATTTGGTCTAGTATCGGCGAAATTTTCCGGCGGAATGACGCTACGGCGTTTTGGCAAAACGCCTATAAATATGCCGTGGGAACGCGGGCATATCGGCGTTTTGAAAAACGTCAACCTGAGTCCAAAACGCCGGAAACAAAACCCAGGAAAATAATATTATATTAGCATATTGGCGTTTTCACAAAACGCCGAAATGAATTAAAATAATATTATTGCAAACCGGCGTTTTGCAAAACGCCGGTCTGAGTTTTTTCAAAAAAAAAAAAACCATTTTTCGTTCTGGTTGTTTAAAACCAGGACAAAAAATGGTCAAAAATAAACAAAATATAAGCACCAAAGTGACAATAACAATAATAGACATAAACATAAGGAATAAAAAACATAATTCAGAAAACATGATACATAAATATATATAATCAAACAACAACAACAATATGTAAAAGAAAGACCATAAGATCAAACAGATATCAACATTACAAAAGAAATGTCACCAAGAACCATAAAATCAAAAACAACAACAACATTGAAGGAGATAGACAAATGAGAAGAAAAACAGGAGAAAATGAGCGACATTGTTGAAGGAGGGAGGAACTATTTATAGGGAACGGAGGTGCGGACCAGCGTTTTGGGAAAACGCCGGTACAAAAAACAATAAAATAACGCATATAGGCGTTTGGCAAAACGCCCATATGCATTTAACATTAAATAATGCACATTGGCGTTTTACAAAAACGCCCATATGCATTAAAAAATAATAAAAAGCATATCGGCGTTTTGCAAAATGCATATCGGCGTTTTTACAAAACGCCTGTATGCGAATTAAATAAACTAAAAAATCATATAGGCGTTTTGCAAAACGCCTGTATGCGATTTAATTATTATTAAATCGCCAACCGGCGTTTTTATCAAAACGCCAATCCGCGTTTTTCCTGAAAAAAAAAATAAAAAATGTCAGGCGCCTCTTTTTTTTAATAAAATATGCATATCGGCGTTTGGGGGTTCCCAAAACGCCGGTTGGGAAACGCGGGAAAAAAGGCGGGAAGTGCGCGCCAAATTTAACGGCGCTTCATTTCGGCGTTTGTACTCAAAACGCCGATGTGCGTTTCGTATAGGCGTTTTCTGTCAAACCGCCGGTATGCGTGCTCTGGAATGGCCGCGTTTTTTGTAGTGTAAGGTTCTGATTAACAAAATTTTTGGTCCTATATATAAGGTACTAATTACAGAAGGATAAAGCAAAGGGGACACAGACCGGTGAAAATGGTAGATAGAATGTCAATGAAGAAGCATGCTGTTTCTTATATTCACTTTCACCATTTTCAGCCCATATTATCCCATTATCATGTGTGGCCAAGCAAAGTGAAATCTTTAGCATAATCATCTACAGTTCACCACCAACAAATTACTCCCCAACTCAAAATGATTTTAAGAAACCCTGGTTAAGATATGGAATTGAAAACATTATCTCTACTTTCCGCGCACCAATATGTAAAATAAGATAATGCAGAGTTGCAGACCAAATAGTTGTAATCCACCAACTCAACATGATTTTAAGAAACCAAATGTTAGAGAGACATATTGAAATGATGTTGGGAATCCATTCATCTCACTCGCTTGTCATTCTCTAATTGACTGACCTTTCTTCAGTGGCTGCGTGCTCAACATCAACTCCTGAAAATCTGAAATAATGATGTTGGAAAAATCAAAATGAATAATTGGGCTCATATGCAACTCTCTCTTTTTTTTTGTGACTATAATCTGCAACTCTTTTGTTGTACTAAAATATGCATCAGAAAATAAATCTGTGCTTTATATGTACAACTTTGCCTCTTATTCTTCAGTAGGCATTGATGGATGATCATTCGACTACACATCACATGTAGATTCAGCTTATGAAGGAATATAAAAGATACTTTTTAAAAAAATCTGGTACAGAATTGGGATCCAATAAATGATTGCTTGCATTAGGTATATGAATTCGCGCAATCCACGTTGAACCGCCACAATAAATGTGATTGGAACATATGGTGATTTTACATGATTTTGGAAGAAGCAGAAGGGGAGCAAAAGCCTAAAGCTAACCTGCATTTGAATATTCAAATGATTTTACATATTTCATTGTTGAATTACCACCATCTATCTTTTAATGAAGAAATTTTCAAGAACTTTGTATCATGAATGAATACAACTGGTTACTGAGTTAATGCTTGAAACATGCATGTTTATTTATATAAGGCACTAGCATAAAAGCGATATACTGATTAACCACTGACTAAACAAGAATTATAGAAGAACAACAACATGCTTATTTGGAAATATACATTGATTAAAATAGCATATTAATAGTTTTGGTGGATCCAAGAGATCACCTTATTCCTGGTCAAAAAATAAGAGTCAAACCACCCATTTACATGTAATTAAGACACCGAAATAATTTTTTACTCCATAGAAACTTCATGAAAACACAATAGACATCAAATCAAAAAAATATACAGGACAAACCATATTCATTCGCGATCATTCTTTCAAATTCTTCTGCCACGTTTGGTTGTAATGGTGGTGGATTGCTACCTGGCTTTCCATTCCTCTGCTTATCTTGTTTTATTTCCATAGCTTTAATCCACTCTTCATTGCCCATGGTTCCTTGGAACTTCCTCTTTAATGTATCAGCCTTTCGTGAATATTTATTGATGACAGATTCCTTAGCTTCTTTTCTTCCTCCAATTACATAGAAACAAAACAATAAAATCAAATGAACTACTAAAAACACTTTAAGGGGAACAAATTTTTTTTTTGGCCAATAAGGGGAACAAATTTTGAATCATATAATTTCATCATATCAAATGAAAGCATTAACTTTACTCAATTTTTTTAATTGTAGGAATTCCTTATAGCATAGTTGGTGAGATTTTTTGTCCTTGTACTGTTTCTCTTTTGTGCCTCTCACTCTCACCTTTCTATGCCCTTCCTCACAAACCTCTATGCTTTCATTCTTGGAGGGTAATTTCAAGATCCTGGTTTTTAAACCACAAAACGCTATCGTTATAGTGGACACACGAATCACTTAATTACAAAATGGGGCAGGAGTTCCAAAATAAAATCCCACATGACAAAAGAAAAGGAAAATCGCACACTTAACACTTAGATAATTTCTGTTAAGATGTGTCTATTGTTGGGGCTACATGTAGGCAGTTTAAATGATATGACCATACAAACATATCAGTGTGAAAATCAAAGGTAAAACCCATTCAATTATGATGGGTGACAGGGTAGTATGTAATTAGATTACAAGTCTTATTATTTATTACTATGAATTATTTGCGGCATTTGAGTAATATATTTCATTTTGATAAAAAATTTTGTGTAATCGCCTACAGATTCACTTGTATAATTATTTTTTTTCCCTCTGTATTTTGCAGAGATTTTATTTCTTGCTTCCTAAATTGTCTATCGTTCAATCAGCATGCTTACATCAAGTGTTTTGTAATTCATTATACAAATTCTTCAATCAGACAAGGTTGTTATATATCCCCTAGTATTTAAATCATGTAAAATTATATAGTTAAAAGTCAATTGTGGTTGGAAAACTTGACTATATATATAATTAATTCTAAGCATCTTCCTTAATTAATTGTTAATGTTTCAGCAAAAATTTTTTATTTATTGGATAACTCTATATTGTGAGAAAGAGAACATGAATACATACAAACATAGCATATTAATGAGGTCATGGATAGATTAATGAGGTTGCTACCTTGCCCATTTGGTATTAAGAAGGGATCGAATATTTGAGAGAAATTTTTTGTTATTTGAATTTACAAAAAGTTAGAAAGCAGAGTTAAAAGTTCTCAATTACTATTTATAACTCTTTAATTTTACATCTTATATTTTTAAATTTCAAAAATCATTTTCCGCCCTTCCATATCCCTTGTACAGTTGTACTTAATAGACTCTTGAAAAGATGTGAAGTAGTGTAATGAAAAATATATAATTATTATTCCTTCGTAGCTCTTTATCTATATAACCATCTATATTTACAAAACATCATATAAATTTAATATACTACCTCTAATTAAAGGATATTTTTTAAATTTAGAAGTACAAGAAATTTTTGGAATTTCAAGTTGTAATAAAAAAGATTTCTTTGAAACCTGACGGGTTGGCGTGAGTGGTAAGTACTCTCGTCCCTTAAGCAAGTGGTTGGGGGGTTCGATCTCTGACTCTTGCGAATGGAGCAAATTCACAAGCCAGTTGTCTACCCCATATATGGGACTTCCAAATAGCGAGAGATTAGTCTCACTTGACACTCGGGTGGGGATACCCTTGTTAAACAGTAATGTGTTATTGTCTTATAAGGAATATATCATAAACAAAGAATGTAATTCAGCAAAAGATACTATAGAGACATAACTCGAAAGGGGAATTACATACCTGGGAAATCTTCTTGAGTGTACAACGCCCTATCTTGGCTTTGCGAAGTTATTGTTCTAGCTAGAGTGTGATTTCTTGACATGTGTGTTTTTCGTTTCATTAGAATATTCAGTGATGTGAGACCATTTTAGGATATCGAATCTTTCTTGAGGTTTAGGATATGTGAATATGATAGATTTAAATTACAAGATTCGTGTTCAGGATGATTACAAGATACTTGGTATGTGATCGAGATGATCTCGAGATGGAGGATCCGTAAACGAGATGTATATGAGATGCAACATAACATCCGTGATTGGGATGTTCCTAAGGTACAAGATCTATTAACAAGATGATTTTGGGATTCTGTAAATGTGATCGGGATGAATCTGAGATGCAAGATTATTAACGAGATAACTCTGAGATGTCGGATTTATTAACGAGATGCATTTGGGATGTCAGATTTATTAACAAGATATTGTAGGGCTAAAAGAAGAAACATCCTGAAATGATCAACCACATACACACATAGAACAATCTCTCATCATCTCAATATTCAGATTCATATCAACACTCATAAACATATTCCTGACTCCCAATTCATCCCTCTCATATCATCCACCAAGATTTATCCCTTATTTCCTTTGTATTTCAATATTTTGTATATTTCCTTGTAATTTTCATTCTCTTGGAATTATCTCTATTGGAGATTCCTCTTTGTAATTCTCATAAATATACTTAATAAAATCTTATCTTTCACTTTAATTGTTCTTTTATCAATGTACACCATTTTGGGCGATACATTTCTGTGCGGCGGCGAGGTCGCCGGCGCGGATGAGGGACTGGACGCGGTTGTGGAGGCTGAGGCGGGGGCCGACGAGGGCGGAGGTGGAGTCGGGGAGGCTCGTTGGGTCACGCGCCGGGGAGGGTGTGGAGGAGGGCGGATGGCGTTCAGCGGGGGCTCAATTCGGAGGCGGCGCTTTCTGCGGCGGCCTCCTTGGAGGAGGAGAAGGCAAAGGAGCGGTTTTGGGAGAGGATGAAGGGGATGTTGGGTTGGTAGGTGAGGTGGTCGGTGGCGAAGATGCGGCGGAGAGAACGGAGGAGAAGGCGGTAGAGAGACATGGGTTGTTGTTGGTGGTGGTCGTCGGAGGAGTTTGGTGGGTGGGGTGGGGGGGCGAGTGGTGGGGGTGAGTGATGGGAAAGAAGGTGGAGGGAGGGGGAGGGGGTGGGTGCTTTTGATGAAGAAGAAGAGGAAGAGGAAGAGGAAGAGGGGGAGAGGAGAGAGGGGGGAGGGAATATAAGCATTATTAACTGTGGGGCCCACATTTCCAAAATAATTAAAGTAGAGTCCCTTGGGAAAATGTGGAACCCTACCTTAATTTCACAAGTTATTGGGACTTTTCTAATATTATGTCCCTTATCATGGACCTATATTTAATTTTCCCTAAGAAGTACTCATCCTATAATTAGTATAAACACAAAAATGTATAGTTTTGTGATAGCATAATACTAACAAAAGAATTGTATTTGAAAAAAACTAACGAAAGAAATCGAGCATAATTTATATGGAGTTAGTTGTAGGTGGCTGGTGTTCGTTAATTGGTGTTCGTTAATTAAAAGTCCTTTGATCATTATGTTTTTTTGGAGTAAAAGTCCTTTGGTCATCATGGGAAAAAAGCATAATTTGTGGATTGATAAATACTCATCATTAGACTGTATAATGTACATGTTCAAAAAAAGACTGTATAATGTACGTCATTCGTTATTTAAAGCTAAAAATGAGAACGGAGTGCACTCGGCCTCCAGAAGCTGGAGATTTTCAAAGTCAATTGTCTCCTTTTTCCTTATCTCATTTAATATAGGTGGAGCAATATAATATACCACTACCTCCGGTCCCTAATGTAAGAGCTAGCCGCCAAAAAAAACGCTTATTAAGAAAACATGTGAATGTTAGTTGGGTGTCTGGAGTTAATGTTACTTTTCCAATATTGCTCATATTTATTATGGTACTTTTAAGAGAGAGAAATACATAAGCATTAATAAATATGAAAGAGAGTTAGGGGTAAAGTAGGAAAAAATGCATTAAATGAGGAGAGAATATTGGATGAGCTCTTACATTAGGGACCAAAACCATTCAAATTTTGGGCTCTTACATTAGGGACCGGAGGGAGTACTTCCCAGTAAGCAGATGTATTTGAGAAGTTGATTTTGATCCTTAATATAGGATCTACTTAAATTTTTTTCATCAATTTTTATCTAATTAGCCTGTTAATTAGTAGTACTTTTCCAATGAGGTAAGAGATGTTGAAGTGAATGAGAGTAAATGATTTGAGTGTTTTAAAAAACCTTCATATACTCTTTCCATTCTTAAATTATAAGACCACTTTTAAATTTCAATTTTTTCATAAATAAAAGATCACTTTCTAATTTTTCCATTTTTTTTCTAAAATTAACCCTACTAATGCTTATTAATTATAAACAAACAAGAATGAGAGAAGAGGAAGTACTTAATCTCATTAAATAAATTAAATACTTTCTTACATTTAGGATTGGAGGATGTGAAATACTATGGTGGACCAAAACGTTTTTCCATTACCTCATAATATAAACCCTTATAAACGAGGCCGATAATTTGAAATAACACATTTTTATCTCACTGTCTCAAATTTATAATATGTATATACAAATAGGGAAAAAACATTTTCGTTTGCATTAATGAATGGATTGAAAAACCGTAAACATTTCTTTTATTTGTACAGTTTTTTCTACATATTTATTGGTACCGTGTTAAATTGTAAAAGGATCATAACGCGTTTTCAAAGGATATTCCAAACATTCACCAATCAATACCTAATTTGTAGAAGTGAAGGGAATTTTTAAAAAAGAGCCGGCGTTAGCTACACATTTGTGGGAAAATGGTAATTTTAAGATCGAGTGTTGCTAAAATAGCAACTCCATTTGCTATGATGATTGATGAATGTAAGAAGGTCCGATGATTTCCGCGAACAAAATCAATTTCATTACGTTATCCCCGAACTCCTCATCATCACAATTATTTATCTATACCACGATCATCATTAAGAGTGTATATTTTGAATTACATTTTTTAAGTGTTTTCATCGAAGTTGTAGTAGAAGTATTCAAACGTATGTTTCTTTTAGATCTGGAATGAAGATGGAAAAATAAATTTTACCGTCAACGACACTTCAAAAGCAACTAAAATGTCCGCTCAAACCACGTACATACTTGGATTACAATTTTACAAATTAAAAGAGCATAAAAGAACTTTTGCATAAAAAACTGTTCCAGTATTTTTCTAATCTAACCTACGGGGAAACGGACAAATAAAGAATGTGTGTAAAGTCAGTTTTTGTGTTTTTAAGTTGGAGAGTTTATTGTTTTGTAGAAGAAATAAAACATAGGTGCGTATAAAATATTGTTGAACTTGTTTAAGCTTATAGCTCCAGGATTAAATGTTGTTCACCAAATGTTTGATTGCATTCTCTCCCTCTTGTCTCAAAGCTTTATCTTCACCAATGGATGGGTAGTTGGTTGAGCTGGCTGCTGGTAAGTGGACTACAATCCTCGTAAGGTAGAAACGCGTGTTGAAATCTGGGGAAACGCTCTTATTAAGAGAGAGGACAATCTTGTCTATATGGACAACATTCTTACACCTCGAGTACAGATTAAACTGGGCGATGATTATAAAAAAAAAATTTTATCTCCCGTTTGGTACATTGGCAAAGTTTGTAGTGAAGAAGTGGAAGCAAGAATGAAAGTGACATGGTTTTGTAAATGAAAGTGAAATGGATTCGTAATTTATCTAGTATAGTACTATTAGGAGTGAAATTTAATTTTGTTCATTTTCCTTATGAATAGCCTTCGAATCAAATTAAATGGTTTAAACTCGATATTTTATAAGTACATTATTAAAATGTAAACTAAATACTAATTGGAATTATTAGAATTCGATTTGGACGTTAAAGAATCTGAAGAAAATATGGGAATAGAAGTGGAAGTTACTTTGGATTCTTTAAAAATGGCGGGTCCCTATTAATGGTCGGAGTGACATGATAATTCCAAGTGGTTTTAACGATCCAGGATTAGAGTGGCCAACGTGGGCCCTTTTGAATTTAAGGTCACAATTTATTGTTCGATAACTTCAATGCTCTTCTTTCATCGTATTAATTTCAGAGCCCACGCTTTTCACATGCTACATTTCATTATCTGCGTATTTGATCTTGTCAAGCTTCCTTTAAAGTATACAAGTTTTTTTTTATGACAAAGAGGGAGTATTTTTAGTTTTTTAGGCTAAAGTATTCATTTGGTCCCTTATGTTTGCATCAAGTTTCAATTTAGTCCTTTATGTTTGGAAAGTACACTTTTAGTCCTTTTTTGTTAACACCGTTAGTTTAACTTAACGGAAAATGTTAAATTAACAATTTTAAATGATTATTAAATACTGAAAAAATGTTCAGATTAAAATATTTGAGTGTAAATATTCTTATATTTTCAAAATTTATCATTTTTTATCCAATTTCATTATAAAATAATCATTTAAAATTGTTAAGTTAGCATTTTCCGTTAAGTTAAACTAACGGTGTTAACAAAAAGGACTAAAAGTGTACTTTCCAAACATAAAGGACTAAATTGAAACTTGATGCAAACATAAGGGACCAAATGAATACTTTAGCCTAATTTTTTACTTAATACATAAACTAAGAAAACAGTTTAGATATTTAAATTCTATGAATGGTTTAAGTGAACTAAAAATGTTCATTTTCGAGGGAATATAATTTAATATACTTTTATCGGCATTTGCAAAACATGCCTTAAAATTAAAATTGAGGCATTGTAATAATTATATAGATATATTTAATGGGATATCTAAATCCAATAGTTTAAAAAAGGATTACTAATTAGGTAAAAACGTGTTATTTGTGATTTGATCAATTATAATCAAACATTTTGAATTTGACGCAGAGATTTTAATCAAATTAGATACCTTTAAGAAATTAGTTGGCACATAAAAAATTTCCGTATGTTTTTTTTTCCATTTTTTAAGTTTTAATTTAAAGAATTTTGTTTTCCTATTTTTAGAGTGTCGGATTATTTTTTTTGATACATACAAGACAAACAAATTAAGAAACTACACTAGTAGAGTGTCGGATTATATTATCTGTGCTTTATATGTAAAATGTGTTTACATTAAATGGTAAAATTATAAAGGCTAAAGTATTCATTTGGTCCCTTATGTTTGCATCAAGTTTCAATTTAGTCCTTTATGTTTGGAAAGTACACTTTTAGTCCTTTTTTGTTAACACCGTTAGTTTAAATTAACGGAAAATGCTAACTTAACAATTTTAAATGATTATTTTATAATGAAATTGGATCAAAAATGATAAATTTTGAAAATATAAGAATATTTACACTCAAATATTTTAATCTGAACATTTTTTCAGTATTTAATAATCATTTAAAATTGTTAATTTAACATTTTCCGTTAAGTTAAACTAACGGTGTTAACTAAAAAGGACTAAAAGTGTACTTTCCAAACATAAAGGACTAAATTGAAACTTGATGCAAACATAAGGGACCAAATGAATAGTTTAGCCAAATTATAAATTAATGTGACCAATTAGTTTCACCTAAAATTTTTTTGTTGGGATAGAGTTAAGAAACGTTTATAGATTTAGTTTAATATAAGCAAGTTTACAATTTAATACTAAATTAAAATGGGGACGAATTTGAATTGGTACATTTTGATATGAATTACTTAATATTGTAATTATAACGATAATTGAAGTTAGTTTGTATAAAACAAAATGTAAATCATTAAAATACCAATCTAGTGACCATAAATTAAAGAGGGAAGATGGATTGATGGGATAATGAGATTGGAGAAGTGCCGCTCCCACCAAAGTATATGTTTTATCATATTAAACTTTAACTTAAATTTCAAATAAATACTGGGGTAAAATATATTTGAATTTCAAAATGTAAAACGATTAAGGTAAAAGTGCAATTTTATGCATATTTGTTAGTATTTAATTGCAATTTACAAAATTAAATTTAAATTTGTTAAGTACATTTGATATAAATTTGTATACTTTGACCGGCGATCCTATCACCCCGTAGACTCACTATTGTCGATTCGTCTATGTTTTTTTTTTTTTTTTTTTTTTGATAAGAGGATTCGTCTATGTTTTGATCCGCTATTTTTGATGTGTTAATTTTGTGGCCGTGTATATCATTTTTAACTTTTTTACAATTTGTACTAGGCCCACACACACACACACACACACAAGAGTATGGCGTAAAATCAATCAAAATTTAATCATATGGTATTATTTTTCCGGCAGTTTGAATTTTAAAGTTTAAGTTGAAGATTACAATATTCAAAATAATGATTTAAAAAAAAGAATGAAGTGTTGTAGGGATATACGTACTCACACAATTTGATATTACCACTTCATCTCTAGCTCTAATCTTTAAAAACCATACCGTAACAAGCTAGTTGATCTTTCATAAAAGAAGAACACAACCCAGTTGATTTTAATTCTATCATTAGCATATAACTCATCTATCATCTTAAAAAATCGCAATATATTTTGTTTTTAAGAAAAATAAGCGTGTACTTCCTTGTGTCCTATATAATGTGTGTGGCTGTGTATAGCATTTGAGGACGAGAACTTGGCTAAATATAATAACCTATCCATCTTATTCCATCCATAATATAATGTTCTTTTTTCGATAATTTTGTCTCAAGATAAGGTCGTATTTAACTTTATGTGATAAATCAATGTGTATCTCCTATTTTATCCATACACCAATTTCTTCCGCTATTCATTAAATTTGTAGGGAATCGCAATTTTCTTAGAAAGAAAGACCTCAAATTATCATTTATGTGGCAAAGGGATTACATATTTCTATTTTCTCAAAATTTCCCTATATTATCATCATTTATGCTCCACAATAATAAATAAACAAGAGATTGACAGTGGAAACAAAGGCAGATGATTGAAGTATTTTATTAATATTACTCCCTCCTAAATATAAGAACTAATTGACTTTTTTGAAAAATTCTAAAAAAGTAAAAAAAGTTAATTATAAATTGATGATTTACCTAATTTTTCACTTAAACTAATATATTTTACCTATAAACTAATGGATAATCTAAAAATATATCAAATATGTCATAATTTAATAACCTATTTCGCAACCTTATTATCTCCAAAAAAAATCATCTAGGTCTTATATTTAGGACCGGAGGTAGTATGTGATTTTAATTAACTCGCGTAATAAACTAACTAAATGAAATCAAAATAGGCATACATGTTTTATATTTAGGAGGGTGAAAAGTATAGTTTACACTACTAATAATAAAATTTTTCTCATTTTAAAAAAATCAAACGTGAATTGTTTTATATAAATAATTAGTTAACCATGAGTAAAATTACTTTAATTGTAAAGCTTTTGTTTAGAATACAAGCATTTCTCATACTATACTGATACTATACTGAGGATAATAGTTGTGAAAGTAATTTTTGAATTTTTAAGGGACCTGACTTTGGTAGGATTGGTTCCACATGACAAGATTCGGCATAATGGCATATAGTATTTTCATTTGAAACTTCTTTTTATTCGCTGCCGTTAAAATTTATTTGGAAATTCCTTCCATTTTTCGTATTCAAGTCGCTAATCATGATCACATTATAGTAGCTTTGAAAATTCTTAGAGAAATGCTCTGTGGTTTTATCAATTTTTTTTTATCAGAAGTGGTTTTATCAAATTTAATCACTACTTTGTTCAATTGTTTGTTTCGCAGAATGATGCTAGTATTACCGAGGAGTGTTGGTCATAAACATTATTTAATTTAAACGCCTAAACACATAAGGATTTGTGGTGGAGTCCATATTAATGTTTAACGTGCCTTTATGAATGAGAACCATTTCTAATTAAATATGACAATGTTTTTGTTATCAGCAAATATGACAATGTTCGCATTCATAAATTTTGTGTTTAGAAATTAGCAATTATTTTAGAGGTGGGGCAAAACCCCTCTTCTTCAGCGCCATAAAAAAAAGCCCCTCTTCTATCCTAATACGTATATATATTCAACGTCACATCGCAACAATCAATTCTTTCTTGACTTCGGGTAAAAATATATCAAATGTTATATTGATTGTGACATAAAGTTGGTCCGATTATCTCTCCCTACCCTGGATGAAAAATTAATCAGCAGTATTTTTTTTAAGGGTTAATATACAAATCTTCCCTTAAAGTATATCAAAAGATGCAAGTGGACACATATACAAGTGGGGAGTAGATTTTTTTTTTTTGGAAAAAAAGTGGATAGGAGATTCTTCATTGCTTATTAAATTCGATGATATAAAGACACGCGTACTCAATCAAACACGCATTATAATTTAAATCATATTCACTAAAACTTGGTTACTATATATTCTTTGGGTAAAACATAGCTATTGAATTTATATATTTGCTGTATTTGTTTTTAATCAAATTAAGAAATTATAAACGTTGCAATTCTCTCTTTTTATATAAATGTTGCAATTTCTAGTGTGTTAAATTATCGTCTAATGTTTTCCCAGTGAAATTTTTTGAATAAATTTCATCAAAAGCATCAATATATTGCCCACCCATATAGGTCATAGAAAAATCCTGGCCAAAAAAAAAATATAGGTCATAGAAACTAGAAAGTTAGATCTATTACCAAAGAAAGAAAAAGAAAACGAAAGTCTACCAATCAAGTGGTATACAATAAATCTGTTTTCTTTCCCTTCATCGTCATTTTCGTTCTCTACTTTTTCGCCAATAAAGGTTCTAAAAAAGTTGAAATTAGAGAGTAAAGTAAATGTGTTACAGTCAAATTTTTCCGTTCCTAAATTTAAAAATACCTTTAAACTACAATTTATTCCTAAATATATGTTCATTTTTTAATTTTTTCTAACTTTTTTCCAAATTAACACTAATAACGATTATCTATAATAAACAATTAAGCAGATCAATAGTGTGAATAAAGGTAATGAATTGTGTAATATCCATTGTTAACATTCTATGATTTTAAGTTTGTGGATTAAAATTTTGAAATTGTATGAAATTGAAATCTATTTCGTTTATAAAATACTCCTATTAAAAAGAGAGGGGAGGAATCCAAGAATTTTTGTTATCATTCCAGCTCAAAAAGAAATATGTTTTAAACAAAGCACCTCCCATACTACTATCAGAGAACTTAATACAATTCAAAATAATCTGAATTAATTAGATAGAACCGTAGAAACACAAAAGGTGTGACAAATCCCCCCATCCAACCATTAAACTTAGATTACTACCTAAATTTTCAAAAACCTAAACTTGAGATATCTGATAAAATAAAATCAACCAATTGAAGTAGGGAAATATGAAAAGAACAGGTTAGACTTAGATATGTGGGTGGATTCCCATGAGAATTGAGAAAGGCGTGATAAGAAATATAAAATGGTAAAAGAGATTGGAATTAGGTTGAGAATTAGAATTTAGAGTTGCGCACATATTCTTTCGTGTGTCACATGCACACGAATATGATGCCCTATCCCAATCCCCAATCACCATCCATAGACCCCCGGGGCTACATTCACTATACACATCATCTTAACCATGTTTAATTAATAACACCAAAATATTGGTTAATTACCCCAAAATACAATCCCAATTTTCTTGATGAATTAAACCAAAATTCTCAAGACTTTCGACTCAATGTTCATATTTTCAAAGTAGAAGCCCCTCATTTCCCAGTCTAGTCATAACAAAACATCACCAACAAGACTGAATAGACACACCCACCTAAAATCACAGTCCAAGTAAATACATAGTACACATAAAAAGAGAAGAAACAAAAATCTAATCCGGAGGATAAAGTGATTTGTGGCATGGAAATCAGATGAGATGGGCACACTATAACATAACAAGTACTACAAGTAGATGATGATGCGTGCATGGGTACGCAAACCCATAAATCCCAGATTTGGCGATTCTCACCCAAAATCATACACACACAAAAGTGGGCGAATCATAGGAAGGAACCTACAACAGAAAAGGATTTTTTTTTTTTCCTTTGCTAATCCTATGCTTCAAAGGCAGAGATATCCAATGAGATCCTTCCACGTGTGACGTGGGGTCACAATTTAGATCACAAATGTAAGAACCGAGAGAGCTGGGTGGGGTTCACTATGCCAGCTACGTGGGTCCCACTCGTCCTCAACAACTCTGCCAGTTCCCCATACCTCTCCGGCTTATCCGGCTCGGCTCCTCGCGTCTGGCTCCGGCTCGGCTCACCTTTCCTCTCATCGGCCTCACTAATGGTGGCGCATTCCACGGCTCGGGATGGGTCCCACGGTTCACCGCAAAGAGTCCCCTTGGTGAGAAACTCGTGTGCAAGAAAACCGGCTAGGAGCTGATTAGACGGGGTCGGCTCTAATCCTTTGACTCTGCCACGTGGCGAGTCTAAGACGTTTCTCGGCTTATTCGGCTTGACGAGTTTATTTGGGTTAATGGAAGTTATAGATGGGCCGGGCTTGGGCTTGGGCCTGGAGTTTGGGTTGGGCCTATCAAGTCGGGCCTCGTCTCTGTCTTTACGCTTGGTGCTATTAATAGGGGTAGTAGTACTAGTAGGCGTTAACACACGCCGTGGAGGCAAACGCATCGTTTTGGTATTCATGGCTAAGTGGATGCATGACACGTCAGCACCCAAACCCCAAGAAAAACAAAAAGTGGGCCCGAATTATTAAATTGTGGAAAATAAAAGGGAAAATAAAACGGGAGAGGTTTTGGATGGCAAAAATGTAAATAAGGGGAAGGGGAGGGGCAAAGAGGAAGGGAAGAGTGTGATGAGAAGAGGGAAGGATCAAGGATGAGAGGGAATCTGGAAAAATGGGAAGTGATGAAGCCACTTATAATTTCTGGCAATTTAGAGAGGGAAGGAGAAATTGAGATTTAAGAGAGGGAGGAGAGAAATGAAGAGAGAGGAGAGAAATGCGAAACTAACGGGTATAATAGAAGAATGGGCAAGAGGGGAGGGGCTCTCTTATTTATAGTGGAACGAATAACTGATTGCCCTCGCTAATTGACAGTTATTACAACATTGCCATCAACGTTTAAAATTATTGTCTCACCCTCTTTTCATCCTTAGCTTTTTTAAAAAACCGATGTCACTATATGTCTCTATAAAAATTTTTATTCTTGCAATTTTTATATAAAATTTATTCTGAATTTAATATTAAAATATGAATCAATTTTTAGAAATTGTCCATTTTTTGAACTGATAAATATTGTCAATTTCGTGCATTGAGTGAGAAAAGTTTTATACAATGAATGAAACAGATTTTCAGTGATAATTTTCACGGATTATACTTTATTTTGTATAATTATTATATCATTGAAAATAATTGTTAAAAGTAAGTATATTATGATCATTTATTTTAAAAAATACACGATTAAATAAATATTTACATGTTAAGTATTTTTTTTAAGGCATTCTATTTATAGAGTGTGTATAGTTAAGAAAAAAATTTTAAATCTTTTTAAGATATTTAATAATTTTTTAATATTGAAAAATACTTAAAATTATATATCAATGTGAAGGATTCTTTTTCGAATGACATGTTAATTAATAAAAAAAGTTAAACTGACAAAATCCATTTAACTTCAAGTACAATTTTTATTGTGCAAGAGATAAAAGTCAGAACATTTAGAAGTCATGGATGTAATATGAAACTTATCAAAAGTTTAGGGAAGTTTTCTATAATTTTTCCAATTTTACTGTGTATTATTACTATTCAATCAAGGATTTTTTTTAATTCAACGGAAAAAATATTCATCGAAAAAAAAAATCAAGGATTTTTTTTCTAGTCCATTCATAGTTATACGCTTATACCAAGGGTTCAACCAATTCTTCATGGTTTTGTATCTTCTCTCCCTCCCTCTCTGACTTTTTGGGTGGTGTTGGGATCTATCTCTCATCATTGTACAAATTTTCCCATCGGCGTCTCCTTCCCCGGTTCATGCCGAGGAAGGAGATGTCCATAACTTTCATTGGTTTGATTTTACATTTCTTTCGTTTTCAAATGATTTGATGACAATTGACATGTCTATACTAAAAATAAATTGGTTTGAGAGTTTGGCGACAATAGGAATTTCTTCTACTCAATCTTCATTTGATGTATTAGTTTTGTGGGTACATTTGTTTCTATGAGATCTACTCATGAAAGTTTTTCAAAAACCAAATTGATTGGTTTATTGTCGATAAGAGGTGTAAATCATTTATAATGGTTCTTCGAACAACCACCACTCAATGTCTTTTCTGCAAGTGACAGTTCTTTTCTATTCACAAATTCTCGTGGGGGAAAGATGAAGACATTAGAGTCTTTATGACGACGGCGACTCACTCCTACTCATGTTTACCTTGTAAGGTTTCTGTGTATTATCGATCATTTGAACTATTTTTTTGTAGACCTCTTTTGCATTCCAATGTTCTAGTTTAATAAAATTGTCTATTCAATTTGAAAAAAAAAATCTTCAACTTTTTGTTGCTAATTAATGATATGTTTTATAGATAAACTGACGTACTCCTATAATTTATTTGATAGTGCTCGGCCTACCTACGGTGCCATGTCATTTCTGAAAACAAATAGATATGCTTAAAAGCATTTTGATTCTTGTCAAAGTAAATCATTTATTGATTATGAGTTAAAATGAAAATTCTTGTTTTATATTTAAAATAATCACCATATTAAACATGAGTAATCGCATCACATAAACACCAACTGAATATTATAATTCAAATCCTCATCAATAAAAGTGAAAGTCTAATAAAGAAACAAATAAAGCATCTGAAATTATGAATATTGGCATGTATGGATTTTTTAAAGTAAAATGGAGATTCTTGAAGGTAGCTGATTTTTTCCTTTTCTTGTTGGGATAAATTAAGAAAGCCTTGTACTGGTGGGAGACTTGGGATTGTTTGTCTGGCCGGAAGAAATTAAATTTAGGTCTAAATTTTAATGCCATACTTAAAGTCACACCAAAGCTTCCCTTGTCAGTATATAACTAAATGTCAAAACTAATATAATCTCAAATCTAAAAACACGTTTATGAAAATCTCACATCAATTTATTTTTCTGTTGTACAATAGCAGCTTCTAACAAAGTCCGACTTCTAAAAGTATTCTGTTTTTTTAAAAAATAATAATACAGACTTTGAATTTTTATTTTTTTAATTAAAAGAAAAATAATTGTTTTGATAGGAAAAAGCAAAATTGGCCGCAGCAGTGTCAAATGTTATGCCTAAAGAGGTAAATTCGGACGGAATTAAATTCGTTTTAATGAAAATTTCAGGTTTAGATACAAAGCAAATCTAACATGACATGCGGGTTCCGTTATTTTTTTTTTGATACAGGACATGCGGGTTCCGTTCTATTTCTTCATTGTTTACGATTCTTTGTTTAATTTCAAGCATAGTGCCAGGTTAAAAAAGGTTAAATGTTTTCTCGCCATCAAAACATTTTTTTTAGATAAAACTGTAATCATGCATTCAGAACATGTTTTGCCTCTACCAAAGAGTATAAGGACTTATTAATATGTTGACAATGAATCCAAATTTGAAATAGCTCTACCATAGAAAAGTCAAATTGAACATATATCAAATATGATGCTTATGAATTTAGTTCAAAATGATACTAATTATAAGTCCCTCCTAACATAGTTATAAGAGAATTTTGGCTTTTTTGAGAAATTAACGATACAAAATTAATCACTTTAATTGTTTATAATTATTCTTTTCCTCAAAAACTAATTCATTCTACTTATAAAATTATAATATAATTACTTGTGACATATATTATAATTTAGAGCTCTAATTGCTTTCTTAACTTTCACAAAAGAACAAATCAAGGGGATTTATATTTAAGTCCACAGAGTACAATGCTTCTGACCATGTCAAATTTAAAATATGATGGGTTCAAATTGAGAGAAAATGATCCTTTCCATTTTAATGTGATTTTTTTAACGAATGGAATGAGGTGTTTGTTTGTGGTTGTTGACAAGGTATTACCTTTTGAATTTAAAAATATTAGATAGATGGTTTGTATTTTTAATACTTATACTTGACTAGTTAACTGATTAATACATTTACTCTATACATTTATTCACATTTTGAAGTTTAAAGGTGCTTCTCTATTACTTGTCCAAGTTCAAATCACATGTATACTTTATGGACTATTTTCATGCAAGAAGTTCTCATAAGGTAGTTAATCACAATCAAATTCTAAATAGTCAATAAATTATATTGAGGTATCAAGGGACTTGTGTTTTATCACGTGAGTTGTCATTATACTATTGAACTGTCAATTATAAGTCATGTAATATAAAATGTATCCATTCGAAACTTCAATGTAATTGGATAATTCTTTGAAACTTAATGGTGATTACTTCTCTTATAAGAGATTTAATTGTGATTTTTCCATTGTGGGAATTTTTTTCTGCCTGATCAGAAAACTCGCAGTTAGCAAATTGCCAAATTAAATGATTATATACATTAAATCGTACGCTTTATCAGAATCAAATGGCATTGAAGACACTTTGGCCAAAAAAATGGCATTGAAGATAAAAAAAAGGTTCTTACAGAATACAGAGAGGAGCCAATACGGAGGTATAAATGGAACCATAATTAGGATATTTTTTTAAAAAAAAGGGAATAAGAGTGAATCAGTTAGGTGTCTCTATCATTATGGTGAGAGTTATCCTTGATTGATAAAGAACCTCCTTCCAATCACATCTCACAACTCGCAACACCAATAATATCACCATTTTATCATTTATTTAATTTGCCTTCATTATATTAAGTTATTAACATATCAGTCTCTGAATCTCCGCAATAAAAATTATAAGCCACCAGGGTGGCGTATCTCCACAACTTATATTACTTATCATTATGTTTAAACATGGACTTATAATTGAAATCAACCACCAAAGTTATTAAAAACCGAGAGATCAGTTGAGAGGCCGCTCGTTTCACAAATCCATTTTATATAATTCAAAATGAGTTTGAGTTGATATGAAATGGTAGGTCACTGTTCAATCTTTTCGAATTAGCGAGGGCAAATATGATTTATATTGTTAATTTTCATCATTCCACAAATTGAGGCGAAAGTCAATTGACAATTTGACATCATGTAGTTCCTATTTTAATACTAACTTTTACAGAGTAATATCACGTTTAATGTGAATTTGTTTGAATGGCGTTCTCCCCTGTCATTAATATTAAGAAAACAAAAATAAATTATTTTAAAATATATATACATCTGAATTTTCCAAATCAATGTATCCGACTTATAAACCACTAAATAATGTAATAATTTGCGGAATATGTATTAAAATTGAGTAGTTTATGTAATTTCTTTTCCAACAATCAAATAAAGAGTACACTGAAAAATTAAGCTTGATGATGATCAAATGAGGAAAAAAATCAAAATCCAAGAGAAGTTGTTTCAAATTTAAAGCAAAGGAATCAAATGGAAAGTCTTGTGAACTTGTATTATTAGGGTATTAATGTTAAACCCACGGGATGACATTCTAATTTTATCGTTTTACTATTACAACTAACTAAAACGTGTTAATATGCACTTAAGTTTCATAGCTGTAAAGTTAATAGAAACCCACTGTTTACATGCCGAAAGACCGTTCTAAGTTTATATCTTACAGAAAAAAGTGTTTACTTACTTTTAAATTTATTTCAATTATTTTTATTTGACCGAATTCAATGAATTTATAAGTAAATTTCATTAAAACTTTTCTATTGAAGTTGATATTAAAATATCAATTATTTATATTCAAAATATATTTTAGTCAAATTGTTGGTATTTTTGCATTTTTATTTAATTATATACGAAAAACATGTGTTTATTAATAGACGTAAACTCTCATAAGTTTACGATTTGAGTCTATGATTTTATTTTATATTATTTCCATGAGTTTACTTAAACTCACTAGTAATCTTGATTGGGGTGAAAATTTTGTTGTTATTGTTGTAGTAGATAGATATGTTATGAGTAAATGATATGTTCTCCTAGGGTTTTTCTCCCTTCACCTTCGTGGTGCTCAGCTCCTATGGCTGCTTCCCCATAATCTCCCTTCTCCGCCGCTACTTTCTCCCTCTTACCATCACCACATCTCATCTACCACTCCCTCTCCCCTCCATCATACTCTATAACTACTTCCCTCACTACTTTTCCCCTCCCTATTCTACTCTCTACATTCCGCTAGTATGACCACTCTTTCTTTCGGTGGTCTCCAATGGAAGGACTCTTCAAGCACTGATGACGGTGATAAAAGACTGGTAGGACGCGTTATTTCAAACAGGAAAATCAGTTTAGTAGGTATTAAAGACCAACTCAAGGCAGCTTGGAAGCCTAATGACGACTTAATTATTAGCAACATTGAAACAAACACTTTCTCATTCACTTTCAACAATGTGGAAGACGCAAGCAAGGTCTTAAAAGAAGGGTCATGGGTACTCCGAAACCATATGCTCAGCATTCAAAAACGAGGACGCTATGTCAAGATCTCCACCTGTCCTTTTTGGGTGCAACTTCACAACATCCCTCCTGAAGCCATGCTAAGTTCCAACCTTAACCTCTTTGGTAACCAAATTGGCCGAGTCACCGCCATAGAATCACCTGAGGAAAAAGCTTACTGCCACCGTAAGTTTGGTAGGATACGCGTTGAAGTTGATGTCAACAAGCCTCTTACTCCAGGATTCCTAATCAATAGACCTCCAGTCAGAAACTTACATCCAGACCCTATATGGATTCAAGCAAGATATGAGAAGCTACAACGCTTTTGCTTCCTCTGTGGCAAGTTGGGACATGAATCTAAAGAATGTGATTTTGATGAAGATGACCTTTGCAATTTAGAGCATAAAGACAGATTCAATACTAAAATGTGTGTGCACCCTCTCCGCCCTCGGCCTCCATCGCCGGCAAATCCTTCTCGGCCAGTTTCCGGTGAAGTCCAAGAGTTTCATGGGGAACGTGACAACATTATAATTGCATGCATGGGGATACTAACAGCTTCAATCAATTCCCTTGTGAAGTTTCCAACACTAGTAGTGGGGCCCACTGTGAGACTTTTCCAATTCGGGCACAAGGAATACTTGAAACACCGTGTGCCTCCACGTGGCCTGGCCCAGAGAGAATGTTTTCCCGCTTTGAAAAAGGCAACTGCAGCCGCACATCCAGAGAGAAAATCCGACTAGACTCCCTAATGAGACAAAACAAGGAACACTATGTCAATGTGTGGGGCAATATCAAATTCTCCCCTCAAAAGCCCACTAGTGTCCATATTCAAGAATTACACAAGGATACACCCTCCCCATCCTCAAGCCCATCTTCTTGTCATCTTGACGGCCCAAACTCCCTCCAACCCACATCCAACAACTCCCTAGACGGCGGCCTCATCATCATTCACCCTCCTGTATTCTCTCAACCCTCAACTGAAGTCATTGCTCTTGCAAGTCAAATTGCTCAAGTTAACTTTAAAAGAAAAGCTGATGATCTGAATGTTTCTCCACTGCCTAAACGAAGGAAACCTCTTGAATCTTCTTCTCCGGGCTTCGCTGAGAAATATCACCGTGTTAACATGTTTGTTGAACAGAACTTGCCTCAACTTCCCACCATTCATCTCCTCCAGGTAACCTCCACTACTCCCACTCTAATAGATCTCCCACTGATCTTAAAAAGCCTTATAATGGGTATGATCTTATTTTCAACATCGGCGCTTCTGAGCCAAGAAAACCACAGCATAGGCTTACTCTCTCCCTTCCTCCCGCCGGAAACTCTTTCCTTCTTCAGGGGCCTCTTCATCCCCTTCTGGCCTTGATGGAAACAATTCTGCCTCTAACAAGGGTGGTGACTGGCTTTCTCCAGTCACCGAACCTCAATGATCATTGGCTGGAACTGTCAAGGTTTGGGCACCACCTTGACGGTTCGGAATCTAAGGTCCCAATGTAGGAGATACAAGGTGGACATTGTCTGTCTCTCTGAAACAAAAATGAAATCTAAAAAACTTGAGAAAATTAGGAAAAAACTTAATTTTGATTTTGGATACTATTCTGAACCCCTTGGGCGTTCTGGCGGCTTAGCTATCTAGTGGAAACAAAATTCTCTAATCACTGTTAGCAGTACTGGGAGATTCTTTATTCATCTCGATGAGGTTATAATTGATGGTGTGAATTGGGGAGCCATCTCATGGGTTTATGGTCCGAATGAATCTCATACCAAATCAAGATGGTGGAAAAACATCTCTGGTCTTAATCCGGGTGATGGAAAAAATTGGCTCATTCTTGGAGACTTCAACGATGTTTTATACAGCTTTGAAAAAGAGGGTGACCGTTCCAAAACACTTCGTGAACTTGAGCCCTTCCAACACTTCATGATGTCTAATAGGCTTGTGGAAATAGACACAAAGGGCAGCTTCTTTACTTGGCTAAATAATAGGGATGATGATGAATTTATTAGAGAAAGGCTTGACCGTGCTGTTTCAAATTGCTCTTGGAAATCCTCCTTTCCAAATGGTCATTGTAAAGTACTGGAAGCTATCGGTTCTGACCATTGCCCTTTACTGATTTGCAAAGATTCCAATGATAAACATACCCCCTCTTTGTTCCGTTTTGATCTCAGGTGGCTATCTCATCCGGACTACGAGGAATTCATCAAAAGCAAATGGAGAGGCTCACTCAATGATTTTTCTATCTCTCATTTTGCTAAAAGCATCTCTGATCTTGGACAAGACCTTTGTGCTTGGTCAAAAAGAGAATTCAAGAACACCTCTAAACTCATTAATGGTATCCTGGACAAAATTCAACTCATCTTGGATGGCCCATGGAACAATCAAAAAGCAGAGGAATTAGACACCCTCCGGAGCAATTTAAATGTTTTGTGGAACCAAGAGGAACTCTACTGGGCACAAAAATCAAAAATTCAGTGGCTTCAATGTGGTGATCGTAACTCTAAATTTTTTCATATGTCCACCATGCAAAGAAGGAGCAGAAATAGAATCACTAGACTCAAGATTAATACTGATGTATGGATTGAAGATGAGGATCAGATTAGTGACACCTTCTACTCTGATCTTTTCAAATCACCGGATGCTAGGAATTTTGATCACATCCTGGCTAATGTCGATCTGCTCCTCTCTAATGAAGATAATACTTCCCTGATGCAAGCTATCACTCCAGAAGAAGTTAAAATTGCTGTTTTTGAACTTGGAAGCAACAAAGCTCCCGACCCTGATGGCTTCACTGAAGCTTTCTACCAGAAATCTTGGATTACTGTTGGCAGCGAGGTATGTGCTATTATTCAAAATTTCTTTTCACATGGGTTTTCTCTTGAAGAAATTAATGACACTGACTTAGTTCTTATCCCTAAGAAAGACTGTCCCGAGTCACTTAGTGACTACAGGCCAATTAGCCTTTGTAACTTCTCATATAAAATTTTTTCAAAGGTACTTGCCAATCGTATGAAACCACTGCTTCATAAGATCATAGCTGAGAATCAGAGAGCTTTTGTTCCTGGTAGACAAATCCAAGACAATTTAATCATTGTCCATGAAATTTTTCATCACATGAAAAACAAAAGAACAGGAAAAGGTGAACTAGCCCTTAAGTTAGATTTGAACAAAGCCTTTGATCGTATTGAGTGGGATTTCTTATCTGCTGTGCTTAGTAAAATTGGTTTCTGTAATGAATGGATCAGGCGTATCCTTTGGTGCATAAATTCAGTCTCTTTCTCCCTCATGCTCTCAGGCAAAAGAACTGCATCTGTAATCCCTAAGAGGGGACTTCGGCAAGGAGACCCCCTCTCTCCCTATCTTTTCATCATTGTTTGCAATGTTCTTTCATGCATGATTAACAAAGCTGAACACGCTGGTTTAATTGCTGGAATTAGAGTTACAAGGCATTGTCCTAGAGTCTCTCATAGTCTTTTTGCAGATGATTCAGTTTTATTTCTGGAAGCTAATATTCATTACTGCAGAAGACTAAAGATTTTGCTAGACCAATACTGTGAAGCTTCAGGACAGCTCATAAATTTCAATAAATCCTGCTTATATTTCTCTAAAAATGTAGATCCCCTACTAAAGGAAGATATCGGTCACATTTTTCAGGTATTTGCTACTGATTTACCGGGTAAGTATCTTGGTCTTCCTATTATCTGGGAGCGCTCAAAAAAGAATTCACTCAACTTTGTTGTGGACAAAGTTAAAAAGAGAATGCAAGGATGGAAGCAGAATTTCCTTTCAGATGTTGGCCGAGAGGTATTAATTAAATCGGTTTGTAATGCCATTCTTGTTTATCCAATGTCATGTTTCCTCTTCCCCAAAAATGTTCTCAAAGAGCTTGATTCTATTGTAAATGCCTTTTGGTGGAAGCAATCTGACTCTAACAGGAAAATACATTGGGTGGCCGGCGACCGCTTAAAGTTGCATAAGTTGGATGGAGGACTTGGTTTTAGAGACTTTGAGGCTTTTAATCTAGCTTTATTAGCTAAGATTGGATGGCGAATTTTGCAGGAACCGGAACAACTTTGGGTCAGAATTTTGAAGGCAAAATATTTTCCTAAGTGTTCTTTCATGGATGCTAACAAAGGAGGAAAAGCCTCTTGGCTTTGGTCAAGTATCCTTGCTGGCAGAACAGTTTTGCATGGTAACATCCTATCGAGCATCGGCAATGGCGAAGATACCCGGGTCTGGAATGATCCTTGGATTCCAAACCTCCCAGGTAAAACTCTCTTTAATTCATTCCCTTTAGAATGTTATCATGACTTGAGAGTTGCTGCCCTTAGAACCGACACTGGTTGGGATCTGTCCCCTATAATTGATTGGTTATCCGAAACTGAAATTGATGTTATCCTTAACTCTAGATTCAGATCCATCTCTAGCACGGATAGATGAATTTGGTGCACAGGCAAATGGCACAATTATTCTGGTAAGGAAGGCTACAAAGTTGTTCACAATGTCATCTTACTTGCACAAAATAAACCATCCACCTCTTCCACCACTAACAGCCTAAGGCCTCTATGGAAACTTATCTGGAAGCTTAAAGTGCCTCATAAAATCCGCTTCTTCATGTGGAAAATTTTCTCTAATGCTCTTCCAACCTTTGATAATCTCTTTAAGAGAAATTGTTCCAAAACTAATCTTTGTATGATCTGTAAGTTAGAAGCGGAATCTTTTAACCACCTATTTGGTCTCTGCTATTGGGTTAGAAAGCTCTGCTTTGCAAGTCCCTTCACTTTTCGCTTGCCTTTGGACTCTAATTTCAATCTGCACTAATGGTTATTGACTTGTTTAACTGCCCAGAATTTTGATGACTGGAATAAAAGTCTTCTCTGTACTATCCTTTGGCAGATTTGGAAAGGTAGATGCTCCTTTGTCTATAATAATAATCTTCCTGACATTTCACTTGTCTTATCTCAAGCAGGACAGCTTCTCTCTGATTTTTGGACAGCAAACAATTACCTCCAACATCCAAGACTTAATGAGGTCCCTGAAAGCTTCTCCATTTCTCGCAAAAAATGGAAACCTCCTGACCACCACTGGCTTAAAATCAATGCTGATGCTGCTTACGATGATTCATTAGGCCTTGCTGCCATTGCCTTTGCAGTACGAGACTCCTCTGGAAATCTCCTTGATGGTTTCTCCCAACTTGTCCCTGCCTGCTCAATCTTACAGGCTGAATGTCTTGCTATGGAGGCAACAGTTCATTTTGCCAAGGAGAATGAACTGTCTAATGTTCTGTTTGAGACCGATTGTCAAATCCTTGCGAACTATCTCTCCCGCGAAGATAGCTATCCAATCTGGACGTGTGAAGTCATCATTGATAACATCCATACAGTTGGAGCCTCTATTAGGAATCTCTCCTTTCTTTGGATTCCGCGTGAAGCAAATGCAGTCGCCGACTGGATTGCAAAAGCTACCCTCTCAAGATCTTGCCCTGCCGATTGGGTCTTGAGGCCTCCCCCCTCTCTGATTCGCCTCCTCTCCTCGGTTTTTCGTGACACCCATGGTGATGGTGGCTGATTTTCTCATTCTGTAATAGCTATAGCTATAGTATAGTTTAGATACTTATCGTTTCTTTGTGTTTTTGTCTTGTTTTCCTTGAATTCTTTTGCTTGTATGTTTCTCCTCCCTTTAATATATCTCTGTTTTCTTTGGCAAAAAAAAATCTTGATTGGGGTAAAGGTATACAAATGTTCATTTAATTTGGTCCAACATGCACCCAACACTGCGAATTTTTTGTGCTTAAAAATGGCTACGTGGTTACTAAAATGGTTCAAAAATGCTGATGCCATCAATATAGAATGTTAAGCTTTTCAGAGTTAGGGAAAATAAGGTTAAATATACCTATGAAGTTTGGTCCGAAGTGTGAGATCACCCGGGGGAAAACTTCATGATGTTGGATACAATTAAAACAAAACTTCATGCTTATTTTTGCACATTTATGTTCCCTAACTTTGAAAGATTTAACATTATTAGTTTATATTCAATTCATAGTATGAGCATTTTGTATCCTTTTAACAATTATATAGACTTTTCGTATAAAAAAAAATTCACAGTATTAGATGTATCTTGGAACAAATTATATGGTTATTTTTGCACATTCATCGTAGATATTAAGAGTGAGATTTGTTGGTGGTAAAAAAAGAGCGCGCTTTTTTTCCCTTGGCCTTGTTGGTAAATGTAATTATAATAAAAAATGTGTTAAAATAAAATATATTACTCCCTCTGGTCCCTAATGTAAGAGCTCAAAATTTGAATGGTTTTGGTCCCTAATGTAAGAGCTCACCCCATATTCTCTTCTCATTTAATGCATTTTTTCCTACTTTACCCCTAACTCTCTTTCATATTTATTAATGCTTATGCATTTCTCTCTCTTAAAAGCATCATAATAAATATGGGTATTTTTGGAAAAGAAGCATTAACTCCAGACACTCAAATAACATTCACATGTTTTCTTAAGAAGCGTTTTTTTGACGGCTAGCTCTTACATTAGGGACCGGAGGGAGTAGTTTATATCAATTGGCAAATTGTTCAGAAAATTTAAAAATGAGATCAAGTCGCAGTCATTAATTTAATGCACCATCCGCATAAGAACTCAGAAATAGATTCAACTGTGTTTGGAAAAAAAAAATAGAAAACTGTGCATGTGATTAAAATGGCAAAAGTCGCCTCTAAATCCGTGTAGAGTGCGAAATCACGAATCAAATTAAAAATACGACTATACAGTAGCTTGTAGGAGAGATAAAGATTAAAGAGGCCATTCACATTATTCAGATCACTTCCTCCTCACAATCACAAGGGTAAGAATATTTCACATATTTATAGGAGTACTTACTTGGCAAGTCGGGTACCTTTCAGCTTTGCTTTTATCGGACTGATTTTTTTTTTTTGAAATGAATGCCTTTTCAGCTTTGCACCACTTTTATTTGTTTTTTTAATAAAAATCATTGCATCACTTACGAGCTTGTCCGCAATTTTATTCAAATTAATGAAATATAATTAGTAATTTATTATGACTAAAATTAATATAGTTTTCTAATTTATCCGTATAAAGTTTATTATACAATCTCTATTCTCTCCTCTTTACGTGTCCAAAACGTAGAGGTAAAATTAAAATTAAATACTCCCTCCGGTCCTAAATATAAGACCTAATTTACTTTTTTGAAAAATCCTAAAAAAGAAAAATATAAATCAATTATAAATTGATTTACCTAATTTCCCCCCTTAAACTAGTTCATTTAACCTATAAACTAATGAATAATCTAAAAATATATTAAATATGTCATAATTTAATAACATATTTTGTAACCTTAACATTTTCAAAAAAAAAAATCAATTAGGTCTTATATTTAGGATTGGAGAGAGTATAATCTTGACGTTTGCATGCATGCCAACGCCTATGTGTGGACAAAAAAAGTATTCATGTTACTTCATTTTTTATAGAATAATCAATTATATTAAATAAAAGACAATTTCATAAAGACACAATAATACACTTCTGATGTCTCACTTCGGCTAATCTAGAGAGACTTCATTTGTTGATAGAACATTTGAATACAAGCATAAATTGAACATTCCAATGCAAGAGCATGAACAAGTAATATATCCAATGAATAATACAATTGTAATGTAATGTCACATATGACAAAGGTTATCAACATCAAATCAATGAAGGTCATGCCACTAGTTTCACTCACAGAGAAGGGATGACTTATATCTACCTGAAAAGATTTTGAAAGAAAGTGATTATAATCCAACAATATGTTATAAGCTTCATAAAGTCTATAATGACATATGCGTAACTCATATTCCATCATATGAAGATTTTATATTGGAATATAAACTCGAAAAAATAGTAGAACAGAGTCATAAATCACACAATTAAAATCTAAATAACAATAAGCGACACATAATAACAGTTGAAGCTTAAAGATCCCCAATTTGATGTACTTGTGATTGGACCAAAATTTATATGTTTAAGCATGTGCATTTGAGCTTAATTAGTGAGGTTTAATTGTTATATTTGATCATTATTGGTAATTTTATGTGCACATGCTTATAGGTGATTATATGGAAAATCCTAGCTTAATTACTTGCATTTTAAGTAACTAAGGGTATTTTGGTCATTTTTGACTATGTGGTGCTTTTCTTTTGTAGGGGGGTCCCATGTGGGCCCCACAACCCTTTGGAGTTGCTTGGAGTGCAAGGAATTGACTTGGAGTCAAAAGGCAAAGGCATATGACAAAAATTACCCCTTTTGTCAAAAACAAGGGATTTGCACATTTCTAAAAGGGGTAATATGGAGCCAAAAATTCAAATTCAAAGTTGGAGGCTTCATTAAGGGCAAAAAGGGTAGCACAATGGAGAGGAGAAAAAGGAGGAATTTTTAGAAATGCATGGAGACAACTTTTGGACCACATTCATCCTCACTTTTCACCAAATTCCCAAAATACCCTTCCTTCCACCTTATGACACCTTTTGGCCATTAACCTTCACATACCCACAAAAAATACCTTCTTGGCCGACCTAAACACCCTTGATAGCTCATTACCTCACTAATACACCTCATTAACTAAACTCCCACTTCATTTAATCAAACCCCAAGCTCATTTGACAACATTCTTCACCTTTCATTTTCTCTCTCTTCTATCATTTTCTCTCAACTCCATCTTCATCTCCTTCACCATTTCTCACGGCCAACCATCCATCCTCCATGATTTCTCACGTTTTCCACCTTCCTTCCACCATCTCCATGTGTCACTAAGGTTCTTCTACTCTCCTCTCCAAGGAAAAGTGCTTCAAGTACACAAATTTGGCTTCATGACTTTGTAATTTTCTCTTTTAGGTTTCAAGTTAGTTTTACATTTTTGCCTATGTATGTCCTAGATTTAGGCTTGTATAGGTTAGAACATCTTTATTTGAGGTGTTCTACATGATTGTAGCTTGAAAACCTCTCTTTATTTGTTAAGAACATGAAAACCTAAGCTAGATTTTGTAGTTCCATATGTGTTCATGTATGCGATTTGTATTCTTGAGTATGTGTGGAATGAATGTGTTTCCTAGATGCTAGATTTAGCATTTAGAGTTGCTTTTGGTATGTTCTTGGCTTAAAAGAGCTTTTGGCTTGATTAGGTTAGTTAAATGCTTGTAGATTTCTTTGATTAAAGAAGTCTTAAGGATTTAACTAATTTAATTAAGTGTGACAAAGTTTATGAAGCCTAATTAACCTAAGGCACTAAGTACTTGGAGAGGGAGGTAGATTCTCAACTCATTCTTGACATTTTCATCACTTTTCAATTCGGTTATATTGCTATTTTAGTTGTTAATTTTTGTTTACTTAGTATAATCATCACTCTCAAAACCTTGCTTAATTTGTGTGACTTGTGAACCTTTAGCTTGCAAGATTAAAACCTAGATTGTGGATTTGACCCTTACTCACCACTACACTCTAGTGGAGTTGAGTATTGACTTTATTTTGATTAGCCAAGGCGACTTTAGGCTAAATCAAGTGGCGCCGTTGCCGATTTAGGTTGAATCTTGCTAGTTTAGGTGTTAGAAGTCACATTTTAATTTCTTGTTCTTCATTGTGTATAATTGGCTAAAGTGTGCATTTTGTGATAATTGTTGAAATCTTGTGTTTGCATCACTTTTAGCTGAATATTAGACTTGTTTGGAGGTGTATTGGCTGCTCTAGATAGCCAAAATATTGCTAGGAAGCTTGCTGGACATTTTGTTTAGTTGCTGGAAATTCTGTCTGGAAATCCTGTTTGTGCAGCGTGTTTGTTTTGTAAACTGGGAATAATCTGTGCCGAATCTGGAAAAACGGTTTTAGGTGCTTCAACTACAGGTTATAAGCTTTCTATTGATATATTGTATGTACCTAAACTCCTTCTGTGCTGTCTGAAACAATTCGGTGAAGTTAGACTGTTTGCTGGAAAGTCACTGTGTGACCAGTTTGCTTGCTGTTGCGACTGTAACTTGTGTAGCTGGAATTTGACCAAACTGTTTCTTGTGGTTAAACTACACATTTTAAGCTTTCCAGGGACATATTACTTGTTGCTTAACTCATTCTGTGCTGCCTGGAATTAATTTTTGAAGTTGCATTGTTTTCCTGGATTCTGCTCTGTGCATCCTGAAATTCTAGGTTCAGTGTTTTCAAAACTGGGAACAACGTACAACGAATTTTCTGAAACTGTTTTAACTGGTAAAACTAGAAGATTCAAGCTTTAATGTGATATATAATTTGCCAGGAAACTCGTTTTCTACTGTCCGGGGTGAATTTTTGAAATTGCCCTGTTTTTCTGGAATTTGCATGCGGAACTGCTGACTTTGGAGCCAATCTGTTTTATCTTATCCTGCGCTGTTTTGCATAATCTTTGGCTCATTTTAACCAGTTTTGACTAAGCTTTTGATTGATATATTGTGCTGAAATTTTGGTGCAGTATTCGTTTGTCATTTGGTTAAACACTTGCTGTAATTGTGCCTTTTGCTGCTTGAACTTTAAACCAAAACTGCTTGCATTGTACTTATCTGTTTTGACCAGTGTTTGGCTTGTTTGAAAGCTGGTTAATTGCACTTTCAATCTGCCTGGTTGTTCTCAAAAATTTGGTTAGAATTTACTGTGAAAAAGGTGCTCTAGTTGCCTTACTTTTCTAACCGGATAAGTGTGAGTTTGCCTTGTTCTTGTGGACTGTTTTGCACATTTGTTTTGCAGGGCTGTTGAACACTTTTCAGGGAATTCTTAAGCCTATTTGAGGTTATTCTGGAGCCTTTCTATTGGCTGGTCTTGTGTCCATCTCTTTGGACTTTAGCAAGCTTGTTTTGCACTACTTTGGAAGCACTTTCTCTTGTGCTTTCTTGCTAAAAATTGGGACCTTTTTCTGGATTTATTACACTGTTTTTCTGGACTGTTTGGCCATCTCTGTTTGGTCATTTATCTTGCATATTCTGGACTGCGTGGTATCTTTGTGCTGGCTGCTTGGTTTGTGTTTGTTTTGCAGGAACATTCTTGACTAATTGAAGCTTCAAGTGGTTGTCTTTGCACCACTTTCATTCCTACATTCATTCATTCATTCACCTACTTGCCCTCACTTAGTTTGTGCACTTGCATTGCCTTGCATTTTGCATTGTTTTGCATTGCATGAGACCTAACCTTCCTTTAGTACCTTTAAATCCCGAGATTGAGAAAGCCATTAGCAAAGTTAGGGCTAAGAGGCGAAAGGACAAGAAACAAGCTAGTGCGTCTACTTCACAACCACACACTTCACCCTTACATTCACATCACACCATTTTAGACAATCATATCATCATGGCCGAGAGACAAGAAGCTCATAGAGAACATGAGAGAGAGGCTAGAGAGCATGAGAGGCATGATAGGAGAGAGCAAGAGGGTGAGCATCATTTTAATGGGGGTAGGCAATTGCATGATGATGATAGACCTATGAGGGAGTTCACACAATCATATGCATCATTTGCACCTCAAGGTTTTTATGCTAACCCCGCTAACTTTGAGATCAAGGGATCTCTTCTTGCTCATTTGCCTAAATTTACAGGTTTTCCTCATGAGGATGCACATACTCATTTGCTTGGCCTATATCATACTTGTTCTTCCATGAAGCCTCCAAATGCCAACTTGGATGATGTTCTCTTGAGGGTATTCCAATTCTCCTTGGAGGGTAAAGCCAAGGAGTGGCTATTGAACCTTCCTACTCACTATGCTACTTTGTCTTGGGAGCAACTTAAGAAGGTGTTCTTGGATAGATATTTTCCTCTTTCCAAGATCTCCAAGTTGAGGAAGGACATAACCGGTGTTCAACAACTCTCTCAAGAGACATTTTATGATTATTGGAGCCGGTTTAACACTTTGGTGAACTCTTGTCCTAATCACAACATTTCAAAGGCCAACTTGGTGCAATATTTCTATGATGGTCTTGTGCCACAATTGAAGATGAGTGTGGATGCCGCCTCCAATGGTTCCATATTCAACTTGTCGGCTAATGAGGGGTGGAATCTCTTTTCTACTATGGCTTCTAACCATCAAAATTTTTATGGCCGAGATGTGCTCTATGGTGGTGCTCCTAAGGTTTCCTCTTTGAGTGGTGATGACAAGCTTTATAATTCTATTGAGAGGTTGACCGACCGAGAGCTTGAGTAGGATGGATGGCCGGTTTGTGAAGCCTACCAATTTTGTTGATGACTCTATGGCTTTGGTTGCTACATCTTGTGACCATTGTGGTTCTCCTATGCATACCACATCTTCATGTCCATCTTATGAGGAGTGTGCGGCCTTGTACAACAATCCTAGGCCTCAAGCCAAATATGATCCTTACTCCTCAACATATAATCCGGGTTGGAGGGACCACCCTAACTTCAAGTGGGGGGGAGGTTCAAACCAAGGGCAAGCTCAAAATTCCTTCCAACCACAACAACAACCTAAGTGGGGGGGAGGCCAAAATCAATCTTCCAATGCTTATCCTTCTCAACAAGGCTATGGTACATACCAAGGGAGGCCTAACCCTAATGCTCAAGGGTATAGGCCGAATCAACAAGCCTATGTTCCTCCTCCATTTGTAAAGAATGATGATATAGCTCATGCTCCAAGAAACAATGTGGTGGGTTCTCAAGCTTATGTTCCTCCATCTAGCTCTTCAAATTCTCAACAAGACATGATGTACCAATTTATGTCAAACTTAATGGAGAAGATGAATGGGTTTGAAGAGAGTCTTAAGAAGCAAGAGAATGTCACCACCTTAGTGTCTCAAATGTTGAACACTAAGGCGGAGCAAGATGCAAAGAAGGGAGGATTGCCTTCTAATGTGGTTATTAATCCACAAAATCTTCATGCTATGAATGTGAGAAGTGGGAGGCAATATGGCCAAGCTTATGACTATGAGGAGGATGAGGATGAACCTCAAGTTATTCTAGAGGCCGAGAAGGGAGAATTGTATGTTGGAAAGTACCCTAATCTTCAAAATGACTTTGCTTATGAGGAGAAGCATAAGGAGGCCGAATTGCCTCAATCTCTTGGTAACAAACATGATGAAGACGAGAGTTCCACTCTAAAAGAGAAAGAGGCCGAGAAAGGTGCAATGCATGAGGAAGGCCACTCTAGCTTTCAAAATAACTTAGGTGATGATGATTTGCATGTCACGGCCGGATTGCCTCATGTCCATGGTGATTCTATTGATGAGGCCGAGAGCCTCAATAAACTTCATGACAAGGCCGAGAACCTTCTAGAGGACAAGAGGAAGGAGATTGCTCAAGGAAAGCTTAAAGTTGGAGAATCTTCTTCTCAAGAGCAACCATCTACTCAACAAGGGGATGAATCCCCCAAAGGTATATCTCTAAACTCTAAGCATGTTCTATCTTCTAACATCTTTGGTTTGATTGAAAAGAAATATTTTGAGGTGTTAGAAAAAGAAATGCTTTATGTGTTCTCTAGAGCTAAGATGCCTATACAAGTTCTTTTGAGGAAAGTACCTCAATATGCTAGGTTGTTGAGGAAGTTATGTAGGTACAAGAGAGCTTGTAATCCTAGTAAGAGAGTTCCACTAAGGCCACTTGTGAAGGAGAGGATTGAGAGAGGATTGCCTTTTAAATGTGAGGATCCCGGGCCATTCACCATTCCTTGCCAAATAGGAAATCATTGTTTTGACAAAGCCCTTCTTGACCTAGGGGCGGCTATAAATGTTATGCCTAAGGCCACATACACATCACTTGGAATAGAGAACCTACGTGGCACTAGTGTAGTTATTCAACTAGCGGATAGGTCAATTAGGAAACCTTTTGGACTCCTTGAGGACATTTTGGTGAGGGTGAAGAACTTAGTATTCCCCGTGGATTTCTATGTTCTTGATATGACACATGAGTCTAGGGAAGAGGAATCCCTCATTTTAGGAAGACCTTTCATGAGAACCGCAAATGCGGTGGTAAGCTTAAAAGATGGGACAATAACTATGCAAGTAGAGAACCAAGTGATTGAATTTAAAGTGTTTGAAGCTATGAAACATCCTTTAAAGGATAAGTCTTTGCTTAGCTTGCATGTTGTTGATAAAGTGGTTGATGAGCTTGAGGATACTTTGAGATTGACCTTGATTGATAATGTTGATTCTCATATGTGCACCATTGATGCTTTTGCTAGTGTGATTGATAATGCATTTTTGTTTGATTCTAAGAATGAAACTCCTAACATTAGAAGCATGATGCATTCATATGTTGATCCTTGGCATGTCAAGTACAATTTTGGTGGTGTATGTATATGCATATCTTCTTTGCCTATCCACAACCCCTTGGAAAAGGGAAGTTTGTTCAATGTGATTGATAAGGATAGGTTGGGAAGAATGGTTGATCTCATGATGGATGAGGGATTGCTTTGGGAGGAAGACTTGTTTGGCTATACCTCACAATACATCTTGGATTGGAAGAGCCGGTGGAGGAAAACACAAGGAGAGAGTGCTTTGCAAGAGGACTTCCATCCTAAGGCTTTGAGTGCACCTACTTTGCTTGATAAGGGCCAATTACACCTTGCTTTGAGAGGTGGTACTACAAGTTCTATGATTTGGCCGAATTGGGGACCATGGTCAAATGCTTTAAAGGGGCAAATTTTTGTTAAATTCAACATGCTTTGCTTACTTATCAATTCTCATGATAGTGTCTCTTCTAAGCATGTGAACCATTTCACTTTTGATTCTCTACCTAAGCATGTGCCTTATGATTCTTTTATTGCTACTCCTTGTGTTCCTTTGAGTATATCTTTGCATGCACACAAGCCCTTGCAAGAGGGATGTTTGTCCAATGTTGTAGGGAATCACAAGGGGGACAATTCATGCTTGGAGTTGTCAATGGCCGAAGAGAATCTCAAAAGGAGCTTGGAGCTTGATGTCTCACAAGAGGAGATGAATTTCTTCAATGGCAAGCTCTCAAGTGAGGACATCCAAAAGCTTTTGATGCGGTTGAGCATTCTCAAGAGGAATCTTGAGGAAAGAGGCCAAGAGTTGAGAGACAAGATGTGTGATCCCACACTTCTAGATGTCTTAGCTAAGAAGTTGCACAAGTTGCTATCAAAACTTCAAGCACATGGAAGAGCTAGAAAACCCAAAGAGAAGAAGGCAACAAGGAAGAAAAGTGGCAAGAAACACAAGACCAAAGCTCAAATTTTCCAAGAGGCTAAATTGGAAGCAAGAGCCAATGCTTCTCATGATGATTTTGAAGCCTATGTGCCCAATCATAAAGTTGGCCGAGATCACCTCCACAAAGGGCACAACAATAAGTTCTTCAAAGAGAATTTCAAGCCTCCATAAGAGGTTGTTTCTTTCCTTTCCTCACTTGCTTTAAATTGTTCTTATTCTAAGTGTGGGGGAGGAAATTTGATAGTAAAAAAATAGGATTGTGTTTAGGTTTATTTTCTAGTATGTTGTTTTAGGTTGTTAGAAAAACCAAGAAAAAAAAATTATTATAAACTTGTGTTAGGTTGTGTTTAGTGTTTGTTTTTTGTGAATAATTCATGATGGCCATTTGCATGCGTGGACTGCCCGGCCTTTTTAGTTGCTGCCTTGCCTTGTTTTTATGCCTTCCTACTTGATTTGATTGGTCCCATTGAGGACAATGCATGTTTTAAGTGTGGGGGGGTATAGTATGTGCTTCAAAGTGGTTATTTCAAAGCTTCTACACTTTATTTTTGGACTTTTTAGGTAAATTTGTTTGAGAAGTTTAATTTGGTCATTAAGCATGGTGAAAGTAAATGGAATTGTCCTAAAGTGTATAAGTAGATTTTATTTTGGAATGACTACTTAGGATATTGCTTGGGGCACTTTTAAGGTTACAAAGAGGAGGCTAGTTTCTCACTTAACTTTTCTTAGGGAGGAAGAGACTAATTAGAGTAAGCCATAAAGTGAGAAGCCTTCAACCGATTTGAGTGGGCCAATAGTTATTTCACCTCCTAGAACTTGTCCTAGTTCTTGTTCAAGATCACAATGCATGGTACAATTAAAAAGGAAAGGGGCATTTCATTTCTAAACCCTTTTGACCCAAACACAAGCCAACCTAAATATCCTTTGATTCAACCCCTTTGGGCCATTCACTTTTCTTCTCTATCACCTTGACCAATGTGTGAATAAGTGACTATAGCATATGCTTGCATTTATATTAGTGTTGTATTGTTGTATCTTGTTAAAAGCATGCTACATGAGTGAAAAATGTATATGGCCGAGAGGTACTAGAGAGGAAAAAGAAAAGAAAAGTGGCCAAAGGCCAAGAAAAAGAAGAGAAAAAAAAATAATAATAAGGCCGAAGGCCAAAAAGAAAAAAAAATGAAAGCACAAAGTGCTTGAGTATGCCAAAGGCATAAGAGTGAAAAGAAAAATGAGAGAAGCACAAAGTGCTTGAGAAAAAAAAAAGTGAGGTGTGGCATGCTTTGTGGGAAGTGGATTTATTGTATTGCAAGTATATGTGGTAGCTACTTGTTTATATTATTGGTCATTGACTACTATCCATCATTCATCATTCATATTAGCCTTCCATGCAACCCCCAAAGTCCCCTAGATTTGATTGTGCCATGCATAATAATGGGTGGAGAACTAAGAACTATTACAAGCCTATGGTGAGGTGGAATGCATTGAGCCAAAGAGTGATTAAAAAGACCCTAGTTAGGCATTATTCCTAACTTGAGAGATTGAGTGCAAACACTTATATCCGGTGAGGAGAAAAATCTCTTTTAGCATTCCCTCCTAATTCTAGTTACTTGTTAAACTTGTTTCCACTTTGCCTCCTTAAATTTGGCCCATGTGATAATCTAGGGAAAGGTTCAAAAAGGACAACTTGTATACAATGACAATTCCAATTGCCTTCAATATGCTTAATGATTAAGTTAGATTTTTTGAATGACTTTGACCAGAGTTCAAAGATTAAGTGTGGGGGATTTGATTGGACCAAAATTTATATGTTTAAGCATGTGCATTTGAGCTTAATTAGTGAGGTTTAATTGTTATATTTGATCATTATTGGTAATTTTATGTGCACATGCTTATAGGTGATTATATGGAAAATCCTAGCTTAATTACTTGCATTTTAAGTAACTAAGGGTATTTTGGTCATTTTTGACTATGTGGTGCTTTTCTTTTGTAGGGGGTCCCACGTGGGCCCCACAACCCTTTGGAGTTGCTTGGAGTGCAAGGAATTGACTTGGAGTCAAAAGGCAAAGGCATATGACAAAAATTACCCCTTTTGTCAAAAACAAGGGATTTGCACATTTCTAAAAGGGGTAATATGGAGCCAAAAATTCAAATTCAAAGTTGGAGGCTTCATTAAGGGCAAAAAGGGTAGCACAATGGAGAGGAGAAAAAGGAGGAATTTTTAGAAATGCATGGAGACAACTTTTGGACCACATTCATCCTCACTTTTCACCAAATTCCCAAAATACCCTTCCTTCCACCTTATGACACCTTTTGGCCATTAACCTTCACATACCCACAAAAAATACCTTCTTGGCCGACCTAAACACCCTTGATAGCTCATTACCTCACTAATACACCTCATTAACTAAACTCCCACTTCATTTAATCAAACCCCAAGCTCATTTGACAACATTCTTCACCTTTCATTTTCTCTCTCTTCTATCATTTTCTCTCAACTCCATCTTCATCTCCTTCACCATTTCTCACGGCCAACCATCCATCCTCCATGATTTCTCACGTTTTCCACCTTCCTTCCACCATCTCCATGTGTCACTAAGGTTCTTCTACTCTCCTCTCCAAGGAAAAGTGCTTCAAGTACACAAATTTGGCTTCATGACTTTGTAATTTTCTCTTTTAGGTTTCAAGTTAGTTTTACATTTTTGCCTATGTATGTCCTAGATTTATGCTTGTATAGGTTAGAACATCTTTATTTGAGGTGTTCTACATGATTGTAGCTTGAAAACCTCTCTTTATTTGTTAAGAACATGAAAACCTAAGCTAGATTTTGTAGTTCCATATGTGTTCATGTATGCGATTTGTATTCTTGAGTATGTGTGGAATGAATGTGTTTCCTAGATGCTAGATTTAGCATTTAGAGTTGCTTTTGGTATGTTCTTGGCTTAAAAGAGCTTTTGGCTTGATTAGGTTAGTTAAATGCTTGTAGATTTCTTTGATTAAAGAAGTCTTAAGGATTTAACTAATTTAATTAAGTGTGACAAAGTTTATGAAGCCTAATTAACCTAAGGCACTAAGTACTTGGAGAGGGAGGTAGATTCTCAACTCATTCTTGACATTTTCATCACTTTTCAATTCGGTTATATTGCTATTTTAGTTGTTAATTTTTGTTTACTTAGTATAATCATCACTCTCAAAACCTTGCTTAATTTGTGTGACTTGTGAACCTTTAGCTTGCAAGATTAAAACCTAGATTGTGGATTTGACCCTTACTCACCACTACACTCTAGTGGAGTTGAGTATTGACTTTATTTTGATTAGCCAAGGCGACTTTAGGCTAAATCAAAATATTTACCATCAAAATACACATAATTAAACATAGTATATATTTACCAATACCATCAAAATATTTTAAAATTACAATATAAAATAAATCTAATCTTATACAACAAAATCTAATCTGCCATATATTTCAACAATCCACCATTCCGCCCCCTCTTTCTTTCAATTGGTTGTTATAGAGAAATATTAACAAGGGTAATTAAAAAATGGGAAAATTCAATATAAATTTTATATTCAAAACTAAACTAGTAAACTAATCCCTACAAATGCCTCCTATATAATATAATTTTTCTGCTTACTGTAGGTGATCTAGTTATTGGAGAACTGGGCAACAAAATCATAAGCACTACTTTCCAAGGATGGTGAAAATATAATAATATAATTAACGACACAAAATAAGCCGGCAAAAATATTTTTCACACAGGGGAAAATCAATCAATAATCTTACATGAAAATAATCATTAAACCGAGGAAAAATAGTTGCTATTTTATGGTGAACGAACAAGTGGCACCCATAAATGTAATTTGTCTAATTATGTAAGACAACTAATATATTAAGTTTAATTTGTACATTACAGACATATAGTTGGAAGCAGGATGAGAACTTATAGATCGATGATCAACACTGACTATTAGTTGAAATTTATGATTTTTTAAATTTTCCCTATCTTCAGGGTGGAATTTGAGCCTGTGGCGTCTGACTCTGCACCATTTCTTCTTTTTTATTTTAATAAAAGTAAACTAATATGATTTTGAAAGATTATTGAAGCATGTCAAATGTTGCAAGAGTGCCGGGTGATGCACTTGCATTTTTAATAAGGGCGGAAGTATCTTTTTTTTTTTTGCCAGAAGGAGGAAGTATCAAACATATTTATTTGCCACAGGAGTAGTTTTTTACTTTTTTTTACCATAATTGTATTGTAGTTAAGAAAATTATACACAAACTTTATGTTGGACGTGATCAATGACGACCCCGTGCGTAGTGAATGAAAGAAAAATACTATCATCATCATCGCGTGTTTTTTTTTTTGGTTAATCACCGTCCGGTTTAATCCGGACTTGAGGGGTAGGAGTGTTGCCCACATAGATAAGGTTGTCCCCTTTCCCAATGAGAGCGCTTCCCGGGATTCGAACACGCGTTCTCATCCTTACGGGGGTTGGAGCCCACTTACCAGTTCAAACAACTACCCATTGGTCATCATCACGTGTTTTTTTCCCCTTAAAAAACACGTAGTTTATGAGATATACTCCGTATTTGTATTAATTTATTGCATGTATTTAGAGGGGTTATACTTTATTACTTTTTTTATATTCCCCGTATTCAAATTCAAACAAAAATACTGGAAACACGTGTGCAGTTTTTATAAACTCATATTCAAACAAAGGATTTTTTTTTTGTCCAAAATTTAATAAGGATGCATATTTTATCCGTATGACCGTGTTCAAGTCAAAAGAAATACTCCGTCCTTGCTTTCAGCCTACCCCGCCCTGTCTGGGCTGACGGAACTACGATTTTAATTTATTTCTGTTTTCATGAGATTACAGAAATAGTACTATGATACTATCATTTATCGTTATTAGTAGTATTGTATTAATCAACATGATTCAAAATTTCAAACACCATAAGCTTGAGTCCTAAAAGTGTAAACAATGTACTTATAATAGTTATTTAGTTATATTTTTGCTGAACCGGTGATAGTGTTTAAATTTAAATCTCAAACACTTGTATTAAGAAAATTGAAGGCAGATATTTTCTCTATTTGCGTATCTTTTTGATCCATTCCACTCAATCAGTGTGCATTTGGATGTCATAAAAATCTACTATATTTTTTTAATAAAAAAAATCTAATATATTTTAGACACAAAATCAGGGTTTTTAAATGTCTTCAAATTAAAACACTAAACACAGTTATTTATCTTAAATCCAGGCTTTTTAAGTTAAAATATTTTGAGCGATGGGTTATATTTTAATTTTCAATATAATGACGTACCAAGGCTGAGATATCTTTTTTTTGGTCGAGAACCAAGGCTGAGATATCAAATCATACTTTTACATTTTTAATATATTGAGGACAAATTACTCCCCTTAACAGCTAATAATTACCGCATGGACATTTAAGTGTACTACTCCTACGCTAATGGATAGCAAGTATACTGTAAATGAACTGGAAATCAACTTAATTTTTGATATTAATTAAAAGAAGGAAAATCACAACTAAGTCCTAGTATAATAATTAATTACACAATATTAGATCACAAACAATCATCAAATTACATTGAAATATCAAAGGATTCAGGTTATATTATACTCCCTCCGGTCCTAAATATAGGACCTAGATAGAGACTTCATTTTGGTCCTAAATATAAGACCTAGATACATTTTTAGTCACCTTTTTTCTAAATTACCCTTCTTCTTCTTAACAACTCCTTAATAATAGGGGAGGAAGGACTACTAAATAATCAAACTAATTAAGGAGGGATATTATTGGAAAGACATCTAAGATTAAGTCTTCCTTAATCTCCCCAAAAAAGTTATCTAGGTCCTATATTTAGGACCGGAGGGAGTATATTCAAAGCTATCAATATCAGTCCCTTGAATTCTTAATGTGACTTTTGAAAAATTTAATTATTACTGACAACTCAATGAGTTGAGTTGGTATGACAACTCAGTGACAATTCTTTAAATATCACTCAAGTCCTTTGAGATTTCAATGTAATTTATTGATTGTTTGGGACTTAGTTGTAGTTAATTTCATTACCAGAGACTTAATTGTGATTTTCTCCTAAAAGAATGCATATTATTTTAACTATCTTGAATATACAACTTATTTGTATGATTTAATTATGATAGAAATATTAGGTAGATTGATTAAAATTATATGATTTTAACAATTCATACTAATCATGTGCCTATTTTACTTGCTTATTTTTAAGGAGCATTAATGATGATAATTTGAGGAAAATATGAAATGCAATAAGAAAGTGATATTATATTTACCCCTCCTTAATGATATTATTAATACTCACTCATATACCCCCATTATCCCTTTCTTACTTATTTTTGTTGATGAGTATTAATATGAATAATTCTACGAAAAATTAAAAACAATTAGAAAGTAGTGATGATATATTTAGAACCAAATTTAACTTATCTCTCAAAATAACTCTTATATTTAGGACATTAATAGGAATGAAGTTTTTATTAGGACGACCCTTTTAAATTTCATTCAAACAAAGCTTCCTCACAAGTCACAAGTCTACATCAGCTTATAAAACACCGTCCTCATTGAATATGAAGAATGTTTAGTTTATATATGTGGCATAGCTTGAAAATTTACACTTTCCACATGCTGATTATATAATTGAGTCTATTCTCTGATCTCTGTTTTAAATTTCCAATGAATCGGACTAGTTTCCTTGCATTTTCATCAAATCATGTCACAACTCATCTACATTTCTGGTGGACTAAAATTTGATTATTAGGCCTAAAAAAATATCGATTAGATTGCAAACAAATTTTAAAATTCCCGCGCACGTTTTTTATGGTCATTTTTTTACTGCGACTACATCTTCTAATCATTCATAAGGTGATCGCTGCAAAAAGCTGGGAAAATAAAACTTAAGAAACTTAAACCATAATTGAACCCGTTATACATACATGTGTGTGTGTAATTTTTGTCTTATAATGCTATTAAAACTGACATGACAATCATGTGTATGTTTTTTTTTTTTGTGAATTGACGAATTTTTTTATTAAAATGATATAAAAATCATTTATTAAGCACGAGCTTTTGCTAATTGGAAAGGGCAGGAGCTGAACATCACTAGTCATTGTTGGTTAGCTCGTCTTGGAACCTTTTTATACCTAAAATTTTAGGAGCAATCTGACTAACCAATAACTTAAGAACCTAATTTCTAACTCATGTTCTTTTAGAGTCTATTATTATGGGCTTTGGGATATGACAGGAAGCTCATTCTATTGCCCGTATAAATAGGTTTCTTCAAGTTCACTTAGTAGTAAAAATGTTTCCCTAAGTGCCGCAACTAGAATCACAAGTATATACACTTTCAAAAAGTGTGGAATGTCCAACCGTTTCGTGTTGGAATTGATTCACAATGTTTCAGATTTTTTTTTATCAACGTGATGTGGAAATTTCGACTGCATTCCACATAATTCATGTAGGTTAGCCTTTTTGAATCATGCGATTCAAGTCACTGGAACTATGGTTCCTTCGAAATTGTTTCATAGGGAATCCAAGTCATGCTTTATCATTTTTAATTACAATTTTCATCAATGCAAAAGATTTCCAAATTGAAACACACAAAGCACACTACCACCTTCTATTCTTCAAGAAATGTTTAGGCAAAAAGTGAAAATTCTTCAATGAATGTGAAGCTCTACCAACTCGGTTTGCTAGGCACCATATAATAAAAAAAGAAAAAAAAAATTAGTTATTGAGTTTGCTAGGCAATCCTCTGTGATTACATAGGTTTGCTGGAAATCTGAAAGTTTGTGAAGGATTAATTTTAACCCAAAATAAAATATCTACAAACAAACCCGTCTGGTTGATATAAAATTAATATCCTTTAAAAGTTATTAATGTTTAACCTATGGTCGAATACATGCATATATTTCATACTTCATCAGTTCATCCTCCCTCTCAAAACCTATTTGGGAGAGTTTTTATCCTAAACTTAAGACATTTCTTTAATTGTTTTCAATCTTCCCTAAATCATCCTTACTAATGCTCTTAAATAAATAAATAAACAAGAGAGAAAGATTGAAAATAAGATAGAAACTAGAAAGTTAGGTGCACTGTAATATCATGTGACTTTAACTAACTTAATTAACACTATTAATATAATCAAATTAGACAAATAGATCTTGTATTTAAAACTAAGGAAGAAGTTCTTGTTTAGGCAATTGCAATAAGATTCCCTAAAATCAAGCTAAAAAATAGTAATAGTTACAATGTCATACTCCCTCCGGTCCTAAATATAAGACCTAATTGACATTTTTGAAAAATCTTAAAAAAACAAAATAAGTTAATTATAAATTGATGATTTACCTAATTTTTCCCTTAGACTAGTATATTTTGCCTATATAGTAATGAATAATCTAAAAATATATCAAATATATCATAATTTAATAACCTATTTCGCAACCTTAATCTCTAAAAAAAAAAGTCATCTAGGTTTTATATTCAGGACAGGAGGTAGTACATTTGATGAGAAATAAAAAAAGGAAATCGAAAATATGATGCCAAATTTACACCTTTACCCCTCTCACCTGATGGGCCGATGAGAATTGGTAGGTCGGGTCGGATATCAATTTTTGACACGAATTCATTCTGCACCTGCCTCCGCCGCCGCCGCCGCCTCAACATCTATCCCTACCAGGTCCCTCTCAATCTTCCTTTTCTCACTTATCACTCTGCTCTCATATCATTACAGTTTTGTAATACAAGACTCTGATCTTTTAAACAAGTCTCTTAATTATCAGAGTTTCTGGACATATCCGAGCATGCTAATTTATCGGATCTTTTCAATTTTAGCCTGATTTGATTTTGTATTAAGTTTTGCCTATGTGTAATGATCGTCAGGGAGCTTAATTGATGTGAAAATATGAGCTCCTAAATATAAGTTCATTTTCAAGAGTGGGAGAGTGAAAATAAAAATATATGATTAGGGTAGATTAATAATATCGTGTGCTAATAACTATCTTAACTAGCATCTTTAATTTAATCAAATTAGGGAAAGTGATCTTATATTTAGGTACGAGGGAGTGTTAGGTAATCAATTCCACTGATGCTTTTTAATTGTTAATTAAGAGTATGGTTTGTTGTTTTTGGCATGTCTGAGTGATGGCTGAAATTTTTGTATGCTGTGGACAGTGGACACAACATGTACAGTAGTAATGTTTGGCTGGGTTTTTTCAGAAGATCTATGTTCTAACTTCTTGAGCAAGTATTTACTAGATTGAACATAGGGTCTGTTAGATGACCAAACTTTCTGATGTCATTTTGCTTGGTGCCTTATTTATAGGTGTTTTTGTTAACATCATTTCAGGGAAGATGCTTTGGTAGATCCTAATCATCAAACAAACTGGTTCACAAGGAATAATTGTTAATATGATATTTATGAGCACACTTGTATAAGGCTTTTAGCCTGCTTGAATGTTCCATGAGATTAAAATTTGGAGAAGCTGTTTTTAGAAACAGTTTGTGCCTTAATGGTTCTTCTTTTATATTTGCATTTATGGAACTCAAAAATCATAACTTGCTCTTTGTATATATTTGTGTTCAAACTTGCACATTCAAGAGGAAATAATGTTTCTTCTAGTTGATATTTCATTTTTTCACTGACGAATGAAAGCTCTTGAAAGAATATTTCTTTGTATATCATGCTAACAAGAATTCATGAAAAATAATAATCATGCAATGAACTTGTATTTCCTTGTTAATCTTTTTAATTCAAAGAATGATAGTAGTGTTTATCCGTTTCCTTTAAATCCCTAGTTAATTTCATTTATGCACCGATGAATCTCCTTGATTAAATCAATCCCCTAGCTGAGACTGCTGATAAACAATTGGTTTCTGCTGATGCTAAGTTGAACTTTGATGATGATGATGATGATGCTTATCGCTTGAAAGAGAATCCTTGGGAGGTTTACTCACATTTTCTTTTTGTGTCTAATTCATTTTAGTTTTGATGTGTTCATATATGATTATTCTTGATTGACATGCTCATGATAAAGCTGAAGAATTTGCAGCACAACTAAGTCAAAATTCACAATTTATTTGTGCCTTGGCTTCTAGACCATATATTTTATTCCCATTATTTATGTTGGCTGTGGCTGACTATCCGTGCCTTTCATCTTGAAATGGTCTATGCTGCAAAGATGTATTTAAATCATATTGGGTTAGATGGAGAAATTGGTTGCATGGTGCCAGGGGCTGGGTTGGCTACTAATGCAAATTTTCTGGATGTAGGTGGGAATGCCTCTGAAAGACAGGTGATGCTTCAAAGTTAGCATTGTTATCACCACTCCCATTTTTGCATTAGTCTTTACCCCCACACGTATAATTAAGAAAATTGCTTCAAAAGGATGGTATTTGGCTGTTTATGAGTGCTGGCCACTTTATGATGTTCGCATGGTTTATCCTAATTATTAAAGTATATCAATATCAAGCAGTGGGCTGAAGCATTCTGATGAGAAGGTTACAGCAAGCGGGATTGTGAATGCTGCAAAACAGGCTGATAAACTTATTCCTTTCAGCACTTGGTTTTTTCCCTATAGACTCTTGAATATTTGAGTTTGAAGGACTCTTCTGTTCTATTGAAATTAGATGATAATGTCATCTTGTTATCTGGGTATGATCTCTAATGACTTGCATGAAGTGTAGCAAATGCAATGCCTGTCTGTATTTAAGTTCTCATCACATTCAAAAACATGATTTTTGGCCAACAATGTGGAATTAATGGTATCTGTATTTCTTTTGAAATATGTGGCAACAAAGATTAGGGAGATATGTGTAAGTGAGAGTGATATTATATGTCTCAATCTGTATTGATTTTAATTAAATATTTTTAATCTGGGTATCTCATCCTAATTAACTCAATCTTTTATATGTTCGTTTCTTTATGGATCTTTTGAGATTTGAGTTATAATCATCTGCACCTATACGTTTATACTGACCTTCATTTTGCTCATGTCTTCAAGGTTGCACTAAAAGTACCGGCGATTGTACGTCTTGAAGGTAAATACTTGGAATGTTAACCGGAAATTGGCATGGCGTTGATAACATTGGAGGATTTGGATGCTGTGCTTAGAAATGAGTTGAGAAAAATATGAGATACTATGTGGGTGAGAGGTTGTTGAACTCAAGAGTTCAAGTAAACTAATAAAAAATGTAAATTTGAATAGTAAACTCAAATCTTAAATTCTTAGGAACAAAAGAACAATAATTTGTCTTGAATATATTACAAATAGAAATAGTTAATATTAAATATATCAATATTCACACTTTATTGACCTTAATAAAAAAATCTATGAAATTTATAAATAAACTCATTTTTAAAACAAGTTAAAATAAATTCCTATAAGGTGAAAACTTAAAAACAATCAATTTAGCATGTACACTCAAAAGTAGTTTTTAACGAGTTTACAACTAAGACAAATTTAAGTAATTAACTCGCGACACATTTTGGTTAAATAGAGACATAAACACAATAAAATAGGAGAGTTAACATGCGAGTTTGACAACAATGTGTGTGGGCATATGATGTTAATTGAAATATGTTTTTTAAATAAAAAAAAAATTGAGTTGATGCCTTAGCCAATTGGAATTGAGATAATGTGATTTTGATGGGTTAATAAATAGATTACAACTTAAAAGACTGAAAACGTGTAACAGATATAAAGAATGAAATGTATAACTTCTCATGCATAACAACCATAAAGAAATGTATTTTTCACGCACATCCATATAATCATCATGTTAAATAAGAAGATAATAATCTATCTCCAAGAAAAGAAAGCTTAAAGAGATTAGTTTTTTTCCAATTATGTCTGTACCAGGGGCACTGCAATAAGCTCAATTTAGATGCATCTTGTCTCACTATGTCTTGAATACACACTGGAGTCGAGGAAAAGTAAACGAAGCCACTTCTTTTTACCAACAGTAAGCCATTTGCTTTCACCAAGCATCCACTCATACAGAGGTGCACAAACAAAAGTTGGAAATCAAGCCCAATCCTTGGTAAAACTTTCCTTATTATTCCTCGTTTTCAGTATACTCTATTAATCTTTCGGCCCTTCTCATCTTGCATCGCATTGGTAAATTTTACAAGAACGTGACAGTTGTTTATTTCAAAACATGCACGGATCGGAACTTCTTTTAACATAGCAGGGTTTGTTTAACTATTGGCATGTAGCCAGATCTGAGAGAGATTATAGTATAGTAATTTGAAAATTGAAAAAATTGTCCACTCTTCGAATGCCACGTAAAAATGCAGTAGATATTCTTCAAGATTAAATCGTACATAATACACACACAAGAAAGATATGATGATATAGATATGAATTCAAGATTGTTATAGTCATTTTAATTTTTTAAGTAAAAATTATATAAACTAGACATCATCAATTGATGACTTTTCAAAAAATAGCTGTATGCTGGTTTTTTTACCAATATACTACAGACCAAAAAAAAAATACCAATATGCTGCACACAAAAACTTAAATACCTATATGCTTAAACTCACTGAAGTCGTTCTCGCCGTGAACGACTTCAGAAGTCGTTCTCGCCGTGAACGACTTCCCATTTTTTTTAAAAAAAAAAATTACATTGTCCATTCGCATGCGTTCCTCTTCCCACACGCAAAGAATATATTCCCTCCTGCAAACATGTCAACTCCCCTTCTCATATGTCAAATCCCTTCTCATATGTCAAATTATACATAATACTCCCCTCCTCCATGCGTATGTGAAACTCTCCCGTGAAGTTACAGTATACACTGAGCTTCTTTAAATAATAGATGACTCCCTCCTCTCATTCCTCACAAAACACTTCAACACACACACTCCTTCAAACACTTCAACGCACATTTTCCTCATACCCTTCAATACACATTTTTCTGCGTGGGTGCTCTCATCCTCTCAACACTCTCATCTTCTTCAAACACTTCAACACACATTTTCCTCATACCCTTCAACACACATTCTTCTGCGTGGGTGCTCTCATCATCTCAACACTACAATTTTCTACTCATAAGAGTTTGCACGCTCTCTACACACACTTGAAGATTTCTTCTTACACTATATTCAACTTTTTGTGTTTTCACATTTGCTTGTGTGAGGTAAGTTTTTTATGATTTTGCTTGTTACCATGTTTTCACATTTGCTCGTGTGGGGTAGTAAGTTTTCTATGATTTTGCTTGTTACCATATATACTTATTTTGTTCCAATAATGTATAGAATTAGTAAATCTGTATTTTTATTTAGGTGAGCAAACGCTGATTGGCTAAGGACATCCGTAGAGGTACTTCATAATTTTCTACAAGTTTTCTCATTTAGTCATATATTATATTTTTCAGTTATATTTTTATTGTAGTCATATTTTTCATTTATATATTTATTTTAGTTATAATTTTCATTTATATATTTTGTTTGAGCAAGAAAATTGGTAAGTAGAGAAATATAATATGTTTTTAGAGTGAGAATTAGTAAGTGTAAAAATAGGCTACCTAAAGTAAAATATATTAACTATGCAAATTAACTTGAAATAAGTCATAATTTTGTAAGAGCCCAATTGAATATCAAATTTAATACATGAATGATTCATGTAAAAATGTATATATTAAGAAAATAGAATAAAAATAAGTACGTAAAAAATAAAATAAATATGTTTTATTTTGTTTTCCTAAAAATGTGTATATTAAACCTATTTATAAAAAATAGTTCCATTTATTTGTAAAAATAAAAAAAAAAGAATTATGTATATATATATAAAAATGTATATATTAAATAGGTTTTTGTATAAAAAATAAAAACAGATTTAAAAATGTGTGTGTATCTTTATAAATATATAAATGTATATATTAAATAGGTTTATTGATAAAAATAGGTTTATTAATAAAAATAAAAACATAAATAAAAATCTGTGTGTATAAATGTATATATTAAATAGGTTATTTATTAATGATATATTTAGAAAGTAGAATAATTTTTACTGATTTGGTAGATAAGTTTTACAAGATACTTTGCTTGACAAATTATCATAATGTTTATCATGTTGCTATATTTAGGAAATAGAATGGACCATAGAAAGGAGTCCGTGTGTGTGTTTGCTAATGGACGCATTTGTAATGGTCCATCTGGTGCAACATTTGAGTCGGACAGAGTCAAAATAATCAAAGTCAACTCAAATATTACGTTGGATAAATTGAAAGAAGTTATTGGACAAAAGCTACGTCTTCCTCCAAATCAAGTTGTAGCAAATCTTGTGTATAGGTATCCCACTTGCATGAGTCCACCACAATATCAAGCATGTAATTTAGAAGATGATTTGGATGTCAGGCAAATGTGGCAAGTGATTGGAAGATTTTCAAGACAATTGACATGTGCGGAGTTATATGCCAACATATGTGATGTGTCATGTGATGGGCATATTGAGCAACCATCATTTCATGAGCATGGTGGAAATATGATGCCATCAAGTAGGAGGAGGGGAACTAGATGAGGTACAGGCAGTCACTATTTATAAGGTACACTAATTTATTTTTTATGAAATTTAGTTATTAGTTTATATTTACATGCTCTTTAAATTTAGACTAATATGCATTTCATTAAATTTATGTGTAATTATTTTTGTTTTATATGACATTAAATTTCTAAAGATAGTAACGAAAATGGAGAAACTTAAAGAAGATATATGTTTAATATATTAATTTTAAGTAACCTATATGATGACAAATAGTTTAGGGTTAGCAAAATAAGTTAATTATAAGTTACTCCCTCTGGTCCTAAATATAAGAAGACCTAGTTGACTTCTTTTGGAAAATCCTAAAAACACCAAATAAGTTAATTATAAATTGGTTTACCTAATTTTTTCCCTTCGACTAGTTTATTTTACCTATAAAAACTAATGGATGATCTTAAAAAGATATCAAATATGTCATGATTTAATAATTTATTTCGCAACCTTAATCTCTCCTAAAACAAAGTCAATTAAGTCTTATATTTAGGACCGGGGTAATAAATTTTGTATTTGTATCTGGGACATATGGAAGTCGTTCTTGCCAAGAACGACTTCCCATATATAAGTATATTGGTAAATATTTGTTTCGGTGCAGTATATTGGTATTTAGTTTTTTGGGCTGTAGTATATTGGTCAAAAAACCGCTGTATGCTATTTAAAAATAGCTGCATTTAAATTTAAATATTTATTTTCCTGCTCTAGAGACGTGAGGCAAACTGTTGCTGAAATTGATAAACTGGTGAAGTGAAGAAAAACGAGGGAAGAGTGCTTATAAAGATAGAGCAATAATATAAGATCGCCCAAAAAAGGAAGTGAGAAACATAAATGCCAATTGTCAAACTTTGAGATCAACTAAACTCTTGATGCAAATGTAACATCTGATAATGAATTTGAATTCTAATTTTTAATGCATTATTTTATTAATAAATATGTGTTTTACATATATAATTAAATAAGAAATGAAGAGTAACAATGATTTGTTTAAAATATTTTTCAAATGTAAATAGTAGATATTAAGTATATCAACATTTATATATTTTAATAACAATATCAAAATATGTATTTATCCAGCATAAAGAAATTTCTATAAAATTCAGATGAAAATATTTACCATAATATTTAGAGAAAATTAAGTAGTTTCTTAGATTCAATAAAATTGAACGGTGAGCTTGTTAGTTTGAAAAATGAATTGAAAAAAATTAGATCAAAGCAAAATACAATAAAAGTTGTAGTCTGTTACTCCATGATTAGTAATGTCCAAAATAGGAAAAAAGTGGGATGTGATGTTGAAATGAAAACATATTTTTGCTTAAAATCTAATTTTGTTAGATATACTCAGATGACTAACCAACAAAAGATGCAAGAGTTTTGAGGAGGACATGTTCAACTAGCCTAATGTCCAAAAAGAAGCGGGTCAGCCCTTATTTTCCACTTGATGGTGGTAGGAAACAAAATGACAACGCAAAATAATGCATCAATGAGCTCCACAAAATATGATTTCAACACAATATATCTATCTCTGCATCTTACCTTTCAATCACGCTCTAATGTCAAGATCACGTGTATCTCTCCACGCAGTATTAATATGTTTGGTCTCATGCCAAACCGTATGAAGATACATGTTATAATACCAAATTTTAGGAAACTCTTTAATTTGACACTAAATCTTGTATGCATTTTAATACATATCAATTTCATTGGAGGCGAGATTCAATCCATATATTCAATTTTTGTTTGATACTCCCTCCGGTCCTAAATATAAGACCTAATTGATTTTTTTCTAGAAAATCCTTAAAAAAGCAAAATAAGTTAATTATAAATTGATTTACCTAATTTTTTCCCTTAAACTATTTTATTTTACCTATAAACTAATGGATAATCTAAAAATATATCAAATATGTCATCATTTAATAACCTATTTCGCAACCTTAATCTCTCAAAAAAAAGTTTATTAGGTCCTATATTTAGGACCGGAGGTAGTATATTTTAAGGGAAAATCCGAAATAAATCTCTCCCAATACCCAAAAGGACAAGTGAGGAACCTAAACTTGCAAAAGAAATATGAAGGAACCAGCACCTACCTGTTATTTCAAAATTTTGCGAAAAGACAAAATTGCTCTCATCCTAAAAAGCAAATTGTAAGAAGAGGGTGGGTATTAGGGTGAGGTAGTAATTTGTGTTTTAGAATGTGGGCAATTTTGTTTTTTCGCGAAATTTTAAAATGACAGGTAAATGTTGGTTCCTTCATAGTCCTTTTGAAAGTTTAGGTTCCTAACTTGTCCTTTTGGGTATTGGGAGGAATTTATTTAAGATTTTCCCTTATTTATATTTTAGTGCCATATTGGGGAAAATCAATATTCATCTAGGTTATAAGAAAGATCAATTGGAAGTCTTTTGTTTAAAAAGATTAGAAATTTCAATTGGAGCAGTTAGCTAAAAAGTGACGCAAGCCCCTAATTTGATACTACCTCCGGTCCTAAATATAGGATCTAGATAAATTTTTTTTGGAGAGGTTAAGGTTGCAAAATAGTCTATTAAATCATGACATATTTGATATATTTTTAGATTATTTATTAGCTTATATGTAAAACAAAGGGCGAATGTGAAAAAATAATACTAAAGTTTACCCAAATTACATTTCTAATACTAAAGTTTCGTGAGGAGCAAAAATAGTATCTAACTTGGGGTCTAGGTGCAAATATAATATTTTCACTTGAGGGAAATAAAATTTAGATATGAAAAGACTCTTATGCCCTTCATTAAAATTTTATTTAATGAGGGAGAAATGAGGGAATAACAGTCTTTTCATATCTAAATTTTATTTCTCTCAAATGAAAATACTATATTTGTACTTGAACCTTAAGTTGGGTAATCTTTTTGCACCTCATGAAACTTTAGTATTAGAAACACAATTTTGAGTAAAGTTTAGTATCAATTTTGCACCTTCGCCCTAAAATAAACTAGTTTAAGGCAAAAAATTAGGTAAATCAATTTATAATTAACTTATTTTGCTTTTTTTTTAAGATTTTTCAAAAAAGTCAAATAAGTCTTATATTTAGGACCGGAGTGAGTAGTATATAATACAACAACGGGAGAATGATCACTAAAAAACATATAAATAGAAGAAAAATGAAGCACTTATTATAATACATGTATCACATATATATTTATATATGTGGTTGCTGATTACAATTACAATTGAACAATTGACCAAAATACATTATTTATAGGATTACAATTGAACCATTGACCAAATTACATTATTACATTATTACATTATTTATATAATAGGATTACAAATGAACAATTGATGAAAAGAGACCGAGTGACCAATCTTTTACATTCTACTCATCCGTTTTGAACGACTCTGCAATCTTATTGGCAATACAATAGGATGTGGATTCAATGGTTACCATTGGATTGACTCCAATTGCACTAGGCAATACACTGCCGTCACAAACGTACAAGCCTTTTGCTTCCCAACTCTCTCCATTCACATCAAGAGCTCCTTCTTTTTCATTAGGACCCATTCTACAACTTCCCATTTGATGAGCAGTTGCATACAAGCTCCACAATTCACCCTTTGACCTTGGACCCCCCACAGTTATCACTGTGTCCAAAAACTCTTCCATTTCCTCCTCCTTCACCCCTTTACACTTCATTTTCTGTCCATCACTCCTGAATGTTCCCACTTCAACTGCTCCTGCTCCAATTAGAACTCTTAGTGCCAACCTCAGTCCTTCTCTAAGGTTATCTTTATCCCACTGGTCTAGTCTGTAATTAATTCTCCCCTCCTTTAACACCTCTCCTGATCCTTTGTCTCTAGCTAGTGCAAAAACAATAGCAGTTCTTTTATACTTTGCCATCCTTTCTTTCATATCCTTCCCTGAAAGCCATGGAACATATGCAGAAAATGACCCGGGTGCAAATATTGGGGTTTCTAAGATGAATCTTGGGGCTGAAGTCTCATCATACACCTTATGGATTGAGGTGATGATTCCTCCCTCATGGTTGTTCCCTTCAAATTCTGTCATCTCTTCTGGGAAGTATCCCCAAGCAAATGCAACAGGATGGAGGTGGAGGTTTCTCCCAATGTTTGGATTTTGCAGGCCACTTGAAATCATCAAAGGAGGTGTATTGAGAGAGCCACATGATAAAACTGTTACCTTTGATTCAACTTGGAGCTTCATTGACAGTTTGCTTCTTGGTGTTGTTGCAAGCACTCCTAAGCATTTCTTTGTTCTTGTTCCATTCCTGTGATCTTCCAATATTAACTTCTCTGCTTTACATCCAGTTATTATAACTGCTCCTTTCTGAACAGCATCAACCAACCAAGTGGAGTCTGTGCCCTTTTTGTCTCCACTTCTACAACCATAACAGCATGAGCCACAATAATGATTTGCTGGGGCATTTATAGCAACTGAATCAATTTTCAAGCCAATGTTCTCACCCCCTCTTCTAAGAACTTGATTTTGAAAGCTCTCTTTGGCACATTTCTCTGTCACACCAATCCTCCTCCAAACTGTTTCCATGGCAGATTTGTATGTTGAGGTTCCAAAGAATGGAACTTTGTAGTGTTCTGACCATTCCTTGAGAACAGCATCAGGTGTTTTAATGGATGCAGACCAGTTCACAGCTGAGCCTCCCCCCACAGTTGAGCCAGCCATGACCATCATTTTCCCATCAAGGGTTGATAAGATCCCTCCTGATTCATATAGCTCATTGAATGAAGGGCCTTCAAGAGAAGAGTAATTTTCAGGAACAAAGTAATTTCCTTTTTCAAGAACCACCACTTTTAGGCCTGAACTTGCAAGAACTGCAGCTGCAACTCCTCCACCACATCCAGAACCAACGACAACAACATCACATTTGATCTTGTACGTGTTGTTCTCTGCATTATAACTCGCTTGAAGGCCTTTTTCTCTGAGGGAATGCAAAATAAGGGTGTCATATCCATGGATGGTCTCAACTATTCCTTTCTTAAGAGGCCTCTCCTTTCGCTTCAGCTTTTCCCTCGTGTCCACTTTGTATTGAATAGCTTCCCATGCAGGGTTCTTCCCATTGTGATCCACCTGCAGCAATTGGATAAACACAAAAAATCTTAACGCAAAAAACACCATAAAGGAAACTACTAATGAAAGCGCCAAAGCTTCTTTCCAATATACTATATACTTTTAAAGTTTAAACATGATGATAAATACACAAAAACAAAAAAAACTGATGAAAAGAAGAAACCAAATCCTATGAAGATCAGAGAGCCTAAAGTGAGAGTCAACATGAGTTTATTATACGTCTGCACCTTAAACTCAGTTAAAATAATATTTTTAATGAAGAACTCATTACGTGGTGATATGTCCAAAAGATTTTACGTGGAAAAATTATGCTTCACATGACAATTTGTACACGTAAGGCAAGAGGAGGAGGAAGCAATGTTTATGAACAGAAAAACTGTAAGTTTAGTTGGTGTTGAAGTTTTTAGAAAATGAACAGGAGATCATTATATTACCCTGGAGTAAAAATTATAAAAGAAGACAATTTTGATGATGAAGAACACAATCCTGAGAGGATTGAGACGTGTTTTCCTGGACCAATTCTGCAGAATACGTTCTCTCTTGTCCAGAGATAACTCAGAGAATTTTAGAACAAAAGGCCACTTAGAATCCAATGCAATTCTTCCACAAAGCAACAAAGTTCCGAGTCTAAATGACAAAATCGTCAGAACTAAGCTCACAACAAACTTAGGCTCAGGCTGAATCCTCTTGTGTAACAGCTCTGCCGCCTATAATAATAATAATTGAACCATTCAACAAAGCAAATTAGAATTGAACTAAAAAAGAAATATTTTTTAATATAAAAAATAAGTGAAAGATTGAGTTTTGGACCTCATGAGGAAAAGGGTATTGAGAACCAGAAGTGGAGTAAAAGGATTGAAGAGAAGGATTGTCATGGTGAGTGATGGGAGGAAAGAGTGTGTCACAGAAAGATGAAAGGACTTGGATCTGTGTTTGAGATAAGCCATGTTTGTAACCTTTTTCTTTTCTCTCTCCACTCAAAAGAGGGTGGCTTTGGCTACTGATCTCTCCCATCTCTCTCTGTGTTTTGTTTTGTGTTTTTAGTAAAACTGAGGAAGGTGAACATGTGATGAACGAAAGGAGATGTGGGGTGGGGTTTTATAGAGGAGGGAGCTGAGACAGTTGAAAGTTTAATGCCTATGTCTTAGGGGTTGACTACTGTTTTGCAGCACGGTGTAGACGATATTATAGATTTATTTTAGTTATTTAAGATTTAAGATTCGACATAATCATATAATTATTTGAAGAAATAATCTAGGGAAAATGCCATTTAAATCCCTCCGAATATACAAAAGAACAATTCAGGAACTCAAACTTCTAAAAGGACCATGAAGGAACTAGGATCTAGTTGACATTTTAAAACAGAAATTACTAACCACCCTTACACCCACCATTTTCAATAGGGTAGTTAGTAATTTCTGTTTTATGATTAGGGCAATTTTGTCTTTTCACACAATTTTAAAATGTCAACTAGGTCCTAGTTCCTTCATGATCCTTTTGGAAGTTTGAATTCCTGAATTGTCCTTTTGTATATTCTGAGGGATTTAAATGACATTTTCCCAATAATCTATCTTGTGTTGATTGGATTTATTTAATTCTAAGCCGTGGATTTTCGGAATAGATAAGTGTCGGAGATTTTGATTTTCATTATTTTAATGTAAATATTCATAAACATGAATTTGTAGGGGAAAAAAGAAAAAAAAAACGCGTTAGTTCATTTTAAATAGAGATATTTGAGATAGAAAAATCTTCCAAAAATCATCTTTGTTAAAAAAATGTTAAAGAATTTTTTTGAGGATTTGATACAAATCTCTATCCTTAAGAGAACCCTTCTTGTTTCTGGCAAAAAAAAAACAGAAAGAACCCTTCTTATTGGAATAAATAATGAAACCCTAAAATAATATTCAAAATAATAAAATGCTTTTTGGTTAAAAAAAATAATAAAATGCTTCTCTATTTCTAAATATAATATCCTTTTGACATTTTTTGGATGTTAGGAAGCAATAAAGGGATCATATGATTATGATATAGGTGAATAATTAAAATAAAAATAAGAAAATCATTCCGTTTGATAGCATTGAATTGGAAAATAGAAATGAATATGGGAAAGTATAATGGTAATTTACATATATATACTGGGATCCACAAGTTTTATCTCTCCATCTCACACTTTTCATGGGCTCCACAAACTTTACTTTTTCATCATTACCTAATTTACCTCTACTTTCCATCTTTACTCTCTTACACTCATTTTCATTTCCATTTCCATCATTCACTTTTCAGCCAACCAAACTGGCCCTAAGTGTTACTAAAAATCTATGTTTTTGAAACAACACATCCAAAAGAATTTATACAAAAATATGTTTATGAAAGAATCTTATAGAATTATTCTTAATTAATAATCCCTCCGTTCCTAAATATAAGATCACTTTGGTTGATTTGGGGAGATTAAGGAAGACAATAAATTTACATGATCTTCCCAAAATCCCCTCAATTACTTAACTTTAAAAGGAGGAGGAGTTTTCAATGAAAAGAGGAAGTATAAGGGTAGTTTGGGCAAAACTTGAGATAAAATAGAAAGTGATCTTATATTTAGGAACTTATTCACTTCCCCAAAGTGATCTTATATTTAGGAACGGAGGGAGTACTTACACAAATACTCCATTTGTCCTAAATATAAGACCTAATTGACTTTTTTAGAAAATCCTATAAAAAAGCAAAATAAGTTAATTATAAATTGATTTACCTAATTTTTCCCCTAGATTAGTTTATTTTACCTATAAACTAATGTATAATCTAAAAATATATTAAATATGTCATGATTTAATAGCCTATATCGCAACCTTAACCTCTCCAAAAAAAATCAACTAACTCTTATATTTAGGAGCGGAGGTAGTATTAAATTTTATCTGCTTATAACGAGGTAAAATTGTTCGCTTTGAGATCCCACTTCACACGGCTTTAAAACGCGCCGAGAGGAGGTGACATCCAACCCTTATAAGGCACATTTCATTTTACTCCACAACCGACGTGGACTTTACAACTTATTTTGAGGTGATACTTTTTCTAGGTTCTGATGATTTTTTTATTGAGCTTATTATTTATATATGACTTATAAGAGTTTATGAGTTACTTAGTACCTTATGGTGTGGGTCTCACAAACTCTGACTTGTTTTACATCTTCAACTATAAGTCAATTTTTTCATAGTTAATTCAAACATAAATTTTAGTATACAATCTAACTTATTTTCAATCTCACTTGTAGCTTACTTCACTTTTCCATAAGTTAATCGAGAGTCCATGATTAACCATTTTTACTAGTATCGTCCATATTGTTGAAAATTAAAGAAAGGAGTGACAAGGGAAAAGTAGGGGGGAAGCCACATAAGTAATACTGATCACACTTTATTAATAACAATGAGCCTACTTATAGGCTTTTACAAATGAACTAGTCAAATAACGACTTCCTAAAAACATGACTAAAAAATCTCAACGGACAGATTTTCTAATTATTTTAAAAAAATAAATATTCAAAACAATAAAACAATTGACCAAGTAAGTGTTGAATTATTCTTCCAACACGTATCTCCTCAAAAGAAGTTCCCTCATTGTCCCTCAATATTCTTATTTTTGGCCTTTGAATTGATCTAACGACTCAAAAATTGACACCTGCGACTTTAGAAAATTTCTCATTTCTGCCCAATCTTTAGCTGAATCAGATCTTTACATTCACAGAAATTAGAACTTACAAGTTGCCCCACCTGATTCAATTCCATGTATGGTGTAAAAAAGTGTTGTATACCATAGTCATTCTTTATGCATCTAATGAAGTGTTGAAATAAGAATACTGTGGGATGCTGAGGGAACTGCTTCTGAGGAGATTTGGACCCCTTATTCTCCATGTAAAAAAGATAAGAATTGTATGAGGTAGTGGGACCTAGGCACAAGCTGCCAAAGAAATGGGCGGCACTGAATTCTTTGCTACGTACTACTAGACAATACTCCTCCATTGCTTACCATGATAAGAATTTGAAGTTTAATAATTGGTGTTATATGGGCATGATTAACCGTCTTTACTATTATCTCACATTTCAAAGATATTATTTCATTTTTTTAGAACTCATCTATTCGAAATACTTTTATAATATTTGAAGATTAGGCTGTGAAAAGGACTCATTGTAGTTATATATATATTTTTCTGGCTATCTAATTCAAGAAGATTTCAACCACAACCCCAGCTATTCACGTGTTTTATTTCTTTTGTCGTCATTGAGATACATCAGCATTATTTTTGTATTGTCAGCCTTTAATAATGCTCCGTATGGTTTTTATTAGTTTTTTCTATAAGAACTCATTAGAAATTGTTTAAAAATTCTAATGCACTTTTCAACATTTTCTCTATTTTTTCTGACAGTACATTCTCTTTCCTCCCTTATTGTTTTAACTGATATGAACTGTTTTTTTAAGATTTCATAATTATTTATTTATTTAGTATGATAAGGATCGGAGGTAGAAATGATTTATTTTGTAAATACAATGCTAATTCTAGTTTTTCAAGTTCATTATGAAAGTATAAATAAATATTTTATTGAATTGTCTGTGCCTAGTCATGCCTTGGAGCTTGAATTGTTTTGATACGTAACTTCACTCTTTTTGTTTTAATACAAATTATATCAAATCCCAAATCAATTATAGTCCGTGCCTAGTCATGCCTTGGAGCTTGAATTGTCAGGCGAACATACTTTTGTGAAGAAAATGCATGGCTTCTTAAATCTTACGGTTACGGTGCATCTCATCCTATCCGGTGATGAGTTACAATATGAACTGCACCTGGTTTGTCAGAATTACCGCCGAGAAGAACATAAAACGTGTTCACAATTTCTCTGGCTTTACGTACGAACTAGGTGTTCCCGGATTCTAAACGTGTGTGTGTCTACATATATATAAAAGATTCATTAAATCATACTCCCTCCGGTCCTAAATATAAGACCTAGATAACTTTTTTGAAAAATCCTAAAAAAAGCAAAAAATACGTTAATTATAAATTGATTTACCTAATTTTTTCTCTTAGACTAGTTTATTTTACCTATAAGCTAATGGATAATTTAAAAAGATATCAAATATGTCATGATTTAATAACCTATTTCGCAACCTTAATCTTTCCAAAAAAAAGTTATCTAGGTCTTATATTTAGGACCGGAGGTAGTATTATTATTTAACATCCAATGTTGTATTGTATGACTACCGAATATAATGCGCCTTCATCATTAGGGCAAATGTGCACATTTTGAGTTGAGGCTGTCAGATGAAGAAAGGACGATCGAGCAACTTTGGGGTTTGCATCCAAACAAACCTAAAAATTTGGAAGGAAGCTAATGAAAGGCAAATAACCAGCCAAAGATGATTTTTAATTTTCAACTACTACTTCGGTGCCTAGAAGGTTTATTTTGTTCTTTGTCCCCCCAAGTGGCCTTTTTTCCTTGCCCATTCCGGCACTCTTGATGCGATAGTGTTACTCCTCCTCCTACTTGTCATGAGAAATACTTCTCTAAATTTAGAATACGCTCATTTAATTTTATTAAATAAATTAAAGATGTTGATTAGTCGTGTTAGTTAATGTGACATGTCTTTTTAAGACACCTCTAACGTCATTATTTTCATTCATTTGTTTTACTACATTATTGTTGAGGTTAGGAGTATTAATAGGGGAAATATAGAAAATACTCACTTTTTTAAAATCTGTCTTAATTATATTTAAGGTCAAAATCAATTCCCTAAATTAAAGGTATGTTTATTTCAAATCAGAGGGTGACTTATATATCTTGTGATGGAGTGTCATGTTATCTGAATTTAGTTCAATTAAAACAACCCGAAATTAGTTGATTGATATTTGATACATGTCTGAAAAACTTTCATTCAATTTTTTTCTTAAAAATAATAAACCTCTTCATTTCTTTAAAGTTATTCTCTAAAAGCATACTCTAGCAAACAAAGTGGATCGGATAACATGAATATATCTCTCAACCAATGAAAATTGAAATGCCTCAGGTTGAGAGTGATGTTTAAACACACAATAGAAACAATCTATGAAACTGGATGACTACAATACACATGTGTCTCGGCATTATATTGTTATTATATGAATAAGTGGACATGGTTTACCGGTGGCATCGTGTATTCTTTTAAGTTTTTAGTATACATCTTTACAGTTTTGAAATGATGGACTTTAATTTATAATAATTATATATAAAAATGATTGCACATTAGTATACATCTTTATAGTTTTGAAATGATGAACTTAATTTATAATTATAAAAATGATTTCACACGTACCATGCATTCAATTTTACACAACGTTTCATAAACGTATGATAATGTATCTCCATTGTTAGGGAGAAGTGTTTAGGCCTTTGAGATGAATCTAAAGCCTAGACTTTTGGCAGCTTACCTGTGGGGTCTCTTTGTGCTGAATCTAAAGTAGTGGTTTGTATGCAAATGTGCGATGAAAGACGCCACCGCCCCATTATGATTCACATGTACGATCCTGATTTTTTACGTCTAACCTAAAAGCTTTATTTTGTTCTTTTGCCCCCAAATGATCTTTTTATGATCCCTTCCTTCTGGCACCTGATGTCGTATCTCCCCGTCTTTATAGTGTTACGATGTTCTGAGAATACTAGCTAGCAAGTCAATGTACCCAAACTCTACGTTTGAGATGGCAAACCGTGGAATTTCTTTAAGTCAGTAGTGCTTGGATTGGCGACTTGACGTACGATTAAGCTTTTACGAATAAACAATGTTAAAGAAAAGGCTAAAAAATCTAGGTTATATAGCCCGTTTGGAAGCTAAGTAGGAAAAGGAGGGAAAGAAATGGAAGTGGAAAAGGTTTTTGGCAATTTAAATATATTACTGGCTCACAAGCTTTCTCTCTCAATTTCACATTTTTCTTGGTCTCACAAACTTTACTTTAATAATTTCCTTTACTTTCCATCTTTACACATTTCACTTTCCATTATCCACTTTCCTTTCTTACAATATTTTAGCATGAAATATTTTTTTTTAAAAAAGTTCAATTGGAATGATAGAAATGGAAATGGAAATGGAAATAAGGGTAAGGAGATAAAAATGAAAAACAGAGTTAAATTAGGTAATGATAGGAAAGTAAAATGTGTGAGTCCCAGAAAAAGTGTTAGATTGATAGAGAAAGTTTGTGAATCCCAACATATATGGAAATTAACTTTCTCAATTCCCACGTACATTTCCATTTCTCAATTGTGTTCAACCAAGGGATAATAGCCTTAAAGTATGACTATGCTACTAGAAAAATGGGATTGAGGTGGGTGCTACTATACGTGCTTTAATATTCCTTCCTTTCGTTCAAAAAATATGTAATCTATTTGGAATTGGAAAGGTGGACTGGTCCCTATAAAACCATTTTATAATTTTTCTTATTAACATTTCTCCAAATTATCACCCTTCATGCTTTTCAATAGTGCATAGGAGTGAGAAAAATGATAGTTTAAAGTGCTTTGATAATATGTAATTTTAATTAACTTATCTGACATTATTAATTAATTAAATTATATACATATGTCTTATATTAATGAACTAATCATTATGTAAAAAAAAACTCCAAAACGATCTATTTGGGAAGATTACTGTAAATTATGGCACACTCCCTTTCGGGTTTCGGCCTCATATATAAAACCCTTATGACTTTATATATTTGGAAGTTTTGAAAACAAACTAATCACAAAATTATAAATTTATAAGTTAAGTAATTCTATATATGTTAGTTTATAAGTAGACTAAATTAGTTTTGAACAAAAATATTAACTTTAGGCAATTTGAAGTGGTTAAGTTTGCATCATTACTTTCTCCAAAAAAAAATTCAGAGCTAAGGGGTCTTATAATAAGGAGTGAAGGGAGTATATTATATGATTTTTTGAAATTACTACCAATGTGTATTATTATATTACATATTAGTTTATAAATTAGTAAATCTGATCTTTAGAGAGAGACAGTGCACTCACAGTACACTTCAAAAATAATTTATTTAATTTTATTAATTTACAAATGACCCAGATAAATAATTTCATATTATAAATCAGATGGAGTATTATTTGATTAAATTTATGTTCTTTTGAAAAGTATTTTATATATTTAAACTTGCTTTTTCGTTCATCCAAAGAAGATAAAGCGAATTTGTGTGCTTTGTATGCATATGTTCATAGAAAGGCGCCAGTGCCACCGCCCCAATGCCCCAATGTGATTGTTGTAATGCTAGAAGGAACACCAGACTCCTCTCGTCTGCACCACAAAATTTTCATTTTTGTTTTGATACATGGGAAAATAACAAAATTTTCATTTTCCCTTTACATTAAAAGAAAAGGCTGTGATCATTTTTTTTATAAATAAAAAAATCTGTGGCCTTCAAAACTCACACATTTAATTGATGAAAGCATATCAGACAAAAACCAGACACACCAATTAGACACATTGGAGCCAGAGAGGGCAGCAACGTAATTAATGAGGATAAGTTATTGGAGCCTAAGCCTTACAATCCTCTAACCAAACGCGCTTATTAATCTGTCATCGGCCCACTTTGCTCCACTCCCAGTGATTTTTTTTCATTGTCCCGTAATTTTCTTGAGGGATAGGAGTGTTGCCTACATAGGCAAGATTGTCCTCTCTTACAATGAGAGCGATTCCAGGATTCGAAACACGCATTTTCATCCTTACAGGAGTTGTATGTAGTCCACTTATCAGCCCAACCAATTACCCATTGGTCACTCCTACTGATTTTAGCCATTGATTGGGAAAATGCTATTCTCTCATATCCTAATTATAAAATCACATTAACTTTTTTCAGAATAAAAGAATGCAAAATTAATAAATTTAAAATGTCCATAATTTTTTTCTTTAAAACTAATTTATTATTTTTATTTGTTTTGTTTTTTTACTTATAAACTAACATATAATTACCATATGACATAAGAAAATTTTTTTAATATTCATTTTTTAATTCTAAAAAGTTTGTAAATTAAATTGGAAAACAAAATAAAAATATATATAAGTTGATAGTGCTCAAAAATGAAATGAATACGCATTAGTAAAAAATCGATTCCAGCCAAAATTTTAGGTTTTCAAATTTACTTGTGAATGGAAGTATATAATTGGTAAGCTCATCCCAATTAATAAAGGATTTTTTATCAAAGCATGTCAACAACGGTAGAGCGATACTAAAAAGCTTGGTTGGATATATAATTGATAAGACTGTCCATTTGAAAGGTAAAAAAAAAGACTGTTATACAGATTCTTTACAAGCTTTCAAGTTCTTGATTAGGGGCAACAGCCCTGACCACCCACTTGCGGACGTCATAGAAGAGACTAGGTCGATCATTTCAATAGGTTGGGATGTACATGTTATACAAACTAACAAAGACATTATTAAGTGTGCAGATTTTTTGGCAAGACAGGCTCACTATGCGAAAAGCTAGCTAACGGTCCTGATAGAACCCCGAGCTGACTGTTTGACACAAATGTTGACAGATTTGGGCTAAGATTTGAGTAGTACTTTTTTATTTTGTGTTTTTTGAAATTTTTGGGAAGTAAATTGTAAGCCCTTTTAGGCCCCAAGCTGTTAAGCTTGTCACTCTTATTCGAAAAAAAAAAGACTGCCCATGTGAACAAGTTAACACTTCTCATAATGATATAGCATAACTGAAAAATTTCGATTAAAAAGTCATATAAGGACTATACAAAGTTAATCGGAACAAATACTTCAATACACAAGGTAAAAGGGAAAAGGAATAGATGAAGCTTTTATTACATATATAATTACAAACAACATTGAAATGAAATAGACAACAATCGTTGGCCAAAAAAATAAAATAAAATAGACAACAATCCACTATATCAAAAAAGTAAAACATAAACAAAGAAATAGACAAGGCAAAAGAATTATTAGTATCTCTATTTATCCTTCTTCAAGGTCTCAACGATCTTATTGGCAATACAACAAGATGTGGCTTCAATGGTAACCATTGGATTGACCCCAATAGCACTGGGCAAAACACTTCCATCAACAGCATACAACCCTTTTGCTTCCCAACTTTCCCCATCCACATCAAGAGCTCCTTCTTTTTCAGTGGGCCCCATTCTACAACTTCCTAGTTGATGGGCAGTAGCAAAATTGGTCCAAACTTCCTCATTTGATGTGGGCCCATCCGCCACTATGACTGAATCCAAAAACTCCTCCACGTCAGCATCCCTCACCCCTTTACACTTCATTTTTTGCCCATCACTCCTCAGTGTCCCTACTTCCTCAGCTCCTGCTCCTATCAAAACTCTCAATGCTCTTCTCAGTCCATCTCTAAGGTTCCCTTTTTCATGTTCATCCATTTTGTATGTCACTCTCCCTTCCTTCAACACTTCTCCTGATCCCTTGTCCCTCGCAAGTATAAATATAAAAGATGTTCTTCCATACTTCAACATTCTTTCTTTCATGTCCTTCCCTGACACCCATGGCATAAAAGCAGAAAACAATCCAGGGTGAAATGATGGGATTTCAAAGATGAATCTTGGAGCACCATTCTCATCATTGGCTGTATGTATTGATGTCATGATTCCTCCTTCATGGTTGTTCCCTGGGTATTGTTTCATCTCTTCAGGGAAGTACCCCCATGCAAATAAAATTGGATGCACATGGAGGTTCCTTCCTATGTTTGGATTTGTTAGGCCACTTGAAATCATTAGAGGAGGTGTGTTGAGGGACCCACCTGCTAAAACTGTCACCTTTGATTCAATTTGTAGTTTCCTAGACACTTTGCTATTCCCCATTGTTGTTGCAATCAATCCAGTGCATTTCTTTGTTCTCACTCCATCCTTGTGATCATCCAATATCAACTTCTCTGCCTTACATCCAGTTATGATCACTGCACCATTTTGAACAGCATCAACCAAATAAGTGAATTCAGTGCCTTGTTTATCTCCTGTCCTGCATCCATAACCACATGAGCCACAGTAATGATCTACTGAGGAATTTCTAGCAAGTTGAGTCATTTTCACCCCAACATTCTCACCCCCTTGTCTCATAACATTATTCTGAAAGCTTTCTTTGTTCCACCCCTGTGTTATACCTTGTCTGGTCCAAACATTGTCCATAGCAGATTTGTATGTGGAGGTTCCATATAGAGGGATTTTGTAGTGTTCTGTCCATTCCTTGAGAACAGCATCAGGTGTTTTAATACATGCAGACCAATTTATGGAAGATCCTCCACCAACAGTTGAGCCAGCCAAAAAGAACAATTTTGCATCAAGGGTTGGGTATATACCACCTTGTTCATATAACTCATTGAAAGACGGTCCTTCTAGAGAGGAGTAATCTTCAGGAACAAAGTAATTGCCTTTCTCAACAACTACAACTTTCAAGCCTGATCTTGCAAGAATGGCAGCTGCAACTCCTCCACCACATCCAGAACCAACAATTACAACATCACATTCGATCTTGTACGTGTTGTTCTCTGCATCATCTTTGACTTGGAGGCCTTTTTTTATGATTGACTTTAAAATGGATGTGTCATTTTCATAAATGGTCTCAATTATTCCTTTCTCAAGAGGCCTCTCCTTTAGCTTCAACTTTTCTCTTTTGTCTACTTCGTAATCAATAGCTTCCCATGCTGGGTTGTTCCCTTTTTCATCTGCCTGTAGCATTAGGAGAATAAGGACAAAAGCTTAGTGCAAAAATATCATCATATTTAACGTCCTTAAGACTCAAGAATATTTGGTTAAAATTTTTATAACTCGTAGACTCATTAATTACAATAAAATATATATGTCCAAATATTTATCTTAACTAATATTTCCTTGCAATCTAATTGTATATAACCATATATAGACCCTCTATTTGATACAATTTTTTTTGATAAAGTAAGATAATGTTTAAAAACATGATTCAAATGATATTATATTTTTAAAATTAAAATAAAGTAAGAATTGATTGAATTGAAAATTTATCCTGATTATATTGTACTCTTAATATTCATTAAAGTTTCTACCACACACAACTATTTATGTATTTAGATTATAAAAACGTACTGTAATAATTAAGTTTATTTATACATAACTAAAAATTTTAAAATGAGATAAAACGTTTGAAAACATGCATATCAAAACATTTTTTAGAGCATATTAGATGTGTTTAAGGTGTGTGTGTGTAGTAGTAGTAGAATAACCTTTTGGTTTTATACATTTTTTTTTTGCAAAACATAATTGTTTGAATAACCCTGACGTTAGGTCTTTTGGTCTAAGTAAGATTTTTAAAATAAAATTTAATAGTAAACTAAAACGGAAATAAAATTTAAATGCATAAGGGAGTATTGTGTGTGTTTGTATTTAAATGGAGAGTTGGTAATTCAAAATAAAATAAGCGGGAGATCGGTGTATTTTAATAAAAAATATAGTTTTAATAAAAAATATAGTATGGGATCAGACAGGCGCTCAAAAACTTAACCTCAATTAATACGGGTTCAGATGTGACCTTAGGGGTTACTTATTTAAGACAACCACACCAGTACTCTATACTATAATATCGAGCATTTAGCGTGAGTCAACGTGAACTTATACGATTGTTGGCAAAAAAAAACATGAACTTGTACGACACTATCATGATTTATGTACACTAACTCAACAGAATATAGGTGAATTTTTGCCTGTTTGTCATTGAAAAAGACGAAGAGAAGCATGCAATAATAATTACCCGGGAGAAGAAATTATAGAAGAAGCAGATTTTGATGACCAAGAAGGCAATCCTTAGAGGAATGTGACGTTTTTCTCTGGTCCAGTTCTGAAGAATCCTTTCTCTCCTCTCAAGAGACAAGTCAGAGAACTTGTGAACGAAAGGCCACCTCCAATCCAAAGCCAATCTTCCACAAAGCATCAAAGTTCCAAGTCTATAAGACAGCCTCGTAAGAACTGAGCTCACGGCAGCTTGGGCCTCCGGCATAATCCTCTTTTGCATCAGCTCCGCCGCCTATATTTTATCATTAGCCAACCATGTTAGAATCCGGAGATAATTAGTACTTACGCTACTGTATGTGTTAGTTAACCTTGTCTTTCTATCAAAATGATTTCAACCAATTGATAGGGCTATAATATGATTCCCTAGTCCAAAGAAATGATGGGTGAGAATTAAAGTAGATAGTGTGTTCAACAATCTCAGTTAACAAGATTAATGTAATCAAATTAAATAAATGGTCATATATTTATGAATTATTTTTTTTAATTATGAAAAAGAAAAGACTGGAGACTGATATGTACGAATTAAGGCAACTATTAATTAAAAAAATATCCTAACTGATATTCTCACTAATATATGAAAAATATGTTAATATGAGTGTGATATAGTTGAATACCTCATCGGGAAAGGGGGCTTGAGCACCGGAGGTTGTGAAGAAGGACTGAACAGCAGGGGATTTAGAGGAATGTTGAGGGATGGAAGGTAGGAAAGCCTCACAGATAGAAGACAGGACTTGCATCTGGCTTGTTGATAAGTCATGTTTGTAAACTCCTTCCTTTTTCCCTCCCCTCAACAATGGGTGACACCTTCTCTCAGCCATATGTATTTCTCTCTCCGTGCGTGATACTTTGGTGATCTCTTTATAGCTCTCAATAGTATGGGGCGTTTTTGGTTTAAGATATCAGGAATGAACGAATGAACGAATGAATGTAGGTGATGAGTGAGGGAGTGAGAGGAGGGGGTTTATATAGGCGAGAAGAGATGGTGAGGCAGTTGATAGAGCACACAATCTTTTATTGATTCCAATTGATTGATATTTGAAGCGGTTATGGTCTATTCTTTTGACCATCAAGAAGTCTTTAATTTCCATAGCGATCGGGTTTGGACTTTGTATTATTATACTATACCTTAGCTTGTATATACACATTATTTTACGTGAAGAAGTCACAACCCACGAGCTTCTACGGGAAACAGATTGATGGATCCCAACATCACCTTACTCCTCTCACTCTTTTTTTTTACCTGAACACTCCTCTCACTGCATACCATATAAATACAGATTTTTAATATACATTATATCGCTTACGATCGCGAAGGCTAAGTGAGTACTGTAATGATTGAATGGTAGCATTTTACATGAGTTCAAAATTATGCTTAGCTATGTATGACTACATATATTATTATTCCAATATATGTTGCTGAGCTTTATCTCTGTTATTATCAATTTGAAGTGCATATATAGCTTACGATCATATTAAGGACCAGGAGTAGCGTAATAACACCAATGTATTATTTGTACATGCCACTATGTATGTCTTGTATTATTTCATATTTTTTAAACCTGTGGATATTACGATGATATGGAAGGACTCGGTTCTGAAAACTGTTTGTAAATTTGAACAAGATTTTTTCCAGTCTAATAATTTATATTAGAAGATTTCAATCATAACCTTGATCATTCAAGCGTTCTGTCCTATAATAATTTATTGATTTTTATAATCACAATAATAGCAGTAGAGTAACGATATACGTGTCTTGCATATTAATTATATGATAAATAAATACTTAAAGTTTGCAAATTGAGCGTGTAATATGATGGGACTGGTTCGTTATAATATAGTATGTCGAAATTGAATTCTTCTTACCCAATGTGTCTGCAGTCGAGATTTACCAGGCATACAACTCGTATAGGGTATTTGTTTAAAAAATATGCCCGTGTATGTCATGTATTTAAAACATATTCTTGAATCTAAAATGACACATATAAGACCAATAAAATGGTTTTTAGGGACAAAAAGTGAAATGAAATAAGTCTTTACATATAATTAAAGTTGGCCATTTCCCACGTACCTACGCGTTTTCACAATGAGGCAGTGTAGGTCTTTGGGGGGATGATAAGTAGAAGATGTTTCCTCGATATTCTTCTGAACTATGTATCGTTGAAAAAATATTTTAAATTATTCGTCACATTTAAGTTCAGTCCTTTCCCACGTTCCTACGCGTTGGCGACGAGACATGGTAATGGAAGACTTTTGAAAAAAATTACAATAAGATATTTTAGATGTTTCCTCTCATTGATGGCTAAATTTTAAATAGTATTTTATATTATTTATATTTAGAATTAGTCGTTTACCATTCCCCTTAGCGTTGACGATGAGGACAAGCAGACTTTGACGGAAGGCTAAATGCTGAGTGAATTATCAAATGAGAACTGTGAAGCGACGTGGCTGGCTTGAAAGCCATAGACTCGATCGAAATGTGGGCCCACGACATATTTTTATGTAATGACGCATAGATCTCCTCTTTCAATGGTACGGCATCGTGACGCATAATTAAGGAAAACTGGCTTCATGTTTTTTAATCAATAAAAATGGCTCCATTTTAAACCCATATATGGCCTATGGTATGGCCATAGGCCATATGGGTTCTTTGCTTGTGATTTAGAAAACAATTAATTAAAATTAGTTTAAGTAACAAATACTCCTTCATCCCAAAATATAAATTTTGTTTTAGGTTTTTATAATCATTAATTGCATTTTTCAACACATTCTCTCTAATTTTAGCTTCTCTCTTTGGTACTAGAGTTCCATTTAAACCATTTTTAAAAATATGCTATTTTTTAAGTCTGACCCTAGAGTTATTGGGCCAGACTTTTGCCCTTTTTTAACACATTTTTTGAACCATATTTTTCAGTCTTTTTCCCCTATAACTTATACGTTTTGACCCAACAAAACAATCATTTAATACAACATTACAATGATGGCACATGGATGAGGCATAAACATTAATGATTAAACTAGGCTTTCAATCTCTCACGTAAATTTCTCTTCTTGTATGTTCAAGGTTTCATCTTCATCCTCACTTTTAGATTCTCTTCATGAACTACTCCTCTCGTTCTTATTTCTCTTTCTTTCGCATAGAAAGAAATTGAATTAGATCCCAAGTTCTTTGCTTTTCTTGCCGTCGATTTCTCCTTTTGAGGTGTTGAATTGTCACTGTTATGTGCAATTGTTTTATGTAAAATCTTGTTTTATTAAACTGGGTTTCTTGTGTTTCTCTTGATTATATTCCCTTGTAATGAGTGTTGTTTTTTATTCCCATATGGTTTTTGTATGATACAGACTGCAAAGGTTGGACCTATATTTATTTTTGTGAGTTTTGAAAAAACAAGAATGGCAGGGAAAGGAGGGAAGGGACTTTTGGCTGGAACGTTCTTTCAATCACTTTAATCTTAGAATTCTTCAATTCTTCTTCGGGCGTGTCTAAGAGGAAATATTAGACTGTTTGATAGGGTTGATGAGGCAGGTGGAAGGAGGTGGCGGAGGTCATGTGGGAGGAGAGGGGAGACGGTGGTGAAGTTGAGGAAGAAGGTGAAATAAGTTTTTTTTTAAGAAAGGGCATTTTAGTATTTTCCAATGGCCTAGTGGCCAAAATGGACCATTTTATTTGTTCAGTGGCCAAAATGAGACCGTTTATTGTTTGTAGGCCAAATTGATACTTTGAAAATAGTTCAGTGGCCAAAATGACCTTTAACCCTTAAATGTATAACTAACCAGAGAAGGACTTTTATCAATTCTGGATGGATAAAAACGAAGCATTTATTGTATTACATACATATATAATATGTATTATATACATCCATACATGTCATAACATGTACGCACACACATACATATTACATGTAGAAAATTATGATTACAATCCAAACATAGAAATTAAATAGACAAATTTATCAAAAAGAAAAAGAAAAAAATGTATAAAATTTAAAATAAACAATGAAACCAATGGTTGAACAAGTCAAGAAGGTCTACTTATAATTCTTGAAGGACTCAGCAATCTTATTGGCAATGCAATAGGACGTTGCTTCAATGGTCATCATAGGATTAATCCCAATAGCACTTGGCAAAGCACTGCCATCAACAGCATACAACCCTTTTGCCTCCCAACTCTCCCCATTCACATCAAGAGCTCCGTCCTTTGGAGTGGGCCCCATCCTACAACTACTTAGTTGATGAGCAGTAGCAAAATTGGTCCACAATTTATCATTAGATGTGGGCCCCTCGGCCACTATGACTGACTCCAAGAACTCCTCCACATCAGCTTTCTTTACCCCTTTACACTTCATCCTCTGCCCATCACTCCTTAGTGTTCCTACTTCCTCAGCTCCTGCTCCTATCAAAACTCTCAGTGCTGTTCTCAATCCATCTTTTAGGTTCTCTTTTTCGTGTTGGTGCATTTGGTATGTCACCCTACCTTCCTTTAACACTTCTCCTGTTCCTTTGTCTCTAGCTAGTATGAATATGAAAGATGTTCTTGCATACTTCATTAACCTCTCTCTCATATCCTTTCCTGAAATCCATGGCATAAATGCAGAGAACAATCCAGGGTGAAATGCTGGGATTTCAAAGATGAATCTTGGAGCACCATTCTCATCATTGGCTGTATGAATTGATGTCATGATTCCTCCTTCATGGTTGTTCCCTGGGTATTGTTTCATCTCTTCTGGGAAGTACCCCCATGCAAATAAAATTGGGTGCACGTGGAGGTTCCTTCCTATGTTTGGATTTGTTAGGCCACTTGAAATCATTAGAGGAGGTGTGTTGAGGGACCCACCTGCCAAAACTGTAACTTTTGATTCAATTTGGAGTTTCCTTGACAATTTACTTCTTGGTGTTATTGCAATCACTCCAGAACATTTCTTTGTTCTTGTTCCATTCTTGTCATCTTCCAATATTAACTTCTCTGCCTTACATCCAGTTATGACCACTGCACCATTTTGAACAGCATCAACCAACCAAGTGAGTTCAGTGCCTTGTTTATCACCTGTCCTACATCCATAACCACATGAGCCACAGTAATGTTCTACTGAGGAATTTCTAGCAAGTTGAGTCATTTTCACCCCAGCATTCTCACCCCCTTGTCTCATAACATGATTCTGGAAGCTTTCTTTGTTCCATCCCTGTGTTATACCAATCCTCTTCCATACAGTGTCCATTGCAGTTTTGTATGTGGAGGTTCCATAGAGTGGAATTTTGTATTGTTCTGCCCATTCCTTTAAAACAGCATCAGGTGTTTTAATACATGCAGACCAGTTTACAGAAGAGCCTCCTCCCACTGTTGAGCCAGCCAAGAAGAACATTTTTGCATCAAGGGTTGAGTAGATACCACCATTTTCAAATAGTTCATTGAATGAAGGGCCTTCTAAGGAAGAGTAATCTTCAGGAACAAAGTAATTTCCTTTCTCTACAACTATCACTTTTAGGCCTGCGCTTGCAAGAACTCCAGCTGCAACTCCTCCACCAGGACCAGAACCAACAATTACAACATCACATTCGATCTTGTATGTGTTGTTCTTTGTGTCTATACTCACTTGGAGGCCTTTTTCTGCGAGGGACTGCAAAATTGATCTGTCATTTTCGTACATGGTCTCAATTATTCCCTTTTCTAGAGGCCTCTCCTTTAGCTTCAGCTTTTCTCTTCTGTCCACTTCGTAATTAATAGCTTCCCATGCTGGGTTATACCCGGCTTTATCTACCTGTAACAATTGGAGAAACACAAAATTTTAATGTAAAAACACCTTGAAGGAATTGCAAAAGAAAAAGTCAAATTCTTATGAACCGTGGAAATGGCTCCTTTAATAAGCTGCTGTTTTCATTATCATGTCATTGTTGACTATTCATTATATTTTATTACCTTTCATCCTTTTCCTTAGAATATCTCTTATCCTCAATAGATAAAGACATATTTAGAAGAGAAAACATTTTTTCAATATTTCTTACTTTTAATTTGAATATTGCTAAAAAAAATCTAAATCACAGAATTCCGTTATATACATATTATAAATTAAAAATGATAAGGGGGATGATGTGTAGTTTTAGAAATATATCTAAATCGGTTTAATTTAATCAAATTGACCGAGGTACAAAGAGAAAACAAACCAAATCCTATTGTTAGGAGGTGGTAAAAATGGCTGACTCGACCCTAATAGGCTGGTAATAGTCAATGGATTCAGTCCTAAAATGGTTGAGTCTGGAAAGCTCGCTTGCACTACTATATCCCAAAAGTTTTTAATGTCAGCCCTCAAACTCATAGGCTCAAGTCCAGTCCATAATCTTTATTCCTTTTTAAAACTTTTAATTTTTATTTATTTTCAATTAAACATAAATGAAACAATAATATATTTTTAAAAAATTCTAATTCAAATTATAAATATTAGCTAACTCAAATTCTAAGTAAATCAAATAAACGAAAGTAAATCCATCAAAACAGTTATCATAAACTATAAGTCAAATGAAACGGCATGGGCATATATATATATATATATATATATATATATATATATATATATATATATATATATATATATATAAAGACACTTCCCTTAAGGTTGGATTGAAGACTGAGAAAGATGCATGAGAGAAGCAATAAATACCGTGGTAAAGAAGGTATAGAAGAAGCAGATTTTGATGACCAAGAAGGCAAGCCTGAGAGGAATTTGACGTGTTTCCTTGTCCAGTTCTGAAGAATTCTTTCTCTTCTCTCGAGAGATAACTCAGAGAACTTGTGGACGAAAGGCCACCTCCAATCCAAAGCCAATCTCCCACAAAGCATCAAAGTTCCAAACCTATACGACAGCCTCCTTAGAACTGAGCTCACTGCGGCCTGAGCCTCGGGCAGAATCCTCCTTTGCATCAGCTCCGCCGCCTACATTCCATCATCAATTCAACCAACTAAGTTAGAATTCCAGTGTACGTACAGAGATACATTTCATCTCTTCGTTTTTTTGGTCGGTTAGAATGTATGCACCACGTGTACGGCACTATCTTGAAATAAATTTTTTAGTGCATCAAGTTTCCTAAAATATTATTGCATCTAATACCGTGAAATATTTTTGGGAGCAAGTATTTTATACCCGGTTAATGTGAAATAATACACAAAAAATTTGAAGTTTCTGTGCGAATAGAAAGAAATACTAGTGCTTCATAATATTAGCTACCACACTTCCTAAATATAAAAGCTAATTTACTTTGCTTGTTTGAGAAATTAATGAAGCAAAATGAGCCATTAAAGCGTAACATATTTTGAATATCATTAGATCATATATTAGTTCATAAGTCAAACAAATTAGATTAGAGAAAAATAAATTTTTAACTAACCTATTTGGCTTCTTAAGATACTACAAAAAAAGTCAACTAAGTCTTATATTTAGGAAACTAAGAAATACTAAAAAATTACTTTGGGATATTAAATACACTTTAAAAAAAATTTAATGTGTTTGATGTACTAAAACATACTTTAGATCCATAGAGGCACTTGAAAATATTTAACCATGCAATGGCATATCATCACTTATTTCATTGGAATGAAACACAATCACAGACAAAAATAATAAGAAGCCCATCCAAGATTGATATTATTAGTAGTGTGGAATATAAATATGTAAATATATAGACCTCATCGGGATAAGGGGCTTGGGCACCGGAGGTTGAGTAAAAAGATTGAACGGCAGGAGACTTAGAGGAATGTTGAGGGATGGAAGGTAGGAAAGCCTCACAGATAGAAGACAAGACTTGCATCTGGCTTGATGACAAGTCATGTTTGTAAACTCCTTCATTCCTCCCTCCACTCAACAATGGGTGATAGCTTCTCTTACCCATCTCCCTCTCTATCTCTCCCTCTCTCTTCTGTACTACTTGATGTGTTTTTAAGATTCAGGAAGGTGCTAGCTAGTTAATGTGATGATGAGGGAGAGCGAGAGGTTAGGGGTTTTTATAGCTAGGCGATCCAGGGATGGGACCCTTGAGAGCAATATACTCAGCAGAGAGGCTTTCCTTGACCCCCAAGCTCTTGGCGTCAGGGGTTTGACTTTGAAGGCCTTGTTTCATGGCATGATAATAAGTTAAAACTGCATGCATCTGCTACTTAATCAATATAACCTGTATATATGATTTTTTTTCTAAGCATATGATATAATTTTTTTCGTTGCCTATATTGATGCTCCGTCCACAACAATCAAGTAAGGGAAGAAAAAAGGGATTGTGAAATATATTATTAAGATTTTTGAGTAAAATATGTAACATTAATTAACATATTTTATCGATAAACAAGTCATACATTTTAGATCGGATGGAGTTTGATAATTAGTTATAATTTTTCTAGCTATTTTGTCTCCTCATGTCAGACTACAATTTCAAATCATATGTTTTAATTTATCGATGGTCAAAATGATATAGGATCAAAATTGAAATGGGAGAAAAGTATAATGAGAAAATATTTTATCAACTGTTGGCAAAAAATATATTAACCTTCTTTTTATATTGTGGAAGCTGTCACAACTCACAAGCTGATAAAAAATGGATGCTCTTGGGGTTTGATTTCAAATCGTTACTTAGCTGGATAAATATTACGAAATTGGAATTATCTGGGGACGACATTAATAATCTCTTATTCATTGAGTACGTTTTGAACCCATCCATTCAAATACCATTCCATTTCAGTTCAAAAAAAAAATACCATTCCAGGACTCGGTAGTGAAAGCGAACTGCTTTTTTAAATGAGCTTTCCCATATAATTTTAGTGTGTGTGTGTGTGTATATTCTAATTTTAATTTAAATTCTAACGAAGTTTTTAATATATAATTTAATTTAAATTCCTCGATTTCAGATAAAAATTATGATTATCTAAAAGATAATTTTGACTAAATAATTAAACACGTTAACAACTATATATCACCTATCTTGAATAATTATGAATTCAAGTGTTATTTTTTCCTAGATTTTTCTCATATTTTAGCATTAGTCACTCCCGTCTATCATTTCTTGTTTTTTTTGGGTGAAGTAGTTAAGGGTGTGGTCAGTTTTGTTTTGCAAGTGTTTTGACTAGTGATAATTGTTTATCGTAATGATAATCACCCGTCGTCTTGCATGTCAATTATAAAAAGTATAATAAATCCCTTAGCGATGAAAATTGAATGAATCGGGAATAAATCTTTATAATACGTCGAAATTGTTTGATGAAAATCCTACCGATTGAAAATATATCGAGATTCAATGACTCAGTCTGTCAGTATATTGTATGGGATTTTTTCTTCGAGTATGACAGGAGGAAATTAAAATGGTAGGAAGGGGTGGCTAAGGGGGGAAATTTCATAATGAGTTTGAAATCGCAATATATAAATTTTAAGAGATAATCGCATATAGTTCTAAATAAGAGATTAATATTGTATAGGTTTATTAACAACCATTTCCTTTGTTAACCATGAAAAACTTTTTCGGTTATTAATAGTGGATATAAATGACTCTTTCTCAAATTTAATAAATGTATTAAAATCGATCTCATTACATCTTTTTTTCCTCCCGTGCACTCACATTTGCTTCCTCCGTACCAAACAAGCACTATAGGTAAATACTAATTCATTTTTTTGCCTTTTGACCTGAAATAAAAGCTTTGCTTCTTTGTGAATCTGTCATATTCCACGTCGTTGTGCTTCGGCTACGAGAGGTGGGGACCGCAGGGCAGATTCTGGAAATTAACACTTAGGTCCCTATTTAAGACAAAAAAAAATCCAACTAGTTCCATATTGGAACTCTTGCGCTTACTACCATTAAATTTAACGGAGGTTGAATAACCTCCATTAAATTTCTATTACTTCTTTAAAAAGTCGTCGATGACTTTACCGTTTTTTTTTGTACTGAAATCGACTTTACCTTCACTTCCATCTAATGGACATCCTTATAAATTATCTTGCTCCAAATATGATCAAGAAGAGTCCATATATCTATGCCCTTATTCTAAAACTAACTTGAAATAAAAAGGAAAAGGTAACATTTAATAGTCAAAATTAACTGGCTTAACGGTTGGGAGCAAAATTTATACAATTTTAAACTTTCCGAGGAAACATTGAGCTTCAAAATATTTTCAGGATAAAATTGATCCTATGCTAAAATTTCCGGAGTAAATTTGATATTTATCCCTTATGGTAAACTGCTCAATCATAATTCATATCTCCCATCGTATGGGAGCTGTTCTTATATTATTTCTTTACAAAAAATGTGTTTCCTTCGGAAAAAAGAAATGTTATACTGAGATCTCGTACGGGATTTTTCTTAAAAAATAATTGAGTTCCCACCAAAAAATTATACCGTGTCTAAATTTAAAACTCAGCCATGTCTCGCATGGAATTTTCTTTGAAGATGTATACTTTTTTCGGACTTTCTTCGCTTGAAAGGCATTTGTTTTTTTCAATTTTGTTTTCTAATTAGAGTTAGAAAATAACAACATCATATTACTAATAAAAAATCAAATGTACAATCTCAAGCGTATAGAATAATATTCATTCCATTAGACCATATACCTGGCCGTTGACATTGACAATATCTTCTTAAATCTACTGTAAGAGGTATAGTTAGTTGGCCAAAAAACGATATATACGCCTTCCCTTCTTCGCAAAATTATGACCTGTTTGGTTGTCTGAAGAAATCACAAAGAATTGGAAAGTGTAGAAAGTAGGGGGTATTTTTGTAATATACATATATCTCGGGGCCCACAAGCTTTCTCTCTCTATCTCCCACTTTTTTGGGCCCCACACACTTTATTTTTCATCATTACTTAATTTACCCATACTTTCCATCTTTACCCCTTTCACTCTCATTTCTTCACTTTCCTTCATGCAACCAAACAGACCCTTAGTTAATTTACAACTTCTTGTGCATTGGCGATACTCTATTCACGTATGAAAATTTCAAGAGAATCGAATCAAAAAAGCTTGAGATCATCATAAATTAAATTTTATTTCTCAATTTTAAGAATAGCGTCAAGAATACATTGAAAGAAAATAAATTATATCAGTTGAAAATGATGATAAATGTATACCACCAAGGAATCGATTGATTTTGAAATTATATGATATAAGAGGTATACTAAGTGTGAGAGTTCATTCAAAGAAGTGGTAGTTGAACATGCTTTACAAATGTAGGAAGTGGACATACATACCTCACGAGTAATCATTAACCCTAGCCTACCACGTCATTCTAAATATATTCATATATATGTTCTTATTTACAAAGAAAAGTATACTATTCATCCCACTGCATCAAGTTTCAATTTAGTCTTTTATATTTGTAAGTACACTTTATTTAGTTCTTATGTTTTGCATTAAGTTTCAATTTAATCCTTTATGTTTGGAAAATATACTTTTAACCCTTTTGTTAACACCGCTAGTTTCACTTAAATTTAAATGATTTTTCCGTAATTAAATTGGGGCAAAAGATGATACATTTTGAAACTAAAAGAATAATTTTACTAAAATAATTTAATCAAAGGATTTTTCAGTATGTAATAACCATTTAAAATGTTAAGTTAACATCTCCGTTAAGTAAAACTAACGATGTTAACAGAAAATGACTAAAAGTGTAATTTTCATATATAAAAGACTAAATTGAAACTTGATGCAAACATAAGAGACTAAACGTGTACTTTCAAAACATAAAGGAATAAATTGAAATTTGATGCAAATATAATGGATTAAAAGTATACTTTAGCCATGTGTTGAATCTATTCTTATATGGTGTAAATGTGTAATGCACATTAAATATGAGGAAAGTTAAATTATAAGAAAGAATTGCGAGGTTTAAAACTTTCTGTATCTTTGTGTGAAACATATTAGAATTACCTTGTAAATAGAATCATATGAGTGATATATATAATAAGGTAATGTCCATGAATTATTAGATTTGATCTAATGCTTTATAATCATGACGTGCCTCTATTACACGGGAGAAGCTCATTTTAAGCCTTAGGTGAGCAAGTTTTAAGAAGCAGGCACCGGTAACGAAACTTCATGGACTTGGTTTTACTTTTATACGGCTCTACCATTTTTATAAACTTTCTCTCCATTATCATATGAATAGTACACATTTAATATTCATGGAACTAATAATAAAATGTACAATTATTTAATAATAAATAAAACTGTAATAATTTTTTTTTTTATAATACATGCATTTTGTCTGCTCATATTTTTTATATAACTCGCGAATATGAGTGGATTGAGACTTTGAGAGGGTAGAAAATAAAAAATCAAATCTTCGACTTAATTGGATTGGAATTTCTTCCAAACGAATTGGAAGGAACTAATTAATTAGCAAAGACAAACATATAAAGGAACAGCCCACTGCCCCAATGTGATTTTATTATATCCGTCCCACCAGTTGACCCCTTTTGTTGCCCCCTCCATGTGATAATCATTAATTGTTTGAATTACTTCCTCTACTTCCCCTGGCCTATTAAATAAAGGACACCTTTAAGGTTATTAATTAATTGAAATTAAACCTGCAATATGCTTACGGAGATTTGGATCAAAGAGACAAAATCAAAATGCTGCTTGGGATAAATACTTTGAAATTGGCAGTATTTCTGTGTATGGCACTATATCTTATTTCAAAGTTATCATATTTTTTAAACTCATCGGTTTGAATATTATTTCAAAGGACTGGCTTGTGTGAAAAGGCGAACTGCGCTTTTTAAAAGAATTCTTTTCTTTTTGTATAGATAGAACATAGAAGACTTCTTCCACATCCTTGACCATTCCCTAGCTACGTGATATATATATGTTTCAGATAAACCTGTACAAATTACGATTTAACACTTAAATTTTGATTTGTCAACACTGTATATGATTGGCTTTTACATTTAACTCGAAATGACAGAAAATGATAATCATTAATAATCTTCGTGTCTAGCATGCCTAGCTAATAGAAAAATTATATATTACTCTGGCGATGAGAGCTGATTGCTGCTGGAATAATTCTTTATAATACATGACTTAAATGATTGGTTTATGCCGAAAAATTTCTTTATAATATGACGAACATGATTGGTTTATGCCGAAAAATGTGTATAGATTTAATACTCAACAACTCAACCATGTATGTCACAGGATTATTCTTAAAAAAAAAAATACTTCCTCCGGTCCCTAATGTAAGAGTTAGCCGTCAAAAAACGCTTCTTAAGAAAACATGTGAATGTTAGTTGGGTGTCTAGAGTTAATGTTTCTTTTCCAAATTGCTCATATTTATTATTGTACTTTTAAGAGAGAGAAATACATAAGCATTAATAAATATGAAAGAGAGTTAGGGGTAAAGTAGGAAAAAATGCATTAAATGAGGAGAGAATATGGGGTGAGCTCTTACATTAGGGACCAAAACCATTCAAATTTTGGACTCTTACATTAGGGACTGGAGGGAGTATATACTAGTAGTGGTATATATCTTGTGCTGAAAAAATCCTTTTAAATGACAACATTTAGAGATTAATATGAACATGTAATGATCGAGACAACCTGTTTTGACAACTCCGATCCACTCTATGCAATAGACAAGAATTGAAGACATTAAAATAAAATGAAAAATATGATATATCGTGAATCACGTTTATTATATATATTGCAGGAATAAATATGTTCTTGAATCTTCTGTAACATGAATTAAACAAAAATACAATTTTATAAGGAAAAAATCGATTCATTTATTTCTTCTTCAGCAATATTAGTCAGCTAACAAAATCCCGGGGATGATGGTGTGGGAAAGATATTAGAAAAGAGCATAGGATTGCGTAAAGATCCAAAGGGGTTGATACGTTGATGTGAGCATTTGTGCAACCAATGAACGAAAAATGAAAAACGAAGCAACGTGGCTCATTCATAGCGATATATTATTTTCTCAAAGTCTTCCATATTCAAAGTCTTCCATTAGTTATAAAATATATTACAATACGCAGCACTCCGCGTGTCTCAACATTAATAGTTACCATGTGAAAGATTGGACTTGGCTTATTTCAAATTTTCAACCACATTTGTTACCATAAGTCATTCTCTAAATAATTTCTTGAAAAATTTCAATTGGTATCTCCCAACAAATTTAATTTCAAGCAGCCTAGCCTTTGTATTATTTTGAAACATCACCGCAGTCTTTAGGTAAAAAATTAAATAAAATCTTAAGAGTCAATTAACTTAAGTGTATTTGTATCATTTGTAAGATAATTAAACATGAAATTTTTAAGATAAATACGTGAACTTCCAACAAAAATGAAGACATTTCCAAGATAGTAAGTGAAACAAAAACAATAATAGTCACACGAATATGTGTTATTCGCAAGATAATAAATATAAGAATTGTCAAGATAAGGTATACTTATTTTCAATGTATGAATGTATTAGTTGGATACATGAGGACTGTGGTATTATTTTTCCCATACTTTTTTTCATTAACCCTTTCAAAGTAGTTTCAAAACTTCTTTATTTTTTTTTCTGTCAACAAGAAACTTGTTTAAGTGAAATCGAGAATCATATTTTAGTGCATGTTGATAGTTTTGAAGGGATGCAATAAATCTATAAGTATAAAAATGACTTCTATGTGGATTTATAAAAATCAACCTTCGTTAAATTTACATCATTCATTGACCTTTAGGCTTTAGAACATGCCCCCTTATTATCAAACTTCAAGTATTAATATTTGACATTAGATCCAACTTTAATTTTGGGCCACACTCCTCCTTACAGTAATTTCTATTCTATCGTGATCTCATGACGATCTCCTTGTAGCAATTAGTTCTTAGTAGTTTACATTTATTTTAATTTAATTTTTAAAGCGATCCCATTTTTATATACTTTTTTTAAGTAAACATCATTGTATAGGATGAGGTTGGCATGAGATGGTTATCATCCAATAACTTTGACTTTTAACTTAATGGAATTATTCTTCTTTATTTGTTTATTCCTCTTTACATTTTTCCCAACTCGTGTAGCTCACGGGGTTTTAGTCTATTTTTATAATCATAGGATGTTTCTCCATGATTAGAGAGAAGGGGCTTAGAAGTGAATATAGATAGAAAAATGAAGTTGTAGTTTGTATGAAAATGTAGGCTGAAAGGAGCCACCGCCCAAATGTGTGATTCCCGATTGCAATCTTCACTTCTATGTCTCAGGTAAAGTTTGATTTTGTTGCTTTCCCATTTACTGGTCTTTTTCATGGTCTATTCCTTCGGCCCATTGATGTCATTTCTTTTGTCAGAATGCCCATTGATGCCATAACTGTTCATTGTTTGTGACTTTGGTTAAGAAGTTTTTGAAATGGTAACAAGTCAATTGACCCAAACTCCATGCTTTCATCACTCGTTGTTCTGCTTGACTGGAATATTGATACTTGAATAATTATTTTTATATTTATCAGTTCGTTTGAGTTGTTAAAATTAAAAATAAAAAAGGACAGAGATGGTTGGTTAAAAACGTACGAGTTGGAAAATTTTATTGGTCATGACTCATGATTTTGAGTGCCGACATCATCTGATTATAGAATAAATCCTTTTTATAATCAATAAAATAATTTGTTTACTTAATTCTCACATCCTATTTACTCCCTCTAGTACATAATAAGAGTCCAAAATTAAAAGGTTTTGATCTAAAATATAAAATTTTGTTTTATATTATCTCTTCATTTAATACATTTTTCCCTACTATTTCTCTAACTTTTTTCATATTTATTAATGCTTATGCATTTTCTCTCTTAATAGTATCATAAAAAAAATATAGGCAATAATGGAAAGAAAACATTAACCCACCAGATACTAAACTAACTTTTACAAGTTTTCTTAAAAAATGTGTTTTGGAAACTAAGCTTTTATATTAGTGAACAAGGGAGTATAAGATAGGGAGAGTTTTATTTGATGTTTATGAATCATGTCAATACATTTTCCAAAGCGGTTAATTTCTTGACATATTTCTCACATAGACTAAGGAGAGGAACAAAACATGCCTTGTAGGGATTTGAATACTTCCCTCTCTTAACATTTTTTAACACATGATGGTTAAAGAAACTCCACAGTGAATTTCGAAAGCGAGTAATATTACAAATTTCACATCAGTTATAATGGTCATTTGGTGACGAAGTACTTAAAATCTTGTTTGTAGTTGTAAGTTAGCTCGGCATGGATTACATAGAGAGCCTCCTATCACAAGTCCAATTCTTAAATCTTGCGCCCTTTGTGTTATTTGAAAAAAAATAGTTGTACTTGTATAGTTTAATTTTGTCATGTATATAAATAAAATTTCAAATAAGTTTTCCCTTTACCATTAAATAATTAATGGCCAATATCATTTCTTTAAACCGACAACGCTGATATTTTAACATAAATGGGCAGATTCAGTACTACTACTTTTAAAAGCTTTCAACAACTTTCAAGGCAATTTTGAATTTAGAAAAACTTCTAAGTTCTAACACAAAATATCTCGAGAGTAAAATCTTTTGCCACTAATTTATACCTTCGCTCAATGAATGAATGAATGAAGGACCGGTCAAAGTTTCTCACCGTCTGCAGGCACTGGCTGGGCTTGCTGAACAAATGGTTTTATAGCGCACAGCTAGTAACTAAGGCCCGTAAGATTCTTTAAATTGAGTTACAATTAGTCAATTACAATTGCTTCCTTGAATAAAATCTCAACAAAGTTAGTTCCACGGAATATTCTGATTGGAATTTCTTCGCCTTGGCGTTTAAGGGTCCGTTTGGTTTGGTTGTAGGAAAGAAAGTAAGGAAATGGAAAGTGAAAGAGTAAAGATGAAAAATATGGGTAAATTAAGTAATGATAAGAAAGTAAAGTTTGTGGACCCCAGAAAAAGTGTGAGATAGAGAGAGAAAACTTGTGGGCCCGAGATATATGTAAATTACAAAAATACCTCCCACTTTCTCCACTTTCACTTTCCCATACACTTTCCTATGCCAATCAAACGGTCCCTAATTGTTCAATTATAGTTACTTATTTTTATAGTAAACTTCTACAGCTTTCGCTCTAAATCTAACACACCAAGCTAATAATTAAATAAAACAACATAACATGACACTCTTGATCAAACCATTCAAACGAAACATTGTAGGGAAGAGCAGTCAGCTAGACAAAATATTGTATCTAATGTGTATATATACCATACATTAACACGCATACACATAACAAAGAAGAATCACGTTCAAATTTTACATGTGATAAGAACTGGTAATCCAACATCGAATTCCAACAAAAAATGTTTAATTTAATTAAAAACAAATGCCCCACCAGAGCTTCAGAGGCGTACGAATCATTATTGTATCCCAACCACATAGTCTGCTTGTTATTCACAATCAAAGGGTGGAGGGAGGGAGGAACACTTAAAAGGCCTAGGCAAAGCATTGATCCCATGTCCAATGGCATGCCTATAAAGCCTTATCAGCTAAATAGAACTACGTTTAGTTGTTACATAACCCAACAAGAACCGTATCATGAAGGTGAATCACCAATATCAGTCATTAGAAATTTGAGTTGCCCTCGCAAGAACGAAACCTGCAAGAATTCATCAATGGCTAGCTGAGGATCAGTTCATTCTCAGTATTCTCTATGATTAGCTATTAAATACGTAGTATAACACAGTACATAACAATATAAAATCTCACCAATCACCATAACAAAGCAGCAATTGTTTTCAACAAGGAAAAAAGAAAGCCACAGACCATCAGTAAATGGTTTTATCATAAGGGCCATGGTAAGCAAATATAACCAGACATGAAAGTAAAATCTGAAGAGATTACTACCTCTTCTTGAAGCAAGGGCTGTAGGTTTTCAGTAGTTACAAGGTCTGTAACTTCCACCCGCAGCTTCTCTTCTTTAATGCCTGACCATGTAGACAAGGGCAGGGCCAATAAAAGCACCGTTAAAACATCTGCAGTCGATGGGTGCAATCCCATGCAGTGTCCTTCTTTGGAAACACACAAGCTATTTGGCCCCCTTTGACACAGGGGGACCAACACATCAAATCCTTGTTCACTATTGCCAGTTTTGACAGTTCCAGAAACCAATGCCGCCGGATTTTCAGAATCGGCATGTAACTGCTGTACATTTATTTGACTACAGCATTTTCCGCCCACTGAAACAAGCCTATCAGAACCAGTCAAAAGATCCACCCCTTGGCAACACAGACTTTCAGCGAGTGAAGGTAACATGTCTTTGTCTTTAACATCAAGGTTAGCATAAGGACTGCAACATGCCATTTCAGAATCCAACCATCTAACTATATGTTTGAAGAGTGCAGTTGCTCGGATTTGTTCCATTATGCATGCCTGAAATTCCGAAGCTATCAATTATTACAGTTATACAGAAAGATCTTCATCTGTAAAGGAAGTGAACAGCAGGTCAAAAACCTTGATAGCAAGCCTTCCTTTCTCTTCTTCACTCAATGTTAGATTTCCATCCTCTTGCCTACGGACTTCTGCAATCCATGTGATAAACCCTCTCAATTCTATAGGAGGAGACTTGAATATAACAGACAGTAGCTTCTGAATGTTTTTTATATTCTCTGAATTCAAAAGGAGTGGTATGTCTTCAGTTAAGTATTTAGCAACAATGTTCCATCCTTCATGTCGACAACTCTGCATATAGTCTCAATTGAATGAGCGCATTTGCTGTAAACTAGTATATATCATACAAAAAAATATGGAGAACGTATCCAGCACACTCCACACAACTAACAACATGGAGAAGGCTAAGACTTATTAAAGTGGGATATAATTACAAAAGCAAGACCTACTCCTAGTTGACTTGACTTGTCTTATAGCAAGTCAAATCAAATTTTGTCAACAGTTCATATCAATTCATCATTTTAGAAATAGGAAGTCTCAAATGGTTAGACAGAATATTTAAATGTCACAGTACCACAGTATAAAGTATCGATGTTGCCCTGTTAAATCTTGAAATAACCATGTACCTGAAAATTACACACTTCCAAATGTAAATGAAGAAACACAACAGAGTCGTAACATCATCACAAAAGCCAGTAGAACTTGATGATACTAACATTATACCTTATAATAAAACTTTCAAATAGCGATTTCAGATAAGCTAAATGTCAGTTTGGAACAGCTATTAGACAGATATCCAGAAACACCGCTGGACAGAATAAAGCAATAAATTGAAGTTAATGGATATAAAGCATGCAAAGTTAGCAATACACACGATAGATGACATATAATTTTGATTTTATGTAACTGCCCCATCCCCTACAATGCCGCTTACAGAAAGGTACTTAAATAGATGAGTCAAGCTAATTCAATGACACCTAAAAACAATCAAACAAAAACACCCTACAAAATTTTCCTTGTTCATACATCATACATATATGAAACAGGGATGAGATGAATGTCAAAGTGATCTAATCTCTAGCATTCTGTCAGGACCACTTCTGTGTGCATGACTTGTAACTCATGTTCATTGTCATCAACTCATATGTTGTCTTGTAGTCTGAAGGTGTAATCATTATCCTTGTTGTACGGCAACAATATATCAACCTCAAGTATTCCCAGTGTGTTGTTTATTTCTAGTTTTTAGCTTTGTTGTAAGCTTGTTTAGAAGAGGGTCATGGCATATTCATAACTTGAGTTAGTGAAATGGTCACTAAGTAAAAACAACAGAAACACACAGAAAAGAAAATTACAAGGGTCTCGGCTGAAGCATACACGGAGCACTATCACAATGCAAACCAATAATGAATTATTATTTTCAACCTGAGCACTGGTACATAAAGGAAGTTTAGGATAATAGATTTTACCCCCTATAATGTCCAGTTGCTTTATCAACAGTATTCATGGCATCCCAGAGAAGGGTAAGTGGGACCCAGTGAGGAGGATACTTAAAACGTGCAACATCCAGAATGAGGACCATGTCTCTATCTACATGGTAACCTCCAAGCGGCGAAAAATGACCCGTCCCAGTCTGTTGCAAAACAATAAGGTATTTCACAACATCTCTATAAACACTAAGCATGCCATTGACAAAGTTACCTGCTTAAACACTCCTCGGTCATATGAAACAATCACATGACTATCATCGGAAGCACAGCATGAGATGACATTCTTGCGAAAATCATCTATTGTGGTTTCATTAACTCGAAAAGCTTCAACTTTAGCTCCATTGCATTGAGCCAAACAAGCAACTTTCCCAAATGTAATCCCATCCACCTTAATCTTAGCCAAAGGCTCACAACAATCCAACATGGAATCATCAAACCACCTCCAAGGGCCTGTTAAGAAGCAATGGAAAGTCACTTCAGTTGAGACATAATTGGTACTCCCTCCGTTCCTAAATAAAAGATCACTTTCCTAGTTTGATTAGATCAACGATGCTAGTTAAGTTAATTATTAGCACATGATATTACTCTTCTACCCTAACCATATGCCTCTATTCTCACCCACCTTCTGTTGCTTGTTTATTATACTCCCTCCGGTCCTAAATATAAGACCTAGTTGACTTTTTTGGAAAATCCTAAAAAAGCAAAATAAGTTAATTATAAATTGATTTACCTTATTTTTTCTCCTAGACTAGTTTATTTTACTAATGGATAATCTAAAAATATATCAAATATGTCATAATTTAATAGCCTATTTCGCAACCTTAATCTCTAAAAAAAATTCAACTAGGTCTTATATTTAAGACCGGAGGTAGTAGATAAACATTATTATCACCGTTTATTTGGGAAAAAGTAGGGAAAAAATAGAAAGTCGCTTATATTTAGGAAAAAATGAAATTTGAAAGTGATTTTATATTTATGACAGAATGAATTATTTAGCTATGGCAACAAAAGTGGCAACTAATTTAGTAACTGGCATGGTCAAAAGTCAACCAGACAAAAGCTTTGAGAGAGATTGAATAGACAAGGAAATGTAAACTCCATTTAAGCATCCCAATGATTCATTTGATATAAAAGAATGAGGTTTAAAAAAGGAACCTTTCCATTTTCTGCCAGGGTCAATGGCAAGAGCATTAAGAACAACGGCAAGTGAAGCGAGTCCGCAGAAGGCAGGCTCAGACTGAGTTTGATAGTATGAGATTAGCTTGAAGAAGCCTTCCATGGTTCCTTGCGAAAGGGCTTCACCGAAAGTTTTCTGCATGAGATGCCAAAATTAGGGATTTGGTTGATTTTGTTTTGTTAAGAATTGATGAGTACTAACCTTTCCTTCAGGGGAAGCGAACTCGATTGCTGGGGGAGAAGGAAGCACCCTTCTGTACAAACCTGCAGTTGCCATTCTCAACACTAAACACTAAACAGTGAAGATATATGTGAATGTGATGATGATTGATGAGACTAATTTTTTCATACACTCTTTCCTGCGTTTTTTTGAAGCTTCTCTCTGTTTATATTCATTCCCATGTAGAACGTGCATAGAAAGCTTCTCCTTCCTTCCCGTCGGTCCTAAATATAAGAACTAGTTGGGTTATAAAATATGTTACTGCCTCCGGTCCTAAATATAAGACTTTTTTTTGGAGAGATTAAGGTTGCGAAATAAGTTATTAAATCATGACATATTTGATATATTTTTAGATTATCCATTAGCTTATAGGTAAAATAAACTACTTTAAGAGAAACAATTAGGTAAATCAATTTATATTTAACTTATTTTGTTTTTTTAAGGATTTTCCATAAAAGTCAACTAGGTTTTATATTAAGGCCGGGGGATTATTAAATTATGACATAGTTGATATATTTTTAGATTATTCATTACTTTATAGGTTGAATAAATTAGTTTAAGAAAAAAATTAGGTAAATCAATTTATAATTGACTTATTTTGCTTTTTTAGGATTTTCCAAAAAAGTCAACTAGGTCTTATATTTAGAACCGGAGGCAGTATTTGATAATTAGTTTGACTGTTTGTTTATTTAACTTCATAATTACTCGTATAATATTAGTATTAGTAATATTATTAATACCACTCCATGTCCCATTTTATTGCCTACTTTGACTTTTTTTGTGAAGTTAAAGAAACAAATTAGGCCACTAATTTATAACATATAACAAATATAATTACAATATTTGTTATGTTATAACTAGAATAAACTAGTTTTGTGGAAAAAAGATAATTTTATACAATTTAGAATGATAAAGTTTGTCTTTTTCAAAAAATCAAAGATGACTTACATTTAGGAATAGTATTTTAAAAAACAGAATTCTTTCAAGGTTCAACCCTCTCAAACTAAAAATATTTCAAATTCGTTGTTTAACTAAAACATAACTTGAGAGTAGGGGACTATTTATTTTTACAAGTATATTAACCTTTGAAATATTTGTTTGGGTATCAAGGTCTGGAGATCTCATTAATGTCTAATCCTTCTACTAATTAGATCAACTGCTGTTAGCAATTTATAGAATCCTTTTTATGATAAGTAAAATCGTTATTATGAGGTGAAAAAGTTAAGTTAAGTTCAACAATAATCACGTCCTTCAAAATTGTTAGAGCGACCTAATATTATTTCAGCTCTATGACAAGATAGAGTTTGGATTATGGATGTTTCCAGATCAAAATAAGCCATCACATAATGAACAATTCTTTCCAATAACATGTGCCTTGTCCCAAATTAAATAGCTTTCCATGTTGGATTGAATTGATTTAAAGCATTGCTTTTCATATGGTGGCCAGTCTAGTCAACATATCACTCTTTTTTTTAACTTCTCCAGGGATAAAATAAAATCACACAATAATTAAGTCAAATTTTAGTTTGATTTGGCTGATTAAGTCATTCATCATGATTTAATTGTTGTCTTTGCCATACAGAATTCATCAGTTGACTTAAAAACGATACTTACCAAATATAACCGACAAACTATTCCTCTCTATACATGCAGGGATTTTTTTATACTGATCTACATGCAGGTAATATATAAGTAGAGAAAACTCTTCGATTGCAACCGTGGTATCTAAAGTATGCCTGATCTCACGAATATGAAACCAACCATGCACTTAATAAATAAATGAGTTTTTCAAACAAATACATATGGTAATCTAAACTAGTGAGACAAGACTTTGTTATTGATGAGACATTTCTTTATTCTCAGATAAATAGTAGTCACACCGAGTGACTTCATAATACAGGTCAAGTTAGCAGGGCCACGAAGTGAGCTAGCAGTGTTTCAGATGCTTGAATCTCATTTTTACAATACCACTTCCAGCAAGAACTTCCAAAATTTTGGACTCAAAACTAGAAGCAGGAAATAGTGTTTCTGCGAGGTGCTTGAATTATTGAATTCACAATGGCAATGTACAGTGGACACAATATCGCAGTACACAGATTTTGGCTCGATGAAGATCACGAGAAATGGAGATGCTACGAGAGAGGTGCACCAAGATCTTCATCCACCTTGTTCTCTTGACATTTCTTTAGCATGTGAAGTTGACGTCTTAGGTGCAATACCTGAGATGGATTCATTTTTAGTGAGAAATGAGTAAAACCAGGAAAGAGACGAATTAGCAACAGAAGTCAATGTTCGGCAAAGACACACAACATATATTCAGTTAAAGACCAGTCTGTTCCATTTTCAGTACCCGAAAATTGAATAGATAGTCATTCAGGTCTACTTCATAGGGCCATTTGGACGGGGACTAGGGCAGGAAAAATAGTCTTGAGGCATCATCTGCCGAACTCAAATTTGTCCTCATCCAAGCATTTCATAAAACTAAATTACAATGCACAGTTCCCTATTGACAATGTGTGTGTGTGTGTGTGTATTTGTGAATTAGGAATTATGAACATTGCATGCATGGTGGAGCTATCGTTACTTTTATCATGCCTAGGCATCAAGATTATGTAATGAACTAATGATGTTTAAAATATATTATTACTCAGACAAAATTATTCACAATAACATTTACTAATGCAGAAGTAAACCTTTTTAGCAAAATAAAGTGAGATTCTTACCTCTTCTTGCAGCAAAGTAGGAAGGTTATCAAAAGAAACAAGATCACGTATTTCTTTCAAGACTTGCCCGTCTTTGATACCAACCCATGTTGCAGATGGTAACGAGAGTAGAAGTGCTGTTAGCACATCACTGCTAGCTGGGTGCATCTCAATGTCCCTACTTGGAACAGAGCAATCACAACATGGTTCCTGAGGAGAAGGAATTAAAACATCAACCCCTTGTTCGCTGTTACCATTCACTACAGTCCCACAGACCATTGTGATTGACTTGTCACCTTCTGCTTTCAAGCATTTCATACATGTTTCTCTACAGCAGTACACTGTTGTTGGGCTGAGCTTCCCATCCAGAATTTCTGCCCCTTGGCAACAAACACTCGCTGCAATGTCAGGTAAGGTGTCAACGTGACCAATTTTAGACTGCAGCCCATTGCAAGAACTTGATAGAAAAGAAGTGACATGCTTAAAAAGCAGTGTTTCCTGCACCTGTTTCAAAACTTCTGACTGCATAACAAAATGTAGCCCTTAAAATTCTAAACATAAAATAGGAATACATACTTATGGTCAAAAATATGACAATTAGATAAAGTGTATCAATTAACCATTACCTTAATCAAATCCCTAGCCTTCTCCTCTGCACTCAAACTTGGACCACCGTCCTCTCGCCTCCTGACTTCTGCAACCCACTTAATAAAATCCCCAAAATTAGATGGAAGCGAATTTACTACAACTGAGAGAACCTTATGAACATTCTTCACGGCCTCTGATTTTAGTAGATGAGGAACATCATCCATCAGGAATTTGGCAATTCTAATCCAACTATCGTGTTTGCAGCTCTACAAGTACAAGTATAACATTTATCATCACCAAAAATGCATGATACATCCAACCATCAACATCAGCAATCAAATTAAACAAGCATCACATATGCAAACAAAATATGGCCACACAAATAAACATATATACAAATATATCTAGCAGGATAGTGAAAAGATTATTATTAAATGGACAAACAATAAAATGAAGGAATCTCCAATTACATTAAAACTCTTGACTGACTTAAAACAGATGAAACATACCAGAGTATAAAGCATACCAGGATCCCTGTGAGGCCTTGATATAAGCATGAACCTGAGGATAGAGACAACTAGAAGTAAATATAATTTCATATTAAACATGTTCAGTTCATATTAAACTGGTAGAAATATGGTATGAAGAAATAAGAAAAATAGACACAGATACAATATACTCTTTCACCGTCTGTTTTCTCTCTCTTTTTTGCTGTATTATAATTACCCTCTAACAAGGTTCCTTGTAGAAGATGCATGCCTCATATCATATGATAAATTGTAACCAACAGGTCTTCCAGTTTTCAAATAGCAATAAAGAAAAAAAAGGCATCATACAATTTCCAGATCCAATTACCAAAAACAACTTCTATTATTATATGAAAAGTCGCTCTATTTTCCTTCCTGATAGCACTCATCCTAAGACAAATGGTGAAGCAACTGCTGAGCTCATTCGTCCTTGCCATGCTAAAGTAACCAGAATTTCACAAAATTAGGTACAAGAAAACCCACCCCCTTGGTTGTCCGGTGTCTTCGACAATATGGTTCATGCCCTCCCAAAGAAGGGTAAGTGGGACCCAATGAGGAGGATACTTGAATCGTGCGACGTCCAAAATAAGTGCCATGTCCTTTCCAGCATGATAGCCACCAATAGGAGAAAAATGGCCTGTTCCAGTCTGTCATGAAAATTTAATTACTATTCCAGAATGGAACACATCAATATTGATTACCAAGGATATTAGGAGAACAGTACATGAGAAGTTCACTTTGTAAAGCTCAAATAAAAAACCCAATTCGTGGTTCTAATAGATATGGACAATAGAAAATTTGCAACTTTTTAGCCAAGTAAAAACTAAAGATTCAAAACCATTAACCAATGGAATATCATAGAGTGGAAAGTGATGAATATATAACTATGAATAAAGCAGCAACGTTTTATGATTTTCTATTGGGTCAAAGTAGTAATACATACTTGTTTGAGAGCAGCTCTGTGTTAAGAAGAAATTACATGACAATCTTCAGAAGCTGAACACCTCATGACATATTTGCGAAAGTCATCAATGCTGCTTTGATTGGCCCGAAAGGCTTCAACTTTTGCTCCAGCGCAATGAGCCAAGCACACAAGCTTCCCAAACGAGATACCTCTGGCCTTTACCTTCTCTAGAGGCTCACAGCAGTCCAACATAGATTCATCAAACCATCTCCAAGGACCTGTAGACAAATTTTCCAAGTGCAACATGTTTGACAACATAAACAAAACTCAAAATCCATATTATAAAAAAGAAAGAAACATGTCAACACAGAATATTTGTATCAGATTAATCGAATCATTCCTCTTATAATGGACAGATGACATAATCCAATTCCTACCAGTACTTTTGTGGAAACAAAGATGACTGAATAGTCCGATGATTATATCATTGATATGATATCATATTTAAAATACGAAAACATGATTCCCTAATAACTTAATTTCTTAATACTACTAAGATTCTACTAATACAAAATAGGAAATAATCATATTAATTCTATAATTCTAACAATTTTCAAGGAAATTAACGGAATGTTGAGCATTATAAAACTAAGGTGTATTTAACAGAATAAAAGTTATAGTGTGTGTAGTGAAATATGAAGTGTAAAGTGTAATTGTTGAGAAAACAATATGAGTACCTTTCCATTTTCTGCCAGGATCAATGGCAAGAGCATTCAAGACCATGGATAAACTAGCCAATCCACAGTAAGCAGGCTCTGATTGTGTTTGAAAATAAGAAACCAGTCTGAAAAAGCCTTCCATTGTTCCATTTTGAGTGGCTTCAAGAAAAAGTTGCTAACAAATTAAACAAAATTGGTTGGTTAGTAAGTCGCGAATTTTTAATTTCAAAAAGAGAGAAGGCAATGTAATGTACCTTTCCTTCAGAGGAAGCGAATTCAACGGCGGGAGGAGAAGAAAGCAAGCGACGGTACAATCCAACCATCGCCATTTACTTCGATCAACCCACTTTGCTGTTAATTTCAAACAGAGAGATGAATGAAGAAGAAGGGGTTTAGGGTTTTAGGTTAAGGAATAAGGAAAATGAATTCATGAAACTCAACCCTCGCCCCCGCGTAATTTAACGGATTCAAAAACACGGCTGTAACTTTAGTTTCATTTTTTTTTAGATAATCAAGATCAAGATTTAAAAGTATTACGTAGGAGTATTATAAAAAAAAACAATTTAAAAGTAAGCAGTTTTTTACAATATTTAAAAGTAAGAACTTTAAATATTTTCCATATTTATCTTTTTTCTTTAAAATTAATTTTTTTTATCCATGATCAAGGTATTCCTCACCCGACGAGCTGACATGAGAGATTTAGTGCTTCTCTATACCCAATGTTAGGGGATCAAACCCAAACAATTGGTTAAGGGTGAATGAGTCATTGTCACTCAACCACACACATGTTACAATTTTTTTAGGTATAACTAAATCTAAAGTTTAATTACATGTGATATATATCTGGTAAAAAAATCTACATAAATAGTCAATACAACTCTAGTTTCCAGTTGATGGTGGTGATGAGGGAGGAAATATAATAGGCAGTCTAACTACTTCTGCTTTTTTGTAAAGTGGCAAATTCAAACCCACGACCTCAAACACCTACGGCAAGCGAGTTTAATGTTGAGTCAAGTTGACCCTTCTAAAAAAGAAAAAAAAGAAAATATTTTTATATAATATTTGATTGTATTTGTCTAATCATTTACAAATTGATTTGCCTCAATATTAATATATGTAAACTATAAAAATTAAATAAGCTACTAAAAAATTGATTTGCCTCAACTTTTTTTTGAATTTTTTCCTCAAAATTAGTTGGTGTAACTTATAAATTAATGTATAACCTAATAATATAACATGACTTATAATTAAGTGTTTATTTTGTTACTTGAAAAAATAGTTTGTTTTGCTTCTTTAATATATAAAATATATCAAATAAATCTTGCAAAAGGTCAAAAGGGACTTGGGATCATTGTATTATAGGTTACACATTATTTTTAAACAAACACACTTCTCCAACTCATACATTCTTTTCTCAAATATTACACTTTTGATTAAACCAATCTCCAGTTCTTTGAGTTTAATCCCTGATAATTAGGCTTTACCTACTAATTGTTCTGTGATTAATCAGTGTTGTTGATCATTCATTCATTGCTTCAAACACACATACCACTTTGTTGAAGCTGATATAATTATTGATTCCACTCAGCATTACAGGTTCTTTCTTCTCCAAGATTCAATCTTTAAGGGTTATATGAACTGGGTACAATATTTTTAATAGTGATTTTATTTGATCATATCCATTTCAATGTCTGAGAATTTTGCCACGAGTTTTTCCCCATTACCATTTGTGGATGATGATGATTCCAATGTAAGGTGGCCTCAGTTTCCTATGAACAATGAACTATTGGATCAGCTTCCTCCTTTAAAGATGCCAAGAATATTATCAGAAAGTAGTCATTTTGATTTATCTCACCAGCCTATCATGAATCCTAGGAATATGCAAAACCCACAAAATCATGTGACAAACAATAAGGGAGGGACAAGGCATATTTTTTACAAGACTAGGTTGTGTGATAAATTCAGAATGGGTAGATGTAGGAATGGAGAAAGTTGTAATTACGCTCATGGTAATGAGGATTTGAGGCAGCCACCTGCAAATTGGCAGGAACTTGTTGTTGAACAGAAACTTATTGATAAGATGAAGCTGTGCAAGAAGTATTACAATGGTGAAGAATGTCCTTATGGTGAAAGGTGTTGTTATCTTCATGAGGATCCATCTAAGTTTAGAGATGATGCCGGGAGGTGTAGAGAGAGCTCGGTTATTAGCAATAATAATGCAGAGAATCATAAGAGTGTCAATAATGGGTGTGATGGTTTTAGAACAAATGGCAACTCTTTATGGAAGACCATGTTGTGTACCAAGTGGGAGACAACAGGACAGTGCCCTTTTGGTGATAAATGTCATTTTGCCCATGGATATGCAGGTATGTGTTTTAAGTTTATAGCTATGCAGCAGAGGCACTTTCAGTTACAATTACAATTATAATTCCACTTTCAAGTGTCAAGTCTGTTTGATAGTCCTATCCTAGCGGTCATTATTAAGATTGCTGACATTAACATTTTTGTTCTTTTGTGAAAAAGAAATCTGTGATAGTGTTTATGTATGTTTAGTATTTACCCTTTCCTTTTGGGCAAAGGCATTGACATGCTAAGAATCTTTGGCATCTAGACCACTAGTGATATTTCGAAACACACTTGCCATTTTGATTCTATAGTTGAGTAAAGACAATAATATCTTGATCTTAAAAATGATGGGCTCTGTCTTTGATGATTATAAGAATTACTGGTATATCTTACTTGTGAATCTTGAAATGTCATTATCAACTCATATATGAACCTTTGACATTTTAAATTGTCTATCATTTTAGCGTTTTGAGTCTTAAATTGTGAATCACCTGGACCTTTTTTGTTAGTGTTTGGGTCTATGCATTTTGCACTTTTTTGGTAAATGCATTGAAGGTGTTGTAAGTCATCAGTGGAGTGTCAACTATGTTGAGTTCCCTGGACAAATGGGATGGCTAAAACAAGATAACTAATTTATGAATGTGAATTCTTTTGTCTTCTATGATATTTGCTGCAGTTTCTGTTATTTCCTTGTTTTCATAAACCCTCTGCATTTGATGTCGGATTTTTTTATATGGTGAAGTTTGTTAGTATGTGTGTATTGCATTTGTGATTGACCTTAATTATTTTCTTTTAGAATGGATGCAATAATACTCAGTTAGATTTCTAATTTTTTTGTGCCTTCAACTTGTTACATGATTAGGACATTATCTATAATCATCACTAATAACGTCTGTTCCTTTACTTAATTAATTAGTTGGTTTTGAAATTTGAAGTGAAAACTTTAGAGTTAATATTGTTTAGCCAACTTCTAATATTGCATTCTGTCAAATTAGAGCTACAAGTGCCTAATGGACGCGGTGAATCAGAAGCTATTGAAGTTGCTTTTCCAATTCCTGTAAATGATGTATCTCATGTCAATGCTGCAAGTATACTTGATGATGTATCTTCTGTCAATGCTGCAAGTATACTTGATTCGAACGAAGATGAGCTGAAAAAGACGAATCTGCTGAAGTGGAAAATAAACAAGAAGGTTAATAGAATATATGCTGATTGGCCTGATGACCTGCTATCGCCCAGGCAATCAGTTTGATAGCTAGAATTTTTTTTTACCATAATAAAGTTTTCCATTAATTGATATCTAACATACATAGACTCGAAGACACTGGCAAACTGAATTAAATCAATTAATCCTCATCAAGTTTGCCAAAAGCACAGTACTTTTTGCCTTACGAGAATGTAAAAAAAAATTATACACGTAGATTCTCTAGTTAAATGCTCAACTTAAATGCATTTGTCCCTATAGTTAAGTATCAAACTGAAGACTCTACCTATATTTTTCTTTTCATCTCTCACAGGGCCAACAATACTCTTTTAAGTCTTAACAAACCGAATTGGAGAACTCAAAAACCGCTTAATATACATTTTTTATTTTGTAACAGCTTTTGCTTAATACAATTTATTTATTGCAGAAATTCTAAATTGAACAATTTATGCATTTTACAATAAGTACGGCTAGATCATTTTTTTTTTTTTATACAAGCTAGATCATTTTTATTTCAGGTCTTGATAATTTAAATTCATTTATTTTTTTTAGTATTTGAAATTATTATAATAACGCAATAAAATATCAATTATGGACATCAGAAATTGATTGATTCAATAGAATAAATAAGAAGTAAGAAGACGTGGAGAACAAGAGAAATAGATCATAACCCTGTTGTTACTATGGAATGTCATAAATAGTAAAACAGCAACTTTCAAATATTAGTTGGCAACTTGGCATCAGTCCGATTATGGCCCCTGACTGTCACACCTAAAATTTCGAGGAGCTTAAAGGGTTTGAACGATGCATAAAAAACAACCAATTATAGCCATTAAATAAACGAAATTAAAGTTATCCTTTAAACCGAATGTGGAATGTCCCTCCCTCAGCATCATCCTTTTTCTTGCACCATAACCATTTCCAGCAAACTTCTTGTGTCCATCCATCAAAACCTCTCTTCAACTCCTACAAACACAAGCACGACACATTAATCGATATTCACATCAAAGTCCCTGAGAAGGAAAAAAGAAAGAAAGAAAAACACATACATATATGTACGTTATGCCTAAATACTAGAACACCTCTAATATTAAATGGGTATTATTCTCTGGAATATTTCATAAAAAAACCCACGAATTCTTGAGAGAGAATCAGAATCTCATCAAAACTTATGTGAATTTGTATCCATACATATATGAACGAAGGCACATTATATTATTTAATAGTTTAATAACATTATGCCGACGACGTCAAACAATAAGGTGAAGGGCCTTTTAAAAGGGCTGAGATACATCTCTCAAATATTTGGTTCGTCAATCTTTTTTTTCGATCTCTTTAATGAATTTTCATTTGATTGATTGAGTTTTTCTTTTGAGATTATGTTAATGAAAAGATGAATGATTATGTGCGCAGATAATGAAAAAGAGCGAGAGATGAAAATTGGTAACCCCACAGACGTAAAGCATGTGGCACATATAGGATATGATGGCCCATCAGAAAGTTCCCCCAGCTGGGTAATTATTAAATCCTTATCGTTACTTACTTTGAAAATACTTCTACCTCTTTTAATTTCAACATTAGAGCTAATTACTTTGGAGTATTAAATTTAGTAATGAATATAAAACCACAATCAATTTTACAACTAAGATTGTAAGTTTTTTTAGAGTATATTTATCGATTGCACAGACTCATGGGCTTTCATGAAAAAAGTCACGACAACGTTATTATTTTTAGAAACCAACTTATATTTGTAGATAACTAACCTAACTAATTTTCATTCAATCCTAAACACAAACTGTACTGTATTAATTAAAACAGAAAGTGATGCATTATTCTTTTAATCATATACGCTGGATGTGCGCGCGCGCGCGCATAGTTGGTTACTTGGTTGGCGGGGGTGTAAATTTGTGCTCACAAAAAATGGTTTTCAGATGAACGATTTCACAAACATCCCAGGAGCTCCTCCAGAAGTTAAAGCAGCACTTCATAATGTCAAGTCAAGCAGAGAGCAACATAATGTCAACGCTGATATGCTGACCTCCCAAGGTAACCCCTTTAATATGGCTTACTTGACACTCCCTCCAGGTCAGATTAGTTTGGTCCTAAATATAATATCTCTTAGCTTTTTAATTGTTCCCAATTTTTCCTAAATCAACTTTAAGAATGCATATCAATAATAAACAAACAAGAGAAAGACGAATGTGTGAATAAAGGTAGATGATTATAGTAAATTGATAATATCTTATATTAACATCCTTAATCCAATTAAATTAGGTAAAAATATCTTATATATTAAGGAACAGAAGGAGTAAATTATTGTACCGCTCATTTGAAGTTGCCATTTCGCCCCTACAGTTTTTTTAGGTATTGGACTTGACATGGAGTTCATACACTGTAGTTAACTATGGAGTATAAACTCCATGCCAAGTTTATGTGCCTTCCAACTGATCATTCTCATAAAAAACGCATGCACGTAAATGGTGCATCGAAGAAAAATGAAAAAAAAAGGAAGTTTCAGGAGTAGAAATAATATATAACCAGCTGTTTCATGCAATGACTTAAATATATACTTCAGAATTATGTTCCAAATATTTTCACTACAACCTAAACTTGTTTATTAGTGAGGTCTCATGCTCTCTCATGGACTTGTTAAATTAATTTTATGATTTATATATGAACAACACTTAGATATATGGATAGGATGACATTATGTTTTCACAATACACATACACAAAATTCGCCTTCGACAATTGGTTTTCCGAAAACATGAATATTTATGTAAATATATACGTAGATAGAAAGATAAATAAGAAATAATGAAAGGGTGGATTGGTTTTGGACCATATTGACGGTACTCTTCTAGTTTTAATCATATATGGAAGAGAAAAAGAGATGATATTATATTTCGCCATATGCATAAGAAATAATATTCACTTTTCATTCAGTTAAATGTACAATTTTATCATATTCATTTATTATGTGTCGGTTTTGTTATCATATTGTATGGCGCATATTAAATAAGCATAAGTTGAATCAAGGTTTTCTTGATGAAAAATGTCAGGATCACCTTTTAAATAGTAGTACATTACGAGTAATATCAATAAGTGTTATTGTTTTACAAATAGGTTCAAGAGGAAAAACATCAAAATCTGCAAATTATTTGGATAGAGACTTACCAGATATACCAAAGTCATCAAGACGACAACCAATTGGGGAGTTCATGGATTCACCAACAAGAGACAAGCCAAGGAGGCCAAGGCAAAAAAAGTCATCAAAAAACAAGACGACTTCAGATGGATCAAGACAGTCACGAAATTCTATGGCATCTGATTTAGGTGAGGGAAGTGAGTCACCGGCAAGGAATCTGCCTGATATTCCTAAAAAATCTACAAGGAAGACTTCTAAGGAAGTTTCTAGTGGTGGTAGCCGTGATTCAGTAAAACCAAGATTGAGATCTCAAAACTTACATTTGGGTGCTGAATCTCCATCTCATTCAATGACTAAGTCTAGGAACAAACAAAGGTCCCTAGATGAAGATGCAGATAGAGAAAAGGGTAATGGTAGGGAAATTTCTCAAGTATTGATGTAAATATTTTATTTTTTAATCAAACAGAACTTGGTGTAACCGTGTAAGAAAGCCATGCAATTATTACTTGCCGAGTGGCCAGTGCTTTTGCACAATTGCACATCACCAAAATTTATAAAGTTGAGAGATGGATTAATATATTCCACCCTTCAATTTTTTGGGTCGTTTTCAAGCAAAAATTACTAATTAATTGTATTCACTATTCACCAACGCTAGAAACATGATAGAACTCTAGTTCATATTTTTCAGATATGGTCACTCCTTTTTTTTTTGATAAAAAAATAACAAAAGAAAAAAGAAAAAAAGAAGGAAAAAAAAGAACTTTTGATATGTTTTGTAGTTCTTTTTTTTTATATTTGGTAACTCCTTCTCATATATGTATTTAAACACAATTCCGTTGCTAAGCATGAAAATTAGATGATGTGGTTAACATTTTTATATTAATTTCAAGGATTTTTTTATTTCATTTCTTATTTTTTCTATTTTTTTTTTAATTTTTACATGCCAAAGAAAATCAGTTAAACCTAGATGACCTTTTTTTTATCCATGATCAAGGTATCTCTCACTCGACAAGTAAGAGACTAATCCCTGCTGATTTGTAGGCACCTCAAAGGGTGAGACACCTGACCTAGAAGATTTAATGCATAATCTTTTAAGTTGTGTTTTAAATAAATAAATGATTTTTTATCTGATAAAAACAATAAATGAATTTTTAGCTGACAAATTTATTTTTCATTTTATAATTTTTAGTATTAAGTTATTTTAGGTTTATTTTTTTATCAGAAAGTTTTTTAGGTTATCAAAAAAAAAGAAAGTTATTTTAGGTTTATTAAATCATGCATTATGACATATTCATTATCAATTTTATTTTATTATATGAAATATCACTGTTTTTTTACCGAAATAATTGAAGGAGTTTTTTTTACCAAATTAATAGGGGAGGTTAGTATATATTAAAAAATATGTATAAAATTTGAATATGATGTAATTATATTGGAGCTTTATTCTATAAAAAAATATGTATAGAAAAGTATATAGTATAACAAACAAAATATTTCTGTAGCATAAAAACAAAATATTTCTATAAAGATATATAAATCATGTAATAAAAAAAAAGATATATAAATCGGTCAAAAAAATATAAAAGATAGACTAAATAATTTTTTTTTGGCTAAAGTATGTTTTTGGTCCCTTAAGTTTGCACAAAGTCATGTTTTGGTCCATTAACTTTGAAAAGTGCGTTTTTGGTCCCTTAATTTTGGAGAAAGTGTGTTTTTGGTCCTTTAGCTTTGAAAAATGTGTTTTTTGTCCTTTAATTTTGGATAAAATAATGTTTTTAGTCCTTTGAAAAAAGGATAAAAATATTTTTAGTCCTTCCTTTTCAAAATTAAAAGACTAAAACATGATTTTTTGCAAACTTAAGGGACCGAAAACATACTTAAACCGAATTGAAAAGGACTAAAAACACACTTTTCAAAGTTAAAGGACTCAAAATATGACTTTGTCCAAAATTAAGGGATCAAAACATGATTTTCTCCAAAGTTAAGGAACAAAAACATACTCGTACTTTAGCCTTTTTGTTTTTTTTTTTTACGAAACAGAGAACCATAGATCTCATCAGTCATCAGGCTCCATCAGGAACGATTCAACCATAGAAGCCATTTCAATTTCGCAATTCGGATAGAAGCCATTTCAATTTGGTTCCTTCGTATATCTTTCCCTTCTGTCGATTGTAGCATCGTGAAGCCATGGCGACTGCTGCAGGTATGAGTTTTGACCGTACTTCTTAGGGTTTCCAATTAACCAAATCCCATCCCTCCATTCCATCTTCTAACTTCAATTGATGGCTTGGGAATCGCAATTTGCAGGCGCATTCAAATCTCGCGAGGATCATCGGAAGCAGATTGAATTAGAGGAAGCGCGTAAGGCTGGGCTTGCGCCCGCAGAGGTTGACGAAGATGGCAAAGAAATCAACCCTCACATTCCCCAATACATGTCTTCCGCCCCTTGGTATCTCAACGCCGAGAGACCCGTAAGCCATACTACTTTTTCCTATTCACACGTGTGCGTCTGTGATGTCTCACGTGTGAAAAAACTCGATCTTTTGTAGAGTTTGAAACATCAAAGGAAGTGGAAATCGGATCCCAATTACACCAAATCATGGTATGATAGGGGTGCTAAGACATTTCAGGCTGACAAATTTAGGAAGGGTGCGTGTGAGAAGTAAGTGCCTTCTCTTATCTTATCTTATCTTTCTGTCTGTTGTATTGTGTGATGGATTATAATCATCTCTTGGAATCCAAAATAAGTCTCAGTCCAAACACTTTCTTTATTTGATTAGATTAAGGATGCTATGCTAGTTAAGGTAGTTATTAGCTACATGATACTCCTATTATTAACATGTCCACCTTAACCATATACTTTTATTCTCACTCTACCTCTCTTCCTCTTGTTTATTATAGATAAGTATTATTAGGCTTTATTTGGGAAAAAAGTTGAGGAAAAATTAGAATGTTGCTTATATTTAGTAACAAATTGTAATCTGAAAGTGATCTTATATTTAGTAACGGAGGGAGTATTTGGGAGAGATTATGAATGTATTTGATTCCTCTTTATGATGATGCCAAAGATTTTGTGGGTTATTTCTTGTGCATATATTCTTAACGTTTATGGTTTTTATTCTAACCAACATAATAACACAATTAAATAACTTTATGTGTGTACCTGTTTCAGCTGTGGCGCTATGACTCATACTGCTAAGACTTGCATGGAAAGGCCACGTAAAATAGGTGCAAAGTGGACAAACACGCACATTGCTCCTGATGAGAAAATTGAGACTTTTGAGCTTGACTATGATGGTAAGCGAGACAGGTGGAATGGGTATGATGCATCGACTTATGCTCGAGTGATTGAGAGGTATGAAGCTAGAGATGAAGCTCGAAAGAAATACTTAAAAGAGCAGCAGCTGAAGAAATTGGAGAAAAGCAACAAAGAAGGTGAGGGTGCTGCCAGTGATGAAGAGGAAGAGGAAGAGGAAGAGGAAGATGATCTCAGGGTGGATGAGGCTAAGGTGGATGAGAGCAAACAGATGGACTTTGCCAAGGTTGAGAAACGTGTGCGTACAACAGGCGGTGGAAGTACTGGAACTGTGAGGTATTATTAATGTTATTTCAGTCCTCTTTATGCTCAGGAGCCTTTGGAATTCGTTCTGTATGCTAGATGTCTGTTATTTCCCAACTTGATCATTTATCATAAATTAATATGAACTAAATATTATTAAAAAAAAAAGAAAAAAAAGAAGAGGAACTGAGCATGTTTTCCTTTCAGGAACCTGCGTATTCGTGAGGATACTGCAAAATATCTTCTTAATCTTGATGTCAATTCTGCACACTACGATCCCAAAACAAGGTCCATGCGTGAGGATCCCCTTCCAGATGCAGACCCGAATGAGAAGTTTTATTTGGTAATTTTTCCTTGAGAATTAAATTTTGCAGAAGCGCCTGTATTGCAGCTGTATGGATATATATCTTTTGAACTTGTTTGTAAACTACATGTGCTGGCTCATTGCAGGGTGATAACCAATATAGAAATAGTGGACAAGCTTTGGAATTCAAGGAATTAAACATTCATGCTTGGGAAGCATTTGATAAGGGACAGGATGTTCATATGCAAGCAGCCCCATCTCAAGCTGAGCTACTTTACAAGAATTTCAAGGTAATGAAAGAGAAATTGAAGTCTCATACGAAAGACACCATTCTGGAGAAGTATGGCAGTGCAGCTGATGAGGATATGCTTCCAAGAGAACTTCTTTTGGGTCAAAGTGAGAGGCAAGTTGAGTATGACCGTGCTGGTAGAATTATAAAGGGACAGGTGAGATTTTCATTCGAGGTTGCTGCATACTGGTTTCTAATTGCTTTTTTGCATTTTAACTTTTGTAATTGTAATTTTAGTTAGCATAAAGCTTGTCTGTCGTTTAATTTTGACCATATACCTTAGTCTGTTAACAGGGATTTTTTATTGTAGCCTGGAATTTAGTGTGAACATTGTTTGCTTTGTGCTTTTATGTCCTTGATTGTCTTTATAAGATGATGGATTAAATTGTTCATCTGATGCTTCTAACAGGAGTTAGCACTTCCCAAGAGCAAGTATGAAGAAGATGTTTACATTAACAATCACACTACTGTTTGGGGTTCGTGGTGGAAGGATCACCAATGGGGCTATAAGTGCTGTAAACAGACAATTCGAAATAGCTATTGCACAGGAGCTGCTGGTATTGAGGCTGCTGAGGCTTCAAGTGAACTCATGAAAGCTAATATTGCTCGTAAAGAGGCTGCTGAAGGTATGCCGTGTGGCTATCAATACACTGATCTCTAATGGATCTCTTCCCCTTCCCTTCTTATCTGCTTGTTTTAACTTTTCATAGTCCTGCTGTATCATGTGTTGCTGCTCTCTAATAGTTAAAATCTTTGAACCTTGCTCAGAGGATCATAAGCCCGCAGAGGAGAAGAAGCTTGCAACATGGGGAACTGATGTTCCTGATGACCTTGTTCTGGATGAGAAATTGCTTGCTAAAGCTCTGAAAAAGGTCAAAATTAATCTCTCTCCCTATATATCACTTTTGCATTTATGTGTTTGTTATATTCTATTTTCTCTTTCTTCGGTTGAATAATTATTAGTTTTTTCAGGTGAAAAAATTAGAGTAAATCATTTTGTTTGAGATTATTTTTGCTTTTATTGAGGTGAAAAAAGGAGTTTGAGATAAGCAATGAATATAATTTCTGAAACTATATAACTTTGTTTTTTTCTAGATTATAGGTTATGTCTACACTTGTAAAAAACATTTAAGGAAATCTCAGTGCATATTGCGATTGAGTATATTGTGCTGATTGGAGTTATCTCATTGGTTTAATGCAGGAGGAGCAGAGAAAGAGAGTAGAGAAGGACGAGAGGAAGCGTAAATATAATGTCAAATGGAATGATGAGGTATGTATTTTGAAGTCACTGTTTAATTAACCATTTTGGCCTCGCACTGATTTTGCTAACCATCTATATCCGCTTCAGGTCACTGCTGAAGACATGGAAGCATATAGGATGAAGAAAGTTCACCATGACGATCCAATGAAAAACTTTCTGCACTAAACTTAAGAGACGGCATAAAACTATGCGCCTGTTATTTTCATAAGTTCTCCTAATGCCATAATTTGGGTGTTCAAGAGGGGAGTGTCAAAGGACACCTTTGAGACATTGTAGAAGGGATATGGTGTATAGGTTAATGGGAGATTTATGTGTAATATATTAGTATTTTTTGTATAGGTAGTTAATATTGGGCTCTTGGTTTTGGCCTGGTATTATTGAGCTTTGGTAAGTCCAGTTCCATGTTTAATCTCATGTATAACAATTTTATTTTGTGATCATTCAGTATTAATAGTGCTCAGTGAGTCAGTGTTCTCCCAATTCTAGTATCTCTATATTTGCTATTAGTGTGGTTGATGAACCTATTGGAGGTGATTAGCCATGCATCTATTTAAAAAAATAAGGCCGTAAAAATACTCTTAGCAACATGTCATCATGGCAACAAATACAAAGGTTTCAATAATAACCTATTGTAAAAATACAACGGTTTCATTTTTCAATTTCTTAGTACAAGTTCTTCATCTGTCAAACATTTCAGGATTGGCGTGACGAAAACAACAGTATGTACTGTCGTCACAAAAAATAAAGAATAGGAGTAAGGGGCTGTCAGCTATCACTAGAGAGAGTCATTAGCCTGTGGCAAACAGCCAAAAACCTCCAAGAATTTCACACACCAAAGAGATCAAAAAAAGATTCCCTTCAGCCACCAGACATATCTCTCATGACTTCTTGGTCTGCATGAACAAACAATTGTTTTAAAATTTCATCTCTGCTTTGAAATGGACACAAAAGGAATGCTATTGTGACTTTTTTTTAACAGGAGTGCTACTGTGACTGAGAAAACAGAAAGTAGGACAGTAAAAGACTAACAAATACAAATGTTTTAAATTACACGATTACTTGTTTCTCTGTTCTAGATCTCATTCATGTAATCTTCCTACTCTAACTAGCAACTAGCATTGTTTTAGATACCCAAGTCTTCTCACGAATAAAAACAAAAGATAAAGGAAGATTTATTTTAAGACCGTAATGAGATAGAATATGGCCTATCGAATCATTCAATTCATCAAATCCTACCCAGCTTCTCCCAAACAAGAAAGCATGCATCTAGGAAAGAAAAAATGGGACTTACCTTTCTCAGGTACTTTTTATGAATTTTCAATGCCTCAGTACATGCTTTTTTCACATCGAGATTTGCTGTTATGTCACCCAAGATCTGGAAAGAATGGCTCATGTAAGATGCGGGAAGAAACAAAAAAGATCTGGAAAGAATAATTTATGTAACAAGCTTGCAAAAACAGAAGTAAATGACCATTGCTTGTTTCAAACTATAAGTACATGCATCTATGCAGGGGATGGAAAGAGAGACCTTAACAACATCATCTACACCCTTAGCCTCCTTTAAAATCCGCCTATGCTTCATTTCAATAACACTTGCAGCAAGAAAAACTGCTAGTCCATTATCTTGCTCAGTATTGCCCGTCATCAATTTCTTCCTCTGAAATTTGCCATATTGCTTCAACGATTCTCCGCTTACTACTTGTGCATTTCCTTGTGTTTGGATTGTCTCAGGCTTTTCATATAATGAGAAGATATTCGGGTTGTATTCCATGGCCCATATCAACTGAAAACAATCTATATTATGTCTTAAAATAAGCTTAATTTGGAACTTGTACAAACTCCCAAGCTATCAGATTTCATTAAAAAAAATAACCAAGGAACCAAAAATGCATATCTTCTAAATTTTTCCCCCAAAGCTAATATTGGTTGGCAATATCAATGGCTCAATACCTCCCAAAGATAAAGAGCATCTGCAAATGAAAATTCTCTGCGGAAAAGAACCATCAGCATGCGTAATGCAAAGAGATAATCCCCAGCATCCAAGTGATCTGTAAAATGAATATATTCACAATCTATGAGCTGCATTCATACTGATATCATTATGTCTCTATACAAACTAAGAGAAATTTAATGATAGCATGGATAAACAAGCAACCAGTCCTTTTTAGGGAGGACGTTACTATTATAGCCAAAAACAATTGCAAGGTGGAGCATGGTTTTCAATTATCAAACAACCAGAATTTTCACATCAATATCAGTTGTGCATATTTACACCCTACGCTTCTGTAACCCCTAACTTTGATTATACTCAAAATGATAATATAGAAAACACTTTTGAAACGAGTAAATACACCACGTAACATTAGAAGCTGCCCAAACATATTTCCCATACCAATATATCTGTGGAGTTTGGGATCAACAATTTTAATGATATGAGAGAGCGTGCTCAACTGAGATTGCACCCCCATTGAACTTGCACTACTCCTGAAATTCTCTCGCTGTGATACAAAACGAGCACAAGTGTGAACTCATCACAAAAACCCATTATCTAGGATAAAAAATTACCCATTATTGAAATGATCACAAGAGCAATACCTGAAAGCAAATATGAAACTGAACCCAACTCTAGGGTCTGATTCATGCTTTCATAATTATAAGTATTCATGGACAAATAAAAGGAATACATTTCAAAAGAAATGTGTTGTCTTCCTAATTTTCACAAGTTTCACCTAAATCATATTATCACTATTAAAAGTCAAAACTTGCCACTAAATACAAAATTTTGTAAAAGGTCAAAAAAAAAATTTCTAAGTGCTAAATCATTAATTGGCACAAACACCTTTTTATTTTGAGTGAGAGAATGGCTCAAATACTTGTTATGAATATTTATGGCCCATACGTAGCACACTTAAGCAAAATATATCATATCATAATCAAAGAAATATATCTAGCATACCAGCCTTCGCATTGCATGCTCAAAGCACCAAAAGGAATCTGCTTCATCTTCAAAAAGTATCATCATAGGTGAACATATATCATTCATTCCTGCACCAAAAATTACACCTAGTTATGTCTCAACCTGAATATAATTCAATTTGACAATAAAAGGACTAGAGCTAGAAATCCACCTTGCACATAGCCAATATCATCATCCAACCAGGTATAAACAGAAAGAACATCCCACAGTTTTGCCAGGTTAGTTTCACTCTCATAGAACACTAGAGCTCGATCTGTTCTTATAACATCCAGACCTACAACAAAAAATAATCACGTAACAATACAAATGGCTACTAAAAGAATAGGCAAACGGTTCTTCAGCAAAATCAACAACATAAATCAATGTAGCTAGCATGTTCCTTGTTATGCTAATGCATTGTGAATATTAACGAACCAGATGTCAACACCACAAGAACATAAGCACAAGCCCTTTATCTCATTACATCACATAAATAGGAAATTGGTCTACATTCAAGCCTCAGTTTTGTGTTGAAAAGTGACCAGATGGTAGCATATTAAATGCCACAAGCTTGCTGACATGCATATGTAATCTCCATATCTGACTTTACATTTACTATTTAGGGCACTTTCCCTCTTTATGAGGGAGAATCATTAACTAACCAGTTTAGAGAAGGCCAAAGATCATGTAGAAAACCCAGACAGGTTTAATATATCTATAACTCATTCAATAAATATCAAGCACTTATGCATACCAATCTGAGGTAATGTCTGTACCCACTGCAGAACTTTCTTATCTAAAAGTGGCAAGCTCATCACAGAATCATTTGTTGGCTGGCCATCATCACCAATGAGAGGCGTTGTGACGTATTTTCCAGTACCAATAACTGGAACCACCTTTTGACATTCATCTTTCAATTTCTTGAACTGTTGCCTGAATAATAAATTTACAATACACTTATATCAAATTTATCATTTCCAACCAAAGACAAAGGAAGCAGGAGAAAATCAGTAGAAATGGAAATTTTGAATATCAACTAGCTTTTAGGAGAAAAAAGAAAACATGGCCATGTATGAGATTTGAGCAGCTATATGAAGAAGACAGAAGGCATGATAAACTTGATGATTCATGGGATGGGATAAAAAGAATGGAAATTAATAGAACTAAGCCCTTAATTCTGTACTAAACGCAATTGAGAACTAAAATAGGAAAGCTAACTGTAATGGACCATCTAAATTTGTGGAGCATTGTTGTATTCTTTACCTCATTTAAAGTTTTAACAGATTGATGAGTTCAACAAGCATATAATTGAATAATAAATACCTCCTACGCTCCTTAAGTTGATTCCGCTCTTCAAATGTGCTTTTAGGATCATAGCAGCCTAACAAAAACTCCCATACTACCCCTTTTATTGAAGGATGTACACCCTGCATAATTTATAAAAATACAAATAAACATATTAAGAAAGCACACAAGCTAAAGAGAACAAATCATGAAAAAAGGAGTACAAAGGAAATTTTTCAAAGCAAAAAAAAAAAGCCCCAATCATCACATATCACTATTATTACGTGAAAATACATAGGGGTAATAATTCATTAAAAGACACTTAATCACAAATTCACAATACACCTCGGGTATATTTATAATAGCCCATATTTCAGTTAAGTTCTCTATTCTCTTTCTTGCTTTCATAATGGCTAACACATTACATTGTCACACAAATTACTATGAAATGCACATGTTCTAATTGCAAACAGATGTTCCATGACTAAATTGAAATTCAAAGCATGTCAAACACACTCATTCATACAATATAATTCCATAAGGTACAGCATTATAAGATTACCCCCCGCTGGATCCGTGTGAGCACTTGGGCAATATCCAAATGACCATCTTCACTGAATGATGCATGCCACCTCCTTTCACTTAAAGTTTTGCCACCCTGTGGAAAAAGAAAGCACCAAAACATTAATCACATAATAATGCTTGTGTAACTAGTTTTAACAGTAAATTTTCAAGATAAAAAGTATAGTCCAAGGCTCTAAGCAGACCCTTATTTTAAAACGAGTGATAGGAACGTCAGCTATGAATTCTGGTCTTATGGGATAGAAAGCTTCTAACAACTCATCAGTGCTAGCATCTGCCTTGGAATTCCAACACATTCCCAAACAATGACACGTGTCAGAGCGGGAAGCCTTGGCCTTTTGCATCGTAGGAATAACGTTTGATCGCTGCCAAAAACATTAAACAAAACAAATCAATTTTTTTTTTTTAAAAAAAAAAGCAATTTCAATGTTCTCGCGCTATAATGGAAACTCAAATAATTTCGGACCTGAGGATGAGAAGATTGCGAGATTTAATGTTGGAGGAGATTTTGAAAAATGGTGGAGGGAATCAAATGGTTTCTTCAACCGTCTTCTCATTTCATTCCGTGCAGTGTTATGAAATAAATTGAGGTTAGTGAGGTCAATCAATCAGGTTAATTATTATTTTAGAAAATCCCAGCGCGAATTTAAGTTATGTTAACTGGATTAACCAACACTCTTAATTTGATAGAATTAAATAAATAGATAAAGTATTTAAGAGAAACACGATAGTTTGTAAATGGGAAAAACTTACATCAAGTTCATTTCTCCTGATTCTCAAGTTCTTTTGATATAGGAGTGACACGTGTCCTTTTATAACAACCATCCATTCAATCTAATGGTCATCTATATATCCCTTTTTAATTGGAGAAATGGAGAACCTGGATGGAGGAACTTGACCTAAATAAGGTCCTTTGTAAATTAAATTTGGAACTGGTATAAATGTATAATGATTAATTTTTCAATTTCACTAATTGGTAAAAAAATCTCAATTCCACTGGGATTATGTTGGTCGAATTTCGGTCCATTTCATTTAAGATATTGATCTCTATAGTTTAATAGTATAAAAAAATATGGATATTTTTTCTCTAGAAAGAACCAGCCAAAACTAAAATAAAAGAAATGATGAAAGATAGGGGTTTATACTCCTATTAAAGCATTAACCTTTGATCCTGAAATAGAATTGAGTTTCCAAAATTTCAAATATGATTTTTTGATATTATTTAGAGCTTGGATGAAATTGTTACTGTCACTATTCAATAATAAAACAACTTGTTTATCAGAAAAATATCAGAAGTGGATTTGAATAATCACAAACAAATGTAGAATTGTAAAATATGGTTTGAGCATTTGCTCATTTGACTTATATCACTTGCCTATTTCGTTAATCAAGGAAACTGAATAGGATAGGGGAAGTGAGGAAAGTTGTGGGCTCTTTAGTCATTCACATATATTTCGGAGTCCACAAATTTAGGTTATTCAGTTATTCACGCTTTCACAGTGGTTATTTGATAGGTAAATTAGAGCTATTTCCCTCGAATAAAATACATTGATTCACTTCCATGTAAATATGACCATAGCACTATATTGGTGGGAAAAGAGCCCTTACTTTTTATTTTGCACCGGGAGAAACATAGAAATGATCTCCACAGTTTTGTGAAATTAGGCAAAAATGAATTGTGGTTCGGAAAAAAAAATTTTACTTGTCATGTTTGAGATATAAATCATAATGAATTATTATGAGTTATGAGCCATGTCCTTAATTATATCAAGCTAAAAACTTATCCTAAAATTTTATCATGTAAAAAAAGTAAAAAATGATGAGAAATTTTTGTGTGTACCCGATGCACCACGTCATTTGTGTTCTAACTAATAACAACTAAACATGTAAGACTTTACGTGGAATATCATATTTAACTTGATATCCTAAAAATCTAACTAACTCACTAAAAAAAATTTAAATTACATATATGCAATGTTTTACACCTTCCGGATTTAAAAATTGATGTTATTAGTTAGCTAATATTTTTATGATGTCACCTCATATTAAAATTTCTCCGCCTATATTTATAGCCAGTCCCAAGCCCGGATGAAGAAGTAAGGTTGTGTTAGGCTTTGACAACCAACGTAAAAATGTTGTCGAATCTTATGAGCATGGATCCACGCATGACTATTGATTTTACAAAATGACGTCGTGTTATCTATATAGCCGACCCCACATGGTGTGATAAGGTTTTTTTGTTGTTGTACCTCATATTAAAATTTGCCCCCAAAACCAATGTTGTAAAAGCCGGACCGGCAGCGAACAAAAAAAGGCTCTGGGTCATGGTTCAACATGGCCGAATTGCTAAAATCGATGATTGGACCGAGTAGCCGTAGATCTGAAATGTGAAGTCTAACCGTCCGGTTCGGTCCGGTTCTTACAAGAGTGCCCAAAAACCTTACATGTTTAAATATTATGGGTTAGGAGTAGAACACAAATGAAATGAGGTGCTCCAATAATTTTGTCAGAAATGATTACCTATATAACAGAGACGGACGCGGGAGGGAGAGAGAGAGAGTTGGTTCCAGGATATTTCTTTGGCTCTAAATAATTTGTAATTAGTAATTAGCATTAGACGAAGAAGAGTTGGAAGAGGTACGATACGTTACGTTAGGAAGCATGAACATCTTCTCCAAGAAGCCCACGCCCAAAGGTTTTTCCCCAATTACATCTCTCTTTCTTTATCTTCATGTCGTATCGATTCATAAATTCAAATTATAATTTTCGTTTCTTAGTTTGTTCAATTTTTCAAATCTGAAATTGTTTTATTTATTTCTACGCAGAGGCTCTCAGGGAGAGTAAGCGAGAAATGTCAAACGCTACCAGAGGTCAATTCTATTTCTCACTTCCTTACTTCATTTCCAACTCTTAATTGTTACATACATCATACATGTGCTAGCTAACGGCTTTTCTTCAGGCATCGAGAGAGAAATTGGAACTTTACAATTGGAAGTGAGTTCAACTGTTAATTATATCACTAGTGATCATCCTATTAATGTACTTACTTTTTGATGTCACATGTAATGAGGCTATTTAATTACATTGATAGGAAAAAAAGCTTGTTGCTGAAATCAAGAGAACTGCCAAGACAGGAAACCAGGTATGTTCTGCTCATGAGCTTAACATTTTGTATTGTATGTTGATATGATTTATTTTCTCAACATGAAATTTGCAGGCTGCAACTAAACTTTTAGCTCGCCAATTGGTTAGGCTTAGGCAACAAATTGCTAATCTTCAAGGTAGTCGTGCTCAGATGAGAGGCATAGCAACTCACACTCAGGTACATTGTTCAATTCTGGCTTTAGTGATTTGATTTGGAAAGCAGCAGGTAGATGTTCTGTGCTCTTAGTCATGTTTACATTTTCGTGCAGGCCATGCATGCCCAGTCTTCTGTTTCTGTCGGCATGAAAGGCGCTAGTAAGGCAATGGCCGCCATGAATAAGGTAGCGTTTTCAAATACATTCGAGTATCATTGCATATCTGTGATGTAATTGTTACAACTCTTTAATATTGTACCATTGTGCGTTGCTTGTGTTTTTGTCTTCCCTCCTTGAAATAAGAAATACAAGGAAGCTTTTCATGATTGGTGGTTATGTGATTTCAATGAATTGGGTGGATGCATTTCCATGTTCAATAAAAGAGTGATGTAAAATTTATGTACTGTATTTGAGCTTGTTAGGGTAAGGTTGGAGTTGTCGCATATTTTGTTAGAGTGAGGTTCCCATAGAGTTAGGATAGGATGATCGGAATCTGAATGACAGGATCATATTGTTTTCTTCTTGTTATACCATATGCAGTGGAGGATGCTGTTCTTCCACTGCCTTCCAATCACTTGCACACTCATAAGAGAGAAGTAGGAATATAGGAAATGAGCATGATGGAGTTGTCCATTTTAGGAGAAAAGATAAGGAAACAGGCCTCATCTTAACAGCAGTGGTGATAGAAGCTATTCTTCCAGTGTGGAATAAAATTTGAATTGAAGTCCTAAGGGTAACTTTTGGTTTCCTTTTCATTTCCCATGCTAAAACTATAATACTTTTTTTTGCAGCAAATGGATCCTGCAAAGCAAGCAAAGGTTTTACGGGACTTCCAGAAACAATCGGCACAGATGGATATGACTGTAAGATTACTCTTTCATTCACATATGAGGAGGAAAATATAGAAGATCATGTTTTACATTTATCTTAGCTTATGGACTTCTATGGTTTATCATGCAGACTGAAATGATGTCAGATGCCATAGATGATGCATTGGATGATGATGAAGCTGAAGAGGAGACTGAAGACCTGACAAATCAGGTACTTTCCTTCAAATACTTTCTTTCATTACATGCTATTCTCTATTATATTCTGTAACTGCTGTCAGGCTTTCTATTGGAATAACTTAATCGCTAAAAGGTTCTTGTTAGCACCTGAGATGGCCAGTTTGTCTCAAGTGAAGCAAGGCAATACACTTGTCTTCCTCATCCTTGTGCTCCTCACAAATTTGAGATTAGAATAAAATAAAATAAAAAACAAATTGGTATGGCATATTGGCATCGTGTTTTTGCCTTGTTCTGCATTAGTATGAATTTCTGAAATTAGCATGAATTTTCTTATCTATTTCCAAACATTTAGTAGTAGTAGTTATTTGGCGGAGTCTGGCTGGGCACCTAGTTTAAGAGTTCAACAGTGATTTATTAAAAAGGAAACTTATCACAATTCTACTTTCCTTAATTTTGGCAGGTGCTCGATGAAATTGGTGTGGATGTGGCCTCGCAGGTTGGAATAAAGTTTTACAAGTTTCATAACTCACTTTCTGTTATTTTCACTTTGTTCTGCGCTCAATCTAATTAAGTTGTATTTTAATTTTTTGGCAGTTGTCAGCAGCTCCTAAAGGAAGAATTGCAACAAAGAGTACTGAAAAAGCCAGCAGGTACCATATAACTCTTTAACATTTATTTTATCTATTTTTGTACTTACATATATTTAAGCCATTGTTATTGGATTAAATAGAAATTGATTTTCAATGTATAATTCTAAATCAATAAGAATGTGCTATTGCTCCATATTGATTAAGTACAAAGTACAAACTGGTGCAAGCCTTGTACATCTATAAGAAATCCAATATTGGCAGCACTATTTATTGTTTCTGAATGGTACCATTTCCTACACTTTTGTGTTTTATATTGATATAATTCAACCTGTTTTGCTTGCAAATAAGTGGATTGGCACGTAGTTTGCCTGACCCTGGATATTATATGTTGTTTAGCTCCGGCGTTGATGATCTAGAGAAACGTTTGGCGTCTCTAAGAAACCAATAATTTTGTCTCGAGTCCACAAGGTTTTCAAACGCAAAATGCTGTCTGCTACCTTGGGTTTGATTTCTCCTACGGGATTTGGTAAGTTCAGTGTATATTGCACCTGACATTACTGTTGTATTTCTCCCATGGGATTTGGTGAGTTCAGTGTATATTCCACCTCAAATTTCCGTTTTACTAGGGAATCTGTTCTTCGGTATGAGGTTATTGGAAAACAGTATGTTAGTGTGATAAGAGATTAATAGAACCCCTACTTGCCACAACTAGCGTAGTTTGATTAGTGTATACAAATTCAGAATTTATTTTACTCTCCGCTGGCGTAATAAATTAGGGCCCGTTTGATTGGACGGAAAGTGGATAATGAAAATGGAAATGGAAATAAGTGTAAAGGGATAAAGATGGAAAGTATAGGTAAATTAGGTAATGATGAGAAAGTAAAGTTTATGGGGGAAAAATATGAAAAATACATTTTTCAATTCCAAAACACAATTCCATTTCTCAATTATTATGTTCAACCAAACTGCCCCTTAGTGCTTGTCACTTTTATCTATCCATAAAATACTCGTGAAATCGTTGGTTAATATTATAGTATTGAAAAAATAATTTATGCCTTAGTAATTTGGTAATAAGTGTCAATGCAGCATTTTAATCCTTTTTTTGTTACAATCCTTTATGGAAGACGTAAAGGGCATTTCGAACTAGTCAGTGCATCAAAATAAAAGGCTGATACCTACGACTGAGCAACAGGTGTGAGAAATTAAATCATCAGAATGAAGAGTGTCAATTTACACCAAAAATGTTTTATATTAAAAAAAATCAAATACTTGAAATGTTTAAATATAAATATGTATATGAAGAGTACAAATTTGAAAAATGTGGTGTATGAACAAGGACTACAGCTCGAAATGAGTAGAGATGCGCAGAAAATTCAAACGGATAGCCTCAAGTTAAGTTCAACCAAAACTTGGAGGTCAAGAAAATCCATCCAAGCAATGTGAGTCATAAACTCACATGCATGCATGCATGACAGCTCTACTTGTGAGCGAGCAAAACCGTATATGATAAACAGTACATGCTACAGTTCAAGTTTTATCTTCTATAAGACCCAAAAAATATGAAAAGGTAAACACAAGTTCCTTCTTGTAGTAAAGCCAGAAGAAAGAATCCTGGCTGAATTTTCTGTTATATAACCATAGCTGAGAAATCTTGCAAAGACTATCCTCCTGGTGGTGAAATAATTTCATCAGTAAACAGTGATGTTTATGACCACACACTGCTTCATAATAATCCCATGTACATGTTTGATTTCAAAGTTACTTGAGATCACTCAAAAAGTGATCTACCTTTTCAAGCGCATCAGTATTTAGAAAACTTTTCTGGCAGAGGAAGCATGTTTACTTCCTGATGGAGAGAAGCTCTAAGCTCCTAAGAATATCATCACGATTGCCTCTAGCAGGTGCGTTGCGTGTGAAACTTGATTGTCTGCTCTCATATGGTGCACGTGTAGAAGGGCGGCTACTGTTTGAAGTCAGCCGACCGGTGCGAGAATCACTGTGGTCAGCCGACGAACTTGGCTTGTTTGATGAGATGAGGGCTTTCCTTGAACTGCTTCCATATCGAGCTGAACTGTGTAGCTTCTCTTGCTCACGGTGCTGATGACACGACCAAACAAACCACATTAAAATGTTTCAAAATAAGTAAATGCAAATTTGCGCATCCACACAAACTTTTGGGAATGAATAATCAAACAAACCAGTGATAGCATGTTCAATTAGTGCCATGCAAGTTAACCCCACCAGAAAAATAACTCCCATTTTTCTTCAAATATTTTTCATTTCTAGATTTAATATGCAATTTAATTTCATTGTCCTCAGTTCATCTATTCATTCCACAAATTTCTATTTTCATCGTCATTTCTGATTTATGTAATGAACTGATGCTAAGAACCAAACTGCAATTGTTTGCACTCAAGATTCAATCACTGTCAAATTTTTATTTGACAAATATTCTAATGATTAAATATATAGCATCAGCATAAATATATAGCATCAGCACAAAAATAGAAAAGTGATACAAAATATGTTATGAACACCCTAAAAAAAGATAGAGATGGAAAAATTTGGGTAAATGTCAACTTTAAAAACTAAGGATACTGTCAAAATTATCTATCCAAAGCCCAAATAAAAGGATTGACAGATATTCCACGATTCCCCCCAAGTAGTGATTATTTCGATTTTTACGCATCAGGCTCCAAAAGCATCCATACAAACTAGACAGTAAGGCCAATAAAACTTCTCATGGGAAAATTTCAAATGAAAATCTATCTTCACTGCTTAAAAGAAAAAAAGAATAAGTAAATTACCATATCCCTGTGTTGTGGTACATCCTCAAACATCTTTTGCTTAGTTTGATCAGCCCGAGGACTGGAACCTGTGGGATTTCTCCTGGTTAATGCTTCAACAGCACCAGAGACCTTCTCTCGAGGATCTTTCCCAGCTGGAAGATGCAAATTGCAGGATTCACAATTCAGAAGATATGAAGCACTTTCATGATAAAGATCGACAAAAGACAATAATTTTATGCTCTCGGATTATTATACTCATTCCAGAAACCAAAAATAACTTTCAGAACTCCACCACACTTATGAATGAACTCGATAAGATGTACTATAATAAGAGTTTCAAGGTCATATTTGACTCAGCAAACCTGTCCTCTTTTCTGGCTTTTGCACTGATGGTCCTGCATTCATAGCTGCTTTGCCACTGCCATGCTGATAGAGCAACTACTACAGTAAGAGATCAATAGATAAAAAAAATCCATGCAAGCAACATATCAAAGTACCAACCCGTCCTCTAGAGCTAGAACCAATCTGTGGATGCTTCAACATAGTCCAATCAAAAATATAGTCAAACTGATAGCCTGCAGTAACAAACGCAAGTTAAATTTCAATGCTTAACTGTACTTAATATTCCTGCAGAATAAACTAAGCACCCAACTAAGGATAAGACATCAGCGTTAAAGACCTTCTCGAATAAATAGATCTCGAAAAAGTCTCTTCAAATATGAATAATCTGGCTTGTCCTCAAAACGCAACGATCGACAGTAGTGGAAGTAAGATACAAACTCAGGTGGGTATGATATACAGAGCACCTGTTAACAAATTAAATTCATTAAAAACATAGTGAAACCACTAAAATTTCTGAAGGTGACAAAAGAGAAGAGAAGAATGGTGCATGCAATAATCCAATGAATAAAAAGGAATATAAGATGAAAACTTAATCAAATTGAAAATCAACCAGAGAAGTCATTCAAGTTATCTAAGTAAACAATAGGCATGGTCAAAATTTAACCTAGTTCAAGTGCACAAGATACATGAAGTGTGCTGGTATTCACACACAGACAAAAGATATTTCATGAGATGGATGACCCGCAGAGCATGGTGAATCTTCACAACTTCTAGGGCATCATATGACCTCCTAAGGTTTATGAACTAATCCCATATTAAAAGAACAATGAAGATTGGAAAAAAATGTGGGTTACATCTGATTTTAATTTTAACAATTAATTTGCTTAAAATTTCAATGAGGAAAATAGGCCCATATCCAATAGGGCTCAAACTCTAGTTCCAGAGAAAAAAACTTCAGAAGTCAATGGCAAACAGACACAGATCCAACTAGTCTTACATCTATCGGGGTTGATGCCTTCTTCTCACTGATCCTATCATATTTTTGTTTTTTTGTGCCAGCCTTGAGTCCCTGCCAAGGAAGACTGAAGGAAAAAACATGGCGCTAAGAAAGCAGATAGCAAGATATTGTAATTAAATCCAAGATCCAGTAAGAGTGGTAGAAGTCCAACCTTCCTCTTAAAAAGTACATGAGAACATAACCAAGAGATTCCAGATCATCCCTTCTGCTTTGTTCTTTAAGGCAAAAATGAGTCGACAAACAGAAAATAGTCAAAATTATGTAATTATTCAGTTGCAACATTGGTTGTCAATACAAAATAGGCAAAAATCAGCAACAGACATGACTCACCAATTCCCAGATGAGTGTTCACACTAGCATATCGAGCTGTGCCAGTGAGGTTCTTGTTTTCCCTTCACAACAAAAACATCGGTTTTAATGAAGTTAAGTCTAGGGCAAATTTTATGGACATAACATGGTTTTTGAGCTAAAAAAAAAGAATATCGCAATGAAGTGTGGTGCGGTCCCAGAATAAAGATGTTCAGGGGAATGGACATGCAAAACAAAGCAATCAAGGAGGGTGAATTTAAAGCTCAAAGCAGACATAAGAGTGGTGAGTTTAAGGTCAGAACGAATCTTTAATAGTTATATTGAGCAATAATCTTAAGACAACCCTAAGTCTGGAAACACAACACAAATATATTATTGTAAGCTTTCATCATATGTACTAACTAGAATGTAGCCAACACATATCTGATACAATAACGCAAAGACTAATCATAAGTGAAAATACAACAAGCACAAATGAACATAAAAGGCACAAAAAACTTAGTACTATCAACTTAAGTGACTCAGAAGACAAAGCATGATTCAGTCCCCGAAAAAAACTAAGCATGATGACAGGGCAATCATGGAGATTCTGAGACAGTTCACTCATCAACTTCCCTATTTAACACCCTTTCACTGATCTGCTCAGAGCAGTCGCTGCCAGGCATTTTCTTATGCTATAAGTCAGAATAGAATGCCATATGCTACCAGCTGAACTTTTAGATGTCAACTTTGAAACAGACTTTGCTCCACCACAGTCTTTGAAATTTGAATATTACAATTTGAAACTTATAGCATTAAAAATCATGTAAATGTCATAAAAAATGTGTGTCTGCTTCACAATACACTTTGCATGACCACTTGCTTATTTCATAAAAACATGACCATCATAAACCCTATATCAATATAAATCATGTTAATGTCAAAATTAGTTGACTACATAATTTTTGTTAGTTAGAGTTGATTATTTGGATCACTTATCTTATGTGTTAGTATCCATGAAAAAGGATATAATGACCAATCCAAATTTAGCAAGTGGTTACAACTTACAAGTCAAAACTACAAAAAATAATAACCTAAACTATTTTTTGCCAAAAATTGCCTTAAATTAGGGAGACACGCATATATACACGCAAATGTGCATACACACTCGCTCAGAAGGCCACAGTTAATTATGTGATACTTGAAATTAGCAAGATAAAATATACCTGTATGGAATGTGCTTATGAGTCTGAAGATCCCTATACTTCTTCGCAAGGCCATAGTCAATTATGTATACCTGAAATAAGATACACAGCAACATTTCAAGATGTTCATCTAAATTTCGTTATCAGTATCTAATACAGAATCATAATTCTGTATGAAGAGGAAGAGAGGAAATAGAAGAGATATCCAAGATAAAGAGATACAAGAAGAGAAACAAGGGGTCTTAGAGAAAAACAGAGAGACAGAAGAGAAAATACAAGAGAGAGAGAGACTGAACTAAACTATTCGATTATCAAAACAAGTCTGAATCTGATTACAATAGAGACAGTAGTATCCTAGTTTTAGGCTTAGAGGTGATCCCTCTAGTCAACACTAATGCCTTGTAACTGAGTAACTATCCAAGTAACTAACCAATATATTATTATTAATAATATCAGAATCTAACCATCAGTTTAATCACATTTTAGTTTTCATTGTATTGCAGAAGAAAATTCAATTGTAGGAGGATAAAAGGAAGATTAAAAAAAAATCTTTTAGGACATCCAAAAGATAAGAGACTGTATTTTAGTTTTTGCTCATATCAAATCAGCATGACAATCAAAATCTTTTGTTAAGTGTAAGGATCAGAGAAAAAGAAAGGATGGACTAGAAAAAGCAGGCAACTCAACAAAAATAACAGACCTGATTTGCCTTACGTCCAAGGCCCATAAGAAAATTGTCAGGCTTTAAATCACGGTGAAGAAAACCTCTTGAATGCATATATTCAACTCTAGCAATCTGAAAAAAAAAACAATAACAGAGAGTAAAATCAAAATTATTACGATGAAGATACTATACAAGAACAGAGTGAACAAATGCCTACTAGACTTACTAATTGATCAGCAAGCATTAAAACAGTCTTCAATGTGAATTTCCGGTTGCAATAGTTGAATAAATCTTCCAAACTTGGTCCAAGAAGGTCAATTACCATGACGTTATAGTCTCCCTCGACTCCAAACCATTTGAGGTGGGGAATCCCCACTGCATAAAGGAAAACCATACTAAATTAGTCAAAGGAAAATCCTAGTTGTTTAATGAAATTATGTCCCTTTCTATTTTTCTTAAAATGAAGGGTTTATACTGATAATTCAGATCTAATTTCATCAACATGAGATTCTAGGCATCAATCAGATTGAAGTTCAGGTTTTTTTCATAAAAAACAAAATCTTTAGACAAATCGTTTTCAACAAAAAGGGCACTCCCTTCAATTTCGTATCCTCTAACACTATCAAGGTGTTCAGTTTCCAAACTTACTTCCTCCTTGGAGAAGCATATACAGCTTTGATTCATAGAAAAGTTGAGGATGCCTGGTCTTCACAGGCTCCTGAAATATTTTGAAGGAGAAAGATGCCGTCAAGAACTAACAGTAAATCAATCCATGACGCATTGATACATACTGATGCTATTAACAGATCAAATAAATTCCTACTCTTGTAAAACAGGAAGAATAAAAATATGACAAACACTGTCAACAAAATAAAGAGAAGACACAATAAAGAAATGGGGGATTTCATATAAATATAGGAATGATTGATCATATGTGTCCACATTATGTATAATATCTTAAGAGAACTATAAATGCAATGATTGAAAAATGAGGATGGACTTTACTAACAAAAGCGTCAACATTTACAGCATCTAAATATAACACAACAGATATTCAATAGACATGGCATAACATTGAGAATAATGATAAGTGCAAAGTTCAACCAAGTAAAACTGGTAATCTTGATCATATGTGTGCACAATCATAAACATAAATTCACAATAGACTCCACCATTGAAACAAATTTGCCCCATCTAGTCACATAAAACATAAAACTTGACGTACCATCTTAACAGCCACCTCCTCTGCACTATGCAAATTTACACCTGCAGCATATTTAGATCGATATAAGAAAATTGCCATACACATTAAATATTGAACAAACATGAAATTTCATTTGCATACCTAAATAAAGCTCCCCAAAAGAACCACTCCCAATTTTCCTCCCCAGTTTAAACTTCCCACCAACCAATTGATCCATCACGAAATGCAATCAAAAATAAATTCTGATCAAATTCGTACAGAAATCATCAACAGCTGATGATCTTACACAACCTCATGCAGAAAAACCCCTTCACTTTCATTGTCCACGGATTCACCGAAATAAAATTCGTAGCTTTATTAAAAATTGCATGAAAAAGCAATGAGATTTCCTAATCTAGTAATCCAAGTAGCAGGAAATAGAATTATAGCGTAAACCCAGATAAAAAGGAGCGAACTTTAGGAGAAATTTGATATCCTCAAGCAATGAGGATGAGATAATGATGATGATGATGATGATGATGATGATGATCTTGGGGGTACTACATTGTTGTGCAGGGCACACAACGCAGAATAATGAGAGAGGCCTAAATAGGAGGGAGGGAACAGAAGCGCATTGACCCAAAAGAGAAGATTGTAGAGAGAGAGAGAGAGAGAGAGAGAGGAAGTTAAGAAAAGGATGACAGAAGAGGAAAAGTGATGGTAAGAGAGAGAAAGACGGAGAGACAGAACAACTGAGAAACCAACCAGGAACATTAACATTAACAAGCAGCTACCACGTTTTTCCTTATTTATTTATTTATTATTTATTTTATTTTTTTTGTTCTCCGAAGGTACTCCCAACAGCGTGTCAAGTGAGACTAATCACTCTATGTTCAGAAGTCCCATATAGGATATACATATTTATTTATTATTTACTATAATCATTAATTGCTGTTTTTCTTCGGTGTTTTTTTAAAAATTAAAATCACCCTTTTTGAGGTTTGACTCATAACTATATGGTTGTGAGTTCGAAACTTCGAATCCCGCCGATGTGAGACCTTATTAGTGGGCGATTTATAAGTATATCTATAAGCACTCAAAGAGCACGGAGGGTTGCCCAGGCCCTGGTGAGCCTCTGGGACCTAACTCACCTAAACTTTCCTGTATAAAAAAAATGGTGGGTTGGCGTGAGTGGTAAGTACTCTCGTCCTTTAAACAAGTGAATGGGGATTCGATCTCTAACTGTTGCGAATGGAGCAAATTCACAGGCCAGCGAACAGCGAGGGATTTGACACGCGAGTGAGGATGCCCATAGATAAAAAAAAATCAACCTTTTTGTTAATACTCCCTTTATTTTCTTTCATTCATGTTTAATAAGGTTATTTTCGTTTTACCTTTACTTATTATTTATACATATTTTATGTACCCTCCTTACCTTAGATGAAAAATGAATATCTATTAAAAATTCTATTATTTATACTTTGGATGAAAAATGTGTCGTATTACCTAGTGTATTTATGTCATAGTTGATTGGAATCATTTATTAGTAAATCGAATTTCTAGTAATTATTAATTTTCAGGGAAACTCATAAAAATATATTTATAATGATAAGCAACGTATCGTCTTTTGAGGTTCTAGCATTTGATTTTCATGTATTACCAAAGTTATGCATGCATTCATCAAGTTGATATATGAACTGTTTAAATGAATTTAGGAATCTAATCTGGTTGAGAATTTCTAAAAATTGTGAAAAATTTCCCAAAAAGCATTATCAATTTCTAACTACAAGTTGAAGCTGTAAATTGTTAATGTGAATTTGAAAAACGTGATGAAGGGGTACGGGGGAAAACAAATCTTAGAGGATGTCTTGTCAATTTTTAGTGAAAAAGTTGGAATTTAACTCTTTTCCTTCCTAATTATAAAATATTTATATTTATTTTAGAAATTGATAACAAACATTGATAAATTTGTGAATATTTGTTGCATTTAGAAATTAATTATACATTTATGTCTTTTGGTTGAATAATGTTGAAATAAACAATCTGACCTGATTTAATTTTTTTCAAATTGAAGCAGTAATCTGTTTATTTTATTTTTTTAAATTTTTTAATTGTTGGTTAAGAAAATCAAAAAATTTCAGTTATTCCATGCATTTAATTTGGCATCACATTCTGTTGATTCTGCTTTTGCTGCCCTGGATAATCTCCTCCCTGCCTATGACCTTGATGTGCTTGCAGTGAGGATTATGGTCATATGTAGTGTTTAAAGATATCCAATTATCTCTATCATTTTAATAATAAATTGTTTCACTACATGATACATTGGAATAAATAGAAGACAAATAAATATCTTGTTGAATTGTTAAATAAATATTTTGTGGTTGATTTGATTGCATTGCAATGGTCATTTCGGTTATGGGACATGAGCTACTATCACAGCGTAATTATCTAGAATTTTGCTGCCCCTACCCAAGTTGTGGGAGGCTATTGCAGTGCAAAGAAGGATAAGATTATGTAATTTGTGATTGTATGTTAATAAAATGGGATTACGATTAGGCCTCCTATAAGAAATTAATCACAAAGAGGTCCTAAATAAGTTTTCAATGGGTCTCCTGAATTGTCAATGGTGCCCTTTGACTCTTTAAGTTGTTAATGAGGTAATCAATTCTTTTATGAGGGATCTAATTGTGATTTTTTTTAATAAAATTTCTACCATTAAAGTGTCCAGAAATAATAATCTGTTCAATGATAAATAAAAGAATACAATTTCTAATTATTTTTCTAGTTATATAGTATTTCTATGTCAATAATACAAGTATAGAGTTCAGTATACCTCGCACGCATGGGCGTTTATGATGAGAAAATTAAAACAAGTAGAAGATTTTATGATTAATGAGGTAAAATGATGAGCGTAATGAGAGATAAACATGCAATCTATCATAGAATTGGTTGATCCATGGAAAAAAATCACATAATTGGTTGAGACATGTTGGGCCCACCCGTAAATCCGCAATCAATGCACCATCACATAATAATAATAACATAATAATAATAATGAAATTTTATTAATAAGCATTGGGTGAAGTGATAAGACAATTGAAACTCCCATAAGGGGATACGAGAGTTTGAAACTTGGAGATATGTTTATTGAGAGGGAAAAAAAACACACTTTTAAAAGTTAATGGATTAAAATATGACTTTTCTAAAGTTAAGGGACCAAAAACATACTTAAGTCTTTTTTTACCAAATGTTCAAAACTTCAAATGATAACTTTACTCTGGTAATAGAAAAACATGATATAACCATGTGTGTGTTGGCCAAAAGACATCGTGTGTTGACGAGAAAAAAGTTATAACCGTATGTGTAGTACTCCCTTTGTTCTAAAATATAAGATCACTTTAGGGAGGAGATTTTGTTCCTAAATATAAGATCACTTTCTAATTTGACTCAAGTTTTACCTAAATTACCCCTATACTCCCTTCACCCCAAAAAATAGTTGTTTGAAGAAGATGATACTTTTAAAAAGGTGAAGGGTATTTTGAAAATTTCGTGTAATCCTAACTCATTGGAATGTCTTCCTTAATCTCTCCAAATTTGCCAAAGTGATCTTATATTTAGGAATATATTATATAACCATGTCTGTCTGAGTGGGGTCCCCTTTTCTCCTCCATATGGAAAACGGAGAACAGTCCACACCCTATAATTTTAGGCATTCTAGCTCAAAAACTTCAAATTCTATTATTCTATTTAGTTCAACAAAAATCTATTGTTCTACTCCCTCCCTCCCTTATTATTGTAATATTCATTTATTAGGGCTAATTGTTCTTCCAAATGTAAAGATGTATTTCTAGCTTCCAAAATTTGTTTATCGTGCCTACGGTTATGATACAATAATGAAGTCAAAAAGAAGCAAGAGAATAAAGAAAGCTAATAGGATCATTCAAAGAAACATACTAACTAACTTCTACCTACTCACTACCTTTAGATTGCCAAACTATATATATATAAGTAGGTCATACCTTTGTTAAGCAAATTTCTTAATATTATTAATTTTTTAATGTCAGTGATGCGTGCCTTATATTCCTGTAGTCTTGTGCGCGTCGAAAATGTGATAGTCTCGTAATGATTTATCTTACTATCTTTTACTATAATAAGTGAATCAAAGGACCTAAACTAAAAATGATACATCAAACACGATTGGATATATACACAATTTCTCACTCATAGGAGTATTAATACAAATATGCTACCATAAATCGATTACTTGTTCTATTTGTGCACAAGTCTTTGGAAATACTATGAGATCATAACACTAAAAAAGACCCCATTTTTACTCAAATAATGTTACACATACATAATAAAATTTTACTTGAATACTTCCACATTGTGTGCAAATAAAGTTACATGCACCTACATAATCAAAAATACTTGAAATTACGAAACTAGAATAAAAAAAAAATTTCAAGAAGTGGAGCAAAGAAAGAAATAATTAAGGTAGTGTAGAGGGGTTTGTGGTGAGGGAAGACAAGCGGTTTGGTAGGAGCTTTTGGAGACAGATGGGCCAAATTTGTGAAACACACAGATTTAGAAATATACCAACTACTCCCTCTGGTCCCTAATGTAAGAGCCCAAAATTTGAATGATTTTGGTCCCTAATGTAAGAGCTCACCCCATATTCTCTCCTCATTTAATGCATTTTTTCCTACTTTACCCCTAACTCTCTTTCATATTTATTAATGCTTATGTATTTCTCTCTCTTAAAAGTACCATATTAAATATGGACAATTTTGGAAAAGAAGCATTAACTACAGACACCCAACTAACATTCACATGTTTTCTTAAGAAGCGTTTTTTTGACGGCTAGCTCTTACATTAGGGACCGGAGGGAGTATGATGCAAAAGTTGGTCCCAATATGTGAATGTCATAAAAGATAATCAAGCTCAAGTGATTAATTTGCCACATACTCCTCCAAGTCTCCAACATCATCACGTTCAGAATTCCCTTTCAATTCATCCAAGAGTAATAACCTATCAACAAACCGCAACATTGCACTTTAATATCTCACATGACTTATACTTCGTTTTAAGTCATCATTTCTAGCATTTCAGTTTACCTTTCCTTTTCTTTTCTTTAAAAACTAAGCCTGTCAGTTTCATTACCTCATGCATATTTTCAATTTTTTTCGTTACATCCATTTGGCAATTAGCTTAATTATAGCTCTTAGCTTCTCAGATGTAAAATATAGGGGTACTCTATAAGGTAGAAATAAATGAGTGTTTTTTCTATTTCAAGGATTGTACTTCTTCTGTTTGAACATGTGACCTATTTGATTTTTTTAAAAAAAATACCAAGAAAGCTAAATGAACTTATAATTTGACTTGCCTATAATTTTAAATAAAAAATTATTTAACTTATAAACTAACATATAATATAATAATATGCAAAATGTATCATGATTAAATAGTTTGATTAGTCTATGTAATATATCCAAAAAATGTCAACTATATCTTACGTTCATTTAGAAAGAGAAGAATATTTATTTTCTAAGTTTGTAAACAAAAATACAGTAAAAATGAGGAATGCCATCACCGCTAAGGCTCCAAATCATAAGAGGCCTACTTAGCTGCGGAGCGGTCTGGGATGGCGAACAATGTCACGATAATCAAGTTAGATAAAATATAGAATAATCAAGCGTGAAAATGATAAAACAGAAAGTAATTACTAATTAGACATCCCCAATTATATAAAGCCATATAAAAAGTCACCAGAACCATTTAAATGTTTTACTCTTTTATAAACAATATCTGATATAATTTGCATTTTCCCACTTCACAATTATCACACGCAAGGCATATATGTGTGTCTATATATATACATGAATAAAATATAAAAAAACCTGCGGATCATTAATTACTGTTTATTAATGGAATTATAACAGGTCCATGCAGAAGCAGTATACAAGCTAGTGTTCTTCCAACCAAGTCTAAGAGTGCCATCAACATGAGCAAGAGTATAGCCATGTCCATGAAGATGACCAGGAGAAAACATATTCAATATCAACTGAGCTTGAGCCATAGAATTAGCACTCATAGGAATCTGCACAAAACAATGCCTCCCCATAAGCTCACTCCTCCACTGCCTAAACTTATCTTCCCCACTCCTAGCAGGCCCTCCAATGGCCAATATATTACTTATCTCCTTCCCCAAAAGCTCATGTTCAACCTTATGCCTATTACAATCCTCACTTCCCATATAGGCCCCCAGAGAATCAAACATAGTAGAATAATAATGCAAAGACCCAACAAAACGGTCCAAAAAAGACCCACCATTTGAAATATCTTGTTCAACCAATGTTATGATCCTAGGCTCTAATTGTTCTAACAGTTTCAAACTTTTCCAATCTGGTCCTGTTGCATCGTACAGAGAATGTTGTAGCCAGTGTACGGCTAGTGTTTCACCTGGTCTTACTTGAATCATTGAGTGGAAATCCTCAACTTCCCCGAACTTTCTTGCAATTGGTTGAAAATGAAATGACATTCCAAGCCTTTTAGCAAAATTCGTGAGTTGTTTCCCAGTTTCTACCAAAAGTTCCATTGAGGATCCCATCCCTGTCATTCTGACACGTGGCCTGCCTTCAATTCTTGTGGCTAGAATATGGAAAAAGGCTGGCCATTGAAGACCTTGCATGATGTCTAAATCTATGATGTGAATGTTGTCACAATAATGTACTGCTTCTAGAATGGCTTGATTGGAAGTGAAATGTGCAAACTTGATGAAAGGGGAGATGTTGTTGAAGATTTGGAATGAGGAGTGAATTGTTTTGTGATCAATTAATGGAGGAAATACTCCTAGCCATGAGTTCATTACTCTGCTTGCCATGGCTTTAGCAAAGTAGGCTACAATTCTCTCTGCACAAGATGGCTTGTATGGTGAGACAACTTGGTTGAGTTCAAGTAACATCCTTTGTGCTTCATTCAGGTTGTCCACTGAAATTGCCACTGCACACTCCATTAGAAGTGTCAAAAAATGTAGCCCATCATCATCATTGTTTTGGTCTAGTGGATTTGTTTGAGTTTGGATTTGCTGGACGTTGTTATTGAAGTTGAAGGGAGATTTTCTTGGGTATAGAACAACAGGAGAGACTAGTGAAGGTACAAGGGTTTCATGATGAGGATGAGAAGAGGACTTTGTCTGGTAAGGAAGAAAGTGATTATTGTTGTTATGATCAGATGTGGTTTCAGTAGCTGGTAAGTCATCTACAAGATGTTTGGCAAGATGTTCCACCCAATCTGATGGAAACTCATTTGTTGCAAAGTTTACTGTGTTTTCAATATTGGGTGGTATTGTTGGCTTTGAGAATGGGACTGGTGATGGTAATGATGATATTGAAGACAATCCAACATTGATATTTGGGTAGTCCCATGATTCATGCATGTGTACTGGTCGGATCATGTTGATGAAATCTCCATGAATTAACTCAAATCCTACTTTCATCATAGAACAAGGAAGGTTAATTCATAGATTATGGAAGAAAGAGAGATAGAGAAAGAGAGGAAGGGGGAGGGTTTAATGTAGAGGAAGATGTTACTTATAAAGGAGGAAGGTGATCATTGATTATGACTCTTGAGATTAAAAAAATATGTGAATTTTCTAGCTCAAGGGAAGGCCGGCATAGTCAAGTCATTTGGAAAAAGATGAGGAACTAGAAGCTAAATATTACACGTTGGGCTAATAGTGATTTCTAGGATTAATTATTGCTAATGACTGAAATGTAGTTTGTGAATATGATTTTTTTTCAAGGATATTTTCTTCATGTGCTTGGACATCAAGTTTTGAGCATAGGGGATGCTACAAAAGTGGTTAATTTTATAAGGAGAGGGACGTTTTGTTTTATCTTGACTTATATATAGCGATGGGGAAGGAGCAACTACCACTATTTTAATTCTGTAATTAATAATAATTAATGTCAATAATTTAAAACTGATTGATGTGGAAATTGTTGCTTTAAATCACATGAAGTTTAATTTCTATATGTTAATGCTCTGTGACTATGCACTCATCTCAATAATTAAATTTCCAGGTCATTGATTACGTTATGGTGAGGATAATGCCTGTAAACATGTTTTCTTTGGTTTTTTTAACCATGACGATTATTCATTGGAATTGTTAATTCAATTTTTATATTTTCGCAGTCCATCAGCTTGCCCCCCCAAACAAATATGAACCAACCAAATCTATGATTGTGACCTGACCTCATTAAAAGACTACATCTGAGAGGGCATTCTAGTCGCAAAACAATCCATACTAATTGATTGTTTGGATACTTATTAGTTATTAGTTTTAGAAAACATATTACGCATAGGTGACCAAAGAGATATGAAAAAAAAGTTCAGCTGCTGCCTGCCATTCAAATTCAATCTTATTAACAACACATATGAAGTTATATTTTTGAAGATTAATCAAATCTTAACCATTTGATTTAATCGAAAAATCCATATTGTTGTAGTGGTCTTTACTCTTTCTGGAGATTATTGGAAATAATTAAGCTACTTACAGAATTTTCAGGGTTAGTTATTAATTTTTAATATAGAAAAATATATAATATAAAAACCGATGCATGTCTGTGTACAAGCCAGTACACATTTATTTATGATAATTATGGCAGAACATTACTAGATAAATTTATTTTACTCTTATCTATCTGTAGTTCTGTACAGAGGAACTTTATGATAATTATGGCAGAGCATTACTAGATAAATTTATTTTACTCTTATCTATCTGTAGTTCTGTACAGATGGTTTCGAATTAACTTCGTCACTCCTACTGAAATTATTCACAATATTGGAAATATTTTTTATGCAACAAATTTTAATTACACACACATATAATTAATGGCAGCCCCTGATTACGTCCTACATTATTAAACAATTCTGTAGTTTTGACAGTTATTTAATTATTATTGTATCGTTACCTGTAATGCATATACCAATCTGATACATTTTAGTCAAATCCATGTTTGTTTTGTCGTGGGTAATATATTAATTCAGTTGTTAAACACCCTTTTTACGTGAAAGTGATGCCCTGGACATATTTTATTATGATTAAGGGTGGCAACTAGCAATCCTCCAAATGGCTTAATTACCAAGCCACAACGACAGTTTAATTTACAAAACTCAATTCCTATTATTTAATTTCAATTACTTGGATATAACAATCATTTGAAATTTTTTACACGATTCATTCAAACAGTTAGAGGGCGCACAACTATAACTTTTCACCGCATAATATAAAGTTTAACTTTTTGAAAAGGTTAGTTGGATTGACAAGAAGACTAAGCAACACCGCAACTAAAATTTTAACGACAGAATTACGATAATGCATGTAAATTATAATTATGTATGTGTGTGTATGCTCGTAGCGTCACAGTGTCACACTATATGAGGACACTATTTGCTTAAAATCGAAAATCCTAAGAAGAAAAATTATTATCATTGACAAAATATATATTATTAACTCATCAATAAAATGAAAGGCTAATTGAACTATCTTCCGTAACGGGTAATTAACTCGTGCTCACTAATCTTCCCGACAGGTAACTTGCAGAGGTCAAGTGTGGGTCAGGTGTTCGGTTTTGCTGCCCGCACGATACAAGATACTGATCGAGAGCTTTTGGAAACCTACTAAACAAATCTAAATCGTAATATTATTAACAGTTGTTAATTTTATATTTATCTTTTGGAGCTTTGACGTCTTCAAAGTTTAATTATGACATTTTTTAATGGCCAACTAGCTAATAGTGACCCATAAGAAAACGTCACGTACATTTTGTATCCATATTTTAATTTTAAGAAATGAATAAACTGGGTCTACAGAGGGATTAAGTTGCGCGCATCGAATCTATATTCAGGTTCATTTTTCTACAAAAAAAATATTTTTATGAGTACAAAATATAAGAAAATAAAGAAAAAAAGATAATCTCCCAACTGGATTTTTTTTCTAAAATAATTTTATTAATTGAAAATCATTATTTAGAAAATTCTAATCTCGATTCCTTGTTCTATAATTAAATGGTGCAGATCTTATCATGTCAATGTGCACAACTGCTGTGTTTATCATAGTATGATCTAAAGAAGCCAGATGTTCAAAGAGTGCCTAAGAGAGTGCAATTACTTCATTACTTGTCCATTTTACTTACTTTATAGTTTTCTGCATTTTTTTTTATAACAAGTTTTCTGCATATTCTTTAGACAGCAGGACGGTATTTAATATGCATGAAAATGATTATCCAATTCGCTTTTTTCCCCACTTAATAAACTGCGCTTTTAAATGAGGAAAATGGGTCATGATTATTTATTTTAATTCAAGAGAGGAATCAGCCAAATGAAAAAGGAATCCAAGGCATAGCAGCCTATAATAAACATCGGAATATTCCAATAGAATTGTGTAGTAGTGGTAGTATAATACGATCACTTTTGCAGTCTTCATCTTCAACGTCAAGCAAACGTCACACAAAATGCCTTTGTTTTAGCTTTTAACCCTTTTATAAGCCTAAATGATATCACAGCAGAGAAAATGACTCTGGAATTAAAGAAAATTGATTCCACTTTCTGCTCCAGAATAAGTATTGGGTCAACATAGAACCTTCTAATTAGTCAGTATCACGTAATTTTAATAAAAAGTCACACACACACACATATTTATTTAGAGAAGAATGGATCTAACAGGACAGTAACGGACTAATATGATCACAAGTGTCATCCACATAGCATTCCACTCTAAACTGGGCAAAGCCATTAGTAACTAAACTTCATATGAGCCAGACAAAGCGCCCTTCTAAAAATAATCAAAACAAGAAGGGTTAAATATCATTCTGTCCAATAAACAATTTTGAAAGGTCAAATTGGCCAAAGAACAATAAAATGGTTCATTTTGGCAAAGGAACAATAAAAATGGCTCATTTTGGCCAATAAACTATTTGAAAATGCCAAAATAACCCTTAGAACATAAGTAAAATAATTTTTGAAAATGTTGGTCTCAAGGTTATTTTGGCATTTTCAAGTAGCTCATTGGCCAAAATGAACCATTTTAATTGTTCTTTGGTCAGAATGAACTCTTTTATTGTTCTTTGGTCAATTTGACCCTTTCAAAATTGTTTATTGGCCAGAATGATATTTAAACCAATCAGTAAATTTATATTGCTTACATGCAACTTATGTGTTTCAAATATAACGAAGTAGTACGTACACCTAACTATATGCCGATAAAACAAGCTCTCTTGACCGAAGACATTATTTGACAATCTTTTCTTCAAAAGAAAAAAAACTGATAGCTAATAAATTATTGAACGAAACTAATCACGAATAAAATTTACTAAAATATATTTCGCAAACCAAGTCGATCTGAAAATTTCTAACTTGACATATTCATCGACATAAGTTGAAGAGATCAAATCAAATGCTATAGCAATAATGCAAGTGCAATTACTCGAAACGTATGTCCAAAGCACAATACAACTTAAAAATTTGTATCAATAGTGGAGGGTCAAAAACATTCTGTTAAATTAAATTGGCTTGGGTTTGTGGCTCCTATTCTGTCTGAGACTGGATCCATCAAAAGTTTGTCTTGTTACGAAGAGCTTAGCTTCTAACCTTTAAAAAAATTAATTATTGCTTGTAGAAGCCTCAGAGACTACTGGTAATGTTTCAGCTGTCTCGTCATCTATCATCATAAGCCAATCCCATTAAATTAGCATATTTACAAACAAAGAAGCTTCAAATATGATATAAAATGTTTTTTTAAAAAAAATGAAAAAGAGCTACAGGCTTACCAAAAAGTGACTTGATTGATGGCCTCGTAGCTTTGGGGCTTTTCTTTTTAAATTCAGCTGCACGGCACAATCAAAGGCAAAATTAAGCATGAGTGAATAAATTAAGTAACCATGAGTGAATAAATTAAGTAAAATTTAATATATCTCAGATTCAATAATACTTCTTATTCTTAATATAAAGACTTAATTAAGTAATTGGAGGAAATTAAAAGTACTGAATAAATTAATTAAATATTTTTTTGGAGAAATACTTAAAAGTATTTATGTTTATAGGCTATCTCCAAATTATATTGGCCAGCTTATAACAAACATTATGATTAACATCACTTGTTAATTTCCTTGGACTCATGGCCAAATACGTTCGTGTATGTGGGATATTTCAGTTATTAAGCAAGGGCTATGATATATCTTTCAAGCAGATCCTAAATCAAATGTTGTAAAACTATAGTTGATGTGTGATGGCAAAAAAAAGTTAATATGTTATTCCACACAATTATAATTTTTTTATATTATCTGGTGAAAGAAGTTCTACTAAGTAAAGACAAACATATCAGACATGCATAACACTTAAAGGCATACTTAACTTGTAAACTTATGTGACACTATAAGAGAGAGAGAGATGTACTCATTCCGGGAACTTGATAGTCATTGACAATATCAAAGTTCTTGTACGTGTACCCGACAAAATTTACGTCTTTAGATGAGAGCATCTGTAAAACAGCCCAATTTGAAGAAAAATAATAATGAGAAAAAAGAAAGCTTTGGGAAGGGCAATAGCTGCAACAGGAAACTTGAATACAAAAAATGTTATCACACGAGAAGATGTCACCTAGGCTAAATGATCATCATAGACAACCTTTTGCTGGAACTTAAAAAGAGATAGCTATTACTCTTATATTATTCTTGAGACATTTTTTCAATAAAGAACATGCGGCACCCCCTTTTCTTCCAGAGACTAAACTCTCAAGCACATTTTAACAATCGTATCGTAAGTGATGGAAGCATTAGTTATTCCCATGATCAAACTAATGAAAGCTCAAAAGCAACTCTTGATGAACTCTTAAGTCTTAACAACTTTAAGAAAATATGTGTTACAATCCGAAGTTCCAGAAACTGTAATCGTACATTTAGACACGGTCCATATTATGGAACCGGGGAATTACTTGTTATAACACTTAGCAGGTTATCATTTTCAATATCGAAATTCAAATTGACCATTTTTTGGAAATTCCAAACAAGCCTGCTAGCATGTCAGATTGTGTATTACCATTGCCCTACCTTAGAAACAAATCCCTTAAGTCTTGTACTTTTATCTGCCCTACCATTGAGATAAAACACATTCTAAAAAATCATTTAACACATCAATGCAAATTCAACTTTTTATACTTTCCAGATAAGCATAACTGCAAAAGAAATGACGATACGTGATTTAAACAATGATATGTAATTGATTTTCTTTGTTCCCCCTTATCTTGCCAGAAAGGCCTATCAACAGAAACATACCTTTGATTTGTGAATATATCAGCTACCTGTGGAGATAAAAAAACTGTAACAGTGAAAGCAACCAACTGTAATTACCTTCCTCCATGGACTAATTCTAGAAGATGGTTGACTGCTGCTGTTGGACTGCGATGTAAATGGTACAATTTGTTTATGATAAATGACACTAACGGACTCAGAATGTAGCCATACAAAATAAGTATGAATATGAAGGAATGAACTACATACCTCATCAAACTTTTCAAAATTTTGAGTATCTAAGTCATCATTAACCTCAGGTATAAATGCAGCTTCCATTTGGTATAGCTTATCCCATTCAATACCTTTAAAAAATGGATGAGCCTGACGAAGAAGAACAGAACAAGAAGTTAACTTTTATATCCATCTACAAAACGAAACAAATCTAAGAATTTAGAATAGAACACACCATACACAACCTTTATTTCACCTGCACCTTCTGATCCTAGCCTCTGGTTTACATTACACAATAGATTTCTGATCAAATCAATAGCTTCAGGAGAAAGCATTGCCTCTTCAGGAAATTTTAAGTTAGTTTTCCAGTTTACTATCTGTAAGAAACAAGTAGAAGAGATAAAATATCATTCATTACAAAAGAAGACTTCAAATCTGTTCAAATATAAAAGTCAAAATGCACACAAAACACAGGAAACATTATATAGGGCAGAAAAGTGTTAATGCAAGTAGGGAAAGATTCAAATTGTATTTATTACCTTTCTGCATGTTGTCATTGGATCATCAGAATAAAAAGGAGGATATCCTACCAACATTTCATACATAATAGCTCCAAGAGACCACCTGAAAATTATATAAGAACCAGATTTCTGTCAATAATTTTTACAACACACACTTGGAATTTTTCCCATTCAATCCTCAAATGAATCAATACTCAACAAGCTTCAAAAAAAACCTTGAAAGATAATATTTAAAAAAAAAACTTGAAAGATGTTAATATAGTAGGTCGCAAGGTTATGAGTTTAAATCCTTTGTTGAGTCTGTGGTAGTGTTGGCCCTGACAATTTAGTGATCTTGATCTCTTCTCCAATGAACACAATAATTTAGTTTATTTCTATGCTAAGACACAACAAAGTACAACATTGTATGCTAAAGAAATAGACTTTTTAGAGTTTGTCCCACTCTTAAAAAAAACTTATTAGAATTCTCCTCACTTACTTCTTAATTTCTGTCCATATCTCCCCTACCTTGTCATCGCTACAACTTCCCTTTTCTCATTGGATTTCCTCTCTTATCCGGTCGCTAACCTCTAAGCGATTATTTCTGCACATAATTCACCCTTTTCTGCCCTCTGCCATGCATTTTGGCAGCAGCAATAGGTTAGACCTGATGGACATAGTGAGCTGTAGTGACTAGTGAGTTGTGGAGTAAAACTTATGTTAGGACTTAGGAGGGCCACGTCCTTCAACACTTACATTGGAATAAAGAGAAATCATCCCAAGAAGTCAAGGGTAATATTGTATTTAACATGGAACTGTATGTAGGACAAACTATGGAGAATCCAGCTACTGCTGACATGTCAGAGAATTAAGGATCTGCACGGGGGACATGGCAGGGTACAATCCAATATTCAAAAATATGTGGAGAGATATGGTCTCCCAAATACCAAACTAGAGAGGCACCATGTCATATATTTTCCCCTTTTACTGTTCCAAGGCTCTTGGGCAAATTTTCCCTTAATACAGCTACGAGTTTGCTCCCCATAAAAAAAAATGCTTCAGTGCACTTGAGTTGTAGCTCAAAAGAACCATCAGTTTCTCCATTATACAATATCATGGACTCTCAAACTACATTGCACGATGTTGAAAAGATCAACCAGAAATGAATGAAAAGATTTGACAAATCAGAAGTTCAAAACTCACCAATCGCATTCCATCCCATAACCTTTCTTCAATAGAACTTCTGGGGCAATATAATCAGGTGTACCAACAGTGGAGTAGGCCTGCAACACTTACATAGGTGCAATGATAAATAAACTCAAGGTAAAAAAAGGAACAAATTTATCTGAAGCAGATCGGACAAAGATTATACAGAACATATAACAGTGATAAACTTACTAGGGTCCTCCTATTCTTTTGCCAGTGTTTTAATTGTTCTTGTTGTGTGCGCGTTGAAAATCCATGTTGATCATTCTGTATAGAACCATTCACACACTGATCCTCTGAAAAGTCATCCTCTTGAAGTGTGCTGCAATCTAATGGTTTGCAAAGTCCAAAATCTGACAACCTTAAGTGTCCATATCTATCCAATAATAAATTATCAGGCTTAATATCCCTGCAAATAAGACGCTGAAAATCAATGCATAGTCTAAAATTTACTGAAGATTCTTTATTGTAGACAGAGAAAATTATAAAGGGAGATAAATCTGACTTCATATGTCAAACAGATTAAGCACGTGGTCTTTTTAAATTGATGTGAATAACAATTGTGAGAACACTTATAATTCTAACAGAGGGTTATGTAAGTTATTTTATGCATACCTATGGATATAATTGTGTTTATGTATAGATTCAATTGCCAAAATTGCCTCTCCGATATAAAATCTAGCTTCATCCTCAGTCAAGATATCCTTTCTAATAAGTAAATTCATCATGTCCCCACCCGGTAAATACTCCATAATCAGGTACAGGTATTCATCATCTTGGAAAGAACAGTAAAGTTTGACAATGCAATTGCTATCAACCTCTGCAAGAAGGTTTCTTTCTGATCTGACATGTTCTACCTGCAGATATCACCAGCTTTGGAAAAAGTGTTACAATCCTATTGGTCTTGGCCATAAAAATTGCTCTTGACTTAAACAACACAACATAGCAAGAAAGACAATTTTAAACCTGGCCTCTGCGAAGCATCTCTGATTTCTTTAGCTTTTTCATTGCAAATACATGCCCTGTTGTCTTTTCCTTGCAAACTCGGACCTGCACAAATCTCCATGTTTTAGGGAGCATTCAAGCTATCGGCATAACACAACTTTTTACTCCAAGCATCAAACAATGCAATCAGGAATGGTCAATGAGGTGTCACCTCCACAAACACAACAATGTATTACTTTGATTTCAGACAAATAAGTTCTAAACGCACATACGCAGATATGTGAAAGTGTTATGAAGAATATTACGTTAAAGAAATAAGATGGCATAATGACTACATCAGGCCTTTTTTGTGCTAGTATTTTTCCTATTAAAAATCTTGGCTGTCTGATATATGAGATCTACTCAAAAGGCATCATAATTATTTAAATGAATCTAATGGAACAAGGATGTGTAAGAACACACACACAAACACATAAAATTACATGAGCAGTAAAAGAAAATAATTAGATTCTAAACTTAAAGCAAATTATTCATATCATACTCATGCATAAACATACCTCTCCAAATGCACCTTTTCCAATCATAGTCAACAGCTCAAAATCATCAACGCCCATCTTATGTCTCTGAAGTCGCATATATTCAGTTTCCTTTTTCTCCAAAAACTTGAAAAGGTTATTTTGGTCTTCCTCAGAGACATCAGCATCAGCCAACTTCTTTTCCAAGATAGTTCGACTGTTATCATAAAATGCAACCACACACCTATTACCACAACTTATTTGTTTATGCAACTAATCTCAAAAACATTAACAAATCTTCCACTAGAGTCACCTACTCGGTCACCATTTACAACTAACATTACATGGTGTGGTAAAGATCAAGCTAACGCCAAACCATTCTCAGCATTAAATATATAAATAAATCATACCGTTCCTTTCTATCCTGAAGGCTCTTCATTTGCTCCTTATAATGGTTCTCAATATACTGCTTTGCTGCAGCAGCCTTTTGTTTTGTTGTATTAGAAAGAGCTTCATCATCCATCTGAGCATCTAAATCTTCAGCACCATAACCCTCCCTCTTCGTATGAGGCCTTATTTTGTCCTTTGGATGAAACTTGTGAAGCCAACCTCTAGAAGAATCCATATCATTCACCAAGACCTAGCAAAAACCTCGATGACTAACAATCATCCTACTTGAACTATATATTGTACAAGCCACGTTCACAAAAATCCTTATTGCAAGAAACCTCCGTAAGAGTAAAACAAACTCACGTGAAGAGATCTAAAAAGAAGAAAGTTATGGATGTTGGTTATTCAAAACATGCATGTAATCCAAATCTCAAAATTCAAGCATGTCTCGTGTGTGATCTCAGGACCATTCAGAGTGCAATGGAAATCATAAAGACAAGCTAAGGAATTGCGTTTGAAATACGCAAAAGAAAAGGAAGGAAAAATAATGAAGCTGAGAAATCGGATTACCAGGTAATTAAAAGGAGGACAAAAGCAAATCAGATGGTGATGTGGCTACACTTTTTTTTTTTTTATTTATGAAAATGTGGCCAACTGGACATGGCAATGGAAATCGCAATGACAACGGTAAGTATGTACTCTTTCGCGGTAGCCGTTAAACCTTATATATATAGTACTTTTTTTTCCTTCGCGGTCCAAATTTATTTAACGCCTTTTTAAACAATCTTCTCCTTTTTAAATCTTTTTTATAGACAAGTTATCAGTGGTGTCATAGGGAAATTAATAGTTTTGGCGGATATAATATTTTTTATTGTTTATTGGTTTATTTAATATTCCATCTTGTCCCTGGTACAAGAGACCGCCACCAAAAAAGCTTTTTAAAAAAACATTTAAATGTTTGTTAGTTGTCTGGAGTTAATGCTTGATTTCCAATATTACCTATATTTATTATGATACTTTTAAGAGAGAGAAATATATATACATTAATAGATATGAAAGAGAGTTTAGGGTAAAGTAGGAAAAAACACATTAAATGAAGAGAGAATTTGATCAAGATGAGCTCTCATATTTTGGACCAAAACCATTCAAATTTTGGACTCTTATATTATATTAGGGACCTGAGAAGTATCATTTACTATGTACTCCCTCCGTTCCTAAATATAAGATCACTTTAGCTAATTTGGGGAGATTAAGGAAGACAATAAAATTACATGATCTTCCCAAAATACCTCTCAATTACTTAACTTTAAAGGGAGGAGGGGTTTTCAATGAAAAGAGGGAGGAGTACAAGGGTAGTTTAGGCAAAACTTGAAATAAAATATGAAATGATCTTATATTTAGGAACTTATCCACTCCCCCAAAGTGATCTTATATTTAAGAACGGAGAGAGTATTACCCAAATTGATACTTGCGTAGTTGTTGTTATTTGGCCAAAATCATTTAACTCGTTGGTTTGGTTTTCATAGGAGTTAAATTAGAATTTGCAAAATTACAATCAGATCATGTGGTTCTTTGCGGAAAAAACCAAGTTTCCCCGAAATCCAATAGGATCACCCGCATGTTATCAATACTTTGTTTTGCCGTAATACTTGTTAATTAAGATCAACAAGATTATTTTTGTCTTAGCCTGGTGGATTGCCATTTGTTTTGGAAAGTTCATTCCATGGAGAGATAGAGGATGAAGATGTAGATAAACAGGAAAAAGGCATATCTAGAAGGCGTAAAGTTTAAAATGCTTGCATATGAATAAAAGGTGGATAAAAAGAAGGAATATCGTGTCACGTGCCCAGGTGAATGTAACGTGGCATCTACTTATGCCATTACTACTCACCAAACCATCAAAATAAAAGGATTCAGAATTGCTTGAAAGATAATGCAATACCTCAAAGATGTGATCAGATGAAAGGCAATGCTTGGCTTATGATTATACTCCGTTCCAAGGGTCTGTATGTGGACTTTTAATTCTTTTCAATAACCCATAAGACGCCTGACTCCCTCTGATCTCTGCTTGTTTTCTTCCTAATCTAAAAAACACCAATAATTTGTATTTTTTCGTCATCCTTCTCTAGCTGGCAGTTGCTGCACGTTGTAGTTATTGCTGGATGCTTGGATATCTTGGATATTAAAAAGAATAAAAAAAGTTAATATGAGGGGGAACAGATTGTTTGTGTACGTATGACACAAGAAATATCACATTCTTTATAATTATGTGCATAAAAGAGGTGAGATAGCATCAATACAATCAATCCAAAAGATGGTAAAAGAATCGACATATATAAAAATAAAGTTGATAAAATTGATAATGTGGGGGATTGAATAGATGGGCAGATGTATGGAAAAACAAGAAAAAATTATAAAAAACTGTTGGATAGGACATTTTAGTTGATGCTCACCCATCCAATATACTACAGCAAATGGTAATTATAAAATCAATTTTTTTCCATAAATTAATGATGTAAAATTTTAATCATTTCTAAGCAACTCTATAAAATAGTAAAGCATTATAACAGAGGTAGAAAATTCATATTTTGAATTTGTGTGAGCTATTAATTATCAGGATTTTCAACTAATAATTACAAATTTCCAATAGGATTCAAATGATATTGCATCCTCTTATTTATCAGTATTCACGACCCATCTCAAGAGGATGTGAAGACTCCTTATATTATTCCAGCAAAAACTCAGGAGCGTGGGATGTGAAGACTCCTCTTTTCTCAGCTAGTAGGCGAACATTGTGTTTGGTTCTCTGTTCTCACACATGTATGCAAGAGTATTGGAAATACTCTTTCACATTTTTGTCTCAAGCCAACAAATAATTGCTTTTCCTCCCTGGTTCAATTTTACACTGTGATTCCGTTATTTTTTTTTTGTTTCCAAGGATATCCCCACCCGCGTGACAAGTGGGACTAATTTCTCGTTATTCTAAAGTCTCATATAGCAGGGGTAGACAGTTGGCCTGTAAATTTGCTTCATTTACAAGGGCTAGGGATCAAACCTCCAACTACTTAGTTAAGGGATGAGATTACTTATCACTCATGTCAACCCACCAGATTTTTTTTTTCTTAAAGGGCTGTGATTTCGTTACGCTTAATTACGCTTAATAGGGCTTTTTAGGTGAAGAGTATGTGCGGGGTTAAGACTCTGGATTTTCAAGGTTAACATTCTTTCGTCGCTTTTCATTTTGTTTTGATCGATTGTCTAAGTGTTTAATTGTAGGCTTCTTATGTCGTTTGTTGGCATGCATGAGGTTAAGTCCATGCAAAACCTCATGCATGCCTTTACAGAGCATTGTTGCCGCCATTGGAAGAATAGCCAAGTATGGTTGTGGTACTGGCCTTGCTTTCCTACTTAAAGTACAGAAACAACGGTGGCATTAATGGTATCATTGAGGTTCGCAGCTAATTTTCAAGTCCATGCAACCGGCCACTGATTTGGCAAACGTCAGAGGCTGGTTTGGCATGCTATCAGTTTTCTTACACCTAAAATATGATGCATGGAACATCTCAAAACTATACTAATATTTTAGAAAAAATTACTTAGAAATCTCATAGAAGAATAGAAGAAATGCAGGTCCCATTAAATCCTATAATTATCATGAGATATTTGTAGAACCTAACTTCAACATGTAACATCCTCACACTACAAGAAAAAGGCCAGAATCTAACCTATTTAGCATTTTAATATTATTTTTTAAAACTAGAAATTATATTATTATAATATAGTTATTTGATATTTGTTGCTAATTTTTAATATAAAATTACAATTATATCCAATATTCTAGACGTTATATTAACTCTGATTTTCTATACATCTTCATTGAAACAATATCACTCATTATTTATCTCTCTAATCCTCTTACTCATTCATCAAAAATGACATCCAATAGATTATAAGTCAGACTCAGGCCTCCTTTCAACGACACAGACCAAACTAGTTATTATACAGGTCTAGATCAGTCTAAACTATTCCCACCCAATTGTCACCTTCCATAGATTATGAAATTTGAAGGATGTTTTTAAAAGAGAAAATGGAGGAAAAATATATTCAAAATTCATTACATTTTTTGTCATTTTATTTTTTCCTTAAATAAAAAACACAATGATATGAATATGATCGTCAATCGTCATGGTCATATGGTCATGAAGTGGTAAACCCTCAAAGGCTCAAACTATTTTGCCTCCCTCCCTCCCTCCCTCCGTCAGCGAATCCAAATATTAGTCTCTCATATATATATATATATTCACAATCACATACTCTCAGTTTTGAAGTCGTCGCCTTTCATTGCATTAAGTACTCTACATCTACGATCCAATCCTAATCAATTCTCACATTCCTCTTTCATTACGATCTAATTAAATTAAATCAATTTCGCATTTGCATTGTGCTTCATTTCTCTCATTCGTCATTTCAGGAATGGCCAGAATCCTAGGGCAAGGATTTCTGGCTTTACTTTTCGCTCTTTCGATCTCCCTAGCTGAGTCCTCAAATTTTGAGCCTATCTCTCATTCTCACCGATCCGCCGCCTCACAAATCTTCACTCCCATCGATGGATCATTTTCTAGGTACCTCACTATATTATTTACATCTTTATCCTATGGAATTACCGATTTTTATTCGCCTTCATAAATAATATTTTAACTTTCGTATAAGATAGTTTTTTATTGGATTTAATTTAAAGCCACCGCATTGCCTGATGCAAGCACATGTGTAATGTAGAGATGTCTAAATATTTGCTTTTGCTTTAAGACCTTTAGCTGTTACGTTTTGTGTATATATATAATTTTGACATTTGCCTCTGTGGAGCTTTGAATGATTTGTCCATGTCAATGTTCTGTTGTCTGTTATCAGCTTAGAGGATGCATATGAAGCCTTGAGAGTTTTTGAGATTCTTGCTGTTGAAAAGAAGCCAGATGTCAGTACAATTACTTGTGAGAAAGTATTGGAAAATCTTGGGTCGTCTTCTCCTCTCAAGGATTTGTACTATGCCTTAAAAGTTAATAGCTTACTAAAATGTGGGGTCAATGAGGATGTTTTCAAGGTATTATAGTTGAAAGGCATTGCTCTGTTAATTGCAGTTTAAATTTTGTCACTCAAAAGATATATGTGTTGGTGTCTTGAAAGTCTCATTGTTGATGGCAAAATTTATTGATCTTGTACAAGGACATTGCTTCGCGAATTAAAGCCACAATCAAGGATGCAAGTACTTTGCTTGACTTATACTACTCAATAGGAAGCTTAATTGTTATCAAGGTAATATTCTGGACTTTTACTTGGTTTGCTTAACAGTTTACATTAGATTAAATTTGGTTTTGGCTTCTGGACTATCTGATACATATACAAAGATTACTATCTTGTTCATGTCTACTGATAACTCAGGCTCCATTTCCCACTCATCTTGTGTGTTTGCAGTTTCACACTCTGCGTTGTGCTTTCAATTTTTATGGTTGTTTATAAGCTATTCTCAAGTATTGGTCTCTTTGGTGTACAATTCTTCTAATTACAGCTTATTAAATTAACACTGTATTTCATCATCATTTTAGTTGGTACAGCTCATCAGATCTTTGTCCTTCTTTCTATGCAGGGTCATGCTTCCAATGTTGATGTCCTTTTGCCCGATGCTGATGCAACTTTTCGTTCTATTAAGGTCCTTTCCATTTTATATTTATTATATAAATGTTAACTAGGTTTGCTTTTGTATAATGATATTGCCACATCTAATGATAGCTAGGAGACTCATCATATTTCAATTAGACTTTTTTGGCTGCATTTAGAATTCTTTCTGTCCCTTGAATGCTTGGGGTTGATATCTTGCGTTATTGACAGGCTTTAAGCCAAAGTGATGGAAGATGGCGTTACAGCTCTACTAATTCAGACCCTAGTATTTATGCCGCTGGTAATGAATTAAGTGGTATTTTTTTATAGTGACAGGCTGTCAGCCTTGGGCTTCCTGGAATTGACCTTCATTGACAAATATATCTTATCATTTTGCTGCAGGGTTAGCACTTGAAGCCCTTGCTGGAGTGGTCTCATTGGCATCTTCAGAAATTGATCACTCTAGGGTAGAAGTTTTGACTATCAAAGTTTATATCTTTAGAATATATAATTGTCTATTCTTCAATTCTTCAGATTTAAAAGTTTTATATACCATTCCTGAAAATTATCTAAATAAAATATTGGTAATAAATAATTGGGTAAATTTGCAAATTTAACAACAAAGTGTTTCACTATGTGCACCAATCTTTAATGTTTTGAGATATGTGAATGTAGGCATAAACTTTTTAAAGCAGAACAAAAATAGTAAAGCCATTTTTTTGTGGTTTAACATCTGTTAAATCAAACGTCATGCATATAATTCAAAATGTAATGCTCGTTTCACCTGAATTAACAGTTTTACTATTTTTGCTGTGTTTTTAACAAGTTTATGTCTACTTCTGCACCTCCAAAAGATTTTTATGATTTGTGCACATAGTGAAACACTTCGTTACTCAATTTGCATCTTTGCTCTAAATAATATCATTAGTGAATTTTTTCAGGATGCTTCTGAGGCTGTCTGTATTAATGTCCATTTAAGTGTATTTGCAGAAATGTTTTCACTTGACTTTTTGGGAGTCATATATTGGTGTTGATTCAGTTTTGATTGAAGATTGCTGGCAATTTATATAATATTAGATTGGACCTAATTGATTCAAATAAAACTAAATGATTCTGAGATCACAAAATCACTTGCTGCTCATTCTAGTGCTTTAAGTTCAACAGAAAATCATACCCAACTATGGATTGGTCAACCAGGTGGAAAATATTAGCAGGAGAAAGTAGCTAAACTTAACATATTAGCATAGGATTTAGAGGTGATTTAGAGACAGACCTGCATTTCACTGAACTAATTTGTGTTACTCAATTACTTATGCCGAATTCGATTTTATTCTGGGACTTCGACTGTTCTTATTTTAACTATATATTGGCAGATCAATGAAGTGAAAAATGACGTATTGAAGCTATTTGACAGGATTGAATATTACGGTAAGTGCATCTATGCTTTAATCTCACTAAAAGTGTTATTGATAAATTCAGAATTTTGTGGCTAAATGTAATTGCCATGGTCCTTTTATGAAGGAAGTTCATGTGATAAAAGATAGATGGTGAAGATACCATTATATTAATTATTTTATGCATGATTCAAGTATATTTATCGGAATTCAATTGAATTATAAAATCTTACCATCATTTTTGTATTTGGAGCTTCAATTTAATTTATTTGATTTGCCTTCATTAATTGTTTTTTTTGGGGGGGGGGGATTATTTTATGCTAGTGTCAGTGAATTTCAGTTCTAGTGAGTGTTACTTGTCATTTAGCTTTTCCAAGCACATTTTTCATATATGTTCTGCTTTTTCTAATACCTTATACATTATTATATTGGTGAATAATGAACACTTGGTCTATTGTCAGACGACGGAACCTTTTATTTTAATGAAAAGATAGCTAGTACTGGTGAAGAACTGGGTTCTCTATTTACTACTGCTTCAGTTGTTCGAGGACTTACAGCATTCACAGCTTCTATTTCTGGAAAAATAAATGTATGCAAATTATAAGAGTCTTCACTTTTTATTCATTATTTTTGTTTGTTTTCTATTAATGCTTTGGATTTGAAATTTCAGGTTCCAGAGGATAAAATTTTGGGCTTAGCAAAATTTTTCTTGGGTATAGGAATCCCAGAAGATGCAAAGGATTTCTTCAATCAAGTAGAGTCATTAGCTTTTCTAGAGAGCAATAGGCAAGTACTTTTTCAGAAGCAATAATATATTGCATCTTTGTGTCACCATTCCTTTTATCTCCTGAGTCTTCTTTCGTTCTGATATATTTGCCTTTTCATGAGTTTTGAGCATGTTGGTTATCATGAATTGTTTTGATGCTGCAGGGTCTCCATCCCATTAATATTATCACTTCCTACAACAGTTTACTCAATGGCCCAGAAAGACCAGCTTAAGGTATGTAAATCAGTCAAAATGTATAACACATTTCTGATTTTCCCACAATTGTGTTCTTTGTAGTAATCAATTATCATGTATTATTTGTGTAGAAAGCCAGTGGCTTATGGACAGTGATAGGATTTGATGGATATGGCTTATATTGGGCTATGTTTCACATGCATTAGCATTTTAGTTGAGATGAAATGACCTGCTGCCCTCCACAATTAAGAAACCGTAGTTTGTCCTAAAAATAAAATCTGTTTTACTACTCATTTGGATTTTTGCTGTGTCTCTTCATAATTTTAGATTTGCAATTGTGAATTGTGTCATGTTTACTTCTCAAGTTCTCCTTTACTGCCATGAAAGTATGACAAGTTTTTTTCTTTCTTTTTTCAATAAAATCCATCAGGTTAGGGTGAATACTGTTCTTGGTGGTGCAGCTCCACCTCTAACAGTTAAGCTTGTTCGAGCTTTCAGCCCTGGGTCCAAAGGTTCAGCTGCTATTGTGAGTAAGGTGAGTGATGACTATGTTGTGATATTCTCATCTCTATTTTGTTCTATTTTCTATTGTCTAAGTACCACTCCTTTTGCATGTTTGTAGGAGCTCAGATATGTGCCTACCAGTGGACTTCATGTATTGGATGTTTTCTCAGAGAATGTGGAAGTGGGAACGTATGTGTTTGTTTTTGAGGTATTCATGTTTGCTTTATTAAGTGATTTATATGTTTTTCTTAAGTACTTAAATTGTGCTTTAACTGCCTCTCCATAGTAGTATAACATTTAAAACAAATCGTGTAGATGGTCCTTGAAGATTCTAAGAGAAGAAGTGATTATGCTATGGGGGGCCAAACCCATGTACCAATATACATCACTGGAGATATCAAAGTTGGCGGTGCAGAAATTGTAGTATTCGACAGTGATCTTGGTAGCATTGAAACTCAAAAAACGTATGTTTCTATGTTTGGTCTGAAATAGCCTATTTGATAATTGATGCTTGCTTTATGTTGTATCAACTAGAAAATTATTACTGCTCACTGATTAGTATTTCATGTGTATCTCATATTATGTCTGGAGTTTGAAATGCTCCATGAGTTTCTATCTCACCGCACGTTTTTCTATTCAGAGCATTATATTGCATACCGTTTTCACTCTTGCACTTCCTATTCCTCTTTTCCTATCCAGGCTAGATTTAACTGGAGATGGTGTAGTCTCACTATCAGCTAACCACCTAGCAAAGTTGCGTTTGTCTTTCCAATTGACGACATCTCATGGTCATGATTTTAAGCCTCAACAGGTTATTTTGCCTTTTCAATTGGCAAACTTCATGGTCTTGCATTAATTTTTTATCCGTTTGCCAATACTTCGTTTCTTGGTGGTTTTGTTGTTCTGCAGGCATTTCTCAAGTTGAGACATGAGACAAATGTTGAGCACATATTTGTGATTGGAAGTACCGGCGAGAAGTTTGAAATTGTTCTAGTTGAGTATTGATCATTTCATAGGTTTTTAGTTCGTCCTTTGAATGTTGGTTGTTTTTGTGGATTGAATAACCTGTCCATGCATTGCATAATTCATATGATGCATTTGTAAGTTTGTCAATAATCACTCTGAATGCATATTGTCTAACTCATGAAAAGCTCTGAAGTGCTAGTTTTCATATGCTGCGCCTAAATATTACTTTTATGGGTTAGTCTACGTAAATTGCATTTGAGATGACTATGATGGAGGAAGACTCGTTTCTTTGTTTTTACTTAGTATTTTTCTTGATTAAATATGGTAAGTTTTGATTCTCATCTGTCAATATTATTGCTCCTAGCTTGCTAACATGTGATCATTTGGGCTTGTAGGACTTTCTTGGTTTGGTGGAGAAACTTTACTATCTCTCAGGAAGATATGACATGGAACTGACAATTGGAGATGCTGTCATGGTGACCTACTCTTCCTCGTCTTTATTAAATTTCCCCTCTTTCTCCTACCATAGCATTTTTCTGAGGAAAAATTTATTTCATCATTCAGGAAAACTCTTTCCTGCGACCTCTTGGCCATATTGATTTGGATCTTCCAGCAGCTCCTGAGAAGGCAGCTCGTCCTCCGCCTCCACCAGTCAATCCTTATTCAAGATATGGGCCAAAAGCAGAGATAACTCACTTATTTAGGGCTCCTGAAAAGCGACCACTTCAAAATGTGTCTCTCACTTTCTTGAGTTTGACTCTTCTACCTTTTGTTTGCTTTTTGGTTGGGGTAAGTCTTGTTAAAATACTTGAAGCACCATGCACATTTTATCTTTGACTTATTTTTACATGTCTAAATGCTCAATTGTGCTGCTTCCTATGACAACATAATCTGTGATATTCTAGATTCAAGATTTAATTTTTTATAGTTTGGTTGATCTCCTACATGTTGTTTAACATATGTTCTCTCCAAAATAATTTACAGCTACTACGCTTAGGAGTGAACTTTAAGAATTTCCCTTCAGCAATCGTACCCGCTACATATGCCATCCTCTTCCACGCTAGCATTGCTGCAGTTCTGTTACTTTATTCACTTTTCTGGTTGAAGGTATGCCGCCCTCTCTACATGTTCTATATTGCCATTGAACAGATTAGAGTCATCATGCTGAAAACAGTGGGTATTTTGCGAATGATGATTAACGATGATTACCTAATGGTTTAAAGCTTGTAGTTGCTGTTACTTGTTAGTATCTTCCAACTAGGTGACTTTAATCATATAGTAATTACTTTTTTTTTTTGGTCAAACGGTTACTTACTATTCTAAGTTTTTGTCTATTTTACATTTATGCTCACGTGCAGCTGGACCTGTTCACCACGCTGAAAACGGTGGGTATTTTGGGAGCCTTTTTGCTGTTTGTGGGACATGGAACAGTAGCCCATCTGGCTTCTTCATCCGCCAAGTTGAAGTCTGCCTGAGTAAAAGGAAGAGTGTTTATTTATACAGAGATGTCAGTGATGTCAGATCATTTTCCATTGCAGGAAACTTGGCTAATTCAATTTTGTAGGATTTATAATGCACTAGTCAAACTTATAGAGTTAATTCAATTTACAACTCATTCATTTTTATTTTAAAAATAATATTAATCACGTCCCATTGAATAGACAGATAAAAAGAAAAGTTGCTTACTTTTCTAATCGACTTGTTTTCAATCATATAATTTTAGTTTCAGATTTTTTTAAATAAATTGTTCACGCTAAATCTTTTTCTTATATAAAATTAAATTTTTTGAATGAATTCCTCTTGATTTTCTTATTAGATATTTCTCATTTTTTTTAAAATTTTTATTATTTTATTGAGTTTGAGATTGAGTTTTCACACTAACCCTTATGTTAAATACTCTCTCCTATCCTAATTATAACGGTCAATTGACTTTTTTTGTGAGATTAAGGGGTAAAATAGACCAAGAAATTTCAATATAAGTTATACACTTATATGTAATGAGATGATATCTTAGCTTATAAGTAAAATAGATTAGTTTTAAGGAAAAGGACAGTTATAAACTATTATTTTAAAAAAATCAATTGGCTTTGAAGCTATTAAAAAATAGTCCCTTATTGTCAACAAAAACATAAAGAAAGAAACCGGTCAAATTCTCACATCAAACTGAAAGCTAGAGTTTTGATTTTTCAAACATGTACAAATTCCGGTGAAAGGCAACATGAAGGAAAAAAAGGACATGTCAAGAATAAATTAATACTGCATGCTAGCATAGACCTCAGAATCCACAATCATTTAGATGGAACAAAAACTTCGCTTTTTGAGTGCCAACTAGGTAAGTTCTAACAAAACAGTTTGGATGAGCTCTCACCTTGACTTACGCCTATAGTGAAGAGATCATAGAAACATGTAAAACAACACTGTAAGCTTGGAAATAATGCTAAATTTTGCACTACACTTCAGCCATCCTGCATTTGACATTCCCAAGGTTACCATATCAACGGCAAAAAGTCTACATTTAGGGACTATGTCACTGAGCAACCCGGACGCTTTCGCTTGTCAGCCACATCTTCTTCTGAATAATAAACACTGTATTGTCATCACCTTGTCCTGCATCAGACATGGCCACTGCATCCCAGTGTAATGCTGGCAAGTAGTTCTTTATATATTCCACTATCGGTCGCTTATCATGGATGATGACGAAACCCTTTGGCCGGAGAATTCTGTCCATCTCAATCAGTAAATCCGCCGGACTGCATTCCTTCTCAATGATGTCAGAAAATATGGTCCATGCGTGGAGTAGATCATATGTTCGAGGGTAGGTTGAAAAAGCTTCGCACCTGTCGCGTTTATAACCAAACAATATCTATCAGTATCAGATGCAAGATGCTGTGTTAAAGTAGTATGCAATAGCCACATGGAAGGTTTCATGACATTTTGAAAATCAAGCACCAATCCTTAGTGTAATTAAACACATGGGGGTCCTGTCTGTTTGTACTTGGAAAAACAACACTACTACACCACAGATCATGCAATGGTGAGAATGTATTCGTAAAATGTAAATTCTTTCTGGTAATTAGATCAACAGAAGCCATGAGAATAGTACAGTTATTTAGAATCTTGCTTTTCAGGTTCTCCATTTCCTTCAGGTGAAATAATCATAAAATAAAACAGCAAATTTATGAGTTATATGTATACCCTACTGTAATTAGTCAAATTACTATTCTATGTAAGATATGAAACCTACCAATTGTGAACAGCTCCTAACAGTCCTCTGTCATATATAATCTTCAATGTGTTTGGCCCATTTTCTGGCACCACATTCATAACCCAGACATCTTTGTCCTTCAAAGCAGCTGCAAATGAACCCATATCTGCCTTCATGTCCATCACATTCCTAAAAGTGTCGGGCTTAATTTTTCTGGCTAACATGGTCCAATAATTGTCAACTCTTTGTTGCCATACTTCCTGAGCAAAATCAACTTTGTCATTATTTTAAAAACTAGTAAACATTTCTATGCTTAATGAAACATATTACACAATGTTAAAATTTCATCAATCTGTGTATTTCTTCCAAGAGAAAATGTGCCCAAATGCACAATTTTTATATTTTTACTATTCAATTAATCAATTCTCAAAGAGCACATGGCTTTCACAATTAAACATTACACGATTGAGTCTACTTAAACATGTCATATACACAGAAATATAGGCAAGTCAAATATACAAACTTAAGCCAAAACATACGGATACAAGACATTTGAGCAGCAGGTCGGCTTATGATCAGTTCAATAGAACCTATGGTGTCAGCTTTTTTATTTCTTTTCAAAGTTTCAGATAGCCAATGTAGAGTTTCCGGTGTATTCTTTTTCACCCGTCTGTTATATTTCAAATTTTACTCCTGTTTTAACAGTAACCTTCAGAACCTGTTCCTGGGCCCTTTTTCTGATGAATGAAAGGATGCATATATCAGGAGTGGAGAAACTAAAAAAGTGATAAAGAAAATAATTCACCGTGTCTTTCTCAAACATCTCAGCAGAATAATCAAAATCAGCTAGACGGGGAGGTGGGACAGTCAATCGTGCAGGCCATGGAGCCAAACCACTTCCTTTTGCTCTATGCATTTCTGTAGACACCAGCACAGTACACAATTATTACATTTTAAATCTTTGACACTATAGCCTGAACTAATACTGGCAACTGCTTATAGTCTAGAAGATATTAATCCACCAGAAAATATAGATAATGTACCATCAGACAATGCGCCAATATCTAACAAAAAGAACCGATAATAAAGCCACTCTTAATTATCTGAAAACATGTACATCAGAGGTTTAATTTAATTCTATTGATTAATCAAATAAAGGTTACAGTATGAATGAGGAAGGTGTTACTCACGGTCAGTGTAAGGCGTGATGCAAGTTTCCATTTTAACTCCCCAGATGGCATCAGGATCGCTATCAGGTTTGCAGAGTGGAGGATGGGTACCCGGCTCTCTTTTCCGGTAGCAATCATTGGTCAAAGGCTTGACCCATATAACAGTCTGATTCCTTTTAGAAGCAATTTTCCAACACATCCGTTCTACTAGAGCACTCATTTCTCTCCATATCCTTCGATCCTCTTCATCCTGTGCATATGCTTCAGGAGATGAATATGCAAAATAACCTCCTGGCCTGAGTAACCTATCAAGCTCAAGAAGAAGGATGCCATCTCTTTGGAGCCAGTCAATTCGACAACGAGAACAATGAGCAAGTTCAAATGATCTACTAGGGTAAGGGAGTCTTCTTGTCCCCAAGACACCAAGATATGCTGGAATGCCTCTCTCTAGAGCAAACTGGATTTGGTTTTCATGAACATCATTGGGTGCTAATGACATTGCTATTACGTCAGAAGAAAGAAGATATCCTCCAAAGCTTGCAACTCCACAGCCAACATCAAGAACACTCCGCAATCTTCCTCCGTTGTTTATGTTGTTGTTTGGAAAGTTAAGCATCTGAACATTCACGAGTATGATGTTAATAAACTACTAGTAATGAAAGAACTTATGCTTTAGTAGTATTCTATATACAAAATATCATGGAGTACTTGCCCTACATTTGCCATCGATGCAATGTATTTATCAGCACCATAATGGAAGTGTGTTCCCCCGCCGGGAAAAACTATCTTTTCTCCTTTTACCACCATCCATCTCTGATCAGATTTCTCTGTAGCAAGGTGGGTATGGGGTATATTTGCTTTCCATACCTGATCTCTGCTTTTGGGCCACTTCATTGGAATCTATTTTTACAGCATAAGAAACGAGCGATTAAGCCCAGAGAGTCCTCACTAACATCTAACAAGCAAAGACTAGAAAGTCACCTTGTACCCTGGGGGAGGAGGAATCAAACAATTATAACGCCTCTCAGGCACTGGGCAGTGTCGTTCATAATGCTCCATCAAATTCAAATCAAGCTTCAACCTTGTCTGATATATTAGGTTTCGGTCTAGACAGGGAATCAGTTCTGAGAAACGATCATCACACACCTTAAAAAGTAAACAAAAATAAAACATGACTTGATCATTTCATCACAGTATATAATACTCAAATTAGAAGGAACGGTAATTTGTTGATTTTGTTCAATTCTAGGATAACTCACTGGAAATGTCTTTAGCACAGGTCCATCTAATCCAAATGATTTGGATGAAGATCCACTGGCATCTTCCTCTGCTCCCGAACCAAAGTGTGTAAAAGATTTACCACCATACTCAAGAGGAGAGGAGCCACTCTTTCGTGTACACAAGTAAAAGAAAGCACAAACAATGAACAACACTAACACAAAGACAATCTTCTTTCTCGGATTCCCATTCGCCTTGTTTCGATTCATTCTCGCCACTACAAAAAAAAATCTCCTTTTTACTACTATTTCATCCAAAGTGCAAACTTACACAAGGCAAGCAATAGCTTAATCAAAAAACCAACTAAAAATTATCTCACCACACTCACTGTCTCACTAATTCCAAGCTCCCCCCAGAATGCCCTTAATTTAAAAGGCCCAAACTTCAAACTTCACATCCCATTTAGACTCCACATAATGCAGATGAGAATCTCCAAACAAAAAACTGCACAAAAATTCAAAACCAAAATAAATAGAACATCATAAATGCATTGCAAGAATTAGCATAAATGCATTAGCATACTGTTTTCAAAAGCAATGCATGAATTTCTAGCAGGAACAATAGGAAAAGAGATATCTGAAGAAAAGCACATTGAACTAGATTATGACAAACACGTGAGTTAGATATTCCAATTCTGAATAAGTAGAAAAGGCAGCTGGATTACTAAGTAAATAAATTTGGGAGGAGAATTGTGAATGAAGCAAAAGAGGAAGTGGGGTAAGTAGGGACTAAAATGGAAAAAGCATAAATGATGGCATAGAATATAGTGAGTCACCGACAATAGTTGCCAGCTATTGTTCACATGAATGTCATTCCTGGATCTAAGTTTGCTGAGAGATACTCACAATAATAATCACAATTCACAATTCACAAACAAACACAAAAGTCACCAAATTTATGGGCAAGCACAAAAAAGAAGTAGCAAGTAAGTGGTAAGTGGTGCAGTCCAAAGCATGATAATTAAGTTAACAGATCCGAGGCATGTTGTTTTTTTGTTTTATGAATATGAATATGAATATGAATATGAATTGGAGGGCGGATAATAATTTATGAAATGAAAAGATAGATCTAAGCTTAGTGACTTTAGGCCTTTATTCATTTCTCAATGAAATGGACCGTCCTACGAGATAGACGGGGGAATAATAAAAACGAAAAGGTAGAGAAGGACATACATACCTTTTAGGCAACAACTTCAACTTCAACTTCAACTTCAACTTGAGAGGAAAGAGGAAGTAAGTGAGTGCGTGTGAAGATTAAATACAGTAGCAGACAAAGTTGTAAGAAATACAGTAGGATATCAGGAAGTAAGTAGTAAGTACTAATTAATTAATAATAATAGTTACTATTAGTTAGTATTGGAGGCAGCCACTAGTAGTAAATTAAATTGGTAAAATAAAAAACAAAAAAAGCAACTTGTGGTCATGAAGGGCACAAGTGATGATAGTTTAGTGGCAAAGGGATTGAACAATGAGCGTCGGGTTGTCCACCTAGTCGCGAATTTGATCATGGGGAGAAGCACTTAGTTGTACCTCCATCGCGGCACTTAGAGAGACATATTCGCAGCGCAGGTTGCCTACCGTAAAAAAATATTTCAGTTCAAGCCTATAGTCATGGGCTGAGTTGGGCTAGGTGGTCATATGTTAGTTTCTCTGCCCTTGGATTGTGGGTGAGTTCAATCTTTTTCCTAAAATTTTGATATAAAAAAAGGGCACGAGTAATGATTTTGGTTTTCATTTTGTGAACCCGATTTTACTCCTTCTTTTTAAATTAGAAAGAGTTTACTCCTTGTTTGATCATTCGTTCATTAGCACATCATTTGTTGATTTTTGTGTGTATACATGTATATTTTTTTTTTGGCTGAATGTGTATACATGTATATTTTTTGTGTGTATACATGTATATATTAACTAGTAATCCGATACTTTTTATTCTATTGTTAGGTATTACTACCTCCGGTCCTAAATATAGGACCTAATTGACTTTTTTTTTGAGAGATTAAGGTTGCGAAATAAGTTATTGAATGATGACATGTTTGATAGATTTTTAAATTATCCATTAGTTTATAGGTGAAATAAACTAGTTTAAGGGAAAAAATTAGGTAAATCAATTTATAATTAACTTATTTTGCTTTTTTAAGGATTTTCCAGAAAAAGTCAATTAGATCTTATATTTAGGACCGGAGGGAGTATAATTTAACAATCGATTGTTTAGTTTTTGAGTTTATGATTTCCCTTTTCAACACAAACCTCTCTTCTAAGTAGAAATCGATGTTTTAAAGGATTTGGTAGAATATTATACTATACATTGGCTGGTTGATTTGTTTGCTATTGTGTGCATTGTTGTTTCCATGGGTTTGGTGCAAATGTAATAACAAAATGTCAACATTTACGTTATTATGATTGAAAGCAAATGTCATGACAAAATGTCTCAAACTAATATTTAAATCTCTATCGACACATTAATTGATGTTATACATCAAGAGGATTTAAGGGAAAAAAAAGACTTTAGGGTGATAATGGCTCAATCCCGTTATTTTATTAATGATAATCCCATCATATACATCATGATAATCTCATCATATATTAATCACATCATAATTTAATTTTAAGTATCCTTGTAGGTGGTGAGGAAAAGTCATTAAAACTTTCCTCCCCTTACCCCATAAGTATATAAGCATATCGTGAAAGTTCATAATATTATGTCCAGTCAATTGTGTCTAGAAAGTTTTTTGGAGTTCAAAATTGCTAAAATAAATTTTAAAATCGCGTACTAATATTATTATATTAAATTGAAAACTCACATTGCATGTCAAATATTTGAGATTGACCGTTTATAATTTAATCGTTAGGTGAAAAGCTCCATTTTAATACCTCTGTGATAAAATTCAAAGACCTATAACTATAAACATTGTTGTCAAACTCACGAGTTAACACTCCGATTTTATCGTTTTTATAGCACTACTTAATCAAAACGTATCACGAGTCACTTAAATTTTCAGTGATTGAAAACTCGGTAGAAACTCACGTGTTTACATTGTGAATTCACTGTTTTTACATTTCTACCTTATAGAAAATTATGTTAACTTGCTACCAAGCTCATTATAATTATTTTTTTGACCAAATTCAATGAATTAATATATAAATTTCATAGAATTTTTTCGTTGATATATTATGAATATTGATATATTTAAATCTACAATCTATATTTAAAATATATTCAAGTCAAACTATTATTACTTATGTATTTTTTATTTAACTATATTCAAGAAACACAAGTTTATTAGTATACGAGTTTACGATTCAAGTATACAACTCAAGTTTAACTTCTTTCCACGAGTTTAATTAAAGTCACGAGTTGGACAACTTTCACTATAAACATTATTATTAAGTTCAGACACTAACTAGGCAACTACCATAGTTAAAAGACATTATTTTTTTTTTTGGAACTAAAAGGCAAGCTTAAAGCTTGGTGTTACAACATGACTACTATTAGTCTAAGCTAGAGTAGGTCATCGGCAGTATGCCTCTATCCCGTGCAATCAAGTCCAAACACATTTCTGGTGGTGTCGGTAGGCTAACATAGTCTCCCTCAATTGAGTGTGATGTTCTGGCTAGGAGATCTGCTCATTGAATGCCCTCCCTGTAACAATGAAAAATCTCCAAATCCCTCATGGAATGAATAACTGATCTAATCTCAATCACCTCCTGATATAAAGGGTGACCACTACCACAATCTATCAGTAATAGCTGTATTGCCTCTGTTGAGTCTATGTAAAGTGATATTTTTTCCAGGCCTAGCTGTGTACATATCTTTAGGCCTCCTTGGATTGCTTGGATTTCTGCAGCAATTGAGGTCATGTACCCTAACTTCTGTTGAAATCCATAAACCCAGTTACCTAGGTCGTCTTGGATAACTCCGCCACAAGACGTTTCTCCTCTACTGTTGCAAGAGCCATCCACATCAATCTTGACGCCTCCCTGTGTTGGCGGGTGCTACTGCGTCTCTGCTCGATCTGGGATTTGAAAGATTTAGTGTCGATAACGGTCATTTTCAACCCCTTAAAGCAAGTCATGGATACATCTGTGCACAATTGCCTTATGATGGTCATGTTGGTTCTCAATGGCTTTCGTGCACCGATTCTTCCATATATGCGAACAAGCCGTAGCAAAAACTCTTTGCCACGGCCAGCGTGTTGTTTCCAGTCCTCCACCTTCATTTTTTGTGTTCCAATCCAGCCAATCCTGCAAGGAAGAAGAAAAAAATATATATGTATATATTGGGTTAATCAATAAAGACCAGACTCTTCTCGCTCCCTCACAATCTCTTAGTGTATGAATAAGTGTTTCCTCACATCTACACTCAAATGGGCACTGGTTTGAAACATTTGTATTATGTCTTACTCTGACTACATTAGTAGGAATTCTCTCATGTGAGATTTGCCACATAAAGTATTTCACCCTTTCCGGAATCTCCCAGCGCCAGAAAGCCCTGCAGGACCTGCTCTCGATCTGAGTTTGATGTTGGTAAATCATCTCATAAGCGGTTCTGGTGCTAAAGCATCCATCTGACGATCGTCTCCAACATACCTCATCCTCCCTCCTACCTCTTGTAGGAGTGACTACCATGATTCTTTCAATCACCCAAGGTGGTAGGAATCTTTCCCATTTCCTCCTATCCCACTGTCCACTTGGTAGTACAAAGGAATTGACTTTCTCCTCCTTATCAATTAAGTGGATGTTTCTTTCAACATAATGATTGAGGGGCTGCTCCATAGGTGACCAATAATCTACCCACATAGTAGTACTTTTCCCATTTCTGACTATCTTGCCCAGACCTTTCTTGAAATCCTCCCACACTGTTGTTATGCTTCTCCACACTTCTGATTGTTTCCCTTTTTTCATTACACTAGGAAAACTATATTCTCCACAAGAGTATTTGCCTTTTAGGCATCTCACCCAGAGAGCATTCGGTTTCTTTAACAACCCCAACACAGCTTCATAATAAGGGCCTTATTCTGACAATGCAAGTCTTTAATCCCTAATCCTCCTTTTGATTTACTCATTTTCACCACATCCCATGCTATAAGATGCATCTTCCTAGAGTCATTTGAGTGATTCCACAGAAAATTCATACTTAATCTTTCTATCTTGATAATACTCCTTTTTTTGTTAATCACCGCCCGGTTTAATCCGGACTCGAGGGGTAGGAGTGTAGCCCACATAGACAAGGTTGTCCCCTCTCCCAATGAGAGCGCTTCCCGGGATTCGAACACGCGTTCTCATCCTTACGGGGTTGTAGTCCACTTACCAGCTCAACCAACTACCCATTGGTTTTGATAATACTCCTTTGGGAAGCAAGGTGGACTGCATTTGGTAAGGTGGAATGGAAGATAAGACAGATTTGATGAGAATTGACCTGCCCGCCATACTCAAAAGTTTCCGTTTCCAATTAGTTAGTTTTTGACTAACTTTTTGGATGAGAGGGTTGAAAGTAATATTTACTGCCCTTTTATGGAATAGAGGAACCCCAAATATTTTCCAAGTATTTTCCAAGGTCGGATGTGATCCCGATCCCTAACCTTTGGCTCAGCTCCATTGCTCTATTGAAGTCCCGAGTAGAAGTTGAGAGAAATTAGAGTGTGTTTGGTTGTGTGAAAGAAAGTAAAGAATTAGAAATGGAAAAGGTAAGAGATGGAAAGTAGGAGGAGTAATGATGAGAGAGTAAAGTTTGTGGGTCCCACGATAAGTGTGAGATGGAGAGAGAAAACTTGTGGGCCCCGGGATATATGTAAATGACCATATTACCCTTAACTTTTCAAATTATTTACACCCCACTTTCATTGATTTCATGCAACCAAACAGACCCTTAGAATGAAGACCGAGTAAAAGTCAAAGTACGATTGTCTCTTGGGTCCTGAGTCCTAACCCATGGTGAGCCCAAACTTACAGGCCCAGTTGAAAGCTTTGAGAAAATAAAGTGCCCACTACCACTCGCAATTTCAATTTCAATCTCAAGCTTATTATGGACAACACTTCCAGAGGTATGAAACGCCCGCGAGAGGAACAAACTCCATCACTCGGTAATTTCGATCCACCTCTATTTAATTTTGATCTTTTTTTTTTTTGTTTTTTCCTGAATTACGTAAATTTGAAGTGCAGAGAACGATCTTACATTTACTGATACTTTGGTGGCGCTTCAAATTATGCGAGCTCAGTTTCCTCACATTCACAAGGTTATATATATATGTACTCTATATAAAGAGAAAACGCTGAAATTATCTTTCCAATGATTTATACATTGTTGATTTCCTGGAATTGCGTTAGGCTCGTTTGTAGTGATAGAGTATTCACTTTTTCTGAAAGTTATTTTATGGATGTGATTTTGCAGCTTTCGATTCAGCCGTTTATTTTGAAATCACAATTGTATAGCAGTGTGAAGGACCGTACACAGGTGGATAGGGAATTAGAGGTGCACTTCTTTATTAACTCAACTCACTCAAACTAAATACTCGCTCTGTTTCTAAATATAAGAGCTGATTGACTTTTTGGAGAATCCTAAGAAAGCAATATAAACCAATTAATCATAACATTTGTCGTATATTATTAAATTGTATGTTAGCTTATAAGTTAAATTAATAGTTTCGAAAAAAAATGTTAGGAAAATCAATTTTTAATTACTTCGTTTTGTGCTTCTTAGGATTCTCTAAAAAAGTCAATTAGCTCTTATATTTTGGAACGGAGAGAGTAGTTCAGGCCTATCAAGTGTTTTTCCTACTTCTATGTACTATGCAAATGTTAATTGTGACAATTTTGTATTTATACTTTCAGCATGATATAAAAAACACTTTGAGTTGTACTTGCGCATGAATATAATACTGTGCATCAGTTGCATACATATGGAGGACTTTCTCATTCTGCAAGGTTATTGAAAATTTTAAGGGGGTGATTGGATCCAGAGGGGTATACGGTTGCTTGTGATCCAGAGGGGTATACGGATGCTTGTGTTGTAATTATTGGCTTGAATACTAAACATTAGCATTTAGCATACTAAAAATCCCTTGATGACTAGATAAAGATGAAGGTGGTATCGAATAGTGTTTTCTTCCCTAGTCTTGATTGCATGTTCTTTCCAGGATTGCCTATATTGTTTTCTTAGTCCTTACTAGCTATTGTTATCATGTTTTTGTTTCTGCAGTCTCTAAGGAGGGATAAAGTTTTGCGTATTTTCAAACTGAATACTGGACAAGATGACCATGCAGTAATGTTTTTGAATGACTACTTACATCAGGTTGGTTGAATAGATGAATATACTTCATTAATCTTGTCATCACCAGCATATCCATGCATTCTTTTGTTCTCAAGAATTTTTGGTGGGTTCACATGCAATCCGTTACTAATAAGTTTAGTTTGGGACCAAACTGTTACTCGTAATTTTAGTTCTCTTGGACGTCATCATTTCAAATTTTTTTGGGAAGGAAAAAAAGCATGCTATGTATCGTTTAATTAAGTTAACATTTTGAAGGATTTCCACCTTCTTGGACCACTGGATTCTTGATGAACTTACATGTTTATTTTGCTTGCTTGTTGATTCGTAGATAGATCATGTTGTTAAGAAAATGGATGACAAGATGCAAGGGGAACATCAGGTTTTTGGGCGGTTTAAAACTCACGTTCTTGATGCGAAGCTTGAACCTAGCATTGATCATCAAGAGCTTGTGAGTGAGATTTATTATTTTGCGTATCTTTATATAGTTCTTGCTTCCAACTATTTCAATATGCTGTTTACACATCGGTAGTCTTTACAATCTAGTTAATGTATTGACTTTGGGTGAATGGAAATACTCTAGAATATGGTTTCATCACATTCACAACCATGAAATTTATAGGCTTAGATACATTTGTTAAGTTGCATGTAGTCAATATCACCTAATAGGGTAAGGCTAGTATTTAATGTTGGGTTCTGCTATAAGTCCATATTTGTTCAATATAGTTTTGGATGTCTTAACTGCAAGTTCTTTTCGCTGGTGATATAGTACTTTTAGGTGATTCAAAAGAAGAAATTAATAAAAAAACTAGAGTTATGGAGAAGGACTCAAGTTAAAAGGTTTTCAACTGATTAGGGGCAAGACACATTTTATGCGCTGTAGTTTTGATAATATATAAATTCATGAGGATGCTAAAGTTAAATTGGAAAACCAGGATATACCACAGGTGGACAAGATTAAATATTTAGGATCAATTATACAAAAAGATTATGAAATGGATAGAGATATTAATAATAGAATTCAAACTGAATGGTTTAAATGGAGAAAAACTAATGGGGTTTTATGTGATCGTAAAATATAAGGTAAAAGGGAAGTTATATGGTAGTGAATGTTGGGCTCTTAAGAGACAACATGAACTTATGATGGGGGTGAAAGAGATGAGAATGTTGAGATGGATGTGTGGTCATACATAAAATATAGGATCCGCAATGGTCATATTCGAAATAGAGTTGGAGTAGCACCAATTAAGGAAAAAATGGTAGAAAGTCGTTTGAGGTTGTTTGAGCATGTTCAAAAAAACAATGTTATATGGTAGTGAATGTTGGGCTCTTAAGAGACAACATGAACTTATGATGGGGGTGAAAGAGATGAGAATGTTGAGATGGATGTGTGGTCATACATAAAATATAGGATCCGCAATGGTCATATTCGAAATAGAGTTGGAGTAGCACCAATTAAGGAAAAAATGGTAGAAAGTCGTTTGAGGTTGTTTGAGCATGTTCAAAAAAGACAATTTGATCCGCTAGTAAGGATAGTTGATCAAATGGTGTGAAGTCCTCCCACAAAAGGGAAAGGAAAACCGAAGAGAAACCTTAACGAAATTATCCAACGAGATTTTTTGGTCAACCATATATTGCCAAACATGACTATTGATAGAGCGTAATGACGTCGTTTGATCTATGTAGCCGACCCCATCTAGTTGAGATAAGACCTTGTTGTTGTTGCTGCTGCATTTTCAAATGAGCTCTACATTCTCTAAATTAAAGAATCATAGTCGTAAGAAATTTTATTAAGCGCATTTTCTCACAAAGGTGTTTGTAAAACAGCTTCTCATAATTAATGTGCCATCTTTTGTTACAGTGCTCACTCTTGTTACTTGGGGGAGAGGTGAAGGACAGTGACATATCCCGTTTAATTAATGCTGGCATCCTTGTGAGTAACTATGAATATAAAAGGCCGTTAATTTTATTTAATTTCTATGATTGCCTATAAGTGAGTTGTCATGGCTATCAGTTAGGTTATTGCTATGTTCAAATGTATAAACATGATATGAACTATTTAAATATAACTTCCGAGGCACCTACCATCCCAAGTTACTTGAGGGGGATCAATTTTTTATGTACAAAAGATGGGCAGGCTTGAAAATATCAACCATGTAATTTTTCTATTTTTCATACTTTAGTTGTCAAGATGCAGATATTCTCCCCGCTTTCCTTTTGCAGCAGGGCTGGGGGTGTAAGTTTAGTTTGTGTGGGCTTTGATTTTGGATAGCTTTAATGATATAAACTACAAACAACAAATTGTAGGATTTTTTTTTATCATATTTTCAAACTGAGAAGGCTTTATTGATGATTATTATGAACCATTACTAAGAAACGTCAGGGGTTGAGATAATTTTCTAATTTGGCTATCTTCTTTCATTTCTGTGTCTTAATGTCCATTTTTCTGAAGTTCAATATAAAGTAACGTTAATGGAAACATGGAAGAATTGTCCTAATGCTAATGGCACTTTTATTTTTTAAATGAGGGAGAATGATCTTGTTCTCAGACATCAGTTCTTTAATACTCTTTATATGATTATTTTGTAGATTTTGTAATTGTCTTTGCCATCAATCTTTTGTGAATGTTATAGCTATCAATCTTTTATGAATGTAATATTTATATTTATTTTTCAGACTCGGCAACTTATTGATCCAAACATGTATTGGTTTGCAATTCCAAGTATTGGCTCACTACTTAAAGGTCTTGCTCAGGTATGAATTTTGACAGTTTAGGCAGTGTAATAGGAAGTTTCTCAGTATAGGCTTTAGTTCTATTTCATAGCCTCATCAAGCCTTTTTAGATTCTTACATATGTCTTCGAAAAAACCTTGAACACTTAAAGAACTTGTTTGAGATAATAAATATTTGTCGACTATGGTCTAACACTACTTACAGAGTTGGAATGGTTTACATGGATGGACATCATGTGTAAGCCATTCCAGATATAGTCTAGCCCAACTTTGATTTTCTGTTGCTCACTATACTTATTTCTAGAGGGCATGCGGAAAGCTTTTGGGATTGTGTTGTTTTCTTATTTGGTTTCATGATTTGGGTGCTCATTTTGAACTGGCAGGCAGAAGTCGTTGAACTTTCTTGTAGAATGCTTCTACTTTGAAAAGATACCAACTTTCCAAAGATTCTGTCAACTTTTCATATTAAATTCTGATTTTTTAGATGAAGAACTATGTTCAAATTAAAGAATCCAGTAGTCCGTTTTACTCTTGTTCAGGGAAGAATGGAAATTTATTTTTTGTATTGTTATGGCTTTTTCCTAAATTTTTTTCAGTATTTTTATCTATTTAACCCTTCTGTTCAGGGAAGAAAGGAAATTATGTCTCTTCTCAACCGTCGTAAATACAAAGAGATGATGTTAAGTTCTTTGGAAAAGAAGCGACTGCGAATGACTCCACTTGATATGAGGTTTCATCTTCGTGATCTGATCGGATCTGGTCAACTTGAAACTAACTTGACACCTACTGGTTTGGTTGTTCGAATCTCAAAAGATTAGGATTTTGAAATGTTCTAATGTAGTTGAATCCGCAGAATGATTTGGTGGCACTTTCATTGCTATCAAAATAACAGCAGGTAGGATTATTTGCTCCTTGGATACAATTAGCCAGTCAGCTTAAATTACTTAAAAGTTAAAAGGCTGTCTTTTATGTTTGATAACTTTGTTGGTGAAATGACAGCCAGTGTTATCCAGGTTGATTAGGACGAGTCATGTGTAATCTAGACCAATCAGTAAGAACAACTGAACTACTGATGGACATCAGGCAATTACACTATCTTCGTCGACAATCAACACCGATCGATAGAAGCTAACGTGAGTCTCTTCCTCAATAAGTCTTTAATAGTGCTCATCATTTGTTTTGGTCTAGTGTCTTCTAATCATGACCCTATCTGTGGAAATTATTGTTATAATTCATCATCTGATAAATTGATATGGTTGTTAAAAGCTAATTCATCTATGCTTGAATTATTTATTCTGTTCGAAGATATTATCCTATCTCATTGGATGAGTATTAACATCACACAATTCAATTTAATTATTGCAATATAAAATTTCTTAAAAGTCGTTTTATTCATAAATAATTAATCCTGTCACCTTTTCTCATATTCTGATGATGCATGGGATCTGCATTTATTTATAGGGATTTTTTAAAATGTTTTGTTTTATATGTGCTCTGCAATGGGTAAAAAAACAGAAATGTTGGTTACTGAATCTGAGAGCATCAAATTTTTACGGATCTAAATATTACGGGGGAAAGAAAAAGAAATATCCTGTATAGGACAAATGAGTTAACTAACAAGGTGGGTTATGAACTTTTGCTCATTTTCCTGAAAGCAGAAGACATCTCGTTGAGATGGTACCCTTATGCTGCCTGAAAGGAAATTCTCACGTCATAACTTCTGGCACTGCAAATGATTGCTTTTAGTATCACTAGTTGAAACTAGACTTCAGAATTTAGTTCCAAACTGAAATCCATCGGACCCTGTTAATTCAGTCCCTTTGTCTCAGCATCAGTTTTAATCTTTGGTTAGAAGGGATATTCTTCTCTTCCCAAGTCATACCTCATTCCGTATGTTTATTCTTGTTACAAGCCTACTGTTTGCAATCATCTTAAATCATTTTATTTTCTTGGTGCTTCACATGTCATTTTTTTACCTTCATCTTTTTTTCCCCTTAATATCAAAATAAGATTCTTGATTGGACAATGATTAGGATGTGATCCTATTCTATATTCTATATATATCTTTGTACATTCAGCATTATCCAAGCATTGTATATTGCATTTGAGATGTCACAATCTCTTAAACTGGCTGGAGAGGAAAAAGGGAGGAGGAGGAGGAGGAGTGGTTGCACTCAGGGTCTTCGTTTTTTTCATTGTGGTGATACTTTACGTAGTTCTCTTCATCCGGAAACTGAAACCCCGTGATCCCTAGCCAACATTACCTAGCAAAAGCATAATTGTGCAGTGAATATATATGAAACTTATTCAGGTTAAATATTCTCAAAGGTTTGCCTTTAAATTACCAAAACTGGAATATTATTTGATTTGCATTAGCACTATCATTAGTAATGCATCCTAGGAACAGTCAGCATATTCCCTGTTTTAAGTAGTATGCTTATATATAAAAATTATAACAAGCTATTCATACATTGCGATTGCGCATTAGACCACACTACTTAAACAATAACGGTAATTGACGCTAAGATGTTGACTGATCAGTGATCAGTTACATAGAAAGTCTCTGATTGTTGGAACACTTGTCTTTGCTTGTAAGATAAGTGCATTGAGTTTAGAGAAGTTTGGCAGATTAGCAACTTCGGGACATGTTTGATGGTTTGCTATAGTTTATGTACTCTCTCATGTATCCTTATGTGATTTGTTGCTTTATTAGTGGTCTGCTTTTAGTTCCGCTCAACATGCATCCCCTTTAGTGCAAAATCAAATATGTGAGGGCTTGGCTCGGCTATTTAAATATCTTTTTTTTATCGAAGGCTATTTAAATATCTCATTATCTTTGAAAGGCACAATCTCAAATTAAAGCTTTGTATTAATACTCTTAATTATCATATGATATGAAGAATAAAACCAATACTAAGGAAACTCGTGGGTATAAAAAACAATGATAGAAATAAAGGATGTTAAATAATACTTTTGTATGATATATGATTGTGGTATTCACTCTTATATACTACTCCCTTCATTCTTAAATATAAGATCATTTTCCCTAATTTGAGTAGATTAAGAAAGTTAGTTAAGTTAGTTATTTACACATGAAATTATCAATCTATTCCAATTATATACATTTATCCTCACTCTCCCTCTCTTGCTTGTTATTATAGATAAGCATTATTAAGATTAATTTGGGGAAAAGTTGGGAAAAGTTAGTAAATAATCTTATAATTAGGAACAAATTGAATTTCAATAATGATCTTATATTTAGGAACAGAGGGAGTATATTGAGTAATAGGGCATTTTTTTCAATTAAACTAATATATCATGCTCTATAGTTGAAGGGCAACAATATCTTTTTACCTTGCTTTATATTGAGTGTAGTTCCTTCCAACTTCCAAGCAATTCATCCATAATCTCCATAAATTGCAGGCTTAAAGAATCAAGCATCTTCCCGCTTTTGTTGGCAGTGCCCAAAAGTGGTGCCAACTTGAAAGTGACCGTTAGATACTGACTCTTAGAATTGAATTTAAGTTTGACATCAACAATAGTCTTTTGTCCTATGACAATAAGGAGCATCCAATCAATGGTACTTGTTGATCTAATTAGCCACCAACTAGATCATAAAATGAGAAACTATATCATAAGATCAGAAGATTGGGGTTTGATGCCCATTTTATTAAGAAAGGCATCTGATAAAAGGTATTAATCACAAATCCTCGATTTAGACTAATCATTTCCTCATGCCTTGTAGTATAACCCAAAACAAATGTTGGATACTAGGTAGCTCAAATGGTTATAAAAAGGGGAGGTAGGATCTAGGAGAATTTTTTTATTACTAAAAAATTGAGTATATCGTATTCACTATATATTAATAGCGATTATCTTATGCATTAAACTTTGTTCTCTATTGTCCATTCAGCTTCCTTGAAAGTGGCCAATATATCATGCATCGTTAGAATATAATTCTCTAAAAAGCTACAGTTGATTTAGAGGGTTGCGTAGTACAATTTGCTTGGGAATTGTTCTGGCCAAGACTAATAATGTTGCTCTGTGACACTACCATAACTTGATTATTGGAAACAATATAACCCCAAAACACCTTTAAACTTGAATTTTCTTTCGCTCTTTTGTTTCCAAGTGGTACCCATTTTTGGACCTTCAATTCATTATCAATATAGTCTACTGATTGCAAATCAAAATTCAATTATTAGATTCATTATTTTGCATAACAGCGATTGTTTTGGAGCTAATGGAGACTAAACCCCAACTAATTAATAATCGCGCTCGTTTTCAATGGGTTATAGTTATATTTTGAGAAAAATTGATGGGCAAAGCTAACCAATTGTTGCCTCTTACCAAAGAAATCAAAATACTCTATGTATGTGTCTTATCAATTACCATATGAAAATTAAAAATTGATTTCAATGGCTAAAAAGGTTAATTTATGATTACAGGTTCAAATGCGCTATGATACCTGAAACAATTGGCAGCTGGAAATGGATCTTCTCCATCCATTTTTCTTCATCTTTATCTCCAGCCAAATCTGAATCGTTGAATAATACATCAAGAGTAGACCAGTACATTCCATGATATCTATATTTAATTTATTACTACTAATTTCCCCTGTTATTTACCCAAAAAAAAAAAATTTTGTCATCACGATAGCAGGAAGAAGAAGTGATTGGAAACAAATCAACAATAGAATATTCGCATTTTTTAAATGTAAAATTTTGGTTTTCTTTTCGTAGCCATTCAAGAGGTGTATGGAGGAACTCGCTTGAAAGAATTCATTTCCCTGTACAGTCCTTAAAGGCTCAGATTATTTCATTTACCTTCTGGTTCAACCGTCCAAGTACGCATGTGCACATATTAAAACGAAGTTAAAACAATGTTTTTAAGAAACAGAGAAATTTTTCTATAGTAACTTTCTTCTAATATCTGGGGCCTAGAATTTTGTGGGCATAAACATTTAGAATTGATTAATTTGATGTAGACTCATGGTTTGATTATGGACTTGTCTTTCATAGTTTGAAGAATGAGTTAAACAAACTGATGAAACAATAGTCAGTTTTCTGATTCTGTTTTTAACCCCCCAGCTTTGTAGTTTAGATTAAGACTTCTCATCTGTCTATACATTCTTGTCTTTTTGAAGTCAATAGAGTTTTTGTTCTGGTTTAACTCACCGTGCAGCTAACTAAACTGGAAATTCAATCAAATTCTTACAATTAATCAATTATTCCCACTGTTGATCTAAATTATAAATGGTTTAATTGATTACATGTACTTGTATCCAATAATGGATTTAATTGAAGTCCAATAATATGAGACAAGCTCTGATTGAAATTATAGACCTTGATGTTTGATAATTACCATTGACAATTATCTTGCTTTGTCCATATATATGTGGACAGCCAAACATGACCCTGACTTCTGCCTTTCTTACATCGCTTGGTCCCTGCTGTTTTTTTATGGCAGCGCAAGGTTAATTTTTTAGTACACAAATTCAAGACACTCTTTTTTCCTTCATTATAAAATACCAACTACTAATTCTCAGGTACCAAAAAAATAGAAGTTGAGTAATTAAATTTGTTATAGATTAATGAATTTCCAACTCCACCTCTCTTTAAATGATATTATTCCTTAGTTATTCTAGCTTTGGACCTCAATTAGTAAGGGTAAAGTGAAAAATAGTAATAATGTTACGGTTGGTACCTAAAATTTAGGACAAAATTTCTTTAGTCAGTGCTTTTATAATGACTACAAAAAGTCAAAAGATTACTTTTCTTCATGCATGAATGTATTGACGGTACCACTATAAATTAACCATATAGATGTTATTTCATCTTATAGAGTATGGCAAAAAAAATGCATCGGTTCATTCACTCACTCTCGATCGAATCATACGGATTTAATAAGGCTCTGAACAAGGCAAATCGATCATTTTCAACCCAATACTCTTTTTTCCATAGATCAACGATCTATCGCATATGACAACCTCTTATTGCTTTCTATCAAAGCATTATATTTGATTAGGCAAGTTGATAGAATTGGTCGCTCCGTTTTTTCAAAATTAATATCACACACACACACACACACACACACACACACACACACACATGACGCTTATAGAGTAATATTTTTTATCCGATCCTATATGATCATTATATTATTAGTTAACTTCATTAACTAATAAGTAAAGAAAAAATTCATGCTTCTGTTGTATAATGGGAATCCCATCGTGTTACAAATTAAATTATATATAGTATATTGCAAGCCATATATAAGTCTCAATAAGGTTGTATTAGAACCATTTTTATAGCAGTTTTATTAAAAACATTGATTAGACATGCTAAAATGCAAACTGTACTACGCACTGGGAGCTTACTAATCTTCCATATCATTCTATTGACACTGTAATTAATGATTACTTAATCCGATAGCTAGCTAGCATCCGATTTAGACAAGATTTGACCTGATGTCTTTGAAACTCATTACAGCCCAATTGGTAAGCTCTTTTAAATTTGAAAGAGAACAGCTCATTTTAAAAGATTGACCTAATTAATATAGCTCTTAAACTCATAAACATATTTTTTCTTGTGAGACATGAGATGTAGGACTCAAGATGACATACATATGAATGGATACTTCAAAGTTGGAGTGTGAATGAACTAAACTGGTAACGAGTGATCAAATGTGGAGAGAGGGAAATAAAGTGCATTATATATATATTATAGTTTGGTTCAGATTGAGCTATCAAAAGGGTGCCAGCAACATATAATGAAGATGATGGAGAATGGGCTACATGCAAACAAAAATATAATGTTACTTAAAGATTTTCCAGGAATGGGGTTTTGTTTACCCCCTCCTAGCTATCACACCCACCCAATAATGCATCCATCTCTTTACATCAAGTTCAACTTTCTCTGTATCATTCACTTCCACGTCACCAGCCTCTTGTCGTCACTGATTGGATCCCCGTGGGCCCCTCCTCCCCATCATTATTTCTTTTAATTTCCCGTTATATATATTTCTTTAAAACAACCTCTTCATGTGATAATCATGCATGGGGTTGCATTATATTGCATGCATATATTTAATCTATTTATATTTATATTTGTAGGATCATTTTTTACACTCTCTCTACCCTGAAAATAGGACCATTTTTTACATTTTTTCTCTGTCCTATAAATAGAACCAAACCAGTATATCCTATAACAGTTTCTTTACCCTAAAGCCTTTCTCTTGTTCTGAGTCATATTTTTGCGCCGCAAATCAGCAAGTAAACGTCTCTTTGTTAAGAATTAAAAAGTGAAGCTCTCGCCTTTCAATAGACAGACCTTCGGCGGCCACTCACAATTTGACATCTGCCTCTCAAACACACATGCAACGTACTCCCAACATGAACACTACAATCATACATCACTTTTAATTTCTATTTGTGCATTTTTTCTGTTTCATACTCCACAGCTACATATAAAACTTGGGGCTCAAGTTAGATAACATAGAGTTCTGTAATATGCCTAAAACTTTTAATAACTATTGTAAAATTATGTTGAATCTTTATAAAACCGATCCTATCTATTTATCAGATATACAAAGCTTGGTTTTGGTCACTACAGAAAAAATAGTTAATCAATCACGGAATTCAGCGAAGAAATTTCTATGCTAAAGAAAAATTATGTTACTAGCTAAATGAGAGATTCCGTGACTAATTTTTTAACAACGGCCTATTTTTTCGACGGAGCCTATGGCTAATAATGCACTGATTTTTTTGTAGTGAATAATTGTATACTCAATTACAATATAACAGTCATCATTTCCTTCTCACACGCTAAAGAATAGCAATTAACTCACCAAATATGTTAGATTCATAAAATTGTTTATCTTTTCCCTTATTAAATTATATGCATTAAAGGTATATTTTATATTTTGTCTTTCATCTTTTCTTGGGAGGAAACTTGGAAAATGGTACCCGCATTTAATTTCATTTATAAGACATATTAACTAATTTATATATAATTAGAATATTAGTTTAGATAAAATCAAATTATTATTATTATTATCAAAGCACCCAAATCTGATCATCAATCTTTTATTTCTACTCCCTCTCTATCAATTGTTTATCATTGAAAAGCATTGATCTGATAATTTAGGAAAATACGAGAAAAATAGAAATAAGTATTATATATAATTCTTTTAAATTTAAATGGATTGGACTTATATTTAGATGCAAAAATTTCTTGCAAAATTGACTCGATAATAAAACAAAAGTGATACATTTAAAATAACCCAACATCCATATTGACGCATTTTTCAAACTAGCTAGTTAGCTCATGTCCCCCAAATTATTCAACTCGACGATCTCTCATGTAGTCTTTTTATAAGCTCTAGCTAACTAGCTAACCCTGGTTTCGGAATATGAATAAGCATGTGGGTTGAGTTTAATCATAATCAATTATTATATGAAAGCTTGTGTTTGATTATATTAATCAGAATAACCGATATATATTGCAGGCTCGTACGTGTGATGATGGGAGCCAATCATGTGTATTTTTGAGTTGTCTATACGTGATTGATGATGCTTATGCTTGTAGAAATCAGTTTCCTGGCTTCTCAAGCTATCATACAAGAATCTTTACTCTGTCTTCTTTTTTCCTTCTGTGTTTTTTATTTCAAGATTTGAATGTATCAGTTTTTATATATCTGAAAATGACATAAAGTCTGAATTGTGGGTCTCTCTGACTGACTAATCATTCATTTAATAAATTTATCCAATCCATGTTTGATGATATTAATCTACAAATCGGTTTTTTTCATGGTGCACTGTGTATCTGATATTCCTTCTGATAGAGGATTTCCCATACATTGTTACTACTAACTCTATCTTCTTTGTTGACAAATGACACTCTTGATGATCAACTTAGATATAGATGGAGAATCTATAGCCAATGGGCCTGCCAGTACTTTATATATATATATATATATATATATATATATATATATATATAGCTTTTGATTGTATAATTATGTCCCACTTTTTATTTATTCGAAATAATTCATTATTTGATGAGAATAATATATTTAAGGACTATATATAGAAGGATTAATCTATCTGTCGAAAAGATCTCTTTCTTTCTAATTTGGGATTTTATAATAATGAACTAATGGACTGAAGGACAATTTTTATGTGTGTATAATAATTTATAATCACCTGAAAAATGCTACATAGAGATAATAGTGATAGCTGAAGAAAGAAAAAGGGGGAGGGAGAGGGAGAGGGAGAGGGCTAATATTTCTTGTATCCCAAGTACGAGCGGAACTATTCGATCTACTTTTGATTTCTTCTAAAAGTGAGTTTCTTCTTTTACAAGAAAAGTGAAGCAAAAAAGAAATGTAATGGCTAGTCATTAATTAATTTAGCATCTAATCACAAATACTGCAAAACTTTCGAGAGACACACACTTATCGCTTCAAAAGCACTAGGAGAAAAAACAAGAAAATAGATCGGTTTACGTCGGCCATCTTTTTTTGCCTTTTCTTTTATGGTTAAAGCTGTGGTGGAAAGCCTTGCATAGAAATATATTATATGCATACATCTACATACATGTATATAATCCAGTAAAAAAAAACATACATGTATATAATCTATATAATATTGATCACATTATTTTTGGAATCCGAATTTTATCTCTCATCGTATAATTAATTTATTCTGAGCGTATATAATATATGCTTCTACTCTGGAAGTAGCTGTTTCAACACAAAGTCGTTGATCATGATCTCTCTCCCTGAGTTTTTTGTCTCTCTAGATCTCTTTATTTTCATTTTTATTATCACTTAATCTGAGAATGTTTGTGACTGTAAAAAGCAACTTAAAATATTGCTTGACTGTCTGAATATGGTATACGTGGGAATCAACATCGAATTAATAAGAAATGAGTAAAGGAAAGTTGGTTATTATTTAAAAGGTAAATTACACAAATACGCACACAATTAATTATACTTCAATTTGTGTATATATTATAGCGTTTAATTATTTAATTGTAAATTAATCAAGTTGTGTTAGTTTATACTCCCTCCGGTCCCTAATGTAAGAGCCCAAAATTTGAATGGTTTTGGTCCCTAATGTAAGAGCTCGCCCCACATTCTCTCCTCAGTTAATGCATTTTTTCCTACTTTACCCCTAACTCTCTTTCATATTTATTAATGCTTATGTATTCCTCTCTCTTAAAAGTACCATAATAAATATGGGCAATTTTGGAAAAGAAGCATTAACTCCAACCATCCAACTAACATTCACATGTTTTCTTAAGAAGCGTTTTTTTGGCGGCTAGCTCTTATATTAGGGACCGGAGGGAGTACTATATTTGTTCGTTAAATAATGAGCTGGAGAATATAGATAAGGAAATAGAAAGCGTAGAACAGTTATAAGATTTGCGTGTCATGGAAATCTTAGGATAATCATTGAAGTAGCTGTTTATCATGTGTAAAACTAATAAGAAACGAAAGGGCAAGAAAAATAACATAATTATAATAACCGTGTGGGGCCCACGGGGATGTAGATAGCACAAGGCCACAACAAACAGAAAACGTGGGCCAACGAAACTCGGAGAATGCCACCTTTGTGGGCCCAAAACTTCATGCTGACTTGGCCTCATTTAAGTGGTCACTATACATGCTGACTCACACTGCTTCACACTGAAATATGTGAAATCTAATTATGCATTCAAGTCAAATTGTTTTTTTGTATGAAAAGTGATACTTATTTTTAGTAGTACAGTTCAAGAGTATTGTGTATATAATAGAAGAATATTCATTAATATATCACTAAATAATGTTATGATTATGTAAATTAAAATACCTATGTGTTAATTAGGTCTAATACCGTTTCCTTCCTCAGGCCTAAGGTTTGGAGCTTTGAATTGAAACAAAAAAAAAATTGTTTAGAATCTGAATTTTTTATATGCTCAAACAAAAGATTTTAGTACATATATATAGAAATTTTTTTTTGGTCGGAACATATATATAGAATTTACGGTTAACTAAGGTGTATTTTTTTGTCCATAAACTGTTTTATTTCGATAGATTTTTTAGTTCAAATTCACCTCATCAAAATTTTAAATGTAGAAATATTATTGACACACCACATTATAAAATTAGCATTGACCATTGAACCGTTAACATTGATCGCTCATATTTAAACATATATGGCAAAATTGTTGCCTTTTAATGGTTCTAAGGCAACATCTCTTTTAAAAAAAAAACTTTCTTTGCAATTTTGCTGTTAAGAAAAAACTCAGATTATATTTTTACCTTGACCTTTATTCTAACTAGATATACAAATAAACTGAGAAAAATACAATTGAAGAAAAAAAATTAAAAAATGGATGTTTTGAAAGGAATTATTGGCTTGCAAAGAGAAGGGAGAAGAACGAGAGGAATACGAAAGCGTCACTCATTGTCCAACATTGCCATCCTCCCTCTTCTCCTGTACGCCTATACCAAATTAAAAGTTTTGTATTCTTAATTAATTCCATAAATTAAATAAATGTTAAGAAAAAGTCCTATAGGCTATATATAGGCTTCACAATCATGTGCGTATTGATGTTATTGCTTGGTTGGGATATACACTTGTTATTCATAATTATTGTGTTTAATTAATAATTAAAGCTCCACGTCAAAGCCTGGCACAAGATGACGTGTTTTCTTTAATCATGTGGCATCCAAAGTGTCCTCTAACGCGTGCCCATCTCCTTTGATTTAGGCTTTTTATTCAAATAATCTTTCTCAATATATGTACACCTCAATCACTTTCACTACATATTACTCTGTTCATTTTAATTGCTATCGCCATTCATTTAATCCAATCAGTACGTTCCTCTATTAATCAGTAATTAGTGAGCTATTCTCTTTTGATGTTAACATTTTTGTGCCTATATTTTCCTGGATGAATTAATCTGCCCTGATACTCCGGAGTTTATGGGTAGGTTAATGAGAATATATAGAATTTATGATAATCATTGTTTTAACTTCCCGACAGGATCATGGGTGCGTGTCACTTAATTACAACATAAATAACTGTCTCGTCCATGGTTCTTGCCACGTAACTTGGTAAAGCGACCCCACTGATAGATTCCCCATTAATTAAATTCTTACTTGGAAGGTGAAAAAGACGTATCATCTGAATATGAGTCCCCAGTGACCCATTTTACAAGTAATCCCATCGTGGTATATAGGATATGCTCTCCTTTGTTTTTATTCACATTCATTAATGTGCATCCTAAGTTTTTTTCCATTCCTTGGCCTTGTCACTTTATTCACGAACATATGTACACACAGTGAATAGGTATTGCTCTATTATATACACCAGGGTGACTTTTAGCGAAAATTCTTGATTTATAAAGTATGTTATATATTATACTTAATTGTTTTTGAAATATTTCCCATGCTACAATTATTATTAGAGAACTTGAAACCTATACTCGCTCCAGTGCCTAATATAAGAGTCAACCATAAAAACAACGTTTCTTGAAAAACATGTGAATATTAGTTGAGTGTCTTTTCCAATATTGCTTATATTTATTATGATACTTTTAAGAGAGAGATACATAAACATTAATAAATATGAAAGAGAGTTAGGTGCAAAGTAGGAAAAAACAATAATTAAATGAGGAGAGAATGTGAGATGAGCTCTTATATTTTGGACCAAAGTCATTCAAATTTTTTGCTCTTATATTAGGGAGTGAAGGGAGTATAACATTTTTTATGATCTTAATTAAATATTGGCTAAAGTATACCTTTAGTCCCTTATGTTTGTATGAAGTTTCAATTTAGTCATTTATCTTCAGAAAATACACTTTTAGTCCTTCAAGTCTAACACCGTTACTCAACTTAACGAAAATTGCTGAGTCATTAAATTTTAGTGATGACTGTTCAATTAAAAGCTGACGAGGCATAATATATTATTTTGAGTAAAAAAATAAAATCAATTATGACAATTAAAATAATCTCAAATATTGACTTGGCAAACAAACCAAATAAAATCAATCATGACAATAAAAAATCATCCAAATTAAAAATAAATCATGACAATCAAAAATCATCTCAATTAAAAATCAATTATGACAATCAAAAATCATCCCAATTAAAAATCAATCATGACAATTAAAAATCATCCCAAATTAATCATGATGAAAACCATTTGCTATCTCCAGTAAGCAAGTTGCTAATTTTTTGTTCCTGCTAAATCTGCAAACAAACCATGGTTGTTCATTATAACTTGGCAAACAAATTTGTTGCATCAGTATCAAAACCAAATGCAATTAATTTATTGAAAGGGAAAGCAATATATGATAATTTCTACCACAAATATAACCAAATCTGAAAAGAAATCATGACTGCTGGTTTTTCTATCAGTATTCATATGCTCAGATTTATGAATTAACATTAATTCAGAGAGGAGAAAGAGAATGAAGAGATGAACAACAAGATGAGAGTTATCAGTTTGCTTCTGAAGAAGATTCATAGACATGACTTCCAAAATCGTCGGACACCTCTCACACATTCTTCATCTCCCCATACTTAAACCCTAAACTCTTCAAAAATCTCACCTTCCTCCTCAACTTCTCCACCCTCACATCCAACAAATGCGCGTTCAATTTCTCAATTCCAATTTGATGGAGAAATTGGAGTGTCAGCCGAAAGCATATATAGTTTAACGTCAGAAAATAGCAAATTAGAGTTTTGAGGAGAAAATGTGGTTCGACAGAGGTAGGGATTTCGCGGCGTAAGAAGTTGAAGACGGAGGGATTTCAGAGAAATGGAGGCGGTAGGAGAAGAGATGAGGGGTGACGAGAGAGAGAGAGTGGAGAAATCGAAATCGGATTTGCGGAAATGGACAGTGAGGATGATATGGTCGACGTTGTGGATGATGTGGTCAACTTTTAATTGAACAGTCATCAATTAAGTTTGATGAGTCAGCAATTTCCGTTAAGTTGGGTGACGGTGTTAGATTTGAAGGACTAAAAGTGTATTTTTCAAAGATAAATGACTAAATTGAAACTTCATGCAAACATAAGGGATTAAAGGTATACTTTAGCCTTAAATATTTGTGTAGTTAAAAAAGTTCTTTTAAAAAGCAAGTTAACGACTCAACTACCTACTATTTTATATACAAATGAGTTGATTTAACTGTACATAACTTATAGATGGATGGACTGTTGATGAGGCTAGCTTCCTTCAATGCCATGAATGCGCGACTATAAATAAAACAAATATTACAAAAAAATTATCTATACAAATTTCTCACCGTGTGCGCGACAGTGATAACTGATAACTTTTAAAAACATAACATAATTTAACTAGTAGAGTAATTTTTATTCATTTTCATAGCAGAGTAATTACAGAAAAGTGCCCAAATTTTGTATATTTATTGATTATTAAATACATTATATTATAATATTTATACACAAATACTTTTACCAAGTACAAATATATATATATATATATATATATATATATATATATATATATATATATATAGTTATGTATATATATATATATAGTTATGTATATAATTCATCTGTCTATAAATATAAGATCTATGTAACTAATTTGATAAGATTAATGATGTTAGTTGAGTTAGTTAAAATCACATGATATTACAAAAGTAACTTTACATCTTATCTTTATTCCAACTCCTTATTCACACTTGATTTTTTTTTTGATTGAATAGTACTATAGTAGTGTCAATAAGGATAATGTAGGGGAAAATTGAGATAAATTTTTGAAAGTGATTTTATATTTAAGAACAAATAACCTAAAGTGACCTTAATTATATTTAGAAAGGGTATGAGGGAGTAGTTAGTGATTATTCATATTCTTGATTTAAAAATCCGAATTAATTCTCATCATCATTTTGTGTAGTTGGGTTGCATCACAGACATGCAAATAAAACTCTCTTGGCTTGACGACACTCTCTTCCTCCGTTAACGATTCCAAGAAAAAAACACTGAATTACTTATAATGATTACAAATGATCTCATTTCCAATAGAAGGATATACTAGTATTGAAATCTATCAGAATAATTAACAACCATAAACTCTGTAGAGACATACAATAAAGTATAACCTCCCGGATATATCCAAAAACCTGACATGGATTTGGAGGAAAATTAGGTAGGGTTAGGCATTGAGAGACAGCCATATTTATTAATTTGGTGTGTGGTGTGTGTGTGTGTGTGAAAATCCATCAACTCTTTTAAAAAATTAATACTTTCATTCACTACAAAAAACGGGGCCCATATCGGCGTTTTGTAGGGCCTCGGATCGGCGGAATTTTCCGGCGAAAACGCGCTACGGCGTTTTGGCAAAACGCCTAAAAATGTGCCGTCGAAATGCTACATATCGGCGTTTCTCAAAACGCCTATGCGCGGGGCGAAACGCCGGTATGAGGGTCAAACAAATAATATAATATTTCCTCATACCGGCGTTTCGCCAAACGCCTATGCGCGTATTATTTTATTAATAGGCGGATACCGAAACGCCTATACGCGGACTATTTTATTGTTTTTTTATTCACGCGTACCGGCGTTTTACCAAACGCCTATGTGCGACATGATGAAATTTTTAGAATTCATGCACATTGGCGTTCTGGCGAAACGCCGGTAAATAATATCATTTTTTATTATACCGCACATCGGCGTTTTCTCCAAAACGCCGATGTGCGGAAATATAAAATAATATTTCATACCGGCGCTTGTCAAAACGCCAGTATGAGTATTCCGAAAAAAAAATAAAAAACATTTTTCTTCCTGATTATTTAGAACCAGGAAGAAAAATGTTCATATATAAAGAATAATATGATAATACCAAACTTACATACACATATAGAATATTATATATGAAATAACAAGAGTAATTCATAAAACAAAATACCCAAATATATAAAATCAAAACAACAAGCAATATGTGAAAGAAAAACAATAAAATCATGTTAACATTATAAAATCAAATATCACCATAAAAAACGAAATAAAAATCCAAATCAGCAATACTAGGCAAAAAAACAAAGCAACAAGCCAAATAAACAAAGCAACAGCAACATAAAACAGAGACGAAGCGAAGAAAAATATAGAAGAGAACGAGAGAATGAGCAATTTCGCTGAAGGAGGGAGGTGCTATTTATAGGGAACGGAGGTGCATATAGGCGGTTTCAAAAACGCCTATAGGCGTTCTAACGCATATAGGCGTTTTTAAAAACGCCTATATGCGTTAAAATGCATATAGGCGTTTATAGGAAACGCCTATATGCATTATTTTTTATATATAATACTGCATATAGGCGTTTTCCCAAAACGCCTATATGCTTGTTTATATTAAAATAATGCATATAGGCGTTTCCTATAAACGCCTATATGCATTATTTTAATATAAACACGCATATAGGCGTTTTGCAAAACGCCTATATGAATTATTTAATCTTAAAATGCATATGGGCGTGTTGCAAACCGCCGGTACGGCATTTTTTAAAAAAAAAACTCCTCAAACAACCTACATTTCTTAAACGCGGAAAAGTAAGATATATTGGTTATAAATATGCGTCTAGAGCATTAGTCAGTTGCCACATTCTTTCTCAAACCTCTCATCGTAGCGGACGATCATCGGTACGCTCCCAGTCGAGTGGCCAACCTCCTGCTGTGCCCGAGCCGCCTGACCGCGCCTTTCCCTGGCCCGCCCCAGGTCGCCCATCCTCCAGGCGAGGTAATTCCTCCACTGCTCAGGGTCCACTCCATCGGGCACGTCTGCCTCCACCACCTGCCTAGGCCTAGTCCCCTTCTTGGACTTCAGCAGGTACAACTTGTTTCTCTCATCCTTCCAATTATCCCCGACCACCCCTTTCGCGAATTTCTTGAGGTTCAAGCTGTCGGGGACCCACCACTTGCTCTGCAAAAAGAAATTTTTTCATATTATTTAATAATAAGTATAATAACAATTATATACGTATTATAATATTTTGAAATATGTATTACCTTAATAATCTCCCAAGCCTCGTCTTTCCGGCCATCCGAAACTTTCCTCCAGCTGGTCGGGTCGATCGGGAAGCGCCGGAAGTCTTTGCCGAGGAGTCGGCAATGGCGGCGGAATAGAATGGCAGCATCTGTTGTTGGCTGCCCGGTGGTGCTGTAATATGGCAGCTCAATCTTCTCATTCGGCGGAAGCGCATGCGCCAGCTTCGCCGTCAGCCTCCTCCTGGTGACAGTGCCAGTGGTATCTGTAGGTAAGAAAAATATATTAGATAATATTATAAAAATGAAATTTAATTTGTAACTATTAATTAATATCAAATTTCAATTACCTCTGACATCCACCAGTTGACCAGTACTCGAAGACTTCCTCCCGCGCGCCATTTTGATCATAATTTCCGGCACCGGGATGTCCCACTCGCCACCCGCACCGCCACCGCCGGTGCCCTCATCCCCCTCCGCCCCCTCCGCCCTCTCCCTCTCCGCCCTCTCCCTATCCTCATTCAAAATATCCTGCATCTCTTCGTAGCTGATCTCGACGTTCAAGTCTCTCCAGAGGTCGTCCTGCGTGACTTCCGGGTTACCACCAAACCCAAAAGGAGTCCAAGGTGGCGCCCGAAGAGGGCTCACAATAGGCGGGGGGCTGGCGTACTGCAACACCTCTGGCGGAGTAGGCTGCTGCTCAATCTGTAACCGGCGCTCTTCTATACGCCTGGCTTCTGCTTCGTCCCTCAATCGCTGCTGTTCATCTCGCAATCGCTGATCCTCTTCGGGGTCTATTGGAGCTTTACCGGTACGACGAGACATGATCTATCGAAGAGGAATATTTATAGGAATAGATAACGAAAAAAGATAGTTTCTGTGGGACCCCTACACTTTTTCACGTTTTCGAAAACGCCAAAATGAAACTCGGCGGTTCTTTTATATGCGTTCACACCTCGGCGTTTTGTGACACCCTACAGGCGTTTTTGCAACCGCCTATATGCGATTAAAGTATTAATTTAATCGCCTATAGGCGTTTTATAAAACGCCTATATGCGATTAAATTAATACTTTAACGCACATAGGCGTTTTCAAAAACGCCTATATGCATTTAGTGCATTAAAAATGCACTTAATGCGCAGATAGGCGTTTTGTGAAACGCCGGTCTGCGCATAGGCGTTTTGACAAACGCCTATGTGCGATTTAAACAATATTTTAATCGCACATAGGCGTTTTGGGGAAACGCCGATGTGCGGTTATTTGAAAAAAAAAACAAAAAAAAAACAGCCAGCCCCTTTTTTATATTTAAAAACCATACCGGCGTTTCATATACCCACAAACGCCGATATGGAAATGCCGGAAATTTGGCGGGAAGTGCGCGCCAAACGTATCGGCGTTTTCGTATAGGCGCGTGGTGTATAAACGCCGGTATGCTTCTCATATAGGCGTTTTGGACCAAAACGCCGGTAAGCGTGCGCCGGAATGGCCCGTTTTTTTTGTAGTGATTGAAGCATTTAAAATTTTTCTCACAAAAAAATTAAAGTACTTGAAAGTCATTTATCCTTAGGAGGGACTTAATAATATGCAATCGAGTTGAAATTAGGGGTGGCACCACCGATTACCCACCACAAAATTAACTATACATCCCCATGACAACATTTTTATTCCTTTGATACGGTTACTCGATGAGTGTGTGTTTTTCTCCATACATCGCTGAAGCATAATAATGCCGATAAAAGTAAACAATTTAAATAAAATAAATTAAGATCAGGGAAGCAATAATCTGCCCCTACTTTATGTATATAATGAATCACCAATAAAAGCATGTGTGATCGATCGAGCGGATAGGAGGCTAGGAGCCAACGGGGCCACAATGCAGTGATAATTAAATTTGTCTTATGTGCTCTTTTTAATTATTATTATTATTATTATTATTATGATTCATTTAGATAATTCAATCTGTGACAAATACTCTTTTTGTCCATATATACATTATTATTGGACTTCCAGATCCCCATAAAAACCAGAAGAAGAAAAAAGTGTTAAAAATCCAACATCTCTATACACACACACACACAAATTATAATGGAATAATTAAATTTGAGATAAGGTACAACACGTTTTAATGGGCCTTAAGGGTTGTCTTCGTCTGGGGGACCCCTTACTAAAGACACCGTAGGTGACCCACAATCGCATTGCTCCAAACTGTAAATTATTGTATGTGTGATCGAAAATGGAGCAGATGGGACTTTCTATTATCTATTTATTTATGTTCATTAATATTTATTTTCTTCTTTTTTTCTTTTGTGATCTCCATCAGAGATTTTATTTTCCAGCTATCAGATTGTATTATTTGCTTCTGTTTTTCTCAGATCTGTCTCGGCCATGTCCTGGAATCGATATATCCATCCATCAAATGCTTCACGTGCTTGTCGAGATCGATTTGAATATTTTGTAAGACCAGATTCTTAGTAGTAATTTTAAATTAAAGGATAACGTACTATAGTCTTCCCAATATTTTTTTGTTTGTGAGGCACATTGTACGAAGGAGGTTTTATTTGGTTTGATAGTTTGTCAATACTCAATAGAACAAGATTGTGCTTTTTGAGCAAGGAGATTTTTCTTTATAAAACAAAAGCAGCATAGATAGATATTTAGGGTCTGTTTGGATTCAGCTTCTGAGAATAGTTTCTGGGAAAATAGCTTTTGAAGAATAGCTTTTGAGTAGAATAGCTTTTCTGAAAAATAGCTTTTGATGAAATGAGAGTGTTTGGATTAAGCTTTTTGAGAATAACTTTTAAGAATAACTTTTGAGTAGAATATAACTTTTTTGAAAAATAGTTAGGATGAAATAACTTTTCATATTTCTTTTATTTGAAATAAGTGTTTTTCCTAAATGAGAGATCGAAGCTTTCAACTAGGAAAGGAGAAAAATGTAGTTTTTCTCAAAATAGCTTTTGGAACCCAAACTAGCTTTTCTTCTCAAAATAGCTTATCCAAAAAAATTCAGTGTTTGGATGTCTTTGCGTGAAACCTAGGTTTGGAAGCCAGAATAGCTTTTGGAAATGTATTCAAACAGACACTTAGTCGGATAAAAAGATGGATATAGTAAAAAATTCATAAAAAAGTTGGGGCACAGAATTCATAAAAGAATTGTGAATTGATTTTACACTACTGGTATAATTTAATTGGGATTCAAATCCCCAGAGCTAACTTTTTATGTTAATTTTCACTGACATTTATGTGTGTGTGCCTCCAAAATATTAGGCGCACGCAGAAGAATAAAACTCCAAAATATTGGAAAGTCATTAAAAATTATTGATTTGTGACAATTATCGTTTTTTTATTATGAAATGTCTTAATTAGTAATGTGCTACTCAAGTTTGATAGATTTGTGACAATTATCAAATACAATGAACCACAAAAAAAATAAATAATATCCCAAATTAATTAATAAATGTTAAATCAAATAATTGTGTATATATTAAGATCATGAAAAACCAATTATATAAACTCAAACCGGGAATGTGTTGGTTTGAAATTGGTGGCAGGAGGTCTCCTATACTTTGACATTTTGGACCACAACCCTGCTCTTTTAAACGAAAATAATACTGCAAAAGTTAACGAACGTCATTAATAAAAAGTAAACGAAAATGATCACTAACCATAGTATATAATTCACGGTTAACGGACGAACGAAGAATATTCGGCATTGTATCCTCATTATTTCACTACGTACGTATATAGATTCTGTTGACGCACGTCTCGCACAAATAATTAATCAGATTTGCTTTTCCTGTTTTTTTAATAAATAAATGATTAATTACCATATGACAGTGGATGGGGTACGGTGGTAGTGGCATTATATTAATCGCTTTTATGTATAAAATACAAAAATATATATTCAAAAGGAGAAGTTTGGAAGGTGTCTAATAATTATACTGGTCCTTTTATTTGTCAATTAGTGGAGTACAAATCAATAATAGTTGTGGACTACTTTATATGATGAGTTAGGGGATTTCTTGTAACTTTGGTTTTTCTTGAAACTTCAAAAAATAACTAACCAGTTACATACACAAGCATGTCCCTGATACATAGAAAATATGGAATATTATTATAGTAAGAAAATTTAATTGGCAAGGTCTCTCTTATTTTCCAGACTAGCTATAAATACATATGGTACCAACCTTTCTGCCTCTACACCTTACCATTTCAAATACCCATCAGCTCTCTTATTATTATTATTATTATTCAGATCATTATATCCACATTTCTGTGTCCAAACCACTCTACCATACAAAATTGAACCTCTTATTATTAGTTTCTCTATCTCTCTGATCTCTCTCATTCAAACAAATTAAACAACAAAATCTATCATGGGTTTGAGAGACATTGGAGCTTCACTACCACCAGGGTTTCGGTTTTATCCGAGTGATGAAGAATTGGTGTGTCATTATCTCTACAAAAAGATATCAAACGAGGAGGCACTCAAGGGTACTTTGGTTGAAATCGACTTGCATACATGCGAGCCTTGGAAGCTTCCTGGTATTATTCAATTCTCCCTTCTAATTCATATGTTTCTGATGATCATTATATGTATGTGGTTTTAAATTTCTTTTGTCATATTACTGAACATGGTCTCTTTGAAGTTTCAAAGAATATTAAGGTCATCCTTATATAATTGCTCCTTTAATTTTGGGGCTATGAAATGATTAAAAAGGGTATGCAGGATTTATATATAAATATATAATCTGCGTAAAGCTGGCGGGTGTGTCTTGCGCTAGTGGTGGTTGTTGTGGTAGTTTTTAAATGAAATCAGAATTTTAGGGGAGATCATGGTCGTGTAGGAACAAACATGCGATCGAAGCAATTAATGATAATACGAGGCAGACAGACATGCCTTGATTAGCTTGCCATGGTTACCTATGGAATACGCAGTTTGAGGGGGGAGAGAGAAAGAAAGCGAGGGGAAGGAATCTCCATGTTCATTAGTCAATTCTTCAATCATTAAGGAAATCGCAGTTTCTTTCTTTTTTTTCTTTTTTGATAGGGAAATCGCAGTTTCTTGATTAATTATGTCTTCCCTCCCACTAAATTATCTTAACTTTTCTTATTTATCCACTTTCTCCTTCTCCGAATATTAAACAAGAAACCATTGTATAATTATTATATGTCGGTTAAAATATACTTTTCATCTTTTATTCATCACCAACAATTTTGTTTAGCATTTCATTCAATTCTATGTTTCAAAAGTATAATTTTATTCCTTGGAAAAAATGACAAACAAATATATTCCAATTTTAAAATCCTAATAATAACTTTAGCATAGACATTAGCAACTTTAGGATAGACATTAACAATCATTTACAACTCAAATTAAAGTGACCAATTAGAGATTTTGAAATTGCAAAGGTTTTATTTATCATTTTCCCTTCAATTTTTTTTCTAGACACTGTTAATTAATTTGATTTATTTAAAAATTGATTCTATAATTATGTCAATTAAAATCTACAAATAAAAATTATTATACTCAAAATCAAAATTTGGAAATATTTGTCAACATTTAAACATGGGAATTATGATTTTAACTTTGTTAAGTTTGCTTTTCCATTAAATAACAAAAAAATTAAAATTATCCAACCCAAATTAAATAGAACTTATAAATGAAACACGACACAAATCGGACCAGAACTTATTAATGCCTGCTGACAAATCCTTTCATCTTTTTGTTTCTGATCCATGTTTCATTTTTATCTTCACTCCGGAAAGGCCACCTCTCACATGCCTCTATTTCATCGGCAGTAAAATACAAATAATTGCTTTAATTCAACATAGCGAGCAATTCTTTTTCTTTATTAGATCATCCCCCACTTTTATACACACTCCCCTCTCTCTTAGCTGTATTTGGTATATCAATATTATACATAAAAACAATATTCAATTTGAATGGCCTATATATTATACAAGGCTGCTTCTCACATGTGCGACTTAGAATTAGATTCCAACTTGTATCCAAACAGTTACCACCATTACATTCGTAGTTTAGTCTTAACTCCCATTTTCTCTCTACACACTTTGAATCACATCTACGAGTGCACTTATACGAGTTGCACTATATTATACTTCATCCGGTCCCAAATATAAGATTTAATTGACTTTTTCTGAAAAATCCTTAAAAAGGTAAAATAAGTTAATTATAAATTGATTTACCTAATTTTTTTCCTTTACACTAGTTTATTTTACCTATAAACTAATGAATAATCTAAAAATCTATCAAATATGTCATCATTTAATAAATTATTTCGCAACCTTTAACTCTAAAAAAAAGTCAATTAAGTCCTATATTTAGGACCAGAGGTAGTAGTACATTAGTATCGGTTGCCGTATATATAGCTTAGCGGTATGAAAGATCCTACATAAAAAGTGGAAGTTTATATGTTTAACTCTAGCCATAATTATATCTAGTCATTTATTGATTTAGAAGGGTGAAAGAATAAAAGAGGATGTATGAGAATCAGAAAGTTAGAGAGACAAAATAAGGAGAGAGAAAGAAAAAAGAGAGAATTTAGAAGGAATGGAGAAAAATTAAAAAGACACTAAGAAGAGGGAGAGATAGAGGAGTTGATTTAGAATAGAAGGGTGAGAGACAGAGAAATTCAATATTATATTATTCAAATCATAAGCATCTATATAAAGAAAATAGTTGAGAGACTATATGTAGGTTTCAACTTAAACCTAAGAATAATAATAAAATAGTCTAGAGTTGCAAATCATATTTAATGCTAATTGATAATAATCAAATCAAAATTAAAATATAACATTTTAGAAATTAAAAATAAATGCAAATACTAATTTATAGCAATGTAATCTTCAAATCTGATCTCCATAACATCTTCTTTATTCTTTTGTGTGATTCCCATCATTATGTTTGCCTCTCCTGTTACAAAAATTATTCAACGGAGGCAAAGCAATGTATATGGTACTGGGATCAACAGAGCCGATATTCTCATGTTATACGATTCATGAGTAGGCTGATAAATAAATGATGGACCTAGCTAGGTAGCAAGAGACGCCAGATAATTTATCTTGAGATTGAAACTGAGCAAGTTGATTCATGCATATAATTAAGTGTGTATGTGAGCTTTGACGATAACTTATTATAACTTAGTTGACAGAGCAAAAAACACTCTGGCCAAGCAACTAATAAGAGTGATGATTACAACTGTTGTTAACATCACTCTCAGATACGTGAGCATCTGGGCTCTTCAATATTCCTTATTACGAGTTTTCATTTTCACCCTCTCATTACGTATGTTCACGTTATTATATCATACACACTTGGACCCTTATTTGAAACACTATAATTATCTTTTGACGTGACCCTCAAATTGATCTTGACCTGTTAACTTTTCATCTCTTTATTTATGTAATTACAAAATCAGGATATATCCACTGTCGCTCTCAAGAAAGAATGAATAGCTTTTTGTTTGCATGAAAAGTAGAGATTCTTGATCTCCCTCTTTGCGTAAATTATCATCGATTCATTTATGAATTTAAAGGCCGTGACAAATGGTAAAAAAAGAGAAGGAGGAAGAAAAGCTTGTTACGTAATTGACAGAAATAGCATGCATACATCTCTAAACCTTGAATTTATATACATATTGATGAAGTAGCAGACATGATGATGATTCATTCAATACCTAATCATACCTCTAAAGACAAAAATCATTAATAATGCACGATATGTACATATCACATTGTGAACTGTGATCAAATTATGTAGTGTTCTCATGTGTGGTCTATTTTGGTACCAAATGTGACTAACTCATATTTATGTATGTGTATATAGAGGTGGCTAAGCTGAACGCGAGTGAGTGGTATTTCTTCAGCTTCCGTGACCGCAAGTATGCGACGGGGTTTAGGACCAATAGGGCGACGACATCTGGATATTGGAAAGCGACGGGGAAGGATCGTACGGTGATAGATCCGATGACGAGAGAGGTTGTAGGGATGAGGAAGACGCTGGTGTTCTACAGGAACAGAGCTCCCAATGGTATCAAAACAGGTTGGATCATGCATGAGTTTCGCTTGGAGACCCCACACATGCCCCCTAAGGTCAGTTTTCACATTTCTACTTTAATACGCAGTATTGATTTATTTTCCTCTCTCTATTTTAGTTTTTCTACGTCATTTTTTACGACACCATTAATTTTAGCACGAACTATAAATTCCTTGTTTAACCAATCAACCAATAGAAATTATAAGTAGTTTATTTAGCCCACTTTCTTATTAATATTTTAACTATTAATTACGCCCTACGACCAGAGCAAATACTTCATAACTATTATTTGAATATTTAAGCTGGCTGACGACGTTCGTAGCTAGTTCCTTTTTTGGGGTTTGAAAGCGTGTGGAATAATTATATTTAGGTTCGAAAAGAAGGTATATATATAAGTACATGAAGGGGCCGGTATATATTTTATAAACTTCCATATCTTTTTTTTGATAGCAAAAAAAAAGATGTATATATTTTATAAATTTCCATATCTTTTTTTTGATAGCAAAAAAAAAAAAGATGTATAAGTACATGAAGGGGCCGGTATATATTTTATAAATTTCCATAAATTTCCATATCTTATTATAGATGGAGGACGTGCATCTTAATTACGGGAAAGTTTTAGAAACAAATCCTAGCTATATATTTACAGATATACGTATATACAGGGAAGGCAAAAGGTGTGTGTTGAAATTAATAAAGCGAATAACGATAATTATCAAAGGCGTGCGCGTGTGTGCGATAATTACGGATTAAGATAGATTATGATGAACGACGCTAATTAATTAGGTCAAATTTTGGTTTTGTTGATGATTACAGGAAGACTGGGTATTGTGTAGAGTATTTCATAAGAACAAATCATCAGATGACAACAGCAACAACAAACTCATGTTGGACTCTATTTCTTCTCCTTCACTAACTCTTGCTTCTAATTCATCTTCTCCAACCAACCATATCTTCCCTAATTTCATGGCTTATAATAATAATAACCAACTTTCTTCTTCAACTACAATCCCCACCACCACCTTCCCCAACCACCATCATTCTAATTCTCTCGTCAACTTCCTTCAATTTCCTCATGAAGCAAACACCGCCTCCACAAGTACCGTGACTCATCAGAACCAGATTAGCCCCAGAGGTGGCGGTGATGACGGTGACTATGGTGGCTTCTTCGGATGGGACATGGGCCTAGAAGAAAATGGCAACTTTCAGAATGGCTTTGATGCTATGAGATCATCCTTTGAGGTTGATAATGGTAGCATGGTGTTGTTATGAAGCAAGTTAGCTAGCGTTTGTGCGTATAGTGTTATATGGATTAATTAATTTTAATTCATGTTCGTATAAATTTATCCAAAAATTTGTTCATTGTGATGTGATTGTATACGCTTGGCTTAGAGGGACAAGTCATGTACGTGCTTGATTATTGCGAGTTGTGAAGTGTGGTGATAGGGGTCATGTGGTAGTGCTTAAGTGCTTAGTATATGGTCAGCTGATTTTTTGTTTATCTAGTTTTTTTCAATTATTTTTGGGGTATACATCAATTAGGTTGTAGTGCAAATATATATATGACCTTGTATGTACAATTTATTAATGTCAATCTCTATATAGCTAGTGTCATCTACTTAATTATTCACTGCTATTTGCATCTCATGGACCTAACTTAGCTTCTTTTATTTTATCTGTTCTTTGTTGGTTAAGCTCGATGATTAAGCAATATTATCTAGATAAGCCCCACTTGGAAGGCAGAAATGAGGGCCTATGAAGAAAGGATGAAAAGCCAATGGCACTTAAAATAATTAGACAACAGTATTATAATTGTTTTTTAACTCTAAGTTGAACAACCAAATTTGATTTAAACAGACACTAGTAAATCTATATTTCTGGTCTCATTAAAATTTTTTGATGACTAATTATCACTAAATGATTATTTATGTTTTTTTACAATGCTTAGCGGGAATTGAAAAAAACTTATTGGAATATGTGAAAAATTAGAATTTTAATAAAGTAAAAAAACACATAACTATAAATAACATCGACCGAATACGCTGACCAAAAATCACACACACAATATATATTAAACCAAATACTAAACATTTTAATTATTGCAGAAAAAATCTACTTGAGTAAATTGGAAGTGTAAAGGTTTAAAAGTCACCTTCTTAGTTCGATCAAACATCATTTCTTCTTCAAATAATAAAAAGATACAAGGAGTAATTTTACCAGTGGATTGTTATGATAGGAGCATCTAATACAAATATCTTTTACAGAGCGAGTACAATTTTACCAAAAAAAATTTAATAAAAATGGAGCAAAAAATATATACTAAAGCCGTATATTTATTTTCATCAAAGGATTAAGGTACAAAACACGACGTTTAAGGGACACCGAGCACCCTATAACCCACAACTAGTAAAGTGGGACAAAGAATGACCTCCAATCAAGATCCCCTTAAACGCCCTCTTTTCTCATCGTTAGGGGGGAAATTTTGCCACATGGATCCTTATGAGCATTGTTTAACACGTGGACACACATAACTCATTTTCATTCTAAACCTTCACCTAAAGGAGAAAAGAGAATGACGCTCTAAATCGTTGAAATGAACCTTAATTAGGGCACAAAGATCCGGTGCTTCAAGGAGGGAAAGGAAGATCCGGTGAAGAAAGATTGCCTGATCGGGAAGGCCTTCAATTCGATCATAGATTCGTTTCATTCAGATGCTTCAACCATCGTGTAGACAAATTCTTGCACCCGATACACCACTTCATTTGTGGTCCAACTAATAACGACTAAACATGTAAGGTCTTACGCGAAATATTTAATTTGACTTTGTATCCTAAACGACCTAATCAACACATTAAAGAATTTTAAATGACATGTTTTCAATGTTTTTTATTTTATATATATATTGGAAAAAATATTGTTATTAGTTAGTTAATATTTTTATAATAACACGTCAGATTGAAAATTACACTTAAGGTCTTACATGTTTAGTTGTTTTGGCCAGACAACAAATGATGTGGTGCACCAGATTCACACGAGAATTTCTCTCCCATAATTATGTTTGCTTCATCGCGTGCCTTTCAATCAGATAGCCCAAATGCTAGGGTTTGTTTCATGGCTTCCTTCTTTGTTTTCGTCTTCATTTCAATTAAATGATGTATTTACTTTAATTTATTTTTTTACTAGAGCTGACGTGTTTAATTTGCTTCACGCCATTCCATTCGCTTTAATTTTTTTCGTTGCTTATTGTTTAATGTTGAATCTCTTTTCATTTTTATTATATATGTTATTTATTTATTTGCTTATATCTGATGTGGATTCATTTTGTTTTAATAAGATGATTTGTTGAAAAGACTGGATTATCGAGGCAGAATTCCCCATAACGTTGAAAATAGACAGCTTTTAAGGGGATCTTGACTAGAGGGTCATTTTTGTCCCACTTTGCTAATTGTGGTATTACTTTTGTACTTAAAAAAACTATAGGGTATAATGGGTGTCTCTTCAAGCAAATTATATAGTCATTTCTGTAGTTCAACCCGTCTCCAAACGTCCGTTTATTTCATGACTCATCCATTACATGCTTGATTTGATGTATGTTCAAGTAAAATTATATAGACAGCTATTGTTTTGCTCTATTTTAATAAAGCTTATTAATAAAATCGCACCTTTCAACACATATTTGCACCGGATTATCCTACTGCAACTCTTCATTGATAAAGTTGCACACTAATAAAAATAATTTTTACGAAAGAGAATATACGCGAATGGATTTTCAATAATTCAATCAGCCGTGTTTCAGAGGAACAGTATTCAAATTGATTTCATTAAAAAAAGATATTAGAAATAAGCCTATATCACAAAATATTACCACATATCCTTTCGTTTGCATCAACGCATAATTAGTTACTCCCTCCGTTCCTAAATATAAGATCACTTTGGTTAATTTGAGGAGATTAAGAAATACAATAAAATTACATGATCTTCCCAAAATCCCTATAATTACTTAACTTTAAAGGGAGGAGGGGTTTTCAATGAAAAGAGGGAGCATAAGGGTAGTTTAGACAAAACTTGAGATAAAATAAGAAGTGATCTTATCTTTAGGAACTTATCCACTTCCCCAAAGTGATCTTATATTTAGGAACAGAGGGAGTATTACTTAACCATTGATCAATGGTCTTCCGATCCGCCAGTAGATTGTACTAAAGTGATGAAGATATATGGAAGGAATCTAATGATTTTTTTTTTTAAAAAAAGAAACTGTCAACTAATATCGAAAAATAGATTTGAAGGATATGATGAGCTGATAGTATACAAATTTTAAAGCTAGCGAGTTTAATGAGTGAAGAGAAAGTGTTTTTTGTTTGCTGACTACTTTAATTTCTTTATTGAGGCTTATAATCTTCATCAGTCTATTTCTCCGCATCAATGTAATTAGGGACATTAACAAGACGCCTAATAAGATCCTTGTCAGGGAAAAATCTTTTACTTTATTAGCATTCACTATCGTCGTGTTCTTTTAATGCACATGCATGCCATTAACTCCAGAAAATGACCCCCGAACATATTTTACAAGCAAATCAAAACATAAAGAAAAAGCAACGTGCATGAAAAAGTTTCACAACGTCGCCTCGATCTTTCTTATCTACTTTGCTTTTTTTCCTTTTTCGCTTTTAATTTTTGGAAGTTTACATATAAATAGCTGCTCTAAATATCATAGCCATAGTCATATAGGGGCCTTAATTTTCTAATGATTTCACATTAACTTAACTGTATGTTAGTTATTTGTCGGCACACTTGTATGTCCATTACTGGATTAAGTCCGAATGGAAATATGTGCCTATGAGGTTGGATAAATATATTTTTTGATTCTGTTGTTTGCTCTGTGCTTTCCGTTTTTTAGCTTTATCTCTCTCTCTCTGTGTTTTTTTCTTCCCCCCCTATTCTTGTCTTTATTTTCTTTAAACAGACCTATTTCTTAGGAAACTGGCAATGTGTCTGTTTCAGCCTCCTTTCACTTGAGTTGACAAAACTCTTCCACAGTGTCGCAGGGTAACGTGCGAGTATATAAATTAAATGATTGACGAACCCAATCATTGGAGGCCGCTTAATTGAAATGATGATATAATTAAGTTGAATTTATACGAGTAGAAGCTCTTAATTAATTCAGTTTTATTCCATGAGCATGCTCTTAAATACACACACACACACATTTAATTACATGCCTTGTTGAATAAAAAACTAAATCCGATTTATATCATTCTTGTCAACTTTAATTTTACATACAAAATTCATGAAATGAGGAGAGAGAAATACTATATACTATAAAATAATTGATGCTTGAAGTTGTCTGCAAGATATGTAGAACAGAACTCAAATTCTTCAATATAATTTGTTGTTGGTTTGCGTAGGAACTAGGAATTAGTATCGCTTACATTGGATATGATTAATTGACAGGTGTCAAAATCATAATATATTAGAAAGAAATAACAATATAAATCTCGTGAAGTTCACAAATGAGCTACTCCCTCCGGTCCTAAATATAAGACCTAATTGACTTTTTGAAAAATCTTAAAAAAAGCAAAATAAGTTAATTATAAATTGATTTACCTAATTTTTTCCCTTAAACTAGTTTATTTTACTTATAAACTAATGAATAATCTAATAAAAATATATCAAATATGTCATGATTTAATAGACTATTTTGCAACCTTAACCTCTCCAAAAAAAGTCATCTACGCCCTATATTTAGGACCGGAAGTAGTACTATATATCATCCGGGCCAAATTCAATTTTTTCACGAAAGGAAGAAGTGCTTTCTATAAGCCTAAATTTAGGCTTATAGAAAGCTTTCTATAAGTAATACAATTATTAATTGCATATTATATATGTGACGAGGATAATACAGATCAGATTTGTGAGTTTTGAGAATGAATAGTCAGTACTTCGAGATTAACTTGAAATATTGTTGGATAAGATAATAGAACAAGCATATGAGAATGATATTACTATAACTTTGAGGGTTGACATAAGTGGCAATACTTTCTTAAGAAAGTGGTCGGAGGTTCTAAGCTTTAAAACCAAAAAAAGAATGATATTACTACTTTTAGTCTTAAATATAAAACTTATTATTTACTTAATTTAATTATATTAAATATTTTAATTAAGTTAATTAAAATAACGTGATATACCAATGCACCCTCACTATCTACCTTTATCATCATCCCTCTCTTGCTAATTTATTAATAAAGAGCATTAATTAGAAGGAAAATTTGTGAAAATATGGAAATAATTAGAAATTGGTTTTATATTCAGGTCCACACACATATCTCTAAATAGGGTGAGGGATCCCTCCTATTACATTCCCCCTATTCCCCTCATCTCCACCCTCCATCTGATCTAACGGCTGAGAATCAACATACCTCATACACCCCACTACACTCAATCCCTCTCCTTCTCCTTCTTCCTCTCGTCTTCACTCTCTTCAGTTCTCCATGGCCGATTCACTCTCTTCCTTCCCCAGCCTCACCGCCATCGCCGGACACCAACGGCTGCCAGAGACGGTGCAGCAGCGACGCCGAACAACAGCAACAACCTCTCCCTTAGCCTGTCCAAAATCCTCCGGTGAAATCGGTGGCCGGAATCTGATCTCCGCCGTCGTGGTGCAGTCCGATCCGAAATCGGTGGCCGTTCATCTTTTCCGGCGGTTGGAGTGGAGGCCGATGGCGTGGGGAAGAAGAAGTGGTGGGAGCCGAGAACGAGAGAGAGAGAGAGAGCGCACGGAGAGAATGAGAGAAGTTAGGGTGAGTGATTTGGTGTGGTGGGGTGTAAGAGAGTATGTGAGATTTGGACCATTAGATCACACGGACGGTGGAGATTTGGGGAATAGAAGGGAATAGGGGGGAAAGGAATAGGAGGGATCCCTTGCCCCTCTAAATATGTCTTATATTTAAGATGGATGGAAAAACTTGCATAAAGGAATCAACAAGATAAATATGATTGGAAGATAAGCAGGAGACGAGCACAACTTCAAATACGGGAAACACTCTAAGTACTAGGATGATAAAAAAATAAGTATTTCATGTCTCCAAAGATATTATTCTTAAATTTGAAGTGATTATTCAATCAAAAAAATTGAAGTGATTATGGAAATCGTTAATTCTAAAAAAAATACAAAAACTTCAGACGAGAAACAAAAACCCAGAGGTTTTAATTACATGAGTTTATTATTGGTATTTAACAAATAATTTGAAGAATTCAGGTAAATTGGCTTTTTATGAAAAGTTGCTCTGAAAAAGCACCCAAAAAAGTTTTGCTCCTCATCTCTAAGCAATATCCCTTCTTTGGTGTCGTCCCCAACTCCCCACTATAACAAGTCTTTTCTTTTCTTTTTGATGCCGTGAGAATTTGTACACTCACGATTGACTAATTATCATATTTTTTTCTGATAAGATGACAATTTCATTTATCATATAATGTTAATCAGAGTAAATGATGCACGAAAATGAGCATATGCATGTTTTTTTTTTTCTTAACTGAAGTTGTAAATGAAGTTTGCCTCCTTCACCTCCTCTCCGTATATTTTGGAACCTTTTTTGTCCAATCAATTGACATTTTATCTGTGCCAACCCCATTGTGTTTGGTCCGAAATGCCCGTATTGGAGTTTTATGTTGCTTTTATTTTACACGGACCAAGCCCATGGACCAGACACACGGCTTAGGCCCATAAATAGCAAGTCTTCAATAGTGAGAAGTGTCTCTACTCGCATACTTTAATTTCCAAAAAAAAGCAATAGATCATTTTGCGATTTAAAACTACAAGTTAGAAATATTTTTTTTATAAATTTTTTTAAACAAAATAAAAACAATTAAAACATGTTAGTATATATATAAGAGTTTTATATTCACATCTAACATAACATGAATTATGTATCATTATTTATTACCAATTTAGTTTCAGAAATCATGCATATCATTAACACCACAAACTATTTGTTTGGATTGCGAGTAACAACTCGAACTGTTTTCTAAGAAACAATAAACATGTTATTGTGTTTTAGGATTGATTTCAACACCTTTCCAGAGTATTAAAAATACAACAATCTTAATTCCGACTGATTCAACTACAGGGGTTCCATAGTCTTTTTGTTACTTTGGTCATTTTATTAATTTAGGGTGATTAAAGAATGTATGCCATTTGTGTTGAGACTGTACTTGGAAATTTGAACTGCTTATTGCAGTAATAAAATAGTCTGCTGGGCAACAAAACCAATAATTCGAAGCTGACCCTTTCTTTATGGTAAAAAAAAAAGCTGACTTATTTCTTGAGAAGTGGATTAAGATTTAAATATTTATGTGTACTTTTTTTAAGAACTCATAAATGATTTTATAGTCTAATTATATATAATGTGTTGAAAATTAAACGGTCTATTTGATTAACTTAATAAAAAAGTGAATCTAATTTTATAATAGAGGAGGAGTGGGTATAAATATAATGAAAACATAGTTAATAGGGATTGCAATGAGCAAGACGGGAGATCTAGAGCAAAATTTCTTCTTCGTTTCTCTTGAAACTCTCAATGCAATCGGGTGGGTGAAAAGAACACACTATCGTTTCCTAAAACTAATTTATGTTACTTATAAGTGGGAAAAATAAAATAAAAGGACGAAGGGAGAAAAGGAGGAGAAAAACTAGATAATATTTAATTAATTTTATTGATAACATAACAACTAACCTATTAATATTAATAGACTTATACATATGAATTAAATTATATTTAATAAATAAAATAATAAATAACAAACATTAAGATAAAATATGAATAACTTATTATTAATAGATCTAGGAAAAAACAACAATGGTAATATTATTTGCATAATTTCCCACAACAATTAGAACCAATTTTGATTTGATACTTATAAACATAAACAGTCCCTTAATTTGGTTGGCCAAGGAAAGTAGGGAAGAAATTGAAAGTGAAGAAAATTTTAGTTTTTTTATAATTTACATATATCCCGAGCTCCACAAGATTTCTCTTTCTATCTTACACTTTTTTGCCTACAAACTTTACTTTCATCATTACCTATACTTTCCATTTTTACCCTCTCACTTTCCTTTTTTCTACTTTCCATTCTTACAAGCAAACCCCAAAATAAGAAAAAGAGGAGAGGGATTAAAATGAAGAAAATATAGAGTGGAAAAGGAAAGGGCAGGAGTGGTGTGAAGCAGACAACCACAACCACAACCACAACCACTACCACTGTGCTTCTTCTTCTTATGGTAAAACAAAAGTACTTTCTTCTTCTTCGACTCCACTGAACCCCTGCACACGTGGACACCCATAGATCAACTCTGTACTTCTTCCTCTCTTTCCTCTCTCCCTCTTTCTTTCTTTCTCCTTCTTTCATTATCTTTATCATATCTATCTTCTACCATTGCATTGCATGCACTATTTCTTCATATTTCGCTCTTCTTACTCTCCTCATTCTCTCTTTCCTACTTACATTCTTCCTTCCTAATCTTTCTTTATTTCTTTCTTTTTCAAATCATTAATACCATTACCAGGGTTACAAGGTTAACAATGTTGTTATACTCCCGCTACATTGTGAAAGTTAAAGAAGCAAGATAGCCCACTAAATTATAGCACATGCCACGTGTAATGTAATTGGATTATTAGTTTATAAGTTAGATGAGTTAGTTTTTAAAAAATAAGTATAGACAATTTAAAGTGATTAATCTTGCATCCTTCAGTTTTTCTAAGAACTCAAATTGGTCTTATAATTAGGACGAGAGGAAGTATAAGTAGATCTTTCATTCCAAATGCAGCTTAAACTTACTGTGTTTTGTCTTAATTTGTTGCAGTAAATTAATTATGGAATCAAAAAAATAGAAGGATGTCTGCAAAGTCCAAAAGGAAAATAATCCCTTCAGTTCCGCCTGGTTTTGGTTCTCTTACTTCTTTTTTACTTAAAAAGGTTGAGAAGAGTGATGAATCTGAATGTGATCCAATTTCCATGGAGAGTATATTGAAGCTAAATGACACTGATGCATTAAAGGCTATTCTGAAGAAACATCCATGGATACTATTTGATCAAAGTGACCATGACCTTGAGAAATCTCACACGCAGCATTTTCCTCAGGTATGTTGGGCAGCTTGGATTCTTTTTGTCAACGGTTAGTTTCCAAGTGCAGACAATAGCACTTGCTGGATAACAATATGATTGTATTCACTTGATGACTTGAATGGATGGGTGACATTATGTAAATGATAAAAATGAAAAACCAACAAGCCTTATCCCACTGGGTGGTCATGGATCCCATGACATCATTGTGCTCTATTAGCAATTGAAGTTTTTAGTTGTATTGTTTACAAAAATGTTCCCTTTAGTTACTTCTTTGACCTCTTTTCTTAGGACTCAACTGTTTGTTCAACCCTCAGTCCCTCACTGATGTCTTCAATGGCTTGTTTGTATATATTTGAACAACCTTATACAGTTACTGGTGTGTCAGCATGGGTTCCACACAAAGGACTGTTTGATACCTTATTTTCTTGTACTATTTTGTTATGCAGAAATATAGTTACTGCAACAAGGATCTCATAATTGGTTTCCCTTTTCTTTTTCTTTTGTTTTTAGCATGAATGAAAAAGTAATTGTGGTGGGAAACTGTTTTTCCAGGGTGTTTCTTCAAATGCTCGTCGCCCAAAAGGTGTTACTCATGGTTGTCCAGACTGTAGTGATTGTCTAAAGGTTCCTCTCTGCCCCATATCTTGAGCTAGTTATTTTCGATGGGAGATGTATTCTTTCACTTTGCCATTTTATCTTAGAAATTCCACAATGTCTTGAATCAGGTAGTCACAAGGTGGTGCCCTGAGGATGCAAGAAGAGATATTCTTGATGAAGCTCAAACTTTCCGCCCAACAGAAGAGGTATAGACACAATTAATCTTATAGAACTTCGATGGTGCTTATTTCTTGCTTCCATTTCATGTCTTGATTATAGTTTTTCAAATGTGAATTATATTGCCTCTTAGGTTTATAGAAATTTAAGCGGTTGCTTTTACATTTGAAAGGAGTTCAAAGACACACTCGAATATATTGCAAGTATACGTGCCAAAGCAGAGCCTTATGGAATTTGTCGTATTATTCCTCCTCCTACCTGGCAACCTCAATGTCTTCTCAAGGAAAAACAGATATGGGAAAACTCTAAATTTGTTACTCGGATTCAGCGGATTGATGGAATTCAAGAAATTGAGTCTAAACATGGCCCTACTTTCAGTCTCAGTACATTCAAGAAATTCGCTGATAATTTCAAGGCCATGTACTTCAACTGTGTCAAAAGTGTTTTGAGTTCAGATGAAAAGTGGGAGCCGTCTGTGGAAAATATTGAGGGTGAGTATGGACGGATTATTCAAAATCCAACTCATCAAATTGAGGTACATCAAAGAATAAAAATTCAAAACACACAATGCCTTATATTCTATGTTTTCTGATATTAGACTTAACATGAAACATCTAATTTCGACCACTCTATAGGTGTTTCTAGGGGATGACTTGGGAGCTGGAGTTTTAAGCAGTGGATTTCCTGTGATGTCTGATCCATTGGAGTCACTTAAATATGCTGAATGTATGCGATCTGGTTGGAACTTAAATAATATGCTCACCCAATCTGGTTCTCTTCTTTCATTTGAAAGCTCTGAGGTTACCAGCAAATTTGCCCCTTGTGTTCGTGTTGGAATGTGTTTTTCTTCATTCAGTTGGGTGAGTTACCGTAGCTTTATATCATATCATCTGCAAGCATTTCTTCTTCCTGAGCATGTTCTGTGATTTAGTTAATTCCAACTTGTTTGTTGGGGGAAATTTTGGATGCATATTAAGATATTTTTTGTTGTGGAGTTTCTTATTTCTATTCACCTGGTTAATAATTGGAGAAAACAGGAAGTAGAAGAGCACCACTTGTACTCATTGTGTTACATGCATGTGGGTGAGCCAAGAATTTGGTATAGCATTCCGGGAAGATCTGCTGCTGACTTTGAAACAGTGAGGAAAAAACATCTTCCGTTTGCAGAGCAGCCTGACTGGCATGACAATTTGGTGAGTTAAATACAAGAGCCATTTAAGATGATTCTTTTAATCATTGAACAGTAATAAGACAAGGTTTGCGATCACTTAGCACCTTGTCACATTCATCACAAACTACCATAGTAATATGTGCTTCATTGGTTGCTTTTATGTTAGAATTACCATCTGATTGGTTAGAACTTATATGTGCTTTTGAATTTTTTTAATATTCAACTAATTAATTCCATTCATTCTATTTTGTTGTGTGCCCAACTCTTACTGTTTTGTTTCCTGAAACCTTTTCTTGTTTGATTGTTCATGGACTTTTTTTTGTCTAGCTTTGCATTCATCAGCTGCTTTTTGATTTTAGTTTCCTCTTCATAACTTTGCTAAGTAGCTGAATGTCAGGGTGAAGGGTAGATATTATATGTATTGATTCGAAGTTTCGAACCTATAATCTCAGATCCCACAGAAAGCGAACTTACGGTTAAGCCAAATTGATCCTTCTTAATTAATAGATTATATAAAGATAAAAAGTTTATCTTGAACTCGCTCAATATCTGAAATTAAATAATTTCAAGTTGTTTGATTGAACTGCTTATATTGCTATTTTAGGTTTGCTCTTTATTTTCCCATGTACTATTGTAAGATTTTTTACATGAATATGGTTCTGTGCATGCAGTTATCCTCCACCGTATTGAAGTCAGAGGGTATACCAGTATATCGCTGTGTTCAGTATCCTGGGGAGTTCGTTCTTGTCTTCCCAGGAGCCTACCATTCTGGATTTGATTGTGGTTTCAATTGTTCTGAATCAGTCAGTTTTGCTCCTCTTGATTGGCTGCTCCATGGACAAAATGTTGTAGAGTTATATTGTGAACAAAGGAGAAAAACTTCAATTTCATACGATAAGCTGTTACTTGGGGCAGCAAGGAAAGCTGTCAGGGCACAATTTGAGATCGAACTCTGTTCGAGGGGTACCCCAGATGATTTAAAATGGAAAGATACATGTGGAAAGAATGGAAAATTAACAAAAGCTTTTGATGTAAGTCCTTCAGACCTATGCCATCTGCTTAAAGACCTATTCTTAGTCTACTTTTTAATTTATTTTAAGCAATGTAGAAGTGAAGCTCCCTTGACTCATTGGTAAGTTCGCTTGTTGTGGAGTCTGAGGTCATGAGTTTGATTCAGTCTCTCTGCTTAAAACAGAGGTAGGCTGCCAAGTATATTCCCTTCCCTAGCACCCTCACCAAGTGGAATAGAACATGGTTGGCCCTTTAATGTAGACCCATAACAAAAAAAAATTATAAAAAAGGATTTGAAGTCTTTAAGGATGGGTTCTGTCTTCTTGGTATGACTTTTCTCAAATTGGTTGCCTAACAGAATAATACTTGATATGTTTTCTTGGTGTAGTTACGGAAAAGGAGTGAAAGTTCAAAGAGGAAATTTCTTGGCGCTTCTCTGAAGTCGCGGAGAATGGAAAAAGATTTTGATGCCACTCGCAAAAGAGAATGTTGCATATGTCTACGTGACTTGCACTTATCAGCCATAGGATGTCCTTGTTCAACTGACAAATTTGCATGTCTTGATCATGCAAAGCAGTTTTGTTCCTGCCCTTGGGCTGACAGATTCATCCTCAACCGCTATGAAATGAGCGAGTTAGATATCCTTCACCATGCTTTGGAGGGAAAAGCAAGTCTTATCCATAAATGGGCCAAATTAGATCTTGGATTAAGTATGCACTCCTCGGCCCCCAAAAGAGATACGGCTAGTTCATCGTCAAGTAATCGTGCGAAGGCATTTTTGAATTCACTGAAACGGAGAAGAGAAGCTTTTGAGTCCGAAGTTACAGGTACTGCTGGTAAATCTTCCAGCATTATGGCAATACCAAAGTCACCTTTACCTGAATCAAAGGCAAAAAAGGTAAGTGTAGTAGGCCACCAATCTATAGCAAGACAGGTTAAGAATGGGGTAGATCCTGCTGCAGCCATTAAACTAAATCCCATGTCACATAAGGTTCAGTCATTGCCTAAAAATGACCCAAAAGGGGCCAAGGAGTTTCTTGGTCTTAGTTTGACATCAGGTTGTATGGCACTACTTGGCACTACTGCCTAAGATCAGGGCATATGATGTCTCTTCAGATAGTTCATCTTCATCAGATTCTAATGATGCCACATAAGTAGCCGTTGGTAAGAATATTTCATGGAGTAGTACTGAAAGGTTTTTGAGCCCCACAAAAGAATTATTCCATAGTGAGTGGTTCAGATATTTTGTTGTAAAATGTAGTTCTGGATGTGCCAATGACCCTTGCATTCAGATTCCAATTGGAATGCCCACATGTTGTTGCTATAATTTTAATGTAATTTTATCAAAAGCACATTTGTTTGTAAAGCCTGTATCCCTTTTGAGGTTTCAACTTTTGATTAGAATGCAATTAGAAATGAAATTTAAGAACTTTTTGTGATTTTATTTCCTTTTCTACTTTCATGGGGTGTTTCCACTAGTGTTAAAAGAAAATTGAAGTTTCCTTTCTTTTTTTTTTGCTCACAAGGGCTAGGGCAGGCCTCCGGGCTCTTTGAGCGCTTACAGAGAGGTACTTACAGATCGTCCATCAACAAGTTCCTCGCATCGGCGGGATTCGAACTCAAAACCACATAGTTATGAGTCAAACCCCTTTACCAACTGGACCAACAGATGAATGAATGAGGATTGAGTAGGGCCGAAAAAAGGGGTGTGGGCGTGTGGCAGTAGGAAAATACCAATATTTTTTTCTTAATAATCATCTAATAGTAGTTGAATATAAATGAAAAATCATGGCTCTACTTACTTTTTTTTAGGAAAATAGCTCTACTTATAAAGCCTTAGAAATTCTAATTATAATTATAATAATTAAAATACAAATATAAATATCGAAAAAAAGTTAAATATAAACATGAATAAAATCATATTCACAACCCTAAGATGATATAGGATATCTTAAATATCATACCTAAAAGGACCAGACTTAGATTTAGGTCCAGTGCAATAGTCCAGTTTATCCAGTTCACCAATAAAATTATGTCACATCATCTCACATATGTTAGTCCAATAATATCTGAAAAACTTTCTCTTTCTTCTCCAAAAGCTTTCTCCTTCATCACCGAAACTTTCGACCACTCTCCCCTCTTCGATTGCCCACCGTGCCGCTGATAACAACCACGCCGACCACCCATTAGATAAACCTAGATATCTGAATTAAACTCTATATATTCCTTATCTAAGGATATAATGGAATATAACTGTATATTTATACACCACTCCTTGACAAGGTCATCTCACTTTTTTTAATACTCCTAAAAGTATTCAAACTATTTTTTTGAACTGAATATTCAAACTATTTATTAAACCACAAAATTAATTATAATTCAAATCAAATAGTTTCTCCAGTTTTTAGTGTTTTTCATTATGTTCAAAAATAAAATTCAAATTCTTTTGATAAAAAAAAATAAAATTCAAATTTTGATAAAATAAAATCAAAGCAAAATTACATTTTTTTTATAGAAGACTACATATTTAATATAAGCCTGATACGGTGATACCTTTTTTTTGAACTGGATACGTTGATACCTGATAGAATATTTTTTTCATAAGAATATAGAATATTAATAAGATGTTTTTTCAGAATAGATTATTTTTTATAAAAAAAATAGATTATTAGTAGATGACGATATGTATGATTAAGCCCTCCTTTATTTTTATTTTTTTTTAAAAAAATAAAAGATCAATCTTTTTTTAGATAGTCTGATCAAAAAATCTTTTTTTGATAGAAAAAGATAGATCTTTCTTTACAATAAACCTATTTGTATTTGTATTTATGTAATAAAAAAACCTATTTGTATTTCTGATAAAAAAACCTATTTGTATTTTTTTTCAAAAACAAAAAGTATGAATGCAAGTAATGTTATAATATTGTTATAAAAAAAGTAATTTTATAATATTCTTATAAAAAAAAGTAACGTTATAATCTTTTTTTTTATTACAAGTAACATTATAATCTTTTTTTGATAAAAAAGTAACGTTATAATCTGGTCATAAAAAGTAACGTTATTTTAACCCTAATCAATAACCATTCCCAACAATAAATCCCAAAATTTAGCCCTATTATTCTCATCAATATATATACACACACACATCACTCAGCATTGTCAAACTGGAAAGTCTCAGCATTGTCAAACTGAAAAGTACGCCTCCCATGGAATCAATCTCAACTTCAAATGGAAATAATCCTTTTATTCCCCTCCACATTGTTGAACCCGTTTTGCTTAGACTAAACCCTGAAAGTCTATTTCAATGCTCATTCGTTTGCAGAGATTGGAATACACTTATTACTAGCCCTGATTTCATATTTCGTACCTCAGACCAAACTTTTGGTTCCAGAATGCAAATCCTCTGTTTTGAAGGCTGTCACATTAAAGAGAGTGAAGAAAATCCTAAACCAATAACCTATTCATTACATCGGGATAACGAGCAATTTGATTTGTTAGGCACAATAGATAGTCCGGCCAAACTCAAACATACATGTGTGATAGGGGTAACCAATGGGTTAATATGTCTTGCTAGTGACTTGCCTTGCAAATTCATTCTATGGAACCCAATTATTAGAAAATATGCATGTCTTCCTTACATAGATTGGAATGGAAGATATTTTGAGGTAGCTTTTGGTTATGATCGTAGGAGCAATGATTTTAAGGTTATAAATCTTAATTATCATCATTTACCTAGCGATTTGACTAATGTCTCATCAGCATGGGTTTTTTCATACGTCACATGGTCATGGAAACGTCTCACATGTAATTTCCTTAATTCATGTTACATTCAACATAGTGTTCACTATGTATTATTCAATGGTGTACTTCATTGGATTGCTATTCACAAAAAAGAAGGGTATTACTTTATCCTTACGTTTGATCTGACAAGTGAAGTGTTTGGACAGATATTGCTACCTTATGGCATATTGCATTCTTTTGACATATATGATCATGAGTGTTCTAATTCTATTGTGACAACAGGAGACTCACTCATCTTTATACAGCAAACCTATGATTTTGTGGATGATAATATATTGTCGATGCATTGTTCCATTTGGATTATGGAACAATATGGGGATCATTTGTCATGGACAAACACCACATCTTCATCTATTGTGACAAATGGGCTTCCCCCTTACATATTTGGTGCCATGAAAAATGGTGATCTCATATTAGAATTGGAGGATGGGAAGATTTGTACGTACAATCCTACAACCAATGTACAAGTTGAAATTATGAAAAGCGGTATTTTTTTCGGGTATTATAACGAGAGCTTATATTTACTTGAAAGAATGAAAGAGTGCGATTCTAGTCTGATACCATTGATGCAAAGTGAAAAGAAATGAAAAGTTTGGTTATTTCATTATTTGCCTAGTTAATTTACATGTCTTTATTTGTTATGAGTTCTTTTGTGAAATTCATAATTTTGTCATTCTTGCTTTTTTGGGGCTTTTGTTTTTCATATACTATCAACTATATACCTTAGTAGCTTGTAGCATGACAAGACATTTTCCTCATGATTTTGAGTTATTTCAAAATGCACGTCATGCACCTCAGTCTCCCTTACATACTTCACAGCTCAAGCATGGCAAAACATTTTCCTTCATAGAGACTCTTCACCGTTACAATTGATTTTATCAACGAAAACATATATTTTGAAATGCAAAAGTTTAATTATTATTTAAATATTGAAAAACCTCTCTGTAAACTATATTTAATGTTTTGCTAGTGCTTCTTTTTTCTTCATCTAATATCATAATCTTCAATCTACTAATTATCTTCACACGTGACAAAGCGACATACAACTGTCTATGTAAGAAAACATGGCTTGGCAAGTATAAACCTACGGTAGACATTGATTGTCCCTGACTTAAATGGTCATTGCAAATGAAATGATAACAGTGAATTGTCGTCTTGTCATGTTGAAAGGTAACTTATTCTCTGATGGGTTCATGCCCATACGATGTATAAGTACTTCATTTCCCTGACAACTTCCATTAAAAGCAATTGCTTGGATACAATTCTTGTCAATGCTTGTGATTTAACAGTTTCCTATTCGCCTTGGGGTTAAATGCAAGTTATTTATAAAACCAAGGATTGCAACACAGTGGCGCAACCTCGGGTCGTCTCTCTTGAGGAGTCTTGTAACTACCCTAAGATGAACTAAATGCAAATCAAAAGTGACAAAAGGGAAGGGGTTTGTTTGTTTGGTTTTTGAAATTAACTAATTAAACTAGTAAGAAAATGTAAGTGCTTGTTTTTGGTGTTTTTCAAATAAAGGTATGAAGGTTTAAAATAAATGTAATGCAAAGGGGCTTTGGTAGTGATTCAATGGTTCAATTGCTTCTTTAAAATCGATCATGGGAGTTATATCATTCATCAAGTCTATTAGAAAAATCCCAAAGCAACCACTAAGGGTCCTCCAACACTAATTAATAGCTAATCAAGCAACCACTTAAAACTAGCCATTACTTAGGGTTAGAGTTAGGTTCCACTTGATGTGTATTGGAAACAAGTTTGTAAATCGAAATCCTCTTTAAGGAAGTGCAACCACAACAACCTAATTGAAGCACTAGCTATTCAAACCAAGCAACCACTTAAAGCATGAAAAGCATCATGAATCAATCCACATAGGAAATAAGGAAATCCATAACATTCAACATATAAACTTAGTATCCAATACATATGATATCAATCCATCACAAATAGAAAGATAAAGTCATGTCTCTACCCAAAATACATGAGGAATAGCAACCACATATCCCAAATATACAATGAAAGAGCATGAAACAAGAGAAACTCCCCTATGAAGCCCATGAAGCTTTGCACCATCTTCTCATCACCAAATACCCAAGAATGTTTAGCCACTCATAGTAGATGAAAGCCCAAACTCGTCCAAGGGTGCTGCCATGGAAGAAGATGGAGGTTGGAGAAGGTGGGTGGTAGAAGTGGAGTGGAAATGGTAGTAGAAGAGAGGAATGATGAGAGATTTGGAGTGGAATGAGGTGGATTTGAGTGGGGATTGAGAGAAAATGATGAAAACCCTAAGAGAGCTTGGTATTTTTGACCTAGGAGAGCTTGGGGGGAGGTTTGGGGGTGTTAGGAAGCTTATATAGGGTGTAAAAACCCTAATTTCGCGAAAGCTGAAATTTGCTGCAGAATCGGTGCCCAAATGGCGCCCACGGGCGCCCCTTGGGCACCACGGCGCCCAACATGGCGCCCCTTGGGCACCACGACGCCCAAAATGGCGCCCACGGGCGCCCCTTGGGCGCTGCCTCTCTGTTATGGCGCCCAAAATGGCGCCCAGATGGCGCCCGGGGGCGCCATACTGACCATTTTCCCCCTTTTTTTGCCCTTTCTTTGCTTTCCTTACTTCCTCATTCTTGTGCTTTGCTTCCATGATCTCTTTGAGTGTTTTCTTCCATTAACCTACATGAGATTAATACTTGAAGTAGCATCATAAAGTTCTCAAAAAGATGAATGACAATAAATCAAGTTAAATATGACAAAATTGCCCTTAACTAGAACAAATTCCAACAACTTAAGCAATAGCTAGAATCTATGCTAATTAGGTGCAATTATCATCAAAACATGCATTAATTCAATGGATTTGGCCATGAAAAGATATGCAAATATATGGTGCAATCATTTCCCCCACACTTAGACCTTTGTACTCCTGGGCAAATGGTACATTGCAAAGAATAAAAGATTTTAACAAATCAATATTCATCAATTTAGTATGAATCAATAAGCAAGAATATGCACAGTGAGAATTGACAATGCAATTAGACATGGCTTATGGCGATAAGAACTCTCAAGATAATAGTGTTTCACTCTCCTGACCTAATGTGGAATTTGTCACTCTACTTGCTCAATAAACAATTTAACCATAGACTTGTGACTACTCTAATATCTCCACTATGCACGCACTCATGAATGGATCAAGAGGACTTTGTGGGGTTAAAATGATAGAGAAGACTAATAATGAATGATGAATAATGGAATAAAGTCAATGACCAATTATGCAAACAATTAACCACCACATATAAATGCAATACAACAAATGGTAACTCGAGTCATAACAATTCCATACTAGCATACTACATGCCACTGTTTTTCTCAATTTTTTTTTTCACAAGCACTTTGTGCTTCCTCTCATTTCTTTTCACACTATGCCTTTGGCATACATTAGCACTTTGTGCTTTTACTCTTTTTTTTCTTGGCCTTCGGCCACATTTTATTCTTTCTCTCTTTAGGCTCTCGGCCTCTTCTTCTTTTTTTTTACTATGTAGCATGCTTTTTCAAATCATACAACAATACAAGAACAATGGAAATGCAAGTATATGCTATGGATGCATGTTTCCAAATTGGTCAAGGTGGAAGAAAAAAAGTGATGGCCCAAAGGGGTGAAACAACGGATATATTTGTTGGTTAAGTGTTTGGGTCATAGGGTTTAGAAATGAATGCCCCAATCATATCCAAACATGAATGCATAAGCTTTGACTAAGAGTAGAAACAAGTTCTAGAAATTGAATAATTGAGCAAGTCACTCTAGAAATGAATTGAAGGCTCAAAAATCCTCACAAAGGGCTACTCTCATGCCAAGATAAGTCTAATTGTAAGGCCAATTGATAAAATGCATATGCTTGGTATTGATTCAATACTAACTTGTTGAAAATTTGGTAGGTTCTAATCTTGCCCTATAGGTTTTCAAAAGTTTTGCCACATTAGGTTTGAAAAAAAAATTTAAAAATTTAATACTAATGTGGAAATGGCACAAATTCAATGAATCAAGCATGACTACCACAAGTCCCTCCCCAACACTTAAAATCTTGCATTGTCCTCAATGCAATGTGGTGCAACAAGAGAATGACATCATAAGGGGTTCTTATTGACTCAACTAACACTAAACTACCTTTTCCTATTAGAAGTGTCCCTCCCCCACACTTATCGTAACATGCATCACAAAATATAACCAGCCAGCCAGAACATGTATAACGAAAGGACAAGAGAGGAAAGGGACAACCTTGATTCATGGAGGCTTGTAGCTTGAGAGAAGAACCAAGAGGAGGGTTGATTTTGTCCTCCTCGGTGGAAGTCGATGCTTCATCAGTAGGTGATCCAAAGTGGGGTTGGTGAATGGTTTATATGGGATCCTCCCAAATGATAGGCCTGCAAAGAATTAGCCAACACAAAAGAAACACTACCTACTCCAAGTACACCACATGAGTCAAAGTACTTAAATACATGGAAGGAATTAGCACAAGTAAAGTGACAAAGTGGTGTATGCAATGTGAGAAGTTTAGGCTTAGGCACATAAGAGACTAGATGCTTCTCAATACCAATGAAGTCAACCACATTTAAAAATCTATCAAAGCATGGTATTACAAAGTCAATGTAGTATGCAACAATGGTAGTATCATAAGTTGATACTACCTTCCCATCAATAGTAGCATCCCTCAAATCAACACTATTTATACCACAATCAAGGGCGAGTATATCAGGAGGCAAATCACATGATAAGATTTGAGAATAAGAAATCTCATGTGTACATGTATCAACTAAAGGACTAGTGATCAAATCTATATCATCATTGTTATCCCCACTCTTGAGTGGAGTGGGTGAAAGTAAAGGGTGTACCTCAACATCATGTGACACATGCAATTCACTAAGTTCTATAGAATGGTTATTCTCAAATTTATCATCAACACTAGTATTTGGACTAGACTCACCTTCTTCAAAAGACTCATGCTCATTCCTAATAGCAATTCTAGTATTATGCAATGCATGTTCACGAAATTGGACAAGCAAATGACACTTACGATCAATGCAATTCATACAAATTATATGCTCATCACAAGAACATGACATTTGATCAATTTTTTCAGCATCTTCAACATTGCTATCGATAGGAAGATAAGCATGATCATCACAAGAAGAATCAACAGTGCAATTGGTAGGCTCAAGTGTGGTAGTACTATTAATGGCATCATGATGAGCATGTTCAATTTTAGGTATATGGGGAGATTCAACAATGATTTCTTCATCCTTCCCGTTGTCATTCTCACTAGCCAAATTAGTTGTAAGAGGAGGATAACCCTCTTCTAGAATAGAAGGGGTATTATTTATGTTTGAAAGTGCATCCTCTTGCACTTGAGGTACCACTTGCTCAATCTCTTCACTCTTAGGATCATAGGGCCAAGGGGTTCCCTCTTCTCCATTAGTTCTTTTCCAAAGCACATGCATGTAAAATGCATTGAGGTATTCCCCTAACACTTCCAACTCCTTTTCCAATTGCTTGGAGAGCCCACATGCAGTTTTCTTCCTATATAGTTCTAAGGATCGGTTTTATTAACTGCATACATCCTCTTAAGCTCTTTTGTATGGTCATCCATGTTAGGATAGTCAAAGAAAGCATCAAGGGGAGTTTGTTTCCGAGTGATGGGTTTGGGTGGAGGTGAAGGTTCACGTGGTGGTGGTTGATATGTAGTTTGACATGAATGGGAATATGGTGATGGATAAGGTGGAGATGAAGAGTATGGTTTTGTGTATTGTCTATGTGGTGGAGGTGAAGGCTCATATGATAAGGTTCTATATGATGAAGGATATGGATGGTGATATGGCTCATGGTAGGTAGAGGGATATGGTGGAGAAGGATAATCAAAGTATGTGTGATATTGTGGTGGGGGTAAATGTGGGTCCCTACATGGTGTGCTATTGGATTTGGAGGAGGAATTGAGAATTGCAAACATTTTGTCCCTTTCTTTGTATAATTCATCCATGGTTGAAGAAGATGTCTGTTCCATCCTAGTGGTATTTCTCACAAAAGAGTTTGAATTCTCAAGAGTATCATGATTGTAACCAAAATTTGTGAAATTTCAAGACATGAGAACTCAATGATTCAGTCTCACGCAATTACAAGCAAACAATATATATTCAAACAAAAACAAAAACTAAGAAAGAAGAAAAACTAAAAAAAGAACATGGAATGCATATATCCTAATCCTAAATGATGAAATGATGCAATTATGACCTAAACCTAATCCTAATGACTCCCACTCCTTGTCAATGTTTCAATTGACACTTAGCTACCTTAGGGAGTCAAAAATGACTCCCCGGCAACGGCGCCATTGATTTAACCGTTTCCTATTCGCCTTGGGGTTAAATGCAAGTTATTTATAAAACCAAGGATTGCAACACAGTGGCGCAACCTCGGGTCGTCTCTCTTGAGGAGTCTTGTAACTACCCTAAGATGAACTAAATGCAAATCAAAAGTGACAAAAGGGAAGGGGTTTGTTTGTTTGGTTTTTGAAATTAACTAATTAAACTAGTAAGAAAATGTAAGTGCTTGTTTTTGGTGTTTTTCAAATAAAGGTATGAAGGTTTAAAATAAATGTAATGCAAAGGGGCTTTGGTAGTGATTCAATGGTTCAATTGCTTCTTTAAAATCGATCATGGGAGTTATATCATTCATCAAGTCTATTAGAAAAATCCCAAAGCAACCACTAAGGGTCCTCCAACACTAATTAATAGCTAATCAAGCAACCACTTAAAACTAGCCATTACTTAGGGTTAGAGTTAGGTTCCACTTGATGTGTATTGGAAACAAGTTTGTAAATCGAAATCCTCTTTAAGGAAGTGCAACCACAACAACCTAATTGAAGCACTAGCTATTCAAACCAAGCAACCACTTAAAGCATGAAAAGCATCATGAATCAATCCACATAGGAAATAAGGAAATCCATAACATTCAACATATAAACTTAGTATCCAATACATATGATATCAATCCATCACAAATAGAAAGATAAAGTCATGTCTCTACCCAAAATACATGAGGAATAGCAACCACATATCCCAAATATACAATGAAAGAGCATGAAACAAGAGAAACTCCCCTATGAAGCCCATGAAGCTTTGCACCATCTTCTCATCACCAAATACCCAAGAATGTTTAGCCACTCATAGTAGATGAAAGCCCAAACTCGTCCAAGGGTGCTGCCATGGAAGAAGATGGAGGTTGGAGAAGGTGGGTGGTAGAAGTGGAGTGGAAATGGTAGTAGAAGAGAGGAATGATGAGAGATTTGGAGTGGAATGAGGTGGATTTGAGTGGGGATTGAGAGAAAATGATGAAAACCCTAAGAGAGCTTGGTATTTTTGACCTAGGAGAGCTTGGGGGAGGTTTGGGGTGTTAGGAAGCTTATATAGGGTGTAAAAACCCTAATTTCGCGAAAGCTGAAATTTGCTGCAGAATCGGTGCCCAAATGGCGCCCCTTGGGCACCACGGCGCCCAAAATGGCGCCCACGGGCGCCCCTTGGGCGCCGCCTCTCTGTTATGGCGCCCAAAATGGCGCCCAGATGGCGCCCGGGGGCGCCATACTAACTATTTTCCCCCCTTTTTTGCCCTTTCTTTGCTTTCCTTACTTCCTCATTCTTGTGCTTTGCTTCCATGATCTCTTTGAGTGTTTTCTTCCATTAACCTACAAGAGATTAATACTTGAAGTAGCATCATAAAGTTCTCAAAAAGATGAATGACAATAAATCAAGTTAAATATGACAAAATTGCCCTTAACTAGAACAAATTCCAACAACTTAAGCAATAGCTAGAATCTATGCTAATTAGGTGCAATTATCATCAAAACATGCATTAATTCAATGGATTTGGCCATGAAAAGATATGCAAATATATGGTGCAATCAGCGTGTTACCCTCATTCTAGTTTCATTACAAAGGCCAGCAGCTTGATCAATGTTCCTTATTAGCATAATTGAAATTCCAACCTTTAGTCTGAACTTGTGATGCGGCATCCCTAAACAATTGATTGAATTAAGGAATTTTGTAATGTATAAATCATCAAACTTGTCTTCAACACCATCGTTCTATGTTATTCGATCCGAGCTCATGTACTCAACGACTTACCTAATATGTTAGAATATGTAGATATATTCATTCAAACTATCTACAACTTCATTTATCGATGCAAATATTGCACAACTTGTTAAATAATTATCCTCAAAAAGGTTATTCTCTAAATTTGGGGTAAGTAGTTTCTACTATTGTTTTAATTGGATCACCAACATTTGACAATAGTAATTGAGATGACATTTCAATCTCATGTGGAAGACTAATTGCCCCATCTCCAACTGTCAACAGTCATTCCGTGAAGTTTTTTATTAATCCTTGATTTTACTTGATTACCATCGTTGATTACCAATTAATAGAAAAAATGTTTTTTACTTGATCCCTCAATCCTTGATTACCAATTACGATCGTTGATTTTACTTGATCCCTCAATCCTTGATTACCGTCATTGAAGGAATGTTTTTTACTTGATTTTTTATGGAATTCAGTTTATTTGAAAGTTTATTTCCCTCTCATTTATATGTTTATGGAATTTTGTGGGATTGAAAGTTTGTGTCCTCCCTCATCAATTACTTTTTTATGGAAGTTTTTTTTTGTAAGTTTGATTTCCCCATGCTATAATAATACATGAATCCGAAATAAATATTGAATTTTTTGTTTGTGATTGATTGTTTTGCAATGCAATTTCCCAATTAGATTATTGATTATATTGGGTAGTTTGAATCATTTCCTTAAGTGGTTGTGTATCATCTAATCAAAATAATTCAAATTGAGAGTTTAGATGACATCAATTAGTTTTTTATGGAAATTTGTTTATTTGAAAGTTTGATTCCCTCTTATTACATGATTCCCAAATAAATATAGGGTTAATAGGCAAATCCAGCCCGGAAGTATACCAAAAGGTGCAAATCCACCCCTGACATATTTTCATATGCAATTTTAACCTGGAAGTAACAATTCAGTGCAATTTTACCCTTCTGTCAATTATAACTGTTTATTTTGGTGCAAAATGACTCAAATGCCCTCCCATTATATTCTCTCTTCTCTTCCACCCTCCCACCCCAAACCCCAACCACCACCCCACCACCACCACCACCTCTGCCCCACCACCCAACCACCACCACCCCAACCTACCCCCCGCCACAACCACCACCGCCCGCCCCAACCGCCCCTCCGTAACCACCGCCACCAAACATCATCATCAACGTGAGCTTTTGGATTAACGTGCTTCCTTTCTGGAGAAAATATGAAGCTTGACTATGGCATAACATTGATAACTTCTCAAAGCTTCCCATCACTTTCACCATGTTATCAAATGACACCTTTTCCCTTTTACAATTTCCCTTTGGTTTTGATCGCTGCTTCAATCGCGTAGACCCAGTTTAGATTCAAAGTTTCGATCTTTTTTAAAACTGAGCATAAAGAAGTTGTTCAAAGTTATGATTTTGATGGTGTGGGGTTTTGAGAAGAGGGTTGGAGTCTTTGAGGCGGTGTTTGGGGCGCGCGGTGGTGGTTGTGGCGGGGGGTGGGTTGGGGTGGTGGTGGTTGGGTGGTAGGGCAGAGGTGGTAGTGGTGGTGGGGTGGTGGTTGGGGTTTGAGGTGGGAGGGTGGAAGAGAAGAGAGAATATAATGGGAGGACATTTGAGTCATTTTGCACCAAAATAAACAGCTTTAATTGACAGAAGGGTAAAATTGCACTGAATTGTTACTTCCAGGTTAAAATTGCATATGAAAATATGTCAGGGGTGGATTTGCACCTTTTGGTATACTTCCGGGGTGGATTTGCATATTAACCCATAAATATAATTATTTTTGGTTTGTGATTGATTGTTTGACTCTCAATATTCCAATCAGAATAATGATTTTATTGGGTAGTATGTTGTGTTTATTTAAGTGTTTGTGTATCATCCAATTAAAATCATTCAAAGTGGGAGTTTATAGGACATGTGGAGCAAAACCATAAGTATTACTACCTCCGGTCCTAAATATAAGACCTAATTGACTTTTTTTTTGGAGAGGTTAAGATTCCGAAATAGGCTATTAAATCATGACATATTTGATATATTTTTAGATTATACATTAATTTATAGGTAAAATAAACTAATATAAGAGAAAAAATTAGTTAAATCAATTTATAATTAACTTATTTTGCTTTTTTATAGGATTTTCTAAAAAAGTCAATTAGGTCTTATATTTAGGACCGTAGGGAGTATATATTTGTATATGGACTTATGGAGTTATGGTCATGGACTGATGTGTATTGTCATTGTGTGCAGTTACACGCTCTTACCTGTTGCACATTTCCCCCACAGTAAGCTTGAAAATTGCTTCCCCACTAGCTTTGAGTGTTCTTCTTAGATCACCATCTGTAAATGTACCAATCAGATGATGTTTCTCATCTACAACAAGCAGACATCCACATCCTTTACTCGTCAATTCCACCAGCTGATCCATAATCAGATATGCAACCCGGCAAACCGGAAACTCGTCCTGCTTCTTCATCACATCCCTTACCTGCACATAGTAACCAAGCCATTTATCACTCCAACATGATGAGCATCTCTAAGTTTTAAAAGTTAAAATTACGAGTATAAGCTGAGCAAAACAAATTTCTGATGATAATTTGCAACTTGATCTAGTAAGCATTGCTGCCTTGAGTCTAGTGCTCACCTCCCCAAAAGACAAGAAACAAGAACAAAAAAGCCAAAGGAATCCCTCCATAGAAGATACCACTACAACAGATCAACCATAGAACACAAATCCGCTTGAGTTCATCCACTTATCCTCTAATGAGAGTTCCACTACCTTTTTGAAAAGTAGACACAAAACACTGTTCACAAGAGTCTATTAGGCACATGATGATATCACTTAGTGGTCCCCACTTGTTTGCTTAGTTTAAATTGAATTCCTACAGCTCACCATGGGCCTGAATGTTTCTCTACATTCATTTGTGTTCAAAAATGAGCCCATTTTTCCCCTCCCAGCCACAAAATTTCGGCCCTAGTCCACTCTCTCTGTCACATCTATATAAGGTGACCTCCATTCTCTTTTTTCACAACCCGGTATTTACTTCTATTCAGTCCTCATTATATTTGCTTCTCCTTTGTCACATACTACCTGAAATGGATGCCGAATCGTTTACCCCCCTGTACCTATTGGAACCCGGTTTTTCGAGCAAGCCTATTTATGTAACGGTGGGGCGCATTGCTATTTGTCATTACCTCCACGTTTCTGACTTCCCCCTCCATTCTTCCAAGAGTGTCTCTGCCGTTGACTTCATGATATGGGATGCTCAGGTATTATTTCACTATATTTTGTATTACTTATCTGGTTTGGTTCTATTATTGTTTAACTCACTTTTTTTGGCTGCAGGGTACACGCATGCTTGCTACCGTCCGCTCTCTGAATGGTGTGGCTTCTCTGCCAAGCATGTTGAAGGAATCCCATTCTTACTCTATTTGCCGCTTCATTGTCAGTGATGGTGGATATTGTGTGAACCCAAGGTTTCATCTTGCACTTGATGAGTTTACTGGTGTGCGTGAGTTATCCATTCCATTCGTCGACCGTGTATTTAACCTGAGATGCCCCTCTGACGTGCCTGGTGGAAATTTTTCATGTGGTACTCTGGTTGGTATGTGTTATGTGTCTTGATCACTTCTGATGTTGCATGGTTGATAGTTATTGGTCAGTAATACATTTTTTTTGTATTTCATTTCAGATATTTGTGGTTTCGTTTCAAATGAGCCAGCTGTTGAACTCAACAGTTCTCGTGGGTTCTTTGACCGTCACATGATTGTTATGCTCGAGTCACGTTTTCAAGGTGAAGCTAGGTGAGTATCTACATGAAGCGTTACGTGATATTTAAACCTTTCTTCGCATGAAACGTAATAGTAAAGTTTTCTTTATATTTTCCAATGTAGAACTGAGACCAATATGGTGAAGGTTTGCCTTGGTGGAGCTCCTGTTGAGTTTTGGTGTGAGAAAATCAACAAGATAAGGAAGAAATCTGGTGCCAAACCATTCATTTTGGTGAAGAACTTGCTTTGTGTTTGGCCTCATGTCTCTGGGGTTCCTATCCTTAAAAGCATGGGTGAACTTACCAGAGTTGTGTTGAAGTAGGTCCATAAGGATGTTATAGCTTTGCAGGAGCTTTTGGAACCAAGTGTTTGAAGCCCCTTTTTATCAAAAAAGATGAGCGTTTATCAGCTTTTGGAAGTCCTTTGTATTACGTAGTTCAACCGGTTCAAAGTGTTCAGTTGTTGATCATTATTGGCCGGTAGTCGTGTCTTATGTTTTTTGAATTATAATTTATTATTTCTATGATTTATAAGTCTTATTCTCACAGCTTTGTGGCATCCTCTAGGTTTATTTCACAAGGTTGTATGTTTTGTGTTTCATTGTATTTTCTGGTGTAATCGTTCCTGCTATATCGGGTCATGGGGTCTATGTTTAATTATTTATGAAGTCCAATGCTGTTGGGTTTCCTATGCATTTTGGCCTATTGTGTCATGTACAATTGGGCATATTGTTTGGTTAAATTGTTATGGGCTGAATATCCATTAAGTGATGAAGCCAGACAGCATGTTGGGCTGTTGGTGGATCGTCATTGTTGTTTTGATGCAAATCAGGCTGATGTTGTTATTTTTCAAGGAATTTTGGTGGATAAATAACTTAATAAATATTTAATAATCCAGATGGTTAATTTCAATGTTGTATATTATCGTCGAATTAAGTAAGATTTCGATTATTCAAATAAGTGGTTATAAAATTTTGAGACAATAAATGTATCATTAAACACGTGGGATTTAACAAAGCCTGAGACACTGGTTTTCAGATTAAACATAATGCATTAAAGAAATTGTGAGACGATGATGTTAGGAGTCAACAAAAACCATTGAGAAAAGCTTCACATTCATAAACTCCTTTTTCCTAATTTACTCGCCAAATGGAAAACTAACTAAAGCTTTCAACTCATCATCTTCTTCAAAGTATTTCTGGGCAGAAGCTTGGGTCCACGTTCAGGAAGTTGTCAACCCACGCTGTAGTTTCACCGCTAGGATACATGTGTTGTTTCCTTGACGCTCCGTGTTGTGGATACAACTTCATGTAAGAATAGGACCACATGTTCTCGATGATGATTGGATCTTCTAGCATGTGGGGTAACTGTACTCTTAGATGTGGTTCATAAGCCCGGAAATGTTCTTGATACAACGCAGGGTCGCCTTGATCAAATTCATGAGTGGTCTCCCACGCCCCATTCCAGAGTCCGTTCATCCTCATCAAGCCGTAAACGCACCAGAATATGATATACTTTGATTCATACCACTCCAATGTCCCAGGATTTACTTGACCGCCGTGGAACGCATGGATGTTGATGGTCGAACGGTATATATCTAATTCCAAATCTAAATTCAGAGGACCCATTACGATGCCCACGTGGTGATACCCACAGTCCCTCCATAGTTGGAAAAGAAGATTGAAATCGCTGGCGGAGAAAGGTAGAAACTCAGTCATGATTTGGAGTTTGTGAGTTGTTGAGTGAGAATAGGTGAAATTAATTGTCTCTTCGAATTGGTGATGTTTATGAAGCTCATAGGGGCTTGGTATATATTGACATGGCTAAGTGATTTGTTCGGTCACATCTGGTAAAGTAAGAAAGAATCGAAATAATAATATTTATAATAATAACTCCCTTATTTCATGTGTGTTGCGGTTTACAACTGGCTTCTATGTGTTTGTTTTGTATGATGGTCAATTCACACATCCCACGAATGCTGCACCTGTTGACAGTGATTTTTTAGTTGAATTTGGCATTATGTGCTTTTATCAGCTTTTACCACTGAGTAGTATTGCTTACTTCATTTTTCTAGACTTTCACGATAGTGCACATTACTTTTTCGCATGAGCAAAAGGTGGAAGTGGAAAATGTTCTAAAATACTTGACCTACTTGTGTGAGACGTTGTTGATTTTTGAACATTCCCATTACAATATCGTAATAAAATATTAAGCATATCGAATATCATGGAAAATAAGTGATACTTTCCATTGTTCAGACCTGCAACCTGCATGCATCATTAGGTCTGAAGTCAAGCAGGCATGATATAGATCCCTATATTGTGTTGCTTTGATATATGCAGTCAGCGTGGATCTTAATTGTATGAGTCAAGCTCCATTTCTTTTCCCGAAGATTACCATAAAAGTTGGTTAGTTCTGTTGGCTTGGTGAATATTAGCTGTATATATAATGATGTTTGTCTGATGGTCAATTCAGAGAATCCACTTATGCAGCCTTTTTAAAGTGCTTTTGGCAGGGCTTTTGTATTTTTTTTCTCTTAAACGTCAGTTGTTCTGAGTTCCATATAAGACAAATCAAATCCCACATTTACACGATTTTGGTCATTACTTTAGTCAATGCGCAAAAGGTGGCCTGCAAGTTGCTTGGTGTTGTTGTTCTGAAAGAAGTCTTATCTGAGCCTCAACCTTCTTGTGGCTGACTTGGTTTATTAATTACTTTCCCATTTCAAATTATCCTTTCGATTATTAGTTGGGAGATAGGATTAAAGTACAAGTATAATTTAATTAATACATTTCTGTTCTACTAATGTCTCATCCTTACATTTGAAGGTTAATATTTTTTTCTTCCTAATTGTCTCTTCAAATTCAAAAGTCATGGTACACATCTTCTATATGTAGTCCTGCCATATGCCTACCTCCTTATGTCTGAAATCAAGCATGCATGCAATAATTCAGTATAATTTGTTGACTTGCTGCGTATTGCCAGCCTGGAGGCTGTTTTCTTGACGTTATATTACTTTTTCACAAGTCCTTTATTACCTATTTTGATGTTTAGTTGCTTTTCTGTGTTCTAATTGCACAACATATATATGTATACGAAAACACTGGATACCATCGAATGCTGATCAGAGTGGTCACAAAAAGATTTTTGTTTGTAAGTGTTTCTTTCAAACCTGATGCAATTTTGTTTTAACTGGCTCAATTTTCAAATGGGGGCCTCTGTATTGTAGCTTTCATGTGGATGCAATGCATATTGTTATGCAATCGAGGTGCTTTTTGTTTGGACGAAGTTTACCTCAGAGCTTGATATTTGACTGTAGGCCTATAAAAGGTACTCTTACTCATGTCTTGAAATGGATTTTGGATGTTTAGCTGGAATGTGCTGTCCTGTCATTAGTTGGATGAAAGCTGATCTTATATCTGTTTTCCTCATGGTTGCATTGTCTGGCTTTTGTATTTACTTATCTGATATGGCAAGCTGATCTTTAATTAATTGAATTCATAATTTAAATATTAATTACATTCCAGTCTATTTAGGTCTGAATCCAAATAGGCATGCAATAGTTCAGTCTAATTTGTTGACTTGCTGAATATTGCCACAGTCGAGGCTGCTTTTTTGCGTCCTATCCCTTTATCACAAATCGAACATTACTTGATTTGATGTTTACCTGGTTATGTGTGTTGAAAACTTAGAAGGATATTTATATATGTAAACACTGGATACCATTGAATGCTGATGAGAGTGGACACAGCAAGCATTTTGTTTGTTAGCTTGTCAGTATAACCAGCTGCAAATTTGTTTTACCTGGCTCATTTTTCAAATGCTCTCCTATGTGTTGAGGTGCTTTTTGTTTGGACGAAGTTTACCTAAGAGGTTCATATTGGTCAGTTTGCAGATAAAAGCTACTCTTTCACATGGTATGATAGGTAGTCTGCACAATGTTTAGCTAACTTTTTAAGTTCTGTCAATTTTTGAAGGATAGCTTATATTATTCATGTGAACCTCACTGTTGATATGTCTGCCTTTGGTGTTTATTTTGATGATCTGGCAAGCTGGTCCGTTATTAAATTAAATCATAACTTGGTCTTATATGACCAAATTGAGTTTCAGCAGCGGGTTAACTTTAAGTAAATGTCAGGGTATCCATGTTAATTAGGTTATAATTATTATAGTGTTTATTCATGGTCATATAGCATACTATGGTTGTTTTCCTATAAGATTTGGTTCTCTTTCCTTGGTCGAATATTGGCATAAAGGATCATTTATTAAAGTTGACAAGAGAAATATGTACTTACACATGTCATGTTAGCTGGTTCAATGGCATGCTTTCTCTAATGACATGATCTCCATTGTCCTTTTATCTGTCCATTGATCTGCTTTTTCATGTGGTGACCTGATGTATATAAACGTCATTGTTTCTGCTGTTGGATATTATTTTTTTTATACTGCCAACAAGTTTACCTAAATTTATGTTTGATGTTGATATGTGTGAGGGGGTGTGTTGATATAGTCAATGTTGCTACGCCATGCTTTGTTCCCTGCACAATGAAGAACTGCATAGGGATGTGTTCACTTTCTCTGCACTTTGACCTGCACTCTGGTTTGTTCACTTGATGCATGTTGCCAGATTTGATATCCCTTTTACACAAACGATGTTTACCAATTTTGCTGATTGGTTGCTTGTCTGAGCTGAAAAGTAATTTTATATATATGTATGAAATTGGTAACATGACCAGAGCAAGCTTATGTATGTTGAGAAGAAAGTAGCTTCCTGCAAAGCTCTTTATATTAGCAGAGTTGAACCTCTTTATTTGCATGATATATTTTTTCTCGAAATGTTGTTTACTTATGAAGTACAAACGAAAGATTGATTAGGTCTGCATCTAGCCAGGCATTAGGATGACCACTCCTACCATTTTTTTGGAAGATTCTTTCGCTGTGCAGTAAAGTGGAATTGGATTTTTTTAATTGTGATGAGGTAACAACGTATGCCATTGATACGATGTGTTCTGCCATCTCTTGGTCTTGTATAAGCAGAGTTTATTTTTCCCATTTATACCCTGTGTCATTTAGACCCTTGCACGCCAACCTCAACTGTTATAAATAGCATAGTTCATTTCACTGTATTTCACTACAATTGACATATTGTAGCTTAAGAGTACTTGTATACTAACTAAGTTTACTAATGGCTGATCATCATCTTATCAAAGAGATCAATCGATCCACTGATAGGTGGCGTTTAGTTGTTCGTGTTGATAGGAAGTGGGAGATCTATCCCAAGTCCTCACCAACTGAGCTTTTTGCAATCTCAATTGTCTTAATGGATGAGGAGGTTTGCAATACTTCACTTATTATATTCGTTTGTCCCATTTTTTCACAAGCCGTGTTTTATCTGCTATCAAGTACCTGCTTTGTCTAATTCAAGTTTCTTTGCTTTTCAGGGCTCTAAGATTCAAGCTATTGTGAAGCACAAATCCCTTCATTGCAGGTGGAAGGAAACAACACATGAGGGAAGAGTTTATTACCTTGCTAATTTTGGCGTTGAAGACAATGATGCTGAGTATAGGCCAACTACCCACCCTTATAGGCTGACCATTTCATCAACCACTCACATTCAGGAAGAGGAAGCTCCACTGCCGGAATATTCATACAATTTCATGCTCCTTCCTGATGTTCTGAAAATCAAGAACAAGAAGGATGTTCCTCACTTGATTGGTTAGTATTGTTCCTTTGTGATATGTGTCCTGCAGATTCAAAATTGGAAAAAGTACGCATGATGATAGTTCATTATTGTAAGTTGTTGCAGATGTTTTGGCGTTTGTCAAGGATATTGGTGACTTGGAGGAGTATGGCCGAGATGATGTTAAGAAAAACAAGTTGCGCATGGTCTTAACGGATAACATGTTAGTTCATTTGGCTGCATATTGTGTATTTAATTCATTAGGCAGGAGGGTTGCACTTTATGATATGTTTCCTAATTATTGCTAAATCTTTTACACAGCATCACTGATGTTGAGTGTGTTCTTTGGGATGAGCGTTCCGAGGAAGCATATGCCAGTTATCTAAAGAACTCCAAACCACCCGTGGTCATTCTCTTAAGCTATGCACACATTGGTTTTTTTGAAGATGGTGAGCTGGATAGATCTATGATTTTAATTTCCCCTTTAGTTGCCTGTCCATTTAATTCATTTACCCAATTGCTGTTCCCTTCAGGTGTGGCCCAAGTGCACAACTCTTACAATGCAACTGTAGTGGAATTTAATTCAAACATTAAAGAAGTCCGGAAATACATTAAGAGGTTTTGTTTCAATCCTTATAACAAATGTTTTTGTTATTACATTTTGTTTTCCATGGAGGTCTTATTGTTTATACACTTTGTATATTTCTTGCCCCAAAACAGTAACTCCGATGGGAAATCTCCAATCGTTTCACCACTGAGTAGGCCTTTCCCTTCAAGGCACAACCGACAAGCCTCTACTGCAAATTTGTCCTTTCATCCTCGTATTACAATTTCTGCAATAGGTGCCCAGCCAAAGGTAATTCCATGTACATTTTCTGTTTATAATATCTGAAAATCAGCAGAGTTGGTATGCATCACCTTTTGTTTTGAAACCAGGGCAATGACTTTGTCATTTGTGCTGAGTTCCTGAAGTTGGAGACCATTCATAACTGGGTTTATGATGGTTGTTCAAAGTGCTCTACCAAGCTTAAGGACGATGATGATGACCTTATATGTCCCCTATGCAAGAAGAAGCCGCATGCTGTTGAGGCTAAGTGTGTTGATACATTTATGTGCTAATACTATGTTTGTATATGGTTATTTATTACCAAGCTGAGTCCCTTGTCTGTGTTTTTATGTCTAACATGTACTAATTAATGTTTGTAGACTGAAGTTACATTACACAGTAAGTGATGAGAGTGGCAGCTGTTCTGTTGTATTCTGGGACAAGGAAGCCACCCAATTGGTTACTAAAACAGCAGTGCAATTGAAATTTCTCCTAGCTGAGGTTGTACTGTCTAAGTCCTGGCACCAGATTGTGCTAAGTACATTTGCCAAGTTAATACCAAGTCCTGTTTTTTTATTAATAATTAGCAGTTGAATTGCTGTTTTTTTTTGCAGAAAAACACTCCTCATGATATTCCTGATGAGGTGGAAGAAGTCCTTGGCAAGAGGGCAATACTGAAGCTGAGGAAAAATAAGTACAACATTGATCATCCAAACTCTTCCATCAGTGTCATGCAGTACATGATGTGCGATGACTTGCTGGGTGACTTTGAAGAGGTTGCTTCTGACGGGGATGATGATGATGATCCTAGTGGAGGCAGAGTTATGAAGGTAGTTTGCTTATTGAGTATAATAAGCTTTCTATGGCCTGATATGCATGTACCTGTATATTTTACTTTATCAGTGCATTCTGACTTGTCCTTCATTCCTGCACCTACCAGAAAAAGCTTGTGAGGTCTGCTACGAAGAAGAAAGATGAAACCCATGAATCTCCTACATTATCAGATAAGGACGAGATAACCCTACTGGATGACGATGAAGATGAAGATGTCCCACTTGCACAACTCACAAAAAATGATTCTGGGAAGAAGGGTAGGAAAGCTTGCTTCAAGAAAAGGTCATCAAAGGCTACATCAAGCAAGGATGTTATGGAATCCCCAACGAAGCCAAAGTCTGACAAGAGGGTTCATAAGGTCAAGCAAGAGTAGATGGATTGTGGAAGAAATCACTTTAACTCTTTTTGGCAACATCACAGTGGGTGGTTTCTACACATGGTTCATGTTGTTGCTATAGTTCTATTAGAAAGTTAGCATGAGGAACTTTTGTGGCATGTTAGTTGCCTTTTTGGCCCCAAGTAGATTCTGAGCAATGTATCTCTTTGGTTGTTGTTTTGGATTTTTGTCATGGTTTGTTGTTGACCATGCTTCAATGTATCTCTTTGTATTGGTGGCTTCAGTGTCATTTGTTGTTTACCATTATTCAATGCATCTCTTTGCTTTCCTGGCTTCAATTGCAACTGGAATTCCTTTCCTTTAAAGGCCACCATGTTTATCATCGGCTTTAGTAATATGTCTAGAGTTCTTATGGTGACCGAATTTTGCATAGTTATATTATTCTATACATATCAGCATTAATGTATCTAATGGAGTGGGATATGAGAACCACGGTGAACATATAGTTTTTACTTTTGTGATGTTTTGAAGTTTACATGGATATCATTTTAATCAGTTGAGGCAATGATGACACCAATTATCACAATGGCTTACATTAACATTACATCCTAAGTAATCCCCCGCCAGAGTTTTTTAATAGTGCATTGTAATGCACTGGTAATATAGTACAGAATTTGAAGACCATGATATATTTGTGGTTATCAATTTTACAAATCAAGCTATAATATGAGATAAGAGAGCATCAAAAAAGTACTTTGGATACTACAAATTATGCGCAAAATGCAAAAGCACATATTTAAGTTGCAATATCAAATTATGTCAATTTGTCATAAATATGAGGACTAATTGAATTTTTATGGATTCACCAAAAAACATCAAATTAAGTTATTTGTTCAAATGTTACAGAATATGGTCAACATTGAGTTCTTTATAATGATATACTCCCTCCGGTCCTAAATATAGGACCTAGATAGAAACTTCATTTTGGTTCTAAATATAAGACCTAGATATATTTTTGGTCACATTTTCCCTAAATTACCCTTCTTCTTCTTAACAATAAATTTGATAGGGGAGGAAGGGCTACTAAGCGATTAAACTAATTAAGGGGTGGTATTATTGGAAATACAACTAAATCTAACCCTTCCTTAATCTCCCAAAAAAAGTAATCTATGTCCTATTTTTATGACCGGAGGGAGTACATGATTTCACTATGCCTACAAATATAAGATAATTAAATATCAACGTAACCTTTTTGAAAGTCACAATTAAAACAGCTCCATTCATTTGTGTACAAGATGAGATGGTTGTATTCCTATATCATAGCATGTTAGTCTATTGGTTTAACAATCTTTTTTTGTGGTGTAAATTTGTTTTATTGTTTTGTACTCTAATTATAATATAAATCAAAGGATCATGCTCAAGGCGCATTCATGTTGGGTCAACTTATTGCGATGACGTGTCATTTGGTCAGAGGAAAACATTTTACTTCCAGCAACCATTGACTTTCATATTCAGTGCTCTCTTTTCACTCCCTTCGTAAAACAGAAGGATGATATTTTACCACATGTTTTTGGCTCGGCTTAGTCATTTCAGCATGCGCTCCAATCCCATCTTCACGTTATTCATTGCTCTGTAATACAATATGCCGAGAGATATTGGTCAATGTTCTTCTAGCTCTGAAGCACACACCAATGTTCAGATTGAGGTTTTAGCTCCTATTTCAAATCCGCAGCTAAAACGGAGGAAATTTCATAGAAACGGAAACGGTGTACTCAAAGACATCACGAATGGGTTTGAAGGGCAGATTATACCTGATGAGTCAGTCTTCAAGCGCAAGAGTAGAAGATTTAAAAGTTTGTTTACCAGTAACATTTTGACCGAATCTCAGACGTGTTCAGGTTCTTCTTCTGTGTCTATATTATTTTATAAGTTGCTAACATCGGAGCTCCACCAAACTCTACAACGATATGTCTGTATAGCAATAATACATTGTTGGCTACGTAGGATTGTGACTATTGTTGTAATTTAGCTAGACAGGTTCCTGAACATTTGGTATTACTTTTTTTAACGATTTCGCTGTACTACAAGCCGTTTTAATTTGGAAAATTAACATTATGATTTAGCTGAACTATCTATCAGCTTCAACTAACATTACTTTAACGATTCATTCTTCGATATTCTTTAGTACCAATGTTAGAACCACCTTCCAGTACTGATTGTTACTTGGTTTTCTTGAAGGTTCTGGTAATATTCAACTTCATTCCAGACGTGTTCCTAAACCGGCCAAGCACACAGCAATTTCAGGAAGTGTGAGAGGAGAAGCTAATCCAAATGAACCGACTTTGCAAGGTTGTCATGTACCTGGTATTTCTCCAGGAAAACAGTAGGCTGATTAAATGTTCATGTCTTTTCTGCTTTGTTTAATTGTTCTCTTTCACATTATTGTTATGTGCCTGCATCATTCTTTTTCATTCATTCATGCTTATTGCTCTATCTAATTGTGTTTTCTTGGACGAGTGAATCTGCCTTCTTAACTTATTTTGAGATAGCATCTTCAATATTTAGCAAAATAGTCTATTATGACATTTCATAATTGAATTAATGCTAATATATTGTAATTGTTCCTAATTGGATGTAAAAATTTTCTCTATAAAAGTTACACAATTGTATGCGACAGGAGCTGTTATCCTTGTGTCATTCTAACTAAACTGATTGCAGTATGACATTTTAAGAAATGTGTTCAAGAACATGACTGGGTTTCCCGTTTTTGCTATTAGGTGGTAATGAGGGTCCTACCAACAAAGTTCTGAGACAAGTGCAACACAATATACTAGGTATCAGTGCATAATTTAGCTTACTTGTCATATTGTCTGGTTGTTTTCGTATAGTATGGTGGTCATTTCATTTAAGTTAGTTGCTGCATCACTATTTTTGGTCCTATCTTCAGCGCATATATGATCTATTAGTTACATTTATATGTCTGAATTGTAGGGGAGGAAGTTGACTACACTGACAAGGTTTTTAGGTTTGAATCATTAGAGGATGATGATAATTGTTATGATCAACATGTTCAACAAGAGAGTATGTACTAAAAACACTGCAATTTTGATCTTCTTTTGCAAACATCACATTCAAAACTGTGATATTGAAACTCCATACCTGCAGCACTGCCTAGCGAAAAGCAACGATCTAGCGTTGAAGTTTCTTGTATACTAACTGACTCATATGGTAGGTGGTTGTGATGGATTGTTATATGGGTTAATTTTTTTTTCACTTTAACATTACCCACTGTGGTCTGGTGATTTTACAGAGTACGTGGATGAAGGTGATGCTAACTATGAATGCAAGCATTGTGGTGCATATTTCTGGTATGGAGAAAGGCTAAAGAAAGACTCAAAGAAGAGGATTCCTACATCTTTTTCGATGTGTTGTCAACAAGGTAAAGTTGTTTTGCCAATGATGAGGACACCTCCATCAACGTTGCACAGCCTATTTTTTGACAAAGAATCAACACAATCAAAGAACTTCATCGCAAATATTAGACAATACAACAATATGTTCTCATTTACTTCCATGGGAGGCCACATTAAGAATGTCAATGAAAAAGGGGGAGGGCCTTATAGCTTTGTTTTGTCAGGAGCCAATTACCATAACATAGGCAGTTTATTGCCTGTGGATGGCGCACCCCCTGTATACTCCCAACTATACATATTTGACACAGAGAATGAAGTTGAAAATCGTATCTCTGCTGTAAGGTAAACGTAATACCTTTCGCTTAGTCCATAATTTCGATATAGAGAGCTTTTTGCTATTATATATTACTGATTCAAAGTCATGTTATTATTTTGTTGCAGCAAGTTTACAAATCCTGCAAATTTAGATCCCACCACAGTAATGCTTGTCAAAAATACTTTAGATACGTGTAATCCATTCGTTAAACAATATAGGACTGCAGCAAACCGCATCCAACAAGATAATCTTTGTGAATTTAAGTTGAGACTGATCAATACAAGATCACGTGATGGCAGGATGTATAATGTTCCTACGGCCTCAGAAGTTGCTGCCCTTGTAGTGGGTGATATTGATATGTCTTCGGGTGTTCGGGATATTATTGTAGAATTCAAGAAAGGCACACCAAAACGTATCAATGAATTGCATCCGGCATATCTTCCTTTACAATATCCTATATTGTTTCCATATGGGGATGATGGTTATCGTGATGATGTTAGACACTACAACCATGGTGTACCAAACATGCGAAGTAGGACAAGGGTGAGCATGCATGAATTTTTTGCTTTTCGGTTGATGGGAAGGAAGGTAGAGACATCACTATTGCTAAATTCATCAAGACTCCTACAACAATTTATTGTAGACGGATACACAATGATGGAGTCTCAAAGATTACTTTGGGTTAAGACACACCAAAAGGAATTACGGGTGGATCTTTATCAAGGACTTTCAGATGCGATATTGCGAGGAGAAACAGCAGCATCTGCAACTGGGAAACGAGTCATATTGCCATCATCATTTACAGGTGGTGCGCGTTATATGGTTCAGAACTACCAGGACGCGATGGCTATTTGTCGGTGGGCAGGATATCCGGACATCTTTTTGACATTTACTTGTAATGCCAAATGGCCTGAAATCACCCGTTTCACAAGTTTAATGAAGTTGAAGCCATCATGCAGACCAGATATATTATGTCGTGTGTTCAAAATGAAGCTTCAAACACTGATGACTACAATTAAGGAGCAAAAGATATTTGGTCAGGTTAAAGCAGGTATATATTTGTTTGTTATACTTTCAGAATGGATGGGAGATAACTTATCATGTTTGTCGCGGGCTGGTCGCCATTATTCTGCTTTAACTTTTTACATGCATTCCATTGTCCTTTTAACTTATCAATTTTTTTGTGTTTTTCGTTTTGGATATAGTGGTCTATACCATTGAGTTTCAAAAACGAGGACTACCACATGCGCACATTCTGCTTTTCTTGGAGCCTGGAGACAAGATTACTACAACTGAACAAATAGATTCATTAATTTCTGCAGAATTACCAGACAAATCTAAATCTCCACGTCTGCGAAAGCTGGTCAAGAGCTGTATGATGCATGGTCCATGCGGAGGAAATCACAAGCGCTGCCCATGTATCGTTGATAAAAAATGTAGTAAGTACTATCCTAGGCCATTCACCGATAAAACAACTATGGATGATGAAAGCTATCCAACATATAGAAGACGTGACGATGGTAGATCAGTAAAGATCAGTAAGACAAGACTGGACAATCAAAATGTGGTGCCATATAGTCCAGTTCTGCTACAGATGTGTGAAGCACATATCAACATTGAAAAGTGTAACCAGAGTACTTCTATCAAATACTTATTCAAATATATCAGCAAGGGCAATGATCGTGTGGTTGCTGGGCTATTTGACAATACTGCTGGTAAAGATAAGAATGAGCTGGTTGATGAAGTACAACAATACTACAATTGTAGGTATATATCAGCATGTGAGGGTTCATGGAGAATTCTGGGATTTGGTATTCATAAGAGATTTTCCCCCGTGGAGAGGTTGAGCTTCCATCTACCAAACAATCAAGCCATTTTCTATACAAGCACAACCAACATGCAAGATTTGATAGATAAACCACGTGTATGTGAATCACAGTTCCTATCATGGATGATGATGAACAAGGTTAATAAAGATGCTCGAAGTTTAACGTACCAGGAATTTCCTAATCATTTCGTATATATTAAGCCGGAGCGAAAGTGGAAGCCACGTGAGCAAGGACTTGCAATTGGCAGAATAAGTCATGCCCATCCTAGTACGGGCGAGTTGTTTTACTTGCGCATATTGCTAACAATAGTTAAGGGGCCATGTTCATACGAGGACATTCGCACTTATGATGGTGTAACATACTCAACTTTTAGAGAAGCTTGCTATGCAAGGGGTTTGCTTGAAGATGACAATGAGTTTGTTGCTGCAATTAAGGAGGGATCGACATGGTCTACGGGAAATTCACTTCGTAGATTGTTTGTAAGTATGCTGCTTAGCTGTTGTTTGCAACGCCCAGATCATGTCTGGCAAAAGTGTTCAATATATTTGTCTGAAGATCTCATGCACAATGCTCACAAAGCTCGCGTGTCAGGTGGACTGCCTGCTATATTACATTTACTCTACCCACTATTGTTACTGAACTTGACATTAATATTGCGTTTTGATTGCTTAAACATGTTGGAAAATTCCATCGAACGTTAAGGAAAAATCTGCGCTGCATATTATTGACGAGTTTCTACGACCGAATGGCAAGAGTTTAAGTGACTACCCATCGTTGCCCCAGCTAGATGAGTCACCTGTGTTTGATGTAAATAATCACATGGTACTGCAAGAGTTGGCATACGACAGAGAAGACATGAGGGTTGAAGCTGTAAGATTGGTTGATGGCCTCAATACTGGACAACAATGTGTTTACGATCATGTCATGCATGCGCTGAAATCTAAAGTTAATGGTTTCTTTTTCGTCCATGGATATGGTGGGACCGGTAAGACATACCTGTGGTGTGCACTATCAGCTGCAGTACGAGCGGAAGGAGGCATTGTTTTAGCCGTTGCATCTAGTGGCATTGTGGCTACTCTATTGCCTACTGGGAGAACAACCCACTCTAGATTTGCTATTCCGATCGATATCAATGAATCGTCTACATGTTCAATAGGTCAAAACACCCCTCTTGGTGAGTTGTTGCGGGTTACAAGTTTGATTATATGGGATGAAGCCCCAATGGTTCAAAGATATTGTCTTGAAGCTTTTGATAGGACTCTTCGAGATATTATGCATTGTGATTCTCCGTTCGGAGGCAAGTGTGTAGTATTAGGCGGAGATTTTCGGCAAATCTTGCCTGTGATACCAAGGAGTAGTCGAGCAACTGTAGTTGATGCATGCATAAACTCATCCTATCTATGGCGAGTATGTAAGATATTTCATCTCACCGAAAACATGAGACTAAAGGGTGCATCCTCAGTAGAAAGTCAGACCGAGTTGAAACAGTTTTCAAAGTGGCTATTAGATATTGGTGAAGGGAAACTTGGTAGTTCGCTTGATGGTGTGTCTAATGTGCCAATTCCAAAAAAATTATTAGTTGCTTCAAATGGAGAACCAATAGCTTCCCTTGTAAGTGCAACATATGAAGGTCTTTTGGAAAACTTGGACTCTACTCACTACTTCAATAGCAGAGCTATACTAGCCCCAACAATTGCTGTTGTGAATGAAGTCAACAAATATATGCTTTCATTACTACCTGGTAAGGAAACAATCTACTCCAGTTGTGACTCCATTTGTAAACTTATGGATGAAAGTGAGAGTGTGGATGACTTGTATACTGCAGAATTTCTTAATGGTATTAGCAGCTCCGGGATGCCTCCACATAAGTTGGCACTTAAAATTGGTGCACCTATAATGTTAATTAGAAACATAGACCAATCTGCTGGGCTTTGCAATGGCACTAGATTGCGTGTGACCAGATTGGGAAAATCTGTCATCGAAGGTATCACTTTGAATGGATCCCACCCGAATGTCACTGTATTGATCCATAGGATGGACATGAATCCATCTGATAATCGTCTGCCCTTCAAGATGCAACGTCGTCAATTCCCAATTATTGTCTCTTTTGCAATGACAATAAACAAGAGCCAAGGTCAATCCTTAGCACATGTGGGTTTACTACTTTCAAAATCAATCTTCACCCATGGTCAACTGTATGTTGCTCTTTCTCGGGTCAAGAGCATATCGGGACTCAAGATATATGCACCTGATGTGGACGTAGATGGTGTAACTAGCACAAAAAATGTGGTATACCGTGAAGTTTTTAGGAATTCGCTGTTGCAGTAGATGTGATAGGTAACCAAGTTAATTATTGTTGCTGCATATATCATATGCTTTATAATATGCAAAGATTATTAATGCACATGCTGATTACGATGTGGTTATTTTCCAGAAGTGCCATGGATGCTCCTTACAACCAGCTGTGTAGGAGGTTGTAATCCAGATGTGCTTTACAACGTAGCTGCTGCAATGTTATATATAATAGGGTAGTAATTTTACAGGAAGTATTTTGAACAAGATTTTGCAGCTGACTTTGATTTAGTTTGAATGCATTAATTTAAGTAAGAAGCTTTTGCACAGTGATGGCATTATGATCTGATTAATCAAATATGAGAATATATAATTGTGCTTTGGTTGATGTTTTTAGAAGTTTAACATTGTTCCCTGAGTGAAGCTTATATGTACAAGCTTAACATCGATTGCTTTAGGAGAAATGATGGCAAAATTGTGTTAACCTTGTGTTGGACTAATGTGTGACCAACTGTTAAATGCCATATAAATGATGTCATGGTAGTGAATGTAGAAGTGTAATCCAGCAGCGATTTCCACCCACGCAACGCGTGGGGGAGATATGTCTAGTTCTTCATATGCAAATTTTTACATTGCTTTCAAGATGCAACAACAACAAATTTGTGGATCCATATTTCATAAGATTCGACATACTTTAACGTTGGGTGTCGGTGCCTAACACAACACTTTTCCTTTATCCAAGCTTAAGACCAACTATAAATATAGACATAGTATTCATTACACAAACATCAGTTTCAAAATGCATGTGCATAAAAATGTCACCCCCACCATTCATTCTCACTCCACCCTCTCCAATCTCAAATTGTTAAAGGGCATTTGAGTCTTTTCTCACATATTTGTCAACGCGTATTAGGTGCTTAAGACTAGGGGTGGGCAAACGGTTATTCGGTTAAAAAACGAATCGAAAACCGAAAACCAAATAAAATGAAAATTGAAACCGAAACTGAAAAAATTAACAACTGAAACCGAAAAACCGAAACACTAAAATAAAAACCGAAATTAATTAGTTTTTTCACTTTTTTTTTGCTATTACAAACATTTTACAAAGGAAACCGACACTGAAACCGAAAATTGATAAAACCGAACCAATAAGCTACCTAAAATGGAAACCGAAACCGAACCGAAAACTGAAAAGTATAGGAAATGGAAACCGAAAATGAAAACGAAAACTGAAACCGAAAAACCGAAACTCATTTGGTTCGGTTCGATTTTCGGTTAAATTTGCCCACCCCTACTTATGACCCAACTTGTCCTTCTTACAATTTAGCAACCTCAATTGTCTTTTTACCAATTGGGAAGACTTTATTTGTCTTTCCCCTAAAAAAACGCTCAAGTGTATTTTTGTTTTTATATTTATATCAAGTTTCAACTTAGTTGGTCCTTTATGATTGGTAAGTACACTTGTAGTACTTTTTTGTTAACATCGTTAATTTCATTTATCGGAAAAATATTATTTCATAATCAAATGAGTTATAAATGATAATTTTTTTAGAATATAAGAAAAATTACACTAAAAAAATTAAATTTAAGCATTTTTTTAATATTATTCCTAATTAGCAATTTCCGTTAAGTGAAATTAACGGTCTTAACAAAAAAGACTAAACTGTACTTTCCAAATGTAAATGATTAAATTGAAACTTGATCCAAATATAAAGGACTAAAAGTATACTTTAGCTTAAAAAAATAATTCCTTCGTTCCTAAATATAAAATCACTTTTGAATTTCAATTAGTTCCTAAATATAAGACCATTTTCTAACTTATCTCAATTTTTTCCTAAATCAACCCTAATATTGCTTATCTATAATAACAAGCAAGAGATAAAGAGTCATGATATATGTATTTTGTTAGGATAAATTGGTAATATCATATGTTAATAACTAACTTAACTAACATTCTTAATATAATCAAATTAGGGGAAATGATGTTATATTTAGGAAACGAAGGTAGTATATGAAAGTTAGTTATATGTGTGGAATTAATGTTTTTTTCTTATATTACCCACATTTATTATGATACTTTTAAGAGAGAAAAATACATAAGCATTAAAAATGTGAAAGAGGGCTAGTGGTAAAGTAGGAAAATCACATTACAAGGGGAGAAAATATGAGATAAGATCTTATATTTTATATTAGGTACACATAAATATGCAACACGTGATCTCAATACGAGACTCTGAATTGTAGAGTGGGGGGCCGTCCTTGGCTTGTGATTATATTATTAAAACAATACTATATGATCATTACTTAATTAGGAAGTTTAATTATCTTGCTTTCAATTGTAAAACATAACTTTTTTGATAAATAAAAGTTTAGGTGAGTTAAATCTCGGGGTTCATCAGGGTCAGGGCAAACCTCCAAACTCAAAAAGCGCTTACAGAGGTACTTATAGATCGCCCACCAACAAGCTCAATCCTACAACCAATGTGCTAGTTGAAATTATGAAAAGCGGTATTTTTTTCGGCTACTATAACGAGAGCTTATATTTACTTTTTGTTATCAGAAAGAGCTTATATTTACTTGAAAGAATGGAAGATTGTGATTATTACTAGTACTATGTTGCAAATGTTTCATAGATTCTTGTAAGCTTTGTATGTTGGTTGAATAATTCAACAACTATCAATTTTTTTTTATTAGAATTTGGTCATTTTTGTAATTCATATATTTATTTTTATTAAATAATCAAATAAATAGGAAAATATGTTAGTTTGTTGAGATTTTCATTTAGATAACCGTTATTTTTCAAATTCATTTGTAAAAGCTTATAAATAAGCTTATTGTTATTAATAAATTGTAGTCATGTGGCTTTCCCCCTTTCCTTTTCTCCCGACACTCTTTTATTCTTTAGTTTCCAACAATTGGTATCAGAGCTTCAGGTTGAAAGATCCTGTTAAGGGTGATGAGAGAAAATATTTAGGGTGTTGCAGGCCTCCGAGACTAAAAAGGAGTACAAGTCATGCAGATCGGCCTCTGAGATTCAGAAAAGAGTACAAGCCGGAGATAATATTTTTTATGTTTCAGAGTGGTGTGTGAAATGTTCTTGAGTTAAAGAAATTACTTTCTTTACTTTTTTGAGTATAAGCAATTATGTTTTATTTGTTTTTTCGTGTGTGAGCAACTTTTGGTTCCAGAATGCAAATCCTCTGTTTTGAAGCCTGTCACATTAAAGAGAGTGAAGAAAATTTTAAACCAATAACGTATTCATTACATCGAGATAACGAGCAATTTGATTTATTAGGCATAATAGATAGTCCAACCAAACTCAAAGATACATGCGTGATATGAGTAAGCAATGAGTTAATATGTCTTGCTAGTGACCTGCCCGCAAATTCATTCTATGGAACCCAATTATTAGAAAATATGCATGGCTTCCTTATATGGATTGAAATAGAAGAAATTGTGAGTTAGCCTTTGATTATGATCGTTTGAGCAATGATTTTAAGGTTAAAAACCTTAATTATTTGTTGAATTCTCATAATTGTCTTGTTATTGTACTTCAAAGCTTTTTAAAACTTGTCTTTGTCTAGAAGTACAAAGGTTTAAGTGTGGGGGAGTTGACAAATCATTGGATTTGTATGTTTTTAGTGTGTAAAATTGAGGTTATTAACATTTCAAAGATGCAATATTTGTTCATTTATGCTTAATTGAATATCTAGATTAGAAATTATATTAATTGGCATAACTTATAAACTTAATTTTGTTAATTAATTTTGAGAGTCAACTGACCTATTTCCTTATCCTTTTTCACTATTAGGGTGGAATTCATAATTGGAAGTTCCTACCACATAATAGATCGCCGACTAGGAAGGGGAACGTTCAAGGACCAAATATGGAGGAGTCTGGATGGAAAAAGCAAGGAAAAATGTGGAAAAAGCTGGAAAATGAAGTTGCTAGACAAATTGAGAAAATTACATAAAATGACCTCGAATTTCAGAAATTTCAGTTTAGTCCCTGAAATATAATTACGGCTTAGCCCTCGAATTTCAGAAATTGCGTTCAGGTCCCTCCTGCGAACAACAACACCCAAATTCGATTTTTGCTGGTTTTTGGCTTTTTTAACCTCCAATTTGGACCCAAATTAAACTCAAACATGTCTCCATACATATTAGATGCCAAACTTAGCTTAGAAGAGTGCTCCCCAAAACCCTAACTCTCTCATCTTCTCCATATTTTCCTTCATTAAACTCTCATTTTCCTCACATTTCCCTTTCACCTCCCACTTTCCTTCCTCCATCCATGCCTCAATAAAGGTCTCTACTTGCTTTTGGTGTTGATGGGAAGTGAGTTGAGCTTTGTTTCTACAAAGGGGAGTCTCAATTTCTTATCTTTCTCTTTTTATTTTTGATTTCCTATGTTTAGGTTTATCATTTATGCTTTGAGATAGACTGATTTTGGTTGAGAATTTGGATTGTTGTGATTATTTGAATTTGTAATGTGAAATTGTTCTCTTCAATAGGTTTTATACATGTTCATTTGCATTTTTATTTATCTCTTGCTATTTATGTATGGTTATGATAAATAGGTTGATTTGGATGGATTACAATTGAACCTAAACTAAGGTATTTAATAATTCTTAGTTGAATGGGTTCAAGAGATTACGTGTTAGACGCCGGTTGGTGATGTTTGGTATTTTAGGAAACTTAGAGAAATTCAAAGTAAACTTATTGATTGCTTGAGTGACATTGAACTTCAATCCTTGGGTTTTATTTCATTATGTGGGGTTCCAATAATGAATTAAAATCGTAGGATTAATTAAGTTGCGATTCAGGGTTTCAATAGTAGGATTAATAGTACATTGCAAGCAATAGGTCCACTAGCATTAAAGAGTTTAACATTGCCTAATTGGATGAGGTTTCAACAACTAAGTATATGACTCATGGGTCCATGAGGTTGGTAAATTAGGAATTTAGTGCATTAAACTCCCAAAAATCCTTAGAAAACTATGGTAGTCATTGAAAATCATTTCCAAAAGCACCTCACTTCCATTCCACCTTTTTTTCCAAAAATAATATTTATTTGTTTTGCATTCTTCATTCCTTCTGTAAAAAAATCAACAAAATATATTTTTTTACCCAAATCCATCTTGCATTGCACTTAATTTACTAGGATAGTTGAATTAAACAAGACTCCTTGCGAACGACTCGGATTGCACCCTATTGCTACACCCTTGCATCCGATATAAATATCTTTTGCAATTGACCCAAGGGCGATATACGACGACGATTGATTCATTATTAATAAATTGTAGGCAGTGTCATTTACCAGTCTTGCCCCTCTCGTTTTCCAACAATAGTGACTAATAAGAACAAATGTAGAGTTTGATTATTTGCCTAATTAATTTAATTGTCCTTATTTGTTATGAGTTCTTTTGTGAAATTCATAATTTTGTCATTCTTACTTTTTTTGGGGCTTTTTGTTATTCATATTATCATTTTGATATAAAATTACTAAGAAACCATATTATTCGTGAATGATGTTTCCTCAAATCATAAATATGACATCAAGTTGGTTTTTTTGGGATTTTAAAGAAGCTAAATCATTTACATAATTACTCCCTCCGTTCCTAAATATATGATCATTTTTCTTAATTTGATTAAATTAGGGATGCTAGTTAAGTTAGTTATTAACCCATAATATTACTAATCTATCTAACCATATATTTTTATTCTCACTCTCCCACTCTTACTTGTTTATTATAGGTAAGGAATATTAGGGTTTATTTACTATGTTCAGTGATCATATATCAGTTTATTTCCCCTCCCAAAAATACTATTTTCTTTTTTTTTAGCCAGGAACCAAAAATACTATGTTCAGTGATGGGGAATCATGCCATAGATTTTCAAATAAAAAAATATGAAGAAAACTATATTTGATCATCTATCAGTGATTATTAATAAACATACTAATTACAGCACTTTTAGTCTTTAGAAGTATTACAAGACATTATGTAAAAATCATATCTTATACCTAATAAGCGGCACAACATGACAGGCATGGCATTTAAATTGTTAAAAGTTAAACAATTGATTCACTTAGTTGGCAATCTTAAAATTTGCCTGGAGTAATCGTTCTTGAAGTCAAATTCGAAACTACGAGGTTGTTTGGGCGGAGAGTGTGGCAGTGATGGAAAGAGAGTCGGAGAATTGAGAAACGACACAAACAAGCTTAAGAGCAAAGTGAGGAGTGTAATCACAAGTAACAGGGAGAAATAACAAAAAAAAAACAAAAATCATAAAATGTTATGAAATTAACAGGAATATAAAAACTACAGAATATATGTGTGTGTGTGTGTGAAGAAGAAGAAAAGGAGATGATGAACAAGAAAAACAAGAGAAAAAATTGGAGAGAATGGGGGGATATCTTGTTTGATTGTGTGTTACAATGTTTTGTACATGGTCTCTAATTATAAGCCTCCAAATACCTCAAAGGTTACAAGCACATAAATAAGAGAATTAAGTAATACAACTATACAATTGGAGATTATAGAACAATGCATATAAAATCCTTCAATACGAGAGATATATAGCATAGTAATGTATAGTCATGAGAGAAAATTCCAAGAGTCCTTTTGATTATGGGCATCCACATATTATTTTATTCATAACAATTAACAAAAAATCATGTAAAATTTGTTTTATTTATTGTTTTTTAAGGACAAGTTTGATTAACAATCAGATAAACTTTTGTTTTTAAAGCAGAAAAGTATTTTCAAAATAAAAGAAATATGCCTTTATTTACAATAAAAAAGACTAGCCTTGGCTGGTCTAAATGACAAATTTTGTTGAGATGATTGTTAAATCTATCCTATGAAAAGGAAAAGAAATACATGACCTAAAAATTTTCAAAATTGCTTAATTCAAAATTTGAGAAGGCACGAGAGTAGTCATTGGATCTCAACAAAATTTTTTGAACTAAAATTAACATAGTTTTAAGTTGATTCTCAGTATTTTTCCAAATAAAAGGATTAATGTTTTAGATAAACTATATTCAACGGATTAAAAATCACGAAAACAAATTATACAAACCGTTCAAGATGCACTCTTCCAGCAAATAGATTGTGTCATAAACCAAAAGTAATGGCGTAATTCATTTTTCGGATGGTGCATGACAAAGCATGTCTAATTTTGTTTTCAATTGATACATGGATACTTGATACAACAACTGAACCCCAACTCTATAGGGTTATTAAATTCACACATTATACTACAAAGAATGGCATATTTTTTTTCTGGGAAAATAATAATCACTTTAAGCAGTAGCAGGCACATATATTATTACAAACCTGCTGAAACCAAACCGTGCAAAGTAACAATGCCAATCAAGACATTTTCATCGCTGATAACAGGCAAAAATTGTACAGCTGATGGAGGTGCTTCCATCTTCTTCATGGCCTCCACGGCCATAGCATCAGGACCAATGATTTTTGGTTTCCTAACATTTGAAAAAAAAAAGTCTCATTCTATATCTCTTTAAACGGTTTTTCTACCAATATGCTATAGGACCAAAAAAAAATTTACCAATATACTACACCAAAAAACTTATTTACCAATATACTACATATATGGAAGTCGTTCTTGGCAAGAACGACTTCCTTATATCCCGCACGCATCCCTATGCATGAGCAAAAAATGTTACTCCCTCTAGCCCTTATTATAAGTCACTAACTAATTTTTCTCACATACCAATTAAATTGGTTAAATACATTTAGTTTGTCCTAAAATTCAAGTAATTTTCAATACTACCCCCAATTATTACACTTGTTTCCAAAACTTTTAACTATTATTACTCTCTCCTATTACTTTTATTAAATATGGGTATATATGAAAAAAATAATTAATGCACACGGGAAACCATGAAGTGATTCATAAAAAAGAGCAAGAAACATGGGTAGTAGGTGACTTATATTTAGGACCTGAGGGAGTATTATTTCCAGTTTTACCCCTAATCCATTTGGGTGGAGAGATATTAGGAGGAGAGAGGAAGGAATAAATGAGAGCATTGGAGAATGTAAGCACCACTCTTTTTCAAAGTTGTATCTCTCCATTTTTATTATTTGGCTCATTTTCATCATTCTCTCTCCACTTATTCTCTATCTCATTTATTATCTAGCCCTCTCTCTCCACTTATTCTAACATGTAATAATATTTCTCTCTCCTAATACAACTACTCATTATAAATAAGGGTAGAAATGGAAAAAACATATTAATTACAGACATCCAATTAACAATCAGATGTTTTCTTAAGAAGCGGGTTTTTGGCGGCTGACTCTTACATTAGGGACCAGAGGGAGTAGTTTCTAGTTTGCATTAATTATTTTCCATATATATCCATATTTAATAGAAGTAACAGGAGAGAGCAATAATAGTTTTAGAAACAAGTGTAATAATTGGGGGTAGTATTGGAAATTACTTGAATTTTATGACAAACTAAATGCATTTAACCAATTTTATTGGTATGTGAGAAAAATTAGTTGGTGACTTACAATAAGGGCTGGAGGGAGTAACATTTTTTGCTCATGCATGGGGATGCGTGCGGGATATAAAGAAGTCGTTCTTGGGAAGAACAACTTCTAAAGTCGTTCTTGCCAAGAACGACTTCCATATATGTAGCATATTGGTAAATAAGTTTTTTGGTGTAGCATATTGGTAAATTTTTTTTGGTCCTATAGCATATCGGTAGAAAAACCCTCTTTAAAGTGAGTTGTGATTATCAAAGAATTAGCTTCAGCAAATGGATGTGTATTGTCATTGTGTGCAGTTACACGCTCTTACCTGTTGCACATTTCCCCCACAGTAAGCTTGAAAATTGCTTCCCCACTAGCTTTGAGTGTTCTTCTTAGATCACCATCTGTAAATGTACCAATCAAATGATGTTTCTCATCTACAACAAGCAGACACCCACATCCTTTACTCGTCAATTCCACCAGCTGATCCATAATAAGATCTGCTTCCCTGCAAACAGGAAGCTCATCCTGCTTCTTCATCACATCCCTTACCTGCAAATGACATAGTAATCAAGCCATTTATTATTTCAACAAGATGATGTGCATCTTTAAGTTTTAAAAATTTAATAGAGTATAAGCCAAGCAAAACAAATTTCTGATGATAATCTGCAACATGGTCTAGTAAGAATTGCTGCCTTGAGTCTAGTGCTCACCTCCCCAAAAGTATAGCAGACAAGAAACAAGAACAAAAAAGGCAAAGGAATAACACTGTAAGAGTTAAAGTAACCCCTCCATTAGAAGATACCGCTACAACTAATCAACCATAGAACACAAATCAGCTTGAGTTCATTCTTCATATGCAAATTTTTACATCGCTTTCAAGATGCAATGACAAAAAATTTGTGGATCCATGTTTCATAAGATTCAATATACTTTAACGTTGGCTTTGGTGCCTAACACAACACTACTCATTTATCCAAGCTTAGTATTCATTACAGCAACATCAGTTTCAAGATGCATGTGCATAAAAATGTCATCCCCACCATTCTAATCCAGGTTGCTCAAATCCCTATCAGCAGTAACAACGGTGCATCAACAAAATCAGATTGCTAACAAACATAATCTCATCAACCAAAGCCACATTTCAACACCACCAACAAAATAAAAAAAAATCCTCATCTCTCTCTCTCTCTCAAGGCTAACAAAACGAGTAAATAACAGCATGCACGAGCAACATAAATCAAACCTATTCCTAGTTCAACACATACTCTTTCCGGTCCTAAATATGAGACCTAATTGACTATTTTTGGAAAATTCTAAAAAAACAAAATAAGTTAATTATAAATTGATTTACCTAATTTTTTAACCTATAAACTAATGGATAATTTTAAAAATATATCAAATGTGTCATGGTTCAATAGCCTATTTCCCGGCCTTAACTTCTCCAAACAAAGTCAACTAGGTCTTATATTTAGGACGGGAGGTAGTACAATATAACAAATCAAAAGGCACCAATTCTCACCTTGAAGATAAGATGTTTACCGATCCTACCAGCTGGATGATTACTAGCATAATCCTCCTTCGTTAAATTCCTCGCCTGCATGAGAGCAATCGCGACGGTATCTCCAAACACCATCTGAATCGCCGTGGAAGTCACCGGCGCCAAATTGAACGGACACAATTCTCTCTCCAACGGCAAATGCACATTCAAATCACACGATCCAGCCAGCACATTACCTTCCACCGACGTCACCGATATCAGGTACGCGCCTTTGGCGCGTGCGCAGGGCACGAGCCTGAGGAGCTCCTCGGTGTTGCCGGATTTACTGAAGAGCACGACGACGTCGTTGGCGGAGACGATTCCGATGTCGCCGTGGAGAGCGTCGAGAGGAGAGAGAAAGGAGGAGGTGATGCCGAGGGAGACGAGAGTTTGCGAGATCTTGTGAGCGACGAAGCCGGATTTGCCGACGCCGGAGAAGAAGATTGTGCCGGAGGAATGGAGGAGCGTGCGGGTGAAGGCTAGGGTTTGGGAATGGTCGATGTTGTTGAAGAAGAAGTTGATGTGGTTTTGCTGGGATTTGAAGAGGGTGAGGAGAGAGGATTCGTCGATTAGAGGGTGGAGGAGAGGTTGCTTGTCGGAGAATGGAGGTAGAGATCCCATTGTTTTGGTGAAGAAATGAATGAAGGTTCTTCAATGGCGGATCTGTTGATGAAGAAGAAGAGCGAAAAGAACTAAGAAGAGAAGAGAAGAGAAGAGATGGTAGTAATTTATTAAGGAATTAATTAAATTAATTCAGAAAATATTCTGTCGGTGATGATCTATAAATCACCCTAAAATTAATTTTCTGTCGTCTGTAATAGTACTACCTCCGGTCCCTAATGTAAGAGTCAGCCGTCAAAAAAACGCTTCTTAAGAAAACATGTGAATGTTAGTTGGATGTCTGGAATTAATACTTCTTTTCCAAAATTGCCCATATTTATTATGATACTTTTAAGAGAGAGAAATACATAACCATTAATAAATATGAAAGAGAGTTAGGGGTAAAGTAGGAAAAAATGTATTAAATGAGGAGAGAATGTGGGGTGAGCTCTTACATTAGGGACCAAAACCATTCAAATTTTGGGCTCTTACATTAGGGACCGGAGGGAGTATAACAGACAGATGCCAGCACATAAAATGATAAAACACATTAAAAAAACGCTCAAGTATATTTTTTGGTTTTATATATATGTATTAAGTTTCAATTTAGTTGGTCATTTGTAGTACTTTTTTCGTTAACACCATTAATTTCACTTAATAGAAAAAATATTTTTTCATAATTAAATGGGGTTATAAAATGATAATTTTTTTAGAATATAAGAAAATTACACTAAAAAAATTAAATTTAAGCATTTTTTTTAATATTATTCCTAATTAGCAATTTCTGTTAAGTGAAATTAACGGTCTTAACAAAAAAGACTTAAGTGTACTTTCCAAATGTAAATGATTAAATTGAAACTTGATCCAAATATAAGAGAGTAAAAGTATATTTTAGCCTTAAAAAAATATTTTCTCCATTACTAAATATAAAATCACTTTTGAATTTCAATTAGTTTCTAAATATAAGATCGTTTTCTAACTTATCTCAATTTTCCTAAATCAACCCTAATATTGCTTATCTATAAAAACAAGCAAGAGATAAAGAGTCATGATAAATATATTTTGTTAGGATAAATTGGTAAATATCATGTGTTAATAACTAACTTAACTAACATCGTTAATATAATCAAATTAGAGGAAATGATCTTATATTTAGGAACGAAGGTAGTATATGAAAGTTAGATATCTGTGTGGAATTAATGTTTTTTTATAATATTGCCCATATTTATTATGATACTTTTAAGAGAGAAAAATACATAAGCATTAAAATGTGAAAGAGAGTTAAGGATAAAGTAAGAAAATCGCATTAAATGGGATTAAATGGGGAGGAATATGAGATAAGATCTTATAATTTTAGATTAAAATCATTCCTTAGTTTGGCCCAATTAATAGTCCTGATGGACTCAGTTCAATATAGCCTTAAGCTAGAAGTGAGTGTGTACGGAATTTGACTGAAGGTAGTGGGCTGAAGAATCTTACTCTCGTATTAATTTTAACCTAAGTCACAGTAATTTGATGGGCTTGGCCCACGTTAGGCTTAGTTTATTTTTTAGTTTGCTTTTTGGACCGAGGTAATGGGAAGAAAATCAAAATCTTTTATCAACATCTGGACACAACTCGCTTTTATACACGCACAAAAAAAGTCTCAAATGGTTAACATTATTTTTGTGCATGATATTTTTAATAAAGTCCTGCTCTTTATAATTCATAAATAATAACCCATCGGATCCCAAATATAAGACCTCATTCTAATTCTTCCCAATTTTTGTCTAAATTATCTTTACTAATGTTCTTTAATAATAAATAAGCATGGGGAAGGGAGGTGATAAAGGGTTGACTTGGCTTAAAAGTATGCTCTTTTGCCGTGGGGTTTGAGGTAGTGGATTCGAATTAATCACTTTGTAAAAAGCAGAGGTTAAGTTGGCTAGTATATTCCCTTCCCCAGCACTCTCACCAAGTGTGGACTAGAACTGAGTTGGACCTTTTAGGGGGTAGGGAGGTGATAAAAGTATATATTGAGGGTACACTATCAATATCATGTAATTTTAACTAACTTAACTAGTATCTTTGATATAATCAAATTAGATAAATATGTCTTACATTAAGGATATGAATGAGTCAGGCTTTGCCTAAATAGGCCTGGACCCGTCATGCAATAAGATAACTTAGGCTTAGGTCTGGGCCTGGTTGTAGGCTTTGCCTAAATAGGCTGAAAGCAATGGATGCAAAGGAGGGGGGGTGAATTGTGCTACCTAATAAAATCAAACAATAACAACACAAGGGTTTATACTGGTTCGGTCTTCCTGACCTACGTCCAGTTCTCAACCACCTAGGTTGAGTTCCACTATCCCCAGGTTTTACAACGGGTTCACCTGGAACCTTTACAACAGCAAGTTTTGGATGAGATCACTTGCAACCTTACAACCACAAGTTTTTCTCAAGGCACACTTGCAACCTTGCTAACTAACTCCCCCTTACTTCCAACAAGGGTTCAACCTTTACAAATAAAGGATTTTCTAAACTTAGTTCTCTTAAAGAACGGATAATGTTACACACTTAAGTACAATTAATGCTCTTAATACAAGAAGAGACTCAACAACAAAGAGTACAAGATAAGTAGATGAAAAGAACTCTCAATGCGTTAAATGCTCTTTCTCTTTTCTGGGCAGCTTTGAATGCTTGAAGGATTTCTTAGTTTCTCACTCTAGCTTTCTTCAAGATGTCAAAGATATTAGTTGCCTTCATAAATGAAGGTGAGCTTCTTTATATAGTCTTCAAGTATTCTCACTCTTGGTAGGTGGGTTAGCCGTTTGAATATGGCCGTTTTTCCCATGTTACCGTTTGCCCATTTAATGCTTCATTAATGCTTAGCAGGGTTGACTTGCTTTATCTCTGAAAAGCAGTTCTGACAACTCTGCTCTGCCAAAAGCATTCTGACACTGCACTGCTCTGAACGTTCTGACATTCTGATTGCTTGCGGAAGCGGATTCACATCCGGAAGCAACTTTACTTAGTGTGCTGCACTTTGAACGTTAGTCTAGCAATATAAACACATAGTCACATGCAGTGGGAGTTCACTAGGTCTAAGGAACCTTTCTTACATTCGGAAGCAATTCCACATCCGGAAGCACTTCCACTGGACGATGGGTTATGTTCACATTTTACTCACTGACGCTCAGTGTTATCCATTCCAACAGCCAGCGCTAGTCACTAAGCAATTGGAAGCAAATCTACTGGACGTTGTGTTATGTTCACTGGCGCTCAGTGTTATCTTTACCAACACCCAGCGCTAGTCACTAATCAATCGGAAGCAACTCTACATCCGGTTGCATCTTAACTTAGTCTCAAGGAATTTTATACATTTAATGTTGTTAGACTGAGTTATGACTTAGTGATGTAGTTGCTGTCGCTGGGGGATGAGACGTTCATCCGAGAGCGCTAGTCCTAGTCTATCCGGAAGTAAATCCACATCCGGTTGTACTCTTACTTGGGGTTCTATATTAACCTAATATTCTCTGAGTGTTTGCCTAGTTCTTTCATATTTTAGTCTTCATCAAAACTTAAGATTCTAACATTCTCCCCCTTTTTGATGATGACAAACTAAGCTTATCGATTAAGTTCATATGAAAGAATTAAAAGTAACAGTTAGATAAAGCGCAAACAACTCAGATAATTATCATTGATAAACACAAGATTACAAGTTAGAGTTACAATGACAGATAAAATTTACAAGTAATTAAAGACTTAACAAAATGAACTATGCATGAAAAATATGAGAAAGGAAAAATTTTCTAAGGTAAATGCATAGGGTGAGTGGGGTCTATAGGTGGTGTCTCCTTTTCTTCTCCCTCTCCCTTTGCCTTTCCTCATTCTCTTTTTGGAGCTGAGCTAAGTGGGCATCCTTCTCATTCTGGTCGATCTGGGCAATTATCCTTTGCAGCTCTTCCTCTTCCCTTTCCCTTCTGAGTCTCTCAGACTCAACAGATTCCTCGAAGGCTCTCTTCAGATTTTCAACTTCCTCAAACCCAGGGAACCCAGTTGCATCATCGAAGGGAGTGACTTCGCCATTTGGGTAGTGGACAGCCCTGATCTTCACATTCCATACTGGGAAGTTGGGGTCCTCCTCAACTTCCTGGGCTTTCCTTTTACCTTTCCCTTTACCCTTTCCTTTGCCCTTGCCTATCGCTTGGGTAGGCTTGGCTGCTGCTCTTTCAGCGTCTAGGCATGCCATCTGACCAAAGGAGATCTTGTCCGTGAACCCATACTTCTCGAATTCTTCAGGAGTCATGTCCTCTATTTCCAGCTTAACTTCTTTTAGAAGTGGAGGGTCATGCACCTCTTGAGAGGATGACTGAGTCTCAGGTATGATCTCAGCTTGAACTGATGGAATCTCTTGCTCACTCTCAGCAGACGCAGTAGAGGTAGTACTTTTGTTAGCACCCTTTCTAGCAAACGCCTTTTTCCTTGACTTGACTGCTGAAGGAGGAGGTGCAGAGGTTGGTTCAGATTGGGGGATTACTGGAGGAGGAGGAGGAGCAGAGGTTGGCTTAGGAGGAGGAATAGGCTTGGCTATTACCATAGGTGGATGGTTTTGCCTTTCCAGCCCATATTTCATCATGATCTCCTCTATTATGTTTCGGCTAGGCACAGAGGGAGGAGGCTCAGAAGATGAAGACTCTGGCTCAGGCTCAGGCTGTGGGATATCTTCAGTTTGCTCATACACAACCCTTTCCCACTTGGACCTTTGCTCATCTGATCTCTGCTGTTGCATAAATCGGATGGCTTCTCCTCTGATCAAACTTTCAGCACCACCCAATCTTTGAGTCTCCATAGCTCGGCGGAGGGCAGCGGTGATATCTTCATTGAGCCAGAGGGATGGTTGAGTCAGGACATCCCTTGTATCCATGGTGTGGCGGAGGGCGATAGCAGCATCTCTCCCCCTTTTGTCATCATCAATGAGGGCGAGGGCCAGGGAGGATGGATTGGGTGAAGAGGAGGGTGGAGGTTCAGGGCCACAGGTTCTGGGTGGTGAGGTTTCAGGGGTGGATGTGAGTGAGGTGGTTTCTGGGGATTGAGGAGGGTTGGGGAACCAGGAGGGATCTGTGAATAGGCCTTCGAAGGGGTATGTGGAAGAGTAAGGGGTGAATGGTAAGTGGTCATCAGATAATCTCTGAAGGCGGGGGTAATCTCTCAGATATATTTGACTGAGGGGATGAATGGCAGTGTGGAAGCCAAGGTGCTCGGCCAGTTGGTTGGGATTGGTTGGGTTGGTGGATTGTGGGTTGTGGGAGTTTTGGGGGTTAGATGAAGTAGAGTGGCTAGGAGAGTGGTTAGGTGAGTGATTTGGGGAGTTATGTGGAGATTGACGAGGAGAGTGTTGGGGTGAGTCTTGAGTGGAGTTTTGAGGGGATGGTTGATGGTCATTGTTGGGTGATGTTTGAGGTTGGTCATTTTGGGGAGGAGGCTGTTGTGGCTGTTGATTGTTAGGTGGAGGAGGAGGTGGTGGTAAGTTACCTTGTGGTTGAGGGATCTGAAGATGATTGAGGATGAGATCTAGCTTGGCGTCTACCCGTGCTAGTTGATTCTCGACTCGTCCTACTCTGTCCTCGAGCCTCTGGATTCTCTCCCCCTGCTGCAGGAATCCCGTGTCACACTCATCACGGAGAGGAGTCACCAAAGAGTCAGTCAGCCTAAAAAGGATCTCCTCCTTTACTTCTTCAGCGAAGGCCTTGACTGTAGCTGGCACCTTCGTAACACGGCTGAGACCAGGGTGAGAGTCGACTTCTTGATCCCCCGCACCTGACACAGAGGGGGCTGAGGTATGAGAGGCACTGCCTGCCTGAGAGCCCGAGCGAGTGGCTTTGGACTTCTTGACATACTTTATCCCCATCTTGCCAATGTTAATTGCGCTGACAGGTGCGCACTTAACATTTTCGTCTTCCTCAGTAGATGTAGACTTGATCAAATACTTCTCCAGGAGGAAGGCAATGATAGTGGGGTAGGGGAGATATCCAGCCTTATGATTCTCTATCCACCTTTGCAGCTCTAGGCTGATCAACTGCCCAGGTTGATTGGTTGCTGGGAGAGGAGTCTTGGGAACCAAGGGTTGTCCAAGAGAGTGAACTCGTTGAAGTTACCCCCTTTGTGTGTCATCAAGCGGGAGTAGACATAGTAAAGGAGCCTGTTGGTGTCAAACATCCCAGACACCTTCTTCCCCTTGGTGTCATAAATCTTTTCAAGTTCCTCCTTGCTGAGTTTGAGTGTCTCAGGGTATAGCCACTCATTCATTTCTCCCTCAGTGATCCCCATCAGGCGATTGATGTCCCTCCAAGTGAAACTGAAGGTTCTCCCCCTTACTGTAGCAGTGAAGGTGATTCTTCGAATCTGATTCTTCCCATCCACCTTCTTATGCTTGACCTTGGCAGTGAGAGACTCGCAGAACACCCGCAGGACATTGATGTTGTACTCCTGGTCGATCCCCAGCCAGGACATGTACTTTTCCAGAAATGACCTCAAGTGAGGAAACCCTAGTTCATCTATCTTGTTCAGATCTATGAACATCCCAGTGTTGAAGTAGGGCTTGACAGTCTCAAATTTGGAGGAGACAGCCTCCAATGGCCCATCTCTGTACACAAGAGGATCATCCTCCTCTACTCGTTGTCTTTTGGACGAAGGCTCTTCGCTAAACTGAACCTTCTTCTTCCCCTTTCTCTTTGATTGTTCTTGTTGAGGTTCCTCAGAGTGCCCAGTTTGTTCTGGCTGTTCTTGGACTCTCTCAGTTTGTTCTTGACTTTGCCCATATTTCCCAGAAGTCTTATGAATTTGCCCAGATTTCTCTTGCTGTTCTTGATGTTCATGTGATTTTCCAGATTTTCCAGAATGTGAATGCCCAGATTTGCCCGTTTTGTACTTTGATTTCTTGGAGGAGGTGGCTATCTTTGTGTTGGGGTTAAATTCATGTGAGCCGGCCATTTTGAGTGGATTTTAATGGTTAAATGCGAAGAAATTTAGATGAAGAAGATGAAGGGAATGCGATGAAAATGAAGAACACGATGAATGTATGCAAAGAGTTTGGGTGAAAAATTTGTGTAAGTGAAAGAGTAAAAGTGAAAATGGCTTCCTATTTATATGCACGGTTACAATGGGTAAGATGCTCATAGTGACTCTTCATGAAAACATGCGTTTGTTCATTGGGTAACGTAAACATTTAATTGGAACGGCTTACCTTTTGACAGGTGTCTCTTCACTTTGTCAGAGGAGGCACAATTTTGGTGTGAGAAGATGAAACGTTTTCTGAAGTGACGTGTCCCTTTGTTTAGGCACTGGCGCTCCCGCTCACTTTGATTCAACACTCAGCGCCAGCTAATGATCATCCGGAAGTGATTTTGCTTCCGGTTGCACTTGCTTAAGATTTAACATTGGGGACCTGCAAAACTAAAGATTCGCACTCTGATGCCTAAGTTAGTAAACATAGTTGCAGGTTTTAATCAATTAAGCACAAGTTTATTTTGAAGAATTAAACTTCATTTGGGTTTACCATTCCCAAATCACCTCTTATGTATGTGAATTGATCAACCCCCAGAGGCTTGGTGAAAATATCAGCAAGCTGATGCTGAGTGAGGACAAATTTCACTTTGACATCCTTCTTCTGAACATGATCTCTGATGAAGTGATGTCTGACATCAATGTGCTTTGTCCTTGTGTGCTGAACCGGATTCTTGGCGAGGCTGATTGTGCTTGTGTTGTCACAGAGGATGGGTGCCTCAGGGAACTCCAAGCCAAGATCTCTCAGTTGGTTCTTCAGCCACAGCACTTGGGCACAACAGCTTGCGGCAGCAATATACTCAGCCTCTGTGGATGACAAAGACACGCAGGTTTGCTTCTTGCTAGCCCAAGAGACCAGACAACCACCAAGGAAGGCGCATTGTCCACTGGTGCTCTTCCTATCCGTTTTATAACCTGCATGGTCAGCATCAGAATAAGCCCACAAGAATTCTTGGTTACCTCTGGGATACCAAAGACCAAGCTCTTGTGTTCCCTCAAGGTATCTTAGAATACGTTTAACACAAGTTAGATGTGACTCCTTGGGGTTGGCTTGAAATCTAGCACACATGCCTACACTAAATTGAAAGTCAGGCCTACTTGCCGTTAAATACAGCAGGGAACCTATCATTCCCCTGTACATGGGCAGGCTGACAGATTTACCCTTTGCATCAGCATCGAGTGCGGCAGTGGTACTCATGGGAGTATCATACTCCTTGCACTCATCCATCCCAAACTTCTTGAGGAGCTCTCTACAATACTTAGTTTGGGAGATGAAAATGTCATCCTTCTTTTGCTTAATTTGCAGGCCTAGGAAGAACGTTAGTTCTCCCATCATTGACATCTCAAATTCTCCCTACATAGTCTTAGAAAATTCTTCACAAAGTTTTTCATTAGTTGCTCCAAAAATAATATCATCGACATAAATCTGGACAATTAAAATGTTTCTATCTTTGTGTAGAATAAACAGTGTATTATCTAGTTTGCCTCTTGAGAAACCCTTGCCCAGCAAAAAGCTGCTGAGTCTCTCATACCAAGCTCGAGGAGCTTGTTTCAGGCCATACAAGGCTTTCTTTAGCCTATACACATGTTTAGGATGTTTGTGATCCTCAAAGCCAGGAGGTTGTTCTACATAAACCTCTTCCTTGATATAACCATTAAGAAATGCACTCTTTACATCCATTTGATATAATCTAAAGCCTTTCATGGATGCAAAGGCCAGAAGAATTCTTATTGCTTCAAGTCTGGCAACTGGAGCAAAAGTTTCTTCATAGTCTATGCCTTCTTCTTGGTTATACCCTTTTGCTACCAGTCTGGCTTTGTTCCTTGTTATTTGACCTGTCTCATCTAATTTGTTTTTGAAGACCTATTTGGTCTCAACTATGGATTGATGAGACGGCTTTGGGACTAGTTCCCAAACTTGGCTTCTTTCAAATTGATTTAGCTCTTCCTGCATGGCAATAATCCAGTCGCAGTCTTCAAGAGCTTGTTCAACTGAAATTGGTTCGATCTGAGATAAAAAGGCTCCAAACTCAACTTCATTTTGAACCTGCCTTCTGGTTCTGACACCAGAAGAAACATCACCAAGCACTTGATCAAGAGGATGATCCCTGTGATGTCTCCTAGCTGTTGGCAACTGTGCCTCATCGGGCATGGTCTGCACTCTAGGCTCATCACTGGGTTCATCTTCTTCTTTGGGATTGCTTGCTGGTGTTTCTTTTGGTGGTGAAGAAGATGATGGTGGTTTTAAAAAGTTTAGTATCTCATCATCTTCTGTGGATTGTCCCCATGTAGGAGTTTCATCAAATACAACATGCATAGATTCTTCTACAATTCTAGTTCTCATGTTGTATACTCTGTAAGCCTTACTCCTAAGGGAATACCCTATGAATATACCCATATCAGCTTTTGGATCAAACTTACCCAGATTTACCTTTCCATTGTTATGCACATAGCATTTTGATCCAAAGATTCTGAGGTAGCTGATGTTGGGCTTTCTGCCTTTGTACAGCTCATAGGGAGTCTTGTCTAAACCCTTGCGAACATAGGCTCTGTTAGAAATGTAGCAAGCAGTGCTCATAGCGTCCGCCCAGAACACTTGAGAAACCTCTTTCTCATTGAGCATGCTCCTAGCCATCTCAGTCAGAACCCTGTTCTTCCTCTCGACTACACCGTTTTGCTGAGGAGTTCTGGGAGCTGAGAAGTTATGATCAATACCGTTCTGCTCACACAGCTCAGAGAAGCTATGGTTCTCAAATTCTCCTCCATGATCTATCCTTATGGCTGTGATTTTGAGGTCTCTCTCATTCTGCACTTTCTTAGCCAGGACAACAAAGGCATCAAAAGCATCTTGCTTAGAGGCAAGAAACATTGTCCAAGTGTACCTTGAATAGTCATCCACCACCACTAGAGCATACAGGTTTCCACCCAAGCTCTTCACTCTCGCTGGCCCAACCAAATCCATGTGGATTAGTTCCAAGGGCCTGCTGGTGGAGACTTTCTTCTTGGTTTTAAACGAGGACTTTGTTTGCTTCCCTCGTTGGCAGGATTCACAGATATAATCATGCTTAACCTTAAAGGATAGAATCCCTATAGCTAGCTCTTTCTTAATTAGCATGTCAAGTTGAGTGAAATTAACATGTGCTAGCCTTTTATGCCAAAGCCAACTATTCTCATCGCTAGATATTAAGCATTTTTCCTCCAGTTGTTGACATAAATCTAGAGTGTATAGGTTTCCATTTCTATTGGCCTTAAGTTTGCATTTTAGGTTGGCCTTATCTAGATTCAGATTCTGCTTATCTACTATTATGCACTCATGTGAATCAAAAATTACCCAATTTCCTTTGTTAGTGCTCTGGCTCACGCTCAGCAGGTTGTGACAGAGACCATCCACCAGATAGACATCCTTGACTGGTCCTACCTCTCCAACTCCGGTGATCTTTCCACTTTGATTACCTCCAAACGTTACTGTGGCTCCATCTTTGATCACCAAGGACTTGAATTTGTCTCTGTCACCAGTCATATGTCTCGAGCATCCACTGTCAATGTACCACTTTTTGTTCTTGGATGCCTTGAGACAGACCTGCATAAATTAGACAAGCTTAGGTACCCAACCTTTATTGGGTCCTTTATCATTAGTCTTCATACCACTCAGTCCAGTGTTGACCTTGGGTTTGTGATTGTGTTGTGTCTCTGGCCTTGTGGAGGCTCTAGGCTGACGGACTTCCCTTGGAATATGTTTCCAAGTTCTAGTCCCTTGTCCTCCCTGAGTTTCTCTCTTTGGAGGATCTTCGTTTACCCTGGTTCCTTTTGGAACCCACTTATAGGAGCTGTTTACTCCATGCTTCTTTACATTGCAAGTGGACGTGGAGTGTCCCTTTTTGTTGCAGTAGTTGCAGAAGCTAAAGGGGGTGGAGCTGTGACTAGTAGCTTTGTGGAAGAATTTTAAGTATGGTTTCACCTTGGGCTCCACCCACTTTTTACTCTTATGCTTATATCCTAATCCAATTTTATCCCTATATGCCCTCTGGTTCATCAAAATAACATTCAACATTTCAGAACCATTTGTAAACTTCTGCAGGGCATTTTGCAGTCTATCTCTTTCAGTAGAGATCTTGCTGAAGTTAGGGCAGCCTTCTAGTGTTGTGGCCTTGGATTCCTCTTGGGGAGATCCCTTGCCATCTGTTATCGGAAGCTTTCTGGCTTCCGCTAGCTCTTCACTCAGTGAATCCACCTTGGACTCAAGTGATTCCTTTTTAGTTTTCAACACTTTATAGGCTTTACATAAGCGAACAAATTCTTCATGAACATCATTATATGCCTCTTGAAGTTCAGAAAAAGTTACCTCACTGTCCTCCTGGATGGGATCAAGATCTGAAGATGCTTCCTCATCATCTTCTCTGGCAACCAGGCAGAGGTTGGCAACCTCTTCCTCATCACTTGCTTCCTCGTCTGAGCTATTTACCCAGATGGAGGACACAAAGACTTTTCTTTTGTCCTTTCCTTTCGATCTCTGCAAGCTTGGACACTCAGCCTTGAAGTGACCAGGCTTTTTACACTCAAAGCACACTGGTGTCTTTTCCTTCTTATATCCTCTCCTCTGGCTGGAATCACCTTTCTGAAAGCCTCCTTTCTTCTTGAAGAACTTTCTGAATTTCCTCACCATCATTGTCATATCTTCGTCATCGATATCCTCCTCATCATCCTCATCATCACTATCATCAATTTTATCCTTGCTGGGAGCAACAAGGGCAAGATTCTTGGTTTTGGATGAGACTTGAGGAGCTCTCTGAGCCAGCAAGGTTGGTTCGTATTCAGCCAGTGAACCAAACAGTGCAGTGATGGAGCTGGTGGACTCTCCTTGGACTTCCTGCAAGATGGTAACTTTGGTGATCCAATCACCTTTCAAAACTTTTAAGATCTTGCTGACTTGTTCTCTTTCAGGAATATCTTTGCCCAGGGAGGCCAGGTTATTGATAAGATGAGTAAACCTGAGCTCCAGCTCTCTGATTGGCTCAGTTGGACTAGTCATGGCAAAGAAACTCTTCTACCAACATCTCGACCCGTCTTGCCTTCACTCCCTTGGTTCCAGAGTGAGCAGCCTCAAGAGCCTCCCACATATCCTTAGCAGTTTTGTGGTGGCTAATCCTATGAAACTCCTTAGGACTAAGGGCGCATTGAATGTAGTGCATGGCCCTGAAATTTAGCTGGACTAGAGCATAGTCCTCGTTGGTATATCTGGATCGCTGCTTTGCAAAGCCATCATCATCTAGAGGGGTGTGATCTCCATGTTCAATCACATCCCAGAGTCGGATGTCGCTGGACTTGATGTATGTCTCCATTCGGAATTTCCAGAATGGATAGTTATACCCATCAAAGCCTGGAGGCTTGTTGGGTCGAATAGAGACATCTGGCAAGGAATAATCTGTATCCATTACTGGATCTTTACTTTCTAGATTCGTTGGAATCAAGTCAGAAAGACCCGCTCTGATACCAAATGAAAGCAATGGATGCACAAAAGGGGGGGTGAATTGTGCTACCTAATAAAATCAAACAATAACAACACAAGGGTTTATACTGGTTCGGTCTTCCTGACCTACGTCCAGTTCTCAACCACCCAGGTTGAGTTCCACTATCCTCAGGTTTTACAACGGGTTCACCTGGAACTTTTACAACCGCAAGTTTTGGACGGGATCACTTGCAACCTTACAACCACAAGTTTTTCTCAAGGCACACTTGCAACCTTGCTAACTAACTCCCCCTTACTTCCAGCAAGGGTTCAACCTTTACAAATAAAGGATTTTCTAAACTTAGTTCTCTTAAAGAACGGATAATGTTACACACTTAAGTACAATTAATGCTCTTAATACAAGAAGAGACTTAACAACAAAGAGTACAAGATAAGTAGATGAAAAGAACTCTCAATGCGTTAAATGCTCTTTCTCTTTTCTGGGCAGCTTTGAATGCTTGAAGGATTTCTTAGTTTCTCACTCTAGCTTTCTTCAAGATGTCAAAGATATAAGTTGCCTTCATAAATGAAGGTGAGCTTCTTTATATAGTCTTCAAGTATTCTCACTCTTGGTAGGTGGGTTAGCCGTTTGAATATGGCCGTTTTCCCCATGTTACCGTTTGCCTATTTAATGCTTCATTAATGCTTAGCAGGGTTGACTTGCTTTATCTCTGAAAAGCAGTTCTGACAACTCTGCTCTGCCAAAAGCATTCTGACACTGCACTGCTCTGAACGTTCTGACATTCTGATTGCTTGCGGAAGCGGATTCACATCCGGAAACAACTTTACTTAGTGTGCTGCACTTTGAACGTTAGTCTAGCAATATAAACACATAGTCACATGCAGTGGGAGTTCACTAGGTCTAAGGAAGCTTTCTTACATTCGGAAGCAATTCCACATCCGGAAGCACTTCCACTGGACGATGGGTTATGTTCACATTTTACTCACTGACGCTCAGTGTTATCCATTCCAACAGCCAGCGCTAGTCACTAAGCAATCGGAAGCAAATCTACTGGATGTTGGGTTATGTTCACTGGCGCTCAGTGTTATCTTTACCAACACCCAGCGCTAGTCACTAATCAATCGGAAGCAACTCTACATCCGGTTGCATCTTAACTTAGTCTCAAGGAATTTTATACATTTAATGTTGTTAGACTGAGTTATGACTTAGTGATGTAGTTGCTGTCGCTGGGGGATGAGACGTTCATCCGAGAGCGCTAGTCCTAGTCTATCCGGAAGTAAATCCACATCCGGTTGTACTCTTACTTGGGGTTCTATATTAACCTAATATTCTCTAAGTGTTTGCCTAGTTCTTTCATATTTTAGTCTTCATCAAAACTTAAGATTCTAACATAGGTCTGGGCCCGTCATGCAATAAGATAACTTAGGCTTAGGCCTGAGCCAGGTTGTAGGCTTTTTTCAGAAAAAAACGTAGGCCTGTGGAAAATAGTAAAGACCTGAAAACCTTTTTAAAAGTCTACTTACAATGTAGGCCATTAAAAGGTTTCGGGCCTTTAAAAGCCTACTTCGAATTTAGGCTTTTAAAAGGTTTTAAATCTTTTAAAGACCCACATATCAAACTTAAAAGGACCACAAGAGGTTAGGGTATGACCGTATAACAGATTGTGTAAATGAATATTGTAGCTTTTATTTATATTATTATACTCATTATTATTAGTAATAATTAGTAGTAATATTAAACGGGTCAGACTTGAATGCTTTCGAGTCAGGCTTTATTAAAATAGGCATGACCTTTTTAGTTAGAAAGACTTGTGAATAGGCCTGAGCCTAGCCTTTTTATTAAAAAGGTCAGGCCGAGCCAAACCCTAAATAGGCTGAGTCATAGGCCGCCTGTTTACACCCTGACTCATTTCCACCCCTAATGAAACATGTCTTGACTTATGTATGACAGACAGGCTTACCCAACCGAACTCGGATCCCTCTCTCTCACATAATCACATTTATCCACGTGGAAAGTTTAAGGCCTGTTTGGTTGTAAGAAATGAAAGTAGAAAAATAGAAAGTGAAATGGTGAAGATGTGAAGTAAAGTTTGTGGGCTCCAAGAAAAGTGTGAGATGAAGTGAGAAAGCCTGTGAGCCCAAAGATATATATAAATTACCAAAAAACCATACAATTTCTTTTCTCCAATTTCAACTCTGGAAACCAAACGGGCCATAAATCGTAGGGTAAGTTATTAATCTTTTTTTAACATTAAAAAATGAAAATTGTACCGGTAATTCAAAAAAATAACAGACATATATGCATACATGTTTAAAATTTTGAAATGATATTCCCTCTGTTTTAAAATATACAAGAGACAATTGTTTTTTTTTTTCAAAAAATCGCAAGAAACTTAAATAGGATACTTAAAATTGATTTTCTCGAATTATTATTTTTCTACACCAATTTATTTTACGTATAAATTAACATGATCTTATAATATACATTATGATTAAATGATTATTTTTTTAACAAAAATTTCTATAAATGTTGACTAACTGGGTATATATTTAGGAATTATTGGAGTAGTGATTATGAAGCAAGAGGAAAAGGAAGAAGAGAGTAGCATCGAACTCAGAAAAAGATGAAAAACTAGGAGAATGGTGATAAGTGATAACGACTGGGAGCCACCAACGTGGTTGAGGAGACATAATGCGAGAATATCGCGCTATATGGTCAAATTGGAATTTGGAAAGGATTCCATACCATGAAACTGAAACCTTTTCCATTTACATTCACCCAAACAATATTGATTCCTTCTATGCAGTATACTTTATTAGAAATGGGAGAGAAAATGCATACTTTATCAAAATCTATTTTCCAGAAAAACTACTCTACTCAAAAGTTATTTTCAAAAAATTATTTTCACAAAAACTATTTCCATAAGCTAATCAAACAGGCCCTAAACCTAACCATTTACTAAATGAATTGATTTAAGTTAAAATTTCTTTCAATCATGAAGACATATAAGGGGGTAAATTTGCTTTTAACAAATACATACTATCTCTTTCTATTTTTGTCACATTTTTGTTAGATTATTCATATAAATGCACCCCAATAACAAAAAATAAGTGAAGGGTGGTAAAAAGAGTGGAACATAGTAAGGATATTTTGATAATATCTTGTGAATTTAACTATAACTGACATTTTTTTTATAACATATAACTGACATTTCTAATCTATATAAATTAGATAAGTAAATACATTTTATATTTAAAATCAGAAGGAGTAGCTAATAGCTAGTCTAATACTCTAGTACTCTCTTTGTTCCTGAATCTAAGATCATTTTGAGTTTTTTAAATTAAAGTCAAATAAATCATTTTGTTTTAACGTATTTGATGTGCAACTACATTAATATAGAAGAGCTTATAAGTAAGGTAAATTAATTTTGAAGAGAAAAATACTTATAGATATCTTGAAATAATTTATTTTTTATTCTTGAATTTTTTTTTAAAAAAAGTCGAAGTGATGTTACAATTATTGTTATTATTATTATTATTATTATGTAAATGAGTACTTGCTAAAATTAGTTTATTTTGTAATATTCAGAAAGAAAAAGGAAAAACATTGGGCCCCTTGTAAAACCCTCTGAACCGTGCGATGCTCACTTGTACCCCTGGTGCCCATGTCGGGTACGGGACATGGCTTCTGAGTTAACCCCATTACACGTGGCACTTCATACTACCATTAGATCAAGGAACCAAATTTATCTAACACATATCAGATAATTACCCTTTTATTTTTTCATGAAATATAATCCTCATTTAGAATATAACCCCTTACCCCTTCATTTCTTTTTCATCATTTTCTCCTCAATTTCCCTAACCTTATAATCATCTATCCATCAAACCTGATGACTAAGAAATCAAAAAATATTAGGTCACAAATCTCTCCAAGTATCTCTCATATACACCTCTATTTTCTAGCTTACCACATCTTTATATTATATCTGTTTTCCTTTATAATTTCTTAGTCATCTAGATTTTATGAATGGTTAAGACTAGGGAAATGAAAGAGAAAATAGAAAAAAAGAAATGGAGGGGCAACACCTCGGGTTGACTTGCACTAATCACTTAGTTCTAAATTTTCTGTAAAAACTAGACCCACTATATATATCATTACATCAATTGATTTTAATTAACCCAATCGGAGTGCTTCACTTGACATGTAAATGCGTTCTCTTTTGTCCAAAACAATGTGTTCTCTATATGCAAGTCACATTTTCAAATACTCGATGTCCTTTCTAATATGTAAGTTAATTTCTATTTTATGAAGATTTCCCGATATGCATGTACTAACATACAAGTTATTTTTCCTAATGTACAACAGTACAGGTGACATCCTCAATTGACAAGTAATTAGTTCATTACACCTTTTAGTGTGCAAGTCGTCTTTCGCAATATTTTCAATACACAAATAGCCTTCTTGTCACAAAAAAAAACAGCTTTCTTGTCACAAAAAAAAAAACAGCCTTCTTTGATATGGAAGTCGCTTTCTTCCCTGCACATGCTGTTTTCCATGTTGTGCATTTACTTGATGTAAAATTGAAATGCATAATTTTGTATACCTAATTACCATTTTTAATATGTTGTAAAAATTAAATACAAATCCCTGGTAAGGGACATAATACTGGAAAAGTCCCAAAAATTGAAAAAATTAAAGTAGAGTCTCTTGGGACCTCACTTTAATTATTTCTGAATGTGTGGGCCCTACGTTTAATAATAAAAAAATCCACTCACCTTTTCTCTCTCTCCTCTCTTCTTCTCTCCTTCTTCTCCATTCTCCTTTTTTTATTATTAAACGTGGGGCACACACATTCAGAAATAATTAAAGTGAGGTTCCAAGGGACTCTACTTTAATTTTTTCAATTTTTGAGACTTTTCCAGTATTATGTCCTTACCAAGGACTTGTATTTAATTTTCCTTTTTATATAATTTGGAGATTGGAGATAGGAAGGAAAATGGGACCCGCCTAGCTCTTTTGGAGAGGTCAGATCAGACTTTTCCGTACGGAGACACATCGGCTCCCATCAATTTCTTTGGTTTTTTGCTCTCGTATAATTTCGTATTTTTCACTCTCTTTTTATGAGGACATGTCACCTCAGAAGAAACGCCGATTCTGCATGGGCTCCACGTCCCCATTCTTTTTTTATTAAACTCTTATTGCTTTCCAATTATATTCCACTAAAAAACATTTTAAATATTACAGTTTTATTGTTGAACTTTTATTTCATACAACTATACAAGTAAGACCTCTAATGAATGGGATGCGATTTAGAAATATGATATTTACTATGTCGCTGAACAAGGAAGGAAAAAAGGTCTCGCTCATGCATTAATTAAGCACAATTTAATTAGCTGATAAGGACGCAGTTGGACCTTAATTGGACGAAATTAATTTGTGATTAATCTAACGTTACATTACTTCTCAGTTGCCAGCTCACAATTCGGGCAGCTTCGTAATCAAAGATTAAATTCCGATGCTTTTGATGAATGATATGTATTAGCCAACCACCGGGCAACCGAGACAGAGACGTAACATTATGATAACCTATCTATCATGATCATTAATATTATTTATGTAATCTATCAATCGAACCCATTAATTGTATCGTGTATTTTTCTCAATATATATGACGTCTAGCAGTTATCAGAGTTTGATAAGGCACTACTATACATACATATAATACATTAGTGAGGTCAAAGACCAGTAACTCCCTTTTAAAATTGAATAATTTAGCTGCTAGGTTGATTTGCGCTCGCACATATATAATAGTCCATTTACAGCTAAAAATGCACTAAAGTAGCGAGCCGATCTTAGAATGGTGCTCAAAATGCATGTCAGAATCATCGAGCTGAGTAATAATTAACTGCATATTATGAATATGTGTGTGTGTGTGTGTGTCTATTTAATCTGGAAAAAGGTACAAATTAATGGCAGTTATTAGAGAATAAAATGGAAAAGGTAGAAGTCTCTGAATATCTAGATAGGCGTATAGTCCTTTTAATATGTGTTTTTTTAACGTCAAGGTATAACAGTACAATAGTAAAAGAACAGTAAGGAAACTAATTAACTCAATATCCAGGAAATTATCCATCTATCCGAGAAATTAATATGTAATCATGATGCTAGATATCACTTCTTGTTGCACAAAATGTATTCCCTGTGAATGAGAGTGACTGCAAGTTTCCATTATTATTATTATTATTATTATTATTATTATTATTATTATTATTATTATTATTATTATTATTATTATTATTATTCAGCGTCGTTTTCTTTTCTTTTCCACTTTTTTTTGTTGACAAAAACAAAAATTGTTCGGGGAACTGAACGAAGTGTCATTCTTACATATGTGTGTCCGTCATTTTCGATACTAAAGAAGAGAAAGGAATGGCATCCTAATTCTAGTTGTAGGTTCTATTATAATGTATACACACAATATATATGTGTTTCTGTAATTGGGTCAAGCTAAGTCTTTGACAACGTTGTCGTTGTTATCAAAACATTATTGTACCAGTAGTAGTATTCGTGTGTGTGCGTATTGGCCACGCATAAATATGCAACACGTGATCTCAATACGTTACTCTGAATCGTAGAGTGAGGGGTCGTCCTTGGCTTGTGATTATATTAAAACAATACTATATGATCATGACTTAATTAGGAAGTTTAATTATCTTGCTTTCAATTGTAAACCATAATTTTTTAATAAATAAAAGTTTAGGTGAGTTAAGTCACGGGCTCATCAAGGTCAGGGCAAACCCCCGGCTCAGAAAGCGCTTACAGAGGTACCAACAGATCGCCCAACAACAAGGTCCTCACATCTGTGGGATTCCAAACCCACAATCACATAGTTATGAGTCAAATATTTTTACCAACTGGACCAATGTACAACATATTTTAATTTTCACAGATATAATTATTTTGCAAACTATTTATGTTGACGGTTTATAGCTAAAACATTGATAGTCAAAGCAATAAGGGGAAGAATCGAGAAAAAGCATTACGATAGTTTTTTTAAAAAAGTATCATATTGAATAATTTAACTAAATTACTGAATCTAATTAAATTAATGAATTTAACATTGTCTGTATCAAAGCCAAGAAAAGTAACGAAAAGGAGAACCCTCATAATATATTATAAAAAAATTTGGGATTTAGATCATGTGCTTCTTAACAAGTCTCAACGGTCAGATGGATGATTGTGGCCGTTAATACACACACTACTCATTATTGTGGAAACCAGAAGGACGTCTATGGAGCATCATTATTTTTGGTGAAATTATTTAATATAGAGCTAGAGAGTTGGTCCCTGGCCTAGTATAATTAACCTATAAATGAATTCAATGTAATATTTGGTTCGGACTTCGAGCTGTGGGGTTACATAAGCTATAGAGTGAAGAGTCAAAAGGTGCAGACAGTTTTCACTTATAGGTATGCAAAACTCACTACTATTGGCTCGCTTTCACCGTTGTTTGACCATGCACTCATGCATATTTTCCATTCGATAATTGATAAAAACAGTAATAAAAGTGGTACAATGAGAGATTTGAATGAAGATAATATATAGGTGAAGATATATATAGGGATGGAGGCGAAAACAGTTACGAGTACTGTAACGAGTGCGCCTTGGGAGGTAGAGGTTTGGTGGAGATGCCTAAGAATCTAAAAACCAAGTATATATTTATGTGTGTGTGTGTGACCAAGTATGTGTGTGTGTGCGTGTATAAAACGTGCATTGTCTTCCCAATCGATCATAACTTGCTGGACAATTATGTTTTGTTGTCTTCTCATTTTTCTACCATTTACAGATAATCAACTCCATTATTCGGTGTTTGAAATTTTACATAGTTTATAATTTTAAATGATTTGAACGCACGCACATGATTATATGATGAATGTGTGGTCAGGGAACACGATTTAATTTATAAGTGTTCGGGGCAAGAGTATGAAACTGTGAATAGATAGCTAGAATAATATATATAGAACTGAGAAGAGATATGGCGTTTAATAAGGAACTATAAAGGGAAAATGCCATTTAAATCCCTCCGAATATATAAAAGGACAATTCAGGAACTAAAACTTTCAAAAGGACCATGAAAGAACTAGGACCTAGTTGACATTTTAAAATTGTGTGAAAAGACAAAATTGCCCTAATCATAAAACAGAAATTACTAACCACCCTATTGAAAATGGTGGGTTAGGGTGATTAGTAATTTCTGTTTTATGATTAGGGCAATTTTGTCTTTTCACACAATTTTAAAATGTCAACTAGGTCCTAGTTCCTTCCTGATCCTTTTGGAAGTTTGAGTTCCTGAATTGTCCTTTTGTATATTCGGAGGGATTTAAATGACATTTTCCCAACTATAAATGTGAATGAATACTATCGAGCAATAATGAGTTACTATCATTTTGACTTGCATATTGAGTCCATATCTTGTCGTTAAATAATAAAAGAGGTGAAATTCCATCGTTTGAGTAATAGGATATATTACCTTTGGTCCTAAATATAAGACCTAATTGACTTTTTTTGGAGATATTAAGGTTGCGAAATAGACTATTAAAATCATGACATATTTGATATATTTTTAGATTATACATTAGTTTATAGTTAAAATAAACTAATCTAAGGGAAAAAATTAGGTAAATCAATTTATAATTAACTTATTTTACTTTTTTATAGGATTTTCTAAAGAAGTCAATTAGGTCTTATATTTAGGACCGGAGGGAGTATATACTATGGTAGGGTAAAATTAAAAGACAAGAAAATGGAAGTAATAATTACATATAAATCACACACACACAGTGAGGAAGAGTGGTAGAGAAATTAATATACAAGAAGTTGTTGAAGAGATTAATTATAAATTGGGACGCATTAGTTTGTTGGTTAGAGCTCTAACCAACAATATTAAATAATTGAAGGGATATATGTATGTGATACTGTTGATAACGTGAAGAAGAGCTGAAGAGGGGAGAGAGGGATGGTTCGGATTGGAGCAAGCTTTTTCTTCAGAAATGGCAGTCACTTGCCTAAATCACTCAGATATATGGGGAATGTAAACCCTGCTCACCTTTACTGCTCCACCTCTCCCCTTATTTCTCTTCTCATCACTTGTATAATCATGCCAAATTTCTGTTGTCTTATATAATCATTGGTATACACTATTTATATTATGTGGTTCTCTTATACATGGCAACACAAATTTTTGGCTTTTCTTATTATTTTTTATCAAAGCCCGATTTAATCGAGATTCGAGAGGTAAGAGTATTACCCACATAGGTAAGGTTGTCCCCTCTCCCAATGAGAGAGCTGCCCGGGATTCAAACGCGTGTTCTCATCCTTACGGGAGTTATAGCCCACTTACAGCTCAATCAACTACTCATTGGTAACTTTAATCGATCTTATTTAATAAGTAATACTATTAAATTATTCTATAGGAGCTAGATTGCAATTTCATTTTTCATCGTAGTGGCTTCGTTTCACAAGAGATAATATGAATCCATATCAGGATAAATTTATAAGTTATTAAATTTTAATGGTGAATTAATAAAGTTTAAAGTTTTTCATATAGCTTATGCGATAAGATTGTGGGATTGACTATACACAGCCAGCTAATACTTAAATTTCTGTTAATGAAATTTCGCAAGAGAATGACTAAAAAGTTAGTGCCAGCAATTATTCTGCTGAAAAAAGAAGATTAAAGCAAGAGATAGGCTGTTGATGAAGGGGGACGGCAAAAATTAATGAGGAGGATCTACGAGGTACTGATGAAATCACGTATTTAAAACTATACTATCTATTTTGTAATAGATATAAAAATGTGTTACTTCTTTTTCTTTACACTCCCAATTAATCACATGTCAAGTGAGACAGATCCTTTGTTATTCTAAAATTTATATATAGGGTAGACATCTAAAAATGTGTTACTTTGAAAGTATATATGATACTTACTACCAATATGTAACTGGTCGAGCTGATAAGTGGGTTCAATGAAAACATGTATTTGAATCACAAGAAGTCCACTTATTAAGAGAGGAGACGTACAACTCTGCCTAGGTAAGTAGGTATAGCCTATACCCCTCAAGTTCAAGTTAATCGGTTGTCAATAGACACCTGATCATAGATAGTGTTTAACAAAAAAATCAAGTAGGATCAAATTAAAATAGTTATTAAGTCATTTATTATGATTAAAATAACGTGGGTTTTCAATTTTACCATTATTCTATACTTTTACTCTCTCTCTCTCCCTTCTATTTACATTTAGTAATATTTAAGGATAAAATAGAAATCAATTATTTATTATCTTACAGTTTACATGTTACCCTATAGCGTATACTGAGGTCCCGTTTGGTTGCCATAAAAAGTGACGAAAGTAAAGTATGGGAAAGTGGATGGTTTTTTTGGTAATATATATATATTACAGGGCCCACAAGTTTTCTCTCTCAATCTCACATTTTTCTTGGCCCCAACAAACTTTACTTTCCCATCATCATTATCTAATTTACCTCTACTTTCCATCTTTACTCTTACACTTAATTTCATTTCCATTTGCATTATACACTTTCGCTTCAACCAAACGAGCCTATCTCTTGCATTTTGAATGAGCCAATAAAACCAACTTTGCGGTGACATGTTTTACCGGACATGACTGTGTTGGTTGCAATGTTCCATCTACATTTATAGTATCAGAGTACTTCTTATTACTTTCTACAGGTGTGTGTGTGTATATATATATATATATATATATATATATATATAATTCAACATTTTCATACGATCGTACGTATATATATGTATTTGTAAAAATAATACTACCTCCGGTTCTTTTTATCAAAAAAAAATAATACTACCTCCGGTTCTAAATATAGGACCCAATTATTTTTTTTTTGGAGAGATTAAGGTTTCGAAATAGGTTATTAAATGATGACATATTTGTTGTATTTTTAGATTATCCATTAGTTTATAGGTAAAATAAACTAGTTTAAGGGAAAAATCAGGTAAATCATTTTATAATTAACTTATTTTGCTTTTTTAAGGATTTTTTAGAAAAAATCAATTAGGTTTTATATTTAGAACCTAGTAGAGAATTCAAATATGAGAAAAAAACATTAATGCATGCGGGTATATATCGGAACATGGTCTGTACGATGTCGTTGAAAGACTTAAGCAAGGCGTTAATAAGAAAGCCCAGGCGTGAAGGGATATGCCATACTGTTCGAGTTGAATAATAAGCAAGTGGGTCTCACTTTAATTTCTGCCTGTTGCTTTGTAAGAAGGTAGGCGTGGCGATCAATATAAGGTAGGGAAATAATAATTTCATTTCAATCAAAACAATAAGTGTGTTTCGCTCAATTTTTGTTAGAAATAAATAAACATATTTTGCGTGTGTGGCTTTTTTCTATGGACTTATTTTTCACTCAACTTATTTGATATAAGTCAGCTTATTTATAAGTCATTCAATGTATCTTATTTCAGAAAATAAACCAGTTTATTTTTCTATGACTTAAAAATAAGCTAGCTTAAAAATAACCTCATTTTAAACAAAAAGTCATTTAAACATGTTTATAAGTCAAATGGTAAAATAAGTCAATTTTTTCAAAATTCATCCAAATATAGAAATAAGTCAACCTAGAGCTTATTTTCTAACTGACTTAAAAATAAGTCAGCTTAAAAATAAGTCATTTTCCACAAATCGACTCAAACACACCCAATTACTGTACATATGTGTGTGTAGCTTATGCTTATTATTCGCATTGACGATCCGAAAATGTGTGTGTTGTGTATGTAGCAGCAAATCTTGCGGTTCAGTTTGATAATATCATACGTAATGAAATTGTTTATAGTTGTGGGCTTGTGGCTGGAAAAGGTGGGCCTCACCTTTTTTAACATCTGTCGGTCAGCATGCACTTAATCTAGCAATTCATATGTAATCAATAGTTCTTTCCAAAAATAAGAAAACATATTTAAAAGAAAAAAGAAACGAAAGAACATGTGCTAACATAATCATCATAATCATTAAGGGCTTCTCTTAGTCCCACATCGACCAGGAATGTGTGTGTGTGAGTATATAAGTAGGACATTCGCACTTCAACTTGCCAACCGCGTTAGTTGGTTTTGCTGTTGTGTTTGGTCCGAAAAAATGTGTTAAAAAAATAATCATTAAGGGCTTGTTTGGTTGACTTGAATTGTGAAAAGGAATTGAGAAATGGAATTCAAAAAGTAATTTTCATATATCATGGGCCCACAAGTTTTCTCTCTTCATCTCACAATTTTCATGGGCCCCACAAACTTTACTTTTCCATCATTATTTAATTTAACTCTACTTTCCATCTTTACCCCTTACACCCATTTCAATTTCCATCTTGCACTTTCCATCCAACCAAACTGGCCCAGAGTACCTTTGCTTGAAGGAAATGTGAGGAAATATATATTCCCAGGAAAACAAATTTTCTCTCTTCATCTCATACTTTTTATGGGTTCCACAAACTTTACTTTAATTAATTCCTCTACTTTCTATCTTTACCCTTTTATTCATTTCCATATCCATCATTCCAATTCCTGCCAATTAGAAGACGGTTCCTAATCATTTTATATGTGATGAGGATGGTGAATTGGTGATTCAGAAAATCATTCCAGTGCCTTGACCTCACTTATATATATAGAATATACTCTTACTCAATACTTTGCACAATCGGCGATGGATATCCATCTTTTTTTTGTCAAATCATCCTTATACAGTTATATACAATACATATTAATAATTTCAACAATCCCAAAGATGTCGGGATTTGCAACATTTACTGTGCTGCCTGAAGCTATGTGTTTGTGTTTATTATACTTGCGAACAAGGCTGATTAAACACTGCCCATGTAATTTCTTACACTGCCATCTGTTGCCTTCCTCAGTAGTATTCAGTACTAGCGTTGTTAAATAGTACTCTTCAGTCCTAAATATAAGACCTAGTTGACTTTTTTTGGAGATGTTAAGGTTACAAAATATGTTATTAAATTATGACATATTTGATATATATTTTTAGATTAGTCATTAGTTTATATATTAAATAAATTGGTTTAAGGGAAAAAATTAGGTAAATCAATCAATAATTGACTTATATTTTGCTTTTTTAGGATTTTTCAAAAAAGTAAACTAGGTCTTATATTTAAGACCTCTAAAAGTACATTACTATTTACCATTGATCAACATAGTCACTCAAATCATATATACATGTATATGTAATATGTACATATTTCACTTATAGATGTTAGTGGTGCGTATCTATATAAAGGATGATTACGTACGACTCCAAATGACTGTGGATGAAGAAATTAAACGGGATTATCACCAGTCCCTAAACTTGCTTGAATATTACTCCCTCCAGTCGTAATATAGGACCAAATTTAGGAGATTAATCTCGCTGTTAATTAAATGTGTGATATATTTAGATTTTTTTGTTAAAATTTCCAAAAATTATTTATATTAAAGTTCCTCTAAAAAATGAAGTACGGAATAAGAGAAAATTAAAAACTGTTAGTTTTTTTAAAAAATATAATATATATTAGTAAATAACTTAACTAACATCATTTATTTTAATTAGATTTGATATATAATCAAATTAGATAAATTAATACTATATATTGAAGATATTTGGAATTAATTATTAGACAATTTTAGACATAAAAGGCAGCTACATCAGTAGACTTGAACAGTGTACACACATAGACACCAAGTTTAATTTAAATACCCTTAATGGGATGGACCATCAATCATTGCGTAGCTCAGTATTAGACATTCCATGTATGCATGTTAATTACACTGAACTGAACTCAAAAAGTTGAGTAAAATCCTATTGCAGGAGAAACCCTATTCATTATGAACGAGGTGCATCAATTTTCAGACACACACATACACTGTTTTTCGAATGGAAATATAAATTAAAATTAAAGAACAAGTCACGTGAAAAGTAATTTAATTCATATATAGATGAGACCATATTCTCGATTGAGATCTATGGATCGATATTGAATTAAGCGACAACCAGAGATTAACAATATACATCATCTACTGTTATAATGCGACAGACAAATGAATAGTTTTTTACTTATACATTCATTCATTGGCTGGATTTTAATATCTCATTATGGATTAATACGACCCTTGTTGTTTGAACTTTTAGACAATTTTAATTTTGGTCTTTAAACTTTGAAATTTGGCGATTTTAATCTTCAAACTTTCAATTTATTTTGATTTTAGTCCTTGGATTTTAAAACTGATGGCTTGTCATTGAATTTTTAGTCAAATTTAGTTTTGAATCTTAGTTTTGAAGTTTTTTTTTAAGTTTTTTAAAGTTTAGAGACCAAGATTAAAGTGATTGAAAGTTAGGGATTAAAAATAAAATTGACTAAAAATTTAAAAATTAAGATCAACGATTTTGAAATTCAGGATTAGGTCCAAAATTAAATGGAAGTTCAAAGATGAAAACATCGATTTTAAATTTCATAGACTAAAATTAAAATTGATTAAAAGTTCAAAAACCAAAAGTTGCATTAATTTTTTTATTATCAAAGAAGCCTCATGTGCAACATTCACAAACCGGCAGGAAGTAAATTAAAGCAAAATACACTTCATTCGGTTCTCTAAAAGCTTTTATTCAGCATACAGACGTACCTCACATCAAAATTAAACATGCAGAATGAGGAATGAACTGAACGAGTTTAATTCGTATCTCTGATCGTTATCAAATATCAAGTAGTTGGACAATCTAAAACCCAACTTAGCTTTATGAACAAAAAATATGTTATATATCTACCGCTCTTGCACAAATATATATATATATATATATATATATATATATATATATATATATATATATATATATATATATATATAGACACACACACCCATAAAGATGTTTCTTCTATATATGGAGCAAGCTAAGCTAGCTATCAAAACAAGGTTTCTCTTACCTTGTTTTTTGGTTTGGCAAGGGTATCCCCACCGGCGTGATAAGTAGGACTAATTCATCGTTGTTCTGAAGTCTTATATAAGGGGTAAATAGTTGGTCTGTGAATTTTCTCTATTCATAAATGCTATAGGGATCGAACCCCCAACCACTTGCTTAAAGGATGAAAGTACTTACACTTACACCAACTCGCCAGATTAATGTTTCTCTTACCTCTACCTCACTTAGATTTGTGATCATTGAGGAGCAACCAACTCTGACAAAAAAAATTAGTATGATCGTAACAGAATCATTAATCTTTCAATTAATAAATCAGTAGATCAGAGGATGACTTTATAAACCCAATGCCATATTTTTAATATTATATATATTGGGAGCCCTCCCAATCTAAGCTAGCTAGCAAAATATTATATATATAAACCAATTCAACATAAGCATTCTTAAAGTCTTAACTTATGTGATACACCTAAATGATTAGGAGAAGAATAGATCCTCTTCTATATGTGTGTAAAAGTGGTAGGCTGATCGTGTATGCCCCACTAGAATCACTTAAAAAGGGATTATATAATTAGGAAGGTTCGCTGATCTGATTTCCAGCATCGTCCTATTGGTCATTTTGGTCTTGTCTAAATGGAGATAAAAATAGGTGACTCTTCATGACCAGAGGGATTGCAGTGAAATACTAATTTTTAGCCGAAATGATCACAAAATCCAAGGGGGGATGACTCAAATTAATTATATCCAGTCACACGCAGTTGTTGTCGGCCAAATTCATTGACAAATTCTTTTCCTTGTGAGAGTATGAGTGTGTTTGGATGGAAGGAAAGTGATGGAAGGAAAGGGAAAGGGAAAGTGAAGTATAGGTTTTTTAGTAATTTATATATATCTCAGGTCCCACAAGTTTTCTCTCTAAATCTCACACTTTTCCTGGGTCCCACAAACTTTTACATCTCATCGTTACCTAATTTACCTCTACTTTTCATCTTTACCCTCATACCCTCAATTCCATTTCCATTTCCATCACACATTTTCCGTCCAACCAAACGAGCCTTGTCTACTTGATTACTACTACACTTTCTCTAGTTGAAGTAATTACACCATATGCATATCTGATTTATTAATTAGGTATTACCCTCCATTTCGTATTATTGGATTGCAAAATTTGAATCATTTTATTCTAAAATATAAGATCGCATTATACATTCTTTATTAAATTAAATACTTTTTTCCTACTAACTTTTTTCATATTTAATAATGCTTATGTGTTTCTCTCTCTCTTATAGTATCATAATAAATATGTTTTTTTAAGAAATATGTTTTGGCGCTTAACTCTTATATTACATGCAGAATGAAGTAACTTCCTTGTGTCTCATTTTTTTACTACTAGCTTAACTGTTTAGAGATAGTTAACTTGCCTAATTTAATCTATTTAGATTTTGTATTCAAACACGATCTAATTAAAACCAGGGTTAAAATCTAAGCATGTTAGGGTATACTCTTAATTAGTGTCTTTTTTGGACTGAAGGAATTAATTAATTAGTGTTAAGGAAACACAATTTTTTTATCGAGAATTAAGGAAACACATTTACGAAAACTAAAATATAACTATCCTCCTACGCACTTATTCTGTACTCCTCAAATGGCTGTGCAAAATTAACTTCTGCTACCATCTTACATGAAATTAAATCTTGTGTTATAAAAATGTCTATAAATTTCACCAATTCATGCCGTTAGTTATCTGGAAACCTAAATAAGCTGATCAGAAGGGAATATATATAATATCAAGATATAAATGGTAGAAAGAAGGAATATTTAGTGCTAATTGAAGGACCTTGAGATCGTCATGGTTATTTATTTATCAGCAAATGGCATTTGAGATTTATAATTATAAGCTAATTAATTAATATAGAAGCAAGTTTTTATTCACCGAGGAATAAATTATAGTGTCTGCCATTAATGTATTTGGTCATTTCCGTTCAGTTGAAAAGACAGCACTATTGAAAAACCAATATCATCTCTCAAATTGACTCAGTTAACGGTCAGCAGTTAAATTTAGTCTTGATGGGAAAAATAAAAACTTTTGTCAGTGTTCTGAATCATGGATCAGACCTTTTATCATGATTAAGCTAAGTGTTCTATCATTCATTCCTGATCCAAAAAATTGCACTTGGGGTTTAATTGGGGGAGACAGTAAAGTAGTAAAAGTAAGGACTAGCTATAATAAGGAGGAAGAAAATGGAAAATTAAGAAAAGATCACTCATTTCCAGATCAGCAAGAAAAAACAGTCCATTATTCTCTGAATGTCTGACTCAAAAAGTTGCATATCATATGAGTGATCACTTCCTAATTAAGTAGCATACAATAACTATCTATATCGTGCCACTAGCTGGATCCATGTGGATAGCAAATAATTAAACTACTTAACGCATGCAACAAAATAGCAATAGTGACATCCCAAAAGCGAGGTAAGTGAGAATGATCAAAGTCTCATAATTCTCCGCAAGTCTGATCTAACAAGCTTGACATAGAAGATATATATACATTAGTTAGATATACATAGAACTATAAATATGAATAATGCAACACACATACACTCTCATGTATAGAAGGATGATGATGATGATCATGACCTCCATGTCCATTCACTCTCATGACACCCCACTTTTTCAGTATGTACTCCACTTCCACTAGCAGTGTATGCTAATAACAAGAGTCCCACACAAGCGTTTTTGCATCAAAAGCAGATTCATGATATCTATCCCAGAGACGATCTTTATGACCTTTTGCTTCTGCCATAATTAAAAAAGGATACAAAGACAAACAGTCTATATAGCCAGAGAGACGACAGTAGAAAGCAAAAAAAAAAAAAAAAGCTTTTACAAAAATTAACCACCAAAAGAGATAAAAAGGAAGAGAGGGAAAGAAAAAGAACCAACCCTAAATATAACAACACTAAAATAACAGTAGAGAAGTCATTCAAATAATATCCAAGAGAGGAGGAACAAGAGAAACTCCCCCACCTGGGTTTATCATACTAGAGATATAGAGAGTACTATAACAAGAAATTCATCAGAACGATACAGACAAGATTAGAATGGCCTCTGCGCAAGGATAACATGCAGAGATGGATCGAGAAATTCATCATCATTAATATTGGCTAATTAACAAGCCTATTGATGATGAGTTGCACCTGAAGGAGGGAGATGGAGATGATGATGAAGATGGTGAGGAAGATGAAGAGGCAATGGCGGCGGCGGCGGTTGTTGAGGCGGCTGCTGATGAGGAAGCGGTGGGGGAGGGGGAGGGCGCTTTCTCTTCTTCTTCTCATAGCTGATGCCTCTTGCTTTGGACTGAAGATCACGAACCTCACGCAGGTAAAGCCTAACAGCACGAGCTCCAAAAGGGTTAGCCTCTGGCTTCCCTCCGTTCTCTTCAAAGGCTGCCCTCAGCCGTCCGATCAGCGCATCGAGACTCCCCCACGCCTGCCTCAGAGGGCATGGACATGGCGCCGGTGGGTTCGGGTGCCCATAAAATGGACAGATCGGAGTGTGCACTTTTGTCTTCCCAAACTGATCTAGGTACCTACGACAAACATATATCCAAACATCACAAAAAAATGCCTACATAATGTCCATGATATATAAGAATTTAAAGTGCTTATTTTATTTTATTTTATTTTCGTTGCATCTCAAATTAATCTAGGTACCCTAGCTTCAAAAACCAAACATAACAATAATTCCCAAGGTGCATAGTCCAGCTGGTAAGAAAGAGGAAGGTAATGCACCGCGTACGCACTAGGTCACGAATGGGGAATCCCGGCGACAACTTCGGATTAGTCGGTTCCCCGAAGAGAGCCGGATACCAAAACTCTAAGCAAAAATAAAAACATACATACAAGTATGTGTATATATTTATAAAACATGTGTGTGTGTGAATTTGAAGTGTTGTTGTTGTTGTTGTTGTGTGTTGAGGGTTTGAGTGAGATGAAGAGGGTTTTGTTGTGGTGGTGGCTTACCGGAGGAATTCAAGAACATGGGCACCGCTGCAGCGGGAGAGAGAAAGAGGGGGGCGGTGGTTTTTGAGGTATTGGCCGAAGGTGTTCCAGTCACGCCGTTTCTGGTTCTCATAGCGGCTGCTTGTGGCGGCGGATGAGGAAGAGGATGAGCTTCCGGCTAGTAGACCTCCACCGCCGCCACTACCGGTGGTGGCGGTATGGTTGAGGCTGCCAGTGTTGTCGGAGTTACACGTGTCCATAAATTCTTGAATTGAATCCATGTGAGGATCGGAGTGGGAAGAAGAAGCAACCTAGCTAGCTAAACTCCTAAGGTTTTGTTTATGGGAGAAACTAGATCCAAGGGAATATATAAGTTCAAGTTGGCGTAAGAGTGCGTAAATAGATTGAAGTTGAAGTTTAAGTTGAAGAGTTCATAATCTAGGGTTCCAGAGAAAGTGACAAACTTCGGAGGGGAGTAAGGGAGGAATGGAGATTATTGGATTGTGAGATTAAAATATCAGGGAATCCATCCATCTCATATACTTATAATTTGGGTAACAGTGGAGCAGGCAGCTGGGATGTTGTAATTGTTTGACGATTTTTTTATTTTTTATTTATTTTTCCCAAGAACAAATAAAAAAGGGGGAATATTTATTTTTATTTTACTGGGTACTGTATGAACTTTTAAAGGAACCAACTAGATAGACAGGGGTGGGGGGAAAAGGAAAAGAAATGAGGGGAGGGGAGGGGAGGGGAGGGAAATGGAGAAGGAAAAGGAGATAATGATGGTGAAGAGATTGATGGGAAGTGAGAGTGGACTGTTGCTGTTTGGTGTATATGTGAGTGTTGCAGTTGTAGCTTTTATTAATAATAAGAGTGCATACTATAAAATCTCCAACTCTATATATGTATGGTGGCAGGGAGAGAAGAGATATATGATGGTTTTGTTTGATTTCTGAGGTTGGCAAGGGATTGGGGATTTTTTTTCCCTAAAAAGGGGTCTAAGTATAACACTTGTTAATGGTTCTTACTTCTTAATATATATTCTCTTCCCTTTCTATGTGAAGCTGTTCATGAGTTCAGAGAGAGAGAGAGGCAGGGTCATTGCTTATTATTAGGGCTTTTTGGGGAAATATGGAAGAAAAGAAAGGGTTTTTTGGACAGTAGGTGGGAGATAGAGACAGGAAAAAGCTTGGAGAGGGGGTAAAAAATTGAGGGAATATAACATGATTCTGTTCCTTGACTCTGTAGTTTTGAATGACGCTTCCTTACTCTCTATCTCTCTCTCCCTCTCCACTCTTATATTTTCCGTCTTTTTTTCACCTTTTTCTCTTGCCCAAAAACCATTCATACATCACTTAACTTTAATATTAGCTGACACCTCTGTGTCCCCTTCTCCTCTACATTTTCAATATAATATGCTATCACCAAAAAAAAAAATTTTTTTACTGACTAAACAATAGCAAGACTATATAATCTTTATTTTATATTCAATATAATTAATCATCGATATGCCATCTCCATGTTGCATTTAAGTTATTACTCCATCTTCGTGTGGTGTGTAATAAACATACTGGACTGTACGTACGTAGGATCAATCCCGTGTATAACTTTGTAATAATACTGATTATGGCACAAACAATTAAAACTGAGTGTGTTTTCAATGTAAATCTGAGGAGGTCAAGTGGTAAAGAGTGCACAAAAGGTAGGCATGGGCTTAGAGACTATCTACAAATGTTATGATTCGTGTGTATCAGAACATAAACAGTTGATATTCTCCCGTGCAGAGACATTTTGGTCAATAATGGAACTTCTTTAATTAAATATTTGCAGTAGTCTCAATATTACAGCAGAATATAGGACATTTATAGCAGAGTCTTAATAATTGTTTTTGACTTTGTATAATAAAATTAAGACAATCATGCTCTTCTGCAGGGGAGATTGCTATGGAAAATCCTTTGAGTAGCTGATTACGATTTTTCTGCAGTTATATCGATCTACATGTGGGTTATTGTGGATGACAAATAGTAAGATTTGTATGATTTTTCTATGCTAAATTGAGGTTTTTAATATATTGAGGTTTTTAATATGTTTAAGATGCAATTTTGATCCTCAATCATTAATTGAACACCTAGACCTTTCACTTAAAATTGGTTTCAAAACTTAATTAATTAGTAAAACTTATGTATTGACTATTATTGATTAATTTGATCCTTTTTCTTCACCTCTTTCACATGTAGGGTGGCAAGGACCAAACTGGAGGAGCTCAACTCATGGCGAAAGCAAAAGAAGATCAAAGAAATAAAAACTAAAAAAGGGGATTAGGGGCTCGCTATGGTGCCCCAGCAAAAGCGTGTGCACGGCGATGCGTGATCGGTGCATAGAAAGGGATTAGTAAGGTTTGTTAATTTAGGAAATTTAGAGAAATTCAAAGTGAACTTACTAATTGCCTGAGTAATATTGGAATAGGGGTTCTTTCAAAAAATTAGATTAATGAGCTAATTTGGTTGCGATTAGGAGTCTTGATCGTAAGATTAATAGTTCATTGCAATAAATTAGTTTCCATCTCTTGAATTTGCCAATTTGCATGAATGACATTGGGTTTTAATCCTTTGGTTTTGGTTCATTAAGTGGTTTCCAATAGTGAATTAAAATCATATAATTAATTAAGTGGCAACACGAGGGTTTTTGTTGTTGGATTAAGAGCCCATTGCAATTATAAAATTCAACTGCATTAAAGGATTCAACAATGTTTAATTGAATGTGGTTCCAACAATTAGGTATTAGATTCATAGGTTTATGAGTTTAGGTAACTGGTGGATTAGTACAATTGACTCCCTAAACATCTTTTATGAGCTATGATAGCCATCGAAATCACATCCAAAAGCATTCATATCATTTCCACCTCTCTTTTATCCAAAAATTAAATACCAAAAAACATTTATTTGTTTTGCATCTCCATTCCCATCTTTAAAATAAAAAAATATCATTTCACTCACATCATTCTTGCATTTAAACATTTAGTTTGCTAAGATGGTTAAAATAAATAAGGTTCATTGCTAAGATGGTTAATCATTGGCTTATAATTCTTGTATTTGACCCGAAGGAGTATAGGGTAATGCCAAATCAATTGACTATATATAAACTGAATAAATGATCCTCTCTTCAACATTGTCGTTTCATTGCATTAGATCGGATAATATATGTTTTAGTTGGTAATTAACAGCGAAGAATGTTTTCTCCTAACGGTATTTAATTAGTCGGATGTCCTTGTATAGTTGTTTCCCATATACGTATGATATAAGTTGTTTTATGAAATTTTTGTTTACTAAATATTTAAGATTTAAAAATACCACCCCATATTCTTTTAATTATCATGTTGATGGTTATCGGTGATGAGGGTACGTATTTTTGAAAAACAAATGGACAGAAATTACAAATAAAATTTTTATTTAGGACAAAAAATCATCTTCTTAATTAAATAGATTTTATATACAAGACCGGATTGCATTTATTTTTATATTACTTAATAACTTAAAGAATTTTTATAGATTAATAGATTATAAATTAATTCATTATTAATAAAATAGATTCACTAATAGAAACATTCTAATTAAATCCAGTACGTCGTAAGCAGTAAGAAGAAAAACTCTTGCTGATAAATAAAAAAAGAAGAAGAAAAGCTCTTAAAATTGTGTTTGGTGAAGTGAATAATATCAATAATGAGATCAATTACATTGTGAGAGTGGCGATCGTGAACCTACTACGCTCCAAACGCCTTGCAGAAATGCATACGACTAATCGAGCTGTGTTATGTATAAAAAACGTATGATCGACGTGTGTGTACACACACACACATAACACACACACACACACACACACACACACACACTTCTCCCATTTATTTAAGAAGTCGTCATCAAGTGAACAATAATTAAGCTTAATGTTCAAGAGTTTTGCTGTTAATCATGATAAGAGTTCAAATAATGACTGAAAAAATCTTATTGGCCAACCGAATTATGGAAGTGAGAATAAGTTATAGAGGAGGCTTTCGACAGATCGCTATACTCACTTGTCGTCATCGCTTCGATTCTCTTTTGGTGTCTCCCTTTGGTCCCATTTCTTAATCATCTTTTTGATCTGGAACCAGTTAGTGGATTTCGATTATATGAATTAATTACATATATAGTTTTATATGATTCCCCTTGATTATATTGATTAGTAATACGATAATATTACATACCTTCGAATCAAAACGATATATGATGCTGAAGATAAATTTAATGGATTGGCCTCAGTCGTTGTTTGGCCGCAGTGGCAAAGAAATATATTCTTATTTCAAAATAAGAAATACTCCCTCCGTTCCTAAATATAAGATCACTTTAACAAATTTGGAGTGATTAAGGAAGACATTCTAATGAGTTAGGATTACATGAAATTTTCAAAATACCTCTAACTTAAATTTTAAAAATATCACCTCCTTCAAACCACTATTTTTTGGGGTGAAGGGAGTATAGGGGGTAATCTGGGGAAAACTTGAATCAAATTAGAAAGTGATCTTATATTTAGGAACAAGATCTCCTCCTTAAAGTGATCTTATATTTAGGAACAGAGAGAGTATTTCATTTTTAATTAGTTTAGTATTGTGGGTTATTAGATTAAATTAAAATATGCAATCAACTTCAACTAGAGATTGGATTCAATTCTCTCTTTTTCCTTGGATGATTAAGATTGGATTCAATTATAAAGAAAACCAAATTCACGTATCTGGTCAAAAAGAAGAATATAATGCACTCCGTGCGTTCAAATCCATAAATTTTGTTCTTAATCAAAGATTAATTAAATATTACTACAGTAGTTTTTTTTTATGCAAACTACTACAGTAGCAGCATTTTAAAGAAGAACAACATATACTTTCATTATTTGCCTGTCACTATATTTATATCTAACTCCCTCCTCTGGCAAAAAAAATAAAAAATTCTAACTCCTTGATTGTTGTGAACTTGTGATGTTATATTTTCATATAGCGCATAATAAGTTTCACAATAATATTAAAAGAAACCGTTAATACATTTTTGTTTACCAGTCAAATTACGAATTTTGATACTTAAGTGCTGCATAAGTGAATCTCTTAAAAAAATTGCATGTTTTAAATGAACGAACCGACGAACATACTTTTTTTGCCTGAGACGAACAGATATACGAACACGTGTGTCTGTGAGCTAATCCTATTAAATAATTTTCATATATATTATTGATTTACCGATCGTTTTCATCAGTCTTTATTATAAGTGAATGGGCCTTCAAAGTAGTATAAAAAACAGTCGTTCCCACAGATATTAATACCCTTATATTATAGGCTAGAGAGTATAACATGATTTCTTTACATTAATACCCAAATATAAAATTCGATCCTCTTGGAATCGGTTTTCTACCGATCTTATATAGTTTAGTGGTAGGGTCAAACCTTTCCAAAGCGTTTTATTTGAGAAATCAAATACGTACTGTTTAGATTATACATAGATTGCCAAAAGGTGCTTAATATTAACTCTCCCTATTCAGTTAAAAGTTAAGCCGTAGATTTGGATTTATTAGATTATACATCAATTTATAAAAATAAGTAACCAAGTTTGAGGAAAATGTTAAATATTAGGGGTTAAAATATTTTACAACAACCCAATCACTACAAAAAAAAAACGGCGCTTTCCGGCGTACACCTTCCGGCGTTTTCGTCAAAAACGCCGGAAATGGCATGCCTTCCGGCGTTTTCTAACAAAAGCCTAAAAGAAACGCCGCAAAATTTGGCGCGCGCTTCCCGCCTTCTTTCCCGCACACACATACCGGCGTTTGTGGATACAAAAACGCCGATATGTATATTTTAATCAAAAAATTTGTTATTTGCTTTTCTTTTTCTTTTTTTTTTTGAAAAAAATAGCACATATCGGCTTTTTTCGTTCTTAAAAACGCCGGTAAGTATTAAATAATATTTTTTTATAAAAACCATGCATACCGGCGTTTCCTGGAAATGCCGATAAGCGTAAGAAAAACGCCGGTAAGTATTAAATAATATTTTTTTAAAAAACATGCATACCGGCGTTTCCTGGAAATGCCGATAAGCGTAAGAAAAACGCCGGTAAGTATTAAATATTATTTTTTAAAAAAACATGAAGCGTAAGAAAAACGCCGGTAAGTATTAAATATTATTTTTTTAAAAAAAAACATGCATACCGGCGTTTCCTGGAAATGCCGATAAGTGTAAGAAAAACGCCGGTAAGTATTAAATAATATTTTTTAAAAAAACCATGCATATCGGCGTTTGCGAAATCGCCGGTAAAATAATAATACAATATCACTTTCCGGCGTTCCCATCATAAATGCCGGTATGCTCCACCTTCTCTATAAATAGGGATGCTCCCCCTCATTTTCCCTTACTCATTCGTTTCTTGCTCCTTCCTACTTCTTTCTATTTGTTTCTCAGCGATCATTATAAATAGCGGTGCTCCCCCTCATTGCACATTTGGTGGTTGCTTATTTTCATATCTCTTTTTATTTATATTTGCTTCATTTTTGTTTATTTTTATGTAATTGTTAATTTTTATATTTGATATACTTTAGTTGCTCTTATAGGTATTATTTTCTTTTAATGTGTGTAATATGATTTTTCTGTCATTATTATTTATTAATATTTTTTATTTATATCTATAATACTAAATTTTAGTCCCAATTTAATGTTAAATTGGGAAGAAAATTATTTTTTTTTAATAATTTTTAAACACTTTTCGGCGTTTCTGCAAACGCCGAAAAAATTTATATTAAATAATAGTATACTGGCGTTTCATCAAAATGCCAGTATGTCAATTATCAAAATAATGGACATACCGGCGTTTCGGGAAACGCCGGTATGTCTGAATATTATATTATTTTCTGCATCCCGTGTTTCGGCGTTTGTGGGTACCCTACGGCGTTTGTAAAAGCGCCGATATGCTACTTTTCCACGTTTTTTTTCGGCGATTTGCAAAAACGCCGTAGCGTTGTTTCGCCGAAAAAAACGCCGGAAAGAGGCAAAAATAAACGCCGGTAAGCGGCAAGTGTTTTGTAGTGAATCTATCAACTAACTGCTATTATATATTAAAATCGGAATGATGAGTATATGAAAAAGATTTTCAATATAATTAAGTACGGAGGTTGGCACGCATAACCAATAATCCAATTTTGAGATGGGAAACTTTGATTTGAAGGCTTTAAATTAATATTAACAGATTAATTAATTAATAAGTGCTGTGGTATGGTTAACACTTAACACAAATACAAGTGTGGTCTAGAAAGAGAGTACATGCTTATAGTTATAGGGTGCATTGCATTGCAGTGGGGCAAGTGAATAATTGAATGGTGGAGAGGGAAATTTTTGTCACCGTTTTCTATTTAATATTCTTGTTGACCTGTTCTTCACCGTATCTTAATCTAGAATCTTATATTGTCTCCTCCTCCTTCTCATGACATTCTTTTTCATTTTAAATTATTATTCAAATGTTTATCATGCGAGACTCAGATTTTGAACGCTAATTAGGTTACTACACACACACACACTGGTATTTACTTGAACAACGTTTATAACAATATTTATTGATTGCTCATCAGAAAGGATCTTATGTAACAAGCGCAAGAATGTGAGATTGCCTGGATTCTAAATTTGAGATTTTAATCCACTTTGTCCAATAAACTAATATTTTTATATTTTTTTTCAAATTCTTTTTATATGTTTTTCATCTAGGGAGTAATGTCCAGCAATTTATTAATTAAAATAAGTATTTTAAGAAAACAACAACTCACAGCCTTTTAGCAATAACAAACTTAATTATTTTTCAATGTCTAGAAATTAGCTATCTACTTCTCACATTTATGAGAAGGGAGTAATTTAGAGACTGTTTGGTATGACTGTATGAGATATTAGGAGCCGATGAAAAAATTCTATGAGTTGGGATTTAAAAATATTTAAGTGGGGCAAGTTTTTTATAAAAAAATTGAGCTTCTTTATTTTTTTTTTCACTTTACATCTCCTTTATCTTATAAGTTTATAAACCAGTTCTCCAATTTTGTTTTTACAATCCAACTCATATATTTCCAACCCTCATCTCCAAATCCCACTCACCAAATCACTAAACTCATTCTTAATGAGTTATAGGTTTGTATTATATAAAGTATAAACCAATGTTTTCATTGGCTTTTATATTGTCTGTGTAATATTATTAAAAAATTGATAACCGACCTTAATAAGTAACTAGGGAAAAATTTTTAGGTGAACCCGGTTCGCCACCTCATTTATAGTATCCTCCAATCACAAACAAGCGCATAGGATATGATAATATAATTAGGTACCCTAAAACAATTATATGTTAAATAAATTATTTCATTTTATTTATAAAGTTAAGAAAACTATGACTGCTAATCGTTTGAGGGTAACTAATTAGACTATGATATTCACGTCATATCCTACGTGTTTACTTATGATTGGGGGAGACCGCAAATGAGGTGGTGAATATCGGGTTCAATTAAGAATTTTAAGAATTTCTCGTAGTAACTAGGTGGGTTCTTTTAAATTACGCGTACGTGGAGCCGCATCATTTTTCATAACAAGAATTGTGTTTAAATTGTCCTAAAAACATGCAACTCATGAGGTGTGTTTAAAGTAAAATAGTGACATAAGGACCTACACTTAATTTCTGATATATTTTACCAATCACATCCATAGTTAGAAAGTATTAATTATTAAAAATTTTGTGACCTACGCAGCAAAACCCACCGAGCTTTAGTGCGTGGACCATCCTATTAGCTACTTGATCTTAAAATTCGGTGACTTCGATTTGGTTCATTGTATTTTTTTATTTTATTTTTTTGAAAATGTTTTCTTTAATGTCAAATGCAGATGTTACTTTCAAGCATACTTGACAATTTCACGAAGTGCCTTTCACATCAAAAGAGAAAATAGATAAAAAATTCCATCAAAACCAAATATATTATACGTTGTGCTTGTGAAGAATCTTTGGGTCAGACTTTTAATTGAATTAAGGCCTAACAAATAATTACTGCTATTATTAGAGTGGTACCAATTGCCTATATCTGTACAGGGTCGAAAAAATTGCAATTGAATGGATGCATAATCATGAACATAGATGAAGCAATCCCATAGTATTAATAAATAGAAAAGGTCAATTTTCTCAGCTGGATTATAATTTCATATTATCTTTGTCGTAAATCATGAGCTGTCTTAATTTACGCGGTAAAATAATGGGGAAATTTTTATTTACTTTGTCACAAATCAGTGATTAAATTATAATATTCAAAATTATACACTACTGTTCAATTATTAGATGAAAGTCGCGTTTTTTCCTGGCAAGCTTGCTTGCATAATAAGGTTACATTGTAGCTTTGCATGATTTGAAAGCTTTATCTAAATATTTTTTTACAAAAAAAACTCAATAAATAGAGCGTTTTTAAAACAATGATTACTGGGAATTAATGGAAATTTTGAATCGAGTCTGTATTGTGGCACATCAATATGTTATTAGAAAAAAGAGTTCTTTTTTTTTTATTTTGAACTGAATTAGAAAAAAGAGTTAGCTCAACATAATTTGTACATGCGTTATAAAATGATGGATCGCCCCTAAAATAATGTTAATACTGTATCATTGTTTTTTATACTTCTTGTTTTTTTTTTCACTCGAGTTGGTTGTGGCATTAATACGGGATGGGACATCAACGCATACAAATAGACGATCCATTATTGCTTAGTCCCTATAACCACCTCCTTGATCATTTTCTATGCCAAATGGTTTGAAATTTCGATCCAAAAATGGAATCAAAACATGACTGCTTTATATAAATAACGTTTCCGTGCTTTCAAATACACACACAGTAGTATATATGTTAGAAAAACGGTTACAGGAGGTACAAGGCATTTATAGGGGTGCATGTATTTCTGTCTCATATTACAATCATGGAATCTTCCCTTAATGTGAAAAGGCCCCCCAACAAGATATGGACCCAACTTAACCTAACTGTACGCCACCCTTTTTTTAGTCCACATTACCTACTCATCTCATAAATGAGTACCTTGTGCATTTCTCCCAAAAGCAATCTCAACAATTGATCATGTCTAATCTTGACCGTTGCTTTTATATTTTATTTTTTAAAAAATAAACTCCAAGAAAGTCGGCATTTTTCATGCATCATGGGCATGAGGCAGTCTGTAGCCGCGTGTGAGGGAGATTAAAAAGATGAGAGAGCAGAGGAGGGTTCCACTGTTATGCACCCCACATAATTTTCTATTGCGTCCAGAAACCGTCCGTATTGTTATGCCATTAAATGCCCATAGACTGTGAAGAAGAAGTGTCCTTAGAATAAAGAGATTGCAATCACCATGGAACAAATAGAAGGTATTTTTTTTTATACTTATAAGAGTTTTTTCATATACTATGATTTAACTTGGCTATTATGAAAACTTTTACTCATCCATTATATTTTTTAGTCATTCATGCCCATGATGCATAAAAAATGCCGACTTTCTTGGAGTTTATTTTTAAAAAATAAAATATAAAAACAACGGTCAAGATTAGACATGATCAATGGTTGAGATTGCTTTTGGGAGAAATACACAAGGTGCTCATTTATGAGATGAGTAGGTAATGTGGACTCCCCTTTTTTCTTTCTTCTCTCTGTTTTATGTCTAAGGTCTTAAGTATATAGGGACGTGTGTTACACATTATGTTTTAGTTAATATAATATATTTATGATATTTCAGTAACTTGGGGAATTCTGAAGGACCCAACCTACTCTAGTCAATTTCAAATTTATCTTTTTCTTATTAATATAAGTATCCTTTTATTGTAGGCATTTGTTTGAAACACTGTCAAATACCATGTGTTCACCTCTTTCCCGCATGGCCACATTTCAATAACTTATCATAAACTAGAGTAGTTATGTTACAAGCACATTCTACATTCACATAAAATTGTAACTGTTTAGGTAAGATTTACTGGGTATATATTTTTTGTGTGTAAATTTAATAAAAAAAAAAATCCTCTTCCTCTGTGTGTTTCTTTTTTCTCCTAGGGCCACAGTTTGGGCCCGATTGCACGGAACGTTAACAGTCCTTTCTTCAATCTAACTGTCATGTTTCAGTTCAAGAAAAATCTAACCGTCATGCTAACTGGGCCATTATACTATTTTTTTTTTGGTATACATTATACTATTTGAGCCCAATTCAAATGTAAGAATTTATAACTTTTTAGCATTTTAAAATTCTAATGAAAGAAATTGACAGCGGAATTCCAAATTCAACACTCCTATTAATGAAGTCTCAGTATACAACAGAATGGACCCCAATAATGTGTGACTTCTTTCTTTACACAACAGGCTGAAAAGTAGGAGTACAAGATTACAGGTCATTGGTCAAATGAAAAATAATATCAAGACAAAGACACCAAATGAATAAATATAATCTAAGACCTTGAACTTGAACCCACCCATTAGAAGGTCAAAGGGTTATCGAAAAGCATGAAAATTTCAAAGCCACCTTTTTCTTTCTTCCACTATTCCACATTCTATGTTTACCAACAGATTTTATCATCAATAGCATATAAATATTACAAACTGAACATCGCAGCCAAAGTAAGACTGAAATGGATTAACCATTTAACCTCAACCACATGGGTCTAATGTTGGTTAAAAAAGGTCTAATTTATCTACATAGGACTTGAATCCATTCATATTTCCATTATTTAAATTATAATAAATAGAAGATAAGCATGCTCCATGTTTTGCTCATTCAAAATTAAAAATAAACAATTAAATGCAAGTTCAGAAAACACATCCCCTAGACACACCCCCTAAATCTGTTGTTCCAAGTGAACATGGCATCTGCATCATCCAATATTTAACACCATATATCCAATAACTTAAAAATGAAATGTGAGCTTGAACCAACGAATTTGATCATACTCGCAGCTCTTAAGCTAAATATAAAGTTTTCCACAATTGACGTCAGAGAATTATCAACCTAAATTAATTAAAACGAATGACCAGATGAACAATAGGAATGGAATAAATAATGGACAATGAAACACAAGTGTCATGTTCAAACAGTGGAGTGAGGATAAATATTTTATAGAATGTCACTAGAATCTATAGAATATATACAAATATCTACAACAGTTCAGCACAGGAGAGAACAGCATCATATGACTAGAGACTCAAATTCTACAGCATTCAAGTTTACGTCTTCACAAGCTACACCTTTTAGGAAAATATACGTGCAATAGTGCCTACCTTCACCTAAAAAATTCCTACTTCCATCAGAAAAGGGAAAAAATCTGAAAAGCCCATGAAATTTTGAATATGGGGGGCAAATGAGGCAGTTTGGCATCATTTATCTAATCCCAATATTGAAAGCCCATGACAAGCCACCCAGTATGACACAGATAAGGAAAAGACAAGCCTAAACTCTTGAATGACAGCAATGGAAGTGGGAGGAGGATGAATATCACAGATTACTAAGGGCAAGAAAGAAGGGCAGTGAAATAACCAAAATTGTCTGTCCTCAAGCTTTTCCCTTCCCTGTAGCTCCTTCTCGTTGACAACGAAAATGGCTTAGAAGCTGTTGAGCCTGCATGCATACATAGAACACAATCTGTTAGTACACTTTTATAATCATACTTATGATATGAGTCACTGGACACCAGGATAACACATAATTGCTGTATCCAATTTGATACCTTACAAAAATGTTTCATGTTCTTACGAAAATGCTTTCTACTTGATTACAATAAAATGTACATCTATTAAAGTCAAAACTTTATCCAAATTAGTTTTCCAGGTAAAATGCACTCAAGTGTATTATTGAAAGTGAGATTTAAGCCCTTGTTTTTAACTAATAAGGTATTTAGTTTTGCCTGACCCCTAAGGTTTCACCACTCCATTTTTACCCTGAGGGAAAAGAAAAGCCTCCTCTAAATGCAGGAAAATGAGTTTGTTTATAGTCATAACAACAATCAGAAAGTTCACAACAGATGCTGAGGTCCTAACCTTTTCCTTTGCTCTTGGAGTACCAGACTGAGATAATGCAACCAAGGGAGGTACTGCTCCTTCTTGCAGAACCATAGTACAAAACTTTGTGTTATGAAGGCATAATTGCAAGAGAATGGATGCAGCATTTTCTTTTCCCCTTTGGGAGCCGGAATCAACAGACTCAACAAGTAAGGGTATGCCCCCTTCCCTAGCGATTGCTAATCGCCCCTCTGAAATTGTTGACAAGTTTGCCAGAAGAGCAACAGCCTTGTCAACCATTCCAGCAGCAGGGTTCATTAACTGAACCAGATGCTTCACAGCTCCAGCTTGAACGATTCGAACTTTATTCTCGTGACATATTGATAAGTTAAACAAAGCAGTAGCAGCATCCTTCTTTCCTCTAAGGGTTCCCGAGCCAAGGAGATCAACCAAGGCTTTGACTGCTCCAGATTGGCCAATTGTTACCTTATAGTGTTCTATTACAGAAAGGCTAAATAGAGCTGCTGCGGAGTTCTCCTTGGCCCCATCATTTCCTGTTTTCAGAACATGGATAAGTGGTTCAATGGCTCCAGCTTCCACAATCAAGGCCTTGTTATCTTCACTAATGGACAAATTCAGCAAAGCTGTCACAGCATGCTCTTGTGTTATCTTAACTTCTGAATATAGTAGTGAAAGTAAAGGTGGGATGGCCCCACACCTCCCTATCATGATTCGGTTTTCCACATTGAACTTTGAAAGAAGCCTCAATTCTTCAGCAGTCTTAGTCTGCACTTCATTGCATTGACTGTGAAGATCTTCAATCAACTTATTGACATAAGATGTAGTTGTCAACTCATCATATCCTGAATTGCAAACAGGAATGGAATGCAGATTTGACTGGCTGCTATTATTATTAATATTTCTATTTTCTGTTTCTCCTAAATTTGATTTTGGGACTTGAAATTGCTTTTCTGGTAACCAAGGAGAAGACCCAGATTCATTATTTGCAGGAGCAGCAGATCCCTTGGTGATTTCTCCAGACAGCTCCTTCACATTTTCTTGCTTATCAACTATCTTCAATGCTTCTTTTGAAACAGGATGTGTACAGTCAGCACTAGAAATGGAGCTTGAGAATGATTCACTTCTACTATAAATATATGAAGGAGTAGGAGAATGTTGCTCAATTTTTACTATTTCTATGCTCTGGCATCCATTAGATTCTCCACTTAATCTGGAAAAGATATTGCCCTTTTGTTTCTCAAGCGCATTTCCAGTTTGTAGAGGCGATCTTGATGTAGAACTGCTACTATGTACAGACCCAAAACTACATGAACGAGCTAAATCTTGGGGCAATAGCTGATCTAAGGGGGGTTTTATATTATTGGACTCAGAGCTACTGGGATGTCTGACATTATTTTCCTCACACCAGTTTGCTACCATAGCCTTGACAGTGTAATTAGGAATGAGGTTTGTATGAGCAAGTCTCTGGTGAGTCTTTGGACAAACAGTCAGCCCATGATCAAGCCATTTTTGGACGGACAACCTATCATATGTCTGACCTGAAGCCACAATAACAGGATCTACCATGAGTTCCAATGACAACGGACAGATAAAATACGAAGGAACTGAGAGGCCACTTTTGATTGCGGGACGATCAAATTTAATCACATAATCACGTAAACTGCAGACAAGACCCACGATTGTATTGATTTCATCCAATTCAGCTTTTGATTTCTTGACTTCAATATTTAATCTTTCCTTTTCCACAGCAATACTTTCTCCCATGAGTTCCATGTTTGCCGCCAATCCAAGTAACTCAATGATTTTCTTTAGATTTTCATTGTGAGGTTCATTATTTTCTCTATGATTTGCCAATGACTCTTCTATATAGCCTGTGGCTGGTTCCTTCTTCAAACATCTAAGTTCCTGCAAATAGTTCTGAAAAAGTTGCTAGCAATTAGTTTCATGCTTGTATTAGTCAACTAGCCACCAATGAAAATGAAGATAGCTTTTGCTGTCTAATGCGACTTTTATAAAAATTTTAGCATTTTAATATCTCAGCTAGTAGTGCAGCAGATCAAGAATAATAAGCAGGAAGAGGAAGAACGTCAACAGAGACCATCCTACGCCTTAGAAAATAGAGGTCGGATTCAAACTATTGACATACCTCAAGAGTAGCCAAAACTGAAGTAGGTGGAGGTGACTGCAGGGATTTAAATATCAAGTGACAAATTTCAACTGAAGATATCTGTATTTTCATCAACAATGACCCACTCCGCAGAACCTGAAATGAAATCATCCAATCCGAATAAATAGTAGCATTGAATTATGCCTGGATACAAGAGAAGGGATGGAGCATTGGAAATTCATAGGCTGTTTTGATTTTCAAATGCCACATAAGAACCTTAAAATTTTAAACAAGCTGGTACATTAAAAAATTTGCTTACGCTTAAAATTTTGCTTCTCTTCAGGCTCCAATTCTCCAAGAACTCTCGAGCTTCATTAACTGCGACGTCTAATTCTTCACACGCTTTACATAAATTATCATCCAAGTAAGTTTTGCAATCTACAACATCATCAAGGACTGGTTTCAACCGCTTTAACACACCAACCATATGATTATAGTTCTTCTGAAATGGCATAGGTTTCACTGCTTGGCAAGAAACCAGATGAACAAATCGAGAAATGCTGTTGACAAGACATTTTACTGAAGCTGTATCTGTTTGACCTGGTTCAGTAAAACAAATAACAAATCAATACAACAACGAATAAAAGAATTTGAAGCAAGCATTTCTGTCATGTGATATGGAATGAAGCAGATGTTGAGGTCCTCCCATATTTATTCCTATATTCAGTTCAGCATGAAAGAGTGAAAAAGAAATAATCCATTACATAAAAACGTTCTAACTTCTATACCACACTTCCTCTTCATGAAAAAAAAACACATTGCCTATAATCACTTTCCAATTTTGACATAAAGGACGCAAGACGGAAAAATATGAACAAAACCAGCAGAAATGAGAAAAACAGAAAAGGAAGAAGTAAAAGCTGAAGACATACAGCATTAACTTAAACAAATAAGTTAAATGCTGAAAGGGGTCAAATGCATTAAGTGACACAAGCCTACACTAAGAAAATGATCCATGTAATGAGCTCTCAAAAGAACCAAATTTAACAATCTAGCTAAGACATAGCTTTCCCAGGAACCATATTTAATAATGTCACACCAATTTAAACCTCCTTCTCCACTTTTCCCAAACTCTTAGAGAAAATAAGCACATAAAACTTCCACTTATTTATTTCTAACCAAAAACCAAATCCAGTAAAACCAATCATGAAGGGTCTCAACAATACCAAAACACAAAGCTAACCCCTTATAAGAAAAAATTCATCCAACATTTCCCAACTTAAACCCCAGAAAAAAACCTCCTAAAGTTAAGATTTTTTTTTTAATATCACAACATATATACAATATAATTAATTCCCAACAAATCAAAAACTCCACAAAATCCACATACAGACATTAAAAAAAATACATTGTGTTAAAAAAATGAAAACTTTGAATAAGAACGTACCTTGAGCAATATGCATGGTTCTGAAACTGAAAGAAGACTGTAAAACAGATCTCGTTGAACTTCAAACCATGGAAAATGTCAGTTTTTTGCAGAGATTTGAGAATTTCCTATGATATGATTCGAAGAAAGTAACCTGCAAAGCGTGAAGGACGAAGGAGAGGGGTCCAAGACAACAAAGATTAAATTTTGTTTGATGAAATGATGAAATAAATAAGAGAAAAGAAATGGGTAAGAAAAAAAAATGGTGGGACCTTAGTATAATTTGTTGGGGTTCGTGGCAAGGATTTGATTAATTAAGGAACAGAATATGAATATTATGTGAAGTTGTGTAGATAAGAAAAAGAAGTGGTTTGGATTGGATTAGTATTAGATACAAACAATGTACAGCTTCATTCATCTGATGTGAAGGAAAGATATTATACAATGACGCCATAAAAGGCTTTTCCTATGGGCAATGAGGATAAAAATTCTAGCTTTTTGAGAGGAATGGTGAGTTTGTTGTCGCTTTCAGTTGGGGTATATCTATTTTTGGACCATGAAAATGTTTAATTGTGATTTTATTTTTGGGACTTTATTTTATAATATTACTTTTTTTATGCAATAAGGGAATTAAAAGAGTTGGCACATACTAAAACGCCTGACAAAATCTTTCGAAAGGTAACATTAACGTCAATAAATAACTGTTTAGTCTCTTACTTGTCGGGTGGGAATACCTTGATTGCCGATGAAAAAAAAACTGACTTAACTAAAAAATCGGCTGCATTGTTATGAAACCATATGATGAGCTAGAAAAGCTAGAATATTACTTAGAGGTAATGATAGAATGAAAGTAATATTCGTATTGGTATTTGCATGGGGATGATGGTCAACTTCAAAAATAGAGAGTCAAAGATCATAAAGACCATGTTGAAAGATGGTAATGTGAAGATTAATTGAGGAAGAGATGTGATAAATATGAATGTGTGATGGTGAGATTGAAGGTGGGAAAGTCTTATTTGGCTGTATGAGGGAGCGAGAGGGGAAGGGCAAATCTCAACCACTTCTCTTGTACTAAGATCTGCTTCTCTTCCTTCGACAAAATTGGGTCCTCCTTTCTTGAATGGGTTAAATATCAAATTCACCCTGGAAGTTTTCCCATGAGAGCATTCCCACCCTGGAAGTTTTTGGGGGAGCAATTAAGCCCCTGAAGTTTATATTTTGGAGCAATGTCACCCTTCCCACTTACATGGCAGCCACATGTCTTGTTATTTTTCCACATCATCATCAATGTGGGCCCCAAAATCATCTTCTCTCTTCCTCCTTCTCCTCTCTCTCTCTCTCCAACCACCTCCTGCCCGCCCCTCCTCCCACCGGACAATCTCTCCCCAAAAAACAAACCCAATTTCTCGCAACAAAACCTCCCTCCTCCGTTCCCTTATACACAAAAGAACAACAAACCATACACTAATGTAGCAGCAATTCAAATTAGGAGACGTACTTGCAAAAATAATGTGGCAGACATACAAAAAGTAGCTTGTTAACATTCCTTAATGTAACAGCGTTTCGAACTTGCTGTAGCAACAATTTTAAATGGGAACTTGCAAAAAAAAAAGCTTAAATCATTCAAGCTTACTGTAGCATGTATTTCAAGTAAACGAATGTATAGCAGCTTAAAAAATAAAATATAAGCTTGAAGTCCAACTAATAAGCTTGAAGAGATCTGCAAACGAAAAGGTAGAGGAAGAAGATAAGGAGGAGGAGGAGGAGGACATGCTTCAAATTTCTGATGCTCCCCGTCTTCGTGCTTCTCCGATGTCCCAAGCTCTCTTCTGATTTAAGAGTCAGAGGAGATATGCAGTAGCTCTCTGCCTTTAGTCTTTTTTTCATGTATAAGTGAACGGAGGAGGGAGGTGTTGTTGCTGGAAATTGGGTTTGTTTTTTGGGAAGAGATTGTCCTGTGGGAGGAGGGGCGGGTAGGAGGTGGTTGGAGAGAGAGAGAGGAGAAGGAGGAAGAGAGAAGATGATTTTGGGGCCCACATTGATGATGATGTGGAAAAATAACAAGACATGTGGCTGCCATGTAAGTGGGAAGGGTGACATTGCTCCAAAATATAAACTTCAGGGGCTTAATTGCTACCCCAAAAACTTCCAGGGTGGGAATGCTCTCATGGGAAAACTTCCAGGGTGAATTTGATATTTAACCCTTTCTTGAATCATTCATCTAATATACACAAATGAGTAAACATATAATGCATGTTGTGTTAAAAATTGTGTGCGTAAAAAATAATGATAAAAATATATAAAGAACACTTACATACAAGAAATTTCTCCAACGACTTGTCGGTGCCATAAACTGATTTATCCTTCGTGAAGTTAAAAGGAAAAAAATTCAAAATGGCTTTCACAATATTACTTGGTTAGCCCAATTTAAATATTTGGCTTCATCTACTTTATGACGCTGGATAAACACCCAAAAAACAAATCCAACCACTCTTAGCATTGACACATTTTTAAATGACAAATACCAATGATGTTGCTCTTCAAACAAGTCCATTTTAGCATTGTCCACTCATAATTTGAACGTCGGTATCATAGACAGACTTTATCATCACATATTTTTTATTAACAATTTTAAGAATTCAATTTTTTATTTGCATTTTATTAATTAATTGCACTTATATATTCTGGTTTTTATGGTGAGATAGACCCACTTCCAATTCGGGTTGTTGTATTCACAAAAGCTGAGATTGTAATTTCCAACCACCTGTTTGAATAATGAGATACCTGTTGCTAACCAAGCAGCTAACTCAATTTATAAAATTTAGTTACAAAACTCAATTAATAGAATAAAATAAATATTTGAATTGATTGAAATACCCGTGGGAGGAGAAGATTATAGATAAGCCAAATTGGTTTGTGTGCTAGGCTGCCACCTGACCCATTTAATACTGGAGCCAGACAAACGAATTTCGAACATTTTGTTTGCACATAAAACAAATTCTATATCTATTTATGACACCCCATGATTCGTTGGCCTCATTCAGGAAAAGGTTGGTCATCAATTACTCCCTCCGGTCCTAATGTAAGAGCTAGCCGTAAAAAAAACGCTTCTTAAGAAAACATGTGAATGTTAGTTGAGTGTCTGGAGTTAATGCTTCTTTTCCAAAATTGCCCATATTTATTATGGTACTTTTAAGAGAGAGAAATACATAAGCATTAATAAATATGAAAGAGAGTTAAGGGTAAAGTAGGAAAAAATGCATTAAATGAGGAGAGAATATGGGGTGAGCTCTTACATTAGGGACCAAAATCATTCAAATTTTGGGCTCTTACATTAGGGACCGGAGGGAGTAGTTCTCAATAAACACATGAATTCTTCTATTAGGATATTTTCATCAACTGCCATTAATAAATACAAACAAAATGATGAGATGAAAATGAAACTTATTCATAATTGCATTATCATGAACATAATAGAACTTCTACCTCACATTAAATATAGGAATATGAAAATCAACTCTAATTTATGTATATAGCATGCATACAATCCATAGAACTTCATTGTGATGGCAAGGCAGCGAATGAAACTGCAGAAAACTCAGTTTAGCATATGGTATTTCATACTTTATTTGTAAATTGAGTCTACACAGTTTTCATAAATTAAAAAAGGAGAGAATATAGCAAATTTTCAAATAAGTCCGTCACAAGGCACACTTGTTGTAGGTAAGGTGCAATGGACATCATTAAAATCATTGAGTGTGGCATGAGCAATGTTGTTGGATATTAAATATATAACATTAGTTAATTTATGTGATATTATTTGAATCAAATGTCCAAACCTCAATTTTTTGTTCCAAAAGTTTATGTGAGGTAGATTTTATTGCTCATCGAGGTAGAACATTTCCTTAAACCCATACTACTTTCATAAAACGGGAGGTAAACTCACAATACGATCTAACACTTTACCTACCAACAATGTTTATAGGCATATAATGTGGCTCACTTTACCATTACATTACAAATCAAACTAGATGTTATATAATGGAGATAATATTAGATTTTATTAGTGTTGAATTTAATTGGAAATGGTTTTTAAACTGATTTTTTATTAAAAGAAATGTAGCTCTCAAAGGTGTGTTTAAGAGTAATCATCAAGTCATCGTTTCTCGATGTATTGTCAATGGTTAGGTATGCTCCTACAATCACTTTAACTTTTCAACTGATTCTGAACATCGCTCGTTTATTCATTTACTTCATTAACTTTGGGAGGCCCCATACTAACCCACTTCATTAACTATACGTCCCTTTGATTTTTCCTGATGCCCTATTATTAGTAGTCAAAATACAATAAAAACCAAGGAGATAATCTTATACTGGAAAAAATATAATCAAATTTGGTTCATCTATCGTTCATCCAGAGACTCGATATAATAAAAACAATTAATGAACAACAGTATCAAAATGAAAAGAATTTGTAACTGTGAATTAGAAGAACACTTTGTTATTGATGTCTATTAACTAATGAAAGCTGGGTTAGTTGAGTTTGAAGAGAAATTCGGTACAGATTTAATTTGAATTTTATAAAACAAAATCATATTAAAAAGTCTCCCGTGAAGGCCGTGACCATATAAAATAACTTCGGTAGTTTTGATAAGATTCAACTCTGACTAGTTATGGTCAAAAAAATAACTCAGACTAATAACTTCGGTAGTTTTGATAAGATTCAACTCTGACTAGTTATGGTAAAAAAAAAAAAAACTCAGACTAGTAACATTAAATTTCATACACGTGTGTGTAAAAGCTCTCTATCTGTATAGAGTTTGACTAAAATTTAAATGTGATCGAATTAGTTCATATTTTTTTATAAAAATTTTTGTTGAAAAGGGAAAAGTCATAGACACCTGAAAATCCAACAATGGGATGTGTGGTTTGTGGTTGCTTTGTCAATTCCATATATTACTTCTGAGTTCTGATGCACCGATTAATGATTATCTATTTGGCAACAGATTGGCCTTGCAAGTCAAGGTATCTTCCTCTCTTCATTTTGTAAGTGTTTCTGTTGGCCTCATCTATTTATGAAGGCATCACTAACCTTGTGCATTATATGCGTATTTAAATACGAAGCAAATGAGTAATATCTTATCCAGTTCCTTGCATAGAATTATGCTGTTAGGGTCGGTTACAACTAAAAATATAAGTAAAAAAAATCTAACAAATGATAAAGCTTACTATCATTACTGATAATACCAGAGTCCTTTAAATCTTCACTTGAAAGTTGAAACTTGAATAAAATCACATGGGGTTATTTCATTAATAGTATTAATTATTTTAAATGATTACATGACAAAAACAGTGGACATCATTATTAATAGTCTAGTCATCAGTCCATAAAAGTTTATGGCGAAAAGGTAGAAACAGCGAGCATATGGCTTGCTTGTACTCAAAAGCTAATAGTAAAACAAACAAATGAAATTCAATTCAGCTTTATCTTTTTGGCAACACATTTGCATTAAAGTAAGGACTGTTGCCACACAGAGACCAAACCTTTATTATATGTGCTGTCTAATTGTGCTAATTAAAGCCAAGGGAGATAATGAACGTACATGATTATGTATGCATGAGATATTAATATGTTGTCACAATATTATTATAATTATTAGTGATGGTGTTTGCCGTGTACGTCATGGCGTTTAGATTCATGAGGGGTTTCATTTGGACATACCAATGTGAGTGATGAAGGTTAAAAGGCAAAAAGCGCAGAGGCTAACAAGAAGCTCACGCCAAAGTCTCTGCATTACAACAGAAAGTGGTTCACAGGCATAAGTATGTAAGCAAGCACGTGCTTTGGGTTTCCCAATAAAGAAAAGGACACTGCTTATTATCATCATATCCAGTCTCATATGGCTTTTCTCTCACCCAAACTGGCTTTCTATATTATATTCGGGACCATTTCAAAGCAGATCTCAGGTTCAAGCTACTCAGAACCAAAGTCAATTTAACTCATCGTTCATGGTTCAGTGGCGGGTTGGACTTAAAGTGCTTAGCACGAGTTTGATTCCTGAGAGTAACATTTAGTTGTGTCTTCATCGTGACACTTGGGGAGACATATCTGTAATCAAGGAAGAACCAGCGAGGGAGTTAATAGTTAACTTTATTCTCACTCAGTCTGTATAGCCTTGGCTAGGTGCCCTACCTTAGATTGGTTGAGCCCAAAACCCATCATAAAATTTTAATTTGTCACAAATAAAAAAGAACCAAATTTAAGACTAAAATCATGTTTGGGATGGCTTCCCAGTACATTACGTTGGGTTTGGGCCTTCTTTACTTTTGTTTAGATTTGAACAATTTTATTAATTGAATTCCCATATACTCCATCTTTTTCTAAATATAAGACTACTTTTAAGCTTTAAAATTCAATGACTTTTATCCACTTTATCTCATATATTTGTCATTTCATTTCAAAATACCACTATGTACATTTTTCCAAAAACAAATTTATATTTCTCTTTTCAATTCAATGAAAACGTATTTGTGGAGCATAAAATAAAAGTAACAAAATTAAACTAACTTCTTTTATTTTGTCTAAAAAAGTGAAATCGGTCTTATAATTAGGATAGGAGAGAACATTAATTATCCTTCTTTATATATCTGTGTGCATGCATGCTTATCCATATAAAGTTATACACAAAAGGAAATTAGATTCAGATAATTTGTCTTTCGCAATGTAACAATCTAGGTTTTGAATCTTGACAAGAGAGGTATCCACATTTAATGTTTAATATAGTCTCCAATGAAATCAACCATCAAATCCAATAAAAAGGATAGTTGTGTTTTTTTTTTGGTCTGAAAAAGGATAGTTGTGTTTGAAAAAACCTTATATGAATTACTACTTCGTAATAATTGATTTTCATCTCATTTCAGTTTGCAAAAAAAAAAAACAGTTAGAGAAAAGGTCACTTGACAAATAGTGATTCAAAATTTCAAGCAAACAATCTGATACTCCAAATGTGGACAGCAATGGTAGATTAATTTTTTTTGACCAACAATAGTAGATTAAAATTAATCACATGATCTGTATAAAAAAAAAATTAATCACATGATAAGTTGAGTATTAAACATGGATTACATGGAATACGTTTTGGAAGTCGGATCGGGCTGATCACTCACTATATGGTAGGGACGATTTTAGAGAAGTACTAATCATATTTAGATAAGGGCAATTAGCTGTGGCCATAACTCATGATTGAAATGTTTGAAAGTGGATTTATACTTGAGCGTGTTGGGCTTCGTTTTCTCTATCTCTTTCCTGCCCTTTATAAACTCTCCAATCTATAATATAAGAGGTCAGCCAACAAAATACGTTTTAACAAATATGAGAGTTAGAGGAAAAATAGGAAAAATACATTAAAAGATGAGAGAATGTAAAGTTAAACTCATATTTTAGATTGAAACCATTTTAATTTTAAGTTTTTATATTGCGGAGTGAAGGGAATACTCAATTACAACATCAATTTGAGGTGAGAAGAAAACAAAACTGCGAGATCATTATCGATGAGCATTAGGAAATACGCACAACAAAAAAGATGAAACATGGAATCTGAGTCTTGATTCTTCATATCTAGGAGGCTCATTTGACACAATCCACCTGCAGGTTCCCAACTTTCCCCAGAAGCTATGCCAAGCAAAGTCAATGGTGCAAGTGAAATAAAGGAAGTGAGAAAGAACATTTTAACATATAATTATGAATTTATAACAAAATTGGGACGAAGAAGACATGGTCAACTGTGTCAGATGGCACAAATGAAATAAAACAAAGGTAAATGCAGATGTCCCTCACATGAACTATGATCCAATTAAACAGTAAAACGTAACAAAGAGCCTCATAAAGTTCTACAATGTCACAAACATACCCCATAAATACAGTGTTCAAAGGGTGTTGTTTGCCCTTTCAAAGCTTGTGTGAGATTTTGTTGCGTTTCTAAAAACTAAAATTCACAGTCAACAAGAGTAAATTGTAACTTCCTCTACAGACTTTCTTTCATAAGCTAAAAAGCTCAAGAAAAATGAAGGAACCAAAACTGCTGGAACTTGGAATGGTTTCATTAACAACGATAGCAACTTCACCAGCCCGGTAAAGACTATTTAACTATCTTGCTTTTGCTTTCTTGGCAAACTTGAGATCAGAATCAGCTTCAACCTAGCAAATCCAATAGTTCACCCTTCTTCATTTTTGAATATCCTTTTAGGCCTCGAGACTTCGCAAGTGCCCTCAGTTCAGACAGCTTCAGAGCACTCAAATCCTCATGCTGAATCACTTCCTTCCCATCTCCATCTCCATCAATAAACGATTGTTCAGAATCATTTGTATCGTCATCTGCCAATTCATCCATCCCTACATCATGGAAGAAAATATCGTCCTTTGAATCAGGTTCTAGATCAGATTCAGGCTCTGAATCAGACTCAGGCAACAAATCCTGATTTTTCTCTCCAACTTCACTGCTTAGTGGGACCGTGTTTACATCCTCCACATCATAAGAGACAGGCTGGTATTTTACACGAGTAACAGGAGACCTTTTCTGGAAATTCGATGGAGGCCTGGTGACAAATGGGGTACTGACATCTTGAGGCTCATCATCTTTTACAGTACTATCCAAATCAGAAAACCTAAGGCTCTGTACTTCGTTGTTGTATTGGCCACCGTCTTGCTCCAAACTTGAATCTTTTCCTCTTACACTTCCACTATTTCTCTTTACTTGTTCAACTGAGTGCTTCCTCAATAGTTTGAGAAGGGAATCAACAGTACCGTTATCTCTAGCCCGTCCTTGGGAGGTCTCAGCCTTCTTTACTTCTTTGCTAGCAGCTCTTTCTTGCAGCCGAGCTTGAACCTTCCTAAATAGCTCGACAATCTCCTTCTCCTTAGGTCCGGGAGCAGAAGTGGCCTGGGATTTCGAGGAGTTAGAAGAAGAAAGGGATGTCAATGGGCCATTTTTTGAAGACAACATATCTTCTTCAAAGTTCTCAAAGTTGCCCTTTCCTTCATTGTTCCTGTTCTTGCTTCGAGAGAAACCATGCCTGCTTTGCCTAGAGATATCTGAATTCCTCCTCGCTTCACACACAAAAGATGCTCCAACAGAAGCACACTTCAGCCCTTTAAGATTAGCATGTGAATAAAATCTGTAATCGCCTCGAGAAGGGCATGAATACACAGCAGCTGTTTTTCCAGAAACACCCAAACATGGGAGACACCTGCTGTTTGGCACTCCACAACCTGCATGATCACCAAACAAAACTGAATTATCAAAGAATGAACCAAATAGAGAAGCAATTGAAGGCATTTCTTTACGACAATAAAAATACACAAAATAACACCCTACAGATCCATGTAAAGGATCAAGTCATTTGCTAATGAAGGCCTTTTACATTTCAATTTCAAATAACATAAGAACTGAAATACAGAAAGGCAGCTCAAACAACCTAATCTTTGTGAAACAAAGGCCCAACCCTAAACCCTAATCACTGCAAAACAAAAAGCTTTATGACATACACCCTCTGGTCCTAAATAGGATCTATTTAGGGAGTTGTTTTTGGTCCTAAATAACAACAACAGCAAAACCTTATCCCACTGTGTGGGGTCGACTACATAAATCACACGATGCCATTTTATACAATCAATAGTCATACGTGGATCCATGTTCAGAAGATTTGACAAGATTTTTACGTTGGCTGCCGAAGCCTAACACAACCCCACTCCTTTATCCGGGCTTGGGACCGACTATAAATATAGACGGAGCATCCCTTATAAAAAATCATGTTTTTGGTCCTAAATAAATGACCTTATTCTTATTTTTGTCAATTTTTTTCAATACTATTCCTATTGGTGCTCTCTAACAATAATCAAGTAATAGATTAGGAGGGAATGCTAACATAACTAATATCCTTAATTAATCAGTTAACTTCAATTTCTCAATACATTCATTGGATTGCCAATAACCAATACAACCTCATAAGCTGAAAAATAATACCCTAAAGAACCAGTTAACTTGAACGACATAATGCAACAAAAAATCACATACACGAAGACCCAGCAAAAGAATTCAAAAGGGTTTAACCAAAACACACAAAACAACACAAAGGTGGGAAAAAAACGACAACTTGTGAAGGCAGCATCAAAACTCTATTCATAGATTGTATTATAAGGGAGAAAAGTTCATAATATAGATCAAAAGGCTTTCTTTCTTTGAATTTCATTAAGAGAATAGTATACTATTTTGAAAGGGAGAGAGAGTGAAGAAGCTGACCGATGAGGGATTGAGACATGGCTTGATGAGCGGCACCACCAAAGTCAGTGGCGGTGCAATTGCTGCGTTTTAAGGTTCAACTCGCAGGCTTCAAAAATTGTGCCCTCCTCCTGATAAGGGGCATTATTGGAATAACATTCTTAAACAAGCCCAAACCTGTGCATGTCTTAGTAATATTATTATAGTATTTATTAGTATTATTCTTCTCCTTGGTGATTGAGAAATACTCCATTTAACAAGCATTTTAAATTTTTAATCCATCTAATTGCTTGTTCATGAATGTGTTCCCAAGTTCTTGTTTTAAGACCCTTCTAACTTTTTTTAGAAAGTAAAGATGCAAAATTAATCACTATAACATAATTATAATTATCTTTATTCCTCAAACCTAATATAATGTAATATACTTATAAGATAACATATAATCTAATACATATGACATACTCCCTCCGGTCCTAAATATAAGATCTAATTGATTTTTTTTTAAAAATCCTAAAAAAAGGTAAAATAAGTTAATTATAAATTGATTTACATAATTTTTTCCCTTAAACTAGTTTATTTTACTTATAAACTAATGGATAATCTAAAAATATATTGAATATGTCATGATTTAATATACTATTTTGCAACCTTAATATCTCCAAAAAAAAGTCATCTAGGTCCTATATTTAGGACCGGAGGTAGTATGTCATAATTTCCTAATCTTATATGCTTCCTTAACTTTCTCAAAAAATTTAAGTGAACTTATGTTTGCACAGTAAGTTTTGCAACACTTACTAGAAGATTTTTTTGTGTGTATTTCGTGATTACAAGAATGTATATAAGATTTAGTTGACTTTTTTGGGAAATTCTAAAATAAGCAAAATAAATTGATTTACCTAACTTCTTTTAGACTAGTTTATTTTACATATAAAATAATGGATAATCTAAAAATATATCAAATATGTCATGATTTAATAAGGGATAAAGGGCAAAAATACCCCGGAAGTTTCCACCAAGGGGCACTGAGTATATGGAAGTTTTAAAAGGGGCAAAAATGTCATGGAAGTTGTAAAAATAGAGCATTTTTGCCCCTGCTGTTAGTATATATAACGGCAGGGGAAAAAAATCCTATATTTTTAAACCTTCCATAGCATTTTTGCCCCTTTTAAAACTCTCCTAAGGTTGTTCCTAAAAATCCTATAGGAGTGTGTGTGTCAATGATGAACCGAGTTTGAATGAAGAAGAGGAGGATGAGGAGGGTTGGTGGTTTGATGACGGAAGGAAGTCAAGAATTCGTATTGAGGAGACGGAGAAGGGACCGAATATCATTATCCTCCCGGAATTCCGTCAGAAGTTAGCCAAAAAATGGGGAACCTCTCTGATTGTTAGACTTCTTGGTCGTACAGTTAGGGAGGATTACCTTAGCATGAGACTTCAAAAAATGTGGGGATATAGGGGAGATGTAGACACGATGGAGATTGGTTCAGGCTTTTTCATAGTTAGATTACATAGCAAGGAGGATTATGACTTTGCCTTGACAGAGGGTCCTTGGATGATCATGGAGCATTATCTTGCTGTTCAACCATGGAAGCCTGACTTTAACCCGGATGCTAATGAAGTTTCAAAAATTGCGGCATGGATCCGTATTCCGAAGTTTCCGGTGGACTACTATGAGGAGGGTATCTTATATATGGTGGGAAGTCAAATAGGTAGGGTTTTAAAGATTGATTCCAATACGTTACGCCAATCGAAAGGGAGGTTTGCAAGATTATGTGTCGAGATTGATTTGAGTCGTCCTTTGTTACCAGCTATTCTTATTAATGGAATAGAGAAGAAGGTGGTTTATGAAGGACTTCATTCAATTTGTTTTTCTTGTGGTCGCTATGGTCATGACATGAGGAGTTGTTCTTTCAAGAAGAATGATACCACAGAGGTAAGGAAGGATATGGGTGTGTCGTCGAATTATAATGTAGATGAAGAGAAGTCAGAGTTTGTAGCTAATCCTCATGAAAATAAATCCAATGAATTTGGAGAGTGGATGGTAGTTCCTCGTCGTCGTCGGCAGCAAAGAACGATGGTCACTTCGACGACACAAAAAGAGAATCGTACGAGAGTTGAACCAGTCATTAACAGTAAGTATGGAAGTAGGGTGATTGCCAAGAATGTAGGAGCTGTTGAGGGATCTCGTTTTGTTGCCTTGAATGTAGAAGATTCAGTTGAACAAATTATGGAGAAGCAAGATATTGTCGTCTATGATACACATCGTCGAGTCTCTAAAAATCTCCAATCATGTGAGATAAAACGTGATGTGTCACTTGGGAAAAAGAAAATAGGCAAGCAAGCTGAAGCTTCTTTGAAGAGTGGAGGGGGCCAAGTTTCATGCCCAATAAATAATATGATAAAAAGAAAGGTCCAAGGGAGTCAAATGTTGATAGGGTCATCTTCATCTTCTTGTTCCTTTCCTAGTGTGCCGAATGATGTAATTGTGTATAAGGATATTCTGGACAAGAGTAGGCGCCCTACTTGTATTACTCAAAAGAATAATTTTGATTTAATGGATCCTGGGGCTATTGATAAAGCACTAGAGCATACAACAAAGCCTTTGAAAGATATTGTGCTTGGGTTAAGTAATGGGGCCCTTGGAGTTGTTGATGATGTCGAGATACTTGTGGGAGATGATAATATGCATGATGTTGTCATGTCTTCTTGAAGTCGTATATTGTACCATTCTTTGTATATATATCTTTTTTATGATTTTTATGTCATGGAATTCTAGAGAGCGGGAGGTGCTCCTTTTCACCGTTTTCTTGGAGAATTGTGTATGAATAAATGTGTTAATTTGTTGGCATTGTTGGAACCTCGGCAACCTGGGTCAAGAGCTAGAAGCCTAGCACGTAAGTTGGGATGGCCTAATATGCATATTGTGGAAGCTAGGGGATTCAGTGGTGGGATTTGGTTATTTTGGGATGATGAAACAAAATTCTCGGTGTTGACCACAGGGGATCAATTTATTCATGGTGTGATTGATGTTGGTACTGGGAATGAGTTTTTTGTTACATTGGTGTATGGTCATCCGAACATGATTTTGAGGAGATCTTTATGGTCTGGTCTTAATTCCATATGCAACCCGGAGGAAGATAAATGGATGATAATGGGGGATTTTAATGCAGTTACTTGTCTTGAAGATCGAAATAATTCCTCTCAGAGCGGTGGAGGAGTTGATGTGTCTTTTCGAAATTGGGTTTTGTCTAATGATTTGGTTGATATTGGATTTTCGGGTCCAAGGTTTACATGGGGAAGAGGATCAAGTCAAAGTAGAATTGATCGAGTGTTTGTTACATCAAAATGGTATGAATTTTTCTCTGATGCTCATATTGTTCATTTGCCGAAATATAAATCAGATCATTCTCCGATTATACTGGATACGAGTATTTTTAAAAATTATAAGAAAGTTTACAAACCATTTAGATTTTTCGCTCCTTGGGTTTTGCATGAGGATTTTCCAAATTTTGTACAGAATAATTGGAAGATTAATGATAGTTGGAATTCTTCTGTTTCTTTATTCACCAAGAAGTTATCCGCTTGGAATAGAAAGACCTTTGGACATATTCAAAGGTCTAAAGAAAGAATTTTGAGGCAGCTGGATGTTTTAAATGATACTATTTCTCGTATGGGTTGTTCTTCATCTCTAGAGTTGACGCAAAGAGAATTATGGAGTGAGTTTGAGAAGATTTTAATTAGAGAGGAAGTTATGTGGATGCAGTATTCTAGAACGAAGTGGTATAATGAGGGAGATCGTAACTCAAAGTATTTTCATGTGATAGCTAATGGGAGACGTCGCAGAAATAAAATTTTATCTTTGAAGTTGGAGTCAGGAGAGTGGTCTTATGATCCTGATGAAATTATGGAGATGGGTAGGAGATTCTTTGAGAACTTATATACTTCATCAGAGGTATATAATGGTTCATTAGTTTATGGATGTACATATCCTAGGATTGATGATAACTCTCTTTCAATGTTGGGAAGAGGGGTAAATGAAGTGGAAGTCAAAAAGGCTCTTTTTGATATGGGTCCTTTGAAAGCCCCGGGTCCTGACGGTTTGAATCCTTTATTTTACCAGAGTCAATGGGAGACAGTGGGTGGTTCTGTTGTGAAGTTGGTTTTATCCATGTTTGAGAAGTCAGATTTAATAGAGCATATTAATGGGACGCGAATAGTATTGATTCCAAAGGTTGCTATCCCTCAAACTATTCAAGATCTTCGACCCATTAGTCTTTGTAACGTGATTTATAAGATTGTTACAAAGATAATATCAAATAGATTGAAGCCAATTATTTCACGTGTTGTAGCTCCAAATCAGTGTAGTTTCATAAAAGGGAGGCAGAGTTCTGATAATATTATCCTGGTTCAGGAAATTATTCATTCTATGCGAAATATGAGGAAACAGAATGGTTTTATGGCAATTAAAATTGACTTGGAGAAAGCTTATGATCGTATCCAATGGAATTTTATTTTTAATTGTCTGAGGGAGCTTGAGATTCCGGAGAATATTCAGAAAGTTATTCAGAAATGTGTGACCACACCATTAATGAACATCTTGTGGAATGGTGCTGATGCTGACTCTTTTAAACCCACACGCGGGGTCAGGCAAGGGGATCCACTATCTCCTTATCTTTTTGTCCTTGCTATGGAGAAAGTTGGTCATTTGATTCAAACAGCTGTGAACGATAAAGATTGACAACCATTTCAGATATCTAAAAAGGGTATAGCAATCTCTCATTTGTTTTTTGCTGATGATCTTATTTTATTTGCTAAGGCAGATATGGAGCAAGCAGGAGTAGTAAAAGCTATTCTTGATGATTTTTGTGAAGTGTCGGGACAAAGAGTTAATGCTTCCAAATCGAGGATTTTCTTTTCAAAGAATGTAAATCATATTAGATCTAAAGAGATATGTGACTTTCTGGAGTTTACTCCCACGTCAGATTTGGGAAAGTATCTTGGTATGCCTATTATCCATGACAAAGTTAGTAGTTCAACGTATAATTTTGTTTTGGAGAAGATGGAGACTAGGTTATCTAACTGGAAGGTGAACATGTTATCGTTTGTTGCTCGTCAAACACTTGTATCTTCGGTATTATCGGCTATGCCATCTTATGCGATGCAGACAGTCCCATTACCGTCAGGTATGTGTGATCAAATTGATAAATGTTGTCGTAATTTTCTATGGGGAAGCTCGTCATCTGGAAGAAAGATTCATGCTATCTCATGGGAGAGAGTTTGCTCTGGGAAGGAATTTGGTGGCCTTGGCATCCGGAAGGCTAAATACCAGAATAAGGCATATATGTCCAAACTTGGTTGGGCTCTGATTAGTCGAAGAGATTCTTTGTGGGTTCAATTCTTGAGGGAGAAGTATAAGGGAGGGGCAGACTTGATTCAAGAAGTAAAGAAACGAAGGGTAGAATCATCAACATGGAAGGGTATTAGATGCAATTGGAATACAGTGAAGGAAGGTATTGCTTGGCGTGTGGTGAATGGAAGAGAGATTTCTTTTTGGGAGGACTCGTGGGTTCCCCATTTGGGGAAATTAAGTGCACTTACACTTCTGACAATTCCTGAGGATATAAAAAATTGGAAAGTTGCTGATGTTCTATCTCCTTCAGGTACCTGAGATTGGCAAAAATTTAGAAACTATTTTGTTCAGGATGTGTTAAAGGCTATTGAGAGGGTCTCATTGAGGTCAAGTGAGTGTCAAGACTTCCCGGTTTGGAGGTGGACTTCAGATGGTGTTTTCACAATTAAGTCGGTGTATGAGCAACTAAAGAAACCCAGTAACGCTACGATATCTAGAGATTGGAAGGTTGCTTGGAGTTTAAAGGTGGCTCAAAGATATAGAACTTTCTTATGGCCATGTCTTCATGATAGAGTTTTGACTAATGAGTTGAGGTTGGGGAGGAAAATTTCTGCTACGAGTGCTTGTGATATCTGTAAGGATTCAGAGGAAACTCTTATTCATGCTTTAAGAGATTGTTGTGGCTCTGATCAGGTTTGGAGGAAAGTGCTCCCTCAGTCTATTGCAGTTCAATTTTTTCACTTCACTAATGTATATGAATGGTTAAATTGGAGTATGAGGCAAAGAATCTTAATTCAAGGTTTTGAATTTAGGTTATGGTTTGCCATTATTTGTAGAAATCTTTGGCTAAGGAGAAATGAGTTTGTTTTTAACAATAATTTGTGGGGTGAATATAATGTAATTGCTCGAAGTTATGCTTGTTTGGGATGGGGCAGACCTGTTTTGAATCAAGAGTTGAAGGAAAATAATTTGGATAGATGGGAATGTCCTGCTTATGGGTATTTGAAATTCAATATTGATGGAGCAAGAAATTTGAGTTCAAGATATTGTACGTGTGGGGGAGTGTTGAGAGATCATAATGGGGATTTCATACAGGCTTTTCAATATCGTATTGGTATTGGGTCTTCTCCGTCTTGGGGCTTTTTATGGGCTCTCAAGTTATCATGGGAGAAGAAAGTTCAAAGTTTGATTGTTGAGAGTGATTGCCATGAATTAGTTAATATTTTGCAAAAGACGATTCCAGTTTGTCATCCAGATTTCGAGGTTTTGCAGGAAATTAAAAGTTTTTTGAGAAAGAAATGGACAGTGATCCTTAAGATATGCCCAAGAGATGCCAACTGTGTTGCTGATATGCTTGCGGGAGTAGCTCAAGATATGAATGTTGATTTTTTTGTCTATGTTGACCCTCCAGATCTGATTCATAGCCTATTGGTTTTTGATTTGAGTTTGTTGTCTTACTGTAGAAACTCAGTAATTGTTGCTGAGTAATTGTTTTATATCTTTTTATCAAAAAAAAAAAAACTTCCATATACTCAGTGCCCCTTGGTGGAAACTTCCGGGGTAATTTTGCCCTTTATCCCATTTTTTTAAATAGCAAAATTTGAAATTCGGATCGGGTCGGGCTGACCCGCTTCTAATACGGGTTGAGTCGGGTTGTGATATTTCCAACCAGCATAGAAACGGGTTAGGTCGGGTCGGACTGACCCGTTTAAAGCGGGTTAGCCCGTTTCCCCGGCTCTAGCTGAGGTCATGGATATATGTTTTTACATATGAGGTTTTCCACGTGGAATGAAAAAAAAGTGTAAAAAAGTATTTTGACATTATAATATGTTATATATATTTTATCTTTGTTGTTAGGTAACAACAAAAAAGACAAAGTTAGATATTAAAGAGTATATAGTTTTTTTTAACTGAGATTAAAGAGTATATAGTTTAATGATTAGAAAATTAGATGACTAATGTTAAGGATCTTTGAACGCCATAAACTCCTTTGAATTTGTTTACATTATAGTTTTGAAATTTAGACAAATAAATTATTCATTTAATTTGTTGGAAAATGATGTTGTCACAAATATTTTTATGCTTACTTTATTGATTTAATATTCAATTTTAATTTTTTTAGAGATAAAAGACAGAAATACTCCGGAAATTTCCACCAAGGGGCATTGAGTATATGGAAGTTTTAAAAGGGGAAAAAATGTCATGGAAGTTGTAAAAATAGAGCATTTATACCCCTGCCGTTATATTTTGCAACCTTAATCTTTCAAAAAAAGTCAACTAGGTCTTATATTTAGGACTGAAGTAGTACCTTTTAAGTTATTTAGGGATATAAAAAAGTTAAAAGGCTAAAATTTACCTTTGATTTTCTAGATTTACATATTAAGTTATACTTTAATTTGCGAGCTTATGAAAATATACTCTAATCAGTAAAACTTAATATACTCTTTTCTAAGTAATGAAAACTTTTTTAATATAAAAAAAAAGTAATGAAAACTTGATCTCGATTTTTGAATCAAAGCACTGGTCAGTTCAAAAGAAAAATCAAAGCGCTGGCAGAAATTCTTAACTGAGACGCGAATGATTTTAAGATTTTTTTTGAGCTTTGAATGATGTTAAGATTGAACACAGTAAATGTACTTTCTAAATGGACCTTACTTAGGTCAAGTTCCTCCATCCAAGTTCTACATTTCTCCAATTACTGGTCGTTAGATTGAATGAATGGTTGTTATAAAATGACACATGTCACTCCTATATTAAAAAGAACTTGAGAACCTGGAGAACGGAATATGTAAGTTTTTCCTTTTTTAAATTCAGGACTAAAATTAAAGTTCAAAATATATTTATATAATCAACTATGTATATTAGTTTAAGGGCCTGTTTGGATGACCTTGTAAAATAGCTTTTTTGAAACCAAACCTAGGTTTGAGGCATTTGTTGCCAAACACTCAAAAAATGCAGATAAGCTATTTTACATCTGAAACCTCAGTTTTAAGTCCAAAACCTCAGTTTGGAGAAAAGCTACTCATTTTTGCTTTTTTGGATCCAAATAAGCTATTTTGGTTAACAATGAAATGTAATACTCCAATCGGTTCTAAATATAAGACTTATTTGACTTTTTTGGAGATGTTAAAGTTACAAAATATGTTATTAAATTATGATATACTACCTCCGGTCCTAAATATAGGACCTATATTTTGCTTATTTTTCTTTTTTAAGGATTTTCCAGAAAAAGTCAATTAGGTCTTATATTTTGGACCGGAGGGAGTATTTGATATATTTTAAGATCAGTCATTAGTTTATAGGTTAAATAAACTAGTTTAAGGAAAAATATTAGGCGAATCAATTTATAATTAACTTATTTTGTTTTTTTAGGATTTTCCAAAAAAGTCAACTAGGTCTTATATTTATGACAGAAGGGAGTAGTTTCTATCCTATGGAAAAATATATTTTGGTTTTTTTTATCAAAAATATTTTGGTTAATTATAGTGTATACTGGTATTAATACAATTTTTGCAATTATATGATTAAATACAATTTTAAAAACCAAAAATTTATTTATTGCGTTGATTGTATTTTTTATGTTTTTATTGTAATTTTTGTAGTATTTTTTAATATTTTTACTAACAATGATAAATTTGATCATTTAAATCTTTAAAATAAATTTTTGGGCAAAAGTATCCTTTTTGGTGATTTAACATTCAAAAAGCTATTCTACTAATACTTAATCCAAACACTCTCATTTTATCAAAAGCTATTTTCCAGAAAAGCTATTTTGCTTAAAAAGCTATTCTCAAAAAGCTATTTTCCCATAAACTATTCTCCAGAAGCTAATACAAACAGGCCCTAAGTTCAATTACAAAACGTACGCCTCTGTTATGTGTCAATTTGCATATAACCATGCGGACTATCGTTTAGAAGTTAGAGCAGCCCCTTGGCCCAACCTCCTTGCCCAATTGGAGTTTACGCTTATTTGACTCACATACATTATTATTTACAAAAATCAATTTAATTTACATCACATTTATCGTCATCATCCAAGCAAAACATAGTTCTACTAGCTCTTAATGATACAGAGCAATGGTTGTTTTTTAATCCAGATAACACCATGTCCTTTTCTTAAAAAAATAAAAAAGGATCATAGGCATTATTTTTTCCTTGACATTGACAATTAAACACACGCATGGTCGAACCTGTGACCTCTCCCCATAGGAGAGTTGTAATTGTCATTGTGACCCAAGGTCACTGGCAAGTGCAACCCAGTGAGTATATGACCAACAGCATTCTTGACCTTGATTTTTTAAGATAAAAAACAAAAGCCATAAAAATGATACAATAACCAACTCGAGAGAATAAGTGGGAAGAACCCAACAGGGCAAGTTTTAAAAAACATTTTTATTCAATTCAGGAAGTTTGAGCTGTGTGTTCTCTTATAATCATATACTCACTCGCACTGATGGACAACGAAAAATATAGAACGGATCATCACCTCGAATGACTGTGGAGCACAGAAGTAATTGACCTTCAAAGCATATGCTCTTGAGGGCTAGAAGGCAACTTGTGAAACGGATTCACATGCAGTCTCAGCCAAGTTAGAGGTTGATTGATCCAAACATACTCTTCTATGTAGTCTTTTTCCCCACTAGTGTTTCAGCTCGTGATGATTCTATTCTAATAAATAATATTGAATTCACTTCCCAGTTGGAAAGAAAAGAGAAACCAAGTTGTACGTACAAAACAAACAAGTCAGTGAACCAAAAGTTCAGGCTTTGTTACTCTTTGCCATCTCATCAATATCCAGTTCCATTGCCAACACTGCAGAATCCTTCCGCATGCCATACTCACTGGAGAAGGAGAAAAAGATAAACTAATCAAAATATAATCCCCAGTCATAAAAGTGAAATAACAAGGCTCAGAAGTTTGGTTCACCTGTTCTGTACAGGGCCGTGGTCTACTGCAGATCGCAAGCAATACATGACTCTGCCAACAATGTCTGTCATTCGAACTGGACCAAATATTCTACTATCATATGCTTCCTGCCATTTTAAGAGTCAATAGAATAGCCATAAAACTGTAGCTAACCCTATATAGTCTTAGTGGAAAGAATGACTTTACATTGTCCACATATAAATATAAAGAAATTAACAATAGTCCTACTTAAGCATATGCTGCTAGGTAGAGCACATCAACTAAAAAAATTATAAAGAGGAGATCTGAGATAAAACAAGTCCAAATTAGTGCAAGATGTCCCCCCCCCCCCTCTCTCTCTCTCTCTCTCTTTTTTTTGGGGGTGGGGGGGGGGGGGGGGAGGGTATTTTCAATTATTAATGGAAGAGGCAAAATTGTGGTTGTACACGAGTAAAACAACCACTACCCAAATTTTCATAGTAATGATGCTTATAAAAGAATTGATATTGATACACCAAAGTATGCAACATCATAATACTTAAAAAATGACATTTACAGAAGTGCTTTTTGTGAATGCCAAGCAAAGCTTCTGATCTGATTTCTGACCTGCACTCATTTTAACAATAAACAGTATTTATACTTATATATGTTGTCAATCATGATTCATGACTACATAGCGAATCAAAATTGACAAGGCTTTTTTAGAATGATGAATTCATGGAAAACAACTGCAGGGCCTATACCTTAGGTTTTAAATTTTGATTGTCAGCCACCACCCAACATTGATCCTCCTCAAGAATGAAAGGTGCTTCCTTTTCATCAGTAGAAGCCATTTCATAGCCTTCAATGGCAGCCAGTCTTCTGACTAAATGATTGTTGTGCTTCTTAGGGTCCTTCAAAATGACTACATCTCCAACAAAGACTCGCCTATAAAAGAAACATATATATCACTAGCAAATAATGAAAACGAGAATCAGTGAAGTAATGAGCTTCTATTGGAAAAGCCAACCATCAAAATGCATTTACCTAGTGGAACTTTAAAGAGTAATACGCAATAATAAAACAGAAGAAAAATACCACAAAGAAAGGGGAAAAAATAACCAGCTCTAATTACAAACACTGCGCTGCAAAGGAATGGCAAACAAAGTTTGCCTCCATCCAATTCCAAGAAATGTGATTAAATATTGAAATAAAACAGTGCAATCTGTATACTTGTTCTTGTATATTTTCCATATCAGAACAAATGGGGATGACATGAAATGGAGATGTCATTTTAGGGAGAATGCTGTGCTCCCGGGGATAAAACAGTCCCAATATGCCAACAAGCAGTCACAATGTGTAAATTTGTATTGTAAAAATTATTACTTTAGGTCTGCTTTTGGTAACTTCCGAACAAGAAGAGTTGCTCCTTTTGCATCAAAGGTTGGGGCCATCTCTTCTCCTTTGTTCCAGAGCAAGTATGTCAACCTTCCTTGAAGGAGATTCTTCCAAATAACATGATTTAATTCTTTGTCCGTAATGTGGCCCCCTTCATAGTTCTGTGCCACATCATTGAATCAGTCAGAAAAGCTTCTAAAACGTTTAATGCTTATACTGAGATGTACTGGCAAAGTTATGCCATGGAGAGAAAAAAGTCTAATAAAAAGTGATAGTGATAGAAAGACTGATAACAGAATATAAGAAATGTAAAGAGAACTACTGGTAAGAAGATAGGACGATGAACAGAGAAAAGAAAAGAATACAATAGAATAGAATTTTCTGGACTGACAATTAAACTACTATAAGTTCACAACAGGGAATGCAAGTTTTGAGTTGAAGGTGTCTCCATAGTACACCGAGATAACCCTAACAAAGAATGACCTTCTCTTAAATTGAAGACCATTTCAACATAAAATTTGTTCAAATGTTACAAATATTATTAAGACATTGTACTGTCTATATTTCTCAACTTAAAACCTTTAAGCCCCTGATTTAAGTAAATACTTCCATTTCAAACTACCCCAATCAAGAAATATCTTAAAACTTCATCTCCATAATTAATCAGTCTAAAAGCAATACACATGAAAACATTAACCTCTTAATTTAACTGCAAGCATCTCAGGGCAAGTGATGTATGGCAAAAGGCATCAAACACAACACAAAATACTACTTCATCCATACCAATAATCTACATATCCTCACCCATTTATACTAAATGGATTTCCTAAAGACCCAAATTCCCTAGCTGCCCTGATGACTTATTCCCCAACTACTTAACTCCCATGTGACGATACTCCCCACCTGAGAAGGATATTTGTCCTCAAGGATCGGTACACTGCCATTAGTTATTGTCAGGTGTGAACTAATGGTAATTAGGGTATTTGTTAGGAGTCAAGGAGGTAGTGAGGGAAATGTGAGGGAAGACCATATTAAAATTGTAGACTTGAAATTTTCTCATTGTATTGACTCGTTGCCACAATGAATACTTGAGGGAGAAACTGTTTCACACATTTAACTAGTTTCAATAATGAATAGAATCTATATGAAAATATACTTCACAAATCACAAGTGCTTGATATCACTTTCCACCATCTGGTTTGGCATAAAGTCTGATGAAACCGACACGAGGCACAAAAACTCCAACAACCTCAAACAAACATACCACATTTTGTTGAAATAGAAGACAATCGTTTCCACTACTCTTAACACTATAGCATTGAACTTGATCTTATCTGTAAAACTTATACAAGAATGCAAGCGAGCCATTTATCCAAATCTAGTCTAAACACTCTGAAGTAACATAGCCTCTGAGAAGCATATGGTTTCCTTTATTGTTTCATAAAAAAATACTCCCTCCGGTCCTAAATATAAGACCTAATTGACTTTTTTAGAAAATCCTATAAAAAAGCAAAATAAGTTAATTATAAATTGATTTACCTAATTTTTTCCCTTAAACTAGTTTATTTTACCTATAAACTAATGTATAATCTAAAAATATATCAAATATGTCATATTTAATAGTCTATTTCGCAACCTCAACCTCTCCAAAAAAAGTCAATTAGGTCTTATATTTAGGACCCGAGGTAGTAGCTAATAATCAAAAGCAACAAGGAAAAAAACTAATAGAACTCTTGGGTTACCATGCAGCAAATACTAGGACTACATTTGAATCTACATCTATAGTAATTCTTATAGGAGAATAGATTCAATCAGAACGTGAAGGGGAAATAACTATAAACTATTTATACAATGGAATGGAATTTGAGTAAAGTTAAAAAATCATCATATGGAATCATCAATCACACAGAATTCTTAACCCTAGAATTAACCTTCAATCATATGTAAATGTAAACAGCAGCAGCAAATAGTAATAATTATAAGCGCCGGGGAAGAAATTACAAATTAGAAAAATAAAATGTGAAATTAATAAAGTTAGGGCTAAAGGTAAAGGGAAAGAGAAAAAAAAAAGAGACCTTTAAGCCGATAATTAAGGAATATTCGAGTCTGTGAACGAGGTATCGACACCATGTTGAGAGGGAAGCCATTGCAGAGAGAGTAGTCGCCCAATCCGATTCTTGTTTAGCTATTGCCTTCCTTAAACCAGAGATGGACTTAGAGGTTAGAGAAAAAAAAACAGTGAAAGTGTGTTTGGTTGTAAGAAGGGAAATTGGAGAATTAGAAAGTGAAAGGGTGAAGATGGAATGAGAGGTAATGATGGGAAAGTAAAGTTTGTGGGTAGGGATGGAAATAGGCCGCCGGCCTGGCCTGTTATGGCCTGGTCCGACCTGGTTTTGTTCAGGCCAGGCTCAGGCTCAGGCCTTTTTTTAGGCCTGTTTTCATTATTAACAGGCCAGGCGCAGGCCTTAGAAAAAAAGCCTTTTAAGCCTGTTAAGCCTGATAAGCTTTTTTTAAAAAAATAACCCAAAATTTAGGCCCAAAACTGAGCCCAACTCTTCTTTTCCATTTGTATAATGCACAAAAATAAAGCCATACTGCCTCCGGCTAGGGACACCTCCTATTCCCTGGCCTCCTATTTTGTCCTATTCTCTCCATCTTAACCATTCATTTCATCCAAGGGCTCCCATCTAACATATTACCATACACCCCACTCCACCATATTTCTCTCCCACTTCCCCCACATCTCTTCTCTCTCTCCACATCTCCCCTACCCCACGTCCAACCTCCTTCTCTCTCCACTCTCCATGCATACTGTCCCTCACCACCCCATCCTCACCAGCCACAACCACGGCAACCATGACAGGGAATATGAATCGATCTCCGACAACCAACGTGGCCTCGCCGACAACCAACGGTGGCCACTCCGACGACGTCAGTTTCCCATCATGGTGGTCGCGCCGACGACGATGCAGTCTCCGGCGACGCATATCACAACCTCGCCTCGTGCTTTGCGGTTGTGGATGACGAATGCAGCAGCGGAGATGAATACGACGTGGAGGTTGAGGGAGATCGTGAGGATGTTGTGTGGTTGAGTCTCATCGGAGACCAGCGACGACTACGTCGTGGGCGGCGATGGCGATTACATGGAAGATGATGGTGTGGATGGCGGCACAAGTTTTGTGAGGGGTGAGGTTGGGCGTGGGGTAGGGGAGATGTGGAGAGAGAAGAGATGTGGGGAAGTGGGAGAGAAATATGGTGGAGTGGGGTGTATGGTAATATGTTAGATGAGAGCCCTTGGATGAAATGAATGGTTAAGATGGAGAGAATAGGACAAAATAGGAGGTCAAGGAATAGGAGGTGTCCCGAACCGCTACTGCCTCTACTCTCTCTCTTTCACTTTCTCTAGCCACGTACGACTCTCACTTCTCTTTCTCACTTTCTCTTCTTCTTCCATTTCTCTCACTCTCTCACTTTCGTTTCTTTTTTTTCTTCCGACAACCATGGCGGCCTTCCATGATCTTACGAGCAAGAAGACGACGAAAGAAGAAGGATGAAGAAGAGATCTTGCGATTTGGGGTTTGCGATTTAGTGTGTTTGTTTTAATTTTTGACTAAAAAGTTAGGATTTTTGCTAGTTTTTTTATATGTTTGTAAAGTTTAGATTTTTTCTTGGTTTGTTTTAATTTTGGCTATAAAGTTTGGATTTTTTCTGTGTTTTTTTACATGTTTGTTAAGTTTGTTTTTTTTTGTGTTTTAATTTTTATTTTTACTTGCATGTGGTCAGAGAAAAGAACATATGCGCAGATGTTATAATGAAATTGGGGTTGAGACTTCTAGAAATATAAGGATTGTTTGGCTATCCCTTGAGAGGAAGCTTTAGCAATTCTAGTGGTAGATCAAGAAGGATTTGGGTATCCATGTGTTAGAACAGAGACAACGTAGTTATTAGGCATTTTGCCTCCTTTATTTATTCACCAAAAAAAAGTTTGGTTTTTTTCACTTGAAATTTTTTTATTAGAGTTTCTTCTTCTCTCCCTCTCTGAGTTTGTGTATTTTGGACTTACAATTTTGAGTTTGTGATTTAATTTCAGGCCTGTTAATAGGCTGTCAGGCCAGGCCATATCAGGCCACAGACCAGGCTTAGGCTTGAAAAATGAATCTTAACAGGCCACAAGTCAGGCTCAGGCCACTCTCTAACAATACAGGCCAGGCCTATTTAGGGTAAAGCCTGGCCTGGCCTATTCTCATCCCTATTTGTGGGTCCCATGAAAAATGTGAGATAGAGAGAGAAAATTTGTGGCCCAGGATATATTAAATTACTTAAAAACCTCCCACTTTCACTTTCCTCACTTTCACTCTTGTCACCAAACGCACCATACAAAGCAAATTGAAATTTTTATGTAACTTAAATATGTCAAATAATATTATATTTACATAAAACTTCTTTTCATTTTATAATTTATTTATTATTCACCAATATTCCATGCTATTTAAAAGGGAAAATGACAAAAAAATGACACTTGAATTTGAGTTGGACAAAATGGGGTCTCCAATTCCAACTTGGATAAATAAGTGATAGTCCTCAATTTGTCCTAAATGAAATTTGTGAATTTGTGCCAAAAAAGTAGTGAATGACAATTCTAAAGTAGTTAATAGCGATACTTGAGTAGTTACTGCGAATGGTAGTTAATAGCGATACTTGAATAGTTATAGTTAATAGCGATACTTGAGTAGTTACTGCGAATGGTAGTTAATAGCGATACTTGAATAGTTAACAACGAATACTTGAGTAGTTAATGGTTAACTACTCAAGTATTCGCTGTTAACTACTTTTGAATCGTCATTCACTACTTTTTAGCATAAAGTCACAAATTTCATTTAGAACAAATTGGGGACTATCCTTTATTTGTCCAAGTTGGAATTGGAGACCCCATTTTGTCCAACTCAAATTCAAGTGTCATTTTTTTGACATTTTCCCTATTTAAAATGGGGTAATTTGGAGAGCAAGACCGACAAATTCTTGTGTGAAACTGGTGCAACACTTCATTTATGATCTGACCAATCACAAGTAGACACACATTGTCTGACGTGTAATTTTTAATTTGATGTATAACTAACTTTGAAAAACATGTTTATTTACATTGTAAAATAAAAAACATTGAAAATATGAGAATTAAATTTTTTTTGCCGTTAATTCGTATTTTAGGGTGCCAAGTAAAAGTAAAAATTTTGCATCAAACTGTATGTATCTACTTGTGATTGATCAGTCCACAATTGATGTGGTGCGTTGGGTTCACGCAAGAATTTCTCAATAAAACTATAAGCATTTCGAATAACTTATAGCTTGAAATGTGGGTTGGCCCACCTAGAGTCGGACCTAAACAGACCAAGTTTGTTTATATTTTTTTTTGGGTAATTTACCGCCCGGTTTAATCCGGACTCGAGGGGTAGGAGTGTTGCCCACATAGGCAAGGTTGTCCCCTCTCCCAATGAGAGCGCTTCCCGGGATTCGAACACGCATTCTCCTCCTTGCGGGGGTTGTAGCCCACTTACCAGCTCAACCAACTACTCATTGGTACCAAGTTTGTTTATATTTGTTGACAAAAAATTGTATTTTTGAAGGTCGACCCTAGAGTAATCGGGCTTTAGCCCTCTTTTAAACATATTTTTTTTAACCAAAATTATAAAACTTTAAAATGCACAATAAGTTATTGAAAAATATTGAAATGAGAGGACTTGGGAGTGTATTCTAAAGTGCATAGTACATTGTTCTTAGCAAAATTATTGAGTTAATGATGAGGTTAAAGTTATTATTGAAGCCAAAACCAAATGAAATTGCTTCAATATCAAAATTATTAGTGCCTTTGGTTGTGGCTATGAAAGTAAAGAATTGGAAAGTGAAGGATACTCCCTCATGTCCCTAATATAAGAGTCAAAATTTGAATGATTTTGGTCCATAATATAAGAACTCATCTCACATTCTCTCCTCATTTAATGTGTTTTTTTCTACTTTACCCTTAACTCTCTTTCATATTTATTACTCCCTTCCATCCTATTTATAAGTCACCAACCGCCCAAATTGTACATACCAAGGAATGAAGGTTAATGGAAGTTGAATCATTAAATTGGTCTTATCTTTTCCATCTTTGTCTCTCCCACCTTCATCACTATGGCCCACTACCTTTTCTCTCTCTTTATTAATCCTTTATCTTTATGAGTATACATATGTGTGTCTTTTCCATCTTATCTCTCTTCTCATCTTCTAATGTTCATTTCCAATGATAAGGGTATATTGAAAAAAATTTAATAAATGAGTTGATTAATGGTAGTTGGTGACTTATATTAAGGACCAAAATTTAGAGGCGGTTGGCGACTTATAATAAGGACCGGAAGGAGTAATGCCTATGTATTTCTCTTTTAAAAGTATCATAATAAATAAGGACAATATTGAAAAAGAAACATTAACTGTAACATTAACTGCAGACACTCAAGCTAACATTCACATGTTTTCTTAAGAAGCGTTTTTTTGCGGCTAGCTCTTATATTAGGGATCAGAGGGTGTATTTGGTAATTTATATATATCTCTGTATCCACAAGTTTTCTATCTCAATCTCACACTTTTGGTGTCTTCAAATTTTTAATTTTCCATCAATTCCTATACTTTCCATCTTCAATCTTTAGTGAACATTTCTCCACTTTTCTTTCCCCCCTAATTCACTCCTATTCACAACTGTCCACCATCAACACATGTACCCATGGAGTTACCCTTTAAAGCCAAATGAATTAAAGTTTTTTTAATTCTGTTCTTTACTCGTGATTTTGAGCAACATGATCTCAATTAATTCTGTTCCACGCAGCTTACATTATTATTTCCCCTAATTCACATAGGATATTAAAAGTTAGCAAAACTAATTTCATGAATGTAAACAAAAAGAAAAAGAAAAAGAAAAATAATCTGATACACGCGTGTCCCTCCTACGATTCACTCGTGTCACTGTCACATTTACGTATATGATCTAACGACTAAAATAGGTCCATGAAAGAGTAGAGTAGGGTTGTGTTAGACTTCGACAATTAACTTAAAGTATGTCGAATATATTGAGTATAGACACACATATTTTTTTGTATAACAGGCGTCGTGTGATCATGTAGCCGACCCCACTTAACTTTAATTGGGATAAGGCTTTGATGATGATGATATCTATCGGCTAAAATAAAAGAATGCGTCGAAGTCTGCACATCTGACCCACCAAAATCCACGACCGCACCAAAATCCAACATCTCTTGTCTCTCCTCCCCATAAATAAATATCTGCTTCTCATTTTCCCCACTCTTAAAAATTTCATTCTTTTCCATTTCAAGGCCCTTCCTTTTGATCCCAGGTTTGTGCTTTCTCATATAACACCATCAATCTATTATCATTGTTTCCCTTTTTCGTTTATCATCGGATCTTGGCGAAGAATTAGTCACTGAAAATCATGGGTTATTGATCTTTCTCTTAATTGTGAACCTTACTGGTGTTTTCAATATTGATGTCATTGAATAATGGACTGATATTTTTGTTTTTCCCTCATTTTCATTTTCAAGTTTTGATTTTTTTGTTACCCTTTAGGACTTAGACTGTGAAATTGGTGAAATAATGGATAAGTTGAACTTAGCTCAGCTGGGTGAGAAGCTGAAGACAAGTGGGGCCCAAATGGGTAGGCTTGTTAGTGATAAAATGAAGGAAATTTTGCAGACCCCAACTTCTGAATCAAAGATGGTTGATGAAGCAACATCAGAGATTTTAGTGGAACCAAATTGGGGCATGAATTTGCGGATATGTGCAATGATTAATAGTGAGGAGTTTAATGGGTCAGAGATTGTGAAGGCCATAAAGAAGAAGATTTCAGGTAAGAATCCAGTGAGTCAGAGGCTTAGCCTTGAGTTGTTGGAAGCATGTACTATGAATTGTGAGAAGGTGTTTTCTGAGGTGGCATCTGAGAAAGTGCTTGAAGATATGGTTAGAATGATTGATAATCCTCAAGTTGATCACATGACTAGAAGAAGGGCTTTCCAGTTGATCAGGGCTTGGGGAGAGTCTGAGGATATTGCTTATCTACCGGTGTTTCGGCAAACATATATGGTATGTGTTTTATTTAACGTGTTATGATGTGACATGAAAACTTGTTGATTAGTCTTTGATTGTCTTTTTATGTTGTTGTTTTATTGTTTGCTTGCCGAATTTCTAGTATTCATTATGTTTGTCTCCTTTTCCTGGATCTTGTGGACGAGCTTGTTTATTTATATTTTCATTTTGGACTGTAGCCTCTTAATGAACTTATCTTTTAGCAGGACAAATGGCAATCCAGGATTAAAATATGGCACATTGTGCTGTTGAAGTCAAAGATTGATCTTTAAAATGCATAACACACTAAATAAGAGGAACTTAGGGGAAATTTTTTTGTAGTTTTTATAACTAACTGTTGATCTCAAAACTACCATGGAAACATGACTAGATTCATTTGTTTGAATAGCATCTTAAGTAGCCATCAAATGGTACTGAATATTTAAATAAACCAAGTAAATTCAGTAGCCATTTTATTTGTCTTGGAGAGTCAACTTTGTCAGATTCGTTTTTTTTATTTGATTTTTCCTGTCTCATATAGCTTGCACCTATTGTTAGATACTGTTTTATAATCTTGATTGGATTAGTCCTTCCAATGTAACCCTGAGTTTTTTCTTCTTAGGAGTGCTTGCAGCATAATACTGCACTTTCTCTATCGAATTCATTTTTCCCTGATCCATTAAACATAGTGCCTCCCTTATTTTCTTTAATTGGCTGCCTTATTCCACAATGTCAAGTTTATCTTTGAATTTCACCCTAACCTGGTTGATGGCAGAGTTTGAAAGGAAGAAATTTGCCTCTAGAGAGAGATGGAGGAAACTCGGCACATGTACCATATTCCTTGGAGTCTCATTTACATGATAGTTCGTTAGATCCTCCTGAAAGTTATCCTGTTCCTGTTGCTACGGTGTATGAGATGAATGGATCTGCTCTCTCTCCCAATCCCAGAAGCCTATCAGCTGAAGAAAAGAAGGAGCATCTTGCCATTGCTCGAAACAGTCTTGAAATACTCTCTGCCATATTAGATTCTGGAGCAGAGCCAAAATTGTTAAAGGTAAACTTTCTGATGTTAAAGGAATGTGCCATTCTATGAGTTTTAATGTTCCATTCATCTTTATTCTCGCGAACTGGTTTCTCCTCTTAACAGATGTTTGTATATCCACATGCATGAAGTGTAAATCCATCGCAGCATTCTGGGAAAATGGTGTGATTTGTTTTCTACATATATAGTCTTTTGTTTGCAGACTTTTATTAGATTGAAATTATGGGAAAGAAGCTACATACTTTTCAGGGCTAAAGTAATGTTTAAATGCATATAATCTGAGTGCTTAAAATTTCAGATTAGTAGTGATTGTGGTGGTATTTGTTTAGGTATGCAAATTACATTAATTTGTTGTTATGAAGCTTTTGCTGTCTTTTCTACCAGTATTTTTCTATATCGCCAAACAGAGGGATAATTCTTCACTGATAAATTTTACCAAAAACCTCTCTTGCTTTTGCAGGAAGATGTTACTGTGAGCTTGTTGGAGAAGTGCAGGCAGTCACTGCCTGTCATAAAAGTGATTGTGGAAAGCACCACTGATGATGAGGTAACACTTTTTGAGGCTTTGAACCTTAATGATGAGCTACAACAGATAGTTTCCAAGTACGACGAGTTGGAAGCTGCCCAAGATTCGGGAGCTCAACCTCCCCGAGTTGCAGATTCCACACAACATGCTGCAGAAGCTGTATAAAATTACGCCGTGCCACCTGAAAGTCTTGAAGGTGATGAATCTGGTGAGCCTGATGCTGCTGAGAGACTTCAAAGGAAAATACCTAATAAGCCTGACACTTCTGATGTCAACTCTACTGCTGTTGTTGGTGGTCCTTGTGAGGCCAATACAACAAATTGCGCAAAAGAGAAGGATGCTAAATCCGATGGCAAGAGAGATGCCGAATGAGGACATAGCCAGTTAAACTTTATCAATGTTCATATCTTAATGGTAGGGTGTTAGTTCTTTCTGTGCTGTTGATCATGTTGCTAGAATATGTAATTGGCCGGATTTTCACGAGGGCCTGTAATACTTGTTATATAGGGGTACAATGCAAGTTTTTAATGACTCAATTTGTTCAGTCTGTAGGTCATTTTCTTATGTGAAACACGGTCTGTCGCTCTGTGTGTGTTCATTTCAGTGTTAACTCTAAACTAAGAAATTTGACCGAGGAAATAAGTTTAGCTGTGTTGCCATATTCTTGGACATCCGTGATTCACAGTTCTTATGCTGAGTTTGTGGTCAGTTTGTAAATAATTCAGTGTTCAATTTTAGATTGAATGTCATTTATTTAGGTAAGTTACTTGTCTCTCTCGTTGTCCTCTGAGAATTTTAATATTAATCAGAGAAAGTGATGTACAGTATGTCTTTGGTATGGGATTCATGCGAAACTGATGCAAAAACGTGAAACCCGACAAAAACTAATACTCCCTCCGGTCCTAAATATAGGACCTATTTAACTTTTTTAGGGAGATTAAGGAATGTAGTTAAGTTAGTTATTTTCATGTGTTCTTCCAATATTACCCCTTTTAAAATAAAGTGTTTCTTCTACCTATAGACTTCCTTTCTCCACTCACTGTTCATCCCGCCTCCTCATACGGCACCACCACCTCCCTCAACGATGTCGCCACCGCCCTCCTCCGACGCACCTTGCCGGAGATCGGAGATCCGCCGCCGCCGGTGCCACATAAGTAAATAGCGATCTGTCAATTTCTATGCCCAGGTTGTGGTTCATCGCGTCATAGGCTTCGATCTGAACCTCGTGATTGTCTTTCCAGAACCAGTTATCATGCCTCTTCGTGATTGATGTTCTCAGTTGAAGACGAAGGTGAAAGATTTGCCTTCGGATTCTTATTCATTTTTCTATTGCTGCGAGATTTCTCCATCAAATCGATTGCAACGCCTTGAAAAAATCAAAATCTGATCGATTTCAAGCTTTCATCCACCGATTTCACTGTATATTGTCAGATCTAAGTAAAAATCGAAGGATATTGAAGGAAATTAGGATTTTTCATTGCGAAAAAGGAGGATTAGTTCAATGCAGTGCAATAGTTTAATAAGGGCAATTTAGGAAAGAATTGACTAAAATTGTAATTAGGTCTTATATTTAGGACCAAGATTGAATCTCCAAATAGGTCTTATATTTAGGACCGGAGGGAGTATAAATCAAACAGGTACTTAAAAATAAAAATGCCTCCAATATGGTACTGCATCTAAATCTTCCACGAGTGAACACATTAGGTGGAGCTTTTTCTGTCTTTGGGATATGGAGTATCAATTCAGGACCATTTCATGAACACTGGTCTGTTTTTTATGTATGATCAAAACTATTACCACTCATTGTCACATTTTTCTATTTCTCATGATCAAATATACTTTATCAATTGATAGCTTGATACAGACAGTGAAACGCAAGCACAGCAGTACATTCACTGCTTGCATTTATCCCTTGAATAATACTAATTGAAATGCAACTGAGATCTTTTAACAGGGTAACTAGCTATTAATTCCAAGTATAAAATCACATAAAACTTAGTTTGAATACATAAATTCAAATAAAAGGTGCCTACTACTTTCCTGTTTTACTCTATTGCCCCGTGGTATTATAGTTTCTCTCTTTTCCAGTTTTAGTCTGTATCCCCATGTTCTGCCTTTTTTGAGGTTTCTTCTTTTAATTCTTTTATAGTGAGGAGAATAAATATGGGAGAATTGCACTGTAGTTCTAAGAAACAGAATTAATATCAAATTAGTTTCAATAACTTGCTAATTTTGTCTTTTCACTTGTTAACAATGACATTTTCACTTGTCAATAACAAGTCATTGAGATTCGTTTGATATTATTTTTTTTCTTAGACTACAATTCAATTCTCCCAAGAAATATGCTACCCCTAATATTTTTGTTCAATAGGCAAGGATTGAAGACTCTCACAAATAGAGTGGGTTTGATCCCTGAGTTGGTCGAGGTGGTGTCAGTGAGACACATTCACAAGTTAGTGAAGTTAGGAGATTCTTCCCATTATACTAGAAAACACGACGTGCTTAAGGACATGTTCCAATGAATCATAAGTCAGTTCCTTTACCCTTAGATTATGGGTGAGTCGGACTCATTTTCTAAAGTTTTAGTATAATCAACAAAGAAGAAACATCCAAAATGGAAGACTTAAACTGCAAAATGGATTTTAAGGCTAACATTTGCTCTATTGCTAGTGAAATACATAAATGTTAACAATAATAAATTGGCCTTCATATTAAGATATCAGATCCAATGGAATCTGGAAACTTAAGACCAATACCAGTTTGTAACTTTGATTAATTAAGCTAGTTGTGGAAATGGATCATGGATGTCTAGAAATTGAAAGCTGAGAGAAGAGTGCCAAATTTGATCAATAACTATGAGTTTGAAGCTAGTTATAAACAAAGAGAAAAAGGGATAAGTTCACAGGTCCTGATCTTAGTTATGCAGAAGTGGTGCAAGATATTTTGTGCCATCCCAAGTCTTGCACTACATAATAGTCCTCAGAGTCAGTAGTTGTTAGCATTCATCATTTAACTAGTTCATTAATTAGTCACGCATGTCGTGGTTCATCTTAAATTTTGCGCACACAAACACATATGGAGGATAATAATATATTTATTCATATCTGTGCAAATGCAAGTGCATGTGAATCCTACATGATTCTGATTTAACTGGAAGAAAAAAAAAATCACTGCTGGGATGTAGAAGAGTTAAAAAAACATATAATGATTAGAAAAATCAAATCTATGGGCCTGAATAAATTTGTGACAGCGGTATTCTAGTTGTTTAGCTCTTTCAACAAAGCTGAGGGATAACTCAAGAGTCAAGACTTCAGTATTTTATTTATTTATTATTCATTAGGACATGATGAGGCAATGGAAACTTGAGAAATTCAGAGCAGATGACTTCACAAAATATAGTTCTATTTTTTATTCAAATAGAACTAACTATATTTATTGGAGATCATAAAATATTGCGTTTTGGCTCCTCCGATGACCAAGGATATTTACAAAATTACACACAAGTATTTTTTTTAATAGGATCTATTCTGAACCGTCGGTGCCACGGTACCATTGGGAAGTAAAGAAATGCATACCTGAATTTCTACATCAATATATGCAAAGGTCTTAACATACACACGCCCCAATTATTCACGAAAAGTTTCAACTATATCTATTTTTTACCATAAACTTTTATCTTTTAAAAAACTTTGGAAAAAAAAATACTCCTTATTAATTTATATTTGACGAATGGTAGCTATTAACCTTTCAGGACTTGGAAGTTTTTTGTTTTTTACCAAACAGGACTGGAAGTTGGAACTAATCATTTTTAAGAACCACTATATCCTAAGGTTTTTCACCTTCCGTAACTAGACACAATTGGCGAGATTCTAACTTCTATTAAAGTAGTTTATTTTGCCTGAAAAAAGTTTTAAGTGGTTAAACGTTTATTAAACAAAATTTTAGTTTGTCTGCTCGGAATAGTAGTTCAACGCAGTTACATTAAACAAAATAGCGACAAACTTATAGTGAGAAAAAGAAAGATACAAACTCTTATTAATATAAAATAAAAGAAAGATAAACTCTTACGTTTGAATATAAAGCCGACCCTTTACATTAAATAAAGTATAAGGGTGGATTTTACCCCTAAAATTTTAATCTATAATAAATTTGCCTTTAAGTAGTAGCAACAATCTTACCTTCAACATCAAAATCACAACGAGCAATGTCAACTTTTCAATAGCCAACGCAAGTTTTTTTTGCTGTATAAGACATTTATATGATACGTTTCAAGACTTTCATGATAATTTTAAAATAAAAAAATTCTAAACTAAAATCACTCATAAATGGAAACATTAAGACTACAAATCTACAATTCACCCCAAATATTATACACACACCAAACACAAAACACAAGAATGGCCAACTTAGCTCAGCTAATAAGCTCGATTGTCATAGTTTTTGAGATCACGGGTTCTAATCAACCTCTCTTTGCAAAAACAAAACAGAAATAAGACAATCTAGTTTATTTCTTTTCCCACCACACTCATCAAGTGGATGTCGAACTAGGTTAACCCTTTATATATACTCCCTCCGTTCCTAAATATAAGAGCACTTTAACTTTTTTGGAGAATCCTAAGAAAGCAAAATGAACAATTTAATCATAACATATTTTAAATATTATTAGATCATATGTAAGGTCATAAGTCAAATAAACTAGTTTAGTGAAAAAATTTGGGAAAATCAATTTTTAATTACCCTATTTAGTTTTCTTAGAATTCTCCAAAAAAGTCAAAGTGTTCTTATATTTAGGAACGGAGGGAGTATGTGTGTGTGTATATAATGAAAACGAAATTCATAATTAAATAATTAACCGATTTCTTTTTTCCAAATAAAAGGAGTGAATGCCCACAATTCTAAATTTGGCGCTTTACCAAACCAACGGTTAAGAATTCTCCATTTTTCTCCCATGCATGAAAACCACCACCATCATTCCCTTCCTCTCCTGAGTCCTCTTCCCCCACCTCCTCCCTCCACTTCTCCGGCGTCTCATCGCCGCCGGAGTTCTCATCCCCGCCATGGACTCCGCCGGCGATGAACCCCACCTCCCCACACCCCACCAAACCACCCCCAACAACCTTCAACAACATCATCCTCATAATAACAACCAAGAAGGCCTTATTGGAATTCCAACCAATAAGGCCTTATTGGAATTCCGTTACAAGGTCCAAGACTCCATCTTAGGGAACCACTTGTTAGGCCCAATAGATGAGAATCTCTCCATAAGAGAAAAAACCAATGCTTTGAGGGAAGTTTCTATATGGGGTGTCCCATTATTGCCTAGTAAGGCACATGAGGGTACTGATGCTGTTTTGTACAAGTTCTTAAAGGCTAGAGATTTCTCTGTTGATGATGCCTTTGACATGTTGCAAAAGACTGTGATGTGGAGGAAGGAGAATAATATTGACTCCATTCTTGAGGAGGAGTTTGATTGTGAGTATGAAAATTCTGTGTGTGTGAATGGAAGGGATAGAGGGGGTCGTCCTGTGTGTTATATGGTTTATGGGGTTTTTGGTAATAAGGAGATGTATAAGAAGGCCTTTGGGAGTGAGAAGGAACGTGGGAGGTATTTGAGGTGGAGGATTCAGTTCATGGAGAGGACTTTGAGGAAGCTTTGTTTTAGGGAAGGTGGGGTCGATTCTGTTGTTCAGATTGTTGATTTGAATGGCACACCTAAGTATGTCATGAGGGAGGTCAATTTGATAAGCAAGAAAACTTTGGCTCTCTTTCAGAATTATTATCCAGAGACCATATACAAAGAGGTTGGTAGTACTTGGTATCATAAGAAAGTGTTATTAGTATTTTTTGTTTATTTTGTGCAATCTTAAACTGAGTATGAAATTTATGTGTTTTTTGGGTATGTATGTATGTATGTACAGATCATAGTGAATGCTCCATTTTGGTTCTACACATCCCAATTGTTAATCTCACGGTTCATTAGTAATAAAAGTGAAAAGGAGTTCATCTTGGCCAGGCGACCTAAAGCTACACAGACACTGCTCAAGTGAGTTTTGTAATCCATTCTTTATTTCCATCCTTTTGTTTTACTTCATTGATTAAACCACTAACATTCTGACTATACTCTTAATAATATCCTGGAAAGGTTCATAGCCCCAGAACATCTTCCGGTTGAATATGGTGGCCTCAACAGGCAAAATGACCAAGATTTCTCTACTGCTGATAAAACCTTAGAACACAAAATCAGAGCAAATGCAATTTCTAAAATTGAAATTCCAGTGAACGAGGTGTGCTACCTATCTATGATGTTTCATATCAAAGTTTGTTCATATATGGACTCTAATTTTAATTTTCATTTCTATTGACTTTGGTGTTTTGCATTTTTTTTGTGTGTGTATAGCCTGGAGTGACATTAATTTGGGATGTAACTGTGGTGGGATGGGACGTGGTATACAAGGAAGAGTTTGTTCCTGAAGATGAAGGCTCATACATTATATTGCTGCAGAACCAAAAGAGAGTTGGTGACTGCATTAGAAATTCGTTTTACATAAATGAACCAGGGAAGGTAGTTATTACAGTTGGAAATGGAACCTACAAGAAGAAGAGAATGTTCTATAGATCAAAGGCCACCGACAGTACTCTCCCCATGTACATATTTTGGAAGAAATACAAAAGAGATATGGCTTAAATTCTGAATGTAAAGCTTGCAGTTTCCTAGTGGCTTAGAAGCAAAACCATACTTAAGGTGTTGTCTGAACAAATTCTTTATTACCAGTAGAATCGATATTATAGGATTTTTTCCTACGTTGAACTAGAAATAGAAATTGCATATGTGATACATAGATAGTGTGGCAAGTTTCGTTCTACCGCTTGATTTTATAGGAGAATCCTGATTTTCTGCAACAGTTGCATTAGCTTCATTCTTCATATGTTCAGAAATTATTCATAGAGATTTTGCACATGATCAGAACCATATAAAATAATTAATTAAAAAGGGATTAAAATTATTCCGGAAATGCTAAAACAAGGCAGTGATATATAATTATAGTGGTTTTATAACTCCAATACATGAATATACGTGCTTTCCACCTTGGAACTTGAGCCTAAGATTTGAACAGAAGGTAAATTTTGACCAAATAACCATAAGATTCCATCACCCAAATGGTGAAGCAGAAACTAGTGGCATTCACGATGACAAAGCTTTCTGATTTTTCATTTTTTGGTACTATGTTGGTACTTTTCTTTCCCATATCAAAGGGATAATATTAGGACCTAATTGACTTTTTTTAGAGGTTAAGGTTGCGAAATAGACTATTAAATCATGACATATTTGATATACTTTTAGATTATACATTAGTTTATAGGTAAAATAAACTAATCTAAGGGAAAAAATCAGGTAAATCCGTTTATAATTAACTTATTTTGTTTTTTATAGGATTTTCTAAAAAAGTCAATTAGGTCTTATATTTAGTACCGGAGGGAGTAGCAAATTAGCAATGAACATTCATTCTCACAGGGAAGAAGCAAAAGACCAAATAATAACAATTAAAGGACGGGTGTCTTCATATTAGTACACAGGCTCAACAAGGAGAACAAGAATGTCAAGGAAGGCATTCTAGAGGAGAAGCTTACTATAACTCAGTAATGATCTAGACTAGAACCAGAGTGTTCACAAAATAGGACAGGATCAAGACACTCTTTTCATTGTCTCATCCCATAAAAGGCTTAGGACAAGGTTTTTGTCATGTGTCATGTCTCATCCCAAATTGGGTTCTTTCCAAAATGAAGTATTATGTAAAAACCACAAGTGCAGACTCCTACCATTTTGAAATCATTTTGGGAAGTTTCAAACCATAATTTCCAATTTTGATAAAAAAAACCATAACTTCCAAAATTGACACCAAAAGATCTTATAATTAAAAAGTCATTTTACATTTTTTTTAAATAAATGGCAAAACACTATTAGTTTGGGTTATCAAGAAATCGATTTCACATTCTTCCACCACACAAGGGATGATTAAGACGAGCTGTGAAACTTACTTTCATCATGAGAGCAACAATAATTTAGGGGTGGGAATAGATAGTCGGAGCTTTCAATAGGTGGTTTAGGGTTTAACTTTGTCTATTTGATGAATAGGCAAGTCCATGACATATTTTATAGTTTTATTGTATAAATAGGCGAGGTTATTTTATGAAAATCTTGCCTTCAAGCCTGTACGCCTAGCTTGTTTAATATTGCAAAGTATTGTATAAATAATATTGTCATATAGTATATGTATGTTATAAAATGTGTTACTGAGATAATCGTTTGCACTCACATAAAAAAGAGGATAATTTAACACTAAAATTTTATATCAGTTTTAATATAATTATTTACAAAAGTATGACTTTTTTATACACCACTTGTAATAATATCGCGTAAATCAAATTTTATTTCCATTATATGTAGGCTTTAAATATTTTAAAAAAATATTTAAAGCAGTATACACTAACTTGTAAATACGTAGTCAAATACATAGTTTTCAAGCACACGAAAAGTCTACACTAAGACAACTCATGACAATTAAGACCTAAAATGTGAAGCCTTTTTAAGGATTACTTACATTAAAAAGGTCTTAGGCCTTTGTATGCCATTGAAGGCTCAAGCCTCTCATGAGATCATGATATCCATAATCAATCAATGTATTCCCTTGTTCTAGGATTACACCTACAACATTTAACAAAAGTCTGACTTACCATATTCCCACCCTATACAAGAGCATGACTATAATTAATGATAGTCTATCTGTTATTAAATATAAAATCACTTTTGAAATTCAACTTGTTCCTAATTATATGATCACGGTCTAAATTCTCAAATGAACCCTACAATGCTCATCTATAAGGGAGAGTGAGGATAAAAATATATAGTTGGAATAAATTGGTAATATCATATATAAATAACTAACTAATCAACTCTATTAATCTAATCAAATTAGAAATTGTGATCTTATATTTATGACTATGATTGGAGGGAGTATTAATTAACCATGGGCTTTCAGGAAAAAATGAAGGTTGGGCTGTGATTAATGAAACTAATTAGGCTTGGGCTGTTCACCTTTGTTGATGGGCAACCCTAGACCGTGAAAGGTCTTGGTTCTTACAATCCTGACGCCAACTTAGCACAATTACTCCTTTTTTCTTCCTTTAATTTCTCGTTCCTTTTCTTTCTTCTTCCCCAAGAAGGCCAAATTTTGCCTTCTTCTCTTCTTATTCTCATTTTTCAAGGCCAAACCTCCACCATATTCATACCTATATGGCAAGCACAAAGCTATTCTGTGACTTATTATTGTCTCAACCATCTCATTTTCTTCAATTAAAGCCACACCAATTTCTTTCATCACATATCTTCTCCCAAATTTCCTTTTTTTATTAAAAAGTTTTAAGCTTTGGCCCTATTTTCAATACCACTTACCTTTTTAGCGTTTTTTGTGATATCATATTATTATTATTATTATTATTATTATTATTATTATTATTATTATTATTATTATAGGCTTCAAGTAGAAGGCTGCGTTTGCTTTCTCAATGTTCAAGCCTAAGTTCAAACCATAGTTTCCAAAATTGACACAAAAACCACTGTCTGCTACCATTGTAAAAACCACTGTCTGCTACCATTTTGAAATCATTTTGTGAAGTTCAAACCATAGTTTCCAAAATTGACACAAAAAAGTCTTATGATTAAAAGGTCATTTTACAATTTTTTTAAATAAATAGCAAAACACGTTTGGGTTATAGGAGAAATCAATTTCACATCCTTTCACCTCCCAAGGGATGATTAAGGTGAGCTATGAAACTTGCTTTCATCACGAGAGCAACAATAATTTAGGGGTGAGAATAGTCAGAGCCCTTAATAGGTGGTCTACGATTTAACTTTAATGAATAGGCAAGTCCATGACATATTTAATAGTTATAAATATGCGAGCTTATTTCATAAAAATCTTTCCTCAAATCCTATACGCCTAGCTTGTTTAATATTGCAAAGTATTATATAAATAATATTGTCATATATTATATGTATATTACAAAATGTTTTAGTGAGATAATCTTTTGCACTCACAAAAAAAAAAGATAGTAACTTTTAACACTAAAATTTTATATTAGTTTTATTATAATTATTTATAACAGTATTACTCTTTGTTATACACCACTTATAGTAATATGGCGTAAATCAAATTTTATTTCCATTATATGTATGCTTTGAATATTGTAAAAAAAATATTTAAAGCAGTATAACTTGTAAATACATAGCTTTTTAAAATTGTATGAAAGGTCTACACTAAGCCAACTTATAACAATGATAAGGCCTAAAATGTGAAGCCTTTTTAAGGATTACTTACATTAAAAAGGTTTTAGGCCTTTGTATGACATGGAAGGCTCAAGCCTCCTGAGCTCAAGATATTAATGTATTCTCTTGTTCTAGGGACATGCGTATTTAATAAAAGTCTGACTGACCATATATTCCCACCATGCCCATAATTAATGATACTAATTAAGCTTGGGCTTGAAAAAAACTAAAGTTGGGCTGTGATTAATGACAGTAATTAGGCCTGGGCTGTTCACTTTTGTTGATGGGCAATGGCAACCCTAGACCGTGATAGTCTGTTCTTTTTTTCTTTCCTTGATTTCTCCTTCTTTTCTTTCTTCCTCCCCAAGAACTAAGAAGGCCAAATTTTGCCTTCTTACCTTTTATTCTCATTTTTTCATATTCATACCTACATGGCAAGCAGAAAGCTATTCCGTGACTTATTCTTGTCCCAACCATCTCTTTTTCTTCAATCCGCGCCTCACCAGGTTTGTTCATCACATATTTTCTCCCAAAATTCCTTTTTTTTCTTATAAAGTTTTAAGCTTTGGCCCTATTTTCAATACCCACTTGCGTTTTTCGCGTTTTTGTGATATCATATTATTGTTATAGGCTTCAAGTAGAAGGCTGCGTTTGCTTTCTCAATGTTCAAGCCTTCGTAGATACAGTGTCTTCAATGAGTTCTCAAAGAAACTTAAGGGTGAAGCTGAAAGGTACTTCATTTATCTCTCTTTGGTGTATCTTCTAGATTAATATCATAGCTTAAAGTTTGCATCTTTTTCATATATTTTGTACGTGTGAGTTGCCTATTTCAGCTTTTAATGCACACATAGGTGACATTATTGTATGTGTCATAGGTTGTATTTATTTGCCTGCTAGTAAGATATTGTTTTTATACGTGAGAGGTTGGTTGCTGTATGTGTTTCATTGGTTGTAGTAATCCGGAGTTTAGGCAATCGGTGAAGGAGCTAAAGGATAAGGCGGAGGAGTTGAAAGGGGTGAAAGAAGACATTAAAGCTAGGTGAGTTATGTGTTGTGATGAACATAGTGGAATGCATGACTTGTGAATTATTGTTTATTAGTAGGCTGAGACATACTGTTGTATGTCAAGGCTGCGTCGGCACTTCTATGGATGGCCTGAGATGCTGAAATGGAAAATGCAGAACAAAGCAGATTACTCAGCAGCTGTACAAACAGGCGGATGAAGTGTGGACTGAAGCAGAAGCTGCTGCAAAGAAGGTACATTCAGAGGCATCTTTGATATTTTTGTGTTCCACATAAATGGACAAGAAATGTCAACTAGTTGTCAGATTATGTAAACCAAATTATTTCTCCTACATAGTTTTTTTTTTTTATCGTTATGTAGGAAAATCAGCTATATATATTTCATTTTTCGTTAGTTTTTACATGCTTCGCTTGTTACTGGTATTGGTGGGAAGCCTTGTTTATTGGGTGAGCTGATGTGGTAAAATATGTTGGTCGATTATACTTGTTGCAGGTTTCTAGCAATGTGAAGGAGAAGATTTCGGCTGCAACTGAGGAGGTACGTTTATGATTTTCCAATCAGCTAGTGACACGGTTTTATGGGTTGATACATGATGGCTTAGTAATTTTACTCCATGTGTAATTCAGGTGAAACAAACTTCTGGGACTGGAAAGCAGGATTCTGCAGGATCAACTGGTTCTTCAACTGGACATGATGCTGGTGCAACAAAACAAAATCAGTCTCCACATGAGGAAGAGAAGCATCAGCAATTTACATCTAGTAATGAAGCAGAATCATTTTTTGGCAAGTTTAAGTCAACCATCTCTTCATCAAATGTTTCGTCAGCCTTCCAAAAATTGAAGGAAGCAAAGTTAGTAAACGTAGCTAGGAAAGGATTCGAAATTGTAAAAGAGGAGTTGAGTGATAGCCCAAATAGGAGAAGGCATGTTCCCTCCCCACCAAGTGGGGAAATTAGTAATAGAACTGAACTTGTTGTCATGCCCTCAAAACAATCTTGGTGGAGTAAGAGAGTGGATGATTTCAAAGAGAAGGTATTTAGCTATTGGTTCCTTATTAAATGGTTGATATTGAAACTTTTCTCCTTTAGTAATCATTTCAAATTTTGCTTTTAGGTGAAAGACCTTCCTATATCCAAGAAATTTATCAAATATAGTGATCCTGTCAAGACAAAAGGCCAGGAGGTGCGTTTTGCTAGATTTGTCTACCAAAAAAGTTGCTGTTTTTCTGTTCTATTAAAAAGTTGCCTTTCTGAAGCATGCGTCATTTGCATTTATAATGTGGTGATTGTTGACATGATCGTCTTGGATTGCTTAGGAGAAATTGTTATTCTGGACGATTTCCAGACTAGAATTTTTAACCTGTAATTCTGTATTTGGAGCTGACAGATTGTAGAAGACTTGAGGGAAAGATATGAGACAAGTGACAACCCAATTATTCATAAAATACAAGAGTAAGCTTTTGATGATCTCTTCACGCTCCTTCTTGTGCATAGAATTTTTTTTTTTGATCAAAATGTGCATAGAATTTGAGGAACTGAACGTTATCTTAATGTGTGAATTTGGGGCAGCTATGATTTCCACTGTAAACTAGTACTATTCCGATCATATGTGGTTAGGTGCTAATTTGCTATGCTTTTTTTGTAGCATGAATGATAGCATGTTTCAGGAGACAGATGCTGCAATATCTTACAAGGAAATACGTCAACGAGATCCGTATGGTCTTTTGCTTTTTGCATAATTATAAAAAATTCATCTTCTGTAGTTAGTTCGTTACTCTAGCTCTTAACATCGATTTCATTTATTGTGATTGCATGAATTAGTGATTTCTCGTTACCAGAATTTGTCGGGGAAGTTCAGGAGGCTATAAAACCAGTTCTCAATGCTTACATCAAGGTTTGTGTTATGTTTTTCCTAGAGTGCTGGAACTTAACTGTCTTTTGTGCACTTGCCTTGGGTTTTCGTAGTAACATTAGCCCGTCCTCAGCTTTCTCCTTTATCTGTCATAAACCTGTGTAGGGGGATGTTGAAACTTTGAAGAAGTATTGTAGCTCTGAGTTGATTGAACGTTGTAAAGCAGAGCACCAAGCCTACCAAAGTCATGGTATTTTCTTTGATCACAAGGTGAGGCTGCATTCATCTAATCTCCATCACTGTTAGTATCAATTTTCATTTTATGAGGGCTGAGGTTAATATTGATGATTGTGTTCAGTGTTTCTGTTGATTCACGAATGTGTTTTTCTAGAGTCTGGCTTTGCTGAAGTGTATTTCCCATTTAAAAGCAGCGTTGTTTTGTTTTTTTTTTTACCAAATAAAGCAGCATTGTTAACATTTGATTGTTCATACAGATTCTTCATGTCTCCGATGTGGAAGTTAGAGAGACTAAGATGATGGGGTCCTCTCCCTTAATCATCGTAATGGTATAAAATTATTACTTCTTGAACTTTCTTGCTCATTACCATTTTTTGTTCTATATGCTGTGGAAATAATTTTGTTATACTTAATTTAAAAGAGATTGTTTTGATGATCCTGTTAACATTTTCAGTTTCAAACACAACAAATCTATTGTGTACGTGATAGGAATGGGTCAATTACTGATGGAGGCAAGGTGAAGTATTGTTGCTCTCTTTTTTATTGATGTTTTCAATAATGTGATGTGCTAATAATACTGGCTTCTTTTATTTCATTAATAAAGTCTTTGTTGATACATCATATGCTTATCGTGGGGTATAACTTCATAGCCAGATATACTCATGACATGTGGGCATTCACTCCTTTAAACAAATCCTGCTGTCAAATGAAGCCCAAATTTAAGCTACGAATGATAAAAATATTAGCTTAGTTCACACTATTTAATTAATAGGTGTTGTATGAAGGTATATTTATAAGATGTCCAACTGCGAGACTATGAAGGTTGATTGTATTATGTAACTAGAGTTGTGCATAAAAATGCTAGTGGCAGAAGGCATTACGTAACTTAAGATTTTCTAGTAGTATAGCTGTCTTTTAATTTTCTGATGTATCAAAAAAGAGATGTGCATAAAAAATAGCTAGTCTATGGAGTGAATGAACAAACCATACTACTCTTAAGTAGCTAGTCTATAGAGAATTATTTAATTTAATTTAATGATGTTTATGCCCTTTACCAGGATACAATCCACACCGTCTTCTATGCTTGGGCCTTACAACAAATGGACCCAGAGGAACGGGGAGAAGATGCTATTTACCTCATGTGGAGACTAAGAGAAATGCAACAGCACGGTGTCAAGACCCTTATATAATTAATTATATTCATATTGACGCCCACTCAGAATGTTGTATTATTGAGCCTTTATTCACCACCCTAGCGGCCTAGCTTCCTTATATTCAATTTTTTCTCGTGCAAATTTTTGAGGCGGCCATTGGTGAGTCACGTGATTTATTTTTTTTCACAAAATAACACAATCAATAGAAATTGTGCACGATAAGTTCAACTATGAATGCTCAATAAGATGAGCGTCATTGAGGATAAAAATATGACTTACTCTGTTAATAGTGCTCAATTATGAAGGCTAGAAAGGCAACCTTCTTTTAGTTGCCTCTGGCTATAATGCTTCAGAAATTGCATGATTTTCAAAGTTTTTTGTCCATTATGTAGTAAATACAAGGCACATCAGCTCTAATTTTCCTTTGGGAATTTGTAAGCCATAGATTTTTTAAAAAATTTCTAAGTAAAAATCACCAAAAGTATTTGAAAAAAAGAAATATACACTTGGTCCAGTGTTGTGAGGAAAGCCATCTATTCTAGAATTGCTTCAGGACTTGCAAGTTGCAAGAGAATTCTGTTCTATCCTGTGCCAACTTTATCCACAATATTGATGGGGACGTTTATGCAAGGGAATACGAGAATAGGACGGATTTTTATTCAGTATGCGTCAGAAAAGCATTACTAATATTCTTTGTGTATGGTGTATACTAAATATTTGTGATTTTTACACAATGAAAGAATATCTCAACTTGCATACGTGGGGAAGCAAAGGCACGACCAACCAAGAAAAAAACAAAAGGACAATAGACAAGCACAAACAAAAAACTAAAAAGTGGAGTGGTTAAAAGTCAAGACTGCTTAGAATTTAAGCCACTCCATTCCTACTTGATGATGTGTAGAATAGCTTTTAGGTTTTCACTCAGCGTAAGAACCAAGCTAAACCATGCAAATGAGAATATTGCAATGGAAAAGGAATCATCCAATATCTTTGTTATATAGGAACCAAGTTACCATTTATTTGTGGTACGAGTACAACTTAGTTGATCACCTGCAAAGCCTTGTTCTGCTTCTCTTCCATGTCTTGCTTAAGTCTAAAGCTTCCTCCTGCTCGAAAGGTATGGAAGAGTTTCACTTGTACAATCGGGAAACTTCGCAAGATTAACAAGTCTAAAGCCATAAAAAAAACTAGAAAGCATATCAAGAGGAGTACCCTTACTACTTCATCCACCAAAAGGCCCTACAACTTGTCTTCTAGGCGTTTTAGTAAGAAAAAATTAGCAGGATTCAAAGCTGTTTTCTATGGCTTTCAGAAAAAACCTGCGCCTGTTTATATTGATAAGCTCTTCAAAGAGCCTAGTTGTGATATGGTGAAACATGTGAAACCAGAAGTGGTGGAAAATCCACGAACACGAAAGGCGGAAAAGCTCCGTGGCGATGCATGTGGAGAAGCAGGAACAAGTAATAGAGGTGGTGGATTTGATAGTGGCAGAGATAATAATACTTGCACTTCAGATGATATGTGGGAGTCTTTGGCTTTAGCGTCACCTTTGATGCAGGGAATAAATGAACGAGCAGAAGAGTTCATAGCTAGATTCAAGAAGGAGATGGTGGCTCAAGAATTATCAACTAGGAATTTGTAGTTCTTTGTGTTTGACTGTTTCTAATGTTTGTGTAGTAAAAATTTAGTTAGCAAGAGAGGATTTCAGTGAAATTTATGGGTTTGGTTAGACATCTTGATTTATGTATATAGAGAAACGAACTACGTGTGTGATTTTCTTCTTCTATGTGGAGTCTATATATATTATGTCCATTCTCAAAGCAATAAGTGAATTGTTTCTATTGTATTTTATGTTACATATCTTGAAACTGCATAGAAAGGAACGGAAGTTAAAGAATTGAAAAACGATGCTCTCATGTGTTAGAACTAAAATGTACGGAACAAAGCTTGAAATCACTAGTCTGTATGTGTTATTCTTTGTTTATATGTTTCTGAAAGCAGTTTTATAAGATTGGTTTAGATGTGAGTTTTAGGGAAAATTGTTTGAATTCTATATCTAAAAAACCAAACCTATAAACAACAGATTGTTTTACAACTTAAGATTGGTTTAAATGAAAGTTTTTTTAAAATGTTTGAATCCTATATCTATAAGACCAAACCTATGAACAATAAATTGTTTTAAAATTTAAAGGGTTAAAGATCATTCTGGCCTACAAACTATTTCTAAAGTATCTTTTAGCCTAAGAGCAATAAATGGTCTCATTTTGATCAATAAACAAAAAAAAATGATCCATTTTAGCCAATGAACTACTGGAAAATATTAAATTACCCTCGCTAAAATAAAAACATTAATTAAGATATCAGAGTGGCCCACATCTCTCATCATCTTCATCTATCTTTCGCCCTATATGGGACTCCAGAACAGCGAGTGATTAGTCTCACTTGACACGCGGGTGGGGATACCTAGGGAAACAAAATTATGCATGATAATTATTGGATTGCACCTATGAATTTGACCGTCTCACCGTTCTAACATAGGGTCACCATTATATATTCTTGGTGCACTATAAAATTATAAAAGTAAAATATATTAAAAATTTTCTTGGATCCAATTAGTGCCTGTAAACTTCGGCTGAATAGTTAGTGCCTGTTATTCGTAAACACAGCTATTGCTTGGGCCAAACGAAAAGATCAAGTTTGCTCATCCGGGAAACACCACTACTGAACTACATGATTCTGGGCTTGAGGCCCATTTTGTGGTTTAAGTGGCCTTCAATAATTCAGACGAGTGCACCTTGTCAGATTTGATTTGAACCAAGGGGGGAAAAAGAATAACCCAACTCCCCAAGTTCCTGAAGCCTGAAAGTGATAACAGAGCACAAGAAAAGTCTTGTGGAAGAAAAGTCTTGTGGACTGGTGACGCCTTTACAATGTCGCCAATTAAACTTTTAAATTAATCTTATACTACTAAAAGATGTGATTGCATTCAGCAATTAGCAGTGTTCTTTCTTTGCCCAAAAAAAATTATCAGTCTTCTTTAAATAATATTTATTATAATAAAAAATGCATGTGCCTATTAGCTATTGGGAGAGAGAATATTTACATAGTACTAGTACAAAGCGAGTGCTCTCTATAGATCTAAATGTAAGACATATATTTGATAAATTTGATTAAGTTAGGTATGTTAATTATGTAAGTCAATTTAGTGTGTTTTTTGTTTAAATAGTCCAATCACATTCTCTTATTTTATCCTCATCTCTTACTTTGATATTGTTGCAATAGCACTGATATGGGTAATTTTTTTGAAAAAAAAGTTAGATATACCAAGACCCGATGATATATACTCCCTCCGGTCCCTAATATAAGAGCCAAAAATTTGAATAGTTTTGGTCCCTAATGTAAGAGCTCATCTAATACTCTCTCCTCATTTAATGAGTTTTTTCTTACTTTGCCCCTAACTCTCTCTCATATTTATTAATGTTTATGTATTTCTCTCAAAAGTATCATAATAAATATGGGCAATATTGGAAAAGAAGCATTAACTCTAGACACCCAACTAACATTCACATATTTTCTTAATAAGAAGCTTTTTTTTACGGCTAGCTCTTATATTAGGGACCGGAGGGAGTATGTTTATGATAGGAGGTAGCAATAAATGAAGTTGTGGGGAGTACAATTGTAGGTGAGAACTGAGAAGGTCGGGTAGGTGAGGCGTTGAAAAGTTGATGATCCAAACTTGACTAAATCCCACATCAATGGCAACGTTGCTTTGTGTTTTTGAAGATATTATTCCCATGATAAGGCCCTAGCCTGAGCTACCCAGCTTCATGACAAAATCGTTTCTATGTGTGTGGTCAATTAGTTAGGGGCCGCCCTCAAATCCCAGGTCCCATCCAGTATATCCAATTATTTTGAACTTACTCAAATGCTTCATTCTGTTCCATTTCATGTCTTGTCCTTAGTCACCTATAGACATTATCTTTCTTGATCAGATACTCTCATCCTAATTAGTTTCATAATTCACTAGCTATTTCATTTTAACACTGCTCCCCGCTCTTTTTTTTTTTCTCACCAAGCTAAAGCCACTTGATTAGACTGGACTCAATCTGAACTTACCTTTTACCTTATAGCTAGGCAGGTATCACACGTGAATGAAAAAAAATGAAAAAAGGCAGCTATTACATGTACATGGACTACTTCCTTTCTCTGTTAATACATGCATTTCTTTCTACAGCGAGAATATAGTAATTAAGCAAAAGAAAACATGTTTGACTTGTCCTCTCAAATTACTGGAAACCAGTTTTCATGCCAAGCTTATTAATTAGTTATTAGTATAGAGAGATGGATATTCAAATATATTAATTGGTATGATGAAATTTTATATAAAGATACTATTTTATAATTAACTATCATTTTCCCAAAAGATCACATGTTTTGAAACAAAAAATATCATTTTAAAAGCAGTCAAATATGAACAGTCTAAACTAGATTTAATTAAATCTCCTAAATACTTAGCTTTATACGTAATATTGCATGCGAGTTACTTAGAAGAAAAACCCAAATTTATTACCTGTTCCAACCTTCTTGATATTGTTTTGAACTTGTCCGTGTTTCACACTGTTAAATTAAAAACGACAACATCTTTCTTAATTAAGGTTGGGGTAATAGTTGCCTGTAAGATTATATTGTATTTTTCCGTTCATAATGTTAAATATTTGGAAAATCTATAAAAATTAAAATATTACTTTTATACACACACACACACACACACACACATATATATATATATATGTCAAAACAAAAGATCAAAACTGTCACTATTTTATTCAATTATATAATAAAAAAGAAAAAATTATTTGGAAATGACACCAAATTTAAGGGGCACTCGATATTAAGTAAAAGACTAATTGATTTCGTAGAGGTATTAAGAAATTGCTAATAACAACTATTAACAATTGAAATAATCTTTGTAAATAAGTGTAGAAATTGTTAATAAATCTATCTAATATATTAAATATCTTACCTGGAACCTACATGCAATTGTTACATTATACTATTCTATGGATATGTGTGTGTTCATTGCCGGCCACAATCGATGCCTTCAATTTAAATACGTATTCATTACAATGAATAAAATGTAGTTGCGAGCAAATCATACTAAAAGCCATTTCAAGTGATCAAATTTGCTTTGGAATCAGATGGGGAACAAAGGATGTACATTATATTATTTGAACGTCGATGAGCACACATAATACATGCATTTGTTAATGTAACAAATCAACGACAAATTTCCTTGAGAACGAATAATACTAAACATAAGAAAGAGAGTTAAAACTTCAAAGGCACATGAAATCAATTAAACTTCATAACAGCGGTAGCTCTTTGAATTCGTCAGCTCTATTGAAAACATCAAACCAAAAATCCATATCTTCCCCCATACTCAAAGAACCAACATGGTCTTCTTCTACTTGTACCTCATTGTCTAATTGAGATAACAATAACTCAAACTCTGTGGCCGCCGGAATATAATCATTAATAACTTCTTCGGAGGTATCAGCCGAAAGGACTTCCGACCAGAAATCATCATCCAATGCAAGTGACTCCTGAGAATCAACATTAATGTTCATGGACATGTCGTCGTCGTTAATATTGACACTATTAGTTGCTGGGCTATTATGGTTATTTGTAGTGGTGAGGGTGGACACATCACTTGAATGTGAAGGAGAAAGTGGTCTTTTCTCATCGGTTGACCCATTGTGTTGTTGTTCTTCCTTTTGTTTATTTGATTTTCGTTTTGGTTGGGGATGGTTTTGTTGGTTATGTGGAAGCCTCTTCTTCAAGTGTGTGTGCCATACATTCTTTATTTCGTTGTCTGTGCGGCCTGGTAACTTCGCTGCTATTGCTGACCATCTGCATTCATCATTAAGCATCATATTAGTATATAACTATTTAGACATATCATTGATTAATTGAGTATTCGTTTACTATATAAATATATATAACTATTGGTCTATCACTATATTACGTTTTGGTTTAATTAGGATGTGCAGTAGGGACATGCACCAACCCGTTATGAGATCATTTCTCGGAGGTTGTCCGACACCAATTTTTTAATAATAGAAAATTATATTGTTAAAACCACGTGAAAATGTAGCAGCCAAAATGAGGAATCTTTTGCAGACAAGCATGTCCACGTGATATGATTGTAGATCTTAATAGTCCCATCAAAATTATTAATTTTTTTAAAAGAAGAAAGTGCTATTGGGCCGAAACCGCGTTAATAATTGGATGAACAAACGGGTCATTATTCATTAACATTATGCTTTGGTAGCAGAAAATTACAAGGAGAATGTTTTTTTAAAAAAAAAAATTGATATGTATGAAGCATTTTCATGAATTAGCCTGAGAGTTAATCAATAGTACCTGTTTCCCAACATTTCATGAAGCTTGATAATCGTATCTTCTTCTTCTTGGGTGAAGTTTCCACGTTTAATGTCTGGTTTCAAATAATTGATCCATCGGAGTCTGCAACTTTTCCCACACCTTAGAAGCCCTAAAGTGGTACATAAAACACTAAATGTTCATATAAGCGCGAATTGAAAAGAGTGCATAGAAAGGATTTGAAGCTATATGCTAAGAAGAATAGTGAAGAAGGATCTTTGTATAGGATCGATAGATATATACAATGATGGAAAGAAGATATATACCAGCTAATTTGGGGAGAGCACGCCAATTGCTATGGCCAAATTTATTGACATGATTGATCAAAATTTGATCTTCTTCTGCAGTCCAAGGACCTCTCTTCAATCCCACTTTCTGGCAGCAAGGAGCTCTTCCCATTTTCTCTTAAATTATTTTTTGTTTCTTCTCTCTTTATCTTCTTCCTTTCTTTCTTGTTATGTCTGAGATTTACTTGCAGAGTCCTCGCACTTAGCATACATATATATGCTCTTTCGATATCCACTCACGCCCAATGATATATATTTATATATAGACCAAAACAATCATGGCTCAGAAAAGTCCAAGCCAAGTTCATTTCTGAATTGGAAAAAGGATATACCCCACATTTGACCATTTCTCCTTCTCTCTCTCAAGCTAAGTGCCGTTTTATTTAACTATACACTATGATGTGACGTGGGGGATTATTTTAGTCAAATAAAACGTGGCACTTTAATTGGCTATTCTCACAAATAATTTTATGCATACATTTCAGGTGCATGAACTTTTCTTGCTTTCTGACTGCATTATTGGAAATTTAATACTGTAAAATTAGCATTTCACTCTCTATACTAGCTAAGCTCTTGTGCCACTTATTCTGACTCTCTTCAATCTCCTTTTTTTTCCTTCATACAATAGGCAATAGCTGTCTTCAATATTTATTACAACTAACGTCGTTCTTTGTTGTGAAAATAACATCTATCGTCTTCAAATCTCTTGTTCTCATGCTTCACTAGACAAAGCCTAAATTAAACTCCACCATCAACTTGGCTCAATGAAAATGATATTTGCTGTACTATCTCTGGATGTTTCAAAAAAGGCGGTTATTATTCTCTTCACAAAACTTTCTCGTCCTCCAATAAAAAATATTTATTATTTAGGCCGAAATGTAAGCAGCAATATGTTGTATGTATCACTCGTTCGTACATTTCTTTATACTCCTTCTAGTCCTAAATATAAGACCTAATTGATTTTTTCTAGAAATTCCTTAAAAAACAAAATAAGTTAATATATAAATTGATTTACCTAATTTTTTCCTTTAAACTAGTTTATTTTACCTATAAACTAATGGATAATTAAAAATATATCAAATATATCATCATTTAATAACCTATTTCGCAACCTTAATCTCTCAAAAAAAAAGTCAATTAAGTCTTATATTTAGGACCGGATGTAGTATATATATTGGTCGTCCAATAAAGCATACAGTAAATATTATAAAGTACACTTTTGTGTCGCCCGGTTTCATAAACCAATATAGAAAGTTATTTCTTATATTGCTTGCTAGCATTCAGCTTTAGTGGTGTGAGGTGTGAAATGAGGGAACTAGTTTTCCTAGCTAGTCATATATATCTAGACTTTGTTTTCATCATTTGGACTATTTAGGTTGTGTATATATAAAAATGGTTATATAATCTAAATCAAATCTAGACCGTACTATATAAGTAAGATATGATTATCCAAATACAACCAGTAGCTCGTTTACCAATCTTTTTTTTATGAGTGGGAAAGAAAGGATGAATAGAGAAATCGGAATTATCACGATGTTCTGTTCATGAAGCAGGATTGCACATGTTTCTCAATTTCTGCATTAAGTGTATTTAAGACTCCCTGCTCACAAAAGAAGACCGCGCCAAGACCCCACCGAAAGATGACGAACATGAACACCACAATGTGATTTACTTTAATAATAATGGAAGGGCCAATCCTTCATGTTGAACTAATGAGCTAGCTCCCATCTGTTCATCATTATTCTGATATCAATTTCAATTTATTTATTCTAAATTTAAGTTCCTGACATAATTGTTTGCACGTATACAGTTTCTGTGTTGCTCAAATATTTTTCAATGAATTTTTTCGTTTTATTTGCAGACTTCTTTTGTCTAGGGATGTAGAACTTGGTCTACATTCCATACTCATCACGTTTATAATGAGATCTAGACCGTTCAACTTTAATTTTAACGTACCACTTAAATTTAAAACTTGTAATTTGTTGAATTTTAAAAATTTATGTGAAGTGATAGTTATGGGATTATATTTATTTTACATACATTTTATAGTTATTAAATATTTAATTTCAAATTAAATCAAATCCGACCATCTAAATTTAATCTAATAATGTATATTGTTGACGATGAGGCCAAATTTCTCATCAAAATAATGATCATAGAATGTGGATCACTTGAACAATTCAGGCTATCAAAACAGTCCAGGGCCTTATATATAATCATTTTTAATCACACGCGTTGTTGGTCATTAATTCAATATTTGATCAACGGTACTTAACTTAGGTTAGGTTGAGTTCTCTGATTTGTGATTACACTTATTATAATTTACTATATCGTCATCTGTTAAAACGCATGCGTGAACGAATAGCCTATGAACACTTATAAGTTTTTGTATAAACTTTTATAATGTAAACTATGATTTAGAAATTTTCCTCTTTATTATTATTTATTATTTTACAAATATTAGTTGTTAAAATACATTATTTACACATATAAATTTACTTAAAAAATATAATTAGGTATATATTTTGTGTAATTGTTTACATATGCACGCGACACCAATTTCTTTGGTAAAAAAAAACATACATGTGCATGCGCACATAGTTGTCAATTTTTTATAAACACGTGTGATTGCCTATTATTGTGCGAGAATATATATATATATATATATATATATATATATATATATATATATATATATATATATATATATATATATATATATATAATACTTAGTTCACTCTTTTGGGAAATCTTAAGAAAGTAACATAAGTAACTTGTGAATTGATTCGCCTAATTATTTCAATTAAACTATTTTATTGACCTATAAATTATTACGTAATTTAAAAATATAGTCATAGTTAACTAACTCATATTGTTTCGTTAAACTTTATAAAAAAAAATCAATTGAGTCTTATATTTAAGACAAGAGGAAATATTATATGTGAAAAAATGATGGTATGCTAAACCAATAATACTGACTAAGATGCTTGAAATTTAAATGAAAAAGTCACTAGGGGTTTGTAAAAAATTTATTATAAGCCAGAAAGGCCAACCATCCATAAAATAATTAAGGTAAAGAAAGGGGTAAATCTGCCCCCAATCAAACTAGATGATTAATGCTGCAAAATGATAAGTTTTGTGTTTATGACTTAAAAAAGAAGGGATAATTGTACTGAAGTCTCAAATAAAAGATTCAATTTGAAATATGTTTCAAAAGGTTATTAATGATAACCACACACGTACTGACAACTACAATAGTATCTGTTGATAACTGAAAAAGTTACATTTTTGATATTAGATCTATTGTTTTTACTTGGGACTTTAGTGTAATTGTCCCAAAAAGTAATTAAAAGAGCGAACGGCTAGTGTCCATGTATGTATGTTTTTAACTTATTTAATAATCATGTTTTTGTAGATCAATAATATTGGTGTGTGTATCTTTAATCTTTTTATTATCTTTAATTTTTTAATTTGATTATTCTATTTTTACCTGCAGAGTCAATGTTGTCCTGTAGATGGCCCCCCAAAAAATAAAGTTGTTCCGAAACGTGACATATATATATTGTATGGTGTTACCATATTTTTTCGGTTCAACTTTCTGAGCAGCTAACAAAAAATTTTTGCTATTGCAATTTACTCAACAAGTGGATTGATAAATAATTGAAGTTGTCTAAATTCATCAGCAGCAGCTAACAATGAATCAAGTGAATCGAATTCCTCACCAAATAGGCAAATATACATGAATCAACAGAAAAATAGGATACAGTGTTATTATATATCTTATTTTATTTCTCGCTATTGAATTATCTATACATGGGATCACATCACCAAATATAGATCAATTAAATTACCACAACTTCCTAAATAATTTTGTTCTCTGGGACATAACTTCCCTGAAATGAGCCAATAAATTCAATTTGTCTTGAATATCTATAGCATTATATTGTTAATTAGACTCGGAGATATATAACACATGAAAACATTTCTGTTCCTAGATATTAGTATAAAAATAATGTTTAGGGTCATTCTCTGATAAAAAAAAAAGTTCAAGGTCATTCATAAATACGAGACGTGTCCGTACCAGATGGGAAAAGGAGTGTCGATTTAGGAAAGTCTGCGTTAAGATATGTAGGTCAAAAAAAGTGGCCACGCAAGTAGTGGTGCCAAAATATGAAAAGGCGAAGTTGTAATTATATTTAGTATATATAAATAAAAATGAAGCAGCATTCAAATATTGAAAGTACATAAAATAATTTCAAAACAGTTATATTATTTTTTCTCTATAAGTACTCACTTTCATTGGTGTCCTATTTGATGGCTTACGTATCCCACCATGATTCTCTCTAATTAATTAAAATATGCGATTAACTTTCTTAAAGACAGCGAGAGTAAAGATTGCATCATCCAAAATCTTTGAATTTAATTAGTTTATCAGTAACTTTATTCGATTTAATAAATATTATATTAATTTTTTTTAATTAATATGTTCTTCCAAAACTACTCTCATCTATTCTTGACACTTTTATCTTTTTGACTGAAGTGTACCACTCTTGCCTATTTTTTTTTATCGAAACTCTTGCCTATTATAATCGTGGAATTTGAAGTTGATTTTCACATGCAACATTTTTCTTGGTCAATAAAAAATATAACAATTTCTTAGAAAAAAATTGTTAGGTTTTAGTATCTGCAACTCTGCAAGGCTTGGTATATTATAATTTTATAAATATTGATTACACACACACACACACACACATATACACTCACGGACGCATATACATGACATACATAGAAAAACTTGATGATTATGGACTGTAAAATATAAAACTTGAATACAGTTATTTAAAAACTACATACTCTGTTTTTGTTGACTGAGTTGATCTCATCTGTTGTGTATATATATATATTCTTCGAATTTGTTGTGGTTCAAAAGCAACGACCTTTTTTGTAAATAAATAATCTGTGCTACACTTGATTGTGTGTCCAATTTATAATGATACAACAGAGAAAGTTGATGCATTCTCAATATATCCCGTTACGCAAGATTACGCGTTTGAAAATTATTAATTATTTAAGAAAGTTACTATGTCAGGGAAGCTATATATCCCAATTACCACGTCAATTATTTTTGAATCAGTACCGTATTAATGGATGATTGTATTAAAAAATTGAGCTTGGAGCTACTAATGGCTGATTTCATTTTTTCATCCCTTAAATCGAGGAAAAACGTTAGTTCATATACATACTGATTCAGGTGAATAAGTCCATAATCCAGATTGTTTTATGAATATGGTATAGAGTTTTGCTTTTTCCATCTTCTAATTATTTATTATCTGTATGTTTTCGTGATTTTCTTCTTTCTTTATCTGACCTCCCAGTCTTCTTGATTGACATTATTTACATACCCGTGCGAGTAGGTATTCTTTTAAAACTATTTTTAATTAATGTGTGTGTGCTCGCGCGTATTAATTAGTAGTTGGCTGTCCTATGAATTTGAGTTGTTCTGTTGTTGCTTATTCCTTTTATTTTCTTTTCTTTTTTTGAAATACCAGAAACAGATAAAGAATGAAAAGGCAAAAGGCAGTGTATATATGCATGAGTGTTGTCACCAATGATGTCACACATTAATTAATTAACAAGGTTTTTTTGGCCAAATTAATTGACTAGCTAGGTTAAATTTAAAGCATACCTACAAATTGAACGATACTTTCAAATTAAGTTGACTTAATTAGTATCCTAGGTGTCCCATGAAATATAATATGCCTCAATGATATTAAGCTTTTCAACCCCCACCACCAACTTATATGCAAAATAGTACTATGTCGGTCCTGGTATTTAGTACTATTTACTTTGACCCTATTTTATAGAGTGCGTTTTTACTTGACTTATAAGCCAAGATCATGACATTTTTTGTGTGACAAATTTCCTTCTTGTCTGTATAAATTAATTAATGATGTGCTTTACGGATAAAGAATATGTTCGCCAAAGTTAAATGCATTCGCACCTACTTATTATGACCCATTAAAGACAAAACCCGTGCAATGGCCAAATATTGACCGTGTTGTACTGCTGGTCCAATCTGCCACCTATTATTTTAACTCAATTTTTTTCCAAGAGTTAATTAGTTAATCAGCTGGCCTTTCAAGTTGCATATATAACCTAATTAGTTAACGTGTGGCTTAAGATGAATACTTCTTTAACTATATCTATCTATTTTCTCAGCATTCGACCGGTGTTTTGTCTTAGTTAAAAAAAAAAAAACTGGTGTTTTTTAATATATATTATAATTCAGCGTGAAAATGTATGCATACATATGGATTTTATTCAGATATTTCAAACCCGACGGTGTATATGAACTTGTACTTGGATTTAGTCCTAAACAAGAAATGTGGTGATGTCTTTTGTTGTTGATTCGATAATTTACTTTGTCCAGAATAATACTCAATCTTAGATAGATTTTGGTGTTTCCCTATAGATTTAATTTGTCCCAATTATTACCAAGTCCTAAATTGGGACTGTGCCATCATACAAAGAGTAACTAAGTCAATACACGTGCCACTTTATCACACAAAAATGACCTATCTTTCTTAGTTAATTGGAAATATGATTGGGTAGAGACAACTTGTTTTACTTAATTACGCGATATATGAAAGCATTTCATCATGTAATGTGGGTCCATATCTACCGACCCCCACCAAGTAAACGTGGCCCATTCATCAACTTAAACATATATAATTGCAGTATCAAAGTACCAAATTGAGTTCCTTTCAGACACTCTAAAATCAACACAGTCTAATGTCTTGTGCATGAGACATTGAACAATAAAGGCAATACTATATTCTCCATTGGTCTGCTGCTTTTAGTTCCGTCTCTTTCTTTTAAGCTTTTGATTTTTTTCGTTTAAAAAAGTTTCTCTTACATTTAGGTTTATCTTCCTTCAATTTTTTGCTGAACAATACTCATCATATCATATCTACAAGATATATAGAGAGAAATTGGTCTTGTCTTGTTAATAAATAAAATCATGATAGGGAGTACTTTTCATATAAATGTACAATTGTGTGTTTCATTTATTTTTGTGGCAATTTTATTTTTGCATGTCATTGAATAGAGAGAAAATTAAACGAGAAAATTGCTAGATTTTTTTTGTTTGAACGAAACATCATAATGAAAGTGACTTTTACACAGTGACTATAATAGTTAAAAATAATAGACCGCATGCATGCCTGATCTGTGATCGCATTTTTTCGATACACAGTGCCAGGTTTTTTCAGACAAAAAATATATAATTGCTAAAAAGATGTCAAGGGACTAGCTAGTGATCCGATAGTTAGAAAATGTGAGATAAGACATCTCCCCGACTTTAAGGTGGCAAACTCCGGATTAATCGGTACTCAAAAGTGCCGGATACTGGAAGTTCTAAACAAAAAAGAATAGAATAAAAATGTATATTTTATACAAGCCTTTGTTCTTTCATAAAAAATATATACAAGTGTTTGATCCGGTGCCGCTCATAAATAGAATTACCATGCATGCGGCATACTGGGAGGCATCCTAAGCGAATATATTAGTATAGGATGCTAATTCCCCAAAACTAATCCATTTTGGGGATTTGATCGAGGACCATCATTTTTTATCAATATTTTATTTTTATATTAATGTCGCCCTTGTTAATAGATTTTTTTATCAAATGGTTATAATATCCTAATATTAAATTTTATTGTATCTAATTTTCTATTTTACTTTTCTAGTAGTACACACTACACAGTATATCAAATTCATACATTTTATGTACATCCAACCCCATAGAGTACTTTTAAAATTACATTCACCGTCAAATAATATTCAAATTTAGTGAATCCAGGATCCTGTTCTAAAATACATATTCATTAGTACATATTATATAAAATTAATTAACTTCATTGCATTCTAAAATATTTTTCATCTAACATCCTAAATTAATTATTTTTTTTTCATCTTGTATTTTTGAAGTAGCAGTTAGTGTTGGCGTCTGCTCTCAAATCATCAAGTAATTTCATGGATATCTTCTAACTTCTCTCCAATGTTAATATACACATTCATCAACTATTCCTGCAAACAATGAAAATCACAACACTACACATAAAATGAACTAATAATGATCTGAGCCACTTAGAGAGGTATTCTGCGACTACCGATAAGCTTAGGACACGGTTCTCCATAGGAGTAAATAGACTTTTTCTGCTTAAATAACAAGGCCAACAGAACAGTGAAAGTATATAGTAACTTAACGGGAAAAATTGTACAGTTCAATTCTTTTGATTAGCTTTACAAGGTAATGTGGGTTCCAAGGGTAATATAAATATTTAAGCTAATAATAAAGAATCTCTTAGCCAATTTAAATTTAAACTCATAAAATAAATCAGATCGGTAGTGTGTTGTTGGGCTGTCACTCGTCAGGAAGAAAGAAAGTCTAACGTGTCTGGTCTTTAAAGTAGACTTTAAACAAGAAATTCGTGAGTTAAGGACCAAATGGTTACATCATTGTATAGTGCAAACAGAGAAAAACAAAATAAATTTTAGAAAAGTCTTCTTTAATTATGACACATTACTTTGTAAGACTAGGTTGTTCTGAATTTTAATAAATACAGTATAATGATTAATTACTTCATTTACCTTCATATAAATTAATTAAAACTAAATAGAAATTAATCACTACATGTCTTGTGGAAGTAATTTAATTAATATAAGATCACACCAAATTTTTTTAATTTGAAAGAATTCCCACAAAATTTCCTAACTAAATTAAGATTCCTAGTGAATTATTCAAATTCTTGGTCACTAACAACGTTTGTCCAAAACGTGACAACCTTTTGAGTCTTTGTAACAACATTATAAACATAATTCAAACTTGTTTTACATTTTTGGTATCTAACACTGTTTGCCCACATTGTGACTAATTTTAGGTTTTTAAAACCACATCACAGGTATCATTTACAACTATATAAATTCTTGGTCACTTCCAACTTTTAGGCCCGTGACAACACATGTAGTTTAAAACTTGATATAATTTATTAAATTGAATAAATAAAACATATCAAATGATATACTACCTCCGGTCCTAAATATAGGACCTAATTGACTTTTTTTAGAGATTAAAGTTGTGAAATAGGTTATTAAATGATGACATATTTGATATATTTTTAGATTATCCATTAATTTATGGGTAAAATAAACTAGTTTAAGGGAAAAAATTAGGTAAATCAATTTATAATTAACTTGTTTTGCTTTTTTAAGGATTTTCCAGAAAAAGTCAATTAGGTCTTATATTTAGGACCGGAGGAAATATTATATAATTGAGTTGATACAATTTTCAATATTCAAACTTCTAGTCAATTTTGATTTTTCTCAATAAATTTTAAAATTAGTGGTTTTAGTCTTGAGCCCTTGGTTTAGTTTGCACTTATCACTTGAAGTTTTAATGGTTTTAATTCTTGAATATCTAGTCAATTTTACCCATTTTCTGAGATTTAAAAAACAAAATTGAAAAATCAGAGACCAATGTTTATAAATTGGACAAAATTGAGGGACAAAAACAACCAATCTTAAGTTTAGGGACAAAAATCAAAATTGACTGAAAGTTTAAAAACCAAAACCACTTAAATTCAAATACCAAAACCAAAATTAAGTGAAAATTTAAAGATAAAAAACGCTTTATTAACCAACTATAATTTGACAATTTTGTCCATATAATTACAATATGATAAATGTTTGCACTGCAAGTGTACAAGTCGTGCCAAGTAATAAAGTGACCAGAATCTTGGCAAAAAAAATAAAATAAAGTGACCATAAAAGTATAGTCCCTTGAGGATTAGATTCAAAACCAGTCAAGTAGAGATTATCACTCTTTCACCTAATTTTAGTTATCCCAGGATTGAAGAGTAACCATGAAGTAAACCTATGCTAAATGAAAACACTATTATAAACAAGTGATTTTTTAACTTCAAGGATCAAATGAGTCATAAGATTATTTATTCTCCTTGTATTTCTTGAAGCACGAGCTGCTAGCTACCAGATTGTGTCTGACAATTCACTTCCTCCCAATGATGTTCTCAATGAAATTATGTGCTAGTCTAGGATTCACGCAAGTCAAGAACAAGTGTTTGACCTTAATTCCTCAATCTCTTGTTAAAATTGATAAAACTCAATTTTCATGCTCAAAATCTATGCAAGGTTAGTGAGTATAATTATATCTATTTTATTCTGAAAGTTTTTTGGGAGTAATATTAATTACTTTAGAAGTATTGAAGTGTACGTATCAATTTGGCCTTTCACCATTAAACTAAAATATTAATAGTAATTACTGTTTTGACTTTCAAAATGGGACATGGAATATTACCATATATATTTTGAAACTTTTGAGGCATATTTATAAAAACGTATTCCTCACAAAATAATTCTTGAGTGAAAACTTGCAAAAACAAATTAACGTATTTTGACTGCATAATTGTAAACAGCAGCTTCCCGTTGCCAAGTAGTCAGATTCCCAGAAAATGTATGGTCATTTAAATAATTGAAAAGTTAAGGGGTAATATGGCCATTTACATATATCCTGAGGCCCACAAGTTTTCTCTCTCCATCTCACACTTTTCCTGGGGCTCACAAACTTTACTTTCTAATCATTACCTCTACTTTCCATCTCTTACCCTTACCCTTTCCAATTCTAATTCTTTACTTTCTTTCTTTCTACCAAAGACACTCGTAGAGTGAAAGCCCAATACTGCATAGGGTTTGTAAAGGTTTAGAAAATTGTTTAACGTGGTAGCCCAATTTTCTGCATAATACTTGATTTTATTACGTGGCAGCCAAATTAAAATCCCATGTTCCAACAACACGCACAGTTTCGATAAAAAAAAACAACACGCACAGTAAAATCCCAAATCGTATAAGCTTATTATTATTTTTTTTAGGCCGAAACCAAATCGTGTAAGCTTATTATTTTTTTTATCAGGGTGTAAGCTTATTATGACATTCACAGTTAATGGTGATGAGATGAGTAGCTTTTTTCTATTATCTTAAGTCAAAAAAGTCCCAGAAATTCTAATAATAGAAGAAACACATTTATATTAAATGTTCCAATGGAATGAACAATATTATAGCCAGGGACAAGGGGTGGCGAATCTCAGTCCAAATGGGTCAATAGGAGGGAAGTCTTGGTGCAAATTTAAATTTAAATAGGTCAAATAATATTTATAACAAAAATAAATAAATAGACGGTAAGTACTCAATATCTTCTGATAAAGAAAAAGTACTCAATATCTAGAAGGAAAAATGAAAGATAGTAGTTTCATCAAGTAATGTATAAAATTTAATGAACCGTTAAATATTCAAACAAGGAAATAAACATACACAGTTACACACTAGCTTTGTTCCCACGCATCTCCCTTGTCTTTCCCACCTATTCATGCCTACGCTCCTCATCCTCACAATTAGAATCTTCTTTCTTTCTGTAATTTCGTTTTATAATTCTAAGATCAGAGCAAATAAACAAACACAGATCTATGCATGACTCACAGAAAAATAAGGAAAATGATAAATCTTGAGATGTTTGACTGTATGTTTCTAATTCTTTTCAGTAACTTTTATATCAGGTTGAATGCATGCATGCCTTGACACACTTATTTCAATGTTCTTTTTCATTTCATTCAGAGATCAGCCACCTCACTTCAAAACATAACTCTATCTATCTCCTTCCTTTAATAATTTCAAATTCCAAGTTGGGTATTATATCCTTTGCAACTCTTTCAGAGGTCTTGGCTGGGTAAGATATTCTCTGCTATTATAATTCTGGTGTTTTCTTGGCTTAATAGAACATGAAAAATATTAAATCATGATTGAAAATCAAATCAAAGTTTTTTACTTAAATAAGTGAACTTGATGGTTATTATGTTCAGGCAAATGTACAATCAGGCATTGATATGTGATATTCAAAATCGATGAGAAGAAAAGGGAAGTGGTGGTGGAGAAAACTGGTGATCCGGCAGAGACATATGATGATTTTGCAGCATCATTTCCTGAGAATGATTGTAGATATGCTGTGTATGACTTTGATTTTGTCACTTCAGAGAATTGTCAGAAAAGCAAAATCTTCTTCATTGCCTGGTTAGTTCCCAGTTTATTTTTAGCACATAATATCTCAACATCAAATTGTATGTATGTATCAGATATCTCAACAGTGACCATGTATTGGTAAAGTATGTCTGTCACCTTCAAGCTCTAGATTCAGGGCAAAGATGCTTTATGCCACAATTAAATATAGGCTGAGAAGGGAGCTAGATGGTTTGACTATGAATTCTAGACGACTGATCCAACAGAAATGGATCTTGAAGTTCTCAGAGATCGTGCGCATTAATTCACTCTTTACTGTATATGTCTCTATATCTTTGATTATATGACTAGCTAGTTAATCAACACATGTCTGTGCACTCAAACCATTATCTTTCGCCATACATGAACTAAAATATGTTACAATAAAGTTCATCATCGGTCTCCTTGCTATTGGATTGAACTTATATCATGGTGTAAATTCTGTAATTCCTTTATGCTTCTGATAATGAAGGAGCACAAGAAGTCCAACGAGTTCACCACACCCAAGACAACGAGTGAATTTTTCGTTCTTCAATCCAGTTCTACCAACAAATTTATATTGTTTGTTTCAATTATCTTATTTTGAGTCGCGTAGTGCACAAAAGTGTTTTCACACCCAATCAGACAGACACTAAGCTTATTGTTTGTCTGTTTAATGTTATAAACTCTGTTTTCTTGCAATACACTCTAGGTTTTGAATTAGCAGGGTAGTTTGAAATTTAAAATGCGTCAGACATCTCTTGATTTTTTTTTGATAACAAGACATCTCTTGATTTTTCAAACTTAGAAGTCTCCGGTGATTTGTTGGGTAGGAGTTTTATGCGTGTTGTTTGTGGCACCTGATTTTGTAGGCAGTAAAATGTTAGTGTATGTCAGATGCAACTCTATATGGTTTATTGTTCAATTAAGTTTCACTTTGAGGTGGAAATCAGACTATAGTCCATAAAGTAGACTTTGGTCTACTTGTTTTCAGCTCTTATATAAATTGGTCTTTTATTGTAATATGTTTATTAGTGTAATAAGAGCCATTTTTCTGTAAGCTTGTATCATTTCTATGAGAAATTTGGCTAATTATATACATAAAAAATAATTTAGGTGAGCTTTTAACCATTGATATGATAAACAGCTTTATTCAATCATAGGTGTGTATATTGTCATTCAGCTTAAATATTCAGGCAAAAAAATCAATTTAAATAGGGAGAATTAATTAGAGGTCTCATAGAAGAAATATAATTAAAATGAGGTCTCACGAGTTCTTATGTGAGACCAATAAGTTGTTATTGTTAGCCCTAGAAGTTGTAATTTACAACTCGTGAGACCTCATTTTAATTATCTTTCTTCCCCGTGAGACCTCTAATTAATTCTCCCATTTAAATATGAAGTACTATATTGACTGCTTATAAAAGAGATTAATATGCATATTTTATTAACTTGTGAATTTTATGTGATATCCATTAAATTGGAACCTTATTATTGCTCTTAGTTACAACAGATGTGAAGAATGAAAACTTTTATATGAAATCATTTCGTTATTTCACAAACTACATAAGAAAAACTCAGCTTAAACAAATTTTTAGATTAATCAAAATTTTCAGCTATCTCTACACCTCTCCCTCTATTTTTCTTGCCGGGCTCCGATTTATATGTAATCTTAACATTCATATATATTATTACATCAGGGCCCAAGAAATACACATTTCCTGAGGTCCCCAACTCCACAAAACAAGCATAAAAAGTCTTAAACATAAGGAATGTTATGGGCCTTCCCCTGCCTTCACTGCGCATTATACATACATACAGCTTTATTTAATGACAACATTGATTATTATTGATATTTATATTGAAGCAGCAACAAAGCCTAAGCACAAGGAACAGTTTTGTTATTGTAACCATGTGCTTGGTCTGCCTCCACATTGCCTGCATTTCCTTCCTCATTCTCACCAGACATCTCCTCCAAAGATTTCCCCTTCGCCTCAGGCACCAAAAAAGTGAGAAAGAATCCTAAAGCATTGATCACTCCCAACACAATCAATGAATTCCTCACCCCAATACCTGCATGGTACCCTGCATCTACCTTACTTGGATCCTTGTTCTGTGCCAGATACAAGAACCCAAATGCTCCCACTATAGCACCAAGCTTCCCTGAAGCTGATGATATTCCATGGCACGTCGACCTGAACCTGGCTGGGAATATCTCCGCAGGCACCACAAATGTTGTAGCATTAGGCCCGAAATTCGCGAAGAAGAATGTTAGAGAGTATAACACCACAAATCCAATGTGATTCTCCTTCAAAGTCCAATGATGGTAAGGAATGGCCAGAGCAAACATGAACACAGTCATGAAGAAGAACCCCATCAACTGAATAGTGAATCTCCCTATCTTATCAATAAAAGCCACAGTGAACCAATATCCTGGGATTGTACTGCACAAAGCAATAAGAGTTTGAGCCTTAGCAATTGAATAAAGCTCATCCAAGGCATTCATAGTTTTTGCAGGAGGAATCCATCCAATTGCACTGAATATATCTTTCTGAAACAAATTTTGGCTGTAATAAGCAATGTCAAGCAAGAACCAAGTAGTGGATGTTCCAAGCAAATGAAGTCCATGTCGAATCAAGAACTCCTTAGAGAATAATCCAAAAGACTTGCCCTTTACCTGATCATTATTAACACCATCCTTCTTCTTCTCAACTTTTGCATGATCCTCTACAATCTCCACATGCAAAACCTTGGACATATCAGCAGCTGCCCGCTCTGCATTCTGCGCAACAAGGGCGGTATAACGGGCAGTCTCGGGCATCTTCAATCTCCAATAATAAGTCAAAGCAGCAGGAACAGAACCAGCCATTAAAATAATCCTCCAGACAAAATCAGCCTGAGGAACAGTTGAACCAGAAGGGTCAACCATATAAGAAGGGGCATCAAACCTTGACTTAAAAGCAGCAGAAATAATCATAGCAAACAATCCACCAGCCAGAATGCCAAAACCTTGCATGGCAAAAACAGCAGCAATGAAAGCCCCACGTGTCTTCTTATTAGAATACTCTGACATGATTGTTGCAGAAAGTGGATAATCTCCACCAATGCCAAAACCAAGCCAGAATCTGAAAAAGCATAGAGTGGTGATGACAGAATTGGGAGTGTGACCAAAAGAAAGGCCAGAACCAATGGCACAAACTATCATCATTATAAGTGTCATGCCATAAACAGTTTTACGGCCAAGTTTGTCACCTAGCCAGCCAAAGAAGAGTTGCCCAGAGAGGGTGCCACAGAAGGCTACACCATTAACAGCAGCTGAAATGTTTGGAGGGAGTGTTCCTGGTTTGAGGGAATTAGGATTTTGGTAGTAAATACGACCCAGTAATTTTGTTACTAGGGAGATTGCAAAGAGGTCATATGCATCAGTGAAAAATCCCATTCCTGCTATTATGATTGCTGTGAAATGGTACCATTGTGTTTTTGCCACGTCTAATGCATCTAGCACTTGAATTTGTTGCTTCCCCATTGTGATTTTTTCTTTCTTTCTTTCTCCGGTCTCTCTTTCTTGGATGCCTTGCCTTCATTCACAAGTTGATGACCAAAATTTAGTTAGTCAATACTAGGAGTTATGTGATACATCTCAGTAATCTCAAAAATATATTCAAAACTTAAACATAGTTTTTTTCTTATAGAAAATGCACTCATCAAGTGAACAATTATTAAGAGGCTTTCAAACTATGCAGTAAATTACATATCTTTTGTAGTTTAATGATGGTAGGTTAATATCATTTTATGGGATTTTTTAATGAATCATTTTTGTGGGAATTCAGTTGAAGGTTTGAAATTTCAAATTGTGCGTCCATACTGTTTCAAAAGAATGAGGTAAAATTAGAGTTGTTAACTACTGTGAACCGAACAAGTTAAAAAATATGGGGGCCATAACCGAAATTCAAATTTTAGTTTTGATCCACCTACTTTTAAATAATTTGATTTTGTTCTATATGAATTTCTGTTTTAGTCCTTATATTGCTAGTGAATTTCAATTTTTGTCCTATACTCAACAATACTAACTTTAGCTTTTCCCATTAAACCCATATCTTAAGAAATTATAGGAGCTTAAAGCTACCATTTAAAACTACATAATTAAAACTAAAATTTAATTAAATTGGGAAATAATAATAGTATTAATTTTTCACTCCCTTCAGTCATAAATATAAGACACTTTAATTTTTCTTTAGAAGTTAATGAAGCAAACTAGACCACTAAATTATAAAATATGACACAATTAATCATTGTATAGGTTTATAAGTAAAAATTAAAAAATATAATAAATTTTTTTAAACAAATAACTATAAACAATTTAAATGAAATTTTTCATTTTAAATTTCTAAAAAAAAATCTTAAGTAATTAGGGCGGGGCACTACTTATATCTATATATGATCACATGACATCCGAACTAGGGAACATCAATCCGTACGAGACTCGCCTCAAACTAACACTTATGAATTATGATCACTAGATATTGATAAATTAAAAGGAAATGTCGGCATGAATTCTCTCCTGGTCTACTGGGTCCCAAAACATGTTCAGGTATAGCTAGATACTATCTCCAGTCCTAAATATAGGACTTAATTGACTTTTTTTTAGAGATTAAGGTTGCAAAATAGGTTATTAAATGATGACATATTTGATATATTTTTAGATTATCCATTAGTTTATAGATAAAATAAATTAGTTTAAGGGAAAAAATTAGGTAAATTAATTTATAATTAACGTATTTTGCTTTTTTAAGGATTTTTCAGAAAAGTCAATTAGGTCTTATATTTAGGACCGGGGGAGTATATAACAGTTTGATTCCGAAAATTGCAAAAGCATATAACTTAATATCTCCATATGATTTGGCCAATAAAACATGCATCCATTTGATAGCTAGCCTTGCTATATATGAGCAATATTATGAATAATGTGATTTTATTATACAGAACACATACTTAAAATATAGCTTTAGTGTAGCATAACAAGGAAGATTTGTTGTGCGATATTTGAGAATATTATTTTGTCTTAAAAAACAATATTTGCCTTTAAAATTAGTAAATAATATGTGTGTGTGTCTATATATATATATATATATATATATATATATATATATATATATATATATATATATATATATATATATAACACCTATCTTTTATATGGAATATTATTTTAAGAAAAAAGTCAATTGATTTATTTATATAATTAAATAATATAACTTTAAAATGTACAATATTCATATAGGTAATGAATAACTCATATTAATTTTTTTCTATCGAGATTTTGATGCAAAGATATATAATTTAATTTCAAGAAAAAAGACAAGAGTAAAAATAGATAATTGTTGAATGTCTAACACTAATGAAATACTCCCTCCGGTCCCTAATGTAAGAGCCCAAAATTTGAATGGTTTTGGTCCCTAATGTAAGTGCTCACCCCATATTCTCTCCTCATTTAATGCATTTTTTCCTACTTTACCCTTAACTCTCTTTCATATTTATTAATGCTTATGTATTTCTCTCTCTTAAAAGTACCATAATAAATATGGGCAATTTTGAAAAAGAAGCATTAACTCCAGACACCCAACTAACATTCACATGTTTTCTTAAGAAGCGTTTTTTTTACGGCTGGCTCTTACATTAGGGACCGGAGTGAGTACTTCTTAGTTTAAAGTTCTAATGACGATTACGATCATGTAAACGTGCCATCACTCTCAGGGAAAAAACAAGGACTCTCCTGACTTTTGAACATTCTATTCAAAATTTATGGGAAGAAAACAACATTAACGTAGGACTGAGTAAACTAGATTATCCACCCCAACAAATGTAAAAAGACAAAGTTGAAAATCAGATAACATAGAAAGGCAGTTCAGTTAGGAATAAATAACAGAAAAATAATATTTGACCATATAGTACACGAAATGGTAATGAATGATGACTAGAAAAAGCAAAAATGGTAGTAGACCCAGACCATACGGCTCAGATACTTTTATGAATAAACAAGAAAGTGCATTTAGATTTACTGTTTTATCAAAAAAAAAAAAGAACATTTAGACTTACTGATGTGCCATATAATCAAGACGAATGAATATAGCGAATGCAAGGAGATAGTTAAAAAAATACAAAAAAGAATGTAATGTAAAAAAATGTATAGAGAGCAGAAAAGATAAGAGGAAGGTACAGACCTTTAAGAGACAAGGTAAGCTGTGAGAGAGAAGAGAAGAAAAAGGAAATCCCGAGGAGGTTTTAGTTGAAGATGACAAGCTAAGTGAGGAAGGATTTATAGGCAACAAAGGCACTAACAGTCTACCAAATATTCCATTGGCATATACCTTCCTTCTTTCACTTTATCAACCTCAACCTCCCTTGGCTTGTCTCTTACTTTTTCATCGCCGCTTCACCTTCACTTTCACCTTCAGTGCTCCACCATTTTTCTTTAGAATTTTCTTGGCACTAACATTATTTAACCATATATATTCGTCACACTAATGAAGCTAAGCCACTGTATCATTGTAAACCACTCATTATTATATACAACTAAGTTGCTAGTTTGAATGCCAAGTTTGATCTTTGTTTAATCAAGAGTTTGACCTATCACAATATATATATATATAGCCCTAGCTAGTAGTGTGACTGAACAGATTTTATTTATAGAATTAGAGCATATAACCCGAGTGGCTTAGAAGATTCTTGCAACAGGGCGTGTCTGATATTTTTGTATTATTAGTAGTTTAGTACGCAAGCCAACATACAACTAACCACCTTAGTTAGCTAGCTAGTGGTGATACTATTGTTTACTGTAATTCATATCGACTTTTTTCTTTGTAAATATTAAAAATGATGTTATGGTAGGGCCAATAGTAAAAGCAAGGGAAAATCCCAAATAAGTCCCTCCCAATACCCAAAAGGACAAGTGAGGAACCTAAACTTCCAAAAGGATCATGAAGGAACCAGCACCTAACTGTCATTTTAAAATTTTGTGAAAAGACAAAATTGCCCTCATCCTAAAACACAAATTACTATCTCACCTTAAACCCACACTCTTCTCGCAATTTGTGTTTTAGGATGGGGACAATTTTGTCTTTTAGCAAAATGCTGGTTACTTCATGGTCCTTTTGGAAGTTAAGGTTTATCATTTGTCCTTTTGGGTATTGGGAGGGACTTATTTGGATTTTCCCTAAAAACAATGCAAATACAAGAGTATCTATATAAAGGCACTATGATTACTGCACCACCCGTCTTTAGAAATCTACGATAAATTAGAATAAAGTAATAAATGAACGGTCGACACGTACGAAGTCCAGAGAAAAATGATTACACTACGTATTGTTTTGTGAGGTTAAGAATCGAGTTTTGAAAGTTATTCTGGGAAAAAAAGGTTTTATTAGATTTTTTTTGTAAAACTGAATGAGTAGGCGATTTATCATTATGTGCATGTGTCCTTCTGTGTATATATATGGTCAAATTATTATTCAAATAAGTATTGATTAGATCAAATAAAAACTTGCAAATAACACTAATTAAAAAATGATATTATTACCGACAGAATTATCAATGAAAAATTTCTGTAGTAGCGATAGAAATACAAACAAAATGCCAAGTTAGGTTATGATAAATATGTTATAACACACATAGCAAAGACATTTCATAATAAAAAAAGAAATACAAACAAAAACATGTCACTACGAGTATGAGCCACGGAAGAATTCCGCCCATCGCTAAATTTTCCAATGGAATCCGGTCTCTAATTACCAATTGAATTTTTCCGTGATTGGATTCTGTCCATAATTTCCAAAGCAAATTCGATCTGTGGCTAGTTTATTTATTAATTTTATAAATTAATTAATTAATAAATAATATTTTATGTAAATAAATAAAAATAATATACACTACACATATTGTCACAAATTGAATTTAATTTTTTATTAAATAATAATTTATTTATCAATAAATATTATTAAAATGAAAAATTTATAATTCAATATTTTGTACACTGATTAAGAAATTTATACCAAGTAATTCACCAAAAAAATATTACTATTATAAATATAAGATTGCAATACTAAATATAATGTAAAGCACTCACTAATACCGAAAAAAAAACCTTTACCGGTGTGCATTTTGAGGTGTACACATGTGCTCCACGAGCGTTGGTATATCCCGTGCCAGTAGGAATACCGACCTTTCCTGAGCACAGTGTACCTGCACTTGAACCACAGTCCTCTATCTATAAGATTTTGAATAAAAAAAATAAAATTTGGTTGCAGTTTGAACATCGGGTGTTAAATAAAAAAATTTGTATCAGCGCTTTAAGTACGAGTACATGCTACATTTTACCTGCTCATAATAGGCAATCAATACCTGCGAGCTTTTTGAGCGCAGGTATTCCCATACCCGACACCCATGGAGTGCAGCTATACACCTCAAAATGTGCTCCAACAAAGGCTTTTTTTGTGGTAGTATTATTACGTGATCACCCTTATTCCCTAATTCCTAGAGTATCAAGTATCAACCCTGATTCTTATCGAATATGATGCCTAATCCGATTGATAAGGTGTATACCTACACTTCAATGAAGTTGGCGCACTAATTATTGTCCGCGCGCGTGCCTAGGCCTATGTTTGGACTTGGACTCTTGCAGTGTGTATCATTTAAGACTTCAGTAGCTTCTCTCATTGTCCTCACAGTCTAGCAACATTGTTCGGTTTATGTTTTTCTCGCAATTATTTATTGAAGGCAGCTAGCTATATAGAGCCAAATATTGATGATAAGACTCTTTTTTTTTTGCCATAATAAATATTGATAAGACTCATCCTGTCTTGCTTCAGCTTTTCTAGTAAAATACTATATCTTATAAGCACCCACTATACCAGGCCGTAAAAAAATAAAGGGTGAAGGAGCAAATTTAACAGCAAACTTTGGTGTCTGAAGCACCCCATCACAAACTCTTCGGAGGAACCTAAATACACATGAAATTTAAAATATGGATATTTTTAACACTACACTTTGAAAGATGGGTGGTATGAAATGGAAAGTCATTGCTAAAATTAATGTATGGCATGAGTATAAATTAGTGGGTCCCACTTTTTATAAAGTAACGGCATTAAGTCTAGAGATAATGACAGTGTCAAAAATACTCAATGTTTAAAAGTTCAGCGTTAAAAGAAGTCTATATTTCAAATTAAGTTCATGTGTATTTAAGGCCCTCCAGCAATAATAGATCCTTTCGCCCAAGAATAAATCGTTAAACTTGAATGACTGGCCGGCCAGCAATAATAGAACTCCATGATATAGATATATTGAAGTACAATATAAAACAACGCATTGTGCATGGTTGTTGGATTTATTCTTTAGTTGATTAACAGTCTTATAATATATCAATAAAATTCGCACCCTGAAATGTACTTTCAAGGAACCTACTAAAATGTACTTTCAGTGTGTGTATAATGTCTGGAATGGTCGTTGGCTTCAAAATATATGATTTAGACCAGGAAAAGTTTATGGATACATATACACATAGCACAGAGACATTGTATATATGATTCTATATTCTCGTGCCAGAGCAAACTTAGTTATATTCTTCTCTGAATTTCGACTAAGCTAGTTTTATTATATATAACCCCCCACTTCAACTAAAGGATAAAGCCTAACCAAATGATGAATATTTAGTTTATACTCTTTCTGATTCTAAATATAAGACTAATTTTAAGATTCAATTTGATCCTAATTATAAGATCTTGTTCCATTTTGTCTCATATATATGTCAAATTTTTCCCAAAGTACACCTATGTATACTTTAGAATGTTTGGACCTAGTGTGTCTATTAAATTTAATATGATACTATTTTTTGAATAGTAGGTAGTATTAATTAGTTTAATTTTATTCCTTTATTAATTTATTCCAAAAATTGAAACCGGTCTTATAACTAGGACCGGAGGAAGTAATATAGTATGAGCTCATTATAATACCAGTATAGCCCAATATTGGACAAATCCACCGTAGAATTTTTTTAATATACTCCCTCTCTTTTCGTCCCTAATTATAAGCTCCTTACTTTTTAATTAGTGTGTGCCCTTTTTTATAAGGTCCTACTTGAATTGTTTGAGTAAAATATGTAATTTTATGAATTTTATTTCACATACAGTCTCTAATAATGTGTTTTTTCATCGTTATTATTTTCTCTATCGCTAATACAGAGGAATTAATTAAAATGATGTTCAGAAATGTTAACAAATTAGGTCGGAAAGAAAATAATGAGAAGGGAAAACATGGAAAGGTGTATGTGGGTAGAAGAAGGGGCGTTAAAAGTGGTGGTGGAATTTCTGAAAGCACATGTATTGCATAAAAGGAAGTTGGTCCACCACATGCCACTATGAAGCCACGTGCTTTTTGTTTATTCACTGCAACTAAAATCGGCGCTCAAAACCACAATGTCCAATGTCCATTTTTGAGGGCCATAGTTTAAAGAAGATCTTTCCCACATCTTTCAAAATCAAACTCTCCGGCAAAAAAAGCTTGCTTCTTTCATCAGGTTGGTGGGTTTATACCGCTTCTCTCAAAATTTTCTCTATTAATCGGGTCACATCCAAATACGCCACTTACCACCCATAATATAGTGGGAAGCACAATGAGTGAACAACGGAACAATTTTATAAAACAAAAATAATAAAAGGTAACCAATTTTGACAATTCTTCTAGTATTTCAGTTTAACAATTTTCTACTACCTTTCCAACTCGTGAGGTTCCTAGAAGTTCCGAGACATTACATTCATGCATTAATTGTACTTAAGCGTCAAGTGAATTTGGACATTTCTCTGTCAGTTCATGTTTGCTTATTTTTGGTTACATGTACATCAATGGTCCATATGGGTGGGCTATATATAATGATGAGGTGGTTTTTAATTCCTCCAACATGGGATGTTGTTTTTCGTTTTTTTGTGACTGTTGATGTCAATTAGGTGTGATAATGAAGTCAACCCTCACGTGCTAGTCAGGTGCGTGCGTGCGAGAATACATAAGTGGATGATGAATATTGTGCTCATCATCAAACTCATCACGCATATAATTTTGTTTGCAGAAATTCAACATGCCCCGGATGGATAGAACAGGGCGTGCATATAGGAAGAGCACTAATTTTTGGTTATTGCTCTTTCTCTAACTCTGTATTGTCTCAATCACTCACTTCCTTAGCTTCATCCGCACATGCTGCATCCCCATCCAAAGTATGCTTCCTCTGTTTTTGAACATAACACTTATTTATAAAATTTAATCATTTTAATAATCAATTTAGTAAATATAATATGTTTTTCTCCTTAATTATTATCTGACTTAATTCCCCCTATCTCTGTTATATTTTTTTAACGTTGATGTAAGCATCATTATGTACAGATCAAATAAAAAATAGGGGGAAATGACAAAAAAAAAAACTTTCCAGAACTTCAGTATACATATTAACAATTATTAACAACTTGAAATGACAAATTTATGATTTTGAAATCCGGAACGTATTTTTTTTATTATCCCAAAAAATAGTGACAAAAAGTAAAATCCGTTATAAATTTTTATATCAAAATCAACTCATCTAGTAGGTCATACTTTAAGATTTGGAGGGGTATATGTGCATCAAATGAAATTGTTCCTGCACGTCAAGAATTTGTTTGCTAGATCACAACTCCAGTATTGATTCCCTTATGAAAATAATCTCTTTGCCGTGTGGAGTTAAGTTATGATTGAGTTAGTGCCTACGAACATACTGACATACCGCAACCAAATTGTATTTCAGCAGAATGTGTGTTGCACGCCAAGAACTTGCGGGTGTCTTTTAGATGGTGTGATGGATCACGCGCAATTGTTTGGATATAAAATGAGGAAGCTACTGTTAGCGTTGACGATAATTTAGCATATTGGAAGTAGACATTTAATGGTGGTATGTAGTTTATTTCAATTTCAAGAATACGCCCAGAGAGCCTCATGGAGAGAATAGACAGGACAGGATGATGCAATTGGTATGGTTTGCCACTTCTAATGTGCCTCCTCCTACTGCCATTTGTGATGCTCGTCAACCTTCAAAAATTTTTTCACCGATTCACATAAAATAAGTGACATTATTTTAGTATTTTCACGCATTTACAATGGTACAGTTTTATATTTTATATGACTTTTTCAATAAGAATTGAATCCTCCTAACTGTAGTTTACTTTTTTCTCATTATTACAACAATTTGTTGAAGTGCCACTTGTCTTATGTAGAGTTTAATCATTATAAGGAAAAGAAGGGAGAAATAGGCAGGAGATTGGAGCATTTAATTAAAGGATGAACTATTAGAGATCAGAGCATTAAGAGAGAAACACTTTAAAGACCTAAACCAAATATACAATAGAATGGCTATGCAGATGTGTGCGCACCTATGTAACCAAAAAAAAAAAGATGTGTGCGCACCTATGAGTTTCCTATTGTTGCTCTTGAACATGTGCAAACTCCCATGCTATTAGAATTTCATGTTTTGGGCTCCTTCAAATGAATGATGTTTAGTTAGTTATTAAGATATATCAATTCAAATAATACTTGAGTTGAGACCATTAAAACTAACATTTTTTTTATACATACCATTAAAACTAACATTTTAAACAGAATGATTTATGTTATGTACAACACAAAGATCCGTTTAGGTAGACCCATTAAACTAAATCCGCGGGTAGTACCCGCTCTGATTCTAATTATAAAATCACTTATATATTTTTACATAAATTGAGGATCTACAATTAATCATTTTAAAATGTCTATAGTTATTCTTTTTTCTTGAAAATTATTCACCTTATTTATAAAATGTCTTATAAAAATTATATACAAGATAATGTCAAATTAATTTGTCCATTTGATTCCATTAATCTCCACTAAAACGTCAAAATGACTATGGACTATTGTATTCTTTTACCTTCATTGCATGGGCGGTGGGAATTTTTGGATTGTATTGTTAACATAGAAGCCGATTAAGATGGGGGAGTATAAGATCATTGGGATCCACGTCGTGAAGTTGGTCTCCCTGCTCACTGTTGCGGGATATTTTCATGTTTTGTCACTAATCTAGCCTTTTCAATTATATTCCAAATCATCTTTCAAATTCACAAACTTAGGGCCCGTTTGGTTTGTTTCCCCAGAATTGGGAATTGGAATTGAATCTAGGAAATGAAAAAGGTAATTATCATATATTCCGGGGCCCACAAGTTTTCTCTCTCTATCTCACACTTTTTCTGGGGCCCACAAACTTTACTTTCTCATCATTACCTAATTTACCTCTGCTTTCCATTTTTACCCCCTTACACTCAATTCCATTTTCATTTCCATTACATACTTTCAGTCCAACCAAACGGGCTCTAAGTTGTCCCATTTGTCATTCGGCTCTAAGTTTTGTTTTATTTTGAGACCCGTCGTTTTGTACAGTATACACTTTATTCTTGGCCCAACACAAAGATAAGAAATTGCCGGCCTTCCCGGACTTGGGTCTTACACACAATGACATAACGGGCTTAACAAAAACTTCAGCAGAGTTTATATATTACATCACGTTTGAGGGTAGAGGGATAAAGTCATTCGAAAAAAAGTTTGAGCTGATATTGTGGAATCCACATTACCTGCTCGTCCTAGGTAAAGCTAATCCCAAACGAATTGGAAATATACTTTTTTTGTCTCTTAGTTTTTCATATTTTTTATTTGTTAAGTAAGAATTAGCACTGATATATTTTTTTTTTTCCAGTAACACACATACACTATCATAATTTTATTGATTAATTCATCCAGATTCCAGAGTACTAGATGCATTAAAAATTAATTAATTTTAAGATTTAAGATAAAAAACATTTCAGGAGGTCAAATGCAACCAATTTAATTAATTTTAAGTGTTGTTTAATACTGAAAAAAATATTTCTAGACAGATATATACTGAAAAAGATTCACTGAAATTTTATTATTTTATGGCAGTGAATATAACTTAAAAATGCTTTATAGAAGTGGATGCATTTAAAATGAATGGATTTGAGATGTTGTGTATTTTTGAAAAAAGTATTTTAAAAAAACTGGATACAGTAAAATTCAATATTAAGATACTAACATTTGCTAAGATAGAGGGCAATTATAATAAGATGAACATTTCTTAAAGGTTGCAGATACTTTTCTGCCATGATAACTCATAAAGGATAAAGATATAAAAATGGTAACGAACTATTACACTAAGAGCACTCCAAGGAAAAAAAAGTGTTTTCGATCTCAATTTTAGGAATGAAAAATAAAAATGGGTGCAATTTTAGGAACACCGTTAAGTTTGACTAATGTTGATCGTTAGAAACTGACGTGGCAGAGGACAAAAACATTTTTGGCTGACGTGACAATTCCACCAGGCAATTATTTTTCTTGTTTTTTTGAACAATTAATTAAATAAAAAGGAGAAAAATTGACACATGGGCTTGCCACATCAGCAAAAAAAATAATTTTTGCCCTGTTTCGTCAGCTTCTAATGGTCAACTTGGTCAAACTTAACGGAGTTCCTAAAAGTGCACAAATTTTTATTTTTCATTTCCAGAATTAAGACTAGAAACACTTTTTTCCCTTGAGTGCTCCTAGCGTAATACTACCTCCGGTCCTAAAAATAGGACCTATGACAAATCATCGGTTTTGCATGGTTTTATATGCTAAATTTGAGGTAATTAATATGATTGAGATGCAATATTTATCCAATTATATTTGATTAATATCTAAAGTTCTTATGTGTGATGATTCCCATGTTTAATTATATTTGACAAATATTTTTGGTTATATTTGGGAAGTCATTAGTAGAGAATTAAAGTGGTTTGATCTTGAAAGTAATATCTTGACTTTGGTTGAATGGGATAAGAAATTTATGAATTAACGTAGGAAGAAAAAAATGTCAAACAAGTGTTTCATGTGCCCACACTTTTAATTGTGAAAGAAATGAACTTTATCATTATCAATTAAAGACAACATGGGCTTATTTGTGCAGTTTGGGCTTGTGAAGAGGGATTATTCACCCATGATGATGGGCTGGACTTGCAAAGAATAGAAAAAAAACAAAGCTGGACACATGGGAGAATGAATTAAAAAAGAAGAAAAAGACAAAAGAAGGGAGGAGCCACGCAAGAAGAGAGGGAGCTACAGTGGCTGGGGGAGGCAGAAACGAATTTGGGAAGTGGGGAACGAATGGAATAAAGAAATGGAGGCTGAACAGTGACAAGGAGGGGGCTGGATACAAGAGGCGACAGGTGAAGATTTCATGATAACCTCTCAAACTTCCTCTTCCATTCATCTCTTCTTTGCTCACAACTTCCTCCATCCACCCACTATGCTCACTCATAAATTAGAGCTTGGAGCTTCTAAGCTCTTCTTTATGAGTGACTAAAATACCCTCCTTACTCTTGGGAATGATTTGAAGATAGCTTGAGCTCATGTTCTTCAAAGGGGAGTCCTAATTCCTTTCCTTTCTCTTTATATTTTTGATTGCCTAGGTTTAGGTTTACCATTTATGTTTTGAGATTGGACTGGATTTGGTTGTTTTTGAGTTTATTTGTGATTTTGTTTTGTAATGAGAGATTTGGACTCATCAATATACATGGTCATGTATATGTTCATTATGATTTATTTGATATCATTCTATTTATTCATGGTATTGATAAATAGTTTGATTGAATTGAATTATAATTGAACCTAATGCATTACAAAGCACTAATCACACTCTAGGGTAATTAATAATGTCTATTTGAATGGGTTCATGAGACTAGACATTAGACTTACCGGTTGGTGAGGTTTGGTACTTAAGGAAACCTAGAGAAAACTCAAATGTGCTAAAGGGCTTAACAATTTCTAATTAGTTGGGGTTCCACTAATTAGGTAATTGGACTCATGGGTTCATGAGGTTTGGTAAATTAGGAATTTAGTGCATTTAACTCCCTAAAAATCCTTAGAAAGCTATGATAGCCATTGAAAGTCATTTCCAAGAGCACCTCACTTCCACTACACCCTTTTATCTAAAAATACCAAAAATATTTATTTGTTTTGCATCCTTCATTCTCATATTTAAAAATCAACAAAAATATATTTTCCTTACCCAATTTCATCTTGCATTGCATTTAATTTACTAGGATAGTTAGATTAAACAAGGCTCCTCTGAGAACGATACCCTGGGTAACTTCCACTTACCTTAACTCTTGAGGTCCTAAAATTTCTTGAAGGACTAGACCCAAGGCACACTACACCGACCGTAATTTCGGTGTCCTTCAACCTAATTGACTTTTTTTTTGGAGAGAATAAGGTTGTGAAATAGGTTATTAAACAATGACATATTTGATATTTTTTAGATTATCCATTAGTTTATAGGTAAAATAAACTAGTTTAAGGGAAAAAATTAGGTAAATCAATTTATAATTAACTTATTTTGGTTTTTAAGGATTTTCCAGAAAAAGTCAATTAGGTCTTATATTTAGGACCGGAGGGAGTAGTTCATTACCATTTTTGCACATTTACCCAACTCATAAATGAAAGGACATCAAATATCTCATTTTTCATCAACAAATAAAAAGGCTCCTTTTTGAAATGGAATTATATATTTGTTGAGTATTACAAATCGGAGGGAGTACATGATATTCAAACTCAGATGTTATTATATTTGTCGTTGTGTGTAAGACACTACTACAAATTAAGTTTATACCAGCGCAGCTTTACATGCGCTCATATATGCAGAGCAAAAAACGCATGTACAAAGGGTCTCTACATGCGCTTTAAGCGCATGTAGATGTCTCCTCCTCTACATGCGCTTAAAGCGCATGTAGAAGGCAACGTATACATGCGCTTTAAGCGCATGTAGAGACTCTATTGAAGTGCAACACATTAAAACATGCATAAGAGATCCTCCTCAGTGCTCATAAGGTGTTCCTGCATGTTAACTTAGTGTTAAAGCTCCATTACAACTTTTTAGAGTAATGATGTTGCTTAAACACCCTCTACATGCGCTTAAAGCGCATGTAGAGGCTGTTTAATTTGAGAAAGAGCCTTTACATGCGCTTTAAGCGCATGTAGAGGCTCTACTGAAGGGCAAAACATTAAAACTTGCATAAGGGATCCTCCTCAGAGCTCATAAGGTGTTCCTGCACGTTAACTTAGTGTTAAAGCTCCATTACAACTTTTTAGAGTAATGATGTTGCTTAAACACCCTCTACATGCGCTTAAAGCGCATGTAGAGGCTGTTTATTTGAGAAAGAGCCTTTACATGCGCTTTAAGCGCATGTAGAGGCTCTACTGAAGGGCAAAACATTAAAACTTGCATAAGGGATCCTCCTCAGAGCTCATAAGGTGTTCTCGCACGTTAACTTAGTGTTAAAGCTCCATTACAACTTTTTAGAGTAATGATGTTGCTTAAACACCCTCTACATGCGCTTAAAGCGCATGTAGAGGCTGTTTATTTGAGAAAGAGCCTTTACATGCGCTTTAAGCGCATGTAGAGGCTCTACTGAAGGGCAAAACATTAAAACTTGCATAAGGGATCCTCCTCAGAGCTCATAAGGTGTTCCTGCACGTTAACTTAGTGTTTCAAAGCTCCAACCACTTTTGGGTGCTATCAAAATTTTGATAGCACCCTCTACATGCGCTTTGAGCGCATGTAGAGCCTCTACATGCGCTTTAAGCGCATGTAGAGAGGCTCTACATGCGCTTTAAGCGCATGAAGAGCCTTATAAGTCTAATAATAAAATAAAAGTTTATTCATTTAATTTATTTAATGATGAAAAACTTAATATCACTCATTATTTGATTAATTTAAAATAAAAGATTATTTGATGAAAAACTTAATGATTAATAAAATAAAAGATTATTCAATTTAAACACTATGATTAATTTAAAATAATTTTCAACAGAAACAATATCACAAATGTGAGATGTTATTATGATTTTGATGTGAACTATATATATATACATATATAGAACAAAAATTTAGTCTAAGTTCTTTGATGTGTAATTGTTGTATTAAAAATTAATATTAGCCCCTGTACATGCGCTTAAAGCGCATGTATTGAATAGAAATTATTAATTTCCCGCGCCTTTGTCTTATGAGTTCCCTCCCTATATCTGATCACTCTATAGCGCGCTCACAGAGCATGTCTTATGAGCATTCTTCATTCTCATTCTCATTCTCTTTTCTAAAATGAAAACCTAATGTCATTTCTCATTTCTCATTTCTCATTCTCATTCACATTCCCTTTCGAAAGCGCGCTCACTGTCGCCGTCATCTTCCCTCACTCGAAATCCCCACCATCATCTTCTGCCTCACTCGAAATCCTCACTCGAAATCGCCTCTTTCCTCTCTTCTTCATCATCACTCGAAATCCCTCCACCTTCCTTCCAAAAATAGTTTCTCACTGTCGCCGTTTGGTTGCGAGACGAACGGCGGTTTGTTGGTTGCGAGAATGGGTAAAAGCTTCAACCTTTTTAGTGTTTCTCGGGCTATGCTTTCATTCTAAAGCATTTCTCATTGTTCCCTTTCTTTTTCTGGTTTCTTTTTCGCCCTACGTGTTTTCCGGCGGTGGTGTGCGATTTCCGGCGGGCGACGTGGCGGCCAGCGGCGGGTGGTCCTTTTTCTCTCACTGTTTAGGTCCTTTTCCATAAAACAACCAAAAAACATCGATCATCATCTTCAACTTCTCCTCGTTACTCTCATTTTGACCTTCAAAGCCACGTGAATACACAACTTTATCCTCTTCAATCATACGAGGTAACATGATCTTAATGTGGTAGTAGTTTTTGTTAACTGATTATGTTAGAATCTAATGATTTATGCTTAAAATCTTGATTGCATTGTTAAAGTTTGAAACTTTGAAGTGAATTTTTGGTGGGGTGTATGTGTTTTGTGTTTTTAGTGAATGGTTGGTTGTATGGAGAAGAAAAGGAAGATACTTGGAAATGAATTATGTTAGAATCTGATGATTTATGCTTGAAATGATGATTGCATTGTTAAAGTTTGAAACTTTGAAGTGAATTTTTGGTGGGGTGTATGTGTTTTGTGTTTTTAGTGAATAGTTGGTTGTATGGAGAAGAAAAGGAAGATACTTGGAAATGAATTATGTTAGAATCTGATGATTTATGCTTGAAATGATGATTGCATTGTTAAAGTTTGAAACTTTGAAGTGAATTTTTGGTGGGGTGTATGTGTTTTGTGTTTTTAGTGAATGGTTGGTTGTATGGAGAAGAAAAGGAAGATACTTGGAAATGAATTATGTTAGAATCTGATGATTTATGCTTGAAATGATGATTGCATTGTTAAAGTTTGAAACTTTGAAGTGAATTTTTGGTGGGGTTTATGTGTTTTGTGTTTTTAGAGAAATATCGGTCCTATTTTATTCACAATTATTTAATTCGGTGCTTCACATCTCATAGTAAGAAAAGAAAGGTTCTTTTCTTATTATCTCTTCTGATTTTGCTTTGTCTTTGCTTTGTTACTCTGCTATTAATTTTTCCTTTTTAACTCTGTTTTTCAGACTTTAAAGAGTCTTTCATACGTTTTTGATATCAGTGCTAGTTGAGGTCTTATTTAGGATACTCACGAGGGGCTTAACATTCTGATTGCTATGAGATATGTCAATGTTAATGTGTCAATGTAGTATGGTATTGTGATGTTCTTTTGAAGCCTAGCATACTCAATCTTAGATTAAGTTTCTAACTTTAAAGATTAGTGTTTGGCTTGATTACTTGGTGTCTTGTTAAATAAAGATGTATGCATCCTAGTCATATACAGTGCTGATAGGGCTAGAAAAAGAATGAACAGAGATTCAAAACCAAGGTGCTAAATGGCTAGAAACTAACACATCTAATTTGGACAGAAATGAATGTACAGTACGTGCAATTATCTGTACAGACCAATTTACAATCTTTGGAGTAAAACCAAAAGAGAAGGGAAGGTAACGAAATGGAATAAAATCTGTTGCCACTAGAGCAAATAAAATAGATGGCTTCAAGAGTGACTTTTGACTTAATCTTGATGTTTAGGTATTATGTACTGTATATGTAGGCATAAATAATTAATCTCATTGATGATCCTTTGTTCATAATGTTGACGAGTTTAATAATCTTGCACAGGTGATTGGAAGAATCCTGTCTAGTTGGAAAGCTCTAGTTGATGAGAAAACTGTAGTTCTTTAGAATTCCAAGAATTAAGGTATGTAACATGAGTAAATCTTACCCTTTTCTCATTATGTTTTGATGATTATTTATTATTTCAATGAAGTTGTTTGATTGTCTAGAGTGATGTTTTTGCTTTTAAAAGGTTCCTTTTAAGTTTGCCTTTTCTTTTCTTATTACCCAAAACGGTAGTAGACTGTTTAAACTGGAAAAGCCAGTATTGAGCCTAGGTATGTTTATTTCGCCATTATTCTTGCAAAAGGTTTAGACAATGTGTTTTCCATGCATAGCAGCTGCATAGAGTGTAATTTACCATCTCACTGCTTCTCTCCTTTAGTAGGTCATGGACCGAAAATGGATGCGTTGTGACCGAACTTCAAGTGAATATATAGATGGAGTAAAGAAGTTTGTTGAATTTGCAGCTGCTCATGCATGCGATGTTAACAACATTCTGTGCCCTTGTATCCGCTGTTTGAACGGAAAGCGTGTCGATCCCATGGACCTGTTGAATCATTTAATATGTAATGGGATTGATCAATCTTATACAAGATGGACAAAGCACGGTGAGACCGATGAGGTTGAATGTCGTGATCGTGAACATGATGTTAGTAGTGCTTCGAATGATGTCATTGATCAGAGTGACGAGGATTGTCTTGAAGAAATGGTGAGGGTTGTGGGTGAGGAGAACCCAGAAATATTTGAAGAGTTGAAGAGTGATGCAGAGACACCGTTGTATGTCGGATGTAAATACTCAAGATTGCGCGCAGTGGTTAAATTGTACAACTTAAAGGCTCGTTATGGTTGGAGTGATGCAAGTTTCACCGCACTGCTTACCTTTCTGCGGGATGTTTTGCCAAAGGATAATGTACTCCCTTCAAAAACATACGATGCAAAGCAAATTCTCCTCGCTACCGGTTTGAAATATGAGAAGATACATGCATGTCCCAACGATTGCATCTTATACCGGAATGAGTATGCGTCATTGGATAAGTGTCCGAAGTGCGAAGTCTCTCGATATGGGGAGAATGGCAAAAGTCCTGCCAAGGTCTTGTGGTACTTTCCGATAATTCCAAGACTGAAGCGCATGTATAGTAATAAGGACACAGCGAAACGTTTGACATGGCACGAGGATGAGAGGATCAAAGACAACAAGCTTAGACACCCTGCGGATAGCCCCCAATGGAAGAAAATTGATTACATGTACCCAGAGTTTAGTGAAGATCCAAGAAACCTGCGATTTGCACTGGCAAGTGATGGAATCAATCCGCATGGGGTTCAACGTACTACTTACAGCACATGGCCTGTCATTCTGATGAATTACAACCTCCCCCCAAATTTGATTATGAAACGCAAGTTTATGATGCTTTCGATGCTTATTGGTGGGCCCAGTCAGCCCGGCAATGATATAGATGTGTACTTGGCTCCATTAATAGAAGACTTGAATCATTTGTGGCACACAGGTGAAAATGTGTTTGATGCTTACAGTGAAGAAAACTTTACGTTGAGAGCCCTGTTGTTTGGAACAATAAATGATTTCCCAGCTTATGGTAATTTGTCTGGATATAAGGTCAAAGGGTATGGTGCATGCCCTATATGTGAAGCTGGTACCCATTCAATTCGGCTGGCTCGGTGTAAGAAAAATGTTTACATGGGGCATCGAAGGTTCTTACCGAGAAACCATCCTTGGAGAAGGTGGAAAAAGGCTTTCAATGGTAACTCAGAAGAAAGTACTTCACCTCTGATTTTAACAAGGGATGAATTGTTTGAGAAGGTAGAAGTGTTGGAGAACAATTTTGGCAAGCCTAACGCTACAAATGTGGCAGAGAGTGGTTGGAAGAAGAGGTCCATATTCTTCGAACTCCCGTATTGGAAGTCATTATATGTTTGGCATTTTCTTGATGTGATGCATGTGGAGAAAAATATATTTGATAACTTAATTGGCACGATCTTGAATGTTAGGGGAATGACTAAGGATAGTGTTAAATCGAGATTAGACATGCAAGAGATGGGGATCAGGAAAGAGTTAGCACCTGTTCAAAAGTTAAACTTCACATATTTACCTCCACCGGCCTACACCCTTTCTAGAAAGGAGAAAAAAGTGTTCTTTGAGTTTCTCAATGGAATCAAAGTGCCAGAAGGTTATTCCTCAAATGTTAAGAATCTTGTGTCCATGAAAGAGCTGAAGTTGAAAAATCTCAAAACACATGATTGTCACGTCATACTGCAAAATTTCTTACCAGTTGGCATACGAAACATTTTGCCGAAGAAATTGCGGGGCACGATCACTAAGTTGTGTTTGTTTTTTAAGGCCATTTGTAGTAAAGTCGTTGATGTCGAAATGTTGCGTGATTTGCAAAAGCAGATTGTGCTCATCTTGTGTGAACTCGAAATGTACTTCCCCCCTTCGTTTTTCGATGTTATGGTTCATCTTGCAATACATTTGGTCAGGGAGGTTCAACTGTGTGGCCCAGTATATTTGAGATGGATGTACCCGGTTGAGCGTTTCATGAAAGTGTTGAAGGGGTATGTCAAAAATAGATATCGACCGGAGGGTTGTGTCGCTGAGAGGTACATCGTGGACGAATCAATTGATTTGTGTGCTGATTACTTATCTAGTGTTGAACCTGTTGGTATGTCAAAGTCTTGTCATGATGGTCGATCAAAGGGAAAGGGGATTGGTGCAAGCATATTAGTTAACATTTCAAATGTTGATAGAGAGTTAGCTCATTTACATGTTCTCCACAATAGTAGCGAGGTAGAACCTTTTGTTGAAGAGCACAAAAATCTTCTTCGACTCGCACACGGTGATAGAAATGAAAGTTTGATCACAAGAGAGCACAACAAACATTTCATTGATTGGTTTGATGGACGGATTCGCCGTCAGTTAGAGCTAGACGATGGGTCAGTGTGTGAGAAATTGTACTGGTTGTCACGGAGACCGTCTTTAAAAGCATTTTCTTATACGAGCTATGCAATCAATGGTTACACATTCTACACTAAAGCCCATGATGATAAGAGCCGAATGCAGAATAGTGGAGTCACAGTGGTTGGTGAGGGATGGCATGTATCCAGTGCAAAAGATACAAATCCAATATATGCGGAGATGGCATATTTTGGGTGATTGAAAGCATCTTGGAGTTAGATTACTCTGGTTTAAGATTCCCTGTCTTCAAATGTCAATGGGTTAACAACTCTGGTGGACGGCGGATCGATGAGTTTGGATTTGTGTCAGTTGACCTTTCCAAAACTGGATATAAGGACGACCCCTACATTTTACCATCTCTTGTTACACAGGTGTTTTACATTGCAGATCCTTCGAAAAAGAATTGGTCGATAGTCATGCAATCGAACAGAAATCATGTTGATCCTGTTGATGATGAAAGTACTGAGATAGATATGAATTATTTGATTGAGAGCGAACCTTCATTCTTCACATCAATCTTACAAGAATTTGATGAGCCAGAAAATGGTCTTAACGATGAACCTTTTTATTTAAGACGTGATCATAGAGAAGACATTTTCATTAACACACCCAAAAAGCGAAAGCGAGTAGCTGTTATTCGTTATCAGCAGAGAAAAAGAATACGGGCCACAAAAAAATGATTTCTCATGTATGCAATTTTTTGTTTTATTATCATTTTATCATTGTATTCATATTATTGAATTTTTTCTGGTTTTTCTTTCTTACAGGATAATGGAGGGACAAGATCATGACCGGGAAGAGGTGGCACAACCCAATGAGGGACAAGATGAGCATATTGCAGACTACAATAATGAGAGGGAGAAAGCAAAGAAATTGGTGAAACGTGGTAGGACGGTGATGAAAGAAGTTATTTCACAAAGACATAAGGGGATTAAGTTCAAAGTAAGATGGAATGAGGAGAATCAACCAATTGGAAGAGAAAGTAAGTTATTGATCGCCTATATTGGAGTGGTTGTTCGGAACACCGTCCCAATCACATTAAAAGATTGGAGATATTTGTCCCCTGACATACCAAAAGCTATTTGGAGAGAAATTTTGGTAAGCAACTTTTCTTGCAATTATGTTTAATACAATCTTTTTTTGGATGAGTTATTATGATTACAAGTTTATACTTCATTTGTTACAGACTGCCTTTGACTTATCGGACTGTGAGGATGCCAAAAGTTATGTGCTGAAGAAAGCAGCGTCAATAGCCCGATGGTGGCGATCCCATCTAGGCATATACTTTTTGCGCAATGTTGAAGGTGATATTGTTCCCAAGCGTCCAGTAGATTTCTATGATGTGATTACGCAGCAGCAATGGGATGAGTTTGTTGAGATACGATGCTCAGAGGAGTTTCGCGCCGTTAGCGAAAAGAATAGCCAGTCAGCAGGAAGCAATCCATACCCGTATATGCGTGGTAGAAATAAGTATGCTGATTTAGAGCATGAAATGGTACGTTAATATCTTCATTAATGATATAAATGAATGTTCCTATAATTAATTCATGTTAACCTATTTTTCGGTTACAGTTGACTGCTGACCCTAATCGCAAAGTAGATCGCTGCGACTTGTGGTTGGAAGGTCATACAAAGAAGGACGGGACTATACACCATGATTCCGTCAAAGCGGCTCGTGATCGAGCAGTAAGTCATTTTCTTTGTTATATTCTCAGTTCTTATATTGCTTGTTACATAACCAACAATTATCATTTCCTTCCTACAGATTGAACTAAAGCAAGGTGCATCAGGAGAAATCCCGTCCCATGGCCAAGATGACTTGCTTGGCCGAACACTTGGCCGCCCAGAAAGTACAGGTCGTGTCAGGGGCAAGGGGTTTGGTGTTTTGCCCTCACAGTTTTTTAAGGAGAAGCTGAAAAGCCACCAAACGTCCGCAATTGAGAAGCAGTACAAGGTCTTGTGGGAATTGTATGCAGACTTGCAAGAACAAGTTAACGAGATTCGATCAGGGCGAGGTCAGGGATCAGGCCATCAATCTCATGCTCCATCGGCTCATGAAAGCCCGGTCATGGAGAACCATAGTTGTACAATGGAAAGTGTCCCCATTGCAGAGGTAATCGTTATACTTTTCACTTTTAAATATTAATGTTCTTATGAATTGTTACTTCATAATTGAAGGTGTTTCATTCATTTGTAGGGTGAGTCTTATTGTCAACTATATTCTGATCTGTCCTTAAATACCCTGGTTGCTCTGACTTATGTCTTCAATGATGGGAGCAAAACATTGCACAATTCGCCTCTCCCTGCAGGCACGGTGAGGGTGTCCATCCACATCTCTCTTAGAAATAATTCACCGTTGCCGTATCCCATTGATGGAATGAACGTGGTCGTTGACGCAATAGGCTCTTTTGTGGCATGGCCCAAAAAGTGGATGGTTCCTCAATCAGAGGTGATTACTTAGTTAGTTATACTTAATATATAATAGATAACGAGATTTAATTAGTATGTCTAATTGCTTATTTACTATGTTTTACAGCCCGAAAAAGGACAAAGAAAGGAATTGGGGAAAACAAACCGCCATGATGTCCAGCCACGTTCTGCTATTCCGACTAAACCTCGGAAAAAGAGTTTGAAGGTAACTATTTACTAATGGATTCACATTAGCTAGCACTCATTTTGTAGAAAGAATTATTGACATATTTCTTGAACAGGCAACTCCTACTCCTCGTGACACCCAACCGCATCAGCCGACTCTTACTCGTGTCACCCAACCACATCCCTCTGAATCATTCCGTGTTAAACTAAAGAACTTGACAAAACAACTACCTGATTTTCAACAAATTGAAGTTAAATTGACAAGGACAATTTATTACAAGAGTGTCAGTGAGCACCTAGGTAGTGAAGTAATTATGGATGTGGTTAATCAGGAATGGATTAGTGCGTCAGCGGTCAACATATGGATCAAGTATGTAATGTTGAATTTATTTTTATGTTATTGTGGTTTCTTACATTGTCATTTAGTATTTAAATTACAATAATTGTATGTGTTGATGTCTTTTTGTATAGGTATTTGCATGATGAAATAATTGTGCCAGGGGAAAATGTCAATTTCGCATTCATAGATCCAAATACAACCTCAATGGTGACTGAAACAACTACCTATTGGGATGAAGGTGACGTGAAAGCACGTCTGGGGAGCTCTTCTTCAGATAAAACATTGTTTCTAGCCCCAGTGAATGTAGGGTAAGTTCTTACTCGTCATTAATAGTTTTTTTTATTTTCCCAAATTTTACATGTATATAACTGTACTGTTAATCACATTTTAGGAATCATTGGGTTCTCCTTGCATTCAATCCCGTTGCACCAAAGCCTGTGGTGTACTATCTGGATCCTATTAGGTCGGGTAAACCTGAAAATAGACCTTCGTATATGATGTTTATCAATGGGTAATGATTTAACCTTACTAAATTATGTTAACTCATTTATAAATGTCACTCTTACTAATTTTGTTTGTCTCGACTTTAGTGTGATCACTTCTTGTAGGTCTAGTAAAAAAATGAAATACTCCAAAGCATATGACTGACTCAAAATTCAGGTTAATTATACATGCTAAAACAATGATTTGAATTATGGACTGTAATCATATAAAAGTCTTTTGACAGATTTGTGGTATTTTGTTGTAGTGCCCATTCCAACCGAATGATAATGATTGCGGGTATTATGTCATGAAATTTATGAAAGATATTGTCACTCATGATCAACTGGTGGTCCCAGAAAAGGTAAGTTCTGAAATTTTCCATTAATTTAAAACTCTTTTAATTTGTTCACATATTTGCTTGTATGTGTAGATTTCTTTTAACTAACTTAAATTTAATTGCTACTTACATGTTTCTGTCCATCCAGTATTATGAAGACTGTCGTTTCGACAGCCTCTCCAAGGCGCAAGTTGGAGAAGTTATTGAAGAATGGAGCAAATTTGTATACCCCATTGTTGAACCTGTTGTTCTTAATCAGCCACCTGTTACTTATTAGGTTTTACTAAGGTATCTATCTTCATATATTACTTGAATAAAAAATTGTGGATTTGTCTTATGAAATTTTGTTATGTAACATGCTTGTTTATTCTATGTAATGCTATTTTGTCATGTAGGTTGATGATATCCCTTTTGGTGTTTTACTTGAGATCATCTTCATTTGTGGCGTTGAGGTACAGATGATCTTTGTTGCATGTAGTCTTACTTAGGAGGAATTGGTAGTTTTATATTATGACTACTTGAAGGAATTTTCGTTTTGACTCATGATCAATTGTGGCTTGTTTATTAGTTCATCTTTGATATTATACTATTCTTTCATGTAGGTTCATATCTTTTTGATTCTTTGGTGCAAGTGGCAAATATTTTGGTGATGAGGTAGATCTTCTTTTGGTGCAATGGCAGTAGTGCATACATATTTTGGTGATGTTTATACATTATTAGGTTTTGAATGTAATGATTCTGGTATATTTTGGTTAAATGATTCTGTTGAATGTAAATGATTCTGGTATATATTATTTGTATACACCATTGGTGCAGGGCAGGAAAGTACGTGTATGTGGCAAATGTAAAAAAAAGAATATAATATATATAAAAAAAAATATAGCTCTACATGCGCATACCTCTACATGCGCTTTAAGCGCATGTACATGTACATGCGCTTAAAGCGCATGTAGAGGATAATACCTCTACATGCGCTTAAAGCGCATGTAGATGTACATGCGCTTAAAGCGCATGTAGAGGTATATCCTCTACATGCGCTTTAAGCGCATGTAGAGCCTTTACCAGCGCCCCCCTCTACATGCGCTTTATAAGCGTATGTAGAGGCCAAAATAAGCGCATGTAGAGGGGGTAATCTGTGGTAGTGAGAGTTGATTGATTAAAAGGACAACGGCAATGTCAAATACTAGTATCGAATTAATGTCCTCGCAATTAAATGTGATAATATTGATACTCCTTCCAATCCTTATTAAGTCACCAACTACCTCTAGTTTTTTCTCTGTAATATAAGTCACTACTCATTAACTTCTGCATTAAATGTTTTTTTCCCACTTTACCCAAGTTATTAATGGAGATTTAAAAGTGAAAATGTGAAACACATCATTTAATGAAGGGTGAAGTTGGAAAAAGTGAGAAATTTAGCATGAATTTTAATGTCCAACTATCATTCCTTGGTATGTGAGAAATGAGTAGTTGGTGACTTATAATAAGGATCAGATACTGAGACTAAAAGCTTGGATGAGGACAACTTTAATAAGAGGCGGCGTTCAAAATGAGCGGTAATACCGAACAATGTAATGTGGGAAAATACCAAACGGATTCATATAAAATATATACCCAAATTATTTCATACACTATTGTTTTTACCAACTTGGATCATTTTAATTAATGCACTCGGATGTAATAAAATCTGAGTTGCCAGATACTATTTGATTTATCACTCCGATCAAACTTCTCACTTCCTTTAACACTCAACGCAGCAATGGAGAGATATATAGGTACTTCTTTCCCTTCATTCATATGTTTTTATGTGAATTGATGTCTCTCCCAGATTTCCCGAATACCTCTGCCTTTTAATTTCTTTATTTACATTTTTGCAGATAAAGGCATTTTAAGTGGCTAAAGATGGAGCTGGATGGCTGGACAACATATATAGATGTATGAAACTAAAATTACTTTAGTTTTTTTTTTCCTGTTTGCTGCCTTCTGCTTTGGATTATTCGCTTGATTTGTTGCTCCAAAGGTAAGAACACAAAAACTCTTGCCGGTTTGGTATAACTTATATATGAAAATATGATTTGGAAGCAAACTAAGTTGTACTAAACCGGTTACGCTGTGCACACACATTTGTTGGGAAAGCAGTGGCTGGAGCTTTCTGTGATTTAAGTCCAACTCCAACCCATGTGGTACATGATATCCAGTCAACAGGAAAGGAGTTATTAGCGATATGTTTTAATCCGACACCTGTAATTAAGCAATAATTTTTCACAGTATTTAATATCCCGTGAGAAATTTTATTACAAATATTTTCAGGTTTTTCAAAAACAATTACTTGTATTTAAAAAAACATTCAAAATTTAAAGTGTTTTAAACTTTAACGATTTCTAAGCTTATATATATTTAGATTGGTGTAAAAAGTGTGAAATGTGTCACTTTTGTGAAAAAGTTACCTTTTTCCCCTACTTTTATTTGTTTTAGCCAATATGATTGTATGTGTTCGTTTTTTTTTGCCAGTACTATGGGTTCGTTAAGTGAAGGTGTATCCGGAGCAACGCGGTTCATAGACTTAAGCTTTCAATTATTTTTTTCTTTTTGTGTTTGCTAAACAAACATTCATGGGAATTAAAGCCATCTAATTTAACTAGTTATAGTAAAATGTTGTAATTTTCTACATTCTTATTTTCCTTTATAAAAAAAAGTTTAGCGAAATTTACAAAGCGCACATCGATAAGGTCTTTATATCGGTGGGATCGGAACTCACAATCACATAATTGTGAGTCAAACCCCTTTACCAAATGAACCAACCTTTTGTTGGCCTTGTTTTTCTACATTTTTACTTAAATGTGCTTATATATGGATAGTTAATTTTATTCTATTTATATTATTACTCCCTTTAATCCTAAATATAAAATTTAGTTGACTTTTTTGAGAGATTAAAGAAGCAAAATAAGTTAATCAATCACAACATATTTGATATATTGTTAGATTATTATATATTTATAAGACAATAAAAAGAAAAGAATTATGAAATTTTGATTAAAAAATCGTTGAAACTATAAAGATTTGAAGATTAATTATTCCTTTTTCAAACAATTTCACTAACCGTGTGCCAGGTTTTTATTCCAAGGGACATTCAATCTAGTACTTAAATTTTCGCTAGGAGTAACTAATCACCAACGTACACAAATTGATTTTATTGTAGAGGTAAAAGAAGATGACAAGTCATAAGTATTAATATCAATAATGATTATTGTTGTTAAAATAATGATGGCATTAGATTGCCGTTTTATTGCTCAGCTTGGAAACTTAAGCAAAAAAGAGTGCTGAGCATTCAATCATTTTCATATATCTCTACCACTATTATTAACTCAATTGTTCATGTTTAGACTTTAGACACCTCGGGTGTTAAATTACCTTTATGCCCCTTCTTTCCGGGAAATTAGGCCGCCTTTTTAGTTTTCGCCCCTCCTCTAAAGCCAATTGTCCCTTCCGTACCCTAATTCTTATTCCTCCGTCTCATCAATAAACCCTCTTTTCATACTTCATGGGCATGGCTCTTGCTCATTGTTCCATGTTACAATGACCTCCCGTTCATTAAGGTTTGTTTCAGAATTACCTATTTGTTACAATCTTCTTTCATTGGAAGTTGTCTGGGAGATAATATGCAACGCGCGAGGATTTTACCCCGATTTAGTTATCGAGGTACTGAATGCTAAATTTCCTTCTCTCTATTATTTTCAAAAAATATAGTACCATTTTCATGGAGGAAAGTTAAATAGTTTGACGTTGTTAGTTTATGTCTCGCGGATATTCCAAATAGTTGGAACAAATCCTTACGAGTTATTTCTGTCTGATTGTTAGTTCTGTCAATTTTCAAGAAGCTTTTCATTAATATCTCTAGATAAATGTAATAATTCATTGATCATAGCAATTAGATGTATCATTTATGAGCAAATGACAATAGTTTTCTTTTTCCCTAACAATAATGTTTCAAATTATGCCAACTTTATTGCCACAAAAAAGGTATTTTTGCCAATTTGTAGGTTCTTAGGTTGCTGAACTTTGTATTCGTGCATATATATATGTTTTTAGTATTGACGGCTGCTAGAACTCGTCAAAAGATTATTTGTCCTTTGTCTTATGTAGACCTTCAACTTATAGTCTTTTTGGTACAATGATATTTTTTTGTGTCCTTTTTTGTCTTAAATTTTGTTTGAATTTCTTTGTTTGATCAACCATTGTTTTACATTTTAAATGAACTAACGACCATTCATTGCTTTAATTTCGGATGTTTTGAACTTCTGATTAATGATGTAGACTTTCTTCAGTCTGAAATAATTTGAATTCTGATTAATTAGCTGACCTGCAAATTTTATGTTTCATGCATGCCCTCATCAGTTTTCATTTTTCTTTTCAATCTTCTGAACAAGCCCGTGTGTTGAGTTCAAGAAGTGTCAGCCAATGGAACTAACTATATGATACTCTCTCTGATTATAAATATAATATCACTTTAACGAAATTAAGGAAACCAAATATACCACTAAATTTTATTATATGAATATATGATACTTTATAAGTAAGGTATATCTGATTTGAGTAAAAGATAATTATAGACAATTTACAATGATTAATTTTACATTATTGATTTCTTTAAAAAAAGTCAAAATGATCTTATAATTAGGAGAGAAGAGAAGGAGAAGAAATTTTTAGTATTGCTGATTGGACTTTTGATACTGATCAACATTGAAGTTTCACATTGGTGTTGAGGCTTACTGTCCGTACATGTCATGTGCTTGAGTGGTAGTATTGCGCATAAGATGAAATATGGGCATTTTATCATTTCGCCCAACCATCTAAGGTTCTTGGATTTACATGACTTATTTGTATTCCTTTGGCATAGGCATAACTAGATTCTATTATATCCGATGGATTTCAACCAATATACTCCATCCGGTTCTAAATATAGGACCTAATTAACTTTTTTGAAAAATCCTAAAAAAAAGCAAAATAAGTTAATTATAAATTGATTTACCTAATTTTTTCTCTTACACTAGTTTATTTTAACTATAAGCTAATGGATAATCTAAAAAGATATCAAATATGTCATGATTTAATAACCTATTTTGCAACCTTAATCTCTCCAAAAAAAGTCAATTAGGTCTTATATTTAGGACCGGAGGTAGTATAAAATAATCTCTCTTATCTTTCTTTACTTTGTCTTCTCCTGGATAAATCATTATTGATGCCAAAAATTTATCGCTTGAATTCCCATCTTTTTTTTTTTGTGTTGATCAAAAAAAAAAAATTCCCATCTTTTATCTTCGTGGTATACGCTAAAAAAGAATTTAAGATTAATATCTATTTGAATTAATATATATATATATATATATATATATAACTGAGCTTTAGTAATGTGTGTTTGTGTGTGTGAGAGAGAGAGAGAGAGAGAGAGACTTACGAAAATCTGCTGTTGAGTGAGATATATATATATATATATGGCTAAAATATATTTTTGGTCCCTTATGTTTGAATCAAGTTTCAATTTAGTCCTTTATATTTGGAAAACACACTTTTAGTCCTTTTTTGTTAACACCGTTAGTTTAACATAACGGAAAATGTTAACTTAACAATTTTAAATGATTATTTTATAATGAAATTGGACCAAAAATGATATATTTTGAAAATGTAAGAATATTTACACTCAAATATTTTAATCTGAATATTTTTTCAGTATTTAATAACCATTTAAAATTGTTAAGTTAACATTTTCTGTTAAATTAAACTAAAGGTGTTAACAAAAAAGGACTAAAAGTGTACTTTCCAAACATAAAGGACTAAATTGAAACTTGATACAAACATAAGGGACCAAAAGTATACTTTAGCCTATATATATATATATATATATATATATATATATATATATATATATATAATGTGGAACTAAATGAGGTATTAAATTGATGGTAGATTGTATAGTATTGATCTTATTCTCCATTTTTAGCGGAAGAATTTTGTGCCTGATGTGTGTGTGTGTGTGTAGGATTGACTTTTATATTGAATGTGATTCATTATATCTTGGAGTTATAGTTGGATAGATGCTTTGTAATTTGTCATGTTTGAATCAATAATTGTCAGTTCCTGTATGTGACTAGTCCTGTGAGAGAAAAGCGCGCGCCACATGAACTGAAAATCTTATAATTAGAAATTGTTGATGCACAATATAGGGGAACTATGGAATATGAATGAATAATCGAAACTCTTTATTGATAATATGATTGAATACAATAGACGGGGTCACCGGCAACGGTGGTTATAAACTTGGGCGTAAATGCCTTGATCACAAAGACTAAACTTCGAGTACAATAATAATCAGAGAGAAGAATACAGAGAAAGAGATAGAGAGAATGATTGCAGTGAATTGCTTGTCTCTTCTGAATGAGTTCGTGGCCTTATTATAGTTGAAGCTTCGTCTTGGTGGTTGCGAAATTATAGGCGGCCGTTATGGGTAAGAGACGTTGCACGTGCTCCGAAAAAGGTGGGCGACTGCTCCGAAAAAGGTGGGCGACCAAGTCAATCCACTTTACTGCCGTTGGTGACATTGTCTTCGACGCCTATAGGGCGTCTATCCTTTATTGTTGTCGGCTTCGACGCCTTATGAGCGTCTATGTCGTTATTGGTCCTTTGCTGTCGTTGGTGATGTTGTCCTCAACGCCTTTGGGGCGTCGATCTTGTTATTGGGCCTCCGATAAGGCCCAGGCCCATTAAGGTATAACGGTGTATAACAGAAATACAGCACAAAATCGTTTTTGCTTTTTCTCTCCAGATAGTCTATATATCACGATGTTGAAAAGGAACTATTCATGGATTTGTGGCCTGTGATGTTGCCACTTAATATGGAAATGAATCATAGGTTATTTTCTCTCTTGGGATTAATATATAGTGTTTAGTTTATACACACACACACAATACCATTTTGTCCTCATGCTTGGAATTGTTACTGTGCCAGCTTTATCTCTTAAGTTCATCACCATCAAATTTTCCATCTATCTCTGCACATTACTGTTCTAGTTAGCTATCTTGGTATTATATTTTTCCTATGGTACCAAATGATGTTAAACATCCTAACAATAATTTATTAGAAAAATTTTGTAGTGGTCAGATATTGTGCCATAGCGAAAATATATAAAAGGCTTCCTAATTTGTTATCTTCTACTTGCTCTTTGCCCTCTAAAAGACTCTTGCTAATGAAAAACCTAGACAATCCAAATCAATCAAGTTACACTACATTTAAATATACTTTCTTCTGAAGTTTTGAGTGAATGTGGAGAATCATTGAAATAGTTTCTTGTTTTGATCCTGCCATATATGGGAAGATTTCAATAGTGAATTCCAAGGTAACTGTCATTTTTTTTATAAACTATTATTTCATACGTTTCTTTCCCCGGGTTCTGTTGATTTTTTCTGTTTTGGATGCATCCAAGTGTGTTTTAGGCACTTTTTTTGATCGGGAACCAAAAATTTATGGTCAATGTAATTTAAAATTGTTTGGTCACTTTTCTTGTCATGTCGAGTGATGATAAACAATTAATTACTTCGTCCCTACTGCATCAGATTATGTCAAGTTTCTTGAGGAACAGACTAGGAACGGGCCGGGAATAGGGCCGGGCTTGTAATTACCTACAGAAAACAACCTCAAAATAAAAGAAAGACGAATGCAAATAACATAATGGTGGCGCCATATACGGCGGACAAGATAGAAATGATAAGGATCAATACATCCAGTCATAAATATAAAATCTAGTTTGTAGTGCAAACAATTATAACAATTAATACTACTCCATACCCTCAATGTAAGATTTTAGTTTATTGTGCAAATTGCACTAAATATCAGAACTTAACTTAAAGACGATGAAAGCCATATAGTGATGCAATTGTAAAATAGCATGACTATTAGGAGTGAAGTTCTAACTTGTAGTAGTTTGATCAGATATGGTGAGAAGTTGCTCCAGATATTCAACACCCAAGTCTTCTAGCACCACTACATCTGATTGCTGTTTGGCTTTGTCTTTCTTTGCCTTTGAAGAAAGTTTTCTTTGGAGGTAGTGTCTCTCTTTTAGGGCTAAAGCAGGTGAACAACCTTTTTGGCAACCATACATATTGATGTGTAGAAGAGAGTCTTTCACCTTTTGGACTGGAAAATTAAGAACAGTATTGGAGCCTCTCATGGTGAATGCTGCTTGGTCGTAGGCTAAAGCAGCCTCCTCTGCAGTCTCAAACGTCCCGAGCTAGACTCTGGTACCATTCCTTGTTGTATCTCTTATTTCTGCAGCAAATTTTCCCCAAGGTCTCTTCCTCACTCCTATGTATGTTTTCTCCTCCACTCTCTTCTTTCCTTCCATGGCTTCCCAACTCTCCGCCGCTTGATTCGCCGCCTCCCTACCAATCATGTCAAAGAAAAGATATTCGTTGAAAGGGTGTCCATGAAGTTGCTCATCGTTTGATGATGAAGAGGCCAAGAAAGGATCCAATGTCCCTGGCCAAACATCCCAATCTGGGCATGATGATGGCTTCTTCGTTGACCTTGGTGAAGACATACCAGAGTTTTGCAGTGTGGTATGGTAAAACTTTGTTATTTATATACAAAACAATTACACACTAGTTTTAAGTAAGAGATTTAATTGTAAAGAGACCACAAGGAGTTGTTAATAACCATTATTAACATCTGCAATAGCCTTCATTAACAAGTGCATGAGTTGTTAATGAACATATTCAAAATTAAATCTCTTGTTTGGAACTTGGGTGCAAATAGCCTTCATTAACAAGTATATGAGGTGTTAATGGACATATTCAAAATTAAATCTCTTGTTTGGAACTTGGGTGCAATTATCCCTTTATATATAGGCTAATCCATGGTGGTTATATTGAATCATCGCCCACGGTTTCCCCCATTTTTTAATGTAAATTAGATCTATTATGCTTCTGTTGAAACGTAGGTATATTTATATATGTTATGCTGCTTATACAATTCATAGGGTTTGCATTAAATTATCATGTACGATGCTCAGTTTTTTATTTCGCTGATAATGCAACTTCTATATATGTTAGGGTAATGGACCTAATCTGGCCCCCAAGTAACCACCAAGGAGCGCTGAACACCCTGAACTAACAACAGGCCCGTATTTGTACTCCAAGTAACCAAGGTGTTTAAAAACTACCCCGGTTGGACGGTCAACAACGTTTGACCGTTACTATGCCTATGTGGCTGCCACGCGAGCACCTGCTTTGCCACCTCTGCTTGCCACGTGTGTATTTTAAATGGACCTAATCTGCCCTCCAAGTAACCAACCAGGTGCACTGAGCACCCTGAACTAACAACAGGCCCATATCTGTACTCAAAGTAACCAATGTGTTTAAAAACTACCCGGGCGGACGGTCAATGACGTTTGACCGTTACTATACCTATGTGGCTGCCACGTGAAGGTCTGTTTTGCTACCCGGCGCCTTGTTATCGCCACGTAAGATATGTTCATGTGGGTCCCACTCATAATAATAAACAATTTATCTCTCTCCCTCTTCATCACCATCAACACAGCCATCCCAACACCCACCACCCCCACCCACGCCACCCCCTCACCTCCCCAGCCCCCACTGCCTCACCTCCACAGCCCCCCACCCACGCCACCTCTGCTTACCACGTTTAAGGGTGGCGTGGGTGGGGGTGGTGGGTGTTGGGGGGGCTGTGGTGATGGTGATGAAGTGGGAGAGAGAAATTGTTTATTATTATGGGTGGGACTCACATGAACATATCTTATGTGTCGATGACAAGGCACCGGGTGGCAAAACAGGCCTTCACGTGGCAGCCACATAGGTATAGTAACGGTCAAACGTCATTGACCGTCCGCCCGGGTAGTTTTTAAACACATTGGTTACTTTGAGTGCAGATATGGGTCTGTTGTTAGTTCAGGGTGCTCAGTGCACCTGGGTGGTTACTTGGAGGGCAGATTAGGTCCATTTAAAATACACACGTGGCAAGCAGAGGTGGCAAAGCAGGTGCTCCGTGGCAGCCACATGGGCATAGTAACGGTCAAACGTTGTTGACCGTCCAACCGGGGTAGTTTTTAAACACCTTGGTTACTTGGAGTACAGATACGGGCCTGTTGTTAGTTCAGGGTGCTCAGCGCTCCTTGGTGGTTACTTGGGGGCCAGATTAGGTCCATTACCCTATATGTTAATACAGTTGGAACTCTTTCCAATGATCTATTAATATAAGATGCTTTCTGCAGTCTTTTTTATAATGGGTTACAATTGATGATTAGTTATAGAGATTTTTTCTTTTATCCTTATTCAGTACTGATATAAGAATGGCACTACCACAGATTATCCCATTTACATGCGCTTATTTTGGCCTTTACATGCGCTTATAAAGCGCATGTAGAGGGGGGCGCTGGTAAAGGCTCTACATGCGCCTATACATGCGCTTAAAGCGCATGTAGAGGTATGTACCTCTACATGCGCTTTAAGCGCATGTACATCTAACCCCCAAATCAAAAATGCCCCGTATGCTTGTAAAACTGGGGGCTTACCGACGTCTAGGGCCAACATCCTTAATGACGTCAAAGAAACTCATCTTAGGGTCTTAGAAATTTCGAAGATGCCATCACTCTACTATTTTGACCCTAGAGTACCCTTTAGGTTGCCTGAAGTCGGGGAAGCTCTTGATTCATGGTCTAGCGACACCATTTCTTTAAGTTTTGAAAGTTTCCGCTATGTCAACCCCTTTCCTCTTCCAAACATAGCTTTAGATCTTTGTGTTTTTTATGAAATCTCTCCCTCTCAACTTTCTCCTCATGCCTGGCGTCTCATCGCTATGGCTGAGTTAATGTATCATGAAATAGGAGTCGACTTAGATATGTTTGATCTATTCGGCTCCTATAAACTTCAAGAAATTAGGACTGACGTCTACTCTTTTATTCAAGCCAAGGAAGGGTTACCAACTTGGACGTTTGGGTCATTACCCAATGATCGTCAATGGGATGCACGTTTTGTTATGGTGCCCTTTCAGTCCGTCGCCCAAGAGGACTATGTATCTCCAATGTGGCGTCGCTTAAGTAAGTCGTCGTCTCAACAATATTTTTCTCACTGTATTTGTTATCTGATTTATAATATCTTAATTATTTTGCAGGTGCGTACGAGTTGAGGATCTCTCCGCGCTCCAATAGCGACACCAAAAAGAAAATCAAGCAAATCCTCCAAATTCCAGCAGACCAGCGGCATTTCAAAGCCATGATGGAAAGTAAGTCTCCTGACGCCTATACTCTATTTGCTTAATTCAAGTGTTTTCACCTTATTCATCTTATTCTTTCTTTTTTCTGTTAATCAGGAAAGAAGATGATCCCCAAGGCTTCTGAGCAAAAGATAAATAAAGAAGCTCTCCTTAGAGCCAGGGCTCAGCGGCTGGAGAAGCTCAAGGCCAAGAGGGGGGAGTATGACGCTGAAGCCAGAAAGGAAGGACATGACCCTCATGGCGTCCCCCCCAAATCCTGAATCCGTTACAGCTCCCTCTCCTCCACCAAAGAATAAGAAGCCTGTTTCTCCTGCGAACAAGGAAGTCGTCGCTCTGGGAAAGAGGCCTGCAGAGGTGCCTGCCAAAGAGCCTGTCGCCAAGAAATCTAGGGCTTCTAAGTCCTCAAAATCTGCCAAGGTGAAGGGCGACAAAGAAGACTCTGGCGAAATCACTTTATCTTTTCCTCCCAATTCATCTGTCAGAAATAAAGAAGGGTGGGACGACGTCTACTCTGAATTAAATAAACTAGAATTCGAGTACGACAAGGCCGCCCTAGAATCTCTTGGGAGGAAAGAGGCTTTCAGAAGGGCTGTTCGTGCCCAAATGAAGGTATCATCATTTAAGTCTATTAAGTCTATTCTGTCTTCTTAACACTAGACATCTCTAATTATTACCATCACTTATATTCTCAGTCCCTACAAGTCCTTCTCCATCATGCTGAGGAGAATGAAGATGATAAGGCGACGCTCGTCGCCCAGAGGGACGCTGCCATGGCCGACAAAGAAAAGATTCTGGCTGACTTGAAGTCCGCCCTCCAATTTAAAAAACAAGCTAATGAAGACAGAAGGAGGGCGGAGGAGTTGATGAAGCAGTCTGACAAAAAGCAAGAGGAGTTAAAGGCTTTCATTAAGAAGTTGAAAGCCGATCATCATACTGACGTCGAAAAATTGAAGGAGTACGTCAATGAGTCTCGTGCTGAGTCGTCTGCCAAAGATGAAGAGATCAAGACTCTCCAGTCGGCCAGGGATAAATGGGAAGCTGCCTATCGCCAGCAAGAACAAGATATGAAGCAAATGGCTGAGAATTATGAGACTCATATCTTGGAAGTCGATGCCCGCGCTCGGATGGAGCTTATGAAGGAATACAAGAGCGGCTGGCATGTAAACTGGAAGCCCGACGATGTCATCGACGACTATTACGATCTCTTTCCTGAAGATGAAACTGACTCCAATCCATCCCAGGAAGACAATCTAACAATCAATGAGATGAGGGCTCAGGGCGCCAACCAAGGCGAGGGTAATCAAGACGGCGGCAACCCATCTGGCAAAGAGCATGGTGGCGGAGACGGCAATCAAACCAGCCAGGAGCTTGGCGGCGGCAATCAAACCAGCCAGGAGCAAGGCGGCGGCAACGCCTAAAAATGTTTTTATTTCTAGAAACTTTCTTTATTTTCATTGTGTACAACTAGTACTGTTCACTTAACATAATGCAAATCTTGTCTCCTATCTTCATATTCAATATTCTTTGCATCACTTCATTTATTTTCTCCGTTAAACACCCACACCTCCAACGGGTGTGGGTAACAACCTACCAAGATAAAAAGAATCCATCCATTAATAAAGGAATCTCTTAAATTATATTCATCAAATATCAATTCACAACATGGTCACTCATACCTTAATCAAACGTTGGCGACCCTGCCAAGGAATTATCAAACATTAATTTAACGTCGACTGTCTATTGATCGAATAAAAATCACTCAAAATAATTCAGGTAATATATACCTTTTCCAAATCAACTTCTTATCAGCCTCCCAGGGCGTAACGTCGTCATGCCATCACGGCGTCGTCTTATCATCAAATTATTTTGGTGTCAATTCATCACATTATCTGGGAAATGACATCTCACAACAAAACATCTCAAGAAATAGGGTTAAGTTGCATCAGATTATCGCGACCACAGCTAAACGTATCATCAGACACTAGGTCTTCTAGCTGGGCTCGTCGCCTATAGGCGTTTCTCATCATTTGCATTCTTTCTTGAATAATCGTGTCAGTATCATTGTTATTTAAATCGAATAATCAAATAACTTAGAAATAATACCTCTTGAGATGGATGGCGTTCCAACTCCTTTGAATGTCTTTACCATGGACGTCAATCAACTTGTAAGCACCAGGGCCAGTAATTTCGACTACCTTATAAGGGCCTTCATATGAAGCGTTTAACTTTCCATTTTTATGCTCAGGTGTATTAGGAAACATTTTTCGAAGAACCCAATCTCCTACTTGGAAATGGCGCTCCTTAACACCTTTGTTCCAAAATTTTGTCGCCCTTTGTTGATAAGCGGCAATTCTAATAAGAGCTTGTTCCCTACGTTCATCTAGCAAGTCTAAATCTTGGGCTAAATGTTCATTGTTAGATTCTTCTCTAGTCCATTGTCTCCTTAATGATGGAATTCCTACCTCTACTGGTATCATAGCTTCAGATCCATAAACTAGAGAGAAAGGCGTTTCACCAGTCGACGTCCTAGACGTCGTTCGGTACGCCCATAAGACGGCGGGCAACTCTTCTGCCCACCTTCCTTTAGCTTTATCTAATCTCTTTTTCAAAGACGTCACTATGGTTTTGTTACTAGCTTCTGCCTGCCCGTTTGATTGTGGATTTCTAGGAGTGGAAAACTTAAGTTTAATATGCCACTTATCACAAAATTTTCTCAATTTTCTTCCTATAAATTGAGATCCGTTATCACATACAATTTCCTGGGGCAGACCAAATCTACATACTATATTCTTCCAAACAAAATCAATTACCTGGGGTTCTTGTACCTGGCTCAGGGCGACGGCTTCTACCCATTTGGTGAAGTAATCTGTGGCGACCAACAAGAAGACTAGTCGTCCAGGTGCTGGTGTGAATTTGCCTACAATATCCATTCCCCATTTAAGGAAAGGCCACGAAGGCACTATTACATGCAACTGTTCAGGGGGTTGTCTTGCCACGGTGCAAAATTTTTGGCAACGTTCACATTTAGTCACCATACTTACTGCATCTTTTTGCAAAGTCGGCCAGAAATAACCTGCTCTGGTTACCTTCCTTATCAATGATCGACTCCCACTATGGTCTCCACACTCACCTTCATGAATTTCTCTTAATACATAGTTTGCCTCGGATGGAGAGACACATTTCAGCAAAGGTCCGCCAGTGAAAGTACGTCTATAAAGATCATCGCCTATGGTAGTAAATCTGGCAGCTCTAACAACTATTCGTCGCGCTTCATTCTTATCTGAAGGTAATTTACCCTGCAACAGATATGCAAGCAAAGGGGATCGCCAGTCCCATGTCAAACTGTTATTCAATACAACTCGGTTATTTACCTCGATCGCCGGTGTTTTCAGATAGAACAATGGGATTTGTTTTGTCCCCATAACTTCTATGGAGGATCCAATGTTGGCAAGGGCGTCGGCCTTCCGGTTGTCTTCCCTACCTATTTGGGTGATTTTCATAGCGTCAAATCGTGTGGTCAAATCAGACACTACATCCAGATATTTCTTCATCCTTTGGTCTTTTGCCTGATAAGAACCATTGATTTGTTTCGAAACTAACTGCGAATCACTTTTTACTTCTAGAACTTTTGCGCCCAACTCTGATGCTAACTTAAGTCCAGCTATAAGAGCTTCGTATTCAGCTTCATTATTCGTCGCCTTGAAGCCACACCTTATCGCCTGGACAATTTGTTCACCATCGGGGGTTTCAAGTGCGATACCAAGTCCACTTCCTTTTACATTGGAAGATCCATCTACATGGAGAGTCCAGGGCGACAAGTTCACCTGTTTCTTAACAGAAAAAGATTCATTATTAGCTGTTACCTGGAGGTTGGGGCTAAATTCTGCTAAAAAGTCGGCTAGGATTTGTGATTTGATAGCTGTTCTTGGGGCATAAGAAATATCAAATTCACTCAGCTCAATTGCCCATTTCACCAATCTTCCAGACAAGTCAGGCTTGTGGAGGACGTTTCGCAAAGGGTAGGTCGTGACGACCATGACAGATCTTAATATTTATATAAATTTTATAGGTTAATTTGTGGTTTTTAATATGTTTAGATGGAATATTTAGACATTATTTGAATTAATTAGATTATATTAATGGTTAGAAAAAGATGAGATATTTATAAGGGATTTTATGGAAATAATAAATATTGGATATTAAGAAGAGAAGAAGGAATGAAGCACTTAAAAAAATATGGATATATTATTATTATTATTATTATTATTATTATTTCCTTTTTATTTTCCTTTTTGCAGTTGAGAGAAAAAAAAAGAAACAAAGATAATGCTTGATGGATTGGAATGAGTCACGTGGAGCTAAGGAGAAAATATAGGAGCTGAACAACAACTATATGCACATGCACGCACAACGGCTAAACCATTCAAATTGAACCATTCAAACACAAGCAAAAATAAAGGAAACAACATGCACAATGAAGGAGTAACACACGCACATTTCCTTGACTTATTTTAATTAACGGCTACAAAGAAGAAAAAGAGGGAAAAGAAGACTACACACACTGCACGTTGGTTAAAAAGTATATATATATATCAAGTATGACACGCAGGAGGCATTCATTCAACCAGACTCACACGCACAAAAACAACTTCCAACCTCATATTCACATATATTCCTTCCATAACAAATATTGCTTTCATACCTATGACTAGCCGTAACTAAATTCCTCATTCTTGATGGTGGGAGCAAATGAAGGAGCTTGAATCTTCTCTAGGGGAGTTGTAGTTCTATCCCTCTTCCTTTCTTACATTTATGCTTTTCTAGGGTTCTAGGAGTGTAATTGTGATATTTGTATTAGGGATTGAAACTACATTTATATTGTTTATGTTATTTCATTCTTGTTGAATATTTGATTTGATGCGTTTTAGCTTTGAGATTTATAAAATTTATGGGTTCATGATTTTGTTTTTCTCTTGGTGAAAATTATGTGCTAGTACAAGGTGGCTTGACTAGTGGATTGTGATCAAATTTATCTGCATGCATGAAATGACATTAGGATTTATTAATTATTTTGTGGCATTAGACGTCAATCTTGATTAGCTTCAATTTATTATTTGGGTGGCCATTAATAAATTGAAGCTGCAAGATTAATTTAGAGCAATTGTGGGGTGGCCCAGATTGTGGATCAAAAGTCCTTCATAATTAACCAATCCTTAGGTTTAGAGTTTAATCAACTTAGATTTATTTAAGTAATGTTTGGGGTTCCAACACTAGTTAAATTAGTCTAAGTCTATCCTAGAGGGGTCCCTTTAGGGTTCATTTGAAAGCCAACAATATTAATACTCCCCGAAAAATCTTTTGAAGTGAGGATTTCTTAAACTCCCATCCGTCAAGAATATCATAATCATATTTAATCTAAACTCTCTTTTATTCTAATTTCTATCATTAAAATATTTTCCAATTTCAACTAAAAGAACTTTTCTTGATTTCAACAAGTTTTTCATCTAGTTTCTAGGGTAATTGATTACGTTTTAAGGCTCCTCAAAGAGAACGATACCCGGGGACAACTTCCGCTTACCCCGAGGTCCATAAATATCTTGAAGGAGTGGTCCCGAGGTACTACACCGACCCGTAAATTCGGTGTCCTTCAAGTGGCGCCGTTGCCGGGGAGCCAAGTATTTGGTTCCTTATTAACTGGTTGTCAAATTTGTTTTCCGTGTCCTTTTCAGTTTGCATATTAGTTTAGTTGCATTTAGTTTAGTTTCTTTTCCTTTGCATATCATAAAAAAAATATAATACCAAAAATATTTGCATTCATATTTTATATTTGTCTGTTTGCATTTGCATACTTGATTAGCTTTCAATTAGTGCATTGTTTATGACTAGGAAAAGTCGTAGAAAATTAATCAGTCAATCACCTGTTAATCCCCAAGTTGAGAGAAATCCTACTAATCAACAAATCTTAGAATCCGGAGGTGTCATTGTAGAAGACTACCATTCCTCTAGTGAGTCTGAACAACCCGACCAACAGGATCAAGAACCTAGAGTTGAGTTAGAGATACCCTTAGGCAATTCACCTATGGCTCATAGACGAAATCCCAACCATCACCAACAAGACCAACAAGCCCGTAACATGATTCCAAACAATGGTGAGGGTGAACAAGAGAGAGGTCAAAGAGAACAAGAGCGTAGGAGAACCATTAGAGAGGTAGTATCTCGTGGGGTTACTCATGATCCATTTGTGCATGCATATCCTAATCTTATTGCAGATTTTGAGATTAAAGGTCCTTTGATAGCTTCTCTTCCTCATTTCGCTGGTTTGGATAGTGAGGATGCTTATGGCCATCTCCACAGTGTTTTCCTTGCTTGCACAAGCACAAAGCCGCAGGGAGTTGACATAGATGATGTGCAGTTGAAAGTGTTCCACTTGACCTTAGATGGGAAGGCCAAGGAATGGTTCAGGTTACTACCTCAGCATGATCCCGATGCCCTTACTTCTTGGACCAATCTGAGAAATGCTTTTCTTGAGCACTACTTCACTGAGGATAGAACTGCAGAGCTTAAAAAGGATATATATGGTATAAGGCAAGATCCATCAGAAAGCTTTTATGAATACTGGTGTCGATTCCAACAGTTGCTGGCTAAGATCCCCCACCATCAGATTTGTGATGAGGAGTTGATTTCATATTTTCATAAGGGACTTCTGTCAAATGAAAGAGGTATAATTGATGCTACAGCTGGTGGTTCTTTGGATGATATACCTGCGGAGGAAGCTTTGGGAATAATCAAGGCAAGGGCCAAGAACACAAGGAATTATGGTCGCAGAGGATCAAAAGGTGTATTTGAGATTCAATCCACTCCTCAACAATCCCAGAGGATAGATTCTTTGGAAGCTAAAGTTGACGGCTTAAGTTCTCAATTGAATACTCAACTTCAATTTATCACTTCTGAATTGAGAAATCTAAGTGTGCAACAATTGGCCCCTTCTTCTACCTCACATGCCCTGCCTTCCAAATCTCTAGCTATGGTTGCTCCAAGTTGTGAGCATTGTGGTTCAATGATGCATATCTCTAACCTTTGCCCAGGAGACCAAGAAGAGGTGAATGCCATGTTCCAAGGTAAATCCTCCTCCTCAAATCAAAGATGGGATCCTCATGGCACCACCTACAATGAAGGTTGGAGATCACATCCCAACTTTCGATGGAAAGATAATCCAAATGCCCTAACCTACAAAGGGCAAGATTCTGGTTCTTCTTCAAGAGCCATGGTCCCTCACGAGCCATCAAGAGCAGATGATGTTAGCCTCCAAATCCTTAAGGCCGTCCAGAAAATACAAGAGGATAATGTTCGTTATGATGCTAGGTTTGCTTCATTAGAATCTAAGATGGAGAAGTGGGAGACTAGATCAAATAATCTTCAGACCTATGTTACACAACTCTCAGATAGCATTAATGATAAGCAAGCCCGCTCAAGTGGGGCTTCTCCATCCAACACAGTAATTAATCCTAAGTCTTTAAATTCTATCACCTTGAGAAGTGGAAAACATGTGAGATTCCAAGATGTTGATGATAAGGATATGGATGGGGAACTGGATGAAGAAATCATTTGTGAGGCACCACCATTGAGTCACGGGGACTGTTCCAATTCTGAATCTCCTGATGAGGAGCGCTCTTCTCTTCCATCTACCACTGTGCAAAGCGAAAGCCTCCAAGAGAAGAAACTACTTTCTACCCCCTCTCCTCCCAAGTTCAAGAGGGGCGTGAAGTTTGATCCACCGCTTTCATCTAATCAAGAGTCTCAAGAGAAAGGTAAAGAGGTAAATATTTCTGAACTTCCTTTTCCTCATACTTACTTAGCTAGTAAAAAAGTTGTTGATGATAAGTGTGATAAAGAATTATATGATATGTTTTCTAAAGTTGAAGTCAATTTGCCTTTACTTGACCTGATTAAGAAAATGCCAAAATCAGCAAAATTTTTGAAAGATTTGTGCACTAATAAGAGGAAGTACAAGCATAATGAAAAAATCCAACTTGGGTCTAGTGTTAGTGCTCTTTTTAAACCCCAACTACCTTTGAAATGCAAAGACCCAGGTTCTTATACTATACCTTGTACTATAGGCAAGACAACCGTTTCAAATGCTTTATTAGATCTTGGTGCCGCGATAAATGTCATGCCTACCTCCATTTTTGAGTCCTTAGGTGCCCAATCAATTAAGGATACAAGTGTGGTTCTTCAACTTGCGGACCGAACAATTAGGTACCCCAAAGGCTTTCTTGAAGATGTATTGGTGCAAGTGAAAGGCTTAGTATTCCCAGCTGATTTTTATGTTCTAGACATGTCTAGTGATAATCCTAGTGATAGTACATTGATTTTAGGCAGACCCTTTCTTAGGACAGCAGAGACTATTATTAACATGAAGCAAGGTACAATCACTATGGGCGATAGTGACCAAGAGGTCAAATTCCAACTTTCTGAAGCTATGCGCGGTGTTAGGGATGATTGCTCTTATTTAGGCGTTAATGCTATTTCTGTTGTTGATGATGAGATTGATTCATTGTGTGATACCATATTTTCTGATTCATTTGAGCATGTTTATCTACCGTCTATCACTTCTACTTTGCATGCTTCATCTTGTGAGTGTATTGATGATATGTCATGTGTTTATTGTGTTGAAATTGATGATTGGCATGCCACCTCACATGACTCTGTTGATTTTTCTGCTAGTAATTTTGATATTTCTTGTACTCACCCAACGTCAAGTGGTCTTGGAAAAGTTTCTTCTACTTGTGATGCAGGTTCTACTGACTACATAGGTACTGGTAAGCAAGCTACATCGATAGCTTCACCTATGTTGGCTTCTTTCTTAATTTTGGGAAGCGGAGATCTCAATGCATATGGAGATGCACCAATACCTCCTTCCCCATGTGATGCCGATACTATTCTGCCGCTTGCTGCACTTGAGCTGCAGGAGTTGGTACCATCTCATATCCAAGAACTTGAAGAATTGAGGCTGCAAGCCTATGATGAAGGCATAGCCTACAAGGATAAATTGAAAAGGTTTCATGACAAGAATATTTTAAGAAAGGAATTCAAAGAAGGGGACAAGGTTATGATGTTCAAGGCACGTCTCAAGATCCTACCTGGAAAGTTTAAGACTAGATGGGAGGATCCATACGAAGTAGTGAAAGCCTACCCCTATGGTGCATTGGAGCTACTGGATGGCGCTACCGGTTTGAAGTTCAAAGTTAACGGTCATTTGCTCAAGCACTTCCATGAGCCTTCTCAACCACCTTAATCACCAGGTTGTTTCTTTCCCTTCTACTTGCTCCTTGTTCTTATTATTTGATATATGTTTAGAGTTAAGTGTGGGGGAGGGAACATACCCAGTAGGAAAAGTAGTCATTTGTTTGTTTGTTTTTGAATTCTTAGGATTAGTCGTTTCTCAAGTTTCTGGCATAGAAATAAATGCTCCTTAATTGCTCACCATCACATTTACCAATACATTTGATTTTTACATGGTTCATATGATATGCTACATTGAGGACAATGTAGAAATTAAGTGTGGGGGAGGGAATTAGTTTAGGTAATAGGTTATTGCATCTTGAATATGTTATTAACTTCAAATTGGCCTAAATTTTTGAAAAAAAAAATCAACTCTTCCACATTTGATACCTTGTTTCTCTTTGGACATGGTGGCATAGTAATTTTTTTTAGAAAAAAAAAAACTTGTTTTGCACTACGAAAATTATTTTTGCTCAAAAACGCATTATTAATGTTTTGGTCAATTCTTTTGACAACCTTGTGAATGGTCTGATACTTAACTGTTAATTTAGAATACTTTGAATATTTGATTATGAGTTTAGGAGAATTAGCCTTGACGTGAGATCATTTGAGCCTCAACATTCATTTTTGAGTGTGAATCCACTTGGTAGCATTCACTAGAACTTGTGTGTGTTCTTGGTTGAAGCAAGTTTCATATGGTATGATGTATATGATAAAGGCCTTCGTTTCATTACCCCTTTATCCCAAACACAAACCCTAAACGCTATTTCCCTTTTTGCTACCCATTTGAGCCCTTCACTTGATGTTTATGTATTGTTTTGCCAATATAAAAGAAAATCACTCCATTGCTCGTTTAAAAATGAAAAATGTCATTGCAAAAAAAAAAAAGCATGCCATGTATTGAAAAGCAAAATCATGAAAGAAAAAAAAAAGCTCAAAAAAAAAAAACAAATATATGTGCAAAAAAAAGGCACAAAGAGCGAAAAAGTGAATTGAAATAGAATTGCACAAAGTGCAAAAATTGGCCATGCATGGTAGTTTGGCAAGTTGAAAGTGATGTATAAAGTAGCAATAATTGGCTGAACATGCATAACATCAGTTTCTTTTTATTATTCCATCATTTAGCCTATTCCATCAAACCCTTAAAGTCCTTTTGATGCATCATGGTATATGTTCTTGTAGAGACATTAGAATGCTTACAAGCTTATAGTAAAGTGTTACTAAGTGAATTTCAAGAGTGCAAAAATTTTACCCAATTTGGTGAGATGTGCGATAAACACTATTCCCGAGTGACTTTCTCCTCTATTCAAATTCATTCAATTCGTAGTATTCTCTGTTAATTTTTCAGCATCATTCTATTTCACATTGTTGTTATTTATGATTGCCCACCCGCACGCCATTGTTTTCAAAATCTTTATTTTTTTTTACCATGTCTTTGTCCAGGAGTACAAAAAAATTAAGTGTGGGGGAGTTGACAGATCTTAATATTTATATAAATTTTATAGGTTAATTTGTGGTTTTTAATATGTTTAGATGGAATATTTAGACATTATTTGAATTAATTAGATTATATTAATGGTTAGAAAAAGATGAGATATTTATAAGGGATTTTATGGAAATAATAAATATTGGATATTAAGAAGAGAAGAAGGAATGAAGCACTTAAAAAAATATGGATATATTATTATTATTATTATTATTATTTCCTTTTTATTTTCCTTTTTGCAGTTGAGAGAAAAAAAAAGAAACAAAGATAATGCTTGATGGATTGGAATGAGTCACGTGGAGCTAAGGAGAAAATGGGATCCGGATTTTCTCAGCGGCCTTTTTTCTCAGCGTCTCTCAGCGTCTTAATCATGGCCGTCCAAAATGATCTAATTAATTAGCACACATGTTCCCACCCACACTCAATCCCTCCCCTTATTTTCCCACCATGGTCGACACTCTCTCACCCCTCAACATCTCCATCTCCACAGGCCACAACCCCCACTCCCACCTCCTCACCATCTCCAATCCCCCTCCACCCCCCAACACCACCCTCCTCCACCCCCAACATCTTCATCTACCCCCTCTCCGATTGCGTCGCCGTTGTCAACTCCATCAGATCTGAACTGAGAAAAGGAGAGACTCCTCCTCGCACTCCCAAAACGTCTTCTCCAACACGTCGGTCCCGTTCTTGTGCCGACTTCCGACCACCGTTGGCAACCTCCGACCACCACCGACGTCGCACCCCATCCAGCAACCCATACCCCATTCATTGGTTTTGGCATGTTTAGTTTTGTTATTCTTCATTTGGGTGAAGTTTATTCATGTCTTTTCTGTTTTGGGACGATGGAAAATAGAGTCAGAAATCAGAGTGGGGTGAGATCTGAACGGGAGAGAGAAAGGAATGGGAGAGTGGTTAGGAATGGGGGAGAGAGATAGGGTGAGGTGGGTGTAGGAGAGTGTAAACATGTGCCTCCTTTTTTGAGCGGTTGGATAATTTTGGACGGCCATGATTGAGACGCTGAGAGACGCTGAGAAAAAAGGCCGCTGAGAAAATCCGGATCCAACTATATGCACATGCACGCACAACGGCTAAACCATTCAAATTGAACCATTCAAACACAAGCAAAAATAAAGGAAACAACATGCACAATGAAGGAGTAACACACGCACATTTCCTTGACTTATTTTAATTAACGGCTACAAAGAAGAAAAAGAGGGAAAAGAAGACTACACACACTGCACGTTGGTTAAAAAGTATATATATATATCAAGTATGACACGCAGGAGGCATTCATTCAACCAGACTCACACGCACAAAAACAACTTCCAACCTCATATTCACATATATTCCTTCCATAACAAATATTGCTTTCATACCTATGACTAGCCGTAACTAAATTCCTCATTCTTGATGGTGGGAGCAAATGAAGGAGCTTGAATCTTCTCTAGGGGAGTTGTAGTTCTATCCCTCTTCCTTTCTTACATTTATGCTTTTCTAGGGTTCTAGGAGTGTAATTGTGATATTTGTATTAGGGATTGAAACTACATTTATATTGTTTATGTTATTTCATTCTTGTTGAATATTTGATTTGATGCGTTTTAGCTTTGAGATTTATAAAATTTATGGGTTCATGATTTTGTTTTTCTCTTGGTGAAAATTATGTGCTAGTACAAGGTGGCTTGACTAGTGGATTGTGATCAAATTTATCTGCATGCATGAAATGACATTAGGATTTATTAATTATTTTGTGGCATTAGACGTCAATCTTGATTAGCTTCAATTTATTATTTGGGTGGCCATTAATAAATTGAAGCTGCAAGATTAATTTAGAGCAATTGTGGGGTGGCCCAGATTGTGGATCAAAAGTCCTTCATAATTAACCAATCCTTAGGTTTAGAGTTTAATCAACTTAGATTTATTTAAGTAATGTTTGGGGTTCCAACACTAGTTAAATTAGTCTAAGTCTATCCTAGAGGGGTCCCTTTAGGGTTCATTTGAAAGCCAACAATATTAATACTCCCCGAAAAATCTTTTGAAGTGAGGATTTCTTAAACTCCCATCCGTCAAGAATATCATAATCATATTTAATCTAAACTCTCTTTTATTCTAATTTCTATCATTAAAATATTTTCCAATTTCAACTAAAAGAACTTTTCTTGATTTCAACAAGTTTTTCATCTAGTTTCTAGGGTAATTGATTACGTTTTAAGGCTCCTCAAAGAGAACGATACCCGGGGACAACTTCCGCTTACCCCGAGGTCCATAAATATCTTGAAGGAGTGGTCCCGAGGTACTACACCGACCCGTAAATTCGGTGTCCTTCAGACCACAATTGGGTGGCACTGAAAATACGGCCTCAACTTCTTGGAAGACGCTACTAGAGCTAAAGCAAGTTTTTCCATCATTGAATATCGCGTCTCCGTATCTAGCAAAGCTCTGCTAACATAATATACTGGGCTCTGTCGCCTATCTTCTTCCCTAACAAGCACTGAACTCACAGCATTAGAGGCAACAGACAAGTATAAATATAAGGTTTCACCTGGACTTGGCTTAGAAAGCAAAGGGGGGCTCGTGAGATATTCTTTCAAATCTTGAAGCGCCTTTTCAGCGGCGTCATTCCATACAAACTCCTTATTCTTCTTCAATATATCAAAGAATGGTTGGCATTTTTCAGAGGACTTAGATATAAATCTGGTCAGAGCAGCTATCTTGCCCGTCAAGCGCTGGACGTCCTTCACACACCTGGGCGACGGGATTTCCAACACAGCTTTGATTTGTGATGGGTTCGCTTCGATTCCTCTCTTGGACACCAAGTACCCTAAAAACTTGTCAGACTGCACCCCGAAAGTGCATTTTTCGGGATTGAGTTTCATGTTATACTTTCTTAAAAGATCAAACGTCTGCTGCAAATGGTCAATATGATCTTCCGCTTTCAAGGACTTGACTAACATGTCGTCTATGTAAACTTCCATCGTCTTCCCAAGCTGGGCGGCAAACATGCGATTGACTAATCTTTGGTATGTAGCACCAGCGTTTTTCAACCCAAAAGGCATTACCTTGTAACAATAAGTTCCACGATCTGTGATAAACGACGTCTTCTCCTGGTCGTTTGGATGCATCAGTATCTGATTGTACCCGGAGAAGGCGTCCATAAAACTTAACAATTCATGGCCTGACGTTGCGTCTACTAGGCTGTCGATGTGTGGCAGTGGAAAAGAATCTTTCGGACAAGCTTTGTTCAAATCGGTGAAATCAATGCATACTCGGTGTTTACCATTTTTCTTTGGGACGACCACAACATTAGCAAGCCAATCTGGATACTTTACCTCTCTAATAGACCCAATTTTCAATAATTTCTGAACCTCCTCATTAACAATTCTATTCCGCTCTGGTGCAAATTTCCGTCGTTTCTGTCTGACCGGCTTAAATGTAGGGTCGACGTTCAATTGGTGTTCAATGACGTCCGGGCTTATACCTGTCATATCATCATAGGACCAAGCAAAACAATCTAAATTATTTGTTAGAAAAGAAATTAGTTCCTTTTTTACCTCAGGAACTAGGTCTATTCCTATGGACAAAAACTTTTCAGGGTTTTCAGGATCCCAAATAATTTTTTCTAAGTTATCGTCTTCCTCCTTTGTCGCCCTGTCCATAGGAATGAACGCATGTAGTTGCTATGCCGATGGAGGAGATTGTTCCAAGCCTTTCAATGCTGCTTGGTAACATTCTCTTGCCATCCTCTGGTCGCCTTTGATCTCTCTCACACCCCAAGGTGTAGAGAACTTAATTGATTGGTGTAACGTCGAGGGGACCGCCTTCATCTGGTGAATCCAAGGACGTCCTAACAAAGCATTGTAAGTGGATCGGCAGTCCATTACCTGAAACTTGACTAAAGCATTAATTCCAGCAGCAAAAGTCATCAGAGATATTTCTCCAATCGTCCTGTCTGGCGTTCCATTTCCAAATACCAAGACGGTTGGAGCCTTAATTATTTGGGATTCTAATTGTAATTCTTTGACAGTTTGCAAGTAAATAATATTAACGGAACTACCTGCATCTACTAATATTCTTTTGGTCAAACAATTAGCTATTAGTAAAGATATTACCAGGGCGTCGTCGTGCATCTGGACGCTCTGAATATCAGCGTCATTGAAGGTTATTGGACCTTCAACCACCTGATCATTACTCACATTACCATTAACCCATTCCAATTCTTTTGGCAAAGACCTCGCATGTCGCTTTACAGCAGAGTAAGACATCCCACTTATTGCCGACCCCCGATGATTGTGTTAATCGTTCTGACGGCCTGCGGGGGTTGAGCTGGGGCGTTCTGCCTCTGATCTCTACCTGCATTGTTAGTAGTATTGTTCTTAAGAAGATGTTGTAAATTACCGTGCTTAAGTTGGAAGGCTACTTCTTTTCTGAACCTCCAACAATCCTCTGTTCGATGGCCGACGTCTTTGTGGTAGTCACAGTATCTTGTGGTGTCTCTCTCATTGATAGGCGTCGTCATAGGTTTAGGCCATTTCACCCTATCCATCTTTTCAAGTGCACTTACCATTTCAGCTGGTCCAATGGACATGTTGAACTCTTCATATCTAGGAGGGGGTGGATCCCTCTTCTGTTTGTCGCCCTGCTCATTATTGTTAGTATAAGGGTGAAAACGAAAATTTCTACCTCGTTGCCGTTTAGAACGGCGGTCTGTGGATCCCAAGTTATTTTGTTGTTGATTAGCTGGCTTATCCGCGATTGTGGCAATCACTGAATTAGCGGGGAGACTGGTTGTCGCCAGTCCTTGATTCATTTTAAGGGCATGATTTCTACTGGCGTCGTCCTCTTGAAGATTAATATGGGACCACACGTATGATTGGACTTCTGGCCAAGTCGTCACCCGTTTCAAAACCAGTTCTTGATAGAGGCCGCAAGTGGGCGGCAATACTCTCTTAAATGCCTGCACAACGATGTTAGGATCACAATTTGGGATACTTACCATCTCTGCCGTAAACCTTTTCAGAAGATCTCTGTATGACTCGTCCGGCCTCATGACAATTCGATATAAGTCGTCTGACGTCTTAACCATGACTCTGCTGCTTGCAAATTGTTTAACAAAAATGTCAGTTAAATGACTAAATGAAGTTATTTTACCTTGAGGGAGATTGGTCCACCACATCAGGGCAGGGCCTATCAAACTTATACCGAATCCACGACACATAGCTGCATGTCGTTTGTCGGCTGGGAGGACTGCTACTAGCATAATCTGCCTGTATTGAGCCAAGTGTTGGTCTGGATCCGACTTGCCGTCATACTTTGGCATAGTAGGAAAAGCAAATCTTTCAGGTAAATCAGCAAATGCGATGTCGTCTATGAAGGGTGATTCTGAATAACTCCCTAGACGGGCTGCATCAAGTGGCTTTTGAACACCTGGAATCGAGTACATCTTTTTCTTTATCTCAGCGACCTCCTTCTCCATTCGAAGGGCAAAAGAGAGAATTTCATCTTCCCTCTTTTGTCCTCCTTGTGGATGATTGTGAGGGATCCTTGCCTGTGACTTCTGAGCGAACTGCTCTCCTTGTTCTCGACTATCATAAGACTGTGAATCATCATATCCCTCTTCGTCGTCTCGACCTGTTTCATCATTAGGAATATCATTATTGTCAGTATTCTTACCTTTATTACCTCTATCACCGTTCGGGTTGCGCTCGTGATCATTTGGGTTTGGCACTTGGCGAATCTCCCTTTCGGGTCCACTCTGCCTTCTTTTGTTCTTCTTGGACTCTAAGCCTGCTAGGTGCAATTTTAATTCATTGTTTTCTTCCTCCAAACGTTTCATCCTCTCAGATTGAATTCCCGCGGATTGTTCGAGACGCTTCATTTGTTCAGACTGAGAGGTCAAGGCTTCTAAGACCTTTTGGAGGTCAGTAGAAGAGCTAGTTGGCTTAGGAACAGTCTCTGGTTGCTGTTCCATCATAAAGTTTTATTCGCTCACTCAGAGAACGTGAAGCTTTTAGAAATAATGTTGTCGGATTCCCCACGGTCGGCGCCAAAATGTTGATGCACAATATAGGGGAACTATGGAATATGAATGAATAATCGAAACTCTTTATTGATAATATGATTGAATACAATAGACGGGGTCACCGGCAACGGTGGTTACAAACTTGGGCGTAAATGCCTTGATCACAAAGACTAAACTTCGAGTACAATAATAATCAGAGAGAAGAATACAGAGAAAGAGATAGAGAGAATGATTGCAGTGAATTGCTTGTCTCTTCTGAATGAGTTCGTGGCCTTATTATAGTTGAAGCTTCGTCTTGGTGGTTGCGAAATTATAGGCGGCCGTTATGGGTAAGAGACGTTGCACGTGCTCCGAAAAAGGTGGGCGACTGCTCCGAAAAAGGTGGGCGACCAAGTCAATCCACTTTACTGCCGTTGGTGACATTGTCTTCGACGCCTATAGGGCGTCTATCCTTTATTGTTGTCGGCTTCGACGCCTTATGAGCGTCTATGTCGTTATTGGTCCTTTGCTGTCGTTGGTGATGTTGTCCTCAACGCCTTTGGGGCGTCGATCTTGTTATTGGGCCTCCGATAAGGCCCAGGCCCATTAAGGTATAACAGTGTATAACAGAAATACAGCACAAAATCGTTTTTGCTTTTTCTCTCCAGATAGTCTATATATCACGATGTTGAAAAGGAACTATTCATGGATTTGTGGCCTGTGATGTTGCCACTTAATATGGAAATGAATCATAGGTTATTTTCTCTCTTGGGATTAATATATAGTGTTTAGTTTATACACACACACACAATACCATTTTGTCCTCATGCTTGGAATTGTTACTGTGCCAGCTTTATCTCTTAAGTTCATCACCATCAAATTTTCCATCTATCTCTGCACATTACTGTTCTAGTTAGCTATCTTGGTATTATATTTTTCCTATGGTACCAAATGATGTTAAACATCCTAACAATAATTTATTAGAAAATTTTGTAGTGGTCAGATATTGTGCCATAGCGAAAATATATAAAAGGCTTCCTAATTTGTTATCTTCTACTTGCTCTTTGCCCTCTATAAGACTCTTGCTAATGAAAAACCTAGACAATCCAAATCAATCAAGTTACACTACATTTAAATATACTTTCTTCTGAAGTTTTGAGTGAATGTGGAGAATCATTGAAATAGTTTCTTGTTTTGATCCTGCCATATATGGGAAGATTTCAATAGTGAATTCCAAGGTAACTGTCATTTTTTTATAAACTATTATTTTTTTCGTTTCTTTCCCCGGGTTCTGTTGATTTTTTCTGTTTTGGATGCATCCAAGTGTGTTTTAGGCACTTTTTTTGATCGGGAACCAAAAATTTATGGTCAATGTAATTTAAAATTGTTTGGTCACTTTTCTTGTCATGTCGAGTGATGATAAACAATTAATTACTTCGTCCCTACTGCATCAGATTATGTCAAGTTTCTTGAGGAACAGACTAGGAACGGGCCGGGAATAGGGCCGGGCTTGTAATTACCTACAGAAAACAACCTCAAAATAAAAGAAAGACGAATGCAAATAACATAATGGTGGCGCCATATACGGCGGACAAGATAGAAATGATAAGGATCAATACATCCAGTCATAAATATAAAATCTAGTTTGTAGTGCAAACAATTATAACAATTAATACTACTCCATACCCTCAATGTAAGATTTTAGTTTATTGTGCAAATTGCACTAAATATCAGAACTTAACTTAAAGACGATGAAAGCCATATAGTGATGCAATTGTAAAACAGCATGACTATTAGGAGTGAAGTTCTAACTTGTAGTAGTTTGATCAGATATGGTGAGAAGTTGCTCCAGATATTCAACACCCAAGTCTTCTAGCACCACTACATCTGATTGCTGTTTGGCTTTGTCTTTCTTTGCCTTTGAAGAAAGTTTTCTTTGGAGGTAGTGTCTCTCTTTTAGGGCTAAAGCAGGTGAACAACCTTTTTGGCAACCATACATATTGATGTGTAGAAGAGAGTCTTTCACCTTTTGGACTGGAAAATTAAGAACAGTATTGGAGCCTCTCATGGTGAATGCTGCTTGGTCGTAGGCTAAAGCAGCCTCCTCTGCAGTCTCAAACGTCCCGAGCTAGACTCTGGTACCATTCCTTGTTGTATCTCTTATTTCTGCAGCAAATTTTCCCCAAGGTCTCTTCCTCACTCCTATGTATGTTTTCTCCTCCACTCTCTTCTTTCCTTCCATGGCTTCCCAACTCTCCGCCGCTTGATTCGCCGCCTCCCTACCAATCATGTCAAAGAAAAGATATTCGTTGAAAGGGTGTCCATGAAGTTGCTCATCGTTTGATGATGAAGAGGCCAAGAAAGGATCCAATGTCCCTGGCCAAACATCCCAATCTGGGCATGATGATGGCTTCTTCGTTGACCTTGGTGAAGACATACCAGAGTTTTGCAGTGTGGTATGGTAAAACTTTGTTATTTATATACAAAACAATTACACACTAGTTTTAAGTAAGAGATTTAATTGTAAAGAGACCACAAGGAGTTGTTAATAACCATTATTAACATCTGCAATAGCCTTCATTAACAAGTGCATGAGTTGTTAATGAACATATTCAAAATTAAATCTCTTGTTTGGAACTTGGGTGCAAATAGCCTTCATTAACAAGTATATGAGGTGTTAATGGACATATTCAAAATTAAATCTCTTGTTTGGAACTTGGGTGCAATTATCCCTTTATATATAGGCTAATCCATGGTGGTTATATTGAATCATCGCCCACGGTTTCCCCCATTTTTTAATGTAAATTAGATCTATTATGCTTCTGTTGAAACGTAGGTATATTTATATATGTTATGCTGCTTATACAATTCATAGGGTTTGCATTAAATTATCATGTACGATGCTCAGTTTTTTATTTCGCTGATAATGCAACTTCTATATATGTTAGGGTAATGGACCTAATCTGGCCCCCAAGTAACCACCAAGGAGCGCTGAACACCCTGAACTAACAACAGGCCCGTATTTGTACTCCAAGTAACCAAGGTGTTTAAAAACTACCCCGGTTGGACGGTCAACAACGTTTGACCGTTACTATGCCTATGTGGCTGCCACGCGAGCACCTGCTTTGCCACCTCTGCTTGCCACGTGTGTATTTTAAATGGACCTAATCTGCCCTCCAAGTAACCACCCAGGTGCACTGAGCACCCTGAACTAACAACAGGCCCATATCTGCACTCAAAGTAACCAATGTGTTTAAAAACTACCCGGGCGGACGGTCAATGACGTTTGACCGTTACTATACCTATGTGGCTGCCACGTGAAAGCCTGTTTTGCTACCCGGCGCCTTGTTATCGCCACGTAAGATATGTTCATGTGGGTCCCACTCATAATAATAAACAATTTCTCTCTCTCCCTCTTCATCACCATCAACACAGCCATCCCAACACCCACCACCCCCACCCACGCCACCCCCTCACCTCCCCAGCCCCCACTGCCTCACCTCCACAGCCCCCCACCCACGCCACCTCTGCTTACCACGTTTAAGGGTGGCGTGGGTGGGGGTGGTGGGTGTTGGGGGGGCTGTGGTGATGGTGATGAAGTGGGAGAGAGAAATTGTTTATTATTATGGGTGGGACTCACATGAACATATCTTATGTGTCGATGACAAGGCACCGGGTGGCAAAACAGGCCTTCACGTGGCAGCCACATAGGTATAGTAACGGTCAAACGTCATTGACCGTCCGCCCGGGTAGTTTTTAAACACATTGGTTACTTTGAGTGCAGATATGGGTCTGTTGTTAGTTCAGGGTGCTCAGTGCACCTGGGTGGTTACTTGGAGGGCAGATTAGGTCCATTTAAAATACACACGTGGCAAGCAGAGGTGGCAAAGCAGGTGCTCCGTGGCAGCCACATGGGCATAGTAACGGTCAAACGTTGTTGACCGTCCAACCGGGGTAGTTTTTAAACACCTTGGTTACTTGGAGTACAGATACGGGCCTGTTGTTAGTTCAGGGTGCTCAGCGCTCCTTGGTGGTTACTTGGGGGCCAGATTAGGTCCATTACCCTATATGTTAATACAGTTGGAACTCTTTCCAATGATCTATTAATATAAGATGCTTTCTGCAGTCTTTTTTATAATGGGTTACAATTGATGATTAGTTATAGAGATTTTTTCTTTTATCCTTATTCAGTACTGATATAAGAATGGCACTACCACAGATTATCCCATTTACATGCGCTTATTTTGGCCTTTACATGCGCTTATAAAGCGCATGTAGAGGGGGGCGCTGGTAAAGGCTCTACATGCGCCTATACATGCGCTTAAAGCGCATGTAGAGGTATGTACCTCTACATGCGCTTTAAGCGCATGTACATCTACAAAGCGCATGTAGAGGTGCCTATACATGCGCTTAAAGCGCATGTAGAGGTACCTACCTCTACATGCGCTTTAAGCGCATGTAGAAGTACCTACCTCTACATGCGCTTTAAGCGCATGTACAGCTATATATATTTTTTTCATATTTTCTTGCCCTCATGTTTAATCAAAACCATCATTACTATGCATAAAAATAACAGCCATCATTGCCACCTAAACCATTAATAACAAATAAACCATAATACATGCATGTTAAGAAAGAAATCATGGAACCTGTTGCCAAGAATATTACACTAGAGGATAGGTTTATTATAGCAGCTTATGCTAAAATTAGCTTTCCTTCCAAACAGACAAACATGTACAAAGAGATTAACCCTAGAATATTATCAAAAGCATAATGGGATGCTCTTGAAAAGGATGTACAAAGTTAATTTCTGACGATAGAATTGAGTAAATCATTTCCAGTACCTAAGGGGAGAATCGCAACAGGTGGGGGTGACTCAAAATTGTGTTTTTCTATTGCATCAAGGACCCATGCAACAGTGCCATCACCGCCGCATACCAATACTCTAAAATACTTTACACTCTTGAAAAAATCCAAGACCACATCAGGACCTTGGGAAGCACTTAACTCAAATATCTACAGACAAAAAGCAAAAATCAGCTCATGCCATTTAAGACCACATATGAAATAAATATATCCACTTAACATAACAAGCATTGCAAGTCAAGTATTTCCAAAGATTATTTTCTTTTCAAAAGATAGCTAGTGAAATTTAAAGAAACATTAAGCTGTAGGACACCATCTAGATTCTAAGAACAAAAGAAGAATATGTTGAAAATGAAGGGAATTTCCATTTAAATACAATTTTATGGGTGAAAGAAATGCAGTTGATGGTGTTTCTCAGGTTCAAAGAGAGCAACTCTATCAGATATCATGTATGCTTAACCTTGGACCATGATAGAACTTAGTATCCCTTCATTTCGGTCACTCAAGTAGTCAAGGTAGAATGTATTACTTAACGTATTATATGGTAATAAATAATGTCAAGGAAAAGTTAGCTAGCTAGTTAGTCAATCAGCTGAGTAACATAGTTGCTATCCCCACGTATAAAAGGAAGAGGAGTTATCGATATTCCTTGACTTTTCTGATGTTTATGAACACCCAAATTCCTCTTCACACTCTCTTCTACATCCCTATCTCTGAAATTTCACTATCTTCTTTTAGATCTATCTAAATTCTTTTACTTAATATATTACAATACCAATATATTTCAGGCAAAATAGATTAATAAATACAATGCCAGCATGCATGCTCAACTAAAACCTTTCAGAATAATGAGCAGAATGTTAAGACAACACGCGTGTCAACTCCAGCACTTCATAAACCACAATATTGCATTAGGAAAAAGTAAAAACAGCATACCAATTTTCAGAAAGTAGTGAAAGGTAAAAGAATGTTAAAATGCAAGCAAACAAAAGTTTTCATTGCATGGAATTTTAGAAAGAAGTCATTGCACCAGAGTCGGACAAGTTAAACAACAAATCCTGCATCTCATAACCATAATATATTTCATACAAATATGAAGGGCAAGTATAAAATCTTGAAATCTTTTAATAAGATGACAAATTAAATCTGACCACTCATCAAACACATTCTCTAGTCATATGAACATATCAAACATTGACAAAAATAAGATGTGAAGTGTGAACTCATGCAAAGCACAACTAGTTTCATAAGGTAAAAAAGTTCAAGCCTGGTTTAAGAGGTACCTGAACAGGATTCAGTAGAATGTTCAATCTCCTGCGAAGAGAAGACCCAAGCTGCCCACCACTCCTGGAATTTATGAAAACCAAAAGCGGTCTAGCAGAAGGAGGCAACTCAGACAATGTGTACTTCTTAATTAGACTAGGTGAGGGAGTTTTACCCTTTTCTTGCATAAAAAAATGAGTTTCCCTCATTTCTGGAACTCTACCTTTGTTAATATAATCAAACTTCCTTTCAGATCTGGATTTCTTCATATCTGACATGCCATTCAATACATATCCCAAAGTTGCCTCAGTAGCAGAGGGATTCCTTGCTAAACAATGAGTGGGGTAGCCACCACCACTCTTATTACGACTGCGCCTCTTTTTAATCTGACTACGAACTGAAGAGGTTATGGTTTCTGGTGTAATAGAACATGCTCTTACACCATTTTGATTTTCTTCAACTTCTTTAACACACAGAGGAGAGAGGATGACTCGTCTCAATGGGCCCAAATCACAAATATCACCAAAATCTCTAGCTAATTTGGCAACCACGGAGTTCCAAAAATATTGATGTAACCTTGATAAAGATCGACTGCAACCATTCATCCCTTGATCGTCTCACCTTCATATTCCATAGGATTATTAGATATAGGATAAGAAATCAAGAATCAAAGAACCAAGGTTCCAGGAAAATTGCAAATGCTCAACTTGACATATATGACCATTCACAACAAATCGTCCTTCACTCTCTCAGCACATGAAAATCCACATATTGGTTCAATCTTACTCTTTTTAATTTAAGCTTTGACTTGGTTAAAAGTTCCAATCAGTGCTTTAAACATGTAAATAACAACCCCTCTCATATTTCGCCATTTCAAAACATTTCAAGAGTAAAACCCAAATTCAATGTGACATTTTACCAACAACAAGCCATAAAAATTACACTCACACATATATCACAGCTCGGCCATGTAAGGAAAGGGAGAGAAAATTTGAAATTCATCAATCCAAATACCCATCAAACGTGTTGCACAATCTTTTAAACTTCATTACCATTGTACCTAAACAAATTAAAGATTTTTGAACCTAGAAATCCCTTTAAACTCGTCAGCCCTATAGTCCCAAAAATCTAGGGTTTTCATAAATTGCTTCAAACTTCACTCAAAGTTCAATTTCTCACTCAAAACAACAAGAATAGGAGCTAAAGATTTAACCTTTACCAATTAAACAACCAAACCCCATAACTAAAATCGGACTCACACTCACACTCGCCTAAAAACACAACGAATCAGGTGTAGAAAGGAAGAAAGGCTTCACCTTTTTCTATGATTTTGAACTTGCATGACAGTGGCGGCCTCCGCCGTCGAAAATCTCGCCAGAAACCGCTAGCTCGCCGGATTTTGAAGAAACAAAGTGAAACATAAAGAAACATGGAAAAGAAGCAAAGCTCAAGAAATAGAAGCCATGGCCGAAGCTTACCGTCCTCACCATCGTCCGCCACCCTTCGAGCTCCGTCGAGGCTTGTGGCCGGAGGAGGCCGCCGGAAATGGCCTCATCGTTACTGTGATGGCTGGACGAAGTAGGGAGCTAGGCATGAGAAAGGAAAGAAATCGCGAGGGAGGGTAGGAAGGAAGAGAGATCAGGTGATGATGATGATGATGATGATGATGAAGTTGAGAAGTGTAGAAGTGAGGATGTGAGAATGATGAAGAGGGAATTAGGTTATTAATGTGTGTGTTTTTCGGCTGGAGAAGAGGGAAGGAAGGTGGGTGCATTAGGGTTTGAGGCAAAATGACAATTTTGCCCTTATGTCTTCATTCTAATTACCCTCCCATTTTTAATTTCTCTCTACAACAAATAGAAAAATTATTTTATACACCAAATTACATATTTTCTCACATTTTAGTGTTGTCTATGCCCTATAGTATTTATCAACAAATTTTTAACTTAAAACTCAGTCTCTAACTATTTTTCCGTAATTTCTTAAGAAATAGGCATATTAATCTCTTGAAAATATATTTTCCCATACTGATGATATCCTAATGACTTGATTAATTCTTTATTATCCCTAATTTAAATTTTTGGGATGTTACAATTAGGGTTTGTGATTTTTAGTAAGGGAGGGAACTCATTCAGAATGCTACTACATACTCTGAGCGCGCTATAGAGTGAAGAGACAAAAGGAGGGAACTCATAAGAAAAAGGCGCGAGAAATTTATAAATTATATCCAATACATGCGCTTAAAGCGCATGTACAAGGACCAATAATTAGTTTTTAATAAAACAATTACAATAAATAGTTCAAATAAAAATAATAATAAAGTCTCACAATTGTGACATTATTATTTCAGTCTATATATTATTTTAAATCACAGCGCCAAGATTACTCAGGGAAATAAAATAATAGTTATATTATGTTTTAAAACTTACGTATGTATATGAATCAAATAATGAGTTACATTAAGTTTTTCATCATTAAACAAATTGAATGAATCAACTTTTTTTTTAATATTAGGCCTATACATGCGCTTTAAGCGCATGTACAGGCAGCATTTCCACATACAAAAGTGGTAATGGAGCTTTGAAACACTAAGTACACAAGCAGGAACACCTTATGAGGTCTGAGGAGGATCTGTTATGCATGACTCTATGTTGTGCACTTCAGTAGTGGTGCCTTTACATGTGCTTAAAGCGCATGTAAAGGGTGTTTGTTCCTTTACATGTGCTTAAAGCGCATGTAAAGGGTGTTTGTGCCTTTACATGCGCTTAAAGCGCATGTAAAGGGTGTTTGAACATTTTCATAGCACCCAAAAGTGGTAATGGAGCCTTGAAACACTAACTTAACAAGCAGGAACACCTTATGAGGTCTGAGGAGGACCTCTTATGCATGACTCCATATTTTGCACTTCAGTAGTGCCTTTACATGCGCTTAAAGCGCATGTAAAGGGTGTTTCACCAATTTCATAGCACCCAAAAGTGGTAATGGAGTCTTGAAACACTAACTCAACAAGCAGGAACACCTTATGAGGTCTGAGGAGGGACCTCTTAAGCATGACTTCATGTTTTGCACTTCAGTAGTGCCTTTACATGCGCTTAAAGCGCATGTAAAGGGTGTTTGTGCCTTTACATGCGCTTAAGCGCATGTAAAGGGTGTTTGTGCCTTTACATGCGCTTAAAGCGCATGTAAAGGGTGTTTCCATATAATTTTGAGCTCTTCACCTAAGTTCATTTTATATTTTATCTCTAAATACTTAAATCCTTTTCTAGTCATTGTTTTAGTGAATTTTAATTGATGCACATTTCTATACATGCGCTTTAAGCGCATGTAGAGATAAGGCCTCTACATGCGCTTAAAGCGCATGTATAGATTCTTACCTGTACATGCGCTTAAAGCGCATGTAAAGGACCCTCTATACATGTGTTTCTTCTATGCGCATGTAAAGGTGTGCTGGTAGAGAGACAATTTGTAGTAGTGTGGAGAAATGTTTTCAGTATAAAGCTTGCCGGAATTTTTTGATAGTAGAGTTCATCACCACAGAATTAATAAACTTTAAGTTCTAATTAGTACTAGAAATTTTTTGGTCCAAATAGGTCATAAGTTAGGAGCTTTGATCTTGATTGTAAGCGGGCCGAACCTTCTTACTTTTATTGTTAAAAAAATAGACTAATTTATACTTTTTGTCTTTATCTTTTCACCAAATTTCAATTTAATCTTTTATTTTTGAAAAGTACACATTTAATCCTTTTTGTTAACACCGTTAATTTCACTTCAATCTAAAAGATTATTTCATAATTAAATGGGGTAAAAATGACACATTTTAAAAATATAAGTATAATCATACTAAAATATTTTAATTTAAGCATTTTTTACAGTTTAATCTTAAATTGACCATTTAAAATTGTGAAGTTATAACATTTTTCGTTAAATGAAAATAACGGTTTTAACAGAAAAACTAAAAGTATATTTTCCAAATATAATGTACGAAATTGAAAATTGATACAAATATAAAAGACAAAAATATATTTTAGTCAAAAAAATTAAGACTCGCATGTGCGCTGTCACCAGCTATTGAAATTTAAAATGATTTTAGTTGTAAAAACAAGTAGCTTACATCGTGTGACTTTCTTTTAATTTATTGGTAAGACTACTAGATATCGTTAAATCGTGACCTGTTCTGTTTCTTGCATGTCTAGTACATGTGTGAATTCATCATTTTTCCTTTACTGTACTGTGTATGTTTCCTTTCTCAGGGATTATAGTTGGTTATATAAATCATGTCATGAGTCAAGCCATTGTGAGCAAGCACAATTTTTTTTATAACTAGCACAATTTTTTAATAAATCGGAGTTTGTAGATTTAATATATTTAGAAAGGGAGTGTTTTATGTTTATAAAAGCTATTAGTTTCTCGTCCTTCCAATTTCAATGAACTTACCAAGATTTTTGTTCGGCTTATCAATTTATACTTAATATTCCCTCACGCCCTACGTATAGAACATGTTTAATTATGCTATATAAAAAAAATAACATGTTTAATTATTTCAATTAGATTCAATCTGTCAGTCAAGTTAATTACTTAATATAGAATGCTTTTATAAAGCATACTAATAAGTTTTCTTAATTTATTCATCTCTTATTTATGTTTAAGTAATAATTGTTGTTAAAGATAGCATCAATAAGGTCGTAATTCAGTACAGTGTTGAGAAAAAAAATGTATAAATAGGTTCTATTTTTTTTTATGATTTATGATAGGTCATACTCATATATTATAGATAAGTCAGGGAGTACTTTTTTTAAAACTTTACTCTTAAGAATGAATTAATGTATGAAATTCATTAAACACCTTGCAATCACACATTAAAATTAAAAAAGAGATATAATACTTGGTAAAGAGAATATTTTATAATATTATATTATTCATTTGATCATTTATTACTTTTAGGACAGTGGGTAAAGCTAAAACACCCCCACCCCAATTGAAAATACAATCTTTCGTCCTTTTTTATTTTTTCATCCTTTTTATTTGTTAAGTTGGAATTAGCACTCATATTTTATTAGTAACACACAAAATATTACAAAATTAATTTATCTGAAAAAATTCATAAATTAATTAATTTATACTGCATTTGATATTGCGAAGTAATTTTATGCGGTTCTAGAAAATACATTACGGTACTATATGCATTGTAATTAACTAATTTAATATATTAGATAAAAAACATTAGAAAACTGGATACAATAAAATTTAATATTAAGATTCTAACATTTACTGAAAACAATTTTCTAATTACGTATCAATCTAAATGAATAAACAGTAAAATTAATAATAAAAAGAATGGCCTTCAAATCTCCCAAAATAATACAGTTTTGGGGATTAACATACCATCCTAATACATTCACTTAGCATGGCATGCAGACATGATAAAGTATGGCAAGTAAAACACCGTAATTCATTTAAGGGCTAACATTAGAATGCTGTGGAAATATTTGTTCAGGAGAAACAATTACCCCCTATTACCTGAAAGTATTGAAATTGGATAATTATGACATTTACATTGATACAATATTAATGGTCAATATTAATTTTAAAATAGAATATGACAATTATGTTATATTTTGAAAAATTTTCAATTAAAAAAACTTTTTTTTGGATAAAACAACTTATAAGCAAAAACTTCTTAAATAAATTTACACCGTAACCCAGTAATTCAGTAGGAATTTTTATATTGAATCCCAACCATAATAATTATTTTTTATTTTATTATTATTTTATAAATTACAACTTCAAAGTTCAAACCCCTTACCTACAACTTGTGGCGCACAAAAAACTCCCTTAAATGAGAGCTGAACAACTTGTGGGAAAAATATGCTTGGCCGATATGATTAAGCGGATAAAAAGTGATGGTTGACTACTTTTTGACGTCACATATTTATCCAGCCGCCTTATCCGTATAAAGACAACCGATTATCCGTGATTGTTTAATTCTGTGCTACTATTATCTCTGCTCCATTGACACTACAGAAAATGACAATCCAAATCCTTTTCAACTCAACCTGGAGATTGGATTTTGCACCGGATTAGCTTCACAAGTTTGAAAGCGACTTTATGGTTTAAGACTTTTAATCCCCGGATGGAGCTATCGAGCTTATGGATTTTGCAGCATGTATTGTACAAGTGGCAAAAACCGTAGCAGTTACTACTTTTCCCTCCACCACCAATATTACAGAAGTTGATTATTGATTGATCCCTCCGGTTTCTAATATAAGAGCTAGCCGTAAAAAAACGCTTCTTAAGAAAACATGTAAATGTTAGTTGGATGTCTAGAGTTAATGCTTCTTTTCCAATATTGCTCATATTTTTTATTTTTTATGATACTTTAAGAGTTGGGAAATACATAAGCATTGATAAATATGAAAAAAATTAGGGGTTAAGTAGGAAACACACATTTAATAAGGAGAGAATGTGAGGTGAGCTCTTATATTTGGGACGAACATCATTCAATTTTTGTCTCTTATATTAGGGAACTGGGGGAGTATTGATTAATGATTAATGATCCCTGGTTTCAAGCCAGGGACTGGTAACTAATTAAAAGAAGCGATGCAATTAAATAAGAAAAGCGCAACCCATATGAAATGTGTGGAAGACGTGGTGAAAATAAGACAAATAAATTAGAAGTCGAAAACAGAATTCGGAATAAAGTAAATTGGAAGAATAGTGAAGGTGAAAAGGATGAACACATTAATACAATTAAAGAAGTGCTGATTGGAGCAGTTGTAGCTAAAATCATTATTAAGCACCTCTTTTGAGTCTTGTTTATGACCTCAAATCCTAAAAAACACAACAACAAAAAAACAAAGAAAGAAAGAAGGGGATGATGAATTGATGATCATTGACAAGTGAGAGTTAAAAGTTGTTCAAGAAAATCAGCCCCCAAATCCTCCAACACCAAAACACCATCATCATGATGAGTAGTATTATTGATCTGTGAATTGGGATTTGGTCTCTTGCACTTAGACTTTCGTGTGGAGGTGTGTTTCTTCTTGAGTGCCAAAACAGGAGATGAATCTTGTTGCCATGTCTTATTAGGCATCTTCCTTAATGATTCTCTGACAACTTCCTCAGGGAATTAAGAACAGCAAGAGACCCTCTTGTGGATAATGCTGCCTGATCATAAGCCAAAGCTGCTTCCTCTGCAGTATCAAATGTTCCAATCCAAACTCTAACACCTTTTCTAGTTGAGTCCCTTATTTCAGCCGCAAATTTCCCCCACGGCCTCCTCCTCACTCCTCTGTACACTGCCTTCTTCTCTTCCTTCTCCTCCACTTTGAAGCCGGAGGAGACTTCTTGTGTAGCCTCCAAGCCTGAAGAAGAATTGGATTCCATGAGGGAGATGATGGATTTTTGGCTGCTACATCGAAAGACATGGTGTTATTTTCTTGTGGGAAGTAGAAGTTGTCTTGGTCGTTGAAGAGCAAAAGGTCATCCCAAGATGATATTGATGATGATGATGAGAATGATGATGATGATGATCCAGAAACAGGAGAGTCTGAAGGGTAGCAATGAGGTTGTGGGTATTGGAAAAAGAATGAGTCTGAATCCATGTGCACTTATCTCACTTAGTTACAACACTACTTATCTTATCTTCTCTTGATATTTCTCAGTTAGCTGTGCTGCATTTTAAAAGCTGGATTTGGGCTATATATACACTCAAGACACATGCAGCCCCGGGGAAACAGGGGAATGAAAACGACAACAACAGCTGATTGATATTAAAATATTGTAAATTGTATTATTTTTCTTATTTTTTTAAAAAAGGTGAGGGTATGATACGAGGGGTTTGGGATTATTGGCCAGGGAGGATGTGTTGGAAGTCCAAAGGATCTAGAGGGCAAGATATTGAAGGGGTGAGAATGATCAAGTGTTTTGTATTATTTTATTTTTCTTTTTTAAGAAAAAAAGCTTGGATGGGTTGGGCAGTAGGGGCTAGTTAGAGTATATCTATCAGTTTAGAGAGCAGTAATTGACTTCACAATCTATAATTATAAACTAATTTTTCATTCACCAGATCAACTTTTTTTTGTTAAACACAGTTTAGTAATTTGTCACTTATTTACAACCAATGTAGGGTATTCACTTTTTTCCAACAAGATGCATTTCCGAGTATTTGAATACATATTCTCCTTTTTATGGTAATAAACTTATCAGTTTAATCAATTACTCTTTCTTATCTTATTAAACCAACACTTTTGTTTGACATGTGAAGTGTGGGTGTGCACGTGACCCAAGATGTGCGCAGTTTCCACGGGGCGACAACATTGGACCAGCAAAGCCCATCTCACCCCCACGCTCGACCCCTCTTAAATTAGTATACTCATTACTTCCATCCTTTGAATATTCAACGCATCTCTTAATTTAGTCCACCCCTTAAAATACAAATGGTTGAGTGTGGGTTTAGATCAATGTATGATAATCTTATACATTTAATCTCCTATATTTATGGCTTTTAAAATACTCCCTCCGGTCCCTAATGTAAGAGCTAGCCGCCAAAAAAACGCTTCTTAAGAAAACATGTGAATGTTAGTTGGATGTCTGGAGTTAATGCTTCTTTTCCAAAATTGCCCATATTTATTATGGTACTTTTAAGAGAGAGAAATACATAAACATTAATAAATATGAAAGAGAGTTAGGGGTAAAGTAGGAAAAAATGCATTAAATGAGGAGAGAATGTGGGGTGAACTCTTACATTAGGGACCAAAACCATTCAAATTTTGGGCTCTCACATTAGGGACCGGAGGGAGTAATTTATTTTTCATATAAACAAATATATAGTTTACTACTCCCTCCGGTCCCTAATGTAAGAGCCCAAAATTTGAATGATTTTGGTCCCTAATGTAAGAGCTCACCTCATATTCTCTCCTCATTTAATGCATTTTTTCCTACTTTACCCCTAACTCTCTTTCATATTTGTTAATGCTTATATATTTCTCTCTCTTAAAAGTACCATAATAAATATGGGCAATTTTGGAAAAGAATCATTAACTCCAGACACCCAACTAACATTCACATGTTTTCTTAAGAAGCGTTTTTTTGACGGCTAGCTCTTACATTAGGGACCGGAGGGAGTATTATTTTGAAAAGATTAGAACACTTTGAATTCATCAATTTATTTCATTCTGTGGATTACACTCAGTTCTTATTATATTATTATATGACATTAACTTAAAAACTATTTTTTTTATCTTTATATAAAACATTTGACAATTTGAAGGAGTATTCAGTATAATATTCAATATGTATGCCCATAATTATTGAGGGTTGTGGGAGACAGTAACACTACTATTGACAAGGGTAATACTCCCACCGTTTTAAGATATATTTACCTAATTTGATGAGATTAAAGATGTTTTTAAGTTAGCTAAATCACATGATATTATTAAAGTGTCATTATCCCTTGTCTTTATTTCAACCCCATAATTAACTTTTTTTTATTGAATAGTAGTATTATTCCAAACAATTTGGAATAAATTGAGATAAATTAAAAAGTGTTTTATATTTAGGAACAGACACGTATTCGCAAAATAATTTTATGTTTAATTACAGGGAGAGTATTTGAAATCCTTGAATCTTAAGGCATATTTATTATTTTGAAGTAAATTTGTTGGGACGACACAATTGATAGTGATAATAGTGCCATATAATAGGAAAGGGGTGTATGAGATTAAATTATGTGGAGAGAAGTATTAATGTTATTACACTCCCTCCGGTCCCTAATGTAAGAGCCCAAAATTTGAATGGTTTTGGTCCCTAATGTAATAGCTCACCACACATTCTCTCCTCATTTAATGCATTTTTTCCTACTTTACCCCTAACTCTCTTTCATATTTATTAATTTTTATGTATTTCTCTCTCTTAAAAGTACCATAATAAATATGGGCAATTTTGGAAAAGAAGCATTAACTCCGGACATCCAACTAACATTCACATGTTTTCTTAAGAAGCGTTTTTTTTTGCGGCTAGCTCTTAGATTAAGGACCGGAGGGAGTATTATTATGTATGCATGTACAAATCCGGGGAAATAAAAGAATGGGAGAGAGAGAGAGACCAGCGTATAGAAGTGTAAAACAACCAAGTGGAGCAATTAAATACTAAGGATAAACAAATGAAGAAGCAATATAATTAATGACATCAAGTTGCGATGGAATATGAGCATATAAAAAAGCGAATGATAGGTCGAGCCGCCCGTGCTTAAATAGAGAACAAGGGAAGATGCATTGCACTACGATGATGATGATGTGATGTGAGGCAAGAGAGACAAAACAATTGGTAGTTGACTATTCTCCCATCAACGCTCTTTCTCAATTCCTTGTTCAAAATTTTCAAGGTCAAGATTGCCGTTGGTCATATGTTCTTTATTTCATCCAATAATTTCATATATTACTACTCCCTCCGGTCTCTAATGTAAGAGCTAGCCGTCAAAAAAACGCTTCTTAAGAAAACATGTGAATGTTAGTTGGGTGTCTGGAGTTAATGCGTCTTTTCCAAAATTGTCCATATTTATTATGGTACTTTTAAGAGAGAGAAATATATAAGCATTAATAAATATGAAAGAGGGTTAGGGGTAAAGTGGAAAAAATGCATTAAATGATGAGAGAATATGGGGTGAGCTCTTACATTAGTGACTAAGACCATTCAAATTTTGGGCTCTTACATTAGGGACCGGAGGGAGTATTAAAGAGTATCTTCTCTATTCATAAAAACAGAGAGATAGTCAAAGAGCTGGTCAAGAAGATAAGACCAAAGGGGGCTGGTCTCGCGCAACACTGATGCTTTTTAAAATTAGTGGATGACCAACATTTTGGGGAAGTTTGAGGATCATGAACTTAAGCAAAAGATTAGCAATACCTGTTGGCAAAAAAGTAAAAGTTTCGCCAAAAAAAGACAGTACTATATACCCCTCAAGAGGTTTTATTTAGTGCATCACACTCGTGAGAAAGGACTTTCTCATTTCGAATATAATTTGAATTATCTAAAATATGGTATTTATGATTCAGATTTCAAAATTTAAAATGACAGTTTTTTCAATGATAAAATTAGTTTTTTAATAAATGACAGTCATAAGATTTACTTTTTTTTTTATTTTGTACCTATTAAAGTAATAAAATTGTTTATGTATGAAAAGAGTAAAAAAATTGTTCAAAATATTAAAATCATTTAAATGAATCTGGATTGTGAAATAAATTTGATTGGTACAAATTGTGATGAGAAATCCATTGCTCATCTTTATGATGAGCATGGAATAATAATCCTAGTTTAGCTAGCTATGAAAACAGTAGAGAAGCACAAAACTAGAAGGCCCTCTTAAAACAAAACTTTCCTAAATAATCACTTTTATTTAAATTGATCATTTTCCAAAAATTAAAATTAATAAGATAATACATTAAAATCAATAAATTTACCATTTCAATCAAAGATAACAATATTTTATCATATATAAGTAATGTGACATGTTTTTGACATTTTGACTAATTACTACTAGGCATGTTAAAGTGCATATAAAATTATTTTGCAACATGGTAAAAACGCAAACAGAAACACTGAATTAATCATATAATTGATTATGAGATTCATTTTAAAATAGGTAATTACTAAAAAAATTGGCAGCTAAATTCTCATTTAGTTACGAAATTTTTCATTATTGATAGAATTATATTGTTAATTAAATTCCATGACCAATTCACTATTTTATAAGTAAAGGTTTCATATGTTTGTTATTAAATATAAAAATTATTCCTTCCCGTGAATTGAGTAAATTTACTAGCTAGTTGTCTACCCTTACGTGAAACTTTAATTAGAATAACAAATGATAAATCTCACTTAATACACAAGTTGGGATACCATGGAAAAAATATCCCCTACAACTTCACTCTCAAAAGGAAAAATAAGATAACATTAAAATCTTTGCAATATGTAAGCTCAATAGAAAGGGTCACACACACATGTTTGGATTAAGGTGCCACTTTTAACTAGAAAGTAACTTCTCATTATTGTTAGGCATGCTAAAGTCTTTCGATAAGTAATCTTTGTCTTAAAACTGATCACAATGTTAAATTTTTGCCCTCTTTTTCTTACATTAATTGTTGGCGTCAATTTTTTCTTGATCAACTTTACTTTATAATTAAATAAATGCAAATTTACTCTTCTTTTAACACTTCTAAAATAAAAATACTTCTTCATAAACTTATAGATTGGCGACTTAAACCTTATACTTTTTTTTACCAACAATGGATATAGAAAGTCTTTTAATACTTTTCAAATCAGTTATATAATCACCAGTGTATTTTTTGTTTTTGGGACTGAATTTATCTATTCAGTGTTAATATGCCTTTTTGACGAGAGATGGTAATTTAAATTTCGCAGCAAGGATAATGCGGAGTGGGTGAGTGTGGGTGATTTTTTGTTTTGGCCAGAGATTGTGGGTGTTTAAATTATTAAAATAAAAAGAAAAGCAGATGGGGACGGGTGATGAGGGCGTCCTAGATTGGGCAGAATCTAACCGGAAAATTATTAATTAAAATTGATCAATTATGGGAGCAAGCCAAAACCGTAAACATGTTTAATATGGAGTATATTATTACTAATGCCATTTGTCAGTAGGCTTAGCTTCTGACCACAATTAAGTATTTTAGTTTATCATTAAATTTATTCTTAGAGATGGGTTGAGTGCTTACTTTATTATCGTAAAATTAAAGAAACCCCACTTGTCTTCTTAATCTTGATGAACCCCACAGCTACATAACATCAAAATCATAAAAACAATTAAATGACATATTAATCTCTATTAAAATTAATGCATTTATTAACATCACCTTTTTTAATTCAGTTGAATGAGTACGTTGCATCCTTTTGTCAGATTCTTCTTTTTTTTTATCAAAATCCTTTTGCCAGATTCAGATGCATCAAGTGTGGTTCCTTGTTCTTTTTTGGCCAACGTATTTCCTTGTTAATCCATCGTATATACAACAGCTATATATAGCCTATACCCCTACGTCCTACCAAAATTCTAATTCCAACACTGTTCAGTGTCATGAACCTGCAATGGAGAAGAGCGACAAATAATAGATAAACACAAATGAAAAAGTGACCATGATTTCGATTTGGACGAAAGCAGCCATGCCGCAGCAGGGGAAATAGCATAGGCTTTAAATGTACAATGAACATGTGTTAAAAAAATGTAATATAAAAATAACTAATTTTGTGCGTACATGGAAGCGATTAGGCCAATCGGGTCATCGTTTGTGACCCAACTTGTGTAATGTGAATAGTTAAGAAATGCACTCACTTAATTAGCTTGTAAGCATCCCAAATTCCTAATCATGTTTTGTCATGAATTAATTAATCCAACTATGTATGGCTGCTAGGAATGAAAGACGCTTGCTCTTATCTAATATATGGAGTTTAAAGCACCCAGATACACGAATGAATCGCCATATATATATAGGAAAAGTATTATTTGATATTGTGCCTTTTCTGTCTTCCAATATGAATGCCCTCTTATTTTATAGCAATATTTCCAATATTCCTTGGAGTTAATTAAGTAAAAAGACAACAACACTGTTAAACTGTGTCAAATCTATGTCCTCGTAATCTCCAAATAAATTCAAAATGTGGTAATATTTGATACATGGTACTGAGACTGAAAGCTTGTTGGATGAGGACAACTTCAATAAGAGGCGGCGTTCAAAATGAGCGGTAATACTACCAAACAATATAACGTGGGAAAATACCCGACACGAGTCCAGCTTCATAAATACCCAAATCAATTCATGCATTCTTTTGTACACGAGTCCAGCTTCATAAATACCCAAATCAATTCATGCATTCTTTTGTTTTCCAACTTGGATCATTTTAATCAAGTGTTTGGATATAAACTCAGAATTACCAGACACCGTTTAATTACTCAAATTAAAATGTTCATTTCCCGTTCAAAGAGGTACTTCCAAAAATCTTATGCATTCATGACTATGTAATTACTCCTTCCTCTTCCTTCCTTTTGATTTATCTGTTTTTATATGCATCTTCCAGATTTACTAATTTCCCCTCCCTTTTTTATTTCCGTCTTTACATTTTAGCAGATAAGCTAAACAAAGGGATTATTTCAATGTTTAAAGATGGATTTAGATGGTTGGATGACATATAAAGGTATGAAACTAACATAACGTCATATATGCTTATTAGTTTATGTTTTCTTTTTTCCTGCCTGCTTTGCTACCTTAGCCTGAGTCATTGCTTGATTTGTTGCTCTAAGCGTAAGACCACAAAAATCTTAATGAGGGATGTACAGTGCGCATACATTTGTTATGAGCATGCGCTGGCTGGAGATTTCTGTAATTTTAGTTTAAAAACATGAATAATACTGTAAAAAACTGAGCATTCGGTTCCATGATTCACAGGTTTCGGATTAAAACAATCTCCTAACTCCTCTGTTTACTGAATCATCTAGATTGTTTTAATCCGAAACCTGTGAATGATGGAACCAAATGCTCAGTTTTTTACAGTATTGTTCATGTTTTTAAAAATAATGATCTTAATATGATTTTTCGAAATCATGATATTAACGCTTTCTAACGTTTATATATATAGATTCGATTAAAAAGTGTGAAAGGCGGCATTTTAAAAAAAAACAGAGAAAATCATTTTTTCCCTGCTTTCAAAACTGATTGTCATTTTCACTACTACTCCCTCCGGTCCTAAATATAAGACCTAATTGATTTTTTCTGAAAAATCCTTAAAAAAGCAAAATAAGTTAATTTTAAATTGATTTACCTAAGTTTTTCCCTTAAACTAGTTTATTTTAGCTATAAACTAATGGATAATCTAAAAATATTTCAAATATGTCATCATTTAATAGCCTATTTAGCAACCTTAATATCTCTAAAAAAAAAGTCAACTAGATCCTATATTTAGGACCGGAGGTAGTATAAAAAATGTTTGCGGGACTGATAGAACTAAATTTAGCCGAAAGTGTTAGCGAGGGTTAGTCTCTCACGATATGTCAAAGTTAATTTTTAATTTTTTTCTTGGGGAACTAGTGTCTAAAGCCTTCTGAAATTATTGTAACAGAAGATGTAAGTTTATATGTATTTAATCTGTTTCGCTACTCAAAAATATTAATAGAAACAGATTGATGTATTTATAGACAATCTAAATTTGATTTCATTTAAAATATTTTAATGCATATACAATCTAAAATCAAATCTATAGTGTCCAAATATGTTAAATTCTCTCTACTAATCATTTTGGTGATGAGTAGAGAAGCCGGCTCATTTATACTTCCTCTCTTATTTGAATAGAAGAGATAGATTCTGTATAATTAATAAAGATAGTTGTGTAAGTACTTACTTTTAATAAACATTTGTTAGTATTCTTAAAATACCATAATGTTGGAATGATGATACCTAGATAAAACCCTTTAGATATGCAACAAAAAACTAGACTGAACCCGCCCAAGGGGCGTAGACCAGCTGGTAAGAAAGGGGAAGGTAAGGCACCGCGTACCCACCAGGTCATGGGTTCGATCCCTTGGGAAGTCGTCACCCCCAAAATGGGGAATCCCGGCGGCGACTTCGGATTAGTCGGTTCCCCAAAGGGGGGCCGAACACCAAAGGCTCTAAGAAAAAAAAAACTAGGCTGAATCCCTTACTATGTGTTCACAAGTGAAGATGGGTGTAGAGCATTGCTGTTTATCCATTTATGCTACCAATTAATTTTTTGTATTTGCTAAAAAACATGTGTGGGAAAACCATCTAACATGTGTGTGGTAGTTAACTAATTAATGAAATGTTCTAATTTTTTTGCATTCATAAAAGTGCTTTTGCATAATAAATTTCATTTTATTTGTAATAGAGTACTAAATTAGCAACTAATAAAGGTTGGTCCAGTTGGTAAAGAGGTTAGACTCATAACTATGTGGTGGTTTGGGTTCAAATCCCGCCGATGTGAAGACCTTGTTGGTGGGCGATCTGTAAGTACATCTGTAAACATTTTTTGAGCTCCGAGGCTTACCATGACCCTGGTGAGCCCCGATACTCAACTCACCTAACCTTTTTGTAATAAAAAATTACTAAGTGATGCTTTCTTCAATCATTCATATAATCCACCGCCCCTAATATATAAAGTGAAGTTTTGTGAATATGTGTCATGCAATATGAGGTGAACTTTTGGTTTATCTATGCATTTATTGCAATTTTTCAACTCTTGCCCTTTATTGATTATGCATATTGTAATACACTCTTATCCATAGGGATAAAGTTGAGACAAAATATATTTTGAACAAATTTATTGTTTAACGAGTTTTAATCCTTTTTTCGAATCAAATAAAGTACTTTTACCATCACTAACTTCAATGTTCATACTAAGAAACCTGGGTTGTTAAATTACAATTATGCCCCTTTTCCCGGAAAATTAGGCGGCTTGTCTTGCACCGCCTCTCGTCAATACCCTAATCTATTTCCTCCTCTCATCAATAAACCCTCTTTCCGTGCTTCATGTCTCTGGCTCACTGTTCCATATTATAACCAGTTCCCCCTAATTATATTTTTATCTCAAAGTTACTAACTATTTGATTCCCGAATTTGGACAGTGATTTGCTTATATACACGGAAAGTTATTTCTGACAAAACGCGAGGATTTCACCCCATTTAGTTATCAAGGTAATAAATGCTAAATTTCCTTCTCTCTAGTACTTTAAAAAAGTATAGTATCATCAGTTCAAAAAAAAGTATAGTATCATTAATTCATTATAATTATAATGCACGAAAGTCAGTTTTTGCTGAAATGGTTTCACCGTTGTTAGTTTATATCTCGCGGATACTTCAATTATTAAATGGAACTAGTCCTTATCATTTGTTCATGTCTATTTGTTGGTTCTATCAATTTTCGTGGAATTTCTCAACTTAATGGCACCAGGTAAATGTAATGATTATAGCAGTTAGATATGTAATTAATGAGCAATATTAATCTGGCATCGTCTTTTTTAGATGGCCATCGTTTTCTATTTTCTACCATTATTTCATCCATAACCATCCTAATAAATGTTAATTTTCTTACCACGAAAAACATTTTGCCAATATATATATAAATATTTAGGTGCTCGCTGAGCTTGTATGAATTCATATGTCCTTTGATCTTATGTGTAGCCCTTCAACTTACAATTTTTTTGGTTCACAACGTTTTTGTTGTTTTTATTTTGTTAACATACTCACAAAAGTTCCTTCTTTTATTTCTGCTTAGTGTGAGTAGCGTGGTTACGTTGCTGCAAAAATCAATGTCACTCTGATTGATCGTCAAAGGAAACAAGTGAGCTGTATGATATAATGTGTGTGGAGCTAAATGAGGTATGAAATTGTTGGTGTTTTGGTGAATTGTATAGTATTGATCTCACTCTCTTTTTAGAGGAAAAATGTGCGTGATATCTATAACTAAATAGGAGTGATCTTTATAATGAATGTGATTTATTGTATCTTGAAATCATAGTTGGAGGGATGTTTTTTTTGTAATTTGTCATGCTGGAATAAGTTGTCAGTTCCTATGATCAATCTTGTTAGAGAATAGTGTAATGCAGCGAGAATCTTATAATTAGAAGTACAGCACAGTATCTTTTCTGCTTTTTTATTTTCAGATAGTAGAGTGCATATATCATCAGTAATGTTGGAAAGGAATTACACATAGGTTGTTTTCTCTGATGGGATTAATATACAACATTTAGTTTATACAATACCATTTACTTTTGTCTTCATGCTTGAAATTTTTACTGTGCAAGTTGAATCTCATAAATCCATCACCATTAAATTTGCCTTCTGTGGATATCACTATTCTGGTTAACTTGCTTTATATTACTATTTTTCCTATGGTACTGAATGATGTGAAACTTCCTATGGATTATTTATTAGAAAGATTTTGTAGAGTTCAGATAATGAGCCATACAGTGAAAATAACTGAAAGGCTTCTTTATCGTCTCCTTGCTCTTCGGAACTCTACAAGACTTTTACAATTGAAAATCCTATACAATCTAAATTTATCAAGTGATGTTATTACATTCGAAAACGCTTTAATTATTCTGAAGTCTTGACTAAAGTGGAGAATAGTTTTTTGTTTTGATCCTGCCATAGTGCCATATATAGGAAGATTTCAATAGTGAATTCCAAGGTGACTGTTATGTACTTTTCTTGCTAAACTATTCCATACATTCCTTTCTCCGGGTTCTGTTAATACTTCTGTTTTTGATTCATCCAAATGTGTTTTAGGTGCTTTGATTGGAAACCAAAAAAAAAATCATAGTCAAGGTAAGTTAAATTTGTTTGGTCTTTATTTTGTCAAGTCTAGTGTCTAGTGAAGATAAAATATTACTTCGTCCCTACTACTGCATTAGGTCATGTCAAATTTCTTGACGAACAGATTGGGAATGGACTGGGGTTAGGGCTAATAACTACATAAGAGAAAATATTCAAAATAAAAGAAAGAAGGATGCAAATGACGTAGACATATAAATGGTGCTTCCATGTATGAACAAGAAGATAGAAATGATAGTGATTGATATATCCAGTCATAAATATAAGATATAGCTTGTATAGTGCAAACATATAGATATAAATTATAACAATTGATACTACTCCGAGTCCTCAATGGAAGATTTAGTTTGTAGTGCAAATTGCACTAAAAATAAAATTAGATTTGCACTACGAATCAGAACTTATATTATGACCAAAGGTAGTGATGATGCAATTGTAAAACAACATGATCAATGGCAGTGTAGTTCTAACTTGTAGGAGTTTGATCAGATATGGTGAGAAGTTGTTCCAGATATTCAACACCCAAGTCTTCAAGCACCACTACATCTGATTGCTCTTTGGATCTGCCTTTCTTGGCCTTGGAAGACAATTTTCTTTGGAGGTAGTGTCTCTCTTTTAGGGCTAAAGCAGGTGAAGACCCTTGGTGGCAACCATTCATATTGATGTGTTGGAGAGAGTCTTTAACCTTTTGGACTGGAAAATTAAGAACAGCATTGGAGCCTCTCATGGTGAATGCAGCTTGGTCATATGCCAAGGCAGCCTCCTCTGCACTCTGGAACGTCCAGAGCCAGACTCTGGTACCATTTCTTGTTGTGTCTCTTATTTCTGCAGCAAATTTTCCCCAAGGCCTCTTCCTCACCCCTATGTATGTTTTCTCCTCTACTCTCTTCTTTCCTTCAATGGTTCCCCAAGCTGGCGCTTGATTCGCATCCTTATCAATCATATCAAAGCAAAGATAATCATGGAAAGGGTCTCCATCAAGTTGGTTGCTTGATGAAGAGGACAAGAAAGGATCAAAAGTCTCATGCCAAAAATCTGAATCTGGGGATAATGTTGGCTTCTTCTTTGACGGGGAGGACATACTAGCAAGAATTTTGCAGTCTGGTATGGTAAGGCTTTGATCCATTATTGCAGTTATTTATATATAGGCTAGATCCATGGTCTTTATTTTGAATCAGCGCCCAACCCCATTATTTTATATAGAGTAGATCCATTATATGCTTTAGCTGAAACGTAACTATGTAGCATATGTTATTCATACTTAAGATGAAATTATATTGTACGTTGTTCATATTTTATTGTTTGTTTGTTTGTTTGATAATGCCACATTCATGTTATACACATTTGGTATTCCTTCTATAAGGGGTTACACTGATTATTTATTATTATTATTATTTTTTTTATCCTTATATAGTTATGATATTAGAAAGTATTAAATTTTGAAAACTTATTGACGGAATTAATAAATGTCAAGTTGTTTAGTCTGGACAATGTGAGTACAAAAAGAAATTTATGACATGCATGTGCACGCCCATCCCAGATATTGATTGAGCTTTCAAATCATTTTAGTAGTCAAAACTCAAAACTACTAGTAGCTTAGACCGTGACTTTAATTTCTATTATGGGTAAAACTAGGTATCCTTAGATTGTGACTCGTCGTAATTTCTGCACCTTACACGTCTAACATTTGTGTTCGTCATAATTATGTTTAATCATCTCCCCCTTTTACTGTGTGGTTCCTTAGTCAGGGTATATATATATATATATATATATATATATATATATATATATATATATATATATATATATATATATATATATATATATATATATATCATGTCACGAGTGAGGACCACCTTATCAAATACTCTCCATCCCATATTACAGAAGCGAAGTTAACCGAATAATTGTTCTCAAAAATTGGTTAAAATTAGTCAAAAAATAATAAATATGTATGACCCACAATTTTGTTTCCATATATACTCTTATTTATGTAAAAATGTGTGACAGAAGGTGATATTGACAATGAAGAAATTAAAGACAATGTGTAAAATGAAGTCATTATTTAAAAGGGTAATATTGGAAAAACAATATTTATTATCCTCATACCTCAAACACCCTCTTATATTTTGGGATAAAGTCATTCACGAAAATTCGCATTATAATACGGGAAGGAGAGAGTAATACCATAGAATCTTCTCTTTGTGTGTGCGTATATGATCAGTTTGTAGTATTGATGTGGCTTGGAACCTAAAATCATATATGCCGTTCTTTCTTCTTCTTCTTTTTTTTTTAAAGTGTGTTGCATTTTTATAAATGTATGTTGTGGAAAGTTGTGGTATTTATAAATTATAGTTACTCTTCCTTCAAATTTCAATTTTTAAAATTATTTACCGAATTTTCTGTCCCACTGATCAATTAATTTATATAATTAATTTATATTTAATACTTTGTTGTATCGTACAAATATAGAATTTATTAATTTAATTCAATTAAATCTAAAATACAATTAAGTTAATTAAAAAAGTATGTTTTCTAAAACATTCTAATCATCATGTTTCATAATTCTCCTCTCTTACTTAATTGTTTTTAAGAAAACATCAATATGAGTAATTTGATAAAATGTTTTCAAAAAAATAGAAGGTCTTATACTCTCTCGTTCCTAAATATAAGACATAATTGGAATTTTTATTATTCTAAAAAAGATAAATAAATTTCCAACCTTACGGGGTTGTAGCCTACTTACCAGCTCAACCAACTACCAATCGGTTAATGAACTAGTTAATTTGACTTATAAGGTAACAAATAATCTAATAATATATAAAATATATTATGATTAAGTGGCTTGATAATTAACTTTCTTAATCTCTAAAAAAAAGTTAACTAGATTGAAATATTTATCATTAAGGACCATAAAAGTACTTTTCTAAAATTTTACTCTTGAGAATTAATTAATGCATCCTCCTTTTGAAAACCTTGCAATAACATTTAAATTAATACCACGTATCAAGGATATTTTATTAATATTAAATTATTCATATAATTATTTATTTAACAAGGATATTTAGTAATATTAAATTATTCATATAAATTTAATGAAATTTTCATTTTATACAAAAAAACCACATGCAGTTACTCCTTGGGCCGTGAATATAACATTAAGGACCTTAAATATATGAACTATTTACGTTGGTGAACTTCTTTTAGATATAAGACTTTTCTATTTTTTTCTCTTAATTGTCCCTATTTATATTTCCCAAAAATAAACAGACAAGATATAGTAGGTGGGAATATATAAATGCATGTGATTACGGGTACTTTGGTTGTATTATGTGCCTTCAACAAATTTAATTTACATTTTGTAATCTAATCAACTTAGGTAAATATGTGATATGTCTTATCTTTAGGATCTCTAAACTAATTCACTTCACTTCTAAACAAAAAAAAAAACCATTGCTATAAAAGAGTTGAAAGAAAAGTCAATTTGACCAGGAATATATGAGATCATTTTAGTATAAACTCTAATAATATTGAAGCATGAGAATGTGTTAGAAAAATATGTTTGATTTCAAATTTGTACAAACTTTAAGAATATAATTATTGGGTTACTTTTGCCAACAAAGAATCAATTATCATATGCTATTTATAAACAATAACTTGTCACCACTCATCACTGTCACACCGACTCCCAATTTTAAATGCAATTTGTTTATTGTATACTAATTAACAGAACGCATAGCCAGGGACCAGGATTATAATCTATGAGTAATTGGTTATCCTTTTGTCATCCCAACTTGGTTGCTTAATACTATCTCAGTACCTTCTTCATGTGTACATTGTTGATTTGCTGTTCATATTTTCTAACTAGTCCTCACATTCTTTTCGATGGGGTTAATTCTTTGAGCCGGGAAGTTGGGGACGGCTGGGCCTAAATGACCAAGCCTGTTTAAAACCGCTTCCAAAAGCTGGGTGCTTCACTAAGTCCGGCTTTCAATAGGACAGCTCCTCTCTTAAAAATTATTTTTTATTTCACTTCCGAATCTCAGGGACTGTTTGGATTTAGTTTCAGGAGAATAGCTTCTAGGAAAATAGCTTTTTGAGAATAGATTTTGAGTAGAATAATATTTCTGAAAAATAGTTTTTGATAAAAGGAGACTGTTTGGATAAATAGTCAGTATAATAGCTTTTTAAATGTGAAATTACCAAAAAGAAAGATTTTGCACAAAATTTATTTTAAAGAAAAGAAACGAGAAGGGTAATTTTGGGTGAGAAGGGTACTGACTCTTGGGTGATAGTTTTTGGGTGTGAAAAGTAAAACAAAATAGCTTTTCAGATTTTACCTTGAAAATGAGGTTTTGAATGCAAAATAGTTTTTCCAATTTTTTATAGTGTTTGGGAGGAATTGGTTTAAACCTAGGTTTGGTTGTAGAAAAGCTATTCTGGGGTTATCCAAACAGACCCTTAGTTTCTTACCAAAACAAGAATATATCAGATAAAAAAGCATAAATATGATTCAAATTACATTTAAATACCATATATTATCAAATCAACAATTTAATATTTAACACACATATTGGTCAAAAAAATATTTTGCACACATGCAATTATACAAAGACAATCAAACAAACACAAAGTCATAAATAGTTTAATAATAAATCTAGTTGTCCATTGACCACACTGATTAATTAAATAAATTATTCCACAAGATCCACACACCTTAATTGAATAAATAATTACATAAAATATGCATGCCACAATTAAATAAACTACTATATAAACACAAAAATAAAAAAGTAAAAGGCCACAAATTACGCTAAGAAATATTAAAATTTAGTGTTATTGTCATTTTCTTTTCCATATATCTATCATCATTTGATTGTGATTCACAATAAGTAGGCTCCTCTTCTTATGTATCAAAAATACCAAAGGTTTTTTTTCCTTATTTTTGATTCTTTATAAGGATTTTTAATAATAAAAGAAAAGTGGAAAAATAGGCGGACTTAAATAGGCCGACCAACCGGTTAAAGCCATGGCTCGACCCTTCTAGAGGTTCCAGAAGTAAGTCTGGCCTTCCATAAGTTTAGAAGCGGGTCCGACCCCAATTCCCAATTCTAGCCAATCTCCATGGGTGGGAATCTTTCCATGAAACCTATATTTACATTAAACTACTTGATTTTATTAAAAAATCTCAATTGTTGATGAGGGAAAATATTTTTCGGGAATCACTATCATGCTATGTTTTGAAGGTACAATAATGTTCTCGCAAATGTGAAATAGTTTGACGACCGAATCAATGGGATTGAGTAAAAATCTATGGTCAATAATTACTTTAAGTTGCGCTCAAATTTTTTTATTGAAACGGCGTAGTTTATTTCGATTGGGGCTCAATAGAGAACCTCTGGGAACGGCATTCTTCGTCATATACATATTTCTATCTTAAACAGTCAATTAATAATTTACCATGCAATATTAAATTGGATTAGTCACTATATTATATTTTACTCTCCCTTTATTATTAGTATCGACCCACATTGTTCCATGTAGCAGCCTATTTTATTTTCTTATGCAGTGTAAGTTTATGATTTCACCATGGTCATGTCGAATTTAGGTAAAAAAAAATGTATGAATTGGAATGCAAGCAGATTGTAGCTAGCAATAATTGTACAATCGGAGTCTTTCTCAAGAAGCCAATTAACAACTAAATTGCGTTGTAAACTAAATGTCTAGATGCAAGATGAAATAGTTGAAAATATGTTGTAGTTGGTTTTTGAAGATAAAAGTGCTTGATGCAATAAAAAGATATGTTTTTGGTGTTTTTAGCTAAAATAGTGGAATGAAAGTAGTTTTGATAAAATGATAAAGATGCTTTGAGATAGTCATTTTCAATGGACATCCTTGCTCAAATAACTTATTGGGGAGAAAGAGGTACTAAGTCACTAAAATATTAAATCCCATTTTCCAATAAGTCCAAGTATTAGGTATTATTAAGTATCTTATAGTGTAATTAACGGCTAGTAATGCATTAGATTCATTTATAATCTCTATGACAGATCCTTGAATTTGTATGTATTTAATGTGTTAAATTGAAGTTATTAACATTTCAAAGATGCAATATTGAATTAAAATTAATTGATTATAATTTAATTGAATTAAAAATGATTTTGAGTAAAAATGGTCAGATAATGGTATAATCGTCATTTTTAATTGTTTATCTTAAGTGATTAATTTTTGGGATGAAATGTATTATGTTGTTGTAATTTTCCCCTTGCAGAAAATGAAGAAAATGAGCTGAAATTGATGTTTTGAGCATTTAGAGAAAATTACAGAATCGGCTCAGAATCTTGAAAATGCTTCAGAACAGTCCTGGGCAAATTACAGAAGCTGACCCAGAACTTTCAGAATTTGTAGAACGGTCCCTGCGCGATCTGCAGAATGGCAGCTTCGTTTTTCACTGATTTTTGACACATTTGACCTCCAATTTGGACCCAAATCAAACCCAAAACACTAAGCTCAAGTCCCAATTGATATTAGATGGTAAATTAGGTTTAGAATGATAAGTTTTGGGGGTTGGGTGCTTCTCAAAACCTAGTTCCTTCCATTCCCTTCTTCCTCTTCTCTTCACTTCTCATCCAATTTCTTCAATCTTCCACCTTCCTTCCTCCATCCATGTCTCAATAAAGTTCCTCCTTGCTCTTGGAGTTAATGGGAAGTGGCTTGAGTTTTGGTTCTTCAAAGGGGAGTCTCAATTCCTTTACTTTCCCTTTATATTTTTGATTGTCTAGGTTTAGGTTACCATTTATGTTTTGAGATTGGACTGGATTTGATTGTTATTGTGGGTATTTGTGATTTTGATTTGTAATGAGGGATTTGAACTCATCATTATACATGGTTATGTATATGTTCTTTATAGTTTATTTGATATCATTCTATTTATTCTTGGTATTGATAGATAGTTTGATTGAATTAAATTATAATTGAACCTAATGCATTACAAAGCACTAATCACACTCTAGGGTAATTAATAATGTCTATTTGAATGGGTTCATGAGACTAGGCATTAGACTTACCAGTTGGTGAGGTTTGGTACTTTAGGAAACCTAGAGAAAACTCAAATGTGCTAAAGGGCTTAGCAATTTCTAGTTAGTTGGGTTCCACTATTAGTTAATTGGACTCATGGGTTCATGAGGTTTGGTAAATTAGAAAATTAGCATCCTAATTAACTCCCCAAAAATCCTTAGAAAGCTATGATAGCCATTGAAATTCATTTCCAAGAGCACTCCACTTCCACTTCATCCCTTTTACTAAAAATACAAAAAAATATTTATTTGTTTTGCACCCTTCATTTTCATATTTAAAAATCAACAAAAATATATTTTCTTCACCCAAATCCATCTTGCATTACATTTAATTTACTAGAATAGCTAAATTAAACAAGGCTCCTTGAGAACGATACTCGGGGTAACTTTCGCTTACCTTGAGGTACTAAAATTTCTTGAAGAACTAGCCCAAGGCACACTACACCGACCGCTAAATCGGTGTCCTTCACTCTATCTCATCCAAACTACCTAGCTACCATTATTATGCATAAATAGTGAGAAATAAATGGAATCATAAAGAACCACACATACATGTCTATTATGGACTTCAAATCTTTTACAAACTAAATCACAACAAAATTCAAATCAAAATATATAAATCCAAATCTCAAATGTATGAATAAAGAAATTAGACCTAGGAGGAATTCATATATATATATATATATATATATATATATATATATATATATATATATATATATATATATATATATATATATATATATATATATATATATATATATATATATTTATAAAGAGAAGTGAAAATAAGCATTTTTCTATGAAAATCATGAGATCATGTAACGTGTTATAATTAATTTAACCTCCTTGTATCTTCTAAATTGGTCAATTAATTAACATGCATTAATCATTTAGTTTATTCTTTGAGTAATCACGTCATCAAAACATCAATTCAAATTAATCAAACTTTTACCTAAATCTTGTGGTGGAGAAAAAGAAAGCTCTCCATCTAAACATGATATTTAAGCATGTTACAAGGTTCTGAGAGATTCTCGGAGAAAAGGATATACTCCCTCCGTCCCACAATATAAATTAATGTTTTAGAAATGGTTTTTCCGATAATATAAGTTAATGTTGACTTTTGTCTGAGCATTTATTGTATTTTTTTTCACTTTTACTTGTTAACAATAGTCACTGTTATCTTCACCATACACACAATGTCTCCCATCTCACTTATACTCTTCACAAATAGGGGTGAAATTGGGGGGGGAATATGTTATAGACATATCAATAGTTTTCAACAACTTTTATAAGTTTTCTCGAATATAGTGATTTAGTAAAAATTACTCCCTCCGGTCCTAAATATAAAGACCTGGTTTACTTTTTTGAAAAATCCTAAAAAAGCAAAATATAAGTCAATTATAAATTGATTTACCTAATTTTTCCCTTTAAACTAGTTTATTTAACTTATAAACTAATGACTAATCTAAAAATATATCAAATATGTCATAATTTAATAACATATTTTGTAACATTAACATCTCCAAATAAAAGTCAATTAGGTCTTATATTTAGGACTCGGAGGGAGTATTATCTTATATTTTGGGACTTATGGGTTCTTCATTTTCATCATGGATCCGGTAAAAAGTCATCGTTGACTTCTTTTTGATGTCACGTGCACATATTAGTAGTTATCCAGCCGCCACCTAGAATTTTATATATAAAACAGAAAAGCAAGCATGACCGCGCGATTTACAGAAAGCCAATCAACGTTTCCGTGTGTATTTAAGTTTTCATCCATGTTGACCCTAATTTGATCTTTTCTTCACGATTGCTCATGGAATCTTTCAACCGAAGGAATAATGGAGGTCAGATTTCGCAGTGGATTCTCTATATAGTAAATTATAAAAGAAAAAAAGAGAAGGAACGGTGAATGAGAAGCGAAGGTCGCAAGCTGATCCATACAGTGTGTTCCCAAATCCTCCAACACAAAGACCAACACGGCCTGATGAGTATGATGGTTTTTCAATTTTGGCGGCTGGATATAAATCTTGGTTTTGGATTTGGTATCGGTTTTGGCGGCTGCATAAATCTTGACCTTGGACCTTGGCATCACTATGTGTGTTTTTGTTAGAGCTAACACTATTCAACAACCATCTTCCGTGCTTTTCTTGGTCCCCTGCACACCCGCACGAACACAATATGTTATCAACTACTGGTATCATTTAATATAATATACATATTTTATTTATGTGGGAACTAGTGTTGTTGTGCTCACGTGAAAAAAACATGAGTAGGAGGCGCTCCTCTTCATTTTGAATTATCTACATCTAATCTAGTGGGTTAATATTTATTAATTTAAATTTTATAATACTTGAGTCTATCATCTCAAGTCACTTGAGTCATGGTTTTTATACTCATCACCTAATGTGAGGGATGATTGACCTAAACTAATTAAAGTGAATTCAGTTTAGATCCATATAATTGTTCAATGATATTTCATCATCAATAATATTTGATATTCTCTATATTCTTTAAATCACGTTTCATGAGTAATTAAAGTGAATTCAGTTTAGATCCATATGATTGCATTTTCTTCATGAGTGATGAGATAGCATAAATTAGTCTGGATAGCATAATTGTAAGCTGCTGTTGAGTGATGAGATAGCCCAACTACATATTGAAGAAAATGCAAATTTTAGGATCTCAAGATGGACATTTGTTAGAAAAAACGTAGAAAAAATAATTGGCCTCAAGTTTAGAGTTCAGACCAAGAAATTAAATACTTAGCTTATTGATCATCGTATATATTAAAAAAACGGTGTGGATGGAGTACTGAATAAACAAACAGTGAAGCATCATCATCAAGTTGTGACTGAATATGGCAATCTAGGTGTGACTGGGAATTAAAAAATAGAAGATTGATAGTTTAATTAAGAGGGTTTAAGGTCCGGACAGCTGGTGCATAAAAATGTGATAATGATTTAGATGAACACTTTACACACGCTCGACTTGGGGTATAGGCATAGCTGGTCTATAAAACTTAATGAAGAAGTCATTTTTCGCCCCAGTTTATAAAATTCCTAGACATTTTAAACCTTAAAAAGGTATAAGGGCACGTTTGGTGAGAAGAATGGAAATTGAAGAATTAGAAAGTGGAGGTTTTTTTTTTTGGTAATTTATATATACCCTTGAGCCTACAAACTTTCTCTCTATCTCACACTTTTTTTAAGACCCACAAATTTTACTTTCCCATCATTTCTTCTACTTACCATATTTACATTTTCACTTTCCATTTCTCCACTTTCCTTTCTCAACACTAAACACACCTTAAGGTGGCGGATGCACATATAGAAAAGGTACATAGTCATTTTTTACTCTTAAAAAATTTTATAGAAAAGAGGCATAATTATAATTATGCTGAAAACACTTGGCGGGCTTCTAAACAAACGGTTAAAATATGTAAAGATAGAAAGAAGTTAGACATATGATAACAAATACTTTCTTGGTTCCTAAATATATAGAACACTTATATGGAGAGGTGAGTTTTCTTATGAATATAATGCCCTTTATATTTTTTTGTTGTATTGTTCTTAAATTATTCTTATTGGTGCTCTTCAATAATAAAAAGGAAAGAGATGATGGTAACGAAAAAGTAAGTGGTTGAAGTATATATTTTGGTAATATGGTGTTATTTTAATTATCTTAACTATCATACTTAATTTAATCAAATTATATAAATATGTCTTATATTTATGATAAAGTGAATATGATAAAAATGTACTCACTGCTCACTAGAGTGATGAGAAACATTTCTTGTTGCTGAAATATAATACTATAATTTGGCTTCTAAAATTTAATATAGACAATCCAAACCTTACATTTTTTATTGACTACTATTTTAATAATGAGTGTAAATATTTATTTGTTTTACATCAATTAAAATAAAAAACTTTGAAAAATATTGAGATACATCTGAATATTCCAGATTATGCTTGGCCCTTTTCTCATCATTATGATAAACATATGATGTTATTTTGATAAAAATGTTTGAAATGTTTTGCTTTCTTTCTTCTTTTTTCTGCCTTATTAGAAATGTTATGCTTTCATTGGTTAATGTATGATTTAGGTGCACTCAATCCATGGAAGTTGATCATCTCCTCTACTTCAAGACTCATTTTCCCCCGTTGTCCTTCTTTCACAACTGTTGATTTTTCATCTAATGGTTCAAATTAAATGTTCTATAAAATTAATGGTATAATTATAACATTATTTAAAAATCACATAATGAATTTATTTAATAGACCAAAATTTGAACTAAATATTTTAGCACGTAGACTATTGCCATAAATTCTAAAATTTATTTTTATTTTTAATACAATCTGTAAACCATTCAAACTAAACTTTAACCAATTAAATTTATTTATGATATTTTTAAAGTACTGTTGTAATGATATTTATTTTTATAAAAAAGGTAATCGCTTGGAACCTTTGAATCGAGAGTAAAGGAGGAAAATAAGAGAAAGAATGGATGAGAGAATTCACATATTAATTGATGCTCCTTTGGTCTTATTTATAAGCAGAGAGAAAATGTTTTATTGGATTATATACATAAATTATTCCATTATATAATTACAAGTTTACCCTTCATTTTTTTAATATATGTTGACTTTGTTTTCAAGTAATTTAGTTGACATTAAATATAAGTAGAATAAAAAATTGAATTTTAATTGAAAATTATTGGGGTAAAGGTGCAAAAATGGGTCCAAACAATTACGTCAGGAGCACATAGGGGTAACAAATATTTTCGGGTTCAATTCTGGGTCTGAAGAATAAATATTGGTGCAATAAAGGGTACGCTGTTAATGTTGACCGACGTTGACCGTTAAACACTGACGTGGCGGAAAAATAAGATTTTTTTTGCTGACGTGGCATGCTTATGTGACAATATTTTCCTGAGTGTGTGGGGCCCACATTATTTGAATTAAAAAAAATATATAAAACACCCCTACCCCCCCACCCCCCTCCTTCTTCCCTGCACCCGTCACCACCCCCCAACCCAAAAAAAAAAACTCCCACCCCCACCCACACCTGCCCCCCGCCGCCGCCGCTTCTCCCCCGCCCCAAAACACCTCCACCACTTTGCCCATACACCGCCACCGCCGCTTCTCCCCCGCCCCAAAACACCTCCATCGCCGCCGCCATCCTCCACCGCCCTCCCCCGTCTTCACCATCATCTTCTCCGTCTTCACCATTTATTCTCTGCTCTGCTTCGTCCTTCTTCATTTCGAGCCCGCGACGGCCTGCGACAAGTGTATGTGTGTTGGGGGTGTGTGTGCGTGATGAAGATGACTGGGGGTTGTATTGTTGGCGGCTGCGGTTGGGGGGTTTGGGACTGGATGGGGTGGGTGTTGTGGGTGGTGGGGCTGTTTCGTGGTGGTTGGGGGGGCTGATATTGTGGTGGCTATTTGTTTTGAGGGGGAGGCAGCGGCGGCGGCAATGTATGGGCAAAGTGGTGGAGGTGTTTTGGGGCGGGGGAGAAGCGGCGGCGGCGGGGGGCAGGTGTGGGTGGGGACAAAGTGGGTGGTGGTGAGAGTTTTTTTTTTGGGTTGGGGGGGGTGGCGGGTGCAGGGAAGAAGGAGGGGGGTGGGGGGGGGGGGTTGGGGGGTGTTTTTGATATTCTTTTTAATTTAAATAATGTGGGCCCCACACACTCAGGAAAATATTGCCACATAAGCATGTCACGTCAGCAAAAAAATCTTATTTCACCGCCTCGTCAGAGTTTAACGGTCAACATCGGTCAACATTAACGTCGTACCCTATATTGCACCAATATTTATTCTTCAGACCCAGAATTGAACCCGAAAATATTTGTTGCCCCTATGTGCTCCTAGCATAATTGTTTGGACCCATTTTTGCACCTTTACCCAAAATTATTGAGTTTTAAGATTTTTCTTAATCTATGTGTGGATCATGCTACAATTATTTCTATAAACATCAATTACTTGTTTTTTCCACGGTGGAGCCGTGGAGAGGGGTGGCGTCATAGATTTCGGCAAAATGAACTGAACATGATTCCATATGATCAATCGAATCAAATCAAAATAATCAAAATAACAACAACAATTTGCTGCCGCCTCGCATTAATCAAACATTATCTAAAATGTTTTATATAGGAGGGTACTTTTTTTTTAACAAAAACACTAATAATGCTCTGGATATAAAAAGGTTTTCTGATCGCAGCTAATCAGATTGGGATTCGATCGAGGCAGTGTCATCTCCATCTGGTTTTAAGCAGCCATACATATCCGGTCCCTAATGTAAGAGCCCAAAATTTGAATGGTTTTGGTCCCTAATGTAAGAGCTCATCCAATATTCTCTCCTCATTTAATGCATTTTTTCCTACTTTACCCCTAACTCTCTTTCATATTTATTAATGCTTATGCATTTCTCTCTCTTAAAAGTACCATAATAAATATGGGCAATATTGGAAAAGTAGCATTAACTTCAGACACCCAACTAACATTTACATGTTTTCTTAAGAAGCGTTTTTTTGGCGGCTAACTCTTACATTAGGGACCGGAGGTAGTACTATAACGAAATTTTTATATTAATTGAAAAGGTTGGTGGGTGAAATAATTAACAGTACGGTTAAAATGTACAATGAACGTGCGTGAACAAAAATATAAAAAGAAATAATATATATGATGGTGGCGGGGCGAAGGATTGGGTCATGATCGTGATTAGTTAAGGATCAATGCGCTTAATTTCTTTGATTTAGGATCCCAATCATAATTTTGTTAATTACTAATCCAGCTATGGCTGCTATGACTGGAGACACTTACTGTACCTTAATTTGGGTGGAAATCACCCAGATTCATGAATGAAAATAACAAATCCACACATGCATATATATGAAAAGCTATATACTCTATGTCTTTAATCAATTTAATATTTCTTCCAATGTCATGATGTTATTTTATTGCTTTATAGTCAGCCTTTAAGGCCAAGTTGCATTCCTATTGTGAGTTGTGACAGCTGCACACACATAATAAAACATGCAATATAATATCATAACCACAAACAGAGCATAGGACAAATAAAAAAAGAATAAAGTCACGGACAACTAAATATATATACATGCATCGGCCGTGGGGGGTAAAATAAAAAATGGGACTATAATATAACTGGCAGTGTTTGGTTCGCTCCTCACTATCAATTCATGTCATCATCAATGCGTATTGCACCCAAATCGAATTTAGTGTTTTTGGAACTATTCTCATGGATTTGGTCAATGACATGAACTTTTAGGTTCAAATTCAGTTAGTAAAGACAAGAAGCAGAATTCTTAAATTAAAAATTTGAAATATTTTCAGATTAAGTGAATTTTGGTGATGTAAAGCGATCCCCATACAATCTATGCCAATTTTGAATGCCGAGGATACACATGCATGGTACGGGGACTTAAAAGTACAAGAATGTTTCAATTCATTGGTTTCAAAATATCAAACAACGTGGGAAAATGAATCCAGACGCTCACCAAATTAAAATTAATTCCACCCAAATTCATGCATCCTCTTTCTAATTTTTTCTTCCCACGGGTTCCTTGTAAAACATCAAATGGATAGTCATGCACGCATTTTCCGCATTTGGGTTTAAACTAGGAACTAGGAATCACTAACTACTTCTTATAATTCGTTTTCCCCTCAGAAATAAAAATCTGGAAGCCCGCGACAGAGGGAGAAAAAGATAGGTACTCTCAAGTCTTGTTAATTTCGACCTGTGTTCATATTATCTTAGTCTCCTATATACTCCTTATCATAATTCTATATTTTGCAACAGATTATAGAAAGCATCGGTTTTTTTCAATCGGGTTGCCAAGAGAGGACAACATGTTGGGACAGCTAGCAAACTTCATCCACGGCAAGGAATTATTATGCTCTCCGCGTGTAAGCACTAATAATAAGTTAAGGTACGTATCCTTAATTTTCATGTTATGTATGTGTTGATGTTGATAGTTTTGCTTGGTTTATTTACATTGGTGTGTTTTCTTTAGTGTATATTCAACAGTTTCAATAAATAGTTTCTCAAAAACCTGTTTCAGTGAGAGATTCTTAGTTATTATTCATGTTCGAAGCTAATAAAGCTTCTCTGTTTTGAAGCTAGTGCTTGGTATTTGATTGATTATTCTGAGAATATAAATTCATGTTCCGTTAACATGGATATTACATGATAATATGTTCGTTAATTAATTGTGCCACCGCGAGTTGGCATAATTAATGATCAAATATCAATATGAAAAATTCTTATCTTATTTCTAGGTGTATCCAAAATAGTATTATTTAATGTGGTATATGGGCATCGATATATAATCATCTAGTCGAGCTTATATAGATATCTTTTACACTCCCCGCCCTAAGTATAGAAATTATTTAAAAATGTGAACTCAATCATAAATATAAATCATTATTCTAATTATTCTCAATTTTTTCTAAACTATACATATGATTGTTTCTCAATAATAAATAAGTAAGACAGGGAAGATGTGGATAAATGTAAGGGTACCGTTTTGAAGGAAGAAATGGGAGGAAGGAAATGAAAAGGGATTGTTTTTTGGTAATTTACGTATATCTCTGGGCCTATAAGTTTTCTCTCTCTATCTCACACTTTTCTTGGGCCACAAACTTTACTTCCCATCATTACCTCTATTTTCCATTCTTTACCCTTTCGATTTCTATTTCTCCCATTTCAATTCTTCAAAACAAGTGTATCCTAAATATTATGTTGCATTGGTCATATTGACCTTTGGAGTTGTATAGCCAATTCAAGGATTGTTCTTAACTATAGCTGTCAAAACAGGCCAACCCATTTAAGTCCTTTTTCAAAAAGACCTCTATTTTCTGAAGCCCGACCCTAGAGCACTTGGGTTGGGCTCAATCCTTGGGGCTTCGACCCTTAAAATAAGTTTTTTCAAAATTTCAACCACTCAATACAACATAAGTTTTTTTTATCAGGAATACAACATAAGTTTTAATACACAAGTACACCACAAAATATACCACAAGTACTAAAATAAATACACCACAAAGTCATAAAAAAGAAAGTCAACAACATTCAAACTATAACACAACAATCGACACAAATTAAAAAAACCTGAAAACAAAAATGAAGATTAAAATCCATTAAGTATTGCTTCTAAACAAGAAATTCTAAACTAAAACAAAATTATTTTGAACTAGGAAATCTTTATCAACAGATTATTGAAATATTAGTAAAAATAACAAGACATTGAGGCAATGAAATGGTTTATAATCATAAGAGAAATAATAGGTGTTATATTGTTATATGGCAGTAGAAACATCAAGCTTTTTTATATGATACAGACAGATTAATCATGTCTCATGTTTCTTGAATAGGTGCGCAACATTTTTCATTCAAACAAAGTAATTCAATACTAGACGTGCTTACCTTTCCTATCCATAGAATAGAATCATAACTACCATTTGGCGCCCTCAACACGGTAGTGTGTAACGATAGGTAGAGCACTTGTAGCTGATTTTACACGTTGAGTATTCAAGCCATCTGTATATATTACTAATACTTTTAAGGATATGTTACATGTGTTTTTTAGAAAAAAATTATTTTGTTCTATTTATTGTATTTTTAAGACATCATTATCATATCAGAAATTAAATTAAATTGTGTGACATCTTTTCGAAGAGTCGGCTTGATTCAACGTTAAATTTACTCGGGTGAGTTCTGAGGTTGTGGATTCAAATCAACCTCAAACAGAGGTAATGCTCACTAATGTCTAGTATATCCATTCTCTACTACCGAAATGAGATTGAACTGGGTTGACCCTTCTTGTTGAAATCTTTTCACGTTTTTCAAAACTTGTTTTATAAAAAGAAATATGAAGAAAATTAGATATACTAAACCATAAGAACACATGTAGATAATATAGTGCCGTTTTTCCCTTTTGGTTTTGCCGTTGCTAGAATTAGGCATGGAACCATTGTAGGACTAATAAGAGTCTTAGCGCCTCAAAAGTTCAAAATGTCACCTCCAATTTTAATCATACACATTAAATTATTGTATCGATTCCTTAATATATAACAAGAGTTGATCTTTAACTTGAGTGTAAAAGCTTTTTAAAACTGTTCTTAATTTTCCTCAAATCGTCTCTATTGTTGCTCCCTCAATGATAAATAAATAAAAAAATAAGGGCGAGAATAAAAGTGGATAATAACATCATTTTTCTTTAAATATTAATAATATTCTTAATTTAATTAAATTCGACATATAAGTCTAATGTTCATAACTGGTAAATACTCCATTTAGTTGAAGAAACATTTAATAAAAACATTGTTGTGTTTTGGGCCACAAAAAGTGACAATGAACACATGCCACTTGCCGCTTGCCAATTACGACGACTACTAGTTTAACATTGGCGCATTTAATTTAAGAAAGCCTTTTTGTTTCCTCAGCTTCAGACATACACCACCATTCACCGTTCACTTCCTTCCTCGCCGCTTCTGTAATTCATAACCCTATCTTTCTTTTCGTGCCTCGCGTCCCTCGCCACTCATGCTTTTCACTCCTTATTTTACTTCTTTGCATTCAGCAAAAGTAATTTCCAACGTTTTATATATTTATAGAGGTAATTAATTTCAAATCCCCTCCCCTCCTCATTCTATAGTGTTTCATACTCACACTTTAATTACTGTGATTAATTAGGAGTAGCACTAATTGCTCTATCTATCTCTCTCATTGTTGCTTCAGTTTAGGTCTTCGTTAATTTAATGACATTATTAGAATGCAACGATCCATATGATTTCTAGCATTCACATATATAGTCCTTATTTTGATTTCATTGAAACGTAGTAGTATTTTTCCATTATCTTCAGGAAGTTATTCAAATAGTACTTTCTTGGAGGTGATTTTAGTGTTAAATGTATGATTTATTTCTAATTTTAATAATCTTTTTTAAATTACTCCTGTTCATTTTCCTTCAATAATAATCAAGCTTTAGGGAGTAAGAAATTAAGGAAGATTGATGATTATAGTGTGTTCTGTTAAAAAGAAGTCATATGAACTAACTACACTATATACTTTGATAAATAGGTTATATGTTTGATATTTGGTGGTGATGGTATTGACAACTTTGGCAAACGGCGGAATTAAGAAAAAGTATTTATATTAATAACGGCGTCAAAGGACTCAGGTCATACTCTTAGATCTTGAATATCTTTTCATTCTCAAAGTGTCATATATACCACCTTTTTGGCTATACTATGTGTGTGTATTATTTAGTTTATGTCTTTTTCCTTCTCAAATTGGTTTGAACTTTTGTTTGGTCCATTATTCCTTTTGATTTTATATGTTTTAGACTTTTGACTGAGGTGGACTGTTTCAATCTTCTATCATTTGAATGCTAATCACCCGACATATTTTATACATGTCTTCATCAGCTTTCATTTTTTTTAATTTTCGAAATTCTTGCCGCTTAGACTTCAGATAAAGTATTAGATGAATAATGGGATAGTGGGATGTGTAGCATCTTTTCCCAAGCTTCTTGGATGTAGATGGATTGCATGCTGTCTGCTTTTCATGTTCAGAATTCCATAAGTAACTCAAACTATCTCTATATAGATATTTTCTCCAATTACACAGCAATTATCTGTTGTCCTTTACTCCTTTTCATTCATTTTTAATACTCAATACTCCCTCCATCTTAAATATAGGACATATTTGATTCTAAATATGACATAAATCTATTTTTGTTAACTTCTTCCCAAGTTAGCCTTATCGGTACTCCTCCAACAATAATCAAGTAAGAGATGAATGTGGGAGTGAGACAAGGTGGTTGGGGTGTTTTAGAAAAAACAAAGTTTACTAGCTTATATAACTAACATCTTTAATTTAATTAAAATGGTTATATATGTCTTGTATATATTTAGGACCAGAAGGAATAAAATGCATGGTGGATAGTTCAATTTACTAAACATGTATACCTGATACATGTAAGTTGCATTTCTATCTCTTATCCTTGTGCTTTATACTAAAAAATCTTCTTAAATGAAAATTACAATGATGAATGATTGAGTGTTAATTTAAGCAGAAATTCATGTAGTCTTGAACATTTATTAGATCATCGATATAAACATGTGTGTGTTTGTGTATCCTCCTAATTCTTTGCAAAAGTTAATACCAACTGGAATTTTGTGTTCTATTTTGTCCGCGGGAGTATATGGTGTAGAGATTGTCTCTTGATATGAAATGCTGGCCAATGTGAGTAGCAAATTTCGATGTAACATCTTTGCCACTGTGCCAGGCGAGTTTTCCCTGAGAATCATGAATAAAGAATGAGCTACAGTTTGCTTTGCATGACCTTTTTTTTAATCCTATATACGGTGAATCAAATTGCGAGCCTTTATCTAAACTTCCATCCTCACAACTTGAGATTGCTTATGTTTGTTGCTTTTACCTTTTTTATCATCCGCCTTCTTTCACATTTAAGATAATTTCTGGTTTTTTATGGCTGTTAAATTCATTATTACTCTGATTATCATAAATGCAATGAATTGAATGTGAAACTCAACAAGGTATGCCATTGCTGGTAAATTTTTTAGTGTTGATTTTATTATTTTTTCTACTTTTTTGCGTATGTAAGATAATTTCTTGTTTATTGGTGGCTGTATAATTCGACTTAATTTCTCTTATGATAATATATGCATTGAAGTGCGATATAAAATGTGAAACTATGGTTGGACAATGTTGGTAAATTATAATGTGTTGATCTATTTGTTTTGATTTTTGAAAAATATTATTTGAGAGATCTTATTTTTCTATTGAAAATGTTGTGTTGCATCGGGACTTGCAGTTGGCGAGATGTTTTATCATAGTAGAATAAATTGTCGACTTTGATTAATCTTGTGAGGATTTTATCTTTGCAAGTAGGACTTGCCATTTTCAGCTAAGTACTTTATTCGTCTTGTTCTTCTAGTGGAGTTTGAAATAAGGAACTACTCATAGTTTGAGATAAGGAACTTCTCATATTGCTTTCTAGTAAATTTCTCTTGCTGTTAATTTTCCTTTGATCTTAAACTGGTAGACTAGTGCACGCAACTCGAAAAGAAGTTTAAGTATACCAGTACTGCTGGAGTATCTTACACTTGATAATAAACCATATATATAATTCATTTTCTCTAACGAGATTGAATTGCAATATTTAGATTGTACAATTTCTTCATGTTTGCCGATTGATTTTTTTTTTTTTACTGTAACGTACAGCCAAAGGCCTTTAGTTTTTTTTTTTTGTCAACAAGTCCATTAGTTCATTATCATACAAAGTCTGCCGTATACCTGGTGACTACTATTCTGGTTTACTTTTAATCTCTTTCCTACTGAATCAAATGCATTGTTAATATCTTTTGTAGTTCATGATTGTGAACTTGAGAGAGGGAGAGGGAGAGGCATGAAGTGTGAAAATATGATTGGGACTGCTTCATTACATATCAGTCGTTTCTTCTTTATCTAATCCCTACTAGGTTTTCACCATGGTATCGTCAATACAAGTTGATCATGTGCTTGCAAAGATTTTGTGCATATTGCGTTCAGTGAGTTGTCAAAATGTTTCAGGTAACTGTATGATTTGAAATCTAAAAGTATAAGTTGTAATCTTGCTGATTAATTCGTCGTGTTTGGCCTATCTTGAGAAGATTTGTCTTTAGGGTAAAACGTGTGAAGGATTTGGAGTTACTTTAGAAATAGATATCTGTTTAGTTGAACAAATATTATATATGTTTGATGGAAGGATTAATTATACAGAACACTAACAATTAGAACGGAAGGCTTTGGGAGTGTCATTATAATTACGAAGCTATCAACCTATAAAAGAAGTTGAGTAGAAGAAGGATCTCTCCAAATTTAATAGAAAAGTAACATATATGAACAAATAGATAGAAATGATAGCACTATTACATTTGTGAAACAGGTATAACTATTGGAAGTGTGCTCCTAGCTTGTACTAGTTTGATCACACATGGAGAGAAGTTGCTCAAGATATTCAACACCCAAGTCTTCTAGCACCACCACCTCTGATTTCTGTTTGGCCTTTCTTTTCTTAGCTTTGGAAGACAGTTTTCTTTGGATGTAATGTCTCTCTTTGAGTGCTAAGGCAGGAGAACACCCCTTTCTGCAACCATACATGTTGATTTGTTGGAGAGAGTCTTTCACCTTTTGAACTGGAAAATTAAGCACAGCATTGGAGCCTCTCATGGTGAATGCAGCTTGGTCATAAGCTAAAGCAGCCTCCTCTGCACTCTCAAATGTCCCAAGCCAAACTCTGGTACCATTCCTTGTTGTGTCTCTTATCTCTGCTGCATATTTCCCCCAAGGTCTCTTCCTCACCCCTATGTATGCTTTTTCCTCCACTTTCTTGTTTGCTTCCATGGCTACCCACATCTCTTGCTCTTGATTTGCCTCCTTTTCGATCATATCGAAGCAGAGATAATCATGAAAAGGGTCTCCTTTAAGTAGATCGCTTGATGATGAAGAGATCAAGAAAGGATCGAATGTCTCATGCCAAAAATCCCAATCTGGGCACGATGGGTTCTGCGTTGACAGACAAGACATAGTGTTTAGTTTGCTTGCCTTTTGGGTGATTTATTTGATATGTCAATCCATCCCATTATTGCTTTATATATACAAGGATTTAATGTCAATGATGCTAGTCTTATGTCAGCGCACCTCTTACAATATGTTTTTAATCAAGTCATCCAATACCTGGCAGCGTTTTGGTTTTGGGCAGTATTCTTAATTCCACTACCTTGTGTGTGTTTTTGTTTTTTCTCTCCATTAATTAAAACTATTATTGTCAGTCTTTTGTCTTGTTTGAATATGTTCATTCTTTCTGGAAATTCATAAGGTCTACTAATATTGTGTTGAACTTTATGAGCAATTATATATTAAACTAATGTAAACTATGGTTTTTTATTGCCGGCGTATAGTTATAGTTTTTATTTCAAAAGAAAAAAGAGGATCCTCACCTCATCTGACCCTTGTTTAGTTACGATACTTTTATTCAAAAGGAGTACATAATTGTGATATTTTAAAGAGCGAATGCGTAAAAATGATACTAAACTCTAAAAGTGCTTTTGTAATACTAAAGTTTGGTGAGGTGAAATAATAGTGCTAGCTCCGGTCCTAAATATAGGACCTAGATGACTTTTTTTTTTTTGGAGAGATTAAGGTTGCAAAATAGTCTATTAAATCATGAGATATTTGATATATTTTTAGATTATCCATTAGTTTATAGGTAAAATAAACTAGTTTAAGGGAAAAAATTAGTTAAATCAATTTATAAGTAACTTATTTTGCTTTTTTTTAGGATTTTTCAAAAAAGTCAATTAGGTCTTATATTTAGGACCGGAGGGAGTACTTGATTTGGGGTCCAGGTGCAAATATAACATTTTCACTTAAGGGAAATAAAATTTAGATATGAAAAGACTCTTATACCCCCATTCATAAGAGTCTTTTCATATCTAAATTTTATTTTCCTTAAGTGAAAATACTATATTTGCACATGCACCCAAGTTGGGTACTCTTTTTCCATCTCGCGAAACTTTAGTATTAGAAACGCTCATAGGGGCAAAGTTTAGTAACATTTTTTCACTTTCGCCCTATTTTAAAAAACAGTCTAAACTAGTTACAAATAATAAGTATTTGTAATTGTCCCAAGTATAATATCACTTTGACGTTTTTGCGGAATTAAAGGGAGTTAATTAGACCCCAAAAATTATAACATATGTCATATGTAATTAGATTATAAATAATTTAAAGTGATTAATTTTGTACCCTAAATTTCTCCAAAAAAAAAGTCAAAGTGATCTTATAATTATAATAGGAAGGAGTATCTAATAAAATATATTTTTTTAGTTACTTGCTTGTACATTCAATACAAATGTGTTTCTTATACTAAAAAATTGAAAGACGCCTTCCTAGACCTCGACTCTAGAAATAGGTTGCGAAGAGTACTTGCCTCTGTGTTTGAAGAATAAAATGTAGGATTAAAGGCCTGTAAAAATGTAATTTAATAGAAATGTTTCTATCACACCTAAACCTTAAAATAAATGTCAGTATCTCACTATATCTTGTAGAGAACATTAATCTTCTTTTAATTTGTTTTGATCTTTAAACATTAATCTTCTTGATTAGTTATGAAGTGAGTGAGTGACAATTGCATAAATCAATCTACCAACTCTCACCTAAATCTGCACTGATGGCAATTTGTCTTGCATAAATAACCATCCAAAAAATTACATGTAAGCCGGAGGATATGCCTCATTCTCGTTATAGATCCAGTCAAAAGTCATTGTTGACTTCTTTTTGACGTCATACATCCAGCCGCCATATCCAAAAAAATTTTTAAAAAAACAAAGAAATCGTCCAACGATATATAGACAAGTGAGACAACCGACGAATCCGTGCGCATTTAACTTTTCATCCCAGCCACATAGACAAGACACAAGACCTTATAGATGAATAAATTGCAGCTTAATGACATGGGAGTTCCTCATTAAATTGATATACGAGTAGTACTTAGAATGAATGAATTTGGCTATACAAACACGGAAGGTTCACTTAAAACATTTACAAATTGTAAGCAGAGTTTTAGTTTTCCCCCTAAGGTATTCTTATTCGCGTGTCAAGTGAGACTAATCTTTTGCTGTTTTGAAGTCTCTATATAGGGGTAGACGATTTACAATGTAGACTATTTACACATGAGTTTACTCTATCTATAAAAGTTAGAAATTGAACCTACAATCACTTGTCTCAGGAGTGAGCTACTAGCATTTTTTACAGTAGGAGGAATCATGGTCGTATATAACATTTTTCTGCATCTAACGGACAATGCGGGTTTGTGTTGAGGGCCAATACACAGGGCAACAGGCCAATAGCAATTCTCTCAATACACTACATGCTTTTTCCGATAAAAAAAAATCCTGATAAAAAAATACACTACATGCTTTCATTATATTGTCACATCCCCTTTTTTTTGTTACAATATAATATCACATCCTTTTAAGGTAGATACCCCCTCCAATTAGAGGTATGATATACAAATAAAAAAAATCATAGCAGACTTATTTTTTTATTTTGTGTGGGTAAAAGTAACGCAATCTAATTTTATTCTTGTATTATTTTTTATACACACTCTCTCCACTTTTACATTATAATATGTAAAGGCAAAAATGAAAGATAACATATTTACTATTTTAACTTTTATATGCTAACTCATTTAATGTGGTCCAAAACAATTTTGTGTTATCTCTCATAATGTTTACTAGAGTGAGAATTAAATATAACCACTCCCACTCTCTTAATTTTAAAAAGTTCGTATTTTTAGTTGAATTTATCTCTCTCTTTTTAATCCATGAAATTTTTTAAGAAATAAATGTATTTTTTACAAATTCATCATTGTTTTATATTTAGTTTTATCATTTTTCTCATTATTACCCCTTTTACTGATTCATAAATAATTACACTTTTGTATAAGAGAGTATTTTAACACATTTATTGTATTTAAATAATTTAAATTGCTCTTTAAAAAATTATGATTTGATTAAAAGGACCTTTTATATATGGACGAAGGAGGTACATAGTATATATCTGATACAAATAACTGAATTTTTTTAATGGATGAAAATTAGTCATCTATCCTTTCCGTGATGATTATAAGACACCGATTGTTATTTCTCACCAATAAATAGCGGTATACATAAATAAAATGTTAATGTTTTTGAGAATTAACAAGTGCATTTAAAAAAATAGAGCGAGCTAGAAATTGATATTATGATACTCCCACTATCTCTATATAAAATAAGTGTCTAGAGTTTGAATTGCTTTACTCTTTTTTTTATAAAAACTGACTAATGATTGTGTAAGCATTAATGTATTTTTACCATTTTTGCATTAATTACATTATCGCTTCTTGTTCCTCTTTTATTTTTCTCTCATTATTACTACTTCCATTACATTTAATTAATTTTATTCTTTTTTGACTTCATAGTTTAGTTGTTAAACTCCTACAATAAAGACATGTCTTGCAATAAAGGCATGCATGAGGAAGTATCAAAATTGGTCTAAAAACCTTCGTTTCGTTAATTTTGTTGGAAAATGATGGGCGACAAAATACCGTTATTTGAAACAAAATATGTTATCCGTAGATGCACATGGGAAGGGAGTATTGGATAAATAATTAAAGAACGAAGCAGTCGCCATCAAATTGGGATTGAATAAAGGGCGATTGTCAAGTGCGGATAAAAAAGGGAATGATAGTTTAAGTCCAGACGCCTCGTGCTTAAATTCAGACCAAGAAAGATTAATTGTACCATGATATGATACCTTTTGTTTTTGTTTTTGTTTTTTGCTAATACCATCATATGATACCTGCATCTTAGCTTGTAGACAAAACCAATTAGTTGCCTCTTGTCCCATCAATTCCCTTCTCGATTCCTTGTTCCAAATTCAAGGTCAAGCTGGCATGCCCTTGGTCAATGTTCTTCTCTTATGATAAATTAATGGAATTAATAATAAGTACTAATAAAATAATAAATGAGTATTAAACGATAAAAATGGAGCTTTCATTGCCCAGTCAATGAGATGGTCAACGAGATATAGGACAAAAGAGCCGGTCTCCCAACACTTACAGTACATATGTTCTTTTTCCTCGACACTTTTAAATGTCCGAAATCAATCAACTTAAGTAAAAGTTGGGCAATATATATAGCATGGAATGAAAATAAAGTTTACCACGCAGTAACGGGAAAAACGTAGGGATTTTCTAATAAATAAAAAAAAAATCCTAAATGAGTAATAATTTTATTCAAATTTATCATTGGGAAAATGCCATTTAAATCCCTCCGAATATACAAAAGGACAATTCAGGAACTCAAACTTCCAAAAGGACCATGAAGGAACTAGGACCTAGTTGACATTTTAAAATTGTGTGAAAAGACAAAATTGCCCTAATCATAAAACAGAAATTACAAATATTTGTAATTTCTGTTTTATGATTAGGGCAATTTTGTCTTTTCACACAATTTTAAAATGTCAACTAGCTCCTAGTTCCTTCATGGTCTTTTTGGAAGTTTGAGTTCCTGAATTGTCCTTTTGTATATTCGGAGGGATTTAAATGACATTTTCCCTTTATCATATAATGCTCGGACAATTTATAATGGTAAATGTTAAAATTACCCACAACTAATAAGGGAATACAACATAGTACTAACTAGCACAACTAATTAATTATGACCTTTAATTTAATCAAATTAGTTAACTATGTCATATACTTAGAATAAGAGGCAGTAATTAAGATAGTTAATATGACATAACCTTTTAAGGACCTTACTTAGGTCAAGTTCTTCCATCTAGGTTATCCATTTCTCCAATTAAGAAGGGATAACTGACCATTAAATTGAATGGATGGTTGTTATAAAAGGACACGTGTCACTCCTATATTAAAAGAACTTGAGAACCTGGAGAAAAGAACTTGATGTAGTTTTTCCCACCTTTTAAAACATTCTAATCCTCTTTCACAAATTTTTATCTCTACTCTTACTGAATTATTGTTGAGAGGACATAAATAAGGGTGGTATTGAAAATTATTGATGAAATTTAGAATAGTTTTTTGTATTTAAGGCGCAGATGGACTCTTCAAATGAATCATGTATTTAAAATTCAAATTTAATATTTTATAACATTATTATAATATCACACAATTTTTTTAAAAAAATTAGCACTTGATTTGGACATTTACCAGAGTATATGATTTTCTTATGAAAAAACTAAATTATAAACCTCCGCCCACTCCACAGTCCACACAAGGAGCCACACCCAATTTGAATGAGGGGATTTACGCACTTCTTTAACCATTAATTTCCCCCAACTTCTATAAACATTAATTACTTGCTTTTAATAAGGGGGACCGGGGTGGCATGGATTTGGGCTTTGGCAGAATCTTTTTAGCCCAACAGATTCTGATTCCCAAATTATTGAAATTAATACCAAAACTACAAATTTCAGCCTCCTCATTAATCAATTAACTCTTGCCGACTCTCATTAATTAATCAATTAACGAAACCTAGAAATGAAATCAGATCACCAGCCTCCGTTTCTACGCTACTTCAATTTAAGTTATTTTTAATATGGTTTCTCTAATTATATACTTGAGATCCCAATCCCAAACAAAAGTTTATTCATTAAGGCCACATCCACTACTGTCCATCATTGTTAAACTCAGATACTGTATATCCAAACATAAGTTTATTTATGAGTATCTTGTAATCCATGCATACCAAAGTCTAAGCAACTAATGCTTAAAACTCTAATATGCATAATTAAGCATGACTCAAAATTCCCCATAATGGCAATATCAATATGGATTATCATCAAAATCAAGGCTATGCAAAAACATGATTACATCCTCATTTCCTCAAGGACACTTTCTCCTTGAAGGGCTTGGACCCTTAGTGTAACATCCTAAAAAAATAATTAATAAATAAAATATAATGATAATGATTATTAGAGTTTAATTTTTATTTAGAATTTTAATATGGAATTTATGAAAATTGTTAGGAGTGGAAATTTAATTGGGTTTTAGGATTTAATTTGAATATGAGGGTTTATTAGAAGTTGTTAATTAATTTGAGTATCTTTAGGATTAACTAGAGAAATATATGGTGATAGTGGATAATTATTAAAAAAAAGGTAGGGTTTTAGAAACCCTAATTTCCTCCCTTCTCCTGTTTAAACACGTCATCTTACTCTTGTTAGACATATTTCTGAATAGGTTAGCCGTCAAGTCTTCATCTCCTCTACTTCTACAAAATTTAGGGTTACATTAAAATGATGAGTACGACTTCGTTCACCGTTGGATCCTCTTTAAACTTAGGCATCCTGTTAGAAACATCACACAAGTAAATGTGAACGGTTGGATTGGTGATTGGATCTTTGGTGTGACCTCAATAAGCCGTAGAAGAGGAGCGTTTTCCAATTCGCAGGAAACAGAAACCTAGTTATTAGATTTCATGTTTCTACCTTTCCCGTCGTTGGATCATTGCAAAAATTGGTCAGGTTGTTCTACGGACCAAGTTGGCGTTTTGACCGGATGGATCAAGGTTTTAAGCAATAGGTTAGGAGTATTCAAAGAGACATTAGTAAGGGGAAAACTACATTGTTGTGAGATTGGTGCGAATTACCAGGTAACTATAATTATTTGTTTGCGTGTGTGTGTGGGTTAGCAAGTTTTTCAAAATTATATTTTGAAAAATTATCTACGTACACATGTTTGAATTATATTTATTATAAAATTGTTTGGTGGAGTATGTATTTTGAATGGCATAAAGGTGTGTATTTCATGTTTTAAAATTAGTATGCATTAATGATTTGTCTCACGTACGTTTTATGAAAGTTTGATGGTTTTGTGCCATATGATTTTGGGTGTTGCATACGTTGATTGATGTGGTTTGTGTGTGTGACACCGGTATAGTGAATATATGTCATTCATGAATGAGGTACCCTGCAAGTTCTACAGGGACTAATTGATATAGAATGAAATATAAAAAGACGAATTGGGGGAGAACGCCCCCGGTAAATGGAAATATAGAAAGACGAATTGGGGGAGAAAGCGAGGGTTGTTAGTCCCTATTGGACCGTAACCGGTATTTGTGTGTTTTGCTTGTGATTGCAAAGTTTGATTTTGAGATTTCAAAAGATTGAATAGTTTATATATGGATTGTCATTATGCATCTAATTGTTACATGTCACATGTTTTGAATCTATATTATATAATGTTCCACTGAACACCTTGTTAGCACACACATGCACGTAGACAAGTAGTTATAGTTACAATTGGGTCTACCCCAGCTTTTATCACTTTTCAGGTTTGAGCAGCGTATTAGACGATCAAGGGAAGGATCCAGGGACTTGTCACTAAAAGTAGGTTGCTAGGGGCCACATTAGGATTTCATAAATTCATGTTTGCATTTATTAGGATTTCTAAATTTCTTTAATTCGATGGGTTATTGTTTTTAGTATTTCCATTAATTCTTGAGATTCATTTATGTCTAGCAGACATAGTTTCGTTGGATTTGAATAATTGAATTGCTAAGTATGAACTTTGTTTTGCTTGATTATCCGGAGTGAGTGTTTTAAAATTTAGTTTAATCCTTTCTAACCATGATAGGTAGTTAACATAATTTAGATATCTATCATAGTTAGGTGGTGAATAGCAATTTAGAAATTTAGTAAATAAGTAATATCCTTTCTAACTATGTTAGCTGTTAAATTAAGATGATTCCTTTTTCTAACATAGTTAGCATAATAATTATTTTAGTGAATTAAGTTAAGTTCTTTTTCTAACTATGTTAACAGTTAAATAAGTTAATTTCTTTTTCTAACATAATTAGCACAATAATTATTTTAGTGAATTAAGTTAACTTCTTTTTCTAACTATGTTAGCCATTTAATCAAGTTAATTCTGTTTTCTAACATAGTTAGCACCATAATTATTTTAGTGAATTAAGTTAAATTCTTATTCTAACTATGTTAGGCCTTTAATCAAGTTAATCTCTTTTTCTAACATAGTTAGCATAAGTAAAAAAAAATATGTGAAAATTTAAGGGGAAAATTGGGGATGTTACACTTAGGGTCTGTTTGGTTTGAAGGAACCCCTTGCATGGTTTAAAAAATTGGAGGGGAGGGAGCCCAAAATATTCCCTCTCCTTCCCTTCTCTTCCCTTATTTTGGCTCCCTCCAAATTGGGGGGTTTTGGAGGGAGGCCAAAATGTAAGACCAATTTATCCCTGTTATATTTTTGTATTTCCATGAAATGCCCTCAGTTAAAAAAATTAAAGCCCATTAAATACTCATCCCTTCTCCTCTCTGTTGCTCGTCATTTTCATTATCTCTTCTTCCCTCATTAGCACTTCTCATCATTCTGTCGAGGGAAATAAGATGAACAAGAGTGATAGGAGGTTGTAGAAGTGTGTTTGATTTTTCTCTGTTTCTTTTGTTAAGTTTGTCTCCAACGAAGTAGTGTGATTCACATCCATGAGGGGGGAGAATGATTGAATGAATATGGTGGAGGGGAGAATCCACCGTCTAAAACACAGAAAGGTGGAGGTGTGTTTAGTTATGTGGGGTGAGGTTGAGAGTGGAAATGGCTTTTTGAAGTTGTGGGGAAGTGAGGTTGGGAGAAAGTGTGAGATGTTTAATGTTGAGAGAAGTGGGTGAGACATTACGCCTCAATAACTTGCAGGTTCAATTTCAACGAGCATGCAAGACTGAATGGTAAACAGTCATGCATGATTTAATATTACTGAACATACATATGGTTTAATATTACTCTACCTTGTATTAAATGCACGATTATTTATTTAATTTGATTGTATTAATATATTCATTAAGTTAAATAATATTATATGTATTTTTCCTAGAACACTCTAATAATCTTCCTTTACCATCTTTCTTTTATTTACTGTATTATTGTTTGACAAATCACAAGATTTATATTAGTTTTACTTACCGAAAAAAGGTTATAAACTGATAAAAGATGTAAAATTGGTTACGTATGAGTTTAATTAGATATTTAGACCTTTAATTAGAAATTGGATTGAAATTGGGGTTAATTGATCTTAATTTTGCATTGATAGATATTGAATGTTTTCATTGATCAATAATTTGATCCTCCTTCCTTCATTCTTTCACTGTTGGCGCACCGCTCGCCGTGGCCAGTCTACAAACCCTAAATCTGCACAATTCAGCCCAGACCCGTTTTGACACATTCATACCTGATTCCGAAGCCATATAACAAAAAAAAAACAACCCCAAAACACACTTTCTACACCCCCAAACTCTCTTAAACCCTAATTTCTCTCAATCCCTTCATTCTCCATTTTCCATCTTCTATATGCAAATTGATTTACCAAACAATTCCATGTTTCTCATGTAAAAAAATATCTAAAAAATAACAATAAATAAATAAAAAGCCACTCAAACTTATATTCCGGTAACAAAATAAATTTCCAACAGGGATCATTCAGAGATACGAAAAACAAATATGTGAAGTTTCAAGGCGAGATTTAAACTCAAAAATGAAAATCCCTTTTGTGCCGCCTAAAGTTTGAGCCAAACACTTCATAAGTAGAATACTAGAATTCTCACATATTAAAATATATCTTCCTCAAACCATAAACAAGCTTGAACTTACCACCTTATACCTTTAGCAAAAAGTGCCCATCAACCACAAAACTGCTGTCCCCGAGAACCAAATCTTCCATATATCAACACCATAACTAAAAAAGAAGCTTAAAGGGCAGAGCAGATAGATTCATAGAAGATGAGGTATAGAGACCGCCTTGAGAACTTTCAAGTTTTTGATGAACTCTAAAATCACCTTCTCAATCTCAAGTTCAGAATATCCGGACCCTAGCAAAATAAAGGAACTAATTAATCCACAAAAAACCCTCTCTTTTGCCTCTGTAACCAGGCCCTGTCGACACACGGATGCGAATGTATATATAAAACGAATTTTAAAAATAATAATTATTTATTCAAACAACCCAAGAGTTATAAATTAGGAGTATATGAAAAGCTTGAGTCTTGTGAGATTTTTACTTTTATAAGCTAAAAGTCTCAATACAAAATAGTTAAACTTGTTGCTCCAAAAAATAGTTAAATCTGGTCCTTCAAATAATCCATCAAATATTTTGACTCAATTTATTAAAGTAATTTAATTTAGTCACGGAAGCTCTTGCAATAGAATCCCACTCTTCAATGAAAGAATAGTTGTACTATATTTCCCCTCCACAGTTAGTGATTCCGTTTTTTCAAAAGGATCAAGTTGGATTGACGTTTCTTAAGAGTTAGGATAGTTAGTGTTATTCCACTAATAAAAAAAATCTTGTAACTTATGTCAAAGAGAGCCTCCATATTAATCAAGCAATCCTCCATCATCAAGTTCAAAAATAATTTAAATAATGGAAACTGAAAAAACTGTGACATTAATGAGAACAATTTAAGAAAACATTAAATGTTGGGATATATAAAATTAAGTTTATGCATTCAATTAAATCTTATAGTATTTGAAACAGGTGGAAATATATTTTATCTCGCGGAGCGAAGGAGCACTATTTATATTTGAATTCCAAGTTGATGATTATATATGCTCTGTATATTTGATATCGTTGTTTTCGTATAGACGCGGGGTATCGTATTTCCGTTGCCAGTATATATACATTGAAACCCTTTATACTCTGACGAAGAAACAAAATAAAGGATTTAGCAAAGTAAATATATAAATTTAATAAAATTTATCAATTAATTTAATGACTTAACTAATAGGACAAAATATTTGCTTGCAATGCAAAATTGAACAAGGTTTTTTGATTTATAATAGTAAGGAATTATATATGATCGCAGCCAATCGACTCTCGGATTCGAGGCATATATGATCTCGATATGGATGAAGGGACCATAACATAACGACCAATTGTTGTTAATTAATTAGGTTGGCGAGTGAAATAACAGCACGGCGATGAAAATATACAATGAACAGGTGTTATTAAAAATATGTATAAAAAATAATTTGATGATGGCGGGGTGAAGAATTGGGTCATGATCGAGATTAGCAAAGGATCACTACACTTAATAAATTACTTTGCTCTAGGATCCCAACCATAGTATTTCATAATTAATCCACATGGCTGCTATATATGGATGAAGAGTACCTTAATTTAGGTGGAAATCACCCAGATTCATGAATGAAATCGATTACCATATATGTCAAGGTATACTTTAATTAATTTAATATTTCCTCCCATGTCCTATTATTTTATTGCTTTTAACTCAGTCTTGAAGGCCAATTAGCATTATTACCTGTGAAGCTGTGATAGCTACACCTATATAAATATAATTAAAACATGCCACATCACGATAGCAAACAGAGCATAGGACAAAAAAAAATGAATAAAGTTATGACTAGGTAACAATACATGTATCGGCAATTGGGGGTACGAATAAAAAATGTGCATTGGTTACTGTTTGGTCCACTCTTAACTCAATTTATGTCTGCATCAATGAGCACTGCACTTAAAAGAATTCAAGTACTTTTGGAATTATTCTAATTATTTGGTCAGTGACATTAACTTTTTAGGTTCGAATTCAGTTTATACAGTTAGCAAAGACAAGGACAGAATACTTAATTGAATATCAGCTACTTCTAGATTAATTGAATTGGTGCTACAGTATTCCCCAGATATTTTGATCAGTTAATACTGAATGCCAATGATAGATATGCATGGTACAGGGACTAAAAAGTACACGAATGTTTCAATTTTACAAGTTTCAAATCATCAAAAATAACGTGGGAAATTGAATCCAGACACCCACTAAATTAGTCCTCCCAAATTCATGCACCATCTCCTTCTAAATATCATTTACTTGTTGCTTTTGAATTCGTCAAATTCAAATCCATGCATGCACTTTACGCAATTTGGTTTAAGCTATATAGCACTTTAGCTAGCTAGGAATCACTAACCACTCCTTATAATTCACTTTCTACTATACACTCATAAACAAGACGTGGAAGCAACTACGATGGTGAAGGAGGTACTTTCAGCTCTTATTGATTCCAAACTTTTTTTATTATTCATCAATTTATTTTCAGATCTTATAATTCGCTTACCATAATTCTCTATATATTGGTACTGAATACTGATCACATCTAGCATATGCCTTTTCTTTTTGGTTTTGTCCAGAGGACAATGTGTCGAGGCAGCGAGCGGCTTCTTCGTCCAAGGCAAGATTAATGTAAGTACTTTTATTTAATTACAAAATATATTCCCTTAATGTGTATATATGTTGCTAGCTAGTTTTACTTCTTTCCTTTTCACTGGCGTATTTTCTGTAATGCATATTCAGTGTCATTGGCATGCATTTGTAATTAGGAGTAATTAACTTAAAGCTACGCTTGAATTATCACACACACACACACACGAACTTCTTTTGGGAGGTTATACAAATCTTTTCTGAACCTTTTTATGAGTGATGTAACGTATATATATTGCATTTCACTTTATCAGCTGATTCATGTATTCCCTCCGGTCCTAAATAAAGACTCAATTGACTTTTTTGGAAAATCCTAGAAAATCCAAATAAGTCAATTATAAATTGATTTACCTAATTTTTTTCTTAAACTAATTTATTTAACCTATAAACTAATGACTAATATAAAAAGATATCAAATATGTCAGAATTTAATAACATATTTCGTAACCTTAACATCTCCAAAAAAAGTCAACTATGTTTTATATTTGGGACCGGAGGGAGTATGATGTAGCCGTATAAACACCATGTTAACATTTACTTTTTTTTTCTGCTAAAATATATTTTGGATCTTTTATCTTTACATAAATTTTCCTTGTAGTCTTTTATGTTTGAAAAGTGTAGCTTTGATATTTTTGTTAAGTTTTATTTAACAGAAAATGCTAACTTTAAAATTCTAATTGGAAATCATATAGTTTTTTTTGGCCAAAAATTGGAAATCATATAGTTATATAAAAATATTAGATTTTAGCATTTTTTTGTTAAAATAAAACTAACGATGCTAAAAAAGATTAAAAGTATATTTTTCAAATATAAGGGGTCAAAAGTATAATTTTTTTTTGAAATGCACAATAGTGCAAAAAAAAGGCTTGTAGTCCTGAGCAGTGAGCATTGTCGTCAATACATTTCAAAAAAAATTTGACTACGAAAATTGAATCTATACATCATAGCTTTACCTCTTTGGTACTATAAGAGAGATTAATGGATATATTTAAACCTGTAGCGGTTTGATTATGGTTTTTGCCTGCAATATACAATATTTATATGCGTGTAAACTCTACTCTTACACCTATCGTCATTTTAATTTAGTTTTAATTGAGTTTAAACTTTTCTACTCATTAGAGTTACACATATGGTACCCTTCCGCTCCTTAATAGGAGATATATTTGACTTTCTTGTTAAATTTTTTAAAATGTTGAATAAACATTTGTTAATATATATGAGATAAGTTGAGCTTCGTATCTAAACTAATTCTGAATTATGACGTGCAGTGGAATGTCTCTATTGTTGTGGCCCTTTCTCCTCCCAGTTTTGGGCTTTCAAGCCACATCTTAAGTAAGGACTGCGTACAAAATCAAGCTTCTTTAACGGGTAGAATTCTCTATTTAATGAGTATGGAGTACTATTATTTTCATTGGTTCTTTAATTTTCAATCGAAATTAAATTGTTAATGTGCTCATCTCGTCAATATAATATTTTAGACTCCCTTTCGTTCATTTAGTTTGGCATAATACTCTATTCATTTATAAACATAGTAGTTAATCCATGTTCATGGAAAATCCTAATAAAACTAAACAACTTATTTCTAGACTGATCTGTTTAATTTTTTAAAACTAGTTAAGTTGACTTATAAACTAACAAGTAATATAATAATACATCAAATGCTTTGATTAAATGACTTATTTATCGTCCTTAATCTAATTACAAAAAAGAGTAAAAAAACTTATATTAAAGAAAATGACTACTTAATTAATACGGAAAAAGTTGAAATTAATTAGTTTTTATGATAGATATAATGAGGGTTCAAATGGTTTTAAAAATTGTGTGCAACATAATATTGAAAATAATTTATAAATAGGAGAAATGATATAATAAATATACAGTAATAATATTAACCTGATGAGATGAGTGTTAAGTCATTTCATCCTTTAAATAAGTGGTTAGGGTTTGAAAAAAAAACAGTAATAATACTCTTAACATCATAATATTAATTAGGTGTATTTGTTGAGAAGTTTAATTTGATAAAATCGGTGCAATTCTTTATTTTTATTATTTTTTCTTTTTATAACAAGATTGAAAAGGCATATACGATGGTTAAAATCAATTCATGTCATCCTGATTTATTTCTTATAAAACTTCATTGATTAATATTTTTTGAAATTTCAATATAATTTGATGATCTTATACGTAGTAGTATATGATTAATAATCTGGGATGTGTGGTTGAGTGGCAAGGACTCATTTACCCTTAATCAATTGTCTGGGGTTCGATTCCTGACGTTGGGTATGGAGAAGCATTAAATCTCCCAGGCCAGCTGTCCCACCCTTTGAGGTGCCTACAAATCAGCGAGGGATTAGTCTCTCACTTGTCGAGTGAGGGGATACCTTGATCATGGATAAAAAAAAGTAGTATATGATTAATTCCCTTATCATTTAATTGTGAGTTTCTATATTCATAATCTACATGAGATGGGAGGCAGGCATCCCGAAAATTTAGGGATTATTGCTATTTGACTTCTTATTTGTTTTAACACCGTCTTAACTCTTTAATTAATTGTTTAATTGTTACAATTAAAAACTCATTAAAGTAAGTCCAGGAACAGGTGTAGCTAAGGGGTACAGATAATCTCTAGCCCCAATTTAGCGCGGGGTCGCTGTCGTACAAATTTGGCATTTTCTTCATTTTGTATCTCTTTATTTTACTGCTCCCATGCTAATTATGATATTCCTATATTTAAGGAAGTACTCTCACTATTCCATAAACTAAGTTGAACCTTTTTGAATAGATTTGTCTCAAATTTCAAGTTATATTTGGGGGTATGTCAACATAATAAATATGTCTTTTCTAATATTGTCTCTACTAAATGCACCACTATATTAAAAGGTTGTGTCACTTTTATATTTCAAGAGATGTAAGAGAAATGGCATGACACGCTAATTAAAACATTTTATTTTCATGCATATATTTTCTTTTCTCCTTATTAAATAAGTACCATTTTTTGAAAGAATTTTTTTGTCTCCTCCAAAATCATTATTTTTTAACTAACTTTAATAACTTTTTGGAAATCTGGTATTCGATTAATAACTTTAATAACTTTAATTGTTATCTTATTTATGAACTATACTACAATACAACTACTACTCCCTCCAATCCGTAATTTAAGAGATCAAAATTCGAAAGATTTTGGTCTAAAATATAAGAGCTTACTCTTACATTCTCTCTTCATTTAATGTATTTTCCCTACTTTACTCCTAACTCTCTCTTATATTTATTAATGTTTCCACATTTCTCTCTCTCTCGTAATGGCACCATAATAAATAAGAGTGAGATTGGAAAGAATGAATTAATTAATTTCAGACTCCCAACTAACTTTAAAATTTTTTTTGGTTACCCAAGGGTATCCCACCCGCGTGTCAAGTGAGACTAATCCCTCGCTGTTTTGAAGTCCCAGAGGTAGAGAACTGGTTTGTGAATTTGCTCCATTTGCAAGAGTTAGGGATCGAACTTCAACCACTTGCTTAAGGGACGAGAGTACTTACCATTCACGTCAACCCGTCAGATTTAACTTTTACATTTTTCTTAAGTAGCGTGTTTTGACGGCTAGACTGTTATATTACAAATCGGAGGGAGTATAAGATATGTTAAAATAAAATGTTCCATGACAGCAAGTTGATTCCTTTACTAAAGTGGTTCGAATCATAGTTAAAACCTTTGTTAGCAGGTAATCTATAAGTACCTTTGTAATCACTATTTGAGCCTAGATGTCTACCTAACATTGGTGAGCCCCTAGAACCCAACTTACCTAACATTTTTGTATAAAAAATTAAAGTTCTATTTTCTTCTTTAATCTAAAGAGTTAAAGTAATCTTATATTTAGACGTAAGAAGTATATAATTAATAACTAATACTCCTAGTACAAAATATAAGATCTAGTTCACATTTTGAAAAGTTTAAAGAAAACTAAATGAGTAATTTATAAATTGATTTGCCTGAATTTTTTCTTCAAACTAATTCATTTAATTTATAAACTAATACATAATTTACCAATAATACAGTATCAAATATATTATGATTAACTAATATATTTTGTTTTGTTATAATTTAAAAATTAAAAGAGGTCAATTGTCTGTAGACAGGAGGAGGAATTATTATCATTTCTTTTAATTTTCTTATGGCACTCAAAATTTGGTGGTTTCTACTTTCTCCCTCTTCTTTTTGTTGGCGGCAGAAACGAAACCCTATCTTCCCCAAATTCCGCCAAATCCTCTTCCTTTGATTCTTCTCCTTCGCTGTATGCCTGTATCCATTAATATTACGCGCGCGAGAGGTGAATAATCCGTTACTGTGATTTTAATATCAACTGGTTTATTTGAAACTCACATTATAATTTGTTGATTTTTTTAATGCTTTCTCTAGCTGCCTTGGATGAATCTGTTTGTTTTTACATCTATGTTATCGTTTTGTATTTGTTGAATTTATTCATTTGATTTTTTTGGCTATTTTTCATGACAACATATTCTGCTCACCATCAATTTTATATATGTTCAACACTGTGAAGTCTTAGTCTTATAATATGGTGCTTACTTTTACATTTTTACTTTCATTTATCTACAAATTTCGTTTTCTAGAGCTTTGATTTGATCTGACATTTTCAGTCCAAAAAAAAATTGATCTGACATTGTTAGGCTTAAATGCTTAATATGCAAGCAGTTATAACCTTGTTTTTTATAACTCTTTGCCAACGTTAGTAGTTCACATTGTAATAATAATATAAACATGTAGCCGACCTCATTTAGCTGGGACTAAGGATGTTTTGTAGTTTAATGGTTTTCTTGATAATAAATTAACAATGTGTTTGTGTTGTTTTGCATTATTGTTTGAAAACTAATACAAGGAGCTAGGGACATATATTTTTATCCGGTTCCATTTGTTTGCTGTGTTTGATGGAATGCCTAGGAGAGGGCTTTATTCTTTTTTACTTTTAGAATGTTCATATGTTGAGCATTATATCTTCATCGCTCCATGAATTAAGGGCTCACTTTTTTTTTAAGTTTTTTGAACGGGAATAACATGTTTGAATTATTTCGCAGCAAGAAAATTAAGAAATTATGAAATTGATATTAATGGTAACTTCTTAAATAAAATATAAATGGGCCGGAGATTTCGATAAAAAATAACAGGTAGTTTGAACAATGAGGTTTAATTTTTTTCTGGAGGACACAATTTACATATAATTATTTGATGAGTATATTACGTCTAAAAATTTTGAGATCTTGAGCCTGCTTCTAATATATTTTATGTTTTGTTATAATGATGAATGAAAGTGAGTAGAAGTAAAGGTATAGACGGTCATAATTTTTTGGTAATATCACGTAATTTTAATTAATTTGATTGACATGTTTAATTTAATCAAATTAAACAATAATGTACCATAAATTAAACAATAATGTACCATATGTTTAAGAATGGACTATGGAGTGAGTAATAGTTTTGCATATTTACAGTAGATATCTGATAGGTTAATTACTTCACACCCTCGAGGGAAAATATTTCTCTGGAAAATGCATGCATATTAGGGGGGGAAACTAGGTGAAGAAAGCAAAGACGAGACAAAATCAAGGGTAGAAGTGAGACAGATAAAACTTCTTCGTTTCCAGTATCATGGTGATTATTGAAATTCATGGCACCTCGTCGTTTAATAATATTAGAAGAGCCTCCCTTTCCTAGCTACAGTTTGACATTTATTAGATTAGGATTAAACTCGTCTCTGTTCAAAACTTATTTATCTTAAGTCCTTCCTTATTTCATGATTCTTGTATGGTTGTTTAGTCAGGATTATGGATTAATGTGTTTTTAGATGTCTAATTCTCTCTGATTTAAAGTAGATTCAGTGATAATATTTAACTTATTTGAGTCAAACTCTGTGGCTGAGTTCATTGATTTACAATGAGTATTGTTCAATATTCATTTAGGAGTTCCAAATGCATTTCAATTTGATTAATTATTAATCACTAGAATCAAAATTAGTTTATAGACTTCTTTTTTACTTTGAATAATAAAAAGACAATGAAGGCTAGACAAACTCTTAGGGAAAATAATTCAATTGTGATTTCTTTTCTTAATTTCTCTCTTCTTGAATTCTTTGCTCTGAAAGTTCATAAATTGTAAATAGTTCATTTAGTTATGACGAGATTCTAAGCAATTGTTACAAGAAATTGATTTTACCAAACTTGTAAAAGCACTTAATTAATTGAAATTTATAGATCTTAGCTCCTTATGAATTGATGAGCTACTATGCTATAAAGTGAGCTTAATTCTGGTAATTTTTTAGAGATCTATGACAAGACTTATCAAATCTCCATATACTATAGCTAAGACAAATGTAGATGGTTTTGCACACAGAATTTTCAAGTGCTTTTCATTTATGTTACTTCTTGACCATGTATTTTACGTGATTTTTAAAGAAAAATTTAGTTGAATTTAATTTATTTTTCCCATGTTCTAAAAGTTACGATTAGTTAGTTCAATTATGATAAATTCATGCTTTATGATAAATTCATGTGTTATAAAAATACAAATTTAGAAAACTTAAATACATTAAACAATAACAATTGTAGACTAATAGAGTGCAGTTTCTTACTTATTTACATATTTGAAGTAATTTTTTTTTATTTGTTTCAACTACTCTATTTAATCATATGCATTGAAGCCATTATTTAAGGGACAAGTTTTGAGAGTACTTATCACCCACACCAACTCGTCAGATTAAAATTTGCATGATTTTAGTCCAAAATACTATTACGTTCTTTTATCATTTAATGCATATTTTCTTATTTTACATCTTGCTTCTAACTCGCTTTCATCTTTATTAATCCTTAGATGTGATGGGGAATAACAAATAAAAGCACTAAGTGCCGTGTTGCTTGCCCCTCAGCTCGTAAATTTTTGTATTTTGGGTAAAAAAAACTGAACAATGAAGACTCGCCAACTGTTATCTTTTTCATTACTTAGTTTCCTCTAATTCAGACAATGTTAGTTTCTTAGTGGTCGCTTTTCCTTGAAAACCAGTCCCTTTTCTCTTGATTCCCCGCCGCTTCTGTAAATTCATAACCTATATCTTTACTATCCACTCTCATCAAAACCCTTCTTCCCCAGCTTTTCCTTCACACGCTAAACCCAGCTTTCGCAACTTACATTCTCTTCCCAAGCTTGTTCAATCCTGATTTTTGGTTATCCTTATTTTTTCCCTGCTTAATCGCTCAACCCATGTGTATTAAGAGTAAGTATTAGTATAAACAACGTTGGCAAGAGTAATAAAAAATGAGTGTTAATATTAACAACGGCGTCAATGGACTCAGGTCATATTCTTAGATCTTGTATATATTTTCAACTGACATAGTCACCTTTTTGGTTCTACTATATGTGTGTGTGTGTATTTAATAATTTGTGTATTTTTCCTTCTCAAATTTGATTTGAACTTCTTTGTTTGATTCTTTACTTCTTTTGATTTTATATTTTTTTAGACCTTAGATTTAGGACGACCTTTTGAATCTTCTATCTTTTGAATGCTAATTCTCCGACATATTTTATAAGGTTTATTTCATGTCTTCATCAGCTTTCATTTTTTTAAAAAAAAAATCCGAATTCTTGCTGCATGTTTAGACTTCAGATAGCGAAAATATTGGACCTGTTGATTTTTTATACACTAATATTCGCGTGGGTGAATGATGAGATAATGGAATGTGTATTGTCTTTGCCCACGCATCTGACCAAGCTTGTTGAATGTAGATGGGTTTTATGGTGGTCGTTAGGCATGTTTAGAATTCTATAAGTGGCACAAAATATCTTTACACTTCTCAGTTTCCTTTAATTACTTAATGCAATGGCATCATTTCCTGGATAGTTCAGTTTACTTAACCATGCATAACAGATACATGTAATATGAAAATTTCCATCTTTTATCACTGCTTTATTGTAAAAAATCTTTTTATTGAAATTTACAATGATGAATGACTGAATGTTAATATGAGCAGAAAATCCTGCAGTTTCAAACATTTACCGGATTGTGTAGGGGTTGTCCCTTGATATGAAAGACTTGTCAATGTGAGTAGCAAATTTCAGTGCGACATCTCCGCCATATATGTCCCAGGTGTTTCCCTGAGAATCATAAATAGACCGAGGAGCTAAAGTTTTATTTACTTAGACTTTTTTTTTTAATCCTATGGAGAATCGGATGGGATCCTTTATCTAAACTTCCATCTCCAATATTTGAGGTCCCCTTAATTAGTTGGTTGCTTTTATCTTTTTTATTTACTACCTTTTTGCAAATTTAAGACAATTTCTGGTCATTGGTGGCTCCAAAATTCTTTAGTCTGATGATCATAAATGCAATAATGTAATGAGAAATAAAATGTGAAACTAATCAAGGTATATCATTGTTGGTAAGTTGTAATATTTTATAGCATTATCTTATTATTTTTCGTCTTTCTTGCACATTTCAGATAATTTCTTATTATTGGCGGCTGCATAATTTATATTTACTCTGATGATCACAAATGCAATGAAGTGAGATATAAAGTTTGATATTTAACAAGGTGTATATGACATTGTAGGTAAATTGTATAGTGTTGATCATATTGTTGTTTTATCCCCTCTTGAATATGGTGTGCTTCAATCTGGAAAAATGCAGTTGGAGAGATGTTTTGTCATATTAGAATTTAGTTTGATTAATCTTAATTATTATCGCGAAGTATAATTTGCTTTTTCTAGCTACTAGCTAGTTGAGTCTTGTTCTTCACATGGATTTTAAGCTAAAGAATACACATAGTTTGAGAAAAAGGGCTCCCTATGCTACTCTCTTGTAATTTTTCTAGTTGTTAATTTTCTTAGCTCTCTGGTTGGAAGACTCCTACTAGTTCATGCAACTGTGAAAGTAGAAATATACTCATAATATACTGCTGTAGCCTGTAATACTCGATTGTAAAACATGATTCATTTTCTCTAATGAGATTAAGTTGCAACGTTTGGTGCATATAATGTCTCCCTATTTTCCACTGAAAATTGCTTTCTGTAACGTACGGCCAAATTCCTTCAGTTCATTATCATACAGTCTATCGTATACCAGGTGACTGTTATTTAGTTAACTATTGATCCTTTTCCTACTGCATCAAATGCAGTGTAAACATCTTTTGTAGTTCTTCATTGTAAAAGTTTTGATAAGTTCAGAGAGAGGGTGAGAGAGAATTGCATGAAGATTGAAAATATGTTTCAAGCTTTCTTCTTAATTTCATCTCATTCGTCTTTTCTTCTTTCTCTGGGCCCTACCAGATTTTCATCATGGTATCTTGAAGGACACCGATTTATAGGTCGGTGTAGTGTGCCTTGGGTCTAGTCCTTCAAGAATATTTTAGAACCTCAAGGTAAGCGGAAGTTACCCCGGGTATCGTTCTCAAGGGAGCCTTGTTTAATTAAACTACCCTAATAAATTTAATGCAATGCAAGATGAATTTAGGTAAAGAAAATATGTTTTGTTGATTTTTTAATGATGGAATGATGGATGCGAAACAAATAAATATTTTTGGTATTTTTGGATAAAAGGGTGAAATGAAAGTGAATTGCTCTTGGAAATGATTTTCAATGGCTATCATAGCTCTCTAAGGATTTTTGGGGAGTTGAATGCACTAATTTCCTAATTTACCAAACCTCATGAACCCATGAGTTCAATACCTAAATGTTGAGACCTCATCCAATTAGGCATTGTTAAGCTCTTTAGTGCTTGTGGACCTATTACTTGCAAGGAACTATTAATCCTACGACCGGGACCCCGAATCGCCACTTAATTAATCCTATGATTTTAATTCACTATTGGAACCCCACATAATAAAATAAAATCTAAGGATTGAAGTCCAATGTTACTCAAGCAATTAATAGGTTCACTTTGAGTTTCTCTAGGTTTTCTAAAATACCAAACCTCACCAACCGGTAAGTCTAATGCCTAGTCTCATGAACCCATTCAAATAGACATTATTAATTACCCTAGAGTGTGATTAGTAATTTGTAATGCATGGTTCAATTACAATTCAATTCAATAAACTATCTACCAATACCATGAGTAAATAGAAATATCTAATGAATTATAAAGAACATATGTATGACCATACATATTGTTGAGTCCAAATTCCTCATTACAAGTCAAAATCACAAACACCCACAATATCAACCAAATCCAGTCCAATCTCAAAACATAAATGCTAACCTAAACCTAGGCAATCAAAAATATAAAGAGAAAGAAAAGGAATTGGGACTCCCCTTTGAAGAACCATAGCTCAAGCCACTTCCCATCAACTCCAAGAGCAAGGAGGAACTTTATTGAGGCATGGAAGAGGAAGGAAGGTGGAAGATTGAAGAAATGGGATGAGAAGTGAAGAGAAGAGGATGAAGGGAATGGAGGGAACTAGGGTTTTGGGGAGCACCCAACCCCCAAAACTTGTGTTCCTAAACCTAATTTACCACCTAATATGATTGGGGACTTGGGCCTAATGTTTGGGGTTGAGTTTGGGTCCAAATTGGTGCTTCAAAGAGCCAAAAACCAGAGAAAACCGAAGCTGGACATATCAGTTCGCGACAGGGACTGATCTGCAAAGTCTGAAAGTTTTGGGTCAGATTCTGTAATTTTCGCAGGACTGTTCTGAAGCATTTTCAGGATTCTGGGCCGATTCTGTAATTTTCTCCAAATGCTCAGAATAGCTATTTCAGCTCATTTTTGTCATTTTCTGCAAGGGAAAAATTACAACAATATAATACCTTTCATCTCAAAAATTAATCACTTAATATAAACAATTAAATGTGACGATTATGCCCTTTTTTAACCCTTTTTACTCAAAATAATTTTTAATCCAATTAAATTATAATCAATGCATTTTAATTCAATATTGCATCTTTGAAATGTTAATAACTTCAAATTAGCACATTAAAAACATACAAATACATGGATTTGTCAACTCCCCCACACTTAAACCTTTGTACTCCCGGACAAAGACAAGTTTTAAAAAGCTTTGAAGTACATTAACATGACAATTATGAGAATTCAACAAACAATGTGAAATGGAATAATGCTAACAATGATTGTAATGAATGTAAAGAGTATGAGTAGAGAAGAAAATCACTCAAGGATAAGTGTTTACACACATCTCACCATTTTGGGTTCATTTATACTCTCAATATCCACTTTGGTACACATTCTACCATATGCTTGTGAGAATTCTAGGGTCTCCACTAAAACACAAGTGCAATGCATCAAAAGGACTTTTGAGGGTTGTGGTGGTGGATAGGCCAAATGATGGAATGAAAATGAAAATGAAAAGAATTGATGTTATGCATGTTTAACCATTCATATACAACTTGTAGTACCAATTGCATATTGCTAAACTACTATGCATGCCTTATTTTTCACTTTTTGACTTTTTCTCATTTTTTTCCTCCATTTTTTTCTTTCTTTTTCTTTTCCTTTTTCTTTTCTCTTTTTTTTTGTATTTTTTTATACATAACATGCTTCTTTGAAACATAACAATGACATCTTTTTTTCATTTTAAACAAAGCAATTATGCAACTTTTCTCATATTGACTAAACAATGCAATAACATCAAGTGAATGGCTCAAATGGGTAGCAAAAGGGTAGAGTGTTTAGGGTTGGTGTTTGGGGTTAAGGGCTATGAAATGAATGCCTTTATCATCCTACATTACACTATATGCAACAAGTTTTGACCAAGAATGCAAACAAGTTCTAGAGAATGATAACCAAGTGGATTTCCCTCAAGAATGGATAATTAGGCTCAAATAAACCTCACAATATATGGCTAATTCTTCTAAACTCATAAACAAATATTCAAGACAATCAAGATTAACCATAGGGCATCAATTCCATTCACAAGATTGCAAATGAAAAGCATAAAAACAAATTCTCAAAATTGCCAAAAGTCTAAAAATATGTCATGTCCAAGGTTAACAAATGTAAAAGTGAGGGAAAGTTCAAGATTTTTCAAAAATTTTGCCAATTTGAAGTTAGAAACATATCCAAGATGAAATAACCCAAAACTTAACCCAACTACAACCCCTCCCCCACACTTAATTTCTACATTGTCCTCAATGTAGCAAAATCATGGAAAAATCCAATTAAATTTCGAAGCATGTGGAAATCAAGTGTGGTGGTGGTGTTAGCACTAAACACTTTATTTTAATCCTAGAAATGAGAAAAACAACTAAAGCTACCTTTTACTACTAGTTTGTGTCTCTCCCCCACACTTATATTCCTCAATCAATAATTAAGCCAAGCACATGAAGAATAAAAAGGAAAACAAGTGAGGAAAGAGACAACCTTTGTTATGGTATCTTCAAATGCTTGAAGGAGAAGTTTTCATCCTTGATGAAGATTATGTTGGACTTTAGAGCTCCAACTTCTCCTTTGTTGATCTTCCTTAGTAGTGTTTGAAGTAGATACCTCATATGGCTCCTACAATGATGTCTATGCAAAGAAAACAAGCCAAGAGAAATACCAAATCCAAAATAACAAACTTGGAGAGGGTTAGAGTATACTTTAAGCAATTTGAGATCAAAACTCTCCAAGTATGAATCACAACCAAGAAAATCAACATTACTCCCTTTTGTAGGAGTTAAAGAAACATTTATGTTTTTTAAATCCTCTTGTGCTTGCAACCGGAAAGGTGAAGAACCCAAGTTGGTGTTGGGGTACACCACATCAAATTTGCAATCACAAGAGGTGGGAGGTATAAGAGTGGAAGAAGAAGAAAATTTATGCAATATGGAAGATGAATGCAATCCTAAATCGGGCGGTAGGTCACAAGATAAAATCAAATGGAAAGATTCATTCTTTTTCACAATTTTATCATTCAAAACATGAGAATCTTCCCTTATTGACCCATCCAAAGATAAAAAAGAATTGAGATCAAAAGATATGCAATTTTCATGTCCATTTTCAAGTGTAGCATGTGTCATGTTATCAATTGAACTAGATGAAGATGTAGCATCATGTGAAGTGGAAAGCCAATTATCAATTTCCATACAAATAGCACAAGACTCATCACAATCACATGTGTTAATGAAGGGGGAGGAAGGTGAAATGAATTCTTCATCATTTTGAATAGATTCAAAGAAACTCAAATCATCATGCTTATCAACACTTGAAAAGAAAGACAATTGTTCACAATTAAAATGCCTAGACATGACAATTGCAACCAAATAATCTCAATATGCAAATGCAAGTAACTAAAAAAATTAAAACAAAGATTAAATGCAAAGTGAACTATCCTAAATGCACCTAAACTAAATGCAACCTAATGGCTCACTTTAACCCAATTCAATCTTGAAGATTGACACAAATTTACTAGGGAGTCAAATTAATGACTCCCCGGCAACGGCGCCACTTGAAGGACACCGATTTATAGGTCGGTGTAGTGTGCCTTGGGTCTAGTCCTTCAAGAATATTTTAGAACCTCAAGGTAAGCGGAAGTTACCCCGGGTATCGTTCTCAAGGGAGCCTTGTTTAATTAAACTACCCTAATAAATTTAATGCAATGCAAGATGAATTTAGGTAAAGAAAATATGTTTTGTTGATTTTTTAATGATGGAATGATGGATGCGAAACAAATAAATATTTTTGGTATTTTTGGATAAAAGGGTGAAATGAAAGTGAATTGCTCTTGGAAATGATTTTCAATGGCTATCATAGCTCTCTAAGGATTTTTGGGGAGTTGAATGCACTAATTTCCTAATTTACCAAACCTCATGAACCCATGAGTTCAATACCTAAATGTTGAGACCTCATCCAATTAGGCATTGTTAAGCTCTTTAGTGCTTGTGGACCTATTACTTGCAAGGAACTATTAATCCTACGACCGGGACCCCGAATCGCCACTTAATTAATCCTATGATTTTAATTCACTATTGGAACCCCACATAATAAAATAAAATCTAAGGATTGAAGTCCAATGTTACTCAAGCAATTAATAGGTTCACTTTGAGTTTCTCTAGGTTTTCTAAAATACCAAACCTCACCAACCGGTAAGTCTAATGCCTAGTCTCATGAACCCATTCAAATAGACATTATTAATTACCCTAGAGTGTGATTAGTAATTTGTAATGCATGGTTCAATTACAATTCAATTCAATAAACTATCTACCAATACCATGAGTAAATAGAAATATCTAATGAATTATAAAGAACATATGTATGACCATACATATTGTTGAGTCCAAATTCCTCATTACAAGTCAAAATCACAAACACCCACAATATCAACCAAATCCAGTCCAATCTCAAAACATAAATGCTAACCTAAACCTAGGCAATCAAAAATATAAAGAGAAAGAAAAGGAATTGGGACTCCCCTTTGAAGAACCATAGCTCAAGCCACTTCCCATCAACTCCAAGAGCAAGGAGGAACTTTATTGAGGCATGGAAGAGGAAGGAAGGTGGAAGATTGAAGAAATGGGATGAGAAGTGAAGAGAAGAGGATGAAGGGAATGGAGGGAACTAGGGTTTTGGGGAGCACCCAACCCCCAAAACTTGTGTTCCTAAACCTAATTTACCACCTAATATGATTGGGGACTTGGGCCTAATGTTTGGGGTTGAGTTTGGGTCCAAATTGGTGCTTCAAAGAGCCAAAAACCAGAGAAAACCGAAGCTGGACATATCAGTTCGCGACAGGGACTGATCTGCAAAGTCTGAAAGTTTTGGGTCAGATTCTGTAATTTTCGCAGGACTGTTCTGAAGCATTTTCAGGATTCTGGGCCGATTCTGTAATTTTCTCCAAATGCTCAGAATAGCTATTTCAGCTCATTTTTGTCATTTTCTGCAAGGGAAAAATTACAACAATATAATACCTTTCATCTCAAAAATTAATCACTTAATATAAACAATTAAATGTGACGATTATGCCCTTTTTTAACCCTTTTTACTCAAAATAATTTTTAATCCAATTAAATTATAATCAATGCATTTTAATTCAATATTGCATCTTTGAAATGTTAATAACTTCAAATTAGCACATTAAAAACATACAAATACATGGATTTGTCATATCTTCAATACAAGTTGATGATTGTGTACTTGCAAAGTTACTGTGTATATTCTTTTCCCTGAGCTATATGAATGTTTCTGCTTTCAATGGACTCAGCAAATTGTTTCATGTAGCCATTTGTTTTTTAAAGTCATAGTGTAAGTTGTAATCTTGCTGATTGATTCGTCTGGTTTGGCCTGTGTCTTGAGAAGAATTTTCTTTAGGGTAAATGTATGATGAAGGATTTGGAGGTTTTTGAAATAGACTTCTGTATAGCGGAACCTCATTATATATGGTTGATGAAAGGATTTTATTGAACTTTAATTTAAAAGGCAGACACAGGAGGATTAGCTTGTAATATATCGGTGGAAGATATTATAGTCATTATAACTTATACTCGCCTTTCTTAGTGCAGCAGATATCAAATTTATTAACAAATACCAACAAATAGAATGGAAGGGCCGGCCTGGGGAGTTTTATTATAATCTGTCAACCCCTAAATGTTGAGTACACTAAGCGTCCCTCCAAATTTATTAGGAGGACGATATATGGACAGATAGATAGAAATGATAGCATTACAATTATGTAACAGGATTGACTATTGGAAATGTCTAGCTTGTAGTTTGATCACATATGCTGAGAAGTTGCTCCAGATACTCAACACCCAGGTCCTCTAGCACCAACACTTCTGATTTCTGTTTGGCTTTTTCTCTCTTTGCCTTGGAAGACAGTTTTCTTTGGTGGTAGTGTCTCTCTTTGAGGGCTAAAGCTGGAGAACACCCCTTGCGACAACCATACATGATATGTTGGAGAGAGTCTTTCACCTTTTGAACTGGAAAATTAAGAACAGCGTTGGAGCCTCTCATGGTGAATGCAGCTTGATCATAAGCTAAAGCAGCCTCCTCTGCACTCTCAAATGTCCCTAGCCAGACTCTGATACCATTCCTTGTCGTGTCTCTTATCTCTGCTGCAAATTTTCCCCAAGGCCTCTTCCTCACCCCTATGTATGTTTTTTCCTCTACTCTCTTCTTTCCTCCCATCCCTTTCCATCTCACCGGTGCTTGATTCTTTGCTTCTCTATCGATCATATCAAAGCAAAGATGATCATGGATAGGGTCTCCATGAAGTTGGTCACTTGATGAAGAAGAGACCAAGAAAGGATCATAAATCTCCTGACAAAACTCCCAATCTGGGCATGGCTGTTGATAGGACGGGCAAGACATGCTGGCCAGGTTTGCAGTAGTCTTGTATGGTATGACTTGGATCTCATTATTGCAGTTATTTATAGAGGTGGAAGTCCGTGGTGCTTATATTAAATTGGTGCCCACCTCAAATTTTTTATACTATCACGGAACTATTATTGCTTGACTTTGATTCAATTTAATCTTTATTGGGGTTCACTGCTATGTGATGAGACAACGTTGTAATTGGGTGGTACGCTAATTCCTTACATTTTAATAATAGAGTACACTATTCTTTTTTTTCCCAGAATCATTGCTTAGTATGCTGTTTTGTTTTTGTCTCCATTTTAAGTAATTCCATTCCATTTCATATAATACAACGTTGATGTTATATATATACATAGGCAGATGGTCTATTAGTAGTCCTTCGATCTTGTTTATATAAACCTTATAAGAGTTTTTTGTGATCTTTTTTTCATAAGATATCCCTTGTAGTTATTATTCTTTGTTCCTTTTATCTCTTTTCCAATTGAGACAAGAGAGTACAATTTTTTCAAGAACATATTTATATATAAAATAACTACTGTTTTACTTTAATGGCTGCTGAATTCACCGTGTGTGTTACGTGTGTGCTGCGTTGACGGCCAAGACAGTGTAGCAGTGATGTATGAGTTTTATGTTGATTTTCGACCAGTTTGTGTGGGATGAGTTATTGTATATGATATGCCATTTATCAAATTATCAATATGTTCTCTGATGTCACAATTTTTTTAAACCTACGCTGTTGGTTCCTGATACAGTCTTGGTATTGGATAGGATTCTGAATTGTAAATAGGGGGAATAACACCAAGGTCATCAAATCATGAAATTGATATAAAGTTCAAAAGCATCATGTATTGTATTTGTTGAAGTAACGAAAGTATGAGTTTATCCTGACTTGTGAATTGACGAATGAATGTCCTAATAATGACAAATCTCAATTAACATGTCAATTAACCATTAATTGTGGCAATTGCGACTAGGTCCCGTCCCAAACATAAGATTTAATTACATATAGGTCCATTTAAAACTCCTTCACTTGATAACGAAAGTTATTCCAGTTATTTTTTAATTTGTTTGAACACATTATTCCAGTTGTTAATAATAGTGGTCATTAACAACTCCTTAGAATATATTTCAAATTTAATTCCTTGGTTGACACTATTATGCAATTGCCCCATTACAATTTGGGTGTGCCAATTGACAAAATGTTATAGTGTTATCATAAACAATTTTGGATTTCTCATTTGATATATCAATGTGTTACCAATAAAGGTAAACTCCACTCTTTGCAATTTCAATAAATCCCTCAAATTTCTTTTGAGATGTCATATCAACTTAATAATTTCATGATATCCTATAATTATTGTTTGTCTTCCTTGAGGTTTGAGTGTAACTCCCCAATAAATATTGATCCATTGTCCCTTTTTTTGGGCAGGTGATCCCCCTTGTCTTATTTATGTTGGTAGACAAGTTTTTTCCCTAGTTATAAGTAACATTATTAAATATTTGATGAATATTGATTATTTTATTCTCAATTGATTGTCATGTAGATTGTTATTTGCTTAGAAATTTCATATATAAATTAAGGACAAATTAAAAAAAATATTAATTTGACAGGAAATTAATAATATTTATGATTTTTCTCTATTCTAAAGAAATAATTGAAATGTAGGTTACAGATAAGACAAATTACTGTTATGCCCGTTATCCAACTCTCTCTCTCTCAATCAATCAATAATATTACTCCCTTTCGTCCACAATAAATGACTTTTTATTAAATTCATCTGAAGTAATACATGATAATTGACTTATTGTCTTAAATTATGTTTTTAAAACTTTACTCATATAGTGGTTTTTGAAGGAGGGACAAAAAGTACGGAGAGCATGAGTTGTAGGACAAATTGACATATAAGCATTAAACTCTCTTCAAATAACTTATATCGTGAACCAAATTTTTTTAATGTGGCTTATATAATAAAGTTTTGACTTTGAGTATTGTTATAGACTTTGTCTTATTTGTTTGGTTTTAGAAATTCATGACCTGATCATTTTTTTCCAAGATGTACACTTAATAATCATACATATCTTTTTGTTTTTAACAGATGAAAGAGAGAGAGAAATTCTTTTAATATATTTGTTGGGTCATCATAGTTTTTGACTTTTCCCATTGAAAGCTAACTCATCAAACATTGGAAGCAGCATTCCAAAAAAAGACTTCTAAACTTTCAATAACTAATAAGAGGATATTTGAGACACCATATATATATATATATATAGGAAATGACCCAAATAATTAAGAAGAGGAGACGTGTCACAAAGGAGGGGCGTGTCACCAACTTCATATAACATTTTTAATTTTATATAATGGATTACCAACCGTTTCTATCTGTATAATGTAACATCCAGCGTCTCGTTCTCGAAATTGTTCCTTTTAGGAAATCCTCATTCCTCACGGCTTTAAAACGCGTCAAGAGAGGGAGCATCCAACCCTTATTATAAGGCGAATTTCGTTCTTATCCCCGACTGATGTGGGACTTCACATATACCAACTTCTTAACTTCAACAAAATCTGGTTATTTATTTCCAACTTCATAAAAAAGGTTCCCAAATTCTGTAAACGGATGATCATCATGTTTTTGTCAATTTACAAATTTTTTAACTTAAACAAAATATTATTTTTTGTTACCAATTTTGTATAAAGCTTCACCAAGTTTTTTTATGGTAGATCACTAACTTTTTATAATGAATCGCCAACATGTTTTTATCTAATTACCAACTTCCTAACTTTATCAAGATCTTGTTGCATGTTATCAACATCATGTAGCAGAACATTATTAATTTTGTATATCAAATCGAATTATTAATATGTCTTAATTCATTTACTAACTTCATTTTCTTTGAGGTGTATCTTCTGTTTTTCCTTTTAATTTGTCTTTAAACATATAGTTCATTTGCACTAATAATGTTCTTTTGTAAAATTTGGTCTATCAGACTGTACTTTAATTTCACTATTTGGGATTCTTTAAAAGGAATTTCGCATTAAGAATATGACATTTTTCGTAATACTCGTGATCATATTAGGAATGAAAATAACATTATTATACTTTTTAAGTTTTATATAGTTTAAGGCTGTTTATCTATTTTTTAACAATGATATTTGTGTCAATTACTTTTCATTTTTAATCGTCAACTATTTCTTTCATTTTATATAAATTAATTAATTTTGTGAAAGATTAATTTTCGTTTTCTCAGTTCTATTATCGTTCCCTTTAATTTTTTTCATTGCACTTGATCTGATTAATCTCTCTTAAATTAGATCATATTAATTAAAATATAGTTGAAATCTTATATTAATAAATAATTTTAATGTATGTTGATAACCTTAACTAACAACAATTTTAAAATGAAGGCAACAATGAACGAAAAATAATATAGTCATGATAGATTTTCAGATCACTCAATCACGTGGCCATTCGATTTGTTTACCGGTATTTTTTTTTTTTTTTTTTTTTGCTTCTATTGCCACTTCAATTGTAAAAATCAACACACGCGTTCAAAGTAAAAAAAAAATTGCCATTGATTAAAAGAAATTATAAATAGTATGGCACGCTTAAGATTATATGGGGACCGTATCTCAACTCTAATAAGTTGGAGTTTAAATAACGAATTACCCTGTATGCGACAAAATTTTTTCAAATATGGATTATATATAAAGTAAAAAATTACTGCGTCCTTGTTGATGTACAGTGAAAAACTTTTAAGTGTTATAAGCATAAGTTTTATTTAGTGTCTATAATGAGAACAATTGTTTTTGATCAAAATAATGAGAAAAAATGTATATCTTCAATTTAGGAAAACGGAGGTGTGAGATTAGAGTATTAAATTATGAATTTAACTGATTTATTTTATATATTTCCTTCATTAAAATATTATGATCCACCTAATTCTTTTTTAAGGAAAAAAAATTGATCTCGCGGACTTTTTTCTCCCCTTCCGGCTTCAACATCCTCCAAGTTTTTTTTGGGCTAAGGCTAAAAGTTTTCATTTTGAAATTAAGTATAAGGTCTTATATTGCGTCCCCTATTATATTTTTCTTTTCTATTACACGAACTCGTATAATGAAACGTTATTTTATTTCTAAAAAATTAAATTTTATTTAACGAATGACAGGGTTCGTTTTTGCAAAAAAAGCTGCCAATTCTCTAACTTTTGGTTACATAATTACTCATAAATTAATGTTCCACAAGTGTTCACAATTCATATTCAAGTAAGAATTAATAATCATTTTGACAAAAAAAAAAGAAATTATATAAGAATTAATTTGTACAACAAAAAATAATTAGTATGATATTAGCCAACATACAATAAAAAATATCATACGTTTTTATTATTTGTTAGCCAATATGTTACATTTATTTTTTGTTGTACAAATTAACACTTGCATAACTGTTTCGTTAACCACAATGATTATTAACATTAATCATGCACCAAACGGCATTCACTACTGGGAGGATACATATGCTAATAAAAAAATTTGAAATAGCTAACTTAAAAGATAAATAATTGACTGATATTTTGAAATTCTTTTTGGCCTGATATGTTATCTGAAATTGAAATTGAAGCAACATTTCTCAGGTTATTCGCTTAATATGAGTGCGCCGCCGCACGCTTCAAACAAATTTCTTTGTTATGACCAAAGTAGAGACTGCCAAATCAAATTTAATTAGTGGTTATCCTTTTTTGGGCCAATAATTAGTGGTTATCCGTTAATCATATATTTAGTTTTTATGTGACATATGTAGTGTTAATATTAGTCAAATGGGGTGGGCGGGAGCTCTTCAAAAATATTATTGTTGAACTAATATGATTTGATTTGACGAGAAAAAAAAACTATGATTTATGTTTTAATCCCACCCAAAGAATTGTCAACCCATCGTATTGCAACTTGAACTTATTTATAGTTGAAAACACACACACACACACACAAACAAATATGCCTCTGTGTGTGTGTGTGTCAAATCAAGTTTCTATCTTTCAGTCAAAAAAATCAAGTTTCTATTTCATGCTTTCGCTTGTCTCATAATCGAAGTTTCTCAAATTGAAAACCGGCCAGTGTCATTTTAAGACAATGACCACTTTTACCATTGTTGTTAAACTGCGGTAATCATCATCTATTTATTTAAACTGGAATAATAATAGTCACCATCTCATTGTTTACCTCTACGCACATATGATGAGGGGTAAAAAAATTGATACAGAATAAAAGTTAGAGAAACAGCCAGAAGATCGCTCGTCATTACCACGAAACTCATTACCGACTTTTCTAGAGATAAAAATAAATAATTGTGCACGTTGCTGGTTTTTCATCAATTTGCTAATAATATGACTTTATCACTTTGTGTTAGATCAAAGTATATGACAATTGATAGGGGGAGGTTCTTAAGCTTAAATATTAAAAATGGCATTGTTGTGGTGTTGGAATGTGGGAATTGCGAAACTAGATGAGCTCGCCAAGATGCCTGTTGTGGTGCCGACGACGAACTAAAGAAAGTTTTTTGCAAATTAATTTATGATTCCATTATAGTTTCACTCAATGAGTCTTTGCACAAGTAAGCAAGCCTCTTAGGCCCTTACTTTTGTTGGCAATCTTTGTAAATAATTTGATCAGATTTGTAGAATTTTAAAAATTAATTGAAGCTCGTTCTCACTCTCTGTGCTGAAGCTTTTGCTTTTGTTTTGGTGTTTTGTGTCTATAAATTTTTCTTTGGTATCCAATGGATTGGTCTTTTTTCACTGTTTTTTTTGTTTTTAATCGTTGTATGTAGGCTTGAGAAGGGGTCTGGGTTTACTTTAATATGAAGTACTTTGAGGAAAAAGTCCAGACTGGAGAATGGGAAGAAGTTGAGAAGTACTACCTCCGGTCCTAAATATAGGACCTAATTGACTTGTTTTTGGAGAGATTAAGGTTGCGAAATAGGTTATTAAATGATGACATATTTAATATTTTTTTAGATTATCCATTAGTTTATAGGTAAAATAAACTAGTTTAAGGGAAAAAATTAGGTAAATTAATTTATAATTAACTTATTTTGCTTTTTTAATGATTTTCTAGAAAAAGTCAATTAGGTCTTATATTTAGGACCGGAGGGAGTATCTATTACTGTATAGTAAAGTTGATGATAATTGATACTCCACGAATATTTTCTTTGAAATCAGGTTTTATCTTAAGAGGTTAGAGTGCAAACTGTAATAACACGGCTATTTAATTATGATGAGTTGAGTTTAAAAAAACAAAACATAATTTGATTAAATAATGTTTTTACATCTATATATAAAGTTTGAGGATTATTTTCATAAATTAACTAACCATATAATCTTGCATTTTTAACACATTTAACACCTCCCCCAGTAGACAACAGAATTTCATAGTCAGGAACCGCACTATCTTGAAAAATTAAGAAGCTAAGTTACAAAAGAAAAATGTTAAATTAGTTCATAACAAATCTTGTAAAGTTATAACATATGTATATAGAACATAGCTTTGCAGTGGGAGGTCTCTATCAGAGATCTTGTATGTATATATTAAGGTTGTTATGTCATTACTGTTGTAGTTTTTGTTTGTGTTTATCGAAAGAAGCTAAGTTACATAATCTTGAGATGAAGTATAGTCTTAATTAGTTTATGCTACTTCTAATCTGTAATACTCCATATTATAAAATAATTAACGTAAAAAATAAGTTTAAATTTACAATACGAATATTTATCATTCTCTCAATAAACTACTATACTTAACTTACAATCTACTCCAAGCTAAGCTTCTAAATAAAGGAGCTATTTGGTTTTGGGGAATTAATATTTATCATAAATTTATTCACGGATTGTAATTTTTGTCACTTTCGCCCTAAATTATGTCAACTAATACAATTCCAACAATAATCATTTAAGAGATGGAGTAGGCAATGCATTAAGGGAAGTTAATTGAGGAGTTTTAAAAGAAAAACTAGCTATGTAACATAACTAACATCTATCATTTAATTAATTTAATCAAATTAATTATAAGTTTTATATTTAGGATTAAAGGGAATAATACGTAGAATATAATAAAATGTAACTTATATTACAAGATCAAACCAAACAGGCAAATTAGATTATACTAACTGAATAATTTATCAAACTGTCTTAATTTTAATTTTAAAAAATAAAATTAATCTTATATTGAATAGCGGTAAAACTAAAATGTAAGAGTGACAACCACATTTTCCGGTTGCCCGCAATTAACAATTTTTGTATAAATATTCAACAGCTTGTGCGCATAACATGAACAATATTTTCTAAATTTAATTTAAGATATTGGATAAATCACGTCATTTAATTGCCTCCTCCATCACAGTTTTACACTTATTTTTTAAATATAACTTCAATTTATTACACGCTCTCCTCCTTGTCCCCCTCTGCCCGTCGACATCAAACTAGTTATGAAAGTTAATGGTAATTACATTTTGATTGTGACATAAATGATTTTTCCTCTAAATTATCTTATGCTATCATTCTGTTCTTTACTTACACACTCGCGCTAATACATGTTGATATATTGGGGAAAATACTCAAACTCAAATATGGATGCAATACTCAGATTTTAATAAGATGAATTGCATCGAATTTACACTATGGATGTGATACTTTTTAAAAGACCAAGCACATAGAAAAAAAAACATGAATTTTAACTTTGTCAGTTGTAAATGTTTTCGTGAAAATTAGACGCCTACTCTTTGGTTGATTAATTAATGAAATAATTAATTGACAAGAGTCATTTCCTATGAATGAATGATTAATTTCAATACGGTACCTACGGCGGCGACAATCAACACCTCAGGCTGAGACAGATCACTGCTTGAGTGGAATTGATTTGGATGGGAGATTATATTTTGAATTAATTTTATTATATGGTAGAAAAGTTTTTACTCTTGGTACCTATATTTTAAAAATCCAATCAATTTATTCTAATTTGTGAAGAAAACATATTAAAAAATAAAGATAATTAAAAAGATAGGGTACCATCATTTAATTAATTAAACCTATTTATTTGCTTGGCCCTTTTTTTATCATAATTTGGTTGGCCCTTTAATCAAGAGTGAATAGTATCTTTCCGGAATCTATGTACCTTGCTTATTTATTTGGTCCGCCCTTTTCCCAATATAAAAACTCCATTATTATGATATATTCCCTTCACTCCCTAATACTAGTATAAGACATCAACAGCCAAAAAACTTTTGTTAAAAAAACATGTAAAAGTTAGTTGGGTATATGAAGTTCATATTTTTTTTTTCAATATTGTCTATATTTATTATGATACTTTTCAGAGAGAAATACATAAGCATTAATAAATAAGAAAAAGAGTTAGGGGCAAAATACGAAAAAAAATCATTCAATGAGAAAAGAATGTGAGACGAACTCTTATATTTTGAACCAAAATCATTCAAATTTTGGGTTCTTATATTATGGATGAGTATTATCTCATAGCCTTCATATATGATTTTTTTAGTCTAAAAAAAAACATAGACTTGTTAATTATACAAAATATGAGATAGTTGCTCTAAACTATCTTTGTAACCGATGTGAATTGAAACTCCCTACCCTTATAATAAACTTATGTAACCTGCTCATCTATTTTCTATTTACAAGTTATATCATTTTTTTTCATGCAAATACACTTTTTACCATTTATTATTATATGTTTTACTTTGTTCTCGTGTATTGATATTAATTATGGATAGAAATTTCAATGCAATTTGATGATTATTTAGAGGTGCTAGTTGTGATTAATTCTCCTATGAGAAATTCAATTATGATTTTCCCATTAAAATATTGATAGAGTTGCAAAATTCTTAAACTTTAATGCAATGTTTATAAAGTTTTAAATTTTTCTCTGTCTGCATGAAACATGTTGCGTTTTATTAATAGGAGAGTATACTATAAATTGATAGTTTATATTAAAAAAAATCAATATGCGAAATATATGGCAACTAAATTGTTTTATTAATAAATTCAATCTACAAGTAATTATTTTAACAGAAATAGAAATGGGAGGTAGCACAAACCAATTCATGTTCAAAGCTCAAACTATTCAAAGAGGGTAGCATAGAAGAATGATATTCCATATCAGGGTCACAGTACATAATGGAGCGGGATAGCTAGTTAGGGCTACGCATGTGAGAGCTATATATATATATATATATATATATATATATATATATATATATATATATACTACATTCGATCCTAAATATAGGACCTAATTGACTCTTTTTTGGAGAGATTAAGGTTGCGAAATAGGTTATTAAATGATGACATATTTGATATATTTTTAGATTATCCATTAGTTTATAGGTAAAATAAACTAGTTTAAGGAAAAAATTAGGTAAATCAATTTATAATTAACTTATTTTGCTTTTTAAGGATTTTCTAGAAAAACGAATCAGGTCCTATATTTAGGATCGGAGGGAGTATCAAAGTATTCTGTTCAAACTCGAGACAAATTAATATTTGAAAGTGTTGATAGGTTAATGTGACGTCTCGAAGTTTGTTATACTAAATTGGGAAAATTAATTTGAGGTCCCCACAAGGGACTTAATACTAGAAAAGTCCCAAAAGTTGAGAAAATTAATGTAGGGTCCCAAGGAACCTCACTTTAATATATTTGAAAGTGAAAAGACAGTTTTGCCCTTAGCCTATTAACACTTGTCACATGTGTCCAATAGGTGTAACAACTTACTGGGCACGCTTACTTAACAACTCTTTGGGCAAAGCTTGACAAGTTACTGGGCACATGTGACAACTAGTTGAGCATGTGTAACAAGTTAATGGCCAATACTGTTTAAGTTAATGGGCAGGGCAAAATGACAAGTTACTGGGCATGCTTGACAACTCTTTGGGCAAACTTTGATAAGTTACTGGGCACATGTGACAACTTGTTGGGCATGTGTAACAAGTTAATGGCCAATACTCTTTAAGTTACTGGGCAGGGCAAAATGACAAGTTACTGGGCACGCCTGACAACTCTTTGGGTAAACCTTGACAAGTTACTGGGCACATGTGACAATTGTTAATAGGCTAGGGGCAAAACTGTCTTTTCATTTTTCAAATATATTAAAGTGAGGTCCCTTGGGACCCCACATTGATTTTCTCAACTTTTGGGACTTTTCTAGTATTAAGTCCCTTGTGGGGGGACCTCAAATTAATTTTTCCTACTAAGTTCCCAATTCTTGATTATTTATTCCTATGCATTGATCATTATTCCTTCTTTAAATATAGCGTTATGCTACAAGTCACCTCTTTTGATCCTTCTTGGCACAAGTGACATCATTTTCTAAAACCCTTTCTATAAATAATCAATCTCTTCCCTGGCCAAAAAAAAAACGTAATCATTCTCAATACACGCTTCCCGACATGAATAATGAATAAATCCATAGTATGTACATAATGTATCCCTCTTGTTCTTGCCCTAGTAAATAGTAATGAATAATCCACCTTTTCCGTATTCTCGCCTCGTGATAAACCATAATTTAAATTCACTGATTTTTCTTGCATTTAATGACTTCAAACTTTGACCTTATTATTTTGTTTTGTTCAAATAACATGCATCATTTTATTAAATTAGAAAATTGAAATACAAAATAAGCGTGAAAAAAAAAACTAATATTACAATATATATAAACCTAAAAAAATAGAAATATAAAAAAAGGTAAACATGAATAGGAGGGAGTCGATGCCACAAGAACCCTACTGTTTTCATCTCTTCCTTCACGATAATTTCTGGGTAGAAAAGAATCATTATCAGTAGAAAAGTCATTGAATAATGATTGTTCGAAGAATCATCTCAAATGATCAATACCTCTTCTCGACAATAAATCAATCAATCTGGTTTTTGAATAATCTCCATGAGTAGATCTCACAGAAACAAACCCACAAACTAATACATAACATGAAGATTTGGTAGAAAAATCTCTATTGTCTTCGAAAATTTTAAATCAATCTATTTCAGCATAAACACCAAACCATATGAAAACGAAGTAAACATAAAAGCAAATCGTGAAAAATACGACGTCTCCTTCTCCGACTTGAATCGGGGAATAAGACACTGGTGAAAAACACTTGTACAACAATAGAAAAGCTCTACCACTTAAAAAGTTAGAGTGGGAAAGAAGAGAGAGAAGATAGAGCCATATACAATTATGTCTCTCTGGTGACCTATGAACAAGGCCACACAATAACCAGTGAAGAGAAAAATTAATATTCATGCGAAAAATTGAATGTGACTAGGAAAAATGATAGAAAATTTATTTTATCTGCCTTATAAGTGAAATAAAGGAGTATGCTGTTATACTTATATCACAAGTAATGAATAATTTCTGGCTTTAAATATGACAACTAATGATAGTTAAATTACAAATATACTGTACAATATGAATTAATTGCATGTGACTGATATATTGTTCAATACTCCATTGCAAGCAAGATACCCATTATAAACCCCATCTCCTCGCCCCAAATATTTTTATGTATCGAACTATAAAGTTAGTCCCTGGGGTAAGTTAAAAAAGGGCCTGGGGGTAGCATTACTTTTTTTCCTTCTAATTATATCCTTATATTTAATGAGACACAATTCTGAAAAAGAAAAACAGATTTCGTTTAATTTCAGAAAAATTATAAGTTTATAACCATGAATCATCATCAATATATAACATAAAACTCTTCCACCAAACACTGTTCATAGCACTGTTCATGAACAGTGTTTGGTGGAATATTATATATTATTTTTTTTATTTTATTTTAAATTTTTTTTTAGTTATTAATTTTTCTTTTAAAAAAATTAGTTATTATATGATTTTTTTCACCCGATATTAAAGTTAAAAAAATTTGTCATATATTTTTTTAGTGCAAATTTGTTAAAAAATTTGTTAATGAGCAAATTTTTAGTCACTGATTGACATTCTCTATTACTATTGTATGTGATTGCTTTCTTGTGCGAATTTATTTGGGCAACGTATTCTTTACTGGGCTAATTTATTTGGGTCACATATTTTTTTTGTCTGAATTTGCCTTAAAGATTTATATCTTTAATATTGCCATTATGATGATCTTTTTGACCTAATATATCTGCAAATGTTTTATTGTGTCTTTTTATTTGCCTATTTATTTGGGCTACATATTCTTTACTTTCTTGGGCGAATTTATTTGGGTCACATATTTTTTTTTTTGTAAATTTGCCTTAAAAAATTATATCTTTAGTGTCACCATTATGATGATCTTTTTGACCTAATATATATCTGCAAATGTTTTATTGTGTCTTTTTATTTGCCTATTTTTCCTGTGCAAACTAGAAGTTGTTTCATGTAGATATAGAACACAAAAAGAAGAGTTGTTTCTTCACATAGGGAAGATGTATTCAGTTAGATTTAATTTCGGTTTTCATTACAACTTACAGAAAAATGGTCATTTGATAATGTAAACTAGAAGTTGTCATTGAAATTTTCTTCCTTCTAAGGTTAAGGTTAGATAATAGTTTTTTGGGTCAATACTAATTTTTAAACAAAACCGCTCGGAGCGCGGGAAACCCCCAGTGTAACGCACGGGAGTGGTGGAATATAATATATTATTCTTTTTTTTTTAAAAAAATTAGTTATTATATGATTTTTTTCACCCAATATTTTAGTTACAAAAATTTGTCATATATTTTTTTAGTGCAGATTTGTTAAAAAAAATTAAAAAAAAGTTAAAAAATTTGTTCATGAGCAAATTTTTTATTGCAGTGATTGACATTTGCTATTACTATTGTATGTGATTGTTTTCTTGTGCGAATTTATTTGGGCTACGTATTCTTTACTTTCTTGGGCTAATTTATTTGGGTCACATATTTTTTTTGTCTGAATTTGCCTTAAAGATTTATATCTTTGGTGTTGCCATTATAACTAGAAGTTGTCATTGAAATTTTCTTCCTTCTAGAGTTAAGGTTAGATAATAGTTTTTTGGGTTAATGCTAATTTTTAAACAAACGCGGGAAACCCCCGTTCAATGCATGGGAGTGGTGGAATATAATATATTATTATTTTTTTAAAAAAAAATTAGTTATTATATGATTTTTTTCACCCATTCTTTTTTTTTAAAAAATTAGTTATTATATGATTTTTTTCACCCGATATTAAAGTTAAAAAAATTTGTCATATATTTTTTTAGTGCAAATTTGTTAAAAAATTTGTTAATGAGCAAATTTTTAGTCACTGATTGACATTCTCTATTACTATTGTATGTAATTGCTTTCTTGTGCGAATTTATTTGGGCAAAGTATTCTTTACTGGGCTAATTTATTTGGGTCACATATTTTTTTTGTCTGAATTTGCCTTAAAGATTTATATCTTTAATATTGCCATTATGATGATCTTTTTGACCTAATATATCTGCAAATGTTTTATTGTGTCTTTTTATTTGCCTATTTATTTGGGCTACATATTCTTTACTTTCTTGGGCGAATTTATTTGGGTCACATATTTTTTTTTGTAAATTTGCCTTAAAAAATTATATCTTTAGTGTCACCATTATGATGATCTTTTTGACCTAATATATATCTGCAAATGTTTTATTGTGTCTTTTTATTTGCCTATTTTTCCTGTGCAAACTAGAAGTTATTTCATGTAGATATAGAACACAAAAAGAAGAGTTGTTTCTTCACATAGGGAAGATGTATTCAGTTAGATTTAATTTCGGTTTTCATTACAACTTACAGAAAAATGGTCATTTGATAATGTAAACTAGAAGTTGTCATTGAAATTTTCTTCCTTCTAAGGTTAAGGATAGATAATAGTTTTTTGGGTCAATACTAATTTTTAAACAAAACCGCTCGGAGCGCGGGAAACCCCCGTGTAACGCACGGGAGTGGTGGAATATAATATATTATTCTTTTTTTTAAAAAAAATTAGTTATTATATGATTTTTTTCACCCAATATTTTAGTTACAAAAATTTGTCATATATTTTTTTAGTGCAGATTTGTTAAAAAAAATTAAAAAAAAGTTAAAAAATTTGTTCATGAGCAAATTTTTGGTGCAGTGATTGACATTTTCTATTACTATTGTATGTGATTGTTTTCTTGTGCGAATTTATTTGGGCTACGTATTCTTTACTTTCTTGGGCTAATTTATTTGGGTCACATATTTTTTTTGTCTGAATTTGCCTTAAAGATTTATATCTTTGGTGTTACCATTATAACTAGAAGTTGTCATTGAAATTCTCTTCCTTCTAAGGTTAAGGTTAGATAATAGTTTTTTGGGTTAATGCTAATTTTTAAACAAACGCGGGAAACCCCCGTTCAATGCATGAGAGTGGTGGAATATAATATATTATTATTTTTTTTAAAAAAATTAGTTATTATATGATTTTTTTCACCCATTCTTTTTTTTAAAAAAATTAGTTATTATATGATTTTTTTCACCCGATATTAAAGTTAAAAAAATTTGTCATATATTTTTTTAGTGCAAATTTGTTAAAAAATTTGTTAATGAGCAAATTTTTAGTCACTGATTGACATTCTCTATTACTATTGTATGTGATTGCTTTCTTGTGCGAATTTATTTGGGCAACGTATTCTTTACTGGGCTAATTTATTTGGGTCACATATTTTTTTTGTCTGAATTTGCCTTAAAGATTTATATCTTTAATATTGCCATTATGATGATCTTTTGTGTCTTTTTATTTGCCTATTTATTTGGGCTACATATTCTTTACTTTATTGGGCGAATTTATTTGGGTCACATATTTTTTTTTTGTAAATTTGCCTTAAAAAATTATATCTTTAGTGTCACCATTATGATGATCTTTTTGACCTAATATATATCTGCAAATGTTTTATTGTGTCTTTTTATTTGCCTATTTTTCCTGTGCAAACTAGAAGTTATTTCATGTAGATATAGAACACAAAAAGAAGAGTTGTTTCTTCACATAGGGAAGATGTATTCAGTTAGATTTAATTTCGGTTTTCATTACAACTTACAGAAAAATGGTCATTTGATAATGTAAACTAGAAGTTGTCATTGAAATTTTCTTCCTTCTAAGGTTAAGGTTAGATAATAGTTTTTTGGGTCAATACTAATTTTTAAACAAAACCGCTCGGAGCGCGGGAAACCCCCCGTGTAACGCACGGGAGTGGTGGAATATAATATATTATTCTTTTTTTAAAAAAAAATTAGTTATTATATGATTTTTTTCACCCAATATTTTAGTTACAAAAATTTGTCATATATTTTTTTAGTGCAGATTTGTTAAAAAAAATTAAAAAAAGTTAAAAAATTTGTTCATGAGCAAATTTTTCGTGCAGTGATTGACATTTGCTATTACTATTGTATGTGATTGTTTTCTTGTGCGAATTTATTTGGGCTACGTATTCTTTACTTTCTTGGGCTAATTTATTTGGGTCACATATTTTTTTTGTCTGAATTTGCCTTAAAGATTTATATCTTTGGTGTTGCCATTATAACTAGAAGTTGTCATTGAAATTTTCTTCCTTTTAAGGTTAAGGTTAGATAATAGTTTTTTGGGTTAATGCTAATTTTTAAACAAACGCGGGAAACCCCCGTTCAATGCATGGAAGTGGTGGAATATAATATATTATTATTTTTTTAAAAAAAAATTAGTTATTATATGATTTTTTTCACCCTTTCTTTTTTTTTAAAAAAATTAGTTATTATATGATTTTTTTCACCCAATATTTTAGTTACAAAAATTTGTCATATATTTTTTAGTGCAGATTTGTTAAAAGAAAAATTAAAAAAAAGTTAAAAAATTTGTTCATGAGCAAATTTTCAGTGCAGTGATTGACATTTGCTATTACTATTGTATGTGATTGTTTTCTTGTGCGAATTTATTTGGGCTACGTATTCTTTACTTTCTTGGGCTAATTTATTTGGGTCACATATTTTTTTTGTCTGAATTTGCCTTAAAGACTTATATCTTTGGTGTTGCCATTATAACTAGAAGTTGTCATTGAAATTTTCTTCCTTCTAAGGTTAAGGTTAGATAATAGTTTTTTGGGTTAATGCTAATTTTTAAACAAACGCGGGAAACCCCCGTTCAATGCACGAGAGTGGTGGAATATAATATATTATTATTTTTTTTTGTTAAAAAAAAAATTAGTTATTATATGATTTTTTTCACCCAATATTTTAGTTACAAAAATTTGTCATATATTTTTTTAGTGCAGATTTGTAAAAAAAAGTTAAAAAATTTGATTATGAGCAAATTTTTAGTGCAGTGATTGATATTCTCTATTACTATTGTATGTGATTGTTTTCTTGTGCGAATTTATTTGGGCTACGTATTCTTTACTTTTTTGGGCTAATTTATTTATGTCACATATTTTTTTTGTCTGAATTTGCCTTAAAGATTTATATCTTTAGTGTTGCCATTATGATGATCTTTTTGACCTAATATATATCTGCAAATATTTTATTGTGTCTTTTTATTTCCCTATTTATTTGGGCTACGTATCCTTTACTTTTTTGGGCTAATTTATTTGGGTTACATAATTTTTTTTGTGAATTTGCCTTAAAAATAATATAGTATATTATTTTTTTTCCTTTTTTTTCTTAAAAAAATTAGTTATTATATGATTTTTTTCACCCGATGTTTTAGTTAAAAAAATTTGTCATATATTTTTTTAGTGCAAATTTGTTTAAAAAAAAGTTAAAAAAAGAAGAGTTGTTTTTTACTTAATATATATCTGCAAATGCTTTATTGTGTCTTTTTATTTGCCTATCTCTCCCGTGCAAACTAGAAGTTGTTCCATGTAGATATAGAACACAAAAAGAAGAGTTGTTTCTTCACATAGGGAAGATGTGTTCAGTTAGATTTAATTTCGATTTTCATTACAACTTACAGAAAAATGGTCATTTGATAATGTAAACTAGAAGTTGTCATTGAAATTTTCTTCCTTCTAAGGTTAAGGTTGGATAATAGTTTTTTTGGTTAATGCTAATTTTTATACAAAACCGAGCTGAGCGCGGGAAACCCCGTGCAACGCACGGGAGATACCGCTAGTTTCAGAAAAATTGTAACTATGTACTTGGGCGGTTTCAGATTACCCAATACACACAGCATGCGGACCAAACCTATTCTTCATGGAAAATTTCTTTCGGCCAATTTGTGAAAAATCTTTGGGCCTAGAAAGTACAAGTTGGCCCGAACTTTATTATTGAGTACTACCATCTAATATCTTCTCTATTGCTCCTGCCTAAACCCCTCTTGCATTCACATTGGCATTTTCACAACAGGTTTCAACATATACAGGTCTGATTTATTTACTCTTTTGGCTACTCCTTCTCAACTAACGAAATTAATTGTGCTCACATTTCCCCATTTGTATTTTTCCCATTATTTACTAATGGTTGTTGCCTTTAAACCAGTGATTCCTTCGGCCCACAATTAATGGCTTGCTCCAACTTGCGACTTATAACCAATGAAGGCAAATCTTACACATCAGCCCACTTTCTTCTTATTCCTTTGGTTAATTCGTTTCACTTCTTGCTTTTCCTTCTATTTTATATATATATCTCTTATGCCATGTGTCTTTTATTTATTTTTAAATGTGTGGACTTCAGTCCTATATATATGAAGCTTGCCCCACTTCACTTTACACCTAAGCAAGCTTGGCCCACTTCACTCTTGCCTTCTTCTCCTTCTTCTTCTCTGACTTACATCAATGGCAGACACACCTTCTTCTCCTTCTTCTCTGACTAACATCAGCTCACAGAGGAACATCAATGACGTCCCTGATGAACCCACCTCAATAATGGATATTCCAAGTGATATCTTGCTCATATTGAACTAAACATACCATGTACTATGCCCAAAACACAGCTCTGGTATAACATATACATATACTTCAACATCTTAAACAATATCTTGCATTAAGAGCAACTTAACAGCATTTGGGCAATGCCACGTTAAATACACACCAGGTTAACATTACCTTGCATTAAAATCAAGTGTTAAATACACACCAAGTATTAGCTTTTGTTATCCTTTCATTAAATCATCAGGATACTATTATGCTATATCCATTCTGCAATACACACCAGGTTAAATACCATCATTATATATAAAATATAGGATTGTAGTAATAAAAATAAAATTCAAGTAGACATTGACTCTAGTAGAAAAACAATCAATCATGGAAAATGTAATTATTTAGCAGCTATGTTAATGAAATAAAAAAAATTAACAGTACAGTATAAGAATAATGTAGCATATCTGAATTAAAATAAGAAAATGACAGAACCATATCCGAATAACATGTAAAAGTGATATTTTACTAGGTGAAAGTGATTATTTAATTATTGTTAGACAAATCTTCATATATCTGATAGGTTTTAAGCATCTAATATAGCTGCTATTATTGACAAATCTTCATAATTATTATTGGTTGCTACCAGTGGCCTAATTAATAGCAGCATGCCATTTTTTGGGAATAGCCTTCCCTCATTATTATTACCAACCGATTAAACCCCATCCAAATGCAAGAGAAAGAGTCTGACACTTCTTACAACCTAATTATTCCTTTTTTGGTTTCAGAATACTCATCAGATAGATTTAGCCACATATTTCATGGTTGCAGCAAAAGTCATTTCCAGCATTCCATGTTCCAAAGGAAAACTTGCAGATGAAAGAACTTTTATCCAGTGTATGCCTTTCATTAACTAATTAAGACCTACTCTTGCTTCTTCTACATTGAATCTGAAGATCCTGTTCTATTATTGAGATCTGTTCAGTTGGTGATTCTATGCTTATATTTATTGCATCACATTTAGAAATATATATATATATATATATATATATATATATATATATATATATATATATATATATATATATGTATGTATGTATGTATTGTAGTAGAAATGGATTCAAGATAAAAAAACACCACAAGAACACAATCAAGGTGTTTTATATCGTGGTGAAATAATAGCACAACAGGTTTTATGCCCTGCTTGAATTACAATAGCTTGCATTTTGTGAGTGACCTGAAAAGAAACTTATGTTTGACTGTTTATTTATGCAACAACTCCATTAGAGCACTGATCCATCTCTCTCTGTCTAAGTAACCTCTTATAATTCATTAAGTTCAAACAACAGCTTCAATGATGTCCCATTTATAGACAACTTTTGTGATAAATAAGTAAGACTGCAGAGATTATTTTATATCTGATATATCCACCAATTAACAGATTATTTTAGTTAACAGAGTACTTCAATGATGCACCAATTATTTTATAACTGAGTGTTTTTGTGTTTGTGTTTGGGAGTGAGACACTATTCATGAGTATAATGGCTAATATGTCCACGTTTTGTGCATCACTGACATGAAAACACTCACAATATTCACTATATTTGAGTATGTTTAGCCAGAAAATCCCTCTCATGCCTACCTATATTTGTAGTGTCTCCTTCTATTCTGAAATAATCAGCACAAACATTTTTTTGAATCCTGGTATTGACCCCATAGAGCAAAAAGATTGATGATTTCTTTCATCATTTGTGGTTTAGGAACAAAATAAAATGCACAGCATTCAAACACCAGATCAGACTCTTAGTGCTAATTCAAGAAGTTCTTCACTTTTAACCTCTCCAAGCAGACAGAATACTGGAAAAAAAAAGGAACCAGGCAGAAAATACAAGCCTGTCATCAAAAGCAAAGAGGACACCTAAAAATAATTCTCCTTTGTCAAATATTACAAATATCACAATACTAGAGAGCTCTCCCTTCTCTACTTCTTGCGCTTCTGCTGAAGTACCCTCTTTAACTCATGTACAAATATCCATTATAATAGTCATGTACCAAAGGAGTCGCATAATTGTCAGACAAAGAACCAATTCAGCACCTTTAAAGTGAGAGCAACAACTAATGCAAAGTCCAGATTGGTAAGACTTCGTTTTTATTTTTAAATCTTATAATTCAAATGTAACTATTAAATAATAACACACTTATGTTTCTCATTTGTTATTTCACAATTTCCAGGACAGGATTTCAAAGAACATGAACATGGAAAATGATGGTCACAACAATTTTCGTGATGAGGTATACAACAAAATCTATACACCTTAGTTAAAGTCATAATCAATTTCTGAAGATTAGTTTACATACAAGTTTCTAGGTGTTCTATAGTAATGTGACGTTTTAATTGCAGGAATCCTCTATTACCTCTGGTCTTAATGAATCTGATGCTAGAATGAATCTTAATCAAGTCACACAACATTCTGATAGTAGAACTCCTGTGGGCTTAAGATACAACAATATAGCATCATTAGCAAGGAATCTTGACCCCCAACTCCAAAATGTGGCCTTAGGTATATATTTTGTGGATGTTGCATTTATATTTGAAAGTTTAATAACTGGACATGCAATTCATTTTAGTTTTTCATGTCACTTTCTTTTAAACAATTAAAAAACGTTTGGTGGATAATATAGCTACTAAATTTTGCAGACAATCCTGAAACAAGCGAGGATGATGGGGATGAAAATGAAAGCGAAATTCAAGACATAGGTGCTTCAAATCGCATTATTGAGTACATTGATGAAGGAGATCCAATTTACACATGTCAGTTCTGTGGTGCTATGATGTGGAGCAATGAGAGACTTAAAACGAAAAAAAAACGAGTGTGCCGAAGTTCTCATTATGCTGCATGCAGGGAAAAATTCAAGTTCCTTTTTTCAAATCACCTCCTCAGTTGTTCAGGTCCCTGTTTTTCGATAAGGGTACTGCTGATTCCAAGAAGTTTCTTTCAGAAATACGAGCCTATAATAACATGTTCTCCTTCACATCAATGGGAGGGAATATTGACTACAGCGTAAATGCAAAAGGAAGAGGACCTTATTCCTTTGTCTTGGGGGGACAGAACTACCATTATTTGGGGAGTATGCTTCCGCCAGAAAACTCAAAACCTATCTACTCACAGCTTTACATACATGACACAGCCAACGAAATTCATAATAGGATGGCAGTAGTCAGGTGACAGTATACCAATTCAAGTCTTTACTTCTATGATACTTATTTAAATGTATATTGAACCAAAGTGGTATTAATTTGTTATTAAATTCATTGCAGAGGCAGCAACTCAAGCGAATCAAATACTGATGAGGATATTGTTAGAAGGATAAAAAATTGCCTTGATGAATTCAATTCGCTGGTAAAGAAGTACCGGATGGCTTCTACTATGTTGAAACATAACAAACATGTTGATCTCAGAATTCGTTTGATTCGCAACACTCAATCTAATGCAAGGCCATATGACTTGCCAACATCTTCTGAGGTTGCTGCTCTTATTGTAGGAGATTTTGACCGGTCATATTTCAAGAGGGATATAATTGTTGAAAAAAGGGGGGCCTGAAGAGGGTGCATGAATTGCATAGTGCATACCTACCGCTGCAGTATCCACTTATCTTCCATTATGGAGACAATGGATATGTCTTTGAGTCAAAACATAGGGAACCATCACTTACTGGTACTGCAGCAAGGACGCGACTTACAATTCGTGAATACATTGCATTCAGGTTGATGGACAGAAGATTTGAGGAGTCGGTGCTATTGCACGCAAAGAAATTACTCCAACAGTTCATAGTGGACGCATATTGCATGGTTGAAAGTGACAGACTTGAATATTATAGGAAACATCAGAAGGAGATGAGAGTAGATTTGTATCGTGGACTGACGGATGCATATGCGAGAGGAGAGACTGATACATCAACATTGGGAAAGCGAATAGTACTACCTTCCTCATTCACAGGTGGATCTAGATATATGGCAGAAAACTACAAAGATGCTATGGCTATATGTACATGGGCTGGATTTCCCGATATATTCATAACATTTACGTGTAATCCAGCATGGCCAGAGATAAGACGATTTTGTGCTCATAAGGGTCTTGATCCATCTGATCGTCCTAACATACTTGCTAGGATATTCAACTTGAAGTTAGGAGCTTTAATGAAGGTCTTGAAAGATGACAAGATATTTGGAGCAATCAAGGCAGGTATGTCAATTGTTTAAACATATACACTAATGCAGATAAATGTTCATTTTATTACATAGTTGAAAGCACACAATGTAATTATTTCATTTTGTACTCTTAATTAATTTTGATCCTCAATTTTCATTTACAGAGGTCTATACAATTGAATTTCAGAAGAGAGGACTTCCTCATGTTCATATCATAGTATTCTTGGATGAGAACTCTGAGATAAAGACTGCTGAAGAAGTTGACAAGCTAATATCTGCAGAGATACCAGATAAGATGGCTGATCCGGTCCTATATGAATTGGTTGGTAAATATATGATGCACGGACCATGTGGAACCTGTGATAAAGATGCACCGTGCATGATAGATGGTAAGTGTTCCAAATACTTTCCGAAAATTTTTTTTGAGCAAACTGTCGTGGATGAGCAAGGTTACCCGACCTATAGGAGAAGAGATGACGGAAGAACATATGTGAAGAAGGATGTACCTTTGGATAATAGGTATGTTGTGCCTCACAATCCAAAGTTACTAAAACTATTTCAGGTTCATATATTTCACTGATATTCTTTTTACCTTTATTTTCAGCAAAAACTTATTCAAAATTGTATTCTGCATCTTTTCATTAGTTTAAAGTGTTCATCATTTAAAATAACATTTTAATCTACTACCATTACAAATAAAAGATTTATTTCTGACTTTTAAAATATATTTATAAATTTACAGAGATTACTATTGAAGATAGTACAAGGGAGAATGCATGCTTGCATGAAATAGAGAAACTTCTTTTAAAGAACGGAAAATCACTTTCTGACTTCTCATCAATGCCTACACCAAGTGGCGAGAATTCAATAGATGTTGGAAATCATTTGATCCTTCATGAATTAAATTTCAACAGGGAAGAGTGTGCTTCACAAGCACTGCATATGATGCAATTACTGACAGATGAACAGAGGAAAATCTACAATGAAGTTATGTCGGTGAACTCTAAATGGGGAAGCTTCTTCTTCGTTTACGGTTTTGGGGGAACTGGAAAAACATTTCTCTGGAATGTTCTAATTAACTTCATCCTTGAGAGCAACTGGTGAAATTGTTTTGAATGTTGCATCGAGTGGGATAGCAGCAACTCTCTTACCATCTGGCAGGACAGCTCATTCGAGGTTTGCAATCCCAATTGATATTAATGAAGATTCCTGTAATATCTACAACAACTCTCCCCTTGCAAAACTACTGCAGTGTGCAAAATTAATTATATGGGATGAAGCCCCCATGATACAAAGATTGTGCATCGAGACATTTGACCGCACCATGAGAGATATTATGAGATGCGATTTGCCTTTTGGAGGTAAGTGTATTGTTTTTGGAGGTGATTTCAGACAAATACTACCAGTTATTCCAAAGGGTCGCAGGGTAGATATAGTTGATGCTGCTATTAATTCATCATACCTATGGAGCAGCTGCAAGGTTTTTGTGCTGACCAAAAACATGAGGCTAAGGTCAAGTAATGACGCTGTGGAACAAAAGAAAATAGAGGAATTCTCGAATTGGCTTTTACAGGTTGGAGAGGGTAAGATAGGAGATTCTCGTGATGGTGTTGCTGATATTGAAATCCCAGAAAGCATAATCATTATGGATTCTGTAACTCCATTGCATTTTATTGTAATGTCAACGTATCCCAATCTCACTGAGAAGCTTTTTGACTCAGAATACCTAACAAACAGGGCAATTCTATCTCCTACAATGGAAGTTGTGGATCAGATAAATGACTACATGTTGTCTATAATCCCTGGAGAGCCATTTGAGTATTACAGCTCAGATTCAGTTTGCAGGAGAACAGGCAATTGAAGATCTTTACGACACGGAGTTCCTTAACACCATTAAATGCTCTGGACTGCCACAACACAGGCTTGTGCTAAAGGTAGGAGTTCCTATAATGCTAATTAGAAATATAGACCAAGCTGCTGGTCTATGCAAGCACAAGGCTGCGTATAACCGTGCTGGGAAAACATTTCATCAAAGCTATTGCTTTGAATGGAAACAGTGTAGGTGAGGAAGTGCTAATACACCGCATGGATATGAATCCTTCAGATACAAGACTTCCCTTCAAGTTGAATAGACGACAGTTTCCGGTCATTATATCATTTGCAATGACAATCAACAAGAGCCAGGGACAATCAATGTCAAATGTCGGTTTATATTTGCCCAACCCAGTGTTCTCTCATGGACAACTCTACGTCGCTATGTCTAGAGTTAAATCTATAGATGGATTGAAGGTTCTCATTCTTAACAAGGAAAGGGAAGCAACTAATGTAACAACAAACGTTGTATACATAGAGGCATTTCAAAATGTCCGGCAAAACTCCTATTGAGATCTCAAGATAATGATACTTTTTGGGAACATAAAGCCAATACATAATTTGTGTCTATGTTCAGTTTAATTTTTTGAGAAACATGATAGTGCAATTGTTTATGTTTAGCTTTAAATTTAGCAGACTATGGAACATGACTTTATTTATCACCATCTGAATTTGATTACTTAGCACTTGCATGTTTAACTACTCAATAGATTTACATGACCAATATCTAATAATTGAAATAGTATTTGTATATTTAATCATTTTTTATAGAATAATTATATGTAATTTTCAATAAAAAAAATTTACCTCCCGTGCAACGCACGGGGTAAAATACTTGTTTTCTACTGATAATAAAACTTTGGGAGAATTAATTAGAGGTCCCATGGAAGAAACATAACTAAAATGAGGTCACACAAGTTGTTATGTGAGACTAATAAGTTGTAATTTACAACTTATGAGATATCATCCTAATTATCTTTCTTTCATGGGACCTCTAATTAATTTTCTGTAAGACTTTTCTCTCACACATAAAAGTTGTAATACTTTAAACTGCATATGTTTAAAAAATAAAATCCATAAAATTCTCAGCTAGACATAATTTTATTGTTAAAATATACTTTTACTCACTTAAGTCTGGTTAAATTTCTGTGGTTTAAATTTAACAATTTTCTTTTAATTCTTCTTCCTATATCTAGCATGAATATCATTCGTGGTAAGTAAAAACACACTTTCTACTTTTTAAAATCTATTATTTTTCCTATTTATCACATTAATGAGAGAGAAAATCCCCATCTAATATATATTTTGGATATATTTAGGAAAAGTGGACCTACTTAAAAGTGGAAAAAAGAAAAAAGAAAACATTCCATAATATGGTTTTACTGTTAATTTGTTGTGTACTTGTGTTACACATTACATACTGTACTAAATAAGAGAGAGGGGTCCACCAAAAATCTTTTAGCTTAGTGGGTGGCCGGCCATGTGGACCCTACTTCTATTAACCTGTTCTCTAATTATAGCAATCCATTAGCTCTGATCATGTAAGGTGTCTACTGCTCTATTCATCGTCATGTTTGGAAATGAAATAAAAAAATGCGATGCTGATTATTCGATTTGAAAGCTGTGGGACAAGATTCAGATTTTTCCCTCTTCATTTTGTCTATGTTAAAATGTGGCAAAATATCCATACCCTTTATATATGATATTCCTTTCCTAAATATAACATCACTTTACCTAATTTCATTAGACTAAGGATGTTAGTTAAGTTAGTTATCAATACGTGATATTACCAATTTATCCTAATTATAAACTCTTATGCCGACTCTACCTCTCTTACTTGTTATAATATATAACCAATACTAAGGTTAATTTGTGAAAAAGTTGTGAAAAAATAAAAATTGATCTTATATTTGAGAACAAATTGAATTACGAAAGTGATCTTATATTTAAGAAGGGAGGGAGTATTAGATATCATGATTAGGAATAACGGTATTTTCCTGGAAATGGATGGGGTACAGGAAATTAAAAGAAAACCTCGTGTATTTGCTTATGGTGTCGCTTTTTCACGTTTGAAAAATTCTAGATTTCACTTGTAGAAACTAGTGACTAATACAGCCCAGAAGGCATTGGATTTATTTGATGATTTCTTGTTAAACATGACTCTTGATTATGATTTCTCCTGGGTTCCCACATCTTCCCTCCCGTTTTCTTGTTCTATTGCAGGTAGAATTCTAAAGCTCTGATCCACCATATCACTAAGGAGGGGGAATATTCTTAATTATATTTTGTCACTCTTTTGTGAGTTTATCCCATCTCTTGTCTCTACAAATTTTTTTTTCCCTCCCCCAAATCGATATGGTGACGTCTCAAAATCAGCCAACAAATTATTTAGTGGTTTCCTAATTTTTTGATGTGTTGCGTGACGGTTGCAGCAATGAAAGTTCAATGTTTCGATTTAAAATAATTTTCACGTGCTAAATGGAAATCATTATTTTTTATGTCGTTGCAGTCCCACCTTTCAAGTAAAAAAATAAAGGCACTAACTAATATACTTTATAGTTTATACAATTGGATGATGCGGCTTTAAACCCTGACATCAGCACCTGCAAAAACAAAGGTTGACGTATTAAAAATGAACAAAATTCCAACAAAATGGTCGAGATGGAGGTGACCCAAATTGGGCCATTTACTTTAGACATGTTCACTCAGTGATTGTAATCCAAATTCGTTGAACTAAAGGATCAATCTACATCATGCTTCCCCTAGTACACTGATAATTACCCCACTAGTCCATTGAATCTATAACGGAAACATAGTTTTAGTGGGGCAATCATGAATTTCCTGTGGCATATAAATGTGAGGGTCAAGCCTATAACAGTGTGCACCAAACAGTCATGCAACAGTCCACAAAGAAGGCGGCTAACAATAATAAGGAAGAAGAACAACACAAAGAAAATAAGTACAGGGGAGTAAGGAGGCGGCCATGGGGGAAATTCGCGGCGGAGATTAGAGATTCCAACCGGCAGGGAGCTAGAATGTGGCTGGGAACATTCAACACGGCAGAGGAAGCAGCCAGAGCATATGACAGGGCAGCTTTTGGTATGAGAGGCCATTCTGCTATTCTTAATTTTCCACAAGAATATGGTGTGACCAATGTGGGGACTGGAAGTTCTACGAGTAGTCACTTGCATCAGTCCTCGTCGTCATCTGCTTCGTCATCGTCGTCTTCAACGGTGGAGGCTCAGGGCGGGAGGGAGGTGTTTGAATTTGAGTGTATGGATGATCAATTGCTGGAAGATCTTCTTGATTATGCCACCAAGAAGGGAGAGTAAAGGGCTCCACTACAAAGACTAGGAGTAGGGCCACTTCCTCCTTTTCTATCTTTTTAATTATTAAAAGGGTAACATATATTATAACTGAATCTAACTGTCCAACTACTGGTATGTCATATCATTAGACTGGTGGCTCACTTTGAGGTCATTTTCTACAAGTCTTCTCTAATCCTAATTATTAATCAAATATGATGGCTGAAAAGAATAAAAGGGGGAATAGAGATATAGTGAAGGTGAGAAAGTATGGGCGAGAGAAATTTGTGATCACATAATGTTTTTTAATTTTTTTCAACCATCATATTAAAGCTGGGAATTCGAGTCAAACCCTTAGGGCTGACCTGTTTTTACCCAAACCTGAGGAGGGCCAAGCTTGGGATCTAGAGTGAAAATGAGATGCAGGCCTATAAGGGTGAGCCCTTAAAGACCGGGGGTTTTTGCGAACGAGCTGTGGGCCACCCGTTTAGACTCGTTTTGCCCTTCTTTTATTTTTCTTTTAAGCTTAATTAATAAAAAAAATACAACTCTACTCCTTTTCATGAAGTAAGGATTGAGGAACCTCAAACTTGCATATATAGTTTTATTTAATTGTAAACTCATTGTAGAGTTTCCAAGCCACATATAGACATACTTCAGGAACTAAATCATTGGCTTGGAAGTTGGAAGCCCTCTCCACTAAATTTTTTCTCTATTACTAAGCTCCATTCAGATAAAACTAAGTCCTTCCATATTGATAAAAAAGTATGAGCTTTTAAGTGAATAAATTTTCTGAATTTATTCTAATAAATAGTATGACCGAATCATTAATATTGATTGAAAGACCGCTATCAATTCAAGACTAACCTTAGTTTTTGAATAAAAGATAGATTACAGTTTAATCTTCTTGTAAGTTAGCATGAATGCTAAACAAAACACAAATTAAAATGCTTAAAAAATTGATTTATCTACACTTCATTAATTATGTATGGAGAGACATTGAAAAGTAGAGAAATAAATAAGTTTTAAATTTTGAATTTGAGGTTTAAATTGTGATGAGGCCCCAATTTAATACTCCTTCGATTCTAAATATAAGATAACTTTGACTTTTTTAAGAGTTTTAGGGAGTAAATTAGACCATTAAATTATAACATATGTCATGTATAGTAGATTATATGTCAATTTATATGTAGAACAAATTAATTCTGAGAAAAAAAAATATAGACAATTTAAAGTGATTAATTTTGTATCAATATTTTCTTAAAAAAACAAGTCAAAATGATGTTAGATGAGGCCCAATATCTTTTATATAATTAAGGAGCATGATAAGTCGTGATTACTAATGGGCTCAGGTAAAGTGTAGGTGATCAGTAATGACAAGTTGAAGAGTGTGAAGCACGGAGTGGTGACAAATTGGAGTACACAGGCAAAGGTGTTGTTGATGAATTCCATCCTGCTGTCTACAGACCTTTCACACCTAGGGAATTCTATATGAAGTACTTTGAGAATGATGCTGACACAGAAGCAACCTTTGGTTATTTTAAGGCATGACATGATCAACATGAATCAAATTAAATAAATAATGTTATGAAGTTTGTTTTTAGCTTCGTCGGCTTCTCTATGTTTAAATATTAAGTTGTTTTTTCACCAAATAAATAAATAAATATTAAGTTGTTTATGAAATTTGTTTATTCATTTTTGAATTTTGGATAATTAAAATCTTAAATATCTGAATCAAATTATATCCAAATCGAAAGTTACAACTCGCATAACACAACCACTAACATATCTGCCAACTAGTATCAACTGAAGACAACATAGTATTTAAACATAGACAAGCCAACAAAGTTGTAAACAAACTTCATAACAACATTTATTCGACTCAGGTTGATCATGTCATGTCCTGAAATAATCAAAAGTTGCTTCTGTGTCAGCATCGTTCTCAAAGAACTTCATATAGAACTCCTTAGGCGTGAAAGGTTTATAGACAGCAGGATGGAGATCATCAATAACACCTTTTGCTGGCTCTATAACACTCTCCTCCGAAGCCGTCACGAAAAACGCTGCTGATGATCGAAATCTACTCTCATTGGTCACCACTCTGTGCTTCACACTCCTCAACTTACCATTACTTATTACCTGCACTCTCACATAACCCATTAATCATAACTTAATTATAATAGTCCTTCTCTATATAAAAGAAATGTTCATTAGGAAAAAAATTAAACATGGAGCACACTATTTGAAAATATGACATTCCAAAATTATGCAACTATAAGACCCTTCTGACCTTTTTTTTAAGTTAACACGTGTTATATGTAGTGAGTTCATAAATACTCCCTCCGGTCCTAAATATAAGACTTAGTTGACTTTTTTGGAAAATCCTAAAAAAACAAAATAAGTTAATTATAAATTGATTTACCTAATTTTTTTCCTTAGACTAGTTTGTTTCACCTATAAACTAACGGATAATCTAAAAATATATCAAATATGTTATAATTTAATAACCTATTTCGCAACCTTAATCTCTTCAAAAAAAGTCAACCAGGTCTTATATTTAGGACCAGAGGGAGTACTATAAATTGGTTTTGAAGAAAAATTAATTATAAACAATTAAAGTGATTAATTTTGTATCATTAATTTCTCCAAAAATGTTAAAGGGATATTATAATTAGGACATGAGAGATATTAAAGTTAAGGAAATTTATGGCTTTTTACAAGGCCCCTCTTTCAAATTACTTTTCTGATGTGTGATGTGCACAAATCAACATGTACCTGAAGGAGGCAGCCAACGTTGACGACAAAAGCATGTGGAATAGGGTCAACGCCAATCCAATGGTCATCTTTGAAGATTTGAAGCCCTGAAACTTTATCTTGGAGAAGAAAAGTAATGAGATTGGCATCATCATGCGGGCATGTTCCAAGAGTCAAACTTGGTTCAGGACATGGTGGATAGTGAAGGGCAGTGAGCACCGTAAGTCCACTTAGTCCATTCTCAAAATACCCAAGTTCCAGTCCAAGTCCTTCACTAATCAGCTCCAAAATTCTTGAAGCCAATTTCTTAATTCCCACGGAACATGCCCCAACAATGTCTCTGTATCTAGCTGGACTTTCAGGCCAAAAGTTCTGCCACTTTTCTAAGGGATGACACTGGTGTTGCAAAAAGTCTCTCCACATGTGAACTTTCTCATTGGCATAATTTTCACAGCTCGTGAAATAGATACACTTGCTGCTAAAATCTTGAGTGTACAAGTGTTTCTTGGCTTCATCTGGCATTTGGAAGAACTCTCTTATCACACTTAACGTTTCATCCATTACATTCTCTGAAACCCCATGATTCACCACCTGCTTTCCCATGCAAACCTTAAATTAGACTTTTGGTCACAACTCACAAAGATATGGAGGAAATTACAAATTATTAGGTGACAACTGCACACTAGTCTCAAGTAATGGATTTAATTTCATAAAGGTCCTAAGGAGTTGTTAATAAACCTGGAAGAATCCGAATTCTTGGGAAGCCTTGAGAATTTGGTGAATTACATGTGTTCGATCACCTTTCTCCGAGTCACTGAGATCAATCACCGGGATTCCTTCACCTTTAGGAACATGGAAGTTGCCTGGTCTTTTTTCTGGTGGATATATGTAATCCTCAGGCACTGGTCGCACATTATACCAGTTTGAAACAAGTTTCTCCATATTCTCTGATCAACAGGATGTTAAAAAAGAGAAACTAAACAATGTTTTGTTCAATTGGTGATGATTAATGTGACATATTGATCTGTATTTAAATAGAACCCGTTCTACCCATGAACATCACCTGGAACTTAAAGAGATACTATCTACAAGGCAAAACGAAATACAACAAATGAAGACAGGGAGAGGTGGTCCATGTACTTTATTTATTAATATACTTATTAGTGTGGTACGATTACGACCCAATTAGTTTTTTTAAAAGAAAATCAATAATCTTAATCATGGACTTTGATTCATATCATCCTTTCCTATGTACTAATACAATTATTGATATAAAGAGTCTTGTAACCCAATAGTATAACATTTCCATTTTAGGTGAAAGGTTGTGAGTTTGATCCCACTTGTAATCTCAAGCCGTTAGTGCTTACCTTTTTAATTAAAAAATATGATTATTAATGACAAATAACGGCTCAAGAAAAACAGTAAAAAATATAGTAATACCATTATTAATTTCCGGCTGAAGTTCAATTATTAGTTTGCTCCTCTCTCCCTGTTCTTTTTTTTTTCATGATCCTCTCACTTTTGTTTGCTGCCATTTCAAGACAATTGAGTCCTTTTCGTTCTAACAATAATACAACAATAATGTTAGGGAGTAGTGACAATTTAAGGCCTCATATATATAAAAGAGATTAATATTAAATCGGGACCTCATCATAAATTAAAATTTCAAATTGGAACCAAATGACAAGCACATCTAGAACTTGATCCCCAACATGATGCACTTGTCCGAAGGCACTATAATTTCCAAATATTAAATAAGAATTTCACTCAAATATTTTAGTTGTTGACCTTTTAAAGTGGAGTCTTGATTAGGATTGACATAGTACTAATACTCCCTCCTGTCCGAAATATAATACCCCTGACTTTTCTGTGGAAGATAAGGAAGCAAATTAAATTATTAAATTATAATATATGACTCATAATAGTTAGATTACAAGTTAGTTCATGAGTAGAATAAATTGGTTTTGAGTAAAAAGATAGTTATAGAAATTTTAAAATAGTTAATTTTTCATCCTTAATTTCTTCACAAAGTCAAAATGATCTTATAATTATGACCAAAAGAGTAATATCTAAGACACTTTCTGCTGCAACATAGTATAATGCACTCCACTAGTAGTGCCTTATATTTTTCCAAGTGATATCACCCCCTAATGCTAGGCTTCTTCGCCTTTTATAACGAGACACTTCATATTATCTTTTAACATCCTCCTCTTCATCTTCCTCTTCTTGTAGCAATTTCTATATATTAAGGTTATTAAACCCAAACCGACATCTAGACAGACAAGAAAGTAGGTTAATGGTCTGTGGGTTAGCTCATAGTCAACTCGGGGTCAGATAAGTGAGAAATAAAATGATATAAATTTTGAAATTTACCATCATGTTATCCAAATATTAAATACAAAGTTAATAACATCGATCACTGACAAAATAATTACATCATCCAATATTATTTTGGATTTCCTTAATATATTCACTTATTAGTATCAATATAATATACATTCACATTATAATCGGTATTAATCAAATATTGTTTTATAATAAAATTTAGGCTAAAGTATTATTTCTGAAGTATAAAAAAAATAGATAGATGTTAATTAAAAGGGTAATAGACCTAATCTACCCTCCAAGTAACCACCTAGGAGCACTGGGCACCCTGTACTAACAACAGACCCATATCTACACTCAAAGTAACCAAAGTGTTTAAAAAATACCCCAAGTGGACGGTCAATCACGTTTGACCGTTAATCTGCCCATGTGGCCGCCACGTGGGTTAAATTTTTGCCACGTAGGATATGTCATGTGGGGGTAATGGACCTAATCTACCCTCCAAGTAACCACCTAGGAGCAATGAGCACCCTGAACTAACAACAGGCTCATATTTACACTTAAAGTGATCAAAGTGTTTAAAAAATACCCGAGTGGACGGTCAATCACGTTTGACCGTTAATCTGCTCATGTGGCCACCACGTAGGTTAAATTTTTGGTACGTAGAATATGTCATGTAGGGTCCACATATAATAAAAAAACACGTAAAGAGGAGAGGGGATTGCTTTTTGATTATATGTGGGACCCACATGACATATCCTACGTGGCAAAATTTTAACCACGTGGTGGCCACATGGGCAGATTAACTGTCAAACATGATTGACCGTCCATTGGTGGTATTTTTAAACATTTTGGTAAAATATGAGTATGTTGTTAGTTCAGGGTGCTCAGTGCTCCTGAGTGGTTACTTGGAGGGTAGATTAGGTCCATTTCCCCCACATGACATATCTTACGTGGCAAAAATTTAACTCACGTGGCGGCCACATAGGCAGATTAACGGTCAAACGTGATTGACCGTCAACTTGGGGTATTTTTTAAACACTTTGGTTACTTTGAGTGTAGATATGGGTCTGTTGTTAGTTCATGGTGCCCAGTGCTCCTGGGTGGTTACTTGGAGGGTAGATTAGGTTCATTACCTTAATTAAAACACATTTCTTTACAGACACAATATATTTTTATCTCAAAAAATTAATAATAATGGAAAAATATCATAAAAACTGAAGATATAAACGATTTGATTTTCAATAGTAATTTTTTTTAAAAAAAAAAATGCAACCCTGGTCAGCCCCAGTAACCCACCGGGTTGCTCCGGGTTACTTATCGATCCACATGCTAATCCAGCCCGGTCTCATGCCTGGGTTGGCTGGCTTTGGGATAACCCGGACGGTCTGACCAGTTTTGATAAGGATGTTACTCCCTCCGGTCCTAAATATAAGACCTAATTGACTTTTTTGAAAAATTCTAAAAAAAAACAAAATAAGTTAATTATAAATTGATTTACCTAATTTTTTTCCTTAAACTAGTTTATTTTACTTATAAACTAATGGATAATCTAAAAATATATCAAATGTGTCATGATTTAATAGACTATTTTGTAACTTTAACCTCTCCAAAAAAAAGTGATGTAGGTCCTATATTTAGGACCAGAGGTAGTATTATATACAGTTTTAACTAAATCGTAAGTGTGTGTTTGGTTCAAACTTCAAAACATACACCAGAAACATATACACGCTTTAGACTAGTATCATGACATGAAGTCATTGTCAGACATCTTTTTTGCTTAAGCTTGTTAGTTACATTTATATTGAAAACTTCCTTCTATTTTCAATTTCCTTCATGTGCGCATGTTATATTAAAACCAAACATAAGATTAATCACCAAAGAAGTTGGAAGCAAATCAAGTCATACTAAAATGCAGCCTATATAGAACATTAAACTAAAACTAAAGGACACGCATAATACTGATTCTGATCCTTTGGTGTTATGCCTTGAAAAATTCTAGCGTAGCTTGTGAGTCACCCTGAGTTGCATAGAACTTCGAGAGAAAATCTTTGAACTTGAAGGACTTGTAAATTGGAGGATGGAGTTCATCAATCAGAGCCTCTGCTGGTTCTATAATACTCTCCTCTGATGCACCTATGAAAAATGCAACTGAAATTCGAGCCCCACTTGAATTTGTCACAGCTCGATGTTCTACACTTTTTAGCTTCTTGTTACTGATTACCTGAAACCTCATCAACACAAAAATTTTTTAAACATTAACTGTAATAAATGAAAGCCTTTTTTACATTTGTTTCAGAACAAAACGTGAATAAATAAGTTAATTATTTTACCAAAAGTAAAATAAAAAGGGAAATCACATTCAGTTCATAAGGGAATTAATCATAATCAGGTCGCGTACAACTAAAGGGGGTTGAATTTACAACTTATAAGACTTTCTTATAATTAATCCTGTTATAAGACTTGGATGTAATTTTCTCAAATAAAAGGCTCCAAAACCTACATAAAAACTGTCACAACTGGTGTGTGTGTGTGTGTGTGTATACCTGCAATTGGGAAGCTATATTGACTACAATTGCATGTGGGTTAGGATCAACACCAATCCACCTATCATCCTTTAACACTTGAAGTCCATAGACACCATCTTGGAGCAAAAGAGTTATGATGTTTGGATCAGCATGCTTGGGTATTCCTAGAGTCAAATCTGGTTGAGGACATTTTGGATAGAAATTAGCTGTTAAGTTCATAGTTTGGCTATATTCACCCTCAAGATATTCTCTATACAATCCAAGTCCTTCACTAATTAACCTTAATATCCTGGAACCCAACTTCTTCACTTCCACTGAACACACCCTAACAATCTCTCTGATACAAATTAGATTAAACACAGTAAGTGAAGAAATCAATATGCATGTATAAAAGCAGACACACACACACACACATACACACAAACAAAAGCATATAAGGTTTGTATATTACTGGTATCTGGTTGGGGTTTTAGGCCAAATATGCTGCCACCTATCTAATGGATGACAGGGGTGTTTGAGGCAGTCCCTCCATATTTCAACATTCTCTGCAGCATAAGTTTTACTATTACTAAAAAACTTCACATCAGTCAGGCCAAAACCCTCTGAGTATAAGCTCTGCTTTGCCTCTGCTGGCAACTGGAAGAACTCCTTCAACACACTTATTGTTTCATTGAGCACACTCTCTGGAATCCCATGATTTATCACCTGTATATATTTATAAGTTTCAATAATCACATTATTGCAACCATACCACAGTTTGTTCCTAAAAATAGAATTTAATAGTCTCTTTTGAAAAATTATACGAAAACTCCATACCTTACTTATAAATTGATTTACATGAATATTTTCTCTATATCATGTTATTTGACTTATACCAACATATTATGTAATTGTGTGTAAAATATATTATGACTAAATGACCCATTTTGTTTCTTTAACATCTATAGAGAAAGTCAACTAGTTCTTCTATTATACTCCCTCCGGTCCCTAATGTAAGAGCCCAAAATTTGAATGGTTTTGGTCCCTAATGTAAGAGGTCACCCCACTTTCTCTCCTCATTTAATGCATTTTTTCCTACTTTACCCCTAACTCTCTTTCATATTTATTAATGGTTATGTATTTCTCTCTCTTAAAAGTACCATAATAAATATGGGCAATTTTGGAAAAGAAGCATTAACTCCAGACAACCAACTAACATTCACATGTTTTCTTAAGAAGCATTTTTTTTGCGGCTAGCTCTTACATTAGGGACCGGAGGTAGTACTTCTTCCTCTGGTTCTAAATATAAGACTTAGTTGACTTTTTTTAAGTATCCTAAGAAAACTAAATAAGGTAATTAAAATTGATTTTCCTAAAGTTTTCTTCTAAAGCAGTTTATTTCACTTATTAACTAAGATTATTAATCTGATAATATACAAAATATATTATGATTAAGTGGTTCATTTTGCTTTCTAAGCATTCTCCAAAAAGTCAACTAGGTGGTCTTATATTTAGCACGAGAGTCAGTATTTCGTAAAAGAGGAAGTGATTGATTCAACTTTGAAAATCTTATTCTTTCACCAAAAGGGGAAAAACAACCAACAAAGTTATGGTATGAACCTGGAAAAACCCAAACTCTTGAGCTGCCTTGAGAGTTTCGTCTATGGTAGCTTTGTCTGCTTCTTGGCTGAGGTCAATCACTGGCAAGCTTTCACTTATAGGAACTTGGACGCTTCCTGGTCTTGTTTCTAGTGGAAACACGTATTTCTCAGCCACATCTTGCTCGTCATACCAGTTTGAAACCTGTTTCTCCATTATTGCTGATCCACAGGGTGCAAAACAACTCACAATGTTTTTTCTAATGGCAAATTAGTTGCTGTGAGCTATTGTTTTATCCTACCTCATGTCCTTATGATAAAGGGAGTAAAATAAAATTAGTTAATTATTTAATGAAACATGATATTTCTGAAAAACCTATGTGTATTACTATTACTATTAGATTATATATCAATGGATGAGTCAGGTAAATTAGTTTAAGAAAAAAAAGTTTGGAGAAAAATGATAAATATTAGAAATAAAAAGAAGAAAAAACATACTATTTATTTAGGATCAAAAGTCAACACGAACTAGATCAATGGAGGTAATGCTTGGATGAACAAAATGACATCTACTGCTACTTCATTGACATCTACCATGCTTAATTTGAAAAGAGAGAGAAACATTGAAGCAAAAATCCCTAGAAGAGTATAACCACAAGCACATAAAACTTCAGTTACAAGGAAAGTGAAATCCAGTTATCAACCTTCCTGAAATAAATAGTAAAACTCTTGTAAATCAACAAGGAAAGAAGAAGCCGGAAAATGAGTTAATAACAAAAGTTGTCTATGACAGTAATTATAATATTAATCTTTTAATTTATCCATTACCGGTGGTCCGCATATTAGAGGACCTGTGCCTGCAAGAAGAGAAGACAAGATATGGAAGAGAGCCTAAGCTATTTGAAAAAAAAAATGTATAGATAGCTTGCAGCTTTGGCAAATAGTAGTTAAAGAAGGGGTCAACGAATATTGCAGGAACCTCATATGCATTTTGGTTACATACTCCCTCCAGTCCTAATTATAAGTCGCCTTTGACTTTTTTGGAAAATCCTAAAAAAGAAAAATAAGTCAATCATAAATTGATTTAACTAATTTTTCCCTTAAACTAGTTTGTTTAACCTATAAACTAATGATTAATATAAAAATTTATCAAATATGTCATAATATAATAACATATTTTGTAACCTTAACATCTCCAAAAAAAGTCAATCGTGACTTATATTTAGGACCGGAGGGAGTATTTCCTAACTGTTGACTTTCTTTTTATTGGTTCCCGTTCTGACTACTGCCTTTTTGTATTCAAATAAAAACCAATAGCCAATGAGGTTTGTGGCGTGCTTTTCTTAAATTATTACTCATATAATGATTGTCCTTTAATAATAATCAAATAATATATGGGGTAAGTAATTGAAGAAAATGTTTGTGGTGTTTTAGAAAAAAACATTCCATATGAATAAGCTTAAATTACGCATTTCTTCTAATCAAATTGAGTAGGACTGAAAGGAGTAATAATTAAGTTTATGTATACATCAGTAGCATATTCGGATAAGACTGGCATAATGAAATTAATATCTTACATCTCAAGAAAGTTATAACATGTAAATCATCCGCAAATGGAGCATCTAAGGAGAACATAAAAAGGACCACACACACATGAAGATGCTGATATCCTTGGGTGCTACGCCTTGAAAAAGTCTACCGAGGCTTGTGAATCACCATAAGTTGAAAAGAATTTATCAATGAATTCTTTGCTCTTGAAGGACTTGTAAATTGGAGGATGAAGTTCATCAGTAATAGCTTTTGCTGGCTCTATTATACTCTCATCGAAAGCACCAATGAAAAATGCAGCTGAAATTCTAGCTTCACTTGAATTTGTCACAGCTCTGTGCTCTGCACTTTTCAGTTTGTTGTTAAATTAAGCATTCATTGCTATCATTGAGATCATTTATACAATTTCAACCCACTCTCTAATACTTCTGAATGAAATATTTTGGGCTAAGAATCAATTGCGTCCCAATATTCATTCAGATCTATTTTGCCAAAAAAAAAAATTGTTTGAAATTACCGCGAAAGTATTAAAATGTAGCATCATTGCCCTATATTGTTAAAAAAATCACATTGACATATAAAAAAGTTATATTGTCATTAATATTAATATTTTAACTGTAAATGACAATATTGCTAAGTGGACAATTTTACATTAAAAAGCATTCATGGCAAAATAGCTCATGCGCAAAAACTTTTAGAAGAAAATGAACTGTTGAACCAATTTCTTTATCACTTAAAGTTTAAATGACTTGGATCATAAGCGCTCACCGGAGCTTTAAGCATGCACCTGAGTTTAGAGGTTCTTACACCTACCAACAAGGTGAAAGATTTGACTTATGATGTTATAAATCATGGTCAACTCTATACCAACTAGACCAACCTTTTTATTGACAAATGAAAATTTTTAGATACATCAAGAAAATTGAGAGTGTACATATACCTGCAACTGGGAGGCTATATTGACAACAATTGCATGTGGGTTGGGATCAACACCAATCCATGTATCATCCTTCAACACCTGAAGTCCATAGACGCCATTTTGAAGTAAAAGGGTTATGATGTGAGGATCAGCATGCTTGGTTACTCCAAGAGTCAAATCTGGTTGTGGACATGTTGGATAGTAATTAACGGCTAGAGACATAGTTTGGCTGTATTCATCAAGGTATTCTCCATGCAGTCCAAGTCCTTCACTTAATAACCTCAATATCCTTGAACTCAACTTCCTCACTTCCACTGAACATGCCCCAACACACTCCCTAAGTCACAAAAGTTATATAAAGTATACATTCCCAACATATCAGTAAAGCATTTAATTAATTAATAAAAATACATATAGCATCAAGATGTATGTTAATCACCTGTATGTGGTAGGGGTCTGAGGCCACATATGTTGCCATTTTTCTAGAGGATGACATGAGTGTCTGAGAGAGTCCCTCCACAAATGAGCCTTCTCTATTGCATAATTTAGGGAACTGGTACAGAGTAAGCAATCCTTGCTGGTAAAACCCTCTGTGAACAAGTCTTGCTTCTCATCTGCCGGTAACATGAAGAACTCATTCCAAACATTCATTGCTTCCTTAATTACATTCTCCGGAATCCCATGGTCGATCACCTACACACAGACGTCTCATCACACTTTATTACAATTGAATGATAAATCCAGCTTGGTAAAACTCCTATTCTTTCATCAAACCTAAAAAAGACTAATATATAAATACTACTTTCAATCTAACTTATAAGAGCTCGTTGAAGTTGACTACTTTTAATCTTCTATCCAATTCTAAATATAAGTTCACTTTGACTTTTTAATGGAAGTTTAAGGAAGCAAATTAGACCACAAAATTATAACATACCACATATTATATCATATGTTAGATTGTAAGTAGAATATAGTAATTTTGATAACAATATAACTATAGACAATTTGAATTGATCACTTTTGTATTCTTATAATTTCGTCAAAAGAGACAAAGTGATTTTATAATTGAGACTCAGTGGAGTATTAAATATAATGTTTTTTTTTTATTTTATCTCCTATGTTTTCCATATATCTGATGTAGAAATCAATGCTTCTTCACATGAGTATTTTTAATCATATAACACATGCTGCAATTGAATAATTTATTTAATCTCCTCAAATCAGTCAATTGAACTTTATATTAAGTAGGTGATCAAAATAACATAGTATGTCAAACCTGAAAGAATCCAAACTCCTCAGAAGCCTTGATGATTTTCTGAATGGTAACTGCTCTATCACCTTTCTCTGCTAGGCTGATATCGATCACTGGGATGGTTTCACCTATAGGAACATGGATGCTTCCTGGTCTTGTTTCTGGTGGAGTTATGTAATCCTCTGGTACAGAGACAATATTATTGCTCCAGCTTGAAACTAGTTTGGCCATCAAGGTTGGTTGATTCACTAAGGAACTCAGAGACACTAATGTTTTAGCAGTTGGAAATTATTGTATGAATTAGCATGAGTAGTAATGATTTATTCACTTTGTAGTTAAATAAACCCCATTTTTTACTGCTGCGGCCGGCAATCATATATAAATTATTCTCAAGTTGCTTTCAAATATGTTTGATTAGTCTACCAGCTTTTTGTTTTTAATTAATGGTGCAAATTACTTCTTTTACACGTATCTCAAATTACTCGGGTTATAAGTTAAATTACCCTATTGAAACAATGGATTTTCAAGAATAAATTATATTTAAAACGGAAATAATGAAAATTATGAATGAGAGTTGTCCCAACAAAGCTATCAAGTCACACTACTTACATTTGACCTGAACATTAAATATTAGACACCTATGTGAAAAATAATAAAATATAGCTAATAATCAACAAGATACCTATTTATTCTTTTTTATTTTACATTTTGATTGAGATGAAAATAAGTTAAAATACACAGTGAACAATAACTTTTTGTCTGGGCGAAGCAAACTAAACCATAGATGAAGCAGCAAAAGACAGCATACAGGCGGACAAGGCTATAACAAAAGGGTAATGGACCTAATCTGCACCCCAAGTAACCACCAAGGAGCGCTGAGCACCCTGAACTAACAACAGGCCCGTATCTGGACTCCAAGTAACTAAGGTGGTTAAAAACTACCCCGGTTGGACGGTCAATAACGTTTGACCGTTACTATGCCTATGTGGCTGCCACGCGAGCACCTGCTTTGCCACCTCTGCTTGCCACGTGTGTATTTTAAATGGACCTAATCTGCCCTCCAAGTAACCACTCAGGAGCACTGAGCACCCTGAACTAACAACAGACCCATATCTACACTCAAAGTAACCAATGTGTTTAAAAACTACCCCGGGTGGACGGTCAATGAAGTTTGACCGTTACTATGCCTATGTGGTCGCCACGTGAAGGCCTATTTGCGCCTTGTCATCGCCACCTAAGATATGTTCATGTGGGTCTCACCTATAATAATAAACAATTTCTCTCTCTCTCTCTTTATCACTATCACCACAACCCCCCAACACCCACCACCCCTACCCACGCCACCCCCCTCACCTCCCCAGCCCCCACTGCCTCACCTCCACTGCCCCCCACCCACGCCACCTCTGCTTGCCACGTTTGAGGGGGTGGCATGGGTGGGGGTGGTGGGTGTTGGGGGGCTATGGTGATGGTGATGAAGAGGGAGAGAGAAATTGTTTATTATTATAGGTGGAACCCACATGAACATATCTTACGTGGAGATGACAAGGCGCCGGGTGGCAAAATAGGCCTTTACGCGGCAGCGACATGAACATAGTAACGGTCAAATGTCATTGACCGTCCGCCCGGGATAGTTTTTAAACACATTGGTTACTGTGAGTGCAGATATGGGCCTGTTGTTAGTTCAGGGTGCTCAGTGCTCTTGGGTGGTTACTTGGAGGGCAGATTAGGTCCATTTAAAATACACACGTGGCAAAGCAGATGCTCGCGTGGCAGCCACATAGCATAGTAACGGCCGAACGTTGTTGACCGTCCAACCGGGGTAATTTTTAACCACCTTAGTTACTTGGAGTCCAGATACAAGCCTGTTGTTAGTTCAGGGTGCTCAGCGCTCCTTGGTGGTTACTTGGGGGCAGATTAGGTCCATTACCCATAACAAAAAACAAAGTTGATATAACTTCAAGTTATCCTTTGTCTAACTTGGTTTTGAGTTAAACACCAAATTTTGATCCTAAATTTTCGTTCCACCTAAAACATTATTAGTCCCTATAATTAAATGAATATGGATCATTTTGCCATTTAAAGAATCAAAGACTTTTATTTAAAATCTGGGAACTGACATCAAAATAAAGATACATTTAAAGGACCACAATTACAGAGAACAAAGAGTGAAATAAGATGGTAGCATGTTTTTATCTTATAATGGTAATAATTAATTTTTTGTATGCACCATTGCACATAATCTCTTAAAACTAGCATCATCTTGTCAGTGTCTCACATCTCTTTTGCTTCAGCTGCCTTGTTAATATCCTTTCAGCGCGCATATTATATTCAAAGTGCACATCCAGGAAGTTATTACGAGCAAGTAATTATCAAATGGAGCCCATAATAACAACATAAAAATGAACAAATGTACATAAAGACGCTATATCATTATGGTGTTATGCCTTGAGAAATTCTAGCATGGCTTGTGAGTCACCGTAAGTTGCATAGAATTTAGCAATAATATCTTTGCTCTTGAAGGCCTTGTAAATGGGAGGATGGAGTTCATCAATTAGAGCCTTTGCTGGTTCTATTATACTCTCCTCCAAAGCACCTATGAAAAATGCAGCTGAAGTTCTAGCTTTACTTGAATTTGTCACTACTCTATGCTCTGCACTCTTCAATTTGTCATTACTTATCACCTACAATACCATCACCACTTGTTCATATAATAATTTTTACTTTCTTTCGGCATGATGTTGGTTTAGAATCGATGAATTTCTCAAATGACAAAAATTCTAAGTGATATGGATATGGAAACTCACTGGAATGAAGATATGCCTCAGGATTTAGCTAGAGAGTACGCATAGATGTACTTTTAAATCTTACTATTCCAGGTCCTAAATATAAGATTTATTTGAGTTTTTTGAGAATCCTAAGAAAGTAAAACGAACCACTTAATCATAACATGTTTTATTTATTAATTGATCATATGTCAATTTATAAGTCAAATAAATTAGTTCAGAAAAAAATTTAGGAAAATCAATTTTAATTACTTTATTTAGTTTTCTTAGGATTCTCCAAAAAAATCAACTAGATGTTATATATAGCATCGAAGGAGTATTAACAATGTAATCACATTGAAGGTTAGATTTTTACTAACAATCTTATTAATCATGTGGCAACTCATTACTAAATAAATCCACCTGCTTTATAAACAAAATGTTACTACTATAAGAAAAATAAGTGTCTCTGTGTGTACCTGCAAATGGGAGGCTATATTGACGACGATTGCATGTGGGTTGGGATCGACACCAATCCATGTAATATCCTTCAACACCTGAAGTCCATAGACGCCATCTTGGAGTAAAAGAGTTATGATGTTAGGATCAGCATGTTTGGTCACTCCTAGAGTCAAATCTGGTTGAGGACACGTTGGATAGTGATTAACTGCTAATGCCATGGTTTGACTATATGCATCAAGGTATTCTCCATGCAGTCCAAGTCCTTCACTCAATAACCTCAATATCCTTGAACTCAACTTGTTCACTGCCACAGAACATGCCCCAACACACTCTCTGATTCATATATATATATATATATATATATGTATATATATATATATATATATATATATATATATATATATATTCAATAAGAAGAATTTAGAGTTTAGAGGTTGTACTCATTTATAGCACCAAGATGTATATTATCATCTGTCCCTAAATATAATAGTCAGTTGACTTTTTTGGAAAAGCTTGAAAAACTCGATAAGGTAATTTAAAATTGATTTTCGTAGATCTTTTCTCTAAACTATTTTATTTGACTCATAAATTGACATATGATCTAATAATATATAAAATATGTTATGATTAAGTGGTTCATTTCACTTTCTTAGTATTCTCCAGAAAAGTCAACTAATTATTATATTTAGAAAAGGAGGGAGTATAATATTAATTACTTGTATGTGGTAGGGGTATGAGGCCACATATGTTGCCATTTCTCTAGAGGATGACATGAGTGTCTGAGAGAGTCCCTCCACAAATGAACCTTCTCGTTTGCATAATTTAGAGTGCTGGTGCAGAGTAAGCAATCCTTGCTGCTGAAACTATCTGTGTACAAGTCTTGCTTCTCCTCTGCCGGCAACAAGAAGAACTCCTTCCACACATTCATTGCGCCCTTCATTACATTCTCTGGAATCCCATGGTTGATTACCTATATGTGCGTGTCATTACCATCACGCGTTTATTATTTTTTTTGAATCATCACGCGTTTATTATACTATAGCTAGTTGGAGTTGAACTTTAAATTAAATACAAGTTTTCTTTTCCATTATTTTAGCTCTTATATTTATCACATGATGCAAAATCTGATAGCAGAGAGTACTTTTAGGAATATTACATTAAATCGATAAATGTGCAATTTTACTAGTGAAGTGTTGCTGCAGGACAAATAAGTTTTGATGAGTGCTAAAACACCAATGAGCTTTTTGAAATGTACTGAAATACCAATTAATCTATAAAACATAGCAATACAAATTAAACTAACTCCGTATATTTTTCCTCAATGCGTGTCAGAGTAAGCACACGTTAGATGAGTAAAAAAAAATTAAAGGACATTTGGAAGAAATAAACGAAGTTAATTGTTTCGTTTCATTTTAAAAATTTATTGATATACTAGCATCCTTCAAGGCATATTTATACCATATGTTCTAACTGCAATACATTGTAAAATATTAAATAGGCTATAAATAAATAGTTTATGTAACTCATTTCATCTCCTTAATGTAATCAATTAAACTTTATGCTTAGTAGTTTGAGACTTAATGCAAGTGTATCCCATAACACGTGTTTTTATAAAAAGAAAAAAGATGAGCCCTCCAGGCCCCTCCCACCCAGCCCAAAGAAAATTGAAGCTCCTAATATTAAGCATGAAATGAAAGGAACATGGTCTATAATATACTCCCTCCGTTCCTAAATATAAGATCACTTTGAGTAATTTGGAGAGATTAAGGAAAACTTTCAAATGAATTAGGATTACATGATCTTCCCAAAATACCCCTCACTTAAATTTAAAAGATTGAAGGAGTAATTTACTTGTAATTGTAAAATGAGTATAGGGGTAATTTGCGCAAAACTTGAGAAAAAATAGAAAATGATCTTATATTAGGAACTTATTCACATTCTCAAAGTGATCTTATATTTAGAATGGGAGGGAGGGAGTAATATATATATGGCGAACCTGAAAGAATCCAAACTCCTGAGAGGCCTTTATGATTTTCTGAATGGTAACTGCTCTATCACCTTTGTCCACTTGGCTGAGATCTATCACTGGTATGGTTTCACCTATAGGAACGTGGACGCTTGCTGGCCTTGTTTCTGGTGGATATATGTATGACTCTGGTACTGCCACCACATGTTTGTTCCACCTTGAAACTAGTTTCTCCATCCAGGTTGATTTGAATCACCAAGGAACTCAGAAATACTGATGCTTTAGCAATTGGAAATTATTGTATATGTGAATTGTCACGAGTTATTGACTTTGCACTTAAATATACTCCATTTTTTTATGTTGTGGCCGGCAATCATAATATATTATTCTCAAGTTGCTTTCAGATATGATTGATTAGTCTACCAGCCTTTTGTTTTTTATGTTGCTCAATTATTATTTTTAGGTATCTTAAGTTGAGAGGTTATGAGTTTAGTTGCTTTAGCTAGTTCAGAACTACTTACAAAATGGAAAGTGTTAATACTCATTCTGTCTGACAAACAATTTACGAAGTATCAATTTAGCCAATAAAAAAATGTCTCATTTTGACCAACATTGTTTAGTACCTATTAACCATGTTAATTGACCACCATGCGGACTACTAAAAAGTATTAAAATGTCCTTTCTAAACTAAAATCATCCCTTCCTCCTTTGATCCTCCATCTTCCTCCTACCTCCATCATACGGGTTCACCACTGCGACCTCCACCATCAACAACACACCACCATAGTCTCCACCGTCTTCCCCTTCCCCCTTGATCCACCCATCCTCCTTCAAACAATTGCTGCATTAATCTCCTTCAAGCAATTCCCTTTACTATCATACTAATCAGCATTTTATCGTTCATCATTCTAAATTTAACAAAATGTAATCTTTATTCAATAATGAAAACAATAACAAGGTCAACAAAAAAGTTCAATAATGAAAACAACAGTTAGTAGTACATTGGGCTCAATATCCCCAATTTTAGAACTTTAAGTTTTAGTATTCGGATTCATAGCAACTTTGAGTTTATCGTTACACAGCGTACTCCACATTTAATAAAAATGCAGATACGTTCCACAAACACACAAACAACAACAACATTAACATTCTTCCACTGCTCAGGTGCTAAACCAAAAAAGAACTAAGTGTTGCCTCTAAGTCACCATTTTTGGCAAAAAATTGGCCCAAGAAATCCTTATTTTTGAACGGTTTATACATAGCAGGATGAAGTTCATTCATAAGATCTTTGGCTGGCTCTATGATACTATCTTGTAAAGCACCAATGAAAAATGCAGCAGACGTTCGAGCCATATTTAGATTTGTCACAACTCTGTGCTCAGCACTCCTTACTTTATTGTTACTAATCACCTGCATCCACCAACAACATCAAAATTAACCTCATATGCTATCCAAGAGCAGTTTCTTGGTTTTGCAGTGAATAAAAAATCATGGTATAAATTCATGTGTGTGTACCTGCAAGAGGCAACCCATATTGACTACAAATGCCTGAGGATTAGGCTCAACACCAATCCACTTGTCTTCTTTCAAGACTTGGAGTCCATAGATGCAATCTTGAAGCAAAATGGTAATCAAATTTGGGTCAGCATGCTTGGATGAACCAAGAGTCAAGCTTGGTTGAGGACATGGTGGATAGTGATTAACTACTAGCGTCATGCTTCCACTAAGTAGTTCATCTTCAAAATATTCACTTTTTAGCCCAAGTCCTTCACTGATTAGTGCCAGAATCCTGGAAGCCAACTTTTTTATTTCAATTGAACATGCTCCTACACACTCTCTAAGAACGCACAAGAATCAATTAGTAATGACTAAAAAAAATAAAAATATAAAATAAAAACTTAGACTTCAGTTGAAGAGGCCGTATCATTTACTGGTATCTAATTGGGTTTTGAGGCCAGGTATGCTGCCAATTTTCGAGAGGATGACATGGGTGCCGCAGAAAGTCCCGCCATAGATGAACCTTATCAGCAGTACAATTTATACCGCACGTTCGAAGCCTGCCATGCTCACTAACATCCTTTGAGTCCAAGTTTTCTTTAGCCTCATTGGCCCTCTGGAAAAGTTCTTTGAATATACCCATTGCTTCATCCATCAAATTCTGTGAAACCCCATGATTTATCACCTGTTTTCAATTTAACACACAATTATATAACAGGCAATCGAACTTTGCAGACCCAGGGCTTAGACCAAGATAGAATAAAAAAAAGAGTGACATGAACCTGAAAGAATCCAAACTCTTGAGAAGCTTTGAGAATTTTCTGAACAGCAAGTGCTCGATGATCACCTTTCTCTGCTTCACTGAGATCAATCACTGGAATAACTTCACCTATAGGAACATGGAGGTCCCCAGGTCTTGTTTCTGGTGGAAAAATATAATCCTCTGGCACAGCTCGAACATTGTACCAAGATGAAACAAGTTTCTTCATCATTTTGACTTTAGTAACTAGGTAGACCAAATTGCATAAATGGATACTTAAAACTGCATTGAGTTCTTGTTCATCAATATGCGGTTGTTAGGCTGGCATATTCTATATTTTAAGTTTGACTCAGTAAAATAAATGACACCTGCACATGACTTTGTCTTATTACTTTACCATATTTTTATGCAGTCCAGATAACAATTCAGATGTGGAGGTGCTTTTTTTAATCAAACCAAACATCTCTACTGCTGTGGAAAATAATCATGGAAAGATACTTCTCAACCACTATTTCGTATCCTTTATTCTATATTTGGAGTGAGAGAAAATTAAGAAGAACCTAGATAAGAAAATAGAAGCAAAAATACATTTTTTTCTTATTTGGATAATCAGGATATAATAAATGAGAAAATGAGATATGAAATTCATGTTTTTTCTCCTCAAAGTTTTAGCTTTTAAAATAGAAACGAATTTGATATCAGTCATTCCTTAGCTGCCATAATGTTGACATCTCTCGAAAACAAGTAATTAGATATCAAAGAAGTCCCAATTACTAAGAAGCTAGAGTAATTATGACTGAAAGAAAAATAGATAACACTTGCAAAAAAAAAATTTCATTCCTAAGCTCAGGTTCAGTAGAAAAGGCAACGCTACAGAAAAACAAGGTTTGAAGACAACATAGATCAAGATCAGGGAGTAACGTCACTAGTACACAATACGCACGACAAAGCATCTCTTCGTCTAATCACTTACTCTATAAGCTCTTTGAAGAGAAATAGTTCAATCATAAAAAGAGAAATTTAACTGCTTTTTGACAAAAGATTCAATTTTGAATGTGAAATAGGAATATTCTTAATTATGATGACATTCCCAAACTCACATTTTCTATATTCCGAAAAAAAAAATTTCTTAATGAGGAAAACTTAAAACTAGCAAACCAAATACCCGTACATAGCATAACATATGATTAGAAATGCCAAATCTGCTAAACTCTGCTTCTGGATTGAAGTGAGATGTTGGGTTGGGAGCTGCTAGGTGGTTGAGGGGTATCAGGTAAAGGTAGAGCCTTTGTGGGAAACCCGTGTGCAGAAACAGTACTGGCCTTTTGCTTCAATTGCTCAAGAAGTCGGTGGGCTTCTCTGAGTTCATCCGCAGCACCTGCTCCATGGCTTTCCCAAGCATCTATAGCTTGCTGTTGAAATTCTATTGCAAGGCCATAGCTGCAATTCCAAAACACAATGGATAGCATTAGTCACATTTTTCATCAGTTTAAGTGACAAATAACATTATTATTTTACACATTCATCCAAAAACAAAGATAAAAAACCAACAAAGTATATAACATTGTTCAGGTAACAAAAGTATGCTAGCACATTTAAAAGGCATTGGCGTTCAACCACCCATTTAGAGCATAACATAACACCTAATCTCTCTACATATTATGAACATAAAAATCATTTTATAATCCCTGATACAAAACAAGGAACAAAGAGAAAATCTAACAAGACAACGAATATAAAAAAGCCAGCATTTAATACAACCAGGATACCAAATACATTTCTCTGAGATAGAAGTCTAGAAGCAACCTTTGATCGGAGCATACATTAATCCAAGATCTTTTTTCCTTCAAAAAAAATTGAAAGAAAAATAATGGAACATTCCAAACTGATCGGAAGGAAATCTATCATACACTTGAACATTGACATAACAGCCAATAAATAACCAATTTTTTTTCCAGATTATAATGATCCCAAACCACAATGTATATGCTCACCATTTAGGCATTTAGACTTAGATAGGCTCGAGTAAATTACAATTAAAAATCATAGATTCATAATAATAAAAAATGTAAGTCTTATCTTAGGCCAGTGGACCTGTTACCACACGCGCGCGCCGCACACACACCAATATAATGGAATCAAATGGATTAAAAAAAGCCATCCATACCTTCCCATTTCACCATAGGCTTTTGAAAGATTCTGACAAGCTTCAATTGTATCTGCATGATGTGGACCAAGAGAAACATCCATGATGTCCTTAGCTACAGCAAACATTTGTGCTGCTGATTGGGGTCTTTCCAACTCTAAATATGCCGCTCCCAAATTGTTGTAAATATAACCAACTCCAAAATGCTTGGGACCAAAGCTATCTTTCAATGTTTCAGCAGCACTTTCCAAGTAAGGAATAGCCTGCTGCACCTTTCCTGTCAGCAAGAGTAACCACCCTATTCTTGCAGAAATGCTTCCCTCTGAATGCTGCTCTTGTGGAAGCTTCTCTAGCAAAGCCAGTGACCTCTTCAACAGTGAGATTGCAGTTTCAAACTCATTCATGGCTTCATACTGCATTGAAATCTCTGAGTATGCCTCAGCTACTTCCACAGGGGACATTGATTCTCTTTTGTCAAGAATCCCACTAGCAATCTTCAAACACCTTTTGGCATCATCAAACTTGTCCTGATTACATAAGGCTTTTGCCATTGATATAAGCACAAGTGCCCGAGTCTCACTATCTGCATCCGTCTGCTGCACAATACTACTCAAAGTACCAGTGGCCTCATCATACCTTCCCAGAGCAATCAACATATTAGCTGCATCTATTTCAGCACGCAGCAAATCAGAGTTAAGATTCCAATTCTTCAAAATTCTCTTGGACAAATTATTCTGCTCCAATGCCTTCTCATGCTCCTCTAACCCACTATATATAACCCCAAGAATCCTTCTATCATGTGCAACCTCCACAGAATTATTCCCCAATTGCTTCTTATGTATCTCCAACGCCTTCATACAAAAAGGCAGCGCCTCCTTGAAGTTCAAAACCGCAACATAAGCCTCCGCCAAATCACGGTTAGCCTTACCCAATTCTTTACTATCCTCTTCCAAACTCAATTCCTTAATATCCAAACACTTCCTAAGATTTTCAATAGCCTCCTCTCTCCTACCCATGGCTGTCTTAACATTAGCCAACTCAAGTTGCACAGCATGAAGAATTGGCCAAACATCATCAACACTATCATTCTCTCCCTGCAACCTACCCAATACTCTATTTGCCCTATTAAGATACCCTAAGCTATCATTAAATCTCTTTAAGCTATAATTAGCAGAACCCATTAACTGCAATGTCATAGCAACAAGTAAAGAAGGCTTATTATTATCTCTATCCAATGCCTTCAAAGCTTTGTCAGCAAAAAATAAAGCTTTTTCAGGATCCTCACCTTCTTGATCAAGCTTGAGACCAATTTTCAAAGAAGCCAACCCAAGATCTCTCTCATCAAAACTACCCTCCATATCCTTGAATATCCTCATCATGTCTTCACTGGTCTCAGCAGACTCAAAAGCTTCCTCAAGCTCAGATTTTTCCTTCAGCTTTTGCTGCCTAGATGACACTTGAGCACTTGTTTCAACTAAAGTTTCAATTTTTCGAAAAGGGTTTGCCTGAAACTCGTTTCTGATGAGTAATCCATTGGTTTTAGTGAAGTTAGTGAGATGGGTTGGTGGATTGGTTGAAGATGAAGCGAATAGTGCAAAAGGGTATAGGCGGCGACGAGTGAGATGATTGAAGAACGTGAGTGACAGTCTTGTCATGGTGATATGAATATGATATGAAGTGAAGTGGAGAGTGTAGCTTCGTTAAGTTTCTTGTAAAGTAAACCTCGTAAAACCCTTTGGAGAAACCAGAGAGTAATGGAAAGGAGGAGATATTCGGCCAAAAACGCAGTCGTTTGGAGGAGAAATTCTTAGTGTGATCACACCAGGTTACCTGTGCTCTGACCAATAATGACGTGTCATGTCAATACATTTTATGTGACATGGTGACTTATCAGTCCACTTGGTTAAGTTTAGACTTAGTTGACTTACTTTTCTTTTGAAATTAAGGAAGCAAAAAATGTTAGTTAATTATAATATATTTAATATTTCATTAGTTAAATAAATTAATTTGGAGAAAAAATTAGCTAATTCAATATATAAGTTGTTTATTTGGCTTTCTTATGATTTTCTAAACAAATCAAATATGTCTTTTACTTAGGATCATCATCATCATCAAAGTCTTATCTCAACTAAGTGGGATCGGCTACATGAATCACACGGCGCCATTGTGCATGCGTGTGTCCATGCTCAATAGATTCGACATACTTTTACGTTGGCTACCAAAGCCTAACACAACCCTACTCATTTATCCAGGCTTTGGACTATAAATATAGGCGGAGTATTTCAAACTTCACAGACTTTTTTTCTTGTAATTCTCTCGAGAATTCTTTCTCTGAATATACTGTTTCAGAGAGAAATTAGGTGTAATAAATTTAGGATGGAGGATGTAATAAATTATAACATCAACCTTACAAAGTTGTGAAGCACGTGTATAATGTTTTGATGTATGAGTGGCCTAAGAATTAAGATAGGGTAAAAATAATAAAGTTGTGAAGCGCATGTATAATGTTTTCATGTAATTTATCAAAAAAAAAATGTTTTGATGTATGAGTGGCCTAAGAGTTAAGATAGGGTAAAAATAATAAAAACTGTGGCACTAATTTTTGTCTCCTGGCTTATCCTCTAGATGGGTATCTAAAAAAGAAAATCATGTTGACTAAACCACATTATCAAGGTTAATTTTGAGTTTTGTCACTATGTTATATGAGGATTGCAAAAAAGAGTGGCATCTATGAATGTCGATCACATGCTTCTATATAGAACACATCTTAAACATTCATAGATGGATCCCATTATGGAAACGTGGGCTTGAGGAAATATTGTGTCAATTAGGCTAAATGGAGCTTAAAAATGATCAAAGCTCAGAAGAAACTGAAAGGAGTTAATCTGAATGGGAATGGAGTACAGGCTCACAATATGTGTTGGAAACCTCCAAATCCAGGTTGGGTAAAGTTGAATACTGATGGAGCATGTACTAAGAGAGGGGTTATGGGGTGTGGAGGCCTTATTAGAGATGCAGATGGTCAATTTTTAACAGGATTTATTCATCACATACCTGAACCCGGTGATTCCCTTCAAGCAGAATTATGGAGTGTGCTGATAGGGCTGAGGATGACATGGGAGCATGGGATAGGCAAGTTGTTCTTGAGACGGATGCTTCAGACGTGGTAAGATTGGTCAATACTCAGAATATTGAAATGCATCCTGACGCCAATATTCTCAAGGAGATAAAGTTCATGTTGGATAGAAATTGGGAAGTTTCAATTCAGCAAATTACAACACTAACTCATGTGCAGACTATCTGGCAAAATACTCACTTCAGTCTATGCCTGGATATCTTCAGTTTAACACACCAGCTGAAAAACCGGTCTTGCTAGTGCAAGCTGACCGAGCTACCTTGGACTCTTTAGATCCTGACTGATAGTTAGTTAGGTTTGGGCTTCTTTTTTGTATCCAAAAAAAATGGCTATATCACATTTGTAAAAAAACTAAAACTCAATGTGATTTAAGCCTCATCAACATACTACTCCCTCCGGTCCTAAATATAAGACCTAATTGACCGTTTTGGAAAATCCTAAAAAAGCAAAACAAGTTAATTATAAATTGATGATTTACCTAATTTTTCCCTTAAACTAGTATATTTTACCTATAAACTAATGTATAATCTAAAAATATATCAAATATGTCATAATTTTATAACCTATTTTGCAACCTTAATCTATCCAAAAAAAGTCATCTAGGTCTAATATTTAGGACCGGGTAGTATTACCCATCTACCTGACCACATATTATGAGTGTATAAATACCAATACTACAATTCTACAAATGTATATCATGGTCCTAACATCTTTATTTTGAGTTTTTAATTCACCATCCTGGATAGTCCCTATGCCATGGGGAACTAAATGAGCTTAAACTAATTTAGATCCGCACTGGGGACCTCCACTTGAGGGTAAAGTGTTGGTCAAGAGGTAGACTACATTCCCAAGGTTTAAACTCAAAACTCATGGTTAAGCGGCGAAATGAGGTTACCACTATGCTACCCAACCACACTTTTTGTTTTGGTCCAAACATCTTTAGCATGTCCTCTTCTTCTAAGAAAACTTGAAAAAATATACGAAAATATTCACATAGCACGCAAAGCACTTGACATGATGAATAACGAATGATGAATGTCTACTTGTTATTGTTTTTACAATGTTCCATTGTTCTTACATTAGCAAGGCAGCCCTTTAAAGCCCCTCTCCAGCCTCGTCCCTCCGAACTTAAGCTGGGTTCACTAAGAATCTATCCCAATAAACCAAATAAATGGACTTTTATATACAACAAAGAATAGAGTTTCCATTGGCAAAATATAAAGCACAGTTACCACTTGCTAAGTAGGAACTCTAATCCATTCCATACACTCAAAAGCAACACCATCCCAAACAAATAATCACATAACAGGCGTCATCATTCAAAGGCTTCGATTAAACGTGGGAGTTTCTGGGGGTCTACTATAAACATCATCAAAAAGAAGATTAACTTCCCCTTCCTCTAAGTCTTCAAGGTATGTTGTTCTAGATAATCTATGATCATCTCTCCAGTCCAAGTGTTGCTCTTGATCATCTGAATATCCATCAGATAACTTATCATGATAGTCAAATGTCTGGTGATTGAAATCTGGAGGCTCAAAAAAGCTTCCCTGACCTTGCTCACCGCGTGTTCGATTTCTAGCCCACCAATGACTCTTGCTCAACTCTGGCAAATCACTACTCGTCGGATCCTCGATTATAGCTTCCCTGAACAAGGGAGCTGATGTGGATGCCCCAAAGTGAGATTCAGCTCGAACCCCACCATACTCATATTCCCCATACAGATGTTCATTTTCTGAGGGCATCCAATGCTCTCTAGAGTGGAGAGTGGTCTTCTTAAATGGTTCTGTTGGGACATGATGAGGTCCAGTGGTATAGTAGTGATCAAGAATGTAAATATTATTGTTTTGATAGGTATCGCTAGGCCACAATGAACCCAAGTGATTACCAACTTTGAAATTGTTATATGCCATTTCCCTGGATAAGAACAAGGTTTTGTCTCCATTACTCCTCCTATAAGGACCTACCCCTGACATTTTAGGAGGGGAAGATGCATATCTGTTTTCATGTTCTGCTAAATGCTGCCCCCTCAACGTTCTAAGATTCAGCAAAAACTGCTTCCCCTGGATATTTGGCTCCCAAAAATGGTAGGTACTCTGAAAGCTGTAACGATAACAGAAATCATTAAATATTAGGGATAGGAATTGGAAGCATAGAAAGTTTATAGAAATTTTTGTTTCTACAAAATGAGATGGCATGATGCACTATCTGTCTTTTAATAACACATCTTTCAATAGCAGTAACGGTGAGAAAGAAAACTAACTATGAGAACAAAGCATAAGTTTTTGGGCAATTGATGATATTGAACTTATTCAGTTAGAACCAAAAAAAAATTCTAGATCAAACGTAAAATTTATAAATTTTCCAGTAGTATGAAAGAGAAAAGTTGAAATATTGATACTTGTGAATGGGAAAATGAGGTTTACGCATCACAGAATAATGGTAAATTTAAAATGACTAAATTGAAAATAATATCATGATAAAGGACAACAAACAGAAACGAATGAAACTAATGAAGTCCAATGTAGAGATGTGAGCAATTTTTCCAGCATAAAAATATATTGAATTATACAAAAAAGAATTAGTTAAGTGACTTTAACTTGTTAGGTGACAGGTACATTACTGCCTAATTCTGTGTTTTCCAATATTTTCAATCATCCAATCTTTTTTCCTTTTATCAACCACAGTCATTCCAGGTGTTGTATATAAAAAAAACACAAGGTGTTGTATATAAACCATTGCAATCATCAACATAGGAGGAAACAACCTATAGGAAAGCAATAAATATATGTTTCTAACTCTAAACAGAGAGGCTCAACCTAAGCAAAAACAAAATGTAGCAATTCAAGTCGTTGTAGTTCTGTGCATATAAAAATCTGCTAAAACAATACCTCAGAAACGATTTCTCCATCTTCCCCTGAGAACTCCTCCTGTAGCGAGGTGCATTGCATGGAGAACCATAGTTGCTGTTCCCATGAGCTTGAAAATCGAAGACACTAAAACTGAAAATGTTGAGGTTACCACAGAAGATAATTAATATTGCAATCATCACAACAACAACAAAAATATTAAAACAAGAAAATATTCATTTGAAGCAGCCGCAAGTAATTGGCAGAGAGAAACAGGGTGCAAATCAAAGAAGGATGGAAGTCACATGTCAATACCAACCTGCAAACATGGCCAACCCCTTCAACATCCACTGTGAAATCCGCGATGAACTGCAGAATATCATCAACTCGCTGCAAATTTGACAAAAAAGAAAAGTTATGGCATTATGATTAATATATGAAGTAAGAAAAGACAAATTCTTGTCCAAGTAAAGAAGTATTGACCTTTGGCACAACAAATAAAAGCAAATATGGAGTGAGGAAAATTGACGTCATCTCCTCAAGTAACATCATCCCTGTGTACTGCAACATATCAAAATGTGGTAGCATGAGAATAAAGAATATGTTATCATATAGACAACAAAGAAAAAGAACTTGGCCTGTCAAAATGAACACAATTTCATTAAACCGAAAATTGGGAAAGATTACCTGATATAACGTCCCAAACTCATTGCGGACCATTTCAGTACTTTCTTTGCCACGCCATCGTTTTGGCATATAGTGTGTGTGGTGAACCACCCTAGACATAGCTCCCTCAGGATCTAAAACAGAAAGCTCATTTGTAACGGCAAACCGGCTAACAGCTGATATAGTTCCAAAAACAGCAGCATACCAAAACAAATTTCGTCCAAATATCTGAAAGTTCATGTTTATATTTATCAATAACAAATATTATGATGGGTATAAGCATGAAGTCTTCCAAATCCAAATTAGAAGAGATTAATTACATGGGCCTCAAGCAGAGATTCCTCAAGCACAGCAATGATCATCAGAATTGCAAAAAATCCACCTGATACGAAAGATATGAACTTTGCGATGATCGATATGATAGGCGAAGGAAATTGCTTGACATAATCAGAAGCATGTATTGCACTGCTACTCATCCGGTGCTTGAAGAGATGGTCCACCTATAGCAGAAGTATGGGTAGGGTCAGAAACTAGGAGGTGTTTGGTAAAATCCATGGAAAGTTATTCCTTTTCTAAAAAAATAGTCAACCCAATTCTAGTCCCCACTAGGTGAGGGTGCTGGGGAAGGGAATATACTAAGCTCTCTTGCCCCTACTTATGCAGAGAGGATGATTCAAACCCATGACCTCAAACCCCGCTGCAAGCGAGTTAACGTGGAGCTAAGTCGGCCCTTCAAACTATTGTAAAAAATGAGATATACAATTATCAAATATACTTTTTCTCATTAATTATGCTAACTCAAATTTTCAAAAAGAGTATCGTTTTTTACATTATACCCAAAGAGTTGGTGAATTATAGAGCACAATGGCATCATATAATCCATGTAGCTGACTCCACGTAGTGCGATAAGGCTTTGTTGTTGTTGTTCCATTGTTTTTACATTCAAAGGCACAAAAAGATATTTCCAAACTACACAATTACTTTTTCCTATTTCCTTTCTAGTTCATTTTGCACACCAAACAGCCCTAAAGTTTTATTATATTCAATAATTTTAAAAGAGGACTATTAAACAAAGTTAGAATATTTGCTAGAAGAAGCATGCTAGTAATTAGAATAACATATGTCAAAGAGGAAAAACTCAACCCTTTCTCTGATAAAGATTTTCTATAAATTAGTATTCATAAGCCATAACTCAAAAGCTCTCTAGAATGATATATATATTTAGACTAGCAGTAAATCATAAGCATTAAACAAATGAACTGAAGGTTAGAACGAAAAGAACAGTGTTACCTCATTAAATTCCCTAAAGATCCACCTTGACAAATTTGACCATCTTCGGGATGATGCTGAGCTTGGGTGATTATAAAATTGTTCAGCATGCCTCAGGAAGAGATACACCAACATGAATATAACTAGAAATGGAGAAAGTAAAAGCATTGCAAGCCCAACTACCATAAGCCTTTTCTTCAATGTCTGTGGGTTTGACAAGAAATCCCTTTTAACACAAAAGTTTCTGCAGAAAAAGCATGTCATTATGGATTGGACAGGAAAAATTGATCAAAATACCATATGTAATAAGAAACATTACTACATACGTATTGATGAATATCTACTCTCTTTCATAAATGAATAGTCAAACTGAAGAAAGCCCTCCAAAAACATGACTTCTAAAATCCACATGTTGCCATATGTGATATTGTCCGTGTTAAAAATGGCTAGCAGTTAACTAGAAAGCAGGAAGCACAAGACAGAGTGCCATTCATTTGGTATGCTAAATTATAGCAATATGAATTGAAAAAGTCTAGTCAAGTTCATTCAATTTTGTACTGCACATCGTACAGCTTTAAATATGCAGAAGCCCCCCCACAACCCCCCCCCAAAAAAAAAAAAAACCACCCAACCTGAGAACAAAGTGAAACCAGTACAAACTGTGGCAACACTTTCAAAAAGGGTTCTCAATAAATGAGCTCCACAATGCAAACTATTTCTCCCCAGACGGGGCATGGAGGCACAGCCCCAGCAAAGTGACTCAAATATATGACTGAAATATAGAAAAGTTAAACATTTGGTCCATCTAGTTTCACTCAACTTCTATTTTAAACCTTTTGTTTTATAATTAATAATAATTAGAACCTTATAGTTTAAATAATTAAATGGGATGTAAAATATGCAAGCAACCTGTAGAAGCTTCTTGCTAAGGACATGTAAAAAAATGAAATAAAAAGATAAAGTTAATATCGTATTATTCTCTAACCAATTGCCCCAGCCCCTATACAAAGTATAGGGTCAAATCTAAATTTCTGCAAGAACTGATACAACATCTTGACAGAAAACCTTATGTAAGAGAACTTAAATATAAAATGCAGTAAAAGCATTATTGTAAAGCCAAAAATGACCCATTGTCTGTCGATAAAAAATTAACTACTAATCACCATGGAAATTGAAGATGAAAGGTTATTATGTATAAACAGAAAACCATATCACGGCATAGTATAGAATCCGTAACTTCAAAACAGACAAGTTAGGCTACCAATTATAATTGCCTAAGGCAAAGCAACAAACCAATAAATGTCGAGCACAATGTCCAAACTTATGTGGGGCATGTTTCTCTAATTCTCTCATTAACTATAAATCCATAAATGACTAGAGAATCAGATATCTGCCAAGTTCAACATTCTATGAGCCACCATTATATATCTCCTAAATGGCCACAAAATCACCAGATTAGCTCATCATTTATCATGATAATTTGAAGAAAAATTTCAATAACCACTCCTAAGATGATGTAAGATTAAAAAGCCCATGCATATCTACACACTTTGTCAAAACAGATAAGCAATCTTTATAAACATGAAAAGGCATCTGCATAGAAATTAACCCACCGATCAAACATGCTCTGCAGGATGCACCAGTTCAGAGTCCATTCAAGTGTCTTGGTTAATATTAGACGATATTCTGTTCCATCAGGATCACATTTCACGCAAGGACCGGCACCTGGGACCCACCGAGAAATGGGGAAAGCAAGCACTCCCTTGTTAATCATTCCAATCAAGTAGTTTTCTTTCCGCATCAGTCTCACCACCATATCATGAGCAGAGAGATCCTTTACCACACAGAGCTGCTGTGAACTTTGCAACAAAACAATCTTTTCCAAAATTGTAGGCCAGGGCATAGTTTGAATTTCATTGTCAGTAACATGGAGACTGCAAGAAAATCAAGGAAAATCATGACAAAATCAAGTCAGCCATCCCAAAGTTAGAGTTTCTATCTTAAATTTGATGGTACATCATTTGTGCTTACCTATTGGAATAAAAGTGACGGGTTTGCAGAATGTCCTTTAGTGGAGCAAAGAACTTGAAAAAATAGAATTTCCAATAGATGGACAATATTGCTAAATATCCAACAATGACAGCCTTTGAAAGTGTAAATGGGGTTAAAGGGTGTTGATGAATAGCTTCTTTACCAAGATCACAGGGCTTAGTTCCAGATTCAACTGCATCCATCCCACACTTTGCATTACGAAGCCCATTCCAATCAACAAACAATAAGAAAAATCCTGAGAAACATATGGTAAATCCTAGACTAAGAAGTTCAACAATCCACTTAATAATAATGCACCAAAGCCCTTTCTCGCAGTAGTAGCTGTATATTCTTTCAAAGAAGAGGTCCAAATCAGGAATTGGCTTTACATTCACACTCTCACCATTAAGAAGCCCTGAAGGGCTTTCACTTCCTGGACTAGGAATCCTTCCATAGGCAGAAAGCTCGATCTCTGGTGGAACATCCTGAAGCAAACCCGTATTCAGAGACGATTCATCTTGACGCTTCCATTTAAATATGTTGAAAACATTAGGACCCCTTGGCCTGGTAAACATTGTTCACAGACACTGACAATAGGCATAAACAGCCAGTCCATGACCCAGAGACCTGAATGATAAGGCCATGATAAAGAGTCAAGATAAAAATCTACCAAAACACAAACATGAAAAAAAAAGGTTAATTTAAAGCTAAATCAAGCAAATAATCATAAACAGGTTTCCCAGTCAACTTCAAATCATAGGCATTAACGTTATCCATTTTAAGCTAAAGGCTAAAAATGTCAGCCACAAACTTTACATACATACATCCATTTTCTTAAAAAAAACATGGGTAGATATTTTAAAAACTATCAAAATCAACTTTTAACACCCACACTGTATAACCTAGCCTCCCTGCTAACAAAATATCCATCCACAATTTATATATGTGTCCACATAGCACCAAAAACCAGTGTTGTAAAAGCCGGACCGGAAGGCGAGCTAGACATGGCTTCGGCTCATGGTTCAAGACAGTCGAATCGCTCAAACAAATGGTTGAACCGACCAGTCAAACTAATAACCTTTGAGCGGAAATATGAAGCGGTCGACAGTTGGACCGGTAAGCCGAAATATGAAGCGGTCGACCGGTCCAAACGTTCGGTCCGTTCTTACAGCACTGCCAAAAACATTCAATTCCACAATGGACAATCATAGACTATTAGATAATATAATTAAACTAACTAATTGAGGCACTAACGATCACGCTGCTGATAACCGATTGAAAATTTTAAGCAAAAGAAGAAAAAACGCAAATGCAAATGCAAATGAAATTCTGTCAATAGAATCTAACTAACCCATCAGAAAAAGCAACTACCCATTATCATAAACTGGATTAAAGTAAAGAAAAACAATATTAGCAAACCGTACACTGAAGAAATCAAAGGCTACCTGGAACTAAGCAGAACTCATGGGAGAACTCATGAACAAAGTTCCGTACGAGAAAGACGAAAAACGAAGATACCCAGTAACGAAAATTGAAGAAAGGACAAGAAAGTTGTGAAATTTGGGGTTGAAAGAAAAGGATAATCCGCCAAGAAATGAAGAGGGCTTGATTGCGTAGAAGACGATGAAATAGAAGTAACACGTAAATAAATTGGATGAATTTAATGATTAATAGTACTATGACTTTGGAAGGAACAAAATTATTGAAGAGTCTTTTACGTCGCTTCGTTTCCTTTGTGAAGATTGTTTAATAGTGAAAGGAGACGTGAGGATGAGTGAAACTTTTGCTTCTATGACTACTCGCAAACCCTCGAGTGGTAAAAATCGGTTTTTTGATATGAGGATGGAGGTGAAATAATTAGGGTTAAATTAAAAAACCTCTTTTGTTAAAATAATTTTATAGAAATTATTCCATGTCTTTTCGTGTTGGCAAAAATTATTTAGGGTTTTGAAGAAAATAGTGAGTGAATAGCATCTTTCACAAATTCAAGACGTGATAACTTGTACTATTGGTTATTCTGCTCATCTTTGTTTGGTGGTTTTGTAAATGGTTGACAGTTGAGTTGCTTATACAATTGTAGGTGTGTTATTAAAATTAATGATTTAATGGTGGAATATAAAAACATTGATAATTATGGTTTAATTGTATATTTAGATGGGAAACACTTACGTCAAGTTCCTTTATCCAGATTCTCAAGTTCTTTTAATATAGGAGTGACATGTGTCCTTTTATAACAACAATTCATTCAATCTAACGGCCAGTAATTGGAGAAATGGAGAACCTGGATTGAGGAACTTGACCTAAGTAAGGTCCTATTTAGATATATCTCATAGGGATGTGAGAAATTATTACGCAAACTCGATTAACAAGTAAGTTCTAATGTAAAATTTTAAATTTGAAATGAACCGTATAAAATCAATGATAACCTACAAAATCAACTATTGAAGGAAAATTATTATGTGAACTTAGTGCTTCATACTACTCCGGTCCTAAATATAGGACCTAATTGACTTTTTTTGGAGAGATTAAGGTTGCGAAATAGGTTATTAAATCATGACATATTTGATTATTTTTAAATTATCCATTAGTTTATAGGTAAAATAAACTAGTTTAAGGGAAAAATTAGGTAAATCAATTTATGATTAACTTATTTTGTTTTTTTAAGGATTTTCTAGAAAAAGTCAATTAGGTGGTCTGACAAATCGTAAGTAAACACCTAAAGTCTGAAGTGATAATTTCAATTTGACTTGGCAACCAAGAAAACTAACTACCACATAAAAATCAAATCTCATGTATTCAATGTTTTTGTTAAGTATATTAAATATTTTTTAATTAAAAGAATTTTTGTATAAGCATGATGCACCACGTCATTTGTGATCTTACCACTCACAGGTAAACACATAATTTTCTAGTGTGAATTGGACTTGACACCATAAAAAGTGAACGGCCACAAAAAAAAATTATATTTTCAATGTTTTTTCTTATTTTGAGTTGAAAAAAATATTTCATCAATTAATTGACTTTTTATGATTGCAAATCATATTGAAAATTCCATACCATCACACCTAATATGTCACCTGTGATTACTTGCATCGCATTTGTACAGCAATTTCTCTTTGTTTACATATAAATGTAAATAAGAGAAAACACTACTATATTTCTCTATGTGATTAGGAAGTTTGATATTAAATTTATAAGTAGTTTTCATTTAACTTCATCATCTCCTTCTTTCTTCTCTCTTTCTTTTCAACACAAAATTTTAAGGATAGAGTTTGGCTCACACACAATCTAAAAAAAATACTCCTAGTACTCCTAACTATCGAATATGACAAACAAATGTCTTAAAATTCATCATAACCTCTCTACCTCGAGTATGTAAATAATGTTACAAAACAGTTGTGCTTTATAAGATTTTTTGTTGATTTCAATGTCTATTAATATAATTAGTTATTGTGAAATGTTATTAATTGGAGAATTAGTAGGTCAACAAACTATATTTCAAAATTAAAGAGTTAGCACTAATAAGAGTTAGTTGACTTCTTTAAAATTTTATGATCCAAAATATACTACTTTAAATTGTTTATCCGTTATTTCTTCTCAAAAATAAGTTATTTTTCTCATGAATATCATACTCTCTCCGTTCTTAAATACTACCTCCGGTCCTAAATATAGGACCTAGATAATTTTTTTTGGAGAAGTTAAGGTTGCAAAATAGTCTATTAAATCATGACATATTTGATATATTTTTAGATTATCCATTAGTATATAGGTAAAATAAACTAGTTTAAAGGAAAAAATTAGGTAAATCAATTCAAAATTAACTTATTTTGCTGTTTTTTAGGATTTTTCAAAAAAGTCAATTAGGTCTTATATTTAGGACCGGAGGGAGTATAAGATTACTTTTCTTAAATTTGATTATATTTAGGACATTAGTTTAGTTATTAACATATGATATTACCAATTTATCCTAACCATATATCTTTTTCCTCACTCTCCCTCTCTTATTTGTTCTTATAAATAAATATTACTGTGGTTAATTTAAGAAAAAATTGGGAAAAATTAGAAATGATCTTATATTTAGAAACAAATTAAAAATTGAAAGTGATCTTAAATTTAGCAACGGTTGGAGTATAATCTAATTACATGTCACATGTACTAAGGTTTAGGGATCCATTTCCTTAGGCTCTGTTTAGTCAACACAAGAATCAATTGGCTCTTATAATAAAGAGCAAATGAAATATTTAATGTATAAAAAATTGTGGAGGAACATCCCCTAATTTATAAATAAATCAAATAAAACAATGGTATTCAGCCATCAAATGCCTGTACTTGCTCTATTTCAAACTATTAACTAAAATTCAGTGTTTTGCAGCACCATTGGCCTATTGTTAATCTGCAAAACTATGAATGAAAAATGAAATTAGACAAAACAACAACAAAAACAAACGAAATTTAAATGAGGTGCAGACATTGACTCATGCAATGCCTACAAATCCCTGAAAATATCATTGTACACATTACTGATGGTTTTCCACTTTTCCTCTTCCCATTCGGCCCGCTATTTGACATGTAATATCACTGCATAAACAATAGCTCCATCAGGGTCCCCTTATAACTTCCCTTGTAAATGTCATCCAGCCTCCAAAACTCAAACAGATTCTACATGGGCCCCAATTCACAGTTCATTTGTTAAATAAATGGGTTTCCCCCTTAAGTTACAGCCCATACATATTACTTCATTTAGCTTCTTACATGCTTCAGTGATCACCTCCATCACCATAATCAGATCAGCTAGATTAAAAAATCTGGGCCACAAACCAGCCCAGAGGCCCAAGACAGAATGTAACGCAAGTAGAGGGGCCCACATCTCAAATCTGGAGGGCGAGTTCCCTAGGGAAGAACTCGCGGGAACGAACGAGTCATTTTGGCGGGAACGCCACGTGGCATCAAACCACGCGAAGATCACCCAAGATCTCCCGCCAAAAAAATCACTATATCAAACCTCACTCGTCAAGAGCAAAGCCAAATCCCTCATCTCTCCACCGTCACCGGCGTCGTTTCCCGGCGACCTTTAACGATGAGTTCCTCCAAGAAGGCGCGTGCGAGCGATTCAGCCGCGAAATCGGAATCACCAGATCTCATCTCGTCAAAAACTCCGGAGAAGTCGTCTCACTTCTCGCGCCGTACGAGAAATCGCGGCGTTTTGCTCTCCGTTAAAGAAGTGAGGGAAGTCGCTGAGAGCCTCCACGATCGGAGGGCTCAGAATGTGAAGCCCGTTCGAAGGAAGATTGCGAGTTCTTTTGGTGAAGTCTCGCCGAGAAAATCCAAGGCCGTGATTGATAAGCCGGTGAAGCTGCCGGAAAAGTAATGTTTGAATGTGTATTTTGATATGTTGTTGACTTTTTGTTTTTTTTTTTTTGTTTTTTGATTCTGACGCTTAGGGTTTTAACCTCAGGTTTGAGATTTTGGCTGAGTTCTTTGACAGTTTAGATAGCTCTATCCGATTGTTGAATTTGAAAGGCTCTTCAACGACTTTCGCTAATGTCTGCCCCAAAATCGAATGTTTGACTGATAGGTATTGTGGATTTCAAGAATGATATCTGCTCTGAATAATAGGAATGATTTATGATTGTATGATTGATTGGTGTAATTTGTGTAGGAGATTTACTCATAGTCATTTGGCTCAGTTGAAATTCATATTTCCTGAGGCACTTGTTATAAAGAAGGTGCTCAGGTTTGATGAGAGAACTAGTTGTATGAAGCCAGATCTCCATCTTACACTAGATCCTGACTCGAAGTTGATTTCTGAGGGTGGAAATGTGTCTTTAAGAAAGTTATTTCGCTTAAGGTTAAGAGATTTTTGTGACTCACATCCTGAGGTATTACTTACTTCCTTTGCTTTCTATTCTTTGCAATTTTATTTTTTGATAAAATTACTTATGCTTAGTACATTTATAGCTTCATTGTTCACTAGCTGGCATCATAATCTGTGGTTCTGAATGTATTCTGGAAATTATTGGGTTGCTGATTAGCTGCCAATGCCAATGTTTTAACCCATGTTTTCTTATCAATATCAGTGGAACTTGACTGAGTCTAGGTGAAAAAGCATGATGTTTATGGAAATTAATTGCTTCTCCATTCAGGTTGATGAAATTCCAGAAGAAATTCTGCCTGAGCCATTCAATCGCCGGAAGCAAGATAATGCCGTGGATATCAATTTAGAACTTGCTGCTACGGGAGAAGAAAACTCATTAATGCCTGCTAACATGTCAAATGAAGCACATCAGCTACAGCCAGCAGTAGCCACTCATATGCCTCAATCTTTCAGGAGGCGGTTTTCTCAGAAATCTGTAAAAGATGTGGTGGATGATGTGCAAAAACTGTCACCAGAAGGCTCATTACCTCCTCAATCTGTCCCAGATTTAGAATCGACCATGACGAATTCATCAAGTGTTGGCACTACTATGTGCCCAACAATGTGTGCTTCTCCAGCTAATATCAAATCATCTGGTGCATCAGTTGCCACTCCAGATAAATTTGTGTCTACCCCATCTAGGTTGATGAGCCATACACCTGCATTGCCTCACCCCAAGAGATGTTACATGAGCCCCGATGACAGCTCTTGCAGCTCACCAAACAAGTTGGTTAGGCGTGCAAGCATGAAGAAGTCATTGAACTTTGACACTCCATTAAAAAATCAGAGGACAGAGTATGAATCTGAAGGCATCACCACTGATGATGATATTTATGATATTCTCCCCGAGAGTCTTCTCCAGTCGGTATGTCTTAAACCACACTATACATTTCCACGTGCAGGATTGTTACTAGTCTGGTTTTAACATTTCTACATAGGATAATTAGCAGTAGTCCTAAACATTTCATATAATTCAATAGTTGAACAATCAATATGTTAAAAAAAAACTTTTTCCCTTTGTCCAGAGGCTGACACATGTGATAGGCTTTCTTGTGCTTTTTGGTTTTTGTCTTTGTGATGATTGCTACTAGGTCTGCTTGGTTATTCTCATCAATAGTGGAAAAGTGGATAATACTCTTCTGTTTATTTATTAATGGATCCATTGTTTATCCTTCACTTGCAGATTAAAGAGAAGGAGAGAATAGCAATGGAGGAAAGAAATCCGGCCATCTCACAAGCCAAAAGACGGAAAAAAATGATTGCCTCCCTCCCTAAAATATTTAACATGATTCATCTCTTGGTTCATTCAATGAATCGTTCGGTTGTCACGAAAGAGGAGCTTCTGAGCAAGATTATCTCAAACCATTGTGATATTGTTGACCGGAGTAAGATACAATTATATACAATCAATTATTAGATAAGCAGCCATTTTCATTTTGCTGAATCACGCATTGTATTCTCAGGAGAAGTTGAGGAGCAGCTGAATTTGTTGCTAGAACTAGTACCCGAATGGATCTCAGAAAAGCTGGCAACTAGTGGAGACCTGCTAGTCTGGTTAGTTTCTGTTAAACGTTATCGTAGTATATATTGTGTGTTCTCTGAATTCGCTTACTTAACAACAACGTAGTTTCACTTTTCCCCATTTTTGATGTAACTATCCGTCCTTTTTGCAGCGTAAATAAAATGCAGAGCCCTGAGATCATACGATCTCAGCTTGCAGAAGCAAAGTGAGCTAGAAGGTCATAATGATTTGGAGTATCATTGCATCTTTTTATTTATCAAGACAAGTGATGTACAAATACCCTTTAATTTAGAGCTGCTTGTAAATGGTTATTTATTTGGTAATATTAAAGATATGAGGATAGCTCACAACAGAGACCAGCTTTTCCATTTTGGGTAAATATCATGAAATACTTGGATGGAATTTTATCCTTTTTATTTTTTCTCTTTGGCGCATTGACGATATACTAGTGTGATTTTCCATCATTGCGGAACCCTCGACACTTTATAAGACTTCCGAGTCATGAAATCCCATCTCGCCTGGCTCCACCTTGTTCAGAACTTAAATTCTCTGTCTGCCTTGAAGTCACTATTTGAGTCCTGCTTTCCTTTTGCTCATATGTTGAACTTGATAGATGCCCTGACTTGTAATCTTGATCACTTTCTTTTCCCCATAAAAGCAAGTATAGGCCTACGATAACGATGACACCTCCCAATATACTGAAATAGTCAAAAAATTAGTCTGAAACTAATGAGACATGAATATTGCCTGAAGCTTGAAAAGAAGGGTGAACATGCCTGCCCTTATAAAGCTGTTCCCCCATTACGAAATATGCCAAGACTGACACTAGAACTGTCCCAAGGGGATTGAACATAGTCACAAAGACAGGTCCCTTTTGGTCCGCAGTCCAGAACTGAATGAAAAAACTTAAAGCACAACATATAATTCCCTGCTTATGCCATAACACCTATAGTTAGAGCCTGCAATAACTTCAACTTTTTCAAGTCTTTTAGCAGCAAAGCTTTACTTACAGCATATAAGATGCAAAAGAGTTCGATTCTGGATGTTATGAACCAGAAATGGAGTTCATGTTTGTCAATTACAGTAAAGGCCGCTGATTGTACTGCACCGATACAATTCATCCACGCCGTAAGTGAGAGCTGTGCCGGATATTTCTTCACTGCATACGCCTACAACACATACAGACGACAATATGTCCCAGGTTTAGATATATGATTTTAAGGTTCGCACAACAAATTTCAAATTGATAGTAGTTGTTCTTTCAGGAGCCAGTCTTTTGTTGCGAGTTGCTTGCGTGTTAAATGTATTGGTTTCTTTTTCTTTTTTTTTTTTGTTAATCATCGTCCGATTTAATCCGGACTCGAAGGGTAGGAGTGTTACCCACATAGGCAAGATTATTCTCTCTCCCAATGATAGGGTTTCCCAGGATTCGAACGCGTTCTCATCCTTACGGGGGTTGTAGACCGCTTACTAGTTCAACCAACTACCCATTAGTAATGTATTGGTTTCTTTTATAGACAAAGTATACCTGCATTATGTAGAATAGGGACCATGATATGCAACTTGCAACAGTCAAAATAGATCCCTTAATCCAGTCAGTATGAGCAGATTGGCCTCTGATTAAGATTGGAGCAGCTTTCAAGTTTGGTATGTCATGCCCTTTGTACAAAGTCATAATCAAGGCCCCAGCCAATGATAGAAGGGTTCCGAGGATCTTAGCTATACCACGAGGGTTCTTAACATCAACAGCCTCTAACCTACGTGCAAAATGACATGAAAGGAAAAAATGGATCCCATTCTTCTATAGCAGAAAGATAATCTCATAAGTGAATTCAAATGATGGTTTTGTTACATGTACTTACTTGAGTGCAACTGCAATCATAAATGTTAGAGCAGATATTGTGTTAACCATTGATGTGACAAAGGAAGGAGAGATATACTTCAAGCTTGCAAAATACATGTTCAACGTAAGGCTAACCCTGTTCCATAGCAAAGAGGAGGAAAGCAGGATCAAAATTCAATCAAAATATATAGGGCAATGGACCTATTTTACCCTTCAAGTGGTACCCTGGACCACTAGGCACCCTAAACTAACACTGAGTACAATTTTACCGCTGAAGTAACCAAAGTGGTTCAATTTTACCCCCTGACGAATGTAATGTTGACACGTAGGATATAATGTTGACATGTCAACATTACATTCGTCAGAGGGTAAAATTGGACCACATTGGTTACTTTAAGGGTAAAATTGGACCACTTTGGTTACTTCAGGGGTAAAATTGCACCCAGTGTTAGTTTAGGGTGCCCAGTGGTCCAGGGTGGTTACTTGAAGGGTAAAATAGGGTCATTGCCCAAATATATATTGTGGTTGAAATATTCAAGAATTCAACTCGAGTTCTGTACCCCATGAGAGAAAGCAAAAAAAGCTCCACGAACATTGTCACCGTCATCTTCGGTCTAGATTTTCTGGTAAGGTGATTAAATATCAGGAAACCACCACATGGTCAACATATTATCTTAGAGAAAAGTATGAATATTTTCACTACTACTCATAAGTTGCCCATGTCCTTTTGCATATGAAAAACTGCGGAGGGTATATAGGAAATACCTTTCAAGAACATAGGCAAAAGGAAGCACTACAATACCACCAAGAGCATGCCTGTAAGTTACAAAGACATGAGGGTTCATGCCCTTGTTGAAGGAAGCCTCTATCAGAAAATATAGTAGTGTGGCAACTCCTTGAACAAAAACCATGAAAATATGAAGTCTGTATGTTTTACAGATCATCCAAAATGCATTCTCTCCGCCAGACATTTCCTTATACTGAGAAGCTAGAAATCTATAATATTTATAAGTCTCTGCTTGTTTCTGAAGTTGTTGGAGAGATCTTCAGGCAGATAAATAAGAGAAATATCACCTTTAGAACTTAAAGGTAATAATTCCTTTCCTGGTCTCTTTGTTATGTGTTATGTGTGTATCAACATGCTAAATGGAACACTGACATGGAAAGCTATTGACCGCGCTGATCAAATTTTCCACTAAAGATGGAACATTTCTATTCCATTAAAAGTGATCTGGGAATTCCAACATTTATAGGGGATCCCTACTTAGCTAAGTACTTCTATTAGATATTTTATGAATTCCAACATTTAATTGTGAAAAGCTTTTTTTGTTTAAAACTGAAAAAAATAGTAAAATTTATGTATAAAAAAATGTGATCACCATTATGCCTAGTTATTATGGGAATCCTACTGTAAGTTATATTACTCCATCGGTCCTAAATATAGGACCTAGATAACTTTTTTTGGGGAGATTAAGGAAGGCTTAATTTTAGATGTCTTTCCAATAATACTCCTCCTTAATTAGTTTGATTACTTAGTAGTCCTTCCTCCCCTATTATTAAGGAGTTGTTAAGAAGAAGAAGGGTAATTTAGGAAAAAGGTGACCAAAAATGTATCTAGGTTTTAGGACCAAAATGAAGTCTCTATCTAGGTCCTATATTTAGGTTGAGGACCGGAGGGAGTATATGATACTAAGTTATATTATATGATACTGCACTCGCACTTATATGGGCTCCCAAAATTGTGATCACCACCAGTGCCCATCGTAGTAATGAGAAACCACATTCTCATTATTGAGAGTAAATTTGGGTCATCCAAAATTTGTTCTTGGCGAATCAAATTTTAAAATTTTTGGATGATCATTTTTTTCAAAGGTAAATTTAATTTCTTTAACAAATGACAATTTTAAAATTAACTTTAGTTTTAATTTTGTATCATTAAAACTAAAAATATTAAAATAAGCTAAAATTGAAACTTGAACGTTAAAATAATAATGAAGGGCACACATTAAGATGAACAAAAATACAATGCTCAATTTGTAACGACTAACGAGCATTCCCTCTAATATGTAGTGTAGTATGGTCGCAATCAAAATGAATCTTAGATTCCCAATGGTAACATATTGTCTAATACGAGTAATTCGTAATATAAAATCTTTGCTATGTGGGTTGGAAGTTGTAGAAATTATTTTTTATATTTAATACTACCTCCGGTCCTAAATATAGGACCTAGATGACTTTTTTTTGGAGAAGTTAAAGTTGCAAAATAGTCTATTAAATCATACATATTTGATATATTTTTAGATTATTCATTAGTTTATAAGTAAAATAAACTAGTTTAAGGGAAAAAATTAGGTAAACCAATTTATAATTAACTTATTTTGCTTTTTTTTAGGAGTTTTCAAAAAAGTCAATTAGGTCTTATATTTAGGACCGGAGGGAGTAGTAAATTTAAACACTTTTTTTTAATAGTATGATAAATAAAGGAATTGGTTTTTGATATCAACAAAAGGTACTCCTAAAACAGTAGTTTACATTTATATTCCTATATAATATTACTTCACATTTTTAATATATCAAATTCGTAGGGCAATATTTGCATATTAAGCAAAACCTGATATGAAAAAGGCAGGCACTTATGTAGTACTTTTCTTTTGCAGCATTGGAATTTTTTTTTTTTTTGGTCGAATGGAGCATTGGAATTTTAAAGTTCAATTTGGACACTGTCAGGTTAAATGAACTAAAGCGACAACTCATGACAAACTCAAACAGATATGACCCTAAATGAGCATATGAACTCGATACGTGGAGAGAGAGAGAGAGAGAGAGAGAGGTATCAATGGTATATATTGGAAACTTGTTGGGAAAAAAAAAAAGGATTTAGGGACTTTATTGTCCATTTGTCCTCATGATCTCATCAGCGAGGCTTTTTAGTTTGGGTGTTTTCTTTTGGTCCTCGCTCCGAAATCCCAATTCCCAATTCCCAATTCCCAACACAACACATTTTTATTAAAATGAATGTTATTTTAAAAAACTTGAGATAGCATATCTCTATATATTTGGGAAAATTAATATGAGGTCTCATAAGGGGCTTAATACTAGAAATGTCTTATAAACTCTTCATATTAAAGTATGGTCCCTATGACCTTACTTCAATAAACTCCAAATACCAAAAGACCATTTTACCCCTCATACAAAACTAAATTCATTTCCTTCATTTCCTACTCATGAGTTTGTTACTCGCGCCAATTATATTGTCACACTAGCTCATTACCCATTATTTGTTGCTCATTAACTCGTTAGAGAGTAACTCATAAACTTGTTAGACCTACTATTGAGCTTGTTATTCGCGGATCATTATTTTGTCACACTAACTCATTACCTCGTTATTTGTTACTTTTGTATGTTTATAAATAGTTTTTAGGTATTTAAAATATATTAAAGTAAAGTCTCTAGGGACCCTTCTTTATTATGTGAAGTTTATGGAAGCTTTCTAGTATTAAGTCCCTTGTAAGGGACCTCATGTTAATTTTCCCTATATGTTTTTCATTTCCTAATCCATATCCATATGTCAAATGTTTGAAGGTGGTGTACGTGTTAATAATATACATGTTTTAAATTAGCTCATTGACCTTCCAGTTCAAAAGAAAAAAAAGAAGAGCTCATTGGCCCTTCTTTGACTCTGGACAGCATCTCTATGTGCCATGTTTGTATGAAATGCAATTGGAATTTATTCGCTGACCCATTTTATTTTGGTGCTCTCTACTGCACACTGCACAGTGCACACACAATAATCAAATCTACTTTCCATTTCAAGAAATATATCCATCACTAAATATTGTCGGTTCTTATCTTATAACATAATTAATGCCTTCAAGCATCTACTTTAATTTAATTTAGGGGAAATCCCAAATAAACCCCTCCCGATACCCAAAAGTACAAGTGAAGAACCTAAACTTCCAAAAGGACTATGAAGGAACCAGCACTTACCTGTCATTTTAAAATTTTGCGAAAAGACAAAATTGCCCCCATCCTAAAACACAAATTGCGAGAAGAGGGGTGGGTGTTAGGGTGGGGTAATAATTTGTGTTTTAGGATGGGACAATTTTGTCTTTTCGCAAATTTTTAAAATGACAGGTAGGTGTTGGTTCCTTCATAGTCCTTTTGGAAATTTAGGTTCCTCACTTGTCCTTTTGGGTATTGGGAGGGATTTTTTTTGGATTTTTCCCTTTAATTTAATTCAACAGTATTTTATTTTAAGAAATTAACACAACTCCAATATATATGGTCGATTAGGTGAATACTCCAATCAAAAAGTCCATAAAACAAATTAACTAATATCTTTGTCCCACTAAATTGTCATCAGATCTTTTCACCCCAAGTGTGTTGCTTTGAAGTACAAGGCAAAAAGAAGCCAAATTTAGCGATTGGCTGATTGCAGTTCAAACTAAATCATTAGGAATATATGTGCAATTTAACTTGAAAAAGAAAAGGAAAATTGCTGAAAATCTCTACATTATACAATTTAGGGTTAAATATCATTTTGGCCAATAAACAATTTTAAAAGGGTCAAATTGACCAAACAACAATAAAATGACTCATTTTGGCCAAAGAACAATTAAAATGGTTCATTTTGGCCAATGAGCTACTTGAAAATACCAAAATAACCCTTGAGACCCACATTTTCAAAAATTATTTTAATTATTTTAATTAGGTCCCAAGGGTTATTTTGGTATTTTCAAGTAGCTCATTGGCCAAAATGAATTATTTTTATTGTTTTTTGGCCAGAATGAGCCCCTTTATTGTTTTTTGGCCAATTTGACCCTTTCAAAATTGTTTATTGGCCAGAATGATATTTAACCCTACAATTTATCATCTAAAAAGGCAAGTGAAATTTGTTTTAAAACCTATGTGCACACTGCAACTTAATTATATTCAGCAGATGCAGTCACACAGGAGACTTTTCATAATTTCCTAAAAACTTTTTTGTAATATGCTTAAGGCAAACGGCCTAGAGAGAATCATGATAGGGTATTTGAAGGATTTCATTTCGGCCCACAGAGGCTGGCTTTGTGACAATTAATCAGAAAAAGAACATTTATCCGGACATTTTGGACCTCATGCTGTTTCTAGCAATGAGAGAAGTTTGGGTCGAGGCCCAATCAATTTGGATTATATGACCTATAAGACTTTACCTCACTTCACAGCCCGTTATATAAAGCTGCGTCACTGTTTAACCGAAGTCAATTGAAAACCACAAATAAAAAAGTCAGTGTCGAGAGCAGACATCAAATTTATCATAAAGTTACTGATTTGAGTACCATGTCTAAGGTGTCACGTCTAAGTTTCTTTTTTTAGCTAAAACTGTTAAGATTGATGTGGACAAAAGGAAAATCTAAGACATGATCATGGGAAAATATGAAAAATAAGCTTTGGAGAGCTGATTATTAATTATGTCTTTGGCATAATTAAGTATGGACAGATCCATATATCGAACAACGATAGGTTAGTTCCAAGGATTTGATACTCTATATCAGGCATCTCTAAATTTTGTGGGGCAAAGATCAATTTGCATGTGTCATGCTCATACTCGTTTGAGTGAATTATTGCAAGGTAAAAACAGAAACTCTAGAGAAAATGTAACTAACCGTCTCAAGCTAAGGAATTTCAAATCTAAAAAGGTTTCCAAATTTTTAGTTATTACTAGACTTAGGACTACAAAGGATTTGAGAGTAATTTGGAGAAGGCGTGGAATGACCTTAGTGCACTTGTTCTTCAAATTTTTATGCTTATTGACGAGTCAGCAATTGTGTCTATATCCATCAACGTCAAAACGTGTCAATATTTTAATGAGGTTAGAAATTGAATTTTTTGAAAATTAACATCTATGTATGAATCAAAATTTCCTATCTACAAGTGGAGCTGCTCTGTGCATCATTTACGAGTTAATTTCTTCTGTTGTATGATTCAAATTCAAGCTGTAGTATCATTTACAATTAATTGATCAAGTGCGTGAGGCTTTTTTTCCCACAACATCATTATTTGTAAATAACATAATTCAATCTAAGTTTAATCTTATTTTGTAAATTAATTAAGCATCTCTATTTATAAATTAAAAAATTGATAGTAAATTTCGTTAAATTTGACTTGTAATAAAACATGTATAACATAGACGTTTAAATGTATACCCATTTTTTTATCAGAATTGGTCCTTGACGTAACGTTCGATCAATTCCTCCTAATACTTACTAATACATTTGATGGGCATCGAGGTAATTTCATACCTTTCAAGTGCTCTAAAGTCCCTTGGGAGTTATTGGTAATAACTGAAATTCAGGAAATTAATTGAATATTTCTAATGTGAGCTGAGTAATTTTCCTATGTATGTTCTGATTAGAGCCGTATGTAACTTGCTTTCAAACTTTTGTCCAAAGTTCAGCCCTCACAATGATTACTCTGATGAGAAAGAAGATAAAAAGAAACACATGTATACAGGAAACTTCACTGGCGTACGTTGGATTTGGAAGCAATATAATATTAATCGCATTTGGTGTAGATATATATGCACTTTCAGTTCTGCCACATACATATGAACACCCGCTACACCATCAAGAACATTTATCTGTTAAGCTGTGTAAAAGTTAAAACAACGCCATCAAGGACAAGCTATATTTATGATTCGAGATCAGTTATAAATTTATGGATTGTGCAACGTAACGTTATCATGTCAAATTGTCAACAACGTAACCAAATAAATATTCAGCCCCGAGAGTGAGGTAAAAATCTGAGGTGAATGCACATGAATAATCTCTATATGTACATCCTGGGTTTGCGGCTAGTGCTTGCCAAATTAAAAGATTGATCAGCATTTTCTCATTCACATGATTGCATACAGCTCAAGATTGTTGATTAGTCTGACGACAAAATAACATCTGAATATCCTCATCACTAACTACAGTTCAGGCCCACTCACCCAACAAAGTCACCAACAAGCATTTCCTTGTGACTTGTGAGACTTTCAAAATTAAGGTGGTCATGATACATCCTTTTCAATTTTTGCCACAGAGCTCAAGGATATGTATTGATTCACCCATGAAAAGGATATATAATGCAAAGTATTTCTATATTAATAATATACTATATGTATATTTCTCTCTTGTAGTCTTGTGTATTTAGAAATTTTTATCTGTATCTTTCTCTCTGCAGGTATACTTAGAAATTTTTATTTTCTTACATAATCCTATATATATCCGAGTATTTAATCTCTCTCTCTCTCTCTCTCTCTCTCTCTCTCTCTCTCTCTGTGTGTGTGTGTGTGTGTTATAATATATGTGAGTAGTGGCTGGCAACAAATCTTCAACAACCGTTAAATTAATATACACTTTATACTCATCAGTGCTAGATATGACAGAATTAATTACTGGCTTCAATCAAATAATAAAAATGTTACTATATGATCAGACTTCCATCTTATTTTGGAAAATATTCCCTTTTTCACAATCATTGATGTGATGAGATTGATTTTCAGTGTAGAGAACAGAGAAGGTGATGGGTTTGATAACAAGAATTTGAAAGTGAGACAATAAGAACAAAGCACACTAGTCTTATCTCTCACTATGTACACATAATTATATAGTGAAGCTAAACCGTACCATATATATACTAAACGACAACATCCACTAAACCAATCTTATCTTTTGGTCTTTTGGAGCTACTTATTGGATTAAGCACTTAATCTCTCGCCAAAAAAACAGAAAAAAATTACTTGTGGTTAAAAAACGAGTTGTACCTTTCATGGCGGTAGGAATATCTTTTTCTAGAATAGTAGTGTTTTTCATCAATCTTAAAAAACACATAATGCTTGACTTTACCTGGAACAGTATCATTTGATCAGATTTCATGCTGTTTGGATGTGGAATTTTATTATTCTATCCGAATGTACCTTTGCTGATGAAAGTGACAGCTTATAAACAATATGATTAGTGTTGCTGAAGAATGGAAATACAGCATTTTACAAATCCAATTATGATATTCCTTGCATAATTTATATCTTAACTCCACACTCTCTACTTACCGCAAGAGGATCGGACAAGACTTTTCCCTTTTCCCTTTTCCCTTTTAACACTACTCACTAATAATAAAGAAACACAAATATTATTCCTTCAACCAAAAAGATTGTTACCCTAATATTAATTAAAGCGTTTTATCATTGAATTTCTCGGGCTTGTAACATTGATCAATATCTAAAAGCTTGATTGTGTTGTGGTTTAGAGATAAGAACATCCATAGGATCGGAAAAAACTGAACAAAGCCCAATACGATAGGTGATAGATTTTCTGGGCAAGCTTTATGATCAGAGGGAAATCTTGTTGTAAAGAGTGTAAGTGTTAGCCCTACTTGCTTAACTAGTAGCTAAAAGCTAACAGATATATTTTATTTAGTTAGTGGCCACTAGTTTGTTTCACTAATCTATTATTCTTCATGTGTTTAATTTATATATAATTTGGATTTTCATGTGCGTAGTGTTCCATTTTCACGCCCATCGATTTTGACTAAGACAGAGGAGGGAATTTCACTGAAAGGACACTTATATTCATGGCTTTTTGGATACGGAGTCATCCTTTTTCTAGATTTTGTTTTCTGAATCTACTCTCTTCTTGTCCTAAATAAGACCTATTTAAATTTTTTCGTGGAAGTAAAAAAAATAAATTAAACCGCTAAATTATTATAACATTTGTTAATTACATGTAATTAAAATATAATAAGTTAGTTCAAAAGTATAATAAATTAGTTATGAAGAAAGAATATGATTATAGATAATCCAAAGTGATTAATTTTCATTTTAATTTCTTTAAAAGAAAAAGTCACTGTCTCTTATAATTAGGATCAGAGATAGTATATATCCTTTTTCAGATGAAGTGTTTGCAAGAAATTAAAGATTGCCTGTGAGATCTGATTTTGGCCCCTAATCTGATCATGCTATGAGAAAAGGAAAAGCAAACAACAAGAGAGAAGAAGAAAAGACCGTAGGCCATGCATGATAAAAAGTTCCCCTTTGGAATCTAAATATACTAGATTTAATCTTTAAAGAAACAACATACATCTTCCTCTTTACACTGTCATTTCATACCTCTAGAAGACATTATATTCATGGAATATGAAATTAAAGTTAATCGAATTGTGTAGGTAAAAAAATCAAAACTTGACAGAAAAGGGAGAGTGAAATCATTGTTCTTGGTTGCTTTTAATTTTTATCATGATTTATGATACTCATGGTCCTTTTCACTAGTCTTTATCCAGAAAGCCTATCATTAGAATCACTAACTCACAGCAACACCTTCATGCATAGCCTAGTTGACTTTGTCCTATGGCCATATTATTCTCGTAAGCTTTCATAACCCTAGACTTAAATTAATTCAAAAAACATGCAAGCCATCCAAAGTTTTTCTTCCCAACATGAAAGAATAATAGTAATCATCAAAATTCTGCACTCTCCCTATAAGTGTGTACACACACACATTTTATGGACCTATATAATTACTTTGTTTGTGGGTTTTGACCAATCTAAGGTAATATGTAACAAATTTCAGGCAATAAAATTAGAGACCCACTTGACTTCTGGCAGTCAAATTTCGAATCAAGTTTTTTATATAAGCATGATGGGTCATCACTATATATGACCGGTAATGGATGAAAGCTATATATACACAAACATCTGATTCTAGCTATCGATGTAAAGAAAGAAAGCAAAGGACGCAAGATTGTGTTGTGCCTCTTCATACTGCCAAAGAACAAGTTAAAAGGCACTGTATTTAACCACTTCCGACAAAATGGGTCTTTTAACAATCAACGCGTAGGCAAAGTTGGTGTAATAGAACAAAGTGAATATGATAATAAATAATAATAATAATGTCACTCTTTTTAACCTTAGATTTGTATTCTTGTCCCTTGTGGGGTAATAAATGACTAAATCGAACACCTATATAATTACTCTCCCATACGTATCAAGCAAGGGGTGACAATAAAAAAAGAGAGATGAAATGATTCGTAATATAGTCAATAATGATAGAATGCGATGGCACAAGAGATCACAGTATTAGGGAAACAAATAATGGGATTCCTAGAATGATGCTGAGTTGGTGTGGGGCAATGGGATTTTTACAGATCAATATATATTGTGAAGATGGCCTACATGAAATAACTAAGGATATATAACAGAGATATATAGTGATAGTGGGATAGCAAACATGCTTGATTTGTTCCGGATGAAGCAAGAATATGAATGAATGAGTGAACGAAAGGTGGCCCAATGAAATCGGTGCATGATTATACACAGAGAGAGAGAGAGAGAGAGAGAGAGAGAGGAGGAGAATTTAGGAGGAAGATATGTAACGAGGGAGAGTGGAGTTGTCACAACTTTAGGGAAATAAGAGATGATGGTAGAGAAAAGGAGGTTATAGGGATGAAGGAAGTTCAGTGTAGTTCAGAAGGGTTTTTGAAAGGAAGATTGAAAATTGAGGAGATAAGGATCATTTCCTCAGCCAGGGCATCATGTTGTTGGCCATCAAATGATACCACCCATAAAGTCTATGTTTTACTACTATTTTTTTATAACTATATTTCACATTGAGTTAATTTTTTTGTTAAAACTCATCAAACATGGTGAAATATTTTTAAAATCACATCATGCATCCTTGAGATTTATGTGGCAACTATACGACATAGAAGAAATTTTTTTCGTATGTCATTAAAACCCTAAAGTACTTTTTGTACCATTCTTAAAAAATAATTTAGACTGATAATATATGCACAACAAATTAAAATACTTTGAAATGTTATTATATACACATAAAAAATAGTTTAGAATGTTGGATATATCCATAACATTTGATTTTTTCCAACGGTTTTAAGAAAAAAAAAAAGTTATGCATTGTTAGTTTGAGTATAAAATAAGTCAGATTTGGATTTTTTTTACTTAATTTGTTCAAAACTTTCATGAGAAATATCATACTAATTCATCATACTAAGCGGGAAAAAGTGAGAGTAAATACACATATGACAAATTTATTTAGAAATAATCATACCTATTTCACTTAACAAAATATATTAACTCAACAAATTTAAATAGTAATTCTATGGTTATGTGTTGATAAAGTATATTTAAATGTTTATTTTTTAGTATAACAAGTTTTAATTATATTTTCAAAAATAAGAGTTTTATCCACATTTAATTATATAAACCTTCATCATTTTCCATTTAATGAAACCAATAATGTTAGTTAAAAAGACTAAAAGTTTACTTTTTATACTTAAGAGATTTAAATAGTGTCTAATGTAAACATAAATAAAAAAATATTCTAGCATGAAAAAGCTATACGACATATTTAAATTTTGAATATATGCCTTATGTGAGTATTTTTTTGGAGTGATGATTTTCAAATTAAATGAGATTTATTTATCTAATTTGATAGGATTAAATCTATTAATTAAATTTGTTACTAAGCCGTTTTTTAAAACACCCAAATAATCTTTTATATTGTTTACCATCTATATCTTATTTCATTATGGTTAGAAAAACATCATAAGAGATACTACAACAACAACAGTTGAGCCTTATCACATTACACATTATGTGAGGTTGGTTATATAAATCATATGACACCATTACAATCCATCAGTTTTATGAGTTAAATTAAAACTTCAAATCTTGGAGAGTATTATAATTTGGAGCAATGACATATAATGTTACGAAGAGTCAATTCATCACAAAAAGTTAAGTCGATGTGATGAAAATGAACTCATTATTATGTACCCTTATATATGGAATTGCCCTAAAGTTCAAGAAGTTTTATGAAAGGGCAATGACCTTATTTTACCCTTCAAGTAACCACCATAGACCACCGGGCACCATAAACTAACAACATGTACAATTTTACCCGTGAAGTAACCAAGGTGGTCCAATTTTACCCTTTGGCCAATGTAATGTTGACACGTAGAATGTAATGTTGACACGTGGATAACACATGTCAACATTACATTGGTCAGAGGGTAAAATTGGACCAGTTTGGTTACTTAAAAGGTAAAATTGCACCCAATATTAATTTAGGGTGTCCAGTGGTCCATGATGTTTACTTGAAGGGCAAAATATGGTGATTGTCCTTTATAAATTCAGCCTAATTAAATTGTAACCACAAGCCAACTTTTTTTATTTAAAATAAACTAACAATTACAAATGACGATTAGACCTCCTCGTACACTGATTGGACAATTCCTTTCCTCTCCCCCTTGATTTTCGCTAATGTTAAATATAAATCCCTCACTAATCCCCTAATCCCTCACTAATCCCCCACTAATCCCCGGGCTTATGCCCAAACTCTCTGCTTTTGAAGATAGAATGTAATGTAATGCTAGTAATTGAGAAAGCAAGAAGCTTTATGAATGAATATCAACTTATCAAGGTCGGCTACACCATTTCTCTCATCATTGCAAACATCAACGGTGTCCACTTTCCCTACTCAAAAAGCTACAACAAGCAATCACACTGCTCTTCTATATTACATCATCCCTCCTCTCTTCCATTTCTATCCATCTTCTCTTCTCTTTAGAGTAGTACTATTTCCCACCATTCACATTCAAAGACCATCACGTTTTCTCAAAATCTAAGCCTTTTCCTTTTCAACAAATGTAGCTCAATTTTTTTAGTTTCAATAAAGCTTTTTGAGTATCTTTATCAGAACTTCCTTGAGAGGTTTAAGTGTAACCCATGTCTTCAGATATAAGCTAGAATCTGTGTCAATCCCATTAGCTTTCTGTGCTTATTTCTTGAAAAAGCAAGGATCTTTCATACACATTCAATGGATAGTTCTGTTATGTGTGTGTTTAAGGATACTTCTGTTGTAGTAGTTCTTAGTGTAGTAGCAGATTTGCTTCTCTTTCCTTGTCTGTGAATTCATCATTTGAAGTAGAAAGTTTGAATCTTTGAGGTAGTGGGAAGAAGTGTAAGGGAATTCGCACGTGTGATGGGTAGGGATCTTCTGCTGTTGCCTACAGTTGGACCGCCATTAAAGCGGCGTGCAGGGTTGAGAAGGAAGCAAGCTGGAAGAGGATCCTATAGGGGAAGCTAGATTAGTGTTGATAAAGTCTGTGTTTTTTGGTGTTTTTTGCTTCTGGGGTGTTACTGAAAGGAAAGGTGGATTTTTTTTGTGTTTGGGTGTAGAGATTTTAGGAAAGATGGGTACTAATTTGCAGCATGTACTTAGGAGTATCTGTGTGAACTCTGATTGGAAGTACGCCATCTTTTGGAAACTCAAACATCATGCTCGCATGTATGTCCAATTTTCTTATTTCCTTTTTCAGCTGCTTGTATGTTATATTTTTCTATTTCTTGGTGACTATGCAAGGATACCCTCTTTTGAATGTTGATTGCTTTGAGCACTTTTTGTAGTTTTTGCATCAAGCTTTTGAATTTATGTATATCATGGTTAATGTGCTTAATTGTTTAGGCGATTCAGGCATATAATGCTTATCTTGGTTTTGAACTTTAAAGATCTTGATTATTTGAGGCCTTGTGACAATAACATTTCCAGTGCTGCCTGCTTGTATCATCCATTGGGTTTGGAAAGAAAGCTTTTTTTTTCCCTTAAAAGTATATTGTTTGATGAATTGTAATCTTTTTGCCTTGTTAGGAGGCTTTATGTTACTTCTATTGTAACATACCCAATAGGGGTGAGGATTATGTTTGTTATTGGTATTTGGTGTTATTATTAACTCAGACGGTGAGATAATTGTCTATGGAGGTAGTTTATGGTGCATTCCCTTAAATAATTTGCTGAGCATGATACATGCTTGCAGGATATTGACATGGGAGGATGGTTATTATGACAATCCTGATGAACATGACTCTTTGGAGAATAAGCCCAAGCAGAAGGCCTTGGAACAGGTTGATGGGGTGCAATTCTCGCATGACGCTCTAGGGTTAGCTGTGGCAAAGATGTCATATCGTGTATATACTTTAGGGGAAGGGTATGATAGCTCAACATGTATGATGCTATTTAACATTAAATTTAGCTTTTATGAAGCTCTTACCTAAAACTTTAAATTTTTGATGTCCCACTAAAGTTATAGGGATTTTTTTCTTTTAACTTTTTACCGTTACTCATTTGGACCCTTTGGTTCAACCTCTGTGGATGTTGAAACTTTTCCTGATCATAATGGGAAATGTCTAAAATTATGACAGCAGATGCGCTAAGATTATTTTACTAATTGAGTTTATATTATTTACTATTCACTAATAGAACAAAATCTATTGGTGTACAATATATCCAAAAATTTGGTTACTAATAGAGCACAATGACATTGTGATCCATGTAGCTGCCCCACTTAGTGTGATAAGGTTCTGTTGTTGTTGAGTTTACATTGCACTCTTTATTTATCCTTGTTTTGCAGTATTGTTGGACAGGTAGCTGTTACTGGAAAACATCGGTGGATCTGTGCTGATAATCAAGTTGCAGGTCCTGCTTGCTCATCATATGAGGTGAGGATTCTCTTAAAAGTTTTGCTATTATGTTCACTCCACTAATATGTCTCTGAGGCCCACCATATTTTTGTCAATACTATACTGATTTATTATCCCCCCTGGTTTGATTTTCAGTATGTTGATGATTGGCAATCCCAGTTTTGTGTTGGAATCAAGGTAAGCCAACATATCATCCATTACATTGCAAAACCACGTCTGCTACAAGAGAGAATACTCTATCGTTATCAAGTAATTAGAAATAACTAGATCTTGTCCATATGCATTGCATTGAACTCAAGGGCGCAAGCTGCAATGTTCATTGGCTGTGAACACTGTGACTTGCTATCTATTTCTTTAGAGAAGACTTTTTTAGACAGAAATTTTATAGAGAATATTTACATGATAAAAATGGGGAATCTTTGAATTTCAATTTTCAATAACATATTACTGTTAATATTTTTTATTGACTAAAGACCATAGATGGCCACGCAATAAGAGGAATCTGGCTCACTATTAATATTTCACTCTATTCAACCAAACTTTTTTATGAATCCAGAGGTTGTATTTGGAGCATAGTACTTGCAAAGTTTTGTACGTTCACTGTGGTCTCTTGTTTCTTTATTCAGCATGGAAGTTTTCTTTGTTGATCTAGATTGGTGTTGTTGACTTCTCAAATATTTTGTTTTACCAAGTACGATGCACACTATCAATATTTTGTTCTATCTTTTCTTTTTAATTAAATGGTAGCTATTGAATATAACTATTTTTCTTGGTCAGATTTGATTTCGTAAAAAAAAGGAAACAGAGTTGAATCTTTCTATGTTACATATAATCAGACTGTAGTCACAGAGCAAGAAAACAAAGGATGATAGGAGTTAGTATCTACACTTGGGTTTTCCGTGTTTGAAAATTACTGATTACATATTAAAGATGGTTTTGTAGGCCTCATTGCTTTATTTGGCCATCTACAAAATTAACAAAGTTCTCTTCTTGCCTTGTAGACCATTGTTGTTATACCTGTAGTTCCAGTTGGAGTTGTTCAACTTGGCTCGTTAAATAATGTAAGGCAAAAAGCTCTTTTATTATTTGCTGTTATTAAACACTTTATCCTTGTTGATGTGGAAGAAGATATTTGTCTAAAATATTTTTATGTTGATGGATTTTGTTAGAAATTCTGGTGGATCTTTTGCTTTCCTTTCTGTTATAAAATTATGCATTTCTCGTCAAGCACCGATTTATGATTTGTTGGATGATGTGTTTCTTTCATCCACACATTGAATGTTTTATTAGGAGGTCTATCAAATTTTAATGGTATGGTCTTCTTCTGTCATCTCTGATAGCAGGTGATAGAAGATACAGAGTTTGTAACTCATGTCAGAAATCTTTTTCTGGCCGCTAAGCATTACACAATAGGTCATTCTCTTGATCAAATACAAAGTTGTGCGAAGAACATCTCACATATGGTAACTCTCTGTTTCCAATTCTCTGTGCATTTCTACTACATTAATGTACTAATGTCAGTGGGGATTGGAGCTGTTTGTGTTCACAAGCATGCACCAAAACTGATATAGCAATTGGTACAATACCATTATTTATTCAAATTTTATTTCATTAGGAATTTTCATTGTTGAAATATCTTTGTTTCAGCCATATGTATTGATGAAAGAGTTTGCTTAAAGTATTTTATGTGCTGGACTACAGGATTTGGAGAAAATCAGAAAAAGTGAGACGCGGAATAATTTGATATCCATCCCATGTTCTGAAAAGAGCTTTTCACCTTCCTGTGTTAGTCAGGAAATGGCTGTTGGTATGGCCAAGCATGGGGGGTCTGAGTTTAACTTTGATGAGACTCACATTTTACTTCAGTCAATGTCAAATTTGATGGATATGGAGGATCAGAAATTAATAGAGATGAGATCTCTAAACAAGAGAGAGTCTGATGTGGGCAGTAGTGGCTGCAAAGACATGAGGGTGAAGTCAGAAAACAATATCTCATCCTTGGCACTCAATTCTTTTTCAAATGATAACAGCTCCCAAGATTTCAAATGTCCATCTGAAAAGGTTGGAGCTCATTCTGCCAGCATCCCTGCAGATTTTGCTGATACTGATGTTTATGGAAGTGATAAGTTACCTCATGTGGAGCCCAACCTACAAGGCACTTTTAATGTCTTTACACCTTCAGATGCCAACTTCCAAAAGGGCACATTGAAGTCAAAGTTTCAGACTGGTCCATACAATAAGGATGTCCCACGGACAATGTTAAAGTTCCCTGCTGGCTGCGAGCTGCATGAAGCACTTGGACCAGCTTTTCTGAAATGGAGTAACGACAGTGATTGGGGGTCTTGTGTGAATCATGATATTAAAACTGCAGGTATGCCAAATGAGATCAGCTGCAGCCAGCTGACTTCGGAATCTCGTCAAGAACATCTGTTGGAGGCAGTAGTGTCCAGTGTTCGCCTGAGTAATAATGATGCAAATAGCGGTTTATCGTTTTGCACATCAATACAGTCTGAGATAGCATCTGGGAGAAATCCTGAAACTTCTATTCACACCATTTGCACTAATAATTCAGAATGTTATTCTCTGGATCAGTCCTCTCTTATCGGAGAAGATAAACAGCCCTGTTTGAGTTCATCTGGAATCTGTGGTGTAATTTCCCCCAAAGGTTTCTCTTCTGGAGGTCCTAGTTCATGTAGTGAACCGTTTGAAAGGTCTTCTGGACCCACCAAGAATAAGAAGAGAGCTAGGGCAGGGGAATCTTGTAGGCCAAGGCCAAGGGACAGGCAACTAATTCAAGATCGTATTAAGGAGTTGAGAGAGCTAGTGCCAAGTGGAGCAAAGGTATCTCCAAGTAATCCATGTTTCTTAATCTCATCTCTGTTAATTGTATGCGATTATTCGAATTCATTTGGCTAATGATCTTGTAATAACTTGAACAGTGCAGTATTGACTCACTGCTGGAGCGCACGATAAAGCACATGCTCTTTTTGCAGGGCATAACTAAGCATGCTGATAAGCTGCACAAATTTGCAGACTCAAAGACAAAGGTAAGGTTTAATATAGTAGGATTTAAGTAGTCTACCCTTCTCACCTGTCTTTACTGCTACATTTCTAAACAAAATAAGTGAAACTTGAAATAAACATTAATTGTAAAACCTTTAATTAATTTCCCTAACTAACTGGTTTCTCATTTGTTAACATGCATTAGGAAAGTGTTCACAAACTTAATATTATACTGGGGCTTTGTAGGTACATCACACGGAAGCAGATGTCCTCAGATCATCTAGTCACGAACAAGGTTCAAGTTGGGCAATGGAAGTGGGAGGCCATTTGAAGGTTCATTCAATATTAGTGGAGAATCTCCACAAAAATGGGCAGATGCTCATTGAGGTGTGTGAATTTTGAGGTTTACGGTTTCGATTGATTCAACATTTATATATGCAGGAGCAATTGAAAAACTGATGAGAAAGCATCTAGCTTTTGTTTTTTTTTTCGAGGTTTTTTGAAGACATTATCTTCGACCTGTGCAGAATTTTTGTTTATTTCTTCAAATCCTTAATTTTAATTGGGTCCTATGCTGCAGATGCTGTGTGAGGAGTGCACACATTTTCTTGAGATTGCAGAAGCCGTAAGAAGCTTGGGTCTGACAGTTTTGACAGGTGCAACAGAAGCTCATGGTGAGAAGACATGGATATGTTTTGTGGTTGAGGTATGACCATAATAATTCACAAGTCTTCCCTTTTCTCTCTTTAGTAAGCCTAAACATGCTGCTCTATTTTTCTTTCTTTTTAGGATTGAACAAACAACATACAATTTCAGGCAATGTGTTCCTTTATATTCTAATGAAAAGTTTATCTACATATTTTTATGATATGATGACTGATATTCTACAAGTTTTAATAATTATCAAAAAGTAAAATCTATTTAGAGTAGAAGGTAAAACAACCAGTACTTGCCTTAATGTATGTGTACCGTTTTGATTTATTATCTTTTGTCAATGCATTCCTTAATGTATGCCTTAGAATGTCTGATATCAAAATTGTTCTGATTAATGGTAAACTGAGTTATATAGACCTATCTCATCCTTGTATTGGAGTTATCATAATTCAAATGGATAGACAGGTCATAGTTTTAATTATCTGCCACATCATGGTCTGAAGTTTGCACTAGCAAATATTCATAACAGTCAACCTGTCACAGGGCCAAAACAACAGAAATGTGCACAGATTGGATATATTGTGGCCACTCGTGCAGATACTGCAAGCTCAGAGTACTATGTATTCACAATGATCGGTCGATATTTCTCGGGAAGCATCTTCGCCCCTTCACTGCCTGTCGTACCTCACTGAGATTCATCAATCCCATATGCTCCCACGAGGGAGGTCAAGCAAAGGAGAAAATATAACCTTACTTGTGGTTGCTATAATAGCTAGAGGCTTGAAAGTGTGTTGTGATGCTAAATGATGTTTGTGTTGATGTATGATTGGAATGTTTTCTACAACTTGTTTATAAGGTTTGGTATTGAAAAATAACAGTACAAGATGCACCAGCCTGTATCTTGTGCTTGGAATTGTATTTGAAAATTGCTTTGGTAGGTTTCTCCTTTGCTGGTATGGTTCAAAACTTGTAGTAGCCAGACCTGCTTGAAGGGCAACCTATATTATTAAACGAAACTAGTTTACTAGTACAATTGTCTATGTGCTTATATATAAAGCTTGGAATCAGAGCCAACTTCTTTCTTCTGGTTTTCAAAGCATGTTAATTTGTGTTTTGCTGCATACAAGAAGAGTATGGTCAGGGGGGCATTGGCTTTGCCACCTCAATATTTATCATTGAAAAATTGATTATAATGAATTTAGGGAATGATATACTATTTCAAAGACGGCGCTATCTCATTGTCGTCCTCTTTTTTTACCGTTAGACTGATATTTTAGATTTTAATGAGTCAAAATTTATTAATTATAAAAAAAAAAATTTTGAGGAACCTATTATAATAATATATATATTATAAATCTATTATAAATTGCGATTGTTACAAAACGAAGTGATGTTTCTGATCAAAAAAAAAAAAGAAAGAAGTGATGCATTTTCCAATTACATCGTAGAATATCTAGAGCGTTTTAATTTTTGACGGAATGTGAAAAATTCCATTTTTCCATCAATCCTAGTGCAATTTTAAAAAATCAGGATAAAGAAAACCAATAGAAAAATGGTGTAGACGGTTACTAATTACTCCCTTCACTTCTGATCTGAAAAAACACTACTCACTAACTCCTAATTATATGATCCTTGACTTTTTACAAATACTAATTTAAAATTAATCACTTTAAATTGTCTATAATTAATTTTTCTTCAAATCTAATTTATTATACTTATTAACTCTTCTATCATCTAATTATAAGTGACATGTTTTATAATTTAGTAATTTAATTTGTTGATTTAAAAATAAAATCAAATAGATTTTATATTAAGGTGAGGAGGGTGTATAATCCACTGGGAGAGGATACAACTACTTGATCACGTAGCATTAAACTTGAAATTCTTGGTTTGGTCCTCTAAACTTGAAATTGTGGATAAGTCATTTGTGAAGCACCGTGCGAATTGTGAGGTGGCTCAACTATTACTCAACTTATAGCTGTCATCCTAGGGCTCCAAATATGTTGGACAAATAACAACAGGAAAGTAACGGATCGCATTGAGTTGGTTAATGTGTTGACTAAAGGAAGTGTCAAGTCATCCATTCCAAGAGGCTTCAACTAGCAAACGAGTGACAAGTGGCAACTAAATATGCGCCAAGAGAAATGCACTAGATAGCAATTCAGAATTTCAGATGGCCAACATGGCTCACATGACATATACCCTACAATTGTTTGCTTTATTGATACCCCACCTTTCAGCTTTGATGGAAGGATGCATTATGCTAGAAGCTGCATATAGAGTTTAATCTATTCTTTTTTTTGATACAAAGAGTTTAATCTATTCTATTTGTGATACTCGAGGCTCGACTTCCATTTTATAATATATAGAAAAAGATACTTTTTGACACATGGCCCTCTCATCAACATATCCTCGGTTCTCAAGAAGATTAGATGAAACAGCCAAAGCATATGTTTTTATTTAATCTAGTGAGTCATTTGCTTTTAATTAGTTTCCTTATAATCATACAGAGCATCTACATATGCATTTGCCAAACAAGTGACATGAATCAAATAAAACTCCGATCAAACGAACAAAAAGTAGTGTTACGTTTTGGTCATGTAGAAGAATCACCAACAGATTGGTTTGGTAAGAGCGTGTACTAGAAATACAGCCAAAGAACACAGTGGTTGACCTACACATCCAGTAAGGTTCAAAGATAACTTTCATGCCAGAAACTATTGACCAATATCGCCAAAACAGACCAAAAATCAAGAATGACACTCTAAGTTTGACAAGTACAGGCTTTGAACTATTCTTTTTTCCTCTCTTGGCAAACGAATTCTAGCAACCGAAAGATAGTTCCTAACCTCTACCCAAGAGAGAAACCATAAATTAACGAAAAAAATTTTTAGGCAGCTACAATACTCAATGAGTGAAAATTGCTCTGAACCAGCCACAAACCCTGGCCATATCCTGGCGGATTAAAGAATGGCAAGAACCAGCAAGTAACTTTGAGAAACTCCATGCAATAAGGGTGCCTCCAGATTGATGCAACTAATAGGTTTTTGTTTTGGGAGCCTTCTTCTTGGCTGGTTGCCTTTTGGGAATGGAGTTTTTCATTCCAATGAAAAACAACAGAGCCCCAAAAAGAGCCATATTCTGCAAGATGCATTTCAATCACATACACAATCTTAGCAATCATACATAAGTATCAGCTTGAATTTTGGCATGATGAAAGGGAACCGATTTTTTTGAATGAAAACTAAGAGAAGACTACTACTCTGACCTGTGTAAATTTGAAGAAAAGTTGATTGAACTCCTTGCCCTCATTATCATAATTGTAGAAGTCATACAGTATTGGAGTCGCAATCATCTGATGCAGAAGCTACAGCAGACATCAAAAGTTTGTAAGACTAAGCGGGCCAAAAGATGAAATCCAATTTCAGCGTAAATTAATTCATTATGAAAAATCTGACTACAAACCAGGAGGACAGCTCCAAAGGTGCTTCCAAGAATGAAAAGAACTCCCCCAATTCCCTTGAGAGCAATGGCTCCAGCAACCAAATATTTGATCTGCCCATGATATCAGTTAAATTAAAAAGGGCATACTAAAATCTAAAATAAAGGAACTAAGCAACACACATGGTGCATGGAGAACAAAATATTCCTTCTAAAGGTACAAACTTATGACCCAAAGCATGCATGTTACTGATATAAATGAAATAAACTTAAATGTTTTATATTTTAAAGACAGATTACTTTCTGTCAATTATATTTTGAGATCTATGACCAGCAAAACACAATCACCACACTTCTTGAGAGACAATCATTTGAAGGCATTAGAAAGTTCCTGTGAAACTCAAGTCAAGCCTAATGGAAAGTCTTATATAAGTTAACACTTCACCCATCTGACTATTAAGCCCAGCTTTGGAAGGGAAAAAAAATCTGAGAACAATGTTGAAATCACGAGCAGTCTCCAAATTCAATCCAGACTACACCGCTTATAATAAGTTTATCCACATCCATCTTATCTATCCACTAAATTTCTATATATATGTTTCATAATTCATAGTTTTAATCAAGTCCCTGAACAGTGTGATAGTAAGCAAGTAAAAGCAAATGAAAGAGAGAGACTAACATCAATTTCTGGAAGTTGAAAGCCGGCATGGGAATGCACCCGATGCGTAAAAGCATCAAACTTTGGTCTAAGTGCCTTCGCTGCAGGTCCACCATCTACCCCATATTCATTGAACCTAAAAGACCAGATAAAAAATGACACATTTTAAAAGTTCAGTTAGTTTTGAACCATCCAAATCAAATCATATAATTCATCTGCAACAAACAGGACTTCCAGACTCTACAATTGACTTTAGATGTTTTTCAATCAAAGAGGTTCACACACAAAAGGGTTCAGGAGCAAGTACATTACATAAGTCTAGTTCAGCCAATACAGCTCTTTAAAAATGGTTCTTTAGTCCTTGGCATTAAGTTTCCATCCCATTTGAACCCTTATGTCCCCACTAAAACTTTATATAACTGATGATCTACCAAGCAAACTAAAACAATAGATACATAATCCAGATTCACAGATTCAGCTGAAAACCCTAAACAACTTGATCATGTATCAATACAAATATACAATGTAATAGGCATATTCACATGGCTACTTGATTCAGAGCTAATACTAAGAAATAAAAACAAAAAAAAAGATCTTTCTGCATACTAATGACAGAAATACCAAAATTCTAAAGCAAAATTCTTCAGTGCAACCCCTTCAACATAGATTTAAAAATGTAACTGACCAACTCATTCCTCAAAAATAAAGCCAAAAGGGTATATGAGTAACTTCACCGAGCTTCAAGATTAACAGAAAACGACCACCTACCAACGAAAAAAACAGTAATTTCCCTAAAAAGCAAAGTAAGAAACACAGATCTATTGAAGCCTGTTACAGTGCACAGATCAGACAAAGTTCAAAACTTTAACGCAACAGATCGGAGAAAAAGCATAATAATAATAATAATAATAATAATCTCTATCTAACAAAACAAAAACAAAAAAAAGAAGCAAAAAAATAAAAAAATAAAAAAGGAGTCAACGAGAGAGGAAGTGAAGTTAGTAACTGTTGGTAAGCGGAGAGTATGAAAAGAGAGGCGAAGAGAACTCTGCCGAGAAAGGAAGCGAAGGCCATGTTTTGGTGATAGAGAGAAAAAGGGAGAGAGAGGAGAGAGGGAGAGAGGCCTGAAAATGCTGTCTTTCTGAATTTGCGGGACAGAGAAAGGAGAAATAGGGAGCGAGATTTGAAAGGGAGGGTAGTTTGGTCATTTCGCGGGGTGGATGATATTTAATGGGTCCAGCGATGCGATGCGATGCAATATCTTTGCGACTGCGAATGCCGATGATGTTGTAGTTGTAGCCTGCTTTTTTATTTACTGTTGCAGATATGGGCCGCCGGCTGAATTTAAATTCATTTTTTCTTTTTTCTGGTCAATAATTTGCCTATTTTCTGGGGGTAGGGGGCAGGGGAGGAGGCTGGGGGTGGGGGGAGCAGGGGAGGAGGAGGCTGGGGATGGAGGGAGGAGGAAGGGGTGGGGGGGCTGGTGAGTGAGGAGGAGGGAGGGGTAATTTTTTTTAAGGTTAGGGGTAAAACTGTCTTTTCACTTTTCAAATATATTAATGTGAGGTCCCTTGGGACCCTACATTAATATTTTCAACTTTTGGGACTTTTCCAGTATTAACTCCCTTGTGAGGGACCTCTAATTAATTTTCCCCCTCTAATACATATTTTAACTATTTATTCTTTTTTAACTATACTTTTAGTCTTTATGTTTATATCAAGTTTCAATTTAGTTCTTTATATCTGCAAAGCCCACTTTTAGTCCATTATATTTGCATCATGTTTCAATCTAGTCTTTTATGTTTGAACAGTAAAGTTTTAGTCATTTTCTGTTAACACAGTTTGTTTCAATTAACGGAAAATGTTAACTTAAAGATTTTAAATGATTATTCAATACTGAAAAAAATGCTTAGATTAAATTATTTTAGTATAATTATTCTTATTTTCAAAATTTATCATTTTTAGCCTCAATTTAATTAGGAAATAATCATTTAAATTTAAGTGAAACTAACGGTGTTAACAAAAAATGACTAAAAGTGTACTTTCCAAACATAAAACATTAAATTAAAACTTTATGCAAATATAAGGGGTTAAAAGTGTATTTTCCAAACATAAAGGACTAAATTTAAACTTGTTGCAAATATAAGAGACCAAAAGTATATTTTAGTCTTTTATTTTTATTAAAAAATATAAAGTCCATGCAAAATATTGAAAAAAACCATGATTTGTTTTGAAACAAAGATAAAATGTCGCAGAAAAATACTAATGAAATATTAATATAACTCCTCTAAAAATATTTGTTTACACTATTTTACAAAAAAAAATGCTAGTTATGGTCTAAAAAGTAATCTTATATCATGTGAAGGGAAGAAAAAAAATATTTGTTAGCTTTTGAAAAATGTTTTGACTTAAATTCTGCAGGCTGGCTACATGTGCTCCGTGATGAAATTGGAATAAAAAATACAAGTAACATTTTATTTTATGCATTACATCCAATGCACCTTAAAAGTGTATTTTTATTTCCATACTTTGTCATTTATTTGCATTATTCTCATTTAATTTAAAATTTTTTTCAGGCTATAAGATTGGGCATATGAGCTGTTGCAATATATGCTTCATTTATTGAGGTTGGTTTTCTTTAACTGAATATTTAGGTTGGGTTCAAAAATGACCAGAGAACAACCACCAAATTCCAGGGAATGGAATAAAAATTGTCCAATCAAAAAGGGTACATTCAGGCTGAGGAGGATTATGGGCCTACCACACTTTTTGCGGTGCGTGTGAAGTATAGTAGGGAGGATTAACGTAGGTATCAAAGTCTTATAACCAAAAATGCAAATGAAGTTATGAAGAGGCTTAATGTAATCAACGGAAAGAGATAGAAAAGAAAGAAAGCACAGATTGTAGAAAATAAGGCCAAACAAAAGCAGCTTGCAGATGATCAGAATATATATATATATATATAAAAGAGGAAGAAGAAATTCATGAACTAAGCTGAGAGTAAGAAAAACTACTGGTAGAAAACAAAAAATAAAGAAAAAGTAAAAAAAAATAAGGGGCATAAACTTGAGCTAAATAAAGAGGAAGCATAACATGATACAAGTAAGACCATATTGAAATCAAAAAAAAAAAAGTAAGACCATATAGAAGCGCATTGCGAAGGAACGAAAAAAGAATGAAAGAAGAAGAAATGCATAGAGTTGATTAAAATAAAGAGGGGGTTATAGTTGTATGATCTAATCTGAATATTCTTTTTTCAATAAATAAAAGGCTAAAGTATACTTTTGGTCCCTTATGTTTGCATCAAGTTTCAATTTAGTCCTTTATGTTTGGAAAGTACACTTTTAGTCTTTTTTTGTTAACACCGTTAGTTTAATTTAACGAAATATGCTAACTTAACAATTTTAAATGATTATTTTATAATGAAATTGGACCAAAAATGATAAATTTTGAAAATATAAGAATATTTACATTCAAATATTTTAATCTGAACATTTTTTCAGTATTTAATAACCATTTAAAATTGTTAAGTTAACATTTTCCGTTAAGTTAAACTAACGGTGTTAACACAAAAGGACCAACAGTGTACTTTCCAAACATAAATGACTAAATTGAAACTTGATGCAAACATAAGGGACCAAAAGCATACTTTAGCCTAAATGAAATTAAACATGGTATCATAGACAAGTCATTTTTGGGCCAAATATACAGAAGTCTTATTGTTTTTTCATCATGACCCAATTCTTTTCTTGTTTGTGCGATGTTCTTGAAGCCCAATTCTTTTGTGTTCTAGACTACTGATTGCCACATATATGGACTATATAAGGGTTGTTTTTGGTTATTTAAAGAGGTTGCCATATTATTGTATGATCCGATGTGAATAAATTTAACACAAGAAATATAATAGTTAAATAGATATTAATACACAGGAGTGAAGTGTTCATCACTTGCTGTTCTGAAGTCCCAAAAATAGACAACTGGCATGTGAATTTACTCCATTCATAAGGACTATGAGATCGAAACCTCAACCACTTGATTAAGGGACAAGAGTACTTAACACTCACGTCAACCAGTCAGATTAAACATTAGCTTTTCTGAGCACATAATAATTATAATTTATAAGAAGCCTCTTCCACACCAGCCTCGTTGGTTCATTGCCAGATTTAATTTGTGCAGCAAGTACGTGTCATAATACCACCGCCACTCGCTTCTTCTTTCATCAATTATACCAGTTTTCTTCCTTAATTTCTTCACAATTTTATGGAAACTTTATGTAAAGTCAGATTACTTTGATGATGACCTACCCCTTTTGATTATCATCTTAACGTCTCTATTTTATTATTTTAATTAATAACCATATACTAAAGACAACAACCATACTAGCACTTCATTTAATAACATGTTCAAAGCTTTTAGTTTCACTTTACTCTTAATTGTTTTTATTTTTATATTTAATTAAAAGCCTTTTCCTCGCGGAATTAATTAACAATTATGATTTTACGTTGTAGTATTTTTTTTACAGTTTGTCAAGCGCTAGTTTTTCCCCTTTTCTTGCACCATCACTTTTTGCTTTTTTTGTTTATCCCTTATCTCTAAGGAGCGATTTAACTTTTGGGTTAATTAAATATACTATGAGTATGATGATGTGTGTCAGTGTGACCAAATCATGAATTGTATATTACATATGGAAGGAAAAGGCTCAAACAAAACAATTTTGAGCGGTGCTTTATCACAGTATTTGATGAAGAAACTAGGCCATGAAATTAAAGGCCCTAATGGATGCATCAACGGTGTTCATAGTACGTAGCCCATTGGTCTGTAGCCTATAACGGTACATTCTTTTAAAAAATAAATGGATCAGTTAGGTTTAATAGGCGGCTAGGATAATTGCGTTCAAAAGCAATGGGTTCTTTTGTTGTTTACTCCAATTTTAATGGGAAGGGGTCATCATTACAAGTCTATATGCTTAATGGTTTGCTAGCTAGTGACGCATAGGTTGCATTATTTAGCCTAGGAAGGTTTAATTTGGCTGTATTTTTGTTGTCGTACCTGGCTAGGCAGGCCCTTTATCCATTATAGCATCTAATCTAAAAAGCTTAAAGGATTATCAATATGACAAGAAATTCCACTTTTATTGAAACCAATCACTATTTGATCAACGTTACTGCAAATCTAGAACTATAAATTTTGTATTCTATCCCTCGTTCATATCCTCATCATAAACATCCTTATTGTACGTGTTCCCATAAATATTTTTTTGTCCTTTTATATTTGTTCAAGAGATTACTGATTTGCTTAGCTTTTTTAATTTGTAGGTAACAGTACTAACTTATAGAAAACAATTCTATAAGTTATAGAAAAAAAAAGAAACAATAGATATATAGACATTTCTTCCCACAAGAATTCAATTATTGATTCCTCAATTTGTAAAAGGGTTAATAATTATTTTTGTCAACAAACAATTGTGTAAGTATCAATTTACACAATAAACAACAAAATTAAATGGTATCAAATGCCAACAAACAATAAAAAAGTTTATTATTGCTTTGGAAAAATTAATCTGTTCAATTAAACCTGATCCCTATTGGTACATTATGTGCGTATTACTATATATATTGGTACAATAAGAATTTAGATGAACCAACATAATGTGTGTATTACTATATATATTGGTACAATAAGAATTTAGATGAATTTGATTCTGAGGGCTCATCAAAGCCATTGAGCTGGCCCCTGGTGGAGGGACACTTATTAAGTTTCCACCAAATCGTCCGCCAATAAGCTAAGCTATTCACATCAAGAGGATTTGGTGTTGTTTTACTAAAATCAATAGGGTTTGATCTCACAATTTTCCCATTATGAGTGAGATCGAGCTTATGACAAGATTGAATATGGGCCTTCATATCTTGGTACTGAGGCCCAACCCGGCCCATCGATGCGACAATCTTGTATAGAATAATATAGGCAAAGAGCTTAATTCAATAAATATAGTATATTAATCCAACTTTAAGTGGAAACTTTCAAAAATAAAAAATCAAAAGCTTGGAAAAACTAAAAGGCATATTATAGTAAGTTAGGTGTAGAGTGAAAAATAATGAAGACCGAAGGGGCAGGGACCTAAACTGATGTGAAAATTCCATCTCTCTATAAACGACACGTAAGAGCTTGTTTTTGCTCCTCTTTTAACGTACTTGAAGTCCTCTTTACTAAATCAAGGAACTAATGTCTTCTTTCCCCATTAACTGTATAAAGCATAAAAAGTCTATATACATGGGTCGGCAAAAATTAATATTTTTGACATAGCTCGGGTGGCTCAGGATTAATTTCGGTCAAGATATCATCTCATCATATGGAGAAAATTTGGAGGTAACTTAGCTTGATCGAAACAAATTAAGCCTAAATAATAAACCAAATCTAGCTAGCTACACATGGGTGTGGTCTATCTTTAAAACAGTTTCTGTTTCTGTCATTTAGATACTGTGATCATTTTGTAGGACCTACCCCTGATTTTAATCTCATACCTTATAATTAACGTTATTATCCTGATTTCAGTCAAATGCCTTTCCAACATGAGGTTACAGCTTTAGCATTTGAACCATATTTTCCAGGTTGTCTCCACCTTTGTGTGATCACCAGTCTTGGTCATGGAAAGTTTCTCTTTACCGCGTTAAACCCTCTTGAATTGACAACCCATAATTATTGTCATATAGCTCGTCATGCACTCTTTAAATTATATGAATATAATTCTAATGAATAGATTAGAAAGGGAGGAGTCCTTATATTATGGTTCAACTTTGAACATATGCCTCCCGTTCAAACTACATTTTACGAATTTTAAATGCCAAAAGTGATCTTGTGAATGAACTAGTTTATGTGATCATGAACACTACATTTTGTTTATAATATGATGTTGAAAGTGAACCTTTCTGCTCATGTTCCTCAGTGACTAAGCAACATCATGTTCGATTGTAGTTGGTATTATTTAGATCTCAAAGCTCATCTAGGCAATGTCGCTTTTACTTGCATCATCAATATCATTGATTATATTAATTCGATCGGGATATCTTGTGTAAAATATGTTATGAAATCTGATCATAGCGCGTGTTGCACAGTTGATTAATTACAAAAATACAAATGATTAAACTGACTTATAAATTAAACGGCGGGTTGCTTGAAGGCATGACAGAAACTAATTAAGCATAATTATATTTAAGACATGGAGAACTGATAGAAGCAATTTAAGAGAGCAAAGTTACTTAAAGTCGTGGCTGTAGCCTATCTAAGTAGCCAGTAGGAGGAGAATAAGAGAGGATCAGATGTAAACCCCTAGATATCAGGAAACAAAATGAGACACGTGGAGGGGCCCCATAGGGTATCGGCTTGACTGGTCTTTACAAAGACAGACCAGTCAGCATCATATTCCAGCACCGTCTTTGTCCATTCAACAACCATGTCTCTCTGTGTTGTGTGTGTGTGTGTGTCTATATACATCACTCCTTTAAACATAACAAGAAGCATAATTATATTATCAATCAGGCAATAAGTTTCATTTAATTATATGCATGCAATTTTGATTAACTGAGGAATTATCATTAAGCTTCTTTACATAGCTTTTCCTAGCTAGAAGCTGTGAATATGTATGATTTCTGTGAGGCTTATTACAGCTAGGTCTTGAAACTGAAATTGAAGGAGTTTTGTCGTGCTTCGTTTTAATTTATATAAATCGGTTGGGGAAGGAGCTTGAAAACTGACCATTGTTTTATCGTGTAGCGATTATTGGAGTTAGCAATGTGATTAGTTTATTATGTGAGCATTAATAATTTACTAATATACATATTCATCATTTACTATTAGTTTATATCACACAAAGTTTGAGGAAGACAAATTTATTAAGTAGGACCATATTTAGGAACGGCCAGTAGATTAGGAGGTGGGGAATGGTGACGTGGAGGCAGGGAGATGTGGGGCCGCACAAGTTAAACAATTGGAGTGAGGACAAGATTATAAGAATATAGGAGCACTCGTGCGGGGTGGGAAGCAAATGAGAATTAAGGAATAAGGAGGAGAAGGACTATAATTTACATGAACATTATTATTATAATGAATTGATTACATTATCATCCAATTATTCACACGAACAGATGTTGCCTCCTGAACCTCAAGTCTTCTATAGGGCACGTGCACCTCAATCATATATATCCTTGTGAATTGTCCACAATATAAGATAAAGCCCAGTAGCTAAAACATGATTATTAAGAAAACATGTGAAAGTTGGAGTTAATGTTTTTCCCAATATTACTCATATTTATTGTGATACTTTTAAAAGAGATAAATACATAAGCATTAATAAATTTAACAGAGAGTTAGGGACAAGGTACAGAAAAACACATTAAATGGGGAGTGAATGTGAGATGAACTCTTATATTTTAGAAAAAAATATTCAAATTTTAGGCTCTTATATTACAAACCGGAGGGAGTATTAGGTAGGGTCATGCCCCTCGTCTCTTTTTTTAACTTTAAACAAATATAAATTAACTAGCTGATGAACCAATATTATATAATTACAATCTAGCGTTACAGTATTTTGCCCTGAAAAGTGTGTGGGTTCAAAATTGCTCCAAAAGTTCAAAAACCTAACAATTTTTTTTCCTTTTACAATTAAAGTATTAACTCTTAATGTCAGTGGTTTATTAGTTATCAGCATTGCTATTTTATCATTAGAGGGTAAAATTATTACATTTTGAAATTACCAAAGCAAGTTTAAAAAAGGTGGCAGGTCAAAATATAGCTCATGAACAAAATCTTTTGAAGCAATTTTGCACCTAGACTCTGGCCTAAAATGTATATGAAAGAAAAATGAAATTTTTATGATCGGCCCTTGTAATTTGTTTTCTATTTATTTACTTGTTGAAAATCATTTTAATGCTTTTCTTTTTCATTTTTATGGTGTTGTTAATTCGAACTATGTAATCCTTAATTATAAAAAAAAAAGAACTATGTAATCATTTTCATTAATGTAATTTTGTCTTTTTATAAAAAAATATGAAAGTAATATGACCATATTACCTATAATGAATTTGTGACAGTGTTATGTAAATTTAATTTGCAGCAATACACGTACAATATATATACAGATACAGCTTTGACATATATCAACTAGTCATCATTAATTTACTATTGAAGCAGAAAGTGTTTTCTCTGTTATCTTCTATTTCATCCGTACATTAGGTTTTTGATTGATATAATTATTAATTTCACCTTATTCAATGATTAGTTATCAGACACTAAGTGTGTGTGTGTGTGTGTGTGTGTGTGTGTGTGTGTGTGTGATATTCTGAGTCTGAGAGGTACAGCTATGTATGTTTTGATGAGAAGAAGACATTATTGAGGCCTCTCTGGACACTATGAAGCGCATTATATATGTAAGCTGTAAGCAGTGTGAGGACGCAATGAGTTTTCTTTAATTTATTCCTTTTCTTTCCAGAATTCAAACAACAAATCAGACATATGTATATATATGTGCTTCATTTACATATACATAATTATTAAATAATTCATTAATAATATAATCCAGAACATGCTCACATCAGTACTCATTTTATTTTCGTACAACATGTGCTGCACTTTGTCTCGATTTCTCAAATTAATCAAATGAGGGTGGGGGCTTGATGTATCAACCAAACCATACATATATACGTACTCCACTTCCATACACAACAATAACAAAGCCACACACACACACATCCCATAGTTAAACAAAAAAATTATCCGTTTAATTAATTACTTAAATTCTTCCTTTTATCAAAGTAAATACACATACACATACATATTCTAAAACCAGCTTACTTTAACCTGGAGTGTGTGGTTGAGTGGTAAGGACTCATTCACCTTAACCAATTGTATGGGGTTTCGATCATTGGCGTTGGATATGGAGAAGCTGAGAAGCATTAAATCTCACAGGTCAGCTGTCTCACCATTTCTCATTCTTTTAATATTCTCTATATTATGACCTCGTCAACAAAAACAATTAATTAATTAAATAAATTTCACACAACATGGAGAAAGAGTAGTAGTTTGCTGGTGTCGGGTAATGTTCAAATCAATAGCTAGCTGTTGTGCAGATTCACTCATGACTCATCATCTCTCTATATATGTGTGTGTATATTTATAACTTTAAAGGTGTTTACATATGGATCAATCGTTTTGAATTGGATAATAAGGTTTATAAATGGGCCAGTAGTGTTGAAATAATGACCCTTTTCATTTTTACCTAAAAAGAAAGAATATCTTCCTTTACAAAATGCATTTGTTGGTAGATATTTTTTTTTTAAATTTTAATGCTTATGTAGGAGTATTATTTTTACCATAATTAATGCTTATATTTTTATTTTGTAAACACTACTAACTTCCATCCTTAATATAAGACCTAGTTGACTTTTTATGAAAGATTAGGGTTGCGAAATAAGTTATTAAATTATGACATATTTGATATATTTTTATATTATCTATTAGTTTATGGGTAAAATAAACTAGTTTAAGGGAAAAAAAATTAGGTAAATCAATTTATAATTAACTTATTTTGCTTTTTTAGGATTTTTCAAAAAAGTCAACTAGGTCTTATATTTAGGACCGAAGGAAGTATTATATTCTATACAATGGCTAACCATGCTAATATTAGTTACTAGCAACAATTTAGTAAAAAATAATGATTTAATTAAGAGATAAAATCACATATACTAACATGAAAATTGAATAAACGTATATATCTGTGTTAACAAATGGGATTTCCCTTTCTAAAAGTATAGTAGAATACGAATAATAAATTGCAGTCAAACGAACTAATATGTGTTGGAAGATACTTAAATTAAATTATATATAGTATATATGCGAAAATGATCCTTCACCCATTATTTTTTAGGCTGCTATATATATACCTCATGCCAGTGTGGAGTTACATTCTGTAAATCCATGTTTAATTTCAATCAATTTAATAATCTTTATATATATATATATATATATATATATATATATATATATATATATATATATATATATATATATATATATATATATATATATATATAATGTCCTTACTACCAGCTTATTTCAGCTTTACGTTTGTATAATTTAATGATTAATGAGCCTTAATTATTTAATCGAGTGGCACTGATCTCTGAACACTTTGCAGTTCCTTTATGAAATAATAAATTAATAATAATAAATAAATAAAAGCTCAAAATGTAACTCCTCACTGGCATGGTGCATAGGGTATAACCTAACTCATCATCATCACATACTTTTTGGTGAAAATTATTTCAAAATAAAGATAAGCATTCTCTCGAGGAAAACTATAGCTAGTATAATGTCAATAAGCCCATTTATTTTAATTTTACAATTTTCTAAGGAAGCCAAGAGTATTTTTATATATCTATATAACAACAGGATAGGAATTATAATTTTTGACTACTACTATTATTAAGTATTGATATGGTCAAGAATAATAAGTAAGTATATTTTTTTATCAATGGTCTGCCACACATATTTTTTTTAAATCTCCAATAATTTAAATCCTTGTTATGTTGCTCTCGTGAAATAACTCATTTTCTTTTGAAATCTCACTGAACGCGTAATCCGTCCCAAAGTTAACATGTACTGATGTACGGGCTTATACAGAGTCAAAAGTAAAATTATTATCTTTCAACCACACGTTTTGATAAACTAATCTATTTTTTATATTGATTATATTTTTTAAATACATGATTGTAACAATATTCGTTGATGAACATACTACTATATAATTTAACAAATTTCAGCTGTTAATAGAGTTGTTACTTTACTGCGTGCGTGTTAATTTACTCCTCAGTTTTTGTTAAGGATAATCCTAATGAGACTTTACGTGTGATCTTTTTGGTAATCAATGATGTACTGTATATAGAACATAGTCCATCCTTAAAAGAACAAGGACATAGCTGAGACCTTAATTAATAAACATCATATATATAGTCTGAAAAAATATTACTTCCAATTGTCCTAAATATAGATCTATTTCTAATTGTTCACTATTCTCCCTAAATTATTCCTACTAATATTCCTCAATGAAAAACAAGAAAGAGAAAGTGGGTAGGAGATATAGGGTGATGACTATGGTCCTTTATTAGTAGTGTTAAATTAAAGCTCTTAGATACCCAAAAAGTTTCACTCGATGGACTATCAGTAGTTTTTTCATCATATATACCAATGAACAAAACAAACATTGGTCAAGTCAGAATAAACACAAGTTAAATTAAATCTTTGTTGAATGGAGTGTGACGTGTCACATATTAAAGTTCTTACATGTCTTGAAAGTTTTTCTGAAGGAGCATCTAGCTAGTTAGGACATAGAAGTTTTGATTTTGGATCTTAAATGCCTAGAAATATTATTTCATGGCTTTGTTGTCCATTATGTGTCAGCGTGTTCTCTAGACATTAGTGGTTGATTTAATACCAAAATAATCAGTTGATCATATATTTTCACTGATATATAATTTATAAGGAGAGTTTTGCCAATGTTGATTGTTCATATTTTTAATTTTCACTCTTCTATTCAAAAATTTGAAAATTCAATTCGATGGTGATCGTGCATTGTCCAACACTTATGCTCAAAGAAAAAGAGAAAGAAAATTAAAGTAATCAAGGCACTAATACTTGATTAATTATGAGGACTGGCGTTGGTTAGGGTGTCATTATTAGCTATGTTGGGGTGTGGGGCCTGATTTTGCCTGAGTGAGGTCTACATGTTGGTGTCTATACTGGACACAAGAAAGTGATTTAAGTTATGAATGAGTTTGCAAAATATTTATTAATGCTAATTATATTTATAATTGCTCGACAAACCATTGCTTGAAAGGCTTAAACAATTCCAAGTCAGGAAAGGGCAACAAAATCTTCCCTTTCTCGTCCCCTTAATCCCTCTTAGATTATTCTCCCATATGTACTATGTACAAAACTAGTGCACTTTCTATTGTTTCGTTCATCTTGGGAATCTGCCCTCCTTTTTTGTGTCTTTCTTGGCTACTTTAACCTGTACTCACAGGACAGCTATTATTCTCATTACAAGAGTATCCTGGTCTCCTCCAGCAAGCAAATGCCGATCCTTTTTGTAATTAATTAGATATTTATTAATATCTTATAAATCCTACGTCATTAGTAACTGGAGCTTATCAGTAACCATATAGAAATTATGTCAAATCAGTGAAAAACACCATTTCCCCACTTAGCTTGTTAATTGGAGACGCGGTAGTATCCCCATATTATTGAACTCAACTCACAAATCAATGGCGATCAACTCGTAACATGATTTGATGACTTGTTTTTAATATTGTAATCCTATAGTTACTATGCTTGACATATGATCATGATATGCTCGAGCTTTTTAATCTCAGACTCCAGTTTTTAAATTTTGGTCAATTAACGATCCAATGTACGTGCACGTGCGTTTTATAATTATTTAATTACAAGATGCATGCATCCTTGTGTTTGATGAATTGCAGGCGCGCGGATCTGGAGATTAGATTACCTATTATAAATTGGGTTGGGAAGCTTTAATAATTAAGGCATCCTATAGAGTAATTCTTTTTTAGGACAGTAGCTGATAATTCTTGCTCCCAATTTTTTTAATATAAATCAATTAGCAATTAACACATTTTCTAAATTATATTACTAATATCCTTATACAGTTTTAGGATTTGTTGTTTCGCTTTTCAATATAAGCGTTTCATCCGGGACTCGAATTAGAGACCAAAAGAGATAGGTCTTAGTTTACACTTCTAAATCAAGTGTGTGTGTGTGTATGCCTTATGCCTTAATTAATTAGTTCTTGCTTTCAAGTTATTAGCCCATATGCGGCATAAAAAAAAGTTAATCAAGAACTAGGCTATCTATATTAAAAAAGTTATCTTGCCATAAAGCTGTTATTACAATGAGTAATCAATAATTAACCCACTTATATATATATATATATATATATATATATATATATATATATATATATATATATATTGATTCGACGTATATTCTGATGAAAAATGTATCTTCTGATCAAATATATATTCTCTAGGTCAATAAAAGTCGAAGTACTTGCGGCTAGAACATGAATAAGGTACCAATTAATTCATTATTATTGAGAAAAGAAAGGACAAAAGAGCAGATAGATCCAAATAGTCATCAAGGCAATTACAATTGGGTTTGGTAATTACTCCCTCCGGTCCCTAATGTAAGAGTCCAAAATTTGAATGATTTTGGTCCCTAATGTAAGAGCTCACCTCACTTTCTCTCCTCATTTAATGCATTTTTTCCTACTTTACCCCTAACTCTCTTTCATATTTATTAATTGTATTTCTCTCTCTTAAAAGTACCATAATAAATATGGACAATTTTGGAAAAAAAGCATTAACTCCAGACAACCAACTAACATTCACATGTTTTCTTAAGAAGCGTTTTTTTGGCGGCTAGCTCTTACATTAGGGACCGGAGGTAGTACTATTCAATACTAGCTCTTTTTTTGTCGTATTAAAGGCGTTGAACGGAATCTCATTTCTCTGACAGATAAAAATAAAGAATTCGGTTAACCTTTTATTATGTGTCAGAAAATTATGAACAACATATTGCTTAAGAATAAAAAGGATTATAAGCCAGAACGTTTATACAAAATATTTATTCCCCCAATTTATATAGAATATTTAAATATATGTGAGTTACATTAATTTAATGAAAAAAGTTACTTGTGTAAAAATTTAATTAACGCCTGTGGTATTAAAGAAACCCAAAAAGAAGTTGAAAACCATTTTTTAATAAGAAGATTATGAACTATGGAGTATAATTTAAAAACTTAAATTTAAGAGAAACCAGTCTAATTAATTTATTGAATAAAATATAAGTATGGTAGTTTTTTTAAAATTAAAAAATAATAGAGCAAACAAGTACTGTAGGCCAATAAGGGAACCTGACGGAATTAATTATTCCTCATTATAATCCACCCCTTCCTCTTGCTTTGGTGTATATAAAGATGGTGATAAATGATTGTGAATTGCACAAGAACCAGAAACATCCAAAACAACATTACCTCAAAAAAAAAAAAAAACCCCAAAAATCATTAAGATGACAGGTTCTGGTTCTCCCTGTGGAGCCTGCAAATTCTTGAGAAGGAAGTGTGTGAGAGGTTGTGTTTTTGCACCTTACTTTTGCCATGAACAAGGAGCCACTCATTTTTCAGCCATTCATAAGGTTTTTGGTGCAAGCAATGTCTCTAAGCTCCTTGCTCATCTCCCTGTAAGTGACCGTTGTGAAGCTGCAGTTACCATCTCATATGAAGCTCAAGCTAGGCTTCAGGATCCTATTTATGGCTGTGTCTCCCATATCTTCGCCCTCCAACAACAGGTATGTATTCGACAAGTGAGCAATAATGATCGAAAACCCTAATATTTTTTTAATCAAACAAGTGACCCATTCACAGGGAGTTTTTATGTGCATACTAAAAAAAGTCAACTAGCCACAGAATTTAGCTTCAAAATTCCATAAAAAAAATTCAAAATTCTTTGGCTAAATTAGAGATTCCGTAGCTAATTTTTAGCAACGGCCTATTTTGCTATGGATTCAGTAGCTAATACATACACTAGTTTGTTTTATAGTATATCTTAGGCAATAAGACCCCTAGCATCAAAAACCCTAATCTATTATCTGGATTATTTTATATTTAACATCTGTGTACACTCTTGCTTTGAACTATTCAGGTGGTTAATTTACAAGCACAATTAGCTTTTATGAGGGAACAAGCAGCTCAGAACAATATTATGAATGCCTCTGTCCCTGAAAACCCTAATAAATCTGCTGCTTTTGTTGATCATGATCTTCAAAAGTGGTTCCAAGGGGAGAATTCTAGTACTGCAGGGACTCAAATTTTCCCCAGCTCCTTATCTGATATGAATTCTTTTGCAACGCAGTGCTATGGAGATTATATAACTAGTCACTTGACTAATAATCCAAACCCTACTATTGGGGATTATAAAAGCTCAGGAACCATGTTGGACGAAAGTGCTTCATTTTCGAGCTTTGACATGCAAGGAAGCAGTACACAGTGGGGCTTTCATGAAGTGGATGATCTTCAATCTGTGGCTTTTGGATACAGTGGATGATGATAGATGATCATAGATCAGATTAGCTTCATGAAAATTAAATGGTGAACGTACTAAGTATGTATAATCAATTTTGAATGCTAGTTTCTGCATAATATTGTGAAGCGCGCGCATATATATGCACTAGCTAGCAATCCTTCTTCTGTATGTGTTGCCATATATAAATAAGCTATAGCTAGCTAGGAAGCCTAGAAATTTTCATGTCATTCTATATTAAACTACCTCTTGTTAATTATAACCTTGCTATGTTGATACTAATTAGCAGTGTAATTCTTACGGATAATTAGAAATCTCTGGTTTTCTTTCTCTTAAATTGGTTTTTTTATGAACCTATATATAGCAATGATCTCAAATTTTTTAGCCTGATGATGAATACAGTCACCTAGTTGCTTTTCTGATGCACTTTACCTTTCTGATATGCACACGAGAATTTTGGATTGACATTAGATCCTGATGAATGATGATGATGAACAAAGAAAGCATGATTACCCCAAAGTAAATTATATTAATAAACCCTATGCGGAGCAAAGTTGCTCTTTCTTTTTCCTCCGAGAAATAAGAGTGTGTTTGATTGTGTGAAAGAAAGTAAAGAATTAGAAATAGAAAGGGTAAGAGATGGAAAGTAGGGGTAATGATGAGAGAGTAAAGTTTGTGGGCCCCACGATAAGTGTGAGATGAAGAGAGAAAACTTGTGGGCCCCGGGATATATGTAAATGACCATATTACCCTTAACTTTTCAAATTATTTACACTCCCATTTCACAACTTTCTATCAACCAAACGTACCCTAAGTAATCCCTAATTATCTATAAGGCAGAAAGCACATGGAAATAGTCAGATATATATCCCCCTGGTTCTGACTTATTTGGTGCAACTTGCTATATATTAAGTACTCGATGCAAAGACGTATTTTGATTGCTCAATGTAAGTGGTACATTCCTTCTTTTCCTCCATTATTCCACCATTGTTTCTTATCTATATAGAGAAGCGTATTTGATTAGAACAAAGTGACATATATATATGTAGTATATATATTTAGTACAATATGTATGGAAACAGTACAAACTTCCTATACAAATAGTCTTTGAATGTACTAATTAAGTAGAACATCTAAAAGAACTATATAGTTAACTGTTACGTGCTGTTTGGTAAATGCGTGGGAAAACCCAAGTTGGTCGTTTTTTCACGCTCCATTGTTTTCTTATTGCTTGAGCTTTAATTTAATTACCTCTTCCGATGTCTGACGATTTGTCTCCTACATGCACTTGTTTAATTTAAAAATGAATTTATCTCTGCGCCAGATATGAAAATAATTATATTTGCACCTCGTGTGTGTTTTAGATAGTTTGGATGATGACAATACTACTAAAGAGGTTCATTTTATTTAAGAAGCCGTACTTACAAAGGTTCCGATCCTCAAAACTACTGAACTCTGGTCTCTACAATTAGTGTTTGTACACACACTTCTTAAGAAAACTTACAGTGTGTGCTTGGTTGGTGGGAATCAAAACCGAAGAATTGGATATGTGTGTGTGTGTTGGGATCTGCAAATGTAGGGCTAAATAATAGATATATAAACCTTCCGGCCTATAATATACTACCTCCGGTCCCTAATGTAAGAGTTAGCCGCCAAAAAAACGCTTATTAAGAAAACATGTGAATGTTACTTAGGTGTCTGGAGTTAATGCTACTTTTCCAATATTGCCCATATTTATTATGGTACTTTTAAGAGAGAGAAATACATAAGCATTAATAAATATGAAAGAGAGTTAGAGGTAAAGTAGGAAAAAATGCATTAAATGAGGAGAGAATATTGGATGAGCTCTTACATTAGGGACCAAAACCATTCAAATTTTGGGCTCTTACATTAGGGACCGGAGGGAGTAAGATGTAATATACGAATGCTTGTTTTGTCTACAATTCACATTAATAACATTTAAAATTCAAGAGAATAAATGTCTAATTTCCATTTTCACCCTGGCTTATATATTACATATAAAATGAGTAGTGTGAGAGTATAATAAAATATATATGGGTAAAATTGGAAACCACAATTATTTTATTGATGGTAAATGACTTAACGTATGTTTCTTTAGTTTGTGTACAATGGTTGACTAGGTAAATGGGAGGAAATATTTAATTGCATACATTGAAGATCTGTTCTTCAATGCATCTTATTAATAATCTTTAATTAATTAGTACGCACCAAGAATAAGAGGCTCTTCTTGATGACTGTTTAGTGCTTGCAACTTATCGGGTCACACTCTACTACTCAAAATCTATTATATAGACTCATTTTGTAATAATTAACTTGAAACGTCTGAATATTCTTATATATCTTTTAATTTGTAACTGATCATAGCCTCCAACATAGAAAAAAATGAATAAGGGCAGGTCTTATATGTGTGTGCTCCATATGACCTTCGATTCTTGAATTGACAAAAAAAGTTTAGAGAGGTGAATGGTGGGTGACATCATTTGAATGAAGATGTTTAGAGAATGAAAGCGAGCATAAATCCTAGAAAAGAGGAAATCATTGTAATTTTATATTTAGAATTAATGACAAATAATATTGGCCAATTATAATAGTATGTTTTTCAATTTAAATAAATATTATTTAACTTTTTAATAAGCCAGACTAATAGGTTTTTTTCAAGGTTGAGTCTGATCTATTAAGCAAAATAGGCCAAAAGAAAAGGCTTAGACCTCGTTTGGAAACAAAAAGGACAGTCTAATGTCTTAGCGATTCAAGTCATATAGGTCCTTGATAGTCGATGTGAGCTATTCCCACCCCTACTTGGGAACGTTTAGTCTATATAAACTTAAAAAAATATAATTGTGCTAATTAAAAATCATGTATATATACGATATTATGGAATTATCAGTTACTCTTCCAAGGTTGTTCAATTCTATCACTCTCTTTGACTAATATAAAGTTATAAACTGCTATTCCATTTTTGTTGTGGTGGATAAAAGATCAAGATTGAATTTCCTTATGTAATTATGCATGCATAGTAATTTTTGATCGAGAATGATGGTCAAATGCTTATGGGTTGCATCTACACTCTTGAGCCACTGTGGTGAGTATGTAATATTGAAGAACGAGTGGCTTTTAAGTTTCTTTCTCCTCTCGATTTATGTTCTACTTGATTAGTGGCGTGGTCCTTACTTTAACAATAACTTATTTACGAAAATTTTGAAGTTGGCTACCTTCCCCACTACTTGTTTCCCATTACCTTTTCATTTTCCAGTACTTTTCTTTATTTACAGGTAGAGGTAGCTACATAACAAAGGCATCTATGATAGATGCAAATGCTTTTTTGCCTTTTCTTTTTTTTCTTTTAAATATCGAATCTAGCTAGCTCTTGTATTGTCTTTGACTAATCTTCAGGTGTTTTAATTAGTTTTTATTTAACTTAATTTGTACACCCAAAAAGCCTGTATATATATTATGAACTTGACGGAAACTTGAACACACACGCACGCTGACACTTACATAGCTTACATGCATAAATCGATACCTTTTCACTTTTCAATTCCATTATTTTAATTAAAAACTAAGTTATGCACAGTTACTTAAATTTGTATGGAAAAGGAGACGTCCTTTAATTTAAAGTTTGAACAGAAGAAGTTATAAAAGATACGGTGTGAGAATATTTCAAACTTTTGTCAAACATGAAGTAATTGATCAGATTTAACGAGGTGAATTCAACTATAAGTTCAATGATCCAAAAGAAATGATTTGACAAATTTTAAAGATTAATTAGCAAAGGGTCTAAACAACTTGCACGAAACTTTCCCAAGGCTCAATGCGCATATGAGAGAAAGAAACATAAAAAATGTGTTGTATACGTGAATTACAGATCAGACGCAGTTCAATATTCATGGGTTATTATTCTCTCCTATCAATAATAAAGAAAATGTTTTCGGAGTGTATTGGAAGGGCGATGGTAGGAGTGGACCAACAAGTAAGGCAATACTAAACCACGCACAAGAAGCTGGCCCAAGTCTCACAAGTTTGGGCCCATAATGAGTGAGCAGTTTACAATTTAGCCCACAATATAGAGTAGAGCTGTCTACACTCTACAGTGTCTTTGTTCTGCCAATCATGGCCCAAAAGATTCGGACATGTTGGAGGAAATGGGATCTAGTCTCGTTTTCGGGTATGTTCTAGTCGCGATTCCTATCTTGATCGGTTGATCCCATAAATTAAATTGCTCTTTCTATATTGTTTACCAATCCTAAAATTCTTAACAACTCAATTTATCTTACATAAAAAATAGTTCATTGTCAATTTTTAAAGAAAATAATTCTTTGTAGCCGGGAAAAATTTAACAAGGATAAAATAAAAAATACCCTATCAATTTTAAAATTTTAAATAATAGAGTTTAACTAGTTGAGTAGCAGTACTCATTAATTGAGTAATGATATAACAAATGGTTTAAGGTAAAAATACACATGTTTAACTCTAAGAGACACCCAATGTCATATATTTTTTGGTAAAAATACATGTGTTTTAGTCCAAGGTTCACCCAATATCATATATTTTTAGGGTCAAAAATACATGTCTTTTACTCTAAGAGCCACCCAGCAGTCCAGCACCGTATACACATGTGTATTTGACTAAATGGTTTGTACTGGGTGACCGTTAGAATTGAACACACATTTTTTTTACCAAAAAAACATATATGGTATTGGGTGACCTTTGAAGTAAAATATATACCTATTTTTAACCCAAGAAAATATATGGTAATGGAAGACTCTTGGAGTAAAACATATGCCTATTTTTTACTATTAACCCTATAACAGATATAAATCATCCCGGTGAGATTTTGAAATTCGGGAAATAATTTTGTCAGCTGTCCTATATTATGTTTGTTTAAAATTGTTTTTGTTTTTGTTTTTGTTTTGTTTTTTTATCAGAATAAAAACATGATTTTGTATATGATGCTAGTATATGTGATCCTCATTATTAAATTTTCTTTCACTTGTGTTAAATGCTGCGCGTTATTGACGAATTTTGGGTTTTTCGAAAATGCTGAAGATTCTAGGTTAAGTGGATTTTTACTTTTTTTTCCAACTAAGTGGATTTTTACTGAGAGATTAGATTTTGGACTTGTGCGTTTGAGTTACTCCTTTCTTTTCCATTCTCTACAATTTGTTACCGTTTTCAGTTTTCCCCCTTTTCTACTTCCAAAAAACAACCAACGAAATCTCTGTTTGTATAAATTCAAAGCAAAGCCTCCCTCTCATAATTATATTGCACACTCTTCTTCTCTTTTTGCATCGAAGTTAGACTTGGATTCATGTGGGTGTAGCAGACTGTGGATTTGAATTTGAACCCGATTTATCAGTGTATTGTTTTTGCCTGCTGCTCTAGATCAAGCCGAATATTTTTTTTTTGTTTAAACGCTCATTTTGTACTCGATTTAAATGGACCATTGTTGATTTTTGGTTCGTTAACATAAACATTGAAGGTTGAACCTAATCATATGTATTTTTGTTTTGGGTTTTGTTTCATCATCTATTTGTAGCAAGATCTAAGATTTGTGCATTAAGGTTATTTTTTAAACTGTCCATTCCACTTCGACGGCTTCAATCTTATTTTGAGGTTCTGGCTTTCTTTTCCTTCCCTTTCAGCCCCGTTTAGTGTTGAGAAAGAAAAGTAAGAAAATGGAAAGTGAAAGGTTATATGATGATTTACATATATTCTTGGGTCCACAAACTTTATATGTATCTCCATCTCACGTTTTTTCTGAGCCACAAACTTTACTTTCCAATAATTTCCTCTACTTTTCATCCTCAATAACATTTCCCTTTCCATTTCTTCACTTTCATTTCTCCACACCAAACAGAAAGGACAAGGGAAGGAAGTCTTTTTTAGATGGAATGAGGATAGGGAGAGACGGAGAGATGATGAGGTGGTATGACACGGGATGGTTTGATTGATTTAACAATTAAACTTGTCATTTGTTAACCACCAAGTGATATTAATACCATTTGTAAACTTCAAGGATAAAATTGATGCATAAAAGCCTTATGAACACCCACATATCTTTAGTGAAGCCTTTTCAGTTTAAAATTGACCCTTATCCCTAAAACGAATATGTGGTGGCCGGTACTTCAAATTATTTTGTACACATATGTATATGTATTATTCTTACACTACAAAAAATTCGCTATTTGGCGGCGTCCACTTAGCCGCGTTTGTGCCAGAAACGCCGGCGAGTGTTTCGCGTTGCATGCGGCGGTCTAACACAAACGCAGCAATGTGTGATACAAAACGCCGGCAAGCGGGGGGAAAAACAATTTTTTTTTAATTTGTCTTCACACTTAGCCGCGTTTGTAAACGCCGACATGTTTTTAATTTTATTCCCGCCAACATGCCTGCGTTTACAAGCGCGGCAATGTTATATATATACTTTTAAATTAAACACATACCTGCGTTTATAAACGCAGGAAAGTAGGTTATTAATTGCAACAGTTGTAACCACCACTTTCCTGCGTTTATAAACGTGGGTATGTTAAAATATTATAAAAGCTTCGCCGTGTTTCATGAATGCCGGTATGTAAAAATATACTAAAAAAACATCCCGGCGTTTATAAGCGCGGGTATGATAAAAAATAATATAAACTTCACCCCGTTTACGAACGCCGGAAAACAGCGAACTTCACCTATAAATACCGGTCTTCCCTCACTCCATACTCGCCCCTTTTCTCTCCTCTTTTCCATCTTCTCTCTTCTGCTTTCTCTCTACTTCTTTTCAAATCTTTTGTTTTCAGTTTTACAAAATTAACCATTATACTTTTTATGTTGTAGATTTCCTTATTTATTTTTATATTTTCTTATATTTCCATTTTTCCAATATATTTTATTTCTTTTTACTTATAAATCCTTTTTTATTATTTTTATTTTTTTCTCCTGTTATTTTATTATTTTTAATTTTAATTTATATAGAAAGTGTTTTTTTAATTATATCTTTTTAATGCTACACTTTTAGTTACTTTTTTATTATTCTGGAATAGTTTTGTTAATATATAATAATCGAATTTATTATAATAAAAAAATCAATTTCTTTTATAGTTCAATATTATGATTTAGTTTTTTCTCATTTCTTTCAGTAATTTTCGCATTAATTTTATCCGTATAATGGTTAAAATTATTGCGGCTTTTTTTAATCCATAGAATAACTTAGCCGCGTCTATAAACGCGGGCCAAATATGAATAAAATAATGAATAAAATAATATAAATTCGCCGCTTTTATAAACGCGGGAAAAATACGAATAAAATAATATAAATTGGCCGCGTTTGCTAACACGCTACAGCGTTTTGTGAAACGCAGGAAAGGAACGTCCCGACGCTTCATTCGCCCGCGTTTGCGATAAACGCTGTAGCGAAAGCCGTCCGCCGCCAAGTGCTGTATCTTTTGTAGTGTTACTTCTATATAGCACAATTCATTCCCCTTCCTCTCGCATTGAGTGAGAAAGGATCATCTTCGTTAGAATATTAGATTTACCAACCCACAACCTTCACAACAATGACAATCAAAAAGATAAGACCACATTTGTGCATTTTCAGGCTGGTTTTTAGGTAGATTTTCACTGCTTAGGTTTTCCTTTAGGAAACATTAGAATATGGAATGTACGCAAATGTCTTATTGGTCGGTTGCATTTAACCCAACATAGATGTTGCAGAATTCATTTAACTTATTGGTTTAGTTACTATAGAATGAATTTCAATAATCTGGGGTGTGTGGTTGAGTGACAAGGACTCATTCACCCTTAACCAATTGTCTGAGGTTCGATCCCTGGCTTTGGGTATGGAGAAACATTAAATCTCCCAGGCCAGCTGTTCCACCCTTTGAGGTGCCTACAAATCAGCGGGGGATTAGTCTCTCACTTGTCGAGTGAGGGGATACCTTGATCATGTATAAAAAAAAAGAATGAATTTCAATTGCTTAATAATATAATACTTTTATTTCTACTCTTCCTTTTATGCACATTATAAAACTCATATACCTCTTATGATTATTGATATCATTTTGCCTTTATTAAAAAATAAAGAAAGAGAAGACCAATAGGATTAATTACTTGGCTTTAACTTCACTATATATTGCAATATAGGAGTATATATATTGGTTATCAATTCCACTTTTTTGGGGCAGCTTTTAATCTCGCTGTCACGTTCAGCTAATCATTACTCTCCCCAAATTAAATTAGTGGGAGAATAAACACTTTTCAAGAAGAGCTAGCCGTCAAAAAAACGCTTCTTAAGAAAACATGTGAATGTTAGTTGGGTGTCTGAAGTTAATGCTTCTTTTCCAAAATTGCCCATATTTATTATAGTACTTTTAAGAGAGAGAAATACATAAGCATTAATAAATATGAAAGAGAGTTAGGGGTATAGTAGGAAAAAATGCATTAAATGAGGAGAGAATATGGGGTGAGCTCTTACATTAGGGACCAAAACCATTCAAATTTTGGGCTCTTACATTAGAGACCGGAGGGAGTAATTTTTACTTGCAATTAATATATGCACGTATTGGAGTCCAGAGCTTAAAGCCTGCATTTATTTTCTATTCCTACTTTTCTTCTATTTTATTAACCATACCTTTAAAGCGTCTGATCAACAGGTATGGATCTCACTATCACTTACCTCCTGACACTTGCTTTGTTCATACGTGTATATGCCACATTATGGTCATTATATTAACTAATGACCATTTGTACTAATATATTAATTAACCAGATATGTTGTTTCATCATTTAAACTAGTGCTTGTATTTGATTTGTTTATTATCCACAAATCATTGTTCTATTTCGCCTGCAAGATTTAAAGGGCCAAGCATGGTTCGTTCTTTATTTTACTATTTGATTATCAACCGTTGGTGGCCTGGGCTCACTTGGCACACACACACACATGTGCATTATTGATTCCATCTCTATCACTAGATACTGCAGATAAATATAAAGATCGCGCATCTGGAACATATAACTCCCTGAACGTTCCATAAGTCAAATATCTTAATTTGCATCATAACCTGACAAATCAGCTTCAAGAGGTTCTTGATACAACTATAATATATAAAAACTAACCTAATAGACTTTCCAATGGTCATTATATCTGTTAGTAATTATTATATATTATTAACTTCAACTTAGAGATGGGATGGTCTATGAGGCTATATATATATATTTGCCCCAGCCATATGTGTGTGTGAAATAATCCATATCGTCGTCCGTACAAATAAGTAATAAATTAAAAGTTAAAAAATTAAATAAAAGGGATGTATCAAAAATTAGATAAAAGAATACGTGGCGTTTTCAGTTAGTATCTTTTGCTTCGCTCACTTGCAGATTTTCATGGATTGTATGGTCCCCTGGCTAGATAGAACAGGCACCCATAATGAGATGTTGAACGATATCATATTGCCACAGCATGTTCATATATCATGCTCTTCTTGGATTACTGCTTGTCTCGCCCTCATTGACACCTCTCGTCTACTATTATCATTTTTATTTTGTATATTCACAATCCCTCGTCGATCGCACCAAATTATAGTTCTCTTTGTTGTTATCTTTTGAAGAATTTATGACCCTGTACCATGCATGTTTAGTTTTGTCGAATCGAATTATTGTTCATCTCACCAATAATATTTCAGTCGCATGGAAAAATAATGATCATTGTCATTGACAATGGAACAGTGATATAGACTGCTTCTTCCCATAAGAAAAAAAGTCAACTTTAATTTAAAGTAATTCATAGATTCGTAGGCCGATTAATTATTACGATGACGAGCACACTGTATATATGATAGTGAGTAATTCAAATTGCCCATAGTCCTCTACGTGCGCCAGCTATAGATATGCGTATGTATTAGTGCTATTCACTCAAAGTACAAAATAAAAGCTCTAACTTTAATGTTAGTGTATCACTTCTCTACTTCTTTTTATGGAAAATAATAAATAAATACCTTCGAATATAAAAAAAGAACAAATAAGGAACTCAAACTTCCAAAATGTCAAGTAAGGAATTATCTATAAAATATTAGTTGTAAAAATCTATACACACGCACTTGTAAATTCTTCTATAAAAACTACTTGAAAATCTTTGTTATAAATTCTCTTATGAGCATAAACATTTGTTATCTTACTACTATTGTTAAAGAATTACGAAATTTCATATGAGAAAGTTTTATTTTATTGTTGTTAACAACGGTCAAGATCAGGATTTTGTGAACTTACGTATGATGAACACAAAAAATTTCGCTATTATTATATTATTAAAATATATACACATATCTATAAACCTGATCTAATGAAAATAAACAAATCGAGCTGACTTTTGTCCTTAATCAAAATTCAAACTTCAAACCGCAGGAAATTTATCCAGATTAATCCAACATCGATCTTCTAACATTTTTTTTATCAGAAACATCGATCTTCTAACATAAACCATTGCTCTTATTAATTCTATGTGATATAGTGAAATCGCATGCGTGTTTTTCGGTAAAAAAAGAAGAAATTTCTTGTGTGTTTAATTATTACTCCCACTGTCCTATTTCATAATGTAAGATGAAAATAATCGAATAACGATTTCGAAAATTAGGTTAAAGTTAGTTAAAAAAGAATGATTATGTAGGAGACAATAAAATTGTTTCCAAAAATGTCCCTATTCAAAAAAAGAAGGAAAGATAATATACGGAATAAATGATTGAGCAAGAAGAGTCTTATGAGAGAATAGTAGTGTATACATATTAAATAATGTGACAGAGAAGTAAAGATAATATTAAAAAATCAAATTTATTACGTTCATCAACTCAAATATATCACCTTCCATTTGAAACAAAATCATTTAAAAATTTTCACTTTACATTAATCATGGGATATATACTACTATTACACATCAAATGTGAGAAACAGAGCCAGTGAAGTACCTAGTGTGTGCTTTCAACTGAGGGGACATTATGTCTAGTTGCAGGAATACAAGAAAGAGTGAAATGAGATAGACAATATAGAACGATGATCGATGAACAAATACTAATGTTAGGTAGACCTACCAGTTAAATATAAAACCTAGGAGGAGTGGGGTAGGTTAGGTACTGATCCCTAGTTTGTGTTTGCCTTTAGCTCTATAATGATATACCATCAAAGTCCTTTTCTTTTGGACACTGCAGCTTCTGCAATACAGTAGCAAAATCTTAAAAAATGTTGTCTTATCAATTCTCTCAAAGCCGACATTGCATTTGGATCTGAACCCGTTTGAGATCAATAAGGCAACTTGGTTCACTTTTGACCTGAGAGTTGCTTATTTCAAATCCTTTGCGATATAAAAAAGAATAAAGGGATAAAATTCCTAGACAAGGTCTAAGTAGCCATGATTGTGGCTCATGCACGATCTCTTTTTGGTCTCCTCCAGGTTTCTTTTCGAAAATAAATAGAAATATAATCAGGTTCTGGAAGAGATTAAGAGTATCTAGCTCGCTACTTGACAGGGTTAATTGATTAATAATAACTTTCTTTATTTTTACTGACATGGGATAAGGACATGTTACGTGTTTGTGCTTTAGAATGCCATCAAATACACTGATCAGATGGATGGTTCTCCCACTTGAATTTAATTACTTTCTTAAATCAAGTTATTAAAGGGACTTAAATGAAGAGAATGATCTTTAGAACGAAGATGCCAAAAATCCAAATTCGCGTGGGAACTAAGAACACCTCATAATTCCAAGATATGAATCATTATTGAAGTTTGACAGGCAATGAATGCATATATTAGTATAATAATGCAAGAAAAACCTTACTTTTAATTTGTAGGCTTTATGTAATTTATAATTTGGGTCTGTCACTATTATTGTAAGTTCACAAAAGAACTACATTATTTTCAAGTCTGTTGGAAGCTAATATTCCATAAATGTGTTGACTTAAAGGTAAAAATATTGACTGAGTTAGAGCTGATTAAGATATCTGTATTATTAATATAATAATTAATTATTTGAAAAAATACATATATAAGAGTTAATTAACTACTTGATTTGAGGAGTCAAATGGAAAATCTGCCAATATATACATTCTTCAATTTTTTTTGGCCAGATATACATTCTTCAATTATAGCCTATGTTATTCACGCAATTTATTTGACATACTATTTGTGTTTCACCAAATTATATAACAATTAGATATTTATAAGTGATACAAATTAGCTTAAAAAAACTGAAATGGATGATTTTTTTCTAGTTTTTAATCCACTATCCTAAGCCGGTCCCTATGTCACCGGGAACTCAACGGACTCAGACTAATCCAGATCTGCACCGGGGACCTTCACTTAAGGGCAGAGTGCTGGCCAAGGAGCATGCTATGCATTCTCAAGGCTCAAACTACTAAAATGTATGACTAAATGAAAAGATAAGTCTTATAAGAAGAAAAAATGGTTGTACGGTAACTAGCTCTAATATTTAAGGCTAAAGTAAAAACATATAGAGATGGAGATAAAAAGATCAGAGTATGAAAATGTAATGAGTTTAAGATTGGAATTAAGCCTCAGATTAGAGATAAGCCTAGCTTAGGCCTAACAGTTAAGGAAACTAAATACTCTCGGTATATACATCAAAGGGATGATGCCCTTGAAGAAAACTTTGACGTACAAAGACAGATTAATAGAGAAAGAAATACATGATTGATTATTAATGCCTAGCTTAGCTAATTTCTCATCATTCTGAGAGCTAGCTCTTGAAGTTCACTTAAGTCATGGCTATCGTAAGAAGGGCTTTTCTTGGAGCGAGGTTGGTGGAAAGAAGAGAAACTCTCTTGCTGCAAACTTGTGGATGATCCATAATCGTGGATGGTAGAGTAATAATCAATGGAGTCAAGAGAACTCTGAGGAGAAATAGGGTTCATGTTGGTGTAATTATTATTACTTGTGCCATAGACTGGATTACTCATTGTTGTTTGCCCATAAGCACTATTCCTTCCTCCCCATTGTTCTTCATTATTATTCTCTATGCTCTTCTGCGCCAACTGCGCCTTGGCTTGCATTAGCTGTGTTTGCAAACACGCCACCTGCAATATTTCATCAATGCCCAACGAACTAAGATAAATATGGCATATCAACATTTTACCTAAATCTTCAAAATAATTGACTAGCTATAAGTGTGTTACTTTGTATAATGGCCTTATATATCAACTGATAATTAAGATATGGCACAGCACTAATCTCCATTGCTACTAACAACTAACAACCGGCTAATCTTGTTTATCGGAATGTTGGCAGAAACAGCGAAAGTCATTTAATTTATAGAACATAATAAAGACAAGAAAACAAGGAGGAAATAATGAGGAAGTAGAATTCATCATGCTGAGCTCTAAAATAGTAAAACTGAACACACCAATACCCTTTTTTCTACTTTCGAAGGAGTGATGGTTTAAAAAGTTATAAACATCTTTTTTTATCAGCGTTATAAACATGGACTTATAGAACATGGTTAATTATGAAAGTCAACTGGTTAGTCTTATTTGTCGGATATTTGGCAAAAACAGTGGAAGTCATTTATAAAACATATAAACAGGAAAATAAGGGGGAATCTAGGAAGTAGAATTCATTCTGAGCTCTAAAAGTAGTAAAACTGAACAACAATATTAATACTCTTTTTTTCTATTTTAAAAGGAGTGATGGTTAGAAAAGTGGGAAAAAATGGACTTGTGCATCAGCTTTAATTCAATTATATTAATGTAACTCTCAGGGAGAAATACCATCTATCTCTCTAGTATTTAACATAAGATCTATTTTGTGGTGAAGTATTATAATGAAGAGAGCTTCATCAATAATATTTGAAAGAAATATATCATAGGAAAGAAGTAGGCACCTGCTGTTGTAAGGCAAAAATGTGGGAGACACAGCCATAAACAGGATCTCTGATACGAGCCTGAGCTTCATAGGCAATGGTGAGGACAGCCTCACAACGATCATGAGCAGGCAAGTTCAAGAGAAGTTTGGAAACATTACTAGCTCCAAACACTTTGTGTATGGCAGCAAAACTAGAAGGGCCTTGTTCTGAGCAGAAATAAGGGGCAAATATACAATCAGATGCACATTTCCTCCTCAAAAACTTGCATGCACCACAAGGAGACCCTGACCCTCCACTGCTATTACTTCCAGAACAAGCCATAGATGGAGACACCAAAAACACGAGAACAAAAAAGAAAGAGAGAGATGGAGGATGATGGAATAATAAAAGGAGGTGTATTGTTTAAGCACACGAGCACACTAGGAAATGGTGATGAGAAAGGAAGTGGGAGGAAGGGAGGGAGTTGTAGGGGAATTAAATAAGGGACATAAAGAGAGGGAAAATGTGAAAGGCAGACATTGGGGCGCCTTCTTGTAGGGTTCTAAGGAGACATTTCGTAATGGAAGATGCATTGTGGGGCTTTAATTTGTTTTGTGATGGGCTTTTCATTTTAATCATTTTGTAAATTCCTAATATAAAATATCCAATTATTCTCTTGAAAAAAATGAAAGAAGAATAGTAAAGGACTTCATATTCATACTCTCTCCTGTCTTAGATACAAGATCACTATAACTTTTTTAAGTTAAGAAAATAAATTAGACCATAATAATTTGTTGTAGTTAATTTTGTATCTTTAATTTTTCTAACAAAGTCAAAATGCTACTCCCTCCATTTCTAGATATAAGATCACTTTTAAATTTCAATTTGTTTCTAAATATGCGATCATTTTCTAATTTTTCAAATATTTTCTCAAATTAACTTCATAATATTTATCAATAATAAATAAGTAAGAGAGAGAGAGTGAAGATAAAAATACTATATGGTTAAGAATTGATAATGTTATGTGATAATAACTAAATTAAATAAAATTTTTAATCTAATCAAATCAAGGAAAATAGACTTATATTTAGGAATGAAAGAAGATATTATATGTGGAGGTTGTATTTCTTTTAAACCACTTTAATTAACTTACTTATAACTAATATGAAATTTAATAATTTGCGGTATGTGTTATAATTAAAGTAATTTATTTCACTTATTTAATTTCTTTTATTCAGAATTCACTTATATAATCTACTCCTCACGACTTTAATAGTATAATTGAAGCATTAGATGCAATATGGTTTAGTTATGTTGAGCGCCGAACGCCGCACCTGTAAAATGCATTTCTATTTGTTGCTTTTCGGACGCTGACTCATCACTCTCACCGCCACCTGTCCCTACCTTTTACCCACACCTTTCGGTTCTCTTCCCTCCTTTCTCTTCCTTCTGGACTTTTATAGTTGGGAAAATTAATTTGAGGTCCCCCACAAGGGACTTAATACTAGAAAAGTCCCAAAAATTGAAATAATTAATGTAAGGTTCCAAGGGACCTCACTTTAATATATTTGAAAATTGAAAAGACACTTTTGCCCCTGACAACTTAATGGGCAGCCGTGACAACTCGATGGACATAACTTGACAACTGAATGGGCAAATGTGACAACTTGTTGGACATGTGCTTTAAGTTAATTACATAAACTCTTAAGTTAATGGGAAACCTGACAACTTAATGGGCAGTCGTGACAACTCGATGGGTATAACTTGACAACTGAATGGGCAAATGTGACAACTTGTTGGGCAAATGTGTCTTTTGAATTTTCAAGTATATTAAAGTGAGGTCCCTTGGGACCCTACATTAATTATTTCAAATTTTGGGACTTTTCTAGTATTAATTCCCTTGTGGGGGACCTCAAATTAATTTTCCCTTCATAGTTTAGGAAAAAATACATTTTTTATCTAAATATTAAAAACGCGAAATAAACCAACTCAATCATAACTTATTTTATGTATAATCATATTATATATTAACCTTAAAGTTAAATAAGCTATTTTAGAGAAAATAAAATCAAATAATTTTTTAAACAAAATTAAATTAATATTTAAATAATATATATCTTATTTATAATTTAACAGTAAGTCAACTTGTTCATAAGGGAGCAATTCTAAAATAACAATCATATATTGGTTTATTTCAATCTAATATCGAAAGGTTAGTCACGAGTTAATCCAGGTTGAAATAGAAAAAGTTACTTGTGCCCTTTCTACATAACTTGCTTATCCGATATTGGATCAATAGCAGCCGAATGTGAATTGGATCGTAATTAAATAGAGAAAGCATACATTGAAAAATATAGCCAAGTTTGGACGGCATTATATTGAAGATCATTTTATAATCATTGCAAACAATAAGTAAGCTTCTAGATTGCTTTTGTTTCTTCCTTCCTTCGCCTGTCATTGTTCTCCAGGACGGATTCAATTCTACAATAAAAAACGTGAACTGTGCTGCCTTTTAAGCTATACAACGATTATTTAACGCGGAGGATTATTTCTTTTGTGATTTTCCACCCATGTTTATGTTAATTGTCTGTCCACGTCAGTTGAATTCAACACTTTTGTTTATGATTGACTCTCACTTTAATTTTGCCTTCAAAATGATATTCGAATTAAAAGAATTTTGTAAATCACACTAAGAAAATATATTCAAATTTTATTGATATATAAAATGTAAAAACTGAAGTCAAAGAAAAAACCACAGCAAACATGGATCCAAATAATGGGTTGGGTTGTAACACGAGAACATGAGTTCAAATCGAACCATTACTCCCTATATTCTAATAATAACGTCACTTTAATTTTTTTAAGTAATTAAATGCAAAATTAATTACTTCAAATTTTCTATAGTTTCGTTGTCTTTTTTTCATCAAAACTAATTTTTTTTATAACAAAAAAACTAATTTATTCTACTTATAAACTATCACATAATCTAATTACATATAACATATGTTATGATTAAATTGTCTAATTTGCTTCTGTAACTTGTAAAAAAAGTTTAGTAATCAAATATTTAACTTCCAAATTTCTTAATGGTTTCATTCAACCCAATCCCTGCCTTTACAACAAAAAGAAATCCAGGAAACAAAAGTTGAAGGTCTCCAGTAAAAACCAAAATGAGACCCTTCATCACCTACACAATCCTATATTCACAGCCTCCTGGTATATCACAACTTGCTAATAGTGAATACTCAAAATACTTGACCTCTTCATTACTTACCGTCCTCATCTCTTATGATGAAACTTCACCTTCAATAAGAACTGCATCTTAACCTGGACAAAATGATCCCACATTTAATCTCAAACTAAGTGTCTCAAGTACATTACTGCATTTAATCAAAAATTTTATATCCCATTTATACTGATAGAAAACATCGATAATTTACAAGAATTCTGGCTGATTTCATGTGCATGTTAAGATTCAGTCCAAAAAAAATATGCATGGTAAGACAAGAACACCATAACCAAAGCATGAAAAGCTACCTGAGCAGTATTGTAAACAATAAACTCATTGTACATGAGCTCAGAAGTTTTGGCTTTTGATGGCACTGGCTTTCCACAAGGGACAATGACGTCATCTCTCCAACTCACAAAACCTGAGTTATCAGGTACTTTCTTGCCCAATCCTTTTGTAGAGTGTTTTCCTTCCGGAGGTTTGTCCATGTACTTGATGACATAGAGGGAAACATATACTTGTCAGGGATAAGGAAATTGCAAATATATTCAGCAGAATTTTCTAACCGCTACACAAGCGACGGAATAAAAAAGAAAGTAAAGCTATTTCTTGTAATAAGGTAATAAATAAGAATCAACAATCACATGCTGCTAGAAACCCATATGCACAATTGGAATCAAACAAGACTGACCTTAGCATTCTTAAGCTCGTAGACATTGCCAAGGGCAACTTCACTCAAAAGCATCAGACCAACAGGATTTTTCTTATCAGTGAAGCAATACTGAGCACTTTTGCTGACCAAGTCAGCAAAGTATATCCCTTTACCAAACTGCAGGGCAAAATAATCAGAATTTCCTATTTGGCAAGTAATTATGTGCATATTTATAAAATTTTTTTAAAAAATGGAAGAGACTAAGACAATAGAGTGAAAGAACCATATAGCCAGTTGCTGGGGCTTCAGGAGGTGCAATTCTCAGTCCTTGGTTAAGTATCCCGACAAAATTTGTCAACCTAGACCCTGCATCAAAGAACATTCTACTTATAGGACTGACTCAACTTCTAATTACTTTCAATCTCCAGAACGTTGATTTCCTGCAAGCTGTAGAGAACTTTGGAGTATACATAACTGTAGCAAGAATAGTTAACCATATGTGGTTATATTTTGTTCATATCTTTATAGACAGCTGGTGCATAAAATTTATGAAATATGCAACATTAAGAACATTTGGCTTTCAAACTCTGTTGGTCCGGATTTCTTTGCATCCAAATTATGTTCAACTAATAACTGATCAGGTTTATTTATCTCTTTTATGCGATGTCATAGAAGGATATTAACTAATTAACACTAAACTGTAACCAGCAGTGAACATACCATGCCATAGAAGCATTCTGTTACCCAGTTTTTCTCTGTAAGGGGCATACTTGTCAAATTCTCCTTCTCTCTCAAGTGCAAAAACTTCTTCTAACTCAAGACTCCAATCCTGTCGAGAGTACAGATGGGTAAGCAATACATTTCAAAATGTGAAAGAGCTAGGTCCAGAGACACAGATGATAATAAAACTTGTGAGTTGCTTCTATTCGATAGTAGACATACCGTATGTGTAGGAGCATGAGTAGTATTGAGAAACTTCTCAATCAGACGATAATCTTCACTATCATGAGGAAGCGGAGAAATGTCACAGTGAAGCTTCTTAAACTTATCATCAATGGAGTCATTGTCATCTACATCAAATCCAACTAATCTTGAAGCTATTTCAATGTCTTGAAGTGATTCTAACATTTTCACCTACAAGAGCAGCATAATAAAATTTACGTCAAAGTCCAGAATGCATCAAATCAAAGTAACGGCATCCATCACCTTCAACATGCATCAAAACCAATCAAAACTCTTACGAAATCCATGATTCCATGCACATAGAATACCTCATTGTTTTTTCACATGTCCCCCATGTTCTCTGTAACAATTAAACTGCTGATGAGCAGAGGGATAGCGAATTTCAGCACTCCTTTGAGATGATTTATAGGACTCCAAGTTGTTATAATAAAATCTACAATCATTTTTACTGTTGACTACAAAAAATCATTAACTTCCTTGCGTCATAGTTTAAACTTCAAACTAATAAGGAAACTAAGGCAGAGCCACAAAAACCACTCCTAATTTCATTTTTCAAAACCAAGACAACATAGAAACATTTTAGACATAGTACTATGTACCTTCGACTTAAAATCTTCTTCGTCCCTAATAACATGTGGATGGATAGAAGGGATAACAGTGAAAAAGCGATTGCTGGCATCAATAAGTAAGCTTTCTCTGACTGAAGGATTGGGATTGTTATTACTTAACAGATTCTGTATATCCGTTAGAGCTTCAAACCCTGGGACAAGGAGTCAAGATACAATTATTATTCATCAGTCAGTCAATAAAACAACACCCTCTAGAATTTCTCATGTTGTCTTTGCCAAATAAAAATATAAACTAAAACATTATTTTTGAAAAATATAAAACTGTATCATACCTTTTTGAATGTTACTTTTGCTCAGCTTCCCTAGTGGCATTTCAGACATATTTATCTCAAATTCCATCATGGCAGCCCTGTGAAAGTCAAAATTCAGTATTCTGCATAATAAAAAATAAGATAGGGCAGACCATTTGTTTGATACCTGTAAGTATCCACATTGAAAAGCATCTTCATCAATTCTAGTACTGGAGGGGCCAGTTTACTGTCTGCAGCTTTGTTACTTTTCTTTGTAATTGGTTTGTTGACCCCATAATCCTGCATAGTCAAGATCTTAGAACAGCCGCAATAGTTGAACATCCACCTGATGAGTAAGGATGATTTACATAATAAAAGGAAATCAGGATATGAAATTAGATGTACAATATCTAGAGGGAAAAATTTCCCAGGTTGCTTCTGAAAATTCTTTTGCTCCCATGCGTCCCAAGGGTTTCCAGTCTTCTCAAAGAATAGTCGTCTGAATTGGGCAATGGCATCTGCTTTTGACATATGATCCAGCTTAGTCCCCCCAATTTTGTCATTACCAACACGCCCCCATTTACGGAATACATGGCAACCTGATCCCTTATCTTCTTGAATTATCTGGATAATGTAGTAGCTATAAACGTGGGAGGAAAAAATTAGCTTATGATTGAGAAAACATATTCAGTGCTAGAAGAAATTATAAATCAGCAGAGCTAAAATCTTAAAATATAACTAAAAGCAGAAATAATTAAAGCCTTAAATTCCAAGAGGTCCGATTAAGCTCATGAAATGTATAAACATGACATTGTTTAGAGTAACTGGCTAAATATGTTAGTCATTACCTCATTTCCACCATAATAAAAGCCAGTATAAAAGTTCGTCAACTAAGAAAACAAAAATAAACTTTTTCAGAAAACCATAAAATATTATTATAAATAACCTGTAAAAAGTCTATTATACTGACCCAGATCATTGTAGATAAAAACAATGGTAGGCACTATGCAGTATTTTGAAACTCAATACTGTGTAAAGAATCACTAGTTAAAAGTTACAGTGTAAAGCAAATAATTACAAGTCTCAAGAAAACCCAAAAGCAGAATATAATCAGGCACCTGTTAACACCAGTAGATAAGTCAGACAAGTTCAGAGTCGTATTAAATATGCTTTTTCCTTCCTCAAGTATGTGACCAGAATCCTGAAGGCCAGAGGCCTCATGAACAGCACTTCGACCCTTCACTTTGATGGTGACCATGCTTGAGCCTTCACTAGCAGCTTCAACCTTGTATGAGGCAACCGGAAGCTTCTTCTTTCTTTCCACACAATCAACCAGATAGTTCTCTCTGACTATAGGTACTTTCATCCTCCTAAGGAAAAACTCTTTAAAATCAATAAATTATTAATAATCAGAAATGAGATCACTTGGAACTGAAAATTTGAATGCACCATACTTCGCCTTCCTTGTTTCAGCTTCATGCTCATCCGGTGCCCCTATTACCACCAAGCAGCTAGTATCTACAAGTGAACAGGCTAAACTTTCACAAATCCTTCTGCTTTTTGTCAAAAAGAAAGAACCGAAAATCTTACTAGCATCTCCATATGTCAGCCAACATAATCGATACCTTTCTTTACTTTAGCATGAAGCATAACACCAACCTCTTCAAGTTTACTTTTCCACTTCGCCTGCACAATCATACTTCAGAAAGTTAAGACTAAACAATGAAGTTAAACAGGAAACTTCTGGGGTGGTTCTAAAGAATCTTTCAATTAGAGAAGTAGAAGCACAAATACAAAATGAAAAAATGGAAGGAACATTATACAATTGATTCTTTGGGATATCCAATGATAGCAACTCTCAACTCTCCCAAATTTTCACTGATTGCAGATTGATGCTGGCAAGCAATGAGTTGACTTTCAGAATTTGATGATGATTGTGGAGGCACCAACCTAACTGGTTTCTCACCCTTTTGCGATTTGAACCACTGCAAACAGTCAGTATAATATAAAGTTAGATATCTACTTTATATTTGATCTATGACATCACCTATCATTACATACCTGTTTAAGGAAATGATTATCTGTTCCCTCAGGAACTTTCCACTTCTGTCTAACTCGTTTGGGTTCATTAGTGGAGTAGGAACATTTGCTCCATTCAGAAACAAACCCATGGCACCGGTACATTCCTCCAGAATAACGGATAGAACCCGAACATATTGGGCAACAAGCAAGTGGTCCAAACATCATTCCATCAGCACTATATATTATAGATATAAAATGGATTAATATCAAACCAAGAAGAGTAAGTTATCACAGCCATTAAAAAATCCACATTTCAAAGAAAAATTTGTAAAGTACCTTAAAAGTGGAGAAAAGAAAACAGAATGAAATGTTAAACTCAGTAAGATATCTAAGCAGTACTATCAGTGGAAGAGTTGCCTGCTTTCCTTTGATAAATAAATTGCAATTCACAAAGTAAAACTCATGTTAGTGCTATTACTAATGAGCAATCATGATAAAGGGTCCAAGAAAAATTAAACACCATCTGTTGACAGTACAAACATAACAACTAATCATTTATTGGAAACAAACACATATAGACACATTTAGCCAGGGAAAAGGAAAGAGCTTCTTTACGATAAGAAAAGAAAGTGGATGAAGTAGCTTCTTTACTATAAAGAAAAGAAAGTGAATGATGCAATAAAATACCAGCGGTCACGCAAATCAAGTTCTGATCCTGTTGCATCTTGACTATTGGTTTCCAGCATTACACGTAACTCAGCAGTTGTCACATGCTTTTTCAGATCATCTTTAAGAGTCCAGAATTCTTTAGTTTGGGCCTCCAGTCTACTCTCCAGATCAGATGCTTTCCTTGAGTTACTAACGTTTGCAGCCACACCCCCAGAAGCATTAACCTCAGCCTTGGCAACTTTTGACTTGGGGTCAATACTGGGGTCATTCCTGCGTTTTGTGCCAGCTTTAGAAGTTGATTCACATCTGACATCTTTAACCTCTTGACCCTCAATGTCTGCAACATCTAAGAACGATAAAGAGAAAGCAACAAAAGGAGACAAGTTTAGATGCAATTAATTCAGCATAAATAAACCAGACATCCTAAAAATTTTATCCTCATACCTTCCTGCTTACAATGAAGTTTCTTTATTGCAGCATTGACAGTGTCTTGATCAGAAGGTGAGAGACCATCCCATCCAGGCAACTTTTCAACTTGTATTGATGGAGATAATTCCACAAGACAGTTTGCATGGTGCCAAGCCAATCCTTTAGCACCTTGACCATCAGGCTTACTAGATATACGAACCTAAAAATACAATAAAACTATTAGCAAGAGGAGATACTAAGTCGCATGCACATCTACATGGACCAGTAAGATTACAAATAATCATGGAGCAGTCTGAAAATTAATGCATATCCCCATAAAACACACATTATAGTCATTTGGTGAAGGCAGCCAATTTGAACAAACTCCAGTGAAGAAGATAATATGACAGGTTTCATGCTGCCTAACTGGATTTCTGTAGAGTGATTTCTTGCAACCCCAAAATGCAAATAGGACATGAAAGATCGACCTAGCTACTCCTTCAATCGTTCAAATTTTTGAAAATTCTTTCAGGCAGCAAATATTGTAAAGAGAAGAAAGAAATTGGCTGCATACCAATTCCTCAGTGCACTTGAAAAAGTGGCCTGAAATTTTAGATGCTACGGTAGCTTATTAGCACTTACCATTTCCCCAGTGCGCTTAAAAAAAGTAGTCTCAATTAGAAATGTAAAAGTAGCTTATTAGCACTTCCCCAACTCCTAATCAGTAAAGCAGGTTCTGTCCAGAGCCTAAAGCCCTAAAGGCTTGTACTTGTCGAGCACGGATAACAATGATATAAAGGAAATGAAGACTCAAGAAGGGAAGCCCCAAAATTTACCCAGACAGAGCAAGGAGCATATTTATTTCTGGGGTCCAAAAGGTCCCCTCCCAATCTTATCAACTTTCCTCGTCTAACATACAATCATATTCTAAGAGTCTGGGTAGTATTAGCTTGATTTTTGAAAATATCTATATACATTAAACAATAGACCTGATACTCTGATAAATTTTCTTTCGCATTAAAATTAGTGATTAGTGGGACGCAGTCATGTAGAGGGGGTTTTAGTCATACAGCATGATTCTCAGGAATTGAGGATGCAATGAGCCAGTAAAACTATTCTGGTACCATGCACCTTTGCTTGTTGAACGGTCTGATACAAGAACGCATGGGGCACCCCAGAATAAAGGAGAAAGGTAGCAATTTATTGAAGAAAAATTCGTAAACATCAAACAGTGAAATTTTATCCATAAAACTGAAGTATTAAAATTGAGAGCATGACAGTACGCTCAAGTTATCCAAAATATAAGTCAAATGCTCAGGATATTACTAGATCTTAAACATGTTACTTTCCATCATTACTTCTACGATAAAACAAGAAGAATGTGGAATAAAAAGAAAACAACAACTAAACTACAAGTGTGTGCCTTTACTTATCAATGCCTTTGCAGACTACAATGACCACAAGCAACATACATAATCCAGTAAGTTAAGCCACATACTAACCTCTCCTTTGATTATTTTTTTAGCACAATGCTTGCACGTAGCACGAGAAGCTTGTGAAACTTCTATATTATACACCATATCTTTAATACTACTTGACTTTGGTTGTGCAGCACACTCAACATATTCTCTGAGTTTCTGTTGATCCTCCCAACGGAGCGCCTCTATGCCCTCAACATCATCAGTTCTACATAAACAGTATCCCATGAAAACAAATATTTGCCTATGTCAAACCATCCAACAAATAACAAGTAAGGAGAAAAAAATCTTACGACTTTATCTGTTTTGGTTTTCTCAATATACAACCACCATGATGCCACATCTGATAAATAAAAAAACATGTCAAAACAATAATACAAATAACCAACAGAAAAAGGGAACTATAGCACATAATTTTAAACACAGTTATAATCATAAGGAGATCAATTGTAGCACAACTCTTCAGCATGAAACTTCACTAAAGTATAGGCCAAATACAAAAAACCAGCTAGATCATCCTGAAGGAGTTTCAGAAATCAATGAAATAACTTGGACCCAAGGCTCACATACAATCTGATGAAATAGGCGCCAAGTTAACTAACTACTTGCAAACTTAGAACGGCACGAGACTTTACAACACACACTGACATCAACAATAAATACAAACTAACAAGTTCACAATCAGCTTTCAAAAAAAAAAAAAAAAACAGAATCAGAAAATAATCTCCATTAAGTCTTTGCTAGCATCAATGACTACATTTTTTGTTCTTTGCTAGCACCTCTTTTATTGGAACAATTTGCAAAAGCAGACTACTCAGCAATACCATATAAAATGATCCAAAAATAAACTCAGATAATGCAATACACCACGCAAGAACAGATTTTTCTTCAACCCTTAGCAAAAAAAAGGGATTTTGGGAAGTGGGTATGTCACACATTGATGAAACAAATAAAACCCTTCACGCATTAGAGAAACGATAGGCAAAAACAAAAGCTTTGGTTCAAGAAAAGCACATGAAGTGAGGGTTTAGAGGAAGAGAGAGAAGAAAGAAACAAACGGGCATGAAACCGTCGAACTGAGAGGCTTGAACCATTTTGCCGAGACGAAAAGCCTCTTTGGCGATGGTGCTTTTGCAAGTCTTGCAAGAGGATCGTCCAGATTTTGCGTATTCTGCTTTCCATGCCTTTGGAGGATTCGCCATTGTCACCTTTTTGTTTTTGTTTCACTCAGCTCACTATACTACTGAATCTGCTTTCAGTTTTTGAAAGTTTTAATTTTTGTTGAGCGATTTCTTCTATTTTCTTGTCTACATGTTAAACCCATCAATCAGAAAAGAAAATTAAGCTGTCAATCAGTCAGGGATCACGTCATGTCATTACTTTTTTAAACGTTATTATGGAATTAATTAATAATGGAAATCCGCTTTATCGCACATTTTCTGATTTTTTTTATAAGAAAAAGACAATTAATGGAAATCCGCTTTAAAGCTCTAATACTAATATCATGTACAAGTATGGTTAGTATGGTTAACCTTGTCACCAATGGGTAGTTGGTTGAGCTGGTAAGTGAGCTACAACCCCGTAAGGATGAGAATGCGTGTTCGACTCCCGGGAAGCGCTCTTATTGGGAGAGGGGACAACCTTGCCTATGTGGGCAACACTCCTACCCCCTCGAGTCCGGATTTAACCGGGCGGTGATTAACCAAAAAAAAAGTATGGTTAACCTTTCTAAATTTCTAAACAGACAACTTAAGTCACTGTCACTAAATTAACTATTGTAACATTCTCATTAACCAATGTGTATTAATCAGTTGCATATCAACCACTACATCATTCACATTAACAACTCGAGTGTGTCAATCAACCATAACAGCATTCTCATTAACCACAACAATATATAAGTGCACTTTTGGAAATGACGTAATTTAGTGTCAGAAGCTGTCTTTTTGGAAATTTAAACTCTTTGTTTATCCTTTTACATATTTAAGGTTTTATTTGTCAATTTTCCTTTTTTAAATCATTAATTATTTTTATATTCGAAAAATTCTTGCATGCACAGGAGCACTAATAGAGCTGGGAATTCGGCCCGGCCCGGCCCTAATGGGCCGGCCCGCATCGGGCCGGGCCTAAACGGGCCTGACCCACTTAAGCCCGGTCCCCCTTTTACTCCCCTATTTGCGAAGCCCGACCCTCATGCCATCGGGCCGGGCCTGGCCCACTTTCTTCTTCTTGTTTTTTTTTTTAAAAATCCTTTTACTAAACCCATTTTTCCTCTTTCCACATTGTTCGCCCTGTAAATTTTATGGTTTTAGCAAAATAAAATCATCTAATAACATCACAAACCCACAATGAACATGGTTATAAGTCATAACATAGTCTGGTAAGCGATAACATTACAATATACACTGTAACACTGATAGTGATACACATAATCTGACAGTCAAAATAAATAACAAAGTCTTCAAATATAAATCTAAATAAATATTAAATAATAACATTCAACGAGTCATTTAAGAGTGCACATCATCATCATTGTCATCAACGACATTTGATTGTGCTTCACTATGAATTGACTCCACTGACAAAATATCAAGTCTTTGCAATTCTTCTTTACCATCATATGCACTATCTCCTCCATCATCTAAGAAAAGGGAAAAAAAAATAATTAATTGTCCTTCAAGCATGTATAAAAAAAGAAACAAAAAAATCATAAATTAAATAAAGAATCATATGCAATTTTTTTTAAATAAAACTTTTGGAAACGGGCGGGCCGGCCTGCACGGGCCCTAGGCCCTAAAGGGCCGGCCCTAAAGGGCCGGCCCTAATAGGCCCGCTCCCCTATTTTTCCACCAAAAAACCAGGCCCGGCCCTCCTCGGGTTTGCATGAAAACGGGCCGGCCCGACGGGCCAGGCCCATATTACCGGCTCTAAGCACTAACATCATCTGTGCACAACACTCAAGATAATTTTATCACATGTGATAGTTGACGTGTGACCTGTTTAAAATGCTCCTTTCCTTTATAGATATAATATCACTTCCAAATTTAAATTTGTTTCTAAATATAAAAATCACTTTCTAATTTTTCTTAATTTTTTCTAAATTAATCAAAATAACACGTATATATAAAAACAAGCCAGAAAGGCAGAGACAATTACTATTTTTTTTACCATAAGAGACAATTACTATTAAAACCAAGGCAAATAAGCTCATTGTAACATAACTTTTTATCATCTCTTTTCTTTAAAATCTTCCAAAACGTTTATGAATGCTTCAAATCGGTTTGTTTTAACTGTGCACAATTGAAAGGCATGGGACAGCTAAGATGTTTCGAAAGCTTGTTAAAAAAAGGGGAGAATGAGCTATTGACATTCATTTAAATTAAATCCAAGCTTTTAACCAAAGAAAACAAAATTAAATCCAGGCTAAAGAAAATGGTACGTATCATTTTTTTTATCCATGATCAAGGTATCCCCTCACTCGACAAGTGAGAGGCTAATCCCCGCTGATTTGTAGCACCTCAAAGGGTGGGACAACTGGTCAGTGAGATTTAATGCTTCTCCATACCCAACGCCAGGAATCGAACCCCAGACAATTAGTTAAGGGTGAATGAGTCATTGTCACTCAACCACACACCCCAGGTTGGTACGTATCATTTTAATAGAACTGTTTTTATTTAATTTCTCTTGTTTGTTTAACTACATGAAGATTTAAGTGAATCAAAAATCTTGAATAGGATGTTGTGATTTTATTTTTATACCCGCACTAGCTTACAAGTGGATCCCTCTCTCGTGAATGTTCCTTGGAAGTGATAAGAATTTCATCTTTATGGAGGTTGAAGTCTACTTACCAGTTTAACCAGCTACTCATTAGTAACTCCTAATAACTCCTAATAAAGTCTTTCATTCAATTTAAAAGGTTAGTTTTGTTTTTAGAAGTAAAGGAACTAACAAGAGTCAGCATACATACACACTTTAAGATGCAGCTGCTTGAAAAATAATTATGAACAGAAAAGAGATAAACTCAGGCCTCACCCCAAGTGAAAATGATCCCACTAACATATTCTCTCAACATCATATTCTCTCAACATTAGTTGCCTTGCAAGAACCTTGGTATCACCATTCCTTGTAAGAACCCCGGAATCTTGATCATGGTTAAATGTAAACCAAAATCGATCTAGTAAGGGTGTGTTTGGGAACCGTTTATGAACCCTAATAAGCTGGTTGGAGCTACATAAACAGTTTTTGGATTTTTGGTCATGTTTAGGTCCTGTTTATTTCTGACCAGCTTATTTGGATAAACCAGTTTGAGAAATTGGTTTTGGAGAAACTCCAATTTGGAGCTTTTGGTGGCACCAACCAGCTTATTTGAAATGGTTTATGAACATTTTTTTTAGTATATGTTTGGGTCTTGTACTCTCTCATAGGAATTTTTCTCACATACAAATAAAATTGGTTAAATGCATTTAATTTGTCCTAAAATTCAAGTAATTTTCAATACTACCCCCAATAATTACACTTATTTCCAAAACTATTAATTATTACTCTCTACTACTACCTCTATTAAATATAAGTATATATGGAAAAATAATTAATGCACATTGGAAACCATGAAGTGATTTATAAAATGGACCAAGAAAAATTGGTAGTTGGTATTAAGGATAGGAGGGAATAATAGGGTATTGCAAGAATTATTTGAAAATGACAATGAGACATTTAACTTTTACCATTCAATTTTGAGGTGAAATATACATAAGACTTTTAGTATGTGGAAAGATAGATATGAAATCTTATACAAAATGCGTAACTATAAGTTTTCAACACATGTTCGATTGTTTTGTGTATGACGCGCTATACAGAACTTTATCAGAAGGAATTTTCGATCTGACATTCATTTTAAAGAAGTTGAAGAAAATTGAAGTTTGATAGATGAAAATAATTGTCATCAAAATCATGAAGTGACTTATAAAATGGACCAAGAAAAATTGGTAGTTGATTATTATAATAACGATAATTGAATTACACAACTAATTAATGTAATTCAATCATCCAAATGTAATGTAGATAGACATGACCTCTAATTTATATGCACTTTAATGTATTAAATTTTTCTTATTTTCAATTATCGAAAACCATATGCAATTATTAAACTTTTTAGTTTTAAATTATTGAAAATATATGAATATTTTAATTGTGTATTATTCAATAAATATCATGTTCCTATCTAAACTGGTTTCTCAAAATCACCATCCAAACATGTTAGTAAAAGTTAGTTTGAAAAAAAAAACACTTCTGCAACTACGGATCCAAACATAAATCATTTCTCGCAAACCAACTTTTATCCAAACCAACTTTTAAAAAACCATATTGAAAAAAAACCATTTCTCCACCACTTTACCCAAAGACACACTAAGTGACAACCACATTCAAGAAGCTAAAACACGGTTTAATAGTCATAATTCTGGTATATAATGCGTTTATATTAGACTGAACTTTTCCCATTTTCAATGATTATAATATAATTTGCAAATTTTCTTTTACAATAAGTATCACTCCTCTGCCAAAAATCCTATAAATTTTGCTTCGCCTTTGTTTCATCCGTCACCTCAACCATCAATTTGTCAAGTATTGCCGTGTTGAAAGATATGGTGAGAATATGAAACTTGCAATAAATTTATTCAACAAGCGGTGCTCGCATGAAGAGGAACTGCACCATAAAAATATTCCATTAGGGGAAGAAGCTGTGTCATTTAACAGAGAAGCAAAATGCACTGGTATTAATAGTTCTTTTACTTACCTCAAATGATTTCCCTGATCGTTCAAATTCTAGCATACTCAGAGCAACTTGACAGCTTTGTGAGACAAGAGGCTCTGGATCTGCCGCAAATTCCTCAAGAAGTGCTACACTTCGGTCATCTAGAATATATCCAAGTTAACAAATGCGTTAATTCTACAAGTAAACCAGTTAAGATTCAAACTCTGCATAAGAAGAGTTAATGAACAAGATATGAGCACCGCATAATGCAAAGAATTTAATTCAAACTCCGCATAGTGCTCCTTCCCATAAATTTTATCCTTTAAATTAATAATTAATAATGATTCTGTGATAGCTAACTCCTACCACTCAAGCAGGTCAGCAGAACTAAATGAAATTGGATTGGAACTTAGCACATGTACCTCGTGTAGATTAGGATAAAATAAACAGGAATGTAATGCTCAGTTGTTCAAGAATTTGACATATTGAAGATGAGATAGGAGTAGGAAGACATGATTATTTTTTTTGCTGGTTTCAGGCAAATAAAGAGTGGACTTCAACTCCATACAGGAAACTCAATTTAAAAAAACTCCTTACAGGAAACCAGAGCTCATCCACAGCCACAAAAAATTAAATAATAATAAAGGCCATATTTATAACAGACATTGCATCTCTTAAAGGTGCGATTTCCTTCACCTATTACTATATTCACTATTTCACTTGTATTACACTAACTTTTATAAATTTCATAAATGGTACGAATGTTTCTGATTTTGCAAGAGGATTGTTCACAACCAACAAAAAATCTCTCGAATACGAGTACATTATAATTCAGAAGAGAGCTGACATCGTTTGATATTCAATATTCAGTGGTAATACCTGCAATTGAACCAAGAGCTTCAGCAGCTTCATGTCTAACCATTGGGTGTTCGTTCCCATCCTTAAGTATATTGGATAGTGCATCTGAAGCAGCTTTGTCTTGTAATTGGCCCAAAACATAAGCAACCTAAATATTACAAAAATTATCAGCACAGAAATTAGGAGTAACCATTGGCCCAAAGAAAGACAAGAAAATTCATGAGCATACAACTGCTGGAAACAAATGACAGTTAACCTCTAACCCTATATTGTTCATCTAACATGACGATTAATTAAAGGCTTCCATCAGTTTACTTAAACTAAGAAGCTGTGGGGACAGATATGAATTATCACACCAAACGTATAAAGATCAGATGTATTTATTTTTAGGAAAGAAAAGGCTACCAAACCCTCATGTATCTCACCAAGGCAACCTATGTTGTTCACATGAGAAACGAGTACATTACTTGTCATTTATGGTTATGAATGCAGGAAAAAATTCACATCAGATTATAAGAAAAGAATAATTAACAAACCTCATGGCGAAGGAGAGCACTTTTTGAACCCAAGGAATCAACGATAGCAGCAACGGCTTCATTCCCACCATCATTACGAAGGGCGAAAAGAGCAGCATACCGTTCATACATTCCCTTTTCTTCATCCAAAAGTACTTTCCTAAAGTTAATCAAAATGAGTTAGCAACACAATCCTAAATCCTAAGCTCACAAAAGCTATAACAATCAGAATGGACTCAACAAACCTTAATTGGTCCACAGAAGAACACGATGCAGCTGGCGCTGCAGGATCAACAGACTTAAAAGGTGATGCCTCAGTTACAGACAACTCATGACTGTTTCCAGCATCTTTCAAATGCTCAATACGGTGAAGAGCCAATTCACACGTCTCTCGAACCTCCTGAGCTGGATCTAAATCTAAACTATTCTTCAAGACAGGAACATTACTATCTGAACCAATAGCACCAAGAGCTTCAGCAGCCTATAAAATCACAACAAAATCAATCATCCATATAAAGGAAGCAGAGCATCAAAAATCAAAAGGAAGACTGAAGAAGCACATGCCTCATGGCGAACAATGGGGTGCAAAGAAAGATCATTCAAAACTGAAGTCAAAGCAGGGATGGCTTCCACATCCTGCATTTGACCCAGTGCAAATGCAGCCTCATGTGCCAACAAATTTGAAGAATCCCTTGTGGCTGCACGTTAAAAATATCATCTAGGATCAATTAAAGTGACTAAATACGCTTAAAAATATCATCTTGGATCAATTAAAGTGACTAAATACGCTTAAAAATATCATCTTTGATGAATTAAAGCGACTAAATAAGCTTAAAAATATCATCTTGGATCAATTAAAGTGACTGCATATGCTTAAAAATATCATCTTGGATCAATTAAAGCGACTAAATAAGCTCAAAAATATCATCTTGGATCAATTAAAGAGAAGCGGGCTCAACAAATGATCTAAATTAGGAAAATTGACAAGAGTACGCATGAAGCTATGAGCAAAACACAAAAGAAATGCAATTTTGTCCATGCAGCCTAATGGTTAGAGTGAAGCATTGAAAACCCATTTGAGTTGATGTTCCATATGTGTAATAGTGAAGAAAGAAAAGGAGATGGGAGAAGATGGAGAGAGTTACCTCGAATGAGGGCGTGGCGAGGGGAGGGGCCTTTGAGATTGCGGAGAGAGAAGAGAGCTCTGAAGCGCTGGGAGATGGGTTGGGAGGAGTCGTTTAATAATTGGCAGAGGAACTTCTCCATCTCCGGCGACGACACAAAGGCGGCGGAGGCGTCACCATCCATGGAGGGCATAGGTATAGATAGATAGATATAGCGTCCAATTCAGGCGGAAGCTGCCCTTCTTTTATTCACTCCGCACCATAACATGCCTCATTCAATCCCATCTCCTATTTATACATTTTTCCTCACTAATATTTTGTAAATTTTAATTTATTTATCTGAAAATCCCACTTATTTAGTAATTTAGGTCTCCAATAATTCTTAAAACCTTTCCACCACTCCAAGGGTTCATTTATCTTTTTTTATCAGCTAAAAAGGTTTATTTATCAAAGGGTAAAAATGGAAATCGCCCCAAAAATTTACCAAAAGTTGTAGATCATACTGACGTATTTCATGTGCTCAAGAAAATTTTTGAAGTAAGTTTAGGTTTAATTTTACTCTAAAAATAAAATATTGTAGTAATATTGTCTTTTTTTTTGTTTGGTTAAATGATAACAAAGTTTTCTTCGGTTAGATAAGGCGCGATAGTGTAAACGAAAAAAATAAGGTTTGATAGTTAACTAATTTTTAAGGTAAAATTACACTTAAAAATAGGATTGGGGTGACATGAAGAATCACTTTCTATTAGCTAATATACCATTTTACATTATAGCTTAGACTTTGTTTTTGGAAAAAAAGGATTGCAAAATTAATCAATTTAAATTTTCTATGTTTATATTTTAATTCAAAACTAATTTATTATACTTATAAACTCTAGTAAAAATAAGATTGAAAAATCTGCAAATCTAACAGTGATTCAAGGAGAAATCTGGTGCAAATTGAGACAAAATCCATGAAAAACCTAAGAAAACGTCAGCAAAAACAAATGGAAAGCTAATTCAAAATCTCATAAAAATCTACAAACAAATCACACAATAAACATCAAAGCAACTCGACGATATAATCAATCAATGAATTGCTTCGTATAATGAAGGTCTGGACAGGTCTCGAAGTAGGAGAAGTAACGTATAGCACACTTCGAATGTTCAAAGTGGCGGCAAGGACATCACAGAATCACGTGCATATCCAGGTGAATGTTGTGGTTGCAACAAGGGCAGGTCATCTCATCGTCCGCTTCGAGAACAAATCTAAACCCTTTCCTACTCAATAGATCTGTTGCGTCATCCACAACAAGCACTGTTTGACACCGAATCGGATCCACCTGACACTCATCGCCTTGCTGCTGATCCATCTCTGCTATCAAGAGAGAAAAAGACTGAGCGGCCGACGATTGTAAAATTTGTTTATTTGTACTTTTACAATTTCGCTCTTTTTCAGCTGAATCCAAATGCATCTATGTATATTATTATACCTATAAACTAACATGTAAACTAATTTAATACATTTTTTATAATTTGGCGGTTTAATTTGTTTGTTTATGAAATATGTAAAATTGATGTTGTATATATCTAAACAGGTGGGAGTGCATGCTTTATTTCCAAACTTTATTGTGTTGCGCCACTACCCAACACAATCACAACACATATTTGAACCCCAAGTTTATGAATCGCATCTTCACCAATCAATTGATTGGATTTCTTCAATTTAATGTATACTCAACCCTTTTTTTGTTGCACAGATCCTGTTGAGAGCACCGCAGTAATCACAATCCTCATAGCTCATATTCTCCATCCTCTTGAGGCAGTCTGTGCTCCACGACACGCTCTAATTAGAACATCATGAGAGATAATCAAATTTTATCCAGTAAACAGACATGCGTAGAAAATAAATACAGAGATTTGTATACAACCATATCAAGCATGGAATATAAACTCCATTAGAAAACGACAGAGCATGTAGGGAATATGTGGAAATAGGTGGCAAAACGATTGCAAACTTGCGGTTTCTGTTAAACAAGGAATGTCAAAGCTTGGACGCTTAGAACCTTCACTGTCTCTTATTAATTGGCGAAATGCATAAAATGATGTTGCCGCCATAATACGTAACTATCCCACTTTAATTTCTTTAACTTACCCTCCACATTGCAGTCGTTCATATAATGTAACGCCCGTGATTAAAAAAATATGGGAGCTCACAAGAGCATTCATGCTGGCAAAGGTTCAATTTTATCTTACCCAATGAATCACAAGAGCGTTCATATAATTTCTTTTCTTCTCAATTTTCTCATGTCTTATTTATTACCAACAAATGTTAATATCTGTGCAAAACAGCAAAGCTTGAAGTTGGAGCTAATTTCTTGCAGACGCAATGCTCTTCCTATAGTTCCACATGTGTTGCTAGTCCTCTTTCTATGGCTATCGGCAGGTATATGGAATTTGGTTTCATTTTCGATATGAACAAGTTATTAATGCTTACATCCATGCCAGATTTGACTCATCTCGAGAAATAATTAAGCAATTAGTTGGTTTGGTTTATTTATTGCAGATTTTGTTTGAAGCACAATAACCTGTTGGGCAGAAACGAAATGATTGACGTGTCGTGGCACAAGGGCTTGCATGATTCAAACCTTATGATAGCATTTAGGAGGCCTCTTCCCCTTCATGTTGGCCAGCCCTGTTTAACCCTTCAGGTTAATTACTTTATTAGCATTTACTTTATTTGCTATTATAATTAAGAACTTTTTATTTAAATGGTATTATATTTTCAGCATGAAGTTTCGCCGGAAGTTGGGATACATGGAATTCCTATGCACAAATTTTCTCGTTCTGCAAGTGGAGATGTCATGTCTTCCAAGTTGTCTATAGGCTTTGACTATATGGATGAATCATCTTCAAGCTCTAATTGGAGCAATAAAACCAGCGTGAATTTTAAGGTTTTAAGGATTTATAATTATTAACAATGTTCTTCAATATCATGTTCTATTTTAGTTCCTGCATATAACTAAATTCGAAGTTCTGTTCTTTTTTGTTTTGTCAATTTTCACCATGCAGAATATTCATTTCACGACTGATTGTGGTCGTTCTATTAGCAGAGATCTAGATGGTTTTCCAGTGTCCTTCAGGTTTTGTTCAGACTTTATTAATTTACTGTATTCATATCGATCTATTTCAATATTTTTTTTCTCCTATTTATCTCTTTTAGTTCAAATAATGCAGTGGAAATTCATCTGACAACATGATGATTGTCAAGCAAGAATCTAAGTACGAAAGAATAACCAATGACCAATTTTCTTATGTAAGATACGTTTATATGGTTTAGCATATGTTGTATTGAAATAAAATTCTATTTTGCTAACTACAAGTTACTTCATATATTCAGTTCAGTTTACAGGTGGAACAGGGGATTCCAATTCATACCACCTTGCTAACCTTCAATCGTCTCAAATTTGTTGCTTCAAGAGGGCTCAAAGTTGGGCCAACATTTTTCTCCACAAGGTTATTGAACACAAATAATCATTCTTCATTCAACATGCACATTCTTTAATAATTTGAATTAATAGTCAGAAATTATTAAATATTCAAGCTTTGCTTTATAGGGTAACCGGCGGGTCAATCGTGGGGTCCATAGCTCCACATCTAGCATTTGCAATAGGAGGCCCTAATAGTGTTAGAGGCTATGGTGAAGGTGCCGTTGGTTCAGGACAATCATGCCTTGTTTCTAGGAGTGAACTCACATTCCCAATGGTATATGCATTTCAATTTTCACATGATATTCAATAGAACAAGGCCTTCGGCTAAAAAAAAAAAATAGAATAAGGCCTCAGTTATAGTTATATCAAGTTGACTATTTTCTTTTTTTGCTTTGTAAAGAATAAAATATCAGAAGGTGTTGTTTTTCTGGACTATGGATCAGACTTGAGGAGTAGCCGCAGGGTTCCTGGTGAGTTTTAATTAAATTAGTAACAAACATGCCTTGGAAAGTTCTTCTCCGTTCCTAAATAAAAGAGCTCATCAATTTTTTTTGAAGAAATTAATGTATTGAAATAAATCAATTAATCATAAGGTATTTTGTATATTATTATATCATATAGTGACTTATCAATCAAATAAATTAGTCAAAGAAAAAATTTAGAAAAACCAATATTTAAGCAACCAATTTTATTTAAGCAACCAATTTAGTTTTCCTAAGATTCTTCAAAAAAGTCAACTAGCTACTATATTGAAGAACATGTGAGTATTTTATTTCATTGTTATATGGTTGGTGAAAATTGTTAAGATGAGAATATTATTGCAGGAAATCCAGGAATAAGGAAGGGGAAGCCAGGGTCAGGCTTTGGGATTGGATGTGGCATTAGGTTGACATACAAGTTAGCTCACTTAACAGTTGATTGTGTTATGAACGCTTTCAGGCAAAGATCCATTTATTTTGGGATTAACATGGTTTAAGGTACCCTAATTTCTACTTGTAAAAAAGAAGGTTGCCTGCTATAAAAAAACAAAACAAAGAAAAGAAGGTTGCCTAATTTCTCAATCATATTCATATCACAGTTCATCAATAACTGAACCCTTCGGTTAACAAGGATTAATTACAACGCTATGACATAGCTGATGACTCCCCATATTTAGTGGTTTTTAGGAAATATTTTATTGTATTTGGGTAGTCATTAATTAAGTAATTAAGTGATTTTGTTGTGAATTGGAAAGAAAGTAATTTGAGGATTATATGAGTGATTCTTTTGGAAAATCTGAAATTTAATTGAAATAGAAAACTTAATATATTAAAAGAAATATTTTGATGAGAAGTTTCCTATTAATGAGATTATGTGATTGAGTCATTGTGATTATTTCCTATTTCTTTCTCTTCATGAATGCAGATTTAATGAAAAAGGAAATAAAGAGAAGGAGATGATTTGATTATGTGCAAGAAAAGGAAAGAAAAGAAACTTAACATGCAAGGCAAAGACAATATGGTGTTGGGCTATTTTATTATATATACACATGCAACTCATGAGAAGAGGGAGGTTTGGTCATAATTCTTCCAATTCCTATAGCCTACACGAGATTCACGAAGAAATTGAAGACGAGAGGAAGCAGATCACACACGTTCACACGTTATTGACGCAAGTAAAAGAAGAAGGAGGCACCAGGGACGTACTACAAAGGCACACACACATATGTATTGACATCAACACACAAAAGGAAGGAAGCAGCTCCTCAATCTTGTCCAATTCTTACTCCTTTGTGAACTTGTAGTATGTTTTTGGATTTTCACCCAATTCTTATGTTGAACCCTATGTGTGACTGCTTTCTTTTACAACCTAAAGTACTATGAACTTGTATGTAACTTAGTATTTTATTTCCCACTACTTAGTCATGGTTAATTTGATATAGTTTATTTAATCTTGCTATTATTGATTAACTTGTTTAGTGCTTGATCACCATTAGACATGTTTAGGGAATTTAGAATTGGACTCGAAATAGGGAATTTTAAATAGACCATAGGATTAAGTAGTGTAGGATTGGATTTTTTTTATCTGATTTGCGACTAGGATAGACATATACCTAGAAGCCCTACATAGTCACATTAGAGCGGTACCGATATTAATTGGCTTAGTAAATTAGTGCAAGACATTGTGTAATTAAGCTAGGCAAGGACATAGGTGGACCGGAAGGCATTTATAGACACTAGTACTCTAGATTAGCTAGTTGGATTAATTCGTAATTAATTTAGTGGGTAATAAAATCTAAGAAGCAGATAAGGGATTGGTGGCTCTAGGTTGTTCTTTTGACTCGTGAATTTCTTTTGTGTGAATATTTGTTTTATATTATTTTCTTAGATATTAGGTAATTAAAATCAATTTTCTTGTATTTACTCAACTTGAATGAAAATAAGAGATCTAATGCCTAGTTATTAATTGTCTGAGTCTTTGTGGGATCAACCTTGAACTACCACTTTACAAAGTTTACGATCCGTACACTTGCGGAATTTTTATCAAAATTTTGGTAGCATCAATAGCAAAATGACCATTGCAACAAACATAATTTATCTTGTTATTTCCTCTATATCGTTCCAATTTTATCGGATGTCCCCGGCTCGAAGGGACTATCTTGTTTTCCTTTGTGATGTGTTACTTCACATACTTATTATTTTTACAAGTATCTAAATATCTAATGGCGCACCAATCGTGTATGATGCAACTACTACTTTTCACCCATTGCGTAATGTTAGTTTTTTACAACAAAAACAAGTATGTAGTTTCAGTAAGTTAGAAAAATGCAAACTTAAAGTTAATACTCCTCCCAATTATAATACTCCTCCGGTCATAAATTTAAGACATATTTAGATAATTTATATAGTTAGGTTAAATTAATTGATGATGAAATATATGATATATTGTTATATTATGAGTCAAATAAACTATTTAGAGAAAAAAAATCAATTTACAATAGACTCATTAAACTTTTTTTTGAGGTTTTTTAAAAAGTTAAATAGATCTTATATTATAGATAAGAGGAATGTATAAGTTTCCAATTACCAAAATCTATTCACTTGGACCAAACAAGTTACTCCCTCTGGTCCATATTATAAGTCACCAACCGCCTCTAAATTTTGATCCTTAATATAAGTCACAAACTAACATTAACTAACTCATTTATTAAAATTTTCCCAATATGCTCTTATTATTGAAAAATGTACATTGGAAGATGAGAAGAGAGAGGAGATGAAAAAGACACATGTATACTCATAAAGATGAAAAAGGGTAGTGGGCCATAGTGATAAAGGTGAGAGGGGCAAAAATGCAAAAGACAAAAAAAATAAGACTCATTTAATGATGTAACTTCCGTTAATCTCCATTCCTTGGTATGTACAATTTGGGCGGTTGGTGACTTATAAGTATATCCTCATAACATCCCCGACCCTCTAACTACAACAGATTCATAAACCTTTTTCACGAGAATGTGAATCAACTGTTTTGTTGTTATATAATCAGTAGCAATTATTGAAATTGAATATATGTATGACTTGGATTTTTTTAAAAGAACATTATAGGCAAATTGAGTTTCATTGGGCTCATTAAAATCAGAGCATGCAAACGTCTAGTTTGAAATCACTGGTATCATCCATGAACAAAGTCTTTATATTTGCGTGATATTAACTGATTATTTTAGTTATTGATTGAGTTAATTCTATTTCTAAACTAAACCAATTTTTATTAAAAAAATCATAAAAAGAGCAAGGGGTTAAGGGTCAAATCTAGCACTCTACTATGGCCAAAAGGTCACCCAGCATAAACAACTATTTGATGGCTCAAAAGTAGCACACATCTATTCAAAAATGGCTCAAAAGTAGCATTTCCGTCAACTTTAACTGGTTTGACCGTTAAGTTTGACCCGAGCATGCAACGTCACTCGTCACGACACCCAGTTTTGCCACGTCATCTGCCACCACACCCGCCACGTAACCCAATAATGGGTAGTAAGTGGGCCCATTGGGTGACGTGGCGGTTGACGTGGCAAAATTGGGGTGACGTAGCGGGTGACGTGGCATGCTTGGGTCAAACTTAACGGTCAAACCAGTTAAAGTTGACGGAAATGCTACTTTTGAGCCATTTTTGAATAGATGTGTGCTACTTTTGAGCCATCCAATAGTTGTTTATGCTGGGTGACCTTTTGGCCATAGTAGAGTGCTAGATTTGACCCTTAACCCAAAGAGCAAGTATTCGGGGTGTCAAACTTAATAGTCTAACACCAACACATACACGCGTCAGGAATTAGACACGAAAACTTATTCGCAAATGGCAATGCGGGTGTGTTTGGGAAAAGTGGTGGAGAAATGTTTTTTTTTTCAATATGGTTTTTTAAAAGTTGGTTTGGATAAAAGTTGATTTGCGAGAAACGATTTATGTTTGGATCCGTAGTTGCAGAAGTGTTTTTTTTTCAAACTACTTTTACAAACATGTTTGGATGGTGATTTTGAGAAACCAGTTTAGATGGGAACATGATATTTATTGAATAATATACAATTAAAATATTCATATATTTTCAATAATTTAAAATTAAAAAATTTAATAGATTAAATTGCATAAGGTTTCCAATATTTGCAAATAAGAAAAATTTAATACATTAAAATGCATATAAATTAGAGGTCAGGTCTATCACATTACATTTGGATGATTCAATTCCATAATTAGTTGTATCAAAGATGTTCTACAATTCGATCTCGAATCCTGTCACGGATACGATTCATGCGAGAAGAAGATGATGTAGAAAAATTTGATGATGAAGCCTCTTGGTTTTGATGACAATTATCTTCATCTATCAAACTTTCATCTTCAGAAACTACTTGCTCAGAAATAAGCTGGTTGGAGAAGCTCCAAATTGGAGTTTCTCAGAAACCAGTTTCTCAAACCAGTTTATCCAAATAAGCTGGTCAAAAATAAACAGGACCCAAATATGACCAAAAACCCAAAAACTGTTTATGTAGCTCAAACCAGCTTATTGGGTCCATAAACGATTCCCAAACACACATGCAATTGCTTGAAGAAACCAATATCACTGAGATTTTTTATATTATATGTAAATTAGGGACCATTTATAGAATTACGATGGAAACATTATGAGAGAGCTGTCATTAGTTTCAAGAAGAGACACAAGATTAGCATTTGGCAATAATGGGGGAACATCACATCCCTTCTGCAATGTCTACCAATATAATGAGAATTTATTGTGCTTGAAGGTGAGCTGCATGCATTGGATGGCACTAATACGCGGCACAGATATAATAACTCACTTGTACGTTTTGATAGAGTTGAGTAAGAAATTACAAGTTCTTCCCATGTAAGCATCTCAAATGTCTTTTAATTTGCTATGTAAGTGTTAGTGTAACTTAAATATTTAATATATTCAAGTTTTTTTCAAAAAAATAAACATAATGGATCAGAGTGAGCTGGTAATTGAGCTGTAACCCCATAAGGATAAGAACGCGTGTTCGAATATCGGGAGACGCTCTCATTGAGAGAGTTACAACTTACAATCTTACCTATGTGAGCAACATTTCTACCCTCGAGAGTCCGGATTAGTCGGTTGTCAATAGACGTCATACTACGAGAAGATGTTTTAAAAAAAAAATGTAGTGAGTGTATGAAGAAGAGGATAAAGTGATCGGACGGTGTAGATGAAAGGTGAAATGATGAGTGGGACCCAATTGAGACAAAAAGAGGGGTAAGCTATCCATCCTGTATTACCAAACTATAATGTACTCTTCCTTTCTTTCTTAACCACTTGAACCAACAACACAACACAACACAACACTCGTCACGGTATAAACTTCCTGTATTACTTCATACAATACAAAGCTTTCTGTTAATAACAAACACACAAAAACTCCAAAGGCCTTTCGTTTCCTCAAGGTTTCTTCTCTCAATCCTATCTCTTCATTCCATAATTCCTCAGATCTCTCTCTCTTTTTAATTGTATATCACTTGCTGCTTTATCCCTTTGTTTATATTTATGGCGAGTTTTTTTTGGTGATTTTTATGCGGAAATGGTTTTTCTGTAAACAGAGTGGACGATCGTGTAATCCAGGATCTTGTCGGAAATGAATTCTAGGAGGTTAGTTTCAATTATTACATTAATTTTTCGAATACTCGATTTTTTTAAGGTTTGATCTATGTTGGTGACCTGTTTTTGATGTATCGATCTGTGGTTTATTTCTTCAATTAGACTTATTATGATACGATTTGTTTGGCGGCTATTGGAAATTCGGATCCCTCTGCTTTAGATTATATTTTTGTTTGATGACAATTTTTCATTGGCTTTATAAATTTTACCATCATTGACTGGCTAGTGGCAGTTTCACAATTGTGTGGTTATATTTAAATTTTGGTCATGCTCTTTGGATTGCATGGTAGGAGTGAAATCCTGTTTTGTGGAATACAGATAGAGTTTTAATGTTGATGTTCTTTCCGGATTTACAGTTACTTGTGCCTTTCAATTGTTGTTTGACTTGTTTCAATCATTGCTGATCTGATGTTGCATGTCGGTTATTGATTTTTAAATGTGTTGTTTGTTTCTTGATCGAGAAAATGGCTTCGTTTATTTTGATAAAGCTGCGAAAATTTGTTTAGTTTTCTCTAAACTGCATCTAGCAATGTGTGAATTGTTGAAGGCAGTGTTGCATAAGGGCTTCCCCCCCCCCCCTGTCTCATTACCATGGTCTAATTTTTAAAGACATGCTGTCTTGATGTATGGGATCCATTACAAAATCACTTTTCTTGTTTTTTTTTTTTTTGCCTTCTGGTTAATCTCTCTGTAATTGTAGAACCGGGTAAATTTTTTCATTCAGCCCTGTCCCTCCCATCCTGATAGAACCATGTATGAGCTGGTAACTCGTTACTCTTTGGCATACTCCCCTGGTTTCAGCTGAATTCTATTATTCAATTAACCACCGCTCTTTTAAGAATGTCACTGACTGAGTCTTTGTTCAAGGTCTACGACAAGGGACTTTGGTGCCTGTCACTCCAACTCTTTGCTTTCCATTAATTTCCGCTCATACCATGTGACATTGTCTATCTGTTTAAGGTGCATAATGGAAGTCATGAGGTGGGTTTTTGTACACTGCCACTCAAGTGTGTGTGAGAATTCTCAGAAATGAGTTCATCTTTGTTGGACTTGGGGAATGCCATATGTTTGATAGTACTTACGTTTTCATGAAAATATTTTTTCCCGTGCACTTCCAACATGACGCTGCTGGAAACCATAGATAGTTATTGAACTCATTGGGATATTTATCTTAAAATTGTTACTTGACAGTATGTCTAGAGCTAATCTCTCGTGTAATTTTACATTTTATGCTAAAATGGAGATATTGGTTCTGTTTATAGCTGTTTGAGGGTTGAAATAACTGGAAAAATTTTGTTTTTTACATAATTTGATTGTTATCTAGCTGATGTGGGTTTTATGTATGTTGTAAATCCTTGCCTGGATCTTCGAAAAAATCAGGGCTGCCCTTTTTGATGGCATTGAAGAAGGTGGCATCAGGGCATCATCCTCATACTCTTCACATGAAATTGATGAACATGAAAACGAAATAGCACTAGATGGATTGCAAGATAGAGTCAATCTTCTAAAAAGGGTAAGTTTATCATGATTAATAGGTTGTCCAGTCCAGTTTCCTTCTCACCTGTATGATAAAAATTCTTGATTATCATTGTGGCATGCTTTTCTCTATTGCCGTCAGTACTACCTCAGCCTTTTTTTCCTCTGCTTTTCCCTACAACATTTCTTGTTATTGTGGCTGCTGCTGATGTGCTATCTTCTTTTATCTTTATTTAAAAAATGTGTTGCCCTCCGTCTTTTTCTCTGCCTGACTGGAGGTTCTTGTAACATTTTGCTCTTTAATTCAATGAGAGGTGTTATTTATTTTTTATGAGAATATCTACTCTATCTGGTAGTTTTATGGACCTTTCAAATTTTTAAAACATATAGCAAGTCAAATTGTATGCCACACAGACATGATCAACATGCATTTTTTTTGAATGTTTCAAGATTTTTTTTACTAAATATTAACCGGATTTGTTCTTTTCAATGTTCACGATTGCAACAGTTGTCAGGTGATATAAATGAGGAGGTGGATAACCATAATCGTATGCTGGATAGAATGGTGTGTATGTTGAAGTTGAAATTTAATTTGATGTTTGCTTTTGTTAATTTCTTTGTTATTATGTATTTTGTCTTACTGATATAGGGCAATGATATGGATGCATCAAGAGGGTTCCTTTCAGGCACCATGGACAAATTTAAAATGGTATAGTTCTAAAAAAGTCATTTTGCCTTTTGAAGGATTGGCTGTTCGTTATCGGTTCCTTGTTTTACACAGTATCCTTGTTTTACACAGTATCGCTCCCCCAATTCATTTTACTTGTTGAGGGTAAAAAGGATGAGTGTTTGGAATGTATGTTTTGATTATTTTGTGTCACCTTTCAGGTATTTGAGACAAAATCGAGCCGGAGAATGTTCACACTTGTGGCATCATTTGTTGTAGTATTTCTTATAGTATACTATTTAACTAGGTAACTGTCATCTGCATTAGGATTGAGAGGGAGCTGGTCTTAATTTTACTGTAATTACCGTTAGTAAGATACTCCTCTGTGTTTGTTTGTATAATGATTTTGATGAGATACGCAGTTTTTGAACGCTAAGAGCAATGTTCATACTTAGTTTGCTTTGTATTATGATATTATCTCCTCTTTCTGATTGAACCGTGGTCTTTGGAAGAATTGAGCAACTTTTGCTTACAATTTTCATATTTTCCAAATAGATTGCAACATGCGATTGTTAATCATTTAAGGCTTAAAGCATTTTATTGTTTGTCTGCAATAGATAGAAATGGTTACGCCCTATTCAAATGTCCCCTTCATTTGGTGACTTAAGTTTATTTTTTAGTAAATGATAGCAACTTTGAAGATTCCAGGACGTTACTATGTTAGATTGATGGCGGAAGAGAAGTGGCAATAGATGAGATTTTGAGTTTGGTTGACAAGAATTTTTTTTTTGCTTAGAGGTTTCGGTGTCCGGCCCCCTTTCGGGGAACCGACTAATCCGAAGTCGTCACCGGAATTCCCCATTTTGAGAGTAACGACTTCCCAAGGGTTCAATCTCATGACCTGATAGATACGCGGTGCCTTACTTTCCCTTTTCTTACCAGCTTGAATATGCTTGAATATGCCCCCTAGAGCGGTTGACAAGAATTTTTATGTGAAGAGAAGTGGCAATAGACGTCCCGCTGATATGGGTCTGCCTCCCTAAAGCAGCCCAATTTTTGGTTCAGAAACGAGAATGCAGATTAGTCTTGCTCATTTTTGAGGTTATACCCGCAATTTTAGCATTACACTTTACACACTTGACGTTTTGGGAAAATTATTGAATAGAATCTATCGTTGCACGGGGAGTTGAAATTTAAGCGTTCATTATATGAGGATTAAAAATGTCATGATTCTGATGGTGATTGAATATCCACCTCTGATGGTGATTGAATCTCCACCTGCTCATAAGAACCAATTCTTGCTTATATTTTTGAAGCGCATGATATCTATAATTTTTAAGAAAGGTTATTTTTACCCAATTTTATATATTTTTCAAAAAATGTACTTCCTTTTTAGGAAATATAAATTTTAGATGACTTATTGTGGAGAAATTAAAGAAGCTAAATAAGATGTTTAATCATAATAAACTATTTTAGTGTAAAAGTAAAAAAAAAATTAAGAAACTCATCAATTTATAAGTAATTTATTTAGCTTTGTTATCATTCTCTAAAAAAGTCAACTAAGTCTTATATTTAGGAATGAGGGAGTATATTTGAGAATGATTATTTCTTCCAGCAAATGACTTTTTCGGAATTTTTTTAATACTTAAAATTGACTTCTGATTAGGCCAAGTAAAAGTTGGTTAGGCATGTGGGAACATAAATACTCCCTTCGGTCCTAAATATAAGACCCAATTCACTTTCTCTGGAAAATCCTTAAAAAAGCAAAATAGGTTAATTATAAATTGATTTACGTAATTTTTTCCCTTAAACTAGTTTATTTTACCTATAAACTAATGAATAATCTAAAAATATATCAAATATGTCATCATTTAATAACCTATTTCGCAACCTTAATCTCTCCAAAAAAAAGGTCAATTAGATCCTATATTTAGGACCGGAGGTAGTATAATAGTAGCAAATAATTAGATTTAGTTGAAATCCTAATTCTAATATGCCTCTGTAAACATTCTTTATATTCAAAGGTTCTCTAGTCCTTGTGAGCTTTTAAGTCCCTACTCACTTCAACCTCTGTACTGAATTAGATAGAAAACTACTAAATTGGAAGGATGGGGAGACAAGAGTCAGGGTAAGTGGTTGCTAGAGAAAGGAAGGAATTTGTCGGGATGGAAGCATTGGTTTGAGAAAGTGATTGCTTGAGAAAGCAGCAGGTAGGGGTGGGTGTCATCCTTCACTCAAAAGCTACCCCATTTTTCCTTTCCCCTTTTTGGCCTTCATTCATCATTCATTTGAAGAGCAAGGGATCTTGGATATCCTCCTCCCTTGACAATCCATTTCTCCTACTCCTCATATATATACTTCAACACCTACGTCATCCCTTCATCCCATCTTACTTCATCTTTCTCCTTGTTATCTTTATCATTCTTCTTAAGTTGTCATCCATATTAATCTCCATCGTGTCTTATCTTCCTCTCATCTAAAATTTCATTCACTCTCCAAAAATTAAACGGAACAATCAATCATTTTGATCTTTTGTCCTTTATTATTCCATACAACATATCACAGTATCTTGATTCATAAGTTTTCAGTGGCAAGTGTGTGTGGACCTGCCCCATTACTATTGCTTCAGGGATTCTCGTGACCACTTGTCTTGGTCAGATTATTGTCATCTCAACGTAAAATGATAACTATCTAGTTTACCGACAAACTAAAAGTGGAATACGATTCCTATATATATATAACTATCTGATCCATTATATCAGGACCGGTTAGTTATATTGCACATATTATACTACAAACATTCAAAAGCAAAACTCACAAGTTTAAAAATATGTAAAAGGAAGACGATTGACTGAGAAAGATACTCGTCAACAAGGATGATTATGTCATATACCTCCGTCCGCGGCCTGCTCTAATAATAGCTTTTCAATCACATTTAGGTGCAACTATATCCCGCTTATGCTTCTCTCTCAATTTTCAAATAACTATTCATGAAGCCGTCTCCCATGGATATATCAACTAATTGATGACATAATGCAAACCTTATAGTCAAACAAAGATAATTTACCTAGTTTTCCCTTATATAGAACTTCTATATTATCACGAGAATGTGACATTCCTAACTGTCCTGTTTTTCCCACCCTTTAATTAATTAATGTATGTCAACAAATAAAACAACAAAATGATGCTTTTCCCTCAATTATATTTACTCTAATATTACAATTCGTCATCATTCAGCAATATGCAAGCGATTCACCATTTGTGTGCAAATGTATAAATATAATATCGATCAATTTAGAATTGGCAGCATTATCATTGATTCACTACTTCTGAAAATATAACTCTGCCCAAATAACAGAAACAGCCATAAAAACAAAGGTCTAACTTCAATATCAAGACGACTGATTGTATGCCCTTGAAAATGATATGCTCTGTATGAAAAAACCAATGAAATTAAAGCAAATATTTTCCTCTGGCTAAATTACAATTTTTTTTTCAATTTTTGCACATATCAATTCATTTTAACATTGAGGCATGACCCATATAATGATTGATGTTGAGACCAAAACTTGACTATTAGAATATGGATCAATGACATATAATGACATATAATGTTCGGAGAGTCAATCTATCATAAAAGGTTAACCAATGTGATGAAACTCAACCCATCATTATATACTTTCAATCCAAATTCAATTCTTTCTATGTGAGACTTTGCTATATTTAATATTTACTCTGAGCTTGTACTTGTTTTTCTCTTGGTCTCAACGATCGAATGATTCTAATACCATATTAGAATATAGATCAATTATATATGATGTTGAGAGAGTCAATCTATCACAAAAGTTTAAGTTAACGTGATGAAACTCAACTCATCATTATAACAGGGAAATATAATTGCAAGAACATGTTTAATACGGTTTGGTGGTCAAAAGCTTAAATTAACAAAATAATGTATTGCTGATTGTACCATTAAGTTTAAATTAATCTGTGGCGTATTCGATTATCGTGAAATAGATATGTGCGCAAGACTTATTTTCACGGTAGAAATCAAGTTTATAAATTCCAAACACCAACACTTCAATTAATCAAGTGTGTATGTATTCAAAGAAAATAGCAAGCTTGATTGCTGTTTTCGACTCATTCATACCACTTCGTAAATTATGAAATTTACTTTTAATGATGCTATATATACATATAATCAAGTACACAAAAATGGCAGATTATTGAAAAGTCAAACAAATCAAGCATAAAATACCTTAATCAAAAAACATCCAAAACTGTACTGCATATAATATGTGGAAATAAATGAAATATAGAAGCCTAATAATTGTCTTCAGCAAGGAGCAGCATAAAAAAAGTGAACCATAATAGACGGAGGGAGGATGAATAGATAAAGAGAAGCAAAATGCAGCTACATGAAATTGAAGAATTATTGGGAGAAATCTGAATATATATTAGGTACCTTCATCAGCGGAACTTTTAAAAAAGCCCTAAATTATCTTTAATTTAGGCCAATCGCTCAACAGCTTCTCCAACCGGCCTCCAGGCCATCTTTATACAATTTTATGCACCAAGCATGGAGAAATATTTACAATAATTATTTATATAGGGGTAACCACTCTGTGGAATATATATATTCTGGATTTGATGATGATTGGTAGAATGAAATAGAATAATATGTAGAAATGAATATTGATATTAGGAATGATAACCCAATCGAAGCTCCAAATCCAGACCATCATCTTCACTACTTCTACTTCCCATCTTGGCTTTATTATTATGAGGTTCATATACTGGATTATACAAACTCATACCCGTACTCCAATTATTATAATCTCCTCCAAGCATGTCTCGATCTCTTTGATGATCACTATATTGTAGAGACGAAGGAAGAGAAAATTGGGAGCTAAGGCAATTATAATTATTGTTGTGATCTACTACCTCAGGAGAAAAGTAATTGTGAGGTGGGAAACTTGAAATTGCATGGTCATCAACTAGTGATTTGGTTGAAGAGGAAGCGGCATAACTGGATTTGGTGGATTTAGCTCTATCTTTCCTGTGAATATTCATGTGACCACCTAGGGCTTGTGCTGTGGTGAACCCTCTCTTGCAAAACACACACTCATAGGATCTTCCACTTGATCTTTCTTCATTATTATTCTCCAGCCGGTCATCACTTTCTTCTTCGCTCCAGCTCTTTGACTCTTCTCCATACCTGAAATCCATTCTATCTTCCTATGACAAATATGAGAGAGAGAGAGAGAGAGAGAGAGAGAGAGAGGCATGTGTTTATTTATATATATATAGAAGAAAGATGGAGGCACATATGCAAATCAAGGGCATGCCACACATTGGTATGAGGGTTAGTTGGAGAGGAGAATCAAGTAAATGAGAAAAGTCTTACTCCCTTGGGTCCTAAATATAAGATTTAATTCACTTTTTCTGGAAAATCCTTAAAAAAGCAAAATAGGTTAATTATAAATTGATTTACCTAATTTTTTCCCTTAAACTAGTTTATTTTACCTATAAACTAATGGATAATCTAAAAATATATCAAATATGTCATCATTTAATAACCTATTTCGCAACCTTAATCTCTAAAAAAAAGTCAATTAGGTCCTATATTTAGGACCAGAGGTGATATATTATTAGTCTAGTCATTATTAGGATTTTATTCCTAAATAGAAAACTTTGTTGATTTTTTTAAGAGATTTAGAAAGCAAAATAAGCTAATTCCCATAATTAGGAAACTATTCCATTTCATCTTTTATAATTGTTATTGTTGAAATTTCATTTGTCTAACTTGTAAACTAATATATGATGCTATTATTCTCATAGAACCGATAGATATATATATGTGTGTGTGTGTGTATGTGTGTATTGATGTGTGTGTGTGTATATATATATATGTATGTATATGAATATACACATAAGTTTTAAAAATACTTCAAGCAATACATGCTACTCCTATATTTAGCAATTTATTTGCTATATTTAGCAATTTATTCTTTAATCTCCCTAAACTAATCAAAGAGACGGTAGTTGTTATAGTATTTAGTTATTAATTATGGGATAGCCGGCTGAGGATCCGTATCACTATGTATATAAGACAAAACATCGTTTATATTATTATTGCTATCTCTATTCTTTATTCGTGTTTGTCTCCCTCACGTACGCAAGCCTATATGAGTATTTCTCATTAAGGTATATCACTATTCTATTACTTACTCTACGTATGTAAGTGATGATATATAAGGTTTATGATAATTAGATTTATTTGTAAGTTGCAACCATTATAAATGAAGTAAGCAAAGCTGAGTAAATAATAAGGCTGCGCTTGAAATACTCTCCTCCCAAAAAGAAAGAAAAACCTTGTCCAGAATTTTATTAAGTTAATTGTTCCCCAATTTAATTTTGAGACGATTAGTTACCCTTGTTTTCAATATAAAATACTCCCTCCGGTTCTAAATATAAGACCTAATTGATTTTTTTAAAAAATCCTAAAAAATAGCAAAATAAGTTAATTATAAATTGATTTACCTAATTTTTTCCCTTAAACTAGTTTATTTTACTTATAAACTAATGGATAATCTAAAAATATATCAAATATGTCATGATTTAATAGACTATTTTGTAACCTTAACCTCTCCAAAAAAAATGTTATCTAGGTCCTATATTTAGGACCGGAGGTAGTATAATGTTCTCCTTTACTCATAACATGTTCGGTACCTTGGCTTATTCATGAAGCCACAGTATCAGCAAGGCGCCCCACCCAATATTTCTATACATTGATGGAATCTGTCGACTTGCTAGTCGTGCTTCTTTATTAAAATTTTACTGCGTTCATAGAGAAATAGATATTTTTGACCAAAAAAAGAGTAATGGATATTTTTGAATAAACCATCGAGAAAAATATTTGAAAAAATAAATCATTTTATTTATATTTACATATTTGAAAGAACCGGTCTGGCCGTGCCCCGTCGAACGAAACGGATCAGATTTTGTTGTTGTCCTGGATTGGTTCGTTTGTTACCTATGAAGATTTCTACCCTATTTTATCCTCCATTTTTTAATATCATGATCCTATATATGATTTCTGTGGCACTAAAGAATCTTTTTATTTTTTTTCCCTAATCTTAGATGTCAGATCTAATGAAATGCTGATATGCTCGGATAAAAGAAAGTGAAGTGCCATAAACCATCACTGATAATGAAAAGAATATTCAGTCCAAAAACTAATAAAAAGAATAAACGATAACGTGAAACCAATGGCCAATTTTGTCTGTTTTAAAATTAACGGATCAGATTAACTTTATTCAATTTTTTTCCGATGCACACATTTTCCCATACCAATACCCAACTTTTCAATCATTCATTTATATCCAAGTACCCACACTACCTTCTCATGCGAATTTTACCATTTTTACTTCCATCATTGGAACCTTGGAAATTCCACATGTATATGTATTGGTAGAATTTGTTTTACTTGATCAATGATGGTCCGGCAAAAAAGTACATGTTATCATGCTCTTTTTTTAATTATAAAAGTATTTTAATGTCATCTCGATTATTCATCCTAAGTATATGATAATGCTAGTGTGATAAATAGAGAACTAAAGTCTCATATTTGGAAATGTGAGGTAAATGTATGCACAAGTAGATGGGAGAAAAAGAAGTGGGCTTCTTCGCCTTCACAAGGATATAGGCCACCGTGAGGCAAACACACCGGTATGAGTGATTTTCCTCTGCTTGCTTATTTATTTATTATTATTGAAAGGCATCAATTAATATGGATAATTAAAAAAACTTTAAGGAAAAAATAGAACGACGAGATCGTATATGTACATTTAATAAGAAGCTCCCCTCCTCGTATATGTACACTTAATAAGAAGCTCCCCACCTCACATGGGTCATATATTCAAGAATAAATGGGAGTAAATTTTATGATAATTATTTTAATGGCTTCATATTATAGTCTATTATCCTCTACATACACACACACAAGTTAAACTAATTATCATGTCACTAGGCATAAATGAAGTCTGCAGTCACACCAATAATGTCGCGGGAAAATGAACTGCGATATATTATATATGTATACACAGTTTTAATGCGAAACCATGACATACATCCCTTTTTTATTTTTTTTAATATGAAAATGGATGTCACGCAAAATGACGTGACTTAAATTTTGAATTTTTTATATAAAATGCAGGATGTCATGCAACCATGCGCGACATCTTGCACCATTTTTTATAATAATAATTGATGTCACGCTGCGACATTATCCATTTTGATATTTTTTTAGTAAAAAGCAGGATGTCGCGCAAAATGACGTGATATCCATTTTGATATCTTTTTAAAAAAACATGATGTCGTGCACCCATGCGTGACATCCTGCTCCATTTTTTATATAATAATGGATGTCGCGCAAATGACATGACATCCAATTTGATATTTTGTTTTTTGATAAAAAGCATGATGTTGTGCAACCATGTGCGACTTTTGATCCATATAATGGATGTCGTGCAAAATGACCTAACATTCGAGCTAGCTTTTCCAGCTGTTTATTAGACTATGAATCACTCACATTTCTGGCTTGACTTCTGATCTAGCTTTTAATACATTAATTAATTTACACAGTTAACAATTTTTGGTTGGAAGGAGACGTGGACACATTTTTTTAAGACGTTGGAAATGGTAATTAATTATTAATAACTTTCTAAGTTGTATTGTTTAATTAAGAACGCCCCTTGGCTTGATAGTTTTCTTAGGGAGATAAAAACACAACGCAAAGGTCAGTTTTGCGAGAGCGTGATTGAAAATCATGAGAATTATATATATAAGATGTTTAATTTCTTAAAGGTATATATGCATGCAAATTAAATATGAACTTGTATGATTGTGACAAAAATCAATGAACTCTCTCTAAATTATATGTAAGTCTATGCAAACGTATCTAATGATAGTATTAGAGCCCCGACATGCTTCGAAAGGATTAAAATTAAAAGGCTCCTCGGCATGCAGGAATAATTAAATTCTGGTAATTTTGTGAGGTTTCACTCCTTCATATATACAAAAGCCAATTTGCTATACTTAGAAAGTCAAAGGCATCGAATATGTCCCTCTAAATATAAAACATAAAAAACAGTTAATTTTTTTAAAAATCCAAGAAGCTAAATGAAACGCATAATCATAATGTGTTTTGTGTATTGTCAGATTAATTCTATGTTATTAGTTTATAAATAAAATAAACTAAATTTAAAGAAAAACATTCAAAAATATCCAATTTATAAGTACCTTATTTTTGTTTTCTGTTGTCATATTTTGATTTCTGTATGATATCCAGTTTTTATTCAATAAATAAACAACTTATCTAGAATTTTTAGAATTTAAAAAAAAACTAGATCTTATATACTCCCTCCAGTCCCTAATGTAAGAGCCCAAAATTTGAATGGTTTTGGTCCCTAATGTAAGAGCTCACCCCATATTCTCTACTCATTTAATGCATTTTTTCCTACTTTACCCCTAACTCTCTTTCATATTTATTAATGCTTATGTATTTCTCTCTCTTAAAAGTACCATAATAAATATGGGCAATTTTGGAAAAGAAGCATTAACTCCAGACATCCAACTAACATTCACATGTTTTCTTACGAAGCGTTTTTTTGACGGCTAGCTCTTACATTAGGGACCGGAGGGAGTATATTGGACAACGATACACTAGCCCCAAATAAAAGATTTAATTTCACAGAGGTATAAATGAGTTGTTAATAACTATCAATAACAACTAACTAAAATATCATTAGTTAATAAGTGAATTTTTTTTAATAGATCTATCTAATATTAAATATTTTAGTTAGGACTTGGATCGATAATTATAGGGGGAGAGAGAATATGTGTGTGTGTCTTGCGTACCTAAGAATGAATGACAGAGCATGATCCCGGAGTGAGGTGTGTAATGACAGGGATTGGAAACTGTAAAAATCAATTCACACTTTACTCACTGTATCCTTCGTTTTTTTGGTAGGAAACGAGCAGGAACCTTCCCAATGCTTGAAAAGTGCAACACACACACACATCATCTTCATCATCATTTCATTTTTGTAGCCTGTATATATACTTGTCTTGTCTTTCGACTTTTTGAGCCAAATCTAGTTTGTTAGCGTCTTATAATGCCTCGCCTGCAAATCTATCAACTTGGTTAGGTATAATACTACCAATTAATTTTAATCCAGTACCTCATATTGCTTCTTTTCATATTTTATTTATTATATATGTGTGTGTGTACGCGCGCGTAACTAATTTATCTTTTCCTGCGGGCACTAATATTTATATGCGTGATCCCATTGTTTCAAGTAAGTACTGCATGTAGCTTTTGGCCTTTAGTTGTCCGGATCATGAATTAAATGCTGATTAATAATGTTATATAATCTTAAGGTCAGAAACTTTTTTTTGCCGTCTTAAAGTCAGAAACTGACTAGAGGAATTAGTGATTAATTTGATTTATAATGATGTAACATAAATAGTGTGTATCATGTCTAATACACTCACAGTATTGTGTATTTGTATCCATGATTCTGATAGTTGCTTGTTGTCGATGGATGAGTTGTTTTTTTTTTCTGTACCAAATACCAATAATTAAAAATTTGTCCATTGTCAGTTGTACTCACCATTGCTTCAAATCCCTGGCTTTTCAATATTAATGTTGCTTTCAGCTGCAGCTATACTGCTTCCCTTTTATTATGTGTCAATTTACATGGTTTTTATATATAGTTGCAGAAAGTTAAGCCTTTGAGGGCAACAATATCACTCTCTCTTCGTTTCTAAATATAAGATTTTAGCAAATTTGGAGAAATTAACGAAGACGTTTCATTGAGTTAGGATTACTTGAAATTTCAAAAATATCCCTCACATATCCTCTTACTTTCTTCTAACCACTATTTTTCGGGTGAAAGGAGTTTAGGGGTAATTTGGGGAAAACTTTAATCAAATTAGAAAATGATCTTCAAATCCCTGGCTTTTCAATCAAAAAAATCTCTGGCTTTTAATGTTGCTTCCAGCTGCAGCTATACTGCTTCCCTTTTATTATGTGTCATTTACATGGTTTATATATAGTTGCAGAAAGTTAAGCCTGAGGGCAACAGTATTATTAGTTAATTACTTTAGGGACTAATTGTGATTCATAAGTATTATACAAGTTATCAAAGTCATTAATGAACATTAGATCATAAGGAAGTCAAGGGCTGATATAACTTTAAATTTTTAGAAAATTTCAATTTTAGTCCCTAAATTTTAAATTGAAGTTTTTGTCTTAAAACTTACTTTCGGTTAATTTTAGTCTTGATTTCTAAACTTTATATTTGGTGATTTTAGTTCTTCAACTTTAGATCAATTTTGGTTTTGATGATCCCTAAAGTTTTAGTTGATTCTGACTTTAGTCCTTGAACTTAAAGAAACTTGAAAACTCAAAGATGAATCATTATAAATGACACAAACTTAAAGGATTGAAACTAACGATCTAAATTTTAGGGATTAAAATCGAGATTGACCAAAAATTTAAGGGCTCAAACCATTGGTTGGAAAGTTCATGGACTAATATCATTGAGCGAAAGTTTAAGGACAAAAAATTGTATTAATAAACTTAACAATTTGTGGTTACCTTGTTAATAAATTATTACTACTATTATATGTGTCTTCTTAGATTCTGTTCGTACTGCGGTATACATTTAAAATATAATTTAAAGTCCTGAAACAAAATAAAAGGATTAAAATGTGGTAACCATAGATTAGTTGGGGAATGACCACAATTAATTAGCGCATATAAATTAGACGCAATCGTTTCTGACTTGGCCTTCAAGATTCAATAAAATTACAACAGAATAGTGTCATAAAGACAATGACAAAAATAAGAGAAAAAATGAGACAGATAATAACACGAGTAGTACCAAATTGCCTTTGTCCTCTCTTAAACAAAATTTCCTCTTGGTTTTTAGTGAAAACACACCTGTACGCATACATGTTTTTATTATTAAACGTGCAGTGTTAGTTTCCTTGGCTTTGTTTGCAAGAAAGCAATATCATCTGCATCTGCTTGATTATCTCTCCTCAGTCTTTTCGTTCTGAGTTGGATCTCTCTATCTCTCTCGAAACCTCAGATTATTTACGGTAATCACTTGAATAAATTTGGTTTCTTATTAATAATTGAGTTTGATCGGTCTAATCCAACAACAACGTAACCTAGACTTTTATATTTATCAGGATGGTGATGCGATGGAAGCCAAGTGGACCTTTCTATGTAAATAGCACATTGAATCAGTCGACAATAATAGATTGATTATTTCTGCATTATTTATAACATGGACGCTACGAAATCATGCACATCTTGACATTGATGGAATTGCCCAAATATTATTTTTCTTTAAAAAGATAACGAAACATAGAATGTCCGAAAAGGAGGTCGGCATTAATGTTTGATGATTTCATCTTACACTGTTCTACATTTTATTATGTGCCGATTACACGTTGACGGTCAATGAAATTTAGAATTTGATTCAGTTATAAAAGAAAAATTGATTCCGGTAGTATATGTTATTTTAATATTTTTTTAGTATTATTTCACGTACATACCCAAGACCTTCGAATTGTGAAAAGTGTACAATGTATGTCTTCCAAGCATAACGAATCACACCGTCACTGAAACAAACTTGACGGTGATGTTTACATCACTTGTGCGCTCTAAATGATCCAAGGTAAAAGATATAGTCTGGAGAGTGAAAGAAAAAGATGGAGTGGGAAAAAATTTCTATACCACATAGTATTTGTCAATTGTTATTCTGTCGGTGCTAAATATAGGATTTCAACTATCTAAGGGGTTGATGTTGGTTCTAAATTAGAAATTATAATTAACTTTCATAAATAAACTTCTCAAATTCTCTATTTGTTACTTGGTGATCTTCCAACAACAACAAAGTAAGAGATAAGGAGGAAATAAAATAAGTTGATTGGAGTATTTTAGAAAAAACACATTATATACCAACAAACATAACTATCACACTCAATTCAATTAAATTAGTTAAATATGACAATGTGTCATGTATTTTAGTATCGGAGGGATAGTATTATTAGATACAAGTAGAGATTTAGTTTATTAGTTGTGTAATAGTAATATAGCACGACAGTAATAAAAATATTACATCCAGTCTATAATATGCAATTTAAACCATAACATAATTAAATCTTATATTTATGGTTATAACTCGGGCGACCTCTCCATTAAAACTCTCTTCATTTCCCCTATATTGTGTTCGTCCATCATTTTGACTTAACAACTTTCCGAAAAGATAGAGTATAAGACTAAAATATTTATTTTTATAACATAGTTAGAACGAAATGTAGGATAAATATATATAGTATATCTAAATGGAGATAAAATGGGGAGAGATGTCAATGAAGAGACACATTAATATTACCTAAATTATCAAGCAACAAATTTTCCATTTCAATTTTCACAAGTTGGTCAGATTTAAGTCACATCTTTTAAGCCTCTAGGGTCAACGAATTCAAAGCATATTGTTGGACCACAATAAGCCCGGTATGGTTGGGTCTCTAACTCCCATCCTACCTAGAGAAAATAAATAATTAGAGCCCATATTTTATGTTTGCTATTTCTCAATCAAAAGTATGGTTGGTAACGACTTTTACAAAAAACAAAAAAAACAAAAACAAAACTAGCCCACCATATACTAAATATTAATATTGATATCAACTACTTCCTTCTTTCCTAAATATTTCCTAAATATAAGATTACTTTGGTTAATTTGGGGAGATTAAGGAAGACAATAAAATTACATGATCTTCCCAAAATCCCTCAATTACTTAAATTTAAAAGGAGGAGGGGTTTGATAAAAAAAAGGAGGAGGGGTTTTCAATGAAAAGAGGAAGTATAAGGGTAGTTTGGGCAAAACTTGAGATAAAATAGGAAGTGATCTTATATTTAGGAACTTATCCACTTCCTCAAAGTGATTTTATATTTAGGAATGGAGGGAGTATATTCTTATATAATTAGATATCAGGGCATTTACCTGTATGTTGAGCTGCTTCATGTTGATTGTCGAATAAATGTTTCTAAATCCGTTCTTTTTCCTGCAACGTATAACTGTTTTAAGGGGAGCTTTGGCAGGAATAGAGGATTGATGATGAGGATTATTGTTCAACTAGGAAAAACTATATAGTTTCGTACATTATAAATTTTAACTGTTGAAGTTAACCAAAATGATGTTTTCTGTGTTTTCTTTTTCGGTGGACAACAAAACAAAATATGAATTTTTAACCAACAAATAATTAGTCCACCCATGTAAGTATTAGATCACTTGAGGCTTGTTTGGTTGCCCAAGGAAAGTGCCTAAGAATTAGAAAGCCAAGAAAGTAAAGGTTTTTGGGTAATTTACATGTATCCCGGGGCCCACAAGTTTTCTCTCTCCATCTCACACTTTTTTTGGGCCCCACAAACTTTACTTTACCATCATTACCTAATTTACCTCTACTTTCCATTTTCACCCTTTCACTTTCCATTTCCTCACTTTCCTTCCTATAACCAAACGGACCCTTGGAGTCCGTTTGGTTGGATAGAATTGGGAAATGGAATTGGATGTGGGAATTGAAGATAAGGTGGTAAAGATGGAAAGTAGAGGTAAATTAGGTAATGATGAGAAAGTAAAGTTTGTGGGGCCCGTGAAAAGTGTGAGATGGAGAGAGAAAACTTGTGGGTCCCAGGATATATGTAAATTACTATTATACTTTCCCATATTCACTTTCCATTTTCACTTTCTAACCACACAAACAGGCCCTTGGTGTTCGAGTTCTGGATCCTAAAAGAAATAAACACTTTAAATTAAGATCATGAGGTACACTTTTTTCCCTCTTCTTTAATGATCAAGTAGTTCCTATTAGCGGTAGTAATTACAGTCGCTGAGCTTTTTTTCTGGCCACCCTGTTGGATCTATTTTTGAACTACGTTGAGTTATGTGATTGGTTTGAATGTTTGGTACCCGATGCTTGATCTTCTCTTGGTTTTCGTTTACGCTAGATACTGTTCATAACAAGTGGTATGGATGGTCTCTAGTGTAGACACAAAGTATGACTAGCGTTCAAGGTTATTTTATTTCACTGAGTATTGTTCAATCGGGAGGTAAGGTGGTATATGTTCTGCTTTTGTGTTTTATGCTAAAAGCTTTACGCATTTTTCCCATTCTTTTGTTTTTCTGGTTAAATGATACTATTATACTACATCCGGTCTTAAATATAGGACCTAGATGACTTTTTTTTTGGATAGGTTAAGGTTGCAAAATAGTCTATTAAATCATGACATATTTGATATATTTTTAGATTATCCATTAGTTTATAAGTAAAATAAACTAGTTTAAGGGAAAAAATTAGGTAAATCAATTTATAATTAACTTATTTTGCTTTTTTTAAGGATTTTTCAAAAAAGTCAATTAGGTCTTATATTTAGGACCGGAGAGAGTATTTACTAAAAAATAAATTATCCGGGCACATGTTTATTGGCGAGCCCTGTGCCATTTTGATGCTTGATTGAAATCAATGATGTGATCCTTCATTTTCAACCTTCATTTTCGTCCAAAATAGTACTCCCTCCGGTCCTAAATATAAGACCTAATTGACTTTTTTTTTGGAGAAGTTAAGGCTACAAAATAAGTTATTAAATTATGACATATTTGATATATTTTTAGATTAGTCATTAGTTTATAGGTTAAATAAACTAGTTTAAGGGGAAAAATTAGGTAAATCAATTTATAATTGACTTATATTTTGCTTTTTTAGGATTTTTCAAAAAAGTAAACTAGGTCTTATATTTAGGACCCGAGGGAGTAGTACAATTTGTGTTCTCCTCATATCATATTACTCTTGCACTAGTTTGCAGTTGCACTTTATACCTGTGGCTGTGTTTCCACCTTTCCCCCAAAACAGAGAAAATACACAATTTAGGATAGTTAATCTCTTACCATAGTTTAATTTGTGAAAAGAAAACTAAATATGCTTTTTTACAATCTCCTAAATGTATGCGGTTAGATTTTTCTGTTTGACTTCTTATATTTTAATTTTTGAGGAAAAATAAGTAATATTTTGAATTTTCCTAGATTTGATTGTGTGTGGCTTTGAACTTGCTCTGTGTTCCTATAGGTCTCCTCTGTATTTGTGACCACCCCTTATCTTTCATCTATCTGAGTCAGAGATTTTCTTATTATGTTTCCACCTAGTGTCTGGGTTCTTTGATAATTGAGGCAACAAATCCATGATGATTTGAAAAAAGGCGGTGCTATAATTTGTGTGTTGTAGTGTAAGCAACAGCAGTTCTAAGTCTTTTTTTCTAACCGAGGCTGGTGTCTTAATACTGTTTTAGGAATGGTGGGTTTTATAAGGCTATGACTTTTAGAGGAGATCATCTATTAAGTATTATATGCATTGGAGATCCAGTTCTTTAAGTTTAAATATGCATTTGGATCATTCTAGCGTTCCAGGCTGGTTGAGCTAAACTCATTTTTAAGTCATATAACAGGTTTGGCAAAATTGTAATTATACTGTTAATATCATCATCAATCTTCATAATTTCTTCTTAGTATAAATGTATAATACTCTGTCTGTGTACTAAATAGTTATGTACTATTTTTGATCATTGGACAATAGTTATGTATTAAAATTGGGTCTTCGCCCTATTACTTGTGCTGATTTACTTTATATTAGGGATGGGCCATATTATTTTGCCCTCCCTTTGGATAATTTTACTCTGAATTAAGAGATTATTCATGGGCTCTGCAACTTAGTTGGGCTGCAAATTGTTTACAAAGGCCTTATAGTTTTGGACAGAAGAAGTGCTTCCTAGTTCTTACTCCTCCAAAAAAAACAAATCAAGAAAAAAGCATTTCATTCAATCATTAGTTCTTTAGAATTTAAGCCCCATGTTTATTCCCTCGTTTACTTTGTTCTTTAATAGAGATAGGAAAGTATTAGGAAATATTTGAACTTTAACTTGGAGCAAAAGTTAAGGGGAATGTCAAATCTGAAATTCGGTGTTTGCAATTTTACATGTTAATGCTAACCAACTGATAGATACAGACAAGTCAATTGATGCGTTCAACAAAGGCTTTCTATCTACCTTTCCTAGAGGGCAGGGCATGGCATGGCATTGAATCTAACTCAAGTCAAAATTTGTTCAGTGCCAGTTCAAAAATGAACATGCTTTAGGTGGGAAAGTTCATTTGATTTTCCTTTTTCCGCCCACATTCATCATATTGGTTCTGAATCTGAAATGGACAAGCACAGATTCATGTTCTCTTACGTTTTGAGACTGGTACTACGCACTTGTATTGATTTAGCCTCCATTTTTCTGCTTCCGTGAACGACTTTCATAAGTCATTTCTTGACTGATGTCATCAAGACTTAACAACTAACAACTTAAAAAAAGGAAAATATTCACATTGACCGAGTAGGTTGGAAAATTAAGTGAAGAAATCGAATGTTGTTTTGCAGCAAAATAAAGCACGCAACAGATATGTAAACCAGTGATTATATTCTACAACAACAATGTCTTGCTCTAGTGGGTGGGCTGGCTAAATGGATTGTATGTTTTAAATGTATTGTTAATCAGATGATGTCGATTTATAACTTCACTGAGTGTCATTTTTGGTCTCACTAACCATTGTTTTTTTTTCTGCAAATGGAAATACATCAAACATGTGTAACATACGTCGATGGCTGCTAAAAATTCAACCATGGACTTGCAAACTAAAAACGAGGAATTTTATTTCTTGTCCCAACCGTCCTAAAAAAATATATACTAGACATGATATGTTATTAAATGTTTGACTTTTCCAATATAATAGACATCGTGAAAAGTACGTTTAACTGTTCACCCTACCTGACTATTCAACGTTATTTTTTAATGTTTTTATATGTTAACACTCATCTCAGAAAATTCTTCACTCTACAATATAATAGCATCCACCGCACCATGAAATTGAAGAAATGAATCTGAATTTCAGCTCAATTGCCAGAATCTGATTTTTTTTTTATCAGAAACTAGAATATGATTACAGAAGCTAGTAGTATACATTACAATTATATTGAGATAATAAAAATCAAAATTGCAAAAGTGTACATGAATATGTGTGAATGAATGAATCAATAAATTACATGTGTCTGCATATGAGTGCTAATGAGGTGTCCTTAAACAAGGACATACAAAAGCTACAAAGAAGAATAATGTAAGCTTGCCTATAATAATCTTCAAAAGAGATAAAATAAGAAGTTCAGGGACATTGACCACTTCCTTGTCCAGGAATAGTATTGCACGGATCTGGTGAGGGAGAGTTTATGGGTCCTCTTAGAATCTGCAACAAGAAGCCATCTGGAAATGGCCTTATTGCTGTCCCTACTTCTGCACTCCAAACCATAATAATTGCAAACACCAACAACACCGTCAACATCATCTTAGTGTACTTAGAGAAATCCATCTCTCTCTGTATGTGAATATGAATAATCAGAAGAAAGTCGTGTTATTGTCCTTGTGGTGTGTTCTTGCTGAAGTTGAGAGCTATGGATCGAACGAGAGTTTTGGAAGAGAGCTAGAATGAGAGTTAAGTTGTGATATGGAAGTGGATGTGCGTGTACGTGTATATATAGGATTATTGTGCATTGACTTGAGGTTGTTTGGGGATTAAAGATAACGGTGTTGTCTTCATTTCTCGTGTTTTGAAGGTTGAAAATCAATCCATGAAACTAGATATTGAACGGATCAACTTACAGTAACTTGCACGCCAAACTACCCATCTACGCAGAAACTGCAGGGCTCTTTTCTTTTTTCTTTTTGCCTTCCTTTTTTTAAAAAAAAAATCAGACTGGTGGCTTTCTTTATTAGTTTGAGACTTTGAGTCTAAACTGTATACAATATTTAGAAATAATATTGTAATATTATTTTCTGAGAAATATACAAAGTACCGTCGATATGTTTTTCATATGACGGGAGATTTCGTAGCAAAAGCTGCTTTTGAATCGGTCAAATGTAGGAGCCGCACATATATACCAACAGTATATCACTGTGTGTCTATGTCCCATGCATATTTCACAAATGAATACAGAATAAAGTACTCCCTTTGGTCCTAAATATAAGACCTAATTGACTTTTTCTAGAAAATCCTTTAAAAAGCAAAATAAGTTAAATATAAATTGATTTACCTAATTTTTTCCCCTTAAACTAGTTTATTTTACCTATAAACTAATTGATAATCTAAAAATATATCAAATATGTCATCATTTAATAACCTATTTCGCAACCTTAATCTCTCCAAAAAAAAGTCAATTAGGTCCTATATTTAGGACCAGATGTAGTATATAATTAAGGTATAGGGTGAAGGTACAAAAATAATACTAAACTTTACCCAAAATTACGTTTCTAATATTAAAGTTTCGCGAGGTGCAAAAATTTAGTGAGGGAGGAATATAATGGGGACATAAGAGTCTTTTCATATCTAAATTTTATTTCACTCAAGTGAAAATACTATATTTGCACCTGAACCTCAAGTTGGGTACTCTTTTTGCAACTCACGAAACTTTAGTATTAGAAACGCAATTTTAGGTAAAATTAAATATCATTTTTGCACCTTCGCCCTAAGATATATATGAAGGGTCAAAGGAGCGACGTACCCTTCGTATCCATATATCCCTGTTTCCCTAGTATTTGCGCTTGTTCAGTTCGGGAAAAAAAGTGTGTTTGACATTTTTCTTGCGTTTCTCAAGTCAGAAATTTGTTTTCCTTAGTTTCAGAATGTAAACGAAGAAGTTTGTGAAATTTTTCTTGGGTAATTCCTTCATGAAAGTCAAATTTAGAGAACACAGTAGTGGACGGGATAATGTGACTTCCTTATAGTTGTTTAGTCAAGGTCGTCACCCCTACCCCCCTCCGACCACCCCGGGCATAAAACCCCATTAATTTAGCTATCCCTGACACATCACCATCACAATATAATCAATCAATAACACTATAGTTATTAATATCATTTTGCCTTATATGAAAAACATAATTAATTAATAACATACCCAGATCTTGGCCTCTTGAAATGGGGAAATTAAACACTAATATGTAGATTTGATTTTTGAAAATTTTCATTTAAAAAATATTTCAATAGACATCTAATCTAAAGTAAAGAAAAAGAATATATTAATATCATATATAATTTTTTAAAAATATTTGTTTATGTTAATAATCATCATTATTTAGAAAAATCAAACTCCAGTTGGTCCATATTATATTAGATTTGAAAGATCCATATATGTTAAACTCTCAATTATTATCCATAAGGTGACTAGGAAAATCAATCTCATGAGTCATGACTAGCATTGGAGTGTCAAGGTTTTCAATGGGTGTTCATTTTTTTCTTGGCCCCAAAAAAATGTGCACCTATGAATTAGCCATTGTTTGAATCTAGATTGGATGGAGAAGCCTAAAATCATTTGATCTCTAAACATGGGAAAGAAGCATAATATGGATGTGTGCGCGTGTATTGACAAGCAGTGGCAACGGAGCGTAACACTTCAAAGGAAAGCACTGGTTTCTCGCATGAAGGAAAACACGAAATAGTTATTTTAACGTAGTCAATGGAGAACACTCGATCATTTTTATTTATAAAAATCCACCGATTATAAAGTGTTTTCATCAATTTATTTATTAACCCACATAAATACCTTTTGTATAGTAGTTCTGTTATATTTATGAAAACTTCATGAATGTTACTCTATCCATCCGGTCCTAAATATAAAACTTATTTACCTAATTTAATTAGATTAAAGATACTATTTTAAATTAGTTAAAATAAGATGATATTACTAAAATATCCTAACCATTTACCTTTATCTTCATTCTCCCTCTCTTATTTGTCTATTATTAGAGAACATTGATAAGGATAATTTGGGGAAAAACTAGTAAGAATTAGAAATAATCTTATATTTTGGACTAAATTCATCTCAACATGCAAATAAGTTTTTTATCTAGGATAGGAGGGAGTACAATATTTTGTATTTTATAAAATCAAATCCATTAGAATGTTTTATATTCTAACTTACGCGTTTTGAATATTATACATCAAGTATGTGTTATTTGTCATATATTAAAGACAACTTGATTCAGGTTGCTATTGCCTGAAGTCAGCGGGTACGCAACAACATTACTCAGTTTCAGTCTCCCAGACACCCACATATTTACATGATACTCCCTCCCTCAGCTCTTATATAACGTAAATGTAAATATAATCTCTTCTCTTATAAAAAAATATAATATCTTCTGGAAAAGAAAAGAGTTGTGAATGTCTCAAAACGTCATCAATTACATGTAATTTATAAAGGCTGCACATTGTCTCTTAAGTTATACTATAGAAACAATGTTAACAGAGAGAACAAATTAGAAATTTATTTAATTTGTTGATACTAATCATATGGAAATACCATTTTTACTTCGTTTAACTCAACTAGATGATTGTGTGTGTTATTTCTAGTAATGTGCGGTGTAGATTCATGGTTTTATCTCTTAATAAAAACAATATACTAGTTGTGTTATAAATTGAATTATATACACGTTTTTATAACCAAAAATCCAAATAACTGTGTTCCATGTTTATCCCATCACCATAGTTGTCGGATCCTCAATTATTTATCCAATAGTCAGACAATATATATGTATTTAAACGAGAAGAAAATTTTAAGCTGTTCGCCGGATTTTCGAAAAAAGAATCAAAATAATTATTGTAGCTCTCGCTTTGACGCTAATTGAAATTGAAGAAAAGATGTAACACCCCAATTTTCAAATTAGGGATAGTAAAGAATTAATTAAGTTCTTAGGATATCATTAGAGAATTAGAAAACAATTTAGAAAAAATTAATAGGATAAATATTGTTATAATGATTTGAGGATCCATTTTATTTAGAAAATTTAAGAAAAATAGTTAGAGAGTATGTTTTAAATCTAAAATTTTATGGAAATTCCCTTAAGGAATAGACAACATTATGGTCAAGAAAAATATATAAGTTGATGCATAAATTTAAGTTATATAGATTATCTTTGATTAGGGATTAATTTTAGAAGTAAATAAAATTTATATGGAGGGGTAAAATGGTCTTTTCGCAAGGCACATTATTTTAACCCATTTCTACCTTCTTCACCATCATATTCACTCTCCTTTTCTCTCCAAAAACGTGCTCCTCCCACCCTCTTCCTTTCTCCTTTGATTCTCTCTTTTAGTGACGATTTCTAGCAATTTAGGCACCCAAACTCACATGCAATGATGGATTCAACTTCAGTTGATCTTTCTCTTCATTTCTATACCATTTTCCCTTCGTTTTTGGTGAGATTGAGAGAGGGTCCGAATTGGGATTCTTAGTTTTAAGCTTCCACAATCTATAAAATACAAATTAAGCTTTGATTCTTCATGTATGTGGATGGATTTGAAGGTTACTTAGATGTTTAATTTATTATATTGAAAAACCCAGATTTGAGTACTAAGAATCCAACAAGTTTTGTGCTGTTAGGATTCGAAATTTCTAATTAATTAATGTATGAACCCATTAGATTTTGATTCTAGCTTTGCATGTTTGATTGATGTAAAGTTTTGTTGATGTACAAGTTTTGACATTTTTCCTATTCTATGATTGAACCTATTTTGGATATTGGTGTTGAAAGTTCATGTTTTTAGTTGATTAAATGATGTTTTGAAACTGTTGGGTAAGATTGTTGATGATTGAGAAGTTAAAAACTAATGTATGAAAACCATTGGACTTAAGGTGTTTGTTGAAATGTTTAGAAGAAAATTTTGGTTGATAGATTTATCTTGTAAGTAGAATGAAGAAAAGGATTTTGGGACTTTGGGAACTTGTGCTTAGTGTTTTGTTTAAGAGTTCTAGAACATCAATAAAGTGATTCAATACAAAGAAGGACACATTAGGAATGTTAGAATAATGAAGACATGATGAAGGTGGTGGGATGCTATGTATGAATTATGCTTGTATGCTTAGTCTTGGGTTGACTTCATTATATATATTTGTTCTTATCTTTTAGGTTTATGAATAAGAACTAATGATAATGGAACTATAATGAGAATATATAGGTTGGATGGTTGCTTGTTGGTTTGAGAATATATGTTTCAAAGCCTTGGAATGACCGAACTGATTTGTAGGATGATAAAGTTGTTTAGTTTGACTATTGTAATTGGTGGTATTAATGGATGTTTTACTTTTGAAAATTCTATTTTGGGTAAAATATTGTCAAGTAAGATTGAAATAGAAAGTAAACTCTTATGATAAGTGTTTTAGTATAGTCTCATGGTATCGTAATATTGTTTATGTAGAGGACTGATTTGTAATACAAATGTTTGAGAAGTTATGAAATGTATTAAGTGTGTGAAATTGTTGACATGTATGTTCATGTGTGTATATGATTGTTTATAGCAAATGTCCTAAAAGTCTTAACAGATCTTAAGTTTAAAATAGTCAAACTTTGAGAAGCAAAAAGATCAAGTAAAAGAACTTCATTACAGAATTAGGAAAAACATAATCTAGAAGGGGAATTGGGTAGTAGTATAGGTTCGAGAGAGACGTTGTTAATTGTATAAAAAAGTTATTTACAGTAACTATTACTTTATGTAATACTAGGAGGAACTAGAAGTCAAGTACTTGGAGGCAACAAGAAGAAAAGGAGGAGTATTAGTAAAGTGAAGGACAAGTAACAGTTTAATTCAATAGTAATAAGCGCGCATCAATATTTTTTTCAAAAACATGATAATGTTGATCCTAAGAAGATGAAGAATATTTATCTCAGATAGATAGATAAATAAGAAAGTAGAGTACTCTAGGCATCAGGCGGGTCGCTCCCCCTATGTCAAACATTTTAATTCAGAAACCCTGCAGGTACAGAATACCTTCATCATTTGACGAATATATCGTTAATAGTGGTTGGTATAGTGAGGCAAGCTCCAATAAGAGATTGGAAAGAGGCAGGTTCCAACAAGAGGTTGGAAAGAGGAAAATATTATCATGATTTAAAGGTAAACTATTGAAGTAAACTGTTATTGGGATTCTTTGAATCTCACTGTTTTTCTTAAAATGTTTTTACAGATAAGCCGGGAGATGTTAATTCTGAGGGAAGCTCTAGGAAGGTAGGAATGATGCTTGTTAGGCCCGAAGCTCATAGTGAAATATATTTGTTATATATGTTAGTTATTGTATTTCTATACAAGTTCATAGCTTGTGATGTATATAGGTATAAGCTATCACCGGCGATAGCGAATTATATTTATATAAAATTGTAATAGTTAGACTTAATTATGTTAAGTATTTAATTACATTAGATAGTACAGGTGTATAAAATAAAACTAAGTAGTGACTACTAATTTAGCTATTTAATGAATTTATAATCCGCTGCAGCTTTCAAGAAACAGATATAATTTCATAAATTGTTTAGAAGCCCAAGTTTATGCAGGAAATTCTTTTATCTAGTTTTGCATAAGAAAATTTTTAATTCACTGTTATTTTTAGGCTTCTAAACTAGAAAAGTGGTTATTAATTAATTATTTTGCTACAAATATAGTTGAAAAAGTTAGGATTTTACAAAAGAAAAGCATAAATTGATAACCAATATAATGGATATGGATTTCAACTTGATTACTAGCATAATAAGTACTCCCTCCGGTCCTAAATATAAGACCTAATTGACTTTTTCTAGAAAATCCTTAAAAAAGCAAAATAAGTTAATTATAAATTGATTTACCTCATTTTTTCCCTTAAACTAGTTTATTTTACCTCTAAACTAATGGATAATCTAAAAATATATCAAATATGTCATCATTTAATAATCTATTTCGCGACCTTAATCTCTCCAAAAAAAAGTCAATTAGGTCCTATATTTAGGACCGGAGGTAGTATATATCTTGGGTTGGAAAAATTAGGTAAATCAATTTATAATTAACTTATTTTGGTTTTTAAGGATTTTCCAGAAAAAGTCAATTAGGCCTTATATTTAGGACCGGAGGGAGTATTACAAAAGTCATCGCATATTACAATTAATTTTATCATCTCATCTATTACGTTACAGCATTCCTTAATAATTAGGAGTATAAACTATAAAATACAAACTACATCTATGGTTATTAGGAGTACTATTGACCATTGAGTAGTCATCCCTAACCTTAAAAGGAGAAAAATAAAATAAAATAATACAAGAAGAATATAATGTGAATTTCTAAGATCTTAATAAAGAAAAGTTTAGTGACAATGACCATAGTTCCTTGTCCAGGAATAGTATTGCAAGCGTTAGGAGAGGGAGGTGTTATTATAGGTCCTCTTAGAATCCGCAACAAGAAGCCATCAGGGAATGGCCTTGTTACCAATCCGTCCTACTTCTGCATTCAAGCACACAATGGCGGCCAACATGAACAAAACCCTCAACATCATCCTCGTGTAACAGAAAGCCATTGTTTGCCTCTCTGTCTAAAGTTATGAATCAAACTAGCTAAAAAAAATTATTTGAAAGAAAAAGAAAAATCGTTCTTTAATGATGAAAGAAAAAAAATCGTTCTTCTTTATAATATCATCATTTAGAAGATTAACAAGAAAACAAATAGAAGACATCATCAAGGGAGTTATATATACACCACTTTGCACACGAGAATTAGGGGGCCGAATTCTTTCAATCTTCGATCTACATACACATATTGCCGTTGGCCACACTCAAAGAGCTAATTCTTCCAACCCTATCTCATACACACTATACAGACACGTTGAAGGAAAGGAGCAAGGAGCTGTGCTGTAAGAAGAAGAAAAGATAGCAACGCCGAGAGTTTCACTTGCTTGTTTGGTTGCAATCTCTACTACCTTTGATCTCTTGTATGGTTTTGGGTTCACTTTTGGAATTAATTTTTACTATTATTTTGTTGAAAACCATGTGTGGGTACGCCTAAAACAAATCAGCAGTGGCATCAGAGCTTTTATATGATCTTAAGGCTATATGCTTCCCCAATAGGAATTTTAAAATATGGTGTACTTATGCTATGCGTTTTCACTGGTTGAAGTATAATTTTTTTTAAGTCTACAAATCCATGTGAGATTTGGAAATATTTGATTTCATGCAATTTTCCCAATCTTTATATGAATTTAATTCGAGTTGTGCACGTATTGTATGCCTGGTGTATGTAACAACTAACAAAGTATCAGCAAACGATCCAAGAACAAAAAGCAAGAGGGGAAAACATCCCGAAATACTCATTATGATGTTCATTGACCAAGTTCTTGTTGACACATGAATTTGAAAGCATCCAAAGATTTTCTTTCAAATTTTATTAAATGAAAGTATATTTGTGAACAAATTGCACTAATATTATAATTGTTGCTTTTTCTTAATGTAAGTTATAAACGTGTGTATTATAACCTAATCACATAAAACATTATTTATTAGATTATTGTGATCTATTTGGCTTTCTTGATTTCGATAAAAAAGTCAATTTGATCTTATATTTATGATTAGATAGTGTATAATATAAAGTTGACTTTTCTAAAAAGATTAATGAAGCTGAATTAATGAACAACTACTTTTGAAGCATATGTGTTTATAATTTTTTCACAAAACTAATATTCTTACTTTCAACCTAATTTATAATCCAATTATATGTATGTTGAAGTATAATTTTAAAATATGGTGTACTTATGCTATGCGTTTTCACTGGTTGAAGTATATTTTTTTTTAAGTCTACAAATCCATGTGAGATTTGGAAATATTTGATTTCATGCAATTTTCTCAATCTTTATATGAATTTAATTCGAGTTGTGCACGTATTGTATGCCTGGTGTATGTAACAACTAACAAAGTATCAGCAAACGATCCAAGAACAAAAAGCAAGAGGGGAAAACATCCCGAAATACTCATTATGATGTTCATTGACCAAGTTTCAACCTAATTTATAATCCAATTATATGTGTGTGTTAAAATTATTTGATAGATGAGGTTTCCATAATTAAAAAAATGGAAGTAATCTCTATATGTGTGTGTGTGTAAGGGATTGGAGGGAGTATTCTTCAAAGTAATTTACTAAACTTTTAATGTCTATAATTTTAGTCCAAGTAGTCAATTATTAAGGAGCAGAGGAGTAGAGCTGGGAATTCGGGCCGGCCCGCATAGGGCCGGGCCTAAACGGGCCAGGCCCACTTAGGCCCGGTCCCCCTTTTACTCCCCTATTTGCCAAGCCCGGCCCTCATGCCATCGGGCCGGGCCTGTCCCGTAGGGCCTGACCCATTTTCTTCTTTTTTTAAAAAAAGAAATCCTTTTACTAAACCCATTTTTTCTCTTTCCACATTGTTCGCCCTGTAAATTTTATGGTTTTAGCAAAATAAAATCATCTAATAACATCACAAACCCACAATGAACATAGTTATAAGTCATAACACAGTCTGATAAGCGATAACATTACAACATACACTGTAACACTGATAGTGATACACCTAATCTGACAGTCAAAATAAATAACAAAGTCTTCAAATATAAATCTAATTAAACATTAAATAATAACATTCAACGAGTCATCTAAGAGTGCACATCATCATCATTGTCATCAACGACATTTGATTGTGCTTCACTATGAATTGACTCCTCTCCAATGACAAAATATCAAGTCTTTGCAATTCTTTTTTACCATCATATGCACTATCTTCTCCATCATCTACGAAAAGAGAAAAAAAAAAGAATTAATTGTCCTTCAAACATGTATAGAAAAAGAAACAAAAAAAATCATAAATTAAATAAAGAATCATATGCAATTTTTTTAAAATAAAACTTGGAAACAGACCTAAAATACGGGCCGGTCCGCACAGGCCCGCTCCCCTATTTTTCCACCAAAACAGCAGGCCCGGCCCTCCTCGGGTTTGCATGAAAACGGGCCGGCCCGACGGGCCAGGCCCATATTACCGGCTCTACAGAGGAGTGTAATGTTCCCCGTCATATCTTGCCACGGCAGCAGTCAGCAGCCCTGACACAACTCGGATAAGTTGGGCTAAGATGCACCATCTCACAAGCTTCTTATATTCACAACACACACAATTCAAAGACAAAAAAATGTTAGGAACAGAGAGGGTGAAGGTCAAAATCATGATATACTACCTCCGGTCCTAAATATAGGATCTAATTGACTTTTTTTTGGAGAGATTAAGGTTGCGAAATAGGTTATTAAATGATGACATATTTGATATATTTTTAGATTATCCATTAGTTTAGAGGTAAAATAAACTAGTTGAAGGGAAAAATTCAGGTAAATCAATTTATAATTAATCTATTTTACTTTTTTAAAGATTTTTCATAGAAAGTGAATTAGATCTTATATTTAGGACCGGAGGGAGTATTATACACTGCTTCCCGCTTTAATTTAGATCCAAGACCATAATCCAAATGAGACTGGCTTTCTAAGTACCTTAATTCCTTTGGAGCTAGAAGCACCAGCTTGTGTCTCAGGAATAAGCGTCATCTAATGGAGTAACTAATGAGATACTTGAATCTTGAGGAGAATATTTCTGTGATGATAACTTTAACAATATAATTGTGCTTAAATTAAATAGCTACTTAATAAATGATCAAAAGTAAAACGTTTAACTTTCATTTATGAAAGTACCACTTATATATCTATTTTCTAACATTGGTATATTCATCAACCAACATATGATCGACATTAAAAAGTACTTGTATCAGTGCAATATATTATTCAGGAACGCTAATTTATGATATTTTAATACACGTGCTTGCCCAAAAAATTCTAAATCATGGCGACATTTCACGTTATACATCCATTATTAACGAATGCTAAAGTTTTAGCAAAAACGAAAAGCATTCAGAACCAATCTCATTCAATTATATATGCTAGATGATTTCAGAAGTAAGATTACAGGAGGCAGTATATTTGTTACAATTTATTCTGATCACAAGATTACTGGTGTATATATATATATATATATATATGGTAATGAAAAAACAAATAATATTACAAGAGGAGCTAGTGTAATAGAGTAAGAACAAATTTTTCAATCTGTAATTTGAAAAATATTTCAAGGACAATGACCACTACCGCCTTGTCCAGGAATAGTAGTGCAAGGATCAGGACCAGGGGGTGTTATGTGTCCTTGAAGAATCTGCAACAAAAATCCGTCAGGAAATTTCCTAATCGCCGATCCTGTTTGTGCACTCAGAAGCACAATGGCAAACATGAATAAAGCCATCAACATCATTTTCCTGTAAGATACAAAAGCCATTTTTTATCTGTATCACTATATAAGAATAGACCTAAAATTGAGAAGTAATATGGATAGATTTCTTTGAAGAGAATGAGAAGATGTTAATTTGTGATGAATATGGAAGTAGCTATTGGCAACACATATATATAGTGGTACTTGACATTGACTTCAGGCTCTTGCGGTTCCAAGGAAAAAACGATGTTTAGATTGATTTAATTTCCGTGGTTTGAAGGTTGAAATTTGAAAACTAAATTTCTGGGATAAGAATGTTGAAATCCAGATATTGAATGGATCAACTTAACTATTACTTCAAGTACCCATCTACGCAGAAACTACTAAATTACAGTTTTGTTTTTTAAAAAAAGATTAAATGTCATATTTTCTCCGTAAGTGTGCAAGGTACATCATTTATGCCCTTGAGTTATTTTTTGACTTAATTTTACCTTAAAAATGTATAAAGTGTATTATATTTGCTATTACCGTTAGACAACATTAACTATCAAAGTGAGTTTTTTTTTTATGTAAAAGTCGAATATATATGACACATCTTACACGCACTTGATGGGGATGGGGGATAAAACTTACTTCCGCAACAGATATAATACACATGTACATTGCACACTTCCAGTTAACCCAAAATAAATTTTGGACTGAATAGTTTTTCTGTAATATGAGTCGACTTTTGGACAACGAGCAAACACATATAGTTAGTAGTTAGTAACTTAATATTGTTCCTACTAGTAGACATTAACTTCGTCCATGTGCATTTTTCATCCAGCTGGCATGGGAGATTTCATAGCAACAGCGCAGTGGCTTATGAACACGATGAGAATTAAGTCAAAAGAACCACACAGAAACCATTCGTACTACATCAATATTGCCAGGCGTGTTTCCCAAGTGATTTACATGTATCTCAAAAGTGGAAAAAATATTATAAACACATGATTCTCAACTTACACGTTATCCCCCCCCCCAAAAACAAATATTATTGCCAAATACATCAGTGACATTACTTTAAATATTATTCTTTTGACTTGATATTAAGTTATTTTACTTATAAACTGTCATATACTCAAATTAAATATTGCATATATTTAGATTTATGGGATAATTTGGTTTCCTTAATCTCCACAAAAAAATTAACTGACTCTTTCAATTAGGACCGAAAATAGTTTACAGCTTTTATTACTAGTTGCCGTGATGGATTGATCTATTTATAAAATTTGATTGGATTAAGATTGTTAATTGAATTACTTAATATGAAATGTTATTTTTTAAAACATTTCAATCATATGATCCACGTTGGATCTCATCTGAATCACAACATCTATCCTCCTGAGAGGAGTTTGGAGAGGAGTTTGGAGAGGAGTTTGGTTTTTAACTCATCTTCCTCTCTCACTTGATTCTTGTTATGTGGTCATACCGGCAGTCTATGGATGTGCCCTTTACCCATACTTATATAACATAGACGGGTACGGGTATGCTTGTGCCCACGATTATGCTTGTGCCCACGATAGACATTATACGGGTGTGCCATAAATGGACAACGATTTGAATAGGCAGGTATGAGCGGTTCATTTAATATAAAAGAACTCATTGAGAGTAGAATTAAGAAAAGAGAGAATAAGAATGGTAAAAAAAGGAGATTAAAAAAAGTGTGACAGTGAGGCAATTAGAATAATGTGATGTGATAATTAAGGAGAAAGACAAAAATAAGAGTATAATTTTTAAAAAAGAAATTAAACAGGTTACACGTGCATGCTTGTTTAATAAGATGTTAAATGAATATGAGTTGTGGGTATGCCCATACCCATATCTATTTATGTTAACTGTTAAACATGTATTGACATGTCAATACCTATGATGGACCATAAATGGCGAGTCATAAAAGGAAGGTTCTCATTCCGAAAATTTTCGGAACTAGACAAAATTCATCATTAATTATGATGGGACGAGATTATGAACTTATACTTCATTCAGTCATAAATATAAGACCTAGTTAACTTTTTTAAAAAAACATTAAGAGAGTCAAATAAGGTAATTAAAATTGATTTTCCTAAATTTTTCCTTTAAATTAATTTATTTGACTTATAAACTAGCTTATGATATATTAATATACAAAATATGTTATGATTAAATGATTTATTTTACTTTCTTATGATTCTCCAAAAAGTCAACTAAATTTTATATTTAGGACCAGGACTCCAGGAGTATAACTCTAACTATATGGATCCATAATTCCAATACCTTTTTTTTACCATAGATCCATAATTCCAATTAACACGTTGATATTGCAGAATTCTTTGAGTATATGGTAGGTAAGCGAATCAAAATGAGGAACGAAGAAAGCTGGGTCACGCGCACCGGTATGACTTCCTCATAAATGCGTATGCGCGCGCGTAATTAACGATACCAATGGAAATAAACAAAGCCGGGATTTTATTTCTAGCTTTATCCAAGACTAATCCATATAGTTTGGTGTTTATTCACCATCCTTTCTCTTTTCTTAAATATAAGATCTATTTAAATACGTAAATTTAGTGTAATAAAAAAATAAATACGTAAATTTAGTCATAAATACAAGACATATTTTTAACTTTACCAAAATTTCCCCAATCCTTATAAATACTTCATAATAATAGACAAAAAAGAGAGAGAGTGAGGTAAAGGTAGATGTGTAAAGGTAGATGGTTAAAGTATATGGATAATATCATATCGTTTTAACTTACTCAACTAACATATTTAATCTAATCAAATTAGGTAAATAAGTCTTATATTGGATGGGAGGGATCAGACTATATTTTTGTGTGTTTATTTTCCTAGAAATTCATTGGTTTTTAGTCAAATTTGTGGAGTACTCTACACTCACCGTGTTGACATATGTGACAATAACAAAACTTTATCTTACTAGGTGAAAATGACTATATAAATTGTACGATGTCATTGTCATTAATCCATATTCATGAGATTCAGTAAGTTTTTTATGTCAGTTATCGAGACTTAATACAACTCTCCTCCTTTATTTGGACAACAAGTTATATATGTTAAACAAAACCTAAGACACGGCACACACATATTTTTCAATATATATATATATATATATATATATATATATATATATATATATATATATATATAAAAGCATAGATGGTTCAAAATTTGGTTTGAATGAACTTATTTCCGGTTTCCAACCCAAGATATATATTATTTTACATTTTTTACCTCATATCTTATATGATCATATCTTGTCTTGAGCAAAATAACTGTGTGTACCCAATCTAGGTGAATGGTTTACGTGTCTGTGTCTATCCGTTGGGTTTAAAATGTCTGATGTATAAACTTGTGGTAAATGTAAGAGTTAGTTGCTTTCATTTGAATTGTTATATAAATCAATTTTAAATTTATTTGACTTACTTATAGCATAATAATAAACAAACTGGTTATTATATTAGGTGGAGGTGCATAAATACCCATAATTTTGTCAAAAAGGGCGCAAAAATAACGCATCCTTTAAAAGGGAGCATACCTTTTTACACCTAAAAAAGTTTTTTGGTTCTAAATGCACCTTTAATAAAAGTATATGGGTATTTTCACCTTTACTTATTATTATTATTTATAATAAGTAATTCAGTTTTTTGTTTTAATCTTCCTGACTAAAGTTAATTTTCTCTTACGTGGGTAATGATGGAAGTGTTTAAATTAAAAGAAATAAATAGTACTCCTAGTTTGTTTTCAAATTTTATAGTAGTTTTTTTTTGGCAAAATTAGAAAATGACCCATTTATAAAGAGAAGATTAAGTTGCCTTTTTAATTGATCAAGGATGCAAAATAAACTACCCTTAAGTATTTATGTTTACAATATCTTTTAGGTTAAAGTATACTTTTAATTCCTTATGTTTGCAATAATTTTCAATTTAGTCTTTTATCTTTAGTAATGACTATTTCAAATTGAGACATTCAAATTTTAGTAAAGACTGTTCAATTAAAAGCTGATGAAACATCAAATCTTTTAGATTAAAGTATACTTTTAGTCACTTATATTTACATCAAGTTTCAAAACTAATTTACCTTACATATAAAGTATAAACTAGTATATAATATAATTTCATAAAACGTGTATTAAAATTTAATAATCTATTTTTCTTTCTTAATCTCAACGAAAAAGTCAACTTGATCTTATATTTGCGACCGGATAGAGTATAATATCGATCAAGTTGACTGTATTGAAAAATTTAATGATGTAAAATCAACAATTTTAAAGTATTTATATTTATGATTTTTTCCAAAAGCTAATTTACTTACTTTTAAATTAATTTATAATCTAATTACACATAATAATATCATTCCTTGATTGAAGAAAATCAATTTATTCTTATAGTAACCGGAGGGAAGGAGTATACTTTAAAGTTTAAACAAATTTACTAAATTTTTTAATATCTTTAAATTAATCCCCAGGCATTAAGGAGCAGGGGGTATAATGTAGGCCAGAGAGTAGTCTTGCCACGGCAGCAGTCACCAGCGTTGACCCAACTCACACCATCTCACAGGCAAAGTCTCAAAAATACTTGTCAATCTAAGACCGTTTAATTTATTTCAAAGTCATTTTTTCATTTTCAATGCATTTACTTTGATGAAGTTTTGTTCTTGATGATCTCTGCATTTATCCTCATCCCATTTGGAAGTCTTTTATTTTTTCTTAAATTCACACATTGAAAGTCAAGCCATGAACGCGGCAGGAAGGAAGAAAAGGGGAAGAAAACAAAGCTAGCTGCCTCAATGTTTGTTCATCCTCAATGTTTGCTCATCCTCATCTCCTTAGTTCTCCTTTGAAACTTCGCTTAGTCTAAATAAAAGAAAAAAGTGAGACCACCAAATATTGAGATCATCAACTTATTTAAATTGTTTCAGATGAACCAGTGTTGACTTGAGAGGGTCGATGGCCTAACCACTTTAATATTAGAAAAAAATAGTGACAACCCTTTATTATTAACACTGTTTAAATCATGAAAACATTTCTCACATTTTTACAAACGAGCAACATTTAATTACTCTGTCGGTTTAATTAATAGCTTCTATGAAATTTCAACAACCTACCATTTACATTTCACACAAGGCAGAGCCATAATTAACACGACCGCGAAAATATTAAAAGCCGCAGTTGCAACACTAGAAGAAAATGAACACACACACACACACACACACACACACACACACACACACACAAATTGCAGTACCAGATATGAACAGAACGCAGGCCTACTATTTGCTACATATTATGGCTTCTTCTACAAGCTATCTTCCACATCACAATAGCTCTAATTGATATCACCACGTGCATGGCCTGTTGAGTATAAACTAAATATACATACAGATGGAGCATGCAAGTTTTTAAGTAATGGGAAAATTTTCAGCAGTTTTTCATAAAACTAGCCGACGATAACATACTGTTGGCACTCACACACACAAGTATACTGATATATATTATACATGTTTTAAGATATTAATATTGAAATTTGACTAAAACATCATGAGATTTATTAATTTCAAATTGACTCTAAACATCTAAAATAAAATGTTTACATAGTACACACATTATATATGTTTCATAGATCCTGATTCGGGCACCACCGTTTCCACGCACAACAAAAAACTGTATTAAAAAAACTACTAGACTTCAGAATTATGCCTCACATCCATCCATATTCAGTAAATGCTTTCTGCCTCAACTTGATCAGAGGATGTCTTTCACAATTACAATTAGTAATTCCTTGTTGCAACTTAGCACAATTGGGGACAGTCTCCTATATTACACCATGCCCACTGAATCAAATCTGTTTGGAATTTGGATTTGCAGAGAAAGTGCTTTCCCGTCACATGAACTTACACTAAAAGTGTAAAACATCAGACTCCTCATCTTACCATCATAGTAGGACCAAAACGAATGAATCTCTTCAGTTAAAAAGACAATGTGTAGTTTAAAACTGACAGGTCAAGGAAGAAAAGCGGTTAAAGCTAAGGCGGCCTACCGTTAAATTTTTGTACACTACAATCTTGTTCAATGATAGCTTGAGATACTGTTCTTGAAAGTTAATGAAACTCTCTCCTGATTCTTCAAAATTGGGCAAGTGTCATTCTTTCCGTGGAATTTGCCCAAAGGCCCCAGATATTTCCTAAGGAAGACATATCAATCTTTTCTGACTATGAACTATGAGTTTGTAATGAATTAAAAGAAGAGTTTATCTTATTACTGAAGTGAGGTAGGTCAACATTTTGCAATGCCATGTTTGCCGCATAATGACTATCACTTTCCCCATGCATGTTTTCAACCATAGGTTCTTCTTCCCCATAGTTCATCCTATAAAATTCTAGCTCTGCTTCCAAATCTTGTATAAGTTTTTCCTTTTCCGTCAGCAAATCATCAGCTTCCTCCAGTGCAACTGCATCATGTTCGGCTCGCTCTTCCATCATTCGTTGGTACTGACGGGCCTCCATTTGGAGTGCTGCTTTTTCTTCGTGTAACCTTGTAATCATAGACATAGTTTGATTTGTTGCAATAGCAGAAGCATTCCTTTCTGCTTCCAGTTCCTTGTATAAGGAACTGATGGATTTCTCGTATTGATCAATTTTACTAGCATTGCTTCTAGCTTTAGATCCAAGACCAGAATCTAATGAGACTGACTTTCTAAGCACCTTAGTTCCATTGGAGCTAGCAGCACTATCATGTGTCTCAGGAGAATAAGCATCACCTACTGGAGTAATTAATGAGATATTTGAATCTTGAGGAGAAGATTTTTGCGATGATAACTTAATCTCCTCCTTGTTCTTTAGCCTAACACTTGTATGAGAACAGTCATCTATGACCTGATCAGTTTTTTCATACAATTCAGCATTTGCAGTAATCTTCATTAAACTTCCCTCATGATCTATGATTGATTGAAGTCCATCACTTTCTTGAGAAACATTTGCAGCTGGAAACATTTAAGAAAATAAATATTAACTTTTCTGATAATATTGGATAAGAACATGAAGACAAAGGAGAAGAAGGTTACATATCCAACAGTTAATTGAGTACCATCCAAAGCAATAGGTTCAGATTTTGCAGGAGAGTAAAAACTACGAGAAATACAACAATTACCTCCATTCTTTTCTGGTTCCGCTTGATTTGACTTACTTAGAAGAAATTTTGATGATGCCATTGATGTGGATTGACACTTAGGAGTGGCATCTTCATTGTTTTTGTGGATTACAGTAGAAACATTATCATCAGCAGTAGAAAACTCATAATCAGAACGGAATTGCAACTCAGTGAAGCCAACATAAGATAATGGATCACCACTTTTCTTTCCAGCAAAGTGAAATGCTATTGATCCGCAACAGGTGCATAGCCTTGAATCCTCCGAAGAATAAGGTAAAAAATCCCCCTTAAACGGACACCGGAAATTATAGTCACCATGAACCGGAGCAGGTTCATACGCCAACAATGAATGAGCTTTTGAATCAGCTTTAGTCTTTGGTTTGAAAGACAAGAGACAGTCATCACACATGCCCCCTCCATCAGCAACCTTGTTGTGAATATGGCATGATATCAGAGAGGAAATTTCTGATCTATGATTGCTGCAGAACAGTGTCTGATATATGTCAGACTTATGACCACCTAATGCAAATTCAAGCCTAGAGCACAATATACAAGGCGGTTGTAGTCCACAGAAACTTGAAAACTTTGTTAGTAGATAGGACAATACCGCATCGGCAAGCAATAGTATTATCAAAAACCACTCACAAACTGCAGATAGAACCAGAGCAATAAATCCCCACACCCCTTGCGTCTTGACAAAGGAAAATTTAGTTGCTTCCATCTCTACCTCAAACGCTCAACTAATCCACATAGCTCAAGACAGGGCAGTATATTACACCCTGAAAATTGATCATGTAACATGAATTTTAAATAGCCAGGGATAAAAGGTGAAAAACATTATACACATCATCATCATCATCATCATAATCATCATCATCATCATCGTAAACAACAGCAACAAAATCTTATCCCACTGCGTGGGGTAGGAGTAACATTGTATGTATCAAAACACAACGAAATTAGAATCCGAGATATTGCATTTAGTAACAGGCTAATCTTAAAAAACAAAGATAGAGACTTAACTCAGACAGCCCAAGAAAAACATCAAACAAGCATAGTGTATGTCATATCAAACAATGTTTCAATAAAATTGAAGTGAAAAATAGAATTTTGTCAAAGAACCCATGTGTTAGATTGATCCAGAAAAACTATAACCCTACTAAATGCCAATGTTATTGCTAATTTTTCTTTTTAAGATACCAAGGCAGCTTTGAATGTGAACAAGATCAATAAAGATAAATTCAAACCAACCCAACTGTGCCATAAACAACAAAATTTAACATGCCCACGTGCAAACATTAAATGGAAAATAAATTAGAACATGAAAGGCCTGACTTATCAATGTAAAATTATACCTGGAATAAATTCAAGAAACGTGTTAGGTAAAGATATAATGGGAGAGATTATTTTTTTTCCGCTTAATTTTATGAATATTGTGATTACAAGAAAGAAGATGGGAATGGTGAAAATGGAACGTAATGTGGGTTATGAAGATCAGAATGCGTAAAATAGAAATAATTGATGAACAGATTAATTTGGTCCATATTTATTTTTGGAGAAACGAAGAAAATAGATACCTGTTCTGGAGGAAGAGGAAGAGAGGCAAAGTAGCAATGTGAGATTAAAACTACGCGGCAATCAATTTCTGTTTGGTTTTATTTTTATCTAATTTACCATAAATTTAAATTTGATGAAAAAGGTACAATATTCAAATAAAACCACAATACAAGAAACCAAGACATTTGTCATGTTTAAAACATTCTTATTTACATATTCCTTTTTTATGAAAAAAAATCTATCAAATGTCACGGTTTTGACTATAACCGATACATTTTGAAAGGTTTTATTTAAAAAAAAAATATGATTTTTCAACATTAGGAATATTGCTTAGTTTAGTTTTCTCTAGGAAAATGACAAATAAAGTCTTCCCAATTGCTAAAAGGACAATTGAGGTGGGTAAATTGTTGAAAGGACAAATTGGGTTAGTTACATTACCAAATTACGAGGGAAATGCCCTTATATACTTCCTCCTCATTCTAAAATCTGTCGTCTTCTTCATTCTTTATCTTCTCCATTCTTCTTCATCATCACTTTTCATTTCCTTCCATTCACTCCCTCAACCTCACCATCATCGTCATCATCAAAATCGACCACCCTCCTCCCTCTTTCTCAAGTTCTTTCCCCGTCCCTCACTCCCCTTTGTCTTTTTCGATTCCGACGAACTCAGCGGAGTGCACGGAGGCGAGGTCAGGGAATGATGGCGATGAGCTAGAAGAATAGTGGGTAAGTTTCCTTCCTTATATTCTCCTTTTGTTCTTCTTCTTTGTTCGTTTTCTCTTCCTCATTGCTCATTTCTCACTAGCTTCCTCAAAATGTGATGTGCGATTTCTATTTTGTTCATTCCCCTCAACTTTGAGAACATATTCAGCTCATAATTTCTTGGTTTGTGCTGCAAAATTTTTTATCATATCCTATTGTGGTCAATCTTATAGCTTGATGTGCTATTGTCTACCAAGTGTTTGATAAAATTCTTGTGAGAGTGTTTTTTAATGTTCAAGTGATTATGATAAACCATTGAATCGTTTTAAATTGTTGTTACAGATTTATTTGTTTTATTTTGTTATGGGAAGAGGTCTATGCTACATCATTGTCCTAAATTGTTGTGGGAGTCTTTCCATCTATTGTTATTTATTCCTTCACTGTAGTAAATGGGCAAGGTGAAAGATAGAGGGTCATTTGAAACAGAAGGAAACACATCTTATCATTTACTTTGATGTGTACATAGAATTATTCATGTCACTAGTGTAATTAAAACATAGAGAATGGGAGAAAGTTCATCCTTAATGGGAGAAAGTTCATCCTTATTATCTCAGCTTTAGACTGAACCAGTGAAGCAATCTGACCCAAAAAAATATAGCCAGCGAATCCACATGTGCAGAAAAAGAACACAGGTTTATTTTTTCATCCTTGGTAGTATGAGATATTAGCCTTGTATTGATCAATGTGAGATGGTCAAAATGCTAAAATGGGTTATATAGTTTTACCACATTAACAGTACCCTAATTAAGGCACTCGTGGTTGCTTTGTCACTGTTTATTACCCTTGTTACAATTGCAGTACCTCTTTAATTTTCCTGTTGTACCATGTACATACTGATATTTGATTAGTTTAGTAAGACCGAACCAGTATCTATCTTTCTTTGCTTAGTTTTTTAACTTTTGGCATGCTTGCAACTGATATTTGCTTCAATTGATAGCACACCAATTCTGTATTACTAATGTATATTATTTGGGACTGTAAATACTGACTAGTATACTGTATGATGTGTATGTTTTGTTATGGTTTTGAAAATGATTCAAAGCTCAATATATTAGTCAAGTTCATACATATTCCTCCCAATGGTCATTTGTGATGATGACAGTTTTTTTTATTTGGGTCTGTATTGCAGAAAATGGCCGGTGATAAAGAAAAAAGCTCTTCTTCCAGGATTACTGGTCTCAACCTCTTCAGGCAGAAGTGGTTCTCCACGAGAGAAAAGAAAACCAAAGAAGGAAGAAGAAAACAAAGTTGTTGATGTGTAAATACCTCCTAACTTCCACCCAAGAAGGATAAATACCTTAGCTCCGTCACCCAACGTCCACCGTCGTTAGCTCCATCACCGTCACCGTCACCGTCACCGTTAGGGTTTTGTGTTCATTCTCTGTTTCATTTCTGCTTTCTAGTGGGTGTGGGCATCATGTTTTTTCTTTTTGTTTTGTGTGAGATTCATGTTTGGTTGTGTTGTAATATACTCCCTCCGTTCCTAAATATAAGATCACTTTAGCAAATTTGAAGAGATTAAGGAAGACATTCCAATGAGTTAGGATTATATGAAATTCCGAAAATACCCCTGAGTTAAATTCATGTGATTGAATTCCCAAAAGGTTCACCGTAGTGTGTACTATCCTCTTTCTCTCTTCCTTTCCCACTTCTTCTCCAATATGCGAAGATGAAGGCGACTTCTCTGAGAGAAAAGGACAGAAGCGAGAGTTACATGATGATGATGAAGAAGAAGAGTACCACAACGAAGTGATCTTATATCAACAAAGTAATCTCTCACGTTAACATCCTCCACTCGTCCTTCTCTTTCTCCCTTCCCCATCGCTGGAGGAAGTTCCGAAATCAGATCTAATCACAAATAATGGAGGAAGTCTTTGAAATTCATTCTGAAGCTGAAGTATTTGAAAAATTTAATTCATTTTCTGATGATTTGAAATCATATATTAATTTCAATATAACCGAAGAAACTAATAACAAGTATTTAAATCTTTCAATAAAAAAGAACAGCAATTTTTAACGGTGACGCAACGGCCAGAGGAGTTGTATTCGTGGATGAGATTGGCGAGATTTTCATCGATCTGATGGAGAAGGTGGGCCGATAATTGAAAGAGAGAAGTGAGGTGGCGAATTAGTAAAGGGGTAATTTGGGAAAATTTTGAGATAAAATAGAAAGTGATCTTATATTTAGGAACTTATCCACTTCCCCAAAGTGATCTTATATTTAGGAACGGAGGGAGTATAAGATTAGTAAATGACACTTTAGTCTTTTCCCCAAATGTGGTAATTTGTTTTAAGTTCAAATGACCCAACTTGTCATTTCCACAATTTACCCACCTCAATTGTCCTTTTTCCAATTGGGCAGACTTTATATGTCATTTTCCCTTTTCTCTTCCCTCTTTCCAAGTAGAAACTCTAAAAATATCTGCATCTCCCATCTCGTCTTACAACTCCCACCTCACCGTCACGCATCTCCTTCCTCCATCACTTTTGGTTCAATTTGTTAACCTGCCTGCTTGCCTTTTCTTTTTCTATTTCTTAATTTACCACTTTCGTATGTTTTGATGCTTATGACATTAAGCATGCAGCTCTGATTTTAAATCTGTCCTAACAACGATTGTAAATTTTTCTTGCCCTTCTGAAATTTCAATGGCAGCCATAATCCGCCTGGTAAGGTTCAAATCTTGGATTTACAAGGAGATGCCTCTATACATCTGCTGAAATGCAAATTCTCAAGGAATAGATTAAACAGTAATAATATCCTTTAAATAAAATAACGATTTACTATATATTAAAAAAATGAGAAGCCGATTTTGAATAAAAAGTGAGAAGTCGATAAGAATTTGTAAGTGAATAAAGATCGATTTGGTTCATGAATCTTGTGCACACAGTTAATTATGATGACAGGTTAGGGTTTCTATTTGGGAATTGGGAAAAGAAGGTTAGATGAAAAACATCACGCTGTTAAATTTTAGGGCAAAGGTGCACCCAGTAGCATGTTAAATTCAAAATGGTGCATCTAGTAGCATATTAAATTTGAGGGTGCAAATTTAACAGTTATAAGATAAAATGGAGCAAATTTAGCAGTTATAACATAAAATGGGGCAAATTTAACATCCCGTTATAAATGACAAACCAGTGTTACTGAGAGGTGCATCTTCATTAATTATCACCACCAATTTTCATTTTTCGAGCTTTTCTGATGCTGCTGCTGCTAGTTCTTTATGCTGTGTTTCTTTATGTTACTGCTAGTTCTGCAAAGTTCATATGCAAGTGTCTTCAAATTTAAGCGTTCTTCAAATTTCCATTTTTCTTTTTATTCAAAATGCAAACTATTGTCACATTGTCATGCCACCTGTATGTCATGTCAATTAAAAACTTATTGGACCCACCTCTCAGTAACAGTGGTTTGTCATTTTTAACGGGATGCTAAATTTGCCCCATTTTATGTTATAACTGCTAAATTTGCCCCATTTCATGTTATAACTGCTAAATTTGCACCCTCAAATTTAGTATGCTACTAGATGCACCATTTTGAATTTACCATGCTACTGGGTGCACCTTTGCCCTAAATTTTAACAGTTTAAAAGTTACACGTAAGGGTGCACCAGTTGAACTGGTTATAGTGCACTAGACCTAAGTATAACCAATAAAAAACATAGATTATTAATAACGCACCATAGATGACTTTAATCAAAAAACACATCAAATAAAATAAACTAATGACTCTCACAAAGCAAAGATATACCACAAAATGAATAAGCTTCATATCATCATCCAGACAGCCGAAGCAGATGGAAAAGAGTGGAGGAGAAGTATAAAAATCATGTAAAATTAGAAGGGAATGAGTTTATAATTTTATATAGAGGAGAAGAGATATTGTCACGAGAGAGGAGTTCATAATCGTGACAACTAGTTTTATTAAATTTAAATGTTATAATATGTTTTTTAGTCTCTTAACTAAAATTATGTTTTAGTCCTTTAACTTTAAACAATGTCATATTTTAGTCTCTTAAATTTGAAAAATGTGTTTTTAGTTATATCAAATTAGGCTAAAGTATATCTTTGATCCTTAACTTTTCACAAAATCATGTTTTAGTCCCCTACTTTTTAATCCTTTAAGATAATATCGTTAACTTATGTTTTTAATACTTTTAAGTTAATACTGTTAACTTATCTAACGAAAATGCTTACTAGGAAATAATTAACAGTATATAAACATTTTAATGTTCCCGATCAGCATCTTGAATTTATAAAGTTAGCATTTTTCGTTGGCGAAGTTAATGGTGTTGATTTGAAAGGCTTAAAATCATAATTTTCATAATTAAGGGACTATAGCATGACTTTGTCTAAAATTAAATGACCAAAACACATTTTTTAAAGTTAAGGGACTAATTAATGATTCTGTCGAAAATTAATGGACTAAAATATAATTTTGTACAAATTTAAGGAACCAAAAACATCCTTTAGCCAAACTTTAAAAAAAATATATACAATGAAAGATTTATTAAATAGACATATAGACTAAGAAAGATTTTTTTAGATTGTTTTTTTAATGAAGCGCACCTAAGAAAGACAAAAATAGCTTATACAAAAAATTTTAGATATAAATAAAAGATTTCTATACAAAAGTTTAGTTAATATACTTTTAATTTTGAGCACATTTTTATTCTTTCAACCCTAGCATTCTCAATAGGTATTTTTTTAAAAATAATCATAAGCATTAATATGATATTAACAATATGGTCAAAAAAAGTATGATATTAACTAAGGGAAGAAGAAACTAACCCAATGTGATGAACCAAGGATTAAATTTTGGTGAGAGATACCTACATTAAGAATCCAAGGCCCTAAATAATGAATACAATTGTTTCCATATACTCAACTATATAAATTTGACAATAAAAACAAAAAAAGCATTAGTTAAATGACATAAAAAAATGTTTTAAAATATTTAAGGAAAAAAGACAAATAAAATCTTTCAAATATATAAAAGGACAATTGAGGTTGCTAAATTGTGAAAAAGATAACTTGGGTCATTGGTACATAATACACATTACCAATTTGTGAGAAAAGACTCAAATGCCCTTAAAAACAGCCCCACTTCATTAAGCTTCTAAGAGTCCAAAACCAATATAACTAAATTCTATTAAGCTTATAAAATTCTGGGTTTAACACCAATAAATTTCACTAAACAATGCCAAAATAGAGTACATTAAGAGTCAAAAGAAAATCTACACACACAATTTCGAAGAACACTTCAACAACCAAAAAATCAAGCATACAAGTTCCACAAACAGCTTAATCAATTCTTTCACCATTCCCATAAATTTCTCAACTTTAGGATTCCACTTAAATCCACCAGAATAGAAACACGAAAAGGAAAAGAACAGAATTTCGTACACAATAATTACTTGCTCCAGCATCCTTTCATCATGCTTAGAAAAATTAAAACAACAAGGAGTACAGATTTTTGATTCAAAACCTACAAAAACCCTTCCTTTCTACACTAAAGCAGAGAAAGAAATTGGGCTTTTGAAAATAATCAACAAAATATTAAATCAATACTCAGAACACCTAGTTGATTTCCTCCCTAAACGCCACTAAAAACGAACCAAAAAGAAGGAAGAAGAGAGGACAAAGACTTACCTAGGATGAGTAGTGTGTTTTGGTTTCTCACTGTGTTCCTTAGCTTCCTCCGCAATCGCTGGAGAGAAGATGAAGGCTGAATGAGAGTGCAGAGAAAGAGAATGATTAGAGTGAAGGAGAGAGATATCGGTGGTGTGTTATTGTAAGTGGATAATAGTATTTTCAAGGGCATTTAAATTTTTTCTCTTAATTTGGTAATGTGTATTATGTGTCAGTGACCCAAGTTGTCTTTTTTATAATTTAACAACATCAATTGTTCTTTTCTAAATTAGAAAAATTTATTTGTCTTTTTCCCAATATTTAAAAACTCTAATACATTAAAAATATATTCTTTTTTTTGCCAAAGAATCACTGTACTATATATTGATGAAAAAAATTATAGGTACATAGTCTTGGTATAACAAGACAACTTTCAGTAAGATACCCTTAAAACTATTTTTACATGCGAAATTCCTATTGAAAATTTAAACTTTTTTCCTAGGGCTACGAAACTCCTCTATCCCATGCGCGAAAGTGCAATTTGCACGCGTGCACCTCTCTTCTAACCAAAACTTACAAATTATTCTTTTATTTGACTTTTTGGCGGTCTCGATCTTCAATGCCCGTTGTTCTAATTTCAATGCTGTGTTGTCTTCCTTAGCCTTTTGAAATATGAAACATTAAAAATATATTCTATATAGTTACAAATTTAAATTAAAGAATTACTCCTACAACAATTTTCCTTTTGAACCTTTGAATGGTGTTGTAGTCGACATACTAAAAATAAATATAAAGACTCTGATACCATGAAAGGGAAATGAAGAATAAAGAATTTCTATGATATCTTTTCTTCCTCCCCTGAAAAATATCTGATAATCAATGGGCCAGACTTGTATTAAATGATTACATGTTAATAAAAGTATAGTGAATATATGCACAATAATCTTACATATGATCATTACAAAGAGCTGAGACAATGTAACATAGGAGAAGGACGAATTAAACAGGGTAAATTCAAATATGGTGAGATTTTTTTCAAATAATCTACATTTATCATATGTAATCTTTCACCACGCTATACCTCTAAATAGAGTCAGATTATTATATTGTCTAAAATCTCTTCACCTAGGTTCACAATATTCTGCTCTTTTTACACTACATCCCTTACCTCTTATATCAAATGTAATGTACTTGAACATTATTGTACATGAGCATAGTGTTGTCACTTGTCAGCTCATACTCCATTTTGTAAGAGTAGAATTTTAAATATGTTTATTTTTTTGAATACTTCGGAGTTTAAAAATTGAACAAAGAATAAAATAATAATGCATATTGAATGTGTTAGATCTTGAAATTAGTAGTTAGTGACTCTATTGCCTATATAAAAGGCTCTAGCCTACATATTTTTTATGTGTGAAATTTAGAGAGTCTACACCAAAAAGAAAAGTTAACTTGGTCTTTCACCTAGTGTTAGAGATTTGTTTTATAAACTCATCATCTCAAAGAGGAATGATTTTGTTGTCTTTTATCGGATCCGAGTGGATTATATAAATTGTTGTTTTTTGTATCTGTCATTATCAATGACAACATTTTCATTATTCATATTATTTGTTCTCATGTCAATTTCGTCAACACATACATCTATGGAAGCCTTCCTACACATGCTGAAAGCAAAAAAAAAAAACGAAATTTTGTTTATGTAACACACTCTTACTAATCACCTGATTAATTCAAAAATACATTTACTAACTATGATAGAAAAATGATTTCCATAATATCAATAAATCTATCATAGTTAGAAAAAGAATTTCCTAATAATAATCATTATCCATGATAGAAAAGAATTTCCTAATACAACCTGAACACTATCATGGATAATTAATAGCTAACCATGTTAGAAAAGAATCACCTAACATGGTTAGAAAAGAAGCAACCTACTACAATTCTCATAGCTAACCTACTACAATTTTTCGATTAACCAATAATATCAATACAAATAAATAAAAAAAATATGCGGAAGCGAATGCAGACTTATACATTTTGGCAATATACATGTCTAAACAATCTAAATAACCTTTGGAACTTAATTCCCTTTCCTGTTGCCCGGGCCTGTGCATGATCACCTGCAAAAATGTGAGTAATCGTGGGATGAGACAAATTGTCCCAGTAATCACCGCTTAACTCACTATAACAGTGAGATGTACGGTAGCGAGGGCGTCTAAAGAGTGCCACAGTTTTGAAAACAATAATATATATAATCGGATCTTCTTTCATTCTTTACTCAAGTCCCTCCGTCATATCCAAATCAACTCAAATTCATCATCTCTATACTCCAATCAACTAATACTACTACAACAACTCTCACACTCACCTACAGATGCATTGTGTCATCACGGTGCATTCAGACATCTAATTTTCACTATATGATTTGACATTGTGCCCCTCTCCATAATGAGGGGGCAATTTCCCTCTCTGGCAATCCCCAGAGAGGGAACCCCAATTCTGTTTCCATTGCAGAATGGGAACGGTTGGGCTCTCAAATGCCTTAACAACCGTAGGGGGACGGTTGGACTCTAAAATGTCAAAACAACCGTAGGTCACTTCTCTCAATAAGTCGACCTATGATCCCCGGTCCAATCAATCCGAAAAGGACCAGTACAAATAACTGTCGATTGGCCTATCGACAGTTAACATCGCGCGATGGTACATATATAAATCAGTGTCATGCAATGCTCACCATAACCTTTTCCATAACTCATCCACAATATTCAATGTTCTCCTTAAAATAACTCTCTACAATCTCCAACTCATCATCAACTCTCTTTTCTATCCTCACAACCTCTCAAATCACTATCTAAATGCTATATCTATACCTCATTCACACCCTTCCAAGCAAGTAACCACCACCAAGCAGGATAATATATATATATAGTATGTCAAAGTTCTTTATACGAAAATAATCGCGTTTGAAAGGCACCCGATAGCCTGTTTTATATTAAAATAACTTTTAAGGATTTTGAGGGCTAGAAAGGATTTTGAAAATCCCAACTAACGTCACCCTCAATGTTATAGTAAGGTAAGAGTGATTACCTGTTCCCGGCAACTACGCACTGACTCATCATTTCTTTCTTGATGCCACAAAACACCACATCGCATCCAATCCTATAATAACATAATACATAATGATAAATTAATACTATTTCTACTTCATATTCATTAACATCTCTCTCATATCCTATATTACTACCACTCAATCCCTTTTTCATTAATATATCTCCTAATCCATTCCAAGGAAAAGTACATGCACTACAATAATCAACCACAATTAGCATATATCACTTATAAGCAGAATCTAATTTCAAGAACTCAATTACCTACATTACCAACCAACATGAAAAATACCATTAGATCCAACTTTTCATAGATCCCCTGATAATTATAAATAAATCCTAAAGCAATAAAACATCTCATTTATGCAATGGTCACTAACTAATTCAAACATCATAATCAACCAACTTAAATACTTTCAAGAATAGTCATTATTCCACCTATACATAACATAAATTCACCTTTAAAGCTCCTTAAATTAGTTCATGGTAAAACCCTAACTCAAAAGAGGAAACTTTATGCGAAAAATCAACTACACAAGAGGCTAGAGGCTTACAACGTGCAAGAATGGAAGAAAAGGAGTTCACCCACCGACAGCCGCCGCGAAAACCGCCGGAAAATGGCCCCCTGAAGGTCGGCCGAACTGAAAAAGGAAGGAGGGGTTGAAGAGAAAACAAAATGAGGTTGTAAAAAAAAGGAGAGCACTCTTAGAACAACAAGAAAAATCCACCCTTTTACCCCAAATTTCGTTTTCGCCGGAAAATATGGCCGCCGCCACCGTGTAGCTCGCCGGAGAAGGAAAGAAAAATAAAAGCACAAACACCCACAGATCGGCCGTGTGCTTCACGAATTTCTGGAGAATAGTGAGAGATGAAATAAAAAGGGGAAGCTTTTTGGACAAAGAAAACCAAATGAGTATGTGGGTGTGGAGAAAATGAAAAAAAAATGGTGAGGAAGGAGGAGTGAAGTCGACACATATGAGGAAGAAGAGAGGGAGTCCGAAAGTTATAAGTTGTAAAGGAGAAGGGGCGTGTTTGGTTGGGGGAAATAAGGGTGGTTTATGATGATTAACAGCCCAAACTTGCCTGTACTCTTTTAATTTAAAACCACTTAAACCAGCCTCTAATCTTCTTAACCTTAAAAATATTTTGGGTTCCACCATTCCCTCATATTTCAAATTCTTCAATTGCTTAATTAATTATTTGCACACTTATTACTCAAAACTTCCAAAATATCCCAAAAATCACCAAAAATTCTTAAAAATTCAAAAATTTCCATTTCTCCATTTATTATTTCCTAAAACAATCTCTAATCCTGTATTAAATTTTTCAGGATGTTACAGTTTACATATATTATATATATTTCAAATGGAAAAATTAGATTAACTTACTCCCTTAAACATTTGAACAGGGAGAAACATTTTCCCACCGTTTTTTTATCGGGAAAAACTTACGTCAAGTTCCTTTCTCCAGGTTCTCAAGTTCTTTTAATATAAGAGTGACATGTGTCCTTTTATAACAACCATCCATTCAATCTAACGGCCAGTAATTGAAGAAATAGAGAACCTGGATGGAGGAACTTGACCTAAGTAAGGTCCTTTTTATCAGCACCCGTCCCACCGTTAAATGTCTCTAACCATCTTCGAGTACATTCATACTCCCTCCCGGTCATAAATATAAGAATTAATTGATTTTTGGGAACATCCCAAATAAATCCCTCCCAATATCTAAAAGGACAAGTGAGGAACCTAAACTTCCAAAAGGACCATGAAGGAACCAGCACCTACCTGTCATTTTAAAATTTTGCAAAAAGACAAAATTGCCCCAATCCTAAAACACAAATTACTACCTCACCCTAAGCTCACTCTAACACCCACCCTCTTCTCGCAATTTGTGTTTTAGGATGGGGGCAATTTTGTCTTTTCGCAAAATTTTAAAATGACAAGTAGGTGCTGGTTCCTTCATAGTCCTTTTGGAAGTTTAGGTTCCTCAGTTGTCCTTTTAGATATTGGGAGAGATTTATTTGGATTTTCCCTTGTTTTTTTTATTGAAAAATCTTCAAAAAAAATAAAATAAGTTAATTATAAACTGTTCTACCTAATTTTTTCCCTTAGACTAGTCTACTTTACCTATAAACTAATGGATAATCTAAAAATATATCAAATATGTCATAATTTAATAACATATTCTGCAATCTTAATCTTTTTTTTTATTTAAAGGGGCAAGTACTATATCGGCTTGAGGTTACAAGCGGATCGAACCCGCAACCTCCCACCTAAAGGAAGATGTCATACCACTGGGTTACAAGGCACTTGGTAATTAATATATACTCCCTCTGGTCCCTAATGTAAAAGCTAGCCGTCAAAAAAACGCTTCTTAAGAAAACATGTGAATGTTAGTTGGCTGTATGGAGTTAATGCTTCTTTTCCAAAATTGCCCATATTTATTATGGTACTTTTAAGAGAGAGAAATACATAAGCATTAATAAATATGAAATAGAGTTAGGGGTAAAATAGGAAAAAATGCATTAAATGAGGAGAGAATATGGGGTGAGCTCTTACATTAGGGACCAAAACCATTCAAATTTTGGGCTCTTACATTAGGGACCGGAGGGAGTACTTTACATATCTTGCAATGAACACTCTTTTTTAGGTCAAAATCCAATTTCTGATCAGTTTTCAAACAAGTGGGAAACATAAAATTTGACTCTTTCACACTTTGGTCTCACTCTCTGCTAATTAGCTGAGAGATCCTATTCGGACATGTTTGGTTCCTTGAGGGTAAGCTTTCCTTTTAGATTATGACCATTATTGTACTACTTGTGTGTCAAAGTTTGAATTTTTAATTTGTTGGCAGAGGCTTGCAAGTGTTAGGAGCTACTCCAAGCATTTACGTATTCATGGGGTTCGAGATACCATTGCTATAGCCTCTGGTAAAGGTGGGGTCGGCAAGTCTACTACTTCAGGTATTAATGCTCTACTTCGTTTATTAATTTATCTTTGTTCTATTAGCATTACTTATTTTTTATCTTTCCAATCTGTTAATACTACCTCCGTTCCTAAATATAAGACCCAGTTGACATTCTTTTTTGGAGAGATTAAGGTTGCGAAATAGGTCATTAAATTATGACATATTTGATATATTTTTAGATTATTTATTAGTTTATAGGTAAAATAAACTAGTCTAAGTGATAAAATTAGGTAAATCAATTTATAATTAACTTATTTTTCTTTTTTAGGATTTTCCAAAAAAGTCAACTAAGTCTTATATTTAGGACTGGAGGGAGTGATTTGGTGTGAGGTCCAGTTTTATCCTTATGATACTTTGTTGTTGTAATGGGCAGTGAATTTGGCTGTTGCGCTTGCTAGTGAGTGCAACCTTAAGGTTGGTTTGCTTGATGCTGATGTGTACGGTCCAAATATTCCCATGATGATGAACATCAATGAAAAGCCAGAAGTGAGCCCAGGTGGTTGCTATTTCTATGTTAATATCAATCTTTCTTGGTGGTATAGTAGTGGTTTAACAGGAAAGGGGAAATGAAGGAACAGACTGAAGAGGGTTTCTTAGAATCATTACTTGAATGGATTTTTATGGTTGATAAAAAACAAGTAGGGTAATGATATTGGAGTTCTCTCACTTTCCTCAACATTTTTGGATTCTGAGTATTTATTCTTAGGATTTCAATTTTACATTGCCAGGTGCCAACTTATTGTGCATATTTGAATTATATTTATTGGTACTCTTCGTTTCTATATTAAGCTATTTGTTTCTTTTCAGAAAAGAAAATGATTCCGGTTGAAAATTATGGGATAAAATGTATGTCAATGGGTTTCCTTGTGGAGAAAGATGCGCCAATTGTATGGAGAGGTCCCATGGTATGCCTCTACCTTGTGTATTCTTCTTTTCTCTCCCTTTTCTGTATCTCTGCTTAAGTATATACTTGTTCATCATCTGGGATTACAGTCTTTTGCAGACTGGCAGATCCTAAATATTAGTCTGTTTTGTATTCATGTGAAGGCATGAATGTTGTTCTCCTTCCTAGTAGACTCTTTCTTGCCCTTTTATTTTTGCTCAAGACTTAATAAAACTAAAAGGGATGAAAAAATTGGTAAGGCTGAGATAAATTAGGTCCGCCATTAGAGTGAACCTTAGATCTTATATGCATGTTGAGGCTTTTGGTTTTAAGACTGCCTCAAAATTGATTCCAATTTCAGGCTTCAGCAGAAATTGGCTCTTCATATTTCAATGCATCCAGTAGACATTATAAGATGCTAAGTTCCTGATAAAATATACAAGAGTGTAACATTAACTCAAAGCAGCTAGTTACTTGTTAAAAGCATAGAATACAGAGTATCCAGTTATTGTTATGCAAGAAGTCATTATCCTAATCTTGACCATTTCATTTTTTGAGTGTGAAATTATGTAGCTCTATTATGTTAATTTTGATCTCTCTTAGTTGAGATGGTAGCCATTTTGATTCTCATACACAGTCCAGCGTTTTAGTGGGAAACTTTAATTGAATCAAACGAAGGAGTTTAACGAGCTTGTATATCCAATACTACTGAGGAAATAAGGGGACTTGGAGGTTTTCCGATATTTTATTCTGAAGTCAGCTAATAGATGGTAATGATGAAGTAACATCATTAAAAACCTGTTTTTCCTCATGCATACTTTAGTAATTCAACAGTTAACTAAATATCTCATGAATGACAATGAAATTGAAAATATTAATGCTTCTGCTTTCAAATGTCAATGTTTGGGATCTCATTTTCTTCAGAGATATTCAGTGTAGAGTAGCTCTCTTATGATGGAGATGTTAATTATTTCAATTTCTGATTCTGGCAAGTTACTTCTGTATATGTTTGATTAAAATGTTCTGATATAGCCCTTCTTTTCTTAACCAATCTAGTATAGCTTTTCACTATTGGAGTTTTTGTCACTGGATTGTAATAGGTAGCAAGCGCTCTTAGGAAAATGACACGGGGAGTTGATTGGGGAAGCCTTGATATTCTTGTGGTGGATATGCCCCCAGGAACTGGTGATGCCCAGATAACTATATCACAGAGTCTGCAATTATCAGGTAGTTCAAGATTTTATGTAGATAGTTCTTTAGGCTTTTGTTATGATAGTATGTAGAGGATGGAATCTTGTTTTTCTGTCTTATTACTTCTTAAATTTGTATTTCTTGTCTAGCTAATTTTTGAAATATCATATTTAAAGGAAAACGCACATGGACACTTCCTGCTCTTCAAAAATATTAAGCATTTTTTTTTTTTAGGAGAAGGGATGTTCCAGTTTTCAATACTGGCAAATAACCCCTTCAACGTAGAAGGCACAAAATTGTTCTTCTACCCTTCTGTTAAAAATATTATTACCATGGAAACTGATGTGTAAGGCATTTTATATGCCTTTTCAGTAAACATTTGTAGAAATTGAAGATTGTTAGCGGGAAATGCTGAAAGTCAAATGGCCTTATTTTCCAAAGCCCCAATGGTGAAATGCTGTTCTACACTATTTCCCTTTACTACTTAAAAACAGTAGCATTTCTAAAGGGAAAATAACTGATTTTTAAGTGCTGGCTTGCTTTTTCCAATTTTAATTTTATAATCGATTTAACTACATGCACAAATAGACAATAGTGTCATGTTATTTTGAGATGTTTTGTTTATAATGACTCATAGTCCATCCTTGTACAACATACATTAGAAGTCGGGAAACTATTTGGTTGTTCATTACGTAGCTTCTTTTATTGCAGGTGCAGTGATTGTTTCAACTCCTCAAGACGTTGCACTAATGGATGCTAGGAGGGGAGCAAATATGTTTAATAAAGTCCATGTCCCTGTATGGTCATAATGGGCGTCCTTGTTCTTTACATGTACTTACACTGATATAGTTATGTTGATCAGTTCATGAGTTAGAATAACCAGAAATGGATTCATGGATCTTCTATTGTTACTTACAGGTTCTGGGAATTGTTGAGAACATGAGCTGCTTTAAGTGTCCGCATTGTGGTGAACCTTCTTACATATTTGGAAAAGGAGGAGCTAAGGTGACAGCAGCTGACATGGGATTAGAATTGTTGGGCGAGGTCAGTGTAGTATTTTGGCTCCTTAAGATTCTAATTTTCCCGGTGTCGTTAATTGTGGGCACGTGTCAGAATGATACGGAAGTCCTGGAGCTTCCCTCTATATAACTAAAATTTGGTGATAATAGTAGTTTCCACAATGCAGGTGTTAACTAAGTTTGGTGATGTAATATTTGCATATGAAATGGTTAGTTTAGAAAACTGGCATATTTTTCTTTATGCACTTTGCATATGATAACAATGTCGCATTGGTTTTCAAATGATTACAGATACCACTAGAAGTGCAGATTAGAGAAGCTTGTGATGATGGGGACCCCATAGTGTTATCTAACCCTGATTCTGCAGCATCCAAAGCCTATGGTGGTGTTGCTCGAAGACTTGTGCAGAAACTTAAGGAACAGCAAGCTCAACCTGAAATTACACCATGAGGAGCTGCACATTTGCACTTTGCTTGTATGGGAGCTTGATTCAAAATAAGGACATGGACTATATGTGCTATCTGTTGCATTGTTGAGTTTAGGGACATTGCAATTTTGAATTTAATGGTGTGTGGGCTGATTTGAATGTGAATTTCATTAAGGGCCTATTTTGGTACATGGAAATTCATGAGGCGGAAGTGGAAGTGTGAAGGGAAGTCATGATTTTAGACGTTTACGATGTGACACTTTAGTGTGTTTAAAACTTTAAATTGAGGGGGAAAGTATGATATGCTTTAAAGGCACCATATGCACGAGTACTGAGTTCAATCCATCAGTTATAAGCCTAGTTATTTATTTTTAAAAATGAATTGTTGATTATATTTACTTAAATCGATTTTTATATAAGATATTTTAACTATTTGGACAATATATTTGTACCATACAAGATATGTGTATCGGGGTAATTATCTAGTTTGTATTAAAAAACTCTCACATTTCCTCCGGCCTTCTCTCTTTTACACTTTGGGAGTTTCCCATACTTTTCTCTTATATGTTATATTTTAATTCCCATTTATTCCTTAATTCTCTTTTTTGTTTATAAATTTTATTCACAATATTAACAATCAATTAATTTAAGTAAAACTAAAGGTGTTAATAAAAAAATGTCTAAAAGTATACAATCAATAATTACTAAGAAAGAGAGAAACGTAGAGAGAGAAAAAGAGAAAGAGAGAAAGTGCTTGGTTTTTCCATGTCAGAGACTGTTCAGGGGTCACGGAAACAGCCCCCTGACCGGCCATCGGCCGGCAAAGAGGGGCCAGATCTGATTCTGAGTACCAAGGAGGGGCTTGGGGCTTCTTCGTCTCAAAACCTGGGGGGTACGACTGGGGTAGAAGAGACAGCGAACACTGCAGCAAGAAGGAAGATGCCGAGAACTACAGGAGCTTTCACGGGTGAGGTTTCTTTGAAGCCTAGGGTAGAGGAATGGATGAAAGATCATGAAATGGAGCAAGAAAATCAAGGCCCTAAGTCCTACAAAGAAGCGGTGAGACCAAACCCATGTTATGATGAGGAAGGGTATGAATATCCTTATAATGAGGATGACTGGGATGGGAGCCTTTTGACAAGCAATACAGAGGAAATGAAGAAGGGGGTCACCATTTTTGAGACGGAGAACGGGCCACAAATTTCTTTTTCAGAAGAAGAGAGATTGAGGCTAGGTAGGAAATGGCAGTATTCTCTCATTATTAAGCTTCTTGGGAGGAATCTTGGCTATATGCAACTCAATCGAAAGCTTCAAGCCATGTGGGGACAATCTGGACAAGTAGACCTCTCCTTCATAGGAAATGGGTTCATGCTAGCTACGTTCAGGTCTAAGGAGGATTACTTTTATGCACTGGAAGGGGGGCCATGGCTAATCCAAAACCATTACTTGACTGTTCAGACATGGAAGAGCAACTTCAATCCATGGACTGAAAGAATCAAGAAGCTTGCTATATGGGTAAGACTACCAGGTTTGCCAGTTGAGTATTATGATAGAAAATTTTTTTTTAACTTAGGAAATCAGATTGGAACTGCCCTTAAGATTGATGAAATGACGTTGCGCCGTGCTAGAACAATGTTTGCCCGTATGTGCGTTGAAATTGATTTAGAGTCTCCTCTTATCCCCTCATATAATGTTGATGGTAATTCTTTGAGGATTGAGTATGAGGGGCTCCACTTGATTTGTTTTCACTGTGGGAAATTTGGTCATGCCATTGAACAATGCCCTGTTAAAAGAGTTCAAGAAGTAGATAAAGAAAAGGAAAATAGGGGGAATGAAGCTATGCAAGTAGAAATGATAGCCGGTGAGAACGGAGGTCAGGTGCCGCAGAAATATGGGGAATGGATGTTTGTGCAGGATCCAAGAAAGGGGAGAAAAGTATCTCAAAAGGCTACAAAATCAGGGCCAGGACAGGGAAAGATGGGAGAGAACACTGTTAATAAGTCTAGATTTGCTGTATTGGAAGTAGAAGATGACAACCTTGCTGTAGAGGAAGGAAAGAATGAGGTGAGTGATAGGCAAGTCCTAAGAGACTTCTCAAACAAAGGAGAGAGCGATAATGCAAGAAGTTACCGAGGGAAAGGAAAAAATGTAGAAACAAGAGGATTAAATAAAGGGGTAGAGAAAATCTCTAGAGGTCCAAACATAGCAGAAAGTAAAGAAAGGAAGTTTGGTGGTAGAGCAGGAGGAGGTGACAAGGAGGGAGAAGATCTAAAAGGGGAAGGCCAAATTAGAGGAATTGGCCAAGAGTCTGCGCAAGAGGGCGGGAGTAAAAAAAAGAGAGTAGGCTTGGATTTTTCACAGGAAATGAGGATTGAAGATCAACAAAACAGAGTGAGATTAGGCTCTCTTAGTGATAAGAGTCAGGGTAATAGTGAGACCGAAAAAGTGGATCAAGAAGAGACAGTCATGAACCCCTCTATTGTGAATCTGTCAGATCAAGAAATGGAGGTTGAAATAGACAAACCACCGGATCCAGGAAATGGTACAGAGTTAATGGAAATTAATGATGTGGAGAAGATTCTTGATAATCAAGAAGACCAATGGGAAGATGATGAACTTATTCATCAGTGCAATGGAGTTGAAGGTACTAATACCTTCTAAGCTGAGTAATAGGGTGTTGATCCTTCCATCAATAATTTTTTTTAATGATTATTACATGGAATGCGAGAGGGGCAGCTGGAAAAGATTTCTGGACTGCTGTAAAGGAATTGAAGCGAAGATATAACCCGAAAATCTTTGTGTTAGTTGAGACTAGATGTAGTGGTGAAGTGGCCCAACAAGCTATTAAGAAAATGGGATTCAAAAATCAAGCTTTAGTTGATGCACAAGGGATGTCGGGAGGCATTTGGTTGATGTGGAATGATGACTCCATTCAGATCAAGGTTCTGAAAAAACACAAACAGTTCCTTCATTGTGAGATTATGGGTGTATCAAGGTTCCCGTGGTATTTTACTGCAGTGTATGCTAGTCCCAGAGCTCAAGAAAGGCAAGAATTTTGGGCAGAAATGGAACAACTAGCAGTACAAGTGCGAGGGTCTTGGTTACTTTCAGGAGATTTCAATGATATCAAAAATAGAAATGAACAAAGGGGAGGGGGAGAAATTAATGAGAACAAATGCAAGAAATTCTTTGAAAACATAGAAAAATGCAGGCTTATTGATTTAGGTACAGAAGGTCCCCGATATACTTGGAGAGGGCCGAGAGTAAAGTTAGCAAGCAGATTGTACAAAAAACTGGATCGAGCATTGGCTAATGTAGAGTGGAAGATGAAATTTGGAGAAGCTAAAGTCAAAGTGGGACTGAGATCACAATCTGACCATCACCCACTATTAATCCATTTGAATACTAGTAACAAAGATAGGGGCGAAAGGCCATTCAGATTTGAAGCTGCCTGGCTCACCCATGCGACCTTTAAAGAGTTTGTAGCTAGTAAATGGACAAACACAGAGGAGGTTTGGAAGACCTTGAATAAAATGGAGGAGGAATTAAAACACTGGAATGTTCATACTTTTGGCCATATAAATCAGAGGAAAAAGGAATTGACAAGGAGAATTGATGGTGCTCAAAGGGCTCTGCAAGAGGCATACAACCCCCACCTTGAAGAGCTTGAAGCTTCCCTACAAGAAGAATTACGAGAGGTATTGATGCAGGAGGAGATTTTATGGTATCAAAAAGCTAGAACAAAATGGTTGAATGATGGTGATAGGAACACTTCCTATTATCACATGAAAACCAAGATCAAGAGAAGCCGGTGCAAAGTGACGTCCCTTAGGAATGAAAATAATGAATGGATTGATGGTAGGATTGAAGTAGGACAGCTTGTCAATGACTACTTTCAACGTCTCTTTCACGAGGAAAATGAGGACAGGAGATGGACCCACACTTATCATAATTGGCCAGAAATTGAAGCTGACTCTTGGAGAATGTTAGATGTCCCACTCACCAATGAGGAAATCAAGATTGCTATGTTCTCTATAGGAGGTTTGAAGGCTCCTGGAGAAGATGGGTTTCAGGCAATTTTCTTTCAAAAGTGCTGGGAGACGGTTGGTGAGTCTGTTTGTCGGTTATTACGACAGGTTTGGGAACAACCAAATCAACTCTCAGAAATCAACAAGACTCTGATCACGCTGATTCCTAAGATTGAGAACCCTGAGAAAGTAAAACAATTTCGGCCCATATCACTTTGTAATGTGGTGTACAAATGTGTCTCAAAGATAATTGTGAGTAGGTTGAAGAATTTAATGACAAAGTTGGTCTCCCCGTACCAAGTTAGTTTTGTCCCGGGAAGGAATATTCAAGAGAATATTATTATAGTGAATGAGATGATTCATTCGATGAGGAGAAAATGTGGTAAAAAGGGTTATATGGCCATAAAGGTTGATCTTGAAAAAGCTTATGACCGCATTAGTTGGAACTATATGAAGAAGGTGTTGGAGGAACTTAGCTGCCCACATGAAATGGCAGAAAGAATTATGAAGTGTATCAACACGACCTCTACTAGCATTTTATGGCATGGAGACAAAATGGACCCCTTTCGACCCTCTAGGGGACTGCGACAAGGAGACCCCCTTTCCCCCTACCTATTCGTACTTGGCATGGAAAAACTAACTCACTTGATCCTTGATAGTGTGAGAGAGAGAAAATGGAGAGGATTGAGAGCAGGTCAAAGAGGACCTTTTATCACTCACATGATGTTTGCTGATGACCTTGTTTTATTTGCAGAAGCTAACCAAACAAATATGAATGCTATTCTTAATTGTTTGCAGGTTTTCGGAGAAATGTCGGACCACAAAGCAAGTGAGGAAAAAACCGTGATTTATTTCTCACCTAATGTTGCAGGAAGAACGTGTAGAGACCTCTGCCGGATGAGTAACTTCAAACAAGTGGAGGAGCTGGGTCAATACTTAGGAGCCAATATCAGGTTTCCTAAAAAAAGAAGAGACAAGTATAAAAATGTGGTGGAGAGGCTGAGAAAGCGCTTGCAAGGATGGAAAGCTTCGAGTCTGTCCCTTGCAGGTAGGATATCATTGGTCAAATCAGTCACAAGTGCGATGGTGATGTACCCAATGCAACATGATAAATTGCCCCAAGGAATTATTGACGAGATTGAGAGGTTACAAAGGAACTTTCTGTGGGGGGAAGAAGAAGGTAAAAGAGTCTGGCACCCAATAGCATGGGAAAAACTTTGTAGCCCAAAAGAGCAAGGGGGGGTCGGTATTAAGTCTCTTAAGATCATGAATGAAGCTTTCTTGCTTAAGTTGCTTTGGAGACTTCATACAAACCCTTCTGATCTATGGGCTAGAGTTCTAGTTGGAAAATATGGTAGAAATTGGGTTGAAGGCAGCCAACTAATTGCGAAAGATTCTGATTCTCGTTTATGGAAAGAACTAGCCAAGCTCTGGAGTAGTTTTATGCAGAAGATACAGCGAGTAGCGGGCCCTAATTCAGGGAGTGAACTCATATGGAAAGCCACAAGTCATGGTGAGTTTACAACAGCTAGTGCATATACAGAACTACAGGGTGTGACTGAATGCCCATACAGAACTACATGGATAAGGATTTGGAAGTTGAAAGTTCCTGAGAGAGTTAGGGTGTTTGCTTGGAGATGTGCACATAGAAAATTGCCCACTAATTCACTAACTCACAAGTGGAGTGGAGGGTCTGGAGTATGTTCTATTTGTAACAGACAGGAGGAGGACATATTACATGCCTTAAGGGATTGTCCAAGCGCAAATTCTTTATGGAGGAAAATGATCATACCAGCTAGAAGGGCAGAGTTCTTTGGCACAAATTGGTGTGAATGGTTCCAACAAAATCTGTCAAAACACTCTTCAAGTTGTGATGAGGAGATGTGGCCTGAAACTTTTGTAACAGGATGCTATATGATATGGTGGTGGAGAAATTTAAAGAGGAAAAATCCAGATTTTGAACTTCCTTCTCATGGGGATAAAAGTATTAGACAGAGGGTGGCAAATTATTTTCAACGGTGGGACATGGAGGTATGTAATACAATCAGAGGTGTTGTTACAGGAACCTCATGGAAACCTCCACAAATGGGCTGGTGCAAGTTAAATGCAGATGGAATGACATCCAGTCTTGGGTGGGGTGGCTGTGGGGGAGTAATTAGAGGGGATGAAGGAGGATGGATTCAAGGTTTCACCATGAAACTCAACACTAGCAATGCTCATGAAGCTGAAGCTTGGGGAATTCTTAAAGGATTACAACTTTGTTGGAACATGGGGATTAGAAAGTTAGAAGTAGAGTCTGATGCAAAAAATATAGTTCAGCTGTTTGCAGGAAAACAACCAAGAAGAGCACTGCTTGAACCTTGGGCAAGCATATGGTTAATGAGAAATCTGAATTGGCAACTCAAGTTTTGCCATATTTTGAGAGAAGGTAACAAGAGTGCGGATGCAATTACTGCACTATGCTGGAAGCTGCAGCAGGAAGAAGTGATCTGGGACACACCACCTGTGGAGATAAAACAAGTATTACAAGAAGACTCATGTGAACTTGAGGAAGCTCGCATACAGTGGGCTAGTGTGTAATGGGCGTTGCCCCTTTTCTTTACCTAAAAAAAAAAAAAATGTCTAAAAGTATACTTTTCAAATAAAAAGGATTAAATTGAAACTTGATATGAATATAAGAACAAAAAGTATGCTCTTTAATTAGTTTCAAATCTGAGACATGTGTTTCATAGAAACCATTTGAAACTAAATTTAGGCCGGTTTTAATAAATAAGGGGAAAAATGCATATGATCCACATTATTTTTTTTTGGTAACAAAATTTTAGGAAGGGGTTTGGGCTCAACCCAATCCAAGGGCAGGGCACCTAACTCATGATTCACTTGGGTCTGTCCCTGTGGGCTCTGGAGCATGACTAGCAAGCCCTTTATGTCTATCCACAGAGGTAGGTTACTCCCAATTTCACTTAACTACGGAGATGCCTCCTCAAGCGCCGCTATGGAGACGCAACAAAGTGTCACTCCCCAGGATCCACATTATTGCAAAAACAAAAATGTCTACAAAAAGAACTTGAAGAAAAACCTAACTTAATATGACTTAACATCTTTCTTTTTTTCTAATAAGTACAAGCTCTCTTCATAATAACCAAAGAAAACTACATTCTCCATAGCCTCCACTAAATCATGCATGGTAGTTGTTGGATTATACCTATGAATTTCACCAACTCTCCATTCTAACATAAGGTCGCCTTTATTCGTGTAGCCTAAAATTTGACTAGCATCTAGCTCTTGTGTCGAGATATTTTTCCATGACTTGTGGTTACCATATTCAGTCAAAATCCACGTGGAAAACATTTTAATTGCTTCCCTAGGTAATCCATCCTCATTCATCATCATAATTCCATCTTCATTCATAATCAATTCATTCTCTTGCATCATCATTTCTTGTATCACGAGAAGCGATTCTCCTGTTGTAGTAATAGTCTTAATAGTACTAGGATCTATATAATTAGGAAACAATATTTGTCCTAATACTTCGTGAGTTAGATCAAATGTGAGAATAAAATCAGGGCCGTCTTCTATGGGCGTAGCAATCCAGTGAAGCAAACCATTGAAAAATATATAAGGGCAGAAATCATAAGGAATGTAACATGACAGGATTTCACATGTAAGATGTTTACAAGACCATGTGATATATGAGAAAACCCAGATTGAGTCTATTTGAACATCAAGATCATCGTTAATTTTACGATGGACGATGTTTACAATCTTGAAGTCATTGTTGATCTTATCAAAACCAAAGCCTACACTACATAAGCTTCCCTCCCAAGCCATCGCGGAGGGGAGCCATGCATATCTTCGAATTGTCGGGTTCCAAACAATGAATCTGAATGATTGTTTATTAATCCATTGCTTACCCCGATCACCTGTATGTCTTTAAAATCATCTATAATAGGACTCTCTATTGTACGAAACAAATCAAATTCATCATTATCATGATGGAGTGAAAAAGTTAGCCGGCAATGTGGAAAATAAATATATTTTCTTCTAAGGTTAAGTTCACTCCATTTACAAGGACAAACTTTGATTAGCAAGATTTGTTGTTTTTTATCAAAAGTTAGATTTGAGGTCCGAGATATAAAATCATTACGCGTGATGAGCTCATTCCAATCTCTACATACGAAGGCGAAGGCGCAACGAAATAAAGTGTTCCAATCCAATCTAAATAAAATTTGTTCAGCGACATGAAGGGGTATACAGGGAATGCTATGTGGGAGTTTGGATTCCATGGAATTAAAGTTGCCGCGCGGGAAGAAAAGGAAATATAGAATGATTGATGATCAGGGCTTGGTTAGGGCCTTAATTTAATAGTATAAATAATTTAATATCCATGCATATATTTTTTTTAACTGACGCGTATATCTAGTTCAAAAAACTGACGCCTACATATTTTTGATCCGATAAATAATAATAAGACTACATTAAACATTAAAATAACGTAAGACATAAAAGCGTTTCATATTTTGATCAAAAAAAAAAAGCGTTTCATAAAGTTTTTGAGGCCGAAATTTAAGAGTCATCATCAAGAGCAGCCTTTGAGCCACCAGTCTTCTTTGGTAGCAAAAGGTTGTGAATGCTATGTGAATATTTGGCATCACACCTCCGTTTGCAATGGTCACATCTCCCAAAAGCTTGCTCAATCCTTCGTCGTTCCTCACAGCCAATTGAATGTGACGTGGCACAATACGTGTCTTCTTGTTGTCTCGCGCTGCGTTTCCCGCCAATTCCAGCACCTCGGCGGCGAGATATTCAGATGTGGAATTTGACGCCTACATATTTCTTTTTTTTTTTTTCAGAAAGCCTACATATTTATCTGACGCCTACATATTTAGATATATATTATCTGATGTGGAATTTTTAACTTTATGTGGCAGTCTAAAAAAACTCAACTAACTTTGAAAACATTTTTATTTATATTTTAAAATAAAAATCATTGAAAACATGATATTTGTTATAAAAGTTGTGGCCTTTGGATGTTCATAACCCCTTATCTTCTAGGATTCCTTTTGTTCATCAATGTCCATTATTTGTAAAGGTTACACCTTATGTCATAATGTAGATTAACTCCTATGTTTATGATATTGTAACTCTTACTTGGGTATTAGCCTATAAATAGAGATATACCACAAGTGGTTGATGGCACCAAAAAATGTTATATGTAATGAGAATATTTCCCTACTATTTATCTCTTCCTTTCTCTCTTCTTTCTTCATCTTCTCCTTTTTCATCTTCTTTACATTTTCTTATTTTCATAACACGTTATCAGCACGAGTTTGCTCCAAAATTAAGGTATGTTCTTTACAATTGTTTTAGTGTTGTTGATCATACACACACATATGCAACTCATATATTATATTACTTATATACTCTTATATATTACTAACACACGTGATAATACACAATACTCTTATATATATATATATATATATATATATATATATATATATATATATTACTTATATATATAATACTACTCAATAAATATATAGTATTATAGTATTATTATAATATAATGTCATTTATTTTTATTATGCCATTTATTATTATTACAATACTCTTATATATATATATATATATATATATATATATATTACTATTTATGTTTATTTATTTATTTTATTCATTGCATCATATCCTTACCCCTTTCAGAGGGTTAGAGAGGCTGTCACAATGAATTCGAATGGCCGATTCACCGCCTGTAATTTATACGCCATTTAATTACTCACGAAAACTCCCATTGAGCATATTTAATTTTGATGCTTTGCATTTATATATATGAATTCCATTGGCCGGTTCACCGCCTGTAATTCATATATATAATATAAGTTATCTATATAATATCATATATATAGTATTATTACAATATTATGTCATTTAATATTCACATTTATTTATTATTATTATTCATTTTATATTACATATTTTATTTTGTTTATATTATGTCATTCATTATTTTCCCTTTATTTTGTATTTATTATTTTGTTATTTATGTCTTTTATTTTTATATTGCGATTCATATTATTCTAGTTATAATTTGTTATATTATTTACTTTTCTTGTTAATTTTCAATTTATCATAATGGCTTGAAGCCATGACACTCCCAAATTTGTTTTATTAGATGACCTGAAGTCTCATCACTTTGATAAAGTTTGTTGGTATAAGACCATATTATGGTTTTTCATTTAAAAACGGGAATAAAAAAGAGGAGTGAAAATTTGATGCTCAAAATATTATCATCTAGCCTTGAAGGCCAATGAGAAATGACTTATGTGAGAAATGACTTAAGCATCAAGTGACATAATATAGCCTCATATCTTTGGAAGATATTTGATGTGGTCTTGAAGACAAATATTATGAGAAAATGTGAAAATATGACAAGAAGTCATATAGAAAAGAAAGAAAATTTTACAAAATAATGAGATGCCATAAGAATAAGTATATGACCAGAAGTCATATGAAAAATTTACACAATGATTAGATGACATATGAATAAGTATGCATCAATTTACGATTATGATACAAATAAAAAAATATATTGATAACTCCCGAAGGGTCATTGTTGTAAAGCATAAAAAAATATTGATAACCCCCAAAGGGTCATTGTTGTAATCAAAGTATAAAAAATATTGATAACCCCCGAAGGGTCATTGTTGTAAGGCATAAGAAAAATTGATAACCCCCGAAGGGTCATTGATGTTTATTTTCAGTTATAATTTAATGTTGATGTTTATTTCATTATTTATGTAAATTAATTATCTTGTTATTTCATATATATAAGGTTATTTGCATATTGCATATATTTCATTTGATGAAATTATTATTATTATTTCATTTGATATGATTAATTTGTGGGAGAAATACGTTAAGAAAAAAGTCCTGAAGACTAATTAGCATATTTTGCTATAATCACACACATGAGAATGACCATGGTGTGAATTAAGGACACCAACATTTGGTGATATAAAAATATAAGATTTTGATAATATGTCTATATGACTAAGAAGTTATGGTCAATGAAAGCAAGTAACACAATGGTATGGTCCTGAAGACCAATCAATATTTGGAAATATTAATAATATGAAAAATGAATGCGAGAAATATATTGATAATTATTTGTGAATTTTCAATAAGAATGTTCTTTACTATTATTATTTAAATTTATTGTTGTTCAAATTTATTGTGATTAATTTGTGAAAGAGAAATAACTATAATTATTATTTGATATTGTTATAGTAATAAGTGTGAAAAATGATATATGAAATCAAATACCAAAAGTCATAATTGAGTTTGCATTGGAGATAAGCTATGCTATAGGAGACCTTTTCCACTATAATTTATTGACCAGGTTTGGAGAATTTTATGACTTATTTTTCAATGGCTTATGATTGACAAAGTGTTCAATTTTATTATTGAATTCTCCAACAATTCTACCCATATTACTTTAATAGGAATTTCTTGCATTTGAATATTTATGATTTCTTTTTACCTTATTGTTTAATGGCATGAAAATTATTTGTTAATATGACTCATTGACAATGAAAATAGAAATTATTTGTTATCAAGTATGTTAAATTTTATAAATAAAAATAATTAAATGGCTTTGAATAATACTATTGTAAGTTCTATACATTTTATCATGATGTTGATATGAAAATTAGATTAAATTGATTTTATGCGAAATTTTGTTGAGTAAAAGTTATATGATTATCAAAATGTTCTATGATTATGATTATCTCATATTGTAATTGAGTAAAAAAATTGTTTGATTTATGCAAAAACTCACTAAGAAAGGTGGTGATGATATTGATTTATGTGAAAAAAGTAGAATTTATGGGTGTTTAATAGAAACATGGGTATTTAATTAGATTGAAAAAAAATTGAAAATTTCTTATAGTCATTGATTCTTTAGCATTATAATTTGTTTTTGAGTTTTTATTGAATTAATGTTATTTATTTTATGATAACCCTCCATTTTTGTGATCATTATGAGTTTTCATTAGATCTCTTCATATTTCTTTACATAGAGAAAACTTTTGAACAATTCATATTTTAACCATCATATAAAGCAATTGAAGAGAATTATTGATAATGAAATATAGATGAATGCAATAATTTCATGTAGTTCTTGGATAATTCTTGATGAAAATCAAGACTCATATTTTGATACTAGGACTTTAGTCCATATGCATAAGAAAAAAGAAAAAGAACTTTGGTTCATCCAGACTATGAAAGAGAAATAAAAATTCAATTGGATTGAAATCCAAATTTGTATGTGAGTAAGTAAATTTGTTATCTTCCACATGAAATATTGGTTATTATATTACTAAAGTTGTCTTTGAATTATATGAATATGTTGTTTATCGGTATGACTACTCACACTTGAGGGGGAGATTATTGGAGTATAAGTGTGAGTTAAATTTTCAACACATACATAGTCAAATCTCCCAAAATATGGAACAATGGATGTTATATACTATGATATTCTATAATATGAAAGTTGAAGAGTTCAATGTTGGTTAAGAAATATGATACAGTAAACCAGAAGTTTGCTGATCTGAATAAATTTATTGTTGGCTTGACTTGTTTGATCATCCAAGTCAAATATATGAACTATTAAATTATTGATATCAAATATTGACATCCATAGAAGAACCAGAAGATTCTTCGAAAGAAGTTATGTTGTGCTGCTTGTTCTCAAAGATTTATATTGAAAATATCACTGGTTGTGATATAGAATATATCACTGGTTGTGATTTGGAATAGATCTATATTTTTGGAAATATATCATACTGATGGGCCCATCCAAATAACATGTAAACCAAATAAGTATACATACAATAAATTTGATAGATGCATCTACAAGATGGTTACATGTGACATTAGATATTAGCTTGCAACCTGAAGTTTGCAGCATTGTCTAAATAAGACATTATGTTGAGTGCACAATTTCCAGATTATATGATCAAGAAATCGTAGTTTAAAGCCTCCATGAATAGCTACATCAATGCTTATGAGAACATTGTTTTTATTTCATTATTATGTTGCAGCACTTATTAACTTTAAGCCAACAAAATTCTCCCAGTAAAATCGGCTTTTGGTCAGGAGCAAGATAATTTCCATCTAAAGAGTTTGAATGTGCCCTGCAAATGCATAATAATCCACCACAATGTCACATGCAATGTGCATAGATGGATAATTATACAAAGTTGATAAAATTGTTGGACACCACAATATCACAATATGCATAGATGGATAATTATACAAAGTTGATAAAATTGTTGGATAAGTGACTCCTTCATATTTCTAAATGAAACAAAATGATGTTTCAAACAGAAACAAATCAATTTAGGAGACTTATACCACATGATTATTTTGTTATTTAACGAAAGTTATGCAAATATGAGGGGGAGAAATTGTGTAGCTGGAAAGAAAATTCATTGAATGCATTATGATTATGAAATGTAGATCCTCAAATGTGGCAGTATGAACTAGAAGTTCATCAAATTTTGCATTCCTAATAAAATATTACAAAGTGTATGAACAAGAGTTCATCAGATTTTGAATTTATGAAATACAAAGTGTATGTCAAATATATAATTACTGACCTAAATGAGAATTATTGAATCTCATATTCCAGCTAAAAATGCTCCTATAAATGTGACATGTCTGAAGCATGATAAAATCAATCGATTCCAAATGTAAATACTTTATATGAATAGGAGTCTATAAGTATGATGATCATATTGGGGAGGAAAGTACTCCAGAAGAGTGGCAAGACATAACTAATTGAAAAACCTCAAAGGGGGTATAGGTACCTAGAAAAACAAGGAGATCTCAATAAGTTATGTCACAAATGGAATCGAAAGGAATAAAGTAGTTGACAAGAATTTTGATAATGATATCACGTGATTGAATGAGGATCTTACATATAGATATGTCATGAGAAGTAGACATAAACATGATTGGCCAAAAGAAAATGAAAAGAAGTGAAAATTTGAACATGTTTCAAAATATGAAAATTATGGCCGAAAGCCCAGAAGTTCTAAATTCATAAATATAAGTTATTATGGGATATAAATACTTGTGTGAAATATAGCTTATGACAAAGCTTATAAAGATTTTCATAAGACGTATTATTTTGTGGTGGATACAAGTATGCTATAAATTTTATTTGTCTGGCAATATATGAAAAGAAAAAGTGCATCAATACTTGTATATATCCCACTTGATGATAGAATTTACATGAAATTCTTGAATTATCGAAAAAATGCCAGAAGCATATATTAGAAATCAAACAAAATATTTTGTCATTTAGAAAATATTTGAGTTGCATATAGAGGACTCATAGTTTTATTGCTCTTACATATCACAATTTGTAGATGAATTTAGATGTTACAGGTTCACAAATTGACAATGACTTTGGATAAATATGTGGATGAAAAGTATATCCTGGAGATATGTTAGAGGAATACATTTTTGCAGGATTTGTGATGATAATATGATTCAGTCAAATGAAAATATGTTTAAATAGCTTTGGAAGGAACACGATCGATTACTCAATGGAGACAAAAGTGACGTTGTCATGAGGGGGAGTAAGATTGACCTTATTATGCGAGAAAGTGAAAGTGATTCTATTTTCAATAACCTACAGTATCATGTTGTACTCTTTTTTCCTTAACCAAGGTTTTGTCCCACTGAGTTTTCCTGGTAAGGTTTTTAACGAGGCAACATTGATAATTATTATGTACTCTTTTTCCTTCACTGAGTTTTTATCCCAATGGGTTTTTCTTAGTAAGGTTTTAATGAGGCACAATAATATTTATTTATGAACATCCAAGGGGGAGTGTTATAAAAGTTGTGGTCTTTGGATGTTCATAACCCCTTATCTTCTAGGATTCCTTTTGTTCATCAATGTCCATTATTTGTAAAGGTTACACCTTATGTCATAATGTAGATTAACTCCTATGTTTATGATATTGTAACTCTTACTTGGGTATTAGCCTATAAATAGAGATATACCACAAGTGGTTGAAGACACCAAGAAATGCTATATGTAATGAGAAAGGATGTTTATCTCTTCCTTTCTCTCTTCTTTCTTCATCTTCTCCTTCTTCATCTTCTTTACATTTTCTTATTTTCATAACAATATTAAATTTTTTATCTGTTAATTCCTATTTTTTATCATTGAAAACATGAAAGTTGAATAACATATTATTTTATCAATTTTTTAATCGGATAGATATGCGTGATCTTTGACCAAGCACACGTTGATTAGTTTTTCTAACTAGTTACTACAATTGTTTAGAAGTTGTTTGGAGTCTTATTTTTCTGACCTTTTACTTCTTAAATCTGTATGTCTTGTCTAGCTAATTTTTGAAATATAATATTTAAATTCTGATAAAAAAGAAATATAATACTGTATTTAAGGAAAACACACATGGACACTTCCTGCTCTAAAAAATACTAAGGATTTTTTTTTTGGGGGGAGAGGGGATGTTCTTCAATACTGGGAATTAACCCCTTCAACTTAGAAGACACAAAATTATTCTTGTACCCTTCTGTTAAAAATATTATTAGCATCTGTATCAAAAAAAAATATTATTAGCATAGAAACTGATGAGTAAGGCATTTTACATGCCTTTTCAGTACCTTCTGCTTTTCCATCAATAAACCAATTGGACCTTAGTGAAAAAATTCAAACCTAAACTATATAACAATAACAAATTAACAATAACAATAATTAGGTAATGGAACAATAAATGTTATGTTTGTATGCCTTGAAATCAAATCAAATGAAGAGACCAATATTTAAAATAATCTCCATGGCATTGATGGGTGATCAAGGTAATCGGTTACAAAATATTAAGTAGCATTTAAAATCATAATATGCATTAATCTTGATCATAAAATCAACAATTTCATTGAATCAAAATTAATGTCCATATATACCACAAATGAAGGTTAGAATAAAATATTTTGAAACATCATTCATAAAATATTTTATTCTCACAACATTCTTATATAAAGTGTCTAGTATGCTCTTAACTTGCATATAAATGACGGAGAATATTAGTCATATTTCACTTTTAGTAGCCCATTTATATGAAAGTTCATTTCTCTTCTTGGCTCATATAGTAATTCAAATTCACTTATAATTTGGACCACACATTCTCAAACAATATGAGACATTCCTTATGACACACCCACTCAATATTTCCGACAGTGAAAGTGTGGAGGGGGCTCATGATTTTAGAAGTTTGGGATGAGACACTTAGTGTGTTTAAAAGTTTAAATTGAGGGGGAAAGTATGATATGCTTTAAAGGCACCATGCACAAGTACATGATTTTTTTTTTTGAACTGAACACAAGTACACAGTTGAATCCATCCGTTATATGACCCTAGTTATTTATTTTTAAAAACGAATTGTTGATTATATTTACCTAAATCGGCTTTTATATAAATTTTTTAGAAAAAATAGCCTTTGATTAGTTCATTGATAAGTAACTAAGGCATTTAAAAAAGAAAAAAAAATGTTTCATTAAATTTTATTTCTAAAATTGACCAACAAACGTTAATTCTTAAAATAGTTTGAACAATCTGATAAACATTTGTTCGAGGGAATTAACGAAGCAAAGATTCAAGTCATTCACCATGAAATTTCTGATAATATTTTCCCCCAAATGCGAATAAAAGTTCTATGAAGTTTTGTAACAATATTATTTAAATGTCAGTACGTAAGGCATTTATAATTCCCCAAAAACAAATGAGATATTAATATTAATAATCTACTAAAGGCCCCTCGGCTCTCGTTAAAATTTTGTTAGTGCGGCATGGAGGATGCTTCAATGGTATTAAAACTAGAAGTAGCACACTCCATAGTCCAAATAGCAAAGAGCCATTTTTTTTTACCCTTTTCAGACTACATGGTTCAAATCTCTCAAATAAAAACGCTTCATAGAACAATTATGTATCAACTTTTAACCGGGAAAAAACTCTTGAAAATTACCAACCTCAAAACCCTACCAAATTATCTCCTGAATCCTAATAGCTGTAATATACCAAGCATTTAATACAACATAAACCTACGGGGTATAGGATGGAATCCCAAGTCTAATTAAAAAACAAAGTTTACCAAAACAGAAGCTTCCCCACAATTACAATTCAATGAATTGATCTCAATAGCCATAATTGGTGCCACCGTATACAGAACCGTAATCAGCAGCCGGTGCATGGCCTGTATGGCCAGCAGCGCTTCCGGGTGGTGATGGATATACAGGAGCATTAGCAGGATACGAATTGTAGCCTTGCCCAACTGCTGATTGCCCCATCTGTTCCTGTTGTGAGCTTGCCGCATCTGCCATGAAGTTCTGTGCATCAAATAAATAAATGCAAATTAATCCACAATGCGAAATCAACAATGTGGCAATTATACAGGTTATCCCCTGATGTACTGTCTGCCATTTCAAAGCTACAAGTCATTCCGTACATTCTTTTACCAGATAATCTTTTAATGACATAAGATGTGCATGTTTGTGCACATCAGACCGTTCATCACAATCGCAGCAGATACAGTCAATATCCATTTGGACTTGTTCTAAACTGTTGGCCCAATATCAGACTCAACAAATATGATAACATATTATCAAGAACTATATTTGATCCCAGCAGAAAGAACAACAATTCCTAGACGATGATAATTTTAGATAACACAGAATGAAACAAGGAAAATCAGATACTTCTCCTGGAAAATAATCAACTACCTGGACCAGCTGTTGAGCAGCCTGTATTTGTGAAGCAGTCCCACTTATTTCAACAGTCATCTCCCCAGGCACACCCCTTGTCTCCTGAATTGTGACACTTGCTCCACTAGCACGGCGAATGTAGCTGATGTTAGCCCCTGATGTTCCAATAACAGCATCAGCAAAGGACAAAGGAATTTGCATATGCTGTGTAACCTACAGGGCAGAAAGGGAAAATATATTAAACACGCTTCAGCATTAAAACATTACGCTGTAAATTTATGTTATGAGCAATAAAAAACCTTGGTTGCAACAGATGTTTGTGGCTGCGCACTGTGCACCATAGGAGCATCCCTTCCATAAGGTGGTGGTGGTCCCTGATGAAGATGCTTGTCAATAGGAGGTAGATCAACAGGTGGATAATAGTTATCGAAGTGATGTGCAGGCGGCATATATTGTGGGTTTGGAGGAAATGGAGGTCCACCAGCTCCAGGACCTGGAAATCCTTGAGGAGGAGGAGGACCCCATTGCTGGTGTGGTGGCACATTCTGGTTGGGTCGAACATCCAGCGATTGCATCTGAAGATGAAGATAAACAATTATGCAGAGTGAATACATCATCCCCAAAAAAGCCCAAGAAAGTTTCACCTTAGATTAACAAAAATAAATCTAGTAAAAAATATATAGAAGCTTTATCATCCTTCTCGAATACTAATCTATATAGATAGGTCAACCTATCCAGTTCAAATTTCCAATTATGTTCTCAGAGAATAAGCATACAATTAAATAAGCACCTACAATATCAATCCAAAATTCAATGACCAAGCCAAGCATCTGAACATGAACATATTTTCACATGTAAGTTAATCAAAACAAAAGAATGCATCAATTTCATAGGTTGTAACCTCTTGTAACATTCTACTGACAATACTTTTTCTTTAACAAAACCGCGTTCATTACTTCTATAAAAGAAGGCTACATAGGAAGGTTATTGGGTGGCAAAGTTCAGCATGCACATCACGATCATTAATCCTATAAAAGAAGGCTACATAGGAGAGATAACTTATTGGATGGCAAAGTTCAGCATGCATATCATTGTCAGTTTTCAGCCATTAGAACCAGTCCTGTTTCAGCATCCATATAATTTTTGAGTTCCTCCTTTCCCCAGAGTAACAAGTCAGGGGTAGAGGAGAATTTACCATTTTCTGCTATCACCTTCTATGTTGTTCTGTCTGAACAAAATTTTCATGCCACTTGCATTAAGCCAACAAATGGACCTGAGCTGCGAATTACACAGGAATTATCTTCACTGAGACCACACACGACCACTCATGTAAATTAGCATCCTCTCCCAACATACAGGTTATAATGATAGAAAGTATCTTCAAACTGTGATCAGAAACTTATGTAATTTATAGTTTCAGCTTTACTAGAAAACAAGGATAACTCAAATATAAAAAACTGGCTTGCAATCTATATGCATTTGACAAGTCCAAAATGCTTAAATCAGACTAATAACTTCAAGAAATTATGAACTGGGGGATGACCTGCCCACAAAATGTTCAAATAAGACCAATCACATATTTTTTTATTGATTTGAACTTCAAAAACACCACTCACCTGTGATTCAAATACCCCAACTATGCTTCGGTCTACCAAGAACTTTCTTAGATGAGTCGCAATAAGTTCAACTGCTTTGTATACTCCAGCAGGTTCACCTTGTATTTCAACAACGCTATCATCTCGCAGAGCAAAAACTGGCAGGTGTTCTATCACAAATCAAAACATAATTCAGGTACAATAATAAAAAATTCTTCAGAATAGTAAAGGTTTCCTTCAATACTCATGATGCACAAAATGATATCCTAAATCATGCCCACTACATTGCACAATAACAAAAGTTGATTCCACAATTGAAGTATTCACAATGACCACGTATCCAGCTTCCAAACATCTAAAAAGAAATGCATTATAAAAATTTGACAAATGAAGGGCTTATATCCCAACAGCACACAAACACAATAGTGCCAGAGCTTAAGTGATAAGCTTTAAAAACCCCTGAAAAAAAACTATGAATTAAAAGTATTTCAAACAGCATATTATATCTTTGTGCAGTAGATAGTGCATAAGAAAACCTGTTCCGAGGACTTTTATGGTACAACCAGATGTATCTTGAATGGTTTTTATAGTAGATCCCTGCTTCCCAATCAAGCTTCCTGCTTGAGTATCAGCAACAAGAAGTCTCGCAACAATTGGGCGCCCAGCCATAGATGTGCTATCTGCAGAATCACGGTCAACATTGACAACCTGTTTATGAACCCTTAACAAGCCATCAACAGCTGGTGGTATGGTGCGATCCGGCTCTTCTTTTGCAGATACCATTACCTTTTAAAAGCATCAAAGATACTATTCAGAAACAATGCATGGAGTGGATAATTCTTGAATACAAAAACAGATCTTCTTTCAGACTTATCTATCATACTTACTAAATCAACTTCAGTCATCAATTATTCAATTAAGCATCACAAGAACGTAATTGTTCATCAAATTTATAACACTTGAATCAGAAATTATTCTGAATTTCACCTTTACTCCTAATTATTTGGACCCATGGATCTACTGTTAAATTGTTTAGAAATAATTTGTACATTGGCAAACTCATAAGATGTATAGACGATTCAATTGTTAAATTCTCATGAGAGAGTGCTGTTATTTCTAGGGACCGCTCTTATGACTCAACGAATCTAAGTGCATTTCAAATTTATATAATTTATTGATACATTCTCATGCATCATCTGAATGTTTCTGCTTAGTATATGTTAACCAAATATCAATTGGCTTCTTTTACTTTCCTCCCTGTGTTGTTGTTTTACCATTTTAATGATGTCAAGAGTTGTTTATAGGGATATTTTCAGGGTGTGGCAAGACACCAGTCGACCAAGTTCTGAAGTTACCAGGAATAAGTGAAAGCCTGTTGCTACCAAAATCTGCACAAACTATTCTGAATGTTTAACACAAAAACAACATTTCAGCACTTGTATATGCTCATCGCTGTTTCCCTGCAGCTTCAACCTTGGCACTTCAGTTTGAAGCCACTTTGGTCATTCATATTTGCTGACCACCTGCACACATCGATTTTGGTCATCGGGACAAAAGACATCTCTTTTTATAAATATTATTGTGTTATAATATTTCTCAGTTCTTGTGTTATGCTTGATTATTTATGATTTCACTTTCTCAACAACTGTTGTTTTTTAAGTAACATTATTTGATAACACTATTAATTAATGTGTGTAGATGTTTTATCATAAATAAATCAGCGCCCCATTAGGTTTCACTTTCAAATGAGTTATAGGACGCCTATTTGACCAAGTAGAAGTGTTCATACTGAAGTGAAGCTCCCCAAATATACCTTGACAAGACCTAGTTATGATCCAGCTCTAACACTATCAAGAGCAACACACATTAGACATAAAATTTCAAACTGTGCAAATACCAAAAGAGTTTAACCAGTAATATCCGTTTTACAGAAATGACATATAGGAAGGTAGGAGGTGGTAGTGGGAAATGATAAAGGCGTTAATGGACAACAATAAAAACGCCAATAGTAAGTCTTGTCCTGCTTGGTAAGTTGAGCACTTGAGCTACATGAATTTCACAACACCATTGGGCTCTACCAACAACTAAATCTTAATATAGATCATTCACATCAAACATAGAGCACCAAATTCAACTTACTTCTAAACCAGACACTCTCTCCGGTCCTAAATATAAGACCTATTTACTTGATTTGATTAGATTAAGGATGTTAGTTGAGTTAGTTAAAATAACATGATATTACCCATATACCCTAACCATCTACTTTTACACACTCTCACTCTCTTCTTTATCTATTATTGGGGAGCATAAGGATAATTTGGGGAAATCATGGTAAAAGTTAGAAATGGGTCTTATATTTAGGACCAAATTCATCTCTAAGTCTTATATTTAGGACTAGAGGGAGCACTATCATAAAACTAAAAAATCCACATATATCAACATACACAATGTACATATTTCACAAGTATAAACATACACAATGTACATATTTCACATCAAACGGATATTCATGCAATTTTATTCCTCCCAAGTTAAAAAATATGGGGGCCTAACGGTGAACTCACAGCTCTTTCAGTGGTTCCAGGGGGGCCATCAAGTATTTTGATACGAGCTTTTGTCTCTTCGGTAATCTTCTTAATAAATTCTCCCTTGCGGCCAATAATACTGCCGACCTTCTGAACAGGCACCAGCATTCTGAATACATTCTCCCCAGGCCAACCAGGCCAGCGTTTAATTTCAGCTCCTTTTGAATCCAAATCATGTTCCTGCTGCTTCTGAGCATCCAAATTCTCAGGCATATCCAAATTCTCATGCTCATCAATATGCTGTTGCAGGGATTCAGAATCTTTAGGTACTTCTTCCTCAGCATCAAGGCCATCCAAATGAGTGTCTGGAGGATTGTATTCCTCAACTAAATTGGCCTCATCATGTTCTAGAGACTCCTGTTCAGGAAATTCAGCATTATCCATCACACCTATATCATGTTCATCAGAATCATTTTGTGGAAAATTAGGATCCTCCGGCACATAGCCCGCATCTTGTTCATCAAAGCCTTCCCCAGACATTGCCAACTATAATTACTGTCAATTCAGTCACATAAAAAAATTGTCAGTGCAAATATATCCAAAAATGAATAAAACAATAATAACAAAGAACTTGCAGAACAGAACGTTAAGATAATTTTGCTTATTCAACCCTTCATGATGACGAGGAATACATAAGGCAAACATTTTGGAAGAACCAACATTCATCAGCGTAATTTGGTTCGATTAAACATGAAACCAAGCAAGGAGGAGCAAAATAGAAAGCATTAAACCTCAAATTGTAGTCGCAATTTCAAAGACTAGGAAGGAATTAAAAAACAAGTGATTCAGAAAGAAGATTGAAGAAGGCATGAAGAATCGAGAATGAGGGAGAAAGGGAAAGGGAAAACCCTAGAATAGAATGAAATAAAATTACATGAAGGTCTAGTAAGTAGTACTAGTGATGAGTGAAGATAGGTAGGTTTTAAAACTTACAAAGAGAGATTGGAATGGAGGTGGTGGCGCGGAGGGTAAAAGGTAAGGAAGGAGCTTAGGATGTGAAGGCTATGGCTATCTAGTATCTATCAGTATCAGCTTACCACAATTACAATTAGGTTTTGTAAGAATGAAATGGAACCCAACTATTTTATCTCCTTTTCTTCCGCACTCCTCTTGTCCTATTTGGGGTAAAAAAAATTCCTCAAATAAAACCATCAATTTAAATATTTAGGGACTAAAATAAAAATTAAGCGAAAGTTTTAGGATCAAAAGTTATATCAGCTTTAAACTTTTTTACTCCAAAATCGACTGACAAGTACATACGGAAGTTGACTATTTCAGCTTTAAATGTTCAGTGACCAATGCTAAAATTGACTAAATGTATAGGATTAAAACCACTAATTTAAAGTTCATTGACCAAAACCAAAATTGGCAGAAAGTTTGAGGGCTAAAACCACCAATTTGAAAGTTTATAGATTAAAAATAAAATTGAGTGAAAGTTTAAGGACTAAATGTTTTATTAACCTAAAGTTTTGAAAAACTATTTTTTGAAGAAATGAAAATTTTCATTAAATGGCTAACTGCAGTACATGAGGTAGGATAATATAAGAAGGAAAGGAAAACTTTTTAATACCATGTTCAATGTATTTTTATTTCATTTTTAGCCAAATTTCAACAATCTTTTAAAGGAGCCAAATTTCAACAATTGTTTAAAGACAGGTCAAAAAATATATATGATCACCTCGCAGGTGCATTGCAGGTGAAATTACATGTTGTAGTGAGTAAAAGGAAAGAAAAGTTGGCAAAAAATAACAGTTAAGAAAAAACTTTGGACCAACCTGATTTTAATTTGCCACGTCATGCGTCATTGCGTGATCTTTTCAAGAAACAAGAACATACAAAAATCTTTGGTATGGGTGAAAATTACAATATGAGACACTCTAAAAAATTAGCAAGCACATAAAATATTTGTAACTTGCAAATTAAAAAAAAACACATACAAGACATGGGGTTAATTTTTTTTTGGAAAATTACAACCAAAGCCCTTAAGATGAAATTAACTACAATCAAGTCCCAAAAAATAATTAGATTGCAATTATAAGTGTTATTAAGGATAAGTGTTAATAAGGATGCATTATGGGCTCGTGTTATTCGTAGTAAGTATAAGTGTGACGACGATTTAATGCCGAATATTAGATTGGGGAAAATTGGATCTAGAGTTTGGAGTGGTATTAAGAATGTTTGGGAGAATGTGAAGAATGAGATTGAAATTGTTCAAATGAATGGAGAAAGTAAAGGCAAATGGAGGTTAGATAGAAGTGGACAATTTTCAGTGAAATCAGCTTATAATTCTCTTGTGGATATTGCTCCCCAGTCCCCAGGATAGTAGGTGTTGGCAAGATATTTGGAAAATTAAGATACCTCAGAGGTGTAAGTTACAGATGTGGGTGATTCTTCCTAATAGATTGATTACAAATGCAGCTTTGTATGATCGTCATATGCATCCAGATGGGTTATGTGGGACTTGTTCAGATCAGCGAGAATCATGTATTCATGTGTTACGAGATTGTACAAGATCTCGTCTAATATGGCTTAAGTTGGGGGTTAATGAATCTGATATTGATTTCTGGTCAAGTGATGAAAGACAATGACTAGTTGGCAACATTGAGCTATCTAATAGAAATGGGATAGAGAATTGGAAGTATTTGTTTTGTGTAGCTTGTTGGTTGATTTGGCGGCGGAGGAATGAAGTCATTCACAATAATTCTTGTCCTTGTTTTGATGAAGGCATGATTGAGATAAGAGACATAGTTCGTTGCATGTTAAGAGCCAGAGAGTTGTTAGAGGGTCCGAGAAGCTTTATATAGTAAAAAAAACTTTGTTTTAGTTTACTTTTAATTTTGTATCTTTAGTTCCTTATGTATCAAAAAAAAATTAGATTGCATTGAAGTCTCAAGAGACTTGAATTAAATGCAGTTCTTTAAAATGGTTGTCATTAGAATCTCATTAAATTGTCAATACAATTCTATATTAATAATTCAATAGTTAATAATAAAATCTCATGAAGTTGTCAATGCAATTATTTAAAAACTTAGTCGTCCTTGACAATTCACGGAGTAACTATTGACAAATTATCATTTAATATAACACAAGTTTAGGAACTCAATATAATTTGATGATTTTTGTGGACTTGCTTGTGATTATGTATATTATAAGGGGTCTATTTGTGATTTTCCCAAATTTTTTATTTTCTAGTTTGTTTTTTTAGGTATCCAATCCCATTATAATATCTACAAGAGAATTTCTCCAAAAATAAAGGAATGTATATTTGTATATCACTACATGTATTCAAATATCAATAACCAATATTAATTAATTAGTTAGTGAAATGTATTAATATATTGATTAATTGATTTTTCATCATTATTTTTATATATGACCTATGTTACATCAATTCATCATGCAGAAGGTATAAATGGTGTAAATTATATCTTAAACTCAAAACAATATTGTACTTAAAAAATAAAACATTTCTAGCATGAAGTATGGTTTTAAGTTTTGGTTTTGATTGTAGGAATCTCAATGGGCGGAATAGTTGGCCATAAGTTTTAAGGTGCTCCATTTAACGTTGGTTAAGGTTGGATGGACCTTTACCACTCAACCAAACACTCTCGGTTTTGACATGAGAATAACTCCTCCAAATAGAGTTGGTAGATCCAAATTCTTTCTGAAATTAGTGGAAGGAAGCTAGATAAAAATGGGAAAATGAAAGGGCTTATTTGATTTTTCAAGAAAAAAATTCTGTAAATTCCTTTTCTAAAATTGCTTTGAAAATGAAATACAAAACAAAACATCGTTTCAAAATGTTAATTAAGATAATACTATTAGAATTTGAAAGGGAAGAAAAATCAGCAATTATGGTGGTGGCCGAGCAGCTGGTAACGACAGTGGCTAGGGAAGGTCATTGCCACCCACACAATGCAGACATCGCGTTTCTTCTCAAAGCCCTTTTTGCCCTGGACAACTTTCTATTTCAATTAATCTAATTTGTTATCTTATTCTGTTTCTCGTTACTTGATTATTATTTCTGGGTGAGATAAAATAATGAGGGTATAAGCATACAAAAAATAATAATGAGGGTATATTCAAAAACAAATCCAAAACCCCATGCATATTTATAGAAAGCAAATTTTTCTTGATGATCAAGTGCAACAAAATTCCATGTCAATTGTCAAATACAACATGATAGAAGAATCAACATCTACTTAGCTTTCTTTCGTTGCGTATATAACATATCTCTTGCTCTCTCACTCCAGCTGTTTGATAAAGTCCAAAGAGAAATTGTTAGTTGGTTATGCCACACATTGCAACAGAAGATCAGAAGTTTGAACCCTCCATAACAAAACATGGATTTTTTTAAAAGGATTGAACCAAAATGTCAATTGCAGGATTGCCCAACACCGTCCATGACAAGATCATTTGAAATTATCCACAAGATAAGAGTCAAAATCTCCAAGCTAATTAAACTGCCTCATCTTAGTCAAATATCCCCGCTAGAAATCATCTACTAGTTCTTTGGTGGCTGAGGCAGAGACTTTGTGCTATTGTATTTTGTAGTATCTTCTCATATGTCAGGAAATACTCCCTTCGGATCCAGTTTTAAGTCCTAATTAAAAGATCATGTTAACTTTTTTAAGAAGTAAGGATGTAGAATAAACAACTTTAAACTATTCATATTTATTTTTCCCCTTAAAAATTATTTATTTTACCTATAAATTAACATATATTTTAATTACACGTAAATATGTTATAAGTGATATAATTTGATTTCTCAATATTCATAAAAAGGTCAACTTCATCTTATAATTAGGATAAGGGGTGTACCTTTGAGTGATTAAACTGGGATGAAGGAGCACTGGACTCACTACAAGCACAGATGGTAATTCTTGTGTTCTTTTCATAATCTTCTACACGCTTTCAGTTTCTTAGGATTTCAAAACTTCATCTTTTTGCTTATGTCGGCAAAAAGTCTCCAAATCAATATTGCTGGTAAAAGTAACAACCTTACAATCCAAGAAGGGAACAACACAAGCATATTAATCTTATTATTAATTGAAGCACAATCTTCTGTGCACGTAAATCCCTATCATACTTAGCTTCTTGTAGCATGGACAAATAATTGAAGGAACCTTACAATCTTAGAAGGGAACAACACAAACATATTAATCTTGTTAAAATTGAATCTGTAAACTACTAACTCTAATCCATATTATGAAGTTCGACTGACTAATACTTTGAAAATATTGGTGAAACTAAATAAAATAATTAATTATAGTGGATGTTGCATAATATATTTTTTAGAAACTTATGTATATCATTATATCATATATCGATTTACAAGTTGGAAAAATTTATTTGAAGAAAAATGATGAATATCAAAGACAAAATGAAAATAGACCATATATTTAAGACATAAATTTCACCTTAAATAATGTTTATATTTTGAAATGAGTGGTACTTCCCTTCGCCTTAAATATGAGACATAGTTGACTTTTTAAAAAATCCTAAAAAAACAAAATAAGTCAATTATAAATTGATTTACCTTTTTTTCTTTAAACTAAATTATTCAACCTATAAATTAATGGATAATCTAAAATATATCAAATATGTCATAATTTAATAACATATTTTGCAACCTTAATCTCTCCAAAAAAATTCAACTAAATTTTATATTTAAGACCGGAGGGAATACTAATGGCTTGAATAAGTCTGAAATAAAAGCCATGTATCTGCTCCATCAAAGTTTGAATGTTAATAGACAATCCATAGGCACTATGAAGGGTTTACCAATTGGAAAAAGAAGTGATTGATAATGACACACGGTAATTCAGCCCGGGGGGCCTGGGTCTCTGCATGTATTTGCCAGGAAACAAAAAATTATTGCCCTTGTAATGATGACAACCCGCCTAACACCAAAAGTTCCACAAGCAAAATGAAATATTTCACCAAGAAACTTCAAAAATGATCACACACTCCTTTGAAGGATTGCTTTCAATTATTGTGGCCCCTTCCCTAATTTAAAATTGAAGACAATTTTCTAAAAAAAACGTACTTGGAAATGTGGGAACAGAATTGTGTTACCAAAAGGCATTTTTGACTTAAAGCTGGCCTTTAGTAAAGCGTATCTTAATTGGCTTTCATAGGCATTGATTTCATTCATCTTTTTCTGTCGTGAAGTATATTAAATGATTAATCTACTATTGCTCTTGGAAGTTATATCAAGCAAACTTAATCATGCTGGCATATCCGTGCAACTGCATGGCCCCTTATAAATCTCATTTTCAAGTTGAAAATATCATCAAATTAACATTATTCTTACATGTGTTGTTATTCTTCACATTGTTCTGGGCCAGACAATGTTTTGGCCCTATCTGGGACATGTATATGATATATTCAACAACTCTGGCTTTCTGATAACGAATTGATGGTGGAAATTCACCGTGACTTGTGTCCACATGTGTATGAACGGACGTTTTTACCTTAGCTGGATTCACATGTATCATATTTTCCGCCTTATCTGTCAGTACATATCTCTTGCTTTGCGTTCAAGGTATTGCATTTAACTAATTCAACTCTCAATTCACAAAATGAAGTGTGTGAGTGAGAGATCTGAACATTAAGTTCTATTAATAACAAGAATTCTCGTGCAATGAGAACAGAATTAGTTGGGAAGGTTATATACCTTAAAAAAAAAAAAAAGTTTAATGGGCCAGATTTTCTCGGAGCTTATTGGAGAATATTGTTAAGGAGCCAAAGGAAAAAAAACATGTGAGATGACTGCTAAGAAATCATGGAACAATCTTCTGTCATACTTCATGAGAAGGCAACTTTACTCAAATAAAGAATTCAAGTTTTCCTTTTTACATGTTACATCTAGAATATGCTTATTCACATCTCAATGAGAAATTCTTGCATTGTGTGAACCCAATACACCACATTATTTATGGTTTGACTAACCACAAGGTAACACATAAGGTATGATGTGAAATTTTTAAATTGACTTGGCACCATAAAAATAGTGACTAACAGATAAAAATATATTTATTGAACCTGACTAGCCAAGTTATATTCAGCTTTGAGTTCTTATGGTTATACTCAGTCTATGTCTGATCAATCCTTGTTTGTTCATGAACAAGATGCTTCTTTCACTGGTTTGTTGGTGTATGTAGATGATGCTTCTTTCAGTTTATGTAGTTTTCATTAATCAAATTAAATTTGCGTTCTTTATTTCAACATGAACACAAGGTCAGAGACATTGACACGCGATTCATGGCTCTAAACTATACAATACCATTAAATTACATTGTCAACAGTATCTTCATTTTCAGTACACATTACAGTATATGCTGATCCCAAGTCTTATATAAATATTTAAAATGCAAGGTTGGTCAAGTTTTTTGGCTTTGCTGCCTAACATCAAACACAACAAAATTAGGTGTTGACAAAGAAATCACAAAAGCGGGTCGGGTCCCTATGTTTGAAGAAAACTGTTTAAGGTAGGCAAAAGAACCTGCAGGGGTGTTGGTTTGACCTGACTATCAATAGCGTTCTGTTGTTCTTGGATTACTAAAAGCAGAAAGTAAAAATGATGATAAAGTTTTCTACTTGTACAGATGGCAAAACAAATCTTTCATCATCATCATTATTTTTATTATTCTTTTTTTTTTGTGCTAAAGCCCTGCGTGGGAAAAGCAAACTAAAAATGGTGTAGAAAGTGGACTCCAAATCATGTGACCCGAGAAAGAATCTCATCTGAAACTTAAATATATAAATAATGCATGGCCATATATCAAAACTTCAGCAATCTCTCTCTCTCTCTCTCTCTCCTCCCTCCCCCTCTACCACTTTCTGTCATATAAACATGAAAAGCTGAGGGGAGTGTTGTCTGGTTCGAGATCATTCGTGAATTATCTCATATACAAGGTTTCTCTGAGTGATTTCGGACCAGGCTTCATTCCCCTCAGCTACCAAGCATAAGAAATTAAATATGACTATCTCCTTATGCTGCCAAATCATACCAGAAGAGCATATTATATTGCAAAGACTAAGAACAAATATGAGGGATTAATTTGCAGTTGGATCAGATTAGAAGCGGGTATGACTCAAAACTATGATTTTTCTTTCTTTTGCTTTGTTTTCTTACCAACAAGTTTTCTTTTTCTTTTTTAGGCTACTTTGTATTGTCTTTGGGACTTGAACTGGAAGTTTCTGCTACGTTATAGCTCTTGCATGCATTTAGATTGGCGGAAAATCTTTATTTCATCTTTATAAGAATTCATACTAACACGTCCTTCATTTATGTCTAAGTATTTCTACCAGATAAGTCTGGTGTTTAACCTTTGTTTGTCAACTTTGATTTATTTAGCATAAAAAACTGAAAAAAAAAAATCTATGATATTGGATTGTATTTGTGTGAAGTTCATTATTTCAAGTGGGTTAGGTCTTCTTGGCGTTGTCATACCTTCGTGGAGTGTTTGGAGCCACATCTTGTGATGATTTTCAACTAGCATATAATGTAACTCAAGTTAGAATTCTGTTATAATTCAGTGAAATGTTCACAAATCTATCTAGCAGCGATAAAAAGGTATAATTCCCTGACAAAAAAGCCACTCTACGTTTATATGGTGACGGTAGTATTAGATGTAGCTAAAGATCCAAGCAAGTCCTCCTAATGTCAAAAAACATTCCCTGAAAATTTTAAAAGCTAAGGTTCATTATCTTCACATTATTATGAGGATTTAATGACATTTTTTACTGCATAGTTAAATAATGGGTTCATATATTTAGCTCATACACGTTGACAAGTTTTGATGAAATATTGGGGGGATTTGATCAGAAGTACAATCATTATCAATGTCACTTTTGGCTTTGATACTTACTACTACTGTTCACTATAACATAAAGTCTACGTGTCCTTCTCAGGAGGCGCCTACCCAAGAAAAGAAACCCATCTAAATTCCTAAATTATTATTGTTATATGTGATCCCGAAGAAAAATGGAAAATAAAATAAATCAAAAGGCGGGACATAGACTGTATAAGAGTGGGGACAGTTTTGAAGGGCCTGGAATTTTATTTAGTGGACCTATAGCTTATGTAACTGAGATTATCACATTATTATGCTCAACCTTGTTTGACACGTACCCAAATACTACTAAGGAAATTGAGCACACTCACCGTCAGACAAAAATATCAAAATGAATACTTTTATTGGAGTTGCCATCATCAAACTGGACTCTAATTAATACTGGCATAAAATTTTAGATTTCAATTTGCTTAATAATTGAGTATGCCACGTCCATCATCCAACCATTTGGCTCCTGATAAGTGATGTGACACTATCTTGAGTAAACTGGAGTCAAAAGTAGATAAAGGGAGACAATAATTATGATGCAGTCCAAGCAACAAGACATTCATGTTCTATATTTTAATATTATTACTATTATTATTTAAAAATTAAAATATCCTGAATGTGGCCCGTTAGTCAGGTTAGATTCAATTAAATTAGGATTTTATTATTCTAGTGTTTGATGGAGTGATACAATATCTGCTCTCTTGGGGTTCCCTGAACTGGTAAAGGCAACTACCATAGGCCATCACTGGTCGGACTCCAGTCAAAAGAGACCTCTATCAAGTATCAACTCATAGTGTTTTATGCTTTCAGATTCTCAAGATAAATCGTGGTTATATGGATCTCTGATTAAGATCAATTAACAATGGGGAGAAGTATATATAAATCTTCCGCTGCTATACTACTCTAAATATTGTTAGACATCATATAACCATTCAGTTAATGTCTTATAAGAACGGTCTCACAATTCATACACTCATCATATCGAGCTTGCAGAGACAATGTATATGCAAGACAAGCAAAATCTTGCACACTTAAAACTTGATTTTAAGATTAGAATTTGTGTACACCGAATCACTTCACATCTATCTTAACAATTTGCTCTAAAGATCACCCTCTTCATCCAAGTTTAGTTATATGTACATAAATTAGAAAGTTATGTGGTATTTTTGTAATTGTTAGACGGAATTAGCTTTTATAAAATACTACCTCTGGTCCTAAATATAGGACCTAATTGACTTTTTTTTGGAGAGATTAAGGTTGCGAAATAGGTTATTAAATGATGACATATTTGATATATTTTTAGATTATCCATTAGTTTAGAAGTAAAATAAACTAGTTTAAGGGGGAAAATAAGGTAAATCAATTTTAGGATTTACCTAAAATTAATTAATCGTACTCATCAAAACTACCTAACCGCAGTTATTTTTAAGGATTTTCTAGAAAAAGTCAATTAGGTCTTATATTTAGGATAGGAGGGAGTAGCTTTCATAAAATGATAGTGGAAAAAACTTGCATCTAATCTAGCTAGTAGGACCGAGTTACAACCATCAAATAATTGAATCAGAGATTGACATATTTTGGTGAGGAGGATCGGATAGTCGAACATGGTAACAGTGACATGAAAATTGAGGATATGCTACCAAACCTACTACATCTTTTAAGTTTGATTTTAAGAAATAAGGTCCAAGTTGCCATGATTAGGTCCTAATATAAGCAATTGAAATCGTAGTAGCATTTTATGGTAGGTCCATGCTTAGTTTCACCCATGTCAATTTGTTAGCTTTGTAGTATGAAAGCAAAGCACGTCACTGACCAAAACATTCACTTACAACTTCCACCTTAACTTTATTTTAGTTTATATTTGTAGTGGTACATAACACAGATTATACTATCTAGCACATTTCTAGGAAATAGCTCGATTTTCCATGTAGTACAAAACTTATTTGCAGTTGAATATCACATTTATGGACGTTTGTAAAACATAGACCACCTCCCAAGCATGAATACGAGTCTACCGGCGTGTGCGTGCGTGTGTAATATGTAAGTTCACATTAAATAAAATTATTCATAAGTTATAGATCATGTAACTAACCTCTAATTCAATACAAAATAGGAGCTTACTATAGTAAAAAATTTAATGGCATGTGATCAACTGTATATCCCCTTGACCCCTATAACTTTTGAAATGTGAGAATGATTGTATGTCCAGACTCATATGTTCAACAAATGATATCTGTGAGACAATAAAAGTATAAAAGGTGGGTTGTCCCTTTTGTTTCTCTTTTGACTTCCTTATATTGCAGAGTTCACACCACAAGCCTCAACACAGAGCCCTTGTGCAGGGTTAAAGTCATCATTTGGAGTTAAAGGAATCAACAAGATCGATCTTTTAGATACTTTTTGACTGAATCATATGATAAGTATCCATTTGTCCATTATGGCATATAAGTGGCAATAACCCAATGATGATTTGTTACCGAGGGAACACTACACCTGTACAAGCTACTCATGTCTTCAAATAATTGTCGCTTGCAATGAGGAGCAGAAAATATAGCACAGTTCACAGATAACTAAAATTCTTTTTAAAAGGAAGAAATATAAACCAGATGCTAACAACAACAAAAATAACGACAATAATAACAGTAGTAGTACTTGTAAGTTGTAACAGCAGCAGGGATTATAACGATAAAGGTGATGATAAAACAGTGCCGTACAAATACAAACAGCACATGACATGCTCTCTATACTGCATCAAAATCTCGAAAAGATGCTACGTTGTTCGCATGATTGATTGATAGATAGACAGGCTAGATTTAGGCGATATTTTAAGGACTATTTGCTATCAAGTTTCCCATAAAATTATGACAGAGAAATTTAAAGACCCAATTGATGTTTATTAGCCACTACTTATCTATCACATTCTTACTGAGGAATCGATAAGAAAACACTAAATTAATTTGTCCTTGCTTAAATAAGTACAAGCAGAGATCATATTCCAACAAACACTTACCTAAGTTGCCAATCAAGTTTCACTATACAAGTATACATATTGAAGAAATCTCAGATAAGATGCAATTAATAGCTGCCGCTTCAATCTCCATATGCCTCAGACAGAATGGCTGAAACAGCACTTAAAGCCACAATCTAAACCCACTAATCCGCAGTTTCCAGTAGAACTTAACTTCTATTCAATAATTAAGAAGCAGCTATCAGAAAATTAGACCTCTGGTTGTATACTATAGCGCCACATTGTGGTCTAAGTTTGGCTCTATTCTGTCCAAGAATATAACTACATTGATTACTCAAGGCTAGTTTGGGAAGCATAGCACCTTGCTAAATATTTAAAACCTCATTGATTCCATCATTCCATTTTCTTATTCTTCCAATAGTCATGGAAAAACGCCAGCACTACGCAATGTATAATCTCTGTTCCATGAGTGAAAACAATCCATGTAATTAGTTATGATTCTAGTCTTGACAAATTGCTGTCTCTTCAGCTTTAGGGCAATGTCAGGTCACATGATTCATGTCCTCCTTATGTGCATTACATTTTATGCAAACTCCCATTGCAGCCAATATGAAATCCTTTTATGTCAATTTGCCAGCAAAAGATTCCATCAGATGAGGCTTCCCTTGGCATATAATTATCAGAGTCTGGATAATAGCAAACAAAATCAATGTTTGTCGTTTGATCGTTTCTTGGTTGCTACCTCTGCATATGCATTGAAAAGTCTCACTCCTAACTAGAAACCTCACATCATCATCCAGTAGGCTCCTTATGAAGAAAATTTGGAAGCGAATTCAGATATTCATGATAACTTTCGTCCTGGGGCAGTAAGTCCACCACTATAGACATTGTAGAGGGATCTGGTGACAAGTTTTTCATTGCCATTTTGTGAAGAAGATCAATGACCTTAGCTGAATCATTTTCCTGACAGAAACCTCGCATAAGTGTATTATAAGTAACTACATTTGGAGCACAACCGTTCTTCTCCATTTCCAGAAACAATTTCTCTGCTTCCTCTAATTTTTTCTTCTTACAAAGCCCATTTATCATGATACTATAAGTTACAACATCTGGCACAAGGCCTTTTTGAGAAATTGTAGAAAATAACTGAAAAGCAACTTCAAGCTTCCCTGACTTACATAACCCATCAATGAGGGGATTGTACATTTCAGTGATTAGTTCAATATTGTTACTTTCTATGGTATTAAGCAATTCCATTGCTTCTGGAAAACAATTATTCTTGCAAAGCCCGTCCAAGAATATACAATAGATTGCGGAATCTGTTATCTGGCCATGAAGCTGCATCTGATTGAACATCTTCCATGCATCCTCAATCTTGCCTATTCGGAAAACACCTTTTAACAAGGAGATATTTAAGTGAGGAGGTGGCAAAAACCCATCACGAATCATCTCATCATATGTTTTCATAGCTTTTTCTATCTTATTATTTTTGCAGTAACCATTGATCAGCACATTGTAACTAACAATATCATACTCTAGGCCTTTACTCTTCATTGATACAAATAATTTCTCTGCTTCATGGAGCTTACCCACTAAAAGATACCCGTCCATCAAGGTATTATAGATGCGGCTGGGAGGTTCGATGCCTCTTTGAATCATTGTTCTGAACAATTTCTCAGCTTCTTGCACCTTCCCATCCTTGACATAAGCATGTATAAGAACATTAAACGTAACAGAATTAGGCTGAATTCCGCAATCCACCATCTCTTTATACATCTTCTCCGCCTCCTTTGAATCACCACAACTATAAAAGCCATGTATCATAGAGCTATAAAGCACCACATCTGGAGATATACCACCGCCCTTCATTTCCAAGAAAAGTTCTTTCGCCTTATCCATCAAACCAGCCTTACAAAGACCATCAATAATCGCAATGTAACAATGTATGTTAGGTTTGCATACCAATCTGGACCCACCTTTAGCCTTGACCATTTCTTCATGCAGCCTAAGTACATAGTCAATGTATCCATTTCGACACAAACCATTGATTAAGGTCCCATATGTAACCACACTAGGCCTAACACCAAGCTTAACCATCTTCTTAAACAACAACACTGCCTCCTTAGTTCTACTCTCTTTACACAGTCCAGTAATCAAACAAGTATAAGTAAATTTATTAGGAAAATAACCCCTCCTAACCATACTCCCCATAACTGAAAATCCAGCACATGACAGATTCACATGACAAAAGCAGTTCAAAAGAATATTTAATGTAATAAAATCAGGTAACAACCCAAATAAGCTGAGTCTAGTGAAAAGAGATATCACAGTGGAATAGTGCTTGTTCTTTGCAAGGGCACCTAAGAGGACATTAAAGGATGAAAGAGGAGGGGTTGGGTTTAGATGAAGCATGTGATGAAAGTAGTGCAAGGCTTCATCTTTAGAGATTTTCCTTGCTTTACAGTCAAGTTTGAGGAATTTGTGAAGTGGGGTTTGACTTTGAGGGGTAAAGTTGGAATTGAGAGTGGGAGAAGTAAGTGGGTGTGTGCAGGGAGATGTTGAGCTAGTGGAGAAGTGTTGAAATAAAGAAGGTAACTTACAGAAAGATTGAGAAGCAAAAATGGCAGAAGAAGAAGAAGAAAGCTTGGAGAGCATTTGAATTTTGAAGAGAAAAGGAAGTTTCGCCGGCGATTAATTGCTAAAACTTCAGTCGCCGGGAACATTTATGTGTTCATTTCCGGTGGGTTTTAAATATTTGACCTAATAATTTGTTTTTAGGAAAATCCGTCTTCATGACAAGAACAGCATTTGGACAAAAAAAAAAGACAGAAACAGTGGATATATAGAGAGACAGATGTGTCTATGTACTTACGTACTAATGTTTATTATTGTAAGCAGCTACCTACAATTTTTGTCTTTTTTTTTTAATTGCTTCCCCCGGTGTCCCACACCCTTCGGGTGCAGACTAATCCGGAGTCGCCAGCCGGGATTCCCGTAAACGGGGTGACTGACTTCCCGGGGGTTCGAACTTGGCACCTTTGGGCTAAATGGCGGGATCCACACTTTGGGATCCTCTTCAAACCATCAAGCTACGGCCCCCCGGGCACAATTTTTGTCTTTAATATAAGTCATTAACTGTTGTATTAAATGTTTTTTCCCACTTTAACCATATTAATAATGGAGATTCAAAATTGAAAATGTGAAACACATTAATGAAGTGTGAAGTTGGAAGAAGCGACAAATTTATGCTGAATTTTAAGACACAACTATCATTTCTTGGTATGCGAGAAATGAGTAAATGATGACTTATAATAAAGATTAAGGGAAGTATATATAGAAAATGTATGAAAGTTAGTTAAGTGTATATAGTTAATTTTTGTTTTTCCAAGTTTGCCATTATTTATTAATAATAATATTATTAAGAGAGATGAAAAATGTAGTGATTACTACATTCTCTTTTTTTTAACTGAAAATTTCCTTCTCTTTTTATCAGTTACTTATTTTCCACTTTTCCACTTTTCTCTTATCCCAGTAGACAACAAGTCAACAAGTCACCTCCCCCGCCCCCGCCGCTGCCGGGTGTGGCCGGAGAAGGCGGTGGCCGGGATGCGGCGGGGGAGGCGGCGGCGGGGGAGGGGAGGAGGAGTGGGGAAGAAGAAGGAGGAGGGGCAAAACTGTCTTTTTACTTTTCAAGTATATTAAAGTGAGGTCCCTTGGGACCCTACATTAATATTTTCAACTTTTGGGACTTTTCTAGTATTAACTCCCTTGTGAGGGATCTCAAATTAATTTTCCCAAAAATGTAATGATTACTACATTATCTGAGGTGTTTTTTCCCTTTTCTCTTTATACAACAAGTCAAAAATTTAATTAATGTGCAACCATAATTGATTATTGATTAGTGTTAAAATAGGAAAACTTTCGTTAACTAGTGAGACAATTTTGTCTCGTTCATATATTTTAGATTAAAATTTTTCAAGTTTTTTGCTCTTTAATTACAGATTGAATGGAGTATTTGCTTAATATTGCTTAGAAAAACCAAAAAGAAAATTTGGATCAGCATTAAAATATCCAAATTTCAATTCAGACTTTAAAATTCACCAATTATTTGGACAAAAATAGAAGGAGTTGAAGAATGAGAGATCAAAACCGATATGTAGCTGATAGATGTAATAAAAAATGATATTTTTTGCCGACAAAAAAAAGATGGGGTTGTAAGTTGTAAACTTTAAGGAGTTGAGAATCGGGAGTTTTGATTTTGTCTCGCTTTTTTTTTATAACTTGTCTCACTTGTTTTCCCCTATGTAATGGAAATAAATACTATGAATTTTGGATACCTAATCAGGTTGATTGATAATATATTGCGTTTTTTTTTTAAAATATCATAATCATCTTATCTTGTTTTATTCCTTCCACCTTATTTGCTTTATCGTGGATGAGGGGATATAAATAGGATTGATAAGGGAAAGACTTCATAAGAATTATAAATAACTTAATTACAAAAATTTTGTTATAAATATAATTGGTGTGACTAGTAAATTTCTAAAATTGAACTTGTTGGTTTGTTTTATTAAAAAAAACGAACTTGTTGATTCAATTACAAAACATAATACAAATTAATAAGTTTACTCTGACAATTCCTACCAAACGATGCAATAATTTGATTGCAGGCATAAGATATATGCATGGCGGGATAAAGTAATGCATATATTTAGCATATAAAAAAATTAAACAAATTAAATTCACAGCCATTGAAAAAACTGCAAACGTGTGGAGGCTCTAGCTAATATTGCCATGCGAAGAGATTAGCCTCCTGCCAACTTTTTCATGGACCTCAATCTAATGTAACGTTAAGCGAGCAAACCACATTAGTTATATTCTGATGAACAATTTGCTTTGATTCGATCGTTCGCAACAAAAAAGTTTTGATATTACACGAGCTGACATTATTCTCCTATATACTTAAGGTGGTTTCCACCTTAAATTTCTCATGGAAATGCAGCAAGAAGGTACGTACGTGGAAAAAGTCAATTTGATTATTATATGCTGCAATGATGTCAAATATATAACTCCTCTTTTGATAATTTCCCTTTCCAAATCTCTTCAGATGATTACTACAAGCCCTCCTTCGCACTTATCCTCGTGGCCTCATGCATGGGGCTCATATTTGCCATCACGTTGCATTATTTCATGAAAAGGATAAGAGATCAGAGGATCGTTCCACAGATTAGATTATCAAAAACAGGGCAACCCGTGAAACTAGAAAAATTCTCCCATTATGTAGGTAATAATTACATATGGGCCTTAGAATTTGAATTCCTCTTATTTTGGAACTACGATTAATTAGTGGTATAGATATATTTGTTTTTGAATAATAATCATATGGATAGTGCATGTGAGATTGTGTGATTTTGATGCAGCTAGGCAACTGGGATTAGATAGGAGAAATTGTCCCCTACTATGTAAATTAGCATCAGAATATGTGAGAAAATATGAGGACTATCAAGAAGATATATACAAATACTTTGCCGGAGAACAAGATCCCAGTTCTTTATATGTGAAACTTGTGGAGGAATTTGAGAGATGCATTCTTAGTTACTTTGCATTCCACTGGGGATATGCTGATATCGTGATAAGTCAGGTATTCTTCGAATTCTCCATCATCATCGTCCATACAAATCTTTCAAGGGCTAAGGTGCAAAAATACTCGTTTAATTGAAGCAAACATCTTATACATTTTTGGAGCAAAAGTATGTAAGACATTTCAAAACGAAGGCAAAAGTACCTATGATTTTTGAAATGTCGTGGTTACTTTTGCAGCATTTCTAAAATATCATATATACTTTTTGCCCCATTTTTAAAATAGCATAGATAATTTTGCCCCAGTTTTAAAATGTGATGGTTCTCCAAAAATGAAATTACAGGGTGTTGGACACACCTTAATGACAATTACCGCTTGTTTTTTCACCTTTGCCCTTTTTTCAATATCCTCAAAACTCGCAACCTATCTTCAGCAAAGGAATTTGTAACAGATAATAAATAATAAAGAGCATTATTTTTGTTGGTATTTCAGGTATTAAGTTGCGAAATGGAACCCAAAAAGAGGTTCAAACACTTAGTTATGGAAGCAACCAGGTGAGAATTAATAATTTCTTTCTAGTGTCTTGCTCTGATTTAGCTGTGATTGAAAAGGTAGAACAAGACAAGCTTGGTGGTACTCCCTTTGGTCCTTATTATAATGATACCAATCAAAATAAATTTTGGTCCTTCACAATAAGGACAGGAGAGAGTATCAAGCATAACATGAGCATGATCATCCACTAAAATGGATATGAGAAAACTAAGTAAATCAACACTTGTATTTTGTATCTCTCTTTCCCTAGCTAGTTCCATAACTGGTTTGAATCCGCCAACTTAAGCACAAGGTTAACTTGTGCTACCAATCTCATGTGGTTAGAAACTTTGGAATATTATGTGGTGGTTTTGACATATACGCTTGTTTTGTATAGGGAACAAAGGTTGAAGAGAGCATCAGAGAATTTGAAGATGATGAGGATTTTCACCACATTAGTGGAAGAGATGAAAGTAATGAGGCAAGTAGATGAGTCTCGGTGTACAGAGGTGATGGCTCCTGTTGCTCTTAGTGATAGGAGTCCAGTGCTCCTTCTCATGGGTGGTGGCATGGGAGCTGGCAAGAGCACTGTGCTTAAAGACATTCTCAAAGAGTATGATCCAATTAATGTTAGTTTTGGTTATTGTTGTTTCATCACCAACTCAGAATTCCTAATAGCTGAAGCATGTTGTAACAAAGATTCCATTTAATATACTGCTAAACATTATTCCATCGCATTATATTTCAATAATAAGGTTACAAGGTTAATGAGGTCCATAAATATTGATTACATGCATGACATGCATAGGAGGTCATAAATATTTTTGTAATCATTACAACTAACACCGGAAATCTAACATCTATTTATGAATGAAATTTTAAACAGGCCTTTCTGGGCAGAAGCAGCAGGGAGTGCTGTAGTTATTGAAGCAGATGCCTTTAAAGAATCAGATGTTCTCTATAAGGCCCTTAGCTCTAGAGGGCATCATCACGACATGATTCGAACAGCTGAGCTGGTGAGACACTAGACATTATCCTCTGCCTTTTTCATTCTGAAATAATGATTCTCTTGGACTCATTTCATACTTGTATGATCTTTTTCGTACAGCTATAACATCTTTCTTAATCTTTGCAGTTTGACTAGAATTCGGTTTTAGTCTTTGTAGTTTCAATATTTTGGTTTTTATCCCTATAATGTTGTAAGAACCTAATCCAAGTTTAAATATATGGATCAAAATCAAAAAATAGGGTAAGAGTATATATAGGGATCAAAACCATCCATTTGAAACAACCAAGGACAAGAACTAAAATTTGAACAAACTGGAATAAGGTCCAACAATATAGAATTAACCCTTTTTTTAATTATGTCAAGAGAAACTAACCATCACATACAGGTACATCAATCATCTACAGATGCAGCCTCATCCCTACTGGTGACAGCATTAAATGAAGGGAGAGATGTAATTATGGATGGCACTCTCTCTTGGGTACCATTTGTTGTGCAGACTATAACTATGGCTAGATGTGTTCATCGCCACCGTTATCGCATGGGACCAGGTTATAAGGTGGCTGATGATGGAACTGTGACTGAAAACTATTGGGAACGAATGGAAGAAGTAGGAACAGAACAAAATGGAGGCAAACAGAGAAAGCCATATAGGATAGAACTTGTTGGAGTAGTATGTGATGCTCACCTTGCAGTGATTAGAGGAATAAGGTAGTGATCATATCTTTATATAAATGGAGCACGGTTCATTATATTTGAGAATCTTAGTGGCCTAATCATGAAAGCTGAACCTTGTGAACAATGCTTACAGGAGAGCAATCATGACTAGAAGAGCAGTAAGAGTACACTCTCAATTGAAGTCCCACAAGAGATTTGCTGACGCATTTCTTGCTTACTGTCAACTGGTAGACAATGCACGACTTTATCTAACCAATGCATTAGAAGGCCCCCCTAAGGTATACATACTTTCCCTTTTCTAGATGTTCCTATCTCCAATCTTGAACTTGAACTAGATAATCAATTCACAGATAGCAAATAAATTAGTTAACTAAGTTATTAATAACAATTATGTGTTGGTTTCAGAAATATCATTTTTATTCAAGTGCATTGTAACCATCTTTTAAAGAAAACCCCCTTATTTTGTGCAATCTATAGTTCATTTTGGATCCCAATTTATGAATTTGGGAGATAAAGTTAATTGAGGTCTTATAATTATGGAAAATAAAAAAAATATTTGTCTGAGTCTTATATTTAATGCTGGAGGTAATATCAAAAATTGCATGTTCCTTGCGACCTTACCTAAATGAAAATATTAAAGTTACAGCCTTCATTAGTAAGACTTTGTCTTCTAAAGTTTTATAAAAACAAATGAACCTGAATTTCTATAACTTTTTTAAGAGTATATCTTTATACCTCAACTGCACTTTTTTCCTACAACCATTCAGCATAAAAAAGTCATTAAGGCGGAATAAACTTGAATAGTTTGAAATAATACATAAAAGGAGGTAAAAAACATGAAATCTTAATAGTTCTATCTCTAGTGTGATACTCGTTTATATTTTCCGGTTATGGTTTTTTTCTTGGATATCTGAGATGATAGGTGTTGTTATGTAGTTGATAGGGTGGAAAGATAGAGACAGGACATTGCTGGTTGATCCAGATGAAATTGATTGCGTGAAGAAGATTGCCAAGTTGAATGAGGAAGCTTGCTCTATATATGAACTTTACAAGCACCCTCACCCGGCTCATCAAGCAGGATCAGTATGGAAAGACATTGTGTTATCCCCCACAAGGTTGAATATCCAACAAGAGCTCAAGTATTCTATTCAAAAGGCTGAGAGATCGAAATGAAAACTTCATGTAATATGAACTTGCATTCCACCCTCAACTTCCGAGACTTGGAAGGAAGTGTGAGGAGGAGGAGGTAAATAACTTGTATTAGTAGCTCAACAAACATACACTAATTTAAAATTTGAAGGTACGGAAATTTTTGTGTGTATAAGAGTGAATGTTCGACCGCTCCAATGTTGATTACATAGGATTATTTCACGAGATAGTTCAAATTATTTTTCTAGAGTACAAAATGCAAATACACTAAAATACATATAGCATGTGTCTTATTTACTCTTAAAAACAGTTTACTTTTCCTCTCCATGATTCAGAACTAACAGTTTTTGTGTTCAAGAAAATTTGACTATAACTTATGGTTGACGTAGATGGGATTTAAGTCACACATACAAGGGCAAACAATGGACTTCCTATGTTAGAACAAAGTAGAAGTCTATGATATACGAACACTGTTACGTGTAAAATAGTTTTTAATCATGATTTACAGTGAACGATACAAATACGTAAGTGACGTTTTGACATGCTCATGATTAATAGCTTCATGGTAAAAACAATTGGTTATAAGCAAAAAAAAATATAACTAAGTTTGTTCGTATATTTATTTATTAACCCTTAAAAACAAAGTTGGAACGAAAAGCAACACAACTTCAAACTATAATTTATGAATGTCAGTAATGGCATCACATATACATATAGTATGATTAAACGCTAAATTAAATAATAAAATTCATATAAAAATAAAAACAATACAAGATTACATCTAATTTATTAAATTAGAGGCAGCCAAAAAACAATAAAATGGAATAAATGAACATTATTTATACAATAAAAAATTAATAAATAATATATATGTTTGTGTATGTCTGTAGGGGAAATATTTACTATTTCCTTTTTTTTTATTTCAATATTTACTATTTCCTTATTCTTAAATGGATTTACTATTTTATTTCAAGTTGCTCTGTTTTTAGAATTTTTAACTAATTAACCCGTAGGAAGAGAACATACACGTGTAGCCATTGTCTTGTGAGTTCAGTGCCGAAGGGATTAAACAATGAGCGTCGGGTTGTCCACCTAGTCGTGAGTTCGATCTCGAGGAGTGACACTTAGTTGTGCCTCTATCGCTGCGCTTAGGAGGGATATTCACAGCGCATGTTGCCTACCATAAAACAATATCCCAGTTTAAGCTACGACGCTGGGTTGGGTCAGACGGTCATACATTAGTTTCCCTACTCTTGGATTGTGAGTAAGCCCAACCCCTTTCCTAAAATTTCCTTAAAAAAGGAAGAGAACGCGTGTTCGAATCCCGAGAGGTGCAGATTACAGGAGGCGGTGTTCAACAAAAAAAAATTAAGTTATTATCCATAAGACTAAAATAATTTAGATTTAGATATATCCAAATAAAAAAATGCAGAAGACCAAATTATAGCTAAATAAGTTAGTAGCCCAATCACATTGGGCTTTAAAAAAAACCTAACCCATCAGAATTGAGAAACCCTATAAATGCTGACGATCGAAGCCGCCACAGCGAAACCCTAAAAAGAGACTCGCTCTGCTACAATCAGCGCCTCAATATTCTCTCGTTTGCAGATTGCAGCCATGGTAATTCTCCCAATTCTCAATCTCCTCTCAGCATAATAATTGAATGAAACGCACTGTTATGATTTTTAGCAGGAAAAAATGCATATATCATTACTCATTGTGGTATTGTTGTGATTTTTTTTGCAGGCGGATGTTGAAGGTGATGCGGCTCCAGGAGTGCCGAAGAAGAGAACGTTCAAGAAGTTCAGCTTCAGAGGCGTTGATCTCGATGCTCTCTTGGACATGACCACTGATGAGCTTGTTAAGCTCTTCACTGCTCGTGCTCGTAGAAGGTACTGTATTATTCATTCCGGCCATTCTCTCTCTTTTGTACTCATCTGATTTGTCTGTTTGTGATCTAATTATAATTATAATTACCTGTTGTGTTTATTGTTTGATTTCAGGTTTCAACGTGGTTTGAAGAGGAAGCCTATGGCTTTGATTAAGAAGCTCCGTAAGGCGGTGAGTTTAGTTTTATTATTCATTCGACGATTATTGTGATATATGGTATGATGGTTGTTACTGATGGTCGACATCGTTTGACATTATGATGATTGATGTTAATTTACATTTATCATGTAAATTATCTATTTATGGATTATCTGATTTTCTAGCCTTGCTTTTCCAAAAGAAGAATCAACCACTGTACGGGTTAAAATTTAAGCATGAAGTGGTGTATTATTCACTTCACCTTAGCCATGGCATAACCTGGGCCTTATTGCTGCTAACCTGAATGAGATAAGATAAGACTACTATCGTTGGAAAGATAAGTAGAAAGAGCTCAGGGGCTAGATAGGATATGGATTAGGTTGTAATCGGAAGAAGACAGTAGGAAATTCCATGGTTTAACCTTCAAAGGCTTGACTAGCCTAAGAAAGAATTGAAATGAAATTAGTCATTGCAAGAGATTATGTATTGTGTAGTTTGTTTTAATTTTATGTCTAATGTCATGTGATTGCTACGTGCATCGATCTTTTTATTGTTACTTAGTATGTAGGTTCTAATGTTAGGGCATTTTATAGCTCAGCATTTTACTTTTTGTCACTTCTTGCCTGAGTTAATTTGGCTTGTTTTTGTTTATGACTTGAGTAATTATTTTCAATACATGGTTGTGATGTGTAAGCTAGTTCATCGAAGCTTCTGTTGAGCATTTTAGGATGATCCTTATTTTGGCTCTATTTTTGGTTATTGTGGAGGGCATATTGTTTGAAAAATAACACCTACAAGACATTTTCTGATCAACTGATCAAATGTCATACTGCCATTGTTTTTTTTAATTTAAAATTAAAAGCTCATGTCTACGAAATATTTATGGGTACATTTGGCTCTATCCCGTAGTAATTACTGATTTAGTGGGATAGTTTTTCTCATGTGATGTTTTGAAGATGAATTATATCTGCCGGTAAACTGTTGTCACAACCCTGATTGTCTATGTTGTGTATTTTAAATTGTATTCTTGACTTTATTTAAACACCAATATGTATCTTGACACAGAAACGAGAGGCCCCACCTGGTGAGAAGCCACAGCCAGTAAGGACTCATCTTCGCAACATGATAATTGTACCTGAAATGATTGGCAGCATCATTGGTGTCTACAATGGGAAGACCTTCAATCAAGTTGAAATTAAACCTGAAATGATCGGTCACTATCTTGCTGAATTCTCTATCAGTTACAAGCCTGTTAAGCACGGAAGGCCAGGTATTGGTGCTACTCACTCCTCAAGGTTCATTCCTCTTAAATGAGAACAACAAACCCATCCCTTTTCTAGCAATGGAAGTACTTTTTACTTGTTGTACCGAACTATTTATATAGCTTCTAGATGATTTTGCATTGCTTTTCTTGATATCTCTGAACCTAGGAATGGATGTTGTTTCCATAAAAAAATTAGTGAGCTTTGTGATTTATCATCCTCTTTATTTTGATGGATATGCATTTGTGAAATGTTTGGCTTATTGGAGTAGATAACAAAGCATGATCTAACTGATTTTTATACCCGTCATCAGATATATGATGCTAAAAAATTGCTTTCAAAAGGTTGATTCTGAACTTAGCGAACTTGTTGTGATATCACATACGAAGTAAGATTCGTTCGAGCCAGAAACAATTATAAGGGCATTAGAACAGCAGTCCGGAACGAATTATTGGCAATATGGGTTTTACATGATTGAATGAGTTTTGGTTTCTTCCATATAGACGACTTGGTTTTGAAGATTTGGACCAATGCTTTGAACATGGTCAGCTTTGATCAAAGCTTGTTATGATGCCATTGTTATATAATTAAGGGGTAATAAAAATATAAATTATGGAAAAGAAGAGTAGCAAGTGAACTGACTATAACAATTAAGGTTGGAATTTTCAATATTGGGTTCGATCATGGTAAATTGTAGAGTAGTTTAACATACCAGGCATTTTTTTTTAAATAACCATGTCAGGCTCCAAATTGAAGCTAAGAGTCTGGCCAAACCCCTTTATCAACTTCAAATGCAAACATCAACTTACAAGTTGATCTTATCAAATATCACTCGTTCCTTCATGATTTCCCTTTTCCTTTCTTAAACAATGAATCAAAGCGGTGAGCAGGCTCTTGCTCATTTTGATGTTGTTTGGTGTAAAAGAATACTTTTAAAGAGGAGTATTGTTTTTCTAAGTTTCTTAAAATTAAACTTTCTACTCCCTCCCATCCTTAATACGAAGTCTATTTAGTTAGCTTCATTAGATTGAACGGGTTAGTTAATTATGTCCAAATCACATAATAATATCAAAATTCTCTTTCTTTTAACAATCTTTTGTTTATTTATTATTGAGAAATATTGAAAGGATATTTTGAGAAAAGTGTGAGGAAAAATATATGAGGTTTGAATTAAAGAGAAGTTTACCTCTCCAAAATGTCCTATATTTGAGGGGGAGTATTTTTCATATACTTGTGCTAACTAAAATACATTCTATTAGTTCGAAACAAGTCGTATCCGTATCTGTATCTGAATGACTGTTTAAATTATTAAATTACTTCCCAAGTTTTTTGGAGTAACACCTCAGGTTTTTTTTTTTTAATTAAAATGGCAAACACTAACAACTTGAGTTTAGAAGAGGAGTTGAACCCGCAACCTCCCACTTAAAGGGGAAATATCATACCATTAGACAATGTGGCCCTTGGTAGCAACACCTCAAGTTTGAGTCTTGCTTTAACATAATTTGCACCTCATGTGTATATCCAATTGTATAAAACAAAAAAGTGCACTGTAATTACTTCTCATCTTCACTACACAATACACCCCCTTGGTTTTAAATGGTATAACTTAACATTTTTGCAATATCATCTCACAGTTATTATAATTGGGCAATATATTTAAATGTTCAAACATTCTTAAATTAGATTAAGAAGGTTTTACATGTAGGAATACTCCTTTCAATCAATAATAGATGATAATAATATAAAGTTGATACACCACTCAATGACATATATTACATACATTTAGGTTTTGTACTTCATTTTAAGAAAAACCATGAATATATACTTCAAGTATTTGTGTGAAATCCTTGACAAGAATTGTACTAGTGGTTGAAACTAATAATGACGCTTGCTGTAAGTATGCTACGCTTGCCTATCATAATAAGCGTACGCCTACCCTACATTCCCTCTTTCTCTCTTCTGCCCACCGCAACCTCTTCTTCACTCCTACCTCACACGTAGCTCATGTGTATGTTAAACGCTTGCCTTGTTCATCTTTGCAAATGAAAACATGCTTTTGAACTTTAATACTTGGCAACAATCCCTTTTAGTTGTAATTAGACTCTTCCAATCGTTTATGGCTTTATCATGTGGAATGGTCTTCTTATAAATGAAACTTCTCACAATTTGAATACACCAAACTTTGCTTTAAACAATGACGTTTTTGAGTATGAAATCTTCTCCCTCCTCATCCATATTATTTTTGGTCATAACGTTAGAAATAAACTCAGTGGGATTGCATTTATATCCCCATCCATCACGAGAAATAGACGCCCGAGATAAGATTGTGCGTTACAGCTACAGCTAATGCATCAAATCAGTTTTTGACCCTGGTCAACAGTTCCCCCAATCAGTTTCACCAAAAACTTCAGTCAAAAGCAAAAACTTCATTTTTTCTCTTAAAAAATTAGCTTCCACCAACTTCACCAATATGTATACTCTATTCACATTTTCCAGCTTGGAAGATCAAAAACGGATTCGAACGAAATACACACTGCAAACAAAACAGGCGCTGAACAACTTCACTCATACAAATGAAGATAGATGCATAATGCATAGTAAACAAAATCCTGCACTTTTTACTGTACAACACGTGGGTAACACTCATTACAAAATAAAAAAGTAAAAAAAAAATATAAGAGAAATTAAAACTTAAGGAAGACCTTAGAATAAGGGAGCTGGTTGGTTAAGATCAAACATCAACGGCTTCTTCTCTCCCACAACGTCATCCACATTCTCCGATTTCAACGGAGCTCCAGCGGCGGCCGGAAAACACGTGGGGGCCATCCAAAAGCCCATGACGCGCCTCCCAAAGATCTCCGGCGGAGGAGGGAAGTTAGTCTTGGCGCGGGGCCCACGGAGGGCAGTGGCGGCGTGATCGTAGGCGCGAGCGGCTTCCTCGGCGGTATCGAAGGTGCCGAGCCATTTACGAGTCTTTTTCCAGGGATCTCGGATCTCCGCCGCGAAACGACCCCATGGACGCTTCCTCACTCCTCTGTAATGCTGATGCCGATGCTGATGATGATGCCTCTCCTTTGACTTTGAGATGGAGGGGGAGAAGGAGGCCTGTGGAAGGGCTTTGGGGGGAGGAGGATCGGATAAGGAATCGGGATGATGACGAAGGACTTCTACCGCCATTGCCATGGGAGCAGAGGAACTGGCTAAAAAGAAAGAAAGAAAGAAAGTGTACTGTGAGGAAGATGAGACACTTTGTGCTTGTGTTTGAGGGGTTTATATAGGGGAGCAGACAGTCGTCTTTTATTCCGACACCCTTCTCTTTCCAATTTATTTTTTATTTTTTGTTAGAAAAATGAATAATGCAAAAATTAATCTCACTTTCCGGTTCATCTAAATTTGTGAGTTCGAATCAACCTCTGTATATAGATAGATTAGAGGTAAAGTTATTTAATACTACCCCCGGTCCTAAATATAGAACCTAATTGACTTTTTTTTGGAGAGATTAAGGTTGCGAAATAGGTTATTAAATGATGACATATTTGATATATTTTTAGATTATTCATTAGTTTATAGGTAAAATAATTTAGTTTAAGGGTCTGCTTGGATGGAGGGAAAATGGGAGAGGAAAGAAAATGGGAGGAGAGAAAATGGAGAGGAAAGAAAATGGGAGAGAAAATGTTATCCCTCATCATGCTTGGAAGGATGAGGGAAAATAGAAAGGAAGGAAAATGGGTGGGTGAGGTGGAGCATGGTCATTGGACAATGATGTGTAACTTTTCTCTCTCCTATAATCCCCCCATTTTGGGAGGAAAACTTTGGGAGGAAAATGGGGCATGTGGCCCACCCACTTTTCCTCTCCCCTTTTCTTTCCTCTCCCATTTTCTCCTCATCCAAGCAAGGGAAAATACTCCCCCTCACCCCATTTTCCTCTCCCATTTTCTTTCCTCTCCCATTTTCCCTCCATCCAAGCACACCCTAAGAGAAAAAATTAGGTAAATCAATTTATAGTTCACTTATTTTTTTCTTTTTTAGGATTTTCCAGAAAAAGTCAATTAGGTCTTATATTTAGAACCGAAGGGAGTACTTTTGATAAAAAAGAACCGAAGGGAGTATAATTGGATTTTCTTATGTTATAATTTAGTGGTTTAATTTGCTTCACTAACTACTCATAGAAAAAGTCAAAGTAGTCTTATACATTAATGAGTGAAAGGAGTACAACAACAACAAAACCTTATCCCACTATGTGGGGTCGGCTACATAAATCACACGACGCCATTTTGTAAGATCAATAGTCATGCGTGGATTCATGCTCATAAGATTCGACAAGATTTTTACGTTGGCTGCCGAAGCCTAACACAACCCTACTCCTTTATCCGGGCTTGAGACCTACTATAAATATAGGCGGAGTATTGCGGACGTCACAGACTTTTTTCCTTATAATTCTCCAGAGAATTCTTTCTCTAAATATACTACTCATGAAGAAGGCAACGAGAATGTGTCTTCATTTTCACGGAAGGAAAACTACGAGAACCTATACCTACATCCATAATTCACAACACAAAAAACAAAAAAAACAAAAAAAATGGACAGAACAAAAGATAATGATAATAATAAAAAAATGGACTAAAGAAAGAAGACATAAAAAAAAGATAAGAAATGTAGAAATTGAAGAATCCTTGCAAAAACAAAATTAAAATAAATAGTAATAATAAAATAATGAAAAGAAAGTAAACTTTGAAATAAAAAAATGTAAATGATAATAATAGAATTAGTTAAATATATCTATGTTTCAAAATAAAATAATAAGATAACAGTCAAAAATTGAAGAAATTTGCAGAAATAAAATTATAATTCAAAATAATAAATATGGAAGGAAGTAATAATTTAAAGGATCATATCAATTTTAAAAAGCTGAAAAAAAAACAGGAGGTCTGGTTATGCACAACAAAAGGTAAAAAAAAAACACAGAGAGAGAGAAACAATTTTTTTGAATAATGAGGGAAAATGATTGAAAAAATTGTGGGAAAAAATGAAATAAATATAACAAATGAATTAAACTTAAAAAAAAAAGTAGTGGAGTGTTAAAGATACGGTAAACCAAAAAAACAAGCAGGTTTGTCAGCAAAACAAGGAAAATTTAAATATTTAAACAACAAATTAAAATATAAAATATATAATTAAGTATTATTGAAATAGAATAAATATCTAAATAGTGAAAAATTTGAGAGGCCTTTAAGCAAGTGGTAAAAAAAATAATAAAAAACATCAACGGCTATATATATATATATATATATATATATATATATATATATATATATATATATATATATATATATATATAAACAACGATTATATATTGATATAATCAATTATATAAACAAAAAGGAACAACCATTGGATTATATATTGATAAAAAAAGAAACAACCTCTAAAAAGGAAAAAAAATAAATAAATAAACAAAAATAAATAAATAAATAAATAAATAAATAAATAAGAAGGAAGAAGCAATCAACCATTAAATTAAAAGTGCAACGGTCATAAAAAAAGTGCAACGGTTATATAGTAAAAAAGAAATAAAAAAAATAAAAAGAAGCAAGGTAACCGATGTTTATCAAACATGTTATAAAAAAAAAAGAAAAAAAAACTTGCAACGGTAAATAAAAAAAAAATAACATTTAAAAATTTTGCCACTATGCCAACAGACTCCCTAAAACAAGGGAGGCAAAACTGCAAACGGAAAAATAAAAGTCAAAGTTGAAAGCTCGTACCTGAGGAAGCACCTTTCGTATATGGTGTGAGCACCGTTAACGTAAAATCTTGCTACTATGCCAACAGACTTCCTGAGAAAATTGAATATTTATATTTACTTAAGTAATCTAAGTAAATAAATTTATTAATTATAATTATAAATTATAAACATTGTAATATTTATATCAAAAAAAATATTTGTTTTCACATTAAATAATTAAATAAATTAAAAATTATTATAGAGAAGAAAGAGCCCAAGCATGTTATCGAAAAAAAAAAGAGCCCAAGCCAGAGAAAAACTGGAAAAGCAGGAAGCAATTTTATTATTCAAGTTCAAAAAACTAAATCACAATACTTGAGGAATATAGTTTAGAGGGGAAAGAGAAAAATAACAACCCTAGAAAATCTGATCTAAACAAACTAATCACAAATTTTTCTCTAATTATTAAATCCAATAATGAATATTTAAAGAATAGATAAAACTGATTTGAATTAATCAATCAACAAATTCAGTTTTAAAATCGAACAACCTCCAATTTAATTTAATCTATTTAACGAATTACTTCTATTTTTTATGAAAATGAAAATATCATATATTAATATTATTAATAATATTATTAATATCCATATATTTCGATCTTATTTTCCTCTCCAAAATTCTTTTTTTTTTATTACATCTATCTCTCCACGATTCTTGTACATCGTTTTTATGTGAATGGTTGAAAAGATTCCTATTTTTGTGTGAATTCAGATATTTTACATATACAATTATTTTTCTATATTCAATCCTTAATGAGATTTACATTTAACAACTCTCCTAAGATAGTGTAAATTTAAATTAAATATTTCCCTCACTAAATATCTCTATAATTATTATTTCAAAATAATACAGAATATCATCACTACAATATATAGGGAGTATATTAACTTATATAATCTATCTAATAGCTAAATGATAGTTGTGTGGACTGGGGGTGATGCCACTGATTTAACCGTTTCCTATTCGCTTTGGGGTTAAATGCAAGTTATTTATAAAACCAAGGATTGCAACACAGTAGCACAACCTCAGGTCGTCTCTCTTGAGGAGTCTTTTAACTACCCTAAGATAAACTAAATGTAAATTAAAAGTGACAAAGGGCAAAGGGTTTGTTTGGTTTTTTGAAATTAATTGATTAAACTAGTAAGAAATTGTAAGTGCTTGTTTTTGGTGTTTTTCAAATAAAGGTGTAAAGATTTAAAATAAATGCAATGAAAAGGGGCTTTGATGGTGATTCAATGGTTCAATTACTTCTTTAAAATCATGGGATTTTTATCCTTCATCAAGTCTATTAGAAAAATCCCAAAGCAACCACTAAGGGTCCTCCAACACTAATTAATAGCTAATCAAGCAACCACTTAAAATTAGTCATTACTTAGGGTTAGAGTTAGGTTCCACTTGATGTGCATCAGAAACAAGTTTGTAAATCAAAATCCTCTTCAAGGAAGTGCAACCACAACAACCTAATTGAAACACTAGCTATTCAATCCAAGCAACCACTTAAAGCATGTAAAGCATCATGAATCAATTCACATAGGAAATAAGGAAATGCATAACATTTCACATACAAACATAGTATCCAATACATATGATATCAATCCATAACAAATAGAAAGATAAAATCATGTCTCTACCCAAAATACAAAAGGAATTGCAACCACATATCCCAAATATACAATGAAAGAGCATGGAACAAGAGAAACTCTCCTATGAAGCCTATTGAAGCAATTGACCATCTTCACACCACCAAAGCACCAAGAAGTTAGCCTCTCATGGAAGGAGGAGAGGAATTTCGCCCAAAATCTACCCAAGAAGTGGCTGTGATGAGGAGGGATGAAATGGAGAAGAAGGGTGGTGAAAATGTAAGAGGAGATGGAAATGAAGAAGAAAATATGGAAGATTTGAGGTGAAATGTCATGGAAATGGAAGTGGGATGAGTGAGTTTGAGAGATTTTGAGTGAACCCTAGCATAGCCACCTTATTTTCGTGCAAATGGGGCTTGGAGAGAGGTTTGGGGGGTGTTAGGAAGCTTATATAGGATGTAGAAACCCTTATGGCTGCAGAGTGGCGCCCATGTGGCGCCCACGGGCACCGCTTGGGCACCGATGGCGCCCACGGGCATGCCTTGGGCCCCGCCTCCCTGTAATGGCGCCCAAATGGCGCCCAGATGGCGCCCAGATGGCGCCCGGGGGCGCCAAACTGACAATTCCCCCCTTTTTTTGCCCTTTTTTTATTTCCTTGCTTCCTCATTCTTGTGCTCTGCTTCCATGATCTCTTTGAGTGTTTTCTTCCATTAACCTACAAGAGATTAATACTTGAAGTAGCATCACAAAGTTCTCAAAAAGATGAATGACAATAAATCAAGTTAAATATGACAAAATTGCCCTTAACTAGAACAAATTCCAACAACTTAAGCAATAGCTAGAATTTATGCTAATTAGGTGCAATTATCATCAAAACATGCATTAATTCAATGGATTTGACCATGAAAAGATATGCAAATATATGGTGCAATCAGCCACATATAAAATCGTCTAGAGCGGGATCTCAAGTATGGAAAGGAGTGAAGAATATATGGACAAAAGTCCAGAATGGAATTTTTTGGCAATTGGGGAATGGAAACTCTATAAGATTTTGGGAAGATAGGTGGCTTCCGGGTCAAATTAAATTGGCAGAGGTGGTTATAAATAATCTTCCAGAGGAGTATTTGGAAGTTAAAGTTGTTGATGTTATTACTGAGGATGGAGAAAGGAATCTAGATCATTTTGCCGTACTTAACACCAGATATAGTACGTACAATTTTATACCAAAGACTTCATGTGGATGTGGAGGATTCCCCGAGTTGGAGGTATACCGCTTCTGGGGACTTTTCCACTAGATCAGCGTATATGAGCCAGGTGGAGAATAATAGCAGGCGAGATGAATGGCAGTGGAGGAAGGTGTGGAAATTGAATGTGCCACAGAGATGCAAAATGTTTATGCGGCTTGCTTGTAGAGGCAATCTTTTAACAAATATGGATCGTGTTAGGTGTGATATAGCTACTTCAGAGGAGTGTGGATGTTGTGCAAGATTTCCTGAAAGCGTCTTACATGCTCTACGAGACTGTTACAAGGCGACAAAGGTTTGGTTATTAATGGTACCAGGAAGGTATTGCTCTACCTTTTTTAGTTATGGAGAAATAAAAAATTGGATGGAATGGAATTTTAAGGCCCAATTTAAAGTGTATGATATTCCGTGGCCAATTATATTTTCCCTAACTTGTCAACAATTATGGCTGGCAAGGAATAGCAAGATATTCAATGATGAAGAGGTAACAGCTAGAACTATTATTGCTAAAGTTAGAGCATGTGCCTCATGGAGTGGGGAGTGTATACCTCATGGGTTGAACCGTGGTAGGGATACTGATGGATGGGAAGCTCCTGGGAAAGGATATGTGAAGGTTAACGTGGATGAAACATGCATGTAACCCGGATGGAGGAGCATCGGCGTGTGCGGGGGTTATGAGGGATTATAAAGGAAAGGTGAGGGGAGGCTTCTTATTCAATATGGGAAGAGGAGACTGCTACGTAGCGGAGCGGTGGGCTATTCTCATGGGATTAAAGTGGAGCTGGGAGTTTGGTGTTAGACATCTCATACTTGAATCCGATTGTCTTGAACTTGTCCAAGATATTGAGCGATACTGTGAGATGGATGTGGATAGAACAAATGAGATGGAAGAGATTCTGACTTTGTGTAGGCGTGCATGGGATGTCCAAATATTGTGGTGTAATCGAGAGAGGAACACTATTGCTGACTTGCTTGCAAGAAATGCGCTGACAGTGGGTGCTGGAGTTGTGCAATTTAAGGAAGTGTCTGCTCATGTTGCTGCTAAAGTTAGACAAGAGATGCCACATATGATGCTCTGAGTTTAGTGCTTTATTGTAATAAAAAAAAATACCAGCAGGAAAAAACTATTATCTCCTTATATATAAAAAAAATACCAGGAAAAAACTATTACCTACTAGGTCATTAAACATTACTCCCTCTGATCCTTATTACTACCTCTGGTTCTAAATATAGGACCTAATTGACTTTTCTTGGAGAGATTAATGTTGCGAAATGAGTTATTAAATAATGACATATTTGATATATTTTTAGATTATCCGTTAGTTTAAAGGTAAAATAAACTAGTTTGAGGGAAAAAATTAGGTAAATCAATTTATAGTTAACTTATTTTTGCTTTTTTAGCATTTTCCAGAAAAAGTCAATTAGATCTTATATTTATGACCGGAGGGAGTATAATTGGATTTTCATATGTTATAATTTAGTGGCTTAATTTGCTTCACTAACTACTCATAGAAAAAGTCAAAGTAGTCTTATACATTTATGAGTGAAAGGAGTATCTAACTATTTTGATTAAAGAGTAATAGTTATGTTGATTAGTACAAAAAAAATACTACAATCATCTTTTCGTATTCCCCTTTTATTTCCTACTTGATTATTGCTTGAGGAGCACTCATGGGTGCAATTTAGGAAGAAGTTGATAAGAATTATAATTACTTTTTATACTCCCTCCGCCCTCTGTTTTTAAATATAAGATCATTTCCCCTAATTTAAGTAAATTAAGGAAGCTAGTTAAGTTAGTTATTTACACATGATATTACCAATTCATCCCAAATGTGTACTTTTATCCCCACCTCCTTTTTTGCTTGTTATTACTTATTATAGATAAGCATTATAAGGTTAATCATATATTTAGAAAGTGATCTTATAATTAGGAACAAATTGAATATCAAAAGTGATCTTATATTTAGGAACGGAGGGAGTATTTAGGATGAAAACAAACTTGTCAGGTATATCATATATTTAAGACCTACCGTTGCATTATTAAGTATTACTAATAAAATATTTTTGGGAAAATCCCAAATAAATTCCTCCCAATATTCAAAAGGACAAGTGAGGAAACTAAACTTCCAAAAGGACTATGAAGGAACCAACACCTACCTGTCATTTTAAAATTTTGCAAAAAGACAAAATTGTCCTCATCCTAAAACACAAATTACTACCCCACCCTAATACACATCTTCTTCTCGCAATTTGTATTTTAAGATAGGGGCAATTTTGTCTTTTCACAAAATTTTAAAATGACAGATAGGTGCTTGTTCCTTTTCATAGTCCTTTTGGAAGTTTAGGTTCCTCACTTGTCCTTTTGGATATTGGGAGGAATTCATTTGGGATTTTCCCAATATTTTTTGTCCAAAAGAAAAAAAGAAAATATTCGCCTCCTTGAGTTTTGAGTGATTTCCATACTAATCATATATATATATATATATATATATATATATATATATATATATATATATATATATATATATATATATATATAGACACACACACATACATAACATACACACTCCCTCCAATCCTTATTATAAGTCATTAACTACTCATTTATCACATATCAAGGGATGATGGCTAATTATTAAAATTCATGTTAAATTTGTCATTTTTCCAATTTCACCCTTCATAAAATGATGTGTTTCTCTTTTTCAATTTTTTTTTTTTATTTTTCAAGGGTATCTCACCCGCGTGTCAAGTGGGACTAATCCTTCGCTGTTCTGAAGTCCCATGTAGGGGGTAGACAGCTAGCCTGTGAATTTGCTTCATTCGCAAGTGCTGGGGATCGAACCCCAACCGCTTGTTAACAATCATGTGCTTTAGTCTTGCTATTCATGGTCTCACCCCTCTTAATACAGGTTGTAATGGTATACTAGTCCTAAACCTTAAAATTTGAACAAATTTGATGGAGCATTATATTGCTAAACTTGCTATGCGCTATTTGTAGTATGAAATTTCGACAGTAAAATGCCATATGCGCTAGTTGTAGTTTGAAATTTCAACAGTAGGATTCTGATAAAAAAAATTCAACAGTAGAATGCCTAATTAAAACAAAAATATATTAGATTCAAAAATTTGACACATGTCCAACTAAGAATTTGACACATGTCCAACTAACCCACACAACTTTCTCCTTCTTTTCTCTCTCCTCCATGTGTTAGTTGTGTATGGGGTAAGTTGGACATGTGTCAAATTCTTATTGGGTAATGAATGTAATTGAGGTCAAGTACTTGAGGTAAGTTTTTTCCAAAAATTATACGTTGCATTGTGTGGTCTTCTTTTTACTCTTTTTTTGCCATAAATATGTTGAAACTTGAAAGGTAACTTGATGAGGGGCTTCGGGTTTGATGGGAACGGAAAGTGCGAAATTTTATGAAGTCTTGCTAAACGCCTAAAGCGGAGACTTTTTCATTGTTTTATTGATTTCGATTTTCATTGTTTTATTGATTTCGCTAGAAGGTTTTGGTCATCATCTGCTCACCTTTTCCGTTTGAATTGTTTGATTGTTCTAATCTATAAAGTGATTACTATGACTCAGGCCAAAACAAAATTAATACCACTGATTTTCCTAATCTAAATATAAAATATAATAGATGAATTAATCATGATATTAGATATACGAGTATGACTTTTATATTTCAAATTTTAGTCTACTTCTTCCCACACTAATCCAACTGACACTCCATCAACGAGAAGTTATATGAGAGGGGATGAATGAAGATTATTAGAGCGTCTTTAAAAACATGTCATATTAGTTAATTTAATTAAAACTCTGAAGTTTGTTTGAAAATTTAATGCAAGTATACTGTTTAATGATTTAATTTTAGATTTTTCTTGTTCCTGGAGAATGTGTTTACTGAGTCAATTTATTGTCTCACAGGATAATGGGGGTTGTGGGTAGGAGTAGGAGTAGGCCAGTAGCAGTAGCATATTGACAGGAGCCACTGGCACATTGCAGAGGGTACCGTTGGGGTGGGGGTGGGGCTATTGATCCCGCCGCTCTACTTTTGGAGTAAAAAAAAAATAATCTTTTGCTGGCAAAAAAAACAGAGATTAATCTCTTGTAAGAAATTTTTTACTTCAATTTGATACAATTAAAATATAAATTTGATTAGAATAGTAAGAATCGAGTTAGAGTAAGCCAAAAGTAAGAAAATGGATTATGAGTAATTTAAAATGATAGGAATTAAGTTATATTAAGTTAAAAGTGTATCTACTGAGTGAATACTCTTTTTTATAATTTTATGGATCAGTTAAATCGATCAGTTAAAAATCATTACAGTTAATATTTAATATTCGGAAGATACTTGAAAAACCAAAGGGAAAATTAATTTGAGATCCCTCACAAGGGAGTTAATACTAGAAAAGTCCCAAAAGTTGAAAATATTAATGTAGGATCCCAAGGGACCTCACTTTAATATACTTGAAAAGTGAAAAGACAGTTTTGCCCCTCCTCCTTCTTCTTCCCAACTCATTTCACTTTAATATACTAGAAGCGTTTTTTTGACGGCTAGCTCTTACATTAGGGACCGGAGGGAGTAGTTCCAAATTGTGAGATGTTTGTTAGGTAAATCAGAGTGATGTATCAAGAGCAATATGGAAACAGCTCACAACAAAAAGGTTACCAGCTCCATAGGCATAGATAACAGACAAACAAATTACTCGAGTTATTATCAGTTTATCACCATACGTTTTTATAAATAAATCTCACAAATTTGGTTAAAAATACTCCCTCCGGTCCCTAATGTAAGAGTTAGCCGTCAAAAAAACACTTCTTAAGAAAACATGTGAATGTTAGTTGGGTGTCTGAAGTTAATGCTTCTTTTCCAAAATTGCCCATATTTATTATGGTACTTTTAAGAGAGAGAAATACATAAACACTAATAAATATGAAAGAGAGTTAGGGGTAAAGTAGAAAAAAATGCATTAAATGAGGAGAGAATATGGGGTGAGCTCTTACATTAGGGACCAAAACCATTCAAATTTTGGGCTGTTACATTAGAGATCGGAAAGAGTACAATTCAAGTCCTCTAGAACCTCATTGTCTGCAATTAGTTTCCCTTGTGAGATGTCCCCGTGGTCCTATGCCCTTGACGAATGTTAACCCGCGTTGACTGACTATTATTTTTATATTTACACGTTAATTTATGTTACTGCTTCCATTACTAAATACAAGAGTCAGTTGTTTTGTTGTAGAATTTTAAAAAAGCAAAATAAATCACTTAAATCATAAAATATTTTGTATATTATCAAATCATATGTTAATTTATAAATGAAATAAAATAGTTTAAAAAAATTAGGAAAAACAAAGTTAATTACTTCATTTAACTTTCTTAGAGTCATTCAAAAAAGTCAACTAGTTCTTATATTTATGAATGAATGGAGAAATTTATATACTACCTCCGGTCCTAAATATAGGACCTAATTGACTTTTTTTTGAGAGATTAAGGTTGCAAAATAGATTATTAAATGATGACATATTTGATATATTTTTAGATTATCCATTAGTTTATAGGTAAAATAAACTAGTTTAAGAGAAAAAATTAGGTAAATCAATTTATAATTAACTTATTTTACTTTTTTAAGGATTTTTCAGAAAAAGTCAATTAGGTCTTATATTTAGGACCGGAGGGAGTATTAACTCTTTATATTTTGTACATTCAATAAACTTATTTATAAATAAACTCTTTCACACCAATGAGTAGTTGATTGAGCTGGTAAGTAGGCTCCACCTCAATGAAGATGAGAATGAGTGTTCGAATCGCGGGAATCAATCTTATTGGAAGAGACCCTGCTGAATTGGGCAAGACTCTTATTCTTGAGCGATAAACTTATTTCCAATAAAATAACATAAATGCTTCAAATTGATTCATTTAAGTTTAATCCATTCAATCTCCCATAAAAAAGATCGCTTTTTATATTCTTTTGGTCATATTTATGAAGCAATTATAATGTGTCTTTAATGTACTGAGAAATACCCCTGTGGATCTCTTAGTCCCACATCGACCATGAATGTGTGTGTGTGTGAGTATATAAGTAGGACATTCGCACTTCAGCTTGCCAACCGCGTTAGTTGGTTTTGCTGTTGTGTTTGGTCCGAAAATGTGTTAAAAAAATGTAATGAGAAATACATTAAACGTTATTACTTATATATTGAAATTTGACACCTTTTTAATTTTATACTTATTTAGTACCAACTAAATCATATAAAAGTAATTTAATAAATAATGAATAAAGGGTAACATTAGAATTTTTAAGAAAAATATTAAGCGGCATGTAATAGAACATAAAGAAGTCCTTTAGCAAAAAAACAACCGAAAGAAGTAAATTCTACCTACACTAAATATAGGAGGAGGAGAGTACATGCTAACTAGCACCTAAGTTTAACTAAAGCAGAAAAAGAAAAGCAAAAGGAGAGACATTGATACTTGATAGTGTGGGAACAAGAACGTGTGGTGCGGTGGTTGGACTCTGGCGCCAAAAGCAGCTCCTCCCTTTATCATCGTCAACTCCAAATGTGAACTCTCTGTTTCTTTATTCTCCTATTTTTTTTCAACTTCAAGAGTGTGTAAAGGATACACGCGTAGATGCATTAGGCAGAACAAGTGAAGAGGAGAAGTGGCCCATAAGAAACACGTTGGGGGGCCCACACGGAGCTGGCCCAGGCACGTGGGAAAGGGAGGACCAGACCTAAACGGCGGCTATGCATCTGCCTAAGCCCCTAAGCCCTCCCACACACTGGAAACGTGGGCCTCTTCCCACTTCCATTCCCATAAGGCCATTGTTGACAGTGAAGGTTTTTGTAAATGTTTGGTCTGATCTGATCGATGAAGAATTTTATTCATGACCGACCATATTAGGACTGATTTACAACTGTACTTGAATTTACACCAACAACTATTCAGTTTAAACTCTTAAAAAAATTAATGTTGATATGGCTACTACAAATTTATAGTTTAAGTATAAATTGTGTGACCAAAATTAATTTTGATAAAAAAAAATTCACATACAAGCTAAGTAACCGTTGAAGTCCTATAATCATTTATGATTTCACATAAATGATTTTCCAAAAAATAATAAAACAGACTTAATATATATATATATATATATATATATATATAATAAATATTGTGTAAATATTTTCTGGGATAAAGATATTTATTCTTTCGTGCATATTAAACTCTTTTTTTTTTATCAGAAGCATATTAAACTCATGAATCAACTCTTAAACAGAACATTTTAATGAAATATGATTTATCATAATAAACTTTTAGGAGAGTGATTGGGATCACCCACAATTGAAGAGGAGAACTCTTAATTATATTCATGATCCACTTAGGTCTATTCCTATAAATTTTATAAAAAACTATTATGTGTAAATAATACACTTGCATATAGCGTGCAAATGTGACTTATCGATCAAAATGTAGTTAAGTTAAAATTGTGACATAAATAAGTTAAAATTAACACTACTTAGCTATGTATGGATGGAGAGTAAATTATGAGGAGAAAATAAAGGTCTATTCGGTTTTGTTGTTTATCGATTAAATTCTCTTTCTCATATTTCAACAATTTCAAGATTTGGCTGAAACGGTCAATTAATTACTAGCCTTCATCAAGACGGTCATTCAGGAATCTTGATTCGAATTGTGAAATCAATCTCTATTATCTGGATGAAGAGAAATCAGACAATACATGTGAGTCAACCTTTTGACGCTGTTTCAGTCATAAGGGAAATCAACCATGCATCATCATTTTCAGAACTAGCATCCTATTATGGTGGTTCTTCGGATTTATATCAAAGACCATGTCTTGCTAGTGTTTTGATTTGCCTATTATTGCTCAGCTTGGTTGGTCTATTATCTTGCAAAAATACAAATATATCAGAAAGTCTTGTTGCCGTTCATGGATATGCTATCAATGAGAGTCTCTTCAATCTTTTTTCTGGAGGAATGATTCTGCGTATTCATCATTTGGAGTAGTGTACTCTCAATATCAAGGAGTCCACACTCCATCTTTGCATAATTTGTAAGCAGCCGATCATGCAAACTAACCACAAGTGAACCTTACATCTTTGAGGGGCCCTAACTTTCCACAATTTAACCCAAACCGATGGGGAATCTGCTACTTCATTAGTTAATAAGTGGTATGCTGATTTAGTGGAACACTCCCACACTTTCCTTACTCAAGCTTCCCCATTTGCTTCTTGTAACTCGGCATTATTCATAACACAGTCCCAAGTGTTCTTTATCCAACTCAATAATCTCGAAATGATCGATGCATAAATGGTGGAGCATTGGTGTATAGGCATTAAGGAGAATTTAAGTCCAACATTGCTTCTTGGTTTATAGTATAGCATAGCCCAATAATCTTTTTTGGCCCAATTAGTTCTCCAAAATACTCATTCCAACCGCTCCACAAATTTCATGTTTGACACCATATAGTCATGGCCTTTTAATATTAATTAATCTATCCTTTAAGCATTCGAGGATATACACCAGTATCGAAATGCTTTGTTGAATGATCTTTTTGAAGGGTCCACATTGTTGTCTGTGAACAACATTTGTTTATACTAACAGCAAAACATTTTTGCATCATTTTGAAACTTGTGTTTTCTTGCCAAAAAAAAGTATTGGTTTGGATACACGAATACTTTGTGGATAAATTTGTATTTTAACCCTTGGTTAATTTCCATAATTACGGACAACTACTTGCATAAAATAGTTGGCCCGTACAAGTTTAAGGTCACATAAGTCGGCGGCAATCATAATCATTATTTTGAAACATGGGTCTTCTCAAATCGATCCCACGTTAGAATTACACCACCATTAGTGTTGCTTTCGTTTTTTTTTTCATCTTCCATCCAAATCCATACGCCATTCCTCGCTGCATAGCCACCACTAATCAGAAATCACACGCGTGCACCCCCACCTACAACTATATCTTCAAGTGGAAGCTTACTGGACAATCATTGTATTCTTTGGATACTTCTACTTTCTTCCTTACTACATTACATTCACAAATATTTGCTTTCCACCATAACAAACTAAAAAATTACAATATACACATAATTTCTTATGGGTTAAGATGCAAATTTGTTCTGCCAAATTTTTAGTTGAGAGCAATTTTGCCTAATACGTTTCAAAATGTAGCAATTTTGCCATTTACACGGTGAAAGTCATTCTGATATTTTAACGAAAAAAGTGAAATGCTACTTCTTGAAACTTACAAGGCGATTTTAAAACGAAAAAAATTATGAGCTAAAATCTCTCTTAAATGGAAAGCTTCAAGACAAATTTGCACCTTAACCCTTTTCTTATTTAAAGAATTCTACAAAAACCCAGTAAATAGAATGAATGAGATATTTTACTCAAAATCTTTAGCCCCAAAAACTGAATTGGTCCCGGGTGTACATTTACAAGTTTGATACCTTATTCCCAATACAGCCACAAAGCCAAGTACATGTCCCAAAATATGGCTCAACAGTTGGGTGATGCCAAGAGAGATTACAGAGGCAAAAGATAGATTTGATTCTCTTAATAATACTTGACAACAAGTTGGTATTGGACCCAGGATAGCTAATGATGGAGCATGAGTGCCCATATTGGTCCCCTTAGGACTCACATGCTATGCCCATAAACTCTCACATCTTCAACCTCAATTCAGTAAAGCAGACACAATAGATTAGGAAACAAATCCTTGCATGGTTTCAACTTCAAATCTAGAAAGATCCTGGCTTTTAGCTCATCTGGCTTAAACACTCCAAGTTTCAAATTCTTCTTGATCTTACAAAGTGCCAAATACCTGACACAGATATTGTACTTGGGTACAAATTTGTTGGCACCCATCACCCGGATTAAAGCTATACCATATTAAATGTGTGTGGAGCACAGTTCGGTACAGACACAATGAATTTGCCAGAATCCAGATAAAGAGAACTCAATTAAAAGGCAGTTATAACAGTACTCCAGGCACACTATTAACGATTTGAAAAGGCATTTCATTCATTAACAAAAACCTAGTGATGTTTATAACATGCTTAGGAAAGATAAAAAAGGTTCAATTAAAATCAAAACTACCCAATTTTACATTTTTTTGGGGACCACTGATCCTCATCCCCTGACTTCCGACCAACCGGCTCATCAGCCAGTTAAACCACGATTGGAAAACTGTGCTGAGGACATCCCTGCTTGCACAGCTCAAAGTATGTACAGCAGCATCTCAACTCTGAAGCCAATGAGAGAGACAAAATACCATGTTGGGCTTGCTTGATCTCTCTATGAGGATTATGCATTTGCAGATTGTGTTGGTATTTTTGGGTGGTTGTGCTCGCCTTCATAGGTAACAATTAGCATGGAAGGGTCTTCCAAGCACCTTTCAACATGCTTCCTAGCAGGGCAACCTCTCATGCTGCTGCACTTATAGTATCCCCTGAACAAAGCAATTCCAGTCAATTCCCTCACATAAATTTTGCATTTTGCAGTCTTACAAAGGGAGAAAAAATGCAATTGGAATGCTGGACACACACACACACACACACATTTCACATCCGCCTCCGCAGTACAAAAGATTGCAGATGAGGAACAAGAAACCATAAAGTGATACAACATGCTACCCACACAAAGGTTTCTATGTTGTCACCATTAAAAGAATAAGTAAATTTTCGAAACATATCTGTCAAAAACAAAACTACGAGTAAAAGGATAGATTTATTTCAAGTTTGAATCTACAAAACAGCAAAGATTAGATTTGAACAGAAAGATCATTGAACTGGTGGTATAACATACCATCCCAAAGGCACACAAATAAATGATGAAATGGCGATCATTTTGATCATTTTATCCGCCTCAATCCTTCCCAAGAACAAATTATGTTCATATGCACTTGGTTTTCCAACTATGAAAACCACAAAAACGTGACAAAAATAAAGAAATTGTAGTACAAGAGCCAGGGGGAGGGGGGAGGGGGTGCATAATCTACTCTTTTTCTGCCAATAAAGGAAGGAAGCAAAACACACATAGCAATCCAAACATCATAGTATTCAAAATTGACAAACCGTTTATCAAATCAACAAAAATATCTATATATCTCATAAATTGTTCAAATAAATGTCACAAAAGTGAAGCTTAAACGTACCTAGGGTGAGGAGAGCCCTTAATTGGCTTCTGCCCATACTTTCTCCATGAATAATCATCAGGGGGTATATCTGCAAGCTTGTTGCTGATGGCAGGAACCTTAATTGATCTCTTTATTCTGTGTTTCCTGAGGAGAAACACAAGCTAAATGAATGAAAAGCGCATCACAAAGAAATCTAAATCTTTCAGTAAAAGATGTTAGCACAGGTGACTAATACCAGAAACTCAAGTAGAAAAAAGACAACAATCAAAAACAGTCAGAATAAGTCTAACCTCTTCTTTGAGCAGTGACACCTTGTACTGCTACTCCCACACTTAGCGCTTCCCTCATCTTTGCCAGAACACTTTCTTTTATGGTGAAGTGAATTCTGATCTGAAGAGAGAGGGGCACCAATTAAATGAAAAGCACTTCCATCCAAGTTAGCTACGCTTCCATCTATGCTCAAGGAAGAAATAAAAGACCTAGTTGATGACATTGTAGGTGTACAACTAGAGCTATCAAAATTCAGATTTATGCCATTATTGTTTCTCCGATACGCCAAATCCGCCTGCTGTTTCAACTGCTGATGATGCTGGAGCAATAACCTTTGCTGCTGCTGCTGCTGCTGCTGAAGAAAATGATAGTGCTGTGAAGATGCTTGTTGGTTAAGTTGGAGGGCATTTTTCCCACTGGAGCTTAATTCCAAAGATGGATTTCCCAAGGAAAGTGAATTCCTCAATTCCTGAATAGACTCATCCCTAAAGCTATTTTGAGGAAACTGCAAATTCTTTGACTGATGATTTGTTCTCCAATTAGGATTGTCTAAAAGCACACTTTGGGGAATAGGAATTTGGAGTCTTTTGAGTTTCCTAACTCTTGCATGACCCAAACCATTACTAAGCAAAGAAACAACTTTCTTGAACTTCCCCACAGCCTCCCCAGTTTCTACCACTAAATTCCTATGCTGAACTTGATCTTGGGGATGAGACAACAAGTTCAAAACTTTATAACAGCTTTCAACAGCTGCTCTGTTAGCTTCTTCAACCTCTTCCATTTTAGCTTCCATCTGCCTAAAGGGCAAAACAGAAGAAGACAAAAAAACCTAATCCCCAGATAACAGAGAAGCAGAAACCTAAGACAAACACATCACAAAACTAAAAGATCCCATTTTTCAGCAGATATAAAAACACCCAGATAGACAAAATCCCATTTTTTTTCCTTTTCCTATAGCACACAAAGCCAAATTAGGAACTGTGACTGATTCATATGATCAAATAATTAGGGGGGGTTTCACTTTTCAGAGTAAAATAGAGAAGAATATAAGAAGAACAACCAAGTGGGTATGCCAAAATTGATTCAAAACATGAAATAGAGGGTGAGACATATCTGTGGCCACTTGAGTGCAGAGAATTTTGCAGAGAGAAAGTAATAATAAAAGCAGCAAAGGACAGACCTTGAAGGACTTGTGGTGTCAAACCCTAGATTCTCTCACCATGGTCATGAGATTGAAGTGTGAAAGAGGATTTTTCTTGGCTTGAGGATTCATTCACACTAGGTAGGATGAGAAATACGAAAAGCTTGCAACTTTCAGTGTATTAAATTAAATTATAAATTGGGTTGTTCACTATTCTTCTAGCCAGCAAAAAGGAAGGAAATTAAATGGTCCTATAGTAGAGTATATTATTTAATTATGGTAGCTAGGCAAATGAGAGAGAGAAAAGAGGGAAGGGAAAAAAAGAACAAAAAGAAAAGGGGAGAGAGGAATTTAAACAAGGCTGGAGACTGGAGAGGAATGAAAGTGGCGTCTCTGTCAAAGATTTGACTGGGTCCCACGCGATGACCTTTCTTAATTTTTTTCTTCACTCCATTCTCAGCTTTAATTAAGGGCCACTTTATTTATATTTATAATATTTTTTTTAAAATTAACTTTATCTGAGGAGGAAGAGAGAATTTAGGTTAGTTCTGGAAACCGATGAGAGAACAAATGTAAGAAGATACATGGCTTTTACACAACATTTTTCTTTTGAGAATTAATTAGAGATTCAATGGAAGAAAAATAATTAAAGTGAGGTCTCACAAGTTGTAAATTACAACTTCTAAAGTTAATAATAACAACTTATATTAGCTTCATATAACAACTTATGAGACCCAATGTTAATTAAGTTTTTTCCATGGGACTTGTAATTAATTCTCTCTTTTTGAGAGGTTTACAATAATTAAATTAGTCATGAGTTATTTTCAACTTTTATATATATGCACATATGCTTTCTCTCTGACCCTAACCTCTCTTCAATATCATTTCTTTCTAATTATAAGATCCTCTTGTTTAATTCGGTTTGTCAAAATAATACTTTTCCTTACAATTTTTATCATTGCCCTCTTTTATTCGGTCATGAACAAGGGCACTGGTAAAAAAATCAGAAATATATTTATACATTGTTTCTTTAACTGGTGGTTTGAACTATTTCCAAAGTACTTGAAAACTAATTTGAACTACTTTTTTGGAAAATGTAATTCAAATAAAATAACCTTATACAAATTAAAATGTAATTTGAATTAAGTACTGTATTAACAACCACATACTGTGCCCTTTTATTAATTTTTTTGGGGTGCCCTTTTAGTTTGCTCATTCTTTTTTGCCATTATTTGAGATTTTGTTTACTTCTTTGTATAATTATTGTGATTAATTGGTCAAAAACAATTATTGCGATTAATGACGTTACAATAACTATAGTAAGTATAGCAATGACTGCAGATTACAAAATATACTCGTATATGAAACAAAATGGGGTGTTAATAATGCATGCCACGACTTTTACGGCAATGATTATAGGCGTAAGTGTAATCAATAACTATAGTACGCTACCTTTTTTGTTGTCTGAAAATGGTAATTAATGCTGTTTTTTATTCTCTTTTACGTGGAAAGCTGAAATTCAAAATTCATAACCCATAATCAATCAGATTAATTAACTAAACCCTTCTATAATTCACCGCACAAAATCAAACTTTCTTGAAGAGCTGATTCCTAATAGAGTATAATGATGCAATACGATATATTTGGCTAACCTCACACAATATGATATGACTTTGTCTTAAATGTTGTATATGTGAATGAAAAAAAAGGGTTCAACTTTAAAAATGAAATGCCTTATGCTAAGTTTAACAGAGAAAAATATAGGTCATCAATCACAGACAAGTACATAGATCATGTTGTAGCTAGAGATACTTATACAAGAGATGATATTTTATCTGCCATATAATTGTCTTAGGGCGCCTCATCATATCAAGATTTTTATGTCATATGCATTACATGTTTGCTTTTGACTAATAAGATCGCAAATGACACAATAAATTAAATCAGGTTTATCTAATTATTGTTCACTGATTACCAATAGGTACTTGATAAGTGGATCGAACTTCAATCCCCATAAAAATTTGAAACTTTACCTATATGGATAGCACTTCTACCCCTTGAGTTTGAATTAGTTAGCTGCCAATAAACATAGAAAACCGAGCGATGCTTAACAAAAAATATATTTAATAGTGGATGAACTTTGAATATGTTCATCAAACTCAACATAAGGTAGTGAGACAGTTAGGCTACACATAAGAATTTTTTTTTTCCATTTTATAAGGATTTTCTTTGAATATTTCGCTATTAATGCTTAATTATATGATATTCTCTGATGTTAAATATTGTTGAAGCCATTATAATTTTTTAGTCAAAGTGTCACATATCGAGATGATCGAGGAGCTAATTATTTTACTCACTTAGTCACGTGTGTGTGTGTAGGATACGTTTATTTTTGCTCAATATACACAGAATACCTTACGATGATTGATTCAGTTATTTACATCAAATGAAGATGATTTCCATTGACAAAAGGTAACCAGATCAATTAATTAATTTTAACAAAATAATATTAATAAATATGTATGAGACAATTATAGTGAACTTTAGAAAAATCTAACCAAACATTATTTGACAATGCGTTGAATCATTAATAAGTTAAAATTTGCTAACGACAAAAAGAATAAGATGCCAAAACCACCTATGATGTCAATTGCAAGAGAGCTAGGAAATAGTTAGATTTCCTAACTGCTTTCCATGTAAGTTTTTGATAAACAAATATTGAGTTTGGTCCTTGTCATAACTTTATTTCAAATGATCGAACCCCATAGTCGTCGTTGGAATGTTTTAAATTTACTACATTTTCTAAGTTTATTCAGACTCGAAAAAATAGTTGTACATATTTACAAATCATTCTCATATATTTATTCTCTCTCATTTTTCAAATGGAAATTAAATAAAGTTAACATTAAGAATTTGATAATTTTATATGTGGAGCTATATACCACCAGTGCTTGATCAAAGATAATAAGAGGTTATTTCAACTTCATTGAGGTATACTCAAGTATCAATTTTTGAGTATATAATTGCAATAACCACTTAAATGTAGTATTCGTAGTACGCTGTCCTCCATTGTAAAATAAAACTCCCACACACGGGAATAATAATTTGTTGATGGGCACAACAAAAAATTAAAATGTCTTTCATGAGGAATTTATAACAGGCACCCCGCACCACAGGGCATGTATCATGACAGATGACTGGAAAGAGCGGGGTAGGCATTGGGAGAGGATGAGGGAATAGCCGTTGGGTGGGAGTTCAATTTGCACAATACATACTCTAACAGGGAATTCAGGACATGTACGTGTCGATCAGTGAGTGAAGCAGAAAAGAGGGCTCCACAGGTGGGTCCGGCATCGTTGACTCAAATTGATTTTGGGATAGATCAGTAGATTTCATGGTTATGAGTTATGACTTGCGAAGCAGTAGAGTGAAAGTAACGTAATTCATTTATGAATCCCTCGAGTTGACGAATTAAATGGTAGGATGCCATCATACAAGCTATTTGTCGGGGAGAAGTTGGTTCTGATTTAAGCCATATAGAGGATACCTACCATCATACAATCCTTTCTTTATTTTATTCATATAGATGATTGATTTCCCTTAGAAAGAGAGAAGTAGAACTGTTGGATAATTTTTTTTTTTTTGTTTTTTTACCATCAGAGAAGTAGAAGAATTCAGTAAAGAAAAAATGTAGAAGAATGATACTAGAAATATGATTTGTTATTTGATAAGGAAAAACAATTTTAAAATATAAATTACATGGCTTAGCTATCATTTATTGGTATGCATGGAGATAAATTACAAGTTACTCTTGATGGGAATTATATTGAAATTTTGATGTGCAAGATTTATATATGGAATGTTTACAAATTACTTGCATGAAAACATTTTCTTATATAACAAAATTTTAGGAGAAAAGTTGAATTCACTTCAATTTAAGGACAAAACTCATAACCCGTGTAAAGATATATCTTAAAATGTTACTCGAACAACTAACACATAAGTGGTACATGTAAATCAAATATTCATCAAAATGGTTGAATGTCGTGCCTTTTGCCGGTTGAACCCATATAAAAGTTGAGTGCATGAACATTTCTTTTTCTTTTTTTGTTGACGGGACATGAAAAATTCTTATAAATACATTATAATAGCCCTTCCGGTTCACGTTAATTATCTTGGTTTTTATGAATATTGAAGGGTCAACAACAACATGTGAGAAGAAGCGTATATTGAAGGATAACGTAGGGCAAATTCTTAGCCTAGCTAGCTACTTTGAAGAAAAGCGTTATTAAAAGAAAATGAAACAATATTATTTCTTTTCATCTTTAATTAACCATATGGATATGCAACATTTTTTACTTATTCAATCCAAACAAGTTCTTACTCATTTCCTGATGCTCTACTAGTCACTTATCATTTTAACTCAACATTCAATATCATTCGAGTCAATTTCACAATAATGAAAAAGTTTAGGTCCTTATCTTTCACGGTTTTACGATAACACATTTTGATAAGTTAAAACAAAATCATGCTAGGGTTTCACTTTCTGAGTACTCCCTCCGTTCCTAAATATATATAAGATCACTTTGGGGAAGTGGATAAGTTCCTAAATATAAGATCACTTCCTATTTTATCTCAAGTTTTGCCCAAACTACCCTTATACTTCCTCTTCTCATTGAAGACCCTTTTTTTTTAAAGTTAAGTAATTGAGGGGATTTTAGGAAGATTATGTAAATTTATTGTCTTCCTTAATTTCCTCAAATTAACTAAAGTGATCTTATATTTAGGAACGGAGGGAGTATGTTTTTTATACAACTTTTTGAGTTATACGCTCAGGTCTTCGATCATGTTAATCTAGTATATATATGCGCATAACAACTACACGTGGCACACATATTTATAACTTATTAACAAATAACAATATATGTCATTCACTATTAATTGTGTGTCTAATTTTCTATTAATTATCACACCGCACAGGATAAGGTTAAGGATCAATTATCCTTTGTGCAAAATGTACCATATTTGCTCTTTTCTATTTAAATATTAACAATCAAATATGACTGTGTGCATACTTCTTCATGGGCAAATATGTCTGTTCGTGCATACTTCTGCGGCACATATGACTTTTTGTGTATACTTCAGAGATATATATGATTTTCCATGCACATTTTCTAAGAAAATTTAGGCCAAAAAATACTTTAGGGACATAGATCCTCTGTGCATACTCCAGGGGTAGATATGTCCCTTAACCCACACACAACACATAGGGAGAGAGAGAGACTCACACAGTTTATGAGAGTTACTTTGACATGGAAGATTTAAACATAACAATAATCAATAAGGAACAAAGTAAAAAATAAAATCATCAATAAATCAATTTGGCCAAAAAAGTCAACAAATCAAGATTTTGCATGAGTATCGAATCTTTTATTTCACATTATTTCAGCAACAATGGGAGGAAAAATGTTGTCAATGGGCCACTCACATTTTTCCAAGCTTAAATTTCATCCGTAGGTGGTAGGGGCATATTCCTAATACACCTTTTCTTTTGTTTCTTAAATCCTTTAAATTCTGGTGGCGAAAAAAGCAGCATATTCACAATATGCATTATTCATTTTTTCTTAGATAATCAGGGGCATCTTCTCTAATCCCTTTAGCTTCCTCTCAGCCTCGATTCTTCTATAAATTGGATAAATATTGTCTTTTTAAAAAAAAAAAAATTTGGTGTGTGGCTTAAGAAAAGAGGGAACTAAAACTCAGACATACACATCACAAAGCCCTCAAATATCACGCAAGTGAGAATCTACAAGGCAAGCAAACACCTTTTGCGTCTTTCTTTCAAAGAGAGAAGCAAGATTAGTGACTTATGCTCGTAATCTACAGACTAAAATCGTAGCTTGAGAGATTTTTCATTTTTTTCCAAAGAGAAGGACCACACTCAGCTTGGAACAAAAAAACCATAATAAAATTTTAAAGCAAGAAACGATGCGCTTTGTCCTGTCATATTATTTATTGCTCGTCAAAAACAACATTCTGTCCATCTGTTTTGCTTTATCTGATTGGAGAATATTTTCCCCATTTGCCTTTGCTTCTTTAACAGTATATCTTTCATGGGATAGAGGGAAAGGGTACAAATTTACAAGCTTTTTGTTCTCATGGCACATGGATTTTACACTTTAGCTTTTTGATTGGCCAATAAAGCAGCCAAAAGCAAACAGTTTACCTTGGGATCTGATTAAGCAGGTTTTGAACTATACTCAAATACCATCTCCCATGATTGCATCCTTAAAAATTTTGGGTTGTCCAATCTAATTAATTCTGGATTCGTATTAGCCATTTGATTCATTTTAATGCAACTGAAGTACTAGTTCATAAATAACTTTTTAGTACAGTGACATAAAGGTCTTTTATGACACATGAGTGTTATGTTGTAAATTTGATTCTATTTGTACTCTAATGTCATTAATATATAGTATTTGCCTATATAAATAAAAAATAAATGTAATTCAAGTTCACTTAATAAAAGTAAAAAATCTTTCCAAGCTTATTACTGTATTTGCGTCTGTGTTTCAGATTGAACGCCATGCCCATATGGGTAGTCATCTACTCCCTCCCATCCTTATTAAAAGTTATCAACTACCTACAATTTTTTGTCCTTAATACTCCCTCCGGTCCCTAATGTAAGAGCCCAAAATTTGAATGGTTTTGGTCCCTAATGTAAGAGCTCACCCCATATTCTCTCCTCATTTAATGCATTTTTTCCTACTTTACCCCTAACTCTCTTTCATATTTATTAATGCTTATGTATTTCTCTCTCTTAAGAGCACCATAATAAATATGGGCAATTTTGGAAAAGAAGCATTAACTTCAGACACCCAACTAACATTCACATGTTTTCTTAAGAAGCGTTTTTTTGACGGCTAGCTCTTACATTAGGGACCGGAGGGAGTATAAATCACCAGCCGCCACATCAAATGTTTTTTTCCCACTTTACCCATATTATTAATTGAGATTCAAAATTGAAAATGTGAAACACATCATTTAATAAATGATAAAGTTGGAAAAAGTGACAAATTTGACATGAATTTTAAGACTCAACTAACATTCATTAATACTATTATTGTTGCTCACATGACAAAATAATTAATATTAAAAATACACCTTTGTCTTTTGTTGTTTTGTTTGGTTTCATTTGTGGTTAAAACTTAATAATAGGACGTTGTTCGGATTTTAATAAATGGCCCAAAGTGACATTGCCAGTTCCGGATTGGTTGGATCCTTACTCAAGATTTATTACTTAAGAGTATTAATTGACGGCGTGTTTAATACGTTTAAACATATAGTATAACTGATTGATTAAACGATATTCTATAATGGGGACATTAATTACTTGATGAGACAGTGTAGTACTCCCTCCGGTCCCTAATGTAAGAGCTAGCCGTCAAAAAAACGCTTCTTAAGAAAACATGTGAATGTTAGTTGGGTGTCTGGAGTTAATGCTTCTTTTCTAAAATTGCCCATATTTATTATGGTACTTTTAAGAGAGAGAAATACATAAGCATTAATAAATATGAAAGAGAGTTAGGGGTAAAGTAGGAAAAAATGCATTAAATGAGGAGAGATTATGGGGTGAGCTCTTACATTAGGGACCAAAACCATTCAAATTTTGGGCTCTTACATTAGGGACCGGAGGGAGTATATTGATTCGGAACAAAAGTAAAACCTTACTAAGAACTTCAATTATTTTTTTAACTTGATACATCATCCAATTGATCAGAAGTACAGTATAACATGCAATGCAACTCCACACTATATATTGGCTATGAAAATCTAAATAAAAACTTCTCAGGACTTATACTACACTTACACCCTACAATTAAACTGGTATGCTTTTATGTCCGGACAAATCAAATTACTTTTGGTGAACTAGGCCGTGAAAGACAGTCAGTGTACGAGAAAAGTAAGGAAATGATTTTTGCCGGGGAACGATGGCATTCACATTCACATTCACATTCACATTCACAGTACAAAAGTGGTTTAGACTTCATAATAACATTCTCGACACTACGGATAGGAAAGCATATATATAATCCATCCGGTTATATATCATAAAGACTACTTTGATTTTTTCTATAAAAATTAAGACGTAAAACTAATCCATTTAAATGTCTATAATTATCTTATATGATAAAAACTAATTTATTCTACCTATAAGCTAAACTATCGTCTAACTACATGTGACATATACTACTACCTTCGGTCCTAAATATAAAATTTAATTGACTTTTTTTTAGAGATTAAGGTTGCGAAATAGGTTATTAAATGATCACATATTTGATATATATTTAGATTATTCATTAGTTTATAGGTAAAATAAACTAGTTTAAGGAGAAAATTTAGGTAAATCAATTTATAATTAACCTATTTTGCTTTTTTAAGGATTTTCCCGAAAAAGTGAATTAGGTCTTATATTTAGGACCGGAGGAAGTATAATTTAGTGTCTAATTCATTTGCTTTACTTCCAAAAATGTCAAAGGACATGAGGGAGTATAAAACATAAAGTTGATAATTTTGTAGGAGTTGAGAAAGACGATGTTCAACCAGAAAAACCAATTATTCAGTTAATTTTATTGGTCCCTCCTTCTTCCTTTTTTGTTTGGTTGTGCCTCCATTTGTTCTTTACCAGTGACTTCTGATAGATCCACTGCACACTTAATGCATAGTTACATCCACAAACAGGCCACATTGACAAATCATTCTTCTCAAAAAGTCATAAAGCAGGGGGAAATAGCAATAGCTCAAGACACACCAGAAATATTAACTTGCTCCATGCTGATCCTTTGCATTTAAAGTAAGGTCGTTTTCTCTTGACCAAAAAAACGTAAGGTTGTATTTACTATATATTCTAACTTTCTAGTCCAAATTATTGTTATTTTAATTAAAATCACCTAAAAATATTTGTGCGAACCTTTTCTTGCTGTTAAAAGTTTCAAGAAAGAGATGGAGAATGATTTTCAGATACGCAACGTTATGTCATAGCTGACCAAAGCATCAATAATAAGGCATACCTTCCGGTTCCTGAGCCATCAAAGTGAAGAATATATTGTCAAGTTTTTTTATCTTCTTAGCCTCTCGTGCTTGTCTGTCTTGAACTTCAGAAATTGATATTGATATTGGCATAAAAGGAAAAGATGTTAGTTCAAAAGATTTTGAAAAAGTGTAAGGAATAAACTTATGGCAAATCACTCACTAGTCACTACATCACGTCCATTCATACAAGCGACAAAAACAATATTATTTGGAATCTGTTTTTTACGTGGCTCCCTAGACAGAGTAGTCACATGACTCATAAGCTCATGCGAATTTAATTGATGCTGGGAGTCACATTATCGTTGAATTATACTTTTTCAATCCATGGAAAACAGGGTTAAACATGTCTCTCTTCCATAGCAATGGCCACAGCAATGGCAATTCAAAATTTGGATAGTTTCCTCAGCCACCTCAATGGCAAATGAATAAGCAAGGAACAAGGAAGGGTCATCAATAGTGGACAACTATGTTGATCCAAAAAAGAAAAAATGGACTACCCCACCAGCGTATGAACTTATGCATCAAAAAATTAATTAGTGCCACTGAATCAATTCCATTGCCACTAAAGATTCCCATAGATAGCATCATCTTTAGTATTGGTCATCGATGATTTAAACTAGATAATAACTGATACACTTGAGACACGTAAACACTTGTCTATACAAATATGTATTACATCAAATTTTAAAGTTCTTTCTTGTCTTTAATACATGTGTCTAACATGAATATAACCCATTTTTCTGACTGTCCATACTTCATAAAGCACGTCTTTAGTTATTGAGATTTGTTTCTATAGAACTTTTTCTGAAAGGCAACTAACTGCACATTTTAATGAAAATTCCCTAAAATCAGCAAATGAAATAAAAAATATGGGAATTACATACTGAGTACAGCTTGTACAATTCTTCTGACGTGGTGAGTGGAATTCTAACTAATAGCTAAAAGCTAGATCACAAGCAGAAAGTGGTGTATGCGCTCATAAAAAGGAAGAGAATGAAAGTTGATAAAGAAATCACAAGAATCAGGAGATGAACAGAAGTTAACTTTATACATATAAAGCTCATCAACATGCGTCTTGAAGTCAATAAATTTATGGAAAGCATACAAAATTGAAACATTCCCATCAATTCTGTATTAATCTAACTAGACCATCAAACTTTATCACGTTCCAATAAGAGGAAGCTAAGCAACATTTTACGAAAAATCTAATTATGTTTGCACTACAACAATCAATTCCAATTTTTCTTTCATGTAAAGTTTGACCAATTTCCTGCGGCCAAAAAAAATGTTTACTAAATCTCCATATGTATTCGGCGCGGGGGTCGTTATATAGTTGGACCTGGAGGAGCAATACTAAAATCTGATCACTCGCCGGACTTTTTTGGCGGGTAAGTGGGCCTTTTCACTATATACCAAAAAGAAGATTAGGCCCCCACACTTCTTGAAATAATGCTGTTTATGTGAGTTTCACTGTTTTATAACCATAAAAATTTAGTTGAGTTTAGTTCTAAGAGCTCATCAGGGTCAGAGCAAACTAAGTTTTAAAAAACATGTATAGATTTTCAGTTTGCACATCAACAAAGTCCACATGTAACTGAGATTTGAACCTACAATTCTATGCTTATAAGCAAACTCTTTAATAGATCAACTTTTACTAGATAAGTGAGTTGTATTGTATCTTGAGGGCTCATTGAAATCAAGGCGAGATCAGTCACGTGTTATGTGTTGCTTAATTGAAGACTAGTTATCAACTTAGTTTGACACGCAAAATGGGAAAAGATATTTTGTGTGTTTTTGGGTTCAAACAAATAAAATACTGCTTATATGTTTTTTAAACCAAATGCAAGGGTTTACAATTCTTATATTTTTGACGAGCTAGAAATTTTGAGAAAATGCGATTCAGATTTAAAGAAATCCAAACAATGTGAATACAGAATTTTGTTAATATGAATTAAGTACATCTTTCTCCCGGCGAAAAAGAAGTAAATCATTTTTTATATCCTTAAATTTAAAAATTGCATATTGAGTTTTCGCTAACACATTAATAAACCTATTTAATAAATTACTACTCAACAAATCACAGTAAAAAAAAAATTATCTTAGAATTTAATCATTTTTAACAACATTTTTAATATTTTAATTAGATGATTACTATCCAAATGTATTGAGTGAGTGACTATTTTCCATTAAATAAATTTAGTTAAGAGAGTTGACAAAATGTTAAAATTGTACATATCTTTTTTTTAACTGAATGTAATTAAGAATTTAACTACAATTTGATGTAATTATGAATGATCAAAATATTCTATACCGAAAATTTACGTTATAATAAAAAATTAGTTTTTTTATCGGAATAAAAAATTAGTTTTAAGAGATCAGATTTATACAGTTGGGTTAACTTATAAGTAGTACAGTAGTACTCCCTCCGGTCCTAAATATAAGACTTAATTGACTTTTTTGAAAAATCCTTAAAAAGAGCAAAATAAGTTAATTATAAATTGATTTACCTAATTTTTTCCCTTAAACTAGTTTATTTTACTTATAAACTAATGGATAATCTAAAAATATATCAAATATGTCATCATTTAATAGACTATTTTGCAACATTAACCTCTCCAAAAAAAAGTCAGCTAGGTCCTATATTTAGGACCGGAGGTAGTATAACAATATAGCACATGTTGGAAATTTCGAAAAAGTCTTACAGCAATGTCAAACTGCCAACGCATTGCACACTTTAAGGATTGGATCATCTTCACCTAAAATTAAAGAATTCGATTCGTGTTTTAATTTAGAGCCGACAAATTTATTCGGTGAAATCTGTCTTTTCACTTTTCAAATATATTAATGTGAGGTCCCTTGGGACCCTACATTAATATTTTCAACTTTTGGGACTTTTCCAGTATTAACTCCCTTGTGGGGGACCTCTAATTAATTACCCCTTCTTTTTATTTTTGGCCAAACATTTCTTTTTAGTGAAACTTGGCCAAACCTTCTATACATGATGGTTAAAAGCAATGATTGGTTATTCTATCACTCTTTTTCAACAGAGTATTAATTATGGTAAAAAAAGTATTAATTAATGTTTTAACTTTTATGGTCCATAACATCCATTAAAACTTTTTAAAAAAACTTAAAAGGAGAAAGTGGGTTCTATTTGCCATGCACATATAGGAAAAATGTGCATTATTTCTATGAGCAAACCAATCAAGTTAGAAAAGTTTAAAATCGAATCTTAAAATGCGTATCTAGAAAAAACTACTCAATTGTGAAACTCCCAAAGAAATCATATATGTTGCATTCAAGTTATACGCTAACATGTACTACCTCCGTTCCTAAATATAAGATCACTTTGGCTAATTTGGAGAGATTAAGGAAGACTTTCCAATGAATTAGGATTACATGATCTTCCCAAAGTACCCCTCACTTAAATTTAAAAGACAAATAGGGATTTGAAAGAGAAGTGAGGGAGCTAAAAAGTATAGGGGTAATTTCTATGATCTTATATTTAGGAAGGAAGGGGAGTATATAACTAGTATATGCTTATCTAAGAAACGACGCAGGCTGCACGATCATATCAAATAACTAAAATAAGCGAATGAAAACCCAAAAGCATGCACCTGATAAAACAAAGACCTTTATAATAATAATCAACGAAAAAATAAGTTTTTATAATGAAGGCATATATAACTCATATAGCCTGTATTATTCTCCTAAGCAATGCAGCTACAAGCAGCTAGCATATGGTGTGACAAGAAGCATTATCAAAGGCATGTATAAGCACACAATGCCTGGTAAGCTGTGGAGGAGGTGATTTGCAGCTTGATGGAGATGGAATGATGAAGAGGAGGAATGGATGATGAAGGAGGTGATGATTATTCTGCACCAGAGGCAGAATGATAGGAACCAGATGCATCAAGAAGGAGGCGGGGCAGGTGGGGCCGCCTTGCGAGAATAAGTCAGGACCATGACAAAATCTTTTGCTGATGATCCAACGGTTACCGAGATTCTATGGGATGATGATGATGATGTTTGCAGCCACATGTCAACCAAGTTATTTAGCTGCAATTCAGGGATCACAGGTTGTCCCATGCATTTAATCTCAACCTGCAAAGTTATCAGCTAAGTGTTAGTGAACATGTAAAGCACCAAAAGATCTAAATGTGATAAGGAACATCAAGTTCTTAGTTCTTGTCATAAATTAATAAAAATAAGGGAGCTCTTGAACATAAGTGCAGTAACAATTCCCTATAAGTGAAATGCTTTCTTATTTGACAACCTTACAGTATTAATCAGACCAACATGGGACACCTTGTGCTTGTGGTTTAGAGCCTTTTTTATTGTTCTCGATGCAGCCAAGTAGTAGAAAAAGCAAAATATTAAGCTAGAGACCTTTTAAAGGATATGGTACATGAAATCTATGCATCCAACATCCATAGAGACAAATAAAACATGAAATCTTGCACACCAAGCTATTCCCTTTAATAATATCAAATAAGTCACAAACAGATTAGAGAGGGAGTGGTCACCTCATCTTCACTGGCCAGATTCAATTTCTTTACTAGGTACTTCTGGATGTAAGAGACAGTCATGTTTCCATCCCTACGCCAAAAAAGAACAAGAGAAAGACATGAGATATCAACAAGATATGCAATAATAGTCCGATCAATATACCATGAGGGAAGGAAAAATCTCCATAATTGTGGAACACTGGGAAAATGAAAATATATAGTTGTTTAAAATTAGACAATCTCTAGCCTCCATCCCTCCCAATTTTATGATTATGTAGGTTATGTATTGCCATGAGCTGCTATTAAATGGTAAGAACAAAGACGATATTCATGTCACCATCAAGGGGGATCGTGTATAGAAACAAAAGTATGCCTAAGGAATGGTCTCCATTCCACTGGAGGGAAGGTAACTAAAAATTGGTTCTAAGTTACATGTAAAAAAGTAGCTACCACTCCTAAGAGCAAGATCTATCCCATTATAGTTCCCACATCTTGAAGCATAAAGAATACCTAATGATATGTGAGTACTTTCAAGTTTTGTTATCTAAATTGAAACTCACAACAACTAGGGAATGAAAATTCTATTAATGAAAAACTTCGGGAAGACCACATGAAGATGCTTAACTTTATATTATCTAATGACTAATAAAAAACAGAACAGTGTGAGCTTAAAAATGAATGTAATATGATTTGCATCCGAATCCCTACTTCCTTCCCTATAATTGTCACTACTTTCCAAGTCATAATGTGTTCAACTACTCATCATATGTTTTTCATCAACATCAAATTTCATGCATAGCATGTAAGAGAAAATAAATCTTGAGAAAAAATATGAGATCGATGAATTTATTCTCATTGCATTGGATGAAATTCTAGAGCACCATTATCATGCAGAAGCACCAATGTGTGTAAGTGTTAAGTCAAAGAGTTCACATTTTCACCGCATGAAGTTTACTCCCAATTAATAGGCTTAACCATAAAGATTTGAAATAATGGAGGGTTATTAAAAGGGTAATCCTGATGATAAAGCAAGCACTAACCACAAAGGAATACAGGCAATACAACATATTAAATGTATATTCATGTGATTAAACATATGAGCCAAAAAGGAATACAGACATGTATTAAACAAATTTGTATGCAATTACTCTTTGATCCATCAATTACTTACTGCCCATATATACATAAGATATTTTAAGAAAAACAAATAAAGTTTTCGCAGCAAGTAGAGCAAAGGGTATAAAGAGATAGTGTAAAAATTAAGTAGTGATTAGGAAGGAACTTACTGCACTCTTAGGTAACCGGGAGGAATTTGGGGTAGTGGCGCATCTGTGTCCCTGAAATAGCAGTTCAAAGACAGTAAATAAATAACAAAAATACAAGATAACTGTGATAAAATTTAAAATATTCTATATCAATCCAAGTTTCAAAGTTATGCATTCTCACTGGTCATCAGCAGCAATTAAGGAGAACCATATTGGAGCAGGCCTTTCTTTCACATTGGCACTGTTAGCATCCAGCACAACTTGAGGTGATATGCTTGATTCACCCCTGACAGGTTCCTTTTTTCGGCGGTTTCTGCGCGATTTGTTGTTCCTGCGTTTTGCTGCATCTGTAGAGGCAGCATCAGTGCTGGTCTTTTCATCCTCAACTTTTGACTTCCGCCTGTTGTCCTTAATTTTGGATTTTTGTACTTGAGAATCACTCTCATTTATTTGAGCAGGTTCTTGTTTAGCATCACCTGATTGCACGTTGGACTTGAAAGATTTACTCCTGCTTGCAATTTCCACTAAACAATTCAAAGGTTTCCAAAGGTCTGCTTTTGAATCATCCCCATTAATTTTCTCCTTATTGGGAACAGATTGGCTTGCATCACGAGGGGACGAGCTCTAAATCAATCAAATACACAAGTATGATAATATGAGTAAAGTAATGCAACTTAAGTCAGGCAAAACATGTTTACACAAAAACACTTAATGTTATATATGACAGGTATGAAAAAAAAGCCAAATTTTATCACATACCTGTTTACTAGTCTGGGCAGCCTTATTGGAGGTATCAGGGGAGCTTGAACTCTCTGGTTGATCTTCTTCTGAATCTTCCTCTTTCAAAATGGTCTTTCCAAGGGCTCTGGCTTTTCTCGTAGGCTTTGTTCTTCTGCCTGTCATAGTTGACTGTGTTGATGCTCTGGGAGTGCTAACCAAAGATGAAAGTGATCTTTCCTTTCTTCTAGCAGGTAATGGTTGTGAGGGCTCAGCTTCTGGTGCCTTTTCCTTTGTTTCCTTTGAAGGGAAAATCTTAGACCTTACATCTTGCCAACTGTGGTCTGGCCTGGTGGTCAAGAAACAAGAACAGAAAACTTAGCATGCAACTGTCCAAAAGAGAACCACTATTTTGGAAGCTGAGTGCTTCAATACAAAAGGATTGAGTAAACCTCAATCACTTGAAGCTAACCTCAATTTCTCCAGCGGACTACATCCTAAATCGATGTTGCATATTGGACAGCATTCCAATTCCTCTTCTGTAATCTTGTCATATATGCACTTCCTGCAAACTGTATGGAGTTCAGAGAAACAATCTATCAGCAACATCAAGTTCATGGAATCTGATCAACGAAGGATTCAGCTGGAAACATATCCTTCACATGAACAAATACTAAACAAGTTCTACTAAAATGTCGATGAGAAAATCTATTGAACACAACTGATTTTGAGCATAAACTCCACGTGACATGGAAAACGAGGCCAAGTATAAATAAGAAACATTGAGCCTCATCTTATGATGTGGAACTCATTAGAAAACATTTTCCCACGCTTACTTAGGCACCAAAGCGGAAAAAAAGTAACATCCTTAAAGGATAATTTTGAACTCATTGGATGAGTGAAACGAGCAAGAAAAAAATACTGCGTAACAGAAAAAAATACTGCACATATGCATAAGCTAGCATTCAAGTTTCGTGTAAGAGTGAACGTAACTTTTATTGTGCATTAAAAAAGATGGACTCTTGAAGTCAAACGTTTATAATGAATAGTTGGCCAATCAAAAGTATAAGACACTTCACGTCACCAATAGTGACACACCAATGCAGAGAAACAGAAAGGAGAGATTTTCAGAAGTATCGAATCACCAATTATCCATATGTGAGAGGAGGCCAAAATAATAATGCAAAACAACGACATCAAAGATTAGTCAATGCCCAGAAGATTATATTAAAAATTTAATTAATTAACAGAAGATTAAAGTAAAAAAAGAAACAAGATTAGAAATGGAAAACGAAAGATAAGAGTACTCACACGTATGGAGGCATTCAGATATGGTGGTAGCCTCATTATACAAGTTATTACAAAGAGGACAAGTCATGCATGAAGCAATCGTGTCTCTCTTCACTTTCACCACCTGATTCGACATACTTCAACTCAGAGAAGCTTCTCCTTCAACTAACACTTGCTTCTTCACGCACGTACTAACCAAGTGCATGCTAAGACAAAGCTCAAGCTAGTAAAATTTACGTCCATTTCATTGTAACCATCAGCATTAACCTGAAAAAGAGAAGAAAAATAAGAGATGACATGGATAAAGAAACGAGAAAACGTGGAAGAAATAGCACGAGACGCGTGCGTAAAATAAAGAGAGAGAGAAGAAGGAACCAGGAGTTTGAAGAAGATGGATAATAAAGACTGCGACTTGGGAATTTTAAGGTGGGATTATGAAGTGGGTTGGTCTGATTTGTGAAGATTTGACGTGGGTTTTGGTAGATTTGGAGAGAGGATAGATGTGGATGATCTAAATCGAGGGGTACTCCTCTGTGTCGAGAAGAGCATGAAAGAACCAAAGGAGTCTCTCAAGTTTGTGTCTTTCTTTTTTGTTTTTTCTCTCAAACTCCTTTTGTTTACTTCATGTTGGAGTACTTGTAATTGTAAATGTGAAAAACACTTTCAAAACTGAATTATTTATAGAGGGGTTTCAACACTCCAACCAACGACGACAGCTAATGGGATTAGAGGCTGTGATAACATGCGCCAGGGTACTCTTTGAAGGGTAAGATGCACATTTTCTTTTAGGCCTTGGACTGTAGGGGGGAGTTGCTAACGTGCGCTCTGTCTTTAATCATAATACCTCTTACAAGAAAGGTAACCTCCTTCATTTTTTTACCATAATTGTCCTCTCATCATTATCACTTACCATATATATTGCATTGTGCATTGGACCATCATGGTTGACCTAGTTCATGAACATCATGATTCACTATGTGAATCTTACTCACTTAATATAGCATTCTTATTGATGACTGATTCATGAATATAAAATTAAATCCATTGTAACTGTGGTCATAAATAAGGAAGATTGGTCAATGGTATGTTATTTTTTTAGGGCATCTCCACTCGCGCGTAAGGTGTGATTAATCCCCACTTTTTGAAAGTCCCCATGTAGGGGAAATAGGCATGTTACTTTATCCCTCTCAAGTGTATCTAGAAGATTCAAACCTCTGCTGATTATTCACTCATTACATACCATATTTTACATTGCACATTGCTTGATCTGGATCATGAACATCATGATTGATTATTTGAATCTTGGACACTTAATACATTCTCTCTTATTAGCGACTAGTTTATAGATATAAAATTAAAACCTCTCTAAATGTGGGCTGTAGATAAGGTAGACTGGTCAATGGTATGTTATTTTCTCTCTCTCAAGTGTATGTAAATGGATGTACTTAAGAGATTCAGACCCCTTATGATTATTCACTCATTACATCTTAATAATTATACCATAAACTTTATTATACACTGCACACTCCTTAACCTCGTTCATGAACATCATGATTTACTATATGAATTTGTGAAGTAGTTACTATATTCATTCTTATTGATGACTGGTTTATGATCATAAAATTAAACCCTTTCTAACGGAGGTCATAAATAAGCTAGACTAGTCAATGGTATGTCATTCTCTCTCTCAAGTGTATGTAAATGTGTGCATCTAGAAGATTCAGACCTTGTGAACTATTCACTCATTACATCTTAATACTAATACCATAGATAAACTTTATTTTACATTGCACATTGATTAACATGTTCATGAACATCATGATTTATCATATGATTTGTGCAGTGAATACATTCATCTTTATTGATGGCTGGCTTATTATGAATATAAAATTTAAAACTTTGTAACTGAGATCGTAAATAAGGTGGACTGGTCAATGGTATGTTATTCTCTATCTCAAATGTACGTCAATGTGTGCATCTAGAAGATTCAGACTCCTATGAGTAATCACCAGTTACATCTTAATACTTATATTATAACCTTTAGTTTATATTGCACATTGCTTGACCTGGTTCACGAACAACATGTGATTGATTATTTGAATCTTATGCTAATACGTTCATCCTTATCAACGACTAGTTTACTTTTTTTTAAAAAAAATGAAACATATATATTAAAATGAAATAGGTCTTACATAGTCCTAACTAAAGAAATACATGGATTTGAAAAGAAATCTATAAAAGAGGAGCACTTGCAGAATTGGTAATCAACGACTAGTTTACGAATATAATATAAAATTAAACTGGTAATTAAAACTTTTGAGTTAAATTGGTAATGGACTAGTCAATGGTATGTTATTTTCTCTTTATCAAGTGTAAGTAAATGTGTTCATCTAGAAGATTCAAACACATGATGACTATTGCACATTGTTTGATTGGGTTCATGGACAACATGATTGGTTATCTGAATTTGTGCACTTAGTATATTCATTCTTTTCTAATGAGTAACCAATCTAAAATTAAAACCTTTGTAAGGTAACTGTGGTTGTAGATAAGGTGGACTGATCAATGTTATGTTATTCTCTCTCTCTCTCTCTAATTATGTTCACATAAATTTGTATTTAGAAGGTTCAGACCATTCGATACTAATTACATTTTAATATCATTCCATAAACTTTATTAGAATGCACATTGCTTGACTTGATTCATGGACAACATGATTGAATATCTGAATCTTGTGCAGATGATACATGTATGCTTATTAATCAGATCACTTGTTCGTGGATATAAAATTAACACCTTTCTAATTGATGGGATCATAGATAATTAAGGTGAAATGATCAATTGTATACTATTTTGTCACTCTCAAATGTATGTATATATAAAGAAAACTTAGATCCCCTATATATTTAGTTTTCACTAGTTACATCTTTTTAATATTATACTATAAACTTTATTTTACATTGCATATTGCTTGACCTGGTTCATGAATAGCATGATTATATGCATCACGTATAGTTATTACATTTAGCTTTAATGACTAGTTCCTGCATATAAACTTAAAACCTTTGTAACTTGGTCGTATATAAGGTGAAATGGTCAATGGTGTATTATTCTCTCCTTTAGAGGTTACATATAAATGCTCTGCATTTACCCTTTTTATGGTCAAATGCTCTGCATTTACTTCAAAATCGTTGAAATTCATCATAAAATTCTTACCATAAATCTACAATTACATTAATTATTACATACATGCATAATGAGACATGGGAGTTTATGTATGTGGTAAATAATTTAGTCATTTAATTTACAATGAGACGTGCATGTCTGAACGCAAAATTACGAACTCTTATCTTGAACCTAAAATTAGAATCGGATAATAACAAAATTTTAGACTGAAACAAGATATTGGTAAAGTAAAATGGGATATAATGAAACACGGAACATAATTACCGAAAAAGTCATATAAACGACTAAAATGTAATGTACATGTTATCCCTTCATACACCAAAACTTGAGGTGGGGCTACTGAATCGTCTATACTTTCATTTCTAGTAATTTTATTATTTAAGATGTGACATCCATTCTCATGATAATTTTTTTTTTGGCCGGGGGAGGGGGTAGTTATGTATGGCAATAACAGAGTAATAATGAGTCTGTTGAGATGGCAGGTAGTGACGAGGGGTGAAAATGTCAGATCAGAAGAGTTTGGAGAGATCATTCCCTTCACATTAAAGTGAGTTGGGACTTGGGAGTGTGAAAGAAGGAAGGAGGTAAAAAAAAATAAAAAAGAAAACAAAAGAAAGGGGAGGAGGAATATAATATAAAGACACGTGATATTGGCGAGGTGGCAACGTTAACATAATAGTAACAGGCTAATAGTGAGAAGTCTTATCCCTTCCTTTCCTTTTTTTTTTTTTTGAATTATTTCCTCCGGTGTCCCGCACCCTTCGGGTGCAGACTAATCCGGAGTCGTCAGCCGGGATTCCCGTAAACGGGGTGACTGACTTCCCGGGGTTCGAACTTGGCACCTTTGGGCTAAATGGCGGGATCCACACCTTGGGGATCCTCTTCAAACCATCAAGCTACGCCCCCGGGCTTATCCCTTCCTTTCCTTTAAGTACATGTCTGAACGCGTCTCCGTATGTCTCGTCACCAGTCAGGCAGTCACCAACTCTCTCATGTTTCTTTAAACAGGTAAGTTAGATTCGTGTTTTATGAAATGATTTTGACGACTTAATTTAGTTGAAGCTTGTGTTCAAAGAGAATTAAACCTTCGGGAGCATAAACATTATCGCGATGATCCCTTTGATGGATTAGTTAAAATCCTTTTTTGTATGGTATGCAACTTGTATTATGTACGAGGTAGTCTTTATCACTGCATGTGTGTGGTTGGATTTGACTTCCCTCCTATATATGCCCATTGTTACTCACTTTCACCTCAAGCACATCTCTACCATTTAACTGAAATATGAGCGATACTTGTTAAATGCTTTGTAAAATTATATTTTAAATATTTTTTCTTTGATTGTAAAATATCATGATTAAAATTATCAATCTGAGTGTACTTATTTATTCAGGTAAGAAAATGTGCTTATTTATTATTAACTATTTGGCATTTATTAATTATTTTACAAAACATTAATTTTGAACGCTCAAATTTCAATCAGATTGATTGAGATAATCCTAGCCCGACATCTGGATGTCAGGCTAGGATTATCTCTTTTTCCCTCTCTTTCATTTTCCCTCCTATTCCTTTCCACAACCGTTAGATCTTTGATTCAATGGTCTAAATTAAATCAAGTCACGCTCATGAAAATAAATATTACAGTAATATTTAAAAATCACTTAAATAAATTTAATCTGTCAAAATTAGTTATAAATAGTTTAAGGGTGTGAATTAATTTCTATTTTATTTTTATTTTTTATTACAGGTATGAAATATTCAGACCTAACTTTGACAAATTAAATTTATTTAAATAAGTCTTAGGTATTATATTGTAATAATATTATTTTCATAAAAGTAATCAGATCAAATCAAGACTACCATCGGTTTAAAGTTTTAATGGTTACGTGAGAGTAGTAAAGGAGAGAATCTCAATCCAAGCAAAGAGGGAAATTATTTGGACGTTGGGAGGCGTTCAAAGAGGGCGTAACATAACGTAGTTATGGCAATTTATATAGCTGCGTGCCACTTCCATGCCAAATCCAAATGCCTCATGTCTCCTAATATTTACTACTATTAGCAAAACCATGCATACCTAATTCAATTTGTCCCTACTAGCCTTCAATTCACTTCATTATTAAGCTGTTAATGCTTAATGGAGTAATACTCCTTTGATTTGATCGATGGCACTCAAATTTGCGATTGCTTACTTCAACTCTAAACTACTCATTTGTTCTTATCACGGGGCATTTTCTACTAATTTTCCATTATTAAAGATAGACACTTGAATAATTATTTTCTAAAAAATTAATTTATTTTTTCAAATTTGACCAGCAATAATTGCCCCAACAGTACAGACCCTTTCTAGCTTTGAATTTTAATTAATAGTAAGGGCTTTAATATAAGATTTGGTTATTTTTAATAAAAAATTAAGAAAATTGAATAAATTACTTATCAATTAATTTACCTGATTTTTTATCGTTTATTTAATTTATAAGGTAACTATACAATTTAATATTTCTTCCTTCTTTATACATAAGACAATAACTAACCAAGTCAAGGTGGTAAAGAAAGTGGTCGAAAATGATTAATGTGTTTGAAATAATTTTGTTTTCTCAACATATACAAGGAAGATGTTGGCAAAAAAAAACATGTATGTTATAAATAATGTTACAAATGAATATGAAATAGAATATGAATAAAGAGAATAATTATAGGCATAGTGGGAAACACTTATAATTATTAAATAGTTTGATAGATTTAACCAAACTTCTGTAAAAGAGGGATAAAACTATTTAAATTTTGGGATCTTGAATATAGAGACAGAGAGAGTAATCAACAACAAGTGAAATGATTAAAAAATTTATTTGGCTTCTTTAAACTTTCTTATTAAATAAGTTTTTTTTAAGTTTGTAAAAAGGGAAAATGACAAATAAATACTTTCGAATATCCAAAAGGACAAGTAAGGAACTCAAACTTTCAAAATGACAAATAAAGAACTCTGAATTTTGAAAGGACAATTAAGGAACCGATCAATTGTTAATTGCTATGTTCCAAATGTTAATAAATATGTTCCAATTGTTAATTTTTATTGAAATTCCTTACTTGTCCTTTTGAAAGTTTAAGTTCCTTACTTGTCCTTTTGAACATTTCAGAGTATTTATTTGTCACTTTCCCTTGTAAAAACATTTGAAGAGAATGAAAAACATGAAAATAATCAAATGCGAGCTATATAATGCTAACAAATAATAAGTCTCAATAATTTAGTCTTTATAATCAATTTTAGATTTTATATTCATAAGTGAAACTTTTATATTTACAAAATCATTATAAATCAAATTAAACTTCTGGATATTAAATTTTTTAGATCCGTTTGTATCAACAAAAACATCAAGAGAATATGTTCAATTTACTTTTATGAGGCCCGTGTATAAATTTTGCAAAATTTTAAGACAATGTTCCAGTATCAAGTAAAAACCAGTTCTATCAACTAATCATTTTATTTAAAATCTCATTATTAAAATTTCAATTTAATTTTTAATTAAATACAATATGAACAGTTAGACAATAAGTATTCAGATAGCGTGATACAACAATTTGAAACTTATTTCTTATACAATTTGATCCCAGAAATTCGGGCTACTTGCAGTGCTGAGCCTATCCAGTGTCCCTTTGAATACCATATTTGTTTCAGGACCCAACAAGACCTTTGCGTCGAGCATATGATACTATGGACAAAAACAAGGATCCACAGAATATTCCAGTGAAGATTACCACCTACAGTCCCAAATTTTATCTTAGAATAAATAAAAAGGCATCCAATATCATGGATTCTATTGACATATATGGCAATAAGAGATTCTTTGAAGATATGAAACTTTTAGTAAGATATCTGTATGTAAATAGCTAGTAAATACCCATTTGAACATATAATCGTGTCCTTCTTTCCAGGTGTACGGGATGTTCATGCCAAATATTGCACCCACTAATGAATATATAGATAGGCACACAGTCCCAGAACTGAGGAAGAGCTCTAGCTGTAATGAAGAATACAAGAGCACTTCACAGAATTTATATATATAGAGTGAGAGAGACAGAGAGAGGACTGAGCAGTCTGCCTGATGAATAGATAGCATGGGAAGAAGAGTAGTATACCTGAATCAGTTGGTTTCGGTGATTGTCAAGCTGCATGCACATGTCACACAATTAAAAATAAACGAAAGTCATGGGGAAAAATAATAAATGAACGTCACACACTGATACTAAACTAATAATCTATTGCTAGCTCACTCGCGGTATTGACACTCAATGAATTTATTTAAAGCGAACTTAATTGGAAGATATAGATTATCTTCATGCCAAAATAGTTACCTGTATGTTGATGTAATCTTCCGTGTCATCAATATACTCCCGCAGCTGTATCAGATAAACCAAAAAAAAAAAAGTGAGCAAAATGTATAACAAATAGTACAAATTAAATTAAATAACTTGCTTTCAGTATGGTACTAGAGAACAGAAAAACAAGCTAAGAGAGGGAACTTAAATAGAAAGCAGGGCTCATACCGTGGTCAGTTTATTTAACGTGCTATCAATTTGCATGAAATAAGCCTGCAAAATATTAACAGTATTGAATCTATTAGCACCAAAAACCCAAAGCGACCCGATGATATCTGAGGAAGATTAAGTTGAAGTTGTATTAATGACCTCAAGCAACATTTCAAGCTCCTCAACGTCATTCTCTCCATGAAATGTAGTTGCACTAGCTCTGCTTGACCTACGAACCCTTGAGCCTATAGTTGGAGAGCTGAGAATCCAATTGGGGGCATCATAGCTACTGGTAGAGGAACACGAGACATCCATCTTTCTAGATAAGTAAAGGTCGGCCATATCATCATCATCATCCAAAAGATTTTCTAGTTCATCTCTTATCTGTGTGCAAAGTATAAGTCCACAATAATGGGTACACGAGTGACTCTAACTTAAAAGAGTAGGCGTATCTAGTTCAAATTTTAGGACACTTATTGGAGTTTCCTTTGTCCTCTTCCCACCTTCAGCTTTGATGGAAATTGGCTTACTTTAAATATGCTATAACTCATAACCTAAGCTATGCTGCATTATATGAAGCAGCTGTTTTCCAGTACTATATATAAGCAAGAAGGGACAGAAACTAGAAATAGAATTGATGACAATAATTACAAAAATCATACGAAAATACCTTTTGAACTCTATTTGTCAACCTGGTCATTGCACTTTTCAGTTTGCGTACTCTATCCAAGTTACGGCTGCTAATCTGGACATAGAAGGTAAATCAGGAAAAGAAGTTATGATAAATTTGTAAGAACAGGTTCAGTGAAAAAACATGGGAAGTCAAATTTTAGATTAAAAATTACATGTAATTGCAGAAAAGGGAGAACAAAACAAATGAGCTACAGGAAATCATTTCAATAAAACAAACTGATTTTGTTAGCTTCTGGAATTGGATTCTTTGCAAACCAGACAATAATGAGATCAGGGGTTAGTCAAGTGTTTTTGTTCCAATGAAATAATTATCTATTGGCAACAATCATCACCAAAGATGAAACTAGGACTATTTAATTCAAATGATTACAAAATTGAATAATACACATGTTCTCTAAATTATTAACCAAATCTAACAAAGATTCTTAAACAAATGCTTTTTAGTTATACCTTAGAGGTGAGCTCATCTAAAGCTGGATAAGCAGCAGTCTCTAATTCTCTCGTCCGTGCATCAAGATGACTACAAATTGCCTCTAATGCAACCTCTAAGGCACGAAACTCAAACGGAAATTCTTCAACGCAAAAATCAAACGCAATTAAAATAAACAACAGCAATAAACTGGAAAATAAAATAAAATAACCAAAATTAAGTTTCTACGAGTAGTCATACCATTTTCTTCGTCGCCTTCAACTTCTTGAGCACAAGCATCTTCCTCTTCTCCTTGGCCTTGTCCCGTACCAGATTCTTTAGGCAGCCTCCTTTGAAGTTGCTCGACAATAGGAACAACCTCATCATCTTGCGGATCTCTAAGTAAAACCTTAATCAACACGAAGCCATAGGCACAATGTAAAAAACAGAGCATATATGCCTAGGAGAAGCAATTCAATTCCAAGAATCAAACAAACGTACCTCCTCTGCAGTAATAATAGCTTTAATATGCTGCAAGAAAGACAAGACTATAAATAATTGAGCAAGCTCATAGGCAAGAAAAAGAAAGAAAAAGGTGTAATAAATTTAAATTACCTCTAAATTGAGGACAATGACTTTCTCTCTACCTAAAATAGCGGAAGGATAGGATAAGAGAGGGTCAAGAATTCGAAGATCTCTGGCGTGAATTTCAACGAGGCGCATAATAGCGTACTTGTCAACGTCCAACATAGTGGCGTTGCCATTGCGGTCAAGAAGAATCCAGCTTCTTGAAACGACTGTTTTCTTCTTCAGACTAGGTTGAACATCCACCACTGATGATCCTAACACCGCCATTCAGATATGACTAGGTTTTGAAACTGCAGCGTTGGACAAGTACAAAATGATAAGCAAGAGAATGTTAGGAGAGATATTTGCATAACCATAGGAACTAGCTAGTTTCAATGCTTGTCAGAAAGATGAGTACATGATGAGTACAGAGAGGGCTCTCATTTATTGTGAACGGTTCAAATCTAATCTTGATAATGGAAGTAGTAATAAAAATGAAAGAGATTAGTGGTGGATTCTATTATAAAAGATGAAGGAAACTTTTCAATTAGTGAAAGATTATATGGCATTAATCAATGAGGTTGTGAGTTGAGAAATGTTTAGTGCGTGTTTTAGAGTGATTGAGAAGGCAACAATTTGGTCAAGAAAAAAAAGAAGACGACAAATTTAAGTGGGGCCTACTGCCTACCCCTTGCACACCACTTTGCTCATAATCGTATTTGTTTTTGCCTGATTAATCGGATTATATGATAATCGATTCTTATGCTTATATACTCCTTTTTCTTCCCAGCTATAAGAATTTGCTTCTTAGTGTAAGAATTGAATCCGTTTTGTCTTTTAATTTTTAATTAATTTTAAGTATTCTCCCTGTTTACCCTGCATATTGAGAGAGGACTTTCGTTAAACTAATTATTTTTAATGAATGTAAGTATAATTATTGAACTTTCAAGAAATCCACACATTTCTTGTATTGGTAACATTATAGAGATCTTATGAAATAAAAAAAAACATTATAGAGATTAATTAATTCATTTGATTGTTCGCATGTTGGTTTTATTATGCTTGATTAATGCCCCTCTGAAATGCCCTTGTTAGCTTTAAGTGAAAAAAAAAATGGGAGAGGAGAGAGATTGAGATAATTCTTTTTTCTCCATAAGAGATATTCAATTTTGAAAAGCAAGTCTTTCGTTTTAATTCAATGCTTGAGAGTGTGGTAGTAATAACTCAGCTGAACATGTGACTCTGCTTATTCCCTGCGCTATAAAAGAAAAGAAACAGTGATCAAAATCAAAATGATTGTGCGTGCCGTACGCAATGGGTGCAAAACAGGTGTGAAGAGAATCCATAGTCGATGATGGGATGGGGTAGGCACCACGATGTTGTGAAATGTAAGGTAATTTGTTGAGCTTGTGCGGTCCGTGTATGTAGGCAGTCTCATTCTCATTAATATCCGCTTCAACACGGAACTGTGTGTGGTATATATGAGCATTGATCCAAAACAACATATTAAAGATATTGTAGCATGGTGATATGACTATGATCATGTTTATGACATTTTATTTCAATTTAACTCTGAGCGATATTAAAGATATTGTAGCATGGTGATATGACTATATGATCATGTTTATGACATTTTATTCCAATTTTAACTCTGAGCGAGGACTGCGGCAGGCAGGTGCCAGAAGATACATCAGTGTACTCTCTTTATCCTAACACAAGGAAAGGGTGAGGCAATAATTTCCATATCTGTCATCATGAGAACTTTTGATATTCCATGCATGCATTCAACTTTAAGCTGCTTTGGCCAAAAAAAATTCAACTTTAAGCTATCTTTTATATGTTTACATTGCAATAGTGACAGGCGTGTAATGTCAAACATTAGCGATAACACTAACACTGCTCGTGTTATATTTATAGTAGGAGTATGTTATTACCACGTCGTTCAGGGTTTTAAATATTTGAATGGAAGAAGAAATTTGGCTAGTGTTGGATCACACCATCAGTGAAGTGATAAATTAAAGTAGTGGGTTATGTTACGGTGTAATTTATAATTATTTCAAAGTTTGTGGGGCTTTAAATTTTAAAATTCAATGTAATTATTAAAACGATCTTGAAAAAGTTTGTCTTTCAGCATACATATAATGGTTACTATATGACATTTTTTTTGTTTTTACTTACAAACACATTATACCTATATATAGAGGGTTCAAACTCGTATAGTGGCTGGTAATCACACAAGAAAGCTTTGAGGGGTAGTTGGTGGCATTAGGCCTATCAGTTCCAGTTATATGACACACACAGTAAACAGAAAATCGAAAACTGCAAACATTGTTTACGTCACTCTATATGGAATATATGAAAATGACTATATGTATGATCATCGGTCAGGAACGTCTCCTTTTCTCTCTCTCACTTTTCCCAATTATAGTCATTCATCTCATTTAATGGCCATAATATCTCACTTATCCACAGCTCATTCCTCCTTTGATACACACAATCTCACTCTCTTCTCTCTCACCATTTTAGATTAAGAAAAGAATCCCCCACATTCACCAAGAAATTGGAAGGAACAAAAACTTGTCAAGAAATTTGGAATTATTTTTCTTAATTAATCATAAACTGCTATTTTATTTGAAAAATAAATTATATTATTTTAATTATATAATATAAAAAAATACTAAGACAATTCATGTCTTAGTATTTTAACAAAACTTCCTATTTCACTTCAATTTCCTGTTTCAAAACAGTATTTTATCAAAATAAAATACTGCTATTTTGATAATCAATCATGATTTGGGTGGGACAATTCATGTCGTAACAAAACTAATTATAATATAAATTATTAACAATAACAGTTAATCTCTCCCCCATGATAATCAATCATTGATTTCCCCCCTTTATTATCTTATTAACAATAACAATTAATCTCTCCCCCTGTAACATCCTAGCTTTTTCAACTATATTTATAGCCATAAATAATTATTCTGTATAATAAACAACGTCTCTCTCAAACCTATATTACTACCCAATCTTTTCTCATTTACACTATCTTATGGAATATCTTTATTCTTGTGTAGTTTAACTATCATTCATCATCATAAAACAAAATAGTAGAACATCTATCTCACAAGCAAAGCAAAACAATCATAACTACTTGAGAAGGAGCTAGACATGTAACTTAACACAAATTCAGTTTAATAAAACTTATAGAAATAATGCAACAATCCACTTTATTTATTCAATACTTTGTATGAATCTAACAAACAAAATTTTCCTAAGAGTCCTAAACACATTTTCAAACAAAGCAAATTATAAAATACCAAGCAAAACTAGACACAACCAAATAACCTCAAGGTCATAATCACTTACTCAACTTTACCATCTTTAATATCATTATTATGAACCTGAAATTAATGTAGAAGAAATAGAAGTCTCTAATCCAAACACTTTGAAAACAACATCTCTTCTTCTTTTACTTTTCACAATCAAAATACACTTGGCACCATTTTCAATTAATATGAAGTTCTATTCCTTCAACTACATTCAGTTTTGAACATTCATATAACACCTCTTATTCACAATTGAATACACTCCTACTCCAACAACCATTTTTGGTTTATGTATAACAAGCAATGATTCATTATAATTTATCCTACAACCAATTTCAGCAATTAAACAATTCCCCAACAACATCATCCTACAAATCATTTTCCAAGTTCACATGCAAACACTCAACATCATTAGACAACTTCATAAATCATATACACATGCATTACAATTCATATAATTTCTTCACTTTCCGATGATAACTATAAACAAAGAAGAATAATCTTTGTAACAAAATTTTGGTGAACTAAAATCAATTTCCTTACTCTACTAGACATTTTGACAAACACCTTGAGTGCATGATATTCAAACATTGGTTTTTAATTTCCCAAGCATCAACACACTTGCCCAACAGTTTCCAAACATCATTTAATCAACATGCATGCATCACACTTCACAACATTTACCCCCACAAATCTGCAGAATTCAAAAACAGAAAAATAAAGGTCCCCCATTTAGAATCAATTCAGCCATTTCAGTAAGAAAGGAGCAGAAATTTGTAGAGCCATGTACATTCTCCCTATTTCAGTCATATTCACAAATAATCACATACATTATTGCAACTTTTCATCTATAATGTATTAACTCAAACACCAAATGAAAACATCATGCATGCTCAAATTAATTTAGGAAAACCAAAAATCTAACACCAAGCTTTGATTTTAGATGTGTATTGAACCCAAATCCTAAAACCTATTTTCGGACCCCTTTCAAATCTTACCCAAAACGCTAGAAAAGAAGGGTAAAAAGGAAAGAGAGGGCTCACCTAAGCTCAAATCCTCTCTTGCATGTGGAGATCGGTGCCGGAATCTTCACCGGAAATAGCCACCGTGGTGGGTGACTAAAACAGAGAACCAAGGAAGAAAGGAAGTAAGAAAAACGACTTGAAAGGAAGAAATAACTTGAGGGTTAGAAGATATGGCCGAAGCTTACCTCTCACCACCGCCAACCGCCACTGGGTCGCCGGAAAACGCAGAAAACGAAGAGAGGAGGGGTCTGGGACGATAAGGCTGAACAGAAAACAGTGGGAAATCCAAAAGCTTAGGCAATTTTGGAGGTTTGGGAAGAAAATGGATGAAAAGGGAAGGAAGAAGTGAAAAATGAAATGGGATTGGTTTTGATTTGAGGAAGAAGAAAGTGAGGACGGAAATGAGGAAGAAGAAGGGAAAATTGATTTTCATAATGGGTTTGAGGCAAAATGACTATTTTGCCCTTTTATCTTTATTTTATTTGTATTTCCATTTTAAATCCCTATTTTAAAACAAATTGTAGAACTAATCTTTACATTAATTTGCACACTTTCTCCCACCATAATTTTATCTAAACTCTAAACTATCTTTCATTAAATTTCTATTTTGTAAAGTGGGGTGTTACAATCTCTCCCCCTTAAATAATTTCGTCCTCGAAATTAAAAGAATTACCCTACTGTTTTAGAACTCTTACAATACTGTAACAACTCAAGCACAAGGCAACAAACAATTTCTCACACACCAATCAAAATTCAGAATCACCATCTAATACCTCATGCTAACATTTCACATATACACAAAATCAAACATCCAAATAGAACCAAAAAACATAAATTCCATTATCACAAGAGAACATCACCAAGTCACTAAATTCATCTTTTAGTACTATCTTAACTCATTGATTACTAATCAACAATTTCCCAACAAACTAGCAGAATTTTAGAAGTTTCAACTTACCACTTAAAATATGAACACTTGAATCATTAAGTTTTCTTGTTTTATTCTCACTAGATGTTCAAACCAAGCATCAAGTTAAGAAATATGAGACAATCATACAACAATAGATTAAAAGCATTACAAATAATCTTAATATTCCCTACTTCAATCTATATTAAGTTTCTTTTATTATTTCCAAGTCACTCTAACCCCTTTGACTCATAAGATTTTTCAATGATGTCTTGACTATGATTATGTCCGGATCATAATTATACTCAAGACCCCAAAGAAGAATCATTATTCCGTCAATCTTCTCCTTAAACTCTTTATCTACCTCTCAACATTTACTTCTAATCTTTAAAGTATTCTACAATGTTATCCACAAATTAAAATTTCACTTTCCTATAACTCTATATGAATACTGCTAGGCCCTTGCAACCTCAATACTATAGTACATTGCTATCAAACCACACTCAACTATGTAATCATAAACCTTAAATTTTGCCTTCCACATTTCCAACATGTGGATTCACATCTCTTTCCCTCAAATAAGCAAATAATTCATGATTCCAACCTCAATTTTTAACAAAACATTTCTTATTCTCAATTTCATTCAAAGGTTTAACTAAATTGTTCTAAAATCACTCAATCACCTATTCTATCTTCAAGAAACAAGAAACTATTGAAAATATTCTATCAACTAAATGATTTTTAAATTTCTCTACATGTTCATCCCATACATTGTAACCTCTAACTAAACTATTTCAAATTCTCAATAAATTTTCTTTGGTAAATTTCTATAATAGAATAATACTCCATTGACCTCAATCACCAATGTGTCTTCAAAATCTTATAAGCCACCTAACTAACTAGTATAGTCTATCAAAATTCAACAATATAAAATCCTACATCTTATCAACTTGACTTAACACTCAGTCATTTGGATCTCCACAAAACACACTTCTACTTCATATCTATCTATTGCTATCATGGTGTTTTCCAAAGTTTAGTAAAGGTGTTCTAAGGACATTTATAAGTATGTCTACACGAGTAAGGTATTCTAGCTATCCTATGCCAGAATCCTTGCTCTGATACCAAATGTAACATCCTAGCTTTTTCAACTATATTTATAGCCATAAATAATTATTCTGTATAATAAACAACGTCTCTCTCAAACCTATATTACTACCCAATCTTTTCTCATTTACACTATCTTATGGAATATCTTTATTCTTGTGTAGTTTAACTATCATTCATCATCATAAAACAAAATAGTAGAACATCTATCTCACAAGCAAAGCAAAACAATCATAACTACTTGAGAAGGAGCTAGACATGTAACTTAACACAAATTCAGTTTAATAAAACTTATAGAAATAATGCAACAATCCACTTTATTTATTCAATACTTTGTATGAATCTAACAAACAAAATTTTCCTAAGAGTCCTAAACACATTTTCAAACAAAGCAAATTATAAAATACCAAGCAAAACTAGACACAACCAAATAACCTCAAGGTCATAATCACTTACTCAACTTTACCATCTTTAATATCATTATTATGAACCTGAAATTAATGTAGAAGAAATAGAAGTCTCTAATCCAAACACTTTGAAAACAACATCTCTTCTTCTTTTACTTTTCACAATCAAAATACACTTGGCACCATTTTCAATTAATATGAAGTTCTATTCCTTCAACTACATTCAGTTTTGAACATTCATATAACACCTCTTATTCACAATTGAATACACTCCTACTCCAACAACCATTTTTGGTTTATGTATAACAAGCAATGATTCATTATAATTTATCCTACAACCAATTTCAGCAATTAAACAATTCCCCAACAACATCATCCTACAAATCATTTTCCAAGTTCACATGCAAACACTCAACATCATTAGACAACTTCATAAATCATACACACATGCATTACAATTCATATAATTTCTTCACTTTCCGATGATAACTATAAACAAAGAAGAATAATCTTTGTAACAAAATTTTGGTGAACTAAAATCAATTTCCTTACTCTACTAGACATTTTGACAAACACCTTGAGTGCATGATATTCAAACATTGGTTTTTAATTTCCCAAGCATCAACACACTTGCCCAACAGTTTCCAAACATCATTTAATCAACATGCATGCATCACACTTCACAACATTTACCCCCACAAATCTGCAGAATTCAAAAACAGAAAAATAAAGGTCCCCCATTTAGAATCAATTCAGCCATTTCAGTAAGAAAGGAGCAGAAATTTGTAGAGCCATGTACATTCTCCCTATTTCAGTCATATTCACAAATAATCACATACATTATTGCAACTTTTCATCTATAATGTATTAACTCAAACACCAAATGAAAACATCATGCATGCTCAAATTAATTTAGGAAAACCAAAAATCTAACACCAAGCTTTGATTTTAGATGTGTATTGAACCCAAATCCTAAAACCTATTTTCGGACCCCTTTCAAATCTTACCCAAAACGCTAGAAAAGAAGGGTAAAAAGGAAAGAGAGGGCTCACCTAAGCTCAAATCCTCTCTTGCATGTGGAGATCGGTGCCGGAATCTTCACCGGAAATAGCCACCGTGGTGGGTGACTAAAACAGAGAACCAAGGAAGAAAGGAAGTAAGAAAAACGACTTGAAAGGAAGAAATAACTTGAGGGTTAGAAGATATGGCCGAAGCTTACCTCTCACCACCGCCAACCGCCACTGGGTCGCCGGAAAACGCAGAAAACGAAGAGAGGAGGGGTCTGGGACGATAAGGCTGAACAGAAAACAGTGGGAAATCCAAAAGCTTAGGCAATTTTGGAGGTTTGGGAAGAAAATGGATGAAAAGGGAAGGAAGAAGTGAAAAATGAAATGGGATTGGTTTTGATTTGAGGAAGAAGAAAGTGAGGACGGAAATGAGGAAGAAGAAGGGAAAATTGATTTTCATAATGGGTTTGAGGCAAAATGACTATTTTGCCCTTTTATCTTTATTTTATTTGTATTTCCATTTTAAATCCCTATTTTAAAACAAATTGTAGAACTAATCTTTACATTAATTTGCACACTTTCTCCCACCATAATTTTATCTAAACTCTAAACTATCTTTCATTAAATTTCTATTTTGTAAAGTGGGGTGTTACACCCCCATGATTTTCTCATTGTCAACGCATCATTTTTGTAAACAACCTATTATTCCTTATAACAACATCTCTTACATGAATTAATCGAAAAACTTATTGTTGTTGAAAAAACAAAAATATTGTAATAAAAAAGCAAATATATCACTTGTCTTATTTGCATTATAATAGGGAAATGTGAATAAAATGGTTGTAGTACAAAAAAATGACAATAAGAAATTGGTGAGTCATGTCTACCAAAGAAATAGGTCTATGTGTCTTCAGCACGGAAGGAGAAGATGCTTGGGAATTTCATAACTTAGTGTGCGGTGTTGATATCTGAGCTTGAATTTGCAATGAATTGTCCCATTGTAATCATTAGTGATCAACTTTATTTTAACAAATTTGTCCCACCCATTATATATTATTTTTGTTACGACATGAATTGTCCCACCCAAATCATGATTGATTATCAAAATAGCAGTGATAAAATACCGTTTTGAAACAGGAAATTGAAGTGAAATAGGAAGTTTTGTTAAAATACTAAGACATGAATTGTCTTAGTAATTTTTTTATATTATATAATTAAAATAATACTCCCTCCGGTCCTAAATATAAGACCTAATTGACTTTTTTAGAAAATCCTAAAAAAAAGCAAAATAAGTTAATTATAAATTGATTTACCTAATTTTTTCTCTTAAATTAGTTTATTTTACTTATAAACTAATGGATAATCTAAAAATATATCAAATATGTCATGATTTAATAAACTAATTAGCAACCTTAACCTCTCCAAAAAAAAGTCATCTAGGTCCTATATTTAGGACCGGAGGTAGTATAATTTATTTTTCGAATAAAATAGCAGTTTATGATTAATTAAGAAAAATAATTCCAAATTTTCTTGGCAAGTTTTTGTTCCTTCCAATTTCTTGGTGAATGTGGGAGATTTTTTCTTAATTTAGAATGGTGAAAGAGAAGAGGGTGGGATTCTGTGTATCAAGATTCTGTTTATCAAACAAGGAGGAATGAGTTGTGGGATAAGTGAGATATTATGGTTATTAGATGAGATGAATGACTATGATTGGGGAAAGTGAGGGAGAAAATGATGGAGAGAAAAAGAGGCGTTCCTGGCCGGTACGATCATGGTCTGTGTACACTTTTGTTTCATAGCTAGGATACATAATGCAACTCTAATATTTTATTTGGCGAATCTTTAAAGATGGGTTTCCATTTTCAACTTATAATATAGCACAATCAACACGCTACACTTTTATTCGGCCAAAACAAAACACACTACACTTTTAAATTCTGAGAGTTGCCGAGCTAACTAAGTTTGCTTGTCACTGTTATTAAAATATTTATGAAAAATTAATTTGTTATACCTCTCAGATTATTATTTTACCATCAATTGCACCTCCCAGGTGCACACTTTTGTTAAATTGTTCCTGTTAATTGCATACATTATAAAGGCATGATTTTCTCTTATGGCTTATGAGAGTGATTGGGGTGCACTTTAAGAAAAATAATCAGTACATGTCTATTATAAGCAACTTACGCCCTTTCAGTGAATACTCCTATAAATTACGTACTGTGCCCATACATTAATTAGAGCAGACTTAAGCCCACAATGAAAGTTATTTCTATAGAAATTCTTTGGTCCACAGTCTAATTCATTTAATTTGACAATCAATTTAATGCATATTTATGTGTCAACTATATACTCAATAAATTCAAGCTTTTGGCGAAAAAAATAAATTTCATGTTTATTTTTTTTTTGTTTTTTTATCTCATTTTAAACCTTATAATGAAAATGGAGGTACAAAAGATTTATAAAAAATGGATGTACAAAAGTTAAATTTTGCTATGAATATAGAATGTGATCCCATTTTTTAGGCCAAAAAATAAAGATGTTTCTCTTTTATGTTAAAAATATAAATTATCTCGACGGATAAGTATCATATATATAAAGAATATAATCTAGATATTAACATATATACTACGTATATGGTAATTTTGGGTGTCTTAATATCTTGGTCTTCTTTCTATGAAAGTAAGTGCAAGGGTCCATTTACACCAAGGAGAAATGAATAAAAAAATAACGCTAGGAAATGAAATTGTGAATTCTATGACTAAATCATAATAACTCTTTCAAGTCCAAAAAAAATCATAAAAACTTTTGGAATAAATGAGTTTATCTCCTACCCAAACCGAAGGTTTGTAATTTGCATTGTTTGCCCGTAGAGTCACGCATATATTCACGGACAATCACCTTCTTCTTTTTTTCTCTTTTCTTTTCTTTTCTGGTCAAAAAAAGACTTTTTTTGTTAACTACACGTAACATGGATTGATATAGAATTCCTTAGTTTTTAAATATAAAATTACTTTATTTAATTTGATTAAATAAATGTGTTAATTAAGTTACTTATTAATATATGATATCATCAATATAATCCACACTAATCATATATCTCTATCTTCACCCTCTTTCTCTTGCTTATTTATAATATATTAGCATTATTATAATTATAATTAACTTGAAAAGAAAGTTGAGAAAAATTAGAAAATATCTTTATAATGAAATTGGACCGAGTACCAGGTAAACATTGTCATGTACGAGTATATCGGTGTTTTTTTTTTCTGGACGAACTATAGCTTGCGTCTGAAGACCAAATAAGACTATTGGTTCTGTCTTGTAAAGTACCGATTGGACTGATCGACTAGTATTCCAAATCAGCTGACCAAACCCAAAGCAAACTGCCAAACGGATCACATGGGGTTCGGTCATATTTTTTTAATTATCGATCATTAATATCATAATTAGTTTTTATGATTCAATCACATTTTAAATTTCAACTTCGTTGATTATTTTTTTAGCTGAACTTCGTTGATTTATAATGAAGTCCATTTGTCGTTATGATTTCAATAGATATTTGGTTTAAGCTTATCCACTGACTTAAACTTATATCAACTTCTTAAACTTAAATTAAATCTTTACAAAATTATTAGGACTAAAATTAATTATCTAAACCTATAATTGGATCAAATAAAAAAACTTAGGTTGATTAAGCCATTTATCATGGTTCATCATTTCAAATAAAAATCCTGTCCATTTATTTGATAAAAAATAAAACCTTATGCTTAAAATATAAGGACAAAAAACCAATGTGGGTTGTTCCGATGTGATTTTATCAGTGTTATTGTTTTAAGCTGAGTATGCAACTGTTATACTAGTTATTTATAGGTAATGAGGTTCCTTTATTTGAGCCTACATACCTATGATGAGCTAGACTAGTCGATAATCAGTTACACGTGGAAACTAATAAATAAATCCAAAAGATAAAGGGCGTATACAACTTAAGACAAACTTTTGTGAATATGAAATTGGGTAGCTGAAATGAGGGTGTTGAGATAAATGTGTGGTCATACAAAAAAATGATAAAATTTGGAATGACCATATAAGAAATGAGTTGAAGTGACTCTCATTACTAAAAAAAATAATAGAAAATCATTTTGAGGTTGTTTTGACACATCCAAAAAAGGTTAATAGATACATCGGTGAGAAGGGTGAATAAAAATTTTTGGAATCCAATTAAAAGATGAAAATGGAGAATAAGATGAACACTCGGGAAACTTATACAATGAGACCTATTAGTGAATAATATATTCAACGCATGAGTTATTGCATGAGTTATTGATAGAGCAAGTTAAAACGATTCTATATACAGTAACCAAGGGAGTATATATAAATATAAAGAGTGGTACAACTACATAGAAAACAAATAACTCAGCAAGTGTAGGTTTAGATAGCAATGGTTGAACATTCAATCATTCGGCGAGTGTTCAGGCATATTATTTTGTTGTGATTCCATTCATAGTGGTTGGGAACTGGGAAGTCATGTCTACATCTAAATGAAGTCAAACGAAGTCTACCAGTAACCCATCATCTGTTGTTTTAGCTAGCGAAAATGTTAGATATTTAGCCATCTCAAACATGCAAGTACTAAATTCTTAGAAAGTATCACTTGCGGTCATACCAGACATAGTAACTTACAAGTGTGGATAGAATTAAATTAATCGTTCGTCATGCTCCAGAGTCCACATTGAAAGGCCTCAATGGATCATGTGTTAGAGTTTATATCCTTTGATAGTGGGTGAGCATTGAACAAAACTCATTTTTTAAAATTATGTACGAAAAAAGAAATCTACCCATAATACAAAATAGTATAATGTTTGCTTGTGTGATGTTCTCAAAACCATGTGGAATGTATTGGGTGGAAGTACAACACATGGCCTAAAATAATCGGGGTAAATTGTAATTTGATTTTGGTAAGTAGTTAGAATAAGGACTAATTGAGCTGGGTAAATTAGGCATAATTGTTTTAAAAATAAAATAATTGAAGGACAAGGATATGGATGTAACAGGTGTATGGAGTACCGACTACCGACCGTATTAACATCAATCCTGCATGTTCATTTATATTCCTTTCTACTCTCTAATCCCACTCACACTTATATCACAGATCTCGATGACACTCCACAAACTTTCGACATCGATCTCACTCCTTCAATTATTTTTATCCTTCCAGTCAGTCCAACAAAATAAAATAAAAGTTTAATTTTATTCGAAAAAACAATATAGGAGTAGAAGGTGAAATAGCTGAGGCGAACATGGAGGGAGCTCATGAATCATCTTCCCATTTTCTCTCTCTAGACACCGCAGAGAAATAATTATATTACTCATCAAAATCAAACCCTAGCCATCGCCATGTGTGTTCCTTCCTTATCATTCAAGCATCCATAGATTCTCTCCGATCTGATTTTTTCATTTTCAAATGCGCTTCTTCATCGTCTTCTTCAGTAATAAATCCAGAGTCTGTTTATTTTCATTTTCGTTTCGTCGATGATTCAAATTCGTCGACGCCAGAGGATTCTCATCCTCTCTCTCCTCTCTCTTTCTGTTTTCGCTCCTCTCATTTTGTTCTCTGACCGCCTTAAGCTTCTCGCCTTCAACGGTAATTTCTCCCGCCGTGGATTATGTATGTTTTGTTTGGCTTGAAGTTTTTCGTTGTGGCTTATTTTTGTGTGTGTTTCGTTTCAGGTCGGAATGATTTCGCAGAAGATCTATCCAGTATTGTAAGAATCATATCCTCCTACTCTTAGACGAATCTCATTGTTATTTTTTTCCTGTTCTAGTGAATATGTTTTTCGTCCATTCAATTTGTTTAGTGAGCTCGAAAATTGAGCTAGAGAAGCTAGAGTTTAGCATTTTTTAAATTTCTGATGTGTGATGATGTAGTGTCGGTGATTTTTTTTTTTTTTGGATCGATAGCTAACTTGAGCTTGTTCTGCTTTTGGCTTTAAACTATGAGCTGGAATATGAACTTTTTTCCTTGACTTTGGAAGAAGTTTCACTATATGTAAAATAGGAAATCAAGTTAAGCTCTTTTTTTTTTCTTTTTTTTTTTGGATAGTTGAATATAATTTCATTGATTCTTGCAGGCATACAGGACAGATACCTTAAAATTGAATTCCATAGAAAAGGTAGTGGTACATCGGATAAGATCCTTTCTCCTTATTTAAATTGGTTATCATTGTTTAAACTGAATTGGAAAATTATTATATATTTAATTTACAATTGATGTTTGTGACTTTTTTTGGGTCTTTCAGGAAGATGCTGGCGGATTAGAAGAGCCAAAACAAGTTGTTTACAAAGAAAATGAGTTTGCCCCCAAGATTAATTACAGTTCCAAGCAGAGTAACGATTCTGAAGAATCTGGATACAGAAGTAAGAGTCTGATAGGAAATGGTCGGTATCTCTTGGAATATTTTGAATGTCTTCTTTTTTCTATGTAATGTCAACAGTTTGGGCTAAGCTTAAGTTTGCACTGCTGTTGTTGATTTGCAGGATTCGATGATGACAAGAAGGAAAACCTGCAAATTCTGCAGAAAGGATCTTCCATTTCTGGCGAAAAGGTTTGTACTACTTACTTTCATGAATTGCATCTTCAAAGATCATAAAGGCACCTGCTTCAATTTCTTCTTTTAGTATAGAAAAAGCAAATGCAGTTAATTGGATGACTAGTCTCTTTGTTTTCAGTTTAAATAGGCATGATGCTCTTAAATTCCAAATTTCTTCAATAATGCTCTTAGGATTTTTTGTGAAGATAGATATAATGTTAACATCTAACCTATGCAATTCTTACTAGATATAGATGTTGACATTTGTGGCAACTAATATAAAGGACAGATAAAAAAAGAACATGATATGTGGGAAAGTCTTCTGTTCCATTTTTAAAGATTTATATAGTAAACATGTAATTATAACTTGTATAGTGAGCTGTAAAATAGCATTATTTAAAAATAATGAAAATAAGACTTTCATGCCTACTGTCTTATTTTACAAAGTAATGTGCTTGAATTTGCAGAAAATGAACCCTCTACCACAAAGAATGAAATATGAAAATATTGAAGGGAAAAACGCACGATCTGATCAAAAGGCATCACAACATCATCCGACTTTACTCTCTCAGTTACATAAAGCATTAAATGAGAGGGTAGTGGAGATCAAAGACCAAATCATTAGAGCCAAAGCATACTTGCTGTTCACTCCACCAAGTAGTACCTCACACTTGGCGAAAGAGTTGAGGTTGCGGATTAAAGAGATGGAACGTGTAGTTGGAGAAGCCAATAAGGATTCAGATTTGCCAAGGAGGTATACTCTAATTTTTACTACTTGCATTCATTTCCCAATCATTTGCTAGTTTGTACAATAGGATGAAGAAATCTCTCTCTCTACCTATGGCTTAAAACTCTGCTATTTGCCTTCCCAGTTACTTATTTGAATCTAAAAACACGTGAAATTCACAGTGCTTTGCAGAAAATGAAACACATGGATGGTACATTGTCCAAAGCCGACCGTGCTTACCCACACTGCCATCTCATGGCTTCAAAACTTCGTGCACTGAATTATAATACTGAAGAGCAAGTTCGGGCTCAGCAAGCTCAAGTGTCGCATCTTGTTAATCTTGCTGCAAGGACCACCACTAAAGGCATGCACTGTCTTTCTATGCGGCTGACGGCAGAATACTATGCTTTGAGGCCTGAGGATAGGGTGTTTCCAAATGAAAATAAGATCAATGATCCTGAGCTTTATCATTATGCTGTCTTCTCAGACAATATTCTGGCTTGTGCGGTGGTTGTCAACTCCACTGTTTCTAATTCCAAGGTAAATGATTTTTGTTATATGGATTGACTTTATGCCCTTTTTCTTGACCCTTATAAAGCAACATTTTCTTTAGTTTTACCTTGGATTAATAAGTCATCCACCCACTGTTGCTGAGATAGAAAAGAATATATCCAATTGAAAATTGACTTAGTCACTCAGCTATACCGTATCAAACCCCCCTTTTGGTTTTATTTTTTATTTTGTTGAAAGCATCTAGTTGTTTTGTGTCGCATTTATTTGGTACCTTGACTATTTTTTTGCATCGTTGATGTTTCCCGATCGTCCTTCTCTTGAGTCAGAAGAATGTGTCTGCGTTGATTGATTTATATGGTAATTACATAATGCTTATGTGATATATAAAAAGTATCCATATTTTAATCAGACGTATTTTGTGAATTGCACTAATTTTAAAAAAAATGCCGCACAATTCATGGCCTCTTTTGTGGATTGAATGTTGATGTTCAACACATTTTCAATATCTTAAAATAGTATCTATTTATAGAAGAAGGATTTATTTCATTATTGTTTATCTATATCAAACAATAGGTGAAAATAGAAGATGAATTTAATTTAATTTTCATTGAATGAAATATTTATCATCCAGTAATGAAGAAGTTTTTTACCTAATCTATATAAATCAAGAGTTGTTTTGTGTGGAAGCATGTGACTTCAACAAGTACAAATAAGCTATGAACACTTATGTTTAATGAACAGTTCTTTATTAGAATGTGAGTTGTTGTAATTGATTTCTCTTGATTAGGATGTAAGTTGTGTCTCTACTTTGACTGGGCAAAGTTGGGGTTATGTCTGAATCTGATTCGGCACGTGGTCCCTGACTGTGGTTTTTACCATGCAGGAACCAGAGAAACTTGTTTTTCATCTTGTGACCAATTCACTCAACTTTCCAGCAATCTCGATGTGGTTCTTATTAAATCCACCAGGCAGAGCCACACTCCACATACAAAACATTGACAACTTTAAATGGATGTCCAATTACAGTGGCTTCAAGAAACAAAATTTCAGTGATCCAAGATATAGTTCTGAACTCAACTACCTTCGCTTCTATCTACCGGACATCTTCCCTGCTCTCAATAAGATTGTTCTCTTTGATCATGATGTGGTGGTACAACAAGATCTAAGTAGCTTATGGAATGCTAATATGAGGGGAAAAGTACATGTAGCGGCGGGGACTTGTCAAAAAGGTGATACTTCATTTTACAGGATCAACATGCTCATCAACTTCTCAGACCCGTTTATTGCTGAGAGGTTTGATGGCAATGCATGCAGATGGGCATTTGGGATGAACTTGTTCGATTTGCAACAGTGGAGGAGACTGGATTTAACTGGTGTCTATCACAAACTCTTGGAAATGGTATGAAAGAAAAACAAGAAATGTCTATTTTGTATCATGATTCTAGCCTTTCCCCCTTCACTTCTTTTTTTTTACCCTGCAGTATTTACATGTCATTCAATATATATTGCATTTATATTTTATATTCCTTAACTTCTAATCTGGGTTGAGGTATAAATTCCAAACATTTCTAATTTATTCTCTAATAAAGACATGTTTTCTTGAAGTTGAATTGAATTAGTCTTCTCCAACATTCTTTCTGAATGGTTAGGGTAGTACTTGTAATTGGAATCCTATTAAAAGACGAAGAGAAAAACCAACACGAATGCCTAGTGAAGTTGTTGAGTGAGTCCTTTTAGTGAATAATATGTCTTAAGATTTGGTTATTGGTAGTGAATAATGACATAATATGATCCATGTAGTTGACCCCACTTAATGAAATAAGGCTTTGTTGTATTCTCTGGAGGAGTATCTGACATCTTCCTCCAATGAGATCTCCTAGCGCTAATTCTTTATCTCCAATGATGTGATAGTTAAATTCTGATCGGCTATGCCACTATCCTTACCCTTAGTTTTGCTTTCTTTAATATTTTTTTGGGAGGGGGGATACGTATTAATGTGAGCAACTTATTCTTTGTTCCCTTTTCTTTTCTAAGTGTTAATCTAAATCCAGATCTAAATTGTGATGAGATGATTTCTGATGCCTATCTGGGTAATGATTTCAGGGTTCTGAGAGGCCATTATATAGTGGCGGAAGTCTGCCCATAGGGTGGCTCACCTTCTATAACAAGGCAAAGGTGTTGGACAGACGGTGGCATGTTCTTGGCCTTGGTTATAACTCAGGCATTGATCGAAAGGAAATTGAGGGTGCTGTTGTTATACACTATGATGGAATCAGGAAACCATGGATGGACATTGCAATGGGAAGATACAAGGGTTATTGGACCAAATATATTAATTATGATCACAATATATTGCAACAGTGCAATCTACATGAGTAGGACAAATAGTTCTACTTTGCTTGAGTTAATTGACTGATTTGATGGCATTTTTATTGCTTCTCCACTCTATTCTTTCCTGTTCGTTGGCAGTTCTGATTGTGAAGCCCTTCGTACCTTCTCAACAACCTTCTATACATTGACTTATTGGAAAGCTTAGCCTATTTATAGTGACAATTGAGATGGAATAAGAGTCAGAGGCATTTGAGATGTTTGCAGATTCTGTTGGTTCTCGTGTAAATAATTCTTCTTCGCCGGCTCTTATTTAATGATCCCACCCTAGTTAGAGGGATTGGTAGCAGCAGATCAATACTTTATCCAAAAGAACAAATTATATACTATTTGTTGAAACAAGAGCTGTGTAGTTGAATGATGTATCCATGATCGATTTAATTTATTTTGCGAAACATGATGCTATAAGGTAATGGGATCAAGTGTTTTTTATGGAACCGGGTGGTTTTATTATTGTTTTGTCAACATTAGACTATATTTAGGGCCATAAGAGGACCCTTGCAGTGTTTTAGCTTAGGGTCAAGGAACTTGAGAAATGATTTTTCTTTAGGAAAGGCTATTTTTTTTTTTGATCAGCAATTGGGAAAGGCTATTCAAAATATCATAAGTTATGAATTTTCTTTATCTTAGTATCTCACTTCGGTTCCTAGAAGAATAGAAGACGTTGTCAGTTGAGACTTGAGAGGCCATACTGGCCTATCTAACGATTGCATGTATGACACGTGGGAAAAAATAATTGGACTTGTAGAGATGGGGCAATCCAACGAAGAAGCTTGTAGTCTATCCATATTGGGTGGTGCTAGAGTAGCTTTTGTTGCAATGAAAGTGATACTAATATAATTGAAAACCTTTGCTAAAAAGAACATGAAACAAACTGCAAGTCTGTGGCACTAGTGCTTTATCTTCAACGGCCTGACCGATCATATTGAAGCAAAATGGCAGCCATCTCCGCCAGCACCCCTACCTCTTCCATCACCCATGCTGGTCTTTCACACAAGCGACCACTGGATCGTTCATCATTTCATGTCCTCTGTATGCATTTTTCTCTGCACCCTAAAAATCATTTCTCTAGAAGACATAGCTTCATGTTTTAAGAAGGGTATGTTTACTTGGATTTTTCATGACGGATATATACAATACGTAATTTGGTTTGATACCCCTTCCGTCAGTTTTACATTGAACTTATTTCTCTGTTTTCTTAAATTGATTGCTTCCAAATTTAATAATCATCAAGTGGGGGAGAGGTCAAGTGAGGAGGGGGGAGACAATTAAGAATGATGATTACACGTGATGTTAACTAATTTGATTAGCATCCTCAATCAAATAGAATTAGGTAAATGCAATCTTATATTTAAGAGGAGCAATGACAATTGGAAATGTGGTTGGTGCAGGTGTGCCAGCGATGGCCAAGGGGGGAAGAGTGAGATGCAGCATGAAGGATGAGAGGAAGTCAAAGGAAAACGTGGGCATGGGCTTAGCTCTGCTTGCAGCAACCATGTCAAGTCCAGCCATGGCCCTGGTAGACGATAGAATGAGCACTGAAGGAACAGGTCTTCCATTCGGCCTCAGCAACAATCTTCTTGGTTGGATCCTGTTGGGTGTCTTTGGTCTCATTTGGGCTTTTTACACTGTCTACACTTCTGATCTTGATGAGGACGAGGAATCTGGAATGTCTCTCTAATTCCTCTCCTTAATTGTTTCTTTATGCAACTCTAAACTTGCAAACTCTCCCTCCTCGCCCCCCTAAATCAATGAATATTTGCTTCAATATTACTCTTGCATGTCTAAACCTCTTCTTGCTTCCTTCATTTTATACTCGTTCTTAGGCTTTGGCAATCTCAATCTTTAAACCCATAATATCATTTTTATGGTAATTTGAGAGAATTAGGGAGACTAGATAAATTACTTAATTATGTTACATTATAGTTTTGAAAAACTTATCTATATCATTCAATTATATGTTATCTTCAATCTTAAATATAAGACTTTTTTTACCTTTTTTTTAGAAATTAAAGATCCAAAGTTAATCATTTTAAAATATTTATAATTATCTTTTTCCTTAAAACTACTTTATTCTACTCTTAAGCTAACACAATTTAATTACATGTATCATACATTATACTACCTCCGGTCCTAAATATAAGACCTAATTGACTTTTTTTTAGAGATTAAGGTTGCAAAATAGGTTGTTAAATCATGACATATTTGATATCTTTTTAGATTATCCATTAGCTTATAGGTAAAATAAACTAGTGTAAGAGAAAAAAATTAGGTAAATCAATTTATAATTAACTTATTTTGCTTTTTTTAGGATTTTTCAAAAAAGTCAATTAGGTCCTATATTTAGGATCGGAGGGAGTATAATTTAGCGGTCCAATTTGTTTCATTAATGTACACAAAAAAAAAGTAAAAGTGTCTTATATTTAGGGTTGGAGGGAGTATCGATTTACATATTAGACAAGAGTTATTTTTTAAAAAAGGATAAAAAGAGAGATTTATGAAAATATTTCATTTAGATGTTAAAGTCAATTCTTATTACTTTTACACCTATAACTCGATGTGGTATCAGTTGCAGAGGCTATACGATTCATGGTGTCTATATCACTATAGATATATAGAGTTGACGTCGCATATTCCACAATCCATGCAAGAGTCAAAATTGGTATCAAACACATATTTATAATCTCATTAATGAACGGACACCACGTAGTAATGAATGGGAAAACATGTACTCCCTCCAGTTCTATTTATAAGCCACCAACCACCCAAATTGTACATAGCAAGGAATGAATGTTAATGGAGGTTGCATCATTAAATTGGTTTTATTTTTTTGTCTTTTCCATATTTGTCCTTCTCACCTTTATCACTATGACCCACTATCTTTTCTATTTGCTTATTACTCCATGTTTGTTTTTCATCTTTTCTCTCTTCTTATCTTCCAATGTTTATTTTCCAATGATAAGGGTATATTGGGAAAATTTTAATAAATGAGTTAGTTAATGGTAGTTGGTGACTAATATTAAGGACTAAAATTTAGAGGCGGTTGATGACTTATAATAAGGACCGGAGGGAGTACAAGAGACCAAAGAGAAAAAACTAAGACAAGGAGAAACATGTGGGCAAGTAACAAGTTTTTCGCACGCTCTAACTAATTTTTTTGTAAGCGCCATTAAAAAGTTTGACATTAAATCTCAAGGCAAATGTGTTATTTAATGACAAAAAGTCTATTTAACTCTATGAGTGTTGTGAACAGAATAAGTTCACATATATGCAGATAAATCTGACAAACAAGTATTTTTGTCATCCACGTGATTTTATCTCCTTAGAAAAGTGTATTAAAATGATTTTATCTTCTTAAATAGAAAAGTGTATTAAATAACTAGGAAGAAGGGAGTTTTTTTTTTTACTTTTAAGAAGAAGAGAGTTGAATAAAAAAGAAAAGGGGAATGAGTGTCATATATAAGAGTTTGAAGCTAAAAATATAATTAAAAATAAACACATGAGTAAATGATAGAAATTTCCTTATTCATTATGTATACCCAATATCTCTGTTCGAATTCAGCCTCATCCTTAGACGATTCTTGGTGAAAATTTCCACAAACAAACTCTTCATAATCAGCTATAGGTTTTGGTAAGTGTTGCTGAAACCTTTATTATTCAATTCAGTGCGAGTTTGAGAGTATTTTAAATGGGGATGTTAGTATTTTGATCTTTCCTGTGGATATGAATTTTCGCTTGACCGGTTGACCCTTTTGTTTTCCCAATGTTTCAGTAGGAATGATGAATGAAGTTGCTGTTTGTGTGTAACTATAATTTTCCTAATATGGAAGCTGTTATGGCCGAAAGCAATTAGAAAGAAATGGTGATTTGAGTTTGATAAATAATAGGTTAATGAGTTTTTTTTAACTGACATATTATATTTCGAACTTAAATATATGTTTCTAAATTTATATATATATTCTCTATGTGGTTTAATGCCTTGTGCTCACTGTTTGAGAATTGCGTTGTATTTGGTTGATTCTTGATGAGTGCACATATTAGTCACCTCTATTTGATTGACTAATTGGTTAGGGTTACTTTTTTTAAAAAAAGATAAAAAGAGAGATTTTAGAAAATATTTCATTTAGAAGTTAAAGTTAATTATTATAATTTTTACACCCATAACTCGATGTGGTATCAGTTGCAGAGACTATACCTTGAGTACGGATCCATGGTGTCTATATCACTATGTATATTATAGAGTTGACGTCGCATATTCCATAATCCATGCAAGAGTCAAAATTGGTATCAAACATGTACTCGTTAATGAACGGACACCACGTAGTAATGAATGGAAGAACATGTACAAGAGATCAAAGAGAAGAAATTAAGAAAGTGAGAAATAATTGAACAAGTAACAAGTTTTTCGCACCTCAAACTAATTTTTTTTTGTAGGTACCATTAACAAAAGCTTTGACACCAAATTTCAAGGTAAATGTGCTATTTAATTACAAAAAGTCTATTTAGCTTTTTGAGTGTTGTGAAAGAAATAAATTCACCTGTATCAAGATGATGTGACAAGCAAATATTTTGGTCATCCACGTGATTTTATCTTCTTAAATAGAAAAGTGTATTGAAATTATTTTATCTCCTTAAATAGAAAAGTGTATTAAAATGATTTTATCTCCTTATATAGAAAAGTGTATTACAATTAAATTATAGTTGACTTTCGTTATTGATGACCAAGTTTTACTTAATTATTCATATATACAATAACAACAACAACAACAAAACCTTATCCCACGGTCGGCTACATGGATCACACGACGCCATTTTGCATGATCAATAGTCATATCTGGTGATAAACCTTTCACTAAAAGATCTCTTTGAATAACTTCGTTAAGAGATCTCTTTGGTCTCCCTCTCTTTCTTATATAGGGATCTCATACCATCTGATCAACTATTCTTATGGGCTCATCTAATTCTCTTCTTTGAACATGTCCAAACTACCTTAAACGATTTTCTACCATTTTCTCTGAAATTGGTGCTACCCCAACTCTTTCACGAATGTGATCATTACGAATCCTATTTTTTATTGTATACCCACTCATCCATCTCAACATTCTCATCTTTGCCACATCTATCTTATGTTCTTGTTGTCTTTTAAGTGTCCAACATTCACTACCATATAACATTGTCGGTCTAATAGCTGTTCGATAAAATTTTCCTTTTAATTTATCTTGAACCTTACGATCACATATAACCCGTGAAACTTTTCTCCATTTAAACCAACCAGTCTGAATTCTATTATTAACATCTACATCTACTTCACAATCTTCTTGTATAATCGATCCCAAATTTTTGAACTTATCCACCTGTTGTATAACATGATCTCTCAATGTAATTTCTATGTCCTCATGAGTTTGTATATTGCCAAAACTACAGTACATATATTCCGTCTTGCCCCTACTTATTCTAAAACCTGTTGACTCTAGAGTCATCCTCTATAACTCTAATTTCCAATTAATTTCATCTTTTGAATCCCCTAAAATGACTATATCATCCGTGAAAATCATGCACTTAGGAATTTCTTCTTGTATACTTGTAGTTAAGGCATCCATAACAAGGTTGAACAAATACGTACTCAATGCCGAACCTTGATGCAATCCAATTCTTATTGGGAAATCAATTGTTTCTCCTGCAGGTGTTCTGACTCTAGTCATTACTCCCTCATACATATTTTGAATGACTCTTATATACCAAATTTGTGCTTCTTTCTTTTCTAAAACTTTCCAAATTAAATCTGTTGACACCCTAACATATTCATGTCGGGTAGGTCAACTATAGAAGCAATCTATCTAATTAGAGGTTTAATGGAAAGATATCGAAGTAAAAGAAAGGATTTACATATTATTTTTATTGATTTGGAAAAAGCATATGATATATGACTTTGATTATTTTGTTGTTGTCATTTTAGTAGGGGTTGCTACATTTTTTTTAAATAAATATTTTTCCATAGACAAATAAAAAAGTAAAGGCTAAAGTATACTTTTTAGTCCCTTATGTTTGCATCAAGTTTCAATTCATTTCTTTATGTTTGGAAAATACACTTTTAATCCTTTTTTGTTAACACTGTTAGTTTAATTTAACGGAAAATGTTATCTTAACAATTTTAAATGATTATTAAATAATGAAAAATGTGCATATTAAAATATTTGAGTGTAAATATTCTTATATTTTCAAAATTTCTCATTTTTGGTCCAATTTCATTATCAAATAATCATTTAAAATTACTTAGTTAGTATTTTCCATTAAGTTAAACTAACAGTGTTAATAAAAAAGGACTAAAAGTGTACTTTCCAAACATAAAGGACTAAATTGAAACTTGATGCAAACATAAGGGACCAAAATTATACTTTAGCCTAAAGTAAAAAACTCATAAGAAACAAATGTTTCTTTTATTTTAAATTTAAAATTGTAATTTTAAATATTCTTGGACATTTGCTTTAAAACGACTTTACAATTATTTTTGGCGTACAACTTAAGCAAGAGCGAATATCACATATTCACCTTAGTCCCAAAAAATATCACATATTCACATCCCATAATGAAATGAATATCTTCTCCTAAGTAACAGTGAGAATTTTCATATTTCTTGGTTCACATAATCGTGTGAAGAACTGGAGATATTAAGTTTACTAATGGAACAACATGTTTTAGAGGAAGAGGAACAACATGTTTTTATTTAATGGAGTACACATTTTTTTTCTAAAATCACCTGACAATCTTATTTAATTTACCTCATTTCTTTTTTACTTGTTTAATTGTTGATAAACTATTATTAAGAGGGAAAATTGTGAAAATATTATGAGAAATTATAAATATTGCATATATTTAAAATCAAAATTAACTTCTTAAATAAGTCTTATATATTAAAGAGGGAAGGAAATACTATATAAAAATTAGTAACTTTTAAACTAGAATCAATAGTTTTTTAAAAAATTAACATCTATTTTTGGCCAACTTTACTATAACATGTTTTTTTTACCAGATTACTATAACATGTTCAAAATGACCATTCTCAATCCTTCAAATATTGAGCTAATAATCAAGAAAAAGGAAAGGAAATACAAAGAACAAAAGAAAAGAGAAAACAAGAAAAAGAATAAGCTAAGTTCCCTCCCAATTTTCCTACTAAATTACAAGAATTTAAGCTCATATATATACTCTCTTTTATCTTAAATATAAGATCTTTTTGACTTTTTTGGAAGTTAAAAAAACAAATCAAATCACTATATTATATATTTTATTACACATATAGTTATTGACATTTAAAAGTGATTAATTTAGCATCTAATTTATACAAAAAAAACTAAAATGATTTTATAATTAGGACTAAAGGACGTATATATTATTCATTTATTAAATAACATTACTACTTTTTAATCCCTCTCCTTATCTCATATGTCATTATTTTTTATTAGAGCCAAATTTTTGTGAGTTAAAGTAAAACAATATCACTAAAAAACATACAAACCACTCCTTGTATGACGGCACTCCATTTCTTGTTGGATTATCATTGAAAAACATCACCCAATAGAAATAATTTCACAAGAATAAGAATGTGAGAAAGAAATAGAATAGAAAACTGTAAGAAACAATTCCACCTCAAGTCAACACTGAAAATAGATTCATTACAATTTTACAATTATCTATATCTACTACTATAATCTATAATCTATAATATCTATAATATAATAATAATAGCAATATCTTGAGGTTTAACAAGGGAGAGCTGGGGAAGGAGAGAAGAAGATGAACACAACAAGAATGGCTTCTTCTCTAACAACTCCCAAGCTATCTTCTCTCTCTTCCCCAACGCTCCAATTTCTTTTCTCCAAAAAGCCTTCTTCTCTCTCCTCCTCTTTCCTCTCCTTTCCCAAAACCCTAACATTCTCTCCCTCCTTCCCGCCATTTCACCGCCCAAATTTCTCTCTCTCCGTTCGCTCCCACTCTCACAATGGAACCTCCTCCGACTCTTCCCGCCACTTCGACTTCGACCTCTTCACCATCGGCGCCGGCAGCGGCGGCGTCCGCGCCTCCCGCTTTGCCGCCAATTTCGGCGCCTCCGTCGCCATCTGCGAGCTTCCTTTCTCCACTATTTCCTCCGATACCACCGGCGGAGTTGGCGGAACGTCCGTCTTTTCTTCAACTTCTCTTTCTCATCTCTTTCGAATTTCAATTTTAGCGTTTGAATTGCCGTAGAATTTAAGCTGTTCTTTTTTTTATGTTGACCGTTCGTTGACTGAAGCTTAGGTGTTTTGTTTTCTGCAGCTGCGTACTTCGTGGATGTGTGCCGAAGAAGTTGCTTGTGTATGCATCAAAGTATGCTCATGAATTTGAAGAGAGTAATGGATTTGGTTGGAGATATGACAGTGAGCCAAAGCATGACTGGAGTACTCTGATGGCGAATAAGAATGCTGAATTACAACGTCTTACTGGCATCTACAAGAATATTTTGAATAATTCTGGTGTTAAGCTCATTGAAGGCCGTGGAAAGGTGAGATTATAGTATTACCTCCGTTCCTAAATATAAGATCATTTTCCCTAATTTGATTAGATTAAGGATGTTAGTTAAATTAGTTGTTATTATAGATAAACATTATTAGGGTTAATTTGGGAAAAAGTTGAGAAAAATTAGAAATCGATCTTATATTTACTAACAAACTGAAATTCGGAAGTGATCATTTATTTACGAACAGAGGGAGTATTATAATACTGATTGGCTTTCTAATTGCTCTGGATTCTTCAGGAATGTTACATTATGGTGTTAACGCTTTTTTGCCTATAGATTGTAGATCCTCACACAGTAGATGTTGATGGAAAGCTATATTCAGCCAGACATATTTTGATTTCAGTAGGGGGTCGTCCCTTTATTCCTGATATTCCTGGACATGAGTATGCAATAGATTCAGATGCTGCCCTTGATTTGCCGTCGAAACCTGGGAAAATAGCTATTATTGGTGGTGGTTATATTGCCTTGGAGTTTGCTGGTATTTTCAATGCTTTAGCAAGTAATGTCCATGTATTTATACGGCAGAAAAAAGTTTTACGGGGATTTGATGAAGAGGTGAGTATCATAGATAATATTAGCATCAGTTAATCACCATACAGTGCAAAGTTTTCACATTCAAATTGTTGACCATGCAGATTAGAGATTTTGTTATGGAACAGATGTCACTAAGAGAAATTGAGTTTCATGTTGAGGAATATCCCCAAGCCATCATCAAGTCAGCTGATGGCTCGTTGTCTTTGAAGACTAACAAAGGTACAGCAGAAGGTTTTTCACATATTATGTTTGCAACAGGACGCAGACCAAATATCAAGGTTAGATTTTCAATCATGTATCGTGATTTCTCTTTATTTTCCTTGCCATTTATCTGAGCTCCCTAGGTTGTAGTAGCTTGAAAAATTAGTTCCGCCTTCCCAGATTTACCTAGGTTGGACCAAAGATTAGCTCCCTAGGTTGTAGTAGCTTGAAAAATTAGTTCCGCCTTCCCAGATCTTCTAAAAAATTCTATTTGAACAACACATGAGAAGTAAAAGGGGGATACCTTTAAAATTTACCATTTATCAAAGGGAGTAATTTGTTTAGATCAATTTCTATAGATAGCCTGGTTTTCTTCTTGAACAGTTAACTTTAGAGTTGCTTGATTTCATTTTGCCCAAGCAGCTGATTATTTTAGTCATGGATTATAATTTTATCTTGCCAGCCAGTGAGTATATTTCTGAACGGAAACTTCATTGCAGAATCTGGGGCTGGAATCTGTTGGTGTGAAAACAGCTAAAAATGGAGCAATTGAGGTAATTTAAACTTCTCTTTAGTGGTCCAATTAATTTTGTAATCCTATGTTCTGACTGTTCTCCACAAATCTTCCCTGCCAATCAGGTTGATGAATTCTCTCAAACATCAGTTCCATCCATTTGGGCAGTTGGAGATGTTACAGATAGGTTTAATCTTACTCCGGTTGCATTGATGGAGGGAATGGCACTAGCTAATACACTGTTTCGGAATATGCCAACAAAGCCTGATTATAGGTATTGCTTAAGTTTGTAGAATTTTACCTTGCTATTTTAAACTCCTACTTTTGTCTTGTAAAAGGTTCCATCCTCTCAGTTTACATTCTTTACTGAGATGTCTCATTGTATGATAAACCGATAAAGTATTTTCCATTGAACAATTTTACACTAATCATCTGTTCCTTAAAAATTCAATGCAATAGCTATGATTTCTTTTAAACATTATTTTAAAATTCCAATGTCACTATGTCGGCACATATGTTTGAGTGATAGCCTTATGTTTGCTTTTCCCATCTAATGCCACTATGTCGGCACATTCACTCAAATTTGATCACTCTATCTTTACCAGTGTTATGCGCCTCCTAATTAAATTATCTTTTCCCCCTTGTTTAGAGCTGTTCCTTCTGCTGTGTTTTCTCAACCACCTATTGGACAAGTTGGTCTTACCGAGGAACAGGTAAAGAATGTTCACACCCTGAGACTCATGAGCTTTTAACCATGTGTTTAGAATGATGTCATGCTTCGCAATGTGATGTTTTTTTACAGGCTATACAGAAGTATGGAGATGTTGATGTATACACATCTAATTTCAGGCCACTAAAAGCTACTCTCTCAGGGCTACCAGACCGAACGTTTATGAAATTAATAGTCTGTGCGAAAACAAATAAAGTTTTGGGTTTGCACATGTGCGGGGAAGATTCAGCTGAGATTGTGCAGGTTTGTGTAATTGCTTAAGCTGCCTACATCATTTGTTTTGACAATAATCTGAGTTATGAGTTCACTTGATTATACATCCAATGGTGCCCAGGGATTTGCTGTTGCTGTTAAAGCTGGATTGACCAAAGCAGATTTCGATGCCACTGTGGGTGTTCACCCTACTGCAGCTGAGGAGTTTGTCACCATGAGGACCCCCACTAGGAAAATTCGAAAGAGCGAATCCACTGAGGTATCCCCAGCCTCTACTTGATTTTCTTTTTGTGAGCTACATTGTTTTGCATTATTAACAGCTAATTATAAATCTATAATAAAATGTCCCTTATTGGGTTTTGGATTTTTTTAAACAATGTTATGGGATTTAGTTACTATAAAGATTGGTGTACTCCTTGTATAGAGTTTGAAAAACACATAATAACTCGCGACAGATTGTAAATTATTATGTACTTTTTTGCCTATCTTCACTATGTTGTTTTCCGGTTTCTGCAGTAGGTAAATCATGCATTTTAAAATTGAAAGAACAAGTATGAAAAAAGCTCTTTGAATTTAATTATATACAAATGGATTGTGACCAACAGTTGTATTTAATAAATTGCAGGGAAAAACAGATTCTGGAGTAAAGACTGCAACTGGGGCTTAAGGTTGTCACCCTGCCGCAGCTGTTAAACATTTCATAACCAGGCAGAGCATGTTGTCTTGCCTGAATTGGCGGGATTGTTTGTTTTTGGTTTGAATGTCAGAATGATCTCCGGCCCAACGATGGAGTTATTTCAGGGACATCAGGCACAGGGTATAGGTCTATTTATACATTGTAATTAGGCGCTATGATGTTCCGGGGCCGGGAAGAAGCTCAAATTGAAGTTTTGAGCTGTTTATGGTTCACCATGCCTTTTGTTATTGAACTTGTAGAGTTGGATACTGTATCCCAAATGGAGATCCACGCCATGTTCAGCCTTGAAGCGTGTGGATCAATAAATTTCTCTTCTTGTTGAATTTTGACGATTTTAAATGTAGAGATGGTTAATAAAGTGGAGATTGGAAATACTAGTGATGATAGATGTGGATTGGCCATCTTTTTCTTGTCCCTTAATTTTGAAACTACAATATAGTCTTTTCCACTTGATGTTAGCCAAAGCTCTAACGCTATACTGCATCCGGTTTAATTATAAGATTAAATAAATTTTTTTAGAAAGATTAATTATATACACCACTTTAAATTTGTCTATGTTGCAATGCAATCAATCAATCATCAATATATACAAGAAAAGTGTTCCATCTAAAACCACTGTTCATACAACTGACATGAACAGTGTTATGTGAGCGCACGAACAGTGTTTTTTGTGGAATATAATAATATTATTTAAAAAATATATATATTTTTTAATTTATTTTTTTAAAAAAAATTATTATTTTATAATTTTTTTTTAAAATTGGTGGAATATAATAATATTATTTTTTTAAAAAAAATTCTTTTTTAATTTTTTTAAAAAAATATTATGTTTTTTTTAAAAAAAATTAGTTGTTATATCATTTTTTTCACTAGATATTTTAGTATTTTTTTAGTGCAAATTTGTTAAAAAAAGTAGAAAAATTTGTTCATGAGCAAAATTTTAGTGACATTCTCTATTATTATTATATGTGATTGCTTTCTTGTGCTAATTTATTTGGGCTACGTGAATTTGTTCATCAGCAAAATTTTTTTGTAATATAATATATTAAAGATATATTGATTGGTCATATATCTTTATCTTCTATCCACTATTAGCATGAATGGATTTCATGGTTTTTTCACCCAATATTTTAGCTAAAAAAAAAGTGTCATATATTTTTTTAGTGCAAATTTGTTGAAAAAGAAGGTAAAAAAAGTTAAAATAAAATTTGTCATATATTCTTTTAGTGCAAATTTGTTAAAATAAAAAGTTAAAACAAAAAAAATTGTTCATGAGTAAATTATTTAATATTTATATTTATTATTATATTTATTATTTATTATTATTATTTATATTCATTATTTGGCAATTTTTTAATTATTTAATTGTTAATTATTTAATATTTTTATTATATTATTATATTTATTATTTATTTTTTATTTATATTTGATTATTTAATTATTTATTCTTTATATTTATTATTATATTTATTATTTATTATTAATTATTTATATTATTTATTATTATTTGTTATATTTATTATGAATAGTGCTTTAAACAGTGATTAAATATTTTTTTTTCAATTTTTTTTTGAACAGTGATTAACTATTTTTTAAAAAAAAAAATTTATGAAAAAAAATTTTTTTTCCCTTTTTTAATTTTTCTTTTTACTTTTTTTTTCCTTTTTACCTTTTAAAATTATATCTTTAGTGTCACCATTATAATGATCTTTTTGACCTAATATATATCTGCAAATGTTTTATTGTATCTTTTTATTTGCCTATTTATTTGAGCTACGTATTCTTTACTTTCGTGGGCGAATTTATTTGTGTCACATATTTTTTTTGTATGAATTTGCCTTAAAGATTTATATCTTTAGTGTCACCATTGTGATGATCTTTTTGACCTAATATATATCTGCAAATGTTTTATTGTGTCTTTTTATTTGCCTATCTTTCCCGTGCAAACTAGAAGTTGTTCCATGTAGATATAGAACACAAAAAGAAAAGTTGTTTCTTCACATAGGGAAGATGTGTTCAGTTAGATTTAATTTCGATTTCATTACGACTTATAGAAAAATAGTCATTTGATAATGTAAACTAGAAGTTGTCATTGAAATTTTCTTCCTTCTAAGGTTAAAGTTAGATGATAGTTTTTTTGGTTAATGCTAATTTTTAAGCAAAACCACGCGGAAACCCTTGTGCCACGCACGGGAGATATTTTTTTTACCTTTTTTTTTTCTTTTTTATCTTTTTTTTTTAAAAAAAAAAGATTCAGTTATTATATGATTTCTTTCACCCGATATTTTAGTTAAAAAAATTTGTCATATATTTTTTTAGTGCAAATTTGTTAAAAAAAATTAAAAAAATGTTAACTGGGTCACATATTTTTTTTTAAGTTTGCCTTAAAGATTTATATCTTTAGTGTCACCATTATGATGATTTTTTTTGCCTATATAAAAGTGATCCACCAAATCACTGTTCATAGCTCTGTTCATGACCAGTGATTTGGTGGAATATAATATATTATTTTTTTTTAACTTTTTTTTGAATAAAAAAATTGGTTATTATATGATTTTTTTCACCCGATATTTTAGTTAAAAAAATTTGTCATATATTTTTTTAGTGCAAATTTGTTAAAAAAAATGTTAAAAAAGGGTTAAAAAATTTGTTCCCCTTGCAAAGTACGGGAGATACCGCTAGTTTAGAAAGGACAAAGTCATATCTCGCTTTGTTCGTATTCTTCTTTTATCAAAAGGCCGGGAAACAATCTGCCACTTGATAGATGAATTGCCTCCTTACTTGAAAAATTCCCAAATTATATATCCTGATGATCAAACATAAACTTGTTATACTGTTTGTGTTCATTCTCATCTCATGCCAATATTTTCAGATCTCCATGTGTTTGCTCTTTTTTATTGGGTTAAATATCATTCTGGCAAATAAACAATTTTGAAATGGTTAAATTGGCCAAAGAACAATAAAAAGACTCATTCTGCCCAAAGAACAATAAAAATGACTCATTTTGGCCAATGAGCTATTTGAAAATAACAAAATAACCCTTGGAACATAATTGAAATAATTTTTGAAAATGTGGGTCTCAAAGGTTATTTGGTATTTTCAAGTAGCTCATTGGCCAAAATGAACAATTTTTATTGTTCTTTAGTCAGAATGAACCCTTTTATTGTTCTTTGGCCAATTTAACCCTTTCAAAATTGTTTATTTGCTAGAATGATATTTAACCCCTTTTATTTGTACTATAGACATTATCATCATTGTTGATTATAAAAGAAAACCTTACTATTTCATTTTATTTAATATAGGGTGTCCACTATTGATGGCGGTGCTTAATAGTGACTTAAGACTTAAGAGCATATGGCTAACTATAAAATGCTTTCCAAATCCAAGGGTGAGAGTCAAAATCCCAAGTTTCCAAATTCCAACTACTTAGATAAGGAACCAAGTGAATTACCCGTTTGTTTTCATCTTGAGAAAAGTTATTTCCACTATAATGTACATGAATTCTTCAAGGGTCACTCTGCCTTCCGTGTTCATTTAAGTTGGAACTTCCACCACCAAATACCACCACACATAACACCGCATCAATTATAAAATTACACATCCTAAATTGTAGAAACAAGGTGCATCATCAATTATAAAATTACACATTTTTATGAGTGAGCACTTTATGTTATATTTATTTTGTCATGCAGTAATGAATCCAACGTCCTTAATAAGAGTCTCAATTGACTCTCTTTCTCAAAGTGCATTATTGCATGAGTAAAGAATCTTAACTTAAAGAGGCCATTTTTAAATTAAGAAGTCAATTGAGATGGATGAAGAGTTGATTTGTACAACTAAATGTGTGAATGAATTTGTATTATATAAATATATAATTTGCTTGTATATGTTAAGAGATTTCGTTTGTTATTTGAGTAGTAAACACTTTATGTTATATTTATTTTGTCATAGATCTAAGATTAGAATGTTTTACTTTTTTTTAAGAACTATCATCAAATTTTAAATTGTCACTTTGATTTGAGACTTTTAAAATATAAATATGATTTTTTAAATAACTTGTATATTATTTTGGTGAGATGTTACAATTTGGTAACAGAGCTATAACTTATATATTATTCTGTTTCATTATTTTGAAAAGTATTTTTTTTAATTAATTTATCAACGAACTTTTCAGTATTGCGTCTCAATTAAAATTTCTCACACGTCAAGACTTGCAGTTAAGAATAATTAATTCATTGTTTTCGTAACCAAAGTATATGTTTATGAAAAGAGCAACAAATACAAAACAAAGATTTTATATCTATTTGTATTATATACCAATTTATATTATGTGTGTGTAATCATATGACTATTTCCCACTAATTTTTTTTTTTTTTGTTAATCACCGTCCGGTTTAATCCGGACTCGAGGGGTAGGAGTGTTGCCCACATAGGCAAGGTTGTCCCCTCTCCCAATAAGAGCGCTTCCCGGGAATCGAACACGTGTTCTCATCCTTATGGGGGTTGTAGCCCACTTATCAGCTCAACCAACTACCCATTGGTTATTTCCCACTAATTTTATGTAATGTATAACCTGTTCACAAATCTCTCACCACCAACAAATGGAAGGTATCAAAAGCCAAAGCTTCCGTGCATAGCACGAGACATAAGATAGACCTACCACATTTTCCCCTCCACTTTCGGTCAACCAAAGACGATCCTCAAGCGTTGGAATAATCTAGTTCTATCCTATAACGTCTTCCATTGTTTATCGATCTTACATTAAAATTATAAAACAGTCTTGTTCCTCTTAATCACCTCAACCCAATAATCTCGTAAACTCAATCCTTTTGGAAGTTCAAACCATCGTCGTTTGTTGGATTTTTAAAAAGAACCTAAGCGTATTTACTGATCCATCTTTCAAAACCTACATTATAACTTTTAACTAAAATTGATAAAAAATCAATGATTTTTGGAAAAAAGAAAGAAAACAAAATTAAGAAATAAAGATAGAAAATTACCTCAATAAAGATGGAAAATTACCTCAATTTTAGCGCAATTTGATGAATCTTTAATTAATTTCTTGCGCAATATTTTAATTTTTTGCTATACATTTGCAAGAAAATGGATGAAGAATTAGATGGGTAGAGAACGTAAAATAAAAACTTAAACTTCAAGTGGAAAATGAACAATATAATGAGTTAAATGAAGATAGATAAGAAGAGAAAAATCAACTCAATAGAGAATGTGGATATGTTAAAAACTTGGGTCTAAAGTGTTTCAAATTTGGAGAACGTGTGCAATATTTAAATATGCGTTGATAAGATTTGGACCAAGAACGTTTGCTTTGGAGGGCAACTGAAAAATTGGAATTAGATTTGAACGGGAAAAAGAAGTGTCACTGATATGGAAAATAAGAATAACCAACATATGAGAATAAGTAATCCTATTTATTAGCCACGAACCACCCAAATTGAACAGAGGGGTGTTCAACTTTTTCCCGTCCCGAGACATTTCGGGACAGGAAATTTCTGTCACAAAACTTTTCGGGATGGGACAAATCGGGACGAGACAAAATTCTTCTTCGGGACGGGACACGGGACAATGTCGTCCTGATCCTGTCCCGTTTCGAATACATATATATATGTCTATTTATATATATATTTTTTAAAAAATGCATGTGTCATTTAATACATGTACGAGTATATATGACATTTTTTATGAAAAATATGATCATAATAAACTTTTACTTTATTATGTTACATAATATATATCATAAAAATAATATTGAACTAATTTATTTGTTTGTTACAAATATAATGTGTCATAACTTTTTTGCAATTGAAAAAAGTAAAAAAAAAATTCGGGAATTTTCCCGTCCCGTCCCCGATCGGGACGGGACACGGGACAGAAACCCCGTCTTGAGCCTTTTTCGTGACGGGACACGAGACGAGGGTGTCTCGATCTTGTCCCGTCCCGTGAACACCCCTAATTGTACATAACAAGGAATGAAGGTTAATGGAAGTTATATCATTAAATTGGTCTTATTTTTTTGTCTTTTCCACTTTTGTCCCTCTCACCTTTATTACTATGGCCCACTACCTTTTCTCTCTCTTCATTAATCTTCTATCTTTATGAGTATACATGTATCTTTTTCATCTTCTCTCTCTTCTCATCTTGCAGAGTTTATTTTCCAATGATAAGGGTATATTGGAAAAATTTTAATAAATGAGTTAGCTAATGGTAGTTGGTGACTTATATTAAGGACCAAAATTTAGGGGCGGTTAGTGACTTATAATAAAGAGTCATGTGTACGACAAATAAAAAAAGGGAAAATGACAAAAAAAATGACACTTGAATTTGAGTTGGGCAAAATGAGGTCTTCAATTCCAACTTGGACAAATAAGGGATAGTACCCAATTTGTCTTAAATGAAGTTTGTGACTTTGTGCCAAAAGAGTAGTTAATAACGATACAATGGTAGTTAATTGCGATACATGAGTAGTTTATAGTGATACAAGAGTAGTTAATTGTGATACATGAATGGTTACCGAGTTGGGGACTATCCCTTATTGTCCAAGTTAGAATTGAAGACCCCATTTTGTCCAACTACATAATTAAATTTCAAAAGTGGTCTTATATCTAGTAACGTAAAGAGTACATAATTAAATTAAAGGATAAAAGGAAATTGGTCGCTTATCCCTCCCTAAATTTAATGAATTTTCATTAGTTACAACTTACAACTACCGAAACCAACTCTTACTAAACTGTAATTATTGATTGTTCCCTGTTATGTGTGGTTTCAAGGATTCGATCCTTCAACCATCTGGTGTAGCTTAGTGAAGTTACAACCAGAGAGCCAGATGTGAAACCGGTTGTAAACAATAATTGTTGGCGTGTGAGCCTGTGAGATGAGGCGCTCCAAGATTAAAATTATTTAATTTAAATAAGGCGCACCTCAAAAAAATGGCGCCAACTCTCCCGCCCCACAACACACACACACAAACACACACTTCCCTCTCTATTTCAACACTCCCAAACCCATTTCCCCACCTTCCTCTTCCCACACTCTCCACTCCACTATGCAACCCTTCCACCACCCTCCCTCCGCCTCCGCCTCCGCCCTCTCCGACCCCAAGCGCGGCAAGAAGCGCGGCAACTACAACTGCGGCCGATGTGGCCTCCCCAAGAAAGGCCACGTGTGCGACCTCAAAACCCCCAAAACCTCCTCCCCCCCCACCGATCCCTCCCTCCCCTCCGCCTCCTCCGCCTCCCGCCTCCCCCCGCCCCCGCTGCCACGTCACCCCTTCCCCCGCCTCCGCCGCGCCCTCTCCTTCGACGACGAACCCGATCCCTTCCATTATTCCGACGCTGATCTCGTTGTGAATGAAACTTATGAAGCCCATGTTTTGGATCCGTGTGGCCTTCCCGTGATTTTGGTTTGGGAAGTCATGAAGCGCCTCCCGCCGTCCGGCCTTTTGGCGGCGGCTAGGGTTTGTAGGGGATGGAGAGATTTGACTAAAAGCCTTTGGAGATCTGCTGATGAGCTTACACTTAGGGTTCCACCACGTGTCCAGTTTGGATTTGTTGCCTCCATTTTACAGAAATGCCCTGCCATCCTTCGGCTTCATCTTCAGATGGAAAGGTCTCATTTTGTTTCAGATCTGTTGGAATCTTGTATAACTAATGTAATCTAACATTGAAAATAAGTTGACCTTAAGCTTATGAGATGAAACTTAATGAGTTGTTTATGTCTAAGTCTAGATTTGTGTGTTTCTTGTTGCAGTGATTTGGATTCTACTATGCTGGCATGTATTGCGTTCTCGTGCCGCAATCTGGAATCGATGGAGATATCGACATCTAATACTGCGGTTAATCGGATCAATGGGTATTATTTGTGTTATAGTCTGTGCTATGTTTTGTTAGAGCTGGATAAAGATACATTTTTTACTTCTCAAGATCTGTGATCTACGAATACATGGTTTAATTTTGAAGTGCATTGTAGAAGTGAGTGAAATTTAGTTAGAATGTGGATTAAGTTAGTTGAATCTAATTGCTGCAAGGTTGTGAAATGTCGATGTAAATGTTATTCAAACTCGCATTGTAAAATTCTTGAATGATGAAAGTTTGCAATGTGTATACTGTGGTGGGTGACCCTATGCTTCTCATTCAAAAATTCAGGGAAGAATTGAGTCGATTTGTTGCTGAGAAACGAAGCTTGAAATGCCTCAAGATGGAAGGGTGTCATAATCTGGGGGGTTTTGTTATGTGTTCTTCTAGTCTCTCAACACTTTGGCTATCAGATCTCCATTCTCTTTCTAAGATGGTGATTACCTTTCCTTTCTAACTTAATTTTCTAAGGTGTGATCATTCCCTACATTTGACATTTTCTTGTTTCCTGTATCTTGGTATAAACACTATTCTCTGATTACTAACAGTATAATTGAACTGGTAGGTATTTAACTGTCCCCAGCTGAAGGAGATATCGTTGGTATTTTCTCGACAAGAAAATGACACCACTGATATAACTGTTGTGGTTGAAAATTTGGGACGAACTTGCCCAAGACTGCAAAGCATACATATAGCTTCAATGCAGCTTTCTAATGCTGCTGTGCTTGCTCTAACGGCTGCTCAATTGAGGTTTGTCAAAGTCTTTGGCTCTGCGATTCTGCCTTCCCAATTAAAATAAACAATATCTATTTAGGGTTCGTTAAACTAAATTATCTATAATGCATCGATTTTCTAGATAACTCAGGTGCTGTGTTCTTTCCAATAGGCTAAGACAATCATACATGTGGTAACATCCTTATTAACATGACTTAAGTTTTCACATGAAGACAATAGCACTTATCACGATACAAATAAAATATCATGTAAAACACAATTCACCATAACTCATTAGGCTCAAACGCGGCACAAGGCATCTTTTTCTTAGTCGATTTTTTGCCTGGTGTTTCAAAAGTTTGTGAGCTCTTTAAATTTCATGGTGCATCTATGTCTCTAATTGAGGGTTTATATCATTTCTTGATACTTCCAAATTTCATTTTGTAAAATACAATGATATCATAAGGTTCAATGTTTAGAATTTTGATTATTACCATTTCCATTTTCCAGCATCCCTTGTATTGCTCGATTGTATCCCACAAATCAGTATGTTATTTATAGGTTATAGAGCTGGCTTTCATTGTTAAACTGTGTCGCTGTTTAGATGCATTTCATTTTTTATGTTCTAAACTAGTTTAAAAGTTAATTGCTAAGCACCACCATGCCTTATCATCTTTATGATGATTGTTTATGTATTTCATCTTTCAGAGGGCTGCGAATGCTTTCTCTTGTTCTTGGAACTGAAATTACTGATGCATCTGTTGCTGCAATTGCTCCCAGCTATCCACATCTAGAATTGCTTGATCTTAGTGGGTATGTGTGTCCTTTTTATTTGGATTTGAAAGGACTCTTTCAAATTGGAGACTAGTAATATGCATAGCATCTGCGGATAGTATTCAAGTATATTCAAGATTCAAATAGGAGCATACATGTTTTGACTATGTGCGTTAATTTACTTATATTACAGATCTAGCATCACTGACAGTGGAATTGGGATAATTTGTAATGCATTCCCTGAAACATTGTCTAGACTTCTCCTTGCTCTTTGCCCCAATGTGACCTCAAGTAAATATCCTTTTATATCCTATATTGCTTCACATACTTCAAGGCTTGCTAGAGTTTTCACCCGCTAATATGCTCCACATGTTTTAGGTGGCATTCAATTTGCTTCAGCTCAATTGCCGCTTCTTGAAATTATGGACTGTGGTATGACCATATGTGATCCTAATTCTGAAAATCAAACTGCTGATGATGGCAACTGCAAATCATTGGAGACATCCATTTCTAATCTCCCCCTTGTAAATCAAAAGTTAATTATTAAACATAACCGATTGAAGAAACTAAGTTTATGGGGCTGTTCTGGACTAGATGTGAGTTATACTATGAAAAGCTTCGTTTTCTTTCTCAAGCTTCTCAATGTTAAACTCCACCCTTGATTTATGTGCAGGCTTTATATTTAAACTGCCCACAGCTCGTTGATTTGAATCTAAATTCTTGTAAAAATTTGCATCCAGGTAGTAATTTAATGTCCCTGTTTTAGGATAAGTACTGGTTGCATATTAAATTCAACTTTTCTTAGTTTTCATAGAAATTTGACTATTAATTTTGTCATTTTATAATTATTCAGAGAGATTGCTGCTCCAGTGCCCCAGTTTACAAAATGTACATGCATTAGGTTGTCAAGACATGCTAATTGGGGCTATTCAAAGTCAGGTATGGAAGATAGTCTGACGTATTTTGTTATGAATTATTCTCCTCAGTTCTTTTGTAAGGTGGAGCTTCATGGGCCAATATGAATCTGTTGAACTTCTTTCTATGGAATTTGTTCAAAATCTCTATATATGCTTAGTTTAATGGTTTGAAATCATGCGTTGCTCTAAAGCCAAATTTATTTAACCAAACATTGGTATTCATTTTTGTTGGCAGGTCTGCAATGCTTTTACTGCTATGGAAAACCTTTCACTTACTAAACGTCTACCTGATAGCTCCAAAAGGGTCAGGGTTCCACAGTTTCTCAGCAATGAGGTAAAGCTAAAAGAAACATATCAGAGCATGAAAATAGAGTAATTTTGACTGATTCTTTAGAAGTCTAAATAAATTGAAATTAGCAGGCAGCAACTTCAATACCACCCATACAAATGAGATAGGCTATTAGCCGTTCATGTGCCACCTTAGTCTTAATAATATCATTGTCTATTGTACAATGAAGTATCTAGTGTCTTGTTAATACTTTTTCACGCCCCTTCATCCACACCAAATATATTTCAAAACATCTGTTTTATTATTCTGCTTGTAGCCTATTCCGTGCCTTGCTCTTTGACAGATGTAGATGTTCTGTTGAATTTGAAACTCACCATGTAACTTCATTTCTTTTTATAGTTGCCTCATGATGGGAAGAAGCGGAGGAGGGCTGAGAAAAGACCCTGCAATGTCCATGTCCACTGATTCTACTGATACATGTTCATATTCTACCTTTTCCATGTTAGGGTATGAAATAGCATTGCCCATTTTATGTTCAATATGGACTGGATGATTGTCTCATTTTTTGTAATAAAATCTCATCTTTTTTTTTCCAGTTCTTCCAGGTCAATAAGTTTTGTTGCAACTAGTTTAATTTCAATTGTGCGTTGCTGGTGTAAAATTAGATTCCAACAACTTTTAAGTCATGGACTCTATTCGGTGAAATATGCAAGTCTTCCTCTGTTGCGCAACAGAGATAGAGCTTTAGTAGGTCTCTGGTGGTCATAGTTAACTTTTTAATTCTACATTGTTCATGAAGATTTGATAGAGTTGTACATAGGCTCTTGAAGGCCTACTACAACCCTTAAGATTTACAAATTCTTCAACAATTTGGTTGTTGACATTGAGTGATCTATGAAGTCGATTTCATCTAGCAGAATAACACTTGTTATTGTTGTCATGTCATCGTACTTTGAAAGTGTAAAGCATTTCAAGGCACTACATTATACAAATATGATGGTACCTAAAATATGAAGTCTAATGAACTATCAAAACCGGCCGATCAATACAAAAAACCATTAAATCAATTACTAGCTTTTAAAGTTATAAGGTATGTGACTTCGTTCTTGATCTACTAAACTCTGTTTCTTGTGCTCATCTTTAGTTTTTAAAGTTTTATGTTGTGGTCAATAATGTATTTGATTTAGACACTCACAATTCACAAGTGCACAACTTGTTAAACGGCTGGCCAAGCATGACTTCAATTAGATAGTTTTAAGCTAGAGTATTATCGTAATGGACTGCTAACTGCATAATGCCTACGCTGTGCCTTTCAGTTCATTTAAGTGCTTGCTATTGCTTTCATAGGGCTTCATTTCTGATCATTCATCTTAATATGGATTTAATTAGCAACATTCTCTGGACCACAATATCAATTTCCTAATTGAGTGGGTAGCATAAACATTCAAAACAATAGCTGTCATTTATTTATGTTTTTTGCATGAAACTGTTAGGTTGCTGTTGCTTTTACCTTTTAAATATATTGTGAAAATCAAAGGATAATGATCTTGACACAAGTGATTGCCACAACTATTTCCATCAATAGCCTAGCGCTAGCTATCACCAAATTCCGTTCATAAATGAGGGAGAGGGACCATTCAGTAATAATTCCTTTGTAACTCTGTTCACAGGTTTATGTATGCCGATCAGCACTTATTCTTGAAATTTCCTTCACTATGAAAGAACTGTATAGCTCGGGTAATCAGAAGTTATAACACACCATCTGTGCTAGAAAATCTTGACTTTAATAAACAAAATGATATTTTCATTGGATGTAAGAGTATTAATAGAGTGTAATTCAAGTCGTTCGGAAGGAGTCTGGTTTAATCTAACTACCTTAGAAAACTAAGTGTAATGCAAGAATGAAAGAGTAAAATGATATTTATTTGGTTTTTAATAGTGGGAATAACAACTCAACTAGCCTATTTATAGACTTGTGCAAATGAATTAAATTACATTTAATACATAAAACAAATAATAAATAACCAATTGTCCGCCCCTTATATGAGACTTTAGAACAGTGAGGGATTAGTCTCATTTGACTCGCTGGCGAGATACCCTTGAGAAAATAAAAAAAGAAAGTTGTTAATAATGTGTTATATCAACCCCTTACATTGATATAAAAACAAAGATGTCGCATGAATTTAGAAATATTTTTTTGTACTTTATATCAATAAATGCATTATTACATATAGAATACTATCTTTTTTTGGCCGGAAAGGATAATTTTTTCATTAACTAATTAAACAGAGTACATACTAAGGCTCAAAGTAGAGCACACACATACTACTGCCAACACTAAGCACACCACATCCAAAGGGTACATGATTGCCCCTGGACAACAAACCAGCTAACATCAAAACATCAGGATAACACAAACAATAACTAAACAGACTTAAGATACTAATGTCGATGCCAAACACTTGCAGGTAGAAGGTGAAGGTATTGAATCTACATTCTGACATGATCAAATGATGATGCAATAGAAGGTGGTTGTCCAAAGACATGCTCTCCCGAGCCCACCGACTTTGATGCAAATGCTGCATATAAGCAGCTCCATTCTCACCTCCAAGAAGGTGAAGAGTCCAATAAAATTTGTGACCAAACTCCATTGTAGTACCGATCATGTTAGAACACAGCCAATAACCAACAAATCCATTTTTTGGCAACGTCTAAGGAAAGTTAGAGAGAGAAGTTCTCCCTTCTCTCTAAAACTTTTCCTTCACTTAGTACCTCCATTTGTGAGCTGAGGGTGAGTCACGCTTAGTGTGTGTGTGGTGTTTGAGGCTGATGGCGGCGAGCGACGTTTGTGGCGCGCAAGCTGGCGGAGTGGGGTGGCTGTCCGGCGCCGGTGTTGGCCGTGGCAGGGGTTGGGTCTTTGACCCATGGGCTCGAAGGTTTCCGATCTGGCATCAGTGTGCGCCGTCGGAGACGGATGTCGCGGTGATGAACACGACGGTGGTAGGTGCGGCGGTGAACGTCGTGGCGGAGAAAACCGCGCCGGCGAAGCTTGTGGAGGTGAAGATCTTGGCTGTGAAGGACGAGGTTTCAGATCTGTTGGGCTGGTAGTGTTTCCAGATCTGTCGGGGTTGGTGATGAGCTCAGATCTGCCGGTGGGGTTTCGTGGTGCTTGTGTCCCGGGTCTTGGTGGCTGGTCCACAGCCATCCACCGAGCCACCATGATGGTCCAGCTAGGGATCTATCTGGGTGTGGGGGGCCCGATGATAGAACTGGAAGAGTCCCGGTCACCCCCTGTAGGTCTTAGTAGTAGGGTATGTGTCTTGTTTTTGCAATTTCTTTTGAATGTGTCCATATAGAATACTATCTGACCCATTTTGTTAAAGTTAATTTTATAATCACATGAATTCTTATAGATTCAACCAACTTTAGTAAATTATAAATTATTAAAGAAATTAAAACTTTAAATATTTAATAAAATATCTTGTAGCATCATAGCTCTAATTAGGCCTCAACTCAATCGTCAGTCTGATTGGACAATCACAAACAATTAATTCCTAAAAGTCTAGTGGTTAGTTATTGTAAGAGGAACCTTCTACGTATGTGTCTGAAATTAGGAATACTGATGATGAATCCAAAATAAGAGAGGTCATATATATATAGACACACACAGAGCTTTGCAAACTAGTAATATACTTGCGTGTATATGCCACAACTTAATCAAAAGCTATATTAGTTGGCAAGCACTAATGAACACGCACATGATTTTGTTCCCTCGCTCAATTTGTTAGGGAACATTTCCAGTAGTACTATCCGCGATTCTTGATCCCAAATTAAAATCCATGCGAAAGCTCATTTTTTTTATCACACAATTAAAAAATAGAAAGAATATGTTGATCATGATAATAATAAGTAAAATCGAAAATCAAGGATAGAAATGTTTAGTACAGCCAAGCACATTATTAAGCTTGTCATTATTATACAAGCAACAAAGGCAGACAATTAACACAAATAAAAGATAAGACCAACTCTCTTTGTTTTTCTGGCTCAAAGAAGGCCAGAATAAGTATTGCAAAACACATGTAATAGAGCCATTACGGTTTTCTGTTCTTAATCATCAATACTAAAAAAGACATCTCACTGCCTCTCGTATGAAATATTACATAACAAACCATACATATGCATATTAAAATGATACATTAAAAAAAACTATAGTCCATATTCACCAGTTTCATATTCCTTAGTCACGGTCGGACCACAATTACAAAGGAGTATGAGCTGGTCATGGACACATCTTCTGTAACCACTATGTATAATTCTAGCTTCTGTTCTTGCACTTCTCCATGGCTCTCGGTGCTGTAACAATAAACCCAGAAAATAATTTCAATATCTATCAGACTATCTGCGTGTGTCGACGTCTAAAATATAATTATTTAACACTTTAATGAGATGATTAATTACGGAAAGATAGAAAAAGAAACATATAACGTGTTAGTTACTAACCTAGTCCAATAGCCTCCTTGCCTTTCATGATACGCAAACGCTTGCATGACTCAACAAACATCCTGGCTTGGACATATATGGTAAAAAGGTAGTATTAGCTAGCTAGGAGATAAAGTAAGATATGATTATTGTCAAAATCCCACCAATACTTAATGACGAAACTGAATTACAAACTATAGATTTTATATCAAGGACTTAATGAAAAAGGTAGCTGGTAATTAAAGGATGGGAATTGTTTAAACAACTTACTCCCAAGGGACGTCGCCTACAAGCATCCAGTCGCCATCTTTGTCTTCATAGGTTGGGACATAGTCGGAGCTGTTCAAGAGATTCATCAGCTTGCTCTCGTTCATGAAGTCCTTCATACCTTGGGGTCCACAGGTTCCTGCTTCAAATCAATCAACAACACAAGGTTAATTCCCTCCATAAATATGTTTGTATTTTCATGCTCGACAATTTAAAACTATCAATAAATTTTGATATTTTTTTCATAATTAATTATATGCAAGTAGTGATGGTGAATTAATACAGTGAATTATGTTTTGGGTGTAATGGAAGGAGTGAGGAAAAAATAGAAAGGCCGGTGTTGGGGATCGAATATAATAAAAAAGAATAATACGTACGAATGGTGAAAGAGTTGAACATTTTGGCCAAGGCATCGTAGAGATCTTGGTAAGTGTTGTACAACTTGAGGTCCACTTTACGAAGGTAAGGAGCTCCATCCATGCTCACTTTCACGAATCCATTATTATTATTGTTAGGGCTTCCTTTCTCCTTCTCTTCTCCATTACTGCTCTTCAATATGTTCTTTCTGAACGATCTCACTGGTGGCCAACCCACCACTTGCGCCCTGCACATCAATAAAATTATTCATACAATCATTTAGTTAATAATTCATGGGACACACACACACACACACATAGTAGTAGGTAATTTGATCTACCGACAGATAACAACTGGTTATTAATTAATTTCTAAGTACTTAGTTTGAAATTATCATTTTCAAACTTGCTATTCATTGAACGGATCGAAAAGTCAACAAATAAAATTACAGGATAATAAATAATAGTACTATACGGAAAGCTTTTCTTTTTTATATATCCTTTTCACACCCCATAAGGCTTTGAGAACTGCTTCTTCTCCGTTTGTTCATCCACCTTTTAGTGCAGGTTCACTTTCTCATCTCAAATTTATTGCAATATATATTCCTTTCACTATAAAAGAAGGAAAAATATGCGATACGGAGAAAAAAACACACAAAAAAAGTCAAGCCATCAAAACTTGTACGGGTCTATAAATTTTCCTCGCCTACTGGATTATTTCATAGTTATACAAATGTCATTTGCAGCAATAAACCACATGAAAGGTTGATTTTAGGAGCTGGAGGAAGGCTACAAAACTTGTAATATGATGTATATATTACCAACTTATGGTTTCAACGAAAGCATAAGTCACTCGCTCTTGTCTCCCTGTATCTATCTCAAAATTATAGAGCCTAACCCAGATAAACAAAATTTAATTTTCTCAAAATTTCAAAATCAATCAACTGGGGGTCTTCTATTAATCATCTTCTCTTCCGTAAGAGAAGATGATTGAAGGGAAAAGATATAGTTAATGAAAAGTAAATAATTACTTGACAGGAGGCTTGGCAGGATCAGAGGGAAGAAGGGTCTTCTCCTTCTTGACGCTATCAGTTGGATCTGCAGAAGACTCCTTTGAAGATGATGAGAGATTCAACATCAAATCCACGGTCTCTGGTTCAGTCTCACAGAAACTTCTCTTTCTAATAACCACTTCTGAGTCGTTGACAAGTCCATTATTTCCAGGCAATCCAAGCCTGAGTTCTGTTTCCTCAAAACCCATCTTCTCCTTCTTCACACCTATCACTTCCATCAACAACTACAATATATAACAGCACTTATTCTTCACTTTCTCTCTCTATTTATCGCCTTTTTTACTTTGAGTCCTTGTGATGATAATAATTCTAATAGTGCTGGAGGGAACGAAGGAGGGAGTGCTTGGGCGTGGTGGCCATTAATAGAACCACGCATGGGCATTTTTGTCCATTTCCTCTTGTGCCAATGTGGGTTTGTGACACGTGGCCCAATGCGTGAGCTGGATTTTCCCAGCTTGCTGGGATAGATGACGACAAGATGACGTTATCTCCTTGTGCTTTCTCAGTGGAAATGGAAGATATAAATTTTGAGTTTGGACACCCCATGTTGCCTGCTTAAATTCCTCTCTTTTTATTTATTTATTAAAATCAGTCCCTAGCTAGGATTTATTTATTTCATTGCAAATAACGTAATAATTCCTGGTTCTTTTTTTTTTGGCCACGTAATAATTCCTGGTTCTTATTTTAAAATGTAATGCGATTTCTTATATTTTACCTCATCATCACGCCATCTATATCAATAATATTAATACTTCTGCATATATATGACCCAGATGTTGTAAAATGTCAAATCAGTCAGTATGTTTATCTATACGGATGTTTACCTAAATATGACTAGTATTTCGCTCTATCGTCTATATATATTTTAAAGGGTTTTGGTGTACTGTTAAAAACAGGGTTTTGATGGTAGCACATCGATCTTCTATGATACTTGCAGATAAACTGATGCTGTTTCTATATCCATAAAAAGATGTAGAGAGCTAGACGTGCATAGTCTAAATCTTATTCAGACAAATGTTTTAATTAGTAGATATACAATATTAAATCAAAATATATTAAATCAAAATTCTAACAGTACAAATGAGATTTAAACAGTCTAGCTATGTTAGATACGCATAGCTATACCTCTTATACTGATCATCTTTTTTATAGTAGCTAGAAAACTAGCTAGATCCATATATATATATATATATATATATATATATATATATATATGTATGTATGTATGTATGTATGTATGTATGTATGTATGTATGTATGTATGTATGTATGTATGTATGTATGTATGTATGTATGTATGTATGTATGTATGTATGTATGTATGTATGTTCCCATCATCTTTATTAATGATAATGGTGGATCGATCCAAGGTTCAGACAACTAGTATCAATAGGTTAATTTGTAAAACTGAACAATTCCCCTGACCAAGTGAACTCTTGGGTACTTGAAATAATTAATGATATCCAAAATGAACCAATTTAGTGGGAATTGATACCATTGCAAGAAAAAATGATACCTATAGTAATCAATAATATCAGCCTTAACTGTAGATGGAGTTGAATTAAATTTTCTATAGCTGTGGATCAATATTATTTGTCAATAAACAGTGACCATGTGTCAGAGAAAACATACATGTATTAAATCAAAACGCATGTTGAAAATGACGATTCTTGATCTTTGATGACAAAGGATTTTTTTTGCTGGCCATTGGATAACACAGAACCATCTATTATTAAGGCCCCCTGATAATAGCCTGCAAATAAATCAGAACATATGGCTGGGAGTACTTATCCGACTTAATGTGTTGGTTCTTTCAGAAGTAAGCTTTGTCGCCTATACTAGACATAAACATGGGAGTAATTATTATCCTCATTCAATGTCCCTAATATAGATCTGGCATAGATTGTTCAAAACAAAATGAACCACGTAAATTAGATTGACCAAATTTAAGTAACCAAGAGATAAGGCAACCTTTTAATTACGGGATTGTCCATCACAACAACCACATTGTTTCTGGTCTGTTTAAATTAATTATGTATATTATTACATGTGTCCCGCCAATAGATGGTAATGAAAGTATAAAACTGATGAAATGAATGATCTTCTAGCTCTGTTTTAACTTTGTCACTTCTTTTATATAGCTACCACGTGGCATCGATCAATAAAGCAGCAACATATATAAATGGCACGCTTATTAATTAATTACTTGATACTTGATGTAGGTATTCTTTTTTTAGCTATAGTTCTACACAGTTCTTTTAAAGTGGTGGACAAGTTAAAGTGTTTTTGTTGGGATGTACCCTCCTAGTTTGCTATGTGATAAAGGTTGTTCGCCAAAAACAAAATGTGCGTGGGAACAAACTGCAAGTGTGTGTGTGTGCGCGCGCGCGCGTTGTGCGTCTGTGTGTGTGTGTGTAAAGATGCGCATGCAATTATTTGAAAGGCACATCCAACTGTTTTTGTAATTACAAGTAGTGTAGATATATAGGACTTGTGGTGTTGATGTGTGCCATGTTATTCTCAAAATTGCTGGGCACACATGGCATGCACGTTCAACAATTCTTTTCCTAAATGTATTTTTCTCTCTTCTCAACACATCTATCCATGTAAACCAAACTAAATTTGGCTGTTCGAAAGAATGAATAAAATTAAAAATTTAGATCGAGTCGGTTTTTCTGTCTAATCATAATACCTGGTCGTTAATATAATGATTATGTGATCCTTATTCACGTAAGATCGATCAGGGAAATTTGAAAACTCTATCGACTCCCCCTAGCTTGATGGATTGAGCAATAATCTGTTAGTGTTATAATTTATCAGACATGAAATACTTCCATATATGCATAATTTTTCCTTCATCCAATGATGGGTAATCATGCATCAATTATATTCATCCGGGGGTCTCCTAAACTCATACGCTAAAGTCAAGAGAGGTGTATTAAATGTCACATTGAGACACAGTTGCACTTTCTCTCTACACACTCATCTAATTCTACTAATATCTATAGGGTTGGAAAAGAATACTTTTTTCATCCTTAGTAGAAGTCGCCTATTTAGGTTTATAAAAAAATACACGATTTTATTTTGGGAAAATGTCATTTAAATCCCTCCGAATATACAAAAGGACAATTCAGGAACTCAAACTTCCAAAAGGTCTATGAAGGAACTAGGACCTAGTTGACATTTTAAAATTGTGTGAAAAGACAAAATTGCCCTAATCATAAAACATAAATTACTAACCACCCTTACACCCACCATTTTCAATAGAGTGGTTAGTAATTTCTGTTTTATGATTAGGGCAATTTTGTCTTTTCACACAATTTTAAAATATCAACTAGGTCCTAGTTCCTTCATGGTCCTTTTGGAAGTTTGAGTTCCTGAATTGTCCTTTTGTATATTCGGAGGGATTTAAATGAAATTTTCCCTTTTATTTTTAACATTTTTTACTTTCCATACACTCGCCCATTCATGTAAAGTTTTACAAGATTCTAAGACATCGATGATGAGAATCATTTTTTTTTTTGGTTTGGATTAAACATAATGGAAGAATATCCGACTTGACTTATTTATGGTAAACTCGCTTGTCGTAGGGTCTAAGGTCGTGGGTTAGAATCAGCATCTTTACATTAAAGGCAGGGCTGCTTGATTGCCTTTTTTAACACCCTCACTAAATGGAGACTCAAACTAGCTTAGCTAGATTGACCCTTTTTCTGGATTAAACATATTGGAACTGCAAATCAAACAAAAAATTATAAAAATTTATTGGCATATTACTCCTCCGGTCCAAAATATTAAGATCCATTTAACTTTTTTTTGTGAATTAAGGAAGCAAATTAGATGCCTAAATTATAACATATATACAGAACATACAATTAGATTATATCTTAATTTATAAACCGAATAAATTAGTTTATAAAAATAATTATATGCATCGTAAAGTTATTGATTTTAGGAAAAATTTGCTAAAATACCCATGCTTGTGATTGTCATCAAGGTGCTCCCAACACCATATAATTATTTTTTGGAACAAAAGTAGTCATAACATTTCAAAACTTAGACAAAGTAACCATATCATTTCAAACTGAGTCAAAAGTAAACATGACATGCATTTCAAAAATTATGGGTACTTTCGCCTTAATTTTGAAATATCATGATTATTTTTGCTCCAAAAAAAAGATATCTTAGCTACAATTAGATGAGTGCTTTTGCATAATTAGCCCTTGATTTTATATATTTAATTTCTCTAAAAAAGTTAAGAGAGTCCTGTATATAATAAATAGAACTAGAGGGAGTAAGGGGAGTAAGGAGTTAATTATTTTTTTTGTTAACAAAAGCAATATTACTTTGTTATTTAACCTTCCATATCCATATGAATGTAAAAGTGAAAATCGTGTTAAACAATGTACATGTAAGTTGCGTGTGGCAAATAAAGAGTTATATACTTATATGGAGGTTGGCCAAAAAAAATATACTTATATGGAGATTATCGCAATCATAAGATTCTAAAACTGCTAAACAGGAACAAGAAATGGTATGGGACGGACGGCAGCGGATTTCACTAATCCCATAAATGGAAAATGAGAATTGATAAGAATTGCATAAAGAGGTAGCAGGTGGGACCCAAAGGGTGAGAGACATACAATGGCATGTGGTAAGATTCATTTGGGGCGGGCCCCACTAAAAGAGGACATGTGATTTGTTCTACATATGTCAAACCCCCTCCCATGTGCGCCGCTGTAGGGTACCCCCACCCTGACCCTTCCCTCCCCCTGGTTCATTTTTATTTTTTATTTTTTGCATCCCATAATATGAAGCCCACAACCATTATTTCGTTAAATTCAACTAATTGTTATTCTTAACTTCAAATCCGTATTAAGGGCTCTGAACTTAGTGCCTTGATGTCTTCGCCCTCCACTTACAATGAACATATCCATCCATGCACGTACTTCAGCAATTTCAGTATTAAGGTTAAGTGTATCTACAATTTTGCACCATATATGCCGAACTGAAAAACAATGGAAGGGTCATTTTCAAGGGAGAAGCTAAGACTCAGAATGTGGTTGGGAAAGAGAGACAAACATCGTACATAATTGTTCTTATAGATATGATTTTATTTAATAATCTTCAATTGCTTCCGAATAGGAGTATTAGTTAAATGATTATATTTATATATCAGAGAGATATATTGTTACTTTATTATTCACGGATGCTGGTTAAGTCGGGGTCTTAATTAAAACATGGAACGATGTTGAGGTCAGATGGTTGGTTTAGTCTCAAAGGGCAATAAAAAAACCATAGTGGTCAACTAAATGTTACCGCAGACATACACAATATTCCAAGGCCGTATTTTTATTCCCAGCCCGCTGACGTACAAGTTCGTTATTTTTTTAAGTTCAATTTTAATGCATCAAAAGTTGCGTTACTTTTTCTTGGATCAAGAAGTATTTTAATATTAGGATCCAAGTTCGGTTTTCACGGGTGCTTTGTAACACTTCGAATTCAACACGGTTCTTGCCTGAAATGTACACACAATGAACGATTAAGGTTGCCCGGGGGCGTAGCTTGATGGTTTGAAGAGGATCCCCAAGGTGTGGATTCCGCCATTTAACCCAAAAGTGTCAAGTTCGAACCCCGGGAAGTCAGTCACCCCGTTTACGGGAATCCCGGCTGGCAACTCCGGATTAGTCTGCACCCGAAGGGTGTGGGACACCGGGGGAAGCAATTCAAAAAAAAAAAAAAAAAAATGAACGATTAAGGTTTGCCTTAAGATCCTTCCGTTATTATTACATCATCCTCGAAATTCACGAGTGCCATATAATTTCCATGAATTTCAATTTGTCAATATATATTTCTGTTCATGCATTCAGTTTTGTGTCAGTTTAACACATGGGCCGGGTCGACTTGGTTGTGTGAAATCGGGTTCCTTTTGTACGTTATACTCATTATATCACATGCCTAACTCGCTCACATTTGGCAACATAATTAGATACGCTCGCTTATTTCCAATTATCAAACCTGGCAACTATATGTATCTATCTTGATGAACCAGCAAGGTCCCATTTGACTTCTGCAGCAGCTATGAAATAAAATTACAACTCATGGTTCAATATATATATATATATATATATATATATATATATATATATATATATATATATATATATATATATATATATATATATATATATATTTCAAGCCGTAAATTTGGCTGATCATTTTCAGAAACCACTGTACATGTGTGTGTATAATATATATAGAGGCAGATGCACCATGAAAGAAGAAGCAATGTACGTAGTCTAGTTCAGTCGATAGATCAATCTAGCAAAAACTGTGTGCCGGCCCTAATACGTGCAGGTAGCTAGATTCTCTGATTATCACTGTAAACGAGAACGAAATGTCTTCAGGGGTTGGGATCGTTTTAGTGTTTTGATCAATTTGATAATTATGAAACACAAACTACGACAATTCAATTCATTGTTCATGCAAGGCAATAATGCATGCATGGGATCCAGTGTATATGATATTAATGGGTGACAACTCAATATATCCAATGCCTTGCGACCGTCATGGGCATTATAAAATTTATTGATTATTGATCTATGTTAAATTATAGCTATTACTGTAGGTGATGCTGTTTTTAGTTTCATAGTTTTCTTTGTCAATTCGATGATCGAGTGTATGAATATAGGCATAGGCTGGTCAACTTTGGTGATTAGCTTGTATCAGAAGCTGGCCAACTTTTTCAAATTTTGTCGGTTTTGACCAACAGATCTGACTTCAAAACCCCACTAACACACATGCATTATTATTCAAAATTATGGAGTCAAAGTCAATATATTGAGCTATATAGCTAGGACACTGTATTTCGGTATGTTATTTAAAACATCGATCCATTTTGGATCTCGACGTTAGTTTATTACTTTACTTGTGGAAGCTATTGGCTTTCTCACGGCATTATATATGGCTAGTGAATCATATTTTATATTGGTTAGATCAAGATATTGTGTGTGATTACTTACTCGATACTGTTAGATATGACCAGAACAATTTCCTGATCGAAATATACTATTTTACCAGCAAATAACAATAAAAAAAGACGTTATTGGCTTGTACATATAAGTGGATTTTAATTTGATTGAAGGATAAGAAATGAAGTACATTCCTATGATCTGGATATGACTCATTCTCGTAGGCTCGTAGCTCTTGTTACAACTCAGTGCACCTTTACGATGTGGGTCCAATATTAATCTGAGAACTTATTGTTACCATCATCTTTTTCCTCTTGCTTTTTCCCCGTGGGGAGTCAATAGTAGTAATAACTAACTGTACTGAAACCACGTGTGAAAGGACATTATGTTAATTTCTCCCCTCTTTATTATTACACGCATTCTCTAATTTCTATTGTTGTTTACTCTTTAATTCATGTGGCATCCAAAAAAAAGCTTTATTGTAATACATATATGTGGGGGATTTTTCGCAAACTAATACGAAAGTGGGTGTTGAATTGACGTGGGGACGGATGGGGATGTTAGTTGAATTGAAAGGTAAGGAAGAATGGCCAAAACAATGAACAATAGTATTGAATTGGATTAGTTTGGAGAGATTATTAGGCATTGTATTTGGGAGGAAAGACAGGACAGAAGGAAGGGGGTCCTACGTACGTAGCTAGGGACCAAACTAAACTGTTGATGAAATGAATTATCATTTCATTCAATAGAGTTGAGCCTACCTTAGCTTGTTTTAACTTGTACTCATATATCTTCCACCCACGTGTGGCTCTTACCCCACCTCTCACCATCACTCCCTTCTCCTTCACACGTGTACTCGATATCTCTCCTTTCCCTTTTCCTCCCCCACCCCCCCAAAATTGATTACCTCTCTCTCTCCCTCTCATTATAATTTCTTCTTTAATTCTTTAATTTTATTTTTATCAATCAAGTTTAACGTAACTAGTGCGTGCGTGCGTGCGATGAAGCTTAAAACTTAAAAGAGAAGAGATGAGCTAGTATGTGTAGGAATAAGAAGAGACTTGAGAGGATTGATATGTGGGATTTTAAGATGCGATGAGGACGTGGGTACAAATTAAAAGGCGTCATCATATTTGTTGTGTGAAAGTGAGTTGCTGCTGGGCATGCGCCTATGTTCTAAATTCAAATATACTGTGGTCCTAACTTATATCTGCTTTTATATTCCCATCTTTCGGTTATTCATCGATATATGCTCAGTTCCATCCAACCCCAACCAACAACTTTCAATTTCCAGGTTCTGTATATCTTTAAACAACCTTTGTTATTTTTTTATATATTGTGTGCCCACGGATTAATTATCTACTCATTTCAAAAAGAAAATTAAGTGTTACCTTAATTAACCCAACCAACGCACGCGCAAATATTTCCTCCGACACGAGTACATCATAACCCCACTGGAAAACAAATTAGGACGTAACCTTAGAGGAAAACAATCTTGTTAACAACATTAGAAACTCTCGTCATGTATACAATCAAGGGTTAAAGTCAGCATCTGTAATTTCTTTTGTCGGGGTGTATATTATTCCAAAAAATTTGTACTGTAAAAGTTTTATAGAGTAGGTTACGTTTTAAATGCATCTAAAGATATTTTGTAGAGTAACAAGACTAATAAAATACTCCCTCCATTTCTAAACATAGAAACTAGTTGAATTTTTTGAAGGATTCTAAGAAATCTACATATATAAGTTACTAATAAATTGGTTTGTGTCAACTTTTTTCTTAAACTAGTTAATTTTAACATTTAATCTAATAATACACAAAATACATTATGATTAAGTTGCTTAGTTAGCTTTCTCAATTTCTTTAAAAAAGACAGTTGAGTCTTATATTTAGGAACAGAGGAAGTATTTTTATTATGTCCAAAACCTTCAAAAAACCAATGAATCCAACACCAAATTTAAAAAATGAATAAATTTTGCTATGGATAATGGAAGTCTACAACAAGATATGTAATAGTCCAAAAAAATGTAAGATATGTAAGGTTAACAGAATTAAATTAATTGAGCATTTAAGTATTAATATTTGTGGCTAAAAATTAAACATATCGGCATTAAATATAGGGATGAAATGGAAGTGCCAGGCATCAAGGCTGGCAGGGGAATAATACACCTTCCTAAATATAAAGGGCCTATACCTATACGAGGACGTGAGCTTTTTTCTTTATATTAGATATTTTCATTTTTCTCATTTATTTTCTTAATTGAGCTTTTTTCCTATATATATTCAATATTTTTTTATTTTTCTCATTTATTTTTTAAATTATTTCAGTTGATACTTCTCATTAACAAGCAAGAGACGGACAACATGCATAAAGGTAGGTAATTATTGTATTTTGGTAATATAATTTCATGTAATGTTAACTAAACTTCCTAAATATAATTTGTTTATGTAAATAGATCTTACATTTATGAATTGAATGTGTACCATGTATTGATACTCTATATGATTTATGTTATAGAGGTGACACAAAATTTCTTTGATCTGCAATATAAGAAATAACATAGAAAGTCGCAAGATAATATGTTCAATTTTCTTTTTTTACACGTGAAGTTTTTAAATGTAAAGAGCTAGCTAGTATACTAGTATACTGTACTCCTCCTCTAGTCCGTATTATGAGAAATTCAATTAATTCACACATATACCACTAAAATTACAGGTAAAGACATTAAATCTGTTATAGAAAAACAAGCAAGATCTCCCGAGCGTTGCACGAGGAGTTTCATCACATATAATTAAATTTAACTTTGTGATGATATTTGTTTTTGAAAAACACACAAACATAATAAACTATGGTTATCATGAAAGTAAAGTAATGATTCAAAAGAAAAAATAACATTCCAAGTAACACTTCAAACAACAAAAATTAACATTGTATAAATATCACAAAAGTAATAGCATCATGGGACAATAATAATTGGAAAAAGTAAAACTAATTCAAAAAAAAGGAAGTAACAAATTTTCATGCACAACATTAGTGAAATGCTATATACATTTTTCCAATAAGAGATGTTATATACATTTTTCCAATAGGAGACCCAGAAACAAATTTTCATAAATCGAATAGCCCGTATTATGAGAAATTCAATTAATTCACACACATACCATTTAAATTACACGTAAAGACATTAAATCTGTTAAAGAAATATAAGTGATTTTAAATATCACCTTTAATTTGTTGACTATATATTACATTAATATTCTAAAGCCACATTAATTATAAACTTTAACTACTAATATAGACTTATATAAAAATAATAATTAATGCTCATTAAAAATATATATCAAGGGCTCTTATAATTATGTATAAAAAACCTTCTAGAAGGGTACTATAATACTCCCTTTGTTCCCTAATTTTTTTGTTGCATTCGAAAAAACTGTTAAAACTAGTTATAATTAAAAATAACTAATGTATCTCTAATATGTTTTATTTTTCAATTTTACTCCTATTGATGAGAGTGAGTTAATGTATATATGAGTAAAATAAAATGAGAGTTTGTAGTAAAGAAGAAAGAAAACAAATAACTAATTACAATACATCGACAAAAGGAAAAAAAGGAAAAACACAATAATAAAGAGATGAAAAATCAAAATTGCGCCTTATATATTGGTACAAATTAAACCTATTTATAAGAGGGCAACTTAGTGATGCTTAAATGACAGACAAGACCGGGTTAGCTATGTGCCCTAATCCTGTCCTAAATAATTTTTGGATTAGCATTTTTGGCCTAAGACCGGTCATGTCTTATTTGGCCTGACAACGAGATCGGGTCGGACATGACTACATGACCACACATAACGAACTATGTTTTGTAAGTTTTTTTTTTTTTTATCTAATAATAGTATTATAGTAGTCCCATTGAAAACGAAGAGAGAAGGGGGAGGTTAGAAAGGTAACCAGTTCACATGGGATCCCACATGCAATGGAGACCCACACCTCCCACAAATGTATGACAGACAACATCTCCCCACATGCTCCTGTCCCTCCATTCACCCGACACTCTCGTGGGTCCCACTCTTCACATGGCCCTGTCCCCTATTCCCATCCAACGCTCCTCCTTTCTCTCTCCCTCCTCCCAATCCCAGCCGTCCATTGTGGTCCCCACATCCTGTCCCCCTCCTGTCCCTCCCCTCCCCTACACCCATATCTGTCCTATCCTCACGCGCCCTCCCCCCGTGTGGCTATCCCTCTCTGCGCTGTCCAATCTCGTTGGCCGGTGCACTGTCGCGTGTAGGCCACGCATGTAGCCTTGTAGCCTTCCCCTTACGCGTAACCCACAGAATATGTGAACTCGATATTGTCCCTCCCAAGTATTGCTATATAATTAAGCCCTCCATCTCAAGCTTTCTCAACAACAATAATCAACTCACATTAACATATCTCTCTATCTCTCTCCATAGAGTTCAGAATTGAAACAGAGTTTGGATTTGGATACATTCAGAGACATACAACAAGTTCCATCCATCAAGCTAGGTCTTCATCTATTGATCTATACCATCAGCAGGCATAAGATACGATAATAACATGGGTGTGATGAATATGGAAGGTGAGATGATGAATCTGAAGGACACAGAACTGAGGCTTGGATTGCCAGGAAGGCATGAGGAAGAAGCTCAACCTCCATGCAGCGTCAGAAGCAACAAGAGGAGCTTCCAAGAATTATCCACCGACGACCAGGACTCTTCTGTAACACACAACAACACTTCTCATCAAAACAAAGCTCCACCAGCAAAGTAAGTCTTCTCTAACTCTATATATCATCAAAAAATATGAAATATATATAGGGTTGTGTAGTTGTATTTATATTTATTTATACTTATATGTGGTATTAATTAATTGTATGGTGCAGGGTACAAGTAGTGGGATGGCCACCTGTGAGATCGTACAGGAAGAACTGTGTGCAGCAGCAACAAAAGAATAAGGGATGTGAAGTGGAGGGAGGGAATAATAGTAATAATAATATGTATGTGAAAGTGAGCATGGACGGGGCTGCATATCTGAGGAAGGTAGATCTGAGGGTTTATAATAGCTACGCACAGCTGCTGAAGGCGTTGCAGGAGATGTTCAAGTGCAGCTTTGGAGAATACTGTGAGAGGGAAGGATACAATGGATCTGAATTCGCTCCTACTTACCAAGACAAGGATGGTGATTGGATGCTCGTTGGTGATGTGCCCTGGAAGTATGTTCTTAGCTTCTATATATCTCTCTATCTTTGATATCTATCTGCCTTTTACATATTATGATGAGTTTTGTATTATTCAAATATCTTATGGAGATGTTTGTTTGTGGAACTTTGCAGTATGTTCATGTCATCTTGCAAGAGGATGAGGATCATGAAAGGATCTGAGGCTAAGGGATTGGGGGCTTCTTCATGATGAGCAAACAACACGACAAAACACATACACAGTTTTTCCACTTTCGTCTCATATATATATAGCTAGTCTTCCCATGGAACATCCAAAACGCAGCCAGGCCGCATATATACACGGACCAGCTGTAGAAAACAAGAAAAAAGAAAGAGAAAAAGCATTTGCTCTTTTCATTTTTCAATTGTACAGACGATATATATTTTTACAAGTATATCTCTCTTTTTGTCCTAGATTTTTGTTCATGTACGTTATCTATATATATTTATGTATACACTTAGAAGGGCCTTTTCTTTGTTTCTCGATCTGATATATATTAATCCCTACGAGTTCATGTGAGAAAATAACATAAGTCTTGCATACAAAGGTTTAAATTCAAGGTTTATGAGGAGGATGTTTTACTTAAAGAAATTGATGAGGATACATGAAGATTTGAGATCTCTATTCCATTTTTAACTCTGTAAATTAAAATACACACACACACACATATTGCAATTTAAAACCAAACGCATAACTCATGTAATTTGAGGAGAAAGACATTGTTTCAATCAGCTTCCACATATTTTAATTTACTTTTGATCAAATTTAAAAAGCCTTACTTCTATATATCTCTATGACTTTATGCTTTTTTTAAACTGCTATGACTTTATGATTGATTCCCTGCCTTTGAGAAATTTGAGGTGTCGTCTGCCTGTAAATTTCATTGGGATCAGCATCTAGAACATATTCACAATTTCAACCCCACCAGATAAGGAAGAGTTAAATAGAAATTTCACCAATAATTTAGTAACTGTCTTTCAATGTCGCAAGTAACATAATAGACAATAAAAAAGTGACATTATCATCAATGGACTTTTTAATTGGAACTGGATTGCCAACGGGTTAAAAATGACTAAACATTCATCACAATATTAATTAAGACTCACAGATTTTTTATTGTCCAATTTGACTTTGGGTTATCAATGGATCATTTCCTTAAATTAAATGGCGTTGATCAATCTGACCACTGTTAAAAAGTCCGTGGGTCCGGTACATTGTCCCGTTTTATTATCAATTGCGTTACCACACGCCTTGGACAAGAATCACTTAGTCAAATTGTCTTTTAATCCAATAAAGAACATACACGGAAGTTCCGCATATCTCACTCAGACAAAAACATTACTATACTTGTTTAACCAAGAAATTAATTACGAGATTTCAAATTATCAAGTCACATCCTTCTATAATTAAAGGGTTATCTATAGTGCGAGTGCCAGACAGTCTTCTTTACCACCGATATGAGAATTGCACTCATACTGCAGGTATTCCATTAATTTACAAAACTGATAACACACACACACACACACTGTTATTTGTATTCTATTTTTTTACCTATTTCCGGAGCCATCACATCTCTGGTCATGCACGTGACTTAGGAGTTCACCAAATCAAATATAGACAAAATTTTACCCTCAACCAAAGGAACTTGTCGGTTGGATAACTTTTTCATTCATCTGCATCGATGTGGTCTAATTAGTATGCGCAAACATAAGGCCTTGTTCATGTGTAAAATTTAGGCTGTATATGTGGGTGCGCGGGCGCGCATATCATCACGTGAACCTGTTTGCATATACAAAATCTTGAATAATATGGAATATATTAGATGAATCAGTTCAATCTACGGGTTTAATCGTGTGCAAATCTAAAAACAAATACAACCAATCCGAGCTAAACACATCTCATCATTATATTCACGTAGAAGTAGGCATAAGGGCTATACCACCTAAAATAAGGTATTGATTAGTCAAAAAAGTTGGGAATATTGAAAAAGGTAGGAAGGTTAGCCAATTCCCCTATATATATATAAGAGTACGTACAAAGATGGATTAATTAGAAGAAAGAACTAATTAATGGTGATAGAAGAGAAGGATCGAGCCTTCACTTCAATGACAGTATGGAACGAGTATGAGAGTACGTAACATCAACTTTTTGGGGTTAGAGAGAGAAGGGGGATTGTCCTTATACTGCATAACAGTAGATCATGAGCATGGGATGGGGTCTAACACAGCTGGGATGGCATGGACATATGTGCCTCAAAACTGTACGTCAAATATAAACAAGAAGACGAAGCTATATATGTATGTATATTTAAGTGCATGAATCGTTGAATCCTTATCTGAACAACTAGCATTGTGCTGTAGGATTCTGACCCACTAATTCATATATATTCACCGGTCCTACTACTATGTCCCGACGTTATCTACATTCTAGATACTGCATCAAACATATTTCCAACTTGTGCTAAAATCATACTATATATGCACAAAAAATATAAAGTTTTGGTCTGCGTGTATGTTTCTCATCGACCACCAATCTCTCAATGCCATAACTACACCAATATTTTCAATAATGACGATTCATACTGGCCAGCCACCACCTATTAATAGGAAACAGCAGCATCAGTCAAAGCGCTTGGCTACATATAAAGGGTAGTCCATCACCATTTGGTCCACACGCATGCTGGCTTGATTTAGAACAGAAACTAAATCAGGAAGCCAAATTCTAATTAATGGAATATGCATGGTACTTGCATCTTTATTGTAATTCATCCGTCCCACGTTGACCTGGTCTGTCGGCATGAATTTCAGACGCGCCACCATTGGCCATTGATTCACATGTATGATTATTACCCTCGTTGAATACGACTCCTCTTATCCTTGTTATGTGACACAAACTACCAATTCTCATAAACTAAGAAATAGTAATTGATTAATCAAAATTAGGATAAATTTGCAACTTTTATCCCAAATTCATCCCCCATTATTAAATATATTCAACTTCACATTACATTTTCAACTTCAAACTGACATTTCTTACAAGGGCCAAGTGAGAAAAAAAAGCAATCAATAATGTCAGATACCTAATGTTTGGGACCAAAAATTTTGTTAAAGACTGGATGGAGCAATTATGCAAGAATACGATTTATACTCCTTACTAACACACACACACACTAGTAGCAAAATTTATTTGTAGATTAAATATTTTAAATATGTCACTGTTTGTTTTTTTAAAATACTTATGGCGGTAAAGTTATAATTTAAATGAAGTAACAACTTAATTCAATCTTCATAATTGTACTGCCTCTTATCCTTATTACATACAAGTCACTTTATATAATTAAAAGAGATGAATAATCATTAATTATTGAATTATATATGTCACTTGGTGTGGTATTAATAATGCAAGATTTTCAATGTTAGCCTGATTTAAAATTATTGACAAACAGAATGAATTCAGTTGAGAAATAATGGGAAAAAATTAAAACAAATCATTTTGGGAACTATTAGAGTCACAAAGCCCTTGGGTCAATTGCAAGAGTGTAAATAGTGGTGCAATATGAGTTGCTCGCCAGGAGCTAGCCTTGTTTAATTATGAATATCCTAGTGAAATAAATGTAAAATTCAAGAATGATATAGGAAAAAAAATTAAATGTTTTATTTAGCTAGGTTTTCAAATGTAACAATGAATGATGCAACAAGTAAATTTTTTTTTGTATTTTTGGATAGAAGGGATGAAATAGAAGTGAAATGCTCTTAAGAATTGATCTATAAAGGCTATCCTAGCTCGATTAAAATATCAGGGAGTCAATTATATATATGCACTAAATGAAGTTACCAAACCTCATTAACTCATGAGCCCAACTCCTAATTATTGGAACCTCACCCAATTAACTTAGATATTGTTAAGTGCTTTAGTGCAATTGAATTTGTTATTTGCAAGGAGCTCCTAATCCAACAAGTGAAACCCCGAGTTGATACTACTTAATTATTCCTATGATTTTAATCACTATTAGAACCCCACATAATGAATCAAAACTAAATGATTGAAGCCCCCCGTGAAGAACATGAGACCAATTTATCCCAATCAACCCCAAAAGCAAGAAGATGTTTAGTCACCCAAAAAGAAAAGCCCATCAATTCTAAGCTCCGATCCAATTTATGAGCATCCATGGTGGGATGATGAAGGAATTTGGAAGGGAAGTGAAGAGGTTAAGAAGATGAACATGGAAGTGAATGGTCGTTGATAGAGTTTAGGGTTTGAAAAAGTTTCCCGTGTCCAAAAACTCGTCTTAAAACGGATTTGGGCAGGTTTAAAAGAGTTTCCGGTGCACAAAAATTAAACTGCTGGTCTAATATCCATACTTTTCATTTTTCAATAAAATGTAATACTACCTCCGGTCCCTAATGTAAGAGCTAGCCGCCAAAAAAACGCTTCTTAAGAAAACATGTGAATGTTAGTTGGGTGTCTGGAGTTAATGCTACTTTTCCAATATTGCCCATATTTATTATGATACTTTTAAGAGAGAGAAATACATAAGCATTAATAAATATGAAAGAGAGTTAGGGGTAAAGTAGGAAAAAATGCATTAAATGAGGAGAGAATATTGGATGAGCTCTTACATTAGAGACCAAAACCATTCAAATTTTGGGCTCTTACATTAGGGACCGGAGGGAGTAGTTAATTATTTTTCAATGTACATAGCTAGTGAGCACATTAAGAATGTCAAACTTTTGAAAATATATAAGTGTGCTTAATCTCACCCTTTCACTTAATGCTCATTTGATAATGAAGCAGTGCGCAAGTCAGTGACAACTGACAAGCTCCATTTCTTCAGAGGAAAAAAACAAGCTCCATTTTAGACGCCACAGTTGCATCGTTTTCTTTTTCTTTTTTTTTCGTTTCTTTTCTTTTTCCCTTTTCGTGGTCACCCTCTCCATCTCTCGGACGTTGCATGCATCATGTTTCTTAAGTGTCCGCAACTTTCTAAAGTTTGCAACATGCATTGATATATTATTAGATTGAGCAAGCAAATTGATGTCCAGGCAAATTGATAACAATAATGCATGATGCGTTATTTTCATATCTATTATTAGACACTATTTTCCAAATTCAATTGTTGAATTTTTGTCCAAACTATATAATAAGTAATATTTTAACAGATATACATACTCTCCAATTTATATTTAAATCACCATGGATGAAATTCACTTAAACTAAAAAAAAAAAGTTAAAATTAATTAAAAATCAATTTATTAGAAATATATGATCATGGTTCAAGCTTGCGAGATGGCTTTATTAATGGCACGAGAATTTTTCAATTCTGTTGATTGATATCCCTTCATATGTTATCTCTATATCCGTCTTAATTCTTTGACACTTCTCTCAAAATTCAATCCTCCCAAAAATTTATAGCGAGAGCTTAAATAAGTGAATAGCCAATCAGATAAAAGAAAATATCACAGCGTCATACAATTTCATTGTGAAAAAAAGGTGCATGGTGAGGGCGAGCATGAAAAACGAAAATACTGACATTTCATTGACAAACTAACGTTCTCATTTAAAGAACTACGAACGTACCTTTGTTGGAGTGTGAGTGTATTGTAAAATTTGATTAAGTTTGATAAAGTTTCTTCTTTCTTCAGTTAAATAATTGATCATGGCAAATCAAGGTCAATAAATGGCCATGAAAGCAACCTCTCGCACGTCTTATCATCGCCATCTTGTCTACACCTAAATTCTCCCACTCGTTCTACGATAAGTGAGCGGACTAAGTTCATGCCTACCAATTACCATTCACCTTTACAAATAACCTAGTCCCTCCGATCCTAAATATAAGACCTAATTGACTTTTTCTAAAAAATCTTTAAAAACGCAAAATAAGTTAATTATAAATTGATTTACCTAATTTTTTCTCTTAAACTAGTTTATTTTACCTATAAACTAATAGATAATCTAAAAATATATCAAATATATCATCATTTAATAACCTATTTCGCAACCTTAATCTCTCTAAAAAAAAGTCAATTAGGTCCTATATTTAGGACCGGAGGGAGTAATACGGTATCAGTCTCTTTTTTTGTGCCATAGCTACCATGTTTCTCCACATCCATCATATTTAGCTATCTTTGTCCTTAATTATACCCTAGTTTTCTCATCAAAGTTTTTGTGGAAGTGGAAGTGCAAGATGCCGGAGAGGAGGCTTGAGGTAACAGGGCGTTGTGAGTTCAAAAGTACATTTTGGATTAGAAGTGATGAAGAGTGATTTGACTTTTGATTGACTTTTGAAGGTGGTCAAACCGTCAAAGGAGTCGGTAAGTATAATACTACCTCCAGTCCTAAATATAAGACTTAATTGACTTTTTTTTTGGAGAGATTAAAGTTGCGAAATAGGTTATTAAAGCATGACATACTTGATATATTTTTAGATTATCCATTAGTTCATAGGTAAAATAAACTAGTATAAGGGGAAAAAAATTAGGTAAATCAATTTATAATTAACTTATTTTGCTTTTTTAGGATTTTCCAAAAAAGTCAACTAGGTCTTATATTTAGGACAGGAGGGAGTATAATTTATGTTTAAATCTATTTTTATAAACAAGTTAGCTTAACCAATAAAAATCTGATCGGAAGGAGTATAATTGAAACGCAGGCTTATATATAAAATGACTAAAAATTGTGTGAATTTTATTAAATAGGTAAACACATATATTTATGTAATTTATAAATGTTAGGAAATTCATTATAGATCTCTTGAAGGAAATTAATTAAGATAAGGTATTACAAAGTCCCCCAATTAATTTAAATACCTGTAAAAAAGTTGTGAACGTCAAATAAAAATTACTATGATGCCAAGAAATTGTTATCAATTTAGTCAAAAGTTATTATTGACTAAATGAGTCAATAATAAAAAGCCCATTTGCCTTTCAACCTGACATAACTTTTTAAGCAAAAGCCCATTTACCTTACTGCCAATAACAGGCATCAATTTGGTGGTCATGGTTAAATTAGGCCCAAGGAGGTCGATGAATTGAAGGAAACATGAAACGCTGAAAGGAGACTTGGCCTTACACACACTGACACACATATTACCTATATTACATACAAGCAAATCAAACCTATGAGTTGGTACAATAATTTGGTGCTAAGCAAGCCGGGTTAAATAGGATTTGTACTGAAAACTCCCATAAATACGGATATGCCCGACATACCAAATTGATATGTTAATGAACCGCTCCGGTAGGCTCAACTATTTGAGTGCTCTAACAAAAATGTTTGCCAAAGTATAATGATCAATATTTGGCACACGTAGCTCTTAGAAAGACAACAATTCGTCAACAGTCACCATATTTGCAGGCATGTTGCCATTTTGGTCAAAATAGGATCCCATCCTCGCATCAAGAATTGCCAGTTGGGATTTGACCCATGGTGGATTAAACCTGCCTTCTACCCAGAGAGCTTCCCCTGTATCTTTATGCTTAAAATCAGGATACTTAGGATTCCTCTGCAAATTATTACAAAGGATCAAATCAAGGATAATTTTATATAGGATAATCAAAAAATATGGAAGGTTCTATGTTGTAACAAATACCAATACGTTCACAAAAAATCATTTCTGGCATGTATGGAATTACACATAGCCACATAGGCATAAAGAATGTGACACTATCAGTGTCAGACTGTCAGTCCAACACTCCAAGCAAGAGATAGCTTCAAATAATCTTTCAATACAAATGATGCAGACATCAGAATTTATGATCCATTGAGTGACTTAGATATCAAACTAGACGCCTAAAATATGGTAACTGGGAGCATAAAATTCAAGTTCATCAGCATGAAAACCAAGATAGCAATAACCACGTGAACACAGAAAATGTTAAAACCAATAGGGCATGAGTAGGGCAACCAAAATGGTTTATAATATGCTTGATCATTTACGTAGTAAACTTAAAAAGGTATGAGAACACACGAGCACATCACCACACATTGAGATGGATTTGCTACTTTTGGCACTACAATGAGGAAATCAAGGAAGGAAATTGAGAAAATATAGCCTCCCAGTTGTCATTAGAGAAGTGAATTCAAACAATAGCAATCATCACTACATTCTGTATCATTCACTTGTTTAAAAGTTTAATAATCGATTTACCTTGTTTTTCCTATTGTCCCACCATTCAACGGGATTAGCAAAAAATGCTTGCCATAATTCTTCAGTAGAGCGAGTATTAAGCGCAGGGTTGTTTCCTTTGCTACCTGAGATCATCCAACAAAAGTGGGGAAGCTATGTAATCACTAAACAGAACAATCGCTGAAGCTGATAATCATTCAAATATTGAAGACTTGCTAGACATCATGGAAATCGAGTATTATAGGACTTGCCAGATATCATGAAATCAGACTCCTGGTCAAATGAGGAGGATGATAAGGGGCTCCTTTCAATGAAATTCAGCTGCTGGCAGACCACCTGTACAGGAGCTAAAATCTTACTGGGGAAATGCCACAAATATAAATTAATACTTCCAACGGTCTTAAATATAAGACCTAGTTAATTTTTTTAAAAAATCTTGAGAAAACAAAATAAGTTACTTCTAAATTGATTTACCATATTTTTCCCAATTAAACTAGTTTAATTGAGTTATAAGCTAATAGGTAATTTAAAAAAATAATAGGTTAGTTAATAATAACATTTTTGATATTTTGTTAGATTATATATTAGTTTATAAGTCAAACAAACCAATTTGGAGAAAAATTCAGCTAATTCAATTTATAAGTGACTTATTTAGCTTTCTTAGGATTTTTAAAAAAAGTCAACTAAATCTTATACTCCCTCCGGTCCTCAATATAATACCTAATTGACTTTTTTGTGGTAAATCCTAAAAAAGCAAAAATAAGTTAATTATAAATTGATTTACCTAATTTTTTTTTCCTTAAAGTAGTTTATTTTACCTATAAACTAATGGATAATCTAAAAATATATCAAATATGTCATCATTTAATAACATATTTTGTAGTCTTAATCTCTAAAAAAAAAGTCAATTAGGTCCTATATTTAGGACCGGAGGTAGTAGTATTTAGGATAGGAGGAAGTATATTGAAATTAACTAACCTATTTTATTTCCTTAATCTCTCAAAATAAAAAAGTCAACTCGGTCTTATAAAGAGAGTAATAAAAAAAACACAGGCATTGAGAAAACCTTGTAGTAAGTGTTCTGTTTGCCATCATCGGTTTCAACTGTATCTGAAACTAAACGACCAGAAACATAAATTTGGTGCCCCTTCTCAACATGCTGATATGCAACATGTGCCAGCTCATCCCAGAATGTCAAATTAATCCTACATTTCAACGAATCACACATTCGATGAGGAATTGTCCACAAATTAACATAAAATTTTCTAAAAAAAAATAATATACCAGAACGTCTGGGAGGCGTTTTTCCTAACGGCGAGGCGGGTCCAAGCAGTAACTTTTCCAGAAGGAAAGTGCTTAGTTTCGACGGGAGAAGCCACAATGCCTATGAGACTGACGGAGTTACAAAGCTCTTTGTTCCAAGGAATCTCCGGCGGCCTAGGGTACGCCGCCGGAAACGGATCTCCGAAATCCTCCCTCGAACACTTCAATCGCCCATTCCACCTCCTTCTGTTTGAGGAATGAATGGTAGAAGGTGGAGAGAGTATTACACATGTAGGGTTTTGAGGGATGACGTGGAAGCTCCTTAGGCCTGTTGACGACGCTATTGCTTGATTCCACAAAGCCATTATTACATTGACAGGAGGCTAGAGTTGAGCAAAAGCAATAAAGCGCGCCAAATTGAGAGGATATTGGTGCTGACAATTAGGAATACCGAATATCTTGGCTCTGCAAAATATGGCGGCAGTGAAGGAGAATTTGTGGAGAAACAAGAGTTGATATGTGGGCCTTTTTAATGTTGGGCCATGAGTACAAATACTCGGCCCATTTATTTGGGCCTTATTTTTGGGCTCGCCAACCTTGGAAGTCGTTTACTTATGGTCTTCATCTGTCAATATTTCCGTGCCTTCAGCTGGCAATGGTGTTGGACATTCCATTTTAGCGAATGTTTGACTCTCAATGAGTACCACTTATATGGACATTTAGTCATGATGGTTGGAAGACATCTGCGCAGCTAAGTAAGACTAGACAAAATCTATTGGACTGAAAGGTAGGAGTCGTGCTCTTAAACTGTATTTGAGTTAAATCTATTTTTTTAAACAATTTTTGTTCCCAACAAAAAAAAATCTAACCTTCTAAGAGATTTAAGCTCGTAAAAATCATGCATGTAAGGGCTTGTTTGTATGGAAGGAATTGTGAAATGGAAATGAATGTGGGAATTGAGAATGGTAATTTCCATATATCCCGAGCCCACAAACTTTCTCTCTCCAACTCACACTTTTCCTGGGCCCACAAACTTTTACATCTCATCATTACCTAATTTACCTCTACTTTCCATCTTTACCCCCTTACCCTCAATTCCCACCTCTAATTCCATTTCTCAATTTCATCCAACCAAACGGACTCTAAGTGTTAAAGATTGAAACTTTCACGACACTATAATGTTGCATTGACTTTATTTACTGTTGCTTTTTAATGAATTACATTTGTTGTTTGCTCATTTGTTGTTGTATAGATTTTCTTTTTGGAAAAGAGTCAAAATACACATGTTTTTTTACAAAGATCACCTAACACCAAATTCTTTTTAAATTCTTTTTTGTTCAACCAAAACTAGACATAAACTTTCATATTGGGTTTGAAGTCATAATTTTGTTAGAATTACATAACGGCTGCTTTGAATTCAATATGAAAGCTTTTAGTTTTGGTTAAAAAAAGAATTTGGTGTTGGGCGATCTTTTGAAAAAACACATATATTTATAACCTTTAACCCTATTTTTTTCACTTACATTTAGAGGTTATCAAACAATCTAGTGAACGTTTTCTGCTTCTTGTACCTTTGATTTAATTTTCTTTCGCCCCATCAGTACCTTCTGCTCCTACTTGATTGCGCTAACATATGTTAATTAACTCACAAAAGAAATGTACCGTATAAAAATATGGAAAAAAATTTCAATTTTTTGTTGAACTATGAAAACAAATGGGAAGGACTATATTACTAGAGAACGAGCTGAAGTGACTCTTGTAAATGAGGAAATGGTTTAAAATTGTTTGAGATGATTTGGACATGTCTAAAGATGTCATTAGATTCGCTAATAAGTAGCGTTGACAAAACAATTTTGAATCTAATCAAAAGAGGAAGAACAAGTGTAAAAATAACACTCGATGAACTTATAAAACGAGATCTATGGGTGAATAACATATTCAAATATTTGGTTATTGATATAGCACGATGAATAACATTAGGACATTTAAAATAGTACTTTATATTACACTTCATATAAAAAATCTTAAATTTGATAGGTTGTTGCACTTTTTTAAATTTCATGGTCTACAAAATAAGGCCCAATATTAAGACTTTTTATCAACATTGATTGTTAATTTCGAGTTATCCAAAATATGGCAACTGATAGAAAACAAATTATTTTTCCAGAAGCTTGCAATAAATATTGTGCTAATAATATCATACCTCCGTTCATAAATATAGAACCTAGCTGGGGTTATAAACTTGTACCTTAATACAATACATTTTTTCTAAATTACCTAGAGATGCTTCTTAATAGAGTAATAAACAAGCATGGGAGGAAGGGAAGAAATAAAGGTAGGTGATTAGACTGTTTTGGTAATATCATGTAATTTTAACGAATTTAATTAACTTCCTTAACTAACTAAATTAATTAATTAGGTTTTATATTTTAAAAATAGAGAGAATATGTACAAATACAAACAAACTAGCGGTTGAAGACTTAGGGTGATAAATACCCTTTATCCCAACTAGAGGGAACAGGAATTTGAATCTAAAACAGACTACTGGTTGGAAGCAGCTTAATCCCAGCTAGAAAGGGAACACCAATTTAAATCCTAAACAGCCTAGTGGTTGAAAGCTTGGGGTGGTTGTCATTGCAAGGAAAAGGGCATAAATAGAACACTTATTGAAAGTGTTATAGGGGTGAAAATGTTGTGGATCTTGAGCCTGGTCCAGGACTAGTCTTAGCTTTAAGCTTAAAGTGGTTTGGGATAACCTTCAGCAGTCAATGATAAATCGCTTTTTAAAACTAAACATGATAGTCCATGGATCTGAGGACCACACTAGAAGGCTATAGAAGAAAAGCTAAGGGAGAATCAAAAGAAAAGGATCAAGCTTTATCTTTAAAATTTATAATCATGTTACACGAATGACAAAATTTTAAAAGGAAGACATTTAGCTTTTGTTGAATGTTCAAAAGATGCCGAAAATATGACTTTTTTGGCCTGATGGAAGTGTAATTTTATCCAAAGGATAAAACGATCTGATATTGACAATACTAAGAGAGGAGCTTACCAAAATGACAATTACCTCTATTGGAAAGATATTATTAGTGAAACTTTACCTATACAATACGGTGCGTGTACGTGACTTGACAAAAAAGCTTTTATCACTAGTTGGAATAAAATCTTGTAGCCATATTCTAAGCTCCATGACTTGTACAGTCCAAAATGAGTCACGATGGCCTTTTATTAATTTTATTATAACATATCTAAACTTCAAGTGTAAAAATTGGACTAGGGGAGACTTGTACAAATGACATGATTATATAAAATAGTGTGGGTGCGTAGAGAGAGAAAGGGAGGGGGAATAACCTTATTGGTGCTTCCATTTATTAATGATTTATGGCCCAATAATGATCAAGGAGAATAGAGAAAAGAAGTATAATTACTTTTGAATAAACAACCGAAGGCACACCATAAACAAACAAAAAGCACCATCATTTTCTGCTGGACTTGCGACACCCAGCATTCTTAAAGGAACCATTATCCATTTCAGCTCTGCATTAAAAATCTCTTGAAATTACATCATTAATTAATAATAGAAATATAATATATTACACACCACTCTAACCTTTTCAGTTTTCATAACAAGGTCCCACAGCCCACTACAAAAAACTTAAGCCCCCACTATAAAAAGCGCTTCCATCATGTTCCACTAACCCCACGCATTCATACTAAAAGGAAAAGCAGATCAATATTAAATGAACTTTGACAATTTCTTACCCTATAATTGAAATTTGATCAGACATGGTGGGGTCTACTTATATTTTCCTGGGCATTGACATCGAACCCTGTATTGACAAAAGCTGAAGGAAAAGGCTAAAAAAGAAAGCTATGGCATCTGACTTTGATTGCAATTAGATGTGAGCCAATGACTAAAATTATGGGGGGAATTGGAACAGACAAATAACCTGTGGGTCCCAGCAGTATTAGATGAGCCATGGATGGGACCGTTGGATCGTAATCCCCTGTGCCTGCGTTCTATGAAGGAGGGTTAGTTTCTGGCTTAACTATACTGGAAGTGTCCGGGGGTTGTGACTGGTATATGGCTGAAGCCAGAGAGATGGGCATAATGCAAAGAGCTTTTGTTTGAAGGAATTGCATGGCAGCCCCAACATTTTCTTCCATAAGCTTAGCTACATGTGTTTCTGTGCCATCATTTGACCATTTTTCCCATGACGGTTGGTTTCGTCCACCTTCACTTCCTTCTTCCTGATTCCATACTAAAATTGTTAACAAATGAGCTAATGACAAATCTAGGGAGATCATATATAATCAAATTACTTACCTCAACGGATGATAATGGAATGTCTGTTACCAGCGGCGCCACGGCGCCTGCTCCGCCCAATCTACTCATGCTCAAAACCTGAAAGATCATATGATAAATAACTGTCATTGGAAGTTTTCAATACAAACCAACAAATTTAAGAAGATTGGTTCAATTGGACCCTGTAAAATGAAGGAGTCTTAGGACTCTCTCCAAAAGTGGCACCCCACATTTTAGCAGGGTTCACAGCAAAGAGTAGAATCCAAATCAATGAGCTCAATGAGAAGAGTTAATATTCACTGATTATGCAACTGGTGTAATCGGTGAACCCAACATGAAATCACATTAAAAGATACTGTCCATTATATAGAAAGGCCAGGTGTTTTGGATATTATTAAGATCAGTGTTGGGATATCAAAGTATGAATATAAAATATATGAGTACAGGAACATCTACCTTAACTTGAAGCCTCAAGAACTTGACATAATCCACGATTTCATCTAGCATGGCAGCCCTATCTGTCTGAATAGGGCACAAATGCAGAGCAATGTTAGCATCATTGAACCCTTGAAAATGATTTTCTTATGAAACACTACATAACCGTTATGTAGAGAAACACAGACACGACAGTATGCCTTAAAGATTGCAAATCACTTCTATATTTTCCAATATAACGTTACCTATGTCAGACATTTCAGTACAACAATAATTTGTTTACTTGATTGATTTTATTTTTAACATGGTGCACGGAAAATGTATAGTAGCACAAAAACAAAACGGGGCATTAGATCAGGAGATTTTTTAGGGGTTGAAAGATCAGAAGGTTTTATATAATATAATAAGACACGCCATGTCGCCAATATAGACATAGAAGCATTCAAGAGGGACCATCGCAGTAGGTCCCGTTCTCAGGACTAGTTGAACACAACCACTGTGCTTGATGAATTTTAACTAGTTTGATTCAATCAGTTGTCAAGAGGAACTCCCAAATTTTTCTCTCAAATCACTGAGTATAAAACCAGTCTTTACATGTAACACATGGAAGAAAAGACTAGAATGTTAATTCAGACTCCTTCCTCACCATTTGTTGTTGTTGATATTGCCTAGAATGTTAATTTATACCTTTCCAAAAAGAATGAAGATAAAAGAAATAGAAAACCTATGTGTTAATTGTTAACATTTTAAGCTGCGTCCAACAATGTCCAAAATTCACATCTTTCTAATTAATAGCATTTACTATATTAAACTCATACTGAAAAAGAAGGCAACAAGCTTGGTGAAGAGGAGATGGTTGCCCTCAACAAGTATAGAAATAAACATTAACCTCAAAAATTTCATTCAAATGCACACCTATAACAGCTATATCTTCATCACCGTTTCCTTCCTTTCTATTGTAACTGACAGGTAGTCTCAGTTACTTTTCTCACTATATACTTAAAGATATTCACAAATTGGTCGGGAAAAATATAACTTTAGGTTCCTGAATTTTCCATAATTATCAGTTTAGTCCTTGAATTTCAAGACGTAACAACTCAATCCTTATGCTCTTTATAAGTTGTTACAGGCTGGACCCTATAGTTTTGTAACTCAAAGAAAACTCAATCCTTGACGTACCTTAACTCAATAACTATGACATTTGAGTTGTTACAAGTCAAAGTTCAAGAAGTAAATCGATAGTTGAAGTAAAGTAGAAGGACTAAAAGTTATATTTTCCTGATTGATTATAGCCAATTGAAGCATATGATAATGGATACATATCCACAATTGTTATCCAGCTAATCACTATCTATTCTCCAACTTTTCAGGTATGAAACCTAAGACAGGAACTTGACGTTTTTACCATCTAAATGCAAAAGTCCACTGGAATACACAAACACGAAACAGCATTTCCTAATAAAATGTCATTCATGCTTGAGGGACAAGTCATTACCTTATTGACACTAGGAACAAGTTCTTGCAAAGCCCTGATTCTTTCTGCTATTCTTTCTCTGCGCAACTGTTTTGCAAAGGCAATCAAAGAATGAGGAAATAAGAGCATGAACAAGGAATTAGCATTTGTTAATTTTCAACAGTTTATGCCCATACTTAATTTTAATGAGAACATCAATCAGACAATCTTGATTCATATAAATATTCTCAAGCTCACCCTTTCAGCTATACTATGAGGATCTGTAGCTTGTCCTCTCCTAGCTCGAACTCGTGGTCGCATGGTTGGTGGATGTGGAGCTGCAGGGATGGTAGTAGGCAAGGGTTGACCATGAAAAACCTGGAAAAGGATCATCTATCATCAAGACCAAAAGTTATTGGAACAACAAGTCACCCACTCTCAGGGGATGGCCAAGAACTATCATAAAAAATTTACTCTCACCACAAAACCAAAAATTTTTATCCACGGGTTATTCAAAATCAAGTACTCTCTTGTATGATCAACAGGCAGAAAATCAAATGCTTTAAATAACACAAACTTCTTTTCTGTCACAATAAACTACTCCATGGAAACAACACTACAAGGCTAGAACTCTGAGTAGAAAAGGCTGACGCCGGGCCTTCAACTATTGAAATCTGCTTATAAACTTGAACTCTAAAGATTTTAAATATGTAATAATTGAAATCTCGGTCTTCCAAGAACATAAATATACTCCAAGCATGGCAATCTGATGAAGACTATCTTTAACACCTACAATATCCGCCAAGTTGGCAACAATAAGTCAACAACCCAGCCAACAAAATATTTTAATATGACAACCACATAGGAATTATAGGAACAAGGTGTGATGGCATAACATGACCAAACTAAGAAACATTACTACACACTGAAGACAAACTCACTTAATCCAATCCCCCTTCCCTTTTTCATTTGTATTATATTGCAGCCATCTAGAAATTCCACCATTGAATACCAGTGAAATGCAATTATATTTATTTCTTCTTCACTGAACAAAAAATGCATCCAACACAGCCCTCACTACTTAACAATTACAAAATCCTTACATGCATATCCCTGCCACGTCAGCCACTGAACAAAACACGAGATTAGACTAAACCAGACCAAATCACCAAACGCCAGTTTATTCACTTGTGAAAATTAAAATATCCACAAATTCTCCTTTGAGAAAATCAGTTCATCCATTTCAGCAAAATTACTTACAAAAAAGAAAGAAAGAAAGCGTACTGGTCTTACATTCTTGGCTCTATTGTCAACAATATCATCACGAAAGAGTTTGCCACTTCCAGAAGCATCTTCAGGCTTAAGGAAGCCACCTTTGCCTTGCTCCAAGCTAAGGCCGAGCTGGTACACCGGTGCATGGAAGCCACCGCCGGCGCCGCCGACGGAGGTGAGGTGGTCGGAGGCGTCGCCGGAGTTGAGCTGAAGCATCATCGGAGGCGGAGTCGCCGTGCCGGCCAAGCCGGAGTCGGCGGAGGCAAACGTCGGAAGGCCGAGGATTTGCTCCAGGAAATCGTCGGCCGGCGCGTCGGAAGGATTGTTCGCCATGACTGTACGGACAAGTTGAGAAAACGCGTAGAGAGGAAATGATTCCTAATTTCCTATCTACATGAAGGAGAGAGAGAGAGTTTTTAGAAGAGTGTGCTTTTTCTTTTTTGTTCTTGCTTCTGAGTTTTTTTTTTTTTTTTTTTTAATGGAGAGAAGTGAGTTGAAGGCCTAGAGGAGAGAGGGGTGGCTTTATCGTCGGTTAAAAAAGTTGTGCTCTTTTTTGTGAGAGTCCCAAAAAGTATGTTTTTCTTTGTCTAAAAGGGGCTTTGTTTTGAGTGATTTACATTACCACCCATCACTTTTTTGTCTTTTCAAAGAGTTGCCTCTTTTTTCTTTTCCTTGGGAAAACTTAAGGGATTGAATATTCAATATTTTAATTATTAAACTTCTTATTTCAAAATATAAAATTTAGTTGAATTGGTGGGTTTAATCTTAGATATAAGACATTTTTTATCAGATTTTATCTAATTCATCTATATTGACAGGGGGAATGAAGGGACAAGATTATATGGTTATTGGTTGTAGTGATTTTGTAATATTGTGTGATTTTATCTAACTTAAATAGTACTCTCTCGTCTCATGTTATAAGATAATATTTACTAAATCGCTATATTTGAGAAAATGGTTAAAAGTTGTTGAAATTAATTAATATGTCCAGAACATATTTTTTCCCAACTTTCCCCTATTTATGAATAGGATAAGTGGATAGTGATTATATGAGAAAAATGAGAGAATGTGTGTATATAGGGAAAATGAGAGTGTTATCAACAAAGGGGTAAGAATGGAAAAAATACAATAAATGCTCACTACATTAGCTTTTATTATGTGATAGACCATCCCCACCACATTAACTTGTATTGTAGGATTGAGGGAGTATTTTTTTTATCTAATTGAATTAGGTAAATGGCTGTTTTATATTTTTCAAGCATGCAAATAGTAGCAAATTTTTGACAAGACGGGCTATTCGAGCTCACCTGGATTCCAATCTCATCATCCAAATTCCTGATTTTTTTGTTACTTTTTTATTGTAAGTTTCATTTTAGTACTCAGTGAATTAGTTAATTTCTTTCTTGTTCTAAAAAAATGTCTTTTCTTAGAATTCGAGGGAGTAGCTTGTAATTTTACTTCTTTTTTTTTTATTGAATTTACATTATATTTTTAAATGGTTTTTAATTATACTGTTAAGTCCTTGTATTTAATGATTTTATTATTATTATAATATAACTGTAGTTATAATTTTTTTGCCAGAGTATAACTGCTACTCCTAAGCAACGATTAAATAGCCGCTAAAAATATAAAAAAAATAAAATGATGGAATAAATACGTTCACTATAATTGAAATAAAAACTAGTATTATACTCATCATCAGTCATGACCATAAGTCCATATACAAATACAGAGTTATGAACTATGTATTTGTATATTACTATAACTTATACATTTATTGCTTTTTATGTCATTTCGAATCGAATTCAGGTGGTAAATTAATCTTCGTTTGTGTTGAGTGAGAATCACGTCATTAATTATGAGTATGTGAATCAATACATCTAATTAAGAAGGTTATGATGACACTTAACTTAAAAATAAAATCATAGTGATGTGGTGTGGGTATGATTTTTTAGTAATGTTTTCCGTCCCCACGTGCATATTATAAAACCGCAGACCCAACATGCATGTACTCCATAATGAGGTTCTAATTCACAGCCTTGGGCTCTGCCTACTCAAAAAGAAACATTTTTCATAAGTTGAGGCAAAATGTTTTTCAAATATTTTCACATTGACTAATATAATAATCATTTTGATCAACAAGCAATTATATCCGTATCAATTTGACTAACAAACAATAATAAATGACATCAAATTAGTTAATAAATAATAAAAAAATGTCATATCCGTCTAAATCATCAATTTATTTCTAATACTATTATTATTTGCAAATAACAAGTTGCAAACGGTGTAAAAGGAAAATCGATGGTCTAAACAATATGATATTTTTTATTATTTGTTGGTCAAATCAATACTTATAAAATGTTTGTTGACTAAAATAATTATTAAACCTTTTCACGTTGTAAAAATAATTCTTAAAAAGTTAATTCAAACATGTTAGTATGTTAAGGTGCTTTTTAAAATCGACTAACCTGTTACTGAGTTAAAAAGTCTATGAGTGTTAACGATTTTTGATGGTTTTCGTCTCTCTTCATTATCTTATTCGTCACAAATCGCTTCAACTCAATTAGTACTTCTGAATTATTGTCTATAAGAATCAGGATTTTGATTTGTTGGGGGTGGGGGGCTTCAAAATTTAATGTGATCAACGTTATCGTACCAAGTTAATGTGATCATAGCTAAATTTTCCTAAAAAGACCACGAGCAAGTCCAATCCAATTCTTTATAGTAGTATTGTGGTTATAAATACAACACACATATGCGCTAAAAAAACAAAAAGATTTTGTTCATTCATATAAAAAGTACCAGGTAATATATACTCCCTCCGGTCCTAAATATAGGACCTAGATAGAGACTTCATTTTGGTCCTAAATATAAGACCTAGATACATTTTTTGACACTTTTTTCCTAAATTACTCTTCTTCTTCCTAACAACTTCTTAATAATAGGGGAGGAAGAACTACTAAGTAATCAAACTAATTAAGGAGGAGTATTATTGGAAAGACATCTAAAATTAAGACTTCCTTAATCTCCAAAAAAAAAGCTATCTAGGTCCTATATTTAGGACCGGAGGGAGTATTATGCAGCTGCTCGTGAGGTGTCGCGGGTATGCTGTCTTCTTTTCAAATGTATCTGAGTGTTACTGCTCTTGTAGGAGAGATCATTAGGTCCTTTGTTGATGATTGTGTAAAGACATGGCACTGATTTTCATCAACAAAAAAATATCATGCAATTATTTTGCCTATTTAACTTTCGAGTCATTGTTTTATGGTAATCTTGTAAAATATCCTAAAGTCGAGCTATAATTGGGTGTATCATCACCTACTACTCTATCACGTAACAGTTTTTTTTATATTACTACCTTCGTTCCTAAATATAAAATCACTTTGGTTAATTTAGAGAGATTAAGGAAGACTTTCCAATGAATTAGGATTACATGATCTTCTCAAAATACCCCTCACTTAAATTTAAAAGACAAATAGGGATTTGAGAGAGAAGTAAGGGAGCTAAGAAGTATAGGAGTAATTTGGACCAAAATTGAGACAAAATAAAAAGTCATCTTATATTTAGGAACTTATCTATTCCCTAAAGTGATCTTATATTTAGGAACAGAGGGAGTACTTCGATTGATAACGATAATGATTAAAATGTGGTATTTTATTCTCCCATGGCTTTAAGTTCACATCATATTTTCCTATGGCATATGTGATGTGAGGTGACCAATTAGAATATTCTATTTTCATGGTTTGTCTTGAGTAAGGTTATGGCTAAAAAAATGAACAGGCTAAGGGAGTGATTTAAGGGTTAGTGATTGAATTGGAGTCAATTACGGATCTATCCTTGTTATAATTGAAATAATATAATATGAGTAAAATATTAAAAGTATTCACATGCTTGAACATAAAAATATAAATCATACACTGGCCAAAAAAAATATATAAAACATAAGTAGGATCATTCTTCTTTACTATAGAGAGACGTCCGTAGAGATAATTTAAAGAAAATAGGGAACAGTTAAAAACAAATACATTTATTCCAACCCCCCACACATTTAGATATAAACTCACATCTACAAATAATAAGTTATATATTTAGAAAGAAAAGATTATATCCTGTTCATTATATGAATTTACACGCAATATTGAAAGAATATAATAAGGAATATGTCCACACATGTTTACAACGCAAAGATACTATAGACTTTATATAATTATATGAAAAACATTAAAAGACAATTTTGAATATATAAACAAGGTAAAAACCTTAAAATATCACAACCTAACATAGGCAGGGGAAAGACGTTGCTATTAATAACCCCACCATCTTTATCATTCTGACGTCATAATTTGTTGAAAGAAAATAAATGTTGTCAGCAATATAGAGATCGTAAGTAGTATTTGTTCAAAGAACCATCCTAAATGATCTACACATTGCATCGACAATAAACCAACTAAATCAGTATTTGAAAAATATCCATGACAAGATCTCATGGAAACAAAATAATTCATAAACATGAATATGAGAGATGAGGATCAGGCAGAAGAAACTCTCATCGTCGCCTAAACCTGCAAACCAATTTATTTTTGCAAAAAAAAAAAGAACAAAACCATAGAAATTCAAAAAAAAAATAAACATAAAAATAAAAGTAGCCAGTTGCAAAATACTGATTAGAGAGGGAGACAACGTGGAAAAAGCTCGCATATCCGACGACTTTGAAAGTTAGAGTAACAGTTAACCCTCTTCTTTTTTGAATTCCCATTATTACATTAAATTCTCAATACCAAAAAATTATGCTCCATCAAATCCCAAACACAAGATTTATTTACTAACTTGATTAGATTAAATGTGTGGATTAAATTAATTAAAGTACCACGATATTATTAAAATATATACTGTAAACATCTATATGTATTTAACCCTCCTCCTCATACTTCTTAACTATAGAGAAGGATCGGTAAATATAATTTAAAGAAAAAAGTAGGGAAATTAGAAATAAGAAAGAATTAAATTTATTCCACACTCAAACATTTATATATAATCTCACATCCATAAAGAAGTTATATTTTTAGGATGAAAAGATTATATCCTTATTCATTTTATATAAATATACACGCAATATTTAAAGAATAAGGCATATGGCCGCACGTGATTACAAAAATTGCAAAACTTGACATTTTATGTAGATACTAAAAACTTTAAATAATTATCTGAGAAATACTAAAAAGACTTTTGAATATATAAACAATGGGTGAAAACCCTAAAAATTATTTCGATAAAAAACCCTAATAATTATATATCCTAACATAAGTAGGAGGAAAGTCGTTGTCATTGAAAACCGCACTATTGTCACTGACAACAAAGGCATCATGAGTGTTCAAGAACTATATTAAAAGACATTCACCTTATTTTGGCAATAAACTAACGTATTTAATTTTTGAAAAATTTCCGTGAGCAAATCTCATGGAATAAAATAACTCATAAACATGAATGCGAAATATGAAGATCAGATAGAAGAAACTTTCATCGTCACCAAAATCATCAAACCAATTTATTTTAGTAGAAAAACAACATAACCTCTAGAAAAAAAAACGCGGGAACAGCACAACCATAAGAATAAAAAAAAACATAACACTAAAAGCAAATTGTTGCAAGATAAAAAAACTCGCACATCCCACAACCCTAACTTTTAGAAAAAGTTGGCCTCTATAATTTTGAATTCCCCCTTGTAATATTAAATTCTCAATACCAAAAGATTATGCTCTATCAAGTTCCAAATATAAGATATATTTACTAATTTAATTAAATTAAATATGTCATCTAAATTAATTAAAATCACACGACGATATTACTAAAATACTATGACCCCCACCTGTACATTTAGATATAAACTCACATCTACAAATAAGTTATATATTTAAGACAGAAATGATTATGTCCTATTCATCTTTGGAGTACCCTATCCGGTCCTTATTATAAGTTACCAACCGCCTCTAAATTTTGATCTTTAATTTAAGTCACTAACCGTCATTAACTAATTCATTTATTAAATTTTTACTAATATACCCTCATCATTGGAAAAAGATATTTCTTTAATTGAATAAATTGACTTTTCCCCACTTCACTTTGTTTCCCTCATAAAAATAGATGATTAACGAAGAGAGAGAAAAGGTAGTTGGACATAGTGATAAAGGTGAGAGGGGTAAAAATGGAAAATACAAATAAAATAAAATTAATTTAATGATGTAACTTCCATTAACTTTCATTCCTTGATTTGTACAATTTGGGCTGTTGATGACTTATAATAAGGGAGGGAGTGCATGAATTTAGAGGAATATTTTAAAAATGAAGCATGTGTCCACGCGTAATTTCAAAATCGTAAACTGACAAGTAGAGTCCACATTAGGTACTCATTGATAAATGAGCACCTTGTGCTTTTCTCCCAAAAACAATCTGAGTCATTCATCAGATCTAATCTTAACCTTTGATTTTACATTATTAGACAAAGTAAATTTATTTTTGCCCATCGTTCCTAACAATATCACCAAATTGGCAAATTTAATGGACATTATTAAAAAAAAATATTCTTTTATAATTAAAAAAAATATTTTTTTGATAATAAAAAATATTTTTGTTACCACCAAGTTTTAGGAAAATTATTATTAAAAAAAATAAAACATGTTTTCCTCATTAATCTCACTCATGGGGTGGCTTCATATGCATTTTGCCCCATGATACATAACAAACTGTCAACTTTCTTGGGATTATTTTAAAAAAATAAAATGTAAAATCATCAACCAAAATTAGATTTGATGAATAAGTAGATTGTTTTTAGGAGAAAAGCGTACTTATCAAACGAGTATCTAATGTGTGGGCTCATGTCGAGTACATGTCGTGAAAGCCGCAGGTAACGAGGTTTTCTTCTCTCACTCTCTCATTCTCACTGGGAGAGGCCACCGTTCTTCTTCTTCTTCTTCCTCTTCCAGGCCGCCTTCTTGTCTAAAGGCTTCAACCATCTCGCTCACAGGTGGGTTTTCTTTTCTTTCTCTCAATTCCAATAATACCCTCAAATTTTACCAACCTTTTCGCTTATACGGTTCTTATTCTCATTTTCATTAATTTAACTAATCTTCTGATTAGACCCATTTGTATATTACTCAGTGACGGTCGACCCTTCTCTTCTTTATGGCTATTGCTTTCAAATCTGGTTTCCTGCAATTGAAGAAAAAAGAGGCCAATTTTCACATTTTTTGCCCCTCCAACAAATCTAGTTTATCTCTTAGAACATTTACTCCAATGGCTGCTATCAGCACCTCAAATTCCGTTGGACTCTCTGAAACATTCACCAGACTCAAAAAAGAGGGCAAAGTAAGACCCTTTTTATATTGCTTCTGTGTATTGTGGACTTCTTATTTCCTTTATCTCAATTCAGCTTGAATTATGTTCTTGTTTTCATATATTGATTGGCTATTTTCACTATGTTTCAAGGAGATTTTAGCTTAGCACTTTTGGATGTAGAAGGCTTCTAGAGTTAATTTTTATTTAGCTAAATAGATTGGGAATTTTTAGAGTTATTTTGAGAAACTGGGAAATAAGTTGATTATTTTAATATTTGATTTTCAAGGAAGGGTTAACTGCATGTTAGAGTATCAATTTGTGAGTGCAGATGATAGAATTCTGGAGTTTCAAAGTTAGTGCAAGAAAATGGCTAATTTTTTGCACATTTACTCACTATTGAGAATAAGCAAATAATAGAGTTGTTTGGCCTATTATAATTTTAACTTAATTTTGAATATCGTAGTGTGATTTCTTAGTGTGCAGCTTAAATGTGGATTAGACAACTTAGTTGGCCATTTTTAACACTGACACTTTGACTACCTGAAATAGCAATGTATTGATTGTTTTTAAGTTTCAAATCTTGTTTTCGAAATTTCCTATGGTTTTGTTCCTCAAAGTAGTTTATTTGTGCCAAGGTGGCTTTTATCCCATACATCACTGCTGGTGATCCTGACCTTTCAACTACCGCAGAAGCACTGAAAGTGCTTGATTCTTGTGGCTCTGACATAATTGAGCTAGGTGTTCCATACTCTGACCCTTTGGCGGATGGTCCTGTTATCCAGGTTTGTAGGTTTTATGTACTTTGGTGACATGTAATGTCCAATTCTCATACTGATGAATCTCTCTATTCAGGCTGCTGCTACCCGTTCTTTGGCAAGGGGCACCAATTTTGATTCAATTATGTCTATGTTGAAGGAGGTAAAACTGTTGAAAATTCTTGCTTTTCATTAATCTTAACGTTGAAACTTATTGCATTCTTGTTCCTCTTATAATTTTTCTTTAATCTTTCCCCTCATTAACATGGTGGCCATGCAATTACTCAAAAGTTATTATGGACCTGTGATCGAATCCTCTGCTCTTTGTCTTGAAGGGGAAGGAGATCCAATTAGATTTAATGGTATCTAGGGAATGTGGTTATGAACAAGAATTTGCTGCCAGATTGCATATGCACATTTTATTTTGGTCATCCTAGATGAACACAAGAAAGTATCAAACCAAAGAGTATTTTACCAATTTGAAAATTTTATGGGATATCTCTTTTGTGACTATAGAAAACATGCATGCGCATCTCGAAACTTGTTAAAATAATTACTCAAAAGGATTGGAACTCAGAGAAATCTCGAGTTATTGCTTTCTCTGGCCAAATTAGTCTATGATTTATGCTTAGATGACTATCCTGATTCCTGAATTGTTAATCTATCAGGTTATTCCACAAATGTCTTGCCCAATTGCGTTGTTCACTTATTACAACCCAATACTCAAGCGTGGCGTTGACAGGTTTATGTCCACTATTAGCAGCGTTGGTGTACATGGTAAGTCTTCCTTAATTGCTTGAAGTTCTTTATATCATTCTGATTATCCCACATAGTTAGGGACTCTTGTGCGAAATAATTTGACTTTAATTTTAATCATGAATGAGAAAGTGTTTTTTAGCTCTTATTGCACGTTTTTCACCTAAATTTGGAGTTTGAAGAGAGGCAGTATGTTGCCTTAAGTCTTAAATGACATTCTTTATAAATACTTAGTGTGCCAAAATTTTGGAGGTGGTATGTAACCTGCACAGGTTCATTGTATAAATCTAATTAGAGATTCCGATTTTTGAAGGATGAAATAGAAAATTTTGAGTGCTTTCCGATTTTTGCTTTTCCCTATCTTTTCAGGGCTTGTGGTTCCTGACGTTCCATTGGAGGAAACAACAGCTTTGAGGACAGAAGCTAAGAAGAATGGAATTGAATTGGTTTGTATACCTCTTAAATGCTATCTCATGTTTTTCCTGAATTAATCTTTGGTCATGATGTTAGAGATGTGGTGGTAAATTTCGTTTTTACTGTAGTTTGTAATATCAGTGATAAAATTGAATTCACAAGTCCAGAAGAATAGAAAAGACTTGATAGTGGTGGTGGAAGTGGAACAATGAAATGCTCGTTATGATCAACTTTACTTTCATTATATAGATTCTACACGTTGGAATATGTTTGTTAAATTTTTTGGTCGAAGGTGTTGTTTAATGACACGCTTCTCTGATGTGATAAAGGTACTCCTCACAACACCCACTACTCCATCAAACCGGATGAAAGCTATTGTTGAAGCTTCAGAGGGATTTATATATCTTGTAAGAATTTGTTTCAACTCTACAATGGTAGCTCCTTTTTCTCTCATAATCGCTATAACTTTGCCCCCACTCCCACCTCCAAAAAGAAAAAAATTGTTGTATTTATTACTTTTGTGCATGCATAGGTGAAACTGGAGGGAATCTGGTGCTGTATCTGTGGTTTGGGGCCTTGTATACATGTTCTTTATTAATTTGGATTTTTTTGTTATTTAGCTTAGGCCTTAGATTGGGACAGCTTGGTCTTAAGTTTGTATTTTTCCCATTTGTATGATGTACTATCATAATTAGTTAAAGAGGAATGAGTGAGTGTTCAAGAGGGAGGAATACAATACAAGAGAATCACTAGCTGTCGTTAGTGAAAAAAATAGGCAAAAGAATGAGGGTTGGTGGGTCAGATATTGTGCTATCAGATGTGGAAAAAATGTGTCGCCAGTAATCAAGAAATAATGGTCTTTTCACTCCTGCATTCTGTCTAATCAGCTGTTGTTTACATTTTTTATGATTCACAGCAAATGTCTAGTTTTCTACTTAGCTCTTATCCTAAAATGTTGGAAAAAGATACAAAAATGGTAAAAAAAAAAAACAGAATGGCTTGCATCTCTCTAGTGATATTATGCTGATGAAACATCATGATTGATGGACTATTTCTTCATTTGCAATATAGGTGAGTTCAGTAGGGGTCACTGGAACTCGAGCATCAGTAAGTGATAAGGTTCAAGCCCTTTTGAGTGAAATCAAAGAGGTTTGTCTATTTAACTTAATTCTTTTGTTTAAAGTAGAAGTGTTTTTATAACTAATGTAGAAGTCTTTTTCTGGAAAGTTTGTTTCTGGAGCCTTGTTTTGCTTCTGAATACTTCTCTTCTGAATACTTCCAAAATTTCGCAACTCATTTTGACTTGCTCTTACTCTTTCATCTCTTTGTTTGCAACTTGCTTGCGATGGAAATTAATTTTTATATGATAGCAATTGGCTTCCTTGAAAATGTGTTGAAAATTTAATAGTTTGCACACCATGTTGACATTGTAAGCGCTTCCTATAATGATTAAACCTTTCACTGACGACCTCATATTCTTATCAGACAACAACAAAGCCCGTGGCAGTTGGTTTTGGCATATCAAAACCAGAGCATGCAAAATTGGTTTGTTCTTTGCCCATAAATTTTGTTGCTTCCATCTTAGCTGTTGAATACTAATTCATGTCATTTTATTTGATACAGATAGCGGGATGGGGAGCTGATGGGGTAATTGTTGGCAGTGCTATGGTGAAGTTACTTGGGGAGGCTAAATCTCCACAAGATGGCTTAAAAGAATTAGAAAACTTCACCAAGTCATTAAAATCTGCACTTGCTTAACAACAGAATTCATGAGCTTGAATATGAGAGAAATTCTTGCATAAATCCGGTGCACCACGTCATTTATGGTCTGATGAATAATAACTAAACATCTAAAGTCTTGCATGAAATATCCAATTTGAAGACCTTAAATTTTTAGTTATTATTGATCAGATCACAAATGACATGGTGCACCGGTTTCACCCAAGAATTTTTTTGAATGTGATTTTGATCCTCTTCATACTTTTGAACCACCCCTTTTGTATTCCTTAGTGCTCCGATTCTTTGAACTAGCTTGGGCACAATAATTTAGCCACTATGTTGCTTAGGTTATTTATGTACGTTGACAATAATATGAACTTTGATAAGATTATTTCGTTTGCCACCTATAAGCATAAACACACAGTTGCTAACGTGTCTAAGCCCATTAGTAATTATTCTGGTGATACTGATTTTCGTTCTTGATCAAGAATAACAAATCCCAAATTGTTGAAGGAAAGGTTCAATCAAGATTTTATTCTTTTTCTCAATTGCACAAGTGCGTTTATTGCAATGAGTGGTCTCAAACAAATATATGTAACAACACAGGTTCTAGCAAGGCACATCGACTTAAGAAAAAAGAAAATGAATTAATAAATTACCCAAAGGAAAGGAAAGGAGATAAATTGATCATCCAGCCATATTGCTAATTAATGTGATCAATTAATCATCATAACGCTGGATTTGCTAACGAAGTTATGTAGTGAAGTCTTAAATATACATCAAATAGGAGCATACAATAAATGAGTTTGAAACAGCCATTCCAAACAATATTCTAGCAGAAGACATGCTCAACGTCTCCCAGATGCAACAGATTCAGCAGAGAATAAATACTTCACTCGTGAAAGAACTGAATCATGGGCGGGATCATATGGATGGTCTTTAGAAGGAATCTCCAATATAGCAGGAACAGGCTTGTTGTAGCTATCAACCAAAAGCCTTATCATGTTTGCAACCTGGTTAGTTGATAATAGAGTATTAGATCCTTCATATGAGATACCAAAAATATTTTTGAACTGAAATATGATACCAAAAATATTTTTGAACTGAAATATGATACCAAAAACAGAAATCCATTGTAAATCATAATAGCCAAATCCCAAGACCAGATTGCGTGTAACACAACTCCATTGAATGGTCATGAATAAAGTCAGTGGTTAATGGTGTGGAACAGACTTGACATATATTAATTGTACCAGATCAAAGATACACAATTTTCACATGCATAAAGCTCAAAATAATGCTATATAACAGTTGGAGGAAAATCTACAACATGAATAAGAATGCTTTGCGCAGAATCCTCAACATAAAATGAGAACAGGATAGTATTGAGACATGACCATATACACCATAAGGTTAAGACCTTTTTCATGGCCATTATATGATTAGGACCTTTGAAATCTAGCAATACGCTCAACATGTTTACTTCAGTCAAATGGGCAATCACAAGTTTTGACAAGACTATATATTGCTTGACACACTTAGCAATTATATTTTTCGTAATAATGTAACAGTTTTATGATACGAAAAACCTTACATATTGGCTAATAAGCACAATTGCAATGTCTTCCCTTGCTGTGAACTCTTTGAATGCATCTTCTATTTGTTTGACAGTGGTTTCTGCAAATGCAATAAAAGATATAAAGCATAAGCAAATTACACATACGTTCAAATCACTATATCAATATATAATATAAATATGGCTTAAGTATGTTTTTGGTCCCTTAACTTTAGAGAAAGTGTGTTTTTGGTCCTTTAACTTTAAAAAGTGTGTTTTTAGTCCCTTAACTTTAGACAGTCATCTTTTAGTCCTTTAACTTTGAAAAGTATGTTTTTAGTCCTTTTAAATTCGGTTAAAGTATGTTTTGGTCTCTTAACTTTGAACAAAGTCATGTTTTAGTCTCTTAACTTTAAAAAGGAAGGGACCAAAACATGTTTTATCTTGTTTTGAAATGACAAAAAACATCATTTTGTCTAAAGTTAAGGGACCAAAAACACATTTTTCAAAGTTAAGGGACCAAAAACACACTTTCTCTAAAGTTAAGGGACTAAAAACACACTTTTTAAAGTTAAGGGACTAAAAACACACTTTTTAAAGTTAAGGGACCAAAACATGACTTTCACCAAAGTTAAGGAACCAAAAACATACTTTAGCCTATAAATATATATTAAATCACATCATTCATACATCGTGATTAATATAACTCATTTTTAAGATTCTGAGCAGGATCTATCTAGTTAGACACCAAAACAAATGACTACAGCAACAAATGACTACAGCAACATGCTGAAATGCAGTCTCCCACAAAATGCCAGGTTTCCATTTTTATCAAATCATTCACTTTTCTATTCAACAAATATTCAGCATTTGCCATGAAAGTTGGAATGGCGTCTTCTAGAAAGTGATTATGGATCCATGTAGGAGGGCTTCAACATCTTTGAAATCACTTAAAGAATTGGGCTGTGCATGTACATGTGTGAGTGTGACGCACTCGCACACACGCTGTGTGTGAGTGTGAGAAAGTCAATTTGATGTTTGAGACCAAGTGGAATTGCTGCATAAGCAAATGAAATTAGTTGCACTTAAAGCGATCCATATTTCAGAGGCATACTTGAGTCCACAATAAGGTAGTTTGTCTTCCTACGCAAATCAACATTTCCCACCCCAGCCAGCAAAAATCCAACAACACTGTCCTGGGTTAAATTCAATTCACTGGCTGTAAGTTCTCAAATATTTGTAAGAAAAGCATAACTTGGATCAATAATAAAACAACAGAATGACAAGTTTGTAGAACATATAAAAAATTTCTTACATACTCTACGATGACACGTGATTATCTACAAACATACATCCATATCATATAAACATATTTCCTTATTACATGTGTAAAATTGAAATAATTTTAGCTTTAACAGTGTTATGCATAGTCTCTCAATAAACTTGCCTAAAAGAATTTATGAGGCTATCTAAATTTCTAAATTGAAGTTAATGAACTAAAATGAGCTCATCTGTTTTCATAATATTCCCTCTTTACATCACCATTTGTCACTTGCCATTATTCATCATCCTACAAATTGACTTTAAAAACCACTGTTTTTTGATGCATTAGGAAATTCTACAACTTCAACATGAAGGGATTTTATTCAAACCTCATCCACTCAGCAAGCAGACTAATAAAAGGCCATATAGACTATTAAACCCTCCATAAATCACAGAAGTATCTCAAGAGTCAAGACCATGCCAACATAAAGCACACATTTATGCCCTAAAATATATGCATACACCCCCTGAAGCATGAAAAGCAAATGTGGCCTTCTCACCTCATCTGCAATCATTGCAATGAGCGCAGAATTTCTTGAAGGAATTTGAGCTCTGTTGGCCATTAGTATAAAAAGTGTGCTGAACTGAATAAAGGGAAAACAAGAAAAAACGGGAAAAGAAACAATATGTTAATTAGCCTCTCCTAATATTAACAAAATACAGGTAGTGCAATGCTCATAAATCAACAAATTAAAGAACATTTAACATTACTTCAAGTAGAAAATTTCATGAGTCATATGACTATGAGTGGTATGAAGAAATGAAAATGATGGAGTAATTCCAAGAAGGAAAAAACAGGAACATAATTTTTTTCAGAAACAAAAAAACAAAAGAAAAGTAATTGACTTCATCTGTGATTTTGCTGAGAAGGATTCAATCTAAGATAAACATCTATCCAGAATAAACATCTATGATCAAACACCACTTGATCAAATGCTTAGCCATAATGAAGAAAAGAGTTCAATTATATATACATATATCCTTCTTGGACAATATGACTTCATTCAAAAATTAAATTCATATTAAAGGAAACGTGAAAAGGGGTTTTATGTAGTGATGAGAACAAATAGATGGAGCGTCTGTTTGGATTCAGCTTTTAGAGAATAGCTTTTGGGAAAATAGCTTTTTGAGAATAGCTTTTGAGTATAATAACTTTTTTGAAAAATAGCTTTTGATTAAATGAGAGTGTTTGGATTAAGCTTTTTAACAATAACTTTTAAGAATAAATTTTGAGTTGAATATAATTTTTCTGAAAAATAGTTATGATGAATAGCTTTCCATGTTTCTTTTATTTGACATAATTATTTTTCCTAAATGAGAGATCGAAATTTTCAGTTAGAAAATGAGAAAAATGTATTTTGTCTCAAAATAGCTTTTGAAACCTCGAACCTAGCTTTTATTTTCAAAATAGCTTATCCAAAAAAATAGAGTGTTTGGATGAACCTAGATTTGGGAGCCAGAATAGTTTTTAAAAATGTATCCAAACAGACACGAAGTATGAAATAGAGTAGAAATTAGATAAAGTGAGGAGCTTGCATGATTGCATAAATGAATTGGGGAAGAGAAGAGTGTACCAAATATTAGGATGCGTCTAATGGATCCAATCGAATTTGTGAGAGCTCACACAGAAACAGGTGTAAATGTACAATATTATACTTATTTGTGGCAAGATTGACGATTTAGTCATTATTGTGAAAACCAACGATATTAGTCCTATACTTTCAGTTTATTTAATAGGAGAATGTCATAATTAAAACCAAATTCATTCAACAATTCTTTTCACATTCCATTGAAAAATTAAACAACAATTCAAGGTATGAAAATTCTAAAGGTAGTAAACACAATCTTTAGGTCCTATGAATAGGAGCGTGTGATCTCTAACAATTTTTTTTGTGTGGATATCTTTAAAAAATTGAATCACAAATATTTGTGTTAAATTGTGATTAATATTTACACCAAATTTATTTAATAACCTGTGCGCATTCTAACATCAATTAATTCTTAAAATGTTTATACAAAAAATATAACTTCTTCTGGTAAAAGTTTTTTTAAAAATGATGAAAAATAAATTTTTCTCAAGATAATTTTATATTAATTTGAATTCTTCTACAATATAATTCGTGGTCTCTTTATTTTTAAATGATAAGCTCAAAAACATTCACTTTACCTTTCATTTTCCCTTTAATAGATTGATGTCATCTCTAGAAAATGAATTTTATTCAACAATTCATTTGGCAATCAAATGAAGAATTAAATAATAATTCATGATATGAGAAGAACACAACCTCTTATGTCCTTTGGATTGGAGTGTGTCATAAAAATCGATTCAAAACTATTTATATTAGTCAAGAACTCCTTTTACATTCCATTGGAGGATTAATTAGAGATTGAAGATTTGAAAAGTCTAACACAACAGCTTTCCCATGAATCAACCAAATAAGTCTAACACAACAGCTTTCACATTAATCAACCAAATGAATCAACCAAATACATACTATGTATAACATATACCAAATTTAATTATTACTTTACTTGTCAACCCCTTACACATGACAATAACACTCCATTTATAAAAGAATCAATATAGTCAATTAACATATGGAAATAATGAGAGAGAGAAAAATTCTTAAGAAATATATATATATATATATATATATATATATATATATATATATATATATATATATAAAAGAATGCAATAATTGTTGGGAAGCTCAAAGATTTTGCCTTTACTTGTCACATTCCTTTAAATAGAATGATGGCATAAAACATATTGTATTTAACAATTATTAAATGTGTAGCACTTTCTCCTATTTTTTTTCTCGATATGTCCCTCCATATTGGTATATAATTATGATTGGAGCTTGACTGTGATACCATGTAGAATAGAGATGAAAAATAATTTTAATAACTTGTCATAGTAGTATCGAGTTCAAATACACTTACCCTTACACTTTTCTCTGATTTGGTTCTTTTAATTATTTGTTGGGCGTCTCTTTGCACAGATCCTACAAATAGAAACCTATGTAAATGTGTTAGTTTTTTTGACTTAGCGCTTCCTATAATGATTAAACCCGATTAAACCCTTTAGTGACGACCTCATTTTCTTATCAGACAACAACGCAGCCTGTGACAGTCAGTTTTGACATATCAAAAGCAGAGCATGCAAAACCGATTCGTTTTTTGCCCATACATTTTGGTGCTTCCATCCTGATGCAGCTGCTGAATACTAAATTACGTCATTTGATTTAATACAGATAGCGTATTCGTTAAAATTTTTAGGGTAATTGTAAATACATATAGCGTATTCATTAATACATATAGCGTATTCGTAATACAGATAGCGGGATGAGGAGCTGATGAGGTAATTGTTGGCAGTGCTATGGTGAAGTTGCTTTGGGAGGCCAAATCTCCACAAAACGAGTTGAAAGAATTAGAAAATTTCACCAAGTCGTTAAATTTTGCACTTGCTTGAGAATATAATTCATGAGCTTGAATATAAGAGAAATTTTTGCATGAACCTGATGCACCATATCATTTTATAGAAATTCTTGCATGACAATTTTTTATATATGGGTGACAATGTATGAACATTGTTTTGTTTACTCCAACTCCAAATAAAACAAATTGTCCATCACAATGGGAAATGTAACAACCCAATATTAAAACCTTCTTTTTTTATGCTATTTTTTTTTTCATTTATGCTAATGATAACTATGTTAGAAAAAGAATCCAATTAAACAAAATAGTAACTAACATAGTTAGAAAAAGAATTAACTTAATTCATTAAAAATAATTTTAGTTCTAACTATGTTAGAAAAAGAATTGAAGTTAATATAATAGCTAACATAGTTAGAAAAACGACTTTTCTAAATATTCATAACATATAAGATAATATGCTAACCATGATAGAAAAATAATTTGAGTTACAAAAGAACTATCATGGTTAGAAAAAGTTTTAATGTAATTTAAACCTACATGCTGTGTTGCATGAACATGTTATCTATTTTCTATTCCAAGTATCTATCAATTACTAAATGATACAGCAGTACAAGTATTCATTTAAAGCCACATCACAAACTCAACATAAAGAATAATAATAATAATAATAATCACATCAAACGCAATACACAAGTACACCGATAATATGACAGTTCAATAGGGACTCACTACCCTCGCTTGAACCGGGGGCGCTCTCCCCAATAACGTTTTTCTCTTTATTCATTTTAGTCCCTGTTGTACGGGCAAGGGAACCTCATTCCGGAATGACATAATTATAATAATATTACTCGGTGTACCACAACCAAATCAGAAATTCTAATCCAAGCATTCCATAACCACATCAGCAGTAATCATATACCTATAGGCTACCTAAATGCTTACTAACATACACACACACGCAGACAAGTGAAGTAGTTACCTCCTTGCGTTCAAACCAGAAATAAACGTAAGCTCCCACGTGCTCACATGTCAATAACCAACTTCTACAAGCAATAATCCAACACATATACATATACGTAATTAAAAATATAATCAATTGTCATAATTAACGTCGCTCTCGCCCCTAAGTACTACCCAATTAATTAACTCAGCCAAGAACCACATTAACTACCAAAACATGAATTTGAAATCACTAATTCCCATCATCAAAAATCAATCAATTAGAATTTCCCCAATTCAAGACCTTACCCTGCATTGAGTGAAACCAATCATAAGCTCACCATTTCTTGTCCATTTTCTATAGTTTAATTTAATCAGATTTATATGCATCTTTAATGCTAAACTAATTCAGCCATATCAGCACCTTTAAAAATACGACCAGAAAGCACAACAAACCAAGAGAACTGTAGCTCAAATTCAATAATTTCACTAATTCGAAAAAAAAAAATTTATCTTCCTCTTATTAAAATTTCACTCAACTTACAACACTTTCCCTCTCTCAAAATTTGTTCAGCCAATAAGTAAACAAAGATTCTTATAACAACAAAGTCAAACCAAAATCTTTACAAGTAATAATAAGATATAATGTTATAAGTAAAACAGCTTTTCCAAAATAATAATTCATTGCCCTGTACTTCGCATACCAACAATTGAACCAAAAATCTTTTCATGTATTTCAATAAAGAACACAACAACATACACTTGAATTTGAAATCACATACAACATCTAAAAGAGTCAATTTAACCTTTAAAGCTTTCTCCAATGCTTACGTTTACCAACAAGGAGATTTACCAAACAGAGGAAGAGCTTGGGCCAAACAAAATAAAAGCTGAACAGAACAAGGAAGGAGACAAAATCGATGAAAGTACCAAGCTAAACAGAATTTCAACCATACAAACATAACATTAGCAATAATCTTTCTTATCTTATCTTAGGTTTTTAATCAAAATTTTCAAACACACAAGAACAGCAGAATGGGTAAAACAGAGAGGAAAGCATCTCAAACTAAAATTCCTACCCCTAGTATGAATAAAAGAAAACCCAATATCCCATTCGATTTTTCCTTCCTCTTCTCGCCCATATCAAAGCAAATAAAATAAGGAGTCGAGAAAGGAGGCTTACAGGGAGTTCAAATCCGAGTTTGCAAATGCCGAGCAGCTTCCCTCTCGCCGGAAGTCGTTTCCCTTCGCCGGAAAACGTAGAACACGAAGGAGGAGGGCGATGGAACGAGGAAAACAAACAGGGGGACGAACAACACACACGATTTCACAGATTTAGGTGGAAGAGGGAGTGAAGAATTGGAGAAATAAGGATGGGAAGGAGAGACAAATGGTTATGGAGAGAGAGAAAGGGTTGAGAATGAAGAAGATGATTTGTATTGGTTTCAACTTTCAACATAAACAAGGAAGGAAGATGTGAAAATGTGTATATATGTATAGAAGAGGGAAATCTAGGGTTAATGACCCAACATGGAAATTACAAAACCAGCCCATAGCTTTAGGTCACTATCAAATAGAGAAGGGGCAAAATTACGATGATGATACCTATATTATCTAAGAGTACACTTTAATGCTTATAAAAATCCTAAGGTGTGTCTTCTCTAGATATAAGAATTATACCAATATATTTGTATTAGTTTCCATTTTTCAATTAAACAAATTTATTATTTAAATAAAAGCAAAATTCTAACTAACTTGTTCTACACTTCCATTCTAAATGAAAATTCCTAAAATATTGTCACTGATAGAAAGTTTATAATTATTCCCAAATTAATATCAAATACTCAATTATTTTTGGTAACATAATGGAAATAAAGTTTTGGCAAATTTTCTAAAAGTAAATTTAACTTTCTAAATTAATTGTAATGTTTCAGGTATTTATTAATTTGATTTATAATTTTATAATAAAAAAAATTCAGGATGTTACAGGAAATTTATCTACAAGAGTTATCCAAGTCTTCTAAAAAAAGCATGTATATATGTAATATACATACTTTTGAGAAAGGTGATATATATATATATATATATATATATATATATATATATATATATATATATATATATATATATATATATATATATATATATATATATATCAAGCGCAAACTAGGCTATATGTGTGTGCATAATTCGATACAAAAACTTTTCTGAAAAAATAATAATATATATGTATTATGTATATATCTATTTTTAGTTGTTTTTTCTTAAAAAAGATGATCAAGAAACTATTGAAAACTTGACTTTATAATGCTGAAATTTGACTTAAAAAAAACTATTGAAAATAATAGCACTCTCTCCGGTCCTAAATATAAGACCTAATTGACTTTTTTGAAAAATCCTAAAAAAAAGCAAAATAAGTTAATTATAAATTGATTTACCTAACTTTTTCCCTTAAACTAGTTTATTTTACTTATAAAATAATGGAAAATCTAAACATATATCAAATATGTCATCATTTAATAGACTATATTGCAACCTTAACCTCTCCAAAAAAAGTCATCTAGGTCCTATATTTAGGACCGGAGGTAGTATAAAAAGCAACAGGATACAAGACAAAAAGTAAGCATAGCTTATGTATTCGAAGTATTTATTAAACCATCCAATTGGAGACTAAGAAAAGAGGTCACAATCATCACTTACAAACAGGATTTGGGCTACAATACTTAAAATGAACAGAGAAACATATTAAGAATTATTACATGCCTCAACCACACACGCATGATACATGAAATTTTAAACACAGAAACACAGCACTTCATCCACCTCTGTCTGCTTGGTATAGCTGCAACCTGCAAAACACACACACACACAATGAATTTACGGTATGGAAATTGTTATTAAGAGTGTGACAGTAATATATACTCCCTCCGGTCGGTCCTAAATATAAGACCTAGTTGACTTTTTTGGGAAAATCCTAAAAAAGCAAAATAAGTTAATTATAAATTAATTTACCTAATATTTCCCTAAACTAGTTTATTTAACCCATTAACTAATGAATAATCTAGAAATAAATCAAATAAGTCATAATTTAATACTCCATCCGGTCCTAAATATAGGACCTAATTGACCTTTTCTGGAGATGTTAAGGTTACAAAATATGTTATTAAATTATGACATATTTGAAATATTTTTAGATTATTCATTAGTTTATAGGTTAAATAAACTAGTTTAAGGGGAAAAATTAGGTAAATCAATTTATAATTGACTTATATTTTGCTTTTTTAGGATTTTTCAAAAAAGTAAATTAGGTCTTATATTTAGGACCGGAGGGAGTAACATATTTTGTAACCTTAACATCTCCAAAAAAAAGTCAACTATGTCTTATATTTAGGACTGGAGCGAATAGTATTGTACACCAGAATTCTCTCCCAGACAAAATGATATAAAAATATTTATTACCGCACTTTAACTTAACTTCGCGACCTGCACATGCACGTGCATGCTACGACACAAATATTTGTCATCGATTTTCCAGCTCTGGTCGATCCTTACTTGTGTATGGTGGCTTAAGAATATGAATATGTTTGTTACTTAAAATCCACATGTAACATCCAGTAATAACCTAAATCCCATGTCCATCCTAAATTCAAAGTATACGCACAAGAACGTTTAAGGCAGAAACATGCACCAAGTATATATGCACGAACACTTTGGAAGCTCTCAAATTCCTAACCTTGAAACATGAGCTATTTTCAAAACATATTTTATGCAATAACAAAGGAATGATTACACGCATCACGGACGAATATTGCTTTTCAAAAAACTAGAGTTAATTGTGTGTGTGAATAGAAATGATTGAGAAGTTACCCATCAGTAGGGGATATATGCGGGGATCAGTGTATACGGAAGTAGCTATTGTTCTTGCCGCCTCTTTGGGACATAGGGACGTAATTATCGTCAAATTTCTCCTGCCCTGCGTCAGACATTCCCATTCTCTTGCGTTTTGGTTTTGATGAAGTTGATGGTCCCGCTGCTTCAACATGCTTCTCCCCATTATTATTATTATTCAAAGATTGTCTCTGGCTGCATATATAATTAAACACCTACAGCAGTTATACATACAAACATATATAATTGAACCTGATTCAATAAGAAAAGAGCTTCATATGTAGAGAAAGTATCAATCATTTGTTTATTTATTATATGAACAAATCAATATCCATATATGTGCGTGCGGTGATTTTTGTATATATGTGAGGAATAATAAGGAGTTGCAATTAGAAAGCTTCAGGTAATAGCAAGGCAAGAAGATAGCACAAGATCTAGAAACTCACAATCTCTTCATTTGGATGTTTAGGCATAGCAGTTAGGACTGGAGGGTGTGCCTTCCCTAAAGATTACATTATGTAGTGAAAATCAAATGTGAACATGCCAGAGATTCAAAGTCTTGGGCCTTCTTTTATTTAGTTTGTTGTGGATGCACCATAGTATATATACATGATGGTCATCCATGATACACATACGCACACGCACGTAAGAAGCCCGTCATGAATCTTTTTTTATACTTGAAGCGTCATGAATTAATACGCATGAATTACACATTTAATTTGCTTGCGATAATTGAGGGTCCTAATTAACATACATGTCGTTAATGGAATAATATGTCAAAAACTTACATCAAGTTCCTTTCTTCAGGTTCTCAAGTTCTTTTAATATAGGAGTGACATGTGTCCTTCTATAACAACCATCCATTCAATCTAACGGCCAGTAATTGGAGAAATTGAGAACCTGGATGGAGAAACTTGACCTAAGTAAGGTCCGAATAATATCTACAATAGTTTTTTCAGTTGGAAAGACCATCCATAAAATGATTGAAATCTCTTGAGACCAAAGTTGTACCATGAAAGTTTTCTGATTTCCAGGACTTGACAAACTTAGACACCTTTCACTTTTCATATGTACCTTATCACCTAATAAAGCTACAAAAAAAAAAACAACGCCCAAACTAGAAATATAAAGTTAATTATTATTAATTAATTAAAATATCAAAAGGTTTGTTACCGTTGGTGTCTCTCGATTTGAGTTGAGGTGGCCAGCATAAATCTCACTTCAGACTCCAGCAAGTCTTCTGATCCCTCATTATCGTACTCCACCTGTTTCATATCAAATTATTAATTTTCTTTTTACCATATGATAAAAAATTAATTAACTTCATGTAAATATTATAAACGTAAACAGAAAAAAGAAAATTGAAGAAGAAATGAAAGTGACACATATTTTTTTAACTGATTTTTTTTTTAATTGAAAAAGTGACACATATAAATACATACCCTGAACCAGCGTCTGTGAGGATCATAGTCAACAACGGTTCCTACGTAACCAACCCCAAGCCATTTCTTATACACCATTCGACCAATCAGTGACTGAGCTCGAGGAGGCGATTTCTTTCCCTGTTCATTCATTAATTGTCATCAAATAACTAATTAATAAATTATCACGGTTCAAGAAATGACTTAATGAAGTTTAATTAATTGATCATTTAAAAGCGAGCCCATACTGCAGGTATCACTACTCTATTGAAATCCAAGACGATTTGGAATCTTGGATCTCGAGAGATTTGATCAACTTCTTCTTCATTTTTCTTTGCCACGTTCCGGGGCTCGGGGTCCTCCACACATGAATATGCGTCTTCAACTGTATATTCAGACAAAACTCACAATATTGTTGTCACAAACAAATATCATCATATTGACTTGCACAAACAATATATGCATGTATAATGTACTAAAGTAATTATCTCATATACATGTGTATAAAATAATGGAATTGAAGATATTAATCAGGCTAATTGATCATTGTTACTCATTTTCTGACTATTACTGAGCGATGTTATAAGCAACTGCTACCCTTAATTATTCGTCAACTTTCCCAAATCCATCCAGGATTCACAATGACACCCACCACTACCAACTCTTTCATACACTAATTATATGGCATCAGAAACGTTGCCTTGTTTTTTTTAAAAAATTCGAAAAAAAAAACATCTTCTAGAGTGGTGTGTTATAATTGTGATGTAAGAAATCAACTCTAATTTCGGGATTATCTTCTTCCTTATGTTGCTTCCCATCAATTAGACGTAGATCTGGAAAAATATTGGACTTCAATAATTTATATAGACTGTCACGCACAGCTTTACTAAGTTCAGTGATGGACAAGAATTGATCATCAAATCGCGAAATCAATACACGTGGAAAAAAAATTCTCTGATCAGGCACAAAAATGAAGTAGATCAATAACATGCAAAGAGATAATTAAGTAGATAATTAAACTGAAAATCCGGCTAGCTATAGGGGCTTAAAAATTAATTCACCTTCCACGTTTTGGTGGTGCTGGTGGTTATTATGAGCGTCAGCCATTTTCTTTCAGCTGAAGGTGTGTGGTCAAATAATACCCTACAGAAGTAGATCAAATCAACCATTTGCGACCATGATCAGATCCAGTTTAGAATATAAATGTCAGAAATTAAACAATTTCAATTCAGAGAAACCCTAACACTTACCTGATGGGCCCACCTCTCTCTGCAGCAAGAACGAAACTGAGTCAGATTCAGTGTGACCCGAACACTTAATTACCACAATATGTTTGAAGCACAATGAAATGAGGCTATTTATACTCACAGAAACGCACACCCACACGCACGAGGCACGGACACGCACATTTTCTCAACTTTTGTTATTAATATGTAATACATTTAATATTATATTATTATTGACGACAATATATTTTCACTTCAGTTTGTTTATATATGTCAACTTTCAAGGTGTTGGGCGCAAATGCATGCACATGGTTCACTCTCTAGATTTGCCTTGTCCAATCTTACATTGCCACATGTGTCTTGTATGAAGGAGAATTACCATGGTTGCCGTAGATTTCTTTTGGTATGTTTCTCACGCGCCTCCTTTGATAGGTTTATACTCCCTCTGATCCTAAATATAAGACCTAATTGACTTTTTCTAAAAAATCCTTAAAAAAGCAAAATAAGTTAATTATAAATTGATTTACCTAATTTTTTCCCTTAAACTAGTTTATTTTACCTATAAACTAATGGATAATCTAAAAATATATCAAATATGTCATCATTTAATAACCTATTCCGCAACTTTAATCTCTCCAAAAAAAAATCAATTAGGTCATATATTTAGGACCAGAGGTGTACTATCTAGTAAGAATCACAATGAAGTCCCACGATAAAGTCTCTAGTCAAGGAATTAATCACATTGAGATCCCAATGTTTTATTAAATTACATTAAAGTTTTAAGAGACTTAAGTGATATTAAATTACTTGTTATTGAGCTGTTAATACTAGCCAATGGGGGCTATCAATACAACTCTTGAAAAATTTAGTAATCGTAGTTAACACAATAGGTTGGGATTGACAACTTAATGATAAGTTATTTAATATCACCTAAGATCCTTTGGAATTCCATGTATTGATAATTATTTAGGATCTCAATGTGATTAATTTCTTATTAGATAACTTATTATTATGATTTTCCCTAACATCTTTGGATTTAGGAGTAATTATTCCCCATTTTTGTTTTTGACTCAGGAGTCAGTCAGTGAAGCCGTCCGTAACCAACTTGCTTGAATAAGAAATTTCAGAATATACTAAGTCATTATTTTTGTAAGCCTTTTTGGTTAATTATTTACCATGTGTTTTCAAATTTGGTTGACTGCGCATTTGCTCAAGTGCATACATAGCTATCCAGAAGGAGAACTTTTAGATATGTATGAACGATGCATCGCAATACTATAGAAACCTTCTTATTACGGTCTTACCTGCGCGTGGATTCGCTCGTTTTATTTTCAATTAAAACAACAATACATATATTCTCGGTAAATAATGGTCTTTATTAGATACCTATTATTGATCATGATAATACGGTATAATTTTCCCAAAAAGTTCAATTAATAGGAAGTAATAATTAATTTTGCATACAAGTAGAGTAATGAATATAATCATGAGATTTCTTTTCGACCCGATTTTATTCATAATTATTTACTTCAATATCAAACGAACACCCACGTTCCTTACTTTTCCAACAGTATATTTCCACGTGTATTTCTTTGCTACTGGAAATGTCAAAATCCAATTTGGAACCGAATTTTGCATCATATATCCACACACACACAATTGATTTTTCCCCTGTTTATATGGTACGTACGTAGGTCCTTAAATTTTCTAATAGCTTCCATTCACTTTAATTAAAATACTTATGCTTCTTAAATGAGGGCTCATATGAACTGTGATAGGATTCGCAGCACTTGAAGTTGAAAACCTTTTCTTCTTTTGAAGTATCTATGATATAGAAATGAAAGCTTTAATTAATTACTCCCTTCAATCCTAATTAATTATAAGAGTGAGTTGACCTTCAATTCTTTGGAGATTAAGGAAGTAAATTAGAATTCCTAAATTTTAATATACGTGACATTTCATTAGATTATATAATAATTAATAAGTACAATAACTTAATTTTGAAAAAATAAGATAAATATAAAAAATTTAAAGTGACCTATTGACGTCCTTAATTTTTTTTTTCAGCAATGTCAAATGAATATCATAATTAAGACTAGATAGGAAATATTAATTAATCTCTCGCAGAATATACATGCATTCGTTTTTTCCCTTTTGATTTATTTGCAGTGGCAATGATGTTTACAATAGCGTTTGCTTTTTCTAGAAAAGCTAGATGATGGACTCTTAGCTTATACCTAAACTTAAACCTAAACTTAACCAAATTCAGCGTTCGTCATAAAGATGTATAAGGGGCTTCTCCATTACAAACTGTTCAGATCTAATTTGGTTGGTGGAAATTATATAAATATAATATGTTAAACTTTACTATTTTAAATAAAACATATACTTTTTGACAAAAAGACATTTAAGAAATTATCTGTATTTTTAGTTTTGCACATAACAATTAAAATAATTGTCATTAAAAAATCATAAAGTTTAACATATTAAGAGACATAGAGGCTTGTAAACTGTCATCAGCATTATAAAGAATTGAAGATTTAAATTTTATTGCCTATATATTAGCCTATACAAAACCCCAAGACATACTTTAACTAGAGAAGATGCCGCTTACATTTCTTTCAATTCTTCCCTGTCTTCATGCGTAGAATTGATCAAGTTTTTTTGTCGCACTGTGTAGCTTGACAATATATCTTATCAGAGGTTTAAGAAAAACGAAATAAATCTCGGTTCCCTGATACACAAATAGATTAATTATGTTAATTAAATTAGTTAGTACAAAAAATTTTCTAAAATGTCTTCAACATCTATCTTTCTTAATTAAACTATTGAATCTCTTGTATACTTCAATTAATATTTACTTTAATTATTGTTGAAGAAGTATTAAACATCTAATCAGGACCAGATAAAAATGAAAAGGCGAATATAGATGTAATGAAAAAATGCACATAAGAAAAATTACAGCAGTTTTTTACCGTAAAAAGTAAAATCTCGAACGGGTTGCGCAGCTCGCAGGTGTTCTTCTATAGAAAGGCCCAGGCCCCATAAATATGGCTTCAAAATTGCCCAAGGGGTGTATGTCTTGAATTGCCTATCAAAGATAACATAACTCACAATTAATTGCCTTCCGACCCAGCAGTTGGTAATTAATCTACTTATCAATGAAACTTTAATTCATAACTACGATCGAGTAATAAGTACTCCCTCCGGTCCTATTTATAAGTCACCAACCACCCAAATTGTACATACCAAGGAATGAAGGTTAATGGAAGTTGGATCATTAAATTTGTCTTATTTTTTGTGTCTTTTCCATTTTTGTCCCTCCCACCTACCTTTTCTCTCTTTTCTTATCTTTCAATGTTCATTTTCCAATGATAAGGGTATATTGGACAAATTTTAATAAATGAGTTAGTTAATGGTAGTTGGTGACTTATATTAAGGACCAAAATTTAGAGGCGGTTGGTGACTTATAATAAGGACCGGAGGGAGTAGGTCATAGGTCAAAGAGAAGTATGAATGTGTCCTGTGTGTCAAATTAGGAAGACTGGTCAATGGAGGATTCATTTTCTGTACAATAATTGATGATTAATGCGACTCTAGTCAGTTGCTTCTCTTAATGGACCGCGGAAGTAGAAATTGAACGAATCCGTCATTAAGTATTGAAGAGGTTCTGCTTTCAAATTTCAATAGAACGTAATTTAGATTGGGTTTTTTGTATTGTTATTTGGGGCAGGGGCTTCGGCCCACTGTTTCGTTCATGTAATATTCCTGTGGCCCATATCCGAGATAGGGTTTGGTATTTTCCAGGCCCATAATAAGAATGTGAGTGAGCAAGTTGGTGAAAGTGAGATATCATATCTTTCAGTTCAAAAGAAACCAAGATATTATGAACCTAGTGGGTTGGTGTGAGTGGCGAGTATTCTTGTCCCTTAAGCAAATTTTTTGGGTTTGATCCTCAGCCCCTGTGAATAGAGAAAATTCAGAAGCTACTGTGAACTGTCTACTCCTACATGAGACTTTAGAACAGCGAGTGATTAGTCTCACTTGACATATAAATATGGTACATTGGAAAACAAAAAGAGAGAAAGCAAGATATCATGTGTGTGGGAGAGAGTCTGAATGTTACCACTAAAAAATAATGAAAAAAACGGAAAAGGGAAAAAAATGAAATTATAAAGAAAAAGATTAGAAGACTTGAGTAGGAAAGGGTGAAAATGGCATCAGCCGACTCATGAGTCATGAGTGATGCATTGATGCCTAACTCTCGGCTCCTTCCCACTTTCAATGTTCACCCTTATTACTACTCTTCCACCTCCCTTTTTTATAGAGTATATAATTATTTCATTTTCACGTGACATAAATAAATAAAAAAATAAAGTACTTGACAACTCTACATATGCGCGCGCGAGTGTTATAGAGTTTGAAAATTGAGTTTCTTCATCCATAATTTTCAATTATATGGTATTTTTTATGCATTTGTATTGGTGACCATCGTATCCCAGGCTCTTATGTGCACATTGTTCTTGACAAATTGTGTGCACACTCAATTGTCTCCTTTTGTACTGTGATATTACAAATATTAAATTTATTCACCGAGTACTTCATTTTCAAAAGTATATTTTACCTATAATAAGGGTGTACACAAGGGATTGACTAAGTGTTTTTTTTTTTGCCGAAAGGATTGACTAAGTGTTAATACATAGTGAAATGTGAGTTTCTCATGTCATTATGTTGAGAGGCCTCGATTATATTTGGACATATGTTTTATTATTTCATGTGAATTAACAATAAAGTGATAAAATTTTTAATAAGATGATATACTTTTTTTATTTGATACAAAAAAGTTTAGGTGAGTTGGGTCTCGGGGACTCACCAGGGCCAGGGCAAGCCTCTGGGCTTTTTGAGCAATTATGGAGGTACTTACAGATCGCCCACCAACAAGGTCCTCACATCGGCGGGATTCAAATCCACAACCACATATTTATGAGTCATACTCGACCCCTTTACTAACTGGACCAACCTTTGTTGGTAATAAGATGATATACTTAGCCAGATATAAAAAATTATTACTACCTAATACAATAATTTCCTAGATAAAACCACTAATTTATTCTAGAAGGTGACTAAACACGAATATAATATATGCTTTCTTTAACTCGCCTAAGCCGAAGATGTGTAGCGATTGAAATCTATTAATAGGATAAAATTACAACACCCTTATCGCCCTGATCAAACTTAGGACTTAGGATATATATTAATTGGATGCACGTAAATAATATTAAAATGTTAGTATGATAAAAAAAATATAACATTAGACTACGGAATCGATATAAGTTGAAAATCCACATGTTACTTTACCCTGTTCGAATTCAAAATTTAACATTGCACAACAACTTTCAGACTCATTATATCAAAGCATTTCTGTAATCTAGATCAAGCTTTTAAAAGCCGGACCGAGCCGGACGGTCCGACCGGTCGGACCGTCGGCCGGTGGCTAAAACGGCCCGATCCCCTCGATCGGGCCGTTTTACTGTGCGACCCGGTTCGACCCGGAGTTGACCCGGGTCGACCGCTGTTGACCCGAGGTTGACCCGGGTTGAACCGCTTTTGACCCGCTTTTGACCCGGCCAGAAATTGACAACTGCAAAAAAAAATATATCAACAGAAAAAAAATGAACTTGATTAAAAAAATATCTTCATCCTAATTATATTAAGTTATTAAGTATTAACAATATTTATATATTTAATTTTCATTAAATTATTACGTCACCGGTTCGACCGAACGGTCCAACCGTTTCAACCGTTTCAACCATGACCCGCTCAGTTTTCCGGCTCGACGTCCGGCTCGGGTTTTAAAACCTTGATCTAGATATTTTCAACAAAAATGAGCAAAATGCGCAATGAAGTGCTGTTTCGTCTATTTTCAAGCTTGTATACCTTTTTTCAAATCCAATAATCTCACTAATTCAAAAGTGAAATCATATCCATAGATTATATTGTAACATTGAAGGATCATGTTCAAGACTGGTCCCTAGATCCCTGCCACTTTACCCTCTCTTTCTTTCTCTGCTTCCCATTCAAAGTCTCATTATTACCACTGCAGATACACGTATAGTATAATATCCATTTACCACCCTCTATATTCTTTATAGTGTCCCCTTCACATTTCTTCCACCCAACCAACGTTATTTATTCTTTTCTTGTTCTTTCCGTCAATATATATAAATAAATAAAAAAAATTCCCCTTCTTCGCAGGTTCCTTATTATACCCTTTATTTTTTTTGGGTTCTACAGTTTGTGTGGAACGGGAATGCAGACAACAACAAAAAGGAGAAATAACCCCATGATAGCATAACAAGACCAAAGAAGCATAAATGAGAACAGTGGTTAGTGAAAGTGATAAAAAGAGAACCCCACATCAAAGTTTTTTAAAGACAAAAACCATTTGACTTGTGTAGCAAGCACCCCCAAAGCCACATTCCATCCCTTTTTAATTTTTCTCTATGCATTAATGATTGTTGAGAAATTTCCCCTGCTTAACGTTGTCTGATCCCCTCGCTTTTCATAATACGCCTTCATATCTAAATGTAAGCTAAAGGTTCATTTTTAAGATAGAGCCAAAAATACACACTAAATCTTTATAGATTTGGTTTTGATTTCCATCAATGCATACACATGCCGAGCGCATTATTACTCAAGTTTTCATCAGTCTATTTGATGGTGTTAATGTCACAACAACGGAATTATTAATGTATGAGGTTCATATACAAATTTTTACAAATTACGGGGTTAATTGTCAATTAAAATTGCATTTGTGTATCTGTGCACCACGCCTACACGGAGTTAGAACTCTTAGGCACGTTATTCACTCCTGGGGCTCGACTTTTAATTCCTTATGCCCTCTCTCAGATCTCTATGCAATTCAACATGCTTAAAGCTAAAAGTTGGTGCATCTATTTTTATATAGTAGTATACCTTAACTTTTCCCAGTTTAAGCATATTTTTCACTTGCGAGTCCATCCCATTTTTTAAAAGTAATTTACGGATGTTTGTTGTTATCTTAACGTACGGATTGGCAATATATATCATAATACAATTAACTATTCAATTGATTTTTTTGCATGCGCGTTAAATAAACTGTAAAACCAAGGTTGTATCAGTGCTCTTGGCCACCACATTTGCGCATTGCTCCAAGAGGATAATGACGTAGCCCGATTAGTGTAAATGTGAACACTTTTCCATGAGGATTGGCTTCTTAAATATCAACTCTCTCCTTATTGAATATAATATCACTTTTGAAATTCAATTTATTCCTAATTATAAGATTACTTTTTAACTTTTCTCAACTTTAATTTTTACTAAATTAACCCTATAATACTTATCTTTAATAACAAGCAAAAGAATGAGAGTGGGGATAGAGTTATATAAATTGTTGGAATAAAATAGTAATATCACGTGTAAATAACTAACTTATTTAATCTACTCAAAATAGGGAGAGTGATTTATATTTAGAACGGAGGGAGTACGTATTATTGTGTAAATACTACAAATTGTGCTCGCGCGTGTATATGTATATAATGTAATGAGTTTCGTTCCAGAGATTTTCAAAAACTACAAACTTTTTTTTTTGAATTGTTTCTGAAGCACACCAATTAATTTGGGGGTGAAATAATTACTTTGAAGCGAAAGCAATATATTTGAGTAAACCGAACGGAATATTTAGCCTTTAATTAGATTATAAATAGGAAAAAACTGTATCTTTTATCTAAAAATGATTAAAGTCTATAAATGTTTATTCGAGCACACAACCGATATGGATGTTGGCTTTATCATTAGATCAAGTTTCCCAATCAGTCTTAATTATTTTGTTATTGTCATTCGGTAAAACGTACAAGTTCTGTAATTCACCTCAAAATTACAATAGGAATTATGATTCATACATTTTTATATGGATCTTTGCTATTTGGTTATTGTTGATTGGTTAATACTTAATAATATACATTCTGACTTTGTAGATTCAACTATGAACCTTAGCTTTATTTAATTTCAATAAGCAAATTCACCTGATGATTTGTAATTTGCATGTATTTCATTCATTTAATGAGTGTGTGTGTGTGTGTAGCCATACAAATTACTCCAAAAACCATAGAAATCTGGTTATAAGGCGTACAATATGTCTTATATTTTAGGTATTGTATGTCCGGAATGAAATGTTTTATATGGCTAGCGTGCTGAGTGAGTTCATATCCAAAAACCATGAAAAAACCTAGTTTAATTTTGGCGTATACAAGATACAATCATATATGATTGTATATACATTTCTTATTAATTAACATATGATATTGTATATACAATATCATATGTTAATTAATAAGAAATGTCATATCTAACAATAACAATTTGCACTAGTTTAAGCCAAAAGTTTCTCCATTTTGTGAATGAAATAATTTTCAACGTAACAATAACAAAAAGTTAAATAAACACACACTGTTAATCGTTCATTCAAATTAAAGCATTGCTCAACTAACCATGCAACACAACAGAAAAGGAAAGGAGCGAACAAACAAAAGATGTGAGAAATGTGTTGTATCATGCCCTGAGCATATATAGGCATGGTTATAATTAACTTGTGTAAACAAGGTAATTGTTCATGGGTTTACGTTTTGCCAAATTTGGGGATGAGATAGATATGAAAATATATTAACAGTGGAATTAGATGCTCAAATCTGGTGGCGTGACTACTTCAACTTCCCTCTGCAATGATTGTTTAAGGATGCAAATTTAGTTAATTAGTTATGTATATAATTCTAGTAATCAAATCTTTAACAGCTCTCCGTTATTCAAAGATGCCCAAACTGAAAACACTTGGCCTGACTGATGGGATAGGGCGATTCATCAAATGATCAAATCAATTTGGATATCAATATTTTTCCCCTTCTTAATTAATTAATTGTGGGTTTTGAGTTGTGACTATATATTAATTAATTAGTTATCTTTAACATTTAACCGCATACATACTGTCAATTTCATAATGAGATATATATTAATAAACATAACAGTAGTAATGAGAGAATCAAGTTTATAATCTGAAAATTAATATATAAAATATATAAAAGTTAAGATCATCATCATTATCAATTTTATAATTTATAACAAAAAATTGAATCGAATATATGTCTGTGCTAGTGCCAGTCGATCATTAGATTAAATCACCCGAACCAATTTATCAAAATGAGAGAAATATTGGCATAAATTTTTTCATCCTTATCTCTTTAGGTTATAATGCAGTCATTATTAATCCCTCAACCAACAAATGTTGGTCCAGTTGGTAAAAAGGTTTGACTCACAACTATGTGGTTGTGAGTTCGAATCCCGCCGATGTGAGGACCTTGTTGGTAGGCGAGCTGTAAGTACCTCTGTAAGCGCTCAAAGAGCCCGGAGGCCTGCCCTGGCCCTGGTGAGCCCCCAGGACCCAACTCACCTAAACTTTTTGTTATAAAAAAAAATATTAATCCCTCAAATCTCACTTTATTTTACTTTTTGTCTATTGAGTTACAAAATATAGGTTTTGATCTTTCCTTCTCCTTAAAATACTGGTCATTATATTAAGTTTACGCGTACTATAATTAAAAATATGCACTATGTTAGTTAGACATGAAAAGATTAAAACCCCTTGTAAAAGTATGTATTATAAAGAGGCAAGCGTATTAAAATAAAATACAAAAATTGATATTATGATAATTTCGATGATGGATAAATGATTAAATTGTATCCTCATTTATAGAAATATCATTTAACCAGCCTAACCGATTAAGAGATTTTTTAATAAGTTGTTTGTTATAGATGATACAAGGGAAAACAGCTTCTTAACTCACTAAGTGGCTTATAAAGAATTTCTTAGCGCGCCAAGCAGCTTATAATAAATGAAGAATTTCTTAAAGCGCGCCATATACAAGGGAAAAGAGTTTCAGGATGGATGACTAATTGTCGTGGAAAGGACTGGAGTTACAACTTAGCACGTACCCAAGGTTGTCAAACTCATGAGTTTAAGTAAACTCGTGGAGATAAGGTAAACTCGGATCGTAGACTCGAATCGTAAAATCGTAAGAGTTTACGTTTATAAAAAAACATGTATTTCTTTTATATAATTGATTAAGAATACAAAAAATAATAATAAATTGATTTGAATTCATTTTAAATATAGATAGTAAATTTAAATATATCAATATGCATACTATATCAACCTCATAGATAAATTTCTACAAAACCCATATTTAAATTCATTAAATTTTGTCAATTAAAAATAATTAAAATGAGTTCAATACCAATTTAACGCAATTTTCTGTAAGGTAAAAACGTAAAAACGGTGAATTCACAATGTAAACACGTAAGTTTCTACCGAATTTTCAGAGACTGAAAATTTAGATGACTCGTGACACGTTTTGGTTAGGTAGTGTCGTAAAAACGGTGAAATCGGAGAGTCAACTCGCGAGTTTGACAATAATGCACGTACCCATGTATCTGTCTCCAGAATCAATTAGTAATCCACTTCTTTTTATCACTAAGTTTCATAGAGACGCACGATTTCAACTTAAAATGTATTCCGGTATTTATGTTATGAACACTATATATATCTGCATCTAACCTCCTTTACTAAACATTCATTACATCTTCTGTAGACTTCGTTGTAGAATTTTTTTTTTTTGGTAAACTTCGTTGTAGAAATTTTGAGACATCGTTAGCAGAGATGTAGCTAAACTTTGTTGAAGTTTTTCGAAGTTTTGGTTTCTTCCTCTCCTTTTATTCCAGAGTATGTTTTATTAATGAGTGTATTTTGGCTCATTTGGTTTTTAAAAGTACAGATGTAACTACAAAATATTTACAAACCCAGTGAATAATATGATGCACACGTCAGGCTAATGCCCACCCAGAAGTGATGGCAAGAATTGTGGGTTAAATTAAGTGGGTGAGATGTTAACATCCTGAAGTAATTTTAATATCACCACCAACAAACTCTATTATTGCTTGCCTGACTCATTTCAGAATGCTTCCCTTTTTTATACTTTTATTTTAAATTTGATGAATCAATTAATGAACAGTAACTCTCCTCATATCAGTGAATATGGTAATCGGACAGTCACTCGTGGATGGTACGATCTGCCAATATCTTTTTTTATCGTCAGTGTGTACGAGTTTCCACATATATTATTTTAACATTTCAATTTTCCCTTTCTTAAGTACGACTGTGACAATATTTTATGAATATGTGTTATTGAATAGAATGAGGTCAGGTCAGGTCAGGTCAGGTGCAGAGTTAGAGATGAGAGGGATTAATATTTAATTACTTAAATTAAATTAAAATAAGCAGGGGTGACTACTCTGAGGTACTCGAATTGACTGCGACTTCAATGCTTAAAAAAATTAACATACCAACATAGGCACAGAATTTACTGCATCTGAATTATTTATATATATATAAAAAAGTAGTGATAAAATAATAAAATAATGGATTGAAAAAGAAATGTGCAATTTCCAACATGCTTTTGTGGAATAGTAGACTTAGTCCGAGGCCAGTAAACGACAAAACATGGTTTACATCAGCACAAGCACCACACCTTGTGTGTTGAAACTGAGGAAAAGGGCATCCAAAAGAAACAAACATTTGATGGGACAATATTATACAGACTCCTGATTCTCACTATTTTTAGAGAATTCCCATTTTCTCCTGAGAGCCTACCAAACAAACCAGCGAAACCAAAACGCAGGTGTGCCCACGAAGTTCATCACAGCGTTTCCACGGAAAACTCTATTCTTTAGTGTAATTAATAAATTATATACGATGAGAGAATATTACAATGTTAATCCAGTTCTAGTCCTTACGGGAGTGTGTTAAGGAGATGAATATATTAAGCCGTCTCACCCTTATTTTATGCATAGAATCTGATTTAAACACACGACTGACTCTAAGTGAAGCGAACTTAAAGTTGAGCTAAATCGAAACTTCAGTAGTACTATATTAATATGATATAAAGCGAGAATACTATATTAATAAAAACTTAGACGGATTAATCAGAGGATCGCTTACTTTTATCCGATATGATAATCGCTTGGGCGTATAAAGCAAGGAAACTGTCAGACTTCATTTCAAAAAGAAGAGAGACTCTGTCGTCTTGTATGAGTAAGAGGAGGGTGAGATATGTGAGAAATAAACACGACATGATTAATACAAGCAACCTACCAAATCAGTTTCTAAGATATATCAGAGATGCAAACATCACGCATATAATTAATACAAGTACTTGTTTATTGTTAATTACTCTCATTTATAATAGTTGTCTTACACTGGTAATTTTTGCAGATACAGCCATGCGATTATTGCGATCTATGATTGCACTGCGTATGGATTCTCGGTGAAGGGAAACCATTGTGCCGAGTTTTAAAATCTCATCTCCATTTGTCAACTCATTTCCCTTCTTCTCAAAGAAAAGAATAACAGTGAATCAAAAATCAAGCAAAACCCAATGTCTACGCTAACAAAATAAAGGCCTAAATATTCCCGTAGTTATAGCTTAAGCAAAGAATGCGATCATGCATTTAATCTACTAATGATATATCATGTTTTATTTAATTCATTCATCCATACCAGTGAAGTAAAATTCATCCCTTTACATTAAAAAGAGAGAAGGGATAGAACCTGAACCCTTACAGCTATATCATTTTGAGCTCTCATCTCAGTTAACAAAAAGAAGCCGTAAAAAAAGAACATTTTAAAAAATCAAAACTTGATGATCATGATACTATGGATTATCCAAGACTGCAGCCAAACCAGCAACAATGTTACCACCAGATTGAATGCTCTTTGGCATCGGTGCCGGCGGTTTCCAACCGATCTCCACCGTAGACTTACCATCATCCCCACAAGATTCAATCAAAGAAGAAACAGAACAACAACCCTCATCATTCTCAGCAGATTTTCCTTCACCACTACTCAGCTCAATCTCGCTTCTTGCAACCAAAGGTAGATCCTTTTCATCAGATGATTCTTTGATTTCGTTGGACTCAAGCTTTGTGGGTGTGATTCGCGTGTATGGTGAGAGCCATTTTGCTTTCACGTATTCTGCTTTCCTCCATGGTGGGATGTGCATGCCCTTCTTCTTCAGACTCTGCTTAGCTGCCTCTGATACGATAGCTATGATGCTCTGCAACCTATCAGACTTCCCCACGAAAATATAGGGCAGAGTTTGAAGAATCGTCTTGTATGTCTTAGTTGATCTAGCAATCTCAAATTCTGACCTGAAATCTATGTCTATAATCACTCTCTCCCCCTCAATGATCACATCAATGTATTCATACTCGCCTGTGTAATAACATTAAAAAGAATTCAATAAGCTATGTGAAGAAAACAAAATTTCTAATTCATTTCACTAAATTATTCCCTTATCTGAAAGATACATATATATAATTCCACTATCCTGCCACCTAAATTCAACATTCAATGCTAATTGATAAACAATTTTTCCTACAAATCTTGAATCAAACTTCACTGAAACAGCTAAGAGATAAAGGGAAATTATACCAGTTGGGCGGAAAGAAGAATTTTCCCAGCGAGATTTACATATTGAGGCGTCATATCCAAGAGCCAACAAGCTATCAGTCACAAACTTTCGGCAAAGATGATCTTTGCGCTTACAGATCTTATTCTTCTCAACTATCTTCCCAGTTTCTGTCACCAAATTCTTCTCACAAACACTCGCACATGTTACCAGACCCTATCCAAATCAAATAAGCAAAATTAATAAATCATTTTTAAGTAAAAAACATTATTTAAAAAGATAAATCACCAACATTATTTCTTTTACCTTCAGAATTTCAGGCGCATCAGTGGAAGAGTGGTTAGATTCACTGAAACTACCAAACACGTCGTAATCATCATCAGAACTATCATCACCGTTTCCATTGAAGCAGTTACAGCGGTTTCGTCCACACCTAACAGTAGAAGAAGATTGCTTCTCCTGATTATTATTCTCCTCCATGAAATTCTCCACCATTTTTGCCAAACACACAGAACTCGGTTCAAAGTCACCGCAATCGCTAACAACATCCTTCACTAAATGCACCTCCTCGCCGGCGACTCTCTCCGCCGCAGAATTTCTCAGCACACCGTGAAACGGCCGCTCAAATAGCCTCTTCAACCGCGATTTCACCACCGGCTTCGCTTGCTCAAGCCTCGCCGATCCTTCTTCATGTATCTGACGATCGATCGGCTGAATTTTCATCGGAAAAGGCATCACAGCTTAAAGTTCTCTCAGTTTTCACTATTCCATTTGTAAACACCGAACTGAAAGGGAGACAAAATACACAAATACCAAAAGATAATGGAATCTCTAGAACACAGTGAAAAAACTATCTCTCTTTCGCGATTCTCCGCGTAGGAGTACGAAATTTGAGAAACGGAATGAGAATATGAATGAGAAAACTCGTGACACGGAAACAAGAGCGGGATAATATTATTATTATATAGTGAAAATAGAGCTTGAGGATGGTTGGAATAACTTGAAAACTATGCTAAGGTAAAGTAGCTTTTGCGTAGGGATTCTACCAAATACGGCAATGACTCCGAAGTAAGAGACAGCAAGAAAATCAAGGCGTGAAAAAAGCGAAGCGACGTGAAGGTATGCATGTTTTTCCGGAGGTCAAAGGCATTCTCCGGCGGTGGACGGTGGTTGAAGGTGGAGGAATATGACTTGTTTGGGAGGGAAAGAGAGATAAGGAAGGAGATGAGAGGGCGTGGAGTATATATAAGGTACGTACAGTTGAGGGGCAATGAGGGAAATAAATTAAGTAGACCAGGTAGTGGGCCATGGGTGAAATCTTACGTGGCATATTCCATGTCTTGCTTGAGCTTGGTACGTGTCCATAGCTGATGTTGCCATATTACCGCATACTGAACCAATTTCCTGCCTATTAAAAAAGATTAGTAGGCCCGATGGGGCGTAGCTTGATGGTTTGAAGTGCATCCCAAGGTGTGGATCCCTCCATTTAGCCCAAAGGTGTCAAGTTCGAACCCCGGGAAGTCAGTCACCCCGTTTACGGGAATCCCGGCTGGCGACTCCGGAGTAGTCTGCACCCGAAGGGTGTGGGACACCGGGGGAAGCAATTCCAAAAAAAAAAGATTAGTAGGACCACTCATGTAAAAGACAGACGGGCTCAACTCATGAGCGCTTCACATGTCGGCTCAATGTTTATTAGATAGAACCTGGATAAAAGTTATCTGACCGTGTGAAATGTGACTTGAAGTTATCTCTAGCTCACCTTCTGATCTCACTTTTATAACACTTCCGTTTTAAAAATCAAATTAGTCTACATTTGTGATTGAATTGATTTTGATTTTTGCTTATAGAGAATTTTCAGGGGGCGATGACAAATGAAAGGGGAGGAAGTAATTGAGCCTTAGGAAAGAATAAGATGTTAAAAGAGTAAGAAGGGAAGATATTATTGTCTAACCTTTTCTTTAACTTTTCCAATAAAAACTAAAGCATGAAAAATTGACAATGGAGATGCCATGTAGCCATGACACAAGTGCATAATTTGGTCCAACTGATGACCATGCTGCAGTCAAAATGATGATGTGGTAAAAAAATGTAAAAGTTTTAGTGGGGTAATGGACGATTTTGACCAATTTAAGACTTTATTTTTTGTTCATTGGCCAAAATGATACTTCATCCCTCAAATATAAGACCTATTTACCAGATTTAATTAGATAATGAGTGTTAGTTTGTCTAATATTAGAGAGTATTTATAAGGATAATTTGGGGAAATATTGGAATAAATTAAAAATAAGACTTATGGTCAGGACTAAATTTATCTACTCAAATCCTTATATCTAGGATTAGGGAAAGTACCATTTATTGTTTGTCGTTGAAATTGATAATTCAAAAATTGTTTATTGGTGAAAATAAATATTAACCCTTTTGTCAAGTTATCTCATCACCTCATGTGCTTGTGTTTTAAGTTTTAAATATTGTCATTGATCATGATTATACATGAAATAAATATGACACTTTGGTGTTGTATTTGTAATTTTATTAAAAAAAAATATACATGTCATTTTATCTATTTTGCCAAGTTCTCCAACCATATTGTTGGTGTGAGTGTCCTATTTTTTAAATTATTTTATTTAGTTAAAATTATATATACGTGAAATAAATTTAAATGTAGGACATACATATCATGAATACAAAGAGCTTGACTTTGAAAATTGGTGAGGAGAACACGATACGTGGTGATACGGACGATTTGGGAACAGGATCACGACGGTGGCATGGGAGGGTAGGAGGAAAAAAAGGGAAATTTGCAGTTTAGTCCCTGGTAAGGAAAATTAATACTGAAAGGTGCCAATACATTCCAAAATAATTATAAAGTCCCAGGGGCTCTTTCCTGCAATTGTTTGCTTATCTTCAATGACCATTTTACCCTCATAAGATGAAAGCATAGTCCCCCTGTAGGGACCAGTGAGATGACAACCATCGAGGGCAAAATGGTCATTGAAGTTAAGCAAACAATTGCAGGAAAGGGCCCCTGAGACTTTATAATTATTTTGGAATGCATTGGGACCTTCCAGTATTAATTTCCCTTACTAGGGACTAAACTGCAAATACCCCGGAAAAAAGGCACGCCTTTTTTGGTGGGTGTTTAGCCGGTGGTATGGCTCGTGTGACAAGAATGTCCTGGCAGTTACGGAAGAGGGACTTGATAGCAGGAGGGTAAATGAGTAAAAACAGCTTCTGGAGCGGGCAGATAATGTGCACTGTGCTGGGCGTAGTGGAGAAACTGTGAAAAAAGTGTGGGGGAGTGTGAAGAGAATGAAGGGTGGTTAGACGAAAATGCCCCGGGGGTGGGTAGGTTAAATGTCAATGTCATGTTTAAGGATATTTGAGGGATGAGGTGGGGAGGTTGAAAATAAGATACCTGTGAGGTGAAAGTTGCGTGAGGAGGGGAAGGAATTGTCACGATGGTAAATATAGAAATCATGGAGTGAAAGTGAGGAAAAAATGGAAAAGAAAAAAAAAGTAAAAAATAATGGTGGGGCATTAGGTAATGGATAAGGGATAGGGGTATTAAGGGACTTTCTCATCCGTAGTTGGCAGTTTCTGGAGTGGATATTGATTATTGTGTGACTTTTGTGGACCCAACGGTAGGTGGGTCCCTGCTACTCAAGCGCACAAGGCTATTTTTGGAAACTAATCCATTTCGTTTCACTTTTTCCAACTACGGATGCCTCGTTAACATATTCTTACCTAATTTAAAAAAAAAAAAAAAGCAATTCTCTTTCCTAATTAAAAAAAAAAACTCACTTTAAAAGGCCAACGTTAACATATTCTTACCTCATACTCAAATCATGAGATGGTGCCACTTGTGTTGCATGCCTCGTCTTGACCGTTCGATTCCTTCATACAAGGGGTAAAAAGAAAACAAAATACCCTCCCTTCGATAACACAAGTCCCGCTTCAGTCTTTGTGGGGAGACTCAAGTCATTGTCCTATTTCTGGGTTATATACTCCCTCTCCTTCTAGTCCTTAATGTAAGAGTTAGCCGTCAAAAAAACGCTTCTTAAGAAAACATGTGAATGTTAGTTGGGTGTCTGAAGTTAATGCTTCTTTTCCAAAATTGCCCATATTTATTATGGTACTTTTAAGAGAGAGAAATACATAAGCATTAATAAATATGAAAGAGGGTTAGGGGTAAAGTAGGAAAAAATGCATTAAATGAGGAGAGAATATGAGGTGAGCTCTTACATTAGGGACCAAAACCATTCAAATTTTGGGCTCTTACATTAGGGACCGGAGGGAGTACTTTAAAATAAAAATTAGGAAAGTTTATGGTGGAGTAGATGAATTAATATTATGATATTATTAATTTAGCTCAAGTTCTAGGAGTAGGTAGGGAGCTTGATGAAAAAGCTTAGGTTTAAACTTTAAACCCTTAATTAGGGAAAAGAGGGTGGTATAAATAAAAAGGAATAAAGCAGGGGAAATAAAAAGCAAGTAGAAAACGTATTTACTGAGGGAGTTAAAGTCATAAAGTGAAATGGAGTTGGGATGAGATATTGAGATAGGGAGAAAGGCATGGGATAGAGTCATAGAGGTGGTTGATGATGGGGTGAATAAAGGAGAGGGTCCCACAGGAGGCAGTTATGTCTGGGGAGCCCACAAAAGAGGGTGTGAGGCCCAAAACAAAAACTTGATCTGTGGTCTCTATCCTAGGGCGTTGTTTAACGTCCTTCCCATGGTCCAATTTTCTCCACGCTAACCATTCCCATGTAACGCTCGCCAAGTCCTGACAAATACACCACGCTCTCATTCATTTGAGTTCCAAATATTATTGCAAGATATCGAATGGAATGATTATTTGTGCCAAACTGGTGTGGTTATTAGCCTTTTTTCTCCATTATCATGCATATGCTTCTATTAGGGGTGATATCTTTCCATTTCCAGCTACTATTGGATACCAAATGAAGACATTATCAATTATAATTCGAACATGGATTTGTTATATTGTGAATTATTAGTCCATTTTAATCGTCATACTCAACACCATTGAAAGTATGTAATATTTTCTCTAATGGAATATAAGGTTTAGGCAAGGGTTTGGGTGCTAGAGCAAATCCACACACATGATATCAATCTAAGGTAAATCAATACTTAAACTCACATGAGTGAACGCAGGCATCCCCTCCCAATAATGTCTTCCCATACATAATTGAACCCTCTTCTTTAAGATGAGAAGTCATATTTTCTTGTCAGTGAACACAAGAACTATGAATAATAGTACGACTAAACTTTGTAGAAGTAACCGTTCGAGTATGTGTTGGACAAGTGAAAGGGAAATGTCATACTTTAGGATTATCTCTGTTATTTTATCTAAATCTTGAAAACTAATTTTAAAACTAGTTGGCCAATAACTCGTGACCAATTCACAATTGATTTCATATTCAAGAGAAGCGTTTGATTTGTTTTATTCTTTTAGACGTATTTTTCTTGAAAAGGGTACATTTTAAATTATTTTCCAACGGTCAATTAAAATTTAAATAAATTTTGATAGAGTATAACTATTTCTATTTCATATAATGTGTCACTCATGGATATTTCGGTAGTTTGTGGTATTCATCTCTCTTTGCTTCTTCCAATCATAGGCAGATCCCCACCACGTGGTTATCCTCCCTACTTCACAATGCTTAAGGATTTTAACGGTGGGGGGAATTATGAGCTTGTTACATGAATTATGATACTTCCCTCTTGACTGATTTGTGGCCATTACTGTGTGATGTAAGTAGATTGATTAATATGCAGGACCCGCTGATGGGCCTACTGGCGGGCCCAGTGGGCCATTGGCGACAAACACATAATAATATGGAGACAATAGGCGCATATATAGCTGATACACTAGAACCAGCCCTACAATTGTCACCTCAATCACCCTTCCAGTTGACAACTACCCACTAGGTTTCTTCTCCATTCATTTCTCCTAATAATCTAATATCTTCCCTCTTTCTTTTTTTTGACCAATCATTCTTCTTAATGATTGGAAAATTATTTACATTCATTTACCATTTTAAAGGCACGACTTTACTAATTATAGTTTTTGAATCACACCCTCCGATCCCTAAGTTAATTATAATAGCACAGTTCAAAACCTTACCAATAAATTTGGCTTACATTTAGTGTTTTTTTGAATAGCATTGTTTCAAATAAAAAGAAAATGCTTTGGTAAAAAAAAGTAGGATACATAATGGGGACAACACTAAAATTGATACAATCGAATTGAGATATTGGAGAACTTTACAGGCAATTTAGGCATATTAATTCATTGTATCTTTTTCCCCAAAGAGAACTTATTCTATAATACTTGAAGGAAAGATAAGGAGAAATAAAAAAGTATTGTGTGGTGAATTTGGAGCTGGTTCTCCCGTGGCAAGGTAACAGCAAGGGAACACATGGCGCGTTATACGCTCCATGGATGGCAACAAAAGAAAGGGAATTGAGAGCTCATGTTTAGGGGTTATCAAAAATACAAAGTGATGGGGACTCATGCTTGACCTTTTCCTGTTCATAACATGGTTTTCAAAACATATTCCAAACACAAGTTAAGTTTGGAATATAACACAACAAGGTCATCAGTGATGAGTGCGCAGCATATCGTGTTTGCTGAGCTATAATTATCACGAGTAGTTTTTTATTTTTTGAATTACAGACTCAATTTTGGGTCGGCAGTAGTTTAGACCATCATTTTGAAACTTGTCCAGTTACTTTCTACGCAGTTCTGAGTACGAGAAAAACCATAAAGCCCAGCAAACAGAGAAAAAAACAAACGCAAATAGATACGTGATGATTTGTTAGAAGAATATAATGTATTGGTTCATATTATGAAACACATTAGTGTTTTAATATTTATTGGTTTTTCAGGTAAAAAAATATTGTTGTTATAATAAGAATAAAAGAAAACACTTTATTCAAAAAAAAGGAAACATCTTTTATTGTAGAAACAACGTTTGAATTTAACTTTTCATATGGCAAATCTACACTATGGGTCCAAGCCTGTTAACTTTGTCACAATTGCAGATCACGTCGGCTTTCAGATTTTATTTAATGTCATTCTGGGTTTAAGATGAATGATTCAAAACATATGCCTTCGAAACCCGTGATGCATTCTGTTCCAGCTCAATGGGACCATCTTTTATATTCCTGAGATTTAGGTAGATTTTTGTTGTATAGGTTAGAAGAAGGTTTAATGTTTTGGATGTAATTTTAGAATTCCTTGTAAGGTTTATTAAAAATGGGCTATGGGCCTAGTATACTTGGCTTTGGTTCAAAGTCTATTTCCCTATAATTGCATATATATATTTTTTGTAGGTTTAGTTCATTCTTTTCTCAGAGAGTAATAAGGTTTTTCTCTTCATTATTCTCCCAAATTTTATTCTATAAACTTGGTATCAGAGTCTCCCCTTGATTAGAACTGACATTGTCTTTAAAAGGGAATTCGTTTTAAACAAAATGCACATGTTTGATTACAAAAATTTTATAAGTATTTGTATTAGGTAACAAATTACCCTTTTGATGTTCAAGATAACTTTAGAATATGCAAAGCTAAAATATAGTTCAGATGCAAGATAGAAATGTTTTGAAACAGCTAAAGGGACATGTTCTAAACGATTATTTAGTAAACTAGAACACAATTGTTTACAAGCTAACACAATATTATCAGAAGGTGGATGACTTTTCAAGTTCATGAAGTATAGTCCTTGAACGAGTCTACCAGTGCCCTTCAACCTACCACCTTGGAGATCCTTTAAATCAGAAATATACATTGCTACTAATCCTGTAACTTACGATAGAACAAAACACATAGAGATTGACTGCCATTTTGTTAGGGAAAAAGTCAATCAAATGATTATTGTTTTAGAATATGTTTGGTCAGTTGAGCAGGAAGCTAACATTTTTACTAAGCCAGTGAGTAAAGAATTACTAGTACAACTATTAAACAAGTTGAAAACTATAGATTTATTTTTAATTCCCAACTTGAGGGGGAGTGTTGAGAGTTGGGTAGATTTTTGTTGTATGAGTCAAAGGAAGATTTTATATTTTTGATGTAATTTTAGAGTTCCTTGTATATGTCTATAAATAATGGGTCTTAATTATGGGCATAGTGTAATGGGCTTTGGTTCAAAATCTAGTTCCATGCAATTGTGCGCACACACACATATATCGGTAACAATAGCCTATTCTTTGTAAGCTTGATTCATTCTTTTCTTAGAGAGTACTTAGATTTTCATCTTCATTCTCCCAAATTTTATTAAGTCAACACTTGCATTAGTTTTTTTAGCTTACATGTAAATTTAAAATGTTTTCTCTAATTTTCTTAGTATGGCACTCTAAATAAATCTTACATTTTGGATCTAGAGAGTAGTGACTTTGAAATTATTAAATCAAATAATTTGAGTTTAATATAAGGAAAATGACAAATAAATACCTCCATATATTCAAAAGAACAAGTAAGAAACTCAAACTTCCAAAAGGACAAATAAGAAACTTCAATAAAAATTAACAATTGGAACATAGTTATTAACATTTAGAACATAACAATCAACAATTGACTGGTTCCATAATTGTCCTTTTAGAATTCAGAGTTCCTTACTTGTTATTTTGGAAGTCTGAGTTCTTTACTTGTCCTTTTGGATATTCGAAGATATTTATTTGTCATTTTCCTTTAATATAAATGATGTTAATAAATATAAATTTAAGAGATAAATTGTTAGAAATATTAGGATCATAGATCTTGTAAATGATGATTAGTGGTACTATTATCTATATACAAGGTTATAAGCTAAATGTTTTAGTGTGTGAGATTAAGCGAGTCTACACTAAGAGGGAGAGTTAACTAGATCTCTCACCTCAAGACCTTAGTGTTAAGGATTGTTAAATCCATTACCTCAAGTGGATTAGATAAATTGTTTTTTTTTCTATTTTTCATCATATATGACAAGATTTTCATTGTTCATCTTATTCTTTTTCATATCAATATTGCCAACAAAATTAAATTTGTAATAGAGAAGTCTTGGGGCCCTGACATATTGGGCATTAAATCGATTCTCATTTTTAACAAAATATGAAAATTTCTTCCTACATCAGAGTTAGGTCTTTTATAGGTCCATGATCCGTGCGATCATCCAGGGTTCGGGCTTTATTACTTTGGCCCATTTAAGATCTCAAAATGTGTAAACACTTCAATGGAAATCATTAAAAATCGTTAATTTGCAAATTTTGTTGAAAAGCCTGATCAAGTCAGTCAGTATATTTTATTTGCTTGCGTGCATAGTTTTAGACCTTGAAGAAGGAATTATAGATATACCTTTGTCAAAGATCAGCTGTTCTTGCACCACGTTCGAAATCAACTACTGAATTGAGGTACTTTCTTTAAGTCATTGGTGAATCACATACATAGGTCAGCAATAATTTTTTCTTTGGTAATAATAGGTAATCATTACTTGAGGTGAAAATCAACTCTACACATCTTTAATAATTTAACGTGACAACCTAAGTGGTTAAAACTTTTAATAGAAATTTTTGCATGAACCCGATGCACAAATTCTTTCATAGTCCGTTCAATAGCAGCTAAACACATAAAGATAAGGTCTTATACTATTATCTATTTGAGGATGACACCTCTTAGGAATTGCTCTATCTGCAACAAGAAAGAGGCAAAAGAGGGCACCACCAAGGACGAGGACAACAAAACGAGTTACAACAAGATTTGCAATTAGATAATGCACTGTCCCTCTCAATCTGATTGGGAAAAAAAACAAAATGAATTAGGCAAAGCAGATTGCATGATCAGATGGTTATGGATTTTTTTTTTATCAGAAGATAAACCAAAAAATGGAAGCTTCTATAAATGCTGTCGATAATCAGTGTTTCTTTTTTGTTTTAGAAGCACGCTGCTAAATGTTTACTCCTTCCTTCATTTTCAAAACATAAGATCTATTGAAACGGTGAAATTGCTTCTAAATATAAGACTCTTTACATCAAATGATTTTCCCTTTAGTTATTCCTATTAATAATGCCCTCAACAATAAAAAAGAAAAAAAGAGGCGGGAATTCTGAAAAAAAAGAGAGGCGGGAATATGTATAAATGTCGCTATGGTGTTTTAGTAATTGTATGTGATTTCAACCAAATTAACTAATGCCATTAATATACTCAACTTAAATATTTAAAATAGGAGTATGATGTTATGGCCTGCTAATTTCTTAAATAAACTTAATCCACCTTGTATATTTTGAGCAAAACCTAGAAACATACACAGAGAGGCAAATTATGAAAGGTGTGTAATTGGGGTAGTAAGGATCACTTTCGGTAGCCATCCCTTCTATCTTGTTCCTCTGCTTCCTTATTAGCAGCTTGCACGGACTTGAACCACAAATATCCCTGTTCCAATACACATCAACTTCAATTACTGATGCCATTCTTTTAAAATAAATAAATAAATAATCACTGATGCCACTCAACTTATAAGGCTTCTCATCCAGTCATCCTCAACTAATTACATTTCCATTGAATTCATCCAAACATTGGTCATATTATGCTGAAAGTGTGAGCGTGTAATAGCTTTGTTAACAAAATTTACCAATGCCAAGAAGAGACTATACCCATTTAGCAAATGTAGTACTAGTAGCATATAACCAACGGATAATAACGATAGAGTAAATTGTTAAAGTACTCACCGACAAGGGAATGCCAGTAAATGCAAAGAACCCAAGCAAGGGCGCATAAAATACACTGTCGGAACTCAAAACTCCAAAAACCGGCCTTTGATTCACATACTCGAATATGGAACCAATCTGCAATTACCCCATCAAACTATATAAAAAAAACAAAAACAAAAGAGTGATATATAATATAAAATGCAAAAGCTTACAGCGGCAATGGCGGTAATAGCAGAAGCAAGTAGGTACACATAGAAAGGTACAGCAAGGCCTTGTTGAGAAACATTATTATTGTTAGCCCCGTCCCTAGCCCAAGGTGGTGGTTCATCTGAATCGGGTTTAGCCCAAGATGGAATCTTTTCATCTGACTTGTTTGAATCAGCAGAGCCTTGAGTCACACCCACCACCACCTTTCCATGCAACAATCCCTTTTTCCCAAACACTTGACCGTACCCAATTCTAGCACCCAACAACCTCGTGTGTTGGGATAGCAAACATCGCGTTGCATACCTAGATGAGCTGATTACACTTGAGTTTGGAGAAAATAAGGTAGTCAATGTCATGACTTCCTTTCAGATCAAATCCTCCCACTGAAAAAATATGCATCATGTATGATATTGGCACTTCTTCATTGAGACTTTTGGCGAGCGTGTGGAAGTGGAACCAATGAAACCTTATCCAGAAATCTGGGCTTAAGAAGTAGAGGCGTTGGCCCATTTAAAATATGGGCCTGATGGGCCCATGTTGATTTGGCACGAAATGTTGTTGTTTTGAAAAATTGGGATTTTGGGTTTCCCACGCAAGAAAGAGCGCCATTTTTATAATTTGGAAGATTCAAAAGATTTGAAGGACGGAGTATTAGGCTATTAGCTTCTATCACTTTCTCCCATTTTGCTTTGCGTGCCTCTCTTATATACTTCTCCGCCTCCTCTCTCTTCTTTCTCTTTAGGCTTTCAATCTCTCAGGTAAATTTCTCTTCTTCTATGTTCAACATTTCATCTTTACCCTCGCCTTTGAGATTCTCTTCTTCAACTTGTACTCTCCTTCTCATTTCTCTTTCATTCGCATAGAAAGAAATTGAATTAGATCCCAAGTTCTTTGCTTTTCTTGCGTTCAATCTAAGGTTTTGAGGTGCTGAATTGTCACAATTGCGTTATATAAAATCTTTTTCTTTTAAATTCTTTTTTTTTTTTTGTTCCGATGTGGTTGTTGTGTGATACAGATCTGTAAAGGTTGGGGGTTTATTTAATTGTGGTGGTGTTTTTGGAAACAGGAAATGGCGGGAAAAGGAGGGAAGGGGCTTGTGGCCGGAAAGACGACGTCGGCGAACAAGGACAAAGATAAGGATAAGAAAAGGCCTGTTTCTCGTTCTTCTCGTGCCGGAATCCAAGTAATCCCTCTTCCTCTTATTTCATCACTCTTAAATACTAAATTATCTTTACCTTTCATTTCTTACCATTCTTCAATTATTTGACTTATTCTTCTTTTTCGTTGCAATTCATGGATATGCCCCTCCTCTTTTTGTTTCTTCATTATTTTACTGTGCAGTAGTTTTGTCAGTAATGATCAAGTGTAAAGTATATGCGCATCTGTATTCGTTTGTGTTTAAAAATTGAATCCATTTAATTTATGTCATGACATACACAGTCTTACTAAAACAACAAAGACAATATACTCAATCAGTTCCTAATTATAATCCTACTTTGACTTTTCTTTTTGTGAAAGTTAAATAAGCGAATTAGACCACTAAATTATAATATGTAACAAATATAATTACAATATATCTTAGTTTATAACTAGAATAAACTAGTTTTGATGAAAAAAGATAATTTTGAACAATTTATAATCATAAAGTTTGTAACTTTAACTTTTTTAAAAAAACTCAAAGTTGGTTTATAATTATGAAATGAGGGAGTATTTATGTTTAGATTCTTAGATTTCATGTATGTTACCTATTTTGAATATTGAATGTGGCTTGTTAACTAGTATAATTCTTTGTTGTAGTTTCCTGTGGGGCGTATTCACAGGCAGCTGAAGCAAAGGATCCAGGCAAATGGGCGTGTGGGGGCCACTGCTGCAGTGTACTTGGCGTCCATTCTGGAGTATCTGACGGCGGAGGTTCTGGAGCTTGCAGGGAATGCAAGCAAAGATCTGAAGGTGAAGAGGATCACACCTAGGCATCTTCAGCTAGCTATCAGGGGAGATGAAGAACTTGATACCCTCATTAAGGGTACCATTGCTGGTGGCGGTGTTATCCCTCACATTCACAAGTCCCTCATCAACAAGACCTCCAAAGAATAAGCTCCTTTCTTTCTTTGTTTTCTATTGTCATGTTAGGTTGTGTTTTCTATTATGACATTTATCACAGTTACTACTGGTGCCTGGTGGTAGCTTTTAGGTGGTTTCAGTTTAATACTCTTGTCTAGAACTGATGTGGTATGGTATGGTGGTGTGTAAAAAGATGGTCATGTGATGTCTTTTAACTGCTGTTCTAGAAGTAATTCGTGATGTTGGGTGATTTCTATAGGCATTGACTTTTTAGCCTTCGTTATTCTGTAATGTGAATTCTGATCATGCGTATGGCTTGTGTTTAGAATTTCTTGAATGTGTTGTTCGTTTAGAATGTGGGGTAGGGTTGTGAATTGTGATGTTCTATTAATTTTGGAGGGACATACTCAGAATGAGGAGGGGAGGTCCTATTTATGTGCGAAACATGTTTAAATGCTTCAATTCATTGTACGTGAGCTTATTACTAATTACTAATATTTAAAAGCAAAATCAAACAGATCTGAATTATGATGTGGTACAGGGTTATGAGTTGTGATGAACAGCGATCATCAGTTTGATAAAAAACACTATTTTTTGACCAACATTTGATAAAAACACCATGAGTCTCAATTTTGGAGGGACACAATCAGAATGTGGAGTTCCTATTCTAATGTACGAAACACATTCAAATCCTTCACATTCATTGTGTGCGTAATCAATCAATATTTCAAAGCAAAATCAAACAGATTTGGATTATTATGCGATCCTTGTAAATTGGTGGTCAAATTAAGTTAACTAGGTAAGTTGACACATAAATTCACAAGACAAAAAAATAAAATCCATTTTATCTCGTTCAAATCAATAAGAAATTTTTAGAACTTGGAAAAATATGTTATTTACAGAAAATGATTTTGAATAGAATCTTGTTTTCTGGTAAAAAAAACGAATAAAATCTTGTTTTTATTTAATTATTTGTTCAATTATCACTTTAATAATTTGTTCAATTTTATTACAAGTGCGGTCCATTGGTATTTTTTTTTTTTTGCTGAAACTCTTAAGTTGAGTTTTAAAATATTATAACCTTCATTTCACAACTTGGTAAGTATCATTTTTTTATAATAATTCTTAGGCTAAAAAATTTCTTTATAATAATTAAAAACAATTTGACAAACATAATTGATTTAGCCATGTGAGATTTAGCTATATTTTTTATGGTCTTGAAATGGAGTTTTACAAATGTTCTATATGAAATACAATTTTTTTTGTAACTTGAAAGGAGAAATCACAGACATAGACGGGAGTTGTTGACGGTTTGAACTTCGAATACTTGATGATAAAATTTAAATAAGGAGTCGATTGTGTAAAAAAAAATAAATCAAGAACAATTCAAGTTTTCAACTGTAGCATTACAATAGGACAATAAAGTATATATTATGGTCTCATGGAGCACCATATGAGAACAAAAGAGCATCTATATATCCGAACAAGTTACAACTTCAGCATCTACTAGACGAACCATTTGCTATATGTATATTCTTCCCATGCACTCCTGTGACTCCTTTGTTCTAACAAACACATCCTTCATTATCCCCCTCTTAAACTCTTTCATTCTCTCTCTATATCTCACACACAATAGAGCAATCGCTAGAAGCAGAAATGGAAGCCAAAATTCTGACAGTGACCAGAAATCCAGCAGTAACAACATCACACTGGAAGCTGAAAACTAAACCAAGACATTCCTGTGTGGTTGGAGTGTTCACAAGATCAGCAGATGATATTACACAAGAAACAACACAAACCAATAATAATGTCTATAAAGACAACTGGTTTGATCGCTTGGCCATTCACCATCTTTCTAAGAACGTTCAAGTGGCTTCAGGTTCACCCTCTTCATTCATAAGTTTCATGGATTTTCTCTTTGCCACCCATCATTCATCTCTTACTTTCAAATCCTATATATGCAGGACTTTTTAATAACAAGAGTGGATTTGACAGCTTAGTTGAGGCAGCTTCTGTGGTTTCTAAGAAATTCAATCCTTCTAAGCAACGTGAAATTGTTATTGAAGCTCTAGACAGAAGCTTCCCAAGGCCAATACTCTCCTTTGTGAGTAGTTCATCTTCTTCCTGCTGTTATGCTCATTCTCACATATATTAGCATTGGACAAAAAATAAAATATAGTGCAGGCATAGTTCTTGTCTTTTTTTTAAAAAAAAAAACAAATTTAATGTTCATGGGAAAAACTTCTGTTTTTTTATTATAAAAACAAATTTATTGTTCATGGGAAAAAGTTCTGCTTGTCTTTAATGAATCTCTTGTTATAATCGATTTCAGATAAGGACAGTGATGCCTCCATCTAGATTGGCAAGGGAATATTTTGCCGCCTTTACTACTGTGTTTTTCGCTTGGTTAGTTGGACACTGCGAGGTAAGGACATATAATACTATAGTGCAATGTTGGCTGAAATTACTATGATGTCATATTGGAGTTTGAATCTCAATCATAGTTAATTCTTAGGCAGAACAAAATGGCACACTACTCATTCCACTTGTGATAAGACTTAAAATTTATTGGTCATAAGTCTGTTCAAATATAATGAAGCAAATCATTGTGGAAGCTGATTATTAAGGTTACTGGAAATTACTGCTGTAATTAGCTAATCAGAAGCAGAAGCGTGTGTATATATACCTGATGTTTAGAAACCTTTGAAGTGGCCCTTTTACTGTAGAATCTGGGCAACATGGTTTCTAATACAACAAAAAAAATTATAAATAGAGTCTTGCATGGCAAAAGAGTAGCAGTGAATAAGATGGACGATGTGGAAGGAAGTCAACTTAATAGAGCTGAAAAGAAGTAGGCAATCATCTCCTTTCACTGTTGCGAGCCCACTAATTAGTCTCCACAAGACCACAAGAACCTATACTTTCATTCACACATCTTGCCCCACTTGAGTTTTTATATGCACACATGTCACAATTAAAATAAATAATCCAAATGGATGTGAAGAATAGCCCTACCTCGGGTCGGGGCTCTGGTCCTTGATAGAAGAATTAGGTTGTAATGAAAATTTTTATCATAAACTAAATTTTATTTTGTCCTTTCTTAAATATAACAGCTAGTTGACTTTTTTTAGAATTCAATTATAAGAAAACTAAATAGGTTACTTCAAAATTGATTTTCCTAAATTTTTTCTCTAAACTAGTTTATTTGATTTATAAATAATATACATATGATTTTAATAATATACGAAATACGTTAATTATGATTAAATTGTTTATTTCGTTTCATTAACTTCTAAAAAAAGTCAACAAGCTCTTATATTAAAGAATAGAGGGAGTATTAAGGTCTTGGAGTAGTATACTACCATTAATGTATAGTCTTTGTTTGAGCTTCACCACACAACATTCTTAAGAGCAGATATTAACCAATAGAACAGAAGAGACTAACGTGGCCGAGCATATGGATTTGCAGACCAAGTAAGAAGTGGAAATAGTGAAACAATTCCATATCTTATAAATACAAACAATCATGTACCATAATTTAGTCCAAAAAAAAAAAATATACTACTATCGTAATAGACTTTTGGCCAAACCTACAAACATACACACAATAATTGACTTGTGCTTGCAACTATTTTTTTAATATGTAACCTATGAGATTGTTGAAGAATTAACCTCATTATTGTTTTCACTATGAATAAGGTGAGAGAATCAGAGGTCAACGGGATAAGAGAAAAGAATGTTGTCCACATAAAAAAGTGCAGGTAACTCGACCTTTTCTCTTATTTTTAACTCCAAATATATAAGACAAGATGGTCCCCAATTCACCAACCTAAGATACGTTCTGGTCTTAAACAATTTGCTTCAATGATGATGAGGCTCCAACATTGCTTTCTCTATTCCTATAATGGCTACTATGATCACCATCAACCATTATTGTCAAAACTAAAATGATGATTATTATTTCCATCTCTCCCATCATTTCACCTACACAACCTAACAATTTTTCTCTCTTTTCAAATTGGTTTTTATAACATTATATACAGGTTTTTGGAACAGACAAATTGTGTCGGGATGTGCATTAATCTCTGCAAAATGCCATCTCAATCATTTATAAAGGACTCTTTGGGTATGCCTGTGAACATGGTTCCAAGTGAGTATTAGCGATCAGCAACTTACTTGCATGAGTGCAGTTATTATATTTCATGAGCTTGTCTTTGGAAGAAATGGAGAAAAGTAAACAGTTTGATGCATTATATGTTTGTTTCTCGTATGAGCAAAATGTCAAAACTCATTATAACCATTAAAATAGGTCACATATGTTACACCAAAACTAAAACTAGGAAGGAAAGGTTGGTTCTGCTACAAAGTTTATTGAGGTTTCCTTTTATAGTAACTCCCACTAAAAATATAAATAAAAGTAACATTTGTTATACTTAGAGTATCATTGCATCCACTAGATTGTGGAAGCTAGCCTCATCATTTCAACGGAGGGCTCCACTCACATGCCACTAGGGATGCAGAGTTGGGATAGAACTCAATTGAGAAAAACCTAAATGCATTGCATGCATTTCATCAAGAAATTGATACCCTAAGTATACCCGTAAACATTTTCTATATGATTTATACTTTAATAGTACCATGCACCTTTTCTTCTTTGTATGGTATCTTGCCTCTAATGATTTTTTGTCATAGTATATCTGTCAGTTGCGTTCATCAAAAGCATGGAAATTACATTGTATTCATAATGAAAAATTGACATTATAGTACCAGTCATTTCTTCTTTAACACACCCCCCCCCCCACCAAAAAAAAAAAAAAACTTGCTGAAAAGTATAATGCCTCTGATAATAATAGTAGAGTGAATAAAGTAAATCGATGTGGTATGATGATTAATAAATTTCAATATATTATTGAATTTGAAGTGCCAATAATCAGCTCAAACTTCATTCGCATCTTTTAACATGCAGATTTTGATGACATGAGTTGTGAGATGATATTTGGTGAGGATCCTCCAGCATCAACAGTTGATCCAGCACTTCAGCAACCATGCTATAAGCAATGTAATAACCTTATTATGACCCTTTTGTATGTTGATTACATTTACTTATGGAAATAATTGAAGCATCATGTTATTTTGCCGAGTGGCAATGGTCAAATTAATCTTAAAAAGTTAGGATAATAGAAAGAAAATTATGACAGACATTTGGACTTAATCATGCCCTATGTTCTTATATCATGCAGGCTCAATAAAGAAGAAGCATGGGATGAACTGCCTCAATTAAGGGTGATGGTCTGGAATTAGTTGATTGTAAATAACATCAATCAATACTAATCTTATATCTGGGTTTCAATGTTAGCCAGAAAGAATGATATGTGGCAACTGCTCTCCTTCACATAAGATAAAAGCACATGATACATAAATTGGCAAACTGCTCAAACTTCACAACTTTGTCTGGGGAACCTTTCCACTCAGACATGGGTTTGATGATTTATTGGTGTTTGATACATGGATAATGGAAGATTTTGTTTCCTAACTCTCAAAAACTAGTTGTGAGATGCCAGAGCATAAATATTATGTAAAATTTTAAATTTCAGGTTATTTGTCCACCATGAGATGGGAATTGGATTAAGTCCATGAAGGACATTATCAGTGTCCTTCATCTACAAAAGCAAAACCAAATACTTTTCCCTCTATAAGAAGTTTCTTTTTTTTACTCGAGCTTTGTTGTAGGCTTTCAGGTCAGCACTTACAGTACAAGAGTGTCTCCCACCTTGTGTGTGCTACCAAAGCTAAGACTCGTAGGTCATCATTTCTCTCAGTAAAGAGACTAGTTAAGTGCTCCATCCCACTTCGACCCATTAAAAGTTCACTTGAAAGTGGAATTGCCTCATGATAATTATTTGAAAATCCATTTTGGAGTCATTAGAATATGTAAAAGCAGAGCAAGTGGAGAAAAGTATATATATTTATATGATAGTCAATGAGCCTATTTCCAAAACCCCTCCTTATATCCTTAGAGCACATCAAAGTTGAATTTAAAAATTGTTTTAGCTAAATAGGTCCTAAATATAAAACCTAATTAGGGTGATGAATTTAGTTTTAAATATAAGACCTATTTTTAATTTTTATCTTTTCCCCCAAACTATCATTATCAATACCCGGAATTGGACAAATAAGAGATGGAGAGTGGGATAAAGAGATAGTTTAGTGTGTATTAGTAATATAATGTTATTTTAACTAATTTAACTAACATTTTCAACCTATTTAAATTAGATAAATAAGTCTTTTTATTTAGGACTATAGGGATTAACAACCTTCAGAGTACTCGATCCTCAACAACATCAGTGGCCATGTACTGAAAATACCTGTCTCTCCATTCCCACCCCAAATCAGACGCTAGAGGAATAGTGGCACATGGTCTTAGTGAGGGAAAGGGAAACAGGGTACTTAGGAAATGATAATGGCCTATAAATAGGAAACCGTGGCTAGTAATTGTAATGTCAATTGAATTGATATTCACTCCTTGAGCCACCATTAATAGCTGGCGTTAGGAAATCGTTGACTTATAAAGTCTCTCTTACAATAATTTAAGAGTTGTGACACAATCCTAGGGCCGCTCTTACAATTTAGGAGTTGTGACATACTCCCACCTGCACCTGCAGAGAGGTTGTTCCTACTTTTCACACGAGGTCTCATGTAGTAAACTTGGGCACTTTAAACTAACATCGAGTACAATTTTACCCTAACCAAAGTAATTATACCCTCTGGCGAATGTAATGTAGACGTATGTCGTCTACGTGTCAATATTATATTCGCCAGAGGTAATATTGGACCATTTTGGTTACTTCAAGGGTAAAATTACACCTAAGGTTAGTTTAGGGTGCTCGATGGTCTAGGGTAGTTACATGAAAGGCAAAATAGGACCATTACCCATTTTAGTTACATGATACTCCCTCCGTTCCTAAATATAAGAGCACTTTGACTTTTTTGGAGAATCCTAAGAAAACTAAATAGGGTAATTAAAAATTGATTTTCCCAAATTTTTTCACTAAACTAGTTTATTTGACTTATGAACTTACATATGATCTAATAATATTTAAAATATGTTATGATTAAATTGTTCATTTTGCTTTCTTAGGATTTTCTAAAAAAGTCAAAGTGCTCTTATATTTAGGAACGGAGGGAGTATTAATTTTTTATATTGCCGACTCAATAAAGTGTTGGGAAGGATGTTCCAGGCGTAAGCAAATTCGTTTTCTTTCGATTGTTGAAACAGAAAAAGCAATCATTTGCTTGGACTTCTCCATATTTTCAAAAGGAAAAGCATAGAATGTACCACGGCCACCACCGTGACCACCGCGGCCACCGCCGTTACCTCTGCGTTCACCACGGCCACCGCCGTGACCACCTCGGCCACCGCCTTTACCTCGGCGTCCACCACGGCCACCGCCGTGACCACCGCGGCCACCGTCGTTACCTCCGCGTCCACCACGGCCACCGCCGTTACCTCCTCATCCACCACGGCCACTGCCTCCACCACCACGACCACCGCAGCCACCGCCGTCACCACCCCGGCCACCGCGACGACCACCACGGCCACCGCCGTAATTCCGCGCAGCCACCCCCGCGATCACCACGACCACCTCGAGAGGGAGGGAGGGATCTCGCCATCGTCACTCCTTCCTGAGGTGGTTGTGAGGATGATGGGATAAAGATGATAAGGTGGTCGTAAGATCTTTGTCAAGAAGGGAAGAGGAGAAATTTCTTTTAAGAAAGGGTAAAATAGTAATTACAATTGTTTTTAATATTTTTAAATATTTTAAAATTATCTATGCTAACCCATCACTTTTGGAACCAACCAAACAGATGCAATGGTAATAGGATTGCATTACTAACCAATGCATTACATCGCATTGCAGCCTAAACACCCATGTAATTGAACCAAACGGAGTCTTAGTGAGTTCTTTTCTTCATTTACAAATTTCAACTTACGGCTTTATATATTCAAGTAAAACTCCATGAAGAAACACTATCTATTGATTTTCTATAAGAGCAGTCTGATCCATGATATTTATATAACTTTATAAAATTGTAGCGCACCTTTGTGTTATTATAATATTTTGAGTTTTTTTTTTCAATCTTCCCTCCTTAAAAGCTAAGAAAAATACTCCTTTCATTCATTGTTAAATAATACTATCTCCGGTCCTAAATATAAGACATAATTGACTTTTTTGGAGAGTTTAAGGTTGTGAAATAGGCTATTAAATCATAACATATTTGATATATTTTTAGATTATACATTAGTTTATAGGTAAAGTAAACCAATTTAAGGGAAAAAATTAGATAAATCAATTTATAATTAACTTATTTTACTTTTTTATAGGATTTTCTAAAAAAGTCAATTAGTTCTTATATTTAAGACCAGAGGGAGTAAGACTTAGTTGATTTTACTAAAATAAAGTCTAATAAACTTAAATAAACTACTAGTAAATTTATCTGTTTAAATTTTCTCATCTAAACTAATTTATTTAATATGTAAACAAATGTTTAATATAATAACATAAAAATAAGTTACGATTAAGATTAAGTCACTTCTAATTTTATTAACCTTTTAAAAAACTCAATTCAATCTTAGACGATGCACATGTAACTCCTCATTCCTCAAATCCTATATATAGAGACATATTGAAATGTGAGTTTTGTCATAAATATAAACCTCTATTTAATCATTCTAAATTTTTCTCTAAATTTTCTATGAATACGAGTTGGATTTAAAAAATAGATGGTTATAATACTTTGATAATACTCCCTCCGGTCCTATTTATAAGTCACCAACCGTCTAAATTGTACATATCAAGGAATGAAGGTTAATAGAAGTTGAATTATTAAATTGATCTAATTTTTTTTTACTTTTTCATTTTGTCCACTCTCACATTTATCACTATGACCCACTACCGTTTCTCTCTCTTCATTAATTCTCTATCTTTTTTTGAGTTTTTAATCCGGTATCCTGGGCCAGCCCCAATGTCACGGGGAACTCAACGGGCTCAGACTAATCCAGATCTGCACTGGGGCCTCCACTTAAGGGTAAAGTGCTGGTCAAGGGGTAGGCTGCATTCCCAAAGCTCGGACTCGAGACCTCTGGTTAAGCGTTGAAGTGAGGTAACCACTACACCAACCACTCTTGGTTATTAATTCTCTGTCTTTATGAGTATACAAGTATCATTTTTATTTTCTCTCTTTTCTCATTTTCCAATGTACATTTCCCAATGATAAGGGTATATAGGGAAAATTTTAATAAATGAATTAGTCAATGGAAGTTAGTGACTTATATTAAGGACCAGAATTTAGAGGTGGTTGGTGACTTATAATAAGGACTAGAGGGAGTACTACTTAATGTTAACTAATTTAAGTAACACTCATAATTTATTTAGACTAATGCTGTAGGAGTGTGACGTGGACAGCCGTGAGAACATAAAATGGTATCCTTAATCCTTGCTTGTTTTCTTTACACTCTCCGACTAGCTACTAACACCTCCAACTTCTAATCCTGTGGCTTGGGTTCATTACCCAAGAAACCCAAATTGTGGTTCACAATCACAGGGCTTCTTCGCCTTCCTCTCCTCTCTCCCCACAATCACTTCTGGTAAGCCCGCTTTTCGTCAACGCTATTTTCCACTGTTTCCTACAATTTCGTTTTTATTGTTTTTCCTGTTTTATCAGATTCATTCATTCATGGCTTCAATAATGCTCAGTGGAGCTGAAAATCTCTCCCTCTTAACCACCAGAAACCCCAAAAAGTTAGCATCTTTAGCCTCAGATTTGCATGGCAAGAACTTCCCAAGATTGGGTTTTATCACTTCTGCTAAAGTTCCAAACTTTAGGACCATAGCCCCTAAGTGTAGTCTCTCTGCCTCAAGGCCTAGCTCACAGCCAAGGTTTATACAGCACAAGAAAGAGGCTTTTTGGTTCTATAGGTTTTTGTCCATTGTGTATGACCATATTATAAACCCTGGCCATTGGACTGAGGACATGAGAGATGATGCACTTGAGCCTGCTGATCTTAGTGATAGGAATATGATAGTTGTTGATGTTGGTGGTGGCACTGGTTTCACCACATTGGGTATAGTGAAGCATGTGGATGCTAAGAATGTTACCATTCTAGATCAGTCTCCTCATCAGCTTGCTAAGGCTAAGCAGAAGGAACCTCTTAAGGAATGCAAAATCATTGAAGGTGATGCTGAGGATCTTCCTTTTCGCACTGATTACGCTGATAGATACGTATCTGCAGGAAGGTATCGGTCTTCTTTGAATTATATGCTCACATATTCTTATTGCATTTATGAGCTGAAGTTCTATAAAAATGTGTCTACTTGGAGTATGATTTTCATTGAGTACGCTTAAGATGCAATTGTGTCATTTAAGGGAATGAGTTGGTATGATTGATTGTATCTGTGTATAAATGAAGAATTAGATTGCCTAAGCAGCCTTGTGCTTTCGTTTGTCAGTATTGAGTACTGGCCGGATCCACAACGAGGCATCAGGGAAGCATACAGGGTTTTGAAACTTGGAGGCAAGGCATGTTTGATTGGACCAGTTTACCCGACGTTTTGGTTGTCACGCTTCTTTGCTGATGTTTGGATGCTTTTCCCTAAGGAGGAAGAGTACATTGAGTGGTTTGAAAAGGCAGGATTCAAGGATGTCCAGCTGAAGAGGATTGGCCCAAAGTGGTATCGCGGTGTTCGTCGTCATGGCTTAATTATGGGTTGCTCTGTCACTGGTGTTAAGCCTGCGTCCGGAGATTCTCCTTTGCAGGTAATTGTCACCTTAATTTCTCATTTTTTTTCCTCTTGAGGTTTTACGAGGGCATTTTGTCAATAGAGTTTTAATGCTAGCGCTTTGAGATCAAATCACCATTTTTTGGAATATACTCTATTAAGCTGTTACAGGAAGTAGATTGTCGTGATGGTGGAGTTGAAAGTAGTTGTGCCATAAGCAACTATGAATTGACAATGCAAACTAATGAGATCATGTTATTGTGGAAAGGTTGTAATATAAATAATTAATCATTGATATATGATAGGTGTCAATAAAAAATAAAAGGACAGAAAGGTGTTTTTATGATATTTCGATCCATTCTTCCTTTTTATTATAGTCCTTCACCACAGTTCTTGATCTTCAGGCAAGCATTTACATTTTTCATCCTCATTTACTCTCCGGGCGTGGTGTCCTTTTACTCAAATGCCTGACATTGTCAAATATTTATCATCAGTATGATTAATAGGGGAAAAAATATCAGGGTATACGGATAGCTAAGTGATGCTCGTTATACCTCTATTAGTCAGGTGTCTGGATTACTGTGACAAATAACAGATTTTTTTTACTGCAAAATGTTACACATCCCAACAGTTATTTTTATGATACACAAGGCTTTATTGAAATAGGTGACTGTCGAAAAAAATATTAACAAAACATCATTGTGTTAAATTTGAGAAGCGAGCAATGCCTTATAATTTATATTTTAATCATAGGTTCAAATGTCAATAACTTGTGCTATATACTAATTGATCGTGATTTCCTGTGTGCACCCCTCCCCTTTGCTCTTATTTTTTGAGAAAAATGCACTTAGAATAAGGATGTTTTGCAATTTCGATGCAGCTTGGTCCAAAGGAAGAAGACGTGGAGAAGCCTGTAAATCCTTTTGTCTTCTTGATGCGGTTCATTTTGGGTGTCATGGCTTCTACATGGTTTGTATTGGTTCCTATTTACATGTGGATCAAAGATCAAATTGTTCCCAAAGGCCAGCCAATCTGAGTCCTTATTGGCTAAGAAACCTTGTTATAACTTTGAGTGATTTTGTTCACCTTTTCATCGAACTAAGATTACATCTGCAACCAAGAAACATTTTATCATCCCTTACTGGCACAGTGGTATGGTCACTTTTATTTGGCATAAAAGTGAATGTGTATGGTCACTTAATTTAGTCACATACTTCCGTAATATAAGAGCTTAACCGTCAAAATACACTTCTTAAGAAAACATATAAAAGTTAGGTGTTTGAAGATAATTATTTTTCCAAAATTGTTCATATTTATTATAATACTATTAAGAGAGAAATAAATAAATATAAATATTAATATAAAAGAGAAATATGAGTAAAATAAAAAAAAATAATCTCATTAAATGAAGAGAAAAATGTAAGGTGAACACTTATATTTTAGATAAAAATCATTCAAATTTTGCGCTGTTATATTACACTCTTAACTATTATATTACAAGCAATCGATTGCTGTCAACAATTATTACAACACTGGAGGGGCTAGTAATCGATAAAACCTAGAAACTCATCTTTTTTTTTAACATGAAAATTTCCTTGCCAAGATTTGGCAAACACGTTCTGCAACGAATTTATAGTTCACCGCATGTAAGGAAAGCTCAAGTGTAATTAAGAGTAAAATATTTGAGCATTGCCGCTTGACTGCTATATCATAAGAGGCCACTGCACTAAAGCCCATTGCTTCGTGCAAACTTCAAATACTCTCAATGTTTCATTAATTTAAAGGAACAAGTCATTGTTCGTGAAGCTGAACCCATATATTTTTATCATAGATGAATCTTTTGGACACTATTTGCAAATTGGTATCAACTTAGGCAGCTCATCCGTGAAAATGGAAGCCAGCCTCAAGTTCCGGTATTAACCACTCCTTTCCCGAACCATGCACTTTTTGTGATGGAATACTGGAGATACGAGCAATTATAATGTTCCAAGATTTTGAGTTACGTATTAACTTGCTTCTTCGACTTCAAAATCGACATAATGAACTTGGAAGGGAAATTGTTTGATATACAACAATATTGAGATGGCAGACAGAAACTCAGCCTACCCATTCCCATCATAGTTGGTAATGTAAGGCAAGAACAGCTTAGGTAAAAATGCCTTTCATCATGAAATCCAAAAACTGCAGATGATCTCAGCACCGAGATACTATATCATCTACCTTGCCCCAGAATCTGGACTGGCCTCTCCATAAGAAACTAATCCCTTCTGTCCAGATAACGAACTAGATCTAGACCTGCTTGCAGGTAGAGAAGTCCTTTTATCATGACGCCTAGGTGGGGTAGCCTCAGGGGACCTAAAGGGAGACAAATGATCCCTCGGATTGGACCTGGCCCTTTCCCTGTCTGGAGAGTGCCGAACACTTTGAGGACCAAGTCGGGATTTTAATCTATCACTAATTGGAGGTCGCCTGCCTTCTGGAGTGGGGCTACGTGTTGGACTCTGGCTGCGACCACGGTCCCTAAAGCGGCCACGCACTGGACTGCGAGAGACGCTCCTACTCCGGCTTCTTCTATTTTGGTATCTATTAAAATGAATACAAGGAAAAAAGTTTTACAGTTATATATCAAGAAAATGCTAATTTCCTGCATAGAGGGATAATACAAAATTGATGAGGTCTAACTAAATAACATGTCTAATCAAGAGAGAAAGATGACCTTGAACGACTCCTGCGCCTTGGAGGACTTCCATAGCGTCTCTGCGGTGAAAGCTCAGAGTAGTTTCTGTAGCTTGTTCGCCTTCAAAGACAAAACAAATCAAAACAATATCCAACATCTTTTCTATCAGTCCAGTCTAGCAAAATGCAATGGGCATACCTGTCAAAGTTCCTTCTTATGTTTCTATCACCACGGTGATATGAATGGGATGATCGATCTGGGGATGGAGTACGATATCTGCGTGCAAAGGCATATCGCTCAGTGAAGCCACGCCCTTTTCTAATTCGCTTTGGTTCACCATTTGGCGAAGGGCTTTTTGACAAACCCTGACCGTGCCTGGAGGCAGCAGAAGCACCTCCTTGGCTTTGCTCAACTAACTTCCTAGTGGGACTTCTAGGGCTTGAAACTCTGATACAAACATGTTCACAAAACCTTAATCAGATAGGCATTTCAATCTAAGGATGTACTAGACATCAAGTAGAAGAAAAATTAGTACTATAGGTGATATTCAAATGAAAGACAAGAAAGAAGTGAAACCTATTGTCATTAGAATCATCGAAATGAGTGAGTTGCTTAGCAGGTTTACTGAATTTGGCTTCAATATCATGCCCATTATTCAGAAACTCAGAATTTTCTGGAGACAATTCACCTTCTTCATGTGATTGCTTGTCCTCAGTTCTTCTGGCATTGTAATCTCCCTCTTGATCTGGAGCAGTTATAACTAAAGGAGGGCTAGAAGATTGCTTCCCCATTTCTGTAGCATGACCTATTGTTATTTTACGCAGCATTCACAACATAATAATTTTAGTTCATGGTCATTTGTGGGATAGATGTAGGATACATTGCAAAATTAAAAGAATAGTATACCTGAATTTCCTTTCTGTTTGTTATCAGTGTGTGTTTTACGACCAGAAACATGGCGACGAGCTTTCTCATCATCAGAACTGCTTTCACTACCACTAGAACTATCACTTTCAGAATCGCTTGAATCTTCTGAGCTCCTGAACCAAGGAAATCAGTTTAATAAAGGCATAGAACAGACAGGTGCTTGATATAGAAAACTAAAACAGAATTGCCATGGCACAGTTTAACTATATGCATACCATCTGGACTTGCGTCGTTTATTATGACGGGTTCTCTTTTGCTTTCGCTCATTTCTTCTCTTCCCCCCCTGTTTGTGCCTAGATCTTTTTACAGGCTTCCTCTTCCGATGTTTGCCATCGCTAGAGGAACTTGAATCAGAAAGAGATGATTCTGACCCTGAATCTGAATCAGAGTCACTATCACTGTCAGAGCTGTATGAATCAGATGATGAGTATCTCCTCCTCTTCCTCGAATCCTTAGAAGATGTTTTCCTTTTTTTTGACTTTTTGTCTGAACTACCATCAGAAGCTGAGGAGTCCCCAGATATTTTCTTTTTACCTAAAATGAGAAACAATTGCATCCCATTCGGTCAACAAAAATATAAAATGAGGAATATCCAAGCTGAGGAGACATTTGTTAGGTCAAACAAAAACTGGAGAAATGAATAATGCATCCATAAATGTTTTCCCTCATCATAATCAAGTACCTTTCTCTTTCGTGATTTTTGGCTGATTTCTTGCCTCACTTGTTTCACCACAATCAATTATTCTAACTGGCCGGACAGGTTTCCCATCTGGTGACCCTGCTAGTTCAATTTTCTTCAGAAGATCTAATCCACTAACAACTTTTCCAAAAACCACATGTTTCCTGAAATGTCGCATAAAAAAAATTAAGATTATTAGTAAGGTTATTAGTAAATATCTCATTGTTGAACAAATCAGTAATATAAATCTTGAGAATATCAAATACAAGAGGTGAAAGAACTATAATAAACAAATATCAAAACCAAAGAATACAGCCTTCATTACAAAATTCAGGGTCAAAGACCATAACAATGGCTGTATTTTACAGTGAGAGCAGTGTACATGATGTTCAAAACTAAAAAGAAACTGTAAACAAAATCATGCCAAGATTGCATACCCATCGAGATGTGGTTGGAGCTTGAAGGTAATAAAGAATTGGGAACCATTTGTATTTGGGCCACCATTAGCCATAGATAAAAGGCCAGGTCCGTCATGCTTTGATATGAAGTTTTCATCTGCAATGAAGAGGTAATGTGTGCTTTTAAATGATTAATCACGAAAACACTCCAACAGCATATGTTTTTTTATGAAGTTATTTTTATTTTCAGAAAAGTGAAAGATGAAAGAACTTATAAAAAAAATTAGAGAACAAAATCATACGACATCAATCCTCTTCTAGTGGAAAGTAAAATTACCAGTGAACTTTCCTCCATAAATACTTTCTCCACCAGTGCCTGTAAACAAGTCAAAGGGTGTTCGTTATGAGTCTTCCAAAAAGATATAGCAGTCAATAGGGAATCTGCATTTGCCAAAAGCGTACCATTGCCCTTTGAAAAGTCACCACCCTGTTAGGAAATTGAGGAAAGACAGATAAATGATCACATATATGAAAAGGAAAAGTGGCAGAAAACTTGTAGATTAAGGACAAAAGGACCGGCAAACTCCAAAAATTAAGTTGACACCCCACTTTACAACTTTACTGATGTGTAATTTGAGTCAGTAAGTGATTGTATGATGAGTTATTCTTTTTAGTTGGGGGGTTACAGACATTAGAGGGCAGATGCTATAAAGGGACTGCATGGAAAGGATTGTCAGGGATCTTCGGTTAATAAAAATTCAGTTCAGTCAACTCTCTCTTCCCCTCTCCTCTCTCTGTTCTCTTTCCTGATCTGTTGCTCTTCTCTTCCCCTGTCTTACGACCAGTCGACCACCATGCGTCTTTGACCAACACAGTTAATCAGTTCTACCAGCTAACAACCAGCATGGCCATATGCTTGTCATGGAAGATGACAAGTTTTCTACAACATAATTAGCTTATTATAATAAAAAAATTAACAATAATGTCCAGCAATTAAGTCAGTCCCTCACACTCCCTGACACACTGGAATCCTGTGTTTGCAAGTTCCTCAGCTAATGACGATACACAATGATTACTAAAATAGGGAAAAATAAATAAAGATTTGAAGAGTACAGAAACTTTTACAATTCCAGTTTACTAATGATAAGCACAAACTTTTCAATAAACTAACACCAACTTTATTATATCGTAGACAATTTGATGGAAAACAGCTGACTCAACCTTTAGATGTCTAAATGAAAATGCAACAACAAGGTGGTCAACTAGACTGAATTAGCCATTAAGGAAAAACTTATTCAACAACTCAACAAAAAGGAGGCAGGTAAGCTTACTTGGGCCATGAATCCTTTAATTATACGGTGAAAAGAAGTCCCTTTATAATGCAAAGGCTTTCCAGTTGACTTTCCAATGCCCTTCTCACCTTCATATAAAGGACAGTCAGTTACAGTAATGGCATCCTATAATCCTAAAATTTAACAATTTGGAGTGAAAGTTTATCCATTCTCAGAAGCCACCTTTCTAAGTTTTGTAAATAGAATGTACAATATTTCTTAACTCCATTATATTATGATTTGCAATCTGTATCCTTACGAACCAAATTTTCAAATAGCAACCATATGCTAATTAAAACTTACTATACATTGCATACAAATTAGGAAATCTAACACTAAAAAAAAAAAGCTAAAGCTCTTAATATATCATAGTTAAAATTTCAGAAGCCTGCAACTTTCTTCAGTAAGGTCTAATTGATTTGAGTTTTGACACTATATATTTAGTATTGGTTGATCTAGGTAATTGTAGATAGATACAAAAAAAAGTATAGCACCGAGAAGCTAGTACTTCATTTCTTTGAAAATGAAGAACTGTCGCATACACCACTTATTGTCAAAATATCGTTTTTGACTAATATCAATTATCAAAAGCAAGAACCTCACCACCCCTGCTCCTGACATGGGAGGATATGCTCTCATGTCAGAAAAGTTCCAAACAAAAAACAATAAGAATGTGAGGATAATAATTTCAAGGAAAAGAGCAATAGAAGTCCCGAAAATTGGGTAGGGCTGAGGCCCTGATCAGGAAGTAGATAACTTTTAATCCTTTCCGAAAATGGCTTAAAGAGGCTAAGAAGACGCCCCAACATTTGACATCAACCGTAGGACATGCTGTGCCAGCATAATTAAGAACAAAACCATATAACAGTAACAATTACTTCTGAATGATCAAAAGATACCTGTGCATAGAGCCCGGAAGTTTTCAGCTGTCTTAGGAACAATACTGGCAAAAAGCTGCATCATTCCAAAATGGGCATTTACATAAACCTTAGAAAACAGGGAGAGATTTCAAACATGCAAAAGAGTATAGCTCTTCCTTTTCTAATTACCTCGATAACAATTCTTTCCACAGGATCTCCATCAATTGAGACGTCTAAAAACACAAGAGGGTTCTTTTTCTGACTCATATCACCTAACTCAAAGGATGCTTCAGAAGGAATTAGGATTAGAAATAATCATGAACCAGCATCAACATATTTCAAGCATAATAGCCAGTTACAAAAAAGTCCATGCTTGTGAATTGTGATACAGTTATAACATAAAAGTTTTGCCAGTCAGAAGATCTTGAACTACAGTTTTTTTTCTCATCAGCAATAAATTACTCCCTCCGTTCGTAAATATAAGATCATTTTGGCTAATTTGGAGAGATTAAGGAAGACTTTCCAATGAATTAGGATTACATGATCTTACCAAAATACCCCTCACTTATATTTAAAAGATTGAGGGAGTAATTTACTTGTAAAATGAGTATAAGGGTAATTTGGGCAAAACTTGAGAAAAAGTAGAAAGTGATCTTATATTTAGGAACTTATCCACATTCTCAAAGTGATCTTATATTTAGGAATGGAGGGAGTACCATGCAATCCTCATTCCTAAGATATTTGAAAATCACATGAACAATTATAGATCATTTACTCAAATTAAAACTGAGTTAAAGATATTTCCTCTCGAAGATGAAAAATAAATTCCTAAGATATGAAGATATAAAGAATCATCAAAGCCTCTTGACTCTTGAGATTAATTACACAGCAATACAGATAGCTACAAAAACCCTAAACCCTAAGAATCCAACCAAACAGCATATTTCAATTCCATGAACCTCCAGTACTTCTATTTCCTTACAAATTTCAGCTCAGTAATGAAAAGTAATGAATATGAGCCTTCAGTGAGGAATAGGAGACGAAAAGGAATCACATTTCCCGAGATTATTATTTCAAGCGAGCTCAATAAAGAGAAATTATAGAGAAGAAAAAGGCATTTTAAGACAAAGTAGAGAGAAGAAGACTCACCGTAGGTGGAGGCTACTGCTCTCAGTGTACACTGAAACGCTAGAGAGAAGGGAGATTCCAAGGAGAAGCGAGAAGATGATGGATTCTTGGGCCGTAGGCTAGGCCTCGGCCCAGCCCAAAATAGTGTTGGACATCGATCTAGCTCAATGTTGAATTACGGCCCAATTATCCCAAAAAGAAAAAGAAACAATTATTCCCCTTTTTGTTAATCAGTAATCAGTGTCTGTTAATTCAGCTCATATTGGCAACCGATTAGGCTGGATTTGATGGTAGAAGTGTTGCTCACATAAGCAAGGTTGTATCCTCTCCCAATGAAAGTGCTTCCTGGGATTCAAACACGCGTTCTCATCCTTACTGGATTATAGCCCACTGACTAGCTCAATCAACTACCCATTGGTAACAATTATTCCCTTTGGTGATGATGAAAAATGCTTTGTTTAATGTTTGGAGAGGTAACATCTACTACCTGAGTGATTTGTATATTTCAGGAGGATTAGTCTTTTGCTCACAAATGGGGGATACAGTTTGGATTCTAAAAGGAAACATTTTATGGGATAATCATAACGAGGTCTCTTGTAAGAAAATTAATCATATTCAGATTATAAAATATCATTGTGTTGTCAATACAAGCCCCTTGAGTTGTAAATATCAAGAGTTATCGTTCATGATTCAAGGGGCTTGTATTGACAACTTAAGGACAAAACATTTAATATCACTCAAGTCTTATTGAGACTTCAATCAAATTTACCATTCTTTGGGACCTGAATGTGATTAATTATCTTATGAGGGACCTCTTTGTGATTATCCCAGATTTTATTTGCGTTGTTGCCCATCAAAGGTTTTTGCTTTGGATCAAGGAAAAACGACAAATAAAGACTTCTAAATGTCCAAAAGAACAAGTATGAGACTCAAATTTTTAAAAGGTAAATTATCAATTGGAACGTAGTATCTATTAACAATTGTCTGGTTCTTTAATTGTCATTTTGAAAATATGAGTCGCTTACTCATCCTTTTAAACATTCGGAAATCTTTATTATTCGTTTTCCCTTGGATTAATTCATATGAGGGTTTTATTCTTATGCACATGTATTGCCTCATGCTAGTGGTTGCATGCATCTTATGAATAAGAAAATTTTTATGATAATTAATTTGACTGTATTTTGATGTTCTAATAAGGCATGCCCCATTTTTTTTATTTCATGTTGTATCTATGTCACATTTGATGGCATATATGCTTTTTCACAATCATTTTCATTTAAAAATGACATCCCCTTAGTGTGTAAATAGTAATACTAAGGACGAGAAAACAAATCATAGTGGCCGGGAGTGATCCATGCATGCCAAAAGAAAACTCATATTTCATCTCACTTGCTTTATTTGGAACAAAAACTACAGCCATGGACAGAGAATTTACCATTTTTTCGTTATTGTCAAGAAAGTTAACCCTGCCAAAAGTTGTTTTGAAAGAAATTATTATTTTTTAGAAGCTAGGTCGGTTACTTTTAGACTTTTCTAGCCTAAAATTTCAAGTGCACTAGATTTGTTCGATGTTATACATGATTAATAAGTAGAGCGAGTAAATGAGATCTAAAGTTGCCTGATTATTATGTTCTTACGGCAACATACGCCAGTGAAGTGTGACAAATGATGATCAATCATGACAATGATGAGATTACTTATATAAAGCTTAGTGGAGCGGTAACAACCCAATAGTTACACTCCATTTTCTCGTGAAATATAATGATGGCCTCCTCCTCTTTTTCTCACTATTTATATGGTCTGAAATGTCTTTTTCTTAACCAAACTCAATGCTGTTTTAATTTGGATGATGATGTATAGTGTGTGTTTGTGTGGAATTAGAGTAAAGGAGCAAATTGAATATTGAAGTTTTTTTGTTAAGAGCATCTAAGCACCATATTTTTTTTAATTACCTTAAATGCACATAAACATTAAATAGTGAAGTGTTTTTTTTATTTAATATTTATGTGCATAATTAGTAATTAATGAATTAATTTTAAATGTCTATCTAATATCACGTGACATTAAATTATTTAAGATACATGGGAATATAGGATACAAAATAACACATAAAAATGCAGTTACTCCAATCCTAAATATAAAATCATTTAAAATTTTTTTGTAGGGTGAGAAGAAGTTATAGTAATAATTTTGGATGATTCAAAACCGTTCCTAATTATATCTTCGTATGTTAAAAATGATCACTTTTTATTTGAACCTTTCTATGAATATATGGAATTAGGAAAACTTTACTACTTTAGTTCTAGAAGCTCCCAGCAAATCTTTGTTGATTACATATGCTCCCTCCCTCCTTGGCCTCCAAATACTCTTACACTTTGTATATCATCACTTCACAATTCAAATTGAATACATATGATGAAATACGTACATATATCATTCATATCCAGAAAATGTATACGAGCCCAAAGTCATTTACAACTTTATATTAACACTACTACTAATTAGTTTGACTATATATATCAATAGTTGGGTAGGCATATATGTTTATAAAATATACTAATATTTAATACTCATGTGTTTTGACGACGCAGGATAATCAAATGTTCCCGTCTCTTATCATTGTAATTGGTGGGTGGTAGAGTATTAAGCGAAATTATTTTTTACAAGCACTAGGATCCTCTTCTTATGGGCAATATAGTTAAACACTTCTCAAAACCTAGTTTTCACCAAATTTTGAGAAATTAGCTCGTTTCACTGGACCTGATCTTCTGTTATTGATAAGATATTATTGTTTCTCATCCAATGCTGTATATGACAACTAACTATCAAAATAACATGCGTGTGTGCGTGAATGAAATCATAATATCATTAGTTTCAATAATTCATTATTTAGTTAGATTAACTTCCCACAAAGAAGAATTGAAAACTTGCCTAAAGAATCAGAACTTAAAACATATACATGGACACGGCCTTAAAAACCACGAACAAACAATCAAACAGAAGGCGTGCTATTGCTAGCAAGGCGTCGCTCTTTGTACCTTTTTAATACTGAAATTTAAACTTGATCGACGTTCTTCTCGATCGCAAATTTAGTTGCTTTGCTTCGTTGATTAAATTGAGTGAATTATTATACTACCTCCGGTCCTAAATATAGGACCTAATTGATTTTTTTGGAGAGATTAAGGTTGCGAAATAGGTTATTAAATGATGACATATTTGATATATTTTTAGATTATCCATTAGTTTATAGGTAAAATAAACTAGTTTAAGGGAAAAAATTAGGTAAATCAATTTATAATTAACTTATTTTGTTTTTTTAAGGATTTTCTAGAAAAAGTCAATTAGGTCTTATATTTAGGATCGGAGGGACTATAATATTATATTTTTTGTAGTTAGCTAAATAAATCTAGCATTATTCTTAGCACATAAATGTACGAGAGGTTGGGCCCCTAACTACATTAATTGTTTTTTTTTTGGCGTAACATTCTAATATTAATATTATAATAGATCTCAAGACAAGTTTTGATATCATATCAGGCACTACTTCAATTTTAACAAAAATATTTTAATTTATTCGCATATAGCTGTCATCATATGTGTTATACCTTCAAATTATGACCCAGTGATGCATGCCAAGGAATAATTAATTGATCTTCACCAAAACCAACACAAACATGAGTTTAATAATGTGACGGAATATCGATTAGAGAGGCAAAGAGACGAGGAACATTATTGGTTCTCAAATGCTGTAACAAATGGAAAGCAAATATTCACACAAGGAGGCAAGATTTATGATATCTCAAAAGCACCAACCATACGTCAGAGTGAGAGAGATTTGTCATTGAAAACCCTAACACACATATCTTCACGTGCAGTACCCAGATTCCACCCCAACATATATGATCTCCACCATATTACCAAGCAAATCTTAAATTCAGATCACGTTAACTGTCCATATACATTTACATATTCATCATATTGATATTAATAATTTGATGAATGAAATGGTTTAATAATGTACTAAAACCCCTTTTATGGAATAATATTAACTATATGAACACTACTGGGTTAGGAAGAACGCAGAGGGCTTTAGCTATTTTCCTCTCACTTGCTTATAAGAAAACAAATAAGCAAATTTATGCAAAAATTAAACTGCATCGAAAACACCATTATCATTATCCATCCCTTGTGCCACCCATAATGGGTGGGAACTTATCATCTCTAAGTAATTATCACGGATACATATGCAGGGTTCGAGATCTCAATTCCACTATTTAAGTTAAAACAACCTACAGTCAACTAATCTAAGTGCTTGGTGATATCTAGTTTGCTTTTACTAACACATTCAGTGACTTGAAATGTCTGCATCATACTAAAACAAGATGAAAAAGAGAGATGAATGAAAGGAACTTCATTAATACACACACGTGTCTGTTATAAACCTCTCTTTTTTCATGTAGAAGAAAACCGCCCTGATGATTGGGATATATGATGAATGAATAAGTAGATTTGATCGTGATCCTACCAACAGGTGAAGCAACCACATGATCCAATCCTTCCTAGAAACTGAAATCTGACAGAAAAGCTTAGATCATGCTGGCAGCTTCATCTATTAGCGGTGCACGATATGTATTAATTAACTAGCAGATCATAAAGTGACGAGGGAGAGAGATAGGAGAGAAACACACAAATATGGAGAAGAAGGCTCTTAGAATTAATCTTGACAGAGGGAGAGGATAGAAGGGAGATGGGAAAGTTAAAGGGATATAAATAGAGAGTTGGAAAGCTAAAGAACTGAAAAGAGTAACCGTGTTAGTGATTTAGTTAATACTAAATTAATACAGTGTTGTTAATTAGGAGATGACATGTGTCATTGTGGTCCAAAGCTAAACAGAATTTAAATAGTATGATCATGACCAATATGCTCCCAACATTACACAACAGGCACGATTGAGTGGTTCCAAGTTTATCTTGGAGTACACATCAACCAAAGAAAAAAGTGCATTGTCACTAACTTAATGGGGGACCATTTGCATGGCTTCCTACAATTCCAACATTAAAAGAAATTTCACTAGAAACGCATCCTAATGAATAACCCATCTGCCATGTTTAATTTAGATAAGTGCAAGTAAAATAATTATAATAAGATTGTGTGTGTGTATGTGTGTATTTGCGTGTGATGATAGCTCTTCTTTTTTACCTATTGAACGTGAGGTATTATACTTATTGTCTGACAAAATCCTTTTTGATAACCTGGTGGGTTAGCTTGAGTGGTAAGTACTCTCGTCCCTTAAGTAAGTAGTTGGGGGTTTGATCCCTAACCCTTGTGAATGAAGCAAATTCACAGATCAACTGTCTCCCCCTATATGGGACTTCTATCAGAACAGCGAGGGATTAGTCTCACTTGACACGCGGGTGGGATAGCCTTGGGAAACAAAAAAAAATCCCTTCTTGATCTATATATCATTCGAGTTGGCTTCGATTATTTTGGGTTTATCACCAATAATTATATAAAAAAGCAATATTACTGTATTTATTATATTGTGAGGCTCTTGCTGTGATTTTTACGTAGATGTTTCTCTCGAGTTGTTGTGATGTCTTTGGCAGATCTATGCATGGAACTAATATATGCACGCAGAGCCATCCCCATTTAACAATATATCAGAATGTGGAAAACACATTATTCCATGAGAAAAGTTCCCAATATATTGACCTCACCACGGGATATCCCATAGTCAATCGCATCTACACTTGTACGAATTACTTTCTTTAAGATCACATACTCTTCTTTTCAACTATATAGAGCCAACTTCCTTCTCCCTTTTTGGTCAACAGTTTATGTTATTCCTTGTGGTACGAGGTTCAAAAGCATTATTGTATGCATGTAGAAGGGGAGGTTTCTAAATATTTGAGGTAAACTAAAATGTAATAAAAAAATATAAACATACAGAAAATAATTTTCCTGACTAACAACATACAACATGGCTCCTTATAAAAATAACTAAGAAGCTATTATTTACTCCCTCCAGTCCTAAATATAAGACCTAGTTGACTTTTTTTTGGAGATGTTAAAGTTACAATATATGTTATTAAATTATGACATATTTGATATATTTTTAGATTAGTCATTAGTTTATAAACTAGTTTAAGGGAAAAATTGGATAAATCAATTTATAATTGACTTATTTTACTTTTTTAGGATTTTCAGAAAAAATCAACTAGGTCTTATATTTAAGAACGGAAGGAGTATTAATGATAAGAATATAATGATACTATCTCCGGTCCTAATATATATAAGAACTAATTGACTTTTTTTGGAGAGATTAAAATTGCAAAATAGGTTATTAAATCATGACATTTGATATCTTTTTAGATTATCCATTAGCAGCATATAGGTAAAATAAACTAGTGTAAGAAAAAAATTAGGTAAATCAATTTATAATTAACTTATTTTGCTTTTTTTAGGATTTTTCAAAAAAGTCAACTAGGTCTTATATTTAGGACCGGAAGGAGTATTATATAGGACCCATATTGAGACTCAAAAAGAACCATTCTTAACTTAAAAATTTGCCACCACATATCAAATTCTTCGCGTTTTCATTTGAATAACAGCAAGAAAATTGGAATGAAATTAATATAACACAAGTGTTTTTTTTTTGCCAATTTAACACAAGTGTTATGTAAAGATAAAGTAACATGTCAAGATTTTATCCTTTGAACTGCCAACATGTTGAGAATTCAAGGTGTATGTAGTGTACAACGTGCTATTTTGAAGGAATTGGTATCTGTTCGATCGACATGAGTTCGATGTTCTCATGTTTTCTTTTGATAACTAGCGATATCTCCAGTGCTTCGCACGGGAAAGATAGGCAAATAAAAAGACACAATAAAACATTTGTAGATATATATTAGACCAAAAAGATCACCATAATGTTGACACTAAAGATATAAATCTTTAAGGCAAATTCACAAAAAAAAAATATGTGACTCAAATAAATTCGCCCAAGAAAGTAAATAATACGTGGGCCAAATAAATAAATAATAAATATAATAAATAATATAAATAATAAATAATAAATAATAAATAATAATAATAAATAATAAATATAATAATAAATATAAATAATTAAATAATTAAATATAAATAAAAAATAAATAATAAATATAATAATATAATAAATATATTAAATAATTAATAATTAAAAAAGTAAAAAATTGCCAAATAATAAATATAAATAATAATAATAAATAATAAATATAATAATAAATATAAATATTAAATAATTTACTCATGAACAAATTTTTTATTTTTTTTTAACCTTTTATTTTAACAAATTTGCACTAAAAAAATCTATGACAAATTTTCTTTTAACTTTTTTTTACCTTCTTTTTTAACAAATTTGCACTAAAAAAATATATGACAACTTTTTTTAGCTAAAATATTGGGTGAAAAAATCATATAATAACTAATTTTTTTTTAAAAAAAAGTTAAAAAAATAAAAAATATATTATAGATCCAAATAAATTAGCCCAAGAAAGTAAAGAATACGTAATAGAGAATATCGATCACTGCACTAAAAATTTGCTCATGAACTAATTTTTTAATTTTTTTAACTTTTTTTTAACAAATTTAAACTAAAAAAATGCATGACAATTTTTCTTAGCTAAAATATCGGTGAAAAAAATCATATAATATAGTAAATTTTTTTTTAAAAAAAAAAAGAAAAAATAAATAAATAATATATTATATTCTACTAAATCACTATTCATGAACAGTGCTAATAAAATATGCGACTCAAATGAATTAGCCTAAGAAAGTAAAGAAAAAAAAGTTAAAAAAAAATATGCTCATGAACAAATTTTTTAATTTGTTTTTTAACAAATTTGCACTAAAAAAATATATGACAAATTTCTTTAGTGCAAAATATCGAGTGTAAAAAATCATATAATAGTTATTTTTTTCAAAATAATAATAATAATAATATATTACAGACCCAAATAAATTAGCCCAACAAAGTAAAGAATACGTAACCCAAATAAATCCGCACAAGAAACCAATCACATACAATAGTAATAGAGAATGTCAATCACTGCACTAAAAATTCGCTCATGAACAAACTTTTTAACTTTTTTTTAACAAATTTGCACTAAAAAAATATATGACAAATTTTTTTAACTAAAATATCGGGTGAAAAAATTCATATAATAACTAATTTTTTTTTTAAAAAAAATCTATTGTAATTATTCTTATATTTAAAAATTATTGCTAAAAATTTGCTCATGAACAAATTTTTGAACCTTTTTTTTTAACAAATTTGCACTAAATAAATATATGACAAATTTTTTTAACTAAAATATCTGGTGAAAAAAATCATATAATAACTAATTTTTTTTAAAAAACAATTAAAAAAAATATTTTTTTTTAAAAAAGAAAATTTAAAAAAAATAATATTATTATATTCCACCAAAACACTGTTCATGCACTCACAAAAACACTGTTAATGAACAGTGCTATGAACAGTGTTTGGTAGAAGAGTTTTATAATATCTATTGATGATGATGATTGATGATGTAGCGTTCGGGGGGAAATCACATCATGGAAGAGATAAAAACTAGAAAGTCACAGCCTCAAAGGGATATAGCCATATAGGGGACATGTACAATACTGTAATTCACAAGAAACAGCCATCTTTTTCTTAGTAAAGAAATGGCCCAACTTCCCTTTGCCAAAAAGAATATTTCCGAGAAACGATTGCACTCATCCAATCATCCGTATATCAGACCTATGCTTCAAAACACATTCCAATTCATGACCTGTACAGCTTAATTACACACTAAAAGCTTCATGTGTGTTTTTGTGTATATACATCAAATAAAAAGCCAATAGACACAACCAAAACAATCCTCCACCATTCACCCAAAATGAAGCCATACCTCAGGCAATCATTGCTTTCTTCCTTTATACAACCTATCCTGCTGTGTTAACTAAATGCTCCATCCACTGTGTGAGCACACATAAATCCTGATGCTAGTTGGCTCTTAACAATCATGTCTGCCATCCTGATGCAAGTTAGCTCTCAACACTCATGTCTGCCATCCTGATGTAAGTTAGCTCTTGACGCTCCTGTCGGCTGCGAGGTTCCTAACTTCTCAGTGTCAACCTGGTTCACCCAGTCAGAATCTGAGCACTGCTTCGTTTACCCATTTACAATCTTCAAAAATTATGGATGCACACAAATCTGTTTTCTTGACTGTTGAGTTTCACTCAGAACCCAATATCAGGATTCAAGAATCAAAGGAGGGCCCAGAAACAGAAGTAATCAAAGTTAACAATCATTTTACGAGTTTCACCCCCGTTTTGATAAACCTCGCAAACTCTCTTCCGGTATCGTCCAGGAAACCAAGTTACCACTCGAATCCCCACTCAATAACTGTTTCAGATCACTTGTCAGGTGGAGGGCAGTGACAGGATGTTTATGGAACTTCAGTACTTTGCGTAGCACCAACTTGTATTCTGGTTCTTTTCCATCAAGATTTAAGACTGCCCCACTAGAGGCTTTACTAAGGGTGCTAACAGGATCAGAACAGTGAACCCTTTGCCACACCTTGACAGCTCCACTCTGATGACCTGTGGCATACCAGTTTATGTCCATCCAATCTGAAAATGTACTGCTTGTCACTGATAGAATAGAATCGGATGGGAGTTGTGACGTGTTGATCATAGCCAGGCAATCCCCATTGATGCTCCATATCGCAAGAAGGATACCTGCAGCAGTAACAATCTCCCCGGACAAGTCATTAACAAAAATTGCTGACACCGGCACCGGGAACTCGGGGAGCTGTCGAACAAATCCCATGGAGCTGAGATCCCATACGATAACTGTGCAATCATCTGATCCACTCACAATAAGCATGTAAGGCTGGCTAACTTTAAGACATGTGATTTTGGCTGTGTGCGCACAAAGTGACATCTCCAGCTGTAAGCATAGCAAAGCACGGGGCTTAGACTTGCTGATTCTACAGACATTTACTAGCCCATCATCACCCCCAGTAACCAAGATCCGGCCATCATGGCTAACTCCAGCACACTGAATTTGGTTACCCCCATGCAAATTTTCATGGGTTGAAAGAAGCTTGTTTTGATCGTAGCTCATAAATCTCAGGCTGCGGTCAGGAAATCCCCAAGCAACATATTTGGAATATGTTTTTGGTTTGAGCAAACTGTTAGCTCCTGCCACAAGAATTTTATCATAAGAAGTAACAATTTGAGTGATAGGTAAAGAAGTTTTGCGAATTTCATGTGGAACAAGATGCATGGAAAATTTAAGGGGATGAGGTGGAAGTTTTCTGTCAGTTCGCCTTTTCGCATGGGGTTTGTGGAATAGTTGTTTGGGTGTCTGGCCAAAATGATTAATTTGTGCCAAAATGGATGCTTTCATTGCAGGATCAGTAACTGAGTCTATGTCTACACTCCCTTCATAGGTATAATGATAAAACACATTGACAGATTCCTCAGCAGCCTGTCAAGTTTTCCAAGAAAAGATATTAGAAGCAGATTAAAAATATATACATGGCAAAAAAGACACATTAACAGAGAAATTTAAAGTACCACTTCAGTCCATTTATATAAATTCTGATGCATATATTAGATTAAACTCATGACAATTAAGAAAAGAGATAAGTTTATAATATACAAAGATTCAGAAATTACAAGAATAACTTGTCAAGATGGAAAGCTATCTACTGTAATAACTAATTAAGCATGACACCCACCTTCCCTCTTTGCTTATATCCGAAAATGAGGTCTATCCAATGATGCAAATTAGCTGAGACATAATCAGATTCGAGAGCTTCCCTATGCTTCCGGACAAACTCTCTTGCACTGCCCTTGGCCCATGGAGGTAGGATAACATCCGCAACCTGAAAGAAACACCATTGTCATTATACTACCAGTAATTTCAACATGTGTTTCATCTTTTGAAACTTTATAAATCGACATTTAAAAAAGAAGCACTAGAATAACCTGCTCCCCAGACTGCTTTTCTCCAAGGTCAAGATTGAAATGATTTTCCAAGAACTCCGGCATATAGAAAAATTCTGGAATCAACTCCTTCACATCAGATGTGTTTCCTCTCCCAGCTGCACTTAACCAAGTATCCCTTAAGCTATTGAAAAGACGATCAGCATGATCAAACTGACCACCTTGAAGCTTTTGGTTCTCTGAACTAAATGGGGGCAGGCGGATAAGGTAGAAGAGGACAATTCCCGCACTGGAATAATGAGATCCATAATGAAACTTGGGGACCTCTGGATCATCCCAGCTCTCATATCTAACATAGAAAATATGAAAATCATAAATCAGATTTAGAAGAAATTAACTTATAAGATCAGATGTCGGTGATACTGACTTTCTCTTGATACACAAGTCATAATATTGTAACCTAATTGGTAGAATTGATTTGCTGTGGATGCAAAGAAACCATGGGATAATTATTCCCATGCCTTTTGAGTATATTAAATGTATGGCATGATTTCTGTCATTTTGAATCCATTTCAGAGAAAATGTTTTGTTAGGTATGCTTCTTGCAACTCATCAAACATATAGTGTATTAATAATATGGCAATGGCTCTAAAGAACATGCCATAGACAATGAAAAGTTCCAACTCTAAGAGAGAAGTTATGCAAAAATGATATGGAACCAACCTTTTCTTAAATTCATCTTCTCCTTCAGGTGTCTGGCAGCCCATTGGCTTTTCCAACTTGCGAAATGTTTTTGGATTGGACAAGTCAAGATTTTCACTCTCATAATCTGCAAGGACCCAGGGAAAGACTGGGTATTGCGTAAGATCGCTATAACCACGTCCTGCCAAGGTATTGAGATGCATAAGGTACTGGAAATTGCTTATTTCTCCATTTTCCCACCTTTTAGTAAAGGACTTGTCCATTATTTTAAAGAGACGGCTACCCTCATTGCTTTCTTGTTTTGAGGTTCCAGATATGGTAGTGTCCAGCCTAAAGCAAAACAGAAAAAAAATGGTTCCAACGTGAAAAGGGATAAGTAAACGACATAAAAAAAAATTATAATAATGAAACATAAAAACAGAGACACACACACACACACAAAAGACACCAACATTTTGATAGGAAACCAGAGTTCATGCAATTGAGCATATATGGAAGGGAATCAAACATCAAATACTTCAAGCATACTTTGCATGCGTGTCTATTTTTTACACACTCTTTTTTTGCCAGACTATTTTTCATACACCCAACCCAACCATGCTAACACATTAACTCAAAAAAAATATGCATAATAAAAGTAAATTGAGTGAACACAGAGACAGTAGAACATTAAGCAAAATAAATATGCTTACAAGCTATTCCGAGGAAGATTCATGGCAATTAGATTTTTAAAAACCTCTTCTCGTTCCCTTTTGTGGAAAACCAAGAGATCATTGCATCCATCCATGCTAAATATTTCAATAGCCACAGGACGTAGCTGATAATCACGCTTCAATATCTCATGAACACTATTAAGTTTCCACATGTGCCACGGATGAGGTAAATTCCCACTGCTACGCACTTTTTCCTTTCCCCATGCACCACCACTACAGGCCCATGCTCTTCCTCCAACCCATGATCTAGCTGAGGTGCTCACTGACAAAGTTGATTTACTTTGAAAATCTACACTCCCTGTAACATCTTTCTTTACACCCAAAGCCTGATCAATAACTGAGAGTTCATCTTCAAATTCCTTCTCACAGAAGCGGCCAGAGTTGTCAATAAAGAAATTTTCAATCACATACAAACATAGTTCACCTATCAAAAATATTCCATCATGCTTGTCAAGACCTACAACTCGTTCACAGTTATATTTAAATCTTATTCTCTCACTTGGTTCCAGAAAAGGTCTGATTAAGAATTCACCGTTATCATGCAGTTCTTTGTCAAATTTCTCATCTGAAAACTTAGCATCACCAACTTGCACAGATGATTGCTGAAGAGATTCCAAGTCTGATCTTCCTTGGATGCTCTCTTCTATAGGCATTGACACTGTACTAGACTTGGCACCAGTCTCAAGTGCAGAATAAAGGCTTGCTTCATTTATACTGCTAGCTTTATCATCATTCCCATCAGAAACATCACCTTTGACAATGTCCAACTTATTAAATGAAGGCACATCATATGGCTTGTCATTATCTGTCAATTGTTGAAAATAATGTTCAGAATCAGAATCAGAAGCATCAGGACGCTTCTCAATTTTCCCTTTAGACAACTCAGCTTCATCTATTTCAAACTGTCCATCTAAAATATTTTGAATGGTATCAATTTTCAGTTTGCAGCGCTCAAGTTTTTTGCGCATCCGATATGGACCTTCAATGGGACAGAGCTGCCATTCCAGCTCTTCAGTCATCGATGATTTACAGAGAGGGAATAACCCACGTTCATGTACAAGTTGCTGAAGATGGCTTTGCCATTGACTCTCAGCATGCAGAACCCATCCATACTTATCTTGCCTGACAACTCTCAACTCGGTAGACATCACATCACGAATTGATTCCAGGGCATATCTTCTCTCATTTAGCTGCTCCCAATGTTTTAAATCCAATTTCGCAACTTCTCGAGATTTCCTCCCCATTTCCTTCTTTCTACGACCTTCCATACCTTTGATTCTCACCCCAGGAAATTTTGCCGATCCAGCAATATACTGCACCCACATAATGCCAGCAGACTGTTCTAAAACTTTATTCACAATATGTTCGTTATGCTGATACCAATAAAAAAACTCAGATAAATTTCTAGTCAATAATTTATCAAAACCACCATGAAGTACATCAAATTTCTCCCCTTGATTTGCTTTAGAAACAAGCAAGTCTTCAAAGGCAGCCCTCCTATGCACTAGAAGATACTTAACCAATTCAATGGCCATATCCTGCACACTCTGCCTTTGATCACAGAGAAGTGATAAAAGATTCACACAAAGGCAGCAATTCATATCTGTATCCATATTGCTAGGACAGAATATAATTCTTCTATGAGCAACCAATAATTGTAAGACCGTAGAGATGTCATTTCCTGAATCATCTTGAGGAGCTGAGGATGATCTCCTTTTAGACTCATTGAGCAAACCCAAGCGTGAAAGGAGATCATCTTCCCCTATACTGCTTAAAAATGATGGGAGAAAGCAGTATAATATCATTCTATTTGTGTTTTTAAGAATGGAATATACATAGGCTTCAAGCAGTTTACTTCCTCTAGTAATCGATAACAAACCCTTTCCACCAGGAGATGATTCTTCAATACGACCATCTTTGTTTGCTAACTGCAACATTGATAACAAGAAGTCAAGACATTTTATTACACTAGATGGTTGAGGAAAAGCACCCATATATACACGATCCACTATTAATCCACACAAAGCATCCAAGTTCGAAGACCAACGACTTTTATCCAACTTCTTCTCATCTTCTTCATCATCACGTAACAATCGCCTTTCAAGGAAGTTCAAAAATCTAATAATGCACAGGCCCTGAAAGACTAACACTGATTCAGCATCAACATATAGAGGAACGCTTTCCAAGATGTTCTCAATAACCTGTGATGCTTTCAGCTGCTCTGTCACAAAATCAGAAAGAACTTCTGCAATAAAATCTAGAACAGCAGTTGCTCCTGCTGAACACGGCCCACCACCATATCCAGACTCATCTATATCCAGAAGCAACTTTGAAGTTACAGCAAAATAGTCACTTGTGGCAGATGGACCTTGAGAATTGGACTTCAAACCTGAAACTGACTCAAAATTCCCAACTGACAAGGAAGAATCTATAGAGGGCGTTGCTGCTAAGGGAAATTTAGATTCATTCTGGCCCGCATTTCCCAGCCACGATGTCAACCCCATAGCTGGTGAAAAAGGAAATCTAGAACTAGACTTTTCAGATAAAATGGGAGAGTCAGATGTGGGGAAAGATGCAGAGCTCTGTATATCTGTTATTTGGAGATTGTCCAAAGTGCCTTTGAAACTGTGAAAGCCAGAGTCCATTGCATCCCCGTGGGCAGGCAGTTGATCTGCATTATCACCATCCAACACCTTGACATATTTATTTGACTCCATCTGGGATGTTTTAACCCCATCATCTGATCTCACCGCATCCACAGTGTTCACGGGTGCAGCCATATCTTCGGAACTTGTACTTACCTTTCCTTGAGGAAAGCTTCCAAGACTCATGGAGGTTTTGACGGATGGTTCCTGCTCAAGAGGCAGGCTAGAGAATGTATTGTGTGAACTGCATGTATCATCGCAATCATTTAAGGTTTTCTCTTCTATGCTGGCAGAGAGTTCTTTTGCGAAATTCACAGCATGGACAGCTCTGAAAAGAAGAAAAATGATTTAACCAAAACAATGCAAGAAATCGACCTACAAATATGGGTAGGAAACTATACAGAAGAAGAGCAAGAAAACAGAGTTGTCTTAAAACATACCTGACACATGAAAAGTATAGATCGATGCAGCTTTCGAGAAATTCGGAAAGCCTACAAGCAGCAGTAAAAGAAGGACACATCTTAGCCAGATCAACCATAAACCTAAGAACTGCAGTTGCCACAGCAGGAGCTGAAGCATCACCACCCATTAAACGGGCAGCATAAGTCTTATGCACCAGAGCTTCCCCCTGAAGTTCATCAGCCATATCTGAATATCCCTCTACAAGCTCAGCGACAAGGCTTGCACCAAACTGCGAAAGATTACCGGTTTGGTGAGCATACATTGAGTGCATGCTTAACTTAGCAAAAGTAGATTTTGCCATAGCAATCAAAGAATCCAACAATTCTATAAACTTCAGCTCTACATAACTTCCATCACTTGGCATAAGTGCATGAAAATCCAGCATCCGAACCTCCGGTAGCCTAGGATAAACCGGCTTGCCAAATATCAAACAAAACAATATATAATAAATATCAGGGGAATCATAGAAACTTGGAAGCACCCGAACCAAACTTTGATGACCTCCACTCGATCGAAATTTAAGAGCAAAAGTAGGAGAAGTAAGACACACGCCAAGTAAAGTCATGACCCATCTAATACTTGTGGGATGAACTGATTCATCAAGAAAATATGTAATCAGTTTGGAAGAAACATTTTTATGCCACTGTTCAAGCAACTCTTCAGATTTTATAGTCACTTGTAGATCAATAAGCATCTCCAGCAACATATTTCTGACAATCACATGTTTCCCCATTGACTCTCTCATTATTGGACTTTGTGGAACCAACCTAGGGGGGTCAAATGACATCATCACAAATCTAACCACATTATCAAGCTCAGAAGACAGAAAGCCATCTTCCAATATGACACCAAGTAGCACGACCAATTTTTCCAACACAGGAACTTCCACATCACCCCTTTTCAAAGTCGCAAGTAAATGTTGAACAAGGTTAATTCGCCGAAGAATAGTAAGGTTATGGTTTCTGTACCAGTGCATAGATACCAAATGTTCAAGAAATCCCAGCAATGAAATTTGGATTGAAACTGGAGCTGTAACCCACACTGTCCAATCCAACAAGACATGTTCAACCATGTCTGCATTTGACAAAACAATACAATTTGAAGTTTCAGCTGCAATATCAGCAGTTTCCAACTCTGAAATATGACTAAATAAATCTTTCTGAATGGAAAAATCATCCATATCACCAGGAGATCCTACTGAAGAACTCTCATCCTGAAACTTAGATAGATAATGATCCTCAAGACTGGTTTCCTGAATAGGTGCCCTAGGGGACAAAACAGTTTGAGTACTTTCCAACTTTTTTGGTTCAGAAAATGAAGCTTCACAAGCAGCAATTTGAAAGAAGATCTCAAGAGATGGCATCTCAAATAGAGACATTCTACGACGCAAAAAAACTGCAAGTAGATGGTAGCCCCTCAAAGATTGCATGTCCTTGACATTCTGAGGATTTTGATGAAGTGCACATGAAAGCAATGTCAGGGCCATGTGTAGCATATCCCTAGTCTCCGCAGCTTCAATAAGAGCTAACACAACTGCCATGCCACCTATAGGACAAATAGTCTCTCCAATCACACGTTGCTTGCAGATATAAATATCTCCATACAATCGGCCAAAACGAGGAATACCTGCAAACCACAACGCATTAATGAAACAGAATGAGAAAATCAAATCAACAGAAGAAAAGCAAAAGAGAAAGTTATAAAGTTGTGGCTAGTCAATGTAGTTCCACACCTCCAATGGGAGAAGCAGCAGCAGACATTGGATCAACCAAATTAAGCATCGAAAAACTCCCTGATGAACAAATAAACTCTGTACAGGTCCCATCAAATGCAAATATAAGTTTTTTCCCAGAAAGTTGTAAAGAAAGGTTTCCTAGTCTCTCCAAATTCCACACAATCCCACTCCCATCTGCCTTCAGGTCACCTTGCTTGCTAGATGCATCAAGCCTCTGACCATTAGATGCCACAGTCAAATCAGCATGTAAAGAATCTAGTATGGCCATACTACCACCACCACAAGCCTGGTTAGGTACAAACTGGAGAAGATCTGTGTCTTGGAAAAGACCTCGATAACCTCTACCAAGAATGTACATAAAACAAATACAACCAGATGTAAGCACTTCTTCAAAAAGGTAGCAACATCGCAGTTTCCAAGTCAAGTCACTAACTCTTGCATTAACAATTGAAGTCCCAATAGTAACCTGCAATGGTTTACCCGGCGGAGATGGTGAGTATCCTAACTTTCCAGTATGTCTAAGCTTTCCATTAAGATAGATATAGGCAACACTAGCTTGGAAGAGACCAGCAAGAGCATTTGGCTTGCTGTGAACAACAGCAAGGTGATGCCACCTTCCTTCTTCCAGTTCTAACCCAGAAAATGACAAGGAACAAGAGTCACTGATTGCAAGAGTTAGAACACCATCCTCCTGAAGATAAAGTTCAGCAAAGATTGCATTATCACTAGAGGAACCAACCGAAAATATCCTTAAAATGTGTCGTTCTTGCTGCTGCCCATTTGAGCCAGATCGCTTCTTAGAAGAGATGAATTTGGAAGGGTCTGTTTCTTTTGATTGTGCTTTTAAAAAATTTCGAAACTGGAACCAACAAACAAATGAGTAGCCAGCAGCTGGAGGCCACGATCTTTCACCAAGGGAAACCTGAATGGCAGCATGGCCAATCCTACTCATGTCCATCTCCACAAATGGTGCCAAAGAAATATTTTCAGAGGCCATCTCTTCCTTCAAAATCAATTTCTCCATCATTTCAATGATTCTCTGACCAGAATTTTTAAGCCTCAGTTGTAAAATATATCTGATGAGCATACGAAGTTCAGATGGAGACAACCTAGACATACAGAAACATTGTATTCAACATTATAAATAACAAATCACATTAAATGGAAGAAAAAATACTGAACATTAATATAATATATATCCTACCTATAGGAACCAAGAACTTCCATAATCTTCAATGCATAAAAAAGTAATTGAGATGAACCCAGAAGGAAAGGATGGATCATCTCCAGCAAAAGTTCCACACAACCTAAAAATACATAAGGAAATAGTGGTTAAACTAACATTGAGCATCGATGGTTCCGTTTTTTTTTTTTTGGGTGGGGTGGGGGTTTGCACAGTACATACCTACAGAGGTGAGACTTTCTTGATTAAAGGGGCCAGCATGAGCAAGCTTTTCAATTAAGTGCAACACTTCCAACTGTACCTTGGGAGTAAACAGCAATAATGAATGGATCAAAACCCTAGCAGCACCAGCATTGTAAATACGCTCTCTATCGGGATTAATTGGACCTGAAGGAGTTAATAGAAGAGTATGACATGACTCATCCTCAATTGCATTTATCAGTTTTGAACCTTCAGATGTCAAGAAAGGTGGAATCACAATTTCAAGGGCAAGTTCCAGCATCAACTGGATGACTTGCTTTTCATACTCCACACAAAGTACGCCAGATTCAGATAAGAGATCGTAGAAAGTTTGTGAAGATATAATAGCATTCAACTTCATCCTATTAACATCATTGTTAGACACTCCAGCGGTTACCACACGTAACAAATACGTAAGCACCTTAATGGAATCATTCAATGCAATTGGGTCCATGTCCCTAACATCACTTTGGAATCCATGCAATGTGGTAAGCAAAAGAGAAAAACCAGTTGCTTCCCCGAAAACCTTCTGAGAAGAGTGATTGACTCCTAAGATTCGCCACAAAGCTCCCATGATGTCACATTTTGCATCAGTAGAAAGCTGGTATTGGGACCCTGAAGCGCTGGTGACCATTCCACTTTTTAAAATTTCAATCAACACACTCAGTTCATCAGGATGAGCCTGGTACAAGTAATGATTAGATAGCCAACTTGATGATTCCAAATGATCAACAATTGAATAAAGTAAACCCCATAAAAATATGACATTTCGAATCTAGGAAGCATGCATAGGCTTTCTTGATTGAAGATATTTAGAAGTTATTCATTTCTAATTCATATTTCATTGCCAGCATCAGAAGGCCGAGCAACGTTAAAATATAGAAATAATTGAAATTCGAAGAGAAATGGATGGTAGCTCTTACAAAAAATATATGCAGAGATTCAAAGTGAACAATGAACGTCAACTAACCTGTGAAACATCTTCAATTATAATACATGACAATATCCGAAGAACCCCTGATCGATGTACATCAGACACAAGAAAAGGCAATATAACGGTCACACCATTAGATGAGCGAAATAAAGCTTGATTAACCTCACACTTTTTTAATAAAGAAACCATGCAATCCCATGCAATATCAATGGTAGCTTCAACTTCAAAAATAGGAAACTTCCCAGAACCAGATTCCATGAGCCTAGGTGAGGTAATAATAACATCCTTATTGTCCAAATGTCTCTTAAAACAGCTTGAGCCAGATTTTTCCTCCATCAGATTGGATGGGTCATTCTGTTGATCTGGACTCAAACTCTTGTTTTTTTTCAAATCATCTAACAGAACTTCCAGTACACCAACTTCACGAAGAACTTTCTTGTACTGTTGGTCGAAAGACAAGAGTTTAACAAAGAAAGATAGTATTGTCTGCTTCAGTTCTGATGTAATCGATTGCTGCAGTAAGCAGCAAAGTGAAAGCAACTCTTGCTCAGGAACACAGTTCACAACAGTAACAGCATACTCAAGAATTTTCAATATAATCTCTTGCAAAGATGTAGGAAAACCAGCCATGTTAAGGATGAAAAGCGGAACAGTCCGTAATTGTTGACATAACTTATAGTTCTCTAGGTGACTTGAAAAAATTTTGAACATTCTATTTAACACTTCGGCCTGCAATTCTCTATTCTTAGCTTTAAGGAGAATATCTTGTAACATCTGGACTGCTTCAAGGTCCATAATTTTGTTATTTTCTTTCTCCCACACTTCATCACCAAATCGTTCAGAAGATGTTGTACGACTTCTGCTATGGCCACCTGCCTTTTTCTGAGAAGATTTAGAACCCTGGCCTCCAGAGGACCGTGGAGACTCGTTTGTCCCTGTTTGAGCCAGACTAACAAGAACATCAAGCAACCTGGACAATGCGGGTGAAAGATGATGAAGGGAAGAATCCTCTTGCCCTCTAAAATTCTGTCCTCCATCATCCAGTGCCTTGAATCCAGCTGAAACAATATCTTTGTCTGTAGATGACTCAAGATGAACAGACTGAAATCCCTGACTTTTTGTCATGTTGGATAAAGTTAGTGCAAACTGAACAAGAAATTGATATCCATGCGCATTATGTATATCCTCCCTGAGTCTGACGCCACCAGACTCTACAAAACCAGAATTTTAAGAAAAAGAAAACATCAGGACAAAGGGTTGTACACAAGAAAAGAGCCTTAGGATATGAATTGCAGAAATAAAAGTGTGGTGTTTAACAAGTTTATAGACCACAGTAACTGCTGAATTCATGGAAACCTAATTCATTCCAATTAAAGTACATTATATAAATGGAAAAACTGATTCACAAATTACCAGGTCTACAGGACAATTCCACACACTCAAATAACAAGTCGACAATGCCCATGGTGTAGGCAGAATCACCACAATTAGGATCAAAATCTTTGACAGCCATTAAAAGAATTTTTATCTGCATGATAGAAGGATATATCACAAGAATGTTCAGTATCAATATATAAAAAGTGAATACTGTGCACCCTAAAAGTCATCATTATGCCTATTGCACTAGTATACCACAATAACAAGTCTCCTTAAAACAAAAGCTATATAGGTAAACTGTTCACTTGGCTTAGTGGAAATGCAATATCGTGAAACAATAGGAAAGATTTCCAAATACAGTTAACTCATTTTATTAAATGCGTGAAAATTTTCAAAAAAAGAGTATGATTTAATACCACGCTTTTATCACATCAATGCCTAAACATCAGATGTCTTCCGTTATTTTAAGCAAAGCAAAATTCAAGTGCAAATTTCTTCGAACTTCATCAATATTAAACTGGTTAATGTCTCTATGAGCACAAAGTGCAAGGAAAATTTTACAAGCAGCCTTGTTGAAAATTTATTCTCTGACAAATTTAAAGACTGTTTCTCTTCATTCAATAAATAATAATATTGAAAGTTCTTGAACATGATACAAATGAAATGATGCTACAAAAATCCTTATCATAAATTCAATCTCCTATAATTATGTCAGCATTTTTTCTCTTCAACAAAAAAAGACAACAAGGCCAGTGAGGGATTTCTATAGTCCCGATGCACACCCAAAATCAACAATTTTACAGCCAACACTTGAAAGAATAATAATAAATTCCTATCCTGGAATAATTGAAAAATGAATAACATTCTCAACTCTCAAGCATTGCTAGACAAAAAAAGATCCTCAAATTTTTTATTCTGTTAACAACTGGCATATGCTTGTAGAGAGGTTGAGCAGAACTTTAACTGAATAATTGGGTAAAATGAGCAAAAAAAGCCTGAGATCACTATATATAAGTTTGACTTACAATAAATAGCTGAGATTTGAAGGCTAAGAACATACCAGATGATGATTGCGAATGTATTTAGCAGTGCTTCCATTGTCATTGACCAAAAGTAGACCCAGAATCTATAGATATATAAGCAGTAGCAACATGAATATTAAACCATCAGAGGCACAAAATCAACCCAAACTACTCATCTAAAGAAAAACTATCACATATGTCTAGCAATTTTAGTTGTAGACACATATACTTCCCTTTACCTGCATAGCATGTCTATGAAGTTGTATGCTGTGCAATGGAACAAGTCCTTTCTTGTAGTTTGAGAAAACTACCAAAGACCCCTTTGCAACCATTTGAAAAAGCAAATGAAGCGAATCATCCTCTATCAAACTCTGTGCTGCTGATGGATGGCTTGCCAATGCTTTCATAATATGCAGAATACTTCCCTCTATCTGCAGAAGTAAAGTAGTTCAAATAAATAGTAATTACGATTCACAAACACAAATATAATCTTGGCAGATTCCAATTGTAGGCAAAGACACATTTGATGCCCATTGCTTTAGGAAAGGTTTGAGAAACACAATGAAAAGATTGTGCAATAGAACAACAAAGGGTAAGTTTCCCATTGAAATTCAGGTTTCATTTGCTTGGCTTAATATACATTGTCAAGGTGGAATAGGGAATGGAAATATTTATTTAGGCTTCAATGGAACAAAATCTCAAAATCACATTCCCACAAATGTGAAAATGATAATTCCTGTTGTCCTTTGATGGAAATAATCTCATTCCTAGAAATGGAAGCTAAGACTATCATACCCTCATAGTAAAATCACCAAAAACCCATCATGCAAACAGAAGCTTTCTTCATCATGCAAACTTAACAAGGGACACACTTCTTTGGTCAACACTTAAATGGAGAGTGAAGCTCAATTTAGGAAACACTCAGTTATAGGACTAATTTTGGATTTCCGTGCTCGTGTAAAATGTAAACAAGTAAACTGATAGAATTCATGTTCTTAGCAACAAATTTTGCAATAAAATGCAGACTCCGTTGTCATTAGTAGTTAAAAATTTCTTTTAATATTAAATAAAAAAAAACTTCATTGGTAATCTAAAGTGATACTTCACAAATTCAAATATTTAAAAAACTCAACATTGATATTAACAGTGTAAACTAACTTTTGTTCCTGGTAACTATCTTCATTATAAGTGGCTTGTATAAAAGGAAAAAAAATTGAACAATTGAAAATTTAGAGCAAAGCAAAATAAAAAATATAAGAGGAAAATTAGTTGGAAGAGGAAGCTCCGCAAAAATAGCAAATGTAATTAATAATGTATGATACTATGAGAGAATTGTTAAAAAGTAAAACGATAAGAAATAAAAAGTCATGAAATCTAGCAGAAGCCAGATTGGAACTTTCCATAGGCCATCTGGCTTCTAGATTAATTAGATATATAGAATATATTTATCCCCACCCAAACCCACCTAGTGGGAGCTTTGTGCATTAGCGCCCTTTTTAGAAATTTAAAAAATTAATAATATACTAATGCTATTTTACATCAGGAGAACTATGGACATTTGATCAACCTTCCTTTTGTTCCATCAAAACCCATTCTTATACCCCATTACAATTCACATTCCCATTTAAAATGTCCCAGCAACCACACAGAGTATAATATACTCTATCTATCACAGGTTTGCCAGTTAAAACTAAGTTGCATATGACCAGAGAATTTTTTCAGCAAATTACGGCCATCAGTCCTTATGCTAACACAAATGCAGGTTGTGCAAATGCAAAAATAGACACAACACATGCATGTGTGTGTCTGTGCAATAACATGGAGAGAAACAAACCTCAAGCTGGCGAATTTGCCCAATGTCACCATTATAACCTTCTTGCAACACTTCTTGATTGACAACACTTGCCCGTTGAATGGCTACATCAGGATCTAAAAGGGCGTGGAGAATGTGAATGAGACAGCAAAATATACCAGAGTCAAGTAGGGATTGCTTGTCAGTAAACTGCAAAAAACATACACATAGTTCATCTTTGATAGAACCTGAATAAACATAAATAGAAATAGGGGAAAGGGAATAGAAGAGAAGAAGAGGGAGAGGGACTCTAAAACCAGAATCTGAAATTGTAAAGGAAAAAGTGGACTAGAACTAGAATCTAGTTCTAGGAGAAGACAAGAGTCTACATAATTTTATTCATCCATTCATGACAATCAACATTACAATAGGTCTGCATATGAACCTTACACATAACTGACACAGGAATTAATTCAAATTCAAGTACAATAATTGACATATTAATTTAAATACCATAACTGACTAACTGATAAACTGCTACAAGAGACAATAACAAATAACTACTCTTCCTAAAAGGCAGTAATACGTGGCATCCTGAGAATCTTACTGTAACAGGGGAAGAAATTACATTCAATGATACATGGAAAGATAGTGCAGAAAAGGCGATAGGTCATAGGTTAAAAATCATAATAGTATACAACCTCAATCACTCTGCACAATACAACACAAATCTAGTGATTCTAGGCCTTTACACGTAAGCAATTTTTTGTCTAGATTTTACAGAAAACCACTGGTGAGACAAGTATCACAGACCAAAAGTGCCAATTATAACTGAAATGGGATTATTCAGGCGCTAAATAGATATCAACCAACAAGACAACTCTAAGGGTGCTATCAACAAAGTAAACAAAACATATATCCCCTACTAAAGCACTGATTTCAAGAAAATTTTATTGTACCCCAGATACAAGGGCTTCCACAGCAGATAACAAATTTGATCCAGGACTGCTGCCATCCTGCCAAGAAGTAAATCAAATAGAACTAAGCATATCAAATAATTAGCAAAACAAAAACTGTATGAAAAAATATACACGTACAAGGCTAACCTTTGTGGTTTCAGAAAAAAACTTAACAACTTGAGCCACATCCAGAGATCTTGTTTTACTGCTCATTTTTAACCTCTCTATATCTGTTACAAATGCTCTTCCAACAACAAATAAGAATATGTGTGTTTCAACTAACCTGTAATTCATCATTATTAAAAGTCATTAACTAACATGTAAACTAAAATTAAGCAAAATAAAAATATGTAAGATAACAATGAAGCAGAAGAATAACATGCAAGATGATATCTCAGCTAGAACACAGAAATTTTGACATTTCAAGCACGGAAAATCTTGTCTTAAAACTCTTTGCTGACAGAAAATGGGAAGCCATGAACCACCTCTTAAGTTTATTTGAGGCACATTTCACCACCTTGTATACTCAAAAAAGCAAGAAGGCATGAAAGCATGACATTGATCAAGGGCAAAAACTTCCTAGTTATGGTGGCTGGCTTAGAAAGCTGCATTTACAAGTTTCAGTTGCCTTTTCTATGTTTTCTTCTTTAAAATCAGGTAAAGGAGACGTTTCCTTCATCTGAAAACATTTTTCCTTTTATCCAAAAGGAGAACTTAAGACAAAATAATATCCCCATTTGAAAGTCATGCAGCCCATAGTAATTAGCCATCTCTTCGCAGCTATGCTATGGTTATTGAATCGACAAATATGACAAAAAGGAGTAAGAGATAGGGTGAAATCATTTATTTACATGGTAACTAATTGAGCAACATTAGTATGCTGCTTCACTAATCTACAAAATGCATCTATTGTCAGATTCAAGGCGGCTTCTTTTTCCTGCAAGAAAATGTAAGAACATTAGCACTTGTGTTTTATCAATACTGAACCACTCGAGGTGACATTATGAACTTCTTTTTTTAAAAACAAAAAGGACACACATACAAGTTGACAAGAAAGAACCTTCTCAGAAGTGGATGCCCGAAACTCTTCCCAAAATCTCTTGAAGTCCAATTCCAGTTCATGCTTGTCCCTGATTTAAATCATGAAAATGTCATAATCACATGCAGCATCATAGGCAAAGAATTTTTTTTAAAAATGATTATTGACTACCAGCTTTGATCGTCAAAGAAATGCATCAAGAATTTGAAAAATCAGAGACGTCAAGTTGGAGGAAATCAATAAACAATTTCACAGAGGATGGAATATAAAACGAGAGACCTCTTAAAAAAATTGACTTATGCATTTGACCAAATATGTCTCTTCACTTAATATTTGGTTCATTTGCTTATTCTGAACATGCTAACCAATAAATATCACCATCTACAGATACTGCAAACTGAGCAGGCAAGCCAATCGTTACCACATTTTGAGCTTAATTTCTTAATTGAGCTACCAAGATGTAGAGATTAACCAGCAGCCTATACAAAGTTATGGATCCGTAACTAAAAAAATCACTGTATTTGTATAATGAAATTAAGTTAGTGCCGATATTAATGAAGTTGATTCCCCACTCCCTGACACCATAGTAATGTCAGAACTCATGGAAATGAGATCAGAGGAAAAATGGAGTCATGTAGCATCAAGAAACTATAAAAGTGCCAAAACAAGGTCGTGCCCACTCTAAAAATATTTAGAATGGTACCCACCAGGGATGAGAGCCCGAGGCTACTGATACTCATCAAGCTCCCTATCTATAGGAGCTAAGAAAATAATAATAAATCACTATATCACCAACATCTAGCCAAGCTGATTAAAAAATTCTTCACAAAATGCTGACAACCCTAACAAATATGAATTACTTACAAGAACTTAGATACGCATATTATGACTTATTAATTTGTTATAACCTGTAACACATATCTAACTACATTTTTCCAACATTGAAGGAATAACAAGAAGAAAAAACAAAACTTTACTTCAACCCAGTAAAAATAATATGGTCATAACAGTAAAGCTACAGCCTTTTTTTCCTTTTCACTCTCATAAGCAAATCAAAGTGAATGCAATGTAGGGCAAAAGATACAAAAGAGGAAAGAGTGATATATTATATTATAGTATATAGAATAGAAGGAACCTGTGAGGAGATGAAGCCAAGGTTTGGAAAGATGAAGTGGCATTGTTTGGAGGAGGTGAAGAGATGAAAGGTGATGAAGAAGAAGAAGCAGAAGGAGAGGAAGTAGGCGATTGAGTGAGCCCAAATTTCTCTTTCAACTCCTTAAGCAATGAACTCCATTTCATCCTTTTATTTCTTTCCCTTCAAACTTCAACACATAATAATAATAATAACACTTTCTCATCCAATCAACATTCTCCAGATCCAACCAATCTCACCTCTTTCCCATCACAAATTTCAGAAAAGCCAATAATAAAATATAATAATAAATAGTACTATGTATATTTAAACAGCAAATAATGCACTCAACGAGGCCTATCAAAAGTGGCCACAAGGTTCAAATCAGGAAAGATCTACTAGAATCGTAATTCGTCTGTTATGAATTTCCAATTCAGTTCTTTTTTGCGTGCAAAAGATCGAATTTTGGATTTTGGGTTTTGGCTTCTGGTCTTCCCCTGTTTTTTTGTTTTTGGGATAATGTGTTTAATCGTTTCGCGTGTTTCTGAATTTTCTCCAATTCTCAACCCTAATCATAAGAGGAAGAGCTAAACGAGAGAGAAATCAAACTCTGACTGCAGCTCAACAATAAAAAATTAATACAACTATGTAATTATTTAACTTTTTATTTTATTCTCTCAATAAGAAATAAATATCCATATATAATACTACCTGTCCTAGACCTAATTGACTTTTTTTTCTGAGAGATTAAGGTTGTAAAATAGGTTATTAAATTATGACATATTTGATATATTTTTAGATTATCCATTAGTTTATAGGTAAAATAAACTAGTTTAAGGGAAAAAATTATGTGAATCAATTTATAATTAACTTATTTTGCTTTTTTATAGATTTTCTAGAAAAAGTCAATTAGGTCTTATATTTAGGAACGGAGGGAGTACTATAAACACACATATATATATATATATATATATGTATGTGTGTGTGACAATAATATAGGAGTATAGTTTTGCGTCTCCGCCTCCGTTTCCGTGTGTATGAGATTGTTTTGGGCGGCCACACTGCTCTTGTTCCTACAGGGACGTCCACCACGTCAGCGTGGGGTCCACGTATGAGATCTCTCTCCACGTGGAGCCCCCTCATTAATCTTGTTTCTTCTGTGTTAGCGTTGATTGATGTCGTTTAAGGATTCCGTTGACATTATAAGCTAGTCTATGTGTTCCTTCATAGTAGTTACTTGCTCGTATCCTAAATACTACCTCCGGTCCTAAATATAGGATCTAATTGACGTTTTTTAGAGAGATTAAGGTTGCGAAATATGTTATTAAATATAACATATTTGATATATTTTTAGATTATTCATTAATTTATAGGTAAAATAAACTAGTTTAAATGAAAAAAATTAGGTAAATCAATTTATAATTAACTTATTTTTGTTTCTTTAGGATTTTCCAGAAAAAGTCAATTAGGCCTTATATTTAGGACCGGAGGGAGTATATAATTAAGTTAATATTTTTGGAATTTTTTTTAAAATAAGTTAATTACTAAATAATTCACATAATTTTTTCCTCAAACCTATAATTTAACGGATAGTTTAAAAATATATCAAATGTGTCGTAATTTAATAAGCTATTTTGCAACTTTAATCTCTAAAAAAAATCAACTGAGTCTTATATTTAAAATCAGAGGGAGTATTTTTGGTCAATGTACACTTTGGTCTATAAAATATTTGCCCATGAACATGTACTACAATTATATTTTGAAAAGGATCTTGTATGCCAATACGTACGGTTTTAAAATGAGAAAGAAGCATTTAATGACTATCATTTTTACTAATGTGGCACAACATGTGGCAATTTGTACAATGACGTGGCGAGGCATGTGCTATTTAGTGTGACGACGTGACACGATGTGTATCACATCACCTAGTGTGCTGTTGTGGCATACCACTTGTAGATGGTGCTGCCACCTACACACGGAAGCATCAAGCCCTTGTAAATGGCATTTGCTCCATTTTCAGACTTTATTAGTATATAAAAGCATTTCAAAACATAATTGAATCAGATGCACACAAGCAATACTTTATTGCCCAAAATGTAAGTTAATTCTATTTTTTTAGCTTGATTAGTTATATTGATTATATGATGATTTGTGCCTTGATTCTTGATGATCTTCTTGCAATGAGTTTGTTATATATGCGCTCTACTATGAAAGCTAGATGACTGAGGATCTGAGAGCTAAGTGTCATATTTTTTAAAGAATGATTAAGAGTTAAACTTATTTTTGGCCAACCTTGAGCGTTAAAGTTTGAACTGTGCCTTTTTTAAAGAAGATATATTATTATTATTATTATTATATTATTACTACTACTACTTTTTTTAAATATTGAAATAAAATATCAGAACATCATGTCACTTTCTTTGGCGGTGTAGTAACACTCGAAGAGAAACATAAAACTAGCTGCATAATGGAATGGGTCCTTAATGACTAAGCAATTTGGAGTAGGCCCCTGCTCAATGCAGTGAAGTTGCAATTTAAAATTTTAAAGATTGTTTTTGCCGGAGAATTTTGAGGAGTTGTTGAGAGAAACTGAAGTTTTTTTTGATGTGATTGCTTTAGCTATAGCTTTTCCTTTTCCTTTTGTAACACACCGGCATCATATTTAATGTCTTGTCCCCTTACAGTCCCAAATAGTAGAGACTGTATTCCCCTATAGAAGGCGATCCAAATCAAATACTTTTAACATTTTCCATTAACAAGTTTGGACGATAACCTAGTGACGGAAAAATATAGATTGTGTATTCTTTGCGCTGACCAGAAGCTGTTGTAAAATTTAATTAATCTAATCTTTTCAATTCTATAAAACATATTTTTATTAAACTCACCGTGAAAAAAAAATACTCCATCGGTGTACTGGAAAGTCATTTTTAGCCGATAAAATTAATTTATCTTTTAGCAAAATAATGGATATACAGGAGTTGAAGTGTAGGAGTTGAAAGGAACGTTCCGTTGAGGTTTGCAAAACAGCTCACTGCATCTTTTTCTGAGGTTTAGACTTAACATGTTGATATCTTATATGACACTCATCGGTTCATCCCCTCTCTCTAGTTGACGCTGGCAAATATTCCTTGTTGAAATATTAAGCTCACATGGATGTCCCCGTTACCTCAATCATTGTTGCTTATGTAATTAGTAATCCCCAATTTTTTTTATGTTGACATATATATTTGGAGGGTTGATTTTAATCATAGATACAGGAATTGTTTCTAAACTTTATCAAGCTTTTTTGAACTGCACTTAATCAAGATTGAATAGGAGAGTATTTATCAAAAAAGAAAAAAAGATTGAATAGGATAGATGGATGAAACAAGGAAATGTTTGAGGTGGTTTAATAAAAAGAAAGCTATATTAACTAACTTACCATCAATCATCCATAATCTAATCAAAGTACTCAATGCATCTTACATTAAGGATATGAGGTATAACTAGTATGGACCCCGCGCGTTGCGCGGGGCATTCAGCATATGGTTGTTTTACATTTCAGCTTATAATACATTAATTTGTGTTGTATATGAAAAGTGATATCCACACACTGCTAATATATTTGTGAAGATTAAAGAAGACAAACGACTTAATTATTATATAACAATTTATTATGTTATACTATACCAATTCATAAGTCAAGTTAGTTTGTATACAAATAAACATAAAATTACCAATGGGTAGTGGTTGAGCTGGTAAGTGGGCTGTAACCACCGTAAGGATGTGAACGCGTGTTCGATTCCCGGAAGCGCTCTCATTGGGAGAGGGGACAACCTTGCCTATGTGGGCAACACTCCTACCCCTTGAGTCCGGATTAAACTGGGCGGTGATTAACAAAAAAAACATAAAATTTGTAGAGTGATTTGTTTTAGTTATTTCATCACCTCCAAAAAAGTTAACTTGTTCGTTTACTAAGAATCGGAATGAGAATTTATTTTAGGACAGCTAATCACAAATTCTTAACATTTATTTTCTCTAGTTTTTTAATTATATCACTATTAGGCAATGCTATATAATAGTCTGTTTGGATGGTTTTTAAAACCTAGGTGTAGTGTCCGACTTAGGTTTTAAAATTAGGACAAACAACTACTCAAAACTTTTTCTGAATATCTTTTTTCCTGTCAAAACCTAAGTTTATGTCAATGAGCTATGTTTGCTTTGTGAACTAATTACAATGATACCTTAACCCGCAATACTAATTCTCCCATATTCACCAAGTCGCTATTATTTGGAACCTTTTTAACAATGTGACCACAACTTTTTGAAAGCTCAATACATAAATTTTTCACATGTAAAATGCTAATATCTCCAATTTTTTTTAAAACACAATTTCAAGATGTTGGAATCAATCCTAACAATTATCTTAGCATTTAAGGTGCAATGCATAGGACTACCATAAATTAAAATGTATTAAAAAATAAAACAGAAATTATTCTATGTGTAATATTTAAACTACTATAAAAATAAATATCCAAATGCCCTTTTAATCATTCTACGTGTAATATTTAATAGTAATCTAAGGGAAATTATGAGATGAAGAAGGTAAAAGAATTTCTGGTATAATTTATTATGGATATAGCATAATAGATTATAATTAGTCCATACTAGTACTTGGATAATCTATTTCCCCTAAGTGGCCTTCCCCGTACTTGAAATATCACATACAATCTTAGTATGAAAGTATTTGAATGTTTCAAGTGAATGAGTTTTATATGTGATGGAAAATAGTTTATTTGACACAATATAAGGAAGCAAATAGATTTAGGCAATTGTTAACTAAGGTCAGAAAAAAGTTTTTAAAGCATCAGTATAATTATTTAGGTAGTCACACTACTAATGAATTGTTTTTAAAAATGTAAATTTAGACTACATATATATAATATTTTTAACGTGGCATAAAATCAGAGTTGCCCGTGTATAAAAATAAAAGAAAAGTTAAATTTCATATCCAACCTCACTCATCTAATGGCCGACCCCATGTGTTGAATAGATGGATAAATTGAAAAATTTATCATATATTTATTTATGTAATAGTAAAACATTTAGATTGAACTATATATTGTAATTTTTATATATTGTTTTGTAAGGTTTCAATTTAAGGAAAGCTTCTTCAAAGAAATAATCAGTTGTACTATTTATGTTCATTCAAGAAATTAGTTAATATTTTAGAATTGAATTATAAAAGTAAAATGTAAAACTATGTTTCGTTTCTTAATTAAGCACATATTTAGAACACGTTATAATGCATATAATATTTAAATTACTATGAAAAAAATACTCCAACCCCTTTTATTGCACAAAACATATTTTCTTATAATGTAAAAAAATGATATTCAACATGTTATCGAATTATTACTACATAATCTCATGCAATATTTATTATAATTGTCAAGTATCAGGCAGTCAGGAGTGGTCAATCATACAACGCTAAAAATCTTCTCATTCTTAGAAAAGGGCCACCTGGCAAGGGTATTAAAACCCACGCCACCTACCTGACCCGCTTCAGACAATTGTTTCTCCCGCCACAACCCGCTTCAGACAATTGTTTCCTACCGCCATCATTGTAACACAAAGCAAATCTCTACCTCAACAGCATATCAAGCGATTAGGTGGGTACAGGATTGAAACCTGCAATCTTCAGGTCATGAGCCATGAGTTGACCAATTTCTCTACCCCGCTTCTTCCTTCTCTTTCTCTTACGTAATATTCAGGATTCGAACCTGCAAATCTCTACCTCAACAGCATATCAAGCGATTAGGTGGGTACAGGATTCGAATATGCAATCTTCAGGTCATGAGCCATGAGTTGACCAATTTCTCTACCCCCGCTTCTTCCTTCTCTCTCTCTTACGTAATATTGTCTCGACTATTGATTTCTACTTGTATTTCCTTTAGTGCACTCATGGTACTATATTTTGTTAGAACGCCTAAAAGTAATATTCTACTCCGTTCGGTCCTAAATATAAGACCTATTTACCTAATTGGATTAGATTAAAAATGTTAGTTAAGCTAGTTAAAATGACATGATATTACCAATATACCCTAACTCTCCACCTTCACCCCCACACTCCCTCTCTTCTTGTCTACCATTAGGGAACATTGACTCCACTCTCCCTCTCCTCTTGTCTACCATTAAGTAATATTGACTCAACTCTCCCTCTCCTCTTGTCTACCATTAGGGAGCATTTACTCTACCTTCCCTCTCTTCTTGTCTATCATTAGGGGCATTGAGAAGGATATTTTGGGAAAAAGTTGGTAAAAGTTAGAAATAGTTCTTATATTTAGGAACAAACTCATCCCCTCAAATAGGTCTTATATATAGGACCGGAGGGAGTATATGTTATTAGACCTTTGCCACGTAAATCCCCCTCTCATGCAATATTTATTATAACAGTCAATGAATTGTTCAAAAGAAAATATCAACTTGTATTTCCAGCAATAGTGATAATGCTCAAAAACTAACAAAAATCAATTTCCAGCAGAGGAAGTGTAACATTGTGTTACTAATTACTTAATTAACCAATAATATCCATCTTAGACTAATAACCTCTTTACTAACTATGATAGAAAAAGGATTTCCATAATATCAATGTCCTATCATAGTTAGAAAAGGAATTTCCTAATGATTAAGTATTATCCATGATAGAAAAGAATAAACTAATACAGCACAGCTGCTATCATGGATAATTTATTGCTAACCATGTTAGAAAGGATTTGCCTAACATGGTTAATAAACAAAACTAGTTAATATTTAACAATAAATAGATATATACATGCGGAAACGAATGCAGGCCTATACAAATTGGCAATATACACATCTAACTAATCTAAATAACCTTTGAAACCTAATTCCCTTCCCTGATGCTTGCGCCTGTGCATGAATACCTGCAAAAATGTCAGTAATCGTGGGATGAAACAATTTGTCCCAGTAATCACCGCTTAACTCACTATAACAGTGAGATGTGCGGTAGCGAGGGCGTCTAAAGGGTACCACAGTTTTAAAAACAATAGTAATATATATATATATCCAGATCTTCTTTCATTCCTTACTCAAGTCCAACAATCACCTTCACACCTAATCAATTCAACATCTCCATACTTCAATCAACTAATACTACCACAACAACTCTCACACTCACCTAGAGATGCATTGTGCTACCACGGTGCATTCAAGCATCTATTCTTCACTATATGATTCGACACTGTGTCCCTCTCCATAATGAGGGGACAATTTCCCTCTCTGGCAATCTCCAGAGAGGGAACCCCAATTCTGTTTTCCATTACAGAACGGGAACGGTTGGACTCTTCAATGCCAAACAACCGTAGGGGCGGTTGGGCTCTTCAATGCCAAACAACCGTAGGTCACTTCTCTCAATAAGTCGACCTATGAACCCCGATCCAATTAATCTAAAAAGGATCCTCAGTACAAATAACTGTCGATTGGCCTATCGACAGTTATCATCGCGCGATGGTACATAAATTCCAGTGTCATGCAATGCTCACCATATCCCTATCAATATCTCATCCACAATAACATCAACATCATACATTCTCACATCACCTTTCAATCTATTATCCACTATATCTTATCTCAACATAACTCTCCCAAAATATCAACTCACATCTAATTCCTTTTTCTATACTCAACCTCTCAAAAACTATTATAACCATACACCTGCAAACATGTCACATCATTCCAGAATATTCAATACCACCAGACAGGATACTACATATATAATGTTTCGAAATCTTTATATGAAAATAATCGTGTTTGAAAGGCACCCGATAGCCTGGTTTGTATAAAAATACCCTTTCAAAGATAATATATATATAGAGAGGGTGAGGAAGGATTTCAAAAATCCCCAACTAACATCACCCTCATTGTTATAGCAAGATTAAGAGTGATTACCTGTCGCCCTTTAGCACTTTAATACTCTTCCCTACGCTTCCTTACTCAATTCACCTATTATTACATAAAAGTAATAATAAGGTAAACAATCATGCTTATATGTGTATAATGAATAGCACGTCTCTCTCCTTATGATACTACCCAAACCCCATTCTTGTTTATTTCCAAACTCTTTGATTAAGCCCTTTAACTTTAATCTTTTATGATTCTTAAGGTTTGACTAATCAATACCTTAAAGCAAGATCAAATATCCTTAATAAACTTCAAACAATCCTTACAACACTCCAATTATATTCACATAGTTATTTCAACCAAACATAGTCAAAATATTGGAACAATGACATAGCTAGTTTCATTCAATAGTTACAAACTTCATTTAACAAGTAACTCATGATCTAATTTTCAAATAGACTAAGAAGCCATCACAATTACGCCTTTACAATGTCATTCAGAAAAGTCACAACATCAGTCCATCAGCAATAAAACAAGCATCAAGCAGAAAACAATTAATTATTGTTCATATAATTCAATATTAAATATAGCAATCATTTTGATGTTTATTTGCACCTCTTTAGGTCCACAATTTATTCAGCCACATGCAGCCCTCTTATCTACTTTCACCTTCACATGTTAATTTAGTATAGATCAGCACTTATGAACTTAATCATGTAAGATCAATGATTTCACATAAGGTTATTGAACTCAGCTTCAATGACATGTATACAGACCCAAACATACACAAATCAACTGTTACTCTTTCTAGTTTTTATCTCAATTCATATCAACCAGTATAAAGTCAGATTTGGATCACACTAAAAGAACAACAAAAAAAAGGACAATGTGCCCATGCACTCCATTCACAAATCCAGCACAACACAGAACTATATAATGTCAAAAGAAAATTCGACTACTCATGCCAAGGAGATTAAGAATACTCTCCTAGTTACATACTCTCAAAATCTTGATTAAAACAGAACATGTGATGCTCCTAATAGTAAGAAAGCACCACAATTCAGTTAATTGTATTAGCATGGCAAGAACAGGAATTTTTAACACCTATATCCATCTACACAATTTGTTTTAGTCATTGTTGTACAATTATTAATATTCTCCCTACTTCCTTGAGTATACAACCATAACAAAATTCTCAATTATATATATACCAGCATCCATTTCAACAACAATCGTTCTTTTAAAAACACAAATCTTACCAGTAATCTCTACCATTCACTTGACACAATCCAAACAGAATTTGTTCTTAAATTAATTCACTAGAATCAGCTCCATAACACCACAAAATTCAGGTTTAAAGGTTAGGTTACAAAACACAATAATACTCATGCAAAAGAGCAACATCTTTTAGGTACATTCAAACAAAATTTAATCAAGCAATACAAGGAAGAAAAGAACAGAACCTGAAATTTAATACACATGCATAAGAAACACCAAAAATCACCACAACACTATTTCTCAACTTGCAAAAATCATTTCTTAACTTTATTCTACTCATGTCTTAACTTCATAGATCAACCAACAACCACCAAAGCCATAAAAATCAAGCAAAATTAAAGACAAACATAAGGAATTTCTAAATCCCCAACTCAGCTCAGATTCAACATCCCCAATCAACATCCGCAAAAGCTAAGGTTTATACAAACTTTAAAATCTTCACATTATAGTTTTAATCCTCCAAACTACACAAAGAAATGAAGCCTTCAACTCTAAAACCAAAACTTACACATCATTTTAAGTGGATTGTTGCTCCCAAATCCCTAACCCAAACTCGGCCTCTCATAGGAAACAGAACAAAATCGAAGAAAAAGAAGTGAGAACAAATAGCAGAGACTCACCGGAGCTTGCATCCGGTGTTCCACCTCAGAATCGAACTCGCCGTCGCCGGAATCCGCTAGGCTCGCCGGAGAAACAAGGAGAACGAAAGACAGTTGAGCGGAGGCAGTGAGAAAGAGAAGCCAAATGAAGCAAAAGAAGAAAAGAGAAGGAAAAAGCTTACCCATGAAGCTTCCAACGTTCGTGCGTCGTCGGATTGTCAACCGCTCACCGGAAAATGAAGAACAAGACGGAGGTGAGGCTGAAAAGGGAGGAAGAAATGAAATTGAGAGACAGAGATGAGAGGAGAGGACGAAGAAGAAGGTTGGTGACAGTGGGAGGCGCCGCCGTGCTATGGCCGCCGGATTCAGAGGGAGAAAAATGAAGAAGAAGAACGAAGAAGGATGGAGGGAAGAGAAGGAAATGAAGAAGAAAGTGAGAGAGGGGGGTGTCGGCGGTTTTCTTTTTGTAAGGAGGGAGGGAAAGGCATGTTTGGTTAAGTGAAATAAGGATGATATATGATAATTTGTAGCCCAAACTTGCCATAGTGTACTCTTTTAATTCTAAAACCATTTAAACCAGTCTCCAATTTCCTTAATCTTCAAAATATTTTTAGTTTTACCACTCCCTCATATTTCAAACTCTTCATTTCTTAATTAATTATATGCACATTAATTACTCAAAGTTTCCAAAAATATCCCAAAAATTCCTAAAAATTCCAAAATTCCTAATTTCTCCATTTATCATTTCCCAAAACACTCTTTAATCCTGTATTAAATTTTCAGGATGTTACAATTCTACCCCCCTTAAATAATTTCGTCCTCGAAATTAGTAGAATCTATCACTGACACAAAAAAAAAAGAAACAATTTTCTTGGAATGATACCCTATGTCAAGAGAAAGAAGAAGAAATTTAGGTAATAATTAGGAAGGTTGAACTCATTGGCATTGAGAATTCATTGCAATGAGTGTCATCCATGTGACACAAAAGAGATGATATCGACGATTAAGAGGAACTATGAACACTTTAACTGAGGTTATTGTCGAAATCACCTGATTAAATGCAGTCAGATGCGAAGTAGGAAAGGTGTTTCTTGGATAAGGGTAAGGTTAAGGATACTAGAACTCATTCTCAAGTCCCTTAAAGGATTAAAAGAGGTGAAAGCAATCAGATTGAATTAAACGTATATAACCTTTTGAACAAGGTTAGAAGCACTACACAAGAAAACTAGGAGTATAACTACAATTCTATCCAAAACCACAATTAATTCTGATATACTAGCAGATTAATGAACAAGTCTATCTAAAATCACAATACAACATCAATCAAAAGCAGAAAAACTATGGATTCTTTTGAAGAACCAGCTCAGCTATGGCAATACACACGCTCTAGGGAATCAATAAAGTACACAATGATTCCATTTCAGCTCTCATTATTCTTGCAATTCTAACTATCCAACTTTCATCGCTCTTCCAAATCTTACGCTTAGTGCTAACTAACATTAAATTTCACACTCTATTCCCTGCATTTTCAATTGATTTATAGAAAATTCGACAATTCTCATCCATAAAAGCCTATTGTTAACATCTCACCCAGTCATGATATCTCACAATATCCATATATTACTCTAAGTCATTAATCAGCAGTGTAATCCCAAGTAATTACCCTAACTTCAATTCTAATCATAAGTTCTAAAATTTTTCATTTTTCATGCCAAATCTCCGGTCACTCATTAATTCATATCCATAATATAACATTTTTAATCCTTAAAGTCAAAATTCCTTTCAATTACCTCTATTTCAATCAATACAAGCTAGAACAAGCTAGTATATCTCATTATTTCACTCTTATTCCTAAAAATCATGTTTATCAATCTCTTGAATACAATTCTCACCGTAAAATGACATTAGCGATCACATACCATTCTCAATCAACTCAATATATTTCTCTTCTACCTACTCTAGCTCGACTTCCTTTGACTTCACTATGTCGTTTCCATAATTCCCCAAGTTCTCAAATCATGAATTCTTCCTGTTTGATTCAAATTACTCCATATTCTAACTGATACATTCTCTAACCTCTCTTTCATAAACAATACATAATATTTTGAACCCAACTCCAACTAAATTCCAGATAATTACAACCTCCATTTAGCGTCTTTACTTGACCTAATAGAAATATGCATATTCCTTTACCCTTATCAACTACGTCAAGCAAATTCAGTTCAACAAATTCTTCTTTCTTCACCTTCAATCAAAATAATCCCTAATCATGTCAACTGCCTTTATCAATCTTCAATAACAATTTAAAGCATTATCAAAACCAGGAATCGGTTTACTACTAACAAAATCATACTCAAATTAAGTAAGAATTTCCATTTCTCGAGATAAACATTCAGCCAATGTCTAAAACGACAACACCAGTCAATGTACTTATGAGCTATCAAACCCTTGTAGTCAATGTTGTACATAACTCAAGCTAAACCTTAAATAACCAATGCATCTAAACCATGAAAATCAAATCTTCGTTTAAACTATTCCTCGTTATAATTTGATCATAAGCACTAAAAAGGCAGAGATAAGTATAAAATTATATATTCTAACTTGTACCAAACTGAGCCGAGTATCCAAATACTCAAACTTCAACCAATTAATCAATCAAATATAGGCAACCAATGTGTGTGCTCACCAAGAATCAGAACAAATACCACACCATCCTAACAGGGAATGCAATTCAATTAACCACATAGAGATTATATATCAATGTTAGAAACTTCTATTTGAGTTTGAAATTTTAACATGCTAGCTCTAAGACCTCATTGATCCTTCATTTATCAAGTCTGAAACACCCTTTTTGAGACGTCCCAACCAAATCAGCATTCACCACAAATTCTATATTCAAATCCAAAACAATTCAATAATGATATAGTTTAACAAGCAAACAAATCAACCAAGAACTAAAATCAATAAGCCATTAACCAGTCCAAGTAACAAAATGACTCAATACAAACACGCCTAGCTGATTCAAAAGGTAAAGCTAATCCCCATTTCAGCCAGACAATATAATTCAATTTCGACAACAAAATTCAGTAAAATGAACAAATGATCCCCAACCAATCACCTGCAAAAATTGATCTCAAAACACTAATTGCAAAACCTGCACTAGTAATATCAATGATGCATAACTGCACATAAAATTTAATTTGTACAACATTCAGCCCAAACCATGAAGCATACAAATATTCAGAAATTCTTTTTAAACAATTAAAATTTAACATATGATTTCATATTGAATTTATTACTAATTGTTATTTTCAAGTTTTCATAATCCCTTAACCCAATAAGGGATCTCATGATGCCTTGACTATAATTATGGCCGGCACATAACTATATTCGAGACCCCAGAGAAGCATCCTTATTTCGTTATTCTTCCTAAATTCTTATACATATCAATATTATTTCGTTATTCTTTCTATGTTCATCTCAATCTCTCCACAGTACCTATTCAATTTTTCTTATCACTCTCTCCCCACCACGGGATGAGCGATAATCCTCTCAAAAAGCAGAGTATCATGCACAGAAGGAAGGGAAACTATAGAATGTATATTGCCAATCTATATGCAATGCAACACAGTCCTAGGTTATCGTATACCAAATACTGATAACCAAGTTGTAACATTGTGTTACTAATTACTTAATTAACCAATAATATCCATCTTAGACTAATAACCTCTTTACTAACTATGATAGAAAAAGGATTTCCATAATATCAATGTCCTATCATAGTTAGAAAAGGAATTTCCTAATGATTAAGTATTATCCATGATAGAAAAGAATAAACTAATACAGCACAGCTGCTATCATGGATAATTTATTGCTAACCATGTTAGAAAGGATTTGCCTAACATGGTTAATAAACAAAACTAGTTAATATTTAACAATAAATAGATATATACATGCGGAAACGAATGCAGGCCTATACAAATTGGCAATATACACATCTAACTAATCTAAATAACCTTTGAAACCTAATTCCCTTCCCTGATGCTTGCGCCTGTGCATGAATACCTGCAAAAATGTCAGTAATCGTGGGATGAAACAATTTGTCCCAGTAATCACCGCTTAACTCACTATAACAGTGAGATGTGCGGTAGCGAGGGCGTCTAAAGGGTACCACAGTTTTAAAAACAATAGTAATATATATATATATCCAGATCTTCTTTCATTCCTTACTCAAGTCCAACAATCACCTTCACACCTAATCAATTCAACATCTCCATACTTCAATCAACTAATACTACCACAACAACTCTCACACTCACCTAGAGATGCATTGTGCTACCACGGTGCATTCAAGCATCTATTCTTCACTATATGATTCGACACTGTGTCCCTCTCCATAATGAGGGGACAATTTCCCTCTCTGGCAATCTCCAGAGAGGGAACCCCAATTCTGTTTTCCATTACAGAACGGGAACGGTTGGACTCTTCAATGCCAAACAACCGTAGGGGCGGTTGGGCTCTTCAATGCCAAACAACCGTAGGTCACTTCTCTCAATAAGTCGACCTATGAACCCCGATCCAATTAATCTAAAAAGGATCCTCAGTACAAATAACTGTCGATTGGCCTATCGACAGTTATCATCGCGCGATGGTACATAAATTCCAGTGTCATGCAATGCTCACCATATCCCTATCAATATCTCATCCACAATAACATCAACATCATACATTCTCACATCACCTTTCAATCTATTATCCACTATATCTTATCTCAACATAACTCTCCCAAAATATCAACTCACATCTAATTCCTTTTTCTATACTCAACCTCTCAAAAACTATTATAACCATACACCTGCAAACATGTCACATCATTCCAGAATATTCAATACCACCAGACAGGATACTACATATATAATGTTTCGAAATCTTTATATGAAAATAATCGTGTTTGAAAGGCACCCGATAGCCTGGTTTGTATAAAAATACCCTTTCAAAGATAATATATATATAGAGAGGGTGAGGAAGGATTTCAAAAATCCCCAACTAACATCACCCTCATTGTTATAGCAAGATTAAGAGTGATTACCTGTCGCCCTTTAGCACTTTAATACTCTTCCCTACGCTTCCTTACTCAATTCACCTATTATTACATAAAAGTAATAATAAGGTAAACAATCATGCTTATATGTGTATAATGAATAGCACGTCTCTCTCCTTATGATACTACCCAAACCCCATTCTTGTTTATTTCCAAACTCTTTGATTAAGCCCTTTAACTTTAATCTTTTATGATTCTTAAGGTTTGACTAATCAATACCTTAAAGCAAGATCAAATATCCTTAATAAACTTCAAACAATCCTTACAACACTCCAATTATATTCACATAGTTATTTCAACCAAACATAGTCAAAATATTGGAACAATGACATAGCTAGTTTCATTCAATAGTTACAAACTTCATTTAACAAGTAACTCATGATCTAATTTTCAAATAGACTAAGAAGCCATCACAATTACGCCTTTACAATGTCATTCAGAAAAGTCACAACATCAGTCCATCAGCAATAAAACAAGCATCAAGCAGAAAACAATTAATTATTGTTCATATAATTCAATATTAAATATAGCAATCATTTTGATGTTTATTTGCACCTCTTTAGGTCCACAATTTATTCAGCCACATGCAGCCCTCTTATCTACTTTCACCTTCACATGTTAATTTAGTATAGATCAGCACTTATGAACTTAATCATGTAAGATCAATGATTTCACATAAGGTTATTGAACTCAGCTTCAATGACATGTATACAGACCCAAACATACACAAATCAACTGTTACTCTTTCTAGTTTTTATCTCAATTCATATCAACCAGTATAAAGTCAGATTTGGATCACACTAAAAGAACAACAAAAAGAAGGACAATGTGCCCATGCACTCCATTCACAAATCCAGCACAACACAGAACTATATAATGTCAAAAGAAAATTCGACTACTCATGCCAAGGAGATTGAGAATACTCTCCTAGTTACATACTCTCAAAATCTTGATTAAAACAGAACATGTGATGCTCCTAATAGTAAGAAAGCACCACAATTCAGTTAATTGTATTAGCATGGCAAGAACAGGAATTTTTAACACCTATATCCATCTACACAATTTGTTTTAGTCATTGTTGTACAATTATTAATATTCTCCCTACTTCCTTGAGTATACAACCATAACAAAATTCTCAATTATATATATACCAGCATCCATTTCAACAACAATCGTTCTTTTAAAAACACAAATCTTACCAGTAATCTCTACCATTCACTTGACACAATCCAAACAGAATTTGTTCTTAAATTAATTCACTAGAATCAGCTCCATAACACCACAAAATTCAGGTTTAAAGGTTAGGTTACAAAACACAATAATACTCATGCAAAATAGCAACATCTTTTAGGTACATTCAAACAAAATTTAATCAAGCAATACAAGGAAGAAAAGAACAGAACCTGAAATTTAATACACATGCATAAGAAACACCAAAAATCACCACAACACTATTTCTCAACTTGCAAAAATCATTTCTTAACTTTATTCTACTCATGTCTTAACTTCATAGATCAACCAACAACCACCAAAGCCATAAAAATCAAGCAAAATTAAAGACAAACATAAGGAATTTCTAAATCCCCAACTCAGCTCAGATTCAACATCCCCAATCAACATCCGCAAAAGCTAAGGTTTATACAAACTTTAAAATCTTCACATTATAGTTTTAATCCTCCAAACTACACAAAGAAATGAAGCCTTCAACTCTAAAACCAAAACTTACACATCATTTTAAGTGGATTGTTGCTCCCAAATCCCTAACCCAAACTCGGCCTCTCATAGGAAACAGAACAAAATCGAAGAAAAAGAAGTGAGAACAAATAGCAGAGACTCACCGGAGCTTGCATCCGGTGTTCCACCTCAGAATCGAACTCGCCGTCGCCGGAATCCGCTAGGCTCGCCGGAGAAACAAGGAGAACGAAAGACAGTTGAGCGGAGGCAGTGAGAAAGAGAAGCCGAATGAAGCAAAAGAAGAAAAGAGAAGGAAAAAGCTTACCCATGAAGCTTCCAACGTTCGTGCGCCGTCGGATTGTCAACCACTCACCGGAAAATGAAGAACAAGACGGAGGTGAGGCTAAAAAGGGAGGAAGAAATGAAATTGAGAGACAGAGATGAGAGGAGAGGACGAAGAAGAAGGTTGGTGACAGTGGGAGGCGCCGCCGTGCTATGGCCGCCGGATTCAGAGGGAGAAAAATGAAGAAGAAGAACGAAGAAGGATGGAGGGAAGAGAAGGAAATGAAGAAGAAAGTGAGAGAGGGGGGTGTCGGCGGTTTTCTTTTTGTAAGGAGGGAGGGAAAGGCATGTTTGGTTAAGTGAAATAAGGATGATATATGATAATTTGTAGCCCAAACTTGCCATAGTGTACTCTTTTAATTCTAAAACCATTTAAACCAGTCTCCAATTTCCTTAATCTTCAAAATATTTTTAGTTTTACCACTCCCTCATATTTCAAACTCTTCATTTCTTAATTAATTATATGCACATTAATTACTCAAAGTTTCCAAAAATATCCCAAAAATTCCTAAAAATTCCAAAATTCCTAATTTCTCCATTTATCATTTCCCAAAACACTCTTTAATCCTGTATTAAATTTTCAGGATGTTACAGGAAGCATTCACATAAATACAAATGATTGGTTTGCCCTGACCCCTATATTACAATAATAATCAAAGAACTACAACCTCAATCCCTATCATCTTTTATTTCGAGATATGTGGGTCAATAATGTTCAATGTTTATTGCATCACCAAAAGTGTGACCCCCTCCCGGAAAACAACTTATGTTAGTAAACGATGAAAGCATTGAACCCCAAATTCAATTTTCATGCAAATGCTTAGTTCAGCTACTGAAAGAGAAAATTAGAGTCAATGGACTGACATATAACTAAAACATCTTTCAGTGTTATGCTAAATAGCAAGATATGAAGAAACCATGTAGCACTTCCATTATCAGCAACATCTGCTTGAATTCTAAAAGTTCAAAGATCAAATGTCCATCTCAGCTTGGGTGTGCAAATGCCACCTATTAAGCACCATCAATAAAAAAATCAATAGAAGCGCTAACATTTAATTAAGGGAAAATACATGTATGCTTGAGAAAAACAAAGACAAAGCAACAAACTTGATGATTGTGAAGAAAACCCAAAACATAACATGATCTAAGGAAAAAAACTTGACATATGAGAATAAAAAGATTTCACTTTGAATTGATTTACCTCTCAGAATTCTGCCAAAAGAGGCCCTGATTTTTGCACAGCAAATGATGGATCAATCACTCTCTGTTCAATAAAGAAAGACAATTCTTGACTTCCAGATTTGCCACAACAGCATAGCTAAAAACGCTAATCCCCCATTCAGTCTTTTTTAGTTCCTAAAGCATCAATCCTAGTACAAAAAAGCAAAGTAACTTACAAACCATTTTTTGTAAGTTAATTAATTTGTTGACACATTCTAAGAATCTAAGAATAAATAATCATTCATATAATATATGTACACACTAATAATAGTTAGCCCTTCATGAGATCAGCGAATTAGAGAGGAAACAAACATGGCTTTATGTCTAAATATTCTTGATAAAGACAGTTCATAAGAAAGCACCTTGTCTCTTAGCTTCAAGCTCCTTCTCTGTCATTTGTTCTTCATGTAATTGCCTTAAATATGGTAGAAGCAGTGGCAACAAATACTTGCAGTATTCAACTTCCTCATCTGTTGGGACATGCTTCTGTTTCCTCCTTCTCTAATTTCACATTCTTTGCTCTCTTCTCTTTTGCTCCCTCCAATGCCTATAGAAAATAAAATTAGATTAGATGTATATGTAAAATGATCAGAATGCATAACTTCACACTTCACTATTTTATTTCAATCTCATCTAAGCATAAGATATGGTCTTTCATTATGCTCAAACTAATTGCAACCAAAAATCTTGATGCACATTAACTAATCTACATAATGTTATTTAAGCAGCAGATCATACAACAATGCGCAATGCAGCACATATGCATCAAGCTATGTGTCAAATTCTAGTTTAAGGATAGACTCTGACCTGTATTCATAGGCATGCAAATGTGAACAGCACGTAGATCTGACTCAAAAGAATAAAATGTTAAGTGTAACACATGGAACAAAAGTAGGCAAAATGAAGTAGAGGGAAGGTAAATAATACCAATTCTTGATACACGGGATGCAAAATCTTTTCCGCATACATTTTGAACACCTTACAACCTCCCCCTCATCATTTCTCTGAAACTGATGGCACATTAAGGACACATTTGCCATCCACTGTTCAATAGAAAACTGAAGTTATAAACAAAGCTTGCAAGCTAGATATAATGTACACCTAAAGCATGACAAAATAGCATTCCTCCTATCCTTATTTCAAGATCAAGTTAATATTTTCAAAAAAAAGGTAAGGATGCAAAATAAATCACTTTAAATTGTTTACATTTATCTTTAGTGCTCACAACTAATTTATTTTAGCTATAAATCACTTATAATCTAATTTCAACTAACATATGTTAGCATACAGTGATCTAATTAGTTTGTTTGATCTCCAAAAAAGGTCAACATGACTTTGCCAATCTCAAAAATCAATTGAAGGATGACTAATAAAGCATAAACGACACAACATTTAAACCGTCATTTACTATGTATCTGAAAAGAAATTGAAGGGGAAGAACAGTTCTCGCCTGGCAAAGGAGGGGTTGATAGCAAAAATGAATCAATTCTTAATGGTATTAGACTATCTCAATTTTTGGCAAAATATAAACGGAGGTTTTTACCATTAATCTAGCACATACTATAATCAATTAATCAATGATGAATTTGCAATTTGCACATAATCATTTTTCATTTATAAGCAAAATCTATTACAGTACAAAGTCTATTATGCATAATATGGGAACAACATAGTAGAACCTTTTATTCTTGAACCCTATAATTATAAAGAGAGGAAAGACATCTGCTTACCAAGTCTGACCAAAAAAGATCAGATACAGAATCCTAAAAACCAAAATGGAATGGTGGAAAATACATCATAGAATAAAAAAAATATGGAATGTAAGGCTTTAAAATTTTATATGAACCTACTGCTTCAAGCTTTTTTCAAACTTGCGCTCAGATTTTGATACGGTTATGCACTCATGATCATCAGAAGAAGGAAACACAGAGAAATAAAAGAATAATAAAAATATGAATGAAAAAGACATACCTTACGTTAGGCTTGCCCTTTCTGGTAATCCAAAGAGGGATTTGATTCTGCAGATGTCCAATGAGAGAGAAGACAGGGTGACTGGTGAGAATGAGAGGGATTAAGGTTAATCTGATGCCTACCTGTGCCGTCACATAATAATTGCTAAAATTTCTTGAACTGAAATTAACAGTGTGAAGAAAGCTTAACAATCAAATACCTATATATATCTGCCTATCTCTAATTTTGTACCTGATAATACAAACTCCTCTCCTTCCAATACTTCCAATGAGCGACGGCGAGCTCTTGACGTTTTTGTAGGCAATGTTGAGGAGGTTTCTCTTCGACAGAAAGCACTTCGTTGCCGACGGCCGAGGAAGCTTGCGTTGCTTCGCCATGAAGACGTTTTCTTCACGAGGACAGGTGGTGGTGACCATGTCAGGTTACAGAGAGAATGTGATCCATTAAATTTCTAGCCATACGAAGAAGGGTCTGATGTGTTGTTACTTGTTGGAATAATAAATGGTTACGGGGAACTGAACGGTGTGATGTTGGAAATTGGAATGATAAAAAGTTGTAGATGCAGTGTATAGGGGTTAAGTGATGAAGCATGAACAGACCCGAGGACTTTTTACTACACGTTCGTTTGGTGGGAAATTAATGGGAACCGGAAACAGTGTGAATGCTTGATCAGGGAGTTTGGATTATTATTAAAAATTTTCCCTAAGTTTTTAGCATGCAAACTTAGATAAAACCACATAAAAAACTGGATCTTAGTGTGAAAGGAAATGAGGCTCAAATACAAGATTTTAAGGGTTATATTTGATATTTTTTTTTGGCCAGATATGAGGTATAATATATATCATATATGTTGGCCAAAATAATATATATCATAAACACATAAGTTTTTTTATGTTTTGTGGTTTGAAATCAGTGAACCATTGGATATTATTTAGGAAAGAAGTGATCTGTGATAAAAATGATAAGTTCGGGATGAGATTGACGTGACAAAAAAGAAAGGAGCATGGGCGATCGTATTGGGGAAGCAAAATGGTCAACTTGTCGTGGACTCATGGGCTCGTGATGGACAACACAAGAAAATAGTACGCCATAGAAATAGAAATTAGATAAGTTTAATTGAATTAGAAAGTTTCCTGTTCTTATTCAATTTACAAATTAGATAAGTTGAGAGGGAAATTTATTAGACTCAATCTACCAATCCAATTTTGTAATAAGTAATTGGACGAAGATCCAAAAATGATACATAACTATTGGGCAAGTAACAAAAATAATCCATAATTATTTCAAGTGACACCAATGATACCCAACTTAAGATGATATTTTCTCTAATATGACAATAAAATTAAATGTGAAATGTCCAAAATGCCCTTCTTTCTCGGCATCTCCATCCGCTCATATGTCTTCTTCCTTCTTCTTCACTGGTTTTGCAGGAAAAAAATTGGCAGACAGATCTCTGCAACAACTTTCACAAACACAAGTGTCATAAGTAATGGAAGAACACTGGTCATCATCTGAAGTAAGTTCTAGGTTTTGCTCTGACTCCGTGAACTCCTCTTTTGATGGTGGTGATGGCTATGGCGGACCGGCTCCGTCTTCTTCTGTTTCACTGTGGCTATCTTCTTCTTTTTCATTGTTGTTGAAATCGTCATGGTTGTGATGGGTTTCCTGGGTTTTTTTATTTGCTTATTCCATGTTTAGGTGATCCCAAAAATTGAAGAATCTGCAAACGCAAAAAAAAAAATAAAAACTTTAACGAAACCCAGAAAAAATTAATGAAAATGGGGATGAATGTATAGATTAAAAAGGTGTATTTTTTTTTTCTTCGATTCAATGGGCCACCGGTCATTCCTCCCATCCATTCACGTAGAAGCTTGTGGGCGGCACCATCTTTGATTACGGCGACGATGATGGATCGACGGTGAGTATGAAATAGAGGAATTCATTTAAGTTGTTTGATGAATCAATTTTGGAGATACTTGGTTTGATGAAATCTGTAGTCTCAATACACAAAATGAAGTTTCATCATCCATGTTATTGAACAGCAAGATTTAGAGAGCACTTGACTTTGTTTTTAAAATGATTTCAGGACGAAGTTAAATATTAGCTGAATGAGGCTGATGAACTTCTTGTGAGGTTCCAATGAAGATAATTCTTTTTTGAATTGACAATGAAGATAATCTGGTTTATTAAAAATTGAGTTGAAGAGGAGAAAAAAGACCATTGATGAGTGATGAGTTTATGAAGAAGAAAGAAGGAAGGAGAGAGTGAAGAAGAAGAAGAAAAAAGTTTATTTAATTTATAAGGGTATTTTTGACTTTTCATGTGTAATCTTATTGTCATATTAGTGAAAATATCATTGTTGATCTTATGCCAAAGTTGGACATCACTGGTGTACCTTGAAATAGTTATGTACTACCTCCGGTCCTAAATATAAGACCTAGATAACTTTTTTTTGGAAAAATTAAGGTTGCGAAATAGGTTATTAAATCATAACATATTTGATATTTTTTTAGATTATTCATTAGCTTATAGGTAAAATAAACTAGTTTAAGAGAAAAAATTAGGTAAATCAATTTATAATTTACTTATTTTTTACTTTTTTAGGATTTTCCAAAAAAGTCAATTAGGTCTTATATTTAGGACCGGAGGGAGTATTATTTTTGTTCCTTAACCAATAGTTATGTATCATTTTTGCGTCTTCGCCCTAAGTAATTTCATATTGTGCGAAATCCCATCTTTTTTTTTTGCAGAAGTTTCTATTTCATTCCAGAAATGTTCTAATTTGCATATTTTTTTTGGGAAATCCATTTGTTGATACGTATACATTTATGTAGTTTTGATTTGGGTAGTTGTGATAATTTCTCATGCCATTACTTTTGCTCAATTATAACTATTATTAGCTCATATATATATATATTTTAGCATGGCTAGCTTTATATAGATGCGAACTTGGGGTGTGTGGTTGAGTGACAAAGACTCATTCACCCTTAACCAATTGTCTGAGGTTCGATCCTTGACGTTGGGTATGGAGAATTATTAAATCTCTCAGGCGAGCTGTACCACTCATTGAGGTGCCTACAAATCAGTGGAGGATTAGTCTTTCACTTATCGAGTGAAGGGATACTTTGATCATACATCAAAATAAAAAACTTTATATAGATATGCGAATGATGTTTTAAGATTAAATTAAAACTTTTTATTATGATAAAATTACATTTACACGTACCAAAATCAAAAATAACTTAATCATATACTCCCTCCGTTCCTAAATATAAGATCACTTTGAGGAAGTGAATAAGTTTCTAAATATAAGATCACTTCCTATTTTATCTCAAATTTTACCCAAACTACCCTTATACTCCATCTTTTCATTGAAAACCCCTCCTCCTTTTAAAGTTAAGCAATTGAGGGGATTTTGGGAAGATCATGTAATTTTATTGTCTTCCTTAATCTCCCCAAATTAACCAAAGTGATCTTATATTTAAGAATAGGGGGAGTATTTATATATATTTGTGGGTCTACAAACTTTCTCTCACACTTTTCTTTAACTTTAATCATTTTTTCTGCATTCTATCTTTATCTTTTTCACTTTTCATTTCTCCACTTACCTTTCATACAACCAAACATATTTATATTTAGAAAACACGACCCATGGCCCAAATGGTTGTTTAAGAAAAAAAAACTGACATTCTTTTTTCCCTCGCCGGAAATAAAAAACAGCGATCGTCTCGTGTCGGAGGGAAAGGACGGTACGGCGGCGCAACCTTCTAATGTCAACAGAAGAGTCCATTCAGATTCAAAGATTCGAACAACTTCCCAGCGCCACTGATTTTGAGTCTCTTATCGAAGCAAGAAATGTTCCCGCGGTAATAACATTCGTTGCTTCGAGTTTCTTTTTTTGTTTCACTTACTCATCAATGCCTTCTAACAGGATAAAAATCTAACAGAATACTAACATTTTATCTGTTTGTTCGCTTTTCTTGATGCTCGTAAGGTGTTTAGTGGATGCATCAAAGGTTGGAGAGCCTTCTCCACGTGGAATCCATCAAACGGAGGCCTTCACTACTTGCAGGTTTATCTTTCACTTTATTTACTACCCTACTTGCCTATTACGAGTTGATTTTCCTCTTTTCCAAATCTAATTTTCCTAAATACTCCCTCCGGTCCTAAATATTATAAGACCTAATTGATTTTTTTAGAAAATCCTATAAAAAGCAAAATAAGTTAATTATAAATTGATTTACCTAATTTTTTCCTCTTAGATTAGTTTATTTTACCTATAAACTAATGTATAATCTAAAAATATATCAAATATGTCATGATTTAATAGCATATTTCGCAACCTTAACCTCTCCAAAAAAAAGTCAATTAGGTCTTATATTTAGGACCAGAGGTAGTAATAAATATAAGAGCTAGTTGATTTTTGTAGAACGTAAAAGCCAAATGAGGTAATTAAGAATTTATTTTCCTAAATTTTTTTACAATCTACTTTATTTGACTTATAAGCTAACATATGATCTAATAATATATACAAAGTATGTTATGATTAAGTGGTTTACTTTTATTTTGCTTTAGGTGTGCAAAACAGTCAACTGACTCTTATATTTTAGGAACGGAGGGAGTGCAACAAAAATAAAAAGTGTTGGAATGTTTGAAGTGATTGGTTTTGTAACTTCATAGTTAATTCTAATTTGGATTGGAAAATTTTATGGCAAATTTGATTTGTCATGATAAGTAAAGTTGTGTTAGGTTGAAGTGTGTGATAAGTGTGGTCTGCATTGCAAATTTAGATGCATGAGTTAGTGCTTACATACTATAGATCAAAAGCACACTGAGATTATTAATTATTAATTTATTTTTGTTCTTACTCCAATTTAGGAACGGGTAGGGTCTTTTATGGTGGAGGCTATGCTTTCTCAATCTGCACCTATCTTCTATGGTGATATTGGTAGCCATGAAAGGGTAATCACTTGTATGCTCCAATTTTGATTATGAAACTTGATACTTCTTTCATCGTTTAAATGAAATCATTACACTACTTCACATCATGAACAGGTTCCTATATTATTTTCTAGCTTCGTGGAATTTTGCAAGAAACACTTAAAAAATAAAGGTGGAAGCCTTGATGCTTGTTTGGGGCCTCAAAGACATGATCTGGCGGGTTCTAATACTGAGTATGGCTCTTTGAATTTGGAAGATGTTCCTGAACGGATTTATTTAGCGCAGGTTGAAAATTTAAATTTTATGAAATGATGAGTACTTTTTCTTAAAGAATCTGTTGTTCTTGACAAATATATGCAGTTCCAGCTCTTTCCATTTCTTAATAATGTTGAGAAACTATTTTCATATATTTCTCTTGGTTTTTCCAGCTATCTTCTTTTGATTTATTTGAGATTGATAATGCCATGATTTTTTAATGAAATCTAATGACTTGTAATTCAGGTGGCAATTATGAACATTGATGATGAGGACAGGGTTCAATTGGAAGCATTAAGAGAAGATATTGAGATAGTTAGTTCATTTCTCTCCACAATTTTGTCATGCATCTTTAGTTTAACATTTTATGCATTTTCTACAAGAATTTTGATTATTGATATTTGTTTACTGTAGCCATCGATTTTAGAGGCAAAAGAGCTATCTTCTATCAACCTGTGGATGAACAATGCTCAATCTAGATCAAGTACTCACTATGATCCTCATCACAATCTTCTGTGCATTGTTTCTGGGCGCAAACAAGGTAGGAGATATGCCTTCCTTTGGGGGGTATCGTTTCCTTCTTTTAATGGATCTTTTCTTCTTCTTCTTCTAATAGTGGTCATACACTGGTAGTCCATGCCATGTGCATCCTATTAGTTAGCTACAAAGTTCAATAGACTGAACGGATTACTTATGTTTTAATATGATTAGTGTCTAAACTATAAAGTAATGCAGATTTTACTGATGATGTTTTGGTACCTTTGACCCACATTTGTCAACCTGCATTTATATTGATTTCGTGTTCCCATCTGCATTTGGAAATGATATGTTGGGAGAGCTAATTTTGTTCTGACTTATCAGTTTCTTTTATAATTTAAATGTTATATTTGGATAAACTTTCAAATGAATCTTTTCAACTTATGCTGGAAATTATAATTAAAATACCAGTTTATATTTTTTGCAGTTCTTTTATGGCCTCCTTCAGCTAGTCCCTCACTTTACCCAATGCCTATATACGGGGAGGCTTCTAACCACAGGCATGCTGCAGCAATCTTTACTAACAGCTGTAGTGAAATAAGAAAAAAATTATTTACAGCTTCTTACATCTGTATCGTGATTTCAGATTATAACTGGCGAGTGGTTGTTCTGTAATAATATTATGATATCTGTTTGAATTCTGCAGACATTTAGTATATTTCCCCAAATAAATCATCTACATGTCATATTATTATTGGAGAACCATAATTGTTTTTTGTTTTGATCAAGGAACCTTATAGTTAGGATAGAATGCATTGCATATATGTCTAACTGAATGAAATATTGATATTTTTTTATCCATCATCTGAATATACGTGCTAATGCTGCTTTATGACCTTTGTTATAATGATTTTCTTTTTGAGAAAGTTATTCTATATTTTCTTCTGTTCTTGTGCCTCCCTTTCTCTAAAAGAAGTTATGTGGCAGTTCTGTTGCTCTGGAAGACCCTGATTACTCACTTTATCCAAGGGCAAGAAGCTCAATAAAGTTCGCACAGAAAGCCGTTCTTGATGCCGGTGATGCACTTTTCATTCCTGAAGGCTGGTAAGGTCTGAAATGCATTTTCTTATAAAAGATCTTTGCGGAAAAATCTCTCTCTGTTGTTAGGAAGATTCCTTCTACTCTAATCTAGGTAAAATGGGCCAGGTGGGTTAGTTATAAAAAAGTGTTTGGGTTTGGGGAGCACCTAATTTGCTATTGCCTTTTTGGCTATAATTTTTCTGTGAGGATTTTCGCTTTTGGGTATTATCACATCATTTTGTAATGTGGGCCTTGGTTATGTTAAGAGCCTTAAGAAGATCCCTAGAGACGATGTGAGCTTTTTTAGAGTGTTTTCCCTGGTTGTTGTGTTCCTCATGCAAGCTTTTCAGATCTCTTTTAATCTCCCGTTATGTCGAAATATTTTCCGAAGCATGCCCCTAAACTGTTCGACCTGTAATTATGTACAAAATAGCGGATGATATGATTTACCGATTCCTTTTCACAATTAGAATCTTTCTTGAATATGAGACGTAAGGACCTTTTAGTTACTAGATGACTAAATGCATTTAAACACATCCCAGTCTCAGGATGATTAACTCTATGCCTACAACTTTTATGCTGTTTCTTCAAACAAATGGCCTCTGTGAAGTCTCATCAGAATAATGTGTAGTCTCCTGTATGCTGGCTTCTTTAATGCCTCTCTAAACACCCAGGCCATGTGGAGAAAAAAAGCATGGATAGGCCGCATGATTTGCTGTCCTTTTCTCCAAAATCTCCTTCCAGATAATGCAGTCGACTTCCTGATCAAAAGACCCTAATTAAGTGTAAGAGATTACATAAATATCTGAATCTAGGAGGAATTCAAATAAATCTAGAGAATATTTCAAATGACTTGTCTTTGGCTTAATCAGCACATCACACATGCTATCAGAAAAGCAACCTGCTGATGTTTTAACTGAAAGTCTATTAACTACAAGGTTTTGAGAAATAACTGGCGTGCTGTGGATGGAAGATATCCACTCACCCACTAAAGGGAACATGTAGCTCTTACCCAACTCTCTTTATTAGGGAATATTTTGTTCATGGTAAGTATCCTTTTATCAGATGTGTTTTTTTATTTTGATAGAATACAAAGGTGGCATGCAATCTATGTAGCCAACAACACCTATTGGGAAAAGGCTTGTTGGTTGTTGTAAACATGTTATTCTATTCATACATGTGGTGGTGTTAGAATCAAATGCAGAAACATACCTGCAAACAGTTGTGTCCTGTGCTTTATAAATTTCTTTATATTAATGTCGTGAATGTTCTTTGGCTGTAGGTTCCATCAGGTAGACAGCGATGATTTGACTATTGCTGTCAACATTTGGTGGAGATCCAAATTAATGTCTTGCATGTTGGAGCACATGGATACATATTATTTACGAAGAATATTGAGAAGGTACTGATGATGTAGGTCTTGATAAAAATGCATCACTTTGCATTCCTGTGTGATATACTGACTTTTGAAAGTTATGTTTATTTCAAATACCATTTGCTCTGCAAATCAATGGATGCAATCAAAGATTGATTGACAAAGAAATGGTATGTGCCTTCCATAATACATTTATTACATAAAATGTTTTTTGTTTCCTTTTGTTGGTTGTGTTACCAAACATTTATATCTTTATCTTTCCATTTATGTTTTTATATACACCTTTGAACAATTCAGCACTCATGTCAATTTTTAACTGCACTATGTTCCTTTCTATTTTGTTTGCCATATCACACAATGGAGTAAACAATTTTGAAGTAATCAACGACTTCACTTGATGATTTTTCATTTTCGGAATTGGATTATAGTTATAGAAAAAATTTCAGAGCAAAGTTTGAACACTGATTGCAGATGCTTTAATTCTCATAACTATCCATCATCTTATACCTTTTCACCCTCTTCCTTGTGAGTGGAGAATGGGGGTGTGTTATCTTTGTCTTTTTCAATTTTATAAAAGTTATTTGTGGAGCCAAGTCTTCTGTTTTTTCTTCTTGCTCCCTCCCTTTTCTACCTCAATCAAATTATTAGGGACTTGCGTTTGTGATGGATATTTTTGATTTAGGACAGGATCAGCTACTTGATAAGTCCAGGATGAATAAAACTAGGGTATGTGTATACAAGCAGCCTGATAAAGGACAACCAGGTCAGTTAATTATCAGCTGGCTAAATATCATTAATTGATTCCATGATTTTTGTGGTTGAAAGAGAATGGAATTTGCACTTTTCTTTTTGTCTGTGGGTTTTTGAATGGCATCGATATTCTGATTACCAGATTATGATGATAGTGATATTCTGATGTTAAAAGGGGTGGCTTTGAAAGGGAAACGATTTGAGGGGGAGAGGAATGTATTGATTGAGTTGGAACCTGGCGCTGCCCAGGTGCTTCATGAACTTGTTTCCTTGGTTCACAACAATGTGCTTGTTGCTGAGCAGGAGCAACAATTGCCGTCAACTTCAACAAATGATTCTGACTTTGGAGCAAGTGGTAAATTTGAGAAGTTAGAGACTGCTGATTTGGAAGATGATCCAGTGGCTAAAATTCTTTGGAATGTTGAATCACTAATGCTGAGAAATGTCTTTCTAGCTATGGCTGTATGCTCTTTGAAAACTTGCTATCTACATCTTGAACATTTTTGAACTTCGAATTCAGTGTTTTATGTCATGATTAGACAAAGATATAATCAACATAAAGGCATCATTACTGGAATAAAGAACCTTTCCTAGCAATTTGACTTCATTTCTGGCATTTTACTCAAGTTTGGGAGTGATGTCATGAGGTTCTCTTCTGCAATTTGAGCATATGTTGTAAATTGCGGCTTGTCCTTTCTGCTTGAGGTAGTGGACATGGATATAATTATTTGTCTCGAGTTAGATGCCTTATCCAAGTTCATAAAACGCTTTGTTGTAGTTATAATTTTTAGGTGCATAATGGTCATTTTTGGTTTTCTTTCGCATTGTGCATTTTTTGGTCTTCCCAATAATATGAAATTGAAGCTTTTCCAGCTTCTACACACCCAAAGTAATGAGTTAGCTCACATAAGCTTGCTGATGCCCATTTGTAGAGGATGTTTAATTTTAAAACAGTTTCAAGAAGTTATAGTGCACTGTTTCAGTTTCAAGCATGCTGTATTGTGATGATTTAATGTTTTCAGCAAAACTTTCCAAGGACATTGGAGGCTCTAGTACTGCATGCACTTTCACCTTTGGGAGCAGAAGTTCTTACTCGTAAGTTTGATGAGATGGATCAACAAACTCTTGCGAAAGATCGGTACTTCCTGATATTTTCATGTCCATTTGATTGCTTTTCACATAGATAGCATCAACATTTTCATCTAACTCTGTTGACATTGTAACTTGTGATTTTAGGGACAGATTCTATGGGGTTTTTTACAGTGCTTTTGATGACCAATCTATGGCAATGAATTCTATTCTGAAAGGGAAGGAGTTATTTGCTCAGCAGGTATTTTCTGTGCTTTCTCCTCTAGTTTTATTATAAAATTCAACTTGCTGCATTAGTCATTCATGTATGATGAACTTGATTTTTGTATGAGCCTCAGCATTTGCAAGATTCTTATAACTAAAGTGGTCCTATATTTCTCATAGGGGATAATAAGGAATTCTTTGATGCGCTTATTATGAAAATCTGATCTGATCCATTGAAATTATCCCTGTAGTCTATGCATATCGTCTTACTATGGAAAGATTAAGTGTTTTTTTTTTGTTTGCAACTTGAAATTATTTGTAAACAAGATAAAACTTCCTTTATTGTTACTGTGAATGACTGAAATGTTGAGTTAAATTAAGACCATTTATCTGCATGCGTCAGAAATTAAATTATCAGCTGCTAACTCCCACTTTTGATGATAATTTTCATAAGAAAAATTCTTATTTTGAACATTATGTTTGTTGCTTCCTTTGGTTGTCCCCCCACATGTGAATCTATTTAATTGATGCAACTTTTGTATATATATTTACTTGATGCAATTTTGTGCTAGGCTTTCTTGGATGTTAATAGTTTTGGTATACCAATGAATCGTAAATATTAGTGTTCAGGTTAGCAGGCAAAAGTTGTGCTAGCTACATTCTGCTGCTGTTGTGTGGCTTGAATCTCTTGTTTGGGACCTTGATATGCATCAATTGTCCTAATTCATAAATATTTGTATTAGCAGGCGTCTATCCATTACTTCTATAACATTTTTCATGCATGTCATTTTCAAATTAGATTCGAGCCCATCATTATTATTTGACCAAGCAACTTTTTTTTGGCTGGGTTTCTTGATACCAAGTGATCCTGACACATTTTACTGTGATGTTTCTTTTTTTTTTATTTCCCCGAGATGTTATGTTTTTTTTAAAAAAAATACATTGATGATGACATTTATATGTTTTTTTTCTCCATCGTCATTATGATCTGAGTGCATGAGTCTCTGGCGTTGGTTGCTCTGCATGTGCATTGAAACTTTAGTTTCACTTTGCTACACGAGAGAATATGCAGTTTTATTGTGTGATATTCTGTTTTGCGACGAAATAGATACAAAACTTTATTGATAGATTATGCACATCAGATGATCAGATTAATATAACCTAATTATTCAAGATATTGAAGACAGCCTTGAAGTATTTTCTGATGAAAATATTTGTCCTCCCCATTCGGTTCGTTACAGGCATTCAAGAATGTATTAGAGAAACATGTGGGAGTGAGTCCGGAAAGTTCAAAACCAGATGTCAGCTGAAATGCATGGAGGTGTGAAATTTATGGACTAATTGGTCCACTGGGAATCTTCATAGAGCAAATTGATGCGTATTCAAAACTGATGTTTTTTTTTTCTCTTTCCCATTGTTGTACATACTTTAATTTGTCGGTTTTCCAATGTTCAACAGATGATAATTACTATTTTGAACGGTGTTGTACATGTCAGATACATACAATCTACCTGATCAGTGTGCTATTTAGTGCACTGAAATGTCGGTCTGGTCCAATAACCTCATAATTTATGTCTTTTTACCAAGATACATATTGTTTTGTTTGGAGTTTGGATGGACTCTTCCTATGTAAATGAAGTTAAGCCTCCCTTATTGAGAGTGACTCTGTTATGCACAGAAGAGATGATGCTATGACAGTATGAAGGACTAGGTCAGAGCATGGGATGTGGAATAAAATCATGGGGAATATTGTACGAATTACAAGTATGGGCTTTCCTGTACGTTTGCGATAAATGTATACCCTGGTACTTACTGTACATGTAGTTTTTATTCAGGTGATTCGTACTCAAACATTGAATAATCAGAATTTGACGGGTTTTAACATCATGTTTCAGCATTGTTTTGGCTGGCATACTAGTTTTGGTAGGGGGAATTGAGAGGTTTGAACTGAATCATTGAGCCTAAATATAAGTCCTCAAAGTTCCAATGAACTGTAATCATACTCGTTGATTGGGAATATGATTATGGGAGAACAATCGAATAACAGTTTTCAAGCAGCTAAACAGTGATTTGGTTAAAAGAAGTAACTAAACAGGAAACGTCACCGTCCAACATTCCTTTGTACGATGGAGTGTGATTTGATTGCATTGATCAATGTGTTGTGTAGCATACAAGTTATTGCGTGGGGATTTGCTAAGTAAAGAAAAAAAACAAGGGAAGAAAAGAATGGAAAAGAAAGTTTTAGTAATAATAAGGAATTGAAGAAAGAAAAAGACGAAAAGAGGAAGTTGAGTTCAGAAGGGATTCCTTAGTGGAAGATGACATGAGCAAGTATGAAGAATAGAAGAGAAAATGGGGGCTTTTGGTCTTTGTCTCTTTGTGCAGAGGGAAGGATATGAAAAGAGAGTCTTTTTTTAGTAGGCAAATGGGATATATAGTACCCCCTAACCTTGCAACTTATAAATTTACTTTCTAAAAGGTTCAACACATATATACCCCATAATGCCCAAAACCTGCTTTTGTTAATCCCTAGGATTCTTTTTCTTTCTTCCCGAGTGGATATACTGTATTAATGGCTTGCGACTTTTTCCATCCCATTTGCTAGGCCAACATGGTGTGCATGGATGTGGAACCTTAAAGTCATCCTATAAAAAATTTTCGACACAAGTTCTGTTCTATTGTTGCCGTTTAATGCATGCATGAATCCAATAATTAAGTTCTCGATAACCAAAAACTAACAAACTATACTGAAACCAATTGAAAAATCAAACAGCCAACACGCACATATAATGTAATACTCCCTCCGGTCCCTAATGTAAGAGCTAGCCGTCAAAAAAAACGCTTCTTTAGAAAACATGTGAATGTTAGTTGGGTGTCTGGAGTTAATGCTTCTTTTCCAAAATTGCTCATATTTATTATGGTACTTTTAAGAGAGAGAAATACATAAGCATTAATAAATATGAAAGAGAGTTAGGGGTAAAGTAGGAAAAAATGCATTAAATGAGGAGAGAATATGGGGTGAGCTCTTACATTAGGGACCAAAACCATTCAAATTTTGGGCTCTTACATTAGGGACCGGAGGGAGTACTCTTTTATGTGCATGTACGTTGAAGGATATGGTCGTTACTAAAGCTAAAAATAAAAAAATGAATGTCCAGCTTTGCACAGAATTTGATAAAGGGTTCACACACTCCACAAGAAATTAAAGAAGGCTGAGGGACAGTAATTTTGAAGCTTTGAGCATCTTTTTAACAGCCGTTGACATTTTTCTACACCCTTTATTTTCAATTCTCTTCTTTTTCTTTTTCCTTTAGGTTTAGCTCCACCTTACGTAATGGCATCGGACCACCATCACACTGCGCACAAATATACACACAAACACGCACACCATCAACTAATAGTTTCCCCTTTTCACTCACGCTTATGGCAGGTTTTATCCCCTTCCTTGCTCCTCTTTACAAAAGCTTCACCATTACTTCGATGACCATTCCAGTTTTTTGGCCCTAGCTAGCTAGCCCGTCAAAAGAAAAAGTGTTATGTATGTGACCAGGTAAAAGAATTTATTGGAATTTGAATTCTAGCTTTTGATAATTCCTCTACATTTCAGTATCTCCTCATCATCACGTTGAACCACATATAGTTTATTTGGACCAACGGAGATTAGGTCTAGTAGAAGGGGATATATAGTCCCTCAAAATGTAGTGAACGTAACTAAGGTTTAAAGCCTGCTAGAAGAGGTGCCTATATTTAGTGTCTAACAATGCATTAGACAAGCTAAGATTGGAATATCAAATAGGACAACCGTGTCTTGCAAAAAATATACTAGTATGATATGATGTCTTTAGAATTTCGCAGGCCATAGAATGAAATTATGCATAAGATTTTTCCAATATTAAAGTAAGTCATGCATGTGTCTGCATTAACCTTGATAACCTCCCCATGATTCCATAAAGAAACACAGCGTTCTTTGACTTGTCATTTTTGGAGTTGTTACATTGGTTGCATTAATCATAATACGAATAGTTTGGAGGGACCCACACAGATGGAATTGAAGTTGATCATCATGATCAATATCATCACTTTGTGGTCTCAAAGGCGACTCACGGACTAGGATTTGGAGAGAGCCGATGAGCTGTTTTGGTCTGAAACATTTTAGAAAAAGGCGTTTTAGGTAAAATTGTGAGGCATATGAATGATTAATATAATGGCCAACTTGAGGCTTGTGGAGCCAAGTTTTGGCTAGATGCAGACAAAAAAAATATGGATTTGAATCCTTGTGACATTTAGCTGAGCTAGCTAAATCCAAAATTGCGTCACTTCTTTGCTTCACAGTCCACGTCTTTCGCTATCCAAAATTATTTACCAATAATTTTCAAAACCTCAAGCTCCTTCGTTTGGAGATATATAACCTCAAGCTCCTTAGTTCATCAAGGATGATCTGAATCGCTGTTTTAAAGGAACTAATTTTAGATATGCTTTTATAATTTGGTGCCAAATAATGTGAGGGTGGTGGGCTTTGGAACGTTCTTTGCAATGCCCCAGTCTCCCCAACGTTTTTTTATTTTGTTTGTCACACTTTATAAGAATAAGTGACATTTTATTATAATATTCACCATTTTAAATTTTATTATGTTTTTTAAAATTTTAAAAAGTATATGTTTTTTGGATTTCTTTTTTTAAAAAATCGTAAAAGCGATCAAATTTAGTATATTATTTTATAGATAGTAATAAATATCCAAATTAAAATGCAGTATATAAAAAATTATCAAAATATCACTCATTATATCATATATCTAACATTAAAATTTAACGGAAAATATAAATTGAATGTATTGTGAGGGTACTCTTTTAGTATAGGTAATCTCAATGCATGAAAACGATCAAATGGAGTAGTGTAGGAAATTAATCTATATCTTTTTACTAAGAACAGATTTAAATAGTTTCTTTGACTTTTACAAAATATTTAACTCTACAAATTAACACACGAACATTTTTTACTGTGCATGTATTTTTTAAGAACTAGCCTTTGGTAGCAAGTGTGACTTACTTTTATCTAAGCTTGATTCTTATTTTGATATTTAAAAATGGTGGAATCGATTGGGATGATTAAGGGCACTTGTAAAGTTTGGCCTGTGTAACTCGGTCTATCAAGCGTCCACCGACATTATGTGATGATCACTTCAATTCATGCACCTCTCTGGATGGTATGTACTTGGTTCATTCTCTATCACACACATAGACTTCATCTTACTATCATCTAAAACACTTATGTACCTGCTTGGCACAACCTCAAAATCTAAGTTTTGAGTTTAGTTCTAGGTTTTGAAATCAGAGCAAACTACCCTGATAAAAAAAAAATCAGAGCAAACTATAAACACTCACAATTTTTTTAGAATAGTTTTTTCTATCAAAACCCTTTTTGTCTGAATTTTGTTATCATAACCTAGGTTTTAGTTAAGTGAGACAAATTATACTTACAACTTTTTTAGAATATCTTTTATAATTGGAAACCAAGGTTTGAAACAAAAAAACTAGGTTTTACTGGAAGCGATTTTTTTTAACATTTGCAAAGCTATATTCTCCCGATTCTATTCTCTAGAAGAGTTAATTTTTTCAATTTTTTCACAAAAGATACTCAAAAGCTATATCCAAATAGACCCATGTACCATTCAAAATCTATGATTGAATTCCAAGTTCATGAATGTGAACTTTGAAGGGATCCATGTAAATAATACTCCCTCCGGTCCTAAATATAGGACCTAGATGACTTTTTTTTTGAGAAGTTAAGGTTGCAAAATAGTCTATTAAATCATGACATATTTGATATATTTTTAGATTATCCGTTAGTTTATAAGTAAAATAAACTAGTTTAAGGGAAAAAATTAGGTAAATCAATTTATAATTAACTTATTTTGCTTTTTTTTAGGATTTTTCAAAAAAGTTAATTAGGTCTTATATTTAGGACAGGAGGGAGTAGTATGTTTACTTTTTTACTTATTTTGCCACACAACGCAGGTACGGAAAAAGGCATACGTGTAAGACACCACCCGTGATGGGGACGCCGTCAATAAAATATCGCCAAAAACTTCTAATTAATTAATAAAATTATTGATAATTATGTCTAGGCTACATTAACAATTAGGTAATTATATGAAACCGATTTTCTTCTTTTTTTAAGTAATATTGATATTGATGTGAAAGTAAACCAATTTTCTATGTCTCGGCTTTTTAAAAAGTCGTTGAGAAAAACTCGTACTACACAATGCTTTGTAAACCCGATATACGATCATTTTAGTATGCTTATTGATAATTCAGTACGCGTTTTTTTTATACATAATTTAGTACGCGTTTTGATAATTAGTTAACACGATATAAAGAGCGTCAATAACCTCATCCAAATTTGAAAAGTTTAGTTTGCAGTACCTTATATACGATAATCTTACTTTTTATGGAAATAATCTTACTTTAAATAGCTAGGAATATTTTGTTACGAGCATTTAGAATAATTATACTAAAGGTTAGACAAGTTAACATTAGACTTGTCATATGTTTTCTTAAAATGAACTATTAGTCTATTAAGTGATATATCTAGTTATTGTTTTGTGCGCGTGCGTAAAATTGTTGCTCTTACACATGATAACAATTTTATTTATTTTATTGTGGGGGTTTATCAATAAAATAATTCATCTTCACTCAAATTATTTTCGTGTGTGTAAAATTGTTGCAGAAGTCATAACAATTTAATTTATTTCATTCTGTGGTTGATCAACTAAATTGATGAGGGGGGATAATCCTATCTCATTTCAATTCTCTAATAATGATTAATTAATTTCATTATCAGGAGGAATTCAACGTGGCAACCTCCCACTTATAGGGAAGATGCCATATCACTAGGTTAGAAAGTCTTTGGTGTGGATTCTTTTAACATACCCTATATTCTTAAATATGAAATTTATTTTGGGATGCGATGAGTTCGTTTTCAAATATTAAAATTTAGCCTTAGAACGCTTCTCAGTTTGCGTGTGTCCCCATGTATCAAATGCCTTAAGTTTCCGTTTTATATGTTGAGAAAACCAACAAAACACAGCACATTGTGTTTGTCGAGCGTTTTTTGTTTGGCAAACAGCTGACGAACTGCATACATCTTTTGTGAATACAAAGGCGTTTGCCGCACGTTCATTGTTCAGCGAACAATTGGCAAACCAAACATATTTCATGAATGCAGAGGCATTTGTCGCGCATTCATTGCACGATCAACTAGCAAGGCAACACTGAAATTCTTTTTTGGCCCTCTTTTTTGGCTTCTTTTATGGTTCCCTCAGTTTCATGCATTCATTTCTTCCTACACAAAAGATAGAAAGAGGGTTGAGGGTTTTCCAACAAAATTCACTCAAATTTTTAATCATTTAACTCAAAATTTCATGCAAATGCATATCTTTCCTTTTTGCTTCATTCCCTATTTGTATTTGTGTGATTGACATTTATTTATTATTACCAAAAATCATGTACAAGTAGGAGAATTTGAAATGAAATATGTGAAATTATGAAATTTAGTCATACTAGTAAATAAAATTAAGCTCGCACACGTGATTGCTCTCCTTTAGCTAGTCTCTAAACAAATTAAACTTAATCATTAAATGACATGATGAAAAATCAAGAAGTTAGGACTACTAATGCTTGAGATCTTACTCGTTTACAAGAATGGTTGATTAAATGGAGGTGAAAAATAGGAGATAAATTAAAACAAGATACTGCTTGTAAGCTAAAAGAGAAAAGCTGTCGTGGAAAGAGACAAGGCATGGGTAGTGATAGCAACAAAGGGATTAATGATTACAATTTTGCATGTGACATTTTCTCTGTTGCCTTACTGACAAGGAAAAGCAATCTGTGTGTTTTCAATAATACCACCACACACATGCGCACACACCCTCCTCCTCTAAGTTCACACTCTATACGTGGGTAAATCTGGAAACAAAATAAAATAACAGAACTAGTTCTGTATTTGAGTGTTGGAAACAAAAAAAAATTAAAGATTAAAGTGTCTAAATATATATTCAGGTCAATTACGAATATCTGAATAGTTGGCAAAAAAAAAATAAGAATATAACAGTATCGTAGTCCTACAAGGAGAATCGCAAAAGGAAAACCAACAAGAAAATCAAACCTTGACTAACGCCACACGTTCATGAACAACTAAACCCTAGTTATACTATTAGACGTTTGTCACAAGTTCCCCAATAAAAAAAATATGAGAAGTGAAGAATTTTCTTCCTCTCTATTTTGGGGACTCGAATGTCTTATATTTATATATAATCTGTTTTTTTAAATAAAACTTCTCCATACAACATCTTTTAATTGGACAACTTGATATATCAAACGTCTAAAAACTGTTCTGACTCTCATCAAAGCAAACACATAAAATATAAAAAAGAAAAAACTTGTTGACCATTTTACCCTTGCCTTTTGGGAGTATCATCTCCTAGGGCTTAATAATTGGTCCAAGTCTCAGGGGCATTGGAAGTCCCAACAAATCCGAAACCTTGTCTGGACTTGAACACCGAGTGATGATGGTGATGGTGATGTTCGTACACATCCCCCGTGAACGTCGTCATCACATTCTTCATGTTGACCTGACCACCGTTATCACCGCCGTCTCCTTCTCCGTTGTTCCCATCATCAGTGAGACCCAAAAAGTCCCTTGTAAGATGCTCATTCTTAAGACTCCGAGTCGTAGTTGCAAACCCTCTCACATAGTTAGGCACCACCGAGTTGAGCTGACTCACTGATCCAAACTCGCTGGTCATGCCAAGGTGAGTCAGGTTATGATGTGTCAGAGGCTGAGCTCGCTGGGTTGTGACCTGGGTGGCCCCCACAGTGGCAGCCTTTTGAAGGAGAGCAGTGGCAGAAAGGTGGGCTGACGTGGCAGTGTTTGAGGAAGATGGTGTGGGCATTATGTGTGGGTTTTGGAAGGAATGGTGAGGTGGTGGAGGTTCATGAAGAAATGAATGGGGCACGTTGAAATGTTGAGCTTCAGGCTTAACTTGGAGAAGGTGGTGGTTGGTAGGGTTAGGGTTTTGTTGGGAAGGTGGATTCCATGGATTATTGTTGAGGAAAGCGTTGTTGTGTTGGTTGGGATATAGTAAGAGAGATTGGACCAACGGGTTGGTGGTGTTGGCTGAGGCTAGTTGATGATTTGCAGTGAGCCTTGCACTTTCTTCTGCCAATGCATCACAGAATGCTCTATGTGTTATGAAACTGTCCTTCCTGCATGAATGAAACGCGAACAATATTGTTGAAGCAATTGTTAGCATACAAGAACAACATAACCAAGTAAATATATGACGACCTTCTTCTATATGGGCACATTAAATTTCAAGGAATTAAGAGATTTTGAATAATAGCATTATAGATAAATTGTATCAAAAAAACAGTTTTCTAATCACGTGATCCTATTTTTTGGAATTAAAGGGAAAAACAGTTTGAGGTTAAAAGAGGGATCAACCCGCAACCCCTCTCTCATGATCATATTTATAAGTCACTCTTAACATATTTCACACAAACTAAAACTAAATAGTACATTCACACACAAAATTAAATTCCATGACTTGCCTCATATAAATATAAATAGAATCAAATGTAATCTTCTACCCAGTCTTGCCCTTTAAATAATATACTAGAGGAGTAGATAGATAGACGTTTAACTTTCTAAAGATGAAATGGTGAGACAACTAACAACGTGTGTGTATACCTTACTACTCGATTCAATTTGTAATTTAATTTAAACCTAAATGACTAAATAATCTCATATTCATTTATTGAGTATTTATATATATATTAGCAAATGGGAGATGAATAATTATGCATGCATATAAGAAAATTTGCACTAGCAAATACGTTAAGTCTGCTTTGTAGAGCGTGTCCCGTTTTCCAAAAAGGTGAGAGAGATCATGCACGAGGGAGAGAGAATTTGGCTGCCACACATACAAGAGATAATTGATATCTTGTGCATAGGGTCAAAATTAAAAAGTCCGAGAGAGAGAAGATGAATGACAAGACATGTATAGGCTCAAGCTTTATATGCATGCAAAAAAAAAATAATTATTGTATTGGCTCAAAATGTTGCAACGTTATTGGTAAATACTATTATAATGATAATGTTTTTCTTTGAAACCAGAGCGCATGAATGAAATAATGAAACAAAAGGCAAGTAATTGAGATCAATCAATACCCCTTGTATATGATGCATATCTGAAGCTAAAAGAAAGCAACTTGGCATATCAGATATTTTTGCAGAGTTTGCAGATTTTACAATGATGAAGCCTGAGACCAACAATGCACAGAACTTCCGAAGAAGAAAAAAGAAGGGAGGAAGAGAGAAGTCATCACAAATTTCTCAAGTAGCACACTCTTCTCGCTTTTCAGAAGACAAAATATATAGCTCGCCATCATATTTTTTGAGAATGCAGCCACTCCATGCACAGCTATTCACACACAAAAATATATTTATATATATAAACTAGGAGAGAGAAAATGTTGAAATCTGGAAGATAATTGAGCACTGACTGACAGACTGGCAATTTTGGTGTAACCTAGCTAAAACCCTATTACTTGACACCAATTATATATACTTGGACATCTATATCATGCATGCAAAACTGTTCACATGTCATGGGTTATATATGGAAGTGCAAGCATATTCTAATCCAGAATTATTGTAAAAAAAACCAATGAGTAATAAAAAATGACACAAAATTGTAATCGCGTGAGAGTCACAGACAACACAGTATATAAAACAAAAGATACGTGGATTGTGCTTTTTGGAAGTTGCCGAACATATCCATTTGGCAGTTTTAGGAATTAGAAACTGTTATTTTTTTCCCAGTAAGTATATATATCCCTTGCAATATAACAAGTAAGAAACACTAGTATTATCTGTGTCCACTTGCTATGCAACCCGCCCATTGCAAATTGATCTCCCCACCATGTGTTTCTACGAAGACAAACATATACCATTCAAGTGCAATTAATAATCCACTGAAAAACAAAATTAAGATCAAAATTAAACTATTTAAGTTTCCCTCTTTATTAAATATTGCCACAAAAATATTTATTACATGTGTCAGAATGAATACAGGGAAAATGGTAGGCGTGAAAAGAATGAAGTGATATACCTGGAGAAGAGAGTTCCACAATCACATCTATATTCTCTAGTTCCACAGGTTTTAGAGTGAGCTTTCCAATCAGACTGAACAGCATAGATCTTTGAGCATTTATCGCATTTCCACTTCTTCTCTCCATGTTTCCTACAGTAGTGTTTCTTAATTCCAGTGAGATCCCCAAGAGCCCTCGAGGGATTGTGATGAACACATGTGGGCTCGGGACAAACGTAGGCTCTCTTTTTCACCTCCTTGTTGTTCCTTTGCTTCAGCTTCCATGGCAGGTTATGTCCTCTCCTATGAAGTTGAAGATTCTGGTCCCTCTGGAAACCCTTGTTGCAGATCTCACACACAAACCTATTCGTCGCCAAAAGAGTCTTCGGAGATAACGCTATCACTTCTGCATCTGGGTCTGAACAGTAAACATCACAGTCAAACTAAAACACCATATTTTTACTTTCGAATTAAAGAGACAAACACCAATAGGTTAAGATTACAAACATGCATCAGGAAGCTAGCTCTTATATATATCACTGCGCTACATACAACGCCTTAAGCATAACAAAAATACCTAATAAACACTTAACAATAATAAAGAAAATGGATGATGGAAAATCTACATACATATATACATGTGTGCTGATTATTGAAGAGATTAGATACATGATTTGAAGAAATAGGTGGAGCTTATATTAGTTGATTAATAAAATAATATTGTACAACCTGGGTTTCCTGGGAGGCTTCTCTTTTTCTTGATCTTTGGAGGCTGAGGAAGAGGAGGAGGAATTGAAGGGAGTACGGGATTATAAAGTCCAGAGAGGTCATGAAGTGTAGAAGCAGAAGGGACAGATGCATCTACGGACAAAGAAGTGGTAGAATTGGACATAGTAGCCGCAGGAAACATATTTGCCTTTGGAGAAAACTCCAACAGGGACAAACAAGAGAGGAGGGTAAAAAGTGAGATACGATATTCTCTAATGTGTCTTTCTTTGTTTGAACTTTGAAATCCTTTATCCTACACTCAAACTTCTACCTCAACTTTGGAAAAGAGCTAACAATTAAGAAGAAAGCTAAGGCGGGCCCAGAAAAAAATGCAAAAAAAAAATCTTTCTTTAATTTATTAGCAGAGATCACTAATTAATCAGATGAAGAGTTCTTTGTTGTGAAGAGGAAGTAGAGAGAGAGGGGAACGATTCAATTGGTGGGGAATAAAAGGAGAATTAATCTCGTGAAGAGATGATGAAGATGACGATGGATTATTCTACAAGTCGCTATCTAAGCCATGGATGACTTGTCTGAGCAACTCTGCACAAGTATTTCAGACATATCTCTTTACACTCTCTCTGTGTGCGTGTGTCTATATTTGTAAAGATGCAGTCAAACATGGCAAAATCAGGTTTTAGGAATATTTTCTTTCTTCAGCACAATCCCATTACCCAATAACCCTCTCTACTTTTTTATGATCACATATTTTTTTTGGCGTGGACAGGTGTGTGGAAAAAGGTAAAGGAGAAAGTTGCATTTATAAACTGATCAATACTAGCTAGAAACCAGATTATTGTAAAATAATATATATACTAGCCACCGGGAGAGAAGAGAAGGTGATAGATGATGACGATGGTAGATTATGGAGGAAGAGGCTGCAAATTTTAAGCACGTAAGTGGAAAATAATAAAATAAAAAAACTTAGATGGTAGAAAATAGGCAAGGAGACAAAAAAATTCAGAATGAGAAAGTCTGAAGATTGAGTGAGATTTAGAGAAGGATGATAACGGTAGGAAGGAAAAGGCTCGGAAGTATCCTCTGACAAAAAAAAAAAACCAATAAGAATTAGTAAAATTCCGATCCCTTTCATTCCTTGATATATAAAAAAATCCCTTTCATTCATTGATTTCTTAATTTCTTTGTTTAAGAGCTGGTCTAATTATGTTGGCGCATTCTGTATATAGAGTTAAGAGTCTTTTGTTCCTGTCAAGAAACACCCTAACTCAAGAGGGCGAGAATTTTTGTTGGCCAATAAGAAGAATGGCGTATTTTCTTTTTTAAAAAAACGAAGGGATATATTCGAGAATTAAAAGTTTTTTGTAGATGTTTTTGAGTAGACAAATTTGAAGGATGAAGAAGGCTAGTGAGATTAAAGGTAAACTTCAAGAGATACCCCACTTCTAACATGATTGATTCTTTGATTGACTTAGCTTATACATAAACAGCCTATAGTTATTACGTACCTTAGTTCTGCCTGGCCTGTGAATAGCCATTGGTCTTTTATAATTACACTTGCGTGAATCATGAATGCTCGTTTGATCATATCCAAGCACTATAATATTGTTGATTTTTTCTTAGTTATAATTTGTAAATTAATGAAGCTGTACGTAATATATGCATTCACAGTACACACACACACACAGAGTGCGCGCGCGTGTATAAACAGACACTGATCAATATACAATATGAATTCTCTTCCCAATTGTACATGCATATTTTCCATACAGTTATTATGCACTTCGTGGAATTCAGTATCATATAATTGTTTCCCATTATACTCTTGAGGATTTTTATCTCTCACATTGTCCCTATTATCTTTTGGTATCATCATTCTCTTACGTCCTAGTGTGATGCGAAAGTGCTCAAGCAAACCCCACTGGAGAGAATTTACATGGTTTTCCTTTTTAAAATTTTCCTTCTTTATCCACCTCTCTTTATTCCAAATCCAACTCTAAAGCTATAAAAGGATATGAAATGCATTGTCCATTATATCCATTCCATAAACTGAAAATTCAGCAAAGCTCTGCTGGCAGCTTTCCTTAGGCTTGAGGTCAAAATTGTCATTTTAAACTTACTTTACCTAGGGTACATGTGTATGATAGATATGAATTAGAATAAGCATGCAATCAATTTCTAATACCTTTGGCATGTTAGAATAGTACACTTCTTAATTTAAAAATTTACGTACGTATTTCCACTGTACACAAACAAATATTTTTTTTATTTGCGTATAAAAGTTTAATTGAGTTGGGTATCCGGTCTCACTAGGTCAAGGTAGATCTCCAAACCCACAATTATATAATTATGAGTCAAATAATTTACCAAACGGACCAACATTTCTCTTTGGCTGCACATATACAAATATATATAACAATTTGTTCGTAAATGATGAGTATGAGCACTACTTCAGGCTTGTGTGTGTAGAGCGTAACTTGCATGTAAAAGACGTGCTATAATATGAAAATAAAGACTTCAAAGAAGTGTTGAAGAGTAGAGTGATAACTAAAGAAGGGAGATTAGCATTTGACCGGTAAAATCTAACTTTTCGGAGTTGATCTCTTGCGGATTGTTGCAATTTTGTATCCAAAAATCTTCCAAGAATTTGATTAAATATCGTGTGGAAAGTCAGTTTTATGGGGAGACCTTAAGCAATACTATACGCCTCTGAAGATTTATGATGGGGATGGTCTGTTGACTAATCAACACAAGAGTGATCGATGTCCTTTCGAGATACGGGGACCTAACTCAAATAATATTGACTAGAAAATTCTGCATTCTTCTAATAAGATAAAAATCTCATGTTTTTTTAAGAGGCAGAGTATATATATTAGCGGACTCTTCCTCGTGTAAATGACTAATTTAATTTGACAATTACGGTGGAGAAGTTAAAGTAGGCAACACATTACACTTAGCCAGATTATTAGTGGGCGAAGAGTGACTCTTTGTTGGCAAGTTTGATCGGCAAATATATAAACATATAGTTTACATATTAAGTGATCAAAGACATGCTTATGGGGGCTATAATAACAGGATTACAGTAGCGTTTCAATGCTTCTCTTGATTGGGTTTCCTAATTTCCATACAGTATACACTTCACTGTGTTCTGAAATCTTCATGCAGAAGAGAGAGAGAGGGAGGGAGGGAGGGAAAGAGAAGAGAAGGCATATTAATGAGTGGAAAGGAATACGGCATCCACATATGCGGGCCATGCTTAATTCACGGGTTCTTCTATTACTAGATTCTCCCATCAACACGGGAGACTACAAAATTTATATACAGCTACTCTCTCAAGTGCCTACCATATATCTACCATATATTTACTGATTATGGGTTTAATAATTAGTGCCACCCCAATATCATCTTATTCTATTCGTTCGATATTGTTTCAAAGGGTGTATTATACTCTCCTATTCTAAATATAGCAACATGAATTTGTTCCTAAATATAAACTATTTTTTATTGTTTTTAATTTTCCTCCAAATTAACGCTAACAATGTACATCAATAATAAATAAGCCAGAGTGGGGATAAAGATAGATGATTAGGGTAAATTGGTAATTTCTTGTGATAATAATTAATTTAACTAAAATCCTTAATCTAATCAAATTAAGTAAATATATCTTATGTTTAGGAGTAAACAGAGGGAGTATATCAAGTATGAACCGCTATATGTGTGTGTATCACTCAAAAACCTTTGTTATCATTAATAATTTAGGAAAATATATTGTCAATTATACACTCATGTTTGTTTAAACATATATGCCGCATCACTACAGGGAAACAAGACTGGTATTAATATGGTCTGGGGAATAAAACAAAACTAAGAAAGAAGGGAAAGGAGAATTGATAAGGAAACCTTAGAGACCGATATATTTACGTTACAAAAGTCACCGTTGTTTTCACGTCCAATTTTAACAATAAAAAATTGTATTTTTGAACATATGCAGAGCAACGTGTAGTTGGTGAGTTGAAAGTTTGAAAACTGAAGTTGAAAGGGAATGAGAAAAAAGAAGATAAGACGTTCATGAAAATTAGTTAAATAATTTGATAAAACAATTTAGTTAAATAGAGTGAGCAACTTGGCATTATAATATCCACTCATTTAGATCCAATCATAAGGCCCAATTGGTAGAGAGACCCAGTCTCCTAGAAAAGACTCTCATTTCTTTAATTAACCATACAGAGGATAGCAAGTATTGTAGGTAGTTTTAGCCCATTTTCTTTGTCTACTTCTTAAAGCCCTCTTTTGACCAAAACCAAGTCGTGGAATGTGGACAATGATTTTATAAAATTTATAAAGAAAAAATTGAACTTAAAATATATATCTTTCAAACCAAATGTGGCTCTCACATACTATGCTTTTATTTCCATTTTTTGAAGTATCTTTTTCGTTACTTATAATTAATATGACATGTTTTACGTTATATATGGATAAATTTATAATATGTCAACATTTACAGTAGTTTTTTGACTAATGCGTCGGTTGAGTTTGGCTGCTTAACTTGAGTCAATGCATAAAGTGTCACCTACTTTCCTTGCTCGCCATGTCTGCTTGGTATGACAATCTTGACTGTATTTTTCAAACTTCATATAACTGTACTTTCCGGTGACATATTATTCTCTACAATTGAATTTTCCTGCAAAATATGTGTATATATATTAAGTAGAAGATAATTTGTTCTTTTATATGTCAATGTTGTAATTAACATTTTAGGGCGTAGAGCAAAAAGTTAAGAATACATCTCTATTTTCAAACAAAATTTGATGCGAATTTTGTGTTATGGGCCGTATTTGATTTGATTGTGAGGCAATCCTGGTTCTCCGATCCCAACTGACTTGGGTGTGTTTGGATTGCCGGTGAAAAAATAACTTTTTTTCAATTTGACTTTTTTAGAAGTAAGATTGGAAAAAAGTCCGATTGTGTATTGTGATTATGTTTGGATGTGCAATGGGTATAAGTTACTTTTTTCAATTTGACTTTTAAATTTATGTTTGGATAGTTACTTTGAAAAAATCAAAATTAGATTAAAACATTAATTTTATTAAAAATACATATGACATCAAAATAATGTTATAATTTAGAGAGAAAATATGATTTTATATATATTCAAATTTGTTCATTTAAATTACATAAGTTGTTAGATCAAAGGTTTTCTACAATTTTGTCTCGAATTGCATCACGAAGATAATACATATGCAATTAAAACTCAAGTAGAATTAAGACATATTAAACAAGAAGCAAAAGTTAAAAAAAAAGCTACTATGGATACTTTTGTTCCAACTTGCTTTTCATGTATAAGCAATTTGCTTTTCACTTCATGCCAAACATGTCCAAAAACAAAAATAAGCAAAAAAGTAAAAATGAGTTGAAAAGTGTTTGTGGCACCTTGCTTTTAGGTGCTGCCAAACACACACTTAAAATCCTTAAATTCTTATAGGAATTTTGTGTTACAGAAATGTTTAATTTTGTGAAATCAATGCCTTCTGTTTTGGAAAAATAATGATTTTTCCAGATATATCTAAAACAATGTGATCAAATTAATAGGTTAAAAAAAAATGGCCAACTAATGTTAAGCTCATCTCAGTTTTTTTAGTTAAACACATAGTTTTATCTCAATAAAACTTATGGAAATAAACTCCAACACTTATACGTTCAATTCTCAAAACAGGAATCACAAAAACTTCCTGCCACGTAGATTATTGCATCCACAATCCTCACCCGCTTGGCAGATTCCCAGTAGATCCTGAAAATTAAATTATCTATTTATTTCTTGAATTTATTATTATTATTGAATGGCTGTGACAGGGGAAGAGTCAAGTGTAGCCTCCCATAATCTACACGTTGCCCCCATTCTGTTGAATCAATGCTGGAGTCACTATAATCAATTTTAGTGCGCAATCCTGAGAAATTCAGGTAAATATCAATATCAACTGTGTGGTTTCACTAAAATCCCAGGTTTGCTACCCACTAGGACTTTTTGGCTGTAAGTCACTACTGCCATTACAACAGACATATGAATTCCACAAATATCACAACTTTGTGGACCACTAATTAGTGTTTACTTCGAACCCCACCTGTAAAATCTTCATATGCACTGTTTTTCTACTGTTGAACAATTCCAAGACAGCATCATGGAACATGTCTATACATAAATTCCGACTGATCATACCTTTCATTTGGGATTGAGGCTATACGAGATTGTTACAAGTACTTCAGATAGAGGGCCATGCAATTTTAGCATCACAATTATGGTCTCCCACGAAAAAATAAATTTCTGCATTCAGAGGCTGTCATTTTCCTTGTGCAACTTCAATGGTTTGGTTATGCTCCAGAGTGAGACACGTTTTGTAGCTGAAGTCCATAATTAATTAATGAAATAATGGTTTGTGACATGAGAACATGGAAGCGCTCACATGATACAGATGTAACATAATGGATTGTTCACCACTGTGGTGTTCATTTATTTCTGACCAATGACTAACGACAAAAAATAACATAAAAATGGGAGGGGGAAAAAATCAAACAGACCATAGTAAACTACACGATTCAGTTTATGCTTTAAAAATCAAAAGAAATGTTCAGTAACTGATGGTTCCACTTCTTGTCCATTCCACAGCTTCTGATAATCTACGGGCCTGTTTGGATTTAGCTTCTAGAGAATAGCTTCTGGAAAAATAGCTTCTTGAGAATAGCTTTTGAGTAGAATAGCTTTTCTGTAAAATAGCTTTTGATAAAATGAGAGTGTTTGGATAAAGTCTCAGTAGAATAGCTTTTTGAATGTCAAATTACCAAAAAGGACAATTTTACTAAAAAATTTATCTCAAAGATTTAAATGCTCAAATTTTATCATTGTTAATAAAAATATTAAAAAAAAATACTACAAAAATTACAATAAAAACATAAAAAAATACAATCAATGTAATAAATAAATTTTTAGTTGGTAAAACAAATTGAATGTTAAATGAAAGTTTTATAATCATTTAATTGCTAAAATTGTATTTAATATCATCTAATAGAAGACACTACAAAACTATGGAAAAAGCTTCGTATGAGGTCATATTCAAAGACCTTTGTCAACCACCTTTAAACCCAAGTAAAAAAGCTTTTCAACTCCATGACAACAATTTTTGCCTATTGAAATTATCCAACAACATTACAGATTACTCATAGAAAACACCATTTAAAAGCCATCACATGACCATCTAAGCTACCACCAGTAGTTACTGATAAATGTCATAATAAAGGCAACCTAACATGATAAGAGACAAACAAACAAACAAAAGAGCTGATAAGAAGGTATCAAGTTCTCCATCTCCCCTGATAGCTAGCTGAAGAAGCCTAGATGGCTAGGTGTGATCCTCTTCACCTTCAGATATTTGCTTGCATTCACAGCAAGCTCCAGAACCTCAGCTGTCAGATACTCAACAATGGAAGCCGAGAAGAACGAGAAATAATTTAATTTGGGATTCAGAATAAATAACTTTGGAATTCAGAATAAAAAACTGGAAAACGATGAAGCAGAGGGAGATAATTCAATTTGGAAAATTGCAGATAAAATAAACGAAAAAGGAAATAAAGAAATAGAAATAGAGTGGTGAAGAGAGCAAAAGAGGTCTTCATGTGGACAGTGGGGAGAAGGGGTAGCAGTGGGGAGGAGAGGTGAGATATCGAGGAACCCGAGGAGAAAAGCCACAAAAGTCAGCTTTTCTCAAACTGAGGTTTCATTCCCCCAAATCTAGGTTGTGTTGTCAAAATAGCTTATCATAAAAATTTGAGTGTTTGGCAAACTTTATATCAAACCTAAGTTTGGGAAGCCAAACTAGCTTCTCAAGAGTATCCAAACAGGCCCTACATCTATCAAAAGTCAAAAGTCAGAATCCTACAAGAGTCTAACACTGTAACATAGTAACATGGAAATATTGCATACATATAGGGGTTGAAAAATTGAACCTTGAGATTAAAAATGACTGCCAATGCCATCACAGGTTCTGGTCGAAGCAGCAGCTTCAAGGTACCTACCTAATCAACATTGAGAAAGGAATCAGAAACTGGGTTTTCTACAAAATGCTATAAAAAAGACATGAATTGTGTTTGAAACACCAAAACTGAACAATTTTCACAGAAACACTGCTCCAAAAATAGTGATGTTCACTTGGGACTTGAACCCATGTAACCTAAACGCTTGGCCAAGATGTTTATATCTACTACATCTTCACCTTCACCTTCGCCTTCATCACTTGCAAAATTTTCTTCACTGAAAAACTCTTCCCAGAATCCTTCATCAAGTTCATTGTCTTCCATCATCTCTGGCGATTCAAGTGCTTCCTGTTCTCTCTTACCCTTACTACCAAGACCTTGCATTTCCAAAGCTAAAACTTCAAGCTCAGACACTTCAACTTTAACATGATTCCTTCCCTCACTTTCACTGCTTGATTCAGCAACATCAAACGGTACATGCTCAATGGACCTTCTTCTTTTCTTAGTCATTGCTTCTTCAAGTTCCTTCCTCTTATTCTGTTGTACTAGTTTCTGAAGAAAAGCTGGATTTTTCAATGCTCTAGCTAAGAAAGCCATCATTTGTTGCTGCCTCATTTCTGTTCCTCGTAACCTTTGTTCCAATATCTGAAGGTAAGCTCTTGTGTTCTGTTGTTGCTGCCTAAGCTTCACAAGCTCCATCATTAAAACTTGCTTGTCACGTTTCAAACGTACAATTTCTTCCTCTTGCCCAAATCCACCAACTTCTACACAATGACTATGTACTTGGGATGATGTCATAACGTGAGAAGTTGCTCTCCTTCTTCTTATGTTCCTCAGCAAATGCTTGTGTCCTCTTATGAATTCTTCATTTGAAAATTCCCATCTTTCTGGATCAATTTTTCTAAAACCCTGTCACATTATAATGATGACATCCTTCGCTAAATATATAATACGTTAAGTCAGTGGAAGAGAAAGAAGAAGTGAAGAGATTGTAAACACTATCTCCTCCTCCTCTGTTCCTAAATATAAGATCATTTTCCTGATTTGATTAGATTAAAAATGCTAGTTAAGTTAGTTATTAGCGCATGATATTACTAATCTACTCTAATCATTTACTTTTATTCTCACTCTCTCTCTCTCTTTACTATAGATACGGATTATTACGATTTATTTGGAAAAGATTGAGAAAAATTAGAAAGTTACTTATATTCAGGAACAAACTAAAATCTAAAAGTAATATTATATCTAGGAACAGAGGGAGAGGGAGTACTTACATAAGTGTTTAATTGCCTGACAAAGCTAGAGAAATTGTTGTGCTTGAAGAATCTAGGGAGGAGATTGGAAGAGAAAGAACAAGGATCCCAAACAACAAAACTTGATCCTCCTCTACTCCATGAGACTATGTGATTGGTTGAAGGGTCTTCCACCATATCAAATGTCTTAGTGAGAAAGGGAGGTGGTCCTGTTTCATGAAGTCCCTCCCTTGGCTGTGGAGGAAAAACCATTGCCACCTCACCTCCTAATTCAGATGAACATGGTTCCAAGTACTCTTCTTTTATTGTATATGGATAATTCATCCTCAAAACTCGATTGGTTTGGTCCTATGATTGTGAGGAGTTTGGTTGACTCTGTTCTATGCCCTGCTCATACAGAGTGTACTAATGCAGATAGATTGGTTTAGAAGAAAAGAAGCTATGAATAGAGTTCAATGGCTGATTTATTAGAGTTGTGATGAGAACTCTGAAGTTGGATGATGTTGAGATTTTAGGCGCGGAAACTCGTTTAGGCCGTTAAGAGAAGTTGGTTAGTTGTGATTGAAATGGATAAAGAGGGGGGTTAAATAAAAAGAAAGGAATGGTGTGATGTAAATGGGGGGAGAAATAAATAATTAGAAAATTCTAGACTCATTGGATACAAATACTAATAGTCTAATAATACTATGGGAACAAGTGGAAGAATGATGAGATTGAAGGATATAGAGGAGCCAAGTGGTCCTTTCAGTTAAGAAGGTTCTGGAAATAAGAGTGAGAAGTGAGTTAGGGAGGTCCTTTGAGGCTATGATCATATTAGTGGGAGTACTGTGTGGGGGTTCACACACGTGTCAGAAGATGGGGGTTTTCAACTCCCAAAAAAAAAAATGCCCCACTTAGATCACACTAATCTAAAAGCATATTTTAGTAATTTTGTGATGAGGTGACTACATGTGAGTATAAGAAAGGGAAAATACCATGTGTTCAAAGGGGAAACGTAATTGCTGATAAAAAGGGGGAAACGTAGTTAACCAAAAGAGTAATATGACAGCTGAATAAGATGAATAAGACGTAGTAATAAGTAGTGTAAAGAATGACTATCAATCAATATTAATAAGATGTTCTATCAGTATATTGGTGCCCTAATGACTACATGGTATTCGATCCTCTAATAAAAGTTAAATATTCTTCATTATTTCAAAATAGGAATTTTTATATATTTCGTTTCTAAATTTATATTTCAATTTATTTTATCATTTAAATTTATAATTTTGTTGACAAATTAGTCTCGCTGATTTTAGACTTCAAATGATAGTTTATAAAAATATATTTTTTAATGTAGATAATAAAATAATATATTTTATGTAAACAAAATGATTTTGGAAAAATTGGAGGAAAGTGTTCCATTAGAAATTCCATTACTTTGAAGAACGTACTAATTTTTTTTTTGTTACAAGAACATACTAAATTTTGATGTAGGTAAAATATGTATAGTCTACATTCAGTATCTACAAAGCCGGTAGGTTAAGCAAGCTTCACCCTCAATATTTTTGATTCACTTTGCGGTGGATCGGTATGAGCCTAACTTGTAGCCTATAATATACTTTTTGTCTGGTGCCTGAATATTATTTAGACTCATTATTTTCCTTGCTAATCAAGATATATTTTGATAATATCATACATGCAACTAAGAAAATATAACCTAGAGATGGCCTATTTATGTTGGCCAAAAAAAAAACCAGAGATGACCTATTTAGAAAATTATGCTATTTGTAATAAAAAAAAAAGAAAATTATGCTTTTCAAAAAGTTTGGGTCTGTTTTCTATAAGACCTAATTTGTTAGGCTAGAAATAGATTAAACCTAAGGCTCCCTATTAAGCGAGCTAGCTAGTCTATTTCCACCCAACCTATTGATACTTTAATCAAGGTTTTGTCACAAATAAAATTTCCATGGAAAATTTTTTCCAAAATGTTTTCCATGTTTTCAAAATCATAATTCTTTGTGGATCGAGGTTGGCATGTACTGAAGGATAGATAGTCGCGGGAAGCAAAGTGGATTAATATAATGAACCGTGTGTTCACGGATATGAGGTTGATTTGCTCATTTTGTCAGATGTTTCAGTTAAATTAAACCAAAAAATAGAGATTCACTTTCAATATTATATTGTTCAGTACTTCAGTACGACTTATTCAAAGACTCACGTTCTCTAAGCACCGATACGTGTTACTGAAGGTATTAGTATAATAACGTGCGTGCATTGTTACTTTCAAGTATGACATGGTGATTCCAACTTTATATTCCATAAATATTAGGTAGTACAGTGTCATACTTATTTCGAGTTTCACAACATTGCATAGGATTAATATATTGCTTAGTTTAAGCCAAACAAAGGCGAGGTAATCTTGATGACACGTAAACGATCATAACCAAACTTAATAAAATAATAATGTGGAGAATGTCCCCATGAATTGAAACTTCTACAACATTCGGGAAGGTACTGGATTTTTACTCATGCCATCAGACATAATTCCTGTTTTATGTCGTGTATATCTGTACACAAATTATTGGTGGCTCTGTTTTGTTTAATTATTTAGCTGGCTTGGTTTTTAAAGGATGATAAAATGCACTTCGTTTTCCTATAGAAAAGTTGACAGCGATCCTCTGTTCAAGCGTAGCCACGTGTTTTTCCTTCCATATCCAAGCGGGTCAAAGTCAAATATTCACAGATTAACAAAAGTGGACTTCGGTGTGTCCAAAAGCCAAGATTAATATTGGCTATCGTGTTATAAGTAGATATTTTTGGTGTATCTATATAATTTAATAACGAGTGATGTGTTGTCGGGGTTACTTGGCGTGTGATGTTGATCTCTTTTAGGTAAAAGCCTCAACGAATACATTTATTGATCTGGGTTAGATCGAATCAAATGATATCTTATTAACTTAATATTGGAGGTTAGGTAAGAAAATAATATAACAAAGCAGAGACCCACGTCCTTGTTTGAATGTTTCCCTGCTAGTTCCCATGTCTTTCTTTTGAAATAAGCCACTCGTGGCATCATCCACATCCACTGTCTTCATTATTGAACTTACTCGTTTAGAAATTAGTAGTCGTTCGCAAAGATCAAGAGATTTTTCCGTCATTCCTTATATTTTATTTTATATCAATAAAAAAACGGGGGAAATGCATTAATAATGGGGAATTACATTATATTGTGCCACGTTTGTTATGTGTTTGTAAGAGGTTGCTGGCTATGTGCATAGAGATAGTATATTAACGAGCAAGGAAAGTAGATTGATGGTTTAATCATATGGGAGCAGCGAAGCATCAGTAGGAAGAGACTCTTATTAGTTTCCATTCAAACTCATTATACTTGCAGATAAATTCAAGACTAAAGTATATTTTTGTCCCTTAACTTTGGAGAAAGTCATTTTTAGTCTATTAACTTTGAAAATTGTGTTTTTGTTACCTTAACTTAAGAGAAATTCATGTTTTAATTCATTAAGTTTGAAAAATGTGTTTTTATGTTTTTGATCCCTTAACTTTGGACAAATTGATGTTTTTAGTTCTTTAAAAAACGACTAAAGTATGTTTTTGACCCTTTCCCTTTTTAAAGTTAAGAACTAAAACATGACTTTGGGTAAAGTGAAGTGACCGGAAATAAACTTTATCGCAATTTAACATGACGAAAAACACACTTTTCAAGAATAAAATACGACTTTGTCCAAAGTTAAGAGACTAAAAACACACTTTTTAAAAGTGAAGAGATTAAAACATGACTTTCTCCAAAAATAAGGGACAAAAAACATATTTCAGCCTAAATTTAAATATATTAAGTTAGATAAAATTATACAGTATTACCAAAACATTTTAATCATGTACATTGATTCTCATCATCCCTCTCTTTTCTTTATTTCTTATTATTATTGAGGAAGAAGGTCAATAGAGATAGTTGGAGTAAATACAGAGGAAAATTATAAAAAAATCTTATATTTATCAAATAATTAGATCTTCACCTATAAATAAATTTTATATTTAAGACTGGAATGGAACTTGGGCGCCCTTTTAAGTCCACAAGATGTTTATAAAACGTAGAGTAAGAATGATTTCGAACACAGAAGCAAACCCATTCAAGCTTCCAGTTATTGACTGGATCATATTGTAATATTTTCAAACAGTAAAAAAAAAAAACAAAAGCAATGAACTCATTATTATTAATTCTCTCTGTTCATGAAAACAGAGAGATTCAGAGAATGAGCTTCTCAGACTCTCTATTACTCGACTGAGGAACCTTGGTAAAGATGGCCCTAACAAGATCAGCAAAGAGTGGAAACTGTGCCACAGCATAGAAACTAATAGGCAATATTGTGGCAGCATAAAGTGGAAAAACAACCTCCTTAAGGTTATCCTTCAGCACAAAGAAGAAAGCAGATGAGAAAGAAACCAACACAGAAGCAATGGACACAAAAAGAGCACTCAGACCCAAAAGAAGCTTAAGAGGCAAATCCTTTCTAAAATCTCGAGGCTGATGGCGAGAAGTGAGGATTGCAAGGAACATTATGAGAGAAGTGGTTGAGCAGGAGAGGGCGAGGAGGGAAGTGAGGGCAAACATGTTGAATGCTGGGTGGCGTTCTAAGTATGGCTTCCCTGTCTCCTCCTGAGTGCCACCGGGGATGGTGGTGGACGTCGCAAAGGCCACGCCGGCGATAAGCGCCGCCACCACCGAGCACGACTCCGACGTGCTCTTTAGCCATTCAGCGCCGTCTTTCACTAAACTTTCGTGATGCTCTCTAAATATGTCCACTGGTGTCTCGCCTTCGTTGTTGGAGAGGAACAACACATAGCGAGGTGCTATGTCCTTGATATACTGCAAATACACAAGTGTATTAAAAGTCCCATGTTGATGAATATGCAAAGATAGTTTAAATATATGTATATATAACCATGAAGCAAGTCTATGCACAACTGGGTCGGGAAGTTAGTTTAATGCTTTTTTGTGTAATTTCTAATCAATAATATTTTACATTAAAGTGATTTTTTTAAAAATCAAAGAAGGCAAGTACTTGTTGAATCGTAAATCTAAAGGGGAGAAGTCATACAATGACTGGACTACAAGACTTCAGAGTAAAGAAAAATGACATTTTAATTATTAATATCTTATTAATAAAAAGGTGATGTTATATTTATTTTATAATCTTTTAATGGTACAATACTCTCTGGAAAAATAAAAAAGTAACGATTCAATACTCTAAAAATATGAATGCACATTTAGAGCACTGAACCTTTGAAAAGTCTTTAAAAAATAAGAAACATTAAGTTTTTTGTCCATAAAGTATCAAAATGTCACTTTAAATGTGTAATATAATAGTATAAAGAAACACCCAAAAAGCATTTGAGAAGAAACCTTTAATTTAAGGGGTTCAATGAATAAATAATCTATGTATTGAAGACTAATATACGTATAGTAGTTAATATATGTATATTACTACATATGTATAGTAGTTAATATATGTATATTACTACATATGTGTACCATGAACCATTTGATTTCCCATTGCATTTGCAAGGCAGAACCAGGGATGTGCCAGGGTTTGTACTGGGAGAGCTTGGCGGAGACATGGAGGACGGTGTTGCCGTCATTGTCTACGCCGCGGAGGAGATTCTCCCACAACCTCTGCTTCTGGAGGATCACAAAAACATGTGGTTGACGGTACTCAACTGCCACATGCAAAACATTTTGGCCCTGTGAATTGTGTTCGTGTAATGTCCCTGGCTTATCCCTCAGAATTTTCTCCACTATCTCTAGCACTCCATTCTTTGCTGCAATAAACAGTGCTGTTTCTCTTCTGTCTACTACATTCATTTTCTTCTCTTCATCCCCTGCATATATATTTATGAATGCTTATAACTAAACAGTCATTCTGAGTTTCAACTTTATTTATGCCTCGTATGGTTGTGGAGTTACCGTTTTGTTTGCTTGGATCGACGGAACCTTGTGTCTTCGTTCCATTCATTTGATCTGCAATAATATTTCAATTTATAGCACAGATGAAACTTACTCGATGCCATAAGTCATTATAAAATAAAGGCTTTTTTGGCACAGCTTATGGAATAGGCTTTAAGAGATATGTAGCTCTGAATCCTATTCATTAATGCATCGATCAGAATCCAGTATACTAGGAGAGTTGAGCTGATGACGCGGTCAGGCACAACTGTGCATTTAACTATTATAACCAGAACAACTGAACTGAACAGCGCTTGTTAATTTAACTCTGGAACTCTCTACTCTACTGCTCATAATCCTTTCCATCCACATAAAACTACATTGTTTTATTAAAAATTCTGTGACATGTAATCATTTTACCTCTAAAACAAAAAGCCTTCATTTGGTAAAATTTGTTGGATCATAGTTTTTTTTCAAAAAAAAAAGAATAAATAAAACGACTCGTTTTTATCTAAATGGACAGAAATTCAGTGGAGAGGTCTAAACCATTCTTCACATTTGTGACAAGAGTTTAGAATATAAATCTGATTATAGTCACGGATTAGGAAAACAACCCAACCTTTGCATACCGGCACCTCATGTTCTAAATATTTGAACTATCAACGAGGCAAAATTTTGTTATTTTTCATTTTTTTAAAATTATTCTTATTGACACTACTTAATAATAATAAGAGGGGAACATGGGAATAAAGGTAGATTGTCATGTTGCTTTGTTAATTTCATGTGACTGCATTTATCTATACTAATATTCTTAATCTAATCAAATTATTAGGCAAATATGTCTTATATTTTGGATTATGTACCCTTATTATTTTATCTTTTATATCTTTTATTTTCCACAATATAGTTTATTGACCGATAAACATTATACATAATCTAATAATGCACATTAATTTCTTAAAAGTATCATGTAACATATGCTATAATTAAACAATTTATACAGTTTTCTTGCTCTCCTCTAATCAAATTAATCAATTAGGCTTTTATATTTAAGGACTGTAAAATTATATATCAATATAATAACTTTTACAATTACACATACAGTTATTTGGGAGGGGGAGAGACATGGAAGAATACTTCGTTACCTTCCTGCTTGTTTCCATCAACGTTCGATTTTCCCTCTTCCTTGGTACTAACACCTACAAATGCAACTATAAAATATGACGACGATCTGGGTTTACTGGCTCATATACATAATGCATGCATACATATCTTTGTATTTTTTATATATATTGAATCAAAAGTTTCATTTATTTTTAATAAAATTTTTTTCTCCCGCAATCCCACTGCAGTCTCCCAAAACCCTTAGTCAATATGATTTAATTAATGTTGCAACGTTTATGACGTTGTGTCTAAGCAATGGCCAAAATAAAAGAAAAAAGGTTGGCGTGTATATATGATGTATGGATAGAAATAATGAGGAATTGTGAAGGGAAAAACCTGTTCTATGACGACGACGACCAATGTCAAAAGGGTTTTCTTCTTCTTCTTCTCGGTCATCATCGTCGTCAGTTGTAAACATGATGGGAGGGCCTTGAGGTGTACTTCCACCTCCAACGTATGCTGTATTTTTATGCTTCCAAAGTGCCTCCAGTATTTTACCACACCAAACGTGCTTCTCTTTCTTCTTCCTTATTTCCTCCAATCCTTATTATATATACAAATCATTATTAAACAATCATACATACCCGCCACATATAATTCAATAAAAGAAGCATAATCAATTACATATGTATATTTATAACACCCTAGTCAAACAATTATTAGGTAAAACTTATTAGATTAGAAGTGTACCAAAGGCTCCAAATAGTAGCCAAATAAGACAGGTCAGTAATGCTCGCACCAAAACGTTACATGTCCGATTTTTTAGCGGAATGTTTTCACTTGCATCATCGTATGGGTTTTCCGCATCTTTTTTCGTCCGACAAGCTACTATACAAAACAACAGTAGGTTGAGCACAAAATCAAAGGAATTACATCAAACTCATATAAACCGCCCACGCCCTTACCTTCTTATACTTATTGCACATCCTCAACTACTCCACATATACATTGACTTTTTTTTGAAAAAAATTAAGGATGCACTTTAAATTGTTTATAGTCATTTTCTCAAAATTAATTTATTCTACCTATAAACTAACCTATAATATAATTATGTGTCATGTGTCATAATTCATGGACTAATTTCCTTCTTTAACTTAAAGAAAAAGTTCAGAGATTTTATATATTTAGGACATGAGAAGAGTAGACACTACAAGAAAAACATAGCCTAATGGCGTATGAAATCAGAGGTTAGTGGCGTTGAAATTCGAGACAATATAGGTATGTCACGTGTGAAGCAAACGCCACAAAACATGACGTGACAAACTGAAAAAAACGCCACAAATAGCGCCATACGCCACACAAAAAAAGTAGGTGCTTATGTCGCGTATGGACCTGGTCCAAACGCGACATACACCATACGCGACATAATTTCTTTTAAAGTTGGTGCCCATGCGTGACATACACCATACACCATACGCGACACAATATGCTAAATTTTTTTATGCACTCGCGGGAAATTTAAATTTTTACTCAAATCAAATTTTAATTTTATTTTTCTGGTTCTAAAATGTTTTTATTGTAATATGTATAATTTTTTAGGGGTCCTTTATTGGAATTTGGCACTTTATTGTGTTACTAAATAGTTACCCAAATCAAATTTTAATTTTATTTTTGTGGTTCTAAAATGTTTTTATTGTAATGATAGTGGGTAGGAAGAAAGATGGAGATAGTAAAGGAAATAAATGAAATGAGGTGAATATGGAGATTTTAGAAGTGAGTTTATATAGGAAGAAATAATGATAGTGGGTAGGAAGAAATATGGAGATGGTAAAGGAAATAAATGAAATGAGGTGAATATGGAGATTTTAGAAGTGAGTTTATATAGGGGAATTGTTGGCGGGAAAATTTCACTCTATGCACTTGTCACGTATGATATATGTCACGCATGAAGACATGTGGCGTATGACCATATTAAACATGCATCACAATGTCACGCATGAACCTTTTGTGGCATATGGTGTATGTGGCACATGACCATGGTCATATGCTACATAACCCACCTCTCGAAGTGGGTTATGTAACGTATGACCAGCGCCATACGTGACATAACCCACCTCGAGGTGGGTTATGTGACTTATGTCACGTATGACCCTTCCATACGTGACATAAGTCACATACCCACCTTGAGGTGGGTTATGTGATTTATGTCACGTATGGAAGGGCCATACGTGAATAAGTCACATAACCCCCACCTCGAGAGGTGGGTCATGTGACGTATGACCCTGCCATACGTTACATAACCCAGTTTATATGCATGTGTCACGCATGAATTAATTTTGCTGCGTTTTTAGTACGTGACAAACCATGAAAGAAATGAAAAATGAATAAATATATTCCTTTGTCGCGCGCAAACATCTCCATACGCAACAAATATAAGCAAATGCAGTGTATGTTACGTTTGAGAGATTTCATGCGTGACAAACATAGATTGTTTTGTCACTCTTTCCCCATGCGCCACATACCCCACGTGACTAGCTTACTCTTTTCTTGTAGTGAGAGTACTTGAAATCTAAGACAATTGGAATAGGCCTAATATGTAATGTTTCATGAAGGAGAACTTGCCCGTCTGGGTTTTTGAGCAGTTAAAGCAGTTCTTCAGGAATGGCCCATTGTCCTTTGCGAGCTGTTCCCGCATCATGAATGGCTCCACAATGATGCCTTTCTCCACAAAACCAAAAAAATAAACCGTAATTACCATCTGCTTAAACCAATCACATATGGTCCACTTTCAGTTTTCACCATAATTTATATGAGCACTAAGAACTGAGAACTAATATCTGTAATGAGTTCTGCTTTACTATTGTAAATAGAATTTCAACGATCAAAATTTAAGATTTTCAATACATAAAAAAAATCAAATTTTGAAAAAGTGACGGTGATATCATATTTATTTTTGAGTATGTAGACATTACGATTATTATTTTTGAAAAATATGTAAGAAGGAAACTTCATTATTATTTTTGAAAAATATGTACGAAGAAAACTTCATCAAGATAAACCATCCAAATCAATGAAATCTAATATCCATCAAAATAATTAGCTCTTGGTCGTTACTTTTATCCCAACTAAAAGTGGTTGGATCCGTACAAACAAAGTGAAGAGATGCTTACACTTGTAGAGAAGCTTGTTATACCATCTGAAGTTGCTACTGCTTTCGAAGGCGGATGGTTTATTGGCCAGGATGTGCAGTGGAGTTATTCCCTTTTCATCCACTGACCCCACAATCTGGTCTCCATACAGACCAATGATTTCATATGCCATCTCTGCCAACATTAATCAATTCAGTTAAGGGCAAGGATATATTATACTAAGTCCGGCGTTTAATTATAAGACCACTCATTCGACTTTTTAGAGAAATTGACTTTTTAGAGAAATTAATGATATAAAATTAATCATTAATTTAAATCATTTATTGTTATCTCTTTTTACTCAACTAATAATTTATTCTACTAATAAAAACTAATCTATAAGTTAATTGCATATGCTATAATTTAGTGATAAAATAATTTACTTTCTTAATTTCCACAAAAAAGTTAAATAAGTTTTATATTTAGGATCGGAATATAACAATGAGAGTTTGTTTGTTTTTTTTAAATCATAAAAGAGAAATAAATTACAAATAAATTGATTTGTCCAAATTTTTATCAAAACTAGTGAGTTTGATGTATAAATTAAATAATATGTAATCATATAATGTATCACACATGTTATGATTAAATCAATTATTTAACTTCTTTAATCTCTAAAAAAAAAGTCAATCAGATACTATACTATAAATTAACCAAGGAAGGAAGGGAGTAATTGATATAACAAGAAGCCAAATTAAAATATGATAATAAGTTCATGAAAGAATAACCAAAGTGGTCTCGGCTAATGGTGCAGTGTAGAACAGTGTCTCCATCGCTTCCACGTCGGCAGGGCCCCACAGATTTGTCATCGCAATGTGATTGAAGAAAACGAAAAGCATCCTTATGGCCATGAACAGCAGCCAAATAAAGAGGTGTCTCTTGATTCTTATTGCGAGCTTCAATCAATTTGTAATTGTGGTCAACATGTCCTCCTTGATGAGCTTCCACTATGCACTTGCACATCTCAAGTGACCCTCTTGACGCTGCACAATGAAGTGGCGTGTCACCTTTCTCGTTCCCTATCTCTAATGCGGACAATGACTTTGGTGATTTCTTGAGTTCATTGACCACCTTCGTGACCACGTCAGCTCTGCCGTCGTTCACGGCCACATGCAACGCAGTGTCGTTTGTGATGTTGATGGGTCTTTTGTGTATCTTGGGGTTGTTTTGGTATTCTGCCACAACGTCATCCCAGTTCCCTTCTAGTGTCGCAAAATACAGACTCTCTGCCCTCATGGATATCATCTGCATCTTGCACGCACAGAGAGAAAACGACTATTTGTAATGGTGGTGGTGGTGGTTACATTTGTTACACAAGGTTGCGTTTTATATGAGACTAACATAGTCCACTGTGCTACTATTCAAACTCCTTACATACATGTGATATCTACAGTAAAGAGGAGTCAGGGAAGTAAGAATATGTGACAATTCATTGTGAAAGAGCAAGGTATTATCTTTTGCTGTCTGATCTTGTGAAAGCAAGTCCTAAAACTCGTCAATTGTACCTTTTTAATTAATTATGAATGATATTCTTTTATGAATGATATTCTTTCATTAGTCATTTTCTAGTTTCAGAAATGGTAAGATATTAAGTTGCAGTAGTGATTGTTAAATACTCGAGTAGAATTTGTTTTATGGGGACTTCAGTGTGATTTTTCTAATCAAAATCGTTAATTTGATTCTATCCTTTCCTCAAAATTTGGTTTTGCTCTAAATTAAATTTGATAACATTTGCTCCTAAGTAAAAATTTAGGCCTCTTATTTTTTAGGTATTTTTTTTTTTTGGAATAACAATTCTGACAACAGCTGCACTAACTCTTAAATAAAGGGATAGACTCAGGGTTGAGTGCTTTTTAAGGTAAAGATAAAATGTCAGGTACGTAAATACATATGTATATATGTGAAATATTTTACTTTGAAAATATACACACTTTGTTACTACACGTACAAAAAATAGTCTAAAAATATACACTCATTTCTTTTTTTTCCGGTGAGTTATACACTCATTTCTTATACTGTATTAAAATAGAGTTTTCATTCTTTTGTATAATAGAATTTTCGGAAAATGAGAGAAAAACCCAATGAATTTCAATATATATATATATATATATATATATATATATATATATATATATATATATATATATATATATAGGCTAGTTGAGTAATGGTGAACCAAATGAGTGTGTGTGTGTGGATGATTTAAATCAGCTATCTATAACTTTAAATTCAGAATGTTTTTTCAATAATTTCACCTACTATTTTTGATCGAATGAATGAAAATGTAACAATATTATGAGCTATTCCAAAAAAAATTTATATATAAATATGTAACAATATGAATGTTTACATCAAGAGTTGACGTAACTATTAATGTTCATCACAAGAAATATTAACATTATATTAATCAATTTAAAAATGAATTGAAAAAATAAAAGAAATATAGCTGCGGCAATATTGCAATATAATAGACCCCACACCCCGGGAAGACTGTCACTCTTTGAGGAAAGGCTAAAGTAGCTTGCCGGCTTGCTCCTTTTTTTTATAAAGACAAGATGACATTAATAATAGAATTATTAAATAGGTCTTCAAGAAACAGAGGTTGGAAATAACTAGTGATAACAGCATATGGTAGTTGCAAGTTGATGCAAGATATATATTGGAAAACAAATAAAGGAAAGCTTGATTGTCGTGTGCAAACGCATTGTATCCTAGTGATGTGATAAGCTCACAAAATTTTCTTGATATTCCACATTATTTTGGAGAATTCATATGTAGTCCGATCAGTGAGCTTAATTTCATTGTCCAACAAAAATATGACATTGTGCAAACAATGTTGGGGAGTAACCTCTCCTTTTCCAAAACTATTACTTTAACAAAAGTCCTTTTGTGGTGTATGAGAACATGACAATACGTACACTTTGTAAACAAAAAAAAAAAAGAACATGACAATACACTGCAAGAAATTAAAAAGGGGCTAGTCACTCATACCCTCTATGGTATGTAGTCGCAGTTAAAACCGCGACAAAGAGGTACGTCGCAGTTTTGTGATGCACAATTTTCAAAATTGTAAGAAATACATGTTACACAACTGTGGCGCAACACATTTAATATTGATGACTTTCTCCTACATACACTCATGACATCGCCATGTATAAACTCTCAATCTCTTCTCCCCCCAATTCTAGTTAAAGAAATTACCATCAGGAATTAAATGAAAACGAGGGTCTTCATCATATATATGAAATATTTGATGAGAAAGGAAGTACGGACTACGGCGTAGCATTTTATGGTGGCTTTTTTTTAGCTGATTTTATGGGGACTTCATGATTATTCATTTTTGTAGATAATTGATTCTTGCATTATTCTTTCGATCAAAGAAAAAGTAGAATTTATTTTTATTCTTTTCTCTTTAATTTCTCTCTCTCTCTGTTTTTATAAAAAAAGGTGAGTTTGTTAATTAAATTTATAAACATAATATAACCATTCATACATGTCTCGCTTAGTTTAGGTTCCGATTTAAGTTAGCCCATTTTAGTCTACATTTCAATTTAAAAGTTAAAACAGCGACGGATGCACATATACTGATGAGGTCGCTCATATCAATATATAACAATCCAATTTCATAATCTCTCTGAACAAACAAACAAGCACAAATTAAATAGCACAACCACTCTTCTAAACGGTAAAGGAAAAGCGATGATTGAATCATACATGGACAGAAGGGGGTGATCGGGGAACCTTCATGACAATTGATTTCAACAGATCCATGTAGAGTGGGAACTGTACGATTGCATAGAAGGAAACAGGAAGACACGTGGCGGCATAAAGAGGGAACACCGCCTTCTTGAATTTATCCTCAACCACAAAGAAATGAGCTGCACAGAAAGATACAAGCATGGATGCAATGGACACAAAAAGTGAGCTTAATCCAAGAAGAATCTTAAGAGGCAAGTTTTTCTTGAAGTCTTTGGGTAGTTTTCTTGAGGTGAGTATGGAAAGGAACATGATTAGTGCCGTGACGGAGAAGCAAAGTCCAATGAGGGCAGTTATAGCGAAAAGTTCAAATGCTGGCTGTTGCTCTAAGGTCGGTTTGCCGGTGCTGTCATTGTTGCCGCCGGGGACTTGGCTCGATGTGGCGAAGGAAACTCCGGCAACCAGGGCAGCCACCACTGAGCATGATTCAGATGTGTCCTTAAGCCACTCGCCACTGCCTTTCACTAGTTTTTCATGGCCTCTAGTGAAGATTTGTTCCGGAGTTTCCTCATTTGCGTTGCTAAGTGAAAGGAAGTGGTGTGGCGACAACGATTTCACATACTGCAATTCATCAAATTCCAATGTCGAAATGCGTACTTATATTTATATATCTTTGATTCTTTGAACGTTTAAAATATGAGATCACAAGTATATATGAGGACAATTAATTACATTAAACACATAATAGTGTTCAATTATGTTTGGGTGAAGGCCCAAAAATAATACATAACTATTGGCCAAGGAATAAAAATAGTACATAACTATTCCAAGGTAAAAAAATGATACTCATCTTGAACCATGTGATCAAAAATGATATTTTCACTAATATGACAATAATATTAGACATGAAAAGTCTAAGATGACCTTATAAATTAATCGTCATCCGGTAAAAGTTTATTTGATTATAAGGGCATTTTGGACATTTCATGTCTAATATTATTGTCATATTAGTGAAAATATCATTTTTAATCACATGGTAAAAGTTGGTGTCATTTTTGTACCTTGAAATAGTTATGTCCTATTTTTGTTTCTTGGCCAATAGTTATGTATCATTTTTGGGTCTTCGCCCATTATGTTTAAATTGTTTGTAGATATTTTTGGAGAGGGGGTGTCGGCTGCCCCAATAATTTGGATAGTGATTATAAATTTTTTCTTTATATAAATTATAGTGTTAAATTATATTCTACATACATGAGTGATATTTTAATATATTTTAATATATTATGGGAAAATAGACATGTTTTTAATTTGTGATAATTTTTCAAAGATTAGATGCTCTTAAAAAAATACAGCCATATATTAATTGGGCCTAATCTTTGAAAAAGTATAGCAAATTGAAAACATGTCGTTTTTTCCATATTACATCAAAATGTCACTCTTTAAATGTAGAATTTAACGGTATAAAAGAAAAAAAATATGAGAACTACCTCATTAATAATGGGAGCAGACCGACACCCCTCTCATATTATATTTATACCTGAATAAAAATAAAGGTTGAAGGCCGAGTAAGTTAGTTACCTCGTACCACTTTATTTCCCATTGCATCTGCATGGCGGTGCCATGAATCTGCCAAGGATGATATATGGATTCTTCATACTTTGCTGCTAAGTGCAATATAGTATTTTCTTCTGTATCCACTGATTCAATGAGGTCAGACCAAAGATTAAGCTTTAGTTCTTTGTTTACTTGTTTATGCACTGCCTCAATGACACTTGGTCTCCTGTTCTCCACTGCTACCTGCAGTATATTTTTGTCCTTTGATGTGGTATCATATATGGTCACCGGTAATTGGCTTAGAATTTGGTTCACTACTTCAATCACACCTTTTTGGGCTGCCACCAACAAGGGTGTGTAAGTTTCTGCTGGCTCCTCTTTTGGAGTCTTCTTGCCTGTGTCTCCACCATTGCCTGCAATGCACACACACACACAATATTCAAACTCATCCACATCCACCAACTGACTGAAGATTAATATAGTTTTATGCTGTGGTTTAATTAATAGAGAAGATATAGTGCGTGTGGTTTGAAAGAATTGAAATTTTAATGGACTATATATTACCCTTTTGATCTTGAACATTTGTTTGTTGATTTTGCTGTCTCGGATCAAAGACCTTCCGTGTTCCTCCTGGGTTTCTCCCTTCGTTAATGTATGCTTCATTATGCTTTTCCATGAGTGCCTTCAATATCTGAACACTCCATTCATGCTTTTCTTTCTCTTTCCTTAATTGGTCAACTATTTTCTCTGTCAAATGATCAATTCATCATAAAGAACAACTGTATTATTGTTAATTATTCACGATTGATAACTTATTTTTAAAAAAAATGCCAGAGCGAACTTGTACAACTGTATAATCACGATATATGAATAGTATGTGGCCTCTTATAAATTTTAGATTTATATACCATAAGAGGGTAAAAAATAAGTATACATACCAAATCCCGAGAAGCGAAACAAAGTTAGGCAGACCCAGACCAGAAGCTCATAAAAGGTTGTATAATTCTGTGGAATATTTTTATTAACATTGGGGTTGTTTGGGACCTCTGGGTCCATTCCTTTCTTCCTTCCTGTGCGCCCAGATCAAGAATGATGATTACATGTCAAATTAAAGCGAATTTTCATTTCTCCGGTTTGAAAATATATTCTATTAAATTTTTATTAATTATTAAGTATACACTCCGAGGAAAGTTTTAATTTTGACCAAAACGCCTTCCATAAAAAATATTAAAAAATGTAATTATACAAGTATTATATATTGACTTTTAAATTGATATAGGCAGGGGAATTCAGCTAAAAAATTAAAAATGAAAGCATTTCAAAATAAATATAACATTTAAATGGGTAAAAAGAATGCCACTCTAACAAACATAATCTCAGAAAATTTATTCAATTTAATCCATATTTTGATGTTTGAGGAGCATAAAACTTTCAATTCGATAGAGGGGAGCATGATGCTCATTTGATTCTAATTATAAGACCATTTTGACTTTTTTAGAGAAATTAAGGATGAAAAATTAATCACTTTATGTTCATAATTATCTTTTTTCATCAAAACTAATTTATTTTACTTATAAATTATATAATCTAATTATTACATGTGGCATATGTTATAAGTATTACTTAATACTCCCTCCGGTCCCTAATGTAAGAGCTAGCCGTAAAAAAAACGCTTCTTAAGAAGACATGTGAATGTTAGTTGGGTGTCTGAAGTTAATGCTTCTTTTCCAAAATTGCCCATATTTATTATGGTACTTTTAAGAGAGAGAAATACATAAGCATTAATAAATATGAAAGAGAGTTAGGGGTAAAGTAGGAAAAAATGCATTAAATGAGGAGAGAATATGGGGTGAGCTCTTACATTAGAGACCAAAACCATTCAAATTTTGGGCTCTTACATTAGGGACCAGAGGTAGTACTTAGTGATCTAATTGCTCCCTTAACTTCTATAAAAGTCAAAGTAGTCTTATACTCCCTCCGTTCCTAAATATAAGATCACTTTAGGGGGGAGAGTTTGTTCCTAAATATAAGATCACTTTTTAATTTTACTTACGTTTTCCCCAAATTTCCCCTATACTCCCTTCACCCAAAAAATAGTGGTTTGAAGAAGTTGAGAGATATTTTGGAAATTTCATGTAATCCTAACTCATTGGAATGTCTTCCTTAATCTCTCTAAATTCGCTAAAGTGATCTTATATTTAGAGACAGAGGCAGTATTTAAAATAGGAGGGAGGGAGTATATGCTGATTTTTATATTACCACCTTCGCTGCTTGATAATTTGGCCGGGCCCCGCATGCAGTCCTTTAATTTGTTAAGAACTGTCGTGTATGTGAGAAAAAATATAAAAGAGATAATTAATTTACAAAGGAAAGCACACATGAAGAAATAATTGCAAAGAGAAATCTTGAGTTCTTGCTGTCCAGTCCTAAATATAAGACCTAGTTTTTTTTTTAAAATCCAAAAAAAGTAAAATATTTTTATTTTATAAAAAAAAGCAAAATATAAGTCAATTTTAAATTGATTTACCTAATTTTTCCCCTTAAACTAGTTTATTTAACCTATAAACTAATGAATAATCTAAAAATATATCAAATATATCATAATTTAATAACATACTCCCTCCGGTCCTAAATATAAGACCTAATTGACTTTTCTGAAAAATCCTTAACAAATAAAAATAAGTTAATTATAAATTGATTTACCTAATTTTTTTCCCTTAAACTAGTTTATTTTACCTATAAACTAATGGATAATCTAAAAATATATCAAATATGTCATCATTTAATAACCTATTTCGCAACCTTAATCTCTCAAAAAAAGGTCAATTAGGTCCTATATTTAGGACCGGAGATAGTATTTTGTAATCTTAACATCTCCAAAAAAATCAATTAGGTCTTATATTTAGGACCGGAGTGAGTATTACCAGAGTAACAACCCGAAAGAAACTGATAGCATGACAGGTAGTTATCCGGGGCAGGGCACTTGTTTTTCTGCGTCTTGTTTGTTGAAGTTGTCGAAGTTAAAGGACATTCCGAATCATATTTCAGCGGATCCACATGGACACCTTTCATCCAAAACAATAATAATCATTTCGCAAATCAAATGTTCAAGTTTTGAAGTTAATTTATTTTTAGCCCTGGAAAGAATACTAGCTATATATAAGGTGCTTTAATTACAAACATTATGCTTACAGTAGTATATGATTCTGTTCCACCAGGAGAGGCGCAGGCCACTTCTGAAGGCAGAAGGTTTGCTAGCAAGGACATGAAGAGGAGTTATTCCCATCACATTGGATTTTCCCATAAGCTCTGGGCACAACTCGATCATGTGGAATGCCAAATCTGCAAGTTTGGTAACAAAACAAAAACACAAATATATTAAATTAGTATGTGTATTCAAATAATCGTACAAAGCATTATAGCTCCAAAAGGTCTCATCATAGCTAGTAGAATAACATTATTAATTCAAAGTCTCACGTTGAAAAATTCACAGATTAGTTGATGGTATATAATAATGTTGAGAAGAATTGGCTTAAATCACACCAATCCATGAGTGTTTTCCCTTTCATGAAAAAATATATTTGTGTGGATGATGATGCTCACCAAAATGCTCTCTCCTGATGGCAGAGTGGAGGGCAGTATCTCCGGCACCGCCGGTCCTTCGAAGAAACTTAAACGGTTTATCAGGATCTTCTAAGCTTGTCTCAATAGCTTTTTGGTGAAGAAATATAAAAGCCGGTTTCCGGTTATGAAGAGCCGCCGTGAAGACCGGTGTCTCGCCCCATTTGTTAGTAATACTAAGCAAATCCAAGCCCATGCTTTGTCCTGCTTCTACTATACACTGGCACATTTTCACTGACTTTCTTGTGGCTGCACGATGTAGAGGGGTTTCTCCTCTGTTATTCTTCATTTTGAGAGCTTTTTTGTTGTGATTGTCCACTATTGATGTTACCAGCTTCTCTACAACCTCTTCTCTATCATCACTTATGGCCACGTGCAGTGCTGTGTCTTTTGAGCTAGTGATAACACTTCTCTGAACCCATGCTTTTGTTTTGTACAAGTCTACCACCTTTTCCCATTCACCTTTGAATGTGAACTGAGATAATTCATTTTCCTCTCCAGGCCCTACTCCTTCTGGTGGAGCGTCAAATGGAAAATCTTCACTATCTAAACCACCAAGATCATCATCCATATTCATTAATATTTGTTTTCAAGTTTGAGGGTGTGGTGAATTATGATATGAATACAGGGGTATTTGATTTTATAAAGCAAATACTACCCTTCATTCGTTAACACATTACTTGATTAACTTCAAGACTGAAAAAGAAAAAGATGAATATGTGGGGACAGCATTAGTTCAAACGAAAATAAAGCCAATTGGAACAAATTATATCCGTCCAACCTTTCTTTTATGATGTATTCATAATTGATAGTTTGATACCTTTCTTGTTCATGAAATCAGATCACATGAATCATTAAAAGCAGAAGGCATTTTATCTCAATGCTATTGGCGGCGAGGATGAGAAGGGGGGAGAGATGATGCAATGAGCGCAGCATCTAAGATCCTATGTGTCGTCTAAGATCCTATGTGTCGGGAAAGATTAGTTTTAAAGTGAAGACGCTCATATATTTTGCCAACAACAGGTGACACTAAAAAGTTATATATGTTTCTATTTGTCTCTTCTTTACAAATTATCCGTAGCCAATTAAGTACTCCACCCACTTCTTTGCTTTTTTTTTTACAATTTATAAATCTTGAAAAATACAAAATGGAATTGCTGAGAAAACGTTGGCCAGCTTTTGCTCATAGTATGTAAAAGAATACTAGTATTATTTACTTACCTGGAGAAAAGCAGCAGTCGCATATACCCATGTGTTCCACGATGAAAGTATGCGTGTCTATTATGTTGTTGGCCGAGAACTGGATAGGCAAACTAAAGCAACCGGAATAATTAATTCATGCACATATATTTCATCCACGTTTTTCTCTTGTTCTCCCTGTATATGTTTTTTAATTTGCGGCGTTTGATAACCCGCAAAATTGATAAAAATTATTTTTTTTTTATTTTTGAAGTGAATACTCTGCTTAATAAAATTAATTTTTTTATAAACCGAATACAATAGTGCGTTTGCAAAGTTAATAAAACTAAGCTTTCTTTTTTAAAAACAAGTGAATACATTGCAGCTTTTATTAAACACGGCAAAGTTAATAAAATTAAGTTTTTTTTTTTTTAAAAAAACTTCATAGTGTTTTTCCAGTGTTTATAAACGTCGATAAATGGGGAAAATAACCGTCGCTTTACAACGAGTTGTTCTTTTTTTAGTGAAGACATATTTGAGTTACATTTTTATCCATTGTATAGTAAACATTATACTCCTATTAATTTACAAAATTATGTAATTCATTATATTAATTTGTACATTATTTACTTGACATTAAATGTTTAAAACAATGGAACTTTAGCACTATGATGTTGTCATTTAAATATTTATCAGAATAAAAGGTAAAATAGCAAATAAAATATAAATTAAATTTTAAAAATAAAAAGAATATTTCTTATGGTGTTGAATGATTGGACTAATTTGTATAATTTAAAAATATATGTGAGATATGTGTAATTAACACAAAAGAGAAGGACAATATCATCATCAATATCGATTGTCAATGAACTTTATTATATTTACAGTTAAATTGTACCCAGCACAATTGACAATTACAAAGTGCACCCAGCACAATGTCATCTATTTTGACCCTATTGACTGTTAAAATTTAAATGATCACTTGGTGAGTTGACCCGATTTTGTATATGTGTCTTACATAGAATCACTACATGGAAATTTTATGTGACATGAGGGTTTTGATTTGTCGTACATGTGGTTGATCTGCATACACATTAATAATTAATAAATGTAACAATTGTATTTTTTTTAAAAAAAATAAATCCTTCAAAAAACAGAGGTAAGGATGCGACTTCGCTGCTGGGTGTGGGGATTTGGGGACACAAGTTGTAGTGTGTTGGGATGAGGATGATGAGATGTTTGGCGTGTGGATGGTGGGAGCTGCATATGTATAGTTTAAGAAAAAGAGAGTCAAACTTTCATGCCACATGGATTTTCAGGTCATGCTCTATTACTTATTATGTGTCACAAAACTAATAACAATTACTTATAAATAGATGACATTGTGCTGATTGCACTTTCATAAATTGTTTGTTGGTATATTTAATTTGCACCTTTGTAATGAGTGTAGTTGTTGTAATAGTCCATTGTGTTGGGTGCACTTTAACCTTATATTTAGTTCTTGTACTGATCGGGAAAAAATATTTAGTTCTTGTAAAGGTACTCTTTGCATGTTGTAGATTGTGAGAAACTATTATTATATTCAGTTGTTGCAAAGTAACATAAAACAATACATTACACAAGTTTATAGAAAAAAAAATTCCGATATTCAATTTAACATAAAGCAACAGATTACATACTTAATAAACGAATTACACACACTCGCACACCAACTATTGATAAACAGAGCAAAAAGAACACAACTTTCCCAACCAGCTGTGGGAAAAGACAAGCATTATTCAAGAGCAGGAAACCTTGGGTTCAAACGCAGCCAAATCAATTAGGCAGGGAAAAATAGAAATAAGGATAAGAAAATAGAAAAAGAGAGCATTCGGGAGGAAGAATAAAAATGAGGTATACATAATCACTCCGGCAAGAATATAACATCACTCAACAACAGCAGTATACAACCGTGGGAAATTATGTAATTGGGGAACGATGGAAATGGTGGCCTTCAAAAGATCCATGTAGAGAGGAAACTGTGCCATTGCATAGATGGTAAGGGGAAAACAAGTAACAGCATAAAGAGGGTAGAGTCCATCTTTAAATTTGTCATTAAGAACGAAGAAATAGGCAGCACAAAAAGAGATGAGCATGGAGGCAATGGACACAAACAGTGAGCTCAACCCAATAAAAAGCTTCAAAGGCAGATTCCACTTAAAATCGTTGGCTTGTTTTCGATCAGTGAGTATGGAAAGGAACATGACAAGTGAAGTAACGGAGAAGCAAAGTCCTAAGAGTGCAGTAACGGCAAAAAGTTCAAAGGCAGGAACCCCTTCTAAATTTGGTTTTCCGTTTTCTTCTTGGCTCCCACCAGGGACTTGGCTCGATGTCGCAAAGGTGACTCCGGCGACCAGTGCAGCCACCACAGAACAAGATTCAGCTGTCTCCTTAAGCCAGTCGCCACTTTCTTTGACCAGTGATTCATGTTTTGAGATGAAGATTTGCCATGGAGTTTCTTCCCTCTTGTTGGCAAGGAATGCAAAGTGGGGTGGCACCAATGAACTAACATACTGCACATATCATATTTATTTGAGTTTATTCCTCAATTCAATTGTTAATGAAAATTCTAGATATAGGAGCTAATTTAGAAATATTTTTTAAGTTCAAATGAACTAATTTTAATTGATTAATTAGATTTATATTTTTTTAAAAAAATAATTTGTCTGATATAAAGGGTCTTTTTTTGCTCAGAATCTGATATAAAGGGTCTGGTATACACTTATGCATGTATTTTATAGGGATTTGTAAAATATGATATAATTAAGTAATCTATTAAACTTTTTTAATCACTCAATATCAATTAACTGGCTCAATATGTGTGTGTGTGTGTGGTATTTATTAGTAAGGACAAGTTTGATGATCAACAGAGGTAGCATATAATAATTAACGGTGCCTTTTCATAAATATAAGATATATTACCTGATTTGATTATATTAAGAATGTTTAGTTAAGTTAGTTAAGCTTATATGATATTTTCAGAATACTCTAATCACCTTCTTTTAATATATTTCCACCTTCAATCACTTACATGTTTATTATTGAAGTGCTTCAAATGTGATAATTTTGGGGAAAATGAGATTAGAAAAAAACTCACATTCCCAAGTACGTCTTATATATGTAGATATGCTACTTCTGGTATAAATATAATTAAGACTTATTAATTTGGAGACTGAATTTCGGTTCTAAATATAAGACCTGGTTAATTTTAATTTGTATCATTTTTCCTTAATTAGTCTTATTTCTAGGACTAGAGGGTGTACTTAGGAACGAGGGAGTATGCCATTTGACTTCTTGGCTTGATGGTGAGTGCAGCTTATCTTGACCATTCAAATGTTCGAAACTTGGCACTCACCTTCATACTTGGCACCCTCCTTTAATTTATTGTACCAAAAGTAACGAGGGAGTGGGAGTATATGATAGGAATGAATGACATGCATGTAATCAAATTTATATTTGACATAGAAAAAGATAATCAAATGTATATATATTTAATTACCTCATACCACTTTGTTTCTCGTTGCATCTGCAAGGCAGAGCCTTGATTTTTCCAAGCATGAGAATCTTTATCGTCATAGTATGCTGCCAAGTGCAACATAGTATTTTCATCTGTATCCATTGCTTGAACAAGGTCATCCCAGAGTTTCTGATTATTTAAGTATTTTTTCAGTTCGTACAGAATTGTGGGCCTCCGATTCTCTGCTGCTATCATCATTATATTCCTGTTATTCATCGATGAGGTATCATGGATGGCTAAGGGCAATTGTTGAAGAATTTTTTGCACTACTTCAACTACACCTTTCTTGGCAGCTACCAACAAGACTGTATCAATTCTTCCTTGTACATGTTCATCCTCATCACTTTTTCCTGTCTCCTTTTGATTTTCTGTTACAAGCTACATATTAATATATGCATTTATCAAATCAAATTACGATTAAAATACATGCATGGATATATATATATATATATATATATATATATATATATATATATATATCATTTACATACATACCTTTCTGATCTCCATTGTTCTTCAATTCTCTTAGCGACATGGGTAAAGTATCATGACCAAATTCCTCTTCGAGATCCGACGGCTGACCTCCATCATTTTTCGTCAAGTATGCCTTGTCAGGATGCTTAAGGATTTCATCCAATAACTGTTTGCTCCATATATTCCTGTGTCTCGCTCTTACTACATCCTTTATCAGTACCACTGATGATAAGTATATTCACCGGAAACGGAAATTAATTAATTAATATGAACATAAAATTCAGCAACTAGAATATAATTAAAATGACTATATATATATATATATATATATATATATATATAGTGTCTACATATAATAGATGGATATCTTGATAAACTTGAAAATGGAAAATATATACGTACCAAATCCTAGAATGTTAATAAAATTTAGGTAGACCGTGGCTAGAAGCTGAAAACAGGTATCATAATTTCGTGGAATGTTTCCCTTGATGTCAGAGCTATTTGGGTTCTCTGGATCCACATCTCTCTGTTTTTCTACTGCCAACAAATTTATATTTAGTCATGGGTATCACACTATTCACAAATAAACAACTGAAGATGATGAAAAGAAAAATATCATTGAAAAAAAAAAAACAGAAGAATGCTTAGCATACGATTTTAATTAAATTCAGTTGAGCACACAGACCTGAAAATATCAGGTACTTGTCCGTGTTCGAGCTTCGCTGATCCGTTGTTATACTATTAGGATCATATTTCAGCGGCTCAACACGAATAACTTGCAAGGGAAAAAATTAAACCAGAATGATTAAGTCATAAATCCAAAGCATGAAAGAGCTTTAATGCCACTAATTGAGCCTATTAATCAAAGCAGAAATGAAATACTCACGGTAGTATATGAGGTACTTCCACCAATTAAGGTGGTAACCACTTTTAAAAGCATAAGCTTTGTTAGCTAAGACATGAAGCGGAGTCATTCCCTTTGAATTGCATTTGTCCAAAAGTTGATCCGGGAAGATTTTGATCATGTGGAATGCCAAGTCTGCGTATAAAATATATAGACATGCATGCATGCATATTATTGATTGATACACAAAATATATACTACCCCGGTCCTAAATATAAGACCTAGTTGATTTTTTTTTTAGAGATTAAAGTTGCGAAATAGGTTATTAAATTATGACATATTTGATATATTTTTAGATCATCTATTTATTAGTTTATAGGTAAAATAAACTAATATAAGAGAAAAATTAGGTAAATCAATTTATAATTAACTTATTTTGCTTTTTTAGGATTTTTCAAAAAAGTCAACTAAGTCTTATATTTAGGACGGAAGGGAGTATAATATTAGAGAGAACATGATAGTATATGTAATAAATCTCATCATTACCATAATTGTCAGTCTTAATGGCAGCATGAAGTACAGTGTCTCCATTGCCGGAACTTCTAAGGAGCGGCTCGAGTTCTTCTACACTGTCAACCACCTTGGAGGCGAAATAGAAGAAGACATGTTTACGATTGTTGAGAGTAGCCACCATGAGAGGGTTATGACCCCATTTGTTAGTGATGATGAGCAAATCTTGGTTTTCCAGTCCCATATTTTTTCCTGCCTTTATGATATGCTCGCACATTTTCACGGACCCTCCTGCCGCTGCACGATGTAGTGGCGTATCTCCACTTTCATTCTGAGCTTTCAGCGCTTTTTTCGCCATTTCTGCTTCTTCATTTGTATTATTGGAACTACCCTCTATAATACTTACTAGTTTCTCCACAGTATCTTCTTTCTCTTCATTGATAGCCATGTGTAGTACCGTGTCTTTTGAGCTTGTCATCTTTTTCAGCCATGCCGTGTCTCTTTCTTCTTCATAGATTTTCACTACCTCCTCCCACTTTCCTTTGATTGTGGCCAAGTACAACTTTGATGGTTCACACGTTTGTGATGTTGGAGACATAATTAATTATGATCGATGAAAGACTGATGCGCAATATCGCTCCATGCATGCGTATGTTTCTATTTATACCAAAAATTCTCTCTGCTTTTACTTTATTAGCTTAAGTGAAGAAAAGGATAATTGAAGACGTAAGTTGGGACTGCGTTTTGATTTGAAAAAAAAAATAGATGAATTCTAATAAAAGGCAATATATTCGATCTAACTTATTATCTATTTTTTACCTTAACTTATTAATTATTTATTTGTAAAAGGCAACTTTCGCCTTCAAGTTTGCACAACAATAGTTTAATGAAGCTGACAGAAATAACTAGGCGATATATATATATATATATATATATATATATATATATATATATATATATATATATATATATATAGAGAGAGAGAGAGAGAGAGAGAGAGCATATATATAGCATATTGTAAAAAAAATTGACTAGAGAATAAACGAAAGGTCCTTGTAGGTATGATCTATGCTCGAATATATGATTTTCTTGCCATTACAGTTTAACAATCTTGAAAATTACAAAAATGATTTGAGAGACTTGAGAGAGAACTTTTACAAACTTTATTTGCCGACAGCTAGCTAGACATTGTATGCAAACAGAAGCATGATATATTCCTCGTGTTGCACGGGTACAGCTAGAAACTAGAACTACTTGAATTTACACTAGAGTGCGTGTGTGTATAGATAATTTTATCGATAAATTCTACATAATATTAGTGACATTTTGATATCTTATCCACCAAAAAGTGGTTGTATTTTTAATTTCATATACAATGATGATGGTTAGGAATGTATGTAAAAGCTTCTAATTTTCCTGTTTCGGCTTTTAATTTCCCACCGGCTGATCAGAGCGATGTTATGAGAATAAAAGTTTCACATTGAAAAGATGAGTTAAATGTATATAATATAAAGACAACTCTTATCAAATATAATTGACTTTAAATTCTATTTGTTCATATAAAGACAAATCTACCAGCAGACAAGTAATTCAGGATTTAATAATGGTTTAACTTTCTCAACTTGTTACCTGTTGTCTATTGTTTACTTGATTTACATTCACTCCACATCATAAAGATGAGCAAATTTTTTATTTTAATGGTCCAGATTTGATTTAATTTATTTTAATATTTTTGATAGATTTTTATTTTAATGGATATAATATCAAAAATAAACTTAACCATCATTTTTAAAAAGCTAAATTTGCCACTAAAAAAGTAGTCAATTAAAAAGTTTGAATATGGATCATCCATATCAAATCTTAGATGGTCTAGATTTCATTTTACTGGTGAGAAGATTAGCATTGAATGTGGATTGTTTATTATGAAATTTTCCTTATTTTTTTATATGAGAAATCAAAATGAAGCTGCAGACCAAAATGAAATAGCACGGCAATTCACAAGTTAAGGATCAATTAACATTATTAGTTGAATGTATAATAACCACGAGCAAGCTTTAGGGAGGGGAAAGGATAAAGGGAAAAGAACAGTTTTGTACTAGAAATATGCGCTGCCTGCCACTAGGGTGGTGGAAGCTGGCCATGCCTTAAACTTGGGCCTTAGTTGTAACAAAAACAACATGGGCCTTCGACTTAGCTCATTTTAGTCTTGTCCAGGTTGACGCCTAGACTTTTCTTACAGCTTATTTGAATGAATAGGTCAGGCTCAAGCCTCTCAAAATTGCCTATTCCGAGCTCAAGCCTCTCAAAATTGCCTATTCCGAGCCGGCCTATGCCTCTTAACACTATACTTGTATCCTTAGCTTGAAATGAAATTACACATACATGAATGTGGGATTTTTTGACACTCTGTGATGACTCCTCATTTTTAATATAGATTTGATATATTTTGTTTATTTGGAGAGTCATAGATGCTAAACACAAGGGACTTGTTTGCTTTTGTGATGAAATATTAATTTAGAGCATTATTTTGGATCCCATTGTAAATATCATGATTTCAAATTAGTTTAGGGAAGAAGTAATATGTAATTTTAGTTTTAGGATTGAAAAGAAAAAAATTAGAAGAAGATCATGTTTGTCTTTGTTGAAGTTTTTTTTACCTTCTTATTTTTATTGTTCTTTTTATTTCAAATTAAAATAACGTTCTTAAAATCTTTTTAGAATAATAGCAATGATGTTAAAGTATTGGACGAAACCGTGTATTTTCAAAATATAGGGATGCGTGTGTTGACAAAAAAGAAGAGGTTGATGTAATAATTAAGTAACTCTTATCATCAACAATTGTCAATTAACTTTATTACATACTAGTTATAATTAAAAAAAACCTTATTATATATGTTGTATATTGTGAAAATCACTATTATATTCAGTTTTGTTAAGGGTATAAAAATATACCAGTGTTTACTTTAAAGGCTAAAAATACTTATGTGTTTTTTTAACAAAAAATACACATAAGTTTTCATATCGGATTAAAAAATACAAATAGATTATGTGTACTTTTAAACTTACTATAAAAACTTATATGTATTTTTTACTTTAAAAAATATTTAGTACTACTGGGTGACATTTTGGGTAAAACACATGTGTGTTTTTAAATATAAAAATAACCCTCCAGCTTTTGCTTATAGTAACATTAAACAACTCTTAACATAACATAAACATAAAGTTTATTGACAAAACCATCACTACCATATTCAATCCTTACATATCAATAGTAACATAAAGCAACACATCACATAACCTTATAAACAATAACGAATTACACCCGTGAATTTTATTGATAAACAAAGCAAAAGAACACAACAACTTTTTCAATTGGTTTGGGCAAGGCAAGCATTATTATTCAAGATCAGGAAATCTTTGGTTCAAATGCAGCCAAATCAATTGGAAGAATATGAATGTATATATAAATGTGGTGTATATATATATAATAACAATTATTACCGAAGAGTAGCAGAAAATAGACGGGGGAAATTATGTAATTGGGGAATGCGGGAAAGGGTGGCCCACAAAAGATCCCGATAGAGAGGAAACTGTGCGATTGCATAGATGGTAAGGGGAAAACAAGTGACAGCATAAAGAGGATAGAGTCCACTACGAAGTTTGTTATTGAGAATGTAGAAATAGGCAGCACAAAAAGAGATGAGCATGGAGGCAATGGACACAAACAATGAGCTAAGCCCAAAAAGAAGCTTCGTAGGAATATGCACCCTAAAATCTTTGGCCTGTTTTCGATCAGTGAGTATGGAAAGGAATATGATGAGCGAAGTAACGGAGAAGCAAAGTCCTAAGAGTGCAGTGAAAGCGAAAAGTTCAAACGCAGGTTTCCCTTCTAAGTTTGGATTTCCATTTGAGTCGGTCCCACCGGGGACCTGGCACGCCGTCGCAAAGGTCACTCCGGCCACCAGCGCAGCCACCACCGAACAAGATTCAGACGTGTCCTTAAGCCACTCGCAACCGTCTTTGACCAGCGCTTTGTGCTTTTCTGTGAAGATTTGCAATGGAGTTTCGTCCTTCTGGTTTGCAAGGTATACAAAGTGGGGTGGCACCAATGAACTCACGTGCTGTACATTGCAAAATAAAATATATGAATTAAGTTCGTCATGTCAATAAAAAAATTCATAGATATATATACTGGTTTAGAACTATTGTTAGAGATAGAGGTAGTATAATTGAAGTCTCCAACTCTCCATGCTTAACATTCAAATGGGGATCCTTTATCAGCAGATATTTGGGCATGTATTATATAGGGCATTGAATGAATCTCACAAGAAATTAATTAAAGTTCGATTGCAAAATGATTCCTAAGCAATCAAACTTATCAGATAATGATCTTCATGAAAATTGGTAATAAATCCTTGAAACTTATTAGATGTTGAAGAGGGATTGGTTAGTTAATTAATCTTCAATGTGTCAATAGAGAAAATTAAACAACTTTGATGAGGCTGATTTGCTGTCCAAAGCGCATTACTGAAGATACATTTTGGTTTCATTTAGTACATTTACATAATTTGCATTTGTTTATTTCTTGCGTTTTATTGCTTTCCCCTTTTAAAAAAAATAATTTCGATTGAAAAAGACATTATTATATCAAAAAGACATAAACTACTGCATTTTCGTTTTAAAAAAAAAAGACAGAATGATGTCGTGCTACTATATGGTGCGACACAGTGGCACGACAATTTTTGCCACTATCAGGAAAATCAATTATTTAAAATTTGAGGCGTCATTATTGACATTTTTTTGTAGTGATATCTCATATTTTTTTAAAAAAAGGAATAGCAGTATTTATTAGTAAGCACTTGTATATATAATACATGGACAGATCATGCAATGCATGTATTAAATGTATGTGTGTAATTACCTTGTACCACTTTGTTTCTCGTTGCATCAGCAAGGCAGAGCTTTGCTTTTGCCAAGCATTAGACGCTTCATCGTCATAGTATGCCGCTAAGTGCAACACAGTATTTTCTTCTGTATCCACTGCTTGAATGAGGTCATCCCAGAGTTTCTGATTATTTAAGTATGTTTTCAGTTCGTTCAGAATATTGGCCGTCCTATTCTTTGCTGCTATTAGCATTATATTCCTGTTATTCATCGATGAGGTATCATGGATGGCTGAGGGTAATTGTTGAAGAATATTTTTCACTACTTCAACTACACCATTCTGGGCTGCTACCAACAAGGCTGTATCAATTCTTCTTTGTATACGTTCACCCTTATCGCCTTTCCCTGTTGTCTCCTTTTGATTTTCTGTTACAAGCTAGATATTAATTAACTTTCGTCGCCCACTCTAGCTAGCCAATTTGAATGAAATTTTCAATAACATTAACATTAAAATACATGCATGGACTATATATATCGCATACTTACATACCATTGTGATCTCCATTTTTCTTGAACTCTACAAGAGAAGGTATTTCATGATCAAATTCTTCCTTTCTGATAGCGGGCTTGCCACCTCCATGTTTCGTCATGTATGCCTTGTCAGGATGCTTCAGTATTTCATCCAACAACTGTATGCTCCATGTATGACTCTGTCTCGCTGTTATTACAACCTTTATCTTTTTCACTGACCAATATATTCACCGGAAACAGATATTAGCGTGTGTATTTATTAATGTATAAAAAACTTTGCGCACACAAACACATATATTCCCTCCCTCCCTACAAAATAGAGGAGTAAGTGAAATTTTTTAGAGAATCTTAAGAAAGTTAAATATATTAATTAAAAATTTAGTTTCCATAATTTTTCTCTAAATTAACTAGTTTATTTGATTTATAAGCTAACATATAAAATAATAATATACAAACACGTTATAATTAAATGGTTCATTTCATTTCATTAAATTTTCAAAAAATAATCAGCTGACTCTTATATTTTGGAATAAGATCTTAATTAACTAAAAATGGAAAATATATACACACATGACACACCTATATCAAGTCTTGGAAGGTTGACAATATTTAGGAAGACCGTGACTAGAAGCTGAAAACACGTATCGTAATTTTGTGGAAAGTTTCCTTTGATCTCAGAGCTATTTGGGTTCTCCGGATCCCCATCTTTCTGTCTTTCTCCTGCCAACAAATTTACATACGAGTCACTCCACTATTTGTAAAAATAAATAAACAATTGAAGATAATGAAAAGAATTATATATGATATTGTAAATTCAGTTGGAATTAGGCACACAGACCTGAAAATATCACGTAAGTGTCTGGATTCGAACTTCTCAGATCCGTTGTTGTACCTTTAGTGTCGTATTTCAGAGGCTCAACACGAATAGCTTGCATCAGAAAAATAAAAAGCGTAATTAATTCTCAAAAGTCTTGTAGGTTTAAAGTGGTAGTTGTCTCTCAAGTACTCCTCCAATAATGCCCCCTAAATTTGGTGTCCACAAATTTTTGTATCCTTTTTTGGTTACTGATGGTACCAAAATTTTGATAAAAATATCCGCAAGTGTACGGATCGTATTTTAGTAAAGTGGTAAATCAAGGTCGATCCCACAGAGACTCAGACAATTAATAACTAGGCATTAGATCTCCTATTTTCATTCAAGTTGAGTAAACAAGAAAATTTGATTTTAATTACCTAATAGCTAAGAAAATAAAATAAAACAAATATTCACACAGATGAAATTCACGAGTCAAAAGAACAACCTAGAACCACTAATCCCTTATCTGCTTCTTAGATTTTATTCCCCACTAAATTAATTATGAATTAATTCAACTAGCTAATCTAGAGTACTAGTGTCTATAAATGCCTTTCGGTTTCCACCTATATCCTTGCCTAGCTTAATTACACAATGTCTTGCACTAATTTACTAAGCCAATTAATACCGGTACCGCTCTAATGTGACTATGTAGGGCTTCTAGGTATATGTCTATCCTAGTCGCAAATCAGATTAAAAATCCAATCCTACACTATTTAATCCCATGGTCTATTTAAAATTCCCTCTTTCGAGTCCAATTCTAAATTCCCTAAACATGTCTAATGGTGATCAAGCACTAAACAAGTTAATCACTAAAAGCAAGATTAAATAAACTAAATCAAATTAACCATGACTAAATAGTGGGAAACAAAATACTAAGTTACAAACAAGTTCATAGTACTCTAGGTTGTAAAAGAAATTAGCCACACATAATTTTGATCGTCATAACAATTGGCTTAAAATCCAAAGGAATGCTAAATGTTCAAGAAGAAGTAATAACTAAATAATACAAGATTGAAGAATAGTGCCGTGACTCCTCTCTCTCGTCTCTTTGTGCATTAATCTCCTTCCCCTGCGTGCGTGGATATAACAAAGACACCAATGAACAGTGCTTGCCACCTCTTGCTTCCTTTTCCTTTTGCTGCGTGAATGTGAATGTGAATGTGTATAGGCTTATGAAAATAGGAAGAATTGTAACCAGCCTCCTCTTCTCCTCAATGTATGTGTATATTTATAATAAAATAGCTCAACACCATATTGCCTTTGCCTTGCATGTTAAGTTTCTTTTCTTTCCTTTTCTTGCACATAATCAAATCCTCTCCTTCTCTTTATTTCCTTTTTTATTAAATCTGCATTCATGAAGAGAAGTAAATAGGAAATAATCACAATAACTCAATCACATAATCTCATTAATAGGAAACTTCTCATCAAAATATTTCTTTTAATATATTAAGTTTCCTATTTCAATTAAATTTCAGATTTTCCAAAAGAATCACTCATATAATCTCAAATTACTTTATTTCCAATTCACATCAAAATCACTTAATTATTTAATTCATGACTCCCCAAATACAACAAAATATTTCCTAAAAACCACTAAATATGGGGAGTCATCAGTTACCCGAATATACAACACTGAGAATGACATTTTGATATCTCATTGATAAAAATGTGCTATTTTCATTTTGCTATGTTTTTCCATACTCTATTTCTCTAAATAAAAGGGATAGTGCAATTTCAGTGTTAAAATATTTTGAAAAATCATTTAAGTTAAATACGCGCACTACAAGAAAATGGGGAGCTAGTCACGTGCGGTGTGTCGCGTATGGAGTCAGTGTGACAAACCAAAACCTTTTGTCGCGCATGGTATTCCCCAACGTGACAAACACTATGGGGAAATAATATTTGTTTATGTTTGTTGCGTATGGGTGATGTATGAGCGCGACAAACGAATATATTTATTTATTTTTTTATTTCTTGCATTGTTTTAATAGTCTGTCGCGCATGGTATTCGTTTTATGTCACGCATGGAGTCATGTGTGACATATTGTTACATGGATGCATAATAATAATTGTTTTATGTCGCGCATGGAGTCATGCGTGACATATTGTTACATGCGCGACATATTGTTTCATGCGTGACATATTTCATACGCCACACTTTCTTCATGCGCCACATTGTTTCATGGGACACATGTGTTCATACGCCACATGTCACTAGCGTCACTTTTTTCCTCCAAACGCGACAAATTTTTCTCAAAAATTCAAACATATGTGGCGTATGAATTCATGTGCCACACATACCCTCCACACTTTCTCTAAAAAATTTAAATTTTTTCCCGCCACTCTCCCCCACTTTCTCCCTATATAAACTTCACTTCTCTCACATTTTCTCCTCCCCACTCTCTATTTTTTCCTACTCTCTCCCCACTTTCTTTTCTCCTCTTTCTCTACTCCATTATTTTCCTCCTCTTCACTTCCATTCTTCATATTTAATTTCTCATTTAACTAATTATCCTTAATTTTTTTTGCAGGCTCATTGTTTAAAATCTTCCACAATCTAAGGTATACACTTTATCATTCGTTAATACTTTGTTTTTTTTCTCATTCATTATAATTCAAATTCTTTTATTTCATTATAATACTAGCTTTTAATTATTTTTCCCTCTACTTCAAACACTCTCTTTCCTTCTTCCTAATTATTATCTCCTATTTTTTTATTTTTTTAAAACTGCAGCTTGCCGAGGAAGAAGCTTCCTCGGCAAGCTGCAGTTTTTTTTTATTTTCACTTCACCTTATGTCGCGCATGGGATGCCCCATGCGCCACATTTTTTTTAACATAAAATATGATTGTCACGCATGGGATGCCCCATGCGCGACATTTGCATGCGCGACACACTTTTGCTACGACACGAAAAATCGCGTATGCATAAAACGTGACATACCCCCTTTGTCACGTTTTTAAACGCGACTAAGTCCCAAAATCGCGCGCGACTAGCCCCACATTTTCTTGTAGTGGCGGTAGATTTTTGGCAGTAAGACATCAAATGTCTCTCTGTAGAATCTAATTATAAAAGAAAATATAAAAAAAATTATGAGGAAGACACTAAGAGGTAGCTAAAGGGGCAGCTAACATCACCAATCCAAGTTTTCATCACACTATACATATTCAATATATCAGTATTATTTTTTAAATAGAGAATATAATGTTGTGCTATTACAAACACTAATTGGGTCTTATTTTTCAATGAAACGAATAAATACAGCTAAATTGAGGTCGTAAAGCTTTCATGCCACTAATTGAGTCTAATAATCATAGAAGAAATCAAATATACTCACAGTGATATAGGAGAACGTTCCGCCAAGTGAAACGGAAACCACTTTTAAAAGCAGAAGGTTTGCTAGCTAAGACATGAAGTGGAGTCATACCCTTTGAATTGCATTTGTCCAAAAGTTGATCCGGGAAGAGTTTGATCATGTGGAATGCCAAGTCTACAGACATGCATGCATGCATACGTTAATACATAGACAAAGCAATAATTGAGTGAGAATGATAATTTTATAAAGTAAATCGATCTTCACCATAATAGTCTCTCTTAATGGCAGCATGAAGTATAGTGTCTCCATTCCCGGAACATCTAAAGAGCTCATCAAGTTCTAAATCGGCAGCCGCCTTGAAGACGAGGTAGAAGAAGACATGTTTGCGATTATTGACGGTAGCCACCATGATAGGGTTCTGACCCCAACTGTTGGTAATGGTGAGCAACTCTTTCTTCAATTTCTTATTTTGGCCTGCTGCGTTTATAATATACTCACAAATTTTCTCGGACCTTCCTGCAGCTGCACGATGTAGTGGTGTATCTCCACTCTCATTCTTAGCTTTAAACGCGCTTTCTTCTTCATGTGAATTGAAACTACCTTTCACGACGATGCTTACTAGTTTCTCCACAATATCTTCATTCTCTTCATTGATGGCTATGTGTAGTGCCGTGTCTTTTGCGCTCGTGATCTCTTCTAGCCACGCCGACTCTCTTTCTTCTTCATAGATCTTCACTACCTCGTCCCATTTCCTTTTGAATGTGGCCAAGGACAATTTGGATTCACACGCTTGTGATGTTGAATACATAATGATGGGAATTAATTATGATCGATCAAAGATCGCACGATGATTATCATGGATCATTCCATCCGAATGTGTCCATTTATACCACAAATCCTCTCTATATTTACTTTATCAGCTATAGTAAAGGAAAAGATAATCAAATACGTATGTTTTTTTTATCAGCATCAAATACGTATGTTGGGACTGCGTTTTAAGTTCAATATATAAAGGTCCAAAACACGGATGAACTGTAGCAAAAGGCAATATTATCTATCTATTTATTAATTATTTATTATTTATAAAAGGTACCTTTCGCCTTCAAGTGTGCGCAACAATAATTATTTCACGCTGAAAGAATGAAATAATGGCGTTAATATAGCTAGCGCAAAGAATATTGTATTAGACCAGAGAATTAATAAACGGAAGGTTTTTAATTCGTGGGTATTATCTATATTAAAGTACTTGATCTTCTTGCCTTTACAGTTTACTAATCTTGACAATTACAAAAATGAATTAAGAGACTTGAGAGTAGGTTTGAGAATGGTCTAGATGGACTATCAAAGTCCTATCACATGGATAGATAAGGTCTTGAACTGACTTATTTATTTTCAATCAAATCTCAGACTCAGACTTATTTTCGGCCTCTTTTGCTTAATAGGCAAGGCTTAGAGTTGAAAAAAAAGTCTATTAGTCTGCGCTATTAAGAAGTTGAATAATATTCATTTAAATAAAATTATATTTATAATTAGTTGATATTATTTTTTATTAATTCTTAATAAAAAATTACAATTATATTTTCTATTTTGGATCGGAGTTTATGTTGCTTTCATTATCTAAACATCTTCATCTAAATGATGTCACTCATCATTCACCTTTTTTATAAGTTAATAATTAGACCAATCTAGGCTATATGTTAGGTTCATGCTTGAAAAATGGTCTCTTATAGATCACAAGCTAGACTCAAGCCTCCTTTCAACAACACAGACCAGGTCAAATATGGTACAAGCCTGGACAGGCCTATATTATTCCCACCCTACTTCTACTTCTTTGAGAGCTCTTGCAATCTTTTGCCGACATTTAGACTTTAATTTGCATGCAAACAAGAAGCATGATATATTCCCCATGTGTTGCACGGGTTAAAACTGCTAAAACTTATGAAAGTACATATAATAATTTACTCCATTTACTATATATGTGTGTGATGTTTATTAGTTAATTTAATTAGATTAATGTTGTTAATTAGTTAAGTTATTTATAATCATATCATATTAATACAAAATTCTCACCCACTTTCTTTTTTGTTTATTATTAAGAGCATCATTAGCCTTAATTTAGGAAAAAATCGAGAAAATTAAATAATAACCGTGGAACTTCAAATAAAAATATTAGTTTTGTGATTATGATAAGATATGATGATAATTAAGGAATTTTTCCTTCTTGAACTTGTAATTTCCCACTCACATCCAGTGGGATGTTACTCTCATGGCTATAACTATAAGAATTAAAGTTCCACATTGAAAAATTTAAATGTGAATTGAAGTTATATGATGTTGATGTAAGTCCTAACAAATTTGTTTTAAGTTAACTTTTATTAAAAGACAAATCTAATATACACAAATTAATTCGAAATTTAATAATGGGTTGTTTTTTCTCTAGCTAGCGGAAGACTTAGCTTCTTATTTGTTGTTCTTTATTTACTGTGGAAATTATATTACCTTTTTTAATGCTGGGATATTATATTAAAATGAAGCTCCAGACAAAACGGGCTAAAGCTTAAAGGGAGAATATTATAATGAGCCAGCATGAGAAGTTAAGAATCAATAACGTTGATAACCGCGAGCAATTGCTTTAGATATAGACAAAATAAGAAAGGGAAAGAACAGATTGTGCCAACTCACAAAAGAACACAAAAAAGAAAAAAGAAGGTCAGATTGTGCCTCACAAAAGAACAGTTGTGTCCAAGAAATGTGGGTTCCCACTAGATTCCAATTATATGCAGCAAACAAATTGAGTACTGGTGTGACTTATGTACATATCTTTATGTATATGTAAGTGTGTGTGTTCGTGACTTAGAAGATGGAAGTAAGAAAAAGAAACAGATAGATAGACTCCATGAAACACGAGATTTCATGTGTGCAGATAAATATTTTTAATTAATTTCTCCGGTGACAATACATCTTCAAATATTCCTATCATGAACCCATTATTTTTTTTTAAAAAATATTTTTAATAATTTGTTTGGATTAATATGTATTCTGGGAAATATTTTTTTAGCAAATTTTAGTATTCTAATATTAACTTTTACTATATCCAATAAAGTATTTTTTTTAGTAGCTCACAGTATCCAAAATTCATTCATTTTAAGTACATCCAACTCCAGAAAGCATTTTAAAATTACATTTACGGTAAAATAATCAAATTTTAGTAAATCCAGCAATCTATTCTGAATTACTTTTTCAGTATCAAACAACATTCGAAATTAATGGACTTCATTGCATTGGCCCTCCTGAAAGTTTTTTTATCTAATATCCTAAATTAATTAATTTTTAATGCATTTAGTACACTGGAGTATTTTTCTAGTAGCATTGAGAAAAAATTAACTAATTTATCATATATTTTTCAAACAATTTCACACATATTTCACCTCAATTTCACACATATTTTTCTAGTATTTTTCCATTTTTTTGGATTGGCTGATAAGCTTCATAATTTAACACATATTTCACCTCAATTTCCTTGTCTTTCTCACGATTTTGGTAAACAAATATATAGAAACATAACAATACTCATAAGGGGAAAGAAAACAATGAAAAATATGTGTGTGAGAAATTGTGAGTGTATGTAATTGCTTGTTTAAATATGAGTAAATTGAAAGACTCATCAATCCTCTTTCTCTTTTGTGTAGGAAGAAGTAGACAAGTATATGGAACTAAGGAAGCTAAGGAATAAAGAAACAAAAGATTTCAAGCAATGCACATGAGAAGAGTAAGGAGAAATTTTAGTGTTGATTCATTTATTGTTTGACAATACAGTCCTAGTACATAAAACAGACATAAAATTCCTGATAAAAAAAAACAGACATAAAATAAAAATGTACTTCAAGCAAGAAGCGAGAGTCTGAAGCGTGAGGCTAGTAACGTTGACATAGTGAGATGTCAATGTGTGTTTGTTTTATTGGAAGTGCTTAAATTCCAATTGGAATTTAATTTAACAAGAAAAATTCTCCACTCCTCCTTTCATTGTTGCTCAAATTCTCACCAAGCATCAACTAATTAATGTTTACAAATTTAACCGAAATGAAAAGAAAGAGGGGGGACATAGTGACTTTATCTCCACAGCCTCTAATTCCACGAAGCCGATGAGTCCCACTTCTACATACCTTTTTCCTCTTCACTCTTCTTGTCTTCCCCATGTTTCTTATTATCCATCTGTGAACCATGTTCCATAACAGGGCAAGCCTTATAGCTACGCTGTGGAACCTTCCTTATTGTAGTCTTCAAAAGATCAAAATAAAGAGGAAACTGAGCCAATGCAAAAAGTGTAACAGGAAATGAAGTCAAAAGATATATAGGAAGAGCCGCATCTTGGAACTGATCCTTAAGCACAAAGAAATGGCCTGCACAAAATGATACCAACATGGATGCAATGGACATGAACAACGAAGACATGCCCAAAATGAGCTTCTTGGGAAGGCTCCTATTGAAATCAAATTCCTGATAGCGAGATGTGAGTATTGATAGGAACATGATTGTAGAAATAATGGAAAAGCATAGAGCCACCAGTGAGGCAATGGTGTACAAGTCAAATGCTCTCTCTGCTCTCAAAAGTGGGCGGCCGTTTTCCTCTGCTAAACCACCGGGCACGGCGGTCGACGAGGTAAAAGCCACCGTGGCCACTAGTGTTGCCACCACTGAGCACGATTCTGAGGTTTTAGTCAACCACTCTCCCCCACTTTGCACCAAGTCACTGTGCGTTTCAGTGAATATCTCTTTTGGGGTTTTGTAATTCTTGTTGTAGTGGGCAAAAAAATGAGGCGGCATTGAATTTTTCACAAACTGCATCACCAACCATCATATTATGAGATAACAATTTAGTGTAAACTAATGATTAATCAGGTCCACTCCAGTCAATTAGTTAATTATTACCTCAGTTCATCACATTGACAGTCTCTGTAAAGTGGGACCTACTTTGGTATGGAAATTGGGCCCTACTTACAATACACACATTTTTCTTTTTATCCCTCGTATTTATCGTTTTAAAAAACAGTTTTATTATCTATAAATTGAAATGCAGTGTACCTCCATTCTCAAATACAGAGTATAACTCGACTAATGTTGTGAGATTGAAAAGAATTAAATGAACTAATTATAGTATATACTACATATTACTACCTTCGGTCCTAAATATAGAACCTAATTGACTTTTTTTTGGAGAGATTAAGGTTGCGAAATAGGTTATTAAATGATGACATATTTGATATACTTTTAGATTATCCATTAGTTTATAGGTAAAATAAACTAGTTTAAGGGAAAAATTAGGTAAATCAATTTATAATTAACTTATTTTGCTTTTTTAAGGATTTTTCAGAAAAAGTCAATTAGGTCTTATATTTAGAACCGGAGGGAGTATATGATATTACTTAAAAATATTACTGCTGGGCAAAGGTCTAATTTTGCTTTGAATAAGTAATCCTTTGAAACTATCCAGTGCTATTAACTAACAAAGGAAACATATTTATTGCAGAGATAAAATATGTGTAGCCTTTTCAATTTTTGGACGATAGTGATAGTGAAATGGTTAAGCATGTGTTACTTCGGGGTAAATATGTTCCCTTTGTAAATCAAGGGTATTAAATAGTTTTGGTTTACTTTCAGGGCAAAGTTGGACAATTGCCAAACTTTATAAGTATATATCATTAAATTATATATCAATTTATAAGTCAAAGTAAAATAATTTGGAGAAAAGCTATAAATATATAGTTAGAGATAATATACAAATAGATTTTACATTTTTTGGTTACAATAGATTTTACATGTAAGTCAAGTAAACTCCAACTAGTTTTTATATTTAAAAGTAAAGGTTAATCTAATCTAATGTATTATGCGTGTATTTTGATTGGAGAAATCATGTATCATATATATATATATGGCCTTACATTATTAAGGTCCAGTCGTCTAGAGGAGCATATATACATTATTTAATTTATTTAACTTCATTGATCATTTTAATTAGGTTAATCTTACTGTTACTACAAGGCTAGTAAACTTGCTAGTAACAATTCGATGCTTACGCACCTCAAACCACTTGATTTCCCACTGCATTTGGAGAGCAGCACCAGAAATACGCCATGGCTCATGGTCTCCACGTTTAGCTGCCAAGTGCAACGCACTATTACCTTCATTATCCACCTGCTGAAATAAACTTTCCTTGAAAAAATTCTTTTCCAGCAACATCTTATACACGTGGGGTTGCCTCTTCTCTACTGCTAACAACACTATGTTCTTCTTCTCTTCATCCTCATCGTAGATAGCCACAGGAAATAGTCTTAGAATCTCCTTTACAATTTCTATCACACCATTCTTTGCAGCTATGAGTAAGGGTGTCTCCTTTTTCCTTTTCTTACCATCACCATCAGCACCTTCACGTTTAATTCATATTAATATACATATTTGATAATTACATTAATGAATTCATCATGTTAACTGTTGTATTATATTGTTACGCACCCCTGTCTTTGGCAGTTGATAGCTGAAGGCCCATGGACGATAGTTCCTCTGGAATAGGAGAGTCAGGTTTGGATCCATTGTCTTCGTACTCATAATCGGAAGCATGATCAAGAAGTGCATCCATTATTTGAACCGACCAAGTGTGCTTTTCCTTTTTTCGGCGTATCTTGTTTAACCTGGTCGATCCTGCGGAGGGTATGTATTACGAAAATTAAATTAAACATATAATAATAATAATAATAATAATAATATAATAATAATAATAATAATAATAATAATAATAATCATAATGTACTACAAGACATATAGGATTATAATTAATGTACGTACCTTGTCCAAGAATTACCAGTAGTGCCAGATAAAGGAATTTGACGAAATTAAAGCAGGTTCTGTAATTAGCCGGAAATAACCTGCTGCCGTGGCTTCTGACTTCCGATCCTATTTAATCATATGATCAGAGTGCTCATTAATTATTGTTTCTCCTTATTAATTTCAGTTTATGGACCTAAAATTCATTTTGAAAAAACAAAATAGAAAAACTTACCTCCAGCTGTCTGATGATTTTTCGCGTTTTCGATATCCTTTGTATTTCCAAGAGATTGATCTTTTCCTGCAGCTACAGATTTACCTTTCAAAAGTATCTTCATTAATAGCATATCAGCACATAGCTAATAATGATGGAATAGTAGAATGTAGTATATACGACTTATTTATCTAATTTGATTAGATTGAAGATGATATTTAATTTATTAGTTGGAATTTCATTATCTATTACTAAAACACCATAATTAATTATCTACATTTATTTCCATCCCCTCTATCTCTTGTTTGTTTGCGAAGTATCAATATGGATAATTTAGAGAAAAATTAATGAAAATTAGAAATTTATCTTATATTTAGATTAGGATCAAGCTTGTCACCCCAAATATGTCTTATATTTTTAAGACTGGGCGAGTATTAATTTTCATTACAATATAATATCATGATTATTTACTTTTCACGCAAAATAAAAAAAATCGGTGTTAGAAGTCCGCCAATTGAACTCTCATCATCAGAAATGCTGAAAAATAACTGATCAAAGCAAAAGAAAATATAGCTAATAAGCTGCACTTGCATGCAAGCATATATAGTAAATGGAACATAAATCTACCAGAAGTAGTGACTGTCACTGTAGATCTCAGAGTAAATTTGATGATATTGATAATTTCCTGCAACACGTGGTAATTTGGTGGAAAGCGTTGGCGAATCACTTGGTCATCATTGGCTTTATCACTATGGAATTTCGACGGTTCTGCCACCTTAAGCTTCTCAACGTACAAACCTTGTGGACAAACGAAACAAAATATATTTGTATTTTGAAATGGCAAGACTATATATATATATTACTCCTTACTCTTAAATATAAGATATAATTACCTAATTTGATAAAAATAAAGATATTATTAATTAAGTGAGTTATTATCCCACGCACGCTTATCATTTACATTTATTTCCACTCTACCTCTCTTGCATGTTTATTATTGATATGCATTAATAAAGTTAATTTAGTGAAAAATTAGGAAAAATTGAAAAAGGTAATATATTAAAGAAAAAATTATTTTGTATTATATAATTAACGAAAAGGAGGATTCAAACAGAGGTATGGGCTCCCTTAATGAACCACTTACAATGATAGATGAAGCCTTCAATTCGACCAAGGCGGCTACCACTTCTGAAGGCTGTGGGTTTTGCCGCCAGCAGATGGAGCGGCGACAATCCATCTTCGTTCACCGACGTCACTAGATCCCCATACAAGTTTATTATTTGGAATGCTAGATCTGCAAATACATACGCGCACACATGCTAAATCATTCAGTTACCTCATATATTTGCATCATAAATCATAAATAGAAAAAAAAGGAGAAGAGTGATGTTGATCACAATCTAATTTGATAGTTTGGACTTTGGAGTATTAAAAATAACTTAATTATACAATATGTTTCATACTTTCATAACATGTCTAAAAAGCACATGTGAATCATAAATAATAAATCAGTTATTTTTAATAATTTCGACAAATTAATTAAAAGAAAAACAATAAAAATGGTGGGAGTTTTTGTTGGAGCCATTAAATTTTATTGAGGACAAAGCTAGGGTCAACGAAGGGGAGGGCCCAGCACGCATAAGAATTGAAATGTCGGGCCCAAACACATCGGAGCCCACTGTTTGACAAATTAATTTAAAGAACAACAATAAACATGGGATAGAATAAAAAATGCATTGAATTTATGAAAAAAGGCCAACCCTCATCTAGCTAAGATAGTAGACTACATGCTCTCGTCTTTAACATGTCTTTAACATGACATATTTAAGCAGTTGATACGAAAATAGAAGACATATTAGTAATTTTCATCACTTTTTTCCCTTAATGATCCGTATTAGTACTTCATTAAATAATTAAGAGAGAGGGCGAAAATAGACGAGCGAGGAAGAAGAGGAAGAAGATTTGAGTGTTCTAGAAAAAAAACACGTCATATTTATTAAATTAAATAAATATCTCTATTATCTAGAAAAAGAGGGGTGTTCCAGAGCCCACAGGGACAGGCCCCAGTGGATCATGAGTTAGGTGTCCTACCCTTGGATTGAGTTGAGCCTAAACCCCTTCCTAAAATTTATGTATCAAAAAAGAAAAAGAGGGGGTGTTTAATTAATTTACCAAAATAATCGCCACTGATTGCAAAGTGAAGAATAGTGCCGCCGTCATTCCTTCTGCAGTTGGCATAGTAGGGTGGAGTGTAACCGTCGGGAAGGTGGAGGTTTTGGATATGATGAAGGAGAAGAAAAGCTTGCTTTCTGCCAAATCGAGCAGCCAAGAAGAGAGGTGTCTCACCATCACCATTGCGAGAAGACACCAAGGAAGGCTCTTCTTTTGCTATTATGTCACATATATTGGTATGTCCCATTGCAGCCGCCAAATGCAGAGCAGTGTTGTTCCTGATGTTTTGAGTTTCAAGTGCCTCTTTAACATGAAGTTGAAATTGATCTTGATGGCACGTCATTGACTTTACCATCGCAGCGACAACCTTGTTATTTCCTTCAGACACAGCTATGTGTAACGCTGTGTCTCCTGACCTTGTTATTCTGGCCTTGTGCGCCCTTGGATCAATCTCGTACATTTTCATCACTTGTTCCCATTTGCCTTTCATGGCATATTGGAACAGTTCTTTCTTCTTTATGCTTTCTAGCTCCGATGGCATAGTCACGTCTCTACCAAAAAATATCGCTTCTTCTTCGGCCATGATCACGAATGTATGTGGTTGCTATGTATGTGTGTGGGTGGCTTAAATTTGAATGGTTAGGACAATATATAATATGGTCACTCTTTTTATGTAGGAGGCTTTGCTGAGTGGCTAAGTTATTCTGCCACATTCAAAGATGAAGAGGAAGCTACTGAACTGAACAGGAAATTAAAGAAAAAGGGGTGAAACAGGGCTCGAATAAATGAGTTGAAGGAGAAGGAAAAAGGGGATGGGATTCTCTCATAATCCCTTCCCCAGGATCCCTCATTTTCCCCTTGATGACTCCCCATATTTAGTGGTTTTTAGGAAATATTTTGTTATATTTGGGGAGTCATTAATTAAATAAATAAGTGATTTTGTTGTGAATTGGAATGAAAGTAATTTGAGGATTATATGAGTGATTCTTTTGGAAAATCTGAAATTTAATTGAAATATGAAACTTAATATATTAAAAGAAATATTTTGATGAGAAGTTTCCTATTAATTAGATTATGTGATTGAGTCATTGTGATTATTTCCTATTTCTTTCTCTTCATGAATGCAGATTTTAAAAAAAGGAAATAAAGAGAAAGGGGCATACAACAAAAGGAAAGAAAAGAAACTTAACATTCAAGGCAAAGACAATATGGTGTTGGACTATTTTATTATAAATATACACATGCAATTGAGGAGAAGAGGAGGCTGGTTACAATATTTCCAATTCTTACAGCCAAGAGAAAATTCACGTGAGAAAAGAAGAAAGGGAAGTAAGCTGCACTTTTGGGATTTTCCAATACACATACGCTGAAGAATTGACGTGAGGCAAGAAAGGCAAGAAAGGAAAAGCAAGGATCTGGAGTGGAGATTTTGTCTTTTGTGTGTGGTTTCATAATCACTCATTCTAAGCATATACGCACATACACGGGAATCATATTTGGAGGATTGCTCCTCAATCTTATTCAGCTCCTAATCCTTCTTGGAATTTTAGTATGTCTTTGGGTTTTAAAACAATTGTCATGTTGATCTAAATGATGTGTTGCTAGTTTTCCTTTACAACTTAGAGTACTATGAACTTGTTTGTAACTTAGTATTTTATTTCCCACTATTTAGTCATGATTAATTTGATTTAGTTTATTTAATCTTGCTATTATTGATTAACTTGTTTAGTGCTTGATCACCATTAGACATGTTTAGGGAATTTAGAATTGGACTCGAAAGAGGGAATTTTAAATAGACCATGGGATTAAATAGTGTAGGATTGGATTGTTAATCTGATTTGCGACTAGGATAGACATATACCTAGAAGCCCTATATAGTCACATTAGAGCGGTACCGGTATTAATTGGCTTAGTAAATTAGTGCAAGACATTGTGTAATTAAGCTAGGCAAGGATATAGGTGGAAACCGAAAGACATTTATAGACACTAGTACTCTAGATTAGCTAGTCGGATTAATTCATAATTAATTTAGTGGGGAATAAAATCTAAGAAGCAGATAAGAGATTAGTGGCTCTAGGTTGTTCTTTTGACTCGTGAATTTCATCTGTGTGAATATTTATTTTATTTTATTTTCTTAGATATTAGGTAATTAAAATCAATTTTCTTTTGTTTACTCAACTTGAATGAAAATAGGAGATCTAATGCCTAGTTATTAATTGTCTGAGTCTCTGTGGGATCGACCTTGAACTACCACTTTACTAAATTTACGATCCGTACACTTGCGGAGTTTTTATCAAAATTTTGGTAGCATCACCCCTCCAACACTCACATGGTTTTTTATATTGGACTATTCAGATTCATTTAGTAACTCATAATTTGCTACTTGTACCATTAAAAATAAAAAAGTTATAAAATAAATGAAACACTTTTATTTTTTTTATTTTGAAAACTTTTTAGCATAAAAAATTTCAACTATCTAGACCTATTTCATTTCAACAGAAGGATCTATTAGAGATACAGACTTATCCAGTTAACTGTATAAATAATTTTACAGTGTACTGGATAAGTCTGTATCTCTAATAGATCTTTCTGTTGAAATGAAACAGATCTAGATAGTTGAAATTTTTTATGCTAAAAAGTTTTCAAAAATAAAAAAAAAATTAAAAGTGCTTCATTTATTTTATAATATAATATAATTTTTTTATTTTTAGTGATACAAGTGATAAATTATGAGCTCTTATATAAGTCTAAATGGCCAATATAAGAAGGGAGAATCCCGACCCAGGAAAAAGTGGAGATTAATTAATCTGTTTTTGCCTGCAGCTAACTTTGTGCTGTTAAGGGATGCAGGTGTGTCAGGTTGAGCAGGGAAAGGTGGACGTGTGTTACATGCTTATGCAGCGTATTAAAATAACGGAAGGAAATAAGAAATACTCCCTTTGTTTCTAAATATAAGATCACTTTAGGGAGGTGAGCTTGTTCCTAAATATAAGATCACTTTCTAATATGATTCAAGTTTTCCCAAATTACCCCTATACTCCCTTCACCCCAAAAAACATAGTGGTTTGAAGAAGGTGATATTTTTAAAACTTATTTGAGGGGTATTTTGAGAATTTCACGTAATCATAACTCATTGGAATGTCTTCCTTAATCTCTCCAAATTTGCTAAAGTGATCTTATATTTAGGAATGGAGGTAGTATTTGGTATATTTATATTTGGTCAAATGTGCAAATCTGATACTAAACTTTACCCTTTAGGAGTGTTTCTAATATCCAAGTTCCACGAGGTGCACCAATGATACTCATATATCAGACATAGAGCAAATGTAATACTGCAGTTAAATTTAAATGGTTTCTATTAAAATTTTATTACCGTGAGGTCCCTAGACATCATCTAATTATTACAATGTTCCAAAATACTTGAGGACAATTAAAATTAATTGAGAAAAGACTACAGTGCCCTTAATTGAAACAAGTAATTCTCCTACACCAAACTAAAAATCTGAGGTGTTGCAGTCTTAATTGAAACAATTAAATTTGGTATTTTTTTTAAAAAAGCAAAAGTTTATCACACCAAGGATTAGCATAAAAGGCAAGAATGGAGTGGGATGTGAGCAAACAAAGACATGTTTAATATGTTGAATTTATAGTATATAGAACATTGTTCTGATTTTATAATTTCATATAAATGATTTTCCCAAAAAGACTCAGTGAAACAAATTTAATAAATAGTAGATAAATATATTGTATAAATATTTTATGGGATATAAAGATATTTCTTCCTCCAGATGTATTAACTCTTAAACAAAACATTTTAATCAAATATAGCTTTTTATAACCAATTTTAAGAAAATAGTTGGATTCACCCACAATTCAAATGCAAATGCGAAGCTCATAATTCATTATCTACTAGGGTCTAACTTTTAAACTAATGAAATATAGTTTATATAAGGCATTATTTATAATTTCTTTTACTTCAGATAATATTACATATGTAAATAATAATTGCAATATTAAATTATCTACACAAAAATTTATGTATTTAAAATTTAATTTGTCATTTTTGTGTCTTTTGTTGAAATATGGAAACCTGGCCCAAATTCGTTTCTCAAGTCTAGACTGACTTGATATTTTCTTAATTCAAGGGTTTAATTTATCTTATTTTAATTTCAATAAAGGTTTTTTTTTTGAGATTTTTCCTAAATCATTTTCACTTAAATTTTTTAACCACGTATATATATTATCTTGTAATTGTCAAGCCACACTATATTTGAGAATTGAGACAGAGCATTTTCATATTTTAAACGCGTTGTGCAAGGCAGCTAGTACTACCTCCGATCCTAAATATAGGACATAATTGAATTTTTTTTGGAGAGATTAAGGTTGCGAAATAGGTTATTAAATGATGACATATTTGATATATTTTTAGATTATTCATTAGTTTAGAGGTAAACTAAACTAGTTTAAGGGAAAAAATCAGTTAAATCAATTTATAATTAACTTTTTTTGTTTTTTTAAGAATTTTCTAGAAAAAGTCAATTTGGTCTTATATTTAGGATCGGAGGGAGTATCTCAACCGACAATAGTTTGTGAATTTACTATCTTACAGTTTACCAATACAATATATTTTCACATAGAATAAATATAATAAAAACAATAAGTATCAAATTAAACCTTTACCAATTATTTTGGTCGCATATAAGCTCCAAACCCACACAGACATCAGAAAGTAGGAAGTACATTGTTTTAGTTTATTTCGTCACACTATTGAACAAAGGTTACAAACAAAAACGAATATCAATTATTAAGCATTCACCATCATATGTAGCCATTCTTCATCTCAAACGGGCTCTAACTTCAGTTTGCACGAGATGCTTGCATGCGACAACACTCCTTCTTTTTCTCCCCATTTAGATTAGAATCCTCTGCGCCATATTTAACAGGGATGGCCTTGTAACTTCGCTGTGGCACACTCTTAAAGGTGGCCCACACAAGATCAAAGTAAAGTGGAAATTGTGCCAAAGCAAAAAGAGTCACTGGTAAGCAAGTCACTGCATATATAGGAAGCGCAGCGTATTTAAGTTGATCCCTAAGCACAAAAAAATGTCCAGCACAGAATGACACCAACATGGAAGCAATGGACATGAAGACTGACGTGAGACCAAGTATAAGCTTCATGGGCAAATCTGTCCTAAAATCATATTCCTGATAACGAGATGTGAGTATGGATAGGAACATAACTACGGCCGTTATGGAGCAACATAATGCTATGAGTGATGAGATGGCAAATACGTTGAATGCTGGTTCCCTTTCTAGTGTTGGGTGGCCGGTATTTTGGTCAACGCCACCGGGTAAGGTGGCCGATGTCGCGAAGGCCACCGTGGCTATCAATGCCGCCACGACGGAGCATGACTCTGAGGTTTTGTTTAGCCAGTCCCCTCCGCTTTTCACTAGCTGAGCATGAGTTTCTGTGAAAATGTCTTTTGGGGTTTTGTTGCGGTTGTTGCGTTTAGCAAATAAATGAGACGGCATTGACTCTTTTACGAACTGCATACATGCATAAATGTAGCTGTGAGCTGAGATCGTCCATCGCATGTCATTACGGATCAGGGCTTCTCTCTGTTTTTTCTTTTACAATGATCCCGTCCTTTGCTCAAAAATGATTTCTTTTTGGGCAGATTTTTTATTTGTAATACCATCATATTCATCATTAAATTAGTGACATTTTGATATATTATGATGAAAAAATTGTGCAGTTTTCAAATTAATGTGATTGTACCGCTTTTTGCTCATCAGATACCAAAATGTTGCTGCTTTTATTATGAATATAGTTTTATAAACAATTGTAAAAGTTATGCCCAAAATGAAGTTATTATCAAATAAAGGACAGGAGTTGGTCTCATCACTCCTCTACTACGATTTATATCAATCAATCATCATCAATATATCATATATAAGTCTTCCACCAAAATGAACAGTGATTTTGGTGGAATATATATATTTTTTTTAATTTTCTTTTTCCAATTTTTTTTTTTTTGAAATTTCTTTTTTCTAAAAAAAAGTATTTTTTTTGAAACTTTTTTTTCTAAAAAAAAATTATTATTACTTTTTTTTTTAAAAAAAAAAGATTTGTTTTTTTTTTAAAAAAGTGTATTATTAATTTTTTTTTCCTTTTTTTTAAAAAAAAATTAAAATTTTTTTCTTTTTTGAAATTTTTTTTCTAAAAAAAATTTATTATTACTTTTTTTTTGTTTTTTTTTTCAAAAAAAAATTTTTCTTTTTTTTAAAAAAACGTTATTATTAATTATTTTTTTCTTTTGTTTTAGAAAAAAAAATTAGTTATTATGTGAATTTTTCACCCGATATTTTAATTAAAAAAAGATTTGTCATATATTTTTTTAGTACAAATTTGTTAAAAAAATGTTAAAAAATTTGTTCATGAGCAAATTTTTAGTGCATTAATTGACATTTTCTATTACTATTGTATGTGATTGTTTTCTTGCGCGAATTTATTTCGGCAACGTATTCTTTACTTTCTTGGGCTAATTTATTTGGGTCACATATTTTTTTTTGTCTTAATTTGCCTTAAAGATTTATATCTTTAGTGTTGCCATTATGATGATCTTTCTGACTTAATATATATCTGCAAATGTTTTATTGTGTCTTTTTATTTGCCTATTTATTTGGGCTACGTATTCTTTGATTTTGGTGGAATATTATATATTATTTTTTTTTATAAAAAATAATTTTTTTTTTAAAAAAATTTTATTATTACTTTTTTTTTACTTTTTTTTTAAAAATTTGCTTTTTTTTAAAAAAAAAGTTAACATTTTTTTTTAAAAAACTTTATTATTACATTTTTTTGTTTTTTTTTCAAATTTTTTTTTAAAAAAAAAACTTATTACTAATTATTTTTTTTGCTTTTGTTTTAGAAAAAAAAACTTTAGTTATTATATGATTTTTTCACCCGATATTTTAGTTAAAAATAAATTTGTCATAAATTTTTTTAGTGCAAATTTGTTAAGGTTAGATAATAGTTTATTTGGGTCACATATTTTTTGTCATATATTTTTTTGTGCAAATTTGTTGAAAGAGAAGGTAAAAAAAAGTTAAAAGAAAATTTGTCATATGTTTTTTTAGTGCAGATTTGTTAAAATAAAAAGTAAAAAAAAAAATTTGTTCATGAGTAAATTATTTAATATTTATATTCATTATTATATTTATTATTTATTATTATTATTATTTATATTTATTATTTGGCAATTTTTTAATTATTTAATTGTTAATTATTTAATATATTCATTATATGATTATATTTATTACTTATTTTTTTATTTATATTTAATTATTTAATGATTTATTATTTATATTTATTATTATATTTATTATTTATTATTATGATTTATTATTTATTATTTATATTATTTATTATTATTTATTATATTTATTATTTATTTATTTAGCCCACGTGTTATTTACTTTCCTGGGCACATTTATTTGGGTCATATATTTGTTGTGAGTGCATGAACAGTATTTTGGTGGAATATAATATTATTATTATTTTTTATTTTCTTTTTTTTATAAAAAAATTAGTTATTATATGTTTTTTTTTCACCAGATATTTTAGTTAAAAAAAATTTGTCATATATTTATTTAATGCAGATTTGTTAAAAAAAAAAGGTTCAAAAAATTGTTCATGAACAAATTTTCAACAATAAATTTTTGAATATAAGAATAATTACAATAAATTTTATTTTTTAAAAAAATTTAGTTATTATATGATTTTTTTCACCCAATATTTTAGTTAAAAAAATTGTCATATATTTTTTTAGTTCACATTTGTTAAAAAAAATAAAAAAATTGGTTCATGAGCAAATTTTTAGTGCAGTGAATGACATTCTCTATTACTATTATATGTAATTGCTTTCTTGTGTGAATTTATTTGGGCTACGTATTCTTTACTTTCTTGGGCTACGTATTTATTTGTGGGAATTTATTATCTAATTTATTTGTGTGAATTTATTTTTGTGTCTTTTTATTTGCCTATTTATTTGGGATACGTATTCTTTACTTTCGTGGGCGAATTTATTTGTGTCACATATTTTTTTTGCATGAATTTGCCTTAAAGATTTATATCTTTAGTGTCACCATTATGATGATCTTTTTGACCTAATATATATCTGCAAATGTTTTGTTGTGTCTTTTTATTTTCCTATCTTTCCCGGGAAAACTAGAAGTTGTTCCATGTAAATATAGAACACAAAAAGAAAAGTTTTTTCTTCACATAGGGAAGATGTGTTCAGTTAAATTTAATTTCAATTTTCATTGCGACTTACAAAAAAATGTTCATTTGGTAATGTAAACTAGAAGTTGTCATTGAAATTTTCCTCCTTCTAAGGTTAAAGTTAGATGATAGTTTTTTTGGTTAATGCTGATTTTTAAGCAAAACCGCGCGGAGCACGGGAAACCCCTCGCGCAACGCACGAAAGATATTTTTTTAACTTTTTTTTTTCCTTTTTACCTTTTTTTTTTTAAAAAAATACAGTTATTATATGATTTCTTTTGACCAATATTTTAGTTAAAAAAATTTGTCATATATTTTTTTAGTGCAAATTTGTTAAAAAAAACTTAAAAAAAGGTTAATTGGGTCATATTTTTTTTTTTTAGTTTACCTTAAAGATTTATATCTTTAGTGTCACCATTATGATGATTTTTTTTACCTATATAAAAGTGATCAACCAAATGATTTGGTGGAATATAATATATTATTTCTTTTAACTTTTTTTTAAATAAAAACAATTGGTTATTATATGATTTTTTTCACCCAATATTTTAGTTAAAAAAATTTGGCATATATTCTTTTACTGCAAATTTGTTAAAAAAAAGTTAAAAAAGCGTTAACAAATTTGTTCCCCGTGCAAAGCATGGGAGATACGCTAGTTATTTATAACATACATTAATATATTTCATACATATTAAGAAAATCCTTGAAACAAACATGAAATAATCCAAAGTAAGCGTTTATTTCCTATGTATCAAAAAAAAATAATCCAAAGTAAGCGTATAAAAAGTAAAGGGTTAAATAGTACATCCATTGCCCTATAAACATTCAAATCAATCATTCTATCTTTACCCTGAAAAAAGATTAGAGGAGTACATATATATTCATTAATATATACTACTCCCTTCATTACTAAATATAAAATTATTTCCCCTAATTTGACTTAAATTAAATATGTTAGTTAAGTTAGTTATTATCGTCACATGATATTACCAATCTACCCTAACCATATATCTTTATCCTCACTCTAGCTACTCTCTTGATTGTTTATTTTATATAACCATTTATAGGGTTAATTTGGTAAAAAGTTGAAAAAAATAGAAAGGTATTATATTTAAAAACAAATTGAAATTTAAAAATGATCTTATATTTAAGAACAAAAGGAGTATGTGTGTGTAAAATAAATTGACTACTTAATTTTGATTTGATCCAAAATAATTTATTTCAATCATAATAAGGAAATACAAAAACTAACACCTCTTTCGGTCATAATTATAAGAATAAATTAAATTTTTTGAAACAATTTCAGAAGCAAAATAAACCATTTTAAAATTTTCATATTTATTTTCTCAAGAATAATTTATTTTAGTTATGAACTAATATATAATCTAATTATATGCATATAATATATCTTAAAACTTAGTGGTCTAGTTCAATTCCTTTCTTAATCTAAAAAACTGATCTTATAATTAGTGCCTCAAGAAGTAATATATAAAGCACATACTCCATCAGTCCTAATTATAAACTACTTTGAATTTCCTAGAGAAATTAAGGATGTAAAATTAATTACTTTAAATTATCTATATTATATTTTCCCCTCAGAACTAACTCTACTTATAAATTAACTTTAGTCTTATAAGTACATGCAAGTGACAAATGTTATACTTTAGTGGTCTAATTCACTTCTTTAACTTCTACAAAAAATCAGGATCTTGTATTTTGAAGCAAAGGTAATATGTTATAATCAATGAACTTATTTAGTTTCTTTACTACTCTCTAAAAATAAAGTAGTTATATCTTGTATATATTAAAATAACGAAGTACTCCCTCTGTTTCATAATATAAGAGGCCAAAATTTGAATGATTTTGGTCCTTAGTATAAGAGTTCATTTCACATTCTCTCCTCATTTAATTTGTTTTGTCCTACTTTGCCCATAATTCTCTTTCATATTCATTAATGCTTATGTATTTATCTCTCTTAAAAGTATCATAATAAATATGGGCAATATTGAAAAAGAAACATTAATTCCAAACACTCAACTAACATTCACATGTTTTTGTGAAAAACGTTTTTTTGGCGGCTAACTCTTATATTAGGGACCGGAGGGAGTAGTTTATAATCCAAGTGAATTAGTTTGGATAAAGACTGTAAATGAAAATGTTTGAGGTAATTGATTTAGTTTAATACTTTAATTAATTGCAGCCAAAAAAGTCAACCGAATCATTAGGTTACGGATGAGATGAGGGGAGTTTATAGCACAGAGCCACAGAACTTAGTGAGGACAAATAAATCATTATTAATTACCTCGAACCACTTGATTTCCCACTGCATTTGGAGGGCGGCTCCGGGAATGAGCCAGGGCTTGTATTGTCCAAACTTGGCAGCTAAGTGTACCGCACTGTTTCCTTTGTGATCCACCTTTCTAAATGCACTCTCTTTCAGAATTTTGCGTTGAAGCAATAGCTGATATACATGGGGTTGCCTATGCTCTACTGCCATGAGTACCACATTCTTTTTCTCTTCATTCATGTCATGAATAGCCACCGGAAATAGTTCTATTATCTTCTCAACCATCTCTGCCACTCCATTCTTTGCAGCTACTAGTATAGGAGTCTCCGTTCTCTTCTTTTTAAAATCTTTCCCGCCTTCTGATAACAACAAATTAATGTTGCTCATGGCTAGAGAATATAGTTAAATCTTAAGTATGAAGATCATCTAAGTCTTACATCATTGAAAGATTGAGAGATGCATTAAGCATATATAATATTAAAGTGAATCCTATCAAATTGGATTAATGTTTTGTAATAGAAAGATAAAATCTATATACACACACACACACACACACAAAATCAATTGATATTTCAACACTAAGTATATATTACTCTCCCCTGGCTTATCGAATTAATTATTACGGAGTATGTTTCTCGGATAACATAATGTATTGGGGTTTTCCTTTTTAAAAGGTGCTTTGAACGATAAAGATCTAAAATCTCGTATTTACCTTTGTCCTGTTCTTGAATATTGTTTCCAGGTCTGGTTATTTTGCTTTCTTGATCTAAAGAATAAGAAGCTACCCTTTCTTCGTCCTTTGCTTGATCGGAGTCTGAGGCATAATCAAGATCTTGGGGTTCACTCCCATCATTTTCGTACTCGTACATCAAAGCACGACAAAGAAGTTCATTCATTATTTGAATAGACCAAACGTGTTTCTCCTTCTTTCGACGTATTCTTTGCAATCCACTATATCCTGTATCGTTACGTCAAAATAGACAGAGACATATATATATGTCATACTTTAAATTTGCAGAGTGAAACACGAGTGTCCACAGATAATTAGCATACCTTGGCCAAGAATTAAAGCCACCGCCAGATATACAAATTTAAAAAATTTACAGCAGGGGTCATAGTTTTCTGGATATAAGCGACGTGTATTGTCATGATGAGCTTTACATTCTGATCCTAGGAAAATGAAATGTAGATTGTAAATTGGTGAGTGTACCACAAGTCACACGGGCATGGTCTTGTCATTTTATGCCCCAGAAAAATTTGCTAACAAAAAGAAATAAGGTACCATATATATAAACCAAAATAATACTCACCTACTGCCTTATTATTTCTTGCAACTTCGGGATCCTCACGATTTGATGGCTCTCCTTTCGGGAAAAATATGTTTTTGAAAAAGCGAACCACTGGAAATCTGTTGGTTACTGGAAATGAAAATCCACAGACTGCCTCAATTGTTAAAGCTAAAAAGTAAAGGAAGAATTAACAAATTGAACAGCACACAAAATGAAATTATATTTGAAAAATGAGAAGAACAGAGAAATAAATTACCAACTGTAAGCGAAGCTTTGAAGACCCCGAAAATGTCCCTACAAGTCCTGTAATTGTCTGGAAGATTGCTACTATTTTTGTGCCTGCGCTCCTCTGAGGAAGGCGACTGGTGATGATACTCAGCTACATTAAGCTCCTCAACAAATATGCCTTTTAAAATGAAGTAGATAATTAGATATTGAAATAGTACCCTTCCTAATATGAACAATATAAAAAATACACACATTTATGATTTAAATAGTTAAATTAGTACGTACTTACAGTGGTAAATGAACCTTTCATATCTTCCAAGGCGGCTGCCACTTTGGAAATCAGAAGGCTTTGCCGCTAGCATATGGAGGGGAGACAGCCCATCTTCGTTCACATAGTTGACCAAGTCTTTATACATGTGAATTATTTGGAACGCCAAATCTGCAATGAAGATAACATGAAAACAGAGGAGTCTAAGATCATATCAGCGGATGAACGTATGCATGATCATAGGATTATTACCAGAAGTATTTGGCCATAACATCACATAAGACCTATTTGTGAATTGTATTGATGTTCGTCTTAAATTAAGGAGAGATACATCCTAATCCTAATTATAAGACCACTCTTTTAACTTTTTTTGGTGAAATTAATTATGCAAAATTATGAACTTTATATTGTATCCTTTAATTATTTTTTTGTCAACTTTATTCTACTTATAACTTATAAGTTAACCTATAATCTAATTATATCATATAGGTTATAATTTAATGATTTAATTTATTTCATTTCTAAAAATAATAAAAGAATCAAATATTTAGGACAGAATATATAAGTATACACACATATTTATATACTCGCTCAACTAAGTTAGATAAGTTAGACGAGGAAGGGGGTCAAAGAATAATATTATAAGACTATAGGAAAAGTATGACATAATTAATATAATAACAGTACTAACATCATTCATTCAATTAAATTCAAATTAAGTAAACAAATCATATATTTTTAACCACAAGGGAGCATTACCATAGAAGTTTCCAGCAATTGCACAATGGAGAATGGTATCGCCTCCATTCCTTCTACAATTATCGTGATTGGAGGGAGCACCATTAGGGTGAGAGAGATGATGAAGACAAAGGAATGTTTCTTTTCTGCCATGAAGAGCCGCCAAAAAGAGAGGCGTCTCGCCATCTACATTTCGAAAAGTGACCAAGTCAGGATGTATCTGAGCAATGAGTTCACACATTCTAAGATTCCCCATGGAAGCAGCTAAATGAAGAGCAGTGTTTTTTCTTCCATTCTGAGTCTCCAAAGCCTCCTTACAATGCGTCTGGCAACTTCCAGCTAGTTCCACCATTTTTTCAACTACATCTTCCTTCCCATCATACACTGCCACGTGTAAGGCAGTGCTTCCTGATCTTGTGATTTTGGCCTTGTGAAGCCTTGGGTCCTCTCCATATAGATTAATCACCTCCTCCCATTTCCCTTTCATGGCGTATGTAAATAGCTTCTTCTTCTTCGTTTCCAGGTCTGCAGTTGCCATTTTCTCACCACTACCTCAGCTTGCTAGTTCCCTTTCTATATCTGCATGTAATACAATTCACTTCAACTTGTGTATGTGTGTTTATATGTGTGTATCCATGTTCACTTCTTGTACTGTTGGTGTTTGCTGGGTCATCAAGTTATTCTTGTGGATGGATGTCCGACATATAGGAACTTAATTAATTTGTGGGGCCAGATGATGCCTGCCGAAATTTAAAAAAGACAAAGGTGAAAGGTTAAAGACAAAACGGAGGGTGGAATGTTTTATCTAAAGATGAAGACTTTGCTGAAAATAATGGGTGCAGTGTATATCTTTACGCAATCCCCATGCCAAAACATGCGATACTTCTTGCTGCGGACAATGAAATACTAATACACTAAGAAATATAAAAGGAAAAAAAATGGCTGGAGTGTGAAAAAGTGAACTAAATTGGGATAATCTTCATTATAACATTGTGAATTTATTTCAAGTCATATTGAAAAGTTGGAAATACTAATTTTTTAGTGTCAAAGAAAAAGGTTAAAGATTAAAGAGAAATTGAAAAGAAAGATGGTTTATCCAATAGATGAAGGGGTTGCTTGGAATTTTGGGTGCAGACTCTCTTTACGCGAGGCAACGCCAAAACATGTGATTCTTCTCGCTCACACCTCACATATATTATAAATATTTTAGGGAGAACTCATGAAAATCTGATCTCAAAATCGTTAAGACATATTGAAGTTACTAGAAACTGGGTAATATTAAATTGAATATTTTATGAATTGTCAATAAAAGATATATTTTATAAAGTTAACAATATATACCACCTCATTGAGCTATATTAACAACTTCTAATATAGACTATTTAATATCACCGAGTTTCTTAAGAACTTCAGGGCAATTTAAAGAGTTTTAAGACTTGGCTTGGTTGTGATTAATTATCTTCTATGGGACTTAACTGTGACCCTCCCAATAATCTATATGAAATTTCGTTTGTATTGGTCTTTTTTAAGATTATAATAAGAGATACAAAGAACTAAATGAGCTTTTTATGCATTTTTAATTTGAGTGATATGGGTTTTCTATAGAGTCGGTAATTAGGGTCAGGTCCTTTTAGACCCTGAACCTTAGAGGATTATACGTCTTGATTTTGTAGATTTATAAAGGAATGAGGCTTAACAGATTGACCCTATAGTCTCTAGACTCCAAAGAGTCAGATCTTTAAACCGTGATATATATATTGAAAAATTAAAAAAATAAAATACTTAATTAGAGGTAAAAAATCTTAATAGGCTATAATTTTTTTAAAAAAATAAATACAAAATTGGGCAAAACCTTCAATACCCTTTCCATCAACACATTCCCCATCGCCAAAATCTCGTGCACTGGAGGAAAATAAAATTGAAAACTGTTGAAAACTTTTCCGTCTTAAGATGATGTTCAATATTATTGTCAAGTATGTAAAATTAATAATAGGGTAAAAGGTCAAATCTAGCACTGAACTATTGGCCAAAGTACATCCCACATAAAAATGTATTTCGGGATCAAAACTAGCACTGTTCAAGTACAATTTGGGTCAGATATAGTAAGTCCGTCAATTTTGAAGGAGTTGACCGTTAAATTTGACCTAACTAGAACACATCATCTGCCACATCACCAAATTAGGCCAGGTAGCACTACAAAAAAAGCCTCACTTTTTAGCGGGTATTATTACAAACATTTCAGCGGTCGCGACCGCTGAAATGACACTACAGCGCGCATACCGGCCGCTGGGATTTAGTGCGTGTCAAACAACGTCCCAACGGTTAAAAACGACCATTGTAGAGTTGGTCAAACCCGCTGAAATGCCTAGCAACAACGCATCTCAACGGTCGGACGACCATTGAGATGCAAATATTTTTTTTTCAAAAAAAATCTTGCATCTCAGCGGTCGGATCGACCGCTGAGATGCAAGATAATTTTATTTTTTATAATATCTTGCATCTCAACGGTCGGGTTGACCGCTGAGATGCACATATATGGTTAAAAAAAACCTGCGAGCTGGCTACATTGCATATAAGAAAATTTAAAAATAAATGTTAGTCAAAATATTAAAATAAAATAAACGAAAATGTTAGGACACATTGTAATTAGTAAAAAAAATGTAACAATAGCTCAAATAATCTAATCAACAAAATAAAAAGGAAAGCATTTACTTAAATGAAGGAAGAACAATTACTAAATAACTACAATACAATTTAAACTATTTAACAAAAAGAAGAATGAGGTAAATTTGGGTTGAGAGAACTGTGAGAAAAAACTCATTGTAGGTAAAGGAAGAGAGAAAACGACAATTGATACAGAGAAAACTGAGGATGGAAGAGAGAAAAGAGTTGAAATGAGCGAATAGAATGTAAGGGAGAGTGCGGTATTTATAAGATACAAATGTACACTTCAGCGGTTGAACACCCGCTGAAATATGTTCATATCAACGGTCAGTCATTAAAAAAATAAAATAAAATCATTTTTAGATTTTTAAATTAATTGTTTTAAAAAAATAAACACATGTCAGCGGTCATTTTAACCGTTGAAGTGTGTTTTTTCTTTTGAATAATACATTTAAAAAAATTTTAAAACGAAAATAAATTTTTTAAAAAATAATTTTAAAATTTAAAATCACACCCCATCGGTCAATCGGACTGTTGAGGTGTGATTATTTTAAAAATAAAAAAAACATTAATTTTAAAAAAATAATTTCATATATATTTAAAAAATAAAAGCACACCTCAACGGTCACCTTAACCATTGAGGTGTGTTATTTTTAAATAAATACATTTAAAAAAAATTAAAAAACGAAAATAAAATTTTTAAAAAAATAATTTAAAAAATTAAAATCACACCTCAAGGTGACCGTTGAGGTGTGATTTTTTTAAAAATAAAAAATAATAATTTTTTTAAAAATTAATTTCATAAATATTGAAAAAATTAAAGCACACCTCAACGGCCAATTTAACCGTTGAGGTGTGATTTTCAGAAAATTAATTTTTAAAAAAGTTAATTTAAAAAATAAAATCACACCACAATGGTCAATATGCCCGTTGAGGTGTGATTTTAAAATAAAAAAAATTGGAATATCACCCCAACGGTCATCTTGACCGTTGAGGTGATTTTATAAATATTTTATACCCACTCCAGCGAGTGCCCACCAGTTGAAATGTGTATTTTTTTGGAAAACCAAAAAAAATACTTTGACTCACGCTTACATTCTAGCAGGATCTTATTACCCGTTGGGATGTGCCCACATTCCAGCGGGTTTTTAGAGACCGCTGAGATGTTGCTGTTAGAAGTAAGACTCTTTTTTGTAGTGTAGTCTACCACGTCAGCACCTACTCCACATCATCATCATCTTCCCCAACACACCCAACACCTTCAAACCTTCCCTCTCAAACCCAGCAACTCCAGAAAAACCTAATGGTTGGTCATAACCAGATTCCGGCTCCTCGTATTCCGGCTTCCGACCACAATTAGATTCCGGCTCCTTGATTTCCGGCCTCCGACCACAATTACCTTAACCCAATAAGGTATCTCATGATGCCTTGACTATGATTATGGCTAGCACATAACTATACTCGAGACCCCAGAGAATCATCCTTATTTCGTTATTCTTCCTAAATTCTTATACATATAAATATTATTTCGTTATTCTTTCTATGTTCATCTCAATCTCTCCACAATACCTATTCAATTTCTCTTATCACTCACTCTCTCCCCACCACGGGATGAGTGATATTCCTCTCAAAAGGACAGATATTCATGCACATAAGGAAGGGAATACCAAGTATGTATATTGCCAATCTATATGCAATGCAACACAGTCCAGAGTTATCGTATACCAAATACTGATAACCAAGTTGTTACATACTGTTACTAAATCCCTAATTAACCTGTGACATCTCTTTTAGTTCATTAATATCTTTACTAACTATGATAGAAAAAGGAATTGCGATAATATCAATATATCTCTATCATAGTTAGAAAAAGAATATCCTAATGATTGAGATATTATCCATGATAGAAAAGAATAAACTAATACAGCACCGTTGCTATCATGGATAATTTATTGCTAACCATGTTAGAAAGGATTTGCCTAACATGGTTAATAACAAAACTAGTTGATATTTAACAATAAATAGCTATATACATGCGGAAACGAATGCAGGCCTATACAAATTGGCAATATACACAACTAACTAATCTAAATAACCTTTGAAAACTAATTCCCTTTCCTGATGCTTGCGCCTGTGCATGAATACCTGCAAAAATGTCAGTAATCGTGGAATGAGACAGTTTGTCCCAGTAATCACCGCTTAACTCACTATAACAGTGAGATGTGCGGTAGTAAGGGCGTCTAAAGGGTACCACAGTTTTAAAATAATTCACCTGTATACAGTATACATGCACACACATAACATATATATCTACCCACACATCTCCAAATATACATAACCTCAATAAGCCAAACATCTCCAAATATCCAAAGTAAATATGATTGACACTGTGCCCCAGTCTCTACTCTGAAAGGCATATTTCCCCTGTCTATAATCAAAAGGAAATAATAAACGGAGCCCGTCTCTACTCGGAAACCGTAAGTCCCTGTCTCTACTCATTAGGACCAGTACAACTAACCGTTGATTGCGCTATCGAACTGTTACATCGGCCGATGGTACAAGCAGTGTCATGCAACAACCTTCCACAATATCTTTTTCAATATCTCACAGTATTCAACATCTCAATCACATTTCCTTTCGATATCACCATCCCATTCACAACCATTCAATTCCTTTCCTCCACCTAACTATCATTATCCCTAACCAAGTACTACATAAATCCCTCACAATCTCAAACTTAACAATTCACGCCCTTTTAAACCACAACCCTCTTTAATCAGAATATGGTACCTGTATGTCATACTATTCAAGAACTACCACCACCACCAGGATAATATATATAAAATGTAAATCAATCATTTATATAAAAATAATCGTGTTTGAAAGGCACCCGATAGCCTATTTTGTATAAATATAATCTTTTAAAGATAATATATATATATAGAGGGTGAGAAGGGATTTTTACAAAATCCCTAACTAACGTCACCCTCAATGTTATAGCAAGGTTAAGTGTGATTACCTGTCGCCCTATAACACTTTGTCGCTCCTCCTTACCATTTCCTGGTAGATTTTCCTTGATGTATCATCACCACTATATACTCCTAAATAATATGATACAAAATGATAAGTCAATATCATTTTCAATTTATAATACTTTGATGTCTCTCTTGTATTCTATTACTACCCATTCCCCTTATGAAATTATATTCTGTCTTAGAAATCTATTTTCAATCTCAATCAAAGTTCACAAACAGCTAATCAATGTTATCAAACTATCAATAACTAATCAATGTTATCAAACTATCAATTCATCAACATCGAAGCACCATATGCACACACATTTTCAAAGAACCAACCATACAACTCAATTAACTCTCACTTGTATAAACAAAAACCATTTTAAGTCAACATGCATAATTTTAACAAATCAAATACACATAAACATGAAAGCATAAGTTTCCAATTATTATACGTAGTTTCCTTTCTAATTAAATCCGGATTAAACCATCCATAGTTGACAAACAAACAGCTCCAAATATTCACCAATGATAGTGCATTAATCCAGCAGTTTAAATACACATCCAAATCAGATTTTTGATTCACCAACTTGTCGAATATTTGGAACTTATCAAGTCATAATCAATATGAACCTCTCAATTAAACTAGTTCAGCCATTGAAAACAACCAGAAACACTTCAGAGTTACATACATAAACCAAATCAGCATTCACATTCAAATAACATGTTTTAGTTAGGCTTTAAAGTAAATTTTCTTTTCTTTAAATCTCCTGTTCAATTTGTGCAGCAAAGGAGACATATAAATCCTCAACAAACCAGTTTAGCCATTAACCTATTAAGTAGAGAACTTCGTACACATTACATATCATCAAATGCACAATTTTTTTTAACTCATATAACCAATATAAATCTGAACCCATATATATATTCAGCTGTTTTGAAATCAGAAATCAATATAAAAGTTAGTAAAACCACCATAACCACTTATACACATATAATCCCACTTCATAAGTCATAAAGCAAGTAAGGTTTCACTCTAAATAAACAATAACATCCATTTCTTCCACAATTTCATTCAACTTAAACAGTTAAAGATGCAAAAATGCATTCATTAAAACTTCTTCAAATTTCAGCTTGGTCCATAAAGGAAACAAGAACAGAAATTAATGTATCAACATGCGATTCAATTTCATCAAGTCAATTGAGACAACTAAATAGACCTCGAATAAGGTGATATACCCAAAGCTTTATAAATTTTCACATGCAACCTAAAAAAAACCTTTATAACTCTTCATCTAAAGCTGTAAATTACAACTGAAAACATCTCAAGCACATAACCTGTTCAGACATTAACAAACAAACCCATAACAATCAAACTTTGAAAATTTACAACCCACACACCAACGTAACATACAAGGCATAATCCCAATTTTTATCCAAACCTTATTGATCCTTTCTCCTCAACAAAACAAGCATCAATCCAAACAAAATCACATGCGACAGTAACAATAATTTGCCATTATAATTTTAATCATAGCATAATATTATACACACATGCATCACAACAAAACTAACACACATATATATGCATTGGCGCTCAAAACAGAGGGGAAAAGGATCAAACCAATACAAATCAGAGACATAGCAAAGGCAAGAGCCACAGAAAATACACTCATTTCAAACATTTGATCAACATTTAAAAAAAAAAAACCTTGCCCAAAATCAAAAACCCAATTGAAACCCTAACTCTCAAATCTCACAAATAAATCACAGAAAATAAAAAGGGAAGTCACCTAAGCTTGAACATTCACTTGCACATGCAGTAGGTCGCCGGAAAAATGGCCGGAGTTTGTGAGAAACACCATCAAAGCTTGCAGAAACGATGAGAGGAAGGAAGAAGAAAAGGAGAGAAGAAAAATGTAAGGAATCAACAATAAAAGAAACATAGATCAAGAAGCAAAACAAAGGCTGATGCTTTACCTCCTCGCCATCATACACCAGCGAACTCGCCGCTGCTTCGCCGGAAAACGCGAAGACGCCGGATGGAAGCAAGCGAAGTGAGGAAACAGGAGGGTGATCGAAGTGAGCAAGTGACAGAAGTGAGGAATGATTGAAATGAGGAAATGAGGAAGGAGAAAGTGAAGAACAAAAATGGAGGGTGGAGTTGAGGGAGTAAGGGACGAAAATGGTCTTTGGAAAGGGGAGGGGGCGGCTCAACATGAGGAAGAAGAAGAGAGTGAAGTATATGTGAGGGTTTTTAGGCAATTCACAAAAATGCCCTTCTATCTTTACTTATTTACTTTTCCATTTTAAATCCATACTTTAAAGTTAAATTATGAAACAAATTATACACAAACTTACATATTTTCTCCCACCATAATATTGTCTATGCCTTAGAGTATTTTTCATGAAAATTGTAATTTAAAACTCAACATCTAACTATTTTCCCTTAATTTCCAAAGAAAATAGGCATATTATTTTCCTAAAAATATATTTATCTTCTTTTACTTATTTATATACTATGATTTTAGCTTACTAATGATATCCTAATATTTAATTAGTTCTTCATTATCTCTGATTTAAAAATTGGGATGTTGCATGGAATAACATCTTATAAAGACCATATGTTGAGTTACAATACCAAAATAGGTTTTTACAGCTTTCTTTAGTGGTTCTGGTAACTCTGCTATTTCCTCTAGGCTTGCTGATGGATAAATAGATTGGATTAATCCATGTTGATATAGGGCTTTTACAACATTTGAGGGTGTTCCTTGGTGAATAATTGCTTTATTGAAGGCATAATGAGAGATATACTTAATTTTTGGTGATTTAAAAGTAAAATGGTTGAGATTATAAATGTTTTTCTAACAAATCATTTAGATTATAAACTTGTAACAAATCTTCTATATTTGGATTAACATAACATCCTAATTGTTTCATTATGAACATATTAGTCCAATTTACTTGGTTAAAAGTATAATCTCCATCTCCTCCTATTATAAATGGTGTAAAAATGCAATCACTTGCTTCTTCTTTATTATCATAATTCATAAAAGAACTTTCTGGTAACTTTTCTGCTTCTATTCCATACATTCTAGGTTCTATTACCTTTATAGAATTCATTCCAACAATAACAATAAAACTCTGAAAGTATGTGATAAAATATGAATTATTCTTAGCATTCTTTGTCCTAATGTATTATTAGTTTGTATTCTTCTAGGGTTTTCTATTTGGTTTATATTAGCAGTTCTATCTAATTCTATTTGTAATTGTTCAGGGATTGTTATATTTGTTGGGTCTAATGGTATTTCTTGTAATATTGGCATAAAATTTTTATCTATAGTTATTCTTCCTTGTGATCTATTATATATCTTATGTTCATTTGTAAATACTAATCCTATCATTGCAGTTATACTTATTGTTTTTGCTCCTCTTAACATTTGTATTCCTCCTAGTTTGTGATAAACAATTATTGAAATATACTTGGACTATTATGGAATCCCATAGGTAGTACATTCCATTCATATAGTCCTTCTGATGTACTAAAAGCAGTATATTTTTTACTTTCTTCTTCTAATTTTATCTGAAAAAATCCTGACTTACAATCAAACTTACTAAATATTCTTTTTCCTCTTATTAAATTAAATAATAACTCTATTTTGGGTATAGGATATCTATTTCTTACAGCTAAATCATTTAGTTTTTTATAATTTATTACTATTCTTGATTTTCCTCTCTTTTCTTCACTATGTTTTATTATAATCATTGCAGGTGAAGAATATTCAGATTTACTTTCTCTAATTAAGTCATATTTTTTCATTTCATTTATATGCATTTCAAATTCTTTTTTATCCTGTTCTGTCCATGGATAAGGCTTACAATTAATTTCTCTACTATAATCTTTTAGTTCTATCTTAGCTAATGGTTTTGATTTTTTCCAATGAATTAAAGGATTTTCACTATAATTTTCTATTAATCTTTGTTCTATTGTCTTTTTTGTTTTTTCCTTTATTATATTCAATCTTAAAATTTCTTCAAACTCTACTTCCCTTATTACCAATGTTGATAACATATGATTTATTTCTATAGGTTTATTATTTTCTAAAAACTGTACTTCATTTTCATTATATTTCTTTTGAAATTTTTCATCCTTTCTTCTATATGGGTTAGTTATTCTTATTCCCCATGCTTCATGTTTACATGGTGTAGTTAATATAATGGTCTTTTCTATTAAATGTAAAGGATAATATTGACTTAAAAAATCTAATCCTAATATTACATCACAAGAAGGTTCATTATATTGATTTAATTCTTGTATAACTAATTCATATTCTCCTATTTGTATACTAACATTTCTTGATTCTAATTCTATCATATGTATTTCTTTTCCTGCACTTTCCATTCTTAACATTTTCTGTTTTCTTTTCCATAATTCTGGTGGTAAAACATTATACTTTGCTACTGTTAAATTTGCTCCTGTATCTATAAGTGCATGATATTTTCTTGATCTATATTTTTGATAATTGAATTTTACTAATATGAAAAATAACCTTCTATTATTCATTTATGCTTTACTTAACATGTCTAATCTTTCTTTTGTTCTTACTAACATTCTTTGTTTTGCTATATAATTCCACATTACTGGAACCCTCATATACCATGTTCTTCCCGCTACATAATTTAATGTTGTTGTTGGTTTTTTCATTTGTTTTCTTATCCATCTTAAGTTACTTTTAGACATCAAATTTATGTTATAAGTTTTATTATTTATTCCTACTAACATTTCGGTATGATTAAAGTTTGGTGATTTATATTTATCATTATTCTGTCTTGTTGTATTCTATATGGTTTTACTGCTCTTAAAAAATCTGATCCTAGCGTAACCTTATGTTCATTTTCAGTATTTTCTTCTACCCAAATCTTCATACTCATTATATCTCGTTTATTAAATCTTATATTTATATTTGTCTTAGTTCCTTCTTCATCTATTTCTAAATTATTTTCTGTATACTGTTCTTCAATAAAACTCATAATTGGAAATTTTGCAATATCAAGAGCAGATGAACATTTGTCTTTCCATATTAATCTGAAGATTTTCATCTTCTTTTACACCATTTATAATAGGAGGAGATGGAGATTATACTTTTAACCAAGTAAGTTGGACTAATATGTTCATAATGAAACAATTAGGATGTTATGTTAATCCAAATATAGAAGATTTGTTACAAGTTTATAATCTAAATGATTTGTTAGAAAAACTACCAATAGAAACTAGAAATATTATAGACCAAGAACAACAGAAATATAAGGTTGATAGATTAATAGAGTTATCCAAGCCATTAGAACAAAAATTATATGATTTAAGAAAAGAAGTTGTCAATAACACTACTGAATTAGCATATATAAAAGCAAATATAAGACAGATAATGAAAGCTCTAGGAATAGAAAAAAAGATTGAACCTATAATTGAAAATCCCCAAATAAATATGATGAATATGGAAGAAATGTTAAAGGCTTTAGAAGAAATAGAGATAAAAGAAGTAAGTAAAAATAATATATTAAAACAATCTATGGATGAAAATATAAAACAAACTCGAATATTATCGGAAGAAATAAAGAAAGGACAAGAAGTCATAAATAGAAATATATGGGAAATATATAAAGAAATAGAAAAATTTGATATGAAAAAATATCAAGAAAAGCATGGTATAACAAATAAAGGAAAAAATAAAGAAATAAGTGAAGAAGAACTAGAAGTAAAAGAGGCAAATAAAATAGCAGAAATATTATACCAAACAGGTTCAGAATTAGACTATTTAATGGAAATAATGAATCCAAAGAAACAAGAAAAACAAGAAGATAAGAAAAATAAGGGAATCAGTATAAACATGATGAATGTTTTAGAAAATATAGATGATGATGAAATAGAAGAACTAATGGGTCAAGAGGAAGAAAAGATAAAACAAATAAGGAAAGAATTTCAATATGCTACAAAAATTAATATAAAAGAAGATGAAAATCTTCAGATTAATATGGAAAGACAAATGGAACCAAAAGAGGAAGGAACATCACAGCAACAACTAGATCAAGAAATGAGACAAAGAAGAGAAGAAGAAGAACAAGATAGTATATTATACCATAAACAACCAATAAACCAAAAAAGTTTTGAATTTTCATTTGAAACACCAACTAAATCTAGATTTACACCAACACCTTTAGAACAATATGAAACAAGAGTAATACCAAGTATGGGAATATGGTTAGATTTAGATTGTAATCTAGATAATGAAAAAAGATTAGAAGAATGGAGTAAATCTCATTTGGTAGCTTTAATAGGAAAAAGTTTAAATCCACAATTTATACCAATTGTAATAGAAGCAAGTTTTCTAGGAAATGTTCATAATTGGTGGAAAAGTAAAACAGAAACATTTAGAATAAATGCAAGACATATAGAACAAGATACATATAATGATAGAAAGGAATATATAGCAATATTAATTAGAAAATATGAAACTTTAATTAGAAATGAATTTTTAGGAAGAAGTGTAGCCTTAAATGAAACTACAACAAAGACGAGAGCAATAGAAAAATTACATCAAATAGAAATATGTTCTTTAAATCCAAAATATTTAGAACAATATATTTGTGAATTTAAGAAATATTATTATGAGGCTAGAATAGAAGATTATAATACACAAAGGAAGAATAATATAATATAGAAGATTATACAAAAATTTTTTACAGTAAATAATATAATTTTATACCAAAATAATTTTATAGAAGAATAACTATAAAATTATATTATTTTGTTGTGTATTATAATCTTCTATATTATAATCTTCTATATTATAAACCTTAATCCTTGTCCGTTATGGTATCAGAGCCCCTTGGTTTAAATAATATGAAACCTTAATCCTTGTTTCTCATTCTCATATTTTATCACATACTTTCAGAGTTTTATTGTTATTGTTGGAATGAATTCTATAAAGGTAATAGAACCTAGAATGTATGGAATAGAAGCAGAAAAGTTACCAGAAAGTTCTTTTATGAATTATGATAATAAAGAAGAAGCAAGTGATTGCATTTTTACACCATTTATAATAGGAAGAGATGGAGATTATACTTTTAACCAAGTAAGTTGGACTAATATGTTCATAATGAAACAATTAGGATGTTATGTTAATCCAAATATAGAAGATTTGTTACAAGTTTATAATCTAAATGATTTGTTAGAAAAACTACCAATAGAAACTAGAAATATTATAGACCAAGAACAACAGAAATATAAGGTTGATAGATTAATAGAGTTATCCAAGCCATTAGAACAAAAATTATATGATTTAAGAAAAGAAGTTGTCAATAACACTACTGAATTAGCATATATAAAAGCAAATATAAGACAGATAATGAAAGCTCTAGGAATAGAAAAAAAGATTGAACCTATAATTGAAAATCCCCAAATAAATATGATGAATATGGAAGAAATGTTAAAGGCTTTAGAAGAAATAGAGATAAAAGAAGTAAGTAAAAATAATATATTAAAACAATCTATGGATGAAAATATAAAACAAACTCGAATATTATCGGAAGAAATAAAGAAAGGACAAGAAGTCATAAATAGAAATATATGGGAAATATATAAAGAAATAGAAAAATTTGATATGAAAAAATATCAAGAAAAGCATGGTATAACAAATAAAGGAAAAAATAAAGAAATAAGTGAAGAAGAACTAGAAGTAAAAGAGGCAAATAAAATAGCAGAAATATTATACCAAACAGGTTCAGAATTAGACTATTTAATGGAAATAATGAATCCAAAGAAACAAGAAAAACAAGAAGATAAGAAAAATAAGGGAATCAGTATAAACATGATGAATGTTTTAGAAAATATAGATGATGATGAAATAGAAGAACTAATGGGTCAAGAGGAAGAAAAGATAAAACAAATAAGGAAAGAATTTCAATATGCTACAAAAATTAATATAAAAGAAGATGAAAATCTTCAGATTAATATGGAAAGACAAATGGAACCAAAAGAGGAAGGAACATCACAGCAACAACTAGATCAAGAAATGAGACAAAGAAGAGAAGAAGAAGAACAAGATAGTATATTATACCATAAACAACCAATAAACCAAAAAAGTTTTGAATTTTCATTTGAAACACCAACTAAATCTAGATTTACACCAACACCTTTAGAACAATATGAAACAAGAGTAATACCAAGTATGGGAATATGGTTAGATTTAGATTGTAATCTAGATAATGAAAAAAGATTAGAAGAATGGAGTAAATCTCATTTGGTAGCTTTAATAGGAAAAAGTTTAAATCCACAATTTATACCAATTGTAATAGAAGCAAGTTTTCTAGGAAATGTTCATAATTGGTGGAAAAGTAAAACAGAAACATTTAGAATAAATGCAAGACATATAGAACAAGGTACATATAATGATAGAAAGGAATATATAGCAATATTAATTAGAAAATATGAAACTTTAATTAGAAATGAATTTTTAGGAAGAAGTGTAGCCTTAAATGAAACTACAACAAAGACGAGAGCAATAGAAAAATTACATCAAATAGAAATATGTTCTTTAAATCCAAAATATTTAGAACAATATATTTGTGAATTTAAGAAATATTATTATGAGGCTAGAATAGAAGATTATAATACACAAAAATTTTACTTATAATTATTTTATAGGAAATTGCCTAGATTAATCTCAGAAACTATAATGGAAGATTATTACAAACACATAGGAAATATAGAATTATTACCATTTGTAGATACAATGGGAAGAAGAGAAGAATATTTAAGAGAATATTTATCAGATGCATGTAAAAGAGCATGGAGGAATAAAAAATATTATAAAGCTAATAAGTTATTATTAAAATGTGGAGAATTTGAGAAACCTCATAAATGGGGATGCGAAGAAAGAAGAACAAGGAGAAGAAAATATAAAAAAGGGAGGAGAAAGACTAAGTATGAGTTTAAGAAATATCCAAAAGAGAAATTTTACAGAAAATTCAAACCAAGAAAATACTTTAAGAAAGGAAAAAGAAAAATTAATTATAGCAAAAAGCCTAAAAAATGTAAATGTTATAATTGTGGCAAAATAGGACATATAAGTACTAATTGTCCAGAACCTAAAGAAAAGAAATTTATGAAGATATTAGAACAAGCTTTTAATTGGGAATTAGAACCTTTAGAAATCAATGAACCAATTTATAGTGAATTAGAACAGTCTGATGTAGAGATATATAAGTTAAAGGAAGTAGAAGAAGAAACAGAATCAGAATCAGAAAATTCTGAAATGTCAGAAGAAGATAATATTATACTATATATGATGAATGTTAGTGAAGAAGGACAAAGTAGTAATAATGAAATAGAATATGAAGAATATAATGAACAAATAAGTAGTAAAGAAGGAATATGTGAACGAAGAATCACATTCAATGAAAAACAATATAATAAAATAAAAAGTATAAAATTAGATTTGAAATCAGAAGAATTTAATGGTGAAAAAGGATTTATAAGTAGAGTAAGTAAAATAATAAAAAAGAATAAAAATGAAAAGAAGGCATGTGTAGTTCTAGAGAAAAAGCATCCTATAGAATCAACATTAACAGAAGGAATACTAAGAATACCATTAGTAAGTAAAGCATTAATTGAAAATGAGATTTCAAGACTATCATTTAAAGATGAAGTGACAGAAATTTATATAGCAGGAGTACAATTATTAGTAAAAGCATATTTTAGAGAAGGAATAAACTCACCTATAGAGTTACTAATAACAGATGGTAGAATAATAAGTAATGTGCAGGATAGTGTATTAGGAATATTGACAGGAAATCTAATATACCGAAAATTAAAATTTACAGTAAATACAAATTTTGCAATATCAAGAGCAGATGAACATATAGATCAATCAATAATTGTTTATCATAAACTAGGAGGAATACAAATGTTAAGAGGAGCAAAAACAATAAGTATAACTGCAATGATAGGACTAGTATTTACAAATGAACATAAGATATATAATAGATCACAAGGAAGAATAACTATAGATAAAAATTTTATGCCAATATTACAAGAAATACCATTAGACCCAACAAATATAACAATCCCAGAACAATTACAAATAGAATTAGATAGAACTGCTAATATAAACCAAATAGAAAACCCCAGAAGAATACAAACCAATAATACATTAGGACAAAGAATGTTAAGAATAAATACACCAGACTTAAACATAAATATAAATACTCCAGCACGAAGAAGTCTAGAAATCCCAAGGAGATTAGAAATCCCAAGAAGAAGTATAGATCTTCCAATAATTAGACCTGAATCCAGAAGAGGAAACATAGTAAGAACAGGAAGTCATATATTTGAAAATGATGCAGATATAGAGGCAAATATGTTAGCAGAAATACCAATAACAACTAGTTTAGCACAAATTAGACCGAGGAATAGGCAAATAAATTTAACAGAACAAAAGTACTATATAAAATTAGAGATAAAGAAAGAAGCCATATGGGAAGAAGTAAAAGCTTTAATTGACCAAGGAATAAGTAAGAGTTTTATTGAAGAACAGTATACAGAAAATAATTTAGAAATAGATGAAGAAGGAACTAAGACAAATATAAATATAAGATTTAATAAACGAGATATAATGAGTATGAAGATTTGGGTAGAAGAAAATACTGAAAATGAACATAAGGTTACGCTAGGATCAGATTTTTTAAGAGCAGTAAAACCATATAGAATACAACAAGACAGAATAATGATAAATATAAATCACCAAACTTTAATCATACCGAAATGTTAGTAGGAATAAATAATAAAACTTATAACATAAATTTGATGTCTAAAAGTAACTTAAGATGGATAAGAAAACAAATGAAAAAACCAACAACAACATTAAATTATGTAGCGGGAAGAACATGGTATATGAGGGTTCCAGTAATGTGGAATTATATAGCAAAACAAAGAATGTTAGTAAGAACAAAAGAAAGATTAGACATGTTAAGTAAAGCATAAATGAATAATAGAAGGTTATTTTTCATATTAGTAAAATTCAATTATCAAAAATATAGATCAAGAAAATATCATGCACTTATAGATACAGGAGCAAATTTAACAGTAGCAAAGTATAATGTTTTACCACCAGAATTATGGAAAAGAAAACAGAAAATGTTAAGAATGGAAAGTGCAGGAAAAGAAATACATATGATAGAATTAGAATCAAGAAATGTTAGTATACAAATAGGAGAATATGAATTAGTTATACAAGAATTAAATCAATATAATGAACCTTCTTGTGATGTAATATTAGGATTAGATTTTTTAAGTCAATATTATCCTTTACATTTAATAGAAAAGGCCATTATATTAACTACACCATGTAAATATGAAGCATGGGGAATAAGAATAACTAACCCATATAGAAGAAAGGATGAAAAATTTCAAAAGAAATATAATGAAAATGAAGTACAGTTTTTAGAAAATAATAAACCTATAGAAATAAATCATATGTTATCAACATTGGTAATAAGGGAAGTAGAGTTTGAAGAAATTTTAAGATTGAATATAATAAAGGGAAAAACAAAAAAGACAATAGAACAAAGATTAATAGAAAATTATAGTGAAAATCCTTTAATTCATTGGAAAAAATCAAAACCATTAGCTAAGATAGAACTAAAAGATTATAGTAGAGAAATTAATTGTAAGCCTTATCCATGGACAGAACAGGATAAAAAAGAATTTGAAATGCATATAAATGAAATGAAAAAATATGACTTAATTAGAGAAAGTAAATCTGAATATTCTTCACCTGCAATGATTATAATAAAATATAGTGAAGAAAAGAGAGGAAAATCAAGAATGGTAATAAATTATAAAAAACTAAATGATTTAGCTGTAAGAAATAGATATCCTATACCCAAAATAGAGTTATTATTTAATTTAATAAGAGGAAAAAGAATATTTAGTAAGTTTGATTGTAAGTCAGGATTTTTTCAGATAAAATTAGAAGAAGAAAGTAAAAAATATACTGCTTTTAGTACATCAGAAGGACTATATGAATGGAATGTACTACCTATGGGATTCCATAATAGTCCAAGTATATTTCAAGAATATGTAACCAAATTATTATTACCAATAAGAAATTTTGCTGTTATTTATATTGATGATATTCTAATATTTTCAGAAAATGAGGAAGTACATGAAGAACATTTAGAAAAATTTATTGAACTTATAGAAAGCAAAGGATTAAATATATCACCACATAAAGCAGAATTAAGGAAAAGTAGAATAGGATTTTTAGGACAATATATTTCACCTGAAGGAATAGAATTACAGGAACATATAAGTAAAAAAGTATTAGAGTTTTCAGAAATAAGAAATAAGAAAGAATTACAATCATTTTTAGGATTAGTAAATCAAGCTAGAAATTATATACCTAATTTATCAAAGTTAACTGCTAAAATATCTAGGTTAGCAGGAGAGAAGAGTATATGGATATGGAATGACCAGACAAAGAAAATTATAGAACAAATTAAGAAATTATGCCAAAACTTACCAAAATTAACTATTCCTACAGATAATAATGTAAAATGGATTATTTATACAGATGCATCAGATAATTATTGGGGAGCAGCTTTGTACCATGAGAATAATGAAAGAAAAGAAAAAATTACTAAATACTCAAGTGAAAAATTTAATGATAGTCAATCTAAATATCATTCAAATTGGAAGGAATTTTTAGCAATTGTTAAGGCAGTAGAAAAATTCGAATTATTTATAGTAAATACTAGGTTTGTTATAAAAACTGATAATACCCAAGTAAAACATTGGTTAGATAAAGGAATTAAAACTAATAAATTGAGTAATAAAATGTTGATTAAATGGCAAAGTGATATGGCATATTATGATTATGAAATTGAATATATTAAAGGACAGAATAATTTAATTGCTGATTTTCTGAGCAGATGGAATCAGGAAGACCTGTAACCCCGACAAGTAATGAGACTTCTGAGGAAATGAGAAATTTAATAGAGCAAATTAATATGAGGTTCCAAGTGGTGGAACTAAATATGAATTTAATGCTCAATCCAATAAATGCAAGTTTTACAAAGATATTTAACCAGTTGGATACTCTGAATACTCTTGTTGACAGAGTAAATAAACTGGAAGAACAAGTAAACAGATATGTAAATACAGGAATGAAGGCAAAAGAAGACCCAAAACCAGTTGGAGAAGAGTTAACTCAGAAAATAACCCCTTTATTACAGATCATGAAAAGTCAGGCCCAAGAAAAAGAAAAAGAAGCCCATAAAGAACCATCATTAAGACTGATATCTGATCATCCATCAACCTCTAACCAGCCAACAATTTCTAAAAAGACCTCAGCCGAATTACCAGCCAATAATCCAGTATTTAAATTATCAGAATATTTTACATATTTTAAGAAGCTTATTTATAATCTCAACCATTTTACTTTTAAATCACCAAAAATTAAGTATATCTCTCATTATGCCTTCAATAAAGCAATTATTCACCAAGGAACACCCTCAAATGTTGTAAAAGCCCTATATCAACATGGATTAATCCAATCTATTTATCCATCAGCAAGCCTAGAGGAAATAGCAGAGTTACCAGAACCACTAAGGAAAGCTGTAAAAACCTATTTTGGTATTGTAACTCAACATATGGTCTTTATAAGATGTTATTCCACAATAGCAGAAATAACCCCAGATAAATTTTATCATCCCATTAATCTCATTAGACTTGGAACAACAAGAAAACCATTTGAACATACAGTAGAACCAAAGGAAGATATAAATGATGATGAAGAATTCATGGAGACAGTATCCAGAATAAGGTCTCAAGACTATCATATAATTTTTCAAGAAATGAATAGGATTTTAGCTACTGAAGATGAAGCTGCTTGGGTCTATTTCTCAGGCCCAACGACATTAATTTACTCATCAGGAAGGCATACCGGGAATATCAATCAATTTAATCAATTTTATGATAAGATAAAGAATAATAAGTTTGAAAATAGCACAGATACTAAGAAGAGGATATGCCAGTTATTAGCTGAATATGCTACCCACAAATGTAATTATTGTGATGAAAGAAGTCCAGAAAGAAGGGATTTTGAAGATCCAATAATGGATATGAGTGTAATCTGAAAAGAAGAAGACAAAAGGAGTGACAGACAAGGAAAAGAAGAAAAAGAAGTGGCAGACAAGAAATGGCAGACAAGATAAAAAGGAAAAGAAGGATAAGATAAGAAGGAGATGAGCAATCATGAAAGATGACGCAAGGAATGATGTAAATTGAGAGGAATGTCTCTCTATATAAGTCATGTAATTAGAGTAGAAGGATCATCGAAAGCAATCCTTGTACCTCCCTTGTAAACTCTTATATCAAATAAAATTTTCTCTTGCAAGTTAGCTATTCCATCTTCATTTCAAGTTCAGGATCAACTTTTGAAGTTTCTGAAAATTAAGGTATGAGTAACTAAACTCTAAAGCAAGGATTAAGGGTAGTAATATTATTTAACCTGGGATTATGATTTCATAAAACATACTGCTAAGAATACTTAAGAAAACCATCCAGTTACGTCTCCAGTAGGAAACGAAGGAAGACTGTGCTGGGGTGGTCTGAAGGGAGAAGATCTGTTGATGACTTCCTCTGTGAGAAGTCTTATTATCCCTTGTATGAAAAAGGACAAGGATCGATCTTCTATGACCCGGATCATTTCTGGTCATCCCTGGATGTTCTTCTTAAGTATTCATAGCAGGCTGTCCGTTACAGGCTGTCCGTTATGGTGTATATATATATATATCTTCTGGAATATTGTTTCCAATTTTTTTATATGTTTCATCAATGAGGTATAAAAAAAGAAATATAATACTATTGTAAATTAAAAGAGTATGAAAGAGAATGTTATTAAGAGAGAGCATAGTGAGAATATTAAGAGAGCATAGTGATAAACAAAATGGAAATGAAGTCCTCAATAAATTTTTTCACAAATTTATATTAGTCAAATTGTAATGATTAAGTACAAACTTATTCAAATTTTAAACTTTTATATTTTATAATAGAAGAATTGAGAGGGAGTAAAAAAACAATTACAAGGGCCAAAGAAATTAAAGAAAGACACGGATGTAAAAGAAGAATGACGCAGTACACAGCTACACACATGAATGAACATAAACCATTAGGCTTGATGGTGAGAGCAACATAGCTAGTTTTTCCGATGAAGTCATCAAGGGTTCAAAACTTGGCACTCACGAGGCAAGGCCAAATTCTTCCAATATTCATTGGGGGTTTATTTTTTGAACCGCGCGCTATTGCCCAGTCTAAATAACTCTATAATCGTATGGTCGTGAAGCTTTCGTAAAAATGCCTTTAAAAGATCAATGTAGAAAGGAAACTCTACAATTGTGAAGGAAACAAGGAGACAAACCACACCATATAGAAGGAGCACTGATTTCTTGAACTTGTCCCCAAGCACAAAAGAATGTGCTGCACAGAAAGAGATGAACATTGAGAGAATGGACAAGAACAATGAGCTTAAGGCCAGAAAGAGCTTCATAGGCAATCTTGTCATGAAATCAACTGGATGTTTTCGAGAAGTGAGAATGGAAAGGAACAGGATGAGTGAGGTGACAGATAAGCAGAGGGCAATGAGTGCTGAGAGAGCAAAAATATCAAACTGAACATATCCTTCCAGGGTTGGTTTGCCTGTTTTGTCATTGTTGCCACCGGGTACAGTGCTTGATGTTGCAAAAGAAACTCCGGCAACTAGTGTAGCCACTACTGAGCAGGATTCAGATATACGACCAAGCCATTCATCACTCTTTTCCATGAGATCCTTATGATGTCTAAGGAAGATTTCTCCCGGAGTTTCTCCTTCTTTGTTTGTAAGAAGTGTGAAGTGAGGTGGTAGAAATGACTTCACATACTGCAAATTCAAATTTCAACGTGAGACTAGCTAGCTAGTTAGATTCAAATGCTTCATAGAGATGACTAATTGAGAAAATGAAACATGAACAGTTAAGATCAAATCACATTGAATTATGTTGAAATCCTTAGTTGGTGTATAAGACTTACTACCCCTGTTCCTAAATATAAGATCATTTTGGCTAATTTGGAGAGATTAAGGAAGACTTTCCAATGAATTAGGATTACATGATTTTCACAAAATACCACTCACTTAAATTTAAAAGACAAATAGGGATTTGAGAGAGAAGTGAGGGAGCTAAGAAGTATAGGGGTAATTTGGACCAAAATTGAGACAAAATAGAAAATGATCTTATATTTATGAACTTATCCACTTCAGCAAAATGATATTATATTTAGGAACGGAGGGAGTATTTACCTAATTTAATTAGATGAAGAATGTTAGTTGAATTAATTAAAATAACATGATATTACTAATATACCCTATACTCTGGTCATCAACTTTTACCTACACTCTCACTCTCTTATTTGTCTATTATTGAGGAGCATTGATAATGATAATTTTGGGGGAAAATTGGTAAGATTTAGAAATAGGTTTTATATTTAGGACTGAATACTACATCTTCCCAAATAAGTATTCTATTTAGAAGCAGAGGGAGTATAAATTGTTAATCGAATTATTGACATAACTAATTATTATTGATAAGTCAATTAATATTATTAACAGTTACTGATATTATATAAAAAAGGTTCAACTCAAATATAGTCATCACTTTGTGAATGTGTTGTGAAAGAGAATATACTAGGTAGTTTTACCCCCGCTTTATACGGAGAGCTGATTCGAACTGATGAATTCAGACGTTACGACAAGCGAGCTTACCTTGAGTCAACTGTCAAGCCCACCCTTCAAGAGTTATTGATATTATATATTTAATTTAATTTCATCCATGATTTTCGAATTTTTTTGATTGGCAGTGTATGTAATTCTCCCTAACTAATTCATGATCATTGGCTATTTCATAAGCTGGATATATATGACTGTGAGATCCATCATTTTATACGAGTGACATGAATTATTAATACGTATGTACCTCGAACCACTTGATTTCCCACTGCATTTGAAGGACAGCGCCGGGAATAAGCCAGGGCTTATATTGTCCAATGTTAGCAGCCAAGTGCAATGCACTGTTTCCCTTTTTATCAACCTGTCTAGATGCACTCTCTGTCTGCAAATGTCGTTGGACTAGCAGCTGATATACGTGGGATTGCCTATGTTCTACTGCCAACAACACCGCGTTCTTTTTCTCTTCATCCACGTCGTGAATAGCTTCAGGAAACAACTCCATTATTATCTCAACCATCTCTGCTACTCCTTTCTTTGCAGCTATTAGTATAGGTGTTTCAATTCTCTTCATTCTACAATATTTCACTCCTTCACATCACAACAAATAATGTTGTGCCCATCATCAAGTGAGAGGATATAGTTAATTAAAGGGCATGGCCGCAAATTGATACTAAATTTTGCCTCTAGGAATGTTTCTAATATCCAAGTTTCAAGAGGTGTATTGATGATATCTATTGAACATGCAGCAAATGTAATACTGCCATTAAATTTGGATGATTTTCGTTAAAATTTTATTACCATGAAATCCTTAGAAATCATTTAATTATTAGCATTTCTCAAGATACTTGAGGGTATTAAAATTTAATTAAGAAAAGATTGCAACACTCTTGCTTTCCAGTATGGTGTAAAAGTTACTTGTTTCAATCAAAGGAATTGTAGTCTTTTCTCAATTAAATTTAATTTCCTCAAGTTTCTTGGGATATATATAATAGTAGTAATTAGGTGATTACTAGAAATCTCATTGTAATAAAATTTTGGGAAAATTAATTTGAGATCCCTCACAAGGGAGTTAATACTATAAAAGTCCCAAAAGTTGAAAATATTAATGTAGGGTCCCAAGGGACCTCACTTTAATATACTTGAAAAGTGAAAAGACAGTTTTGCCCCTCCCTCTTCTTCTTCAACACTCCTCCTCCCCTCCCCGCCGCCGCCCACCGCCACGGCCGCATCCGACGCGGCCGCCGCAGCCCCGCCGCCCACCACCACCTCCCCCCGCTGCCGCCGCCGCCGGGTGTGGCCAGTGAAGGCGAGGGACAGGATGAGGCGGCGGCGGGGGAGGGGGCGGCGGCGCGGCGGTGGGGGAGGGGAGGAGGAGTGGGGAAGAAGGAGGAGGAGGGGCAAAACTATCTTTTCACTTTTCAAGTATATTAAAGTGAGGTCCCTTGGGACCCTACATTAATATTTTCAACTTTTAAGACTTTTCTAGTATTAACTCCCTTGTGAGGGATCTCAAATTAATTTTCTCTAAAATTTTTAACGGAAATCATCCAACTTTAATGGTAATATTACATTTTGCTCCATATATGATACATGGGTATCATTGATGCAACTCACGAAACTTGGATATTAGAAATGCTTTGATGAGCAAAGTTTAATATCAGATTTGCACTTTGTCCTTAATTAAATCCTATATTTTGAGTTTTTTGGAGACCAAGCACCTTTGGGTTTGTCCTTTTAAAACATACTACTATAAATTAAAAATCTAAAATCTCGTAATATACCGTTGTACTGTTCTTGGTTACCGTTTCCATGTCTGGGGATTTCGCTTCCTAGATCTAAATAATCAGCAGCTACTCTTTCATCCGCTGCATGATAAAAGCCTGATGCAAAGGCAACATCTTGTGGTTCACAACCATCGTTTCCGTACGATGAATTACTTTCAAAAAGTTTTTTCATTATTTGGACAGACCAAACATGTTTCTCCTTCATTTGACGTACTTTTTTTACAAATCTGCTCGATCCTGGATCGTCGTGTCAAAATCAATATACACACATATATAAACGAGTCTTTATTTAGGATTAAGCTGAAGTATATCTTGGTACCTTATATTTGCATCATATTTCAATTTAGTTCTTTATGTTTGGAGAGTACACTTTTAATCCTTTGTGTTAACAAACGGAAAATGCGAACTTAACAATTTGAAATGATTATTTTATAATTATATTGAGACAAAAAAATGTTAAAATTTGAAAATATAAGAATAATTACACTCAAATATTTTAATCTGAACATTTTTCAGTATTTAATAAATATTTAAAACTGTTAAATTAGCATTTTCCGTTAAGTTAAACTAACGGTGTTAACAAAAAGGATTAAAAGTGTACTTTTCAAATATAAAGGACTAAATTGAAATTTGATGCAAACATAAGAAACCAAAAGTATATTTTAGCCTAGGATTAATTAACATATGGGAGTAACAAATTAATGACAGTAACAAATTAATGACATGTGTTCCTCACAAAATCAGTATACTTTGCCTTATAAAGATAATAATCATGAATTGAAACGAGACCTATGTCATTGGTTTAAATTATTTTAATAGAAAGATTAACATAGCATAACATATATATATATATATATACACGCATACATTTCATTGGTATTTCAACATGCTTTCGTGATTGTTCATATATATGCATACCTTGGCCAAAAATCACAGTCAACACTAGATACAAGATTTTGAAAATATTACAGCAGGCTTCGTAGTTAGGTGGATATAACCGAGGTGCGTCTTCATGATCACGATCTCTACGTACTGATCCAAGACAAATATATGTAAATTGCGAATTGGTTAGCCTATGATTTTGAGGTCATGATCAAACACTCAAATATCACAAAAAACTCGCTTTCCCATTAAGTAGTTAAAACAAAAACAATGCACCAAAATTCGAAAGAATTCTCACCTACTGCAATATTTGTAATTGTTGCCACTTCGGGATCCTCCTCATATAAATCGGGATCCTCCTCATATGATGGCTTTCCTTTTAAAAACAAATTATTTTTCAAAAAGCGAATCTCTGGAAACGAAGACACACAATCTTTTTCTAAAGCTAAAGCTAAAAAAGTAGAGGAACAACAAAGCAAGCATTTTAATGTAATGATAGTATTGTGTCTTAATTTGTGTCCACCTCACCTTCAATCCCGATGGAGCACACCAACTTCTATCCATTAAGCTTCATATATTCTAACTAACTGTACTTACAAATACACGACATAAATTGCAATATGCATGACTACTCTACTTTGATGACATGATTGTACATAACTGGCAAACTAACATGTGTTTAAGTATTAATTATATATGAATGCAATTACATGTGAAAAATGAGAATAGATTTTGATACCACTAATGAGCCACGTTTTGACGACCCCAAAAAAGTCGTAGCAAGTCTTGTAATTTTTGGGAAGATTGCAATATGTTTTGTGGCTGCATCCCTCTGTGAATGAATGCGGATGACCGTACTCAGCTGCCTCAAGCTTCTCAACATAAAGACCTTTCAAGCATTGAAACAATGGGTGTGAAGAAGATAGATACTCAGAGTAACCATTAGCAACAGCAGCCTTCCTAAGCTTTCACAATATGGTACATTTATATAATATGATTTAATAATTAGTACTTACTGTGATAAATGATCATTTCATAAAGTCCAAGGCGGATGCCACTTCGGAAATCAGAAGGCTTTGCCGCCAGCAGATGGAGTGGAGACAGCCCATGTTCGTTGACCCAGCTGACTAGTTCACCATACAGGTGAATTATTTGGAATGCCAAATCTGCGATAAAGATAATATAATTAACAACACTATAATATCTAACACGACCGAGCAGAGTATTCTAATTAAGGTCATACCAATACATAAATGTGCATGATCAAGGGGGCATTACCATAGAAGTTTCCAGCAATTGCACAATGGAGAATGGTATCGCCTCCATTCCTTCTACAATTATCGTGATTGGAGGGAGCACCATTAGGGTGAGAGAGATGATGAAGACAAAGGAATGTTTCTTTTCTGCCATGAAGAGCCGCCACAAAGAGAGGCGTCTCGCCATCTACATTTCGATAAGAGACTAAGTTTGGGTGTTTTTGAGCAATGAGCTGACACATTCTGAGATTGCCCATGGAGGCAGCTATATGGAGAGCTGTGTCTTTTCTGTCATTCTGAGTCTCCAAAGCCTCTTTACAATGCCTCTGGCAACTCTCAGCTAGTTGCACCATTTTTTCAACTACATCTTCCTTGCCATCATACACTGCCACGTGTAGGGCAGTGCTTCCTAATCTTGTGATTTTGGCCTTGTGAAGCCTTGGGTCCTCTGCATATAGATTAATCACCTCCTCCCATTCCCCTTTCATGGCGCATGTAAATAGCTTCTTCTCCTTCTCTTCCAGGTCTGCAGGTTCCATTTTCTCACCACTAACTCAGCTTGCTAGTACCTTTTCTATATCAGCACGCAATACAATTCACAATTGACTTCCACTTGTGTGTGTTTATATGTGTGTATCCTGACCACTTCTTGTAGTGTTGGTGTTTGCTGGGTCATCAAGTTATTCTTGTGGATGGATAGGACATAGGAGATTAATTTGTGGGGCCAGATGATGCCTGCCCAAATTAAAAAACAGAAAAGTGAAAGGTTAAAGACAAAACGGATCGGAGGGTAGAATGTTTTATCCAATAGACGAAATCTTTACGCAATCCCCATGCCAAAACATGCGATACTTCTTGTTGTGAATTTATTTCAAGTCATATTGAAAAGTTGGAAATACTAATATTTTAGTGTGAAAGAAAAACGTTAAAGATTAAAGAGAAATTGAAAAGCAAGATGATTTTTCCAATAGATGAAGGGGTTGCCTGGAATTTTTGGTGCAGACTCTCTTTACGCGAGGCAATGCCAAAACATGTGATTTTTCTCGCTCACACTTCACATACATTAAAAAATAATTTAGAGAGAACTCATGAAAATCTGATCTCAAAATCGTTAAGGCATATGAAGATACTAGAAACTCGGTAATATTAAATTGAATATTTTATGAATTGTCAATATAAGCTAGATTTTATAAAGTTAACAATATATAACAACTCATTGAGCTATATTGACAACTTTTAATATAGACGATTTAACATCAATGAGTTTCTTAAGAACTTCACGACAATTCAAAGAGTTTTAAGACTTGACTTGATTGTAATTAATTATATTCTATGAGACTTAATTGTGATCCTCCCAATGATTTATATGAAATTTTGTTTGTATATATTGGTCTTTTTTAATACTCCGTATTATAATAGGAAATACAATGAACTAAATGAGCTTTTTATGCATTTTCAATTTGAGTGATGTGAGTTTTCTATAGAGTTGGTAATTCAGGTCAGGTCCTTTTAGGCCCTGACACCGAGAGGGTTAGGTCTTGATTTTGTAGCTTTATAAAGGAATGAGGCTTCACAGATTGACCATGTAGTCTCCTGACTCCAAAAAGCTTGGCCTTTAAACCACTATTGAAAAAACAAACAAAATAAAATAATTAAGTAGAGGTAAAAAATCCTCATAAGCTATATTTTTTTTAAAAAAAAATAAAAAATTAGACAAAACCTTCAATACCCTTTCCATCACACATTCCCTATCCCTAAAAACTCGTGCACTGAAGGAAAAAAATTGAAAACCGTTGAAAACTTTTCCGTCTTAAGATGATGTTCAACATTGTCAAGTATGTGAAATGAATAATACTCCATCCGTTCCTAAATATAAGAGTACTTTGATTTTTTTGGAGAATTTTAAGAAAGCAAAATGAACAATTTAATCATAACATATTTTAAATATTATTAGATCATATGTAAGTTTATAAGTCAAATAAACTAGTTTAGTGAAAAAATTTGGGAAAATCAATTTTTAATTACCCTATTTAGTTTTCTTAGGATTCTCCAAAAAAGTCAAAGTGCTCTTATATTTAGGAACGGAGGGAGTATATTTGTAGAACTATATCCCATAAAATACATTTTTTTAATAAGTATCCCATAAAATTCATATTGAAGGCTTAAAAAAGCATTATTAAATTAAACTCATTTCCCCATCTTCCTTGTATCAGTTGTATGTAAGATTGTAAGTGTTCATCCATTTGAATATAAAAACCTGTCGGGTTAGCGTGAGTGGTAAGTACTCTCGTCCCTTAACAAGTGGTTGGGGGTTCGATCCCCAGCCCTTGCGAATGGAGCAAATTCATAGGCCAGCTGTCTACCCCCTACATGGGACTTCAGAACAGCGAAGGATTAGTCCCACTTGACACGCGGGTGGGATGCCCTTGAGAAATAAAAAAAAAGATTGTAAGTGTTCAAATAGTAAAATCTATTTTTGATAAAAAAAATAGTAAAATCTATGGATTAAGAAATTATATGAAATAAATAAATATATCTTCTGGAATATTGTTTCCAAATTTTTTATATGTTTCATTAATGAGGTATATAAAAAAGAAATATAATACTAATGGAAAAGAGTATGAAAGAGAATATTATTAAAAGTAAGAATATTAAAAGAGCATAGTGATGAACAAAATGGAAATGAACTCCTCAATAATTTTTTTTAAGGGTGAAGGTGCAAAAATGATACTAAACTTTACCCAAAATTGCATTTCTAATACTAAAGTTTTGCAAGGAGCAAAAATAGTACCCAACTTGGGGTCCAGGTGCAAATATATTATTTTCACTTGAGGGAAATAAATTTAGATATGAAAAGACTCTTATGCCCCTCGTTAAATAAAAATTTAATGAGGGAGGAATAGGGGCATAAAAGTCTTTTCATATCTAAATTTTATTTCCCTCAAGTGAAAATACTATATTTGCACTTGAACACCAAGTTAGGTACTCTTTTTACACCTCACAAAACTTTAGTATTAGAAACGCAATTTTAGTTAAAGTTTAGTATCATTTTTGCATCTTCACCCATTTTTTTCACAAATTTAGTCAAATTGTTATGATTAAGTACAAATTTATTCAAATTTTAAACTATTATATCTTATAATACAAGAATTGAGAGGGAGTAACAATTACAAGGGCCAAAGAAAGAAAAACGCGGATGTGAAAGAAGAATGACGCAGTAGCATAAACCATTTGGCCTGATGGGGAGAGCAACATAGCTAGCTTTGCCAATTAAGTCATCAAGGGGTCGAAACTTTGGCACTCACCTTTATTGAACACCACACACACACACACACACACACAATGAACATAACTTGACATACATCTATAAGAGGAAAGGCCAAATTCTTCCAAACTTCATAGAGTCTAAATGCAAAAGGGCACTAAAGTGTAGCATCTCATTATTCATTGTGAAACTTCACTTCACGTCATATTGCAAAGTTGGAAAAATTATTTTATTAAGAAAAAGGTTAAAGATCAAAGACAGAATTGAAATATGCGAGTTCTTCTCATTTAGTAAAACCGTACCTTTTCATCTATCCATCTGTGATCTAGTTTATACCTTGCTTGTAATTAATTTCCCGTCTTTTTTACAGATTCTTAGAGCATGGTGGAGCCTCACTAAGTTTGAAAAAAATTATTTTTTTTGTTATCTTAACTATGGAGAAGGATCTACTTATCTCCACCAAGCTAAGTATGATTCAGTTTGGCACTAAGATTGCCTCAAATGCAATTGTGAGGCTTACATTTGTCGTTTAAGCATGTTAATTAGTCGAAAAGTTATTTTCAATTGGAACATGAATACCTGATGAATATGTTGAGAGAAAAATTGTGCTAGTATTCACGCAAAAAAGAATACTAATAACAAAGAATGCATGCAAAGTAATAGGAAAATTAAAATATACGGGAAGCCTTTAGGAGTAGACAAAGGTAGAAGTGGTGGAACAGAGGAACAAGAAGACTCTGTTTTTCTGTTTTAGTCTTTTCATCTCTTCCTTATAGTCGACAGCAAGAGCAAGAGCTTGAGAGTTGAGAACAAGAAAGACAAGCATGACATTTGCTACTTCTCGATCATTTTTTTCTTCAACTGGCCTATGATTATGAATCTAAACTGGGGAGACAAGACTACTACAGTTCTTGTTTTTCACACAGCTCATAATGGAAATATATTCTTTCATTTTTCTTTTTAAATTGGTTGTCCAAGGATGCTTTTCCATTGGATCACAATACGTTTACATCCTCATTATCATTACATATAACCTTCTCTCGTGTAACGCGACCAAACAAGGGCGTAAGATGTCAATTTAAATTTAAATATTAAATATTATTATACTCTTCTACTCCTTCCCTCTATTCCTAATTATATTATAAAGCTAACTTTGAATTTTTTGAAAAATTTTAAATTACAAACTTTATCATTTTAAATTGTTTAAAATTATCTTTTTTCTTCCAAATTAGTTTATTATAGTTATAAACTAACATATTGTAATTATATTTGTTATACTCCTATGTTATAATTTAGTGGTCTGATTTACTTCCTTAACTTGCATAAAAAATCAAAGTAGACTTATAAATAGGAACATGAGAGTATTTTTTAACCGAAAAATAGGGGATATGTATTCACAAACACACCAACATCCCAAACCCTCATAAACATCAAATGAAAAAGCCACTTACATCATAATACAACTTTTTAGAACAATGAATGTAATCGAATGTTTTGAGGCGACATATATTATAATGTGAATCTGAACATAACATAGTCAGCAATATGTTAGACAGCTATGTAATACACGGTTGGATGAATTATTTATTAATGATTTTACTTTTTCGAACATTTATATTGAAGTGTTCCTCCTGCGGATAATACAATTGTGACTACCACGATCCATGCATTGCACGATAGTTTTGTATAGTTACAAATATATCTAGAGTGGCAAACGATGAATGAAAAGGAAGATATAATCAAAAAGTTAATGCTGACAAAATATTAATGGGAACAATGATCAAAGACATAATAACTTCAATAACTTAGATTTTAACATACATCAAAAAACTTTTTAAAAGTGGTCAAACTTGTCGAGACCGATCAATCCTATATCTCACACCTTTATACACTCTTACATGTTATTTATGCGAATTATTTGGCACCATTTTTTAATGAGAAAACTATGTGTCATTTTTATGTAAGTATCCATGCCTTAAAAAAATATCACATAGTTTCTTAATTTAAAAATTAGTGCCACAAAATTCGCATAATAATAAATGAAATGTAAGTGTTCATTTAATGACGTTAGATGAAATTTAATGCTTACGACGAGTTTAATCCCTTTTAAAGAGTTTGTTGTCATATAAAAAATTATCTATTAATATATATGCTAGATGATGCTTGACTGCAGTTTACAAGCAAAAAATATCTTTAATCTTTTCTCCAATAGTCTATATCTTTTTTATGGACTTAGTTCAATTGTCTATGTTTCATAATTTCAACATATAATTTTCCCAATGCCCCATGCGTGTTGTATACAATCTCATCTTGGCCGCATCATATGCACCTCCCTCATCATTTCACCACCAACCCATAAATCGTCTACTGGAATATGCCACTATATATATGAGCATTTTTTTGCAAATATATATCCCAGTTCACAGTCACTGCAGAACTCAATCTCACTAAGCTAATCATACAGCATTGGATTGTCAAGACCATCAACATCACAATAGTTTTCGTAAATTTAAAATGTAATATTTCTATCTCATTTCTTTTGTAAGCTTTTGGCCCATATTCAATTAACAATTCATTTCAAATCATGTGTACGAGACAAAATTTGTTTCAAGCTGTGTATAAATATTAACAATTCTATTCTATTATTCTATTATTTCAAAAACCGTGAAACAAACCTATTGCACGAAACTTCAGAACTGCATCCAAATAATTTAAAAGGACATACTATAAATCTTTACACTTAAAAATTCTTACATCAAACTTAATACAGTATATAAATTTATGATTGGTCAAAATCATAATTTAATCATTTCATTAACATTTAGCTAGAAAATCATCATTTACCTTTGTTGAGCCTATATTTTCCGTTAAAAAAGTTATACAACTATCATCTTGAGAGAAAAAGAACTAAGAGTGTCTTCCTCTTTAAGGATAAAGGTCTTAAAATTAAACTTAATACAACTATAAATAATCAAAATATTCATTAAAATTTATCTTCTTTTGTCTAATAATAAAAATTTTAGGTGAGTTGGGCCTTGAGGGTTTACTAGGGCGAGAATAGGGCTCTAGGCTCAAAGTCGCTTACAGCGGCGATATTTACAGATCATCCAGCTATAAGATCCCCCACATTAGCGGGCTTTAAAGTCACAACCTTGTAGTTATGAGCAAACCCATTTATCAAAGGACCAATTTATGTTGTTAATCCAAATAAGAAAGAATTCATCTCCCAAAAATTAATTTATTTAATAAAAAATAACTAAGACCCTACTTTCCCCTTCCTAAATAAAAACAAGCCACGTATTCCGACGGCTAATATAGCGGACAGCGCGGTTGCGTGACGAAACTTGTAAGCCGCAATCCTAAACCGCAGCTTATAACGAAAAACCGCCTTCATATCCTAAAAATCAAACCCTCACACTCTGTCTCTTTTATTCGCCAAATCACAATTAGAAATCACCAAAAATCCCTAATCTTTCTCTCCATACCCTTCCCTCTCTTTTCCTTCCTCGCCTTCACAATTTGAATCCCCAAAGCAAAGAAAGCAGCATGTGGAACCAAGGCGGCATGAAAAATGACGTGGAAGCCGGAGGCTCAAGGCCTCTTTACCCCATGATGCTTGAAACTCCTGAACTTCGCTGGTCTTTCATTCGAAAAGTTTATTCAATTATTACTATTCAATTGCTCGCTACCATCGCTGTTGCCTCTGTTGTCGTCTTCGTTCATCCCATTGCTCGCTTCTTTGTTTCCACCACCGCTGGTTTTGCTCTCTACATCGTCCTCATCATCGCCCCTTTTCTCGGTATTTCTTCTTTCATCAATCTTTTTGCCTTTTCTGTTGTGGGTTTTCTTTTTCTAAGTGGTGTGTTTTGTTGCAGTGTTGTGCCCCTTGTATTATTACCACCAGAAGCATCCGGTGAATTACGTGCTTCTTTCGATTTTCACGATTTGTCTGGCTTTTTCTGTTGGATTAACGTGTGCCTTCACCAGTGGTAAGATTGGGTAATCTCTTTCTTTTAGTTTTGGTTGTTAATCGTTAATAATGTATGGTTCGTTTGTTCATGTTTCTATTTTTGTTGTTTCAATTATAAATAAAACCCTAGAATTGGCATATGGTTTGTGGAGTTATCCCGTGCTTTTGCAATTCAGAACAGATGTTTCTGAATATTTTTTATGATCTGAATTTGGATATGAGAACATGTGTATCTTATTTTAGGATTACTCTTTAATTGAAATGGGATTTAGAGGTACATACACTTTTATGGACCGTAATCCATTATTTTATTCTTTTGTGCATGTGTTATGTTCCATGTGGATTGGATGGTAGTTTTGATATTCTGTAGCTTGGGAGGTTTATATCATGAACAATAGCTCTGAGGTCAACCTTGGATGAGTATACCGTTGTGATAAGTGATTTTTAACTTTATTTTCCTGATTATCCTCTTTTAATCTGTAGAATTTATTACTTGGAATGCAAGCTAGGTAGATGTCCCTCTTCTGTTTTGTTACTCATAATTATTGAAATAATGAAGATGAAGATATAATTTGAATTTTATTCTTCTATATCCCAATGATAGTTCTTCACGTTGATGGTAAACAAGTTGGTAATGACTAATGAATTTGGGATATTGGCTTGTTGATTATGATGCATGGAAATGGCTTATTATTCCTCAAGTCACATACAATTGCCAATCTTCCTTAATGACTTAACTTTTTCACCTTGGATGACTGAAAAACAGGGAAGGTTATCCTTGAGGCAGTCATATTGACAACAGTGGTTGTGCTCAGCTTGACCGTCTACACTTTTTGGGCTGCTAGGAGAGGCCAAGATTTCAGCTTCCTTGGCCCCTTTTTGTTTGGTGCTTTGATAGTTCTAATGGTCTTTGCTTTCATTCAGGTACTATAGTCTCAATATAACAGCCTAAGTTGCAGTGTTCTCTTAAATGTATTCTGGGATATAGTTTAGTAACATACTCCTTCTCTTGCAGATTCTATTTCCACTGGGTAAGATATCAGTGATGATCTATGGGTGCCTGGCAGCCGTTATATTTTGTGGTTACATCGTATATGACACAGACAACCTTATTAAAAGGTACTCCTACGATGAGTATATATGGGCTGCGGTGTCATTGTACCTGGATATCATCAACCTTTTCCTCTCGCTGCTCACTATTTTCAGAGCTGCTGATTAGTTAGAGCGATCATTGTCACATGGTTTCCTACCGATACTCTCTTTTGTTAATCAGCTGTGGTTTTTTGTTTTTTTGAAGAAATGGAATTTATGTCAAGAACTGTAAGCGCCTATAGTTCATGTGTATGGTTAGGGAGAATGTATGCAAATGGGTGGTAATACTCTACACTATTCAGTAGTTATTGAAAAAGAATTGTAAATACATTTCCCACTATCCTTCCTTTTTCCATTTGCTATGGTATATGCTTACGGCTTAATTTATCCTCCTAAGGAGGCTGCTCTTGTTTAATTGTTTGGTATTATTATTTCTGGCATACGTCAGTGCCTTTTGTAGTGTGCATAGCTGTGTTAGCTAAATTTCCAATTAAGATTCCGGCATTTCTTAGAGTTGAAGGATTTTCCTCCCTCTGCAGATGTGCTGTTTCTTGCAAGGGTTTTGCTTTGCCTCATTATTTAATTTTTATATAAGCAAACCTTCACACAGCTGTGATTACACTTCAGAGGCAAGCACGCACGCAATCTAACTGCAACCTTCTTAAAATGAAGGAGGTGAAGTACTGTTCATTCCAGACTTTGGTTTCTTCATCAAATGGATATATGAGGGTAGGCAGGCAACGCCGAGAAGACCATTTCATTAAAACATGATGATTAGGCTTTAGTAGAATTGAGAGCCAACAAATCATTCCTACTTTTCTACAAATCGTGCCCTTCAAGCATCCAAGATTGTTTAATACAAAAAAAAATATGCTACATTTAGGCGAGTACAAACAAATATTTAGACTAGCTCTAGGCTTGGTTCCGTCAGTGTTTTCTCAAATCCTGCTGTTGTTTTTGTTTTCCGAGACAATAGATAAAAGCCTTGAAACTCCTTGAGTCCAGATATCATACTCCCTCTGATTCTTACACTCGAACTCCACCATTCCCCTGCATTCTGTCTTCAACGCAAAGTAACGTCGTTGTTCTCCCCCATCAAACAAATGCCTTCCTGGCCATGCAGGCACATTAGTGCACACATCTATTACTATATCTGCAACATCAAAACCACCAGTTACATACAAACTTGTTTTATATTATGGGATGTTAGAAGAACTAGGAAACTAAATGCCAGCTTACTCTTTTTCTTTTTAGTGATGGTTCCCGCAACATGTTTGCTCTTCATTTTCAGCTTCACCACCCCGGTACTATGTATATAAACAGAAACAATTTTCCAGTGAAGATCACCTGCATTAAAAAAAACGAGTAATTTACATATCATGATTGACACACTTAAGTTGATTTGGTGCGGTAAACCATAAATTAGTATAACAACCTTTACGGGTGCGTTTGAGCAGTTCAGTGCCTCTAGCGAGGAGTTCTTGGCTGCAGATACCCAGAAAATTGTCCACATTCACAATTTCTCCACTATCACTTGTGCTTGTGTTACTGTTATTGGTGTTGTGGCCTCCTTTTCCACATATGCCAAGTGGCACACCTCTCTCCAGTGGCGTCACTGCCGCAATATTCCACACTTCCTTCAATGCTCTTGCCTTCAATGTCGCTGCCCCCCTTAGAGCTGCATATCCAAAACCAAATTCCCTCCATTCACACACCAATCATAATTCATACACACACACACATTGGGTGACCCAATACTACACATCATTTGTGATGTAACCAGTTACAAGTAAACAAATTAAATCTGATGGAGTATAATTTTTATTCTGACTATATAAAAATATTATTTTATTTACAAAATAAAGAGATGTTCAACACATGAGATTTATTTATTTTTTATTTACCAGTTATTTATTTAAAAAAATGCCAAGTCAAGTTAATGTTTTTCCAATGAAACAATTTATCTACTTTTGTTGTGGAAAGTCATTATACCTAGTGAGACCTGCTAAAGACATACTCCCCCTTCGTTCTTAATATAAGTCATCAACTATCAATTTTCTTGATCCTTTTTATAAGTCACTTCATGATTTCTAATGTGCATTAATTAATTTTTTCCATATATACTCATTTTTGATAGGGACAGTAGGAAAGAGTAATATTTAATAGTTTTGGAAATAAGTGTAATTATTGGAGACATTGTTTTATTGGTATGTGAGAAAAATTAGTTGGTGACTTATAATAAAGACTAGAGGGAGTATCACTGTGTATGACCACGACAACCAACTTAAAGGATTGAATAAACATGGATCAACAATAATGCCATATAGTGAAATAATGCTTTGTGATAGTCAAAACACTTCTATGTGGTGCACAACAATATTTGATGGTTTGTATTAGAGTACCTGTGGCGGCAGCGGCGGTGAGAGTGGTAATATCATCGTGAGAGCGAACATTGACGGCGGAGCTGACAACAGAGGCAAGGTGGTCTCTTTCAGCTCCCATGGCTTCAGCAGCTTCCACGCATTGAGCTGCAACCAATGTTGCTGCTGATGCCACCGCCATGTCTGTTTTAGCCATCTTCTCATCTTTGTTTGGCGCAGAGGAGGCTGCCGTCGCCGCCGCTATGGCCGCCACCGCCGACGCCACAGCCGCCACTGACACGGCGGCGTGTAGTTGAGCATTGTGGCTTCTGCTCTCTTCCTTTTTCTTCTCTCTTCTCTCCTTCAACCATCTTCCCACTGTCTTTGGTCCTCCGCTTGGTGTCCCGTTCGCAATGGCTGCCGCCGCGCCGCCTCGTCCGCCGGTGAACAAGGGATGTATGGAATTGTTGGACCGGAAAAACTGTTGCAACATATATTCATGCATGCATGAATCTTTAATGACAATCAATAAAAGACACACTAATGATTCTTTTTTATACTCTCTCCGGTCCTAAATATAGGACCTAGATAGAGACTTCATTTTGGTCCTAAATATAAGACCTAATTACATTTTTGGTCACATTTTTCCTAAATTACCCTTTTTCTTCTTAACAACTCCTTAACCACAATCTTCCTCTCACCAACACCTTAAGGAATTAAACTAATTAAGGAGGGGTATTATTGGAAAGACATCTAAAATTAAGCCTTCCTTAATCTCCCCAAAAAAAGTTATCTAGGTCCTATATTTAGGACCGGAGGGAATATTAAACACTAATGATTATATTTATTCTTAAGTTTTTTCTTTCACTTAAAATATCGTATTGATTTTATTTTCTTAGATTAAATAGCAAATAGACAACTAAATTTTATGGTATTACATTTATACATTCAATTAGACTATATGATAATCTATAAGTAAAATCAATTAATTTTGTTAAGAATAATGTACATAATTAATAATCAATTTATTTGGAATCTTTAATTCATTAAAAATGATCTTTATGCTTATAACTTAAGAAAATTGTTGTAATCTTGTTAAAGGATCGATTTTATTATCTATGTTAAATAGAGTGAATATAAGAACTACTATGTTAACCTGTCAGGTTGACGTGACTGATAAGTACTCTCATCCCTTGTTGGGGTTTGATTCCTAGCCCTTGTGAATGGAGCAAATTTACAGGCCAACTGTTTACCTCTATATGGGACTTCAGAACAGTAAGGGATTAATCTCACTTGACATGCGGATAGAGATACTTAATAACAAAAAAGAATATACTACAATGTTGGTAAAAAGAGAATATACTATAAATTCCGCTTTGGGCCACTCCCACTGCATTTGCAACACGAACCAGTCACCCTAGGGATATAGGAGTAGTACATTTGTATGGCCACAGGTAAAAGACAAATGCCAATAATAACGTTACTGTTCACTTGAGTCTGGTGGGTGAATGGAGATACAGTAGACTCTGTCTCTATGTCGTGTTTGAATAATCAAGCAGCGATTTGACTGGAAATGGAAGACATGACTATACCCTTTGGTCTGTAATACTCTTATCTCGTAACTATGTCCCCACTTCTGCATTTTTATCTTTAAATGAATACTTTTCTTTTTGGGTTTCTTTATTTTTCACTTCACTTTAGAGATTTTCATATTAACCCACTTCAAAACTATCCTTTCCTTTCACACTTTTTTCAAAGAGGATGCATTATTCCTTGCTTTGGTTGCTTTGGTGGATCTTGGGGAGCTCTTTAACCTTTACACATCAAAAGTTCATTACTTTAAAGTCAGCAAGAGTCTAAATTTGTAGGTGTTTGGACTACGGATAGACCATTCTTTAATGCACAGATAAGAGGGACTAACATAATTACATAAGGTACATGCACAAGGTGTGACTAAAAGGCAAAGATGGGCCCTCAAGCTTCTTCCTTTCTTTATCTCAATAAATTATTTTACATTTTAGTCATTTATTTCGGTGACTTTTAATTTTTAAGACAATCTTCCTTGTTTGACAAGACACCTTGAAAATTCCTTTAGTGTAATATGGAAAGCTTTTTCCTGAAAAACAGACAAAAGAAACATTGTTCTGTTTTCCATTTTTCCTTTCCTTTCCACACACTGGAAAAAAAGAAAAAGATAAAAAGAAAAGAAAAAAAAGAAAGAAACAGCCGCTGCAGCTCGAGAAGCCAAAAAAAAAGAACATAAAAAACAGTGAAGTTGGAGTGAGTCAGAGAAAAGTCCAATCCTCACTTACCAAAATTAATTACTATTCCACTCACAAGAAAACACTATTCCTCTCCTCCTCAAACCAAAAGAAGAAAAAGTGTTAAAGATGTACACTACATACCTTAACGACGTCGTCAAATTCATCAGACGGAGAAATGGGTGGACTATCTGTTCCAGTTAACGAACCACCACCATTCATAGGTTCACTGCTATGAGAAAGCCTCCCTGACGTTAAAGGCGACACCTCCTATATCATACATATCATGCATAAATGGTATCATATCACATATAAAAAAATAATGGTATCATATCACATAACATTTTATATTCAAAATGAACATAAGAAAAACAAAGTGTGACAAAGTGAGAGCTAAGGAAATACCTCTCTAACGGACTGTGACATAATGCGCTCAAGAACAAGCTGTGAGGTGGCAGAGGAGGCAAAAGAGAACTGATTATTCCGTGGCATGAGTGATAAATCCTCAGGTTCGCCTGATGTTTCTTCAGGAATAGAGGTAGCACCGCAAGGTGGTATATTTAAAGACTTGGGAGGTACATTTGAGGAATGATGATGATGATGAGAATGTGGTGGTGGTGCAAGAGCTTTGGAGACCTCAAAAGCTGAGGCACTCCATGACCTTGAAAGGAACTCCATTGGCACTCTTGGGCTCTCAGGCAAGTGGGTTCCACCGGTAGGGAAATATTCTTGCCGGCGAGGATTGATTGAGAGTTTGGTTTCCATGTATGTCAGGTGGTCAAGGCTGTGAATTATTATTCTATGTGGTTTTTTTTTTATGTTTGAACTTTGAAGGTAGTGTAGTGTGTTATGTGTGTGAGCTAGAGGATATATATGTGTGCGTGGTGGGAAATGGGAATAATTTTGAGTGTTTGAATGCTAATGTCCTTTAGTGTAAGATCTGGCATGAAAAATGACAAAAGCTTGTTAGAGGTCTAAGAATGGTCAAACGCCATGTGGCTAAGTAAGTACTCTGTTTTCTCAGCTTCTTCTGCCTACATGATAGAGAGACCGGAGGGTATTTTGGGAATTTTGTGACATAGTGAGTCAGATATTTATTTATTTATTTTGTTAGATGGAGCATTACTAATTGATTTTTTTTTTTGGCCAAAGAGCATTACTAATTGATTGAACTATCATTATGGAGCCATTATCCTAATTCGATTCATATCATTTGCGATAAAAAGTAATGGGATTCACAAGAGTAGACACTAGGGCCTAGGAGGACAACATGTCTTAAAGTTGCAACAAAGCATATACCCGCATCCCGAGATAGACCAAAGTAACATCTTGAGCAACAATGGACTTTAATTACAAAAAAGACACTAACACAAGAGTAGACACTAACACAAGCCATGATGGCTTGTTTGTTTGGAAGAATGGGAAGAAAGTGCCTTGTAAATAATTAAAAAGTTAAGGGGTGATATGATCATTTACATATATCTTGGAGCCCACAAGTTTTCTCTCTCCATCTCACACTTATCGTTGGGCCCACAAACTTTACTCTCTCATCATTACCCCTATTTTCCATCTCTTACCCTTTCCATTTCTAATTCTTTACTTTCTTTCACACAAACAAACACTCAGGGTGTGAACAAATATGGTGTGTGACTGCTTCAATTAGACCAATTTAGAATACTTGAATACGTCTGTCTGACGTCTCAAGAGGGCGCTCAAAAGCAAAACAAATTTAATAATACACCTTTATTGTTGTTTCATTTACATGTCAGAAATTGATCTTAGTTAAACAAAGCAAAACTGTGCAAGCCACTTGTAGTCATAACTCATAAGCCATGACTTCTTTGTTAATAAAGCGGACTGTTCTTGTCAAAAGTTCAAAGAGTGAAGATTGATTGCTTTCCAGATTCCAAGTTCCCACTGTACATATCATAATAAAGAGCTTCAAATTCAAATGGCATTAAGAAAAACTAGGTGGTTGGCTTCAGCTTGGTACATAGTACAATTCAAAGAGACTATGTGTAGTCATGGGCCACACACACTAACAAATGAACAAAGAAAATGGCTATCCTGCAGGGATGTAAGCAAAGCTATGGAAAGGGACCACTAATTCATGGCAGGGATGAATCAGAGAAGCAGAGAGATCTGACACAACAATGGGATAGGGTTATTGGAATAGAGGTGAGAGTGATGGTGTTTCTTGATACAGTAAGAGTTGGCAACATCTAAGCCCGACATGTTACCAAGTCCAAACAAAAGTTTAGCTGACCCATTTTTCCTCACAGTAATGGACACAAAAGCTGATTTCCAGAAGGGGTACATGTGCTAAAATGCGCGTGCCTGCATACGTCATCCACTATGCTTTTTTTTTCTTTTAAGTTAAACCAACTTTTGGTCTCTGAACTTTCACCCCATTTTGCTTTTAGTTCCTGAACTTTCAAACACATGGCATTGGTCCTTGAACTTTCACCCCATTTTGCTTTTAATCCCTGAACTTTCAAACACATGGTATTGGTCCCTTAGCTTTCACCCCATTTTGGTTTTAGTCCCTGAACTTTCAAACACATGGTATTGGTCCCTGAACTTTGCCTAGTTTAAAAGGATTAGTCCCTGAACTTTGTTTATTTTAGAAGGATTAGTCCTTGAAGCCTTTTAACTTTATTAAATCCTCCTATATGACATTGATTATGTCAAATTGGATGACTTGGCAAGTTTATTAGAATGTTGAAGTGGCAAGTATATTTTATAGTATTAATTATTTTAATTTTTTTTGTCATGGATTATATTAATTATTTTAAACAATTTATAAAATCTGATTTTTTATCAAAAAAATCAAATATAAAATCTGATTTTTCTTATAAAATCTGAATTTTAATTAAGCTTATTAGGATGTTGATCTAACAATCTAAATTTTTAATAAAATCTGAATTCATATTTAAGATTCTGATAAAAAAATTCAGATTTTATAAATTGTTTAAAATAATTAATATCATCTATGGCAAAAAAATTAAAATAATTAATATTATAAAATATACTTGTCACATCAACATCCTAATAAGCTTGCCAGGTAATTCAATTTGACACAGTCAATGCCATATAGGAGGATTTAATAGAGTTAAAAGGCTTAAAGGACTAATCCTTCTAAAATAAGCAAAGTTCAGGGACTAATCCTTGTAAACTAGGCAAAGTTCATGGGTCAATACCATGTGTTTGAAAGTTCAGGGATTAAAAGCAAAATGGGGTGAAAGTTCAGGGATTAATACCATGTGTTTGAAAGTTCAGGTACTAAAAGAAAAATGAGGTGAAAATTCAGGACCAAAAGTCTATTTAACCCTTTTCTTTTTCTTTTTAGTTTTACTCTTTCAAATTTTGAAGATCCATGAGATTAAATTCTTCCTCTCTTGTGATTTTCATTCTATAGAGAACAAACAGAAGGGCCAAGAGAAACAACAGCATTCACTTCTATGTTTTTCGAAGTGTTTTGTTCACATCTTCATTACTACTGACAAAAGCCATTAACTTTATTCCTTTTGCCTCATATTCTCAATGATCAAGTGCCTCCTTTCACTTCATTTGCTATTCTTTTTGCACATAAACTTCATTTGCTATTCAAATGTGCTTTCCCTGTTGTTTTCAATGTAAAAATATATTTATTTTATTGTTTTCTGATTCTTTTTTCTTTTAAAGTCAATTTTGGTGACCCTGCCTAACCCTTTTGGACCACTAGGAAAAGTTAAAGCAAAGCGTAGCTGCATCATTTCACCTAAAAACAGAGAAGCGTATAGGTTTCTTTTCTTAAGCCTCTAATTTTGGCATGGTGCTCGTTTATACCCTCTATTCGTGACCACTTCCCACATGGAGAAAACAATAATTGCATGTTCTACCCATTCTTGAACCAATATGTCTTACCCATTACAAAGAAAGATACTTGTCTGTGATGATATAATGATGTACTTGTGAGTGGGGACTGCAAACATACGTTTACATATTTAGAGGGTCTAAAAAGTTTTCCAATATAACAGATTGCATTTAAGAAATTATATATTTGGTGGTCTCAAAACAGATCTCCAAATATTCGTTTGGTTGGGTGTCATCAGAGTTCTTTGAATGGAACAAAGTACAAATGATTATTATCTTTGCAGAAGAGCATTCAATTTTTTTTAATAATGATTTGAAAAAGATTTAGGAATTTCTCATTCCTGCTTGCATGCATTGCATTTCTCTGCATCCTCTTTAAATTGTGTGTTGAAGCTAATTCATTTACACCTGACTCTCATGCATAGCGTTTCTTTGCATCCTATTACTAATGTAAAGGCAAGAACACTCACTTACTAAAATCTTGACAAGAACATGTCAACATAATGCAGAGGACCCCGAAAGGGAAAAGGGAAAAAGAAGAGCGCAAATGGTGAGTTTCAAGAAATCTTTTTGCTTTATTTATGTTAGTGTTAACTGTTAAGGTTATGGTTGCCTGATTAAATTTCTATGTACTATGGGAATAAAAAACCAGACTCGAATGTCCAAGAAGTACTGTAGTAGCCACCTACACACAAGACAATCGGAAAAAATTCCCCCTATAGAATAGAGATGTATCACTTAATTTTAGTAGCCGCTCCTTAAATCATTACTCTATGGCTTAGGTTTAAAGTACCGAGAGCATCTCCATTATTTAAAACATAATGAAAACTGTCAAATATACTAGTAAAAGGATGCGGACAATGAAGGATTCGTTCATATTAGTGGTAGTGGAATTAATTTTGAAGTATATAAGTAGACTCTCTTTGAAGTATAGTGGCTTGGGACAACTTTAATTTTGACTTTAAATTAACATTTTAACCGGAGAAGGAAGAATTTGGAGGATCCTTGGAACACAAACTAATTTCAAACATAATCAATCCTATTGATTTTAGAATTCATGAAAATGCTCTTCATAGGGATCTCAGGAGAATATTCAATGGCTGGCTATCTATACAATGTGTCACATTCTATTGATTCCAACTTCTGTAATTTTGACCCACCACCACCTTATCAACAAGTGGTAGCAATTTGATGGTTTATTTTATTAATCATTAGTGAATGAAATTAATCCAGCACATATTCCTAGAAACACTAATTCAAACATGCAAAAAAATAATCCTTCCAACAGAACTAAGAGCAGAAATCATTACACGATGACATTGACATCCCTTGCACTCAGACCCAGGAAAACCGTAGGTTAGGTGAACTAGATGGAATAAATTGATGTGACAAGGGACACATTGAAGTTTAAACGAGGTATAATCAGTAAACAGCTATCTAGCTATCTATCTGTTAGATTGCAAACCGCTACCCCCATAATACTGTTTTGTTGTTTCTCGTGAGAACTCAGCAAAAGTCATCCCATCCTTCAACCTTGAAGAAAGTGGTGGAACAATTCTCTGAATTTCTTCACATAGTTTACTCTTATCCTGCGTAAACTTTGGATCATCATCTAAACACCTATCATTAGACGTCATGTTAGCCTGAGGATAATCAGTGATAGAGAATGTCTTATTCCATGAAGGCTGCAGAAACACAACAAAAGTTTCTCTGCTTAGATTTTCAAATTTTGCAGGTCTATATACCGAATGCAAAGTTGAGCGAAGCCTTCCTTTTGAAATGATATCAGCAGCTTCCCCAACTTGAATAATAAAACTCTCTGGTGGAACCTTCACCATAAACAATTTATTCTTATTTGGATCATATATCTGCAAAGATGTATGCCCCAATGGTGAAAGAAACTCTTCACAACCAGATGCAGAAAAAGGCTCTTCTTTTCTGTCTGTCAGTGAACTAGATGGCATAAGAAATAAGGGAGCTGTCAGAACAGTAAATATACCATAATCATAATGCCATTGCTGCCACAGATTAGAATGAATACCACACGAACTAACATCAAAGGAACTTGACTCATAATTACTATTTGTGCATTTCTGATCCCGTTTGCCTTTAGCTGCACTCTTGACTGTTTTCTTGTGGGTGACTCTTTCTTTGAGAAGGAGTCCATCTAGAACTGAATGATAATGTATAAGACGTCCTTTTGCTGCACATGATTCTAAGAGGCTATGCTCTAACTCATTGCTGCCAATGGCCCTATCACATATCTGAGCAAGGCGAAGCCCCAGCTCAATCATGAGAAATCCCAACTCTTTGAAAATACTCCCAACATTCTTAAATTTCATATCTTGATATTCTGAAATTGTTTCATCAACCTCCTGATGATTATCTTCAGAATGAAATTCATAGTCTGCTCCTTTATTATGTCTACCTTCAATGAATTCTGGGGCATTAGCATATTTGAGTTGCATTGCAAAGGAGGACACACTCCTATCTGGATTTTTTAGAGGAACATCGCTACCCAAGCTGTGTTCCTAGAAAAGCATGCAAGTATAATGAGAACTGCTTCAAAATTGAGTGTAACAAAACTTATGTTTGTACAGACAACATTTAAGCAAACGAATGGTGGTCATTCTACTACTTGGCAAGACATAATCCAACATCGCCACATTTAAAGACACAGGCATATAACAAGGAAAAAGATATGTCCAGTTAGGCATCTGAATCTGACCACCTTCAAATAAATGTTGAACTTATTTATACAATTAGAGCATGTTCCAGTTAGCCTCATAAAATGCGTTATAAAATACTCCCTCCGCCCACTAACGCAAGAGTCTAACCATCAAAGTACATTTCTTAAAAAAACAAGTCAATGTTTTTCTTTTAAATATTGCACATATTTCTTGTGATACGTTTGGAAAGTGAAATACATATAAATATTACTCCCTTCGTTCCTAAATATAAGACCTAGATAACTTTTTTTTTTTGGAAAGATTAAGGTTGCGAGATAGGTTATTAAATGATGACATATTTGATATCTTTTTAGATTATCCATTAGCTTATAGGTAAAATAAACTAGTTTAAGAGAAAAAATTAGGTAAATCAATTTATAATTAACTTATTTTTTGCTTTTTTTAGGATTTTTCAAAAAATTCATCTAGGTCCTATATTTAGGAACGGAGGGAGTAATAAATATGAAAGAGAGTTAGGAGTAAAGTAAATGCATTAATTTGAGATATAATGTGAGATGGACTCTTATAGAATTTTATATTTTGGACTAAAGCTATTCAAATGTTGTACTCTTATATTAGAACACAAGCAATGCATAAACAATGAAAAAAGCAGTGAAGTGAAATACGAGGGACTAAAAATTGTTGAAATAATGGAAGAGAGGGAAGACCTTAAAGATGCGTTTACGGGTTTCATGGTGTAGAAGGGCGAGATGAGGTGCAAGAGGTAAAAGCTGGTTACGTAATTGGGAGGCTCCGGGGACAGCAGTGACAGCAAGGAGGCCTGGGCCCATTGGGCCTAGGGCTTCCATTATGCTGTTCGTTATTGATTCAGCTTTGTGAAGATCATCGTGTGAAGTGGACGAAGCAATGGGTGACGATAGGAGGAGGAGGTCAGAATAGGAAACCTCGTATACTTCAACTGTTTCTGCTTCTTCCATCTCTCATTTCATTTCTCAATGCAGGGACAACATTAGTAAAAGAAAACTAGTTTGGATATTGGGCCCCTCCAGTTTAAATATTTTTCTCCTCATTACAACTGGGTCAGGGTTCATAATTCTTTTTCTAATAACAAAGTTTGAAGTTTGAACAAGAAACTTTTGTCTTCGATTTTGAAAAAAAAAAACTAGAAAATTTTGTTAACAAAAAACTAGAAACTAGAAACACTATGTTAAATTAGATACTGTCAAAATAAGTTTTTTAAGAAAACATGAACATTAGTAAATATGAAAGAGGAATAAGGGCAAAGTAGGAAAAAACATTGAATAAAGAGAGATGGTAAGGTAAACTCTTGTATTTTAGAATAAAATTATTTAAATTTTCGGTTCTTATACTACAGACCAAAGGGAGTATTGAAATAGTTTTAAAGTTGTAAAATTATTTATCCCGAAACGATGGAAGTCATTTCTACTCCGTTATTTTAGAATAAAATAATTTAAATTTTCGGTTCTTATACTACAGACCAAAGGGAGTATTGAAATAGTTTTAAAGTTGTAAAATTATTTATCCCGAAACGATGGAAGTCATTTCTACTCCGTTATCAATTTAAAAAAAAATTGAAAATTTTAGCACTTTCTGAAAATTTAGAGATGTTCATACTTTTACCGTGTTACTGTTAATCTATTATATATACATCTCCATTGTTATAACTTATAATAATTATAATAATAATACTCCTAGCACATAACAATATTTAGGAAGGGGTAACCGGGTAAATATCGATGTCAAGAAAAAAAGCTGAACCAACACTCTAAAGAGCTGTTTAATGCAGTCCTCGATATATGCTCTCTATATACACACACATAAAAACGTCAATGTCGTTTGTTATGAAGAACCAAAACATTATTCTCTGTCCTCGGTAAATAGAATAGAGAAGTACTCCTATATGATTAAAAAGAATTTGCCAGCAAAAAGTATATATGCAAAACATAGATAGATTAAACGTGGAGCTTTCAGATAGCGACTGGGGTCCAACATTAGGTTCGACAATCATTTGTCCTTAAGCTTTACAATTTTGGTAGGAAGGCAAATATAAAAATCCTGTCACCTCAAGACTAACCTATCTTAACTTTCTTTGCGCCCCGCAATAGCTTCAAAATTACAATACTAACATATCAGACGGCAATACAAACTATACAACAAAATTACCAAGCATTGAATTACACATAATGATCTAACATTCTACTGTGAAATATTACAATCAGTACGGCGGATATGTAAGGGAAAATTAATATATAACTTTTCAAGATGAAAGTTGGAAGGCAGTCAGTTAAAATTCTACAAACAGATATGATAATGTACACCATCTAGTGGATTGATTATAGAGCACCAGACCATAGGATGGTTAGACCACAGTTTCTTTAAAACTCTTGGTCAACCAAATAGCAGTTTCTCTAGGAGAAACCTTCTCAGGTCCAAATGGCTTCAACAACACTCCAAGTTCTTCAAACCTCTGTTGCTGCAGGAGTCTTGCACTGAACTCAAGTAACCCTTCCAATGCTTCAGCACGTTGCTGGTAAGACGACGTGTCAAACCGACGCTGTTGTGACTCTGCAGATGAGCGGCTTGAAATATCAGCTGTGACATGCTCAGAGCACTCACTCCCATATGCTGGACCTGAAGCTTCAGGATAAGCATCACTCATGCTAGTAGGGGCTGCCATGGCTTTATCTACCACTTGGACAGTGCACTTGTCTTTTGTGATTGAGGAAACAGCACCAGGTGGAGAACTAGAGGAGCACTTGGCAGATGTTGATGACCTTCTGGGGACAGCGAAGATAGCTTCATCAGAAGATGCAAGAGGGAATTCAGCAATCTTGTCAACAAGAGTGTAGATTTGGAGGTACATATGAGCGAAGCAAAACGGGATTACTTACTGCTTAACAAAAATAGTTACTGTCAAATATAGCGCAGTGAATAAAGATAATATGAGAGGATCAAGTAGTATAATTAAAGTAGCTGATCAAGCTTTAGTTGACAGAAAGCACTTAAATTTCAAATTCATCAACAATTTGGAAGTCAATCAATCACAATGAGGGTATAAAATTTTGCAACAGCTCTGGTTAAAAAAATAAACGCATAGAAGGTTGATTTTGTGTTAGATTAGTAACATGTGTAATCGCCTAGAGCTGCAATTGTCATCATTAAAGTTCTGAAAATGTAGTTACTATAAAATGAGAGAAGAAAGGTGAGAAATGTTTAAGACACATCAAATTCTTGAGGCAGGGAACTCACAAAGCGCCAGAATACATGGTTGGCAGAGGAGCAACAATTGACTTGTTTATTTTGTTAATTAATGCTTGCATATCCTGTTTAAACAGAAAACAGCAGACTACATTATAATGTATATTGCGTGACAGTATAGCCTGATTCCAAAATAGCTTCATAATATAATTTCCTAAACATTTTTTTACCAGAAATCCAAAACAATTCAAATAACACCTAAGTGCACTGTTTCATGTAAGCATAAGAAAGATACTAACCCATGAAAAAGACATTCTTTTTATTTTCTCCCTTTAAATGATGTGCCTTCAAGTCAATGTTTTGATGTTACACCAAATTCAATAGGCCAACTAAATATTTAATGAATAAGATGCAAAAATGCTCTTTCAAGTGTGAAGTAGTTCAAACATCATTATGGACAGTCAAGATCCAACAATATATTCAGTGTGTCAAGTGAATGATTACATCCCCACCAAAATCCCAACATTTAAGCATGCACATCCCGCTGCCGGGAGAGTTCCTAATGACTTGCAATTTTAGTCAGTTACGTACAAAGTTGGCCAACAAAAAAATGAAATCAATTCAGTTACTTACAAAAGCTTTGAAAGCTGGCTTGTGGGCAGACATTTCATATACACAGCATCCTGGCAGGAGTTATAGATTACATCCAATATCAGGCGTGCTCAAGTATGGTAAGAGAACAAAAATGTAGTAACAACTTAGATAAGAGCTTGAGAGTCCAGTTAAATTCTATCCTACCCAATGACCAGATATCTGACTTTGAACCATAGGGTATATCAGCAAGAAGCTCAGGACACATGTAACTCGGAGTTCCAACAACCTTAATTTAAAGCATGACCATAGAATTATTAATCGGTTTTTTTAGAAATAATATATAAACACTAAATTAAATCAATATCTAGACCATATCACTCACAGAGGAAGCAAGATCATCAGATGTTAGCAATTTAGCCAGCCCAAAATCACCTGCATTCAACAGGATTACCATACAAATTATACATTGCAAAATAAGACTTAGGAATGTCTTTGTCCATTCATGAAGTTTACAAGCAATATGAGGAAGGATTAAGGCAAGTGTTACCTAGTCGTATGTCTTGATCTTTCGTCAAGAATATGTTAGAACACTGAAAATGTGGCAAAACATAAAAATGTGTTGGTCCTCTAAGTTTTCATAACTCCTAACTGCATAACATCCATAATTATTAAATTATAGAAGCCGTATACCTTGACATCACGATGAAGAATATGGTTTGCATGCAAGTAATCAAGTGCCATCAAGAGTTGAACAAGCCATTTACAAAGTTTCTGCATACATAGGTTAGTGAACATTAGCCACTTACTTAAGTATCCAAATCAGGGAAGTGAAGTGAAAACTTATAAATCAGGCCAAAAAGTTGGACATGCTATGACAATGCCAACCTCTTCCGGAAAATGAACACCATTAGCCTTCTTTACAGCTTCAGCCCTGTAACACAGACATATCATAAGAGCATTACAAAAGTAGCTAGAACAAGCTAACCATGCCGTACACGAAACACGATATTCCAACTTCGCACATACTTCGATTGACTGTAAACAATAACTTACATGTCTCCACCTTCACAATAGCCTATGACAATGCACACGAAACAACCCTGGAAGTGAAGACACCAACTTCTCAATTTCAGCATCATAAGTCCATCACATGGTTTAGGACTTCATATAATGCATTGTAAAAAGAGATCCAATCATAAACATCTCCATTAATAAGCACGCAAAGTGTGAACATGTATAAACAAATAGAAGAAAAGCAATGCGCCAAGAAAAACAAAAAGAAAAGCAAACTTTTGAAATTATAAAATTCAAAACAAGTCAACTGGATCAATATAAATCAAAATTCAAACTCTAAGCTCTAACGGAAAGTAAACCAAATAAAAAGCAAAAAACAGAATAAAACAGCAGCATAAGAAAGTTCCAACTTAGAAAATAATAAATATGAACAACAATAATCATAATAAGCCGACCTTTTCTACCCAAGAATCTTTATATTCAACTATGAATGGATTCCGTACTCTAGATATAAGCTCCATCTGAAAAAAGAAAAAAGACAAAGTATCTCACAATTTGATAAAATGGTAATTGAGGAGAAATTCAGTTTAATGCATGCTGAAAAAATAAACAAAAAAAAAATCAACAAGACTCAATCTTTTACTTTGTACTATATTGAAATATAAATTGCCAGTAATAAAAGTAGTGTACCTCCTGGTGAGCAGATCTGCGGGTTCTATCAGTTTGGCGGGCAAGGCGGATCTTCTTAAGGACATACCTTATTAGATAAAGACAATGAAATAAATAAAAGAGAGTACACTAGTTATATGCTAAATTACATAACTTTTTGTATATTATCAACATAACAATTGAACCAGTAAAATAATATGCAACATTAGAGTTTAAAACGAATGATGCTCACTTTTTCCTTTCATGTTTGTGCCTAACAAGCAGAGCTGAACCAAACGAACCCTTCCCAATCTGTTCTAGAACTTCATACTGCTCCATTCTTAACCACTAAGTCTGATAATTATTTCAAAACTGCCATTTCTGGAGATATTCAAGCTTAATCAAAAAGTTAATCACAAAATTAAATAACAAAAACATCAAAACTTTTGCTTTGTGATTAATAATATGAAAAGAAGTGTGATAGTTTTGTAATTTGGAGTTTCCGTACCTTGTTTATGGACCAATCTGCGAATTGAAGCTGAAGAGAGCAAAAAAGGAAGAAGAAAAGAGAGAAGAAGGTGAAAAATTCAAAAAATAAGGAAGAGAGAGTAAAGGGAGTATTATATTATATCATATGATGTGGTAGCTACAGCCTACAGAGGTTATTAACTTAACTTATTACAGGTGAGACTTGAGAGTCAAAAAGGGGACACCAGTATAGGAGACTTTATTTATATTCATTGGATATGTCACGTGATTTTCTTTTAATATGAACATTTTAATTCAAGTTTGGAGGGAGAGAGAGGGGGTGGCGGCAAAAGATTTTTGGAAGGAAAGGGGAAAAGGTAAGGAAGGCATGAAATGAATTCAAATAATGGGTTGGGTCATGTACCAAACAAAAACAAACGTACTATACTATACTACTATGCCACTATTTGGTGTACAGGCAGGCAGTCTTGGGATTCCCAAATCAAAGTGAAAACGAAATATGAGCATGGGTGGCCCATTCGCATTTGGCACGCTTTCCTTTTTTATTTTTTGAGCGAAAATTGATATCGAATGCTCACATGAGCTACAAGATGTTTTTTACTATGTGCACGCTCACCTCACCTCACCTCACCTACACGGCTACACCCTTCTCTATCAACCATTAGTGTATTACTACCCCTTGTTATTAGTATGACATAAATGTGTTTACGTGTGCTATTTTATAGGTACAAAAACTCGGACCGGAAGTCGACTCGGCCGAAGTAGAGGGTCAGAGGGTTAAAGGTTAAACCGAGGGTTGACTCGGGTTCAACCGGTCATATTAAAATAATAAAATTTAATTGATAATAATAATATTTTTTTTGGTCACAAATAATAATAATATTTAAGTAACAATAATATTGTTAAAACTTGAAATGCATTTGCATGTAATAGGAGTGGAAGCTTGGGGTAAAATATTATATTTGGTTGCATATATTTTTATTACATAAATATCTTTTTATGATCATATTCATACTAGTGGACAAACCTCCTCGGATCCATTATCAATATAATAGTAGTACAATCTTAATAAATTCTTACTCTCTACATTCATATATAAGAGATGATTGATTTTTCTTAAAAACTTCTAAAGCGAAAATGAACTTTTTAATAATAACGTATTTTACTTATTGTTACATCTTATGTTAATTTACATGTCAAATAAATTAGTTTAGAGAAATAAATTAACGAAAATTGATTTTTGAATAACCAATTTAGTTTCTTAGGATTGTCTAAAAGTGGGAGTATATATTTATTGTTAAATGTATATTATTTTTTCCATTTATATTAGAGCTTAACCATTGAAAGCAAGTGCGATGATGTGAAAAACGGAGAGAAGTGGGCAGGGTTCATATTATGGAGACCTTTTTCCCATTTTACCCATAAACATTTAAAAATAGAGCAAAAGGCCTACACACTTGAAAGTTCAAGTGTCTATTCAATTTTTGATGCAATGACTATGTACTTAACCTGATCATATGTTTGGAGGTGGACTATTTTGCATCGCTTTTAAATGTTTCTCTGTAGAATTACATATTTGTGTAATATCTTCCTGCCACGATACTTAATCCGTGAACTTTTATAATTGTGGGAAATAGTGTGATTGTGTTTTAAGGTGAGATGTTATTATGCACTTTGCGTAACAAATCAACTTTGCCGCAAGATAATAGTAGCAACTTGCGCACAATTTGGTCTTATTTGTGGTGCTTCAGAGCTAGAGTTGATGCAATGGCAAATCAAAAAGCAAAACGGAGACATCAGAAGAATGGGCCTCCCACGTGCTTTCAGTTTCGAGGTATGTCACAATTATTTATACGGGATAAAAGTTAAACCTCAAGTTCACATTTTAAGCAAATAATAACATACTCCTATCTTCTTTTTATTGGTAAAGAATAACATGCTTATATAAAAATGTCAAATTTTGACTTTTTTGTTTAAACGAAAGTTTCCAACCACTGCTGAAAGGTTCAAGAAAGGGAGAAAATGACCCAACAACCTCTTTAAGATATCGGGCTATGAAGCCCAATAATTGTCTGACCAAAGAAAAGCCCATTAACAGTACAAGCAGGCATGAATCGCAACTGGAATTTTCTCAAAAGATATGAGCCTGGCCCAAGATATCCTTAAATTTTCATAATAAATGGCACGGTTTCGTGGTTTCGGACTCACATACACGAGCCTGGCCGAAAAAGGACTCACGCACACGAGAGATATATATTTATTCATACAGGGAAAATAAGAAAAGATAAGAAAACTACGTAGGCTGACCCGTTTTTTTTTTTTTACATCACTTAATATTATCAAGATTTTTAATACTAGGTTTGATTGACTAATTAAAACGGATTGAACAATCTAAATAGATTATAAAATTTAATCACAAATTAAATTTTGCATCGGGTATAAGTCACATAAATTAATTTGAAGAAAACCTATGGTAATAATAACAACGTAAACCTTATCCCACTTAAGTGTGGTCGGCTACATGGATCACATGACGTCATTGTGTTATATCAATAGTCATGCTTGGATAACTTCGTTAAGAATTCTCTTTGGTCTTCCTCTCCTTCTTTTGTAGTGATTTCATACCATTTGATCAATTATGCTTACTGTTCATCTACTTCTCTTCTTTGAACCCTTTATTTCTTTATATGTCTTCTCCCATGATAGTGTGATAACCCTTGTGAAGTACCAAACAATGACCTATTGATATAAACAATGTGTGTGTCCATGCTCAAAAGATTCGACGTAAAAAACGTTGGCTGCTGAAGAAAACTTATGGTAAATATAAAAAAAGACTTTCAAGTTAGAATTTTTTTTGTTAAATACCGCTCGGCTCCTAGATAAACGACTAATCTGGACTCGAGGGGTAGAAGCGTTGCCCACATAGGCAAGGTTGTCCCTCTCTCAATGAGAGCGCTTCCCGGATTCGATCACGTGTTCTCATCCTCATGGGGCTTGTAGCCTACTTACCAATTCAATCAATTATTGATTGATTTGACTCATTTTTTAAGTATGGATGAGATAATACCCCATTTCCTTCAAACTTAAATAGAGTCATATTATCGTACAGGCTAGTGTGACAGTGACAGGACAATTATTGATGCCACTGAGGAAGCACTATATGCGGCTTTGACAAAGTGTGGACGACCAAGAAGCCAAACGCCATTCGTTTTTTTGTTGTACTAGAGCTAACTTTACAGGACGAGAAAAGAAAGCGTGAGACACAAATAACAGACAAAAGATTTGGATTATTTTTCTTCTAGAGTTTGCTACAAGTAGGACAATATGGATGAATGGATCATTATTAATTACGTGCATCAAAAGAGAAATGGGTCGATCACCAACAAACATTGATGCTCATGAAAAAAAATTTGACTGTTAAGTAAGGTTTTGACTCTGGAGTCTAAACTCTTGCTAATGCAGAAAACGATTACAAGAAATGTACCCTCAGTTAATTAAGTCGAACAACGCACAAATTTAACGTACAGAACTCTGATTCCAATCAGTTGGTTGAAAAAGGAGTGGTGGGTGTGGGGTTGATGATGATGGCATTTTGAGAAACTATTCTCACTTAAGATGACTGCTGGAAAAGGTCGGTCCATGCAATGAAGCTATCAGAGGTATATATGTGAAGTCGCTTTTAGTTCTTTCTAATCACACAAAGTGGCCACATCATTGCTTTCATATGGGATACCCAACAAATTTAAGGAATATATGAGGAAGTGGTTACATTGATGACACTTGACAAGGACAAAAAGTTTAGGCAGCCAAGGAATATTGAGAACTACTGATTGACACCACTCTTTTTTATTTTGTGTTGTTGCTGATAATGATAATGATAATGATAATATACATATGTATTATACAGAATAATATTGCTGAGACATCTGTCGAGTAGTTACTTGTATTAATAGTACGTATCTAATTAACCTATAACCTAAAATCTCAAATGACTTTATTAATTTGATAATTTCTTTATGGGAATTTGGCCCTTACATTAAATTGAACGTGTTCAAGTCATAAAAATACTATAAGATCTCATATATGGGGCCACTCTAAGGGGTTTTTTTTTTTTGAAAGACCACGTTGCCACTCAAGTGTTGGTGAAGAGATTGTTCTTAAAGCTAAGCTTGCTAATAAATCAGTAAATGCTCCGAAATGGAAAATTAATTAGCAAAAGGCTGAACATTTCGGCAAAATAATCATCGATCCTTAGCTTTAAACATAAAATTAAAGCTGGCGATGTCAGTGGTTATTATGGTATGGTACGTATAGGTGGGGATCGGAGCTCTATATCTTCCGATCCATCTTTTCCATACGCGAACTTATAAAGTAATATAGTGTTCGCTGAATATGGGCCATGTAATATTTTACACCATGCATTCCCTTAGAATATCCAAAACTCAAATCCTTGCGCGTGCGTGCGCTTTTTTCTTTTTGGGGAGGGGGGGAGATTTAGATATAAAACTTCTTCCAGAAACAAACTTGATCCATCCTAAATGGAGGATCAATCACTCATTAAAATCCAAGTCGTGTATCTCATCCATCCCAACTCGTGTATCTCATCCATCCTAACTCGTGTATCACATTTGCTCAACGCACCAATTCATGCAATGCTCCTAACTATTGCTGAAGATAGTTAATAAAGCAAAACGCACCAAAGAAAATGATAAAGTAATACTGATTTCAACTGTACAGTTTCTCCATTACAATATTATTATTGTGTGTGTGTGTGTGTTGTGGGTCGGTCCGGTTGTTCACATAATTCAAATCTGGGGAATCTGTCCCTTTATCTATATGATAGTATCTCAGAGCATACACACGCGCACAAACAAATATTCACTGTGATGATGATTATTCTGTGTCTCAATAATTCACACAAGTCAACCAATAATAATGCACGCATATGTAGATATGTTCACCAGTAATTAGTCAAAGCCCCGTAATTAGTCGAACCAGAAACATAATTAAAGCGCGGGCAGGGTTGCGTGAGTGGGGGTAAACACAATTAGTGTAAGAATTAGCATGCATATAAGGGGATAATAGCCATAGTTTGATCTAAAACAGAAAAATGGAAGACAATGTTGAGTTGATAGTTTAATCTGTGTGTACGAGTTTTGATTAAATTTTTGGAGTCCACGGAACCGCAACAATGTCAAACGATTTTCCTCTTCTTTCCCAACATTATTAATGTGAACAACTGTTGGCTTGATTTTGCAGAATCTTTTGATTTCTTGTTCAACAGAATATAAAGCTCGATAATGCGCGGTTGGGTCAACTTAAATAATTGGTATGTCTTGTCACCAAATTAAAAAAAAAAATCTTTTCGTTAAAGAAACAGTGTCACAAAATCACAAGTAATCCTAATTTGAATCAGCTGGATTTTTAAAACATTATTCTATAGGCGAGAGTGGTTAGGCTTCAACATCAAGGTCATTGTGAGAACAGACACATTAACATTTGTACTCAACTCAACGCTTAGATTTGGAGCATGGATGACATAGAATTATTATTACAATTACATATAGCAAGTGGAGAGCATATCTATCTCTTAAGTTTTGAGCAATTATTTTGGGAAACAATACATATCAGTCAGAACAAAATAATACTACTTTTTTTATAACAAATATTACTATATTTTATAAAGGTGCATGATGATTAAAATTAAAAAATGAAATGAAGAGGAAGGAAGGCATGGAGGACAAGTGTACAACTGTACAAGACTGGGTAACATGTAGAAATGCGAAATTGCGAATTAAGTGACAAAGAAGGGGTTAAATTGGGGTGGGATGATTGGCCCTATGAGATCATTTGCAATATGTTCCACCGAACATACAAAGAGGTAGGACCCAATGGCCCATGGCCTGTAATCTGATCTCAGAGACTGGACCATCCCCCAGCATCACCCCCTCGGGCATCTCCACACGCAATTGCCTCATATTCATGGTCAGAAGAGCTCGCCTCATATTCAATCACAACATTTATTTATTTATTTATTTATCATACACTACGTTCATTAATAACAAACGTTAACGAAGGTTTATTTTGTTATAGAAGTTTAAGTGTATGACAAAATATCTTGTAAATATGTTTTGTTCTATTTTTACCCTAGAAACAATGTTTTAAACTTCCGATTGGATATCAAGTCAAAAAGTCGAAAACTAATTATTGTTCAGAGGGACACTTTATATCTGGAAACAAAAATAAAAAATATTGAAGCGAGTGTTTTTGTATGTTACATGTTATTAAACTAAAAGTAAGAAGGAGCATGGTTAAGATTGGCGTAAGGAGTTCAGTTCAAAATGATTGGCATAAGGAGAGAATAAAATCTTAATTTTTTAAAAAATAAAGGACTATTATTTAAAAAAGAAACCGTTGGAATTGATTTTAAAATTTAAGTTTGAAATATCTTATATAAAGGGAACAAATTTAGAGAAATACTATTAAATTAACAGTGATTCTCGACATTCCCTATATATATAGAGATAGATAGATAGATATGATGTTAATTTTTTTTTGGACTGAGTTATTAATATATGTAATTGGAATGTAGTCCTTACATGAATCGGATTAAGTTGAATTTATTTTAAGAAATTCAGGGTGTAAAAATGATGAATCACTTTGAATTGTTTTTATTTATCATTTATTATCAAAATTAGTTTATTGTACTTATAAACTACAGTAACATATAGTCATCTAATTATATGTAATATATGTCAAAATATAAAGATATATTTTATTTACTTGATCTTAAAAAAATAACTTCATACTATAATTTAGACTAAAATGAGTATTTTTTATAATTACCGTGAAACCAGAAAAGAGTGTGTCTAGCCGAACAATGTGCCACCGGCATGCAAGTAAAGCGCAAGATGATAACCCAAGAAAGGAGAAGAACAGTACTCATTTCCTAATTGTATATATATATGACACGATTCAACTTTTTTAAGAAGATGATATTAAGATAAATAACTCACAATGGTTAAATTTTTTGCTACACTAATTCACTTGATTATTGATTATAAGTTCATATATAATTAATTGACAAATATGTTATGATTAAGTGACTCGTTTCGTTTTCATATCAATCTCTATAATAAAAGTCAAATGTAACTTATACTTTATTAGTTGTAATTATAAAATCAGGTTGACTTTTTTGTGACATTTGAATATTTAAATTGGATCACTAAATTGTAAGATATAAGTTAGCTTATAAATAAAATAAATTAGTTTTAAATAAAAAAGATAAAAATAAACAATTTAAAGTCAACTTATCTTATAATCAAGAGTTTGTGAGAGAGAGAAAGTAGTGTGAGTGTGTGAGTGTGTGTGTGTGTGTGTTTGAGAGACCAATATTTGATAGAGCAGCAAGAATGCAAGGCTCTGAGTATAATCTTAATGTCATGGATCGCTCCCTTACAATCACCACGCCAATTTCAATTCTCCTTTAATTTTGTAATATTTAAACGGAGACTTGTTATTGATCCTCTCCGATGATGGATGATTTCCTCTTAATTTTGTGACTGAAAATTTAGAATATTTGTAATTTGATGGGTTAATTAATATCATAATCAATTAATTACACGGAGACCTTGAGTATGAGCTTTATAAGAGTGATCGTCCCCTTACGATGATTACACTTAAATTTTGATTCTCCTTCGCAATTTTTATGTTTAAAGTGAAAAAATGATTATATAATTGTCATGAAGTGCAAAAATGACCATTTTGGAGTAAAACTAACCATTAAATTTTAAAATTTGGGCGAAAATGACCATCACAGTTAATTTTTTTACTTTTTTACAAGTCATTTTCTCTCGATCCATCTCTTACTAAAATATGTGACAGACTTATATATTTATCTGTCCTTGTGATCATGATGCGGCAGAAGTTGACACATTAAAAAGTGAAAACATTGAATGTGATGGTTATTTTTACCCTAGTTTGAAATTTGACGGTCAATTTTGCTCCAAAAACTTTTACATAGTCATTTTTGCACATTCATGACAATTACATGGTCATTTTCGCACTTTAGTCTCAACATTTAAACGGAGATAACTGTTCTTCTCTTCTCTCATGAAGATTTGCTGATTTCCTCTTCACATTTTGTGACTGAAAATTTAGAGAATTTGCAATTTGATGGATTAATTTAATATCATAATAAGCCAACGTACGCATAATTATCGGTTAACTTATATATAGCTAAAGGCAATATTTACTTAATGGCAGCTGTACGGAGCAACGTGTGACCCATAATCTCAGTGCTTGGTATATAATTGAAATACCAGTTGAATTATTTTAGTCGTAAATGATATAAGTGATGGATATACTTTTTTTCATTATAAAGTTATATATTTTCTGCTATTAAAAATATATAAAACTTCTAGTTTTAGTACTCAACGCTCATTTTTTTAGTGTTTGCACCCATGAAAAATTGACAAATATTATCAACACAAACATAAATGTATAACTTCCATATTGTTATCGATCACTTTTACTCTTATACCCTCCTAAATGTAGGATTATTTGGAGAGGTATTCTTAATCTTAAATATAAAAATTAATGGTATTTTTTAATTGTTCTCAATTTTTTCTCATATTTTACGTAGTTATTTGGAAACTAAATATAAAACCCTTTTACCTTTTTGGATGAATTAATGATGTAAAATTAATTACTTTAATTTCATAAGTTAATTTTTTTCTTGAAAACTAATAAATTCATTTTTCACTAACAAACTATCATATGATCAAATTTCATTTGACATTTTATAATTTAGTAGTATAATTTACTTCATTAATTTTTACAAAACAATAAAAGCTAAAGGGTCTTATATTTAGCACCGAGGGAGTATAATGTGATTTGAGCTACCCAATTAAAATTTTCAGTCTAATTAAATTGGAAAAATTATAAGTCTTATACTTAGAGCAATATTATTATTTGAGAAAGCTAAGGGCAATTAGTCATCAGTCATCACACATACATAATTTTTGTAGAATAAATAAAACGGTCCTCCATAATAACTTCACATATCAATAGTAATCTGTAAATTTTAATTCTTAAGCATACTTAACCTTTCCATAAGTTATAAAGATATTTCGACCATGTTTCTTTCATATAATCAAATAAATAAATAACACATGGAAATTGGAAGTGTCGGGAGTAATAATTGTCTTTTTATTATATATATATATATATATATATATATATATATATATATATATATATATATTCAATAGTATAGCAGTGAATATAATGGAGTTAGTTGGACATAACATGAGCGCTGTTCATTTGTTGTTATCAGGCAGAAGACTATACATGTGACGAGGATGGTGGCGATGGTTTGATGGGAAGTTCAATTATTCAATGATGCAATTATAGGAGATGCCATGTTCTAGGGGCTCCTAATTAATCCATAAAGCCAATCAACATTGAATTCTAAGAGATATATTATGCCTTTTTCCAATGTAATATGTGTAAGTTTGTGGGTTCTACCCTCTAATTCTAAGTGAGTAGAATAATATTTGAGTGTCTATCATTTTACCAGGAAGGCAATAATGCAATGTTAATGGGTAAACCAAGGTTCTGAAACCCGGACCGACCCGGACGGTCCGACCGGTCGGACGGTGGTAAAAATGGTTTGTCTGCCTCTGTTGGGCCGTTTTGCTGGGCAGCCTGAACGTAATGGATGCACAAGAGGGGGGGTGAATTGTGCTTCAAAAATAAATACTCAAAGTAAATGACACAAGATTTATACTGGTTCGGTCTACCTGACCTACGTCCAGTCCTCAACCACCCAGGCCGAGAGTTTCACTATAACTCAGGTTTTAAATCGGGTTCACCTGAAACCTTACAACCGCAAGTTTTACGGGCTCACTTGCAACCTTACAACAAGTTTTACACTGGCTCACTTGTAACCTATCTAACTGTCTCCCCCTCACACCAAGCAAGGGTTTGAAGTTTACACTTGAAGGCTTTTCTGACTAAGTTCTCTTACAGAACGAATGATGTTACACACTTAAGTTCAATAAATGCTCTTTTAACAGAAAGAGACTTAACTACTGTGAGTACAGAATAGGTAGGTGAAAAATCACTCCAAGTGTTAAATGCTCTTCATTTTTCTGGGCAGCTTGAATGAATAAGGATTTTCTCGCTCAAGAATATTTGAAGATCATTAACTCCTTCATAAATGAAGTTGAGCTTCCTTATATAGTCTTCAAGCATTTTGAACTCTTGGTAGGTGGGCTAGCCGTTTGAATATGTCCGTTTTTCCCTAGTTACCGTTCGCCCATTTAATGCTTCATTAATGCATAGCAGGGTTGACTTGCTTTAACTCTGAAAAGTAGTCCTGACGCCTCTGCTCTGACAAAAGCATTCTGACACTGCATCTCTTTGAACGTTCAGACATTCTGATTGCTTGCGGAAGCAACTTCTCATCCGGAAGCAACCTTACTGAGTGTGCTGCACTTGAACGTTAGTTTAGCAATATAATCATATAGTCTCATGCAGTGGGTGATCCCTAAATCTAAGGTGTATCCGGAAGCACTTCTACATCCGGAAGTAAATTCACTTGATGAGGGATTTAGTTCACCATGACTTGCTCTCGCTTAGTCTATTTCATTCCACCACTCAGCGCTAGTCACTGAGCTATCGGAAGCACTTTTACTTGACGTGGTGAATTCACTGACGCTTAGGGTGAAATCTATTCTATCAGTCTGCGCCAGTCAAGATCTAATAGGAAGCAACTTCACTTGATGTTGCATTTCTGCTGACGCTCGGGGTTATATCTAGTCTATCAACCTGCGCCAGTCTAAATCTAATAGGAAGTGCTTTCACTTGGCGAAGTAGACTTACTGACGCTTGGGGTAATAACTATTCTATTGCTCTGCGTCAGTCTAAGTCTAACAGGAAGCGCTTTCACTTGGGGAAGTAGACTTACTGACGCTTGGGGTAATATCTATTCTGTCGCTCTGCGCCAGTCTAATTCTAACAGGAAGCGCTTTCACTTGGGGAAGTAGACTCACTGTCGCTTGGAGTAATATCTATTCTATCGCTCTGCGCCAGTCTAAGTCTAACAGGAAGCAACTTCGCTTCCGATTGAACCATAGCTTAGTCTTAGGGTTTGTGCACCTAAAGTTCATGGACTAAGTTAAATCCCTAGTTATTTACTTGCTGACGCTGGGGGATGAAAGCATTCATCCGCATGCGCAAGTCCTAATCTAACCGGAAGTAAATCTTCATCCGGAAGCACTCTTACTTGGGATCCTAAGTATACTATTGCTTCCTAGGCACTTGGTCTAATCCTTTATATTTTAGTCTTCATCAAAACTTAAGATTCTAACATTCTCCCCCTTTTTGATGATGACAAACTTAGCTTTATCGATTAAGTTCATATGAAAGGATTAGCTGAAGAATAAAAGCAATAGTTCAGAATAAGTAACTTAGACAAATATTATTGATAAGCATAGGTTACAGGTCAGAGCATATAATTAGATAACATTTACAAGCAGCGAGCATATAGTAGGCAGATATGAGAACATGCATGAAAAGATGAACATTTCTAAGTAAACAAAAAAAATTTTGGGCTGGGGGTTGTTTCTTTGTTTCTTCTTTCTGGGTTGTTTCTTTGTTTCTTCTTTCTCTCCCTCTCTTCTTCATCAAGGAACTCCCAGGGTAGCAAGGCTAGTGGTCAATGCATTTCTCCCCCTTTTGGCATCATCAAAGAGTGTTTTCCATATTTGATCGCCGCAGCCTCCTCCTTAGGGATGGACTTCCTCTTCTTAGAACCCACTAACAGTTCTGCCATTCTACCAGAAGTTTCAGGCTGACCTTGAATATTTTCATCCTGCCCTAGAGCAATTTGCCGAGAAACTTCATGATGTTCTTGATGTCTTTCACGATGCCCAGATTTTCCAGAATGTTGATGGCTTGATTTCCCAGATTTGGACTTGTGTTTCTTAGATGAGGAGGGTTTCCTCGAAACTGGGTTTGCTTCAGAGGGTTCGGCCATTTTTGTGGGGTTGATGAAATGTTTATATGAAGAACATAGATGAAAATGAAGAATGTGTGAAATGAGATGTCCCTTTTATAGGTAAAGTCACTAAGGGCAAAAAGGTCATGCTCCTTCACATTATCACACATTGGGTAGCGTAAACGCCTTAAGTTGGATCGATATACCTGATGACACGTGTCGCTTCATATTGTCAGAGAAGTCGAAACGTCTCATTTGGAAGTTGAAGCGTTTTCTGAAGTGACGTGTCTTCTTGGACTTGTGCTGACGCTCTCTTGGTTTGATCATCCAGCGTCAGTGTGTAATCATTCGGAAGTGGTTTTGCTTCCGGTTGCACTTACTTAAGATTCAACATTGAATACCTGCAAGGACATATATTGGCACTCCGATGCCTAAGTCAGTATTGTTGTAAGTGATATATATAAAAAAAAATAATAATTACACTTCATTTGGGTTTACCATTCCCAATTCACCTCTAATGAAAATAAACTGGTCAGTCCCCAGAGGCTTGGTGAAGACATCCGCAAGCTGTTGTTGTGTGGGAACAAACTGCACCTTGACATCCTTCTTTTGAACATGGTCTCTGATGAAGTGATGTCGGACGTCAATGTGCTTTGTCCTGGTGTGCTGAACTGGATTCTTGGCGAGGCTAATTGTGCTTGTGTTATCACAGAGGATGGGCGCCTCAGGAAACTCCAAGCCAAGATCTCTCAACTGGTTTTTCAGCCATAGCACTTGTGCACAGCAACTTGCAGCAGCAATGTATTCTGCCTCAGTGGATGACAAGGACACGCAGGTTTGCTTCTTGCTGGCCCAAGACACCAGACAACCACCAAGGAAGGCGCATTGTCCACTGGTGCTCTTTCTATCTGTTTTATAACCTGCGTGGTCAGAGTCAGAATAAGCCCACAAGAACTCTTGGTTACCTCTGGGATACCAAAGACCAAGTTCTTGTGTTCCCTCAAGGTATCTCAGAATACGTTTAACACATGTCAAGTGTGATTCCTTGGGGTTGGCTTGAAACCTAGCACACATGCCTACGCTAAATTGAATATCAGGCCTGCTCGCCGTTAAGTATAGGAGGGAACCTATCATTCCCCTGTACATGGGCAGGCTGACACTTTTACCCTTGGCGTCAGCGTCGAGTGCAGCTGAGGTGCTCATAGGAGTATCATACTCCTTGCATTCATCCATCCCAAACTTTTTGAGTAGTTCTCTGCAGTACTTGGTTTGGGAGATGAAGATTCCGTTCTTCTTTTGTTTGATTTGCAGGCCTAGGAAGAATGTTAGTTCTCCCATCATTGACATCTCAAATTCACCCTGCATAATCTTAGAGAAATCTTCACAAAGCTTCTCGTTAGTTGCCCCAAAGATAATATCATCAACATAAATTTGGACAATTAACATATCTCTATCTTTGTGAAGAATAAACAGTGTATTATCTAATTTGCCTCTTGAGAAACCCTTGCCCAGCAAAAAGCTGCTGAGTCTCTCATACCAAGCTCGAGGGGCTTGTTTCAGGCCATACAAAGCTTTCTTTAATCTATACACATGTTTGGGGTTCTTATGGTTTTCAAAGCCAGGAGGTTGTTCTACATATACCTCTTCCTTAATATAACCATTAAGAAATGCACTCTTTACATCCATTTGATATAATCTGAAACCTTTCATGGATGCAAAGGCTAGAAGAATCCTTATTGCCTCAAGTCTAGCGACTGGAGCAAAAGTTTCTTCATAGTCAATGCCTTCTTCTTGGTTGTATCCTTTAGCTACCAGTCTGGCTTTGTTTCTAGTGATTTGACCTGTCTCATCCAGTTTGTTTTTAAAGACCCACTTGGTTCCTACTATGGATTGATGAGACGGCCTTGGGACTAGTTCCCACACTTGACTTCTTTCAAATTGATTCAGCTCTTCCTGCATGGCAATAATCCAGTCGCAGTCCTCAAGAGCTTGTTCAACTGAAGTTGGTTCGATTTGAGATAGGAATGCTCCAAACTCAACTTCATTTTGAACTTGTCTTCTAGTTCTGACACCAGAAGAAACATCACCAAGCACTTGATCAAGAGGATGATCCCTGTGATGTCTCCTAGCTATTGGCAGCTGTGCCTCCTCAGCCATGGGTTGCCCACTAGGTACATCACTGGGTTCACCTTCTTCTTTGGGATAGCTTGTTGTTGTTTCTTTTGGTGGTGAGGAAGATGATGGAAGATTTGGAAAGTTAAGTGCTTCATCATCTTCTGTGGATTGTCCCCATGTAGGAGTTTCATCAAATACAACATGCATGGACTCTTCTACAGTTTTAGTTCTTATGTTGTATATCCTATATGCTTTGCTCCTAAGGGAATATCCTATGAATATACCTACATCAGCCTTTGGATCAAACTTACCCAAATTTACCTTCCCATTGTTATGCACGTAGCATTTTGATCCGAATATTCTGAGATGGCTGATGTTGGGCTTCCTTCCTTTATATAGCTCGTATGGAGTCTTATCCAAGCCCTTGCGAACATAAGCTCTGTTGGAGATATAGCAAGCAGTGCTCATAGCGTCCGCCCAGAACATTTGAGAGACTTCTTTCTCGTTCAGCATGCTTCTAGCCATCTCCGTCAGAACCCTGTTCTTTCTTTCGACTACTCCATTTTGTTGAGGAGTTCTCGGAGCTGAGAAGTTATGTTCAATGCCGTTTTGCTCACATAGCTCAGTGAAGCTATGGTTCTCAAACTCTCCTCCATGGTCTGTCCTTATGGCTGTGATTTTGAGATCCTTCTCATTCTGCACTTTCTTAGCCAGGACAACGAAAGCATCAAAAGCATCTTGCTTAGAGGCAAGAAACAAAGTCCACGTAAACCTTGAATAGTCATCCACCACCACTAAAGCATATAGGTTTCCACCCAAGCTTTTTACTCTTGCTGGCCCAACCAAATCCATGTGGATTAGTTCCAAGGGCCTGCTGGTGGAGACTCTCTTCTTGGTTTTAAACGAGGATTTTGTTTGCTTTCCTCGTTGGCAGGATTCACAGATAAAATCATGCTTAACCTTAAAAGGGGGAATACCTACAACTAGCTCTTTTTTAATTAGCATGTCCAATTGAGTAAAGTTAACATGAGCTAGTCTCTTATGCCAAAGCCAGCTATTCTCGTCACTAGATATTAGACATTTTTCTTCTAGCTGTTGACATAAATCTAAGGTATATAGATTCCCATTTCTAATTGCCTTAATTTTGCATTTTAGGTTGGCCTTATCTATATTCAGATCCTGCTTATCAACTATTAAGCACTCATTTGAATCAAATATTACCCAGTTACCTTTGTCCGTGCTTTGACTTACACTTAGCAGGTTGTGACAGAGACCGTCCACTAGATATACATCTTTGACTGGTCCGACTTCTCCAACTCCAGTGATCTTGCCACTTTGATTTCCTCCAAAGGTCACTGTGGCTCCATCTTTGATCACCAGAGACTTGAACTTGTCTCTGTCTCCAGTCATATGTCTCGAGCATCCGCTATCGATGTACCAATTTTTGTTCTTGGATGCCTTGAGACACACCTGAAACAATCAAGCAATTTTAGGTACCCAACCTCTCTTGGGTCCTTTGTCATTAGTGTCTAGGACCCTTGGCCTAGCTTTGGGCTTATCCTTGTGCCTATACACATTTGGAGCCTTTGGCCTAGTGTTGGCTCTAGACTCTTGGGTTCTCCCAGTGGGATGATTCCAGGCTTGGGATCCTTGTCCTCTCTTGATTTCCTTTGCAGGTGGAGGATCCTTTGTAGCCCTGGTTCCTTTAGGGACCCACTTGTATGAGCTGTTAGCTCCATGCTTTTTAGCATTACAGGTGGACATCGAGTGTCCTTTTCTGTTGCAGTAATTACAGAAGCTGAAAGGTGAGGAGCTATGACTGGTGGCTTTATGGAAGAACTTTAAGTAAGGCTTTACTTTTGGTTCTTCCCACGTTTTCTTCCTGGGGGTATATCCCAAGCCAGTCCTATCCCTATATGCCCTTTGGTTCATTAAAAGTATATTCAGCATTTCTGAACCATTGGTGAATTTCTGCAGGGCATTTTGCAGCTTATTATTTTCTTCTGAGATTTTGCTGCAATTTGGACAGCTCTCAGGTGTTGGGATGTTGGGTTCTGCTTGAGGAGAACCCTGTCCATCCACCATTGGAGATCTTCTAGCTTCCGCTAGTTCCTCACTGAGTGAGTCCACCTTGGACTCAAGTGACTCCTTTTTGGTTTTCAAGAATTTATAGGCTTTACATAGTTTAGAGAATTCTTCATGAATCTCATTGTAAGCCTCTTGTAGTTCAGGAAGAGTTACCTCATGTTCTTCATTGGTGAGGTCAAGATCTGAAGATGCTTCCTCATCCTCTTCTCTAGCTACCAGGCAGAGGTTGGCAACTTCTTCATCATCACTTGCTTCCTCATCTGAGCTGTTTACCCAAATGGAGGAAACGAGTGCCTTTCTTTTATCCTTGCCTTTGGACCTCTGCAGGCTGGGACACTCAGCCTTGAAGTGACCAGGCTTACTGCATTCAAAGCACACAGGGACCTTCTCTTTCTTGTATCCCCTCTTCTGGCTGGTGTCACCTTTCTGATAGCCTTCCTTCTTCCTGAGGAATTTCCTGAACTTCCTCACCATCAGGGCCATCTCCTCATCGTCCATCTCATCGTCGTCATCCTCATCATTGTCCTTGATCTCTTTGCTGGGAGCAACGAGAGCAAGGTTCTTACTCTTGGATGAGGTTTGAGGAGCTCTCATAGCCAGCAAGGTTGGCTCATATTCAGCAAGTGAGCCAAAAAGAGCGGTGACGGAGCTGGTTGATTCTCCTTGCACTTCTTGCAGAATAGTGACTTTGGTGATCCAGTCACCCTTCAAGATTTTCAGAATCTTGCTCACCTGCTCTCTTTCAGGGATATCCTTACCAAGCGAGGCTAGATTATTGATGAGATGGGTGAATCTGAGCTCTAGATCTCTGATAGGCTCGGTGGGGCTTAGCATGGCGAATTTGTGGAATTCTTCCACCAGCATCTCAACACGTCTTGCTTTAACTCCACTGGTTCCGGAGTGTGCAGCCTCAAGAGCCTCCCACATATCCTTTGCATTTTTGTGGTGGCTGATCCTGTGAAACTCTTTGTAGCTGAGAGCACACTGGATGTAGTGCATAGCCCTATGGTTGAGTTGGACTAGAGCATAGTCCTCAGCAGTATATCTGGCTTTTGCCTTAGCAAATCCTTCCTCATCTAAGGGAGTTTGATCCCCATGTTCGATCACGTCCCATAGTCTGATATCGCTTGACTTGATATAGGTTTCCATTCTGAACTTCCAGAATGTATAGTTGTGCCCATCGAAGCCTGGGGGCTTGTTGGGTTGTACAGCAACATCTGGCAGACCATACTCCGTATCCATTACTTAGATCTTTGCTTTCCGGATTCGTTGGAATCGAGTGAGAAAGACCCGCTCTGATACCAAATGAACGTAATGGATGCACAAGAGGGGGGGGTGAATTGTGCTTCAAAAATAAATACTCAAAGTAAATGACACAAGATTTATACTGGTTCGGTCTACCTGACCTACGTCCAGTCCTCAACCACCCAGGCCGAGAGTTTCACTATAACTCAGGTTTTAAATCGGGTTCACCTGAAACCTTACAACCGCAAGTTTTACGGGCTCACTTGCAACCTTACAACAAGTTTTACACTGGCTCACTTGTAACCTATCTAACTGTCTCCCCCTCACACCAAGCAAGGGTTTGAAGTTTACACTTGAAGGCTTTTCTGACTAAGTTCTCTTACAGAACGAATGATGTTACACACTTAAGTTCAATAAATGCTCTTTTAACAGAAAGAGACTTAACTACTGTGAGTACAGAATAGGTAGGTGAAAAATCACTCCAAGTGTTAAATGCTCTTCATTTTTCTGGGCAGCTTGAATGAATAAGGATTTTCTCGCTCAAGAATATTTGAAGATCATTAACTCCTTCATAAATGAAGTTGAGCTTCCTTATATAGTCTTCAAGCATTTTGAACTCTTGGTAGGTGGGCTAGCCGTTTGAATATGTCCGTTTTTCCCTAGTTACCGTTCGCCCATTTAATGCTTCATTAATGCATAGCAGGGTTGACTTGCTTTAACTCTGAAAAGTAGTCCTGACGCCTCTGCTCTGACAAAAGCATTCTGACACTGCATCTCTTTGAACGTTCAGACATTCTGATTGCTTGCGGAAGCAACTTCTCATCCGGAAGCAACCTTACTGAGTGTGCTGCACTTGAACGTTAGTTTAGCAATATAATCATATAGTCTCATGCAGTGGGTGATCCCTAAATCTAAGGTGTATCCGGAAGCACTTCTACATCCGGAAGTAAATTCACTTGATGAGGGATTTAGTTCACCATGACTTGCTCTCGCTTAGTCTATTTCATTCCACCACTCAGCGCTAGTCACTGAGCTATCGGAAGCACTTTTACTTGACGTGGTGAATTCACTGACGCTTAGGGTGAAATCTATTCTATCAGTCTGCGCCAGTCAAGATCTAATAGGAAGCAACTTCACTTGATGTTGCATTTCTGCTGACGCTCGGGGTTATATCTAGTCTATCAACCTGCGCCAGTCTAAATCTAATAGGAAGTGCTTTCACTTGGCGAAGTAGACTTACTGACGCTTGGGGTAATAACTATTCTATTGCTCTGCGCCAGTCTAAGTCTAACAGGAAGCGCTTTCACTTGGGGAAGTAGACTTACTGACGCTTGGGGTAATATCTATTCTGTCGCTCTGCGCCAGTCTAATTCTAACAGGAAGCGCTTTCACTTGGGGAAGTAGACTCACTGTCGCTTGGAGTAATATCTATTCTATCGCTCTGCGCCAGTCTAAGTCTAACAGGAAGCAACTTCGCTTCCGATTGAACCATAGCTTAGTCTTAGGGTTTGTGCACCTAAAGTTCATGGACTAAGTTAAATCCCTAGTTATTTACTTGCTGACGCTGGGGGATGAAAGCATTCATCCGCATGCGCAAGTCCTAATCTAACCGGAAGTAAATCTTCATCCGGAAGCACTCTTACTTGGGATCCTAAGTATACTATTGCTTCCTAGGCACTTGGTCTAATCCTTTATATTTTAGTCTTCATCAAAACTTAAGATTCTAACACAGCCCGCTTTAAACTGCTTTTAAGCCGTTGTTGACCCGGGAGCCGGAGTTGGGCCGTGAACTGGAACGAGCCGGACCGGTCAGAAATTGAAGACTGCAAAAAAAAATATATCAGCAGAAAAAAAAATGAACTTGATTAAAAAAATATCTTCATCCTAATTATATTAAGTTATTAAGTATTAACAATATTTATATATTTAATTTTATTAAATTATTACGTCACCGGTTCGACCGAACGGTCCAACCGTTTCATCCGTTTCAACCATGACCCGCTCAGTTTTCCGGCTCGACGTCCGGCTCGGGTTTTAAAACCTTGGTCAAGGTTCTGAAACCCGGACCGACCCGGACGGTCCGACCGGAGGTAAAAACGACCCGTCTGTCTCTGTTGGGCCGTTTTGCTGGGCAGCCCGCTTTAGGCCGCTTTTAAGCCGTTGTTGACCCGGGAGCCGGAGTTGGGCCGTGAACCGGAACGAGCCGGACCGGTCAGAAATTGAAGACTGCAAAAAAAAAAAATATATCAGCAGAAAAAAAAATGAACTTGATTAAAAAAATATCTTCATCCTAATTATATTAAGTATTAACAATATTTATATATTTAATTTTCATTAAATTATTACGTCACCGGTTCGACCGAACGGTCCAACCGTTTCAACTGTTTCAACCATGACCCGCTCAGTTTTCCGGCTCGACGTCCGGCTCAGGTTTTAAAACCTTGGGGTAAACTTTTCTTTACAAATAAAAAAACGGCATTCGCACCTCTCCAAACACGTCTCCTTAATACCACATTATTCCTTTATTGCAAGTCATTTGTCACTTTTTCTTTTGCCAGTAATTTGTCACTTATTTTTACATGCCAAAATATGTATTGAATTAATAAAATTCTTAACTTTACTTTCGTTGTTTTCCCTCTATCTATTTAATTAGCTACATTTACACCATTCTCATATCCCTCTCATTTTTTCTTTTTTTTTCTCTAAAACAAAGATTAAATAAGGCAAATTAAACTAAAAAAAGTATCTTTGAATGCATGCAGGCGGTCTGACCTATTTTCGGTAGGCCTCTGATCTTTTATGGGAAAATGCCATTTAAATTCCTCCGAATATACAAAAGGACAATTCAGGAACTCAAACTTTCAAAAGGACCATGAAGGAACTAGGACCTAGTTGACATTTTAAAATTGTGTGAAAAGACAAAATTGCCCTAATCATAAAACAGAAATTACTAACCACCCTTACACCCACCATTTTCAATAAGGTGGTTAGTAATTTCTGTTTTATGATTAGGGCAATTTTGTCTTTTTACACAATTTTAAAATGTCAACTAGGTCCTAGTTCCTTCACGGTCCTTTTGGAAGTTTGAGTTCCTGAATTGTCCTTTTGTATATTCGGAGGGATTTAAATGACATTTTCCCATCTTTTATTCTTACAATAAATTATGGCTTTAGTTTGTAAATCAGACACCAACAACTGCAAGAGTCCTCGTATACGTGTATTTGTAGAGGAAAGTAATTATTATACTTCCCATGTGAAACTCAATTCTATAAAATGTTTTGTTTTGTTTTTAATATTATTTTCATCAAGCTATTTTGATGTTTTTCTCCCATAAATACGAAGAAATTACAAATAAAATATGTTTACATCTTAATGTAGTGAATCCAATGGTATGAAATGAAATTGTTTAATTTCATGTGAAACTCAATTCTATAAAATGTTTTGTTTTGTTTTCAATATTATTTTCATCAAGCTATTTTGATGTTTTTCTCCCATAAATACGAAGAAATTACAAATAAAATATGTTTACATCTTAATGTAGTGAATTCAATGGTATGAAATGAAATTGTTTAATTCAAAATAGAAGTTGCCATTCTTCTAATAATATATTTTATTTATTTTGCCCTCATTTTGTAGGTCTGTTTGGATTAACTTTTGGAGAATAACTTCTAGAAAAAAAAGAAAAAAAAAAAATCTTTTAAAAATATAGATTTTAGATAATAACTTATGAAAAATTGAAAAAAAATAGTTTCTCATAAAACCTAAATTTTCTGCTATAATCTAGATTTTCAGTTAAAAAATTTCTTCTAAAAAAATGTGAATATTTGTCTAAAAAATATGCTATTCTGAAAAAACTGAAAAATGTCTATCTACTTTAATTTTAAAACTCAGGTTTAAACTCAATCCTAAATTTAAAATCTAAGTTTAAGGGTGTTCTCATTCTCCAAGGTTTTCCGCTAACATGAAATTTAAGAATTTTAGCCGAAATGGTCTCCGAATATGGAAACCAATGTTAAATACTGCTACTATAATGTCTTGTCAAACGACTATTGACTAGTGAAAGGAGTAATAAAGGGATGAAATTCCCGTTTTGATCGTTGAGTCATGATTGAATATGAGATGAAATGGTCATTTCAGTCCAATTATTTGTGGTAGTCTTGTCAAATAATCAGTGCTTTTGACCTTCCCATCGACAATCTATAAGTCTAAGACAAATATATAATATAAATAAAATTAAAAATTAAAAGGCTGGAAAGGACGGTGAGGCACTCAAAATATTAATAATGACATTAGGTCGATGATCGCTCCCTTCCACTCGCTTACCTTCCGGGTTAGGGAAATATAGGCAGAGCACCGCATCTCAAAATATGATTTAATTAATTCTATATTATATTCTTAATTGCTCCCTCCGGTTTTAATTATAAGTCGCCTTTAACTTTTTTGAAAAATTCTAAAAAAAAGCAGAATAAGTCAATCATAAATTGATTTAATTAATTTTTTTTCACTTAAACTAGTTTGTTTAACCTATAAACTAATGACTAATATAAAAATTTATCAAATATGTCATAATTTAATAACATATTTTGTAACCTTAATATCTCCAAAAAAAGTCAACCGTGACTTATATTTAGGACCGGAGGGAGTATTATCCTTGGTCTATTCGACTATTAAGGTTTAAGAACTATGCTCCTGAAACATTATAATTAAAGTTGCAAAAATGATGTGGGCATTTTTGATCGATTTTAGCAATTACTACGCGCGCAATTTTGGCGCCCAAGAAAAAACCTTAAGGTGTTTGATGAACTTGAACTAATTAAACTATATATTGGTAATTTTGTAACTACGCCCCATACAGTAATGTCACGTATTAATGTTTGACTGGAATTAATAGACATTTTCATGTGAGTTACTCTCCTCGTGTGTGTGTGTCACATTATCATATAAAGTAGGGTTAAGGGTCAAATCTAACACTCTATTATTGTCAAAAGTTCACCAACATAAACAAGAATTTGATGCTCAAATGTAACACACATCTATTCAAAAATGGCTCAAAGCTAACATTTCTGTCAATTTTAACTGGTTTGACAGTTAAGTTTAACCAGATCATGTCACGTCACCTGTTGTGTCACCCATTTAGGCCACGTCATCCGCCATGTAATCTGCAATGTGTCATCCAATTATGGATAGTAAGTGGGTCCTATTGGGTGACGCGGCGGATAACGTGTCCCAAATTGGTGCCGTGGCGGATGACGTGACATGACCTAGTCAAACTTAACGGTCAAACCCGTTATAATTGACGGAAATGCTAAATTTGAACCATTTTAGAATAGATGTGTGCTATATTTAAGCCATCAAATTCTTGTTTATGTTGGATAAACTATTGACAATAGTAGAATGCTAGATTTGACCTTAACCCTATAAAGTATGATTGAATATTCAAAAGTTGTAATCACTATTTTAAACAAGTTCCTAAATAGGAAGAGTTTCAATTTTTATGTGATGGGTAGTTCAGGGGAACAGCAGGCATATCTCGCCAGGCGCTAGCAGTGAGTGACATAGCAAAAGAAGTGGTTCATGAGATTCCATCCATTCCCAATACCAAGATTCCGCGTCATTATATTGGAGGCACCTTCAATGATTGTAGTGAATCGCGACTGACCACTGCCACTCTTCAAATTGCATCTTCCGCAATCTTAAGATGCGTAACCTTTCCGGATTTTGCTTCCCCTACAGACCCTCTTCTGGACAACAAAAATTATGAATCTAATATGGTTTAAAACATTTTTTTTCAAGAAAATGAGTGGTAGGCCAGGCGGGGGCATTAATTTGATTTTTTATATATTAAGTTCATTGAATGTGTGGGAAACACAAGTAAAAAACACAATTATAGTTGGAGTTGAGTACTTATGCTTTGATTTTATCCTTTAATTTAAAGATAAACTAAAATGTGATACTACTCCTCCTTAAAATCAAACCGACCTTCCTGCAACATGCATGAGCTTATGTGCTCATAATTGCAAAAATCATGACCAGGAGAACAGAACACAAGAGTTCAAGGATATATGTTGGTATACATAATCTGATCTTTTATATACTAATTTTTTTATCAGGATTTTATAGACTAAATGATGATACAAACAAAATCATCAGGGGATGTAACGATATTTAATGGTAACTAAATGAGGCATTTTTAACCCATTGGTAATGATGATTTATGGCTTCAAAATGACATATATATAATGAAAAACCAAAATCTATTAACTTAGCTCAAGCACATGTCTTTGGTTCTAAATACTCCTCTTCTTTAATATTTCATCAAATAAAATCATATATTATTAGTGTATATATACGTGGACTAATAAGACATGCAGTGCCTTGGTACACACCTAGATGTTAAGATAATACTTCATCTATTTCTAAATATAATATCACTTTGATTTTTTTTAAAAAAAATTAAAGTTGAGTTGCAAAATTGATTACTTTAAGTTGTCTTAAATAATTATTATTTTCCTTAAAACTAGTTTATTTTACTTACAAATTTTTATTCTAATAACATGATACATATGTTATAAGTTTGTGATTACTCTGCTTTCTTAACCTAAATTTCAAAATAAAAGATAGAGTGATCTTATATTTAGATTACACGGAGTAATATACAGTATACTTTGCCAAGAAGAAAGATTTAACCGATACTAACACACTAAGCAATATGAGACACCTTGAAACACCAACATTCTGACCCAAGAGCTTACATCATTTTCTATCGTCAATTACTCCCAAAATGAAATACACACACACACACATTCGCATTAATTAATAGATACAGTTGTGGGAAAAAATAAAAAAGGAAAGGTACAGATAAAATGACCATGGGTGTTTGGCTGGAAGATCTGCTCCTGCATTATTAGTGGAATTGAAGTGGACCCCTTGGAAACGCACTAAATCCACCAAGTCTCAAAAGGAATATATCGCCCACCACATCATCCAACACACATGGCCAAACATACCCGGAGCTGGACATTTTATATAAAGCCATATATCATTCGTTCTGTAACCCACACCACCACCTTCACTTCCTCACCACCTTGCTTCCTCCTAATCCTCCCCATTTCTTCATCATCAGTTCATCACTTCACCACAATAAGTGCACTTTATTTGCAACCCATATATATATACACACATAAAAAAATTGTTGATCCAAAGGCATCTATTAATAATTGAGGCAACCTTAGCTTATGGGTAGTGCAGATTACATGTACACCTCGGCGGATAACACGGAGGAGCGTGCTCCGCGCGTGGAGATTCCGCCGCCTCAACCATTTGTGAAGTCATTCGTGTACTCTCTGAAGGAGACTTTCTTCCCTGATGACCCTTTGAGGCAGTTCAAAAACCAACCACCATGTAGAAAGTTTCTTCTTGGGCTCCAGTTCTTCTTTCCTGTCTTTGAGTGGGCCCCTCGTTACACTCTCAGCTTCCTCAAGTCTGACATCATCGCCGGCATCACCATCGCTAGCTTGGCTATTCCTCAAGGCATTAGTTATGCCAAACTCGCCAACCTCCCTCCTGTTCTTGGACTATGTACGTTAGTTATCTCTCAAAATTCAACTTCATATAATATAATCCCTCCGGTTCTAAATATAAGAACTAGTTGACTTTTTTGGAGATGTAAGGTTATAAAATATGTTATTAAATCATGACATATTTGATATATTTTTAAATTAGTCATTAGTTTATAGGTTTAATAAACTAGTTTAAGGGAAAAAATTAGGTAAATCAATTTATAATTGACTTATTTTACTTTGATTTTCCAAAAAATCAACTAGGTCTTCTATTTAGGACAGGAGGGAGTATCATAATTTTACTTTATATTTTAAAGTACAACATATATATGCATGAACTAGTTGAGCTGACTCTTTATAAGTTCCCCTCTATGATCTTGAACTTGAGTGCATATATATCATAAGGTTAAGTAGATTGTTTTTGAAAGGTTAATGATGTAAAGTCAGTCAGTTTAAAGTTTATATATTTAATTATGACCTTTTCTGAAAATTAATTAGCTAGCTTTCTTATAAACCGACGTATAATATAATAATTGCATGTAACATGGTTTAAAATGAAGTAATCTATATTTAGATTTCTTAACCTCTCTCCATGACGAGGAAGTCAACTTTATTTTATATCATTAGATAGATTATTTAACCTTGTGGAGAGTATGGAATAATGAACAAAGGAATGGGTGCAGATTCAAGCTTCATACCACCACTGATTTACGCGATGATGGGAAGTTCGAGGGATTTGGCGGTGGGGACAGTGGCGGTTGGGTCGCTTTTACTTGGTTCTATGTTATCCAGATCGGTTAATTCCAACGTTGATCCCAAGCTCTATCTTCACCTTGCCTACACTGCCACATTCTTCGCTGGGGTATTGCAGGCTTCGTTAGGCTTGTTCAGGTACGTAATTATTAGTACCAGCTAATAATCTATGCAGGTAGTTAGAAACTAGGAATGGCACGCACATGTGGTTTCTCTGTCAATTATAACTAATTATATTAATTAACACGTTTCATAAATTAAAATAATTATGACCAATCTATGTATTTCCAATCAATCATATTTTATGATGTATGTTGTTGTGTCATATACAACCATCGCACGATATACAACCATTGCACCTGTTCTAGTCGATGTAGCTTTAAAAAATAAAGAATTATAAAATAGCCAAAACGAAAATTTATTCAAATAATAAATGGTAATATTAATCATATATATACATTCCTTGTCTTTTTCGTCTATGATCTACTAGTCTCGCGAGAGAAATTTAATGATGAGAAAACAGTACTCGACTCCAGCTGACCACATAATTTGTAGCTTAGGTTTATTACTGTGCATAGTGTGGAGGAATTACTTTTCAAGTTGAATCATTAGATCCAGAAGAAAGATTCATTCTTGGTTTTGATTCTCTCAAAATCCTTTTACTCCCCATCCCTCAGAATCACTATATCTTGACTGTCCATTCAATCTAATTAAAACCCATCATTCCCCATGTTTCGCAACAAATGGTAACATTACTACAATTATCTGGGAATAAAAATATCTGTGCGGAAAATAAGTTAATTTGATTGATTGGGTGGTTATTTCAGTATTTCTTTCACATGGCCCCATGCTAGCTAGCTAGAAGACAAAAGCAATGGGATAAATGTTGGATGTGTGTGTGTGTGTGTACGATCATGTTTATGCATAAATTAAACAATATATATGCTTAATTTGTTTAATGATAATATATATTGATTAGGGATGGGGAATTATATTGAATGGTGACAGGCTAGGGTTTATCGTGGATTTTCTGTCGCATGCATCAATAGTAGGGTTCATGGGAGGAGCAGCCACAGTGGTTTGCCTGCAACAGCTAAAATCGATTCTGGGACTTGAACATTTCACCCACGAAGCCGATCTTGTCTCTGTGTTGCGATCTGTTTTTAGCCAAACACATGAGGTCAAATATCTTCCCTTCCTTGTCTTTTTCCTCTCTCTGCCATTTCTTTTCTCCACTACACATATATAATACTACCTCCGGTCCTAAATATAGGATCTAATTGACTTTTTTTTAAGAGATTAAGGTTGTGAAATAGGTTATTAAATGATGACATATTTGATATATTTTTAGATTATCTATTAGTTTATTGGTAAAATAAACTAGTTTAAGGTTAAAAATTAAGTAAATCAATTTATAATTAACCTATTTTGCTTTTTTAAGGATTTTTCAGAGAAAGTGAATTATGTCTTATATTTAGGACCGGAGGGAGTATATAACACACGTTATATAATTGGAACACATTGTCCATGCCTCTAATTATTGTTAGTATTATTTTTTTTTAAAGAAAAATGTATAGTTGGCTCTCACTGCACATTGTTTGGTACTTTATGAAACGTTATAGTTCGTGATTTCTGAACTTGTCTTTACAACTCGCTATAATGGAACACGTATCAATACTATTGAAAAAGGTTTTGTGGCATTTTTTTTATATATTATATTGTGGCGTTTAAAAACAGATAGCCAGGGTGCATGATTGCTCGCTCTTGGGGCGCTTTTAAAACGCCTCGATAGAGTTTTGACTTTGGCATAGTATGGGCTTATGGCCTCATTCATTCAATTGATTTATGATTTTGTGTTGCAGTGGAGATGGGAAAGCGCTGTGTTAGGGTGCTGCTTTATTTTCTTCTTGCTCATCGCCCGATACTTTGTAAGTGAAGTACCCTGAAACTCACGCAAATATATGTGTATTTTAAATAAAAAATCTAACCTACCTACATTTAAATAATGGTGCCATTGTGTCCCTGTGTGTAAACTTTTAGATATTAAATTAATGAAGATCATGGCGCATTTTTTCATCTTTGATTGATTATAATGTATTTGATTCGGCTCTTTTCACTTTCTTTCGTCACAAAAACACTCATGTCATCGACATGGAAAACTTAAAGAGACGATGAAAAGTTTGTTCATAGAAAGAGTCTTGACTTTAGGCCGTGAAAGATTTGATTAATTAATTAATAATAAGTTTGCCCTTTTGAAAAAAATTAATATTCCCTCCGTTCCTAAATATAAGATCACTTTGGTTAATTTGGGGAGATTAAGGAAGACAATAAAATTACATGATCTTCCCAAAATCCCCTCAATTACTTAACTTTAAAAGGAGAAGGGGTTTTCAATGAAAAGAGAGAGTATAAGGGTAGTTTGGGCAAAACTTGAGATAAAATAAAAAATGATCTTATATTTAGGAACTTATCCACTTTCCCAAAGTGATCTTATATTTAGGAAAAAAGGAAGTATCTTTATGCTTGATGGTAAGCTTGCTCCATCTAGGTGACCTTTCTCCCCAGAAAGTCGGCATATATAGTATGTATGTGAGATGAAATTGACAATTCGATGTATATAAATCTAGCCAGCCAGCCAAGTGCATCCAGTTTCAGTTGTCACTCGATGCTTTTAAGTTATTATGTGCATCTATCATGGTGCATGTTATTTCTTTTTCGCCCAAAAAAGGTCCATGCATATGTTAATTCTAAAATAGGCATGATTCACCTTTTCTTGCATATAGATAATGTTTGGAGATAATAAAGTTTGACTGTTTGATTAAAGACACCATGAGATTTGGATGCAATGAAGCAAATATAGTTTGTGTCATTTTTTTCGCCATTTGGTCGGTAAATGAATAGTAGGACGGAGGAACTAACTTGGAATAATATTTGTGGACGCAGAGCAAACAACGACCAAAATTATTTTGGGTGTCAGCAATGGCGCCGTTAACGTCCGTTATACTGGGAAGTCTGCTTGTCTATTTCACGCATGCCGAAAAGCACGGCGTTCAAGTGGTGAGCATGATTGCCTTATCCCGAACTCTCTAGTCTCTATTGATAGTACTTCTTTCTATGGATCATTTATTGTCATAAAAAATTAGTAGTTTTATTTTTCAAAAAATCTAATTCCTTGAGGAAAATTTTTTTATTAAATCAAATATTAATATTTTAAATATAAAATGAATGTCTCACACAATTTTTTTAAATAACACAAAACAATTTTATTTAATTTCCTAGCATTGATTCCCAACTAGTCCCACCTAAGTCCTAACGCACTACTATCTCTCACACATAAAGCCAAACGCGGCCCATTGGCCATTGCTTCTTATCAATATAAAAATAATAAGTTAATAGTAACTATTACCAGTCCATTGTGGACCCCATTAAGTCCACGTCTCCTCTAGCTTATTGGGCTTTTCATGGTTTCTTTTCCACTTCTTCTATTTTCCTTTTATCTGGGCCACCAGACAGAATCATTGTCCTCTTAAAAATGATGCAACTCAATCCCTGTTTACCTTTCAAAATTCCAAAGTGAATATTGCTGTTCCTTTAGATCCCACCATCACCACTAAGTCCACCAGCACTTGTGTCTCACGTCATCTGCTCCATCAACACTTGCATTTGGAGCAATTGAATTTATAGTATAATATCATCTAGCACCATGATATCATTTATTGGTTACTTTTCAACATAGTAATCTTATTTTATTTATAGTGTATCCAACACGTTAATGTTATTTATGGTGGTTCCCAATAGTAAGTACTATAATCTTTTTAATAGTGTATGTAGTACCCTTAATTATAAATAAGATTTGGATTGGATGCTTGATTGTTAGGTCACAATAAGATTATAAGATTCAAAGGTGCTCTATACAATAATAAAGCCGGCGCCCCATGTTCCTTCTCATTGAGATGATCGTGGGTTCTATACACCAAGTTGACAAAGAGCTAGGGGTGGGTGTGTGTGAGTGAGTGAGATAGGTGAGTCCTTCTATTGGGGGGTGTTTAACTATAAAAACTAAAAAAAAATTTATTAATGAAATATAATCTTATTTATAGGACCCTGAATACATTTTATACATTAGATGCACGATAAATGGTAGTAGAAGAGATTTAAAGAGAAAGGAGAAGACTTTCTGACTTTGTCCATATTTTTCATAAGTCAAAACCCCTGTAAATAATTTAGGTACAAAAAGTTACATCTTTTATAAAAAGATATATTGTTTTGAATATTAAATTCATGGGAAAATAACTACTTTCAACTCATATTTTCCCATATTTATATAATGACCCAAATTCTTATAGTGTTTGGGTTTAGTTTGGGCTCTAATCAATCAAGTGTGGACCTAATATTTCCCTACAGGTCATAGTAAAATCATAAGTTTATAAGGTGCTTTATGCATTAAGAAAATAACATCACAGACTGGATATACATAAAACATATTGGTTTGCGGATGATACTGAGAAATAACATTAAGACCTGGAATGCCACTTGACCCCTGAATTCTTTTTGACTGTGATTGAGTGTGTGTGTGTGTGTTTATTTTTCAGATAGGAGAGTTGAAGAAAGGATTAAATCCCCCTTCGTTGAATGATTTGGTGTTTGTGTCGCCTTATATGGGCACAGCTGTCAAAGCTGGACTTGTCACCGGCATCATAACCCTCGCTGTAAGTATTATATGTTTATTAAGGTCGATCAGTTACTAATGAGAATTATATTATAAACCAGACGTACGAAATCTAATAATATAAAAAATTGTGCATGCAGGAAGGCATAGCAGTTGGAAGAAGCTTTGCAATGTTCAAGAGCTACCATATTGATGGCAACAAAGAGATGATAGCTATAGGGACCATGAACATTGTTGGTTCTTTCACCTCCTGTTACCTCACTACAGGTACAACTAATATTTGTTGTTTGAATGTTATATAGACAATTCTAAGTTTGCTTCATCAACTGTTGAAGTTTCTTGTTACAAGCACATTCTGACATACTTGTTTCGTACACCATAAGTTATGATTAACTGATCCAATCATCATTCCAAAGAAGCTTTAATAATTTTGGGTTGACAGGGCCATTTTCGCGGTCCGCTGTGAACTACAACGCGGGATGCAAGACTGCTGTATCAAACATTGTGATGGCAATTGCTGTGATGACGACATTATTATTCCTCACACCTTTATTCTACTACACTCCCCTTGTTGTCCTCGCTGCCATCATTGTTTCAGCAATGCTTGGCCTCATAGATTACCAAGCTGCCATTCATCTTTGGCAGGTTGACAAGTTTGACTTCTTCGTATGCATTAGTGCCTACCTTGGTGTTGTTTTTGGAAGTGTCGAAATCGGCCTTGTCATAGCTGTAAGTATCACTACTCTTCACTATATATTACTACCTCCAGTCCTAAATATAGGACCTAGATAACTTTTTTTTGGAGAGGTTAAGGTTGCAAAATAGTCTATTAAATCATGACATATTTGATATATTTTTAGATTATCCATTAGTTTATAAGTAAAATAAACTAGTTTAAGGGAAAAATTAGGTAAATCAATTTATAATTAACTTATTTTGCTTTTTTTAATGATTTTTCAAAAAAGTCAATTAGGTCTTATATTTAGGACCGGAGGGAGTAAATACTCCTTAATTGATAAGCCTTTTTTTGTTTCACTATTTCTTAGTGATGTGTGTAACTTCTATTTGCATTTATATTTGCAGGTAGTCATATCTGTGCTTAGGGTTCTACTGTTTGTTACAAGGCCAAGAACGTTTGTTTTGGGCAACATTCCAAATTCTGTGGTGTACAGAAATGTTGAGCAGTACCCAAATGCAACTCGTGTTCCTGGAGTACTAATTCTAGAGATTGATTCACCCATTTACTTTGCTAATGCTGGTTATTTAAGAGAGAGGTACTTTGATTTTCACTCCAATTTTTATTATGTATATTACACAGATTATGGTGTTCAATAAAGTTGGATAACTTAACCTGAGGGAATATGTACATGTTGTAGGATCACAAGGTGGATTGATGAAGAGGAAGACAGGATCAAAGCTTCAGGGGAAATTAACTTGCAGAGTGTAATACTAGACATGACTAGTAAGTGATTGAACAAAGAATTCACTAAACATATATATAATTGAATGAATAGATTTCCCAAATAATTAATTATCCAACTTGCTCAATAATGTATATACAATGGCAGCCATTGGGAACATTGATACAAGTGGAATAAGTATGCTTGAAGAGGTGAAAAAGATTGCAGATAGAAGAAGGCTTCGGGTATGATAATAAGCCTTTCAGTTTAATTAGCCTTTTGTTTACACTTTCTGAAAGCTCAATTGATTTGGTTTAATCCTTGTTTAATTTGTCGTGTGCTCAGCTTGTTTTGGTGAATCCTGGAAGTGAGGTGATGAAGAAGCTCAATAAGGCCAAGTTCATAGAGAGTGTAGGTCAGAAATGGGTATTTCTGACAGTTGAAGAGGCTGTTAGAGCATGCAACTACATGCTTCATACTTACAAAACTAATGCTGGGAAAGATGAATCAGAAGTCTGGAACAATGTCTAAGCCACAAATTATTAAAGCATATACTCGAAAGCCTTTCTTCTTTGTTGAATATGAGCAACTTCAGGTCCATAGAGGACTTATTAGGCATAGGAAGATGAGGAAAATGAATGGTCTCTTGATGACTAAAGTTATCAGGTTTATGTTGGAAGATGATTTTGATCATAAGTTGCTGAATCCTATGTATCATATATTATTGTATCGCATTTTATTTAAAATGAAAGTAATCTGCAGTTTCTGCAACAGCCAAGCATTCCTTTTTTGTTGCTTTGGAAATAGATGCTTGATACCCCATGATCTTGCTGGGCCTTTCTTTTGTTGTTTGCTTTTATTTTTGTCATAACGAGCATAGCCTCCCGCGCGATGTGTGTGTGCTTAAACTACCATATAATCAACCCACAAAGCAATTGTATTACAAATATCTTCTTGGGTTTAAAGTTGGAACAAACAAAGAACAATTGACACACTTTGTGCAAGCCCACTGGATAATTTGGTATAGATTCTTCTAAGAAAGCCAAATTAACCTTAGACATTAACATCCTGACAGTTATTAGGGCAGCCAATCTGCTGCCTGAAGGATTGGACTACAAATATAAAACATCAAGATCACAATAGACGGACATGCTTAATTGAACATGGAACTGCAGCTTACCACACTTCTAAAGCAGAATACCTGGAAGTAAATGCAACATTATCTATATCATGAGAAAATGATTAACAATAACATAGCATAATTCATAAAAGGAGGCAAATATCTACAGTGATCTAGAGTAATAAAACAGGACCACTAACTAAAATCATTAACAACAAAGATTCCCAATTTTAGTGACAAAAATTTGTAGTTAATCCCTAAAGAAATGGTATCTTTCTGTGATTTGGTGCTTGAACTATTCTCATGAATAAGTACTCACCAATAATAGAAATGGAAGACAGAGAAATGAGAGAGATTGAGAGAGAGATGGAAGATAGTGAGATGAGGTTTTTTAAAGAAAAATAAAAAGCGAGCCCTATTGAAAGGGAAACAACTTATTATTAAGAGTAAAATGAGTTGAGTTGTGAAAAAATAGCTTATTTCATATAGATTCCATTTTAGGGATGTTTGACTGAAATTATTTTTTGAACTCATTTATTTAAAATAAGTAGCTTATTTCATAAGTAGAAAAGGTAACTTATTTTCATATTATCTAATGCACCTATTTAACATATCAAAGTGAAGATTTTAATAATGTTTAAAGTCTCTCTCAAAATCCTAAATCATGTACTATCCAGCCTCGCTCTACATGTTTTCATTTTTCTATTATTCATTTTGACTATGGTTCAAACTTAGGAATTATTCAAAAATTACATGCCAATGAAGTTCACAATACAACAATCACCGAAATCCTGAATCATATTCAATTATACCACATCCGGTACATAATGAACATTCACAAAATTTTGCAAGGCAAAAGATATATATATATATATATATATATATATATATATATATATATATATATATATATATATATATATATATTGTATAACAAGAATGGTGAACTTCATTGGGGTGTGTGTGTGAGAAACATCACATTCACACATGTAAGTACTTTTCAATATTAAAAGAAATCTATATATACCAACTATGTAACAAAAGAGAATGGTATCAGAGTTATTGACTTTCAACTATCTTAATATATCAATTACAAACAATAACATGGAGGAGCAGGGATTTTGTATGACAAATATAGGAATATAGAGTGTAAATATAGGAACTAAGTGTATCAATTTATAACAAGAATGTTTATTAAATTTTCCTATTGAATGTAGGAATAGGAACATCTATCAGCGATTAACTAAGCAGCGATTTTGTATACCTAAGCAGCGATTTTTCCTATTGTCTGTATCATGGATAAACAGAATTATACACTTCCTTTTAAATATTCATCAAAACAGTGAAACATAGTAGTTTCGTGGAACTTGGGTTTTAAGGGGTCATGGGTAGAAATAGTAGGCAAAAACGACGCAATATATAAGTTTAGAGCCACCAAGATTAACAATGGAAAGCATATGAGATTTGAAATGGTACATTCTTCAGCATGAGATGACATGTGGAATGTAGGAGGTGGAGAAATTTTTTTTTCTCTATCTCTCATATGATTAGAGAAATTGCAAGCTGAAGTTAGTTGATTCAGTACAAGGATGATAGATAGTTAACATCTTTTGTTAAAATGTCATACTGTGAAGTAACTGTTTGTGAAGTAACCGTTTCTTTTTTTCTCAATTATTATTGTAGACCAATTATGGTCATGGTCACCATTCAATTCAGTAATATTGTACAAAAATGGCTTAACTAGATTGGAAGGAATTAAGGATGTATTGTATTGGTTGGTGATGGGAATTTCTACATTATGAAGTTCTAAATCAATGCCTTATTTTTTCCTTCAAATCTTTAAATGTGCTTCCTGGATTTGATATAGACAACAATTTTTTATTCAGAATATGACTAGAATATCAGTTATGGCAATGAACCATAATTAATTTCATGGTTGAAAACTTGAAATGCGGAAAAGGTAGAAAAAACTGCAAGAGTAGCAAGAAAACTTTAAGTCAGACAATAAAACTTACTTGCATAAATCATAAACATCCGAAATTTGGGTGATATCAAAATGTCTGCAAGTAGAAACAATTCAAGCAATTCAGTCAATTCTTTATGCACATAATGCTTAAGCCTTTAAGCTACCACTGGGAACCTTTTCATGACAATTTGAAAAAAAGTCATTGTAATTGGAAATGTTTGATAAAGAGAAAAAGAACTGATGAATTTGTATTACAGTTATGATTTCAGACAACCACAATGCATCTTGATGTTTAGGATTTTTTTCCTAAAAAATCTAAGCTAATGAACAAGAAAGATGAAAGTAGTTTGTATAACTATATGAAATGGATTCGTTAGTACATGTAAGAAAAAATGTAAAACATTCAAAATTCACAATCATAGCATTTGTGAATCCCTAGAGATTAGATAAGCAGCAGGATTGAGCCTAAATGCGAAATACTTACTCCTTGCGTTCATTATACAAGTCTCTTTCAAGCTTCTTCCAGCGAGCATACATTAAAAGAAAACCCTCACTGTTTTTGTCCTAACATAAACCCAAACTATCAATAATTTTTTTCCACTCATACAATTCTCGCTCTTTTTGGCTACACAGGGAAATGAGTTTTATGATTATAAGACTTTTCACAATCATCTTCACAGCAACCTCAGCTCCTGTGGAAGGCAAGACACCTTTTTTTACACTGCACCAAAACCTCCTACTCCTATCAACTCACTATCTTTGAACCCTTTGGTTGCTGTATGAAGATCTCTGTATCTGAATCTGTGAGGACAATCTAGTTCCAAATCCTCAAGAGTTTCAAAGGTGTTGTACCTCTTGTACAATGTTACAGAACACATGGAAAGCAACAATATTACTATTGAAGTAGATAGAACTCCAATGGAAAGTTTGATCCAAGGAAAATAATTTAGTTCTTTGAAAATTGAAACTTGCTTTTAGTTCTTTCTAATCACACAAAGTGGCCACATCATTGCCAAGAGCGTGATTATTTTTCCTTTTTTTTTGCTTTGGCCTGCGTTTTAATGGCTGCTAGCACAAAAGCATGAGGGGATGGAAGTGAAAATAAATTGGAGTTTTTCCAACTATCAAATCAAACGATCACAACAAATTTTCTAGGTGTTTAGTTTCTGTTCCCATTCTAATATTACGCTGCTTCCTTTACTTTTTTTTCTTTTAAAGATAGACAAAATGATACTACCTCCGGTCCTAAATATAGGACCTAAATGACTTTTTTGGAGAGGTTAATGTTCGAAATAAGTTATTAAATCATGACATATTTGATATATTTTTAGATTATACATTAGCTTATAGGTAAAATAAACTAGTCTAAGGGAAAAATTAGGTAAATCAATTTATAATTAACTTATTTTGTTTTTTTATAGGATTTTCTACAAAACTCAATTAGTAGTGAACTGATCTGCAGAAAGAAAATGAATAGAAAGTAGCAATAGTATGTTTGATCGACAATGCCCAACAAGTGAAGTCAATGCTACGCTTACAGGCATTTCAAGTTGAAGGACACCGATTTAGCGGTCGGTGTAGTGTGCCTTGGGCCTAGTCCTTCAAGAAATTTTAGGACCTCAAGGTAAGCGAAAGTTACCCCGGGTGTCGTTCTCAAGGAGCCTTGTTTAATTCAACTATCCTAGTAAACTAAATGCAATGCAAGATGAATTTGGGTAAAGAAAATATATTTTGTTGATTTTTAAAAGAGTAAATGATGGGTGCAGTACAAATAAATATTTTTGGTATTTTTAATAAAAGGGTGTGGTGGAAGTGAAGTGCTCTTGGAAATGATTTTCAATGGTTATGATAGCTTTCTAAATATTTTTGGGGAGTTTAATGCACTAATTTCCTAATTTACCAAACCTCATGGACCCATGAGTCCAATACCTAGTTGTTGAAACCTCATCCAATTAGGCATTGTTAAGCTCTTTAGTGCATGTGGACCTATTACTTGCAAGGAACTATTAATCCTATGACCGGAACCCCGAATCGCCACTTGATTAATCCTATGATTTTAATTCACTATTGGAACCCCACATAATAAAATAAAACCAAAGGATTGAAGTCTAATGTTACTCAAGCAATTAATAGGTTCACTTTGAGTTTCTGTAAGTTTTCTAAAATATCAAACCTCACCAACCGGTAAGTCTAATGCCTAGTTTCATGAACTCATTCATATAGACATTATTAATTACCCTAGAGTGTGATTAGTAATTTGTAATGCATGGTTCAATTACAATTCAATTCAATAGACTATCTACCAATACCACGAGTAAATAGAAATATCTAATGAATTATAAAGAACATATGTATGACCATACATATTGTTGAGTCCAAACCCCTCATTACAAGTCAAAATCACAAATACCCACAATAACAACCAAATCCAATCCAATCTCAAAACATAAATGCTAACCTAAACCTAGGCAATCAAAAATATAAAGAGAAAGGAAAGGAATTGGAACTCCCCTTTGAAGAACCATAATAGCTCAAGCCACTTCCCATCAACTCCAAAAGCAAGGAGGAACTTTATTGAGGCATGAAAGAGGAAGGAAGGTGGAAGATTGAAGAAATGAGATGAGAAGTGAAGAGAAGAGGATGAAGGGAATGGAGGGGACTAGGGTTTTGGGGAGCACCCAACCCCCAAAACTTAAGTTTTCTAAGCCTAATTCTTCAATTAATATCAAATGGAAGTTGGGTCAATGATTGGGCTTCAATTTGGGTCCAAATTGGTGTCAAAATAGTCAAAAAATCAACAAAAAACGAGTCTGGAATTCTGCAGTTCGCGCAGGGACTGTTCTGCAATTTCTGAAAGTTTTGGGTCAGCTTCTGTAATTTTCCCAGGACTGTTCTGCAGTGTTTTTCAGGATTATGGGCCGTTTCTGTAATTTCTGCCAAATGTCCAGAATCATCATTTCAGCCCATTTTTGTCATTTTCTGCAAGGGAAAAATTACAACAATATAATACATTTCATCTCAAAAATTAATCACTTAAGATAAACAATTAAATGTGACGATTATGCCCTTATTTGACCCTTTTTACTAAAAATCATTTTTAATTCAACTAAATTATAATCAATTCATTTTAATTCAATATTGCATCTTTGAAATATTAATAACTTCAATTTAACACATTAAATACATACAAATTTAAGGATTTGTCAACTCCCCCACACTTAAACCTTTGTACTCCCGGACAAAGACAAATTTTAAAAAGCTTTGAAGTACAATGATAAGACAATTATGAGAATTCCAACATATAGGATTAAAAATGGAATGGAATAATGCTAACAATGATTAATAATGATTGTAATGAATGTGAAGAGTATGAGTAGAGAAGAAAATCACTCAAGGATAAGTGTTTGCACACATCTCACCATTTTGGGTTCATTTATACTCTCAATATCCACTTTGGTACACATTCTACCATATGCTTGTGAGAATTCTAGGGTTTCCACTAAAATACAAGTGCAATGCATCAAAAGGACTTTTGAGGGTTGTGGTGGTGGATAGGCCAAATGATGGAATAAGAATGAAAATGAAAAGAATTGATGTTATGCATGTTTAGCCATTCATATACAACTTGAAGTACCAATTGCATATTGCTAAACTACTATGCATGCCTTATTTTTCACTTTTTTTTTTTTGCTTTTTCTCATTTTTTTTTCATTTCTTCTTCTTCTTCTTTTCTTTTCCCTTTCTTTTTGCCTTCTTTTTGTATTTTTTCTTTTCTATACATAACATGCTTCTTTGAAACATAACAATGACATCATTTTTCATTTTGAACAAAGCAAATGTGCAACTTTTCTCATATTGGCAAAACAATGCAATAACATCAAGTGAAGGGCTCAAATGGGTAGCAAAAAGGGTATAGTGTTTAGGGTTGGTGTTTGTGATAGAAGAGTATGAAATGAAGGCCTTTATCATACTACATTACACTATATGCAACAAGCTTTGACCAAGAATGCAAACAAGTTCTAGAGAATGGTAACCAAGTGGATTTCACTCAATAATGAAGAATTAGGCTCAAATAAACCTCACAATATATGGCTAATTCTCCTAAACTCATAAACAAACATTCAAGACAATCAAAATTAACCATAGGGCATCAATTCCATTCACAAGATTGCAAATCAAAAGCATAAAAACAAATTCTCAAAATTGCCAAAAGTCCAAAAATATGTCATGTCCAAGGTTAACAAATGTAAAAGTGAGGGAAAGTTCAAATTTTTTTCAAAATTTAGCCAATTTGAAGCTAGAAACATGTCTAAGATGAAATAACCCAAAACTTAACCCAACTACAACCCCTCCCCAACACTTAATTCCTACATTGTCCTCAATGTAGCAAAATCATGGAAGAATCCAATTAAATTTCAAAACATGTTGAAATCAAGTGTGGTGGTGGTGATAGCACTAAGCACTTTATTCTAGTCCTAGGAATGGGAAAAACAACTAAATCTACCTTTTACTACTAGTTTATGTCCCTCCCCCACACTTATATTCCTTACTCAACAATTAAGCAAATCACATGAAGAATAAGAAGGAAAAACAAGTGAGGAAAGAGACAACCTTAGTTATGGTATCTTCAAATGCTTGAAGGAGAAGTTCTCATCCTTCATGATGATCATGTTGGACTTTAGAGCTCCAACTTCTCCTTTGTTGATCTTTCTTGGTGGTTGACATGGATACTTCATATGGCTCCTACAATGGTGTTCATGCAAAGAAAACAAACCAAGAGAAATACCAAGTCCAAAGGAATAAACTTGGAGAGGGTTAGAGCATGCTTTAAGCGAGTTAAAATCAAAACTCTCCAAGTATGAATCACAACCAAGAAAATCAACATTACTCCCTTTTGTAGGAGTAAAAGAAACATTTAGGTTTTTTAAGTCCTCTTGTGCTTGCAACCGAAAAGGTAAGGAACCCAACTTGGTGTTGGGGTACACCACATCGCATTTACAATCACAAGAGGTGGGAGGTGTAAGAGTGGAAGAAGAAGAAAATTCATGCAACATGAGAGATGAATGCAATCCTAAATCGGGAGGTAGGTCACAAGATAAAATTAAATGGAAGTATTCATCATTTTTCACAATTTTATCATTCAAAACATGAGAATCTTCCATATTGGACCTACCTAAAGAAAGAAAATAATTGAGATCAAAAGATATGCAATTTTCATGTGTATTATCAAGTGTAGCATATGTCATGTTATCAATTGAACTAGATGAAGATGTAGCATCGTGTGAAGTGGAAAGCCAACTATCAATTTCCATACAAATAGCACAAGACTCATCACAATCACATGTGTTAATGAAGCAAGAATGTGGGGAGGAGGGTGAAATGAATTCTTCATCATGTTCAATAGATTCAAAGAAGCTCAAATCATCATGCTTATCAACACTTGAAAAGGAAGCCAAATGTTCACAATTATAATGCCTAGACATGCAATTGCAACCAAATAATCTCAATATGCAAATGCAAGTAACTAAAAAAATTAAAACAAATAAGAAATGCAAAGTGAACTAACCTAAGATGCACCTAAACTAAATGCAACCTAATGGCTCACTTTGACCCAAATCAATCTTGAAGATTGACACAAATTTACTAGGGAGTCAAATTAATGACTCCCCGGCAACAGCGCCACTTGAAGGACACCGATTTAGCGGTCGGTGTAGTGTGCCTTGGGCCTAGTCGTTCAAGAAATTTTAGGACCTCAAGGTAAGCGAAAGTTACCCCGGGTAACGTTCTCAAGGAGCCTTGTTTAATTCAACTATCCTAGTAAACTAAATGCAATGCAAGATGAATTTGGGTAAAGAAAATATATTTTGTTGATTTTTAAAAGAGTAAATGATGGGTGCAAAACAAATAAATATTTTTGGTATTTTTAATAAAAGGGTGTGGTGGAAGTGAAGTGCTCTTGGAAATGATTTTCAATGGCTATCATAGCTTTCTAAATATTTTTAGGGAGTTTAATGCACTAATTTCCTAATTTACCAAACCTCATGGACCCATGAGTCCAATACCTAGTTGTTGAAACCTCATCCAATTAGACATTGTTAAGCTCTTTAGTGCTTGTGGACCTATTACTTGCAAGGAACTATTAATCCTACGACCGGAACCCTGAATCGTCACTTGATTAATCCTATGATTTTAATTCACTATTGGAACCCCACATAATAAAATAAAACCAAAGGATTGAAGTCTAATGTTACTCAAGCAATTAATAGGTTCACTTTGAGTTTCTCTAAGTTTTCTAAAATATCAAACCTCACCAACCGGTAAGTCTAATGCCTAGTTTCATGAACCCATTCAAATAGACATTATTAATTACCCTAGAGTGTGATTAGTAATTTGTAATGCATGGTTCAATTACAATTCAATTCAATAGACTATCTACCAATACCATGAGTAAATAGAAATATCTAATGAATTATAAAGAACATATGTATGACCATACATATTGTTGAGTCCAAATCCCTCATTACAAGTCAAAATCACAAATACCCACAATAACAACCAAATCCAATCCAATCTCAAAACATAAATGCTAACCTAAACCTAGGCAATCAAAAATATAAAGAGAAAGGAAAGGAATTGGAACTCCCCTTTGAAGAACCATAATAGCTCAAGCCACTTCCCATCAACTCCAAGAGCAAGGAGGAACTTTATTGAGGCATGGAAGAGGAAGGAAGGTGGAAGATTGAAGAAATGAGATGAGAAGTGAAGAGAAGAGGATGAAGGGAATGGAGGGGACTAGGGTTTTGGGGAGCACCCAACCCCCAAAACTTAAGTTTTCTAAGCCTAATTCTTCAATTAATATCAAATGGAAGTTGGGTCAATGATTGGGCTTCAATTTGGGTCCAAATTGGTGTCAAAATAGTCAAAAAATAAGCAAAAAACGAGTCTGGAATTCTACAGTTCGCGCAGGGACTGTTCTACAATTTCTGAAAGTTTTGGGTCAGCTTCTGTAACGGTCACATTGGCATAGTAACGGTCAAACGTTATTGACTGTCCACCCGGGATAGTTTTTAAACACATTGGTTACTTTGAGTCCAGATACGGGCCTGCTGTTAGTTCAGGGTGCTCAGTGCTCCTGGGTGGTTACTTGGGGGCCAAATTAGGTCTATTTAAAATACACACGTGGCAATCCGAGGTGGCAAAGCAAGTGCTCGCGTAGAAGCCACATAGACATAGTAACGGTCAAACGTTGTTGACCATCCAACCGGGGTAGTTTTTAAACACATTGGTTACTTGGAGTCCAGATACGGGCCTGTTATTAGTTCAGGGTGCTCAGCGCTCCTTGGTGGTTACTTGGGGGCCAGATTAGGTCCATTACCCTTTCTGTTTTTATTTTAAAGGAAGAGTGTTTGTGGATAGAGATAGAGCGGGGAATTTCCAACCCTACCCGCCTTAAAAAAATCGGGTCGGGCCAAAGAAATTGGGGCCCGCTTATATCTGGTCGGGTTGGGCTACTAACCCACTTAAATCGGGTTGGGTCGGGCTAGCCCGCCGGGTTGACAGGTTGGCCCGCTTACTTTTTCCCAAAAAGAGTTATCTACTTTTTCTTCTAAAATTAAAACCCATCTTCCTTCTTCCATTCTTTCAAGTCTTCTTCTTTCTTTTCATGTTCAATTTCAATTTGTTTTTAGGTTTTGTTTTGAAGTATGTGAGGTTTCAGATTTTTTTTTGAAGTATTTGTAACATAAATATGTGAATTAAAGTATATACTATTAAACGTATGAGGAAGAAATTATCGCCAAGGTCATGGATATATGTTCTTACATATGAGGTTTTCCATGTGGAATGAAAAAAGAGTGCAAAAAAGTCTTTTGACATTATAATATGTTATACTACATATTTTAGCTTTATTGTTAGATAACAACAAAAAAAAACAAAGTTAGAGATTAAAGAGTATATAGTTTTTTTTTGTGTTGAGATTAAAGAGTATATAGTTTAATGATTAGAAAATTAGATGACTAATGTTAAGATCTCTGAACGTCATAAACTCTTTTGAATTTGTTTACATTATAGTTTTGAAATTTAGACAAATAAATTATTCATTTAATTTGTTTGAAAATGATGTGGTCACAAATTTTTTATGTTTACTTTACTGATTTAATATTTAATTTTAATTTTTTTTAAATGGCATAGTTTGAAATTCGGGTCGGGTCGGGCTGGCCCGCTTCTAATGTGGGTTGGGTCGGGTTTTGATATTCCCAACCCACATAGAAACGGGTTGGGTCAGGTTAGCCCGCTTCTGATACAGGTCGGGTCGGGCTGGCCCGTTTAAAGCGGGCTAGCCCGTTTTCCCGGCTCTAGATAGAGAAAAAGTCATAAAATAAATTTGATAAAATATATTGAGAAACCGCAAAACATAAAAAAGATGAAGCCCATCTCGTGTTCCAGAAAGTTCACGTGAAAAGGCATAATAAGACTTCTGATTTGAGGTTATGAAGCCCATTCCAAAAGGATAATGCAATTATTGATAGAATCTGCAGTATTACTACTGACTCTATGTTTGTCTGTATGCTGACTCAGCACCAAGGCTGGCATGGCCACTCCACTACGTTAGGCCAAGTGATAAGGACCTCTATAACGTATTCCTATTATTATAATTATAAATAAATACAAATTATAATAGATAATCCCTCCGTTCTTAAAAAGATTATCTAATTTTATTAATTGAGATTAAATGGCTAATTTGAATTAATTGAAATCACATTATATTATATTCCCTCCGGTCCTAAATATAAGACCTAATTAATTTTTTTTAGAAAATTCTTAAAAAGCAAAATAAATTAATTATAAATTGATTTACCTGATTTTTCCCCCTTAAACTAGTTTATTTTACCTATAAACTAATTGATAATTTAAAAATATATCAAATATGTCATCATTTAATAACCTATTTCGCAACCTTAATCTCTAAAAAAAAAGTATATTGGGTCCTATATTTAGGACCTGAGGTAGTATTATATTAACAAAATGCTAAAAAACCATATAGAAGACACCAAAGTCGTTTCAATATCCACGTATCATTGAAAATTAAAGAAAGTTAAGGGGTAATATGGTTATTGAAAAGTAAAGAAAGTTAAGGGCTTGTTTGGTTCATTGAAAGTAAAGAAAGTGAGTTGTGAATAATTGAAAAGTTAAGGGGTAATATAGTCATTTACATATATGCCGGGCCTACAAGTTTTCTCTCTCCATCTCACACTTATCGGGGTCCACAAACTTTTCTCTCTCATTATTACTCATACTTTTCATCTCTTACCATTTCCATTTCTAATTCTTTACTTTCTTTCACACAAACAAAGATAAACATAAGGGCTAAATAACAAATAGATGTCAAATGGACAATGGGAGATGTAGAGATTGAATCTATCACGACTTTAATTTTTTTGTTTCTTTTTAAAAAAACCTCCATTACTACAAACAAAGCAGGAGTGTGACTATTAACATTAATTTGACGTGGAAAGACCAAAACACCTTTCCTCGTCCTTATCTCCCGATCTTCCCCTTCCCAACCTCAACTTCAGAGCTGGAACTCCATCATGCCTTCTATGGCTTCTCTCTTCATTCTCCGTAGAAACCTCACCACCTTCCACGTGTACACTACTCGTACTAGACACTTCTCCCAGAAAGCATCTGAGCAGCAGAGAATTGAGAAGATCCTGATAGCCAACAGAGGAGAAATAGCCTGCCGAATCATGAGGACCGCCAAGCGCCTCGGCATTCGCACCGTCGCCGTCTACAGTGACGCCGACAAGGACTCTCTTCACGTTCACTCCGCCGATGAAGCCGTACGCATTGGCCCTCCTCCTGCTCGCCTCAGTTACTTAAATGCTTCCTCCATTCTCGACGCCGCCCTCCGTACTGGGGCCCACGTTAGTTGCTTACTTACTTACTTTCTCTCAAAATGAATATGACTGTTTGTTTGTTTGCTGCGTTTTTGTAACTAACTTATTCTTGTTACTGTTTTTGTGGTATTACCAATCAACGCTCGTGTGTTCTTTGCATAACATTGTGTTTGTGCTCCCACTTTGACTTTGGTCGACTTGTCAGTTTCGTTGACCTGCTCATTTTCTAATTATGTGGCGCCATCTTAGCCCATTGATGTGATATACTACCTCCAGTCCTAAATATAAGACCTAATTGACTTTTTTTTTGGAGAGGTTAAGGTTGCGAAATAAGCTATCAAATCATGACATATTTGATATATTTTTAGATTATACGTTTAGAGGTAAAATAAATTAATCTAAGGGAAAAAATTAGGTAAATCAATTTATAATTAACTTATTCTGCTTTTTTATAGGATTTTCTAAAAAAGTCAATTAGGTCTTATATTTAGGACAAGAGGGAGTGTTATATGAGGTTTAAGCAGCATTTATAATGTATTTACTCTCAAGATGGTGTTAGGTGATACATTATGTTTTCTATGACTTTGTCATGTGTGATGTATTGGGGTCACTATAGTGTTAAAATCCATGTTTGTAGTACTCATATCGATGACTGCATAGTACTTTGGACATTTTATTCAGAACAAACATGCTCTTTTGGTAATTAGGCTATCCATCCTGGATATGGTTTCCTATCAGAGAGCTCTGATTTTGCCAAGCTATGTGAGGATAAAGGTCTTACGTTTATTGGCCCTCCCGCGTCTGCCATCCGGGATATGGGTGACAAAAGGTATGACTATGACAGATTCACTTATTATCATAATGTCTCCTGTTTTAAGTTCACTTTCAACTTTCAAATGGATAAGTAGCACATCACTAAAGGCTTGGAGTTGAACTTGGAAGTTACGAATATAATTGTTTGCTGTGATTTATTCAACTGTGCATGTCGAATTTGTAATGAGCATTAGGCATAGGGTCACTAATTTTGTTAATGTTAGTTTTGCTTATTTCATTTAATGTTTGAATAATACTCTTATATGCAAATCTGTACCGAGTGAGAGAGAGAGGGAAGGGGGGAATTATCTTAAGAATGTTATGGAACCGTTCATTTTCTCTATTATATAGCCAACCATTCTAGTATGCTTAATTATTGATACTTCAAGTCAAATGACCAGTTTGGATCATTTTCCCCTCAATGACTTGCATGCTTGCACTTTGATTTGTGTGAGCCTAGTACATATGACAGAGTGCCTTTTCAACTTATCATTGCATTTATGCATCCATCAGTGCATCAAAGAGAATAATGGGGGCGGCAGGGGTACCACTTGTTCCTGGATATCATGGAAATGATCAAGATATTGATAAAATGAAGTTGGAAGCTGACAAAATTGGTTATCCAATCATAATAAAGCCAACCCATGGAGGTGGAGGAAAGGTGCATGTTTCCTAATGTTTACTTTTATTCCATCTGTCACACATCACGATCCTTAATCAATTGTGATAATATGGATGGATGTTTTCGCCAATTCAACGGTCATTGATCAATGTCAACAATTCTAAGTTACTAACTCATTCTCATAATAAAAGATGACATACATCAACCGTAATTATGCTTTGTAAATAGCATTAAAAGGTTGAAAATTTTATTTTAAGAACCTCAATTTCACACCTAAAAATGTTTCATTAATCAATGACTCATTCTTTGGATCACAATTTCATTCAGATGAAATAATGACTATAATAATATTTCAGGGCATGAGGATTGTGCAAACTCCAAATGAATTTGTAGAATCCTTCTTAGCTGCACAGCGTGAAGCAGCTGCTTCCTTTGGTATAAACACTATACTGCTGGAGAAGTATATTACACGACCAAGGCACATAGAAGTCCAGGTATTCCTATTCATGTAATTATTTTTACCGCTAAATTTCTTATTTAATCTTTGTGATAAATTCCCTTCTTGTGTTGATTTCTTTTCTTGCAAACCAATAAGTGATTGACTGTGAATTTCTTGATTGAGATTTTGCTTTTATTTCTGTAAAAAATTAATGATCTATGGCTTTTAATATTGGTGAATCTTGAAGAAATAATAGCTCCCAGTTATTTTTGGATCCATTACTAGTTTCTTTGACCTGAGTTCCTTGCAAATGGTTTATATTTGGTATTGTAGATTTTCGGGGACAAGCATGGGAATATTCTGCACTTGTATGAGAGAGATTGCAGTGTACAGAGAAGACACCAGAAAATAATTGAAGAAGCCCCAGCTGTAGGATTCACCTTCTCTGTCCGCTATATTAATTATGTTTTATTTAAATCTTTGTTGTAGTTTTGAACTTGAAATAATGAATTCAATCATGCAGCCAGATGTATCGTCTGATTTTCGTGCACACTTGGGCCAAGCTGCTGTCTCTGCGGCAAAGGTGAAGTGCTCTGCCTTTGATATATTAAATTTTTCTCAATAAGTTGCCTTTTCCTCAGGTGTTTAACCTTAAAAATTTCTTGTATAAACGACCAGCTTTCTTGACGGGCCACATGCTTATCTTTTTCTTCTTTAGTTATTTTGATTTATTCATTATAAACTGTTAGACTCCTCTTTTACAGTGAATAGAACATTTCACTTTTTCTGACAAGACTAATATCAATTTTCCTAGAGGTGCAACATATGTTTCCCTTCTGTTTTCTTACAACTTCTATGGTTCTCCTAAAATATTCATCCCATTCTATACCTATATTAATGTTTAACATCAAGTATGTTTCTGATGTCTGAAGGCAGTTAATTATTACAATGCTGGGACAGTGGAGTTTATAGTTGATACAATTTCTGGCCAGTTTTACTTTATGGAGATGAATACCCGTCTTCAGGTGCTTTAAGTGATTTATGAGTCACTATTTTCTGAATTGTATATGGTATAAAGATTCGTTACATTATGCATGTTAATTCAGGTTGAGCATCCAGTCACAGAGATGATTGTTGGTCAAGATCTTGTAGAATGGCAAATCCACGTTGCCAATGGTGAAGTTCTTCCATTGACTCAGTCACAAGTACCCTTACTTGGTAGGTCTGCTTCCCCTCTCTCAAAAAACCCAATGGCTGTTATTTCTTAGCATCCATGAAATGTCCACCAGCTGATATTTACCATATGTTATGATTAAAGGCTGTAAACATTTGTCCATCTACATTGCTTGATTGGCTTTGTAATGAATAGATTAACTGGTTTATGGGGAAAGTTTTATTCAAAAATTATTATAAGAGAATCTTTAATCTCTTGGCATTATACTATTTCTTGTTATACTTTCAGGTCATGCTTTCGAAGCTCGAATATATGCTGAAAATGTTCCAAAGGGGTTTCTTCCAGCAACTGGAGTTCTCCATCATTATCATCACAATCCCATCTCCTCAACAGGTCATTTACATTTACAGTCTTATAATATGTGGTGAATCATGTATCCCTCATTTTCTCCAGTTGAACAACATGACACTGGAATGAGTTGTGGGTATTTTTCTTATCATGTATTGCTCATTTTTTTTTTATCGGGAATCTGCTATTCTGACAGTCCGAGTGGAGACTGGAGTCAAGGAAGGAGACACTGTCAGCATGCACTATGATCCCATGATTGCTAAGCTTGTGGTGTGGGGCGAAAATCGTGCCGCAGCTTTGATCAAATTGAAGGATTGTTTGTCAAAATTTCAGGTATATCAAGATCTTGATGATGCTTCCATTACTATGCACTGTGAAGTATAGTGACTGCTAGTTTAGTGGCAAAATGTAACCTCTTCTGGAGTGAGACCCTTGACTAGTGTGATTTATACACTTAAATAAGCCTATATATGGTCAAAGGATTAATTTGGTAGGATGCTTGAGCATGAAGGCATGGTGTTACAACCCTCCCTTGATGGATATGTTACTATCAAGACTGTCCTCCATCTAAAAAGCTCTTATTATTTTGAGTCTATCACTATTTCTCTTTGTACTCCATATTTACGAAATTGCAATAATGTCAGTTACTAATATTTTTCTCCATAGGTTGCAGGGCTACCGACAAATATCAACTTTCTTCAAAAGCTTGCCAGCCACCAGGCTTTTGAAAACGGCAAGGTGGAGACTCATTTTATTGACAACTACAAAGATGATCTCTTTGTTGATCCCAAGAACTCTGATTCAGCAAACAAAGCATATGAAGCTGCCAGATTCAGTGCTTCCCTGGCAGCTGCATGTTTAATTGCAAAAGAGCATAACACATTGACAAGAAATCCCCCAGGTGAATTCCCCTCTTTTGCTGTTTGACTGAGTAATTTCCAGAAATCACATTCTTATTTACATCTGTTCGTATGTTCAGGGAGCGGCAGCTTACACCCAATATGGTATGCGGATCCGCCTTTCAGAGTACATCATAAAATTAAGCGTAGTATGGAACTTGAGTGGGATAATGACTATGATCGTGATAGCTCCAAGCTCTTGAAGCTTACTGCCACTTGTGAACCTGATGGCAGATACCTGATTGAGGTATCACAAGCATATCGGAGTAGTAATATATGCATACTATTGTCATGTGCCACTGGTTCTTTATTTCAAAGCTTAGACTCAAGATGCTATCATATTCTTTCAGACAGAAGAACAAGGATCTCATGCTTTAGAAGTCAAAGCAACACATTTAGGAGACCATTGTTTCAGAGTTGAAGCCTCTGGTCTAAGCGAAGAAGTTAATCTAGCTGTCTACTCAAAGGTAATTTTGTTCCTGTACATGCATCATTTGTTGAGTCATGTGGGCTAAATTAGTGGAGATAACCTTGGTGCTCTGAACATATTAATTTTTAGTAGACATAAAAAATTCTGGTACCCATTTACACAAATATATCTATTTTTGGCAGGATGACATTAGGCATATTCATGTGTGGCAAGGGTCTTATCACCATTATTTTAGAGAAAAAATAGGGCTTGAGTTGTCTGAGGATGAAGAGTCACAGCATAAGCCCAAATATGAAGCATCAGCCCACCCTCGGGGTACTGTAGTCGCCCCTATGGCTGGCTTGGTGGTTAAAGTTATGGTGAAGAACAAGACAAAAGTAGATGAGGGGCAGCCTGTATTAGTTTTAGAAGCAATGAAGATGGAGGTTTGTGCTTGTACAATTCTTCATAAAAATTTGGGATTTGACTGTCTGCTCCTTTTTTGTTTGCTATCCCTGAAGTTTTTAACTTAATGTTCTTTACTTTCATTAGCATGTTGTAAAGGCACCATCATCTGGCTACGTGAATGGGCTTCAAGTCACGGCTGGTGAACAGGTTTCTGATGGAAGTGTTCTTTTCACTGTAAAGGTTAGTTAATTGCCTTTGCTATTCTTTACTTCGGGTGCTTACTAATGATCAACACAGAACATAGTTGCGTGAGTATGAATTGATAAACATACTGGAAGACAATTTTTCTGTTATTTATGTCCATTTTATTGTGGGTATAAGGTTACATATTCCTTTTGCAACTCATATCTTATACTCCCTCCGGTCCCTATTATAAGAGCCCAAAATTTTAATGGTTTTGGTCCCTATATAAGAGCCCATCTCACATTCTCTCTTCATTTAACGAGTTTTTTCCAATTTTGCCCCTAACTTTCTTTCATATTTATTAATGCTTATGAATTTCTCTCTCTTAAAATATCAAAATAAATATATTTCTGACAAAAAAAAATATCAAAATAAATATGGGCAATATTGGAAAAGAGACATTAACTTTAGACACCCAACTAACATTCACATGTTTTCTTAAGAAGCGTTTTTTTGGCGGCTGACTCTTATATTGGGGACGGGAGTAATTATCAATTTTTATATCTATAGAATCCCATGTAAAGCGCACTAATACTGATTTCCCCCCTATACACGAGCTCTATCTAACTTGCATTGGGTTCTAGGAGTCTCTTTATTCTATCTTAGAATTCTCCCAGGTTCTTCTCATCTTGTGTATGTCATCACCATCAAGTTTAGACCACTAGGTCGGGATATACTTCTATTTGTGTTATTATTGTCTTGACTAATAAAACTTCATTATTTGCTTGGACAGGATGAATAAATGGATACCATATAAAACTGCTTCTAAGTGCAACTAAGTTTTTACTAAGCAATGCCTCTTTCTGGATGAATTAGAGAGAAGTAATCATCTGCCTCTCACAATGCCAGTTGTATGCTGATGAATTGATTCTAACACAGAATGCGAAAGTTGTCTTCCACCATGTAGACAATCCCGAGTTAAAAGAAAATGGGCATATGTATATAATTTGTTACAGGCACAGCGAATGGATCAATAATAAAAGCTAAAAGCAAAAAACTTCACCGAAAGTAGACATTTTCTGCTTCTACTGAAACTGTATTCTTCGCTTGTTCTATAGTTGTCTCTAAATCAAATTAATTTTTATTTCAAATGTAAAAGATCACTTGTTTGGATATTATTATGGCGTAAAGAGAAAAATTCCAGACTCAAGTAAACTATGCATTTTTTCTACTCGAAGAGGCTGGTTTGGTAGCTCTTATTCTTCACAACGCGTAGAATAAACAAAAGCAAATGAAAGAGAGAGATAAAGATAAGCATGTTATGTTGAGGCGATAAGAGGCTTTTTTATTTGATGCAAATGATAGTGTCACATGCAAATAATTTAATCTGTAAAGTATAATAGACCATATTTTGCGTTAAATCGATTTCTCTAGTGGCATTGCTAATTTTTGTTATTATTGGAAGATTATGATTCAACAATAAATCTATATGAAATAAGTGTAATGATAGCGTTAGGAAACACCCGATAGCTTAAAGGAAGGCTGCATTAATCAAATAAAATTTATTTATCATGGCTTATTTGTTAAAAGAAAAAAAGAACAACATCATGAAATAAATTGAAAAGAAAGGAAAAATAACATAAAAAGGATTAACTCAACTCTAATCACCGTGAGGGTACAGAGGAAGAGAATGCAATAAAAAAGGAAGCATGTGGCTTACCAAGACATTAGGCAATGAGCCCGCATACACATAAACTGGTTGTAAGGCACTTTTATATATTTTTGGTTGGGCTTAATGAGGCATTCAAGTTGTGAATCTTTGTCCCCGGGTGGTAGAAGGAGGGTTTGTTCCTTGGGCGTGCAACTAGGGTATTTCTGATGGCTACCTGTGAGGTTAATTGTGCTAGAATCTAGGAAATCTAAGTTAGTTAACAGTTAACATCCTCATTAGAAAGTTGTTGATTTGCCAGGGCTATAAGGTTCAGCTAATGGTTAGAGCGAATGGTTCCAGCAGGAGCGAATAAGTGTATCTTTAAGCATAATGCACGAAAACAAAATGGAGATTATATTAGACAATTTTACCTTTGCTTTATGCAAAATGGTTAATTCGAATTCACGACTCAAATCCCACAACAAGTGAGTTTATTGTTAAGTCATAACCACCCTTCAAAAGGAAAAATAACATAATTAAAACAAAATCAGCTTTCAATATAAATAATAGGTCTAATTTCATGTTAGCATATGGATAATTATTATTGAATGAATTGGCAAAAAGGTCTGCTCATAGTCCCAAAAAGATCGTTAGTTCAATTTTTTTATCGTGAGGAATTTATTGGTTCGGTATATGCATGCATTTGTGTAAACGTTTTTTAGCCTAACTCATCATGTCCTGATCATCATGAGCTTTGGTGTAAAGTTTATCGAGGAGAAAAAAATTAGTTTTGTGTCCATTAAGTCCACCGCCACATAATGGCTTATAAATAATTTAATTTTTTGAGAGGGGTAGGTGTTGATTTTTTAAGTTAGTTTTCATGAGGTCGACTCCGTAATCTTTCATCTACTATAATGGCATGAAGACTGTCCTATGAACCGGCTTAAACTATGGAATCATAATGATAAAGTTAAAATTCCCCTATTTTTGAGTTGTAATCTAAACTTGAGGAGAAATCCATATTTTCAACTTGTAAATACTAGTCTACAGGAGTTTTTAATAGTTAGCCTTATATTTACAAGTTCAAAAATTCAAGTTAATGATTTCCAATTTTATTATGATGATGACCTTTTATTTTATTTTAATAAATCCCAAACATTTCCTTGTCATGAGAAGAAAAAGAGGAAATTAATGATTTTTATTTTATTATAAGGACTTTTTATTTTTAAAAAATCCCAATCATTTCCCTACTATATTATAAAAAAATCCCAAACATTTTCAAAAAAAAATGGCTGATTTAACAGTTTTTAAATTTCATAGGCATTTCTTTAAAGAATTTTTCCACACTTACATCATTGTACCGGGATGCTCATGCCACCGCCACACGTGCCTGACCCCTTGCAATTGAAAAAAAAAGAAAAAAAGAAAAAAAGAAAGAAGCAGAATCCACCACCTCGTGTGGATGACTGTCCATAACTCTATTATCATTATCATATACCCCATTTGCATGGGTCATCCACCACGCCTTCCCAATATGCACATCGCATATTCTTCATTCGTTGACTTTTACTTTTCGTTTTTCACTTTTGTTTCCTAGTGATCAACACGTGGCACTGACTACTAGTTTTCTATAGTAACCGAGTAAAACACATTTAATTCATTTCTTGTTTCTTCTAAGCAAGGAAAAGAATTCATCCTCTCTCTCCAATGAGTTTCAAAGTATTTCTGTGACTTAGGAGCAAACTTCTGATCATCAAAATTCCCATTACTCCTGTGTGTGGTAAGTACTTAGTTTCCACCTCTTGCCACAACTTTTTTGTTATACTTTTTCTTTGGAATCTTTCGCCTACTTTTTGAGTGTAAATTAACGTTTTTCATCATAGATTAACAAAAGATCCAAACTTTGACGTAGAGGTCAGAAGGGGTGCCATGGCTGAGAAAATGAATGGCACCTTGGAAGACGAAGCGAATGGAAATCAAAAATCTGTTTTGAAAGACAAGAGTTTGTGTTCAAAGGTGAAGGAAAAAGGGTCAAGCTTCAATGATAGAGGAATATGTTTGAGGGCTGATAAGATTGATTTCAAGGATTGGGATTGTCAGCTGGCTAAGCACTTGAATAAGGTCATGTCCAGAGAATCAACGTTCAAGAAGAGGGAAGTTTGGGAAATTGATTCCTCCAAATTGGACATCAAACGTGCCATAGATCATGGTGCCTATGGAACTGTTTACCGTGGCATTTATGATGGCCAAGACGTTGCGGGTAAATTTTTTAATCTCTTCTTTTTGTTCATGAATGGAATATTATGCCTATGTCAAAGTCGATATTGTTGCGAGAAATTCTTGGACAAACTGGAATTCTTGCATGAACCGAAACATGTAATTTGTAGTCTGATCAATAATAAGTATCACAAGTAGATGAATATGGTTTAAGTGTAATTTTTAATTTGATGTGACACACTATAAAAATAAGAGCTAACCAATAAAAAAAAATCAACATCATGTTTTCAATATCTTTATTTTACAATGTAAATAAAAATGTTTTCTAAAATTAGTTGAGTATTACAATGTTATTGGTATTTTGCAAATAATTCTCTACTATCGGACGCATATGTTGCGTTAATTACACATGTGAATACAATTTAATAGTATGTATAATGAATTTGTACCATCAATTTTAACTGGATGAACCATCATTATTTAATTTCTTTTGTTGGTTTGTCACTTTTTATGGGGTCTCAAGGTTTATGATTTTGACATGATTTTGGCTGCTCTGGTACTGTTTTTTTTTTTGCGTGTTTTATATGATATATTGGAATGGATTTCTATCGTGCCTTAATGAACACAAGGTAGCTGTCATTTACAGTGAAAGTGTTCGATTGGAAGGAAACCGACGCTGGTGCAGCTGCTATTCGGGCATCATTTCAGCAAGAGGTTGCTGCTTGGCATAAACTTAACCATCCTAATGTTACAAAGGTACTACAAAAATCACAAATGGAATATATGGACTTCTCTCTATGTGATTTAGATTATCATTGACGTAGGTTTAGTTGCATAGAGTCTGAGAGATAAGTTACATAATTCTTTTGCTCTTGAATAATGTGGTTGCTTATATTTTCTAATGATGACAACGAGATTAAATGGATAATTTCTGTGCAGTTTGTTGGAGCTTCCATTGGAGACTCATATGTGAAAATTTCTTCTGAAGAAACATCAGGGCAAGTTTATTCATTTATTCCTGCCCAGGCCTTTTGTGTTCTTGAGTTTGTTCCTGGAGGGACGCTTAAGAAGCTTCTGATGAGGAACAGAAGGAAGAAACTTGATTTCGATGTCGCGATTCAACTTGCCCTTGACCTCTCTAGAGGGTAATCTTATTGCATCCTGCAAAAGTAGTAAAGAACTCTTGTGAGGTTATAATATATGATTGTGTGTATTTCAGTATTTGACTATTGCTATGTGTTTTTTGGGGTCAATTTTAGTTTGAGTTATCTTCACACCAAAAAGATTGTGCACCGTGATGTGAAGACAGAAAATATTTTGTTGGATGCAAATGGAACTGCAAAAATTGCTGATTTTGGTGTTGCTCGAATTGAGGCTCAGAACCCTAGTGAAATGACTGGAGGGGTTGGTACCCCTTGGTACATGGCGCCAGAGGTACCCTGCTTTTATTACATTGCAAACATCTGATATAAAGTCTAACTGGATCATCATTATGATCTAATTTTACCATAATCACAACTCATTTCACTAATATAGACTTCAAGAAACTCTATGGTTCTCATTTTGTTGTGGTGTAGATTTCTACAATAGATAATTAATGAACAACTATTTGGTGGCAGGTGCTTAATGGTAAGCCATACAATAAGAAATGTGATGTATATAGTTTTGGGATATGCTTGTGGGAGATATATTGCTGTGACTTGCCTTATCCTACACTCAAGATTTCTGATGTATTTGCTGGAATTGGCCGGCAGGTTTGTCATTTTTTTCAAGGAAATGTACAACTTATACCATGCAACCATTCATAATTAGCTCTTAAATTTGATTGAAACTGTTTTTGTTTTTTAAAAAATAGAATTTGAGACCAGAAATCCCAAGATGCTGCCCAAGTGCACTTGCAAAAATCATGAAAAGATGTTGGGATGATGACCCAGACAAACGGCCTGATATGGATGAAGTAGTGAGAATGTTAGAGGCAATAGATACAAGCAAGGGAGGACGCATGATTTCAAAAGACCAATCTCGTTTGTGGCGTCTTTGTGCCGGGGGAGCCTTTTAATTTTCTCCAAGGCAAAATCTTTACATTCTCTTCTTTTTTTTCCTTTATCTTTTTGGATGCGCTTATCTGCCATATACATAGATAGAACTATGGAAGTTTCATACAAGGACAACCCTTATTATAATTATTATGGACATCAGTTTTGTTTTTGTTCTTTTTTGGCGGTTTGGTGATAATCAAGAGTGTATTCTCTTTGAAAGCAAGGGAAAATGATTTTAGATAGTCAGATTTTATAAGATTGAGGGTAAGATTTAAAAAGAATAAATAAATTAAAGTCTCGAGAATAACTGAGAAGGAGATCATCACTGATTTTACGAATAATATTCATTTTGTTTAAATTGAATTATTTAATTTTAAATCAATATTATATGGATGTTTAAATTTAGCATTGAAAAGCTAATTAATAATTTCAAAAAGTATTAGTGACACTTTGATGACGTTTAATTGGCAAATATGAAGTGTTTCTTAAAAAAAAATTTAAATGTGAAGAAGTAGGAGCGATGTATATTTGAGGATAACTTGATTCAAGTAATTTTAAGGAGAAGAGTTTATCCGATAAAATTTAAAAGGACTTTATTTTTTTGATGTGGATCAATTAATATAATTTTATATTCCATTTCCAGCCATAATGTTAAATTCAAACCATTATATTGTAATATTCTCCGTTCCAGGAACGACTTGTGTAACGTGAACTTTATCACAACCACAAGCAAATCAAAGCAATCACAGTTAGGTCTTAAAGAATCTTCAAATTATATTAAAGTATTAAGAGACTTGGAAATGATTTTTCATTAAGTTGTCAATATCAGCCCCTTACAACTTAAGGGTTAATATTGACAGGCCTAAATGACAAGTCATTTAATATCTCTAATCTCTTGAGATTAGAATCTAATTTCACGGATCTTATGTTTGCATGTGTTTTTGTGTTATTATCTGAGACCTCTATTTGAATTTTCCTTTGACAAAAGTCCCTATATAGAGGCCGTTCAATTATTGATCAGTGCCTACCACTATATTCACATATTCCTTGGCTGCTTTTATATAGAGTATGAGATAAGAAATTTATAAATGGGGAAGAACATTTAAATTCAATAATATAATTAAAAATTGTTGAGATTTTGAACATCAGGATATTACGGCAGGTTTTGAAAAAAAAGAAGATGCTACAATCTAATTCAATGATATAATCTATTGGCAAAAAAACTAATAATTCAATGATATAATCCCTCCCTCCCTTATTATTATAAGAATCGTTGACATTTTTGAAAAAAATCAAGGTTGTAAAATGAATCATTTTAAATTATTTATATTTATTTTCTTTTACTCAAAATTAATTTATTCTCCTCATAAATTAACATATAATCTAATCAGATATGACATGTATTTAAATTTAAAGGTATAATTTATTCTCCTAACTTTCACAAAAAAAAATCAAATGAGTCTTATATTTAGGCCGAAACGAGTAATTAATAATGTTTGAAAATTCAACATTGAAATTTAAAATGAAATGGACACAACCTAGGAATTTTGTTTATTATATTTTTTTTCAAAAGTAAGATTGGATAGAAATTAGATTGTATGAGGATATTCAACTCACTCGTTGAATATCAACAATAGGGAAAACACCAAGAAATTAGATTGTATGATGTGATTTATGTTAGGATTGTTTTTAACAAAAGTCAATTTGAATTGTTTTATTCTGATAAAATTTTTTTTGAATTGTTTTAGTGACTAATGAAAAATAAATTAAAAAGTAAAATGACCCAAAAGGGTATTAAGTTTATAAATTATCGGTATATATAGATATTATGATTAAATCATTTCAAATAAATATTGAAATGTAAAAATAAATTATAAAAAAAAAGAAAATTGTTGATTTTTAGTAAGTAATATAACATTAAGAATTTATAAATTTAAAATATTTAATAAATTATTAATTATTGAAAATATTGTTTTTTATTAAATAATAAATATAATTGAATAACCTAATAGTTAAATAAATATCATAACAATATCCTACTATATTGGAAAAACCTCCTCTAATTTATTTAAATATAATATTTCGAATAATACAATAAAAAGAAATATGAGAGTAAAAAAACTAAAAAGCAAAAATATAAAAGATTCGCATTCAAATGGAGAAGATAAAATAGAAAGATAAGATGAAAAACTTGTCTCAGCATTAGTATAGTTATGGTAATCATGATAATCAGCAGGCATCTCCAAAGGTGCCTGGGTAGCATTACACTTTGTGATCGTTTTAATATCTAGATAAAAATGTTTGATGACATAGTAAATTTTATTGTAGTTTCCAACATAATTAGGCTTGTTACAATCTTCATTTCCAATGGACATATATCTTAGGTCAAATGGTTCGGGTTGTCCAAGATCACCTCTAACTTTGTCCAAGATAGGATGAAAAATCATCTTAGTAGCTCCGAGACATGGAAAGTAAAAAAGAAGATTAAGAATGAAAAGTTATCTTACAATAGCTGGGAAATAAGCATGGAAAGTCAGGTTTTCAAGAAACCTATCCAAATGTCACTAAATTTGGAATCACACTAGAATCAATTTTCACCATTGTGTAAAAGTCATTTTCAGAGTCATTGCTATTATCCCAACACACGCAATAATGATGTGAATATCAGAGGATTTGTAAGCTAGTGTTATATCATCTTCCTATATGTAGGAAGTTATGTGTTCGATACTACTCATAACTTTAAGGCATCACTACTTACCTCTTTAATTAAAAAATAAGACAATGGTGTGAGTTAAATAGGACGAGTTATTATTTTTTTGGTATAAAAGGACGGGTTATTATGAAATTGCACTTTTTACCCAATCAATCTCTATGTTTCATATTTTACTTTTAGGACTCTTTGCTCCCAATTCATCTTTCATGTTTAACTCAAAAATTTTAACTGCGCTCTTGAAAATCGGTTAATTTTGAAGAGTTGTCAACAACATTTCTACAGATTTTACTGGTTTATTTCATTTTAAAAAACGGACCAGTAAAAAATATGAACAGTGTGAATTAAAAAAATATGTATGGTCCACTTTATTAGAATTGAAAATAAAATGTAAATGTCTTGCTGGGAGAGTAAATAGTTGCCTGATTATTTGAATTTTTTTATTCTAATTTTCATAATGATAAATAGTTGCCTAACTATTATTCTCAAATTTATAAAGAATTAAACTTAAAGAATCCTTAAAAAGTTTTGGTTTTACAAAATTTGTTTATAAAAATTCTAAATTTTCAAACCACACCTCAAGACTTTTGGCTGTTACACCAACAAATACCCAAACAAATGAACAATATTTTAAATCAATATCTTTTTAAATCAGTACAAAATCTTTTAGTTTTTTTTTTGAATTGATCTCCCCAGACATAATAAAATGTATCTAAATTACTAAATATTGTAATTTAGTATAATTGAGGAGGGGAGAAAATGAAGAAGAGAAGAGTGGGGAGAGATTAGTCACTTTGTCCTTATTCGACTAGAACATGGATTTGCAAATTTTTTATCTTCTTTTTGTAATTATTTTCTTCTAATCCAATAGAGTAAAAGTTTATTTTCTTTTCCATTTCCCTAGTTTTCCCTCCCCCCAAATTTTCTTCTAATCCAATAGAGTAAAAGTTTAGGTTAATATTAGTTTGGAAAGACTAATAAATACATTTAAATCTCACTTTATTGGGACACCAAATTACACAAAGGATCAATATGACATTGTCCCAAATTGTCCAAGTAAAATTAAAAGCAAATGACTGAAATATCCATAGGACAAATTCTTTTATTTTACGAATGTTATGTTGGACTCACTTATGACATCTTGGTATTCCCATAACATTTTGATATTACCCTATCACAATTTGGTAACGATCCATGTAACATTAGGGAGGTTTTGAGGTATGATGAGAGTACTTTATTCAATGTTGAGATTCATTCTCTATTGGTTTGTTGAGAATATTTTATTTAATGTTTGATCAATGAGGAAAATTCCCCAAATTGTCTAAGTAAATTTCGGTAGTACCAAATTGCGATAATGTATAAATAAAATGTCATAAGAAATCTCAACATTAAATAAATTATTCCCAACATACTTAAAAAAATCACCAAAATGTTAGAAGATTAATTACGAAATTGCGAAAAATATTAACAAAATGTCATAAAGGAATTTCAACATTGCATCTGCAAAATATTTAAAAAAATTTGGTGCAAGGGTATTTTGATTATTTGCTTTTAATTTTGTTTGGATAATTTGGGACCATGTCCTAATTGGTCCTTGTGAATTCACAGTCGTAATGAAATATGAGTGTCTTCATTGCTCACTTTCATAACCTCTCCAAAAAAAATTCATCTAGGTCCTATATTTAGGGACCGGATGTAGTATTAGTTTATGTTTGTTTCAGTTTCTTTTTAAGAACAAGTTTCTGCATGCATTTGAGACAAAAATCTGCTCATAAATTTCCTCATCATAATGATCCAGATCAAATATCAAATAATTCATAAAAATTGACATAATCATAATACTAATTGTTGGACAGAAGTTAAGGCTTATTGGGCTTGGGCTTCAATAGTGGCCCAAGCGAAAGTCAGACATGAATAAAAGCCCAGAACCCACCTCTCTAACGGTTATATTGTGGGAAATCATGAGTGACTTAATCGCCCTGTTATTTCGGAGATGACACCAAGTCGCCCTTATATTTCGGAGATGACGCCTATACTTTCGGAGCACACATGACGTCCACTACCCATAACCGCCGCCTATATTTCCGCAACTATCAGAATGACGCTTCAACTATAAAAGGAACGTGGGCTCATCACAGAGGCCAGGAGCAATCCACTGCAATCAATCTCTCTTCCTTTCTCTCTATTTTCTCTCTGTATTCTTTTGTGTTCTTGGATTATTGTATCCCTGAGATTCATCGTTGTAATCAAGGCATTAACGCCAAGCTTGTAACTACCGTTGCCGGTGACCCCGATTATTGTACTCAACTTTTTTATCAATAAAGCAGTCTTTATTATTCTCTTATATTGTAAGGTTCCCCTAAACCGTGCATCAACATTTTGGCGCCGACTGTGGGGACTCCGGCAACATTATCTTCAAAAGTTTCACGTTCTCTTAGTGAGCGATCACGATTTCAAGATGGAACAACCACCCAAGACTGTTTCCAAACAACCTAGCCCTTCCACTGACCTCCAGAAAGTCCTAGAAGCCCTAACCTCTCAGTCTGAACAAATGAAACGCCTAGAACAATCTGCAGGAATCCAGTTTGAGAGGATGAAACGTTTGGAGGAAGAAAACAATGAATTAAAGATGCACCTAGCAGGCTTAGAATAAAAAAAGACTAAAAGAAGGAAGAGTGGACCTGAAAAGGAGATTCGCCAAGTGCCCAATCCCAACGATCATGAGCGTAACCCAAACGACGACAAAGGTAATAAAGGTAGGAATACTGATAACAACGCTAATAACGATATTCCTAATGATGAAACAGGTCACGAGGATGAAGAAGGCTATGATGATTCTCAGTCATATGACAGCCGAGACCAACAATCTGCTCAAAGATCACAAGCGAAAATCCCTCACAATCATGCACATGGAGGACAAAAGAAAGACGACGAGATACTCTCTTTTGCCCTTCGAATGGAGAAGGAAGTTGCTGAACTAAGGAAAAAGATGTAGCAAATCCCAGGCGTTCAAAAACCACTCGACGCAGCCCGCATAGGGAGTTATTCAGAGTCGCCCTTCACAGACGACATCGCATCCGCTGAGTTACCTGAGAGATTTGTTTTCCCAGTTATGCCAAAATATGACGGGAAGTCAGATCCAGATCAACACTTGGCCCAATACAGGCAGATTATGCTGGCAGCAGTTCTCCCGGCCGACAAAAGACATGCAGCTATGTGTCGCGGATTTGGGATAAGCCTGGTTGGCCTCGCCCTGATGTGGTGGACCAACCTCCCACAAGGTAAAATAACCTCTTTTAGTCATTTAACTGACATTTTCGTTGAGCAGTTCGCAAGCAGCAGAGTCATGGTCAAGACATCAGACGACCTCTACCGTATCGTCATGAGGCCAGACGAGACGTACATGGACCTTTTAACTAGGTTCACAGCAGAGATGATCAGTATCCCAAACTGCGATCCCAATATCGCCGTGCAGGCGTTTCGAAGAGCATTGCTGCCCACGTGGGGTCTCTATCAAGAGCTTGTTCTGAAATGAGTAACGACTTGGGCAGAAGTCTAGTCTTACACTTGGTCCCACATCAACCTCCAAGAGGACGACGCCAGCAGAATCCATGTAACCAAAATGAACCAAGGGGTGACACCAACAAACCCCGCTAACACTATGACCGCCCCAAGCGCAAATAAGCCGAACCAACAGCAGAACAATTTGGGATCCACAGATCGCCGTTCTAAACGGCAACGAGGTAGAAATTTTCGTTTTCATCCCTACTCTAATAATAATGAACAGGGCAACAAACAGAGAAGGGAGCCGCCACCCCCACGATACGAAGAATTCAACATGTCCATTGGACCAGCTGAAATGGTCAATGCCCTTGAAAAGATGGATAGGGTAAGATGGCCTAAACCTATTACGACGCCTGTCCATGAAAGAGACGCCACCAGATATTGTGACTACCACAAAGACATCGGCCATCGAATAGAAGATTGTTGGAGGTTCAGAAAAGAAGTAGTCTTTCAACTTAAGCACGGTAACTTACAACATCTTCTTAAAAATAATGCTACTAACAATGCAGGCCGAGATCAAAGACAGAACGCCTCGGCCCAACCCCCACAGGCCGTCGGAACGATTAATACAATTATCGGGGGATCAGCGATAAGTGGGATGTCCTATTCCGCTGCAAAGAGACATGCTAGATCCTTACCAAAAGAGGTCCACTACCCATAACCGCCGCCTATATTTCCGCAACTATCAGAATGACGCTTCGACTATAAAAGGAACGTGGGCTCATCACAGAGGCCAGAAGCAATCCACTGCAATCAATCTCTCTTCCTTTCTCTCTATTTTCTCTCTGTGTTCTTTTGTGTTCTTGGATTATTGTATCCCTGAGATTCATCGTTGTAATCAAGGCATTAACGCCAAGCTTGTAACCACCGTTGCCGGTGACCCCGATTATTGTACTCAACTCTTTTATCAATAAAGCAGTCTTTATTATTCTCTTATATTGTAAGGTTCCCCTAAACCGTGCATCAACACTAATAATACTTAAGAATCATAAAATAAATTTAATTTGTGAAAATGTAGTCCAAACTCCAAACCATTATTACTAGTAAAAAATGACGTAATTTGTGCCAGGGGCGTAGCTTGATGGTTTGAAGTGGATCCCCAAGGTGTGGATCCCGCCATTTAGCCCAAAAGTGCCAAATTCGAACCCCGGGAAGTCAATCTTCCCGTTTACGGGAATCTCGGCTGGCGACTCCAGATTAATCTGCACCCGAAGGGTGTGGGACACGGGGGGAAGCAATTCAAAAATGACTTAATTTGTGATACTACTATTATTTTTTCAAAGAATTCGATAATTCCGAAGAACATAGTCCTAACTCCTATGTGACATGTGTACATGTAAAGTGTAATGAGTTAGGTGAGGCATACATATCTATCATCAGGCCTACATTTCTATCATCAGGCCTCTGCGCTCAAGTCCATCCCCCAACATGACGTCATCACTCCTCACCGACTTCCTCTGCCAGGCCGGCGGCGCTGCAGTCATCGACGGTGGCCTAGCGACGGAGCTCGAACGGCACGGCGCCGATCTGAACGATCCTCTTTGGAGTGCCAAATGCCTCCTCTCCTCCCCCCATCTCATTCGTGATGTATACATACACACATACATACATATTAACTCTCATTCTCATTTTCGTAGTGGTCCCTCTCTCAATTTCCTTAATAATCTCATAATTCTAATTTTGTATATTCGCATATTACTCTACCATCACACACTTATTTGTGAACCTCCTAATTTTTATTATTATTTTTTTAATTTATTTATCCATCTGTTCCTAGTTCCTACTGTTTTGCATACTATTGTGAAATCCGTCTCCATACTGGCTTTTGAGGAATATTTATTAACATTAAATTCACCGTTTGTCTTTCAACAGGGGAATAAGTTAGTTTCTTTGACTAATAAGTTAATTTACAATATAAATATATGTATGTTATGATTGAGTGACTTATTTAACTTCTTTAATCTGGAAAATAAAGTCAATTAAGTCTTATATTTAATAGTACTACCTCCTATTGGCAAAAAAAAATAGTACTACCTCCGGTCCTAAATATAGGACCTAGATAACTTTTTTATGGAGAGATTAAGGTTGCGAAATATGTTATTAAATGATGACATATTTAATATATTTTTAGATAATCCATTAGTTTATAGGTAAAATAAACTAGTTTAAGGGAAAAAAATTAGGTAAATCAACTTATAATTAACTTATTTTTTGCTTTTTTACGATTTTCCAAAAAAGTCATCTAGATCTTATATTTAGGATCAGAGGAGTATTAAGTAAGATAGGAAGTTCTGTTTATAGAATCTTGATAATTTATGGGCCTACCTGACTGGGCAGGTACATCTCGATTACCTTGAAAATGGTGCTGATATTTTAATCACAGCATCTTATCAGGTAAGGAATATTTTCCCGCTTAAGTTGTGGTCATATTTCTTTGCTATTTCTTAAAGCAAAACCTGAGGCAGTTTTTGGCATATAGGCTACCATTCAAGGTTTTCTAGCTAAAGGCTATTCTAAGGAACTAAGTGAAGCATTGCTTAAGAGAAGTGTTGAAATTGCTCTTGAAGCTCGATGCATATATTATGAAAGATGTGCTGCATGTTCTTCAGGAGATGCCCATGATGGTAAAGTTTTCAAACAACGTCCAATCCTGGTGGCTGCATCAGTAGGCAGCTATGGAGCTTATTTGGCTGATGGATCAGAGTACAGGTGATATGACTAGTGTTTGCTAATCAATTCATTAATTCTGATTTTATTTATATATTTATGCACTGTGTATGTTTTGTATGTGTTGATTGAAAGTCGTGATGTTCATCACAATATTAGTTGAATACTGACAGTAGTCTATCTTGCACTAATGTCTACTGTTGAGCTTCTCTATTTAGAATTATAACAGTTTTAGAAAGGAAAGGAATTTTATTGGCACACTTCTAAACTAGTTTTGTCAGTAATCAGGTTTCTCTGTATTTTCTTTTAATTAGTGGTGATTATGGTGATGGTGTCACGCTGGAAACTTTGAAAGATTTTCACAGGAGAAGAGTTCAAATATTAGCAGATTCGGGTCCTGACTTAATTGCGTTTGAAACAATTCCAAATAAGCTAGAAGCTCAGGTATCTTCAAAGCTTTGAAATTCTGTAAACCGGACGAATTCTCCATGGATAAGTTGGAATCGAAACTCCTGACTTATTTGCTTTGTAAATCAAAATATAATATCCTGATAATAGATAAAGTTGTGGATAAATTTGTTTGAATTGTTATTTTTTTACCATAGCACATGTAACCAGTGATTAATTAAAACAAAAAGTTTTCGGAAAAGTAAAAAAGAATGTGAAGTAATCTTTAAAAATTTGAAACTGTGTGTTATAAGGCCTCTATTTGAGCTCTGGATTTTTTGGATCATTCTTACACATAATATTATTCTTCTTGCACCTTTTCAAATTCTGTGAGCTGCAAGTCTGCAACTAGAGGACTTTTGTAAGCTGTCGTACAAGATCTCTGGAGAGAGGAAATAAAAGTTCTGATTTTAATATCTTGAGTAGTCTTTATTTTAGTATTTTCATGAAAGAGGCTTTACTTCTGTCTCTTAACCTCTCACCACAAAAGCCGCCTGTCTCTGAAATGGTCGTTTTGAAAAAATTTGGTCTCAAAATCTGCCATTTGCTCAAATTGAGGACAAGAAACTGATAAAGTAGTAACTTTCTTCAAAGATAGGGTGTAATTGCTGCTAAAGTAATCTTGCTTATTGTTCAAGCTCCCAGGATGGTTCAAAACTAAGTGACTGATGAAAAATTAAGCTTGTAATATTAATGATCAATTTTTCCTGCTGGTATTGACTCTCAGTAACTATGCCTGTTTATTATTTAGGCTTATAAAGAGCTTTTAGAAGAAGGAAATGTAAAGATTCCTGCATGGTTTTCATTTAACTCCAAGGATGGAATTAATGTTGTCAGTGGTGATCCTTTGGCTGAGTGTGGCTCCATTGCGCAGTCATGCAAAGGAGTTATTGCTGTTGGAATCAACTGCACTCCCCCTAGATTTATACATGGACTGATATTATCGCTTAAGAAGGTATTTCCTCAGGCACTCCAATGTGTAATTGAATTTGAATAATCATTTACATGGGTTTAAGTGTATTGTGTGCGTTTGTGCTTGGCACAACTAGATTATGGACATTCACTTTCTCCATACATTTTCAAGCATGTTTATTGAACCTGTTCTTTTCTTTGGGTCTTAAAGAATTACTGCAATTTTAGCATATCTATCTTGGCCATTTGCTTCCTTTTTTGTCTCTCCTTGATACTATCTGGATGGATATTAAGTAGATATAAATGTTATTGATGTAAGCTTCGCTGAATATAGTGAAGTTATTAGATGAACTCTGTTCATTGATGTAATTTTTAAGTGCTTGAGCTACCATTTGTTGCTTATTGAAAATTACTATGTTTGTTATCCATGTAGCCAACCCCACCTAGTGGGGTAATGCCTCCTCCTCCTCTGACTTGACTTGCTGGAGAATAAGTGTTGGTGTTGGTGCTAATATTTTTCTATATTATGAGATGCCATTTTCTAAAGTGCTTATATTTGATTCACATATTAATCCTTCAGGTGACTACAAAACCAATTGTTATCTATCCAAACAGTGGAGAAAGCTACGATGGTGACAAAAAGGAGTGGGTAGTGAGTTCCTTTTCTCTGCTTCTGTATTGCATCTTACATCCTTTTTCAAGGATCTAGAGGTCATACTCTATTTAAGAGTTAAACCAATATAGTTTACAGAGATAAAGTTGTGGTGCCTAAAATGATTACTGAAAAATTGGACAATGAGTGGAAAGAGTTGCAAATTGAATCGAGGGGTAGATACTGGCCCTTCTTTGTTAGTTCATTGGTCTTGACTCTTAGTGGAGCGCCTGCAATTTGTGTACCTGCGTTTGTGTTCAAGTTTACACATTTTAAGATATGGTACATGATGAAACTGAGCAAGTTATTCAATCCTTGATTTCAATCCATAATGGCTCACTCATAGGCGTTAGCTATTATTTACTCGTGTCCAACAGATGATGTTTTCTGTATATTTTGGGAAATTGGAACACAATTGACTGTCTTCTAACTAGTGATGTGTTCATTTTCTTTTATTTTACCAATGCCTAATGCCTAATAGTTATTTCAATCAGAGGATTCCCTCCTCGTGTTTGGGAAGTCTGTAACTTTGGTTGGAAAACAAGATGGCAAAAAGCGATTATTATTATTATAGCTATTTTGAAGCATTTACTTTTCTAAACACCCTAAAACAACTAAAAGAAAAAGAAAAAGAAAAAGAAAAAAAAGCTATCACTTTTGACAGTGTTAATGAGTTGTGATTTATGTAATATTGATTGCACTTTACTGAAACAGGAAAATACAGGGGTTTCAACTGAAGGTTTTGTGTCGCATGTAAATAAATGGTGTGAGGTGGGGGCCTCCCTTGTAGGAGGATGTTGCCGAACAACCCCAGATACTATCAGAGGCATATACAAGGCACTCTCTCGTTGATCTGCAACTCTTTTCAGAGAGTGACTTCCATCACATATCTTACCATGTTTTAAATGAAACCAATGCTGGCAGATGGTGCTGTGTCATGTTGCACCTCAGTGCATTTTAAGATGGGAAGACCTTGCAGTCTTTCAAATGTAAAAAGCATTTTGCCCTTGATGCTAGCTCCACCTTCAACTTGAGGATTGTTCTGCTGGTTTCAGGCAAAGATGAGTCTTAATATCAACGGAAAATTATTTTCCTTGTTTTATCTCATGTAGAGTAAAGAAGATTGATCATTGACATGTGAACTTGTGGACCTTTTGAAATGTCATGTTCATCTTTTGTTATCATCGACCGTACTATAATAAGTGATTTCAATAAGAAATAATTTATCAACCACAACGTTTTTTTTTTCACTCAATTGAATTGAATTGTGGAATCTAGTGGCTGAGTGAAGGAAGCACATTTTAAAGGAGTAATAGAAAGATTCCTCCTATCAAAGATGAATGACAAATAAAGTACTAAGTTTAGTCCAACCGCACATGCAATTTCAATCGTAAAATATGGCTAATAGTCCTACAACTACAAGAATTGCAATTTAAAACTTCCCTTTAGACAATAATGGATCATGCTGAGTCTTTCAAGTATCAATAAAAACCACGGTTACAACCAAACCTTTCCAGCACATGGAATCCCAAAGATAGTACCATTTTACACCATGACGCATATTAGGGTCATATATCAAGTATCAAAACCAGAATATACACCACTATCCCTCAACAACCTTTTCTCTTCTTCAACATAATTTTTTCCTCTACTTGCCTGACCAAGCTCTCTTTTTCTCTTCTCCTTCTGAGAAAAGGAGGCGTTCTTTTCTTTGCGAGTCTGAACCGTTGGAAGCTGCTCTCCAAGGGATATTGCAGATCTTGTTTTCTGTCTTTCTTCATATGATTCTTCAACCTCTTTGTTCTCACGCCTTTCCTGTCCAGTGGACCAAGACCAATCTGGCTCCTTATCCCCTTCTTTTGGTGGGGGTACTTTCAAAACTGAAGGTCCACCTTTAAATCCATGTCGCTTTAAGGCGTCAAAATCAATAACTTTGCTTTTCTGCTCTCTAGATTTATCTGTAGATGACAGATACCAAAGTAAAATTACAGAGGCAGAAAACTGGAGAGAGAATTTTCTAGTTGATAATGAGCTTCGAAAGCAATATCGGCATGAAGTTATAATAAATTGCAAGTTATGAAGCTGGGAACTTCAATATCTCAAGGTTACCATTATGTAAGCTGCTGAAATTTCTAGTTTATGTTATTCTTTATGATCATTCAACTGCCATCTTCAGAGGGATAATTTTATTTCACTCCACAGTCAATGTCCAATTAGTCCTAGCCTACATTTTGAAAAATTACAGCCTAAAACCAACAAACCACATCACAGTAAAGTGTCATGAGCATGATAACCATCATTGATATTCCAGTGATGAAGATCATGCATACTTATCAGATACAATTTGGAGAATATCTTTGATGACACATTTATACACAAAATACGAATTTTCATCATAATCACTGTAGACATAAATGCACATTCATTAGTCATGGAACTAGTGTATATGGAAGCTGTAAACAATTAAGATGCAATTCCATATTTTACTAACAATGGAAGATTTATTCCTAGGATGAAAATATTTGGCTTTTGAATGCATTATATTACACCTAGTTACAACTGAGAACATGTCATTGTTGGCAAATACCTTTCGGTTTTTTCTTTCCAGTTTCACTATTCTGCTCGGAATCTGAATGTAATGATGCGGATTCATCTGATGATGTGTCCTTGTCGTCATCACTCCATGGCATTGCCCTCTTCATGGTAAGAAAAATCTATCACATATAAAGGACAGTATATTGAAATTGGTGGCCTCTGTGCCTTGGTTTATAGGACTCAGGAATATGAAGCAAAAAGAAATTCTCAAATAAAAATGACCATGGCCTCACAAAACAAGAAAGGAAAGCTAAACCCTTACAAATTCTCTAGCTAACAATACACATCATATGAATGCCATAAGGCCTTTGCAATCCAAAAACAAATGGACAGCATTGTGATTCAACAAGGGCACTATCATGAGGGTTCAATAATCAATAGGACAGCCCCTGAATGAAATAAAAGTATACTAGCAGTCTAAAACATGTATGTACTCCTATCTCATAATAGAATATAAATGACTTTGAAGAAGGATGACACCTGCTCTTCTGTTCAGAGTGTCAAATTACTTAAGTCAGCCAAAATGTAATTTTGTTAAGTCCAACACTGAGAAAGTGATAGAATTCCAATTCAGTTGTTCTCCTATCACTTAACAGATGCTATAAAAGATGATGGTAACGAATTGTGCATGAATAAATCCATCAATATTTGTGTAAGCCATCAAGCATACATAACAATGCGTAGAAAAATTTCAAATATCCATAACAATCAATCATTACAGAGACAGGAAACTGCTACAGCATGGAGTAATGTGAAAAAAGTCATAACGTTTGAAAGGAAAAAGCTTGAACGAACCCTGATAAGAAAACAGAGAAGGACGAAGGGTACAAAGAAGGAAATCTGAGAGATTAGCGAGAAATGAAGCTGAAAGATTGGCGTGAATTGAAGCTTGGAAGTCGAATTTACACGGAGGCTGAAGCCTGAAGGAGGAGGATTTGGGGATTTTAAGATTTATTTTTTTACTTTCATCCAATAATTATAATTAATAATTATCCCAAGCAAAACGATTAAAATATTGGGAAAATTAATTAGAGGTCCCCACACAAGGGAGTTAATACTGGAAAAATCCCAAAGTTGAAAATATTAATGTAGGGTCCCAAGGGACCTCACATTAATATATTGAAAAGTGAAAGACAGTTTTGCCCCTAGTCTTAAAAAAATTTACCCCTCCCTCCTCCCTCACCAGCCTCCCCCTCCAGCCACCCTCCCCTCCCCCCCTCCACCCCTCCAGCCCCCCTCCCCAGCGCCCCCCCCTCCAGCCCCTTCCCCCAGTCCCCCCCTCCCCCACCCTCCAGCCCCCTCCCCAGCGCCCCCCCTCCACCACCCCTCCAGCCCCCCTCCCCAGCGCCCCCCCTCCCCCTCCCCCACCCCCACCCCTCCAGCCCCTCCCCAGTGCCCCACCCTCCAGCCCCTCCCCCACCCCTCCAGCCCCCTCCCCAGCGCCCCCCTCCCCCTCCCCCACCCCACCCCTCCAGCCCCCTCCCCCACCCCCACCCTCCAGCCCCCTCCCAGTGCCCCACCTCCCCCACCCCTCCAGCCCCCCTAACCCCCCTCCCACCACCCCCCCCGCCAGCCCTCCTCCCCCACCCCCACCCTCCCCAGCGCCCCCCTCCCCACCCCCACCCCTCCAGCGTCCCCCCCACCCCCACTCCTCCTCGAGGGTCGGGGTGGGGGGCGAACTGGAGGGTGAGGGGAGCTGGGGTGGGGGAGGGGGGGGGCGCTGGGAGGGTGGGGGTGGGGGCTGGCGGGGTGGGGTGGGGGAGGGGGGGCGCTAGGGGGGGGGGGCGCTGGGGAGGGGGCTGGAGGGGTGGAGGAGGGGAGGGGGGGGCGCTGGGGAGGGTGAGGCTGGAGGGGGAGGGTGGCTGGAGGGGGAAGCTGGTGAGGGTGGGGGGAGGGTAAATTTTTGTAAGACTAGAGGCAAAACTGTCTTTTCACTTTTCAAATATATTAATGTGAGGTCTCTTGGGACCCTACATTAATATTTTCAACTTTTGGGATTTTCCAGTATTAACTCCCTTGTGGGGGACCTCTAATTATTTTTCCCTAAAATATAAGTATGTAGAAGAGGCACAAATAATTTTTTTCTTTTTTAACGGGGCTATGCCTATATAACTAAGTACTCCCTCCGTCTTTGTTGAATTTTGACATATTAAGAAAAGTAGTTAAATAATTTAAGTATTTTTCTAATAGGAAAAAACTTACATCCAATACATTAGAACAAGTACATCCAATTCACCACTCATAACATTACACCTGGATTTTAATTTACCTAACATTTAACGCCCGTTAGTCTCACGTCAATTCCTTCTTCCCTTTCTTTCCTATTCGTTTTCTCGCATCTGTCAGCTCACCCACTGTTATTTCCTCAAAAGCTAATACCCAGGGGAAAAAAATCAAGATCTACAGGTTTTACTTAATCAAAGTTGCGATTGCTCAGGAAAAGAAAGAAAGAATGGCAAAAACATAATTAAAACAATAAATCATGGCAAAAGGAAGCATATAAGACAAACAAGGTTGTTGATACATTTGAGTAGAATGTCATCGCGTTATTTGCTGAAAAGCAAGAAGAAAGCTGTGAAGGGATGACGGATGAATGGAAGAAGCTTTTTTCTCCGTCTTTATGTGTAAGCAGATTTTAGGTTTAATTTAGGAAAGAAAGAAAGAGAGGAAGATACAAGTTAATTGAATCGAACAAAATAAACCGGAAGGCAACCTTGAACAAATGGAGGATTGATAATGGAGGAGCTTCTTGGCTTGGGATATGCAATGATGAAGATTTGGAAGCCAAAATAAAGAAGTAACCCGTTTACAGAATCGGTGCGGACGTGGCTGTTAATGGTGTTGGAGGATTCGTGGAAGATGACGAAATCGGTACGGATGCGGTCGTTGATGGCATTTATCGCACGCTGGGTTTGGAGAGGAAAGCTGGGCGTTGATTAACATGGGTGTTCAGAGGGAAGATGGACGTGTAGAGACTAGAGAGGGAAGTGGGTGAGGGGAGAGTGAGATAATGACTAACGGAGGTAAACGGTGTTAAATGAACTGGTTGTACTTGTCCTATTGCATTGGAGGTAAGTATGACCCTTTCTAATAATACCTCTCTTTCAAAATTAGAAATGAGTGAGAGTATGAAGGATACATTGTTTGTGTGTGTGTGTGTGTGTGTGTGTGTGTATATATATATAGGAGTGTTTTGGGAAAGAGTGGATAAATATATGAGACAAAGTGGATAAGATTCTTATAATTGCGGACAAATTGAATATTAACATTGACACCATATTTAGTGACAGAGGAAGTACCGTAGAAGAGCATGACGACAAAATTGCATTTCTTTCTAAGGAAACTTTTAAGAGTTAGTTAAAAATTATAATGTCAGAGATGAAATTGAATGGGAGGAAAAGTGCTTTGAATGATGGATAACTCAAAGCGAACTCTTGGATTTTAAAGTTCAAAATTTTGTCTCTTTTGATAGGGGCTAAAGAAAACGTAATGAAGTTAATTATTTATTAAGAGTAAAGTTAATGTGGTTTTTCAATTTTACCTTTATATGATTTACATATACTCACAATGTGCATTCTCTTTAAATTTAATATAATATGTGAGTGTAAGACTGGAAATCGAAAATATTTATTCTATAGTGTAGATCAAAAGAATTCTCATGCCACTTTTTTATACTATGGATAGGAGGAAGGGAATACATTTCCTCTTTTAAGTTTGCACCAACACCTTTAAGTTAGTCTTTCAAATTTTAAAAAAACATATTCTCAGCCCTTTAATTTTGAAGCACTTGGCTTATTGACGAAAATAAATCAACTGATTTAAATTACTGTTCTGAAAATCAATGCTAACCAACCAAAAAATGATAAGAGAAAATAAATTAAACCCCAAAATATAGAGTTGCAGAAATATTAAAAATAGGTTAGGTCCTTCTTATTAGAGGTTAATTGATGATCTAATCTATATTGAATATGTTAAGTTTGGGTACTTAAGTATGGAGAGCATTTCGTACTTATCAATTGACGATTTCCCTTGCGGATTCTCTACTTAAAAGACCAACAATTGAGTATAAAATGCTCTTTCATATATATATATATATATATATATATATATATATATATATATATATATATATTTAAGACTGAGATTCAAATCACAACACTTGTTTAAAAGCCCACGTAAATAATCACTTGACCACGGTTGCATGTTGCATGGTTAATATACTTTAATTTGTATATTTAATCAAAACCTTGCCTATAAACTTACACTTGTTTGTTTTCCTTAAATTAGTGTTGTTATATATATATATATATATATATATATATATATATATATAATGTGATTATATTACAATAAAATATAATTGAAATTAGACGCACACACACACACACACCATGGTTCCATCATCCTTATTCTTCATACGATTTCCTCACCTTTTCCTGTTCTCTTCTCAAATGAAACTTCACTAATGATGATTTTGGCTTTCTATAGTACTAGTTTGCTGCCCAAAACTTTAAAGACGTGTTTTAGGTCATGCTTCACGGACCTATTTTTTTGTTAAAAGAAATTACTTATTTGTAAGTTTAAAACAAGAAGTTATGTTTTATCCAACCAAATGAAGATGAAGAAATTATTCTACTTATTATACAATCAGGAAAATCATTCTTTTTTGTTAACTCAAATAAGTCGGAAAGCAAAGTACATCAAAACATAAAAGTCAATAGCACGGGGAAAATCATTCTTAAGGCACCTATATTTTCCTCAAATTGTTAACTCAATGCTAGTATATTTCTCTCTACATGTAAGGTCCTCCAGTGTTACTTTGTTAGCGTAATTTGCTCCAGTATGTGGGCTAACAATGATAACAAAATAAAGATACATGGACTAGTAGCGTTGAAGACATGAAAAGAGAGGTGTCAAATTAAGAGTGTAAGGTAAGGGTAAAATTTTACAGTTTCCTTTATGACGAGTTCCATATTGCTGCTAACGAGTGGATTCTTAGAACATGGGACAATAGTTACATCCATTTTGCTCACTTGAGATTCCTTTTTCGTTTTGTAGGAGCGATCCAATTGAAAAGAGAAAAATATATTGAAGTCTTAGATTACTGATGCGATAATGATGGGATGTTAATATTGTTTCACTATAGAATTGATAAAAAGGTTGACTAATATGATGGGTGGCCTTAGATTCTATCATTATGACTCCTTTTTTTCAATGGAGTCCCCACAATTTTTTTTTATCATAGAGTCCCACAATTCTACTAAAACAACAAATGTGAAGTATCTACATATTTGGCATTTAACTATCATCCAAATTATATACTTCCCTACGGCTTAAAATATAAAATTCATTTTACTTCTTTTTTGAAGTTAATGAAGAAAATTAGACCGTTAAATTATAACATATGCTATATGTAATTAGATTATAGTTTTTTAATAAGTATAATACATTAAATTTGAGGGGAAATGAATATAAACAATTTAAAATGATTAATTTTGCATAAAATTTTTCAAAAAAGGTCAAAAAAATCTTAGAATTAAGATTGAAGGTAGTATAAATTAGACCACACTTACTCTTCTTGGTCCCATCTTTACAAACCTACTACAATCCTCTCCTTCACCTCATCCTTTTCTTTAGTATCATGTAAACCAAGTCTATGAATCCAGAGTACTAAAATAACACCGAGAATCATATCTAATTGTTTAAGTAACCCTCTTCATCATTTCATTTTAACCAAAAGTGTCAACCCATTTCAAGTCTTATTTAAATAGGGTGTTGAGGAAGAGAATATATTAGACAATTTTACCCCTATTTTTTATACAAAAATCTATTTTGAAACCATGACTTCAGACCTTATGACAAGCGAGCTTACCGCCATATATACACCGGATAAAATGTGTTATGATCATATGATATGTGCTTCGGATAATCTAACCAAGTGATGCCAACAAAAGATTATGTCCCCAAGTGTAACATCCCCTGTTTTGTGAAGAACATGAGGAGGCTAAAAGATGAAACCATTCAAAGATCTTGACGAAAAAGAGAATGATTGAAACTTGAAAGGCCCAAGTTGGGAGGTTCAAAGCTTAATTTATGAAAACAATGTAGGATAAAAGGGAATGAATAGGTTTTAAAGCTGAAAAAGCTGGTTAATTTATACACTCCCCATCAACTGAAGAAGATACTTTGGCCAAAGTAAAATTAAAGATGCATCCTTTGACTGCCTCGTTCAACCGTACAGCACCCATATACATTAGATCCATACTTAATGAAAAATTAATCTAAAAGAAATGAAATTCCTGTAAAGGTCTCGTTCATGCTTTGTAATGTTATCTTTTGCCCAAAAAAGAAAACATATTTGGGATTCTCTCAAACATGGGAAAGAAGAAAAGGACTGCGTTTTGAGTGAGAAAAATGCAATGCGATGGGCAATGTTTAAATAATTGAGTGGCTACATCATCAGTATGACTACCACGTGCAAGATGAGATATAGGTAGGGTGTAGCATGCAAGCAAAGTAAAATTTAAAACGCCCCTATCTACCAAAAATATTCAGGGAAAAAGGACTAAACGAGAGAGAGAGAAAACAAAGAGTCAGGTGAGGAATGATTGGGATTCCATTATTGAAGGCCAATTATAAGGTGTCACCTACAATTCACAATTCACGTCAAATTTATTTGTAATTCCTATTTGGAACAATTGCACATATAAGAGATTTAGTTTTAGATAGGTCTATTGATAACTCCTTCACTTGTTAGCAGATAACACTGCAGTCGTTAATAGAGGTCACTAGCATCTCCTTGAGATCTCTATGAAATTAACTCTTATTTGGGATTAGTGTACAATTATTCCTCTGTATTCAGTAGTCAATCTCAGTTCAAGTTTTTTTGAAACATGAGGCCATGTAGCTCAAACTCATTATAGATATAACACAGATACAATGAAAATTAGTTGTTAAAAAAATCAAATGAATAACAATTTTCCGCAGAGATTGAGATGGGGATTCAAGGAATGGGGTCCCATTGCCATTGCTGAGACCTATGTCTACCTCCCATAATCACAGAACTCCTCACATTTCACCCATACTAATAAATTTCAACTGTGGGAGGTTCTTGCTTTAAATGAAAGCTTGCAGCCTATTTCTCTGTTCTCCCCTTGAACGATTTCTATTTTCTAAGTCACTGACATCTCACACTCATGACATTTGAATTTATTTGATAGCAGTATCTACTGTTACATGTAGAGGGGGGTGGCACTCACATCATACATGTGTCTCCCCGTCAATGTGATTACACTGTATTTTGTAATAGTTTCCTACTGACTCCAGAAAATGAAATATGTAAAATTAAGTAAAACGACACACACTCATGCACACGCATATGTATATGTTTATATATTTTAGGAGAACCACATGGGCAAGGCTTCACCACATATCAACACCTGGAGCTACAATCCTTTATTTGGTAGTGGAACCTTCAACGTGTTAGTCTAGTATAAGGTTCCTCTTGTACTATTCCCCCTTGACTCCTTGTAGCCTTCTGCCGTTTTGTTCACTCTTCAGAACCCCTTTGTTCTTTTCTTTTCAGAATGAAAAAAAAAAGAAAGAAATCACCATTCCAATATCATAACTTGCGTTTTGCAAAAATGCAAAGACCAATATTTTGGAAAAAAGGACCAGGGGGGATAGCTGGCACGGTCTCCCACATGTGGCATTAGCGTAACAAAAAAGGGGTTGAAGACTTTAACATAGACGTTACTTTGGGTCATAGGAGCTATTAAACTAAGATTTTGTAGACAGTTTCACAAAATTCAAGGAGATTGCTTGGCCTAAGCAACAAGATAAAACCTCCTCGTTGTATAACAAGATCCTACATTCGTGTGAAACTGTATTCAAGTGCTTCATGGGAGGACGCGTCCCATCCATTAAAAGCATGATTTCAATACATGAATCCATGTGCTTTGTAGCCAACCAGATGTGAATCCCTTAATACAAGACCCCTCCCAGTATTTGATAAATTTGCCTTTGTCTTCTTGGCCACCACTATAACATTCACTACCATGCTTGGGTATTGTTATGCACAAAAAGCAATGGGTGAAGATTTTAGAGGAGACATTTGGAGAACCAATAAATTCTTGAAAATCAATTTTGCCTTGTTTCGAATGAGTGCATGGGAATAGAAACATCTCCCCTGCACTTTGAAAAATGAAAAACTAGAACATAGGCTTGGAAATTTGCAATCTCACCACAGTCCAAATCACAATAAAATAAAAAAAAATAAAAAATATTTCAAAAATGAAACATTCCCCCCAACCTAGCAAACAGCAAACATACCTAAAGCTTTTCAGATATGTTAAAGATTTGTTTGTGGAGACAAACCTGAAAAAAATGTTTTTGTGTGTGTAAAAGATATGTTAAAATAAGAGTTTAAAGAAACAAACCCTCCCACCCATCCTCTGATCTTTATCTTTTACTCATCTTTAGCTGCTTTCTCAACATGGCTTACTTACAAATACCGCTGCTTGTGCTTGGGCATCAGATCAAAAGCATCCTCTAGTGTGTGTGTGTAAAGAGTGTGTGTCCAAGTAAATTTGGATTAGTGAGTAGGCATTAACTTTTGAACTAAGGATAAGCATTGATCAATATAAATATATAATGTTAGAGGGTCAATTTTACCTCGAAACATTTAGCTCATGAACAATTTTGCCCTCTAAAATGCATTAAAATTGAGTAAATTTGTCATTTTCCTGTTGAAATATTTATGACCAACTTGAGCTTTTTTATGAAATAAGGTGATATGGTTACGTTTAAGATTTTAAAGTAATTTAAAAAAAAAAAACTTAAAAGCTTACCAAAATCTATCCTAAAAAACTTCTAAATCAAAGTTGACTGTTGATGTTATGAAATAAAGTGATATGGTTACGTTTTAAGATTTTGAAATAATCTAAAAAAACTTAAAAACTGATCAAAATCAGTCCAGAAAAACTTCTAAATCAAAGTTGACCATTGATTTTATTGAATAAGGTGATACAGTTACGTTTGAAGATTTTAAATTAATTTTTTTAAAAAAGTTAAAAATTTACCAAAATCAGTCCTATAAATAAAACGTCTAAATCAAATTTTTAGTTCAACAACAATTTTGCCCTCTAAAATGCGTTAAAATTGAGTAAAGTTGTGGTTTTCCCGTTGAAATATTTAGCACGAATGTCAGTTTGTTTTTTTATGGAACAAGATAGTATGACTACATTTTAAAATTTTTAAGTAAATTTAAAAAAACATACCAAAATCAGTCCTGAAAAACTTATAAATCAAAGTTGACCATAGAATATAAGCACAGCCCCTAAGCTTGGGTCAGCCTCAGATTTGAAGTGAAAGCCCCAGAGAGAGAGAGAGACACTGAAGCTTGCCTGCTCCCACTTTATTCTCTCACTAATTCCATACTTAACTCTCAACACAAATCTCTCCCTCTCTCACTCACTCACTCACTTTATGTAGTCCATGTACATTGTCTTCTTCTACCCCACTGCCCCATAAGTTCTACATTGTCTCCCTCTTTACTTCTTCCCTTCAAATTCCCTTTCTTTCCTCTTCCTTTCTTATTCTCTAGACACACTCACTGTGGAATAGAAGTGAAACAACCTAATACATGTTTCAACTTGTCACTATATTAGGCACCACATTGTTTAACACTGTCCCTTAAAATTGTTTCCCCCACATTACCTAGGAAATAGAGTCTTCCCACTTTGTTTTCATCATCTAACCCATTATTTTTCACTTCTTCCACCTTGGATTGTTTGCATTGATAAGTGATCATATCCAAGGAGTGAACAAGTTTCCTTTTTTCAAGGGTACTTGTTCAGAACTGTACCTTATTAGTACACTCATTAACTTAACTCTCCTGCTTCATCTTTAAGAGAAGACCTGAGAGACAAAGCATAGTAAAGGGCCAAGGAATAGTCATATTTATTGTTAGTGAATTAGTGGTGACTATATGAAGCTGGCTTAACAATGAGAGATGAGAACTTGAAGAAAAGCAAGGTTTGGGAAACCCAAGCTGTGATTTTTAATCTGTTGCATAACATTTATATGCTTAGATCAATGGTTGACTCTTGTTGTTTTTTGGTGAAGTTTTCTTGGCCCAAAACATTGGTGAAGAAGTGGTTCAATATCAAGAGTAAAGGCGAGGACTTTCAGGCAGATGATGTAATTTATGGAGGTGATTGCTTAATTCCTGCATGATTTTAATTTAGTTTAGGGCTCCATGATTTTGGAATATTGGCTTCTGTGAGTAAAAAAAAAAGATTTTTTTTGCCTCTTTTGAGCTGAATTTTCCACATATTCTTCAGAACCTGAAACCAACTTGCATCTTTAATTTGCAAAATGTGTATAACATAATGTCTGGGTTTGATGGGGTGTGGTCTTTTCAGCTTGAGATCTGATCTCTATTTTGTTTTGTTTGTTTGAATGATTTCCCAAGAATGCCATAGTTTTTGTTGCGTTTCAATCAGGGGGAAGATAAATAAATTGACAGTAGAAAGATTACAGCTTTGATATTTGTTTTCTTTTTCAGGTGTTAATGAAGAGTGGAGGAGCAACTATCCAGAGAGAGAGGCGTGTTCTATCAAGAGGAGTAAAACAGGTTCAGTATCAGACACCTTTGGCTTTTCTTTTTGTTTAGGACCACACCATTCTTAAACTCCACAAACATAAATATGAAAGCAAACTTATTTAAGCACTTAATTTTTTTATATAAATTCCCTTGCTCTTTTATTTCTCATTAAGTGTCTCTGAAACAAGTTTTTCCCTTGATGCATAGGGAGATCAAGCAGTAGGAGGCACTCGAATAAGTTGCGGCGGGGTAAGGTTGATCTCGATGCTTCTCAGGTTAAAGATGTGCATAATTATAGGTAGCTTCATCTTCCAATTTATTGCACTAATTTACTGTCTGTATTATGAATATGCATAGATCATTGAAAAGAATTATGCCTAATGGATACAGGATCTTTGTTGCTACCTGGAATGTGGCTGGAAAATCTCCCCCAAGTTATTTGAATCTTGAAGATTGGCTCCATACCTCTCCACCTGCTGATATCTATATCCTTGGGTAAATTACTGATCACATATATAATGTGAAATGTGTTATCCCTCCAGTTATGTGAAAGATCAAGACTTTAATTGTTTTCCTCTTTGTATTGCACCCAGGTTTCAAGAAATTGTACCTCTTAATGCTGGTAATGTATTGGGCACTGAAGACAACGGCCCTGCTAAAAAATGGCTGGCTCTCATTAGGAAAACTCTAAATAGTCTTCCTGGTACTAGTGGTGCATGCTACACTCCATCACCAGTTCCTGATCCACTTGTAGAGTCTGATGCTGATTTTGAGGGATCAATGAGGAAGAAGGAAACCTCTTTCTTCCACCGTAGGTCCTTCCAATCCTTAAGCCGTAGCATGAGAATGGACAGTGACATGTCACTGTCACAACCACAGCTTGATCGCCGTCTTAGTGTCTGTGATAGAATGATCTTTGGTCATAGGAATAGTGACTATGATCCCAATTATAGATGGTGTTCCTCAGATGATGAAAATGGACCTGGTGATTCTCCAGTCATAACCCAATATTCACCAATGGCATATAGTACTTCCTTCTCTGCAGAGGATAGAGATAGACCAATGGGACACTCAAGATACTGTTTGGTTGCTAGCAAGCAAATGGTTGGGATATTTTTGACAGTTTGGGTGAAAAGTGATATCAGAGATGAAGTTCACAACATGAAGGTGTCTTGTGTTGGTAGGGGTTTGATGGGTTATCTTGGAAACAAGGTACAGTAAAGAAGCTTGTAATGCATATTTCTTTCATAGTTTGTTTGTAGTGAATCATCAAATAGGAAAGCTTGTTATATCTTGTTTTGTTTTTTCAGGGTTCAATTTCAATTAGCATGTCTTTGCACCGAACAAGCTTTTGCTTTATCTGTAGTCATTTGACTTCGGGACAAAAAGATGGTGATGAGCTAAGGAGAAATTCAGATGTCTTTGAGATTCTTAGGAAGACAAGGTTTCCCCGGGTTCACGGTGTGAGTGATGAGAATTCTCCTCAGACAATTCTGGAACATGAGTAAGCCGTCATCCCCATTTGCAAATCCTTACTTTTATGTGGCATTTGAGACATGTGAACCTCAATAAAATTTCCTAACTTACTTTTTGGGGTTTGATTATAGTCGAGTAATTTGGCTGGGGGACTTAAATTATCGGATAGCACTTTCATACCGTTCAGCAAAGGCCCTTGTTGAGATGAGAAATTGGAAGGCATTGTTAGAGAATGACCAGGCATGATGCTTTGTTATCCGCCTTGCAGCTACTTCTGGTTTAAAAGCTTGATACTTTCCTCAACTAAATTCTAATATCACTCTGACAATTTTATACTTCTTACTTTCAGTTGTGTATAGAGCAGAGACATGGCCGTGTCTTTGAAGGATGGAATGAAGGGAAGATATATTTTCCTCCCACCTACAAGTATTCCAATAATTCAGACAGATATGCTGGTGATGAAAGACACTCAAAACAAAAGAGAAGAACTCCAGCATGGTAGTATTTTTATTCCTGGCTAAACAAAAATTTCCACCATTCATGTATTAGTAAAGTGGTAAACAAATATCATGGAACAAAAATATGAATCTACATATCACATTCAAAACTTTTATGTCCTGGATTATAATTTTGGAACTATATCATTCCACATGTAAAGCTAACCCATCTTACGTTATTACAACAGGTGTGATCGTATACTGTGGCATGGAAGAGGCCTTCGCCAATTATCCTATGTTCGAGGAGAGTCTAGATTCTCTGATCATAGACCAGTATATGGTATATTCCTGGCAGAAGTCGAGTCTATTAACAGAAGCCGAATCAAAAAGAGCTCCAGCTGCTCCAGTGCCAGGATTGAAGTAGAAGAGTTGTTGCCTTATTCACATACATATGGTTACACAGGCTTGAATTTCTATTGATGATAGTCTATACTTCATCCTCTGTGAGATCAATCTGACTTCTTGATGCAACTGAGGCATCATACTTTACCATATTAGGTAAAAGCTCAATGAAGATATTGCAATAATATATTCCTATCTTGCTCATATGTTGTTTGAACACATCTCATGAATTAAACCAATAGACAAAGTATACTTAGTGATGCATTATTTGAGGCCAGTTGACTCTTGGATCTGGATAAAGCTATAAGATCATGTACTTCAAATGACTTCAGCATGTCCTGAGTGTTATTCTTGGTTTGATCCCCATGATTGCAGATGGACACTGCTGCAAGGAACGCTGGCCCCAAAGGTGATGGAGACATTTTAACTCACTCAGTCCTAAACCATAAAACAAGGTTGTTCTTTTTTGTCCTGATTCCTTTTTCACATCTTGTCTGTAATTTTTTCTTTCTAAATTTTATGATCCCTCATCTTACCTATTTGTCATTATTGTCACATGTGGAATTCTGCAGGCTGGTTTTTTTGTCCAACAACCTATGGCTCCACATGTTTTTGCGGCTCTTCAAGTCTCTAACTTTATGCACGCCCAGGTCCTATCTTTATATTTTTTTTGCTTCTGGCTCATGAACCAAAAGCAGCATCTCATGAAGTTGGTAATGTGATGGTTGCTGATTTGTGCTTCAACTTATAGAAGAATATCTTGAGTTCTTAACTCATGAAGCCTTGAGAATCTGTTAATGTTACCGTTATGGGGTGGATTTTTTTGAGCGTGTGGCAGAAACAGTTAAAAATTAGGATGTGATGGAGGCACTCATTGCTTGTGCCAGAAAAGAGACGAAGCTTCTTTTAGTTTTTAGTGGCAGTTCAATGATTTCATTGAGAAGTAATAAAGCTAATGAGCATGTTGCCCAAATGTAATCTTTAAATTGTTCTTTCTCTTCTTGTTTTTCTCCCTCTTTGACCTGAATGAATGAGAAGGGAAGTTTGTAAGGGAGAGAGGAACATCATAAAAACCTTAATGGCTTTTCATCATCATCATTATGATTGTGGAGAATTTTTAAATTTTGGCATTCTTTTTGTTTTGCTTTCATTTTATTCTTATGAATGAATGCCTTTTTTTAAGAGTCAAAGTTGGGCTTAAAATGATGGGGACGTCCAAGAATGTAAGATGTAGACAAAAGTTGAAGCCTTAATAAAGAAGCCAATTATTGTTTTAGCGTACAATACACAAGAAAAGGATCTTCCCTTGGGCAATTCATTCATTGACCAACTTTTGATACACTTTGAAGTTATCACACTTAGGGGAACTTGTTTGGATGTAGTTTTTAGAGAATAGCAATAGCTTTTGGCAACAACTTCTTAAAAGGCAAAAAAAAAAAAAAACTTTCTAGCCTAGCAAAAATTAGGTCTTATGCCTCAAACCTAAGTTTTCAATTAAAAAGAATACTCCCTCCGTTCCTAAATATAAGATCATTTTGGGGAAGTAGATATGTTCCTAAATATAAGATCACTTCCTATTTTATCTCAAGTAAACTACCTTTATACTCCCTCCTTTCATTGAAAACCCCTCCTCCTTTTAAAGTTAAGTATTTGAGAGGATTTTGGGAAGATCATGTAATTTTATTTCTTCCTTAATCTCTACAAATTAACCAAAGTGATCTTATATTTAGGAATGGAGGGAGTATTATGAAAAAGTTGAGTGTTTGTTAGACTTTAACTGAAAGCTAGGTTTTGATAGAAAAAAGTTGATTGTTTGTCTGCCCTGATTTAAAACCTTGATTAAGCCCAAAACCTAGGTTTTGAAGAGTATCTAAATAGGCACTTCTGGATCCAAACAGAAAAATTTGATACATTCTTTAAAAAAATGTCATGAATGCCCGAAAATTAAACCCAAATAATTCAGGATTTAGAAAAGGTAAATTATCGCGTACTATTACATGACATCTTATAATGTTGTCGAGAGAATCTTATAGAAATTATCTTACAATACAAAGTAGGGCTATGAAACACCCAAGGTGCAACTTCCCGGCTCAGTTTATTTGACTGAAAAATTGAATAGTAATTTATGTATTTTTCTTGCCAGCAAATACTGAGTATTTATTTAAAGGACGAAATCAATATCAATACTAGTATGTTTCCAGAAAAGAAAATGAATACTACTAATAATAAATCAAATTCGACCCCTTGATTCAGACAAGGACTAGCAGGTGCTTGCCATATTAATTTAAAATGTGCAAACCCTTTACAGATGTCATTGTGTCCTTTAATACTAATTTAAACAAAGCCTACATATATTCCTGTGCATTCTGAATGGAAAATGTTATATCATACTTCCTTCTGTTGTTTTGAACACAAAAAATATATAAAAGATCTAATTCATTAAAAATATAAAAATCTGGTGTTTTTATTATTAGCTATTTTATATATAAAAATAAAATATCAATCATTTTCTTTTAGTTTCAATTTTAATTATTTTCGATAGAGAATGGTAAATTGTTGTGTATAAAAAATATGTGTTATTTATATAATGTTAAATGGAAAGAATTCCTTTAGAATCAGTATTATACACACATCATTACCTCCCTTTTTATAAGTTTTTTTTTTACCATAACCTCCTTTTTTATAAGTTCATTGTATTTAATTTATCCCGAATGAAAAATTAAAGTTCGTTAAGTTATTTAAAATCAACTAAACCAATAAGTTATTCTAATTTTATTGTAACTTATTTTTTTTTTGGATAGAATTATTTATTGTAATTTATGAATATGTGTTTAAACAATACTACCTCCGGTCCTAAATATAAGACCTAGTTGACTTTTTTTGGAAAGGTTAAGGTTGTGAAATATGTTATTAAATTATGACATATTTGATATATTTTTAGATTATCCATTAGTTTATAGGTAAAATAAACTAGTCTAGTGGAAAAAATTAGGTAAATCAATTTATAATTAACTTATGATCTTTTAGGATATTCCAAAAAAGTCAACTAGGTCTTATATTTAGGACCGGAGGAAGTATGTAATACTCCCTTCATTCCTAAATATAAGATCATTTTCCCTAATTTGGGTAGATTAAGTAAGTTAGTTATTTATACATGATATTACCAATTTATCCCAACTATATACATTTATCCTCACTCTCCCTCTTTTACTTGTTATTATATATAAACATTATAGGGTTAATTTGGGAAAAGTTAGAAAATAATATTATAATTAGGAACAAATTGAATTCCAAAAGTGATCTTATATTTAGGAACAGAGGGAGACATCGTTTTGCGTCTCTCGACCTATTAGCTGGTCCTAAATTAAACTTATAATAATGACCAAAATATTTCTTCAAAATAAACTTATAAAATGACGAGAGTGGAATATGCATTCACACATACCTAAAACTAAAAGATAGTATTACACCTAGCTAAATATTAGTTTAACTTAACTTAAATATAAAATGCAATTATTTATTGTCATTTTGATCATTCAAAATTTTATTTTTTTTATTGTCATTATAAGTTATAATATTTATAAAAACAATAAGGGTTTATATATAATGCATTTACAATATATTTCAAAAAAATCAATGAAAACTGTGAACTTAATTAATTTTATCTTACAATTTGATAATTTTTCAATTTTATCCCTATTTCATATTCACTTTAATAGGAGAAAAATCAACACATAATAAACGAAGTGTGATATTGTATATTTACATATAAAGTTTATCAGTGTAACCTAGAAACAAATAAGACCAAATAAATCATATTTCTTTTTTATACCAAATAAATCATATTTCTTATCATAAACAGATTTTTAGTTTTCAGTAAAAAAAAAAAAGACATGTTTTTAGTTTGATCATGTGTTTGTCGTGACGGGAGGGGAGGGGAGGGGATTGAGAGAGTGAGACATATCACGGCGTCAGTGGTTAAATGTTTGTCCGGCATACCATTTTCCTTATGAGCGGGCATCACACTCTCTACATTGAATCATTGATTGAGGTAAGTGGATCACACGAGCTTTTGTTGGCGTGAAGTTTCACTCTTTCAACCTAAACCTCTTGCCTTTGACTCCAACATAAAACTAACTTTTCTTTTCTTTTGTTATGACATTAAAAGTGCTTGCTTACAAATCATCGACCAACAAACTCCTTACATCCGCGAACCCACAATTTTATAGTTATGAGTCAACCCTGGAGAATATCTAGCTATTCAAACAACTTCATGTACCTTCAATTAGGAGTGAATATTAAGTTATTTGACTTAAAAACCGAAATAATTGAAAACTCATAATGATAATTTTAAGCACCAAATTGAAAATGAAATATTTTTGTTCAATCGGTTTGGTTCGATTGATAACTGAAACAATCTCAGCCACTTACTTAAGGGATGAAAGTACTTATCACTCACTTCAATCCGCAAATTTAAGTAAACAAATTTTAATTTTAATGCTTATCTACCAAACATGATATTGTCTTTATATACAACACTGAGTGCATTTTGAATTTATATATATTAATCAGAAAAAAATACAATAATATGTGTGTGTGTGTAGTAACATATATTTTGTAACATCACAAATTCATCATACAATAAAAGACATTATTTTATATTGAATACAATTATATTATAGTAACCTTGGTTTAAACCGAGATAAGTTTTTAACACCCCAACGATTCTCAAAACATAACACATACGAATTAAGCTTGTTTCGGCTCACTCTTCAATTTCAGTTTTAATTTGTTTACCCCTATCCTCAAACATTGAGAGTGAGAAATTTTTTCCAGAGAGTGGAGATCTTTTTCTCTATAATTTGTCAAAAACCTGTAAACCGTACCATGCAGTCCAGACAACATTAAACAGGAGTGCAATTTTCAAATTCCTCTTGAATAGTCAAAAACATGTAAAGGAATAAGTGAGGTTGAACTAATGGTTATTTTTCAAATAACTAGGAAAGCGATGTGGGGAAGTTAGCCTGCTTGATGACACTGAATTGAAATAAATAGGCAAAAAAATGAAAATATTTAAGAGATTCTCTGCAAAATTTTCTTTCCTGTTTCCACTTTCTTAGTCCACCAAAAGGGGGAACAGACTTTCCTTTTATCAACTGAAAAAAATTTCAATATTAAATCGACAAAATTAAAAATTTTAAAATGGAGAAGAGGACCTGTCCATTGTCAGTGTCACTGTTGGATGTTAAATCACGTATGTGTTGGCACTTTGAAATTGTCACAATAAAAAACCAAAAAAAAAACAATAGCTTTCAAGTTTAAACCAATAGAAAAACGCACTCGGCTATCATCCATGGATGCTTAATTGATCAGTCTGAGTTTAGTTGATGGCTGAAGATATTCATTAGACTTAGAGTATTGAGATGAAAATGAATTAAGTGATGTGCCATGTGATACATATATGAATACACAATGGAGAGTGTCAGTTTGCTGCTTTTCAGGGAACAAAGCATCAGCTTGGCGCTCATTAAAAATGATTAAAAATCCCATATTAAAAATGATTAAAAATCCCATGTTGACATCAACCCCAGGACATAAGGTTTTTTTTTTTTTTTTACCATACAGGACATAAGGGTTGAGTTCAATGATTTGCAGTGCAGTGACACAAATTAAAAATTAATAATTCAGTTTCAGTGACATCAAGCTCTTACTTTTCCTTATAATATAACAGTCATCCAGCTTGGAACCACTGTTAGGTAAGCAACAAACGTTAAAGCCAGATTGTGAGGACCAGATCTCGAGCTCAGCTTCTCATCAAGTGAGCTTAATATAACTGTTGATTTCTAAATGTGCATAGAAGTTCACAAATTTTACAAGTTTTTTTTTATTTATCCATCGATATCGGTTGCTACTAATCAAGTAATCCGGTTCTCGGGAAAGTAGGTTCACAATGAGGGTCTAACAACTTCCAAATAATTATCACGGTTACATATTTAGGGTTTGAACTCGAAACCACTGGTTAAGTTAGAACAACCTCAACCAATTGATTAAGCGTCTGGTGGTATTTTACAAGTTGTTTTGTGGCATCACAACTCATTCAGATTGGCTCAAGTTATGGATTCTCATAAAAAAATGTTTTTTTTAAAAAAAGAAAAAGGTACTGTAATTACCATGGAGGGTGTCAATCAATCCCTATAATAAGATAAAGTTTGAAGTCTCGAAACTTTGACCTTAGTAAAATTCGAACTTTGAAAGTGCAATTATTATACTGCCAACCAAATTTGTTTGATCTTAATGGTGGTTTTGGGCTTTTGACTTTGAATGCAACAGTGAAGTTGATGAATACACACACACACACACAAAAACATATATAATGCATGTCACGGGCGAGTAGAGGTGTGTAATGTGTTTAATGGGAGAAGGTACTTTGGAAGAATAGAAATATGGGAATAAGCAGAAATTTGAAGACAAAATAGAAGCAGGGTGGTGGGTGTGGAAAAGCTATGTATTAAGATTACTCTCTGGATTAGTCAGCCCTTTTGTTGGCTTAAATTCAACTCTTGTATTCCTGCCATGTTTTGTACAGCCTCAGAACTCAGAAACAGTTCATAGAAATAGAAAAAACGGCATTAATTCCAAGACACCATGCACTAGATTCATACGCAAGGCATCAAACACAAGACCAAATTTATATGCATTCAACTTTTCCTTCAGCCTGGTGTCACCATGTGAATTCTCTTTTTATTCTGATATTATTCTCACTCACACTAATGCTATATAGTTTTAACTTAGCTTCCATACCATTTGCAATATAACATGCCCCCCCCCCCCCCCATTGGACCACCTGCCCTCAAAGTTCACTATATATTATATCCCTTCTCTCTCATTTTGCCTTCATTCGAACAATCAACTTCCTTCATTCAATTTTTCCTTTTTCCTGGTTCAAATTCAGGAAAAAGTAAAGCATTGTTCCTATTGCAGTTTTCATTTTGTTTTTGGGCACCTTGCTTCTTGCTCGTGATTCTGTCGCATTATGAGGTATCTCATCATCTTTTGTAGATGTGCCGTGGCAGTATTCGTCGGGTATCCCAATACATCCCAATAGTCAGACACCAAAACTTGCCACCTACCCCTTGTCAATCACTGAATTTTTTGTAATTAATAATAATAATTGATTTAGTCCTGAAAACATTATTAATAATACAAAAATACAGTGACTTTACCTTTTTTAAAAAATATGTCCTACGAATTTAGTAAATCAGATTTGGACTTGGACTCATTCAATTTCCCTGAATTAAATAAAACATACTTAGACTGAGATTGAGATATTCCATACATTCCCACTTAGCTGGTTGGGTATTACTCTGTATCTTCAACGTGGTAGTCACCTTCCATTTCTCAGCACGTGAACGCACGTGAAGTCATGGGGAGCAAGACATGGATGCTGGAATCTTAATCATCATCAATATGTCAAATTACACTCACACACATACACACTTGAATGTAATAAATCTCTCTGACTTTGTAGATTTATTGTTCATTGCAATGCAATCCATTTTTTAATTATTTTTCACTTGTTTAAAATTATCTTTTACTCAAATCCAAGTTAGGTGCATTGCACGGATAAAAACATTTATTTAAATATATGCTCAATCCAACAATACTTTATTTTGAGCATTTGCATTAAATGGAGTGGGCCACTTTGTTGTAACCAAATGGAAAGCACTAGCTTTCCGGGTAGATTCAATTTGAAATCACCTTTGTGTGTGTGACTTGAAAGCTATGTGACGAGTGGGGCACCTAAATCGTTATAGGAATAACAAACTTATCATCACAATCATTATTCCAACTATAATGCAACGTACATATAAATACATCAGTGAGAAGAAGTACTCTGACACTGATAAAATAAAATGATATCAACTCTAATATGTAACTATCAAAACATGCTGGAAAATTAGAATATCATAATGAACTATGATGGCATTTGATGATAATGCAGCGAGGATGAAGCACTATCCAGTATTCCAAGTTGAAATGAATTGATGAAGGTGATGCTTAAGTATATGACAGAGAAAGACAGATGCATATTTTGGCAGAGAGATCTGACAAAATTTACGCACGCATGCATGAAAGTAGCACAAACGAGTGATGATGAAAGGTCCAAATTAAAGGCATGGTGGCATTGGAAGGCGTTTTTTGAAGCTCTGAGACAATACAATAAAAGCATAAGAAGCATGTATATCACACTAGTTAGCTCCTTTCTATCATGCCTCATTTTGCAGATTCCTTTGTTGGAATTTCAGTACATGTTGAACATGGCCTTTCCCTTTTTTTCTGTCCTCAGACCATCATCATAGTGTTCATCAGCAGGCACTGTAGATATATATCATCAGCAAGAGTATAACAAATGGGTAAAATTTACGTGTCTATATACCTTACCACTGATCAGTGGTAAAGTGTAATTGCCATTAGAGGGAAAATGAAGAGCTGGGGTAAAATGAATTGTGGGATTCACCATATTTAATGTGAAGTTTTAATTGACATTTATGTTTTGGTCAGTGCCCAATTCAGTGAAACCTGTGCTGGTTCTTTTTGTTGCTTGTTGAACAAGAAGAAGGTGTCAGTGATATAACAGCTGACATCAGGATGCTAAGGCTTTGGGTTTGAGTTATGTCCAGTGGTTTAGTACTATAGTCAATATATTCACTTCTCAATTCTCATTTTCCTTCTCTCCTACTCAGTTGTCTCCTTGCTCGGTTTTGTCCATTTATATAAATATACTTCCAACATAAATTATTGGATTTTTAAAAGGAGAAAATTAGTGTAATGGGAAGCAATGCTGAAAATTATAGTAAAAGTGGGTTTGAAAAAAAAAGGCAGCTCATGTTGAAATCATTACTATTTGAAAAACCTAAACTAGTGTAAACTATTGTAGGGCTGGATTCTCTTTTCCAATATATAACATGACGTCACAATCTTAAGACATGCATGCTCTTTTTCTTCTGTGTGTGTGTGTAAGATCAATTTAGGCATTAATGTTGACACTAATAAACCTCTCCCTCTTGTCATTAATATAAGATCAATTTCTATAAAAAATGAACCACAAAATACATCTCAAATTAAAGAACAGACAGAATTCTAATGTTGATGTGGTTAATGTTGTAATGGTATTATTAACTGTATTTCTTGTTGTACCAAAGTTGAATGGGAACACTTTCATACATATCAATTCAGAGCGATGTAAAAGTTCAAATTGGTGTAAACTTTTAAATACCCATATAATGTATTAATTTCTTTTGAAATGGTTTAAAGTAAAACATCGCTCTTTAGAATAGAAAAACCCTTGTATAGTTGGATAATCTTGTTGATGAAGAGAAATGAAGCACCTTAGGCTTGTGCCGGTGGATTTGTTTCTCTAATGAGATATCTTTTCTAAATTTAACAAAGTTGTTTTTGAAAAATTGAGATTACATATAGAAATTTGCTTTCTAGAATTTGAAAAAATAACGGGTTGCACATGAAACGAATGAATCATATCCTGACATACCCAAAAGTATGAGATGGGCCACTTAGGTGTACTTATCAGCTTAGTGGATCAGCCCATGTATGTATGTGTAGGTGACCCACATCTGCATCAGATAACAAATAATGTTAGAGTTAAAAGATCATTTTTTAGATGTAAATGATTTTTGCCAACACTGAAGACCAAAAAAAAAAACAGAGAAAAAGGAGCGGGTTTTTCTACTCTTCTTTTACAGGATGATATAGGTATATCAACTTGATGGTTGTTATAAAAAAAAATATATCAACTTGATGGATAAAATTATATATATACAATAAAAATATTTCAGTAGATACACAATTCAAATTAAATCTATTAAATACGAGGTCGCTTATATACAACTACTCATCATGTTCCTTACTACTCATCATTCCTTACTACTCAAGACGTTCCTTAGAAGTTAATTTTCTATTTTACAAAGATATATTTTGTCTTCATTCCTTACTACTCATCACGTTCAAAAGCAGTTCTTGTTACTACATACATAAAAACTGCCTGTTGGTCAAAAAGAAATGGTTCAAGGGCAGGAACACTACTCATTACGTACATAATGTAATTGAACGACAAAAGCAAACAGCATTTGACTAGTAGGGATCCCTTTTTATTTCATCTCCTACATACATCAACATAGATCCCAAGTCGTTTTTAAGTACAAACACAAACACGTACAACTCACTGAAACAAAAGCATTATTCTCAACCTTCTCCAGCTTCTTACTAATTCCTCGATCTCTAGCTTTCACCTCTCACGCGTAAGCACGGCCATGAAGCTTATTATCCTCATCCTCCAAATTCTGAGGGCCAGGGAAAAAGAAATCCTCTTTCCTGCTAAATATGGCATCCACCCTCTCCGCTGGCCAATTAAATGCTAGCTCTCTTGCCACCTTGTCCATCGCTTTCACTACGTTCCTCCTCCCTGTTTCATTATTCATCCATTACCTCTCTCACCATAATCATAACTCAAAACAAATTAAAGACCACAACAAACTATTTATTATTTATAATTGGTAGTTCATCATTTTACAAAAAACTGAAATATAGTAAAGTCATTTAATTTTAGGGAGAATTAATTAGAAGGCAGCGAAAAAAGAAAAAAGATAATTAAGATAAGGTTCCACAAGTTGTAAATTACAATTTCTAAGGCTAAGAATGACAACTTGTGGCCTCACAAAACAACCCGTGGGACCTCATTTAAATTATATTTCTTTCATGTAGACCTCTAATTAATTCTCCTTTAATTTTATGCATAATAAATATAAATTAAATGAGGTCCCACGAGTTATTATGTGAGGGCATAAGTTGTTATTATTAACCTAGAAGTTGTAATTTACAACTTGTGGGACCTCATCTTAATTATCTTTTTTCGGTGGACTTCTAATTAATTCTCCCCAAAATTATGTGGTTTTCTAATTTTACGTGTGTTATTTATTATACAGCCATTATCCTGACTTTCATGTGTTATCTCTAATTCATGTTCATCAACAACAAAATTTTCACATTACTCCTTGAATTATATATATTTATGGAGAGGAGTGATTAGTATATATATATAGTATAGTACCTGCTAAAGCCAGCTTCAGGTTCCCTCGTGCATTCACTTCAAAGCAAAGAACTTGAAGATTGCTTTGGGTAGAAGCCATCAACACCCAAGGATGACCTGCAGGCACAACAAACACCACTCCTGTCCTTAACTCACCACTCACCCTCCTGTAATTTCTTGGGCTCCTCTCCTTACTCCTCTCCTCTTGTTCCGACATGTATGGAGTCACCATCTCCAATTTCCCCCACCCTTCAGTTACAACTCCAATCTTCATTGCCCTCGTGTTGTGCATAGGAGCTGACATAGATCCCTGCCATTTTCAACACAACCACACAACATATTATTGGACTTACCCCAAAGTAGTTGCTTTTATATTTATAAATATACTCTTTAAATTGCCTATAGTCAACTTTTATGATTTATTCTAATTATATGACATATTTTATACTACCTCCTGTCCTAAATAGTCCTAAATATAAGACCTAGCTAATTTTTTTTGGAGAGATTAAGGTTGCGAAATAGGTTATTAAATGATGACATATTTGATATATTTTTAGATTATCCATTAGTTTATAGGTAAAATAAACTAGTGTCAGGGAAAAAAAATTAGGTAAATCAAGTTATAATTAACTTATTTTCTTTTTTTAATATTTTCCAAAAAATTCAACTAGGTCTTTTTTTAATATAATTAACTATTTGCTTCCCAACTTAAAAAAATCAAAGGGATTTTATATATTTGAGGCTAGTTGGATACGTTGGTGATGTCAGCGAAGGAAATCATGAGATTGAGGCTTGCAAGGGAGTCATGGTCTTCAGGGCGTGCTTCAAAGAGACGACCGTATTCATTGGAAACAAAGGGTTTGGTCTTGAAGAGATTGAATGGACCCTTGTCTTGACCTCCAAAGGGCCACAGACTGGGAATTTCCCAGCCTTTGCTCAGTGACTTCACTTGATCTCTCGATATTCTAAAAATGCCTCCCTTCTTTTGTTTTCCAAACAGCATCTCCAGAGTCGCCTTATTCCCCTATTCATTTTCAAGGAAAGCAACAAAAAAAGAAACCATTATGTTTATGTTAAAACATTTGTATACTTTGGGGAGGATATTATTTGTAACATGTGTTGGGATCTACCTACCTTTAATGAAGCTTCAAGTACGTCCCAGCTGAATGCTCTCAGAACTGACTCTGGATCTCTCCCACCAGGCCCATGAAATGCCTACGTACAAACCATTGCTTTAGAATCAATACCAATGTATAATAAGTTGGAGCTAGAAAAATTGTAGATGTAAAATACTTTAACCAATTTATCTAGTTTCTTAAATCTTCTCAAATTAGTCAACTAGATACTCCTTAATTGATTATTTTCCTAAATATAATTAGTTGACTTTATTTTTATGTCAAAAACTTTACATATGATAACATTTATGACTAAGTAATTCATTTCTCTTTTATTAATTTTGAAAAAAAGTCTTAAAAAAAGTCAAAGGGAGGAATATTATATAAGCCGCACATTATAAAAAAACCTCAGATGAAACTAGAGATCAGGGGAAGTGAAGGATAACCTTAAATTCTCCTGGGATTGAGATAGGGATATAAAGATGGGCAAGAATGAGCTTCTCATTCTCATCTCTGTTGACAATGTAAAAAGGGGTCCCCGATTGAATCCTCATGATGTCTCCTCTTTCAAGGTTGAATTTTGCTGTTTCATCTTCCTTCACCAACCCAACGCTAGCTCGCCCTGCAAATTCAACACCCAAAATAATTATTCATAAATCAAAGCAATTTATATTTACAAATTAGTCCATGGAGCCCTATGTATTTTTATTCTGTACGTGCCTTGGACAGTGAAGATAATAAGTTCAGCATCAAAGTGACTTGGAGCTACAAAACTATGTTGCCGAGCTTCTAAAACAAGTAACCGACAATTCTCAATTCCCCTAAGAAGATCATTATTTTCTGTAAACTTCGGAAGAACCCGAATTGTGCCATCATCAGTTTCAACTATTGTCTCAAACTGGTCCTCCTCAAAAATAAATCTATTTCTCTCCTCATCGCTTCCTTCTTCTTCATCACCCTTTTCTTCCTTCTCATGCTCCTTCCTTCTCTCTCGCTCCTTCTTCTCCTCATAATACTCATCACATCTCTCCATACATTTCTTCTTGTCCTTCTCGCTATACTGCTGTTGCTGCTTACACTGGTGCTTGCATGTTTTAAGCTCAGGGTCTTCCTCTTCTTCTTGGGAGGTCAGTGCTAAACATGCAGATAAGGCTATTAGGGAGAATAACAATAAGAGGATTAGAGAGAGCTTGGTTTTCATGATGGCTTATTTGTTGAATATGAACGACAAAATCCTGAGTATAGGATTCGATGGATGTGAGTGAGTGTGGGATTTATTAGAGAAGAGGTGGTACGAGATGGTGAAATGTATAACATGCATGAGGGCATGTGTCATTTAACGTGTCCAAAAATAGGCAAACGCATCAAATATCAATCGCCGTACGTGTAAATACAAGTCGTACCAAGTTTGCATGCGTTAAGGTAAAAAATGGGATGCAGATTTCCTCATAATCTTCTCCCTCATTTTCCCTTTTATAAACCATTGGATCTTTGATCCAATGGTTCAGATTTAATATTTTTATAAAAAATAATATAGTTATAATGAAATTTTAAAATCTAAAAAATAAATTTGATCTCTCACAAATTTTATGTAAACTGTCTAGAACTGTAGGTTACTATTATCAATTTAAATTTTATTTTGCATTTTTCAATACAGTCATGAACTGTTTGTATCAAATTTTGACAGATTAAATTTATTTTGAGATTTTTAAGTATTTTATAATTATATTCATTTTGTAAAAATATTAATTATGGACCATTGGATCAAATATCGAATGATGTCAAAAGGAAAATAAGGATATAGAGGGACAATGAGAGGAAGGATTATGAGGGAAACCTGACCCTAAAAAATGACCATGAAGTTACTAGAACATCCCGCACTCGAAAGTTATTAAGGTATAGAAGTGACCCTACAACCGCTAAAAATGGGACAAAAGTGACCCTAGCACAGATCCCATAAACAGTGACCCTACCACAGATCCCATAAACAGTGACCCTACCATTAGATCCCATAAACTCCGTCTATTTTCAACGTTAGGGAGGTTTTTTATGGGTCTGGGTTCTCTCCAAATCCTTCCTCTCCTTTTCCCTTCTTTTCCTTTTGAGACCATTAGATATTTGATCAAATGGTCCATAATTCATATTTTTACAAAATAAATATATTTATAAAAATTCTTATAAATTTCATAAATAAATTTGATATGTTAAAATTTGATATTAACAGTTCATGACTGTATTGAAAAATGCAAAGTAAAATTTAAATTTACAATAGTAGTCTACCGTTCTGAACGTACAGTTTACATAAAATTGTGAAAGATCGAATTTATTTTTTAGATTTTAAAATTTTATTATAACTATATTATTTTATGAAAATATTAAATCTGAACCAGGAATCAAATGAATTTGGAGGAAACAAAAAAAAAATAAATCTGAACCTTTGGATCAAAGATCCAATGGTTATCAAAGGGAAAATGAGGGAAAAGGAGAGGGAAGATTATGAGAATACCCTCATCCGTTTTTTATACCTTAACCGTATTTGCATGGGTGTTTAATGTTTCTTTGATGAGGCATACATTGGGGTACGATACGTTTGTCAGTAACAATTAATAATAAACGAATAAATAATCATGCGTATCGTATTTTTCAAAGTTTAATTTGTGAATATATCCTATTTATGTTGTCTGAATCTACATTTATAACACAAGTTGATTTGAGAGTCAAAAATTCAATATAATAATAGTAAAACTTATTAATAAATCGATCAGGTATTTAGGTTAAGTTAAATGAGTTTGGTCTTTTCATGGGTAACAAAATAGTACTATTAAGTAAATTATAGTGACCGAAAACGAAAGACCCAAACCTCTTTCCAATTTAATTAGAGAATAATAAAGCTAAAATAATAAGGTCGAATTTAAAGGATTAATGATTGTATTGACCTAAAGAGATAACTTCCAAAAAAAAGCATCAAATCACACTCATAATCTTATGCATTATTTGACTTCATGATAAGTACGTGATCTGCATATAATGCCAAACGACTACATATAATCTCTCTGAATGTACACATAAATTGTCCATATACTCCCTACGTTCCTCAATATAAGATCACTTAAGAGAAGTGGATAAGTTCCTAAATATAAGATCACTTTCTATTTTGTCTCAATTTTGGTCCAAATTACCCTTATACTCCCTCCGTTCCTAAATATAGGACCTAGATAACTTTTTTGAAAAATCCTAAAAAAAGCAAAAAAATAAGTTAATTATAAATTGATTTACCTAATTTTTTCTCTTAAACTAGTTTATTTTACCTATAAGCTAATGGATAATCTAAAAATATATCAAATATGCCATCATTTAATAACCTATTTCGCAACCTTAATCTTTCCAAAAAAAAGTTATCTAGGTCCTATATTTAGGAACGGAGGGAGTACTTCTTAGCTCTCTCACTTCTCTCTCAAATCCCTATTTGTCTTTCAAATTTAAGTGAGAAGTATTTTAGGAAGATCATGTAATCCTAATTCATTGGAAAGTCTTCCTTAATCTCTCCAAATTAGCCAAAGTGATTTTATATTTAGGAACGGATGTAGTATTATTATGAATTGTGTGCGTGTGTGTGGTTGATTAGTGACAGTGGATACGTCATGCATGATTAGACGAAAGGGTAATTAGTGCACACAAAAAAAAATCCAAAGCACAGAGGCTATAACGCAAAATTTTACTCGTACAATGCTCTGTTTTCCACTTGATTGAAATTCTAACGCCAAACTACCTGATAATGAAAGAATAATTACATACAATCATCAACCACCAAAAATAGCTCAATCTGTCTATCACATTTATTTAATAATACAAAGGTATTCAAGCATAAAAAAAAGTCAAAAGAATACACAAAACAGGGCAAATGTCCACCATAGGGTCGCTTCCCTGGTGGGGATCATCTGTATGTAAGGCTTCAAAAAACACCATTCAAGATTCACATCTTCCCACAAACTGCTTAAATTAGCTAGCAAATCCACCTGATGATCCCTTCATAAACAATTCATGTGGCTCCTGTCTTATCTAATACTCCCTCCGGTCCTAAATATAAGATCTAATTGACTTTTTTAGAAAATCCTATAATAAAGCAAAATAAGTTAATTATAAATTGATTTACCTAATTTTTTCCCTAATATTAGTTTATTTTACCTATAAACTAATGTATAATCTAAAAATATATCAAATATGTCATGATTTAATAGTCTATTTCGTAACCTTAACCTCTCCAAAAAAAAGTCAATTAGGTCTTATATTTAGGACCAGAAGTAGTATATACAAACCAAATGCCACAATTTACAAAGTTTTTTTTTTTTTGATAAAACAACAAGCATGATATTAATATGCAAAAATATTGCATAAGGTAATACTTATAAAAAGAACCATATGATACAACATATACATCATGGAGAACATGGTTGATGGGCCTATTTGTTTAGACTATGGGCCTGTATACAAAATACAACAGAAAGAAAGCAGAAATTGATAAAGCAGTAAAGTTGCAGTTGCTTCCATTTGTCTTCTAATGCTGTGGCCACTACTTGGATGAAGAACAAAACTCCCAAACATCGTCTTCAAGAGATGGCTGAAGTAAGACAACACCAGTAATAAACCCACAGGAATAGTAATAAAGAAGCTTCCAAACCAACCATTTACACAGATGTCTATTTTTTTTAATAACAATTACACAGATGTATATTATATATTGGCTAAAGTATATTTTTAGTCCCTTATGTTTGCATCAAGTTTCAATTTAGTTCTTTATGTTTGGAAAGTACACTTTTAGTCCTTTTTTGCTAACACCGTTAGTTTAACTTAACGGAATATGCTAATTTAACAATTTTAAATGATTATTTTATGATGAAATTGGACAAAAAATGATAAATTCTGAAAATATAAGATTATTTACACTCAAATATTTTATTCTGAACATATTTTCAGTATTTAATAACCATTTAAAATTGTTAAGTTAGCATATTCCGTTAAGTTAAACTAACGGTGTTAGCAAAAAAGGACTAAAAGTGTACTTTCCAAACATAAAGGACTAAATTGAAACTTGATACAAACATGAGGGACTAAAAGTATACTTTAGCCTTATATATTTAATTATTTATATTATGCATATTGCATAAGTGCTGTTAAACAAGGCAAATGCATGTAAAACAAGGTGGGCAGCGATATCAATAGCGTTCATAAACGACATACCAACTAAGAGACGCCAAGCCACTAAAATGAGCTAGTATCACTAACTTAAGAGCATAGATAGTATTAAGGAAAAATAATCAAAACCAAAGTGCTGAATTTCAACATGAGCAGACATGAATATAGAAAATCTACAGCTCCAATAGTTCTATCTAGAACTTTATCTTTGGTCAGAGAGAATATAGTTATAACACATAGTAACATGGACATTTATGAAGGACTCAAATAATATAGATGTTAACTCACCATTATAAGCAAACACAGGTGCACAACATTAAGGAATAAGACTAAATACTTCATTTGAATACAATTCTGTAAAAATGCCGTAGTCTTCCAGGCATAAAATATAAGCTTCAGGGTAAAAACAAGTTTATTAAAATCTGAAATCTAGTAAAAAAATGTCATGTCATCAATCAATGATTTCATATGTAGAAAAATAGCTAACAGTTGGGGTCAATGATATCCTCCCCCCCCCCCCCCCCCCTACTCCCCTCCATCCAAACACAAAGAGGGATGATGAAATTATCTCTCCATCCAACCATAGTGTTGGGCTAGCAGGTACCCATTTGAATACAATTCCGTAAAAAGGCCCTAGTCTTCCAAGCATAAAATATAATCTTTGGAAAAAAATCAGTTCATTAAAATCTGAAATCTAATTAAAAATTACCACGTGATCAATCATTAATTTCACACGTGGAAAAATAGCTATAACTACGACATCAAAAATTCACTCTCAAAGTTGGTACAGATAGCCAGACTGAGAACATGTCTTACCAAATTTTAACCACCTAATGTTGTAAGGAGAAAACATTTGAAGAGCTAATACTTGATCAAGACTTCAACTCAATCCAACCCATATTTTAAAAGCTAGAGCTGCTTCCCTCTTGTTTAACTGGGATACTGTCTGAAACTTAGGAGACTTACCTTTATATAATGTTTTATGATACTTCAAGAAAAGCATTCGATACTTGTACTTGTCAATAAACATGTTAGCCTTTTCCATCATCGCCACAACTTCATTAGCTCGACTGAAGAATCCACCCCTCACAAATGTATACAGCACTGAATCAAGAAGCTCCTGATCAAACTTCATTGAGACTGAAGAAGCAAGGGATTTCATCTCACCCCAGAGCTCTGTTACCTCCAGATAGTTCCCTCCTATAGCAGCATACCCAGTGACCATAGAATGGAAAGTTTGTGCATTTGGTGTGTGGCCTAGGCTCCTCATCTTCTTCAGAGCCTTTTCAGCATCTTTCATTAGTCTCTTCTTGCAAAAAAAATGGATTACATTGTTCCAGTCATGAACCCCATATTCCACTTTCTGTCCTTCTTTGATTTCCTGCAACAGATTCATCATCAGACCAGATTCATCTTTCTGTGCATGACTTTTAGTTTGCATGATAGAGTCTTGCTGTCCAACTTTCGGAATTTTAGCCACTTTCATCTCTTTGAATAAACGAAGTGCTCCTTTTGTATCCTCCTGAAGCACCCTGGATTGGATCATCGCCTCATAAGAACTAGAGTCCAGCTGGATACCATCCTTCCTTGCATCTCTTAAAAGTGAAGTGACTTCTGCAGCCTTATTCGCTTGACAATAGGCTTTCAAGAGAGAAGTATACACAGATGAGCCAGTTTTAATTCCAGCTATCCGCATCTCATCAAAAAGGTCATGTGCTTGATCCAACCATCCAAGCGAAATACATGAATTAATGACGTGAACCAATATTGAACTATCATTGGAAAGCGGGGAATCTATACTTTCAGCCTTGATTAGAAACTCTGCCAAATCCTTGGTCTTGCCAACTTCTAGAAAAGCTTTAACAAGTTTTATGTAAATTGATTCAGTTGGCTGGAGGATACCATGCTTTGTGGTAATCAAGTCAACCTGTGTCTGCAACTTGACTAGCATAGAACCAAGCATGGCCTTTGACTCTGCTTCAATTTTTAATAAATTACGATCTCTAGAGAACTCTTCATAAGAAAAGATGGTGTAACTCATTGGTTTGTAGTATTCGAAACAGTCTGAATTCTTGCTGTCACTCAAACGTGGCATAGAAGCAAGTTCAGAAGGATATTTATGATTAACTTCGGCTGCGTCGCTTACAAATTTCGCAGCTGCAACAGAATTTTTTGCCTCCTTTGACTTTCTTAGCATTTCCAAAACCATGTTTGATATTGAATCTAGATCTCCAAATTTCAAATGGCATGCAAGCAAACAATTAAAGAATTGGCGGAACTGAATATCAGTAAGATTGGGCGCTTCCTCTATATGCCTTTGCAGCTTCTTAAGCTCTTCTCTTCGCCCATTCTTCTCATATATGTGAGCCATTATTATTAATAAGTTTGCATCAGCCTTGACACCAATTTGAGGCATCACATCTAAAAGCTGCTCTGCTTTCCTAGTAGTCTCAAATAGGAGACACCCTGCCAAAGCAATGTTAAAAGCAGTTGTATCAGGCTTCATTGCTACCAAAGGTGAATTGCTCTTTTTGCATGGATCCACTCTATTGTTCTGAAACAAATAACTTATTTCAAGAATCAACTCAGCAGCAAGGTAACTTCCATCTGCTGTTTGTGACATGTGGGCCAAAACTGCTGACCATGCAGTGACTGGAGGGAATTGCTCCATATTTAGCATCTTTCTTAAAATAGTTGATGCAGGAACTGGTAGTCCAGCTTTGGCAAGACCAAAACAGAGATATATAAGTACTTCCTTCTCTAACAAATTCTGTTTACCTTCCTCACTAGCCTTTTCTACCAACCCATAAGCTTTTTCTAGCCATCGTACATCAAGGCTTTCCACAAAAGTAGCCAGAACCTTGTTAAAAATAAATTTTCTAGGAAAGCCATCTATTTGCATATGCTGCTCAAATAGCTTCCATGTATCATCTAATTGATTTTCACTGATAGCACTTTCTATTTCTGCATTCAGCTTAGCAGGGTCTCGAGCCTGGACCAGGATTGTTTCAGCCGTACTTGAGAAATACCGACCTCGGTGGATTGATTCATTCTGTAATATTCCAACCAAAAAGCTTGTGAACATAAGAACACCGAAAAAGGCAGGAAAACTGAACACACTCAGACTTCAGTTAGGGAAAAATTTAATTAGAAATATTCACGTCTTGTGAAATAGAGGGAACCACTCAATACACTTGATTTCCAATCTAGAAATTCAAATTATACCAGTCTTGTTAACCTACAAGACAATATTAGCATCATAAAGCTAGCATAACCAACAAATTCGGCAGCAAGAACAGTGGTGTCTTTGTCTTCTTGGGTCTGAAATATAATACATGACATGACCAATCCAATACAGTACTGGAAACCCAAATATGAGAAATAGCACAACTAAAAGATAAAAATGGTTACTGAACCTGAGTTATCAAAAACTCTCTAGACTCAAAAAGGGCAGGCAAGTAAGTATATGACTGCTTGAAGTACATATTTACATTAACCAAATATGAGATTAAGCTGATGGGGCAATAAGAAAGCAATGAAAGAAAGATGGAACCCATTTCACAGATTGTCCTAGCAGAAATTGTTCAAGGTAAAGCTGAGAATAACTCTTACAATGAGTGGATTGTGAGAATGGATGATGCGGTTGATAAGGCCTACCTTGCCCCGTAGAATCATTACCTGAGAGAAATGAGAGGAATAAATAATGGTGGTGAGGAAAGATGAGGAATTGAGATGGAAGGATAAAATAATAAATTGCTTGAAGAAAAGTTTTTTACATTTTGGGGTGTGAGAATGTTGCAATGCCTAATCAGTTTGCAAGCCATCTAAAACCAAAGCACCACAAAAGCAAAAGGCAAGTGACAAGAGTGGAGTGATAGAGGATTTTCTCACCGTCAATGCTATCCAATGGCTCTAAACTTCTTCAATGTTCTCTTCCACATATTTCAGAAACCCAGAAACTTTAAAATTCATCTCCCCCACATGCGAATCGCCCTCTCTCTCCTCTCTCACATTCTCAATCAACCAATAACTCAAAAGTCACCATACATAAAAATGAATGGACGGCCGAGATTATTAGATTGTGAACCCATTTTCATCACTTGGATTATACGGACGGTGAGGATTGCGACGCTGAGAGATTCTGAGAAGGCCCGCCGCTGAGATAATCTAGATCCCGCCTGAACCAGACACACAATCTTTCGCTGAACTTTGTTTTAGGAAACTTGTCAAAAAAACAAAATCAAACTAATATTCCATGTCTAAAAATAAAAATAATTAATTTATTAGAACATATCTTTCACTTTATGTCATATTTATTAGAACATAAATTAATTTATAAATAATTAAATTAGTTTTAAAGAAAAATTACAATTATGGATAATTCAAATTTTAAAGTTTTCAATTTTGTATTTTTAATTTCTCTAAAAAGTCAAAGTGATTTTATAATTAGAACCCGGGCTAAAGTATGTTTTTTGTCCCTTAACTTTGGAGAAAATCATGTTTTGGTCCCTTAACTTTGAAAAGTGTGTTTTTTGTCCCTTAATTTTGGACAATATCTATCATCTTTTTAGTTTTTAACTTTGAAAAGTGTGTTTTTAGTCCTTTTAAATTCGATTTAAGTATGTTTTCGGTCCCTAAGTTTGCAAAAAGTCATGTTTTAGTCCCTTAATTTTGAAAAGGAAGGGACTAAAAACATTTTTATCCTTTTTTCAAAGGACTAAAAACATTACTTTATCCAAAGTTAAAGGACAAAAAACACACTTTTCAAAGCTAAGGGACCAAAAACACAGTTTCTCCAAAATTAAGGGACCAAAAACACACTTTTTTAAAGTTAAGGGACCAAAACATGACTTTGTGCAAACTTAAGGGACCAAAAACATACTTTAGCCTTAAAACCCGCGAGCAAATATGTCAGCCATTTATCCTCTCTATTTTAAACTAGTTAACTTAATTTATGAACTGATATGTAGCCTAACGTAATTTTGGTAATAACCATGACTTGTAATAACTATTATAAACTAGAAGGTTGGTGTGGGGCTAATATCCACATGTCATGTTCATCCACCTTACATGTTTATATGCTCATCCCTCAAAATAATGGAGTTTTAGAGAGGTAGTGCCTAATTTTAATTTCTTTTCATTTTTTTGTTTATTTAAGCTAATTCATATGAATTATTTTTTATGGAACTCAATATCATAAATTGATTAATTTTTAATAACACCATGTATTTTTAAATTAATTAATTTTTAGCATATATAAAACCATGAAATATTTTTATGGTGATTTTCACGTATTGAGAAAATATTTTATAACATTGATTTCGCCAAAAAATATTACTTTAGAATACTAAATATTACTAAGCATCTACAATTTGACTCAAAATAAAACAAAATCAATTAAAGAGTAAAAAAGAGGAAAAAACTCTATTGTTTTGAAGGATGACCATTTGAGCATGTAAGGTGGATGAGCATGACATGTTGATTCGGGTGGAGAGGGATGTGGGGGTGTGCATGGGTGGTTGTGTGTAGGCCATCAGTTATCACAATTGGACAATCCGGTGCATCAAGAGCAGATCCGATTAAATATATTTAACACAGATTAAAATGTAAGGTTTTTATTTTTAATTTTTTGATAAAGAAGGTCTTCATTTTATATATATGATGGTTCAACCATATTGAGCGGTACAGAGTACAAAACAGAGAACATGCATGACGGCGTTGACCCAAATTAAAATCATACTCATACCGCTCAAGTTCAACAACCTTAACTAACATTTCCTTGTAAAGAATAGCAATCAGCATTACTTGGTTGATCTGCCCCCACATATTAGGAATAATGTTAGTCATACATAATAAACAATTCAAACAAATTAGGAGTCTCTTAGTTGTGATAAGAGCAGAAAACAAATTTTATAAGAAGGTTAGCCACTTAACCTTCACGTTCAAATAGTGGGCCATTAATTAGAAAAAGTTGGCGACCTATATTAACTTGTTCATTCTCAAATTCTTCTTATATAACCCATGTCCCGCTCTTTCCATCCTCACTCAAAACAAACATCAAGCATTCAAATTTAGAATCTGACACGAGCCAACATATATTCTATAATTTTTGTTTGGAGTGATGATGAAGATGATGCAGGGTCTAGCTTTGGTTTTGGTGGCTACAACTCTTATGTGGACTGAAACTTGTGCGCAATCAAGTTGCACAAATGCAATCACAAGCATGAGCCCTTGTCTTAACTATATAACAGGAAGTTCATCAACCCCATCTGCCTCATGTTGCTCACAACTTTCCAGTGTGGTTCAATCCTCACCACAGTGCCTTTGCTCAATTCTTAATGGCGGCGCTTCTTCTTTGGGAATCGCCATTAATCAAACCATTGCTCTGTCTCTCCCTGGTGCTTGTAAAGTGCAAACTCCACCCGTCAGCCAATGCAAATCAGGTAACAACCACAATTATAAATTTAAATTGAGTAAAAATAGCATAATACTCCTCCGTTCCTAAATATAAGAACACTTTCCTAATTTGATAATATTTGGGGAGGCTAGTTAAGGTAGTTATTAGCACATGATATTACTAATTTACTCTAACCATATATACCTTTATTCCCACTTTCCTTTTTTTACTTGTTTATTATAGATAAACATTACTCCCTCCGGTCCCTAATGTAAGAGCTAGCCGCCAAAAAAACGCTTCTTAAGAAAACATGTGAATGTTAGTTAGATGTCTGGAGTTAATGCTTCTTTTCCAAAATTGTTCATATTCATTATGGTACTTTTAAGAGAAAGAAATACATAACCATTAATAAATATGAAAGAGAGTTAGGGGTAAAGTAGGAAAAAATGCATTAAATGAGGAGAGAATGTGGGATGAGCTCTTACATTAGGGACCAAAACCATTCAAATTTTGGGCTCTTACATTAGGGACCGGAGGGAGTACTAGACTTTATTTAGGAAAAAGTTGAAAAAATTAGAAAGTTACTTATATTAATTAAAATTTGGAAGTGATTTTATATTTAAGAACGGGGGGAGTACATTTTATCATATGCTACATATATTTAAATTATACACAAGTCTATAGGTAAAATAAATTAGTTTTGAAAAAAAATCATATATACAACTTAAATTATTTATTTTGCATGTTTCATTCTATAAGAAAAAATCTAACTTGATCTTATATATTTTGGAGAACTGAAACCACTATTAATTAAACTCTTGCCCTGCTTTTAACTTTGTTGATGCTTTGGTATCTGTGGATTCAGTTGGTAATACACCAACCACAGGTTCAAATGCTCCGGCGGAATCTCCAGTTGGTTCACCTGAGGGGTCCATTGCACCTTCGGAATCTGATATTCCTAATCCAGGTTCAGGCTCTAAGACAGTACCTACATTGGGTGGTGGCTCATCAAATGGAAACACCATGAAAATTTCGTTCTCCTCAATATTCTCTCTCATTCTCATTGCGTCCTTTGTCTCTTCTTTTGCTTACTGAGATTTGTCTGTCTACAGAGATTTATATCATTTGTGTGCTGCAATTTTTAAGCTCATTGTTTGTTGACGTTTAATGTTAAGGTTTGGTTGTAATGATAAGTTTGATCCTGTATTATTAGTGTAATATTCCGTTGTAGATTGTTATCAGACCTTTTTCTTTATAAAATATGTTTTACGAATTATTTATAGTAGTATTTCCGCATATTGGTCTATGTTGTTAAACTTCATATCTCATCTAATATACATGAAGAAAGAACTTGTGATTCATTAACATAATGAATTTAAGGGACAAACATTCTTTTACCAAACGAATCATGATAAGTAAAAGGTTGGTCATCTGTTTGGATCTTATCTGTATGTCTCTTGTACGCAGCAATCTAGTATATTATACTATTTCATCTACTTATATACTTACTATTACTATGTCTACGATGTTATTTTAACATTACACCAACCCAGGGACAAAAGTAAAATGGGACCGAAAGCGTTTGAGTTGGGCTTCAATCATGGTGCATTCAAAGTGAAGCTGGTGCAATCTTTGGGCTTACATATTAATTAGACTCTAGAATCCGTGCAAATTAAAGTTACACACCCATTTTGAAATTTTTTCAAATGTAATATTTCAACTACAACCTATTCTTTAAAAGTAACTAGTCCTCCTACCTATTCTTTAAAAGTTACATCGGATATTACAACTACAACCTCTCAAACAAGCATTCCTCAACCTTCAGATATATATGTGCCAAACATAGATAGTGATTTTAACATGATAACTTATTGGAATCATTATTTTTCATCTTACAGTAAGTAATTAATAATGACAGTGATAGATAGACTTGTTTCGCCTGCATAGGTAATTAGTTGCCGTCATAATTTAGTCCATCTAATGGAATCATCAAGGACACTCCCTTTAAACTTAATAGATATCTTAGTTATTTTTTTTTTTTTTTGCTTGATCCTTACAATATTGGGAACCATGTGTTAGTCTTGAGAATAAAGAGAGAGAATGACCCGCTAGTTGGCGGAAAAGGAAAGTGATATAGACAAAGATTGCCTTATAGTAGCCACCCCTTTTATCTTTCTTGCTCTATAAGAAATGCATCTGTGAGATCAATTTATTTAATCAAAATCAGGCTCAAAAGTAGAGCGGGCAACATAAAAACACTACACATGGAAAGTTTACAGCTTCTTTCTCAACAGAAAATTAAAAAAAGACATATGAGACAACTTTAAAGAAAAAAAAAATTTGCAAAGCATCAAATTTCAATTAGTTGTTTGTTAAAGCATCTGCAATCCATAAAGCAGTAAAGTGAGCCATCTCCATAAGGCACCATCCATTAAGCTTTCATATTTCTGTACTTTCTCCTTATAAACACTATACCCTTTTGCCTAACATTCCATAAGAAACACATCCAATGATGGCACCAAGAAGATCATCGATACAAATGGTTCTGACATTAGTGTCCCTCGTGGTGATACCTCTTTGGGGTCTTACATTGGCTCAAAATGATTCATCATGCACCAATGTGCTCATAAGTCTATCTCCTTGCTTAGACTATGTAACAGGAAACTCCTCAATTCCTTCCTCTTCTTGTTGCTCCCAACTTTCCTCCGTGGTGAGTTCACAGTCACAGTGCCTTTGTGAGGTTGTTACTGGCGCCATAGCATCATCGGTTGGTATTAACATCAATCAGACTCAAGCTTTGACACTCCCTAGTGCTTGCAGAGTCCAGACACCTCCTATTAGTATCTGTAAAGGTAAAGAGTTAAGGTTGTTACATAGTTACTAACATATATATGTGTAAACCAAATTGAACTGATCAAAGTTTTGCTTGTTTGAGATGGCAGCTTCTTCTCCTACAAGTGATTCTGCATCTGTAACCACAAGTTTACCTTCAAATTCAGGTAATGATGAAATTTTAGATTGTAGTAGTTGATAAGTGGAATTGTTTCAGGAAGAAAACATTAATATTAATATTGAGGTTTTGTGGTACAGGAAATGGGTATAGTACTTTTACCTCAAGTAGCGGAAGTGGCAGAAGCTCATCGTCACATGGGAATTATGTTAAGCAGCCATCTTCTCTGCTTGCCTTCTTTGTCTTTGTGACATGTTTGGGCTTTGAATGGACTTATAACTGAACTTTCTAAAAAGTTCTACTACTTAATTATGTATCAATACATGATAGGGGCCACTACTTTGGCTTAGCTTATGTATTAATACTGTCTTCAATATTGATGGAGCTTTTATGTATAAGGAGTTAGACCAATCATATAAACAATAACAAGAAAATATATGATGTCTAATATTATATAGAGTATACCTCTTGCCATTACCAGTCAATTTGATGTAGAGATCCGTGTACCTTGATGATCTAAAACCATGGAACAAAAGGTTCTTCTGACTGGAGTCCGGCAAATTGATGGTCTGGGTTAGTTGTCTAACCAGTCAGGGAACCCTAAAATGAATAGACTACCTCTTACCTTAGTCCGGTGCACACACGTATTACCTTCCATCAAGATTATGATGTTTATATATAAACTAAGCAAAATCCTAATTCAACTGAGCCTAATCTGACTAATGGGTCACCTAATGGATATTTTAATTAAACAAAATAATAATAATATATTAAAATATATAACATAAGGATCATTGATATTGCATGGAAGCAAAGACAGAAAGACAAACCCTGCATCTTGAATTTAAAATCATGCAGGTTAATAGAACTGTTGGTTTCTTTGAAAATTTGCATATTTACCAAGAACTTAGACCTCAGTTGATCAAAATGAAACATTTAATATAATTAAACAAGAAATAGATGGTTGTTGAGTGAAGCAAAAACAATTAGCTTCTGACCATGGAGAAGTAGCTTCTCTATGCACAGGACTATCCCACTTTTTTACTCTCTGCCTGCAAGTATGTTAGCCTCATTGCTCAAAAGTTCGCATGTGACGAAGGGTCACAATTTTTTTTTTAAATATATTGGCCTCATTCCTAGAAGGCAGAAGCAAACTAAATTCTTGTGAAAATATATGATCAGTTTTTTTAAATAAAATAAGGGAGCGAAATCCGTTAGATTATCATTAGTTTATTTAGTTAAATTAATTTGCAAGTAGCTTATTTAAATTTTCACTCTTCTCCAAAAAAAAAAGGTTAACTAAACTTATATAACAATATATGCATATTTTAAACTTCCTTTTGTCATAAATAAAAGACCACTTTGATTAGAATAATGTTGTTTTCATTAATTTTCTATCTAAACATACTTTTCAAAACAATCATCTAAACATGTTTTTAAAAGTCAAATTGATACAAAGTTACTTTTATCATCACATACCAAAATATAAATCAAATCATACAATTTGACTTTTATCCAATCTCATTTTTAAAAAGGTCACTTCTCTAAAAGCACCCTAAATTGCTAGTTCAACGCAAACCCGATCTGGACAAAAAAAAATGAGGCTAGAAAACACTATATAGGATGAGCTCAAGCCTAGAATAATTATCTTAATATGCCAAAGACCAAGTTCACGCCTAAAATAATGATCTCTAATAGGCTATAAGTCAGACTCAGGTCTTCTTTCAACAACACAGGTTAAACTTATTTTGGTCTAAGCCTTGACTAGCATAAACTATTCTCACTCGTATTCAACAACAAGACTAATCACCCCATTGCTTTACATATATTAGAAAAATTTACCCTGTGTAAAATTATATAAACGTGTTTTATATATTAAACAAATCATAGTTACCCAAAAAATAAAATTAAACAAATTTTCATGAAAAAGTGTAGCTATCATTTTTTATGTCAGCTGTGGATTTCTCTACTCAGACAATCTAAAACAAATTAGCAAGTAGATTTATTAGCAAGTAGATTTGTTTTTGGTCGAAAAAAGTTGCAAGTAGATAGAAGACACATTTTTCAACTTGCAAATTGAATTGAAAATAAATAGAAGATATAGAAAACACGATAGTAAAATGTTTTTATCTGTCACGTATCTCTGGATTAAAAAGTCAGACACTAAGTCTGGCAAAAAAAAAAAGAGTCAGACACTAAGGGTCTGTTTGGTATGGGGGGAGGGGAGGGAAGGGGAAGGGATTTGGGTGATTTTACTCCCCTCCCCTTGTTTGGCTGGAATAGTCTTGTTGGAGGGGAGGGATTTTTTTTTTAAATTTCCCCTCCCCTTCCCTTAAAACCCTACCCTCCAAAAGTGGGGGGATTTGGATGGAGCCGGACCCTATTTTTGTTGTGTTGACTATTATACCCTTACTTTTTTCAATTATTTACATTTTACCCACTCAAATTCACAAACCCTATTCCTCCCATCGATCTCCGTCATCTCCATCGACAATTTCTTCGTCATTCCCATCAACCTTAGCTCATCTCCATTGATCTTCCTCAGTCTTGTCTCCTCAGTCGTCTCTTCACAGGTGATTAATCGATCTCTCTGTTATCTTCATCGATTTAGCTTCGTCTATATAAACTATTGTTTATTCAGATTATGTTGTTAGTGAAGTTTGTGGTTAGATTACAAAATCCTCTATATGTAGGTTTTGTTGTGTTCGTTGTTTTGTACTTCCAAACTATGTGATTGATTTTTAGTACATATTGGATTAAATGGTTCTTAGATTTTTGTATTAATTGTAATGCTTGTGGGTCTTTGTGTTTTTTTTAATCACATTTCACTTCCTGCCACTGTAAATTTCAAGAACATGATTGTTTATTGTCTTTTATGACTATTATTGGGATTAATATTTTGTTTTAAAACTGCATGTATAACTCATCATGGGTCTCATGATGCTGAAGATTTTCAAGATATATTTGACATGATACTGAATAATGGAGGTGTTTTTCCTTTAATTTTTTTTCAGTTTAGGTGATTAATTTGGCTAATTGATTGATTTAGTAATAACAAGGAATGAAGGGTAAACTATAATGTGTTTTATCAGGTTTGTGCAGTGTTATTTTGCTCTTGGGTATATAAATTGAGAGGGAAAAGGATCAAGTTTTCCACGCAATGAAAACAACTTTTGAAAGTTGTAATTACTAAGCTCTTTTTAGTCAACTACTTTGAAACTTGGGAGTATTTTCGACCTTTAATGTCAACTTTCAAGTCCCTTGGGTTGGTTTGAATTTTGAATAAAAAGAGCTACAATGTATTTTGACTGCGTCTTTTTAATTTTTAGTGACATTAATTTCATGATTTTTTTGTGGATCCTTTTATGTGTTGTTGTCTACTTTTTTCTTCAATACTATATTCCTGTTTTGCTTTTGATTTCCGATTATTTTTGCTTCCACGGGGCCTCTGTCATATGGCTAATGTTTATTATTGTTTTGAAACTATTGCAGTGGTTTGTCATGTATTTGGATGGAGGTATATTCCATTTCAAATTTCTTTTCTTATGATATCCTTTCTACATAGTTATAACTCATCCTTTTTACATAAGGGTTTTACGTGAAGTTTCTGATGAGCTACATTATTCATGGTTTATTAATAATGCAGCCTCACATGAATTGATATTATACATGTTGATATTACTACATTCCTTCTGTGGAATATATAAATTGCATGGAAAGTTCCACTGCTACTATTTGGTGCATACTTATGTGGCAGGGCTCTTTGGCCACCTTGCTAAGACCATCATAAATACTCTTAATTAGCACCTTTTCTCCATATGATTACTTCTTATATTTTTTGCCAAAGGCCTATTGATTTATGACCCATTCTGCAAAATTAGTGCAGGCTTGCAATGCTCATGGACTTTATTGTGTTCCTTTGTATGACACCTTAGGTATGTGCATGCCATTATTATGCTTCTAGACCATGATGATGGTTTTACTGGACATTTTATTTTAGCTTATTGATGTTATGTTGCTGCTGAAGACGATTATATGGTTGCTATTATTATGCTTTTCAATTGTTATGGGTTTAACATTCTTGTCATATGTATGACTTAGGTGCTGGAGCTATAGAGTTTATTATATGCCATGAACAGGTCTCAATTACATTTGTAGAAGAAAAGAAGATTTCTGAGGTTTGCCTGTGTCCAAAGCTTTTTATGATTCCTGTTGAAAAACTATTGCAGTGGTTTTTCAATTACATTACTAAGTTTTTATGATTGTTGTTGTCAATTACATTACTAAGTTTTGCAATATCTGGTCCTAGAAAACACTTTCCTGCATGTCAAACTTTTCCTTGGTTTCTACAGCTTTCCTTCACTTTGGAAAGATAGAGAAAACTGTGTGTGTGTGTGTGTAAATGCTGTTATCAACTTAATGCATTTGGCTGTTTTGATAGAGTGTCCATAAGAATGAAGGAATTAGATGATTAACATGTTATTTGTGTGCTGTAATATGTGTTTGGATTGAATCATGTTCAAATCCTGCATTTCTGGTTCTGTTTTCACTTCAATTCAGTCTGAATAAGTTGAGTTGGCTTTGAGTTTCCATTTTTCCTCCTCAATCTCTATTTCTTTCAGATTTATTGTTCATGCTAAAGCATTTTATTGGTTTACGCTGGTGCAATCTGACTTTTACCTTACTATCTTAGTCATTGCCAACTACTAATAGGTTCTAACATATTTTTTTAGATGGATTCTGAGGAAGAATTTCTTATGCAATGGTGTGAAATACAGCGAAGGGTTGTAACCTACCTGATTTGTCTTGTAATCCAGTATTGTGCGGTTGCAATGTGTCGTAAGAAAAGAATTACTTATAATATGAGTTCCACAAGAGAAAGGGTACGGGAAGAAGTGATGTATCAAATAACTTGTACTCCTAAAGGGCAAGATATAGTTAGAATGAGCCCTGAAGCTTTTATAAGATTATGTCATATGTTGGAAAAAGATGGTGGCTTAAAGCCCACACGATATTCAAGTGTGGAAGAACAAGTTGCTAAAACCCTTTACATCTTATCACAAAGAGAAAGAAATCGAGTGGTTAAATTTTGGTTTAGGCGTTCAGGTGAGACAGTTAGTCGTCATTTACATAATGTGTTGTGGGCTATCATTGAATTAGAAAATAAATTCCTTGTACAACCGGATGGCTCTGGAGTTCCTTGTGAAATTGAGGGCAATGAGAAGTTCTACCCATATTTTAAAAAATGTGTTGGAGCCATAGATGGTACACATATACGTGCAAAAGTATCTGTGGTAGATGCTCCTCGTTATCGTGGTAGGAAGGAATTTCCAACACAAAATGTATTAGCAGCTTGCACATTTGATTTAAAATTCACTTATGTGCTTGTTGGATGGGAGGGCACCGCATCAGACTCAAGAATAATAAAGGATGCATTAAGGCGAGAAGATAATCTTAAGATTCCTAATGGTAATAGTGCGTTTAGCATTTAATAATGTGGAAGTGAAATATAGTAAATCATGTTCATAAAACTAATAATGTGTTTGTTTTTACTTGATGCAGATAAGTACTATTTGGTCGATGCCGGGTTTATGTTAACAGGAGGCCTCATTACTCCATATAGAGGAGTTCGCTATCATTTGAAAGAGTACTCTAAGAGAAATCCACCCCAAAACCATAAAGAATTGTTCAATCTTCGACATGCATCATTGCGTAACGCAATTGAGCGGACTTTTGGGGTGTTGAAAAAAAGATTTGGCATTATATCAAGTGCCGCTGAGCCTTTCTATAACATCAAAGTTCAAAAGAGGATCATTGTTGCATGTTGTATTCTGCATAACTTCTTGATGAATGCGGACCCACCAACTAAGGAGCTTATGCGTGAGGTAGATGATGAAATTGTGGCTCAAGATGAAAGTAATGATGAGAATCGTTATCCAAGAGGTGACAGAAATGAGACAGCTCAGGGTGAGCGAATAAGGGATAAAATAGCTCATGATATGTGGACTGATTATGAAAAAAATAATAGAAATGTCTAGAAATTATGTATCATAATTGTGTTTTGTATGGTAGAATTTTGTTAAGGTGAGACAGTTGGATTCTATTTGCTACACGAGTTGCTATTTTACATCTTAGCTAGGTGGTTGTCTTCTGTGGATACTTTAGATTGGTTCTTCTTTGACTCTTCACAAAGGACGACTCATTATTATCCTTCTGAGGAAAGCTCTCCATGGGGTGTGGCTGCTCTTATTGTTGTCTTGCTCATTATGATTCAGTACCAATCTTCCTTTCTTGAAAGCTGATTCTTTGAAGATGATTTGAAACTTGAAAGCTGTTATGTTGGTTTGGTTGTTTGTTTTTTTAAGAGGTTTGATTTTCTAGTTCTGGGTAGTTTGGAGACTTTGGTGATAAATGTTTAGTCAAAGATACTTTATTTTACTTTGTTTTGTGAGAGAGTATAAATCTTTGGATCTATGTAATAGATCTTGTGATTATTGTAAATATATGATAGAACATGGTGTATCAGTGTATGGTGGTGTGTGTGAATTTGGTTTAAGATATGGAATCGAATTTACCGGAAATGAAGCTATGATTTCTTCAGTTTTGGAGCTTAGGGAAGCAATTATTGTTTAGTATTTTTCATTTTTATTTATATTTTAATCTGTAATTAAATATTTAGTTGGAGAAATTTTTAAAAATATGTTAAATGAGACAAGGGTAAAATTGGCAAAAATAATTGTTTTTCATCCCCTCATTACCATAATTTTATGCTAGGTTGATCAAACAATAATAATAATTTTTTTATATAATTATGAGTATATTTTATTTAATATTTTAAATGCTTCAAAAAACTCAAATGAGATTAGGGTCAAAAATGACCAAACAAAAATATTTTCCCTCCCCTCCCCTCTCATACCAAACAAGGTAAGGTGAAAATCTCTCCCATCCCCTCCCATCCCCTCCACCCAAACAAGGGAAAATAGAATCCCTCCCATCCCATCCCATTCCCTTCCCTCCATTAAAATCCCTTCCCTTCCATTCCCTCCCACCGTACCAAACAGACCCTTAGGGAAAATACAAGAGAGTTTTTTTTTAAAAAAAAATAAATAAGAAGGGAAAATTAACGGGAACCTGAACCGCTAAACCCTAACGATCATTTCAATCTCATATCTCATAGTCATACAATGGAAGAAGGCGAAGCCACAGGCAACAAAGAAATCGAAGTTGCTCCTGCCCTCATTGCCGTACACCCTTCTCACAAATCTATTGCCGTCGCCGTCGGCCCCACCTTACGCGTTTTTGACCTCCTGTAAGTTTTCCACATTGCAATTTCACTCACCTTTATTTCCACATTTTCAATATTTTCCCATCACTTAAAAATGTTAACTTTCCATGTAGTGCTGGTTCTGCTGCCACCTTGGTTGATGACTCTAATGCCCCTTTCCATAGAGATTCTATCAGAGCCATTCGATTTGGTTCCAAAGGAAGAATCTTTGTGTCAGCTGGAGATGATAAAACTGTTAAGATTTGGTCAGCTGAAAATTGGCGTTGCATTTGTACTGTGTAAGCTTTAATTTATTTGTTCACATTGTTAGGAATTAATCAGCTTGTCATGAAAAAGTTTAAATTTTTGGTCATGTGAGGTGGCTTATGTGTTTGATATGGTTTTATAGTTTGTATGGGTTGTTTTTAATGAATGTGGTGTTATTGAAATAGGTTGTCTGAAAAGAGAGTTAGTGCAGTTGCTATAAGCAATGATGGTTCTTATGTGTGTTTCGCCGACAAGTTTGGTGTTGTATGGGTTGTGGATGTGGCTGATTGTGATGGGGATCGGCCGTTAGTTGACAAGAAAGCAACCCAGCTTCTTTCTCATTATTGTAGTATCATCACTAATTTGGTAAGATGCAGCATTTTGATTTTTGTTAAGCTGGATTTCATTTTTTTGTGAAAGAATCCACCCTATTCATTTTAATTAAGTGAGATGTTTGTATGTTCATTGTTAATATGAAGTTCTATTGTATGGCTTCTTAATTAAGTGAGATGTTCACATTTTACTGTAAATCTCTTTCTTAGGAATTTTCACCAGATGGCCGATTTATTGTTAGTGCTGATCGAGATTTCAAAATTCGTGTAAGCTATCCCCTCTGCCCACCAATGGAAATTACCTATTTGGGTGTGTTGTTGTTGATATCCTTGTTTTCAGGTTACTATTTTCCCCAAAAATCCTTTAAGTGGAGCTCATGAGATACAGAGCTTCTGTCTTGGTCATACAGAGTAAGAATGTTTTTTTACTTATCGCATAATTTTCAGTCTAGCTGATTTTATAACGAGCCGATTTCTTGATTACGGATGTTTATTATTTCTTTTGTCATTGCGTGTGATTATATGATGACTGCCATCTCAAAAAACTTGATGTTGGTGATGGATTTGTTTTCCTTCTTTGCCTTACCACCTGATTTATGTGGGAAACTAATGTTTCATCCTGATATTAGTTGTTGATGCTTATCTATTTTGCAGGTTTGTTTCCTGCATTGCCTTTGTTCACGATCAGGATTGCCCTCAAGGCCTTCTCATATCTGGTAGTGGTGATTCAACAGTGAGTAATAAGGACCACTTTGCATAATTCAGACTGTTATGTTTGTTTTATTTCAGGGTTCTCTTTTAATAATAGAAATTTACATTGTTTCCTGCAGGTCCGTTTGTGGGACACTTCATCTGGTGCACTCCTAGATACATGTGAGGTTGCAGTTAAGGTGTGCGTGTGTATTTCCTGGATTGCAACTACTATATGTTTTGTTATATTCATTTCGAGTTTCATGCCGTTAAAACAGCACATCTTATTCTAGTCTAGCCTAAAGTTATAGGGTAAAAATATTGTTCTCTTCCTGGGTGGTTACTTTTATGATGTGGCCAGTAGCTATTGTGCTGACATGATATGGTAGCTGTTCTAAGTTTAACATGCACTCGTCTCATATTTTCTCGTTGTCGCTCTTGATTTTAATTTATATTCTTCCGCTTTCCGAAGGCAGGAGTAACAGAGTCTAATGATGAAGCAGAGGAGCATGCCTATGCTGTGACTGATTTATGCACTATCATGGATGGTTTGCTTGTTGCAGTGGCCATTCAGAGGCAAGCCTCTCCCTCTTACTGCATTGTTTTGTATTTCACTTGGAAGATATTGTAGCATGCAATGAATAATGTTGCTAATTTGCTGTAATGTACTGCACTGTAGCTTTCAAGGAATAATATTGCTGAGGTGCAACCTTTCTGCTCAAACACTTTCTGTTACTAAGGTGTGTAACTTTATCTCCGACGGTTGAGATTGCAATTGACTATTTAAGTGCATCTGTGTTTCCTTTACTGCATGCATGTTCATGTCTGAAATTAGACTTCTAGGATGCTGTCCTGAAAGATGTTAGTTGTATTTGCTCTAAAACTATATGCATCCCCATGCAGGCTGTTTCTATTGCAGGAGAGGCATTTATACCAACTAGCTTGGACGCCAGCTCCTGTACTGGGATGTTGTGGATGATTACGGGTGTGTCTAGTCTACCAAGTTCTAATCATCCCGCTGTGGCACGTGTTCGAGTAATTTCTGGTCTTGATGTTGAGCAAGACCCAACAGTTGTTGAAGATGACAAGATCCCAGGAGGAGAGAAGTTGCTGGAAACATTGCAGGGGAGCATATCTGTTGATGAGAATGCTTTCTTGGCTGCTGCTGAAGCTGTCAAGACAGCAATGTGCAATCTATTGATTAAAAAGCAGTACTCTAAAGAGAATAGAGAAACTAGGAAGAGGACCAGAAATGATAGAAAGTTGAAATCTCAACATAGTTAAGCTAGGCTCTTAGCACTTGCCCCCTGATATACCGATATGTTTAGCAGTATAGATCATTTTGTTCCAACCTCGTCTCTTTAAGTTGTTTGTGTCAAATTTTGTTTAATCTATAATCAATTAAGAAGTTGCAGTCTGTATGAATGAGGCGATATTTTTTCACCAACACATTTAATTTACTGAATGTTCCTTTTATCCATATCCATTTCATGTGAACGGGAGAATAGTTATAAGGGGTAAAAATCATGTAACTAGTTAGTCCCTCCTTAATCTAGTTTTACTGCTTTCTAACTTACTGGTACTATTTTATTTATTTTCTTTATTCAGAAAGAAATATAGTACCCCCTCCGGTTCTTATTATAAGTCACTAATTAACTTTTCTCACATATTAAATGCATTTAATTTGTACTAAAATTTAAATAATTCACAATACTACCCCCAATAATTACACTTATTTCTAAAACTATTAACTATTACTCTCTCTTATACCCCTATTAAATATTTCATACATAGAAAAAAATAATTAATGCACATTGGAAACCATAAAGTGACTTATAAAAAAGGTCAAGAAAAATTGGAAGTTGGTCACTTATATTAAGGACAAAAGAGGAGTACTAGTTAAAATTAAAGGCGATATTGAACTTTGTGACCTCCCACTTGCACGAGTATTTTTATGTGCTCCATGTTTTTATTTAGTGGTCACAAATCTAACTTACTTCCATTAGTAATGCCAAGCGCCAACTAAGCTCTTTAAGAAGACTCCATCTGACGTGTTTCAATTGAAGAATGCATGGTAGACGTATTCCACTTTGTTTTTTCTTTCAATTAACCAGATAGATCAATTTTTTTAAATATGATGAAGGTAAGGTAAGATGGAACAATTTCCTTTCCAAGAGAAATTGAAGGAAACCAGAATTCCAGCATAAAACTTGCACAGATTACCAATCAAAGGAAGATGCCTAGTGCAAAGGGATGAGTAGTAGCACAACACGACAGGCTTCTGAGTCACCAGAAATTGACATACAAGTGCAATCTTGTTTTGCACTAAATCTAGGAATGCAATTCACAGTAAGCATCCGAAGTGAGATGGGCCCAATAATTTACTGCCAATAAAATGTCACCCAGTGGCAGTAAAGGCCACCTGGACCACCTAACCCTGTTTGGATATGATTATTTTGCTTGATTGATATAAAGATATATTTTTTCAGGTAGGTCTGATGGTTATGTTGATAGCGAAATCACTGAATTGAATGGCTTTTACTCAATAAACAAAGACAGTGGCATAATGAGAAAAAGATGGTTTAGACCCCAAAAAAACACACTAACACACCCCCTCCTTATTTTTGTTAAGAAGACATTGTATGATTGATGTTTCTTTTAAAATGTTTGGAACCCCAAAAAAGAAAGAGTTTGTCCATGGTTTTGCTTTGGCTTCAGACTTTATAATTTGTGGGGCACTAGCTCGAATAATATTAAAACATGTTATCTTCTGCGGTACATATTGACTGCTTATAATTCATTCATTTTTTTTCTGTCGTGTTGTGAGATACGGAGGGAAGAAAAGCAGTATGAGGAGCAAATTCACATAAAGTGGTGCAAACAGAATGGTTGAGAAATGTGGAAGAAGGCCCAGTTAGGGACGAAGTGGGCCCACCTGAGCAATATTGATGAAGAGGAAAAAGACGCAACCTCATTGGGTAGGGCCCACTGATAGCCCATTCTTGGGAGATACAAGTGTCCGTCTTCAATTCAACTGTAAAAACATCAAACTACATTTCTTGCAACCCACAAATTGAGAGGTTTGAGTCACCTCAATCAATCGTCAATATATTAAAAAATGCTTATATTGATAATGAAATTTTAATTTTTAATTTTTTTAAAATTTTTTCATAAGCAATTGTAACTCAATTTCAAATTTTCTGCAAATTTATAATGAATATATGCCCAAAAATTTAATGATCATGCAAAAGTTTGTTTTAACTGTCAACGGTCAACTGCAGCGTATTGTTGAATAATTTTCACATGAAATTTTTTTTTTTTTTTTTAGGTAAAGAAAAGGGGCAACGCCCATTACACACTAGCCCACTGTATGCGAGCTTCCTCAAGTTCACATGAGTCTTCTTGTAATACTTGTTCTATCTCCACAGGTGGTGTGTCCCAGATCACTTCTTCCTGCTGCAGCTTCCAGCATAGTGCAGTAATTGCATCCGCACTCTTGTTACCTTCTCTCAAAATATGGCAAAACTTGAGTTGCCAATTCAGATTTCTCATTAACCATATGCTTGCCCAAGGTTCAAGCAGTGCTCTTCTTGATTGTTTTCCTGCAAACAGCTGAACTATATTTTTTGCATCAGACTCTACTTCTAACTTTCTAATCCCCATGTTCCAACAAAGTTGTAATCCTTTAAGAATTCCCCAAGCTTCAGCTTCATGAGCATTGCTAGTGTTGAGTTTCATGGTGAAACCTTGAATCCATCCTCCTTCATCCCCTCTAATTACTCCCCCACAGCCACCCCACCCAAGACTGGATGTCATTCCATCTGCATTTAACTTGCACCAGCCCATTTGTGGAGGTTTCCATGAGGTTCCTGTAACAACACCTCTGATTGTATTACATACCTCCATGTCCCACCGTTGAAAATAATTTGCCACCCTCTGTCTAATACTTTTATCCCCATGAGAAGGAAGTTCAAAATCTGGATTTTTCCTCTTTAAATTTCTCCACCACCATATCATATAGCATCCTGTTACAAAAGTTTCAGGCCACATCTCCTCATCACAACTTGAAGAGTGTTTTGACAGATTTTGTTGGAACCATTCACACCAATTTGTGCCAAAGAACTCTGCCCTTCTAGCTGGTATGATCATTTTCCTCCATAAAGAATTTGCGCTTGGACAATCCCTTAAGGCATGTAATATGTCCTCCTCCTGTCTGTTACAAATAGAACATACTCCAGACCCTCCACTCCACTTGTGAGTTAGTGAATTAGTGGGCAATTTTCTATGTGCACATCTCCAAGCAAACACCCTAACTCTCTCAGGAACTTTCAACTTCCAAATCCTTATCCATGTAGTTCTGTATGGGCATTCAGTCACACCCTGTAGTTCTGTATATGCACTAGCTGTTGTAAACTCACCATGACTTGTGGCTTTCCATATGAGTTCACTCCCTGAATTAGGGCCCGCTACTCGCTGTATCTTCTGCATAAAACTACTCCAGAGCTTGGCTAGTTCTTTCCATAAACGAGAATCAGAATCTTTCGCAATTAGTTGGTTGCCTTCAACCCAATTTCTACCATATTTTCCAACTAGAACTCTAGCCCATAGATCAGAAGGGTTTGTATGAAGTCTCCAAAGCAACTTAAGCAAGAAAGCTTCATTCATGATCTTAAGAGACTTAATACCGACCCCCCCTTGCTCTTTTGGGCTACAAAGTTTTTCCCATGCTATTGGGTGCCAGACTCTTTTACCTTCTTCTTCCCCCCACAGAAAGTTCCTTTGTAACCTCTCAATCTCGTCAATAATTCCTTGGGGCAATTTATCATGTTGCATTGGGTACATCACCATCGCACTTGTGACTGATTTGACCAATGATATCCTACCTGCAAGGGACAGACTCGAAGCTTTCCATCCTTGCAAGCGCTTTCTCAGCCTCTCCACCACATTTTTATACTTGTCTCTTCCTTTTTTAGGAAACCTGATATTGGCTCCTAAGTATTGACCCAGCTCCTCCACTTGTTTGAAGTTACTCATCCGGCAGAGGTCTCTACACGTTCTTCCTGCAACATTAGGTGAGAAATAAATCACGGTTTTTTCCTCACTTGCTTTGTGGCCCGACATTTCTCCGAAAACCTGCAAACAATTAAGAATAGCATTCATATTTGTTTGGTTAGCTTCTGCAAATAAAACAAGGTCATCAGCAAACATCATGTGAGTGATAAAAGGTCCTCTTTGACCTGCTCTCAATCCTCTCCATTTTCTCTCTCTCACACTATCAAGGATCAAGTGAGTTAGTTTTTCCATGCCAAGTACGAATAGGTAGGGGGAAAGGGGGTCTCCTTGTCGCAGTCCCCTAGAGGGTCGAAAGGGGTCCATTTTGTCTCCATGCCATAAAATGCTAGTAGAGGTCGTGTTGATACACTTCATAATTCTTTCTGCCATTTCATGTGGGCAGCTAATTTCCTCCAACACCTTCTTCATATAGTTCCAACTAATGCGGTCATAAGCTTTTTCAAGATCAACCTTTATGGCCATATAACCCTTTTTACCACATTTTCTCCTCATCGAATGAATCATCTCATTCACTATAATAATATTCTCTTGAATATTCCTTCCCGGGACAAAACTAACTTGGTACGGGGAGACCAACTTTGTCATTAAATTCTTCAACCTACTCACAATTATCTTTGAGACACATTTGTACACCACATTACAAAGTGATATGGGCCGAAATTGTTTTACTTTCTCAGGGTTCTCAATCTTAGGAATCAGCGTGATCAGAGTCTTGTTGATTTCTGAGAGTTGATTTGGTTGTTCCCAAACCTGTCGTAATGACCGACAAACAGACTCACCAACCGTCTCCCAGCACTTTTGAAAGAAAATTGCCTGAAACCCATCTTCTCCAGGAGCCTTCAAACCTCCTATAGAGAACATAGCAATCTTGATTTCCTCATTGGTGAGTGGGACATCTAGCATTCTCCAAGAGTCAGCTTCAATTTCTGGCCAATTATGATAAGTGTGGGTCCATCTCCTGTCCTCATTTTCCTCGTGAAAGAGACGTTGAAAGTAGTCATTGACAAGCTGTCCTACTTCAATCCTACCATCAATCCATTCATTATTTTCATTCCTAAGGGACGTCACTTTGCACCGGCTTCTCTTGATCTTGGTTTTCATGTGATAATAGGAAGTGTTCCTATCACCATCATTCAACCATTTTGTTCTAGCTTTTTGATACCATAAAATCTCCTCCTGCATCAATACCTCTCGTAATTCTTCTTGTAGGGAAGCTTCAAACTCTTCAAGGTGGGGGTTGTATGCCTCTTGCAGAGCCCTTTGAGCACCATCAATTCTCCTTGTCAATTCCTTTTTCCTCTGATTTATATGGCCAAAAGTATGAACATTCCAGTGTTTTAATTCCTCCTCCATTTTATTCAAGGTCTTCCAAACCTCCTCTGTGTTTGTCCATTTACTAGCTACAAACTCTTTAAAGGTCGCATGGGTGAGCCAGGCAGCTTCAAATCTGAATGGCCTTTCGCCCCTATCTTTGTTACTAGTATTCAAATGGATTAATAGTGGGTGATGGTCAGATTGTGATCTCAGTCCCACTTTGACTTTAGCTTCTCCAAATTTCATCTTCCACTCTACATTAGCCAATGCTCGATCCAGTTTTTTGTACAATCTGCTTGCTAACTTTACTCTCGGCCCTCTCCAAGTATATCGGGGACCTTCTGTACCTAAATCAATAAGCCTGCATTTTTCTATGTTTTCACAGAATTTCTTGCATTTGTTCTCATTAATTTCTCCCCCTCCCCTTTGTTCATTTCTATTTTTGATATCATTGAAATCTCCTGAAAGTAACCAAGACCCTCGCACTTGTACTGCTAGTTGTTCCATTTCTGCCCAAAATTCTTGACTTTCTTGAGCTCTGGGACTAGCATACACTGCAGTAAAATACCACGGGAACCTTGATACACCCATAATCTCACAATGAAGGAACTGTTTGTGCTTTTTCAGAACCTTGATCTGAATGGAGTCATCATTCCACATCAACCAAATGCCTCCCGACATCCCTTGTGCATCAACTAAAGCTTGATTTTTGAATCCCATTTTCTTAATGGCTTGTTGGGCCACTTCACCACTACATCTAGTCTCAACTAACACAAAGATTTTCGGGTTATATCTTCGCTTCAATTCCTTTACAGCAGTCCAGAAATCTTTTCCAGCTGCCCCTCTCGCATTCCATGTAATAATCATTAAAAAAAATTATTGATGGAAGGATCAACACCCTATTACTCAGCTTAGAAGGTATTAGTACCTTCAACTCCATTGCACTGATGAATAAGTTCATCATCTTCCCATTGGTCTTCTTGATTATCAAGAATCTTCTCCACATCATTAATTTCCATTAACTCTGTACCATTTCCTGGATCCGGTGGTTTGTCTATTTCAACCTCCATTTCTTGATCTGACAGATTCACAATAGAGGGGTTCATGACTGTCTCTTCTTGATCCACTTTTTCGGTCTCACTATTACCCTGACTCTTATCACTAAGAGAGCCTAATCTCACTCTGTTTTGTTGATCTTCAATCCTCATTTCCTGTGAAAAATCCAAGCCTACTCTCTTTTTTTTACTCCCGCCCTCTTGCGCAGACTCTTGGCCAATTCCTCTAATTTGGCCTTCCCCTTTTAGATCTTCTCCCTCCTTGTCACCTCCTCCTGCTCTACCACCAAACTTCCTTTCTTTACTTTCTGCTATGTTTGGACCCCTAGAGATTTTCTCTACCCCTTTATTTAATCCTCTTGTTTCTACATTTTTTCCTTTCCCTCGGTAACTTCTTGCATTATCGCTCTCTCCTTTGTTTGAGAAGTCTCTTAGGACTTGCCTATCACTCACCTCATTCTTTCCTTCCTCTACAGCAAGGTTGTCATCTTCTACTTCCAATACAGCAAATCTAGACTTATTAACAGTGTTCTCTCCCATCTTTCCCTGTCCTGGCCCTGATTTTGTAGCCTTTTGAGATACTTTTCTCCCCTTTCTTGGATCCTGCACAAACATCCATTCCCCATATTTCTGCGGCACCTGACCTCCGTTCTCATCGGCTATCATTTCTACTTGCATAGCTTCATTCCCCCTATTTTCCTTTTCTTTATCTACTTCTTGAGCTCTTTTAACAGGGCATTGTTCAATGGCATGACCAAATTTCCCACAGTGAAAACAAATCAAGTGGAGCCCCTCATACTCAATCCTCAAAGAATTACCATCAACATTATATGAGGGGATAAGAGGAGACTCTAAATCAATTTCAACGCACATACGGGCAAACATTGTTCTAGCACGGCGCAACGTCATTTCATCAATCTTAAGGGCAGTTCCAATCTGATTTCCTAAGTTAAAAAAAAATTTTCTATCATAATACTCAACTGGCAAACCTGGTAGTCTTACCCATATAGCAAGCTTCTTGATTCTTTCAATCCATGGATTGAAGTTGCTCTTCTATGTCTGAACAGTCAAGTAATGGTTTTGGATTAGCCATGGCCCCCCTTCCAGTGCATAAAAGTAATCCTCCTTAAACCTGAACGTAGCTAGCATGAACCCATTTCCTATGAAGGAGAGGTCTACTTGTCCAGATTGTCCCCACATGGCTTGAAGCTTTCGATTGAGTTGCATATAGCCAAGATTCCTCCCAAGAAGCTTAATAATGAGAGAATACTGTCATTTCCTACCTAGCCTCAATCTCTCTTCTTCTGAAAAAGAAATTTGTGGCCCGTTCTCCGTCTCAAAAATGGTGACCCCCTTCTTCATTTCCTCTGTATTGCTTGTCAAAAGGCTCCCATCCCAGTCATCCTCATTATAAGGATATTCATACCCTTCCTCATCATAACATGGGTTTGGTCTCACCGCTTCTTTGTAGGACTTAGGGCCTTGATTTTCTTGCTCCATTTCATGATCTTTCATCCATTCCTCTACCCTAGGCTTCAAAGAAACCTCACCCGTGAAAGCTCCTGTAGTTCTCGGCATCTTCCTTCTTGCTGCAGTGTTCGCTGTCTCTTCTACCCCAGTCGTACCCCCCAGGTTTTGAGACGAAGAAGCCCCAAGCCCCTCCTTGGTACTCGGAATCAGATCTGGCCCCTCTTTGCCGGCCGATGGCCGGTCAGGGGGCTGTTTCCGTGACCCCTGAACAGTCTCTGACATGGAAAAACCAAGCACTTTCTCTCTTTCTCTTTTTCTCTCTCTACGTTTCTCTCTTTCTTATTTTCACATGAAATTTTATGTAAACAAAAAGTTCGTTTTAATTGAGAAAAGTGATAAATTATCTAAAAGTTCCATTAACAAATAAAAAAATTAAATTGAAAGGAAAGCTATATATAAGGTAAGAATTAAATGATCAGATTTTATCAAAAAAAAAGAAGAATTAAATGATCAGATTATATTTTTTTTAACAAAATATGAAGATATTCTACGTTGACTTAAAACTGGTGCAAATTTCGTTAATCGTTATGACATGCTAAAAATATTTGACTTTTCATTAAAAAATTATTTATTGCGAGAAAAAATAACACTATGTTGGTGAATTTGACAATGCAATGATAATCTTATGTGTCATCTACTCATCCGTTTAAATGTCAAAATTCATAGAATAATTTTGTGTTTTAAAAAAATCGTATACGCGCATCTATAAAACAAAACATCAATTTTATCAAGAAAAACCAATACACCATATAATATTCAACTAGGAATAAACTTTTTCATTATAAAAACAAAGAAACGAAATTAAAACTTGTACTTGATCAAAAGAGGTTAAAACTTGTACGACACAAATGTTTGTGTACTCCCGTACACGAAAATAGATAAGAAAATGAAGATGTTTTCTTTTTGTTGAAACCAAGGATGAATGGAGAAAATGAATAAATTTTAAGAGAGAAAAATTGTAAGCTGATCAAGAAGAATAAAACAATCTGTATTTTAAAGGCATATCTAGACACCATTACCTTTCCTCTTAGTCCAAAGTTTCCTTCCTTTTTCTTCCCCTTATCATTTGCTCTCCATAAAGCCCAACAATTTTGCAGAATTGAAACTCAAAGAAGAGAAGGACACTTCTTGGAAAATGATGGCAGTGACTTAGTTACACTGACAAAAATCAAGTTTAGCAAAACCAGAATATGTCCTCTCTTTTTTATTCATTTTTGCTTCTACAATGATTTATGTGATTTCTTCCTGTTTTGAGCAACACAATATATCTCATAAACCAAAGTTCTGCCTTTAATGGCAGAGCTACAAGAAGTTAAGAAGGTGATAATAATACATGTATGTTGTTATTGAGGAATAAAGAAAACGTAGGGAACCCAGCTTTTGTTACAGTTTCAGTTCACAGTCATGCATGCCTCAGACTTTGTGAAGGCGTTTCAGAGTTTTTGACAGTTTCAGATTATCCCAAATACACAAAAATTATTGCTCTTTCCTATCTTGGTGAGCTTTCACTTCTCAATAATCCATCTCTCATGTTATTGCACCACTTATATAGTGTTTACTTCTTCATTTTCCCTATAGTTCTGAATCCAAATTCTTTTGTGATTTCAGCTTTGCAGTTGAGGAAGATTTTTGTTCCTGTTTGGATCGCAGAACAAGAACTTGTACATACTGATGATGAAAAGATCAAGAGCAGTGACAAAACCAGCTTTAAAGGGTGATCAAAGTGGTCACCAATCATCTCCCAAGTATAAATATGTTAGAGATATTCAATCCTTCTTTGGTTCACCCAAATTTAGAGACTTCACCACCAAGTGTCTCTCTAGAGCCGAGGCCTTGAGAATCCCAACTTCAATCCTTAACTCTATGCTATTACTTCCTTTTGGAACATTCTTCCCCAGAATTTCCCCAGAAAAGAAAAGATCATGCAACATGATAGATTCTAGAGGCATTGGACTTGCTATTGTCTATGCACTTCAAGATGAACACAGCTATGGAAATGTCCTATTTGGAACACAGCTTAGAGTAAAAATCCCTCCTTTATCACCTTTAACATTTTCTCCATTTGAATCTCAAACAAGTTTGAATGGAGTTGGCATCAAAAGGCAAAACTCACTTGTATCTCCAACTGGGTCTCATCAAAGTTCAAAAATTTATACAGAGAATTCTGAAGGAATAGTGTCCACAGGTGTCATGTCTTTGAGTGAAATGGAGCTTTCTGAGGATTACACTTGCGTAATATCTCATGGTCCTAATCCAAGGACCACTCATATATTTGATAATTGCGTGGTCAAGAGACAATGTTCTTTTCCTGGGAAGCCACGATCTGCTGCAGGGAATTTCCTCAGCTTCTGTTACACTTGCAAGAAGCATCTTGAGCACACAAAGGACATATTCATTTACAGGTAAGTTTGACAGACAGCAAATACATGTAGCTAAAGGCTACATGTATAGCTAAAGGCTACATGTATTGATTAGTGCTTTGGTATTTGTTTAAATTCATTTAATTTCCTGATCAAGTGATGGTCTTTTGGTTTATGTTGTGTAGAGGTGAGAAAGCTTTCTGCAGTCACGAATGCCGGTGCCAAGAAATGATGGTAGACACAGAAGAAAAATCTGAATCTGATGTTTTTCATAACTCCTTACTCAGAATTTGATCAGTTAGTCAGAAGTTTTACCTATTCCATTTTTTATCATGATTTTGGAGTTTGAGAGTTATTGTAGGGGAGGCACTTTTGTTTCCAAGTCTTTTTAATTTGTTTGAGCTTTTCTCCCCTTAATATGTTATAAGAGTTCGTGTTTGAATTACGTAAGGTTTTTGCCCAGTTGTTTTTAGGTTGAAGATGATGATTGATGAAGATGCATGACTAAAAGCAAGTATAAAACTCTGGTTTTCTTCTTTTCCTTTTGTGGTTTTCATTAAGATAATGATGGGGGTTATTAGACGACAAGTTATAACATGTTATTCTCATGTATAGTAGCTCATTGACTAAAGTTTGTTCCTTGTGTCTGTGTCACTTGGTGTTCTGAACTATTTGTATCATTATCAAATTAAAAGAAAATAAGAATATCATCTCAGGTTAAGAAAATCCCTCACTTTCAATTTTAAGGCTAAGAATTGTTCATGACACCACTACCAAATATAATGCTCAAAAATAGAATATAAAAAGTAAAAAGGCACCAAACTCGAGGAAATGATTGATTTGATAATCTGATAGCCTAGAAACAAGAGCTACACTAGCTTTGATCGAGGAGATATCATTGTGTAAAAGCAACATTTCTTTCCCCACCATTTCTGTGCAAACAACATAACAAAGATTTTAAAGACAGTAGAGTTCAACAAGAAGCCCCATATTCCAAATGAGATGTGTCATTAATCACATGGTATTCTCATTATATTCATTAATCACATGGTATTCTCATTAGATGAAGGAAGGTTTGAGACAGCCGGTCTGAAAACAAAAGGAGCCTAAAAATCGTACAGTAGAAAGTGGAGAATGCTTTATACAATAAATGTCAAGTGGTTAATTTGGGTGGAGAATATATTTAAGAAGTTCTCTGATGATGCCTATGTATTTTTTGAACACATTTTTCGGATCAAGCACAACAGCAAAACCAACTAACGCGGTTGGCAAGCTGAAGTGCGAATGTCCTACTTATATACTCTCACACACACATTTCTGGTGGATGTGGGATTAAGAGATCCCACAAAGACCCCAGTGATGCCTATGTATTAGCCGCAATAAACATGGGGGAAAACTACCTGTAGACATTGAAGCGGACCCAGCAGAGAGTAAAGATATGCTTTTATAATGCCATAAGAGAAGATAAGATAGTGAAGTGTTGCTCAATCAGGCCACAAACCTGGTAGGGACAGCTTAAGAAAGATAATTTTTCTTTCTCTATAAGATTGATACAAGTACTGAGGTGCAAATGGTCTTATGTGTGGACAAGTTAAGATTTCCAAAATTTATTCTTCAATTTTAATTTTTTAAGTATTCCAACTAGTCTTCTTATCTAATTTTCATGGGTGTGAGAAGTATAACAAGCAACCCAGAGCAAAAATGTGGAACCCATGACATAGAACAAAAATGCATATCAGATATGACATAATATGATTTTGTTTTTGGAATTCTTTTTATAAGCACACAGAAGTTTTGTGTTTGTCTGAGCTAATGGAAAAGTGACTTATTTTCAAGTCAATTAGTCAGATTGTATAATGAAATTTATGTTTGGATTAAATGTGAAAAATGACTTATAAGTGACTTATTTTCCATAAACTAAATTGTGTATGTTTGGATTAGTTGTGATTGTATGTGTAAAATAAGTTAAATTTGTGGGGTCCATATTATAAGCTATTTATAAGCTTAAAATAAGATTTTTTTTCTACTTATAAAATAAACTATTTATTTTAAATAAGTGAGTTCAAAAAATAAGTTCAACCAAACATCCCAAAAACAGAATCTCTTTAAAATAAGTTATTTTTCAAAATAAGTAGCTTATTTGGGCAAAATAAGTCCAACCAAACATACACATCTCTATTCAAGACATTGTTGGATATCCAAATATTGTTTCACCAACCCAAATTCTGATTCTTGGTCAAACCAAGCCCACGGTTGGAGATGATTTTTGGAATAAGTAGTTATAAATTATGACAAAAATAAAATCAAACAAAAGAAAGGCCCAGCAAGATTATGGAGTATGGAGGGCAAGCTTCCATTTCCAACCTCCCACATTGAACCTAATATGGTCCCAACATTACTACTTTTTCCATTTGTCCCTTTGCAACTTTGAACCTTCTTCCATCCTCCAACTTTGTCCTCCTTCCTATTATCTCATGACCCCCACACAAGTGCCAAGTGACTTGTCCGCATCTTTCTATCTTCTCCATACCACACCACATGTCCATATCCATATTATTCCCCATTCTCTTTTCACCTTTCTCAATTTTCAGCCACCTCTTCCCCTCATTTTTTTAACAAAATATATTCAGCATCTTACCATTCCTATCCCCCATTCACCACCACAAGATTTGTTCCTTTCCCCTTTTCACGATTCCTCATGACAAATAAAGCTACGTCCTCCAAGGGCACTTCCGTCCTTTCACCACCAATACCCCACATATATAAATTTACCCATAAGGTCCAACACAACATCCACTAGCTAACATCTACATTCATCTTCCTAGCAAACTTTGTCACTACCATTGAAGAAGAATCAAACAACTCATCATAACCATGTTTGACATGAAGATTTATCCTTCATCAAAGAAACTAAACCCTGCGTTTCATTATCGTCCACAGCCATCATCTTTAGCTTCTTCCTCTGTCCCTAACAACACCAAAAAGCTATGGAGACTTCCTCATGTCTTCGCCAATGTTCTCGAGCTTCCTCTACGTTCTGACGCCGACGTTACCGTCGAGGAGACTCCGTCATCTTTCCGTTTCATCGCCGCCGCTAACGGCTTACCAAACGGCGTTAGGGCCCATGCAGTTGAAATATTGGCTGGCATGACCAGAATTGTTATTAAGTGTACGGACGGCGGTGAGTTGGTGTCTGCTCAACTTTGTCTTGGCCTTGACGTTTGGCGGTTCCGGTTGCCGGCGTGGACTAGGCCCTCCATGGCCACCGCTGTTTGCTCCGGTGGTAAGTTGGTTGTCACTGTGCCTAAAACCACCGTTGGCAAGTGAAGTTAATGATGATGATGATGATGATGATGATGATGATGATGATGAAAGTTTGAGGAGATGAGAGAGAGGAAGGTGTTTTGTGTATATAGATTGTTCTCCTTCTCTCCAATAAAACATATGTTCTCTGTCTCTTTTTGATCTGAACCATGATCCATTTTGTGTCTCTTTTGTTGGATTTCTGTGTTCTTATCCCTACATTATTCCCTCCCTTGTTTTAACTCCAATACTAATTACTCCCTCTAATCCTATATATAAAATCTAATTGACTTTTTTGTAAAATCTCAAAAAAGCAAAATAAGTTAACTATAATTTACCTAATTTTTCCCTTAGACTAGTATATTTTACCTATAAACTATTGGATAATCTAAAAATATATCAAATATGTCATAATTTAATAACCTATTTCGCAACCTTAATCTCTCCCAAAAAAAAAGTCATCTAGATCTTATATTTGGGACCGGAGATAGTATAACTTAAAACATTATTTTGACTTTTTTAATAAATTAAAAATTAAGAATGCAAAATAGTTAAAACTAATTTATTCTACTTCTCCTGTCCTTAATATAATATCTAGTTGACTTTCATTGCCTATCCAGGTCAGAGGACTTCTTAGAGTGGTCCTTATACCATGGATGGATGAATTAGTACTTAGGGTATCTAAAGTGGAATTGCTCTGTATCTAAAGTGGAATTGCTCTGTAGCCCTCGTTCCCGATCGTAACTTAGTTTATAAGTCAAATAAACTAATTTAGAATGAAAAAATAGGAAAATCAATTTTAATTACCTTAATAAGTTTTCTTCATATCCTCCAAAAAAGTCAAGTAGGTCTTATTATATTAGGAAAGAAGGCAAACCCTATTTTATTGGATAATTTATCTAAGTTTCTTAATTTCTTAAAAAATGTTAATTAAATCACATCATAAAGAACAGAAGGAATCGACCTTATAAAAAAATATTTCTGGAGCAAAGAGATAGACTTGGGGCCTTGGGGGAGCTACAGAGTATGTACCGATTTATGTACATTATCATTAAGAGATGATCTTCTTGCAATATTACAGCCTCATTAGTTTGAGAATGGAAGAATATCTGGTGAAGAAATCCAATTTGCACTGAAATGTTATGGAACACCTCCAATGATACACACTAAGCATCTTTTTCATATGATGTTTTGTTACACAAACAATAAAGTAATGATGCATTAGTTTTGGAATTTTTCAAGGTATCAATTGATTGATTGATGATAGGCTAGAATAATAGGAGCAAGCATGCAAGTAGAATAGGAGAGTGATATGTTAATCACTTTACAGAAATCAACGTCATAGTATGTTGTTTGAATATTATTGGGGAAGGCAGCAAATTTTGGCGGAAGATTGCTGGTGATGAATTGAATGTCCCCTATTTCAGTGCTAATGGAAAGAAACAACGTAAGTTCTGGTTGATCTGTTTGTGTGGACGGTGGAAGGCCCACCACTAAACTAAATTCACCTTATTTGACTTGAAATTAAAACTCTTGTGCGTGTTTTTTATGTGTCTAGACCACATTGGAGAATGATAGGGTTGGGTTTCTCTCATAAGCTCTCTCTGCGTATCCCTCATAATCCCATCACAATCCTTCATTTTCTCATACCATATCATCACAACCACTCATTTTCTCACAAAGTGAAATATTAATTTAATAAAGAACTTTGAAACATTTTTACGGATATTTTAACATGAAAAATTTCAACTATCTAGGCCTATCTTATTTCAACAGAATGATTTATAAGATATGCAGACCGATCCAATTAACTACAATATATAAAAGACTCTGCCTACAAATATTTATATACAACTTTTTTAGACTGACCTCACGTAAGGAAAGATTTATCACAGTCCAGTCTGGTATAGATTGTGTTAGATAAGATCATAAGTAGAGCTAAAATGTAACTCTAATAAACTCTGTAATTAAAGTTACCCTTTTGCAATCTCGTCTCACTTAATTTATATCAAAATGTTACTCTAATAAACTCTGTAAGTAAAGTCAGTCATCAAAAAATTAGGTACTCAACTAAAAAAAGTTGAAAATAAAATATTACAAATTAAAACTATGTAATATTTTTTTAAAAAAAAGCATGATAATGTGACACATTGTTTATTTGCTCTTGAATTAATATTAATAATTTGAGAAAAAGGAGGGATTTTGAGGATTACGCCAATGAGAGTATCCAAATCCTGCGATAATGAGGTAACGTTATTCTTTTATTGTTTTCCATGTTCACAAAATCGCAATATATTTGCCCCATGTCAAATCCCTTTGATTTTTTATTCTCACCTCTTTTATGGGAATCTCGTCTCACAAATATGCTCCGTCTCTCTTCAATATATGAACCAGAAATTACAAATTGGTATCGATTCTACTACTATCCTGACTCTACATCATTACTTTAGTGATATATTTTCTTATTAGAGGAATTGGCAGAATATTAGCGATATAGAATCATACATTCAACAATCATTTATCTCAAGCTTTTTGATTGGTACCGTGCATATCAAAATTAAAGCAATATATATTTTTAAAGATTGCAATATTCAATTTCCTCCACCCCATGACTATGAACATAAAATATAACCATATATATTAAGCATTATACTCTTCCATCTCAAATCTTAAATGAGTTATCTCCATGAGAATTTTAACTTACTAGTTTTCAATATGAGGATCACTCTCTTCTATTAATTGTTTTCTTTTCCATTTAGTTTCTATTTTGTTGCAGCACTTTTATTATCTTGGGGCATTAAAATTTGATCATTTAATGAAAATAATACTTTCAAAAAAATTGTAACAAACTTTTCACGTACAATTGTAAATAGTCACTTTAAGTACTTGTTTTGAAATTTTTATTTAATATACATTTAAATTAAAAGAATGTAATGTTTAGGAATTAGGACCATGTGAGATGAAGTACTACTTGTTGTATATTTATTGTGTTTATGAAAGGAATTAGTAGGTAACAATGATTTCAATAAAGTTTGAAGAGATTGAAGGACTTTTTTTATCTCCCAAAGAAGACCTTGCATGTAAAGATGCCAATCGAGCAAACGAGTCAGAAGCCACTTATTGTATATCTGCATATAACTATAATCAACCATAACATTGTCCCAATTCAAAGAACCTTCATCCCGAAGCTTCATACAATTTTATAAAATCTTGAATGATACTCCTCCACTACTAAACTCACCACATTTATTATTCCAACAATCAGATTAATTCATGTCTTAGTCCGTTTGACTAAACTTACATTGAACAATTTCTTACATTTTATTTTCATTGCCTATCACTTATTTGGGTCGGTGCTCTAAAATATGATGATGATGCATGAAAACACCCTTAGCTTTTACCATACTTGTTAACTATTTTCGAAAGGTCAAAAACTTAGTTAACATTAATAAAATATTTAGCAATACACGCGAGGTTATTTTTGAATAACAATCATAAAAGCTAAATTAATTTCTAAAAACGTATTACACAATTAAGTATCAATGAATACCATTAAAAGGATAAGATGGAAGGAATAATATAACTCAATGGCCCAGTCCCTCAACAAGGTCGATCGCTTTCCTACTTGTTCGTTTTGGGACTACATATAAATTCTGAGGAATAAAATCAAAGCAACTGTTAATCATGCTGACCAGTGACCAATAGGTCGAGGGCGAAGGTTAACTAAGTTCTGTTAAAAAAAAGGTTAACTAAGATGATTAGTGCATAATTAAGCTAAGTAAAATTTGCCCGCTACTTTGAGTAGTGACTGTTTTAAATTTGGGATAAAGGTCAAATCAAGCATTCTACTATTGTCAAAAGTTCACCTAACATAAACAAAAATTCGATGGCTCAAATGTAACACACATCTTTTAAAAAATGACTCAAATCTAGCATTGCCGTCAACTTTAACGGGTTTGACCGTTAAGTTTGACTTAACCATGACACGTCACTCGCCACGTCACTCAATTTTGCCATGTGCCTGCCACGCCACCCAATGGGCTCACTTACTATCAATTATTGGGTGACGTGGCTGGTGACGTGACAGGCCACGTGACAAAACTGGGTGATGTGGCGGGTAACGTGTCGTGGTCAAGTCAAACTTAACGGTCAAACCCGTTAAAGTTGACGAAAATGCTAGATTTAAACCATTTTTGAAAAAATGTGTGCTACATTTGAGCCATCGAAGTCTTGTTTATGTTGGGTGAACTTTTGGCAATAGTAGAGTGCTAGATTTGACCCTTAACCCTTTAAATTTTTTGTGTGTTATCATTTATTTATTTCTATCTGTTAATTTGTTCATTATTCTAAAATGAATATAGCTTTGGACATTATTAATATTAATTTATCTACAAAGAAGTTATGATTGTCCTTGCACGTGCATGATGGGCACGCGAGGCAAACCAGCAGAGATATCGGTGCCAGGTGGTCAAACACAGTGAGTTCTTGACGACATTAGTCAATTAAATGCTACGCTTCATTCAAAACTAAACGCCACCTGTAAAAACCTCCCAACCGATATTCCTCCATTTTCCCTTCAATCGGTGTCATGTGCGTACACATAGATATAAGAACTTCAGTCGGTGTCATGTGTGTACATATATATAAGAGCACATTCATATGCATACATAACAAAATAACGTGAAGGCATTCTAGTTACATTAGGTGATATTCACATTGCAAACCACTCAATATACAACCATGAGCCAGAATCAGCCACGTAGATCATCTGAAGCAGAGAATAACTATCAGCAGCAACAACCTATCAAATACGGTGACGTTTTCAACGTCTCGGGCGAGGTAGCTTCCAACGTTATAACACCAAAAGACGCAGCTCTAATGCAAGCCGAAGAGAACAAAGCATTGGGCCAAACCCAAAGAGGAGGCCCAGCATCAGTGATGCAATCCGCTGCAGCGCTCAACAAAAGGGCCGGCCTAGTCCCCTCAAACGACGACGTTTCAGACGTGGTCCGCAACAAGGGAATAAGCGTGACGGAGACAAAAGTGGGGGCCACAAGGGTGATAAGGGAGGCAGTTGGGCCGGATGTGGTGGCCCAATATGTGGAGCCGGAGGTGCCCATGAGGGACCCAGGGTTGGTTCTTGAGGCTGATGCTATAACGGTGGGTGAGGCCCTTGAGGCTTCGGCTTTGGGCATAGGGGGTAATAAGGCTGTGGAAGACAGTGATGCTGCTGCTATACAAGCTGCTGAAATGAGAGCCACTGGGAGGAATGAGATCACTCCAGGTGGTGTTGCTGCTAGAGCTCAGGCTGCTGCCTCTCGTAATGCTCGCACTATGTCTTCTGAGCATAAAACCACTTTGTCTGATGTTTTAACTGTAAGTATATTATATAGTAGTATATTATCTTTCCTTACGCTTATTCTATCTTTTCAATACAAGATCAATTTTAATTTTACTGCTTTAGCTAGGTCGTGGGGAGACTAAAGAAGCAGCATAATATGATCAATTAAATTAAACCATACCTATAACATTTTATTATGTTAATTATTACTCCCTCCGGTCCTAAATATAAGACCTAATTGACTTTTTCTGGAAAAATCCTTAAAAAGCAAAATAAATTAATTATAAATTGATTTAGCTAATCTTTTTTTCCTTAAACTAGTTTATTTTACCTATAAACTAATGGATAATCTAAAAATATATTAAATATGTCATCATTTAATAACCTATTTCGCAACCTTAATCTCTAAAAAAAAAGTCAATTAAGTCCTATACTTAGGACCGAAGGTAGTATTATATAGTATTATTATATAAAGTAGTACATGATTTGATGTTACATAACAAACCATATAGTTAGTTAATTTATTTAACTCAATTATTCTATTAATAAAAAAGTTAACCGGATCTTTTACTAAAAAAAATTGGAGTATACAAGTTTTTGAAGCGACTCGAAAGTCAACTAGCTCTTGTGCGTATATATTATAAGAATTAATTAACGAGAAAGTGAATAAGGCTGATTAATTAATTTGTTGAAAAAGGGTAGATATAAATAATGTAAAGAGGTTAATTTTACTTTTTCATTTAAAAAGGGAAATCTTATCATACTAAGTACACAACGTAATGTAGCTTTGGACATCTAAATCAAAACGGAGATATTTTGGGTGTTATGCAGGATGCGAAGCAGAGGCTGCCTGCGGATAAGAAGGTGACACGTGAAGATGCAGAGGGAGTGATTGGAGCTGAGATCAGAAACAAGGCCGATATGAAAACCGCCCCCGGTGGCGTCGCTGCTTCCATGTCGGCAGCTGCTACCATTAACCAAAACAAATGATCGTAGCCCTTATATATATGTTGAATGTTTACGTTGAGGTTTTCATGACTTTTTTTTTTTGGACAATAAGAAATACTATATTACTGCATCAAACAGTACAAGGGTTAGCCAACACCTTGTTTACAAAGTTTCATATCCATCTCAGTAATCATCAAAAAAGGGGTCGGGGGAGAAAAGTCTCTATCCCTAATACACAACCCCTTGTAACCAGCTTTGGCTAGCCAATCAGCTGCCAAATTACATTGTCTAGCCACAAAATTCACAGTAAAACTGCTATGATTTATAAACAAGGCTTTTAGATCCATCACCAGCGCCTTTGCTTTCCAATCAGGGCTTTCAGCTTTCCCCTTAACCGCATCTACCAAAGCTTTACAATCTGATTCAAAGTGCACCACACCTGTTTGATTGTCCTGCAGCTGCAATATTGCCCAATGCAACGCTTTGGCCTCCATGTGAAATGCTGAAGCTGCCACCTCCTCCTTGCAAAAAGCATTTTTAACACCTCCATGCTCATCTCTAATGACAAATCCCACGCCACCTCTACCTGTTTCTTCAAAAAATGAACCATCCGTATTGACTTTGAGCTCACCTGCATTAGGAGGTCTCCATATCAGATCTGTATTCTCTACATAGACTTTCTCTTTGCCATCTAAGGGGTATTTTTTCACCTTCCAGAATTCATTCACGCTATCAACAGCATAATTAATAATCCATTGAACATTTGGCTCTTCCTTTTTAAACACTTCATTACATCTAGCTTTCCACACATACCAGCACATATATGCAACAAGTGCCTGGGCAAATTCATCCTGTTTTAATTGTTCAAGAGTTCGTGTGACTTGGTATTCATCTATCCTTACTCCTAAAGGCGAGGCAAACCATAACTTTTGAATCCACCCACAAAGCAAGAGGCAATGTTCTACTGTTTCGGGCAAGGTTTTACAGTGCGCACACCATACATCTTTACTACATTTTCTATGACAGAGAGATTCTTTAGTTGCTAGCGCTTTAGAGCAAGCTTTCCATAAGAAATGCTTGATCTTAGGCTGCACTTTTAACTTCCATATTACCGGCCATATTCTATTATCAGTGGGGGTAGAAGAACTTGGTTTATCATTCACTCTAAGGCTGCCTACAGTTTGAAGCCACTGGTAAGCATTCTTCGTGGTATATCTCCCACCCTTATTCCTTATCCATACTAAAAAGTCAGTTCGGTTTAGTTCAGGAAGAATTAGGGTCTGTATAGCATATTTGACTTCATTAGTAAGCTCTATATCTCCTAAATTCCACACCCCTCCCTCAATCAAATTGGCCACTGTCCAGTCTTTTAAAGTCCCTCTATTCTCGCTCTCTGGGATCCTAAAATTAGGCATATCAGGTATCCATGGCTCATCCCACATATTAATTTTACTGCCATCTCCAATTTGCCAGATGGAATTACCCTCTAATACTTTTCTCCCCTCTAATAGGCTATGTCATGCCCATGATGCTCTAGCTCCTTTCCCTGCCTTCCAAAATGAATTATTTGGGAAGTATATTCCTTTAATCAGCCTCACCCAGAATTCATTTGGTTCAGTTAAAATTCTCCAGCATTGCTTCCCTACAAGGGCTATGTTAAAATTCTGGAAGTCTTTAAACCCCAACCCCCCTTCTGTTTTTCCCTTACATAGATGACTCCACTCTCTCCAATGAATTCTTCTCTGATCTTCATTTCCACCCCACCAAAAATTTGATATTATACTATTCAGCTCTTGACAAGTCTTTTTAGGGTATAGGAAACAGGACATCGAGTATATAGGTATAGCATTAGCAACTGATTTTATAAGAGTTTCTCTTCCTGCTTGTGATAGAAATTTCTTGTTCCATCCTAAGACTTTCTTCCTAACTTTGTCCCTTACAAAAGCTAGTGCCTCATTTTTTGATCTACCCCATATTATAGGGAGTCCTAAATATTTCCTTGGTGAACTATCTAGGGGTATTCCTAGAGTTAGTTCTATCATTTCTTTCACCTCCTTGGAGACTTTAGGGGATACAAATAGGCATGATTTATCCAGATTTACTCTTTGTCCAGAGGCCATACAATATTCCTCCAAGATGCTTTTAAAAGTATCACAATTCTGCTTAGTTGCACCAAGAAAAAACATTGAATCATCCGCAAAGAAACAATGAGATAAAACTGGACAGGATTTTGCTAGCTTAATACCCTGCAAGTCTCCTCTTTCCACATGTTCAGTGACCATTTTTGACAGGACATCAGCCACTAAAATAAACAGATAAGGTGATAAAGGATCCCCTTGTCTTAGTCCACACTTAGGATTTATAGTCTTTATCGTTCTCCCTTCTAACTTCACATTAAAGCAGACAGATGAGACACAACTCATTACATGTTTAACCCAGCCGGGATGAAAATTCATTTTTAATATAACTGATTCAAGAAAATCCCATTCCACCCTATCATATGCTTTATTCATATCCAATTTCACAGCAAATTCAGGTCTATTACTTGCTCTATTTTTCAGATAATGGAAGGCTTCATGTACTACAAAAATATTATCCTGAATCAATCTACCCGGGACAAATGCTCGTTGTTGTTCTGTTATGACTCTTCTTAATATAGACTTCATTCTATCAGCAAGCAGTTTAGAGAAAATCTTATAGCAAAAGTTGCATAAACTTATAGGCCTAAATTGACCCACACTCTCAGGAGCATCTACTTTAGGAATCAGAATTAAATCCGTAGAGTTAAGCAGGGCTACTTCATTCCCATCTTCAAACAACCTTTTCACCAATCTACAGATATCAGGACCTACTTCTTCCCATGAATGATGGTAGAAAATACCAGGGAAACCATCCGGTCCTGGAGCTTTTAGACTACCTAGTTCAAAGGCTGCCTTTTTTATCTCTTCCTCCCTCACCGGTGTCATTAAACACATATTATCAGCATCAGATATAACCGGTTTTACATATGCAAGAACAGATTCAAATCTCATAGGCCCTGTTCCTTCAAATAAGTTCTCATAAAACTCAGCAAAACATGATCTAATCTCATTTTCATCCACTACCCACACTCCTGCTGCATTTTTTAGGCAAACAACCTTATTCCTCCTTCTATGTTGAGCTGTAATGTTATGAAAAAACCTAGAATTCTCATCTCCCCAGTTCAACCAGTTAATTCTAGATCTTTGGAACCAGTACTTTTCCTCTCTAGCCCATATTTGATCAATTTTACACACAATATCATTTGCCTTTCTTGCTATCTCTTCATTCCACTCCCCACAACAACATCCCCTAAATTCACTCAATAATGACTGTATCAACTTATTATTATTAGGGAATTCTGTTTTGCTCCATCTAAGCAGAATCTCTTTCATATTTTCTAGTTTAGATGCAAATTCCTCCACCTCCCCCCTTCTCTCTAATCCTACAGCTTCATGATTCCAATTTTTGTTCACTAGCTCATCAAACCCCTCATGATCAATCCAGTTCAGCTCAAATTTAAAGTCTCTAGGCCTCTTTAAACCTCTATAATTCAAGTAAATAAGCAGAGGTGAGTGGTCAGAACCCACTGGTTTTAAGTTACATACCTGAGCATTTTGGTGAGCTTCCCTCTACATAGTATTGCATGTAGCACGGTCCAGTCTCTCCTTAATGTGGGCAGTCTCCATTCTTTTATTTGTCCAAGTGAACTCCATCCCTTTAGCTCCCAAATCTTCCATATTACACGAGGTCATAAAGTTCTGAAAATCTGCCAAAGAATTCAAACTTCTAGGTCTCCCCCCTCGCTTCTCAAAACTGTATAGCAGGTCATTGAAGTCACCACAACAGAGCCATTGGTGCTGCTCTCCAGGATCTAATTGCATTAGCTGCTTCCACCATTGATCTCTGTCTTGTTCTTTTGGAGGTCCATATACTAGAGTCAGGAAACCCCCATCCATCCCCAGACCTTTGTCAACTTTCAGATGTATCATGTTTCTGTTTGATAGCACCACTTGAATGTCATCATTATCATTCCACCAGACAGCCAACCCCCCTCCCTGTCCCACTGCTTCTTCATACCATTCATTCTGAAAGTTTAGCCTCCTCCTCCATCTAACAACTTTTTCCTTTTTTACTCTAGTCTCCATGAGGAAGACTAGAGAGGGCCTATATTTATTATTCAGGAATCTAAGAGTCCTTCCTGTCAAAGGCGGCCCTAACCCTTGACAATTCCAGCTTAGTATACTCATGGCTCCTCGGTGGCCTTAGAGGGAAGGCCACCATACCCTACAACACTCCATTCATCCATCTTTCCTTGCCTAACTGGTACCTCTATCAAAGAAAGGTCTAGTTGCTTTTTCTGTCCTCTGGTTTTCTTCTTCTTTTTTGGTGAGAATTTCTTACCCCTACGCAATGGCACCACTTCTTTCTTCAACACTGAACTATCTTCTTCACCTCCTATGCGCCCCTTCTTATTAGGTTTAGCCTCAATCTCCTCCAATTCTTCATCAGCAGCTCTCTTAAGATTTACCCTCTCCATTTTTTTAATTAGCACATGTTCGTAGGTTATCTGAAGGAGAGCTGGCCTTACCTGATTGTCCATGGCATACTTGTTTCTTTCTTGCTGACCCCAGTTCCCATTATCCTTCTCTCCCACACTTTCATCGACCTCTTCAGGCAGCTCTACAATGTATGGCTGTGTGGCATATACCTTCTTCCTTATTTCTGGTTCAAGATCCCTGGCTTCTTCCTCTGTACTTCCTTCAGTTATGCTCTCTAGAGTTTGTGCTTCCTGCTCTATGATCTCAGTGTCCAAATTTCCTTTAACATACTCATACTTAAACTTCTCACGCCCATAGACAATTCTTTGATGGACATGTTGTTTCCCAGTCTTGTGTTCTGTCCTGCATTCGCTTTGGGCCTCACTTATTTCCTCAAGTCCTTCTCCAAACAATATCTTCCTACAAGCCTTCGATTCTCTTAAATATGGGGCCATTCTTTCCTCAACTTTTTCTTTCCCCTTATGTCTTTTTAGTGGGCTTGTGACTTCCCCCTTTTCCAGCTGGGGCCCACTATCAGTGGATATTCTGCCCTCATTTGATTTTTCCTCTGGGCTATTCACACTTTTTGCACCCCCTGTCCACGTGGATCCCTGCTGAGTAGCAACTTTCCTCACGGTCACGTTTTTGCTCCCCTCAGATTCCTCCACGCTCTTTCTGGTCGACTGTGATTTACGCGCTGCCTCCATTTGAACGGAGTCATATTGCCCCTCTCTGATCATGATCACCGGAGCAATTGCTCTCATCGGATTCACCAGCAGCTCCGCCGTAAACATTGGCATCGATGAATTTTGTTCGGACATTCTCTTCTCTTGAATACAATTTTTAAAATCGTGCCCTACAATACCACAGTGATAACAAATGTTCTGCAACTTTTCATACCTCACGTTAGCCCAAATCTTCCCCAATCCACTAGGTCGTTCCAGCCAGAATCCAGCCTTCAACGGCTTCAGTAAATCCACCTCCACTCTGACTCGTACAAAGCTTCTGACATTACATTCTCCATTGCTAGGTTCTTCAAAACATATCACTTCTCCAACCATTTTCCCCATAGCAACTATGTTCTTCTTAGTCATAGCCTCCTTTGGAATATTGTGAATCTGAATCCAATACAAGCATTTATCCATCAGCACCTCTTTCACTGTTCGAAGGGACTCCCATTTCCTGAGATTGAGGAGACACCCGTCAAAGGCCCAAGGGCTATCCCTCAGAACCCTTTCGTACTCTTCCTTGTTCCCAAAGTGGAATACAAATGAGTTATCCTTGGTTTCACTAATTTCCACCTTATCATTAACATTCCAGATTCTTACTATCATTCTTCGAAATGTAGACACATTTACCTGTTTTGTGGACACCAATTTTCCTATCAGTGAGAAACCTCCTTTCTTACTCTCGGCATCTTCCCAATCAATTGGGCACTTATTTGCTTCTCTGTCAATTTCCATTTTGAGATGAAAGAACAGATGTGGAAATGGCGAATGTATAAGGAGATGAGTGGGTGGGTTTAGGAATATGGCAAGACTGATTCAAGGAATGATGGTGATGTGGAAAGGAAAAAGTGATGATGTTGAAAGGGGTGAAAAGGGAAAGGGAATGATGGTGATGTGGAAAGGAAAAAGTGATGATGTTGAAAGGGAAAGGAAAAAGTGATGATGTTGAAAGGAGTGATGGATTCGCACTCACGCTATGGAGTGATAGACTCCCACCCTGATGTTTCTAGAGAGAAGGCAGAGCCTCTCTCTCTAAACTTCTAGAGGAGAGATTACTGTCTCTAGGTGATTTTTCATGACTTTTTTACATGTGAATGTTTGAACTTTAAAGCCTTATAATGTTTCACAGTTTTTGTACGTACTCGTTTTCTTCAACATGGATGTATCATGTTATCATGTATGATATATAATGACGGTATATATTTTGCATATCTTCCTAATTACTATGGGGCATGTCACTAGTCAATATAAAAGAGATATATATAATTTTTTCGCATTTGTTTAAGCTTTTATATGAAGATTCATCCTCCTAACATTGTCATTATCTAAATATTAACATGATATCAAACATTAGATGAATAGGATGAAAAAAAGGGTCGAATCGAGGCCCCTATAAGAAAAATAAGAGAAAAAAGAACAAAAAGAGCAAAAAGAGGGGATAAATAGTTGAGCGATATAAGAACACAAGTCACATGTTAATATATATATATATATATATATTAACATGGTATCAAAGTGATTCAATGAATAGATTTAAAAAGAAAAAAGAAAGTATTTGTTGAACCGAGTCTTTGAGAATAAAAAAAGAGCTCAGATAAATCTAGGGCTTCTATGAAGAGAAATAAGAGAAAATAGAACAAAAAGGGCAAAGGGAGGGGGAAAATAGTTGAGTGAATATAAGAACACAAATCATATACACACATATATAATGATTTAAGTTTTCATCACATCACATTAGATCTAAACTTTTGTATGTGATGAATTGATTTTTCTCATGATTGATCCAGATATTAACATTTTTGACACACAAATAAACTTAATTTCACAGCAAATGCCCACAAACTAAAGGCCAGCACGCAGTTAGCTAGCTAGCTGTTCACCTGGAGATATTTTCAAGGAGATAAATACAATTGAACCGCTGAGCTTGAAAGAAATCAAAACCGAAAAAGAGATTGCATATACATTTTGTATACTAACATGTTGGTCTCGTAAATTAATATAATATTGATGCTTAGTAATCTGTTAAAACATATCTGACTCCAAAAGAAAACGTAATATGTTAAAACATGCTTTTCAAAGAAATAAAGTTTAGGGAACAACGCATGATAGGTACAGCCGAAATAATTAATAACAAGTATCCGTCAGACTCATCACAGTGGAATAACTCTATCAGAGTTTATCAACTATCACTAAATAATTCAATTAAATATATCTTTGCCTTACTATGGGACGCATCTATCTATTAATCAATTTCCATTTTCCACGAATAAAGGTTGTTTCACGTATCTCCATGAGGAGTGAAGATATATAGCACCGATTATCCTGAGCACTAAACCATGCATGTTCGGCACCGGTTAATGAAGTAGATCGTGTCGAAATATCTGCTAGCGGCGTAACGGTCGAATATACTCCATATACATATGGGAATATTGGGGTAGCTAGGTTCAGCACTCGCCACCTGCACCTGATCGACAAGCTGTGTAATCAATCACCCGGCCCTATATACCATATCTTTCAACTACGCGTCTAAATCAATGACTGTCCATGTGTCAAGTTGTTACGACCTATCCTCCTCCTCGTAGTGGCACTTTAATCTATATTGTGTAGTGTTCTTCTGTTGCACAATTATCACCTAGCATGCATAAATCAAGCACACAATGCTTATATAAAGAAGCAAGTCGAGAGAGAAAATAGTTGAAGTGGAAGATGAGCCAAGAACAGCCAAAAAGAGGGGCTGAAGAGGAGCAAAAGCCCATTAAATATGGAGAAGTGTTCAGCAACGTGAAGGGAGAACTAGCAACGAAGCCCATAACACCGAGAGATGCAGCCATCATGCAATCAGCAGAATCGCAAGTGTTGGGTGGGACCCATAAAGGTGGCCCCGCCTCCCTCATGGAGACGGCGGCCGCCGCCAACGAGCGTGCCGGGATCGTCCCTCACAACGCCGTCACTAACATAGCTAGAAACGAAGGCGTCACCATGTCTGCAACCAATCAAGGTCACCGTGGCCACCTCATCACTGAGACTGTTGGTGGCCAGGTTCATATACAAAGCCTTAACTTTCACATTATCCATTGGTTAATTATCTAAAATTGTTGACTTAAATATCTTAGTTAATTCTCGTAGATCCGGTACGACGTCATTTGTCATTTGTGGCCTAACAAGTCATGGGCAAACATATCAAAGATATCTCAATTTGATGCATCACTTGAAATAAAGTCCTTGTTTTGAAAAACAAAAATATATGAAATTTGGATTTCTCCCCCAATAACACAGGGTGCTTGGTATTTTAAAATTCATTTCCCCCTGTTTTTAGTGTCACATATTCAAATATAAAATATGTTTTTGTAATGCTTGCATAAGAGTAGCTTCATATACAATAATGCCTCCTCAATTCTCTCCCTTCCCATCATTACCTTGAAACACCAATAATGAAAAAAAAAAATTGATAAGAATTACAAGATGATTATAGACCAACATCAAGACATTTACTCCATGAACATGGGAGGCCAGGGAGTAATATTAATAGATGGTCTTTATTCGATTTGATGAAACAGGTGGTGGGGAAATACATGCAAGCTGCTAAGAATATTGAGGCAAACAAGAGAAATCATAATTCTATGGAGGAGTCAGGCGATGGTGCTGATGCTGATGCTGATGCTGATGCGGCAATTGGGATGGAACCTCCAGGATTTAAAGCGAGTATAGACGATGATTTCATTAGTGAACAAGGAGATGGTACTCTTAATCCTCGATTAATTAACCGGCCAGATGACAATACTTTTGTTTCCTCCGTAAGTAACTGTATATCAGCTTGCTTCCTTTGCATCCTTATATGCATGTTTCATTGTTCATGTTGGTTGGATATTAATATGAACAGTGTGTGTTGTGTGTGTGACACAGGAGAATGTAATAAGTGGAATACCTGGTGGCATGGCAGCTTCTATGGCCACCGCTGATCAGAGGCTTACAAAGAATAAATGATCCTCTCTTTGTTCTGCATGTCACTAAAAAACCTTTAGGGGTCCATCTTACAATTTCTGTTTGTTTGTTTCTTTATTTGTTTTAGTAGCTAGTAGGAGTTGTTCATGCCAGAAAAAAGCTAGTAGCTAGGAGTTGTTAAACCATCCTATATTTGACCCGTAAAAGGCAAACATCACTTTTAGGATGGATTTTGGGATGGAGGGAGTACTAAATATGGAGATTTATCACAAATCTAGATTTTACCGATATCATCAAGACGGTATGAATAAGTCTAGTTCTTTCTATTATCAATTTTTTTTTATTAGTAGGCCAGTTTCACCTTTTACATCATTTGCTAAGTTATCTAAAATGATGAAATAAAGGGTGTAACTCAAGTGAGTTAATATAACGTTTTTTTTTTCTACTTCAAATATCATTAACATCTTGTTTGGTTCTCTTCAACGAAACATCAATTAAAACAATTATAAAAATTACAAATTGATTATAAATTATGGACCAACATCAAGATTCAAGACAGTTACACTATTAAAATGGGAGGGAGTACTAATAAATAATACTCCCTCCATGGGAGGGAGTACTAATAAATAATACTCCCTCCGGTTCTAAATATAAGACATAGTTGACTTTTTGGAAAGTCCTAAAAAAGCAAAATAAATCCATTATAAATTAAGATTTACCCAATTTTTTCCCCTTAAACTAGTTTATTCAGCCTATAAACTAATGACTAATATAAAAATATATCAAATATATCATAATTTAATAACATATTTTCTAACCTTAACATCTCAAAAAAAAGTCAACTAGGTCTTATATTTAGGACCAAATGGAGTAATATAGGTGGTCATCATTCGATTTGATGAAACAAGTGGTGTGGAAGCACATGCATGCAATCTGCTGAGCAAACAAGAGAAATAATAATTCAATCATAATTTGCATCATTATATTCCATATTTCACGTTGGTTGGCTATAATGCATATATATACATACACGTGTGTATGTGTGGATGAGCGCCCGCAAGAAAATGTTGTAGGTGGAATACCTGGAGACATGGCAACTGGCATGCCTACAGCGGATCAGAGGGTTACAGAAAATAAACCCATTTACCAACAGGCTTCATAGTTCGTGGCCAGAGCCCAATAGTTCATTTTCTTCGGTTTTTGTTTGAGCGAGACCCAAATAAATTGCAGAAGAAAGATTTCGATGGGAAGATTTTTTATAGGTTTTAACTTTTAAGTAAAATAGAAATTCAAACAAGTCCCAAAAATATAAGCCACTTTTAGTATTCAATTTATTTCTAATTGTAAGGTTATTGTTCACTTTGTCTCATATTACTCCCAAAATTACTCCCCAAACAAATTTTAGGTTGGAGGAAGAATAAAGAGAGATGTTATTTGAAAAATACATAAAAGTACTTAACCTAATTATTTTTCTTAATTTCTCTAAATTAGGTCAAGTGGCTTATAATTAAGGATGTCGGAGTATTTCGCTTTTATGATACACTCCCTCCTTTCCTATATAAGATCACTTATAGTTAAGGTAATTATTAGCACATGATATTACAAATTTACTCTAACCATATACCTTAATTCTTCCTCTCCCTCTCTTGCTTGTTTACTATAGATAAACATTATTAGACTTTATTTGGGAAAATTGAGAAAAATTATGAGTTTGCTTATATTTAGGAACAAACTAAAATTTAAAAGGCATCTTATATTTAGGAAAGAAAGAAGTACTACTTCTATTTACTTTTTTTATCAGTACAAACCTTATGAGCTTTTGCTCAGTTAAGGTCAAGGTCGTTCTATTTACTTTTTTATTTGATCTGAATAATTTTCTAAATAAAATGTGCCAACTCTCATAGTAGTTTATTAGTTGTAATGTTCCAGAAACCAATATTTTCGCGAGTGCATATAGACTACCGTGATGATCCGGTTCCACATTCAGATTCTGGATCATAGCCAGAATCATATATATATATATATATATATATATATATATATATATATATATATATATATAGACACACACACACGAGATAATCGAACAAAAAACTCATTCCCGCAAACAATTCTGTATCCCAATTGGCAGCTGTACTTTTTTTTAACACGTTACTATGAGAAAAAGAAAATTAATTGGAAAGGTACGAAGATTTGTTGGGACAGGAAAATTAAGAAGAGAGTGAATATTATTGGGGAAAGTGCAAAAAGGAGTGCAGGAGACCCAGAAAAGGAGCCGTATTTGCACGTCTGATGCCTCTTTTACTCTTTTACTCAGCTGATGTTGATATCACTCCCTCTCTCTGCTTCACAGTACCATAATTTGTTTGGTTTGTCTAATCCATAATGTTTGCAGGTTTTCATGTACACATTCACATGCATTACTTTATTTGTGGTCTCAAATAATTATACATTAGTGGTACGGATGTTTAATAATAGAATAGTCTCATAAAACTTTTTTTTACCAATTATAAAATTTGTAAATAACAAAAACCCGCTTAAATTCATTTTCTTGCACTCATCGGTACAATTATTTGGAAAAAAAATGAAATTTCACGGGCAACCTTAAAAGAGAGGCTTGCACATAAGAAATTTAATAATAATGAAAAATGGTGAGAGAAATGAACAGCTAGACTAAGTTGTCGTTTGGTTTGGTTTCTGTACCCAAATGCTACACCAAAAAAAAATATTACTAATATACTAAAGCAACAAAATAAACACCAATATACTACTATAAAACATAGAAATCGTTATTGAACGACTTTTTGTTCTTCCCAAGAATGACTCGCTTCCTAAGGTGAATTACATCATACACACATACCTTACTACTTCCTCTAGATCCAAATATAAGACTTAACTGACTTTTTAAATAAATTAATGAAGCAAAATAGGTCATTTAACTATGATATATTTGATATATTTTTATAATACCTATTAGTTTATATGTCAAATAAATTAGTTTAAGTGAAAAAATTAGGTATTTGAACAAAATATGTCCAACCAAACACATAATTTCATATCAAATAATCTAATAACATCACTCAAATTCAATTATAGTGTTCTTCACAACAACAAAAAAACAGCTTAAATATTTTGTTTCTTCATTTTATTATTACAGTGCTTTTTCTATTGTCAAATAGGAAAATCAATAAAAAAAATCATTCTTACATACATTTTATAGTTATGTTTACTATGTAACGCGGTCAGCCCTAAAGTTTTATCAAATTGCTCACTTGGGACATTTTCATCGTTGTCGTCTTTATAGTTATGTTCTTCTATCCTTCATCTATTCCCTCTTTTGTCATTATAAACTTGATTGCGTATCATAATGTTCCTTGACACATTAAAAATGTGTGTTTATAATCCAACCGCCTAATTTTGACAGTCAAACCTAAAACTTAAATAATTGGAGTGGTAAGTACAAGTAATGTTGCAAACTTGCAACTGTAAACAACTACCAATATGATAGTGACTGCCAATCTGCCATACTCTTTAATGGAATTCATATTTCAACATTGATCTTTGATTACAGAGAAGAACGTATTCCATCATGAATCATTATCACAGCTCATAAAGGTACCTTTTTGAGGAAGAATTGAATCAAACAAACCTATGCATTATATGTTGAGAAAATGGTATGGGAATTGGGATAAAGATCCAATTTATTATATAGCATGAAATCATAACAACTCGTACGAACATATACAAAATATTGACAATGCATGCAACTGCCATACCTAAAAGCTAAGCTAATTTAGTTGAGGATTTATCACCTCGACTTTGCAGCTATGCTGGTCATTGAGTCAAAACAAATGCATAAAAATAAATCAAATTCTACACCGGCAAACAAACCACAGTCCAAAAATAAAATGCCCTATTGGAAACCAAGATGACATATAAACAATATATAATCAAATTCTACACCGGCAAACAAACCACAGTCCAAAATAAATTCATCACATTTATTATTAATAACAAGATATAACATGCAACAATACATAAACAACACAACATATAAATTTATCATTGAATCAACTACAATTCGGAAACCAAGATGATATAACGAGCCAAAATAATAAGAGTTAAATTATCTTGGCCAAAAAACAATAACATAAACTAGACAACAAACCAATTAACCACTCTTCCAATGCATATCTATGCATATTGTAAATAAAGCTCCAAATAACAAATAGTTAGAAATGTAACAATTAACATAACAATGAAAATTGATATTGTAAAGGTTGCACCAGCTTATTGTCAAGCAACTAGCAGTAAAATGATTGTTTGAATTGAACTCTCAATATTTACCCCAGGTCTCATCATCCTTAGCTTGTGAGCACTCTTAAATGGTTTACAACAATATTTCACATTTTACACGTTAATTTAATGGGCAAGCTTTCAGTGAAAAGAAATTTTATTTTACTTCTCATCAGATGTGAGGGGCGATGTTTAATTTCAGATTAAAAATAATCAAAACCCATATTTTGGTATACTTTACATACATATCACAGATTACAGCTCATCCAATTTATGATTTAAGTGCGGCGTCTATTTATGTGACCAATATCTGAAATCCGAGGGACCACAACAGGTCCCCCTCGTACCTTCTCTAGAGCAAAATTTATTCTCAAAGGTCTTCCTAAGAGGGCCTGCATGCAAAGTGTCACCAAGAGAAAAAACTTCAGCAGGCAATGATAATTAGTTACTCCCCCCAATCCTAAGTACATAAACTAAATGTTTAGAGATTAAGGAACTCAAATTAGTTGTTCGTAAAAAATGTGTTGGCTTCTCTATAATATTTGTATAATCATGTGTATTGGAAACACATTCAAAGATGGAAACCTCTTAATATATACAATCAATAGGGGAAAAAAGTTGTAAATTTGAGTGGTAAAGTAGACTGGAGTTTTAGATTTAAGATTAAAGAAAAGATGTCTATCAGCTCTTAAATTCAGGATTGGAAGAAGTATAATACTCCCTCTGATCCTAAATATAAGACCTAATTGACTTTTTAGAAAATCCTATAAAAAACAAAATAAGTTAATTATAAATTGATTTACCTAATTTTGTTCCTTTAGATTAGTTTATTTTACCTATAAACTAATGTATAATCTAAAAATATATCAAATATGTCATAATTTAATAGCCTATTCCGCAACCTTAACCTCTCCAAAAAAAAGTCAATTAGGTCTTATATTTAGGACCGGAGGTAGTATGAAATATAACTTCCCTGTTACTTAAAAATTGAAATAGATATGGTCCGATCCAAGATATGCATATTAGTACTGGAGCATATCCATGTGTTATGGTTTTATTGACAAATTGATGGTAAACACCCACTAAATTCTGTAATTTCATATTGAGATACATTGGTTTCTCACCTTGCCATCCATTGCATCTTTTGCAGTTTTAGCATATTCTTCGTCTGAAAATATGACAAATCCAAACCCTCTAGACCTGCCACTGTCTTTATCATATGCTATCCTCACTGCAAGAAAAGGAAACCAGCGATGTAGAAACTAAAGCAGAGACTATGAATTATCAGAAATAATTTTACATGAAGCATGACAAAGGAGCATTTTGAAAGGTGTAAAGTGTGGACTTTGAGAGAATTTGAGATGAGAGAAAGATGATATTCTCATTGATACATATCACAATATACAAGTGTGTTTATATAGCCTAAGAAAGGAGACAAGCTACTAATGACTAATTAATGTAAATAAAACCTAATAATACAGAGAATAATATATTGATTACAAGATATTCCCACACTCCCCCTCAAGTTGGATCATATATGCTGATCATGTCCAACTTGCTTATACAACTTTCAAATGCAGGCTTGAGCAATGCCTTTGTCAACACATCTGCAGCTTGAAGATTTGTTGGTAGATAGGTCAAACATATGATTCCTTCTTCAACCTTTTCTCTGATGAAATGTCTGTCTATCTCCACGTGTTTTGATCTTTCATGCTGAACAGGATTCAAGGCCATGCTTATAGCTGCCTTATTGTCACAATAGAGTTTGAGTGGCAATTCCACTTTGACATGTATCTCAGAGAGGACACGTTTAAGCCACAATTCCTCCATTATTCCTTGAGCCAATGCCCTTAATTCAGCTTCGGCACTACTTTTGGATACAACTCTTTGTTTCTGACTTTTCCAAGTTACCAAATTCCCCCAAACAAAGGAGCAATAACCAGACGTAGATCTTCGGTCAGGATGTGTTCCTCCCCAACTCGCATCTGTATAAACTTCAATTGTTCTTCTTTCTTGTTTCTGGAAGAACAACCCCTTCCCTGGAGTACCTTTTAGGTATCTCAAGATCCTGTACGCAGCATCCATATGCTTCTTCCTTGGATCACTCATGTATTGACTAGCAACACTTACTGCAAATGCTATGTCAGGTCTTGTGTGAGAGAGGTATATTAGCTTCCCAACAAGTCTTTGATATCTTTCTTTATCAGCCGGCTCTTCTTGCTTTTTATCTTCCTCTTCAGCTTCAGTATCATCATCAAGGTCATCCTCTTCTAACTCTCCCTCCTTATTAGGCTTCTTCTTCTTTTTCTTAGGAGGTATGATAGGAGTCAGTTCAGGACTACACCCTAACATGCCTGTCTCTTCAAGGAGATCCAGTATATACTTCCTTTGAGACACATATATTCCCTTTTTCGACCTTGCAACTTCCATTCCCAGAAAGTATTTCAAATCCCCTAGATCCTTGACTTCAAATTCCTTACCAAGGGCAACCTTTATCCTTGATATTTCATCAACGTGATCACCTGTAAGGATAATATCATCAACGTACACAATAAGGATGCACCTTCTTCTTCCTTCTGTTTTGACAAACATTGTATGATCTGACAATCCTTGTTTATAGCCTTCCGATTTCAAGACCTTTGAAAACCTGTCAAACCAAGCTCTAGGAGATTGTTTAAGGCCATAAAGAGATTTCTTCAACTTACATACCTTATTACTTTTTCCCTTCTCAAAACCAGGAGGAAGAGTCATGTAAACTTCTTTAAGCTCTCCGTTCAGAAAAGCATTCTGAATATCCAACTGATGCAATGACCAATCAAGATTAGCTGCTACAGACAATAAGATACGGATAGTGTTCAATTTTGCTACCGGTGCAAATGTCTCTTGGTAGTCTAGACCATACGTCTGAGTAAAGCCTCTTGCCACAAGTCGTGTTTTTAATTTGTCAAGAGTACCATCCGCCATATACTTGGGAGTGAAAACCCACTTGCAACTAACAAGTTTCTTGCTTCTCGGTCTATCAACAACAGTCCACGTTCTATTCTTCTCTAGAGCCCTCATCTCCTCCATAACTGCAGCTCTCCATTCAGGTATTCCAAGTGCCTCCTGAATGTTTTTAGGAATCTGCACTCGATCCAGACTGGTGACAAATGCCCGATAGCTAGAGGAAAGAGCATTATAGGACACATACTTCTGAATCGGATGTAAAGTGCATGATCGACGCTGTTTCCTGTGAGCAATAGGAAGATCAAGGTCATTATGTTCATTAGTATTTACAGGAATTTCCTGATGTACCTCTAGATCAATCTCCTCAGGGACCACCACTACTTCAGTCTCCTTTGATTTTTCAGGAGTTATCACTGGTTCTGACTGTTTGGGTGCTTCAGATGTAAGTTCCCTTCCTCCCTTGGACTTTTGCCTTCGTGAGTACACCAACATATCTTTGTTCCCTGCATTCGAACTTTCATTTGTGATTGGCACAAGAGATGGTTGGGCTAAGGGAGATTCTATTTGTGATGGCTCTGTCTGTGGTAGAGGTATTTGTGATGAGTCTGTCTGAGGTGAAGGTGATGGCTCAGTCTGTGGTAAAGTTATCCATTGTTCAAGGGTAACATATTCTTGTTCAGGCACCAAAGTCTGAGATTCACTCATTCTCTCCCCCTGAATTGAGGACTTGGGATAAAAAGGAGTATCTTCATGAAAGCTAACATCAAAGCTTACAAAGAGGTGTTTAGAAATAGGATCAAAACATTTATACCCTTTTTGAGTTGAAGAATACCCAAGAAAAATGCATTTCACTGCACGGGGATCAAGTTTGTTGTTTGGATATGCATGAACAAAGACAGTACAACCAAAGACACGAAATGGAAGATTTGATTCAAGATGAGTGGTGGGAAAGACACTTTGCAACATTTTAATTGGTGTTTCAAAAGATATTACCTTATTAGGCATTCGGTTGATGAGGTGGGTTGCAGTTAGAACAGCATCTCCCCAATAGAACTTTGGTACATTACAAGTAATCATTAGAGACCTAGTGACTTCCAGAATGTGTCTATTTTTCCTTTCAGCAATCCCATTTTGTTGAGGGGTATGAACACACGAGCTTCTATGAATAATACCATGATTTTGGAGAAAATCACTCAAAGTTCGATTAAAATACTCAGTGCCATTGTCGGAATGTAAGACTTTGATGCATGTATTGAATTGATTTTTAATCATGGCAAAGAAATTCATGAAAGCAGTTGGAGCCTCTGACTTGTCCTTTAATAGATAAACCCAACAAAAACGAGTGTGATCATCTATAAATGTAATAAACCCTCTTGCTTTGGTACGGTTTGGGTTACGAGATGGTCCCCATAAATCACTATGTATGGTAGTGAAGGGCTTGGTGGGTATATATGGAGCTCTAAGATATGATGATCGGTGGTGTTTGGCTAATTCACAGACTTCACATTTTATATCAAGGTTTGATGATGGGAAAAGATTTGGAAACATACGGGATAAATAATAGAAATTAGGATGACCCATTCTCTTGTGCCATAACATAGTATCTTCATTTTTAGAGATTGAATTACATACCTTTGTAATGGGTTGGTGACTCACTTTGGCATCGTCAAGGAAGTAAAGTCCCTCACATTCCTTGGCATGACCAATCACCATCCCCGATGATAGCTCCTGAAAGACACAATAAGTAGGCAAAAAATTAGCGGCACAATTAGATTGATGCGTCAACTGGCTAACAGATAGTAAGCTGCACGCTAATTTCGGCACATGCAAAACAGATTCCAGAGTGATACTCTCTGAAATTTTAATACTCCCTTTCCCAGCAATAGAAGCGAGTGAACCATCAGCAATCTTCACTTTCATGTTGCCGGCACACGGGATGTAAGTAGTGAACAACTTGTGATTGTCAGTCATGTGATCAGAGGCACCAGAATCAACAATCCACACCTGCCGATTCTGAGAAGTTTTTAAGGCTTGGAGAAAGTTACCCCGTTTTGCCACAAACGTTAACGATACAGTTTCCACTGCAACACTTGTTTCGATGGATGAATACATTGCCCTCCTTACTGCCAAACACAGGAAACACATGGCAACATTGACTAAGAGGTTTGCAATCACCATCTTCCTCATTTCTGAAACTCCAATTGCAACTAAGCCTCCAAGGTAGATACTGATCAAGAACCAAATCATATGGTCAGTAAGATTCTCAATCATGAAGACACTGCCCATTCTGGAAAGTAATGCACCCGACCTCGGATCTGCCATTTGAGACCAGAAACTTGCCGGAAATGAAGCGGCGAACACGGCGGACGAAACCGCCTGAAAAACGACCGCCGCACGCGCCTCCACGCGCCGCCACATGCGCTCGGCCGCCGGTGAGATCGCCGGCGCGTGGGGATCACACGCGCCGCCGGAGACGGCGAAACTTCTGGGTTTTGCCGCGCGGACCTTCCTCTCTCCGATGGGCCTGGCGGTGAGATCCAAAACGGCTCCGATCAACGCGCACAATTTCAGCCCTAAAATTTGAAAGGAAAGTTCCATGGCTATGAAACCCTAATCACTAATTTGACTAATTTTGAGCACCTGCTCTGATACCATGTGGACTTTGAGAGAATTTGAGATGAGAGAAAGATGATATTCTCATTGATACATATCACAATATACAAGTGTGTTTATATAGCCTAAGAAAGGAGACAAGCTACTAATGACTAATTAATGTAAATAAAACCTAATAATACAGAGAATAATATATTGATTACAAGATATTCCCACATAAAGAAAGCTAGAGATCCTTATTGCGTCGAACAAGTTTGTGAAGAAGCTGTCCAATTCTTGTAAAGGCTGCACAACACCGTAATTAAGTAAAGTATACAACAAGACTTATTTTCTGGTTTCTTAGTTCGTCACTTCTATTAACCATGGAGTTTATCACATACGTAGTTGTCTGGGGCAACAAACCTGCCTAGCCCTAGGTTAATGAAACTTTGGCTAAACTTAACTAAAACCACCAAAGGATAAGATAGATGTACAAACAGAATAGAATGGTTCAACAACAACAACAATAAGATAACATCAAAAGAAATATGTTAACATGCTAAATGCCAAGAGGATGCTCTGAATTCTCTTCGAAGCTGAAATGCTGTCAGACAGATGGCTAGTAGACTCTTATTTGATGGTCCAAGAGTAAGTCACATGTAGCATGAGGTATATGACTTAAAAGAGATAAGGGCTATTAGTTTCATATATGGGAAGTGAGTTTTAGTGAGGGTTTAAGCAAGCAGAACGCGAGAGGTATGGAAAGAGTCTCAAACATCCCGAACGCTGGATGTGGTTTTAGCTTCTTGTGTTACTTTGGTTATTTCTTTCTATTTTTATCACCTTTTGTAGCTTAATCATACTCTACACTCTGAGGATTGTCATCTGTGATTCGATATCAATTCTGGAAGTGGTTTCCATGTGGTTCAACAGGCAACATACATCATTATAAGCATGATAAACCAAAAGGCATAGCAGAGAAATAGATTGTTTCTACATAAGTTAGAAAACAAGAGTCAATGATGAGAAGTAATTGCTAACCATTTGTAAATTTGTTTTCACGGCTCATATATTCTCATCTAATGAATAACAAGAGAGCCTAAAATAACTGCACAATACTTGAAAATTCTTGCAGGGAGTCACCCAAATTTCATTCAAACAAGTTGCTAAGTTCTACTACCTCTGTTCCTAAATATAAGACCCTAGTTGACTTTTTTTGGAGAGATTAAGGTTGCGAAGTAGGTTATTAAATCATGATATATTTGATATCTTTTCAGATTATCCATTAGTTTATAGGGAAAATAAATTAGTCTAAGAGAAAAAATTAGGTAAATCAATTTATAATTAATTTATTTGGTTTTTTTAGGATTTTCGAAAAAAGTCAACTAGTCATGTATATAGGACCCGAGGGAGTATTTTGTTAGATTATGTATTAGTTTATAAGTCAAATACACTAACTAAGTTGGCGAAAAAATTCAGCTAATTCAATATAGAAGTGGTTTATTTATATTTCCTAGGATTTTCCAAAAAAAAAAAAAATAAGTAGTATTATACTCCATTTAGGATGGGGAAGTAAAATAGGAGAGTAGAAAGGGTAAATAATAGATTACCTTCAGTGACTTGACCAAAGGAAGAGAAAGCATCTTTGAGGGACTTCTCGTCCACAGACCATGAGAGCCCTGAAACAGCATAAGCCAAACATAGTCGATATTACGGAGTATATAACAATAATACAGGAGTGTTAATAACAAAGGAAGATAGAGAGAGATGGATAATGAGAAACCTCCGACGAAGAGCTTATTGCTGGGAGGCGACTCTGATGAAGATGAAGAGTATATTCGGAATGAGGAGAAGGAGGGCCCATGAAATATTGTTGGTGCAACAGTCCTCGCAAGAAATGCCAGATTAGTGTTCATAGGAGGGAAGGGATGTGTTGTCAAAATAAAGGGAGGCTAGGTTTGCCCTTCCCTCTTTATTCTAACATCACTCACTGCTTCTGCTTCCTTTGTGTTCATAGAGATACTGCCTTCCCTCCCTCTTCAATGTAACGTAAAACCTAGTTAATTTTTTTGGAAAATTCTTAAAAAAAATAATTTAATGATAAATTGATTTACCTAATTTTTTTCCCTTCAACTAGTTTATTTTATCTATAAACTAATGGATATAATATAAAAATATATCAAATATGTCATAATTTAATAAGAAATTTCGCAAACTTAATTTGTTCAAAAAAAGTCAACTAGGTCTTAATTTAGGACCGGAGGTAGTACTATCTCTTTTGGTTTCTTTACATGGGTAAACTGCAAAAATGGTCACCTAATTGTAACGAACGTGCAAAAATGACCATGTAAAATTTTTTAAGAGTAAAACTGCCCATCGAATTTCAAAATTGAGGCAAAAATGTTTATCACAGTTAATTTTTTTTTGACTCACTTATCATCCTCTGTCGCATCATCACACAAGGGCAAATAAATACATAAGCATGCCACATATTTTAGTGAGAGATGAATCAAATGATGAGTGAAAAAGTAAAAAAATTCACTGTAATGACTATTTTGCCCTAGTTTTGAAATTTGATGGTCAATTTTACTCAAAAAATTTTATATGGTCATTTTTGCACTTTGACCTTCTTTTTAATTCTTTTTTTTGTAAGCCTTAGGTCATGAGTTCCAATTTTTATGCCCAAAAAAATTGAGGCAATCTCTAATCTTTGGCTGTTGGGTGAGTTCAGTCCCCTCCTTGAAGTCGTTTGTGAGCATTTTTTTATCCCTTTTAGTGGTGAATGCCTCGTGTTAAAAGGTGCCTAGACAACCCAATTATATTAATTATCTAGTTGATTGACCAGATTTTGAAAGTTTATCGGTAGCTATCAAAATACGTGGAGAAACTACAAATGGGATTTGGTCACAAACTTAAGGAACTAGTTCTGTTGAAGAATAAGTTTATGTTTGTTAAATTGGTATGACCAATCTGCAACATTTGCGATCCAGCTTGGGCTCTTGAAAAGCTCTTGTGCATTTTGGAAAACAGAAATGACACGTTACATTCACCCTAAAGCTGAAGTAGTTCTTGGAAATGTATGCGAAAATATTAAAAAAAAAAATTCTCATTTCAAGAATTATTTGGTGAAGAGAAGTAGTGTTCTCTAGTACACTATTTATATTTTCCGTTACAAGGTAACATAATTACTTGCAATATGCTTTGGATATGAGTTTATCATGCAGGTACTGCAACCTTTAGAGCCTCCAATATTTTATCATCTAGCTCAAACTTAATATCCTTCTTGTCTCTCCCAATCTTTACATACTCATCATATCGTTCTTTCAAGTCCTCAGGAAGGTTTGTGGCGGATGTCCACCCCAACTTTTCTTTGGCCGCTCTAGGCTCCGCATAGAAGTGCTGCATCATGCATAGTCATATATGTAAATCATATATTGGGGACGTGTGTGAAAAAGATGAGCATGTGGCCAATACACTGGTCAACAAGGCATTTATCTAGAATAGTCCCATGCCTTTGATAAATTTGGTGTCAGATCATTCAGTGTTATGCTAATATTTAAAAAATTTGAGTCAAACAAAAGACATGTAATTAATTACCATATTGCGGAAGGGGAAGGCTTTCTTAGCATCAACTCCAACAGCTTTAGGGTCATAAAGCACAATGTTAACAGGTCGCTGAGCTGCTTGGGCACATAATTTGGCCATTCCAACCAAAGTTACTGCACGATCGCTCACACAGTTGAAAATGCTATGATTTGCAGCTTCTGGATTCTCAACCGCTAGAGTGAGCATAGAGGACAAGTCCCTGACATGAGAAATGTTTGTGAGTTGCAAGCCAGAGCCAGGAATCGGCACTGGTCTGTCCCTCACAATTCCTGAAACACGGAATATTCTTTAAGTTGGTATACAATGAAATAATATACTAACTCCGGTCCTAAATAAATATAAGACCTAATTGACTTTTTTTTGGAGAGGTTAAGGTTGCAAAAAAGACTATTAAATCATGACATATTTGATATGTTATAAGATTATACATTAGTTTAAAGGTAAAATAAACTAATCTAATGGAAAAAATTAGATAAATCAATTTATAATTAACTTATTTTGCTTTTTTATATGATTTTCTAAAAAAGTCAATTAAGTCTTATATTTAGGGTCAGAGGGAGTATATATATATACCAAAAAAGTTTGAGAACAAATAAGTATATGGTGATAGATTATGGTGTTAGAAATGTTAACAAATTCATCTATTTCACTCGGTGAACTTTTTATGATTAAATTCATTCCTTAGGATTTCGTAATTATTCTTCCATTTTTTCAACTTACTATCAAAAAACCATTCTTCACAATCTTTGTTGTTGCCAGAGCCAATCATATACTGTGGTCGGAATGATGCCCAACTGCCAAAAGTTTCCTCAATGTATTTCTCCACTCCAACGTGACCAGCATCAGCTTTAACAACATCCTGAATCAGAGGAGGTTTTCACTCTGGTTTATATTGCTATTTGCAAACACACATACACATTGTGATCATAAATATAACATACCCCTTCAACATGAGGAGGTTCATCTGTTGATTTGTAGATTCCAGCACTGCTAATGAACAAGAATTGCTTGGTTCCAGAACTCTTGGCCCAGTCTATCACAGGTCTACAGGTAAATATAAATATTAAATGATAAGTCTCTTGGAGATTGCAAATGCATGTGAACTATTGAATATATTCAAGGACACTAATTTTGAGTCATGATGAATTATAGACTCAGATTAAAATTGCACGCTTTTATAGCAATGAAACCCAAAGCAATGGCTTCCCATCATAATTATAGAATCAACAAACAAACAGCGTACAAAATTGAAAGCCACAAACCTCACAGAGTCAAGGTCCTTGCCATTATTGTCCAAAACCACATCAAATGTTTCACCTCCTACAACACTCCCTATTTCTGCCGGATTTCCCCAGATTGTGCGGCCTCCAGCGCTCACAATTTCCTGAACATTGTCCAATCCCACAAGTAAACAAAAGGGGTTCACAAAAATACATCACTAATATAACATCACATAGAAAGACAGGAAATTTATAACTGAAAATCTGCTAAAAGGAGGTTTCTTCATCTTGTCTGAGCTTTCTTCACCAACAGTGAGAATAGTGACTGAATGGCCATTACCCAGAAGCTGTTTGGCGAAGTAGAAGCCAATCACAGCATGTCCACCACTGTTGGTATTCACAATGAGAACCTTCTTCTTTTCAGCACTGACCCTGAGAGTGTAAGCAGAGGGAGAGGCAACACGAGTGGAAGTAGAAGAAGAAGAAGAAGGGTGGGGAAGAAGAATGGGAGAAACAGAGAGAGAAGAGGAATATGACAAGGAAGAGAAGGAGAGGCGAGAGGTAGAAGAAGAAGAAGAATAAGGAAGGAGGTGGGAAGAAGATGAAGAGTAGAGGAGGAATGAAGAAGAAGCAACAGAGGCCATTGATTCTCGATCCTTGTTCCTTGTTAATTCTTAGAGAATGAGAACCAGCAATTGGTTATACATAAGATAGAGTTAGCTATATACTTATATAGTACAGTAGTTGTCAAGTGAATTTCCCGGGTAATTTCTCTTCCCTCAACAAAAGAAAGAACCGTGGGCTTTAAACTTTACAATTAACATGCTGTTTAACTCCTTTTTCTGAAGCCGTGACTTCAAAATCTACCCCCACCCCTGACCTCCTCAAATTTTCCATGACTTTATTTTTGGACACGTCAATTCGTAGCTGTTTGGATTCAGTTTCTAGAGAATAGCTTTTGGTAAAATGACTTTTTGAGAACAGCTTTTCTGAAAAATAGTTTTTGATGAAATGAGAGTGTTTAGATTAAACTTTTTGAGAATAGTTTTTAAGAATAACTTTTTAGTAGAATAGTTATTTTGAAAAATAATTTTCATAAATACCTTTTCATGTTTCTTTTATTTGAAATAAGTGTTTTCCTTAAACGATAAATCGAAGCTTTCAATTGAAAAAGGAGAAAAATATAGTTTTTTCTCAAAATAGCTTTTGGAACTCAACCTAACTTTTCTTCTCAAAATAGCTTATTCAAAAAATTTAAGGGTCTGTTTAGCAATCATTTTCAAAATGCATTTTGGACAAAACCATGGGTTTCAAAATGCATTTTGAAAAATCACCCAAACACTCAAAACCTAAGTGTTTTGGGAGACTTTGTGTGAAACCTAGATTTAGGAGTTAGAATAGTTTTTGGAGGGCACTTAGCCTTTTAGGCATCCCCAAGTACCCTCCCTCTTATTTATTTCATCCTTTTTCTATTCCATAATCCACCTCCCTCCAAATTCAGTCCTGCCTTCTTCCTTGTCCTCTCTCTATTTGGCTACATGAGCACACACATTTACCTATATATTAAAAGGTAGACATGGAGGGTGGGACCCTATTTAGGACAGGTCCATGTTGTCATATGCATATATTGGGTTAACAATTAAAATATATGTAACACGCATGAGACATCACTTTCCCCATTCGTGATCTCTACAGTATACAGCTCGAAGTGGACCATCTATGTGCAGAGAGCTCTGTATATGAACTCAGATTCTCAACTAATTATAATATTTCAACTTCTCACTTGGAATCCTCCCCCTTCATTTGTTTCTCTAACTTCTTCCCATGTGCGCCTTCCTTCTATTCCACACAACCATATATATGCCTTAAACCCCTTCTTCTCACCACAGTCTATACCTTCCAACTTAATTATTAACATTTGTCAGTAACCATGGATTAACAGTCCCCAAAACAAGCGATTACCCACATGCACACAATTTCGTCACTATATTATAACACTACGCACATAAATATGTGACATTTCATTCATAGCACATGCCTGTGGCTAAGGAGAAGAGAAGAAGACCATCATGCTTGACTCATTAGGAAGAAATCTGAACCAGTGCCTCTCAAGGCTTATGCGTTCATTATCATCCCCAGAAGCTTCACCTTCATTTTCATCTTCATCTTCTTCCACCACTACCACCATTAATCATAAGGAAAACCCGGTTTTACCCTCCAACACATCTTCCACTATCTTCATAAAAAACTTCAACTCACTCTATGACCCCACCTCAGATAACTCCTCCTCCATCTCCGGCAATGAACCAGACTTCGCCACCGCCTTCGCCTCCCGCCGCTTCTTCTTCTCATCCCCCGGCCGCTCCAACTCCATCGTCGACTCCTCCTCCTCCGCCGGCGCCGCCGTAGACGGTGGCCGGAAAAAGAAGGTTTTGAAGAATAGTGTAGCTGTCCCCACAATCTCGCCGGACCCATATTTGGACTTCCGGCGATCGATGGAGGAGATGGTGGAGGCTCGACCGGAGCTGATGGATGTGAATAGGAACTGGGAAATATTGCATGAGCTTCTTCTGTGTTATCTTGCTCTCAATCCTAAGCATACACATAAGTACATTGTGGGTGCTTTTGCTGATCTTCTTGTTAACCTCTTGCCGTCGCCGCCGCCGACTTGGGTCCCACCTCATTCATAGTTTTTACGTTAACATGGAAATGTGAAATGTCCTCCTGGGAGTTTGCTTGGGAAAATTTAAGGTGGTGTGCTGTCATTTGTTGGTAATTATCAATGTTTGTTACTACTATGTATGTTTCTCTCTTTTTGTAATCTCCTTTTTTTTTGTTTCTATGGTTTTTAATTTTGGGTTTCTTTGAATGAGACTTGAGAGAATGTCAGGAGGGTAGCATTCTGATTTCAATCTTACTAACTTCATAGTTCTGTTTAGACAGTTTAGCTCTGTTTTCTCATCATTATATCATGTCATCATTTTGCAACACTTATCCTTGCAACCTTAGCTTTTTTCTATGTAAGCTAAGTGCCAAGAATGTATAATTAGTACTCTCATACTAAATATATACTAAATATATAGAAACAGTTTTACTATTTTAAAGTTAATAATATAAATTACACCATAAAATTATATTATATGACACATGTAATTAGATGATAGGTCAGCTCATCAATAAAATAAATTAGTTACAATTTAAAGTGATTAATTTTTTATTTGAAATTTCTTTAAAAAAATCTAAATGATCTTAAATTTAGGAAGAAGTATTCCTTCTACTTGATAAATAAGAACCAAAATTTAAATGGTCTTTGTCCAAAATATAAGAGCTCACGCTTACATTCTCTAATCATTTAACACATTTTTTATTGTGTCCTTAACTCTCTTTCACATATATAAATGCTTACATATTTTCTCTCTTGATAGTATCATAATAAATGAGGGTAAAATTGGAAGAAAAAAATTAACTTCAAACATCTAACTAACTTTTAGAAGCATGTTTTAACGCTAAGCTCTTGTATAACAGACAACATGGAGTACCTAGCTATGTAAGTGAATGTTTAACTTGAAAAATGAACCGTGCCTTGTGAGATCCTTACTTTGGTCTAATATGTTAATAGTAACAACAGAATTCTTGATAGTAGTTCCAAGTGAAAAAGGTTTATTTCTTTTCTTTTATATTTTTTTCTTCTTTCTGGAAAAGTGAAGAGAGTTTACTTCCAAGCCGAAACGTTAATCAAACATTTGAAAAATCGAACCTTGAACATTGGGAAATGTTGAGGATTAATCTGAAACAGAGGAGGTAGCCAGTGTTGAGTGTTGACGATTTGCAATAATCCAACTCTGAGGTTGGCTCCGAGTGAGTGTGGCGACAACCTTATAGGAATAAACAAAGAGAAAGGTCATAAAGCTTAATTAGTTTATAATTGGAGTACAGACAAATATCCAGCAAGAGGCCAATGCACATCAACAGTCAGTTGTGTAAGTACTGTCTGGGCTACTGCCATATATGACAGGCTCAGGGATTCCCATTTTTTTATCTTTTTCAACTTTGGATCTTACTACCTTTATATATATATTGCTAGTTTGCAACCATTGATTTTTTTAAAAGATTCCGTCCTTGTTATTCAGGACAGGTAAATAAGAGAAAAGTATAGGACACACATCCTAACTATTTATCAGTATAAGACAATAATTTGAACTTGAAAAAGGTTACTCAAGACGAATATATATTAAAAACAATAAAAAACATTATTCTGTTGCCTGCCCCATCCATAGGTTCATTATGGTTTAGTTTAAAGGAAAAGTTTAATTCAATTCATCCAAATGATTAGTTAAAAGAACTACCATAAGTTCTAAGTTTTGAGTTGTTTGAGACTTTGTAAAACATGCCCCTTTTCATGACAAAAAAAAATTCACCTATTTCAATGCCTATATATCTATATGACTATATGTACATCAGTATATTTTTTTTGTGGTCGAAATATGTATATCAGTATATGAGTATTGTTCTATCCCAAATTTTTCATATTTAAGTGGCTTCCATGGAGCTAGTTTGTCTCATCCACAAAGTTTAATCAAATGGAGTAACTTGTACTCGCAAAACAAGATAGTTAAACTTCCGGGGTCAACAAAGACAAAAAACTCATAATCATTGGTAGCAGGAAATGTTAAATTATGTACAAAAACTACTATTAGGTGGTGAAAATCATAAACAAGATTCAGGTCAGCATTTCTGAACTCCATTTACATTTGCCAAAAACCGTGGAGAGCAACAAGTTACACAAAAACCCAATTGCAATCCCCACTCATCACTCCCCCAAAAACATAATAGTAGCTGATCTCCCCTCCCCTTCTGACCTGTGTTTTCTAAGGTCGCCCCACTTCTCTAACAAAACACATTCCCACACCCTTTTTTACAAAATAAAGTTAACTACTAAGACAAAAAAATCAGTTCCTCTGTGAGGGACTTAGATCAATGTTCCCTACATTCGTCCCGCCAAAAAAGACTTAAGATTTCTACTTCAACTGGCTTCCTTTGGGCAGAACCATAACTTCTGTATTACCACATGAAGTGCCACAAAACGATGGAGCATCAACCAATCCAATTTGGTTGACCTGAAAATCATGTTCAGGTAACTTTGAAGACTGATTTATACCAGGCTTATCACCCAGATCTACACTTTTTGCTATATCCTCATTGCAGGAACCTGAAGCTATCTGTATTGACTGACAATCTCCATAATGCTTGAGATTATGGAGATTGGCTGCCGTAGCAACACCCACATTTGATGTATCAGCCTGAGTGATCTCAAGATTCACTTCATCGTCATAGGAACAATAACCACTGCTTATCTGCTGAGAATCACAGCCATTGGCAAATTCAGAATTTATTTCTTTTAATCCGTTCGGATACGTTTGAACACAATCATAATAGATTTCCTCTTCATCTTGTAAATGAGAAGCACTCAAATATTCATGTGGCTTTACAGAATTCATGTCTTCCACTGTCAAATTATCACAGTCAACTTCACATTTTGTGTCTTGTGGACTTGTATCAAGCCGTACAGTCTCTTCCTCTGTCAACTTATGTGCATTGACAGAAGTTATGTCTTCCACTGTCAAATTATCACAGTCAACTTCAAATTTTGTGTCTTGTGGACTTGTATCAAGCCGTACAGTCTCGTCCACTGTCAACTTAAGTGCCTTTACAGAAGTCACGTCTTCCACTGTCAAATTATCAGAGTCAACTTCACATTTTTTGTCTTGTGGACTTGTATCAGGCCGTACAGTCTCTTCAGTAATGTGATGTGGGTTATCCAATAATTCATCAGGAGAGCCAAACTCAACAATCACGTGTCTACCATTCATTGGGGCAGAAGTGATAGAATCACACCTTAATGAAGTTGGTTCATCACAGTCAGTTGCTTCGTCATGGTTACTTTGATTCTTCTGAAGTTTAGTATTTGAAACTGCACCAAATTGCATTTTTACAAGAAGCAAGTTCAGATTTTCAGTGACAGAGAAGAATGATATAAAAGTGTATATGGATGTCTAGGCATAATTAACCATATGAAAGGGAACTATATACCAATATGTACCTTCTACAGAAATTGGATCCTCATCGGCAACTTTAGGCTTCTTCATCTCTTTCATTAACATATCTACATGAGGGAAAACCAACAGATTGAAATTCTTTATCATTTGCTTCTTGGACACTTCCAGCGGCTCAAACCCAAAAGCAGAAGTCCAAGTGTCTCTGACTTCTGAGACTGCTGGTATGACCAATAATTCAACATCTAAAGAGCTAAGTGCCTGACCGTTTTTTGCAAAAAAAAAAAAATTTAAATCAGCAGATGAAATATCATAATCATAAAATGTACTTATGTTTATTAGAAACAAATATAAATGAAAACTAAATAAAATAAGGCTGCTACAGGCGGAGAACTTGTAATTTAAACAAATACATGGTGAGGATCACACTTGCGAATGCTAGTTATACAATACTAGCCTACACCATATCAAGGAAACACTTTCAGCATAAGCCCAGGTAAATATGAGAGATAATGTTTATAAAGGTAGCAAATCAAGAGTCCACCTTCAACCTAATGCCAAAGATCAGTAAATATTTAATTCAATTCTTCACTTACAGATTCAATGGCATTCAAAAGCTGCCGGCACATTCCTTGGCGCCTATACATATAGCGAATCCCAATGAATGGCATTTCTGCTAGCTGGTTCCCTCGGATCCTGTTTAATCATTTTATTGACCCGCCCGTCAGTATATGCTGGTTACTTTTTATACAAGCCCAAAGAGAAAGGTTCACAGTACATGGAGTTTTATAAATGGTACCCTGATGAGGGGAGTAGTAGCATAATATACATTCAATAAAGCAGTACAAGGGAGGTTGATCTGATAGTTGAGAGAATCTATGATATGACATCCCAATCAAATCATTTACTTGGTTCTTAGTCAGAAGAAAGAAATGCAATGAAAAAGTTATAACTATACCCTAATCGAATGGTAACATCTCAGCTCTAACAATAACAAAGTTAGCAGGGGTATTTATGTAATGCAAGATATGCTTATTACATTCTTTTGTCAAGCGCTTCACAAATTCTCCCGCATTTTGTACTGTCACTGCCATTAAGTCCATACCAATCTAGTAAGTTATCTGTTGAATGATTTTATAGTAGTATTTCATAATTATATATTCTTTAATTTTGACAACCATGTAATGAAACTTTAAATGCAGAAGTTAATTTGAATTAATTTTTAAGTAGATAGCAGATAACAAACGATACATCATTCTAGTGGGTATTAACAAAAAAACTTAGCTCTAAACCATTCCCAAATCCCAACATAAATTTTAACTCAAGAGTACTGACAAAAACAATTGTAATTTCTAGTGCAGACAATTCAAATTCACTTGCATATCTAAGTCTCAGCACATACACAATTTGAAAGTGAACTAGCAAGAAAAGTATTGAACTTTAAAAGTAAAGATAGATGAAAGTTGGAAGTGCGAATAATTAAAATTAGGTGAAAATGCAGATTTGGTGAAGGCCTATAGCACTAGATGCACTGAACAGGAAAATGGATTTCGAGTAGCAAATGGGGTGCTACATAGAGGTAAAGCTGGCCTGCTATTGGGATGCTAAAAATGGAACCACTCTTAATCATTAAAGTGTCATGTAGTTAAAAGAATAATGTGGTTCTTATTTATGCCTGTAATTCCAATATCTTCTTAGTTTGCTACAAAGATTGTAAAGCTGGCCTGCTTTTATAATGAATTAAAATTTCCTGTCCCATTACACGTTTGATAGCTGACAGTTTCAGATTTTAACATTGTTTCAATTCAATTCAAAATAAATAAATAAATATTGTGATATCCACTTAATTGAATTACTTCTCATGTGAATAACTAGGCTTTGAAGTTGATTAGACACTTACCTAATAGATGCTGCACCAATGACCTCATCACCTCTCTCCAGGATAGCAGTAATAAAACCAGAATAGTCTAGGCGATTGAAGTTTGAACTGAAACGATAATTACTCATACATTATAACAAGGGGCACAAAACATAATACGACATCTATGAAAGAGACAGTTTCTTAAACATGTTTCATTTAAATATTACAATTTTATCTCTTAAATGTGAGTGCCAAAACCAAAAACTATGCAAATCTTTTGACAAAATATATTCACTTCAATTTTACAATAACTAATTGAAAGAAAGCACAAAAATTGTCCAAGTGACCGCGACAGAGGCAACAAAGAGGGAAATATCTAACAGAACTAGACAAGACGAATTTTTTAAATGACCACAGGTAACAGGTACTAAATTCAAAAGGAAAATATCATCATAGATCAAATTCAAAAACAAGCATATAGAGAGCGGTAAATGCAATTTATTTGGAGAACTTTGGTCCATCAATTCCAGTCACTGATACATGACAATGATTTTAAGAACATTAAAAAACCAGATGTTCTGCTGTATGGACAGATATTCACAGATGTTGTTTCAGATAAAAAGTTCCCAGTACTAATGATAAAGAATACGTAACGAACCCGGCATAATTCAATCAGAAAACTGTGATCTAGCTACAAACCTCATAAAAGGACCCTGACGAGTATATCATTCAACCACATAGGAAAAAACCTAAAATTCTACCATAAATTAAACCTAGGAGTGTGGGTTAAAGGCCAAAAGCAATAAAGGCCAAGTGAACTTACCCACAACTATAAAGAATGCTGTGGATGAGATTAATCCCACTTCTATGATCAATGTATGGCATGAAGCATTCATCCATAACAGATAACGCAACAGCCAGTTTGGAATTGCATTCAACCATCTGAGATTCTATCTGGGAAGCATCAGGGCCAACATCTGACCTGCGAATGAAAGTCCAAGAAAGTCCATCTTCAATGTCATGTTTAACCCCAAGAAGCATTTCAAGTCTCTTGGATAACTGGCAAAAAATAACAATATACATTAGTATCGCCAAAATGACCAACAGTCTACAGTATGAAAAAGCCAAGTCCTTCAAATATGAATAACAATTTTAGAACTCGTTTGAGTCATAAAGGAATAGATCTCCCCTAGCAATGGAATAAATACTTTGGAAGCCAAACATGAACCCCATATTAAAAGACGTTTTGTATCATCTAACAACTTTTCTGCTTTAGAAGCCGACTGCAAATAGAAAGGTTACCAATATTTAAGTTACCACAAATACTACGGGAGAGTTGCCTCACAGCCCTAACTAACTACGATTTACAAGTAGAGATCAAAAATATGAATAATTTATACCTCCTCACATCTGCTTCCACAATAGAATGCAAAATTAGAGTCATCAGCTTGGACACCATTAACCTCAACACAAGATCTGTGATCTGCATAATATAAACTTTTACTTCATTTTCAGTAAAAATAGACATTCATACCTAGAAATAAATTTCTAATTAATATCAACACAAGTGTAAATAAAAAAAATACATTTTTGATCACATATACGGCACGTAGGAAAAGAAGATGTAGTAAAGTCATCGTGGCCATCTCCATCATTTGTACTTCCATCAACCAATTCACAAAATTTGCAACTACAATAAATGCAGCGCCAATTGTCAGGTGGGAAATCCTGCAATATAAAACATATGTTTCATTACCCAAATGCAATGTCAAAATAGACATAAAAATGACTTTTAGTGATTCATTCTCTCAGAAACAATGCACTGAAATCTCAGAGAGCATATCTATAAAGTTTTACACAATAATGACTCCGTATCAGCCAAAAAAGGGGATTTTTTTCTAGTGATGAGTAATCAAAGCTATAAACACAAATAGGTGACAAAAACTGATCCTAACTCAAATATTTCAAAAACAGAAAAAATGAGACTGCAAAGCAAAATAGGAAGCACAGATGTTGACTTTGCCAATAAATTGCAGTTCGCAACCAAGTTTGAGGAAATCTGAACCGTATTGATTCCTCAGTGTGTCAGCCCAACATGGTCAGGGACAGTTGTGTAAAAAGTTCATCTAAGTGAAAGAATTACTACAAAGACTATTATAAAAAATCATTAAAATAGTCCACACATTCATTCTAGGAATATACATACTTTCATATTTAAGCAGCTTTGATGAAATGTTGATGGGCAATTATCACAACAGATCAAATCTCCACCATCTCCACAGACACCACATGCTTCATCATTAGGGTCTTCACTTGTAGTATCAACAAAATGAAAGCCTTTTCTGTCATGTTCATCTTGTTTATTCCATGAGTCTAGCAGGCATTGCAGAAGGGACATTCCTCTCTCTATATGTATATTTTTTAGTGGATCAGAGAGTTTGCTTCCTGCATGGGCTTCAAATTCTGACATAGTTACAATTCGATTGCAGCAGTCACAATGAATTCCATCTCTTGTGATCCTACCCTCCACTTTCGCATCTTCCCTTCTGTGTTTGACACATTGAACCCTCTCATTTTGCAGTACGGTTCCCAAATCAATCATCCAAGCAAACACAGTTTGCTTTCCACTGTAAAGAGTGTACCCATCAGTCTCCGAATCTATCTCCTCAGCATTGCGAACCATAAAAACACTCCGCTTCTTATTGTGTGTTTTCTGCCGCTTACGACACTTGACCAGAACTGGAATCCTTTTATGTGATGTATCGTCTAAATTATCGTTCTCAACGAATGACCTTTTCCTTTTCACTTTCCCCTTCAATGACACATTTGAACCTCCAGATTTATTTCCTACTTTTCTCGATCGACCTTTATCTTTCCTTATCTTTGCCATGACCTTAGTTAGAATATTGAATTCCTCAGATGCTATGGGCACAAATTTGAAACCAGGAATGTATACCTTGCCTTCACCATCACCAGCTTCACAGTGCATCTGAAGCCTTTTGTAGGCCAGGGTAATTGACCAGTGAGTCTTTCCATCTGGACTAACATACACTGCATCTTTATACTCTTCTCTGCCATTCCTAGGTCTGTAATCAACAATCCAGCCAGCAGCCAACAGCAACTTCAAAATGTGTTGCCTCACCAACTTCTTTGTTTTCTTCACTCCTTTTTCATTCTTAAGGAGAGCACTTTCAGAATTTGACATTGATGATGGAGTCAATGCACTATTCTTGATTTTCGAAAGGCTCCCACATTCATTATTCTCAACAGGAGAACGTCTCTTTTCAGATTCCTTTACACAAGCTCTCGTTTTCAAGCACATATCAACTGCATTCTTATTTCTACTGTCTCTCACAACTACACCTTTTCTACCTTTTTGAAAGTGCATCTTTCCCTTTCCGTATCGAGCTACTCCCAGATTGTTAAATTTCTTCCCACTTTTGGGAGGCCTTCCACGCTTCCCTGGCTTTTTTTTGCCAGAAAGTTGATCTTGCACTTCCATCTTCACTTTGAAAGGCCTACCACGCTTCTGTTGCACACTTCCAACTAGTTGATCTTGCACTTCCATCTTCACGTTGAAAGGCCTTCCACGTCTCTGTTGTGAATTACCAACTAGCTGCTGATCTTGCTCTTCCATCTTCACCTTGAATGGCCTTCCACATTTCCGTTGTGTATTACCAACTAGTTGATCTGGCACTTCCATCTTCACTTTGAAAGGCCTCCCACGCTTCCTCCTCTGCTTGGGGGGCCTTCCACGCTTCCGTGGCATGTTACCAACAAATTGATCTTGCTCTTCCATCTTCACTTCGGGAGGACTGACACATTCCTGTTGTAGACAACCAACTGATTGATCTTGGTGGTCCACACAGTTATGTTGCATATTACCAACTAGATCTTTCTCATCCATCTTCACTTTAGGGGGCCTTCCACGCTTTCGTTTCAGCTTACTAACAGATTGATCTTGCTCTTCCATCTTCAATTTGGAAGGATTGCCACATTTTTGTTCCATATTATCAACTGAATGATCTTGCTCTTCCACCTTCAATTTACGGGGTCTCCCACGCCTCCGTTTCAACTTTCTTCCTTCTTTGCAACCCTCTTGTCCACTAACTCCCTCCTCATAACTGCTATTGACAAAACAGTCCCCTTCTTCCTTTTCTACCTTAACCTTAATTTTCTCAAAACAAACATGCTCATTCTCTCCATTTTTCCCCACCAACACCTCATTATCTTCTCCGCCTTGAAATATCTTACTGTCTACTTTATTTGACATTGAGCGTAATACTCGCCTACCAGCCTTCACTTCATCATTTCCCAACTTCTTCAACTCCATCTCAATATCAAGCCCTTCAAAGCAACGACCAGACCTCTTAATCCTAGTCTTAGCTGATCCAACACTTCCACTCTTGCTCACACCCAACTCTAAGTCACATGATTGTTGCTTTAACTCCACTTCCTCATTCTCAGTCGACACTCCATCAGATATTTTACCGACAGCTCCCTTCGACACTGAGCCCAATACTTGACCACCAATTTGCATCTCATCATTCAAACAACAATCTTTCTTAGCCACCTCTACCTCAATGTCAACCCCTCCAACGTTATCATCACAGCTTAAACTACCCATTTCGCCCCTGTCATCAACAATCTCAGCATTCCCACCCATACCCATATCACAATCTAACTCACATTCTTCCTGGACAACTACCTCAGAATCCTTATTCTCAACTTTCAATTTCAGTATATCTTGATCATCATACATCTTGTTGTCAGTTCCACCACGAATCATCACCTGATCGTCCAAGTCATCATTTTTCTTCACCTCCATCCCAATGTCAACTCTTTCAATGCCATCATCACAGCTTAAGCTACTCCTCTTACTACCATTCTCACCTAACCTGATATTTACATTATTACCCTTATCCCAATCAAAGCTCCCTTCTTGTTTTACAACATGCTTAACCTGAGTGTCTATAATATTCAAGTCTAAAGCCTTTGTTTCATGCCCCAAACCCTCACCTTCCAAAACAGGAGCCTCCATTATCTGCAAGAACAGATTTTTATCATGAACCCTTCTCTATCCACTGCTTCCCAGACCACCTTCAATCTCTGAGGGCCCCCCTCGTTGACTTTCCGTTGACACACGCTGAAACCCACGGCCGTACAAGAGAAAGTTCGAAGCTTTCAGTTTGAGAGATGAATAAAAAGGAAAGTAGGGCAGTGAAAATAAAAATAAAAATAAAAAGGAAGGAAGATAATGGAAGAGAATGTAGGAAGCTTACCAGTGCAGAAAATTGTAGAATCAAGAGAGGGCAAAGAGGATCCAAGAAAGAGAGAAGTCACAGTAACAGTAGTAGCAATAGAATTGAGTGAATAATTTTGACTCATCACTATTTTAGTTGGGAATTGGGAATATATTTATATTTATATTTATAAACATGGGCAGCAACAATATATGCCTAGTGTATTGTTTTGTTTTATTTATATATGTATGTAGATTTGTAAATATTTTGTTGTTCCCTCGTTCTAGGCGAGGCGGGATGGTCAAGGGTCTCCCTGACTCATTGTCGTGTCTCCCAATTTCTTCCTCTCATGACCTTTTTCTTATCCTTTTTTTTTTCGGTTATGGTTATTATATGGTGGGTAGAATTTGCAATCATAAATCATATGGTACTTTTCTACAGAGGTGTGGCCCATTTTTTATATTCCTCCGTTACCTTTTTTAAGATTAAGGAAGTAAAATATGACATAATTAAAATATTTTTATATTATCTATTAATTAATAGGTCAAATAAGTTAGTTTAATAGAAAATAGGTAAATCAATTTATAAGTGACTTATTTTATTTTCTTAGTATTTTCTAAAAAAGTCAAATGACTTTTATATTTAGGGCCAGAAGAAACATCTATTTGCTGCTTCGTTAATATTAGCAAATTTTTTAATCGAAGGTACTATTAAAAATTGACTAAATCACTTCATAGGAATGTAATTCTAGAGTAACAAACTTTGCTACCTCGTACTAATAAATGTACTTACGTAATCAAATTTTAATAAAAATATGTGTATCAGAGTTGGTGGTAAGTGAACACTGTATATCTGAATCCCAAGAAGTACTCACATTGGGAGAAGAGACAATCTTAGAAAACACCCATACTGTCATAGTCAATAGGTGCCGGATTATCAGACGTTGTTTAAAAAAATATGTGCATCACGCCTTCTCTATTTTTTTATGTACTTGTTTGTTATACTTTAAAAAACTCATTTAACTATTCATCGAATATTAATAAACCAATTACACTATTCCTTAATCAGTTTATCAGATCCTCTAGCGGATAACTAAAAATCTCAATTGACTAGATGATTTGTAACAGCATTCAGTGTAATATTGTAATCTTCCTTAACCAAGATTTATCTTCCTTTTTTTGGACTTAATTTAGTTTCCTGAATTAGAGCAAATTTGATTAAAAAAATGTGTGTGCTTTTATTAATCAATTGAATATAAAAGATTTAGATTGATATGGTCTAAATTTGCCCCTTTTCAATGGGCTTAGGCCACACAACAAGCTCAAGTCCATCAGTGTGTAGAGCGGCCAAGGATTATAATTGATTGTTTTGACACGTGTTATCTGCATTTATGCACTGGCATATGCTCCCCATTACCAATTTATTTTTACTACTACTTATTAGACAAATGTACAGTGGTAGGAGGCCAACTATAATTTTCGAAAAAAATTGTTAGTGCTTCCCCTATCACTAGAAAAAAACTTTGTCCGGACAACATTGTATGAATGTAAATAAAATTCAAAACGAATCATCTGAGACATTGAAATCACCTAAAACTTTTGATAAATTTGTTATTGTATGTCGATCATTTGTTTGAAATTTTTTCTAATAATTTATTCTTTCCTAATGTTGTTACAATAGCTTATAGCTTTCCCAATTTTCAAATTAAAGGGTACATCACACGTAAGAGTTTGATCTTAACGAATGGTGCAATTTCACGTTTATCATACAATGTACTTCAAATAAATAATATAATTTGATACACTCTATAACGATTTAATAAAGGATAAAATTGTTTTTCCCAAACTAAATAAACAATATGTTCAAAAAAAATGACATGTGTCTTGCGTATGTTGGTGTGGGTGGCGCTTGCGCCGTACTGGGGGGTCCCCTGTGGGATCTCTTAGTCCCACATCGACCAAAAATGTGTGTGTGTGTGTGAGTATATAAGTAGGACATTTGCACTTCAGTTTGCCAACCGCGTTAGTTGGTTTTGCTGTTGTGTTTGGTCTGAAAAATGTGTCAAAAAAAACTAAATAAACAATATGGATTGTTTTAAACTATTATATGAATCATATTTTAACGAATTAATTTACTGTATTTATAAGTTGATCTAACATATCTTTTTATTGAGCCACTTTAATCAATCTTATCAAATAATTCAAATTGATCTCATGTTATAAACTAGAAAATATAGAGTAATATCTGGCAAAAAAAAGAAAATATAGAGTAATAATTATAAGTCCTTCATTTGTTCAACACTCGAGTTCTTTTTTTAAAAAAATAAAATTCAGTTCATTAGTTTTAAGAAGTTATCATGTGAATGTGCAGCTGCTTGAAAAATTATTCAATACTATTTGAAAAATCAAAACTCCGAACTTGTTCGTTAAAACTAATATATTTGTTGCCATTTTTGGACTAAATTAATATTTGGTTATTTTGTCAATAACTGAATTAAAATCTGCCATCATGCACTTTGTGATAATCAAAGTTTAATGAACTAAATAAAGGTATAACTTAGGTAAAAAAAGGTACAGGTGTAACCAAAAATTCAAAAGATCAAATCAGACATTGAATCTGTCAAATTATTGGTTAAGGGTTAGAGGTTTGACCAGAGGTCAACCCGGGTCAAACCAATTGTATTACAGTAATAAAATTTAAAGTTTGTATTATATTTTATTATTCATTTTGATATTTCATTAAAATTTATTTGCTACAGTTTTTGTTTATGATTGGATTTTCCCTTTAAAATTTTTTCTTGTGGTTTGCACATTTTAAAGAAATTGTTTGATATCAATTGAATATAAATGATGAAAAATAATTACAATTCAATTAACTTAATTTTTTCTGTTGGTCAAATATTATATGTACATTTAATGTTTAAATAGATTGGGGTTGAGTCAAAAGTCACCATAAAACAAAAACTCTAGATACTTACTATCTCTAATTCGTAATATAAAAGTTAGTTCTAGTTCATAATATAAAAGTTAGTTGAGTGTCAAAGTTAATATCTTTTTTTTCAATATTTTCCATATTTATTACGATACTTTTAAGGGAGAAATATATAAGATTATAAATATGAGAGAGAGTTAAGGGGCAAAGTAAAAAAAATGCATTAATAGAGGAGAAAATATAAGATAAGTTCTTCTATTTTATACTGAAATTATTCAAATTGTGTGTTTTTGTAGTAGTAACCTCAAGGAGTATTTTCACTTCTTCGAGAGTTATTTCACTCCTTCGAGCTTGTTTGGTTTGAGTGAAGGGGAGGGGAGGGAAAATGAGTCATTCCCCTTACGGGCGTGTTTGGTTTGAGGGAAGGGAAGGGAAGGGGAAGGGAGGAAGGGAATGGAAGGGAGGGTGAGGGTTTAATGATACTTTGTTTGGTCTGATAAGAAGGAAGGAAGGGAATGAAAGGGAAAGAGAGGATTTCATGATTATTTGTTTGGTTAAGGAGGGGAGGGAAGGGTGATAATGTTTAATTTACCATTGTATCCTTGTAGTTTTATATTAATTAATGATTGTTTATCATATAAATTAACTTACATTTTGATTCAAATTAAATTGCTTATTTAAAGTCACATAAAAATGCCTATCATCAGAAGCATTAGCCCATCATCTTTTTGCAATTATTAATTATTAATAATTGTTAATTAGTTAATTTTCTTTGTTTGGATATCTAGCTAGAATTTGAATTACATTAAACACTTGGAAGTTATTTTCAGCATGCCTATCAGACGTAAAATGAAAATGTTAAGTTAGAATAAAAGCTTAAATTGCTCTCGATTACGCAGAAAAATTGACACAGTTTAATATAGTTTTGAACACGACTAACAGTTTGCTTTAACATGATTACAGAAAAATTGACACAGTTTAATATAGTTTTGAACACGACTAACAATTTGCTTTAACATGATCACCGTTTCAATAATACTGATATTTGCTTTTGGTATTATTCAAGAACATTTCTGAAAATCAACTTGCTATATATTTACATTCGTACTACCCAAGTTCCCAGCTGACATTGTGCTTAACTGAAATCACATTTCTACGTGACAATAAAATCATTTTCAGTGAGGTTCAAATGAATTGATGGTAAAACTTCTAAAGTAAAAATCATGAGTCATCGAAATCTTACATGTATCAAAATACCTTCCATACATACAACTGTAAGTGAAAGGAATTGCCATACAATTAAGAATTAAATTTGGCTATTGCTGAACTTACTCTGAAATTAGCATCAATAGATAGCATATGGGGCAGAAAAATCTGCAGCTTCAAAATGAGAATTGCTTTCAGCTAATAATACACACTACTCCCATCAGACTACAACTCAAGCAACCTCCACCCATTGAGGCTTCAAGAAAAATTAGCGCAACACATTGAGGCCTCACAATAAATAGTCAATAAATATTCAAAAGTCCTCCAAATGTGTCGTTGTAACAGGGAGCAAGAAAAAAAGCTGCAGAAATATATAACTTCCTTCCATTTTCACGGACACAACGTAAGGAAGCTCACCAAGATAGATTCACAAGATGAAAAATGAAATAAGTAGCATGAGTAATAATGTAATGGGGAAGAAGGAAATAGAAAGACTTACCAAGCACTAAGCAAGTATAGAGAGCATATAAGCAAGCAGAGAAGACTATGGACAAAAAAAGTGATGAGGAAGACACTTGTTTTATTCCCATAGTAAGGACATATAAAAAATATTATAAAATTAATGGGGGTAATTTAATAACATACTTTTGGCCTCCCTCCAAAACCCCCCAATTTGGAGGGAACCAAAATTAGGGGAGTGAAGGGAAGGGGAGGGAATATTTTGGGCTCCCTCCCCTCCAATTTTTTAAACCATGCAAGGGGAGGGGCTCATTTCCCCTCCCTTTCCCTTCCCTTCCCTCAAACCAAACAGGCCCTACATGGTTTAAAAAATTGGAGTGAAGAAAGACTAAAATCTTCCCTCCCCTTCCCTTCTAACCCTCCATTTTGCTTTCCTCCATTTGGGGGCTTTGGAGGAGAGCCTAATATCTTGACTAAAATATCCTCATCTACACTCATTTATTTTATGAAATTAATCAAAATTGTTTTCTTCTAATACTAGCTTTTTTCTTCTCATCATGCTTGGACCTTACACTTCCTCTTTACAGTTTCATCAGGACCTCACTCCTTCCCTTTCTTCTTTCACTATCAAGCCTAAGCCCAAAAATTGTTCTCTTCATTTGAAATCTGAATTCTCGTACACAAACTCACATATTCACAAATCACAACATGTGTGACTATATCAGGATGCATATAACTTTTCTTATACCTGAAGGAGGGAGATACATCATCATCAAGATAAATCTTATCACAATTAAATGGGGTCGGCTACATGAATCACACGACGTCATTGTGCTCTATCAATTAAATGAAGGAGGGAGATACAGTGATAAAAAAACCACTGTTCTTCACGCTTCTATTGATATCTTGATCTATAATTAATAAAAGCTTATACATAAATTCATTATACCAGAAATAAGCTATAATTAAGCTCATCAACGAGATGGGACTTCCCTAATGGATCTTTACTTCTTCCCTACTCGTAATATCATCATTGCCTAAGTAACAATTTCTTTCAGATTTGCCCTTTTCATTCACTCATATTTCAAACAAAAAAAAATTCTCAACTTCTTGTCTATTCTCTTATATGTAGAAATTTATCTATTAGAATACTATTATATCAATTTTATGTGACTCTTAATAGGCAACTTAATTTTAATCAAAATGTAAGTTAATTATGTGATAGACAATTATGAATTAATATATAATTATAAGGTTAAAATGGTAAATTAATAATTATCACCCTCCTCTTACCTCTTAAACCCCCTCCCTTCCATTCTCTTCCCTTCTTCTTATTAAATCAGTTGACCAAACAAAGTATAACTCTCCCCCTCCCCTCCCCTCCCCTTCCCTCCCCTCCCCTCAAACTAACCAGGCTTGAGAAGCAACTTAACCCTCCACATCTTAACGCTGCACTAGCACAGGAGGCATGGCACAGTTATCTTCCTCGTCTTCATCTTGTGCGGCCACTTCTTCATTTTGTCTATGATCGAGAAGTAATTTAAAATGGAACATTAAATGTGTAAACTTTGTTTTGACATAGTCTAACATGATAAATTAGGAAAGATATATATTTTTCAGAGCACATTTTATGGAAAATAAAGACATGATGAAATCGTTATCAAAAGTTAAGGTGCTGCCACCGAAAAACAATTAAGCTAATACTACTCCATCCATTCCTAAATATGATATCTCTTTCATATTTCAATTTATTTCTAAATATAAACTTCTAATTTTTCCCAATTTTTTCCAAGTAAAAACAATAATATTTTTCTATAATAAACAAGTAAGAGTGAAAATAAAAGTATATGGTTAGAGTAGGGTAGATTAGTAATATCGTGTGTTAATAATTAGTTTGACTATAACATCCTTAATTTAATTAAATTAGGGAAAATGATGTCATATTTCGGAACAGAGTGAGGGAGTATTTTTCTTTTTGGACAAAATTAAGCTAGCTAATATTTGAATGCAGTCCCATAACTAAGATATTTGAAATCACATAGGATTCCCAATGACTTCAGTCTTGATTTATCAAGATTTCACACCTCAATGTTTGGTAATATACTTCTTAGTTTCAACTTTCAAGGGACATGTACACGATACAGCCTGGAGATGTGGAGGACAAACTTAATTCCAATGAAACCAAATATACGTGACATACAAGGGAAGAAATCGTGGGTGTTAAACCCATTTAAGACCATTGATTTCATAATATAAATATTTGTTAACTAAATACATATCTGTAAATTGTAATCAAGACGGTTAGATTTGTAGAAATTGAACAAAAGATCCATGATTAAAATTTTTTTAAATAGTATAATTGTGCCTGTGCTTGAGAAATTAAATATAAAAGAAGACTGTTTTTCTTAATAAAAATATCTAAAAATCTCCAAATCTCCGTGTAATTGAAGCCTTAGTATATCATACCGACCAAAAAAAAGAAGCCTTAGTATATCATAGTAACCATGCCGTCAACACTAATGCTAAAACGAAGAGGGGAAAACAGCAAATTAAAGCACGCTATATTAATTACATGAATAATAATATCACCAAAGTAAGAAGATGTTCAAGACATTGGCTTTGTTCTAGACGAACCAATATAGATTCGAGGGGTAGGAGTGGTCCCCACATTAGTAGAGTAATTGTCTCCTCTTCTAATGAGTGCTTTTTAGAATTTGAATACAAGCTCTTATCTTTATAGGGTTAATCAAGTGACATCTTGCATATTGCTTGAGCTACTTTTCTTTGGCCATAAAATAGATCTAGTTGATATACAATGGTCACATATAATTCATGAGGCATCCATATACTTAATCAGTAAGACAGAGTTTGTTATTGCAAAATAAGGTAAAGTCTAATTCAGTCATATCCAACAGCTTGGTCCTTTATAATAACATTTATAACTCGTCGTTTCTCGCACATGCAATTTCACGATATACTATAGTTTAATTAATTACATGAATAATAATGATATCACTAAGAGTAAGATGATGTCAAAGACATTGACTTTGTTTTAGATGGACTAATTTAGACTTTTAGGGTAGGAATGATGTCCATATAAGTAGAGTTGTCCTCTCTTCAAACGAGCGCGTTTTCTAGAATTTGAATACATGTTCTTATCTTTGTAGGATTACTAAAACAAGAGACAGGATGCATATTGCTTGAGCTGCTTTTCTTTTGCCATAAAACAAGGTAGAATCTAGTTGATATATAATGTTCACATATAATTTATGGAGTCGGTTATATACTTAATTGGTAAGATAGAGTTTGTTGTTGCAAAATAAGGTAAAGTCTAATTCAGTCATATCCAACGGTTTAGTCATTTCTAACATTTATAACTTGCCGTTTCTCGCACATGCAATTGCACAATATACGATAGTTTAAACTGCTCTGACAAGAAAACTGTCCTGACGATTCTCATGTATTTCGGGAGACGACTCTGAAATTCCAAAACACAATAATATACAAATGGCTCTAGTTATAATGACTTTGTGAAAAATAATTAAGTTACAGCCAGAATTTGTAATTTACCCCTGAAAAAATGGTAGGAACAATTAAGTTATAATAAGACCAAATGTCTCTTCATCTTCGTCTGTTTTTCTGCCTTCTCTTCTTCCTTCCTTCCTCTCCTCTTGCATCCCATTCTCAGAAAATGAAGACCCCGCACAAAAAAAAAATTTATTTTGAAGCAAATCTTGAAGCCTTTTAGCCATACCTACTGTTTTTAACCTCAACTCAGATATCACTTGTAGTAAGTTTTCTTTAGTAGGGAAGCCATGATGAAGGAATTTACCCCTTGCTTTGGGGAAAATGACGTTCAGGTTGCTGAATCCTCCATCTCAACCACTATAGTATCACAAAACGAGACAACTTGTGTCTACCAATATGAGTCATCACAAGCTTCTTATTCCTTCTGCTTCATCACCATCACATGGACCAAAAATCTCATGGGAGAAGACCTAACAGCTGTAATGGATGACTCATCAGGCGTTACACGCGTCTATGAAATCCAAATACAGCCATGGTTGTTCTCAACAAGAAAAGGCACCCAAACTGTCCTGTTCCACAAAAATAAACTCGACCTGTTTTGGGACTTGACCAGTGTCAAATTGGCTCATGGACCTGAACCATTGGAAGGGTTTTATTTAGCTGTTGTGCTGAACCAAGAACTTGTCTTACTCCTTGGTGATCTCAAAAGAGAGGCCTGCAAAAAGATAGAAGAGACTAGTGTTGAACGTCCTCATAATGAAGCTTTTTTGTCTTACAGGAGAGAATACGTGTATGGGAAGAGGATTTACAATGCAATGACTCAGTTTTGTGACAAGGGGAACGTGCATGAGATAACTATTGAGTTTGGTTTTGACAAAATTGTGAGATGGCCTTGTCTTGAAATTAAAGTTGATAAAAAGTTGGCTATGGAGGTGAAGAGATTGGACTTGAACTTCAGAGGAAACAGAGGGATTTGGGTGGATGGTTTTCCAGTGGAAGTGATTTGGGATGTTCATGGTTGGCTTTTTGGGAAGGATAATGATGCTGATGATACTTCCTCAATTGGAGGCATTAATATTAATATTAATAATAATAATAGAAACGCGCTTTTCTTGTTCCAAACTCACTTCTCTTTGCAGAAAATGAGGGCATGTCAATCTGACGAGGATTCTCCTGCACTTACAAGGGCTTATACTCAGCAACTTATGGAACAATCCCAGATTTTTCAACCTCCTACAAATGATTTCACCCTCGTTTTGTATGCTTGGAAGATTGAATAGTCCATTTATTGCAGGTTTACTATTTCATTACTGGGAGTTTCAAAACTGAACCTTTTTAGATCCTTTGGGTTACATGCATTGAAATTTATGTACTCTTTGATTTTATGATCTATTGGTCTGTTTCTAATATCCTGTATCTAGCAGTGCAAACTTGTGCCTCTCTCTCTTGATTAATTTATGCTATGAACTCTGATTGGTTGCCGCCGACTTATTAGAGCTTGATTAATCTTGTTCCTTCTTTGAGTTGGTCTTGTGATGTAAGTCATCGACAATCATTCAATTTTCTAAGCTTAAGTTTCTCAGATTGTTTGGAGATTAATCTATTCTAATTAATCCATGCTATATATGAACTTTTCTCATTTTTCAATTGAATGACCATTTTGAAATAACCGTTTTGAAATCATTCTACAGGCTAATAAATAAATAATATAAATATATGTGAGTTACGCGTTTTTTTGGGAAAATAATCAAATTTTAATTTTGGACAAATATGTAAAAAACCCAACAAACCGAACCTTTTAAATTCAAAGACAAAAACTATGGTAAAAAAAAATATGGTCAAAAAAAAAAAATCAAAGACAAAAACTTTGTCTAAATCTTTGAGATTATATGATATATAAATTCAGCCCCACAACTAAAAATGGTAGTTTCAGTTAAAAAGAAAAACTAAACAAGGTAGAGTTTAAATCCTCTAGTCATCCTCTTGATTGAATCCCTACTTCATCCAAATCAAACATCCTAACTTCCCAAGGCACAACTCCATCATTAACATTCAAGTACATCACCCTAGGCTGAACTATGGGCACTCCTGGATGGTTTAGAAACAATAATAGCAAGATTAAATAAACTAAATTAAACTAAACATAACTAAAGAGTGAGAAATAAAGTATCTAAGTCACAAATAAGTTTATAGTGCCCTAGGTTGTAAGAGAAAATTAGTCACACATGGGTTCCAAGTTATCCCAATAATAATAATAATTGAAACTAAATAAATCTGAAAACATAGTGCTAAATGAATGAAGACAAAAAGATATGGCACAACTACCCAATAAATCTGACTTCAACCGCAAATGAAACTGATGAAGTACTGTAGCACTCTTGCTTCCTCAAATCTATGCGTTCTCCTTCTCTGCCTCGTGCTTCTCTCAGCTTGCGTTCAGTTCTCTCCTCCTCAGTTTGCCCAAATTCTCTGCCTTCGCGTACGTATGTGTCCTCTCCAAAATTCCTTGCCTTACTCGCGTCTTCCAGCTCTCTGTACGTGAACTCGCCTCCCTTCTCAACGTGAATGTGTGTGTATATATATGATTATATCTTCTCAAATAAGACAAAAGCTACCTTCTCACTTCCTTTCCTAATTTCAGCTTGTCTCTTTAGTTTGGAATCCAATCAGCTCCCTTCAATTGACTCAGCCGCCACCACAACTTTCCTTTTTCTTTGGTTAGTTTTCCTTTTCTTTCTTTCTTTCTTTTTCTAACGTGAGTGCTTTTTAACAAATTCCAAACAGCTCCCTTCCTTTTCCTGCGTGAGTGTGTATTGTCAATAAGCCATAAGGCCTTTTCTTCTTCTGTGTGTTTGTGTCATATAGCCCAAAGCACTCCTTGGCCCATTTGATCTTCTTTATTTTGATGATTGACACTTTATAGTTTATTCACTTGCTTGCCACGTGAATGATGATGCTTGTATTTTGTGGCTTGATTCTCCTCTTTTGCCAAAACTACTATCACTGTGCAGCATGCTCTCTCTTATTTCCTTTTTCAATAAAATATCACAATATCATATATAAGGAAAAGAGGAAATATGAATAATTCAATCACACAAAACTTCCAATCAAAATATTTCTTTTCCTATTTTCAATTTCTTGTTCCCATTAAATATTCCAAAAGATTTACTTATATAATGCTCAAATTACTCTCACTCCAATTTACATCAAAATCTTTTAATTTCCTAAACAAATCTCGTTATTTTAAATTGATGACTGATTGAAATATATGTGAAAATATTGTAAAACTAAGGAGTCACATGGGCAGAGAATGACAAAATGAACTGCAACATGTCTATATAGAGAGGGCAATAACTGCGCTGGTTTTCTGGCTTTATATGCACTTCAGCTTGATGTGGGAAAACACCTTCTACAACACCCACCTAATGGTCTACGACGACTTCTAGATGAAGATGAGCATGGTGTTGACCAAGATCGTTTTTTAGTTATTACTTGATCTTTTTAGATCTTTCTTTTGTAAACGAAAAAAAGGTACATCACCCTACAATAATATAACTATTATCAATTCATTTAGTGCAAATATATAAATTAGTCTGAACCTGAATTTTATTTTTTTTCTAAATTAAATCAAACTTCTTGTTATATCACATTTTTGTTCTAGTCTATATTTATAAATCATTGTCGTATGTGTCATGGCGCGATACGTAAAATTTATAACGTCCTCAATAGTTTTCAAGTATTTCGGGGGACGACCTTAAAATTTGGTGTGCAAATTAAATCCATTCTAAATAGAGCCAAATGTAATGTATTGATGAAAATTAGAGAAAAACAATGTGTTTTGGACTACTTTTTAGTAAGTGATTTTTAAAGGAACTTTTTTTGTTAACATGGTTTAACGGAATTTTAATTGATATTAAGTATGTCTAAATCAAAATTTCAAATCTAATATATACCTCTAAATCTCCTATTTGAACTCGTTTCAGTTCACACTGCAAACCAAACCAGTTTAACATGTGGTTTACACTAATTTAAGCACATCAAAAAGGTAAACATCAATCAATCTAAGTGTGTGTTCACACTTATTAGAAGAGCTTTAATTTAATGTACTTTCTCAACTACTACCTAACCCGATGTTCTTTTTTTAAAACTTCCTTCTTCTCCATTTTCTTCTGATCTCTCCTCTTCTCCATATCTATCACTATCGTAAATCCCTTTAGCCTGGCTTCTTTTCTTCGCCCAATGACCTTCATCATTTAATTTTTCTCCTCTTCCATGACTGCTGTGTCCCTTCCTCTTATTGTGTAGGCGGTGCAGCTGTTGGAGTCGACGGCGTCCATGTTGGGTTCCTACTGCATCTATAATCGTCTTTTGTATCGAAAATGGGGAAAAAAATGTCGGCGAAGACTAAACATTATTCACCCGCTGGTGAAAGAAATCTACATCCATGGCAAACAATCTTTCTTTCTCTACTTTCCATCCACTGCCGTCCACATTCTAAATGGTTTCTCTTTTTTTCCTTTATCATTTGTTGTAGGAAACATAGGAAGTGCAAAGTCTGAATCTTGAAAACTGCTTGAAGGTATTGAAAGGACAACGAGATGAACAATGCCTTGCTGGTCTTCTTCTTTCCACCAGGTTCTGCAAAGTTGATGACCTCTCTTCCCTTCGCAAGGTTTACGATGTAGTGGGACGCCTCTTTTTTGACCCGTTACTTAAGATAAGTGTCTTCATCCCTGAATTTTTTGCCTTATGGTTGTTTAAATTTTGTTTTATTTTTTCAGTACAGCTCTTTTAATTATTACTAAAATGAAATGTATAAGTTTGAGTCAAAAGAAAATGCATATATTGAGGATGATGGAGAAGCAGCCACCTACTACCTGCCTGGGGTCTATGAGTGTAGCAAGGCATCAAAATCAGAATGGAAAAGCAGAATGATGATATGCATCTTACCTTATAAGGTCCTGTGATTTAGTGGCTGAATTGGCTTATGGAAATTATACAGTAAAGAAGCCAAAACAAGAATTAGGTCATGTAATTTCAAGATCACTACTGAGGACTGTCTTTTTGATTAATATGGTTGCTGATATTAAAATGACAATGTTATGACTTTCAATTTGATATCGTACATGGTTTACTATGCAGATACTAGACCATTGAAAGAATCATCTTTGACATGCAAGAATTGCCCCAAATAGGGGTTACATTTCCCAAATAGGTGTGATCATTAAATGCCCAAATAAAATAGTTGTTGTACATATTCCTAAGCCACTACTTCTTCTAATCAATTAGCCTTAAATTAAAGTGGGTTTTGTTGATTTCTAATTGGCCGCCTATGCTGTGTTTCCAATGAATAATGTTCACATGTAATTGCATTCATTATCCAATCTTCAATGCCATTTGAATTTTAGAGACAGATTTCAATGCAACTTTTTCATTTATTTGATTAGCCTTAGATAGGGCATTGTTGATGAATTGCGATAATTCCAATATAAAGGTATTATTGATGAATTGTGATAATTCCATAGATAATTAGCCTTCACATCTTAGTACTACATGTAAGCTGTATCTAATGACAGATTCCCATGCAACCACAACATTCAATCTATTAGCCTTAATAAGGGGATTTATATGATATATTTAATCTAACAAACTAACCACATCACTGATGAGTTGAGTGACTTCCCATGTAAGTACAACTCAGATTCCACTCATCTTTGATCTATTTGACAATTTTCTATATACAACTACATTTAATCTATTTGCCTAGAGGAGTCCTACCTCTAATTGAATTTATCTACTTTTATACTTTGTGCCTTTCAAAATATTGCATACTAAAATGGATATTTCAATCGAACACAGGCAACTACTAATGATTGGTTGAAATTCCAATATAGGCATAACTCACATTCCAATCTTAAGTCACAGTTTAATCATTTGACAATTTCCTATGCAACTATATCATTAAATCTATTTGCCTTAAAGAGTCTTACCTCCAAGACTGTAGATTAAATGCAAAGTTTAATATATTTGACAATCTTTCACTGTTGTTTTTCAAAGTAAACATCTCACAGGACCTATAAAGTCCTGTCATTTAGTGGCTAAATTGGCTTATGAGGTTCCTTCCAGTGCAACATATTCCAGTGACATCTTTCCATGTAGTCAACTAACGTTTGACAGAGATTAATGAGGCCAAAACAGCAATGCTTACTATGATCTTATGGTTTTGCTAATAGAAATATTTAATTTGATTGACATGGGCCATATGTTATTAGTTAATCAATTAAATAAGATATACATTGTAATACATGAATTGATTTATTGAAGGACACAAACAAAACCACATTGTCAAATCGCAAATTAAAGACACTACATGTTCCAAGTAGGTTCATCAATGCACTTGGTCAACTATATTCGGTAAATCAATATTCGGTAAATTGGACAAGATCTATTTTTTTCTTTCAAATACTGAAAATGTCACTTCACAGCCGCACAGCCAAATGTCGAATAAAAACTTGGACAAAAACTTTTTTTTTTCCATATACTGAAAATGTTGAGAATTATATTATTCAGTATATATTATTTGGGCACAGCTAAATGTCTAATAAAGAAAAATAAAAGGGAGGAAGAAAACTCCATCAAAACAATATATTTGCATGCATGAACTAATGCTATCATTCGATGTGATATGGAAGTGTATAATTGAATATTACGCAAGACATAAAATATTTCCATGTACATTTTCGCTACAACTCAGGGGTCTTGCACCCAAATCCTCACAGTTCTATCACCACCAAGGCCAGTAGAAGCAATTTTGTTCTCCCTTGGGTTACATCTAACAAATACTACCTCCGTTCCTAAATATAATATCACTTTAGCAAATTTTGAGAGATTAAGGAAGACATTCCAATCATGAAATTTTCAAAAAACCCCTCACCAAAGTTTTAAAAATATCCTCTCACCTTCAAACCATTAGTTTTTGGGTGAAGGGAGTATAGGGGTAATTTGGGGAAAACTTGAGTAAAATTAGAAAGTGATCTTATATTTAGGAACTAGTTCTCCTCCATAAAGTGATCTTATATTTAGGAATGAAGGGAGTATTACAGTATCTGTATGACCCTCCAGTTTTTGAAGCATATTTTTCTACTGCAGATCCCATATATAAAAGTAGTGATCTCCTGATCCACTGACTATAAATTTCCCATTTGTCACAGAAAATGTGGAAGTTATGCAATATACTTTATTCACATGGCCTGTATACATTTTCAAGAACTTCCCTGCCGAGTAGTTCCATACTGCATTCAAAAATTTTCGTTCCCACGGGAAGGGATAAAAACAAAATCAGCAACATATAGAAGTACAAGTTTAGCCAATTAAAGAGACGATGACAAGAACTATATCACAACCCAAAACCCAAATCAATGTCCCAACTGTGAAATATACAACACAAAATTACCAAACAGGTTTACTTATGAACTCCTTTGTCTTGATAATCACCTTGAAGGTTGGAATAAATAACTATGAATATGTACTTTCTGAACATGCACTCCATCCATTTCTAAACTAGATTTTACTTGCCCGGGGAGCAATCATTTCAAGTCAACAAACAACAACTATTAAATTAGAAACAATATTCATTTTAACAATGCCATAAGGCAGAAAAAATGACGGTAAAATACAGCATTGGATGATAACATTACAGAAAATGTTCTAGTAGGCAATAATTTTTTGCTAGTGAACGGTTTGCTGCTGGCAGGATATCCATCAACAAAGGAAAGCACACCATAGGTCTTATATCCACATGTGGTCCCCATCACAAAAGGGGATATCAGTCTTACCAGGTTTGTTGACTTAAAATCTAGCACTTTTAATCTAATTAAATTAGGAAAGTGATATTATATTTAGAAAGGGAGGAAGTATTAACAATTTATCCTAACCATATACTTTTTTCTGCACTCTCACTCTTTTGATTATTATTTTTTTATATACTTAAATTTTAGGAAGGAGTTTGGGTTCAATCCAATCCAAGGGTAGGGCACCTAACTCATGATCCATTGGGGCTTGTCCCTATTGGCTCTGGAGCATGACCAGCAAGTCCTTTCTGTCCGTCCTCACAAATAGGTTACTTTCAGCTTCGCTTAGCTACGGAGATGCCTCCTTAAGCGCCGCGATGGAGACACAACAAAGTCTCAATCCCCAGGATTGAACTCGCGACGTGGTGGTCAAGCCGACGCTCACTGTTCAATCCCTTTACCACTGAACCCACAGACGATGGGTCTCACTCTTTTGATTATTACTACCTATGTTCCTAAATATAAGATCATTTTCCCTGATTTGATTGAATTAAGGATCTTAATTACGTTAATTATTAACACATGATATTACAATTTTATCCTAACTATATACCTTTATTCTCACTCATTCTCTCTTGTTATTATAGGTAAACATTATTAGGTCTAATTTGGGAAAAAGTTAAAAAAATTAAAAATGGATCTTATATTCAGGAACAAATTGAAGTTTGAATTTAGGAACGGAGCAAGTATTGTCGAAAAGCATAATTAAGGATAATTAGGGAAAAAGTTGTGAAAATTAGAAAATGATACTCCCTCCGGTCCTAAATATAGGACCTAGATAACTTTTTCTGGGGAGATTAAGGAATGCTTAATTTTTGATGTCTTTCCAAATTCCAATAATACCCCTCCTTAATTAGTTTATTTACTTAGTAGTCATTCTTCATTGCCTAACCTTAGCGACTACTGCCTCTGCTTTTAGCTTCTGAGAAAACAGGCGGAGCCTACTGGAGCAGGTTCTTCTGATGGTTGGAGATCTAGAGGCGGAGGCCGGAGTTTTGTTTCCACTGAGCATTTCGTCGTCGAGGTTGATAGCGGTGGCAGTGGCGGCGGAGGAAGTGGCTGGCTCGGCGCTGCGAAGGACGATGGTGTCGTCATCCTGAAGGTCGAGCGTGACCTCGACGAACTCCTCGGCGGCGGAGATGGAGTCGGTGCCGGGAGAAGTGGTGGCGACAGAAAATACTCCCTAGCCGCCTCTTAGATCTGATGTGAAAATGTGGCCGTTTGTGAAGGCAAATGGAGGTGGGCCCAGACATTTGTTAAGAAGAAGAAGAAGGGTAATTTAGGAAAAATGTGACCAAAAATGTATTTAGGTCTTATATTTAGGACCAAAATGAAGTCTCTATCTAAGTCCTATATTTAGGACCGGAGGGAGTATTATATTTAGAAACAAATTAAAATTTGAAAGTAATCTAATATTATATTTATGAAGTGAGGGAGGGAGTATAAATTTAAGAATTGAGGGAGCATTTATAAATTTAATCCTCACTCAAAAGAATGCTTATTCTTAATTCAATGTATGTATTCATCCTTACATTGCTTACTTGTTTGGTTAATATAAATTAATTATCTTAGACATTTTTTTATAAAAAACCAATTAATAATTAATCACACCCAACTTTTTAAAATATATGTAACTAAAACATGATTTATCATGCACGCTAGAGAAGATTATACACCCAAGATATGCCTTTCAAGCAGATTAAATGATTTAAAGACTTACAAGCAACAACTACACGTTAATAATACATATACGTATGATTGGTGCAATCATTAGTTTAACTACTAATTTATTACCATTACTACTACTTTTTTATTATTATTGGACAAGTTTGGTGGGCAAGAGGGTTGTCCATATCCTGATCTCCTCCTCACTAAATATCTTCCTAATTCCTCCGTAAAATCCATCCACTTCATCCCCTTCCTCTCTATGTTGTTTTCTGTCTATCACTGTTTGTCTCCATCTGCATGCTTCTGCATACTGCTTGAACTCCAAAACCACCATGTCTGTCACCATTATATTATTGGATCACTTAATTTTTGTCTGTTACCAGATGCACACACTTGGGCACTCAAATAAAATAAGACAGACTTCAGTTCAAAAAAAAGTTAAAATAAAACAGACCAGATTGATTTTCTTACCACTATACTGACATTGGCAATGGTTCCCATGTCCCCTGCATGATCCAAGTGACCAATCACACCATACCACCAGCCTACAATAATAATAGCACATTAATAAATTCAGATTAAGTCATTCATCATTTCAGGATAAAAAAACTTTGCCAACTTTTAACATACCATAAGGATAATCTTTGGTTTTCTCCACTAAATCTCAAAGTGATGTCCTGGTTTTAAGTCATCTAAGCAGTCAAAGATATGAAGAACATGAGAAGAAACGTCAATAGGTGGCATTCTCAGCCTGTCCCATTGGATGTTTTCCTCCATTGACCATCTCCCATATGGTAAGTGCCTGCAGAAATAGAAAGCATCTCAACTTTCAGCTCACCACAAGAATTATGATCATGACATCCAAACTCAAAAGGCAATGTCAAAGTTTGGTTTAAAGTTTTGTTCATAGGAAGGGCCATCTGCCAAAAAGACATACCTTGCTTGGAATGCGTCAGTTCTAGAATCATAGCACAGCAGGGCATCATAACATGAGAGCATAAATCCAGCATGACCATTATGCAAAATGGGAGAATATAAATTATCATTAACCAGTTTAACATTATTGTCAAAACGTACTTTAGTATGTGACCTTCAAATTTAACCAGTTCCTTGAATTATAGCCATCATTCAGCAGATAGCATTCTACACTCTGAAAAATAGATCCAATACTCTTAATTCGAATGTTAGCCTGCTCTTACATATATATTGGAATAGGTTGTCTAACATTTTTCCTGGCTACCACTTCTTCCCCAAAAATTTAAAGAATGATACAGAAGAGGGAGCGGAGATGACTATCATGAAGACTGATGAAGTCGATTCAAAGATGAAAACAGCAAAATTGAACATGAAACCATTTAAAATTTCAAGGGTAGCATCACGCACCAGTGGCCAGGACAGGATCAAGAAGTAAAACATGTTGTTCTGATATATCATATCCTTCGTAAGCTTCTCGTATATGAGCTGCTTTAAGGAGAAACAATTTAAATAGTTTATGCTTTTAATCATAGTCATCCATGTAACATCCTCAGAGGATCACCTTTTTATGTCACCTTTTTATGTGGCATTAACACCGTTAATTGAGCTGACTTGGCACATTATTTTAAATCTGACTGGATATTTAATTAATATAATTAATAAAATGAAAAAAAAACTAGTCTTCCTTCTTCCTCTTCTCTCTGCATACAACATCCATGTACAACATCTTCAGATCTGGTAACATGTCTCTGTCTTCGATTCCCAGAAATATGTCGTCAAAGTTGATGGTCTCCAATAAATTTTGACTGAAGATTTGTTTTGACATAGGAGAGGTTTTTTTCTTTTGTCTCATCAAATTAACCCCACTGGCCACTGTTGTTCATGACTTTGGAGTGACATATAGTTCTTTGCTCTAAATATTATATTTATCAAATTGATAAATTGATAAAGAATAAAGATGAGTCTTTAAAAGAAACAAAATTACATTAGAGCAGTGATAGTAAACAAGAGAGATTATTGGTGGAGTGTTAGGCGTGGAAACTTGGAAGCTATTGTTCAGATCTGAAATCTCACCCTTCGACATTGACGCAGATCTGGAATCTCCATGGTGGCTGCCGTACCGTCGCTAACGTCACACATCGCCAACCACTACAAATTAATGCGAGATGAGCGGTGAGAATTCACCGTGGTGACTGCCGTACCGTCACTAACATCTATGGTGGTAGTCTGGTAGAGACGAAAAGTTGGGTGAAACTTGAGGGACCAAAAGTTATATTAACCCTAATAAAAATCTTTATGTCATTCATTACTAAAAATCATGAGCCTGGTGTAATTTTAATAAGACGTGTCAATATCTATAAACATTTAATAAAGAAGCGCAGCCTATGCACGGTAGCAATAATCATGTCATGATTTAACAAAATTTTGCATGTAAAAGATGAAATTGCAGAGAATTTGGATCTCATAAAAAAGAAACCATTTTACACAATAAATTTAACAAACCTAGCTATGTAAATAACAATTAATGAAGCATGCTAATCACGGCACTAAAGGAATCCAAATCCAAATCCAAATCCAAATAAAAATAGTAATAGTAAAGCTGAAATCAGAGGGAAACTCGAGAAATAAAACAGAGAAAGAGTAAATTAATGATAAAAAAGGAGAGATTTTTTTTCTGACCATAAAAAAGGAGAAAGTTGGAACCTTTGAAAGTGCAAAGTGAATTACTTCTTAACCAATCAACATGTAATTATTGATGAAGACTTCTCTCTTTAACACTATTGTTATTTTGGGAGTTTCCCATACTTCTCTCTTTATCGGTTATTTTTTAACTCTCATTTATTCCATAATTCTCTCTATTTTTTTGTCTATTATAATAAATCTTATTCATAATATTGGCAAACAATTCAACTTTTTATTCACAAGACAACATACTAGTTTAAGTAAAACTAAAAGTGTTAAAAAAAAGTACTAAGATATACTTTCCAAATAGAAAGGATTATGTTAAAACTTGATATGAATGTAAGAACAAAAAGTATGTTCTAACCTTTACTTACTTTAATTTCAAATCTGAGACACATGTTCCACAGAAACTACTAATTTATTATTGTCTTTATAATTTCTAATTCAATGTATTAAATATAAGGGAAAAACTTACATCAAGTTACTTTCTCCAGGTTCTCAAGTTCTTTTAATATAGGAGTGACATTGTCCTTTTATTGAATGAATGGTTGTTATAAAAGGACACGTGTCACTCCTATATTAAAAGAACTTGAGAACCTGGATAAAGGAATTTGACCTAAGTAAGGTCCTAAATATAAATTACTTCCAATTCCCTAATTCTTTAAATTTACCATTATCATAATTTAATTTTAATTCAAATTCTAGAATGCTACAATCTTCTAGACGAAAGTTTCTAAAATAATAAATGGAATGTTAATAAATATTCCCAATTTAAAATCAAACTTATTGCTCTCAATAATTTATAATTAAAATCTAATCTTAACAAATTTCCTAAAAACATATTAAGCTTTCTAAATTAATTTGTAAGGTCAAATTTCACCTATAATGGAAATAAAATCCAAACAAATTCCCTAAAAAGATGTTAAACTTTCTAAATTTATTTTATATTAAAAAAATCTAGAATGTTACAATTCTACTCACCTTTTAGGAATTTTGTCCCCAAAATTCGCTATGTCTAATAACTCTATGAAATAATGCACCATAATGTGGTTCACTCATCAATACATCCCTAAGGACTTGAATGAAAGAAAAGTTCAAAATTCCAGCCAAAATAATACCCAATATTTCTCTTCCTTCTAAAATTTCAAATCATCTTCTAACTTTGCTACACCTTATTCCTCTAGATATATATTCTCCATTATACCTACCTATACTATCATCGCTTCCAAATAAGATGTTATCTCTCTTACATTGAATATTCCCTACAAATTACTCACTTATTACCCCCTTTCAAAAATATTGCTCCCTCTTCCATCGATGAGTTAATACTAACTCATGAATATTTCCCACCATTAACGATTACCCAAATCTTGCATTTTCATTTGAATACTCAACATCAGATTTTGTTACTCCATTAATTTCTAATTTCTTTGATTACATCAACAAAGAGAGTCATCCTTTAATCGCCTACGAGCATATTTCATCTTAATTAAAGATATATTACCAAACATTTACATCCTAGAGAGTTCCCTAGGATGTGAAAGTAAATCTTAGGACCTATGAAAATGTCAATCCAATAACTATTGAATATCTCCAATCCCAATTTAATAAAACATTAGTTTTCCTCAATAAAACAGAGAAAGAGTAAATAAATGATAAAAAAGGAGAAAGTTTTTTTTTTCTGACCATAAAAAAAGGAGAAAGTTGGAACCTTTGAAAGTGCAAAGTGAATTACTTCTTAAGCAATCAACATGCAATTATTGATGAAGCCTTCTCTCTTTAACACTATTGTTATTTTGGGAGTTTCCCATACTTCTCTCTTTATCGGTTATTTTTTAACTCTCATTCATTCCATAATTCTCTTTCTTTTTTTTGTCTATTATAATAAATCTTATTCACAATATTGACAAACAATTCAACTTTTTATTCACAAGACAACATACTAGTTTAAGTAAAACTAAAGATGTTAATAAAAAGTACTAAAATATACTTTCCAAATAGAAAGGATTGTGTTAAAACTTGATATGATTGTAAGAACAAAAAGTATGTTCTAGCCTTTACTTACTTTAATTTCAAATCTGAGACACATGTTCCACAGAAACTATTTGAAACTAAATTTAGGATGGTTTCAATAAATAAGAGAAAAAAGCATATGATCCACATTATTGCAAAAACAAAAAATGTCTAGAAAGAGAACTTGAAGAAGAACATAACTTAATAGGACTTAACATCTTTCTTTTTTTCTAATAAGTACAAGCTCTCTGTATAATAACGAAAGAAAACTACATTCTCCATAGCCTCCACTAAATCATGCATGGTAGTTGTTGGATTGTACCTGTGAATTTCACCAACCGTCCATTCTAACATAAGGTCACCCCTATTCGTGAAGCCTAAAATTTGAATAGGATCTAGCTCATGTGTAGAGATATTTTTCCATGACTCATGGTTGCCATATTCAGTCAAAATCCACGTGGAAAAAATGTTACCTACTTCTTCCCTAGTATGCATCACCGTTCCATCCTCATACATCACCGTTTCATCCTCATACATCATTTTTTCTTCTATCAAGAGAAGCGACTCTCCCGTTGTAGTAATAGTCTCAGCATAACTAAGAGGATCTATATTAGGAAACGATATTTGTCCTACTACTTCATGAGTTAGATCAAATGTGAGAATAAAATTAGGGCCGTCTTCTATGGGTGTAACAATCCAGTGAAGCACACCATTGAAAAATAAGTAAGGGCGAAAATCGGAAGGAATGTAACATGACGGGATTTCACATGTAAGACGTTTCCATGACCATGTGATATATGAGAAAACCCAGATTGAGTCTATTTGAACATCAAGATCGTCGTTAATTTCACGGTGGACGAGGTTTACAATCTTGAAGTCATTGTTTATCTTATCAAAACCAAAGCCTGCACTACATAACCTTTCATCCCAAGCCATCACGGAGGGGAGCCATGCATATCTTCGAATCGTCGGGTTCCAAACAATGAATTTGAATGATTGTTTATTTGCAAGACATATTAATCCATTGCTTACCCCTATTACCAGTATGTCTTTAAAATCATCTATAATAGGACTCTCTATAGTACGAAACAAATCAAATTCATCATTATCATGATGGAGTGAGAAAGTTAGATGGCAATGCGGAAAATAAATGTATTTTCTGACAAGGTTATATTCACTCCATTTACAAGGACAAACTTTGACCAGCAAGATTTGTTGCTTTTTATCAAAAGTTATATTTGAGCTCCGAGATATAAAATCATTACCCGTGATGAGTTCATTCCAATCTCTACATACGAAGGCATAACGAAATAAAGTGTACGCATCCAATCTGAATAAAATTTGTTCAGCAACATGAAAGGAAATAAAGGGAAGGCTATGTGAGAGTTCGGATTCCATGGAGTTATAGTTGCCGCGGCACCTTAAGCGAGTGGAAGAAAATGAAATATAGAATGATCGATGATTAGGGCTTGGTTATGGCCGGGATCACGGTGTGCTCTACTATATATTCTGTATTACTATTACTATTAATTTAATTTAATATCCATGCGTATATCTTTTTTTTTCTTAACTGACGCATATATTTAGGTAAAAAAACTGACGCGTATGTTTTGGTAGAAAAAAAACTGATTCATCAATCAATTAATTCATTTTTTTTATTTCATTAGTTGAAACTTGAAAGTTGAATAACATAATATTTTTCGACCAAAAAAAGAATAACATTATTTTATGGAATTAAGCTTTTAATCGGATAGATATGCGTAATCTTTGACTAAGCACACATTGATTAGTTTTTTTTTACTAATAATGAGGCTTTGATTTTGGATTTGATTATTTTATTGAATTCATTTTTTAATGGATAGATATGCGTGATCTTTGACCAAGCACACGTTTGTTAGTGTTCTTTTGCTACAAAAGAGGCTTTGATTTCGGATTTGAAAACAAATAATATTTTTGATTTTTTCAAAAGTGCAAAAGTGCTTATATGATAATAAAAAATTTTAATTTGAGTAAAAATAATAAATAACTATTTCGCAGTGTAATAATAATAATTAAATTTGTTATGACAAAAAAATAATAATTAATTTTGTGACCCGGTGCAAAAAATAATATAATAGTATTAAATGTTAATTTGTAGTTTTGTATAATCTTGCTAATATTTTCTAAAGTAAAAATACATTTGTATCCCTTTAAAATTAAAACTCAACATTCTTTCTAATATTAGCAAGGTTATAGTTATAAAAAAAATATCAGCAAGGTTATAATTGGGAGGGGCTAAAACTTATTTTCACTTTGTATCAGCTAAGTTTGTTGTTGTTTTTGTTCTCTTTGTGTTTGCAACAAAGTAAATGTGGCAGGTTAGTTGTATTGGCTATTTTCAAGTGATGGATACAAAAGTAGCTAAGTAGTATTGGTGTTGAAATATGATTTGTTCTGAGGAATTTTGGCCACTGTGTTATTTTTAGGCAGCAATAACGGAGGAACAAATAAATTAATGAATTTTCTATAATAACGATGATCTCCTTTTCCATTGCAGAAGGACATGGGCAGGCAAATAATTTCTAGGTATGCTAAAATCATGTTTCTGAATTTTTGGTTGTGTTTAAGGTAGAAATTAGTTTCTGAATTCTCTATACTGTTTTATAAGTGATGGATATAAAGATAGTCTTTGTGTTGAAATATGATTTGTTTATACTAAATCTTGGTCACTATGTTATGCAAACTCACTATGTTATGCAAACTGATAGATTATAAACGAAATGCAAAAATTGATTACCCTTGATGAGCTCATTCCAATTTAAAAAACATTATTATTTTAAATTTGAGTTGAAAATGTTTTTTTCATTCCATGGAAAACTTTGTATAGTTGCAAAAATAGAAATAATTGCATCTATTTTTTATATTTTGTTAGTTTAAATATTTTATTTTGAATTATAAATTTTCAATTATTTTATTTTCATTTTTTAAAAGTGTAATTATATTTTATAAGTAAAAAAATGATCCTTCAAACTTATTGTTTCTTTACCCAAGTTGTTTTAAAATAAAATCTTTTTATCAGATGCATATTTTTCTATTTGAAATTATCTCTACATAAATCCATATTCTTTTAATACTTTGTTTGTAAATTAAAAGTTTGATTAACTGTTGATGTTTTAAAGATATTTGATTGAAAACAGTTATCTAATTGTTGAGATTGAGGATTATTATTTATGGCTTAGGTATGTTTTTGGTCCCTTAACTTTAGAGAAAGTCAAGTTTTGGTTCCTTAACTTTGAAAAATGTGATTTTGATTTTAGTCCCTTGATTTTGGAGAAAGTGTATTTTCGGTCCTTAGCTTTGAAAAGTGTGTTTTTTGTCCCTTAACTTTGGACAAAATGATGTTTTTAGTCCTTTCAAAAAAGGATAAAACATTTTCTAATCCCTTCATTTTCAAAGTTAAAGGACTAAAACATGATTTTGTGCAAATTTAAGGGACAAAAACATACTTGAACCAAATTTAAGGGGCTAAAAACACACTTTTCAAAGTTAAAGGATTAAAAGATGACTTTATCCAAAATTAAGGGACCATAAACACACTTTTCAAAGTTAAGGGACCAAAACATGACTTCCTTCAAAATTAAGGGACAAAAAACATAGTTAAGTCTTATTTTATTTAAAAATGTACAGTTTCTTTTGGTCATATATAATAATATAAATCAACTTTTTGAATTCAATATATATATAGTGAATGGTCATCATATATGTTTAAAAAAATATTAAAGTTATACATAAGTCTTTTTTTTTTTTATAAAATACATAAGTCCTTTTAACATTTAAGTTATACATATTTTGAATGGGCGAAGGGGCAAAAATAGCCACCGTAATTTTCAAAATGGACAACTTTGGCACCCGTAATTTCGATGATGCAAAACCATACATTATAAACCAAAATGAGGCAAATCTAGCACTCTTAAATATAGGTGTTAAGTTTGACCGTTAGTTGACTGGGAATGATGATATGGCATAATGATGTGGTAACATGAGGCATTATGTGTCACCCCAATGCTGATATGTATATGACATGACAAAAATGAAAAAAAATGACATTGCCCCTTCGCCCTACTTATAATCTGATTGTATATTAAATTAATAAAATGAAAAATAAGAAAAATCCCAACCCCTCTTCGTCTTTCTTGCTTTAGCGCACCCCCCCCTCTGCAACTTCCCAGTTCCCATAATCATCCTTCCTATCTCATATTCCATCCCATAATCTCTGTACTTCTAAAAATTTTATTCATCACTCTCATCCAAGGTTTTGAAACCCGACCCGAGCCTGACGGTCCGAGTCGGCCGGTGGAAAAACGGCTCGTTTGACTCTGTTGGGCCGCTTCGCTGGTCAGCCCGCTTTAGGCCGCTTTTAAGCCGTTGTTGTCCCGGAAGCCGGAGTTGGGCCGTGAACCGGAACGAGCCGGCCCGGTCAGAAATTGAAGACTGCAAAAAAAAAATATCAGCAGAAAAAAAAATGAACTTGATTAAAAAAATATCTTCATCCTAATTATATTAAGTTATTAAGTATTAACAATATTTATATATTTAATTTTCATTAAATTATTACGTCACCGGTTCGACCGAACGTTTCAACCGTTTTAACCGTTTCAACCATGACCCGCTCAGTTTTCCGGCTCGACGTCCGGCTCGGGTTTTAAAACCTTGCTCTCATCAAAGCCTCCATTGCAACAACTAAATGGAAGAAGATGAAATTTGGGCAGAAAAAAGATGGACTGGTGATGAAGACTGAGGGAAGCAAAACGTGAGTTTCAATACTGAAAATCGGAGAAGAAGCTCTCCAGCTCAGCTTACAAATTTGGTTATAACCGAATATTTTTTCCTCCGATTTGTTTCCATTTTTTCAGTTTCTATCTCTCTCGCTTTTCATCTTCAGTTTCTTTTTTACCCGCTCCTGTAGTCTGCCGCCGTCAAAGGCTCCTGGAAGTTCGACGACCTAGAAGCTTATCACCATCAAAGCCTCTGACTCGAAGAAGAAGACAATCTCTAAATTGATTTGAGAATTTAGTTTAGTTTTTTTATTAGTTAAATATCCAGTCAGATTATAAGTATGACTGGATATACATATCAGATTAATTTTTTTCATTTTTGCCATGTTCATATACATATCAGCAAGGGGTGACACATAATGCCTCATTGTGCCACGTCATTATGCCATATCATCATTCCCAGTCAACTAACGGTCAAACTTAACACCTATGTTTAAGAGTGCTAGATTTGTCCCATTTTGGTTTATAATGTCCGGTTTTGCACCATCGAAATTACGGGTGCCAAAGTTGTCCATTTTGAAAATTACGGTGACTATTTTTGCCCCTTCGCCCTATTTTGAATATACTACATCTTTTTTTTAAAAAAAAAAACACACGGCAATAGTGATTTGTTTTGTATTATTTTAAAATTTAATATCCCCTTACTCTAAAGTTTAAACTTATTTTGAAAGTGGAGTTTGTTTTCTATTTGTTAAAAATTTAGTTGTGGAGGCATTCTCAGAGATCACCATGGAGCTTTTGTTCATGCTTTCCAGTATCGATGTGGGCGAGTGTCGGTTATTACTGCAGAATCATGGGGTATTGAGTCTATATTGGTGGAAACTGATAAGAGGGAGGTGATAGATTTAATTTACTCAGAGGTTACTCAACGTCACCCAGATGCAACTATTTTAAGGGAGATTCAGTTATTGCTCCGTAGGTCGTGGGTAGTTGAGTTGTGTGTCTGTCCAAGAGATGGTAATATTGTGGCTGATATATTGGCAAGAGAAGCTCAGAAATCACAAGTTGATATATTAATTTATAGATCACCACCAAGAATAATCCGTGAAAGGCTTAGTAGGGAGATTTTGTCTTCTGATGTTGCCTCTGTGAATGTGACACAGTAGTTTGTGCTTTATTTCTTTATCAAAAAAAAAATTTATATGAGAAATAAAATTAATGACTGAAATATATATTCATTTAAATATTTAAAATTGGTTCGTATGGTTTTATTTTTTCGATTTATCATTTATTTATTTATACTTGCTGTCCTTATATTCCTTGATCCAATCTGTTTGCTTCATCTTTGTTTGTTTGAAATAAATCTTTCCGGGTATCGCCAGGGGAAACTAAATCTAGTTTGATTTGAAAGTGAAACCTTTATGATTGAGAGCTACTTTTGAACGTTTTTCTAATATTATAAGATTTATTGTTTTACTGTTTGGAATTTCAATTCGATTGTTTTGAAAATCTATTATTTGATTGCAAACTCACATTTTTTATGAAGCTCAATTTATATTATTGTAATTGTTTTTGTCATTATCTATAAGCTCAATTTATAAGTGTGATGTTTGGATATGCAAGATTTTATAAGCTCAATTTATAAATGTATGATTGTCATTATCTATACTATACCTAAAAACTTAAAGTAGTCATTTTTTGTAAATCACTACTTATCTTACTGATGTTAGCACTGTATATTTACTCTAACTTCTATCACAAAGAAATGTCTAATCATGTCAAATATCACTGTTAGGGTGCATGTGGAATGAACAGTAAATAAAAATTTGACTCTTCCGATAGTGTGTGGACCCCGCTTTGCTTACTTCTTTCTTGGCGTTTGCGTGGAGTGCTTCCACGCAAAAATCATAAAATAATCTCTAAACAGTAAAAACTCAAATAAAATCATAAAATAATCTCTGCTCAACGTCTCTCCTTCATGTCATTTTCATTTGTTTGACGACAATTTTCCCCTCCAAAACATCCGTCAACACATTATTGCGTGAACCAATCGTGGTCTAACGAATTACAAGTACACACTTTCGATATGACATGTAATTTTTAATTTGATGTGACGCCCTATTTTCAAATAACGAGCTAATTCTCCCGTGCGTTGCATGGGGAGCTAACCCTAAAGAAAATTTCACGTATTCAAGCTAATTCAATCAATATATGCAAGAATGGAGATTGCAGTCAATTAAAGTTTTATTGGATTTGTATTGTATTAGGCCATCAGTGAAATGTTATGTCGGTTTTCCGCGCTTCGCGCGGTCTGTTGAAGATTAAAATTAATATTATTATACAAATATGACATTAATAAAATAGAATCATGAGACAAATCTTTTTTCTTGATCAGCAAATATGAGACAAATCACTTTAGTAATATACCGAAATTTCAATATGATTATTATATAAAAATGCTAGTGTAATACACAAATATAAACTCTATTTCTGTAACTATTCTCAAAAAATGAATCTACAATCTTAACATCATCATATGAATTACAATGATAAAAATATAAACTTGATTTCAAAAGAAAAAATATTCATGACTAAAATTACAGCAGCTAAAAAAAGATGGAGTTTTAAAATAAACTGATAGATAAACATTATGAAGGATATGATTAACATGTTTGTCATTGCTGAGAATGAATGTAGTGATCAAAGGACACAACACCTGTCCATGGTGAAGGTATATTCAACAATCCAGAAACTTGAAACAACATAAAAGAGAAATAAAGATGGAAGGGGAAAAAGTTTGAAATAGAAAAAAATCATTAATCAGCCAAATTCCTTACCTACCAGATCAATGCATCTATTTGCACCAATCTCCACATGTGCCCCTATTATTACATTCACCATGTACATGTATAAGAATCTGGTTCAGCACTTGTGTTAAATTAGGCAATTTGTTTTTATCAACTTAAAATAGGTGATCTTCAAACACAAAGATTGGCTATTTAACATCATTCATATGAGAGAAACAAAAATTGGTAACCACTTGAACACAATTCAGCTGTGCAAATTTCATCTGGTTTGTCAACCTTCAAGGTAAGACAACACATGTAAAATCTTAACAAAACAGCCAAGGGAGCAATATATGAACTGCATCTTGAGATTTTATGCAGACCTGATATAGAAACAGAAGCAATCCATGAGCAAAGTGAACCCATCTTGGGGGAGGTGAGTCCAAATGAGGTGAGCAAATCTACAATCAAGTGAATAAATCAGAATAATGTAAATTAGTCACTGTAACAATAAAGACAATCACAGAGTAATTGTATTGTCTTTCTGACTATGTTCATGAGTCAAGACACAATCAAACACTAATAATAATATGGCTCTATATGAGAAGGCATTAATGAGACATGGCACTTATAAATTTGAATGAGAACATGTATACCTAATTCAATTGTTATTAAAAAATGATATCAATTGACAATGATATGACGTCCGATAGTAGGATGCTTTAACAAACTCATGTCATACTCACATAGCCAATGGAGGTGTTATTTTGTTCAACCTAGCTGCCACAAAGGCCAGGGGAAGGACTTTCAAGCGCAAGGCAATTTTTGAAGTGTTCCTAGCAGGTAACATGGTCAAATCTCTAAACTATCATTAACAACTAAGCAAAGCCTAAATGTTCTCCCAATACAAGTTGAGAGCACAATCAACACAATCAATCTGGATAATGAACATTCAACAAAAATTGGTCATAAACTAAAACTGACAACACCAAAAGCTAAACTTTACAATCTTGTAAAAGATTAATCAGTCCCCATGATGTTCATGATATGATTTAGCAATGAAATGAAAAAAAGCTCAAATCAAAGAATAGAAAGGAAAGCACTCACGGCATGAAAAAAGAACCCACTTTGTCAGTTCCAAACCTCTGAACCATGAAAAACACTTGAGCATAATTATTGTTGATACCCAAACAATACTCATAAAAAACAAAAACAATCACCAAAGCAGAACTAATTAAATTCCAATGAACTCATGACCAAGTCTGCTAAACAACAAACCATAAAAAACCTCTCAACACTAACACTACCATATCTGCCATTGAACTTGCAGCATCCTATAACCCTCCAACTATAGACAAAACTTCCAAAAAAAAATTAATGATATATTAGGGGGAAAATACACACACATTATATTCTATTTTTAATACTTAGCAATCACTTTACAACCGCAATCACTTTCAGGCTAAGGCACATAAAACAAAATACCATGAACAACAATAACACTAAACATGTATAGTTAGAAATTACCAAGATTATATTTTAACATCTTCTTGTTGAAAATTTCCCTAAAAAATCAAACAGACCACCAAAAACAGAGTAAGAGAAATTGATGAACAAATTGGCATACAACTAAAATGTACAAGAAGAATGACTTTAAAATAAAATACTTACTATGAAGTGTGTAGTAATCACACTTAGGCAGGAACGTAAATAGCCTCCCCCACCTGTGAAATATCTTCTTAACCATTACTTAGCTACAACATCTTCGACTGGAGTGCCTGGAAAAAGCGAAAAGAAGGAAGATGAGAGATTTAACTGTACAAAGCTTGAAACTTTCCAAAAAATACCCAAATAAAAAAGGAGACCCAGAAGCAAAAAAAAGAAGGAGAAAACCATTAGATTTATGGAAACATGCAAGTAAAAGAAGAAGAAGAAGAAGAAGAAGAAGTTCAAAAATGATAATACATCTATTCAATTTTGCAAGAAGCTCCAAATCAAACCCAAAAAAACCCAGAAGGTTGATAAGGGAAAACTTATAGCTTTCTTTGATAGAAGGTTGATTTAAGTGAGTGGGAGAGTGAGAGGGCTGAGAGAGATGATGAAAACCAAGAAGAGAGAAGAAGATAAGCCATGGAGGAGGAATAAAGAAGAGAAGAGAAGAGAGAGGAAGGAAAGTGAGGCGAAAAAGAGAGAGAGAGATTCTAATCAAAAGAGAAACTTTTCATTAGAGGGGCTTGTTAGGGGTGAGCATTCGGTTTTCGGTTCGGTTATTCGGTTAAAACCAAAATAACCGAAAACCGAATTGTATATATTATGAAAACTGAACCGAAACCGAATTATTTCGGTAACCGAACCGAAATAACCGAAATAATTCGGTTCGGTTTCGGTTTTAACCGAAATAACCGAAAATTTTTATTTTATAATAAATTTGATTTTTTTCATTTTCAATATATAAAAATTAACATTTTATATTTGATATATTGCATATCACTTTTAATTTAAAAGAAGAAATAAAAAAAACTATAGATTTAAACTCTAAATTTTAATTTATTTAAAGAAAAATATGATAAAATAATATTTTTTTAATTATTTTTTATAAATATTTTTAATTAATTCGGTTAACCGAATTATTTTTTAAATAACTGAACCGAAAACCGAAGACCGAAATAACCGAATTATACAACCGAAAACCGAAATAAATGAACCGAAATAACCGAATTCAATTCGGTTCGGTTTTCGGTTTGGTTTGCTCACCCTAACTTGTTCAACACTTTTTTTCTTCAGAGTGATACCCACTACTTGTGGGTCCCCCAGGCATTTGAATTTTGAATCCAAATCTGAAAACTGAAAATATTAAAATAATGTGGGACATATGTGTTGTTTAGGCAGTAAATTGTTAGAGAGAGGCTTGTGAGAGAAGCTTTTTTTTAAGACAATATGGACCCACAGACATATGTGTTTTGCTTTTATTGATTAATAATAATAATAGAAGAGCAGATGCAAAAAGGACACGTGTCGCGCAGTGAATGGTTGTTATGAACAGTAATCGTCAGTGGGGTTATAGGGGTGTAATGTCTTTATTGATATATAGATATGTTTTCAATTTTTTTTTATTTTATGGTGTAAATAAAAATATTTTTAAAGGTTAGTTGAGTTTTTTTTAGCACCACATCAAATTAAAAGTTACACGTCAGACCATATGTATATACTTGGGATTGGTTAGAACACAAATGAAGTGGTGTACCGGGTTCACGCACAAATATCTCACATCTGGTTAGAACATGATGGGGTGGACTATTGTTTTGTTACTTCTGAGTGGTGCATGAATGGATGACTGTGTGTAGGCTCAGATCGGATTGTTTTGTGGACAAGTTGTTGGGAATTTTTCAAGCTATGCATCTTCAAGGGGTCCCTCAGAGCATACAAATAGTTAAATGTTAAGGGTGTAGCTTGTAATGGTTCTTTCCCATGGCGAGATGATGACAAAGATGGACGATGTGTTTACAGATGCTGAGGTGGCAATATGTTTAACTTCTTAATCACAATTACATGTTGGTGCTTGCATAAAAGTTAACTTCTCACTGTAATTACACTTTTCTACCATAAAGAAGATTATATTCATATATATCATAGTCAAATTGAGTTTGTTTACCAAAGGATTTGTCATTAAAAATTATATGTATCATTCAGTCGGTCTCCATTTATATTCAAATTGCGTGATTTTTATTATGAATATTTCATTATAGTTTTCTCCACATTTTGTTTTGGGAAGTTAATTTTAGCTGGTCAAGTTATTTGTCCTAGGTTTAGGACCATATAGGGCATTGGAAGCATTTTTGTGGTTCTGATCCGCCCAACAATTATGACTTGTATAATTAACTTAGTTAGTGTTGATGTTTGCAGACAAGATACATGGCAGATGAGGGAAGGAACTGTTGGGCAAGTTTTGGAATGCACAGACTGGGAAAGCTAAGGAAGGAGAGATGGTTGCAACTAAAATTGTTCGTGGGCTAAACAAGTATAGGGAAGCAGCCATGGGAGAGATTGAGGTGCTACAACAGCTTGGATAGAGATTGAGCAACCATGAAGTAAAGGTGGCAATCGGTAAGTACTCTTAATTGAAATTTCAAGCAGTGTGAACCAATGGCATTTAAATTCTCTTTTATGGCATTTGGTTAAATGGATTTATTCCTTGCAGTTGTGTACAAACACGGAACTTCTTGGCTTGATAATGGTCCACAGATAGCAGAAGCAGCATTTTCACTCATGCTGTATGGAAGAACCTGTTTTATGAGGTGTGAAAATAGTCATTGAAAAGCTTTCCACTTTATTGCAAAAGTAGTTAGATAGCCTTTTGACATCAAAAATTGAACCCTTGGTTTTGCCGATTGTTTGTAAAGCTGATAATAAACACAAAAGCATAATTGAACCTCACTAGAGAGAGCCACACAAAATGCACTGACAATTGAACATATTTTTAGTCTTTTAGTCACTTCATTATGGATTGACAGATCTTTGATGTACTTGGGTGACAATTCTGCTTGTTTAATGATTTGCTTGCTTTTCTTTGTTTTTTTCTTCCTTTTCGTGGTTTTAAAGACAAGGATTCAATCATATGATTCATATCTTTTTGTTTTGCATTATTGTCCATATATAGCCGAGTCAAAATTGTTCCTTTTGTTTTGCATTTTAATTTAGCTAATTATATTACATTTGAAGGGCTGATTCTTTGACCTGTGTGCATGCAGTGGAGAGGGAAGTTGGTTTTGAAAAATATGAATCTGAAAGTTAGTGGAACCTGATTAGAAAAATTAGGTGACATGGCAGGGCAGGTGAAGGTTGAAGGTAGAGGAAATTTAAATGAGTATTATGAACTTTTTATATTCTTGGGATTTGTATTTTGAGATTTTTTTTAATACTTTTGATTAATTTTTTGTTGTATGAAGTTGTCAAGGAATTTCTTTCATTACTTTAAGGTTACATAATGATTATTCTTATTAGTGGTATTTATAAACATATGGCATGAAGCGCAAGTAAGTTTCCTATTTTTTTTACAATTTTTCTACAAACTACTCTTGATTAATTTTCGCTTGCAAGTTTTTTCTTTTGTTTGACGAGAGTTTTTGCTCGTTATTATTAGGGAAAATTAAATACAGGTCGCTTGTAGGAGACTTAAAATTAAATACAGGTCAAGAATAAAATGGCACTTATGATGAATAATGACAAGAATAAAACAGCCTTTAAGGAAAATAATGAAATTGAGGAGGAGAATATTGTGGTGGTCTCGCCTAATAAGTATGGTATGAGGGCTGATGGTTAGATGGTATGATAACTATTGAGCCCAATAAGCTTGTGAGACCAATAAATATTTTAAATGGATTGAGGAAAGGGGAAGATGTGCCATAAAATCAAAACATAACAAGATTACCAATGATATATGCATATAATAAGCCTATTCTTTTTCTTTTGAACTGAATGCAAGAAAACACCATCTGGCTAGAGAAATTCTTGCGTGAATCTGGTGTACCACGTCATTTGTGGACTAACTAATCATAAGTAGACACATTTGATATGATGTGTAATTTTTAATTGGGTGAAGGGGCAAAACTAGCCACCGTAATTTTTCAAATGGACAACTTTAGCACCCGTAAATTGGATGGTGCAAAACCGGACATTATAAAGCAAAATGGGACAAATTTAGCCACACCGTTAAGTTGAAACTAGAGGTTAATGAAGGTGGGCCTCACACCAACACTCACGTCTGTTAGCTTCAACTTAACCGCGTGGCTAAATTTGTCCCATTTTGTTTTATAATGTCCGGTTTTGCACCATCCAATTTACGGGTGCCAAAGTTGTCCATTTGGAAAATTACGGTGGCTAGTTTTGTCCCTTCGCCCTTTTTAATTTAATGTGACACCCTAAACTAACCATTAAACATATTTAAATCTCATATTTTCAATGTTTTTTTATTTTATAGTGAAAATAAAAATATTTTTCAAGGTTAGTTGAGTTTTTTTGTCACATCAAATTAAAAATTACACGTCATACCATATGTGTCTACTTGTGTGTCTACTTGTGATTGATTAGATCACAAATGACGTGGTGCACCTGGTTCACGCAAGAATGTCTCCCTCTGACTATTTCGGTAGAAAACACTCTTATCACTTAATGATCTTCTTATCTTATTACTCCCGCCTTATTTGACTTTTGTTTGGAGGTTTTTTGACCAATATGCTACAACACAAAAAAAGAATTACCAATATGCTGCACTAAAATAAAAAATTACCAATATCCTATATATATAAGAAGTCGTTCTTGGCATGAATGACTTCTAAAGTCGTCCTTGCCAAGAAAGACTTCCTAAGTTGTTCTTGGGAAGAGTGTCTTCCCACATGTCCCACAAACTCATTCTTCCCTTGCATGATCTTAAAAAATGTTACTTCCTCTAGTCCTAATATAAGACCTAGTTGACTTTTTTAGAAAATTCTATAAAAAAACAAAATAAGTTAATTATAAATTGATTTACCTAATTTTTCCCCTAAACTAGTTTATTTTACCAATAAACTAATGTATAATCTAAAAATATATCTATAAATTGATTTACCTAATTTTTTCCCTAAACTAGTTTATTTTTTCCCACATGTCATATTTATGTAGCTTACTTAGAAATAGCATATTAAACATGTATCTTTTTGTTGGCAAAAAAAAAATATCTTCTTTAATTATCTCAATATTCCTTATTAACTTTAAAAAATTTAATGTCATATAAAAAAAATAATTACACGTAAATTTAATGTAGCTCATAATAGTCTAAATTTAAAGAGCATATAAAAAAAATAATAACGAAAGTTCATAAAAAATAAATTTAGCATACCCTATAAATTACCACATCTAGTTCCCCTTCTCATACGATATGGGCGTGGTGGACGTTATTCTTCTATGTCGTTTTGTTGATGTTGAACGTTATCCTTTAGATGAGAGCTTGACATATTTAAATCAAACCAAGGCGACTCATTCAAATGAATAGAATGCCTATGTGTGACAGATGCGTCGTTTGACGACCCACCATGCTAAAAAGTAGAAAGTATTATATACTCAAAAGTGATAAAATGCTTCTACTTTTACAGGAAGTCACTATTTATAGGGTATGCTAAATTTATTTTTTATGAACTTTCGTTATTAATTTTTTTTATATGCTCTTTAAATTTAGACTATTATGCACTACATTAAATTTATGTTTGATTATTTTTTATATGACATTAAATTTTTTAAAGTTAATAAGGAATATTGAGAAAATTAAAGAAGAACCAACAAAGAAGATACATGTTTAATATGCTAATTCTAAGTAAACTACATAAATATGATGAAAGATAAGAGGTTAATTGTTAACATTTTTTAAGATCACGCAGGGGAAGAATGAGTTTGTGGGATATGTGGGAAGGCACTCTTCCCAAGAATAACTTTAGAAGTCATTCTTGGCAAGAACGACAACGACTTCCTATATACTCCCTCCGGTCCTAAATATAGGACCTACATAACTTTTTTGGGGGGATTAAGGAAGACTTAATTTTAGATGTCTTTCCAATAATATCCCTCCTTAATAATTCTTTAAGGTGTTGGTGAGAGGAAGATTGTGGTTAAGGAGTTGTTAAAAAGAAGAAGGGTAATTTAGGAAAAAGGTGACCAAAAATGTAATTAGGTCTTATATTTAGGACCAAAATGAAGTCTCTATCTAGGTCCTATATTTAGGATCAGAGGGAGTATATAAGATATTGGTAATTTTTCATTTTGCTGCAGCATATTGGAATTCTTTTTTTGTCGTGTAGCATATTGGTCAAAACACCTTGTTTGGATAGATTAAAGATTAGTTGCTCTTTACTTGTTTGAAAATTGGGATAATTAATTAGAGGTCCCTCACAAGGGAGTTAATACTGGAAAAATCCCAAAAGTTGAAAATATTAATGTAGGGTCCCAAGGGACCTCACATTAATATATTTGAAAAGTGAAAAGACAATTTTGCCCCTAGCCTTAAAAAAAATTTACCTCCTCCCCCCACCCACCCCTCCCCCCCTCCTCCTCCCTCACCCACCCCCTCCCCCCTCCAGCAGCCCCTCCAGCCACCCCCCACCCTCCCCCCTCCCCTCCCACCCCTCCCCCTCCCCTCCAGCCGCCCCCCCACCCCTCCCCCTCCCCTCCAGCCGCCCCCCACCCTCCCCCCTCCCCTCCAGCCGCCCCCCCCACCCCTCCCCCTCCCGTCCAGCCCGCCCCCGCCACCCTCCACCCTCCCCTCCGGCCCGCCCCCGCCACCCTCCCCCCTCCCCTCCGGCCCGCCCCCCCACCCCCACCCTCCCCCCTCGAGCCCGCCCCCCCCACCCCTACCCTCCTCCCTCCACACCCCCACCCCCACTCCAGCTCGCGAGGAGGAGTGGGGGTGGGGGGCGTGGAGGGAGGAGGGTAGGGGTGGGGGGGGCGGGCTCGAGGGGGGAGGGTGGGGGTGGGGGGCGGGCTGGAGGGGAGGGGGGAGGGTGGGGGGGCGGGCTGGACGGGAGGGGGAGGGGTGGGGGGCGGCTGGAGAGGAGGGGGGAGGGTGGGGGGCGGCTGGAGGGGAGGGGGAGGGGTGGGAGGGCGGCTGGAGGGGAGGGGGGAGGGTGGGGGGCGGCTGGAGGGGAGGGGGAGGGGTGGGGGGGGCGGCTGGAGGGGGGAGGGGGTGGGTGGGGGGAGGAGGTAAATTTTTTTTAAGGCTAGGGGCAAAATTGTCTTTTCACTTTTCAAATATATTAATGTGAGGTCCCTTGGGACCCTACATTAATATTTTCAACTTTTGGGATTTTTCCAGTATTAACTCCCTTGTGAGGGACCTCTAATTAAATTTCCCTTGAAAATTTCTATAAAAAATTACTTAATTATATGTGAATATTACTTTCTTCTCATTTTCACGGTGCTTTGGCTTATGCTTCTTTTACTCACTTTCTTCTGTTATGTTTCAAGGGTTATTATTTTCATGTTATATATTTGGGCTCACTCTGTTTTGATTTTTTTAATTGATAAGTGAATGAAAATTTTTGACATTATTATGATTTTGAATTTTGATAAGAAAAAAATTTTGAAATGTATTTTTTTTACTTTGTCCATTTTTTTCTCTAACGGTTATTATTTTAAATTTTGAATTGTATTTTTTTTACTCGATCAATTTTGTTGTAATGGTTATTATTTTTATTTTTGATTTGTATTTCTTGCTACTTTCTCTATTTTTAGTGCTGCTAAAAAAGATTAGTTTATACTCTCTCCGTTCCTAAATATAGGACCTAAATGACTTTTTTAAAAAATCCTAAAAAACGCAAAAAATAAGTTAATTATAAATTAATTTACCTAATTTTTTCTCTTAAACTAGTTTATTTCACCTATAAGCTAATGGATAATCTAAAAAGATATCAAATATATCATGATTTAATAATCTATTATAATTATAATTATATTAATTGTATTAAATTATATAATAAACATACTTTCTATTATTTCTTCAATCAATTTTAACGGTTATCTTATTAGTTTTATTCTGAAAGGAAATATAGATATATTTAGTTTGACTTATTATTATATTTCATTTTTATATAGGAGTATATTACTATTATATTGTGGTAATTTCCGAAAATATCCGCGCACAAGTTGCATGAAGTAGTGGATAGTAGTTTATATGCGTTGGATTATATAAACGGCGACGATCATTTGTTGGCACAGTCCGTCAAAGTTAAGAATCCAGAATAAGGGTTTAGAAAAGTATGGGTTGGCGGTGGGACTGGAGGCCATTTGGGATTGGGAGATGACGACGATTTGTAGGTTTTGCTGTAACCATCTCCTCCGTTTTGCTTCCGTCAACCTCGACCATCCAATCCCACTGGGACTGTAAGAAATCCCTTCCCTCCCACTATACAATCCAATCCTGTGATAGTGAAGCCAAAGAGCATTCACAGCTCTCGTCGTGTCGGCCGCCATGCTAACTTCCTTGGCCGCCGGAGAATCAGGGTGGCAGTGGACCTCTTCGACTAGAGCGCCTACGCCGTTAACTGAGCCGTCCAACGCTACCTCCGTCAAGGTGAGAGGTGACGCTGTCATCCTCCTCCACGTCAGCCCCAACAACGTCCTCTTCAGCGTGAGGTTGTAACTGTGGCGGTGGTGGGTAATGATATTGATGAAAAGAGAGAAAGCCTTCACCTTTTGTTTTTTCTTCGGGAATCACAAATTCCCTTTTCAAGTTTCAAGTTTAAACCCACTTGGTTTGCTTCTTCCATAGAAGAAATGATAGAAAGAGTACTTAATGAATTTATGGAAACAACATCTTTTTCCTGAGAATGATTGCTTAATTTCACTTTCATTTTCCCATTTCAATGAGTGATTTTTATATGCTGTGTCATATCGTGATTTTTTTATTTGTGATCCATTTCTGTTGAGTGCATGATATAGGGGTCCACTGTTTCAAGGCTATAAGAATTCTCATGGTGGGTCTTGATGCTGTTGGTAAGACTAACAACAATGAAACATCTCTTGATGAAATGAGAACAAAGAAATGGAGCTGGCATTTATTAGTCAAAGGTTAATCTTCCTTTTGCTTCAGGTTCATTTTCCATTTTCCAACTTTGTTTTTTAATCTTGCTCAATATAAAGTCATTATTCGATTTTGCTGAAAAAGCAATAACAACTTCAATGATGGCCTTGACTATCTCTTTTGGTGCTGTTTCACTATAATCCTTAATATGTTTTTGATAGTTATAAAATTTTTCTTGGGTGCTTGATTTCATAATTGACATCCTATGTTATACTAGATCAAAGTATTTGGCCATATGGCTTTGAAAGGCCATATCTACAAAGGCAGGAAACCTGTCCAATGGAGCCCCTCATCAAGGACAGCACTTGCTGAGGCTGAGTTGTAAGTAAATTAACATTTTTATGCCTTTCAAATATTTTTTTTTATAGATCATAAAGACATATGAATTTGTTTTGTACAGCATTGGATTTGTCGATCTTTAACCATTTTTGGTGATCTATTGCAATCTCATCATTGTCTATAATGGGGTTTGTTGATTTCAAGTCAATGCAAATTTAAAAATTAAGGAGTCATGCATATGGTGGGGAACTATTTCTGGGGATGTTCAGCTCTATCTTGACATTTCACTTAAGTTATTGATTTGCATATTAGTATGGGTTTGTTTTCGTTCATGAGGTGAATTTAATATGTTGTGATAATGTGGTGATTTGAGTTTAATTCAATTATGTAGGTAGTGATGGTTACTATTTCACTTTGAGTTGCTTGAACATCAGATTTTACTGTGGTTATTTACTTAGAAATCGGTGTTAAAATTGTTTTGAGGTTTCAATCTGTTTTGTTTTGGAATTTGGTGTTAAAATTGTGGGTTTTGACTATCCTAAAATTGGGAATCTTTGTTGTTAATGATTTTGGTTAGTGGTCCTGTTTTGCTGGTCTTTTTTAATATGCATTGAGGGTGGTTTTATTCTATTGCAATCATGACATGAAATAGCATTTGGCTTCTATTGCAATACCATCATTGTGAAGTGCATATAAACTAATGTTCTCCAAAAAGATTACAGTGTTCTTTCATTCCTCACCCATCCTCTTTGTTGAATTTTCAGGATCACATCTTGATGTTTTCTTTCTTTTGAATTCTGCAGATGTGGTGCAGGAAGTGATGAAGGATAAGAGAGAGGGGTTTATGAAACCCACTCATAGAATCATGAGTTGCATTAAAGCTCAGAAGTCTCAGAATTTGTTGCCTTTTAATTTTGATAAAGTTCTGCTGGGGATGCCTAATGGGTTAGTATTGTGCAGCTTATATAAGCAGCAAGGTTCTCCAACAGCAAGGTTCTCCAGCTTATATAGACAAATTTCTCCCTTTTTAACATGTCTAACACTAAGCACCCAGCTGTTAAACTACTTTATACTGAGATTGAAAATGGTCTTTGAATCAAATTCCTCACTGTATTCAAATTTGGTGCAGATGTTGCAAACTCAGACAAGGGAGGGCAAGGCAAAGAAAGAGCCCTGCTGCAGCAAGGGCTTTGTTTGGCTCACTAGGTAATAATATTATCAAAATGGTACCTTATTTTGTACTTTAGATGGGTGATTTGCATTAAAAAATGAGGTGTTTTGAATGCTTACTGTATCTTGACAAAAACAAATTGCTTGCTGTATGTTTTTTCTATTCAGTCAATCAGAAGAAGTGTAACCTTTTTTAATTATTACTGTGTGTGTGTGTTTTTTTTTTAAAAAAAACTGCCTTTGTTAGCCAATTATCTTTGTTGTTTGAACTCACCACGTAGGTTATTTGTCTATCCTGAAATATGTTGTCTTCTCGGTCACTTCTATTTCCAAATGGGTCAATTAATCAGCTGCACATGTGTTGTTGACATTTTGCTTCCTTTAAATTGGAGGGTAAAGAAAATTCTGGAGGGTAACACCCTGTTAAATTATGAAGATTATTATTGTCATAATTGAATTGCATTAATTATACAGTTTCCATTAGTATCACTCATATTTTGTATGATCTCTGTTTTTTGTCAGATATTGTCGATGATGTCTTTCATTTTTATTACTGATGACTACTTATTCATGAGAATAGTTCAAGCTCCAAATTATAGAAAGATACCATTTCTTTAGAGATTAGCTACAAATCTTTGTCACTAAAAATGGGGATCTTTGTTTTTAAATGATTTTAGTTGGCAGTCCTGTTTTGTTGCTCTGGACACTGTCTCAGGCTCATTTCAAAATTATATATATGTACCATGTAGATGCTTGCCACTTTTTATGAGTTATGCTATGTTATTGTTAACCATTTTCATATCATATAGATAATACTGTTGCATTTACTTCCAGGTATTTTGCATTATTAGTGTGGTAAGCTGTAGTTCCAGGTTCAATTGATCATGTCAGACTATTGTGATTTTGATGTATTGTATTTTCAATCCAATTCTTCATGTAGCAGATTGCCTGCCCCTAATAATTGTCAGGATGTTGAAGTCCTAAGGTTAATTTTTTTCTATCCCAACTCAATACATCAGCATTATTGTGCTGTCAATTTAGTTGTATTTTCTTTACAAGTCAAAGATGGACATGTATGATTGTCTTTCTTAGAAGAATCTATACCAAATTATCCAGTGGACTAACACAGAATGTCGATTGTTGTTTTTCTGTTACAGCTTTGAGCCCAAGAAGATTTTTGCAATACAATTGCTTTGTGAGCTGATTAATTGGTAGTTAATGCACACGCGCATCGCGCGAGAGGCCAATCTCGATATGGCATTTTTTAGTGTGCAATGGATGTTTCATAAATGCTGGTGCTTTTTAAATGCAGTTTAAGTCTTAAGCTGATGTTTCATCGCGCGGGAGGTTTTCTTTAATTTATCAATTCCATTTTCAGCATCTTCTTAGTTCTGCTGCTGTTTGGTCTTCCATACAAAAACTTTTGGCAACAAAGGCTTCATCCTGTGTATTTTTGGTTCCCATTTCCACTGTAATTTCAAGACTATTGCAACTTTTGTACGTTTCATGCTTGGATTTTACAAATCCATGTCCTAATTCTATCATGGATTATATAAATCCAATGTTTTTGGATATTGTATGCTTTCTCAATTTAGTAGTTTTTCCAGATTATTTACTCTATAGCACTTTTCAGCTTTTTGGTTTACCATTTCAACTGCTTTGGATTATTTTTATGTTCCATTTAGCATCTACTTTTACTCAGTAGTATATTACAGTAATTGAAAGCATATAAAGTAAATCATCCGTGCACCGCACGGGAGTAAAAGTTTGTTATATTATTAGGAAATATTTAGAGTAGAAGAATATTATGTTATTATTAGGGAATCATGTTAGGTAAACTTGTAGCAGAAGTTTACTATCTTTTAGGAAACTCTTGTATTATAAATATGTAATCATATGAATGAAATAATCATCAGTCTTTCACACATCCTTTGTTTCCACGTCCTAGTATCTCAATAGTTGAGATTTATCGTAATATAAATATTTACCATCTCTTTTAAAAAAATATTGTTGAAGTGTTACAATTTGCTTTATCATTTCATCAAGTTCTTGTTTTAATTTTAAGTGAATTGTGATATTTCCAGTGACAAGGCTTACTTTGTGGATCTCTTTGTGAGAGCATCAAATGCACCTGCCATAAAGATGTATGAAAAGGTGGGATTCCGATTTGTCACAGGCATTGTAGACTTTTTTAACACATGACCATCCTTCCTTAACGGTTAAAAAGAGTGCATGAATTTCATGGATTTTTATTTTGGCATTGTATCATTAGCTGATTCTTCTAGCAGTTTAGAACCCCCAAAATTAGTAGCAGTTTAGAAACCCTAAAATGCAAAGACCAAAGGCCTTATTAATTACATCACAAATAAAATTAATTACATCACAAATAAAATGCATTGTACATTTAAGACATCCAAAGATGTTTGATAAACTTCTATTCATAATAGACTTTGATGAAAATATAAATTTGTAGTATCTGTGCAATGATTGATAGAACTAACCCTCAATAATGCATGATAGAGTTCAATTAAATTTGGGAGTGAGCATATTTGGCAAATCTTTAATATGGACAGTGTTAAATTACTTTCCTTTCTAAAATCATCTCTCCTTGATTTCTTCTCATACGGTTTCATTCATCACTACTTATAGATGTATGTTAGACTATTCTTTTGGACATTTATAGTGGTCTTATGTAGCAAAAGAGCTGAATGATAAAAAGGATTTTCCTATTGACCTTTCCTTACATGTCACAGCATCAGGTAACATTGACAAAAAAGGTTACTGAACAAGTTAGATTACTTGCCACGGCTGAAGATGAGAAACTTAAAGAGACAAACTCGGATGTGATCCCTCCTTATGACCAAGCAAAGGCTCTTGGAAAGACAAATACGATGTAATACAAATTCATTAATTTTTTTTCTTTTTATTAAACATTTCCAATTACAAGAGTAACCATGACCCAGGTTTGTCTACAATAGCAAAACAAAAAAAAATGAAAAAATGTTCAGTCGATGTCCATCTTCTTTGTCTTGAAGGATTTAACTTGATAAGACATCTTCATTGTCTTGAAGGATTTAACTTAATTTGACATGTCTTATCGTCATATGTCAAACAAATATGTTGCATTCCTTGAGCTTCTACCTCCCACATCTGGTCCCATGCTTGGGAGTCCACCATTTCAAACTTCAAGTTCCTGCCATTGTTTATCCTAGTGACCTTAAATCTATATTTAGACCCGTTTCTACCAAAGATATCCTTCCAGGTCCCCTTAAAGGATAGCTTCCATGGGACATTAAAGAAACGGCGTTTACCTGAGTACTTGAAGCGAATATTGTAGTAATCTTTAGCCATTGTAACCTGAAAGATTAACAAGAATCATGGTAAAAAAAAAGATTAATCAAGAATATACTAGTATATTATTACAAAGATAAATCTTAGAATGGGTAAAATTATTTTGAATCTTGGTTTTACTGAATCTAAAAAATTCTCTGAAGCTCTTAAAAAAAATATTTTATCAACAGGGAGCTTACCTCGAGAAGGCAAAGGAAGTCGTTCTAAACTTTCGGGTTGAGAAAATAGTGAATAAGTCGCAGTGAACAGATCGCAGTAAATATTTTTTCTTTTGGGTAGAGAGAGATATGAATATTCTGTTGAATATGGGCAAGAATGAATAAAGGAAAATGAGTGGCTTGTTTGGTTCCAAGAATGAAAGTAAAGAAATGGGTGTGTAAATAATTTGAAAAGTTAAGGGTAATATGGTCATTTACATATATCCCGGGCCCCACAAGTTTTCTCTCTCCATCTCACACTTATCATGGGACCCACAAACTTTACTTTCTCATTATTACCCCTATTTTCCATCTTTTACCCTTTCCATTTCTAATTCTTTACTTTCTTTCACACAACCAAAAACACTCTAAAGTGGAGAATTGGAGAGTGAAAGGGGTAAAGATGGAAAGTATGGGTAAATTAAGTAATGATGAAAAATAAAATGTGTGGGCCCAAAAAAAGTGGGAGATAGAGAGAGAAAACTTGTGGGCCTCAGGATATATATATATATTAGAAAAATACCCTCTACTATTTATACTTTCCAAATCTTTGCTAATTTTTCATGCAACCAAACAAGCTCCTATGTATTGTTTTGTTTTGGTTTATTTATGGAAAACTAATTTAAGGTCTCCCACAAGGGATTTAATACTAGAAAAGTCCCAAAAGTTGAGAAAATTAATGTAGGGTCCTAAGGGACGTTACTTTAATATACTTGAAAAGTAAAAAGACAGTTTTGTCCCTTGACAAGTTACTGAGTGTTGATAGGCTAGGTGCAAAACTGTCTTTTTACTTTTCTTGTATATTAAAATGAGGTCTCTTTGGACCCTACATTAATTTTCCTAACTTTTAGGACTTTTCTAGTATTAAGTCCCTTATGGGGGACTTTAAATGAATTTTCCTTTATATTTATATATGTGTATTTGTTAATGTTAATAGTGAAAAAGACAAATAAAGTTCCCAATTGGCAAAAGGACGATTGAAGTGGCTAAATTGTAAAAAGCACAAGTCGGGTCATTGACACTCAACTCACTTTACCAAATTATGAAAAAAGATTAAAATGCCCTTAAAAAACACACTTGCTCCACCCTCTTCAACCTCAAACTCACCCAACATCCTCTTCAACCTCAAACTCATATTCAAAGAATCCAATAAATGTTGTAAAAACCGGACCGGAAGGTGAGTCGGATAGAGCTCCGGGTCATGGTTCGAACGGTCGGACCGGTCGGACCGATGGTCGAACCAATGACTTAATAATTAAAGAAAAATTTTGACTTTGAAATATAACTCATAAAAATAAAGGACGAAGACCAAAAAATAATATATATAACTATGACAAGGTACAAAAATGATACCTACTTTTACCATGTAATCAAGAATGATAGTTTTACTAATATGACAATAATATTAGGCATGAAATATCTAAAATATATATAAACATATTGTAGACCTTTCACTTCTTCATTTTTAATGAAAGATAATTGACTTAGAAAATATATAGGAATTAAAAACTTATTAAACAAACTATTTTTTTATTTAATTTAGTAAAAGGTGAGCTAAATTTAAATTTCATGCTTCAACTTTAACCATTAACAAGTCTATTATTTCGAGGAGAGATGTAACTTTTTCAATATTTTGATCTTTTATCCTTTCATCTTCTTTCTGAACTTTCTGCTTCATCTTGTTAACTTCACCTCTTTCAAATTTCCCTCTTTCAGGTGGCATCTTTCAATTCTTTTTTTTTCATTTCTTGAATGTTTTTTGTTGTTATTAAAAGAAAAATGACAGAGTAGATGGTAGATTTCTCATCTTCTTCCTCCTCCATTCTCCTTTTTCTTCTCTCTTGTGCAGATCGCCCTCTTCTTGTACAGTCCGTTTTTTTTTTCTCGAAAACCGCTACGGCTCCGGTTGAACCGCGGTTTTCCGGTTGGAACGGCGGTTCTCAAACCCCACCACTCTCGTCGTGAGGCCGTCGAGTCGCGCCGCCGTTGAGCCACCGTGAACCCGCTGTGAAGCCTCGCCGTCGTGAACCCGCTGTGAAGCCACGCCGTCGTGAACCCGTCGTCCGCCGATAACCCAACTTCTTATATTGTGTAAGTATGATTTAAAATATTAGCCTTCACCCGCCGTGAAGCTTGTTAAGTATGTTTATATATGTGCGTGTCATAAGATCCTTTTCCTCATGCTTGTTCTGTTTCTTTTTTATCTGATACATTTCTTTCCTTCTATGCTAGACACTTGTATTCTATTTTGATCGCACATTTCAGTGTCATCTTGTTGCTTGTTATTCCATAACTGAGATCATTACTCTGCCTATATGTTGTACCATCTTGTAGGTTCTGGGTTTATAAATGGTTTAAGAACAATTTGTTTTTCTACTTTTGATTGGTCTATGTTCAGGACTATGCGAATGTAATTTGGATTGTGTTTTTATCATTTTGTATTCATACTTTAAAAATAATAGTGTATTTAAGATTGATTCAACAAGTTCCATCTATTGTGCAGGATTGTGCATTGGTATTTCACCTTAACAAAATATGTTGCTTTTGGAAATCTTGATGTTATCTTTCATTATGCCCAACAAGTGAATCTTGGATGTTATCTTTCATTATGCCCAACAAGTGAACTGCTTGCAACATATGAAGAGAATAGGATTCTTTTAGCTTTCTGTTGATAGGAATTTGTAAGAGTAATGTCACATTAGGATGGTCAAGTAGAACTTTGTGTCACAAGCAAAATGTTAAAATTAAAAGAAAATAGGTGGAAAGTTCTATGACACTTGAAAGTTGAATTTTCTTTCTTGCAAAACTTTTCTGACTCTTTAATAGTATGCAATAAAACAAATTTAGTGACCGTGATGTGGCACATGTAAAGTTATGCAGAACACCCCCTGTTTTATATTTCCCATATGGCAGTGTAAGCGACTAAGGTGTTCATTTGGACCAACATTTTGTAATTGATCTTTTATTTTTCTAATGAACTTGGAATCAAAACCATGGTGTTTTGCTTCAAATGGAATGGTGTAGTTTTGGGCAATGATTTTGCTTCAAATGATATGGGAAGTTACTTTTGTAGGTTGGTTTCTTCCTCCACTGTGCCATGTGTGATTTGCTAAATTCATTGGGCTGAGTGATAATTTTCTCAATAATCTTTGTAATCACTACAAACACCACCTTTAGCTATCCGATGGTCCTTATCAAAATCTTTTTTAGTTGCCACTAATGATTTATCTAACATTTTCCTTTGTTTTTTTGAGATCTATGTTATCTGAAATTTGCATATATAATCACAATTCTCACATTGAATGTTCATGCCTCTCAGATTCTGTGAATGGCTATAGATTTGCACTATGAGGATTCCGCAGGACAATCAGATGCTCCATTTGGAGATAAGTGTTGTTTGGGAAATTGGGCATTTACCCCTGAAGCAATTGCATTTTGTGATAGGAATGCTACTCGTGACTTTGAATGCTATATCTGCCTGAATTCCTTGCACGATCCAGTATTAAACCTTTCTGGTGGTCACCTCTACTGTTGTTCCTCCATCTACAAATGGCTCCATCTCAATACTGATTCTCAAAATGGAACATTATGCATGATATGCAAATAACAAATCTGACTCCACAGCACCATCCGAAGATGAGTCTCACAATGTAGGCATCATATATGCAAGGGTCTTTGGTAATCAGTTGATGAACATGTACTCTTCTGATTCATGTGATCTCGTGGGGAATAACTATCCTAGGATGAGAAGGCTTTTGAGCAAGTGGATAAATTACTTGGCAGAATTTGTTTTTTCTTCCTCAGCTGCACAGTTTTGTGTCTTCTCTTATTCTGATTTCCGATTGCTACTTCATTTTACAGTTATAGTTTTTACATTCATGTAAAAAGAAGCTTTATCATGTGTATTTAGTCTGATTTTGTTATATGCTTTGTAGGAAGCAGTACGTTCGGTAATGCCAATAAATTACTAAATCACCCAGAGCTTTGAAAAGCAGTGACTAGCTGATACTTTTTTTCTTGGTGATTTTCCACAATTATCCTACATCACATGCTTCTTTACTAAAGAAGCGGGCACCAACATAGTCACAAAATATTGGGTATGCTAGATTTTCTCTCGTGAATTTTTGTTGCTGCCCATAATAAAAAAATTAATTTGTAGTTGATGCAACTACATAATCAAAATATTATATACGCATTTCATTTCTCTTGTAAGGATTTTGGTATATTACTTTAAATGGATTTTTCTTCCGAATTGCTTACTCACGCATGTCTTTATAATTTTAGAATATTTAAGTATTTTCAATGCCATAAATTAGATATTTGAAATCCTCTTAGTTTTTGTGTTATGTTTCTAATTTAGCAGTATTTTAAGTAACTTTTACAAATCGTTTTTGTAGTGCTTTAGAGCCTGTTTGAATTCAGCTTCTGAGAATGGCTTCTAGGAAAATAGCTTTTGGAGAATAGCTTTTGAGTAGAATAGCTTTTCTGAAAATAGCTTTCGATGAAATGAGAGTGTTTGGATTAAGCATTTTGAGAATAACTTTTAAGAATAACTTTTGAGTAAATATAACTTTTCTGAAAAATAGTTAGGATTAGGGGTGCACAAAAGCCCGGCGGCCCGGTTGGCCCGTCATGACCGATCCGGCCCTATGCCAAAAATGGTCTGTCACGAAGTGGCCCGAGACCAACCCGATTAGGACATGACCGACCCGACTATCAGGTAGGACAGGACCAGGGCATATGCTCTATGACCAACAGGACGGCCCGATAATTTTATTATTTCTAGTAAAAATATTTTGATTAATTAACACAATTATCAAACTATTTCATAATTAATTAATTACTTATTTAATTTAAAAATAGTTGATTACAATTCTTTATTTTTCCTACATAATACATCAATTTATTTAATGGTTGAAAAGTGGAAGTTTTTTATTTAATTGTACAAAAAAAAATTTGGGACCAACATGGTCCGTCATGTGGCCTGGTGGTCATGTCCGGCCCGGTCCGGCCCGATCTAGATGTTGGGGCCAAACAGGACATGACCGGGTCTCGGGCCAAAAATTCAGGCCCGACAATTATTTAGGACATGACCAGCGCATATAGGTGGCCCGGTCATGTCCGTCATTTGTGCACCTCTAGTTAGGATGAATAGCTTTTCATGTTTCTTTTATTTAAAATAAATGTTTTTCCTAAACGAGAGATCGAAGCTTTCAGAGAAAAATGTAGATTTTCTCAAAATAGCTTTTGGAACCCAAACTAGCTTTTCTTCTCAAAATAGCTTATCCAAAAAAATTGAGTGTTTGGATGTATTTGTGTGAAACCTAGGTTTGGAGTCAGAATAGCTTTTGGAAATGTATCCAAACAGGCACTTAAATTGTATTTGTACTATTGTTTTTCTTATTGATACAAAATGATTTCGCTAGCCTCTAATTAAAGACACATATATGACCTTAGGTCAAATGAATGTGTTCTTATTTTTATCGTCGTTTATGAAGTTAAACCTTCAGTCACCTATCAAGACAAATATGTATGTTTCCATATTATCCATAAAGTTTTTTATTTGTGTCGCTAAATTTTGTGCATATGTAGCAAATTAGAATGTTATCTTTGTTTTTAAAATTTTCTTCAAGGAAGTTTTTCCTGTAATTTATTAGGTTAGTACTTATTTCATATTTATAAGTTTAAGTATCTTTATTATGATTGTAACTATGTCATTTATTCTTTAATGCACAAAATATCCTTAACATCACCCTGAGTGCTAACTTCAAATTTTCATCGAACAATGTTGTCGTTTGTGTTTTTTTAACAATGTTTTCATTTCTTTTCAATAAGTGTTGTAAATCTTGTATTAGAGTCTTTTTTTCCATGTATTAGACTCATTTGTCCATTAAATAGTTGTTTTTACTTATTGAGTTCATATTTTGTTATTCTTATACTCATTCTGTAAATCTCACGCATAGCGCGGGTTCTGTACTACTCCCTTCGATCCTATTTATAAGTCGCCAACCGCCTCTAAATTTTGGTCCTTAATATAAGTCACCAACTACCACTAACTAACTCATTTATTATAATTTTCCAAATATACCCTTGTCATTGAAAAAAAAGATCTTCTACTCCCTTTCACTTTTCTTTGCCTCATTATGACTCAACCACTCAAAAACCCCCTCATCATGTTGGGTGTTGGGAAATGACATTGGAAGATGAGATTGAGAGGAGAGAGAAAATAAAAACCATGTGTAGGCATATGTAGGTGATTGATAGTGGGGCAAAGTGAAAAAGTTGTGAGGAGGGGCAAAGATGGAAATGAAAAATAAAACAAGACTAATTTAATGATGTAACCGCTATTAACCGTCATTCCTTGTTATATATAATATGGGCGGTTGACGACTTATAAATAAGACCGGAGGGAGTAGTATATATAGTGGAGTATTTGTTTTTCCCTCGCTTTAGGCGAGGCGGGATGGTGAAGAATGAAGACAACCTAACCTCCCTGAGATAGAGTTTGTTGTTGCAAAATAAGGTAAAGTCTAATTCAATCATATCAAACGGTTTAGTCATTTCAAGCATTTATAACTCGTCGTTTCTCACACATGCAATTGCACAATATACGATTGTTTAAACCACTCTTACAAGAAAATTGTCTTGACGATTCTCATGTATTTCGGGATACGAGTCTAAAATTCCAAAATACAATAATATACAAATGGCTCTAGTTACGATGACTTAGTGAAAAATAATTTACAGCCTGAATTTGTAATTTACCCCTGAAAAAATGGTAGGAACAATTAAGTTATAAGACCAACTGTCTCTTCATCTTCATCTGTTTTTCTGCCTTTTCTCCTTCCTTCCTCTCCTCTTGCATCCCATTCTCAGAAAATAAAGAACCAGTACAAAAAAATATTTTGAAGCAAATAAGCTTTTAACCTCAGCTCTTTGTAGTAAGTTCTTTAGTAACTTCAAAATAAAAACTCCAGGTTTGTGTGATCAAGTATAACAAGTAATTACCCGTGGGAAAACTTGCTTGCTTTCACACTGGGAGTTTTTTCTCCTGGGTTCGGGTTTGGGATTGACATTAATATATCTTGGTGGCCTTCCCAATTCGTGTCACTCCATATTCCTCATTCATCCATTGTTGCCAGAGAAGTGAAGATGGGGCTAATTTAATAATGTAAGGAAGTGAGGAGTCATAGCCGTCCCCTCCCATTCCCATTCAACCTCCTTTCTTATCCCCGAAACTAAAACACCACAAGCCTCTCCACTCATCATTCATCATACCATTCAATCTCCTCAATATCCTCACTCATCGCCACTCATTATACATTTGGCTTCACTCTCTACTCCTCTTCCTCAACATATTCTCATGCAGCTTTTCAACCGCCACGACTTTAACTATGTGCACGGCTACTACTATGACGTTCCTGATTTTCATGGTGGCCTCGCTTTCTCCGACAATCCTTCTCACAACAGTACGCCATCTCATCCCTCTGCCTCCGATAACTATTTATTTTAATCTTTGCCTTTTCTCTATACATAGGTGATGAATTGATTGGGGTGTGAGGGCTTGGACTTTGGGTTTGATGTTTCCAGTTATTGATCCGAAAGCGAAGCCCACTGCGAAGCCTAAGATTTTTTTTGGCTCTTTCTCTGTGGGTGATTATATTCAATATGCATGGCATATAAGGCTTGACATTTGAGACTGAATATTGTCTTTAATTTGCTTTTAGGTCTTAATGTAAGAGAACAAGCAGAGAAATTTATTGTCTCTCATTTTTGTAAGCATGCCCACCATGTGTTTGGTAGATTGCTCAAGAATACATATTTTTAGTGAGGGTGTTTTTCTACAGTAGAAAATAACAAGGGTATTTGCACTGTTTTAATTTTTCGTTGCCTCTATTTAGCAAGCATCCCAAAATATTACCCCATGATCTACATCATAATATATTATTAATTATGATATACTATCGATATGGCCAGAGAATTGGCATGTGGATCAGGAAATTGCAAAGGTCAGGCCGCAAATGGAAGAAGATGAACAATTGGTATCACTCATGAGACGCTTTAGAGGACAAAATTTAAGTGAATCGCATTTTGATGAAATGTCTGCTATTGTTGCAAAAGTGATTCTGCAAAGATGGTTTTTTTAGAGTTTGTTCAATTGTGTTTCTTAATTTGTATAGAGTCATATGACTATATGACTGAATCGAGAAGCCTCAGAACATTATGTTTGGCTATATGACTATATGATTGATACTCAAACATAGGTTTTTTTTTATGAGAGCCTGAATCGAGAAGCCTCAGGACATTATTGTCCAGTCTTCATGAGGGGATTTGTATGTTTTTTTTTGGATTTGGAGTTATCCCTCCTAATGTTTTCCTTCTATCTATGGAAACCTACGTGCTAAGAGTATTGCAGTGTGGAGATTTGTTAAGAGTGATTATTTATATCATTAGTATTAGTAGTATGATAATAGCAATGAAGTTTTAATTAATTAATGGTGATTTTTTGGTTGGTAGGTGATTGGTGCTTTGGAGATGTTGGTGCGCATGATATAGTCACACAGAGGTTCTTTTATTTGTCTCCAATAGTAAATCATTTCTTATATTTAAACTTTTTATGACTTTTTGAATAAACATGGTCTATTTCAAGGCTTTTGTTTCCACATCCTTTCCAAGGAATCATCATTGACGCTCTTCAATAGCAGTGGAGTCACTTAGTTTCTGTTTTTGTTTTCTTTTACTTTGGGTTCTGATTTCATGTTGTGTTCACAATATTCTTCTTTTTTGTTTAATTTTAATTCTTCTTACTGCATCATTATAATATTTGAATTTTCAGTGAAGTGTATGGGTGCATGTATTCTATAATTGTAAACTATGTGACCAGGATGAACTGAACTTTAAATTTGAGCAAAGATATAACAACTGCTGAGCCTGTGCAAGTATTGACTTTTTGATCCATGCTCAATGTAATGAAGTCTATATTGTAAAAGAAAGGACGTGTTGAGGAAGCTGTTTTGAATTTTAAATTTTGTTACAGATTGGTATTCTACTTCAGGTGTGTATGGATACTCACAAGACACTATTTTTGATGTTTCTAGAAGAAAAATATTTGGTAGCCAGAGGAACTGCAGTACTCCACGAGAAATTGCAGAAGCACTATGAGCGGCTCTTGAGCAAGGCACATCAAAATCCAAGAAGCCCCTTCAAGTACTCACTTGATTTCTTATTGCCTGAATCAGAATGGGTTAATCTCCCTTCTCATATGATCAAAATACGTGAAATGGCTGATTCTATGATTGGGGAAGTTCTTTTAATCTAGGTTATATTTGATGTTTTTGCTAGAAGTGGTTTAATTTTCGTTAGAATCCCATAATATTGTGATATTATTTACAAATTGAAATTTGAATATGTTATTTCTGATTTTATTTTTTCATTTTTCCTAACTTGTGTGTGATAATCCATGATTGAAGTTATGGGATAAGAATCCTAAATTCTGTCATAATCCCATAATAATAGGAGTATAAGAATTCTTTATGTAAATGCTCCTTGATTGTTGGTCTTATAGTTAAATGACTGATATCCTTGCTTCTTTATATAATTCTCATTGAGGTCCTGAATAATATGGCAGGGTATATGTTTTTTTAGGAGCAATTGATGGTGGTGTTCTCTGCCTTTCTGCTATCATTATGTCTTTCTGCTATTCATCTGCCTTTATGTTATCGATTTGTCGTTCACTGGTCAATACAAGGTTTATACTATTATATATGTGAAGAGTTGTAATTTACAGTTTAAAATTGTCCAAAGTAAAATTTGAGTCTAATTTTATTTCTTATTTTGACTATGTTTTTCGTATTTCCTAATGTTGTTTGGAGGCCTTTAACATGGCTGAAGCCTGTCATATTGATAGTTTCTGTCCAATATTGCCTCCAGTAATCTTATTTTTCATTTTTTTTTTCCTTTGACAGCTTTTGAGAGAGAAGGAAAGTGAGGGCAAGTGTGTGGAGCTTTGTCTCATAGAATTGTTTCCTTGGTTGGAATTGGACCTAGGGATCCTAAGCTCAAGACTTTGAAGGCTGTTAGGATTATAAAGAATGCAAATTTGTTGTTGTATCATCGATTGGTGTCTGATGATTAATTGAATTTTGCTGGTCTTGATGCTTAGCTTCTCTATGTGGACAAAACTGAGGGCTACAATAGTAGAATCCAGGTAAAATAAATTAAGTGTATTATCTTTGCTGTGAATTTTCGTGGAATATTGGATCACTTTATAGTTTGTCAAGTTTTGGTGTTGGGATTATTATGTTTTGTTTTATATACGTTTAGTTTTTATAGCTCTGTTGGCCTCTTTAGTTCTTAACAAAGTGGCTGAATCCTCTCATTGAATTTCTGTCATGGATTTGAATGTTTTGTCATGTGCGTTATTATTATATAGATCCATTTATTGCCTTGATGGTTGATGTTAATTGAATGTTTATGTTATATGTTTCTGGTGCATTTGCTTTTCAGAATATGTTGAAGATATGTGTTAATTGTCTTTTTTGTTGATTGAATGAAGTGGATGTATTCCCTCTGCAATAATGTTGATTTGTTGAGAATCATACTATGCTCGATAAATGCTTCAACTCCCTCTTATTGACCTAAATATAAATTTGGATTACATGTATTAGTGTATTACTATTCAGCTTGGCCAAGAATCGAAATCATTGTGCCTAGACTATTCCTTATTTTGTTATTCTGATATCTTGGTTTGTTATTTTCTATTTCTTCTAAATGTCTTTTTCGATTAATGAGATTTTGTGTTGTCATTTTTACTCCCAAATAAGGACATGTTGATTGTTGATTTTTTTACAAAATCTGCTTATGCTGATAATAAACCGCTATATATTTTGTTTGGAATTTTATGTTTGATTAATTTGTTTTAGCTGGTGACTTTTGTTCTTGCCTATGACAACTCCAGAGGATGATGCTTCTCAAACCATGCAGTGTTTATATAAGGGGCGAAGAAAACTATTGTTTTCTTCCTACAATTGAAAAGGAGAATAAAGAAGAGAGGGGCAAATACAATTAATGTGTTATATGCATGATCGTGAGAAGTTTATTTCTGATTATTGTGTTGTCATTATTACTACCAAATAAGGATAAGTTGATTGTTGAATTTATTGATCTTTTGTCTTCTAAACTCAGGCTTGAACTAAATTATCAAAAACTTCTAAAAGAGGAACTACCAGAAGCACAACATGGGATTACAGTGATGGATATAGCAGGAGGATCAAGGAGTTCATTCAGCCGTTTACACAAAAAAAAACCAGCCATGTTCTTCGATTAAAATTTCATTTGCCACATCTAGCTACTTTAATTACACAAGGCTGTTGTTCGGTGTGCCCAATGTTTGATAATGGAGCATGAGTTGTTTCGTATTAATAATAATGAGTTGTTATTTTTCTTTAGTTCACCATTTCCTATAAACACATTTAACACTTTATGTTATATCTCCAATGCATAAGTATGAAGAATTGAACTTATTTCTCCAAGGTGTCCGGGGAAATTTGGTTGTTCCATAGATTTGGACAGGGAGAATGGAGATGTAATTTCGCTCTTTTTTAATTTCTATGCATGGGCGAATTTGATTTGTGGACGAACTAAAAATATTACATATAATCTAAAAAGAAATTTTTGGAAAATGAAATTATAAAAAGATATACTAAGTGAGATTTCAGATAGGCGATATGTTTAAGACCAATTTTTAGCTGTCACATTAAATGGCCCAAACATCGACAATGAAGTTCTCATCCATAGAATGGATATGAATCCATCGGATTTTAAACTTTCATTCAAAATGAACAGAAGACAATTTCCAATTATAATTTCATGGGTTAAGGTGCATTTTTAGTACTCTAGAATATAGCAAAGTGCACTTAACATAATACACAATATTGTGGTCCATTTGTGGTAACCAAGAATTATTTTCGTGGCTTATTTAGTAACGACGTTAAATAAGTTAAGTTTGACCGTTATGTGTCAAATTTTGACCGTTAAATTGTGGGGTAAAGGAGCATTTTCAGTACTATAGAATATAGAAGGAGCACCAAACATAATATACAATATTTTGGTCCTTTTGTGATAACTAAGAATTATTTTCAATGCTTGTCTAGTAATTCGTTAGTTAAAACTCACTTTTCTAATGTGACATAATGATGTGATATATGTAAATTGAAATGACAATTCAACAAACATTATTTTAAGTTTATAACTATGTAATCAGATAGAAGTAACTCTTCTTCTATTACATCATAAGGTCATTAATTTGGGTCAAGCCAGTATGACCAACCCGTTTTAATTTGTGTCGAGCCAGTATGACCAACCCGTTTTAACTCACTAAGGCCAACCTGTTTAGTTTATGATTCTTTGCTTACATTTTTTATATATGTAAAATACTAATGACTTATTAGTTTATACATTCATGATACTAGGATAGTCTATGGATCTTTATAACTTTGTAGTGTTTAATTATTTGACACTTTGAATAATATTGTGACTTAGTTGTTTATGGTGTTTATTGTATATTATGCTTGATGCCCCTTCTATATTCTAGAGTACTGAAAATGCTCCTTTACCCCACAATTTAACGGTCAAAATTTGACACATAACGGTCAAACTTAACTTATTTAACGTCATTACTAAATAAGCCACGAAAATAATTCTTGGTTACCACAAATGGACCACAATATTGTGTATTATGTTAAGTGCACTTTGCTATATTCTAGAGTACTAAAAATGCACCTTAACCCTAATTTCATTTGTATAACACAATTTCCAATTATAATTTCATTTGTATAACGATTAATTAAAGTCAGGGTCAATCATTGAACAATGTGGGAATCTATTTACCAATTCCAGTATTTTCTCACGGACAATATACGTAACACTATCAAAAGTCAAATCACTTGACGACTTAAAAATTCTTATTCTACACAATGAGAAGAAGCCACGAAACGCTACAACAAAAGTAGTCTATGTCGAATCATTTATCCACGGCATTACATTAAACAGGTTTGCTTAATGGCTTTGAAAATTAAATTAAAGTACATAATATCTTATCCACAATCAGTAACTCTAATAGTAATCATTTCTTGACAGGTAGAAAGGAAACAAAAGTGAAAGAGAAAATGAACCTCAACATCATTAGTAAAAAAATAATTTACTCCTGATTAGCTACAACAACATAAATTAGTTACCTAAACCTCAGGAAATTTACGATTTAACTGTCAAGGACAAGATATATTAGTTTCCTACGAAAAGTTGTATATAAATAATTGTTTTTCTATTATTAAAAAATGTAAATCAACGTGTTTTATTAAAAGATAAAGTACTCCGTATAAATCCAACCGGGCATCCCGCGCATCGCGCGGGGTCAACCCTAGTTTTTGAAAAAGTGATGGACTCTTGGATGCACAAAAACTAAAATGTAGCAGCCGATGGTTTTTTGGGACGAAAAATTTTCAAGATGAGACAAATTAAATTCATCTTTAGGATGAGATAAGACACGAGATGGGGTCGTCCCGATCAAGTCGTGTTCCGAATATATATGTTTGTTCTTTTATATAATTTTTTTTTAAAAAAAAAATACATGTGCAATTCAATTCATATCATGTGTTAGTAGTATGTGACACTTTTTTATGAAAAATCTTTTCAGAGGGTGACGTTTTATTTTTTTGGACAGAAGAGGGTGACGTTTTCTGTTTTCTATTAGATGAATAAAATGTGCATTGCTAACTGTAGAACTTGGACAAAAACCAATTGTTTTTGTCCAAGTTGGACAAAAATCTATTTTGTTTTTCAAATACTGAAAATGTCACTTAGGCACAGCCAAATGTCGAATAAAAACTTGGACAAAATTTTTTTTCCCAAATACTGAAAATGTTGAGAATTATATTATTCAGTATATATCACTTAGGCACAGCTAAATGTCGAATAAAGAAAGATAAAAGGGAGGAAGAAATAAAACTCCATCAAAACAATATATTTGCATGCATGAACTAATGCTATCATTCGATGTGATATGGAAGTGTATAATTGAATACTATTACTCAGGACATGAAATATTTCCATATACATTTTCGCTCCAACTCAGGGGTCTTGCACCCAAATCCTCACAGTTCTATCACCATCAAGGCCAGCAGAAGCAATTTTGTTCTCCCTTGGGTGACAGCTAACAGATATTACAGTATCTGTATGGCCCTCGAGTTTTTGAAGCATATTTTTCGACTGGAGATCCCATATATAAACGCAGTAATCTTCTGATCCACTGACTATAAATTTCCCATTTGTCACAGAAAATGTGGAAGTTATGCAATATACTTTATTCACATGACCTGTATACATTTTCAAGAACTTCCCTGCCGAGTAGTTCCATAGCTTCTGCATTCAGAAGTTTTGTTCCCGCGGGAAGGGATAAAAACAAAATCAGCAACACATAGAAGTACAAGTCTAGCCATTTAAAAAGAGGATGACAAGAACTATCTCACCAACCCAAAACCCAAATACCAATGTCCCAACTGTGAAATATACAACAACAAAAATTACCAACAGGTTTACTTATTAACTCCTAATTGTGGCAATAACACGTGTCGGCTTCTCACTTTAGTGAGTAGTCCCCGGATCCTTCCCTTGATTTTCTACTTCACTTCCCGCTCCTGTGAAATAATAAAACATGGGTATACCCAGAATCGCAACTACAACCACTTGCTCACGTGCATGTGCATGCCAGCAAGGTGGTGTGTGCCAATGTCGTGTATAGTGGTGTGTGCTACATACAGTTTTGCATGAACATTTAATATAACTTAATTGCAAGTATAAATCAAATGCCAACTCTCAGCAGTACATAAATATATCCTCATTCATAAAATACAATGGATAATACGAAACAATATTACACATGTAAAATCAATAACTAATCATAATTAATATCACACTACAAAGTCCAACATGAATAATTATTACAAGCACACTAATAATGTTACAGTTCAATAGGGACTCACAACTATAAGTTGATTTACCCTCGCTTGAACCGGGGGCGCTCTCCCCAATAACGTTTTTCTCTTTTTAGTCCGTGTGGTATAATAGTTCAATAGGGACTCACGACTCATGGTCGATATACCCTCGCTTGAACAAAACATAATGGTTCAATAGGGACTCACGACTCGATGGTCGATATACCCTCGCTTGAACGGTTCAATAGGGACTCACGACTCGAAGGTCGATGTACTCTCGCTTGAACAAATTATATCGATTCAATAGGGACTCACGGCTCGATGACCGATGTACCCTCGCTTGAGCCGGGCGCCATTCACAATAATATTTTTATTCATTTTAGGCCTTATGGACCAACAGGGTACCTCATCCCGGGATGACATAATTATATTATTATATTATTCGGTGTATAAAACAATTCAGAATTCCAACCAGAGTATTGAATAACATTCACATCAGTAGTAATAACATGTTTATCGTCTATCCTACATGCTCACTAACATACACAAACACGTAAACAAGTAGAAGTAGTTACCTTCTTACATTTAAACCAAAAATAAACGTAAGCTCCAACGTGTTCAAGTATCAATAAGACAATAACCAACTTCTACAATCAATAATACAACATATACAAATAATTAAAATTCATCAATTGTATACTAATTAACGTCACTCTCGTTCCTAGAATACTACTCAATCCCTTCATGATCTTATTTATTCTATCAGTCCATTTTCAATCTCAATCAAAGTTCATAAATAGTTATCATTGCAAATCGTATTTTTTTCTTTCAAAGCTTTAGTTTCTAAATCTAATAAATACTTAACTCCTCAAGCGTAATCTCCATTGACAACTTCAAGCCCATATTCCAAACATCATCACATAATTCCAATTTGAACCTAAATAGAAAAATCATTTGAAGAAAACCACACTTAAAGTTTACAGGGATAAGGTTTATAAAATTCATTTAAAAATCATCATGTAAGGACAAATTTATGGTTACACCCATTTAAAAAAATCTGTTTCAAACTGTCCTTAATCCTAGTGTTTAGAAATTTCTCTAAATTAACTTGTCACAAACAATAGTACTGCACCCAACAATCACTTATTTTAACATCAACAATTAAAATCTCATTATAACTAAATTACAACATAAATTTTCCAATCACTTGTACTTTCAAAACTTTAGTTTCTTACGATAAACAAGCAGCAAGAGATCAGCACACGTGTACAGCCTAACCATTTACCACTACTAATCTCTTTGAGGATTATGACTTCAGCAACCATACCCATATTAATAGCCAAAACTGAACAGGGGAAAAAGAATGAAGTGGACAAGTAAAATATCAAACACGCAAAGGAATTTGCTATACTTAATCATTTCCAAACCTCTTTCATGCTCACCAATCATTCAATTAGTTATTGAACTCCCATAAACCCAAAAATGATTTGGTTTCCTCTCATTCTCGCCCAAAAATATGCAGAAAAAGGGTAGAAACCGAAATAGAAAGCCCACCTGAGTTAAATCCCAAATCTTGCGAGTTTGAACGGTGTTCAGCTTCGCCGTGTTCCGCCGTCGAGCTTCGCCGTTTGGGATGGTGAGGACGGAGAGAACAGAGACAGCGAAGAGAGAGAACTTGAGAGGGACATGTCGGCATGAAAGGAGTGAGTGAGGAAAATAAGAGGTAGATTGATGGTGATTTGATGAATGAGGAAGGAGAACAGAAAACTAATGGTAAGGAGGAAGGAGGAGACGATGAAGATGAGGGTAGTTTGTTGTGTGTGTGTGTGTTTAGGCGGCTGTGCATTTTGGGTGAAAGGAAGAAGACAAGTGAATATATTTAGTTAGGGAAATTTAGGGTTTATGGCCCAACAAGAAAATTAGAAAACAAACTCTTTAAGACTTTATCAAATAGAGATGGAAGAAAAATATGAGGATGATATATCATCGTGGGGAGAATTTTGTATACCAAAGAATGAATTAGGTTGATGAGTAATAAGATATCAGGGTTTTAGAACTTACAAGGTAATTACTGAAAATGCCACATAATTTTAGCATATATTATCAAATAGAGGGAAATATATTTTCTTGTTTTCCTTTTTATTTTGAAAATTAAACTAACAACATTGAAATCTCTTAAATTAATCCTATCCTTTTAAATTAAAGATATCACAATCTCTCAAATCGATAACATTAGTATATTGTAAATGTAAAAGTTATCAAACCTACTAATTTATTATTGTCTTTATAATTTCTAATTCAATGTATTAAATATAAGGGAAAAACTTACATCAAGTTACTTTCTCCAGGTTCTCAAGTTCTTTTAATATAGGAGTGACATTATCCTTTTATTGAATGAATGGTTGTTATAAAAGGACACGTGTCACTCCTATATTAAAAGAACTTGAGAACCTGGATAAAGGAATTTGACCTAAGTAAGGTCCTAAATATAAATTACTTCCAATTCCCTAATTCTTTAAATTTACCATTATCATAATTTAATTTTAATTCAAATTCTAGAATGCTACAATCTTCTAGACGAAAGTTTCTAAAATAATAAATGGAATGTTCATAAATATTCCCAATTTAAAATCAAACTTATTGCTCTCAATAATTTATAATTAAAATCTAATCTTAACAAATTTCCTAAAAACATATTAAGCTTTCTAAATTAATTTGTAAGGTCAAATTTCACCTATAATGGAAATAAAATTCAAACAAATTCCCTAAAAAGATGTTAAACTTTCTAAATTTATTTTATATTAAAAAAATCTAGAATGTTACAATTCTACTCACCTTTTAGGAATTTTGTCCCCAAAATTCGCTATGTCTAATAACTCTATGAAATAATGCACCATAATGTGGTTCACTCATCAATACATCCCTAAGGACTTGAATGAAAGAAAAGTTCAAAATTCCAGCCAAAATAATACCCAATATTTCTCTTCCTTCTAAAATTTTAAATCATCTTCTAACTTTGCTACACCTTATTCCTCTAGATATATATTCTCCATTATACCTACCTATACTATCATCGCTTCCAAATAAGATGTTATCTCTCTTACACTGAATATTCCCTACAAATTACTCACTTATTACCCCCTTTCAAAAATATTGCTCCCTCTTCCATCGATGAGTTAATACTAACTCATGAATATTTCCCACCATTAACGATTACCCAAATCTTGCATTTTCATTTGAATACTCAACATCAGATCTTGTTACTCCATTAATTTCTAATTTCTTTGATTACATCAACAAAGAGAGTCATCCTTTAATCGCCTACGAGCATATTTCATCTTAATTAAAGATATATTACCAAACATTTACATCCTAGAGAGTTCCCTAGGATGTGAAAGTAAATCTTAGGACCTATGAAAATGTCAATCCAATAACTATTGAATATCTCCAATCCCAATTTAATAAAACATTAGTTTTCCTCAATAAAACAGAGAAAGAGTAAATAAATGATAAAAAAGGAGAAAGTTTTTTTTTCTAACCATAAAAAAAGGAGAAAGTTGGAACCTTTGAAAGTGCAAAGTGAATTACTTCTTAAGCAATCAACATGCAATTATTGATGAAGCCTTCTCTCTTTAACACTATTGTTATTTTGGGAGTTTCCCATACTTCTCTCTTTATCGGTTATTTTTTAACTCTCATTCATTCCATAATTCTCTTTCTTTTTTTTTGTCTATTATAATAAATCTTATTCACAATATTGACAAACAATTCAACTTTTTATTCACAAGACAACATACTAGTTTAAGTAAAACTAAAGATGTTAATAAAAAGTACTAAAATATACTTTCCAAATAGAAAGGATTGTGTTAAAACTTGATATGATTGTAAGAACAAAAAGTATGTTCTAGCCTTTACTTACTTTAATTTCAAATCTGAGACACATGTTCCACAGAAACTATTTGAAACTAAATTTAGGATGGTTTCAATAAATAAGAGAAAAAAGCATATGATCCACATTATTGCAAAAACAAAAAATGTCTAGAAAGAGAACTTGAAGAAGAACATAACTTAATAGGACTTAACATCTTTCTTTTTTTCTAATAAGTACAAGCTCTCTGTATAATAACGAAAGAAAACTACATTCTCCATAGCCTCCACTAAATCATGCATGGTAGTTGTTGGATTGTACCTGTGAATTTCACCAACCGTCCATTCTAACATAAGGTCACCCCTATTCGTGAAGCCTAAAATTTGAATAGGATCTAGCTCATGTGTAGAGATATTTTTCCATGACTCATGGTTGCCATATTCAGTCAAAATCCACGTGGAAAAAATGTTACCTACTTCTTCCCTAGTATGCATCACCGTTCCATCCTCATACATCACCGTTTCATCCTCATACATCATTTTTTCTTCTATCAAGAGAAGCGACTCTCCCGTTGTAGTAATAGTCTCAGCATAACTAAGAGGATCTATATTAGGAAACGATATTTGTCCTACTACTTCATGAGTTAGATCAAATGTGAGAATAAAATTAGGGCCGTCTTCTATGGGTGTAACAATCCAGTGAAGCACACCATTGAAAAATAAGTAAGGGCGAAAATCGGAAGGAATGTAACATGACGGGATTTCACATGTAAGACGTTTCCATGACCATGTGATATATGAGAAAACCCAGATTGAGTCTATTTGAACATCAAGATCGTCGTTAATTTCACGGTGGACGAGGTTTACAATCTTGAAGTCATTGTTTATCTTATCAAAACCAAAGCCTGCACTACATAACCTTTCATCCCAAGCCATCACGGAGGGGAGCCATGCATATCTTCGAATCGTCGGGTTCCAAACAATGAATTTGAATGATTGTTTATTTGCAAGACATATTAATCCATTGCTTACCCCTATTACCAGTATGTCTTTAAAATCATCTATAATAGGACTCTCTATAGTACGAAACAAATCAAATTCATCATTATCATGATGGAGTGAGAAAGTTAGATGGCAATGCGGAAAATAAATGTATTTTATGACAAGGTTATATTCACTCCATTTACAAGGACAAACTTTGACCAGCAAGATTTGTTGCTTTTTATCAAAAGTTATATTTGAGCTCCGAGATATAAAATCATTACCCGTGATGAGTTCATTCCAATCTCTACATACGAAGGCGCAATGAAACAAAGTGTAAGCATCCAGTCTGAATAAAATTTGTTCAGCAACATGAAGGGGAATAAAGGGAATGCTATGTGGGAGTTTGGATTCCATGGAATTAAAGTTGCCGCGGCACCTTAAGCGAGTGGAAGAAAAGGAAATATAGAATGATCGATGATTTGTTATAAAAAAAAAAAAAGAATGATCGATGATTAGGGCTTGGTTATGGCCGGGATCACGGTGTGCTCTACTATATATTCTGTATTACTTTTACTATTAATTTAATTAATATCCATGCGTATATCTTTTTTTTCTTAACTGACGCATATATTTAGGTAAAAAAACTGACGCGTATGTTTTGGTAGAAAAAAACTGATTCAGTCAATCAATTAATTCATTTTTTTTATTTCATTAGTTGAAACTTGAAAGTTGAATAACATAATATTTTTCCGACCAAAAAAAGAATAACATTATTTTATGGAATTCAGTTTTTAATCGGATAGATATGCGTAATCTTTGACCAGGCACACATTGATTAGTTTTTTTTACTAATAATGAGGCTTTGATTTCGGATTTGATTATTTTATGGAATTCATTTTTTAATGGATAGATATGCGTGATCTTTGACCAAGCACACGTTGGTTAGTGTTCTTTTGCTACAAATGAGGCTTTGATTTCGGATTTGAAAACAAATAATATTTTTGATTTTTTTCAAAAGTGCAAAAGTGCTTATCTGATATTAAAATATTTCAATGTGAGTAAAAATAATAAATGTGTTATGAATATAAAGAATGAGAAGACAAGATGAGAGAAATGAGAAGAAAGTAGAAAGTTGTATTCCCTTGGGTATTGTATACAATATTGAGTCCTCTATTTATAGAGGAGAATTAGATTACATCATCAATAATATGAATCAATAATAGAGCCTAAATGATAGGAGGAATATAGGGGATTGGACATCCACAGTTAGAGATTTTCATAACACTCCCCCTTGGATGTCCAAGACTAAACATATGTCTCATTAAAAAAACTTCAACTAAGTAAAACCCAATGGGACAAAAACTTAATGGAAGAAAAAAGAGTATAATGCTTAGTGATACACTTATTGGTGCTGCCTCATTAAAAACCTTGCTAGGAAAACCCAGTGGGAAAAAACCATAGACAAGGGAAAAAGAGTACAGCGTGTATCATCTCCCCCTCTTGACCACTTCAGTTGATATCTCTAAGTCGGGGAAGTTCAATGCCATAAGTAAGCTTCTCAAGTGTTGCAGCAGGAAGTAACATTGTGAACATATCTGCTAGATTTCCATTTGACCAGATTTGGTGGCTATCAATTTCACCATCTTTCTGGAGATCTAGAGTGAAGAAGAACTTTGGTGAAATGTGCTTAATTCTGTCTCCTTTGATGCAGCTTTCTTTGAGTTGGGAAATACATGTAGTATTATACTCGTATATGACCAGTGGGGCTCATTTTACTAGAAGATAAACCACAAGTTACATCGTACATGATGTATTGATGATCTCAGCCAGAAACACTCTTGGTTTGCTTCATTTCATTTCAAATTCTTTCTTCAGACAATTTATTGCCTCATCTAACTCTTCAGGAGTTTCGATGATATTTATATCATTAACATATACAGAAATTATAGCAAACTCATTTCCAGATCTTTTCATGAATATACATGGGCATATTGGATCATTTTATATCCTTCTTTCAAGAGAATATTCATTAAGTCAATTGTACCACATACGCCCAAATTGCTTTAATCTATACAAAGACTTTAGCCTTATCGAGTATTGTTCTCGTGAATTCAAAGTGCATGCTTCTGACAGCTGGAATCCTTCAGGGATTTTCATGTTTATATATAAATCTATACATATATGTAATCATTTTTCATAATACTTCTAGTATTTGAAATCCTACAAGGATTCAACTCACAATATCTACCCATGGTTTATAATCGTATTCTCTAGACGCACTTCAAAATTTCATATATTGCCAGACTACCAAATGTCCAAATCAAAACATGAATGCTCATTCCACCACGAGACAACATCTATCATTATTATATTGAACTACTGCGAAAATCATTCTAACCATATTTCTCCCCCTTTTCGCATAAGCGTTCTCATTTTTATAATTCAAATAGCACTTCAGGTGCATAGATTCATGTTGTCACATTTCATATAGCGTCTTTTGTTCTCTACTAGCTAGTCATTTCATGTCTACTCATGACATATTTATATATCAGAACCTCATTTATCACGTGATATTAATATCAAAATTATTGTCGACAAATATATCCTTTCATGGTTCCTTTTCCTTATAACATAACATATTGAGCTCTCTTTTTATTTCTTTCAGGTACCTGAGCCACTTCTGGGGTCTTACAAATAGTTATGTCTCAAGTAAAACCTCCTCAAAATGATCATCACAATTATTTGCTCCATTTTCATTTTCTTTTTGGAACCAATCATTTCTCATGCTTCAAGCATGTTTCATTCTCATATATAATTATTGGAGCATTCTTCAACTGGATCATGAGATATAAAAATCCTTATTTGGTCAGTTATAGTGTCTGACAAATATTTTGCAACATTTGATGAACTTCTAGTTCACATTACTAATATTTGAGGATCCATATTTGTTGCATACAACATATATCTCTTCCAGTTATTCATTTCTCCCCCTCATTGGGAACACCAATATTTATCCCAAATTTCATTTAATATCCATCTTTGTATTATTGTGGTGGAACATTATGAATAAATATTTCAAAATATCAGATGGAAAATATTTGGCTACTGACCAAGAGCCAATGGGAGAATTCATTCTCTTTTACTGGCATGATGCAATTATAGTTGTAGTACATTTTACCCAACTCTAAAATTGAAAATTTTGTTCTCACAAATATTGATCTAGCTATTTAATATTTATGGAGGCTTTGCTAGATATGGATATGCTCTCACATGGTATATAAACATAAAAAACATAATTAACAATCACTAGTGATTTCAGTGATAATCATATGACTAATGTACTTAATTGAACAAATTTGCAAACTTCAGGTTGCAAATTGATCATGTAACATGGACACCAATGTGACCATTTCATAGATGTATCTAATATTCATAAAGTATCATTTAGTCCATATGATATCTGTATGGGCCCATATATAATTCATACAATACACATCTACATGTGTAAATTTCAATCAAAACTAGTGATGTTTCATATTTCATATTTCATGTTTCATTCTTTTGAGAACAAGTAATTGAATCTTCTGGTTCATTAGTGAGTATTGATGTTATTTTGCATCATTATGATCCGGGATGATCCAACCGGTCATTGCCAAACATTACATTTATAAACTTCAAGTTTATTGTAATATTAATTCATCATCAATAACTTCTGGTTATCGTGCCAAATTATTAATTTGACCTTAATACGGAGATTATACGAGATTTAGGAAATTATAAAAGTGAAATTTCATCCAAGGAGACTCATACATGTATTCCAATAATTTCTCCTCAATTGATTCATGCAAAATACTTTCCACTCGCAAATAAATTATTAGTTCTTCAGGAATTAATATCATTGTATCTAATGCATATAGTTCTTCAGGAACTAATATCGTTGCTTGCTATGCACATAAATTTATGTGGCTTTATGTCATTGAATGCTTGAGTAGAATATAAGTGTTTATAACTATTAGTCATAAAAGTAAAGTTTTTATGGCTTCAGGCCATAAAATTAAATTCTGTATTTGGCTTCTTACCACTTGATATGACTTTTGGTCACAAAAAATAGAAGTGTCATTGCTTCAGGTCAATATATGATGACTATAGATCATTGGGCCCTAAGCACTTAATACATAATTAGAAAATTATTTTGTGTGACTTCTGGTCATAAAAATAAAATCTTTATTGCTTCGGGCTATTGAGCTTTGCACATTTAACAATTAAGCAGAACATTTATAAAATTTATATGACTTCTGGTCATAAAATCGAACTTTTATAGTTTCATGCCGTGAGGATTTGACCACTCGATCATGTAAAAACTTACTTTTTATGACTACAGGTTATAATAATACAATCTTTATAGTGGTTAGACTCTGAGTATTTAATAATTTAATACAAAACTTAACTTTTATGACTACAGGTCATAAAAATAAGATCTTCATGGCTTTAGGCCATAGTGCCCTAGCCATTTTAAACAAAAATGTTATATGACTACAGGTCATACAAATATAATATTTATTGTTTCGGGTCGTTAGCTCTAAACATAAAATTGGTATATTTATGTAATGGAACTCCAGGTTCCATCAAGTATTTCTTCAGGCCGTTATGTGATAAAATTTCAGGTTCCATCAATCGGACATAAAATGAATTATATATGTGATGAAACTTGAGGTTTCATCAAATATGGTTTTAGGCCGTTAGGCTCTCACCATAAAAACGAAATCTTGAACCGGTGGAATTGTAGGTTCCATCAAATATGACTTCAGGCCGTAAAAAAGAAATTTTTAGCAGATGGAACTTCGGGTTCCAACAAATTCAAATCCAACTTCACACCGTAATTAAAAAAAATAATTTTTTTTTCAGATTACAACTATATTTTAGGCACATCATAATACTAAATATCTCAATTATATTTAGCAATCACAATTCCAATTGAATTAGAATCTTACTATATAATATCATTTATGATAATATTACAAAATTTCAAACTTTATTTCACAAATAAAGATATTCAAAACACTCATAAATGTGAGTAATATGAAATGGTCCATTACCATTCATAGACACATAAATACATTTTTTTTTTATTTAATCAAAATATGATTATCATTTGCAAAACAATTTGCTAGAAAACAAGATATGAATGTTGCCCCCTCTCATGACAAAAGTTTATCGATTCAAAAATAATTATATGAAAGCATCAGACATCAAACAGTTTGATTGTGGTAATTAATTGCATGCTTTGGAAATAAAGTCTTTTAAAGACACCAATGTTTAATATAATTTTTATGGCATTGCAAAGTGATCAAGGCGTTTGATCAGTTACATAATAATAAGCATATATTTGAACCATAATATTCAATCATTTTGATCCATAATGTCAGTGATTTCTCATAACTTAATTACTTTAAATAGAAGGGAAACAAAGTCTCATTGTATAAAATCTCCATTTTCATTCTAAAATGAATAGGGGAAAACTCTAGAAATTATAAACAAGCTTGTTGTCTACAACGAAGATTAGAGAAATGAACACACATTAGCCTAAAAAATATTTAAAAGTTATAATGTAAATTGTATAGTCTCTTTAAACACATATATTGTGTCAATTATTTCTTCATAATTGCACATCACTCATGATTGGGATTTTCCATCCAAGGATGCAGTGTTTGTAAAGTCTTAAAAGAGTCCAATTCAAAGGGGAAATTTTGCTTTTGGTGCTCATTATCACCATAGCCCTCATGAGCATATGTCACATGCCCAACAACCTAATTTGTTTATATAACGATAATGAACTCAATGCTTTAACACATATTTTCATCGGATTCATGTCTAACACCAAGGTTACTTTGTCCGAATTTCTCTTTGAGTTGAAACTCAATTTTCATATCATCTCTAGCCCCAAACAATTTTCTAGAGGTTTACAAATTTTCATCTCAATCCACACAAGAATGAAATTCTTAGTATATGGAGCTTCAGGATCCATCAAAATCAAATACGGCTTCAGGCCGTAAAAAAATGAAATTTTTAGCAGATGGAACTTCGGGTTCCATCAAACATGGCTTCAGGCCAAATCTTTACTATGTGAAACTTCAGGTCCATCAAATATGGCTTCAGGCCATAAAAATTGAAAATTTTACTCGATGGAACTTCAGGTTCCATCAAAATCAAATATGGCTTTGGGCCATAAAAAATTGAAATTCTTAGTAGATGGAACTTCAGGTTCCGTCAAATTCAAAATACGGCTTCAGGCTGTAAAAATAAATTGGAATTATAGATTCCGAAGAGATGACTTCAGGTTATCATTATATTGGAACAATAGGTTCCACAAATCACAAAAGATAAAAGATAAGAACAAAATGAAGAGAATGATATTATTGCAATAATATTACCTTGGTGAGTCTCGTGCTCGGTTAGAGCTCCGTGCTGATAACGTGTTATGAATATAAAGAATGAGAAGACAAGATGAGAGAAATGAGAAGAAAGTAGAAAGTTGTATTCCCTTGGGTATTGTATACAATATTGAGTCCTCTATTTATAGAGGAGAATTAGGTTACATCATCAATAATATGAATCAATAATAGAGCCTAAATGATAGGAGGAATATAGGGGATTGGACATCCACAGTTAGAGATTTTCATAACAAAATGACTATTTCTTTTTTTTTTCTGAAAAGGATGCTTCTATTATTAATCAACATAAAGAAATTCAGAAATACAAATAAGAGTTTAAAAGGCAATCTAAATCAAAAACAAAGTCCCAACTAAATAGAAACTACTCAAATCAACAAAATAAAACATAATGAAACTGAAAAAAGACATCAGCCAATGCCCATCCTTTGGGAAAAAAAAGCATCTTGAACTGGATCATCTTGACAACTGGCATCCTTCGTCAGAAGAGAGAGCAAAAGAGGTGATGGTTGAGATACCCACCCCGGAGGGTACACCCCTTTAGAAGCTTCTGCTCCAATGCAATCTGCTACAGCATTTCCATATCTGGGAATAAAAGAAACTGAGAACCCAACGTTTGATGCCATGGTGTTGATGATATCTTGAATGGTACTCCTGCACCTCCAATCATACATGTCTGGTTTTTGGGCAAGAATACTGTTAACAAGTAATTGAGCATCTGATTCAAAACAGACCTTATCATGACCAATGTCAATTGCTAACATTAGAGCTCTCTTTAGAGCCAGCGCCTCTGCCATAAAAGATGAAATGGATTTGATTTTGTCATTAAATCCCCACTGAAAATTACCCATGTGATTTCTGCATATAATGCCAATGTGAGCCTGAGATGATTCACTTGAGAAAGAAGCATCAGAATTAATCTTAAGGAAGTCTTGAAGAGGACGTTCCCAAGGTTGAAACCGATGAGTTTCCTGCTGTACAGACCTGCTACCCATCTCATTAGCTTTCCAAAAATTTAAATTATACATAGCAGCCATATCTAGGACAGCTTTCGGGTTGGGATCTTTGTGCTCAAAGACCTTTTCGTTCCTACTCTTCCAAATAAACCAAAGAACACAGCAGAGATGAGATAACACAATCAATTCTACCTGGGGAGAAGAGTCTGTTAATTCAAGCCACCATTGATTAAAGTTAACAATTTTCTCTGTGTCCAACCTCACCCCAAGAGTGCTGCCAAACCAGACAAACCTTGTCCATGGGCAATGAAAGAACAAGTGCTCTAGAGTTTCATCCTGTTCATTACACATAGGACATATAGGAGAGAGAACATTTTTTCTTCTAAACAAATTCATATTAGTTGCCACAATGTTGTTCAAACATCTCCAAATGAAGTGTTGGATACGAGGAATGACTCTTAAATGCCAAACAAGCTTCCAGTTATTTTTTGAAAGATAACATGATGGTCCTGGAGCACTTGTGAAAAAAGAGTCACTTGCCATAGCATTATGGAATCCAAGTTTCACAGTATATTCACCGTTTGGGGCTCCCTTCCACACCAGTTTATCCTCCATGCCATTATCACAAATCGGGATTTTTAGAATCTCTCTAGCTTCTTCATCAGATATGAAGTCACGAATTTGGTCTAGATTCCAATAGCCATCAGAAATTAAATCACACACTCTTCCATTTTTCACAATTGGATGATCTTTTTGCTCAACAGGAATTTTAAGACTAACATTTGGAATCCAATCAACACCCCAAATTTTTATTGAACTACCCGATCCAATATCCCAAAAAAGCTCCTTTTTAAGAAAATTCAGTCCTTCAATAATACTAGACCAGCACCATGAGGCTTTATATCCTTTACAAGCCTCTAAGAAGGATGTCTTAGGGAAATATATGCTCTTGAGCACCTTCACCCATAATTCATTAGGACAATTTTGAACCCTCCAAACTGTTTTTGCCAACAAGGCATCATTCATAATAGAGAAATCCCGAAAACCCATTCCACCATCTGATATGGGTTGAGACAAATAGGCCCAAGATTTCCAATAAGTAGCATTACCTTCACCTGAACCATTCCACCAGAAGCTGGAAATAAGACTGTTTAGCTCTTTACATGTCTTCACACGGAACTTGAAACAATTCATTGGATAAATTGGAATAGCATTAAGAACAGATTTTATCATAACTTGTCGCCCTGCGTAAGAGAGAGTAGATTTATGCCAGCTATGAATTTTAAGACTGATTCTCTCACGAACATAAGCCAAAGCTTGATTCCTGGTTTTGCCCCAAACACTTGATATACCTAGATATTTACCCGGATCATTGACACCTTCAATTCCCAAAATCTGAATAACTTGATCTCTAGCTTCCTCTGGGGTATTATGGGAAAAAAAGATACTGGATTTATCTAAATTTGCCTCCTGACCAGATGCCTCACAATATATTTTTAAAATAGAGCCAATTTTCCTACAATTTCTTACATCTGCATTCATAAACAACAATGCATCGTCTGCAAAGAAAATATGGGATAAGACAGGGCAAGAATTACTTAATTTAATTCCCCTCAGTTGCTTGTTCTCAATACTCTTATTAATCATGCAACTTAAAACTTCAGCCACCAAAATAAACAGGTAAGGAGAAAGAGGATCTCTCTGTCTAAGTCCTCTTCCTGGGGTGACAAATGATATTTTTTCACCTGCAACACAAAGGTTAAGAGTAACAGAATTCACACAATTCATAACCAGATCTACCCACTCCTTACAGAATCCAAACTTCAATAAAGTAAGCTCCAAGAAGTCTCATTCTACCCTATCATAAGCTTTGCTCATATCCATTTTTAATGCAAATTCATATTTTCCCCCTTTCTTTTTTCTTCTAAGATAATGATAAACTTCATGAGCTATGATAACGTTATCATGAATCACTCGTCTAGGTACAAAGGCACTTTGGTTTGGTGATATACATTGATCAAGACACCTTCTCAACCTATTAGCTAGGATTTTTGAAATAATCTTATAGGCAAAGTTACATAGCCCAATAGGCCTAAAATGTGACACACATTCAGGTTTAGGAATTTTAGGAATCAATGTTATATTGGTCTCATTCAAATCATGAAGCAAAGATTTTCCATCAAAAAATTCAAAGACCATTGAGGAAACATTGTTACTTATCTCATCCCATGATGCATGGTAGAACTTGCCCAAAAAGCCATCAGGACCAGGCGCTTTAGTGCTACCCAAATTAAAAGCAGCTTCTTTAATTTCATCTTTAGTCACGGGAGCCATCAGCAAAGCATTCATTCGAGCATCTACCTTAGGATCAATGAAGGGCAAAGCTTCCAAAACTGGTCTGTCACCATTAGATTGAAATAAATTTTGGAAGAAACTTGAGATATTCTCATGAATAGCCGATGTTTCATTCAGCCACTGCCCAGAACTGTCTTTTAGTTTTAAAATACTATTCAAACTTCTTCTCTTGATTGTGGAGAGATGGAAAAATTTAGAGTTTTTATCCCCTACTTTCAGCCATTCCACTCTAGATCGTTGGCGCCAATATTGCTCCTCAAGATCAAACACCTTCTCAATTTCAGCTTTAATGGTCGCAACCTCATTAAGTACATCACCCTTAGGGGCTTGTAGGATATCAGATAATCTTGCTTTCAGCACTTCAATTTTTTTCCTCCCATTTGGAAACTCTTTCCTTCTCCATCTAATTAAGGACCTTCTACATGAATCTAGACAAGAGAGAAAAGTGCTAATATTTGATGAACTAGTGTTGTTCAATTCCCTAGTCCAATTCTTTCGTACAAGGGGTAAAAAATCAGGATGATTAACCCACATAGGTTCAAATTTAAACACTTTAGGACGCCTGTGACTCTTATGGCAGCAATTAATCAGTAGAAGATGATGGTCAGAACCCATTGGATCAATATTAAAAACCTGTAGTTGAGGGAATTGTTCCCGAAGATTAATATTGCCAAACGCTCTATCAAGTCTCTCTCGTATAATATCTTCCCCTTCTCTGTTATTGCACCAAGTAAATCTATACCCATTAAAACCCAAATCGATCAGGCCACAATCATCAATAAATCTCTGAAAATTCAGAAGTTTCCTCATAGGCCTAGGATTACCACCCATTTTTTCATCCTGTCTCAAAATATCATTAAAGTCACCTACACAAAGCCAGGATTCATTGATATTCTGAGCAATGCGTCTAATTTCATTCCAGCACAAATTCCTATCATGCTCCTTCGGAGGGCCATACACAAAAGTCACATAAGCAGGAGTATCAAAAGCCAAAGCAGAAATTTTTGTGTGGATAATATTAGTAGAAGAGAAAAGAATATTGACTGTCACACCCTCCGACCACCAAAGAGTCAATCCTCCTCCAATTCCAATCGGGTCCACAATCCATTCTTCATCAAAGCCACACTTCTTCCGAGCTTTCCTAACTACCCTTCTTCTTTGTCTGGTCTCCATAATAAAGACCACATGAGGTTTGTTTCGAAGGCATTCCTCCTTCAAATTATGAACTGACAAGGCCACCCCAATACCTTGACAGTTCCAAGATAGGATATTCATTGTGAACCGGTAGTTGGTTCCATCCAACTACCGGCGTTTTGCAAATTAGACGAAGCAGACAAAGACAATGACTCACTGACTTAACGCGGATTTTGTGCGCTTCCATAAGCATACGGGTCGTCAAGTGTAGTATAGAAAAAGTGTCGTTCCGCAGAGATTATAGTTTAAACAAAGTGATTAGCACTAATTGCATGCCCAATTACCTTAAGTAAAAACATATTGAGAGTTGTTGTTCAATTAAGAAAAGAGTTTGGAAAATAAGTGTAAAAAGAGTTGGAGTTCAAACACGATTCAACAATGATAATTAAGGTTTAGGGTTGCTAATCCCCTATTTACTTCATGAACCAAGATTTCCCTCTCCTATTTAAGTGATTAAATGAAAATATGTGCAAGTCTAGGGTTCAAAATCATTTGAAAAAGCTTTCCCAAGTCAAGATCAAATTTATGCTAGCATTTATTGCACAATCTCTTGTCACAATAAATGCTAGCTCTTTTCCTTAACCACTCTAATTATGACTATGTTAGGTCAATAACTATATCTCTATGTTATCAACAAACCTTCCATTTAAAAGCATAAACTTCAAGTCTAACATGTTCTTATCCAAGTTCTAAAACAAAATACACTTTCCCAAGTCATATTTCATTTAACTAATTAAGTGGTGATCAAGCAGTTAAAACAAATAGAGAGCAAGATAAAAACTACACATATGCTTCATTAATTACTTAAAGAAAGAGAGAGTAGATGGTTCAATCCATAAGTAGGTTCATAACAACCCTAGATTAGGGTTTTAGTTACACATAAATGCAAATAAAACAAACCCTAAAACTATGAAAGAGTGCAATAAAGAGTGGTGAAGAATAGAGAGAAAGATACAACCACAAATGAGGAATACCCAAATCTCTCAAAGCTTCCCTACTTGATTCCCAAGAGATCCCAAGGTTGTTCAAGCTCTTCAAGCCTCCAAGAAGTGCCCTAGAAGTGCCCCAAGTCGTGTTTTTCCAGCCTCCTTCAAATGCCCTAATTTTGCCCTTTTATATGCTGAGAATTTTGGCTAAAACGAGCAGCTGTGACGTACTCTCGCCAGTGGCTCGCCGGTTGGCGTGCCACTGGCGAGATTCCAGAGACGGCATGCCGCTGGCTTGCCAGTTGCCCGAGATTCCAGAGACGGCATGCCGCTGGCTTGCCAGTTGCCTTTGTGAAGACGCATTGGCTCGCCAGCGGCTCGCCAACTGGCGAGCCGCTGGCAAGCAGACCTTGATTTTAAATTTTTAGCTTTCCTTTGCTTCTTTTTCTCCTTTGTTGCATCACTTGGGTTTCATCTAGCTACTATCATCTGTCCACCTCTTCCTACACAAGCTAGAGAGAGGGTTGAAGAGTTTCCATTTCTCAAATATACAAGCATTAAACTCCAAATTTCACACAAATGAATGGTTTTTCTATTTGAATCACTTTCTAGTAATATTTGTGTGTTTTGTTATCTATGTATCATCAAAAAGAGTGTGAACTAGAAGAAAATAGAGATGAAATGTGTGAAATTATGGAGTTTATCACTCCCCCAAACTTAAGTTCTTGCTTGTCCTCAAGCAAATTTTCAAAAACGATTCCGGAGTCGACTAAAAGTTCACTTTACTTTGATTGAAATACTTGTTCTCATATGTTGCCATCACTATTTGATGTATGGAAAACATAGGATGTATGCAATGATAAATGTTTCGCTACATTAAAACAAGCTTTTCAAGATTCAATGAGTAGGTATGTGTGTGTGATGAGGTTAAGGGAATCCTTCCAAGTTCTCCAGTCCTTTTTGCAGTAACCTCAAACCATGAATATGCTGTCATTTTTCAAATTTCTCATTCTTTTCTTCTATCTTCTCCACTTTAAACTTTTAGCACATAAAATCAAAATCAAGAGGACTTTTCATGGCTTGTAATGGGGCTAGGGGTTTTAAGTGTTTGGCTATTTGAAAGAATGGGAAAAAGGAATTCAAATATTTTGAGATAAATGAATACATTTCATTAGATTCGCTCATACACAAAAATTTCTTCCAAAAAGCTTAAAGTCCCCCAAACTCCTCTCAATTTTATTCTTTGTACTCCTAGTCTTATTGCAACATTTTTTTTACTTTTCTCTTTTTCTTTTTTTTTCTTTTCTTTTCTTTTTTTGTTTTTTTTTCGCAATTCATTCATCATTTCTTGACTTAGGAGTACAAACTTTCCTTTCACAACTAATATTTCCCTTCTCAAAATGTACTCACATTTACACACCTTTAGCAACCGTACTAATCCTCACTACTAATGAAATGTACATTATCTCAAGATTCAGGTAGTTCATGGTTTTTCGGGCTATAAGGGTTAAGTCCAATGTGGGTTTCAAAAAGAAATTTCACATGGTTTTTCTTTATAAGGCTCAAAAAGGGGTGCAAATGGGATAGAAATTATCAAGGATGACTTGAAAGGCTCAATCGCATTTAAGAACTGCCTCAATCATTTTTCAAAGTCATGTGCAATTTGTGAAAAACGTTGAAGTTTTCCAAAAGGAATTTTGAAAATTTTCAAATGAAAACAGATGCATAGATTTGGGTTATTGCAAATCTTCCTTCCTCAAACCCTTCCAAATACACCTTAACCTCTAATGTGTGCAAATTACTCATTAGAATCAGGTAAAGATTTGCCTTAATGCAACAACTCATGTTATGCAATGCATACATATCTATTTTTCCATACACCCCACAGTTATTCAACTAGTTGTAGTCATTGAACTTTCTAGCAGATTTCAAGAAAACTTATAGCCCACTCATCAAAAACTAAAGCAACAACTTAAGTATGGTATGCAAATCTCACAATTTCATCATCCAAAACAAAAACTATTCCCTGTGCACTAATTATTTACAAAAGAATTTATTCATAGTGCCAAAAAGTTTCAAAAGTGATTAGCTCTCTCCCAAACTTAAATCAGACAATGTCCTCACTGTTGTTCTACAAAAGGGAAGAGTCAGACATAATACACACACAAACAACTAGGAGATAAACACATCAAAAGTGGAACATGAACCTGCATATATCATTGAAATCACCCACAATACCATGCAGTAAAACATTGGGCCATCAAGGGCAAAAACAAGACAAGACACTTAACACACCATAGAAACAAGGTTGTTGAAGAAAATTCTTAAAAATCCTAACACAAACGAACTACCTAAAAGAGAGAGAAAAAAAAAATCCTAAGACGCTCCCCCAAACTTGGACTAAACTAGTCATCAAACCTCTCCACAACTTTCAAACCTAGGCTTAGTCCACTATACCATTATTCTCAATATTCACTTCAAGTCCAGAAAACCAAGTGTCAGAGGTTACACAAAGCGGTGGGGCGTCGACTTTTGGAGAGGGAGTGGGGGTTCAGGCGTAGCTTTGAGTAGCAGAAGGAGGAAAATAAAGTTTCAATTTTTTTTTATTTTTTTAGATTTCTCGCCAGCGGCTCGCCAGTTGGCATGCCACTGGCGAGAATACAAAGACGCTCACAGATGCCCTGCTCGCCAGCCGCTCGCCAGTTGGCGAGCGACCGGCGAGTTTCCAGAGAAGACACGCCATTTGGCTGCTCATCCTCGCCAGTTGCTCGCCAATTGGCGAGCCACTGGCGAATTTGGCAGCAAAGCTGCTGATTCTGCAGAATTTGACCAACCTTAAAACTCCAATACAAAATGTCACATGCCTATTTTAACTAACATATTAACCCCTAAATCATCCTTATGAGCAACAAAAACACCATATCACACTTCAAAGTGACTGTGTATCTAAAATGACCACATTTTGACACCAACCATCAATCACATGGCATAACCAAAAATCACTAACACCCCATGCTTTAACTTCACTACAGGTCTAAAAGTCAAACAATCAGCACATAATCACAGGAATTTAATCACATAACAGACTCTTCATTTACCAGACATTGCAAGGTGCTTTTAGTATGCCAAGGAAATATGTTTGCAACAAATCAAAACAAAGTTCACACACCACAGACATGGATCCATTCACATGCTACTTACTTCTCACAACCAAAAGTACTCACAAAAACACCAAAGGCTATTTCAACATAAACAGACATTCATTTCATCACAGTTCAACTCATCAAGTGCAAATTGGTCAAGTGGCACATGAACACCATATTTCCAGTTCAGCAGGATGATTCCATGCAATCAACAACAATAATGCCCAAAAGTGAATTTAAGGTTGGAATTCAGATCTACTTCCCTTTGTAGACTTCTTCTTGCCTTCCAAAACGTAAGCTCCAGCTCTCCATGCCAAGTGGTAGTCTAAGTATCAGCGGGGACCTTTCTTCCTACAGACACGAAAACAAGAACAAAACTACCAAACAACCTAAAGTTAGGTAAAACATCAAAATGAAAGACAAGAGTTGAAAACTTGGGTTGCCTCCCAAAAAGCGCTTAGTTTATAGTCCTTAGCTCGACTTCTTGCAACATCATGTGAACTGAGAGAGTGGAATCGAGGTGGTTTGACGATCAATCTCTCCACCCCAATAATGCTTCAACCGGTGCCCAAACACTTTGAATCTTTCACCCTTTTTGTTCTCTAACTCCACAACACCAAAATCAGAGGCTTGCACAACAGTGAATGGACCAGACCAATGAAATTTCACCTTCCTTGAAAATAACTTGATCTTGCAATTATACAACACAACTCTCTGACCATGTTGAAAATCATTTGGAGGAAATACATCATCATTTTCACACAGCTCAAATTTTTCATGCCCAGAAGCATCCATATCACACACATTCATTGAACTGACACTATGCACATCTTCAAGTCTTTCCTCTTCCACTAATGACGATGTCACATGACCTTTACTCACTGAAGCTTCAAACTTGTCTTGACAACCAGAACCAAGTACATCCACAAAAGAGCATTGAGAGGAATCATCAAAATATTCCACATCCTTGTTCATATTGAAACTTACTTGTTCATCATCAACTCTCAAAGTGATTTCACCTTTTTCCACATCAACAAGAGTTCTAGCTGTAGCAAGGAAGGGTCTCCCAAATATGATAGGAATGTTTGGATCTACCTCACAGTCAATAACAATAAAATCAACTGGAAAGATGAATTTGTCTACTTTCACCAAAACATTTTCAATGATCCCTTTGGGGCGAGATACACTCCTATCAGCAAGGAGTAATGATATTGTAGTAGGTCTTGCTTCACCCAAACCTAGTCGATTAAAAACAGCAGAGGGCATCAAATTCACACTTGCCCCCAAATCACAAAGGGCTTTTCATTGGAAGTTCTTTCCAATATTGCATGGAATGTAGAAACTCCCTGGATATTTCAACTTGGGTGGAAGCTTTCTTTGGAGGATAGCACTACAATCTTCATTCATAACTACAGTTTCAAATTCATTGAATCTCCTCTTCTTTAACAACACTTCTTTCAAAAACTTGGCATATTTTGGCATCTTCTCAAGCGCCTCTGCAAAAGGGACATTAATGTGCAATTGTTTGAACATCTCCAAAAATTTCTTGAACTGTGCATCTCCTTCTTTCTTCTTTAGCCTTTGAGGAAATGGGACCAGAGGTACATACGGAGGAGGACTATTTGTCTTAGGCTTTTTGTCTTGCCTCTTTTCACATTCTCTCTTCTTGTCTTTTTCTCCATCATCAATAGCTTTTTCAACTTGTCTTCTTTTCGTACTTTCATCATCCACAACTACAAGATCATCCTCAAATTTGTCATACCCATCAAGAGCAACAATTTCAGAAACTTCGTTGCTCTTTTCATAAGATTGAGGCATATTAGGCACTTACACCTCACTTCTAAAGAATATTGCTTTACATTCCTCTTTGCCTTCCATTCTTGGATTAAGAATGGTGTTACTTGGGAAGCTTCCTCTTGCCATAGCATTCATTTGAGAGGCAAGTTGGCCTATCTGTATTTCAATGTTCCTGATAGAAGTCTCATGACTAGCCGTCTTGGCATCATTTTGAGCATTATACACCTTTTGTGCTTCTAGTCCGGCTATGATTTGAGCAAGCATTTTCTCCACCTTAGATTCTTCCTCCTTAGGAGGTACTTGTCTAGATTGCTCTTGAAAACCAGGTGGATAAGATGCATTAGCACCAGAGGATGATGATGTATTCATATTTTGCCCTTGGTTCCAAGAGAAGTTAGGATGATTTCTCCACCCCGGATTGTAAGTCTGAGAATAAGGAATGTTTTGAGGATTTTGTCTTCTTCCCATATAATTCACAGATTCTGGAGTGGCATAGAGAGGACAATGATCCGGCATATACACATCATAACATTGTTCACAGACAACCGGAGTAGACTGAGTCGCTCGCACCTCTTGAGCACTACCCTTTCTGATCTGAGTTTCTAAAACATCAAACCGCTTGTTGAGTGCGGAGAGGATAAATGCAAACTGAGCGGTAGCGGTATCCTCCTTAGGAGCAATGGAAGATTGAGGAATCCTCCTATCTGTCCCTTGAGAATTGTTGGCCGATAGTTGATCTAACAACCGAAATACTTCATTCACTGGCACATTCCGATACCCACCATTAGTCATAGAGTCAACCATTGCTTTAGACTGAGGATTAAGGCGAGTGCAGAAAATTTGAACAATCACCCACTTGTCCACTCCATGATTAGGGCATTGCTTCATTAACATCTTATACTTCTCCCAAGCAGCATAGAGAGTCTCATCATCGTATTGCCTAAAACTCAAGAATGCATCCCTAGCCTCAACAGACTTGTCATCAGAGAAAAATCGAGCACGAAACTTGGTTTCAAGCTCATTCCAAGAGGTGATAGAACCTTCTGATAGGTTGTTGAACCACTCTCTGGCCTTGCCTTGCAAAGAGAAAGGGAACAATCGCAGTCGAAGAATATCAGCTGGAACCCCATTTTGCTTGAATGAATCACACACTTCCAAGAAATATATCAAATGTTTGTTAGCATCCTCATTGTAAAGACCATGAAACATCCCTTGCATTTGAAGCATTGTGATCATCACCGGCTTGATTTCAAAGTTCCTTGCTTGCACATCTGGAATCCGAATGCAAGATTGAGTTCCTCTCAAGTTCCGACTAGCAAAGTCATTAACCGTGGCATGATCATACTCATCCTCCGCCATAGTTGCAGTTTCAACCTCAACCTCTTGCTCAAGATTAATTACCCCTTATAGTACTACTTCCAAGTCACCAAACTCAATGTGTTGCATGCACCAAGAAATGAGTACCTACAAAAAGGAGCACCTATAAGCACTACAAGATCAAAAGTATCAAAGTAACCAAAAGTGAAAATAAGCAAGGCAACCAAGGTAAATCTATTTCTAACACTCAAGGTAGCTAGAAAGAACAAAACACAAAGTTACCACAAGATAAGGAAAGAGGTTACTTAAAAGCAATTAATCCTATAATTAAGCTAATCAACACAAGAAAATAAACTTTTTGCTTAAACTACAATCCCCGGCGGCGGCGCCATTGACTTAACGCGGATTTTGTGCGCTTCCATAAGCATACGGGTCGTCAAGTGTAGTATAGAAAAAGTGTCGTTCCGCAGAGATTATAGTTTAAACAAAGTGATTAGCACTAATTGCATGCCCAATTACCTTAAGTAAAAACATATTGAGAGTTGTTGTTCAATTAAGAAAAGAGTTTGGAAAATAAGTGTAAAAAGAGTTGGAGTTCAAACACGATTCAACAATGATAATTAAGGTCTAGGGTTGCTAATCCCCTATTTACTTCATGAACCAAGATTTCCCTCTCCTATTTAAGTGATTAAATGAAAATATGTGCAAGTCTAGGGTTCAAAATCATTTGAAAAAGCTTTCCCAAGTCAAGATCAAATTTATGCTAGCATTTATTGCACAATCTCTTGTCACAATAAATGCTAGCTCTTTTCCTTAACCACTCTAATTATGACTATGTTAGGTCAATAACTATATCTCTATGTTATCAACAAACCTTCTATTTAAAACCATAAACTTCAAGTCTAACATGTTCTTATCCAAGTTCTAAAACAAAATACACTTTCCCAAGTCATATTTCATTTAACTAATTAAGTGGTGATCAAGCAGTTAAAACAAATAGAGAGCAAGATAAAAACTACACATATGCTTCATTAATTACTTAAAGAAAGAGAGAGTAGATGGTTCAATCCATAAGTAGGTTCATAACAACCCTAGATTAGGGTTTTAGTTACACATAAATGCAAATAAAACAAACCCTAAAACTATGAAAGAGTGCAATAAAGAGTGGTGAAGAATAGGGAGAAAGATACAACCACAAATGAGGAATACCCAAATCTCTCCAAGCTTCCCTACTTGATTCCCAAGAGATCCCAAGGTTGTTCAAGCTCTTCAAGCCTCCAAGAAGTGCCCTAGAAGTGCCCCAAGTCGTGTTTTTCCAGCCTCCTTCAAATGCCCTAATTTTGCCCTTTTATATGCTGAGAATTTTGGCTAAAACGCGCAGCTGTGACGTACTCTCGCCAGTGGCTCGCCGGTTAGCGTGCCACTGGCGAGATTCCAGAGACGGCATGCCGCTGGCTTGCCAGTTGCCTTTGTGAAGACGCATTGGCTCGCCAGTGGCTCGCCAGTTGGCGAGCCGCTGGCAAGCAGACCTTGATTTTAAATTTTTAGCTTTCCTTTGCTTCTTTTTCTCCTTTGTTGCATCACTTGGGTTTCATCTAGCTACTATCACCTGTCCACCTCTTCATACACAAGCTAGAGAGAGGGCTGAAGAGTTTCCATTTCTCAAATATACAAGCATTAAACTCCAAATTTCACACAAATGAATGGTTTTTCTATTTGAATCACTTTCTAGTAATATTTGTGTGTTTTGTTATCTATGTATCATCAAAAAGAGTGTGAACTAGAAGGAAATAGAGATGAAATGTGTGAAATTATGGAGTTTATCACTCACGTTCAACTTGGGTTCCCCCATTATTTCCAAATGATAAAGAAGTTTCAGCTTGCTCAGGATTTTGGAAAGAAGCATACACCTGAGTTAAATTCCTACCTCTCCTTATAGATTTCTTCACTGATCGCACATTTCTCCTGTTTGGCCTTGGATTAACTGACGTGTTCACCACAATTTCTCTAGAGATTTCCTCTTCCTGGAAAAGACGGCGTTTCTGGGGCTTCTCAGATTCACTTCCTGATGCTTCAAGAGATCTTTTTAAATTAATTTTATTAATACCAATTGTAAGAGCCGATATAGGAGAAAGAGGATGGGCCTTAATAATTGCAGATGACTCGTTCACCTCCTCAATAGGGAATTCAACTTTGTACAGGGGTGGACAAGTTGGGCTCCTTTCATTTGAAGAACTTTGATCCAACACATTTATTATTTTAATATCATTGTCACTAGACCCGGTGCAATATTATTTTAAGGGGGCCCGTTTTGCTTTGAAATATTTCCTATCATCCACCATTGACCCATCAATCTTTTGTAAATCAATATTTATTATGACAAAAAAATAATAATTAACTTTGTGACCCGGTGCAAAAATGATATAACGATATTAAATGTTAATTTGTAGTGCTGATATTTTCTAAAGTAAAAATACATTTGTATCCCTTTAAAATTAAAACTCAACCTTCTTTCTAATATTAGCAAGGTTATAGTTATTAAAAAAATATCAGCAAGGTTATAATTGGAAGGGGTTAAAACTTATTTTCACTTTGTATCAGCTAAGTTTGTTGTTGTTTTTGTTCTCTTTGTGTTTGCAACAAAGTAAATGTGGCAGGTTAGTTGTATTGGCTATTTTTAAGTGATGGATATAAAAGTAGTAGTATTGGTATTGAAATATGATTTTTTCTGAGGAATTTTGGCCACTGTGTTATTTTTAGGCAGCAATAACATAGGAACGAATAAATTAATGAATTTTCTATAATAACGATGATCTCCTTTTCCATTGCAGAAGAACATGGGCAGACAAATAATTTCTAGGTACGCTAAAACCATGTTTCTAAATTTTTGGTTGTGTTTAAGGTAGAAATTAGTTTCTGAATTCTCTATATATACTATTTTATAAGTGATGGATATAAAGATAGTCTTTGTGTTGAAATATGATTTGTTTCTACTGAATTTTGGCCACTATGTCATGCAAACTGATAGATTATAAACGAAATGCAAAAATTGATTACCCGTGCTCATTCCAATTTTAAAACATTACTATTTTAAATTTGAGTTGAAAATGTTTTCCTCATTCCATGGAAAACTTTGTATATTTGCACAAATAGAAATAATTACATCTATTTTTTTTATATTTTGTTAGTTTAAATATTTTATTTTGAATTATAAATTTTCAATTATTTTATTTTCATTTTTTAAAAGTGTAATTATATTTTATAAGTAAAAAAATGATCCTTCAAACCTATTGTTTCTTTACCCAACTTGTTTTAAAATAAAGGCTAAAGTATGTTTTTGGTCCCTTAACTTTGGAGAAAGTCATGTTTTAGTCCTTTAACTTTAAAAAGTGTGTTTTTAGTCCCTTAACTTTGGATAAAGTCATCTTTTAGTCCTTTAACTTTGAAAAGTGTGTTTTTAGTCCTTTTAAATTAGGTTAAAGTATGTTTTTGATCCTTAACTTTGCACAAAGTCATATTTTAGTCACTTAACTTTAAAAAGGAAAAGACAAAAACATATTTTATCTTGTTTTGAAAGGACTAAAAACATCACTTTGTATAAAATTAAGGGACCAAAAACACACTTTTCAAAGTTAAGGGACCAAAAACATGAAATGCGTGGCTGTCACCCAAGAGGGGGGGGGGGGTGAATTGGGTGACAGAATAAAACTTATAAAATTCTCCCTTTTAAAACTTTACTCCTTGTGCTTGATGAGAGTGACGATGTATTACCCCAAGCACAAGTGAGTATCTAGTGGTGTGGTGCTTGATGTGTAGATTAAAACAACCAGAATGAGCACACACGAGTTTATCCTGGTTCGGTCACTTCCAGACCTACATCCAGTCCCCAGGCTCCACCTGAAATTTTCAATCCACTAAACCTCTTGTTTGAACCAGGCACAAGAAAGTCTTTACACTATATGTTTTACGACCACGGGTTCACCTAACAACCCACAGGTTTTGCAACGGGCTCACCTGCAAACCTTACAACCACAGGTTTTACAATGGGATCACCTGCAACCTTACAACCACAAGTTTTGCGGGCTAACTTGCAACCTATGGAGATTTAGAAAACCTCTAAATGTTCCCCCTCACTTTTGTAAGATAATAATTCTGTTCGTCAAGCACAAGCTTTAGAACAGCCTCTATCAATTAGAGGATTTGATAAAATGTTCGCTCAATGAACTAATTGTGATAAACACTTAAGTACAGATGATTCTCTCTAAGAATAGATGATGTTACTCACTTAAGTACAAATGAATTACTCTCTAATAATGTTACAAATCTAGATCTGAGAGTAGAAGATGAGAGGAATGTAGAATATAGTTTCTCAGATAATATGCTCTATTTTTTCCAACCCTCTTCTGAATGTAGATGTTTCTTTTATACTCGGCCTCAATATTCAGGCTTGGGCGGCAGATAGGATATGTCCGTTTGAATATAGCCGTTAATCCCATGTTACCGTTGAGAGGTACATCTTCATTAAAGCTTAGCAGGGTTGACTTGCTTTATCTCTGAAAAGCAACTCTGACAACTCTGCTCTGACAAAAGCATTCTGACTTCTGAGTGTGTGACGTTGGCTCTTGTACTCTTGCTGACGGATGATCATCGTTCATTCGGAAGTGGCAATCTTGCTCTGCAAGTATTAGTCTATGAATCTCAGTGCCAAGAGTATCTTTCATCCGGAAGCTCATTTCCATCCGGAAGTACAACCAAGTTCTGCACACACTTGTTAGTCCCATCAGAGTAATATATATAATCACGTGTAGCAGTAAGAACTATACATGCTGTGGGAGGTTTGTCTGCTATGGGAAGTAATCTTACTAAGACTATGTTCTGACTTAGTGTTTTGTCTACTGACGCTAGGGGATGTCTAATCCAACAGTCAGCGTGAGTCTCGTTATGTTACTCTAACTCTTAAGTCTCCCCAAGTGACTTGGTGTGTCATTTTCTTAAGCTATGGGATGTGTAGTATAACAACACTTAATCACATGCAGTGGGAGTTCATTTAGTCTAAGGAGCCTTTCTTGCATCCGGAAGTACTTCTGCATCCGGAAGCACTACTACTGGATGAAGGATTATAATGACTTTTACTCGCTCTCGCTCAGTGTCCTTCAATCCAACAGTCAGCGCTAGTCACTAAGCTATCGGAAGCAATTCTTCTGGACGTGGCTTATGTTCGCTGACGCTTAGTGTCATTTAGTCCAACAGCCAGCGCCAGTCTAAATCTAACAGGAGGCAAATTCACATCCGGTTGAACCTTAGCTTAGTCTTAAGGTTTTTGTATATCTAGTGCTTATGGACTAAGTTATTTCCCTAGTGAATTACTTGCTCTCGCTGGGGGATAAGTCATTCATCCGCGAGCGCTAGTCCTAGTCTATCCGGAAGTAAATCCACATCCGGTTGTACTCTTACTTGGGATTCTATGTTAACCTATTGCTTTCTAAGTACTTGATTCATTCTTTCATATTTTAGTCTTCATCAAAACTTAAGATTCTAACATTCTCCCCCTTTTTGATGATGACAAACTTAGTTTTATCGATTAAGTTCATATGAAAGGATTAGTAGAAGAATAAAAGCAATAGATTAAATAAGGCACAAATAACTTAGACAAATATTATTGATAAGCAAAAGATTACAAGTTAGCAATACACAGATAGATAAAATATACAAGTAATCAAAACTGTGCGAGTAGAGCTTATGCATGAAAACTATGAAAAAAAAAAGTTATCATAGTAAGCAAATTTACAGAGTGCGTAATAACAACACAAAGATGAAATGCTATGTTATGATAGATGCATGAGTGTAAGGGGGTTAAGGCTTGCGCTTGTTATTTTTCCCTCTCTGATTCTTTTGATACTCTTCTTCCACTCTAGCCCATGCTTCGTCCATTTCCTGCTGATCAATCTGAGCAAGGATCTCTTGGAGTTCTCTAGCCTCTTTTTCCTTTCTAATCCTTTCTAGCTCCAAGGATTCCACAATTGCTCTTCTCAGATCATCGGCCTCACTTAGCCCAGAAGAGGAAGAACCAAGTGATGTCTCGTTGATGGGGATGACACCATGAGGAAGATGAATGTTGGAGATCTTTACATTCCAGACCGGAAAGTCAGGGTCCTGGGCCAAGCTTGCCTTGCCTTTCCCTTTTGCTTTCTCTTTAGCCAAAGCATTAGCCCTATCAGCATCCAGAACTGTGAATTGCTCGAAGGTGAATTTGTTGTTTCCATTAAACCTCTCGAGTTCCTCAGGGGTGAGATCTTCCACCTCAAGCTTTACCACTACTTCTGGTGGGATATCATCCATCACTTTCTGAGCTTGTTCTCTGACGGAGGACTGAAACGTTGACGCTTGATTCTCAGACTCTTCCTCACTGTCTGCAGGCTCAGAGATGCCTGTCCCCTTTTTGACAGCACGCTTCACTCTTGTTTTGCTGGATTTAACCACTGGAGAAGCAGGAGTAGAAGTTGGGGCTGAAGAAGGAATAGGAACAGCTCTCACTCTCACAAGTGGCTCAGACCTTGTGTACCCATATTTTAACATAATCTCCTCAAGTACAGTGAGTGCAGGTGCTGAGGGAGAAAGCTCAGAAGAAGGAACCTCAGGCTCAGGCTCAGGCTGTGTGAGTTCATCAGGTTGCTCAACCAACACCATTGCCAGTTCTGACCTTTGCTCATCTGAGCGCTGCTATTGCATGAATCGGATGGCTTCCCCACGAATCAGACTCTCAGCATCGCCCAGTCTCTGAGATTCCATGGCTCGACGGAGGGCAGCCGTGATGTCTTCATCTAGCCAGAGGGATGGCTGAGTCAGAACATCCCTTGTGTCCATGGTCTGGCGGAGGGCGATAACAGCATCTCTCCCCCTTTTGTCATCATCAACAAGGGCGAGTGCCAGAGATGTAGTGGATGAAGAGGAGGGCGGAGGTTCAGGGCCAAAGCTCGTTGGGGGTGAGGGTTCTGGGGAAGAGGCAGGTAAGGTATTTTCTGGGGATGTGGGTTGGTTGGGGAACCAGGTGGGATCTACGAATAGACCTTCGAATGGGTAGGTGGAGGAATATTCAGTGAAGGTAGTGGAAGAGTGTGAGGTAAATGGGGTAAAGAGTACGTGAGGATCCTCAGGGATTTGCTGAAGGCGTGGGTAATCTCGTAGATAGATATGGCTGAGGGGGTGAATGGCAGTTTGAAATCCAAGGTGTTCGGCTAAGGGGTTGGATGGTGTGCGAGTGGATGAGGGAGGTGTAGATGGGGAGTTTTGTGGAGATGGGGAGTTGTTGGAGTGAAGGGGTGATTGGCTAGGAGATTGTTGTGGTGTGTCTTGGGTTTGGTGTTCATGGTTGGGTGAAGGTTGGGATTGGTGATCATTGTTTGGTGATGGAGGGGATTGATGGTCATTTTGTGGAGGTGGCTGTGGTGGTTGAGTGTTAGGTGGAGGAGGAGGGGGAAGTTGAGGATTGCCTGAGGGAGGAGAAGAAGGATTTTGGGGAGGAGGAGGAGGAGGAGGTGGTGGTAGGTTACCTTGTGATGGTTGGGGAATATGTAGGTGCTGGAGAATGAGGTCAAGTTTTGCGTCCACCCTGGCAATGTGGTTTTCAAGCTGGCCTACCCTGTCTTCGAGCCTCTGAATTCGCTCCCCTTGCTGCTGGAAGCCAATGTCACACTCAGCACGGAGAGGGCCTACCAAGGATTCAGGCAGTCTAAAGAGGAGTTCCTCCTTAACTTCCTCGGCAAAGGCCTTGACAGAAGCTGGCACTCTTGCAGCACGGCTTGGCCCAGCATGGGAGTCCACTTCCTGATCCCCTGCTCCAGATGCAGAGGGGGCTGAAGTCCCAGAAGCACTACCCGCTAGTGATCCTGAGCGAGTGGGCTTAGGGGCCCTCACATACTTGATCCCCATCTTCCCAACATTGGATGCTCCCACAGGTTTACATTTGACATTTTCTTCCTCCACAGCAGATGTGGCCTTGATGAGCTTCTTCTCAAGGAGGAAGGCAATGATGGTGGGATAGGGAAGATGACCAGACTTGTCACCAGTTATCCAGCGCTGAAGCTCTAGACAGATCAACTGGCCGGGGTTGATTGGCAGGTGGGAGAGAATCCTGGGGAACCATGGGTTGTCTATGTTGGCGAACTCATTGAAATTACCCCCCTTGTGAGTCATCATCCGGGAGTAAACATAGTACAGCAGCCTGTTGGTGTCAGACATTTTTGACACCTTTTTCCCATCAGTCCCATACAACGTTACAAGATCCTCCTTGCTGTACTTGAGCGCCTCAGGATATATCCACTCATTCATGTTCTCCTCTGTGATCCCCATGATCTCATTCAGTGTCCTCCAGTTGAACCTGATGGTCCTCCCCCTTACAGTGGCAGTGAAGGAGAGTCTGTGTATTTGCTCTTTCCCATCAACCTTCTTGTACTTCACTTTGCCAGAGAGAGATTGATAGAAGACTCGCAGGACATTGACATTGTAGTCCTGGTTGATTCCTAGCCAGCCCATATACTTCTCCAGGAATGGACGCAGGTGGGGAAACCCTAGTTCATCAATCATGGCTAAGTCAATGAATAGGCCATGGTTGAAGTAGGGTTGAACTGTTTCAAACTTGGCGGCAACTGGCTCCAATCCCCCATCCCTGTAAACTGAAGGATCATCCTCTTCAACCCTTTGCCTTTTGGAAGAAGGTTCTTCAACAAATTGAACCTTCTTCTTCTTCCCTTTTCTCTGGGCTTCCCTCTCTTGCTCATACCCAGAAACGTCTGGCTGTTCTCCCACTCTACCAGAAATTCCAGGCTGATCCTGGACATGTTCACCCTGCCCCTGGGTTTGCCCAGAGACTTTATGGTGTTCATCACGATGTTCATCATTATTCTCAGATTTCCCAGAATGTTCATGGCGAGATTTCCCAGATTTTGACTTGTGTTTCTTGAATGAAGAATGTTTCTTTGTAACTGGGTTTGATTCATGTGAGCCGGCCATTGTTGTGAGGGTTTAAGGTTTGTTTGTGGTGAAATGCGAAGAAGAAGATGAGGAAGATGAAGAACAGGATGAAGAAATGAATGAATGTATGCAGAGAATATGTGGGTGAGTAAATTTGTGCAAGTAAAATGTGAAAGTGAAAATGACAACCTATTTATATGCAAAGTTACTAAGGGTAAAATGGGCATGACTCTTCAGATGAAAACACATGGGTAATGTAAACATTTAATTGGAACGGCACACCTTTTGACATGTGTCACTTTGCTTTGTCAGAGGAGGCACAACTTCTCATAGAGGAAGATGAAACGTTTTGTGAAGTGATGTATCTTTACACTGGCGCTCCCTGTTGATTTGAATAATCACCCAGTGCCAGTCAAAGAGTATCCGGAAGTGGTTTTGCTTCCGGTTGGTCTTAACTTAAGATTTAACATTGTGGGACCTGCAACAGCTAAAGATTGGCACTTCGATGCCTAAGTTAGTGCATTTGGCAGGTTTTAGCAGTTAAGCAAAGATGTTTACTGAAGATTTAAACTTCATTTTATCATTCCCAATTTCTCCTTATAAGACTAAGTTGATCAACCCTCAGTGGTTGTTTGGTAGCTATGTCTGCAGTTGGGAAACCATTCTTGCACATGCTTCCGGAAGTGTATCCGCTTCTGGATGGTCAGTGGAAAACTTTAGCCTTAGTATACATGCTGAGGACATTCCTAGTTACAAACTTATGTTAATTAGCTTAGTATAATAATCTCAAGAAAATGTGCTTGCATGTTGGTAGGAGTAATAATAATGTGAAAGCAGTCTTTGAAATATAGTTCACAATTTCTCAGTTTCACTATCTAGTTATGAACTCCATTCATACTCTTTTGGCTAAATATCAAGTGATAGCACAGGGAGTATCTTGCATATTTTCAGAGTTTCATGTACAGGTATAATTCAACAAATATGCTTTAAGGATGTTCGTGTTAGATTGTGAAGACATGTGAAATGTAAATACAACGAGATTCTAAAAACTCCTAATGTCCACATAATAGTTTAGCTTTAAGAATGAATCGAAGTTACAAAAGCAGTCAAATTCTTAGCATATGATCACAAGAACAATTTTCAAGTCTCATATCAAGTTCTTTCAAATATGCTCAACATGATCTCATTATTCGTAGAATATCATCAAGCTTTAACTTAATTCAGATTGTACTGGGCTTGTGATAATGTGTCAGTATATATGGCTTCCAGTGGGTAGAGATTCTTAATAGTTCTTTCCAGCCTAGTTATCTACTCTCACTTAGGCTTTTATCCTATTGGCATTTGCTCTTGGATTTATCAGATTTTGCAGAGGTTGATTCCAGGCATTTCCTAAGATTCCTAATGTATGTCTGACGAGAGAAAAATGCACAACATAAAGAGTAATGGAAAGAAATGCTCATATAAGAAGATTGGCGAGATTTCCTCAAGATTGACTTCAGAACAGCCATTTCTTCTCATTTTGTCAAAGAGCATACTCGTTGACGTTCTCTATTGTACATCCATATCATTCAAGCTTTCATAATCTGTCAACACACTTAACCACAGGCTTGAACTGAGATCATTAGTAGATGGAGACTTAAGACGTGATTAAAAACATTTTCAAAATAAGATCATCACTGGCTTGTAAAGAACATCACATAAGCATCATTATATTTTAAAAACGGTTAAGTCAATCATGTGTGGCTAGACACTACATATTCTTCTTATTCATTTCACAGGGCAATTTGAAGTTTAATCTTAGATACATAAATGTCAATTGCCGATGGGATGAATAAGCATGCATTCATTACCAGGTTAATCATGTAGATAAGAGAAAGGGTAAGAATGACATCACCACAGCTACACTTGCGTCAAGTAGTAGCTTGCTTGATTTTGGCTGGTGGTGCTTGATCTTTTCCATTTCAAGGGCAACAGCACCAGTAGCCCAGCATGAAGAACATCTTATTCAGATTTGACCATTTGCCCAGACCATGTACGGTCTTGAATATAGTTATTCTTTTGGATCTCCTTTCCTACAGAATACCAAGTAATTCCCTTTTCCATTTCTCAGTTTCCAAACTTGGATCTGACAGGTCAGTTTGTAGGAAGTGTAAAGTCCACATGCACTTGAGTCATTAATTATGCTTATGCCGTTTAGAATCAACTATGATTATATGTACATGGTTTTGATCATGACAGCCAGACAGCATGTAGGTTATGAACTTTGTGAATTTCTTTGAGCTTTCTTTTCTTAAGAAAATACAAAATTTCAATAATCCCATCTAACACTTGCATAAGAGATTTTACTTTCACATGCTTTGACTCTAAGTGATTCCTTGCTTACCCAAGGAGATCTTCTATACTTATCCTGGGTTTGAATTACTGTCTTATGAGAGACAGAGTTCATAGGTTTTCTCCATGTTGATCGAGGAATTCTCTCTCTCTTGTTCTTCTCAGGATAGTTGAGTGGGACTCTGTGATAGCTCATCCTTGTGACAGAACTTTTGTTCCTTGTGGTAGTGTACTGCTTCTTATGATTGGACCAGGTGGTTGCAGCAGTGACTTCACCATGAGTTCTCTTCTTTGGGACAAGAGGAACTCTTGATCTCTCCTGCACAAGTAAGGCACTGGAAGGAAGTTTTGGTACCCATTTGTACTTGGGTCCTACATGGTTAGTGCTGGACCTTACTTGTCCTTTAGAGATCCTCATAAATTTATTTTTCATATGTAAATTTTTCTTAAGACTGCATGTGTGAGAAATATGACCTGATCTACCACAATAATGACAGATAATGGAATGATATTCAGAAGGGGATTTCTTATCATTATTTTGTTGGTCAATTTTGTTTTCAAAGAGTCTCTGTTCTTTTAAATCAACTTTTGAAGTTTCAGGGTCTTTTGAAAACTTTTCTTTTTCCTTCACCAGGGATTCACAATTGGAACAATTTCCAGTATGTGTTGAAGCTTCCGCTCTCGATAGCTGGTTTTCTATGGGCAACACTAGTTGTTTTTCTATGGAGGGAACTTGGGAACCTTTGGATGTAGAAGAGATAATGAGTTCCTCAAGTTTCCTATTCTTTTTCCTTAATCCTAGCACTTCTTTTGCAAGTTTACAGAATTCAATATGTAAATTATCATACATATCTTGCAATTTAGAAGGTTCAAGTTCAGATACCTTATCTTCTTCAGTTTCTGAATCTTCTAGGTGGAGATCAACACTCTCTTCACTGACGCTGGCTTTCTCAATGTCAGCTTCCTGTAGCTCACCGTCAGTTGATTCATAAGGGGCACAAGAGGAGCTTTGGACAGCTTCACTTTCAAGAGAGTGGTTAGAAGCATACATAGCATCAAGAGTATTCCAAATATCTCTAGCATTAGAGCAATGTTTAATTTTCTGGAAATCACTGTCTGTTAAAATTTTGTACAAAATCTGCATTGCTCTAATGTTTAAGTAAAATAAATTTTTTCTTCTTCAGTCCAGTTTACTTTTGGTTTGAAATCAGAATCCTTTTCAAAGACATCCCACATTTTGAAACTCGAGTATAACACAAAACTTTTCATCCTTGCCTTCCATATGTAAAAATCAGTGTTTTCTAACAAGGGTGGGATAGTATGATCAAAACCTTCAAAACACATTTTATAACCCAAGTCAGCCTAGGTCTTTCCACTTGAGATCGTTGGATCCTTTAAACAAGTGACCTTGCTCTGATACCAAATGAAATGTGTGGCTGTCACCCAAGAGGGGGGTGAATTGGGTGACAGAATAAAACTTATAAAATTCTCCCTTTTAAAACTTTACTCCTTGTGCTTGATGAGAGTGACGATGTATTACCCCAAGCACAAGTGAGTATCTAGTGGTGTGGTGCTTGATGTGTAGATTAAATCAACCAGAATGAGCACACACGAGTTTATCCTGGTTCGGTCACTTCCAGACCTACATCCAGTCCCCAGGCTCCACCTGAGATTTTCAATCCACTAAACCTCTTGTTTGAACCAGGCACAAGAAAGCCTTTACACTATAGGTTTTACGACCACGGGTTCACCTAACAACCCACAGGTTTTGCAACGGGCTCACCTGCAAACCTTACAACCACAGGTTTTACAATGGGATCACCTGCAACCTTACAACCACAAGTTTTGCGGGCTAACTTGCAACCTATGGAGATTTAGAAAACCTCTAAATGCTCCCCCTCACTTTTGTAAGATAATAATTCTGTTCGTCAAGCACAAGCTTTAGAACAGCCTCTATCAATTAGAGGATTTGATAAAATGTTCACTCAATGAACTAATTGTGATAAACACTTAAGTACAGATGATTCTCTCTAAGAATAGATGATGTTACTCACTTAAGTACAAATGAATTACTCTCTAATAATGTTACAAATCTAGATCTGAGAGTAGAAGATGAGAGGAATGTAGAATATAGTTTCTCAGATAATATGCTCTGTTTTTTCCAACCCTCTTCTGAATGTAGATGTTCCTTTTATACTCGGCCTCAATATTCAGGCTTGGGCGGCAGATAGGATATGTCCGTTTGAATATAGCCGTTAATCCCATGTTACCGTTGAGAGGTACATCTTCATTAAAGCTTAGCAGGGTTGACTTGCTTTATCTCTGAAAAGCAACTCTGACAACTCTGCTCTGACAAAAGCATTCTGACTTCTGAGTGTGTGACGTTGGCTCTTGTACTCTTGCTGACGGATGATCATCGTTCATTCGGAAGTGGCAATCTTGCTCTGCAAGTATTAGTCTATGAATCTCAGTGCCAAGAGTATCTTTCATCCGGAAGCTCATTTCCATCCGGAAGTACAACCAAGTTCTGCACACACTTGTTAGTCCCATCAGAGTAATATATATAATCACGTGTAGCAGTAAGAACTATACATGCTGTGGGAGGTTTGTCTGCTATGGGAAGTAATCTTACTAAGACTATGTTCTGACTTAGTGTTTTGTCTACTGACGCTAGGGGATGTCTAATCCAACAGTCAGCGTGAGTCTCGTTATGTTACTCTAACTCTTAAGTCTCCCCAAGTGACTTGGTGTGTCATTTTCTTAAGCTATGGGATGTGTAGTATAACAACACTTAATCACATGCAGTGAGAGTTCATTTAGTCTAAGGAGCCTTTCTTGTATCCGGAAGTACTTCTGCATCCGGAAGCACTACTACTGGATGAAGGATTATAATGACTTTTACTCGCTCTCGCTCAGTGTCCTTCAATCCAACAGTCAGCGCTAGTCACTAAGCTATCGGAAGCAATTCTTCTGGACGTGGCTTATGTTCGCTGACGCTTAGTGTCATTTAGTCCAACAGCCAGCGCCAGTCTAAATCTAACAGGAGGCAAATTCACATCCGGTTGAACCTTAGCTTAGTCTTAAGGTTTTTGTATATCTAGTGCTTATGGACTAAGTTATTTCCCTAGTGAATTACTTGCTCTCGCTGGGGGATAAGTCATTCATCCGCGAGCGCTAGTCCTAGTCTATCCGGAAGTAAATCCACATCCGGTTGTACTCTTACTTGGGATTCTATGTTAACCTATTGCTTTCTAAGTACTTGATTCATTCTTTCATATTTTAGTCTTCATCAAAACTTAAGATTCTAACAAAACACACTTTCTCTAAAGTTAAGGGACCAAAAACACACTTTTTAAATTTAAGGGACCAAAACATGACTTTCACCAAAATTAAGGGATAAAAAACATACTTTAACCTTTTTAAAATAAGGGTAAAGGTGCAAAACTAGCCACCGTAAATTTTCAAATGGACAACTTTAGCACCCGTAAATTGGATGGTGCAAAACCGTACATTATAAATCAAAATGGGACAAATTTAGCCACGCCGTTAAGTTGAAGCTAACGGACGTTTGTGTTGGCGTGGGGCCCACCTTCATTAAATCAAAACGTCTGTTAGCTTCAAGTTAACGGCGTGGCTAAATTTGTCCCATTTTAATTTATAATGTACGGTTTTGCACCATCCAATTTACGGGTTCCAAAGTTGTCCATTTGAAAATTTACGGTGGCTAGTTTTGCACCTTTACCCTTATTTTAAAAAGGTTAAAGTATGTTTTTTATCCCTTAATTTTGGTGAAAGTCATGTTTTGGTCCCTTAAATTAAAAAGTGTGTTTTTGGTCCCTTAACTTTAGAGAAAGTGTGTTTTGTTAGAATCTTAAGTTTTGATGAAGACTAAAATATGAAAGAATGAATCAAGTACTTAGAAAGCAATAGGTTAACATAGAATCCCAAGTAAGAGTACAACCGGATGTGGATTTACTTCCGGATAGACTAGGACTAGCGCTCGCGGATGAATGACTTATCCCCCAGCGAGAGCAAGTAATTCACTAGGGAAATAACTTAGTCCATAAGCACTAGATATACAAAAACCTTAAGACTAAGCTAAGGTTCAACCGGATGTGAATTTGCCTCCTGTTAGATTTAGACTGGCGCTGGCTGTTGGACTAAATGACACTAAGCGTCAGCGAACATAAGCCACGTCCAGAAGAATTGCTTCCGTAAGCAATAGTGATTTGTTTTGTATTATTTTAAATTTTAATATCCCCTTACTCTAAAGTTTAAACTTATTTTGAAAGTGGAGTTTGTTTTCTATATGTTAAAAATTTAGTTGTGGAGGCATTCTCAGAGATCACCATGGAGCTTTTGTTCATTCTTTATGTAACATCCCCAATTTTCCCCTTAATTTTTCACATAATTTTTTTTACTTATGCTAACTATGTTAGAAAAAGAGATTAACCTGATTAAAAACTCTAATCAGGTTTTAAATTTTAATATCCCCTTACTCTAAAGTTTAAACTTATTTTGAAAGTGGAGTTTGTTTTCTATATGTTAAAAATTTAGCTGTGGAGGCATTCTCAGAGATCACCATGGAGCTTTTGTTCATGCTTTCTGTAACATTCCCAATTTTCCCCTTAATTTTTCATATAATTTTTTTTTACTTATGCTAACTATGTTAGAAAAAGAGATTAACCTGATTAAATGTCTAACATAGTTAGAAAAAGAACTTAACTTAATTCACTAAAATAATTATGGTACTAACTATGTTAGAAAAAGAAATTAACTTAATTAAATGCCTAACCTAGCTAGAAAAAGAACTTACCTTAACTCACTAAAATCATTATTATGCTAACTATGTTAGAAAAATGAATTATCTTGATTAAACAGCTAATATAGTTAGAAAGGATAATACTTATTTCTTGAATTGCTATTTACCACCTAACCATGATAGAAAAATTTAAATATCTAAATTATGTAAACTACCCCTATCATGGTTAGAAAAGATTAAACTAAATTCTAAAACACTCACTCCGGGTAATCAAGAAAAACATAGTCCATACTTAGAAGTTCAATTATTCAAATAATCCGGCACAACTCTGCCTGCTAAACATAAATGAATTCTCAAGGAAATAATGAAAATACTAATAACAATAATTCGTCGAATTAAAGAAATATAAAAATCCTAATAAATGCAAACATGAATATATGAAATCCTAATGTGGCCCCTAGCAACCCACTTTTAGTGAGAAGTCCCTGGATCCTTCCCTTGATCGTCTAATGCGCTGCTCGAACCTGAAAAATGATAAAAGCTGGGGTAGACCCAATTGCAACTATAACTACTTGCCTACGTGCACGTGTGTGCTAACAAGGTGTTCAATGGAGCATTATATATAACATATATATTTAAAACATATGACATGTAACAATTAGATACATAATGACAATCCATATAAAAACTGTTCAATCATATGAAATATCATAATCAAACTTTGCAAACACAAGTAATTCACACAAATACCGGTTACTGTCCAATAGGGACTAACAACCCTCGCTTGGTAGCGGGGGGCGTTCTCCCCCAATTCGTCTTTCTATATTTTCATTTACCGGGGGAGTTCTCCCCCAATTTGTCTTTCTATATTTCATTCTATATCAATTAGTCCTTGTAGATCTTGCAGGGTACCTCATTCATGAATGACATATATTCAATCTACCGGTGTCACACACTCAAACCACATCAATAACGTATGCAACACCCAAAATCATATGGCACAAAACCATCAAACTTTCATAAAACGTACGTGAGACAAATCATTAATGCATAATAATTTTAAAACATGAAATACACACCTTTATGTCATTCAAAATACATACTCCACCAAACAATTTTATAAAATATAATTCAAACTTGTGTGCGTAGATAATTTTTCAAAATATAACTTTGAAAAACTTGCTAACCCACACACACACACGCAAACAAATAATTATAGTTACCTGGTAATTCGCACCAATCTCACAACAACATAGTTTTCCCCTTACTAATGTCTCTTTGAATACTCCTAACCTGTTGCTTAAAACCTTGATCCATCTGGTCAAAACGACGAACTTGGTCTGTAGAACAACCTGACCAATTTTTGCAATGATCCAACGGCGGGAAAGGTAGAAACATGAAATCTAATAACTAGGTTTCTGTTTCCTGCGAATTGGAAAACGCTCCTCTTCTACGGCTCGATTGAGGCCACACCAAAGATCAAATCACCAATCCAACCGTTCACATTTATTTTTGTGATGTTTCTAACAGGATGCCTAAGTTTTAAAAGGATCCAACGGTGAACGAAGTCGTACTCATCATTTTAATGTAACCCTAAATTTTGGAGAAGTAGAGGAGATGAAGACTTGATGACTAACCTATTCAGAAATATGCCTAACAAGATTAAGATGACGTGTTCAAATAAAAATATATCAAATATGTCATAATTTGATAACATATTTTGTAACCTTAACATCTCCAAAAAAAAGTCATCTAGGTCTTATATTTAGGACCGGAGGGAGTATTTTCTAAGTCAATTATCTTTCATTAAGTGAAAGGACTACAATTTGTTTATATATATTTTAGATATTTCATGTCTAATATTATTGTCATATTAGTGAAAATATCATTCTTGATCAGATGGTAAAAGTTGGGTATCATTTTTGTACCTTGGTATAGTTATATATCATTTTTGGGTCTTTGTCCTATATTTTTGAGTTATATTTCAAAGTCAAATTTCTTCTTTAATTATTAAGTCATCGGTTCGACCACCGGTCCGACCAGTCCGACCGTGCGAACCATGACCTGGAGCTCTCTTCGACTCACCTTCCGGTCCGGCTTTTACAACATTTATTGGATTCTTTGAATATGAGTTTGAGGTTGAAGAGGATGTTGGGTGACGGCTAGGGTTTGGTTTGAGTTTGAGGTTGAAGAGGGTGGGGCAAGTGTGTTTTTTAAGGGCATTTTTGTCTTTTCTCATAATTTGGTAAAGTGAGTTGAGTGTCAATGACCCGACTTGTTCTTTTTACAATTTAGCCACTTCAATCGTCCTTTTACCAATTGGGAACTTTATTTGCCTTTTTCCCTATTAACATTAACAAATACACATATATAAATATAAGAGAAAATTAATTTGAAGTCCCCCACAAGGGACTTAATACTAGAAAAGTCCCAAAAGTTGGGAAAATTAATGTAGGGTCCAAAGAGACCCCACTTTAATATACTTGAAAAGTGAAAAGACTGTTTTACCCCTAACCTATTAACACTCAGTAACTTGTCAAGGGACAAAACTGTCTTTTTACTTTTCAAGTATATTAAAGTGACGTCCCTTAGGACCCTACATTAATTTTCTCAACTTTTGGAACTTTTCTAGTATTAAGTCCCTTGTGGGAGACCTTAAATTAATTTTCCATAAATAAACCAAAACAAAACAATGCATAAGAGCTTGTTTGGTTGCATGAAAAATTAGCAAAGAATTGGAAAGTATAAATACTAGAGGGACCTTAAATTAATTTTCCATAAATAAACCAAAACAAAACAATACATAGGAGCTTGTTTGGTTGCATGAAAAATTAGCAAAGAATTGGAAAGTATAAATACTAGAGGGTATTTTTCTAATATACATATATCCCGAGTCCCACAAGTTTTCTCTCTCTATCTCCCACTTTTTTTGGGCTCACACATTTTATTTTTCATCATTACTTAATTTACCCCTACTTTCCATCTTTACCCTTTTCACTTTCCGATTCTCCACTTTACTTCTTGGAACCAAACAGACCAGTAATTTTCCCTTATATGTTGTTGGCCATATTCATCAGAATATTCATAATTCTCTAAAAATTATTATAAGGGGTAAAGTGGTCTGTTTGGTTCCAAGAAGTAAAGTGAATCGGAAAGTGAAAGGGGTAAAGATGGAAAGTTATCAAATTATGACATATTTGATATATTTTTAAATTAGTCATTAGTTTATAGGTTAAATAAACTAGTTTAAGGGGGAAAATTAGGTAAATCAATATATAATTGACTTATATTTTGCTTTTTAAGGATTTTTCAAAAATGTAAATTAGGTCTTATATTTAGGACCGGAGGGAGTATATAGGAATTAAAAACTTATTAAACAAACTATTTTTTTGTATTTAACTTAGTAAAAGGTGAGCTAAATTTAAATTTCATGCTTCAACTTTAACCATTAACAAGTCTATTATCTTGACCAGTGTAGCTAGGTGCAGTAAAACTCAATAAAGAGATGGGAAAGGGTATTGCAAAAGAGACATGAGGCAGAGGTGGGACAGTAAATTTCATATTTAAATGTTGTCTAAAGAGAGAGAGAGAAATGCTCCCAATGCGGAGCGGACGTAGAAGATATCGATCATGTTCTCCGCCATTGTGAGACAGCCAGGTCCTGCTGGTCTAGAACTATACCCGAGGACAAGTTGAGAGACTTCTTTGCCAAACCTTTTCAGGAATGGATCCTCTGGAATCTGAATCTGCCGTGCATGGGTACTCATTGGCGTTTATTTTTCGGTACCTTATGCTGGAAATTATGGGAAAATAGGAACAAGAGCATTTTTGTAAATGATTCCCTTCCCCCAGAACAGATCATTATATTGGTAACTTCTTTTGTTAATCACTTGGCCAATGTTTCGGGTATTTTAACTTCCCTGACATAGGCCATCGCTAAATGTAAATACCTTTGATTAGTAAATGAATATACTCGATATCTTCATCTTCTTTCTGCACCAAGACCTTTATGCTTCATCTTGTTAACTTCATCTCTTTCAAATTGGTAACTTCATCTCTTTTATATTGGTAACTTCCCCGTTTTCATGTTTTTGCAGCCTGATCGCCCTAACGAGTTGCTGAGAGTTGAAGCCGCCATTGGATGAGTTATTTATTGAAGGAAGTGTTGGTAGAAGAAAGAAGCTAAGAAAGGAGAGGGTGATGAAGAAAATTTATTTAATTTATAAGCGCATTTTAGACTTTTCATATGTAATCTTATTGTCATATTAGTGAAAATATCATTTTTGATCTCATGTTAAAAGTTGGGTACCATTGGTGTACCTTGCAATAGTTATGTATCATTTTTGTTCCTTGGCCAATAGTTATGTATCATTTTTGGGTCTTCACCCTAAATTAATCGTCGGCCGGTAAAAGTTTATTTAATTATAAGGGCATTTTGGACATTTCATATCTAATATTATTGTCATATTAGTGAAAATATCATTTTTGATCACATGAAAAAGTTGAGTATCATTTTTGTACCTCAAAATAGTTATGTACTATTTCTGTTATGTATCATTTTTGGGCCTTCGCCCTTGTTCTTTTATATAGTTTTTTTTTTAAAAAAAATACATGTGCAATTCATATCATGTTTTAGTATGTGACACTTTTTTATGAAAAATCTTTTCACAGGGTGACGTTTTATTTTTTTGGACAGAAGAGGGTGACGTTTTCTGTTTTCTATTAGATGAATCAAATGTTCATTGGTAACTATAGAACTTGGACAAAAACCAATTGTTTTTGTCCAAGTTGGACAAAATCTATTTTGTTTTTCAAATACTGAAAATGTCACTTAGGCACAGCCAAATGTCGAATAAAAACTTGGACAAAAACTTTTTTTCCAAATACTGAAAATGTTGAGAATTATATTATTCAGTATATATCACTTAGGCACAGCTAAATGTCGAATAAAGAAAGATAAAAGGGAGGAAGAAATAAAACTCCATCAAAACAATATATTTGCATGCATGAACTAATGCTATCATTCGATGTGATATGGAAGTGTATAATTGAATTCTATTACTCAAGACATAAATATTTCCATATACATTTTTGCTCCAACTCAGGGGTCTTGCACCCAAATCCTCACAGTTCTATCACCATCAAGGCCAGCAGAAGCAATTTTGTTCTCCCTTGGGTGACAGCTAACAGATATTACAGTATCTGTATGGCCCTCGAGTTTTTGAAGCATATTTTTCGACTGGAGATCCCATATATAAACGCAGTAATCTTCTGATCCACTGACTATAAATTTCCCATTTGTCACAGAAAATGTGGAAGTTATGCAATATACTTTATTCACATGACCTGTATACATTTTCAAGAACTTCCCTGCCGAGTAGTTCCATAGCTTCTGCATTCAGAAATTTTGTTCCCGCGGGAAGGGATAAAAACAAAATCAGCAACACATAGAAGTACAAGTCTAGCCATTTAAAAAGAGGATGACAAGAACTATCTCACCAACCCAAAACCCAAATACCAATGTCCCAACTGTGAAATATACAACAACAAAAATTACCAACAGGTTTACTTATTAACTCCTCTGTCTTCATGATCAGCTTGAAGTTTGGCATAAATAACGATAAGAATATGTACTTTTTGAACATGTACTCCCTCCGTTCCAAAATATAAGACCACTTTCAAATTCAATTTGTTACTAGATATAAGGGCACTTTCTAATTTTTCCCAACTTTTTCCTAAATTAATCTAATAATGATTATCTATAATAAACAAGCAAGAGAGAGAGAGAGTAGGGGTAACAATATATAGTTGGGATGAATTGGTAATATCGTGTGCTAAAACCTAAATTAATTAGCATCCTTAATCTAATCAAATTAGGAAAAATTGTTTTATAGTTAGGAACACGGATTATATAAAAAGGAAAACGAGAAAAATGTAATTCTGAGTTACTTCTTGTAAGTAACTTTTAAGAATGTGCACAAGAAAAGCAACCTTTTTTGTTCATCTATCATTAAGTACTAATCCAAAGGGTTATAACTTTCTCCATCCTGCTACTCTGAAATTCACATTCACTCAGGTACAAAACTTTACTAATGGTCCCTATTAATCGAACCAATCAGCCAATTACTGGCATAACACTACCTTTCCTTCCCTTTATCAACTCTTCCAAGGGATGTATGAAGTTAACAGAACACATAATGAAGTCCATTCCACAAGGCCCAAATAACAGGCCCATACCATTAGGGTTTTTTATGATTCATCATATGTAATGCCTATATATACACTCATGTACTCAGAATACATTTATGGAATAGAAAGGAATCTTTAATTTTCAATCATTGTCTCTCTCTTTTCTGTTATGGTATCAGAGCCACACGGCCTGTACCAATATGCAGACACCACATCATTCCTCAACAACCTCACCATCATCCACTACATTCAATTCATCTTCTTCTACAACAAATTCCTCTTCATCGGCCATCACACCCAACCCACCAAATACTTCTCATTTTTTATCTGTCAAATTAACACCTGACAACTATCTTATTTGGAGAGCCCAAATACAGCCTTATCTCTATGGACAGAGACTTTTTGGATACATTGATGGTAGCATTCCTGAACCTCCACGTCGTGGCCCTGATGGTTCACAAAATCCAACCTATTTCAAATGGTTTGAACAAGATCAGCTTGTTGTCTCCATTCTGATTTCATCTCTTTCTGAACGTGTCATCACACAAGTGATAAGACACACCAAATCAAGAGCCATATGGAATGCTCTTGAAACATCATTTTCACAACAATCTCAGGCAAAATTACTGTATCTTCAGCAACAGCTTTCAAAGTTGGAAAGAGGAAATGACACAATCATGGAATATTATAATAGAGCTTCTCATATCTATGATCAGTTAGCTGCAACTGGAAATCACATCTCTGAGACTCAATTTAATAGTGTTTTCTTAAATGGTGCTGGAAAAGATTTTGACACTGTTGTTACTGCTCTTTATGCACAAAGATCTACTATTTCCCCTGAAGAAATTCTTAGCCAACTTTTGATTTGAGGCTCGACACAAACTCATGGATGAACCATCACCACTTCCACAAATTACTGCTAACAATGCTGAAACCAGTCCCTTACATAACCCCTCACAAAATTTTTCTCAGATCTCAGGCCGTAGAGGAGGAGGCCGTGACTTCAGCTTTGGCCGTGGCTATAGAGGAGGCCGATCACAACCTGATTATAATTACCGTGGTGGTCGATATCGAGGTGGCCGTTCTTCATTCCGAGGTGGTCGTAGCTATTTCTCTAATCCTGTCACAACCTGTCAAGTATGTGAAAAACCAGGTCATTCGGCCAAAGTGTGTTATTTCAGGTATGACCACAGTAATCAAGCTCCAGGACCAAGCAATTTTTCCACCCATTACTCAGCTCTCTACCCCCCTTCTATGGAGGAAAATCTCTGGTATCCAGATACAGGCGCCACCAATCATATGACTTCTCATTTCTCTAATCTCAACATTGATTCAACCCCCTATACAGGCATGGAATCAGTTCAAATTGGTGATGGAACCACGGTTCCTATCAAAAATATTGGCACTGGCAACATCAATTCCTCTAATGGCAAATTTCTTCTCTCTAATCTTTTACATGTTCCAAATATTTCCAAAAATCTTTTATCTGTTTCTCAATTTTGTCATGATAATAATGTCTATTTTGAATTTCATGCCACTCATTTCTTTGTGAAGGATGCAAGAACCAAAACCACCCTACACCACGGAACTAGTCTTAATCACCTCTATCATTTCCAGTGTCTTCCACCTGTTCATCATCCCTCTGCTCTTGTTGGTGAACGAACCTCCTCAGATCAATGGCATTATCGGCTTGGCCATCCATCCTTTCGCACCACTCAATCTGTCATCAACACCAATTCTCTTCCTGTGTCCTCACGTCTCTCACTTCATCAATGTCCAGCCTGTCGTAGCTCCAAGAGTCATCGTTTACCATCACCATCTTCTCCTCATCGCTCCAATAAACCTCTTAGTTTAATTTTCTGTGATGTATGGGGTCCATCCCCAATAATTTCTGTTGATGGTTTTAGGTATTATGTCAGCTTTGTAGATGATTATTCTCGCTATATTTGGTTGTTTCCAATGAAAACAAAAAATGAAGTCCATTCCATTTTCTTATCTTTTCGCACTCTCGCAGAAAATTTGTTTAATTCCAAAATTCAATATTTTCAATCTGATTGGGGAGGAGAATTTCGCACACTTCATAAACTTTTCCCTTCACTTGGAATTCATCATCGCATATCTTGCCCTCACACTCACACACAAAATGGCACCGTTGAACGCCGTCATCGCACTATTGTTGAAACTGGTTTATCTCTCTTGTCCCACTCTCATGCACCACAAAGTTACTGGACTTATGCTTTTTCTACTGCCACCTACCTTCTAAATCGCCTACCTAGCACCACACTTCAAAACAAATGCCCATATGAATTGCTTTATAACGAAAAGCCCAATTATACCATTCTCAGAGTTTTTGGCTCCACTTGCTGGCCCAACCTCCGTCCCTATACTCCTCACAAATTAGCTCCAAGATCCACCCCATGTGTCTTTCTTGGATATAGCCCACATCACCTAGGCTACATTTGTCTTGACTTACATTCCAATTGGATATACCTATCCAGGGATGTCATATTTGATGAGCACACTTTTCCCTTTGCAAGCCCAATTCCTTCTCGGCCCAATTCCTCCCTTCACACTCCTTTACCCAATTTTATCTCCACAAACCCAACTCATTTTCCTCTTTCTCCCACCAACCCTACTTCACATATCTCCTCTCCTACCTCTCATCCGCCTCCTCCATCACCTCTCTCTTCCCCTCTCCCTGCCAACTCTGACACACACTCAGCCTTATCTCCCTCCTCATCACCGACGCTCCCTCCTCCCCTCTCCACTCATCCTATGGTCACAAGAACCCAAGATCACACTATCAAGCCCAAGATTTTCACAGATGGCACAATCCCATGGCCTCCCCCAAAATCGTACACTGCCACCACCTGTCCCTCTCTCTCTCCTGTCCCCATCACTGTCCCTTCCTCTGTCTCTCAAGCTCTTAAATCACCCGAATGGCGGTCTGCTATGCATGATGAATTCCAAGCTCTTCTCCAAACCAATACTTGGTCCTTGGTTCCACCTCATCCCTCTCAAAATGTCATAGGTTGTAAATGGATTTTTAGAGTCAAATACACCTCCTCCGGCTCTGTGGATCGCCTCAAGGCTCGCCTTGTAGCAAAGGGTTTTCATCAACAAGAAGGTATTGACTTCTCTGAAACCTTCTCCCCTGTTGTGAAACCCACCACTGTCCGCATCATTTTATCTCTTGTTGTTTCTCATGGTTGGTCTATGCGTCAAATTGATATTCAAAATGCTTTTTTACATGGTTTTCTCAATGAACAGGTGTACATGTCCCAACCTCCTGGATTCTCTCATCCTTCTCTTCCTCATTATGTCTGTAAACTCAATAAATCCCTGTATGGCCTCAAACAGGCCCCTCGAGCTTGGTTTGCTCGTCTTAGTTCCGCTCTTACTTCTCTCGGTTTTCACTCCTCTATCTCTGACCCGTCTCTTTTTATTTCCACCACTCCTAGTTGTGTTCTTTATGTTCTTATCTACGTTGATGATATCATTGTTACTGGTTCTTCCGATAATGCCATTTCTGAACTCCTTCACCATCTTTGCTCTCAATTCCCTGTTAAAGATCTTGGCCCACTTCATTATTTTTTAGGTGTCGAAGTTCTTCCCCGTCACAATGGGATCCTACTTACCCAGCAACAATACATTCTTGACCTTCTTAGAAAAACAAATATGCATCATGCTCACCCTGTCACCACTCCCATGGCCACAAACACCATTCTTACCGCCTCTGGCCCTGCCTTTCATGATCCCACTCTTTTTCGCAGTGTTGTTGGTAGCCTTCAATATCTTTCTTTTACTCGTCCTGATCTGTCCTTTGCCATTAATAAAATTTGCCAATTTATGCATGCTCCCACTGATCTCCACTGGACTGCTGTCAAACGCATCCTTCGCTACTTAAAAGGCACCTCTCATTTTGGCCTTCTCATTCGTAAATCTCCTAACCTCACTCTCTGCTCCACTACTGCATACCTTAAAGCCTTTTCTGATGCTGATTGGGGTGGCAACTTGCCTGATTCCCGGTCTACCAGTGGTTTTGTTACTTATCTAGGTCCAAATGCCATCTCCTGGAGCTCTAAAAAGCAACCTACTGTCTCCCGTTCCAGCACTGAATCAGAGTATCGCTCCTTAGCCGTTACCACTTGTGAACTAATTTGGATTCAAAATCTCCTTGGTGAACTTGGCATTCGTCTCCCTTCTGCCCCTGTTCTTTACTGTGACAACCTGGGGGCCACCTATCTTGCTGCTAATCCTGTGTTTCATTCTCGTGCCAAACATATTGCACTTGATTATCATTTTGTCCGTGAACGTGTTGCTGCCAAATCACTGCTTATTTCTTTGGTTCCCTCCAAGGATCAAATTGCTGATATTTTTACCAAACCACTAGCCACTGATCGGTTTAAATGGCTTCGTTCGAGTCTCAATGTTCATTCCTCCCATTTCGACTCGAGGGGGCCTAACAGAACACATAATGAAGTCCATTCCACAAGGCCCATACCATTAGGGTTTTTTATGATTCATCATATGTAATGCCTATATATACACTCATGTACTCAGAATACATTTATGGAATAGAAAGGAATCTTTAATTTTCAATCATTGTCTCTCTCTTTTTTGTTAGAAGTATATGTGTGGACTGTAAAGAATGTCATAGAAAATCAATGATGACTTTCGCTAAATAGCAGAACAATAAGGTTCATCATGCAAAATAATTCATTTCCCCATCCAATCAAAACATTCAAGGCGCACATAGAGAAAACAGAATAACCAGCAAATAACAGTACATCATCACCCACAAGACATAAAAGAAAAACACTTACAAGTGTATCATTGAGAGTGGCAACAAGTATGAACTTGCCATTAGGGGAGAATTTAGTGAAAGAAACACCAGGCACCTTATCATCAATAAGAGTCTTCAAGAGACCGCCAGAGCTAGTGGCCCAAATCTTACAACAACCATCATGACTACCAGACACAATAAGCGAACCATCTCTATTGAACCCCACGGAAGTCACAGGCATGGTATGGCCAGTAATCACATGGACACACTTTCCCGTTTTGACCTCCCAAACCCTAATCGTCTCGTCAAACGAGCCGGAGACGATGAGGTTGGACTGGGGATTGAAGTTGACGCAGAAGACGACGTGGGTGTGGCCGCGGAGGGTTTTGACGCAGTCGGAGGCGCGTGCGTCCCAGATGCGGAGGGTGCGGTCGTCGGAGGCGGAGCAGATGTAGTGGGAGTCGGAGGACCAGGCGAGGTCGGAGATGCCGTCGGAGTGGCCGGAGAGGCGGTGGAGGAGGGAGAGGGAGGAGGCGGACCAGACGATGAGGGTCTTGTCGAGGGAGGCGGAGGCGAGGAGGGTGCCGTCGTTGGAGAATTTGACGCACGAGACGGCTTGCTGGTGGGCGGTTAGGGTTTTGTGGTGGCGGTAGGGTTTGTATTGTTGCTGGCTGTTGCTGTTTGTTCCTCCGCTTGATGTTGATGTCATCGTCGCCATTGCTTTGCTTAGCTTTTCTCCCACTTCTCAACCTCCAAGGAGCTCAAATAGAGTGTAGTTAATTTTAACTGATTTAACTAATTTAATTAGAATAAAAATATTAGTTAAATTAGTTAAAGTAACGTGACTGGGTTGTGGGCAAATTAAACCAAAAAATGATAACCATTACAAACCAAATGAGTTTTATTTTTTCTTTTTTTTTTCGGTTTTCATTTTAGATAGTTTTCGTTTTCATTTTAAGAAGGGTTTTATTTTATCCCAATAAATTTGAGAAATCAAATTGGTTTTGTTTTTCGGTATGTTTACTCGATTTTCAATTTTTTTTATTTCAGTTTTGGATTTCATTTTATGCGTTTTTTTGTTTTCGGTTCATTTTTTAAACGAAATATCGTTTGCTCACCCCTAAGCATGAAATTACTAATATATCCTAACCATACTGCTACCCACCCTCCCTTTCTTATGTGTCTATTACTCTTTTTTGAATTGAATTTGTCTATTACTTGAGATTATTGATAAGGATAATTTGAAGAAAATTTGATAAGAATTAGAAATAGGTCTTCTATTTATAACCAAACTCATCTAAATTATATGGTATATAATTAGATTGTATATTACTTCCCCCGGTCATTAATGTAAGACCTAATTAGCTTTTTTGGAAATTTCTAAAAAAACTAAATAAACCACTTTAATGTTCAACCATCTATATCCTTTCTTCAAACTAGTTTATTTGACTTATAAATTAGTGCATAATCTAATAATATGTCAAATATCTTATGATTAATTAACCTTTTATACTTCCTTAATATCCCATAAAAAAATTAATCAACTAGATCTTATATTTAGGACCAAAGGGAGTAATTTATAAATTGGATGTACTAATCAGAGAAAAATCAGCTAAATTAATTTACAGGTTATTTATTCAGCTTTCCTAAAGGATGTTATAGTTAGGAGTTAGGACATAGATGAATAGCTTATGAGCAAGTTACCTAACAAGAAAAAAGAAACTATAACTATATTAAGAAAGGGCGGAACTATCTCACAACTCTAGCTGCAAATTTGCAACTTCAAGTTTCAATTTTCTATTGGTTCGGAAAAAAGTTTCAATCTTCTACTAACATCTGGAGGGTCAGGGTATGCGTATCAGAAGCCAAACGGGTAACATGCAACCAAGGCTGTCAAACTCGCGAGTTTAAGCAGACTCGTAAGAAGGATGTAAACTCGGATCGTAAACTCGAAACGTAAACTCGTAAGAGTTTACCTATATTAAATTAAAATTAAATAATTGTTATATAATGCAAAAAAAATAGTATAAAATCAACAAAGATTGGCACCAAAATATTAAAATTAAATCCAATTTTCATAGTTTATAGGTTGAACATATTACCTATTTAATGATTTAATTGAATAAATTTAAAAAATTAAAATTGAAAGAAAGATTACTAACAAACTAAATGCTATATATATATATATATATATATATATATATATATATATATATATATATATATATGAGAGAAATAAAACAAAGAAAAACATACATATATATGTGTGTGTGTGTGAGAGAGAGAGAAACAAACACAACATGTTACACGCAACAGTCACAAGCAAAATGAAATTGTATAAACTGTATAAAGAAAATGAAATTGTATAAAATATATTAAAACAAAGAAAGAAAAAATAACACGCAAGTACACTTGATGCCAAGTGCAAGTGCTCAACTATGCAACAGTGCAAGTGTCAACAGTTAAATTCCATCTATCTTTTTAATTGGCACAATTTTTTTATACAAGCAAGTGCTTTTATTATTATTTTTTTATCATAAAGTGCTTTTATTATTTCTTACTACAGTTCTTTGTCAGAAGCGAGCTAATTCTCTTGAATTTTACTTGTATTATAGTATTGAAAAAACTCACATAGTGATTAGTTGTCTTCCATATAAAAATGGAATTCATTGGATATAAACTGAATTGTACTACAACTACTCAACTTTTCTAACCAAGCATCGAAATTGAACTCTATCAAAAATTACTCAATACAAAAGGCTTGGAAAAGCTGATGAGAAAGGACATATTTTTTATTAAAAAATTATGTCATGTCTCTGTCATATTTCAGAACCCCATACTCACAACTCACAAGTCTCAAATCATTCTTTCCCTTCTCTAAGCCTTCGTCCATTCTCTTCTTCTGTTCTTCCTCTTTTCTCTCAACCTTCAACCTTCCATGGAGTAAGAAGAGCTTCAGATCTGCGGCAATGGCGAGTGAATAAAGAAAATAAAGGCATGAACTTTATGGTTTAAGTTTCCATTTTCGTTTGATTTTTTCTTATCAGTCTTCTACTTCCAAAATTTTGGACTCGGTAGACTCGGTCTTAGAACGACGAGTGAAACGATTTTCACCGACTCACAAACGAGTTCGAACGATTCTATGTCATGTACGATTTTGTAAGCGAGTTAGCTCGATTTCTATGCCTGAAAACGCAAACTCGGTTAACTCGGCGAGTTAACTCGCGAGTTTGACAACATTGCATGCAACATCATCATGCATAAATTAAGTCGCGTCAGTCTGTCTTGTACATTTGTACTAAATTGATAGTAGCCTCGAATCAAATAATCGTCAAGCGAAATATGTAGATAAACATCAAATTAGAGGAACGAAAAACCCTCCACTATCACCTATTAAACACGCACATGAGAAGGACATAAGAAATAGATACTTCAAAGTTTCTTCAATAAACATGAACTCAAAAAAGGGAAAAATATTATTGGACAGACGTGAATCGGAGAGAACCAGGCTCCCAACGTGGCCCAAAATTTACACTTGCACATATGACTTTAATCGGAGAGAACTCCATACTTTAGCAGATTTTAAGATCGAACAATATTATATTAAATTGAAGGCCAAGACAACAAGTTGCCAGAACTCACTGCCCAGAAGTCCACACGCCATATCCTCATTCCTCTTCTGCTTCCCTGGTGCGAGAAGATATATATAACATTAATCACAGGTCATTAGGCAAGGCGTGTAAAAAGCATTGAATTCTAGGCAAAAACACACGGCAAACTCAACTGAGTTTTGAAGCATCAAAATAGTGGTTATTCATGATGAGACAAATGGTACAAAACACTACTCCAGTTTCCTAAGAATGAATGAATTATAAGAACCTCATTTAAGAGGATAAACGCATATTAGACATGACACTGTAACTAACTTACATCAATAATATCTATGACAACATCAAGGCACATCAACCAACAAAAAGCAAATCTGTCCACATGAATGCTTTTATTGAATAGAAACCAATTAAAGTAACCATTTCAATTTCCACATAGAAAGAGAGAAAGAAAGTACCTAGTTCCTTAAATTCTTGTCTTCGTCAGTTAATGCTATGAGTTGAGAATCCCCTACGGGGTCAAAATGTCTAACTCTTGGTATATCACATAGTTGGCTTCTTGACCATCCTCATTGCCGCTGCCCTGATCACTACTGTCGCTGCTTTCACTGCTACTACTGTCACTGCTACTACCGTCGCTGCTACTGCTTTGAAGTTGTAATATGAAATTATTATCACCATTCAGTTCAGCTTCACATGGCTCAGCGTAACTGCAACATGGTTCAGGAACCTACAGCTGGCTTCACTCTAGTAACAAATAGGAAAACCATGTCCAAAGAAATATGAAGGTTTATTAGGAGAACCATCTAACCTTCCTTCTGATGGATATTCAGCCAGCAAACACAAATCAGGCCTAGCTTCCAAAACATGCTTAATAGGCATGATACTGCATCAAATAGACAATATTACATTTGAATGATAACCATGACGCAAGCCATCATAAGAGTCTGTGTAAAGAAAGACATTACCTGGAGTTGTAGCACCTGTGGTACCAGTCCCCATCAGATGCTAAACCTTCCCTATTTGATATGTCCTATTTAAAGCCAATAGTAAGAACTACAAGCAAAAAAAGAACCTAGCATAATTTCAATATTATGTCACTGTTAAACAAAAATAAGTGTGTCAATGTACCCACAAGATGAACAAGACATTTGAAATCTCCTGCAAGTATTGCTGTCAGCAATCTAGCAACTTCCACCTGCAAAAGTTTCAAAAGTTTTAGAGGTATAGTTTGGGAAGAAGGGAACAGATATGTCTTACAATCCATACCTCTTTCAGATGCATGCAGTCCCTCAAAATCAAGACCTCAAGCAAATTACCCCCCCCATTGATACTTCCCAAGTTTCTGAAATATATCAAGACACAATCATAACATATGGATAAAATATAAGGTCTTAAAAAATTCATCTATTTACAAACTACTGACCTTAAAAAGTTTCCAGTAAATGAATAGGATGTAGAAAAATCAACATATTTCAATTTCTGGAATCCCTGCATATGTACAAGCATCCAAATTCAGCATCAGCAACACAAAGTCACATTCGTAGCAACAAACAAATTTTGATATCCTAGTACGAAGAATATAAGATCCTACAGTCAAGTTTTTTCATTTTAATTTCGTTGGTGCGAGTGTGAAATAGGGGATTGTCTGGTTATAGATGCTGGTTTCAATCACATATCAATAGGAAAAGAAGGCAAGTCCACACACATTTTTCTATACAAGCACATACATGTCTACAGAATTCTAACACAACCAAATTAGAACTATCTAAGGGTTAAACACTGTGCAAAAAGGGAAGAGAGAATAATTGTATGAAAAAGTATATTAATATTGAGCTTGCATGGTTACATTATATAGGCATTAGAAAGCCCAAAGTATTAAGTAAGGCCCACTAACTAAACCCTAATTACATATATTTACAAAATCTTAACAAACACCAAATCCCCCTGGAATTTTTCCCAAAAGCTCATTTCCCCTTGAAGTTTTTTTAGGAGTAATTGAGCCCTGGAAGATTTATTTTGGAGCAATTTGACCGTTAAATTTAATATGTGCAAAAGAATCATATTACACCTGTAATTAAAGGATAATGTGGCAGCATAAGTTGAACACAATCATTTACTTAACATCTTCAAATTGATCTTAATTAACATTACACCAGTTAAAAAAGCATTACTGGTGTAAATGTTCCAACATCTCAAAGCTCTCCTGTCTTTCTACACTCTCAAACCAACACTTCCTTCTTCGTTTTTCTCTATCCCTTCTCCGCCAAACTCGTCAAACCTATGGTTTCTCTGTTCCAACATTTCCCTCCCTTGCCCTGTCCGTCTCATCTCCCTCAAAACCTAGCCGTTGCCCCAACTCATTCCATCCTCATCGCTTTCTCTTATCAAACCCAAATTGAAACTCTAACTCCTTCCTCCTCCTAATATCTATATTACAGAAACCAAAAATCACTAATCCCATGGCGTTCGAATGTGTCGTCCTAGGATATTCAGCCGCTGTCACAAAATATCTATAGGAAGTTGAGAATCGCCCTTCTCAATCATTCTCCCAGAGCCTTCTTTCGTCGCCATCGCAACATCGAGATTCATGGCTTCGAGAGAATGCCTAGCTGATCTAAAACTCTTGATTGAACCTTTGCTATCTAGCTTCCTTACTTCTTCAACAAACTGGTGCAATATTAACTTAAACCCTAAAAATAAAAGGGTCATCCAAGTTCTAGTCCCCACTTGGTGAGGGTACTGGGAAGAGAATATACTAGGCATCCTAACCTCTTCTTTTTGCACTGTGGCTGATTCGAAACCACGACCTCATACCCACAAGGCAAACGAGCTTACTGTTGAGCTAAGCCGGCCCATCAACTTTAACCCTAAATATATTTTCAAATATTAATTTTAAAATGTTAAATGATTGTGCTCAACTTATGCCTTGCCCCTTGATAAATGATGGTTTGATGAACCACCAACCTCTTTGGCTTCCTTAATGAATAGAGACATATAATTGATAAATGATGAAGAAAGAAGAAAGTCTTGTATAGGATAAGAGGCAATTGGTTACTTTGTTTTTGATAGAGATTGTATCAGTAGTAAATGTAGCTTTTTGTCAGGATGTTTTTGCTGCTGTTTTCTTTGTTGATTATTGTAAGTGTGAAACGAGATTGTATATGTGATAGAGATTAATAAAAGTGACTTTTTTGACAAAAAAAAAACTTATGCCTTGCCACGTCATCCTTTAATTACAGGTGTAATATGAGGTGTAACATAATTCTTTTCCACAAATTAAATGTAATGGTCAACATCCTTTCCTTTGACTGTTGGAGAGGGGGCTCCGAAAACAACTTCCAGGGGGAAATGAGCCTTTGGGAAAACTTTTCCTGTTTAATCCAACTATCTAAACAATTCAAAAGTTTGAATAGAAAGTGGAAAATATCAGGAATTCGTTATTATTATGAAAATGCAAGACAAATATCAAAGTCTACCAAAATTGAAAATGTTCACCAACAACCATTGATAAAGTTTCAAGCAGTGCAGAAGTGCATAAGAATACCAAATCCAAGTGCATATAACAACCTTGACTCAAAAGATACATTCACTTCCCAAATCTACCCTTACTCATTCTCTCACCTGAATTGGATCTATTAATAAGAAAAATTACAAAATTCCCAACATGTCTCAGTTGAGTGTTTAAAATGACTTATTTGAAATGATGACTTCCCATTAAAACTAAATAAACCACATGGGCATTAAATAAGAGTAAACAGGAAAAGTGGAAGTAGGTTTAATTGGCATGAGAGAATTAGGTAATTTTATCTAATAATTGTAAACAGAGTAACTATCACCCAGGACTCACCAGAATCCGACATTTAACAAAATCTCAATCTCCAACACACCCACAATGAAAGATGGTTGGAAGCATATGTGCCTATGTTAGTTTATTTGTGCTTAAATCAACACAGTGTATGGACTTTCATTCAGTTCTTGGGAACATACCTTAATCAATATACGAACTTTATAATCATGTAATTTGAACCCTCTTAGGGACAAAGATGTTAGATGTGGACAATTGCTAACAAGAAGGATGCATGTTGGCGTCTTCAAACTGTCATCTCTGCCTAATAAGAAACAGAAGATAAGTGTAAATGAAGAGGTCATCAAAAGTCAAAATCCAGCAAGGAACATACTATACCTGTTTTTGAAGACTCAAAATACAAACGCTCTATCAAGTGGCAGTTCGTACCCACTGACATTAATGTTTGCCTCAGTTCTACATGACTATCGGACAAAAAAGCAAAACAGCCACCATGAATAATGTTATGATAAAAATAGGTGGAAAATGAGGGAATATAATGGTACTTGTTAATTATTAGGACAAAAAATGGACATGGGAGTTTTGCTTGGAAAATTTTTATTGCACACTAAGGAATCAAAATTTCGAAATATAAAATATAACGAAAGAAATTGTAGTAAAAAAATAGCTCTTACTTCCAGCAAAGGATTTTCACTATCCTTATGCCAATTGAATTTAATAAAGCATGAAAAGATTTTAATTGAAAATAGCAACAAGTGTATATCGAACCAACTACAATTGAAGTATCAAGGTCAAGCCTGCTTATACCAGATGAAATTTAAGAAGAGAGAGAGAAAAACTTACAGTCCAACTATTTCTAGGTCAAGCAGAGAAGGGCAAGCTGCCAATGCCGCAGAAAGGGATGCACTATCCATTCTTTCAATATTGTACAAGTGCAACTTTCTCAGAAGAGTCCTACAGAAATAGATTCTGAGAATTTATCCATTTTTTTAAGAAAAATGCACATAAAGGTTAAATCTAACCCAACATACCCTGGAGCACCACCACTTCCAGCTAAAGGGTTTAAGCAGGATCTAGTGAGAATGGACGACTCTCTCCCTTGGCGAGATCTCTTGTCATTCCATGAAAGGGTGGATGCATCTACAGTGGCAGTTCTGGTGTTACAAACGAATGGGGGGCAGGATCCTGGTTGTGAATGAGCACCAGAAACAACACCTACCCTAAGAGACCTATCAAAACAACCAAAATAGACGCACAGAAAATGAAACTTGTGTATAACATCTTAACACGATCATATTCAAGAAATCATCAACAAATTAAATGACCAACAAAAACCATTAACAATCCATTTCGAAAAATCAGAGACAAATTGTGAAAAACATAGGAAATTGGATTTAGACTATGAACACACCACATTCTAAGAGGCGCTAGATATGATATCACTAACAAAGAGTGGACAAAATATAGTTGAAATGCTAAAAACAGTAACGGAATGATAGGATAGAAAGAAGGAAATACCTGAGGGCGTTTCCAGCTCGGTGAATCATGGTGGTAAGAACAGCGTTGTTAACCTTAGGAACACTTGTAGTCAAGTCAAGATTTTGATAGCACAAAGGATCCCTAGCACATTTGTTAAACATAGAACAAGTAGCTGCTGCAAAGCATAGGCTCTGAGTATCAAGCAAGGAAAACACCTGCACATCACGAACCACATCACATCACATCACATGATCAATAACATGAATACTTGAGAGCAGTGAAATACACCCTCCACTCCATTCCATATATAAAATCACTCTCAAATTTCACTTTATTCTTAAATATAACAGATTTTCTAATTTTTCTCAACTCTTTCCCAAATTAACCCTAATATTCCCTCCGGTTCTAAATATAGGACCTAATTAACTTTTTCTGGAAAATCCTTAAAAAGCAAAATAAGTTAATTATAAATTGATTTACCTATATTACTAGTTTATTTTACCTATAAACTAATGGATAATCTAAAAATATATCAAATATGTCATCATTTAATAACCTATTTCGCAACCTTAATCTCTCCAAAAAAAAAAAGTCAATTAGGTCTATATTTAGAACCGGAGGTAGTAATTCTTATCTATAAACAAGCAAGAGTCTGATCAAAGTGGAAATGATGGCACATAGTTAGGGTTTATTGATAATATCATGTGCTAATAACTAATTAAGTGACATCCTTAATATAATCAAAGTAGGGAAAGTGACCTAGAAAAGAGGGAGTAATTAAGTGATTGTAATGAAAGAAGTAGTGTGGTGTGGTGTACTTTGAGGGTGAGGTCAGGAGGGAGAGGCCAGGAGAGAGAGTTGTGAGAGGAAGCGCGTTGACGGGAGGAGTTATTGGCGGCGAGGAGGAGCAGGGAAGCCATACGGTGGGCGCGATCGATGAGGAGGGTCTGATCGGCGTCGGAGGGGAGGGAGGAGAGGAGGCTCTCGAGGGAGAGGTCGAGGGAGAGGGAGGGGAAGTGAGAGAGGGAGAGGAAGTCTCGAAGGGACTGCTCCACGTGGCTGGGGCACTGCAAGCTAGGGTTTTCCATTTGCGAAGGGCAGGGGCGTTTCGAAGAGGAGGGAGGAGGAGAGTCCATGGATACTACTGGAGGAGGCTGTTTTGCAGAGGAGGGAGAAGGAGAATCCATTGATGATGATAGATGTTGTTATGAGACTCTCACACTCATAATTATTCACTTCTCCGCCATCGCCAAAGCTCTGATGAAGACAGAGAGCGAATATATTCTACTGGAGTGCCAAGTGTTTGTGTGCCTCGTGCCACGTGCCGCTTTTTCACGAGCTTATCCTCTCTCTTAGTTGCACTACTATGTATTGTATGATATGATTCCTAATTTCGTATTCTACTACTCCTCCTGAGTTACTATTTATAAATCACCAACCACCCAAAATTAATTGTATCATTAAATTAGTCTTATTTTTATTGTCTTTTCTATTTTTATCCCTCACACCTTTATTCATCTATCTTTATGAGTATACATGTGTCTTTTTCATTTTCTCTCTCTTCTCATCTTCCAATGTTCATTTTCTAATGATAAGGGTATATTGGGAAAATTTTAATAAATGAGTTAGTTAATGGTAACTGACTTATATTAAGGACCAAAATTTAGAAGGCGTTAGTGACTTATAATAAGGACCAAAGGGAGTATATCAACTATTAAATGCAAATCACCACCTTTTTGTAAATACTCATTCTTAATTCCTAATTATATCTGTAATATAAGAGTCTAGCCGCTAAACTATGACCCATTAAAAAAACAAAAATTAGTTGAGTGTCTAGAATCAATATGAAGAAGCACTACGTTTAGGAATCAACAATACGAAAACCTTTCTCCTCGCTTTCATAAATTTTGAACTCTCCTAAATATAGTTGGAATCATCACATTAATAATTGCATTGGCTGTTATCTTTGTTCTCAAATTTGTATCGATGGTTTTCTTTTTAATAGTACTCATATTTATTATGATACAGTTAAGAGAAAAAATATATAAACATTAATAATCATGAAAGGTTTTTAAGATAAACTCTTATATTTTAGACAAAAAAAATATTCAAATTTTAGGTGTTTATATTAAGTTTTTATTAGGGATGCCTTCCTCTTCCAATATAAATGGCTTATACGAGACTTGATTCAAAATTGTAGGGCCTTAACCCAATTTTTTCTAGTTATACCCAATGTCTTGAATTACTCTTTATTACAACTTTGCCCTTAAATATTTTCCATGAACTTTTTTGTCCTAAGCTTAATGATAGAGCAATTTTAGCTTTAAAATATTTCAGTGTCTACACTTAAGTGAATCAAATTGCTAAATACCCACCTCGTTATAATCATGATCTTTTATATCCTTCGAAATAGCAAAAAAAATAAATGATGTTTTCTTATTACAACATTTTAGGAGAGGGGTTTGTCATTTTATAAGATAATTTGAGTATTTTTCAAATGAATTAAACAGCTGGAATTTATTCTCTGTTTTTAATAAGCAGCTGAAATTTATTAAAAATAGAACCATTTTCACGAAAACAGAAGTTAAAATCCCTGACTTGGCTTGCGTGATCATTCGTATAACAAACAGCTCCTTTAGCACACATTTGCGTTTAGATTACAGTTGCTAAACTTCAATCTGGTTTTGTTATGACCGTTCTATGAAAGAGCTGAATGCGTGTGCAGAATGCAGTTGCTAGACTATAATTATAACCTTATTATGCCTGCTCTAAGAAAAAGGCAAATTCGAGTGCAGATTACTCCTATTGCTAAGCTTCAGTTGCTGGATATTTTTAGAACACCCTAATCCCCATACAAATACACAATCTAATAAAACAAAACTAAGATTTTAACCCACAAGTGGCAACACTTCACTTTTGTGACCAGGTAAAGGACAGGATAATTGGTCTTAAGGAAATTAATACGAGTACAATTTACATCACATAACAAGCAAGCGTGATGCTATAAGGATATCCCCAATGGCTAACTATCTTTTGGACCAGGCATTATACGAAGCCTTTCCTCACAAGCCTGATTTACCCCACCAAACCTCTCTTCAGCTAGGAGTGACTGCAAATCACTACCATTTGCCAAACTGTTAAACTCAACTGCTTTAGATGGCATTGTAGGGTAGCGTCGTTGGCAAAATGTCATCAATCTCTTAATGGATTGCAAGTACTTTCTTGTTGTCTCATCATTCATGATGTGGGCTACACTATTGGTGTAAATCTTCTCACGAGCAGATCTTTCATGAATACCAACCATAGTAACACCAATAGGCCAGGGTGCATTCCCTATGGCTAGCTTTATATAATGATCCATTGCAGCCAGATAATCTCGCTTCATGCAGCAATCCACCACAATCATCAATGCCTGACGGATATCATCAGGAAGTACCTGCACATAGCAAGACCCTTGAGTTAAATTCTTGGACCAATCGCCACCATATGAAGCAATGATTTATTTTTTCACAACTGGTAAATGAAATGCACCAATTAACTTCAGATAAAATAATGATCTGAGGGTGCAAATCACTAATAGCAAAATGCACACAAAAGCAAATACAAAGAAACTGTAACATCAAACATGTAATTATCACAATTATTTAAAGGAAAAAAGCTCATCCAACAGACAAGATCCTCCTGTTCTTCTGAAATAAAGAGCTCAAACTAAGTCCCGTAATCATTCAGAAATCAGCTTTTAACACAACGATTGCATACTTATCAACAACAATTCGAATTCCTAGCTAAAAAAACTAATTTTGATCCCTCTAAAAAAACAGATACCTCCAATACCATCCCAGTAGTTTCAAAGAGATAAGTTGTTTGAATTTACTCCAGACAAAACTACGGTCAAATATTTACCCAATAAAAGTGCAAAATCAACAAAACTACGGTCACATATTTACCCCATAAATTGCAAAATCAACCATCAGCAGCTTAGAGAATACATTAAATTTCATAGGCAAAGCCAACAGTCATCAAACATAAGATAACTCCAACCCACAAAAGGAAGTAATGAGTCCATATTCAAAAGACACACACAGTCAAACACTATTGGTTGGTTGGTTATGCTCACTGCCAGAGAATCTCCATAATCAGTTGTTGAACAGAAAAGTGAATAGTGCATTGAAAATTTAAAGCAAACAGAAATACAAAAGTTTTGCTCTCCAAACCGACAGCTTACAAACTTCCCCCAAAAAACCAAAAAGGAGTTCAAATTTACAAATCGCCGTCCAAACACTGGCTCCCACAAAAAACCAACAGGCTGATAAGAAAACCACCTCACTTGCCAGTTTCTCTACTCCTCCTAGGATTACTTCTATCGTGTACAGAAATACTGGATCTATGCCAAGGAAAAGAGGGGTTGAAACTGGAAACAGTTGAGATAATTTTCAGCAGCATATGGCCTCATCTAATTTACTACTAATAATCAAAAAGGAAGACGTTTATCTTATTTGGCAAATTGCACTACAATAACGGATGGAATCAGTTATTAAATTAGAATTAGAGGCATTATATGACAAAAATATGTTTTTCTTTACATTATAAACATTAAGAGAATCAAAATGATAGTTACCTTTTTGCCTTTGATATAGTATGGCAAAGGAAAGGTACTGAAAATTCTTTTCGTTTTTGGCATTACCTATTAGATTTGTCATTTTTTCATAGACCATATATATCTTTTTCTCATGCATACTTAACAGGAACTACGGCCAAAGAACAAAGGCAGCTAAAAAACAAGAACAACAACATGATGTATAACTGATTTCCAAAGTGTAGAAATAGCTAGTTAGTTAGAGGGAAGAGTTGGACTTAGTTTTCTAATTACCAAACCAGCGCTACCTGATTGGAAATAGGGTAGTTAACGGTCTAACCTATATTAATAGTAATACCCCTCTGAAATTATAATGAGACAGATTTGCAAATGGCTGAACAATACACTTTTCTTTTTCTCCCTGACTCAAATTCTCATATTCATCTCAGATTTCTCTGATTCCCCTCTGTTCCTATCTTCTTCAGCCTCTATCCTCTTCCTCTTTCTCATTCTCTTTCCAAATTACACTCTTACACAACATTAACAACGACTTCACATAATTTTTAGACATTGTTATTTGTTAGGCACAAAATCACCCTTTTCAAAATTGTCATCAGTCAGACTTTCTCACAAGCACTCAGGCACTGGAATTACAAGTCTTACATTACGAATTCGAAAGGATCACAACAAGTGACTGCCTAACATCATCCTTGTAATTGAATTTTCGAAAACAAACCAGTAAACATAATAGTGAATAACTTAAACCATGCAATAAGAGCAACACTGAATGAAAACAAACAAACCTTCTTCCTGCAAAACTTAAAAAGCGGGTTAAGATAGCGCGCACACTGCTTAAATGTAGCAACCATAGACTTCCCTTTAGCAGTTCTCTTCTCATTCTCCTGCTTCTCATCCAACTCCTGCTTCCACTCATTCAACAGCCTCTTAAAAAACACAAGAATCTTATCCTCATCACACAACTCCTCGAAATTCGCCTTCATCCTCTTCACATCCTTGTCAGCATCCACCCCACTGGACCCACCATCTCCACTCATATCATCCTCCCCAACCCCTCCATCTCCCTCCTCTCCCTTCCCATCCTCACCCTTCTGCCTCTTCCTCTCACTCAAAATCCCACTCTTCTGTCTCTTCCTTAGTTCCGCTATATCGCGCAGAAAATCATTCGTCTGTCCCTCAGTCATATCACTGTCCACCTCAAATAACCCAGCTTTTAACACGTATTTCAGCCTATCTAACCTAGCATCATCGTCTTCTCCGAAAAGGGTGACGGGTTGTTTTAGGAATCGGAGTCGTCGGATTACCTCTTGTTTGGGGAGTACGAGGTTGTCGATGTTTTGTTCGTTGGTTAGGGATTTGGAGGCGGGGGCGGCGGCGGTGGAGGAGTTTAAGGCGGCGGAGGAGGAGGAGGAGGAGGGTGGATTGGTGGAGTTAGTGGCGGTGGTTGAGGAGGAAGAGTGGCGATGAGATTTGGATTCCGATTCGCGCCTTTCTTGGTCGCGAAGCTTTTGGATTTGCTTCTTTTCGATGTCGGAACGCTTGAAGACTCGCTTGCCGCCGGTGGCTTCGGCGAGGGATTGACGCTTCTTGAGGAGTTCTTGCTTCAGGAGATCCATTCTCTCTCTATCAAGGCTCTGCTTCTTCACAGGTTGAAGGAAGCACGGGTCAACAAAGGATGGGATATGTAAAATGTAAATGGAGAGATATATAAATGTCATGCATTATTGTGTCAGCAATAAAAATATATGGGTCGATGGCCGAAAGAAAAATAGATATATATATAGACACCACGGGAAAAATTTACATCAAGTTCCTTTCTCCAGATTCTCAAATTCTTTTAATATGGGAGTGACACGTGTCCTTTTATAATAACCATTCATTCAATCTAACGGCCAGTAATTGGAGAAATGGAGAACCTGGATGGAGAAACTTGACCTAAGTAAGGTCTCACACACACATACTCCCTCCGGTCCTAAATATAAGACCTAATTGATTTTTTTGAAAAATCCTAAAAAAGAGCAAAATAAGTTAATTATAAATTGATTTACCTAATTTTTTCCCTTAAACTAGTTTATTTTACTTATAAACTAATGGATAATCTAAAAATATATTAAATATTTCATGATTTAATAGACTATTTTGCAACCTTAACCTCTCCAAAATAAAGTTATTTAGGTCCTATATTTAGGACCGGAGGGAGTATATATATATATATATATATATATATATATATGTGTGTGTGTGTGTATATATATATATATGTATATATATATATATGTATATATATATATATGGTCGATTCAACTTTTCATTTTCATTTTACACACCCTTATTAACAACTAGATTTCAATTACCCCGGGCGATGCCTGAGAAGCATACACTTGAGTTAGGTTGACTTTTTTTTAAGAATGATTGTTCATAACGCATCACCAACAACGACTGATTAATTTATCAAACAATTTAGGGTTAAAGTAACATAATGTGTAGTAGTCAAAGGGGTTAAAATCATGGAATATAGGAAAATAACCACACAATGAGGGTGTAGTTTTTTTCCATTTAAGGGTCTGTTTGGTACGAGGGGAGGGAAAGAAAAATGGGCAGATGGAAAATTTTTTGTGGCATAATTTATAAAAATTTGAGAAGTGAGGTTGGAAAATCTAAATTAATATATATAACTCTTATATTTAACAACTTATCTTTATTAAAATATCACAACCCTACTTCTTCAATATTTAAAAATTTATCTGATAAAAATTTTCCTTCCCCTCCTCTCCAAATTCCTCATACCAAACAGACCCTTACGGGATGTCAAAATAGAACAAAGCTGGAGAATGAAATTCACTGTTAATATAATACAATATATAATATATAATATAATAATAATATAATGTAGTACTCCCTCTCGTCCTAAATATAAGACCTAATTGACTTTTTTTAGAAAATCCTTAAAAAAACAAAATAAGTTAATTATAAATTGATTTACCTAATTTTTTCCCGTAAACTAGTTTATTTTACCTATAAACTAATGGATAATCTAAAAATATGTCAAATATGTCATCATTTAATAACCTATTTCGCAACTTTAATCTCTCAAAAGAAAAGTCAATTAGGTCCTGTATTTAAGACCGGAGGTAGTATAATATAAATGCATTGGGATTGAGTGATAAGACAAAAAAAACCACGGTTAAATGAACAGGATTTCCCCATTCCCTTTATATATATAGGATTTTTTTTATCAACAATTTTAAAACTTACTTAAAACTTTTGTTGTGTACTCGTGTGGCTTCATTTACTTTCAGTTTACTAGTTTAGTTGTGGGAAATAAAGGGCTAACTGTTGATAAAAAAACAAGCTTTTAAATTTATAGACCTCTTCTTTTTCTGCGTTTATTTCTCTATTCAACTAAAACGAGTTACTAGAGGCTTAAATTCTCAATGGCTACTAAATTCTCGTGTTTACCTTTACACAAGATCTTTGATAAGTGTGTAAGATACAAAATTACAAATTTATCTCCTCAATAACTTAATAGGTTTTTGAAAATTTCATTGGAGTTTATTATTGATTTATGAATGACATGATATGCATTGTACTGAAGATATTTTTAGTGGATGGTGTTGTAGTGATATGTGGCATGAAAATGATGACAGTTTGGAGTTGTAGTTAATAGTTATAACAAAGAAGCACAGATGCTAGACCTCTAAGCCCTAATTTGCCTTAGATGAGAGGTGCTAGAGAGGTGCATTGCCCATGTGAAGCTAGGTGTAAAAGAACGGAAGCATTTATTCTAGAGTGTTAGTAGTCTTCCTATAACTTTAAATTTCCTCTATGTTTTATTTTGTACCATTTCTCGATTTGTGCGTGTCATCCTTGCGCAGGGGCCATGCGTGTAATTTCCTCTATGTTTTATTGATTATGTGCATTGTAATTTGTATACAGTTTGTGGTGGTTTTGTTTTTTTAAACGTTACAAAGAAGGGTTATGGGTCAAATCTAGCACTCTATTATTCTCAAAAGTTCACCCAACATAAACAAGTATTCGATGGCTCAAATGTAGCACACATCTTTTCAAAAATGGCTCAAATCTAATCTAGCATTTCCGTCAACTTTAACGGTTTGACCGTCAAGTTTGACTTGACCATGCCACGTCACCCGCCACGTTACTCAGTTAACATCCTGAATTTTTTTTAATTATAAAACAAATTAATAAATACTGGAAACTTAGCCATTAATTTAGAAACTTTAATTAATTTAATTTAGTTAATTTTTTTTATTTCCATTTTAAGTTAATGAAAGTAATTAACTATTTGATTTTAATTAGAGAATAGTTATAAAGGTTTTGGTTTTAATAATATGACATTATTTTGGAAATTTTTATTTAGAATGTTGTAACATCTTAGAATTTGAATTGAAAGAAATTATGAAAATAACAAATTTAAAGAAACTGTTTGAAATCAATTGGATATAAATGATTGAAAATAATTATACTTTCCTTTGTGATAGAGAAAAAAAATATTGTGGAAGAAACCCAATTCACTACACTCTCTCACTTTTATTCAGCCGCATACACACACACATCTTCTGCTTCATCATCGCAAAAACTCCTCCATACACAATCATTCTTCCTCTCATCCTCAAGACCTCAACCAAAACACATCTTCACCAAAATCTCTTCCTTTTCTTCCTTCCTCCCTCTCTATTAAACCCAAGCCAAGCTCTCTCTCTCTCTCTCTCTCTCTCGACAGTACCACCTTGACCGACGGCGAAGAGAGCGTTTCCGGCGGAGCTCGAAGCAACAGACGGCAATCTGCAGAGGCTATGAACGAGTCAACCTTAGGTGAGGTTTTTTTTTGAATTTCTTCCCCTTTTCCTTATGTCTTGGGCGAGATCAGTGAGAGAAACGAATTGGGACTAATGCTTTTGAGATCAATAATCACTTGAACCATAATATAATTTCTATTCCTTATGAAAGAGTGAAGAATCAAAGAGGAATTTAGGAGTTTGGTAGTATAATCGAATTTCCCTTTCTTGCTCAGTTTGGTTGTAGTTCTGAATTCATGTATGTTTTGTGTTTGTTTTGATGTTCCTTAAATTTCCTTTTTCTTCCATATATGGCCAAAGTGGTTGCTGGCATAGGGGGTCACTGTTAATGGCTTGATTTTGTGACTTCTTGACTTAAATTCTTTGAGAATAATTATTAGAAGTAAACTGGAATTAATTTATGGAATTGCATGTGAAATTTCTACCAATTTCTTTCTCTTCTCTTTTTGTTTTCATTTGTTCAAGTTCCTGCCTTGCTGGGTTCTTCATTGTTTTCATTTATTTCTATCTTCAAAAGGTTGATTGGTTGTGTATCAAGACGATTTGAAATGATTTAGGTTGCCTCAAATGTTTGTTGTCAAATTTGTGAAAGTTTGCAATGGTTATTGGATCTTCCTTGTCTCTTTCTGTTACAAAATGGACTGTTGCATGTTTGATGTTTGAAAATATGAGTGTAGTTTAATTCTAATATTGTATGCTTTGCTATTCCTACTCTGTTTGAATTGAATTTATTGGCTGCTCTTCAACATTTGAGAATAAGGTGATTTCAGTGAGATATTTTCCTAGTTTATGGATTGCTCTAGAACCTTGCTAAATCATGGTTGAATGTGGAATAATCTTTAAGCTTGTGGGATTTTCATTCTTGATATATGGTTCTTGCTTACAAGTTTTTGTGCTGTTTATATATTGAAATTTCAGTGGATTAAGCCATGTCTAATGAATTCTTGTTGGTTTCATGAATGTTCTGCCCATTTACTATTATTTACTGAATTGATTTCTCTTTTAAAAAAAATGAATGAATGGAATGATGTTGCAGATTTTGCTTGTAGTAAGGTTTAAGTGTGCGGTTCTATCTTGATATTATTAAATTAAATCTGGATTTTTATTGCATTTTACTTGCTGTCATGCTTATTAGAGACAATGGAGTGTTAAATGCTTCTGAATAAATAACAAAAGTGCTGGATTAATACGGAGAGAATATAGGAAGTTTGGGAGATCATATTAAATGGTTTTTGTCAGGCTATTTAGAAATTTTGATTAAAAGTTATATACTTGAAGAGATTATGGTTGTTTGTAGTATGTATATGAATTTTTGTGAGTTGAGGTGATTGGTGATTTTGGTTTTCTTCCATTCCCTGGCATTGTTAACTTTTGTAGTTGTTTTGTTATTGATTTGAAAGGAAAGCTTATGAGTAAAAAGAGGGCTTCATGAGTTTAGTAAAGGACTTTAAGGAATGAAGTGCTACAGTGGCTAAATATGTGTATTCTATATATGTGTATTCTTTTAAGCTATATGTTGTTAAGACTAAATAGAGAGATAATCTTGCTAGTCTAATTTGGAACATGTTTGTTAAATACTGCATTAGAGTGATTTTCACACTTTTCCTTGGCTTTGCATTATTTTCTTGGTCAATATATAATCAATTCTGTTTTGGTCTAAATTTCGAATGTGAAAAGAGGAGTTGAAAAAGGTTAAAGGATAATGAGGTTAAATAAGAATTGGTTTAGAATATGGTATGTTTCGATTTTGTTTTAATGTGAGTGTTTTTGTTTGGACAAAATTTGCTTTCTTACTTGATTGAATTAGGCATACTAGGATTAGATAGGAGGAATGAATAAAATTGTAATGATTTGAGTGGGTGATGTGAAATTCTGTGCTTAAGGAATAATTGAATTCCTTTGTCAAATTTTAGATGTAATAAGGATAATTTAATTAGAAGGGATTGGGTATACTTTTAGGAACGAGAGCGACGTTAATTAGTATACATGACAATTGATTAATTATTATTCGTATGTACTGTATTATTACTTGTAGAGATTGGTTATTGACAATTGAGCACGTGGGAGCTTACGTTTTATTTGTGCTTTGAATGCAAGGAGGTAACTACTTAAACTTGTTTGCGTGTGTGTATGTTGGTAAGCATATAGATTAGTTTATGAAATTGTGTTGATTAGTGAGAATTTATGATTTGTTTGGTGCACACCGTTAATATGATTATAATTATGCCATTCCGGAATAAGGTTCTCTGTAAAACCCCTAGGGACAAAAATGAATAAGACAATATTGTTACATGTTCAGTAGGGTTGTTAGTCCCTTTGAACCAGTTCAAGCGAGGGTATATCGATCATCGAGTCGTGAGTCCCTATTGAACTGAGATATTACGGTGTGTTGTGTTTGATTTAATTGTTATTATTGATGTTTTAATATTATTATTGATGTTTTGAGTTGCGATGTTTGAGTTGTAATGTATCCGTATATTTGTGCTGCTGCAATTCATGATAATTGAAAGTTACTTGAAATTAGCATAGGTAATATGTTCATGCAACACAACATGTAGCACACACCACTTTACACATTATTATCACACACCACCTTGCGGGCATGCACATGCACGTAGTGCAAAAATGTGCGTAAGCGAGTGGTAGTAGTTGCGATTTCTGGGTCTACCCCAATCGTTGTTATTTTCCATGGATTATTGTATGTCTGTGTATAATTTTAGGCTGGATAACTGTAATTATTAACTAAACATGTTTATGTGCTTATTTGTAAATGATGATTGTGAAAGAATCTAATCAGTTATTAGTATATTTATTTAAATATCCATGTTAGTCAATTTTTATCTAACATGGATATCTCAGATTTGATATTTTTATATAAATGATTTTAATTATTAATTTTATATTCGACATTAAAATAATTTATTTTAATTTGTTTATTTCCAAATTACATGAAAACCTTTTCTAACCATGATAGCTTATTTGTGACTAAAATTATTTTTCTATCATGGTTAGCCTATTAACTTGTATTTTTACGGAAAACAGGAAAATGTTATTCTAACTATGTTAGTCATCATTACAACATAAATTCTTTTTCTAACTATGTTAGCCTCTATTATCTTAACTTATATTCTTTTTCTAACATAGTTAGACTTCAATTTAAATTACGAAAAAAAAATAGCGTAAAAATGGTTATATAAGTGTGGTTGTTACAGGCCCACTCACTATCCATTATTGGGTGACGTGGCGGGTGACGTGACAGGTCACATGGCAAAACTGGTTGACGTGGCGGGTGGCGTGGCATGCTCAAGTCAAACTTAACGGTCAAACCCGTTAAAGTTGACGGAAATGCTAGATTTGAGCCATTTTTTAAAAAATGTGTGCTACATTTGAGTCATCGAATTCTTGTTTATGTTGGGTGAACTTTTGGCAATAGTAGAGTGCTAGATTTGACCCTTAACCCTTACAAAGAAATCTGAAAGTTTCAAAGTTAGGGTAATGTATAAAAAAAATTTCACATTTACGAGCTTTTTGTTTAAAAAATCATCCTCCTTCAATTTAGAAACCAAATGGTGAAATGATATCAAATTCAAGTATTATTTCATTTTTAAAAAAATTCAAGTATTATTATAAACTAGTATCAAACCACGTAATACGTGAAATATTAAATTTTATGTTTTGATAGTATATATCTCTTATACCATAAAATATTATTAATATTTCTTAAAATTCAATAAAATTTATCCTTTACCTATCTTATATTTGTTTTTTTACCATAATCTTTCTTATATTTGTTAAAATTATTTAATTATATAACTCTATTATAATTTTAAAAATCTAAACGTTAACTTTAAAGAAACATTCCATTCAAATCTCCCAAACAAATAGTTTGGTTGATTACATTATTTACCCTATTTATATTATTAAGGCTAAAGTATATTTTTGATCCTTATGTTTGCATCAAGTTTCAATTCAGTCCTTTATGTTTGGAAAGTACACTTTTAGTCCTTTTTTTGTTAACACCGTTTGTTTAACTTAATGGAAAATGCTTAATTAACAATTTTAAATGATTATTACATACTGAAAAAATGTTCAAATTAAAACATTTGAGTGTAAATATTCTCATTTAAAATTTCATTATAAAATAATAATTTAAAATTGTTAATTTAGCATTTTCCGTTAAGTTAAACTAGTAGTGTTAACAAAAAATGACTAAAAATGTACTTTCCAAACATAAAGGACTAAATTGAAACTTGATGCAAATATAAGGGACCAAAAAGTATATTTTAGTCTATTATTTAAACTAACCCTATTTATTACTCTTATTATCCATCTTTCCATTCACTTTGATTTGTTATTAATTCATTTGATTAATTGCAATAAATTTCATTTATTTTTGAAAACGTTCCTTACGAATTTCTCCCTCTTTTCTAGCTACAATTAAAGATATTTTTTTAGGATTTGGATTTTCTAAGCCCCTATTTTCTAAGCCTCTCTAAGCTTCCCCTTATCCTCACTCTTCATTTCATCCAATGACTCACAAATTGACACATACCACGTATCCCTCCTAACATATCCTACACCCAACCCCACCCCAACATATCTCTCACCATACCTCATACCTTCTCTCTAACTCTCTATCGGTCTTTCCTCATTTCCTTCTTTCTCCTAGTTTTCCCAAATTCAGATCCCGCTGTGGTACCGATCTCCGACGAACTGTCGTGGTGACGATCTCCGACCAACCGTCGTGGTGCCGATCTCCGCTCAGCAGAACCGCTGTGGTGCCGTGGTGATTTTGCCTGTGCCGATTTCGATTCGGAGTCCACTCTCAGTACGTCCCCGGCAAAATCGACTCCAAATCATCCGCCTCTGACGATGACGACGACGGATGATTGCTAATCAAAACCTCCATTATCGATAATTGAAGAACCACTGCATCTTCCTCACCGGCGTTTGATCGACGTGATTGAGTTTCAATGACGTCTCCGGCGCAGTGACTTGGTCGGCGATGTGGGCAAGAAGGAAATGAAGTGGTGATTGTTATATTCTCTCCTAGTCTCTATATTCTCGTAACCAGTGAAGTGGTTGTTGAAGCTGGGGCAGAGGAAGGAATCAAGAGGGCCTTGTTGATTGTTCATTTTTGTTGAAGCCGAAGGCAGGCCGAAAGATGGGGGAGTGAAGAGAGAGAGAAATTTAGTTACAGGAGAGAGAGAAAGGGGGGAGAAGGGATATGGTGGAGTAGGGTGTAAGAAAATATATGGGTTGTGAGCCATTAAATCAAATAGAGGTGAGGATAAAGGGAGGCTTAGAGAGGCTTAGAAAATGGGGGCTTAGAAAATCCAGATCCATTTTTTTAATGTACTAAACAAACGTGTATACATGTTCTAAATATAAGATCTAATTGACTTTTTCTAGAAAATCCTTAAAAAAAACAAAATAAGTTAATTATAAATTGATTTACCTAATTTTTTTTCTCTTAAACTAGTTTATTTTACCATAAACTAATGGATAATCTAAAAATATATCAAATATGTCATCATTTAGTAACTTATTTCGCAACCTTAATCTTTTCAAAAAAAAGGTCAATTAGTTCCTATATTTAGGACCGAAGGTAGTAATACTTTTTGTTGGATCAAAGTCTTAAATTTTGCAATTTTATTATATTATATATTTAACTGATGTATATTTTTATTTATTGTCAAAACAATTATTCCATTGTTTTGTTGGGTCAAAAAAAAAGTTGGCACAATGATAAGAGGAATGAGAAATTGGGAATCATGGGGTGTAGAAATCGGGAGAGTATTTGAGAAAATAAGGGGAAAAAATGAGTGACATGTAATATGATTTTAATAGGACCTGACTTATATCAAGTTATTTTGTACTGGTTCTCCAGTTCTCCAATAGATACATGCCACCTGTATCATTTAAGTTAACGGGCGTTTTTTATCCTTCCTCCTCCCCATCCCTTGCCCTTCTTCATCTTCGCTGCAACAAAAGTTATTATTCACGTCTCTACAACCAATTCTAGTCTTCCCATTCTGCTCCTTCCCATTAATCACAATAATATCCCTCCCCTACTCAAACCGACGTTGTTTCCCACACCACAATACAAAACCCTTCCCCTTCAATTTTAAACACTATGACATTGTTTCTCTACTGGAATCATCAAACGCCTCATCTAACTTCATCATCTCTCCCATTTTCTACTGAAATTTCCACCTTGTAAATCGGAGTTCTCCCTTCAAAATGCACAAAATTTATTTCCAAAGCCCAAGAAAAAAACTGAACGGTGATTATTGATTTTAGGAATAGGTAGTTGTAGCGGAGGAGGGAGAAGGGCATGGGCGACAGTGATTCCAGTCGAAGCTGAGCGGACGAGGGTGATTCAGGGATGAGAAGGGAAGAGGATTCAGAGATGTATGTGTCAGCGTCAGTGTGGCTATGTGGGGTGCACGAGTGAAAGCCGTGAACGAAGACTGAAATTGTTTAGGGAGAGAATAACGCTGTTAATTATTTTGTTTTAAAAGTACACGTGGCATATATTTATTGGAGAATTGGAGAATCAGTACACAAGAAACTTGATATAAGTTTTCTCCATTTTAATATGTGAAAATGTTATAGTTCGAGTATTGTGAATGTTTGTGAAAGAATAGCAATATTATTTTTTAGCAAAAATAAATTTTTTTTTCATTGAAACGAAAAATAAACAAATTCTTTTATAAAAAAATTGAAAGGAACAATTGTAAAATATAATAATTGAATAGAGCTGGAAAAATTAATTTGACGGAGAAATTCAAGTAGAGAATGAGAAGGATATTAAATGAATGTAATATAAATAAATTTAATTAAGATTTAATTTTGAAAACATTTGAGGAATGAAAATAAAGATAGAAAATAGGAGAAATACAAGTTTATCAAAATAGTTTTTAAATTATACGGAAAATAGAAAACTATCAAAAGTCAAAACGATGGAAAAATAATAAGGCAATATTTGTTGGAGTATATTAAGGAGAGAATAAGAATTGAAGTAGGAAAAAATTAAGAATACAAGGAGGATAAATAAATAAGAGAAATATAAAAAAATATAGAACAATATTTAAGTTGAGTCATTATTTAAAAATGAGGGAGAAAATAAAAAAAAAAGAAGGAACATAAGTCGGAAAAAATATGTTTCATATAAAATACTAGTATTTAAGAGACAATTTAAATACACTATGTCAAGTCCGTAATATAAGAGTTAAACCGCCTAAATAGACTTCTTAAGAAAACATGTGAAAGTTAATTATTGTCTAGAGTTAAAAACTAGTTGACTTTTTTGGATACTCCTCTAAATATAAGAAATAATTGACTTTTTTTTCAGTAACTAATTGACTTATTTGGAGAATCCTAAAAGAGGTAGTCAAATTTATTCATATTTAAACTTTTTGGGGCTAAGTTGAGATAGAAAGAACTTTTAAGGTGAATTTGAGATTTTGAGAAAAATTCCGGAGTGTATTAGGAGGTGTATTTTTTTTAATCAGATATTAGGAGGTATTTGGCCGAAAAGTTTTAATAGCACCATAGTCTGTGTGTTTTTATTTTAGAAATAAAAAATAAAAAATTTAAAAAAAGTTATCAAAAAAAGAAGTGGATACTTTATTTGTTTTGCACAGTCGAAAAGTAAACATGTAGAATTGTGGATGCCCAGAATAACGTTTTAGAAGATTTGAGTCCATTTGGGAATTGGGATTAGGAGATGACAACGATTCGTAGGTTTTGCTGTAACGATCTCCTCCGCTTTGCTTCCGTCAATCTCGACCATCTCACTGAGACTGTAAGTAAGCCTTTCCCTCCCATTATACTCTACAATCCACCTTTTTCCTTAAATTTTTATGTTCATATCCGTTGAAAGCAACAAGCTTGATGAATTAATTCAATTGGGTATTCTCTGTTGCCCCTTTTCAGTTCAACATGTCCTTCTACATGACCTACCTCGCAAGATGGCCTGACTATTTCCACGTCGCCCTAGGTCCTGGCAACCACATCATGGGTTACAGTAAGTTCTTTATTTTCCATGTTTCAATCATTCTCACCCATCATTCTTCATTTCATATGTATTATTGTTCAGTGGACTGGAGTGGTAAAGGATCTTTCAGCAAAGAGGTGTCATTTAGGTTGATTCAAAAGTAAAGTTATGATTTTTTTTTCTTTATGGGAAATTGGCTTAACTATATGAGGGATGCCCATCATGAAAATTCTCTCCTCAATAACTCATAAGGTTTTTAAAATGCGAGTAATCAGCGGGTGCTAAACAAATCAATTTACATTTGGCTTTGATAAGTGTGTATGATACAAAATTACAAATTTCAATCCTCAATAGTTCATTAGGTTTTAAAAAATTTCATTGAAGGTATATTATTGATTTATGAATGATATGATATGCGTTGTACTGAGGAGTTATTTGTGGTGGACGATGCTGTCAGCCTCTATGCATAAAGCATAGGTAAGACTGCCTAGTCTATTCCCTTCTCCAACACTCTCACCAAGTTTGGATTAGAAATGGGTTGACCCTTTGTATTTTGGGTCTAGGCTTATAAGTTGGCCTCTGTTGTTGCCTCTAAACACAATGGCACTTAAAGCTCATTTTATGAGGAGACAAAAAAGTTTCCCGATGTGATTGACTTATAGTGCAAGACTGAAGGCTGCATCTCTCACGTGATTATTGTGAAATCACTTAATAAGTGATAGACTTTGTGTGACATTTATAATCCAGATTAATGGAGAATCTCAATTTTGGTTCTAGATTATAGTTATTTCACTCACATAATCAATGCTGTTCATAGCTGATATGTTAGTACATCCTATGAGAAAGATATTTGGAACTTAAATTGCCCAACACAATCATCATTACTGTAGTTATGGGGAAAGTGGAGGGGCAGGGAGAATCCTGGCACGGTCATGTTACTGCAGTAACTGTTGCCCCAGAATATCGTCGGCAGCAGTTAGCCAAGAAATTGATGAATCTGCTGGAAGACATAAGTGACAAGATGTAAGACATGCGTTCATTCAATAGCCATATCTTAAAATTTTGAAACTTTCATTTGGCATCTGTTTCATGATTAAAATAATTTTGTCTCTCACCATTGTAACTTTGCTTTTGTCCTAGTATCTCAATAGATGAGATTTATCATAAAAAAAATTGACAATCTCTTTAAAACAATTGTAGAACTGTTACAAGTTGCTTTATCATTACATCAAGTTCTTGTTTTAAGTGACATTGTGATATTTCCAGTGACAAGGCTTACTTTGCGGATCTCTTTGTAAGAGCATCAAATGCACCTGCCATAAAGATGTATGAAAAGGTGGGATTCTCATTTGTCACAAGTCTTGTAGACTTTTTTAACACATGACTAATTTTCCTTAACTGGTTAAAAAGACTACATGAATTTCATGGATTTTTCTTTTGGCATTGTCCCATTAGCTCACTCTGATTCTTCTAGCAGTTTAGAACCCCCCAAACTTAAATTAGAAGCAGATTAGAACCCCTAAAATGCAAAGACCAAAGGCCTTATTAATCAGAAAGGAAATAATGTTACTGTTGAAAAGTTAGACTGCAGCACAAGATTGTTATTGAAGCAGAAATTGCGAAGTAAAAGAAAAGGAGATAAAATATTTGTCAAATGTCATTGTTGAAGATGAAAAGTAAATAAGCTTGATTTAGATCCTTGCTACCTTTGGTCGAGATAGCAAGCCTAATGATGATATTTCTTGGCAAGGAGGATCAATGAGCAGTCGATGAGAGGGTGAAGGATGGCAGGGGACATGAAAGAATCAAATTGAAGGAAGGAAGACAGAGGGTAGAGGGGCGGTGTTGAGGTTAACGATTTGAAGGGAAAAAGTGTATAGATGTTAAACTGCTATGGAAGTTTGAAGACTTCCATTGGGTGAGTGATGGAACTGGGTTCCATGGAGAAATGGATTCCTATGCACTAAACTGGCAAAATACTTGATTCCAGTAGCACACCCTCATTTCCACCCCCCCATGCCACACCAAACAGGGCCCAAATTATTATAAATTGACATTTGCACTTTTTGGATATATATACATTATATAGTTACATGAGCAAGATCTACACTTTAGATTTTATATTACTTATGTAAACGACTAGTTTTAACTGTTAATGATGTACTTTACTCCTTATCAAAATTTCAGCTTGGCTATGTGATATATCGGCGAGTGCTACGCTACTATTCTGGAGAAGAAGATGGATTAGGTGTGCTTTCATGCCCCTCACTTTTGTATTTTCCCTCTTTTAACGGGTTGCTTGTTATTAATTATCAATTTGTGGCTTGTGTTTAGATATGAGAAAGGCATTATCTCGAGATATAGAAAAGAAGTCTATCATCCCTCTCAAACGGCCGATCACTCCAGATGAATTAGAGTATGACTAAATCTGCTCTTTAAGGAACTATATTGCATGGGCCGCCTCTTATTTTATTTCAATTTTATTGAAAGCTAGTGTGTCAGTTATTTATCTTTACATGTGCCTAATTGATCTGGACATATCACCTGTACTATATTGGAAACATGAATAAGTAGCTATGCGCTTTTTAAAGTTTTCCTGTTTAGCTTGGATAAGATAACAACATTGATATATTTTTATGCTAAGTGCATATACTTGGGAATTGGGCTGAGGGAGAGGGAGAGGCGGAGAAAACAAAAAAGGGTATTTGATATGTTTGCTGGACATGGATGATGGCCTATTGGGCTTCCTTAGCAAGAAGGCTTTAGATTCTGTATACTCTTTTGTACTGTTGATTGAAAAGGAAATTTTTCAATGATCCGTGAACATATGTTAATGGATATAAACATATGTTAACCTGGTTTCGAAGTAATGAACCTCAAGGAGTAACAACATCAATGTATATAATGTATAGTGAAATTAATTGAAAAACAAGTTCCCAAAAAATAGTTTAAGTTAGTTAAAAAAATAATCATTATATAAGAGACATTATTTTCAAAAATGCCCTTATTTTAAAAGGAGGATAGAGAATATGTGACGGAATGATGTCTTTTGATTAGTGTGTCATCTCTCTCCTCTCAAACAAAAATAGAGGCGACACAACTTATAGTGATACATTTAGTACAGGTAATATTGGAAAAGCACATTCATTATATCAATAAACTCAAACATTATCTTACATTTTAAGGCAAAATTATTTAAAGAATTTCACCAAGGACTAAATATCAATGATTCTAATCCCTCTTATCCCTTTCTTATTGCCCACTCCAAGTCTTGGCTAGATGTTTCCTAGAGTCTAGTATGATTGGAGCACGAAATAAGAGTTTTGGAATGCGAATGGGAAGCGTGAGTTAAAGTCATACCTAAGTTGAAGTAATGCCCAAAAGTTGTAGACGGGCTTAGATCTATTAATATCTGAATAAAATATAATAGTCAATGCTCTTGTCGCTTAGTAACATGATTTTTTATATAAGTAAAAAGTGAATTCAAAGAATGATGGATGCGCGTGGGTCCTAACCCACAAACACCCAAATGAGCTTGAAAGACGTAAAAGCAGAAATGACGTGCCCTTGTCCACAATATCACAACATATAAATCACAATGTAGCTTAACTAGGGCCACGTACCCATCACCAAAATGCGTTACTCTCCACACTTTTTTTCGTGTATAAAAATGGCAACATGAACATGTAGTAGAATTATAATGATTATAATGTTTTATATAATCATTAAATAAATGGCCAAAAAAATTCATTAATGAAGCCCAGTTTCTTACCATACCCGAAAACCGAATCTCCATGCACATAGCTCATCATATATCTACCGACAAACACTAAACAGATCTGCAATACATTACATTTCCCCTAATATTCTTAATCCATTTTCTCCATCAGGCGTACCTGTTCTTCAATTCTCATTATTTCACGGTAGCCTCTAATGATGATTCCAACTATACCTTCTCTGTGTATTAGCCTGAAGACACGGGGGTTTCACACACAAGAGTGCAAACCAACAGGTCAAAAAAAGAGTGTGCACACTACACATTATGAAATTATGTTGTTTGAACGGTTATTTCATTTGAGGTTCTGTGTCCTACAATTTGACACGTCATTCTACTTCTGTCAATACGAACTTTCCTTGCCACCAATGAGTAGTCGATTGAATTGATAAGTGGACTACAACCCCATAAGGATGGGGATGCATGTTCGAATCCCGAGAAGCGCTCTCATTGGGAGATGAGACAACCTTGTTTATGTGGATAACACTCTTACCTCTCGAGTCCGGATTAGTCGGTTGCCAATAGGCTTAATCCGGGCGGTGTTTAACAAAAAAAAAATACTTGCCTTGCCACACCATGTGTATTCGATTCCATCCTATCTGACCTCAACTTTTCTTTCTCATTATAGAAGCCTCAACTTTTCTTTCTCATTATAGAAGCACGTCCATTTGTTGATCATTTACTTTGTTTGCTCTGACCGAGAGAGATAGAGGCATGAGATGACTATTATGAAAGGATTTAAGCCATCATATCGACTCCCACACGATCTACCACTCAATATTATTGCTTTTACTGTTGAACTTATCTTTAAGCTGTTGCATGTTGGTTCCATTCTGTCATCACTCATCTTTATGCGGCAATATCTGGAGCACAAATCATTCGGGTCTTGTTCTGTCCCCTCATCTCTTCTTCTTCTACTCTTTTCAGTTTTCACCCTTTTCTTCAAATCCTTATTTGGACTAATCCTAGGTATGGACGCATGGTGGATATCCAGTGTCATTCTTCATAGTCGTGTAATCAAATATAGGTAACATGTGTATGATATGCTTTTGAGAAAAAAAAAAGTAATAACAGGACATTAGCATAGATTGTGAAAATACAATATTGACTTTGCAGTTCTATTTTTCAATGATACTATTTTTTATAAAAATATATAAATATCTGAGTGTAAAAGAGGTAGTGGGTGAGTTTTTTGTGATATTTTAGGAAATATAGTGCAGAATCGGGGATACTAAGATTTGGTGAAGCACACTTCATGATCAACACCAACATACCAACTCCTCATTGTGTTCTAACTTCTAAGTACAACCTTGTCTACCACTTTCATTTTTCCTGCCTAAATAACAGGAAAACCATTAGGCCAACCAACTAAAAATCATATCACCTCTCAAAACAACACTTGACAAAACCTCAAGCACCATATAATTTCCCACTATCTAAATTTGTGCAAACCACGCTGCAAATCTTTTATCCAAAAACTTTAGTCTATGCTGGACCGTATTATCCTCGAAAATATCCTAGATAGGACGCATTACTCCCACTTAGACATATATTATTATTCCCTGTTAGGTTTTCTTATGTTGACTTGATCATTCTCACATAAAATTTATTTTTATTTTTCAGGTATATGACAGACGAAGAAGGATGGTTCAATAAACTCATTCATTTCACGTTTTGTATTTTATGCTGTATTCTGATGTTTGTTCTTTTATTAATCATTTGGTGAAGCAGAAATTTCTCATATGAACTAGCTGGAAGTATAACTTCTCATTTAAAAATTATATATATAAGACATTGCTTCAATTTTTTTTTTCAATCTGTTGTGGCTTCAAATTCAATCACGCATTCCCTCACCTCTTTTGTGTTTCCTCTGGTCCTAATTATTAGGCCACTTTTATTTTTTTAGGAAATTAAGGATACAAAATTATTATTTTAAAAAAGCATATAATTATCTTTTTAAATTCTTCAAAACTTATTAATTTTACTTATAAACTAAAATATAATTTAATTAACCATGTTCCCTATGTTATATTTGAGTAATCAAAATTTTTTTTTGCCAAAAATATTCTAATTTGTTTTCTTAACTTCCACAAAGAAAAGTTAAAGGATTTTTATATTTAGGACCGCAGTGAGTAAGGAAATGCTTCATCTAGTCGCAACCAATCACCTTGTTTACATTGAGGGTAACCATGCACAATGAAGATGTGGGCAGATTTAAGAGAAAATATATTCTTTTTTTTTATTGCTCAAAATATCTCCTAACTCGATAGGCCAAAAACTAATTCTCCACGGATTTGAGTTCCATTTAAGTGTTTTCTGTTGGCAAATGAGTTACTGCATATATAAGGCAAAAATCAAACCCTCAAGGCCCCAACAATTGTTTAAAGCGGACAAGTGAGCTCACCATTTAAATAACCCAAGTTGGTGAAAAGAAAATTTTATATTTTTTTTATCAAAAAAAGAAAATTTTATATGAATGTTGATGTATGAGAAATAGGTTAGGAGAGACAATATAATAAATCTTGATAATTACTAATGCTAATTATAGGCAGTGAAATCTCATAAACATTTACACAATCAGAGAATATTTACAATTAATACAAGATATTCCCTCATAAGGTAATATCAATGTCTGAAGACAGATCAATTGATCAAATGACTTTCTCGAAGAGAACTTTAGCAATGTGGGAATTAATAGTTCTTTCATCGCAGAAAGCTTTGTAGTAAAAACTCTTAGCTACTATGAGGAAAGTGTTCTTGATCTTGGAATCAATGCTACTAGAAGATTTTTGAAGCACCATTTGTACAAGTTCTTGCATCTTTGCCTCTGTTTCTGGGTTGATGCTGCTATACTCCACACTGCAACTTCCATTCTTGTGGGCCTGCAGAGTTCATAACCCCAAAAAAAAAACCGTAAAAAAAATGAAAAATGTCAAAACTCAAAAGCTGTGACAAGAAAGTTCTCATTCTTCTGTTCTCATTTCAGCATTTTCTTGAGGACCGAAAGGGTATATCTAAAGCTGTACCAAAAGACGGAAGATTATTTGAAAGATGACACAGTGCTTATATGCTGAACACCTCATCCTTTAATCGACACAAGTGCTTTTATTCTGTACTGTTCACGAGGATGATTCAATTATGGGTTGGTGAAAGCGGAAGATAGCGCACAAATACTTAAAAGTTGTTGAGAGTTCACTTCACTAATATTTCAATGTGGATAGAACCATCACATGTGGACTTGGATAGTAGCATTTGTCCCACATGGTATAATGTTTGCCATGTATCCAAGGGTACTTGATCTAAAGGTGGCCTAACTAGACTATAAAGTGGGTGAACTGTTTTCAAATGCCAACTTATTTTAAAAAAAAAAAAAAAGAGCCGTGGAAGTATCATGATCGCTGGTTACAGGGGGGTCTCATAATAAGAACTAAAAAAAGTACACTGAATGGCCCAAAGGGTTATAAAAAAACTGCCACTGACCTTGTCCTTTTGATGACATTGGAGTCTGTAACAAACAGTGTTTGTGAGCTGAAGAAGATGCTGATATTGATGATTGAACATTAGTTCTTCTGATATTCTGTGGCCTGCACTTAGTGTAATTACTTTCACCAAAAGCTCTGCCTGTCCTTCCCTCTTGTCTCCTCCATCATGCCAACTTGAAAGCCACTTTTGCCACTAAAAATCATCAACCAACAAGAAAAAAAAAAGGTTAATAATGGAAGCAGAATCAACTTGCCAGCATTGGAACCAGTACTTCGGTTTAGTGTCAGTGTCATCACCCTTGGACCACTCATGTTTGATTCTACATTTCTATTTTTCCAACTTGTACTTTCCAAACATTTTTGTTTCAAAAGTTAAACCAAAAAAATGAAATGCTTTTACTTTTTTTAAAAAAAAAAAAATCTTGCTGATGAGTTGAAAGAAGACCCACACTATGTTGCATGTCACGGCCAACTTTTTTATCATGAAATAGAAGAGTTTCCCTACTGAGTTGATCTATGGTTCCGACCAAAGCCTCCACTAGTCCTTGCCCTGTTTTGTACCCATTCGACCTCCTGCACAAGGCCAAATTAAAACGCATTAAGTGTAAAACGCATTGCAATTCATTATGATGAGCAATTTAGAGCGACTTTACGTTTTATGAAATAATTTTGAGTGGGGTTTGATCTTGTGAAATGCAAATGTTTTTTTTTAAAAAAAATTGATTGCCTTGTTTCCCAAATAATTATCTTAATTAGAGAATATAAACATAGAGGTGAGGTGGTATTTAACTTACCAGCCAGTAATGGAGTAGTTTCCACCTCCGTTGATGTTTCCACCTCCATTGATGAAGTGGTTGAATTTCTCAACAAAATCATTCCTCATTTCTTCATTACTAACATAAGTTGTAATAGTGTCTAACAATGCCACTGTTTTGGCCCATGCAATTCTCTCTGGAGACCTTTCGGGCTCAAATATGCTGCATGCCGCCACAAAATAAGCAATTAGAAGAGATCTTATGTTCAATCCAAACTCTTCCAATCTGCATTCTGAGTACCACCTGATATTTAGAAGTTTGAAACACGTGTCAGATTTGACTACACAATAAAGAATGATCATGTTGAAGAAAATGGTTTTTGCAGCTCCTCTTACTGATTAATATTTTTCCATTCTGTCTGATGCAGCTCTTGGCAATTGTTGTAATCTAATTTTGCTAGCTCTAGATAAGTATTACTACTCACCTTCCCCATCCTGTTAAAAATAGAGCACAAAAAATTTAGTTTGATTCATGCCATAAAAAGTTGTAAAACTAAATCATTTCCTTTTAATTATATATACCTATAAAGAGTTTTGCCGATCCAGACTTCAGTGTCACCACCATATTGATCAATATAAAACCTTGTCTCTATTCGAGGTAAGCTTGCATACCAAGGCACGTCCAATGCATAAGCCACCTATCATAAATATATATATTTATTTAAATTACTACAAAGTACATACCTACCCAAGCTGTTTATATTCCTTGGATGTATTATATATATTAGCATTGATTATTTAATTTATCCAACCTCTCCGTGTAAGTTCTTCATGATGATCCATTTATCTATGAGCTCATTTTCTGCTCTTTTCTGTCTCAAAAATTTAGCTGAGAACTTCTTTGCATCTTCCAGAATCTTCTCTCCTGGAAACCCTACTTGACTAGCCCTATATAGATTGAACATTCCTGTTACCCCTTGCGTTGACTGCCCAACGAGGCAGAAGAACTCACCATTTGATTTCTCAAAGTTCTTAAACACGTCTGTCATATAGGAAACCATCGAAATTTAGTCTGAAACCATTAAAATATCACGAAAATAATGTAACCAAAAAAATAATAAATAAAATATCACCAAAATAAATTTAAGGAAAATGAAGATATTGAAGTTATTACTGGCTGAAACTTCACGGCCATGCAATCTTAGAATTCTGAATCCCATTGCTGTGTCATCAATATCCTGAACATTTGAATTTCTTGCCCAGCAAATTCCCTTATCGGTCCAATATCTGAAATTGAAGACATACGTTGTATATCCATTATGGCACTTATATAGTTATAGGGATTGATATATTTGTCAAATTCATATTTTCAGATGAAACCAATAGTTTATCACCATTAACATTATACTCTCTCCGTTCCTAAATATAAGACCTAGATAACTTTTTTTTTGGAAAGATTAAAGTTGCAAAATATGTTATTAAATCATGACATATTTGATATCTTTTTAGATTATCCATTAGCTTATAGGTAAAATAAACTAGTTTAAGAGAAAAAATTAGGTAAATCAATTTATAATGAACTTATTTTTTGCTTTTTTTAGGATTTTTTAAAAAAGTCAACTAGGTCCTATATTTAGGAACGGAGGGAGTATTATATAGTGGTAAGTTGCAAAAATACCTATGTGAGTCAAGGTGTACTCAACTCCATGTAATATTTTTAGAGTAAAAATAATTATAACATTTCAAAACAGGTCACAAATACACATAATATTTTAAAACAAGGGCAAAAATATTAATTCAAAAATGATACTTTTGCACCTGTTTTAAAATGTTATATTACCTTTATTAAAAATCACAAAAGTATTTTTGCAACTCCACTATTTATATACCTATGAACATAGGTAACACAGTCCTCAATCTCTTGCTTGAAATATCTGGATATTCCAAGGCGCTCTAGACGATCAATGACCCAAATGTGTTCGAACAAATCCACCGGGTACACGTTTGGAACTGAAAAGACAAATACCACCAGTGTGTAATTCTAGACATTCATGAAAACGTCTCAGAAATTAAATCTGATTAAATAGTGGAAGTTACATTACCTCCACCATTGAACTTTTCGATTACTTTATTCAAGTAATTGAGGCAATTATGGTCACGAGTCTGCATAAGAGCAAAGGCAGTGGAGGAGGGAGAAAACAAGAAAGACCCATTTTCACACTGCAATTTCAGAAGCTGCTTCCAATCCAATCCTGACATACCCTCCAAGCTATGAAGCAGTGTTGTAGGCACTTTATGCATCATCTCTCTTGGTATCCTATCCCAGCAACCCCACCACCCACACAATTCAACAATTTAATAATTAATTACATACAATTAATTGAACAGCTTAAAAAGGTGATTCTCTACATTCTCAGAAACAAAAAAGACCAAGATAAGGTTGCTTTGAATCTAATAAATATAGACATGGGCAATCTTTATTGTAATAATTACAGTCATATAAACCTTTTTTTTTAATGCTAAGGTTGTGCGCGCGCGCGCACATATATATATATAGACACACACCCCCACACACACTACTCCCTCCATTCTTGAATATAAGTCTTATTTATTTAGGTAGATAAGTTTTGTTTTAAATATAGGGTTAAGGGTCAAATCTAGTACTCTACTATTACCAAAAGTTCATCCAACATAAACAAGTATTCGATGGCTCAAATGTAGCACACATCTTTTCAAAAATGACTCAAATCCAACATTTCCGTCAACTTTAACGGGTTTGACCATTAAGTTTGACTTGACCATGTCACGTCACCCGCCACGTCACTCAGTTTTGCCACGTGGCATGCCACGTCACCCAATGGGCCCACTCACTATCCATTATTAGGTGACGTGGCAGGCCACATGGTAAAACTGGTTGACGTGGCGGGTGACGTGGCATGGTCAAGTCAAACTTAACGGTCAAACCTGTTAGAGTTGACGGAAATACTAGATTTGAGCCATTTTTTAAAAAATGTGTGCTACATTTGAGCCATCGAATTCTTGTTTATGTTGGGTGAACTTTTGCCAATAGTAGAGTGCTAGATTTGACCCTTAACCCTTAAATATAAGGCCTCTTTTTTATTGTTCTCAATTTTTCCCTCCTAATGTTGTTTATAGTAAACTGGTAAGAGAGGGAAAGGTTACGATAAAGTTAGATGGTGAGGGTTTATTGATAATAGCATATGATTTTAACTAAGTTAAACTAACATGCAAATAGTTCTTATGTCTATATTAAAGAGGGGATTATATATAATACCTGGTCAGCTTTACATCTCTCATGGCGAAGATTTGTTTCAGGACGGGGGAATCATCAGGCACTTCAATGTTCAGATCGCGAGCTATATCAAGAAGTGAAGGGAAAGCAACTTCAAAACCAATTGGCATATGTTCAGCATTCTCATCCTCAAGCTTGCTGATGTTTTCTCTCAAAAAAGCCAGCCCTATACATGTATTGAAGCGGTCAACCAAACTAATAATTAAGTATAGAAAAAAGAGACACAGGTATGTACATGATAAAAGCTAAGGAATAGAACCTTTGTGGTACTTTTCAGGGTGGATATTCCATGTCTTTAATGCAATAACACAAGCCAACGTGCTGATGATTCTATCATGAGCAGAGAAAACCTGTTGATCACCCCATGAACCATCAGGAAGCTGATTGTTCACTATCCATTCGAGACTGGAAGGGAATTGTGGGACCCCACTTCCATTAACATCTTCAACTAGAGCAACCCATGCTGTGTCGTAAGCAGATATATTCATGTCACCATCATCCATCGAATTCAATATCCATCTAATACCCTCCACTCGCTTTTTGATCTCTTTCCCCTTCCAAACCTACATATTCACAGTAAAAAAAAAAAAGAGTATACATATCAGAACAAAAAGAGAAAAAGTTCCCCAAAAAGGAGAAAATTAGTCTGGGAACTAATTATATTTAATTAAAGTTGATTAATAAAAAATTAACTAAGAGTTACCCTATGAGCTTCTTCCTCGTGTATGTCATCCTGCACAACCTCACGCCACTTGAAGGTAGAAAGGCCACCCAGAAATATGTCAGAGACATCTGCACAGAAATTAGAAAAACATTTAACAGTTTGCAGCAGAAATTTGTAGGAAGGTTTGAGAGATTACTGAAATGCCATAAAGGTGGTGGTGGAGGCATGCCTTGGGTGCGTGCACGTCTGGATATAGCTTTGCACCTTAGGCGATACCCAAGGGACACTTGTTTGTCTTTGGCTTCCAACGACCCCATACCTATATATAAATCACATGTTATTAATCAAAGTACGGTAACACACACACACACACATATTGGTTTCACTTCCAATAACTGGGGGATGAAATAGAAAAAAAAGACTCTTGGACAAAAGCGTGCTCGTTGTTTGGATATAATGGTGAACTAACAAAGAAGGGAAAGAGAGGAGGAAAGTGAGATTTGAGAATCAAAATGTATGGATAGATAGTTTGGTTTGATGATGAACTGAACTATTTGATTGGTGTTATTAAATATATAAATGTATGGGCCGCATTGGCCGGCGGAGCTAGCTATATTAATAATGATGGAGTGCAAATCAATTAAAAACAAGTGAAAGAGTGTTGGTTGAGGCTATGAAGCTAAGTATGTGTATGTAGAGAAAAGAGCTAGCTAGGAAGAAGTTATAATATGCTTACCTAGGAGGAGGGAGGACTTGGAGGAGGAGGAGGAGGGAGGAGGAGGGAGAGGAGAGAAAGGGAAGAAGGAAGAAGAAGACATGGCGGTGGTTAGAAGGGAGAAGGGAAAGGGCATGTATATATAGAAATATATGTAAAGGGAAGAGAGAAGAGAGAAGAGAGAAGAGAGAAGAGGATGAGGAGGAAGCAGACAGAAACGACTCCTCAATAGATTCGCGTTAATGGGTGCATGGGATCATTCCAGGGCACTCCAGTCTTTTTCCCCTCTTCCTTTCTTTTTTCATTACTACTACTACTCTCCTAACTACAATTAAGACAGCACATGACTACATACTATTATTATTAGGTTAGTGATAATAATATTATTAGATTAATGGTATTGATTAAATTTATTTATATATAGGACAATACATGTTAGCTAAGTTAGTTTAAATGACAATTATTTATCTTTAATCATCTTGCAATATTTTTTCACTTATTCCTAACTTGATTGTTGTTGGGGTTACATATATTGAAGCGTAATATGACATAAGTGACACGAATTATAATCAGATTCTACAACTATACCTAGATGGACAATATCAAAAAAGCCTATTATTTTATCAACATTTAATCGTGGATTATTTATTTAAACTTGTTGTGTCTACATTATCTGCTAACTGAAATTGATTATATTAACATAAAAGCACTAAGAGTGCAATACTTTCTAAATATTAAAGATCAAAATAAAACTTAATGCAGAGATAAACTAAAAGCAACAAGACTCATGCACGACTTAGTTAAACTTTAGTTTTGTTTTATTTTATTTTTAGTTTTGTTTCTTTAATTCCTTATGTATAAAAAAAACTAAAAGCATACTTTAACTTATTCTCTCTAGTCTCATTATAAATAAGAGTAATATTAGAAAAATATATAACACGCCTGTAGCTTTTAACTACTCCCTCTGATCCATATTATAAGAGTTCATCCGTCAAAACACCCTTCTTATTTTAAAAAATCATGTGAAATTAAATATATATGTGTGGAATGTAAACCTTTTTTCAATAGTATCACTTATGATGATTTTGTTAAAAGAGAGAAATTTAGCATTAATGAATATGAAAGAGAAGTGAAGGGAAATAGTAAAAAACATTAGATAAACAAAGAGTGCAAAGTGAACTCTTATATTTTGAACTAAAATCAATTCAAATTTTAGGCTCTCATAATATGGACCAGATGAAGTAATTTTTAAGTGTTTTCTCAAGAAGCATATAATTTGATGGTATAACTCTTACAATAAGGACATGAAGAAGTAGTATTAAATACTTCTGATAAAAAAAGAAGAAGTATTAAATACTACATACAGTTCTAAATAAAAGACGTAACATGGAAAACTTATTGGTATAATATATAAGAGACACTATGCAAAAGTCAAAATCATTAATAAGTGTTTCTTTTCCTTTTTGTGTCATTATATATTAAGTAATGCAATTAAGGAGGATAGAAAGTAGCTATGATAAATTAAATGAGTAACAGTAAAAATGGAAAAGTTTGTGAAACATACCATAGTAAATGCTTGCAACATGCTTTCATGGGTACACGCTAAAAGGTTAACATAGTAGTTGATTAACATACCCATAGTAAAAGTTGTTTTAATAGAGACTAGAGAGTGCAACTTTAACCGTGGGGAGCTCTTACAATAAGATATTATGCTCTTGATATACTATGCTCTTTCTTTATCAACAACTTTTTTTTGCATGATGATATATAGTCTTATTTAGCTTACAAGCTTTAACAAGGAGTCCAAGAAGATAACAAATTATAGAAAAATAAATTCGATTAGAGACAGAGGTTTTACGCATTCGCGGGTGCGTTTGTATATTTAGTAGTGGATCTAATAACAATGAGAGTTATATAACGATAACTACAGTTGTTGTATTATTATTTTTTGACCTTGAGTTGTTATATTACTTAGAAAAATATGTACTTCTTCTGGCATTAATTATGAAATTAATTGAACATTATGTGGATATTAAAAAAGTAAATTAGTTCACTGATTTAGTTTAGGTAAAATCCCAAATAAATCCCTCCCAATACCCAAAAGGACAAGTGAGGAACCTAAACTTCCAAAAGGACCATGAAGGAACCAACACCTAACTATCATTTTAAAATTTTGCGAAAAGACAAAATTGTTCTCATCCCAAAACACAAATTACTACCCCACCCTAAACTCACCCTAACACACCCACCCTCTTCTTGCAATTTATGTTTTATAATGAGGGCAATTTTGTCTTTTTGCAAAATTATAAAATGACAGGTAGGTGCTGGTTTCCTTCATGGTCCTTTTGGAAGTTTAGGTTCCTCACTTGTCCTTTTGGGTATTAGGAGGGACTTATTTGGGATTTTCCCTTTAATTTATGTTAGTTTATAACTTAAATCAATTATTTTTGAGGAAATTAAAAATAAGTATAAAAAATCTAAAGTGCATCCTAAGTTTTATTTTCAAAAAGTCATCTTAATCTACCACCATCAAGTGCCTTAATCAATAGGGTTGTTTTACTTTAAATAATGCTTTTGAGTTCGAGCCATGGACATACAGTCGCGATAATTACTTGGAGGTAGTGAGGTTCCACCCATTGTTTAATTACATTCTCGCGAATCAAATTAATAGGTTACTAATAGCACCAGATATCAATGGTTGAAAAAATTAATTTGATTTTATAATTAGGATAAAATGGGGTATGCTTTTATTTTGATTAGGGCACACAAATATTTTTTCTCAATCTAAGTATCAGTCTATTATATTGAGTGTAATCTTAATAAATATGGTTAACTTTTTCAGCATCAAAAAATTAAAAATATTAGTTTTGTTTTGGGTTTTCCCCAGGCCATGGCTTAAATATGGTGCTGCACTCAATTCACTATTCACAAACCATTTTCCAAATCGGGCTTCGTTTTAGCGATTCATTTAAACATGTGATGATTTTGTATCTGCAAGATTGAGGTTGGAGATTTCCAAATTCAAACATTCTTCCTGTGGCCACGTCCCCTCCCATGTCACTTGTTCGTCTTCTCCCTCACATCGTCTGACCAACTTATTAGCAACGCCTCGTGGACATTGTCGGTAGGTGGTGGAGAGTGGAGACGATATCTCAAGCTCCTCATCCAATTTCTCTTACTTTCGCTTCTGTCTTTTGTTGTCATATGAAGCTTTAATTATATGAACTGGAAAACAAAAAAGAGATGATGAAAAGTACTGGTGGCCGGTGCAAAGAAAGAGAGTGTGGGAGCATGTTTGTGTTGACACATTTCTGTTTATCGCTCGCTCTTTGATAATGATGGATCGATCTATCATGAGCTAGAGGAGTTTGAGATCTACGTTAGTTCATAGGACTCCATCCTATACTCATTAATATTGAACCCTTCTTCATTCTCAAGGAATGCAAGTGCATGCATTGTATCTTCTCTCTAGCTGCTGGTCAGTTTTGATTTTTTTTTTGGGTATTATATGGATGACAAAGTAGTAGTTAGTTACTATCCTTTCACAAATAATATATTACCCTTTACTAATTAATTATAACATTAATTTGACTTTTATTTTTGAAAAATTATGAATGAAAAATTAATTACTTTAAATTGGCTATGATTTTTTTGTACATTCATGACAATTATATAGACATTTTTGCAGTTTATCACTTTTTTAAATAGAAAATATAGGATGTCGCGCCCTCTTATTGTTTATTTTTAAAAAATTAAATTGGATGGAGCGCCTTGAGGTGCAACATTGATTTTCTATTGTTTTTAATATTAAAAAATGATGATGTTGCAGCACCAGGTGCGACATCTTGCTTGTTTTATATTTAAAAATTAAACAAGCAGCATGTCGCGCCAACATGCACTATATGTTGATTGTTTTATTTTTTTAATTAAAGCAGCATGTCGCTCTTCTACTGCGTTGTTTTTAAAAAAACTCCATGATGTGGTGTCTGGTGGCACAACATGTTATAATATAGTCATGTTTTAATAATGTAAAAAACAGTGTTGTGCTTAATGACCCGAAATATGACCATTGAAGCGTTACATGAGATATAATCTATATAAACTTCACTCCTTCTCATAAAATTTCATCCTTTAATTTCTTACTCTATTTTTTCTCCCCTCTCTACTTTCCTTTTCCCTTTCTCTCAACTTTCATTCTTCAAGCCTCTCCACTTTCATTCTTCGCTCTTCCCATATAACTAATTGTCTTTTTTAAGGTTATTTGTTTAAACACTATAATGAATATCCTTGTAATAAAAAAACTATAATTTATATCCCCCACTATTTATTTTGTCTATCAAGTATACAATTTATGATACCTATTTATTTAAATACCATAATTCCAAGTATATTATTTCATCATTTAATATTGGGTAAGGGACCTAATCTGCCCCCGAAGTAACCACTAAGGAGCGCTGAGCACTCTGAACTAACAACAGGCCCGTATCTGCACTCCAAGTAACCAAGGTGTTAAAAAACTACCCAGGTTTAGTATGCATATGTGGACGCCACGTGGAGACCTGTTTTGCCACCCAGCGCCTTGTCATCGCCACGTAGGATAAGTTAATGTGGGTCTCACATTAAATAAAAAAAAATTCTCCCTCCCTCTTCACCTCCCACCCACCGCCCCCCACCCCCCCTTCACCTCCCTTCCCAGCCCCCCACCCCCCGCCCTACCCCTTCACCTCCCCCCCACCACACGCCCCACCCCCCCTTCACCTCCCTCCCTCCCTTCACCACCAGCCCCACCCCCCTTCACCTCCCTCCCTCCCTTCACCACACCCCCCCTTCACCTCCCTTCCCAGCCCCCCACCGCCCGCCCCACCCCTTCACCCCCCTCCCCACCCCCCCACCCCCCGCCCCAGAAACGGTATTTACAGGAAACCCAAATGGGAAGCTCAGAAAAAACACGGTGGGCAAGTGGGGTTGCTATTTTTCTGCAATTTCCTCTCTCTCTCTCTCTCTCTCTCTCTCTCTTACTTTCTCTCTTCTTTCTTTCAAATTTTTAATGAGCAAAATCTGGGGAGGGAGGTGAGGGGGTGGGGCTGGTGGTGAAGGGAGGGAGGGAGGTGAAGGGGGGTGGGGCGGGTGGTGGGGGGGAGGTGGGGCGGGTGGTGAAGTGAAGGGGGTGGGGCGGGTGGTGGGGGGAGGTGAAGGGGGGGTGGTGGGGGGCTGGGAAGGGAGGTGAAGGGGGGGTGGGGGGCGGTGGGTGGGAGGTGAAGAGGGAGGGAGAATTTTTTTTATTTAATGTGGGACCCACATTAACTTATCCTACGTGGCGATGACAAGGCGCCGGGTGGCAAAACAGGTCTCCACGTGGCATCCACATATGCATACTAACGGTCAAACGTTGTTGACCGTCAAACCGGGGTAGTTTTTTAACACCTTGGTTACTTGGAGTGCAGATACGGACCTGTTGTTAGTTTAGGGTGCTCAGCGCTCTTTGGTGGTTACTTCGGGGGCAGATTAGGTCCCTTACCCTTTAATATTTATTTTTTCATTATTCTATCATTATAACATTTCTCTATTATAGCCAATAATATTTGTGTCTAAAAAAATAATAAATAATTTTAAAGAAATCTCAGAGCTTGTGTCTCGTAACTGGTGCGACATAAGCTTAGGGGTGTTTTTTTTTAAAAAAAAATCAACTTTGGTGCACCATTGTGGTGCGCCATTATTTTATTGTTTTTATTGATTAAAAATGTCATGATTTTCATGCTATATGTCACGGTTTTTCAGAACTGGGACTTGTGTCTTTGTCTCACAAATTTATATGGCACGCGGAAAACTGTGACACGTGTCTTTTATCACGCCGTAGGGCGTGACATCGTTCACATTATTTGGCATGACTATTAGACTTTTTCTTATAATAATATAACTTATGGTTTTGTGATCTAATTTCTTTCATTAACTTTTACAAAAAAAAAAAAGTTAAAGTGGTGTTATATTTAAAATATTCAAGATGGGATGGAGAATTATTGTTCATTTATTAAAGAAGAGAAAATGACAACTAAATACCTCCGAATGTCCAAAAAGACAAGTAAGGAACTCAAACTTCCAAAATGATAAATACGGAACTCAAATTTCTAAAATGAAAAATCAACAACTAGAACATACCTATATATTAACAATTGGAACATATCAATTGACAATTGTTTGATTCGTTAATTGTTATTTTGGAATTTTGAGTTCCTTACCTGTCCTTTCAGACATTCAGAGGTATCTATGTCATTTACACATTATAGAATGCTTTTGCAAATTTGTATTAAAAGAAAAAAGGGAAAATAATGCATTCGCAAATTTATTGCTCTGCAAGTGTGTTGTCACTGTCCCATTATAGAATTTCTTTTGGCCTTGTCCCTTTATGGAAGTTGCCTTTTATATGTATATGTTTGTCATCTTTTGCTAATGTGCTAGTGAATTGTGTAGGCCAATTTAATGTGCTTGTTTTAAGAAAGCTATATGCAAGGGTGTCTAATTTAGGAAATGAATTATATATTAGTCACCACTACTCATAAGGAATATAATGTACCTTGATATATACACAGGAAATGTATAATTAAATTGACTAATATTTTTGGATTCAAATAAAAACTACCCTTCCATGATAACTTGTTGAGGGATCAAATTAAAATCAGTAAACTAAGCTTACACAGATTAATATGTAAACTATATTTTTTGAACAATAATAAGATTCCAGTTATTTACAAGTTTTGTACTGCGCGCTGGACAAAATTTTAGACAAGAGACTTGTTATATAAATTATGCTAGATAACATAAAATTTCCTTGAATTGTGAAATTTCATCTATGCACAATTTTTTTAATCTATGCTCAAATAATTCTTTAACATTTAAAGGTTTTGAACCTCCCCCCCCCCCAAAAAAAAAATTTCTAAGCTCATGCACACCCTCGACTTTAAACATAGATATGTCCACTTAATTACTGCTCATATATACATTAAAATTTGAGTTATATGAACATGTTACTTATGAATTATAATTTTGCCAATTAACTACTCTCAATTGTTAAGCTATATACAGATAACAAATGAAGTACAGGAGCACTGAAATAATGTAGAGGCCATTTATATGTCAACATACGAGTTAATAAGGTCGGTTTATCTTTTTTCTGGTCAGAAGGCCCGTTTATTGAAACAAGTACATTTAGTGGTTTTTTTCTTAAAAAACTTCTTAGCATGCAGCTCCCAAGTTATCAAGTTATCGGCAACTTTTTGTTTTTGTTGGCCAAAAAAAACATTTTTTTGACCCAGTTATCGATCGGCAACACTTTGAACATCAGAATTTAGTAATTTCAAAAATTTAGGGCTCGTGCAAGTCGCAAAAACCAATTCAAAGGACAACTTAAAATTAACTTATACCTGCTCATATTTACACATACCAAAAATGATATTGGTTAAGTCATTTGAGTTCCAAATGATATTTATTAATTATCGATAAAATTCATCTATTTTACCAGAGTAAAAAAATACTGCATGCACTCATCATATTCTACATCTTTCTGTCGGTGAAAGAAATTAAAGTTTTCTCTCACTTCCTAAATATAAAATCACTCACCTAATTTGATTAGACTAAAGTATGTTAGTTAATAAATTAGTTACTAACCCATGATATATCGATATTAGTATATTACTAATCTACCATAGCTATATACATTTATTCTCACCCTCTCACTCTTGCTTGTTTATTATAGATAAGGATTATCGGGGTTTATTTGAAAAAGAGTTGAGAAAAATTAGAAAGTTGTTTATATTTAGGAACAAATTGAAAACTAAAAGCGCTCTTATATTAACGGAGGGAGTAGAAAATAAAACCAATCTCTTAGATTGTGAACTAAAAAATTAATTTCTTTCCTAATAAGATTTCTTATATTTTGATGAATTGAATAGATTAATTGTATATGGTTGTTCCTTGGATTAATTAGGACAGCATTGTGGGAAAAGCTTTCTCAAAGTTAAAACAAAATTTAATATACTGTATTCTCGTTCGATTGTGGTGTTTTTTTGCCAATAATATTATTCACGAAGTAAACTCGTTCAATTTAATGAAGTTTTTCGAATTGCGTTATTCGAAACCAACCGAGTTTGCAATGCATTTTAATTTATAAGAGATGATTAAATCCAAAAAACACAGACCATCTTTAGGTCTGGCACATACATTACCACTGCGTGATGAGTCTCCTGTATGTATTACTTCACTATTCACATGGACCCATTTTGGATTTTAAAAATCAAATTAACATTAACAGTAACACTAATGATCTCTCTACGTGTGATATGTTAATTTGTGGTGTATATTTAATTTAGTCCAGAAAAAGCATATCGTATCATCATTTGACCTTTTGATTGGGTGCTGAATTATTGTTATTTCTCTCTATCACAACCAGTGCAGCCTGATTGTGTGATCAAGAAAAGTCAAACAATTTTCTTTTTGTTGTCTGATGATAATTTAGCATCTGCAATGTGAAATTTGCTATACATACATTAATGGTCTTTCTTATAATAAGCCGTATTATTAATACGACATAAAGTGGAGACCGAACGAGCAACATTCAATTCGGCCAAGAAAAAGGAGCAACATTCAAGTGATAACTTTTCTGGATGTACAATTATCGAAAATGGACAAAAAAGAAAAATTCAGAACTTGAAAATGCGATTGTATAATGATGAGTTCAATATTGAAAAATTATTAGTCAAAAGTTGGGAAATCACATAAATACTTTTCGAATTTTAAAATCTTGAATAGAGATTTTTTAACCCGTACCGTAGAATCATTAACAACTATAAATTACCTATATGCGATTTTGAAATTTAAATTAAAAGGTATATGATATTATTGTTATTTTCTCGAGAAAATTTGATGCTATATATAACTAATAATTTTCAACTTTATCAATGCCGAGTAATGTTTGTGCAAGTTCTGTCAGATGTTCCTTGTCCTAATTGGTTAGGTGATTAATCAATTAAACAATTGCCGCTAATTGATTGATTAAGCGCTATGATATAATACCCTCATCCTCAATGGTTTCCTGGTTTTTATATATTCACACTGAATCTGTTATATATTGACTCTTCCAGGCAATCATTTTAAGGCCGATGCTTTTAAAAGGCACAACGAGCCCAGCCCCCACATCTGTGGTTGGCATTTGATTGACATGACGGAACGTGTTTAACTTCTTATAATTATTACTTATACTGTTATTGATAGTGATTTCAGGTTTTCCTTTGTAATGATTGGATTTCTTTTTTTTTATTTCTCAAGGTATCCCACCCGCGTGTCAAGTGAGACTAATCCTCGCTGTTCTGAAGTCCCATGTAGGGAGTAGACAGCTGGCCTGTGAATTTACTCCATTCGCAAAGGTTGGGGATCGAACCCCCAACCACTTGTTTAAGGGGCGAGAGTACTTACCACTCACGCCAACCCGCCAGGTTATAATGATTGGATTTCTAGCTCCCTTAAGGAATTTTAAATCGGTTTTAGCTTTTATCAATCGTTTGATATTTGGTTTGATATGTAAGTATCATTATGGTTGGATTTGAATATTTTAGGATTCAGATACGATGATCATTGTATAATTTAAAATGAATTGTATCATGCATTCATATTGTTTGAATCTACTATTGTATGAGGTCAAAAAAATCCTACTATTGTAAAGCCCGATTAGGGTATTGTTCCTTTTTTTAATTAACAATCAGGGCATTATTCTAAATTCATACCAAAAGTAAAAACAAAATTGTTCAGGATGATTCAATTGATCGGATTATTGATCGAATCCGTTTACGGCAGACAATATATAGCAGCAATATCAACAAAAATCCTTATCTAATTGATGAGTGAAATCTTTTATATGATTCATATGTAACGGTATTGTACTCTATTAGTAACTACTCCTTCCAGTCCCTAATACTACTTCCGGTTCTAAATATAGGACTTAATTGACTTTTTTTAGAGATTAAAGTTGCGAAATATGTTATTAAATGATGACATATTTGATATATTTTTAGATTATCCATTAGTTTATAGGTAAAATAAACTAGTTTAAGGGAAAATATTACGTAAATCAATTTATAATTAACTTATTTTTGCTTTTTTAGGATTTTTCAGCAAAAGTCAATTATGTCTTATATTTAAGACCGGAGGGAGTATAAGTTAGCTGCCAAAAAAACGCCTCTTAAGAAAACATGTGAATGTTAGTTGAGTGTCTGGAGTTAATACTTCTTTTCTAATATTGCCCATATTTATTATGATACTTTTAAGAGAGGAAAATACATAAGCATTAATAAATATGAAAGAAAGTTAGGGGCAAAGTAGGAAAAAACGCATTAAATGGGGATAGAATGTAACATGAGCTCTTATATTAGAGACCAAAACCATTCAAATTTTGTCTCTTATATTAGGGATCGGAGGGAGTATTAATTAGTGATATGAATTTAATCATAAAAAATGTTTTTAAAAATACTGAATTTTTTTGCTTTGACAAAAAAGTTCTGAAAAAAATTAAAACCTGTTTTAAACATTTAATCGTGACAAAAAAAACTATTTATTTGATTGATGATATTTGTTATTAACTTGTTTCTTACATATTAATCATAGCCGCATATAATTATTTTTTGTTACATTTTTATTTAATTTTTCACTCACCGAACAGCCATAAATAAACAGAGAAAAATAAACAATAAATAGATAAATAGTTGGGAAAATCGGGGACTTTTCCTTAGTCTTTGCCCATACAATAATAATCGTTTGTGATTTGAAATGTAACAGAAGCTTGAACTAGAGCTAAGGTATTTTAGGTACTATCGTTAGTGTTATCTTTTCATTTATCTTCGCGGACTTTTAAGATTCCTCAACCAACTTGCTTAATTATTGAATGGTTGGAAACACTGGAATGTATTTTTGCCTTTTTTTTAGTGAAATGTTTTTTGCCTTCTTGACTACCGTTGATGATGTTGGTCCTTTATTTACGAATTGATGAATCTCTCTTGGTCTTCTTGTTCATATAAAAAGAAATCTCCTGGTCTTCTGGAATAAGCTAGCATGGTTGAAAACATAAAAAGAATAAAACAAAGAATAAAAGAAAAGGAGGTCAAGTAGGTTTAAATATGTGCCATATATAAACTTGATATCAAATTGTATAACCGTATGTAGTTTATTTAGTCCACACTAATAACTAATCCTCGATTCCATATCTTATCTAAAATATCTCAATTTCCCATTTTTTTTCAATAAGCATAATACATGGTATGTATAGTACAATTAATTTCTGCCACCATATTTATTGGAAAAAAATGTTCTATGAGCAACAAAAAGAATACAAATTATAACCTGGCGGGTTGACGTGAGTGGTAAGTACTCTCGTCCCTTAAGCAAGTGGTTGGGGGTTCGATCCCTAGTCCTTGCGAATGGAGCAAATTCACAGGCCAGCTGTCTACCCCCTATATGGGACTTCAGAACAGCGAAGGATTAGTCCCACTTGACACGCGGATGGGTTTGCTAGCTACTTTGCTAGCTAATGTTAAAATTTAACTACCTGGCCAAATGAAAAAAAAAATCAACCACTAAAATTTTGCATTAGAAACTTAATTGTTTCGAGGCTGAGAGTGCACGAAAAGAGTTTTCATCTTATTCGATGGGCGTGTTTCCGGACTTATATTGTCCATTTGACGAGAGTGAATACTACCTCCGGTCCTAAATATAGGATCTAATTAACTTTTTTTAGAGATTAAGGTTGCAAAATAGGTTATTAAATGATGACATATTTGATATATTTTTAGATTAACCATTAGTTTATAGGTAAAATAAACTAGTTTAAGGGAAAAAATTGGGTAAATCAATTTATAATTAACTTATTTTGCTTTTTTAAGGATTTTCCAGAAAAAGTCAATTAAGTCTTATATTTAGGACCGGATGGAGTATTGTTCATCGACCAATATTTTTGTTGGTGCATTCAATAAATTGTATCAATAAAAACTCCTATAACCTAACTTAAAGTAAACTCATCAAGAGTTTGAATATAAGTCAGTATTTAAGATAAAATAAAAAATCATATCATTATATTCATATACTCCACTTAGTTTTAATAATGAATTCATTTCGACTTTTTTGGAGATATTAAGGATACAAAATTAATCATTTTGAATTGTTTATAACTATTTTTTCCTTTAAAATAATTTATTCTGCTAATAAGTGAAACTATAATATAATAACATGGTGTTATATGTATATTATAATTTAGTGGTCTTTTTTATTCATCGTTTTTACAAAAAAGTAAAATTGATCTTATATTAAATTTTAGTCGTTTCTTAGCTTTTTGCATTTATTTTAATGGGTCACCTTTATATATATCCTGCAATCTCGTTTTTATTCGGTTGACTATGTTTTCTTAATATTCTGCCACCATGGGAATAAATAAATGGATCAGGCATCTAAAAAATGTAACAAATCGTTCTAGACTAGTGATGCATACTTCATAAGATTCACACCCACAACAGAAAAAAAAAATCGTTCCATTCATAAATTGCACGGATTTAGAATATATGTGTTGATTAAGTAGAATATGTTTATGCTTGATTTTCATTTTCAGCGATACATATGTAATGATAGTGCGTGGTAAAAAGAAGCAACTGTTAAATAAAAATTAAAATTTTTGGGAAAAAAAAATTAAAACAAGAATAGGCTGAACAAATCACTATTTTTTTGTCATATAAACGAGTCACTCTCACATATAATGACACGTATAAGTCTTTAATTTTTTAAAGAAATATTTTATTACACGTATAATCAGAATTTGAAGTAACTATTTGAGAGCATGTCGGCAGTCCCTTTTTGAATCACCGCGTCTCTCATCAATTTGACCTTATCACATTATGTTTTCTATCTGTGAGACTGTGACACCGCGACATTTGATCATCTCCTCATGACTTGTTGTCATCGCGCCAACTTATTATGTCATAATTTACAATTTCATTATCCTCCCAGTACGATATTACCTATCGAATCATGTATATCACTCCAATAATGTAACCCCATCCATTTATCTTTTAAGTTTGTCACTTATCTTAATGCATGCAACTGTTCTCATGAACTATACGCCAGGGTAAGCCTAGCATCATAATTCTACTCCAAAAATGGTTTAATTTAAAAATGGTACGTGGCTGCTAGTCTGTTGATTTTATGCGGGGGACACGTTGTTGTTGATCTACATAATGATGACGAATATGAACAAGCATTATTAGTTAACATAAATGATGATCTCCGTATTAATTGTTACTGTAAGCCAAAAGGGTATAAGTGCGAAAATAGTTGACGTTTGAGATGCATGCATGAGTCATAAGGTAAAGGACTTGTATATAAACAAATATTATGATATGAGCAAGATGTCGCTTGAGCTATATGTCGTAGTCAAACTCTCACCATCTTTATTGGTTTGTAACTTGTAACCTTTAGCACAACCTCAACGTACACCATTCTTTTTTCCCTAATATTTTATAAACACACATCACCATCTCTCTTGATAAGCCACATTTTATGAAATAGTAAATCACAAAATTGAATTGGCATAATTTATTTATCATGGTTTATATGTATACATATCCATATACACACATTGCATATATATATAGAGACATACACGCATACACATCGTATTATATGTGTGTATATATTTCGCTCTCACATTGCACATATCCATTCATGGGACGGCTAATTTATTCTATTATTCAACAGCATTAGGCACAAATTATATGTGTGTCTTCCCCTTAGGAAATAATCACTTTTAAGATTTTTTTGTCAAACATCACTTTTATAAAATTAAAACAATATAAAAGACAAGGACGTGACACGAGATGCCATTATCTTGGATTTATTTATATTAATTTATAAATGATCAAACTAAGTTTTGTATATATTTGTCAATTACTATGAATCTCAATTCTTTATAACCAATGCGTACGATCTACACACTTATGAATGCTATTCTTAGCCACAGAGAATAATAAACATACGTCTGGAAGAAAAGTTAATTAATTAGTGTTGGATCCATTAATGGGGAATCCAATCAGATGAACATGAAGACGAAAAGTGACGATTCTCTTTTTTGAATAGAGTCACCCACTCATGCGAATGTGGTCGTCCACGTCAAATTCCCAAATAAAATATCATGGAACGTGGGCTTCACCTACAAGGCTCCAAATTTTGGATACTTATGCTTCAATTATGGGCGGATGAGTCGAGCCGAATGAGATCAAGTGGGAATGGGCCTAGCTCGATATCTAAGTTTCCCTTTCGTTTCTTGTACATTGCTCTTTTTTTACCAAAGTTTCTTGTACATTACTTACTAGAATCTTTCAGTAGTTATTTTTCAAACAATGTAGGGAAGTGTGGTGGATGACCGAAATTATGTTCGAAACTCTGTAGTTTGTACTTCACTTTGAGGATGGGGGTAGGAATGGATTCAGAGGGGTCATTCAAAATCAAAGTGCGGGATCAACCTATGGTTAACTATCATCCCTCCTTTGTTGATTGTAGAATTGCTTGAATTCATTCATTAATGATTTGATTTTGTGTTGGTCAAATAAGATTGAAGAATATTGTATTATTTTCATTTTATATAGAGGTGATTGGCATAGCGTTGAGATAGCTCTTGAGCAGACCCACCCGATTAAAGATATAATGGATGGTGTTAAGTTAATTTTTCATGGGCTGGAAGGTTGAGCTCTTTCATGTTTAATGTTCATAAGGAGCATGTTCTGATAGCGGATTAGTTAGCTATGTTTTCGTGCATGTTAGAAAAGTACTCCCTCCGGTCCCTAATATAAGAGCTAGCCGCAAAAAAACGCTTCTTAAGAAAACATGTGAATGTTAGTTGGGTGTCTTGAGTTAATGCTACTTTTCCAATATTGCCCTTATTTATTATGAAATTTTAAGAGAGAGAAATACATAAGTATTAATAAATATGAAAGAGAATTGAGTGTAAAGTAGGAAAAAATGCATTAAATGAGGAGAGAATATGAGATGAGTTCTTATATTAAGGACCAAAACAATTCAAATTTTGGGCTCTTATATTAGGGACTGGAGGGAGTATTTTGCTATCATTGATCAATGGCCTCCTACAATACGTGAAGCAAGGGTTGGCTTTTTTTTTTATCAGAAAGAATTGGCTTCACCTCAAAGGCTAATAGATTTTTCTTTCTTATCTGAAGAGTTGATGAAGGATAAATGACTAGATTTCTAGAAAACTAGCGGTATCTCCCGTGCTTTGCACGGGAACAAATTTTTTAACCCTTTTTTAACATTTTTTTTAACAAATTTGCACTAAAAAAATATATGACAAATTTTTTTAACTAAAATATCAGGTGAAAAAAATCATATAATAACCAAATTTTTTAAAAAAAAAAAGTTAAAAAAAAATAATATATTATATTCCACCAAATCACTGGTCATGAACAGAGCTATGAACAGTGATTTGGTGGATCACTTTAATATAGGTCAAAAAAATCATCATAATGGTGACACTAAAGATATAAATCTTTAAAGCAAACTCAAAAAAAAACTATGTGACCCAATTAACCTTATTTTAATTTTTTTTTAACAAATTTGCACTAAAAAATATATGACAAATTTATTTAACTAAAATATCGGGCAAAAGAAATTATATAATAACTGAATTTTTTTTTTGAAAAAAAAAAGGTAAAAAAGAAAAAAAAAGGTAAAAAAATATCTCTCGTGCGTTGCACGGAGGTTTCCCGTGCTCCGCGCGGTTTTGCTTAAAAATTAGCATTAACAAAAAAACTATCATTTAACTTTAACCTTAGAAGGAGGAAAATTTCAATGACAATTTCTATTTTATATTACCAAATGAACATTTTTTTGTAAGTCGCAATGAAAATCGAAATTAAATCTAACTGAACACATCTTCCCTATGTGAAGAAAAATTTTTTCTTTTTGTGTTCTATATCTACATGGAACAACTTCTAGTTTGCACGGGATAGATAGGCAAATAAAAAGACACAACAAAACATTTGCAGATATATATTAGGTCAAAAAGATCATCATAATGGTGACACTAAAGATATAAATTTTAAGGCAAATTCATACAAAAAAAATATGTGACACAAATGAATTCGCCCACGAAAGTAAAGAATACGTAGCCCAAATAAATAGGCGAATAAAAAGACACAAGAAAACATTTGTAGATATAATTTTAAAAGGTAAAAAAGGAAAGAAAAAAAAAGGTAAAAAGAAAAATTAAAAAACGAAAAAAAAAAGGTAAAAAAAAATAGTTTTTATTTTTGATAAAAAAAATTTAAAAAAAATATTTAATCACTGTTCAAATCACTGTTCATAATAAATATAACAAATAATAATAAATAATGAATAATAAATAATAATAATAAATAATAAATATAATAATAAATAATTAAATAATTAAATTTAATTAAAAAATAAATAATAAATATAATAATATAATAAATATATTAAATAATTAATAATTTAATAATTAAAAAATTGCCAAATAATAAATATAAATAATTATAATAAATAATAAATATAATAATAAACATAAATATTAAATAATTTACTCATGAACAATTTTTTTTTTAACTTTTTATTTTAACAAATTTGCACTAAAATAATATATGACAAATTTTTTTTAAATTTTTTTTGCCTTCTTTTTCAATAAATTTGCACTAAAAAAATATATGACAATTTTTTTTAACTAAAATATCGGCTGTAAAAAATCATATAATAACGTACATTTTTTTTTCAAAAAAAAAATAAAAAATAAAAAATAATATATTATATTCTACCAAATCACTATTCATGAACAGTGTTAAAAAAAAGGACTATACTTACCTCCAGTGCAATAGAACCAGTACAACCAGTTCATTTAACACCGTCTAACTCCGTCTGTCATTACCTCTCTCTGTCCTCCACCCCTTCTCTCTCTACCCTCGCATTGCTCCATCTTCTCTCTGACCACCCTTCCTCCCCAAACCCAATGACGCAATCAATGACCACAATGCATGTTCCCTTTCCAATTCGTACAAGCGGTCATTCCTTGCAATATGCCTAATTTCAATTTGTCCACATCAACTCGTCGCATGGCTTCACCGTCTTCCATTTGAAAACCTCTATTAATGTGAATAGCCTTAATTTCATTTCCCCCCTCCTGCTTTCTTCACAAAATTCAATCCCGATTTTCTCAAGAAAAATTCAAGACTTTAACAATCGTGTCACACACACACTGAGCTTTCAGGATGTCGAAGCTGGTCGGTCCTCAACGGCCATCAACGTTAGTCATTTATAAATGCCTTCAAGGGCAAATCTTGACGAACGCATCAGCAATCGACGGCGGCGGCGGAGGTTGGATCCGGTTGGGGAGGTCAGGGTGTGGGGGCAAGTTCAGTCGCTGACGTGGCAGTCATCGAGGAGCTTGAGAAGGGAGAGGACGTAGAGCGATACACAAAGAGGGGCAAAATTGGAATATTCCAGAGAGACTAACGGTGTTAAATGCTCAGTTAGTAGAAAATCCATGTGTCATGTTATGATTGGTGTACTGGATGTACTTGACCTGGTGCACTGGATGTAAGTTTTTTCCTAAAAAAAATATGTGACTCAAATAAATTAGCCTAAAAAAGTAAAGAAAAAAAAGTTAAAAAGAAAAATTTGCTCATGAACAAATTTTTTAATTTTTTTTTTATCAAATTTGCACTAAAAAAATATATGACAAATTTCTTTAGTGCAAAATATCGGGTTTAAAAAATCATATAATAGTTATTTTTTTTAAAAAAAAATAATAATAATATATTATAGACCCAAATAAATTAGCCCAAGAAAGTAAAGAATACGTAGCCCAAATAAATTCACACAAGAAAGCAATTACATACAATAGTAATAGAGAATGTCATTCACTGCACTAAAAATTTGCTCATAAACAAATTTTTTAACTTTTTTTTAACAAATCTGCACTAATAAAATATATGACAAATTTTTTTAACTAAAATATTGGGTAAAAAAATCATATAATAACTAAATTTTTTTTTTGAAAAAAAATTTATTGTAATTATTTTTATATTTAAAAATATATTGTTAAAAATTTGCTCATGAACAAATTTTTGAACCTTTTTTTTAACAAATCTGCATTAAATAAATATATGACAAATTTTTTTAACTAAAATATCTGGTGAAAAAAATCATATAATAACTAATTTTTTTATAAAAAAAAGAAAATAAAAATAATAATAATAATATTATATTCCGCCATAACACTGTTCATGCACTCACAAAAAATATGTGACCCAAATAAATTCGCCCAAGAAAGTAAATAACACGTGGGCCAAATAAATAAATAATAAATATAATAAATAATAATAAATGATATAAATAATAAATAATCATAATAAATAATAAATATAATAATAAATATAAATAATAAATAATTAAATAATCAAATATAAATAAAAAATAAATAATAAATATAATAATATAATAAATATATTAAATAATTAACAATTAAATAATTAAAAAATTGCCAAATAATAAATATAAATAATAATAATAAATAATAAATATAATAATAAATATAAATATTAAATAATTTACTAATGAACAAATTTTTTTTAACGTTTTATTTTAACAAATCTGCACTAAAAAAACATATGACAAATTTTCTTTTAACTTTTTTTTACCTTCTCTTTCAACAAATTTGCACTAAAAAAATATATCACAAAAAATATGTGACCCAAATAAATTAGCCCATAAAAGTAAAGAATACATAGCACAAATAAATCCGCACAAGAAATCAATGACATACAATAGTAATAGAGAATGTCAATCACTGCACTAAAAATTTACATATTTGAATGATCACAAAAATATCTTCACATATTTGAATAGATGTTAGCTTCACAAAAATAATATTTGTTGTACATAACTGGCTAGATATTTGAAAACATCGCCTTGTAAACAACATTTTTTGTTTTGTTAACTCTCGTGCGCTGCATGGGAGAGGTATTTCAATAGATTATAGACTAAACTTTTAGAATATTAGAGAAGAGGGAATTGTAGTGACAATTGAAGAAGCACCAAAGATAATATATGATAAAACATTAGTGAGATGTATTATTTGGGTTTCCCGCGCTTCGCGCGATTTAAAGATATGTGACCCAAATAAATTCGCCCAAGAAAGTAAAGAATACGTGGCAAATAATTAATATTAATAATTAATTAATTAATTTAATTATCATAATAATTATTATTATTTTATTATTATTAAATAATTATTATATTTAATCTAATAATAAATAATAAATATAATATAAAAATATAATATATAAATATAAATATAATAATATAATAATATAATAAATAAATATAATATAATAATATAATAAATAATAAATATAATATAATAATATAATAAATAAATATAAATATATATTAAATTATAAAAAATTAATAATAAAAAATTCCACCAAATCCCAAATAATACATCTCACTAATGTTTTATCATATATTATCTTTTGTGCTTCTTCAATTGTCACTACAATTCCCTCTTCTCTAATATTCCAAAAGTTTAGTCTATAATCTATTGAAATACCTCTCTCATGCTCATAAACAAATTTTTTAACCTTTTTTTAATTTTTTTAACAAATTTGCACTAAAAAATCATATGACAAATTTTTTTTAACTAAAATATCGGGTGAAAAAAATCATATAATAACTAAGTTTTTTTTCTAAAAAAAAATTAAATTTGTTACGACATTCAAATAATTATCTTTGGTTAAGTGAGTGAGTAAGTGAGCTCATCTAAAGAACCATAAACATTAAAGAATCAATTATATATAAAGAGACACAATAAAACATTTGCAGATATATATTAGGCCAAAAAAATCATCATAATGGCGACACTAAAGATATAAATTTATAAGGCAAATTTACACAAAAAAATATGTGACCTTTTGCCAAAGAAAGCTATTGGCTTTCTCCTTTAAACATTCTGGATTTCCTATTCATTTGAGTTGTGTCTTGCTAAAGTTCCAAAGTTTATTAGGTCAAAAAAAAGACAAAACTAAACATTTGCAGATATATATTAGGCCAAAAAGATCATCATAATGGCAACACTAAAGATATAAATCTTTAAAGCAAATTCAGACAAAAAAAAATGTGACCTAAATAAATTAGCCCAAGAAAGTAAAGAATACGTTGTCAAAATAAATTCGCACAAAAAAGCAATCACATACAATAGTAATAGAGAATGTCAATCACTGCACTAAAAATTTGCTCATGAAAATTTTTTTTAACTTTTTTTAAACTTTTTTTAACAAATTTGCACTAAAAAAATATATGCCAAATTTTTTTAACTAAAATATCGGGTGAAAAAATCATATAATAACTGAATTTTTAAAAAAAAAAATTTAAAATTTTTTTTTTAAAAAAAAAGGAAAAAAAATAATATATAATATTCCACCAAACACTGTTCATGAACAGTGCATGTCTAAATCAATGCACAGCTAGACCCAGATAAATTTTTTTTGAAGAGGTTAAGGTTACAAAATAACCTATTAAAGCATGACACACGCGATATATTTTTAGACTACCCATTAGTTTAAAAGCAAAATAAATCTGTCTAAATCAATGCACACCTAGACCTAGATAAATTTTTTTTGAAGAGGTTAAGGTTACAAAATAACCCATTAAGGCATGACACATTTGATATATTTTTAGACTACCCATTAGTTTAAAAGCAAAATAAACTTGTTCAAGGGAAAAAATTAGGTAAATCAATTTATAAGATTTTTTAAAATAGCCAATCAGGTCCCATATTTAAGACCAAAAAGTCATGAAACAATAAACATTAATATATCCAAATGAATGCACACCTATATAATAAATAATAAATATATAATAAACATGACATAACACTATCAACAAATTATTATTATTAAATTATTAAATTAGTATTAAATTATATAACCCCAAAGCAGCTCTGAAAGTGACGGAAATGGCTAATGAACAGTAACATTGAGTCTAGAGCAGATCAAAACCGAAGGCTTATACAGTGTATTGTGTCTAGAGCATGGTTTCCAAGGCAAAAACTTTGGTGGAATACTCTTATTAGATATATTGATGATGATTGATTGATTATTGGTTTAATGGTTTTTTAAGACAATGTTATCCAGTTTATATTTAAAAAAATACACTCATATTTACTGCTCTTGCATCGGTCCAAATATAGGATACATGTCACTAACTTGATTAAATTAAATATGTTAATTGTGTTATTTAGCCTGACTTGTTTTTTTGGAACATCCCAACAATCCCTTATCGCACACATATCTCTAACTTGGTTATTGTTGATCAAACGAGCAGAGACTCCCGTGCGTTGCACGGGGAGATAGGCCTGTATGAAATTATATTTGCCAACCAAAAAGAAGAAAAAAATTACCAAGAGTGGTGATAAATGTGTAGCAAATAGCAAAATAATGATTCAAAAGAAAAGAATAACAGTGTATATCATGAAAGTAGTAGCATAGGGAAACAACAATGATCTAAAAAAGCCAAACTAATTTAAAACAAAACTAAGAAGTGACAAATCTTGTACAACATTAGTGAAACATAATATTCATGTTTCCCAGGTCTATTGACAATTATTAATAATCTACTAACATAGCTTTAATGATATAGAGTAATAACGGATAAATCTTTAGAGTAATCTATTAACATTTTAATATTCATACAACTGAAAATTGAAGGAATTATTGAAGGATAAAGTTTTCCTAAAATCTGCAATTCTCTAAGAAAGCTTAAAATTACAATTATATACTTCAATGAAAATTTGCTTCCTAATTCCCTAACTATAGTAGTTGAGTACTTTCTCCGTTGTCTTCCCTTAAATGCAACATGTTTCTGAATTAGATTCTTTATCCACATCAAGAGGAAACTTATCAACTTCATGGCAAGACATGAATAAGACAGGACAATCCTTGACAACTCATGAATTGTCAAACACTAATTTTCCAAAGAGAAGGAAACCTGAAAATGAGGATAACAAACAATTTTAGAAGAATCCTAAAAATTAGGGTGAAATGAGGATAACAAATATAAATATCTCTACATAAAAATGAAGCTCAACATTATTGCAATGCAAGAATTTTGATATTTTGATATTTGTAAATGCAAAAATTATGTAAGCAAGAAAGACTCCCTCGAATTAATTAAACTCAAAAGCAATGCAAAGTGTAGGGATTAAAATGATAATATTCTTTTCAAATCTATATCAAAGGTAGATCATGATCTACTTGAACATAAAATTAAAACTTTGACATCAACCCTATGGAATTATGTGCGAATCAAGAGCCCTTCATTGTGTTACCTTGAATATATACAGAAAAAGGAAAATACTCAAATCCCATTAAATTAGGAGAGAAATCAGAAAAGAAAAAAAAATAGATAAATGCTTACACATTCTTGTATCCTACCCAATAAACTTCTCAAAACAAAAAAGTACAAAAATTGAAACAGACAAATCAAATACAAGTGTTTGGTTAAAAATAAAAAATCAAACATAAGTGCTACAACAGTAAGATGTAAATAACAAATTAAGTAAGCAAAAATTATGTAATCAAATACAAGTGTTTGGTTAAAAATAAAAAATCAAACATAAGTGCTACAACAGTAAGATGTAAATAACCGCCTTGAGTTTCTATAATATTCAAAAAAGTGAAACTCTGTAGTGCTAAGCAGAAAGCACCAAGGAGAAAAGATACAAGGTAATTACTTTGTGCAAGCCCAGTAAAAAATGAGTGATACTAATGAGAAACTCTATAATTACTGCAATTCAGTTATATGACATTAATTTTCAAAATTCCACAGGGCATTACCCTCAGATAAGCTTTACCCTCCATTTTAAAGGAAGCAAAATGTCAACTACACATGTGCAAATCTGTTAATTCACCCACTTGGAAATGGAAGAGAATGAGAAGACAACATAGTTCAGGCTACACAAATAACCAAGGTGGTGAGTTTAGACCATAAAGATAATGAATCAAAGAAAGGAAGTTTAAAAGAATATACACACATAAAAGTTGATTGAAGTCTCAGTGCTCATTCTTACCTTATTTATATTCTTAGAATCAACAGCTTGCTCTAACTTGGAGCAGATAACTGGGAAAAACACCAAGAAATCAAATGACTCACGCAGCTTAGAATTGTAAAAAATCAATAAGTAACAGCACTGTCAAAATAAAACATATCAAATCCAACGCCTCAAATTTAGAAATATACCCATACCCCCATGCATCAACACTTACCACCAAATGTAAAAGATTAAAAACGTATGGGGAAATATATTTCAGGATACTCAAGATGTACCCTACTGCCATACCCCACATGGTGATACCATAAATTGACTCAATGCTTCATAAAGTCAAAACCTACCATTCCTATTGTCTAAATTATATATCTTGTTACCAAATGCAAACAAAGATTAACAGGCAGCTATATTAATTTTTTCCCCAATGGTAGGGGAGAGGAACTTTTCAATAAAATACTTGTGCCAAGTTTTTATCAGAATCTTATGATTTATTCTATAAATAAAGTCAAAGCTAATTACTTGGGGGTGAATACGCCCACAGAGTTCATTCCTATACCTTGCTCAACATTCCTATTTCCCACAACAAACCACTACCATTTAAGTTGCTTCACCTGAGCATCCCACTTTTTCTTCAAAAGCTTTATTCTTGAAACCACAAGTTTTAAAGCTGTTTCTCTGCACAAAAGAAGTTCAATAATACAAACACATAGTTACCAACAACAACACAAAAGAAAATCTCATCAAAAACACTGAACATAAGAAACCCAAAACATTTACATCAGATACCTTGCAGTCTCCAATATGTACCTTGCAATTTGTGAATGGCTTCTATAAAATCCTTAAAGTGTGGATTCCTTAAGGTGTGATAAAAGACATTGAGCAATATCTCATTTTGGTTCCATCAATGCTCCCTCCGCATCAAGGTTCATCTGAGCACAAAATGTGAAACTTAGAAACTAATTCCACAGAACAATTCTTTTGCAAACAATCAAATAGAAATTAAAAGTTTGAGCTCCAAATTAAAATAATTCTACAGAAAAGTTGTCCCACCTCTTCCTCGTCATCAACCCTAAAATCTAATCCAAAAAGTAGCCTCCCCTTGTGCCTTCTAACCGGAGTAACTGTTTTTGAACCAAAGAATCTGAATTATCCAACCAAAAGTCAGAAGTTCTGATAGCAAAGCTCATTTGACAAATAATTTCTACTGAAATTAAAAATGCCCAAATGAACAGCCCTGATATAAAAGCTCTAGTGAGTAGGGAAACTTGGTGAGAAAATAAAAATGTCTGATAAAAACTTATCAGAATTTAAACTCTGTTATTTTCTTTCAACTTTTAAACCTCTCTTCTCTCAGACATGCCAGCTTGGAACTTTAGAGATGTTCAACCCAGATAGTTCAAGATTTATTGGTCAAGAATCAACATGAACTACAAAATAAACATCACAATTCCAAACATCACAAATAGAATCTGAATGCAAGTCATGGCTAAACATCACATTTGCAACCATAAAAAAAATAAACATCACAATTCTAAAATGCACAAACAATGAGCATCACAGTCATCAACAAAACATCACGCGTGTCACTTCATTAAAAAGATGGGGGATATGCCTAATAATAATAGAAATCCCTTCATCCCTGCCGTTCCCAGTCGATCTCCCAGATTCTTCCCCTATCCGCCGCCACAACAACCAAAGTTGGCCAATAAATAGAAAGCACACTAAGTGAAAAATATGAGCTTAGAAATGAAAAATCCTGAAAAGATGAAGTATTCCAATACCTTTATTTGGCTAATATATAGAAAGCATTCTTTATCATGTCGTCCAATAAATCCTGTAAAGATGAAGAGAAACAAACAAATATGCCAAAGAAAGCATGCTCACTGAAAAATCTGAGTTTAAAAATAAAAAGAATGGAGAAATCGAAATCGATCATCGGAATCGGAATCTGTGAGCCATTCTGGGGTCGGCCAAAAAAAAGAATGGAGAAATGTGTGTGCCATTATGCGATGAACCTTGAGGAGATTTCCTTTGCAAAAAGGCCCTCCTCTAGGTGTCTAAGCGAAGCTACAGAAATGGAGGTGGACATGTTTAGATCCAAAAGAAAATGGAAGGGAGGAAAACGAAAGGAAGAGAGATCTGAGGGAAGTGATTTGGGAGGGAGAAGATCTTTGGAGGTAGCTTCCAAGAGTAAACATGTGGCATCACCTAAAGCTTCCAAGAGAAGCTTTGAACATAAATAAGCAGAGATATAAAGCTTCCTTGAGAAGTTTCAATTCTTGGCAACTTGAGTGTTAACGTGTCCGTCCCATACTTGAGAAAAGGGGTGGGGCCCAACTCAATTCAACTTTTGATTATAAGGCGTTTGTCTATTTTATTTATGGGTTCACTGAGATGAATATGCAACCATCACTCTGCTTTATCAGAGTAATAGCTTCTCAAAGAAGTTTCAACAAATTCCCACATCCTCCTTACATGTGTCTGTTTGCAAGCTGGTTCTTTGCGGTACAAACTTTTTTGTTTGAAATTTTTCTTTTGGAAAATAAAATCAGAACCCGTGAACAAATCTACTTTCTGCAGTGATTGACATTTGCTTTTAAATTGGATAGAGATCCTCTGGCTCCATAAAAGATTCGAAAAGGAAAAAGATCTACCTTTATGACTAGTGGGACCCATTGAGCAGAAAATTAAATGGAAAACAAATGGGCATCAATATCAGTTTCTCTCACTGCTTAGATTAGAGCCGGGAATATGGGTCGAACCCACGGGTTGAGCCCGGCAACCCGCGGGTTTGGGTTGGTAAAATCTCAGCCCATTTAAAACGGGCCGTTTTGGCCCAGCCCATTCAACTCGCGGGTTAACATGGGTTAGCCCGGAGGGTTGACGGGCCAACCCTGCTTTTTTATTTTTTAAAAAAATAATATAATTATATACATATTAAGCAAACTCTATCCCCTTACTATACATCAAACCTGTCGGCTACTCTTCCCTTAAACCTTAACACCATTTGTTCTTCTTCTAAATCCCTCTCCAATCCTTTGGCTCCCCAAACAATTTCATCAATTCTCAATTTTTTCGATCTCTAAAATGTTTGTTCTCCTTATAAATCTCTCCCTTATTTTTTTTGTTTGTGACAAATGGAGTTGAGGAGGAGGAAGTTATTGAAGTTTTGATTGCCTAATGATGAGGTTTTAGTTTGCTTTATTTGACTTTTGTATTTTGTATTTTTGGTGCACTAGACTTGTATTATTTGATTGAATTTGACTATACTTGTTTTATTTATGATAATTTTTAGTCGGTATTAATATTATTAGAATTAGAATTTATTATTTTCATATCCTATATCTAATAAGGTTATGGAAAACGGCTTATCCTTTTAATCAGCTTATCATTGGCTCCTCTCTCAGATTCCTGTTCATTTTAGCCGATCTACAGTGTCTCTTCTTTTTTTTCCCTCCAAACGAACAAAGCTTTCTCTCTCGTCAATCGTCATCAATCAACTGGGGCAAGTTTGATCCTACTTCAAATTCAAATTTCAAACCTCTTACCCTTCTTCATAGATGCATGCTCACTTTAATCTGATATGAGATCCCGCTTAGCTTCTCCAAATCATCAGAGGATCAATCGTTCGTCAATTTTCCAATTGAAGATCCGTGGAGAGATTTTTTCGAATATGAGGGGGCGATGATGTTGTTGGTGGTGGTCTTTTTTCGATTGGATATATGTATGTCTTCGTAGTCGAACTTTATCAGCTTACATCAATATTTTTGGAACTCTGTGGGTGCCATTTTCCTTAACTGATCAGGTTTTTTATTTTGTTTAATAAAAAATTTAGCAAATACGAAGGTGATGTGATAAAGGGAGCAGATGAGTGGGAGAAGTGCTATTCTTGCACTTTAAAAATGACATTTTTCCTTAACTGATAAGGTTTTTTGTTTTTCTTCGTTGCTTTAAGCATGCTATTCTTCAATTGATGCTTGCAATCTATTCAATGGAATGTCAATGAAGAGCACAATCTCTTGGAATACAATTCTCTCAGTGTTTGCCAAAGGAGGACACATAGAAGCTGCACGCCATGTGTTTGATGAAATTCCTGAAAGTGATGCTGTTTCCTAGACTACCATGATAGTGGCTCATAACCAGATGAGTTTTTATTTTATAATGCAATTCAACTTTTTTTATATGACTTCAAGTGGAATTTTCGCCCTTCGGCTTTTTTGTAATGCATAGAGGGAACCGATGGATGCTTATAGGTTTCTACACAAACAAAAGGGCATGGAGCAAGGTTTCCCATTGTCTGGAAATCCAGTAGGAAGGTTAATTTACTATTTCTCTTCTGTAATTACACTTGAATGAGATTATTTCAGTCATAAATAAAAGATATGAAACTTAATTTGTGTGCTTTCCAGTGGGGTCGCCTGAGTCTTTTTCTTGCGGAGTCTTATTTGTGTGCAACTATAAGTGCAATATTGGGTTGGTTAATCTTCATCCATTTGTTTCAGTATGCTGTTTGATTTGTGAATAAGCTATGTTAAGATTGGTCAGCTGTTTGTTTCTCCCTTTCAAATATTTCTCTTGGGATGATGAAACTTAATTTGTTCTGTTTGATCAATGTGCTTTGATGCCTTTATGGACCATATGGAAAATGATGAGAAAGCTTTAGTTGTTGTAGTTAATTTTTGCAGGGTTACACGGAAGCAACAAAAGTTTATGTCAGATTGCCTCTTCAAATGAAGCAACAAAAGTTTTGCAGGGTTCACCACTCAATATTAAACTACAATATGTAGTTTATGTCAGATTGCCTCTTTAAATGAAGCAACAAAAGTTTTCTTTAATCTAGATGGCTATGAAGTTAATGAACTTCTTGAAAGGTTAGCCTTATGCTGAGATCTATTTGGAAAATGCAAGTCCCTATTATTTCACATTCCATTTTTGTTGTAATCCCTGAACCTTGATCTGCCTTTCTTATTGTTAACTTGTATTGTTGAGAATCCAGCAAAAGCATACACAATTCTCCCAGACATATAGTCTTAGAGAAGTAGAGTTTCAGTTCATGACACTAATTTGCACTCTATTAAAATTGTGCCTTTGAATAAAATAAGGGAGCAAAAACCTGTAAGTTTGTACCTACCAATAATCATATATGATAAGCTTGGTCAAATGTATATATTCGTTTTGTTATTGGTGCATTTTTTGTAAAATATTTTTAGGGAAATATATTTGCTGTTAAATGTGAGCTAGGAAAACTTGAAACAAGCTATGGCTTGAAGTATGCAGCATGGTTGAAGTTGCAATCAAAATGGAATTGCCATAATGGACTATTAATCCTATATTTATAAAGGCTGTGTAAAATGGCTCATTTCCTAAATGGCGTATTGATTGGCTCTCTCTGCTTTTACTGTTCAAATTAGTCGCCCCTATTTGCATTTTTCGTTTTCTTTCGCTTCAAGAACCTTCTTCATTTTGTTTTCATTGTTTTCCTTCTGATTTTATTTTCAGAAGCCTTGCCGAACGAAACCTTCCGCTGTGAACACGGAAGCTTCACTTCAATCTGGCATCTCTCGCTCAAACTCTTGCCCAACTCATACTTACCAGCGTCATCACCTTCATCCTTGTCTCTTTCTCAAGCCCTTGCCATTATATCTTCTTCTTCTTCGAAAATGGTTGTATACCCTCATCGACTTTCTCCCCATCACCTTCGCCGATGTTCTCTAGCGTAGCCGCCGACGTTGGTTGACCAGCCCGTACGCTCTTGGGTTCTCGACTGGCTGGTTACACTTTTGCTTCTCAGAGGCTCCATAAAAACAAATAAGGTTCATCTTGGTTTTGTATGTTTGCTTTTATCTTTGTGTTGCCATACGTTGTGTATTTGCTTATATTTAGTGAATCAATATGATCCAATTCAATGACTTTAACTATTTAAATTTGAATAACATGTTTGAATTTAACCAGCTTGATTCATGTGTAGAGCAGATGAATAGATTATTGTTGAGATTTTTTGTTGTTGTCACTGATTATTGCAGGAAAAAATTGGATTATCTATGTTTTGGGGGGTTAGTAGCTAATAGGGAGGCTAATTGGTTTGACCCTTTTTTTCATCATTAACAGATAATAAGTTTTTTGTAAGTAAGAAAACAAATTCTAAACTCCATAGCATCTGTGATGCTTTTCCTATGGACTTTGTTCCTAACCATGTTAATGTTTAAGTCTATACTGATTCATACAACAAATGCTCTTAGTTGTACCATTTTTCTGTTATATTCTTTGTTGTTTTTGCGTTTTTTTTGTGGTGTTAAGGCACCTGGCTGCTTGGTATATCATTACAGCGGTGGGCAAGTATCAATTTTGTTTATGGCTTTCTGGTTTGACCTATATGTCAAGCAGTTCTGTTGTTTTCATACAATATAGCATGCCGCTGTTTGTGCGCTTTTCAGTATTGGAATTTGTGTCCACTAATTGTGCCTCCACTTGAAAAATTTGAAATTTTCTTGGTTGGATTAGATAAGGTAGTTGATAAGGGGGCCATCATCAAGCTGGCAAAAGCTTCAGAGAAGAGATCAAAGCTAAAGGATAGTTTTGATGAGATTGATTCTGATGATGAGGAGGTACATAGTCCATTAATTCTTTATGCGTTTTGAATGTGCAGATTGTTGGCAAGTTATTGTTCTTCACTCCTTTTCTTCATTTTTTTTGTTTTGATTCTGATGAAATTTGAGTGTCAAATTATATGCTTATTGAACTGATGCTTCTAGAGCTCAAATTATATTTTAAGGGGGAGTTGGAGGGGAATCAATTATCTTTATGCAAGTCCTTGGATATTAGTGTTGTAAGAACTACTTTTTCTTTTGGCTTAAAGTTGTTGTTTTCCTCTCCCCTTTTCATGCTTTCACCATGATTGGACCTTAAAATTTATATGTACCAAAAAGTTTAGTGTCTATCCATTGGAATTTTTGAATCATTTTTGGCTTAAAGATGTTGAGCTTTCTTATTTTGTAAATATGCTTGTGTTCTGGCATTGATCACATGTTCAATGTAAATTCTATAGCAATTTTCATTGTATCCTACATAAATGTTTTTTTGATCCTTATGAAAGTTTTTATTTGAGTTGTGGTAAATAACATTTTGACTCTGCATAAATCTAAATTCTAGCTAAATAACATTTTGACTCAGTTTTTTTCCCATCAGATGCTTTCATAGATGGCTCCATCTTCTTGAAGATAGCCATTCTTTGAATAGATTTGAGAAGCTGAGGCCAAGCCAAGATATCAAAAAAATCAAGGTCAACTATCAATAAACAATGATCAAATTAATTTTCTTAAGATTATTGTATTTTCCAAAGGTATATGGATAATAATGCTGAAATTGAGTAAGGCCAATATTTAGTTTTATTCTTTCTTTGTTCTCCTCAACCCAAACAACTCATTAGAATACCCTGTACAGCTAGAAGGAAAATTCAATGGATTCTTGCTGATTTTAACTACTTTTGTGGTTTTTTAGGTCAGAAAACACATGTTTTTTTGAACTAAAAACACATGTTAAAGCTTACACTTTATACCCTTTTCAGCTGATCTACTGTTGCAGGATTTTGATGGGCAAGAAATTGAAGTTTGTCCTCATATTGTATGAAAGTCAAAATGGCATTCCTTTAAACGATCATACTGCATCTAGCAAGACTCTCAGCATTGTTTACAAAGAAATATTACGAAACATCATCAATTAATTCAGTTATCTGCTATTCCCATTACATTTTGTTCTATATGCTATCATTTCTGTGTTATGTTTGTTTTGTTCACATAATATAATAATTGCAATACCACTTATGTTTAACATTAAGTACCCAACAATAATCCTTCTTATATTTCTAATTACTCTTCCATTATTATTACTATTGACCTGCCTACCACATTGAATAATGTATCTTGCATGGTTTTTACCAATTTGGTGCATTGTGCACAAACCGATCTTTTGTTGTTTATTTGTTTATTATGTGTCTCTTTTGGTGATTTTAAGCTTGAATAGGCTGATCATTCATTGATTTGAAATTGTAATTCAACTAAGAATTTGTGTTCTTACATGCTCAGGGTAATCAATTTGATTGGTTGAAGTGAATTCTATGATAGTTTGAGGTTTTTAATTTTTTATGTGCCTTTATAGGCTCTGGGTTGATCTTTTGAATCCAGACATAGATTGACAGTCATCATTTCTCCACGTTTGTTGGCATAAGACAATGTCATTTAAGTTAGATGAGTGTTTAAGTGCAAGGAGAAAAATATTAGTCACTGTTTTGAATCACATATTTCTGATGTTCATGTCTTTGGTCTTGTGATTGGTAAATGTCTCAGATTGTGCACTTGGTCTTCTGGTGCAATTTAACTTTTAGTTTAATGTGGTTCATAATAAAATGGGGTTAAACCCACTTTTAGTCCCTATAGTTTGCTCAGATTTGGGTTTTAGTCCCTGGAGTTTGAAAGTGGAGGTTTTGGTCCTTGAAGTTTGCTCAGTTTAAAGAGTTAGTCCCTACACTTTCAAAAGGACCTAACGGTGTTAATTTTTGCTGATGTGTCACTAACACTGTTAGTTTTATTGAGTTGGCATGATGATTAGGTCAGGTGACTTGGAAATAATGAATTTTAAAATAATGAATATATTGTGATTTTAAAAAAAGAAAAAACACTCTCAACCCAGAACAAACATGCCTCTTCTTCTTCCACACTCGGACACTGCGGCGTCGTTGTCGATGAGATACCAAGTTCATCCATTGATGAGCTTCTTCTTATAATTGTTTCACCCATAAAATAGTACTAATAGTTGTTCAAAGCCAAAGAAGAAGATGATGTTTACGATATGCTTTTCTAAAATTACCCCTTTCCTCTACCTCCTCTCCCTTTTCTCATTGGCTCATTCTTTCTATCTCCCCAGTGTTGTTCCTCGCGATTTTCACACCGTACCTACACTTTCCTCATATTAATTTATTTTTTTGTTTGTTTGTTGTTTTTGCTTTATGTCTACTGGTTCGTTTAAAATTCCACTTTTGAATCTTGGGTTTTTTTTCAATCTTGCCTTTTGGGTTTGCTGGATCTAGAGTTCAAAGTGTATTAGCACTCACACCTTCAGCACTGTTCGAGGTGGAAGAAGACGCTGCACACAGATCTGGGTTCAAGCACGAGTGTTTTTTCTTTTTCTTTTTAAATTTCTGTATACTCTTTATTTTATTTTAAAATTCATTATTTCCAAGTCACCTGCCCTAATCACCATGCCAACTCAATAAAACTAACGGTGTTAGTGACACATCAGCAAAAATTAACACCGTTAGGTCCTTTTTGAAAGTATAGGGACTAACTCTTTAAACTAAGTAAACTTCAGGCACCAAAACCTTCACTTTCAAACTCTAGGGACTAAAACCCAAATCTGAGCAAACTATAGAGACTAAAAGTGGGTTTAACCCTAATAAAATGTGTTATTTTGATGGTTAATAGGTGTCTAGAATTTTCAGCACAGATGCTTACTCCTATTTGTTTCACATGACTTAGATTCATCTATGTTGTATGAAAAACATTGCAATTGCACCCCATTTGAACATAAAGTTTCACCATAATTTTTGTATATTTGTTTTAGTGCTTTGTTCTAGGTTGCATGGGTGGGTAAGAAAACGAAGTGGGGTGCTGATACAACTTTGAAGCATAAGGCTTATCACCATTGTTATTAATACTGCAGTGCCTATGTCATCCTCTGGACCCAATCTCTGTTGAGCAAGTACTAAATTTTTGAGAGAAATTAATATACTTTTTCTCTAGAAGTCTATTTTACGTTTATCTGGGTTGTTTGATATGGTTCCATTGCAATATGCATTGATATCATCTCAACATACTTTCAAATTTGGCAAGAGTATCATAATGTATATCTGTCCCCTCTATAGTTTTCTTTGATTCTTCCATGCAAGTAATGAAGAATAATTTTGAAAGTTTGGTGACCCCTTTGTGATGGGGACAGAGGTGGGGATATAAGACCTATTGTGACATCTCCTTAAATGGAAAACAACTATTCCCTCATTGTATAATTATTTTTCTATATTTCATGGTTTTAACCTCATTGTATTTTATAGCCCTTTGACTTTATATTCTACTACACATTATGTTACTTTAAGTCTTTAACCATAAATTGTTGTTTAATAAACTAATTAGTTGTTGTTGGTGATGTCTTATGGACGACGATTCCTCGAAAAATGTCAACTTAGCTCAAGTATATGCTTCCCGGGCATGGCCCGGGGAATTGAAATCTAGTTTTTTATATGCATCACATCGCCCTATCACATGGGCAGTGATTGACTTGGTCGCTCATATATTTTTGGTGTAGAATTTTTTAAAAGTGACGGGTTAAACGGGTTGACCCTGTAACCCTGCAGGCCGGGTTAGGGTTGGCCAAATTTCAGCCCATTTAAAATGGGCCGTTCTGACCCTGCCCATCTGGCCCTTGGGTTGGGACAGGCCAACCCATAACCCGCGGGCCAACCCATATTACCGGCTCTAACTGAGATGGACGAAATAGTGCTCATGTGGGAAGGTAATCACTCATTTGTCATCAAGGAAGTGGGGCCCGATAGTTGCCAGGAGATGACACATGGATCCCAGCTGTAATGAACAGTAACTCGCCCAATAGCAAATGAGGATTTTTACTTTAGTGTTTAATAGATAGAATGATAGGGATAACTTGAAAACAATCCCCCAAATAGATAATATATTGGATAAGAGAAAAGATAGGGTATTAATAAAATGAACAATGTAGGAATGTGGCCCATGAGAGACAGCCCATCATAGGGTCGGTAAATGAATGCCCGGAGTTGGGATGGTTCACTTTTCTATGGACTCGGATAAACATGTTTTCTTAAAGATATAATTTGCCCCATCCGATTTCAAAACATTATTACGACATTAATTTAAAGGCAACGTATTAAAACAAAAAAAAATTAAATAAATATAGAAAGCGGTAGCAAACGATCAGACAGTGATTTCAATTACTTAATCATGTGGAAAATTAAAACGAAAGAAGTATGGTTAGTTTTATAAATTATAAGAAAACGGTGGGTTTGGATTGCCTCAGCGGCCAATCCCACCTCATCCCTCATAATCCCTTTATATATATGCCTAATAGATTGATCCAAGAGTTCATATTACATCATCGTACCATCAAAAGTAAAAAATCCTAAAAATCCGATCTAACCTAGCTCAAATCCCGCTAACCCGGCCATTAGATAGAACCAAGTTGGAAGCTAACCCTAAGGGGAAGTGACCAGAGCAACCTACTTCATCCAAAAGAAATCCTATAAAACCGTGTTTCATCACCCTAAGGATTACTATATATTTGTTTTATTTTTTTTATTTTCTTTTTTTATTTTAACTTCTTATTGAGCTAACTCACGATTGATTATATACTAACCCCTGACCCTTTAACTCTTTACCTCGATCGGATTAATTGCTGGTTCGAGTTAAATTACCTTTGTGCTAACTCACCTGCCATCTCACAATCTGTGGTCAAAACATTTAAAAGTAATTGCAAACGTTGACAAGTTTAAACTTTAACGAACGAGTCATTATTAGCGTGATTTTAAAAGTTGATGGACAATTTTAAGAGAGAAAAAATGTAAAAAAAATTGCTAGATACTTCTTCTTCCTCTTTTGATAGACAATTGCTAGATACCTCTTGCATACAATTAGAGTCATTTTTTCCAACTCTTTATTTACCCTATTCGTTAAGTATGAATTTGTGTGAGTAATTTATTACTCCTATTTTAGGTATAATTACTCATACGTCTCAAATAAGAGACTTATTTTCAAAGTAGTCCCAAGAAGCAGTTAATAACTATTAGTAACAAGTGTAATATTCTTCATTAATAAGTACTCCCTCTGGTCCCTAATGTAAGAGCTAGCCGCCAAAAAAAACGCTTCTTAAGAAAACATGTGAATGTTAGTTGGATGTCTGGAGTTAATGCTTCTTTTCCAAAATTACCCATATTTATTATAGTACTTTTAAGAGAGAGAAATACATAACCATTAATAAATATGAAAGATAGTTAGGGGTAAAATAGGAAAAAATGCATTAAATGAAGAGAAAATGTAGGGTGAGCTCTTACATTAGGGACCAAAATCATTCAAATTTCGGGCTCTTACATTAAGGACCGAAGGGAGTATTAAGTAGTAACAACTCTTCTGATAACAAAAAAGTAGTAACAACTCCTTGGGACCTCTTTAAAATAAAATCTATTATTTGAGATATAGGTGCAATTATCCCTATTTCATTTGTTGTCTACTTAAGCCTATGTTCTACTAACTTCTTTTTTTTTTGGCCATACTATGTTCTACTAACTTCTAACTTGTAACGTCTCTGTGAATCAGTCTCTGTCATTAACGAAGAAAACTATGGTGTCACTCCGCTTCCCCTTCTCGTTTTCTCAGCCTTCTCCAAGCCACCGCCACTCCCGCCCATTCTCCGCCGCCAAACTCGCCGTAGTCGCCGTTTCCGCCACCGCCGGAGCCGCCGTGGCATACGCCTCATCCCAACAACACCCATTTTTTCTTCACAATGCTCTGAATTTCCTCCTCCCTTCTTCAAACTCAATGCCCTTGTGGACTTCTCTCACTTTGGCCGATACTTCTCACCTCGTTACGGAGCCTAAGACTGGAGCTTCTTTTCCTTCACTTCTCAATGATTCCCAAAAGCTTTGTGGTGTGGGGATTCGTAAAAAAAGCATATTCGGACTTAAGAACATTGATGTCTATGCTTTTGGTATGACTTTTCAGCTTATTACACTGTTCTTGGTTTCAAAGATGGCAACTTTTTTCATGGGAATGTATTAATTTAGCTGATTGCTATAATAAGAAGGTTTTTTTGGATACCCAATTTTGGATTTGTTGTTTACTTTTGATTCTCACTGTGTAGTGTTGATATTAATGTTAGTTTGATAGATTTGAATTCGTTTATATTTTAATGTGTGTTGGTGAGAAAATTAAGGTGATGACTGAGAACTTTCTGTCTCCTGAATGACTGCACAGTGAATTACTTTTTGCACTGTGCATGTGTTTTACATTATTATAAACTTCTTTTAATGGAATATCACAATGTCACTAATTCTATTAATCTCCTTGGTCCTAAATGATGCAGTTTCTTGGGATGTTACCTAGGGGCATGATGAATTTTTTTTTGGGTTTTTATGTATTTAAGGAAAGCTGTTTATGATATTTTTTAGGTGTTTATGCTAATGACAAGGACATGAAGAAATTGGTTGCTGAGAAATATGGGAAACTTTCTGCCTCTGAATTGAAGGAGAAAAGGGACCTTATTGAAGATCTTATGGAAAATGATGTATGTATGACAGTTAGACTACAAATAGTCTATGGTAAATTGAGCATCCGCTCTGTACGCAGTGCATTTGAAGAGTCTGTAGGAAACAGGCTGCAAAAATTTGGGGGATCAGATAATAAAGAACTGCTTCAAAGGTAAATGATTCTGTCTGCTAGTGTCCTTTTCTATGTATTGAAAATCCGACTCATCTGAGTAAATTTTTGTTGTTTGCAGTTTACTCTCCAATTTTTTAATCCTCTCACTCATTCACACACATGCACACAATAGTGTCTGAGCTCAGCTCGCATATCCTGTTATGAATGCTGTTCCTGCTCAAGGACTATGCATCTCTCTGTTTGCTTAATTTTTTCCTTTATGGCTGATCGTTGAAATCGCTGGAAATTCTGTTTTAGATATTTGTGTATGAGAGCAAGTGCAAGTGATTTTGTTCACTTAATCAAATCATTGTATGTTTATAGTATTATTTCACTAGCCAGCTGTAATGCAGGTTCACTTCTCAGTTTAGAGATGAGTACAAAATACCACGGGGATCAGTAATTCATCTCTCAAGAGATCGGGATTATGTTCTTCGGACATCGAGTAAGATACCCTTCTCTATTTTATGTTAAATTTTCAGATCAGGCATTCTGCACTAGCATGTTTTAGTAGCTTTAGCAAAGAAGCCTTGCATATGATTGGTAGGGGCTGATTTGAGAAGATGTTAGTTAACTCTTTCATTATTTCTGATTTTGAACTTACAAGAGTTATTTTCCTGGCCTGCCATATTCATTGTTAATTGCGCAAAATTAGGGCTTCAGGCTGATAAACTATTTTCACTCTGGGAGAGTGCATTCAACCAAAGAACTGTTTCATATATACTCCCTCCGGCCCTAAATATAAGACCTAATTGACTTTTTTGAAAAATCCTAAAAAAAAGCAAATTAAGTTTATTATAAATTGATTTACCTAATTTTTTTCCCTTAAACTAGTTTATTTTACTTATAAACTAATGGATAATCTAAAAATATATCAAATATGTCATGATTTAATTGACTATTTTGCAACCTTAACCTCTCCAAAAAAAGTTATCTAGGTCTATATTTAGGACCGGAGGTAGTACATACGTTCCTGTCATATTAATCTGCACCAGAAACCTTCACTTTTATGTTGTCTGTTCCTTGTAGTTGATGGAAATGAAGTGGGGAGCATCCAAAGTAAACTACTCTGTCGATCGATTCTTGATTTATATATCGGGGAGGAACCATTTGATAAGAAAGCTAAAGAAGATGTTGAGCTCGAACTGGCCTCTTACCTCCAGAAATAGGCTATCCAGAATCTACCATGTGATGTGTATGGATTTCAACCTTGTCATTGCTTCTACAATTTTACATAAATGCATCCAGAGAGATATAAAAGAGCATAGATGTTTATGGGGTATACTCCCACTCTATATACTCTAAAGAGAAAAAAAGAGGGATGGTTTTCTATGCATAATAGATTGATGTTCTAAGATACTGTTGCTGACATGTAAAGTTATATTATTCATTTTCATTTTGCCCAGGTGCAAAATAAATGGATGGATGGATGTCATGAAGTGTCACCCACCGACCACTTTTTGTAATTTATGCTGTATTTTCCTTCATGTCTATTGTTCCAGTGTCTAGCTATTACCTTCACATACTCTTTTTGCCTTCATGTATGATATAAAATAATACTGATGTTCTTTGATGACCTTTTGTTGTATTTGAGAACTAGTTTTATTAGTTTATTATTCATCTCCACATATGTTTAGACAGTTAAAAATATATGCTTAATACATAATCGATTTGGCTGCCCCTAACAGAGAGTATGATGAAATACTAATACATGAAAGTTATGATGATTTACATCACTCTATGAAAGAGAACTTTGGCAGTATGAAAGCTGATGGTGTCTGCATCACAGTAGGCTGCATAGTAGTAAGTCCTTGCCACTGCAAAAAATGTGTTGTTGATATTAGATTCCATTGCATCAGGAGGATTCTGGACTTGAAGAGCCAATTCAACAAGCTTTTGCATTTCTGATTCTATTTCGGGTGTAGTTCTGCAGTTTGGACTCAGGTGGCTGCTGTTTCCACCATCAAGACCCTGGAAGCAACAAAAAAACATAAAATATATTAGTGTCATTAGAAAAAAGAATCAAATTTGATTAATATGCCAACAGGGATTGGGTCTAGACATCTAACTAATTGATGGGCTAATTACTCATAGCGTACATGGGAAAACCAATTTCTCATTGAAAAATTTGTCCACATAGTAGAAGAATATCACTTCTAAAACGAATATACTTGTGCTAATAAAGAAAAATGAATTATTTTTAAAAAAATTATGTTCTGTCACTAACCTTGTTGGATTGGTAATCACGGAGTTGGTTGCAAACAGAATTTGTGAGTTCCATCAATGTTTGATAGTTAGGACTGAGGTTTAGCTCCTCTAAGCGATGGCCAGCACTTAGATTAATCACTTGCACAAGCAACTCTGCTTCATTAGGAGACCTGGCCCCTTCCTTTTCCCAACTTGACATCCATCTTTGCCACTTTTATCATGAACATAAAAAAAAGTCAATAAAATATTGGAACTTGATGCTGTGTTAGATCGGATTTTAATATTTCAACTTTTAAAACTCAATGAACATGATTTTCTGAGTAAGTTGTAACTAAGAGGAATGCTAATCGATACTCACAACTTGAAGCAAATCATGAACAACCTCATGGCCACAGGACTTGGACATCTGTGAACCGAGGCTCTCAATGGTTCTACGCAGAATTCCGGCAAGTCTTTCTTCTGCCTTTTTCTCGTCTGTCCCCCTGCAACTCCAAAAATAGGTGTCATGCATGTCAAACTAACAAATAAACAAACACAATTCGTGCAAACGAAAAGCAAGAACCCATCAACACCAAATGACTTGTGTGTACAGGATCGGGTCCCGTGTCCGTCCCAAAAAATGGCCCGGGACTGGGTTTTTGTTGTGTGTCCCGTCTCATCTCGATCCAATCACGAAAACATTTTTTGAATTTTTTTATTATAAATATCTACTTAAAAAAAATATAACACTTTATATTTGTGGCAAACAAATAAATTAGTTCAATATTTGCATGTACAATACATTTTATACAACATAAAAGATAAAATTTTATTGGATCGTATTTTTCATAAAAATTTGTCAGGTATACTTTTAAATTATATGAATGACACATGCATTTTCTTTAACAAAATTATATAAACACACACATATATTTGGGACAAGATGAGATTGGGACGACCATGTCCCGTGTCCCGTCCTATCCCGAAGATAAATTTTGTCCCAGGACAGAAAATTGTGCAACGCTAGTTAATTGGTACACACATAGTGAGATATATACCCGAGTATTGAGGAACCTTGTCCATTAATGCCGAGGCTGAATCTCTGCACAAAGGCTCTCTTTGTTTCTTCAGGGTGGATGAAGGAGGAGATTGTCTCAATCAAAACTGCTGTTTTAGCCCATGCAAGTCGTTCCTGAGATCTCTCAGGTTCAAATATGCTGGCCGCAGCTACATAATAAGCAAAAAGAAGGACTTCTCTGCTTAATCCATACTCCTCCAGTCCACTCTCTGTGTACCACCTATTTCATGTACATATGATTGCCAATAAGGGGTTAAAGCTCAATGACTTTTTGTTAACATATAAAGCATATAGAAATTGAAATATATATTTTGGCTTCGTTTTACGTACTCTTCGATTTCTCCCCATTCTGCAACATGCAAAGCCTGGCATTTGTCGTAATCTAACTTTGCAAGTTCAAGATAAACATTATTGTTCACATACGGCATCCTGTCAAAATTAAGAGAGTGACTAGATTTAGATGTCACTTTCTTCATCTTATAAAAAAGGCATTTATAAGACGAATAAGACAAAAACTAGAATGAAAACTGAAGTACCTGTAAAGGGACTTGCCAATCCAGACATCATCTTCACCACCATACTGATCAATGTAGAATCTTGTTTCCAATCTGGGCAAGCTAGCATACCATGGCAAGTCCAATGCATAACCAATCTGTAGGCTCACTCTCTTATATTAGTTTCTTACATATATGGTTTATACTATAAATTTTGAGCCAACAGTTTGATAAGATAATTTAAGCTACAAACCTCGCCGGGTAAGTCCTTCATAATGATCCATTTATCAAGAAGCTGATTCTTTTCACGTTTCTGAGTTAAATAATTCTCTGCGAATTGCTTAGCATCCTCAAGTATTTTCTCCCCTGGAAACATAACCTGAGAAGCTCTAAACAGATTGAACATTCCTGTCACAGCCGTTGATGACTGCCCGGAGAAGCAGACGAACTCTCCATTTTTCTCAAATTTCTTGAACACATCTATTTGAATTAAAATGAAAGATAAGGTTATTAAAAGAAAGGTGATACATGCATGTACTTGTAGTACTTTTTACTCTCTGGAACTTACTGGCTGAAACTTGGTGGCCAAACAATCTCAGTTGTCTGAATCCCATGGCTGTGTCATCAATATCTTGAACCTCAGAATTACGTGCCCAGCAAATACCCTTCTCATCCCAGTACCTGAAATTTATTTTGCAGGCACACACATACACACGTACACATTATTGTCATCAGTTAACATTTAGAAACATAAGAATCAGTGAGTGGGTTCTGAAACATGTGTACTGTAGTGTTATATACCTATGAATGTAAGATATACAGTCCTTGATTTCTTCCTGAAAATATCTGGAAATTCCCAGGCGTTGTAGCCGATCAACCGCCCAAATGTGCTCAAACAAATCAATTGGGTACACATTGGGGACTGATGGAAAAAAAGGAAGCAAGTAAGAATAGTATACATGATTTGTACGTGGTTACTAGTACTTTTTGATAAAAAGGCAATAGAACTTATAGAAAGTGAAATACCTCCTCCATTGAGCTTTCTAATAATTCTGTCCAAGTACTGGAGAGAAGCTTCATTATTGGTGTTCATTAGGGCATAGGCAGTTGAAGATGGAGAGAATAAAAATGAGCCATCTTGGGATTGCAATCTCAGAAGTTGATCCCAGTCCAAATTAGGCATTCCTTCCAAACTATGCAGCAGTGTTGTGGGCACTTTGTGCATCACTTCCCTCGGTATTCTTTTCCACAAACACACACACACTAGTTAACATACTACTCCTGTCCTTCCTAAACATAAGTCTTATTTCGTGGTGAATTTCTTTATAAATATAGGACCTCTATCTAATTTTTTCGAACTATATTATAATTCCTATTGATATTCCTCCATAATAAATAAATAAATAAGCAAGTAATATTATGTGTGTGATTTTAACTAACTTGACTAACATTCTTAATCTAATCAAATTAAATAAATAGTACTCTTATAGTTTACAAACTGAGAGAGGAGGTAGGGAGTAACATTACATCGATATAGACCGGGTTTTAATGCATGTCCATCCCAATGATAAACACCAAGAGCTTATCACGGTTGTAAACCATTCAAATCTAGTTTACATGGTTGAGATTGAATTTTATTTTCCTTCTATTGTTTTTAAAAAACATTTTTATAAAAAAATCATTAGACTAAAATAGTAAATTTCAACCATTTAAACTTGGGAAATTGACATAGATCTATTCCAATTTCAAAATCTCAATAATAACTTAAGGATAGGTATTAACAATCATAAACAACTCAAAGTAATCAACTTGAAATTTTGAAATTAAAAGGGATTTATTTGTCATTTTCTGTTTTTTTTTTTTTTGGACAAAACCTCTAAAACTTTAGTTTATCTTTGCATATATCACCACAACTATGGGGTTTTAATTTGGTGTTATATATCATATTGCAATGAGCATTAAACACATTTCTATCCATATATACATATAAGACCATAATATGTGTGTGCGCGCTCGTGTGTGTGTGTCTATATATATGTGTGTGTGTGTGTACATTTTTTTGATCAAAATATGTATATGTGCATGTCAAAAAACGCTGTACGACACGTAAATTTAATCACCCATTGTAGGGTTAAGAATGAATGAAATGAATTCTTACTTGCTAAGCTTGATGTCTCTCATTTCAAAGATGCGTTTCAAGCAAGGAGAGTCAGCAGGCACATCAATGTTCAAGCTTCGAGCTTTATCAAGGAGTGAGGGAAATGCAACTTCAAAGCCGATGAGCACATGCTCAGCATTTTCATCCTCAAGCTTACCAAGGTTTTCATGGAAGAATTGCATTCCTTTGCGGCACTTGTCAGGATGAAGATTCCAAGAAGTCAAAGCAACAACACAAGCAAGAGTGTTAATGATTCTGTCATGGGCAGAGAACAAAATAGGATCACCCCATGAACCATCAGGAAGCTGATTATTTGCAATCCATTCTAAAGCTGAAGGGAACTGCGGGGAATCTTCAGATCCATCTTCTTGATTTTGAGCTTTTATGAGAGCGACCCAAGCGGTGTCATAAGCCGATATGCTTATCTCTCCATCTTCCATGGACCTTAACATCAGCTTCACTGCATTTACTCTCTTTGTAATCTCATTTTCTTCACCGACCTTCAATTTAACGCATGCATGCATATATGGCCAGAAAATCAGATATGTATGGTTGTGTGTGTGTGTGTGTACTACTATCCTTCATACAGGGAATGTGTGTTTGCATAAGTGTGCTACTTGTTTTTTGCAGTTTATTAAAACTTCAGGGAGTGAAGAGAGTTAACCTGGTAAGGAGCAGATTCCTTTTCATCATCCACATTCTCCCAGCTTTCAACACTTTCTGCAAAATTTAGTTTTTTTTTTTTGTGAATCAGTATTTTTTAACCGAATTTTTAATATGATTATTTGAAAACTTAATTTGTTGACTACTGACTATACTTATCTACAACCCAATCCTAATTATAACACCATATATATTCACCTTTTGGGAGAAATTAAGGATGTTAAATTAGTCATTTTAAATTGTCTAAAGTTAATTTTCTTAAAAACTAATTTATTCCGCTTATAAACTAATAACATATCATCTAATTAAATGTGATATATGTATAATTTAGTGATTTAGTTTACTTACCTTTCAAAAAAAGTTAAAGAGATGTTATATTTAAAAGACCGAAGATAGCATTTAATAAAAGATCTTTCTAAATGATTGATATAAGAACGAACTAAAATCTTTATATAAACAAATTGGAAAAAACGATTTGATTGAAATAAATTGGGCAAAAAAAAAGAGCAGAACATGGTAAGCCTTTTATTATGGCTTTAAAACAATAAAGAGTGGCCTTTTTAGGCAAAATGGTGTGTTGTATGTGACTTTGATTGTGAGCGGTTTTCTGAACAAAATAAGTTAAAGAGGAAGCTTATTTTTTTATGAATTTGAGGCTAGGATTAATAACCTCTTAGTCATAACATAAGTTTCTATAGCCAAATCAAAGCCGGTTTTTTTAGATTTCTAGTTTTTATACTTTTAAATTTTCTGAAGGATCATCTTAACTCAATGGTAAACTGGTTTGCCGTAGGTAGATGTCTATTATATTTCCTTCCTCAGCACTATCACCAAGTGGGGACTAGATTGGTGAGGGACTAGAACTGGGTTGTTGACCCTTTTTTTATACTCTAAAATTTTCTATTAAAATTAAATTAAAACTTTTAGAATTTGACTTTTCATTTTTCAATACATCATTCATCAAATTTATTTTCTATTAAAGCTTAACTAAACATAAATTAAATATTACGACATATCATTAATATTATTTACCCCGATTTTAATTTGTAAAATGTGCTTGAGAATAACATAAGCAAATAAAATAAAGGTATGGACCTTGCGGGGGAGATCTGGAGATGGCGTTACATGTGTTTGAAGATGGACGAAAATGGAGGCGAGTGCCATTGCTCGCCTTGAAAGGCTTGGTACCTACACTCACATCGCAAACAACATTAATTTATTCCAATGTTTAGTTATATGTAAATTGATACATTACAAATATATAACTAACCAAACGTAATTTAACTATAGGCTTTTTTCTGGTGTAAATGTTTGTCCGCCATGTACAATGCATACTTATGATCTCAATAATATAAGCATATATATATCTTCGCCTATATTTGATATTTGAACAAGAATTAATTTCAAATACTTTTTAGTAAGCCAGATCACGACATTTATTGGAGTTATATCAAACTCTATGAATGGGTAAGCTTGAATTTTAAATAAAATAAAATATTTCATATGCGCATCTTTTGTTTTCTCACTGAATCAAATCCGAATGACCAAGTCATTTTAGAGAATTGAAGGGGAGCCTAAGGTTTGAATAGTCTGAATCATTATTTTAAATATGTAAAGAGGAGTCTAAGGGTTTGGTTACAGATGATGAAATGATGTAATGTACAAAGAATACATGAAAGAAAAGATAATAACTGCGAGGGAGAGAGGAAAAAATTTAGAGATACGAAGTAAAGTGACTCACCAAGAGAAGAAAGAGGGGAAAGGCCAGAGGAAGAGAATGGGAAGCACAAAATGGGTTTAAGGGTTGCACAAGTATGCACAAACCTCCCACAAGACATGGTAATCCTTATGTGGAATCGCTCTCCTTGATTTACTGTGATGGTTCAAGGTTGTTGAATGCTAAGTGAATTGTATGAGTGACATACATATTCTAGAAAACTTGTATATATGGGAAGACACTTCAAGAGCTACTACGAATCTACGATTACACCCTATTAAATGAATTAAATGTATATTATTTTTATATTTATTGGGTCTTCAGTCATTCATGTGTCAATGACAGTTGTTTTTTGTGATTGTAAATTTTATATTTAGTACCGAATCAATGTATAATGTAATATTTAAATAATTATATTGTACTTGTATCATTTCACCCATCAACACATACATGATTTGCTTTTAACATATGTATACACTTGAATGCATATCTAAATAAACATATTCGTATATAATAATCACTAAAATACATACTATCTCGTTAGGTACAATTTAGATATTTCGTTTAGGGGAATAGAAAGGGTAATGAGAATAAGAGAAATAGAGAGGCAAAATAAGAAGAGTGAGGGAAGAGAATTTACAAAGAAGACGGTAAGAGAGGAAGATAGAAATTCAATATTATATTATTCAAATCATAAGAGTCTATAAAGTAATAGTCTAGAAAATAAAAACTTAAATGTAAAACATGATTAATACTAATTGAGAATAATCATAATAAAACTGCCTATTTATCTAAAGAATCATATCACATAATAATTTTCTAATTTCCATGATAATTATAGAGAATCTCATCAGATAATAATTTCCTAAATATCATATCTCATATTATTCAATGAAAAATAAAAATTATTCAACTAAATATCATATCTCATCATTCGGTTTTAAAATATGAAACAATCTCGTGGAACCGAAACATTTGTTTTTTTTTTATTAAAAAATTTGATTCGAAAAAGTGTCTCGGTTTTTGCAACTAAATATCATATAAGGCAATGTCTTAATTCTTTTTTTTTTAAAAAAAAATAGTTGTTTCCTTTCTTATTTGACCATAATAGTTGTTTCCTACATTGTTTCGGTTTTTGCATACAACCAAAACAATTAATGCCAAATGAAAACAAAATAGTTCTGCGTTAATTATTCTCCTCTACTCTTTCTCGTGCTCTCTAGAAATGGTTTATTCATCTAGCTATTCCCATATCTTATTTTAATTATTGTTCTTTTTGATAATATTTTATTTATTGGTATTATTTATTATTAATTACAAATTACTGGTTTTCTTAATGTTTTGCAGGTGATATTTTTAAATTTAACAATTTTTTTGTTGTGTCACATTAAATCATGTCTCTGCAAATCAAGTGGCTGGCACAAAATGACTGTCCATGGGCAGGCACTTGTACCAGCCAGCCACTTGATTTTTCAAAACAACTTTGAAACTACCTCTAGGTATTTCATATATGACAAATTCAATCAAGTTCAACCGAATGCACAATTGAAGCAGCAAATCAATGAGTGTCTATCTTTCTAGCTTCAAAACAATCAGAAAACTAATTTCATACGGGTTATTATTATCATGAACTAAAATCCATATTAATAAATGACTGGTGTTGTACGAACCGTCAACAGTTTCACATTTCGGCTCAATGATTATCCATTCAACATTCAACCATCGGTCTAATCGGTACGAGCGATTCGACCATGTTCAACCATGACCTGGAGCCCTTTCCGACCCACCTTCCGGTCCGTCTAACAATTTAATTTTTAAACGTGATAGTTAATAAATTATTGAGAACATATAATTATCATAATTTAAGGTTTATAATTATAAAAATATTATTAATAATTATTATGTAACTAACTATTAATAATAATAACAAAATAAAGGTAAAAAGATAATAATAAAAAAATAGAATAATAAATTATAATAATAGTTTACAATTATAAAAATTATTATTATTATTATTATTATTATTATTATTATTATTATTATTGAAAAAAGTACTACATAATAATTATATGCAAAAAAATTGACGCAATGAATTATTTACTATTTGAGGACTAGCCTTTTTTTGTGCATTATTAGCTGTTTCTTTTAGTATATCTCTCTAATTCACATCACTCAACAAAATCTCATGCAATAAAGGTACATTGACAAGTTCAATTATTTCTTATTGAAGGGTTAACTTAATTATTCTCATTTTAATTTTTTCCCGTCATGTAATATCATCTTCTTTTTAACGATCTTTCTTGAATTTAGCTCACCAGTACTGTTATCTAAAATAGCTTACACTAGCATAGTTGATTATTTTTTTTATATCTGATCAAAAGGCCAAGGTTTCGCTTCTTTCCCATTTCCATCGCATCGTGCGCGCACATTAAAATATCCATGAAACCGAAGTCAAATAAATATTCTTATGCCCAAAAATAGCATAGTAACGAGTATATATATATATATAATAAATTCTGGCCCAAGCTAAAGCAGAATTTACAGTATTTCCCCCTCTGAGATCAAAAAGAGGAGAGCACGGTGCATTCCATGGCTGGGGTGGCAAATATTCGCTTCACCCATTGGACAATAATCCAGTATTTAATTAGTTCATGAACTGAAAATAGATTCATTAGAGCCTACATCAGCATTTTTGCACAACATTTAAGCTACATTATTTATCACAGTTTTTATGCTGACCAATAAATTAACTGATATTAATTCAACTTCCTATACCATGTACCTTGTGAATTAATCATTGAGGTTCATGTATTTGAGATGTTTTTATTGAATCATTAATTCTTTTTTTTTTTGCCAGGGATGGATTCATTGATTCATTTTACCTGTTTGTATCAATTTTCTTTTTCTTTTTTTGAGATAGAATTATTTAAAAATATTACAGTCATGGTATGAAGAAAATCAAATTAGCATAATAAAAATGCTCCTATTATTTCATTTCAAATCTAAATACCATTGTTGTTAAGTTAAAAATAGATAACGACTAACGTACGACGACGCTAAGCAAGGATTAGGCGTGGACACATGAGTACATATTCATTCCGTTCCTAAATATAAGATCACTTTTGAATTTCAATTTGTTCCTTAATATAAGCAACTTTTTAACTTTTCTCATTTTTTTTCCAAATAAACCCTAATAATGCTTGAGAGTGAGAATAAAGGTGTATGGTTATGGTAGATTAGTAGTATCATGTGCTAATAACTAATTTAACTAGCATCTTTAATCTAATAATTACAAACAATTAAGTTAACTGGATCAGACTTGCCAAAATTGTGGGTTATGGCATAAATTAGGAAACTATTTTTAAGTTTCACAATATTTAAAAAAGAAACAAGCGAAAAAAACCCTTTTCTTTAATTGAAAATTGAATCAGCACAGCAATATAGCATAAAGTCATTAACCATCAAAATAAATTTATCATTTTATTTAGGGGTGTTCCCGGGACGGGATTGTGATACCCCTTTGTCACATCCCGAAAAAGGCTCGGGTCAGGGTTTTCGTCCTGTGTCCTGTCCCATCTCAATTGGAAATGGGACTGAAAATCAGTGAATTTTTTATTAAAATATTTACTTATAAAAAAATGCAACACTTTTATTTGTATCAAACAAATAAATTAGTTCAATATTGCTTTTACAATATATCTTATACAAGAGAATAAGTTAAAATTTTATTAGGATCATATTTTTCATAAAAAATGTCATATATATTCATACATGATACAAATGACACGTATATTGTTTAAAAAATTATAAAAAAGCACAAATATATGTATTTGGGATGGGACTGGATGGGAAATATGAAAAATTTTGTCCTGTGTATGACGTCTCATCTCAAAGATGAATTTTGTCCCGTCACGAAAATTTTAATGACGAGAAGAGACGTGCGGGGGACAGAAAATTTTGCACACCCCTGATTTTATCAACAAATCGTCAACCAGTACTAGAACCTGCAATCAAAATAATTTGAATAGGATTACAGCCGATCATGAACCAGAGAACCAAAACGGGATTTAGAAGAGGGAGGAGGCAAACGTGGGTAGTTGATATTTTGGCCCAATAAGATCTGAAGTTTTCGGGCGAGCTGGTTTGCATTTCTCACGAGGTCAGAGGTAGGCTGCAGTTTTATCCATATGGGCTCACCCGTTTGTTAGATATTGACGAACTTGGGCTTAGACCGGTGCAACCTTTGTTTTCTAAATTAAATCGATGACTCACTCATCTTTTTAACGAAGATATTGAGGGATCATAGCCAATGATTTCACGCAGATGATAATGTGTACAATGAGCTCATCACTTCCACAATTATGATTGAACTAAAAGCCTTGTGCATATTGACCAATATAATTTACTACGCGAAGATCATCCTAATGGTTTTTTGAATTCCAGTGGCAGTATTCTAGGATTTCCCTCATATTTTATAAGGATAAATACATAATTGAAAAAATAAATAATGATGAAATAATTATATTATATTGTGCACAGCAATAATATTAATTTGTTGTTCATGATTTCTTAAAATATACTTGCCTACAAATTTTTTCATTCCCTCCCGAGCTGTTTGACTTCTCCAATTCGGTGTTTCCAATATGATTTATTGAATATTGTGAGGGAAGGCTGGGACTAAGGTCACTGAAGTGAGATTGCTATTACAACGATTTTTTTGGTCAAACTATTGTTGGAAATATTGAGTGGGTGTGTCATAGGAACAAGTTCCATATTGTTGGGATTATGATGGTCCAAATTATAAGTGAATTTGGATTAATATATAAGTGAAGAGGAGGAATGAACTTGCATATAATGAGCCACTGGAGACCAAATCCGGTGGATATTCTCCACCCATTATATGAGAGTTATAAGTGAATTGAACACCTTTTATGAGACATTAATTGTGGAATAATGAGAGTTTAATGTGTCATTATTTATCCATAATTGTAGAGATTATTCTCCATAAACGGTTTCATGATTCAAACGAAAGTTTAAAACTAAACAACTTTGTGTTTTGTGATATTGTCTTTAAGTTCATATAAAACTCCAAAAACAATTTACTCCAACATGTGTAACCGTTTTAATAAATTGTTCTTATGCTATATTATGGCATTTTATGACCTTTGAAAAGATTACATGTTCTGCCAGTTTTTGAGGTCTATAAAAGGTGATTCAAGTGAAGGTGTGACATAAGAGTGTAACTCTTGAGTTCTAGAGCACCACCCTCTTCCTCTTCAATATTTTATGCCTTGCTATGCAAATTATCTTTCATAGTTCTGTTCACCCTGTTTTACAGGAAGGGTTCGTTTAATGCTGGGGAGCACACGACTTCTTTTACCGGTAGTCGTGAAATAGCTCTTAAGTAAAGTGTCCATGAGGACGCGACTCGAACTGCGTTTTCAGTGTTTGCAGGTATTGTTGCTGACTGGATATATTAGCACTAGAGAGGAGCTAGAAGATATCCATGAAAGTATTTGAAGATTTAGGGAGCGAACGCCAACAACTATCACAATGATTTGAAAGCTAAGGTTACGTTTTTGCTATTATATTAACGAGAAAAAACTCCCGTGCGTTGCACGGGGAGCAAGTATTAGGGGCAACCGTAATATAAAGTCTATCCTATATTTAAATATTGTAACCTAACAATAAAGGACAAATTTAACTGATTCAACTTTGTTTGCATATCTGAAAACACCGGTCAATGGAATTCCAATTAAGAGAACTAAAGTACAAAAATTGTGAAACAACCACTCCTACCTATATAAGCAAGATCAGTTAAGTAACATGCATAGTGCATTGAGATCTTTGATACATTTTAAGCAAAAATTATAATATGAAAGAAGACTCAAACAATACATTCTTAAGAAAAAAGAATTTGAAACATAGTAGAAATTACAAAAAAAAAAAGCATCTTCTTATGACCCATTTGGCCACATAGAAGATTGGTATATATGGAACTTCAATAAGTTATGAAAATATGAAAAACAACAAATATAATATGAAAAACCACAACTAATGCGACAAATAATTAGGTGAGAAATCTTTGGGCGAAAGCCCAAAAATGATACATAATTATTGGCCAAGGAACAAAAATAGTACATAACTATTCCAAGGTACAAAAATGATACCAAACTTTTACCATGTGATCAAAAATGATATTTTCATTAATATGACAATAATATTAGACATGAAAAGTCCAAGATGCCCCTATAAATTAATCGCTGCCCTGTAAAAGCTTATTTAATAATAATGGCATTTTGGACATTTCATGTCTAATATTATTATTGTAATATTAGTGAAAATATCATTTTTAATCCCATGGTAAAAGTTGGGTATCATTTTTGTACTTTGGAATAGTTATGTACTATTTTTGTTCCTTGGTCAATAGTTATGTATCATATTTGGGCTTTCGCCCGAAATCTTTGATAACACATGACATCAATGAGATGTTTTCAAAAGGGTTTCCCCTGATTCGCGTGGTAAAATAGACAAAATGCATAGTTGCATAATATCATGCTAGCTTAGGTGAACTCAAACATAGAGGAAGAGGTCAGAGACTGACTGAGACAATATAAGTTAGATTCAGCAGAAATTAGATTCAACAGGGGACTTTATCTTTATGGTGTCACAAAAATGGATTCATAGTAGAATTACACTGCGCCAGAGTAATTCATTCCTTACAAATCACCTAATTATAGCAATCAAAGATGCCCATATCACCCACAACCTCATGAGCTCAAAAACTGGGGAGTATTATATAGATATAAATCCAATTATATTACTATCCCTACAATCAATCACCTATAATTAAACAATGGTGGATTCCACTAATATAATAGTAGCCAAACATATGGAAAAGAACAAAACGTTATAGAATCGATTGTAAAATATATCAAATACTATTCAGAAAAATTTGAAAGAAACCATGAGGCATCAGTCGCGCATGTCTTTACAATATGCATAGTTCTTACAAAAACTATTCCATATTAAAGAAAAAAGGTACTTCTTCATAAACCAAGCAGTCACAAAATTAGTGAGTAATTAATTCCATAAATTATATCTAGCAATTTCATGGTAAAAGAATGACTACAGGATTTCAGTTGACTTCCTGTCATCCCGTCTCATTCTCTCAGCATATATATTGCAGCCAAATTTAGAATTAGTATTCCCACCAAACAAAGAATCTAGACTGTCCATGTCAAACAAATCTTCCATAATTTCTTGGTGTTATGATGATCATCTGAGTCAATAAATGTGACTTTATTGTAAGTATTTAATAGAGACTTTAATAGCTGCAACAGTATATACTTTGACATCAAAAACTGATTAAATATCTTTTTTCCAAGTTATTAGAAACTACAACCAACATCAAAACATAAAGATAAATCAAGTAGGCGCTAGCAAGAAAAATGTCAAAGTTGAATAGAAGTATCATTTTGACCTCTCATTACTGTCAAATGGATGGGTTCAATGAAGAAATGCCTGATAAAAAAGCATTGCAGCCTCCTGTAATTATCTATAAATAATAAAATTCATGTTTCACAGAAATGCAGAAAAAGGAAGATGCAAATTTGGATCCAAACCATCCCAGAAGTCAACTGAAATCCTGCCCTTAGATAAAAAGCTAGATGAAAATCTGGTTCCAAACCATCCCAGTTATAAAATGATATTTGGTAATTATTCAACACCATAGATTCAATTCAAGCATGGCTGTACAATTTGATGCTTCATTCAAAAAATCTTAAGACTTACGCTGTAAATAAATCTTGTAAATATTGAACTAAACAGGAAAAATTTGTCACAGTAAAAGGCAAAGGCTCACATAAATCTGTTATCCAACATTTGGAAAATGATATTAGGACCTGATTTTGCTTTTATTCTAGATATATAATTTCACTCAATGAAGTAAAACAACTTTAAATCTAAAGTTAGACATCAATAGTGCAAATCATATGATATAGAAAAGACATAGTCCATGACATTTAACTAATGACATACATTCTAACAATATGCTGGCTTGCAAACATTTCTCATTAGGAAAGTTGGATAGGACAATTTCAAACAAAAAAATCCCAACATGGTAGAACTTATGAAAATATATAAGGTCAAGTGTCCTGCCTAGCAGCCACTAAATGAGCACAAAAAGTGGCTGCTCTAGAAATTATGGCACAAAAGTACGGTTGCACCTTCTTCTGCGTATAACATGATTTAAAGCATGCTGAAATGTTGGAGGCTTGTCAAATGCATATGTTTGTGTATAAGAGATATGAAACAGGAAAAATGAAAGTTTACACTGCATTTTACATGTTACATATGTGTTGGCCTTTTCATTGTAATTTTGAAACATTGAAAGAATCAGGAAAAATAATATACGTGTTGTCTCAGGAAAAATAAATATAAGGGTCAAAACTACTGCATCCATGTTATATTATAAGCCTTGTTTTCTAGTTTTATTGGAAGGAAAAAGCAAGCTCAACTTTCCATATACAATAAAAGAGAAATCCCTTCAAATAACTATCATAAAATAAGGAACGACCATTGATTGGATTAATGAATGCTGACATGAATGCTTAAGAACGGAAGAGTGAGGATTTTTCTATGCTAAAAGCATGCAAATATCACTTCCCCTGTGCCCTGTACCTTTAAGGTGAACACACAAAAAATACATAAAAATTAAAAGTCTGTAGATATTGATAAGATAGTTGTTGAACTCAACTTTTATCATAAAAGTCACTGTTGAAGTGAAAGTCGGATGAGACAGGCACTTGGGCCTTCATGCTGAATGCCTCTAATAACTATGAATTGCAGGTTTACACTCCAATAAGTTTCAACACTATATTCATACACAATCTAACCATACAAGCTGACTAAATAAGATGTCAGTATGAATTGAAAAGTTTGACATGCCAAACAAAAACAGTAGGATGAATATAATAAGGATCACAAGCAAAACCTGTGAGGCCAAATCTTTGCTTCTTGTTCAGAGGGTTTAAGGATCACCACATATATGGTACGGCAAAAAGTGAGAACAGCTAATAGTATTATGTGCACAACTTTATATTGAGGATTTATCTTATTTCTCCCTCATAAAGTAACAGTACGACAACAAACTAATATTATAAAAGGGTTAACAAAAAGCTCCCTCAACAATGTATTTCCAAATTCACATCAGATTATTCAATACAACATATTCTCAATGTAAATTATAAAACAGGGATTAACTTTCATTTCTTTAATAACAAACATAAACAATCAAAGTTTTTGCCTTTCTAGTAACAATCTAATAGTGGACATATATAAACAAAGGAAAATGTAACAACAATTAGCAGAGATGTAAGGTAAACTCTATATCATGGGCAATCAGATTCTGAGGGGTAATTTTTTGTATGTTTATTAGAATTGAGACCACAATAATGAGCTCCATGTTGATTATCCATGTGATACCTACAAGGAAAGACCAAAAAAGTGAGAATAGATATATATTAGTATTGACCACACGACTTTATATTGAGGGATTATCTGATTTCTCTTGCATAAAGTAACAGTAAGACAACAAACCAATACCATAAAAGGATCAACAAAAAACTCTTTCAAATTTCTTGAGGATCCTCTGAAATTGAGGATTCACATATTTACTTAAGTTTTGACTTTAAAAACTGAAGGGACTAAGGATAGAAGAAGCTTGCCAAGCTTGGCAACATGTTGAAATCAAATATACTCAGACTAATTTTGTGTCCTTCTCCTTGTCCAAAAACATTAGTAATAATGACATAAACATACCAAGTCAAGAATGCCACTCGATTGAATTTTTCTCCCATCACAAATGATGTTGTGCCAGCCAAGCCTTAAATGGTTGAATAACTTCCTTGAATGGTATGAGTGTGTCATAGCAAGCCCTGAAGATAAAAATGTTACTATAGATCTCCTGCTAGCTATGTTTAAAAGCCTCTAAAAAAATATTATCATGTTCTATTAATGTGCCGGAATTACAAGGCTATAAATGGAATGACATCTAAATACTTGTATGATCGAACTTTGAATGTATCATGTGTTGTTGCAACAAATTAAAGATAAAATGTTAAAAGAAAATTTATAAATTATACAAAGTGCAAGTATGAATATGAATAAATTTAAGAACAATAAACTACGAACCTACCAACCCCAATCTTTCTATACTTTCTTCCTTAGCTTCAATGCATTCATTTAATCTTTGCTCACTCAATTTTATGGGCCTTAAAAACCTGATAAAGGAAAAATGGAAAAGAAGGAATGTGAGCCGAGAGAATATTGAAAAATAATGAAAGCTCAACCCTCATAATTTACTGAAAATTAAAACAAACTACACTAAGAAATAACATGAATTTATATCAATCTCTAATATGAGGCCAGACAAATAATCCATCTGTGGTATTGAAACATCCAAGAAGGAAATCAACAATTCAATTTACCCAAATAGACACACATTACATTTACTAAAATAAAATAATCACCAAATATGAAAGCTCACTAAAATAAACTAAGCAATTAAATTTTGGGAAAGAAAGTCACCTTATTTCCTCTATATGCGTCTTCAAAGAGGTTAGGAGACTCAAAGCAATCAATTTCTAGAATGAGAGGCAGAGATGAGATGATACGCAATGCCATATCAAAACAAATCAATACTATTGAACAACTTGGGATGAATTTTACCTCTTTGGCAAGGTGAAGAAGCAAGTAGGTAAGAGTAAAGTGGGTTTGCTTCTCTAAACACAAAAAAAAAACCAAACTTTTGACCACCATCAATTTCCAAAAACAAAAATAAACAAAAAAACATAATTCCAAACCGTACCCCTTGTTCCAATCCGTGGGTGAGGCAACAATGCTGAAAAAATGGGAGTCCATTTTTGTTCTCCATTGTTGATTGATGGAATGAAGCCGAAGTGAAAAAGGGAAGAGAGGTGATGAAGAAGAGAGAGGCAAAGAGAAATGGTTCATTAGAGAGATGAGGAAAGAGAACAGTGTTTGCCGGAGGAGATGTAAAACTTTGGCTTGTACAAGAAACCTCAGAAAAATCACATCAACTTTTCATCATACACACGCCCAAGAGATGAAGAGAAAATGTTGCCTGAATACGGGACGGGACCCACGTATGGAAAGAATAACACGCAACAAAAGTCTTCCTAGAAAGGATTTCTATTCGGCAAATCAGTGTATTCACAAGTGAAGTTGGGTCTGATCAGTCTACATGGCAAAAACAAATAGGACCCACTTGTACCTTTTCTTGCGGTGACTTTATAAAGTTGATGGAGATTGTGTGTACGTGGCAATAAAAAGGACCCATCTGCTGACTTGGACATGCCACATCTAATGAACAGTGTTTCACCCAATAGCAAATCACCATTTTCCCTTTTATGTTATATTGATAATGCCAAATAGGGTTTATTGGCACCCAATAGCACATGTATCCTTCGTGGCTTTAAACAATCTGGACTCATCCTTCCCTCCTATTCTACTATATATGACATTCATATATATATTCTCCTCCGATCCTAAATATAAGACATAGTTGATTTTTTAGAGAGATTAAGGTTGCAAATAAGTTATTAAATCATGACATATTTGATATATTTTTAGATTATCCATTAGTTTATAGGTAAAATGAGGAAAATTATGTAAATCAATTTATAAATAACTTATCTTGTTTTTTTAGGATTTTCCAAAAAAGTCAACTGAGTCTTATATTTAGCACCAGAGGGAGTAGTATATTTCACACAGAACAAGGAAAATCTTAAACATCATTAACTTCCCACTAAAATCTAACAAATTTCATATTTTACCTATATTTAATATTTAGAATACCACATGAAAAATGTCAATATTCAATATAAGTTATATAAGATAAAAAAATTTCTCTCTCCCATTATAATTATAAATAGGAACAGAGGAGTATCTTTTTTTATTGGAAGAACCCTCATATTCTATCCATTAAATATTTCTAATTATTCCCAAAAAGCTGTGAGTGTTTGTCTAACTTAACTGAAATTTAAGTTTTGGCAGAAAAAAACTATTTTGAAAAAAATTGTAAGTGTTTGTCTGCCCTGATTTCAAAACCTAAGTTTGAGCTCAAATCTAAATTTCAAACTTAGTTTTGAGGTTACCCCAAATAGACATACTCCCTCCGGTCCTATTTATAAGTCGTCAACCGCTCATATTGTACATAACAAAGGATGACGGTTACATCATTAAATTGGTCTTGCTTTATTTTTCATTTTCATCTTTGCATCTCCTCACAACTTTTTCACTTTGGCCTACTATCAATCACCTACATATGCCTACACATGTTTTTTATTTTCTCTCTCCTCTCAATCTCATCTTCCAATGTCATTTCCCAACACCCAACATGATGAGGGGGTTTTTGAGTGGTTGATTCATAATGAGGCAAGGAAAAGTGAAGTGGAGTAAAAGATCTCTTTTTTCAATGATAGGGGTATATTTGGAAAATTATAATAAATGAGTTAATTAGTGGAAGTTGGTGACTTATATTAAGGACCAAATTTTAGAGGTGGTTGACAACTTATAAATAGGACCGGAGGGAGTACCTAACTTGGAGTTGTAGGAAAAACTTCCATATAATAGACTAGGCTATTATTGACTGCCTGATTCTCCCCTTTCTTATAATAAGGCGTCAACTTCTAATTCTCATATACTAAGAGATGATAGCTGAATTATTAACTCCATGCTAATTTTACCATTTTTTCCAATTTTACATTTCATTAAACAAAAGACAACTTTTTCCAACTTTAAACATTTAATTTGTTAATGACAAGAATAACAAATGGCGCGATTAATTTTTCATAATAATAAGGACTAATTTTTAATTTTGTGAGTTCTTTATAATAACGACTCAAGGGGGTAAGGTCTTAATAACCCAATTTTAACTCATGACTTCAAGAGAATATGAAGTGAGCGGGAAAGAGAGAGTGAAAGCCGAGCCGATAGAGAAGCCTACTTCTCGTAAACCCAGAACAATACGCTCGCTTCCACGTGCACCCACACTCCTAACACGTCTGACTCTCCCTCTACTAGCCAGAATCCCCTCTCCCCCCAAGGCCCCAAATATTTTATTTCAAACTCATAACATAAAAGCAGCATAATGCTAAAAGAGACAATAAAAGCAAACATCAATTACTCCCTAGTCCCTATTTTTACACCTATTCCCTCCGTTTATATCTGTGCGTGTGTGAAATATGATTTCTATTAGTTTTTTAATAGAGCTGGAGAACTATTTTGAAGAGAGCTATCAAAACAAAAAAGCCAACTATTTAAAGTTCTAACTTAAGTTTTGAAAGCTGAAAGACGAGTGGATCAAGGATTAAACGGTTGATTCAGTCACATCAAATGTGAAGATTTAATTAAAAAATTATATATATAAACATAGTTCATATAATTTGCTTGTAGTTGAATAAAATACTTGGACCTTGTTCAACCATCGGCCAAATAGCGAGTGAACAATTCAAAAGCGGTTTAATAGTGGCCCAAAACAGTTCAACCGAAAAGGTTCTTCAAAGCATGAAATAAACTAGTTTTGTGTTTGGCCGGCGGTCTAACTAGGTTGGACTCTCAAATTTGATCAAATTCTTAAAGCCATGTTTCTAACAACATCCACCCTTAAACAAAAAAGAGGTTAATAGAACATACAAAGTTAATGATTTCAATTATTTAAAATGATTTGTCCCTTAGTATAAAGTTTAATTTGAGTATTGCATGTTTTTCTCATTTTGTCCATTATAAACGTACATCCCATATTTATCGGTCATCACACTTCAAATATTTTTTTCTTGTGAAAGGGTAAGAGGGAGTATATATTATTTAGGTACTCATAAAATGTGAATATTATAATAAAAGTAGAGACCCTAAAACAATTTGTTGTTATATAAATCTATATTTTTCAACTTGTAAAGTTAAAGAAAACATAAAATAATTTTGTGACTTAAATTATCTTAAAGTGTTGTTTTAAAATATAATATTCACGTCACATCCTATATGTTTAGCTATGATTGAGGAAGATGACAAATAACATGATAATTGAAAACACTAGGTATTTCTGCAAGGATATAAAAACTAAATATGAAGAATAAATAAAGAATGAAAAGAAGGGATGAAAAATGAAGGGAAAGGGACAAGAGGGTGGCCTATATAACTACCCCATTCCTCAACGCCCCCTTCACCTGTTCATCTCCCCATCACCGACTCTCACTCCTCCTTCCTCAGAGAGATAGAGCACTTGCATTGCATTGTGCAGCCATTAATTACCTTCACCACCAAAGCGTGACTCCTCTCATTACTCATTACCCTCCTCTTCCCCTTTCAAATCCCCACCCACACGCTCAAACGTAAACTCCTCCCCTCTCTTTATATATACATAAAAACACCAACTTTCATTTCAAACACAAGAGAGTACAGTACATTCATCAATGGAGCTGAGCAAGGTGACGCTTGAGATCTTCTCCAAACTAGAGCACAAGTGGCTCTCCCACTGTGAGACCTCCAAGAAGACCCGCATTCTCAGCATCGACGGCGGAGGAACCACCGCCATTGTCGCCGGCGCCGCCCTCCTCCGCCTCGAGCAGCAGATCCGCCTCCAGACCTCCGACCCCCACGCCCACATCACCGACTTCTTCGACCTCGTCGCCGGCACCGGCGTCGGTGCCATCCTCGCCGCCATGATCACCGCCGACGACGGCTCCGGCCGCCCCCTCTACTCGGCCCACGACGCCCTCCGCCTCATATCCCTCCACCACCCCCACCTCTACAAACCCAAATCCTCCCCCGCCTCCCTCCTCCGTCGCCGGCAAAAATCCTTCTCCGCCAAAAGCATGGACAAAACACTCAAAAAAATCTTCCAAAAAACCGATAACGGAAAATCTCTAACCCTCAAGGACACGTGTAAGCCTCTCCTTATCCCTTGCTTCGACCTGAACAGCTCCGCTCCTTTTGTTTTCTCCCGAGCCGACGCGTCCGAGTCGCCGAGTTTCAACTTCGACATGTGGAAAGTATGCCGAGCAACGACGGCGACGCCGTCACTTTTCAAGCCGTTTAATTTCACGTCGGTTGACGGAAAAACCGTCTGCTCCGCCGTGGACGGCGGCTTGGTGATGAATAACCCGGCGGCGGCGGCCGTCACGCATGTGTTGCATAACAAGCGTGATTTTCCTACAGTTAACGGCGTTGAGGACCTTTTGGTGCTTTCACTAGGAAATGGCGCGTCGAGTGGCGCGCACGCGCGGAAGTTACGGGATAATGAAGAGTGTTCCACTTCGTGCGTCGTTGACATTGTGACTGACGGCGTTTCTGAGACTGTTGACCAAATGTTAGGGAATGCATTCTGTTGGAACCATGCGGATTACGTAAGAATCCAGGTACTACGTTAGAAATAGTAACACTTCACGTAATTTTTATGACACGTTTTTACTATTACTCTACAGTGAAATTGAATACTTGTATGACATGTGCGGGTATTTTATCCACATTTGAACAAATGTTAATTTTTTTTTATATATGTGCAGGCTATGGGAATGGGGAGTAGTGAGGAGATTTTGAAGGAGAGAGGGTTGGAGTGTTTGGCATTTGGGGGGAAGAGATTGATGAAGGAGAGTAATGAAGAGAGGATTGATAGTTTTGTGCAACGTCTTGTTGCTTCTGGGAAATCTAGTCTTCCACCTAGTCCTTGTAAGCATTCCGATGGTGCCGTTACTCCTGTTGTTCTCGCCGAGGCTCGCTAGTGTTTAGTTTAATAAATAAATTCTATCTTTCTTTTTTTCTTGTTTCTTTCTTGGGGTTAGATATTTTTCTTTACTTTTGTACCTTTGTAAGTTGTAATGTTGTAGTAAGTTGTGACCTGCCCAAGTGAAGAAATGAAAGCCCCCCTCTCTCTCGAGTTTTTTTTTTTAAAATTACTTTGGCTATATGCCAGTTGTCTCGATGTTCCCTCTCTCTCGAGTTTTTTTTTTTTAAAATTACTTTGGCTATATGCCAGTTGTCTCAATGTTTAATTAGTTTAAAATTGGTACATTGTCGCTGTGACTATAAAGTAAAAACCTCCTGCCGTGGCTTGCTAATTTTTGCTTCTGTCTATTTCCCATAATTTTCTGCGAGGATTGTGGACACTACTCTCTTAAAGTTATTGACTTGACCGGATGCCATTTGATTTGATGTTTTTTTTTACTTTTATTTGTGGTACTTAATCAGATTAGGAAAATGGTTAATTTTTGTTTTTAAAAACGTAAGAGTACTGATGGCATGTGAAGATGAATCATTTAACGTCGGACGGGCAGTCACGGGTGGTGTCATTGAATTCATTGGATTCTTGGGACCAATTGACTATTCTCTTCCAATGTCTTGTGTGTTGTTTACTTGTTTTTACTGCACTAGCAAATAGCAATTCCTTCGGGAGAGATTGTGAGCACAATGACGGTTGACCCTGAATCATGTCACTAAATCAAACTCACCTAACTCATGGAGAAGATATGTTTTTGGGAGCATCTTTTACTTGAATTCAGAAGATGAAAAATAAAGGTCAAAAAAAAAAAGAAGATGAAAAACATTTTCACCTGCTCCAAGTACATCCCAAAGGCCAAATTTACAGCCTTATTACCTCTGTTAGTTAAAGACTTAAAGTTTTTTTACAATGCGGGGGAAAATAAATATAATGTACGGCAACGGACCAATAAAGCCGTGTTGACGTGTGAAAATCACTCTCCTCCTCCTTTTGCAGGATTTCTCACATACATAGCAAAAAAGAGAGCCCAAATCACAAAAACTTTAGGCGAGATATTCATAGCACTGTAACCAACAAGGACACTTGTTTATATTTATAATAATTAAAAAAAATCCCACCCTTTTTCTTTTTTCCCTCTATCTCATTTTTTCTGCTTTTCAGAAACACTACTCATTTATAGAAAGCTCCTAGCTATATCTGAAATACGAATTATCCCGAGCTTGTTATGGTAGGTAAGTTTGGTAATGGCAGTGTTAGTACCAAGTACTACATCTCTCTCCAGCTAACTATCCCCAAACTAAGACTCTGCTTATGCCCTGCATTAAATACCCCTCTAGTCTCATCTGCTTTATGTCACTTTCTTACGTTGGTTTTCCCTGTGGACTTCCTGATATTTTTTTCTGTATGTGTGTGCAGGAAAGGATAACTTTATACAGCAAGTTAGGTAGCACTGTGCTCCAAAACACACACTCCTCAGCTTTCATTACTATATTGATTCTTTGATAATGACAATGGGTAAGACAATATATATTTTCGCTGGCCATAAACTATAAAGTATAAACAATTGCGGTGTCTGAAGCATCCTTTTACCCCTAACCTGTGACCCATGTAGGACTCCACATGGTAAATAGTAATAAGTGGGGTCACCGTATTAGGTTGTTTCAGAAATAGGGTGTTGTGGGTGGCCTACACTTTTTTTCCCACCACTGTACTTTGTATGTTTAGTTGCATTTCGAAGGAGAATTTGCATTACTTGGACAGAGTCATATTGTCATAAATTGCTTTCCCTTTATGAAGCTTCAGCCTTCTACGGCAGTTTCACTGGGAGGATATGTTTCCTTATTTGTGAAAGCTAGGCGTGAGTGTGAGTGTTAGCTGTATTAGGCTAATCAGGTAATGAGTGAAAGGGAAAGAATCGATTTTGGAATCTGAATCACGCTGTTTTTAGAGTGTAGATCTGAATGAAGAAGCCATATTGGCTAGTGGGGGTAAAAGAAGACAAAGGAAGTGAGATTGATGAGGGAGGGATTGGATCTGATTCAGTGATTCTGTTTTTGGACCAATAAAGTACAACAATAATTGTGGACAAGAAATTAATGCCCTCCCCATATGAAACTCTGCTAATTAATTTGCATCTAACCGCTGACCTTTCAGCTATAAGCCTATAACCACCGTTTCCAAATCCCATCCTCTATACATTTAAAAAACCCTCAACTTAATAAATTGGAGGATAAATCTTAAATTCTATAAAGAGAAGGGATACATAAATTATCTTTTATGGAAAATTTTTAAATTCACTTTTTTTTTGTATCACAAAATGCTTATTAACATTTTTAATTCGATTGGTTCAATTGAACAAAATCTGAATTTATAAACTGGTTGAACCTCAATGTTGCATTTTCTTATTTATTAGAGGAAATCATTTGTTTTTCTGTGGTTTGAGAGCACTGTTCATTAAAATATCCAGAATTGAGATAAATGTGAAGAAAGAGGGTGAAGAGTTTTTTCTTTTTTTTATCCATATGATCAAGGTATCATCTCACTCGACAAGTGAGAGACTACACCTCCGCTGATTTGTAGGCACCTCAAAGGGTGAGACAGCTGGACTGGGAGATTTAATGTTTCTCCATACCCAACGCCAAGGATCGAACCTCAGACAATTGGTTAAGGGTGAATGAGTCCTTGCCACTCAACCACACACCTCAGGTTGGTGAAGAGTTTTTTCTATTCGTTATCCTTCCTGGAGAAAAATAAAATTCAATTTTCATTCAAAGTATGGATTCTTTGTCTCGAATATGACCTATTTTATTTATAACAGGTCTGCCATTTTTCACTTATGCAAAACCATTCTCCATTTACAAAATAATCAAGTTCAAGACACTTAGAACGCTTATGTGGACATCTTCCGATAATAGTTAATGTTTGGCGAATCTGAATTTTGAGGACCTACCTCTTGTACTACTCAACTTGGGCGTAGAACGAGTTTACTCAACTAATCTGAATTTTTAGGCGGCTTAGTCGCGCCAAGAACTTGGAAGCTGAGGTCGGCTTAGCCGCTGAGGCAATAAGGTTTGGAACTAGAGGACAGGGGATGAAGGCCTAAGAATCTCAGGGTGATCCCCTACCCCTGTGCTATGCCCCCACCCTTCTCGTTTGTAACTATACAATTAAAATAATATACCCCCCTTTTACTAAATTAATCAACAATCAGGGGGTAAGCGATTTACGAGGATTTTTATAATATTGCGCTCCTAATAACTAAAAATGAAAAGGCACAAGAGTCCAAAATTTGTCACGAGAATGTGGTGGGTTAGATTTTCTTCTTTACTTTTATTTTCAATTGCTTACTTTCACTGGTGCACTACCATGATGTCCTCCTTTGCTTCCCTTGCATGCCACTGTCCACTCACCTCTTCCTTAATTATAATTTACTCGCTTAAACGGGACTGGTTATAGAGTAACGATGATTAATATCATGTCAACAATTTTAAACATAGTAATCAATAACACGGATTCTTCTTCTAAATAATTTTTTGTTACATTCTTTTAAACAAATAAAAGCAAACATCATTCGACTATATAAAAGAAAACATAACTTGTTCTGAATTTCACTCTTAACACAATCATGGTGCTAATTAAGCACCATACCAGAGGAAGCTAGTTGGGCCACGTACACGTACCAGGTATTAGAGTAAGCAAAGTCCCACATTAAAAAGATTTGAGTTGGATTAAGGGTATATAATGATGGGTTGAGTACCATCAAAAAAACTTATATACCCTTAATCCAACTCAAATTTTTTCAAGGTGGGACTTTGCTTACTCTAATACCAGGCAAGTGGGTGTCCTGCTACATTAATAAGCAGAAACGGAATCTTGGTTTTATTTTATTATTCGCATCGAGCAGATTAAACTTTATGCCCTGTTGCCGTAAACATTAATTAAATTAAATTAAAGCTATAATAATAACTCAAGAAATATTAAATAACGCCAAAACCCAAAGGATATTTGTTGCTGTGGGAAGTGGTAACTTTTTCCAGTTGCGCTTGAAGTCGCCCTCTCATATCACATCACCTACGTGGCGATGTTTAAAGACACCCTCAAAATACAATCTACTACTAGTAGTTGACTACCCCTTCCGGTCCCTAATATAAGAGTTAGCTGCCAAAACACCGTTTCTTAAGAAAACATGTGAATGTTAGTTGGGTGTCTGGAATTAATGCTTCTTTTCCAATATTGCCCATATATGAAAGAGAGTTAGGGGCAAAGTAGGAAAAACACATTAAATTAGGAGAGAATGTGAGATGAGCTCTTATATTAGGGACCAAAACATTCAAATTTTGGGCTCTTATATTAGGGACTAGAGGGAGTATTTTAGACGACCAATAGTTATTGCAACTACAAGTCATACAATAAGGGTTTGTTTTTTTCATGAGAAATACTCTACTGTTTTTATTTTTATTTAAATTTTCATCTAATACCTTATTATTTAAATCCCAGTTCATGAATTTAAAATACGATTTAATTTAACGGAGAATGAAAAAAAATATGAAAATTTGGTGAGTGAGATGATTAGAAAGGGAAATTTGCAGTTTAGTCCATGGTAAGGGAAATTAATACTGGAAGGTCCCAATACATTCCAAAATAATTATAAAGTCCCAGGGGCCCTTTCCTGCAATTGTTTGCTTATCTTCAATGACCATTTTGCCCTTATAAGATGAAAACATAGTCCCCTGTAGGGACCAGTGAGATGACAACCATCTTTAATGAGGGCAAAATGGTTATTGAAGTTAAGCAAACAATTGCAGGAAAGGGCCCCTGAGACTTTATAATTATTTTGGAATGTATTGGGATCTTCCAGTATTAATTTCCCTTACCAGGGACTAAACTGCAAATCCCCTGATTAGAAATGTCCTGGTGATAAAAAAAGGGACGGGAAAATGTCGTGGGGGAAGGCTAGATTCTAGCCTAGTGAAGTACTGGGGCAAAGTGGAAGTAACTTTCTGTGGACAATGAAATTCAATATCAGTAAAAAGTTTCATGAGGCTCCCCACTCAATTATATATATTAATATCAATGGTTAGTAGCTAGTACCTAATTGCTTGCCATTGTTTATTTTAGGGTCAAATTTATTTCTTCTTTTGCCATAAAGCAGATTCCAAAGCCTCTGCCTTATCCTTTTCAGCATAGACTTGAGTGATGGGAATTCAAGCATCCCCACAATCATCAATATAATATTCTCACACACACACACACACACACAAAATATGTATATGTACCTTGTCAAATTATTGTTAGGTGGGTTGGTTCGTATATTAAACTATTGTAATGGTGCTCTCTAGAATGGTGGCTGTGTCGTCCATTCAATACATATCTATAAGTTTCCAGTTCTTTCAATGTCGTGGACTAGGTTCAGCTTATATGTAATAAATTGAAAAGGCCATTCAAAGAGGAATATGAGAAGTGAAGGGCAAGATTGGGAGAGATAAAGCAGCTAGAAGTTGGGTGGGCAAATTAATGAATTCTATTCACAAATTCTATGGAGATGGAAACGCACGTATTCATCACTTTATATATATTTTACATAGAGCACGAATGGAATTTAATATACAATAACCAAACGGAATATAAGCAAAGCTGCGTTGTGAAGTTATATATAATGGGTCAGACGTCGAACCCACTTGATTGAGACCCAAGTTATACTACTCTCAATTTCAATAGTCCACTTTAATCCCCATGCACACATTTATATATTGACGCAAACTACTTTAATGTTTGTATGCATGTATATACACATAGGTTTATAAATATATGTGTGACTGTATGTGCGTGTGTCCATATATATAAAGCTACAGGATAACCGGAAAAATTATTGAGAGGGTATACTTTTATCTTTTATATTTACACACACACACAGGCAGCATTATTATTCAAGCTTTTTAATTAGGTGCACTTAAAGGACATTTTAATTTAATTTTGTGAATAAAGACAGCGTCGGCCATGCGTGCAAATAACTTCAAAAGATATATATAGTTAGACGCACTAATTAATTAATATGGATTGAGACGAAGAAAAGGCATCTTTTACTTAAACAACAATATCTTTATCAACTCATTGTATCGATGGCACACATCATCATATTGATCTAGTGCGTACATCTGACTTGAAGAGGAAGAGATGATAAGATCCTTCTAGCTAGTTGTTGGTAATAGGAAAGCTTAAGACCATTTTCATATATATATATGGGTCTGATTGAAAAGTTTGTCTCTTTTTTTGATTACCATCCCTTCTTTGCTTTTAAATAATTAAGACTTCACCTAAACCAAAAGCCAAGCATATCAACAAATGAAAGTAACATTGTCGTCATCAGTTAATTATGCTTTGCTTGTCTAAAATATAGAAAGCTGGTTGGTTTGCCACTAATACCTTATTTTTTAATATGGGCTTAGCTCCATTAAACCGGATTTCTCTTTCATCACATACATTAATCAATTCAAAATTCTGCTGCATAAAATTAAAGCGGGGTTTCCGTTGCCCAGCACCACACAGGCCGTGGCTTCTTCCAAACAACACCAGATGTCTATTTCTTAAAATTTTAAGTTGCGCACAGCACTCTCTAATAAGTACAGTCCTCCGATACAATACTCCACAAGAATATTTAGGTAGAATAATTGACACCCTAATTTAACTAAAACTAGCAATTTTAATAAATTTAGTTTCTCATTGCCATTAAAAAGAATATTTTAAGGATGAAATTATGCCCAATATTATATAATTTTTGACATACTGAATGATTATAACAGATCATTTCTTTGAAATAATGAATATACGAAAAAGTTATTATATGTATGAATATTTTCGAGAGATTATTAATGCAACTTATCATCAAATATATTCTAGATCAACAAATCATATTACCGCAGGCCCTTAATATAAATATGATTCATCACTTTATTAATTTGAGGGATTAGAGAAACGAATTAAAATAAAATATTTAATCATAACATGTTATATGATACTCCCTCCGGTCCTAAATATAAGACCTAATTGACTTTTTTAGAAAATCCTATAAAAAAGCAAAATAAGTTAATTATAAATTGATTTATCTAATTTTTTCTCTTAGATTAGTTTATTTTACCTATAAAATAATCTATAATATAAAAATATATCAAATATATCATGATTTAATAGCATATTTTGCAACCTTAACCTCTCCAAAAAAAATTCAATTAGATCTTATATTTAGGACCGAAGGTAGTATATATGAAAATTTATATATCATTATATTGTAAACCGGTAGTTTGTAAATAACAAAAGGTAGTTTAGAACAACTAATTAAAAGTCAATTCTAACTAACAAACATATTTTATACTCCCTCCGGTCCTAAATGTAAGACCTAATTAATTTTTTCCAGAAAATCCTTAAAAAACAAAATAAGTTAATTATAAATTGATTTACCTATTTTTTCCCTTAAACTAATTTATTTTACCCATAAACTAATGAATAATCTAAAAATATATCAAATATGTCATCATTTAATAACCTATTTCGCAACCTTAATCTCTCCAAAAAAAGTCAATTAGATCCTATATTTAGGACCGGAGGTAGTATATGATATGAAGTAAGATGAAATGAAGGTCAGATTTTTTTATATTAAGACAAATTCAACGTATATAAACACTCAACAGACGACAATAAAAAGATGGAAAATACAAACTAACGATTCTATATATCGATTCAACTTTTTTTTTTTGGGGGGAGGGGGGTATTACAGTGGGGAAAGAAAAATGATTGAAGGGTTAATTAGAAGGGCCTGAGAAGGGACATGGATGACGTTGAATAATATTAGTATTAATGTTGATTGAAAAGCGAAAGGAAACTAACTAGCATGGCATTGTTGAATAATATTAGTATTAATGTTGATTGAAAAGCGAAAGGAAACTAACTAGCATGGCATTGAAGTACCACAAGGTACATAGTGTACTACATGTCTGGTGCCATAATGTCAGAGAACACATAAAACCTCATCAAGGGCATGGGCTCACCCTCATTCAATGTTTTTGTTACAAGTTGGTAATTCCCATTAAAACACCCCCTTACCCGTATATCTTCTCAAGATATTCTGATACAATTCTTGGGGGGCCTGGCTATATATGTACGTCCCCTAATTTTTTTTTTCTATTATCATCCTTTCTGTCATCCTTTCTGACATTTTTGTCATCATTCAATTCCTCAGGTATTAGATTCCTCCCCCTCTAGATCAATTATACAGTTTCTATTTCATTCTATATCACATTAATAATGGTTGCGTTGTACTATCAATTGAATTAGATTTGTAAATTTATCAATGTCTTTAGCGTATGCATCCACTCGAATGGTCTTCATAAAATCCTCGGATACCCCATATAATATATTGCAGATCAAGAATTTTGTTTTGTGATGTCAATTTGTGGTCCTTTATTTTATTTTTCTCCACAGATTAAAGACAGAAAATTTCTGATGACTTCACGAGATCAACCAGTCTTTGATTAACCATATAGGAATAATGACAAGTATTGAAAACTTCAATACATGTCCTAAAAAACACCACTTTAGTATAATTTTCTCATGTCACATAATGTTCCAAAGAACTGTTGCTATACATAGCTTAGTCGCGGAGAGGGGGACCTAGAGAGGAAAACAACAATATTCGTCTTAATTCATAATCATAACAAGAGCCATTGTTTTGGGGAAATAAAATGAACGAAACACCAACATATTTAGTATAGGAAGTAGTTCCTACCTCATAAAAACACCAATTTAGTTGCTCATCCAACTGATGCGCACCCTTATCTCTTCATATTTGGACTGTCGCTGTTTGTCAAGATCAAGTCTATTGAGGTCCGACTAGTTAGTTCACTCTAGCTTTAGGATGGCTATATATTTATTTATTTTGGCTTCATTTTTTAAGAAAATCATTTTAATGTATATAAAATCTAAAATTATGAAGCTGTGCACTATAAGCTAGCAGTCGTCCAAATCTGAAGAAATTATGGTTTCAATCGTTTTGTTTAGCATTGAAACTAGTTTCGAAATGTGCAGTTCTGCAGAGAAATACTCATGAATCCAAGAGCAATAAAACAAAAAAAAAATATTAACCCTCCTCGCCCACTTGCCTAATCCGGGCCTGTTTTGCTCTCCCTCTGCGTATAAAAGACACAAAAAAGGACATGAAAAATCTGCAAATGTTTCAGTGCTATTTCAGAAGCTAGAGTCCAAGAGGACCCTATATGGCTACATGCACATATACTATCAATTTCCATTCAGATGTTAGCTAAGATTCTCTGACCATGAAACAAAGTAAAATCCGCCAATACACACACCTGCTTTGCCGACACTGAGTTGCTCTTGTTCCTCTCTATTCAGCCCACCTCACTTAATCCAAACATGCAGGTCCCATCAATAATCACTCATAATATAATACTACTCGAAATTTGTACTACACATATTAGTTGTCAACAGCGGCCATGTTAGGCCAGTATCATCTAATTATATAATAATCACACACAACAAAAATCTACGTATCTTATTGTAAATTTCTCCAATAACAATATTAACTGACACTCAACTTTACTGCGGGCGTTGAACTAAGTGAGGAATTGTACATACAAGTCAGTGTAAACAATAAGTGTATTGGACCACATTTTTCTTTCTTCAGTCTAATAATCATTAAATTTTGTTGAGATATAGGAGTATCTCCGAGTTGACTAAATATCTTACATTAAAAAGAAGATATTTTTAGACATGGTAGTGGCAAAACTCTCGAGATTAGAGATGGAGGGTGATTATTCTGTTGAAGGTGAGAAGTTGCAGAAAAACATGTTATAGGAAGCAGAGGTTTATCTTCCAGAACGTGGGGCGCATTACTGATCCCATGAGGGATGGAGGAAAAACATTAGTTTCTATGAAACATCGTAAGGACATATGGCACACATGCGGGTACGTACTACGGTGAGTGCAACTACTCGTGCGGACAAGTTTTATAGTATTAACAATACTTGTGGGTGCATAGTTTATGTTTTTATGATGGGTGTAATTAATGGCGAAGATGTTTGACTTATATGAAGTTGAGAGAGCGAGGAAGGTGATCGCTCTCATCTCACATCAAACGTGGTCTCTCTTGAGTCAAATCTTTCTGACTAGACACCGGACACATGCATTAGTATCAGATCAATTAATGTGTGATCTGTGTGGTTAATTAATTTAACACGGATTGGCTGTACTTGAGATTCGAATCAGTCAAAAGCAAGCTGTCTAATATAGTCTGTTTAATATATATGCATATTTAAGAAACTCTTAGATTCACATGAAGATCAATGTTTAGTACAAGGGTGAGAGGAAAAAACAAGTGAGGTGTGATTAAATTATAGAGTAGGAGTAGGGAAGAGCACGTGTAAATGTTGAGTAAAGAAATGTCGGCTAGAGACAAAACACGAAAGTAAAATAAGGATGGTGGATGAAGGAAAAGGACAAAATGAGGGGAAAGGTGAGGCAAAACCGCAAAAGCAAATCTCTGGTGGTGTGGGAAAGAAAGTAACCATGTCTCTTGGAAGCCCCATGCGAAACTTCTTCTACCTAGCTCCTCGCCGACAATTATATTATATATATTACAGCTACATGTATGATAATTACTTGTTCATTTCATTAGTATCAATCACACGACGTTGAATTCATTATAATAAAAACAGAGGGTTGGATTCAAAGTAATAAACGCATACACACACATACTCTCATCGAGAAAATTCTAATAATTTGAGATGCCCACCACATTGTCAGACTTGAAGCCCACCTTCATTTTGGTTTCGGGTGTATTTCCAATCTGATGTAGACTTAAGGACACGGGCATCCTTCATTTCAATGGACGCCCATGGGACAATTTGGTTAGCCTCAACTAGTTACTATTTTTCCATTTGGGCCTCTTTGCTTTTTGACCCAATCTATTAGGAGTGCCACCAATGACGAGCCCTAGTTTAGATCACGTGGGTTTTCTATTCTAAAAAGCTAGTATCTATTTTTGCTCGCCTTCATCGCAAGAATATTTTTATTCACCAACTAAGCCTATCTTTGTTCAGCAAGTCAACATAATTGGCTTAGTTTCTACCTCGTTTATGACTGAAATTTTGGGTTGGGACACGCAAAAAATAATGTGATTTGGTGCCAGACTTGAGAAAGTGGTATACAAAGTCTAATGCAGTTTGATGTTATTACCAGTGTCAATTCATCATGAAATCACAATGAGCATAGTATGTATACTTATTTCATCAATTTACAGCAGTCTAAATCAATTCGAAAATTTTTGAATATTTTGAAATCTTAAACAATGTAGTAAGCCAAAATACATAAGATTTGTACATTTCCTGCTTGACACTTGAGACCATTGTAACTTGTCACGATCTTTAAAATCTGCGTCGAAACGGTACACAATTGAACATGGAGAAATCTTATGATACATCTATAACTGTTTCTCTCGCTGCCACACTTTCCTCAAAATGTTCACATGTGCTTATTTATTCTTTGTATACTAATAGGGTCAACTACACATGCATGAACCTCAATGTCTCTTATCACTACAAGATATAAAACCCCCTTCACTAGTGTTGCATTGGTAAAAGGGCTTTACATGGGCTTAAAGCGCACATAAAAGTATTTATTTTTTTTTATTTTTTTAAACATACCTTTATAGGTATTTATTTAATTTTTTTATATTTTTGGTATAAATTTATATTGCTCATTTGACACAATTTACTGTTACAATTACGTAAAATTGTCTTATATTTACGAATGGAATAGCATGTGTGCATCAATAGTTACACTTTGTTAAACCTAATAAAAAATTTCATTGAATATAGTTACAAAAATAACTATGAATATTTACAGCGAATTTACACTATTTTTGGTAAACATTAAAACGGTAGAAAAAGTCCACGATATTTTTTTTTTGGCCAATCAATGGAAGAAGAATAATTTGATTTGTACTTTTGATAGTCATGAAAAGAAGAACAAAATTGACAATTTCTATGACTAGCAAAGAATTAAATAAAACAAAAGCAGTAGGGCTGGATCTACATGGAAGGGCTGTCCTTTAAGCTAAGTGGCAAAGAAGTAGAGGCCTGCAGTTCGGCCGAAAAGGCCCACCAAATAAGCAGCAAAATGGCAACTCCATAAACCCTTTTTTACGGCCTCAATCAACTCCATAAATTCATGATCAAGAAATCCATTTAGGCCGTATTGAGGCTCATGTATATGCCTTGAAACACGTAAAAGACCAACCTATTGTTTCGGCTAACTTTAATGACGTAATTAACGATTATTGGGGATGAAGTCCACAAGGAGGACAGAGCAAATAAAGTATAGTAATCAACAAAGGAATGGGGCTCTCACCAAGCCAATGGGTCCGTCAATCACCGTTAACATATCTGCCTGCACGGATGCATAGCCCGAATGCAGGAAAAAAACTCCTTTTTATTCGATCTAAAGTGAAAATATAACAGAAAATGAATCTCATATGATAATATCAAACCACAGTATCATCACATGTGATACAAGTAGCTTGCCAACCAAACGTCGAAGATCATTTCAAAGCACTACCTTAAAATGTTGAAAGCAAATGATCTATAGTATTGGTAAAAAAAAAATAATTAGAAGTGCTGACCAATTATATTAAGCAAGAACTGCCCTGACCATTCATGTTTTTGTATTAAACATGAAAGTTCCTTCCAACCCAGAAACGAAAGAGATATTACCTCCTACTATGTATAAAAAAAAAAGAGATATTACCTCCTACCCTCCTACCTCATCAGTTTATATCTTTTTCATATCTCTCAACCATTTTTAAAATTTTATCTCTTATTTATTATTTTCTAATTTCTTTTTTTTTCTTTTATTTTTTATTCGTTGATGGGCCTCAAAAAAATGGGGTGTTTAACGTTTATAAAAAATAAATTCAATTTTTGTAAAACTGATAAAATCACTGGAGAAGTCCCCAGGCCACCGCTGTGATATAGTAAGTCATACAAGCTAATTTATTTTTGGTTTTTACTGTAGCTAAATTTAGGCTAGTTTATTTTTTTGGTGAAACCGGATTTTTGAGGAGTATGAAAAGAAAGGGAAGAAGAAAGTAGGGCACAATATCTTAAAAGAATAGACAACAGTTTCCTTTAACCATCATTTCCTCCACCTATTTAAGATAGGGTGCAAATTGTATAAAAGGGTGAATTTGGTGAAGGATACAATGAAAACCCTTTAGTGTGATTTACACTCTCAACACTCAAGCCAAATCCAATGATAACCATTACAAAGTAATAATACGACTATCCATGTGTGCAATCCAATAGAAATAAATTAACGTTTGGTTCGATTACATTGCACACATGCAATGGTACTCTTTATTGCATTACCACCTTTGTCATGTTTGGTTGGATTTAATGATGGTAAAGAAGATTGCAATTGTAATAAAGATTGCATATTTTTGGTAATGTGTTTTCATAAGGGGAACCCTTATGAATCTTCATTGCACCCTATCATCTATAATAAAATGTCAATTTTGCCCTTAATGAACAATGTGAAAAGACGCTTATTTTCCCTCAATATTTCTCTTTTCTCCTCTCTCCCTTTCTCTCCCTCTCCCCCCTCTCTTTCTCTCCCTCCCCATCTCACTCTCTCTCTCCCTATATATATCTTTCTCCCTCTCCCCCCTCTCCTTCTCTCTCTATTCCCTCCCTCTCTCTCTCCCTCCTTCTCCCCCCTCTGTCCCTCTCCCCCCTCTCTCTCCCTCCTTTGGTGGAGAAATGGGTTGGAGACAATTGGGAGAGTCCATTTCTTTAATTAGGGTCATTATGGACCTTTAATAATTATTATGAAAAAAAAAATATTGTCCCCACAATTTGCAAATAACCAACCAAACACATTGATGATAATCATTATTGCATTGCACCCTATTGCAACAAAGTTCATTGCATTACCAAGGGGGTGTGCAATTGAACCAAACGGGCCCTAAGTTGTGTTGTGATCGTGCGGTGTGGTTAGAGAATTGTCTATATATTTTCCAATGGAATGTGGATAATATATATTTATAGATTGCGAAGTGGTGTCATGAAAAGATGCTTATTAAAACCATGTTTTTTTAATAAAAAGTCACAATAATATGATAAATCATATAAACAACATGGAAAGGTACCCTATCACATGTACCTTTTCGTCTAATTAGGTGTCATTTCATATGTGCTTATAATATGGTAAAAAAATGTGCTTATAAGAACTCGAAAGGCACGATATTTATATCTACGACTCTCTCCACATTTCTTCATATAAATTTCTTTACCTATAAGGGCATGATTTTTCAAAAAAATACACCTCTACATTCTTGATTTTATTCGTGAATAACGTAATTAATTATTATAATTTTATAAGGACCCGTTAGTTTATGTTTATTTAGAAAAATGTTAGTATAAACTAAATTCACTAAATTTATTAATGAAAATAGAAAGGCGGGAGAGGGAGCGCCAGAACAACGAAAATTGGTGAAAAACTTGGCGGGAATTCAAACCAATAAGTAAAAACCTTCTGCTTTTCATTTCCAAAGCAATCTCACTGTATAATCCACACACAATACTCTCACATTCTCACTTGATTTTCTTCTCTCTACTCCAAATATCAATGGATCACCCTCCGTCCTCCGCCGTCAGGCGCAGCCTGAAGCGCAAGTTGGAACAACAATTCGAGGAAGAAAGCGTAGATCAATCATCATCGCCTCATCGTAAACCCTTGGTTCTTCCGCCTCGAATGTCTCATCAGGATTTTTTATCTGAAGTCGCTTCACAAGTCGCTGTTCTCAACTCTTGTTCCTCTTCGTCTGAGTCCGATCGCTTTGCTGCCAAACATGCCGCTCATGTTTTATGTGAACTCGCAAAGAACGGTAACTTCCTCATCCTTTTGAATATATGTAATCGCTTGCCTTTTCTGGTTTTATTATATCATGCTTATTTCATGCCTGTTCTGGTATTGATAAAAAAATAGCATAAAACTTAGATTATCACTTAGGAATTACGATGCTACTTACGCTTGTACTGTATGTTGATTTACTGGAAAATTAGTACTAAAAATAAAAAAATCTATCACTGGATCTCTCTGGAATACGATGTTGAGAACATTTAGTGGAAATTTAGTGGAAAATATAGGCTGGTTAATGGTTTGCAAACAGTTAGTGGAAAATTAGTGTACAAATCTACAATTACATACAATTAGTGGAAAATTTTATTCAGAATCTCATAAGGTGAAAAGGATTATGTAAACCGGTTTTTTTTTCTGTGGTTTTTATTTCGTTGCAAATGATCTTTAATTATTCTTTGTTTTATGTACTGCTACTTGCTTTTTAGTGCATCGTTTTGATATTAATCTCTGCTGCAGAGGAAGTTGTGAGTAATATAGTGGAGCTTGGAGCCGTGCCTGCTTTGTTAAGACATTTGAAAGTAACAGAATCAGTTAGAGAAGGTGATGGTGTTCCCAAGCCTTACGAGCATGAAGTGGAAAAGCAATGTGCCTTTGCGCTTGGGCTTCTTGCCGTTAAAGTAATTAAGCTCTAGCCTCGAGAATCTCTATATGAAACTTTTGTATATGTTCGCTGCTAGTCGTGGAAATTATTAATCGATGTTTTAATTTACATCAATAATATTTCATGAACCTGTATTTGAAGTTTGAATATGAACTTCTCCATTTGTTGTATAAAAGAATAATTGTGTACATACTAGCTTTGTGAAGTTCTGTCATCATTGTTTGCAGATGGCTGGTTAGAAGACAGTTTTTTATTCAGTTTCAATATTTTTTTATGAAATTATTAGAATGTCTTTTAACTCAATTGATTTCTTTTGCACATATTGAGCAGCCAGAGCATCAACAGCTCATTGTTGATGGTGGAGTTTTGCCCTGTCTTATGGATTTGTTGAAGAGGCGCAATACTTGTGGCAATTCACAGGCACTTAGTGGCCTTTTAAAGAGAGTAGCTGATGCCATCACAAACCTTGCGCATGAAAATGGAAGCGTTAAAACTCGTGTTAGGTATTCTTTTATTCTTCACACATTTGAAACATAATTTCTTTTAATATTCTAATCCTTGTCTTAATTTAACCATACGTTTAGGATGGAAGGTGGTATCCCTCCTCTCGTTGAATTGCTTAAATTTGAAAATGCCAAGGTGCAAAGGGCATCTGCAGGGGCCTTACGAACCCTTGCATTTAAAAATGACGAGAACAAAATCCAGGTACATGACTTTGCATAGTTACTTGGTTCCTCTTTTAAATTTTTTTGTTGTAGTCGTTCATATGCATAGCTAAATGCAGATTGTTGGATGCAATGCGCTACCTACTCTTGTACTAATGCTAGGATCACCGGATTCTGCAATACATTCTGAAGCGGTTTGGCCCTTAACAATTTTTTTGATACCTTCTATTTGTATAGTTCCTTAAGCTTTAGTTTTTTTGGAGCCATCTGATTTGGGATCTTTGTAGGTCGGTGTGATAGGAAATCTGGTTCATTCTTCTCCAAGCATAAAGAAGGAGGTCCTTCTAGCTGGTGCTCTACAACCTGTAATCGGATTACTTAGGTAACAGTACTAAATTTTTGATTTTACCTACAAGCTATATACCTTAATATTTTATGAAACATTTTTTAAATATTCAGAATTTAAACGACAGATCTCACTGTTCGGAGAGCCAAAGAGAAGCAGCTCTTTTAATTGGTCAATTCGCTGCAACAGATTCTGATTGCAAGGGGAACTGCATTGTGTGTTGTGTTTATATTGTGGCCAAAAAGAACTTGCATTTATATGGTTTTATAAAATGCTTTTGTTGTGTCCTCCATGCATGTTTTTACAAGTAACCAGATAAGTTTGTGCTCCATGCAGGTTCATATTGTTCAAAGAGGGGCCATACATCCACTGATTGACATGCTTAAGTCTCCAGATGAACAGCTTCGGGAAATGTCAGCTTTTGCACTTGGAAGATTGGCTCAGGTGATTATTACTACATTGACCAATTCGCTGTATATGGAATATGAGTATTGATTGCATTAGTTTTTAATACTCATTACGGACTAAGCTTGAGCTTTTAAAAAGGTTCAAACTGTTATTGAGTGTATATTTCCACACTATTTACCAAAAAAGAAGTGTGTATTTCCACACACACTAACTTTCATATTTCATTGTAGTGATGATATTATCTGGTCTACAGCATCAAATTTTGTGTAAATATCATATCTAGCCATTTTTTTATTTTCCTTTGCGCTTTTTATGATGCTTACTTTAGGACACGCACAATCAAGCTGGTATTGCTCATAATGGAGGTATAGAGCCTCTACTCAACCTTCTTTGCTCCAATAATTTACCTCTCCAACATAATGCAGCCTTTGCTCTATATGGCCTTGCTGATAATGAGGTAAACTCGCTTGCTTTCTTTCTTTATTGAATCATCACCGCATGCTTCCTTTCATAATCATTTAACTTTTGTTTTTTTTTAAAAAACAGGACAATGTTGCGGACATTGTTAAGGCTGGTGGTGTTCAAAAGCTACAAGATGGAGATTTTAAAGCTCAAGTAAGTCTATTTATTTTTCATTACCATAAAATTAATTTCCTGGTATATTGATTAGAATTATGTTATGTAGTTTACCAATATGGGTACCTAACAAGTCTCGTGTTACTTGTAGCCTATCAAAGAGTGCGTGGGAAAGACAATCAAGAGACTCGAGGAAAAAATGCAAGGACGAGTGAGTTTTTTGCAACTAATTGATTTCTTTTGTTTGCTAAAATTATAGATTAACATTACATTTAGTTGAACTCTTTATTTTTTTCTTCCAATTTTTGTTTTCAAAATTGGATAGAACTCATTAATTTTATTTTTCTAGCAGGTGCTGGAGCAACTTTTGTACCTTTTGCGGTGTGGAGAAAAGACTATTCAAAGACGCGTGGCTCTAGCTCTTGCTTATTTATGCGCCCCTGATGATCGAAAAAAGATTTTTGTTGACAACAAGGGTAAAAAATAGTTCATTTGTGCTGTGTTCATTTTTTGGTTTGGATTTGAAAATATGTTCCCTTAATCTATTACTGAAATTTGTAGGCATTGATTTCCTGCTGGATCTTTTAGAATCTACAAATCTGAGCCAGAAACGTGATGCTTCAATGGCACTCCACTCGTTGGCTGTCAGAACCACATTAGCCCCTCCCTTCGGTGCTACTACTCCATCCCCAACTCCCCAGGTGAATTGTTATTTATGTCTCATTTCCTAACCCAATTCATCTGGTCAGATAAGGCTTGTGTTGTATCAATAAAATTATGATACTTGTTGATTGGCCTTTGACATGGTCATCGATGTAGGTTAATACCAATGATATTTTTCTTAAAATTACGCGGAGTCAAGTCCCATGAAGCGATTTCAGTCCAAAAAAAATTCATGAAGTGATTGTAAAATCAAATGGCACTTGAGCCAAGAGCCAAAGGCTCCTTAAAGCTTAACCATTTAATGGTCCACTGTTATTGTTCATTGACCCTGTGATTTTTTGAAAGGATCATGTAGACATGATGTAAATTGTTAAAGCTCTTGATGAAAATTGTTCTTACTTTTAAAGGTAAACAATTCTTTATGAAAAATCATTTTGATGGGAGGAAATTTTATGACTTGAGGTTTTTCTATATATATCAATTTGAGAAGTGGATAATCTTAGAAAGATTGTTTTGTATTTTTTTCTTCTGTTTTTCCTTGGTTCACTCTAATTTTAGTTGTTTTGTTGCAGGTTTACTTAGGCGAGCAATATGTAAATAGTCCCACACTTTCTGATGTCACCTTTTTAGTTGAAGGTATACAAGCTGTCCTTGAACATCTTCCGTTGTGCTTGATTTTGAAGTATTTACCCATAGTGTTCTGTTTCTTTATTTATTAGGGAAACGATTCTATGCTCACCGAATTTGTTTACTTGCTTCTTCTGACGCGTTTCGAGCCATGTTTGACGGTGGTTATCGGGTAGGCATCGATTAGTGTCAATATTTTGTTTTCTGCTCATTATTTTTTATTATTTTTTTTCAAATTTCGTTTGGGTGACTGCATCTTTCTGAAAACAGTCCTTTAATAGTCACTTGAATGTTAATTGTGAGGCCGGAACTTGTGCTTTGTAGTTTTATTAATGTAGCTTTTTCTTGTTTTGCTTGACTTACTGACTCTCTACAAGTCTACATTACTTAACAAAAAGGAAATCGTAAGATTTGAAAGTATTAAGTGTTAGAAGCCATACTAATATTCTCATATAATGTAATGCAGGAACGAGAAGCCAAGGATGTAGAGATTCCGAATATTAAATGGAACGTCTTTGAGTTGATGATGAGGTGTGTCTTTTGTCCCATTCTTCTATACATTTTTTGTTTGCTTTGTCTACTAGATGTTACTGTTTTTGTCCCATTCTTTGAATTTTTCGTTTTTTAATTGCTTTGTATAATAGGTGTTGCATTGAACATGACTTGATTTCCTCTGGGCGTTTTCAGATTTATTTATACAGGAATCGTTCATGTGAATTTGGATATTGCTCCGGATCTTTTGAGAGCTGCTGATCAATATCTTTTGGGTAGTCTGAAGCAACATTGTGAATATGTAATTGCTCAGGTAGGCCAATAGTGTATTTTCATACTTGATTGTTCCTCTATTTTTAAATTATTCTATGAACATTTTTTAATCTAATTATTGATCATATTGTTCTTACTTAGGATATTTCCGTGGAAAATGTTTCTCTTATGTACGAATTGTTTGAGGCATTCAATGCTATGTCATTGAGGCAATCCTGCATTTTATTTTTGTTGGAGCAATTTGACAAACTGAGTTCCAAACCATGGTATGTTATGTTGAGCAAGTTGAACGCTCCATTCTTTGTATATTTTTGAGAAAATTTTTGGGTTAGTTAAGGTCTCACCCAATATACATAATATAGAAAAGTTCTATTGAATACATAATATAGCAAAGTTCTATTGAATTGACGGAATCATTGTAGTGTCCTAAGAAATCTTACTTTAATTATCTTCCTAGTCAAGAAGACTTTTTTGCCTTGTTATTCTAAACCTAGATGTTGTGATTGGTGCCCAATAATTTATTGCGCTTGTTCAGAATGTTGTTATTTACAACCCAAATACTTGTTATTTAAAATGTAAACTTTTGTGATTGGTACCCAATAACTTATTACACGTGGTCAAAGTATTGTTATTCACTCCCCAAACACTTATTATCTCATGAGTAACAAATCTAGGGCAAAAATTTCTTCTTGACTTGGAAGTTACTTAAAAAAGTAAGTTTCTTTAGGACCCTTTAATTTCACCATTTGTGGGACTTATTTTTATATTATATGTTAGGTAGGATTCAAATTAATTACCCCTAAAATATTATTTTGGGTTCTTTAATCTATATCATTTGATAATTTAAACTAAATATCGTTTTCATCTTGTCATGGAAATATATAGGTATGGCCGTTTGGTTCGACGTTTTGTCCCAGATGTACGTGATGTTTTCAAAAGTTTGCTTATGAAGCCTATGCGAACAGAATTATGATTTCTTCAGCAACAACACAACTCGATGGAAGGTTGAAATTATACAAATTTGTACATGTTTTTGATAAGCGTTAGGTCTTGTGTAGTCAATGAGCTTGTGATTTAGGGAATGATTATGTAGGGGGTAGTAGCATTTTGTAGCTTAGAAGCTAGGAAGGTAATCCCACTATTATTTAAATGCCATTTTGGGACTTGGATCTGGCAGTAACAAATTAACAATCACTGCTAGCATCAGTCTTTGGCAAAAGAATGCTGATAAACGGTTATGGCCTTGGTCGTAAGTAATGAAAAACTTTTATTTCTCAATTTACAATTAATTCCCTACATGAATAGGGCATAGGTCATGGGTTGCGATGGGAGGTGACTAATAACACTGTCTTGGCAACCACCACACAAAATTATCAAGAATAATTATATTAAATCAATAATGGCTTATTTGAACTTTACAACACAATTTTTGATTGTCTGGGCAATTGATGAATTGCGAAACTTATATTTTTCAACAATTTCATCTAGCTATTGTGGATGCACAAGCAGAATCATCTTTGTTTGACCAGCTTTCTTTGATTCTGCAAGCCTGCATTGGTCGCTCAATCTGCAAGGTCTCTGCAGCTTCCATCTCCAATTGCACACAAGATTTCTCAAAAGTATCTACACTAACTTGAAGTCTAAAATCTATTTCAAACAGGAAGTTCATCTCCAACTTATTCAGCTCATTTGTACCTACTCCTCCCACTTTTGCATAGTAGGCATTGTTAAAGAATCTGCACAACCGTGTCAAGTACTACTTTAACTGAAGAAATGCTATACATAAAATAATCTCTATATCAGCACTCAATTCAACAAGCAAACATTCGTGATACACACCAAGATGTGTATAACTACAACTACCAGACTTTTTTTATGTGTTACTCTTAAATTATTTTGAGTTACTCAAATTAGAAAATTGCCAAAATTTCTACTATGAAAAGTGATAAAAACAATGGCAGATTCAAAATTTCTATTTTGAATCTGTTAGCAAGAACATACGCATCATCCATAAATTTTGCTGCCAGCATAATGCTCGTTATCAGAAGGCGGTGTGCATTAAGTGAAGTCAACTTGACTTCTGTGCATTGAAGGAATCTATCCATATAAATTTTTGCAACAACAAAGCAGGATGGGCTGCAACTTGAGTACTTGAAGATACGGTCGATGTAATTAGAAATACTTAGACTTGGTGCTCTTAGACCACGAAAAACTGTAATTGCATCTTTTGCATGTTCTGCCTCCAGTAGTATTTCATTTCTCTGAACTGCTCGCTCCAGAAGTGAAGAAACAAGTGATAAAACCCGTGGAATTCCCGCAACCATTTTGTCCAATTCTTTGAGCCCCAATGAAAGGTATATATCCGATCTTACTACATCTTCAGTCACAATCGCCAGAGTCCCCATATCTAACCTGAGCAATGGCCAATCATCACTAGGACACTCATGCCAGAGTATTGAAATGCAATATTTCAAAACATCTTAAAAGATCAAGGCAAATAGAAACTTGATTATTCTAAGGATGTTCAATAATAAGTAACTAAAAAATAGTTATTCTATCATGACTCATTGATTAGAGAATGCGTTATGCATGTCAGAGAATCTTTATCAGGAGTACTTGCATATGGATTCCCTAGGTAGTAGGTATCTAGAAGTTGTATTAGATGAAACTAATAGTTGGTTGGATAGGCATATTATTAATGAAATGCACAACATCATTAAAACAAGATATTCTCATATGTCATAACATAAGCAACAATAGGAAAAGCCCTTTCCAATTCAGTATCCACTTCAGCAGTAAAAAAAAAATCGATAGAAAATCATGTGGATATCGCCATATCCAAAAATGAACTATACACTTAATTTTCCCACACACAACTAGAGATTTGAGACTACATTGATCCTTTGCCAGGCAATCATCCCCAATAAGGCAATAACTATAATGATCAACTTTACTTCCTTCTATCTCTTGTTCACTCGAATTCCAAAAATAGTACCAGGGTAATGTATTATGTATAGCCAATTTTAGCTATTAAGTCACAAGCTTTATTACCATTAATAAATGATAGATATTGACAGCTCCATACCAAACAGAACAGTCATAAGTCATACTCCCCCCATCCCCGGATAATGAATGAGATGGAGAAGGATGAAGGAGAGTAATCAACTCGAGCAGCTAAATCAAAAGCAAGAAAGACACACAACACATAATTTAGCCAGAAGAAGAAAACACTTACATAATCGGAATCCAAAGTCAAAGCAGGAAATCCAAGCCCCCAAACAATAAAAAAAAGAGACGCCAAAACTCACAGGCTTTGAAGGGTATGACTTTATTAGTGTAGACCTGGAGATTTTATAGGCTACACAAGGGAGAGGCGCGAAGATGGTGACCTTAATCGAGGAATATCATCTTCTCCCTCGGATTTTGCCATTGTCTAATATATATGGTCCGTCTGAGTTAGCTTTATGTTAATCAATAAACTTGATCGTAATACAGCAATTTTTCTCCTATGTATGTTCACCAAATTTGATCCTTTTTCCAAAAAAATAAATCTAATTAATACTAACACGACGCAAGTACATCAGGAGTTTCTTGCCTTTTTTAAATGTTCTCTCTTACCCTCCACATAAAGATAGAGTATGTGAACTATAATGCATTCCACGGCAGCCATGTATTTTTAAGTAGGTGGGAAATAAAGCTATGTAGGCCACCGGGTCCCACTCATTTAGTTTCTTATTTGGATGATTTTTCAGAACTATAGCGATTGATGCACCAAGTAGTGAAGTAAATCCAAACTCCACAGCTTCCATTTTTAAACGTAAAAACTCCAGCATGAAGTGGAGTGCGGTAAATATATGTTTGGCCCTTTGGTAGATTTAAAAAGGAAGAAAACGTAAAGATAGGGAACCTGAATGCCTTGCGGCATAAGCCATGCCACACTTTAACGGAGTAGGAGCATAAAGAAACCTGGAATACTACACTTCGAAATTTGTTTTTTTCCCCTGAACATTGTGAATCTAATATATTCCTTCCTTCTAATTATAAATCAAGTAGGAATTTTTTAAAGAAATTAAGAATGTAATTGGTTGATGATTTGGTGGTGACATGGCTGGTGATATGGTCTGATTGGGTGGCAGGTGACATGACCTAATTGGGTGACGTGACATACTCTGGTCAAATTTAACGGTCAAACACGTCAAAATTGACGGAATTACTGCATTTGAACTATTTTGTAATTGTTTGGTGCTATATTTGAGACCCGAAATTCTTGTTTATATTTGGTAAAATTTTGCCAACAGTTGAGTGTTAGATTTGACCTTTAATACTTCTATAAATAATTAATAAATAAATATTTAATGCGGTCTGTGCTATGGATTTTACATTCGTCCTCGCTATTGTCAGCTTATTATATCAACATTGAAATTGTTCCTAATTATAGAGTTTTGTTGGAAATATTGAGTGAGTGTGTCATAAAGAACAAGTCCCAAATTGTTTGGGATTGTCGTAGTCCAAATTATAAGTGAATTTGGATTACTATATGAGTTAAGAGGAGGAATGAACTTGCATAATAATGAGCCACTAAAAGTGAAATCCGGCTATTTATTCCCAAACATTATGTGCAAGTTTATTATGAATTGAGCACCTTTTATTCAGCAGCTTTTATGGAATATGGTATGCAAGTTTTGGAATAAATTGATTGCACATCAATACTATGTTCATAGCTGATTGTAGGAGCATAATGTTTATTGTGCGTTACACTCTTCAAGTCCTAAAAGGATTTTGTGAAACATTGATTTATAAAAACTTTTGTATTGAATGTGTATTCAATATAAATAATTTCCAAAACTGATTTCATCTTTATGACTGCCAACACACACCTTAATGGTATATCATTAATCATTTTAATGAGATTAAAACGTCCTATTTATTGTGATTTGAGACAGCAAACGTTTGGTTGAAAATGCTTATATATGAGGTGCTTCAATTGGTCTTGTGTTGTGCAGAAAAGAGCTGTTGAGTTCTGAATCACCAATTCTTCTCCTCTCTTAGATATTTTATGCCTTATTGAGTAAAACTTCTTCCGTAGTTCTGTTGATCCTTGCTTAGCAAGAAGGATCTGTTTAATGCTGGGGAGAGCCGCGTCCTAAGCTTGCCGGTGGTCGCGGAATACCTCTAAAGTACAGTGTCCCTGAGGACACGACTCAGATCTTTTCTATTATTGTGTGTTCATTGTTTGTAGTTAAATTGCTGATTGGATGTATTAGCATTGGAGAGGAGTTAGAAGATATCCATGGAATATTTGATGATTTGAGAGCAGATGCCAACAATCAAATAACGCTGAACAAGAAGGCACACAAGGAAGTACAAAGCCAACTATCACATTGTCGCCTATCAGATTGTCACCTAGCAGACTGTCGCCCATCACCTAGCAGACTGTCGCCTATCACCTAGCAGACTGTCGCCCATCACCTAGCAGATTGTCGCCTATCACCTAGCAGACGGTCGCCCATCACCTAGCAGACTGTCGCCTATTATCTAGCAGACTGTCGCCTATCACATTGTCGCCTATCTGATTGTCGCCTATCACATAGTCAACTATTGTGATTTTGTTATCGATCGCCAACAATCTTTAGAGGTATTCTGGTGTTCTTTCTACAATGGAGTCGAACACTGGGCTACAATTCCGGCAAGAGTTGATATGGCGTCGGCATATTCATCAAATAAGGAGAACTCTAAACTTTTGCTTTAGTGGTGTTATTGTGTAGGAAATATATAATTTGTCTAACATCTCTATTTGTGTCTATGTCCAGGACATCTTTGAGATATGATAATAAAGAAACGTGAGACGAAGAAGTTTAACCCTCTAGTATGCTAGAGATGATTTGATGTAAGAATTGAGTCTTACCATTAAGGGACAAATTTTGAAATTTTATAATGTAGAAGCCAAAAGGCTACTCCTCTTTCCTGTGTGGATTGAGATGAAACTGTGTAAACCTCTAGAAAATGTTTGAAACTAGAGATGATATGAGAATTGGATTTTAACTCAAAGAGATATCCGGATAAAGTTACCTTGGTGGTAGATGTAACATCCTGAAAATTTAATACAGGATTAAGGAGTGTTTTGGAAAATGATAAAAGGAGAAATTAGGAATTTTGGAATTTTTAGGAATTTTTGGAGATTTTGAGTAATTAATGTGCATATAATTACTAAAGAAATGAAGAGTTTGAAATATGAGGGAGTGGTAGAGCTAAAAATATTTTGAAGTTTAAGAAGTTCGGAGGCTGGTTTAAGTGGTTTTAAATCAAAATGAGTACACTATAGCAAGTTTAGGCTTTAAATAACCAAAATCACCCTTATTTCCCCTCAACCAAACACGGTCTCCCTCTCTTCCTTATCAACAAATTCGAACTCCTCCCCCCTCCATCTGAAAGCAGCGACGCACCCCCCTTTTTTCATCATTTTCTTCTTCCTCACACCTCACCACTTCGGCTCTCTCCCTCCCTCTCCAAAATCTTCAATCAATCTCATTTTCTTCTCTTCTCTTCTTCTCGGATAGTTTGAAGCCGAGCTCGATCTGTATTGCCGGCGGAAATTCCGGCAGCGGCTTGGCGTTCCGGCGACTGGACGGCTAGTGAAGAGAAAGGTTTGATTTTTCTTGTGATTCCCATGTTGTTCTTCCTTCTTCAACTTCACAACACAAATTTTCTTAGTTTCTCTTCCCTTCCAGCTCGGCCGACGGCTTGGGGACAGTTTTCCGGCGAGTTTCTTTGTCTTTTTCCGGCGATCGACGGTGGTAAAGGGTAAGAAGATATTTTCTTTGGATTTTTACAAGTTAGGCCTTCCCTTTCAACTCCACCTCTTCATTCCTTCATACTCCTTGTCTTCCAGTTTTCCGGCGGTCTGGGGTTGTTTTCCGGCGACTTTAGGCGGCGGCCGGAGGCAGTGATTCTTCCTTTCTCATCTTTGAACTCCGTAAGCTTTCTTACTACTTTGTGATGTTAATTTCTGATTGAAGTTGCCTCTTTTGAGTTTAGGGTTTGGCCATAAATAGATTTTTGGGACTTTAAACAATGATTTGTACCATGTACAAGTGGTAAATTGGAGATGCTTGAAAGTACTTAAGTTGTTGAAGTTGGAAACTGATTTCTGAATTTTTGGTTTGGTTCTTTAAGTAAGGGTTTTGCTAAAGGATATGGCTTTGGACTAAATAGGTGATTATGTAGTGATAGTTGAAGTTGTTTGTTGATGTTGAAATGTTAATGTTAGTTGGATTAGTATTTGGGAGGAAGTTGGATAATTAAAGTGTTGAGTTGAAGTGACTTTGGTAGATTAAAGGGTGTTTGAGTTTGGAAGAGCATTTTGGTTGTTATGGAGGTCCTTGTGGGTGATTTATTTAATGTGAATACGGTGTTATAAAGGATGTTTTAATAGGTGGCTTAATTTTCAAGGATTTCAAGTAATAGGTGGCTTATTAAGGATTTCAAGGATTTCAAGTAATGGTGAAACTATAAAAGGATGGTTAATAGAAATTTGGTAGTTTAAAAGACGTATTTGTAATGGAAGTAAATTATTACTTCAATATTGTTTTGATATTGGTGAAAAGTATTGATTGAAAGTGATTTAGATGTTTTAAAAGATGGTTTGATTATGGTGGGTAATGTTATAAATTCTTCAAGAGATGATGAAGGTTGAAAGTATTGGTATTGTAAAGATTTGGTAAATAGAAGTTGGAGGAGGAAAGGATATGGATGTGGTTTTGATATTGAAGTATTTTTATACTTTTAGTATTAATGAAAGTTATTTAAAAGGTTGAGTTAAGTCACTTACAAAGTGTCTTGACCCATTTTAAATTGTGGCATTATTGTAGACGGTATTATTGAAAGATTACCATCTTTCAAGCGGACTTTGAAGATAACTGTTATCTGCGTATATCTGCTGCAGTGAAGTTTAGCAGGTAATCACGCTTAACTGACTGTGATACTGAGGGTGATGGTAGTTGAGGATTTTCTAACATCCTCTTCTACTTATTTATATATATAAATAAAATGAATTCAGATTATGTTATACTTAAACGTGGGCTATAGGGTACCTTTCAACTGAACTGTACTTTATATAAGTTCATATTTATATATAATCTTTTGTATGTTGCATGACACTGGTTATTAGTACCGTCGGCCGATGTAACCTATCGATTTGCGCAAATCGATAGGTTTAATTGTACGGGTTCCTCGGATTGTAAAGGAACCAGGGATTTTCACATTGATTAGAGTGGTCCCTTTTATGCTTTTCGGATTGTAGACCGGGCACAGTGTCACACACGTTTATTTTTGTCTATTGAGAGATGGATGCATTTGTTCTGTATATATATATGTGTATATTTGTAAATGTTATATGCAGTATGCAGGTTTTTGAACTGTGGTACCCTGTAGACACTCCACTACCCCACTTCTGAGTGTCACAGTGAGTTACGTTGTGATTACTGAGACATTGTTTTGTCTCACCCCATTCGCTTTATTTTTTTACAGGTGATCATGCCCAGGGGGAGGCGCAGAGGAAGGGGAAGGGGCCGTCTGGCCCATACTGATATAGTAAGTAGGCCAGAGGTGACCTTGTTAGGGACATATATCGCCAGTTCACTAGGCTGCACCAGCTTCTGCATATATGAATGTTGTTTGAGTGAATTTTATTGTATATGTGAACTGTATGACTTGTAATGTAACTTAATGTAATGTTTTGGTTGTTATATAACATTGTTCCTGCTACTGTGATAGTCCAGGAACTACCTTGACTAATATGTCAAGCTTGGTTGATGTATATTCTATTTTCCAGGTGATGAGAACTTGAATGAATGTATATAGGAAACTCGGTTTTCCTAATGTGTTGATGTGGTAGATGGAGGATGTATTGAGTGTTTTATGTTTTCCTGTGTGTATAATCATATTAGATGGGCCCCGCTCTAATATGGTTTATTTTTAGATAGTTTGGTTAGTTTCTTTTTCTAACCATGTTAGGTGATTCTTTTCTAACATGGTTAGATTAAGGTTATGATATTGATTGTGTGATTCATTAGGTAATGGAGATTCTTTTGCTAACTATGTTAGAGGATTCTCTTTTATAACATAGTTAGATATGTAATCTCTTAATTATAGAGAAATTCTTTTGCTAACCATGTTAGGTGATTCTTTTACTAACATGGTTAGACTCCATTGTTTGGATTGATTTGTTTAGCAATTTGGTTTAGGTTAAGGTTAATTTTTACTTTAGTAGGAGGTACTTTACAGTAGACATAAATCCGATGAAATGCTAAAGCATGGAGTCCTTTGGTGTTATAGAAACACTGCATATTTGGATTGAAAACCCAGTCATGGGAGATGTGCAATTATATGGAGAGATAATTGACACAATAATATGAAATTTTCATGGATAGCATGATACCATTATTGGGCAAGAAATTTTCTGGATTATTGTTGGGTCTTCTTTGAGGTACGCACATGAGATTTACTTGAATAAGATTGTGAGAGTGGTATTAAAAGCTTTTCTTTGATAAAGAAATTGCTAAGAATTTTTCTCTGTGCATAAGCCGAAAAGAAATAAAATTAATTGTTGATCATAACTTGAAGAGAAGGTTGATCCGTTGATGCATATTGCATATGAGGATATATTGTTTATGATTTTACGGAATCATCTTATGTGTTAGCTAACATTAAGTGATTATTATGCTATTTAACTTTATGGTTTATTTCCTATCAATGCTGGATTTATTGGATGGTTAATTGCATAGTAAAAAAAAATCATTATTGATTAATTGTTGTGAAGGACCGAAGGGTGATTCTACAGTATATTGACATGTGAATAATTGTAGTTAATTCATTATGAGTGTTTTAATTACCTTGAAGAAATTCTAATTTAATTAGAATTTTGTTATGAAATTACTAAATATAATTTTAGTAGTCCATTGGAAACTTCAGTATTTGAGCTGGAGTATTGGAAGATTATTTGCTATCTTGTTTTTATATTTCCGTTGGTGGAGTTAATTACTTCTCTGGAAGATTGTTTTGTTGTTAGATGAGAAAGTGTTCAATTCCCATCTATTAAATATATTATGTGAATGATTATCAAATTTCCAATTTGAGGGTCAATTGTTATATAGTGTTATAAATATTGGCTGATATATCATTTTGGTAATAATGAGTATTTCATTGGTAAATTTAATTCCTCTTAATGAGGTTTTATTTTAAATGTTAATTGATTGATTTTCTTAGAGTGTAGTAGTCACCTAAGAAATTATACATGTGAAGGGGTCACATTACATTGAAATTTTAATTTAGTCATTAAGGACTTGATTATCATTAAATTGACAAATCAAAATTATTAAGTGTGAATGAAAAGCATTGGTAGCTTATTAGGAAGACAATATAATTGTTTTCTGTGACTTTGATAGTATTTGAATATAATCTCCATATAATCCCTGGATTAATTGGTTTCCTGTGAAATTATATTTAACACTTTTCATGCAATAAAATTTCAATGTAATTGTAATTTTCCTTATTACTAAATATAGTTGAGATATTTAGTACTATAGTGTGTGCGATTTTATTATTGTGATTGAAATCACATGATTAATAAATATAAATGAGATATTTAATATTATGAAAATTCCTAATATGTGGATGTACTTTGAAATATTTTTAAGACTAAGTTGTTACAAACTTCTTAGCAATTAAGTTGTTACAAACTTCTTAGCAAATATATTGGAGAATAACCAACATTTGTTGTTGATGAATTGTGATTGTCAAATGACAATAACCATTGTTGAAAAAAAAAACAATGATGTAAAAATATTTTGAGATATTTCAAAGTGTGGGGGTGCCTTACATTTAGGATACCATATGCTCAATTATTATTGTTTTAAACACTGTGTTTGAAGTGTTTTACTACTCAATTTGGGTATTTACAAATTTGTGAGAATTTGTTAAATAATGGATTTGATGAATCCATGAGATATAGCTTATGATATATAAAATTGAGCATATAGAAAACTCTCTTGAGGAGGGTAAAAAAAATTCAAGAGATATCATAAATAATATGATATACAGTGGATTCCTGTTGTATATACTGAGATACGCAGAAGTTAAATGAGAAAATCCACTAGTTTCCAAAATAAATATTTTGGATTGAATCCAACACATAGTGTTGATGTATTATATGCCAAGTTTTTAAATATATGTAATATTTGGAACTGTGGGGGCATAAATTATAAATTGCCTTTTTAAAATAGCAAATAAATTGGTGATAAGCCAACATTTAATGTTGATGGGTTGTGATTGCTAAAATGCAATAACTATTATGAAGAAAAATAATGGTATATGTGAAAATCTTTTGAGATATAATATTAATAAGCTAGCTTGAAAATTGTGGAGATATCTCAATTGATTTTGTGGGGTCAAAATTGACATATCAGATCTGTTAACTAAGCCTCGGGAAGAAATAATTAGTCGAGGGGAATGTGACTAAAGCCAACTTGAAATTGACAGCGATGACAACCCAACCTCTGTGATTGGCGATCCCATGAAGGAGGTTCAATGGGTAAGAACAAGTCGCGCGCCAGTTCTGCTAGCACTTAAATAATTTGCTAGTCCATTCCTATGACCCGGAAAAGTGCTAGATTGCATTTTTGGTGAGGCTGAGTTTATACTCTTAATGATTTCATAATCCTACGGGATGATGTGCTCATTGCAGGCACATTTAATGAAATCACCTCTACGAATGTCGGAGTGGGGCCGCTCCTATGAAACCTTGGCAAAGTTTCTAGAGCATTCGTTATGCACCAGCCACGCTCATGGCCGTCAACGGGAACAACCGCCGTTAACAGCAGAAATGTGGGGTATAATCTGGCTAATAGTACCTCTAGTATACGCCAAGAGTTGTGAGTTCATAGTCCATAGGACCACTGACTTCTCTGTGTACTAAGTATTATTGGTCTAGGTCTAGTTCATAGTCCATAGGACCACTAGATACAATGATTATACTCTTGTGTTACTCAATTAAGGCGTTCTTTTGACACATGTGGGGGATTGTTAGAAATATTGAGTGGGTGTGTCATAAAGAACAAGTCCCAAATTGTTTGGGATTGTGGTAGTCCAAATTATAAGTGAATTTGGATTACTATATGAGTTAAGAGGAGGAATGAACTTGCATAATAATGTGCCACTAAAAGTGAAATCCGGCTATTTATCCCCAAACATTATGTGCAAGTTTATTATGAATTGAGCACCTTTTATTCAGCAGTTTTTATGGAATATGGTATGCAAGTTTTGGAATAAATTGATTGCACATCAATACTATGTTCATAGCTGATTGTAGGAGCATAATGTTTATTGTGCGTTACACTCTTCAAGTCCTAAAAGGATTTTGTGAAACATTGATTTATAAAAACTTTTGTATTGAATGTGTATTCAATATAAATAATTTCCAAAACTGATTTCATCTTTATGACTGCCAACACACACCTTAATGGTATATCATTAATCATTTTAATGAGATTAAAACGTCCTATTTATTGTGATTTGAGACAGCAAACGTTTGGTTGAAAATGCTTATATATGAGGTGCTTCAATTGGTCTTGTGTTGTGCAGAAAAGAGCTGTTGAGTTCTGAATCACCAATTCTTCTCCTCTCTTACATATTTTATGCCTTATTGAGTAAAACTTCTTCCGTAGTTCTGTTGATCCTTGCTTAGCAAGAAGGATCTGTTTAATGCTGGGGAGAGCCGCGTCCTAAGCTTGCCGGTGGTCGCGGAATACCTCTAAAGTACAGTGTCCCTGAGGACACGACTCAGATCTTTTCTATTATTGTGTGTTCATTGTTTGTAGTTAAATTGCTGATTGGATGTATTAGCATTGGAGAGGAGCTAGAAGATATTCATGGAATATTTGATGATTTGGGAGCAGATGCTAACAATCAAATAACGCTGAACAAGAAGGCACACAAGGAAGTACAACGCCAACTATCACATTGTCGCCTATCAGATTGTCACCTAGCAGACTGTCGCCCATCACCTAGCAGACTGTCGCCTATCACCTAGCAGACTGTCGCCTATCACCTAGCAGACTGTCGCCCATCACCTAGCAGATTGTCGCCTATCACCTAGCAGACGGTCGCCCATCACCTAACAGACTGTCGCCTATTACCTAGCAGACTGTCGCCTATCACATTGTCGTCTATCTGATTGCCGCCTATCACATAGTCAACTATTGTGATTTTGTTATCGATCGCCAACAGTTTTAATCCACTAAGTCAACATCATTTTACCAACCACTTTCATATTTATGTAAAGCCAATTTTGGCGCGATTCACGACCTGTATTGCAATATTATTCAATCTTCAAATTTTCTGTAATAATATCTTACTGTTCTATTTGATGCAATTTAACTTACGGAAACTAAGTGGCAGTGAATGGTCATGGTCTCATGGACATATCTTCTGATAATGATTTTGATCGAGGAACAAGTTAGAGTTTATATTAATCTAATTTCAACAAGATGCTTAAATAACTTAAAGTTTCATCAAATCAATTCAAGGACCGCCGAGTTTCGTTTTCATAGGCGTTACACGAAAAGAGACGAGTGAGCTTTCCTTTTGTTTATTTTTTTCATTAATAGGAATAGGAATTATTTTTATCATCAAACATTGGTGCAACAACAACATCAATCGCAGCCTCCGAACTTACTCCTAATATTAAGCTCGTCCGAGGCTTTCCGCAAGCTTAATTTTATAGCTTTGTTTATGTGATTTTCTAATATGTGATTTTCTTATTTGTCTGGTATTTGCCTTCTTTTGTGGGTTGTATGTATTTGAGGTTTCCTATTATCATCTCTTTTCTGGTAATTGTTTTCAAACTCCATAGGTTTTTCACCTATTTGATAAAGTGTTTTCGAAATTCCTTTTTACAGCATTGACATCAAAGGGTGTGGATTCAAGTCAACATGCTTTCGGACAACCACCCTCTATCGCATTCTCCTGTGATCAGATCATGGTAGACAATAAGTTGTCCTTCTCATCACCAACCTATATGAGTATGACTAAAATATTTTTGTTTTTAAGATATGATTGATCTTGTTATTTTACAAAAGTCTTCTTGTTTTAGAGTCTATAAATACCTCTATTAAGAGGCTATATTCTTAGTTTTCTGGCGTGTGTCTATAGTATTCTAATTTAATATAATGAAAATATATCTTTTATTATATAAAAAAAGACTAATTGTTTTCTTATAAGTTAATTGAACCAGTTTGAAGAAAAATTTAGAAAAAATAATTTATAAATAATTCATTTAATTGTCTGATAGCTTTAAAAAATTCAGTTAGATTTTATACTTGATTGATTAAATATATCTTTTATTATATAAAAAAAGACTAATTGTTTTCTTATAAGAGTGCTTTCCATTTCATTTTTTTGTCTGTATGAGTCAACCACAGTACCACACCACAGCTGGCAAACCGTCGGTGTTAGAACTTTAATTCATTTATTTGCAGCCAAATTATTTTAATCAAATAGCTTTCCAGTTGGGAGAAATTTAATTAATGAACACTGTGTCCTAAATGATTTTGTATTATTCAGAGTTATAACTTATATATTTCAGAAAATCTTAAAGAAATTACAGTTTTTGGTGTCACTTTATATACAAGGTTAATTTTTTTTATCAGAAATATGCAAGCTTCATTTAACATTGAATGATTGTAACATAGATATCATACACTCATTAACAACAAATATAATAAAACATATTGCTCATAAAATCACAAGTAATCGGAATTCCCTATTTAAAATCCAAAGAGACAATTTGAACATATATAAATTCAACATCCAGCTAGGTACATTGCACACACATTGACGCGGTCAAGTACATGTAAGAATACAATCAAAGTCTGGCAAAAAAAAATCAAATTTAAAGGATTAGTGGTTGGAGAAAAATATGAGTTGGTGAGGTGAATTACTAATTCAGATTAATTAAAATGTCAGGAAATCAAGTGTTGAAGTTGAAAGGGGGTCCACTGGCCCAGGTTAAAACTTGAAATTGCTCCTTTCAGTCTCTATTGTGAGCTAGCAAATGAGGCTTTCTTTGTCTAGCGGCGGTTAGAAAAAGATCGATCTATCAAAAAGAAAACGAGTCTTGGCCATCAAGAAAAAAGACAAATAAAATCCTTTTGAATATGTAAAAGAATAATTAAAGTCACTAAATTTTTAAAAGGATAACTGAGGTCACAGACACTAAATTAACCACTGCATCATCCCCATTAACAACATGCATATTTAATCATTGTATCATCCATATGAACAATTAGAGCGTACCAATTAATCACAAGAACATTTTCATTAACCTTTGAATTTGTTGTCAATTGACCTTGATTGTCCTTCTTAAAAATTTAGTAGCTTTGATTGTCCTTTTAGATATTCAGAAGACTTTATTTGTCTTTTTCACTAAATTTTTTTCTTATTGTATATTTTGATACTTGATATATTTGATAATTCGAGTAGAGTTTTGCACCCTCAAGCCTTTCTTTTGTTTTGGGAACGCAGTTTTTGGGCCCATGCCCGAAATAGATTCCGGGCTTAGTAGTCACTTAATCCAATTTGTTGTTTTTCCTTTTTATTTTGTAATTTAAATAGTCATTTTCTTTTTGTTGATCGTGTGCAAAGTGCAAACTCTTTTTTCCCCATGAAATAAAGTAATTTCATTTTGTTGAATGAAATTCCCACAAGGAGCTTATAATATCATATTTCCATATGAAATACAGTAATTTCATTTTGAATGAAAACCTTTTTTTCTAAAATTTTCTTTCAAACCTTTCAGTAAAACAGGTTCATATCAATTTGCAATTTGCAGAGGATAACAAATTGGTATATCTAGAGTATTAAGTTAAGGTTGTCAAACTCGTGAGTTTAAGTAAACTCGTGGAGATAAGCTAAACTCGGATCGTAGACTCGAATCGTAGACTCGTAAAAGTTTACGTTTATCAAAAAACATGTATTTTTTTTATATAATTGAATAAGAATATAAAAAATAATAATAAATTGACTTGAATTCATTTTAAATATAGATAGTAAATTTAAATATATCAATATTCATACTATATCAACCTCGATAGATAAATTTCTATGAAATCTATATTTGAATTCATTAAATTTTGTCAATTAAAAATAATTAAAATGAGTTTACTAGTAAGTTAACACAATTTTCTTTAAGGTAAAAACGTAAAAACGGTGAATTCACAATGTAAACACGTAAGTTTCTACCGAATTTTTAAAGAGTGAAAATTTTGGTGACTCGTGACACGTTTTGATTAGGTAGTGTCGTAAAAGCGGTAAAATCGGAGAGTCAACTCGCGAGTTTAACAACAATTTCATTGGAATGTCAAGTTAATTTTTCGTAAAAAGCATGTCACAATGCACTAAAACACATTAACAAACATTATTCAGAAAGCCATCATTGCTCTCATGAAGTGGTATGTGATACGTTAAATTCAATAACCTTAGATTTTTTTTTTCGGTAAAATTAACTTGGAATCTAAGTAATTCAGTTAGAATTTGAAAGGGACTCTCCCTTAAAAAAATTGAACCCCCACCTTACCCTATTGGATTCAAAATTGTGAAAATAATATACTACATCTTTATAATTAGACACACATCTACACTTAATTGCATTATTTTTTTGCCAACAACTGTACGAATTATATCAAGTTTTGTTTGATAAAAAAAGATATCAATAGTTTCAACATAAGATTTGTTTACTTAAAACTAACTTAGAATCCAAGTAATTCAGTTAGACACACATGCATGACTTGTTTGCTTGTGATTTGTTTGATCATAAATAAATATAGCGGTAAACCAATTTTATCCAACCTCTAGGATGAGATCTAGAGAATATATATGTGTGTACATGTATATAATAATAATAATAATAATAATAATAATAATAATAATAATAATAATAATAATAATAATAATAATAAAATGAAATTCGCGGATGTGTTTGGTTTTGATGATTTATTATTATTATATTTGTCACTCCACTGGTGCGTTGCGTTTTTGCACTTTCCCACAATCTCGCAGTGAGGCCGCCAAGTAGTGATTACTACGTCCCAAAATTCGAATTTCAAAATCTCCCAATTCACTTCTAGGGTTTCAATCGGATCTACTCCAAACATTTTCGCTCACCACTCTCACTCTCAGGTATCACTTTTTCTTTTTAATCATATTCCTTTATGCTTCATGTTGCTTGTTTCATCCGCCCCTTTCTACTAAATTTTCATATTTCTCGATCTCGATTTATCATATTAACTTTCTTCACAACACACTTCTTATCAAAACCTTTTGTCACCTACTGTTTCTGATTACTAGAGGTCACACCAATACACAATTATCTTATTAATTTAATACACTCTATATGTTACATTGTTTACCTTTTGCATAAACAATTTGTTATCTACCAAGTAGTAATTGACATCTCTAGTTTGTTACTCGGCCAATATATAGAGACTGTTTTTAGGTATTTAATCTTGGCAGAATAATGTAATATGACTGTCATGGTTGTTACAGGTTGCTTTGTTATGGATTCCACGGAACAGACGAACCAACACCGCTCATTTTCGATCAAATTATGGCCCCCTAGCCAGAGTACTAGGTTAATGCTTGTGGAGCGAATGACCAAGAATCTGACTACGCCGTCCATTTTCTCTCGAAAGTATGGACTGCTTAGCAAAGAGGAGGCTGAGGAGGATGCCAAGAGAATCGAGGGAAAAGTGTTCGCTTTGGCTAACCAACATTTTGAGAAGGAGCCTGATGGTGATGGAAGCTCTGCCGTGCAGATTTATGCGAAAGAATCGAGTAAGCTTATGTTGGAGGTGTTGAAAAGAGGCCCCCGTGTGAAGGAAGATGGAGAATCTATCGTTGGTGCGGCTGCTGAGACTGTCTTTGATATATCTGGAGGGCGCAGAGCCTTCATTGATGGGGAGGAAGCTGTAGAACTTCTGAGACCCTTGAGAGGACCGAATTCGTATACTAAGATTTGCTTTAGCAATCGAAGTTTTGGCTTGGATGCTGCTCGTGTTGCTGAACCCATCCTGTCATCCATTAAGCATCAATTGACAGAAGTTGATCTATCGGATTTTATTGCTGGAAGACCTGAAGCGGAAGCTCTTGAAGTGATGACTATATTTTCATCAGTGCTGGAAGGTTGTGCTTTGAAGTCTCTCAATCTGTCAAATAATGCCATGGGTGAAAAGGGGGTCAGGGCATTTGGGTCACTCTTAAGTTCACAAATTAACTTGGAGGAGCTATATTTGATGAATGATGGTATATCAGAGGAAGCTGCAAAAGCAGTTTCTGAATTGATTCCTTCTACAGAGAAGCTCCGAGTTCTTCATTTTCATAATAACATGACTGGAGATGCAGGGGCAATCGCCATAGCTGATATTCTTAAACGTTCCCCAGCCATAGAGGATTTTCGTTGTTCATCTACCAGAGTAGGCTCTGATGGTGGTGTTGCCCTAGCAGAAGCCCTAGGGACTTGTACACATCTGAAGAAGCTCGATTTGCGGGACAACATGTTTGGTGTAGAAGCTGGAGTTGCTCTAGGTAAAGTTATTCCTGTTTTTGCAGATCTGACTGAGATATATCTCAGTTATTTGAACTTAGAGGATGAGGGGGCAGAAGCAATCACTAATGCTCTCAAAGAATCTGCACCATCGCTAGAAGTTCTGGAAATAGCTGGAAATGATATCAGTGCTAAAGGTGCTGCTTCATTGGCTGCCTGCATTGCCTCCAAACAGTTTCTTACCAAGTTAAATTTGTCTGAGAATGAATTGAAGGATGAAGGTGCAATTTTGATTAGCAAGGCACTGGAAGAGGGTCATGGCCAATTAAATGAAGTTGATTTGAGCACTAATGAAATCAGAAGGTCGGGAGCTAGGCTACTGGCTCAAGCTGTTGTGCAAAAACCTGGATTCAAGTTGCTCAATATCAATGCAAACTACATATCTGATGAAGGTATTGATGAGCTGGAAAGTATATTTAAAAATTGCCCCCATATGCTTGGTCCCCTGGATGAAAACGATCCAGAAGGTGAAGACAATGACTTTGATGACGAAGCTGAAGAGGATGGTGATCAGGATGAATTGGAATCAAGACTGAAGGGACTAAACATAAAGCATGAATCTTGAGATTTTCATCCATGTTACCCATAATTTTAATTTCGATAGTTCAATTTGTAGTTTCAATTGACAGTTTGTTTTTTTCAGTCACGGTAGCCAGCTATAAATCTGTTGTATTTTATCAGATTCTCATTCGGTTATACTTGACATTTTGAAGAAATGTTTCAATTAATTCCATTAACGTGATAAGCATTTATTATGGAAGTTGTTGGGCCCTGCTATGTTTTTTTGAGGCACTCTCTGATCTTTGGTTGTTGGGTGAGTCCCCTCCTTTAAGTCGTTTGTGTGCATTTTTTATCCCTTTTATTGATGAATGCCTGGTGTTGATAGGTGTTTAGACAACCCAATTATTTTATTTATCTAGTTGATTGACCAGATTTTGAAAGTTTAGTAGCTATCAAACTACGTGGAGAAGCTACAAATGGGATTTGGTCACAAACTTAAGGAACTAGTTCTGTTTAAGAATTAGTTTATGTTTCTTATATTGTTACGACCAATCTGCAACATTTGCGATCCAGCTTGGGCTCTTGAAATGCTCTTGTGCATTTTGTAAAACAGAAATGACACGTTACATTCACACTCTAAAGCTGAAGTAGTACTTCTGAACAATATGCGGAAATATTAAAAAAAAAAATCTCATTTCAAGAACAATTTGGTGGAGAGTAGAGTTCTCTAGCACACCATTTTCCGTTACAGGGTAACATAAATTACTTGCAATATGCTTTGGCTATGAGCTGATCATGCAGGTACTGCAACCTTTAGAGCCTCCAATATTTTATCATCTAGCTCAAACTTAATATCCTTCTTGTCTCTCCCAATCTTTACATACTCACCATATCGTTCTTTCAAGTCCTCAGGAAGGTTTGTAGTGGATGTCCACCCCAACTTTTCTTTGGCCGCTCTAGGCTCCGCATAGAAGTGCTGCATCATGCATAGTCATATATGTAAAGCATATATTGGGGGAACGTGTGTGAAAAAGATGAGCATGTGGCCAATACACTGGTCAGCAAGGCATTTATCTAGAATAGTCCCATGCCTTTGATAAATGTGGCCAATACAATGGTCAGTGTTATGCTAGTATTTGAAACATCTGAGTCAAACAGAAGACATGTAATTACCATATTGCGGAAGGGGAAGGCTTTCTTAGCATCGACTCACACAGTTTTAGGGTCATGAAGCACAATGTTAACAGGACGCTGAGCTGCTTGGGCACATAATTTGGCCATTTTCAAAACCCAGATTTGGGGAAAAACTTAATTTTTCTGAAAGCTATTTCCAAAATTTATTATCCTAAAGCAATTTTAGTAGTTTTTTTCGCTTAAAAGCTATTCTCAAAAAATAATCTAAACACACTTATTTAGAGATTATAATTATTCACATGACTATATCTCTCATACTCTCATTTATTTGTAATTTGGTCATTAAACTCTAACTTGTTGGTAAAGATGGAAACAATTAAGGAATCTGACCTGTTATGTTATTAGTTAGTTTGTAGCATGTAATAGGTCATTTTTAAGCATAAGTTTGGCATATCCACTGAATAGGCGTGATCTTGAAGGCTGTTAAAATAACCATTATTATAAACAATACTCCCTCCGTTCCTAAATATAAGATCACTTTGGTTAATTTGGGGAGATTAAGGAAGACAATAAAATTACATGATCTTCCCAAAATCCCCTCAATTACTTAACTTTAAAAGGAGGAGGGGTTTTCAATGAAAAGAAGGAGTATAAGGGTAGTTTGGGCAAAACTTGAGATAAAATAGGAAGTGATCTTATATTTAGGAACTTATCCACTTCCCCAAAGTGATCTTATATTTAGGAACGGAGGGAGTAGTACTGTACAAAGCAACAACCCAAGACACACAAGTTCAATGTTATCAAACAAGAAAAAAGAACACAAGTTCAATACAAAACAAGAGTTTAAAAGACATGCACATAAACAAAACTAATAATATTGTACAACCAATTACAAAGAGAGAAACACTTAGATTCTGTTGAAAACAACTACTCCCTCTCTTCCTAAATATAAGATCACTTAAGCAAATTTTGAGAGATTAAAGAAAACATTCCAATGAGTTATGATTACATGAAATTTCCAAAATACCCCTCACCTAAGTTTTAAAAATATCCTCTCAACTTCAAACCACTATTTTTTTGGTGAAATGAGTATAGAGTTAATATGCGAAAAACTTGAGTCAAATTAGAAAGTGATCTTATATTTAGGAACAAGCTCTCCTCCCAAAAGTGATCTTATATTTAGGAATGGAGAGAGTATATGAAAATGAAGGCATGATTGAGAGTGTGTCGGAAAAACTTAGATACGTACCTATGTAATTTTATTTTAAACTAAAGGTATAAATCTAATATTAATAAAATATATATTTTTTAAAAAAATTGAAGGAACTATATGTCAACTTGTTAGTCCTGATAGATATTTTTAAAATGTCCAGGTTTAACCTATTTAGTTATTTGAAAAAAAGTCTAGGTCTAGACTTATATGACCCATTAAACCTAGGTATAGACAAACCTGTAATAGACCAAGCTTAAAGCTTCTATTAACGTCATGACATGTTTCCAACTCTACTTGTTGCAATTAAAGTCCTATCTTTTATTCATTTTTTTAATTTAGGGCGTGACATTTTTTTGTACAAATTTAATTCTCTTAAGGCATATATATATGAACTAAATTCGAAAATTGTTAGAATTATAAGGAATAAACTCACAAAGTTAAAGTGTGGTGATAAAGTATAAACCAAAACAAAACTATAACTAGTTTACAAAGATATCAAAACTATAAATGAATAAAAAGATTAGCTTGTTAAAAAAAACTCGTTAGAGGAGGAAAAATTAATAAGTAGGTCATTATTTTCTCTATATGCTGTCCGTTGGAGGTGAGGGGCTTACTACTGACCAATGACCATAACTCTATAACCACTTAAGTAACTCTTATTAGAAGTAACAAATAGAATAACATTTCATGATGGGCTACATTTTCTAAAGATAAGCGAATCTACAAATTGCTTTACTTTTTTTTTTTTGGTAACAATACAAATTGCTTTACTTTATCCTTAATATAATACTTTTTTGCTGAAATTCTTGATATAAAATCTAACTAAATTTAGTCAGATAAATTAAAGAAGCTAAATAAGTCTTAATCATATCATATTATAAATAAGTCCAAATAAACCAATTTCTAAATAAATATTTTTAATTTTTTTAGTTTTTTTTTTAGAAAATCAACATAATATTACTATATTAAACACAGGAGGGTAGGGAAGGAGTAAATAAAATCATGGCTATTGGGGTGTAAAGGTTTTATTTTGCCTGAAGCAGACAAGTGAGAAAGAGTATACGCATTAATGAAGAGGAGCGGGGAACAAGAAAATAGCATAAATAGTAGATAAGTGAATGAATGAATAGAGTAAAGTAGAGTAATAAAAGAAAAAGGGAGCTTTCAGATTTCCGAACGTTACACATAGGAGAAAAAGCGGGCCCACCTATATTTAAATAAAAGCCTTCCTTCTCTTTCGAAAAAACTATCCGTTTGAGCTGTGGAGACTACCATGACAACCTCTCTCCATCACTCACCCTCTCCTCTCCAGGAGGCCTCAAGTCCTGTGTTTAGCCCTTCCTCTGACAAGCGTTTCTGGAGCAATCTCCGCAATAAGATCGACTCCATTCTCCATGATCCTCCTCACCCCAAAATCTCCTTAGACAACAAAAACTCTCCTTCTCCTTCTACTCACAATCTCCCCAATAAGGTCGGTCTGTACAAATATTATGAAAACTCTCTTATTTACTCCACTAACTAAGAAATATATATATCTAGTGGGTTTCATTTTTTGGGGCTACTTTGATTTTGCAGAATGACAAATCTAAGCAACTCAAGGAAGGCTCCTTGCTTCTTATTAGAGGATTTGATTCCATCGCCCACACTCTCTCCCTCCTTTCTAACAATCTCGACAACGCCTTACAGGTCTATATTACCTTATCATTCTCAATTCTCAGATCCTTGTTGGTTTATCTCTTTTTTGGGTTTTTCCATTACATTGAAATTGAGTTTTTTCTTGGGTTTTTTTTGGGCAAAAGGGGGCTAGAGAATTGGGTCAACCCCCCACATTGACCGACATATTCCAAAGCAGACACAACCAAAAGTCTGAGACCAAAGAAGCCGAATCACAAGATAAAAACAAAGAAGAAGAGGAATCGAAGAAAGGCACAAAAAGGAAGTATGATCCCTGTGATGTTCCTGAAGATTCTGCCCATCATTCCCACAAGCCAAATCAAGAAGAACCCAACAGAAACAAAAACCTCAAAAAAGCCAAAAATGTTGGTACCTAACTCAATTCAATTCATCCTCTAACATCCAAAATTACACACACCATTTATGTAACTAAACCATATATTTGTGTTTGTTCATTTATGTATCAGCTGGCAGTTATAATGGCAGGCAAAGCAGCCACACTGGCAAGAGAATTGAAGTCTATAAAGTCGGATGTGAGCTTCTTACAAGAGAGATGTGGTCTACTTGAAGAGGAGAATGGAAGGCTGAGAGATGGGTTTGCAAAGGGAATGAGGCCAGAGGAAGATGATCTTGTGAGGCTTCAGCTTGAAGCGTTGCTTGCAGAGAAATCAAGGCTGGCCAATGAGAACACTAATCTGATAAGAGAGAACCAGTGCTTGCATCAGCTAGTTGAATACCATCAACACACCTCTCATGATCTCTCTGAATCATATGAACAGGTCATTCAGGGAATGTGCTTGGACTTCTCCTCTCCATCTCCATCTCCATCTATTGCTGCAGATGAAGAAGATCAAGATCATGATGATGATGGTGATGATGTTAAGAATAAAGTATTTCAAACGCCTAGGGATGATGATGGAAACTGAAATATTCACCCTTTAATTTTTATGGTACTCATGTATTTTTCCTCTTATTATATAGTTCTCATGATGAGAAAATACTGAAATTGTTAGGCGTCCTGTTATATCTTGTATGCATTAGTATTCAATATTTTTATACCTCAGCTCATTGTAACTTTGATTCAACTGGGAATGTTATTAATAAATCGAAATTATGACTGATAATATTAATTATCTTATTTAATGAAGAGAATGATTGTTTTCTAAACGAATTTTCGTGTGGTTTGAAGAATTATGGCTAGAAATATTGAAACCTTAAGTGTTTTTGTCTGTGAAACAAGGTTAGAAGCATGCATAACTTTACAATTCAGTCTTACATTCAAAGATATAGAGGCGTAATTCTATCTGGTGTCAGAGGGTGGGATATTCATGTGCTTCTCAGTAAAAAAAAAAAAGGAATTTTCATGTGCTTTTCTTCCTTTTCTTTTTGGGAATTTTTTTCTGACAGTGCTTATAAAATTCGAATGCCTTTTTTAAGATTAGGAATAAAATGCTAAGTATTTTTACTAATACAAAAGAAATTGGGATAAAAAAATGTTGGATGCGAAGTTTAAACCACATTTTTTTCTATGTTTTTAGTTTAAAATTTATTTGCTAATAATTTGGTTAAGAAATAGGAGTATATGTAAGTCTTAACTTTTTTTTTTTTGGCGTGTTGAGAGAAGAGGGGTACCCAAGATTCCTTCAAGCAAAAATATTGTGGAACACCAGGCCAGCCTCACTGTTTAACTTTGGTCTTGGAGTACTACACAGGCCCAAATCCCATCAGACCCCATGAATTTGAGCCTAATCAAGCCATGAATTTGAGCCTAATCAAGCCAGACCAAACCCAGAGTGAAGCTCAATTCCACCATCTACTACATTTTATGGACAAACTGTACTTATCTACTATTACAAATTAACAATAGGACCCTCTCCCTTTTCCTCTCCTCTCTCATCCTTTCTTTTTTTTATTACCCAAGGGTATCCCCACCAGCGTGTCAAGTGAAACTAATGACTAATCCCTCGCTGTTCTGAAGTCCACATAGAAGGTAGACAGCTGACCTGTAAATTTGCTCCATTCGCAAGAGCTAGGGATCGAACCCCCAACCACTTTCTTAAGGGACGAGAGTAATTACCACTCACGCCAACCCAAGAGGTTTTCTCCCATCCTTTTCTCTTCCACCAACATTGGATCAATGATCTAAAATAAACCTAACTAATTTTATAAAAATAAACATTCTTACAGTGATACATAAAAATCTCTCAAATAAATTTAATGTGGCAAACTTTGACTATCACTATGCATTTATATTTTATTTATATTTTTTAATTACAGCTATGAATTGTTTAAATCAATTTTTTAAGGATTAAATATATTTAAGATATTTTTATATATTATCATAATATAAAATTTATTTTTTAAAAAGTAATTAGATTTAATTTAGGCCATTAAATTTTTGATCCAATGATGGTGAAACGAAAATAACGAAAAATGAGATGATAGGAGAAGGAGAGGATCCTTGTCCAATAATACCATGCATTGTAATCCCACCTGTACTAAAAAAAAAATAAAGGATTCATTTTAATTTTAAAATATTAGATCTCACATCATTTAATTTGTTTCTCAATTTAATATTTTTAATTTGCTGAAAGCACATTTGTTGATTTCATTGAGGACATTTTAATAATGAACATGATTGAAGTGAGCACAAGAGCGACCCAGTGCACTAGACTCCTCATTTAATGAAGTGTGTGAAAGGATAGATGTACACATACTTACTGTCATGCATATATATGGTATTTTTTTTATGTTTGAAGCTATGACCTCGAAGTATGGCAGCAACATTTCTATTGTTCGAAAACTTGCATATTTTATTATTTTAGAAAATCAATAATCCACATTTCTTACAAATAAATTTGTTTTATACATGTTACAAATAACTTTATATATGTACATGTTACAAATAACTTCATATATGTAAATAAATGGGCGAAATCCCAAAAATGATACATAACTATTGGCCAAAGAACAAAAATAGTACATAAATATTCCAAGGTACAAAACTGATACTCATCTTTTACCATGTGATCAAAAATGATATTTTCACTAATATGACAATAATATTAGACATGAAATGTCCAAAATGCCCTTATAATTAAATAAACTTTTACAAGGTGGTGATTAATTTATAAGAGCATTTTGGACTTTTCATGTCTAATATTATTGTCATATTAGTGAAAATATCATTTTTGATCTCATTGTAAAAGATAAGTATCATTTTTGTACCTTAAAATAATTATGTACTATTTTTGTTCCTTGATCAATATAGTTATGTATATCGTTTAGTTGTTATGCACTATTAGTGGTGGTATGTATGACATTTTATGTCTTGGTCAGGTGTCCTCTTTCTTAATGTGCTAGAAATTAAGGAATGAGGTTTCCTTCTTACCTTGGAATCTAAGAAATGCCAAGTGCTGGGCATAGAAGATATTCATTGAAAGTAGGAAGCTTCCAGAATGATATATCTGCCGTCCATATAAAAGCATCCAATATTATAATATATTGATTATATTCACGTAAGATGAAGCGCATTTCTTTTTGGTCCATTCTATGCTACTTACCTTCGAGCAACCATTAGTTTCATGACAAGCTTTCATACTCTACGTTTGATCTCTGCATGCCTGAAAATTGAAACCGAAAGACAAACAATAAAGCACCGCCGCTATCATTAACCTCGTCAAAAGTCAACACTTGAGCGCACAGAACCATTATTCTTTAATTTCGTCCTAAAAAATATTATATATAATTGCAAAGCCGGCATGGTTTACTAATTAATAAAACTAACGATGCATATATACTTTTACCTAGAGCGCACATAATAATCAATGAGGTCTAGCTGGCCGTAGGGTTTCTTCTTCACTGGTTGGTCAACATAGAACAAAACGTGGATCGTAAAGTGTATCATGCAAGCAAATTCGATGGCCAGGGCCTCGACCTTTTTTCTCACAAAGTGTTCATGGCGCATATATTCTTGCCTCCCCTCAAATTTGTTACTTCTTCGATCACTTAATAAATCAAAAGCAGTACAACAGTTAGCTAGAAAGGAATTAAAAAGAACTACGTGAATAATGCTAGCTATAGGTCCATCCTCTTCTTCTTGTTCTTGTTCTTCTACTTTTCTTTTATCGATTCAGCATTAATGCACGTAGTCCTATCGAACCTCAATTTGTTGGAATAAGATTCTGATCCTTCAGAGTATGCATCTAATTATATATATGTTTGTCTCAAAACTAACCTCGGACCTCATATAAATGATGTTTCACGTCATCCTATGACTGAATTTTACCAATGTTTGGTAGCTAGTTTGCCGTGTTCTAAAGGGACCACATTAATCAATCAATCAACGTTATGAGAGAAAAACGATCCATGTGACTTACTCCCTCATTATATATTTATTTTTCGATATTTTTTTTTTGCTTATATACTTGAAATAATGAAAGCAATTAGACATGTAATAAGACAGACATTTGCACGTGTTATCCTTTCATGCCCCATAATTACTCACTCATTTGTAATGATCATATATGATTACACCGCGTTGTGTCCATGCAAGCATCCAGAAAATACCAACTATATATGACTAAACACCAGCTTTGTTTTTCAGTAGTATTGATAAAATGGATATTTTATAGTGGTGATGGCCTGTTTCAAATTATCTTTCATATATATACAAGATTGTAACAGTAGAATTCCGCCTGTCATTAACTCAATTAATGGTGATGAGACATGACAATGTCTTGTTTTAGGTAACGAGACATACTTAATTAAGCTACTGTTTGATATATTAAAACTAAGAATGTTTCACTATACAAGGTTCACACCAATTAAAATGTAAGGAGGTACAGACACATGCATCCATACATGAGCGAAGAAGCTATTCTCGACAAATGAACCTATAGTCCAATTTACATGACAACAACATTACTATTGTTTAAGACTCACCCTCGATTGTTTATTCAATAAGCCACATAGTTATTATATTTTGATACCTTATATGATTATATATTACAGCGCTCAATAAACATATACGTTTTTTTTATAGAATTCAAGATAGTAGTATAACATGCATGGTCACTCTGAATTGCATGTTATGATGAGAAGATAAACGAGGAGTGCTCGCCACATTTTTAGCTGTATAATATATAGCATTGATTCTCTTGTTTTTTGTGTGCATATGACAGATTCCTAGACAGTCCAATACTGCACTGTATCCTGTAGATCAAATCAATCCTTTTGATTTATATTGTCGAAGAAGCTAGAAAGATATGTGTACGGACTAATGTTCTACCAGGAGGGATACATATATATAGACTGAAAGCTTTTGAAGATTTGCTTGATTTGATTTCAACAGTTCTTCAACTTGTCGAAGCAAACAATTTATGCAATTCCCGTACAGATTTTTGACAGTGCAAAGAGATTTGGCCAATAGAAAGCCAGGAAACGCCAAAAAGTAAAAGGTAATGAATTTATGCTCTCTTTTGCTTTCACTCCCAAAAACACACTTACAGCTATAGATTTTGAATAGCGCGTGACATAAACTTCATGATTGATGAAACAAGTCAAGAAAAACAATAAATTATTAGAGGGACAATTATACTAAGATTTTATCATTGTTTGGTCGGTTGACTCTAAATAAATAAATATCTCTCTTCTCCACTCGAGAAATATTTTATTCCACAAATTAAGAACCTATAATACGTTCCCTACACAGTTAACTTCACGTAAGTTTCACTTAAAAACGTCAGACTATTGTTTATGTAGGATGATATTCATGTAACAAAACATTGTCGTATGTGTTTAGAGTTTGGACCACTCTGAGTTCCATATTAGGTTTGTTCCAAACCTATCGGAGTATTTATTTTCAGTGAATGAATGATATTTGAATCTTGAAAGAAAAGAAACAACAATTATACAAGACTAAACTAACCTAATAAAGTATTTTTGACGGAAGGACGTAATCTTTGTGATTGAACATAACAAGCAGAGAGAATGAAAACATGGTGATGAGTACGAGAGAACATATATAGTAGCAACTGTTTTTGGCTTCTGTGGCAAAGTATTTAGTCTCTGTTGATGGCAATTCCACGTCGATAGAATTTTCAACCAATGGCTATAAAAAAATAGAAGCCAAAGCAAACGAATCCAATTATATTGGAAAGACTCGAAAAAGATCACTGTGTTTTCTAGTGGTCAACCAACTTATGAGTAGAACCATACAAAGGTTCCTTTATCACAATGTTATAACTTCCAATTTTTTTTTCACTAATCTTTTTAGTATATAGACCAAAGATATATTCCACTACTCCTGTCTTGTGCCTTTTACAACTAGTCATGTTCCCACTGAGTTTTTTCCCTTCACTTTATTCCTCTGTAATTTTGAATCCAAGTTCCAATTAAGTCCCTATTGATAAAAAGCGCATGTCTTGTCAATAAGCTAAATCTTTAATTCTCGCATGTATTTATGTTTGTGTGTGTGTGTGTACATATGACATAAACACAGACAAAACCTAAGAGACAAAGACAGTTAATCGGCAGATAGAGGGATTATTAGCTGACAAACTAGTGAAAAAGTAAAAAAAAAATGGATGTTAAAATAATAATTAATTGTATATATATTAGGTTTGTTTTTTTATCTTATAAATTTAATTTGCCTTTCAATCATTCACTGTGAAACTTATTTCCTAATAATTGGACACTTAAAGAAAAAGGTTACTGCATATGCAATTTACCAAGTATAAAATCAGACTCCATGACGTTTTGCGTATTATTGTAACATATATAGATGAGTATGTAGAGGGTATTATACTATAATCAACTATAATGGAGACTGTGGTGAAAAAAGTTGATATTTTGGATACTTAAAAGAAAAAGGTTACTGCATATGTAATTTACCAAGTGTATCTTTTTTGTTGTCATTGTAACGTATGGGATGAGTAAAATGGTTGTAATAATTTTACCATCAACTTGGTATACAATTTTCTTCCCACTACAATAAAGTTACAGACAGCACTCTGTTGTTGCCCAACTATAAATCGAGCTACACCTGCCTCACTTCTACTTCATGCCCATTCCTCTGCTATCTCCTACATATCATCCTCTTTATCTCTTTTTTCACAGAACTCATCTTCAATCTCAAGCCAAACCGAAGATGAGTTCTGTTTAAATCCTTCTTCTTCAGACCAAATCTCCATCTTTTCTCATCATTTAGCTGGAACTTGGGGAGAGAGTGAGTCAGAAACAGAAACAAAAAGGCAAAAAAAATAAAAATTTTGTGTCCTTTTTCCTGTTGTGTTTTTTTGGATAACACAAATGTCTTCTTCAAGTGTGTGTCAAGGGTTTCAATCATGCATGGAGCCTTCTATAACTGAACCACAAATTCTGAGGCTCAAATTGGCTCCACCATCTTCACTCTCTGAATCCCAAGAGAAATCCAACAACACAAACGATGAAAGTGTCACCAAAATGGACAAAAATGCTGAAATGGGAGGATGGGGTTTTCTGCTGTCTCTCAAGAAAACAGAAGCTCCTCAAAATGTTTATGTTCATCCTGCACAGAAACACTCCTCTTCCATGCTCACTGGAAAGAGCTTGGAAATGTGCACTGAAAGTCTTGGCAGTGAGACTGGTAGTGATAATGCCAGCCAAAACATGGACGAACTTGACCTCCTTTCATCAGAAAATAGCAACACTTGTTTCTCAAAACACACCTCAGAACCTTCCAAAAGTAACACTACTGTTTCCAGAAGAATGAAACGTTCCAACAGCTTCCCACCTCCTCTTACTTCTATTACAGATTTAGGAGGGGTTCAAGTTAGGCCTCATCGTGAAGATGGTAGACTGATCTTAGAAGCTGTAGCTACCCCTTCAGTTCAACCTTGTTTCCAAGCACAAAGGAGTAATGGAAGGCTCACTCTTACCATGTTTCAGACCTTCATTTCTGATGGTGATGATGATGATGAAGAAGAAGAGAAAGTGGCTGATGAAGAAGATCAAGAGGAAGAGAAAGTGGAAGAGGAAGGAGGTTTTGTTGGTGATCAAGATGCTGATGATGCAGAGGAGATTGTTGATGATGAATTTGGAAAGAGAAAGTTGGCAAGACCAGGAAGGTGCAAGGAAAGTGGGAACAGAAACAACAATGCGATGCCCAATTGGAAGCTATTTTGGGTGGCCACTTAGAGCCTTTTCTTCTCACTGTGTGTGGCTTTCAGCTGCGGAACTTACCAATCTTATCTTGATCAATCCTTTCTATTTTATTTTTAGTTTTATTTTTGAGTTCCCTTTTCAGGATTTCAGTGATTGTTTATGATTGGAAGATTGATGCTTGGAGTTTCAGAATGTCCTAATTGGTAGTTATTATAGTTATTAGTTATGTTGGACATTGTCCTTCTTTCATATTCTCACTCTTTCCACCCTTTTGTGGTCTCTGTATCCATTTTATCTTATTCATTATGCTTTCTATGGTCCTAGTAATCTCCGAAAGCATAACACAAGCAGAGAAGGAAAAAGCAAAATAAACAATACACATAGACACACACACACACACAAACACACACACACACTCCAACCAGTCCTATCCGAAGCACCTATTTGAGGAGTTGCTCTTGGTGTTAAATATAGGACCTGATTCTAATTCTTGTCAACTTCTTTCAAAATTATGTTTAAAGGGTCGTCTTTTCTCACCGGTAATCTCGTTTGATGTGGGTTCTGAATTAGTGTGTTCGAATATGTCTCTTTGCAAAAAACAAGAATAAGGTTGTCTAGTGTATTCTATTCTCCATACCCTCACTTAGTGGGAACTAGAATTTAGTTGACCTTTTCTAAATTATGTCCATTAGTGCAACGTCAACGATAATAAGAAAAGAGACAGGAAATAAAGGAACTATTTGCATCCTTAATTTAATCAAAATTGTTAAATAGATTCTATATTCAGTACAGGAAGAATTATATATATTCCCCTCCTTTTCCTTCATCATTTATTGCGATTCAATTATAAGCCAGCAATGGTGAAGCTTGAACATGTTACGGACTACCAAGTGGACCCTAGCATGAATCACATTGCATTTATTTTAATATTATAGCCACTGCACATGCTTCATGTTATTATGAGTTACATAAAGAGGTGAACTCTATTATCAGCTTTCATCATCTTCAGTTTCTTCAAGTGTCATTTTGTTCAATCTCCATTAGACTAAACATGGTATGCAGGTCTAAAATATTTTTTTTCTTGAAAGTGATTATCAAAGTCAATGGTAATGGTGAAACAACCTGAATTAAATTCTCCCCTCTAGCCTTGTCCTTTAAAGTAAAGGCAAAGGTGCAAAAATAGCCACCGTAAATTTAAAAATGGGCAACTATAACTCTGGTAAATTGAAGGGGGCAAAACTGTACACTGTAAACTAAAATGGGGCAAAACCATACATTGTAAACCAAAATGAGGCAAAAGTAACCTCTCTGTTAGGCTGAGTTAAATAAACATTTTCCAGACGTGGGCTCCACCATCAGTAAATGACAAGTCAATTCTAAAATCTAACGTGAAAGCTAAAATGCATCCAGTTGAACCCTAAATCACTAAAAACGAACCTAAACCCCCAAATCATTTCGATAAAAAACCAAATAGAACCCCAAATCATGTGAAATTCACCTTACTTCTACGTAATCATCTGAAAAAATAAAGTCTCATAAAAAAATTAAAGTCTAATCAACATATTGCACCCTTAAATGTATGACACATCATTTATTGATGGTGGGGTCACGTCTAGAAAACGTACTTTTAAATTTACAATGGTTATTTTTGCACATTTGCCCAATTTTGCCCCATTTTGATTTACAGTGTACAGTTTTGCCCCCTTCAATTTACCAGAGTTATAGTTGCACATTTTTAAATTTACAATGACTATTTTTGCACCTTTGCCCTTAAAGTAACAGTAACAGAGGGGTTGACATTGGAGTGTTTCTCGCGGAAAGTGCTTCTTTGGATTGACATTTTAAATCTTCCAAATAACTTCTAAATCGTGATTTTATTTACAACCTATGAGGTAAACATGTGAGAGGAGTTCTCTCGCATAATTTAACTGTCCATCTTGCAGTGAGATATGATAATGCACGGGTTGTTTCATTTTCCATCTCATTTAACGGAAATAAATAGCAAAACAGCATGAAAGAGGGATTGAAATTGAGAAGGGAGATGAGGGCACTTGGATTGTAGACTTTTGAAGCAAATTAATTAAGGTCCCATGGTGATTGTAGAGCTACTTGCCTTTATTCATGGATTGCATCTATGCTGAAAAAGAGGTCTTAGGAAATTAACGCTGTATAAATAGAAGCAATTAACCTTCACATGAGAGGGTGTGGATCGCAGAAGAACCATCCTTTTAGTAACAGTGCTAATGATGCTAGGTTACTTTTACTTGGGGATTGAAACACAGGGGTTTCTCATATCTATAGAAAACACATTCATGTAGTTGACCACTTAACAAAGTATTCACATAAGATTGGTGACAATTTAGTTATTCTTGATTAACAACCTTCTGACATTTATCAGGCGTGTATTGATGAAGGATAGAGTGGTCTTCTTTTATTTTGTTTATAATCTTGGTTATGAGATAATGATATCCACTTTCTATTAAAAAAATTGAGAAGGGAAAAATTAAGAACATGTTCAGAACAAAAAGGTTTAGGCGGCAACTATGCAAGTTGCATTGTACGGAAGTGAGTACCAGTGCATGGTAACTTTCATAGGAGAATGTGGACCCCAAATGGGTGACATGGACTGACCTCATAACTTTGGATCATCCATGTGCCTTCCTTACCATTCCTCGGTGCCATATCAATTTGAAGACATGGCCCTACTGATCTCTAAACCTCCTTTTTCTTACCTTACTCCCAAATCAAAATCAAGTAAAAAAGAGCACTAGAATATATTATTGGGGGCCAAAAAGGAAAATAGAAGCAACTTGGGATAAAATTTGGAATATAATTATTGCAAGAACATGGAGATATATAGTTGACGAGTAGGTAATCGTGGAGTGTGAGAAACCACACGTTAAGTTTTTTTGTTACATATTTGGCCTTTGGGTGAAAGGGGCCAAACGAAACGTTTGTTGTTGTGAGCAGTTGCACATGCAACACTTTGTCCCAAACATCATGTGCTTGAGGAACCTTTGTGAGGTATATGGGCTATGATGCTACATCTTTAAGCATAGATTCTCTCACCATATACGATTTCACTGTGAGAGAAAAAGAAAAAATCAGCATAATGTTCCATAATTTATAATGTCGATCTCATGAAGGTACTAATGCCAATTTTCCCTTCCAAAACGATTATTTATAGCCAAAACAACTTCGAGATATAGAGAGATCATGATGGGGTCGTTGCAACATGCAAATGCACCTTCAGGGGTTTCCTTTTCGACTCACTTTTGCACCTTAAAGAATTATTCAATAAATAATTAGTTACATTAAATAGGCAAATATTGTGATTCTTCCCTCATAATATCATTATACCTTTGAAATGTTTCGAGTTTTAGTATTCATTTAGCTGGGTCCATTGGTTGGCTCCTCTATCATTTATCACTATTCTTAGAGCTGATATCAAAGCTGTATATGTTAGTGTTGAACTTCATGTGCAAAGTTAAAGAAAGGGCGTGGTGAGTGTCTGTCTATGCACTAGATTCAAATTTTAAATTTTGACATTCCCTCCCTTGCTCGTTCATGGTCTCTCTCTGTTTCATTTGGGGTTTGTATTTTCCTTTTAATTTTTCACACCATCCTATCTCTTTCCTTACTTCTATTTTTATTTTTTTTTTGTTCTCAATTTCAATGTACAATAATTAATCTTGGGCAATTTCTTTGTGAAAATGTATGCATATCTATCAACATACGTGATTTGGAATCTTCATCCTATATATATATATATATATATATATATATATATATATATATATATATATATAATATTTCTCTCTTCGGCCAAGTATGAGTAAACATATGCTACATACTTACGTTTAGGGTCCGTTTGATTGCAAGAAGGAAAGTGGATAAATTGAAAGTGAAAGGGGTAAAGATGGAAAGTATGGTAAATTAAGTAATGATGAAAAATAAAGTGTGTGGGGCCAGAAAAAGTGAGAGATAGAGAGAGAAAACTCGTAGGTCCCATGATATATGTATATCACAAGCATACCCTCTACTTTCTACACTTTCCAATTCTTTGTCACATTTTCATGCAACCAAACAATCCCTTAGTGATGAATTGTCTCACCAAATTTTTGAAGGGTAAAATATTTCTTTTTGAAGAAGTTACGTTTTGTATTACGGTGATGAGGCTGTGCACTGTGCTTGGAGTTGGGCCTACATTCAGGTGTAATGGTTGTCAAGCTGGAGGGATCGGATTTCTAAGGTGTGTTTTATAAGGAGTAAGAAATTTTCATTTGCATAGTGTTCTCAAAATGTATGCCACCTTCCTATAGTGGATTGAATTTCTTCTAACTTGGACAGTATTCATGTATTTTATTGACATGACATCAAAAGTTGTGAATAGTAGTATAGTGAGCACATGGCCTGGTTATAATAATTGCTACAAAGTTGTCATACAATGATATCATGATAATGGCAGTACCATTATTTATGTGTTTACTACAAGGTAGAGGCTAACATTGAACCAGAAGTAATCAACCTCATAGGACCATGTAATGTCTAAACTAATAAAGGGAACATATTAACCCTGAAGTAGCTTGTGTATCCATTTGACTCGCATCGGATGGAGCTAGCAACGAGCGTTGTTTGTGTGACAGTAATATTAAGGGTGAAATGAGTGTACATTTGCTACTATCGGGATACTCCCTTTATTAATTTAAAGCACCGGATGGTCATAAGGGTTACTTCTGAGGTAAAATTAGATCTTTATTTTCACAATAATAATGGTGCTAATTTGTTAGTACTAACAAGTGATAGAGATGTGCAGTAGTTGGAACTATTGAATTCATTAAGCAAATTCTGCATATATATGCAATATATGGGAGAGTCAATGCTCGTTAAGTCCAATAACGAGCAACCTAAAATATTGTCCAACCGTAAGTACCAATAAGCGATCAATTTGTTTTCTAATTACTTTTTAGGTTATCCCATGTCAATGTAGAGTAAGTCCATCTCGTGTTCACGTGAAGAGACTAACATGTCTATTAGTCTTAAGAGAATATTTTAACATATCTTAGTTAAGTGCTGAATGTGTACCAAAATATGGGTTATTATAAAAGTTGTGTCATTTAGATTTTAGATAATGATTTCCATAGTTTTGTTCGATATATATTTCTTCATTTCCAATTTATAATGCCTCACCTATTAGTCCTCATATAAGACTTTGTTTTGCAAATTATTTTAGTAATATATATCTATAATTCATTTGTAAAAATACTAGTCTCTTAGCTTTTCCATCTTCCTTTTCTCCCTTAGCTTGTGTGTTGTGTGTGTGTAGGTAGATATGTATGAAAGAATAATTCTATACATTTATGTAAAAATTTAACATTTGACTAACTTCCAATCTCAGGAAAAAATTAATAGTACCAAGACTTTATAAAAAAGTGTTTGCACGGTAATGCATGATAAAGGACATTTGACTTTGGAAGAGTAAAAGCTTCGTCATGGAGATGATGATATTTAGGATCCAGTGGGTAGCTAACATAATCTGACAAGGATCCAATGCGGTACGACGGTTTTCCATCCTGTAATGCCATTAATTACTAAATTACACATATTTCTGCCTTTCAATTCAATCTCTTTTTAGGACCTCAATGCTGATTCGTTCTCCACAAAAGAAATAGTGGAAATCTTCGTACAACTATTTTGACCCCCAAAAAACTTGCAAGGGATCGGAGGAATTATTTTGAGTCAAGTTTAAGAGTTAACACCGTTACAATCCCTTCAAATAGGAACATTATTCTTCTCTCCTTCTGATTATGAACACAAATGAAAAGATAATCTCAATCAATCCAAATGTATCATGTAACAAACCCCAAGAAAGCCACTAGCTAAGTATTTTCGTTTGGTTGTTTATAATAAATTAATAATGGAGATTTGTGTGCCATGCCATTACTAGCAACGAAAAGGCCTTATCTTTTTGCGTTCAAACATGAACACCAAAATTTGTCCACCCAACCATGGACACAAATGAATGAGACACAGCCCCACTCAGAGCTAGAGAGATAAGACTGCTCATATAATTTGCATCCGATCGATTTGCCCCTCTCTACACTCATTTGTTTTGAAACACACTACTCACATTTCCTATATAGCCCTCTTCCCATGTCAAAATTATTCTGAGTCATATATAGATTATATCAATATTTGTGTGTGTGTGTGTGTGTTTTTGAAAGTTTATATAACACACGCAGACACACACACATATATATGGTGTGGAATTTTCCTTGTCCATTTGTGGATAAAAGGGGCAGACATGCACCACTCAAGCAAGACGCGTTAATGGTTGCCGACGAAGACCTATTCAGTGCTGAACAGAACATACAAATCCCGGAATTTTGGACAGACACTATAGTTAATGAATCAACAATGTCACAACCTAATATAATAATCCGTTTGTTCGCCTAATTTCAAGTGCTTAAAGTGACTACAAAAAACACATACGTAATTATATATATATATATAGACACACACACGATGTAGCTAAATATAGCTAGCCAAGAAAAACTAAAAGCACGGTCGTTATAACGACTATGGAATTAAAATAAGATCATCATGTGTAGGAGCGTGAGTGCATGTAACTATGTAAGCCGTGGAATAATGTATGTGTGAGGAGACACGGGAGAGTACAAGTATATATGTGACGATAGAGAAAAGAAGATAAGAAGAATATATGTACAATGGTGGCTAGGGCCCATGAAAGAGGCCACCACAGTTCATGGTGCTCTATCATCTTCCCCACCTGGAGGAGCTGGTGGTACCTGGAGTGTGGTCGAGTCTTTTTATTCACGCACCCATACAAGTTGATGGCTTTCATAAGTGTTTTAGACTTTGAAGAAGCAGAGTGATCCCTACTAATAACACATAAGAAAGTAGTCTGTCATCCTTAATTATAAGATTTCTTTAATTTTTTTTTAAGAAATTAAGAATGTAAAACTAATCACTTTAAATTGACTCTAGTTAATTATTTTTCTTAAAAATAATCTATTCTACTTATAAACTAACTTATCATCTAATTACACATGTGACATATATTAATAGTTTATAATCTAATTTGCTTGATAAATTTCCAAATAAAAAAGTCAAGGGTTCTTATATTTAGGATTAGATATTTAGGATTAGAGGGAGTAGAATTTTATAGATCGAAAAAATAGTACATTATTATATCCTCAACATAGTTTGTCGTATAATACAAATTCTTAGATTTAAGTAGGAGGAAGTACTGTGAGGGAGTTTTTTTGGTCCAATCACATTAGGTAGTTAATGATGTTATTCGAACATAGAGTTTAACTTATCGTAAAAAACAGATATTGACTATGAAAAAGTTTACACACACATATATATTGACTATATTATCATTTTCAGTGGTAAGGAATGATATATTACTGCACTTGAGCATTTTCAGTCCACTGGATGGCACTAAATTTTTAAAATAGTTTGAAATGATGCATTACCCCAAAGTGGATACTTTGCCACAAATGTATACACCATAATCTTTTCATTTACAATCCTATGGATCGGACATACGCACATGAAATGGATGCCAACGACAAAGAATATGATGGAGGTATCTGTTGAGATTCTCAGATTCCATCAGGAGCCTTTTACTGCGTGAGGGAAGAATTATTAAGAGTTCGTTCGTCTTTTCAGTTTCACCAAACTACTTGTCTGAATAAAGCTCAAGTTTTTCACCAATATGTGTATCTATCCCAATGGAAGAAGGTACGAAATCAAAAAGTAATGTGAAGGTGAAGCTGCTTTACTTTGATCAGTATGGCCCACTCTTCAACTAGTGATAGTGAACGTGAAGAATGCAAAGAAACTCTTGGATATGCTCCCTAAATCCAATTGTCTGTACCCTGATAATAAAATAGAATCATCGAAGCATTATTTCACAGAGTAAAAGTTTATTAAACTCGTACATTTAACTTGACATTATATTATTGGTAGGCAGTTTTTTTTTTTCATATTTGTTTAGGTTCCTTTATATGGATAACCTAAGCACGTACAGTTTGATCTTTCTTGTCTCCCACCATCTAAAACAAAGAGTTCAGTGTTTCTCATAATCCATACATAAACTAACACAACACAGATGTTAACACAAAGGTCCAATTCTCCGGCGGCTCGGCCTAAAAAGAGGTACAAAAGAAATTCGCATCAAACAAGCATTTTCCATGAGCTATGAAATTCCATCCAAAGAGGGCAACACATTTGGTGATCTAGCCAACGTAGTACGATGATGGTCTAGCCAAAATTGTAAGGTCGATGCTGGAGTACTTTGAAAAAAGGGAATAGACATCAAATCCCATTACAGTTGAGTGCTGTAATTAATCTCCTTACGTGTCGAAACCCTGCATGGCTTGTACAGATTTTCTTGTCTTCACAATAAGCATAGTGCTCCGTGATTTTCCTTTGGTGTTTGTTTTGTTCTGTGTAGCTTCCTTTCTCTAGGGTCAGGTCTTGTAGGTAATAAGGCCACTTGGTAAATCTTTTTTCTTTTGTGATGATTGATAGATCAGATGGCATAACACAGGTCAAATATAAATTTTTGTCGTGACATTCTATTAGAGCTCCCTTCCCCACCCAAGAAAATAAAAAAGGAGTCATAATTAAGGAACTAATAAAGCAACAAACATAAATTGACAGCGTAGGTAATCATGTGTGTGTGTGACCATAGTAGGCTGCCTATATAAAGAAATGATCTCACTAATAAGAATGGGTATTTGTTTATGAGCTGTGATGTGTGGCATGCTAAAGCTATACGATACTCAGTTAACCAAAATTTATCTTAATTAGTGTTTCCTTGACCCAATGAGAATATTGCTGACAGGTAATTTAGGGCATTAATTTTTGTATGTCATGATATTGATTTAATATGGTGAATTTTAAGTTTAAATTTCTCCAACTTTTTTTCTTTGAAAAGAAATAAAGAAGAATAGCATCAATTTGTGTTGAATTAATGAAAAAGTGAAGACAATCCAAACCTAATTTGAGGATGTCTCATCAATAACAGAAAAGTTTATTCTTATCAAAATTACCCGATTTCACTAAGCAAGACTATAAACAATGCTATACTTAAAAAAGTCTGTAGATTACTAAATTGTGAAATTTGTCCAGACATGATGAGCTATAAGAAAAACCATTTCACAAGAACTTTTTTTTTTTAAATATCAACAGTTCAAGAGAAAAATAAAAAAAGGTGCTACCCTACAAAAATCTAGAAGTCGGGAAGAATTACTTTTGTATATGGCAACATCGGTACAACCCTGATATTTACACATTCTTCCACACATCACAAAAAAACACTTGCACACCTCTTCCTATAAACGTCCTCTTCTACTGACTACTCTCTCTTGATCAAGAATTCAAGATAAGCTACTATTTTAAAAACAATTTTCAGATTTAGTTACAGCACGTTTTCTTTGGATGACCTGAATGTCACATTAAATTTCTTTTTTTCAATTGAGGAAAAACTGTTGGCGTCTGCTCCCAAATCATCAAATAATTCGTTGTATGTCTTCTTGCTTCTTTCTAACAATGATATATCCATTCAGCAACTATATCTGCAAACAATGAAAAATATAGTGCTGCACTAAAATAAAAAAGTGATCTGAGTCGCTTCCCTTATGAGACTCTGTCCTTTAGAGGTATTCCTCGACCACCGGCAGCAAGATAGGACACAGTTCTCCCTAGGATTAAACAGATCATTCCTGCTTAAATAGCAAGGCCAACAGAACAGTGAAAGTATATAGTAACTCTAGGGAATATTTTCAGAAGAGGAGGAGGAGGCATGCTCTCAAACTCAAGAGCTTAGAGTCTCTCTTTTTAATACTCTTTCACTTATTAGAGACACTTATATAGACACCAAAAATAAGAACCTTGCCAGCTCACACGTCAATGAATCGAAACATAAAACATTATGTTTGTGGCTAGAGGTGTTCATGGGACGGGACAGGATCGGGACACCCATATCCCGTGTCCCGTCCCGAAAAAGGCTCGGGACAGAGTTTTCGTCCCGTGTCCCGTCCCGAACTTTGTTCTGTCCCGATCGTGACGGGACGAGATCGGGACGGGACAGGAAAATTCCCGAATTTTTTCTAAATTGCTTTTTATAAAATAATTTACTTGAAAAAAAATTATGACACTTTATGTTAGTAAAAAACAAATAAATTAGTTCAAAATTACTTTTATAATACATTTTATACAATATAATAAGGTAAAATTTTATTATGATCGCATTTTCCATGAAAAATGTCATGTACACCCATACGTGGTATATATAACACATGCATATTTTTTTAAAAAATTATATAAATAAATATATATATGTATTCGGGACGAGACGGGATTGGGACGACCATGTCCTGTGTCCCGTCCCGTCCCGTTCCGAAGAGAAATTTTGTCTCGTCCCGATTTGTCCCGTCCCAAAAATTTTCGGGACAGAAATTTCCCGTCCCAAACTGCCTCGGGACGGGACGGGACGAGAAAATTTGAACACCCCTATTTGTGGCCACCCATGCGTTGGAAATCAAATGAAATGAAGAGACCAATTTAAAATAATCTTTGTGACATTGATTGATAATCAAGCTAAGAGGTTACAAAATATTAAATAGCATTTAAAATCATACTACGCATTCATCTTGATCCATGAAATTAGCAATTTCATTAAACCAAAATCAATGTCCATTATACCATAAATGAAGGTCAAAATAAAATATTTTTGAAACATTATTCATAAAATATTTTATTCCCACAAAACCTTCTTATTTAAAGTGTCTAATATACTCTTAACTTGCACATATAATGATGGAGGATATTAGACGGATTTCACCTTTACTGGCCCATTATTGTGCAAGTTCATTCCTCCTCTTAACTCATATAGTAATCCAAATTCTCTTATAATTTGGATCCCACAATCCCAAACAATGTGGGATTTGTTCCTTATGATACACCCACACAATATTTCCAACAAAAACAGCCAACAATGAAGTAGCAACTAGACATGCATATCTAAAAAGCTTCAAATTTGTAACACAAAAACAAGGCCATGAAGCAAAAGCAGAAAGTGAAGGAGAAAAACCCAGCACTTGCTATTGACCAGGTTCGCTTCACGGGCCCATATGGAGACCCCTTCCAAAATCTTCTCAGCATGTTCCTTGCCGCTATCCAAGACTAATGTCCATGAGCCCTGAGACTTTCTATTGCTCGTACCAACCAAGCCACACCGGTCTTGATCTTTGATTTAAAAGCTATTGGGCCACCACTCACTTGAATCTTTAATATTGTTCGTTACAATGTTTTGTCTTAAAAATGATTATTTTTTTCAAAATTTATAATTTTTATGCAAAAAAATAAAAATATATGTGCTTGTAGTGTTTTTCCTTATCCACGACCCGTATCAAATGTTTCATTGATATTATATTAGTTTAACCTCTTGACAAACTTTGGGCAAAATCAAACACTTCAGATGTAATCAAACTAGAATATTACATTACATAAACCTCATTATGAAGAGCACATTCATAAATAATATTATTGCCTATGTTTTTTTATTTTATAACCGTGGAAGTTAACCTCACCCATTCTCTTCATTTTTTACTTTCAATTCTTCATCAGTCCAGTTTTTATATTTCGAATATGCATAATGAAAATCAGATGGAAAACCAAACAAATTGAATAACTATTTTAGTAAGGAAGACTTGTGAAAAGGCATCCTCACACTAATATGGATGCAACACTGTACATTAAATATTCTAATTCATATTGAGATAAATATATGTGGAGAGAGAGAGAGAGAGAGAGAGAGAGAGAGAGAGAGAGATCATCAGGAAAATGGTGACCTAAGCAGAGTTTTTCTTTACTGCGTGTCCACGGAAAGCTGCTAAACCGACAACTGCCATTGCAGCTCCAACTGTAAATTCAAAGACAAAAAACCGTTAGGATGACATCATGAACATAGGAGCGCATATATATATGCGGTACTATGTAAAGTTTCGTTAAGAGGTAGCTAAACAAATGGCACCTGAGGCAAAGACAAGTGAGTGATGAAGAAGCTGATGGTACATCCTTCTCTTCCTCCCAATATCAGTTTCAGGAATATTCAAATGAGGGTGTTCCGCAGCGCTTACAATCTTATCATACACATTATTTGAATCACCTAATTTCATGCTTACATGAATGGGTGCCTCTATCCCCAATTCCTCAGTGACCTATGTAACAAATAATAGATGTTAAGATGCTGAGCTCATGGGAGCAATGAAATCAAGCACTATCGAAAGCAACTGTATAAAGAAAACGTGATCATTAGTAGAAAATGCACACCTTAACTGAATCTTGTACTGCCCTTGGGTATGGAGTTAAGTCATCCTTAGCAGCAATGAGAAGGCAAGGAACTCTATGACCAGTTAATTCTCCTTGTCTAGAAACTTCCTCGAGCAATTCTCTGGCTCTTCTCCATGAATTCTCATCTGAACTACAGAACAAAGAACGAAGGTCTTGAACCGCAACACAAGACAACATGAAAAATACACATACACTGAGAGTCTATGCATATGCATCGGTAAAGACTAGATTATTTCAATTAAGTAATTCATCCAACCAAGGGCCTAGAAGAAAAGGCTCCATGTAGTACAGATCTGGTTTCAAATCCTAATATCATGAGAGACAATTTCTCGTATAGCCTAACCTGATAGTATAACCTTGTCAAATAACAAAACTTGCAACTAACCTTTTCATTTTTTTTTTCAAGTTGGGCCAAAAAATTAATGCAAAGATATTTTTTTTTGGGGGGGGGGGGTGGGGGGGGGGGGAATGGCCTTCATCAATTGGCAGAAAATTTGGAGTTCAGCCAATAAAATACAGTAATATAATAATTCAAAACAATACTTAAAAAGAGACAAAAAAGACTTGAAAGGTTAAAAAATATAATGTATTTAGGAGCCTAAACAGTAAAAAGTTACGAATACATGGTGGAAGGACAGCACCATACCCATCATATACAAAAACAGCAACATCAGATGCTGCCAAACAATCCTGATTTGACAAAAAATTCTTTACTTCATCCTCAGGTATCTCACGCAAAATAAGTGTTTTTCTTGTCCCCTACAATCAGTAAAACTGCATTTCATGAGCTTCTTCACCCAGAACTTCCCATTGTGACTTGTTATTTTCATAAGTAATAGAGTATATTAAATTGAAACAATCTGGAGAGACATGACAGGATAATATAAGCCTTCAAGGCACAAACATATTTTCGCATCAATATCATCGTATGATCTATGGAGTCGACCCCACCTAGTGGGGTGAGGCTTTGTTGTTGTTGTATACTCACCCCAATTAATTCAACAACATTTGCAGCATATTGCTCGACCACTGTTGGAGTATATCTATCAGAGAAAGGCCTGTGAAAGGAATGAGCAACAGCTGAAAAGTGTCAAAGGTTGCATGGAATAGGAAAAAAGCACATGAACTGAATTTAAAGGATAAAATTTTAATAAATGAAAAACTAACATACACAAAGATATGAACTTTGGTTCAGGAGCAACACCTTCTCAAAAATGAATATAGCAAGGTAGATTTCCCAGCATTTTTAGAACCAAAGACATAGCACTGGAACACATTTCGCTCTGCCTTTTGCTTCTTAAAATCTACTGATCTCCTACGAGTAACACGGAGTGCTGCAGCAGGATTGCCACTATATCCAATGTAGATCAAATTAGCCAGGCTAGATGGTGGATCAAGCAATGCCATGAGAGCCCACTGCAGATTAAGTAGCTAAATCAATTAATAACTCACTTTTCCTTCTAAACGAATAGAAATAATGCAAAGTAGTATATGTTTTCATCAAAATATTGAATTTAGAAATATTAAACTATATAAATGAAGGAAGTTAGTGGTCCCAACTTTATCAACACCATCCAATGCCCTCCAAAGGATGAGTAAGGATAAAAAAGTTAAAGGAAGAAATCATTATGCAATGACATCTTAAGGGTCATTGATTGGGTACCAGGGCTTATCACCAATAAAGTTTTGGCTACTTTATCAGAAAACCACATAATTTGAAAGTCACAAACAAATATAACTTTGTTCATCTCTATAACTATGATAGCAACAGAACATGAACACAGTACAGATGGTCAGGAACAAGACAAACAAAAAATGGCAGGATGAAGAATTCAAGTCAATGGGCATCATCACACCTCGGACAGAAATCCACCAAGAGTCATGTAGCCTGCACCAGTTTTCTCAACAGCATCCTTATATGGATCATCATTCCAAGTACTGAAATTCAAATGGAAGATTAAAACTTTAGAGTGCTGATGAGAAAAATTAAGTGTAGGATAATATAAGCATCACCATAAAAAAGGTAAACAATTAACAAAGAAAACAGGACATCAGAACATAGATAACAGTATGGAAATTAATATCATAAGGTCATTTCCACCTCATACGCTAAAGGATGCATATCTCGTTTTTTCCAAACTCTGTGCCCAAATGACCAACAACAACAAGAAGACAATGACTAGACTGTGGTTTTCTCAAATTGTATTTATACGATGAATGCTTCTGATAAGGCCATAACCCCGGCTACCATCCCAAACAAATAGAAATGGGCATAGAAGGAATGAAAAAAAAGGCAGAAAATAGGGAGCAACCAGTCAAGAAAATACATTGAGTTAAAAATCAGATAAGACAGAAAGTGAAGGAGAAAACGATTGAGTAATGATGAAGGGTAGAAGGAATTATTTAAAAGGTCACGAGTGGGTGTATAAAAGGAGAAGCTGAGAGATATGAAGGGCAATGAAGAAAATATTGGGTTAAGTCATAATGGAGAGAGTCAAACTCTCAAAAATTTGGAAACTGAGTCTTGTGATTGAAATTTTATGTATTGCCCCTATCATACAATTATAGCCAATTCCAATCAATTTCTCTTTTGAGAGAAGTATGGTGCAAATACAGATAATATGAGGGGCTTAACACTATAGAGATGAAGAAGCAAGCTTCATGTGATTTGACTTGAAATATTTACAGGAGATGATAAAACTCTAATATTCAACATGCAAAAGTAGAATCTCATAACGACAGTTCTCTTCACAAAATTCAAACCTGAGACTTATATCAAAAGTTACTCCCTCCGGTCCTAAATATAAGACCTATTTGGAAAGTGGACTTGGTCCTAAATATAAAACCTCTTTCTAATTTTTCTCAAACTTCCCCATATTATCCCCACTAACGCTCCTCATTAATAAACAAGCAAGAGAGGGAGGATGGGGGTAAAGGTAAATAATTAGGGTACATTGGTAATATAATATGATTTTAACTAACTTAACTAATATCTTTAATCTAGTCAAATTAAGTAAATAGGTCTTATATTTAGGACTGGAGTATCTCATTATTCTTCAGCTATAGCAACTATCAGAAACAGCCAACCAATTCTAGAATACTTGATCCTTAGTAAGACAGTAAGTTCACTGGGAGGATCACACTGATGCAATATGCACACCATATATAATACACAGAGAGGCACACACACAGAAACAGAGAATGGTAAAGTAATAATAAAGTCAACCTATCTGGGGCAGTAGAAAATAGCTTATCAAGCTCTGCAGGGCGTAGGGCTCGGTCCTGGAAAACATCAAAATTCCAAAGCAATGATTAGAGATGCACATTAGATATGGAATACTACCTAAAAAAGGAGGGGAAGATTTTAATAGCACAAAGAAGCGATTGTGAGTTTGTGACACGATATTCAAAACGCTATTACATACTCTATCCGTATCTAACAATCGGAAGATACCATTCAGAAATTCAACAGCTTCACTTGTCAGCTCCACCCTCTGTAATATGAATTCAAAATGAAGTGAGTACTTACATATCATACATGTGATAAATCACGATTGTGATTCTCTGGAAAAATTTTGCAAAAAAAAGAACAACTACACCTCAATCACCTATAAACAAGGAAAATGCAGTACAACACAGCCTAATTGAACAATCATGCCTTGTAAAACCAACACCATTTAAAAACATACTCCCCTCAATACATTCATGAGCAACAAGAAAAAATATATAATGACCACTACCAAGTACCAGTTGCTAACTAAGTGGAACTCAAATTAAGGAATTCATATAAAATGTTGAGACTAATGAAAAAACCTGACAATATATATCAGGCAATACTTAGGCGTCTGCTATAGGATAAGAAAAAAATTCTCTCTTTTATTCTTTCAAATCATTAATCGATACTACACAAAGAAGCTCACAACATATTTTTTGCATACATCCGTATATGCTTTCAATTTCAGGAGCTCAGCCCCAGCCAATGTAATGGTTAACAACTAATATATACCAGTATGTATCGTGAGAAAATCTCTAGTGTTCCTAGTTCATCAATTTCACACATACTGGAATATTGCTAATAGAGATTATATCTACTAGCAACAAGTCAACAACCAATTGTTGTGCCAGTAGTCTGACACCCTTCTTCTAAACAAAACAAGGTAGGTCAAAGTAGAATGTCAAAATTATTAGAAATTTTTTTTTGGAAAAAAAGAAGGACCTGATCAGATGCGTAGTTAGATGGAACTGGGAGAAAATCATCTCGGAGTTTTAAATCATTGTTATACCCAAATTTTCTTAGAACAGCCCATATGGTCTCAGGACGCCCTTTCTTCAGGAATGTATTATGGATACAAACAAAGCCTGGAAAAGTAAGACCACACTGATTGATTCCCTCAGGTGCTTGTTGCTGTATAAGTGTTCTGACTTCCATTATTTCAGATGGCTGCAACGGCGTGTCAAAACATCTAATCTGTTGATATATTTACAACTACAGATTTTCAGTATTATTGAAATATAAGAGGTTAACAAAAGGACACCAAAAAATGAAGGCCAACAAAACCTGAAATTCATTTAGCTCTGCATCATTGAGGGCATCATCCATGTCTTTATCACAGAGAACAAAAATTCTTCTCAGTGCCCTTAAACATCTATCAGTCAAAGCGTACCTCTCATGATCAAACAATGGATCCACAGGATGCAGTACTGCTTTTTGAGCGAAATAAAAAACTTCAGGGACCTGAAGGCAAGTAAAATTAATATGTAGTTATGGAGAGCTTCAGTTTTGCATAGAGGAAGCCAAAGGTTCAATATCATTGAGACAATGTGCTTTGACATATGATCCCAGTCAATTAAACTATTGGTGATAACTGATAAGCATGAATTTCAAATTATTCTTGCAAAGGAAAACCAGCAAAATCATCTAAACATTTTTCAATGTTCCATACTTCTTGTTTAGGTGGCTGCTGTAAATGATAGTGCCCCCTGCCCCTGCCCCCCAGAAAAAAACAGATTTAAATGGAGGTTCAAAATTCCAGGAAAGTGTAGGTGCAGTATTCGCCTTCTATAATGCAAAGATTTGCAGTCAAACATATTGCTTAATTACTACAAGAATTTAGCATGATGATCAGCTACGTGATTATCCAAAAATATGGTTTTTGATAGAGCACATTGATGACGGGTAATCCATGTAACTGACCCTGCCTAGCAGGAATGGGATAACACTCTATTGTTGTTCTCAAACAGCAATGCGTTTGACTGATCTCTCAAATGCAAAAACACAAAACTAGAGGAGTGATCCAGCAATGCGAACTTGACCCTTTTATCATCAAATGAGGTAAATGATTTGAATAGGACAAAAACACAAAAGAACTAACTGCTCACATTTTGCCGATCATGTCAAACAAAAGTAAGCATTGTAAAGAAAGAATCGCAAGACCAGACACCATACATACCTGATATAGAGAAAATGCAGAGCATTCCAAGCAGGTGACAATGTGACCAGATTGTTGAAGGAGCTGCTTCATGAGATTCTCCAAGTTTATCTGCTGATTCTCATCCTGCAAATCAAGCTTGCATCCAACCACAACAACAGGTGCCTTTACCTATACAGTAAAAACAGAATAAACAACTATTTCCTCAACAGAAATACTCTTTCCATTCCTAAATATAAGAGCTAGTTGACTATTTTGAAGAATCCTAAGAAAGCAAAATAAGGTAATTAAAATTGATTTTCCTAAATTTTTCCTCTAAACTAATTTATTTGACTTATAAAAACTAACATATGATCCATTAACATACAAAATACTTATTTGACTTATAATTAAGTGGTTCATTCTACTTCTTAGGATTCTCAAAAAGAGTCACAGTACACACCTCCAAGGCCTTCAGTTCAGGAAGCCAGTAAGTAGTAAGACGAGTCATAGTGGTCGGTTCATCACATGCATATGTCAAAACCACTACATCAGCTCGCTTCAGCTCTTCATTTCGCTTCCCTCGTTTTTCCAGGCTAAAACAAAGACAGTGACCAAAATATGAGCACTCAATGAATTAAAATTAAAAACAAAATAAAAGGTCTAAAGAAATGAAAGCAAAATAAGGACCTGGAAGGAGTGTCGATGATGGTGAGAGGAAGGCGGTCGGGGAAGAAGTCGTCGGGCAAGAGAGTGGGAGGGAGGACGGGAGGGACAGCGTCGGGGAAGGAGTCGGAGGCCATGGTGGAAATTAAGGAGGATTTTCCGGTGCGACGGTCACCGACGACGGCGACTCGGACTCCAGAAGGAGCCGCCATTGAGGAGAGAAACGGTGGTGATAGAATTGGGCGATTCCTTGTGAGAAACAGAGACAGTTTTATTTTCTTCTTCTTCAAATTTGGAGGTCCATTGCTTGCGCTCTCTCAATCAAAAGTCCTCCACGACCATGAAGAAGAAGCCGTCAAATTAATCGGAGTATTGAAATGCAGAACATTTATTATGTATTTTACAGCTAATGTTATTCGTTTTGATTTGGGAAAATTAATTTGTCCACATATATTAAAGTAAAGTAGAGTCCCTAACACCTTACTTTAATATACTTCAAATATAAAAAAACTTGTTATACGTGCGCATATCATTCATGTTCATGACCTCATCAATGCTTGCCCATTAACTTGTCACAGGGTGAGTCATGACCTTATTAGGGTTGCTCATGATCTTGTTATACGTGCGCATAACCTTGTCATTTCCTACCCATGACCTTATCACAGGGAGGGGCAATTTGGTCTTTTTGTATTTAAAGTATATTAAAGTAAAGTCCTTAGAGACCCTACTTTAATAAATGAAGTTTATAAGACTTTTCTACCATTAAATGCTGGGATTACAAATTAATTTTGTCTTTTTGTGACTTTATGATGGAATTGTTCAGTTAAAAAGAGAGGCTTTTATGATGGAATTGGAACTTTTTAACTGAACAATTCCATCATAAAATCACAAAAAAAAGACAAAATTAATTTGTAGTTTCTCGAAATTTATATTTATACTATGATTATCACCCAAGTTAATAGATGCGAGCTCCTAAAATTTACAATATACCAAGTTAATAGATGCGAGCTCCTAAAATTTACAATATATTTATTTATTTTTATTGTTAAGTGCTCGCATGGCATTTTTTTTACCAGAATCCACGTTTTTTTACCATATAGTTATTTTTATTGTTCCTATCTAAACTAGTTTCTCAAAATCACCATCCAAACATGTTTGTAAAAGTTCGTTTGAAAAAAAACACTTCTGCAACTACGAATTCAAACATAAATCATTTCTCGCAAACCAACTTTTACCCAAACCAACTTTTAAAAAATCATATTGAAAAAAAAATCATTTCGCCACCACTTTTTCCAAACACACACGAAGTGTATGTAGATTTGTTTCTTGGAAATAAATATAAATAGTTTAAATTTTTGTGGAATTTCAAAAATGTTGAGAAAAACTGAATTATATTCGCTTATAATAATGGATACAATTAAATTATTGTATTCGATATTACATGCTAAATTATCATATTCCCCAACTCTCTCCCCTCCCAACTACTCCTTCTTCCTAGTCCTAAATATAATACTTGATTGACTTTTTTTAGAGATTAATGTTGCAAAAATATGTTATTAAATTATGATATATTTGATATACTTTTAAATTATTTGTTAGTTTATAAGTCAAATAAACTATTTTAAAGAAAAATTAGATAAATCAATTTATAATTGACTCATTTTATTTTTATAGGATTTTCAAAAAAAAGTCAACTATGTCTTATATTTAGAATAAGTGGAAATAGTAAGTATAACCACATAATGTTACAAATGGATCAAATTCACATTCTCTCATTTATTAGGAATATGTCATATCAGTATATAAAAGCATTAGGAATTAGGAGATAAGACCATTGTCAAATAAGAATTGAAAATAAACAATTAGATTTACAAAGAACAAATCTTAAACCAGAATCAGGCCTCTCACGAATCCTGTAAAGAAAGATTCAACGGCTAAAAAAGAAATTTTACACTTCATCAAGAGTGGATTGAGCAAGGAAAGTTGAATGGGGTGGGGCCAATAGATAGATACTGGCACATACTTTGGTTTGGAGATTGGAGGAGTGATGTCAAGTCATTGTGGCTAACTTATGGGCCGTTGCATCTTTCCTGTCTTTTTTTGGGCTCACTCAATATATACTTCTAATACTCCTATTTTGTAATTTCTAACTTTCTGTTCTCTTTTTGTACCTCATATTGGGCTAACTCTTGTACAATTATATTGTTGCTCACCTCTACAAATCAAAGGGGCAGTATCTTGCTGGCAAAAAAGGGATGTATCTTGTTTTGCTACTTAATGAGAGGAAATCTTACATAAGTGACCGTTAAATTTTAAAATCATTTTAACTAATTAAATATCAAGATTAACTAGTAGAGTATCGACATTTACTATTCAAAAAACCTTTTATTGTATTTTAAAATTCAAGTGTTATTTATTTTGGGATTTCCCCACTTAATATGTCGGCTTTATATATATTTGAAAGGGTTAGCTCAATAGCTACTTGGCTCTTTTACTACTCAATCCACAGCTCCAGCTGCAAGAGAGATTCTATAAATGTGCCTTAAAGCACAATTTTGGTGCACGAATTTTTTTACGGATGTCAAGTTCTTTTCTCCAGGTTCTCAAGTTCTTTTAATATAGGAGTGACACGTGTCCTTTTATAATAATCATCCATTCAATCTAATGGCTAGCTGTCACTCCTATATTAAAAGAACTTGAGAACCTGGAGAAAGTAAGGAACTTGATGTAAGTTTTTCCCTTTCTTTACTGCATTCTATTATTTCTTATTTATGTATGAAATAAACCTGATTTTTGAACACACAAATTAAACCTGATTGCAAGGCAGGTCGGGTATGTATGAATTTCGTAAGTGCAGGACAACTTAGTTAAGTTAAATATGGAATCAGGGAATGAATCTTGATTAGGAGGCGCACCGCAAGGTAAGTAAAAAGTTTCCCGAAGCCAATACTCTATATTTTCCACGACAGATTTTCTTTTATAAAAAGGCAAATTTGCAAATTTTAAAAAAAAGTGATTTTTTTATAGAGCTTCCATTTTTTTATATTCTTTTAATCTGACGTCAGTGACGTGTAAAAATGATAGTGATGTGAATATTACATAGGCATGCCACATTTGCAATTTTCAGTCAATGTCATAATCAAAAGGTGTTAAAAGAGGGTTAAATAATTGCCCAACTTTTATGACTTTTGGGATTATCATATAGCCCATCAAAAGTTTCCAAACACCCAAGTACCATATGTGAAAACTTCTCCATCTCATTTAAAGCAGTATGAACATATCCCTTATGAGAAATCCATACAAAAAGAAACATGCACAGCCAAACTACTATGTCTGTTGATTCCACTAGCTAGCTAGATCCCTCATATACACGAAGCTAATTAAGGAAAGTATTCAATACTGACATCCACATGTCAAGCAGATTTAGAATGCCAATAAGTACACTCAATGACTCAATGTCTTTCTTGTGTACATTGTTCCAAATAAAATAACCGAAGTTTTGCTGTAATATGTTTGATGTCAGATGAATGAAGCTCTTCACTTTTTTTCCGGGCTAAATGAAGCTTTCTTAATCAAGAATTCAAGATTAGGGATATTTTTTAAGGATCTGACCACCCCTAAAAAAGTGAATTAAATCAGCACCACTTTTTCGCGTTGGATATCGTGAGATTATAGGCACATATTGTTATCAAATCTTCAACTCCCAAATGCACTTAAACTATTAGGACCATGCATATTATAAAATTCTGAATAAATAAACAAAAGCTGGTTTTACCTACTTTTTATTTATGTGACCAAAAGCCAACTTCATGTAGAGAAGTGTTAAATGTATACTATGATTTGATGCAGTTGGGCTCTTAAATTTAATTCTCATCCGTTCCATTATTGAAGAGAGACCATATTCCTTTTCTTTTTTTTTTTGGGGGGGGGGGGGGTTTGTTTGACGTGGGTTTGTTTCAAAGATGTTGGGAGGATTTGGTGCGGTGGTTAAGAAAAATTGCTAATCCCCTAAGGACTGCCATATACGTACAAAAGGTTTAGATAACATATATATAATCCTTGTAGATAACCAAAATAAACATTTGGAGAACCATAAGTACATACACTTAGACCAAAAACAATCATGAGGTCACGGGAGGTTACGGAGCAAGCAGATGAGCGTTGCGATGCGGAGAATAACTGCAACAACCACACTGGTATAGGGGTTTACCGAACCCAACCCCCATACTACAACCAGTATTCTATCTCTCACACCAACGTAGGTATCCAATATGGATTTTACAGAAATATCCTCACCTTTTTTGGAATTTGCATGGCCAAGTTAGTTAGGACGCTGTTTTTCTGTTAGAGATTGATTAGACTTTAGAACTACAAACTTGTCATCTAGAAGGAGCAATTTTTTCGCTCAGAAGAGTTGGTTAAAACTTACAAGCATTATAGTAAATTTATCTTTAATTTCCAGATCAGTTAAAAATGGCTTTCAAGCTGAACTGAAACTACATGTCCTGAACAAATCACCTGGGGAAGCCTGTGGCAAATTAAAAACGTAACGAAAGATAAAGTGATGAACGAAAGTGAATAAAACTTGAGATTACGTTGGGAATTGTACGTGTAGTTTGAATACATAAACAGGGTTAAATATGTCAAAGAACCTAGTACATTATCATATATAAGTCATCATGTGCATTATCTACGTCCAGTAATCCCACGCGCAACGACATGAATCGTTGTCGTTTAGTGTGGGCAAGGTTTAGAGTTAGTATATAAAAAAAATATTCGGGGTTCACGCGATGGTAAGAGCGCGTGGGAATAGTTGGTCAGGGATGGTCCCCGAATTGTCATTTGAATCTGTTTTGTAATGTTGCTCACATTTGATTTAATATTTGTAGTTAAGTGGCAGGTCAGAAGCTGGACCTTAAAAAGCCAACCAACCTCCTTACCTCTCTTACTACACAAAGCACATCAACAACTCAAACGAGAAATAACACGAGTTTTCTTCTTCTTCTTCTTCCTTTTATGGCTTCTTCTGTTTATGAAGATGAATTTAATTTTGGCTTTGATGAAGGAATGTTACGTTGCTTGCCCTCTAATGTCTTACATGAGGCATGCTTCCATAAGGTCTCTCTTTTCCTCAATTCCTCTTGCTTACATTATTATTGTTTCGATTCTCTGTCTAAGAGCTTCTTCATTATTGGACATGATTCACATGTTGTTTACGTACCCTGGTTTCAGGTCCATAATTCGAGACACTGCCACCCGAATCACCATCAACTTCGTCCCCACAAATCTTCATCAGTAGAATCACAGGTATGATTCGAACTTGCCAGAGTAACGTTACTTCAGAGCTCTTGATTTGACTACGCTTAGCTTGGGCTTGTGTGTGTGTGTGTGTGTGTGTGTGAATTGAAGCTCGAACTTCAACATGCACAAGCCCTGGCCTTTTGCTTCCTTAATTAGCTTCAATTATTCTTCCTTCTTTTGCGTTTAAAACAAAAAAAAGGAGAGATATAGAAGAACTTAAGCTTATTTTTGTATGTTTCTGTGTAAAGTTTATTTGCCTGCAGGTGAAATGTGAGTTTTGATTAGTTAGGTTTAGACATTGATAAGATGCATTCCGATCCTTGCATTACACAAAAAGTCTTCTAACGTTGTTATTTGTGGCTTCATATATACTTGGCGTCCAACAAAACAAAATAAAGTGTCACATGTAGTCTGGTGACGATTATATATACGGGCTTCGTTCTCATCGATTATTACAACTTCAAAAAATAAAAGCACAAATATTTGATAAATATATGCGTGTTAATGGTTATTAACACATACAGAATATGCCTTTGCATTTAGCTACTTATTTTTCGTATGCTTTAAATCAAAAAGGGCCTTTAGTTTGAGTTGTGCTCCACTATTTATTGCCTTTTTGAGTATGCAATTTGGGATAAGTCCTATACCAATTGATATTTAACAGTAACACATATAAACAGACAGAGCTTATTAATGCCTTTAGATGCGAAATCGAGTGAATGACTTGAGAACAAATGTAAAGCCACCACCAGCCACCATAAGTCACCTTTTTAATTTTCAAGTTAATTAGCAAATTAACGAGAATGTGCCAAATTCTGATGAAACTGAAACTTCCTCCAATCTCATTGGCCTCATTCTCTTTGATTCTATCCTTTTCGAATAACAACTTTAGGTAGGAAAGGTGCAATTTAACAAATTAAAGCTTAATTTTTTTTGTCAGAAACAAATTAAAGCTTAATTAAACATAAACAATACATATAAATAATATAGTGTGCTTGTGATATTAATATATATAGTTTGCTTTTATATGCTCAGTACTCAAGATCATCCCATCAGAGGGCGAAACTATCCAACGGTGGATATGGAATGCAAGCTATATTCCTGGAATCTGGGCAGCGATCGTGTGGTACGGGTGTATTCTTACCACAAACAGCAGGCACAAACTTCCAAACTCGGAAGAAGAAGCCAGGTTGGGTAATTTTGTCCTTTAATGTTTACATTTTTAATTAACGACTAAGACGCATGAACTGTTTTTCTCTCGTAAAACAAATTCATATAGTGGAGATTCTAGCTAGTTATTTGAACTCTTATATACTCCATTCGTTCTTAAATATAAAATCACTTTTAAAATTCAACTTGTTTCTAATTATAAGATCACTTTTTAACTTTTCTCAATTTTTTTTCAAATTAACCCTATAATGCTTATCTATAATAACAAGCAAAAGAAGGAGAGAGTGGGAATAAAGGTATATAGTTGAGATAAATTGGTAATATTATGCATAAATAACTAACTTAACCAACTTCCTTAATTTAATCAAATTAGGGAAAAAGATATTATATTTAGGAATAGAGAGGATTATTTACTTAAAAATGGAAGATTATTACAATCTCACTCCTATTGAGACTAATGTTACTAATTACCCCTATGGATGATTTGCAGGCTGTGCTCCCGTGCTCCTCCCAGATCGAGTGATTCGAGCTTTGAATCTCAATGTGCACAACTGCACACCTTAGGCTTGCAAATTTCACCTCGCCAAGGTCTCGAGTCAATTATTTTAATCTTCCATTGTACTTCAATAATTGAAAAAAAAAATTGAGTTCATATGATAATCAAGTCAATAATAACTGCTCACAACATTATTATAAATGAATAAAATGATCTGACATATGTCATTGCAGATCCAAAGCATGATGAGACTAGATGCAGAGAAGATCATTTCAGCAAATCAAGCAAAAAAAAGCATGGCCAGAAAAATGGGTCAAAGCAAGATGATGGAGTTGACCAAAGTCAATGCAAAACAAGAATATTTCTTCCAAAGGAATGGACTTATTAAGCTATATATGATGGATGCATATATAATATATATATATAATCGATATCACATAATAATATATATAGACATATATAATCACAAGGGAGCCCATGCATCTAGCAATAAAACTAAGCGTGACATATTTCACACAGTGTATTAAATTGTTTGACAATGCTTTTTTTTCCCAATCTCCGATAGTAAATAACAGTATATACATAGTTTTCCGGTTAAATACTATAGTACGTAGCTGCTATAATATACATATAATAATGTATCACTATTACTATATCATTGATATACATGATTATACTGTTTATTTGGATAAATCCTTACTCTTAACCTGCAATGATTATACTGTTTGTTTGGATAAATCCTTATTCTTACAATAAATGGTAGTCCATCCGTCTCTAAATATAAGACTTTTGAGATGTAATTTGTCCCTAGTTATAAAGCTCTAATCTACTTTGTCTCATAAATGTGTTTATATTTTCCCAAACTACCCTAAATATAATGTCACTTTTGAAATTCATCAATTTATCCATAATTATAAGGCCCTTATTCACTTTGTGTGTCTTTTAAATTTAATTTAATTTAAGCTATTTTGGGAGTAACAATTAAATGTTAACTGATTTAACTACGTACCTTTGTTAATTTCTCCAAATTAGGTAATATGACCTTATATTTAGGAACAAAAGGAGTAGTAGATTAGTAGTATTCGACACTGTATATTAAAATATATATTTGGATTTGGCCAGAAATTAAAAATATATGATTGAATACTTATAATTAGTATTTTGCCCGAGTCACTTATAACTCAGTATCTCAATTATGACTCGTCATGACTCCATCTTTAAATTTTTAACTAGGATATCACTCATTCTCTCATATATATTTTAACTTTTCTATAAGTTAGTTCTAAGTCATCATATGTGGCAAAAACTACTTCATTTTAATTAGACAATGAGATTAAATATAATTAAAAAGTGGGAAAATCTCTAAGTTATAAACAAGTTCATAGTACTCTAAGTTATAGAGAGAATAATCTAGCGACACATATATTCAATCAAAATCATCTCAACAAATAAGAATTCAAAATCCCACATGATAAGGAAGATAAGAAAGAAAGACCCTCAATTAAATCCCCTTCTCTTCGGTTAAGCCTGATTCCTCTCCTCTTTAATTTGAAAATTGATTAAGATGAACTGAGTGAACACTTGTGGCTTGCCCCTTGCTGGTAGATGATGAATTGACGTTGAATCGAAGACAATTATCGTATATTTCTTTTGGATTAATTGCAAGAGATATTTATATAGGATGCAAGTATGTATATAGTGGTGCAACCCGAGTCGTTTGCAAGAAGCCTTGTTTAATATGAATATCCTAATTAACCAAATGCAATGTAAAATCTATTTGGCTAGAGAAAAGATATATATTTTTGTTTTGGTTTTCAATAGTTGGGATCAAGAATGCAGAGCAAGTACATATTTTTGGTCTTTTTTTTATAAAACGGGTGAAATAGAAGTGGAATGCTCTTAGGAATTGGTTCACAATTACTACTCTAACTCAATTAGGATATTTAGAGAGTTAATTGCACTAATTTACCAAATCTAATGAATCCATGAGTCCAATAATTAATTATTGGAACTACATCCAATGGGCATTATTAAGCCCTTTAATGCTAGTGAATCTATTACTTGTAAAGAACTATTAATCACACAACAGGAACCATGTAACATCCTAAATTTTAAATTATATAAAAAATCAATAAATACCTAAAATTTAACCTTGTAAATGAATTTAGATAGTTTAATATGTTTTCACGGAATTTGTTAAGATTTTATTTCTATTAGTTAACGAAAATTATTAAGTATATGATTTTAATTTGGGAATATTTATGAAGGACCTTACTTACCTCAAGTTCCCAATATCAAGTTCTCTCAAGTTCTCCCCATCTCCACCATCCATTTGATCTAATGGCTCATAACCAATACACTCTTCTACACTCAACTCCACCATATCCCTCTCTCTCCCTCTCTCCCCTCCCTCTCCCCATCCCTCCCCTTTTATCTCCGTGCAGAACTGACCAAGCTCCTTGACTGAGACAAAATCACGATCAAACATTTCATCCATAATACATCTTTCTCCCTATCACATCCACACACACACAAGAAAAGTATTTCATTAGTATTCTCCCTTCATCATTATCGTCGTTGTTATGGTAGAGAATTCGCCGGAAACCAATGACCGGATCACCGTCCTGGTGGCCGCGCCGGTGATGGCGCAATCTTCGTCTTCGGAAAATCGAACTATCATCACCGTCTGGCGACAAGAATCGGCGGTGGCCGAAGTTGGGGGATTTGGAGTTGAGGGTGGGGGAAGCGGTGGAGGATGTATGAAGTAGGTGATGAAAAATGGTGGTGGTTGCTTACCATTTTCCGGTGGAACTCGCCGGAAATTCCGCTAACGTCCGTACGGAGGTTCAGTGTAGTTGAGGAGAGAAGGAAGGAGGAGGAGATGGTTGGGGAAGAAGGACGACGGAAAGTACGCCACCGCCGCCTTGGGTGGTCGCCGGTGAAGGTGGGAGGTTGAAGGAGGCACTGGGTGGGGTCCACTGGGATTGGAATTTCCATGTGAAACTGAACGTGATAATTTGAGAGAGGGAGAGGGAGATATGGTGGGGTGGGGTGTAGGAGAATGTGTTAGATATGAGCCATTAGATCAAATGGATGTTGGAGATTGAGAGAACTTGAGAGAACTTGATATTGGGAACTTGAGGTAAGTTTTCTCCATTTATGAAAAGGTTTTATTAAAAAGATATTATTGTAGAAATTTTTATTTAGAATGTTGTAACATCTTTAAATTTAAATTAAAACAAATTATGATAATGCTAAATTTGAAGAAACTGTTTGATATCAATTGGATATAAAATAATGAAAAATAATTATACTTTCTTTTTGCTAGAGAAAAATAATTATACTTAACTAAAATTAATTTAATTTTTAAATAGATTGGACTTAAACCCTTTCGTTGTCAATTGTCTTATCTTCATATATTGGTTTGAAAGGATGGAGATGTCTCCAACCCTATTTCCATCTGCATCAAATGTGACGTTGCAAGTCCTTGAGTCGGCTGCAAAGATGATTCCTTTTCCGTCCAAGATAAATGCTACATAAGTTGTTCCTGTTTTGGAAGACTTCATGGTCTTTTCCAAGAATGTTTTGGATTCTGCTTTGATTCTGCAAGGAGCCTTCTCGCGGGATCAATATTGTTTGACTATTAGTTTGACGGGATCAGTTCTATTAGACATGATCTAACATGATCAAATTTGTTTGAGAATTGGAGTTAAACCCTAAAAGAAGAATAATTGGAGATGAGTCAAAACTACACTAAAACAAAACTCTCTTCATCCTCAACCTCACTGATTCATTTCCTCACTCCCTCAACCTCATCGAAATCTATTTCCTCACAGATACCAAGTGTAACAATCTGTTCCTAATTAACATCCAATCACCTATTTAAATTACCATTTCATTTACAAATGGTAATTAAGGATAGTCATACCTAGATTACAAGAAAATGCGACAAGGCTCGACATTTATGAACTCCAAAATTCATGTATTTATGGCCCAACATCTTGACTTTGACTTTGATATTAAAATTAAATAAATATATCCATAGCAGAATTTGGAAAATCTCATAGCTAAAAATAAACAAATAAGCTATAGTAATATTTGGTTACTATTTTTATAAATAATTATATAAATATATATTTAATATATTTCTTTAAATAAGCATATAAAATTTAGATTATAAATATTATAAAAAATTTCAATAGACGAGTTAAAAAATTACATAAAATTAAAATATTTAACACCCATACTAATAAAATAATTGTTTTAAAATTATATATTTTACAAAGTACTTATATATATTTTAATGGTTTTTAAAAATTAGTTGTTATATCACCTTTTATTGTCTTTTATTTCATAGTTATATTTTCTCCGTTCCTAAATATAAGACCTAGATAACTTTTTTTTTGGAAAGATTAAGGTTGCAAAATAGGTTATTAAATGATGACATATTTAATACTCCCTCCGGTCCTAAATATAAGACCTAGTTTACTTTTTTGAAAAATCCTAAAAAAACAAAATATAAGTCAATTATAAATTGATTTACCTAATTTTTACCCTTAAACTAGTTTATTTATCCTATAAACTAATGATTAATCTAAAAATATATCAAATATGTCATAATTTAATAACATATTTTGTAACCTTAACATCTCCAAAAAAAAGTCAATTAGGTCTTATATTTAGGACCGGAGGGAGTATTTTTTTAGATTATCCATTAGCTTATAGGTAAAATAAACTAGTTTAAGAGAAAAAATTAGGTAAATCAATTTATAATTAACTTATTTTTTGCTTTTTCTAGGATTTTTCAAAACAGTCATCTAGGTCCTATATTTAAGAACGGGGGGAGTAACAAATTTATACACACACACACATTATGTTTTAATGTGATTGGACACTTCTAAAAGGCTAAAGTATGTTTTTGGTCCCTTAAATTTGCACATAGTCATGTTTTGGTCCCTTAATTTTGAAAAGTGTGTTTTTGGTCCCTTAATTTTGGAGAAAGTGTGTTTTTGGTCCCTTAACTTTGAAAAATGTGTTTTTTGTCCTTTAACTTTGGATAAAGTAATGTTTTTAGTCCTTTGAAAAAAGGATAAAAATGTTTTTAGTCCATTCCTTTTCAAAATTAAGCGACTAAAACATGACTTTTTGCAAACTTAAGGGACCGAAAACATACTTAAATCGAATTTAAAAGGACTAAAAACACACTTTTCAAAGTTAAAGGACTAAAAAGATGACTTTATCCAAAATTAAGGGACTAAAAACACACTTTTCAAAGTTAAGGGATCAAAACATGATTTTCTCCAAAATTAAGGGACCAAAAACATACTTTAACCCTTCTAAAAAAATTAGCTAGGACACAAAAATTTGAATGAAAAACAGATTAGACATAGCAGAAGCCCAGTGAGCTCAAGTAGAGTTGATAGATGTGGGCCTTACTAGGCCCATCACAATCATTTCTATCCCAATTCCTCCTCTCGTACCAGGCTGACCTCCATTTTCACTTCTCACTCACCATTCACTTCTCACTCACTCTTAAAATGTAACAAACTTTTCTGCGAAGCACTTGCTAGCGTTTCTGAATTGAAGCCAAGTCATGGAAGCTACTCTGTTCACCTCTCACGCCTTCCCTCCACATGGCTTTCCAACTAAGCCTAACTTCTTTCCAGGTTAGTTTCACCGTTGTTTTCCTACTTATAACACTTTACAAACAAAAAATAATAAGAAAAATATCGTTACTCCTATTTCAAATGGTGAATTTGAGCTAACATTGCAAGCTGTTTGTTGCTACAGGCAGACGAGCTGAACAAACTCAATTTTTTCACTCTATAAAGTGTAATAAAGCCAGGTTTCCTGCATTTCAAAGAAGGCAATTCCTATCGTTAAATCGGAAGCATTATGTGAACTTCTTTGATAAGCGTAGAAGTGACTATTTGCATGTGGAACCTTCAGATATGAAACCTTCTAGTCAGGAAATTGTTCCGCCTAGTGTAAGCCGAGACTTGAGGCCTAAAAAATTTAATAATAGGTTTCTTGATTTTGTACGCTTGAGCTCTGTCATGAATGGATTTGCTGAATCGTTTTTCAAAAGTGAGATACGGAGGAGGTTGTTTGTGACTGCTGTGTTGATTGTACTCAGTCGTGTTGGCTATTTTGTTCCTCTTCCTGGATTTGATAGGAGGTTGATTCCTCAAGACTATCTCAGCTTTGTCTCAGGATCTGTTGGTAGGTCACTCAGTTTTACTCATGCCTATATTGGTTTAACTTAAAAAAGTATTATGTTAGAATTAGAAAATTAGTATGATTATTTCCTATTTTGTTTAGTAGAATCTTAGTCATAATTATGAATTATAGTATTAGGAAATTTCGTTATTAGGAAATCATTTTAGGTAAACTTATTAGGAGAAGTTTATTATCTTTTATGAAACTTTTGTATTATAAATATGATATCATATCAATGAAATATTTATTGGACTATTCGGTCATCTTTGTTTCCACATATTCCATTTGGTGCTCAACAGTTATTTAAGTGTGCTCGTTTTCGACTATTGGTTATTGAAGAATTACGATTGAAAATGGATGATTAAGGCAAAGTAAAATTTGTTTGAGATATTTTATGAAGTAAAATGGAAAAGCTAATGCAATGCAATTAGCTTTTAGTGAGAACAACTTAGATTCATTCATAGGTGGTTTATAAGGTTTTACCTGTGAGCAGTCATTCATGTAGCTTCTGGCAGATGAACTTGGTGACTACACCTCTGAGCTCAAACTTTCTCTTTTCCAGCTTGGAATCAGTCCTCAGATAATATCATCCATTGTTATGCAGGTTTAACCTCTTTACTGTTTGTGTTAGAGATAGACTTTTTGGCAAACTTTGTTACTTTATGTTGTCTTGGAGGCAATAGATGTTGTATCCCATTTACTTACATGTACTTTCCAAAACCTGATATTATTGAATTATAAGTGAAATTTGTATATAAGTAGTTTTGAAAGATGATTTCTTTCTATTAGAATGTTTACCATGAATCACGTCACTGTAAAGAGAGCTGGAAGTCTCAATAAAATTCCGATTTTAGTGTGTGTGTGTGTGTTCTAGTTATTGAGTAAATGGCCTGCATTAGCTATCTTTCTTTTGAAGTATTATCTATTTAGTGTACTACATTTATACTGGATGTGATATGATGAGCAGGTTCTTTGTCATGTGGTTCCTTCTCTGGTGAAACTGCGGAAGGAAGGTCTAGATGGACATGAGAAGATAAAGAGTTATATGTGTGTCCATTTATCCCTTTCACCATTGAGCTTAACACTTGCTATACATTTCAGACACTTTTTATCTGATCCTTGATTTTGGGCTGTCAACTAATGAATATATAAACAAATTACAGATGGTGGATGTCACTTGGCTTTGCAATTTTGGAAGGTCTAATACTTGCTTGCTACTCACTTCCGTATTCAATTTATGCTGCCAGTCAAAGGTACTTTGATCCAAAGGATCCATTTCAAGCATGATTCTACTCATTCTGTAAAACTGATATATCAAATATTTTCCTGCTGACCATTTGATATATATACTCTAAACAGATTGTATGCCATATTCTGTAATCCTTATCAAATACCATATAATGTTTTATCCATTTGCAGAGACTGTGGTCTCTTGGCCTTCAATACATCGAAGTTCATTTTTATATTGTGCTGCCTTTAAACTTGTTTATTTGTAATTGATTAAACTGTACCAAAGGTATAACATCTCTTACTCCAAAAAGCATTTGTATGTTTAATGACATCTGGTCGTTTTTTCTTTCTTTCTATTTTCTATATTGCAGGGTCAAGCATGTGATGGTGACAACTCTTCTGCTGGTGTGTGGTGCAATGACCATTACATGGATATGTGATACCATCTCAGAATCCGGCTTTGGTAATCTTAATGGATCTTTAAAAAAAATATTCTATTACATCATGATTAGAGTTGCGGAGAATTTTAAAAATAGAAACCATTGTATAGTGTTTAAAATTAATGTACAATGTTGCCTGAGAATTAGTGACTTTTTATTCTTGTTTCATATCTACCCTATAGTTTACTTCAAAAAGGATGTATCTTCCTGATCCAAGGTTGTTTAATAGAAAAATACTTTTTCAAGTTCATTAGCTCATGTAGTGAACTCCATAATCAGACTGCCATAAATACTTTTTACTGATATTTATTTTTACCTGCCAGCAACTGCCACTGGAAAAATTTCATGTTATTCAAACAATTTTTTTTTGGTGAAACATTCAAAAGATACTTATTTTCTATATTACATTAGCATAATAAATCTTTTGGTTGAATTAGTATTATATAAGCTGATAGTTTTATATGCATTCATGACGATTAAAAGAATTTTCTTTTATGTTTGTGTTTTAGTTTGACTATGGTCTTTTAGATCTTAATCATTGATGCCTTCTTCAGGTCAAGGTTCATCTCTTATTATATGTGTGGGTATATTGACTGGTTATATGGAGACGTTACACAAAATGCTGACTCAGCTCTCAGGTACTGGACAAGATACAAACTAGCTTTTAACGTTTAATGCCATATTCCCTGTGTCCACTTCTGCCCCTCAAGCTGAAGTTTTGACAAGTTAGAGGAACACCATTTCTAGTCACATAAATCTTATCTGCAGATCTAAAGTTCAAAAAAAAAATTACATTGTTAGATTTCATTTGACATGCACGTTCATTGAATTTTTTCAAAAATGACAATAGCATATCTCTCGTAACGACACTTACAGAGGACAGGTAAGGGAGGGTGTGATCATTTTCAGGAAATTTCATATTACCAACTAATTTGACCAGCTTACCGATATAGAAGGGCGATTTATTTGTTATGTGAAAATTTTTAATTTTCTACTAATATATCTATCTGATAAAATCATTAATTATTTACCATACCTTTGATATTGCAGTGAGTGCTGTTAGTTGGTGGCCTTATGTACTTGCAGTGTTGGGTTTATTTACAATTGTCACTATGTGGGCAGTTGTAGTCACTGAAGGTAGCAGGAAAGTGAAACTTCAGTACTATGGCTTCAAACTTGCTTCTGCTGCAAGGTAATAGCATTGTTTATTACAGGTACAGCCCTTTAGTTTGGCCAAAAAAAAAAATCTTTAGTCACTATTCCAGATAATTTTCATGCTTCTGAAGCTCGAAATGATTATGTTTTGTGCAATAATATTGATTTATACGTAGACTGCCTGACATTATTATTGTCTTTAAATTTGGAACAGAGAGCAATCCCCTATTACTGAGGTGGAGCCCTACATCCCTTTCAACATCAATCCTTCAGGAATGCAGCCTATTCTTACCACCACTTACCTCTTGGCATTTCCAAGTATTCTTGCAGGGTTTGTATAATCTATCATTCTGTTTAATTAAATCTAACCCGATATATCAAGTTTTCATAATGGTGAATCTTTTAATATAGCAGTTAAAAAGAACTCTTAATTCCTTATGCCTACGATGATATCGGCACAATCACCAACCACCCCTCCTCCCCCCTCCCCCCCAAAAAAAAAAGAACTGTGCATGCATGGCGGGTAAATCAGATTTTTTGTTGTTTGTCACATCAACTCCATGAGCTGTTTTGTTTTAAATTTGTTTTCGTTGATGGATTCACTATTGTGATTTTAACAATAACTTCTGATTCTAATATGCAGTTTGCTTGGTTCCCGTTTCTGGGAGCATGTTAGGGATATATTGAACCCTGATACATCTGCTGGTGCTGAGCCCTGGGTTTACTACTCCATCTATGCTTTTTTTATCTTCCTATTTAATATATTTGATATTGTAAGTTACCCTCTAATGCTTTTGTTTTATCATATATCAATGTAACCTTGTGATCACAAAAATAGTGCAGAAGAGGGACATTGGAAATATAAATAGGGAAATTCTTAGGTTTTGATATTTGTGTTAAAAAAAACTGAATCAGGGTTACTTTTTGGGTGGAAGAGAAAATTGCAATGTAATTTTTGACTAAGTGTCAATAATATGACATGATGTCTCTTGTATAACCATATTTTATATTGAAGTTGCCATATTATGCTTCACCCAAGTTATAAGAAACTTAAGACTTTTCTAACTGTGCAATTGTCAAGGGGAAACATAAGCTAATATTCATGTGGGGCTGAGTTGCTGGTTCCCATTACTGTGGTAAGCTGGATTACATGTCAAAAGAAAAAAAATGGGAAGGGAAAAAAGATTTAGACACCCATACCTTTGCTCTTTATTATTAGATTGTTACTGCTACACCACTGCCATATTATTAGTTAGCTTGTTCTGTTTCGCTATTGCTTATATACTATTTTCATTGTGTCCCAGGCCAACTTGCCCAAGGAAATAGCTGATTACTTGAATAAGATGGGTGCTAGAATACCTAACAGAAAACCTGGGAAGGCTACTATAGAATACCTTTCTAAAGTTCAGGCATCCACTCGATTCTGGGGTCTGTTTTTGCTTATTGACTGTTTTTAATCTTTTGTGTCAAGGTCAATGCCAATTATTGGAATGGTTCTTTTAAAAATACTATATTATCTCATTACCCGTTGAAATTTGCAGGTGGACTATTGTTAAGTGTACTGGCGACCACATCAAGCATTCTTGATCATTATTTACGGCGTACTAATGCTGGGTTTGCAATTGGGTTTACATCAGTTTTGATTATTGTAAGTGCAATGTCTTCATGCTTTTATTGCAAAATCTGATAAATTTGCATTGCATGAAAAGGGATTCATGTGGGCATTTACTATTCAAGTTTGAAATTCTCTTCGCACAATCTGAACTTACATGAACGTTAGTTCTAATTATAATGGAAAATATTGAGCTCGCTTCAAGTGAACTCTTTATTGTACAATGTTCTATAATTTTTTACTAGCTGAATGTTTTGAGAAATTCCCTAAAATTGTCCTGCAATATCACTGAGCAGCCTTTGGTTTTGTTGGTGCAGGTTGGTTCCATTATTGAGCTTAGAAGGTCGTATCAAGCCTATAATGTAATGCCAGGTTTAAGCAAGGCCCTTAGACGATATGGCGTGTAGTTTTTGGAAAAGGGTATTTGCTGCTCTACTGTTCCTTGGTATCTAAAGCTAACATTATTGGTCACCATTGGGAAGAAGAAACAAGATTGCCCCCTTCGGTTCACAAGTTCCCAGTAGATATATTTAGTCAGAACTATCTGTTGAAAATGTGCAAGGAAACTAACCTTTCACAGGACGGAAGAGTCTAGTTCTGTGGGGACGAAGTCATGTACCAGTGGTTGCTGCTTGTTATTCGACAAGAGCGATAACGACTCTTTCGGAAGACTCAATTGTGTACATCTTAGGGAAAAGGAATTATCTTACTATGTGTAAGAGATTTTTGTAACTTATTGTTAGAAATAGCTTAGCATTTGTAAAGGAAATTCACATTTGTTATAGCTGTGGAATAGTGGAATGTCATTTTAGAAGTGAGATATAAGGTTACGGAGAGCGTAGCAATGTTGTGAAAAGAATTCCAACTTTGGTTTAGCACTTGTTTGATAAATTACTAGTGACGAAAAACACATGCATAAAGGATGTAGTATACTTCACAATTGTCTATTGGCCAAAAATAAAAATACTTCACAATTGTCTTTGCTCATCTTTCATTATTTGATTAATTACTGCTACTAGTGACGAGAAACGCATATTAAGAGTGTTGTGTGTCATTTCGCTAACTGAACCAATGGACGATGGAATGATGAAATGATGAGTCTCCTCAAATGTTTTTATGTGCGTTTATTAAGGAGTACTTCACATTTTATTGGCATAATGAACTAGTAATTTTTCAAATGTATTGAACACTCTAAATGAATACTCTAAGTTTCTTAATATTTACATTCTCTGATCTTAAATATTAATACCCATAGACTTTTTTAGATGAAATTAAGGAAGTCAATTGAGTCATTTAATTATGAATATATTATATGTATTATTAGGTTGTATCTAAGCCAAATAAATTAGTTTAGTGAAAATATTACAAGTAACTTATTTAGTTTTTCTTAGGATTTTTTAAAAATTCAACTAAGTTCTATATTTAGGAAAAGAGTGATTCATACATACTCACTTTGAGGAATTAATTTTGAGATTCAAAATTATTCATGGAAAACATTTCAAAGGCAAAATCACACTACTAAAGATAAACATAGCTGAAAAGATAATTTTATGGATTAGATGAATTATAAAAAAAAAAGTTAAGACTGCTAATTGCTAAACAACCTTAACCCTAGGCTATTTTTTTGGGTTCGACTAATCTATACACTCATATACAAAGGGTAAATGTAATACTTTACTCCAATGGAAATTCAAATAGCCCAATGGGCTCAATCAAGGGATCTTACAAGCGCTCCAAATTCAATTTCAAACGAAGAGTCACTTCATTTGGCGGGCTCTCACACATGAGAATTGTGAATTCTCAATCCTCTCTTTTGGAGAATGGAAGGGTGAAGTAGCTCAGAGATGAATGAGGGTGAAATCCGTACAACGGCCGACTCTTTAGACGGCTCAATCATTTTTCATACCATCTACGATGTCATAGGCTTTGTTCTTTACATGCACCAGCAAATCCCCTCGTAACTCCTTCTTCTTTGAATTTTTCAATTCAATTAGACAAATTGATTACTGTTTAAGCTTAAATTGGCTTACTGTATCATGACATCGTCTTGTTTTATCCAGAACAGTGCAGGATATGAGCGTTGAATTTGATACCATGCATTCTGAGTATAATCAATTGGTATGTTGTTTTAGTACAAATTTCTTCTAATTAAATTTTCTGGATATTTTTAAGAAAGTTACGAATAAATTAAATTAATTTGTCAAAGCATCTTTTGAAACTAAATTATTTTACTTAGCTAACATACTACTACCTCCGGTCCTAAATATAGGACCTAATTGACTTTTTTTTGGAGAGATTAAGGTTGCGAAATACTTAGGTTATTAAATGATGACATATTTGATATATTTTTAAATTATCCATTAGTTTATAAGTAAAATAAGGGAAAAAATTAGGTAAATCTATTTATAATTAACTAATTTTGCTTTTTTAAGGATTTTCCAGAAAAAGTCAATTAGGTCTTATATTTAGAACCGGATGGAGTATAATCTAATACTTCCTGATAGCTAATTGACTATTTTGGGAATCATAAGAAAGTTAGTCACTTAAAATCTGATTTTCCTTATTTTTCTCTAAATTAGTTTATTTGACTTATAAGCTAATATATGATCTTACAATATACAAAATAAGTCATGATAAAGTGGTTCACTTATTTCTTTAAAAAAAGTCAATCAGTTCTTATATCTATGAATAAAGGGAGCAATATACAAGTATTATGTATTATGATTAAGTGACTCATTTATCTTTTTAATTTTCGTAAAAAAAGAGTCACATCTGTGTTATATTCAGGACGGGTTGAAGTATAATTATACCTTGAAATCGTTACTTTCAGGTATCAGTACTTGCAGAAACTGAAGTAAAGGCATCACAACGGAGACAACATATTAGTAAGATGAGGGATATCAAACTTGGAATAAAGAGACTAGAGAAGTTGATGAATGCACTTTCAAATATGAAAGCTGCGATTCAGCTGATTATCAAAGAGATTCCCAATATAGAGGAAATTGTTTTGGCACTTGGAGCTAGCCCACAACGTCCTCAGCAAATTTATGAATTAAGATTTTACCATGGAACAGCTGGTCCCTCTGTTGCAAATGATTTTGAGCGAAGTAAAGCAGCTGATGGACTTTCAAGAAAGGTTTTTTTTTTTTATGATATTTCTGCATAAACATAAAATTTCAATTTGTTTTGGTAAAGGAAGGTAGGTGGGTGGTCATATTAGTTGGTTTGTATTACAGGCTATACGTACACTGATATCCAAGGGTGCTGGTTCTGTGACCTATCCAGGTTGGTAGTTGATGATTTTACTTGTTTTTTTAGTAAATACTTATCTGAAAATGGATTCCCTTCTTGTTGTCTTTTTTCATACATTTGTTTTACCTTACCGTTTTCATAAGATTTGCAGGTTGTAGTAGATTGTTTCTGTTAATCAAGGCCCCTTCTTCATTCAATCAGCCTCAGCATTTTCTGCCAAAGCGTGATTTTAGATATAACAGAAAGGTAAAATGGGCTATAAAAATAACTTGCACTTATTTTTTTATTAGCTGCCACAGAGCATCATGTTGCCTTTTGAAACCTCTAAAGTTTGTGATTCTTATGGTTTATTGATTTGGTAGGATAACTGCATCAGCTGATGCTCTTGTGTTTTCTGGTATGATTGTTCAAATTTGGTAACTTACCTTGTTATGATGTCTAGTGGATCATCCCGTTTCACTAGGTCAGTCTTGTGTCAACTTATTGCAACGCTGAATTTTAGAATAATAACAAATGATAAGTAATCACTCTTTCACTATCATGATTGCTTGAAAATAATTCAATTATAGACCTGTAACCTGTTCATTTCTCGTTCAGCTTTGCCAGGAACTGAAACATTCTCCCACTATCAAAATGCTATTCTAATTTAAGATGCTTTTATTATTATTAGTTATTAGTTATATAATAAATTTTTCTATCAGTCTTCCGAAGGACATACATTTAATATTCTTTGTGCTTTCTCTGGAGAGAAAATGCTATGACAAGCATTTGCTTTTTGATTCCGTGCATGCAGTTTCCTAACATAAACGTAGAATCTCATTCATTGTGGCTTCCAGTTGACAGGCTCTCTCTATATCTATTTACCTTTCTTTGTGTTTCTTTTTTCTGTGATTGTTTTGTTCCATTGTGAATATCTGAAATCTTGAACTTCATTTCATCTTCCTTGCAGATTATGCCATTCAGATTACTGTGTAAGTGCCGGAATCAATGCCAGGAAGGGGTTGCTCCTACTTCAGAAGATTTAATCTGGTATTCATCTGTCTCATGTTATGGGTATATATCGTCCTATATTCACAAATTCTCCTTGCGCAAAATAAGTTCATTATTATCGTCCTATATATCGTCCTATATTCACAAATTCTCCTTGCGCAAAATAACCTTGTGAGCAGAAGACAGCTTTGTTTATGTTGATTGTGTGATTAGCCTTTTCCTTTGTCATGTAATTTTCCTCCCTTTCTTTTCTCTAGCCTTGACTCCTTCACTATTGTTATCCGCTTGTTGTTTGATATTTCTGATCTCTTAGTGTAGCATTGCATTTATTTCAGTTATATAAATGTTTCTCTTGGTCTCATTTTATTTTCTTGGGACTTATTACCTGTATTTCATAATCAATTTGGCATTGATCACTTTGAAGTGACTTCTTTTTCTTCATACCTCAGGTTTCAGTGTCGCCACGTGATAAAGGGCATGGCCATGAACACAGTGCCAGAAGAATGAAGGGCCCGTTTGGTTGCTTGAGCCGAAAGATGATTTCTCTATTTTGTCATAATGTGTTGGCTGCTGCACATTCCAGTGATAGAACTCAGAGGAAAAAATATATGTAAATATGGCCTTGTTTTAGTTTCTTTATATTGTCATGCCATTCCGGTGAAAGAGCTCAGTAGGAAAAAAACACACACACACACATATATGGCCTTGATTTTTTTTTTGGTTAATCACCGCCCGGTTTAAACCGAACTCGAGGAGTGAGAGTGTTGCTCACATAGGCAAGGTTGTGTCCTCTCCAAATGAGAGTTCCGGGATTTGATTACGCGTTCTCATCCTTATGGGAGTTTAGCCACTTACCAATTCATAAAGTACCCATTGGTAAATATGACCTTGTTAAAAAGGTAAAAAAAAAAGACCTTGTTTTAGTTTCATTGGAGTGCGATTTTATGCTATGAGTCTATCACAACATGTAAAACCAGCACCTGTAGTTTACGCTGCAGCCTCTAAAAAGATTGAAATCCTTTTGAATCATACTAAGGCAATGATGGTTAGGTGTCATATCTGAAATCGAAATGTCTAGATCATATTCGTCATCTCTAAAACAATCCTTTCGTTAAAATTAAATTACTCCTACAGACCCTAGAAAGGCTGAAATATTAACCATGTCATTTTAACTACTCCTTCCTATCGTTAATATAAAATTTAATCGACTTTTTTTAAAAATCCTAGGAAAGTTAAGCAAACAACTTATAAGTTAATTTTGCTGATTTTTTTTCTATCTCCAAATTACTTTTTTAATATTTCTCAAAAAAGTAAACCGCATCTTATATTAGAAATGAAGGACTACTTTATAAACTACTGATGATGACATAATGACATCAATAGTTAAATATACCCAAGGTTCTATTGGAGAGTGACTAAACAAGAACCAGAGGGATCTATTTTAGGAAGCACTAGGCAGGTGCTTGTTCATATGATAGGAGGCATCGAGAAACTCTAAGGCAAAATGTGTTTGGTTGATGTATGAATCAACAAGTTTTGACTTGTTATGGTCAAAAAGAAATAAAGTATTGGAATAGAAGGGTGATGGGACTCGACTCAAGGAAGGTGCAGCAGCTTCATGCCTGTTTGGTACAAACAAGTAATGAATGATATGGTGAAAAGATTAATGTTCTTAGGTGGTACCCAACTTCTCATGTTAGATATTACACCAAGCCAAGTCTTTACTATTGTTGTCCTATTAAAACAGGTCAGCTGGAAATCAGCTCGTATCAGTCAGAATACTTTTTTCTTTTTACTATTTTGTGAATTAAAATATAACATTTTAAGCTACATCGATTTAACTTATCTATATATTTTCAGAAGCATTGAAAACTTAGGGAGAAATGTGCAAGAAATATGTGTATTTATTATTAAACTATAAGTTTTAAATAACTATATACATTATATAAATATTACATCTCAGTCATGTTCCTTCTATTTTTCCAATTACAAAATCTTTATCAAGAATCAAAAAAATGTAAATCGTATTTTTCAAAATTAACAACAACATTTTTATTAAGTTGAAGAGACGACAGCTTTACATCTTGCCTTCCTTTCTATTGCTAAAAGGAGGATTTATTATCAAATTTAATAACGTTGAAATATTATTTAAATAAGATAATATCAAATATTTTCTTAAAACACCCTTATGGTTTTAAAACATCCTTATTTGATCGAGGAAGTGCTAATAGGAATAATTAAAAAAATTAATAAATCATACAGCTAGAACTAAAAGTAAAAACTAAGATCAACTCCCTATAAGCTTATACATCAAATGCCAGTGAAGCATATAATAATAATAACGTATGAAAATATATTATTTAAATTTAGGGTTAAATATCATTCGGGTAAATAAACTATTTCAAAAGACAATAAAATTACATGATCTTCCCAAAATCCCCTCAATTACTTAACTTTAAAAGGAGGAGGGGTTTTCAATGAAAAGAGGGAGTATGAGGGTAGTTTGGGCAAAACTTGAATAAAATAGGAAGTGATCTTATATTTAGGAACTTATCCACTTCCCCAAAGTGATCTTATATTTAGGAACGAAGGGAGTATTAATTTGGCCAAAGAACAATAAAATGTCTCATTCTAACTAATAGTTCATTTTAGTCAATAAACTAATGGAAAATACTAAAATACTCTTCTCTCCACTCGTGGTTGTGTGTGGCATACTCAAGTGTGGAGAAAAGTATTTTAGTATTTTCCAATATTTCATTTGTCAAAATAGGTCATATTTTTTGTTCATTGGTTAGAATGAGACATTTTATTGTTCTTCGGCCAAATTGATACTCCCTCCGTTCCTAAATATAGGACCTAGATGACTTTTTTGAAAAATCCTAAAAAAGGCAAAAAACAAGTTAATTATAAATTGATTTACCTAATTTTTTCTCTTAAACTAGTTTATTTTACCTATAAGCTAATGGATAATCTAAAAAGATATCAAATATATCATGATTTAATAACCTATTTCGCAACTTTAATCTTTCAAACAAAAAAAAGTTATCTAGGTCTTATATTTAGGAACGGAGGGAGTACTTTCGAAATAGTTTATGTTCTTATTGATATTTAACACTTAAATTTACGTTTTAAAACTAATCTCTTGTAAAGTATTATCTCTAATGTTGTATTTAATATAAGGTTAAGATGCAACTCTGTTCCGGAAGTGTAAAAAAATGGATCTGGATTTTCTAAGCCTATATTTTCTAAGTCTCTCTAAGCCTCCCTTCATCCCCATCCTTCTTTTGATCTAATGGCTTGTAAATTGACACATGTAACCTGTATAAAAAAAATTGACAAATGTAACATCAGACTCACCCCACAGTCCTCTCTCTCTCTCTCTCTTCGCCCTCAACATCTCTGACCACCCCTCTCCTACCCCACTTTCATACTCCAACCTCCCACCCTCCTCCACCCCTCCAACGTCTCCATCTACTCCCTCATCGTCCCCCTCCTGCGGCGACTGCTGCCTCCTCCTCCTCCACCACCGCATCCTCCTCCTCTCTGATCCCACATCCTCCTCCTTTGTTGTAGCCTTCCACACCACGTCTTCAACACCGATTACAACGGCACCACCGACCACGATGGTTAGACAGCCACCACCGACCACGTCCCCGACATTGACCACGACGACGACATCAGCCACCATTGACCAGGTGGTCGATGGCGGTTGATCCTGATGCTGTGGCCGATGTAGAGGACGTCAAATGCTCGGTGGAAGGCGGCGGCGGGGGCAGATGAAGCGAGAGGGGTGCTACGGTGGGGGTGGCCGGAAGGTGGTGGTCGGTGGCGGGGGGTGTAACATCCCATATTTTTAACACATATAAATAAATGGTCCTTGTGACATTTAGAATCCTTATTTGAGATTAGGACTTTAAGAAGTAATAAATTTGAGTTAAAACTTAAAGAAAAAAAAGTTGTATATTATGGGGTCATGAGATATTCTTAATTTTTAATAAAAAAAATAATAGTTGTCTAGTAGTTAGATTTTAATAAACGGTTGGTAGTGTATAATTAAAATAGATAATTAGCTGATTAAGAATGATGACCTTGATAGCCCATTTGACAAAAGCCCAATTGTGATAAGTGAAAACCCTTCCTCTTACTTGGCTATGTTCACTGCGCAGCACCTCCATCTCCCTTCAATCATTCCTCTGCTTATTCCTTCCATCAATTGCTTTCTTCCCTCACACAATAAAAGTTTTGTCCACATGTGAAGGTAACTTTTTATAATACTATTATATTATACCACATCATCCTTTCATACACTTCATTACACGCATACAGTACAATTGTGAACTCCATACACACCAATCTCTTCACATTTTCTGTTGTTTGCTTGAGCAACTATTTTCAAGTTTTATGCCACCATATCTCCATCATCAGTCTCTACATAGAAAATTTATTTTATTCTATTTACTTTTCAAATCCTTACGCACTGTAATAAACAAATACATATTTATATCTATTAGAAGTTATTTGTCAAATGGTTTTAATTTGCTCTCTCTCTATACATATATATATTCCATCTATTTATTTCCCATGGTAATATTCTCATGTCATACATTCAAACTTTTAGTCCTTTTCATTCTACTTGACATAGCTATTTAATTATAGTTCCATAAAATAAACATTAAGATAATTTATACAATGTTATAAACCTTTCTTGCCATTTTACTATATACACTTCAAAATTTGTAGTCCGTGGGTCACTATTATTTTCGACATTAGGATAGGAGCCAAGCATATAGGGATAATGTATAATTTTGGAAAAGTAATTTAGAGTGGCATATTAAATGTCAAGAAAATATTAATAAATAGTTGTATGGTCCTTGTAGATTTCTATAGAGCTTTGGAGTAACTTTCGGTAAATTATCTTAAGTTGAGGAATAACAGGTAACTCTGAATGATTCTTTCGTATGCTTGAAAGTTATGGATAATTATAATCTGACTGATTACTGATTACCTCTTAATTTAAAAATGTGAATGATTGATTAGTTTGTTTCTTTTCAAGTATGCTTGTTGTTTATGCTTTTATATGTAATATGTGAATGATATGTGGTTTGATTCTTTTCAAGCATGCTTGCTTATATGATGATATTATATTGTGTTAAATAATGTATTATGGTAATTTAAATTCAAGGATATTTTAATTGTTGGTAAACGTATATATCTGTCATTGCATGAGCATCTGTTATGGGATAGGGATTAGAGGAGGATTATGTGATGATGAATTTTTATACCACCACTCGGTGCACAGTGGTAGTGGTACTTGTCAGGGCCCTTTCTTCTATGCCTTCCCTTGCCAGGATTGCATGGAAGTTATGGGACATGTGACACCTCCTATTTGTTCTTTAAGGAGGGGAGCCATAGTCCGTACTTGAGCTCTATACCTCGGCAGGGTATATCTCATGTATTGGTGAGCTTGGGATAATCTATTTGATTAGATTTATTTCTGTTTGGACTATATGTTAGCCTATGGCTCCTGTCAGCGGTATAAGAGTGGAGGTGATATAAGGGAGGCATACTACATTTATGCATGAGTTAAATCTTAATGTAAAGGAACCTTTTTTGAATTAAGAGGTCAATCGATATGGATAAAGAGTTGATTTGTACGAACGATATGTGAATGAACTTTGTATTGTAATTATATGTAACTTGCTTGTGTATGTTAGGAGATTTCGGTAGTTACTGAGATGTCGATCTCACCCCTTTATTAACAATTTTAGGTGAAGGGATCTAATAGCAAGCCGGGGAAGGCACTTGAGGTGCAAGCACACTTTTATTTTATATTTATTTTGTCATTGATCTCAACCTTTAATGTTTTACCCTGTTTTATTTTAAAAAGAAAAGTGTATCATCAATTTTTAAATTTGTCACTGACTTGAGACTTTTGGAGTGTAAATGTAATTTTATATAAATTGCATATAATTTTGAAAGGGTGTTACAGGGGGTGGCCAGAAAGTGGTGGTCAGTGGTGGGGGTGGTTGTTGATGAAGATATGGTGGTTGGAGGTCGACGAGAAAGGAGAGAATTTCATATCTGTACAGGAGAGAGAGAAAGGAATGAGGAAGTTGTTAGGAATGAGGGAGAGAGATATGATGTAGTGGGTGTAGGAGGATATTTTTTTCCACTGTTACATGTGTCAATTTGTGAGCTATTAGATCAAAAGAAGGGTGAGGATGAAGGGAGGCCTGGAGAGGCTTAGAAAATATAAGCTTAAAAAATCCAGATTAAAAAAAAATCTCATATTAGCCCCAAAATTAATTTTGTGATTCAATGTAGCACAGAACACTTAGAAATAACAATGAGCCACATTTGAGTAATTTCAGTGTTACATTTCTATGTTTAGGCACTTCTGATATTACATTGATCAACAAAATACTCTCAAAGTGACTATTAGATTTCTTTAACACTTCCAGTAGATTTGCACAATAACTATTCAATACACACATAACATTAAAAATGCATTTTAAATCAATCATGACCGATTTGACACAGTTGTCCCGGTCCGATGATTGATTATCCAACTATTTATCTCATAATTTCATATTCAACAACCAGGGATTGAATCAAGTATGCAAATATCCACTACACAACAATTAACTTCAATAGCGGTTAATAATGTTAAATAGCTACAAAGTATCTCAAAAACCGTACGACGACCTATTAACCGTACGACGACCTATTACCTTCGTCCAATAGATATACTGATCGCTATATTTTCCCGCACAACCGAAATCTAACAAAATCCCAAATGAATTCCACCTCTTACGAACGCTCATAATCTATATATTGTCAACGACAAAACATTTTAATTTGTCTTCATTAGAAAAGCTATAGCCAAAGAAAGCTGGTTAAAACCATCAACATGTCTCGAATGGCCGGCAATATAACTTAAGATTTTTATAATTAACTGCTATAAAATATATCACATTTATTAGGCAAAAAAGAGCAAGGACGTGTATGAGATTCATTTCATTTCCATTTTTTTCATCTATGTTCATTTACTACTATAATTACATTTGGAATGTTTTAATTTTTAGAGATATTTTATTGATTATTGACTTATTTGAGGTGATGATCGTAATGCAGTAATGGAGAAAGGACGAAATGGGACGGGAGGGGCAAGTGATGCCATTAAATTTCAACAAAAAACAATATACAATTAGAATGCATTATATAGTGCTCTACCCACTTAACGCAAGATGTTGGTAGCAGTTTGGAATTATATAAAATTGAATAATTATGACTAATTACACACACATATATTTTAATTCATTCATGCGTTTGGTCGGGACATTTTGGGATTTCATACACTTCACGCAAGCAAATTAAAGTCCACTTAAGGCGCGCGCGCGCACACTTGGCATTTTTATCATAGTTTTCCCACCATATTCAAGCATAAAAAGTGGCATTCATTTTATTTTACCCCATATCAGACGTATCGACGATAATGTTATAATTATAAGTCGTAGAGTCATTGCGAGTACATTTCAAAATTTTTTGTTTTCATGATAAAACTGTTACCATTGAACCATGTACGCCCAAACATAAGTCAGCGTGCAAAATTTGAAAATAAATTTGTAATCTCTCTCTCTCTCTCTCTCTCTCTCTCTCTCTCTCTCTCTCTCTCTCTCTCTCTCTCTCCCTCTCTCCACACATACTTATACATATAGGCATGTGTGTGTAGGCCATTCCAAGGTTTCATTTTTGTTGATTATAATGTCTTTTCTTTTAGAAGATGTGTGACATTTTCCTAATTTTACCACTAAGCTAAGAAACATCATTTTTGTGGGTCCTTACTCATTAACCTATTTTCCCTTATGAAGATAATGTTGAGAGAGCAGTACACACTATAATTAATATTTGAATTTTTATGAGCAGAGGTGTAAATTTGCAAATGACAATCACCAAAAGGGGTATATGGAAAGAAAAAATTTTGAGAGTAAATTTATCAATTGACTTTTTAAGATGCAAAAAATGCCAACACTGCTAGCAAACTACTAGAGCACCCCATAGACGGACGTTAACTGGAGTTCACGTGGTGCCACGTGGGATAGTTAACAAACATGTTGGCATGGGTCAGGTTTCTCTCAGAATCCCTCCCCTCCTAATCCCTCCTTTTCCTCTTATAAATTCTCACTTTCACCTATTTAAATTTATTTAGGAGCCCATAATTTGCTACTTGTACAATTAAAAATAAAAAACATGTCTTATAATATAAAATAAATGAAGAACTTTTAATTTTTTTTATTTTTGAAAACTTTTTACATAAAAAATTTCAAATATCTAGACCTATTCCATTTTAACAGAAGGATCTATAAGAGATACAGACTTATCTAGTTAACTGTAAAATTATTATCTAGTTAACTGCAAAATTATTTCACAGTTAACTGGATAAGTCTGTATCTCTTATAGATCCTTTTGTGAAAATGGAATAGGTCTAGATAGTTGAAATTTTTTATGCTAAAAAAATTTCAAAAATAAAAAATTAAAAGTTCTTCATTTATTTTATACTGTTTTTATTTTTACAGGTACAAATGGTAAATTATGAGCTCTTAAATGCATCTGAAGGACCAATATAATTACATTGGTCACTAGGAAAAGGAGGGAAAAGGAGAGGGGGATTCTGAAAAACCCTCTCCCACTACAAAAAAAAGGGGTAAAGTGGACGCTTGCACTTCAGCGGTTGGGCATGTAACATCCCATATTTTTAGCACATATAAATAAATGGTCTTTGTGACATTTTAAATTCTTATTTGAGAATAGGGCTTTTAAGAAGTAATAAATTTGAGTTAAAACAAAAATAAAATAAAAATGTAAATCTTATTCATATGGATGACTTTTATATACTAGGAGAGCAAGTATAAAGAAAAGAATTAAAATATAAATATATAAATATATTGTATTTTCTTTTCAAGTAAATTGGGCCTAATTGTAGAAAAGCCCATTTTTAGAAACCCTAGACTCTTTCTATTCAATTTCTTTTTCCCTTCTCATGTTCACTCTTTGGCTCTCTTTCATACTCACATCACAGCCTCCACATACTCGTTGGTAGGTATGTAATATATTATGTATGTATTTTTCTTTCACATGCTTTTTGTCAAAATATTGTAGTTGATAGGGAATACTTTGCTTACACCAGTTCCATGTCATTCTCGTCAAAAATCATGTTCAAGGCTTCAAGTGTACACAATTTCATTTTATTTAGAATAACCTTTAAATCATTTTCGGTGAATACACAAATATTATGAAGATTGATAATATCCTATTTTGCCTCAATCAACAGTGATTCAACAGCCACATATTTTTCTACTTTGTCAAGAGTTTTCATGTGTTAGAAACTATATTTTTATTTTGTATATTTTATAATTTGTTTTTACAAAAGAATTAATAATATATATATATATATATATATATATATGTAATAATGAATTTATTCTTTAATCTTAGATTCTTCAAGACTTAAGTGCAGAATTGTTTTATTTCTCATTTCATTTATAATGATGACATCAATTTAAATATATATATATATATATATGTATTATTATTATTATTTTTGTTTCTTTTTATGATATGTATAAAAAGAACAGAGAAAAGAAAATCCCCAACCCCTTCCATTCCATTAAACAGTATGTGTATATTTTTGTTTTCTTCCTCCTTTTCACTCCCCTCAAACTCAAACGGACGCACACAATATGTTTAAACCCATTCCACATATATTTTAGTGGTCCTTCAATAAATGTTGCTTTTGTACATAATTCCTTACTTTATATACTATTTCCTTTAGGTGCATATATTCATATAATTATTAAGACATCACAATTATGATCTTTCACTATCTTTTGTAAGTATGGGCGTATACATCTAATGTTTTTCTAAGATAGATTGGTGTGTGTATTATGATGAATATGCGGCCTAAATTAAAATAAAATAAATAAAACTGATTAAATAATAATACTTTTATCTAGGATTAAAAGTAATTTTATATATAGGGTAGTTTAAGGTACAAGTTGTATGAAATACCTTTTAGGTAGCGTTGATATATATATATATATTTTAATAGATGTTTATATTGGTGATATTGTAGACTCTAATTAGAAGCTTTGAAGTAATCTTAATTGTGTGATTACTTCTGAGCTAAAGGAGACCAGGTAACTCTGAATGATTCTTTCGTATGCTTGTAAATTATGGATAATTATAATCTGATTGATTACTGATTGCCTCTTAATTTAAAAATGTGAATTTCTTGATTAGTTTGTTCCTTTTCAAGCATGCTTGCTGTTATTGTTTTGATATGTGATATGTGAATAATGAGTACTTTAATTCTTTTCAAGCATGCTTGCTTATATGATGATATTATATTGTGTTTGAGAGTAAACTGTGATATTGTATATTCAAAGAATATTTAGTTGTTAGTGAATGTATATATCTGTCATTGCATGAGCATCTGTGATAGGATAGTGATTAGAGGAGGAGAAGGAGGAGAAATTGTATGGTGAATTTTATTACCACGTGGTATGCCACCACTCGGTGCACAGTGGTGGTAGTGGTATTTGTCAGGGCCCTTTCTTCTATACCTTCCTTTGCCAGGGATTGCATGGAAGTTATGGGACATGTGACAACTCCTTATATTTGTTCTTTAAGGAGGGGAGGCATAGTCCATGCTTGAGTTCTATACCTTTGGCAGGGTATATCTCATGTACTGGTGAGCTTGGAATAATCTAGTTAATTAGTTTTATTTCTGTTTGGACTATATGTTAGTCTATGGCTCCTGTCAGCGGTATAAGGGTGGAGGTGATATAAGGGAGGCATATTGCATTTATGCATGATTAAAGAATATTAATGTGAAGGAATCGTTTTTGTATTAAGAGGTCAATTGAGATGGTTAAAGAGTTGATTTGTACGGACGAATATGAGAATGAATTTTGTATTGTAATTATATATGATTTGTTTGTGTATGTTAGGAGAGTTCAGTATTTACTGAGATGTCGATCTCACCCCATCATTAACATTTTTAGGTGAAGGATCTAATAATAAGCAAGGAAGGACACTTGAGGAGTAAGCACGTTGAGTTATATTTATTTTGTCATGGACCTAAGACTTTAAAAAGTTTTATTTTTTTTTATTTAAATTTGTCACTACGACTTGGATTTTTGGGAGTGTAAATATAATTTTATTATAAATTGTATATGATTTTGGAGGGTGTTATGGTATCAGAGCCAGGTTCGGGTCGGTGTGCCAGCGAGGGCGCTGGGCCCTAAGGGGGTGTATTGTAAAGTCCCACATCGGCTGGGGAGGAGAACGAAAGGTGTTATATATAGGCCTGGATACCTCCCCCTCTCGACGCGTTTTAAAGCCGTGAGGGGTGAGGATTCCCCAAAGCGGACAATTTCGAGAGCGAGGCGCTGGGATGTTACAGGGCACAAACCGCTGAAATGGGCACCCGTTTCAGCGGTTGTTTGGTTGACCGCTGAAACGAAAATGGCGGTCAACATTCTTTTTTTTTTCCAAACAAAACAGGGCACATGCGCGGTTCCAACCGCTGAAGTGCACGTGTGACTTCATTATTTTCAAACAAAAAAAAGTTAAATAATTTTTTGACCGTTTTAACCTTCACTCCAGCGGTTCATTTCAGCGGTTGGAACCGCTGGAATGCACCGTCATTTTCATCGCATCGCTGATAAGCGCTGAAATGAACCGTCATACACACATCAGCGCTGGTAACCGCTGGTGTGTACGGTCTGCCTATAAATAGAGCACCACCCAACCCATTCATTTGCAATCTTGCTCATTTTCCTTCCCTCCTCTCTGATTCCCTCCTCTCATCTCTACATCCAGGCGTTTTCTTTCTAAATTTCAAGTCAAGCTCATAGTTCTTCTTCAAGCATTTCCAGTCAAGCTCATATAGTTCTTCTTCAAGCATTATGTACATTAATCTAATAGTTGTTGTTATTATTGTTTCATTGTTTTTATGATTGGAAATTATTGTTTCATTCTTCAAGTATTATGTAAATTATTATTGTTTTATTCAACTAATAGTTGTTGTTATTATTGTTTCATCCAGTCAAACTCATAGTTCTTCTTCAAGTATTATACTACTTGTTCTCACTTCAAGTATTATACTGCCAAACCCAGTTTAGTCAAACTGGGTTTGTAATGGTTTTTTTTTTGTTTTTTTTTTTGAGCACATCAGCGGTTGAAACCGCTGATGTGGTGATTATTTTAAGAAAAGACCGCTGAAGTGGGAGAATTTGTTAAAAATTTTGAATTTTGAATCATCCCGCCAGGAAAATTTTGAAAATGTTCATGTGCCACATCAGCGGTTGGACGGACCGCTGATATGCCCGTGCTCTCCCAAAACGGCGGTTTGACCAACGCTACAGCGGTCCCTTTTGACCGCTAATATGGTGTTTGTAACGCACTGAATTACAGCGGTCGCTGTGCGCGCTGTAGCGCCACATCAGCGGTTTAAACCGCTAATGTGTGCGTTATTAAACACGCTGCAATGTTCCCTTTTTTTTGTAGTGTCCCATGTTGGCATCTGACTTGAATAACTTTTTACTGCGTTAATAGATCATTGATCGATCATCCCACACATTGCCACGTGTACAGCAGTTAACGTCCGTCTGTGGAGGTGCTCCAGTTTACTAATGGTGTTGGCCTTTTTGCACCTTAAAAAACTCAATTGCTAAATTTTCTCCCCAAAAATGTTTTTTCTGCTAGATGCCCCTTTTGATGATAATTGGTATTGGCAAATTGGCACCTTCACTAATTTTTTATTTATGCTATTTCAATGCATATAACATGCGCACAAATATGTCAGTGTTGGATTTAAGCTCGAGACCTCATCTAAATATGACGTATTACTCTATTAGTGGAGCTTGATTTCCATGTTATTGAAGAAGCGAAAAAACAATATAACAATAAGCTAAAAGAACAATATATACCCACATAATTATTACATGTATAGTTGAGAGAAGTTTGTCCTTTACGGCTCTATCTCCATACCTTACGGACTAGGGATATCTTCCATTACTCGTAAATATTGAATGAATGTGTCACCATTATATTGTATAAGGCGCACATACGAGGGAACAAATAAAAACCGAAACCTTTCATTGATTTCAAGATATTTCATTCTCTATATTAAATCTATAGGTTAAAAGTCATATTTACCTCTGAAGTGCACACTAAGGACCATATATGCCCCTAAAGTATTGGCCCAAATTTGTCCAGAAAATGTGCACAAATGATCATATTTTCCTCTGAAATATGCGTGAGGTGTCATATTTGCCCTTGAAATATGAATGAATGATCATATTTAACCATCAATATTTTAATGGTAAAGGGTAAATATGATTCTTCATGAAAAATTCAGGGGTATATAAGCAAAAAAAATACTTCATCAAGTGCATATATGATTCTCCATACAAACTTCCTTAAACCCTTTCATTTATTGGTCTGATATATAATTTAGTTCAACGCACATTGATCCGCTCGTCATCCATGAAGTAGGAATTGATCCAACCAACAATTCTTTCGTGGATAATAAAAATAGCACCGTACAAATAATGAGTTCACAAGTGTGTGTGAGCGTAGTTTATAAGATATAATTAGTTCTAAACTTCTAATCATATCGAAAATTAATTATCATCCTGTATCATTTATATATGATTTTGTTAGTATATATATGAAAGAATAATATAACATGCATTTTGAATTGACTAGTTGTGAATCATCATAATGATATAGGGTGTATATATTCTTTATAGGAGTTTCCAGCAGTTTAATTCATGTTCTTCTACTGATCTTGGTCACCATTTTCATTCATCATACATACATATATACTGTGGAAGATTCAGTAATATTAGATGAGTTGTAATAAGGAGGTAAAGTAGTGAGGTCACGTCAAAATATGTGAAATAATAACTAATAAGAGGTGGGAGATGGATGTAGCAAAGGAGATATTTTGAGGGAAGAAGGTGGTTATTTCTGGTGGGGCTTGACTTCTCCTGAGAACTCCATTATGACTTGTCGACTGTCATTGTTTGTCGAACACTAACCAATCGCCAAGTTACCATTTTCATTTATTTCAATTTCTTTCAAGCCTTTTTATCATTTCATTTATACATTTATGAATAACATCACCTACCTAAAGTCTGGCTTATAGTAGTAACCGTGTTAACTTTTTCTTAATTTATTATGGATATATATACCGTAATACTGTATGCACTCATATAAGTAGTTAAAGTGAGCAATATCTTCGATTAGAAAGAGTATATACGCTTGGAATGCATTTAAATACTCCCATCATATGGGGGATTTCTATGTTCATGCGCACCACTGGATTATCATTATTCAGCGCAACAGTTTTGTTTAAACAATATAGTCTAATCAGCTCAAAAAAAAAAAAGTTAGTCCATAAGCGAATGTGGATATAGCCGTCATTCATCATTAAATCTCTATGCAACGGATTATACACACCCTCTCAAGGGGTTCTTGAGCCACATGGAGATGGACGGTGGGTATTGTGACGATCAGATCGACCTAGACGGTCCATCAGGTTTCACATTGATAGTCCATATCTGATTATTTTTTTTTAAAAATGATATTTATGTTTTGAATAAAATTGTTTTTGGTGAAATAAATAGCAGCTCTAAGATTATCTTTATTTTAGAGTCCATACTCGCATGAAGATAATTTTTTCAAAAAAAGACAGATCTTAAAAAATTCTAGCTTGAACTGTTTAGTAAGGAAACCGATTCTAATGAACCATTTCATTAGATGTGGCCCTAACTAGCAAGCCAGCCACTTCACTAGTTTTACTATTTGAATACTACCTCCACTCCTAATTAATTATAATACTCCTTTGACTTTTTTGGAGAAATTAAAGGTGTAAAATAAATCACTTTAAATTATTGTTTATAATTATATTTATTTTCCTCAAACCTAGTTATTCTACTAATAAACTAATTCATTATCCAATTACACATCATGAGATATGTATGTTATAATTTAGTGGTCTAATTTGCTTATCTGATTTTCATTCAAAAATTAAAGGAATGTTGTATTTAGGATCACAGGGGTATGTGTGATATCATCATATTCCACTTAATTAACATTTCAAACCCCGTTAAGAATATTTATAATGTTTATTAATTTTATTCAACCAAATTAAAAAAAGACAATGAAGTGTGTTTGGGATAAAAAAAAGGGAGTGGCACACACGTTTGTATGTGGTGAGCGCGATAATAACTTCTATACAAATTAACCACAATATACTTTGGTTAAATCCGCAAGCTTTCTAAAGGTCAAAAAAAAAATCCGCAAGCTTTCTTGGATGAAATGAACTCACTCGCCATTTGCTCTTGTTGGATTGCAGAGACATATTAGTGGACTCACTTGGCACCAATTACCAAGACACATGTAAAATTCAACAAATTATATTTTTTCCATGTTCAAAAATAACACACTCTACCCTCTTTCAATTTCACTTTTTTAAAAAATAGTAATATATATATATTCACTTTACTCTATATATAACGTATGCAAGATTGGTAAAACACACACACACACACACAATTTATGCAAGAGATTAGCTATAACGGTTCTGTAGATGGTGATATAATAGTCATATATGTTTATATGTAACAAAATTAAATACACACACACACAAATTAATAAAATTATCTATATAAATAAAGGAGCATGCATGACAATCAGTACATGGAGAGTCTAGATGCACTGTACAATATAATAGGGGATGGCAAAATTGAAAAAAAAAATTGGAAAGAGGGAGACTGATGAAGAATTCTATCGCACGGATCAAATTGGTTAAAGCAGTTAGGATCCAACGATCCGTTAATTATTAATATTAGGTAACATCTCCACTAAACCAAAAATAAATATATGCATATAAATTCATGTTAGTGCTTCAATATCACTTTCGTCAATGGCCACAAAACCTGCAATGTCTCGATTGTTTAGTAATAATCTCAATCATGTTCTGGATTGCTAGATGATTAACATTCAATAATATATAGGAACTTCGTCATGCTTATTTTTTTTGAAATATAATTAAAAACTGGACAGACAAGTAGCACAAAAAATGTATATGTGTTTATAAACTGATTAATAAGTTGAATTATATATCATGTGTGTAACTATCACATGCATGATGGATTGACTTCTTTAAGTTTCCTTCAATTTTAACAAATCCATCATTATCATGTATGTGGTATCCCCTCAAGTTACGGAGTGTTTATTACTTCCCCATTTAACATAAGTGTCTCTCTCAGGATTCAAGTTCAAAATTTTAAGGAAAACTATCGAGGAGCTACGTTACAATTATAGACCAACTATGTGTTAATGATCAATATCGTTATAATCATGTTAAGAGACTAACTGATTTTCAGTAACTTGTGTTGTAATATCATCATTCAGCAGCTTTAATTTGCGTGATAATATCTCCATATATATAATAATTACGATTAGAATCAAATCAAAGAAGACAACGCACAAGACATTCACACAGAGGATAATGCCTTTATCTTGAGACTTAAAGATCGATCGCACTAAGTAAGAACAGACCACGGCAAGTGGTCAACCTAACTAGCTAGTTCACAATGAAAATTCACCATGTATGTTTTCTTAATGAATTAATATTTATTTTATTTATTTATTTAAACGATTCTTTAGCGGCCAACAAAAGAGAACGCGTGGAAGGAAGCCATTTGTGTGCTGAGATGAGGGATGAGGAAGAAGGTACACATTTCGTACACTAACCCAACAAAACCTAGTGGCTCATACACATTCTCATTTTCATAATGCCTCTCCTTTTCTTTTTATCACCTTTAAAGAAAACTATAAACCAATACGAGCCGCATGCTCCCAGCCATTAATCAAGCTTTTGATTAGTGTCATCAACAGTACCTTTTCCAATCTCAAGAAGAAGAGATTGTGAACTAGTTTGTGGATATTAAAAAAGTAGCAGAATTTATCATTTATAACAAATGATGTGTTGTTAGAGAGATTGGTTACATAGTTATTTAAGCTCTAAATTATTTATATTTTTATTTTTCTCTAAAATGATTAGCTTGAGTTATAAACTAATATACACACACGCACCTTGCTAAATAGCGTCTCGAGGGCCAATGCTAATGCTAGACATTCTGCCCAACAAGGCGTGCCCAACTGTGACCATGGAGGGGATCCACGCACATTCTGTACTTATCATTTTGATGAGAAAGTTGGTCTCATCGTCAATCTACACCGTAAGATTGAGTTTGAACTGTTGTATTTGCTTTAATTTGATTTTTCTATTATAAATGACATTTTTGTTTAATCTATGTAAAATATGAAATAAAGATAATCTATGTAATGAGCAACCCATGGAGAAGCTCATTTGGGAGACCAAGCACGCAGGATGGCCAAGGGGATTGGTCAGCTTGTCCATGCTCCCCCATGACGTGGCACCACATAGCAACCAAGACACCCGAGGTTAGTTGCCAACGGGTATCCCCCAATGAGTCTTAAGCCCCGTAAGAGCCATAACCGACAACAGATATCAGAAGCACTGGGACACGATCTCGCCAGGCATAAAAGGGACATAACTCCTGCATAAAAACACAATATGGCACTTTGAGAAACCTAGCTAGCAAGAAGCTCTCAATAACTCTCATGTGCTCTCAGTTTCTCACTTTTATTTTGCACTGCTTTTATTTGCTTTAGTTATACCTCAACGTGGATAGATCATAGATGTATCATTCTTTTCTTTAATTTGTAACAACCGTTGCTGACCCTTTGGTTAATCAAACACTATACGCTTTCCTCCTTTATTTCCTTTACCGAATTTTGCATAAGCACTCCGGTCAATATCTAGAATTAAAACAAACTACATGTTTTACTCCTATATCACTTAAAAAAAGTGAATTAGCCTCAGAATCCTACCTGAAATAAACCGTTTTTTAGCCACGAAATCCCTCATTCATCCATGGAATATTATTGTCTATATTTACTGACGAAATTCCGTCACTGAATTCCATGCCTAATTCACTGTTTTTTGTAGTGTGTTAATATCAAAACATGCATATAATATCTTATAATTAAAGTAGTTTATAATTATAATCCTTAAGATCCCATCATTTGGTAGTGGTCTTTGACTATTGTCACATTTATTATCTATTATGTGAGTGAATGGTAATCATGAAAGCAGGTGATTAATTATTAGGTTATATATGCAACTTCTGGGAAGTTCCAAATGCAGATAGAAATATGTCAAAGAGATTTGCACACTATTTAAACGCGGTGTCTGCTAAGTGATGTCAGATTCATTTACCAAAGTATGGATGGTGGCTTTAATATAACCAACATATATCGATAATCATTATCAATAGTACTTAATAGTTAATACTCCCTCCGGTCCAAAATATAAGACCTAGTTAATTTTTTGTAAAATTCTAAAAAAACAAAATAAGTTAATTATAAATTGATTTACTTAATTTTTTCCATTAGACTGATTTATTTTACCTATAAACTAATGGATAATTTAAAAATATATCAAATATGTCATAATTTAATAACATATTTCGCAACCTTAATATCTTCAAAAAAAAGTCAACTAAATCTTATATTTAAGATGTACATAGGTTTTACTTTTGGTACAGGCATAGCTAACTATCTCGCTACTCTTGGTGCAGCGTCCTAAATATGTGGCTTTCATCAGTTCTAATGAAAAATGAAAGAGTGTAATGAAAAATGAAAGAGTGGAATGGAATGACTATTTTAATTTGTTCAAAAGTCAAAACTCAATATTTAAAGATATTAGAGAAAATATACCTCTTTAATAACATTAAGTGTGATAAAAAATGATACGCTGGAAAATGCCAACTTGAGTAGGGCTGTTCAAATACCGAGATAAAATCGAGACACTCTTTTCCCAAGTCTTGTACCAAAAGTTAGGGATAATATTTGTATTTCGATCTCACTACTAATAGTGAGGGGGTCCTGGCCCGAACCCATTTGGATAGGACCGAGACATGGACCAGGACTTTTGGGAAACTCTCAATTTTCTTTGAAGTAATCTTGTATTTTAAGAAAAAGTGAAGCATATGTGCATATTACTAATAATATAATATACTTAATTGTAATATCACACAATTACTTATATATATATAACTTAATTATGTAATAATTAACTATTTAATTTGGTCCAATAAATCCTTTTATACTACTTTCGAAGTCTCCAAAATATAGTAATTAAAAGACACAACAATCGCAATAAAACTTAATTAAGCACCCAAATTCGAAGCAAACACATTGTTAAAAAGTAAAAAGAAATTCAGAGCATTTGCTAATAATTCAGTCATACAGTATTTCGGTTCTTTCTCTTCATTTGTGAATAGTTGATGGAATAAATATATAATTAAATGATTCTTTTTTACCAAAATTAAATGATTCGTTGAAGAAAAAGAAAAAAAAATAAAATTCAAATAGAGAGTCGATTAATCAATTGAAAAAAGAAAAGAAGAAATGTATAATTGAATTAGGAAAAATTAAATAAATAGTTATACTTATGGTACTAGGAATCCCATAGATATGACCATATCTCGGTAGCATCTCGCTTTCAATTTGGTCTTAGTACCGTTGATCCCTGTATAAAATCCTGTTGGTCACAAGTAATTTCAGTCTTAATAGAGATGAGACGCAAGACCAGGACAATTGAGACATGACATTTTTGAATAGCCTTAAACTTGATCACGCCTTAGACAATCAAAAAAGCCCCCACCAGATATGTTGCTTTTAATTAATTATTTTATTTGTTTGTACGTACGTAGACACTGTTATCATCTTCTTTACAAATATCTATTCTTGTCCTTCCAGTACAACGCTATGCATAATTAACAGAAAATAACAGCCAAATTACATGTTCGTACAATTCCATCCTCTATTATCTCTCCCATTAAGGTACAATTTTATCCAGAATCATAATTGTATCAACATAATACTTTTACATAAATAGATACAAACATACACACGATGCCGTGCAAGGGAGAAACTTCTCTTCTCTAATGTAATTCACACTAAATGCACTTACCGAGTAATGTCTTTTTCTTATTCGTGTTTGAAGCGAACTTAATTAAAGGAGGTTAACAGACATCAAATAAAGATGGCCTAATTTAGGCACTCATAGTGAAAGTAACTCACACGATTGAGCAAGCTAGGTATGTATATGTATTTATGTGTGTGTATCTATAAACCTTCCGGCACGATCAATAATATATATAGCTGTGTTGCATTAATTGTGGGGATGCATATTGCAAGATATGAGACATTGTGGACAGAAAGGTCCTTTAAACTATGATAGTATCTTTTGAACTTGTTAACATATGACCCCCCTAACATAAAACTTCTTGAGTAAAGAAATGAGAATGAATCACTTACTTCACAAACTTGTTGCAATGTCATATAGCTATTTCCATGTGAAAAAAACACAGCTTCTCTAGTGGGGATTATGTCAGCACTATCATCTTGACATTTTTAGGAAGCATCCAAACTCTAATGCACCACGCAATGAAATATTGCTCATTTATCAAGGTGTGTATTTTTGCGAAAAGACCTTTTACCTTAATCATCCTACCTCACAAGCTATGTGTGTCTATAGCTTAATGTGTCTGCCAACGTGTTCCACTAAATGGTCACTAAGGTCATCGTAGCATGCATATTTGGTGATATGGGAGTACTTGTTTTGTTTCTGTTAATAATTCTCTTCCTAGCTAGTCCTTGTCCCCTGTCTTGTATGTCTTGAAAAATAAGAGAATAAATGGGCCATCTTGTGTGCCTATATAAATGAGGTCTCTCTCCATCTAAAGCTCTTGTCCCAAAACAAAGTGTATTTGTCAAGAGAAGAGAGAAACAAATAGAAGACAAAATGGAACCAAGTACTTATCATCAACAACATGTAATCACAATTAGAAATAATGGTGATGCGGATGTTGTTGCTGATAAGAGCAATAATAATGAGGAGCAAAAGAGGTGGTTCAAGTTTTCAGGTTTCTCAAACAAAATCCATTGTTCTCTTGTCCCAGTGTCTTCCTATTTGAGGGAGAAGAAGAGGAAGAAAAGTGAGGATGACACCAAAAGGGTGATTCACAGCATCAAAGTTGGAGTGTCTTTAGTTTTAATCTCTCTTCTCTACCTCTTAGATCCTCTCTACAACCAAGTCGGCGATAATGCAATGTGGTCTATCATGACCGTTGTCGTCCTCTTCGAATTCTATGCAGGTTCTATTCTCCTGCTTGTTTCCTTTCTTTTACTTCAAAATACGGTTTGTATAATTTCTTTACTCAAATATTTATATTGGAGTTGCCTCCCTATCAATTAGCTAGCAATATGGGTGGGAATGTTAAGTATATCAAGACCGCGTGCATTTAATCGTTTATATTTGATTTTATATTCCATATCTATTAAAATATTATTTTTATTATTATTAAAAAAATTAAATTTACACCGTCTATTTTGATAAAAAAAATTTACACCGTCTAAATTAGATTTAAAGTGTCTTGATATACGTATACCTCTCTAGTAAATTTTTTACAAATGGGGAAACAGTTCCAATTTAGGGAAAGTTAGCTTATCTAAATTGTTTATATCTTAAACGACTGATTTAAGTTTGATTTTAGATTTATGTCTTTATTAAAATATTTTTGGTAAAATCAAATTTAAACCGTCCATATGATATCTAAACAACCTATATATGTCAAAACTCTTTATACTCAATTTTTTACAATAAGGTAACATGTTCCCTTGTATTAAGGATAAGATATATATATAACACAAACTATATGAGCATACATGAAAATGTGAAATGAAGATATTAACGAATGAAATCATCACCAGGAGCTGCACTTGGGAAGGGATTGAACAGAGGAATGGGAACCATATTGGGAGGTGGACTGGGCTGCTTAGCTGCAGTTATAGCCCAAGACGTTGGTGGGGTTGGAAACTCTATAATCATTGCCACTTCTGTCTTCATCTTCGGTAAGTTTATTGGATTATCTGATTATGTAGGCGTTATAATATACTTATCATAACCTAGCTTGACAAGTTTCTTGGATTATATTCTCAAAACAAAAAACACAAGTCGCGGTATTTTTGCCGGTCATTAATCATGGTATATGTGTGTGTGCGTTGCAGGGGCTGGGGCGACTTATTTAAGGTTGGAGCCAAACATAAAGAAGAGGTATGATTATGGAGTGATGATATTCATATTGACATTCAATCTGGTGGTGGTGTCTGGAGTAAGAGCAGATGAAGTGTTGAAGCTGGCAAAGGATCGTCTGTTGGCAATAGTGATGGGTTTCGTTGTTTGCATTTCTGTTAGCTTGTTCGTCTTTCCTTTCTGGACTAGCGATGAGCTTCATCACTCTACTGCCTCCAAATTCCATCACCTTGCCAATACCATTCAAGGTACACATATATATAGGAGTATATATATGGTTCCATCAAGATATCTTTTTTTTTCTTGTTCTGCTATGTTTATGTTAATATCTATATAACTTATTTATTAACATTTTAAAAATGTTTGTTGATTTTTTATTTTATATACAGAAAATGTGGGCTGATTTTCCTAAAGTGCCCCTAAAACCATTTGTATTAAAACTACCCTTATTAAATATCCCTTGACATGAGCAATCAATCACAATATTATTTAAAATAAGATAAATAATTAAATATCATAAAGCAGACTGAAGACCTGCTTTTGAAATCAAATTCAACACCCAAACCTATCAACTAGATTTTATATTAGGTCGAGAGGTAGCATTTAATATGAGCTCCAACGAATCATGTTACATGGTGTGAAATAAAAGGCATTATTATGAGTGAAGATAAAAAAGAAAGATGTGATACAATTGGCTAGGAAACAGAGGGAGTTCAGATATGCTAAGCCTAAAAAGTTGAAAGTTGTCTTTTCATTGAAGGCTGCTTGGAGGAATATTTCAAGTCGGATACTGAGAAGAAAAACTCCAAAATAAATACAAGTTGCTGCAAATCGGTGCTCAACTCCAAGTCAAAGGATGAGTCATTGGTACACTTTTCTTTCATCACCTTAATAAAACAAGAACTTCTTTTACAAATTCCTTAGTCGGTTTTTCGTTTTCCTAAAAAAAATTGGCGTGTCGTGTACTTTTTTTTCAGGCAAATTTTGCAAAATGGGAACCATGGCATGGGAGATTTGGGTTTTCATACCCTTGGGGTAAGTACTTAAGCATTGGAGACAACCTTCGAGACTTGGCTGCAATTGTTATTGCTCTCACCAGTTGCCTCCAATCATCCAGACAGGTATTTATACATAAATCAGTCTAATTCTAGTTATCTATTAATAATATTGTGGCACCGAGAAATAATAGTTTGAATAATGAGTTTGCATGTTGTTGTGTTGGTGTATATAATTATTATATATATAAATAAATAAATATGTAATTGTGTGCACACGTGCAGGCTAAGGAATGGGAAAAGGAATCGTTGAAAGAAGCATGGGAAGGAATAGGAGCAAGTGTTGCATGGAGTTTAAGAGAAGTTGGAGATAGTATTGAGAAAAGGAGGAAGTTGAAGGCAGAGAATGTGATTTTACCGAAGTTGAAAGAAGTGAGAGCAGAGATGAGTTCCATGATAGCAGAAACAGAGAAGAATGAAAAAGGTGATTTGGCATTAGGAAGTTTATTAGTGTTTCTAATGACAGAGGTGGTAGACAAGGCAGAGGAATTGGCAAAAGAAGTGGACCAACTAGGAGAAATTGCTTCTTTTCATACTGACGTAACTAATAGTAGCTAGCAAGTTAAACAGAATTAATTAATAAGCACAAATACATAATATGTGCAGTTTTTTCAGTCAAAAAGGAAAGGGTATGTGCAAATTTTGGCCCCCCTATATTAGAGTGTCATATATACGCCATTAAATATTTGCACCCACTTGGTGGTGTTTCGGTGTATATATATGTAATTCTGCAGCTTTGAGGCCATATAGTGTCAAATGTCTTGCCTAGCTAGATCCTTCAAGTAAAAAAGTTGATTTGGGGAAAAATATTATGTACGATATAAAAGTATGAGTCATGTTATAGATTCTACTATATTTTATGGGATACATGAAACCTATGTCTAATTGGGAAAATTAAGTCTATTGATAATGTATGTTTTCACAATGTATGCTCACTTGAAAATTATCGACAAAAAAACAGTGAAAATAAAACTGGCCGGCAACAACATTCATATTGAGCAGCATCAACGGCACAAAAAAAAGCCAACACATGCGAGTAATGGAATTCATCCACCAATAAAAAAATAGAAGTTGTAAAGAACTAATAAGTAAAGATTAAAAAGGCAAGGGGCGATTCTATCTAGAAAATCTTGTGGAAGGCTGAAAACTATTATACTTTTTTTCTTTACTCCTATGCCAATAGCTAAAAACATTTCAAAAAAATTAATCTTAAGTATATCAAATAAATAACATCATTATTTGATGACATAGGGGTGCACTTTATTAAAATTAATTAAAGGTAAATATTACTTTTTGCACAAAAACTTTCACTTGATTTTGATTTTGTTTCATGATCTTCAAAATCAATGGCTTTAACTTTAAACTTTTGCTCAATTTTAGTTTTAGTCGTCGAATTTAAACTCATTGATTTTAGTTATTCAATTTTTTGTCATTCATAATGATTGGTTCCTCCCGGATTTAAAATTAAAGAATCAAAACTAAATTGACTGAAAATTTCATGACCAAAACTACTAATTTTAAAGTTCAAATACCAAACCAAAATTGAATGATAGTCAAGACTAAAAGTGACATAGACTTTTAGTGACATAGACTTTTAGTGCTATTCATTTATCAATCTAGGTTAGAAGGCAATTACAATTTAGTCTTCTAAAATACTCTTTACTATTTTCCTTTTTTTCTGCCGTTAAGTACTCTTTATTAATAGCAATATATTTTAAAAAGGGTAAACATTTTTTTTTAAAATGTTGAAAGTTCTCCAACCCAACATTTTGTTCTATGGGTGAGACTTGAGAGACTAATCGTCCGGTCACTCCATTGTTTAAAGATAGAGTGAAATTATGATTAATATGTTGAAAAAATATATTTAAGTGTTTTGCGGCAGATTATGAGGTGCTAATAATATTCAATCTTCAAATACTTATATAAACTAATAAAAGTACAATAAATCTGTAACAAAAAACAAAAAGAATTATTTTAACCGAAAAATAACAAAATAAATTGGTTGAGAGCTTCCGTCTAGTATTTCATATATGCAAGTAGAACTTCAGTTCAAAAAAATATATGCAAGTAGAACCCAAATACTCCATTATTTAGAATGAATGAATAAAATAGAGATGACCCAGTCGTCATGTTTAACTATTATCAAGTGGTTTCCAAAGCCAATGAGTTTCTCCCTAGATTCCATTAGCAAAAGACAAAGCCTGGCATCAGATAGCATTGTATTATTGTATATCATATCTGTGAATGGAACAAGGTTCTTTGCTCATAAAGCTTAACGAAATCTAATCAACAAGAAGAGAGTATGAAGAGGGTTCAGTCAGCCAAATATGCAGCAATTACAATTGCTATTATCTGCTTGTGGACTATTGCTGAGTGTGTTCCTGATACAACCATCATGAATGTTCTCTGCAACACTGGTGTGTTCACATCCGGTGATCCTTTCACAATTAGCCTTAACTATATTCTTGAAGAACTTGAGTCAGTGACATCAACTTGGAAAAATTATGATTACTACAATATTTCTCCTTATCCAAATGCATTTGCCTATGGCCATGCTGCTTGTAACACCAATCTCACAGCCTCTGACTGCAACACATGTCTTGCTGCTGCCAAGACGGCCTTGTTCGCCACGTGTCAGAGCCGGATTGGGGCTCGGTCTTCGTTACGTGATTGTTCATTCAGGTATGAACAATATCCATTTGATGATTAGAACACTGGCTTTGTGTTGCAAGTATTTGTATTGATTTTGATTGGCAACCACTACACACATGTTTTACTTTGTAATAATACTCAACTTTTTCTCTATGACATGTTTTCATTCAGAACCTAGTAATGATTGTTCAGAATAAAAGTAAAAATTAACCCCACATACTCTTTTCCAAATATAAGTATATGAGCCTACATTAAGGTGAAAAATTAGCTACATCAAAGATTAAATGTTCATCATTCGCCTATGAATTTGAAGATTTACATCCTTTGAAATGTACAAAGAGGCACTGCAGGTGTTTCCTGATCTACCAAACTTGGTTTTATCAGTGAAACTTCTTTCACACAATGTCCCTTTAATTCAAATCCAACATATGATTTCCTATGAGTATGGTTGTGTGATGACATATAATATAATATGCTACTCCGATGAGGGTTACCATATAATGAAGGCAGCATGAAGAAAATTGACAAAAAGGCAAAATTTATATCTGTGCAAACTTTCCAGAAAGAACTGAATTCAAACCCGTGATATAGTTGGATTTGTCGTGCGTTGTGTCTCTCGTTTAAGGAGAAGTGCATATAGAATCTCATTCCATGAATCAGGAACACCGGGAAGGCACCAATGGCTGCAATCTTGCATGCGCATGGGGGCAGTACTATTAGGTCCATAATAGTAAATAGAAGCATGACCATCCTTTCTGCGCAATGTCATTTGAGTGATATTTAACAAGTCCAAATTCGACACTTTTGATTTATTCAAGTGCTCTGATAACACATCCAACACAATTTTGATGTGTTCATCGTGATATACTGGCAAGGGACCTAAATCAGGTAGAGTATCCAAGTGACAGCCTCCACCAGTATTCCAGTCACCATCTCTGAAATACATCCAAGTCCCAACCATTGTGTTAGACCCATGAAAAATATTATTCATAAGAAAGTCAAGCAAATAGGGATACATACATTCAAGTGCAAGTAAGTGGATTAACAAGGAAAAGGCTAACCTGAAATGCACAGGAGCATAGGTCCGGAATATGACATAAGTCTTGTTCATATTTACTTCTCTAGAAATCCAGTTAGTTACTGTCTCCATTGATCTTCTAAATGCATCTTCTATAGTCATATTCATCTGTACTTCCCTTCCTATTTGGTAATAGCATCCACTGAAAAATCAAAGAGAACCCAATATCAGAACCAAACAGTTAGTTTCTCTCTGAACCATGATGGCAATAACCAAATATTCCATCATGGTCATCATTAAAGAAGCAAACAAAAATTTTAGGAATTAGATCGTATCTAGTCCAGATTGGAGCTATACTTCCATCTTTCATTTAGCATATAGGGAAATTTTACCACATAAAGCTTTGCTCTTTTCGACTACAAATTGTAAGACAAGAATAAAGTTTTATCCCCTAAAATTTACCTTGACACAGAACAACTGAACAATCATAGAGAAGTAAAAACTCCCCATATCACTTTCATATGCAATAAAAGAAAATGCTAGCAAAAATCATTAAGCATAACAACCAGCTCATTCAAATAACTAAGTAGACCAACAACACATACACTTTTAAAGTCTTCCCATAATTCCACCAATGTCCAGAGTTAAGAACAAGCAAATCTGCATCGCTCCAGCGGTGAGAAGTCCAGTCCATGATATCAGTTCTCAGTGTCATTCTAACCCCCTTAGGTGCTCCAGAAGGAGGCCTACCCTGAACCACTAGAAATGGTGATTTGAAGTATTCCACAGTGAAGTTGAAGTCTTCAAACCTGTATGCCAAGAACCCTATGTGCTTTGTGATTGGATTCCCATTAATCTCATACACGGAAGTTTTGTTGGGAATAACAGAAGAGAGCATACAAAGCATTGATTCCCATTGGTTCCTTCCAATTGAGTCACCAACAAATACAATGCGCTTGTTCCTAAACATTTCCAGCATCTTCCCTGCCTCAAATCTGTTACAGGAAGCAAATTCTACCATTAAATTATAACATATGTCACATGTAATTATATCATAGTTTAGATTATTAGTAGAATAAATTAGTTTTGAAGAAAAAATGTAACTATAAACAATTTAGAGTTGCATAATTAGTTTCTTAAAAAAAAATCAAAAATCAAAGTGATCTTATAATTAGTATAATTAGGACGGGAGTATAATAGCAAAGTTTCAAACTAACAGAGGAAATACAAAAGCAGTGTACTCCAATCCAAAAGAATGTTAATCTCCGTATTAAGAGGACGACAGAAAAAAGTCTTTTTGGTTTCGTGGAAACAAAGATGACTGAGTAATTCGATGAATATTTTATTGATATGATATCATATTTATAATACAAAAGTTTATAATAAACTTCTCCTAGTTTGTTTAACTAATATTATTCCCTAGTCTGTATGATGACTAAGATTCTACAAATACAGAAAAGAAAATCCTAATATTAATTCTACAATTCTAACAAGGTTTATAACTGAGAATTAAAATTACTTAACATAGAACAAAAGGGAAAATTTTGTCTCTTTTCCTCATTTATATACTCGCAACAAGGGAGAAAACAGAAAGTAAAATCCAAAAAAAAAAAAAAAGGAAAACATTTGGAACCTGGGCAACTTGCAATGATTGGGCTGCCAACGCCACTTGGTGTAAATACTATCAGGCCGACCATTCTCATTGCACCTAAAGCCTTGATCCATGAATGAACAGATAGAAGAGTTATACAACGGATAGCTCTCATCCCAAACCCAATTCCCATCAAACACGTCACACCCATCACCATCTCCATGCAGAAATTCAGGGCGAGAATCCCCAATCAACGGAGGCAAATAAGAAGAAGAAGAAGTACTCAGTCCCGGTAAAACATGATTTCCAGAGTGAAATCCCACGAAGAAAGACTGAAAATCCATGTAGAAGAAGCAGGCAATGAATAAAGAAGTGACCAAGAAGAAGCTAAAATTCCAACAATGGGCTCCAAAGGCCTAAACCCCTTAAGCTTCTTCACCATATCAAGGTGGGTCATGGTGTCACCAGAGTGAAGAGAATTTTGTTTGCTATTCGTCATTGAAAAATAAAACTTGGGTTATCTGAAGAAGTACAAAGAGAAGAATAAACGATAATGACAATGATATTAAATTATGAAAAAGTGATGGCGGGCCCAGAAAACAGGGTAAGGCATTAATAGCAGAACGACTCTGCTTTATTATTGGCTTTGGATTGGGAAGGCAAATAGTGGAAAGAGATTATAGTCCCGTGAAGAATAAGGAGGGATTGGGATTGGTTAGGAAGAGTCAGAATTTATGAGTAAAGCGTGCGACGTGTTTATTAACAACGATGGATGATGAATGATGGAAAGGATGAACAGTTTGAGAAAAACTATGGGTAGTCTTTATCCGACACAGAACATTCGAAAGAAGCAGAAAGGAAAGGAAAGCTTGAAGGAGATAGAAGAGAAGAGAAGTGCTTAGTAACAGAAAATGGTGTTGCACAGTATGTAACGCTAGCCAAGATATAGGGATGGGATGGCGAGTAAGATTTCTCAGATTCTGCTAAACCCAACCGCATAATCCAAAAACTGTGGAACCGAAAATTTCGTTTTTTTTTAAAAATCAAATCAGAATATAAATCTGTTGTCATGTTTAAATTTAAAAAATGGATATTCTGATTTAATATTCTATTTTATAAATTAATTTTTTTTATTTGGTATGCGACACAACAGTGATACAGTTATAAGCTTGTACATTATGATTTTAGCAAACTAAATTCATTTATTAATTTGTTTGACCAAATATGTTATTTGTTAGTTTATCTATACAATAATAGTTTTTAGATCTAATAATAATTTAATAAATTTAGGCTAAAGTATGTTTTTAGTCCCTTAACTTTGAAGAAAGTTATGTTTTGGTCCCTTAACTTTGAAAAGTGTGTTTTTGGTCCCTTTAAATTTGGAGAATGTGTGTTTTTGGTCCTTAACTTTGAAAAGTGTGATTTTTGTCCTTTTAAACTCGGTTAAAGTATATTTTTAGTCCTGTAACTTTGCACAAAATCATGTTTTAGTGCCTTAATTTTAAAAAGTAATGGACGAAAAAATACTCTATCCTGTTCTAGAAGGACTAATAACATCACTTTATCCAAAGTTAAGGGACAAAAAACATACTTTTCAAAGTTAAAGGACCAAAAACACACATTCTCCAAAATTAAAGGGGCCAAAAACACACTTTTCAAAGTTAAGGGAGCAAAACATGACTTTCTCCAAAGTTAAGGGAGCAAAAACATACTTTAGCCATAAATTTAACTTTTAAATTTCGATGAAAAAGAAAAATCGGAGATTTTTTTTAACGAAGAATAATCTTTTTTTTTACCATACAACGAAGAATAATCGGAGATTAAGAAAAGTAAGATGAGCCAAATTTCGTCCAATGTTATTTATTAAAGAGAATATTTACAAATAAGAAAAGTTGGAACTTGGAAGAGTAGTTACAAATACGAAAAGTTGGAACTTGGAAGAGTAGAAGGGGGTTGATTTTACCCATTTTCAAATGAGAGTGTGAAGTGTGAACCATAGGCATTTTAGCATGACAATTTTTGGGAGAAAGTGGATACGATCTCTCGCTTCTTGTTTGTCACACTTAAAGTTGATAAACTTGTGAGTTTATATAAATTTGTGGAAAGAAGGTAAAATTTAATAAATAGTCCTATCGAAGTTCACTACGAATCTTTGGGTACCTATTATGAGATTTATGGGCACTATCTAGTAGTATGAAGTATAAAAATTGAAATGAGTTTAAAAGCTAGTTAAAATGATTTAACGTGAGTAAGAGACATAAAAATGGTGAATTCAACAATAAATACATTAGATTTTATAGAGATTAAGGGTATCGAGAATTTAACAGACTTGTGAAACATTTTTAGTAGATAGAGACGTAGAATCATAGAAATGTAAAATTGGAGTGTAAACCCCCGAGTTTTCTGATTAAAAAATAACCGCGAGTTTAAAAATAATACTCATGTTAAATCTCTCCCATCTCAATTTAATTTCATTTAATCAAAACCACGTTGTTTAATTAACAAATAATGATTCAAAAAGTTTTCAAAAATTGTGATTTCTGTTTTAAAGGTAAAACAACATATTTTCAATTAAGTGGATATATTCCAGATCACCATATTTATGTTTGCCCTTTTATTACAAAAATACATTTCTGTAATAAAAAAAACATTTCATTGAAAAAAATGAGAGTGTAAGTAGCAAAATGCGGGTTTTAAGGCGCATTACCTGATGGGTCTAGGCCGGTCCTACCACTGATATTAACGAAGTCATTCGTTACAATAAAGAGGCTTTCCGATTGGGTTTTATGACTCTTTTGTCTTGTAAACTAAAGAGACAAGTTACCAATAAATATTTCGTTGACCTATTACCTCGACTCTGAATGTCAATAGCCACTGGATTTACGAGCGGTGTTTTATAAAAAAAAGAAAGTAATTTAATGTAATTGTCACATCGTCATCATCTTATCATGTAGATGTGGAGAAAATTTATCGTAACTATGCCCGGGCGTAGCTTGATGGTTTGAAGAGGATCCCAAGGTGTGAATTCCGTCATTTAGCCCAAAGGTGCCAAGTTCGAACCCCCGGGAAGTCAGTCACCCCGTTTACGGGAATCCCGGCTGGCGACTCCGGATTAGTCTGCACCCGAAGGGTGTGGGACACCGGGGGAAGCAATTCAAAAAAAAAATTTATCATAACTATAATCAACATCACAATGAGATACATACAAGGCGATTGATTCCATCACCCTTTCACTTCATTTTCATGGTCCAGCTTCATTCGACTTGTACTCCCTTCTGTCCTTATTATAAGTCACCAACCAACCGCCTCTAAATTTTGATTCTTAATATAAGTCACCAACTAACATTAACTAATTCATTTATTAAAATTTTCTCAATATATCCTTATAATTGGAAAGTGAACATTGGAAGATGAGAAAAGAGAGAATATGAAAAAGACACATGTTTACCCATAAAGATGGAAAATGTAGTGGACCATAGTAATAAAGGTGGGAGGGTCGAAAATAGAAAAGACAAAAAAAATAAGACTAATTTAATGATGCAACTTCCATTAACCTCTATTGTTTGGTATGTACAATTTGGGCTGTTGAGTTATAAATAGGACCAGAGGGAGTATATAAGTGTTTTTCGCCAGCTGATACAATGTTACTTTTTTATTATAGAGCATATAACAGTGACAATTAAAAAGTTAAGGTAAGATAGAGGTCATCTAAGCATGATTGTTAAACTCGCGAATTGACACTCTAATTTTACGGTTTTTATGGTTTTACCTAATCAAAATATGTCATAGGTCACTTAAATTATTAGTGCAAATAAATTTGGTAGAAACTCACTTGTAAACTTATTTCAATTATTTTTATTGAACTAAATTCAATAAATTTTTATATAAAGAAAATAGTAATTTCTCTATTATTGAAGTTCTTAAAGTAAGTATGAGTATTGATATATCAATTTTTTATATTTAAAATATATTGAGTCAAATTATTGTTAACGTTTATCAGAAACACATTTTATTAATAAATGTACTCTCTTATTCAATCAAAATAAATGTAGTCTCTTTCGAGTTTACAATTCAAATTCATTATTCGATTTTACCTTCTTTTCACGAGTTTACTTAAAATCACGAGTTTGAAAACTTTGCATGTAAGACTAATTTTGTTATGACCTTATGGGTCATGATATAGTCAAAAATAAATCAATAAAATTCAATCTAAGTTGTGATGAAGACCCAATACAAAGAAAAGCAGATGCACACGAAGGTGTTGCACGCTACATTGATTGATGGCTCCATTGCGAGCCAAGAAATCCACCCAATTAATTTTTCTCTTGAACATCCCTTTAGTATGTCGTTCTTTACTTCCTCTTACAAGAATCAAAATAAATGTGTTTGTGTATTTATCTATATGTGCGTGATAGTGATTGGTGAGGAATTCATTAAATAATTATCAAAATGTACATTGCTGTCCCGATTAAATTGTCCGATGATCTTATACGTTCAAACGTTCAATAAATTGAAATCACTTAAGGATATTTAGCATAACTTTTAAAATTGATAATATATATATATATATATATATATATATATATATATATTTTGGGTTGGTTATAACATATCAGTTTGTAAAAAATAATTTTTTTAAAAAAATTTTGAACTCAGTATCTAGTTTGAACTTTATGAAATGCCCTTGCTATGTGCTACAACATACATACATATCATAACCTAACTTGGCATCTAGTTTGAACTTTAAATACGATTTATCCTTATTATTTTATAAAAATACCTTATCATTCATTTATTTAATAATTATCATCCAAAATTCTAAAAACAAAATATGTGCTTTAATTGACTAAATTCATTTATCCATCTCATGCCGTGTTCCCTCCACCTTCATAGCTGCAGATCTCAAATCCGATTTAAAATTATAATAAATTATTTTGGCTATTTGAAATTATAATAAATTATTAGAAATTTTTGAATTTTCTTATCAAAATGATATGATCTATTAATAGTGTTTGTACCCTTTCCCTTTCAAATTGTCAACCTAAACCCGGCTTCGTATCAATGTTAAGTATCAAGCGTTGCATAGGTTAGCTATAGTGTGTATTAATGGAACAAAATAGAAGATTTTATATTTGGTTGGTGAAATGGTACAAGGAATTAAGAGAGGAAGATGTCAATATTAAATTATGAAAGAACTAATGACAAGAAGTTGAAGAGAAACATAAGTGGGTCGGAGGAACAATCGAAAGTAATAGTGGTTGGTAAAAGTAAAGTGTGGGGTGTTTGAAAACTATGATATTGTATTATAAATTTCACCATGACAAAACCTCAACTAGAAATTTGAAATTCATTCACTCTAATTTTAAATACTAAACAACCAAATAAGTAGAGAATTAAAGGTATAAAGTGTAAGCAAGACATACAAATGAATTTCATAAACAACGAAAAGAATTAACTTCAAATATTTAACTAATTTTTACATGTTTTCTTAATAAACGTGTTTTGGTGATTGAACTCTTAAGTGATTGATCTCAAGTTCACAACACCATTTCAACCACATTTATGCTCACGTGTTACGAATGGGAGGGAGTACATACAAAGAGATTGATCCCATCACCCTTTCAACCTCATTTATATGGTCCAGTTTCATTCGTCTTTCACCTAAATTTTTTATATAATGTTTATAGCCAAATCATATACTCCCTCCGGTCCCTAATGTAAGAGCTAGCCGCCAAAAAAACGCTTCTTAAGAAAACATGTGAATGTTAGTTGGATCTCTGGAGTTAATGCTTCTTTTCCGAAATTGCCCATATTTATTATGACACTTTTAAGAGAGAGAAATATACATAAACATTAATAAATATGAAAGAGAGTTAGGGGTAAAGTAGGAAAAAATGCATTAAATGAGGAGAGAATGTGGGGTGAGCTCTTACATTAGGGACCAAAACCATTCAAATTTTGGGCTCTTACATTAGGGACTGGAGGGAGGGAGTACTACTTTGTTCCACAAAAAAATCATATAGTGCTCTACCTCTTGATTATAGCCCATACACGAACAATGGCAGTTAAAATGTTCAGATAAAATAAATACAGATCATCTAAGACAGAACCTCATTAAACGTCTTTTTTTTTGGAAAACATAATGTTATGGGTCATAAATCATAATAGTCAAAAAATAAATCAAAACAAAACATTTTTCGTTGTTTCTGCATAAAATTTATTTAAAGTTGTGAGGAGGCCCAGTGCAAAGAAATGCCGAGGCATGAAGGTATTGCACATGATATTGATTGATGGCTCCATTGTGAGTGAGCCCAGAAATCCACCCATTTAATTCTGTTCTACTGTGAGTGAGCCCAGAAATCCACCCATTTAATTCTGTTCTACATCGTCCCTTCGGTATGTCGTTCCTTTTTTAAGTATGAAAATAAAGTGATTCGCGAGGAATTCAAAAAAAAAAAGACTAAGATGTATGTTACGCTTCTGAAGTTTAGCGAATTGTCCAATGAACCTTTTAAGACTTTGACCCATACACAATATATAATAAGTATTGATGCTAATTGATTGATGATTTCATTTAGAAATAGTTTAACATAATTGGAGTTTATTTTATTTTTTATTTACGTTTAAAGTTTTTTTTGGGTTATATATCTCAATATTTGCAAGTCTCTATTAATCCGTATAATTTTGTAGAAAAAGGAAAATGATCTCCAAAATTAAGTTCAATTATATATTACTCGTATATGAACCAATATTTTCTAAGGCGTGCAATATTTCTATCATAAAAATACTGTTAATTTCCTTTTATCTTAAGAAGTTTCTTTATATATGACCTTATTAGAAGAGACAAGATTTTTTTCTAAAACACTTGATACCTCTATTCTTAAACATATTAAAAACTAATCTAATTAAATTAATGTTTGTTAAAATAGCATGTTAATAAAACACCATAATCACTTTCATTTATTCCTATCCTATCCTTTCCTGCTTTATTTATATATGGAGGTGTACCAACATGGATAATATGAGAAAATTAGAAAAGAACTCTTATATCGAAGACACATTAACTCCTTATAGTGTGATCTTGTATCTAGAATAAGAGAGTTTCATATATAAATTTATTATTCAAATTTTGTATCAATTAAGGATAAAATGAATATGATTTGGGGGAGATGGAGTATGAGATATTAAGGCGAGCTGGTAAAAGAAGCCCTTTTAAATAAATAAACACTAGAGTATTATGGATTAAAATATTATATATTAATGAATTAAAAATTTATCCTTAACCATAAATTGATATTAAAATGAAAATTAAAAAGGGTAAAAAAGAACCCTCAAAGAAGAGAAGCTGACAAAACATATATAGGTAGTCCACCCATAATTTTAGTTTAAAGTGCTAATTTTAGTTTCTTTCCAAATTGGTGGCTAAATCTTGTTTCTACTTCCCATCAAAATTTTGAATCAATTCCTTAGATAAATTTGTTAACTATTTTATCCTCTTAAATATTTTTGATATTCCTAAAGTACTCACCGTGTCCCTCCCCTCCCTTCAAACTGAATCAGCCCTAGTTCTAGTTAAAAGAAAGTAAATGAAGGCATCTTTATTTTTACAAATGAATGACACCTTATTGAAAATGAATTCTCTAAATTTAAAACTTAGAGATCTAGTTGTTTCAATGATGTCAGATATGTTATGAATCAATTAATTCTGTATAAGGTAAAGGGTGCAATTTTCACAATAAAGTTTGTCTAATAAATGGCGATGATCATCATGAAGTTATCATCATTTCCTAGTGGCTTAGTGGCTTCTCATTACATGCTACTCGTTTATTCTACTACTCATTTCCTACATTCATATCGATTAACTTACTGCTAAAGGCCTCGGTTGTATTACTATAGTCTCCCAAGTCCCAATTCCATGTATAATGGATAAGCAGAAAATCCTTCATTATAAAAAAAGAAAGGATAAGCAGAAAATCCAGATGCTCATAATATAATTTCTCTTTGGTTTTATGATCCGAAGCATTCGAAGGAAAAGATGTTAAGGTTCACAAAAAAAATATTAATAAACAAGGGGAAGGGGAAATAAGAGAAAACAAGTATCATGTTAATCTAATAGTCTATGTAGAGGTTAAGAGGGTCTAAAGTAACAAGCGCAGAATATTTTTTTTTGTTCAGTCCTTAAATTGACGGTGAAGCATCTGAAAATACTATACTAACGGTACCCAGTGCAGATACAAACCAAGGCATAGGGATAATAAAGAGAAATATCAGCGCTAAAGCCAGGGTATGTCCAATGATTAACCTAAAAGTTAAATCAAGATCACATGTGACATACAAATAGTACCAAGTGGAGCATTTGTTAAAGGAACATTAGCATTTCACAGTACGCAGTACCAGAATGTCATGAAAGCAGCAATGCCACTTAGGATACAAAGTCTATCCAGCCTACTCTCATTTCTCATTTTCTCCTCTCTTAACTCATTCTGTACTTTCGAATAAATTCGACAAGACTCTAGTACTTCACTGTAATTTTTGCTCCTTCTGCAGCTAAGAGCTTCCTTTAGAATGAGCAAGCTGTTCCTTCCATTAACATGAGCTCCTTCCATGTCTTCCAACTGCATGCTCAACTCTGTTAATCTAAGCCTTGTTTGGGCTCCTTCCTGTTCACTGTGAACCATTCTGAACTTCATGATGAGGATGCATTCCACTACCTGACATGGAAGAATGTCCTTGGCAGGAAGAACAGATCCAAAGCGTATCACAAAATCCTTATCAGTTGGCCAATGTCTTTGACCACCAAGAGGACTCCAGCTAGCAAGATTGGCTGCTTGTTTCATTTTTCTGTTTACGATTATCCAACTAAGCTGGAGCCCCTCCCGAAGCTCCCGCCACAGCTTCCCGTCTTTCCTCTCTCTTTCCATGGATGTAATTGGCGGCAGACCATCAGATTCCGAAAGGGTAACCACTCCGTCGTTATCTCTGTCCGCAAAAGTGAGGAGATCAATCCGGAAAGGGCAGTTGTGAAACCAACCATTGAAGCCATTTGCATTCGGAATTCCCCACAATACTTTGGAGCAGATTGGCTTATCTCTATACCTGATATCTACAATAGAAACAAAATCTGAAGGAGAAATGCTTTCAGATTCCAATTCCCCATAATACTCAGCCTCGGTCCAGTCTTCAGGGTATTCAAGATCATGACTCGGTTGATACTCCACAACCTCCTTATTTACAATAAGCGGGAAACAATCTGCATAGAATTTTCTGAACCCACCAATAGAAGAAATTAAACTTTTGACGTCCTCTCTATTGGTTGAAGGCCACATGGATGAACACACATTTTCCCATAAACTCTCTTCTTTTGAAATGGAACAGAACGCTGCACAAGTGCAAGAAGCACTAGCTAAAGTTGGACCATCAAGACGGCGTAGTATGTCATAGAATAGATCACTGCTTAGGGAGGGAACACTCTCAACTGGTGCAACTGACATAGAGATTGTTATTTTGACTGCCAAAGTAAAAAAAAAAACATTAACAGAAAAGAAGCGTCTGCTGACCAAAAAAAATTCTAGTAAAGGCATTGTAAGGACTCTAAATTTATCAGTACCACCAAATTAATGACTCTAAGAAGGTTTCCCTCAGGACAATCATAACCTAAGTTATCAGTACCACCAAATTAAACAATACTTTCATCTCAAATATGAACATATTCAGATATGTACGCCGAACACCTCCCAAATGTAAACTTTGAATGTAATTAACAGATTGTTTGACATCACAGAATTGCAGCATCATAGCATAGGAGTGGCGTATACTATAGGAGGCAGCTACAAGTACAAGATTTCAACTATATTCAGCAGCAATAATCAATTCCATATTACAGATATAATAAATGTGCTTAGAAAGCTTATCAATCAGGCGTGGGGGGATTTATTTCCTAAAATTCTCACACTTTGAAACTATCACAATCAGCACAACACAATTACAATTCAAACTCCAAATAATAAATTGGGAGATTTGGAATGCAGAAGTAAAAAAGAAAAAAACAGCTCACAACCTTGATGTGGGTGAATGAAAACCCTTCCCCATAAAATTACCAACGAATTAAACAGAAGCATGAAAAATGGCGCACACATATATGGAAATCGAACAGATATTTAACTTCACCTAATCCAGCATCACAATTTCATGATGACATAATAAGGAATGCCACAAAATCAGTAAAAAACGAAAAATTCAACAGGAATTTTGTCAAATTGAGCATCACGGTTTCACAATAACACAAACTAACATGAATAGAGACATATAAAGGGAAGTGATGACCTCAATGATTAGACATGAGAAAGAGTCAACGGCATGAAGAAGAAGAAGAAGAAGAAGAAGAAGAAGAAGGAAAATTAGGAATGGCGCCGACAAGGATCGTAAAAAATGGGAATAAGGTAGGAGTCACGATCCGTTTGTGTTAACAAGAAACCTCTCACTTCTTCGCCACCACACTTCAAACTTCAGAGCAGCATTTGATTCATCCTAAAAATCTCCATGCTCTCACGTTATATATGAAATAATCTTGATTATGACTTTTTTTTTTTATAAAGATCGTGACTTCTTGTTATAATTAAAAAAGAACTAAATATATATCCCTCCAATGGCAGTATCTTTAAACTGAATGTGAGAGAAATTGATGAATGAATGGTAAAATGGGGAGATTCATTTATTATTCAGACAAAGTAAAGTATGGTTTGGGTTAAGCTGCGAACTTAGTATATAAAATTAGTTAGAGTGCACCGAAAATAATTAATAATTTCGATGGAAAATGTAGTATCAATTTATTGCGAAGGAGTACAAATGTATTATCAATTTACTACAAAGTGATGCATATGTATTAGTTTTGTCAATGATAACGGGTTTGACCGTTCATTCATATAAGTTTAACATATAAGATTTCTTATTTGAAGTCCTTGTCATTGAAATAAAGGACTTGAGAATATGGAAGAAGGAAGTGATTTTTGAAAAGGGAATAAAGAGTATTCCTATTATCTAACAACCACTATTGAGCATTGATTATCAAAATAGTTGGATATAAGAATGAACCTTTTATTTTAGGGCAAACTCGCAAAAGCACCTATTTTATGGATATTGATCATTCGTCAATTGTGCTAAATGCAACTTTACTAATAGTCAATTGGTAAAAATGCTCTTAAATTAATCCTTTTCTATTTGATTAACAAATGGAAAGAAACTCATGTAAGAGTTGACTAACGGTCAAAGTCCATAAAATAGGCAATTTTAGCTATTTCACCCATTTATGAAAGTTCTGTTGGAAAATGAAAAATCCAACCCTTTTTCTAGTTAATTTTATCCGATGCAGCTTCACTAGCAGTAGGTTGGTAAAAATGTTTTTTAACCTTTGAATAATAAAAACAAGTATATATTTATATTATATGTACAGCCACACAAAGGCGGTAAGAATTATGCTGGTAAAAGAAAAATGAGCAAACATTTTCTGGTGAAGATGGTAATTACACTTTGTAAATTTGTCTGAGACATCGTCAAGGAAATTCAAGGACACTCTAGAAGGTTCGTACCATGAGGGGGTCAAATGTGCTGCTGGCGGACGCACACACATAATAACTCATCATTCAAAATGAAAATATAAATTTGAAGTAAATAAAGAAAATGCCAAAATAAAATGGAGTGAAAATGTGAGTTAAGAAAACCTTTGGTAGGTAGTGATAACTGATAAGTGAGCGTGAAACAAACAAAGAGATGGTGAATCCAAGGGGGGCAGGAGGTCAAGTAAATGAATTGAGGAAGGTTGCAGCTGGCAATAATCATAGCTATTGGGTGGTTCCAACTTAATCCACAACAAGTTATGTTTGAGCTGTAAGTATATAGTCATAATAATTAGATTAGTTAATAGTACTAATTACTAGCAAGATATGCCTGGCGAAAAAATACAAGTAATGCCAGGATATACTTAGTTGATAAGGATGGAGAAATTTTATTTAAAAAAGTGACATTGGTCATGATGAGTCATGGCCTGCTTTTTGTAAGCTTGTGATTTGTGAATTTTGACGCTGCTGTGGCTTTTACTTTATATTTTATGAGCAACCATTACATTATCCCCTGCGTCGCTTTACAGTTTAACTTACAATCATTTCTATTTCTTTGAATTCTTGTAATATTGCTACATTGGCACCAAGATAATGAAGGATCCCACCGACACCTCACTTCATGGTCTTGTTTGAGTGTTTCAACTAACTTGCATCTGTTTGCTCTCAGCATTTTGTATTCAGCGTTCTCATATTCACATAATCACCTCAATTCTTATTGGGCTTGAATTTTGAGCCTTAATCCACTAAGTGTGGACTGAGTATTTTCCTATAATCCTAAACAAAAGTTGTTATTGAGGTTGGGTTTCCGGCATTATGGCCTTATGACATGCTTCAATGCAACAAGTTTAATCTTACCCAGGACTCAAATCATTAGCCCTTGTCTTTTTAAATAAAAAACGGTCACTTGTTTAGAAGGCTAGATTTTTGGGTCAAGAAGTTTGATAGGCAAGGATATAAATTAAAGAAACGTTACATTATGAAATGTATTGTAGGTGATTAATAAAGAATAAATCATATGATGTTGGAACTGAACCAACTGAACTCCAAACACAAACTTTGACTTCTAAAGCCTAAGGGCTGGACTCGTGGATTTGGTGGGATGTGATCACTAAGACTGTGCAATCTCTAATCTATAATTTAATAAAATAACAGTAGTGGGTGGATTAGAAACATAATGCCAGCTTTTACCAAGGCTGATTAGCAGCGATTGTTAGGTAAAGTTTTTGACAGGTTCAATTATCATTTGTTTCGTTTGAAAATTTTCAGATTATAAGTTGTAGTGGTAAACAGAGTAAACAAATGAAGGTCAGAATATATTGTGAAATATAGGTGACCAAATGTTATAAAAAAACGAGGTTGATGAAACATGCCATAAAAAAGGAAGGGGACAAATGTGACACGTAGTGATTATGTTCACCCCAAGTGCCAAAATCCCAACACTTCTATTGTATGTATGTATGTGTCATAAATACCAACACCTCTTCCCCCACCTGTCAGTCATATTTCTTCACATCAACCTCATAACCCTGCATTAAAAAAAAAACTAATAACTCCCATGCTCAAAGTTATTGTGAGCAAGTAAAGGGGCCCCGATATTAAATAAATAAACAGTAGCCTATCAGGAATAAGAATATTATGGTAAAACTGTTTTACTAATGGACCAAAATTTGATTCTTACCCTCACCATAAGAATTCTAATTTGAAAATTTAACAGATACATGGGAGGAGTAAAAAAGATCATCAAGGAAATAAGGAAGCAAGAGAACCCTCGCAAAAGAGTGAAATTGTCTTACCCAACAAACTTCTATGTTCTCTTATCCCAATAGAAATGGTCCATTTTGTAATGTTTCTCAATACGGCCCACACATCCATAATATAAAGCCCAATAATTAATAAAGTAATAGCATATAAAATAGAATATGTTATTGGGCTTTATATTATGGATGTGTTACTACTTTGAATTTTGTCTCAGCTACCCAATGTGAGAGAGAGTCACAAATTGATGACTATCATATTCATATACGTGTGGGATTATGCTGTGTTACTATTTTGACTGAGTTTGGCGTCCATTAGTTAGGGATCAATTTTTATTTTGGCCATAAGTTAGGGATAAAATTGATCCAAGATAAAACGGAGAGAGATAAATTGGGTTCACACTGTGCTCAAAAGTCATAACAGTCCTCATAAGTCATAACCGTGATGAGTATTTCTTATCATTTAAATGAAATATATGACCTTTTTTGTCATTAAGTACACCTTAAAGTAGAATTTGACAATATTTTAACTTTATCAATATTTAATTTAATAATGATTATACAACATAAAAATAAAATAAAGATATGATAGATGAAGGATATACTTTATCAAAATTTAATATCCATTTACATGAAAAAAATTTAATAAGATGCTCTATACGTAAGACTAGATGGAATCTTCTCTCTTTTCCGTCAAATTGTACCATAGGAGCACCATCCAAAATTCGATATCGTTGATATATAGATTCAAAATTTTTATTTAAATGCTTTTTGTCAGCAATGAAATTATTAGTTTCCGTTAACTTTATTTTAAATTATGTAGCACTATCTTATAAAAAAAAGCTATTAGAAATATCACAAATAATTAACTATGGGTCATTAAAATAAATATGAATGGTTGCGATGAAAAATAATAAATCTATTACTTTTACAAATAAGACTGGGATAACGCGTTGGGTGAACTAGGAATCAAATTAAGGATACTGAATAATAGTGAATGCTATCTTAATTCATACATCACAGTTAATTATATTCAGAGTATATGGTAAAAAAGAGAGAAGAGGCAGACGTTCGTTCCCAAATAAATGATACTGTAAGACCTAAAGTGAAAATTCATTATTAGATGGAAATAAAAGTGATACAGAAATAAGACAAGACGACGGATGAAGCCATGAGCTCATCCAATTAAGTTGCGAAACGTGAATATTGATTGCAGGAGATAGAAATTAGGGCGAAAAGACATTCACAGAAATAAAGGATTCTTAGGAGGAGAATCAGTCGGCGGGAGGCGGCGGCGGAGGAGGCGGTGGCGCGTCGTCGTCGGGGTCGCGATTGGGGTCGGACTTGTCAAGGGCAGAGCGTCCCTGCTGAAGGAAGGGCTTGAGGAGGATCTCTATGGCCACTCAGACGCAGGCAAGGCCTCCCAACACCACCAGAGTTTGCTTTGCTCCATTCCCTTCTTTCTTCCCCATTCTTCTTCTTGCCAATTCCGATCATACAATATACAATATAGATAGATACTCCTATCCTATCATATGACTGGTGTCTTTTTATTTGGATTTTTTTTTTTTTTGTTTTTTTAGTATTTTATTATAGGGTTCATATATGTCCCTTATCCCATTGGTGGAGTGGATAAATCTTGGGGGACAACGAATGGTCTTTAGACAAAACGCGTTTTAACTTTTAAGTTTTCAGTTTTAACTCTTATCTTATTTTCTCATGTCAAAATCAAAATGATGTAATAATATTATTCGGGTACACCCGAGGAGAATTGGATGTGGAGCGAGTCATAGTCTAAATGGTTGTTAAGTCGGGCCATTCGGCTGTGCCGGTGATGTAATGATTTTATTAACATTATATTTACAAATATAGTTAATATAATTTGCTTGAAATTGGGAGGAAAATAGTTGAAACTCCTACCCAATAAGGAGTGATGGTTTAGAAGCGGATATATTTTGACCCAAAGATTCGCAAATGGAGAGGTGGCTCAAAGCATTAACCAAACCATTTTTATGGTCGGTCTATGGTCTAATAGGATTGGATCTTCCAGGCCTCACCTTCTTCCAGGCCTCACCTCTTCTATAAAATTAATCTTGACGACAAAAAATCTGGCCTTAGTGAACTTATATCAGTGTAATTTTGGTGGGCCCCACAATTCAAATTTGACACCATCAATAATGTGATTTAATGAAGTTTGACACTTTTGAACTCCTTTTTAAAATATTGAGGATAATTTTCAATCATTTTCTTAAAAGTTTTTTTTAATACAATTTTTCTTAAAAGTTGTTTGGTAAACTTTTGACAATTTTATGATGGTAGTTTTGAATCACTTTTTCTAATTAGTGTCTGGTGAACTTTTGACAATTTTATAATGTTAAATCTCACCTTAGCCCAAATAGAATTCATGCAAACACAATAAAAATATAATTTAACCTTGTCAATTTATTGGGCTTCATGTTTTGGATGGGTAGGCTGTATTGAGAAGCAACTCATCGGGAATGGAACCCGCCTATTCAACTTACCCAATCTGGGTAAGTTGAAACCGTTTTTGGTGACCACACGTGGAGAACATTGTTTTCAGAACTAGAAGATATTGACCCTGTTCTTGTAAATGTTGTTTCAGATTTGATAGGCAAAGGCTCTGATGGCCAGAGGTTGGTAACTGTGTTTTTTTTATATCAATGTACTCAAATTTCTTATATGCTCTTTCAAATTTCTTTACTTTGCATGGAATAGCTCAATTAATTCATGTTTGGAAGTTGACACCTTATTAATTCAAGAGGTAAATATACAATAAAAACTAACTCTTTCTTCCTAAACTCATTGCATTTCTAATTAGTTATTAATTCGGTAAAAAATATGTTTGATTGAATATGATTTTCCGCGTGCAGGGGATCTGGTTGATAATTCAAATTGGTGTAAGTTGTATTTCTGTTGTTGGTTGATTAAGGGAACTTTTCATGGATCGAAATCGTGCACCTTTGGCACATGGCAGGAAAGATACCTTACAATCCACTTCAAACCTTCCAAGCAACTCCCCTTCATGACAAATTATAATAATTGATGCATACATTCTTTTTGGATACCTCAAACCTGATGTAAAAAGTTACGTTAAAGAAAATGGCGAAGATCTAAAAATGATACATAACTATTGCACAACGAATAAAAATAGTATATAACTATTTCAAGGTACAAAAATGATACTCATCTTTTACCCCGTGATAAAAAATGATATTTTCACTAATATGACAATAATATTATACATGAAAAGTCCAAAATGCCATTATAAATTAATCGTCACCCGGTAAAAGTTTATTCAATCATAAGGGCATTTTGAACATTTCATGTCTAATATTATTGTCATATTAGTAAAAATATCATTTTTGATCACATGGTAAAAGTTGGGTATCATTTTTGTACCTCGAAATAGTTATGTACTACTTTTGTTCCTTGGCCAATAGTTATGTAACATTTTTGGGCCTTCGCCCAAAAGAAAAATAAAAATGTATGATCTGGTTTGATTGAATTTGCCCTGTTATTCAAATTCATTTATTTTTGCCCACTAGTTTAGGTTCTTTACATAATTTTGTCACAATTATGTTAATTGAAATCAATCAATTATATAGAATAGATATGATGGTCTATATATTTAGGATATTAAAATATAATTTAAGTAATGGCAAGAAGATATAAATTGAGCCCAACACGAAAAAAAACAAAGTATTAAATTCAGTTTTTGTTCATTACTTCAGCACACAAATAATCGGAGGAGTATGTCCATTTTCTTTTTGGTTAATCACCACCCGGTAATCTGGCGCATATTGACAACCTACTAATCCAAACTTGAGGGGTAGGATTATGTCATTTTATATATATTAAAAAAAACGAAACAAATAAAGAAAATGATAGAGTTATTGCATTCAAACTCAAGTGACAAAATATTTATAAAGTGACACACACGCAAGATAAATTTAGTCAGAGCATCACACACGCACAAGATGAGATGCAACATAGATTTTGATAGCTTTTATTTGATAAATAAAAAATGCATCAGTTGTGTTGATAGGCAATGGGATTTTCAGGTTAATCTGCAAAGCCTATGAATATATTTATAATTAGGGTAAAAGAGCTAATCTAATAATTACATATTTCAATTTGAGAAAAAAATAATAAATGACTATTTCGCGGTGCATGAATAATAATTAACTTTATGACCCGGTGCAAAAATAATAAAAACAGATACTAAATGTTAATTTGTAGTTTTGTGGAACATTTCTGATATTATTTTATAGAGTAAAAATACCTCTTTACCCCTCAAAATTTAAAATCCAACTTTTCTTCCTTCCGCCTTTCATCTTCTCATGCTAACTAATATCAACAAGGTTTTAATTGGGAGGAGCAAAAATGTATTTTTCACTTTGAAAATAATATCAGAAAGGTTCCCCATAACTAAAAATTAACATCCAGCATCGGTTTTATTATTTTTGCACCGGGTCGCAAAGTTAGATATTATTTATGCACCGTGAAATGGTCATTTATTAGTTTTGTCCAAACTGAAATAGTTAATTATCAGATCAACATTTTTGCCCTTATAATTAAAATCTATTTTAGTGACTTGGATTTCATACCCTCACACTCTTCCAAATTTGTCTAATTAAATTCAAACGCAGGATGATGTAAACACCAATGGATGGATGAAAAACCAGTTGCTTATATTCAACGAACACATCTTTTACTTCAAAGGGCTGCGTCCTTTAACTTTTGCTAGAAAATGCGGCTCAAGCTGCATTGTTTTTTATGTGCGATACAAATAATAACTTGTATTAAAAACTTGTAGAAGCAAATTTTAATTTAAACAAAGTCTCACATCAAATAAAAATTAAAATGAGTACCAAGTAATTGTATGGGAAGTAGTATTATTGAAGCAAGAAAAATCGATGTTCATTTATTGCGGTGAAGCTTTTATAGACTTTTATATCGAAGAAAACTACGATCCCAAGCAATTAAACTTTGTAGAGTATGACAATTAAAATAATGGAGTATTAAAAAAGCTAATCATATCAACTAGGCTACCTCCATTCTCTCTCCACTCCTTGTGCTGCACTTCCATGGAGTGGGGGAGGTAGCTGCCAATGTTTTGATATTAATTCTAAGTATATATTCAATTTATAATTTTTATCAATCTCTGGTCAAATTATTATAAAGGGTAAAAGGTCAAATCTAGCACTGAACTATTGGCCAAAGTACACCCCACATAAAAATGAATTTGGGGTCTCAAAAGTAGCACTGTTCAAGTACAATTTGGGTCATACGTAGCAATTCCGTCAATTTTAACTGAGTTGACAGTTAAGTTTGACTTAATTAGTCTACATCACTTGTCATGTCATCTTATTGAACCACATAAGCGCATCATCATCATCATCTCTTCGCCACATCATCAACATCTCTTCTTCTTCCTCCTCAGATCTCCTCTCAACCTTTCTCTCAATGGCCTCCCTCCCCTCAGATCTGACCGACCACTTCGACCACCTCCCGGACGTGAAAGCCCTGGGCCGCTGCTGCCTCGTCTCCCGCCGGTGGACCCCTGCGACAGCCTGTTGAGCGAAAAGTTCACGTGCGGCTTCCGGTGCGACGCCGTCATCTCCGGCCCATGTGTGTGACCGAAATCAGGCTGGACGAGGTGGGCTACGCCGGCTCACTCCCTTCCTCTTGGAACCTGCCTTACTTGGAAACTCTGGACGTCTCCAACAACCTCCTCTCCGGCGGCATCCCCCCTCCCTCTCCAACCTCACCCGCCTCCGCCGCCTCTCTCTCTCCGCCAATCTCTTGGGCGGCGATATCCCCTCCTCCATTGCCTCCCTCCCCAACCTGCAGGAGCTCTACCTCGACAGCAACAGCCTTCAGGGCCCCATCCCTCCTTCCTTCAGCTCCCTCGCCAGCTTGCAAAGGCTCCATCTTCAGCTCAACAATGTGATGATGATGATGGAGTTGCTGGGTTTGAGAAGGAAGGTTTGAAGGTGTTGGGGGTGGTGGGGAAGATGATGATGACGTGGAGTAGGTGCAGTGACGTGGAAGACTACATGGCCTAATTTGGTGACGTGGCAGGTGATGTGTTCTAGTCAGTCAAATTTACGGTCAACAACTCCTTCAAAATTGACGGAATTGCTATATCTGACCAACTTTGTACTTGATCAGTGCTAGTTTTGAACCCCGAAATTCATTTTTATGTGGGGTGTACTTTGCCCAATAGTTCAGTGCTAGATTTGACCCTTTACCCTATTATAAATTTATAATTAACAGTTCCTCAGCAATAAATTAATAAGAAATAGGGGGAAATAAATGTATATAATCAGGATGCTTTATAAAGAACAAATATTTCATTTCAAGTAATATTATTCTTAATCTAATAAAAGAAGATAAGAATATTTAACATTTAGAACTAGATGGAGTAGCTTGTTTCCTAAGCTGTGCCCTCATCCATCAATCAACTACTGTTGTTGACTGATGATACCAAGGAAGCATAAATACTTTGGTTCAGGGACACCAATAGATAGGCAAATTATTTAAGAATAGAGTACCACTGAATGAATCATACTAGTATTAAGGTACAATGGGCAGCTTTTTATACATGTACAGAAACTTCTCGGCCTCACCCATGCAGTTACCAACTTCCTTCCTTGGACATTTTCAGGAAGTGGGAAAGAGTGATGCTAGGGAGCACTGGAGAACCCTTTTTCTTCTTCTTTATCGTTGTCACTTTTGAAGCCTCCATTCCATTTCCTTCTGTCGCTGTAACGGAGTCCAAGTTGTAGAACTGTGTGCAAGAAAAAATTCCCACATATTATACACTTTCCAGCAAATGCACAAGATCCTCCAATCATATTGTCACTTTGAATGGCTATATAAGTATAGAAATTTCCTTAGATGTTCAAGTTTAGCTGGCTTCTTGTTCAGAGTAGATAAACATTTTGATTGATATTAGCAAAGAAGGTAATTACCTCACAGACGCCATGCAGAAGTAACCTATGAAAAGGATCTCGTATGCAAAGTTTAAGTGCATCCCTATCCCTGCTTTCAGAGACGAAATTCCGTATACATTCCTAAAAAAGTTAATTTTTCTGTTAAGGTGAGGTGGCTGAAGTATAACGTGTGTGCACATATAGAAGGCAGTTGTCGATGTCCTTGAACAATTGGCTGAACCAAGTATACAATTCATCAATACAATATGAATACCTCATAGCTATCTATCAGCTCCGATAGAAAGCTGCGGCGAAGTGCCTCTCTTGTACGAGAATCCACCCTACGCCAAGCATTCAACACTTCCAACTTGTCTGCATCAATGTGACTTTTCTTCTTAGGGATAGAGCTTTCCAGGGCATGGATAATATTAACCTAGCAAAGGAATAGCATCTATGTTTAGGTGATGGTCAGCCATCACTGCATCCCATTACCAATAACCACTGGATACCCAAAATTTGCATATAGTAATTTAAGGTATCACAAATTCACAACCAAACGGCTTTTTCAAACAGTAAAAACAACATTTCAAAGATGAAGCAAAAGATAAAATAAGAAAATCCAACCTCTTTATCCATGTCTATGTTCCTAAATTTGTCCCACTCTCCCACATTTGTCATGCTAAATGCTGAAGGTGGAACTTCATCACCTATAAAATGAACCCAAAATTATTGATATGAAGTACTCCCTCCGGTCCTAAATATAAGACCTAATTGACTTTTTTGATAAATCATAAAAAACAGCAAATTAAGTTAATTATAAATTGATTTACCTAATTTTTTCCTTTAAACTAGTTTATTTTACTTATAAACTAATGAATAATCTAAAAATATATCAAATATGTCATGATTTAATAGACTATTTTGCAACCTTAACTTCTCCAAAAAAAAGTTATCTAGGTCCTATATTTAGGACCGGAGGTAGTAATAATTCAATTTCAACTGGAATTACCACTGACAAGAAGACTTGAGGCATATTTTTAGGGTTGGCCATTAAATATCTTAGAAAGTGTGCAGGCATATATACTATATAAAAGGAGAGTTGGATCATAACTATAGTTCCACCTCAGGTGCATATAATGCAGCAATAGAACATGCACAAAGAGAAGAAGCTAAAAGTGGTGCCATGAATAGGCAACCAAAACTTTCGCTGAGAATAAAAAAAAAAATCTGAAGGATGCAAAACCATGATTCAATGCAACAAATATAGGGCATACAACATGGTCCAGATTATTACCCCAAGGTGGTGGAGCAAACAAGCCTCTAATTTCTTCAGCATTCAGTCGAGGAACAAGTTCCATTAAGAGACGGTCATTTAACCACCTACGAGACCTTCGATTTGTAACCTGACAAAATTAGCAAGTCTCCAATTAATCAATAATCTATCGAAGTCAACAATTACAGTTCGTTTGATTGTCCTCATTTCAGATAAATAAAAGAGATTTTTCATGTCAATGATTCAACAAAACTTTTTTAAAACTTTATTAAAAAAGATTCTGAAATAGGCTACTAGTAACATATCTCACGCCCCAAGACCAAAATAATGAGAGTGACAGAGGTTCTAATAAACAAGAAGAGATAGTTGCATCCCCCACCAGTATTATCAATGGCATAAGTTGGCAGGTTAAAAAACTATTATGCTTGGCAGTTGCCATTTGCATGCTTAGCTGTCTTTCGGAAAATAGATAAACAAGAAGTCAACCCAAAACTACCGTAATATATTATATATATACACATTCACATCTCAAAATGCATGTGAATTGACACTAGCTGGCGGGTATTGGTGATTATGAGTACAAGAAACAAAACTTCAGGCAACAAAGTTTGATCTACAAAAAGCATATCAACAATCTTTAATCCCCAATCTCATCTCAGATCAGCCATAGAAAACATTAAACTCAGTAATGAAATCATAAGTTTAAGCCAAAACTTGCACACCAATATTACCATTTGGGCTTTGCCACGAGTCTTCTGACACAACGAGCACTATATAGGATAAAAGAAAAGAGCAATTCAAAGTCTTACCTTTCCAGTCAAGCTCTCAAGGAACTCAATCTTTTTCTCAACAGACATCCCCTCGGATTCAGCACGATCTCCTGTTCATTGGGTAAAACAACATAATTAAACACCATTCAAAACAACCTCACCAGCAAGAGCATGAGCTAATCCACTGATCTAGAAATAATCCAAAACTAAAACCAAACATTCACAATAAACCCAAAATCAATCCACACAAAGCCAAGTCTCCAACTTTATTTCCCCATAATACCCCCAGTTGACAAAATGAAAACCCCACCAATCAAAACACTGAAATCACCGTTGGGCATACATATATAAATATATAAGAAGGGTACCTTTTGAAGGGTGGAGGAAAGAACGAAAAAGGTCGTGTTCTCTGGGAAGGAGGTGGGAAGTGGCCATGATTGGATAGAGCAGCAAAGAAAGAAGGAGGATCTTGAAATGCAAAGAGGAATCACAAGAAAAGGCAAGGTTTGTTTTCTGAAACTAGAACTCTTTTTTTGTGATGTGGATATGATATGTGAGGTGAATGATGAGAAGAACTTGAACAACCAATTGAATTGAAACACAAACAAATAAATGCAAGGAAGTGTGTAGCTCAATTGAGAAAGGGATATTGATATGAGAATATTGGAATATGTGTTTTTGATATTCGGTGATGCCTTACAACTTCAACCCAAGAAGGGAATAATAAGTCTACAATAAATAGCTAGCCTAGCCGACATTTTCCTTTGTTAGCAAGTAATGGGCTTCATCCATTCTTAATGGGTTTGAGATTATTACTGGGCTACATCTTCAGGCCCATCTTCTACTTCATGTTCTCCATCTCAAAAATACTTGTTTGTGGTTTGTATTTTTTTATTATTTAGATAATTATTTTTTTGAAAGATTTTATATTTTACTTCCTGTGGAAACTCCTTATTAGGAAAGGCATACACCAATCATATAATCAGCATTTTATTTACTTGGAAAATCTGGTTATCAACAAAAATTTTTCGGCTGAATCGTGGTATCCACGAGGAACAAATTGGACATATCAATTCACATAAGAATGTCTTAAAATATTGAAGGGAGTTATTTAGGATTATATGTATCTCTGGTGCTTTAAGTCTTACAAAAGAAAAGAAAATGAGTGAGGGAAGTGTGTAATAAAATGAGAAACTTAATCTCCACAACAAACTCGGTGACATCATTACTTCTTAGCTTAAAGAAAATAATATTCGAACAATAAGCCAACCACAAACTCCTACACATCTCATTTATTTTATAACTCTCTCATGGAGGCAAGAAAGAGAGCAGAATCTTTCTAATACTCCATCTAGTCCTTTTATAAGAACAAGATAACTTTCTAGAAAAAATAAGGATCAAAATAAATCATCTAAAAATATTTATATTCATCATTATTTCTCTCAAAACTAAATTACTTTACTTAAAAATAACATGTAACATATTTGCAAACGACAAATATTAAAATCAAATGATCTATCTAAAAAATCAACTTAATTTTATATTTATGATAGTATATGGGTGCTACAAAGGGCAAAAACTTGAAAAAGCATAATCATGCTCATGTCATGTATCTTCATAAGTAGTACAAACTAAAAAGCATGCAAACATATTAAGTTTCAAAACACTACAAAAATGCAACACTTCTTAGCAAAATTATATAAACAGAGAGTGCTTGAACAAGGGGTAGCACTAGATCTTACTTACGTGACTGAATGGAAATATGTAAAAAAAAAATAGTAATTTGTAGTGAATGAAAAGGTTTAGTTTCAATGTAAAAAAGGGTTGAGTTTTGCATAGTAAGGATAGAGTTTAGAATTAAATATGAGTTGAAAATAGTATACATATTATAAATAATTTATATATTATACTCCCTCCGGTCTTAAATATAAGACCTAATTGACTTTTTTAGAAAATCCTATAAAAAAGCAAAATAAGTTAATTATAAATTGATTTACCTAATTTTTTCCCTTAGACTAGTTTATTTTACCTATAAACTAATGTATAATCTAAAAATATATCAAATATGTCATGATTTAATAGCTTATTTCGCAACCTTAACCTCTCCAAAAAATAGTCAATTAGGTCTTATATTTAGGACTGGAGGTAGTACATCGTAATATAAGTTTAAAAGAAATAAGTAGGCTCAACGTGAAGGTTTGACATTATTAAATAAGACTTGACCTATTACTCAAATAAGCCTAAAAATATGCGTGAAGATGCCTAGAAATATACGTGAATATGAGTCAAACCTATTTACTAAATATAAAAGGCTAAACTTTAAATAGGTTAGGTCATAGCCCTCTGTTAAGAGGCTGATATATTCTCATCCCAACTCAATCTCATATATATCTTTATATCTTTGTTTGATTATTATTCTCATTAAATTTGGATGTGCTTATAACCATTTTCATCAGCACTTGAAAGTCATTTTCACTGAAAAAATAATCATAGCAACCTCTTCTTTTTTTTTACTAAGCGCATTATCATGCAACTGAATTTATTCCTTTATTATTTTCAGCCCTTGCAAGAAGCAGGAGTATTTCTAAGGCACAAAGCAGCAGGCAGGTCCAAAAAAGAGAGGGCCAAAATGGGAATATCGCCTTGCAGCACTGTACTACAGTAATAATAATGGCCAATATGGTGGTCGTACTACAACGTCCCTCATACATAGTCATCATCATTCACACACACACCACACCACTCTCTCTCTCTCTCTTCTTCACTGAGTCTTCCAAGTAAAGTAACCTCTCCATTCTCACCCTCACTTCATTCCTTATACCTTTCAAGCTTTCATCTTGTGTACATTTCTTATCCACCTCTTCATTCCCATCTTTAATTTCATTCATAAATATGTTGCACTTTTTTGTTTTTGCTAGCGTTGCAATCAAGGGTTTTAGCATTTGATTAAAATGAATACTCCTTGCAGTTTATACAGGTGATTTGAAAGCGGGTTTCAATGGAAGGACCAAGTAACCAAGAGGAACAACCAAAGATGACGCCTTTTAAGTCTGAAGAAAGTAGTGAGCATGTATGTCATTCAGCTGAGGATTCCTCTGCCCAGAATGAGAATGAGAGCCAGGAAATTTGCTTCCCTCAACCATTTCAACATTATGTTGACTATCTCACTGAAACATCACCATATTTGCCAAATACTACTACTTCTTCCCATTATGCCCTTGGCAACTCTTATCCTAATGTTGCCACCTTACCTGATGCTAATGTCACTAATCATACAGCAGACACCAACTTGTTTTACAATGATCTAGGAAAACAAGCTTGTTTTAAAGCTCCTGATTCTTCTGCTGGGATAGAGTTTGGCAAGGTAAAAGGCTCAACATATTGAGGTTATATATAATCACATTAGTTACTCCCTCCGTTCCTAAATATAAAGATCACTTTCCTTAATTTGATTAGATTAAAGATGTTAGTTTAGTTGGTTATTAACACATGGTACTACCTCCGGTCCTAAATATAAGACCTAATTGATTTTGTTTTGGAGAGATTAAGGTTGCGAAATAAGTTATTAAATGATGACATATTTGATATATTTTTAGATTATCCATTAGTTTATAGGTGAAATAAACTAGTTTAAGGGAAAAAATTAGGTAAAATTAACTTATTTTGCTTTTTTAAGGATTTTCTAGAAAAAGTCAATTAGGTCTTATATTTAGGACCGGAGGGAGTATTACCAACTACCTTTATCCCTACTCTCCATATCTCTTGTTTGTTTATTATTGATAAATATGATGAAGTTAATTTGGGAAAGGTTGGGAAAAAATAGAAAGTGATATTATATTTAGAACAAATTGAAATTTGAAAGTGATCTTATAATTAGGAAGAGAAGGAGTATTATTTTAGTTTACAAGAGATGATTATTTCTCTCTGCTTTGCAACATGTTGTTACATCAGGTGGGGTTTTGGAGACCAAATAGTGAAGGCCATCAATTGGAGCAATTTGTAACTGTCCAACCCAATCTTCCTGCTGAGGTTAATTAATCCCTTGTTATTTGATTAACAAGCATATCTATTAGTTTAGCTTCAGTGGTGGATTTTGTTTGTGACCCTTCAAATTTAGAAATCAGTATTCTGTAGTTTCTGACACTTATAAGTGATAGCTTGCGTTATATTTAATAATGTAATAGGGGCAGGCTCTGTGGAAGGCAGAATCAACTGGAGATACACTTTCTGCTTTTAAACATGATCCAAGGGTAGCAATAGCTGAAACTGGTGTCCTTCCCAGATCACCAAGGACTTCATCAAAACAAAAGGGCATTACAGCTGACCGTGTAAGTGAAAAACTGACCCTTCATCACATTAAAGGTTTTAACTTACAGACTGAATCAAGGGAACTTTTTGACTTACTGGTATTGACTATATAGTAGTCAACTAGCAGCCTCATTTCATTTTCTAATGGTTTTCTTTTTTGTTTTCATATTCATTTATTGTAAAATCTAGCAACGCAGGCAACGTATTGCTGATAACCTTAAAGCTTTGCACAACTTACTACCAGCTCCAGCTGAGGTATTCTGTCATTTATTTTTGAATATATACTGTGCTGCAGCAAATCAAAATTGTAAACTAGGATCCTGAATTAGTGTGATTGTGGATGCATATAAAACTAGATGATGAATTGACTGAAAACTACACAATTTACTCAATATGTAAGTGTAAATTACAGGATGTTTGATTACTAAAGGCAAAAGAGAAGACATATAACGGATTGTAAGCCATTGGTATATGCAGCTATAGTTTGTTATTATATTAAGGGTTCGGTCAAAGTTTGGTTTTGACCAAAACTTCACAAAACCAACCATGCCCTTAAATCATTGAACACCAATGAAGACTTCTCTTACTATAGCCTCAATAACTGATGTGGTGATGAACAGTTCATCTGGGAAGAATATGTTACTAAGAAGTAAGAACTTCTCAGTGAGAAGGGATTAGGCTGTCAAATTATTTACTTTTGAGTGTATTCAGATTAGTTGTGGCTTGGTGTCCTGACTTCCCTGATAAACATTATCCCATTTTTTTCATGTACTGATAATTTGTTTTTGTAGGGTTGCTCGGCATATATATTAGATGACATCATTGACTATGTCAAATACTTGCAGCTTCGGATAAAGGTACCGGTAACTCGTAATGTTCTTATCAATTAAAGTGCCTAAGGAAATCCCACATGCATATTGTGCAAAATGTTGCATGCACACCAGTCTATTTTATTAGTTCCAAGATTGCTACAGAAGGAACAGGGTGGAGATTAGTAAAATATACATGTTTTCTTTGAGTTTAAAACAAAAGCTGCAAAAGACTTACAGGTAAAATTGTTGAATAACATCTAATAACAATAAACATGCAACTAAACTCGTGGTTGATTCCCTGCCTTCCTCCCTAAATCCAATTCCCTGCCTTTTGTCTTCTTTTTCTGTCATTAAATTATTTGAACTTCCTTGCATCATATAGACTAGGTAGCAACTAGAATTTAAGCATATTTTTATGTTTCACCTTTGATATTCCGTTTCCACACAACATATATATGAAACTAATTGTAAGGTAACCTGAAACTTCACTTTTGTTGCCCCTTAATTTGGCTGCAGGAATTGACTGGAATGAGATTGCAAGGTGAATCAACTGTTATGCCGCTCACATTCCGTGAGGTACCATATAAAAATACAATGAAAACCAGTTCTTTCCCAAGTCAAGCCTTATGTCATTAGTTTCTCTTCACTTTTTCATTATTTTTTCCTAAAGGGCGACCCTTCTGTTTTATATATGATTTTCAGGGTTACGGTCACTATATTAACCCACAGATGCTGAATGAACCTCTTGAGGAGATGATGGGAAAACTGGTTGAGGAAAATCCGGCCGCGGCGGCTCAGCTGTTAGAGAGTAAGGGCCTTTTTATGTTGCCCTTGTCTTTGACTGAAGACTTGCGCCAAGCCATGCACATGGTTGGTGGTGGCATTCCTCAAGTCTAACCAAAAGAAAGGATTTCGCTTATGGTGAAATTTATCTTTCTTTTTATGGCTCCTTGTTTTAACCATAAAACAACTCAAAACAAGAACACTACGTTCTTGTGCATTTTGGTCACTTCTATTATTCTTGCAACGGGGGACAAATTGAAATGATAGCTCTAGCAATATTATTTTTTGTAAATTGATGCCATGATCCTGTATTATCCAAGAACATATGCTCGACCATTGACCTTAAGAGCACTGACATTGAGGTCATAAATTAAATTCCAGTGTTATACAATCAAAAATTTGAAGTGTAGCACCTAACTTGGCAAGTTACAGGGTCAATATCTGAATCTCGAGTGTTCGGATATAATAATTGCTTTTTCATAAGGCAAGGGGATTTCATTCAATGAAATTTCAATTATGTTGATAGCTTTGAGTTCTCTCCTATTGTTTAGAGATATTAAATATTAATTTAACTTTACTGCCAAGAAGATAGTGCAGTCTACTTCGATCATTCGATACCGTATGGTTTGAAGACGTGAGATTGAAAATGTCGTAAAAAGAAAATGCTACCCAACCCAACCACTTAGTTCATAGGAATTTTAAATTAAACAACAAAGTCCATATCGAAATGCGGATTCATAGTAATCTATGGACATATATAATCGTTCATGTAAGGTATATGAAGACAATTAAAAAAATCCACAAATGTAAACTTGGAAGAAAGAAGAGAACTACGATTCGGCTGAAGATCTTTCAACATGCCAGTTTACTCATACTGTACACGGTAGGATCAAACTTGAGCAAACTCAAACAAGCAAACACTATACTAGAAATAGAGCACAATGTTTCTCCATCAAACTTGGCCGTTTCACATAAATTGTTAGGGGAGATTCCTTAACCAGCCCCCATATTGAACTTGATTGTGTCCATTTGGATCCGTTGTCCTCAACAAAGGAAGTGATATATCATTCAGCTTGATGTTTCTCTCATATTGGTGATCAGATTCAATCTATTTTCCGCTCTGTACCGATTTGTCATATAGCACTCTCATTCGCACACTGAAATTTGAAGGAAATAGAACATTGAATAAAACACTGACATGTTTTGTTTGCCAGTTTATCACTTTATTGTATCACCAAAAGTACTAGGCAGCCAAAATATAATACTCCCTCCGCTCCTACGCATGAATATAATATCACTTTTATTTTTTAGAAGTTAAAGAAATAAATTGGACTATTAAATTATAGCATGTGAAACATGTAATTAGATTATAGTTAGTCTGTAGCTAAAATAAATTAGTTTTGAGGAAAAATGTAACTATACGATTGAAAGTGATTAATTTTACATATTTAATTTTTCAAAGAAAATTCAAAGTGATCTTATAATCAATAGAATAGAAAATGAGTAATTACTTAACCATTTTTTTCTATTATTATGTCTGAGTTTGCCATTGCTTAAAAGATATTCAGTTTTTTTACTTTCGCCACTACTCACTATCACACCACCAATCCTTCATTTCAATGACGTACACCCACATGATGGAATTATCCACTTAATTGATTAGTGACAGTTCTTGTTGACCTTGAATATTTTCCCCCCAAAGAATTACAAGTCATCAGATGTTCATTAACATGCTTTACCAGATATATGTGCTTTTCTGTGTTTGAGTCAGCATCACATATATACTACTCACAAATCAAACCCAACAAGTCAAACACACTTCAAAGTAATATTTTGTAAATTACAATTTTATTTTATTAGGTGTGTATTGCAATTATTAATTCTGTAGATTTGAAGTTGTTAAATTTTTTATTTATGTTTAGAATAATAATTTCATAAAATGTTAATCATCCCACTTTTATAATCTAATGATGAACATAAAAAACTTGAGAGAAAAAGGAGTTAGACTAAAGAGGGAGAACCCAAATCTATATTGAACATAATTGTAACATCATTTCATCGAATCCACAGATCCTCCTTATGCCATAACCCTCATCATATCCGAACACTCAAGATCAAGTCGTAGGTCTCCTATAAGGCTTTAAATAGGTAACTCCGGAAGTTATATTTTATTTTCTTTGTTCTTTTTTACACTGGTAATGAAACAAGCTCTGTCCATTTGCCTATATTTTTCTTCCAATATTTTCATTTATAGTATATGTAAAAGCGTTAATACAACATGTCCTTGAACATATTTTCATATATTCACTTCCTTTTGGTCTGAGTCCCTGGAGCACTTCACAATGTTAACCCATTAATGTGGCACTAACTCCATTAACCACGTTGATCTAGCATGATGAGTGGGATATTTGACTGGACAAATATATTATATAATGATATAAAAAAAGGGGAGAATTGCACCTAGTTCCCAAGTAAAAAAAGACTTAATATCAGATTGGTTCAGTGACAACTTTTTCGCCTATTACCCTAGGCTATTTTAGTTATTACTAGTTGTAATTAACAATTTAAGCATTTAACAGAAAATGTTTACTCAACAAATTTAAACTATGATTTTATATTTGAATTTTGACAAAACAAGTTTAAATTTCAATTTAAATATTTAGTATAATTATTGATATATTTTAAATCATAACCTTTTTTTAGACAAAAAAGGAATAAAATTGCATTTTTCAAATTTAAATGACCAAAACTAAATTTGATGCAAAGGTAAAAGAATAAAAGTTTACTTAAGCATGATAATATTTTTCTTAGCTTATTTTTCATTTTTCATGTGGATTTTGTGTCACGCGCGGTCTTATTATCTAATTTATGGGTAAACTCAATGGATTGGGAAGCTAAGATCAAGCCTAGATTTAGAGATAGACTTTTTTTTAGCCAAACGAGACAGAGACATGAAAAATTAAAATTAGAAATGATTTTAGAAATGTTGGTGATTTAAGTTGTGGTCTCAAGGTTTGATTTGGGTTTTGGGCTTTAAGTTAGACAATTCTAGCATAATTAATCAGAGACTTATTATTAATGATTTTCTTGTTTATTAGAAGGTTTTTCTTACTTCAATTTTACAATTTCTCTGATTGTTTTATTAATTTTTGTTAAGTAAATTAATTCCACTAGCCTCTATGTGAGATCGACCCCAAAAAATTCCCTAAATAATTTATTGCCCCATTACCATGCACTTCGCTATTACACTCCGCTTTCGCCCTTTACTTAGGAAATAATAACTTCATTAAGGTAGAATTTTGGAAATTTTTATGCCATCAAATTCATCCTAAAATTAATGATGATGGGCAAAAAAACGGTTCAATTTTCATTTTTATATGATTTTTAGAGTTTTAATATTCTTTTTTTTTATTCAAAGGGGTAAGCACTAACGGCTTGAGGTTACAAGCGGGATCGAACCCGCAACCACCCACCTAAAGGAGAGATATCATATCACTGGGCTACAAGGCCCTTGGTAGAGTTTTAATATTCTAACTTGGAAAAAACACAGAATTTTCTACTATTAAACCCTTGGAAAATTATATAAAATTAAAAATTAAACAATTTTTACCCATAAGTTATTAAAATGTCATTAATTTTATGATGAATATATGATGCTATAAAATAACATAAAAAATTGTTCTTAAAATGAAACTTCTTTTTAAGTAAAAGATGAGAGTGGACAACCAAGCGTGGTTGGTGTAGTGGTTACCTCACTTCACCGCTTAACCAGAGGTCTCGAGTTCGAGCTCTGGGAATGCAGCCTGCCCCTTGGCCAGCACTTTACCCTTAAGTGGAGGCCCCGGTGCGGATCTGGATTAGTCTGAGCCCCGTTGAGTTCCCCGTGACATTGGGGCTGGCCCAGGATACCGGATTAAAAACTCAAAAAAAAAAAGATGAGAGTGGACTGGTATAGAAAGGGAGAGAAGCTTAGTCCTTCAACATACTAGTTGCTAGTTGGTGTCCATACAGTTACAAATCACATGTCAAGTCTAATTTAAAGTTCGAAATACAGAAAATATTCTCAACTGTCTTCTTTGACGTTCCATACATTGTTCGTAAAACCATGCATTCTCGCCATTTGATATAACCAAATATAAGCACTATTTTTGGTTATGCTTTAATACTGTGAATGATAAAGCTATGTTGACATTATTTTGAGGCTACCTGACGTCCTCGGACCCTTTTAAATTTAACAAAAAACAAAAGATAAAAATATAGCAAGCAATGAAAAACGATTCTACTCATATTCATTTTTTAAAAATTGTAAAGATTCACAAAATTCATTAATCACATGATCAATGTCACATCTGCATATCCACTTCGCACTCCAGAGCACATATGTCAAACTATGGACAGTATAAAGTTCGTTTTTTTCTCCTTAACATATTATATCTCAAACCATTGAGATTGAATAGCAGGATAAAGCTAAGGGTTCACTTGATTTTTCCTTTGGGTAGGAGTAAATAAGTGCCCATAGTTGATTGAAGGAATAATGAGACATGTAATGAAATGATGATGATAATTAAAAAAAAAAATTATTTGGTGCCATTAAAAAACATAAAATGAAATTTATATTTGTTCTAGTAAAAACAAAAAGTAGTGGGAAATATTTTATAATCCCATCAATAGAAAAATGAAAGACTAAAGGATATATTAGGCCAAATAAAAAAAATTAAGAAGATATCCATACCTTTTTTTTTTGAATTGCTTCCCCCGGTGTCCCACACCCTTTGGGTGCAGACTAATCCGGAGTCGCCAGCCGGGATTCCCGTAAACGGGGTGACTGACTTCCCGGGGGTTCGAACTTGGCACCTTTGGGCTAAATGGCGGAATCCACACCTTGGGGATCCTCTTCAAACCATCAAGCTACGCCCCCTGGGCAAAGATATCCATACCTTGATTCTAGGGGTGGACATGGGTAAGGTTGGGCAGGGCAGGTCGAGAAACCCCTGCTCAATGCCCAACTAAAGAACGAATGGACGCTATTTTGCAGCCTAATGCCCATCCAAGCTCAATAGGAGCATAGGTCTGGGTAAAACGTGATGGGTTGAGTGGGTAAAACGTGATGGGTTGAGTGGGACCCTCTAGTCAAGTTGTCATTTTCTACTATTATACTAGAAAATGTATATCTTATAAAAGAATATTCGAAAAATGATAAATAAATTTCTGTGTATGCCTAAAAGGACAAGTAAGAAAACTAAACTTTTAAAAGGACAATTAAGGAACCAAGTACTTAATTGATATTTGTAATTGTTGTGAAAAGACTTAAATGCCCCCCACCCCAAGTTAATTCAAATGGCCCATTTGTTGATGAATATGCTTCAATTGTTGATTGTTAACTTGCAATTGTTATTAGGTACGGTGCAATTGTTAATAGGGAATGTGCATTTGTTAATAGAGAAGTGAATTCAAATGACTCTATTGTTAATGTGTATACTTCAATTGTTAATTGATAAGTTGCAATTGTTAATAGGTACGCTGCAATTGCTAATAGGGAATGCACATTTGTTAACATGAAAGTTAATTCAAATGGTCCAATTGTTAATAGGTATGTTCCAGTTGTTGATGGGTAAATTGCAATTGTTATTAGGGGTGAAGGTATTTAAATTTTTTTCACAACATTTACAAAAGTCAAGTAAGTACCTGGTTCCTTAATTTTCCTTTTGAAAGTTTGAGTTCCTTACTTATCTTTTTGGACATTCAGAGAGATTTATTTATCATTTTCCAGAATATTAAGGTTTTATGATACATTAGATCTAATATATAAATATTTACATGTATATTTTAAATAAAATTATATATTTTACTGTAAAATAATATATGATGAATAATATATATAATTAATCAAGGTTGTACTAGCGCTGGACCAGGGAACGGGTTCTCTCAGAATCCGTTCTCTCAGTATCCCTCCTCATCCTCTCACATGGATCCTCATGTGGGGCCACTCAGATTCATCTAAGAGCTCATAATTTGCCACATGTACCATTAAAAATAAAAAACTGTATTATAATATAAAATAAATGAAAAACTTTTAATTTTTTTATTTTTGAAATTTTTTTAGCATAAAAAATTTCAACTATCTACACCTATTAATTTTAACTATGTAAACCTATTTCATTTCAATAGAAGGATCTATAAGAGATACAGACTTATCTAGTTAACTGTAAAATAATTTTACAGTTAACTGGATAAATCTGTATCTCTTATAGATCCTTTTATTGAAATGAAATAGGTCTAGATAGTTGAAATTTTTAAGCTAAAATGTTTTTAAAAATAAAACTTCTTCATTTATTTTATATTCTAATACTGTTTTTTTTGTTTCTAACCGGATAAGTGACAAATTATGAGCTCTTAAATGAATCTGAGTGGCCCACATGAGGACTAATGTGAGAGGATGAGGAGGGATACTGAGAGAACGGATTCTGAGAGAACCCGTTCCCGCTGGACCATGTGGGTAGGGCAACATTTCTTGCCCTATGCCCTATGCTTCCCAATAACTAGCCCTACCCACCTCTACTCAAAAATTTTTGAACCACTATTTTAGGGTTGGACTAAGTTGTTTTTTCCGGAGCTTGGGTGAGCACACTGACTAGCTGGGCATCATGCACACCCCTAATTCATAACGTCTTAAAATATTCACATTTACATCAAAATTAGGGAGGGGTCGAGATTATATAATTTGTCACAATCTATTGCATTTAGAATTATATGTGAATATTTTCATATTTTGTTGGGCTAATCAAATATCATGCATAAAAAAATCTAGGGAGAAATTGAAATCCGCTCCTAAAAAAGTTAGTTAATTTCAAAGAAGTCCCAAATAGCTTGTCAAAAATTTCACTTATCAATAGTATGTGGCACTTTTGCTTATCATTGTTAAGTTATGAGAATTTATTTGATATAAATTATCTTCATTGGGACTTGGAATAAAATTTTCCCATAATATATCATAATTACATATATCATAATTATATGCATAAAATTAAATCAGTATGCTTTAAAGGGATCAAGGCGCAATATGTTGCAGAGTTGGGGTGGAAGTGTGAATGAGTTATCAAGACTCAAGAGAACTATTAACCATAAGGCTGATACTTGATAACAATCATTCATGATATGTTTGATGCTATGACCATATTAGTCACATCTTCAAGGCATGCTCAATTTTGGGGTGCACTAATGACTTTCACATCAAAACTGGGAGAATTTGGTTAGAAAGTGGACTCCAAATGCATTGACGCAATCATTCCCATTTTAGATAATTTTTTTTCACGAGATTATACATCGATCGAGAGAAAATATTAATTATTAAATAATGAAAAATAAAAACATTTTCTACTCATCTTTTGATTGAAAATGAGAATAATTATTTTTATATATTGGAGGATAGTAATATGAAATTGAAATTGAAAATTATATAAGAATAATTATTTTTTATCTTTTCTGATACTTGTAATAGTAAATAATTGAAGTGATTACTATTATAAATTAGAGACAAAATTATTTTGGATTCTAACCATTTGGTGAATGCATTCTTTGGCCGTTTCCATATTCTATCATATCCCTAAAATATCGGCTCGCGTGCCACATTCATAATTGCTTCACATTCAACGCCCTTATAATTCCCCGTCAATAGCCAAGATGGTAATGTACACGCATATCATGGATCATGATTATTTACAAACATTATATGTGTATGCTAAAAAAATAATGTATAAAAGTTCTAACAAATCATACTATTGGTAATTATGGGAAAGAAGAAGAAGTCGTTAAAGAATTCCATTGTGTATTTGAGTTATGCGTGATAAGGCTCGTGCACATAATTATATATTTTTGTATAAAAAGGTGAGCTTTGTGGAACATCGTTTCCAAATGATTGATTTTGAAATGATATGATGAGCTTGAAGAAAAACCTAATAATAATCTGCTTGATGTGACTCTGCATGGATTCCTCATTGTTTCTGAATTAGTAATTCAATAATTTTTTATATTCTTCACTGTTTACACTCATAATCCACCATTATCATCATTCTCCTTCCATTTGTTGGTGGTGAGAGATCTGTGAACAGGTTATACATTACATAAAATTAGTGGGAAATAGCCATATGATTATACACACACATAATATATATTGGTACAAAATACAAAGAGATATAAAATCCTTGTTTTGTATTTGTTGCTTTTTCATAAACATATACTCCCTCTGGTCCTAAATATAAGACCTAATTGACTGTTTCTAGAAAATTCTTACAAAAGCAAAATAAGTTAATTATAAATTGATTTACCTAATTTTTCCCCTTAAACTAGTTTATTTTACCTATAAACTAATGGATAATCTAAAAATATATCAAATATGTCATCATTTAATAACCTATTTCGCAACTTTAATCTCTCTAAAAGAAAGTCAATTAGATTCTATATTTAGTACCGGAGGTAATACTTAGGTTATTTAAAACAATGAATTAATTATTTTTTACTTAATTATCTAGTCTTGTGTATAATAACAACAATAATTTTGAACGAAATAATTATACAGTGCCAATTTTTAGAATCATTAAATATATTTTGTACTCATAGGTGATACAAGTAAAGTTAAAACACACGAGTTAAGGATCTTCCAATGTAGCTTTTTCATTCACAAAATTCTGATAAGTTTTAATTGAATATTCATGTTTTAATTTAGATACTCGATCATTACATATTTATGTTTTAATTTAGATACTCGATAACAAAACAATTTTCAAAAGGTGACTGCAAATATAATCTTAACTGCAATTCTTGACGTGTGTGAAATTTTAATTGAGATGCGAGACTGGAAAGTTCGTTGATAAATTAATTAGAGGCTGCCTAATCTTTGACTAAATAAAAAGTCGCCATTGGATGTGCATTAATAGATGTGCATTAATAATCAAATAGATATACGCATCCATTAACTGTGTCACCTAATGGAATGCTTGGAAGTTATGCTTGCTTGATCTCTTAGATAAGATTAAAATACTCCCTCCGGTCCCTAATGTAAGAGCTAGCCGTCAAAAAAACGCTTCTTAAGAAAACATGTGAATGTCAGTTGGGTGTCTTGAGTTAATGCTTCTTTTCCAAAATTGCCCATATTTATTATAGTACTTTTAAGAGAGAGAAATATATAAGCATTAATAAATATGAAAGAGAGTTAGGGGTAAAGTGGGGAAAAATGCATTAAATGAGGAGAGAATATGGGGTGAGCTCTTACATTAGGGACCAAAACCATTCAAATTTTGGGCTCTTACATTAGGGACCGGAGGGAGTATTACCATATGTACTTTCAGATGATATTCTCTGGAACAAAACAGGGTGATTAGAAGTTAATGACTGCTAAGAAGGCGTAATTAATATTATCCATATGAATCGATTTAAGGTATTCGAGGGCAATTTATCAATGATGAAGTGAAACATGGTATCTACTTTGGTCATAAGAGTCAAAGGATTGGGGTAGCCGCAGCACAAATCCATGTGATACTTGTATTCAATTCAATTTAATTGAATATTAATTGGCAATTTGAGGATGGGATTTGTGCTAATATTCTATTCTTTGTGTGGTACACACTCCAATGAATGAATCTAATTAATGAACACACTAAATTCCACGAACTATACGAAACTGTGCCTTCTCTTATCACATATACGAGTATAACGTCGCTGTAACTTACGAAGCCTGAGAAAAAATTCCACCACATTATCTATGGGGATCGAATATTTCTGATCTTCTTTCAGACCAGTTCAATTAAAGTATATTTTTCTGTTTGAGTTAAATCAAACATATATTCTCTTTGATTTGACTTGTTTGCATTTTTCTTCAATATAAGTTCTCTATAATACACTAATATTACTGATTAGTTTTTTAAACCCAGTTCCAGAGACAGAATTAGTTTGTTCAAGGGTTACATTTTCGTCCACCTATCCACCCTAGTTGTGCTAACATTCTATTCAACCAATAAGCTAAACAGTAAGCTGATAAATCATTCAAAACAAGAATGGGTTATATACATTAATCTCGATCTGCACAAATTAACAACCATGAATATATGTATGCCGTGTGTCCTTGGAATATGAATGTAAAGTTCCAAGTCGATGTTCGCACAATTAAGGAAAAACCATCTGGAAGCCAAGTTAGTGCATATATATGGAATTTGGGACCAACTTAGGTAAGAAAACTAAAGGCTCTTTTGTCACATTAAAACAGGTGTTGGAAGAATCTCAACCCCAAGAGTCATCATATATACTGCCTCACAGTCAAGCTCTCCCCATCGATCCATATCTTCATCATTCTCCATCAATGTCCATTTCTAACTCACTTGCACTCACTCAGTACTACTCCTTCCTTACAGTTATCCCCAGAACAAATGCCTTTGCTTACATCACCCTTCTTTATTTCCCTTTTCTCACATTCTCCTCCGCATTATGCAACATTAACACCACTAATTATTCGGCCACTCACTTTATGAAAAAACACAGACACCCACAAATCATATATGAATACACACACACACACACATATAAAATATAGTATTTCTTCTCTTCTATTGACTCCCACCTCTAATTTTTCTAATGGGGTTTTGAGAATTCAAAATTCTCAATGTGGGTTCAAATATTTTATAATTGAACAAAGTAAGAGTTGTATGCTATATTTAAGCCTATCTTGTGACATGGAATTCGTGGGAACATGGTTTTAAATGCAAGATATTATTAGATAGGTAGCAAGAAAAGGATATAGAGGACAAAAAAACGAAATGTACAAACAAAATGGAATAATTAGAAAGGCCTTATCACACCCATATTCTAATGCAATTTGCTCTTGTTCTCGCCACAAAAATGAACCCACTATGGAAAGAACCTCCCTGTACCCACTCAGTTCAAATTCAATTACCTCATACAAGTCATCACCACGGCCTCGCAGTCCCTCCTCCCTTTCAGAGCTATAACTCACTCGGGGCAATGACCATTCATATGGCATAAAGCTAAAGAAAACACACACACACACACACACACACACACACACACACACACTGGTTTACAGACTTAATGGAAAGAATATTGGCCACTTTTTGCCTAGTTGACTATATTATAATTCCTGCCTAATGCAAGTCCACTAACACAGATGCAGAGAGTGACCCTTTTGACCCCTTTCCATCATCCCTATAAATACCACTCACTCACCATTCTCTTCTCGCATATCAATCAACCTTCATCATCACTTTGTGTGTCACCTCTACACAAACCATGGGACTCCGTCCTCATTAAGTAGTTTGATCTTTCTCTCCTTTCAATCTTCCACAGCTAATTGCCTAATTATCCTATCTATCTATCTATCTATCTATCTATCTATCTATCTATCTATCTATTATCTCCTCTTAATTGCCTAAATATCTTAACTATCTATCTATCTTTCTTTTTATTATTACTCACATTATTCCTTCCTTATTCACTATGACCATATCCATGGCAATGTGCAGGCTAACACAGCCTATAATAAACATATCATCAGTGACCCCAAAAATAAACATAACCTCACTGCCACGTCAGCAGCAAAAGGAGAAGGTGGTCCTAGTGATGGGGGCCACCGGCGCCGGAAAGTCCAAACTGTCCATCGACCTAGCCACGCTATTCCAAGCAGAGATAATAAACTCAGACAAAATGCAAGCCTATAAAGGCCTCGACATAGTCACAAACAAGCTCACACCACAAGAACAAAAAAACATCCCTCACCACATTCTCGGCACTCAAAACCCTAACTCCGAATTCAGCGCCGCCAATTTCCGCGACGCCGCGTTGACCTCCGTCGCGGAAATTAGGTCACGCGGAAACCTCCCGATCATAGTCGGCGGCTCCAATTCGTTCATCGAAGCACTAGTCGACGACGATGATTATAAATTTAGGTCGAAATATGAATTCTGTTGCCTCTGGATCGACGTTAGTTTGCCGATTCTGTGTGATTATGTTTCCGAGAGGGTGGATGAGATGGTGAGGAGAGGAATGGTGGAGGAATTGAAGGAGTTTTATGATGGGGCGCGTGGAGGCCACGCGCGTGTTGAGGATTGGGAGTGTTCGAGGGGGATAGGGAAGGCGATTGGGGTGGCGGAGTTTGGGAGGGTGTTCAGGGGGGAGGGGAGGGTGGAGGAGGCGGTGAGGGAGATGAAGGAGAACACGGCGAGGCTGGCGGCGAAGCAGAGGGGGAGGATTGGGGATTTGAGGAGTGTGAAGAGGTGGAGGATGGAGCGCGTGGATTCCACGCGCGTGTTTAGGCGGAGAGGGGAGGGGGCGGCGAGGGAGGCGGTGGAGGAGGAGTGGAGGAGGGTGGTGGTGGGGCCCTGTGAGGTGGTTGTTGGGAGGTTTCTCAGGGGTTTCACGGTGAGGAATGGTGGCGTCAGATTGGCGGCGCTGGAGATGGAGAGTGCTATTTCTTCTTCTACTTCTCCTTCTCATATTCAATATGTGTGAAGAGTTTTGACCTTCAACCCTTTTTTTCTCTTTTATCTTTACACTTAAATATATAATAATAAGTTCACACTATGTGGAGAGGCTTGACCAAGTGTGGTAAATGTTGGATCGGAAGGCAAGACGAACAGGAGTTCAAGTCATAGTTCAACACGATTAGATCGATGGTTGAACTGACGTTCGGACTAATAACTATTGAGTCGAAATACGGTCAACGGTTGAATCAGTATGACTGCTCAGTCTGGTTCTTACAATATTGGCTTAACCCTTTTTTGTGTTGGAAAGAAATTTGAAATAAATTTTGTATTAGTAATAAGAAGTTGTGTGAATAATATTATGTGTTCAGTCGAAAAAATAATACTACCTCCGGTCCCTAATGTAAGAGCCAGCCGCCAAAAAAACACTTCTTAAGAAAACATGTGAATGTTAGTTGGATGTCTGGAGTTAATGCTTCTTTTCCAAAATTGCCCATATTTATTATGGTACTTTTAAGAGAGAGAAATACATAACCATTAATAAATATGAAAGAGAGTTAGGGGTAAAGTAGGAAAAAATGCATTAAATGAGGAGAGAATGTGGGGTGAGCTCTTACATTAGGGACCAAAACCATTCAAATTTTGGGCTCTTACATTAGGGACCGGAGGGAGTACTTATTTGGTCTTATTTGTAAGACATTTTCAACATATTTTACACACATACAAATGAAATATTACATATCATTAATTTATTTTCACCCATAACACATAATTAATTACACTTAAAAATTTAAAAAACTTCCTTTTTAATCTATGAGGGGCTCTCTCCATTTGGGTTCTCTCCATTTCAATCTAAGTGTGATTATCCATCTATTATTTTGAAGAATTACTATCATAAAAATATGTACTAATGACATTATATCATATTTTTCGGATATTAGGTTCAAATGAATATGATGGATCAATAAGGATTGAAATGGAGGGAAATTGAGAGAGCCCTTAACCGAGAGACTTCTGGCCCTTTTTTAATTTTACCACTATTCAATATCAACCACCCCCACATTGACCAAAAATCAATATATACTCCAATCATAGGAAAATTGCATATATTCATGTACAAAATTAAATGAGGTGATTTAAAAATAATGGAGAATTAATTAGAGATCCCATAGAAAAAAAATAATTAAGATTAAGTCATACGAGTTGTAAATTATAGCTTCTTAACCTTATAATAACAACTTATAATCTCGTGATTACAGGTCGTCGAATTTCATCATAATTATGTTTTTTACCTGGACTTCTTTTTTTTTTATAACAAAATTTTAGGAAGGGGTTCGGGCTCAACCCAATCCAAGGGCAGAGCACCTAACTCATGATCCAATTGAGCCTGTCCCTGTGGGCTCTGGAGCATGACAAGCAAGCCCTTTCTGTCTGTCCACACAGGTAAGTTACTCCCAGCTTCACTTAGTTACGGAGATGTCTCCCCAAGCGCCGCGATGGAGACACAACAAAGTGTCACTCCCCAGGATCAAACTCGCGACGTGGTGGTCAACCCGACGCTCATTGTTCAATCCCTTTGTTTTTTACCTGGACTTCTAATAACAACAAATGAAATATTATCTCAGTCTTATAAATTGGAGGGTATGAGAAATGATTACGAGTGATGTTGATTGATTAAGCTTGGATTGATTTGGTAATGATTACACAAAGGGAGTGCCCGGGTGGGGCGGTGGATGATTACAAACCAATAGAAAAAAGGTTTGATTTGGCGACATGAAAATTGAAATGAAGGTTAGAGAAGTGATATATGAGTACGGGAAATAGTTTTGGGTATGAACTCAGCTACTTTTCTATTTACTTTTTATTTCCTTCCTTCATCCTTTAACTTATTTTTGAGGAATTTTTGTATGCACTAGTATAAAGATGTTATATGTGTTCAAACTGATCACAAATAAACACATAAAGATAGATTGATGTGGAATTTCTAGAGGTGTCACCTTAATGAAATTATCTAACACAAAAAAAGTTAAATATTGTGTTTTCAATATTTTTTATTTTACAAATCGAAAAAAATATGTGAGGTAGTTGATTTTTTAGTTTGCAAAGTTAAATTAAAAATCCCACTTCAAACCTAATATATTTAATTTTGATTGGTCAAATTACAAATTATGTGATAGGATTCAAAAAATTAATTTCTCTTCATTCTCACATGTCTCATGTTATATAATCTGAACTATTTTTCATTGAAGGAAATGCATGAAATAAAATGAATTAACGTTTCGATCAAAGACATTAGAGGACCTGGAGCTGGACCTCACAAATATGAAATTTGATCTCAATTTATAATTTTCACGTTTTTAGAGGTTTGTTCTCCTATTTTTTTTTTAAAAAAGAAAGTTATGACTGAAAAGAATAAAAATAAAGAATCCTATTGTTATGAGAAGAAAGAAGGGTCCCTTCCCGCTCCATTCTCACCTTTAAATGCTAAACTGCCAATTATCGAACTAGAGTTTTAAGTTTTAACTTTTACCAAATTTTTCCAAAAATTAAATCAAGAAAGCTTTGAGGCGTGAGGAATAAAAAAAAGAAGGATTGGACAAAAAGGCAGGGGAGTAAAACAACGTCATTTCCAATCATATGAATTCTTTTACTTTTTTCACATTGTTTAGAGAATAGGCCGTACAAGTACAAGAAGATTAGTAAAAGAATTTGTTAAAAAGTGAAAGGGTGGAATGAAAGCAAAGCACCACAGAGAAGAGAAGAATTACGCGGCGTTCCGTACACGAATTAGGATGTTTCAAAGGGCCCGTTTGGAAGCGGGAAACAAAGGCTCTGAATCTGAAAGTGAAAGTAATTCACATTCACATGCCGTTTGGAAACCAGAAACCTTTGCCCTGAATTAGAAAGTTTCTATTTTCAGTTTCCCTCCAAAATTAAAAATAGAAATACAAATTTGGCTTCCCACCAAAATTGAGTGTGGGCCCATGTGCTAAATACCACATTGCCCTTCATTTACTTTAACCAAATACATCACAAACTTTAGGAGCTTCAGGCAAGACACGAATTTGTCACTGAGGAGGTGTGGGTTGTCGTGGGTGGCATTTAACCCAAATTAGCTAGCTTCACATTGTGCCAAGTAAGGAGACAAAGGTAAGGGTGATTAATGTAGTTTCATATTGGTGGAGTAGTTTTATTTTTGTCTTAGACATTGATGGTGAACCCAAACATGTTTGCATTTCTTCTTCATGACCCTGTTTGTATTTCTTTTGAAGTGTTTTTTGTGTGTGATGCGTGAGTTTTGCTTAAATGAATTGGTTTGAACTTTAAAGTTGATGGGTTAGCAATTATTGGTTTCCAAACTATAGTTACATAGTAAAAATCTGCCTGGGTGTTGTTTGAAGTTGTTGTCTAGGTGCTTGTGTTTAGCTACATTGTTGGGAAAAATTTGGGGGTGACATCAGTTGAAAAGGTCCAACTTGAGTAAACTGAGGATGGCAAAATCGAGTTTACAATGGCCAAATCGATTTTAAATCTATTTATTTTTTGCGAAATCGATTTTAGGATGACAAACTCGAGTTTCGTAGGCAAAGTCTAAAATCAATTAAGCTTTTCAACATGTGTGTGGGTGGGTATGATGCATTTTGTTGTACGTCCTGTTGATATAGGAAAGGGGTGTGGGGTCATTTTTTGTAGGTGATGGATGAAATACATGCTCAAATGCATTATGAATTTGTGGTTGCCTGCATAGCTATACTGCTAGCTGTGAGGACGGTTGTGGTGACGATGCTAGCATCTACCGCGTATAACCTAAGACGCATACCCGATAGCACATATAGGTTAGATTTCCATGTGAAGAGGACATGCTTAAGGGTGATGATCTATAGCAACGACACAACATGTTTCTCGCATCAGGACACTGAAACAATCTTGGCAGACTGTTTATGACATGGTCTTTGGCACAAACACCTCAGGCTTTGGCTATGACCCTGAGACCAAGTGTGTCACCGCTGATAAGGATGTATGGGACGAGTACATTAGGGTATGGGTATCGCTATGTCAATATTTGTTTCTCAAGACTTTTGGTTTTGTCTTCATAGTTAGTTGCTAATGTTGTAATGTGGATTCGGTGAATTTTGTTTGTGAACCTAAATTGTATGACATATTTTACATTTTTCCCTCTTTATTGCCATTTGTATCAGCTGAAGCCTTGTAAAGGCACCCACTCTCAACAATAGGTTCAATTGGCGTTCTGACATGTGGAATATATTTTCAAATGTGTTGTGTCATAATAAAGAGTTCACATTGTTAAAATCGATTTTAACTTCTGAAATTCGATTTCGTTCAGGTAAACTCGATTTTGACCTCTCAAAATCGATTTTATTCAGGTAAACTCGAGTTTATCCTCTCAAACTCGAGTTTGTTCAGGTAAAATTGATTTTATCCTCTAAAACTCGATTTTAACCTATGCAGCACCAGTGCAGCAACTTGCTTTCCATTCAACCTGTTTACCAAGTGACATGAATTCTTTTTAACCACTCAATTCAAAAATTCCAGATTTTACATTCTAACTAATGCAAGGCACAATAGTGAGACATTTCGCAATTAAAACATACATGCATACTATACATTGTCAATGTTTTGTCATTTCACACTTACAACAACAGCATTACACAGAGTGCAACAGATATGTTCTATGCCTAATGCATTCCACAAACAATACAACTTCACTCGTCCTCACAACACAAACAAATAACCCAAAACAAATTGAATTCAACATCTCCAACTCCATGACATCTGGATGCCCACTGTCTTTGTAACATCCTGAAAAATTTAATTCAGGATTAGAGAGTGTTTTGGGGAAATTTTGGAATTTTTAGGAATTTTTGGGATATTTTTGGAAATTTTGAGTAATTAATGTGCATATAATTAATTAAGAAATGAAGAGTTTGAAATATGAGGGAGTGGTAAAGCTAAAAATATTTTGAAGTTTAAGGAGATTGGAGGCTGGTTTAAATGGTTTTAGAATTTAAAAGAGTACACTAAGGCAAGTTTGGGCTACAAATCATCAGAGAACCCCCTTATTTCACAAAACCAAACACGCCCCTCCCCCTTTTCTTCCTTAAAACTTCGAACCCTCCCCTTCCTCATTCGAACACTCTCTCTCTCTCTGCCTCTCCAACCTCAAACCCGTCGCCTCCCTCCTTCCTCCTCCACTGCTTTCGTTTTTCCGGTGATGTGAACGCCGGTGACCTATGATTTGGCCCCAAAAACCAAGCTTTTCTTGTTTCTCACTCTCTATCTTCCACTTTTCTTTCGTTTTCTTTTCTGTCCGCCGGAGTTCACCGTCATTTTCTGCGATTCCGGCGAGCACAGCGGCGGATAGCGTCGGGGTTAAGGGTAAGCTTCGGTCTTTCTTGTGTTTCCTTGAGCTATTTTTTTTCCCTGCGTTTCCCTTACCCCTCTCTGTTTCTCTTCGTCTCTGGCTAGTCCGGCGAGTTTCCGGCGACGGCGGAGCTCCGACGAGACAAGCAAGTCCGGATTTGAACTGAGGTGACTCTTTTCTTCCATTTTGTACCTTTAATCTTGCGATTTGGTTGAGATTGAGTGAGGGGTCCGAATTTTGTTTTGGGATTCGGTTGTTTAATTGGTAAAGGTTAAAGCTTTAGTTCCTATTCTTGTTGTTTTAAATGAGAAATTGAATTTTGATTGAAGTTTGGGGCAATTTATGAAAACCCTAGGTTTATGGTGCTATAGGGCTGAAATGTTCCTAAGGCATTTGGTGTTTCAAATCTTGAAATAGTTACTGTGAAAACTTGTTTGAGTTGATCATATCACTATTGGTTTAATTTGGCTGGGGTATTAGTTGTGTGGTGTGCGTGCATGCTGAACATTTGAGAGCTTCAATTCTGAATGTGATTGTATAAATGATGTATGTTTTATGCTTGTATGTAATTGGTGATTATAGCTTGGTAAACAAAATATTAATGATGTTCCTATACTTATTGATTTGGATCTTGCTTAAGTATTGTGATTCTTGAAGTTTTAGAGGTAATTTCCTTGCTTAGATGTTGTTTTTGAATTGCTGTTCAAATTGGGTGTTATGGTTGAGATTCAAATTCTTAAAACTAATGACTATGTAGGTCCACTTAAGTTACAACCTTGCTATGCTTGTATGATTACCAAAATTCTGTGCTATTTTATTGTTATACTTGAATAAAAATTGAATAAAAAGAGGACATTGTGAGTTGTGGATTGAGTTCTTGATAATTTGCAAATTTGGGTATTTGTGAATCCAATAGATTTCTAACAAGTTTAAGAGTTTCAACTTCAGATTGGTGAACAAAGTGTTGAATAAATGGAAATTGACTATGTAAGGGTAAGTTAGAAGTTAATTGGTGGATATTGAACAATCATGGAAGTTACATAATGGTGATTACATGATTAATTTGATTAAATTTGATTATATGAGTTAGAAGTATTAGAGAAAAAGTTTGATTTGGGTAGGTTTTGTAAGGATTTCGAAATGGTAGCCATCTTTACGAATTTAATGATTTCATTAGACTTATTGATACTTTTATAGATGATACTTCATGGGATTAAAAGTGGTCTTGTGATTTAAGAATGTTATTAATGGAGGGTATATTGAGGGTTTTGATACTTGTTGGATCTGGTGATGTAAAGCTGATTCAACTTGTTTCTTGGGGCTTATTATTAAAGATTATGTTGTCATTTGTTAAATTTTTGGAATGGTCGGTAAATGGCTAATGGTTAAAGAAACTTATACATCTAGTCTTGCATATTGAATCTATGTGGTCTTTAAGAGCATTGGGAAATTATGTTTTCTATTTCTCCTATTTTTCAGTTCTGGACATAAAGAGGGTCTTTTGGATTGACTACATAATAATAAAGAGATTTCAACATGCATATTCGCTTCATTGATGTTTGATTTGATTTGTTTTTAATAGGATTGATTTATTTGGGAGAGTATATATATACAGTGACTTGTATTGAAATATAAAGTGTACTTAGGATGGTTTTAAGATAGTTTGTGCAAGAATGTGGTTCATAAGGAGTGATTTTCTTGAAGGAGATGGAACGAACTTTCCTTTCTTTTATTTTTCTTGTTGATTTGGTCGAGTTGGCTTTAAATATTGAGAACCAAAAGAAACAAGTGGGAATGAATTATTTAAATAGTCAAGGAAGAATTATCTTAAATGAAAGTGGTTGGGTAGTAATGCGGATATGAGAGAGACGTTGAAGTACTATAAAGTGAAAATGATATTAATTTATCATTTTGCTCTATATAGGTGTGGATGCAGATAGGCTTCCGTGACATCAAGAAAGGTTGAGAAATCGCGTAAATTGCTAAAGGGCGACAGGTAATCACACTTAACCTTGCTATAACAATGAGGGTGACGTTAGCTGGGGATTTCTAAAATCCCTTTCTCACCCTCTCTATACATATATTATCTTGGAAAAGGTATTTTTATATAAAACAGGCTATCGGGTGCCTTTCAAACACGATTATTTTCATATAAAGATTTTGACACATTATATATGTAGTATCCTGCCTGGTAGTGCTGAGTATCTTGAAATGATTGTGACATGGTTGCAGGTGTAGTGTTATAGTAGTTAATTGAGAGGTTGTGAGTATAGAAAAGGAATTATATATGAGTTGAGATCCTTAGAGAGTTATGTTGAGGGAAAGTATTGTGGATAATAGATTGGAAGATGATGTGAGATGATGTGGATGTTAATATTGATGTTGGTGTTGATTATCATGAATGAGATATTGATTGAGATATGGTAAGCATTGCATGACACTGAGTTACATGTACCATCGCGCGATGATAACTGTCGATAGGCCAATCGACAGTTATTTGTACTGATGATCCTTTTCGGATTGATTGGATCGGGGTTCATAGGTTGACTTATTGAGAGAAGTGACCTACGGTTGTTTGGCATTGAAGAGCCCAACCGCCCCTACGGTTGTTTGGCATTGAAGAGTCCAACCGTTCCCGTTCTGTAATGGAAAACAGAATTGGGGTTCCCTCTCTGGAGATTGCCAGAGAGGGAAATTGTTCCCTCATTATGGAGAGGAACACATTGTCAAATCATATAGTGAAGATTAGATGCTTGAATGCCCCGGGATGGCACAATGCATCTATAGGTGAGTGTGAGAGTTGTGGTGGTAGTAGCATTAGAATGGAGACTGAGGAGGTGATATTTGATTATGTGGAATTGACTGAGGAATTTGAGTGATATGTGAAATGTAGAGATGTTGAATTTGAATTGATTTGGATGGAGGGAACTTGAACGATAAATGAAAGACTTGACGTGTATATATGTATTATTGATTTTTAAACTGTGGTACCCTTTAGACGCCCTTACTACCGCACATCTCACTGTTATAGTGAGTTAAGCGGTGATTACTGGGACAAATTGTCTCATCCCACGATTACTGACATTTTTGCAGGTATTCATGCACAGGTGCGAGCATCAGGAAAGGGAATTAGGTAGTAGAAGTTATATAGTTTATTTAGAATTGTATATTGCCAATTTGTATAGGCCTGCATTTGCTTCCGCATGTATACATATTTATTTATCGTTTAATATCAGTTAGTTTTGTTTAATAACCATGTTAGGCAAATCCTTTCTAACATGGTTAGCAATAAATTATCCATGATAGCAGTTGTGCTGTATTAGTTTATTCTTTTCTATCATGGATAATATTTTAATCATTAGGATATTCTTTTTCTAACTATGATAGAGATATTGATATTATTGAAATTCCTTTTTCTATCATAGTTAGTAAAGATATTATTGAACTAAAAGAGATGTCACAGGTTAATTAGGAAATTAGTAACACTATGTTACAACTTACTAATTAGGAAATTAGTAACACTATGTTACAGTCTTCCCCTATCCAATGTTCTGTCCATGACGTCTGAAAATGTCGTCTAACCTCCCAAACAAAGCAAAAGGCTTCTCCTGAAGCATGGCTGCATGTCGATGAACCTGAAAGCAACATTTTGCAGATTGAATCAGTTGTGTATCAGCATCCAAGGAGGAACAAGAGAGGAATAAAAGTGACCATAAACCGTTGGCCCTTAAGCCCAAAAATTAGGGTTTTACATAACTACTTCAAACTTAAATTTCTCATTATGAACAATAAGAATAAAACCTATAGTTTCAATCTTAGTCTATCAAACAAACAGAACCTCATGTTTCAGTTAGCCTTCACTCTAATCTCACCCCAAATCGCAGAAATATTTGTGATGTGATTCTCCATGAGTTATGTATAATAAGATATATTTTCACACTATTTTTTCACAAATAACAACGAAAAGTTTGAACCCCAAACCTGTCAACCTCCCAAATTTCTTCTCCCACAACTCAGTCCCCAAGTTACTGTCTTCCATTCTCCAGCTGACCACCTTGGCCCTCAACACGGCTCCTGCTTGCTGGACACACGCTTTTTTTTTTGGTTTGAAGCTAAAGACAAGCAAGCTTCACGGAACAAAGAGATGAGTAGTAGTGGGGTTTCTTTTTTTAATCAAGGGCTTTTTGGGAATGTTACAATAAGAAGGGGCATTACTGTCATTTATGTGCTTCACTTTCATATTCTTCAATATGCCAATCAAACAGCCACATGTGATTTGCTTTCTTGGTAAAGTGAAATCATTTCACAACTTTCAGATTCAGAGGCTAAGTTTCCTGCTTCCAAACGGGCCCTAACTTTGATTCCAAGCTCTTGGCTCTTGCCCTCATCCCACCCGAATCTTTCCCTCCTTTTTTAATTTCCACTTTTAAAAGTTGTATCTTCTTGATAACTCATAAAACAATTCGCATAAATCAAATAATTTTTTAAGAGACAGTTTTTTCTAGGTAGGGATACTTAAAATGTAATTTACTCTTCTTAGTTATCACGAAATGGTTGTAGACTTGTAGACGTAGTACTCCCTCCGGTCCCTAATGTAAGAGCCCAAATTTGAATGGTTTTGGTCCCTAATGTAAGAGCTCACCCCATATTCTCTCCTCAATTAATGCATTTCTTCCTACTTTACCCCTAACTCTCTTTCATATTTATTAATGCTTATGTATTTCTCTCTCTCTTAAAAGTACCATAATAAATATGGGCAATTTTGGAAAAGAAGCATTAACTTCAGACACCCAACTAACATTCACATGTTTTCTTAAGAAGCGTTTTTTTGACGGCTAACTCTTACATTAGGGACCGGAGGGAGTAGTTTTTAAACATATGGAACTTAACTTTAATTTGGTTTGAAAAATTGAAAAAGGGTTGGATAGAAATGGGCACCAAATTAAAGAAAGATACTAATGAATGAAAAATTTGTCGCATTGCCTTTGACCACAGTGAGACATGATTTCTATTTCAAGTGAAAAATGGTCCTAGGCTCCTAGCGGTATATAATCTTTTTTTCCCTCAAAGAAATGCTATAAAGAAACGCTTTTTCTCTTGTCTTATTCTTCCACGATAATGTCATTTATTAATTTATCTACTTTTGATTTGGATTCCCACACGCCTCTCCATTACTGCAAGTTGAGTTACCTCATCTTTTGGTCAAAGCAGTAGTCCCACCACCTCACAACATACACAATCTCCAATCACTCGCGCTCACATGCTCCATTAAACATCTTCCATTTTTAATGGCCACTGAAACCATTAAAGTTTCACTTATTTAATAACTATGTACTGTGCATTGTGCAAGGTAAAAGATTAGGGGAACACCACACTTATCATCTCACTTTATTCCCTATTTCAGTTGGCACAGTGAAATACTCCCTCCGTTCCTAAATATAGGACCTAGATGACTTTTTTGAAAAATCCTAAAAAAAAGCAAAAAATAAGTTAATTATAAATTGATTTACCTAACTTTTTCTCTTAAACTAGTTTATTTTACCTATAAGCTAATGGATAATCTAAAAAGATATCAAATATATCATGATTTAATAACCTATTTCGCAACTTTAATCTTCCCAAAAAAAAGTTATCTAGGTCTTATATTTAGGAACGAATGGAGTATATACGAGTAACACCAAAAGGCAAAAAGACTATAGATGACATAGGACCCTAGCTTCATTCCATTCAATACACAAACGGATATCCACACGCGTGTCTCACACAGAATGTCAGTATTCTCGCCATTCATTGAAGACAAAGTTTTCGAATCCATATACTCCCTCCGATCCCTAATGTAAAAGCTAGCCGTAAAAAAAACGCTTCTTAAGAAAACATGTGAATGTTAGTTGGGTGTCTGGACTTAATGCTTCTTTTCCAAAATTGCCCATATTTATTATGGTACTTTTAAGAGAGAGAAATACATAAGCATTAATAAATATGAAAGAGAGTTAGAGGTAAAGTAGGAAAAAATGCATTAAATGAGGAGAGAATATGGGGTGAAGTCTTACATTAGGGACCAAAACCATTCAAATTTTGGGCTCTTACATTAGGGACCGGAGGGAGTATTTGGTAAACAGAACTCAATGGATTGTAGTTATGTTGATTTTCTATTTTAAGAAATGTTGATGCTATCCAGATACGGAAGCTTCCACAAGACCACGACCAAACACGGTTATACTCCCTCCGGTCCTATTTATAAGTCGTCAACCGCCCATATTGTACAAACCAAGGAATGACGGTTAGTGGTGGTTACATCATTAAATTGGTCTTGTTTTATTTTCCATTTCCATCTTTGCCCCTCCCCACAACTATTAAATGAGTTATAATGAGGCAAGCAAAAGTAAATGTAGGGATCTCTTTTTTCAATGACATGGGCATATTTGGAAAACTTTAATTAATGAGTTAGCTAGTGGTAGTTGGCGACTTATAAATAGGACCGGAGGGAGTACTATGTTCCTAAAAATGAATTGGGTATTTTGATAATTTTTTGTGTGTTTTAATTACTAAAGCTTTTGTTATGTGGTACTACCTCCGGTCCTAAATATAAGACTTAGTTGACTTTTTTTTTGGAGAGATTAAGGTTGCGAAATATGTTATTAAATTATGACATATATTATATATTTTTAGATTATCCATTAGTTTATGGGTGAAATAAACTAGTTTAAAAGAAAAAATTAGGTAAATCAATTTATAATTAACTTATTTTGTTTTTTTATGATTTTTATATGTAGGACAGGATGGAGTATTAGTTTGTAGAATCGGGCCAATGTGTATAATTGTCTATGTAGTTGGACTCAGGGTGCACCTAACACCACAAAGTTTTTTCTTTAAAAATGTCTATGTGATTACCAAAATGAGTTACTTACACATTCGGTCGATATATATATATATATATATATATATATATATATATATATATATATATATATATATATATATTAACAGTGTTAATTTTTCTTAGAGTAGGAAAATAAAAGGTATAAAAACCCATTAAAAATCTGGTCCAAAGTGCAACACAGACAAGACTTTTTTTTCAGTCAAATGTGTAGATGTAGCCACCAAAATGATTCCCTCAATACCTATGTATTTCCCCAACTTTTGAACTTACATGTTTACAAAATATTTTATTGAAATACAAATGCATGCCCCCTCTTATGTATTTTCCAGCATTACATGGGTAAAGTAACTCTATAGGCACTTAATAAACCATTTTAGTAACTACATTGACACCTGAAATGATTTCGGGGTATTAGTATGCATTTCAAAGCAAACTTAATGGATGTTTTTGTATCTTTTATTTTCCCAAACTTCGAAAAACACAACGTAGTTAGTGTATATTGATGGCATATGTTCTTTTTATTGTTTTGGTTACTATGTGGACGTTTTTGGGCTAAACAAATTTCAAATAAGTTAGATGCACTTTAAACCAAACTTTATGAACATTTTTGCATATTTCAAACTACTTTTTTTTTACTTGGAGCCTTCGGTGTCCAGCCCCCCTTCGGGGAACCGACTAATCCGAAGTCGTTGCCGGAGTTCCCCATTTTGGGGGTGACGACTTCCCGAGGGTTCGAACCCACGACCTGGTGGGTACGCGGTGTCTTACCTTCCCCTTTCTTACCAGCTGGTCTACGCCCACTTGGACATATTTGAAACTACTTCTGTGTGTTAGTGTCGCTATGTCTCGTACTTGATGTCTTTGGTTGGACTATTTTATGAAATTGAGCTTTTTGAGCAAGGTCTTTTAAGTTCATTATCCGTCAAAAACCAACCTTTCAATGCATGCCTAAATTTTTACAGAAAGCGTGATAAAATAAGCACCATTCGTTGAGTAGTTTGATTATTTTCTTTTCCCTTTTCGAATAAATCCTGGCTCAATGAATATAATTCTGTGAGAGTCATGTATAAAAGTTATTATCAAGGCTAATGATGAATATTGAAATCACTTAAGTGATCGTTTTCCTTGTTTCATGTTAGAATAAAAAAAAAATTCAATGTATCATGTTTCTCATTTGCGTATTCCTCCAACAGATGTGGGCATAGTGTAAATTTCATTCCCTCACATTCATCCTGATGTTTGAATTATTTCTTCAAACTTGGTTTAGGAACTAGTTCGGTGATGCGATACAGATTAAGATAACTAATGATCGAGGTAACTTGGTTTCGACAAGAGGAAAAGCACTTTTCTCTATGCATTGCCTTGGGAGGAAAAAAATATATAGGACCATTTTTCGTATACGTTTATCCATCTTTAGAAGTTTATAGATGATAATTGCATGTGCATCCATTTTATTTTTCAACATATAACTAATTCTTTTGTACAGAGGTAAAAAGCGCTAGAAGTTTTTAATACTCCCTCCGTTCCTAAATATAGGACCTAGATGACTTTTTTGAAAAATCCTAAAAAAAGCAAAAAATAAGTTAATTATAAATTGATTTACCTAATTTTTTCTCTTAAACTAGTTTATTTTACTTATAAGCTAATAGATAATCTAAAAAGATATCAAATATATCATGATTTAATAACCTATTTCGCAACTTTAATATTAAAAAAAAAAAGTTATTTAGGTCTTATATTTAGGAACGGAGGGAGTAGTACTTTATTAAAAAGACGAGTGTGTGAATTTATAACAGAAGCAGCTTGCTCCCAAATCTAACAGCTTTGCAACCAGAAGTCAAGTTAGCCTTCAACTCAAGTTCTGAAATTGGGAAGTTAACTTGTCGTTTCCAGATCAATCTAACAGGTAACAACGCCAAAGGTAAAAAAAAAGGGCATATATTACAAACTGCATTGTTCCTCTGCCACACTGGTATGAATTTGGTAGCAGAATCTGGACCGAAAAATTGTAAATCGCTAGAAAATGTTACTCTACAACAAACTTCCAGCTTCTTCTCTAATAGCAGAGTGCTAACTTCAAAAATTCTCCTAAGAGAAATCTATGCACCTCAACAGACATGATAACATAAAGTGTAGCCTCACCAGATGATTTACTACTTCTAAGGTTAAAGTAGTAAACGATGCAGATAAAAGTAGTAACCTCACCATGGTTTCCAAATCAATCTAACAATACCACAGTCCACAGGTAAAAGGGCACATATTACAAACTGCATTGTTTCTTTGCTACACTTTTATGAATTCGGTCGCAGAATCTGGACCCAAAAATTGCAAATCACTAGAAAAAATTACTCTACAACAAACTTCCAGCTTCTTCTTTACTAGCAGCGTACTTACTCCAAAATATTCCCAAGAATAATCTATGCATCTCAACATAGATGATAACATACATTGTAACCTCACCATAATTTATCCATGCCATGAATAATGATTTACTTGTTTTTTTCTTCTTACAGCCAACAAAGCCATCCCCCCAGAACATTTTACTCGTCAATAACAACTTTTCAATAGTAACTAGCATTCACAGCTCTAGAATACCCAAATCATTCATTCTCAATTCGCTCACCAGCTTTCCCAGCTAATATCTTCATGTCATTCTTAATTTGTTCCCCACGCAATTGCAACTCCTCTGCTCTTTGCCGCCAACCCTCTTCCAACAACTCGACAAACTTATCTTTGATCTCAAGCAGCGGGTCTCGATCGATCAACTCACCATTTTTGTAAGCTTCCCTCAACATAGCTGTCTTAATCCCTCCTTTCAATGACAAATAGAAAATCCCTGAATGCCTTGTAAAAGCACTTGAAAAAGCATTAGAAAACCTATACTCATCACAAAACTTTCCCAAAATCGGCACCGGAATCCTCTTATACAACGAAAGAGAAAGCAACTCATGGAATACCCCAATAGTCCTCTTCTCCATTTCTCTAGAGGCCTGTTCCAAATGTGACACATCCTCATATGGTGAAATGTAATCAAGCTCAATCCAATCTCTAGTCCACTCCCTCATCTCCTCCTTCAAGAAAAACCCTGGTGGAAACTTAACATTAAAATTTGGCCTAACTTTAACCCCTGTCAATTCAGTCTCCTCTTCAGCCCTTTGCTCGATCACAGATTTCGCAAACTCGGGGTTCCATGAAATCAACTCAAGAAAAGATTGTCCCTCCCCAGGACACCCAATCAGCCTAAAATACTGCGGGTACTTAGGAATCAAATTAACCAAAAAGTCATTAGGGAACCCAAATTCCCTTTTCACATGAAGCAATTTATCTGCACTAATAGTCTTATCCTTAGACATCATTAACAACTTACACAACTTTGACACAATCCAAGGCTCATTCTCACTGTAAATCCTACTCTCTTCTTCCAAAAAATTCCTAAGCCTATCACTTACTCTAAGAAATGGAACACGTTCTGATTTTGGCTTGATACGATCATGGTAGACATCAAACAAGCCAGGGTTTTGATTTAAAAAGGTGGTAATTTTAACATTGAGACGCATCCTTTCGCGGCGCTTTTCAAGATATCGAAGTGGGATCACTTGACCAGGCTCGTTAAGAAGTTCCTTAACAACACGTGCGCAGAGTTTGTACTTTTTGTCTTTCTCTATGGCTAGGTCTAGTTGAGGGTCTTTTCTCCATACTACTTTGAGGCTACTAATGTATTTTATCCACTGAAGATTGAAGTTGTTGTGATGAGTATATTGTAGGCTGTGAATGAAAATGTTGTGAGTTTTGTTGAACATACCTGAGCGAGCGAAGACAAGACAGTGAAGGAAGACAGTGAAAAGTAGTGAGTCGGCGAAGACAAGCAGACAACCTCAAAATGAAGCCGAGGATTAGGAACTTTGAGAAGAAATGAAAAAACTAACATGGGCTCATAGGTCTGGTTCACTTGCTACTATTAAATGGTCCAAAAGGTTGATGGCCTCGTCTGTTTTCATTACCAAGCCCATCTCTAAGGGCCCGTTTGGTAGGTTTGAATTAAGAAATGGAATTGAAAGTTGAAATTGAGAAATCTCATTCATTTCCATGTATCCGGGGCCCACAAACTTTATCTCTCAATCTAGCACTTTTCCTAGGCCCCACAAACATTACATTTCCATCATTACCTAATTTACCTCTACTATCCATCTTTATCTCTTACACTCAATTTCATTTTCATTTCCATTATACACTTTCAGTCCAACTAAATGGGTCATAAGTGTCATTTTGCCATTTAATAAAGGGAAACCATTTGTTACTACCAAAACTTTTTGAGTAAGTTCATGATGAAAATTCAGTCCCAAAAAGATTATTTATCATTTGTTCTAAAAATTAAATCACCTTATTTATAGACTAGAAAAGTGTCTCAAATTATGTAGTTTATTTAGCTTTGTTGATCTCTATTAAAATAGTTAATTTAATCTTATATATAGGTTGTAACTTGTAAGAGATTATATTTTTCTTCAGATTTTAATGTAACTGGTGTGTGTTATCCTTTCTAATTGATTGTTCTTTTTATCTGTTGTCATTGTTATCGTTAGCTAGCTACTGTGTAAGGAGAAGTGATACTATAAAAGCAAAGTTATATAAGGCAGCAGTGTTAATAGAACAAAAATAGTAATTTAATACTCCAAAACCTTCTTAATACTCCTCAGCAGTGTTAAGGAGTAGTAATTAAGAAATACTCCCTCCGTTCCTAAATATAAGAGCACTTTGACTTTTTTGGAGAATCCTAAGAAAGCAAAATGAACAATTTAATCATAACATATTTTAAATATTATTAGATCATATGTAAGTTCATAAGTCAAATAAACTAGTTTAGTGAAAAAAATTGGGAAAATCAATTTTTAATTACCATATTTTGCTTTCTTAGGATTCTCCAAAAAAGTCAAAGTGCTCTTATATTTAGGAACGGAGGGAGTAATAACATGCCAGAACCGAATTATACAGTGAAAGAGAGTATTGATATAAGCAAAGTTTTCTAGGTATAATAAAAATACCAACAATATTAGGCTTAACATAATGGCTAATATCTATAAACTACCCTATAATATAATCGCATCTAAGATACTTGAAATTAAATGGTTTATTTAGTTTCTTCAATCTCTACAAAAATCAAAATAATCTTATAATTAAGAATAAATGACTGAGGAACTATATGACAACCCGCTGCTTTAATAATGGGTGTGGCTCTTCAAGGTGGCTCCATGTAAGTGGATTGCTGTATACATGGTGGACGTTTTTCCTAGTATGTGCCCTTGAAATGAAAGTACACTCATTCATGAAGATTTTTTTCCCACAAGATAGACGCATGGCATGATGTGGGAATAGATTAATTTATTCTTCATGACAAAGTCGAGCTGCCCAATGAATATTTATCAACTAAAGAGAAGTATACTTTGAAAAAAAAAAAAAAGATGAAGCATCAAGATGAAAAGTCAAAAGGGCGAGGATAGCAAAAAGAAAATGGAACGCAGAAGTGAAAAAACTTTCTGCTCATACTAGCCAAATTGATCGGAATAAAGATACCGATACCAAATTCTTCGTGACATCAATTAGTCATTAGCCAAGCAAAAGCCAATGCAGATTTAAGAAGCAAGTAACTCGAGTATAAAAAAAGGGAAACATGAGTTGGTGACTTCGACCTCTTCCTGATGACGCTGATAACTCTTTAATAGTAGTATCTCTTTAGCGCATTTCTTTTTTTTTTTTGGCTAATCTCTTTAGTGCATTTCTTTTTTTGTTTTTTCCCCTAATTATTCCAATGACGTGTCAAGTGAGACTAATCACTCACGGTTCTGAAGTAACATATAGGGGTAGACAACTGACATGCGAATTTGCTCCATTCACAATAGTTGTGTATCGAACCCCTAACCACTTAATTAAGTACGATAACTTATCTATCACCCATGTCAACCCGTCAGTTCTCTTTAGCGCATTTCTGAAAGTAAAAGGGTATTCCAAATTCCCAACCTAAAATCCCTAAAATTCCCTTTTGCCCTTTGATTGCCACTAACTTCTTGGCCAATCTTCATGGTGAATGGAAGGTATGGGATTCTTCTAACCTTCCATAACGTTCAGTCAACACTCAATAGTCAATACTAAATTCACGGAATGTTTGGTGTTCTCTTTTTTGTGCTTCTTTTTTGTGCTTCGAAACCAAAAATCATGCTTTGAGAAAGAGTGCAATTCAAAACAACCTCTACCCCTTTTTATATTCTGTCAAATAAAACCTACTTTACTTGAAAACGAAAAACCAAACAAAACAAATAAAGAACATGATCTAGTGAGCACCATAAAGCTACATGTGGTGATGTGGATGCGCAAAGTTGGAAACAGTTTTAGGCCAAACAACATTAGTGATTTAGTGTAATGTCCTACTATTGCTTCACACTCATTCTCATACCTCGTGGCCCCATAACGTAAATCAGGAAAATGGCGAAAATAGGGACATCATGGGGCAAACAAACGAAACGCACAATCAGCGCGGGACAGTGGGGCCCACATCCCACATCAAACGGTGAAAGTAGTTGCAGATGATGAATTGATGATGCAGACAATTACTGGAGCCCACACAAAGATTATGGAAATGCAATGATGTCTATAATTTCGTTACACAGATATTCTAATTGGGTCATCGCTGAGATTATGAACTGAAGCTGGGAAAGATGTTGATGATGAAGTTTAGGCCAGACCACTTCGTACACGACGTGGATGATATTGAGTTTGGCACATCATGGTGGTTTCTTTATGCTGGGATATCTTGCCTTCTTGTGCTTTTCGCTGGCATCATGTCTGGTCTTACACTTGGTCTTATGTCTCTGGGACTCGTTGACCTTGAGATTCTCCAACGTACTGGCACACACACACAGAAAAAACAAGCAGGTACTAAGATATTAGATATGTGTGTGTTGTTTTGTTTCTAAGATATGCCAATAGTGTTTTATTAATCCAGCCGCCGCCTTTTATTTTTTTTTTATTTTGTATTTCTTATTTTGGTGGTACAGCTGCTATATTGCCAGTTGTTCAGAAGCAGCATCAGCTTCTTGTTACTTTGCTTCTATGCAATGCTTGTGCTATGGAGGTATATGCTATCATCACTTTTTTTCTCTCTTTTTTTCTACTCTACCTTCTTTGCTATATCATGTTCATCATGCTAGGGAATAGTAAATTCGGAAGTTTTGTCTTGCTTCTTACTTCAAAGGAAGTGGCCAGATCATTGATAGCTCAGTATTCAATATAGAAAAAGAGTGAGATGGACTTGTATTCTGATTCATAGAGAGAGGGAGAGAGCCTAAATAGTAACCAACATTTGGATGTTGCTGGGCATATATATTCGCTAAAATATTATGCCTCTGAAGGAAAATTTGTAGTCATAACAGTATTCTCTTGTTAGTTTTTAGATTACTTTAGGCTTAAACCTATAACTGACCTTCAAACTTTGATAGTCATTCATTACTTCTGTAGCTTATAAGTAGCATTATTGCTGAAATATGAAAAGAAGCAAAATATGCTGTGTTTGACAGATAGTGAACTGAAAATAAAATTTAACCCTCTTTACTGCGTGGATGCTTTGTTTTTCTTCTGCAGGCACTTCCAATTTACCTTGACAAAATTTTTCACCCATTTGTGGCAGTAATACTGTCTGTAACATTTGTTCTGGCTTTTGGAGAGGTAAAAGATACTTCTTTTTTTAACCATCATGGGAAATTTACAGATGTTGAATCATTTTATATCTAATTACTGTATTGGAATTTGAGTATAGGTTATTCCACAAGCCATATGCTCAAGATTTAGGCTCTATATTGGTGCGAATTTCATAGGTTTGGTGCGCATTCTGATGATAATTTGTTTTCCCATTGCTTATCCTATTGGAAAGGTAGTCTTGAAATTCCCAAGTTTGCTTGAACAAATTATTTGAATTTTGCATTCCATCTGACATGGCATAAAGCATAAAGGTCATGATTTTTTGAGGATGTTTGTATAATGGATTTACTGCATCTCCATGCTCACAGGTTCTGGATGCGGTTCTTGGCCACCATGATGTCTTATTTAGGCGAGCACAGCTGAAGGCTCTTGTTTCAATCCATAGTCTAGAGGTTACCCATTTATAAAATTAACGGTTGAATTTTCTTCAAAAATGTAATTAGGTCTTATATTTAGGACCAAAATGAAGTCTCTATCTAGGTCCTATATTTAGGACCGGAGGGAGTATGTGCTAATTAATCATAGTTCTTTTTATCATTTACCACATGTGAACACTGAGAATGATGACTGACACTATTTGAAGTTGTGCCTGATGTTATCAAGTTATCAAGTTCTCAAGTATCTTCTGTATAAATTGATCCATAATTTTGACCCTTTTAGGCTGGTAAAGGGGGTGAACTCACACATGATGAGACAACAATTATTAGTGGAGCTCTAGATCTTACGGAAAAGGTAGCATTTCTGCTTTGAATAACATTATTTGTGTGTGGAGGTACAATGTTCTTTGACCTCACTGTTCAATTTCTGTAGCGTAACTTAATTATACATTGTATTTCAGACCGCAGAAGAGGCAATGACACCGATTGAATCAACATTTTCTTTGGATATTGATTCAAAGTTGGACTGGTGGGTTGATTTTTCTGAGCTTTTTGTATTCAAATGTGCATAGCAGTCATGGAATATTCATTTATTTTTCTTCCTTGCATAGGCTAGTGTAATATACGATTTTAAACATCAGTGTTATATACTAAGCTTCTTCCTTCTCTTCACCTATAGTTGGTTTCTGTGCCTGTTTTTAAACTTCTGACTCAAGTATGTTTCTGCTTTTCCTCATTTAACAGGGAAGCGATAGGGAAAATTCTTGCAAAAGGTCATAGTCGTGTTCCAGTGTATTGTGGGAATGCAAATAATATAATTGGTCTCTTGCTAGTGAGTGAGATTTCCAATGCTGAATTCTTGAAAAAAGAGTGAAATTATATAATTTATTGGTGCTAAATAACCTCTCACTAGTCACTACTCCTATTAGGTGAAAAGTCTTCTCACTGTGAGACCTGAAACGGAAACTCCAGTTAGTGCTGTTACCATCAGAAAAATTCCTAGGTGGATAGAGAAATACATCGCTCAACTATCCTCTTCTTTTATCTTCTACTATTTACTATAGACAAAGTTCTCACATCAATAAATTCAATAACGCAGGGTTCCATCAGACATGCCTTTGTATGACATCCTGAATGAGTTCCAGAAAGGTGGTAGTCATATGGCAGCCGTAGTCAAAGTGAACAAGGAGAGAACTAACACTCATCAGTCTGGTAATAATGAAAATGGTAAACTAGAGGTCAACCACAAGAATCACAATTTTCAACTGACAATGCCATTGCTAACCAAATCATATGAGAAAGAAGAAAATATCATTGTTATTGCTGACAAGCTTCCTGTAGTTCCCAAAAAGCAACAAAATAGTACCCACCAATTGCCAGGGAATCTTGAAGACTGCGAAGTTATTGGTATCATAACCCTTGAAGATGTTTTTGAGGAGCTCCTACAGGTAACTTCTACTTGCAAAGTTGCACCAGTCTCATCTTGTATTGTCCACTTTAACTGAAGGAATAATAGCTCATATCCTTTTCAATGCAGGAAGAAATAGTAGATGAGACAGATGTGTATGTTGATGTACACAGAAGGTACTCTCTCTCTCTCTCTCTCTCTCTCTCTCTCTCTCTCTCTCTCTCTCTCACACACACACACACACACACACACACACACACACACACACACGTACACTCAAATTCTTGAACAATAACCTTAAATTATGAATATGGCAGAATTCGAGTGGCAGCTGCTGCTGCTGTGGCACGAATTCCATCAACTCGTAGGCTGTCAAGCCAAAAACTCACTGTAAGTTCAACATAATGCAGTAAAAATCATTCGTGTTGAGAGACAGACTTGTCATATGTGAATGGAAATCAATTTTCTGTCTCCATTTTCTGTCTCTATTCTTGAACTAGAACACTTACATTCTGCCTCAGACTGAGGAGTACAAAACCTTTAACTGTGCATAGAATAATTACATTTTAGGTAGAGGCATTATGCATACATATATTGAAGCTTACGAGATCTAGCTTCATGACATAATGTATATAATTGAACTGATCAATCTTAGTCCAAGTGCATGTTTGGTTTTAATGTTGGAAATATCAAAAACAATGTTTTGATAATAAGTTAGTAACTATTTGATCACCATGAAAAACTGTCTGCTAAATTGTCATATGTCTTTCTGAACCAATGTTTCAGGGAAATCAAACAAGCAAAGGGAAGTTTTGAAGAACCCTGAGAAGGATCATATTCACATTCAATTGGAGCTCTAGGATCCTTCTCTGATCGATGAACAATAAACGTGAGCTTTAATTAGGCAGGGAAAATAAAAGGCCTTGATTATGCTTGTGTGATCACTAATTGATAGATATGCAGACAGACCCTGTAATATTAAAATGAACATGACAATCAAGGATTTTGGAAAATACTAACAATATGTTCTCTTCTTTCACCTTTTCATGTTTTCCTTGTTCATCGTGATTATCGAAATTATTTAATTAGATCTATCACACGCTGGCCAATGTGTTAATGTTGGTAAACTCGCAAGTGCGTTTAAGTAAGTTTGTGAATAAAATGTAAAATAGCATTGTAAACTCGCTGGCCAATGTTTCAGTAAATACTAAATAGAAAATACAAAATCAACAATAATTTAATTATATAATTTTTTAAATATAAATGGTTAATATTAAATATATAAACATTTATATTTAATCAACTTTAGCACAGAGATTTGAGATTTCTTTGAAATTTAACTATAAATTCATTAAATATGATCAATTAAAATGAACGAAAATGAGTTTTCGACTAAGCTAACACAATTTTCTATAAGATAAAAACATAAAAACAATAACTTTACTATATGAAATAGTGAGATTTTAACGAATCCATTAAATTGAGCGCTGTAGTCAATAATTTCATATGATATCTATCAAACTTAATTTATCAGTTTTTATTACTACAAATGAATTGGGATTAGATTAGAGTGATTGAAGTATTGACTTAACAGTTAACTTACAAATAAATGCTAAATGGAGCTCAATTGTATTCTTATAAAATAATATAAATTCATAATCATCTAGGAAAGCAAAAGAGCCCAAGAAGTTTAATTTTTTGGTCTGAAGTCTGAACTAAGAGGTTTAATTAGGGGCTTCTACATGTTAAAAGATCAAAATGTCCCTTGTAACTAAAATGGAAAATTGAATATAAATGTAAACATAATATGGATTTCAATTGTTTCAATTTAATTTAATTAAAATTTGAATTTACCCAAAAATATGGTTTTGTTTCCATAGAGTATTTGCCAATTGATATATATTCATGTGTAACCCATTCGATCAAAAAAAAAATGTGTAACCCACACAACCTCATGTGAGAAGATAACATCGATATGTATTAAAATACATTGACCTCCCTTCTATTTCTGTCTTTATTATGCAGCTCCCCCATTCCATATTTTGAAAACATACATTCTTGTGTTTAGATTGTTGGGAATATTCTAAAATGATTATAAAAGCATACTCCCTTTATTCCTAAATATTGTCCTCAAGGTGATTTGTTCAAATACTCTCAGTGTTCTTAAATCTAGTTAACTTTTTTGGAATAATAAGAAAGTTAAATATGTTAATTAAAAATCAATTTTCCTAAATTTTTCTCTAAATGAAATTATTTGACTTATAAACTAACATATGATCTAATAATATATATATATATATATATATATATATATATATATATATATATATATATATATAATATGACTTTCTTAAGATCCTCCAAAAAAATCAACTAGCTCTTATATTGAGGAACAAATAGAGTATAAGATATTTTCCTTTTTTTCTAGACATTTCCATAAACTATCTGTATCAATAATACCCAATAGTAAACAAACAATGAGGGAGGGTTTGAACAGGAATGTATTAGGTTGTTTGGGAAGGACTTAACTAACAAATTTAATGTAATGAAAAAATATGTCATTATATTTAGAAATAAAGGAAAAATTTGTTAAATTAATTAATTAAAAATTAAATCTTAAACAATTATCGAGAGATGAAGCTGCCAATAAAGTAGGAAGTGCAATGGTGAATGATAATACTAAGCCAAGGTAAACTAGAGGGAGGTATGCATATTTCACTTTTGAATATATTAGGGTTGGAATGATATAAAATCGACTAGCAACACTGAATTTGGATTTGATTATAATCAATTGGTCAAATTGGGTGCATCTACAGAAAATACAGTAACACATGTCTGACATATGATAAGTTCAATTCCTTAACTCCAAAGTCATATAAAAATACTCCTATAATGTTTTTTCATTGGGCACATCCACGTTCACATCTTCCAACAAACAGAGACAACAACTACAAATACTAAAAGTTGGCGTCTTTTTCGTGTGCTTCTTCTCAATTCCACTCTTCTCACTCTTCTAGGTTTGTTTCTTCCATCCTTATCACTCCCCACGAACCTTCTTCCTCTTTTCTCTCTAACCAATTCTCTTTCTCTTCAAATCGAATGCATAGGCCTTTTCTTTCCTCCTTTCATCTCTCAAATTTAATTTTTCCCAATCCTCTTCGCAATTCACAGTACGTTGTTAGGGTTTTTTTGTAAAATCAAACTGTGAGTTCTAATAAGCAATTTTGCATCAGATATGATATGTTTATTTTTTTTTTATTTTTGATTTGTTTTTTGGTGACCTTGCAGTCAGGAGCTCATGATGGGTTTCAACTCTGTCTACAAGAGCTTGCAGGAGATATTTCCACAGGCAGGGCTATTTATATTGAAAAAAATAATTTTTTTTTTCAGTTTTATTGTTATTGTATTAGTTGTTTACTCGTCTGAATTTAGTTTGCTGTATTTTGAATTTTAGGGTGAATTTTTTATCTATGCACATAGCTAGCTACTGAGAATATAGTCATTCTGATAATTAATTATGTTGAAGGTCACGTTAGTCATAGGGCAATGTGTTAGGGTTATTATTGATGTGTGTTCATGAGTATGGTCTATGTTTGATAGGTTGATGCTAGGATTCTCAGGGCTGTGGCTATTGAGAATGCTAAGGATGTTGACTTTGCGGCAGGAATTGTGTTGAATGAAGTTATTCCATTAATGTCCAAAAGGTCTAAGAATGATGCAACTCCGCCTCGTGATGAGGGTCCTGAAATTTCAGCTAATGTAGAAGGTGTGTTTACTTGTTCAAATGTTAGTATCTATTTTGATATCTTCCTTGCTTGCATTTAGCTGATCTTCCTTTAATTTTTGTTCATGATAAATTTTCATTTTGAAATAGCTGCACAAGAGAATAGGTCCGGAGTTGTTAGTACCGAAGTTCCTGATAATGTAGAATCTGCATCCTTTTTTATTGAGCCACATCAGAGGCCGATTTTGGAGGAAGCTGAAGTTCCAAATACTCCCAAATCCAATGGTGGTGTTGATAAGTATGTCAACTCTGTCCCATTTAATGAAAGTGAGGAGCAATATGCCTTTGGTAAGGTTGGAGAAGTTTCATTTATAGATTTTGAAAATAAGATTACAGAGAATGTAGCAAATGGTTTCAAGCATGATGCTAGCAGAAGCTGTGATAATGAACTAGGGCTTGTGGATGTTGAGAGTGAAAATCTTATTTCTTTTGGCATGTTCCATGAAATGCAACCCTCTCCCATGATTGACAATGGCAATGAAAAGGAAGGGGGCGATTTTTCTTGTCCTACAGCTGATGATCATGATGCTTTTACCCGTGCTATAAGCCAATTAGTGGGTTGTGAACCTTCCTTGATGGAGCGAGAATGTTCTGAGGTTGAAGCAGTTGATCAATCACAAAGGCTTATGCCAAATTCTAATGAAGTTAGTCTTCAATCAGAACTTGATGGTAGCACTGCTATTGTTGTTGAAAAAGATGTGGAGAATTCTTGTTCTTTTTCTGAACAAGAGGACTCTGTGAGTAAAGCTGATGATGTTGTAGATGAGATCAGTAGGGAAGATATGGCTGGCCAGTCTAATCAAGCAAGTGCAATTGATCTGCTTGAAGAAATCATTGTTGAAGCTAAAACTAATAAGGTACTATTGTCTTTGTGCCTACCTTATAATTGAGCATTGTGTATAATAAGGTATTGTCTGTAGAATATTGTTTACATATAGCTTCAAAGTTGAAATCTGGTAAGAGCCGTAGTTAAGACTTCTTGAATTATGACAATCCATCAATGATGCAGGAAACACTGTTTTCATCATTGGAATCTCTTATCAACTTAATGAAAGAAGTGGAAATTGAGGAGAAAGCTGCAGAACAAGCGAAAATGGAAGCTGCTCTTGGAGGCTCTGAGATTCTTATTAATGTGGAAGAGCTGAAAAAGATGTTGATGCATGCAAAAGACGCAAACGACATGGTAGTAAATGTTATGTAATAAATTCTACATGTTAAAAAACAAAAATAATAGATTTCTAGTTTTCATTGGCTTATGTATAATGGATACTATATTATTTGTCCCTTTTGTTTTTGGTAGCATGCGGGAGAAGTTTATGGAGAAAAGGCAATTTTAGCTACTGAAATGAGGGAACTTCAATTCCGTTTGCTCAGTTTGTCGGATGAAAAGAATAAATCTCTTGCAATTCTTGATGAGGTGCCCTCCCCCACTTCTGCATATTAATTTTCCATCATGATCTTTCCCTTTATACATGGTTTCTTTCTGAAACTACATTTTCTGGATCCGCCATTTGTCACATGTCTATTTGGAATTTTTGCTTGTTGCTGTAAGTTAAGTTTTTATGTTTTTTGAAGGACTTATTGTCATCTTAGACATATAATTCATGCACTGCGAATTACACGTTGGCATTATAATGAGGTATAAAGATAGCTGGCATTTGTATTGTACAAGCATGAACTTTTCATTTTGTAAACCTCTGCTCTTGTAAGATTGCGGAGATCTAATATGTTAAATCAGATTCTTATGTTGAGTAAGCCCGCCCGTACCCGCCCGCATTTTCCCCGTTTAGCCCCGCCCATTTAGGGCCCGTAACATTTTTACACGGGTATGGGCATGCCCATACTCGTTTATCTTACACGGGTACGGGTATGGGCATACCTACGGGCATGCCCATACCCGTTTAGATGCCCATTTATTATTATTTTTATTTTTTAAATGTATTAATCTTAATTTACATCACTCCCTCCTTGCACATAAATTTATTTTGTTGGTATTGCTTAGTTAATACAAGATAGAATTCAAAGTTTATTAAAAATTGAATGCATGCTCTTCTCTTTGTGGGAATTTTCGTTGAATCTGTTTTAATTTTTTTTCCGAGTTTATCTTATATGGGCCGCCCATTTAACTTTGCTGCCCGCCCATTTATTTTGTGCTCATTTATAACCCGCTCGTTTATGGCCCGCCCATTTATCACTATTTAGCCCGCCTGTTTATGTTACACGGGTACGAGTATGGGCATACCTACGGGCGGCCCGAACCCGCCCGTTGAACACCCCTAGCCTTATCAATTGTGGAGATGAAAGTCTCAACCATTCCACCGTTACATGTTACATTAGTTTTCTTGTGCGAATGAAACCCAACCTCCACTGGCAAAGTTTAGTTTGAGTGCCTTGCCAATTCATTGAGAGAAAATTGTCAGAATCATTTCATACTGCAGATTGTCTCTCATAGAAGGCATGTGACCTAACAATGCTGTTTATAGGATGAGTCATATTATTTCACCTGTCAGATATCTTATCTTGAATTACTATTTGGAAGTTTTGGTGCCTACCATTGATTCATGATCTTTCTATCCATTAGATGAGCCAATCCCTTCGAGTTCGGTTAGCTGCAGCTGAAGAACTGAGGAAAGCAGCTGAGGAGGAAAAGTTGGAGAAGGAGGAAATTGCAAGAAAGGCTCTTGCTGAACAGGAGGCAATCATGGAGAGGGTGGTTCAAGAGTCAAAAAGACTGCAGCAGGAAGCTGAAGATAATTCCAAGGTTGTCACTACTATTCAACTCTATCAATTTTGTTATATGGAATGTACATAAAACATATTGTAATCCTCTTATTTTTTTCACTGCAGCTGCGGGATTTCCTCATTGAACATGGGCGAGTTGTGGATATGTTGCAGTGAGTTATTTTTTTTGTTTAGAACAAAGTGTTACTTTCTTGTATGCATTTTTTGGAATGTCTTTCTAATTGTAATTTTTTCTGTTGCAAGCTATATTTCAATTCATTTACACGAACTTTCTATTGGTTTTTTGTTTGTGTTATATCCATATATTATTGCTTCTCTCTTAGTCGATTTGAAATGTTCTCCTGATCTTCCATCTTTTAGAAATTGGAAGGGGAGAAAAATACATTTTCTTTCACATTTCTTTCATCAATTGCTGCTTGTAACCTCAGAATTTTTTATTTGTGATCTTGAAATATTCTGACATGCTTTTTGTCCAATTAACTTTGCAGAGGAGAAATTTCTGTAATATGTGAGGACATCAGGATTGTCAAGGCGAAGTTTGATGCAAATCTCCCCTTGAGCAAATCCTTCACCTCTAGTCAGACTAGTTGTGTCCTGGCATCGTCAGGCTCATCTCACAAAAGTTTAGCAGCATCCGATGCAGGTTCAGATCACAGTGATTCATCTGATTTTTTTAAGAAAAAGCTGTTGTCCTCAACTGGAGAACTGTTATCCAAAACTGGGAATGAAGAGGAAAGCAGGAAAACTGAACATAAGCCTCCTTCGGATGATGAATGGGATCTTGTAGAGTTTAGCTAAGAACAAGGACAAAAAGAAACATAAAATAAGGAGTCCAGCTATTGTGGATACAACAAATAAGAATATGGGAAACTCCTCAAATTTATTGTTTGGAAACAATGAGATTTGTCTCTGATGTTTCAGTTTATAGTCGATATGCTAGTTGCCATTACATGATAGCTTGAAATTTTCGTTTAACCGCACTAGTTCTCGTCTATTCTGTATAGGATACGTTGAAGATAACTATTTGACATTGTTTATTTCAGTAAGTATCTATTTTCCCTGAACTGATTCTAAATGGAACCTGGTTGTTTTTTTTAACTTATGGCATTTTTTTTTTTATCAAAGGCAAAATGATATTAATTTAAAATGATTACATAGTTCTAACTATATCATGGAAATGAGAAGGAAAAAAGGAAGATTGTTCATCTGTAAGCAAGTAAATAGAAAGCAATTGAAAAGGCCGGAGCAGAGAAGCCACATCTCGGGCGATGACATGGGAGACTGAAGGAGCCCAGTGATGGAAGTCAATACTACGCTTACGAACGTTCCAGATACTGAGACGCTCCTTGGGTAGACCAGAGTGATGTATCCAATTTAAAGTCATGCGAAAGCAACCCAAAGCAAAAATATTACCAGGAATGGATGATCGCTTCCATGTGAAAGTTTGGAGAAGAGATCCTTCAAAACAAACCAATATGCGACAGTAGGAAGACCGATGAAGCTTCCACCGTTTGACTAAGACATTCCACTGGTTCGCCTATGAGAAATTAGGGTTGATTGAGGCTTGCTGACTGACAAACGTATTGTTCTTCTCCAGAAAAGCTAGAGTAGAGAAAGCTACTATTGATTGAGAGTCCTGAACAATGTCATGGGGATGAGGAATATGACCTCCATGAGCAGCCTGATTGCGCTTTCTCCAAATGTCATTTAAGAATGAAATGATGCTCTTAAGGAGAATTTCATCATCTTTGCTTGAGATAATGAGTTGCTTGAGCCAAGTCAAAAGATCATTGAGTGACAAATGAGATGGAGGGCACATGGAAAAGCAGCTAAACCAAGCTGCTTGGACCAATTGACAGGAAAAGAAAATATGTTGGATGGAGTCTACATCTGAACATCCAAAATGACACAAGGAATTAACTTGTAAATGATGTGCACTCAAAACATCTGATGAAGGGATGACTTTGTTGAGGAGCTTCCATAGGAAGAGGAGCTGCTTCTGAGGCAGAGAAATGGACCATAGAAATTTCCAGAAAGGATCAAAATCTGGTTGATTCTGGAACTTGGCATCAAAAAGTAAAGAAAAACCTTCCTTAGCAGAGTATGATCTTGAGGCACCTCCTGTCCAAATGATGGAGTCTTTACCATCGGTAATGGAGACTGGAAGAGACAAGATGCAGTTAGCTATAGATTCAGAATAAAGACTTCGAACTAATGGAGTGTTCCAGTGGCGTGAGCTAAAAGGTTGAGAAGGATGCGTAAGCAGGTCAGAAACAACTGTAACGTTAGTTGAATTCTGAACCGAGCCTTGCATGGGCCACCACAAAGGGTGGTTGATAGGGATTGAAGAACCATTACCAACTTGCCATTTAAGATGGTTGGTAATGAAAGAGTTGCACTCCATGATATCATTCCAAAGCCACGAAGTATTATATGGTCTTTTTAACCACTGATCTTTTGTCCAATCTATATATTTCCTCCCAATTGAAGAAGCAAGAAGAGAAGACTGATCTGCTGAAACTACCCTTCAAACTTGCTTTGCCAGAAGTGATTTATTAACTAACTCCATCGGCCTGAGACCTAAACCACCTTGATTAATCGGGAGGAACAAATGGTCCTTGTTAGAAAGGTGCATTCTCTTAGAAGAACCATCCACCCCCCAGAAAAAGTTAATGCACCTGCTGTCAATTTGTTCACATATATATTGTGGGAGTTTAACACAAGACAATACATGAATATTGACAGCTGCAAGGATAGATTTCAGCAATGTAAGTCTGCTAGCCTGAGAAAGCAACTTAGATTTCCAAGAAGCTGTTCTAGAATCAATCGCATTTAGCACATGCTGATAAATTATAGACTTGTTTCTACCAGGATCAACCCAAGTGCCGAGATACTTACCCAATCTGCCAGTAAATGGAATATCTATAGTCCTTGACAAACGAAGCTTATCATTATGAGGAACATTGGGACTAAAGATTATACTGGACTTCTGAAAATTTATGATTTGACCAGATAAGTCACTGTATTTCTGAAGGACTTGACTTACGACTGAAAAACCAGCAGTTGAAGCTTCAGTGAAAAGAAGAGAGTCATCCGCATAAAGGAGATGAGATATCGCTGAAGCAGATCTACATAGCTTAATTCCATTCCAAAGATTCTGAGATTCTTGATGACATATCAGACATGAGAGCACATTAGCAGAAATAATGTACAAATACGGTGATAAAGGATCACCTTGGCGAACTCCTCTAGTGGGCTTGAAAACACTGGCAATTTGTCCATTGAAAAGGAGATTATATTCCACTGTGGAGATACATTGACCAATCAAATTGACCCATTTCATAGGAAAACCCATACAAAAAAGCACTGCAGAGATAAAATTCCAAGATATGCGATCAAAAGCTTTTGAGAAGTCAATCTTAAGAGCAGCAAGTTTCCTTCTACCTTCTCGAGAAGAGTGAATGTGATCCATGAGCTCAGAAGCCAGCATAATATTATCTGAAATAAGCCTACCTTTCAAAAAGGCGCTCTGATTGGGAGCAATGATTGAAGCTAGGATTGGCTTCAAACGATTACTCAATAATTTAGAAACAATTTTGTAAGCAACATTGCATAGGCTTATCGGTCTGAAATCTTTGATCACCTGAGGGTTATCAATCTTAGGAATCAAAACAATGTTTGTTTTGTTTAGTTCTTTAAGAAGATGCTCTGAGTGCCAAAAGGATTGGACCATTTGAAGTAGGTCGTGGTGAATCAAGGTTCAATGATTTTGGAAGAATTTCGCATTATAACCATCTGGGCCAGGGGCACTATTTCCAGGGAAACCAAAAACAGCTTCCTTAAGTTCTTCAAGAGAGATAGGTTTCATTAAATCCTGCTGATCTGATTCAGAGATATATGGAAGATTTACTAAAGCCAATTCTGATATTAAAATCTCCATTGAAGGGGAATTATCTTCAATATAAATACTCCTGAAGTGGCTAGCAACTTGATTTGCTAGATCATGAGAATCAGAAATCCATTCACCCTGATCATTCTGTAAACAAGAGATGATGTTCTTTGATTTTCTCCTGCTAGCTACCGCATGAAAATATTTGGTGTTACGTTCACCTTCAACATACCACTTTAGCCTTGATCGCTGGGCCCAAAAACTGGCTTCACAATCATATAAAAATTCCAGACGGTGCTTAGTGGCAGTTAAATCCTGAAGGGAGGAGCTCGATCGATCAGTAGCTGGATTAATTGAAGCTGATATTTTGAGAAGATCAGATTCCAAAGATTTGATCTGGTATGAGAGGTTTCCAAAGTTTGACCTACTCCAGGAGGACAAAGCCTCCAAAATTCTCTGAAGTTTGCACCTGAAGTTGAAACTAGGAGAACCTCTTGAAACTTGAGACCAACTTTGTTTGATAATTTCATCACATTCCTTTGATAGATACCAGAAAGACTCAAACCTCTTTTGTTTGAAAGGTTTGAGATGATATTCAGAGCTGAAAATCAAGGGACTATGGTCAGACGCAGCAATACCAAGGGATTGAGTATGCGAGAAGGGAAACGCCTGAATCCAAGCGTTATTGGAAAGAGCTCTATCCAATTTTTCCATAACTAACCAATCTTGTTTCCTATTATTGGACCAAGTAAAGGAAGCACCCTTCTGAGTGATATTTAGCAGTTGAGCCGATTCAACGCAGTGTAGAAAGGAAGACATCCCAGAAGAAGAGCCTGCTGAGCTTAATTTGTCATTTAGGCTTAAAATCTCATTAAAGTCTCCAATCAACAACCAAGGACCATCAATTGATTGTGCTGAAGAGGAAATCCAATCCCAAAAGTTCTGTCGGAAAGAAGCATTTGGGGGACCATAAACACAAGAAAAGTAATAAAAGGGGGTTAATCCATTAATCTTGACCTTACAGTGACATACTGAAGGGCATAGCTCAATAACATCCACTACCATGGCTCTTGTCCAAGCAAGTAAAGTTCCACCCCCAAGATTGACAGCATCAGTGCCCACAAATGACTCATAACCTAAATTAACTAAAGATCTAGCTGCTTGAGCCACAGGAAGTTTAGTCTCAGATAAGAAAATAAAATCAGGTGAATACTGTTGCACTAACTTCCTGCATCGGTGAACTGCCGTGGTTTTACGAAAGCCACGACAGTTCCAACTTAAGATTTTCATGGCGCCAGGGGAAGCTTTTCATGGGCCGCTTCCCTAGCCACGTTGACAGAAATTAGAGATACAGAAAGTTGGGTACCATGATTTTCCTTGAGCTTTTGAGCATCAAATTCATCTTCAATGACATATTTCCTCTGACGTTTACCATACTTCAGCATTAGAGTCAAGTCATTATTATCCAAGATACTTCTTCGCTTCTTCAAGAATCGTCGCTCTTCCTTAATCGGAGAAATTTCACTGCAAATGGAGTTGTCACCCATAAAAGAGGAAGAAACCTGCAATTCTTTGGGAGAACTAGATTTCGCCTTTTTGAAGAATAAGGCAGGATAAATTGGAAGGTGGACATTTGAACGTTTGCGCGAGAGAGGAGTGAAGGTTCGAGGTCGTTTGTTGGCATGTGCATCATCCTCAAGGAAATCCAGTTTCCTTTTGTTTATCTGCTTACTCAACTCATAGTCAAACCTGATTCCATGTTCATGAAGGAATAAAATGGAGCAGCCAAAGAAATCATCAATTTTCACTCTAGCAGATTTAAACCCAACCATAGAAATAGTTGTTTGCTCAGCAGAAAGGCAATTATCATCAGGAGGAAGGAAAACATTACAGGTTCGCCACCAAGATGTTCTTTTTCTTTTATCAAACTCTTTCATCAGACCAAGGAGATTTAGGCCAATACTCACGTCACAAAAAACCTTGGTGATGATCTTCCGCTTTTCTGAACGTTCTTTATCTGGCTCATTTGAAAAATTATAGACATCGAGAGAAATATTGAAGCCTGAACTTTGCCCACCTCTAGGCTTTTGATTATGTGTGACACACAAACGAGGACGTTTCATGTCTGAACAATCTTGAACCTCACTTTCCAATTTTCTTTTACAACTTCTACCACCAATCGCACAACTATATTGAGACTCATGTACCTTTGTAACAACCACAGGAGCTTTCAAGTCAGATTTTATCCTTTTAGGATTCAAGGATAAAAAGTTGGACGGATGATCATACTTGCGCTTTCTAGAATGACTTAACCATAAGCAAGGTCGTTTAGACTCAATGTATGACAAGTTAGACAAGTTCATCTTCCGTTTACGAGTTACCACTCTTGGGTCCACTTCAAGTTTAATGCCAGTCTCTTTGAAATCAGAACTATACCAACCAAAAAAAGCATCATAATCCACAGAAACAGATTTTTTCCCCACAAAAGATATGTTCACTCCGGGAAAAAATGAAGGAGACAATTTACAATGGAGAGCAACATGACCAATACTGAGGCATCTAGGACAAAGTCTCCCTACCTGTTCCAAAACAAATGACAACTTCCTGGATTGACCATAGAGGAAAGAAACCTTGCCCAAACTGAGATTTTTTAACCCAAACAGAGAGAGATAAACTCGAAAACGCAGACCATAGTCATTGGAAGGACTTTCATCATCATAACAAATGAATTTTCCGAGATTGTTGCCAAGAGAAATCGCTATGTCCTTATTATAAAATTTTTGAGGCAACCCATGAGCTTGAATCCAAATTGGAACTGCATAGACAAAATCATCAACCAAAGACATGTCTGGGTACCAAGGAGTTAGGAAAATGAAATAACCCTGTAAGAGCCATGACCCATGATTAAGCATAAATGATGAATCCCCTTTACACTGAAATTGAAGCAAAAAGGAGTTTTCGCTTTGCTGAGCAACTGAAACCCAACCTTGTAACTTCCAATGAATCATGATCAAAGCCTTTAATTTCGATGCGTGTAACCTGCGACTATCCACAATTCTTGCAAGAACATAATTTCCCTTAAATGCTAAAAATTCATCAGTACCAGAAGAAGGAGCCATTTGGAAATCAACCTCAATCCCAAGCACAAAATCTCAAATACAGGCCAAACTCAAGGATGATATTAACACAAACCAATAATATACCGGATGAAATAATTGAGAGCGGCCAATGTCAAGGAGAAGTGCAGCAGCGGTATTCACTTAAATCCAGATTTCAATAATCAATGAGCAAGACTAGACATCAAGTTCAGGCACATGCAGACAAAGAAGAAACTCACATGCAGATCAAGAAAAACATATAGATGTTTAATATCGGATTTTCTTTAGAACAATGAGCTCGTGGTGGATATGAATTACACAGCTCCAAGCGAACATTCAAGAGCTTTCTAGAGGATAGAATGAGAATAAACTAGAAATCCCCAATTTAATTTGACAGAATCGAAGAGGAGAGAGCCTTATGGCATCAAAAACCAAAAGAAACCTTACATGCAAATGAGGAGAAAGAAGGGGCGCTGGATTCTGCAGGTCTGAACTTGCAAATTGGTACCTTGAGAGCAACTAAAATGTTGGCAGCAAGCTATGAGAAGATGGCGTAGGTGAACAGTGGCAAGATTGACAAATGGGTTTTGAAGGGAGAGAGACAAGTGCTCTCCAAAAAGATTAGGGTGATTTTGCCAAAGGAAGAACCATGAAGACTTAATGGAGATGGAGGTCAAGCTGCAAAGGTGGTGACGGCTACGGTGGTCGGAGATCGGCTATACGGCAATTAGGGCGAGAGGGTTAGAGAGACGGAAGAGCTCTCCTCAACAATTGGCAAAATAACCAATTTGAATTTTTAACTTGTGGCATTTGATTGGTTTAAGGATATGAAAATGTTTAGATTTAGTAGAACACCTAAGTGAGGCACTGTTGAAATGATGGGGCACACGTGGTGAGCCAAACCACAATTTTTTCAAAGTTGTCTCCAATCCTAATTGTAACATGAAGTTTGATTTTTTATAAAAAAAATTAAATATATAAAATAAGTCACTGTAAATTGTTAGTTGTGTGTATGTGTGTGTGTATTAACATTTAGGATTTATCTTCCTTAATCATCTAAAAATGACACCTGCAAATGCTTTTCAGCTATTTTTAAGGATTAAAATTTACAATGAATTTTTACAAGAGTTACTATTAAATTACAAAAGGAACTAATTATACTTCTACATAAATTATTTTTAAAGATAACTATAAGTTCTTTATTGGGCAAAGGTCCTTAAATACCATCAACTTATATTAAAGGAACTTTCATATCCATTAACTTAAAATGAGACCTTAAATATCCATCAAATTATTATTCAAAGAGCTGTTTTGAACAAAAATAACTGTATAAGCTTAAAACCGTCGCACAAATTTGAACAAAATTGACGGTGTTAAGCTTTGAACGTCAATTTTGCTCAAGATTGCTCCTAAATAATAATTGATGGATATAAGAGCTTCTCTAAAATAAGTAGTATGTTTGTATTTAAGAACTACTATAATATCAAAAACCTTTAGGGTCAGCTTGGTTGCAAGAAAGGAAAAGAAGAAAATGAATAAAATGAAAATGAAAGGAAAGGATAAGAATGAAAATGAAAAGAAACGAAGGTTATTTTGTTTGGTTGGCATAAGAAAAAATGTAATTGAAATGAATTTTTTTTATTAGAAATACATGTAAATAACCATATTTCCTATTTGTTGATAAAACTCATACTTAAATTAAGAAAATCAATAACTAACACAATATATTATTTTAAAATATAATAAAATATATTTAAATTTAAAAAAGTAACATTATCTAGCTTACATTATTTTTATCAATAAATAATATAATAAAATGATAAAATTTCAATATATTCATATAACTTGAGTACCAATTGTTTGGGGTGTGTGGTTGGGTGACAAGAACTCATTCATCCTTAACCAATTGTTTGGGTTCGATCACTGATATTGGGTATGGAGAAACATTAAATCTCCCAGACCGGCTGTCTCACCCATTGAGGTGCCTACAAATCAGCGAGAGATTAGTCTCTCACTTACCGAGTGGAGGGATACCTTGATCATAGATAAAAAAAAAGTGAGCGCCTAGTTATCTCAACTGAGGTGTACAAAAAGTGAATAATATAAACAATCTCTACTAATTATAATTTCAATAAATATTAAATATTTATGAAAAATTATAATCTATAATTTCATATAATAGAATGCAAAAAATGCTATGACGTGAGAATATTGTGACTCAACTTCTATTGAATTTATAACTACTTCAATTTATCCAAAAAAAAATATCTCTCATTTTTTTTCAATCTTTCTCAAACCTATTTTTTACGGGCAACTCTCAACTATAAATTCATTTTGAAGTTTGAAAGTTAATTTTAAAAATTGTTTGCATAGTAAACTATGGTCCTTATGCCAGGTCTTTTCCTAGTCTTCACCTGTACCATCTTCGTAGTTATCTCAACCCCTTAAGGTGAACCACCTTCTCCTATGAACCATTGCGCATTCAGTTTTTGCTAGCTTTATCATCTTCGAGAAGCTGGCATTGATTTTTTCCACTATTCACTGAGAGAGAAAGCCATTGGAGTGGAGCAGTTGATGAATCACCTTTTTTGTTTGAAGTGTGAAATGCTATATGTTTGGATAGTAGTTGCAGAAGTGTTTATTTTTTCAAACTAATTTTTACAAATGTGTTTGGATTGTTATTTTGAGAAAACATTATTAAACTTAAACCATTATTAAACTATAGTTTTGGAAATTTTTTTAGTTATAAAAGATGCCTCGAACCATTATTACACTATACTCTATGCTAAAGGAATGTGAAATGAGGAGTTGAAAATGAAGTCTGACCAAAAACAATGAAATGATCAAAAAGAAGAGGCAGAGGAAGTGAAGGGAAAGATTATTGAAGGTGGAACAGAGGCAAAGTGTTGGTATCTTGATTATTGATAGTGTGACATTTGCAGACAGCACAGCAAGTTGTCCTTTTTAAGACAAAAAAATTGTCTCTCCGTTCCTGCTTCTTTTCCTTCCTTCCTTTTTCCTAGTTCTTACCTATCAGATTCAAGTCCTTCTCATTCAATCTCTATAACCATAATGTGTGATGTGAAAACGGCCACAATGGGTGTGTGTTCCTTCAGAAAAAAGAAAAAGAAAAACAAAGGAAAAAAGACTGCCTTATTTCATAGGATCAGTTTTGACTTGAACATAAAATATAGTCACAATCCTTACATAAGGTATTCTTTCAAACTAGCAATCACTCCCGCCGCGCTTTGCGCGGCGAGCGATATTTCCGAAATCTTATACTTAGATAGTTTCTTTACTAATTAAAATGATATAACCTCATTTCTAAATATAGGAAGTTTCCAGGGACATAACTTTGGTTTTGAATATGACCGCTTTATAATGTTATCCAATTTTTTCCTAAATTAATCCTAACAATGTACATCAATAATAAACATGAGAGGGAGGGTGGAGGGATATAAAGGTAGATGATTATGGTAATTTGATATGATAATAACTAACTTAATTAACATATTAATCTAATCAAATTAGATAAATATGGTTTATATTTAGGACGAGAGGTAGTAAATCTAATGACATTTAAAAAATCTAAATTTGATCTAGAAAAAAGGTAATGATCTTTAAAAATCATTATTTTGATGGATTAAAAATTTATAATCTCTTATTATGGACATATCTATATTTATTAATTACATATATACACACACAACACACATATGATAATATCAATTATATTTAGACTATTTACATTTAATTTTTCTAGGTACCCATTTTTCAAGAACGTTGCCATTTCAATGAGTGTAAGATTCAAAAAGAAAATAATCTTTTAAATATGATCATTTTAATTATTATTTGTTATTAACATAATTATTTTCATTGGATAAAAAATGAAAATAATCTATATTAATTGTGGTTGTTTGGAAATTGGAATAGAGACTTTCCTTTAATGAGATGGTGTTTAGCCAACTCACATTCATCTTTTTGAAGCAATCTTCCACACACTTCCCATCATTTTGTGGCAATGACTTAAAATGACCAAGATAAGTTAACAATTTCTATAGTTTAACTTAGAATGATTGAACTTCAGTTTTGTGTAACGTTACTAATCAAACTTCATTTTTTTTTTTTGACATAATCAAACTTCATTTTTTGTCTTGCCTATTCTAGCCTAATCTATTACCTCTTATCACACTTTTTTTATTGGAAAGAAGCTACTCTATATTGCTAACTCATATTTACATAAAGGACAAAAGCCTTCCCAGCTAGAGATAAGATCTATTACTTGTTAGATAGCTAGCTCAGTTGGGGTGGAGGTCATGCGTGCAAGGTGGAAAAATTTTGACTACACATTTAATGTTTCAAAGAGATAGGTTTCTTTTCTCTTACTTATTTTAAATTTTTTAATATTCATTTTCTTTCCATTCTCAAGTTTCTTTCTAAAATCTGAATCTTTGAGACTTTGACAGCACATGGCCTAAGGATTTACTCTTTTTTTTGGTGAACTCATGTCCTCCTAAGGATTTAGCTTCTACGAAACCATGGGTAAAAATGGATCCTGAGGATTTAACAAATGTTCATAGGTCTTAAACCCCACTTTTACTTTTTATTACTTGTTTTCATTTTTAGATAATCCACTCTCTATTTGATATCTTCTCTTCTGGCTCTCCCCTCTCTCATGCAGCGAGTTCTTTTAGGATTTTCATTTATATTTTCCTTCTCTTCTTCCACTTATTTTCATTTATATTTTCCTTCTCTTCTTCCACTTATTTCTTCTTCATGGTCACAAATACTTTCTTCCAAAAATTTTGTTGTCAAATTCTTATCATCCCTATCTATCGGATCTTTTAGCACGTCAATTCTATCATTTGTATTGCTTATCCAGCCTTGAGGTTTTTGGTTGCTCTCGTGTATTACAAATATGTTATGTCAATATATTCTCACTTCTTTTCCCTTTGAAGTATTAATGTTATTACTACAATCCATGTGATATAGATTTCGTCTATTTGAACATCATTAAAGCATAATATTAGTTTAACTTCCTTCACTAATAACCAACCTTTATCTCATACCTTAATGAAAGGTTGCTTCATTTATTCCCTTCTGATTCTTATCTTCCCCTTGCTTCTTCACTGCCTGCTAGTTCTTCCCCTTCTTCATTTTTATTTTAAAAAATCGAATCTTTTAACATTTCTTCTTTTCATCTTTGTTTATTGGCTTTGTTCTTTTTTTTCACACCATACCCATTTTTATTCTTCATTTAAGTTGTCTCTCACATCTATTCCCTCTCCCACTTTCTCTCACCCATGTGAGTATGTGACCTAATCAGTCTGAAGTAGTACTATGCTTTCTAAACACTCAACTCATCCCAAATATTTTTTTGAACTAAAAACATATCCCAAAGGTAGCACGCATCACGAGATAATAGAGGGATGAATGAGGACACGGATCACAAAGCATCAAAGCTAGCCATCTTACTGATTATCTATGCATATTTTATCTTCTCTCTCATTAACTTCTTCTTCCCTCTGTCTTCTTCCTTGTTTCTGCTATAAACAATTATAGTAATTTCTTATCATTCTTTTTGTTCATCGTCTCCTTTTTCATGGCCTTGCTTCTTCTACTCCCTTCTTTCCTCTCTCTTCACTCTTTGTAACACGCAACATATTCCTTTACTCTTTGCATTCCAATGGAGTTAACCAATTTGGGTTTCATTTTGTTTTTTATTATTACACCAAGTAAATACTATAAGAGAGAAGAATGGTTAGTGGAATGAGAATGCTTTGACCCATCAAATGGTCCCTAATCTTCGCTTCTCTTTTCCCTTTAACATGCATTATTTACTTGACAACTTCTTCACTCATGGCTTTCGGGTTTAGAACCAGTGCTTTCAACAAAACAATGTTTCACTTATGGCTCTGTTTTGTAAATTTTTTTCTGGTTTCACCATTTATGGTGGACAAGCTATGATTTTTTTTTGTAGTGTTTGAATCAAGGGCTTCTCTTTTCATCTTCACACATTTGTTTAAATGGGAGGACAAATATCTTCAACCCTGCTTTCTCTTCATCTTCGGCCTGTAGGAAGAAAACCAAGAACCCCATATTGTTAGGCCCCATAACTCTTTGTTAGGATGTGAACACTCGAAAAAGAGAAGTAAATGCAAACAGGGTGATTCAAGAAAGGAATGAAGTGGAAGATCTGGAAACATACTTATTACACTTTCAGTCTCGAGTTATTTCTCTTCCTCAGCTTCATCAAAGGTGACTTCTTTCTACAATTATTTGGACTTCATACAATAGCTATACAATCGCAACTGTGATTGACGTATAAATACACAAAAATTGAAAAAACACTATGTACCACATTGTCTATTCATATTCACTTGTGTATACTACATTTGAAAACAAATAAATGAATTTACCTTCATTTTCTTCTCATTTGTCTCTTTCATCTGATGCTAAAAAATGTTTGTGAAATGGGTTTCCATGGGAACAGAGTCATTTGGAGCTCTGCCGGATGACGAGAAGATGAAGATGGCAATGAAGTGTAGAATAAGACGGCCAGAGATGCATGGAGAGGGTGAGTCCAAGATCGATTCTGAGTGCTGCTGCTGTGAAACACCTCGGTGAAGGAGATGAGGTGAGTGATAAATGATAACACTATGGGGGTTTTCTGGGGGGAGTTCTTGTTTGAGGTGGCATTGGATTTGGTTTGACAACCCTTATATGCAAGTAGTTGGAGGCTGAATAATCTGAATTTTGAATTTCCCTCTCAAATGAAAATTCATTAGCCAAGGGATTGTGGAGGAAGTTTTCCTTGTGAAGATCCATTCGAAAAGAGAAGACTCAAGCTAAACATTAAATGCGCATGTGCTTTTGTCCAGAGCAATAAATGTGGCGCGCATAACAAAGCAAACCAATTTTCCAATTCCGGCCCAAATTCTCTTATCTACAGTAAAATGAGTCTATTTTCAAAAAGTAAGTAGAGCAAATTCAAAAAAGGGTGGATGTGCTTCTAGTGATAGAGTTGATGATAATGTTGTAAAAGAGGCCAGACATGCCTCTGGGTCATGATTCAACATGGTCGGATCACTTAGACTGATGGTCGAACCCACGGTCAAACTAATAACCATTAAGCCGAAATATGAAGCGGTTGATGGTTCGAATGGTCTCACCGTCTAGTCCGATTCGGTTATTACAATGTTTTCAACTGCATTCTCAAACAAAAACTCAAGGGTCTGATGAAAGATTAGTTTCCTTTCAACCTTTTCATACTAATCTGTAAATTTACATTTTCAGCAGATCCTCTACTTCCTCCTTCTCCTAAGCAAACAAAAAAAACTACAGGCCACCATTGATGTCCTTCGACCCTCATCCAGAAAAAAATATAAAAGGGTATAATACACAAAAAGCTTCAGTTCAGCTCAATTGCATACTGTATCAGCTTGGTTAGCATCAAAAGTTGCAACTTAGATTATGCCTCAGACTAAGAGAAAGATTTACAGTTGTGTTTGATCAAAGTCCTAGCCGAGCTATGATAATCTATTAGGATCTAGTCATGCCAACACAAGAGAAGCACAGTGCACCTCCAAATTATGTAAAGCCGGGTCCTCTGCTGCCTTATGTGCTTGGAACATCTTTCCCATGAACGAACTTTTGATCCCCTAATAGAAAACAAACGTGCTGCCATTATTTCTATGTATTCGAAGCTTTTCTTAACAGAAAAGGGAACTAAAAGAATGAAACTTTGTGTTGTGAACTGAGAAATTTAATGCACATATATAGAGGAAGAAGTTGAAGATATGAAAAGAAGAAACATGTGGTGAAGGACTTGGTAGGTTTAGCTCTATATAGTTGTAGAATGAGATATGTCTAAGTGTCCACCTAAGATCTAAGAGTGACACCTGTCAGATTGTCTACTTTGCCAAACACGTTTGAGTGTGACTGCTCATCCACTTTCACTGACTAACAATCCTTCTTCCTCCTTTCTTTTGCCTTTTGAGGGATGCTTCCATTGTAGTACGTACTATTTTATTCATTGATTATCTGTTGTTGTTTTCTTGGGAGGGAATAAAAGGAGAAAAAAGAAAAAGAAAAAACTTATCTTGTCTTCAACTGATCACTAAATAATGATGCTGAAATGAGATGACAACCCTGTCTACATCTATTTAAAAGGCTTTTTATTCGCTTAAAGATAAGCTGCAGTTTGTGATACAGCCAATCGAATTGAAATTATTTTGCTGAATAGAGTGGTTCTGATAATATCATGATTAATCCATTATTTTAAAAATACGCAATTTGTTGTTTATTATTAGCTTCCATGATAGATATGTTAAGGTCAAACTATATTATATTCTACTCATCCAAATATACATACATACGCCTATAATCTGGTCTGATTAATAATCTAATAAGATATTTAGCAAGAGAGAGATTGTTGATGAATGAAGCAATTATTTAGGATATATCAGTAATTTTGTTTGAATGACCGTTATTGAGACTATTTGATATTCTAATTTATCTATGTATCACTGCCAATATATTATAAGATAGAAGCTTTAATCCCCTTCACTATTTAGCATAAATATAGTCCATAATTTGAAAAGGGTTAAGGGTCATGAGTCATATCTGCCACTGAAATATGCATAAATGATCATATTTGTCTCTAAAGTATTTTTTTACCCAAATTTACCATGAAAGTGTGCAAGAAATATCATATATACCCTTAAAATATGCGTGAAGGGTAATATTTGTCCCGAAATTATGTACAAAGAGTTATATTTACCCGTGTGCACGAAGGATTATATTTGACCGTTAATATGATACACTTAACACACTTCCTAAGAACATTTGGACAAATGAATTCAGGGACAAATAATATTTCCATGCATATTTTAGGTGCAGTGCAGATATATCTAAAAATATGTAAATTGCGTTTATGATTAGGTTTAAAGATAGGTATATGAAAATGTCTAACTATATTCTGTTCTAACTTTAGATCAAGTAGACATTTAAACAGACGGATGATGACCGAGACAACTACTACAGAACTATCACCAATTCTGTTCGGTGTTATGAGTTCTGAAAAGTATGCTCTTCTTTTTTTGGCAAAGCAACTGTTTATTATCTGTTAAATTCACTAATTAATTAATTAGCAAGTTTATATAAGATGCATTTGAGTGAACCAGGAAGAGAAAATGAGGACCAGAATAGATGGGGTGATTGGTAGAGCTTTCAACTGTAGTTGATGGAGCAATCTGACACTAAATTATTACGACTGAGGAGTGGGTTTCAAACTTTGGTTGACAAGACAAACATCAAAAACTCAGATTTAACATGCTTGCTTCCCACAAATAGCTAAAAGATCTTCCACAATCTCCAAAATAAACTAATAAATTATTAAACTGTCCACCACCTCTGCTTAGCCACGTCATACATAATATGAATATCCAATCAACTCTTAAAAAAAGTTGTCATGGCGATATATTTTGAGGATCTGTTAGTAATAAGACTTATCATTTTATTATGATGCCGTCCAAGTCCATATGAAAAATGTACGAATCATGACTTAACCATGAAAATAAATCAAAGGAAAAAAAAATCTACGAGTTTGAGATTGAAAAGAGAATCATGTGGAGGCTAAAGAGAAGACGGTTTTTTCACTCAACACCATAAATCATGTAAACTCCATAGAAAGAAAGCTTAAAGGACCCATGGTTGCTTCCCTTAGAGTCTTCATGGTCACGTGTACTATGTCCCTGAAAAGTGTGACCAAAACCTTGTCATTTTCCTATCAACATGTTGGCCCCGCCGCCATTACTTTCATTTTCACCACAGTATTCACATTTATTTTAGCTCTTTTCTTTCTTATTAGAAAGAAGCTTCCCACTTGTGAAGATCCTCAAGATGAGAGGATGGCCCACTATGAAGATACCATTGGGTCATCCTCTCTCTTAGTTTGTGGCTATGTCCATTACACGTCATACGTGGGCCTTTGAATCTCATTTTGTGGGCCCAACCCACGTGCAAAGAGATGTCCTCAATAGGTAGGTAGGCCTGGCTGCTACGCGTGGATTGGGGGTTTTATGATTTTTGTTTTTCAAATTGGGAATGTGAAATATTGTAACCTTCACCTATGAACTTTGCTGATTTTAAACATCTTAAGAAGTTCGTGATTTATATTTCCTCTTCTTCGTTTTTAAATATAAGAATCAATTAAATTTATTTAAGAAAATTAAGAAAGCTAAACCAACTAATCAAACATAGCTATTATATATATTATTAGTCTATATGTTTGTTCATATGTCAAATAAACATGTTTTGAGGAAAAATCACACGAATAAGTTTTTAAGTAACTTATTATCTTTATTATGATTTTTAAAAAGTTGACTAGTATTTAGGAATGAGAGGGTGTTATGTATTAAAATATCAATAAATGAGTTCAAACTTGCAGCTTAAAAAGTTTAAGGTTTTTATTAGTCTGTGATGCTTCTTGACTTTCTGTGTAATTTGAGATCCTTTTGCTATGAGGAATTTGCCATTCTTTCTGTTTAGTGAATCGCAACAGCGATGAGCTGCAACTTGTTGCCGCCACTATCTACTCTTTCTGCCGTCATGTTGTTAATGATGCTATAAAGATAGATTATGGAATGCTATTAGCATTTGTGGGACTTACTTTTTTGCTAGGAATTTTCCAAAACAACTAGTCTTATCAAGCTAAATGAGATGCTACATGGATGACACAAAGTCGGTCATTGTGTTTTATTCACAACTAAATTTTTGGGTGGATCATCGACAGAAAAATGGATTGAAAGCATTTTGATAATATGATTAGTGAGAAGATGCGCCAACATGAGAGTAATAATATTCAACTTTGATAGACAAAGTTAATAATTTTCAAGTCCTTCCAAATAGTGTGCGTGCACAGGATGAGATTCCTTCCTGTAGTAAATGAATGAGATGGCCCACCACAAGATCCCAAATCAGATACATCAAAGCATATCACCAAATGAGACCCTGTGTCACTGCAAACTCTAATCGTGGATGATTACAGAGCCACATGAACTTTCAACATTCACAGTAGTACTAGTAAGTTAAAGCAAATAAAGAAATAAAGTCATGTTTACAAGTTATAGACACATTGGAGTGCCAGGAACTGATATGATTCACTTGTTGACTGGCAAAGAGATAACTGATGAAGCTGTAAGATATAAGAAATTATGATCCATTGTTGTGACTAGCACGTGAACGCTCAAGAAACAGTGCCCTTTAATTTGTTCACTTGCATCTTCACAATGTCCACGATGTCCCATCATTCTTACAACTTTAAATCGTTTTTGGTTCAACAAATAATTGTTTTTACTAATCAAAACATTTACAAGATAATTAACTCTTCCAGTTTGGGCTCTGTTTTTGCAGTGGTGCAGTGTCTAAGAATATGGTCAAAGTCTTCCAAGCATAAGTGGCAAAGTTGGCATGCTATTGCTCCCAACATCGTGGTCATTCCTCTTCGGATTCTGACTTCATTGGTAGGAAATTTGTTTTTCATAGCTATTGGAAAGTTATAATTCTTTGGAGGGCAAACCATTTCCAAAAAACTTTAAATCTTTACCAATAGGTAGTTGATTGAGCTGGCAGTAAGCCGTAAGGATGAGAACACATATTTGAATCCCTGAAAGTGCTCTCATTGGGAGAGAGGACAATCTTGCCTATGCGGGTAACACTTCTATCCCTCAAGTCTAGATTAGTCGGTTGCCATTTGCTAATAGCGACCGGATCACCGGGCAGTACTTAACCAAAAAAAAATTAAATCTTTAATACTCCCTCCGTTCCTAAATATAAGACCTAGATAACTTTTTTTTGGAAAGATTAAGGTTGCGAAATAGGTTATTAAATGATGACATATTTGATATCTTTTTAGATTATCCATTAGCTTATAGGTAAAATAAACTAGTTTAAGAGAAAAAATTAGATAAATCAATTTATAATTAACTTATTTTTTTGCTTTTTTAGGATTTTTCAAAAAAGTTATCTAGGTCCTATATTTAGGAACGGAGGGAGTATCATAGATTGTTATCTACTCGCGACAACAGATTTGCAGTTTGAACCTCACCCTCTGAAGAAAAGTAATCAAACTTCTCAGGAGCAATCCACCTTTCTTTTAAAACCATGATATGAACGAAACAAAATACTTGTGTATCAAATAAAAAAAAAATTCGCATCACAGATTTTCGTTATATATTCCTGAAAAAAGTAGGAAATAAAATTAGAATTTTCATAGTGGGGCCAAGAATAAAAAGATATGCGAAAAAAATTCTGGACCAACTTATTTGTTTAAGCTTTACCACATTGCCGCTTTCCCTGGGATATCTTATTTTTACTTGCTCATCACCTTTCTTGATAAGTTGATGTACATTGATCCAATTAGAAATACATCATTTTGTGTTTACATCATACCGCCACTTTTATTACTATAATTGTCTCGCTAATTTTACTTTGATCCCTTCATTCAAAGACACCAATGGCATTTATAATCCGTACAATTATTTTTTTTCATTTTAATATTCAGATTTCAGAGCACAGAGAAATAAACTGGTAACCGGGCAATATTCTAATATTCTTATAAACAGGCCATGAACATGAACAGTTTAGGCCTTGTCAGGCTATTTCGGAGTGGGGGTTGGGGGGTTGGACCAGAGGCAAACTAATATGCCCACAAACTAAAGCATGAACAATTTTTCACAAAAAACTCCTGCGAACAATGAATTTCGAAACCCATATGTTGTGATAGAACCCAAAAGAGGATACAAGACACATCATAGTTGCTCCGAATAAGCAAGTTATTTGATTTATCAGGGATGAACAATTTCAAGAAATAGCCCCGGAAAAATTTTGTGACTATAGATATAATCTAAGTTCTGTAGGGGCTTTCATGAAATAAAATTTGAGATTAAAAAATTGATACATGAAAAACCTCAATAAGTTACAGCTCACTCTAGACTCTCCATGCCCTGCAATTTTGCAGAGGAGGCTAAATACATATGTACAAATCTAGCAGATCACTATGATATCCTGTGCAGACTCTGCTCAACCATCTCCAAAGGTTCTAACATGTACCTGAACAAAGCCCGCGCCAGAGTTTACTTATAACACACTCACGAAGTACAAACATATATAGGTAACAGATAACCTTTCAAAGACTTACAAATAGATATAGAAGCACGTCCACTTAAGTTTGTTGGTAATTTCTGGTCATCTAGGTCGCCAATAGCCTGGGCCTAAAACAATTATATGGTGACTTCAGTAACTGGGTCAAATCCGTTTGCATAATGATGTTTAATCCATATAGCTGACAACATCTAATAGGATTGATTAAGCTCTATTATTTGTTTACTTCTAAAATAAGTATTCATTTGCAAAAATTTCTTCTTCAGAAAAGACATTTGTGTTGTGCATTTAAGATGTGTTTATATTTGGATCCGAATCAGTTTAGACATAACTGAAAGTAAATATAACTCAACCTTTTGAGTTTGACATTCAATCTAGCAAAATTATATTAACTTCCACTAAAAATTCTTTTGATGCCTTTTCAGAATTCCATAAACACCCAGTTTATGAAAAAACTGAATACAACTGTTGCTTTAAACTCTACCAAAATGTCTGCAGCCATTTTTATTTTAAATAAAGTTGAACATGAAACGGTAAAGAAGAAAACAAAACAGCTTCTTGCTAATTTCTTCAATTGAGTAGATCAAGAAACTGATCAAATTACAGATTTTTTTGACAAGCAGATAAGTCTTAACATTTTGTTAGGGGAGGAAAGCACCTCTACTTGTCATCGGGATTCCATCTTCAAAAGGTTGCCTGAAAGGCATAGAGTTCCTGTGATTCATTGATCTTGGAGGGCATCTCCACCCATGGTCAGGAAATCTAGCCGATTCACATGGATGACAGCCATAAGGGGCAGGCGCACCCCTATCATGATACCGAGAACCTAGGACAGAATACCGAGGATAATTAATGCTAATATAGACAAGAATTGCAACAGAAACAAAATCATCCCCATTATCATATGCATTGCAAGTTCTCACAAACTTACCAGAGTAAGGAGCAGGAGCCCTCCATCTCTCTCGGAAGTTGTCATATGGGGGTGGTTTTAATCTATCATGGTTGTTGCGGAAGTTCTCTCTCTCCATGTGTTGCATAGAATGGTGCCTATTGGGATAAGAGGGGGGTGGACCCTCCCTTCGTGGCTTCACATGCTGATCCCCATGAACAAAAGAAAACTGATTGGAGGGCATTTGGTGAGGTGGGCGTAGGGGGTAACCTTTAGCATGCACAGCAGCACCATCAAAATAGTGAAAATTATCAGGTGGTGGTGGATAATTGCTGAAAGAGGGAGTAGGCTCAGGCAGCTGCATTGGTATGTCCCTACATTCTCGATAGTGCATAACCTCATGCAAAGGTTGGCTATCCCTTGGTACACCTAATGGCTCAGTCATTTGCAGGAGTGAACTATCTTTCACAATCTGCAAATATAGGCCCCAGCATAAAGGGAGAGGACAAAAGGAATTGTCAACAATGTAAGCAGTAGTGAGTATAACATACTTTGCAAAGTGGTAAAACATACCTGTGCATCTATATTAGCTTTTGAAGTAACTCCAGTGCTATATGGATGGGAGATAGCTGACGTCAAGGGGAGGGAAGGAGGTTGGGGAGGGGGAGGGGGAGGGGGAGGGAGTGGATGAAGCGGGCGTGGTGGAGAGGTTGATGGAAGCGGTGGATCCTGAGACAGAGAAGGAATAGAGGACACAGGAATGTTCTTCTCCATCAGGTTATTTGCTACACAATTAGATCCCAGTGTGGCATCCCTTTCTCCTCCATTATTATCTATAACTGAATTCATTTCAACATCACAAGAGGGAGCCACATCTTCCATTTCAAGTTCACCATCAACATCTTCCAGGATATGTCTATGCTTTTCAAGTGCGGGAATCATTTCACACTCTCCAGAATTATGCTCAGGAGTGACTGCCTCAAATTTGCCCCCATCAGAATCACTACCATCATCATCTTCTTCGCATTTGACCATTCGAGGCATGCAAAATCCAGGTAGCTGAAAACTTGAGTTACTGCAAGATCAAACAAAATTTCAAAAAACTCACTTCCAAAAGTAAATGAAACATAAAAAACAAAAGTATAAAAAGAAAAAATTCCTCAGAAAATACAAACCTTCCATATTCGTCAACAAGCATACCCTCCATTTCTCTGACAGGGTCATCTAAAGCCCTCTCTGTTCTTAAAGAACGTCGTGAGAAGGCACCTCCAACAGCTAAACTACTATATGTGTCCAGTTCTCGGATATGACGACGTATAATGGATTCTGGTAGGATTTTTCGCTCCAACCACAACCTTAAAACCTTGACACATTTAGAGGAAAGATTATCAAGTGTACTGATATAAATCCTATAAGTGACAGCAACATACATACTTTTAACCCCAAGCAAACGGGGGCCTATATTAACTTACCTTAAGACATTGCCTACGATTTTCTTGTCCAGTATTTCCAGAGGGCGCCACAGCTGATAATAGGCGTGGCAGAAGTGCTTGGATAGTAGAAGGATACACACCACCAACATCACCTGAAACCCCAAAGGAAATTCAACATCAAAATTTTATACAAATCACACTCAGTCATTAACTTTCATCTACAATTATCCATTCTTCCTTCCCTTTATTTTTTTTCCCTACAAGATTAAAGAGCATCAAGTGATAGACATATTACCTTTTAGACCTCGAGAACACTGTGCAATAGAGTCGACAAGAAAAAACAAATCCACCCGTCGATGCAAGCTTGGCTCAGTTTCCAGACTATTGGCAAGAATATCCAACACCTGAAACATTTGCAAATAAATAGATAATTTTTTTTAAAAAAACTTTATACTTAAAGAGAAGTACTAATTAGACAACAGTTAAACTTGCAGAGTAATTTTAACTAAAATATCATTCATAGTTGTGCCAATTTTGATATTTATTATAGTCAAGACAAATTAATCAACAATCGTCTGTAAAATGCAGTAATAAAAACTTCCAACTCAATCTATAAACTTTCCTTTCCCACTACTTTAAAGACTTCAAAAATACAAGAACTAGAACATTTTTCTACATAGAAAAACAGCAGCAGATAAAAATGACATTTCAGAAACTATTCAAACATCTCAGTAAGCAAGTTCCCACTAAACTGACTAACCAAGAGAGAAGGAACTACTCATTACTAAATAACCAGACTCATGACCCTGAAAGGATGATAGCATGTGTTCGCAACCCAAGAAGCGCTCTCACTGGGAGAGAAGATGACTCTGTCTATGTGGACAACACTCTTACCCCTCATGCCGGATTAATTGGTTGTCAATAGGTGTCGGATTACCGCGTGATGTTTAACTAAAAAAACATAAACTCATGACTTTAAGGATCCACATTTGACCATTAAATTATTTTACAAAAAATTAGTCAAGGAAAAAACTCTGATTTGACAAGAAATAGACCTAACGTAATCTTGGATAAACATATAAGCCTATTCACTTAAACATAGGGAAAGTCCTTAAAGAAGTACAAGGCCAATAACATGAAAGAACAATCACAAGTAAAATAACATGCATAATGACCTCTCAAACATAATTAAAAAGGATATAGCAACAAAGGTCACCAAAATAACCATGGTTGTCGAGTCAATCAAATGCACACTTCCAATTCCAAAACATCTAAAGCTCTAGCAGCGTGTCAATCATGACAGACCTAAAAAGTGCAACCATCAAAATGGTCCTTGCTTAACAGATCAAAATTACAGACACCACACCGTAAGCACCAAACAATACCAACATTCATATTTTTACAGCACAAAAGCAACTTAAAACACTTTTGCATTAGGCTTCCCAATTTATCCCACAAAGCTATAATAAGTGAAGCCTAAAAAGACATAAATATATGAGAAAATTGTAAATAGAGCATTTGCAAAGGAAGGATTATAAATCAAAACCGTAAATGATATAAAAAGTCCCAATTAGATTTTGCATGGCCAAATGCACTTATAAATACACGAGACAGTTGTGCCTTTGTGGTATTCGAAACATTCCACTAGCAATGAATAGCTTCCGGTGTTTCAAGTAGGGGTCATAATGAGATTCAATCGGAAATAAACACTTTACACTGAGATTCAAAATCAAATGCGAACATGAAACTTTTATTGTAGCAAAATTTAAGTCAGAGTCCTATTAGCCAGGTCCGAACATATAACAGAGGAAAGCAGCCATAAAAAGATTCGCTATTAGGATTCTAAATTAAACCAAACCATTCATAATTCAAAACCTTTGAAAAAACCATCAAAAAATTTCTGAAGGATAAAAACTAAAGCAAAACAGTATTGAGTTACCTTAGCTGCACTGCCAAACTTGGCACAATCAATAGCTATGCGTGTAGCACGGCCAATACTTTCCTTTGTCCTTGTCAATGTCCCAAGCGTTGCTTCAAAGTACAGCAGAGCAGCATGTCCTGCTTCAGTGGACTTATTCTTTGATCGCTGAGCTGCTGCAAATCCATCTATCTTCGCATCACCAACAGGACCAGAGAAGGTTTGCTTCTGGTGTAAATGTACATCAGGGCTACAACTGCCATTGTTCTGAAGGATGTTGCTACTGTCTGATGTAGAGACATTGCAAAACGATGTATTAGGTGGGGATCCTTGTGGGGGGCAATCTCCCCCATCTGTCAAAGATGGACTTGGCTGGTGACTGATAAAATCCTTTTCACCATAGCAGTCATCGGATACTGAAATAGAATTCATCTCCCCCTTGGGTCCTTTACACATGTCGTCTTTCACATCCTCACACCTGAAATGAAATACTAAATAACATGAACTTTGAGAAGAAAGAATGCAGGACAAGTTTCTCTTGAGATTCATTGTTCACTATTCAAAAATATCTGCAAAAATATACTCCTTCCGAACCTTATATAATGTGCTTATTTTTAAATGGTGTCCTTTGTATAAGATTTTATTTGAATTTGTTTGGGTAACAAATGCGTTCTTTCCCATCTCATCCATGCATTAATTTCTCACACTGTTTTTTTGGTAATTACTATCCCTCTGATTCTCCCTCATTCACAAATAATAGCACTTTTTTTTGGGGGGGAGGGGGGTGTATACCACCTACACATTTCTTATTTTTAACTAATTTTAACATGTTTTTTGAGAAAACCTCCATTAACCTTATATCTAAGGACGGAGGGGGTAAATATTACCAATACAGAGAAGGGTAAAGATAGAAGATTAAAAACAAAAATAAGGGAGAACTAAACTTACATATCATTCACATTGTCGCCACCATCAACAGCTGGTTTCAAGCACCCAGTATTTTGAGGAACTTCTGTTTGAGACACATGAGTAAAATTTTGGGTTGAAAATTCACCACTTTCATGGGCCCCTGATGCAGGATCGTGGCCTGTTTCAATATGTTCTGATGAACAAGATGCTTTATTTGAAATGTCCATAGCTCTAATGTTGCTTGCATCGTTGGGTAACAGCAATGAACCAGACAAATCTTGACTACTACCAACTTCACAACATTTCATTTCATGATTTGGAGATAAATCTCCAAGAGAATGCATTTGGGTGTCAGATCCATCAGTCTGGCATACAACAGAATTAGCAAATTCTTTGCCAACTTCTTTGTCTTTCCCATCTGGTAGGTGATCCTTGCAAATTTCATGGGTTGGAAACTCAGTTATTTGCTTATCCATCTCTACTGATAAATTATTCTCTGTAGGATTACAAATTTCTGGATTTAAACTGGATGAGAAACTACATACTTTCAAATAAGAATTGTTGCCACAAGTGCAAACCCCTAGCATTTTGGAGTCATTCTCACCTTGACTATTAACGGCTGTACAAGAACACCTATTTATAGAAGATGTACAGCATCTACTATTTGATGCCATTGTAGTGTGTGATAATTCTGCATGATCTTGATCGTCGCCATCTTCTGCAGCATTAGCTGACATGGCCTCAAGAGCACGATGAAGGCGTTTAGATGGAGGTAAAGCAGCTTCACCATCCACAGAACACCCTAATGTTTGGTCTTTAATTTTACGAATCTGAGGCCCACTGTCAGAACATGGAGCTGAACTCTTGGGAGGTGAAACATTATCCATAACCACATTCGAAACAGACAAATCTCCCTCAGCAGCACTAAGATTGTCATGCGCTGAGGACATGATTATATGCTGAAGTGAGTTGCTACTGTTCTCAGATCTTTTATCTTGAGATTCTGTTTGACTATTATGTTCCACATCTGTTGCTGATGACTCACCCATTCTGACTCTAGCTCGTTTTGAAAGTGGCAAGTGCTCATCACCATCTTGCTTGGAGCATACATCTTTTGAGATTTCACAAGCATGCTGTAACCTTTGACTGGAATTCAACACACCAGCCTCCTCTGGCATAGTGGTTTGCTTGGCAGATCCATTATTTAGCCGCTTTCGATTTGGCTTTCGTTTTTTCCTCTTGACTTTAGTCGTTAATTCATCAAATCCTTTCTTCACCTCAAATTCTCCTTGGCACTCAATATTCTCAGAGAGTTCAGGTTTACAATCTGAGTCCATGGTGCTTCCCTCATTAAGGCTAAAGGGATCAGAATCGTTAGTGAGAATTTCAGAACAATTATCCTCCATGCTATCATTTGAAGCAAATGCAGATGGATCAACATCATCACATTCAGAAATATCAGGTAATTTCCTGCCACGTTTACTTCTTTTCATAGTGCTAACTGATCCATCAGCAGCAATTTTTCCACCATCACAAGGCATCACAAAGCTATGAGTTCGTGAAGAGCTTCTAGACTTTTGAACACGCAAGTCCACGGATCTTTTTCGAGAAGAGTAAGTAACTGGAAAAGGAGATTTTGCAGTAGCACCAGTATTATCAATAAGTTCCTTTGAAGAAGCCTCTTTACTAGATGATTCATCCCTGGGTGCAACAGCCAGGACTTCCTCAGGTGCATATGTTGTCTCAGGTCGATCGGTGAAAGAATTCAAAGTTTTAATTTGAGAATTATGCCCTGAATCACGGTCCTGCATCTCAAACTTTAATCCTGAGTTAGCAGATAATTTGGCTGATGAATCAACAGGGGTTATGTCATTTACACCAGACACTTCACCAGAGTTGGCTATATCAGCTTGCATCTCCTTCAATTTTTCATAGCTATCAATAATCTCCTTTACTGCACGGACAAAGTCAGTGCCCTTTCCTTGACGTTTAACAAGAAGAGTTTGTTTCTTCTCTTCAGTAAATGCTTCAACATCAGCAGGATTGCAGAAAGCTCTGCATGATAAAATACCATTTTAAACCTAATGTGACTCGATAGCTGAGAAAATTGTGCACTCATGCATTAGAAGGAAACTAAAAGGTATGAAGATGAAACTAACATATGCAAACCCATGATCAGAATTCCTAAAAATTGCATGTTACCTCATTCATCATATTTTGGCTTAATCTTTATCAACCACCCATTCAATCAAAACACGAATTAAGAAATAAAACATTGCCAAATTTATGCCAGTGTCTCTAAATGTTATTCTTCCTTGCCTTTTAAGCTAGTATATAAGGTAATAATCCCTTGATCATAAACTAACGATTGCTTGGAAGATTTCTTCTTCAAGTCAAAATAAAAAGAATTTGAAATTTTTACAAGCATACATCAAACGATACGCCATCTTTTGCTTAAAGCCATAGCGCTAGCTCAATTATTCTTGTCCATAAGAAAAAGCTCCTTAAAGCTCAAATCGTTCATTCCAGCACCCATTCAAAAAAAAGTTACTTCATATGCAAACAAGAAACTGCAAATAATAAAGGCTCATTTCAATCCTAACTTTCAAAGAAACAATTCCCATAATTTAGTCAATTTTACTACTCAATTAGTAACTCGGTTGATATTTGCAATCCATCAATGTTTACAACATGAAATCGACTATCAGAAGCTCCAAATAAATAGAAGAGAAATTCTTAAACTGGACGTCAATTCATTCTAACATAAATATTCATTCTAACGTAATTATGTCAAAACAAACTTAAAGATCTCAATCTTCTCTCTACCACCAAAATTTACTTAATAGATTACAAATCATAACAAACCCCAACAATTTGTAAGGATAATCTCACAAAACAGAACCACATCAATAAAATTCAAACTGACTTCAAGTTATAGGGCATAAACTGTAGAAGAAAGAATCCAGCACAAAAGCTTGTCAGGCTAGCTACCACATAAAACCTTTTCATCCAATGAAATGGTTAGAAAGGTAGGATCAGCAGCATTACTATCTATGTACAGTCGCACAACCTTTAATAATATACTGCCATATTCATTCCCTTTTTATCATGTTAAGCGTAATAACATGTTGAGAAGTGAGAACAATGACTAGGAATAAAAGATAAAAATGCATTAGCATTAAACTTTTCTTGTTACCCGGGAGTGTATGGGATGCTAAATAAAACCAGTATTCAATTCATTTCCTCTCCAACAAATAAGCGCTCAGATATTTACATTGTGAAATAACAACCTAAATAACCCTCAGTTCAACATGTTTTTCAATGAAACAATTGAGATCTTTTAGTCAACAACGTGCTACGTTATGGAGGTTGGCAGTCTCCAATCCCCAAATGCATAAGATCTGGTAGTGGTAAACATCTCATCAACAATTATCGTTGTTATTGTCATCGTTATTGGCAATCTATCGTGAACGAAAGCAAACAGGTTGAACCTCCCCAAATCAAACATTTGGAAACAAAAAGAAAACCACTTTCGCACATGTTCACAGTTTTACCCCAATAACCCTGTCTTTTTACTTCATGGAAATTAAGGCTTCGAAAAGAGCATATGGCCATATCACTAGAAGCCAAACTAAATTAAAGGAAAATGCCATATCTTTGAGACACAAGGACAAGATCATCTCAACACCATATATTCAGCATTTCAGGTCTTTGCCAAAGTATAAGGGCCTGTTTGGTATGAGGGGAGGGGAGAGAAATTTTATTCCAACTAGAGAAGTGGGGTTAAAAATTCGTAATTAACATTTCTTACTCTTTCACCTTACGCCTCTTATTTCTTAATGTCGCATTAACACAATTTCTTTAATTTTTAAAAATTCAACTCACAAAAATTTTCCCTCCTCTCCACTTCCCTCCAAATCCCGCATACAAAACTGAACTTATGATAAAAAATGCAGAATATCTATATTGCAATTCCAAAAAATGCAGCACACACAACATAAACATATGAGTTGATATTAAGCAAATAAAAAGACATGGCATTAAAAACTTACATCTGTTGAGTTCCAAAGAAGTGAACAAGCACTTTCTTCCAGTCAGTGCAGTATCCCCACTTCTCAGGTTCACTTACCTGCAACGAGCAAATAATTTGATATATTGCCAATAAAATTTACCCCTAACAACCTAGAAGGAACATTTGAAGATAAATAAACAAACATGAGCATATCATGACAACAAACATGAGGTAATGGCACGCTACCAATCTACCATAGAGGCATGTATTCGCCCTTTCTCAAGCATCAAACTTAAATATGTCAATTTCTTCATATTTTCTACACTCTCCTAGCAGAGATAAACAAGTAACACGATCACTCATAGTGCGCTTCCTAATTTCATCTACACTCTACCTTTTTAGATTGCCGTAACCAAAATGATACATCTAAATAGATCCAAATTAAAAGACAGTTTTTTATGTTTAAAGTAAAGTGCGGGGGCATGCGCATAACTTCACTTCGTCCAATCAAACACTTAAAGTTCATACTTAGGTGGCCAAATACCCCCCAAAGTTTGCCATTTAATTTCACCTAGGAACCACCAAAAATCCACACAGCCCAATTACAAATAACTAATCATCCAAAACATCGAATAACTAATGAATTAGAAATCAAAATCCATACAAAATCTGAAATCTGAAACAAAAAGGCCACAATAGAATTACATGCAGTGAAAGAAAATCACAGAAGCATACACAAAAACACGAAAATACCACACAGTCAACCGCAAAACTCATAATTTCATCAACAATAAAAGTAACATCACATACCGTAGCAGGCCAAGCAGGAAAGCCTTTCACTTTAGCGAGAACAAGATCGCCGACCTTCCACTGGCGTCGAGCGGCGGCGGCGGCCGCCGCTTTACTGGCGCCTTTCCTGCGGCTAGGCGCCATAGGAGGGACCCACCGCAGAAAAAATCAAACCAAACGAAGCGTTTGGAGGTGAATCGAAACGCGAGGCTTCGATGTAGGCCAAAATGGGTCAAGAATGGAACGGATTGGCAATCGGTGATTTGTGCAGATGAAATTGGCAGGCATTGAAGCACGAGAAGTGTGCAAGAAAAGGGAGGAAGATGAAGAGAAGAGAGTGAGGGAGAAGAGAAACCCTAATTTTGTGATGGAAAAGGAAAAGGAAAGGGAAGGGGAAGAGAATGAGAAGAGGAGATTTTGTTTTGTTTGAAAGTAGTGACTAGTATATGTGTATGTGATGGTGTGACAGAGAGAAAGATATGTGTTGTTGGTTAGGTGTGTGGAAGCTAGGGTGCGCAGGTTGTGTGGGTTTCTTTCTCCATCATCTCAGTCTCAGCTAACGTGCGCTCCATTCGGGTCGGGCCGGTCAGCCACGACTTTTAGTATTCTGTGAATGAGTCCATGGACGCTTCTAACCCATTTTTTGGATAATGAATTCTCATTCGGCTTTGGGCCCATTGATAGACCCATTGTTTGTCTATCTTCTCAACTTTTCATATTTTTGAACGTCTTTTTTCTACTTTGGGAATAACACGCACATGTATGTGTATATGTATAATGACATTTTATATTTTATAATATCATATAAGTCACAACTTGAGCATAGAAATGCCGGCTCAACCTAGTCTACCTGAATACCTGATCTTGCAGCTAGCTCATAATAATTATAATAACAATTATAATTAGCTAGCTCATTCTTCGAGCTGCATCCGTGCCTCACCCATGGGGCCCGTTTGGTTGGTGGGAATGAGGGTGAGGGAATGGGATTGGGATTGAGATTCAATCTCAATCCATGGTTTGGTTGGTGGTATTCCACTTAAGTGGGATTTCCAATCCCACTTAAGTGGGAATGACCCAATCCCACCTCACCCCCTGGTATTGGTTATCCATTAGTGGGAATGATTACTTAAATTACGAAAATAACCCTAATCATACCTTTTTTATATATTTTTTTATTACACCTATTAACCATATCTATATTTTTATCGACCTATTAACCATATCTATTAAAATTAAAACAATATATATATATATATGTATTTTACATTCTCATCTCTTCTCACATATTGGTGAAAAAAATCTCTTCTATCTCAAGTCTCTCATCTCTTTCTCTTCTCAACCCTAATCTCCAGGCACATGATTTTCTCTCCTCTCTAATTCTTCTCAATTAAAAAATCTCATCTTTCTTCATACCCACACATCAAAATCTCATCTTTTATTCTTATTTGATATTTTCTATCGAAATTCAATTCTTATTTGATTATGAAACTTAACGGTTGTGAAGTTAGGGTTTCATATATCCATAGTTATAAACTATTATATGACCGTTGTTTATATAGATCACGATTCTTCTCTTTTTTATAACTAGGTGTATTTCAAAAAATAGTAAAGCTTATAAATATAAGATACATTCATGAAATTATTTTTCGCTTACATATGAAACATATGAAACTCGTTTCTAAATTTTCAAAAATAAGAAAATGGGTGAGGGTTAAGAAAGTAGTGCATAGTATAAATGGAAACATCTTGATTAGTTATAAATGGAATCAGTCTTTTCTTTGAGTTTTTTTGGTAACTAATTCTTGATCTACAACAGAAAAAGATTTTATTCCCCACAATTTTAGCAATTAGTTTTTTCTGGGTTTCTTTATATTAATTTTTAACTGAAATGGAAGGATTAATTTAAATAGATAATGATATATCTTTTTATTTATTGTGAGGGTCATTAATGTCATTTTATAATTTATAACTAATTTTTTTAAAAAAATTAATTTAGCTAATCCCTCAAAATATTCCCTCATACCAAACTTAATTTTAAAAATTGAATCCTATCCCAAACTCACTCCCACTCCCATTCCCAATCCCATTCTCATTCCCATTCCCTCAAAATTATCATTCCCTCCAACCAAACGAGCCCATGGGGTTGGGACTTGGGAATGAGTTAGGAAAAGCCAGATTTTTGTTAAATAGGCTTAGATAAGAAATGATAAATCAAAAATTGGGCTTCGTTTGAGCGGAGTGCAGACTATTTATTCAGTATTAGGCCTAGCGTTCAAAAGGCCTAACAAGTCTTGAAATATTTTAAAGGCTTGCTTAAAGTGTAGGCCTTCAAAAATATTACATATTTACACTCAAAAACTTTTGATATGCATCAAGAAATCATAAAACAATATAGCATGAATATAGTATCTAATAAAATTATTTATGTAATATATTTAATACTAAACAGGTTATAACTGAAGACTTATAGATTAGATTTGCATGAAATATGTCTCACCTATTTAAACAATAAAGCTTATAAATAGGTCTTGACCAAACCTATTTAACAAAATAATCAGTGTCCAACTATTTAAGGTCTGCTCTATTTTCTTCCTTATCTATCTAGCATTGCCCTTGCATGTCCACCCATAATTTCTATATATACGCATATTTTCAGGTATGAAAAATATACTTTATAAAGTGCTTCTTAAAAGCGTGTGACTTGACTATTCTTTGACCAAAATTAATTACTATCAGCTCAAAATGTCGTATATAGCCCAACTATATCAGTATGCTTGTCTGTTTTGTAGAACAATGTTAGCTTGCGTTGCAATACACATAAACCCAGTCATCAGTCAAAGATTGCTATTGCGTGTGACTCAAAGATGTTGATGTTAAATGAACATTGCTATTTCTGTTTTTTTCTTGTTATGCGTGTGCGAAACCGTTTTTGTTTACATTTTATTTATATAGTAAATTGAAGTTAGCTGTTTCATATAACATAATAAAATAACCATAAATAAAAGTCACAATTTAGAGGAGTTTAATCGATTAATTGGAAACCAAAGTTTTGTAAACTATTATAGATAATTATTGTCACATTATGAAATAATCTCGAGGTCAATAGTTGGCTATATATAAGTGGCAACCTTTACCTCACAATGGTTTGGTGCATTTAGCTTTCCCATTTTTGAGCATCAATATTTTGTTGCCCGCCGTGAGGAGTGTGACAACATTGTTAGAAAAGCCACCATATTTGGATAATGTTTCCCTCTGCCGAGCAATCCAACCAAGGTTGATCAGTTCAACAAAAAATGAGGGTTTTTATGTATAAATGGAGCTGGACAGGTGATACCTTTTTAAGTGTGTGAAAAAGGACAAGTGACTTGCATATAATCTATCAACAACCCTCATTTTATAAAGGAAAAATTTGAGATATGTGAACTATAAACATGAGACTCTCTCATTTCTTCTTCTTCTTTTTGTTTATCTCATTGCACTTTAGTTTTTCATGCATTTAAAAAATGTTAGTTGTGATTTATATATGTGTGTATTAAATCGATATATTCGCTCCAAATAAACCTTAATAATACTTTTTTTAATAAAATGACAATATATTAAGTCAAGTATCCCGTCTTTAAAATACAATATCAAATTTAAAAAGAAAAAATCTAACCCCTATACATTATATATGATGACAAACATAAGAATCATGTAGTTCACCGCTAATTATTACTTGAGGAACTAAAGACTTATCATAGAAATGGAAGGTGCTATAATAAATAATACTTATTTATTATAAGCAAGTAAAAATGGGAGAGTGAGAACAATAAATGTATAACTTTAGGATAAATTGACAATTATTTTTATTGAAATAATCAAATAAGGAAATTAGGTTCAGGAAAAAAATTATAAGATCACTTTTGAAATTCAATTTGTTTCTAATTATAAGATCACTTTCTAACTTTTCCAAACTTTTTCCCAAATTAACCCTACAATGTTTATCTAAAATAACAAACAAAAAGGAAGAGTGAGGATAAAGATATATAGTTGAGATAAATTGATAAAATAATGTATAAATAACTAATTTTTTTAATCTAATCAAATTAGGAAAAGTGATCCTACTATTATATTTAGGAAACACAAGAAATACGCTAAACACTCCCTACTCTCTCCTCCCACCGAAAAAACCCCAACCAAACAAAAAACACACACTTAAACAGAGCGAGCAAGGCGCGCAAACACTTAAACATTAAACAGAGAGAGTGAGACGCGTAAAAGAGATGCTGAGAAGCCATGAAGATGGGCGAATTTGAAGATGAATACCCTCGTAACAATAAATGAGTTAAATGAAATTATTAGTTGGTGATAAAACAAATGAGTGGTATGAAAATATAGTAAAATTGAATATATTATTAAATTTTTGTTGTGCTTGATATATCAAACATCTTAAAATTTTCATTTGTATGAAAATATCAAACGTATTAAAATTGGTATGAAAATAATAAAGACATTTCTTGTATTTTCTTAATGATACTGTTAGGAACTTAGTTTTTATCACCATATACATATTAATATTATGGATTTAAATGAATATAATATTAAGTAAAAACAATGTATGGATTTAAATGAATATAATATTAAGTAAAAAACAATGTATGGATTGTTTATCACCTTATACATATTAATATTATGGATTTAAATGAATATAATATTAAGTGAAAAACAATTTATATAATGTTTATTTATGTTTTTTTGTTGAACCTACTAATGAAAATTGCTAATATCAAACAAAGAAATAATTGGTTCAATTGAAATTACTTATATGATAATTTGGTTAATGACTCAAAAAATTTTAAATGTTAAATGTTATTCATGTTTCACATAAAAAATCGAATATTTGTATCCTTCCAAAAATAGTAGATTGTGTTTATTTGTTTTATTCTGGCAAAGGAACCCATAAGAATTTATCTATATTTTTTCCTTAAAGGATCACAAAGTGTATATAAGAAATAATAAGTTTAATTAATTATTTGGTTAATTTATTTCTTATCACAAAGTTATATATTATTTTACTATTCTGATTATAATTTTTATATCGAATCATAAGTGTAAAATCCCACATTTTTAACACTTATAAATAAATGGTCTTTGTGACATTTAAAATTTTTATTTAGGAGTAAGGTGTTAAAGAAGTAATAAATTTGGGTAAAAGTATTAAAAAAAATAGATACATTTCTTTTGTATATTACGAAGTGAGATTAACATAAATATAAAATATACATATTTATATAAGAGGATTTTTTAAAAGAAGGGAAATATAAATAAAAGTCAAATAAGGCCCAATTTTAGAAACACTACATATCACCTATATACTTCTACTCTCTTTCTCATTCTACCATCACATCTCTCCTTTCTTCACCGTGTTCTCTCTAATTGGGTCACAGTAAGGTATTATCTTATCACCTTTCACTCCTTTCTTCACTGTATAATTCAAATATTCAACCGTACAAATTCTTATTCCACTTTCTATTTACTATTATTTTATTTCTCTTTATTTTCGTTTTTCAAGTCCAAGTCCACCCAAATACAACATTTGCTCTTATTGTGCCATGAACTTTCTTTTATTATTATTCTCCTTATTTTTATTTTTCAACTACCAAATCCAAAATGCTTCCCTGCTTATAATATTGGAACTGTTTATGTTATTGTTACAATTTCGATATAGATTATTGGGATTTCCAAACATATATTAGCAATATACCCATTTGACCATACATCTTTCACGTGTTTTATATTTATTTGATAGTTAAAGCATTGTTAACTTTCTGGAGGTGCATATTGAACCCACACGTGTATATAGTAATTTTCTAAAAATAATAATAAAAGGGCTATTAAGAGTTACATATTTTCCCGTAACCTTGGACATATATTTTGAACTATGTATTATCAACTAATATATTATTATTTTGACCTCCCCAACAAATTCAATTTTCCCATGTAAAAACGGTACATGTGCAGATTTTAATGGGTTGCTTTCAATTATTTTCCGTTTTTATTTTTTATTAATAATTTGAAAGAAAATTGTGTGTGTATGTACCATGTATGCATATATATCATGTTCATTAGTTTTACGATTTTGATCCCTCCCTTCATTTCTCTCAGGTAATAAACTAAACTCCCTTTTTATTCTGTTGAGTATTACACACACACACACACACACGTCCACTTATATAATTTTATTGTATGGTGAGTATGTACATATATTTTCGTAAATGCAGACGGATCAACATCATCACATTCAGAAATATCAGGCGATTTCCTGCCACGTTTACTTCTTTTCATAGTGCTAACTAATCCATCAGCAGCAATTTTCCCTCCATCACAAGGCATCACAAAGCTATGAGTTCGTGAAGAGCTTCTAGACTTTTGAACACTCAAGTCCATGGATCTTTTTCGAGAAGAGTAAGCAACTGGAAAAGGAGATTTTGCAGTAGCACCAGTATTATCAATAAGTTCCTTTGAAGAAGCCTCTTTACTAGATGATTCATCCCTGGGTGCAACAGCCAGGACTTCCTCAGATGCATATGTTGTCTCAGGTCGATCAGTGAAAGAATTCAAAGTTTTAATTTGAGCATTATGCCCTGAATCACGGTCCTGTATCTCAAACTTTAATCCTGAGTTGGCAGATAATTTGGCTGATGAATCAACAGGGATTACGTCATATACACCAAACACTTCACCAGAGTTGGCTATATCAGCTTGTGTCTCCTTCAATTTTTCATAGCTATCAATAATCTCCTTTACTGCACGGACAAAGTCAGTGCCCTTTCCTTGACGTTTAACAAGAGTTTGTTTCTTCTCTTCAGTAAATGCTTCAACATCCGCAGGATTGCAGAAAGCTCTGCATGATAAAATACCATTTTAAACCTAATGTGACTCGGTAGCTGAGAAAATTGTGCACTCATGCATTAGAAGGAAACTAAAAGGTATAAAGATGAAACTAACATATGCAAACCCATGATCAGAATTCCTAAAAATTGCATGTTACCTCATTCATCATATTTTGGCTTACTCTTTATCAACCATGCATTCAATCAAAACACAGAATTAAGAAATAAAACATTGCCAAATTTATGCCAGTGTCTCTAAATGTTATACTTCCTTGCCTTTTAAGCTAGTATATAAGGTAATAATCCCAAAGCCTAAGAAATTTGAATATATATATATATATATATATATATATATATATATATATGACTCTTTTGTTTTCTTTTTTTCCAAAGACTGTTTACTTTTGTTATTGCATTACTTCAGAGTGGTCACACAAGTCTGATAAATATTTTTAATAATCGGCTATAATTATTCTACTTTGAAATACAGTTTTATTTATATGTATCTTGATCTTAATTTTAGCTTCGTATATCAATGGTATGAAGTATATTTACAAAATTGATTTTTTTTGCTCTCGTAATATTTCATTTGATCCTGAAAGTTAAGCTCTAATAGATTGTGTGTTAAATTGCACTTCTTCACACTTGAATGGTCCATGAACAAAATCATTTTTTATAGAATAAAAAATTTGAAATCTAAATGCTGTGTGTGTATATATTAATGGATGGCATGTTAGCTTATTCATTGAAATAAATTAGTTGAAAAGTAATTAGGAAAATAAATTAAACACATTATGTATTATGTTAGAGAATATTGGAGTAATTTATCTTGCAATATTTGGGTAAAGGGTATTTTATACTCCCTCCGGTCCTAAATAGATTAGGTTCTGGCAAAAAGAAAATTAGGAAACTAGACAATGTACTGAGATCGACCATATAAAGACACAAGAAAGACGCGTAATTCTGATTTAAAAAAAAGAGGCGTGAAGACAACTACCAACCGAGAGCCTCGTGAAGACCTTCTTAGCCTCCATGTTGACGGTTCCGTGCTGAACGGTGGTAGCAGCAGTTGTGGCGGCCTGATACGTGACCCAACCGGAGTATGGAGAGGTGGCTTTACTTGTAAGCTCGCCAATGTTCCACCGACAATTGCTGAACTCATGGGTGCCATCCATGGCCTACGCTTATGTTGGGCATTACACCAGAGAAAATTTGAGCTATGTACCGACTCAGTTGAAGCCATCAACTTCATGATGAGAGGCTGCAACAGTGATTACCCCTTTCGTGATCTTGTGGACACAGCTCGGAGCCTCCTTGCACAGGACTGGGAAGTGTTTCTACGACATGTTCCCCGAGAAACAAACTCCTGCGCGGACCGGCTGGCCAGACTTGGCCACAACACAAGCGGACAGTTCATATTCTTTGAAGACCCCCTGATATACTTACCCAAGCAGGCACCTTGAGATTCTAGTTTTAATTTCACTGTCAGTTTTTGCTTAGTTTAGTTTTCTGCTAGGACCGTTGTACTGTAGCAAGCCTCTGAGCTTATAGTATCCAGTTATTTTCCAAAAAAAAAAAAAAAGAGGCGTGTGAGAGACAAGTTAAAGTCTTAAAGATACGCATAGGAGGATTAGGGGAAAGTTGTGGTCGAATAAAAGAGGTGCGTAAGATGAACATGAGAGACATGAACACAACCACGAAGATGAAGACAACCCTCATCTCACTCTGTTTCCTGTGTATGAACGTCTTTATATATATAGTCGATCTACAGTGAACAAACTTCCCATACTTTCCTATTTTTTTTGTTTGCCATAACCTAATTTCCTAATTTCCTATTTTTTTTCCAGAACCTAATTTCCTAATTGTGACCTGATTTAGTTCTCTTCCTTGTCTCATTGCTTGTCTTTTCAAATATATTCATCACTTAACTAAACCCAGCTTAAAAATTCCCAAAACAATATATTATAAAAACACTGAAATATTGAATTTATAAAAGAATGTATAAGTAACATAGACTGACATATCTTTTTTAAAGTTTAAAGGACGAGACAGAAATGCACTTCATTTAATAGGAAGCTCGTAAGTGCTTAGGTGATTTTAGTAAGTGCTTGGGTGAATTTGGTAAATACAAATAATTAATCCAAGACAAAAGAGTGTTAGAAAGTGTTTAAGTGAAGCTTGTAAAAACATATTCAAAGTTAATAAAATTCAATAAAAGAGTGTTAATAAGTGTTTAATTAACTGAAGTTGATAAATTTTTAAATATAATTTTCCGGTTGTATATGTGCATAAGTGCATTACTCTCTCAATTTCTAATTTGCTCTTAAATATGAAACTACTTTCTAATTTTTCTCAACTTTTTTTCAAATTAACATTGATAATGATCATCATTAATAAACAGATTAAGAGTGAGAATTATGGTATAAAGGTATATGGTTATGCTGAATTGATAATATCATGTGATAATAATTAACTTAATTAACACATTTGATTTAATTAAATCAGAAATGATCTATACTTTTATATAAAAGAGATCTTATATCTAAAAGATTTAAATAAAATTAGTGAACCGAAAGAGTGTAATTCTTGTTACCTATTTATCCTTTTAGAAATGGGCAAAGACCCAAAAATGATACATAACTATTGATCAAGGAACAAAAATAATACATAACTATTTCAAGGTACAACAATGATACTCAACTTTTATCATGTGATCAAAAATGATATTTTCACTAATAAGACAATAATATTAGACATGAAATGTCCAAAATGCCTTTATAATTAAATATACTTTTACCGGGTGGCGATTAATATATAAGGACATTTTGGACTTTTCATGTCTAATATTATTGACATATTAGTGAAAATATCATTTTTGATCTCATGGTAAAAGTTGGGTATCATTTTTTACCTTGGAATAGTTATGTACTATATTTTTGTTCCTTGACCAATAGTTATGTATCATTTTTGGGCATTGCCCTTTAGGAAATGAGAGAATTTCATTTAAGGACCTATGTTGGTAATTAATTAAAAAGCAGGACCAAGACATTGAGAAATATCACTTAAGGACCTTGGGGGCAAACTGAAATTAATTTATAAAGGAAAAAACAAGATTACCCTTGTAGACTTTGAGAAAACAAAAAACAAAAACTTGTATCACATCTCCTTCATCAAGAGAACAGGGCTCTCCTCATCGTACTCCTCCTTCGTCACCATACTCATCAACGCAGTCGGTCACTCCCCTTACTCACTCGCAGCTTCCCTCTTCGTCGGATTGGTCCGTTTCTTCTCAAGGGAACTTCAATTCTAAGGTTTAAGGTATTCTCTCTCTCCTATCCTCAACTGTGGCTGTGTTTGCAACTTGAAGTCTAAAGCCTAAGGAACTTGAACTCGCACTCGCAGTTTCCCTCACTCCTATTCATTATACTTCTTCCCTCTTTGCTTTATTTCCCAAAATGACTTGTTTCCTTTGAATTGTGTTTATGTAAAAAGTAGGACTTGTGTATTTGCATTCTGCCTCCTAATATTTTTCTAGACATGGGGCCATTCAAGCTGCACACAACTTGTTTGATGAAAATTCTCATAACAATGTGGTTTACTGGATTAATCTTATAAGTGGTTTAGTCTGTAGTGGCAACAATTCATTAATCCCCTGCATCTTTATTCTTAGGACAACTCTTATCTATTGAATACAAAGTCTGAAATGGTCAAGTTAAATATATAGCATCTACAAGCAAAGAAGTGGTGAAACCTTTAATCTTTTTCTTGTTGAAAATTTTCATATGGGATAAATATTGTGTTGATTTGATATGTCATGTGTATTGTTGACATAAAGAACTTGCAAATAACCAAAGTACAAAGGTTTCACTATGGTTGTATTGATAGAGTACCCGACAAAGTTATTAGAGGCTTACCAATTGTATAAACAAGTAATATGATTTGAAAAACCATATGTAATATGACTGATGCATATGCTTGACTTACCTTTTTCTGATTTAAAGGCATGTATGAGCAATGATAGATGGACTATATAGCTTTACACAAGGTCTAAACAAGACATAAACACAATTTGTCACTCTTATATTTTCTTGCTAGGACAAACCCTCATTTATTATTTTCACCACAAGATGCTTATCAATAAAGATGAAGGAGTTGACTGAATATAAAGCTTTATGTGTTTTATGTTTCAATATTTGTAGCATGCTTGCAGCGTACATGTGATCAATTAATAAAAAAGTGGCCAAAGTTGAATTCCCTTGAAAACATAAATGTAAGCTTCCATTTATAAAATAGTTTATTGATATAAGTTTCCTTGAGCTAACCATGTGCCTCTTTATTGTGGTGCAGAAATTGATGGAGATGAGGCTGAATTTGGTGTGATGACTTGTACATGAGGAGAATATAGCTAAGGAGCCTATTTTATAAGAGATAGAATGATTCAAGAGTTGTGTAAATTGAAGGGGATGATGCAGGATTTGTGTGGTTTCTTGTGAATCATGAGAAGTAAGAGTGTTTGCCATCATTTTAGAGGAGTTGGAGCCGATTGAGGGTGGGAAGAATGAGCTAGCTAAAAGTTTATTCAATTGATATTTTTGGTTTTCTTTGTATACTTGGTATTATTGGTATTTAATGGGTAATATAGAAAAGATTTGTACACAGCTTGTTTTACACCATTCATTTGTTAACTAATTGTCACTAGATAAATAATTTCAACAAGTAAATTTGAGTTTTGAACAGGTGAAATTACCATTTCAACAATTGATACTTACTATTCTTAAAAAATATGCATCAGACCTTCAACAAGTGAAATGTCATTTTTAACAAGTGAAATTGACTTCTGAACAGGTGAAATGGTCATTTCAACAAGTAATGGTTAATGCTCTGAAAAAATAAACATTAGACCTTCAACAACTGAAATGCTCTTTTTCAACAAGTAAATTTGAGTTTTGAACAGGCGAAATAAGTATTTCAACAAGTGATGGTTAATGCCCTTAAAAAACATGCATGAAACCTTTAACAACTGAAATGTCCGTTTCAACAAGTAAATTTGAGTTCTGAACAGGCGAAATGACCATTTCAACAAGTGATGGTTAATGCCCTTTAAAAATATGTATCTGACCTTCAGCAACTAAAATGCTCGTTTCAACAAGTAAATTTGAGTTCTGAACATGCGAAAGGACCATTTCAACAAGTGATGGTTAATGGCCTTTAAAAACATGCATCAGACTTTTAACAACTAAAATGTCTGTTTCAACAAATATATGTGAGTTTTGAACAAGTGAAATGACTATTTCAACAAGTGATGGTTAATGCCCTTAAAAACATTCATGAGACCTTCAACAAGTAAAATGTCATTTTCAACAAGTGAAATTAAATTCTCAACAAGTGAAATCCACTTTTGAACAAACAAAATGACATTTTGAACCATTACTTGTTCAAATGGTCATTTCACTTGTTCAAATGTAGGTTTCTGTTGTTGAAAAAGACATTGCACTTTCTCAAGGTCTTATGCAAAACATGTCCATAACACTAACCATTACTTAATCAATTGACCATTCACCTGTTCAAACGTGGGTTTCTGTTTTTGAAAAAGGCATCGCACTTGTTCAAGGTCTGATGCAAAACATGTCCATGACACTAACCACCTTTACTTGTTCAAATGACCATTTCACTTGTTGAAACGTGGGTTTCTGTTAACCATGACACTCCAAGGCAAATCTTCTTGCTTTTAAATAATTATTTGAATGGAATGAATCACATTTTGAATGTTCAAATAGCATATTAGTTTGTGTCATAACCAAAAAGAAATTCATTTCCCCACCAATCATAAAATATTTTATAAAGAAAACAAATGTGCGTATATATTACATCATAAAGAATGACTGATTAATTCAATCAACAAAAATGATAAAGAATGAAAGAATTCAAGCCTAATTTGCTACATCAACAAACAAATACATGCTTCTACATTGAAGTTTCTATATGAAGCAGTGAATAGAGCTTTTGACCAATCTGTCTTCACAAGACTTCCTTTTGTAGCCAATCATCATTCCAAAGACTTGAGTAAAAACTGAAACCAGTTCAATTTGATGCTGCAATGGCTAAACTTCAGTCATGACAGAGTTAGAAGCAGATAGTTAGAACAATTTAATCAAACAATAAATTTCAATTTCAACAATCATAATTTTTGCTGCACAAAATCAACACCCCTTTCTCCTGCAAGACAAGATGAAGCAAAAGATTAGCCTAACTTCTAAAATGTCGCCAGCTAGCTATCACAATAACCTCAATAATCCCTATCACAATAACCTCAATAATCCCTGAAAGAAATTGCCCAAAACTAGGCATAGTAACTTCAAAGTGACCTATATAATGTTCTGATAAAAAAGGGACCTATATAATGCAAGGGCACACACTCATTTGAAGTAACCTAAAAGGGCACACAATCACACACACGCACATACACGTATAATCACAGCCACATAGCTTGTATTAACCATGAAATTCAGCGTTTGGAAAAAAATTCAAAGCTTGACATTAACATCAATTGAAAAATGACCATTGAGCAAATGAAAGTTATCTAACCACACGCTTCATTAAAAGGATATACACATATAACATATATAATCACAGGCATACTAAATTGTACTAACTATGAAATTCAGAGGTGGTGGGAAAAGCTCAAAGCTTTACATTAGAATCAATTGAACAAAAGAGGCATCAGAACTCACAAGATGGTATTTTAATTTAAGCAAAAGAATCAAACTTGCATTATGGGGGGAGGATACGGGTGGTGCCCTTTTAGGCTCCCCTAATTTGTAATTGGAGATTTCAAATTAGGGAAACACAAACAAGAGGACTAAGAATGGATGAAGAGTGAAGTGATGGTGGTCGGCTGTGGCTTGAGCCTCGGTGGTGGTCTGTGTGCGGGAGTGGTCGGAGATGGTTTGGTATTTTTCAGACGCTGAGCTGAATAGGAAGAAGTCTAATGCCTTTTCCTTTTTCATCTTGGGGGTGGTACAAATATAGGGTTGATTTTGTCTTTTTGCACAGTAATTTAATTTCATTTAAGGACCACAGTCCTGCAGTGAAGTTTCAGAAAGTTTTGGTCCTAATGTGAAATTGATTGTCAAATTTGGTCCTACAATGAAATTCTCCCTTAGGAAATTTAGTTTGCCTTAACATAATTTCTATATTTTAAAATCTCTTACATTTCCATGGTTTATTTGCAAACAAATAGTACCAGATTTCTCAAAATCTCTTGCAGATGTGGCATATATATTATGTGCGCTCATTGGTTGACTTTTTACTGTTCATTGAAATCCAAAAAACATTTAAGAAAATTTAACATCATGCAAGTTTTCATTTGTAGTTTTTTACAGAAAATATTTATATTTCTCTAATTAGGAACATGTTTTAAACTCATTCAAGTTCATGTTTTATTAATTTATATTTCTTTAATTAGGGAACATGTTTTAAACACATTCTTTTTTTTGACCTTTCAACATTGTACATTTTTCATTGAATAAATAACAAACTTACAAACTAGAGTCATACTTGAATACATATAAGTCCTAAGTATAACAAATTGCTAATACAACATGAATGAAAAAAAAAACCAGAAGACATATACTGAACAAATACAAACTGACACAATACAATAACTAAATAACCACAAACAAATCACAGTAGAAGCTCTTCAACCGTATGGAAATCATCCAATACCCGTGTCTTCATGTGCTTCATGGACTGCACTAGTTTGAGCAGTACAAAGAGGATTTAGATCAATAGCTACTCTGTCACGATTGAGTTGTAATAAAAAGTAAGGTGATGGTGATGAGACCCACCCCGGAGGGCACACCTTCCTGCGAGTATCAACTGCTAAGAGGTCAGCAGCTTGGTTTCCTTCCCTATAGGAGAAAGAAAAGGACAGGTCCAATCGTTGACAACATAGCTTCAAAATATCCTGCATAATAAACCAACAATTCCATTCACTTCTCATAAGAGATTTTTGCCCAAGACACTGTATCACATCTTCATTATCTGTTTCGATGAGAACTGATTGTAGTTGAAGTTCCATGCACAAGATAATTGCTCTTTTTACAGCAAGTGCTTCTGTCTGAAATGCTGATGTAGCTTGCACCAAATCAGTAAAAGCCCATAACAAATGTCCATAATGATCTCTGCAAACTAATCCAATTGCTGCCACATTGTCATCAGCAAAATAAGATCCATCACAATTTATTTTTATCCAATTTGGAGGAGGATTTATCCAGCATCTATGTGTTCGATCAGATTCATCAACATTAAAGACACTAATAGCAGAATTGGAAGACCAGAATTCATAAGCTTCATTCTGTGATTTGGATAAAATAACATAGGGGTTTGGTTTTTTATGATTGAATAATACTTCATTTCTTTCCTTCCATATGTTCCATAGGATCCAGGCTAAGAGGGACAAATCTTTATCATCGAACTCACTCGCATGACACATCAATTGAGAAAGCCATTTTGAGAAAGTACAAGTGGAGGTGTTATCCATTTTAACAGCAAGCTGACTACCAAACCATATACATCTTACCCAAGGACAATCAAAAAGTAAATGTTCTATTGTTTCTGGTACCTCATGACAAATCGGGCAAAGAGGATGTAAAGCACTGTGACGCTTGAACAAAGCATCGGATGTAGGAAGGGCTTTAACACAACATCTCCAAAGAAAATGAAGAATTCTAGGAGTTGCTTGTATCTTCCAAAGTTGTTTCCAAAATGTCTGCGGGAAGGAAAAAGAAGTACTTGGAAGGTCTGACTGATATCTCTTCACCATCATCTCATTTTTGTAGCCTAATTTAACTGTAAACTCACCATTTCTAGCTTTTTTCCAAATAAGTTTATCAGGATAATCAGTATGGTGTAGACCCATATCACAAATCAAAGATATAACATACTCTGGTACCTTATTCCGAATAACCGTGAAATTCCATCCATGATCAGATATAATACATGAAACTGGATCATCCGAGATATCATTCTTAGTAAGATTAAGGTGATTGGCTAATGTTCCTCCTTGCAAATTTGGAATCCATGAATCTTTCCACAAAGATATTCGATAGCCATTACCCAACATCCATTGACTTTCTTTATGTAATATGGATCTTCCAATGAGAATACTTGACCAAATCCATGATGCTTTTGCTCCCTTTTCTGCAGTAGAAAAATTAGTATGTGGAAAATAAACTCCTTTCAGCACTTTAAAACAGAATGAAGTCTCATCTTGGGTAAGTCTCCATGCTGTTTTTGCCAGTAAAGAGTCATTTAAAGCTTCAAAATCTCTGAATCCCATTCCACCTTCAGATTTTGGGCATTTCAAGTAGTCCCATGCTCTCCAATGTAGTTTATTATCCCACCAGAAATTTGCAACCAAACTGTCTAGATCCTTACAACTATTCCTTGTGAATTTAAAACATGTCATCGGATAAATTGGAATTGAATTAACAACAGCCTTAATCATCACTTCCCTGCCAGCAAAAGAAAGTAAATTCTTCCTCCATCCTTGCACTTTTTGACTCACTCTTTCTTTCACAAATGCCAATGCTTGATTCTTTGTTTTGCCCCATATACTAGGAATACCAAGATATTTCCCTTGATCATCTTCAACAGGTATGCCTAGAATTTGACTAACTTCACTTCGGGCCTCATTAGGTGTATTTCTTGAAAAAATTATCCCTGACTTATCCATATTTGCTAGTTGTCCTGAGGAGGTACAATAGAGGTCAAGCAATTTTGATAACTTTTGACAATTCTCAGCAGTGGCATTCATAAATAGGAGAGCATCATCTGCAAAAAAAATATGAGATAACATAGGACAATGGTTAGACAATTTAATGCCCTTTATCTGTTTAGTCTCCACATTCTTGCTAAGCATTTTGGACAATACTTCGGCAACCAGAATGAATAGATAGGGGGATAGTGGATCCCCCTGTCTTAGTCCACGTCCCGGTGTGATAGAATTCACTTTACGACCTGAAAGGCATATATTGATCTGTAATGATGTCACACACTCCATAATCAAATTCACCCATTGTTCACAGAAGCCCATTTTCAACATCACTGCACAAAGAAAGTCCCATTCAATCCGATCATAAGCCTTGCTCATGTCAATTTTTAGAGCAAACTCATATTTCCCTCCCTTAACCTTCCTTCTGAGATAATGAAATACCTCATGAGCTATAATAATATTATCATGGATGAGGCGACCCGGAACAAAGGCACTTTGAGTCTGAGAAATACAACCTCCAAGCACAAGTTTCAATCTGTTAGCTAGCAACTTTGATACTATTTTATATGAAAAATTGCATAATCCTATAGGCCGGAATTGAGTGATAGATTCAGCATTTTCAACCTTTGGAATCAGAATCATATTAGTTTCATTCAATTTCCTAATGTCACCTTTTCCCTGGAAAAATTCTTTGACCATCTCCTTAACAGATTGACCCACAACCTCCCATGAACCTTGATAAAATTTTCCATTAAAACCATCTGGACCGGGCGCTTTTGTACTTCCTAACTGAAAAGCTGCAGTCTTGATTTCTTCATCAGTTACTGGAGCCATGAGTCTCATGTTATCACATTCAGTTACGCATATATCAACATACTGCAAAATATCAGAGAAATCACGAGTAACAGATGCTACAAACAAATTAGAGAAATAGTTTGTGACATCTTCTCCAATTGTCTGTTCATTATTTGCCCAACTGCCGTCTGAACGCCTAAGTCTCAAGATTGCATTCCTGCGCCTTCTTTGTAAAGTTGAGACATGAAAGAAGCGTGAATTTCTATCCCCAGTTTTCAACCACGCTATCCTTGATCTTTGCCACCAGTATTTTTCCTCTCTTTCCCAGGTTCTCTCAATTTCAGCATTAAGCTCTTCAATCCTTTTCAATTTCTCCTCTGTCAAATCCCCTTCATAGCAAATATTCAAGTGACTTTTTAGCCTCTCCACCAACTTATAGCTGTTAGGGAATATCTTGTTACTCCAACAAATTAAAGCTTTACGGCAACGTGCAAGTCTATTTGTAAAGTCATCCACTCTTCTTTCATCTTCCACATTCTGCCCGACCCAGCTATCACGCACAATTGCATTGAAGTCTACATGTTCTGTCCAGAAATTTTCAAACTTGAAAGAAAAAGGAGTTCTGATGCTATTGAAGGTAAGATCAACAAATAACATATAATGGTCAGACCCCACTGGTTCTAGATGAAAAACCTGTGCTTTAGGAAACTTCTCCCTCAATTCTACATTTGCAAGAGCCCTATCAATTCGTTCTTTGATGTGTGCCTCATTGAGTCGTTTGTTGCACCAAGTATAATCTGAACCTTTATATCCCAAATCCATCAATTTACAGTCGGAAATTTGCTTCTGAAAGTTCAGTATTCTTCTCACAGCCAGAGGACGACCACCCCATTTTTCTCTCTGACTAGCCAAGTCATTAAAATCCCCTACACATATCCAGTCCCTTAGAGTAGCATCAGCAATATCATAAATTTTTTCCCAAACCTTTCGCTGCTCAACTTCATTAGGTGGACTGTATACACATGTCAAATATTCTGGGACTTTAAAGAGCTAATTGATGTGTGAATAATATTGTGAGAAGAATGCAGAATGTTCACATTAATCTCAGACTTCCACCAAATAGCTAATCCACCACTCAAACCCACTGGTTTAATTATCCACTCCTCATCAAATCCACATCGTCTCCTCAACTTAGAAACTGTTTTTTCTTTCTGCTTGGTCTCCATTAAGAAAACCAATTGGGGGTTGTGTTTTTTACAGACCTCCCTGAGGTTTTTAATTGTCAAGGCAACCCCAATACCTTGACAATTCCAAGACAAAAACCTCATGGTGCAGGGAGGGCTGTTTGAGGCCCGCCCGCGCCTTCATCCATCATGTTTTGAGTTGCATTGTCAGTACTCGACTTCCCTTCAGAACTTGAAATAGAAGATGAAAAGGATAACTTACGCCTGAGGAGACGTTTTGTTCTGTGGACATTGTTTCTTCTCACTTGTGAACCCTTCAAATTAGTACTTCCGCGCAGATTTCTCATATGGGAATTTGTAGTAGACATTTGTTGGGAGGAGTCTTGCTTGGCACGCTTAGGTTGCAGAGGAGAATCAATCTGTGGGGGTGATCTCTTAAGTTTAATAGCTCCTAGGACTTCGGCCACCTTTGATAAAGGAGAACTCGGAATATAAGGAACTATAGCTTTACTTTCATCTGGAATCTCATTTGATAATTCAACAACAAATCCAGTCCTTCCTCCTGCTATATGAGATGATAATGTGTTTCCTGATGGGCTCCCCTTTCGAATATTTCGTCCTTCATTTGAAGCAGCACTACACACTCTTTGTTTACATTTCCTTGCTGCATCAGTCATTTTCAATTCGCACCATGAAGGATTAATTGGAACAATCAAATCCTCCATGAAACGTGGTGGAAAAGCCTTCAACCATCCCCCAAAATCAAAGTCATCCTCTTCTTTGCTCGCTTGATTAACTTTACAAACCCTTTGTTCATGACCCAAGATGCCACATTTGTAACAAAATGTAGGTATCCTTTCATATTTAGTTTCAGTCCATACAGCCGTCTTATTTTTTCTTGGAACCCAAAATCCTGTAGGAATTGGCTTACGAATGTCAAGAAGAACACGGGCACGTAAGAAATTTCTAATAACTTTGTCATCCTTGACAGGATCCTCCACCATCATCACATCACCAATGGCAGATCCTAATCGTTGTGCATTGTTCCTGTTAAGAAAGGAGAAAGACAGACCATGGAATTGTACCCAAAAAGGGCACTTGTCAAAGCAAACCTCTTTATAAGTCATCTCATTATCCCATTCCTGTAAATTCAACAAGAAAGCCTGAATAGACCAAGGTCGTCCTCTCAGAACTTTGAAGTAGTCATTATGGTCTGAGAATTGGAAAATAAAAACATTCTTATCAACATCCACGACCTCCAATTCTCCATTGAGATTCCATCCCTTTTGAACCATAGAAATAACCGTCGCCTTGTTCAATTGCTTCCCAACTTCCAAGCGCCCAATTAGAGCACCCCCAGTTTTCTGAAATTGAGTTTGCTCAAGCATAATCGTCTTCCCCGGATCCGAAGACGCTCCATGATTATGATCCATCAAGGCAAGCAAATTGGGAGAAAACAGATTGGGTGAAGAAAAGGAGAAGGAATGGTGATAAACTGTCAGTTTATTAAAACAGTAACCACCCAGAAACTATTGAACACACACTCTCGAAACAGAACTCACTATATTTTACAATCACAGTGGGTGAAAGCAAGTTAACGGGTAGGCTAAAGTAATTAAGGCAAACAACAAATCAATGGATTGAATATAACCACCCACTGATGGTGAAGAAGACTCTCACGAACAGAGAGGAAGTTACTCGCCCATGTAGCGAGAGGAAGAATTTACATGTTTTAAACACATTCAAGTTCATGTTTTATTACTGTATCTTTTATAACATGTTCCCTAATTAGAGAAATATAAATATTTCATATTAAAAACTACAAATGAACTTTCATGATGTTAAATTAATTTTAAATGTTTGTTGGATGTTAATGAACAATAAAAAGGTGACCAACTCTCAAATTAGGAAATTTGAAATTAGGAAAGTGATGTAAATAAAAAAAGAAATTAGGAAAGTGGTGTAATGAAAAAGAAATTAGGAAAGTGACGTAATATAAAAGAAATTAGGAAAGTGATATTGTCTAGCAACGGAGGCAGGTGGAATATATATATAGTAGACACTTTTTCTGTTTTTTTTTAAAAAGAAACAATTTTTCTCTACGAATATATATAGTAGACACTTTTTCTGTTTTTTTTTAAAAAGAAACAATTTTTCTCTACGAAACTTAAAGCGTAAGCACACTTTAGTTTAAAAACAAAGTGAAAATTTTGCTAATCAATGGTTAAAGGGCGTAATCTCAGACAACGAAGTACGAAAAGCAAATAATGGTGGCATGAAATAAATGAGTCTTAAGTATGTCATACTATAAATATGAAATTAGTTGGGGTGATAAAATAAATGAGTTGTTAGAATCTTAAGTTTTGATGAAGACTAAAATATAAAGGATTAGACCAAGTGCCTAGGAAGCAATAGTATACTTAGGATCCCAAGTAAGAGTGCTTCCGGATGAAGATTTACTTCCGGTTAGATTAGGACTTGCGCATGCGGATGAATGCTTTCATCCCCCAGCGTCAGCAAGTAAATAACTAGGGATTTAACTTAGTCCATGAACTTTAGGTGCACAAACCCTAAGACTAAGCTATGGTTCAATCGGAAGCGAAGTTGCTTCCTGTTAGACTTAGACTGGCGCAGAGCGATAGAATAGATATTACTCCAAGCGACAGTGAGTCTACTTCCCCAAGTGAAAGCGCTTCCTGTTAGAATTAGACTGGCGCAGAGCGACAGAATAGTTATTACCCCAAGCGTCAGTAAGTCTACTTCGCCAAGTGAAAGCACTTCCTATTAGATTTAGACTGGCGCAGGATGATAGACTAGATATAACCCCGAGCGTCAGCAGAAATGCAACATCAAGTGAAGTTGCTTCCTATTAGATCTTGACTGGCGCAGACTGATAGAATAGATTTCACCCTGAGCGTCATTGAGTTCACTACGTCAAGTAAAAGTGCTTCCGATAGCTTAGTGACTAGCGCTGAGTGTTGGGATGAAATACACTAAGTGAGAGTGAGTTATAGTGAACCAAGATCCTTCATCTAGTAGTTTTACTTCCGGATGTAAAAATGCTTCCAGATACATCATAGACCAAATCAGAACACAGTCTAAGTAAACTACTCCCCATAGCAAACAAACTTCCCACAGCATGTATAATTCTTATATATATATTGCTATGTTGGACTAACCAGTATGTGCAGAACATGGTCACGCTTCCGGATGCAAATGAGCTTCCGGATGGAAAGACTCTTGACATTGGGACTCAGAGCTTAACACTTGCAGAGCAAGATTACCACTTGCGGATGAAAGATGATCATCCGTCAGCAAGAGTGCAAGAGTAAAAATCACATACTCAGAAGTCAGAATGCTTATATCAGAGCAGAGGTGTCAGGACTACTTTTCAGAGATAAAGCAAGTCAACCCTGCTATGCATTAATGGAGCATTTATTGGGCAAACGGTAACTTGGGATAAACGGCCAAATTCAAACGGGACTCCCACCTACCAAGAGTTCAAATGCTTGAAGACTATATAAAGGGAGCTCAACTTCATTTATGAGAAGAACAATTATCCTTGAATACTCTAGAGAGAAGTTAGAGCGAGGAACACAAGAAATCTTCAAAGCATTCAAGGCTGCCCAGAAATAGAAAAGAGCATTTAACACTTTGAGTGATTCTTCACGTACATATTCTGTACTCATTGTAGTTAAGTCTCTTCTTGTTAAAAGAGCATTTATTGAACTTAAGTGTGTAACATCATTTGTTCTGTAAGAGAACTTAGTCAGAAAAGCCTTCAAGTGTAAACTTCAAACCCTTGCTTGGTGTGAGGGGGAGACAGTTAGATAGGTTACAAGTGAGCCAGTGTAAAACTTGTTGTAAGGTTGCAAGTGAGCCCGTAAAACTTGCGGTTGTAAGGTTTCAGGTGAACCCGATTTAAAACCTGAGTTATAGTGGAACTCTCAGCCTGGGTGGTTGAGGACTGGACGTAGGTCAGGTAGACCGAACCAGTATAAATCCTGTGTTGTTTATTTCGAGTATTTATTTTGAAGCACAATTCACCCCCCCCCTCTTGTGCATCCATTACGTTCATTTGGTATCAGAGCCGGGTCTTTCTCACCCGATTCCAACGAATCAGAAAGCAAAGATCAAGTAATGGATCCAGATTATGGCCTACCAGATGTCGCCGTTCAACCCAATAAGCCCCCAGGCTTCGATGGGTACAACTATACGTTCTGGAAGTACAGAATGGAGACATATATCAAGTCAAGCGACTTGAGACTCTGGGATGTCATAGAACGAGGGGATAATGTTCCACTGGACGAAGATGGATTTGCAAAAGTGCGAGCCAGATACACTGCTGAGGACTATGCTCTAGTCCAACTAAACCATCGGGCCATGCACTACATCCAGTGTGCTCTCACCCACAAAGAATTTCACAGAATCAGCCACCACAAAACTGCTAAGGATATGTGGGAGGCTCTTGAGGCTGCACACTCTGGAACCAGGGGAGTAAAGGCGAGACGTATTGAGATGCTGGTTGAAGAATTCCATAAATTCGCCATGCTGAGCCCTACCGAGCCTATCAGAGAGCTGGAACTCAGGTTCACTCATCTCATCAATAATTTGGCCTCGCTGGATAAGGATATCCCTGAAAGAGAGCAAGTGAGCAAGATCCTAAAGATCTTGAAGGGTGACTGGATCACCAAAGTAACTATTTTGCAAGAAGTGCAAGGTGAATCAACCAGCTCCATCACCGCACTATTTGGCTCACTTGCTGAATATGAGCCAATCTTGCTGGCTATGAGAGCTCCTCAAACCTCATCCAAGAGTAAGAACCTTGCTCTCATTGCTCCCAGCAAAGAGATCAAGGACAATGATGAGGATGACGACGATGAGATGGACGATGAGGAGATGGCCCTGATGGTGAGGAAGTTCAGGAAATTCCTCAGGAAGAAGGAAGGCTATCAGAAAGGTGACACCAGCCAGAAGAGGGGATACAAGAAAGAGAAGGTCCCTGTGTGCTTTGAATGCAATAAGCCTGGTCACTTCAAGGCTGAGTGTCCCAGCCTGCAGAGGTCCAAAGGCAAGGATAAAAGAAAGGCACTCGTTTCCTCCATTTGGGTAAACAGCTCAGATGAGGAAGCAAGTGATGATGAAGAAGTTGCCAACCTCTGCCTGGTAGCTAGAGAAGAGGATGAGGAAGCATCTTCAGATCCTGACCTCACCAATGAAGAACATGAGGTAACTCTTCCTGAACTACAAGAGGCTTACAATGAGATTCATGAAGAATTCTCTAAACTATGTAAAGCCTATAAATTCTTGAAAACCAAAAAGGAGTCACTTGAGTCCAAGGTGGACTCACTCAGTGAGGAACTAGCGGAAGCTAGAAGATCTCCAATGGTGGATGGACAGGGTTCTCCTCAAGCAGAACCCAACATCTCAACACCTGAGAGCTGTCCAAATTGCAGCAAAATCTCAGAAGAAAATAATAAGCTGCAAAATGCCCTGCAGAAATTCACCAATGGTTCAGAAATGCTGAATATACTTTTAATAAACCAAAGGGCATATAGGGATAGGACTGGCTTGGGATATACCCCCAGGAAGAAAACGTGGGAAGAACCAAAAGTAAAGCCTTACTTAAAGTTCTTCCATAAAGCCACCAGTCATAGCTCCTCACCTTTCAGCTTCTGTAATTACTGCAACAGGAAAGGACACTCAATGTCCACCTGTAATGCTAAAAAGCATGGAGCTAACAGCTCATACAAGTGGGTCCCTAAAGGAACCAGAGCTACGAAGGATCCTCCACCTGTAAAGGAAATCAAGAGAGGACAAGGATCCCAAGCCTGGAATCATCCCACTGGGAGAACCCAAGAGTCTAGAGCCAACACTAGGCCAAAGGCTCCAAATGTGTATAGGCACAAGGATAAGCCCAAAGCTAGGCCAAGGGTCCTAGACACTAACGACAAAGGACCCAAGAGAGGTTGGGTACCTAAAATTGCTTGATTGTTTCAGGTGTGTCTCAAGGCATCCAAGAACAAAAATTGGTACATCGATAGCGGATGCTCGAGACATATGACTGGAGACAGAGACAAGTTCAAGTCTCTGGTGATCAAAGATGGAGCCACAGTGACCTTTGGAGGAAATCAAAGTGGCAAGATCACTGGAGTTGGAGAAGTCGGACCAGTCAAAGATGTATATCTAGTGGACGGTCTCTGTCACAATCTGCTAAGTGTAAGTCAAAGCACGGACAAAGGTAACTGGGTAATATTTGATTCAAATGAGTGCTTAATAGTTGATAAGCAGGATCTGAATATAGATAAGGCCAACCTAAAATGCAAAATTAAGGCAATTAGAAATGGGAATCTATATACCTTAGATTTATGTCAACAGCTAGAAGAAAAATGTCTAATATCTAGTGACGAGAATAGCTGGCTTTGGCATAAGAGACTAGCTCATGTAAACTTTACTCAATTGGACATACTAATTAAAAAGGAGCTAGCTGTAGGTATTCCCCCTTTTAAGGTTAAGCATGATTTTATCTGTGAATCCTGCCAACGGGGAAAGCAAACAAAATCCTCGTTTAAAACCAAGAAGAGAGTCTCCACCAGCAGGCCCTTGGAACTAATCCACATGGATTTGGTTGGGCCAGCAAGAGTAAAAAGCTTGGGAGGAAACCTATATGCTTTAGTGGTGGTGGATGACTATTCAAGGTTTACGTGGACTTTGTTTCTTGCCTCTAAGCAAGATGCTTTTGATGCTTTCGTTGTCCTGGCTAAGAAAGTGCAGAATGAGAAGGATCTCAAAATCACAGCCATAAGGACAGACCATGGAGGAGAGTTTGAGAACCATAGCTTCTCTGAGCTATGTGAGCAAAATGGAATTGAACATAACTTCTCAGCTCCGAGGACTCCTCAACAAAATGGAGTAGTTGAAAGAAAGAACAGGGTTCTGACGGAGATGGCTAGAAGCATGCTCAACGAGAAAGAGGTTTCTCAAGTGTTCTGGGCGGACGCTATGAGCACTGCTTGCTATATCTCCAACAGAGCTTATGTTCGTAAAGGCTTGGATAAGACTCCATACGAGCTATACAAAGGAAGGAAGCCAAACATCAGCCACCTCAGAATATTTGGATCAAAATGCTACGTGCATAATAATGGAAAGGTAAACTTGGGTAAGTTTGATCCAAAGGCTGATATAGGTATATTCATAGGATATTCCCTTAGGAGTAAAGCTTATAGGATATACAACATGAGAACTAAAACTGTAGAGGAATCCATGCATGTTGTATTTGATGAAATTCCTACATGGGGACAATCCAGAGAAGATGATGAATTACTTAACCTCCCAAAATTACCATCATCTTCTTCACCACCAAAAGAAACACCAGCAAACAATCCTAAGGAAGAAGATGAACTCTGCGATGAACCTAGAGTGCAGACTGTGCATGATGAGGCACAGTTGCCAACAGCTAGGAGGCATCACAGAGATCATCCTCTTGATCAAGTGCTTGGTGATGTTTCTTCTGGTGTGAGAACCAGAAGGCAGGTTCAAAATGAAGTTGAGTTTGGTGCATTTCTATCTCAAATAGAACCTACTTCAGTTGAACAAGCTCTTGAGGACTGCGACTGGATTATTGCCATGCAGGAAGAGCTAAACCAATTTGAAAGAAGTCAAGTCTGGGAACTAGTCCCTAGGCCATCTCATCAATCTATAGTAGGGACCAAATGGGTCTTTAAAAACAAACTGGATGAGACAGGTCAAATTACAAGAAACAAAGCCAGACTAGTTGCCAAAGGATATAACCAAGAAGAAGGCATTGACTATGAAGAAACATTTGCTCCAGTCGCGAGACTTGAAGCAATAAGGATTCTTCTAGCCTTTGCATCCATGAAGGGCTTCAGGCTATATCAAATGGATGTAAAGAGTGCATTTCTTAATGGTTATATTAAAGAAGAGGTATATGTAGAACAACCCCCTGGCTTTGAGGATCATAAGCACCCCAAACATGTGTATAGATTAAAGAAAGCTTTATATGGCCTAAAACAAGCTCCTAGAGCTTGGTATGAGAGACTTAGCAGCTTTCTGCTAGGCAAAGGTTTCTCAAGAGGCAAACTTGATAATACACTGTTTATCCTTCACAAAGATAGAGACATGCTAATTGTTCAAATTTATGTTGATGATATTATCTTTGGAGCAACTAACGAAAAGCTTTGTGAGGATTTTTCTAAGACCATGCAGGGTGAGTTTGAAATGTCAATGATGGGAGAACTAACGTTCTTCCTAGGCCTGCAAATTAAGCAGAAGAAGAATGGAATATTCATCTCCCAAGCCAAATACTGCAGAGAGCTACTCAAAAAGTTTGGGATGGATGAATGCAAGGAGTATGACACTCCCATGAGCACCACTGCCGCACTTGATGCTGACGCAAAGGGTAAATCTGTTAGCCTGCCCATGTATAGAGGAATGATAGGTTCTCTCCTATACTTAACAGCCAGCAGACCTGACATTCAATTTAGTGTAGGCATGTGTGCTAGATTTCAAGCCAACCCCAAGGAGTCACATCTAACATGTGTTAAACGTATCTTAAGATACCTTGAGGGGACACAAGAACTTGGTCTTTGGTATCCCAGAGGTAACCAAGAGTTCTTGTGGGCTTATTCTGACTCTGATCATGCAGGTTATAAAACTGATAGGAAAAGCACCAGTGGACAATGCGCCTTCCTTGGTGGTTGTCTGGTGTCTTGGGCGAGCAAAAAGCAGACCTGCGTGTCCTTGTCATCCACTGAGGCAGAATACATTGCAGCAGCCAGTTGTTGTGCCCAAGTGTTGTGGCTGAAGAACCAGTTGAGAGATCTTGGCTTGGAATTTCCTGAGGCACCCATCCTCTGTGACAACACAAGCACAATCAGCCTAGCCAAGAATCCGGTTCAGCACACTAGGACAAAGCACATTGATGTCAGACATCATTTCATCAGAGACCATGTTCAAAAGAAAGATGTCAAAGTACAGTTTGTCCCCACACAACAACAGCTTGCTGATATCTTCACCAAGCCTCTGGGGGTTGACCAATTTACTTTTATTAGAGGTGATTTGGGAATGGTAAACCCAAATGAAGTGTAAATTCCATGTACTTAATTGTTTTTCAAAATACTTCAAACAATACTAACTTAGGCATCGGAGTGCCAATATATGTCCTTGCAGGTATTCAATGTTGAATCTTAAGTAAGTGCAACCGGAAGCAAAACCACTTCCGAATGATTACACACTGACGCTGGATGATCAAACCAAGAGAGCGCCAGCACAAGTCCAAGAAGACACGTCACTTCAGAAAAACGCTTCAACTTCCAAATGAGACGTTTCGACTTCTCTGACAATATGAAGCGACACGTGTCATCAGGTATATCGATCCAACTTAAGGCGTTTACGCTACCCAATGTGTGATAATGAGAAGGAGCATGACCTTTTTTTTGCCCTTAGTGACTTTACCTATAAAAGGGACATCTCATTTCACACATTCTTCATTTTCATCTATGTTCTTCATATAAACATTTCATCAACCCCACAAAAAAAAATGGCCGAACCCTCTGAAGCAAACCCAGTTTCGAGGAAACCCTCCTCATCTAAGAAACACAAGTCCAAATCTGGGAAATCAAGCCATCAACATTCTGGAAAATCTGGGCATCGTGAAAGACATCAAGAACATCATGAAGTTTCTCGGCAAATTGCCCTAGGGCAGGATGAAAATATTCAAGGTCAGTCTGAAACTTCTGGAAGAATGGCAGAACTGTTAGTGGGTTCTAAGAAGAGGAAGTCAATCCCTAAGGAGGAGGCTGCGGCGATCAAATATGGAAAACACTCTTTGATGATGCCAAAAGGGGGAGAATATGCATTGACCACTAGCCTTGCTACCCTGGGAGTTCCTTGATGAAGAAGAGCTTCAGCGAGAGGGAGAGAAAGAAGAAACAAAGAAACAACCCCCAGCCCAAATTTCTTTTTACTTAGAAATGTTCATCTTTTCATGCATGTTCTCATATCTGCCTACTATATGCTCGCTGCTTGTAAATGTTATCTAATTATATGCTCTGACCTGTAACCTATGCTTATCAATAATATTTGTCTAAGTTACTTATTCTGAACTATTGCTTTTATTCTTCAGCTAATCCTTTCATATGAACTTAATCGATAAAGCTAAGTTTGTCATCATCAAAAAGGGGGAGAATGTTAGAATCTTAAGTTTTGATGAAGACTAAAATATAAAGGATTAGACCAAGTGCCTAGGAAGCAATAGTATACTTAGGATCCCAAGTAAGAGTGCTTCCGGATGAAGATTTACTTCCGGTTAGATTAGGACTTGCGCATGCGGATGAATGCTTTCATCCCCCAGCGTCAGCAAGTAAATAACTAGGGATTTAACTTAGTCCATGAACTTTAGGTGCACAAACCCTAAGACTAAGCTATGGTTCAATCGGAAGCGAAGTTGCTTCCTGTTAGACTTAGACTGGCGCAGAGCGATAGAATAGATATTACTCCAAGCGACAGTGAGTCTACTTCCCCAAGTGAAAGCGCTTCCTGTTAGAATTAGACTGGCGCAGAGCGACAGAATAGTTATTACCCCAAGCGTCAGTAAGTCTACTTCGCCAAGTGAAAGCACTTCCTATTAGATTTAGACTGGCGCAGGATGATAGACTAGATATAACCCCGAGCGTCAGCAGAAATGCAACATCAAGTGAAGTTGCTTCCTATTAGATCTTGACTGGCGCAGACTGATAGAATAGATTTCACCCTGAGCGTCATTGAGTTCACTACGTCAAGTAAAAGTGCTTCCGATAGCTTAGTGACTAGCGCTGAGTGTTGGGATGAAATACACTAAGTGAGAGTGAGTTATAGTGAACCAAGATCCTTCATCTAGTAGTTTTACTTCCGGATGTAAAAATGCTTCCAGATACATCATAGACCAAATCAGAACACAGTCTAAGTAAACTACTCCCCATAGCAAACAAACTTCCCACAGCATGTATAATTCTTATATATATATTGCTATGTTGGACTAACCAGTATGTGCAGAACATGGTCACGCTTCCGGATGCAAATGAGCTTCCGGATGGAAAGACTCTTGACATTGGGACTCAGAGCTTAACACTTGCAGAGCAAGATTACCACTTGCGGATGAAAGATGATCATCCGTCAGCAAGAGTGCAAGAGTAAAAATCACATACTCAGAAGTCAGAATGCTTATATCAGAGCAGAGGTGTCAGGACTACTTTTCAGAGATAAAGCAAGTCAACCCTGCTATGCATTAATGGAGCATTTATTGGGCAAACGGTAACTTGGGATAAACGGCCAAATTCAAACGGGACTCCCACCTACCAAGAGTTCAAATGCTTGAAGACTATATAAAGGGAGCTCAACTTCATTTATGAGAAGAACAATTATCCTTGAATACTCTAGAGAGAAGTTAGAGCGAGGAACACAAGAAATCTTCAAAGCATTCAAGGCTGCCCAGAAATAGAAAAGAGCATTTAACACTTTGAGTGATTCTTCACGTACATATTCTGTACTCATTGTAGTTAAGTCTCTTCTTGTTAAAAGAGCATTTATTGAACTTAAGTGTGTAACATCATTTGTTCTGTAAGAGAACTTAGTCAGAAAAGCCTTCAAGTGTAAACTTCAAACCCTTGCTTGGTGTGAGGGGGAGACAGTTAGATAGGTTACAAGTGAGCCAGTGTAAAACTTGTTGTAAGGTTGCAAGTGAGCCCGTAAAACTTGCGGTTGTAAGGTTTCAGGTGAACCCGATTTAAAACCTGAGTTATAGTGGAACTCTCAGCCTGGGTGGTTGAGGACTGGACGTAGGTCAGGTAGACCGAACCAGTATAAATCCTGTGTTGTTTATTTCGAGTATTTATTTTGAAGCACAATTCACCCCCCCCCTCTTGTGCATCCATTACGTTCATGAGTGATATGAAAATATAGTAAAATTGAATATATTATTAAATTTTTGTTATGTTTGATACCATATATGTGTATCAAACATTTTAAAATTGGTATGAAAATAAATAAGGACGGAATGATGGAAGACATTTCATGTATTTTTCTGAGTGATACTGTTTTTTTTTTATCAGGACTGAGTGATACTGTTACGAACTTAGGTTTTATTACCTTCTAAATATTAAAATTATGGATTTAAATAAATAAAATATTAAGTAAAAAACAATGTATGAATTTAAATGAATATAATATTAAGTAAAAAACAATGTATGGATTGTTTAGGTTTTATCACCTTATACATATTAATATTATAGATTTAAATAAATATAATATTAAGTAAAAAACAATTTATGGAATATTCAGGCTTTTTTGTTGAACCTACTAATGAAAATTTCTAATATCAAAAAGAGAAATAAATAGTTGAAATTGAAATTAGATAATTTGTTTAAAGATTAAAAAATTGTAAATGTTGAATATTATTCATGTTTCACATAAAAAATATAATATTTGTATCCTTCCAAAAATAGTAGGTTGTGTTAAAAATCTTTCTTTTCTATGGCTCTCTTGAGTTGACTTTATCCTCTCTCCCCTGCCTCTCAAACTTTTTGGGTGGTGGTGGGATCTCTTCTCTCGTTGTTGTACGAGCTTTTTCATTGGCGTCTCCTTCCCCGGTTCATGCCGGGGAAGGAGACGTCCGTCACTTTCATTGTTCTGCTTTTATATTTCTTCCATTTTCAAATAAATTGGTTTAGGAGGTTCGACGACAAGAGGAATTTCTTCTATCCAATCTTCATCTTATGTATTAGTTTTGTGGGTATGTTTGTTTCCGTGAGATCTACTCATGGAGTTTCTTTGAAAACCAAATTGATTGGTTTATTGCCGATAAGAGGTGTGGATCCTTTGGGATAGTTCTTTGAACAACCACTACTCAATGGCGTTTCTACCGGTGACAGTTCTTTTCTACTCACAAATTTTCATGAAGGAAAGATGAAGAGGATGATAGGGTTTTTGCGGCGGCGGCGGCTCTCTCATATCCATGTTTACCATTTTAGGGTTTCAATGTATTATCATTTGAATTTTGTTTTTTGCAAATCTATTTTGTATTCTCATTTTCTAGTTTAATAAAAATTCCTGCTTCTTGATAAAAAAAAAATAGTAGGTTGTGTTTATTTTTTTTTATTTGGGCAAAGGAACACATAAGAATTTATCTAGATTTTTTCCTCAATGGAACACAAAGTGTATATAAAAAATAATAAATTTAATTAATTGTTTGGTTCATTTATTTCTTATCACAAAGTTATATATTATTTTACTATTCTGATTATAATTTTTATATCGAATCATATGTATATGGTTATCTTATTTTTTTATCAGCATATGGTTATCTTATTTGAATTCACTGATTTTGAAGATGGACATGTATGGTATGTAAACGTGAATATTTAAATAAAATGAGACAACTTAAATTAAATATGATATCCCTCCTTTTTCTAAATATAAGATATATTTAGAAGTTTTATCTTAAATCTAAGTATAGGATTTAATATTGATTTTTTTTTTCAATTTTAACCAATTTATCTCTATCAATTAAAGAAAAAGATTGAGTTATTTAATTCTTAAAAAAACACATCATAGTAACTAAAAGTTTTAATTCAATCAAATTAGTTGAAAATGTCCTTTACTTCACAGAGAGAGTGTTGTTGTTGCAATTAGAATCACTTGCTTCCAAGCCAAGAAAAAGGGGGAAAATAATTGGAAGTCCTATGAAACACATATTATTAAGGTTACGTGACAATTGAATTTAATCATGTGTAAAATTATCACTTCTTTATTTCCTTTTTTATTTCCCCATTATGAGTTTAAAATTTACGAATTTGTTGTCATTCATTTTTCCAATTAATTACATTATATGTCAAATAATTGAAAAAAGAATCACCATTCATTGTGATGAACATTACCAGGTGAACAAAAGCCTATAGCTTATACAAACATTTAATAGAGATGCTCTATGTAAAATGAGAAAAAAAATTTGATAGATACAAATATAATTTATTTAATCAACAATAAAAAATAAAATTATATAATCAAATCTCAAGAGAGGAAGAAGCATCATCATCTAAACTTCCCCAGATTTATTTCATCATACTCATTATTTTGTAACGAAATACAATGAACCATTTTAGATCCCATTTGCCAACGTCGCAAACATGCAAACATTGATTGTTTCAAACACACATACTTTTGCTTCTCCAATGATGCTCTCATACCACAAAACTTCTCATAAGATGACATTTGTTATCACTGCTTTATATTTTAAATTTGATATATTCAAAACACAGCCACTTGATATATTTGTTGCTTTGTTATCACTGCTTTATATTTTAAATTTGATATATTTAAAACACAGTCACTTGATATATTTGTTACTCTTCTCTTACAGAAATAAAAGAGGAGAAATTTAATAACTTCAGTGGGAGATTTTCAAAGTGATGGAGACATTTAATGTACTAATATAAGCATAACAACTTAATGGAGATAATAATGATCTTTTTATGTGAACCCATTATGTCAATGATTTAATTGACATAATAATGTAATTAAAGTAAAAAAAATATTAAACAGTTATTTGAAATCCAATCATCATAATTTAGATTCCCATAAAGGTAAACACCTCCACATGTTATTTTCTAGAAAAATCAACATTATCGAGATTTGGTCATATTGAAAGAGAAAGATAGTGCCGATACCTTTAAAAAACATTTTATAGACATTCGTATATTTAAACAAATTAGGGCATTCATATATTTTTTTGGACAACGGACATTCATATATTTAAACAAATTAGGAAAATTACTAAAATAAATTGATGAGAAATAAACTTCGGTAATAATGTATAACGGTCTACAATAAATTGATAGGGCATTTGTATATTGACATAATTGCTACTGTTTAAATAAACTATTTAGTGTTTATATTATCAACCACCCAATCGAAATTTATGCGTAATTTAATATCTTGAATTCAAACTATAATTGATTTTTTTTATCCATGATCAAGGTATCCCTCACTCGACAAGTGAGAGACTAATCATGCCTAATTTAATATCTATAATTCAAACTATAATTGATTTTTTCTATCCATGATCAAGGTATCCCTCACTCGACAAGTGAGAAACTACAATTAGTTTAGGGTGAATGAGTCTTTGCCACTCAATTGAAAACTGAAAATATTGCATTTATTTATTTTATAAATTTCCTATTTCAAATGCGCAATAATGATTTTTCTTTCTGTGAACCCATTATATCAATGATATAATTGACATAATAACATAATTAAAGTGAAAAAATATTAAGCAATTATTTGAAATCCATTAATTATAATTTAGATTCACTTAAAGGTAAACACCCCCACTGGTGACTTTTCAGAAAAATCAACATTTTTGAAATTTTGCTATATTGAAAGAGAAACATAAGATGGGTTTTTTTAAAAAAAAATTTAAGACATTCTTATATATAAACAAATTAGGGCATTCATATTTAAAAAAAAACAACTATAAGTATTAATTGATGAGAAATAAAATTCGGTAATAATGTATAACCGTCTATAATAAATTCATATGGCATTTGTATATAGACATAATTGCTAATGTTTAGCTAAACTATTCAATTTTTATATTTTCAACCACCAAATAGAAAATTAATGTGTAATTTAATATCCAGAACAGAAACCATAATTGATTCTCTCACAATACATATGCAATTAAACCCAATCAAATTACTGATAAAAAAACGCAATCAAATTATAGTGTCAAAATTTCGGAGAACATCAATTTTGTACTGGTGAATTGAAGACTGAAAATATTGCATTTTCTATTTAATAGATTTCCTATTACAAACGAACCAAAGTGATATATTTTTGTGAACCCATTTTGTCAGTTATATAATTGACATTATAACGTAATTAAAGTCCAAAAATATTTAGCAATTATTTGAAAAACAATCATCATAATTTAGATTATCCTGAAGGTAAACACCCCCATTGGCGATTTGAAGAAAAATTAACATTGAAAGAGAGATTTTTAACAAATTAGCAAACTTTTTTAAACGAAAATTTGAATAAAATATATGAATCTAAAATATATCACAGATTGAAACACCCCCAGGGGCATTCATATATTTAACTAATTATTTTAAATAAGTATTTTAGTGTTCATTGCTGCTTCACTAAAAATCGGTGATAATGTAGAACAGTATAATTTACATTTAGTAATTTGTTGTGTGGTAATTTGAATAATAATGGTTCTGGTGAAGTGTAGGAAAAGGATTCACAAATGAAGATGTGCAATATATGGTAATTGAAGAAGGAATGTTTGGGTGGTTAATGTCAATTTTTATGATTAGGGAATCCTACTTCCATATATATATTATGCACAAACGCACACACACATATATATGTACACACAAAGTATCAACAACACAAGAAGCACAACACAAACCACTTGTCGAAAACATATTAGTGCTCTGTGCAATATTGTCCGTCAAAGAAGGTTTGTTCTCAATCAGCTTCTCCTGTTGGATTGAACAATTCACTCTGAAACCCTTTTCGTGTGTGTTTGGGAACCGTTTATAGACCCCAATAAGTTGGTTGGAGTTACATAAACAGTTTTTGGGTTTTTGGTCATGTTTGGGTCCTATTTATTTCTGACCAGCTTATTTGGATAAACTGGTTTGAAAAGCTGGTTTATGAGAAACTCCAATTTGAAGCTTCTCCAACCAGCTTATTTCTGAGAAACTGGTTTCTAAAGATGAAAGTTTGATAGATGAATATAATTGTCATCAAAATCAAGAGGCTTCATCATCAAATTTTTCTACATCATCTTCTTCTCGCATGAATCGTATCCGTGACAGGATTCGAGATCAAATTGTAGAACAACTTTGATACAACTAATTATGGAATTGAATCATCCAAATGTAATGTGATAGACATAATCTCTAATTTATATGCATTTTAATGTATTAAATTTTTCTTATTTGCAATTATTGGAAACCTTATGCAATTTAATCTATTAAATTTTTTAATTTTAAATTATTGAAAATATATGAATATTTTAATTGTGTATTATTAAATAAATATCATGTTCCCATCTAAACTGGTTTCTCAAAATCACCATCCAAACATGTTTGTAAAAGTAGTTTGAAAAAAAACACTTCTGCAACTACGGATCCAAACATAAATCGTTTCTCGCAAACCAACTTTTACCCAAACCAACTTTTAAAAAACCATATTGAAAAAAAAAACATTTCTCCACCACTTTTCCCAAACACACCCTTCATGGATGGGTCGGTTTGACTTAAACTTGATAGCTCTCAAGCTCTCCCATGCATGTATTTCCAGAACATGCACCCTAAAACATTACAGAAAGAAGCATAAACATTAATATTGCACACATGCACGTATGACGTAACTATGATTTGGTTTCAATTTTAGCAACATTAGTTAGCAAAGATAAAAGCCCCCGGCCAGCATATGCAATTAATCATGTCTGTGTATATATGTATCATGTATGTACTATGAACTCTTAGCATTCACGTTATTGCCCACTAATTAATTATACACACCTTATATATAATGAAATATAGTACTCTTATCGTTACCTTACTGCGCGTATTGACAGCAAAAGAAGGGCTGATGAGAAACGTTGAGGTCAATGCCATGAGTGTAGGTGAACAAAGAAATCGGCTTTTGATTGAATGCAATGAGAGATGGGCAGAAGAAAGGATTGAATGAAGTGAGAGGCCTTGGAGTCTTGATTTGATTCAGAATGAGAGCCATGCATACACTTATATACACTCACATTTTGGATTTTTTTTTATTTGAATAAAAGGTGAAGTTGACGTTATTGAAAAAGGAATTTGAGTTGGTCAAAGCCATCGACATTAATGATTAAAAAAAATGGAATGATATCCCACGTGAGTATGTGACGTTCAAGGGGCAGCCATCCAATTGGTGGTCTTATATTTTATTTTAATGACCAACGCGGTGTGCTCGAGAATTGGTTTCTATATTCATGGAATTAGAAAAAGCTATGTAAATTTGATTTTAGATTTTGTATATGTTTTTCTAATACTTTTAAAAGCTCAAATCTAAAATGTTCAAGATACAGCGCAGCCTATTAATATTTAATTTTTCGTACTCATGTTTCCATGAGTAGGAAATCCTGTGTGGTCTCATCTTCTGCACCTGTTATCATCACGTCTTTGCAATTGAAATACTACCGTTTTGCTTTATTATAATCTTCAAATAATTTATTTACATTAATCCAAAAAATAATATAGTTAGTTAACAACAAAAAATGTAAGAAATTTATTTTTTCCAATTATACCTTATTTTTAATTATGAAAGAGAGTGTATGAGAAAAAGGAGAGAGAGAATATGGCACGGAAGAAATGAAAGGAATATAAGAGAATGCATGGAAAAAATATAAATAATAAGTGGTAAAATTGAAAAAAAAAAACTTAGACAACATAAACTTAAAATGAAGTTTATATTTTGGGATGAATAACTTTACAGACTTGAAGTTCAAAACAAGGATGGATGAGAACTAGTTCATCCTTAATGTAAGATTAGTTTATTAATAAATTTTGAAGAATCCATTAAAAATAAGAAATAAAATATGACTTAATTATATATGATCTCTCTAGAGAAAACATGTATAATTATATCAAATGCTATTTATGAATCACACAAATTAAATTAAAAAATTCAAATAGAAAAAAATGGAGAAAAACTTATATTTACTACTCAAAATTACTTTTTTTTTCGGTGAGTGACCAAAATTACTTTTTTACGTAGTCTTTATTTTTATAAGAGTGGAGGTATAATTCATTCATTTGAGAAACACTCCAAAGAATACTGTTTTCCAAGACTTGGACGCATGAGAAATGTGTCAATCAACGTCAAGACTTGGACTACGTCAAGGTCTATCGAAGTGTAATATAAAATGTCGTCCATGGCCGACATTGAAAATTCAGTGAATCAGTTTGCGTTGAAAGAATGTTTTTTTATTAGAAACGTTGAAAGTATGTTTACAGATATAATTTATGGGATTTTTTATTATGAAATTGTTGCTTCCATTCCTTCTGCCTCTTCAAAATTTTCATGACAACGCGAACTCGCTAAAAAAGAAGGGAAAATGAAAAAAAAAATAACATTTGAAATTTAAGTTGGACAAAATGAGGTCTTCACTTACAAACTTTCAACTTGGACAAATAAGAGATAATCCTCAATTTATCCTAAATTAAGTTTGTGACTTTGTGGTAAAGAAGTAGTTATTGGTGATTCTCAAGTAGTTACCAGCGATTCATGAGTAGTTACCGAGGTAATTACTCATGTACCACTATTTAGTAAAAAATAAAAGAACCTTTCAAATTGATTTCAGGGAAAATCCCAAATAAATTCCTCCTAATATCCAAAAGGACAAGTGAGGAACCTAAACTTCCAAAATAACTATGAAGGAACCAGCATCTACCTCTTATTTTAAAATTTTGGAGAAAGACAAAATTGCCCTCATCTTAAAACACAAATTGCGAGAAGAGGGTGAGTGTTAAGGTGCGGTAGTAATTTGTGTTTTAGGATGGGGACACTTTTGTCTTTTCGCAAAATTTGAGTAATGCTTAAGCCTAATGCTGAATAAATATAATATACTACCTCTTGTCCTAAATATAAGACCTAGTTAACTTTTTTTTGGAAAATCTTAAAAAAGCAAAATAAGTCAATCATAAATTGATTTACCTAATTTTTTTCTTAAACTAGTTTATTTGACCTATAAACTAATGATTGATCTAAAAATATATCAAATATATCATAATTTAATAACATATTTTGTAACCTTAACATCTCCAAAAAAAGTCAACTAGGTCTTATATTTAGGATCGGAGGGAATATTACATTAGGCTAATGCTAAGTTTATTATATAATAAATATATTATATAAGATCATTAATTAATGATCTTATATAAAAAGACTATTTATTCAGCATTAGGCTTAAGCATTCGAAAGGCCTAACAACGCTTGAAATATTTTTTAAGATCTACTTACAATGTAGACCCTTAAAAAGATTTCATATTTACACTAAAAAACTTTTGATATGTATAAAGAACTTATAAAACGATATACTATGTGTGTAAGTATTTAATAAAGTTATTTATATAACATATTTAATACTCAGCAGGCTAGACCTAAGTTCTTGTAGATCAAAGTTGAATGGAATATGTCTTATCTATTTACATAATAAGACTTGTAAATAAGTCTTGACCTGACCGATATAATAAAATGTTCATGTCGTATTCTACCTATTTAAGGTCTGATCTATTTTCACCCTTATCTATCTAGCATGACCCATGCATGTCCCCACCCATAATTTCTATATATAAGTATATTTTCAGGTATGAAAAATATACTTTATAAAGTGCTTCTTAAAAACGTGACCTTGACGATTCTTTGACCAAAATTAATTACTACTATCAGCTCAATATTTAACGAATATTGATTGTCTTGAGGAAATTTGCTGTATAGTCCAACTATATCACATATGCATGTCTGTTTTGTAGAACAATCTTAGCTTGCGTTGCAATACACACAATCTCGCTCATCAGTCAAAGACTTGAAGATGTTGATGTTAAATAAACATTGCTATTTCTGGCTTTTCTTTTCATGCTACACTACCACAGATTACCCCATTTACATGCGCTTATTTTGGCCTCTACATACGCTTATAAAGCGCATGTATAGAGGGGCGCTGGTAAAGGCTCTACATGCGCTTAAAGCGCATGTAGAGGTACATACCTCTACATGCGTTAAAGCGCATGTACAGGTGGCCCCTTTACATACGCTTTAAGCGCATGTATAGAATGTTTTTTTTAAAAAAAAATTATTATAAATTTACATTATTTCCCAATATAACCACCAATACTAGCTGTAGTTCATAGAACCAACTAGCATTATATCAAAAGAATTTACCAGAAAAAGTCAATTACTTAATATCTTCAAAAATGAATTATATATCAATATAACAATGCATGACCACTTTCTATAAGATCCTGACGGATATGGACGAGATTAATAGCCTTTCACAAGTCTTCCAACACACTAGCTTTAGAACTTCGAAGTTTTAAACAAAACTCCAAGGACTCCAGCACTGATGCTAGACCAGCATCTGAACCCCCTAAACCAATCCAATCAACACTGAAACATGTTATCATGACAACATTTAGCAACACTATAAAATGTGCATATTATTCCATATTCAAGAAAATAAATTAATACAAACCAAAAGCACATACGTTTGATGGTTGGTCTATAAAACATGAATATTATTCCATAATCATATCATTCACTATACTAGGCTTCATTAACCTTCATTCTACCACAACCCATATACTATAATCATGTCAACTTTCTCCTGATGAAAAACTTTAGAATCCCAAGTCAACCGATTGCTTTCCCCCTCTCCTACCATATTTTCACAAGCTATAACCATCCAAGATGTTCCAAAATCCTCCACCTTTCATTTTCTACATCCACCTATTTAGAGGATTCTGGCCAAAACTAATTAAATGCAATTACTATCCATTTATTATATGAACATACTATAGACAGCATCCTTTATAAGGGCTAATCCCATCTCATCAAGATGTTTAGTTTTTTTTTCTGGTCAGACCTACACTGCCAGATTTCAATCATTTTGATAGCATTTTCAGTAAGAGCTCCATCAAAACTCAGAAGAAAAACCCAAAACTTCAGAAAGTCACAGTGCTGCCCAGTCCCTACTTATATCAACCAAAAAGGCTCCCTTGAAACATCCATAGACCAACCATAAAAAAAAAAGACCACGAGAAACACAAAGACCAACCATCAAAGACAAGAAAGAAACACAACCCTTTCTCTGTAGATTATTCAGGGCTATTTTAGCACCACGAGAAATTTGATCATTCCTCACAGAGAATCTAAACATTACATATCATAGCCACCTATATTTCTCCTTTTTTTTGTCCAAATTATATCATCCATCCATTAATTATACTGAATCAATACAGATAGAACCAAATTTCTGGAGAAGCCCAAAAGGATTCCAAACAATATATTCCAAATCAAACAGACTACAGAGCAAGAAGAAAATTAGCTATACCATGTAGCAAACCCTGCCCTGATATGGCTTCTGATCAACACACACTACTTTGAGTTTCAAATAAAAAATCATATACTCACCAGTAGGATACTTGAGGGCAGCAGATACACGACAGATTGATGGAATTGCTGAGGGATCCCGTGCGCCAGCTCTTGTTGTCAAAATAGCTGCATTCATCTCAACATTCGCAACTGCTTCCTGTCCACCGGCACCACTGGTGCCCATGGCCTCTAGGAGTGCCTGAAGAACCATTCAAGAAATAATTAGTTGAAGTACAACTAATTAGACAACTTAATCGATATTAAATGCAAGTCTTGCTGAAGCCCTCAAAGATAATAGCTAATTAAAAGCAACTTCACTAATCAAACAAGAAGAGCTAAAAATTTCATTTTTTCATAGCTAGCATGGGTAAATTATGCACAAGAAAAATGTTGGCATTAGAGCATTTTAAACCTGTGGGGAAGAAGGAAGCATGTAAAGGCTATTATCTGGACTCCGATAAAAAGCAGACGCTTCTTTCTCAACAAGATCCTTCGCATTATTTGAAATCTCAACAACAATAGCACAAGCTGGAATTATAGTGCTTGATGCATACTCCCTTGCAGCTAACGGCTGCTGACTCCAAAATGAAGCAGCATCCTGCCATAATAAATATGAAAGGAGAATATCAATTGTGGTTGTTCATAATCATTTAGGATAAAGCTAACAAGTAACATGCAACAACGATTCAGACATAGTTGTACATTATAAAAGTAAATAGAATCAAGAAAAAAAAATGTAGAAACAAATTTTTTTAGCTTCTTAAATATAGCCTTGACATATAATTAAGATAAAGCTAACAAGCATACTGCTACTAACTATTGCATCCAGATTGCTGCAAATTCAAGTAAGATGTTTTGGAGAAATTGATCTCAAGCCCAAGACATATCAGTTACCTCCCAGGGGAAATGACGTATCCATTTGTTGACAAGGCATTTCCTTTAGACACCGAATTTCAATTAACCAAGCCACCTTAACTTTTAATTAGGTCTGCTACACACTCCACAATTAATTAGTTTTATTTTGTTATCTCCCTTATCACACTATCTGAGTCATCTCCCTTATAAAGCTTTATGATATACCACATGGACTACACTTGCTGGGTTTTCAAAACTACATCTTTAATGCATAATCAAAATTCACAGGTCATATTGAAAAGAGGGTAGAGGTCTTGAGGGTACTACATTAAACCAAGGATAATAAAATGCAAAGAATACCCCATTTATATTTCAAAATTACTCCTATTAACACAGGAAACATGAAAATAATGGATGGAACATACTCTATTGGCCTTTAGCAGTGCAGTGTATATTGTCTCAAGTTCCGATCTACGAGCATCAAACTCTTCAATCTTTTTCCACTTATTTTTCAAAGAATCTTCAGCTTCTTTTCTCTCGGCAGACAATTTATTCAACCGCAGTACTTCCGACATTAGGGTATTTAAGCTTGCTTTCAAACCAGCCACTTCTCTTTCCTTCAACCAAACATCCAACTAAATACCAGAAGACAAAATGAAGAAACGGATCACCTTAATTTCATTCTCAAACAACCAATTTCATCCGTGAAGGTACATAATTTAATTTGCACAAAAACCCTAGAAATGGATCTCCCAAATCAAGAACAAAGGGGAAAGAGAAATAAGAGTCATTACCCAGTGTTAAAGAACTATATGTAGTCTCCACACTCACCGGAGAACTCCCCGGAGAACACCTAGACAGACGGCTCACCACGAACCCATCACTTCACTCTCTCTTTCTCGCCACAAACACACACCCGCAAGTGAAAGGAGAAAGAGGCAGCAGAGGGAGCTCTTCCATCACTGAGTGACGGCGGCGTCGCCGCCCTCTACTAACCCAGGCGAAGTCGCCGGAGGAGGAGAGAAGGGAGAGAAGGACGAGTAAGGTGAGTGGGTGTGTCTGAAATAGGCAAGTTCAGCTTTTATATTAAGTTGGAGCCTTTACATGCGCTTTAAGCGCATGTATTGGCTTTCCTTTGTTATTTTAATATTTTATGGCTTATACATGCGTTTAAAGCGCATGTAAAGATCAATGTCCATTTAATTATATGGATATTCATATGATTTGGTGCTTTTCAACTAAATTGTTTCAATACTTCATCTCAAAATGCTCAAATCTTGTGCTTGACAATGTTATAGTGAATTCCATTGAAGAACAAGCCTTTACATGCGCTTTAAGCGCATGTAGAGGTAGAAACACCCTTTACATGCGCTTTAAGCGCATGTAGAGGGTGTTTCTACCTCTACATGCGCTTTAAGCGCATGTAAAGGGTGTTTCACCAATTTCATAGCACCCAAAAGTGGTAATGGAGCCTTGAAACACTAAGTCCACAAGCAGGAACACCTTATGAGGTCTGAGAAGGACCTCTTATGCATGACTCCATGTTTTGCACTTCAGTAGTGCCTTTACATGTGCTTAAAGCGCATGTAAAGGGTGTTTCACCATTTCCATAGCACCCAAAAGTGGTAATGGAGCCTTGAAACACTAAGTCCACAAGCAGGAACACCTTATGAGGTCTGAGGAGGATCTCTTATGCATGACTCCATGTTTTGCACTTCAGTAGTGCCTTTACATGCGCTTAAAGCGCATGTAAAGGGTGTTTACATATAATTTTGAGCTCTTCACCTAAGTTCATTTTATATTTTATCTCTAAATACTTAAATTCTTTTCTAGTCATTGTTTTAGTGAATTTTAATTGATGCACATTTCTATACATGCGCTTAAAGCGCATGTAGAGATAAGGCCTCTACATGCGCTTTAAGCGCATGTATAGATTCTTACCTGTACATGCGCTTAAAGCGCATGTAAAGGACCCTCTATACATGCGTTTCTTCTAAGCGCATGTAAAGGTGCGTTGGTAGAGGGACAATTTGTAGTAGTGCTATGCGTATGCGTATGCGTATGCGATACCGATTTTAATTAAATTTTATTCATATAGTAAATTGAAGTGAGTTGTTTCATATGACATGTTATAATTACCTTTAACAAAAGTCACAATTTAGAGGAGTTCGATCGATTATTTGGAAAACAAAGTTTTGTAACCTATTATAGATAATTATTGTAAAAAATAAATCAAGGTTTAAGCAAAATTTGTTACATTATGAAATAATGTGGAGGTCAATATTTGGCTATGTAAGCGATGCACGGATTTTTTTTATTTCTAATAAAATACAAACATATATTCAATGAATATATTTAATTATATATGATGAGTTATCAAATAATGGTTATGTAAACATCATGCTTATGTGATTTTTAAAGAATAACTTACTCTATGCGATGTATGTGTTTTTTTATTTTTGATTAACTATCATATACCGCTTTAATGTAAAAGTTTCTTTATATTTTAATTGTATGGAAGTATTATATAAGATATTTAACATGACATCCAACAATTGTTATGTAGCAATTCGATATTTATGTTACTACAAAATCTTGTTAAAAGACCATTTAAAGTTACAGGAAGATGGTTGACTTAAAGAAATCCATATATGCATTAATTGTGGATTGGTTGTTATAATTTTAATCTCAGTAGGGTATGTATATAGATGAAATGATACCACAAATTAAGGAATTAAAACCGTATCATCAAATTTAGAATGGTGTGAAAATAAAATGAAAAGTAGAGCTTAAATTTTTTATTGGTTAGTGATGAGTTTTTATTTATGTGGTAATTAAGTCAATCTGGCACAATCAAATTTCAATTGGGTGTGTGATTGATTAGTAGTTATGAAAGATTGAAATGAGATCTCTGTAACTGGGTGAGTAATATGATCCTAAGGCATCTAGGTGTGGCTGCATAATTCTGAGTGTCTTAGTCTTTCATTACAATGTTAAAAGACCATTAAAAGTTAAAGGGAATATAGTTGACTTAAATAAATTCTTATATGCATTAATTATTGATTGGTTGTTATAATTTTAATCCCATTAGGGTATGTTTACAGATGAAATGAGAATACAAATTAAGGGAATTAAAACCATATAATGAAATTCAAAATGGAGTGAAAATTAAATGAAATGATAATCAATGTCACCACTTTATCCCAAAATTATTTTTTTCTGAAAACACTTTAAAAAATGATGCAGAAGGTTTAATGGTTTGGGAGCAACACCTGCCATTTAAATGCTTTTTAATTAAATCAGATTTGGTGTAGTTGGAAGATAATTTAATTGTGCCGAGATTTAATGGGATTTAATTCTGATTGTGCAGCTGTTTTAATTAGGTGATACTTTAGTCAATCAGGCACAATTAAATTTCAATTGGGTTTGTGATTAGTAATTATGATAGATTGACATGAGATCATTGTAATTGGGTGAGTGATATTATTTTAAGGCATATATGCATTAATTGTAATTGGTGTGACTATATACTTCTTAGTGTCTTAGTCTTTCATTATTTGTTTTCTAATACGCGGTGTGCTCGAGAATTGGTTTCTATGTTCATGGAATTAGAAAAAGCTATGTAGATTTGATTTTAGATTTTGTATATGTTTTTCTAATACTTTTTTTAAAAGCTCAAATAAAAAATGTTCAAGATACAGTGCAGCTAGGGGTGTAAATGAGCGGGGCCGAGCCAAACTTTACCTAAATAGGCCTAGGCCCGTAATGCAAAAAGAAAACATAGGCCTAGGCCTAGGCCTAGTTGTAGGCTTTTTTTCAGAAAAAATCCTAGGCCTACGAAAAATATTAAAGGCCTGAAAGCCTTTTTAAAGGCCTACTTACACTGTAGGCCTTTAAAAGGCTTCAGGTCTATTAAAGTCTACTTCGAATTTAGACTTTTAAAGGCCTACATATCAAGTTTAAAAAGACCATAAATATTATTATTATTTTTTGATAACACTAGGGTAATAGGTTTTAGTTTTACTAATAATATTATTACTCCCTCCGGTCCTAAATATATGACCTAGATAACTTTTTTTGGGGAGATTAAGGAAGGCTTAATTTTAGATATCTTTCCAATAATACCCTTCCTTAATTAGTTTAATTACTTAGTAGTCCTTCCTCCCCTATCAAAGGAGTTGTTAAGAAGAAGAAGAGTAATTTAGGAAAAAGGTGACCCAAATTGTATTTAGGTCTTATATTTAGGACCAAAATGAAGTCTCTATCTAGGTCCTATATTTAAGACCGGAGGGAGTATTATTTTATTATTACTTATTAGTAGTTTTATTAAATAGGCCAGACCTGAAGGCTTTCGAGTCAGACTTTAGTGAAATAGGCCTGGCCTTTTTAGTTAAGAAGACTATTAAATGGGTCTGAATCTGGCCTATTTATCAAAAAGGCCGAGCCAGGCCGAGCCCTAAATAGGGCGAGTCATAGGCCGCCTGTTTATGGCCTGACTCATTTACACCCCTAAGTGCAGCCTATTAATACTTAATTTTTCGTACTCATGTTTCCATGAGTAGGACATCCTGTGTGGTCTCATCTTCCTCACTTGTTATCATCACGTCTTTGCAATTGAAATACTACCGTTTTGCTTTATTATAAACTCAAGGTCTTGTAGATCAATGTTGAATGGAATATGTCTTATCTATTTACATAATAAGGCTTGTAAATAAGTCTTGACCTGACCGATATAATAAAATGTTCATGTCGTATTCTACCTATTTAAGGTCTGAACTATTTTCACCTTATCTATCTAGCATGACCCATGCATGTCCCCACCCATAATTAATTTCTATATATAAGTATATTTTCAGGTATGAAAAATATACTCCCTCCGGTCCCTAATGTAAGAGCCCAAAATTTGAATGGTTTTGGTCCCTAATGTAAGAGCTCACTCCATATTCTCTCCTCATTTAATGCATTTTTTTCTATTTTACCCTTAACTCTCTTTCATATTTATTAATGCTTATATATTTCTCTCTCTTAAAAGTATCATAATAAATATGGGCAATTTTGGAAAAGAAGCATTAACTCCAGACACCCAACTAACATTCACATGTTTTCTTAAGAAGCGTTTTTTTTACGGCTAACTCTTACATTAGGGACCGAAGGGAGTGCTTTATAAAGTGCTTCTTAAAAACGTGACCTTGACGATTCTTTGACCAAAATTAATTACTACTATCAGCTCAATATTTAACGAATATTGATTGTCTTGAGGAAATTTGTCATATAGTCCAACTATATCACATATGCCTGTCTGTTTTGTAGAACAATCTTAGCTTGCGTTGCAATACACACAATCCCGCTCATCAGTCAAAGACTTGAAGATGTTGATGTTAAATAAACATTGCTATTTCTGGCTTTTCTTTTCATGCTATGCGTATGCGTATGCGTATGCGTATGCGTATGCGATACCGGTTTTAATTAAATTTTATTCATATAGTAAATTGAAGTGAGTTGTTTCATATGACATGTTATAATTACCTTTAACAAAAGTCACAATTTAGAGGAGTTCGATCGATTATTTGGAAAACAAAGTTTTGTAACCTATTATAGATAATTATTGTAAAAAATAAATCAAGGTTTAAGCAAAATTTGTTACATTATGAAATAATGTGGAGGTCAATATTTGGCTATGTAAGTGGCAACCTTTACCTCACAAAGATCCGAATTATGTAATGAACGATATAAAAATTTCAAATACTCGGATGATTTTTACAAGTGGGCGAAAGCCTAAAAATGATATATAACTATTGACCATGAAATAAAAATAGTGCATAACAATTTTAAGGTAAAAAATGATACCCAACTTTGACAATGGAATTAGACATGAAAAGTCCAAAATGACTTTATAAAATAAAAATAAAAAAAAAACACTTCTACCCCACCTTTCTCTCTCCTGATAAAAAAAATTAAATCACATGTTTTCAATGTCTTTTATTTTACAAATTGAAAAAATTGTTATTAGTTAGTTAATATTTTTATGATGCCATGTGAGATTAAAAATTACACATAGAGGTTATACATGTTCAGTTAAAAATTATTTAAGTTACTTAATTTTTTTATTATAAATTTTTTTTTGACCTTTTTCTTACCATAAGTTAAGACACTTATTAATAGTACATTGTATTACCAATTTATCTTATTTTTAGATATTTATTAGTTTATTCTCACTCTCTCACTCTTTTGTTTTTTGATTTCAACTCTCTCACTCTTTCTTGTTTATTGTAGATAAGTATTATTAGGCTTTATTTGTAAAAAATTGAGAAAAATTAGAAAATTTTTTATACTTAGAAACAATTTGAAATTTGAAAGTGGTCTTATATAATAAGACCGCTTTCAAATTTCAAATTGTTTATATTAAAGAATAAAGGGCAAGACATGACCGGAGCTCTTCATAACCACTAGGACGGCCCCACTAGAAAATATAATTATTTTTTATAAGTAAATAATTCATTTCCTAATTTAAAATACATTATTTAATAATTAATATTCAATATACCATTGCAAAAAATTATTTCATTAATTTGTTTCTTAACTTCTATTATTTTTGAATTTATTTAATCATTTATTAATTATTTTTTATGATTTAAATGTTATAGGACCAATAGGACATGTCATGTGGCCCGAATAACATGTTCTACCCAATCTTAGTCTTAGGCCACATAGGACCAGGCCAAAAATGTTGGTTCGAATTTTTGTAGGACAAGACCTATGGCATATAGTTAGCTAGGTCTGCGATCATTACCTAATCAATTACCTTGTTCACATGAACTAATTGGAATTTTCCCAAAGTTAAAAAAAAAGGAAAAAACCTTATGTCCAGTTACTTACATAAGTTCATCCAGTTACCCAATTAAAACATGACATGTGGGTAAGTGGACACCTAAGCATTCAAGTTAGAAAAACTCCTCGTCATCTTCTGTCAGTTCCTTTCTCCCTCTCATTTTCTGCAACAAATATTTGATCTCAAACTGTATTTCCCTCTAAGAGCAATCTCAGCGCCTAACTTGAGGGTAGGATCGGCGGCCAACGTACATACAAAATGGAAGTGCTCATTGTTTGATTTAGTGGAATCAAGGGTATAATCGCAAACCTTCTATCAATACCTTGCTTTGCTTATTTTCCTTGTTTGATTTAGTGGAAGGAATTTTTTATTATTTTGTTGACTTTATGACTTCTTTTGATGCAGAGGCAATTTATAGCTTATTCTTTGAAATAAATTAGTTGAAAAGGAATTAGGAAAATAAACTAAACACATTATATATTCTTATGTTTTTATAGTGGATGTGACTCTTTTGCTTTCTTTTTTTCCACTGAGTGTTTACTTTTGTTATTTACTTACGTGTGGTCACAGAAGTCCGAGAAATATTTTTGTTCACGACAAAATAATCGGCTATAATTATTTTACTTGGAAATACAGTTTTATTTATATGTATCCTGATCTTAATTTTAGCTGCGTATCAAAGTTATGAAGTATAATTAGAAAATTGAGTTTTTTTTTTTGCTCTCCTAATAGTTCATTTGATCCCAAAAGTTATGAGCCCTAAGATATTGTGTGTTAAATTGTACTTCTTCACTCTTCAATGGTCCATGAACAAAATAATTTTTTTAGAGAATAAAAAATATCTAAATACACACATGTATATATATTATTGGATTGCATGTTAGCATATTCATTGAAATAAATTAGTTGAAAAGGAATTAGGAAAATAAACTAAACACATTATATATTCCATTATGTTAGAGAATATTGGAGAAATTTATAAGGCAATATTTCAGAGCATAAAAAAGTTAAAAGGAAATATTTGGGTGAAGAGTATTTTATATTATACTTTTCCGGAAATAAAGCAAAAAAAAAAAATAAGTAGCGTAAGAATTAATCTAGTTGCAAAGGAATTAGGAAATATCAAGGAACCACTTAAATCACTATAAAAGACACAGAAAAATTTTAGGAAACCACTATAAAAGACACGCTTTAGCTGAGGGCGCGTAATTGGATTCGATTTGAAAAAACGAGAGAGGAGAGAAAAGAGTTGCAGACAAGACATGTTCGAATACGAGGATGAGAAAAAGCGGAAGCAGAGGGAGGAGTACGTTCTGGATGAGGATGATTATGCACTTCTAGAGGATAACATTCATCTTCATCGTAGGAAGGTTAGGGTTGTGGATTATATCGTTTGTTTAGGCTATGATTTAGGTTGTGGATTATATTGTTTGTTTAGTTTATGATTTAGGTTGTGGTTGGAATTTGTAATACTAACAACTAAGGTAATCTAACAGGAGATCAGAAAGTTCAAGCGGCTTAAGAAAGGGCAGAGGAACGATGAGGATGAGGAATTTGATAGGAGTGGTAAGGATGGACGAACTGATTTTGATATTGGTGAAGATGATATGTCCGACTTCATTGTGGACGACCAGGAAGCTCCTATGAGGTAATTTATTTCAACTACTGTGCTTGGATTATTAGATAATTTACTTATTTGTTTCTACTGTACTTGGATTATTAGACAGTTTACATATTCTGTTGTTGCCATAGGCTTGAACCAGGAGTATCTTCTGCATTACAAGAAGCTCAGGAGTTATTTGGTGATGTTGTTGAGCTGCTTCACTCTCGCAAGCAACGTCTGGAGCTCTGTGAATATGGAGAGACTAGGCTTGAAGATGAATTTGAGCCTGTTGTCCTTTCTGATAACTACATGACAGAGAAGGACGATCGAATTAGGGAGCTAGATGTTCCAGAAAGAATGCAGGTACTTTGAGATTTGTTTAGACGCTTTGTTCTGTTTTTCAATCACCCTGGTAACTCAATTGGTACATTTATTTCCCTACAGATTTCAGAGGAGAGTACTGGTGCACCTCCACTGGATTCAATCAGTCTAGAAGAGGAGAGTCGTTGGATAGTCGATCAGCTTACAAAAGGGATGGTGCCTTGGATCCACAAGAAAGATTCTGGCAATTTACACATTAAAGCTCATGATATCACCAGATTTTTGGAACTGCATCATGGACAGAAATTAGATGTTAGCATCTTATCCATGCAAATAATTAACACTTTCGTTTTATCTTTCTTAGGCTCTATTTTGTTGATTCTAACCTGCAAACTTTGACCCTCTCTAGATCCCTTTTATTGCTATGTATCGGAAGGAGGAGTGTTTAAGCCTTTTGAAAAATTATGACCAACCTGATGATGAGAATTGGCACAAAACTGAAACGCCTCCAGCTTTAAAATGGCACAAGGTGCGTGCAATTTTTTCTCCTAACTATTGTACTTGTGATAATTGTGAACTTTACTTTTCCTACTGTTTAGCTCTCTAAATGGCTTCATTGGTTATGACATAGGTGCTTTGGGCAATTCAAGACTTGGACCACAAGTGGTTGCTTCTGCAGAAACGGAAGAATGCCCTCCAAGCGTACTATAGCAAACGGTTTGAAGGAGAGTCCCGCCGCGTTTATGATGAAACAAGACTTGAACTGAACCAGCTATTGTTTGAGTCGGTTATGAGATCATTGAAGGCTGCAGAATCAGAGAGGGAGGTTGATGATGTTCACTCAAAATTCAACTTGCATTTCCCTCCGGGGGAAGCAGGTGTTGTTGAGGGGCAGTATAAAAGGCCTAAAAGGGAATCAATGTACAGTGCTTTCCGCAGGGCAGGGCTTTGGGCGGTTGCCAGCAAGTTTGGGCTCAGCGCCGAACAACTTGGAATGATTTTATCGCTTGAAAATATGGTAAGCATGCTTAGATTAGTGATTTTTTGGGTTTCATGAACAGTGGTATTTAACATCCATTTTATAGATTAACGAGTTGGAGAATCCTAAGGAAACACCAGAAGAGATGGCTTCGAATTATACGCGTGCATTGTTTGATGCACCTCAACAAGTACTCAAATCTGCTAGGCACATGGTATGATCATTCTATCCTATTTCTTATACATTTGGAAGGTATTTTTTTTGTTGAGTGTATGCCTATATTGTTTCAGGCAGCTGTTGAGATTAGTCGTGAGCCTAGCATTAGGAAGCACGTCCGTGCCAATTTTATTGACCATGCTGTGGTATCAACGTGTCCCACTGCTGATGGAAATGTAACTATAGATTCTTTCCATCAATTTGTTGGGATAAAGTGGTTGCGTGAGAAGCCATTATCTGAGTTTGAGGGTGCACAATGGCTCCATATACAGAAGGCTGAGGAGGAGAAGCTCCTTCAAGTTACTGTAAAGCTGCCTGAAGAGTATCTTGATAAGTTGACAAATGAATTCAATGATTATTATATCAGTGACAGTGTTAGTAGGTCTGCCCAACTGTGGAATGAACAGAGGAAGTTGATACTTCATGAAGCAATTTTTCGCTTTCTCTTACCATCGATGGAAAAAGAGGCAAGATCTTATTTAACGAGTAAAGCAAAGAATTGGTTGCTCATGCAGTATGGGAAGGCTTTGTGGGATAAAGTTTCTATGGGGCCTTATCAACGCAAGGATAATGATCTTAGTGCTGATGAGGAGGCTGCCCCTAGGGTTATGGCTTGCTGTTGGGGTCCTGGAAAGCCCCAGACAACTTTTGTCATGTTAGATTCATCGGGGGAAATGCTAGATGTTCTTTACACTGGGTCCCTTACTTTACGGTCTCAAAATGTTAATGACCAGCAACGTAAGAAGAACGATCAGGAGCGTGTTTTGCAGTTCATGAAAGACCACCAACCACATGTTGTTGTTCTAGGAGCAATGAATCTGTCTTGTGCTCGCATGAAGGATGATATATACGAGGTTAGCAACTTGATTTCTCATGTTCCTGATTATTAAATCCATGTTTGCTTCAACATTAAGCTGATGATGTTGTTGAATTGTTGATGCATTCTCCTGCTTAATGTTTTTTTTATATTTCATTAAGCGTTGAAAATGTTTAACATTTTTTTCTGTTATATTTATGGTTTTAGTGCATGTGTTTGGCCTGCATGTATGATATGGATCTTGGGGTATCTATTTCTCTTAGTGTTAGTGGGCAATAACACAGTTGTGAATGGAGATAATGGTTTTAATGTTTTGGTTCTGGTGAAGCTTCATCGGGTTTGAAGGCATTAGAATGTCCTTTTGTGAGATGTAAGTCATGTAGGAATGGTGTTGTACTTTTTTTTTCCAGGACTCATTGCTTATATTACTCTCTCTGTGTTGGGTAGTTTATTGTGAACAGATTTAGGCTCAATTCTTTAGTCATTCACCTTGACTATGATCTAAAGTGGCATCAAATTTTATGGACTAATTGGAAAGATGTATCAAGTATTAAGGTGTTTTTACAAAAGTTTGTGCAATTAACCTTTTCGGGATGACTTGTTGGTTCTCTGTTATCATGGTCTGTCATCTTTTCTTAACAGCCACATAAGGTTATCAGGCACTTTGATTTCTATTTTCCCTTTGCTTTTGAATTTATAGACTTCCCTTTAACCTTTGAATTTGGATAGAGAGACTTTTATTTTTGGCCCATCTCCATTTTTTCATTTTGAAATACCATAATGTGGAATGGATTTCTGCGAGAGGCTATATTGCCGGTGAAATTACTAAGCTGAAAATGCAAAATTGCTGTTTAGCTTCTTGGGCAAGCTCCTTTCTGTGAGGATATTTCATAGTTACATATGGGATACAAGTTGTTTGTGTGGTATTTCCACTACAGCTTTCACTATTTTTACTCAATAGAATTGGCTAATTGGCTCCCGCTTCTTTCAGCTCATTTTTAAAATGGTGGAGGAAAATCGTAGAGATGCTGGGCATGAGATGGATGGCCTCAGAATTGTGTACGGGGATGAATCACTTCCACGTTTATATGAAAATTCTCGAATTTCATCTGAACAACTCCCGTCACAGCAAGGTAACCGTTGTTGAGTCTGCATCCTTTTTGTGTCACTTGTAGTTGCTTCTAATTAATCTATTTATCCTCACATTGGCAGGTATAGTGAGGCGGGCAGTAGCACTTGGAAGGTATCTGCAGAATCCCTTGGCAATGGTTGCAACATTATGTGGACCTAGAAAAGAAATTTTATCGTGGAAACTGAGTTTGCCGGAGAGCTTTCTCAACACTGATGAGAAATTTGGGGTGGTTGAGCAGATTATGGTGGATGTGACAAATCAGATGGGCTTAGATGTCAATTTAGCCACAAGTCATGAATGGCTATTCGCTCCTTTACAGTTTATTTCTGGGCTTGGTCCTAGAAAGGCTGCATGTCTACAGAGGTCCCTGGTAAGAGCTGCAAGAATTTTGACCCGGAAGGACTTTGTGGCGGAACATAAGCTGAGCGAAAAGGTTTTTGTCAATGCAGCAGGTTTCTTGCGTATTCGGAGGAGTGGGTGGGCTGGTAGCAGCAGCCAATTTATGGATTTGCTAGATGATACGAGAATCCATCCCGAGTCATATGCCCTTGCGCAAGAAGTGGCTAAAGATGTGTATGAGGCAGACGGCACAGGCAATGCAAATGATGATGAGGGTGCGCTGGAGATGGCTATAGAGCATGTGAGAGATCGGCCAAGTTATTTGAAAAAGCTTGACGTTGGGGAATATGCTAAAGGAAAGGGACGACTGAATAAAATAGAAACTTTCTATCAAATAAAAAGAGAACTGATTCAGGGTTTTCAGGATTGGCGCAAACAATATGAAGAACCAAATCAGGATGAAGAGTTTTATATGATATCAGGTGAAACTGAAGAAACCGTTGGTGAAGGAAAAATTGTTCAAGCTACAATTCGCAAAGTGCAAGCTGGAAAGGCCATATGTGCCCTTGAATCAGGGTTAGCTGGAATTCTCCATAAAGAGGACTACACAGATGACTCGAGGGATTTTGTCGATTTGTCTGATAGGCTAAGTGAGGGTGACATCCTCACTTGCAAAATCAAATCGGTTCAGAAGAATAGGTATCGGGTATTCCTTGTCTGTAGGGAGAGTGAAATGATAAGCAGTCATTTACAGAGTAAGCCTAATCTTGACCCCTATTATTACGAGGACCGGAGCTCTGTACAGAGTGTACAAGACAAAACTCGCAAAGAGAAAGAGCTTGCAAAGAAACATTTCCAGCCCAGGATGATTGTGCACCCTCGTTTTCGAAACGTAACTGCGGACGAGGCAATGGAGGTTTGTTGCTTAGTGTTTTTGACTGTGATAACTTCGTGTTATATCAATTTCCATTGGTTACTAGAAACACCAGTGTTTGCATGCTCTCATTTTTGTTTAAGCATCATATGAATATATTCATATAGATCAGTCGTTGTTGGTTAGATTGTATCACTAAGCTGCATCCTAGACTTTCTAGAGAATAACCTCTCATGAGCAATCAAATCTTAAATTATATAAGCTGCCCTGTCGCAGCCTCTTGTGGGTATTTCATTATGGTGGTTGCTTAGCTCGTGCGTCTTTTATATGCAGTTCTTGTCTGACAAAGATGTTGGAGAAAGTGTAATCCGGCCTAGCCCACGCGGGCCTTCATTTCTTATTTTAACTCTAAAAATCTATGATGGAGTTTATGCCCACAAAGATATAAAGGAAGGTGTAAAGGAACATAAGGATTTCCAGGCTTACTTCGGATTGGGAAGACACTGACAATTGGGGAGGACACTTTTGAGGATATAGATGAGGTAGTTAACACCACTGCTTTCAAATGAATTAAATGCCTTTCTTTTCTTATTTTACTGGATCTTTTCTCATAGCTGATTGTTCTTATCCATTGTTGCTTAGGTAATGGATCGCTATGTTGATCCCTTGGTAGTTCACCTAAAGGCAATGCTGAAGTATCGCAAGTTCAGGAAGGGTACAAGAGAAGAAGTTGATGAACTTCTGACTATGGAGAAAGCAGAGTGTCCTATGCGGATAGCCTACAGTTTTGGCATCTCTCATGAACATGCAGGCGCATTCATATTGACTTGTATACGAAGTAGGAGTCCCCACCATGAGTATATTGGTGTTTATCCAAAAGGGTTCAAATTCCGGAAAAGGATGTTTGAGGACATTGATCGGCTTGTGGCATATTTCCAGAGGCACATTCATGATCCCCAGCGTGATACACCTTCTTTTGCTGATATGGTGCCCATGCGAAGCCCGGCCACTGGCTGGTCTTCAGGTGCTTCATTGGGTAGTGCGTGGGGTTTCAATGAGGGTCATCATTTCCTTCAAAATATAAGATCTATATTTTAGTATACTGCACATTGCTCAGGCAAAAAAAAAAAAGTATACTGCACATTGCATTTATGATACAAAAACTGCACATTGCATCACTTGAAATATATATAATATTGTTGAGTAAAGTGTTAATTTTTTTAGTTCAAAAATTAATTAAGTTTAGATTACTTATGATTGGGTACTATTACAGGAAATATTATAGCTTTGTGATTGATTAATAAATTCATTGATTGATGATTTTGATTTGCCCATCAAATTAGTAAAAACGAAATCCAATCATCATTAATAAAAACATTAGACGTCGAACTACACTTCCAATGCAACCAAATCACCACCCATTATATGTTACATGTATTTTGAACAATATAATGTATTTTGAACAATATAATCATTTAACATAGCACTTATCTCTCAAGTCTCACCATTTCTTTTGTAATCTTCAGTCTTCACACCTTCCACCACGAAGACCTTTTATGGCTTCATGGAAGACCATTAGAATTTACCTAAAAATATGAGAAAATCAACTATTGCATTAGATAATTTCACCAATCAATCAATTAATTATTGCAAATAATAAGGTGATTGAATAAATGCACAAAACAATAAGCAATTTTTGTATTATGGAGGATTATTAACAATTGCCCAAAGGATGAGGAGGGCGGCTGCTGCGGCAGGTGCAGGGAGGGAGAGGGGGCGAACTGGACGGAGAAGATGATGGGGAAGGAGAGAGAAGGTGGGGTTGGAGTATTTTTTTTATTATTAAATGTGGGGCTCACACCTTCAGAAATAATTAAAGTGAGGTCCCTAGGGACTCTACTTTAATGTCTCAAGTTAGTGAGACTTTTCTAATAATAAGTCCCTTACAAGGGACTTGTAATTAATTTCCTTTTTTTTTGCCACATGTCATGCCACGTGGCACAAGGTGGCAAGAAAAAATGTCTGTTACCTTAAGTTGACGGAGATGGGCATTTTTGCCCCACATTTGAAATATGGTGAGTATTTTTGCTCCAAAAAATATTTCATGGGCATTTTTGCACCTTTGTGCAAATTTCGTGGGCATTTTTGCCCTTTTGCCCTATGTTTTTTTGAACTATTTTCAACCTTTATATATTATATAATATTACTCACTCCAGTCCTAAATATGAGATCACTTTTAGAGTTTAATTTATTCTTAAATATAATTAATTAGAGATACAAATAGGCCAAAGATTAATACAACCAACTCTTGTGATTCAAGAGGGATTTGACTGTCAACCATACATACGCCAAACTTCATCTCCAACAAAGTATCTTTACCCTCTTACACTCAATTCCATTTCCATTTCCATCACACACTTTCCGTCCAACCAAACGGGTCATTAATCTATGGGTCATGTGGTCTTGTCGGCATTTTGACCTCTGTTTATGTTGACAAATATTCACTCTTATGAGGGCATATATTTGATATTTCTCATGATCTATACCTTTTAATTGCTGCGTGAGCATAATCATAAATTTAACCACGGATTATATATAACTAGTGGAGAAAAATATGACCCCTATATTTGATCTTAGTTATAAAATCAATTTGATTTTTTTGTTGTAGTAAAAAAAAAATAGGCTAGACCATTAAATTATACTCTTTCAATTCCTAAATATAAGACAACTTTCAAATTTAAAATGTTCTTAAATATAAGATCACTTTCTAATAATTTTCCCCGACTTTTTTTATCAAATTAACCCTAGTAACTTTAATATATAATAATAAACACAAGGAGAGTGAGAATAAAGGTATATCATTAAAGTGAATTGGTAATATCATGTGTCAATAATTAACTTAACTAACATCCTTAATCTAATTATTACAGAAAGTGATTTTATATTTATGAACAGATTAACTTATATTAACATGCTATTGATTGTAAATTGGTTTATAAATAAAATAATTTTTTTATGAAGAAAGATGATGAATATAAACAATTTAAATTAATTATTTTGCCTCCTTATTTTTTTCAAAAAACTGAAAAAGTGACTAGTGTTGGTGTAGGTGAAATTAAAAGATTTCCAACTATACTTGATTAACAAGTCAATTATAATAACAAAGGGCGAAGACCCAAAAATGATACATAACTATTGGTTAAGGAAAAAAATAATACATAACTATTCCAAGGTACAAATATGATACTCATCTTTTACCTCGTGATCAAAAATGATATTTTCACTTATATGACAATAATATTAGACATGAAATGTCGAAAATATTCTTATAATTAAATAAACTTTTACCTGACGGCGATTAATTTATAAGGGCATTTTGGACTTTTCATGTCTAATATTATTGTCATATTAGTGAAAATATCATTTTTGATCATGAGGTAAAAGAATCTTGCACATTTGTCCGTTTCATTCATCACCAAAAGTTAATTTTGGTGATGAATTAATCAAAACACGAATCAAGAAATAAAACATTGCCAAATTTATGCCACTTTCTCTAAATGCTATTCTTCCTTGCCTTTTAAGCTAGTATAAATAAGGAAATAATCATCTGATCTTAACTAGAGATTGCTTGGAAGATTTCTTCTTCAAGTCAAAATAAAATGAACTTAAAATTTTTACAAGCATACATCAAACTATACACCGTCTTTTGCTTAAAGCCATAGCCCCAGCTCAATTATTCTTGTCCATAAGAAAAAGCTCCGTGAAGTTCAAATTGTTCATTCCAGCACCCAGCCAAAAAAAGTTACTTCATATGCAAACAAGAAGCTGCAAATAATAAAGGCTCAGTTCAATCCTAACTTTCAAAGAAACAATTCCCATAATTTAATCAATTTTACTACTCAATTAGTAACTCAGTTGATATTTGCAATCCATCAATGTTTACAACATGACCTCAACTATCAGAGGCCCCAAATAAATAGAGGAGAAATTCTTAAACTGGACATCAATTCATTCTAACGTAAATATTCATTCTAAAGTAAATGTTTCAAAATAAACTTAACAGACTCAATCTTCTCCCTACCACCAAAATTTACATAATAGATTACAAATCATAGCAAACCCCAACAAGTTGCAAGGACAATCTCACAAAACAGAACCACATCAATAAAATCCAAACTGACTTCAAGTTATAGGGCATAAGCTGTAGAAGAAAGAATCCAGCACAATTGGAGAGGACATACAAGAAGCTTGTCAGGCTAGCTACCACATAAAACCTTTTCATCCAATGAAATAGTTAGAAAGGCAGGATCAGCAGCATTACTATCTATGTACAGTCACACAACCTTTGATAATATACTGCCATATTCATTCCCTTTTTATCATGTTTAGCGTAATAACATGTTGAGAACATTGACTAGGACTAAAAGATACAAATGCATTAGCATTAAACTCTTCTTGTTACCCGGGAGTGTATGGGATGCTAAATAAAACCAGTATTCAATTCATTTCCTCTCCAACAAATAAGCGCTCAGATATTTACGTTGTGAAATATCAACCTTAATAACCCTCAGTTCAACATGTTTTTCAATGAAACAATGAGATCTTTTAGTCAACAACGTGCTAAGTTATGGAGGTTGGCAGTCTCAAATCCCCAAATGCATAAGATCTGGTAAGGTAAACATCTCATCAACAATTATCGTTGTTATTGTCAACGTCATTGGCAATCTATTGTGATCGAGAGCAAACAGGTTGTACCTCCCCAAATCAAAAGCGTGGAAACAAAAAGAAAACCACTTACGCACGCACATGTTCACAGTTATACCCCAATAACCCGTGTTTTTACTTCATGGAAATTAAGGCTGTGAAAAGAGCATATGTCCATACCACTAGAAGCCAAACTAAATTAAAGGAAAATGCCAAATCTTTGAGACACAAGGGACAAGATCATCTCAACACCATATATTCAGCATTTCAGGTCTTTGCCAAAGTATGAGGGCCTGTTTGGTATGAGGGGAGGGGAGATAAATTTATTTTTTTAACTAGAGAAGTGGAGTTTAAAGTTCCTAATTTACATTTCTTATTCTTTCACCTTAGGCCTCACATTTCTTAATGTGTCAATAGCACAATTTCTATAATTTTTTAAAATTCAACTCACAAAAATTTTCCCTCCTCTCCCATTCCCTCCAAATCCCTCATACAAAACTGAACTTATGATAAAAAAATGCAGAATATCTATTTTGCAATGCGTATTTAATTCCAAAAAATGCAGCACACACAAAAGCCATAAACATATGAGTTGATATTAAGCAAATAAAAAGACATGGAATTAAAAACTTACATCTGTTGAATTCCAAAGTGAACAAGCACTTTCTTCCAGTGAGTGCAGTATCCCCACTTCTCAGGTTCACTTACCTGCAACGAGCAAATAATTTGACAATGCCAATAAAATTTACCCCTACCAACCTAGAAGGAAAATTTTAAAGATAAATAAACAAACATGAGCATATCATGACATCTAACATGAGGTAATGGCACACTACCATAGAGGCACGTATTCCCTCTTTCTCAAGCATCAAACTTAAATATGTCAATTTCTTCATATTTTCTACGCTCTCCTAGTAGAGATAAACAAGTAACATAATCACTCAAAGTGGCCTTCCTAATTTCATCTAACTCTACCTTCTTAGATTGCTGTAACCAAACTGATACATCTAAATGGATCCGAATTAAAAGACATTTAAGTTTGCCATTTAAGTGTGGGAGCCACCTAAAATCCTATCCATCCACCGTCTGAATAAAAAACTACACTCAATTACAGATAACTAATCATCCAAAACATCCAACAAGATCCCCGACCTTCCATAGGCGGCGAGCGGCGGCGGCGGCGGCCGCCGGCCCCGACTTTTACGAGGATGATTAAGCACACATTATTTTAAAAACAAAATGAAAATTTCGCTACAAGAATTTCTTCGGCCCAGCAACATGTTTCGACGAATCAAAGGCGTTGAACGACACTGATTGCTTCAAGAAATTTAGCATTTGAACTTAGGTGAGTCTTCTCTTTTGATTTATTCCCATATCTTATTGTTTTTGTGCGAATTGGAGAGAGAGTCCGAATTGGGTGTGAGGTTTTTGAGTGGTGAAATTGTTTAGAATCAAGTTTGTGTAAATACTAGACTAGGTGTTGTAAAAAGATATAAGCATTGTTTGTGTTTGAATAGTATAGCTCAAAAGTAGCAATTTGGAATTGTTAAATTTTAACGTGGTTCTTTGGGTTTCTATGTTTTATTCATGGCTGGATTTTGCTTGGTATTTTTGGAGGATTTTGTTTTTGTGAGTAATCTGGAATTTGCAAGGAAGATGTGATTTTAATGATTTCTCTATTGTGTTTAAGTTTTGACTTTTAGTGATTAGTCTTAATAATGATTAATTCTCTATATTTCTTGTTTACTTATGAGGAATGATTTAAACCATGATTTTCCCTTAAATTTTCCTACTTTTGTTTAGTAGTATAATAACTTGTTTTGAATGAAAATATAATGTTAAATGCCATCTACGATTGATGTTGTGAATGACTATAATTTTGGGTAACATTGTGAAACTAAAATGAAATTTTTTTTTGATAAAACTAAAATGAAATTTTGTTTGGCTACTTTTTCTAGATTCTGGTTTTATAATTAAGAGTGTATTCTTGGAGTACTAGTTTGGATATGATTTTAATGGAGAAATCAAGTTGTGCGATTGTTAAAGATTTATTTTAATTGTTCTTAAGGTATAAGCTTTAAAATTAAGAATAAAACAAAACTGATTTTGTTCATTGATAGAAGTTTCTAGGTACTTTATATGTGTTAGGAAGAGTTGCAAATAAGTGGATTGTAGATCAAATTGTCTTTTAAAAAAATACTAATAATAGAAATTTGCGCCTTTGGATTTATAGGGTAACACATAATATGGTGACTTAAATGATATAAACTTTCATTAGGAATAGTTTAAAACATTTGAGTTGTGCAAGTAATAATGCAAAATTGTAAATTGTTTGAAACTTTTTGGAAGATGAGATTGAAAGAAATTTTTTTTAGGAAGTGAAATATAGCCTAATTGGTTAGATTACGTGGTGATTTATGGAATATAGAATCGAGTAATCCACGTTGCTTTTGAAAGATACAAAACAATTAATAGTAGTATTACAAACCATAGTATTGAATCTGTAAATTTAGTTATCTTATTGATTATGAATTAGAGGACATGTCCTTTTGTGCAAAAATTCATATTCCAAGATTTTGAGATGATGATTGTAGATGATCAAGGTTATTTAGGTTCAAAATTGTAGTTATTCCAATGACGGTAGGATTATCAATATGATAAGATGTTTGGATCAATGAAAGGATATGAAGTGTTGTCAAGAGTTAGTGGCAAAAAAAAAGTTTCTCATAATTTTTGAGGACGGAATTATTTAAGGGGGAGAGAATTGTAACACCCAAATTTTTATTCTAAAATATAATTAAATTAGATAGGAATGAAAAATATAAATTATAAGTTAAAGTTTTATGAAATTGAATAAAAGATAAAATTTTGGACAAATTGTTAGAAATTATGAAAATAATGTTAATATTTTCTATTTTGTATTATTAGACTATTTGTGTATTTTAGTCATAATTGTGAATTATAGTATTAGGAAATAATTGGAGTAGAAAGATGTTTGTTATTATTAGGGATTATTCTTAGGTAAACTTGTAGGGAAAGTTTATTATCTTTTAGAATATTTTTGTATTATAAATTATAAATATGTTATCATATTAATGAAATAATCTTGTTTCCACACAAACTAAGTTTTATTTTTATTAAATAAATAAATAGAAAGAAGAGAGTTAAATAGAGAGAAAAGGGTATAAGTGTTATATAAAAGATGTTGAGGTCATAAGTATAATTAGGAATAAACAAGTGGGTAGCTAATTGGAATTTTCCCTAGTCATTAAATATAAATATATAAGTAAACCTAATCAGATCTTGCATGAATTTGGGTGAGAAATTCTTACTCTTCTCTAATTTAATTTTTGCGTAAATGAGTGAGAAATTTGGGGAAGACAAATGGGTGTTTGAATTTTGAGATGAAATTTTAGGAACTCTTATTGATTTCTCTCTCTTGAAATTGATTAGGAATTTTCTTTTTTTTTATACAAAAATTTTAGGAATGGGTTTGGGTTCAACCCAATCCAAGGGTAGGGCACCTAACTCTTGATCTACTGGGGCCTATCCCTGTGGGCTCTGGGAGCATGACCAGCAAGCCCTTTATGTCTGTCCACACAGGTAGGTTACTCCCAACTTCACTTAGCTACGGAGATGTCTCCCCAAGCGCCGCCATAGAGACACAACAAAGTGTTACTCCCCAGGATCGAACTCGCAACGTGGTGGACAACCCGACGCTCATTGTTCAATCCCTTCGCCACTGAACCCACAGACGATGGGTATTAGGAATTTTCTTTGATTATCTTTCTCTCTGGCCGAATTGTCTTTCCTAAAGAAACAAGAATTATGTAGTATGATTTAATTGTCTTTCCTAAAGAAATAAGAATTATGTGAGTATGATTTTTTTATGATGGGTGTTATTGTTTCCCATGTTTTTAAGGATTTTGGGGTTCAAATCATTAATTAATCCATGTTTGAATGTAATGGAGATAAAAGTGTTCTCTACATGTTTAATTTATTGGGTTTTGGGTGTTTCATTATGTGATTCAAATATTCTAAATGGGAGATTGTTGAACCAATGGGTAGTTGGTTGAGCTGGTAAGTGGGCTACAACCCCCGTAAGGATGAGAACGCATGTTCGAATCCCGGGAAGCGCTCTTATTGGGAGAGGGGACAACCTTGTATATGTGCGCAACACTCCTACCCCTCGAGTCCGGATTAAACCGGACGGTGATTAACCAAAAAAAAATAAATGGGAGATTGTTGATGTTTTCTATGCTTGCATGATGAGCTAGCTTACGAAGTTGGATGATTCTTGGAATTTCAGATTTGGTTGTCTTGATGTGTTGTTCCTTATTTTGGTTGAATCTTTGTTTTACTTTGCTCTTCTCTTGGCTTGATAAATAAACTATGATAATTAGGGTAGTTTTTATTTCTCATATGTTGTTAAATGTGATGTTAAATGTCATGTAGTTATGATAATTTGAATTATTGTAATTTAGAGTTTAACTGGTATATAAATCTTTGGATGACTGAAAATTTAGGCTCTAGTTTATTGTAATTAAGGATTTTGTATTGACAGCTACATGAATGGTTTAGGTAATTGGTTATTGGTTGATTTTGTGTGCGGTTTTGTTGGTGTCTATCAAGTATGAAGCTATGCTTGAATACACTTTTCCAAATTTGTTATGAGTATGGTCTATCATTAGCTAATTATGATTCCTATTTTCCTATCTGTTTCGTCATCACAAATTGAAATCAAATCTGATTGATTTTGTAGTGTTGGTGTGTGTAAATTAATTATAATGGAATATTTTTGTTTAGATTCAACTCGTATTTGGAAAATGTTATATGCTCTTGTAAACAAATTTGATTACATTATGAGAAATTGAATTGTTCATTTCTTTTATTTAGGCTATTCGCGTGCTATGATTGGAATAATATTGTGTTTGCAATATGTTTGACATGTATGATGCTTCTTTGTTGAGATAAATGGATAATGATCGATGAAGAATGAATTCTGTTGTGATGTTAAAAGGTTCTTAAATTCTTTTAAGAAACTTACAATTTTGTTTGTCAAACTTTGAGAATCATTTTAAATGAATTATGAAGACTTAATGTATTTAATTAATGTTTTTTAGCATGATACTTGATAATTATTTTAAATTCATATCTAGACTTATATGTGTTATATGTACAACTAAGTATTTTATAAATAATATTTTCTTGGGTAAACGTTAGAATTTCAAAGTGAAAGATAAATAAGATAAATGTTTTAAGGTAGGAAATAATAACTAGAAATGTGTTTTTAGAAGTTTTGTTATTTTATAAAATTAATATAAATCATCTTACGTATCTTAACTAACTTCATTTTGTTTTAAAAAGTTGATTCTCAACTTGTTTTAGAAAGAATTATTCCAAAAAGCCAATTTAATGAAAATGTTTTAATTTAGACAGTTTTTCAGTTATCTATTACAAATTTTAAAGTTCTTAATATTTATTTTATAACAAAAATCATGATTTTCAATTAAATTATATTTAATATATTTAAAAATTAGTTACACTTTATTTTAAAATTAAAATGAAAATTTCGCTAATCCATAGCGAAAAATGTAATCTCACACAACGAAACAAGAAAAGGAAATAACAGTGGCATGAAATAAATGAGTTTTGAATATGTCTACTATATTAAATTAAATTTTTGTTGTGCTTGATACCATCTAAGAGTATCAAACATCTTAAAATTGGTATGAAAATAAATAAGGATGATGAAATGTGATACTGTTATTTCATTTATTTCACCATTATTTCATTTTCGTACTTCGTACTTAAGACTCACAATGAAGTCTGCCATTTCATCGTATTCATCCTCGTATGTCATCGACATCGTCTTACCGCTTTTTTTTAAAACAGGAAAACGTCTTGATTTCTAAAAACCATTGATGAGGTAAAGGTTGACCTCCAGATTATTTATGAAGTCCGCCATTTCATCTTCTTCACCAATCATATTCATCATGAACCTTGTCTTCATCCTTCGACATCGTTTTAACGCATGTTTTATGAAAACAAGAAAAAGGTCTCTATATATTTCACCTCATTTACTCTTAGTATCACTTTCCTAATTTCTTTTTTTTTATTACATCACTTTCCTAATTTCAAATTTCCTAATTTGATTAGAAGAACATTAATTATTTAAGTTACTCAATTTTTTTATTATAAATTTTTTTTTGACTTTTTTCTTACCATAAGTTAAGACACTTATTAATAGTACATTGTATTACCAATTTATCTTATTTTTAGATATTTATTAGTTTATTCTCACTCTCTCACTCTTTTGTTTTTTGATTTCAACTCTCTCACTCTTTCTTGTTTATTGTAGATAAGTATTATTAGGCTTTATTTGTAAAAAATTGAGAAAAATTAGAAAATTTTTTATACTTAGAAACAATTTGAAATTTGAAAGTGGTCTTATATAATAAGACCGCTTTCAAATTTCAAATTTTTTATGATTTAAATGTTATAGGACCAATAGGACATGTCATGTGGCCCGAATAACATGTTCTACCCAATCTTAGTCTTAGGCCACATAGGACCAGACCAAAAATGTTGGTTCGAATTTTTGTAGGACAAGACCTATGGCATATAGTTAGCTAGGTCTGCGATCATTACCTAATCAATTACCTTGTTCACATGAACTAATTGGAATTTTCCCAAAGTTAAAAAAAAAGGAAAAAACCTTATGTCCAGTTACTTACATAAGTTCATCCAGTTACCCAATTAAAACATGACATGTGGGTAAGTGGACACCTAAGCATTCAAGTTAGAAAAACTCCTCGTCATCTTCTGTCAGTTCCTTTCTCCCTCTCATTTTCTGCAACAAATATTTGATCTCAAACTGTATTTCCCTCTAAGAGCAATCTCAGCGCCTAACTTGAGGGTAGGATCGGCGGCCAACGTACATACAAAATGGAAATGCTCATTGTTTGATTTAGTGGAATCAAGGGTATAATCGCAAACCTTCTATCAATACCTTGCTTTGCTTATTTTCCTTGTTTGATTTAGTGGAAGGAATTTTTTATTATTTTGTTGACTTTATGACTTCTTTTGATGCAGAGGCAATTTATAGCTTATTCTTTGAAATAAATTAGTTGAAAAGGAATTAGGAAAATAAACTAAACACATTATATATTCTTATGTTTTTATAGTGGATGTGACTCTTTTGCTTTCTTTTTTTTCCACTGAGTGTTTACTTTTGTTATTTACTTACGTGTGGTCACAGAAGTCCGAGAAATATTTTTGTTCACGACAAAATAATCGGCTATAATTATTTTACTTGGAAATACAGTTTTATTTATATGTATCCTGATCTTAATTTTAGCTGCGTATCAAAGTTATGAAGTATAATTAGAAAATTGAGTTTTTTTTTTTGCTCTCCTAATAGTTCATTTGATCCCAAAAGTTATGAGCCCTAAGATATTGTGTGTTAAATTGTACTTCTTCACTCTTCAATGGTCCATGAACAAAATAATTTTTTTAGAGAATAAAAAATATCTAAATACACACATGTATATATATTATTGGATTGCATGTTAGCATATTCATTGAAATAAATTAGTTGAAAAGGAATTAGGAAAATAAACTAAACACATTATATATTCCATTATGTTAGAGAATATTGGAGAAATTTATAAGGCAATATTTCAGAGCATAAAAAAGTTAAAAGGAAATATTTGGGTGAAGAGTATTTTATATTATACTTTTCCGGAAATAAAGCAAAAAAAAAAAATAAGTAGCGTAAGAATTAATCTAGTTGCAAAGGAATTAGGAAATATCAAGGAACCACTTAAATCACTATAAAAGACACAGAAAAATTTTAGGAAACCACTATAAAAGACACGCTTTAGCTGAGGGCGCGTAATTGGATTCGATTTGAAAAAACGAGAGAGGAGAGAAAAGAGTTGCAGACAAGACATGTTCGAATACGAGGATGAGAAAAAGCGGAAGCAGAGGGAGGAGTACGTTCTGGATGAGGATGATTATGCACTTCTAGAGGATAACATTCATCTTCATCGTAGGAAGGTTAGGGTTGTGGATTATATCGTTTGTTTAGGCTATGATTTAGGTTGTGGATTATATTGTTTGTTTAGTTTATGATTTAGGTTGTGGTTGGAATTTGTAATACTAACAACTAAGGTAATCTAACAGGAGATCAGAAAGTTCAAGCGGCTTAAGAAAGGGCAGAGGAACGATGAGGATGAGGAATTTGATAGGAGTGGTAAGGATGGACGAACTGATTTTGATATTGGTGAAGATGATATGTCCGACTTCATTGTGGACGACCAGGAAGCTCCTATGAGGTAATTTATTTCAACTACTGTGCTTGGATTATTAGATAATTTACTTATTTGTTTCTACTGTACTTGGATTATTAGACAGTTTACATATTCTGTTGTTGCCATAGGCTTGAACCAGGAGTATCTTCTGCATTACAAGAAGCTCAGGAGTTATTTGGTGATGTTGTTGAGCTGCTTCACTCTCGCAAGCAACGTCTGGAGCTCTGTGAATATGGAGAGACTAGGCTTGAAGATGAATTTGAGCCTGTTGTCCTTTCTGATAACTACATGACAGAGAAGGACGATCGAATTAGGGAGCTAGATGTTCCAGAAAGAATGCAGGTACTTTGAGATTTGTTTAGACGCTTTGTTCTGTTTTTCAATCACCCTGGTAACTCAATTGGTACATTTATTTCCCTACAGATTTCAGAGGAGAGTACTGGTGCACCTCCACTGGATTCAATCAGTCTAGAAGAGGAGAGTCGTTGGATAGTCGATCAGCTTACAAAAGGGATGGTGCCTTGGATCCACAAGAAAGATTCTGGCAATTTACACATTAAAGCTCATGATATCACCAGATTTTTGGAACTGCATCATGGACAGAAATTAGATGTTAGCATCTTATCCATGCAAATAATTAACACTTTCGTTTTATCTTTCTTAGGCTCTATTTTGTTGATTCTAACCTGCAAACTTTGACCCTCTCTAGATCCCTTTTATTGCTATGTATCGGAAGGAGGAGTGTTTAAGCCTTTTGAAAAATTATGACCAACCTGATGATGAGAATTGGCACAAAACTGAAACGCCTCCAGCTTTAAAATGGCACAAGGTGCGTGCAATTTTTTCTCCTAACTATTGTACTTGTGATAATTGTGAACTTTACTTTTCCTACTGTTTAGCTCTCTAAATGGCTTCATTGGTTATGACATAGGTGCTTTGGGCAATTCAAGACTTGGACCACAAGTGGTTGCTTCTGCAGAAACGGAAGAATGCCCTCCAAGCGTACTATAGCAAACGGTTTGAAGGAGAGTCCCGCCGCGTTTATGATGAAACAAGACTTGAACTGAACCAGCTATTGTTTGAGTCGGTTATGAGATCATTGAAGGCTGCAGAATCAGAGAGGGAGGTTGATGATGTTCACTCAAAATTCAACTTGCATTTCCCTCCGGGGGAAGCAGGTGTTGTTGAGGGGCAGTATAAAAGGCCTAAAAGGGAATCAATGTACAGTGCTTTCCGCAGGGCAGGGCTTTGGGCGGTTGCCAGCAAGTTTGGGCTCAGCGCCGAACAACTTGGAATGATTTTATCGCTTGAAAATATGGTAAGCATGCTTAGATTAGTGATTTTTTTGGGTTTCATGAACAGTGGTATTTAACATCCATTTTATAGATTAACGAGTTGGAGAATCCTAAGGAAACACCAGAAGAGATGGCTTCGAATTATACGCGTGCATTGTTTGATGCACCTCAACAAGTACTCAAATCTGCTAGGCACATGGTATGATCATTCTATCCTATTTCTTATACATTTGGAAGGTATTTTTTTTGTTGAGTGTATGCCTATATTGTTTCAGGCAGCTGTTGAGATTAGTCGTGAGCCTAGCATTAGGAAGCACGTCCGTGCCAATTTTATTGACCATGCTGTGGTATCAACGTGTCCCACTGCTGATGGAAATGTAACTATAGATTCTTTCCATCAATTTGCTGGGATAAAGTGGTTGCGTGAGAAGCCATTATCTGAGTTTGAGGGTGCACAATGGCTCCATATACAGAAGGCTGAGGAGGAGAAGCTCCTTCAAGTTACTGTAAAGCTGCCTGAAGAGTATCTTGATAAGTTGACAAATGAATTCAATGATTATTATATCAGTGACAGTGTTAGTAGGTCTGCCCAACTGTGGAATGAACAGAGGAAGTTGATACTTCATGAAGCAATTTTTCGCTTTCTCTTACCATCGATGGAAAAAGAGGCAAGATCTTATTTAACGAGTAAAGCAAAGAATTGGTTGCTCATGCAGTATGGGAAGGCTTTGTGGGATAAAGTTTCTATGGGGCCTTATCAACGCAAGGATAATGATCTTAGTGCTGATGAGGAGGCTGCCCCTAGGGTTATGGCTTGCTGTTGGGGTCCTGGAAAGCCCCAGACAACTTTTGTCATGTTAGATTCATCGGGGGAAATGCTAGATGTTCTTTACACTGGGTCCCTTACTTTACGGTCTCAAAATGTTAATGACCAGCAACGTAAGAAGAACGATCAGGAGCGTGTTTTGCAGTTCATGAAAGACCACCAACCACATGTTGTTGTTCTAGGAGCAATGAATCTGTCTTGTGCTCGCATGAAGGATGATATATACGAGGTTAGCAACTTGATTTCTCATGTTCCTGATTATTAAATCCATGTTTGCTTCAACATTAAGCTGATGATGTTGTTGAATTGTTGATGCATTCTCCTGCTTAATGTTTTTTTTTTATATTTCATTAAGCGTTGAAAATGTTTAACATTTTTTTCTGTTATATTTATGGTTTTAGTGCATGTGTTTGGCCTGCATGTATGATATGGATCTTGGGGTATCTATTTCTCTTAGTGTTAGTGGGCAATAACACAGTTGTGAATGGAGATAATGGTTTTAATGTTTTGGTTCTGGTGAAGCTTCATCGGGTTTGAAGGCATTAGAATGTCCTTTTGTGAGATGTAAGTCATGTAGGAATGGTGTTGTACTTTTTTTTTCCAGGACTCATTGCTTATATTACTCTCTCTGTGTTGGGTAGTTTATTGTGAACAGATTTAGGCTCAATTCTTTAGTCATTCACCTTGACTATGATCTAAAGTGGCATCAAATTTTATGGACTAATTGGAAAGATGTATCAAGTATTAAGGTGTTTTTACAAAAGTTTGTGCAATTAACCTTTTCGGGATGACTTGTTGGTTCTCTGTTATCATGGTCTGTCATCTTTTCTTAACAGCCACATAAGGTTATCAGGCACTTTGATTTCTATTTTCCCTTTGCTTTTGAATTTATAGACTTCCCTTTAACCTTTGAATTTGGATAGAGAGACTTTTATTTTTGGCCCATCTCCATTTTTTCATTTTGAAATACCATAATGTGGAATGGATTTCTGCGAGAGGCTATATTGCCGGTGAAATTACTAAGCTGAAAATGCAAAATTGCTGTTTAGCTTCTTGGGCAAGCTCCTTTCTGTGAGGATATTTCATAGTTACATATGGGATACAAGTTGTTTGTGTGGTATTTCCACTACAGCTTTCACTATTTTTACTCAATAGAATTGGCTAATTGGCTCCCGCTTCTTTCAGCTCATTTTTAAAATGGTGGAGGAAAATCGTAGAGATGCTGGGCATGAGATGGATGGCCTCAGAATTGTGTACGGGGATGAATCACTTCCACGTTTATATGAAAATTCTCGAATTTCATCTGAACAACTCCCGTCACAGCAAGGTAACCGTTGTTGAGTCTGCATCCTTTTTGTGTCACTTGTAGTTGCTTCTAATTAATCTATTTATCCTCACATTGGCAGGTATAGTGAGGCGGGCAGTAGCACTTGGAAGGTATCTGCAGAATCCCTTGGCAATGGTTGCAACATTATGTGGACCTAGAAAAGAAATTTTATCGTGGAAACTGAGTTTGCCGGAGAGCTTTCTCAACACTGATGAGAAATTTGGGGTGGTTGAGCAGATTATGGTGGATGTGACAAATCAGATGGGCTTAGATGTCAATTTAGCCACAAGTCATGAATGGCTATTCGCTCCTTTACAGTTTATTTCTGGGCTTGGTCCTAGAAAGGCTGCATGTCTACAGAGGTCCCTGGTAAGAGCTGCAAGAATTTTGACCCGGAAGGACTTTGTGGCGGAACATAAGCTGAGCGAAAAGGTTTTTGTCAATGCAGCAGGTTTCTTGCGTATTCGGAGGAGTGGGTGGGCTGGTAGCAGCAGCCAATTTATGGATTTGCTAGATGATACGAGAATCCATCCCGAGTCATATGCCCTTGCGCAAGAAGTGGCTAAAGATGTGTATGAGGCAGACGGCACAGGCAATGCAAATGATGATGAGGGTGCGCTGGAGATGGCTATAGAGCATGTGAGAGATCGGCCAAGTTATTTGAAAAAGCTTGACGTTGGGGAATATGCTAAAGGAAAGGGACGACTGAATAAAATAGAAACTTTCTATCAAATAAAAAGAGAACTGATTCAGGGTTTTCAGGATTGGCGCAAACAATATGAAGAACCAAATCAGGATGAAGAGTTTTATATGATATCAGGTGAAACTGAAGAAACCGTTGGTGAAGGAAAAATTGTTCAAGCTACAATTCGCAAAGTGCAAGCTGGAAAGGCCATATGTGCCCTTGAATCAGGGTTAGCTGGAATTCTCCATAAAGAGGACTACACAGATGACTCGAGGGATTTTGTCGATTTGTCTGATAGGCTAAGTGAGGGTGACATCCTCACTTGCAAAATCAAATCGGTTCAGAAGAATAGGTATCGGGTATTCCTTGTCTGTAGGGAGAGTGAAATGATAAGCAGTCATTTACAGAGTAAGCCTAATCTTGACCCCTATTATTACGAGGACCGGAGCTCTGTACAGAGTGTACAAGACAAAACTCGCAAAGAGAAAGAGCTTGCAAAGAAACATTTCCAGCCCAGGATGATTGTGCACCCTCGTTTTCGAAACGTAACTGCGGACGAGGCAATGGAGGTTTGTTGCTTAGTGTTTTTGACTGTGATAACTTCGTGTTATATCAATTTCCATTGGTTACTAGAAACACCAGTGTTTGCATGCTCTCATTTTTGTTTAAGCATCATATGAATATATTCATATAGATCAGTCGTTGTTGGTTAGATTGTATCACTAAGCTGCATCCTAGACTTTCTAGAGAATAACCTCTCATGAGCAATCAAATCTTAAATTATATAAGCTGCCCTGTCGCAGCCTCTTGTGGGTATTTCATTATGGTGGTTGCTTAGCTCGTGCGTCTTTTATATGCAGTTCTTGTCTGACAAAGATGTTGGAGAAAGTGTAATCCGGCCTAGCCCACGCGGGCCTTCATTTCTTATTTTAACTCTAAAAATCTATGATGGAGTTTATGCCCACAAAGATATAAAGGAAGGTGTAAAGGAACATAAGGATTTCCCAGGCTTACTTCGGATTGGGAAGACACTGACAATTGGGGAGGACACTTTTGAGGATATAGATGAGGTAGTTAACACCACTGCTTTCAAATGAATTAAATGCCTTTCTTTTCTTATTTTACTGGATCTTTTCTCATAGCTGATTGTTCTTATCCATTGTTGCTTAGGTAATGGATCGCTATGTTGATCCCTTGGTAGTTCACCTAAAGGCAATGCTGAAGTATCGCAAGTTCAGGAAGGGTACAAGAGAAGAAGTTGATGAACTTCTGACTATGGAGAAAGCAGAGTGTCCTATGCGGATAGCCTACAGTTTTGGCATCTCTCATGAACATGCAGGCGCATTCATATTGACTTGTATACGAAGTAGGAGTCCCCACCATGAGTATATTGGTGTTTATCCAAAAGGGTTCAAATTCCGGAAAAGGATGTTTGAGGACATTGATCGGCTTGTGGCATATTTCCAGAGGCACATTCATGATCCCCAGCGTGATACACCTTCTTTTGCTGATATGGTGCCCATGCGAAGCCCGGCCACTGGCTGGTCTTCAGGTGCTTCATTGGGTAGTGCGTGGGGTTTCAATGAGGGTCATCATTTCCTTCAAAATATAAGATCTATATTTTAGTATACTGCACATTGCTCAGGCAAAAAAAAAAAGTATACTGCACATTGCATTTATGATACAAAAACTGCACATTGCATCACTTGAAATATATATAATATTGTTGAGTAAAGTGTTAATTTTTTTAGTTCAAAAATTAATTAAGTTTAGATTACTTATGATTGGGTACTATTACAGGAAATATTATAGCTTTGTGATTGATTAATAAATTCATTGATTGATGATTTTGATTTGCCCATCAAATTAGTAAAAACGAAATCCAATCATCATTAATAAAAACATTAGACGTCGAACTACACTTCCAATGCAACCAAATCACCACCCATTATATGTTACATGTATTTTGAACAATATAATGTATTTTGAACAATATAATCATTTAACATAGCACTTATCTCTCAAGTCTCACCATTTCTTTTGTAATCTTCAGTCTTCACACCTTCCACCACGAAGACCTTTTATGGCTTCATGGAAGACCATTAGAATTTACCTAAAAATATGAGAAAATCAACTATTGCATTAGATAATTTCACCAATCAATCAATTAATTATTGCAAATAATAAGGTGATTGAATAAATGCACAAAACAATAAGCAATTTTTGTATTATGGAGGATTATTAACAATTGCCCAAAGGATGAGGAGGGCGGCTGCTGCGGCAGGTGCAGGGAGGGAGAGGGGGCGAACTGGACGGAGAAGATGATGGGGAAGGAGAGAGAAGGTGGGGTTGGAGTATTTTTTTTATTATTAAATGTGGGGCTCACACCTTCAGAAATAATTAAAGTGAGGTCCCTAGGGACTCTACTTTAATGTCTCAAGTTAGTGAGACTTTTCTAATAATAAGTCCCTTACAAGGGACTTGTAATTAATTTCCTTTTTTTTTTGCCACATGTCATGCCACGTGGCACAAGGTGGCAAGAAAAAATGTCTGTTACCTTAAGTTGACGGAGATGGGCATTTTTGCCCCACATTTGAAATATGGTGAGTATTTTTGCTCCAAAAAATATTTCATGGGCATTTTTGCACCTTTGTGCAAATTTCGTGGGCATTTTTGCCCTTTTGCCCTATGTTTTTTTGAACTATTTTCAACCTTTATATATTATATAATATTACTCACTCCAGTCCTAAATATGAGATCACTTTTAGAGTTTAATTTATTCTTAAATATAATTAATTAGAGATACAAATAGGCCAAAGATTAATACAACCAACTCTTGTGATTCAAGAGGGATTTGACTGTCAACCATACATACGCCAAACTTCATCTCCAACAAAGTATCTTTACCCTCTTACACTCAATTCCATTTCCATTTCCATCACACACTTTCCGTCCAACCAAACGGGTCATTAATCTATGGGTCATGTGGTCTTGTCGGCATTTTGACCTCTGTTTATGTTGACAAATATTCACTCTTATGAGGGCATATATTTGATATTTCTCATGATCTATACCTTTTAATTGCTGCGTGAGCATAATCATAAATTTAACCACGGATTATATATAACTAGTGGAGAAAAATATGACCCCTATATTTGATCTTAGTTATAAAATCAATTTGATTTTTTTGTTGTAGTAAAAAAAAATAGGCTAGACCATTAAATTATACTCTTTCAATTCCTAAATATAAGACAACTTTCAAATTTAAAATGTTCTTAAATATAAGATCACTTTCTAATAATTTTCCCCGACTTTTTTTATCAAATTAACCCTAGTAACTTTAATATATAATAATAAACACAAGGAGAGTGAGAATAAAGGTATATCATTAAAGGGAATTGGTAATATCATGTGTCAATAATTAACTTAACTAACATCCTTAATCTAATTATTACAGAAAGTGATTTTATATTTATGAACAGATTAACTTATATTAACATGCTATTGATTGTAAATTGGTTTATAAATAAAATAATTTTTTTATGAAGAAAGATGATGAATATAAACAATTTAAATTAATTATTTTGCCTCCTTATTTTTTTCAAAAAACTGAAAAAGTGACTAGTGTTGGTGTAGGTGAAATTAAAAGATTTCCAACTATACTTGATTAACAAGTCAATTATAATAACAAAGGGCGAAGACCCAAAAATGATACATAACTATTGGTTAAGGAAAAAAATAATACATAACTATTCCAAGGTACAAATATGATACTCATCTTTTACCTCGTGATCAAAAATGATATTTTCACTTATATGACAATAATATTAGACATGAAATGTCGAAAATATTCTTATAATTAAATAAACTTTTACCTGACGGCGATTAATTTATAAGGGCATTTTGGACTTTTCATGTCTAATATTATTGTCATATTAGTGAAAATATCATTTTTGATCATGAGGTAAAAGAATCTTGCACATTTGTCCGTTTCATTCATCACCAAAAGTTAATTTTGGTGATGAATTAATCAAAACACGAATCAAGAAATAAAACATTGCCAAATTTATGCCACTTTCTCTAAATGCTATTCTTCCTTGCCTTTTAAGCTAGTATAAATAAGGAAATAATCATCTGATCTTAACTAGAGATTGCTTGGAAGATTTCTTCTTCAAGTCAAAATAAAATGAACTTAAAATTTTTACAAGCATACATCAAACTATACACCGTCTTTTGCTTAAAGCCATAGCCCCAGCTCAATTATTCTTGTCCATAAGAAAAAGCTCCGTGAAGTTCAAATTGTTCATTCCAGCACCCAGCCAAAAAAAGTTACTTCATATGCAAACAAGAAGCTGCAAATAATAAAGGCTCAGTTCAATCCTAACTTTCAAAGAAACAATTCCCATAATTTAATCAATTTTACTACTCAATTAGTAACTCAGTTGATATTTGCAATCCATCAATGTTTACAACATGACCTCAACTATCAGAGGCCCCAAATAAATAGAGGAGAAATTCTTAAACTGGACATCAATTCATTCTAACGTAAATATTCATTCTAAAGTAAATGTTTCAAAATAAACTTAACAGACTCAATCTTCTCCCTACCACCAAAATTTACATAATAGATTACAAATCATAGCAAACCCCAACAAGTTGCAAGGACAATCTCACAAAACAGAACCACATCAATAAAATCCAAACTGACTTCAAGTTATAGGGCATAAGCTGTAGAAGAAAGAATCCAGCACAATTGGAGAGGACATACAAGAAGCTTGTCAGGCTAGCTACCACATAAAACCTTTTCATCCAATGAAATAGTTAGAAAGGCAGGATCAGCAGCATTACTATCTATGTACAGTCACACAACCTTTGATAATATACTGCCATATTCATTCCCTTTTTATCATGTTTAGCGTAATAACATGTTGAGAACATTGACTAGGACTAAAAGATACAAATGCATTAGCATTAAACTCTTCTTGTTACCCGGGAGTGTATGGGATGCTAAATAAAACCAGTATTCAATTCATTTCCTCTCCAACAAATAAGCGCTCAGATATTTACGTTGTGAAATATCAACCTTAATAACCCTCAGTTCAACATGTTTTTCAATGAAACAATGAGATCTTAAAGTTCCTAATTTAACTAGAGAAGTGGAGTTTAAAGTTCCTAATTTACATTTCTTATTCTTTCACCTTAGGCCTCACATTTCTTAATGTGTCAATAGCACAATTTCTATAATTTTTTAAAATTCAACTCACAAAAATTTTCCCTCCTCTCCCATTCCCTCCAAATCCCTCATACAAAACTGAACTTATGATAAAAAAATGCAGAATATCTATTTTGCAATGCGTATTTAATTCCAAAAAATGCAGCACACACAAAAGCCATAAACATATGAGTTGATATTAAGCAAATAAAAGACATGGAATTAAAAACTTACATCTGTTGAATTCCAAAGTGAACAAGCACTTTCTTCCAGTGAGTGCAGTATCCCCACTTCTCAGGTTCACTTACCTGCAACGAGCAAATAATTTGACAATGCCAATAAAATTTACCCCTACCAACCTAGAAGGAAAATTTTAAAGATAAATAAACAAACATGAGCATATCATGACATCTAACATGAGGTAATGGCACACTACCATAGAGGCACGTATTCCCTCTTTCTCAAGCATCAAACTTAAATATGTCAATTTCTTCATATTTCTACGCTCTCCTAGTAGAGATAAACAAGTAACATAATCACTCAAAGTGGCCTTCCTAATTTCATCTAACTCTACCTTCTTAGATTGCTGTAACCAAACTGATACATCTAAATGGATCCGAATTAAAAGACATTTAAGTTTGCCATTTAAGTGTGGGAGCCACCTAAAATCCTATCCATCCACCGTCTGAATAAAAAACTACACTCAATTACAGATAACTAATCATCCAAAACATCCAACAAGATCCCCGACCTTCCATAGGCGGCGAGCGGCGGCGGCGGCGGCCGCCGGCCCCGACTTTTACGAGGATGATTAAGCACACATTATTTTAAAAACAAAATGAAAATTTCGCTACAAGAATTTCTTCGGCCCAGCAACATGTTTCGACGAATCAAAGGCGTTGAACGACACTGATTGCTTCAAGAAATTTAGCATTTGAACTTAGGTGAGTCTTCTCTTTTGATTTATTCCCATATCTTATTGTTTTTGTGCGAATTGGAGAGAGAGTCCGAATTGGGTGTGAGGTTTTTGAGTGGTGAAATTGTTTAGAATCAAGTTTGTGTAAATACTAGACTAGGTGTTGTAAAAAGATATAAGCATTGTTTGTGTTTGAATAGTATAGCTCAAAAGTAGCAATTTGGAATTGTTAAATTTTAACGTGGTTCTTTGGGTTTCTATGTTTTATTCATGGCTGGATTTTGCTTGGTATTTTTGGAGGATTTTGTTTTTGTGAGTAATCTGGAATTTGCAAGGAAGATGTGATTTTAATGATTTCTCTATTGTGTTTAAGTTTTGACTTTTAGTGATTAGTCTTAATAATGATTAATTCTCTATATTTCTTGTTTACTTATGAGGAATGATTTAAACCATGATTTTCCCTTAAATTTTCCTACTTTTGTTTAGTAGTATAATAACTTGTTTTGAATGAAAATATAATGTTAAATGCCATCTACGATTGATGTTGTGAATGACTATAATTTTGGGTAACATTGTGAAACTAAAATGAAATTTTTTTTTTGATAAAACTAAAATGAAATTTTGTTTGGCTACTTTTTCTAGATTCTGGTTTTATAATTAAGAGTGTATTCTTGGAGTACTAGTTTGGATATGATTTTAATGGAGAAATCAAGTTGTGCGATTGTTAAAGATTTATTTTAATTGTTCTTAAGGTATAAGCTTTAAAATTAAGAATAAAACAAAACTGATTTTGTTCATTGATAGAAGTTTCTAGGTACTTTATATGTGTTAGGAAGAGTTGCAAATAAGTGGATTGTAGATCAAATTGTCTTTTAAAAAAATACTAATAATAGAAATTTGCGCCTTTGGATTTATAGGGTAACACATAATATGGTGACTTAAATGATATAAACTTTCATTAGGAATAGTTTAAAACATTTGAGTTGTGCAAGTAATAATGCAAAATTGTAAATTGTTTGAAACTTTTTGGAAGATGAGATTGAAAGAAATTTTTTTTAGGAAGTGAAATATAGCCTAATTGGTTAGATTACGTGGTGATTTATGGAATATAGAATCGAGTAATCCACGTTGCTTTTGAAAGATACAAAACAATTAATAGTAGTATTACAAACCATAGTATTGAATCTGTAAATTTAGTTATCTTATTGATTATGAATTAGAGGACATGTCCTTTTGTGCAAAAATTCATATTCCAAGATTTTGAGATGATGATTGTAGATGATCAAGGTTATTTAGGTTCAAAATTGTAGTTATTCCAATGACGGTAGGATTATCAATATGATAAGATGTTTGGATCAATGAAAGGATATGAAGTGTTGTCAAGAGTTAGTGGCAAAAAAAAAGTTTCTCATAATTTTTGAGGACGGAATTATTTAAGGGGGAGAGAATTGTAACACCCAAATTTTTATTCTAAAATATAATTAAATTAGATAGGAATGAAAAATATAAATTATAAGTTAAAGTTTTATGAAATTGAATAAAAGATAAAATTTTGGACAAATTGTTAGAAATTATGAAAATAATGTTAATATTTTCTATTTTGTATTATTAGACTATTTGTGTATTTTAGTCATAATTGTGAATTATAGTATTAGGAAATAATTGGAGTAGAAAGATGTTTGTTATTATTAGGGATTATTCTTAGGTAAACTTGTAGGGAAAGTTTATTATCTTTTAGAATATTTTTGTATTATAAATTATAAATATGTTATCATATTAATGAAATAATCTTGTTTCCACACAAACTAAGTTTTATTTTTATTAAATAAATAAATAGAAAGAAGAGAGTTAAATAGAGAGAAAAGGGTATAAGTGTTATATAAAAGATGTTGAGGTCATAAGTATAATTAGGAATAAACAAGTGGGTAGCTAATTGGAATTTTCCCTAGTCATTAAATATAAATATATAAGTAAACCTAATCAGATCTTGCATGAATTTGGGTGAGAAATTCTTACTCTTCTCTAATTTAATTTTTGCGTAAATGAGTGAGAAATTTGGGGAAGACAAATGGGTGTTTGAATTTTGAGATGAAATTTTAGGAACTCTTATTGATTTCTCTCTCTTGAAATTGATTAGGAATTTTCTTTTTTTTTATACAAAAATTTTAGGAATGGGTTTGGGTTCAACCCAATCCAAGGGTAGGGCACCTAACTCTTGATCTACTGGGGCCTATCCCTGTGGGCTCTGGGAGCATGACCAGCAAGCCCTTTATGTCTGTCCACACAGGTAGGTTACTCCCAACTTCACTTAGCTACGGAGATGTCTCCCCAAGCGCCGCCATAGAGACACAACAAAGTGTTACTCCCCAGGATCGAACTCGCAACGTGGTGGACAACCCGACGCTCATTGTTCAATCCCTTCGCCACTGAACCCACAGACGATGGGTATTAGGAATTTTCTTTGATTATCTTTCTCTCTGGCCGAATTGTCTTTCCTAAAGAAACAAGAATTATGTAGTATGATTTAATTGTCTTTCCTAAAGAAATAAGAATTATGTGAGTATGATTTTTTTATGATGGGTGTTATTGTTTCCCATGTTTTTAAGGATTTTGGGGTTCAAATCATTAATTAATCCATGTTTGAATGTAATGGAGATAAAAGTGTTCTCTACATGTTTAATTTATTGGGTTTTGGGTGTTTCATTATGTGATTCAAATATTCTAAATGGGAGATTGTTGAACCAATGGGTAGTTGGTTGAGCTGGTAAGTGGGCTACAACCCCCGTAAGGATGAGAACGCATGTTCGAATCCCGGGAAGCGCTCTTATTGGGAGAGGGGACAACCTTGTATATGTGCGCAACACTCCTACCCCTCGAGTCCGGATTAAACCGGGCGGTGATTAACAAAAAAAAATAAATGGGAGATTGTTGATGTTTTCTATGCTTGCATGATGAGCTAGCTTACGAAGTTGGATGATTCTTGGAATTTCAGATTTGGTTGTCTTGATGTGTTGTTCCTTATTTTGGTTGAATCTTTGTTTTACTTTGCTCTTCTCTTGGCTTGATAAATAAACTATGATAATTAGGGTAGTTTTTATTTCTCATATGTTGTTAAATGTGATGTTAAATGTCATGTAGTTATGATAATTTGAATTATTGTAATTTAGAGTTTAACTGGTATATAAATCTTTGGATGACTGAAAATTTAGGCTCTAGTTTATTGTAATTAAGGATTTTGTATTGACAGCTACATGAATGGTTTAGGTAATTGGTTATTGGTTGATTTTGTGTGCGGTTTTGTTGGTGTCTATCAAGTATGAAGCTATGCTTGAATACACTTTTCCAAATTTGTTATGAGTATGGTCTATCATTAGCTAATTATGATTCCTATTTTCCTATCTGTTTCGTCATCACAAATTGAAATCAAATCTGATTGATTTTGTAGTGTTGGTGTGTGTAAATTAATTATAATGGAATATTTTTGTTTAGATTCAACTCGTATTTGGAAAATGTTATATGCTCTTGTAAACAAATTTGATTACATTATGAGAAATTGAATTGTTCATTTCTTTTATTTAGGCTATTCGCGTGCTATGATTGGAATAATATTGTGTTTGCAATATGTTTGACATGTATGATGCTTCTTTGTTGAGATAAATGGATAATGATCGATGAAGAATGAATTCTGTTGTGATGTTAAAAGGTTCTTAAATTCTTTTAAGAAACTTACAATTTTGTTTGTCAAACTTTGAGAATCATTTTAAATGAATTATGAAGACTTAATGTATTTAATTAATGTTTTTTAGCATGATACTTGATAATTATTTTAAATTCATATCTAGACTTATATGTGTTATATGTACAACTAAGTATTTTATAAATAATATTTTCTTGGGTAAACGTTAGAATTTCAAAGTGAAAGATAAATAAGATAAATGTTTTAAGGTAGGAAATAATAACTAGAAATGTGTTTTTAGAAGTTTTGTTATTTTATAAAATTAATATAAATCATCTTACGTATCTTAACTAACTTCATTTTGTTTTAAAAAGTTGATTCTCAACTTGTTTTAGAAAGAATTATTCCAAAAAGCCAATTTAATGAAAATGTTTTAATTTAGACAGTTTTTCAGTTATCTATTACAAATTTTAAAGTTCTTAATATTTATTTTATAACAAAAATCATGATTTTCAATTAAATTATATTTAATATATTTAAAAATTAGTTACACTTTATTTTAAAATTAAAATGAAAATTTCGCTAATCCATAGCGAAAAATGTAATCTCACACAACGAAACAAGAAAAGGAAATAACAGTGGCATGAAATAAATGAGTTTTGAATATGTCTACTATATTAAATTAAATTTTTGTTGTGCTTGATACCATCTAAGAGTATCAAACATCTTAAAATTGGTATGAAAATAAATAAGGATGATGAAATGTGATACTGTTATTTCATTTATTTCACCATTATTTCATTTTCGTACTTCGTACTTAAGACTCACAATGAAGTCTGCCATTTCATCGTATTCATCCTCGTATGTCATCGACATCGTCTTACCGCTTTTTTTTAAAACAGGAAAACGTCTTGATTTCTAAAAACCATTGATGAGGTAAAGGTTGACCTCCAGATTATTTATGAAGTCCGCCATTTCATCTTCTTCACCAATCATATTCATCATGAACCTTGTCTTCATCCTTCGACATCGTTTTAACGCATGTTTTATGAAAACAAGAAAAAGGTCTCTATATATTTCACCTCATTTACTCTTAGTATCACTTTCCTAATTTCTTTTTTTTTATTACATCACTTTCCTAATTTCAAATTTCCTAATTTGATTAGAAGAACATTAATTATTTAAGTTACTCAATTTTTTTATTATAAATTTTTTTTTGACTTTTTTCTTACCATAAGTTAAGACACTTATTAATAGTACATTGTATTACCAATTTATCTTATTTTTAGATATTTATTAGTTTATTCTCACTCTCTCACTCTTTTGTTTTTTGATTTCAACTCTCTCACTCTTTCTTGTTTATTGTAGATAAGTATTATTAGGCTTTATTTGTAAAAAATTGAGAAAAATTAGAAATTTTTTATACTTAGAAACAATTTGAAATTTGAAAGTGGTCTTATATAATAAGACCGCTTTCAAATTTCAAATTTTTTATGATTTAAATGTTATAGGACCAATAGGACATGTCATGTGGCCCGAATAACATGTTCTACCCAATCTTAGTCTTAGGCCACATAGGACCAGACCAAAAATGTTGGTTCGAATTTTTGTAGGACAAGACCTATGGCATATAGTTAGCTAGGTCTGCGATCATTACCTAATCAATTACCTTGTTCACATGAACTAATTGGAATTTTCCCAAAGTTAAAAAAAAAGGAAAAAACCTTATGTCCAGTTACTTACATAAGTTCATCCAGTTACCCAATTAAAACATGACATGTGGGTAAGTGGACACCTAAGCATTCAAGTTAGAAAAACTCCTCGTCATCTTCTGTCAGTTCCTTTCTCCCTCTCATTTTCTGCAACAAATATTTGATCTCAAACTGTATTTCCCTCTAAGAGCAATCTCAGCGCCTAACTTGAGGGTAGGATCGGCGGCCAACGTACATACAAAATGGAAATGCTCATTGTTTGATTTAGTGGAATCAAGGGTATAATCGCAAACCTTCTATCAATACCTTGCTTTGCTTATTTTCCTTGTTTGATTTAGTGGAAGGAATTTTTTATTATTTTGTTGACTTTATGACTTCTTTTGATGCAGAGGCAATTTATAGCTTATTCTTTGAAATAAATTAGTTGAAAAGGAATTAGGAAAATAAACTAAACACATTATATATTCTTATGTTTTTATAGTGGATGTGACTCTTTTGCTTTCTTTTTTTTCCACTGAGTGTTTACTTTTGTTATTTACTTACGTGTGGTCACAGAAGTCCGAGAAATATTTTTGTTCACGACAAAATAATCGGCTATAATTATTTTACTTGGAAATACAGTTTTATTTATATGTATCCTGATCTTAATTTTAGCTGCGTATCAAAGTTATGAAGTATAATTAGAAAATTGAGTTTTTTTTTTTGCTCTCCTAATAGTTCATTTGATCCCAAAAGTTATGAGCCCTAAGATATTGTGTGTTAAATTGTACTTCTTCACTCTTCAATGGTCCATGAACAAAATAATTTTTTTAGAGAATAAAAAATATCTAAATACACACATGTATATATATTATTGGATTGCATGTTAGCATATTCATTGAAATAAATTAGTTGAAAAGGAATTAGGAAAATAAACTAAACACATTATATATTCCATTATGTTAGAGAATATTGGAGAAATTTATAAGGCAATATTTCAGAGCATAAAAAAGTTAAAAGGAAATATTTGGGTGAAGAGTATTTTATATTATACTTTTCCGGAAATAAAGCAAAAAAAAAAAATAAGTAGCGTAAGAATTAATCTAGTTGCAAAGGAATTAGGAAATATCAAGGAACCACTTAAATCACTATAAAAGACACAGAAAAATTTTAGGAAACCACTATAAAAGACACGCTTTAGCTGAGGGCGCGTAATTGGATTCGATTTGAAAAAACGAGAGAGGAGAGAAAAGAGTTGCAGACAAGACATGTTCGAATACGAGGATGAGAAAAAGCGGAAGCAGAGGGAGGAGTACGTTCTGGATGAGGATGATTATGCACTTCTAGAGGATAACATTCATCTTCATCGTAGGAAGGTTAGGGTTGTGGATTATATCGTTTGTTTAGGCTATGATTTAGGTTGTGGATTATATTGTTTGTTTAGTTTATGATTTAGGTTGTGGTTGGAATTTGTAATACTAACAACTAAGGTAATCTAACAGGAGATCAGAAAGTTCAAGCGGCTTAAGAAAGGGCAGAGGAACGATGAGGATGAGGAATTTGATAGGAGTGGTAAGGATGGACGAACTGATTTTGATATTGGTGAAGATGATATGTCCGACTTCATTGTGGACGACCAGGAAGCTCCTATGAGGTAATTTATTTCAACTACTGTGCTTGGATTATTAGATAATTTACTTATTTGTTTCTACTGTACTTGGATTATTAGACAGTTTACATATTCTGTTGTTGCCATAGGCTTGAACCAGGAGTATCTTCTGCATTACAAGAAGCTCAGGAGTTATTTGGTGATGTTGTTGAGCTGCTTCACTCTCGCAAGCAACGTCTGGAGCTCTGTGAATATGGAGAGACTAGGCTTGAAGATGAATTTGAGCCTGTTGTCCTTTCTGATAACTACATGACAGAGAAGGACGATCGAATTAGGGAGCTAGATGTTCCAGAAAGAATGCAGGTACTTTGAGATTTGTTTAGACGCTTTGTTCTGTTTTTCAATCACCCTGGTAACTCAATTGGTACATTTATTTCCCTACAGATTTCAGAGGAGAGTACTGGTGCACCTCCACTGGATTCAATCAGTCTAGAAGAGGAGAGTCGTTGGATAGTCGATCAGCTTACAAAAGGGATGGTGCCTTGGATCCACAAGAAAGATTCTGGCAATTTACACATTAAAGCTCATGATATCACCAGATTTTTGGAACTGCATCATGGACAGAAATTAGATGTTAGCATCTTATCCATGCAAATAATTAACACTTTCGTTTTATCTTTCTTAGGCTCTATTTTGTTGATTCTAACCTGCAAACTTTGACCCTCTCTAGATCCCTTTTATTGCTATGTATCGGAAGGAGGAGTGTTTAAGCCTTTTGAAAAATTATGACCAACCTGATGATGAGAATTGGCACAAAACTGAAACGCCTCCAGCTTTAAAATGGCACAAGGTGCGTGCAATTTTTTCTCCTAACTATTGTACTTGTGATAATTGTGAACTTTACTTTTCCTACTGTTTAGCTCTCTAAATGGCTTCATTGGTTATGACATAGGTGCTTTGGGCAATTCAAGACTTGGACCACAAGTGGTTGCTTCTGCAGAAACGGAAGAATGCCCTCCAAGCGTACTATAGCAAACGGTTTGAAGGAGAGTCCCGCCGCGTTTATGATGAAACAAGACTTGAACTGAACCAGCTATTGTTTGAGTCGGTTATGAGATCATTGAAGGCTGCAGAATCAGAGAGGGAGGTTGATGATGTTCACTCAAAATTCAACTTGCATTTCCCTCCGGGGGAAGCAGGTGTTGTTGAGGGGCAGTATAAAAGGCCTAAAAGGGAATCAATGTACAGTGCTTTCCGCAGGGCAGGGCTTTGGGCGGTTGCCAGCAAGTTTGGGCTCAGCGCCGAACAACTTGGAATGATTTTATCGCTTGAAAATATGGTAAGCATGCTTAGATTAGTGATTTTTTTGGGTTTCATGAACAGTGGTATTTAACATCCATTTTATAGATTAACGAGTTGGAGAATCCTAAGGAAACACCAGAAGAGATGGCTTCGAATTATACGCGTGCATTGTTTGATGCACCTCAACAAGTACTCAAATCTGCTAGGCACATGGTATGATCATTCTATCCTATTTCTTATACATTTGGAAGGTATTTTTTTTGTTGAGTGTATGCCTATATTGTTTCAGGCAGCTGTTGAGATTAGTCGTGAGCCTAGCATTAGGAAGCACGTCCGTGCCAATTTTATTGACCATGCTGTGGTATCAACGTGTCCCACTGCTGATGGAAATGTAACTATAGATTCTTTCCATCAATTTGCTGGGATAAAGTGGTTGCGTGAGAAGCCATTATCTGAGTTTGAGGGTGCACAATGGCTCCATATACAGAAGGCTGAGGAGGAGAAGCTCCTTCAAGTTACTGTAAAGCTGCCTGAAGAGTATCTTGATAAGTTGACAAATGAATTCAATGATTATTATATCAGTGACAGTGTTAGTAGGTCTGCCCAACTGTGGAATGAACAGAGGAAGTTGATACTTCATGAAGCAATTTTTCGCTTTCTCTTACCATCGATGGAAAAAGAGGCAAGATCTTATTTAACGAGTAAAGCAAAGAATTGGTTGCTCATGCAGTATGGGAAGGCTTTGTGGGATAAAGTTTCTATGGGGCCTTATCAACGCAAGGATAATGATCTTAGTGCTGATGAGGAGGCTGCCCCTAGGGTTATGGCTTGCTGTTGGGGTCCTGGAAAGCCCCAGACAACTTTTGTCATGTTAGATTCATCGGGGGAAATGCTAGATGTTCTTTACACTGGGTCCCTTACTTTACGGTCTCAAAATGTTAATGACCAGCAACGTAAGAAGAACGATCAGGAGCGTGTTTTGCAGTTCATGAAAGACCACCAACCACATGTTGTTGTTCTAGGAGCAATGAATCTGTCTTGTGCTCGCATGAAGGATGATATATACGAGGTTAGCAACTTGATTTCTCATGTTCCTGATTATTAAATCCATGTTTGCTTCAACATTAAGCTGATGATGTTGTTGAATTGTTGATGCATTCTCCTGCTTAATGTTTTTTTTTTATATTTCATTAAGCGTTGAAAATGTTTAACATTTTTTTCTGTTATATTTATGGTTTTAGTGCATGTGTTTGGCCTGCATGTATGATATGGATCTTGGGGTATCTATTTCTCTTAGTGTTAGTGGGCAATAACACAGTTGTGAATGGAGATAATGGTTTTAATGTTTTGGTTCTGGTGAAGCTTCATCGGGTTTGAAGGCATTAGAATGTCCTTTTGTGAGATGTAAGTCATGTAGGAATGGTGTTGTACTTTTTTTTTCCAGGACTCATTGCTTATATTACTCTCTCTGTGTTGGGTAGTTTATTGTGAACAGATTTAGGCTCAATTCTTTAGTCATTCACCTTGACTATGATCTAAAGTGGCATCAAATTTTATGGACTAATTGGAAAGATGTATCAAGTATTAAGGTGTTTTTACAAAAGTTTGTGCAATTAACCTTTTCGGGATGACTTGTTGGTTCTCTGTTATCATGGTCTGTCATCTTTTCTTAACAGCCACATAAGGTTATCAGGCACTTTGATTTCTATTTTCCCTTTGCTTTTGAATTTATAGACTTCCCTTTAACCTTTGAATTTGGATAGAGAGACTTTTATTTTTGGCCCATCTCCATTTTTTCATTTTGAAATACCATAATGTGGAATGGATTTCTGCGAGAGGCTATATTGCCGGTGAAATTACTAAGCTGAAAATGCAAAATTGCTGTTTAGCTTCTTGGGCAAGCTCCTTTCTGTGAGGATATTTCATAGTTACATATGGGATACAAGTTGTTTGTGTGGTATTTCCACTACAGCTTTCACTATTTTTACTCAATAGAATTGGCTAATTGGCTCCCGCTTCTTTCAGCTCATTTTTAAAATGGTGGAGGAAAATCGTAGAGATGCTGGGCATGAGATGGATGGCCTCAGAATTGTGTACGGGGATGAATCACTTCCACGTTTATATGAAAATTCTCGAATTTCATCTGAACAACTCCCGTCACAGCAAGGTAACCGTTGTTGAGTCTGCATCCTTTTTGTGTCACTTGTAGTTGCTTCTAATTAATCTATTTATCCTCACATTGGCAGGTATAGTGAGGCGGGCAGTAGCACTTGGAAGGTATCTGCAGAATCCCTTGGCAATGGTTGCAACATTATGTGGACCTAGAAAAGAAATTTTATCGTGGAAACTGAGTTTGCCGGAGAGCTTTCTCAACACTGATGAGAAATTTGGGGTGGTTGAGCAGATTATGGTGGATGTGACAAATCAGATGGGCTTAGATGTCAATTTAGCCACAAGTCATGAATGGCTATTCGCTCCTTTACAGTTTATTTCTGGGCTTGGTCCTAGAAAGGCTGCATGTCTACAGAGGTCCCTGGTAAGAGCTGCAAGAATTTTGACCCGGAAGGACTTTGTGGCGGAACATAAGCTGAGCGAAAAGGTTTTTGTCAATGCAGCAGGTTTCTTGCGTATTCGGAGGAGTGGGTGGGCTGGTAGCAGCAGCCAATTTATGGATTTGCTAGATGATACGAGAATCCATCCCGAGTCATATGCCCTTGCGCAAGAAGTGGCTAAAGATGTGTATGAGGCAGACGGCACAGGCAATGCAAATGATGATGAGGGTGCGCTGGAGATGGCTATAGAGCATGTGAGAGATCGGCCAAGTTATTTGAAAAAGCTTGACGTTGGGGAATATGCTAAAGGAAAGGGACGACTGAATAAAATAGAAACTTTCTATCAAATAAAAAGAGAACTGATTCAGGGTTTTCAGGATTGGCGCAAACAATATGAAGAACCAAATCAGGATGAAGAGTTTTATATGATATCAGGTGAAACTGAAGAAACCGTTGGTGAAGGAAAAATTGTTCAAGCTACAATTCGCAAAGTGCAAGCTGGAAAGGCCATATGTGCCCTTGAATCAGGGTTAGCTGGAATTCTCCATAAAGAGGACTACACAGATGACTCGAGGGATTTTGTCGATTTGTCTGATAGGCTAAGTGAGGGTGACATCCTCACTTGCAAAATCAAATCGGTTCAGAAGAATAGGTATCGGGTATTCCTTGTCTGTAGGGAGAGTGAAATGATAAGCAGTCATTTACAGAGTAAGCCTAATCTTGACCCCTATTATTACGAGGACCGGAGCTCTGTACAGAGTGTACAAGACAAAACTCGCAAAGAGAAAGAGCTTGCAAAGAAACATTTCCAGCCCAGGATGATTGTGCACCCTCGTTTTCGAAACGTAACTGCGGACGAGGCAATGGAGGTTTGTTGCTTAGTGTTTTTGACTGTGATAACTTCGTGTTATATCAATTTCCATTGGTTACTAGAAACACCAGTGTTTGCATGCTCTCATTTTTGTTTAAGCATCATATGAATATATTCATATAGATCAGTCGTTGTTGGTTAGATTGTATCACTAAGCTGCATCCTAGACTTTCTAGAGAATAACCTCTCATGAGCAATCAAATCTTAAATTATATAAGCTGCCCTGTCGCAGCCTCTTGTGGGTATTTCATTATGGTGGTTGCTTAGCTCGTGCGTCTTTTATATGCAGTTCTTGTCTGACAAAGATGTTGGAGAAAGTGTAATCCGGCCTAGCCCACGCGGGCCTTCATTTCTTATTTTAACTCTAAAAATCTATGATGGAGTTTATGCCCACAAAGATATAAAGGAAGGTGTAAAGGAACATAAGGATTTCCCAGGCTTACTTCGGATTGGGAAGACACTGACAATTGGGGAGGACACTTTTGAGGATATAGATGAGGTAGTTAACACCACTGCTTTCAAATGAATTAAATGCCTTTCTTTTCTTATTTTACTGGATCTTTTCTCATAGCTGATTGTTCTTATCCATTGTTGCTTAGGTAATGGATCGCTATGTTGATCCCTTGGTAGTTCACCTAAAGGCAATGCTGAAGTATCGCAAGTTCAGGAAGGGTACAAGAGAAGAAGTTGATGAACTTCTGACTATGGAGAAAGCAGAGTGTCCTATGCGGATAGCCTACAGTTTTGGCATCTCTCATGAACATGCAGGCGCATTCATATTGACTTGTATACGAAGTAGGAGTCCCCACCATGAGTATATTGGTGTTTATCCAAAAGGGTTCAAATTCCGGAAAAGGATGTTTGAGGACATTGATCGGCTTGTGGCATATTTCCAGAGGCACATTCATGATCCCCAGCGTGATACACCTTCTTTTGCTGATATGGTGCCCATGCGAAGCCCGGCCACTGGCTGGTCTTCAGGTGCTTCATTGGGTAGTGCGTGGGGTTTCAATGAGGGTCATCATTTCCTTCAAAATATAAGATCTATATTTTAGTATACTGCACATTGCTCAGGCAAAAAAAAAAAAGTATACTGCACATTGCATTTATGATACAAAAACTGCACATTGCATCACTTGAAATATATATAATATTGTTGAGTAAAGTGTTAATTTTTTTAGTTCAAAAATTAATTAAGTTTAGATTACTTATGATTGGGTACTATTACAGGAAATATTATAGCTTTGTGATTGATTAATAAATTCATTGATTGATGATTTTGATTTGCCCATCAAATTAGTAAAAACGAAATCCAATCATCATTAATAAAAACATTAGACGTCGAACTACACTTCCAATGCAACCAAATCACCACCCATTATATGTTACATGTATTTTGAACAATATAATGTATTTTGAACAATATAATCATTTAACATAGCACTTATCTCTCAAGTCTCACCATTTCTTTTGTAATCTTCAGTCTTCACACCTTCCACCACGAAGACCTTTTATGGCTTCATGGAAGACCATTAGAATTTACCTAAAAATATGAGAAAATCAACTATTGCATTAGATAATTTCACCAATCAATCAATTAATTATTGCAAATAATAAGGTGATTGAATAAATGCACAAAACAATAAGCAATTTTTGTATTATGGAGGATTATTAACAATTGCCCAAAGGATGAGGAGGGCGGCTGCTGCGGCAGGTGCAGGGAGGGAGAGGGGGCGAACTGGACGGAGAAGATGATGGGGAAGGAGAGAGAAGGTGGGGTTGGAGTATTTTTTTTATTATTAAATGTGGGGCTCACACCTTCAGAAATAATTAAAGTGAGGTCCCTAGGGACTCTACTTTAATGTCTCAAGTTAGTGAGACTTTTCTAATAATAAGTCCCTTACAAGGGACTTGTAATTAATTTCCTTTTTTTTTTGCCACATGTCATGCCACGTGGCACAAGGTGGCAAGAAAAAATGTCTGTTACCTTAAGTTGACGGAGATGGGCATTTTTGCCCCACATTTGAAATATGGTGAGTATTTTTGCTCCAAAAAATATTTCATGGGCATTTTTGCACCTTTGTGCAAATTTCGTGGGCATTTTTGCCCTTTTGCCCTATGTTTTTTTGAACTATTTTCAACCTTTATATATTATATAATATTACTCACTCCAGTCCTAAATATGAGATCACTTTTAGAGTTTAATTTATTCTTAAATATAATTAATTAGAGATACAAATAGGCCAAAGATTAATACAACCAACTCTTGTGATTCAAGAGGGATTTGACTGTCAACCATACATACGCCAAACTTCATCTCCAACAAAGTATCTTTACCCTCTTACACTCAATTCCATTTCCATTTCCATCACACACTTTCCGTCCAACCAAACGGGTCATTAATCTATGGGTCATGTGGTCTTGTCGGCATTTTGACCTCTGTTTATGTTGACAAATATTCACTCTTATGAGGGCATATATTTGATATTTCTCATGATCTATACCTTTTAATTGCTGCGTGAGCATAATCATAAATTTAACCACGGATTATATATAACTAGTGGAGAAAAATATGACCCCTATATTTGATCTTAGTTATAAAATCAATTTGATTTTTTTGTTGTAGTAAAAAAAAATAGGCTAGACCATTAAATTATACTCTTTCAATTCCTAAATATAAGACAACTTTCAAATTTAAAATGTTCTTAAATATAAGATCACTTTCTAATAATTTTCCCCGACTTTTTTTATCAAATTAACCCTAGTAACTTTAATATATAATAATAAACACAAGGAGAGTGAGAATAAAGGTATATCATTAAAGGGAATTGGTAATATCATGTGTCAATAATTAACTTAACTAACATCCTTAATCTAATTATTACAGAAAGTGATTTTATATTTATGAACAGATTAACTTATATTAACATGCTATTGATTGTAAATTGGTTTATAAATAAAATAATTTTTTTATGAAGAAAGATGATGAATATAAACAATTTAAATTAATTATTTTGCCTCCTTATTTTTTTCAAAAAACTGAAAAAGTGACTAGTGTTGGTGTAGGTGAAATTAAAAGATTTCCAACTATACTTGATTAACAAGTCAATTATAATAACAAAGGGCGAAGACCCAAAAATGATACATAACTATTGGTTAAGGAAAAAAATAATACATAACTATTCCAAGGTACAAATATGATACTCATCTTTTACCTCGTGATCAAAAATGATATTTTCACTTATATGACAATAATATTAGACATGAAATGTCGAAAATATTCTTATAATTAAATAAACTTTTACCTGACGGCGATTAATTTATAAGGGCATTTTGGACTTTTCATGTCTAATATTATTGTCATATTAGTGAAAATATCATTTTTGATCATGAGGTAAAAGAATCTTGCACATTTGTCCGTTTCATTCATCACCAAAAGTTAATTTTGGTGATGAATTAATCAAAACACGAATCAAGAAATAAAACATTGCCAAATTTATGCCACTTTCTCTAAATGCTATTCTTCCTTGCCTTTTAAGCTAGTATAAATAAGGAAATAATCATCTGATCTTAACTAGAGATTGCTTGGAAGATTTCTTCTTCAAGTCAAAATAAAATGAACTTAAAATTTTTACAAGCATACATCAAACTATACACCGTCTTTTGCTTAAAGCCATAGCCCCAGCTCAATTATTCTTGTCCATAAGAAAAAGCTCCGTGAAGTTCAAATTGTTCATTCCAGCACCCAGCCAAAAAAAGTTACTTCATATGCAAACAAGAAGCTGCAAATAATAAAGGCTCAGTTCAATCCTAACTTTCAAAGAAACAATTCCCATAATTTAATCAATTTTACTACTCAATTAGTAACTCAGTTGATATTTGCAATCCATCAATGTTTACAACATGACCTCAACTATCAGAGGCCCCAAATAAATAGAGGAGAAATTCTTAAACTGGACATCAATTCATTCTAACGTAAATATTCATTCTAAAGTAAATGTTTCAAAATAAACTTAACAGACTCAATCTTCTCCCTACCACCAAAATTTACATAATAGATTACAAATCATAGCAAACCCCAACAAGTTGCAAGGACAATCTCACAAAACAGAACCACATCAATAAAATCCAAACTGACTTCAAGTTATAGGGCATAAGCTGTAGAAGAAAGAATCCAGCACAATTGGAGAGGACATACAAGAAGCTTGTCAGGCTAGCTACCACATAAAACCTTTTCATCCAATGAAATAGTTAGAAAGGCAGGATCAGCAGCATTACTATCTATGTACAGTCACACAACCTTTGATAATATACTGCCATATTCATTCCCTTTTTATCATGTTTAGCGTAATAACATGTTGAGAACATTGACTAGGACTAAAAGATACAAATGCATTAGCATTAAACTCTTCTTGTTACCCGGGAGTGTATGGGATGCTAAATAAAACCAGTATTCAATTCATTTCCTCTCCAACAAATAAGCGCTCAGATATTTACGTTGTGAAATATCAACCTTAATAACCCTCAGTTCAACATGTTTTTCAATGAAACAATGAGATCTTTTAGTCAACAACGTGCTAAGTTATGGAGGTTGGCAGTCTCAAATCCCCAAATGCATAAGATCTGGTAAGGTAAACATCTCATCAACAATTATCGTTGTTATTGTCAACGTCATTGGCAATCTATTGTGATCGAGAGCAAACAGGTTGTACCTCCCCAAATCAAAAGCGTGGAAACAAAAAGAAAACCACTTACGCACGCACATGTTCACAGTTATACCCCAATAACCCGTGTTTTTACTTCATGGAAATTAAGGCTGTGAAAAGAGCATATGTCCATACCACTAGAAGCCAAACTAAATTAAAGGAAAATGCCAAATCTTTGAGACACAAGGGACAAGATCATCTCAACACCATATATTCAGCATTTCAGGTCTTTGCCAAAGTATGAGGGCCTGTTTGGTATGAGGGGAGGGGAGATAAATTTATTTTTTTAACTAGAGAAGTGGAGTTTAAAGTTCCTAATTTACATTTCTTATTCTTTCACCTTAGGCCTCACATTTCTTAATGTGTCAATAGCACAATTTCTATAATTTTTTAAAATTCAACTCACAAAAATTTTCCCTCCTCTCCCATTCCCTCCAAATCCCTCATACAAAACTGAACTTATGATAAAAAAATGCAGAATATCTATTTTGCAATGCGTATTTAATTCCAAAAAATGCAGCACACACAAAAGCCATAAACATATGAGTTGATATTAAGCAAATAAAAAGACATGGAATTAAAAACTTACATCTGTTGAATTCCAAAGTGAACAAGCACTTTCTTCCAGTGAGTGCAGTATCCCCACTTCTCAGGTTCACTTACCTGCAACGAGCAAATAATTTGACAATGCCAATAAAATTTACCCCTACCAACCTAGAAGGAAAATTTTAAAGATAAATAAACAAACATGAGCATATCATGACATCTAACATGAGGTAATGGCACACTACCATAGAGGCACGTATTCCCTCTTTCTCAAGCATCAAACTTAAATATGTCAATTTCTTCATATTTTCTACGCTCTCCTAGTAGAGATAAACAAGTAACATAATCACTCAAAGTGGCCTTCCTAATTTCATCTAACTCTACCTTCTTAGATTGCTGTAACCAAACTGATACATCTAAATGGATCCGAATTAAAAGACATTTAAGTTTGCCATTTAAGTGTGGGAGCCACCTAAAATCCTATCCATCCACCGTCTGAATAAAAAACTACACTCAATTACAGATAACTAATCATCCAAAACATCCAACAAGATCCCCGACCTTCCATAGGCGGCGAGCGGCGGCGGCGGCGGCCGCCGGCCCCGACTTTTACGAGGATGATTAAGCACACATTATTTTAAAAACAAAATGAAAATTTCGCTACAAGAATTTCTTCGGCCCAGCAACATGTTTCGACGAATCAAAGGCGTTGAACGACACTGATTGCTTCAAGAAATTTAGCATTTGAACTTAGGTGAGTCTTCTCTTTTGATTTATTCCCATATCTTATTGTTTTTGTGCGAATTGGAGAGAGAGTCCGAATTGGGTGTGAGGTTTTTGAGTGGTGAAATTGTTTAGAATCAAGTTTGTGTAAATACTAGACTAGGTGTTGTAAAAAGATATAAGCATTGTTTGTGTTTGAATAGTATAGCTCAAAAGTAGCAATTTGGAATTGTTAAATTTTAACGTGGTTCTTTGGGTTTCTATGTTTTATTCATGGCTGGATTTTGCTTGGTATTTTTGGAGGATTTTGTTTTTGTGAGTAATCTGGAATTTGCAAGGAAGATGTGATTTTAATGATTTCTCTATTGTGTTTAAGTTTTGACTTTTAGTGATTAGTCTTAATAATGATTAATTCTCTATATTTCTTGTTTACTTATGAGGAATGATTTAAACCATGATTTTCCCTTAAATTTTCCTACTTTTGTTTAGTAGTATAATAACTTGTTTTGAATGAAAATATAATGTTAAATGCCATCTACGATTGATGTTGTGAATGACTATAATTTTGGGTAACATTGTGAAACTAAAATGAAATTTTTTTTTTGATAAAACTAAAATGAAATTTTGTTTGGCTACTTTTTCTAGATTCTGGTTTTATAATTAAGAGTGTATTCTTGGAGTACTAGTTTGGATATGATTTTAATGGAGAAATCAAGTTGTGCGATTGTTAAAGATTTATTTTAATTGTTCTTAAGGTATAAGCTTTAAAATTAAGAATAAAACAAAACTGATTTTGTTCATTGATAGAAGTTTCTAGGTACTTTATATGTGTTAGGAAGAGTTGCAAATAAGTGGATTGTAGATCAAATTGTCTTTTAAAAAAATACTAATAATAGAAATTTGCGCCTTTGGATTTATAGGGTAACACATAATATGGTGACTTAAATGATATAAACTTTCATTAGGAATAGTTTAAAACATTTGAGTTGTGCAAGTAATAATGCAAAATTGTAAATTGTTTGAAACTTTTTGGAAGATGAGATTGAAAGAAATTTTTTTTAGGAAGTGAAATATAGCCTAATTGGTTAGATTACGTGGTGATTTATGGAATATAGAATCGAGTAATCCACGTTGCTTTTGAAAGATACAAAACAATTAATAGTAGTATTACAAACCATAGTATTGAATCTGTAAATTTAGTTATCTTATTGATTATGAATTAGAGGACATGTCCTTTTGTGCAAAAATTCATATTCCAAGATTTTGAGATGATGATTGTAGATGATCAAGGTTATTTAGGTTCAAAATTGTAGTTATTCCAATGACGGTAGGATTATCAATATGATAAGATGTTTGGATCAATGAAAGGATATGAAGTGTTGTCAAGAGTTAGTGGCAAAAAAAAAGTTTCTCATAATTTTTGAGGACGGAATTATTTAAGGGGGAGAGAATTGTAACACCCAAATTTTTATTCTAAAATATAATTAAATTAGATAGGAATGAAAAATATAAATTATAAGTTAAAGTTTTATGAAATTGAATAAAAGATAAAATTTTGGACAAATTGTTAGAAATTATGAAAATAATGTTAATATTTTCTATTTTGTATTATTAGACTATTTGTGTATTTTAGTCATAATTGTGAATTATAGTATTAGGAAATAATTGGAGTAGAAAGATGTTTGTTATTATTAGGGATTATTCTTAGGTAAACTTGTAGGGAAAGTTTATTATCTTTTAGAATATTTTTGTATTATAAATTATAAATATGTTATCATATTAATGAAATAATCTTGTTTCCACACAAACTAAGTTTTATTTTTATTAAATAAATAAATAGAAAGAAGAGAGTTAAATAGAGAGAAAAGGGTATAAGTGTTATATAAAAGATGTTGAGGTCATAAGTATAATTAGGAATAAACAAGTGGGTAGCTAATTGGAATTTTCCCTAGTCATTAAATATAAATATATAAGTAAACCTAATCAGATCTTGCATGAATTTGGGTGAGAAATTCTTACTCTTCTCTAATTTAATTTTTGCGTAAATGAGTGAGAAATTTGGGGAAGACAAATGGGTGTTTGAATTTTGAGATGAAATTTTAGGAACTCTTATTGATTTCTCTCTCTTGAAATTGATTAGGAATTTTCTTTTTTTTTATACAAAAATTTTAGGAATGGGTTTGGGTTCAACCCAATCCAAGGGTAGGGCACCTAACTCTTGATCTACTGGGGCCTATCCCTGTGGGCTCTGGGAGCATGACCAGCAAGCCCTTTATGTCTGTCCACACAGGTAGGTTACTCCCAACTTCACTTAGCTACGGAGATGTCTCCCCAAGCGCCGCCATAGAGACACAACAAAGTGTTACTCCCCAGGATCGAACTCGCAACGTGGTGGACAACCCGACGCTCATTGTTCAATCCCTTCGCCACTGAACCCACAGACGATGGGTATTAGGAATTTTCTTTGATTATCTTTCTCTCTGGCCGAATTGTCTTTCCTAAAGAAACAAGAATTATGTAGTATGATTTAATTGTCTTTCCTAAAGAAATAAGAATTATGTGAGTATGATTTTTTTATGATGGGTGTTATTGTTTCCCATGTTTTTAAGGATTTTGGGGTTCAAATCATTAATTAATCCATGTTTGAATGTAATGGAGATAAAAGTGTTCTCTACATGTTTAATTTATTGGGTTTTGGGTGTTTCATTATGTGATTCAAATATTCTAAATGGGAGATTGTTGAACCAATGGGTAGTTGGTTGAGCTGGTAAGTGGGCTACAACCCCCGTAAGGATGAGAACGCATGTTCGAATCCCGGGAAGCGCTCTTATTGGGAGAGGGGACAACCTTGTATATGTGCGCAACACTCCTACCCCTCGAGTCCGGATTAAACCGGGCGGTGATTAACCAAAAAAAAATAAATGGGAGATTGTTGATGTTTTCTATGCTTGCATGATGAGCTAGCTTACGAAGTTGGATGATTCTTGGAATTTCAGATTTGGTTGTCTTGATGTGTTGTTCCTTATTTTGGTTGAATCTTTGTTTTACTTTGCTCTTCTCTTGGCTTGATAAATAAACTATGATAATTAGGGTAGTTTTTATTTCTCATATGTTGTTAAATGTGATGTTAAATGTCATGTAGTTATGATAATTTGAATTATTGTAATTTAGAGTTTAACTGGTATATAAATCTTTGGATGACTGAAAATTTAGGCTCTAGTTTATTGTAATTAAGGATTTTGTATTGACAGCTACATGAATGGTTTAGGTAATTGGTTATTGGTTGATTTTGTGTGCGGTTTTGTTGGTGTCTATCAAGTATGAAGCTATGCTTGAATACACTTTTCCAAATTTGTTATGAGTATGGTCTATCATTAGCTAATTATGATTCCTATTTTCCTATCTGTTTCGTCATCACAAATTGAAATCAAATCTGATTGATTTTGTAGTGTTGGTGTGTGTAAATTAATTATAATGGAATATTTTTGTTTAGATTCAACTCGTATTTGGAAAATGTTATATGCTCTTGTAAACAAATTTGATTACATTATGAGAAATTGAATTGTTCATTTCTTTTATTTAGGCTATTCGCGTGCTATGATTGGAATAATATTGTGTTTGCAATATGTTTGACATGTATGATGCTTCTTTGTTGAGATAAATGGATAATGATCGATGAAGAATGAATTCTGTTGTGATGTTAAAAGGTTCTTAAATTCTTTTAAGAAACTTACAATTTTGTTTGTCAAACTTTGAGAATCATTTTAAATGAATTATGAAGACTTAATGTATTTAATTAATGTTTTTTAGCATGATACTTGATAATTATTTTAAATTCATATCTAGACTTATATGTGTTATATGTACAACTAAGTATTTTATAAATAATATTTTCTTGGGTAAACGTTAGAATTTCAAAGTGAAAGATAAATAAGATAAATGTTTTAAGGTAGGAAATAATAACTAGAAATGTGTTTTTAGAAGTTTTGTTATTTTATAAAATTAATATAAATCATCTTACGTATCTTAACTAACTTCATTTTGTTTTAAAAAGTTGATTCTCAACTTGTTTTAGAAAGAATTATTCCAAAAAGCCAATTTAATGAAAATGTTTTAATTTAGACAGTTTTTCAGTTATCTATTACAAATTTTAAAGTTCTTAATATTTATTTTATAACAAAAATCATGATTTTCAATTAAATTATATTTAATATATTTAAAAATTAGTTACACTTTATTTTAAAATTAAAATGAAAATTTCGCTAATCCATAGCGAAAAATGTAATCTCACACAACGAAACAAGAAAAGGAAATAACAGTGGCATGAAATAAATGAGTTTTGAATATGTCTACTATATTAAATTAAATTTTTGTTGTGCTTGATACCATCTAAGAGTATCAAACATCTTAAAATTGGTATGAAAATAAATAAGGATGATGAAATGTGATACTGTTATTTCATTTATTTCACCATTATTTCATTTTCGTACTTCGTACTTAAGACTCACAATGAAGTCTGTCATTTCATCGTATTCATCCTCGTATGTCATCGACATCGTCTTACCGCTTTTTTTTAAAACAGGAAAACGTCTTGATTTCTAAAAACCATTGATGAGGTAAAGGTTGACCTCCAGATTATTTATGAAGTCCGCCATTTCATCTTCTTCACCAATCATATTCATCATGAACCTTGTCTTCATCCTTCGACATCGTTTTAACGCATGTTTTATGAAAACAAGAAAAAGGTCTCTATATATTTCACCTCATTTACTCTTAGTATCACTTTCCTAATTTCTTTTTTTTTATTACATCACTTTCCTAATTTCAAATTTCCTAATTTGATTAGAAGAACATTAATTATTTAAGTTACTCAATTTTTTTATTATAAATTTTTTTTTGACTTTTTTCTTACCATAAGTTAAGACACTTATTAATAGTACATTGTATTACCAATTTATCTTATTTTTAGATATTTATTAGTTTATTCTCACTCTCTCACTCTTTTGTTTTTTGATTTCAACTCTCTCACTCTTTCTTGTTTATTGTAGATAAGTATTATTAGGCTTTATTTGTAAAAAATTGAGAAAAATTAGAAAATTTTTTATACTTAGAAACAATTTGAAATTTGAAAGTGGTCTTATATAATAAGACCGCTTTCAAATTTCAAATTGTTTATATTAAAGAATAAAGGGCAAGACATGACCGGAGCTCTTCATAACCACTAGGACGGCCCCACTAGAAAATATAATTATTTTTTATAAGTAAATAATTCATTTCCTAATTTAAAATACATTATTTAATAATTAATATTCAATATACCATTGCAAAAAATTATTTCATTAATTTGTTTCTTAACTTCCATTATTTTTGAATTTATTTAATCATTTATTAATTATTTTTTATGATTTAAATGTTATAGGACCAATAGGACATGTCATGTGGCTCGAATAACATGTTCTACCCAATCTTAGTCTTAGGCCACATAGGACCAGGCCAAAAATGTTGGTTCGAATTTTTGTAGGACAAGACCTATGGCATATAGTTAGCTAGGTCTGCGATCATTACCTAATCAATTACCTTGTTCACATGAACTAATTGGAATTTTCCCAAAGTTAAAAAAAAAGGAAAAAACCTTATGTCCAGTTACTTACATAAGTTCATCCAGTTACCCAATTAAAACATGACATGTGGGTAAGTGGACACCTAAGCATTCAAGTTAGAAAAACTCCTCGTCATCTTCTGTCAGTTCCTTTCTCCCTCTCATTTTCTGCAACAAATATTTGATCTCAAACTGTATTTCCCTCTAAGAGCAATCTCAGCGCCTAACTTGAGGGTAGGATCGGCGGCCAACGTACATACAAAATGGAAGTGCTCATTGTTTGATTTAGTGGAATCAAGGGTATAATCGCAAACCTTCTATCAATACCTTGCTTTGCTTATTTTCCTTGTTTGATTTAGTGGAAGGAATTTTTTATTATTTTGTTGACTTTATGACTTCTTTTGATGCAGAGGCAATTTATAGCTTATTCTTTGAAATAAATTAGTTGAAAAGGAATTAGGAAAATAAACTAAACACATTATATATTCTTATGTTTTTATAGTGGATGTGACTCTTTTGCTTTCTTTTTTTTCCACTGAGTGTTTACTTTTGTTATTTACTTACGTGTGGTCACAGAAGTCCGAGAAATATTTTTGTTCACGACAAAATAATCGGCTATAATTATTTTACTTGGAAATACAGTTTTATTTATATGTATCCTGATCTTAATTTTAGCTGCGTATCAAAGTTATGAAGTATAATTAGAAAATTGAGTTTTTTTTTTTGCTCTCCTAATAGTTCATTTGATCCCAAAAGTTATGAGCCCTAAGATATTGTGTGTTAAATTGTACTTCTTCACTCTTCAATGGTCCATGAACAAAATAATTTTTTTAGAGAATAAAAAATATCTAAATACACACATGTATATATATTATTGGATTGCATGTTAGCATATTCATTGAAATAAATTAGTTGAAAAGGAATTAGGAAAATAAACTAAACACATTATATATTCCATTATGTTAGAGAATATTGGAGAAATTTATAAGGCAATATTTCAGAGCATAAAAAAGTTAAAAGGAAATATTTGGGTGAAGAGTATTTTATATTATACTTTTCCGGAAATAAAGCAAAAAAAAAAAAATAAGTAGCGTAAGAATTAATCTAGTTGCAAAGGAATTAGGAAATATCAAGGAACCACTTAAATCACTATAAAAGACACAGAAAAATTTTAGGAAACCACTATAAAAGACACGCTTTAGCTGAGGGCGCGTAATTGGATTCGATTTGAAAAAACGAGAGAGGAGAGAAAAGAGTTGCAGACAAGACATGTTCGAATACGAGGATGAGAAAAAGCGGAAGCAGAGGGAGGAGTACGTTCTGGATGAGGATGATTATGCACTTCTAGAGGATAACATTCATCTTCATCGTAGGAAGGTTAGGGTTGTGGATTATATCGTTTGTTTAGGCTATGATTTAGGTTGTGGATTATATTGTTTGTTTAGTTTATGATTTAGGTTGTGGTTGGAATTTGTAATACTAACAACTAAGGTAATCTAACAGGAGATCAGAAAGTTCAAGCGGCTTAAGAAAGGGCAGAGGAACGATGAGGATGAGGAATTTGATAGGAGTGGTAAGGATGGACGAACTGATTTTGATATTGGTGAAGATGATATGTCCGACTTCATTGTGGACGACCAGGAAGCTCCTATGAGGTAATTTATTTCAACTACTGTGCTTGGATTATTAGATAATTTACTTATTTGTTTCTACTGTACTTGGATTATTAGACAGTTTACATATTCTGTTGTTGCCATAGGCTTGAACCAGGAGTATCTTCTGCATTACAAGAAGCTCAGGAGTTATTTGGTGATGTTGTTGAGCTGCTTCACTCTCGCAAGCAACGTCTGGAGCTCTGTGAATATGGAGAGACTAGGCTTGAAGATGAATTTGAGCCTGTTGTCCTTTCTGATAACTACATGACAGAGAAGGACGATCGAATTAGGGAGCTAGATGTTCCAGAAAGAATGCAGGTACTTTGAGATTTGTTTAGACGCTTTGTTCTGTTTTTCAATCACCCTGGTAACTCAATTGGTACATTTATTTCCCTACAGATTTCAGAGGAGAGTACTGGTGCACCTCCACTGGATTCAATCAGTCTAGAAGAGGAGAGTCGTTGGATAGTCGATCAGCTTACAAAAGGGATGGTGCCTTGGATCCACAAGAAAGATTCTGGCAATTTACACATTAAAGCTCATGATATCACCAGATTTTTGGAACTGCATCATGGACAGAAATTAGATGTTAGCATCTTATCCATGCAAATAATTAACACTTTCGTTTTATCTTTCTTAGGCTCTATTTTGTTGATTCTAACCTGCAAACTTTGACCCTCTCTAGATCCCTTTTATTGCTATGTATCGGAAGGAGGAGTGTTTAAGCCTTTTGAAAAATTATGACCAACCTGATGATGAGAATTGGCACAAAACTGAAACGCCTCCAGCTTTAAAATGGCACAAGGTGCGTGCAATTTTTTCTCCTAACTATTGTACTTGTGATAATTGTGAACTTTACTTTTCCTACTGTTTAGCTCTCTAAATGGCTTCATTGGTTATGACATAGGTGCTTTGGGCAATTCAAGACTTGGACCACAAGTGGTTGCTTCTGCAGAAACGGAAGAATGCCCTCCAAGCGTACTATAGCAAACGGTTTGAAGGAGAGTCCCGCCGCGTTTATGATGAAACAAGACTTGAACTGAACCAGCTATTGTTTGAGTCGGTTATGAGATCATTGAAGGCTGCAGAATCAGAGAGGGAGGTTGATGATGTTCACTCAAAATTCAACTTGCATTTCCCTCCGGGGGAAGCAGGTGTTGTTGAGGGGCAGTATAAAAGGCCTAAAAGGGAATCAATGTACAGTGCTTTCCGCAGGGCAGGGCTTTGGGCGGTTGCCAGCAAGTTTGGGCTCAGCGCCGAACAACTTGGAATGATTTTATCGCTTGAAAATATGGTAAGCATGCTTAGATTAGTGATTTTTTTGGGTTTCATGAACAGTGGTATTTAACATCCATTTTATAGATTAACGAGTTGGAGAATCCTAAGGAAACACCAGAAGAGATGGCTTCGAATTATACGCGTGCATTGTTTGATGCACCTCAACAAGTACTCAAATCTGCTAGGCACATGGTATGATCATTCTATCCTATTTCTTATACATTTGGAAGGTATTTTTTTTGTTGAGTGTATGCCTATATTGTTTCAGGCAGCTGTTGAGATTAGTCGTGAGCCTAGCATTAGGAAGCACGTCCGTGCCAATTTTATTGACCATGCTGTGGTATCAACGTGTCCCACTGCTGATGGAAATGTAACTATAGATTCTTTCCATCAATTTGCTGGGATAAAGTGGTTGCGTGAGAAGCCATTATCTGAGTTTGAGGGTGCACAATGGCTCCATATACAGAAGGCTGAGGAGGAGAAGCTCCTTCAAGTTACTGTAAAGCTGCCTGAAGAGTATCTTGATAAGTTGACAAATGAATTCAATGATTATTATATCAGTGACAGTGTTAGTAGGTCTGCCCAACTGTGGAATGAACAGAGGAAGTTGATACTTCATGAAGCAATTTTTCGCTTTCTCTTACCATCGATGGAAAAAGAGGCAAGATCTTATTTAACGAGTAAAGCAAAGAATTGGTTGCTCATGCAGTATGGGAAGGCTTTGTGGGATAAAGTTTCTATGGGGCCTTATCAACGCAAGGATAATGATCTTAGTGCTGATGAGGAGGCTGCCCCTAGGGTTATGGCTTGCTGTTGGGGTCCTGGAAAGCCCCAGACAACTTTTGTCATGTTAGATTCATCGGGGGAAATGCTAGATGTTCTTTACACTGGGTCCCTTACTTTACGGTCTCAAAATGTTAATGACCAGCAACGTAAGAAGAACGATCAGGAGCGTGTTTTGCAGTTCATGAAAGACCACCAACCACATGTTGTTGTTCTAGGAGCAATGAATCTGTCTTGTGCTCGCATGAAGGATGATATATACGAGGTTAGCAACTTGATTTCTCATGTTCCTGATTATTAAATCCATGTTTGCTTCAACATTAAGCTGATGATGTTGTTGAATTGTTGATGCATTCTCCTGCTTAATGTTTTTTTTTTATATTTCATTAAGCGTTGAAAATGTTTAACATTTTTTTCTGTTATATTTATGGTTTTAGTGCATGTGTTTGGCCTGCATGTATGATATGGATCTTGGGGTATCTATTTCTCTTAGTGTTAGTGGGCAATAACACAGTTGTGAATGGAGATAATGGTTTTAATGTTTTGGTTCTGGTGAAGCTTCATCGGGTTTGAAGGCATTAGAATGTCCTTTTGTGAGATGTAAGTCATGTAGGAATGGTGTTGTACTTTTTTTTTCCAGGACTCATTGCTTATATTACTCTCTCTGTGTTGGGTAGTTTATTGTGAACAGATTTAGGCTCAATTCTTTAGTCATTCACCTTGACTATGATCTAAAGTGGCATCAAATTTTATGGACTAATTGGAAAGATGTATCAAGTATTAAGGTGTTTTTACAAAAGTTTGTGCAATTAACCTTTTCGGGATGACTTGTTGGTTCTCTGTTATCATGGTCTGTCATCTTTTCTTAACAGCCACATAAGGTTATCAGGCACTTTGATTTCTATTTTCCCTTTGCTTTTGAATTTATAGACTTCCCTTTAACCTTTGAATTTGGATAGAGAGACTTTTATTTTTGGCCCATCTCCATTTTTTCATTTTGAAATACCATAATGTGGAATGGATTTCTGCGAGAGGCTATATTGCCGGTGAAATTACTAAGCTGAAAATGCAAAATTGCTGTTTAGCTTCTTGGGCAAGCTCCTTTCTGTGAGGATATTTCATAGTTACATATGGGATACAAGTTGTTTGTGTGGTATTTCCACTACAGCTTTCACTATTTTTACTCAATAGAATTGGCTAATTGGCTCCCGCTTCTTTCAGCTCATTTTTAAAATGGTGGAGGAAAATCGTAGAGATGCTGGGCATGAGATGGATGGCCTCAGAATTGTGTACGGGGATGAATCACTTCCACGTTTATATGAAAATTCTCGAATTTCATCTGAACAACTCCCGTCACAGCAAGGTAACCGTTGTTGAGTCTGCATCCTTTTTGTGTCACTTGTAGTTGCTTCTAATTAATCTATTTATCCTCACATTGGCAGGTATAGTGAGGCGGGCAGTAGCACTTGGAAGGTATCTGCAGAATCCCTTGGCAATGGTTGCAACATTATGTGGACCTAGAAAAGAAATTTTATCGTGGAAACTGAGTTTGCCGGAGAGCTTTCTCAACACTGATGAGAAATTTGGGGTGGTTGAGCAGATTATGGTGGATGTGACAAATCAGATGGGCTTAGATGTCAATTTAGCCACAAGTCATGAATGGCTATTCGCTCCTTTACAGTTTATTTCTGGGCTTGGTCCTAGAAAGGCTGCATGTCTACAGAGGTCCCTGGTAAGAGCTGCAAGAATTTTGACCCGGAAGGACTTTGTGGCGGAACATAAGCTGAGCGAAAAGGTTTTTGTCAATGCAGCAGGTTTCTTGCGTATTCGGAGGAGTGGGTGGGCTGGTAGCAGCAGCCAATTTATGGATTTGCTAGATGATACGAGAATCCATCCCGAGTCATATGCCCTTGCGCAAGAAGTGGCTAAAGATGTGTATGAGGCAGACGGCACAGGCAATGCAAATGATGATGAGGGTGCGCTGGAGATGGCTATAGAGCATGTGAGAGATCGGCCAAGTTATTTGAAAAAGCTTGACGTTGGGGAATATGCTAAAGGAAAGGGACGACTGAATAAAATAGAAACTTTCTATCAAATAAAAAGAGAACTGATTCAGGGTTTTCAGGATTATGAAGAACCAAATCAGGATGAAGAGTTTTATATGATATCAGGTGAAACTGAAGAAACCGTTGGTGAAGGAAAAATTGTTCAAGCTACAATTCGCAAAGTGCAAGCTGGAAAGGCCATATGTGCCCTTGAATCAGGGTTAGCTGGAATTCTCCATAAAGAGGACTACACAGATGACTCGAGGGATTTTGTCGATTTGTCTGATAGGCTAAGTGAGGGTGACATCCTCACTTGCAAAATCAAATCGGTTCAGAAGAATAGGTATCGGGTATTCCTTGTCTGTAGGGAGAGTGAAATGATAAGCAGTCATTTACAGAGTAAGCCTAATCTTGACCCCTATTATTACGAGGACCGGAGCTCTGTACAGAGTGTACAAGACAAAACTCGCAAAGAGAAAGAGCTTGCAAAGAAACATTTCCAGCCCAGGATGATTGTGCACCCTCGTTTTCGAAACGTAACTGCGGGCGAGGCAATGGAGGTTTGTTGCTTAGTGTTTTTGACTGTGATAACTTCGTGTTATATCAATTTCCATTGGTTACTAGAAACACCAGTGTTTGCATGCTCTCATTTTTGTTTAAGCATCATATGAATATATTCATATAGATCAGTCGTTGTTGGTTAGATTGTATCACTAAGCTGCATCCTAGACTTTCTAGAGAATAACCTCTCATGAGCAATCAAATCTTAAATTATATAAGCTGCCCTGTCGCAGCCTCTTGTGGGTATTTCATTATGGTGGTTGCTTAGCTCGTGCGTCTTTTATATGCAGTTCTTGTCTGACAAAGATGTTGGAGAAAGTGTAATCCGGCCTAGCCCACGCGGGCCTTCATTTCTTATTTTAACTCTAAAAATCTATGATGGAGTTTATGCCCACAAAGATATAAAGGAAGGTGTAAAGGAACATAAGGATTTCCCAGGCTTACTTCGGATTGGGAAGACACTGACAATTGGGGAGGACACTTTTGAGGATATAGATGAGGTAGTTAACACCACTGCTTTCAAATGAATTAAATGCCTTTCTTTTCTTATTTTACTGGATCTTTTCTCATAGCTGATTGTTCTTATCCATTGTTGCTTAGGTAATGGATCGCTATGTTGATCCCTTGGTAGTTCACCTAAAGGCAATGCTGAAGTATCGCAAGTTCAGGAAGGGTACAAGAGAAGAAGTTGATGAACTTCTGACTATGGAGAAAGCAGAGTGTCCTATGCGGATAGCCTACAGTTTTGGCATCTCTCATGAACATGCAGGCGCATTCATATTGACTTGTATACGAAGTAGGAGTCCCCACCATGAGTATATTGGTGTTTATCCAAAAGGGTTCAAATTCCGGAAAAGGATGTTTGAGGACATTGATCGGCTTGTGGCATATTTCCAGAGGCACATTCATGATCCCCAGCGTGATACACCTTCTTTTGCTGATATGGTGCCCATGCGAAGCCCGGCCACTGGCTGGTCTTCAGGTGCTTCATTGGGTAGTGCGTGGGGTTTCAATGAGGGTCATCATTTCCTTCAAAATATAAGATCTATATTTTAGTATACTGCACATTGCTCAGGCAAAAAAAAAAAAGTATACTGCACATTGCATTTATGATACAAAAACTGCACATTGCATCACTTGAAATATATATAATATTGTTGAGTAAAGTGTTAATTTTTTTAGTTCAAAAATTAATTAAGTTTAGATTACTTATGATTGGGTACTATTACAGGAAATATTATAGCTTTGTGATTGATTAATAAATTCATTGATTGATGATTTTGATTTGCCCATCAAATTAGTAAAAACGAAATCCAATCATCATTAATAAAAACATTAGACGTCGAACTACACTTCCAATGCAACCAAATCACCACCCATTATATGTTACATGTATTTTGAACAATATAATGTATTTTGAACAATATAATCATTTAACATAGCACTTATCTCTCAAGTCTCACCATTTCTTTTGTAATCTTCAGTCTTCACACCTTCCACCACGAAGACCTTTTATGGCTTCATGGAAGACCATTAGAATTTACCTAAAAATATGAGAAAATCAACTATTGCATTAGATAATTTCACCAATCAATCAATTAATTATTGCAAATAATAAGGTGATTGAATAAATGCACAAAACAATAAGCAATTTTTGTATTATGGAGGATTATTAACAATTGCCCAAAGGATGAGGAGGGCGGCTGCTGCGGCAGGTGCAGGGAGGGAGAGGGGGCGAACTGGACGGAGAAGATGATGGGGAAGGAGAGAGAAGGTGGGGTTGGAGTATTTTTTTTATTATTAAATGTGGGGCTCACACCTTCAGAAATAATTAAAGTGAGGTCCCTAGGGACTCTACTTTAATGTCTCAAGTTAGTGAGACTTTTCTAATAATAAGTCCCTTACAAGGGACTTGTAATTAATTTCCTTTTTTTTTTGCCACATGTCATGCCACGTGGCACAAGGTGGCAAGAAAAAATGTCTGTTACCTTAAGTTGACGGAGATGGGCATTTTTGCCCCACATTTGAAATATGGTGAGTATTTTTGCTCCAAAAAATATTTCATGGGCATTTTTGCACCTTTGTGCAAATTTCGTGGGCATTTTTGCCCTTTTGCCCTATGTTTTTTTGAACTATTTTCAACCTTTATATATTATATAATATTACTCACTCCAGTCCTAAATATGAGATCACTTTTAGAGTTTAATTTATTCTTAAATATAATTAATTAGAGATACAAATAGGCCAAAGATTAATACAACCAACTCTTGTGATTCAAGAGGGATTTGACTGTCAACCATACATACGCCAAACTTCATCTCCAACAAAGTATCTTTACCCTCTTACACTCAATTCCATTTCCATTTCCATCACACACTTTCCGTCCAACCAAACGGGTCATTAATCTATGGGTCATGTGGTCTTGTCGGCATTTTGACCTCTGTTTATGTTGACAAATATTCACTCTTATGAGGGCATATATTTGATATTTCTCATGATCTATACCTTTTAATTGCTGCGTGAGCATAATCATAAATTTAACCACGGATTATATATAACTAGTGGAGAAAAATATGACCCCTATATTTGATCTTAGTTATAAAATCAATTTGATTTTTTTGTTGTAGTAAAAAAAAATAGGCTAGACCATTAAATTATACTCTTTCAATTCCTAAATATAAGACAACTTTCAAATTTAAAATGTTCTTAAATATAAGATCACTTTCTAATAATTTTCCCCGACTTTTTTTATCAAATTAACCCTAGTAACTTTAATATATAATAATAAACACAAGGAGAGTGAGAATAAAGGTATATCATTAAAGTGAATTGGTAATATCATGTGTCAATAATTAACTTAACTAACATCCTTAATCTAATTATTACAGAAAGTGATTTTATATTTATGAACAGATTAACTTATATTAACATGCTATTGATTGTAAATTGGTTTATAAATAAAATAATTTTTTTATGAAGAAAGATGATGAATATAAACAATTTAAATTAATTATTTTGCCTCCTTATTTTTTTCAAAAAACTGAAAAAGTGACTAGTGTTGGTGTAGGTGAAATTAAAAGATTTCCAACTATACTTGATTAACAAGTCAATTATAATAACAAAGGGCGAAGACCCAAAAATGATACATAACTATTGGTTAAGGAAAAAAATAATACATAACTATTCCAAGGTACAAATATGATACTCATCTTTTACCTCGTGATCAAAAATGATATTTTCACTTATATGACAATAATATTAGACATGAAATGTCGAAAATATTCTTATAATTAAATAAACTTTTACCTGACGGCGATTAATTTATAAGGGCATTTTGGACTTTTCATGTCTAATATTATTGTCATATTAGTGAAAATATCATTTTTGATCATGAGGTAAAAGAATCTTGCACATTTGTCCGTTTCATTCATCACCAAAAGTTAATTTTGGTGATGAATTAATCAAAACACGAATCAAGAAATAAAACATTGCCAAATTTATGCCACTTTCTCTAAATGCTATTCTTCCTTGCCTTTTAAGCTAGTATAAATAAGGAAATAATCATCTGATCTTAACTAGAGATTGCTTGGAAGATTTCTTCTTCAAGTCAAAATAAAATGAACTTAAAATTTTTACAAGCATACATCAAACTATACACCGTCTTTTGCTTAAAGCCATAGCCCCAGCTCAATTATTCTTGTCCATAAGAAAAAGCTCCGTGAAGTTCAAATTGTTCATTCCAGCACCCAGCCAAAAAAAGTTACTTCATATGCAAACAAGAAGCTGCAAATAATAAAGGCTCAGTTCAATCCTAACTTTCAAAGAAACAATTCCCATAATTTAATCAATTTTACTACTCAATTAGTAACTCAGTTGATATTTGCAATCCATCAATGTTTACAACATGACCTCAACTATCAGAGGCCCCAAATAAATAGAGGAGAAATTCTTAAACTGGACATCAATTCATTCTAACGTAAATATTCATTCTAAAGTAAATGTTTCAAAATAAACTTAACAGACTCAATCTTCTCCCTACCACCAAAATTTACATAATAGATTACAAATCATAGCAAACCCCAACAAGTTGCAAGGACAATCTCACAAAACAGAACCACATCAATAAAATCCAAACTGACTTCAAGTTATAGGGCATAAGCTGTAGAAGAAAGAATCCAGCACAATTGGAGAGGACATACAAGAAGCTTGTCAGGCTAGCTACCACATAAAACCTTTTCATCCAATGAAATAGTTAGAAAGGCAGGATCAGCAGCATTACTATCTATGTACAGTCACACAACCTTTGATAATATACTGCCATATTCATTCCCTTTTTATCATGTTTAGCGTAATAACATGTTGAGAACATTGACTAGGACTAAAAGATACAAATGCATTAGCATTAAACTCTTCTTGTTACCCGGGAGTGTATGGGATGCTAAATAAAACCAGTATTCAATTCATTTCCTCTCCAACAAATAAGCGCTCAGATATTTACGTTGTGAAATATCAACCTTAATAACCCTCAGTTCAACATGTTTTTCAATGAAACAATGAGATCTTTTAGTCAACAACGTGCTAAGTTATGGAGGTTGGCAGTCTCAAATCCCCAAATGCATAAGATCTGGTAAGGTAAACATCTCATCAACAATTATCGTTGTTATTGTCAACGTCATTGGCAATCTATTGTGATCGAGAGCAAACAGGTTGTAGCTCCCCAAATCAAAAGCGTGGAAACAAAAAGAAAACCACTTACGCACGCACATGTTCACAGTTATACCCCAATAACCCGTGTTTTTACTTCATGGAAATTAAGGCTGTGAAAAGAGCATATGTCCATACCACTAGAAGCCAAACTAAATTAAAGGAAAATACCAAATCTTTGAGACACAAGGGACAAGATCATCTCAACACCATATATTCAGCATTTCAGGTCTTTGCCAAAGTATGAGGGCCTGTTTGGTATGAGGGGAGGGGAGATAAATTTATTTTTTTAACTAGAGAAGTGGAGTTTAAAGTTCCTAATTTACATTTCTTATTCTTTCACCTTAGGCCTCACATTTCTTAATGTGTCAATAGCACAATTTCTATAATTTTTTAAAATTCAACTCACAAAAATTTTCCCTCCTCTCCCATTCCCTCAAAATCCCTCATACAAAACTGAACTTATGATAAAAAAATGCAGAATATATCTATTTTGCAATGCGTATTTAATTCCAAAAAATGCAGCCCACACAAAAGCCATAAACATATGAGTTGATATTAAGCAAATAAAAAGACATGGAATTAAAAACTTACATCTGTTGAATTCCAAAGTGACCAAGCACTTTCTTCCAGTGAGTGCAGTATCCCCACTTCTCATGTTCACTTACCTGCAATGCCAATAAAATTTACCCCTACCAACCTAGAAGGAAAATTTTAAAGATAAATAAACAAACATGAGCATATCATGACATCTAACATGAGGTAATGGCACACTACCATAGAGGCACGTATTCCCTCTTTCTCAAGCATCAAACTTAAATATGTCAATTTCTTCATATTTTCTACGCTCTCCTAGTAGAGATGAACAAGTAACACAATCACTCATAGTGGCCTTCCTAATTTCATCTAACTCTACCTTCTTAGATTGCTGTAACCAAACTGATACATCTAAATGGATCCGAATTAAAAGACATTTAAGTTTGCCATTTAAGTGTGGGAGCCACCTAAAATCCTATCCATCCACCGTCTGAATAACAAACTACACCCAATTACAGTTAACTAATCATCCAAAACATCCAACAAGATCCCCGACCTTCCATAGGCGGCGAGCGGCGACCTTCCTAGTATTTAGACAAACTTCATTCTAAACAATTGAGTGGTGAAATTGTTTAGAATGAAGTTTGTCTAAATACTAGGTGTTGTAAAAAGATATAAGCATTGTTTGTGTTTGAATAGTATAGCTCAAAAGTAGCAATTTGGAATTGTTAAATTTTAACGTGGTTCTTTGGGTTTCTATGTTTTATTCATGGCTGGATTTTGCTTGGTATTTTTGGAGGATTTTGTTTTTGTGAGTAATCTGGAATTTGCAAGGAAGATGTGATTTTAATGATTTCTCTATTGTGTTTAAGTTTTGACTTTTAGTGATTAGTCTTAATAATGATTAATTCTCTATATTTCTTGTTTACTTATGAGGAATGATTTAAACCATGATTTTCCCTTAAATTTTCCTACTTTTGTTTAGTAGTATAATAACTTGTTTTGACTGAAAATGTAATGTTAAATGCCATCTACGATTGATGTTGTGAATGGCTATAATTTTGGGGTAACATTGTGAAACTAAAATGAAATTTTTTTTTGATAAAACTAAAATGAAATTTTGTTTGCCTACTTTTTCTAGATTCTGGTTTTATAATTAAGAGCGTATTCTTGGAGTACTAGTATGGATATGATTTTAATGGAGAAATCAAGTTGTGCGATTGTTAAAGATTTATTTTAATTGTTCTTAAGGTATAAGCTTTAAAATTAAGAATAAAACAAAACTGATTTTGTTCATTGATAGAAGTTTCTAGGTACTTTATATGTGTTAGGAAGAGTTGCAAATAAGTGGATTCTAGATCAAATTGTCTTTTAAAAAAATACTAATAATAGAAATTTGCGCCTTTGGATTTATAGGGTAACACATGATATGGTGACTTAAATGATATAAACTTTCATTAGAAATAGTTTAAAACATTTGAGTTGTGCAAGTAATAATGCAAAATTGTAAATTGTTTGAAACTTTTTGGAAGATGAGATTGAAAGAAATTTTTTTTAGGAAGTGAAATATAGCCTAATTGGTTAGATTACGTGGTGATTTATGGAATATAGATCGAGTAATCCACGTTGCTTTTGAAAGATACAAAACAATTAATAGTAGTATTACAAACCATAGTATTGAATCTGTAAATTTAGTTATCTTATTGATTATGAATTAGAGGACATGTCCTTTTGTGCAAAAATTCATATTCCAAGATTTTGAGATGATGATTGTAGATGATCAAGGTTATTTAGGTTCAAAATTGTAGTTATTCCAATGACGGTAGGATTATCAATATGATAAGATGTTTGGATCAATGAAAGGATATGAAGTGTTGTCAAGAGTTAGTGGCAAAAAAAAAGTTTCTCATAATTTTTGAGGACGAAATTATTTAAGGGGGAGAGAATTGTAACACCCAAATTTTTATTCTAAAATATAATTAAATTAGATAGGAATGAAAAATATAAATTATAAGTTAAAGTTTTATGAAATTGAATAAAAGATAAAATTTTGGACAAATTGTTAGAAATTATGAAAATAATGTTAATATTTTCTATTTTGTATTATTAGACTATTTGTGTATTTTAGTTATAATTGTGAATTATAGTATTAGGAAATAATTGGAGTAGAAAGATATTTGTTATTATTAGGGATTATTCTTAGGTAAACTTGTAGGGAAAGTTTATTATCTTTTAGAATATTTTTGTATTATAAATTATAAATATGTTATCATATTAATGAAATAATCTTGTTTCCACACAAACAAAGTTTTATTTTTATTAAATAAATAAATAGAAAGAAGAGAGTTAAATAGAGAGAAAAGGGTATAAGTGTTATATAAAAGATGTTGAGGTCATAAGTATAATTAGGAATAAACAAGTGGGTAGCTAATTGGAATTTTCCCTAGTCATTAAATATAAATATATAAGTAAACCTAATCAGATCTTGCATGAATTTGGGTGAGAAATTCTTACTCTTCTCTAATTTAATTTTTGCGTAAATGAGTGAGAAATTTGGGGAAGACAAATGGGTGTTTGAATTTTGAGATGAAATTTTAGGAACTCTTATTGATTTCTCTCTCTTGAAATTGATTAGGAATTTTCTTTTTTTTTTATACAAAAATTTTAGGAATGGGTTTGGGTTCAACCCAATCCAAGGGTAGGGCACTTAACTCATGATCCACTGGGGCCTATCCCTGTGGGCTCTGGAGCATGACCAGCAAGCCCTTTATGTCTGTCCACACAGGTAGGTTACTCCCAACTTCACTTAGCTACGGAGATGTCTCCCCAAGCGTCGCCATAGAGACACAACAAAGTGTTACTCCCCAGGATCGAACTCGCAACGTGGTGGACAACCCGACGCTCATTGTTCAATCCCTTCGCCACTGAACCCACAGACGATGAGTATTAGGAATTTTCTTTGATTATCTTTCTCTCTGGCCGAATTGTCTTTCCTAAAGAAACAAGAATTATGTAGTATGATTTAATTGTCTTTCCTAAAGAAATAAGAATTATGTGAGTATGATTTTTTTTATGATGGGTGTTATTGTTTCCCATGTTTTTAAGGATTTTGGGGTTCAAATCATTAATTAATCCATGTTTGAATGTAATGGAGATAAAAGTGTTCTCTACATGTTTAATTTATTGGGTTTTGGGTGTTTCATTATGTGATTCAAATATTCTAAATGGGAGATTGTTGAACCAATGGGTAGTTGGTTGAGCTGGTAAGTGGGCTACAACCCCCATAAGGATGAGAACGCGTGTTCGAATCCCGGGAAGCGCTCTTATTGGGAGAGGGGACAACCTTGTCTATGTGCGCAACACTCCTACCCCTCGAGTCCGGATTAAACCGGGCGGTGATTAACCAAAAAAAAAATAAATGGGAGATTGTTGATGTTTTGATGTGTTGGATGATTCTTGGAATTTCAGATTTGGTTGTCTTGATGTGTTGTTCCTTATTTTGGTTGAATCTTTGTTTTACTTTGCTCTTCTCTTGGCTTGATAAATAAACTATGATAATTAGGGTAGTTTTTATTTCTCATATGTTGTTAAATGTGATGTTAAATGTCATGTAGTTATGATAATTTGAATTATTGTAATTTAGAGTTTAACTGGTATATAAATCTTTGGATGACTGAAAATTTAGGCTCTAGTTTATTGTAATTAAGGATTTTGTATTGACAGCTACATGAATGGTTTAGGTAATTGGTTATTGGTTGATTTTGTGTGCGGTTTTGTTGGTGTCTATCAAGTATGAAGCTATGCTTGAATACACTTTTCCAAATTTGTTATGAGTATGGTCTATCATTAGCTAATTATGATTCCTATTTTCCTATCTGTTTCGTCATCACAAATTGAAATCAAATCTGATTGATTTTGTAGTGTTGGTGTGTGTAAATTAATTATAATGGAATATTTTTGTTTAGATTCAACTCGTATTTGGAAAATGTTATATGCTCTTGTAAACAAATTTGATTACATTATGAGAAATTGAATTGTTCATTTCTTTTATTTAGGCTATTCGCGTGCTATGATTGGAATAATATTGTGTTTGCAATATGTTTGACATGTATGATGCTTCTTTGTTGAGATAAATGGATAATGATCGATGAAGAATGAATTCTGTTGTGATGTTAAAAGGTTCTTAAATTCTTTTAAGAAACTTACAATTTTGTTTGTCAAACTTTGAGAATCATTTTAAATGAATTATGAAGACTTAATGTATTTAATTAATGTTTTTTAGCATGATACTTGATAATTATTTTAAATTCATATCTAGACTTATATGTGTTATATGTACAACTAAGTATTTTATAAATAATATTTTCTTGGGTAAACGTTAGAATTTCAAAGTGAAAGATAAATAAGATAAATGTTTTAAGGTAGGAAATAATAACTAGAAATGTGTTTTTAGAAGTTTTGTTATTTTATAAAATTAATATAAATCATCTTACGTATCTTAACTAACTTCATTTTGTTTTAAAAAGTTGATTCTCAACTTGTTTTAGAAAGAATTATTCCAAAAAGCCAATTTAATGAAAATGTTTTAATTTAGACAGTTTTTCAGTTATCTATTACAAATTTTAAAGTTCTTAATATTTATTTTATAACAAAAATCATGATTTTCAATTAAATTATATTTAATATATTTAAAAATTAGTTACACTTTATTTTAAAATTAAAATGAAAATTTCGCTAATCCATAGCGAAAAATGTAATCTCACACAACGAAACAAGAAAAGGAAATAACAGTGGCATGAAATAAATGAGTTTTGAATATGTCTACTATATTAAATTAAATTTTTGTTGTGCTTGATACCATCTAAGAGTATCAAACATCTTAAAATTGGTATGAAAATAAATAAGGATGATGAAATGTGATACTGTTATTTCATTTATTTCACCATTATTTCATTTTCGTACTTCGTACTTAAGACTCACAATGAAGTCTGCCATTTCATCGTATTCATCCTCGTATGTCATCGACATCGTCTTACCGCTTTTTTTTAAAACAGGAAAACGTCTTGATTTCTAAAAACCATTGATGAGGTAAAGGTTGACCTCCAGATTATTTATGAAGTCCGCCATTTCATCTTCTTCACCAATCATATTCATCATGAACCTTGTCTTCATCCTTCGACATCGTTTTAACGCATGTTTTATGAAAACAAGAAAAAGGTCTCTATATATTTCACCTCATTTACTCTTAGTATCACTTTCCTAATTTCTTTTTTTTTATTACATCACTTTCCTAATTTCAAATTTCCTAATTTGATTAGAAGAACATTAATTATTTAAGTTACTCAATTTTTTTATTATAAATTTTTTTTTGACTTTTTTCTTACCATAAGTTAAGACACTTATTAATAGTACATTGTATTACCAATTTATCTTATTTTTAGATATTTATTAGTTTATTCTCACTCTCTCACTCTTTTGTTTTTTGATTTCAACTCTCTCACTCTTTCTTGTTTATTGTAGATAAGTATTATTAGGCTTTATTTGTAAAAAATTGAGAAAAATTAGAAAATTTTTTATACTTAGAAACAATTTGAAATTTGAAAGTGGTCTTATATAATAAGACCGCTTTCAAATTTCAAATTGTTTATATTAAAGAATAAAGGGCAAGACATGACCGGAGCTCTTCATAACCACTAGGACGGCCCCACTAGAAAATATAATTATTTTTTATAAGTAAATAATTCATTTCCTAATTTAAAATACATTATTTAATAATTAATATTCAATATACCATTGCAAAAAATTATTTCATTAATTTGTTTCTTAACTTCTATTATTTTTGAATTTATTTAATCATTTATTAATTATTTTTTATGATTTAAATGTTATAGGACCAATAGGACATGTCATGTGGCCCGAATAACATGTTCTATCCAATCTTAGTCTTAGGCCACATAGGACCAGGCCAAAAATGTTGGTTCGAATTTTTGTAGGACAAGACCTATGGCATATAGTTAGCTAGGTCTGCGATCATTACCTAATCAATTACCTTGTTCACATGAACTAATTGGAATTTTCCCAAAGTTAAAAAAAAAGGAAAAAACCTTATGTCCAGTTACTTACATAAGTTCATCCAGTTACCCAATTAAAACATGACATGTGGGTAAGTGGACACCTAAGCATTCAAGTTAGAAAAACTCCTCGTCATCTTCTGTCAGTTCCTTTCTCCCTCTCATTTTCTGCAACAAATATTTGATCTCAAACTGTATTTCCCTCTAAGAGCAATCTCAGCGCCTAACTTGAGGGTAGGATCGGCGGCCAACGTACATACAAAATGGAAGTGCTCATTGTTTGATTTAGTGGAATCAAGGGTATAATCGCAAACCTTCTATCAATACCTTGCTTTGCTTATTTTCCTTGTTTGATTTAGTGGAAGGAATTTTTTATTATTTTGTTGACTTTATGACTTCTTTTGATGCAGAGGCAATTTATAGCTTATTCTTTGAAATAAATTAGTTGAAAAGGAATTAGGAAAATAAACTAAACACATTATATATTCTTATGTTTTTATAGTGGATGTGACTCTTTTGCTTTCTTTTTTTTCCACTGAGTGTTTACTTTTGTTATTTACTTACGTGTGGTCACAGAAGTCCGAGAAATATTTTTGTTCACGACAAAATAATCGGCTATAATTATTTTACTTGGAAATACAGTTTTATTTATATGTATCCTGATCTTAATTTTAGCTGCGTATCAAAGTTATGAAGTATAATTAGAAAATTGAGTTTTTTTTTTTGCTCTCCTAATAGTTCATTTGATCCCAAAAGTTATGAGCCCTAAGATATTGTGTGTTAAATTGTACTTCTTCACTCTTCAATGGTCCATGAACAAAATAATTTTTTTAGAGAATAAAAAATATCTAAATACACACATGTATATATATTATTGGATTGCATGTTAGCATATTCATTGAAATAAATTAGTTGAAAAGGAATTAGGAAAATAAACTAAACACATTATATATTCCATTATGTTAGAGAATATTGGAGAAATTTATAAGGCAATATTTCAGAGCATAAAAAAGTTAAAAGGAAATATTTGGGTGAAGAGTATTTTATATTATACTTTTCCGGAAATAAAGCAAAAAAAAAAAAATAAGTAGCGTAAGAATTAATCTAGTTGCAAAGGAATTAGGAAATATCAAGGAACCACTTAAATCACTATAAAAGACACAGAAAAATTTTAGGAAACCACTATAAAAGACACGCTTTAGCTGAGGGCGCGTAATTGGATTCGATTTGAAAAAACGAGAGAGGAGAGAAAAGAGTTGCAGACAAGACATGTTCGAATACGAGGATGAGAAAAAGCGGAAGCAGAGGGAGGAGTACGTTCTGGATGAGGATGATTATGCACTTCTAGAGGATAACATTCATCTTCATCGTAGGAAGGTTAGGGTTGTGGATTATATCGTTTGTTTAGGCTATGATTTAGGTTGTGGATTATATTGTTTGTTTAGTTTATGATTTAGGTTGTGGTTGGAATTTGTAATACTAACAACTAAGGTAATCTAACAGGAGATCAGAAAGTTCAAGCGGCTTAAGAAAGGGCAGAGGAACGATGAGGATGAGGAATTTGATAGGAGTGGTAAGGATGGACGAACTGATTTTGATATTGGTGAAGATGATATGTCCGACTTCATTGTGGACGACCAGGAAGCTCCTATGAGGTAATTTATTTCAACTACTGTGCTTGGATTATTAGATAATTTACTTATTTGTTTCTACTGTACTTGGATTATTAGACAGTTTACATATTCTGTTGTTGCCATAGGCTTGAACCAGGAGTATCTTCTGCATTACAAGAAGCTCAGGAGTTATTTGGTGATGTTGTTGAGCTGCTTCACTCTCGCAAGCAACGTCTGGAGCTCTGTGAATATGGAGAGACTAGGCTTGAAGATGAATTTGAGCCTGTTGTCCTTTCTGATAACTACATGACAGAGAAGGACGATCGAATTAGGGAGCTAGATGTTCCAGAAAGAATGCAGGTACTTTGAGATTTGTTTAGACGCTTTGTTCTGTTTTTCAATCACCCTGGTAACTCAATTGGTACATTTATTTCCCTACAGATTTCAGAGGAGAGTACTGGTGCACCTCCACTGGATTCAATCAGTCTAGAAGAGGAGAGTCGTTGGATAGTCGATCAGCTTACAAAAGGGATGGTGCCTTGGATCCACAAGAAAGATTCTGGCAATTTACACATTAAAGCTCATGATATCACCAGATTTTTGGAACTGCATCATGGACAGAAATTAGATGTTAGCATCTTATCCATGCAAATAATTAACACTTTCGTTTTATCTTTCTTAGGCTCTATTTTGTTGATTCTAACCTGCAAACTTTGACCCTCTCTAGATCCCTTTTATTGCTATGTATCGGAAGGAGGAGTGTTTAAGCCTTTTGAAAAATTATGACCAACCTGATGATGAGAATTGGCACAAAACTGAAACGCCTCCAGCTTTAAAATGGCACAAGGTGCGTGCAATTTTTTCTCCTAACTATTGTACTTGTGATAATTGTGAACTTTACTTTTCCTACTGTTTAGCTCTCTAAATGGCTTCATTGGTTATGACATAGGTGCTTTGGGCAATTCAAGACTTGGACCACAAGTGGTTGCTTCTGCAGAAACGGAAGAATGCCCTCCAAGCGTACTATAGCAAACGGTTTGAAGGAGAGTCCCGCCGCGTTTATGATGAAACAAGACTTGAACTGAACCAGCTATTGTTTGAGTCGGTTATGAGATCATTGAAGGCTGCAGAATCAGAGAGGGAGGTTGATGATGTTCACTCAAAATTCAACTTGCATTTCCCTCCGGGGGAAGCAGGTGTTGTTGAGGGGCAGTATAAAAGGCCTAAAAGGGAATCAATGTACAGTGCTTTCCGCAGGGCAGGGCTTTGGGCGGTTGCCAGCAAGTTTGGGCTCAGCGCCGAACAACTTGGAATGATTTTATCGCTTGAAAATATGGTAAGCATGCTTAGATTAGTGATTTTTTTGGGTTTCATGAACAGTGGTATTTAACATCCATTTTATAGATTAACGAGTTGGAGAATCCTAAGGAAACACCAGAAGAGATGGCTTCGAATTATACGCGTGCATTGTTTGATGCACCTCAACAAGTACTCAAATCTGCTAGGCACATGGTATGATCATTCTATCCTATTTCTTATACATTTGGAAGGTATTTTTTTTGTTGAGTGTATGCCTATATTGTTTCAGGCAGCTGTTGAGATTAGTCGTGAGCCTAGCATTAGGAAGCACGTCCGTGCCAATTTTATTGACCATGCTGTGGTATCAACGTGTCCCACTGCTGATGGAAATGTAACTATAGATTCTTTCCATCAATTTGCTGGGATAAAGTGGTTGCGTGAGAAGCCATTATCTGAGTTTGAGGGTGCACAATGGCTCTATATACAGAAGGCTGAGGAGGAGAAGCTCCTTCAAGTTACTGTAAAGCTGCCTGAAGAGTATCTTGATAAGTTGACAAATGAATTCAATGATTATTATATCAGTGACAGTGTTAGTAGGTCTGCCCAACTGTGGAATGAACAGAGGAAGTTGATACTTCATGAAGCAATTTTTCGCTTTCTCTTACCATCGATGGAAAAAGAGGCAAGATCTTATTTAACGATTACAGCGAAGAATTGGTTGCTCATGCAGTATGGGAAGGCTTTGTGGAATAAGGTTTCTATGGGGCCTTATCAACGCAAGGATAATGATCTTAGTGCTGATGAGGAGGCTGCCCCTAGGGTTATGGCTTGCTGTTGGGGTCCTGGAAAGCCCCAGACAACTTTTGTCATGTTAGATTCATCGGGGGAAATGCTAGATGTTCTTTACACTGGGTCCCTTACTTTACGGTCTCAAAATGTTAATGACCAGCAACGTAAGAAGAACGATCAGGAGCGTGTTTTGCAGTTCATGAAAGACCACCAACCACATGTTGTTGTTCTAGGAGCAATGAATCTGTCTTGTGCTCGCATGAAGGATGATATATACGAGGTTAGCAACTTGATTTCTCATGTTCCTGATTATTAAATCCATGTTTGCTTCAACATTAAGCTGATGATGTTGTTGAATTGTTGATGCATTCTCCTGCTTAATGTTTTTTTTATATTTCATTAAGCGTTGAAAATGTTTAACATTTTTTTCTGTTATATTTATGGTTTTAGTGCATGTGTTTGGCCTGCATGTATGATATGGATCTTGGGGTATCTATTTCTCTTAGTGTTAGTGGGCAGTAACACAGTTGTGAATGGAGATAATGGTTTTAATGTTTTGGTTCTGGTGAAGCTTCATCAGGTTTGAAGGCATTAGAATGTCCTTTTGTGAGATGTAAGTCATGTAGGAACGGTGCTGTACTTTTTTTTCCAGGACTCATTGCTTATATTACTCTCTCTGTGTTGGGTAGTTTATTGTGAACAGATGTAGGCTCAATTCTTTAGTCATTCACCTTGACTATGATCTAAGTGGCATCAAATTTTATGGATTAATCGAAAAGATGTATCAAGTATTAAGGTTCTTTTACAAAAGTTTGTGCAATTAACCTTTTTGGGATGACTTGTTGGTTCTCTGTTATCATAGTCTGTCATCTTTTCTTAACAGCCACATGACTTGTTGGATCTTGGGGTATCTATTGCTCTTACATATGGGATACAAGTTGTTTGTGTGGTATTTCCACTACAGCTTTCACTATTTTTACTCAATAGAATTGGCTAATTGGCTCCCGCTTCTTTCAGCTCATTTTTAAAATGGTGGAGGAAAATCGTAGAGATGCTGGGCATGAGATGGATGGCCTCAGAATTGTGTACGGGGATGAATCACTTCCACGTTTATATGAAAATTCTCGAATTTCATCTGAACAACTCCCGTCACAGCAAGGTAACCGTTGTTGAGTCTGCATCCTTTTTGTGTCACTTGTAGTTGCTTCTAATTAATCTATTTATCCTCACATTGGCAGGTATAGTGAGGCGGGCAGTATCACTTGGAAGGTATCTGCAGAATCCCTTGGCAATGGTTGCAACATTATGTGGACCTAGAAAAGAAATTTTATCGTGGAAACTGAGTTTGCTGGAGAGCTTTCTCAACACTGATGAGAAATTTGGGGTGGTTGAGCAGATTATGGTGGATGTGACAAATCAGATGGGCTTAGATGTCAATTTAGCCACAAGTCATGAATGGCTATTCGCTCCTTTACAGTTTATTTCTGGGCTTGGTCCTAGAAAGGCTGCATCTCTACAGAGGTCCCTGGTAAGAGCTGCAAGAATTTTGACCCGGAAGGACTTTGTGGCGGAACATAAGCTGGGCGAAAAGGTTTTTGTCAATGCAGCAGGTTTCTTGCGTATCCGGAGGAGTGGGTGGGCTGGTAGCAGCAGCCAATTTATGGATTTGCTAGATGATACGAGAATCCATCCCGAGTCATATGCCCTTGCGCAAGAAGTGGCTAAAGATGTGTATGAGGCAGACGGCACAGGCAATGCAAATGATGATGAGGGTGCGCTGGAGATGGCTATAGAGCATGTGAGAGATCGGCCAAGTTATTTGAAAAAGCTTGACGTTGGGGAATATGCTAAAGGAAAGGGACGACTGAATAAAATAGAAACTTTCTATCAAATAAAAAGAGAACTGATTCAGGGTTTTCAGGATTGGCGCAAACAATATGAAGAACCAAATTAGGATGAAGAGTTTTATATGATATCAGGTGAAACTGAAGAAACCGTTGGTGAAGGAAAAATTGTTCAAGCTACAATTCGCAAAGTGCAAGCTGGAAAGGCCATATGTGCCCTTGAATCAGGGTTAGCTGGAATTCTCCATAAAGAGGACTACACAGATGACTCGAGGGATTTTGTCGATTTGTCTGATAGGCTAAGTGAGGGTGACATCCTCACTTGCAAAATCAAATCGGTTCAGAAGAATAGGTATCGGGTATTCCTTGTCTGTAGGGAGAGTGAAATGATAAGCAGTCATTTACAGAGTAAGCCTAATCTTGACCCCTATTATTACGAGGACCGGAGCTCTGTACAGAGTGTACAAGACAAAACTCGCAAAGAGAAAGAGCTTGCAAAGAAACATTTCCAGCCCAGGATGATTGTGCACCCTCGTTTTCGAAACGTAACTGCGGACGAGGCAATGGAGGTTTGTTGCTTAGTGTTTTTGACTGTGATAACTTCGTGTTATATCAATTTCCATTGGTTACTAGAAACACCAGTGTTTGCATGCTCTCATTTTTGTTTAAGCATCATATGAATATATTCATATAGATCAGTCGTTGTTGGTTAGATTGTATCACTAAGCTGCATCCTAGACTTTCTAGAGAATAACCTCTCATGAGCAATCAAATCTTAAATTATATAAGCTGCCCTGTCGCAGCCTCTTGTGGGTATTTCATTATGGTGGTTGCTTAGCTCGTGCGTCTTTTATATGCAGTTCTTGTCTGACAAAGATGTTGGAGAAAGTGTAATCCGGCCTAGCCCACGCGGGCCTTCATTTCTTATTTTAACTCTAAAAATCTATGATGGAGTTTATGCCCACAAAGATATAAAGGAAGGTGTAAAGGAACATAAGGATTTCCCAGGCTTACTTCGGATTGGGAAGACACTGACAATTGGGGAGGACACTTTTGAGGATATAGATGAGGTAGTTAACACCACTGCTTTCAAATGAATTAAATGCCTTTCTTTTCTTATTTTACTGGATCTTTTCTCATAGCTGATTGTTCTTATCCATTGTTGCTTAGGTAATGGATCGCTATGTTGATCCCTTGGTAGTTCACCTAAAGGCAATGCTGAAGTATCGCAAGTTCAGGAAGGGTACAAGAGAAGAAGTTGATGAACTTCTGACTATGGAGAAAGCAGAGTGTCCTATGCGGATAGCCTACAGTTTTGGCATCTCTCATGAACATGCAGGCGCATTCATATTGACTTGTATACGAAGTAGGAGTCCCCACCATGAGTATATTGGTGTTTATCCAAAAGGGTTCAAATTCCGGAAAAGGATGTTTGAGGACATTGATCGGCTTGTGGCATATTTCCAGAGGCACATTCATGATCCCCAGCGTGATACACCTTCTTTTGCTGATATGGTGCCCATGCGAAGCCCGGCCACTGGCTGGTCTTCAGGTGCTTCATTGGGTAGTGCGTGGGGTTTCAATGAGGGTCATCATTTCCTTCAAAATATAAGATCTATATTTTAGTATACTGTACATTGCTCAGGCAAAAAAAAAAAAGTATACTGCACATTGCATTTATGATACAAAAACTGCACATTGCATCACTTGAAATATATATAATATTGTTGAGTAAAGTGTTAATTTTTTTAGTTCAAAAATTAATTAAGTTTAGATTACTTATGATTGGGTACTATTACAGGAAATATTATAGCTTTTTGATTGATTAATAAATTCATTGATTGATGATTTTGATTTGCCCAACAAATTAGTAAAAATGAAATCCAATCATCATTAATAAAAGCATTAAACGTCGAACTACACTTCCAATTCCTATCCATATAAGTTTTTTTTAAACACCTTCCGGTAATCCATCGCCGACTTTTGACAACCCATTAATCCGGACTCGAGGGTAGAAGTGATTTACCCATTAAATTAGTAAATATGAAAATAATGAAATAAAAAGTGTTGACTACAATTATAATGATTGAAAAAGATGTTTAGCTGATTTATTGGATTAAATATTTTGAAGTCAAAATTTAAGGAAATAGTTTCTTAACTGAAAAGGAAATAAGTTTTAATTCAGTGAAAACTCTCAATTAGTAAAAATGTTAGTGAAATAAACATTAGCTACAATTATAATTGAAAAGGGTGATTAGCTAATTTATTGGATTAAATAGTTAGTCAAAATTTAAGGAAATATGTTTTCTTAAAAAAATTTTAATCCGGTGAAAACTTTGAATAATGAGCTGATTTATTTATTTTCAATGATTCAAAAGAACAATGGGCCTATTTATTTAATGTAACAGATGAAGCCTTAAAATTATGGAGTTTGGGTTAATTTTTTTTAACATCAAATAAGTAAAGAAAAAATAGCTCAATAAGCAATGCAACCAAATCACCACCCATTATATGTTACATGTATTTTGAACAATATAATGTATTTTGAACAATATAATCATTTAACATCGCACTTATCTCTTAAGTCTCACCATCTCTTTTGTAATCTTCACACCTTCCACCACCAAGACCTTTTATGGCTTCATGGAAGACCATTAGAATTTACCTAAAAATATGAGAAAATCAACTATTGCATTAGATAATTTCAACAATCAATCAATTAATTATTGCAAATAATAAGGTGATTGAATAAATGCACAAAACAATAAGCAATTTTTTTGTATTATGGAGGATTATTAACAATTGCCCAAAGTTAGAGCGATCTTAAACAATTAACGCAAAGAAATTGTACATTCCCATAACTCAAAGTTCAAAATTCCATAGGAAAGAAAGTCTTTCCTAGTGGTTGGGGTCTGCTTGAGCCTCTAGCTGAGGTAGTGGTGATGGTGCAGGTGATGCAGATCAAGGATTTCTGGCAGGGGAAGTGGTCTCAAGAAATCTGATGATGGGTGGTACGCAAATGCTGGTGGATTTTCTGGCAGGGGAAGTGGTCTCAAGAGATCTGATGATGGGTGGTACGCAAATGCTGGTGGTGGCACTCGCTGGTGAAGCATGTTCATTTACAATTGTTGTATTCAACGAATGGATTAAATTTGTCAGTAGCGGTGTTTTTATCTCAACACTGCCTTTTTTATTAACTACATAAATTGCAAGTTTGATGACTTCGTGCGTATTTATTTGTTATTTTTTTGGATTTTGACATTTGTGCGAACTTTGTGCGTACTTTGTGCGTATTTTGTGAGCCAATTGATGAAGAAGGTATGGATGATGTGGAGGATGAGGACGAAGAAGAAGGTATGATTTTGAACTAATGTTTGGAAGCTTCGTATGGTGATTTATGATACTCCACTTTATTTGTTCGAATGATTGAAGTTTTGGTGTGATTGTTTTAAGTTTGAAATTAGGGTTTTAGCTCATTGTTTTTACATTCTTTTAAATTGGTTTCCTTATTTTTGAAGTAATGTATTAATAAATACTTCTAATGAGTTTTGTTCATTTCAGTGTTGTTCAACAAATGTTTATCTTTTAAGTTGTGATGATTGATCATGAGGTGGAAGACATATTTTCACGTTTTTTTAACATATTTTATTTTATAATCTAATCACCGTGTTTTGCATAAAAAAAAACTTTCCTATTTTAGTTTCAACTTCAAGTTTCTATGTCTTTTGCAGTAGATATTCCATATTCCAAAAACGAGTCTAATATTTATACGTTTAATAGCTTATTTGTTTTTTTTAAAAAAAAACTCATTCTCTGTTCATTTATTTATCTTTATTTATTTTCTTTGGAAAATTTTATTAATAATTCTTTTCTTTCTATTTTCACTCTTACTTTCAACAACATATTTACTTTATTTTATTATTTTATTGCTACCTATTTCATTCTTCCATCGTAATATTTTTTATCTGTCTTTGTATTTTTTTTATTTTATTTCATGTGAGGAATACTTCGCTTATATTTATAGTCGGACTCGAACCCGAATAAAGGAGTAAGGTTGTGTTAGGCCTCGATAAACAACGCAAAATTATGTTGAATCTTATAGGCATGTTTCCACGATTTTGTGCTTAGAATAATTGATCAGATGATGTGGAGTCCTCATAAAAAACTCTTAAGGGAATTATCCAACAAGATCTTTCAATCAATCATTTGTCGCCAAATATGACTATTTTTTTTGGACAACGTCTAAAACACTATTGATGAGTGAACGTCTAAAACACTCTGGATGAGTGATTTTTTCTTTAATCACTCATCAATAGTGTTTTAGACGTTAGCAAAAAAAATCGTGTTTCGGATACGAAAGATTTATCAAGTTATTGCTAAAAGTGTATAGTTGCTTCTTAGCTACCCGCTATCTATGCCCTTTGTTGACTTTATATTATATATATTATAATTATCTTTTTATTCTTTCTCTTTTTTACTGCACACTCTATCTTTATTTTGCATAAAAATTCTATCTTATCAATAGATATAAACTTGGAATAAAATTTGTGATACATTAAATATTTTATCTTTTTTTAATTTTTTTCAATACAGCAAAGTGGTTTTTTCACCTTATATTTAAGGAAAAGAAAAGTATTATTGTTATCATTATCATCAAAGAACAGTATTCTTACGGTTCATAGTATAAGAGCCAAAATTTAAATAAATCTTGTCCAAAATATAAGAATTCACTCTCATATTCTTTCATCATTTGAAGCATTTTTTAACTTTGTCTCCAACTGAAAATTTTCAGAATCTTAGTATTTAATCTACCATTTTCCATTGTACTTTGGGCCTGTTTGAATTTATCTTCTGGAGAATAGCTTCTCGGAAAATAGCTTTTGAGAATAGGTTTTGAATATAATAGCTTTTCTAAAAAATAGTTTTCGAAGAAATGAGAGTGTTTGAATTAAGCTTTTCGAGAATAGTTTTTAAGAATAACTTTTGAGTAGAATATAGTTTTTCTTGTATTAAAAAAAAGAATATAGTTTTTCTGAAAAATAGTTATGTTGAAAAGCCTTTCATGTTTCTTTTATATGAAATAAGTGTTTTTCTTAAATGAGATATTGAAACTTTCAGTTGAAAAAGGAGAAAATATAGTTTTTCTCAAAATAGCTTTTGGAACCTCAAACCTAGCTTTTCTTCTCAAAATAACTTATCCAAAAAAATTGAGTTTTTGGATATTTTTGTGTGAAAATTAGGTTTATGAGCCAGAAAAGCTTTTGGAAATGTATCCAAACGGTTATTTTATCTTTCTTTTAGTATACCAATGTATACGTTGTATTTTCTTTTCGTTTGCTTAACCATCTGCGTTTCAATTACATGTACATTCCTTTACCTTTGAAACATGAGACTCTCTCAACTAATTATTGGCCTATGTCCTTTAAGTTTATCTCATTTTTTATGTTTATCTCATTGCACTCTAGTTTTTCATGCATTTAAAAAATGTTAGTTGTGATTTATATAAGTGTGTATTAAATCGAAAATGTTCAAATCCACGCATAGTTTTGAAAAAGGAATTGACAGGAACACAATATTCGCTCCAAATAAACCTAAATGCTCCCTCCGGTCATAAATATAAGACCTAGTTGACTTTTTTGGAGGTGTTAAGTTTACAAAATAAGTTATTAAATTATGATATATTTGATATATTTTTAGATCAATCATTAGTTTATAGGTTAAATAAATTAGTTTAAGAAAAAAATAGGTAAACATTATACACTTGAATGTTTTCAGACACTTAATAGTCCCCTCTCCTCCCACCGACACTTAATTTATAGGTTAAATAAACATTAAACACTTAATAGTTCACTCTCCTCCCACCGACAAAACCCCAACCAAACCAAACAGGAAACACAAGGCGCGCAAATACTTCTTAAACATTAAACTCAAGGTGCGTAAAAGAGAGATGCAGAGAAGGAGGCATGAAGATGGGCGGCGAATTTGAGGATAAAATGGCGGATTTTATTGTGTATAACGAGGAAGAAGTTGATGAACATGGAGCTCCTCTGAGGTAATTTCAACTTATTTGTTTCTACTATGGTTTGATATATATTCTATTGTTTCAATTTTAACCTTAGGCGGAAGATAAAGAAACCTAGGCTGGAAACATTTTTACAAACACCATTCATAAGAAAATGACCCTCATTAACCAACTGGTATAGATATGCATGAGAAGATGCAAGAATGAGAAAGAGAAAATAAAAAGAGAAATTTTAATAATATATCCTGTTTCGTAAATTTAATGATATTATGAAATGTTTGATACTAATATATGGTATCAAAGGCACGACCAAATTTTAATAATATATTCAATTTTACTATATTTCTATATCATTTATTTATTTCATCATCAACTAACGTTTTTATAGTTTGACAATTGTTTTTATTAACTAATAATCTGTCATTGGCATACTTTACACTTGGTGTAAATATTAATAAGAAATTTAATTTTCGGTGAAAATGAAGATAATATTTAAATACAAAAATAAATATAAATAAAACTTATTAGTGAAATAGAAAGAGGAATTAGGTACTTGCTTGGTGATGGTGTAAGATTTTATATTTGTGTGCGCGGGAGATGGACAATATGGTAAGAATAAACCTTTTTCCTCAAGGAAGAAAAAATGATAATAATTACAAAAATGAGATATAATTTAAACAATCTACATTATATTCAATTAGACACTCCATAAATTATTGATAAATAGCATTATGCCATTGTAATCAATTAAATTCACAACATTAATTTTTAACTTTTACTAGAACAATTAGGAAAAAATACTATGTAATATATAAATATATTCAAAAACATTGAAGCAGATTTTCAATTTGCTTTAAGAAAAACGGAATCAAATTAGTAATAGAAATATAACCAGTTCGAATTATTTGGATAGTATGTTTTTTTACCTTTATATGTATAGTATCTTTTTTTTAATCAAATATACGTATAGTATGTAATGATGCACCTATTTTTAGCATTCTTTTAAAATTAAACGAAAAGTTCGCTTAAAGGAAGGCAATAAACTAAAATGAAAAATTGAACCAATGTCTCTTAGCTTGCTCATCAGGAAGTGGGCTCTTAATTTGAAGGTGTGATTAAGCATCCATGTTGTCGATGTAGGAGTAGAAAAGTCCACCCCCAACAACCATTTGACATAGTCACACTCGGATGGAAGTCAAGTTGTTGCCTTCATGGTCAGAGCATGAATTAAAAATATGAATTGAATGGTCAAGATGCTTTTATATTAAACCGTGCACATTGCATCACTTGGACGGGTGAAGGATTTTTAGGTGAAACTATTTCTAACAGTTATTATTTGGTAAAATGGGCCATTGAAATATATAATTTTTTGAGTGAAGTGTTAATTTTTTAGTTCAAAAATTAATTGAGTTTATATTACTTTCAGGAACTTTTCAAAATAGTACTAATCAAACATTAAATGTAACAGATGAAGTGATTATGCATAAGAATTGGATCTATGCAGTGGTAGCTAATAGGCCGAAAGATATGAAGATTGGACTTTGAGCAAATGGTCTGACATGGAAAGTAATAGTATTAGGCTATATAGATGAGGAGTAGAGGAAAAGGAAGAAGTGAAGAATATTGTAAAGTATCTTATCTCTCTCTCTGGTTGCTCTCTCTTTCCCACTGGATATTCTCCTTGTCTTTCTTCTTGTGTGATGTGGCTGCTCTTCCCTCTCTGTTATGTTCTTCTCCTTCCATCATGTATTTGCCTTCTTAAGATAATATTAGTAGTTTTGTATTTTTTAGTACTGGATTACTCGACTATGTGTTATGATTCAAAATCTCAAAATAGTTCAATTTTTAGAGTTTCATCTCTATAATTTCTGGTAGTATCCGTTACACTTTAATGAACAATTTGTCGCATTAACGAATATAAAAATAAAAGAAAAACCAGTTACATTCAAAAAGTTATGATGGGAAAGTATTTTCTTAATCTAATCTAATTTATTTCAAAAAGTTGTACCTTGTTCCTTAAAATTTCCTCAATCATCGACACCACCTGAGATATTAAGCACCAGTAGCTGTTCCCCCATTATCCGAGTTATATTGTGCTATAGGTCAAAGAAAAAAAAAGAGTTAATCACTAAAAAGCAAAAAATAAAAAAAGTTATGGTCTGCCACGTTGTCCTCCTGTTTTACCTAGAAAAATTTCGTGGAATAACGTGATGCCACGTGGTGACCCTACAAATAAGCGTAACCTACGACAAGCAGAATCTGGGGGCACTACAGAGATTGGCATGAGAAAGTAGAGAAACACCCTGATGCCACGTGTACGGTCACACCCCACTAGCGTTATAATACAACACGTGTCGACAGATGATGAGATCCAGACGAATATTCACCATAAATCTTTTCAATATTTCCATCATGAGCTAATACGAATGTGGAGATTCCAACACGTGTCCCATAAACACCAAATCAAAGGAGAAACGTGGCATCATAAAAATAAGGAAAATTTGTCTTGATTTTCGTACTACTACACGGTTGTGATGGTTGATCATGAAATGGAAGACATATTTTCACATTTTTTTTAACATATTTTATTTTATAATCTAATCACCGTGTTTTGCAAAAAAAAAAAAAAAACTTTCCTATTTCAGTTTCAACTTCAAGTTTCTACGTCTTTTGCAGTAGATATTCCATATTCCACAAACGGGTCTAATATTTATACGTTTAATAGCTTATTTGTTTTTTTAAAAAAAAAACTCATTCTCTGTTCATTTATTTATTTTTATTTATTTTCTTTGGAAAGTTTTATTAAAAATTCTTTTCTTTCTATTTTCACTCTTACTTTTAACAACATATTTACTTTATTTTATTATTTTATTGTTATCTATTTCATTCTTTTAACAAATTTGGGCAAATGACTCAAATACCCTTAAAAACACACACTTACCCCACCCACAAAATACATCATTTGATTCCCACCCCACCCTCTCTAATCTCAAATTGTTAAGGGCATTTGAGTCTTTTCTCACAAATTTGTTAATGTGTATTAGGTGTCTATGACCCAATTTGCCCTTTTTACAATTTAGCAACCTCAATTGTCCTTTTACCAATTTGGAAGACTTTATTTGTTTTTTTCCCAAGAAAATTTGAACAACTGTACAGTAAAAAACTAAAAACTTTTATTGGATTCTACAATAATTATTTTTTGCGAAATAAGTTTAAAATGAACCTATCATTAAAATCAAAAGTGGCATATAAAACAAATTTAATTAATTTGGGGGCAATGAGAAAGTTAAATAATTATTGATTCTACATAAATTATTACAGGATAATTCTTAAATGTTACTCATATAGAGTATATTTGGAAGTGGTTAAATTAGTTTTAAAAAAATTGGGATAAAAAATAAGAAAAAGAAGATGGAAAAAAAATCATTAACTTCGAAGGGTTCCATTAATGTACGTACCTGCAACTTCTCTTTCTGGATCAAATCAATGTAGTTTTACTTTATTAGCATCACATCACGGCGAGGAACTCATGGACACAACCAAAATTATCGTCCGAAACAGAGGACGGCATGACGCTCATGAAACTCTAGTACAAGCTTCACTTGACTTAGTCTTCAACGTCCCTTTTCATTTAGTTTGTTCATACAGTTGACTATAAGTCAATATGTGTGATCAATAACTGTGATGGACTCGTATCACATAGTTGTATCATCAAATGCCTTTAGAAATTCAGTGTCTATAAATGACATTATGTATCACTTCACAATTCACAACACAAAGCATCACCTTTTCTTTATTTTCTAATGCACAAAACAGTCCCAAACATGCTTAACTCTAAGCTCAGCATCTGCCTATTTTGGCTGACTGAGTTTTTATGTATTTTTTCATGCATTGCGGGAAATTCTAACATGAAGAGTTGCATGGACACTGATAAGCATGCTCTTCTCAATTTAAAACTTGGGTTCGGGTTTATTGATGAAGGTGGCGTTCTTTCTTCATGGAAAAGAGAAGTTGATTGTTGTAAGTGGAAAGGAATAACATTGAATGGTTTAACTGGTCATGTCACTCAGTTGAATCTCCAAGCTCCCAGTGATTCTACTAGATTGAAAGGTACTATTAGTTCCTCATTGTGTGAATTGAAACATCTAACTTTGTTGGACCTTAGCTTTAATGATTTTGAGGGACAAATGATTCCCAAGTGCATTGGATCACTTGATAATTTGACAGAGTTGAAACTGAGAAGAGCTAAACTCAGTGGCATAATTCCTAGTAAATTGCAGAATTTGTCCAATCTCCAAACTCTAGACTTTGGAGGTAATTATAATTTGATTTTAAATAGCCTTGAGTGGGTTTCTCACCTTTCTTCTTTGAGATATCTCAATTTGGCCCAAACTGTTCTAATTAAAGCAATTGATTGGCAATCATCAATTAGCAAAATCCCTTCTTTAATAGAGCTCCACCTAAATAGCAGTAAACTTCCTCAAGTCAAACCCAAACCTTTTGACCACATGAACTATTCCAATCATCTGAAAGTCCTCAATGTAAGAGGAAATCGTTTGAGCTCTTCAACTCTCTCTTGGGTGTTTTAAGTTAGCAAATCCTTAGTCCATCTCGACCTCTCATCAAATTCTCTACAACATATTTCCTATGATGCTTTCATAAATATGACTTCTCTTCAATACCTTGATCTTTCCAACAATAATCTTGAGGTTACCTCAATAAAATTCATTTGTGATTCGTGCCAACTCAAAGGTCTGTTTTTGTCCTTCAACAACTTGTTTGGAAAACTTGGTCATTGGATGTATTAGTGATACTGCTGTAACATAAGTCCAATGCTTGGCCCAATTTACATTGGGCTTTAATATTTCAGATGTATGAGTTGTATTTAGTTGTAGAAAGTTAGTTACATAGTTGAACACGTGTCTTATTTTTATTGGTGATTCAGTTACTAATCACTTTGTAATCTCCGCTCTTATATATATAATACACAGAACACTCAACTGAATTAGGTTGAGTTCATTTTCTCTCAATCTGTATCTTGGTATCAGAGCCAAGAAAGCTCTCTTCGTGATCTCCATCGTTCATCTTCTTCAATGGCGGAAAAGATTTCCTCAGAGAAAGAAAACGAAGCAGAAATCCTGGTTTCTCAGTCAGCTAAAACAATGGCGGCTTCTTCGTCTTCATGCGTACAGACGAAGACAATTCCTCTCTTGAGTAGCTTGAATCAAATAGGTTCGGTCAAGCTGGATCGAACAAATTTTCGACTCTGGAATTCCTTAGTTCTACCAGCCTTACGAGGACATCGGATGGAAGGTTTTGTTCTAGGCTTCAAGACCTGTCCTCCAGAGTTCATAACTGATGAATTAGGCATTCGCATTCATCCTGAATTTGATGAATGGATGACAACCGATGCTACTATCTTCAATTGGCTTCTTAGCACGATGACGGCCGATGTTGCGTCACAATTACTTCATTGCAAGACTTCTGCTCAGTTGTGGAAGGCTGTGAATGATCTTATGAGTGCTCACTCGAAATCTCGAGTAACAATGTACAAATATGATTTGCAACAGACACACAAAGGATCAAGTTCTATTGATGAATATCTGTCAAAGATGAAATCTATTGCGGACAATTTGTCTATGGCTGGGAGTCCAATTTCAGAGTCTGACCTAATTACACAGGTGCTAGCTGGTCTTGATTCTGAATATACTCCAATTGTCATTTATCTTACTGATAAAGATAATTTGACCTGGATTGATTTACACTCTCGTTTGTTGACCTTTGAGCGTCATTTAGAACACATTTCCTCTGTTAATAGCTTGAATAAATCCTTTGCAAATGTTGCTGTTAGTGCTGTTGGTAACGGCAATTCTGGTAATTCATATGATTCTGTGATTCAACAACAAGCTAATTTTGTCTCTCGTCCTCCTTGGCGTTCCAATAATCAACGAAACAATCAGTCCTCTGGTCGTGGTGGAAGAGGAGGAGGACGTGGAAGAGGAAGATCTAAGCCTACCTGCCAAGTCTGTGAAAAATATGGTCACTCTGCAAGACAGTGCTATTACAGGTTTGATAAATCATATTATGATGATTCTAACTCTTCCAAAAGTGCTGATGTGACTACAGGTTCAGTTTATGTTGTGAATCCTGAAATGGTGAATGATCCAAACTGGTATATGGACAGTGGAGCTACGAACCATATTACTCACCAGGATGTTCCTGGTTATAAGAACTCAGGTAACATCCTTGTTGGTAATGGTAGTCGTTTGTTGGTTAGGAAATCTGCTTCAGCTGAATTAGATAATAAAATTTCTTTGAATAATGTCTTGGTAGTGCCGGATATGAAAAAAAATTTAGTAAGCATTGTGGAACTTACGGATGATAATGATGTTGTAGTAGAGTTTGACTCTATGAATTGTCTTGTGAAGGACAAATGCACGGGCAAGGTGCTGTTGACAGGGACCAAGAGTAACGGACTCTACAAGCTTGATCATGCTCCAATTTTTCATCGGAAAAATGGCGCAACTGGATCTGTTTTTTTGTCTGTAATTGATGAATGACATAGAAAATTAGGCCATACTAGTTTCAATGTTGTTAAGCAAGTGTTAAGAAACTGTAATGTTCCTTTTTCTTCTCAGGATAAACCTGTTTTCTGTGATTCCTGTCAGTATGGGAAATCCCATTTGTTACCATTTACACTTTCTGACTTACGTGCATCGTGTATTCTTGAACTTGTGCATACGGACTTATGGGGTCCTGCACCTATTACTTCTGTTAATGGATATCGTTACTATATTTTCTTTGTGGATGATTATAGTAGGTTTTCCTGGTTATATCCATTACATAGCAAAGGAGAAGCTTTTAGTGCTTTTAAAAGCTTTAAAAATATGGTAGAAAATCGTTTTGACAAAAGAATTAAAATCCTGCAAAGTGATTGGGGAGGAGAGTTTCGCTCTTTCTCTAAATTTCTTGATGAAAATGGGATCATCTTCCGGCACTCCTGTCCATATACCTCCGCTCAGAATGGCCGTGTTGAGAGGAAACACCGTCATATTGTTGAGATGGGATTGAGCATGCTCGCTCAAGCTTCTATGCCAACCAAATACTGGTGGGATGCTTTTGCTTATGCAGTACACATCATCAACAGGCTTCCTACTCCTGTTATTCATCAAACTCCTTTTGAAGCATTGTTTGCCAAGAAGCCTGAATATACCAGCCTACAAGTGTTTGGATGTGCTTGTTTTCCTTGTCTGCGTCCATATAATCAACATAAGTTGTTGTTCCGTTCAGAGAAATGTACTTTTCTTGGTTCTAGTGGGAACCATAAGGGATATAAGTGTCTTAGTCCATCTGGAAGGATTTATATTTCACGTCATTTTATTTTTAACAATATTGATTTTCCTTTTGCTGTTAAGACTCAGGTGGATACACTCTCTAGTTCTGTTCCTGTAGCTCAACTCGATGGTGTAGAATGACTTACTCACTGTTTCCCAGCTGGAGATACTTCCTCTATGTCTCTGACTCAACGGAATAATGGATTTCAAGAACATTTCTTGGATAATTCTGTTCATACTCCAACAGCCCCTGCTTCACCATACGCTTCAATTGCTGATATGAGTTCTGAGTCTCATACCCCCGCTTCTTCTAGTTCTGAGCACTCTATTCCAGAAGTTGTATCTGCTGCTCCTTCTGGCAATGCTCATCCTATGGTTACACGTGCTAAGAATGGTATTGTAAAGCATAAATTTCCTTTTGTTGGAGTTGTTAGTGATGCTGAACCGATTCCAAAGTCTGTCAAACAAGCTTTACTTGATCCAGGTTGGAAAAATGCAATGGACAGTGAGTTTAATGCTCTTGTTCGTAATAATACTTGGGAGCTTGTTTCTCCTTCATCAGCTCAACATGTTGTTGGTAACAAATGGGTATTTAAGAAGAAATTTAAGAGTGATGGTTCTCTGGACAAATTAAAGGCTCGATTAGTAGCAAAAGGCTATCTACAAGAACCCGGTGTTGATTTTGGGGACACATTCAGTCCTGTTATTAAAATGACTACAGTTCGTGTCATCTTGACTCTTGCATCTTCTTACAAATGGGATGTTAGACAACTTGACATAAACAATGCTTTTCTCAATGGCTATTTGAATGAAACAGTTTATATGCAGCAACCGGAGGGTTTTGTGGATTCAGCTAGACCAACTCATGTGTGCAGACTAACTAAAGCTCTTTATGGTTTGAAACAAGCCCGCGAGCTTGGTATGATCGATTACGTAATACTTTGCTGTCCTGGGAATTCAGAAATTGCAGGTCTGATTCCTCTTTATTCTTCTATAAAGATTCTTCCCAAATTTTGATCTTGTTGATCTATGTTGATGATATTTTAGTCACCGGGAGTAATCCAAGTAGTATTGATCATTTCACAAAGAAGCTGAATGATATGTTTGCTCTAAAAGATCTTGGTCCAATTCACTATTTTCTGGGTTTTGAGATATTTCGTGACTCTAAAGGCTTTGTGCTATCTCAAACTAAATATGTGAATGAATTGCTATCGAAATGTGGTTTATTACATTGTACTCCTTGTCCTACACCCATGGTTACTGGTAGGACTTTGTCTCAAAATGATAGCAATCCTTTTTCTGATCCATCTCTATATAGAAGTGTTGTTGGTGGTTTACAATATCTTGTTAATTCAAGACCAGACATTTGTTTCAGTGTGAGCAAGCTTAGCCAGTTTCTTAGCTCACCAACTGAACTTCATTGGCAAGCAGTAAAGAGACTTCTTCGTTACTTGAAGGGGACAATTAACACTGGCATTTTGTTACATCCATCACAATCTCTAAAACTTATAGCATACTCTGATGCTGACTGGGCATCTTGTCCAGATGACAGACGATCTACTAGTGGATACTTTGTATTTCTTGGTGGAACCTTAGTATCATGGTCTTCTAAGAAGCAAGCAGTTGTATCAAGATCCTCTGCAGAATCAGAATATCGAGGTTTAGCTAATACTACTGCAGAAATTATGTGGTTGCGTTCTCTGCTAACTGAACTTCAATTTTCATTGCTTTCTCCCTCTGTCATTTGGTGTGACAGTATTAGTGCTGCTGCCTTGGCCTCAAATCCAGTTCTTCATGCACGAACAAAACACATTGAGATAGACGCTCACTTTGTAAGAGATCAAGTGTTAAGTAAGCAATTGAGTGTACAATATGTTCCAACTTCTGACCAGCTAGCTGACTGCCTTACCAAACCTCTTGGTACCTCTCGTTTCTCCTATCTTCGAGACAAACTTCGTCTGGCTACATTGCCGTCTCGTTTGAGGGGGAGTATTAGTGATACTGTTGTAACATAAGTCCAATGCTTGGCCCAATTTACATTGCTCCATTCGCAAGGGCTGGGGATCGAATCCCCAACCACTTGTTTAAGGGACGAGAGTACTTACCACTCACGCCAACCCGCCAGGTTTGTGTAATCATATTCTTAGATAATGCAATTTTCATGAAGTTATATTTCAGGAATGTAATCACAGATTCATAGGTGTTCTGTGGAGAGCTTCCATTTCAGATGAGGAATTTTACTATTCACGATGAGAATGATTGGTCGGCGGGGAGTTACTGCCCGTGGAGAGCTTCTGGATTTGTTGCAGGGGAGAAGTAGCAAGGGGAAGGATGGGAGTATGGATCATTTGGTCCTTATTTGTCTTTTACATTTATGTAAGGGGTATTTTGGGAAGATCATATAAATTATATGTCTTCCTTATTCTATCCAAATTAGCTAAAGTGATCTTATATTTAGGAACAGAGGGAGTATTTTTTAGTATCACCTTTTAATTTATTTGTGAATATTTAGGTGCTTGGAGTGGAGTAGCAAATAGCTGAAATTGCCAATCCACAGCTAGGGCGGCTGACTTCTGATCTTCCTCGTACTCACAGTCACATTGGGGTCATTCAACGCTTTTGATAAAATAATGTAACTATTTTTTCACAAGAAAATAATGTAGCAATATAAGAATGGACTGAGATTATAAGAATGGACTGTAGATACATTTCAGATCTAAATCCAAGTTAATCGTAATTCTTGAACGTGGAACGCATGTGATAAGTTATCCAAGTCTTATTGAGATTATAAGAATGGACTGTAGATACTGTTCAGATCTAAAGCTATATAATGCATAAAAAATAATGCATGCATACATACATACATACATATATATGTTTGTTCTTTTCAACAAGTTTTTTCTTGAAATTGAATGATTTCAATCAAATAATTTTTTATGGCGGCTTTTATATGCGTTGTAAGCGCTAGGTAACTTTAAATCTCCTTATAAAATTAATGCTGTTTTAATTGAGAGGAGTGGGGATTAAAGAATACGCTAAGTATAAAAGGAAGACAAATGGCATAATTATTTGAGGCCTGATTTCTTATATGAATTAGCAACAATTATATTTCATGTCAACGTCCCTTGTAGCTGTCCACGATCAAGCCATTATTCACCTCTCCGTTAGAATCTTCTTTTGTGTGGCAAAATGCCATTTAAATCCCTCCGAATATACAAAAGGACAATTCAGGAACTCAAACTTTCAAAAGGACCATGAAGGAACTAGGACCTAGTTGATATTTTAAAATTGTGTGAAAAGACAAAATTGCCCTAATCATAAAACAGAAATTTTAAAATTGCCCCCCACCCTCCACCCTCCCCTCCACCCTCCCCCCTCGCGAGCTGGAGTGGGGGTGGGGGGCGTGGAGGGAGGAGGTTAGGGGTGGGGGGGCGGGCTCGAGGGGGGAGGTTGGGGGTGGGGGGGGCGGGCTCGATGGGGGAGGGGGGGTGGGGGGCGGGCTCGAGGGGGGGCGGGCTTGAGGGGGAGGGGGGAGGGTGGGGGCGGCTGGAGGGGAGGGGGGAGGGTGGGGGGGCGGGCTGGAGGGGAGGGGGGAGGGTGGGGGGCGGCTGGAGGGGAGGGGGGAGGGTGGGGGGCAGCTGGAGGGGGGAGGGGGGTGGGTGAGGGATGAGGAGGGGGGAGGGGGGTGGGTGGGGGAGGAGGTAAATTTTTTTAAGGTTAGGGGCAAAATTGTCTTTTCACTTTTCAAATATATTAATGTGAGGTCCCTTGGGACCCTACATTAATATTTTCAACTTTTGGGATTTTTCCAGTATTAACTCCCTTGTGAGGGACCTCTAATTAAATTTCCCAAAATTTAATTGAGTGTTTAACATATATATTTATTAAAATGCCTGAGCAAAAATGGAGAAGAGCTGTATGTTCGGCTTTTGCTGTACCTGCTTGTTTATTGTGTTTGTAGTCATAACAAAATGTGAGTGTTTAACAAGCCTTTTCTTGCTCTATATTGGATTTGGTAGAAAATTAATTTATAGGCCTTTTTACTGGGGGGGTTCTGCTATTGGATCATATCATACAAAACATTATATGTACTCAATCTCACGGGAATAGGAAATCCTTTTCTCCATTGTAATCTATCTCTAATCTCAGAACTTAAGTCCATGGAACAAACAAAACCCAACAATTTCTTAAAGAAGTTGGCGTAAGCTCAATAGTAATGGAAATCTCTGCAGTTTGAGAACATTGAAAGTCCTCTAGAATTATGCCAGCTGGATAAATAATTTTTTAACCTCAAGAGTTTTTGTTATGTATTATTGCTTGCATCAATTTGAATTGATTAAATTTTTCCATATTATATCTTTCCAATCCCCAAGAGTCCATGACCTCCCTGCTGTATTGAGCTCATAAGTTGTCCGCCCAAAATCTATGAGCTCCAATTTGTTTTACCAATTAAAAATTTATTTAAAGGGTATTAAATACAATTTTAGTAATTAAATGATTATAAATAATTTATTTAACCTCTAATTTGTTTTACCGATTAAAATTTTTTATGGCATTGATTGTATTTTTTGATATTTTATTGTAATTTTGTAGTATTTTTTAATATTTTTACTACTAATAATAAAATTTGATCATTTAAATTTTTGAAATAACTTTTTGTGCAAAATTGTCCTTTTTTGTAATTTGAAATCAAAAAGTTATTTTATAACACTTTATCCAAACACTCTCATTTCATCAAAAACTATTTTTTAGAAAAACTATTATACTCAAAAGCTATTATCAAAAAGCTATTTTCTCATAGACTATTCTCCAGAAGCTAAATATAAACAGACCCTAAGTTAAACATTCCTGGAGAATCCTGAGATGTTACTAATGAGATGTTACTAAATAGAAGTTAAACTTACATGTCAATTAGATTTCGTCGCAAAACAATCACTATTCACTTATCTAGTGAAAAGAGAAAGCCCCACAGACATAGTCATAGGCGAATATGGTGTTTTAATTCAGGCATCATGAATTCACCTCTTTTTATATCAATCATGCATCATAAACATGTTTTAGTTTCAAATTCCCTCACCTATCTCGCCTTCTCCAAATTCCTCTTTACTTATGCTCTATTAAAGTCCAAAATTATATTCTTGAATTTATTTTGACATGATTCATGGCCCCTAAAAATTATTTGCATTTTAATAAGACCTCTTGAAAAGCATGAATTTCAGGTGATTTGAGAAAAGTATAAATTTCAATGCAGTATACTCTTTTTTCCAAAACATACGTAGTATGCTTTAATTTAATTTTCGAGAAGCATACACAGTAACACACATGTTCCTTTTTTCTTTTGGACCGAATCGCACGTGTTATTGCAATTTGAAAAGGATAATATCCATCTAATTGAGCTGGACAAGTTTGCTGTTCATGCATGGAAAGAAATCACTTGAATGCATAAAGCATTTTAAAAAGAAAATAGGGTTAACTTGCAAATTTGTCGTCTTTGAAGTTTCATTCATGATGAGTTATCTTAATTATTTTTGAAAGTTTTCTTAGATTTGCAACGCTGATATTTTAATTAACAGAAAAGTAAAGAGTGAAATAGCTATGAATTAATGGAATGGCTATGTTTTGATTTTTTTCAAAGTAATTCTTAAATAAAAAACTTAAAATAACTAATCAACTGAAAGTTGTGGCAAATTTTCACACTAATCCAAAAAAATGTGTGATGAATTGAAAATGAAGGAATTTTTTTTTTGGTCTGAATAAAAATGAAGGGAAATTGACATTACCACTAAACTATACATTGACGGTAGACGCATTCATATTTTGTGCATATAACATTTTTATCATTTAAATTTTAAATTGCCTCATTTAACTATAAATGTATTAATAAAATCACATACAGAGACTTAAAATCTTAGCATTCCACGATATTAATTTGTTTCCTAGAGCAATTAATAATATCTTGTTTTAGAATCTGATTTCTTTAATAATTAACAGCTCCAATATTGAAAAAGAATAAAATTTCAACACTTTGAGTTAGAATAGGGCTTATATACACTGTGTAACTTCTTTTTTTCTTAATTTAAAGTGGAAACACTTACAGTTTAAATTTAAAAAATGGATTGAACCCACAACTTTTCACTCATTAAGAAGATTTCACAACATTGGGGTACATATATAAGGCCTCTAACTAGTTATACTATGTAACTTTAATGATTTTTAAATATTTTTATTTTCTCATAATAATATACAGCTCCCTCATCGTGGGTAATATAGTAAACATAATAATCCAGATCTGATAAAAAAAAAGTATAAATAGATTGTTCAAGTTTCGAAGTGATTTTTATGATGATTCTATATTAATGCCAAAAAATTCAAAGAATAAGACTAAAAAAGATCCACATATTTATCATATTCAATATTTATTTACCAAACATTAAAATGCTAATGCTTAATTTATTGGATTTTTTAGTAGACCTTTATTTGGGTTTACTAATATTCGATATTTTATTTACCAAATTGCTATTTGCCATTACCAACTCCACATATTAATCAACTATCTCTTTTTATTGTATTTTACCAACTTCATATATAGTTTACCAACTCTCTCTGTTGTTTATAGATTTTCTATTTGTATTAGCCAACTTTACGCGTGCACATATCAATTCTCTATTCATTGAATGATATTTTTGTCATCTTTTAAAGTTATAAAAATACACTACAAGAAAAATATAGGCTAGTCGCGTCTGAAATAAGGAGCTAGTCACGTTGAAATTCGAGACAAGCTAGGTATGTCACGTTTGAAGCATACGGGACAAATCCTGTCGTAGCAAGATGAACTACACGTGAAAAGTAGATCAAAACGCGACAGAGTCTAAAGAGGTGGGGAATATAATATTAGTTGTGTTTGTCGCGTATGGACTGGATCCAAACGCGACATAACCCATACGCGACATGTTTTCCATTGTATGTGGCGCATACAATAACGCCACATCAGCATTCATACGCGACATTAGATGACAAATGACTGTGAAGCGCGAAATTGAATTTTATTTTGTGAGGGAAGTTCAAATTTTTTTATGCACTGGCGGGAAATTTAAATTTTTACCCAAATCAAATTTTAATTTTATTTTTCTGCTTTTAAAATTTTTTTATTGTAATATGTATAATTTTGTAGGGGTCCTTTTTTGCAATTTGGCACTTTATTGTGTTACTAAATAGTAAATGAAGCTTTTGTCCCAAATTTAGCTAGCCAAATGTTGAAAGCAACCTACAAAACGAAAGAAAAAAATTAGCATATTTCATATAATAGACTAAGAACATTAGTTAGTAGAGTAAAGAAAGTTAAAGAATTGTAGATGAAATAATTGTAGAAAATTTGTAAATGCAAGTTGGCCATTACCTTAATTGAAGAAATAATGATAGTGGGTAGGAAGAAAGATGGAGACGGTGAAAGAAATAAATGAAGTGAGGTAAATATGGAGATTTTGGAAGTGAGTTTATATAGGGGAATTGTTGGCGGGAAAACTTTGAATTTGATGTAATTGTCGCGTATGAAATCATGTCACCCATGAAGACATGTGGCGTATGAACACATGTGTCCCATGAAACAATGTGGCGCATGAAGAAAGTGTCACGTATGAAATATGTCACGCATGAAACAATATGTCACGCATGACTCCATGTGCGACATAAAACAATTATTATTATGACTCCATGTCACGCATAACTCCATGTAACAATATGTCACGCATGACTCCATGCGCGACATAAAACGAATATATGCATGTGTCGCGCATAAATCTACTTTGCTGCGTTTTTTAGTACGTGACAGACTATTAAAACAATGCAAGAAATAAAAAAATAAATAAATATATTCGTTTGTCGCGCTCATACATCACCCATACGCGACAAACATAAACAAATATTATTTCCCCATAGTGTTTGTCACGTTGGGGAATACCATGCGCGACAAAAGGTTTTGGTTTGTCACACTGACTCCATACGCGACACACCTCATGTGACTAGCTCCCCATTTTCTTGTAATGATACAATACAATTTGACATACGATACATCTATCCTTTTCCAAATTCGTTGAACGTTCCCGATGACATTGGCATGTTTAGTTTGAGAGTTTTAAAAGTGATTTTCCCAAAACATTTCTCCGGATTACATTTGTTTTCTTTTTTCCCAACCAAATACCTCTTTCAATAAATGTAAAATATCATTGATATGCATATAATAAATCCTTAACCCACAATATGAAAGCTGATTTAAGAGTTCATTTTGAATTAAACTACAAGCTAAGATTTAAGAATTATTTAGTATTTTCATTTTTATTATTGTAAATGTATATTATTTTCAATCTATTTAGCTATTCTTTAATTAATGCTCTTTAATATACTAAAATTAAGAACTCAATTCTTATTTCAAACATAAATGGTGAAATAAGACTAACCTAGTGTTGGTAAAAATGAATGGAAATGTAGACAGTAGTGAAAATTTAATTAATCAATCCTTATGAAATCATTAAGTTATCCATTTATTCGTGTATTTTAAAACTATACAATTCGATTATTCTTATATTTTAAAATACAGATGACTTAGATTTTAGTTCATATGGTTTTATAATTAAGGGTTTAAGTGAGTGTTTGTTTTGACATAGAGGCAGGAGCATTCCATTTATGTTTTCAACTCCTCAGGGTATTTTTTTTTTCAGAAAGGGTCTATTTGGTTGTAGGGCGGTAGGGCCGCAGATGAGGAAAAACGGATCAGGGGGAAATTTTGTGTGTCGATTTTAAAAACTTGGAAAAGTGGGGTTAATAATATTCAATATACTTTTTTTCTTTTAATCTTAGCTTAATGTTTGTTTTAGGACCTTACTTAGGTCAAGTTACTTTCTCCAGGTTCTCAAGTTCTTTTAATATAGGAGTGACACGTGTCCTTTTATAACAACCAATTTGTTATAAAAGGACACATGTCACTCCTATATTAAAAGAACTTGAGAACCTGGAGAAAGTAACTTGATGTAAGTTTTTCCCTTTGTTTTAAAATTACAACTCATTTCTTAAATTCTTTTTTAAATCCATTTCTAATAAATTTTTCCTATCCTCTACAGTTCCCTTGTATCAAACAAACGGATGAGATATAGGACAATGAACTTGTAGTTGATCTATACCTAGTCAAAAGTTTTAAATGTGCATGGCTGAGTTGTTAACTCCATGTGCTTAGCAAAATTCTATTTTGGCATTCCCACAAAGAAACACTTTAATTGCATCGCTAAGTACTTGGCCAACTCTGATCGATCTCCTGTGCCATGAATAAATTTTTATCTTAAATATAGGACCTATTTCACTATTATATACTTTAATGAATCAATGATGTTGATGATTATATTAATTAGTATGTTGTGTTTGTTTTCTAAAATATCACAATCATTTTTCTTTTATATTTCCATACCTCTTACTTGCTTATTATAGGAGAAATATATATACACTACTACAAATTAAGCCTATACCAGCGCAGCTTTACATGCGCTCATATATGCAGAGCAAAAAACGCATGTACAAAGGCTCTCTACATGCGCTTGAAGCGCATGTAGATGTCTCCTCCTCTACATGCGCTTAAAGCGCATGTAGAAGGCAACGTCTACATGCGCTTTAAGCGCATGTAGATGTACATGCGCTTAAAGCGCATGTAGAGGTATTATCCTCTACATGCGCTTTAAGCGCATGTAGAGACTCTATTGAAGGGCAATACATTAAAACATGGATAAGTGATCCTCCTCAGAGCTCATAAGGTGTTCCTGCACGTCAACTTAGTGTTTCAAATCTCCATTACAACTTTTTGTTGTTATGATTAGGCTTAAACACCCTATACATGCGCTTAAAGCGCATGTAGAGGCTGTTTATTTGAGAAAGAGCCTTTACATGCGCTTTAAGCGCATGTAGAGGCTCTACTGAAGGGCAAAACATTAAAACTTGCATAAGAGATCCTCCTCAGAGCTCATAAGGTGTTCCTGCACGTTAACTTAGTGTTTCAAAGCTCCATTACAACTTTTTAGGGTAATGGTGTTGCTTAAACACCCTCTACATGCGCTTAAAGCGCATGAAGAGACTGTTTATTTGAGAAAGAGCCTTTACATGCGCTTTAAGCGCATGTAGAGGCTCTACTGAAGGGCAAAACATTAAAACTTGCATAAGAGATCCTCCTCAGAGCTCATAAGGTGTTCCTGCACGTTAACTTAGTGTTTCAAAGCTCCATTACAACTTTTTAGAGTAATGGTGTTGCTTAAACACCCTCTACATGCGCTTAAAGCGCATGAAGAGGCTGTTTATTTGAGAAAAAGCCTTTACATGCGCTTTAAGCGCATGTAGAGGCTCTACTGAAGGGCAAAACATTAAAACTTGCATAAGAGATCCTCCTCAGAGCTCATAAGGTGTTCCTGCACGTTAACTTAGTGTTTCAAAGCTCCATTACAACTTTTTAGGGTAATGGTGTTGCTTAAACACCCTCTACATGCGCTTAAAGCGCATGAAGAGGCTGTTTATTTGAGAAAGAGCCTTTACATGCGCTTTAAGCGCATGTAGAGGCTCTACTGAATGGCAAAACATTAAAACTTGCATAAGAGATCCTTCTCAGAGCTCATAAGGTGTTCCTGCACGTTAACTTAGTGTTTCAAAGCTCCATTACAACTTTTTAGAGTAATGGTGTTGCTTAAACACCCTCTACATGCGCTTAAAGCGCATGAAGATGCTGTTTATTTGAGAAAGAGCCTTTACATGCGCTTTAAGCGCATGTAGAGGCTCTACTGAAGGGCAAAACATTAAAACTTGCATAAGAGATCCTCCTCAGAGCTCATAAGGTGTTCCTGCACGTTAACTTAGTGTTTCAAAGCTCCATTACAACTTTTTAGGGTAATGGTGTTGCTTAAACACCCTCTACATGCGCTTAAAGCGCATGAAGAGGCTGTTTATTTGAGAAAGAGCCTTTACATGCGCTTTAAGCGCATGTAGAGGCTCTACTGAAGGGCAAAACATTAAAACTTGCATAAGAGATCCTCCTCAGAGCTCATAAGGTGTTCCTGCACGTTAACTTAGTGTTTCAAAGCTCCATTACAACTTTTTAGGGTAATGGTGTTGCTTAAACACCCTCTACATGCGCTTAAAGCGCATGAAGAGGCTGTTTATTTGAGAAAGAGGCTGTTGATAGCACCCTTTACATGCGCTTAAAGCGCATGTAGAGCCTCTACATGCGCTTAAAGCGCATGTAGAGCCTTGAGCCTCTACATGCGCTTTAAGCGCATGTAGAGCCTTATAGGTCTAATAATAAAATAAAAGTTTATTCATTTAATTTATTTAATGATGAAAAACTTAATATCACTCATTATTTGATTAATTTAAAATAAAAGATTATTTGATGAAAAACTTAATGATTAATAAAATAAAAGATTATTCAATTTAAACACTATGATTAATTTAAAATAATTTTCAACAGAAACAACATCACAAATGTGAGATGTTATTATGATTTTGATGTGAACTATATATATATATACATATATAGAACAAAAATTTAGTCTAAGTTCTTTGATGTGTAATTGTTTAATTAAAAATTAATATTAGCCCCTGTACATGCGCTTAAAGCGCATGTATTGAATAGAAATTATAAATTTCCCGCGCCTTTGTCTTATGAGTTCCCTCCCTATATCTGATCACTCTATAGCGCGCTCACAGAGCATGTCTTATGAGCATTCTTCATTCTCATTCTCATTCTCTTTTCTAAAATGAAACCCTAATGTCATTTCTCATTTCCCTTTCTCACTCGAAATCCCCATTCTCATTCCCTTTCTCATTTCCCTTTCTCTTTTCTCACTGTCGCCGCTTCTTCCCTCATCACCATCACCATCATCGACCTAATCATTTTCCTCTCTTCCTCTCTGCAAAATAGTTTCATCATCACTCGAAATCCCTCCACCTTCCTTCCAAATCTTTCATCATCACTCGAAATAGTTTCATCATCATCGCCGCTTCTTCCCTCGCTTTTTCTGGTTTGGTTGCGAGAATGGGTAAAAGCTTCAACCTTTTTAGTGTTTCTCGGGCTATGCTTTCATTCTAAAGCATTTCTCATTGTTCCCTTTCTTTTTCTGGTTTCTTTTTTGCCCTACGTGTTTTCCGGCGGTGGTGTCCGATTTCCGGTGGGCGACGTGGCGGCCGGCGGCGGGTGAACCCCAGTGAACGTCCGCTTTGTATGTAAGTTGGTTTCTTTAAGCTTTTTAATAGAGATATATAAGGGTTAGAAATGGTTAAACTTTTAGTTTCTTTAGAAAATGGTTAACCCCAGTAACTATAATAATCTAGGAGTATCTGGCTAGGATTTGGTCCTTGTAGCTGTTGATAGCTGAAACTAGCTTACATTTCAGTTTTTGTTGTTCATCGTGGTTGTTAGTTACTATTTGGTTCATTTTGGTGAAAAGCTCTGTTTACGAAATGGCTTGGTGATCACTTGATGCTATGTATAGTTATATGAGTTTATTTAGGATTTTATCATCTGATTTCGCTACCACTAAATCAGATTTCACTGCACACGTGGTGTTTCATTAATTGCTCCGTGGAACGTGGTTCTGGATCTGATTGTTGTTGTCTTAGTTTCAATAGTTATTGATGGACTGTGTTGGGGAGTCATGCATTTGGAGTAACCCCAGTGACTGTGTTGTAGAAATGGTTAAACTTGCGTGTCTGTGTGTATGTATATATTTTTATTTCTATTTCTCCACTTCTTGTTCAGATTAGCCGAGAGAGTGAGAATGATTTTTGTGTATGTATCCTCCTTTTTCTTCAGATTAGCCGAGAGACAGAGAATGAATGAATGAGTGCTCTTCTTCTTTTTTCACCAAGTCCAGCGAGAGAGAGAGAGATATAGAGAGAGAGAGAGATTTGAGTGTGGATTCTTTATGTTCTGTTTCGTTCTCTCTTTTGTATTGCCTGAGGGGAAGTATATATATCAATTGCTCTCTGTTGTAACTTAAAGATGGGTCCATTTTAAGGGTTAGAAATGGTTTAGTATAACTGAATGTAATTAGTTGTGACAGCTGGCATTAGTTTGTTAGATTTGTAACTGATTGTCCTATTTAGTTATGACAGCTGGCAATAGTTAGTTATGCTAGTGAAGAAATACAACTGAGCTTCTCATTTTCTCATTTCTAGAATATATTCTCTCTTTCTAGAAATTTTGCATTTCCTTCTAACTATGCTTGAATTTCAGCCTTTCCATGTTTTCTGAGAGTATGAGCAAGATAGGTTAGTCCATTTTCATATTGATGGGTCCTGGAAATGTTGATGAGTTTAATAATCTTGCATAGGTGATTGGAAGAATCCTGTCTAGGTGGAAAGCTCTACTAGTTGATGAGAAAGCTCTAGTTCTTTAGAATTCCAAGAATTAAGGTATGTAACATGAGTAAATCTTAGGGGAATGTTAGGGGAATGACTAAGGATAGTGTTAAATCGAGATTAGACATGCAAGAGATGGGGATCAGGAAAGAGTTAGCACCTGTTCAAAAGTTAAACTTCACATATTTACCTCCAGCGGCCTACACCCTTTCTAGAAAGGAGAAAAAAGTGTTCTTTGAGTTTCTCAATGGAATCAAAGTGCCAGAAGGTTATTCCTCAAATGTTAAGAATCTTGTGTCCATGAAAGAGCTGAAGTTGAAAAACCTCAAAACACATGATTGTCACGTCATACTGCAAAATTTCTTACCAGTTGGCATACGAAACATTTTGCCGAAGAAATTGCGGGGCACGATCACTAAGTTGTGTTTGTTTTTTAAGGCCATTTGTAGTAAAGTCGTTGATGTCGAAATGTTGCGTGATTTGCAAAAGTGTTGAAGGGGTATGTCAAAAATAGATATCGACCGGAGGGTTGTGTCGCTGAGAGGTACATCGTGGACGAATCAATTGATTTGTGTGCTGATTACTTATCTAGTGTTGAACCTGTTGGTATGTCAAAGTCTCGTCATGATGGTCGATCAAAGGGAAAAGGGATTGGTGCAAGCATATTAGTTAACATTTCAAATGTTGACAGAGAGTTAGCTCATTTACATGTTCTCCACAATAGTAGCGAGGTAGAACCTTTTGTTGAAGAGCACAAAAATCTTCTTCGACTCGCACACGGTGATAGAAATGAAAGTTTGATCACAAGAGAGCACAACAAACATTTCATTGATTGGTTTGATGGACGGATTCGCCGTCAGTTAGAGGTCCGCAATTGAGAAGCAGTACAAGGTCTTGTGGGAATTGTATGCAGACTTGCAAGAACAAGTTAATGAGATTCGATCAGGGCGAGGTCAGGGATCAGGCCATCAATCTCATGCTCCATCGGCTCATGAAAGCCCGGTCATGGAGAACCATAGTTGTACAATGGAAAGTGTCCTCATTGCAGAGGTAATCGTTATACTTTTCACTTTTAAAATATTAATGTTCTTATGAATTGTTACTTCATAATTGAAGGTGTTTCATTCATTTGTAGGGTGAGTCTTATTGTCAACTATATTCTGATCTGTCCTTAAATACCCTGGTTGCTCTGGCTTATGTCTTCAATGATGGGAGCACAACATTGCACAATTCGCCTCTCCCTGCAGGCACGGTGAGGGTGTCCATCCACATCTCTCTTAGAAATAATTCACCGTTGCCGTATCCCATTGATGGAATGAACGTGGTCGTTGACGCAATAGGCTCTTTTGTGGCATGGCCCAAAAAGTGGATGGTTCCTCAATCAGAGGTGATTACTTAGTTAGTTATACTTAATATATAATAGATAACGAGATTTAATTAGTATGTCTAATTGCTTATTTACTATGTTTTACAGCCTGAAAAAGGACAAAGAAAGGAATTGGGGAAAACAAACCGCCATGATGTCCAGCCACGTTCTGCTATTCCGACTAAACCTCGGAAAAAGAGTTTGAAGGTAACTATTTACTAATGGATTCACATTAGCTAGCACTCATTTTGTAGAAAGAATTATTGACATATTTCTTGAACAGGCAACTCCTACTCCTCGTGACACCCAACCGCATCAGCCGACTCTTACTCGTGTCACCCAACCACATCCCTCTGAATCATTCCGTGTTAAACTAAAGAACTTGACAAAACAACTACCTGATTGTTAAACTAAAGAACTTCAATTTTCAACAAATTGAAGTTAAATTGACAAGGACAATTTATTACAAGAGTGTCAGTGAGCACCTAGGTAGTGAAGTAATTATGGATGTGGTTAATCAGGAATGGATTAGTGCGTCAGCGGTCAACATATGGATCAAGTATGTAATGTTGAATTTATTTTTATGTTATTGTGGTTTCTTACATTGTCATTTAGTATTTAAATTACAATAATTGTATGTGTTGATGTCTTTTTGTATAGGTATTTGCATGATGAAATAATTGTGCCAGGGGAAAATGTCAATTTCGCATTCATAGATCCAAATACAACCTCAATGGTGACTGAAACAACTACCTATTGGGATGAAGGTGACGTGAAAGCACGTCTGGGGAGCTCTTCTTCAGATAAAACATTGTTTCTAGCCCCAGTAAATGTAGAGTAAGTTCTTACTCGTCATTAATAATTTTTTTTATTTTCCCAAATTTTACATGTATATAACTGTACTGTTAATCACATTTTAGGAATCATTGGGTTCTCCTTGCATTCAATCCCGTTGCACCAAAGCCTGTGGTGTACTATCTGGATCCTATTAGGTCGGGTAAACCTGAAAATAGACCTTCGTATATGATGTTTATCAATGGGTAATGATTTAACCTTACTAAATTATGTTAACTCATTTATAAATGTCACTCTTACTAATTTTGTTTGTCTCGACTTTAGTGTGATCACTTCTTGTAGGTCTAGTAAAAAAATGAAATACTCCAAAGCATATGACTGGCTCAAAATTCAGGTTAATTATACATGCTAAAACAATGATTTGAATTATGGACTGTAATCATATAAAAGTCTTTTGACAGATTTGTGGTATTTTGTTGTAGTGCCCATTCCAACCGAATGATAATGATTGCGGGTATTATGTCATGAAATTTATGAAAGATATTGTCACTCATGATCAACTGGTGGTCCCAGAAAAGGTAAGTTCTGAAATTTTCCATTATTTTAAAACTCTTTTAATTTGTTCACATATTTGCTTGTATGTGTGGATTATTTTTAACTAACTTAAATTTAATTGCTACTTACATGTTTCTGTCCATCCAGTATTATGAAGACTGTCGTTTCGACAGCCTCTCCAAGGCGCAAGTTGGAGAAGTTATTGAAGAATGGAGCAAATTTGTATACCCCATTGTTGAACCTGTTGTTCTTAATCAGCCACCTGTTACTTATTAGGTTTTACTAAGGTATCTATCTTCATATATTACTTGAATAAAAAATTGTGGATTTGTCTTATGAAATTTTGTTATGTAACATGCTTGTTTATTCTATGTAATGCTATTTTGTCATGTAGGTTGATGATATCCCTTTTGGTGTTTTACTTGAGATCATCTTCATTTGTGGCGTTGAGGTACATATGATCTTTGTTGCATGTAGTCTTACTTAGGAGGAATTGGTAGTTTTATATTATGACTACTTGAAGGAATTTTCGTTTTGACTCATGATCAATTGTGGCTTGTTTATTAGTTCATCTTTGATATTATACTATTCTTTCATGTAGGTTCATATCTTTTTGATTCTTTGGTGCAAGTGGCAAATATTTTGGTGATGAGGTAGATCTTCTTTTGGTGCAATGGCAGTAGTGCATACATATTTTGGTGATGTTTATATATATTATTAGGTTTTGAATGTAATGATTCTGGTATATTTTGGTTAAATGATTCTGTTGAATGTAAATGATTCTGGTATATATTATTTGTATACACCATTGGTGCAGGGCAGGAAAGTACGTGTATGTGGCAAATGTAAAAAAAAGAATATAATATATAAAAAAAAATATAGCTCTACATGCGCTTAAAGCGCATGTAGAGGATATACATGTAGAATATAATATATAAAAAAAATATAGCTCTACATGCGCTTAAAGCGCATGTAGAGGATATACCTCTACATGCGCTTTAAGCGCATGTACATCTACATGCGCTTAAAGCGCATGTAGAGGTATTTTACCTCTACATGCGCTTTAAGCGCATGTAGATGTACATGCGCTTAAAGCGCATGTAGAGGTATATCCTCTACATGCGCTTTAAGCGCATGTAGAGCCCCCCTCTACATGCGCTTTAAAAAAGCGCATGTAGAGCCTTTACCAGCGCCCCCCTCTACATGCGCTTTATAAGCGTATGTAGAGGCCAAAATAAGCGCATGTAGAGGGGGTAATCTGTGGTAGTGATATATACATAAGAAATAATTTGGGTAGAAGTTGCTTGAAAAAATAAAAACCACATTATATGTTAAGACTAAAATAATCAATTCTCCAAATAGATCATTTTTAGATAGGGAAGGAGTAGTTTTAATAATTTTAATGCTTTTTATCCACTTATTTTTATCAACTCACATTAAACTTTTAACAGAGGTTTTTTTTTTTGAACTGATAAGATAGAGGTTATTAATATACTACTGTTAGAATCTTAAGTTTTGATGAAGACTTTAATATGAAAGAACTATGCAAACACTTAGAGAATATTAGGTTAATATAGAACCCCAAGTAAGAGTACAACCGGATGTGGATTTACTTCCGGATAGACTAGGACTAGCGCTCTCGGATGAACGTCTCATCCCCCAGCGACAGCAAGCACATCACTAAGTAATAACTCAGTCTAACAACATTAAATGGATAAAATTCCTTGAGACTAAGTTAAGATGCAACCGGATGTAGAGTTGCTTCCGATTGATTAGTGACTAGCGCTGGGTGTTGGCATAGATAACACTGAGCACCAGTGAACATAACCCAACGTCCAGTAGACTTGCTTCCGATAGCTTAGTGACTAGCGCTGGCTGTTGGAATGGATAACACTGAGCGTCAGTGAGCAAATTGTGAACATAACCCTTCGTCCAGTGGAAGTGCTTCCGGATGTGAAATTGCTTCCGGATGTAAGAAAGCTTCCTTAGACTAGATGAACTCCCACTGCATATGACTATGTGTTTATATTGCTAGACTAACGTTCAAAGTGCAGCACACTAAGTAAAGTCGCCTCCGGATGTGAATCCGCTTCCGCAAGCAATCAGAATGTCAGAACGTTCAGAGCAGTGCAGTGTCAGAATGCTTTTGGCAGAGCAGAGTTGTCAGAACTACTTTTCAGAGATAAAGCAAGTCAACCCTGCTAAGCATTAATGAAGCATTAAATGGGCAAACGGTAACATGGGAAAAACGACCATATTCAAACGGCTAACCCACCTACCAAGAGTGAGAATACTTGAAGACTATATAAAGAAGCTCACCTTCATTTATGAAGGCATCTATTATCTTTGACATCTTGAAGAAAGCTAGAGAGAGAAAACGAAAAATCCTTCAAGCATTCAAAGCTGCCCAGAAAAGAGAAAGAGCATTTAACTCATTGAGTGATCTTTTCATCTACATATCTTGTACTCTTTGTGGTTAAGTCTTTTCTTGTATTAAGAGCATTCATTGTACTTAAGTGTGTAACATTATCTGTTCTTGAAGAGAACTTAGTTAGAAAATCCTTTATTTGTAAAGGTTAAACCCTTGCTGGGTGTAAGGGGGAACTAGTTAGAAAGGTTGCAAGTGAGCCTTGAGTAAAACTTGTGGTTGTAAGGTTGCAAGTGATCCCGTCTAAAACTTGCGGTTGTAAAGGTTCCAGGTGAACCCGTTGTAAAACCTGGGGATAGTGGAACTCAACCTGGGTGGTTGAGAACTGGACGTAGGTCAGGAAGACTGAACCAGTATAAATCCTTGTGTTGCTTTTATTTGAGTTTTTATTTTATAGCACAATTCACCCCCTCTTGTGCATCCATTACTTTCATTTGGTATCAGAGCGGGTCTTTCTCACTCGATTCCAACGAATCCAGAAAGTGAAGATCCAGTAATGGATACAGATTACTCCTTGCCCGATGTCTCCATTCAACCCAACAAGCCCCCAGGCTTTGATGGGTATAACTATCCATTCTGGAAATTTCGAATGGAGACGTACATCAAGTCCAGCGACATCAGACTCTGGGATGTAATTGAACGTGGGGATCCCACTCCCCTAGATGAAGATGGTTTTGCAAAGCAGCGATCCAGATACACCAACGAGGACTATGCTCTAGTCCAACTAAACTACAGGGCCATGCATTACATTCAGTGTGCTCTCAGCCCTAAGGAGTTTCATAGGATCAGCCACCACAAAACTGCTAAGGATATGTGGGAGGCTCTTGAGGCTGCTCACTCTGGAACCAGGGGAGTGAAGGCAAGAAGAGTTGAGATGTTGGTGGAAGAGTTTCACAAATTCGCCATGACTAGTCCAACTGAGCCAATCAGAGAACTGGAGCTCAGGTTCACTCACCTTATCAATAACCTGGCCTCCCTGGGCAAGGACATTCCTGAAAGAGAGCAAGTCAGCAAGATCCTAAAAGTCTTGAAAGTTGATTGGATCACCAAAGTTACCATCTTGCAGGAAGTCCAAGGAGAGTCAACCAGCTCCATCACTGCACTCTTTGGTTCCCTGGCTGAATATGAACCAACCCTGCTGGCTCAGAGAGCTCCTCAAGCTTCATCCAAAACCAAAAATCTTGCCCTTGTTACTCCCAGCAAGGAGATTGATGAGAATGATGATGATGAGGATGATGAGGAGGAATTGGATGATGATGAGATGGCCATGATGGTGAGGAAGTTCAGAAAGTTCTTCAAGAGGAAAGGAGGCTTTCAGAAAGGTGATTCCAGTCAGAGGAAGGGATACAAGAAAGAAAAGGCCCCGGTGTGCTTTGAGTGCAAAAAGCCTGGGCACTTCAAGGCTGAGTGTCCAAGCTTGCAAAGATCAAAGGGGAAAGACAAAAGAAAAGCCTTCGTATCCTCCATCTAGGTGAATAGCTCAGACGATGAAGTAAGTGATGAGGAAGAGGTTGCCAACCTTTGCCTGGTGGCCAGAGAAGATGATGAGGAAGCCTCTTCAGATTTTGATCTCACCCACGAGGACAATGAGGTAACTTTCTCTGAACTACAAGAGGCTTACAATGAGGTTCATGAAGAATTCTCTCGATTATGTAAAGCCTATAAAGTGTTGAAAGCTAAAAAGGAATCACTTGAGTCCAAGGTGGACTCACTGGGTGAAGAGCTAGCGGAAGCTAGAAAGCTTCCGATAGCAGATGGCAAGGGATCTCCCCAAGAGGAACCCAAGGCCACAACACTAGAAGGCTGCCCTAACTGCAGCAAGATCTCTACTGAAAGAGATAGACTGCAAAATGCCCTGGAGAAGTTTACAAATGGTTCTGAAATGTTGAATGTTATTTTGATGAACCAAAGGGCATATAGGGATAGAACTGGATTAGGGTATAAGCATAAGGGAAAAAAGTGGGTGGAGCCCAAAGTGAAACCATACTTAAAATTCTTCCATAAAGCTACAAGTCACAGCTCCACACCCTTTAGCTTCTGCAACTACTGCAACAAAAAGGGACACTCCACGTCCACTTGCAATGCAAAGAAGCATGGAGTAAATAGCTCCTATAAGTGGGTTCCAAAAGGAACCAGGGTAAATGAAGATCCTCCAAAGAAAGAAACTAAGGGAGGACAAGGGACTAGAACTTGGAAACATATTCCAAGGGAAGTCCGTCAGCCTAGAGCCTCCACAAGGCCAGAGGCACAACACAATCACAAACCCAAGGTCAATACTGGACCGAGGGGAAAGAAGACTAATGATAAAGGACCCAATAAAGGTTGGGTACCTAAGCTTGTCTAATTTATGCAGGTCTGTCTCAAAGCATCCAAGAACAAAAAGTGGTACATTGACAGTGGATGCTCGAGACACATGACTGGTGACAGAGACAAATTCAGGTCCTTGGTGATCAAAGATGGAGCCACAGTAACCTTTGGAGGTAATCAAAGTGGAAAGATCACCGGAGTTGGAGAAGTAGGACCAGTCAAGGATGTCTATCTGGTGGATGGTCTCTGTCACAACCTGCTAAGCGTGAGCCAGAGCACTGACAAAGGAAACTGGGTAATTTTTGATTCACATGAGTGCATAATAGTAGATAAGCAGGATCTGAATCTAGATAAGGCCAACTTAAAATGCAAACTTAAGGCCAATAGGAATGGAAACCTCTACACTCTAGATTTATGTCAACAACTGGAAGAAAAATGTTTAATATCTAGCGATGAGAACAGTTGGCTTTGGCATAAAAGGCTAGCTCATGTTAATTTCACTCAACTTGACATGCTAATTAAGAAAGAGCTAGCTATAGGGATTCCATCCTTTAAAGTTAAGCACGATTATATTTGTGAATCCTGCCAATGAGGAAAGCAAACAAAGTCCTCGTTTAAAACCAAGAAGAGAGTCTCCACTAGCAGGCCCTTGGAACTAATCCACATGGATTTGGTTGGGCCAACGAGAGTGAAGAGCTTGGGTGGAAACCTGTATGCTTTAGTAGTAGTGGACGACTATTCAAGGTTCACTTGGACGATGTTTCTTGCCTCTAAGCAAGATGCTTTTGATGCTTTTGTTGTCCTGGCTAAGAAAGTGCAGAATGAGAGAGACCTCAAAATCACAGCCATAAGGACTGACCATGGAGGAGAATTTGAGAACCATAGCTTCTCTGAGCTATGTGAGCAGAACGGTATTGAACACAACTTCTCAGCTCCTAGAACTCCTCAGCAAAACGGAGTGGTCGAGAGAAAGAACAGGGTTCTGACTGAGATGGCCAGAAGCATGCTCAACGAGAAAGAGGTTTCTCAAGTGTTCTGGGCGGACGCTATGAGCACTGTCTGCTACATCTCCAACAGAGCCTATGTTCGCAAGGGCTTGGACAAGACACCCTATGAGCTGTACAAAGGCAGAAAGCCCAACATCAGCCACCTCAGAATCTTTGGATCAAAGTGCTATGTGCATAACAATGGAAAGGTAAATCTGGGTAAGTTTGATCCAAAAGCTGATGTAGGTGTATTCATAGGGTATTTCCTTAGGAGTAAGGCTTACAGAATATACAACATGAGAACTAGAATCGTAGAAGAATCAATGCATGTTGTATTTGATGAAACTCCTACATGGGGACAATCCACAGAAGATGATGAATTAATAAATCTTCCAAAACCACCATCATCTTCTTCACCACCAAAAGAAACACCAGCAAGCAATCCCAAAGAAGAAGATAAACCCAGTGATGAGCCTAGAGTGCAGACCGTGCCTGAGGAGGCACAGTTGCCAACAGCTAGGAGACATCACAGAGATCATCCTCTTGATCAAGTGCTTGGTGATGTTTCTTCTGGTGTCAGAACCAGAAGGCAGGTTCAAAATGAAGTTGAGTTTGGATTATTGCCATGCAGGAAGAGCTAAATCAATTTGAAAGAAGCCAAGTTTGGGAACTAGTCCCAAGGCCGTCTCATCAATCCATAGTTGGGACCAAATGGGTCTTCAAGAACAAACTGGATGAGACAGGTCAAACTACGAGGAACAAAACCAGATTAGTAGCCAAAGGATATAACCAAGAAGAAGACATAGACTATGAAAAAACTTTTGCTCCAGTCGCTAGACTCGAAGCAATAAGGATTCTTCTAGCCTTTGCATCCATGAAAGGCTTTAGATTATATCAAATGGATGTAAAGAGTGCATTTCTTAATGGTTACATCAAAGAAGAGGTTTATGTAGAACAACCTCCTGGCTTTGAGGATCACAAGCATCCTAAACATGTGTATAGGCTAAAGAAAGCTTTATATGGCCTGAAACAAGCTCCTCGAGCTTGGTATGAGAGACTCAGCAGCTTTTTGCTGGGCAAGGGTTTCTCAAGAGGCAAACTAGATAGTACACTGTTTATTCTTCACAAAGATAGAAACATGCTAATTGTCCAGATTTATGTTGATGATATTATTTTTGGGGCAACTAACGAAAAACTTTGTGAAGAATTCTCTAAGACTATGAAGGGTGAGTTTGAAATGTCAATGATGGGAGAACTAACGTTCTTCCTAGGCCTGCAAATTAAGCAAAAGAAGAATGGAATTTTCATCTCCCAAGCTAAGTACTGCAGAAAGCTACTCAAGAAGTTTGGGATTGATGAATGCAAGGAGTATGACACACCAATGAGTACCACAGCCGCACTCGATGCTGATGCAAAGGGTAAATCTGTCAGCCTGCCCATGTACAGGGGAATGATAGGGTCCCTACTATACTTAACGGCAAGCAGGCCTGACATTCAATTTAGTGTAGGCATGTGTGCGAGGTTTCAAGCCAACCCCAAGGAGTCACATCTAACATGTGTTAAACGTATTCTAAGATACCTTGAGGGTAAACAAGAGCTTGGTCTTTGGTATCCCAGAGGTAACCAAGAGTTCTTGTGGGCTTACTCTGACTCTGACCATGCAGGTTATAAAACTGATAGGAAGAGCACCAGTGGACAATGCGCCTTCCTTGGTGGTTGTCTGGTCTCTTGGGCTAGTAAGAAGCAAACCTGCGTGTCTTTGTCATCCACAGAGGCTGAATATATTGCTGCCGCAAGCTGTTGTGCCCAAGTGCTGTGGCTGAAGAACCAACTAAGAGATCTTGGCTTAGAGTTCCCTGAGGCACCCATCCTCTGTGACAACACAAGCACCATCAGCCTTGCCAAGAATCCGGTTCAGCACACAAGGACAAAGCACATTGATGTCATACATCACTTCATCAGAGATCATGTTCAGAAGAAAGATGTCAAAGTGAAGTTTGTCCCCACTCAGCATCAGCTTGCTGATATTTTCACCAAGCCTCTGGGGGTTGATCAATTTACATTCATAAGAGGTGATTTGGGAATGGTAAACCCAAATGAAGTTTAATTCCTTAAATAATCTTGAGCTTTATTAAAACCTGCAACTTTACTAACTTAGGCATCGGAGTGCCAATCCTTGTTTTTGCAGGTCCCCAATGTTAAATCTTAAGCAAGTGCAACCGGAAGCAAAACCACTTCCGGATGATCATGTGCTGGCACTGAGTGTTAAACTAAAACAAGCAAGAGCGCCAGTGCCTGGATCAAGGGACACGTCACTTCAGAAAACGTTTCATCTTCCTCCATGAGAAGTTGTGCCTTCTCTGATAAGGTGAAGCGACACATGTCAAAAGGTGCGCCGTTCCAATTAAATGATTATGTTACCCAATGAATAAACGCATGCTTTCATGAAGAGTCATTACCCATTTTACCCTCTGTAACTTTGCATATAAATAGGAAGTCACTTTCACTTTCACTTTTTACTTGCACAAATTTCTTACCAACAAACCATCTGCATACATTCATACTCTCTTCATCTTCTTCATCTTCTTCTTCGCATTTCATCTTCCATAAACTCTAAACCCACACAAAAATGGCCGGCTCACATGAATCCAACCCAAACACAAAGAAAGCCACTTCATTTAAGAAATCAAAGTCCAAAACTGGGAAATCTGGGCATTCGCACTCTGGGAAATCTGGGAAATCCCATGAACACCATGAAGAACACCATGAACGCCAAGAACATTCTGGGCAGACACAAGGGCGGGATGAGCAAGTCCAGGAACAGGCTGGACATTCTGGGCTAGTCCAAGAACAACCTGGGCAGACTGAGCAACAACAAGAACAGGCCAAGAGGAAAGGAAAGAAGAAGGTTCAATTCAGCGAGGAGCCCTCTTCCAAGAGACAGAGGGTTGAGGAGGATGATCCTTTGGTCTATAGAGATGGGCCTTTGGAGGCTGTTTCCTCCAAGTTTAAAACCATCAAGCCCTACTTCAACAACGGCTTGTTCTTAGATCTGGTCAAGATCGATGAACTAGGGTTTCCACATCTAAGGCCCTTTCTGGAAAGATACATGCCCTGGCTGGGGATCAACCAGGACTACAACAACAACGTCCTGCGGGTCTTCTGCGAGTCTCTCACTGGGAAGGTGAAGCATAAGAAAATGGATGGGAAAGAGCAGATCCGCAGACTCACCTTTACTGCTACTGTCAGGGGGAGAACCTTCAGTTTCACCTGGAGGGATATCAATGATCTGATGGGAATTACAGATAAGGGAATGAATGAGTGGCTATACTCTGAGCCACTCAAATACAGCAAGGAGGAACTCGCGAAGATTTATGACACCCAAGGGAAGAAGGTGTCCAAGATGTCTGACTCTAACAGACTCTTGTACTATGTTTACTCCCGCATGATGACACACAAGGGGGTAACTTCAACGAGTTCACTCTGCTAGACAACCCGTGGTTCCCCAGACTTCTCTCCCAGCAGCCAATCAACCCCGGGCAGTTGATCAGCCTTGAACTTCATAGATGGTTGGTCAATAACAAGGCTGGGTATCTTCCCTACCCCACCATCCTTGCCTTACTCCTTGAGAAGAATCTGATCAAGGCTACATCTGATGTGGAGGAAGAGAATGTCAAGTGTGCTCCTGTGGGTGCCACTAATATCAGCAAGATGGGCATCAAGTATATTAAGAAGGCCAAGCCCACTCGCTCAGGGTCTCAGGCAGGCAGTGCCTCTCATACCTCAGCCCCCTCTGTGTCAGGTGCTGGGGATCAAGAAGTCGACTCTCAGCCTGGTCCCAGCCGGTTCGTGAAGGTGCCAGCGACAGTCAAGGCCTTTGCTGCAGATGTAAAGGAGGAGATCCTTTTTAGGCTGACTGACTCATTGGTGACTCCTCTCAGTGATGAGTGTGACACTGGATTCCTGCAGCAGGGCGAGAGAATCCAGAGGCTTGAGGACAGAGTAGGGCGAGTCGAAGCTCAACTAGCACGAGTAGACGCCAAGCTAGACCTTATCCTCAACCATCTCCAGATCCCTCAACCACAGGGTAACTTACCACCACCCCCTCCTCCAAACCCACCTCCACCTCCTCCACCTAATCAACCACTACTACCTCCTCCTCCTCCACCCAACACTCAACAGCCACAGCCACCTCCTCCTCAGAATGACCAACAACCCCACACATCACCAAACAACAACCAACAACCCCAGACATCACCTAACCACGACCACCAACCACAAGACTCACCCCAACAGTCCCCTCGCCAATCACCCCTTAACTCCAATAACTCCCCATCTCCACATAACACCCCTAATCGTTCACCACCCCCCACTTCAGTCGGGCCTTCCCACCCTAACCCTACCACCTCTCAACCCACTATCGCCCAAACCTTAGGTTTCACCTCTCCTGATCATCCACTTCACACCTACTACCTCCGAGACCAATCCCCTATTCGGTGGAAAGTTAGACAACCTGATGTCTACTACTCCACCTACCCATTTGATGGCCTATTCACCCACCCCTCCTTCTGGGAAAGAAACGCAGCCCTCCTACCCAACCCTCCTAAATCACCAGAACAAACCTCACCCACATCCTCTTCATCCACACCCTCACCACCACGAAGATTTGGCCCTGAACCTCCACCCTCCTCTTCACCCAGTTCATCCTCTCTGGCCCTCGCCCTTGTTGATGATGACAAAAGGGGGAGAGATGCTGCTATCGCACTCCGCCATACCATGGAGACAAGGGATGTTCTGACTCAGCCATCCCTCTGGCTAGATGAAGACATCACTGCTGCCCTCCGCCGAGCCATGGAATCTCAGAGACTGGGTGGTGCTGAGAGTCTGATCAGAAGGGAAGTCATCCGGTTTATGCAACAGCAGAGGACGGATGAGCAAAGGTCCAAATGGGATATGGTTGTATTTGAGCAAAGTGAAGACATACCACAGCCAGGCTCTTCATCTTCTGATCCTCCTCCTTCTGAGCCTAGCCGCAACATAATTGAGGAGATAATGATGAAGTATGGGCTGGAGAAGATTAACCATCCTCCAATTGTGATAGCCAAGCCAATCCCTTCTACCTTTGGAACAACCTCTGCTCCTCCTCCTCGTACTGAGCCAACATCTGCTACTCCTCCCTCTGAGCCAACCTCTGCTCCACCTCCTTCAGCAGTTAAGTATAGTGAGTCAAGGAAGAAGGCAGTTGCCAGAAAGGGTGCTAACAAGAGTACTGCTTCTACTGCATCTGCTGAGAGTGAGCAAGAGATTCCATCAGTCCAAGCTGAGCAAGAGACTCCTTCAGTACAAGTCATCCCAATTCTAAAGGAAGTTAAGCTAGAGATAGAAGATATGACTCCTGAAGAATTTGAGAAGTATGGGTACACGGATAAGATCTCTTTTGGTCAGATGGCTTGCCTGGACGCTGAGAGAGCAGCAACCAAGCCTACCCAAACGATAGGCAAGGGGAAAGGAAAGGGCAAAGGCAAAGGGAAAAGGAAAGCCCAGGAAGTTGAGGAGGACCCCAACTTCCCAGTATGGAATGTAAAGATCAGGGCTGTCCACTATCCAAATGGCGAGGTCACTCCTTTCTCAGATGCAACAGGGTTCCCAGGCTATGAGGAAGTTGAAAACTTGAAGAGAGCCTTCGAGGAGTCTGTTGAGTCTGAGAGACTCAGAAGGGAAAGGGAAGAGCAAGAGCTTCAGAGAATTATTGCTCAGATTGACCAGAATGTGAAGGATGCCCATCTATCCCAGCTCCAAAGAGAGAATGAGGAGAGACAGAAAGAGAGGGAGAGGAAAAAGAAACATCAACTTTAAACCTCCCACTTCACCCTTTTACCTTAGAAAATTTTTCTCTTTTTCATGCATAGTTCATTTTGCATAGTATAGATTACTTGTGAATTTTATTTGCTTTTGTAACACTAACTTGTAATCTTTTGTTTATCAATGATAATTCTCTAAGTTATTTGTGCTTGATCTAATTGTTATTTTTAATTCTTTCATATGATCTTAATCGATAAGACTTAGTTTGTCATCATCAAAAAGGGGGAGAATGTTAGAATCTTAAGTTTTGATGAAGACTTTAATATGAAAGAACTAGGCAAACACTTAGAGAATATTAGGTTAATATAGAACCCCAAGTAAGAGTACAACCGGATGTGGATTTACTTCCGGATAGACTAGGACTAGCGCTCTCGGATGAACGTCTCATCCCCCAGCGACAGCAAGCACATCACTAAGTAATAACTCAGTCTAACAACATTAAATGGATAAAATTCCTTGAGACTAAGTTAAGATGCAACCGGATGTAGAGTTGCTTCCGATTGATTAGTGACTAGCGCTGGGTGTTGGCATAGATAACACTGAGCACCAGTGAACATAACCCAACGTCCAGTAGACTTGCTTCCGATAGCTTAGTGACTAGCGCTGGCTGTTGGAATGGATAACACTGAGCGTCAGTGAGCAAATTGTGAACATAACCCTTCGTCCAGTGGAAGTGCTTCCGGATGTGGAATTGCTTCCGGATGTAAGAAAGCTTCCTTAGACTAGATGAACTCCCACTGCATATGACTATGTGTTTATATTGCTAGACTAACGTTCAAAGTGCAGCACACTAAGTAAAGTCGCTTCCGGATGTGAATCCGCTTCCGCAAGCAATCAGAATGTCAGAACGTTCAGAGCAGTGCAGTGTCAGAATGCTTTTGGCAGAGCAGAGTTGTCAGAACTACTTTTCAGAGATAAAGCAAGTCAACCCTGCTAAGCATTAATGAAGCATTAAATGGGCAAATGGTAACATGGGAAAAACGACCATATTCAAGCGGCTAACCCACCTACCAAGAGTGAGAATACTTGAAGACTATATAAAGAAGCTCACCTTCATTTATGAAGGCATCTATTATCTTTGACATCTTGAAGAAAGCTAGAGAGAGAAAACGAAAAATCCTTCAAGCATTCAAAGCTGCCCAGAAAAGAGAAAGAGCATTTAACTCATTGAGAGATCTTTTCATCTACATATCTTGTACTCTTTGTGGTTAAGTCTCTTCTTGTATTAAGAGCATTCATTGTACTTAAGTGTGTAACATTATCTGTTCTTGAAGAGAACTTAGTTAGAAAATCCTTTATTTGTAAAGGTTGAACCCTTGCTGGGTGTAAGGGGGAGCTAGTTAGAAAGGTTGCAAGTGAGCCTTGAGTAAAACTTGTGGTTGTAAGGTTGCAAGTGATCCCGTCTAAAACTTGCGGTTGTAAAGGTTCCAGGTGAACCCGTTGTAAAACCTGGGGATAATGGAACTCAACCTGGGTGGTTGAGAACTGGACGTAGGTCAGGAAGACTGAACCAGTATAAATCCTTGTGTTGCTTTTATTTGAGTTTTTATTTTATAGCACAATTCACCCCCCCTCTCTTGTGCATCCATTACTTTCAACTACTACTTAATAGTGGTCTAAACTTGATGATATACAACGCAACTTCTGAAAAAACCAGTCACATTCTTCAAAAGTTATGATATACTCCCTCCGGTCCCTAATGTAAGAGCTAGCCGCCAAAAAAACGCTTCTTAAGAAAACATGTGAATGTTAGTTGGATGTCTGGAGTTAATGTTTCTTTTCCAAAATTGCCCATATTTATTATGGTACTTTTAAGAGAGAGAAATACATAAACATTAATAAATATGAAAGAGAGTTAGGGGTAAAGTAGGAAAAAATGCATTAAATGAGGAGAGAATGTGAGGTGAGCTCTTACATTAGGGACTAAAACTATTCAAATTTTGGGCTCTTACATTAGGGACCGGAGGGAGTACAACGCATCTTCTGAAAAAACCAGTCACATTCTTCAAAAGTTATGATGAGAAAGTATTTTCTTAATATAATCTAATTTATTTCAAAAAGTTGCACCTTCTTCCTTAAAATTTCCTCAGTCAGTCATCGACAGCACCTTAGATATTAAGCACCAGTAGCTGTTGCTCCATTATCCTTGTTATATTGTGCTTTTGTGTCAAAGAAAAAAAAAGAGTTAATCAACAAAAAAAAGAAAAAAGAGTTATGGTCTGCCACGTTGTCCTCCTGTTTAACCTAGAAAAATTTCATGGAATAACATGATGCCACGTGGTGACCCTACAAATAAGCGTAACCTACGACAAGCAGAATCTGGGGGCAGTGGGCACTACAGAGATTGGCGTGAGAAAGTAGAGAAACAACCTGGTGCCACGTGTACGGTCACATCCCACTAGCATTATTAATACAACACGTGTCGACAGATGATGAGATCCAGACGAATATTCACCATAAATCTTTTCATTCTTTCCATCATGAGCTAATACGAATGTGGAGATTCCAACACGTGTCCCATAAGCACCAAATCATAGGAGAAACGTGGCATCATAAAAATAAGGAAAATTTGTCTTGATTTTCGTACTGTTATAGGCATCGGGTGCGGTCCGCACCCACTAAAATCTACTAGTACGATGTGGTCTAGACGCGGGTTCACAAAATATCTCATGTCTTTAAGCTGGTTGGTAAATTTTTTTATTCTTTCTTTTAACTGTTTTTGAATTTGATATATTTTTTTACTGTACAATGTAGATTGCGGATCTTTTCATATATCATGCTCATTTTTATATTGGTACTGATCTCATAGTTTTGATCCCAACACTCATTTTATGTTTTTATAACTCTATTTAATCAAAATATGTCGTTAGTCACTTGAATTTGTACTTCATGTAAACTCAATAAAAAGCTTGAATTTACATGTGAAATTTACCGTTGTCACGTTTATACCTTGTAAAAAATATTTTATTTGAATATATTCAATGAATTTATATAAACTTTTTAGAGAATTTCTTTATTGAGAATGATAAAGTATGAATGTTGATATCATATCAAAAGTTTATATTTAAAATATATTTAAATCAAAATATTTTATTTTTATTTTTGTTGCTCAAAATATTTTTATTCAATTATATACCAAATATATACACTCGTTGCTAAATACATGACATGTTTTACATGATTTGATTGTATAAAAAATTATTTTTTGCCAATTAAGAAAGAAGTTAATTATATTGCTTAATAATATTCTTCAAACATTCAAATAATTTCTTCAATCTCCCCCTTTTATATTTTATATGACTATTGTTGAGGGAATATAATTGATGTAATTCTTAAGATTTCATTAAAAATTAAAATATGTTGTTTATTTAGGATTATATCAACTTTTAAAATACTCCTCAGGTTCTACCTGTAGGACACTTATGTCATGTTATAACAATATTTAATATCCACTACATCAAATAAAGACAAAATTAGTATACAATTAATAAAGAGCAAACTTATATATTCAAATTCAAAATTTCAAATAGAAATGACTTATAAGTCTGCAAAAATCAACTCTACCCACTGCTACAAAGCACAATATTTCATAGTGGACACAACTTTTTATTTTGCATATTTCAACCCTCCACTTTCTAACCCTCGACGATGCCTTTGAGGTAGCGAACAGAAAAGGCTCTGCTAGGGTTTGAAGGAGGTCTTTTCTCACCACTAGGGTGAGCTCTTTTCTCACCAATAGGGTGAGTTGCTTTCTCTCCATTTGGGAGAGTCTTTTTCTCTCCATTAGGGAGAGCCTTTTTCACCACCATGGTTACTTTCCTCCTCTCATCACCATGCCACTCATCAACCCGCCGCCCACCACCGCGCTGCCGCTCATCAACCCGCCGCCATCACCGTGACGCTCACCTCACCCGCCGCCACAGAGCCTCTCAACCATCCCTCCGCCGCCGACCGTCTGTCCCTCCCTCCGCCGCCAACCCACTGTCTCCCCATCCGCCGCCGACCCATTGCTCCCTCCCTCCGCCGCTGAACCTCTCACCCCACCCTCCGCCACCGAGCGGTTCACTCCTCACTCCGCCACCGCCGACCCGCCGGCCACCTCCGTGCCCTCTCACCCCACCCTCTGCCTAAGTCAGATCTGCCATTTCCCATAGGAACTATGCTCAAGCTCCTCACTGAAGATGCCTACTACTATGATGTCCATTATGTTATTGGAGATCTGGAAAAGGTTTGGAAGGCAAATATGGGTTCTATGTTGCAGGAGCTGAAGCTGATTTGGAACATCACGCAAGGGGGCTGGTCTTCAATGGATCTGAAATTTGGTGACCAGTATCTGAATTTGGGTGGCTGGCTCACAGCCACCCAAGCACCATGATTGCTCAAGAATGGTACTGCCAAGAGTTTGGGGAATCTTTGGTAGTATATTTAGATTCTTTGTTCCCCTTCTTAGGTATTAGTTTTGAGTTTTATCAAATGTTTAGTGTGTGGTCGTATGGCTGGTTAAGTGTTTGTCTCCTTTTGTGTGTTAGTCCATTTTGGGTTGACAGCTGGCTAATGTTATCCATGATTTGTTCTTCATTGGTGTTTGCTATTCAAATCCAAGTGTTATTTCACCTTTCTAGTAAAGGGGAATTTGAAGTTGCTTCTCCTGCAGCGTTGGCATCAAAGGGGTTGGGCTCAAGTGAGCATGTCTTTGGACAACCACCCTCTATAGCCTTTCCATATTCCATTGATCATGGTGAACCATTAGTTTGCTTTCTCATCACTAACCTACATGAGGATGACTCTCATTTGTCTAATAAATGTGGTTTAGTCAATGCTTGTTTTACTGTTTTTATGTGTATGAGTCGATGTTAGAAGAGTCTTGACTGTTGGTCTTTGTTTTTCAATCATAGTTCTATGAGTCTGTATGAAGTTTGATTTTCATTAATGAAAAACTCTATATTGGTAAAAAAAAAATAGAAGTGACTTATATATATATATGACAAAGAAAAATATTTTCTCTTTACCCTCTAAATAGGACAAGAGAAGTGAGGCCTTTTTTGTCCAAAACTTTCAAATAGGAGTAAGTTATATACATTAAAAATGAGAGGATAAGGAGTATGCTATACAGAATATAAAGTCTATAGGTGATGAAATGGTGGGTAAATTAAAAGAATGAGATGATAATTTATGTTCTTATTATTCTATTTTGATGTTCACGTATTGTATACTGGATATATATATATATATATATATATATATATATATATATATATATATATATATATATATATATATATATATATAATTTCAAACAAAAAGAAGAAGACATATATTCATCTGTTTTTATAGTGGATGTGACTTTTTTGCTTGCTTTCTTTTTTCCGCGGACTGTTTACTTTCGTTATTGTATTACTTCTGTGTAGACACACAACGCAAAGAAATATTTATTTTCACGACAAAATAATCGGATATAATTGTTTTATGAAATATATTTTTATTTATATTTATCTTGATCTTAATTTTAGCTTTGCATATCAATGTTATAAAATATAATTACAAAATTGATTTTTTTGCTCTCGTAGTATTTCATTTAATCCCAAAAGTTATAAACTTAAATAGATTGTGTGTTAAATTCTACTTCTTCACTCTTTAATAGTACATGAACAAAATCAACTTTTAGAGAATAAAAAATCTAAATATTCACCCCCCAAAGTAGTGTCCTAAAAAATTTAGACAATTGAAACTAGTTAATGAGTATGATTGAGTATGAGTGTATGACTGCTTATTTTGGCAAGAAGTGTTGCCTACCTATTTGACCGATCCCAAAATTTATATAACATTGATTTAAATCATATATTAATTATATATGAAATATTCTATCCAGTATTAAATATGAAACTTATTTGAGGATATGAGTTTGAAATAAAATATAAGAGGTCTTCTTAATTTTTTCTCAAATTTCCCCAAATCATCCCTACTAGTACTCCTTAGTAGTAGACAAAAGTGTGTGTGTGTGTAATATATAATGTCATTTTATAATATCATATAAGTCACAACTTGAACATAGAGATACCGGCTCAACCTAGCTAGTCTACTCAATCTTATAGCTAGCTCATGATAATAATTAGGACTATATTTGGGCAGCATTCGCATCTGGTTCATTCTTAGAGCTAGCATCCTTGCCTTTATCCATGGGATTGGTAATGAGTTAGGAAAAATCAGATTGTATTTTTGTTATATAGTCTTAGATATGAAACCATGAAACGAAAATTGGGCATGGCTTGAGCAGAAATGCAGACTATTTATTCAGTCTTAGTTATGAACATTGGAAAGGTCTATTAAAGCTTGAAATATTTTTAAACGCATGCTTGCAACATAATCCTTTAAAAAGACTTCATATTTCAATAGTTTGGTTTAAATGCAAGTTTTTAATATGTCTCAAAGCCTATATTTATTCTGATAAAAAGGCCTATAAATTTACACTCAAAGACTTTTAATATGCATAAAGAACTCATAAAACAATATAATATGTGTATAGTATCTAATAAAATTATTTATATAATTTTTTTAATACTCCCTCCGGTCCCTAATGTAAGAGCCCAAAATTTGAATGGTTTTGGTCTCTAATATAAGAGCTCACCCTACATTCTCTCCTCATTTAATGCATTTTTTCCTACTTTACCCCTAACTCTCTTTCATATTTATTAATGTTTATGTATTTCTCTCTCTTAAAAGTACCATAATAAATATGGGCAATTTTGGAAAAGAAGCATTAACTCCAGACATCCAACTAACATTCACATGTTTTCTTAAGAAGCGTTTTTTTGGCGGCTAACTCTTACATTAGGGACCGGAGGGAGTACTAAATAGGTCCGGCCTGAAGGTTTGCAGGTTAGACTTGCATGAAATAGGCTTGACCTATTAAAATAATAAAACATGTACATAGGTCCTGACTTAACCTATTTAATAAATATTTTAGGTTGTAGTCCACCTATGTAAGGTGTGGTCTATTTTCACCCTTATCTACCCATCTTTGCCATGCATGTCCACCCATAGTTTCTATATATACGCATATTTTTAGGTATAAAAAATATAACTTTATAAGTGCTTCTTAAAAACGTTTGACCTTAGCTTGAAGATTCTTTGACCAAAATTAATTACTAATAACTCAAAATTTAACGAATATTGATTATTTTGAGGAATTTGTCGTATAGTCCAGCTATATCACAATACTTTTTCTGTTTGTAGAACAATCTTAGGCTCTTAGCTCGCGTTGCAATACACACAAACCCACTCATCAGTCAAAGACTTCAAGACGTTTATGTTAAATAAACATTTATATTTCTTGTTTTTTTTCTTATTATGCGCTTGCGATACCGATTTTATTTAAATTTAATTTGTATAGTTAATTGAAGTTAGTTGTTTCATATAACATATTAAAATTACGGGTTAAGGTGCATTTTTAGTACTCTAGAATATGACAAAGTGCACTTAACATAATACACAATATTGTGGTCCATTTGTGGTAACCAAGAATTATTTTCGTGGCTTATTTAGTAACGACGTTAAATAAGTTAAGTTTGACCGTTATGTGTCAAATTTTGACCGTTAAATTGTGGGGTAAAGGAGCATTTTCAGTACTATAGAATATAGAAGGAGCACCAAACATAATATACAATATTTTGGTCCTTTTGTGATAACTAAGAATTATTTTCAATGCTTGTCTAGTAATTCGTTAGTTAAAACTCACTTTTCTAATGTGACATAATGATGTGATATATGTAAATTGAAATGACAATTCAACGAACATTATTTTAAGTTTATAACTATGTAATCAGATAGAAGTAACTCTTCTTCTATTACATCATAAGGTCATTAATTTGGGTCAAGCCAGTATGACCAACCCGTTTTAATTTGTGTCGAGCCAGTATGACCAACCCGTTTTAGGGTAAAGGTGCAAAAATGGGTCCAAACAATTACGCCAGGAGCACATAGGGGTAAGAAGTATTTTCGGGTTCAATTCTGGGTCTGAAGAATAAATATTGGTGCAATATAGGGTACGCCGTTAATGTTGACCAACGTTGACCGTCAAATGCTGACGTGGTGGGGGAAATAAGATTTTTTGCTGACGTGGCATGCTTATGTGGCAATATTTTTCTGAGTGTGTGAGGCCCACATAATTTTTCTGAGTGTTTTTTTATTTTTTTATTAATTTAAATTATGTGGGCCCCACACACTCAGAAAAATATTGCCACATAAGCATACCACGTCAGCAAAAACTCTTATTTCCCCCGCCACGTCAGCGTTTGACGGTCAACGTCGGTCAACATTAATGGCGTACCCTATATTGCACCAATATTTATTCTTCAGACCCAGAATTGAACCCGAAAATACTTCTTACCCCTATGTGCTCTTGGCGTAATTGTTTGGACCCATTTTTGCACCTTTACCCACCCGTTTTAACTCAATAAGGCCAACCTGTTTAGTTTATGATTCTTTGCTTACATTTTTTATATATGTAAAATACTAATGACTTATTAGTTTATACATTCATGATACTAGGATAGTCTATGGATCTTTATAACTTTGTAGTGTTTAATTATTTGACACTTTGAATAATATTGTGACTTAGTTGTTTATGGTGTTTAAATATTGTATATTATGCTTGATGCCCCTTCTATATTCTAGAGTACTGAAAATGCTCCTTTACCCCACAATTTAACGGTCAAAATTTGACACATAACGGTCAAACTTAACTTATTTAACGTCATTACTAAATAAGCCACGAAAATAATTCTTGGTTACCACAAATGGACCACAATATTGTGTATTATGTTAAGTGCACTTTGCTATATTCTAGAGTACTAAAAATGCACCTTAACCCTAAAATTACCTTTAATAATAAAAGTCACAATTTAGAGGAGTTATTTGATCGATTAGTTGAAAATTAAAGTTTTGTAACCTATTAAAGATAATTGTAAAAAAAAATCAAGTTTCAGCAAAATATTTTACATTATAAAACATTATGGAAGTCAATAGTTGGCTATGTAAGTGGCAACTGGTAACCTTTATCTCTCAAAGTCGAGGTCCCAATTCTTTAATGAAGGACATAAAAATTTCCAATACCAGGATGGTTTTAAAAATCAAGACAACTGGGGTATGACTTATGAGAGATAAATTCAAGCATATGAACTGATAATAAATAATACTAAAAGATATTTGCCAGCATTAAAAGTAATACCCTTAAATACCACAAGGTAAACTACATTACTAAACTAGATGCTATATGATTAAAATTAAAGTTTGTAGCTTGAATTAAATATGGAAACAAGAAGTAACAAACTTTTGCTATCATGGAAGCAGTAGCATTTCTTTTATCCCAATCTTCCTAGTTTTTTTATTTTTATATGAATACCTTTATTAGATCAGATCATTTGAAATAAATTTAAAATATTTGAAATTATCTACACAAATTATTATAATTTTAAAACTCCAAGTTGAGCTATTGAAATCAATTGAAAAAAATGTAAATCAATTAAAAAAAGAGCAAGTTGCAAAAACAGAGTGATGAGAGTTGTAACACCTAGTTTATTTTTAAATAATTTCTTCAAATATTAAATATATTTAATTGAAAATAGTGATTTTTACTATAAAATAAATATTATTAACTTTAAAAGGTTGTAAGAGGTAATAAAAATCTGTCCAAATTAAAACTTTTTCATGCAATAGACTTTTTGAAATAATTCTTTCTAAACAAGTTGTGAATAAAATCTTCCAAAAACAAAAATGAAGTTAATTAAAATATATAAGATGATTTATATTAATTTTATACAGTAACACAAGTGTTAAAATATATTTCTAACAATTATTTCCTACACTAAAAGGTTTATCTTTTACTTTGAAGATCTAACATTTATCTTAGAAAATATTATTTCTAAAATACTTAGTTTTACATATAAGTACATTCAAGTCTAAATATGAATTCAAAATAATTATCAAGTACATAAAGTCTCCAAGGTTTATCTCCTACAAAATTTATATATATATATTACATGACAAAATAAAATGATACAAATTCCTTTTAAAAATATACATTAATAAAATTACAAGTAAGAGCAGGAATTCTTTTATTTCTCTGTTCCCTTCATCACTCCAAAATTCCCTATCTATTGTGTACCTGAAACCAAATTTACCGCAGTTTATTTCATACACTCTAATTCACCTATAATCTAATTCATTTAATCCTACTTCAGATAATGATAGTGCGCTCCTGTTGGTGATTACTACCTGTTAGTAAAACACTCATACAGGGCCCCTACCTTAACAATATGTTTGTCACGGGTAGAATACTGAATGCATGTGCCTATTGCACCACCTCACTACTTATAGCAATATATTTGCCTTTCGTAGTAGGCATACCTGACAGGATTTTCTAGGAAAAATAAATCAACAATAACAATATGGTATAGGGGGAGCGACCCTCCTTATACCTGGAGTACTCCACATAAAATTTAAATGCTGAAAATAAACCCTATCAATATCTGAAGCAGTAATATTAGTGATGACAGAAAATAAACAAGTAAACCTAATGTGCATGAAATAAACCGCTACCTGTTGCGAGCAATCCACTTTTTTTTCCTATCCTTGCTTGAAATTTGTCTCCAAGCACCCTTCCTTACTAGATACTCCTATTTTCATTCCATATAATAAATCATGTGAACAACTATCCTTGTATATGTTATCTAACGTCGCTCTCGGTACTAGTAATGCTACCCACCCCTTTCATAATTCAACTAGCTTATATGATCTTTTTGATTATCAAAAGTTAACTAACAAACATTCATAGGATTCTTGATAACCTCAAGAATCCTTCATAAAAGCAAGCAATCATATTTCTCAAATCAAGCAGTCATAAATCAATTGGCAACCTATGATTGAAATTCCCAAGTCATGTGCAATAACAAAGATTAACATACCACATCATTTACCTATCAAAACACATACATCTCAATATGAGATAACATCAAGCCATTTCAATAACTCAATAATGAACCATTCATCAAACAACATTCCCATACGTTTCATCAATGAAGTACCAAAAGCCAACCAAACAATTACTTTAATCCAAACAAGGTAAGAACTAATCAACAATTCCATCATTAATACACCTTTACATCCCAACATACCCAAGTCAATATATTCTTCCTTCTTCAGGATCTATTTAATCATTTTATTTTAGTGACAAATAGCAGCAACTTAAATTCTGAGAATGTATATGTATCACCCACATAAGATTATCATCAATGCTATAAAAAAAAAAAATAACTTCCTTAACTTTTCAAATCAGCCCCAAACACCAAAAAAAAAAGTAAAAATCACATTATATTTTAAACAATAACAGATAACAAACAATCTGCTATAGAACCATGAAATTTAATGTATCCTTAATCTTTATATTAGTTCAGCCTTTAACAAACTAAAAATACAAATATGAAATTCTACATTTATTGATAAAGTCATTTATAAACATCCATAAGTCATACCCTACAATTAGTGAAGAAAGAAAATACGCATTCACTGTAGTTTACATATATTATTGCCTCAAAGTTTGTTTGTCTTCCTTTCATTAAAATTCCATATCAAATTTATATCCTTTTATTTAGATTCTGTCCAGACAGCATGGGGAGGATAAATCATGTAAATTTCATATGCAAATTTATATTCCAGCTACAAAGGGAACATGAAAACAGATTTAAATATATTTATATCCCATCTTAAATCAAGCAAAGAAAAATAACCAACTCATGCCAAACAAATACTTTCATTGTTTACCAAATCCAATCGGCCATGACAATAGGAAGATGAAGACAATGAAAACATAATAGCCACCAAAATCTAGAAACCCAAATACACGCACATACACAGCCAAAATAGCATCCATAAATAGCTTATGAAAATGTCAAATTTGAAAATTAAATTCTTCATCCCAAAGTAAAACAAATTTCAAACTACCAATCATTCAGCCCTCTCCAAAATCCTCACCCGTTTATGAAAATTAAAGTAGAAAGGTTTAAGAACTCTTACCGAATCTTATAGCTCAAATTGAAGAGTTTGTTTGTAGGAATATTTCACTTAAAAACGTCAAGGAATGAAGTTGAGTTCTGTTATCCACTTTGCACAAGAGAAATGAAAATGCCGTAGATTGAAAAATGAGACGAAATTGGACAGAGGTTGATCAAGTGGCTATGAACGGGTTTAGAGGCGATGGTTGTAGAGGGAGAAGAGAGAAAAGACAAACAAGAAGATTGAGTATGATAGGAAGGGTATGGAGTTTTGGCAGAGAACGTGAGAAACAGATGAAGAGTTTAGAGAAAAGAGGAGGCGGCTGTTTTTTGTTTAAAATGAAGGATTAGGTTTTACTTATGTATTTATATAAAATGACTAGGTAAAATTTCAATTAGCTACCCACTTGTTTATTTTTAATTACACTTTTATCCCCAAATCTTTTATATAACATTATGCCCTTTTATTTCCATTTAACTCTCTTCTTCCTATTTATTTAATAAACATAAAACTTAGTTTGTTTGGAAACAAATATGGGTGAATGGTCTAATGATTATTTCATTTATATAATAACATATTTACAATACAAAAGTTTCCTAAAAATAATAAATGTCTTCTACAAGTTTACCTAATAACAATCCCTAATAAGAACAAATTTCCTTCTACCCTAAATATTTCCTAATACTATAGTTCACAATTAAATATTAACATTATTTTCATGATTTCTAACATCTTATCCAAAAGTTTCTCTTTTATTCCATTTCATAAAACTTTAACTTATAATTTATATTCTTTATTCTTTTCTAATAATTTAATTATATTTTAGAATGAAAATTTGGGGTGTTACAATTCTCTCCCTCTTAAATAATTTCGTCCTCGAAATTTTGAGCGAATTATTTATGAAATGCGTGGCTGTCACCCAAGAGGGGGGGGGTGAATTGGGTGAGGGAATAAAAACTTTAAACTCTTTTCGAAAGACTGCTTGTGCTTGGTGATGATGTTACTGAGTAATGGTATGCACAAGTCAGTATGTTATGTGATGCAAAATAGAATGTTTAAGTGTAAGTTTATGCACACATAAATTTATCCTGGTTCGGTCACCCAGACCTACATCCAGTCCCCAGGCTCCACCTGAGATTTTCAATCCACTATTCTTGTTTAAACCAGGCACAAGAGAAGCCTTTACACTTTAGGTTTTACGAGCACGGGTTCACCTAACAACCCACAGGTTTTACAACGGGTTCACCTGCAAACCTTACCGCAAGTTTTACGGGATCACTTGCAACCTTACAAACGCAAGTTTTACGGGCTAACTTGCAACCTATGGAGATTTAGAAAACCTTCTAAATGCTCCCCCTTACAAAATGTAAGATTACAATTATGTTCACTCTATGAACTGATTTTGTTAAACACTTAAGCTCAAAACTAACTCTCTCAAAGAGTGGATGATGTTACTCACTTAAGTACAAATAAATCACTCTCTAAGAATATTACATATCAAAGTCCGAGAGTAGAAGATGAGAGGAATGTAGAATAGTGTTTTTCAGATAATAGCCTTGTTCTCTCTCTCTTTTTCAAGCCTGCTTCTTCAGAAATGAAGAACATCCCTTTTATACCAGCCTCTGAATATCTAACCGTTGGAGAGGCAATAAGACCGTTTGATTATAGACGTTGGGGCCTTGTTTACGTTGTCCTCATTAATGCACAGCAGGGTTGACTTTGCTTTATCTAAAAAGGTGCTCTGACCAAGCTGTTCTGTCAACACTGTTCTGGCAATACTATTCTGACAAAAGTCGTTCTGACATCTGAACACTTTGTACGGTCCGACTCTTGCTTGTTGTCAGAGAGGACTTCGTTCCTCAAGCATAAGTCCAGGATGTTAAGAGACTCACTATCGGAAGCTCTCTTGCTATCTGAAGCTCGTGGACTCTAACATTTTGCTTGCTGTCACATAGAGGAACTTTGTCTTTCAAGCACTTGTCCATGAATGATAAGAGTGCTTTGCTATTGGATCCTCTCTTGCTATCAGAAGCTCTCTTATGGACTCTGACTCTTGTGGGCAGTATGAGCTTTGACACCTTGAGTGAATCTTCAGATTATGTTCTCATACTCCTCATGCTTGGTAGGTAACAATGTTGTTTGAATATGTCTGTTATCCTCTTGTTACCGTTGGAAGGAACATCTTCTTAAATGCTTCAGCAGGGTTGACTTGCTTTATCTCTGAAAAGTAGTCCTGACACCTCTGCTCTGACATAAGCATTCTGACACTGCATCTCTTGAACGTTCAGACATTCTTTTTGCTTGCGGAAGTAACTTCTCATCCGGAAGCAACCTTACTGAGTGTGCTGCACTTGAACGTTAGTTTAGTAATATAATCAAATAGTCTCATGCAGTGGGTGATCCCTAAATCTAAGGGGTATCCGGAAGCACTTCTACATCCGGAAGTAAATTCGCTTGATGAGGGATTTAGTTCAATATGACTTGCTCTCGCTTAGTCTATTTAATTTCACCACTCAGCGCTAGTCACTGAGCTATCGGAAGCACTTTTACTTGATGTGGTGAATTCACTGACGCTTAGGGTGAAATCTATTCTATCAGTCTGCGCCAGTCAAGATCTAACAGGAAGCAACTTCACTTGATGTTGCATTTCCGCTGACGCTCGGGGTTATATCTAGTCTATCAACCTGCGCCAGTCTAAATCTAATAGGAAGTGCTTTCACTCGGCGAAGTAGACTTACTGACGCTTGGGGTAATAACTATTCTATTGCTCTGCGCCAGTCTAAGTCTAACAGGAAGCGCTTTCACTTGGGGAAGTAGACTCACTGACGCTTGGGGTAATATCTATTCTGTCGCTCTGCGCCAGTCTAATTCTAACAGGAAGCGCTTTCACTTGGGGAAGTAGACTCACTGACGCTTGGGGTGAGATCTATTCCATCGCTCTGCGCCAGTCTAAGTCTAACAGGAAGTAAATTCACTTCTGATTGAAACATAGCTTAGTCTTAAGGTTGTGTACTAATTCTCATGGACTAAGTTATTTCCCAGTGATTTACTTGCTGATGCTGGGGGATGAAAACATTCATCCGCATGCGCAAGTCCTAATCTATCCGGAAGTGATCTTGCATTCTCAAGTGATCTAACTCAGGATTCTAACCATGTCATCTAATCCTTCCTAAGTGCTGATTATGTTCTCTTAAGTACTAGACCATATCATACCTTAGTCACCATCAAAACTTAAGATTCTAACATTCTCCCCCTTTTTGATGATGACAAACCCATAGATGACTAGAGAACATAATTAAACTTAGATCACTCCCAGAGCACTCCCAGAGCTATAATTAAACTTAGATATCTTATCTATCTCTCAGCTCTAGACATCTCATGTCTCATCTCTCGCTAGACATCTTATATCTCATCTCTAGACATCTCATCTCCATCTCTAGACATCTCATCTCTATCTCTCTCCCCCTTTTGGCTTCATCAAATTCCAACAGGTGCAAGCTAGCCTTAGGGATGGGGATACTTTTATCGTTCTCCTCGGAATGGGCTTTCTACCTAATATTTCTCCCTATGTATCGTTAATAAGGATTTGTTCTAGACTATTCAATACAACGTACGAGAATTATCAAGGAAAACAATAATGATTCATGATCCTAAATGATTGTATTCGCCCTAATCATTATGTGGGATAGCTAAACATGTTTTCAAGGATTAAGTCAAGAGCAAAACATACAAAACATATCAAAAGTAATTTTGATCCTCTCGATTTGATTAACGTGATATCAAAAATAATTTTGATGTGTTTAAAAATGGTGATTATGATATCAAATGAAATATGTGATTTTAAATTCAAATGAGATGAAATCTGATACCAAATGTAATCAAATGAGATCTGTGAGTTTGAACCTGTGGTATCAAATGAAATAATTGAATGCCGAATGAAATTTGTGATACCATATGAAATGAAATGAAATCAAATGAAATTTGTGATTTTAAAAGTGCCAAAAATAATTTCCAAACAAATTGCATCACAGCATCTTAAGAGTTTATTATCGATGACAGCATGCGACTCTCGATTTTCAAGGGATCATTAACAGGTAATGTCCACTTACTTCTCTTCTATATTAAGATTAATCATCATTAAATCAAGAAAGGAAGCATATAAGAGAGGTATGTTATCAATTACTTTCCAGCATGTCATTTAGAGGATACAGATGTGTGAGCTAGGATGATTTTCTAAGACAGTGAATGATTTTGGAGTCAATGCAGATTGAGAGGAACATCCTAAGTTGACACCCTTACCAATGCCATGTATGCATCATATGTAAGAAATGGTAAGGTGTAGATGTTACCACAGATGAGGGTACTCATACTCTATTAGACTCAGGAATCTGAATCATACGCAGATAAGCATGCTTCCTGACATCTTCAAGAGGTGTGCTATCTCAAGTGGAAACCCCTAGCGCAAGTGCTTTGATGATTCGCTTCGGCAAGCTGAGCTACAACCACAAGCAGACATGACTGGGCAGTCACTCTACTCTTCCCATGGTTCAATAGTTGGCCTGCTATCGAAGGCGCTGATTGTTGTGAAAGCAACTTTGCTCAAACTTGATGATTGGTCCTGCATATGCTTGAGGAAACAAATGCTTTCTGATGGTCAGTGAAAGAACTTAAGATTTAACATTGAAGACCATCCTCAGGACATTCAAGTCAATCTGTGTTAATCAGCACAAACTAATAATTTTAAGAAATCATGCTTGCTAATTGGTTTAAGAAAATATGAGCAATGATTATGTGAAAACTAATTTTGAAATTATCTATACATTCACATAGTTTCACTATCAAGACATGAACTCTATTTATACTCTCATGGATAAATATCAATGTGATAGTACAGAGAATATTAAACAGGTGGCATATTTTCAGAGTTTCATAAGCAAGTATAGTTCAATACATATGCCTCAAGGATGTTCATGTTAGATCATGAAGACATGTGAATTATTAACACTATGAAATTTTGAAAAGAAAAATCTTCATCCTCACAAAAATGAAATACTGGAAATTTTCATGCTCACAGAATAGTTTGATTTTAAGACTAAATTCGGTTTACAAAAACAATCAAATTTCAGCATATGATTACGAGAATAATTTCCAAATATTAGCTCGAGTTCTTCTAGATATGCTCAATGTGATCTCATAGTTCTTAGGATATCAACAAGCTTGAAATTAATACAGATTATAGCATGCTTGTGATACTATGCCATGTTTTACAGATCTAGCAGAGTTTAATTCAAGGCATTTCCTAAGATTTCTAATGCATGTCAGACAAGAGAGAGACTATCCATTTAATTTCACAACAGAATATGTAAGGGATAGAAATGCTCATGTGTATCGGCGAAAGTTTCTCAGGTTTGGTATAGCCATTCCACACATCTTGATAAGAGACATTTTCGTTGTCATTCTCTCTTGGTTATATTCATTGTTCAAGCTTCAATAATCTGTGTCAACATTCTTAAACCACAAACTTGAACTGAGATCATTAGTAGATTGAGAACTTAAAGATGTAATTAAGAGGGATGTATTGTTCTCGAAACCATAGCTGCTTATGCATTGAAAAATTTGATGCAAGAGATACCACATGAAATGGAAAATCAGAAATAGCTTTTGAGTGCTATCATGAGGTACGGTTGTCATGTAGGTTTAAAGAGGATCAGAATCTGTTTGCATTATATCAGAAAATGAATTTGATATGATAGGGTCGTTTTTACAGAAAATAAGTGTTCATCACAGATAAGGGAAATCATATCAGTTTCAGAGAAATAAAAGCTGTTAAGCCCATCATGCATTTACTAGCCAAGTGATTATTCAAGTAAAGAGGAAGGTAAGAATGATATCACCATAGCTCCATTCGCATCTAGCAGTAGCTCGCTTGATTTTGGTTGGCAATGCATGGAATCTATATTTAGAGCAGTACCAAAATCTATGCGTGACGAATGCTTATCAAGACTTGACTAATTGTTCAGATGAGGTACAGTCCTGAGTCTTGCTGAGGCTAATAGGATGGATTGGAGCTGGTGCAGAGGGATGAATTTACTTTGTGATCACTACCACTGGCATCTCTGGCCTCTTGAACCCATACTTCATACACAGCTCTTCACTCAGATTGGGTGCTGGCGCAGAGGGAGACACAGGTTCAGCAGAAGGTATCTCCGCAGGTTGATCACTCAGCGCTATCTCAAGTTTGCCTCTGAGCTAGCAGATTGTTGGGGGCACATGAATCAGATGGCTCACTGTGGGGGGGAGGAGATCTTCCTTTTAGCAAGGGTCTTCTTCACCCTTGTCTTGCTGAACCTTCGGATTGCCCTTCCTACAAAATATCAGATAGTCCCTTCCTTTTGTATCCAAGTCTGGATCTGAAGGTTAGTTTGTAGGCTATATATAGTTCACATGCATTTAGATTACGTCCTATGTGTATGACATGGTGAATCTTTCATGACTATATGCACAAGGATATACAAGGTTTTTGATCAAGATAGTCATGGACAGTATGTAGATTATGAACATTACTTATTTCTTCAAGCTTTCTTCTATGATGAATATAATGTTCACATCTTAGGATGCTTAATGTAAAATCTCAATAAGTCCATCTAACATTAGCATAGGAGATTTTACTATCAAATGCTTCGTTGCTAAGTGATCCCTTGCTTACCCAAGGAGATCTTCTATACTTATCCTTGGTTCGAAGCACTTTCTTCTGAGAGGTAGGATTCAAGAGCCTTTTCAATGATGATCGAGGAATCCACTCTCTCTTGTTCTTCTCAGGATAGTTGAATGGAACTTTGTGATAGCTCATCCTTGAGACAGAACCATTGTCCCTTGTGGTGGCCGACAGCTTCTTATGATTGTACCAGTGGGTTTCAGCAGTTGCATCACCACGAGTTCTCTTCTTTGGGATAAGAGGAACTCTTGATCTATCCTGCACAAGTAAGGCACTAGGAGGATGTTTTGGTACCCATTTGTACTTGGGTCCTACATGGTTAGCACTGGACCTTACTTGTCCTTTAGGAATCCATACAAACTTATTTCTCACATTTGAATTTCTTCTAAGACTGCATGTGTGAGAAATATGTCCTAATCTACCACAATAATGACAGATAATGGAATGATAATCAAAATGAGATTTTCTATCATTATCATGATTAGTTTCTTTTAGAAAAGCTTTTTGTTCCTTTGAAATTTCAGTTTCTTTTGAAAGCTTTTCTTTTTCCTTCAACACGTGTTCACAATCAAAACATTTTTCAAGACATGTTGAAGTTTTCCCTACCGATAGTGGGCTAGCTATCGGAACCACTAGTTCTTTAAAAGAACCCTCGGAAACTTTAGATGTAGAAGAAGAAATTAGTTTTTCAAGTTTCCTATCTTTTTCTTTTAAGCCTAGAAGTTCTTTTGCAAGTTTACAATATTCAGTATATAACTCATTGTATGCATCTTGCAAATCAGAGAGTTCAATTTCAGATCCAGATACCTCACTTTCTGAATCTTCTAGGCAGAGATGGATACTCTCTTCACTGAAGTCTGCTTCCTCAATATCAGCTTCCAGAAGCTCATCAGTAGATGATCCACAAAGAGCACGAGTTGAGCTTTGGACAGCTGTGCTTTCAAGAGATGGGTTAGAAGCATATATCACATCAAGAGTATTCCAAATATCTCTAGCACTAGAGCAATGTTTGATTTTCTGGAAATCATTTTCAGTTAAGCCTTTGTATAAAATTTGCATTGCTCTAATGTTTAAGGAAAACAAATTTTTCTCCCTTTCAGTCCAGTTTCCTCTTGGTTTGAAATCAAAATCATTTTCAAAAATATCCCACATTTTCAAACTAGTGGATTTTATAAAACTTTCCATTCTTGCTTTCCACCAACAAAAATCAATATTTTCTAACACAGGTGGAATGGTATGATCAAAGCCTTTGGAAAACATTTTAACCCAAATCAGCCAAGGTCTTTGCACTTGAGATCGTTTGATCCTTTAAACAAGTGACCTGCTCTGATACCAAATGAAATGCGTGGCTGTCACCCAAGAGGGGGGGGTGAATTGGGTGAGGGAATAAAAACTTTAAACTCTTTTCGAAAGACTGCTTGTGCTTGGTGATGATGTTACTGAGTAATGGTATGCACAAGTCAGTATGTTATGTGATGCAAAATAGAATGTTTAAGTGTAAGTTTATGCACACATAAATTTATCCTGGTTCGGTCACCCAGACCTACATCCAGTCCCCAGGCTCCACCTGAGATTTTCAATCCACTATTCTTGTTTAAACCAGGCACAAGAGAAGCCTTTACACTTTAGGTTTTACGAGCACGGGTTCACCTAACAACCCACAGGTTTTACAACGGGTTCACCTGCAAACCTTACCGCAAGTTTTACGGGATCACTTGCAACCTTACAAACGCAAGTTTTACGGGCTAACTTGCAACCTATGGAGATTTAGAAAACCTTCTAAATGCTCCCCCTTACAAAATGTAAGATTACAATTATGTTCACTCTATGAACTGATTTTGTTAAACACTTAAGCTCAAAACTAACTCTCTCAAAGAGTGGATGATGTTACTCACTTAAGTACAAATAAATCACTCTCTAAGAATATTACATATCAAAGTCCGAGAGTAGAAGATGAGAGGAATGTAGAATAGTGTTTTTCAGATAATAGCCTTGTTCTCTCTCTCTTTTTCAAGCCTGCTTCTTTAGAAATGAAGAACATCCCTTTTATACCAGCCTCTGAATATCTAACCGTTGGAGAGGCAATAAGACCGTTTGATTATAGACGTTGGGGCCTTGTTTACGTTGTCCTCATTAATGCACAGCAGGGTTGACTTTGCTTTATCTAAAAAGGTGCTCTGACCAAGCTGTTCTGTCAACACTGTTCTGGCAATACTATTCTGACAAAAGTCGTTCTGACATCTGAACACTTTGTACGGTCCGACTCTTGCTTGTTGTCAGAGAGGACTTCGTTCCTCAAGCATAAGTCCAGGATGTTAAGAGACTCACTATCGGAAGCTCTCTTGCTATCTGAAGCTCGTGGACTCTAACATTTTGCTTGCTGTCACATAGAGGAACTTTGTCTTTCAAGCACTTGTCCATGAATGATAAGAGTGCTTTGCTATTGGATCCTCTCTTGCTATCAGAAGCTCTCTTATGGACTCTGACTCTTGTGGGCAGTATGAGCTTTGACACCTTGAGTGAATCTTCAGATTATGTTCTCATACTCCTCATGCTTGGTAGGTAACAATGTTGTTTGAATATGTCTGTTATCCTCTTGTTACCGTTGGAAGGAACATCTTCTTAAATGCTTCAGCAGGGTTGACTTGCTTTATCTCTGAAAAGTAGTCCTGACACCTCTGCTCTGACATAAGCATTCTGACACTGCATCTCTTGAACGTTCAGACATTCTTTTTGCTTGCGGAAGTAACTTCTCATCCGGAAGCAACCTTACTGAGTGTGCTGCACTTGAACGTTAGTTTAGTAATATAATCAAATAGTCTCATGCAGTGGGTGATCCCTAAATCTAAGGGGTATCCGGAAGCACTTCTACATCCGGAAGTAAATTCGCTTGATGAGGGATTTAGTTCAATATGACTTGCTCTCGCTTAGTCTATTTAATTTCACCACTCAGCGCTAGTCACTGAGCTATCGGAAGCACTTTTACTTGACGTGGTGAATTCACTGACGCTTAGGGTGAAATCTATTCTATCAGTCTGCGCCAGTCAAGATCTAACAGGAAGCAACTTCACTTGATGTTGCATTTCCGCTGACGCTCGGGGTTATATCTAGTCTATCAACCTGCGCCAGTCTAAATCTAATAGGAAGTGCTTTCACTCGGCGAAGTAGACTTACTGACGCTTGGGGTAATAACTATTCTATTGCTCTGCGCCAGTCTAAGTCTAACAGGAAGCGCTTTCACTTGGGGAAGTAGACTCACTGACGCTTGGGGTAATATCTATTCTGTCGCTCTGCGCCAGTCTAATTCTAACAGGAAGCGCTTTCACTTGGGGAAGTAGACTCACTGACGCTTGGGGTGAGATCTATTCCATCGCTCTGCGCCAGTCTAAGTCTAACAGGAAGTAAATTCACTTCTGATTGAAACATAGCTTAGTCTTAAGGTTGTGTACTAATTCTCATGGACTAAGTTATTTCCCAGTGATTTACTTGCTGATGCTGGGGGATGAAAACATTCATCCGCATGCGCAAGTCCTAATCTATCCGGAAGTGATCTTGCATTCTCAAGTGATCTAACTCAGGATTCTAACCATGTCATCTAATCCTTCCTAAGTGCTGATTATGTTCTCTTAAGTACTAGACCATATCATACCTTAGTCACCATCAAAACTTAAGATTCTAACAATTTATAAGATACAAAGAAATGGATCAAGTATTTAAGCTTTTGGAGATTTTGAGTAATACAACAAACTTTAAGAATGAGATCAATATTTTTCTTAACATGGTTATGTTGGAGGAAGAGATCAATATGATTGAGGTTTCCAAAGATGACCCGACATTCTAAAGCCATATCACAAGAAGAAGCTTTGGCCTATATTTTTTTTTAAAGAATGAACAGGCAGTGGATATATTAAACAGTGTTGAAGTTCAGGGAATGGTTAATAAAAGAATAACCCCCCTTTTTTTTAAGTTCTTTTTTTTTTATTCAATTAAGGTGATCATATGAAGAAATGAAGAAGGATATACAACTGTTGCTGAGAATCAACGTAGGAACTTGGGAACCAAGGAGAAGGCATGGACTAAGAGAAGAATATAGAAGAGAAAAATGATAAACTTTATTTGGAGTCATAAGATAATGTGGTTGTTTTGAAGTTACATCCGTCCTAATCAAAAACTAATTAAATGAAAAGGCCCTACTAGTCACTCAATGGCAAAGTAACAAACAATAACAACAAATAAATTTCTTAACACTTGTCAACATATCAACAACACCCCATGGCAAATACAGTGAAGTTCATGCCAAAAACAACTCTCAATACTCAAGTTTTAAATTAGATACTTATAGATTCTCTTATGTCAGAATGTTAGAAAAAGAAAAGCACAAATATACGGCCCTCATAAAGAAATAAGATAGTTCAAGAATCCACAATTGTCAATCTTCTTTTAAACCATTTATACTTGTATCATCCTTCTATTATTTCAAAAACTTAAACAGATTTCAAACCACACTTTCCAAATAGACAACGTGGTTTAAGTAATCACAATACAGCCAAAATTACAACAGATCTACACAAAGAACATTTCCAAGACCAATCAATTGAGTCACAAGTTATATCACAACTGCACCTGAATCACAAACCACACAAATGCACCAATAATTGCATACCATCATGCTATAGCACATTCAATCTTATTCTATAATAACTAACATGAAATCACAGTGAAGAGCTTCATTTAATTAAAAAAAATACCCTAATCTTTCTTAATATTATTTACAATAGAAGTCACACCTATCTTTAAACAATCAAAACATATCTCCTCATCTCAATGGCCATAAGTCAAGGTTTCAGTAATCATCTAAAATAGATCACCAAGTCACATACAATCAATTACTCATATCATTTATATGACCCATATGCTCGAATTATTTCAACCACCCTAACTTTAATTTAAACATAATCTAATCTAATTATCAACATTTATAATCAACTAAATACACCAAACTTTATTTACCATTACACGTTTCCCAATTAAACCATAAAACTTACTAATTGAAGTTTCTTATCAGTCATGCGAATAACATACTCAAACTTAATTCACTTGGTAAACTTCAACCTCAAACTTTAAAATCAGTTCTTATAGTTCTTACCAATAGTTCTTACCAATCTATGTATAATTATAATCAGTCCAACCAACCTAACATTCTTCAAGAACAGTTTATATATATATATATTATCACATTATCACCATTTATCAAATCCAATCCACATAAATTCATCCATTTCAACTTTATAACCATTAATTCTTTTTCATCTTGGAAACTACATGTAACACCACAAAACTTCAAAATTAAAAAAAAATCATTGGGCTCAAAATACAAAATAATAAATCTCCATCAGTTATGTAAATCAGTTCCCAGTTTTACTTTTATTTGATTCTATGTTTAATTTCCTAATTATACTAAATTTCAAATTCTGTTAATTTTATTTCTCACCAATTATCTTCAACCATAAATTCAAAATACCAACCACAATTACTTTGAATTCAATGTTATAACAAAATGTCATCTTTAATTTAGCATAATTCCATTTTATTCCAGACAAAGATCAATTTAAGCAAGTTAAAACATGTTTTTAGCCTTTCAATCTAATAAGTTTTATGATTATAATATGGTAAAGAAAGAATAGATTCAAGACAAGGAAGAAAAGAAATTTCATTAGACTAATTTAAAGTCTTAGTTAAGAATCTAAAGATATAAGACAAATGTATAAATTTTCTTAAAGTCGTTTTGTTTTAATACACACACACATAAAAATAATAAATTTTTTTTTCCAAGTTACTCCTGATTCTAACATTTAGAATTAACCCTCTATTATTAATACCCTTATTGAAATATGTGATGTTTAATTGTTTGATTCCATTTAAATTCTAACAATGAAAGGAATGTTACATATATAATGCCAAACTTGCAATTAAACTTAATATAAGTTATTAACAGTACAATGCATGTATATATGGGGAAAAAAAAACTTAAAGCATCAGTCAAAATCAAATCAATTTGCACATTAACAACTCTTTTATTTCCTAAAACATGTAAACTCATCAATACATCCACATAATTGTCATAACAAACCAAATTGAGTGGGAGAGTACAAAGTAAATCAAAATTTCATATTTTTAAATTAGTAACAAGAATCCACAATTCACAACTTCAGCAGAGCATCATAATTTAGCAAAGTGCATCACATTACTAATAGGATCAAATGCACGAGACACAGAACCCACAAAACACTAACAAACTAATAGCACAAGAAAGCACTTGTCACAATAGAATGCATATCAGAATCCAAACCGATCTGCTGAAAAATTACTCATAAACCTGATGCAATAGTCCCACATACAAAACTTAATGAAAAACTGATTCAATTTCATATATAATTCACAATCAATGCACAGTTGTACCAAACACAAATTTGATTCAAATCTGAAGCAATTGATGAAATTGCAAGATAAATTTCTGTTGAAGCAAAGCTCTCATAAATAGATAGCAAAATGCATCAGAAGGAATTATTTAATATGTAAATCATACACAAACTAGAAAAATTGATTAGGTCACAACAGTTCCAATCAACCAAGACACTATGCAAATGCACAACAGATCCTAATCACCAAAAACCTGCCGAAAATGATAACAGTACAACTAGAAGTTGCATATCAATGACACAAATTATACTGACCAAAATCTGAATGAAATAAATATAACAATACAAGCAAAAACTGGACATGCAAAGATGAAACATACTGCAGCCAAAATTCTGGAAAAATCATATCCAAAAACAGTCATGAAGCTTGATCTAAAGAGTGCATTCTAATAGGAAATTCTGTTCTTCAAATGGACACACTCATCAATGCAGGGACACTAATTTGAAGGGGAAAAAAAACAAAAACAAAACTAGTTCCCATGCTAATTTAATTTTGATATGTACACACCACCTATTCTAATTCTAATATGGACACATCACTGGATTATATAAAAAAATCAGATGCAATAAATCGCAACAAAAGCACACACAATTTATTTCCAAACACCCACTCTACAAGATACAACAAACAATTCAGCAAAAATTCAGTTGAGCCAATTCATTGCGAATGTACAGAAATGACCTTTCACCATTTGATAATTCATGTAAAACGAACATAAAAGCTCAAGCAGCAAACAATCCATCATGTCACAGTAACACGATTCAGTCAAAACCAGAGAAAAACAACTTACCACTCAAAAGTCAATCCCACAATCAGCAATGGTACCTATTGATCATTAGCAAATTTTTTTTTTTGTGACTAACAAGGTCTTCACTGATGCCTCGACTATTATTATGCCCGGGTTCATAATTATATTCGAGACCCCAAGAAGTGTCCTTATAATCTTTTCTACTTTTTAAATTCCAAAGTCAATGTCACTCCACAACAGGAAATTGATATCAAGAAGAGAAAAACTAAATAAGCGAATACAAGTTAATATTCAACAAGTACTCACACATCCGTACTTTACACCAAAAAGAATAGCAGTCACAACCAGAGTCTATAAGAAATTCCACATTTGAATCAAATAATTCAAAATTCATGTATAATGGAAAGAACAAGCAAATCATCAATATATATAAAACACAGGATGTATACTACATATATAGTCACACATACAAACAACTTTATATTTTACTCTATTTCATAGGAGGAATACAAATCCAACCAGAATTTTAGAAGAATTTCTAATACATATGTCAATGAACTCAATTGATCATATGTCCACTCAATTGCATACATTCTCAATCACCTTCACAGAAGTTTCATAACTATTCTATCAAATTGCTGTTACTTCAAATCATTCTTTTGCCATATTTGCAATCAATCAAATAGGGCGCCAATACCGCAGTATTGCACAAAGAATTTCAAAGAAATCGTATAAGCAAGTGCAACTTTTCTTTTTTTTTTCTTTTTTTTTTTAACCCTAATCCTACAGTCACTTGTAATTACCCCTGAATTACAAGAGCTAACTAGCTACCCTTTCTATCCTAACCACTCTCTGCGAAAAGGTTTCTAGCCATATGTGCCAAAACCTTTGCTCTGATACCAAATTGTAACACCTAGTTTATTTTTAAATAATTTCTTCAAATATTAAATATATTTAATTGAAAATAGTGATTTTTACTATAAAATAAATATTATTAACTTTAAAAGGTTGTAAGAGGTAATAAAAATCTGTCCAAATTAAAACTTTTTCATGCAATAGACTTTTTGAAATAATTCTTTCTAAACAAGTTGTGAATAAAATCTTCCAAAAACAAAAATGAAGTTAATTAAAATATATAAGATGATTTATATTAATTTTATACAGTAACACAAGTGTTAAAATATATTTCTAACAATTATTTCCTACACTAAAAGGTTTATCTTTTACTTTGAAGATCTAACATTTATCTTAGAAAATATTATTTCTAAAATACTTAGTTTTACATATAAGTACATTCAAGTCTAAATATGAATTCAAAATAATTATCAAGTACATAAAGTCTCCAAGGTTTATCTCCTACAAATTTATATATATATATATTACATGACAAAATAAAATGATACAAATTCCTTTTAAAAATATACATTAATAAAATTACAAGTAAGAGCAGGAATTCTTTTATTTCTCTGTTCCCTTCATCACTCCAAAATTCCCTATCTATTGTGTACCTGAAACCAAATTTACCGCAGTTTATTTCATACACTCTAATTCACCTATAATCTAATTCATTTAATCCTACTTCAGATAATGATAGTGCGCTCCTGTTGGTGATTACTACCTGTTAGTAAAACACTCATACAGGGCCCCTACCTTAACAATATGTTTGTCACGGGTAGAATACTGAATGCATGTGCCTATTGCACCACCTCACTACTTATAGCAATATATTTGCCTTTCGTAGTAGGCATACCTGACAGGATTTTCTAGGAAAAATAAATCAACAATAACAATATGGTATAGGGGGAGCGACCCTCCTTATACCTGGAGTACTCCACATAAAATTTAAATGCTGAAAATAAACCCTATCAATATCTGAAGCAGTAATATTAGTGATGACAGAAAATAAACAAGTAAACCTAATGTGCATGAAATAAACCGCTACCTGTTGCGAGCAATCCACTTTTTTTCCTATCCTTGCTTGAAATTTGTCTCCAAGCACCCTTCCTTACTAGATACTCCTATTTTCATTCCATATAATAAATCATGTGAACAACTATCCTTGTATATGTTATCTAACGTCGCTCTCGGTACTAGTAATGCTACCCACCCCTTTCATAATTCAACTAGCTTATATGATCTTTTTGATTATCAAAAGTTAACTAACAAACATTCATAGGATTCTTGATAACCTCAAGAATCCTTCATAAAAGCAAGCAATCATATTTCTCAAATCAAGCAGTCATAAATCAATTGGCAACCTATGATTGAAATTCCCAAGTCATGTGCAATAACAAAGATTAACATACCACATCATTTACCTATCAAAACACATACATCTCAATATGAGATAACATCAAGCCATTTCAATAACTCAATAATGAACCATTCATCAAACAACATTCCCATACGTTTCATCAATGAAGTACCAAAAGCCAACCAAACAATTACTTTAATCCAAACAAGGTAAGAACTAATCAACAATTCCATCATTAATACACCTTTACATCCCAACATACCCAAGTCAATATATTCTTCCTTCTTCAGGATCTATTTAATCATTTTATTTTAGTGACAAATAGCAGCAACTTAAATTCTGAGAATGTATATGTATCACCCACATAAGATTATCATCAATGCTATAAAAAAAAAAAAATAACTTCCTTAACTTTTCAAATCAGCCCCAAACACCAAAAAAAAAAGTAAAAATCACATTATATTTTAAACAATAACAGATAACAAACAATCTGCTATAGAACCATGAAATTTAATGTATCCTTAATCTTTATATTAGTTCAGCCTTTAACAAACTAAAAATACAAATATGAAATTCTACATTTATTGATAAAGTCATTTATAAACATCCATAAGTCATACCCTACAATTAGTGAAGAAAGAAAATACGCATTCACTGTAGTTTACATATATTATTGCCTCAAAGTTTGTTTGTCTTCCTTTCATTAAAATTCCATATCAAATTTATATCCTTTTATTTAGATTTTGTCCAGACAGCATGGGGAGGATAAATCATGTAAATTTCATATGCAAATTTATATTCCAGCTACAAAGGGAACATGAAAACAGATTTAAATATATTTATATCCCATCTTAAATCAAGCAAAGAAAAATAACCAACTCATGCCAAACAAATACTTTCATTGTTTACCAAATCCAATCGGCCATGACAATAGGAAGATGAAGACAATGAAAACATAATAGCCACCAAAATCTAGAAACCCAAATACACGCACATACACAGCCAAAATAGCATCCATAAATAGCTTATGAAAATGTCAAATTTGAAAATTAAATTCTTCATCCCAAAGTAAAACAAATTTCAAACTACCAATCATTCAGCCCTCTCCAAAATCCTCACCCGTTTATGAAAATTAAAGTAGAAAGGTTTAAGAACTCTTACCGAATCTTATAGCTCAAATTGAAGAGTTTGTTTGTAGGAATATTTCACTTAAAAACGTCAAGGAATGAAGTTGAGTTCTGTTATCCACTTTGCACAAGAGAAATGAAAATGCCGTAGATTGAAAAATGAGACGAAATTGGACAGAGGTTGATCAAGTGGCTATGAACGGGTTTAGAGGCGATGGTTGTAGAGGGAGAAGAGAGAAAAGACAAACAAGAAGATTGAGTATGATAGGAAGGGTATGGAGTTTTGGCAGAGAACGTGAGAAACAGATGAAGAGTTTAGAGAAAAGAGGAGGCGGCTGTTTTTTGTTTAAAATGAAGGATTAGGTTTTACTTATGTATTTATATAAAATGACTAGGTAAAATTTCAATTAGCTACCCACTTGTTTATTTTTAATTACACTTTTATCCCCAAATCTTTTATATAACATTATGCCCTTTTATTTCCATTTAACTCTCTTCTTCCTATTTATTTAATAAACATAAAACTTAGTTTGTTTGGAAACAAATATGGGTGAATGGTCTAATGATTATTTCATTTATATAATAACATATTTACAATACAAAAGTTTCCTAAAAATAATAAATGTCTTCTACAAGTTTACCTAATAACAATCCCTAATAAGAACAAATTTCCTTCTACCCTAAATATTTCCTAATACTATAGTTCACAATTAAATATTAACATTATTTTCATGATTTCTAACATCTTATCCAAAAGTTTCTCTTTTATTCCATTTCATAAAACTTTAACTTATAATTTATATTCTTTATTCTTTTCTAATAATTTAATTATATTTTAGAATGAAAATTTGGGGTGTTACAATTCTCTCCCTCTTAAATAATTTCGTCCTCGAAATTTTGAGCGAATTATTTATAAGATACAAAGAAATGGATCAAGTATTTAAGCTTTTGGAGATTTTGAGTAATACAACAAACTTTAAGAATGAGATCAATATTTTTCTTAACATGGTTATGTTGGAGGAAGAGATCAATATGATTGAGGTTTCCAAAGATGACCCGACATTCTAAAGCCATATCACAAGAAGAAGCTTTGGCCTATATTTTTTTTTAAAGAATGAACAGGCAGTGGATATATTAAACAGTGTTGAAGTTCAGGGAATGGTTAATAAAAGAATAACCCCCCTTTTTTTTAAGTTCTTTTTTTTTTATTCAATTAAGGTGATCATATGAAGAAATGAAGAAGGATATACAACTGTTGCTGAGAATCAACGTAGGAACTTGGGAACCAAGGAGAAGGCATGAACTAAGAGAAGAATATAGAAGAGAAAAATGATAAACTTTATTTGGAGTCATAAGATAATGTGGTTGTTTTGAAGTTACATCCGTCCTAATCAAAAACTAATTAAATGAAAAGGCCCTACTAGTCACTCAATGGCAAAGTAACAAACAATAACAACAAATAAATTTCTTAACACTTGTCAACATATCAACAACACCCCATGGCAAATACAGTGAAGTTCATGCCAAAAACAACTCTCAATACTCAAGTTTTAAATTAGATACTTATAGATTCTCTTATGTCAGAATGTTAGAAAAAGAAAAGCACAAATATACGGCCCTCATAAAGAAATAAGATAGTTCAAGAATCCACAATTGTCAATCTTCTTTTAAACCATTTATACTTGTATCATCCTTCTATTATTTCAAAAACTTAAACAGATTTCAAACCACACTTTCCAAATAGACAACGTGGTTTAAGTAATCACAATACAGCCAAAATTACAACAGATCTACACAAAGAACATTTCCAAGACCAATCAATTGAGTCACAAGTTATATCACAACTGCACCTGAATCACAAACCACACAAATGCACCAATAATTGCATACCATCATGCTATAGCACATTCAATCTTATTCTATAATAACTAACATGAAATCACAGTGAAGAGCTTCATTTAATTAAAAAAAATACCCTAATCTTTCTTAATATTATTTACAATAGAAGTCACACCTATCTTTAAACAATCAAAACATATCTCCTCATCTCAATGGCCATAAGTCAAGGTTTCAGTAATCATCTAAAATAGATCACCAAGTCACATACAATCAATTACTCATATCATTTATATGACCCATATGCTCGAATTATTTCAACCACCCTAACTTTAATTTAAACATAATCTAATCTAATTATCAACATTTATAATCAACTAAATACACCAAACTTTATTTACCATTACACGTTTCCCAATTAAACCATAAAACTTACTAATTGAAGTTTCTTATCAGTCATGCGAATAACATACTCAAACTTAATTCACTTGGTAAACTTCAACCTCAAACTTTAAAATCAGTTCTTATAGTTCTTACCAATAGTTCTTACCAATCTATGTATAATTATAATCAGTCCAACCAACCTAACATTCTTCAAGAACAGTTTATATATATATATATTATCACATTATCACCATTTATCAAATCCAATCCACATAAATTCATCCATTTCAACTTTATAACCATTAATTCTTTTTCATCTTGGAAACTACATGTAACACCACAAAACTTCAAAATTAAAAAAAAATCATTGGGCTCAAAATACAAAATAATAAATCTCCATCAGTTATGTAAATCAGTTCCCAGTTTTACTTTTATTTGATTCTATGTTTAATTTCCTAATTATACTAAATTTCAAATTCTGTTAATTTTATTTCTCACCAATTATCTTCAACCATAAATTCAAAATACCAACCACAATTACTTTGAATTCAATGTTATAACAAAATGTCATCTTTAATTTAGCATAATTCCATTTTATTCCAGACAAAGATCAATTTAAGCAAGTTAAAACATGTTTTTAGCCTTTCAATCTAATAAGTTTTATGATTATAATATGGTAAAGAAAGAATAGATTCAAGACAAGGAAGAAAAGAAATTTCATTAGACTAATTTAAAGTCTTAGTTAAGAATCTAAAGATATAAGACAAATGTATAAATTTTCTTAAAGTCGTTTTGTTTTAATACACACACACATAAAAATAATAAATTTTTTTTTCCAAGTTACTCCTGATTCTAACATTTAGAATTAACCCTCTATTATTAATACCCTTATTGAAATATGTGATGTTTAATTGTTTGATTCCATTTAAATTCTAACAATGAAAGGAATGTTACATATATAATGCCAAACTTGCAATTAAACTTAATATAAGTTATTAACAGTACAATGCATGTATATATGGGGAAAAAAAAACTTAAAGCATCAGTCAAAATCAAATCAATTTGCACATTAACAACTCTTTTATTTCCTAAAACATGTAAACTCATCAATACATCCACATAATTGTCATAACAAACCAAATTGAGTGGGAGAGTACAAAGTAAATCAAAATTTCATATTTTTAAATTAGTAACAAGAATCCACAATTCACAACTTCAGCAGAGCATCATAATTTAGCAAAGTGCATCACATTACTAATAGGATCAAATGCACGAGACACAGAACCCACAAAACACTAACAAACTAATAGCACAAGAAAGCACTTGTCACAATAGAATGCATATCAGAATCCAAACCGATCTGCTGAAAAATTACTCATAAACCTGATGCAATAGTCCCACATACAAAACTTAATGAAAAACTGATTCAATTTCATATATAATTCACAATCAATGCACAGTTGTACCAAACACAAATTTGATTCAAATCTGAAGCAATTGATGAAATTGCAAGATAAATTTCTGTTGAAGCAAAGCTCTCATAAATAGATAGCAAAATGCATCAGAAGGAATTATTTAATATGTAAATCATACACAAACTAGAAAAATTGATTAGGTCACAACAGTTCCAATCAACCAAGACACTATGCAAATGCACAACAGATCCTAATCACCAAAAACCTGCCGAAAATGATAACAGTACAACTAGAAGTTGCATATCAATGACACAAATTATACTGACCAAAATCTGAATGAAATAAATATAACAATACAAGCAAAAACTGGACATGCAAAGATGAAACATACTGCAGCCAAAATTCTGGAAAAATCATATCCAAAAACAGTCATGAAGCTTGATCTAAAGAGTGCATTCTAATAGGAAATTCTGTTCTTCAAATGGACACACTCATCAATGCAGGGACACTAATTTGAAGGGGAAAAAAAACAAAAACAAAACTAGTTCCCATGCTAATTTAATTTTGATATGTACACACCACCTATTCTAATTCTAATATGGACACATCACTGGATTATATAAAAAAATCAGATGCAATAAATCGCAACAAAAGCACACACAATTTATTTCCAAACACCCACTCTACAAGATACAACAAACAATTCAGCAAAAATTCAGTTGAGCCAATTCATTGCGAATGTACAGAAATGACCTTTCACCATTTGATAATTCATGTAAAACGAACATAAAAGCTCAAGCAGCAAACAATCCATCATGTCACAGTAACACGATTCAGTCAAAACCAGAGAAAAACAACTTACCACTCAAAAGTCAATCCCACAATCAGCAATGGTACCTATTGATCATTAGCAAATTTTTTTTTTTTTTGTGACTAACAAGGTCTTCACTGATGCCTCGACTATTATTATGCCCGGGTTCATAATTATATTCGAGACCCCAAGAAGTGTCCTTATAATCTTTTCTACTTTTTAAATTCCAAAGTCAATGTCACTCCACAACAGGAAATTGATATCAAGAAGAGAAAAACTAAATAAGCGAATACAAGTTAATATTCAACAAGTACTCACACATCCGTACTTTACACCAAAAAGAATAGCAGTCACAACCAGAGTCTATAAGAAATTCCACATTTGAATCAAATAATTCAAAATTCATGTATAATGGAAAGAACAAGCAAATCATCAATATATATAAAACACAGGATGTATACTACATATATAGTCACACATACAAACAACTTTATATTTTACTCTATTTCATAGGAGGAATACAAATCCAACCAGAATTTTAGAAGAATTTCTAATACATATGTCAATGAACTCAATTGATCATATGTCCACTCAATTGCATACATTCTCAATCACCTTCACAGAAGTTTCATAACTATTCTATCAAATTGCTGTTACTTCAAATCATTCTTTTGCCATATTTGCAATCAATCAAATAGGGCGCCAATACCGCAGTATTGCACAAAGAATTTCAAAGAAATCGTATAAGCAAGTGCAACTTTTCTTTTTTTTTTTCTTTTTTTTTTTAACCCTAATCCTACAGTCACTTGTAATTACCCCTGAATTACAAGAGCTAACTAGCTACCCTTTCTATCCTAACCACTCTCTGCGAAAAGGTTTCTAGCCATATGTGCCAAAACCTTTGCTCTGATACCAAATTGTAACACCTAGTTTATTTTTAAATAATTTCTTCAAATATTAAATATATTTAATTGAAAATAGTGATTTTTACTATAAAATAAATATTATTAACTTTAAAAGGTTGTAAGAGGTAATAAAAATCTGTCCAAATTAAAACTTTTTCATGCAATAGACTTTTTGAAATAATTCTTTCTAAACAAGTTGTGAATAAAATCTTCCAAAAACAAAAATGAAGTTAATTAAAATATATAAGATGATTTATATTAATTTTATACAGTAACACAAGTGTTAAAATATATTTCTAACAATTATTTCCTACACTAAAAGGTTTATCTTTTACTTTGAAGATCTAACATTTATCTTAGAAAATATTATTTCTAAAATACTTAGTTTTACATATAAGTACATTCAAGTCTAAATATGAATTCAAAATAATTATCAAGTACATAAAGTCTCCAAGGTTTATCTCCTACAAAATTTATATATATATATATTACATGACAAAATAAAATGATACAAATTCCTTTTAAAAATATACATTAATAAAATTACAAGTAAGAGCAGGAATTCTTTTATTTCTCTGTTCCCTTCATCACTCCAAAATTCCCTATCTATTGTGTACCTGAAACCAAATTTACCGCAGTTTATTTCATACACTCTAATTCACCTATAATCTAATTCATTTAATCCTACTTCAGATAATGATAGTGCGCTCCTGTTGGTGATTACTACCTGTTAGTAAAACACTCATACAGGGCCCCTACCTTAACAATATGTTTGTCACGGGTAGAATACTGAATGCATGTGCCTATTGCACCACCTCACTACTTATAGCAATATATTTGCCTTTCGTAGTAGGCATACCTGACAGGATTTTCTAGGAAAAATAAATCAACAATAACAATATGGTATAGGGGGAGCGACCCTCCTTATACCTGGAGTACTCCACATAAAATTTAAATGCTGAAAATAAACCCTATCAATATCTGAAGCAGTAATATTAGTGATGACAGAAAATAAACAAGTAAACCTAATGTGCATGAAATAAACCGCTACCTGTTGCGAGCAATCCACTTTTTTTTCCTATCCTTGCTTGAAATTTGTCTCCAAGCACCCTTCCTTACTAGATACTCCTATTTTCATTCCATATAATAAATCATGTGAACAACTATCCTTGTATATGTTATCTAACGTCGCTCTCGGTACTAGTAATGCTACCCACCCCTTTCATAATTCAACTAGCTTATATGATCTTTTTGATTATCAAAAGTTAACTAACAAACATTCATAGGATTCTTGATAACCTCAAGAATCCTTCATAAAAGCAAGCAATCATATTTCTCAAATCAAGCAGTCATAAATCAATTGGCAACCTATGATTGAAATTCCCAAGTCATGTGCAATAACAAAGATTAACATACCACATCATTTACCTATCAAAACACATACATCTCAATATGAGATAACATCAAGCCATTTCAATAACTCAATAATGAACCATTCATCAAACAACATTCCCATACGTTTCATCAATGAAGTACCAAAAGCCAACCAAACAATTACTTTAATCCAAACAAGGTAAGAACTAATCAACAATTCCATCATTAATACACCTTTACATCCCAACATACCCAAGTCAATATATTCTTCCTTCTTCAGGATCTATTTAATCATTTTATTTTAGTGACAAATAGCAGCAACTTAAATTCTGAGAATGTATATGTATCACCCACATAAGATTATCATCAATGCTATAAAAAAAAAAATAACTTCCTTAACTTTTCAAATCAGCCCCAAACACCAAAAAAAAAAGTAAAAATCACATTATATTTTAAACAATAACAGATAACAAACAATCTGCTATAGAACCATGAAATTTAATGTATCCTTAATCTTTATATTAGTTCAGCCTTTAACAAACTAAAAATACAAATATGAAATTCTACATTTATTGATAAAGTCATTTATAAACATCCATAAGTCATACCCTACAATTAGTGAAGAAAGAAAATACGCATTCACTGTAGTTTACATATATTATTGCCTCAAAGTTTGTTTGTCTTCCTTTCATTAAAATTCCATATCAAATTTATATCCTTTTATTTAGATTCTGTAGAGACAGCATGGGGAGGATAAATCATGTAAATTTCATATGCAAATTTATATTCCAGCTACAAAGGGAACATGAAAACAGATTTAAATATATTTATATCCCATCTTAAATCAAGCAAAGAAAAATAACCAACTCATGCCAAACAAATACTTTCATTGTTTACCAAATCCAATCGGCCATGACAATAGGAAGATGAAGACAATGAAAACATAATAGCCACCAAAATCTAGAAACCCAAATACACGCACATACACAGCCAAAATAGCATCCATAAATAGCTTATGAAAATGTCAAATTTGAAAATTAAATTCTTCATCCCAAAGTAAAACAAATTTCAAACTACCAATCATTCAGCCCTCTCCAAAATCCTCACCCGTTTATGAAAATTAAAGTAGAAAGGTTTAAGAACTCTTACCGAATCTTATAGCTCAAATTGAAGAGTTTGTTTGTAGGAATATTTCACTTAAAAACGTCAAGGAATGAAGTTGAGTTCTGTTATCCACTTTGCACAAGAGAAATGAAAATGCCGTAGATTGAAAAATGAGACGAAATTGGACAGAGGTTGATCAAGTGGCTATGAACGGGTTTAGAGGCGATGGTTGTAGAGGGAGAAGAGAGAAAAGACAAACAAGAAGATTGAGTATGATAGGAAGGGTATGGACTTTTGGCAGAGAACGTGAGAAACAGATGAAGAGTTTAGAGAAAAGAGGAGGCGGCTGTTTTTTGTTTAAAATGAAGGATTAGGTTTTACTTATGTATTTATATAAAATGACTAGGTAAAATTTCAATTAGCTACCCACTTGTTTATTTTTAATTACACTTTTATCCCCAAATCTTTTATATAACATTATGCCCTTTTATTTCCATTTAACTCTCTTCTTCCTATTTATTTAATAAACATAAAACTTAGTTTGTTTGGAAACAAATATGGGTGAATGGTCTAATGATTATTTCATTTATATAATAACATATTTACAATACAAAAGTTTCCTAAAAATAATAAATGTCTTCTACAAGTTTACCTAATAACAATCCCTAATAAGAACAAATTTCCTTCTACCCTAAATATTTCCTAATACTATAGTTCACAATTAAATATTAACATTATTTTCATGATTTCTAACATCTTATCCAAAAGTTTCTCTTTTATTCCATTTCATAAAACTTTAACTTATAATTTATATTCTTTATTCTTTTCTAATAATTTAATTATATTTTAGAATGAAAATTTGGGGTGTTACAAGAGTATTGATCGATGAGACGATGACCGTGGAGGGAAACAGAAATCATGAGAAAGAAGGGAAATAAATTAAAACAAAACCGCGCAGCCTGTGCCTGCGTTTGCGCATCAATGATTACGCCTGCACATGCTCAGGTCAGTAACTCCATACCCACACAGCCACACTGGCCTTTTGCTACCCAACACTTCAAATGGTAATATCCTCCAAAATAAATATTCTTGTTCGTTTTGGTTTCAGTGATTTTTTTTTTGAAATATCAATGAAATTTTATAAATTGTCTGAATTTCGCATTATACTATCCTTCTTTTATATTCCTATATCATACTACCTCCGGTCCTAAATATAGGACCTAATTGACCTTTTTTGGAGAGATTAAGGTTACGAAATAAGTTATTAAATGATGACATATTTGATGTATTTTTAAATTATCCATTAGTTTAGAGGTAAAATAAACTAGTTTAAGGAAAAAAATTAGGTAAATCAATTTATAACTAACTTATTTTGCTTTTTTAAGGATTTTCTAGAAAAAGTCAATTAGGTCTTATATTTAGGACCGTAGGAAGTACTTTTTTAGAGGAATTATGGTAAAAAATAAATTCTTTATAGTTGTTTAAATTATTGTTTTCTTAAAACTAATTCACTTTACTATTTAACTAATTTAGCTTATGTCATAGTTTAATTGTTTAGATAGATACATTTTTTTGCCAAAGTTTAGATAGATACATTGAGAACTCCTTTACTTGTTAACTAAACCTATTTCAATTGTTGATAATAATAATCATTAATTAGAAACTCTTTGTAATCTCTATGAAATCAGGTCTCTTACTTTAAGATTAGTGTGCAATTTTCTCTACTATGAGTCAAGTGATTCACTAACTGATGTACCATCTTTAATCTAAAGAAAATAAACTCAATTTTATATAGAGATTTTATGGAGTATTTTTCCCCAACAAAGTGGTACTCTTACTTTTTTTATTAGTCCACCAAGACAAACCTGATGATTAACTTAACTTTGTCATCCGTTATGTGCTCCCTGACACTGCCTTCTCAGAGTGACCAACCACTTCCTTTTATTTTATCGTCCTCCCCCCCACTACCCTCCCACTCTTTGCCCATTCCCTCTCCCACGTGATCGCCCCAATTCCCCCCTTTTCCACACAGCAACACAAATCCTCATTCTCTCCCCCACACGTGTTCCCCTCTCCTCCCCCCACGTGTCCTCCCACCATTAGTGCCTTTCCCTTTCCCATTTTATTAACATGGATAATTCCAGTCCTTCCTCACTCCCCAGTCCCCACGGAACCCCTCCCTGATATTTTCAATCCACAAACAAAAGATATTTCCCTCCCACACTCCCCCATCACACGTGGCAACCCCACACTCAATGACGTTACTCCTCTATTCTCTTTCACGGCATTTCACTAACATACGCGCTCCTTACACATGTCCCCTAGCCAATCCCCACACGCAACGTGTCCCTCCCCCAAGCTGGATCTCCCACACACCACTCACCCCCCGCCACGTGTAAACCCCTTAATCCCCACCCCACCCGTTTATTTAAACCCCACAACTAAACACTAACAAAACAAAGCCCCCAAAATGATCACCAGCCCGAACCGGAGACTCCGGTCCACTGAGTCACCCCTCGACTCGGGCATACTCAACGAGCGAATCCTGGTTCTCATATTCGAGGCCATCCAATGGGACCTCCACACGTTATGTCTAGCTGCGTCGTTGAACCAGCGGCTGCGAGCCACGGCGAAACGGCTCCTATGGCGAGCCATGTGCATGTACCGCGCGCCGAGGATGGTAGCCGCATTGAGTAGCGGCGCACCGAATGGGAGGATCGGTGGCGGCTGGGACGCGCTGGCTAAGCTCATGTTCTTCTGCTGTGGCTGCTGCGCCACAGAGAATTTCCAGGTCAGCCAAACCGTGCCGGGTCACTTAGTGAAGTCATCTCGGTTCTCCAAAACTTCGGGTCAGAGTTTTTTAGCCAAGAGGTGTAGGGGGGATTTATTGTATGTGAGCGACCCTTGCGAGCATAGGATGGGGAATAATATGGAGGATGATTTGGGGGTTTATAGAGGGGTATTTCGGGGATTTATTAGGTCCAGGACGAGGGCGTGCTTGATTAGGAGGCAAGTGGATCTGGAGCAAGTGGTGAGGTGTCCGTATTGTGGGGCCCGCGTGTGGAGCATGACTAAGGCTAGGTTGGTTCCAAAGAGTGCGGCCAGGAGGTTGGGATCGCATGAGGGAGGGTTGGATTATTTCGTGTGTGTCAATGGCCACTTGCATGGTGCGTGCTGGCTTGTGCCGTTATCGTCGGATGATGAGGACCATGATGATGCTGATGATGATGATGGAGGGAGTGATGAGAACGAGGGGGTGGGTGGTGTCCGTGGGATTGAGCGCAGTGATCGGACGGCTACGAATGGAAGTATGAGCTCGATTGGGGAGGACATAGATCGGCCCGCGTAGTATGCGAATCTCATCTCCGATCCCGCCACAAAAATAACAAACCATTGACCTCACTCGTCTTCGGTACTCGGTAGCACGGCCCAGTTTTTCCCTGAAGGCGAATGTTATTATTTGACCATTTCTCTGTTTTTCTCTTGCTAGCCATGTAGCTTAGGGACTTTTGTATATAATGCATTTTGTGATGGTTATTTTAGGTGTACTGTACTGCTCTGATCTGTTCACACGAACGATTTATATGTGTAAAGGCCCATTAGTATAGACATTTCATTATTGTTCCGGGCCATGCATTATTCTTACGTGAATTATGTTTTCTTAGTGGAATTAGTATTATTATGTGTGTATCGGACTCTCAAGTGGTTCATTTCCACGTTTTATTTCCATTTATGTATTTGCAGTTGTTAAATTTGATCTTCTTGCCTACTACTCTCTTGTACGTCTCTTTATTTGAAGTTTTGAACTCCCCTCGCTAAAGAAATCCCACGCTCGTCTCCCGCGCGTGGGGGTATCAGATAGGAAACGGATAAGTGTATTATGATATTTAAACTCTAATTATATACTCACTTCGGTCCCTAATATAAGAGCTAGCCGCAAAAAAAATGCTTCTTAAGAAAACATATGAATGTTAGTTGAGTGTTTGCAATTAATGCTTGTTTTTCAATATTACTCATATTTATATGATATTTTGAAGAGAGAGAAATATATAAGCATTAATAAATATTAAAGAGAATTAGGGGTAAATTAGAAAAAAACACATTAAATGAGGAAAGAATATAAGGAACTCTTATATTAGGGACAAAAAAAATTCAAATTTTGGGCTCTTATATTAGGGAACGGAGAGAGTATTTTCTTTTTTTTTTGCTTAGAGTCTTCGGTGTCCGGCCCCTTCGGGGAACCGACTAATCCGAAGTCGCCTCCGCGATTCCCCATTTTAGGGGTGACGATTTTCCAAGTGTTCGAACCCATGACCTGGTGGGTACGCAGTGCCTTACCTTCCCCTTTCTTATCAACTGGTCTACGCCCTTTGAGTGGAGAGAGTATTTTCTTAGTTTTACTACTAGTATTAACTTTTTGCCATAAATAGTTATATTGAATAATAAAGTAGATAATTAAATGTTAAATAATTTTAAAGTAATTATGGAGAAAGTAATGAGTGGGGGAGTAAAAAACGCAGCTAAAAAAAGCGCGGTAGCGATAACACACGCTTCCGATGCTCTTGCCAATAGCTCTGCTGTTGACAAGCGTTCCAAGTTGTATGTTGTAAGACACTTCACGTTTCTCACAAGTTCATAACCGTAGTTACGTTCTCAGATTATGTAGCTTAACCAGCGACTTCCGCCTTTCCCCTTGTTTTTCCAGCCACATCCTCTTCAAAACTCAGCCATCCAAAACACCATAATACAACAATCAAAGCCGGTGAGTAATCATTTTCAGAATCCAGGAACATCTTCATTTGAAAAAAAATAACGCGCCAATCAATGCATTTTTTTTACAATAATTGCCGCTTAAAGATTCACGAGCTCCTCTCTCATTGTTTCTCCGTTTCATTCAATAACATGCATTATTTGGATATATATGTGTTGTGTGTGTATATATATGCATGATTCGCCGCCATGGATTTTGTATTAAGAAATTTGCGTATGTTGTCCGTACGACTCATCGGATGGATATTTATTTTGAGATGATCATGGCGTTAATGGAAAAATTGGTCATAGATAGCTAATTAGATCTATAATTTCATGTGTTACAGATCTGGTGCTTGTGATTAAGGAAATGATCGATGGCGACTATTACAGACATAGGAATATCTGGAGCTATAAATCTGTTATCAGCATTAGCGTTCCTTGTTGCTTTCGCGTTTTTGCGACTGCAACCTGTGAACGATCGAGTTTACTTTCCGAAATGGTACCTGAAAGGCATAAGAGGCAGTCCTAATAGGCGAAACATTCTCAACAGATTTGTGAATCTGAATCTGAGGAGTTACCTCAATTTTCTGAACTGGATGCCTTCCGCTTTGCAAATGCCGCAACCAGAGCTCATAGATCACGCTGGCCTCGACGCCGCCGTTTATATTCGAATGTATCTTCTAGGGTGAGTCACTCAGATAATAATCGTTAACACATAAGATCATAATAATATTATCATATGATTACATGCACGTTGAATTGAATATGTGTGCAGAGGTTGAGGCTGGTTTTTTTGTTTTTTATCAATTGATTTAAATAACTTAGATTGAATTATGCATGGAACTTATCCCTTTTTAAAAGCAAAGCTCGGAATTCTGCCACGAAAGGAATTTTGAGAGGATGTATGGGAATTAGAGAAATAAGAGGTAGTAGAATAAGAAGAGAGAAGAGAGAAGAGAGAATTTTGAAGGAAGAGATAAGAGAGGAAGACAACAACTCACTATTATATTATTCAATTCATAAAAGTATATATAGCAAATAGTTGAGTGACTATTTATGTATTTATGTAAATATATATTATGCTCTTTTTCTGGTGATACTGAATTGATGTTCTCTTTGATGGAACAGGTTGAAGATATTCGTTCCGGTGAGCGTAGCAACTTTACTTGTATTGGTTCCGGTTAATTGGACGGGGAAAACATTGGAAACTAGTAATGATCTGCAGTTTAGCAGCATTGACAAGATTTCAATATCCAACATTCCATCTGGATCAAGATTGTGAGATGATCTCTTCTTTTGAGTTCGTTTACATTTTAAAATTGAGTAATATTTAAATTATCCACTAACTTTTTAAGAACATTAAATACTTTATATTTGTTTATAATTGTTTATAATATCTATCTTTTCTGGATTGTACATGTTTGTATTATTACATTTGCAATAATTCTAAATGCGTTTTCCTGAATTTTATGCCTTGTTCTAGATTTTGGGTGCACTGTGGCATGTCATATCTCTTCACATTTTGGACGTGCTATTGTCTTTTCAAAGAATACAAGATTATATCGGACTTGAGATTGAGGTTTTTGGCTGCTGAACACCGGCGTCCAGACCAATTTACTGTAAGCTCTGCGTGTGTACTTGTGTCCAATGATGCACTAACTGAGGCCAGTTAATTAGTTGAGAACCTTAATTTAGTACACAGAGTTTGACGTACGTATAGGAGACTGAATTGGCATTAATTAACATTTCCATAGGTTTCTTTTAAATTGGACTTTCTGTGTATGGATATTCTCCGTGTACATTCGAAACTTGATACACACGCTCAAATGTTGAAACTGACCAAAAAGATGCAGTAAACTAAACTCTCCAATTTGTGTGTATTTTCGTTTTGATCCATTCTGTGTATTGTTAATTACTGAATGTCAGTGGAAATCAATCATTTTGAATACGTGCACTTGCAGGTGCTTGTGAGGAATGTTCCCCCGGATCCTGACGAGACAATCAGTGAGCATATCGAACACTTCTTTTGCGTTAATCATCCTGACCACTATCTCTTGCACAATGTATGTTCTTTTAATTATGTTATTTTCATTATACTTTATTTAGTGGCTTAATCTATAGTCACATGCATGCATGCTATCTTTATATTGGTCACGCGTGAATTTCAAAACTGATGATCATATTTTCACATTTATAAGTTTACGGGTATATATACACTTGCAAAACTAAAATTCCAACTTATCAAACGCCACTTAGTGATGAGTATTTTCGCGCTAGTTTGGTAATTCTTTTTGTTTATTATTTGGAATTGGCAGGTTGTGTATAATGCGAACAAGCTTGCATCGATTGTTAAGAAGAAGAAGAAATTACAAAACTGGCATATTTACTACCAAAACAAATTTGAACGAAGCGGTTCAAAATCAAATAGGCCAACTACACGGGTATATATATCTTTCCCTATAACAGCGCAATATGTAATTATGAGCTGCGTAAGATTCTCAAGTTTTTTCTGCTCTGGAATTATCTTTAAGTGAACCATTATGACTGACGATTCCTATGTTTCACAATTTGAAATCTTATGCAAATAGACAGGTTTTCTAGGTCTATGGGGAAAGAAAGTGGATGCTATCGATTATTATGATACAGAGATTGCCAAGCTCAGTGAAGATGTAAGCTAAGTGATGATTTTCTTTCACAATGAAATTTTCATACCCATGATGCCTTTCTTTATTTTCTTTCTCTTTTTTTTTGGCAGAGTATATTTATTTCTCATTAATTTGTAATACACCCACACTTTAATATAAGATTCAATTAACTTGAACTAGTTTATAAAGATAAGAAAAATTAAATAAACTAGTTTGAAATATGCTTATCAATTTTCTCCAAAACTAGATTAATTTGCATGACTTATTATAAGCTTTTATATGATATAGTGATACAAATTGCATTTTACATATATGTCATATACTCATCATATATACTATAATTAAATATCACCCCGTTACTTAATATCATTCCAACTATTAAAAAAAATTCGATCCTGAATTATAAATTCACTTAGAGGTTTGTTTAGTTTTTACCTGACTTATTTATTAATTCTTTTTGAAAAGGTATTGTGAGAGAGATGGATACTGGAATAATTCATAAATGTATAGAGGTTAAAATTTTGAATAAAATTTATCTTATAATCTTTTAGCATATTTAAGGAGGATCTATTAATTAATAACATGGCATGTGAGAATTATTAGTTGAAATGGTTTTATAACAATCTTATTTAGCCTCTTCAATCATCTGAATCTTCCACAAAGCAAGACTATCATCATATATGTGTGTGTATATGGTCATGGAGGTTCGTTTAATATGTTGTGAATGATTTGAAACAGGAAGAGGCAGAAAGGGAGAGGGTTGCAAAGGATCCGGAGGCTCTAATTCCGGCAGCATTTGTGTCGTTCAGGACTCGATGGGGGGCAGCAGTGTGTGCTCAAACACAACAATCAAGCAATCCAACTATTTGGCTCACAGAGTGGGCCCCTGAGCCGCGTGACGTGTGTTGGGAAAATCTTGCAATTCCATATGTAGAGCTCACCGTCCGAAAGTTGCTCATGGCTGTTGCTCTCTTCTTTCTCATCTTCTTCTTCATGATCCCAATAGCATTCGTCCAAACACTGGCCAATATTGATTCCATTCAAAAGGCCCTCCCTTTCCTACGCCCACTCTTCAAAAAGTATGAGCATTGATTTCCCTCTTACACACCAATCACTTTACACTAAAGGTTTTTTTTTTAATTAAGATATTTTGCTAAATATATAACTTGCTTTTGTCCCCCTTTCGGCCTTTCCTATTTTGGTCCTATTTTTTGTCAAATAGTTTGCTCCTATTTAGTTACTCATTTGATACCAATACATTTATTATCACAGCCCAACAAGCATTAATCCTTCATATTATAATAATTTGCTTATTATATTCTCTATTTTATTCTTTTTCTCCACATATTGTTGAAAAAATGTTACAATTTTGAATATTTATTGTCATTTGATCAATTTTTGATCCGTTCCACATAATTTCAATTAACTGTTTCGCATAAAAGAAAACAAAGGGAGTATAAGTCATGTGTCACGCATCAGAATAAAATTTTAACCTATTAAAACGGTCTTTAAATTAAAACATTTCTAGTTTTACTCATAAGTCAATATATAATTGTACATTCATATATAAAATATTAAGTAGATCTCCTTGCAAGCATGCAAACATAGTCAATATATGATTATGCCCTAAGGTTTGTTTTTCTTCCTTCGCAGGCAATCTGTCACGTCATTTGTACAGGGATTTCTACCAGGTCTAGCATTAAAGATATTTCTGATTCTTGTCCCAACAATTATGATGTTCATGTCCAAAATAGAAGGACATAGATCGTATTCATCTCTGGAGAGGAGATCTGCTGCCAAATATTACCTCTTCATTCTAGTCAACGTGTTCCTTGGAAGCATTGTAGCAGGAACGGCATTTCAACAGCTAGAAGAGTTTATTCAAGGGGACTCCGCAAAGTAAGAAGTTCCCGGTGAATAGAGTTAAACAATACACAAAATATTAAAACATGCAAAACTAATGGCTGCTTCTATATGTTACGTACAGGTTCGCAAAAATGGCTGGGGCCACAGTGCCCATGAAGGCCACATTCTACATAACATATATAATGGTGGATGGTTGGGCGGGAATAGCTGCAGAGATACTGAGGTTAACTCCACTTATTATATATCACTTGAAGAACACTTTCTTGGTGAAGACGGAGCAAGATAGAGAGAAGGCTATGAATGCGGGAAGCTTGAACTTCGCTGTAAATGAACCTCGCTTACAATTATACTTCATGCTCGGCCATCTCTATTCACCCGTTACGCCTATTCTTCTTCCTTTCATTCTCATCTTCTTCGCTTTCGCTTATGTCGTCTTTCGCCATCAGGTTAGTTGTTAATTCATGCAATACCCCTTTCTCTAACGCTTTTTACTGCATGCAAAGTTTTACCAATTACTGTTACCTCTTGTGTAAGATAATAACTAGTTCCTAAGTGATTGTTTCTTAAGACAACCTATTTGATTATATTCATGAAATTTACTTTTGATGAAACTTCTTAACATATGTAACCAATACAGACAAGTTATGCATCAATGGGATAAAATAGATTGAGGTCTTACTTACACACATATTGTGGTATTCAATTCGATGTTATATATTTTAGAACAAATTTTAAATAAAATCCCTTAGCTTGTTTAGCTAGGCAGTGATCATTATATCAGATGGCATCCGATCCAGTCTACTTGGTGAGACCAGTGAAGTTGATTTAATCCCTTTCTGTGGGCGTGTAGTTGTATTTCCCTTTCCTTTGTAATAGGAAAACAGCAGAAAATCAAAATCTTTTGTCCAACTCCTATATTTGGGACTGGTGAGAGTACCATAAAAACTCGATCACAGTAGAAACAAGTGGAATTAGTCTATATTTCCTCGACGAATGGTATTTTGACGGTCACTTACCGCACATTTTTGTTGTTACAAGATCATAAATGTCTATCATCAGAATTATGAGAGTGCAGCAGCATATTGGCCAGATGTGCATCGTCGAGTGCTCATTGGGTTGGGCATATCTCAAATCCTTTTGATGGGATTGTTAAGCACAAAAGATGCTAACAAGGAGACTCTTGTACTTCTGGCACAACCTATTTTTACAATATGGTTCTATGTGTATTGCAAAGGGCGTTTCGAATCGGTTTTCGTAAAATTCTCATTAGAGGTTGGTAAAGATTACGCTTATAATAGTTTTTTATACTTGTCAATTGATACTGAAAATATTGCACTTCATTTAATAATATATTACTTCTACTTCACTATTTATTATTTGCATGGTTCATCTAAGATTTACGGATTGAATGTGATCACAGGATGCAATGGTGAAGGATACACTTGAAAAGGCAATTGAACCAACTCTGAACATGAGACGGTATCTTCAGGATGCTTACATACACCCAGATTTCTATGGAGGTGATCTTGAGAAACCACATATTATTGACGATGAAGAGAACAATCCACTCATACTAACCAAGAGATCTCGCCGGAGTAGCAAGCAACAGTCTGAGGTCGGAAGTTCCGACGCAGCTTCTGTGACACCTTTGGCGGGTAACATGACTAGAAGTACTAGTATCAGAGAATGACTTACTTGGATAGTACTTAACCACACTCATGTTTAGTAGAATCTGAAGAACTTCCTATTATAAAGTTCTACACTCCGCGCCACTAAACTACACCATCCCTTCTCCAATTGTAGATGACCGTAAGCAATTCTTCTTTTAGTTGTAGGGAATGGACTATAATTTTTTTTGTATAGGTCAATTGGATTATCATTGACATTTTTCCTCTTAATTTGAAGTTTCGTGTAGAGCTAACTGTTCTCGTTGTTGTAGTCTCTACTTATGCAAGTTGCTGATTCGTGATTACTTTGCAATTGAGGACTTGTAGGTTGGAAAACAAAATTGGATAGAAGTCACACTAGTACACTACTCCTAGGCATTCACATGTCTTAAATTGGTGGCGCACGCACGTCAATATATTCTGCAAAATTTAACCCAAAGGCTCCCCTAATTAATCAAAAATATCAACGGAAATTGCCATAGATAACCCAAAAATTTAACTGGAAAAAACTAATCCAATTGAAAATTTGTTTCTGGCTACAATTAGTTGGAACACTTTTGGGGTATTGTCAATACGGACTGAAGAAATAACCAGACATTTCAAACTAACCGTAGTGTACCCCAGGTCATTTTGGTGTTCAGATATGAGGTTCTCTTTACCAGACGGTACCTATCCTGACCATAGGATTCGTCAATTCATCAGAAACTTGAATTTCTATGTGCAGAGAAAGATGCCCCATGGAAGGTTGGAAGGTACCATATTTTTTCTTTCCTTCTGCAAAAAAAAAAAAAATATAAAACCCTCCATCTTTACCCACGTCTGTACAATGCTTCCAAGTTCTAATCAATCAATGGCCCCTCCCAACTATCATTTCAGCTGCAGCACCCATGACACGTTTCCCTCCTGTTTCTAAAAGGCGAAGAGCCAAGTCTGGTTCATTCAGTTGTCTCAATCCGTTGCTCAGTCTCTTCAACATATCCACATCTACCTCTAAGACCCACGAAGGTGTGCATCGCACCATCAAGTTCACAAACCCGGCAACATATGCGTGCCACGTTGCCCAATCACAACGTAGTGATATTTTCCCATCCAGGGCACTAGCGAGAAATTCCAAGTGAGAGCCAAGAATGGATGGTCTTCGTTTTGAAGCTGGTAATGATGATGAATTGTCAATACCCCAAGTAAATGTGCCACAAAGCACTGCAAAATATGCTAGTGCATAACCTCTAAGCATGGCAGCCACAAGTCCAGATTCTCCTCCAGTTTCCTGATCCGACCCATTTTCTGATAAAAACCAGGAAGGCAGAGTTTCTTTCATCAAAGATTGAACCAGACCTGCTCCACCTGATATCCAAACCAATGACGCCCCAAGTAGAGCGGCATGCTCGACACGTTTTACTGATGTGGCAAGAGAAACATGCCCATATCTCATTCCATATTTGGTCTTCTTTAGTTTATCTGCTTGTCCCTTAGGCAAACCACTGCTTGCTATGTCTCTCACTGAAAGCATCAAAAGAGAGACAATTTCTTCGTTCAAGAACATAGCATCTCTAAGGGACCGAAACACTCTAAGGTAGAGAATCCCAGGAGCAACTGCGGACATCCCACCAGAGAAGTGGGAACCAAATCCATGTCCAAGAAGGGCTCCAACACCACCATTATTATAAAGAGAGGCCGAACCAAGTCCAAGGTTTGATGTGAAGCAACTTTTTAAGAGCTGAACTACAGCATCCCTGCTGTGGTGGAAGATAGTTCCAGAAGCAGAGAATACCAGGAAGTCACTCCAACGCTTCACCTTCTGGACCCACAAAGAAGATACAATGGGCATACATGGCCAGGGGCAACCAGAAGCAAGAGCATTCATAGCTGGACCAATCAAGACAAGGTGGCGCTCGGAAGCTTTGTCCAGTTTATAAGTTATTGTCAGGCTTACAAAAGCAGCCAACGGCAAAGGAAGGGTAGTTGGAGAATTCCCACCTGCTTGCACAATATTTAAATTTAGTGTCAACAGATTGATTCAAATAACTTTGTGCTACCTACTGCACATATAACTAGCATAGAGAAGGAAGTTGACATAAATGCTGAATACATTACCAAAGAAAATGTCAATTGATCTTTATAACAAAGGCATGTCAGAATTTCTGATAATGCAAAAATAAATGTTCCAAGAAAACTCAAAAAGGCTTCATAAATTCTGATAAAAAAAAAGTCTTTATAAAAATAAAGGAAGAAAAGAAAACTCAGAAACACAACTACATTCAATTACCTACTGGAAGGCTTGGGACATCAACGCCTGTAGCCGCTAGAATTTTCTTTATTTGTTGCTCAACCATGGATAAATTTGCTGCTGGACTAGGCCAATCAGTTCCATTCATAAAAGCTGGCTTCCATATGCCCCGTGTTACTTCAGCTGAAAAGTAACTTACAATAGTAGCCAAAGTTGCTGGAAGAAAATCAGCGAGATCTTTGAGGCCTGAGATAACAAGTAAATATAAATTAGAAAGCCAGAAACATAAATATAAACTTCAGGGGAAATAGGCATTAGCAGTCCAGTTTGTTCATTATCCAAACTTTTCACTATCAACATATACTCAAGCAGTTTTCAACCCACCTTAAAGGAATACAAATTATCAATGCAAAACAGGACAAGTTCCCTTGGCATTTTCTACAAAATATTTTCCTAATCAATAACATGGAACTGTTTTTCTGCAAGACCATATCATATGATGCTCAATGATGAAAAGATATTAACATGTCAGAATTTAATTAGGTAGTGTAATAACAAACTTTCAGAATTGAACCCATGTTTTTCCAGACATAGAGGTTGAGGACCAAGCGTCCTTAATGATTGATTAGATCATCAAAGCAAGTTTCTTTGGCAATCGAATCAAGGTTCTATTATCCGATAATTATTACACTCTTACAACTGTCAAAATGAGTGATTAAGCCAAAAAAAAGCAGCAGTCAAAATGAATAACTTAATAAGTTGACATCTTTGGCCTGGCTAATTGAGCAAGTTAGGTTGAGATTTTACAAAAACATGACAAGAAAAAGACTCATTTTTCTACAACCAACTAAAATGACTAAAACAAAACTGCTCGGATTAATTGGTGCTTTTATAAGACTCTCTCCACAACCCAAAATATCCATCTTGGACACAGCTGAATGGACTTGTAATTGCAATTGTCATAATAGAGAGAAAACAGAACCAATCTTGCTCAATTTCACTCTTGATTCGGTTGGACCTCAACAAAGGTCTGAAAAGAATAATTTATAATGATAAAAAAACAAGAGTGCTTGGTTGTTATAATTCCAAAACTTAAGGAATCGATGATTCCATGATTATTTTATCTTGATCCAACAGTCAACCAAAGTTCCATTAATTACTAATATATTTACAATATACCAAATTTATTAACCCTGTTTCAACAGTAAACTTATGCAGTCATGTCACTTTAAATCTCTTCATCTTTTTCAAAAGGGCTTCTGACATCCTCGGTCCATAGGAAACCACATACCTAACTCATTATGCTCATCATCCAACTGGACTGCCCAAATTGAATTTGACAATCCAAATTTTATTTAATTAAATATTAATATTTCAAATAGCTTTTCATTTGAATTGATGCAAAATCTAAAATAAAGATTGTTCTATATCTACCATTCTTTTCTTAAAAAAAATCATTATCATCCAGCAGAGAGGCACATATTTAAACTTTAAATTTGGACAGTCCTGATTTTATCACATCAACAAGATTTTATCGCATCAACAAGCACATGATGTCCCACATTATGATAAACACTGAATGAGAACCCCCATCAGTGACATTCTTATACTTTAGGTTAGTTATATAGCTTAAAAAGAAACCTAGTTAAAAAGTAAAATATTAAAAATAAAAATACATATAAAAAACATTTGAGAGAACAAGGAAAACCTGTAGCTAATTCACGAGGGGAGAGTCTTCCATGAGCACAGGCTGTAAGAGAAGCATCAAGTACAAATGGAGTGGCTTCAAGGATATCCCAGGCAGGCACTCTCAGTTTCATCAAAGCATCATCGAATGCAGACCCAGATGAATTGCTGCTTCCAGAAGTTGAAGGTGTTACTGATTGAGCACTTCTATTTATCTTCCTAATCATCATGCTTAAAAGTGCTTCAACAATTTGATAAATAGGCCCTCCGGGTGTAAGACCAGTACGGGTTGAGGCGATACATTCTTTGTGTTGCCGATACCACAAGTTTAATTTTGGAAAGGATTCCATAAAAAGGGGTTCTGCACTAAAAGTAACAATTTTTGACAGTCTTTGTACTCTAATTCGATCTTTAGCTGATTTTCCAAAGGATGCTAACATACAATTCCGGACAGATAAAAGGTACTCAGGGCCTAGCTGGGATCCTAATGCTGGGGTTGCTGCACTCCCCATAGAATGTTCAATAGGTGGCTGATTAAAACGCCATAACCTGAGCAAAAGAGTGAATGCATTGGAGAAAACTGCATGGCAAGAGAGATCTTCTCCAGTGGCAAGCGTCCATGAACCATTGGGAACACATGATCCAAAAGCCTCACATATTGGCATTAATGTACCTGCAAGTACAGGTACCTGCAAATAGTTGACTAAATTACTGCATATATCAGCAGAAATATTGCATATGATAACAACTAGTTATTTACTGCACTTGCCCAACTTTTAGCAGTTTTGAAAATAAGATACTGTATTTAGAAGTGAATTAATCGGAAATTCCCAAAGGAAGGAAACACAACACAAAAACTTGCCATTTTCATTTGTAACTTTTCATTTTGTCTCGTTTTTCCTGGACAGAAAAATGGAAGTCACCATGAACATATAGAGAACATACAACATACCAAGCCAAGCAAGGAGAAAATCTGAACACAGTCCACAGATGAAATTCCAATAAGAAGGGTGTTTAAAAATGGAGCTTGGCTGATCAAATGGCTTTCAGTCCCAGTGTAATTGGGAGGCACTGGAGGAGAGAGCAACAACGTGATAAAAATGACAACATGCTCCTGCAAATAAGGATAATTATTCCAAACCTGAAAGTAAAAAACAGAACAAGAAAAACACAAGGAGCAACAGGATAGCTATAAACTAAGCACACAAGAAATGATATATTTTTCCCTTACAGAAGACTTATTGAGTAAAGCCAAAACAAATGGAGTCAGGATTACCTGTACATTCCAACCACGTGCTAGAGATGCCCCACAAAGAATACTAGCAGCAGACATCCTTTCTTCATCCGAACCATTTCTTGCAATTTCATATATTTTCTCAATCTCTGCTAAGCTTGCATCAAAACCACAAGCTTGAGTTTAGTCGCATCACCACTAATAACCCTCCCCCTACCCCCAAAAAAAGACAACCAATATGACTAGAGGTGAGCATGGTGCCCAGCCGCCCAATATGTCCACCCTGATCCAGTCAAAAAATGCCCTGTCCAAGCCTAAACAGTGACCCGAAAATTCTTCGGCAAAGCTGGGCATCATGCCGAGGCTGCTGCCTGCCCATATGGCCTAGCCCAAAAATTTGTATAACTCGCTTTACACTACTTCCCCTACCGTGGGGTCTGAGATTGTGGGATCGAATCAGCCTCTTTACATAAAGCACGGGTAAGGTTGCCTAGTATCTTCCCTTTCCCAAGACCCTCACCGAGTGGAGACTTGAACTGGGTTGATCCTTATACATAATATAAATATTTACATGTTTGATCTAAGGCATCCTAAAATCTATACATTTTCTAATATAGTATGAGTAGAAAATCATAACTTAGGCACAAAAATGCCCACCCAGCCCAGAGCATTCTTGCCCTGTGCATACCAGTTAGGGCTCCTATTGGGCAGGGTTGGGCATTGGGCTGCAAAATGCCGCTCATTCATTCTCCAGGCCATGCCTAACCCTAAATATGACTAGATTAAGGAAAAATAAGGGTATAGCTTGAGACCACATTAATCCCTAGGTCAATCATAGGCATGTCACTTTTACACTCAAAATATCCCTCCATTATTGTTTGCAGGCTCATGTGTTTCGACCTATCAATAGTATGATCTAATCTATCCTTTACGAAGAACCTAAATATTCCATTTTGTAGACATAACCATTTTGGAGATAAAATGAAAACATTCCCTCCCACAGTCGACAATATGAATGAGAACATTTCCCTCATGATATACATCCTCCTCTGATACATGCAAGTGATAGTGAAAAAACTAAACGGAACGATGAGAAAAAAATGGTTAATAAGCATATACATTTCATGCTATGTAAATATCCCAGATAAAAAGTGTTTCTTTCTGAGGATAAAAAATTACATTCCCAGTACACAGCACAACACATTAGAAATTGTTACCAGGGAAGAGACATGAAATATGAGGTTCAGGAAAGCTTTCACCTGACTGCAATATTGCACGTCGACTCACTTTTAGGAACATAGAAAGTGAGTTGTGAGGGTAAGGATGGTTAACAGTTTGTTAAAAGGCTTATATAAGACGCATCACAGCCAGGGAAAGTAGCAAAACATTTAGACTGACTCCCATCCCCAATTCTCTATTTTTTCCCTAGCATACACAAGTCAATGCAAAGCAAAACATTTCAAGAACTAGTCCATGCTGATATTATCTAAAGATAGAAGAGTTGGATGGGAAAGAATGAAATACAACCACAAGGGTCTGATCTTCAAATCTAAACATCAAGAAAAAAAAGACTATTCATTCTATAAGAACAAATCCAAATACAACGTGGCCATAAAAATTCCCTTTTATGAGATAGAATTTCTATGAACAAACTCATTTTCCCTGGTTCTTCTTTGGGTTTATGGATGGGGGGAAACAGAAAAGAAAATATATATGGGGGGAGCAACATATACCTGGGAGCTGGAGTTGCAACTAAAACATTGACCAAAGGAGGAGTTAGTTGTGACCCTTTCATCAATGATGACCAGCCAGGAGCCTGGCCAGGAATGCTACGAGGTATATGGTTACTACGTGCTTGGACATAACCAGGCCAAAAGTAAGCTGATGTGTCAAGTATATTTCTAGCAATACAAGCCTCAACAATCAGATGACGTAAATTTCCAGCTGCAGGAAAGGCAATCATGACAAAACTGTCACTAATATCACCACATAGACATAAAATGGAGTCTAAAACAAGTAATCATGCTTCAAGCAAATAATAAGGAAAAAAGAGAAGAATACCATGGACAACAACAATGAAGCTTAGGGTCTGTTTGGTACGAGGGGAGGGGAGGGGAGGGAAAATGCGTAGAGGAAAAATTTGTGACATGAATTCTTCAAAATTTGAGAAGTGGGGTTGGAAATTCTAAATTAATATATATAACTCTTATATTTAACATCTTATCTTTATTAAAATATCACAACCCCACTTCTTCAATATTTAAAAATTCATCTTACAAAAATTTCCCCTCCCCTCCAAATCCCTCGTACCAAACAGACCCTTAAGGTGCAGCAATATGCCCAAGTATATTCATTCGTTAAAACAATCAACAGAAATGTAAAATATGCACACAAACACACCAGGGGTAACGGTAATGACCCAAATACAAAGACGTAAATAACTATCTGTTTGTGCATTTACTAATTTGTTGGTTATAATTGAAAGTTTTTTCAGGATACTTTCTTGTTATTTCCTTGAAGAGATACTTACAATATATAGAGGAATTAGAACATAATCCTAATAATAATTAGGATCATATCCCTGATTGCTTTCTAAGAATAATCAGAATCATATCTTTGATTATTCTCTCACAATAATCAGAATCATATCTCTGATTATATACTCTCCTAAAAATAAAGAACCTTAATTCTATGAGATCAGATTTTATTACAATCTGATCATTACATGATATATATATTTGGGAAACTAATTAAATACATAAATAAGAAAGATATGGACTTGGTAGCTGGCATATATTCCAACACTCCCCCTCAAGCTGGCGAATATATGTTTACCATTCCCAGCTTGCTCTTGAAGCTTTCAAATTTCTCTTGAGTGAGAGATTTTGTCATTACATCTGCAATCTGATTTCTTGAGGGAACATAAGCTAACTTAATTACACTGTTGTCCACTTTCTCTTTAATAAAATGTCTATCTATCTCCACGTGCTTAGTTCTATCATGGTGCACTGGGTTGTTAGCCATTTTTATTGCTGACATATTGTCACACCAAACATTTATTGGAGTGCAGCCTTTAATTTGAAGTTCTGCTAGAAGTCTTTTAAGCCACATCCCTTCACATATTCCTAGCGCTAAAGCTCTAAGTTCTGATTCAGCTGAGCTTCTTGACACCACTGGTTGTTTTTTGCTTCTCCACGTCACTAAATTTCCCCATACATATGAGCAATAACCTGTAGTTGATCTTCTATCCTTCACAAATTGGTGTGCAGAGAACAACCTTGTGATGGCATGGCTTGTCAACACCATGAACGCTGAAATTGGTGAGAATTATCTTATGGCTTCCACTGCTAAAGAAATCTGGGAATCAGTAAAAGCCACCTATTCGGATACTGAAAACACTGCTGCGTTGTATCAAATTAAACGCCAACTTCATGATTTGATCCAAGGTGAACGATCTGTAACTCAATACTACACTGCCTTGTTAAAATTATGGCAGCAGCTTGATTTGTATGAGGTTCATACATGGCCAAGTCCAGCAGCAGCCACTTATTACAGAAAATTAGTGGACCAAGATCGATGCTATAAATTCCTCCTTGGTCTCAATGATTCATTTGAAGATATTAGGGGTCGATTCATGAGTATTAAACCTCTCCCACCACTGGTAGAAGCATTTAATACTATGAAATTTGAGGAAAGTCGGAAGGTACTTACTAATTCCAATTCTGTTTCTTTTATGCCTTCTAACAATTCATCTGTTCTTGCTATTCGTGGCTCTCAAGGTGATCAAAAACCTAGAAAAAGGTGTGATCATTGTAATAAGAATGGTCACACACATGAAGAATGTTGGAAACTCCATGGAAAACCTCCAAACTATAAACCAAAAGGGAAAAATGGAAGCAAAGGACTCATGGTAGGTACCACATCTGATGAAAGCACGCTCAATCAAGAGGAGTTGCTGCTGTTACGAAAAATTCTAAGTAAACACAACACTGCACCAAGTGAAAACCCCACACCTTCTGTCACTTTGGCTCATGAAGGTATTGCTCTAACTCATATCCTTAGTAGCCAAACAATTACCAACAATTTGTGGATAATTGATTCAGGTGCAACAAACCACATAACTGGTTTTAAGGAGTTATTCTCTGAATTTAATGACTATTCTGATCATAATCATGTAGAGGTTGCTACTGGGCAGTTTGCAAAAGTTTTAGGTTCAGGAACAATAACCATATCTGAGAATATTATCTTGAAAAATGTCCTATATGTTCCTGAAATTAAATGCAGTCTTCTATCTGTGAGACAGGTTACTGCACATTTAAAATGTCTTATCAGCTTTGATAATCTTGGTTGTGTTTTTCAGGACTTGGTATCGGGGAAAATGATTGGCACTGCTAAAGTATGGAATGGACTTTACTACATTCAAAGCCCCTTACCAAAAATCTGTTCTACTTCTACTATAAAGGCCAATGAAATAATGTTGTGGCACTCTAGGTTAGGCCACCCTAGCCTCAATTATATGAGGATCTTATTTCCAAATTTAAATAAAAAGGTCATTTCTGATTTCCATTGTGATACATGCTTTTTTGCAAAACAAGTGAAAAATACTTACTCTTCTAAACCATACACCCCCTCACAGCCATTTAATCTAATTCACAGTGATGTTTGGGGACCATCTAAGTTTGACACTAACTCCAAAGCACGATGGTTTGTCACCTTTATAGATGACCACACACGATTAACTTGGGTTTTCCTAATAAAAGATAAATCTGAAGTTTTTTCTGTCTTCCAAAACTTTTACAATTTTATCAAAAATCAATTTCATACCACAATTAAAATCTTACGAACAGATAATGGAAGAGAATATTTAAACTCATCATTCACAACTTTTTTAAATAAAAATGGAGTTCACCATCAAACTTCCTGTGCTTACTCACCACAACAAAATGGGGTTTCTGAAAGAAAAAATAGACATCTTCTTGAAGTTGCTAGAGCCTTGATGTTTGAAAGAAATGTTCCTAACCATTTTTGGGGAGATGCAATTCTTACCGCTGCTCATTTGATAAATCGAATGCCTTCAAAGATTTTAAAATTTCAAACCCCTCTTCAAAAGCTCCTTGAGATTTATCCAAATATTTCTTTTATAACCTCTCTTCCTCCACGGATTTTTGGGTGCACTGTTTTTGTTTATAATGAAAAGGGAGGAAAATTAGATCCTAGAGCAATAAAATGCATATTTCTTGGTTATTCTTCTAATCAAAAGGGCTACAAGTGTTTTTCCCCATCAACTAACAAAACTTATATTACCATGAATGTGAAGTTTGTTGAACAGCAAGCTTACTATCCCAAATCATCCTTTCAAGGGGAAAATTACGGAAATGAATGGTTAGTTAGTGATCACTATAATGATTCAGTTCAACATCCACCAAGTCTTCTAGGTCCCCTTGCCTCTACAGAACAACAAATTGAGGAAATAACCCTTCAAAACAGTGAACTAATCCCAAACAGATCCGTTTTCCACAATACAAATCCGTTTGAGCCCTTAAATTCCTTAACAGATCAGGATATTATAGAAAACATAACAGAAGAACAAGAGAATAGAACCATTCCTACTACACAGCGCCATGATTCTGCACCTGATACGGGTCTTGAAGAAGTTCAATGGCCGATAGCCTTACGGAAAGGAAAAAGGAGCTGTACACAGCATCCTATCAATAAGTATGTTTCATATGATAAACTTTCCTCTAACCTGAAAGCTTTTGTAGCAAATGTAGAAAGTGTAAAGATACCAAAGGACTTCAATGAAGCCATTACAAGTCCACATTGGAAACAGGCTATTGAAGAAGAATTAAGGGCACTTCATAAAAATGGAACATGGAGGCTGACAAAACTTCCTAAAGGTAAAACAGTGGTAAGTAGTAAATGGGTATTTACATTAAAATATAACCCAGATGGTAGCATAAATAAATATAAAGCCCGATTGGTTGCTCGGGGATTTACACAAACATATGGGATCGATTACCAAGAAACATTTGCACCGGTAGCTAAATTAAACACTATAAATGTTTTATTATCCCTTGCTGCAAATCTAGATTGGACTTTACACCAACTTGATGTCAAAAATGCTTTTCTTAATGGTGATTTAGGAGAAGAAGTATATATGGAAATTCCATTAGGAATGAGGACATATGAGAATTCTGGGAAGGTTTGTAGGCTACAAAAATCTTTATATGGCCTAAAACAATCTCCAAGAGCATGGTTTGAAAAATTTTCTAAAGAAATCAAAGGGCTAGGCTATAAGCAATGCCAAGCTGATGACACTTTATTTATTAAACGAAATGGGGATAAATTAACTATACTCATTGTATATGTAGATGATATTGTATTGACAGGTGATGATTATGATGAAATCACTAAGCTAAAGAAGGAGCTAGCAACAAAATTTGAAATCAAAGATCTTGGCCCATTAAGATACTTTCTAGGTATGGAAGTAGCTCGCAGCCACAAAGGGATAAGTGTATGCCAACGCAAGTATACACTTGACCTATTAAAAGAAACCGGAATGCTTGGAGCTCGACCTGCCAATACACCTATGGAGCTCAATCAAAAACTAACAATCAAACCAAACGGTAAAGAAGTAAACAAAGAACGATACCAGAGGTTAGTGGGAAAACTTATTTATTTATCTCACACTAGACCTGACATTAGTTATCCTGTAAGTGTGGTTAGCCAATTTTCGTGTAGTCCTCAAGAAGAACACATGACAGCAGTTTATAGAATCCTAAGATATCTAAAGAAGACTCCGGGACAAGGGCTGTTCTTTGCAAAGAACACGTCAAGAGAAGTTGAATTATTCACTGATGCTGATTGGGCAGGGTCCAAGAAAGATAGAAGATCAACTACAGGTTATTGCTCATATGTATGGGGAAATTTAGTGACGTGGAGAAGCAAAAAACAACCAGTGGTGTCAAGAAGCTCAGCTGAATCAGAACTTAGAGCTTTAGCGCTAGGAATATGTGAAGGATGAATCTGTAGACGCTGGTGGATTATCAACCACATATTTCTCCTTGTTGCGGCCTCGGAGAAACATAAGAACAAAACGGGACCATTGCAAGTAATTATTGCCATTGAGCCGATGGGTAATTGGTGTTTGAGAGAATGGGTCAGATATAGAAGATAGTGATCCCATTGCTGGTGTGTTGCTAGATTGGCCACTACCAGTTTGACTAGGGTTAGGGTTGCTGCCATCAGCAGCCAAGGCAAATGGTTGCTGTAAAACAGCTTTGTAAGACATTGGGAATAATCTTCCCAAACTCTGATACCATGAAAGTTTTTTCAGGATACTTTCTTGTTATTTCCTTGAAGAGATACTTACAATATATAGAGGAATTAGAACATAATCCTAATAATAATTAGGATCATATCCCTGATTGCTTTCTAAGAATAATCAGAATCATATCTCTGATTATTCTCTCACAATAATCAGAATCATATCTCTGATTATATACTCTCCTAAAAATAAAGAACCTTAATTCTATGAGATCAGATTTTATTACAATCTGATCATTACATGATATATATATTTGGGAAACTAATTAAATACATAAATAAGAAAGATATGGACTTGGTAGCTGGCATATATTCCAACAATAATTTCCCAACAACATTCTTTCATTCAATCATTAAATTATTGAGCGAAATCTATAGGTTTTCAATTTATCTGGAGATTTAGTTCTTAATTCAATCCCTTAGATTTAGTTCCTTCATTCCCTGCAACATTCTTTCATTTAATGGCTTTGTGTGTCAAATGTAGCTGACCCTGCCTAGGAGGATAAGGCTTGTTGTTATACCCTTTAACTCAATCACTTAATTTTTTTTTTACAAATTGGGCAGCTCAAATAATTTGATTCCAGCACTGCCCCAACCATCACCCAAAGAAAGAAGTTACATGTCAAACTACAATGAAACAATTACTTACAACAATTCATTGGCAAGTCATTCGCGCTCAAACATTCCAAGTATCCATTGCCAACTGCATGTCCTGATACAAACATGATAGCCTTGGCAGCAGCCTGATTAGCTACCTGAATAACAGATTGAGGAGGAGTCAGTAAGCCCTCATATTCATCCAATAACTTCAAACAGGTAACCAACTCCACACGACGCCTTCCCAAGGTTTGTCTGTCTTTTTGTTGATTAGTTGGGCTCCGTTCAGCTTTTTCAATCAGTTCACCTTCCTCTTCTTCAATAAGATTAGCGACTACAAGAGTTGTAGTGCACAATAACATAAACATGCAGGTATCAAGTCGAGGTACAGGACCTTCACTAGGATCTCTCTCCTAAAACACAAGGGAAAAAATGACGTTCATTAACAACTGCTCAAAAATCTGAATTAATAAATCAGTCAAATGTAAATCCACCAATGAAAACTGATAGACTTTACACCAAATGTGAGACAGAGAAACACAATTTGATACTAGATACCATTGAGTTTATTAACAATTACTCAAAAATATGAACTATCCAGAGCATTCTTCATTCCTATTAATCTTTCCATAGCTAAATCTAGTCAGGTAGTTCAAGGTTTCACTCCTTCCTAGTAAAATAAAAAACTATCCTGCTGTCAGCTGGCATTTTATTTTTGTTCCCTGATTGAGCCTTCTGCAACTTATTTCATTATTGATCATATACTTGGTCACATAATGCCGTCTTACACATGAGAGCATTCATACAGTGGGTTTTGTCACATAAACCCCCAACCTTTTTCCATGACATTTGCCAGAAAAATATTAACAAAAAAATTCTTGGTTGCCCCCACCTGAAATTATAATATAAATAACAAGCATTTTGTTTCCCCTCCAAACAATTAGCGACTGCAAAAAAATTTTAAGCAATTGAATAAGATTTACCCTTTGAACAAGTCGTAGTGCTGACACCCACAGACCCAGAAATGTATCGTGCCATGTAGTGCCATTAACTGCATGTAAAGCCTTCACCAAACCTGCAATGACAAATTCAACTCAATAATACTTTTTTTGTGAAACAACTCAATAATACCTTTTTCAATGATAATTATCTCATAAATTCCAGCTACACAAGGCTGAAAACACAGTGATGTTAAAATTCACCAGATGGTCATACCAGAAATAATTTCAACAGCACTATTCGCTGTAACTTGCCCTTGCCCATCCATTGCATCTTCCAAAATAAGATCGATAGGAAGCCAAAGTGAGGAGCAATTATCACCATGAGAGTGACTAGGAGAAGATATTTGCGAACCAGCAGTCATGATAGCATTAAACTCCAGCATTGTTTTGCATTCATAAGATAAAGATTTGTGAATGTTGGAGGGAAAATGCAAAAGGGTCTCTGGACTTAAATGTTTCAAGTTCCTTAAAACTGAAGAGTTTGTTGCAAGCATCTGCAGTTGCTGAATGAAACATCCCCAATGTGGGGGCCTATAAAGATCAAAGATTTTACATGTGAAAGAACCTCCATTAAATGAACGAGCTAAAACCTAAATTACAGATTTCTTCAACTGTATGTTTAGACTATTTTCTTTATATATTAGCAGCATAGTCATAAGTGCATGGTAATTGAGAAGCATTTCTAGATTAAGGCCATACATGTTTTGATGAACTAATGAAATGATCCTTGAAGTTATTTTATTTTGCAAAAACTCTCCAATGATCTCAATGGCCATTGCCATGTTCGCTTTACGCAGTCCATCTCTCTGCTCAGGGTTCTTTCCACTGAAGCAGTCAGGACCATCAATATCCATATGATGTGACTTGATTAGCCATTTAGGCTTATTTTCTGGGACATTCTCCAGCAAACCTTCATCATCTAATGATGCTTCGACCAACTGCCACACGATTGAAAAAATAAATTCAACAAGAATCACTCCAGGTTCACGCTCTTTGTGACCATACACTTGGGAAAGCTGAAGCACATCATCAATTGATTTCATGATCCTGCGGTACCATCAATGTGGAAAGTCATTACCAGATTCTAAATACGCATAAAAAACCACTCCTCCCATCGCCCCCCCCCCCCCCAAAAAAAAAAAAAAGAGTACAAGTATAAACAGAAAATATTAGAAACCACTAAACAGCAAGGCCTATTTTTAGTAGACTCATGTTCTCTAATCCCTTGTCCTACTAATATATAGAGACTCTAAAGGTCTTTTTAACATGTGGGAAAATGTTCAAATCTAAAAACAGTCAAAAAGTAAATTGCTGTGAACTTCACTGGATGAGATTTTTTTTCATATTTACTACCTCCGGTCCTAAATATAAGACCTAGTTGACTTTTTTTGGAGAGGTTAAGGTTGCGAAATAACCTATTAAATCATGAAACATTTGATATATTTTTAGATTATCCATTAGTTTATAGGTAAAATAAACTAGTCTAAGGGAAAAAATTAGGTGAATCAATTTATAATGAACTTATTTTGCTTTTTTAGGATTTTCCAAAAAAGTCAACTAGACCGGAGGGAGTATTAGGTAACACCATCTGACATCAGCTTATTTCACTACCAACAAGTCAACAACAAATAAAACAAGCATATCGCCTACTCCTACATATTTTGATCTCTCATCTTCTCAGTACTCCCCTTGTAGGAAATGTAGCTGAAATAGAATCTTACTTGTGATAGTTAGGGGAAGTAATATGAGAGGAAAGAGAAAGCGCATATCTCTTGAGGAACAGCATATAAAGCTTGTAAGCAGCAGGTTGGAGAATCCTATTAGGAACAACCCTGTAGTGAAGAAAAGCGATCAAAGTCAAGTAAAGAATGAGAGAGAGAATGTTTGAATGGAAGGAATTGTGATGACCTAGTGGAGAGAAGGGCGATGAGGAAGAAAGGAGGGAGGAGATTGATGGAGGCGGCTTTGTCGAGAAACTTCCACGTGATAGGCACGTGGTTGTGCCAGCAGATGTGAGAGACTAGGGAATCGGCGAGCTCCACGGAGGGCAGGGCAACGCCGGCGGAATTAAGCGTCGAGTTGATGTGGATGGCCCACACGAGAGGATCCGTGTTCTTCTCCTGCGCCGACTTCGTTTGCTCCATTACAAAGTCCATTATGCTCGCCATGGCAAGAACGAGAATCACAATTTCACCCAAATTACTTGTCTAAGCTAAGCTAAGCTATGAATGAAGAGAGGGAAATAGTGTTGTAGTAATGGATTTTGACTGGAATGGACAAGTCATATTCGGAGGCGCCTACATATGACCATACCAATCAATCAAAATCTTCTTCTTTTTCTTCCACATCCTTTCAAACTTCAATTCCATTATATTCCAATTAAACTAATAATTTACGAAAGCAAATGGTTGAAAAGTAAAATAAATGAAGGTGACCTTTTTTTTTTTTTGTTACCCAAGTATCTCACCTGCGTGTCAAGTGAGACTAATCTCTCACTATTCTGAAGTCCCATATAAGGGGTAGACAGAGTTAGGAATCGACCCCAACCATTTGTTTAAGGGACGAGATTACTTACCACTCACGCCAACCCGCCTGGTTTGAAGGTGACCTTTTCATATACGTTGTTTTTATACTCTTAGTTCACACTCTGATTTAATGGTTTTTATGACTCTATGTAAGTAAAAGCGATAATGAGTCTATTATAGAAAAAAAGCGATAATGAGTCACTGCAATTATTAAGTGTATATGTTGAATTGACTGATAATCATGTTAATTTGCCTTAAACTTATTTTAGTTATTCTTATTTGAGCTTAATTTTTATAGAAACTTCTTTATCTTTATTGATAAAGTATACGTGTTGATATAGTACTACCTCCGGTCCTAAATATAAGACCTAATTGACTTTTTTTTGGAGAGATTAAGGTTGCAAAATAGGTTATTAAATCATGACATATTTGATATCTTTTTAGATTATTCATTAGCTTATAGGTAAAATAAACTAGTGTAAGAGAAAAAAATAGGTAAATCAATTTATAATTAACTTATTTTGCTTTTCTTAGGATTTTTCAAAGAAGTCAATTAGGTCCTATATTTAGGACCGGAGGGAGTATTTAATATCAACTATTTGAAGGGCTGATTTATCTCAATGGTATGCTCGCTTGCCTTGTGGTATGCAGTTGTGGGCTGGATTCAGCCATTTTGCAAAAGTAGAGGTTGTTAGTTTGTCTAGTATATTCTCTTCCCCAGTACCCTCACCAAGTAGGGATTAGAACTAAGTCAACTCCTTTTTTATTTATATTCAAAAAATATTAAAAATATATTAAAGCCAATTTTGTGTTATTTTTTGCATTTCTCATCCAATTATATATTGAAAACAAGTGTTTATTAATAAAGGTAAACTATTATGAGTTTATGTTTCGAGTATACAATCCGTTTTTACCTTCTTTTTACAAGTTTAATAAAACTCACGAGTTTGTCAACTTTGATTATATATGTAAATGTCCTTGTTGCGCTTAATAATTATTTGTTAATAAAAATTATATTAAATTTACAATTTACAAATCAATAAATAACACAATATCTTATTTTAAAATATAATAAAATATATTTAAATCCATGAAAATTTAAAAAATATTATCAATTTTTAGAAAATTGGTCATATATTGAATAATTTTAAAAAATGAATAAATGTAAAATAAATAATAAAAAGTTAACCATTTTTTAATAAAAATAGGGTTTCTAAGTTGTTACCTTATTTGGTGTACAAAATTTCAATAATAAAAACAATTTTTAACGCTTTCGGTCACAACACCCACTAAATTGGTGAAACAATTTTACTAATTATAATTTCAATAAATATTTTGAAAATTTTATAATTTATTTAAATAAATGTAAGAATTGTTATCAAGTGTGAATATTGCGATTCAACTTCTCTTTGAATTCCAACTACTTCAATTAATTCAAGAAAAGATATATCTCTAATACTTAAATTCTTAAGCTATGGATCAGCTATTGAAGTAAGGACAAATAAAAAGTACTCCCTCCGTTCCTAAATGTAAGAGCACTTTGACTTTTTTGGAGAATCCTAAGAAAGCAAAATATGGTAATTAAAAATTGATTTTCCCAAATTTTTTCACTAAACTAGTTTATTTGACTTATGAACTTATATATGATCTAATAATATTTAAAATGTGTTATGATTAAATTGTTCATTTTGCTTTCTTAGGATTCTCCAAAAAAGTCAAAGTGCTCTTATATTTAGGAACGGAGGGAGTAGTAATTTCTTGTAGTTAATCACACAAGCATGACTTCTGAGAAAAAAAAATCACACAAGCATGACAGTGACGACATGTTTCATGGTACAAAATTAATAACAAATGCACAAGCAAATGTCGCTCCCTGTATGATGCACATAGCATAGAATAGATAAACACACGTCCATAAAAAACACAAGTCACTTGTAAAAAAGATAACATTATTAATGTTGAGACAAAAATTTGTAAAACCCAAGCATTGGCTGAACAAACGGCAAATCCATTTTCCCTCATACCTGGCAACAATGCTGATGCCAGAAGAACAAATCATTAACACGCTAAACGAATAGATTTCATCAAAGTTTGCGGGTTTCATGCCAAAACTTGTATAGTACTCCTATGACATGCCCTTGTGTAATCAAACAAGAAACTATTGTTCATCTCTAATAATTTAGCTTTCCTCACGGAAAGTTGTTTCAATTTAGACTAAGATATTTCAGTAATAGACAAATGATGGGGCCACTTCTACGTATTTTCTATTCTTTGAGCATCCCATTCAAAGCGAGGCATGAAATTGATAAAAACATAACTGACAAAGAAAAGGAAAAAAGATTCAACTTGAATGGAAAAAAATACTAAAACAAAAAATGATGATAAGGGGAAGGAAAGAAGATTCACTATTAAATCTACGAACTACATCTTGTTCTAATGGAACATCCTCCAATATAAATATTTTCATGAACAACCTATCCTTTTCTCTCATTTTGCATTCCATAATTAGAGAACAACAATTCACACATCAAAATGTTCTCCAGCGCATTTCCTCAGGCTTTCAATCTTTTTTTTCACATGGAATCCAAACACCAACACCTATAGTCTGACTTTGACATGGCAAAGAGTTCATCTGGTGTAGAGTTCTCAAGTTCCTCAACTTTCCAATAATCAGCATCAGCATCAGCATCAGCATCAGCATCAGCATCAGCATCGTCAGCGTTATTACTTGAAGTAGATGTTTCCGAGTTTTCCTTCATATGAACTTGGCCTCGGATTCTCTTGTACAGCCTCATGACGGAAACACAGTCTTCATAAGGGTCATGTGTGCCTGTCTGGATGTCATACCTGTAAAGCCAAAACACAATCATATCCTTAAAACATAAACATATGGGAACAGAGAATTTAATGACAGTTGTTATATAGCCAACCGCACCAAGTAAGATAAGGCTTGTTAATGTTGTAGTTTATATAGAAAAAAATAGTATTTATGCCAAATAATACCACTTGAGTTACTCATTGAAGGAGAGAGGTAATATAGGATTCAGTTTAAAAAAATTTCAAAATCATATGAAGCTTATTTAGGACTAGCAAAAGAGGTGAGGAGAAGCAGAGGGTTGACTTACCCTAAATATGTTCGAGTGAGGTACTTGAGCGAATGGCTGACCAAGTTTGTTTTCATCAATGGATGATATTTTGCAGTGTCCCTGCATGGTAAAATATGATTAGCATAGCACAAAGAAAACTCATCAATTAGAATGATTCTCAGATCATAAATTTGTCAAGCAATGGCAATCAGTAGTCCATTATTGACCCAGCAAAACACAACGGAGAGGAACACAAGCAATAAAATGGAACAAATTAGGAAATTAACAATATTTGAAGAAAGCTACAGGAATTAGAAACAAAGGAATTCATTTATAAATGAAATCAGAAAAAGAACGCATTTTTTTTGTGAAAGAACAATATTATCAACTATAGCAGAGATATATCAACGTTGAGGCAACAAACCTGCCTCACTAATATTGGAATCAAGGGTACACCTAATTAGGTATATCATCCAATATACCTACAAAATCTTAGCCACTAAATCTTATTTGGTAAAATACTAAAGTAAACAAGGTATATAGATAACATAAAATAACAAATAAAGACAAAAGAACACTGATAAGCATGTAAGTTCCAACAATAAGCACATGAAAAGCTAATATATGTAGGGCCAGGAAAGAAAGAACAAAATTACAGACCCAAATCCTACCTCCACATATGATCAGGATATTCCAATTCAAGGCATGTCAAATCATGCACCAGATCATGCCCCACAAGAAGCTTGGCATTCCCTCCATCCAATCTACCTCCGAACACTAATTCTCCATTGCACAAAAATTCCAATACCGTTTTTTGAACTTCCTTAAGTGGCAGGCCATTTCTAAGATGCTCTTCTGTCAACCCAGTAACATCATATCTGAAAATTTTAAGCAGAGTTAGTCCCAACTATATAGCACGTTTTATCACTTGCTCTCTCTGAAAATAAAAAAGACAAAACACATGAATTGGAAGTACCTATAGTTAGTGACTGGGATTTGAGGCTGCACAAAGGTGTGGAAAATTAAATTCTCATCTTCATCAACCATGCACACTCTAGCACAAACATCTAACGATCCATCATCTCCACCACCAACCATTTCACAATCAATTGCAATTGCTCCAGGGTGCCTTCCACTGTGCTTTCCATTAGGTGCATCTGGACTATGCATTGGGGATCTTACAATAGTCGACGCCTCTAGTCCCTACATTATTTCCAGGCACAATTCAAAAATATTCATACAAAATGAAATCTAGAAAACTAGAAACGTTGATTGGACATAGTTTCTTCAGTTAACCAAGTTTAAACATATAAAGAGATAAATTAAGGACTAACAAGGCATAAATAATCACTGATCAAGTAACCAACTTACCATAGGAGTGGGTGCAGATAGATAACATATCGCTTTATGCTCGCTTAGAGATGCAGGGCTATCACATAATGTTAAGCAAAGTGGACAACCATGTTGAGAGAACTCCTGAGAACAATTTCCTTTAGGCAATGGACCTAATAAAAGGAGGCCAGGTCATAAGTCAGCATAAAAAGATAAAACACTAAGTAATCCAAACAAAAATATCAATATCAGATTGAATGTGTAATGATAACCAACCAACAAGGTGTTCCCTCAGAGATTCAAAAGATTTGCAGCGTTTTTGACAGACCCCACATGTAGGCTGATGGACTGAGTGATACGAGACTTTCATGTGCTCAATGAGATGTTCCTTTTTCTTATATTGCTTATAGCAAGCCACACACTTGTGCCTGTAATATTGAAAAAAAAAAAACATGCAAAGATTACATTTTTATGACTTTCCAACATTTCCAACACAAAAAAAAAGTCTTTTTGTGAATACCCATTTGATAATAAACTCATTAACCAACTCAAAACAAACCTTAAAGGCTAGAATTTTCTCACATCACTTAATTGGCTCACTAGCAACCGAATTTTCAGAACGTAAACATGATGATCATGCGGTAAAAAGTAACAAATGTGCATAAGAAGGAGAAAAATTGAACCTTTTTGGTGCTTGCGTTTCAGAAAGGTCTGCTTGAGCGTCCATCCTTGTTCAAAACGAATGCTTACGAGGAACAACGAACGAAGTAAACAGACTGTGAAGAAAAAAAAATAATATTCAAAGTAATCAAAGGGTATAATAGGAACGAGTGAAATACGGTGAAGGGAAAGGCTAAAACTGTAAATATGCGGACCTAAGTTTTAGCGTACCTGATAGGTGAGAAGTGAGAAGAGTGAGGGTAGAAGAGGCAAGAAGACGAACGAGGTTTTGGGTTTAAAGTGGTGAACTTTATGACTCTGTTTACCTTTTTATTCTTGGAGTGGAGGTTAAGGAAACAACAGTTAGTTTCCATATATATTTGATTGATATCTTTTTTAGATATACGATAGTTTATGTGTTAAATAAACAAATTTTAAGGAGAAAAATTAGGTAAATCAATTTGTAAATGATTTATTTTGACTATATTTTATATTTAGGATTAGAGGGAAGTATTTTTTTAAAAAATGAAATATAATATATCTTATATTTGAAATAATTATGTTACCTTTTTTTAACTGAAAATGAAGTAATATAAGTAATTATATTACTTCATTATGGAAACATTCAGAATATTTTATGGGCAAATATATTTTAAAGTAATTATAATTCAAAAGCATATAGATTTGTGGGGTAATTAATTAGAGGTCCCCCACAAGGGAGTTAATACTGGAAAAGTCCCAAAAGTTGAAAATATTAATGTAGGGTCCCAAGGGACCTCACATTAATATATTTGAAAAGTGAAAAGACAGTTTTGTCCCTAGCCTTAATAAAAAATATGTTTTTGGTCCCTTAACTTTGAAGAAATTCATGTTTTTGGTCCCTTAATTTTGAAAAGTGTGTTTTTGGTCCCTTAATTTTTGTATAAAGTCATCTTTTAGTCCTTTAACTTTGAAAAGTGTGTTTTTAGTCCTTTTAAATTTGATTTAAGTATGTTTTTGGTCCCTTAAACTTGCACAAAGTCATGATTTAGTCCTTAACTTTGAAAAGGAAGGGACTAAAAACATTCTTTATCCTTTTTTCAAAGGACTAAAAAATCATTTTGTCCAAAGTTAAGGACAAAAAATACAATTTTCAAAGTTAAAGGACCAAAAACACACTTTCTCCAAAATCAAGGGACCAAAAACACACTTTTCAAAGTTGAGGGACCAAAACATGACTTTTTCTAAAATTAAGGGACCAAAAACATACTTTAGCCTAAAAACAATTTTGAAGCTCAAATTTTGGCTTTTCTGTCCTTAAAGCATTTAAATATTGTATGTGTGTGTGTTTACAACTTTTTTTCCACAAAATTTGTTATTGATATTATATATATATTTTTTATTATTTCTTTGTTAATTTGTATTTTTTTTCAAACTCCCCATTGTTCTAACTAACTCTTTTCCTTTCTTTCAGCAACTTCATTGTCCTTCACCATCTCACTCATTTTTTTCTTCAATCTTAATCTTATTTTAAACCTTTTCTTTTTTTTATTACATATTTTAAACCTTTTCTTTTTTTTATTTCAATATTTTAAACCTTTTCTACTCTATGACCAAAAAACATTTTTCTACTCCAACCTATTATTTTTTTTATCTAAACAACCCATTGTTTTTTCACCTCAATTGAATTATCTTCCTAAAACAATTCGATACAAAATTGTATGAAACCTTTTATCTAACTACCTACACGTAATTTAGTTTAACAAATTTAAATATGTGTGTGTTTTTCTAATTTATATGAATTTTTATACATGATTTATATGCATTTATTTTTTGCATTTTCTACTATTTTTAATTTTTTAATTCATTTTTCTCTCTAAATCATAACAATATTATATTTTCATATATTTTTTTATGAATTATATTTTCAATTCTTTAACTTTTAATCTAATCTTGTTTTTCAAAGTAACTATTCAAACAAATTTCTAAAAATTAAATTGAAAAAAAATCACTTTTACCATTGTAAATTCAAACATACACAATCTGACCTTACTTCAAAAAGAAGTCAAATTTAAAACAAAAAAGTCATTTTCCCACGGGCAATCCAAACACGCGCGTACACCGAGCGACTATTGTGAAAGATGAAGAGGAAGACTTGTATTTTTGTTCTTGTTGATGGTAAAAAAAACTAAAATTAAATTGCTTTTGAACTAAGAGCAAAATGGGCGCGCGCACACACAAGTAGACACTCCCGTGCTACGCACGGAAAGCCCATAATTTACGTCAGTCTTCAAAAGATGATTCTACGTAAATACAACAATCCATACTACCCTAGGCAAACCAGGCTTTAATGAATTTATGTGTCTGCACCTATAAACAATTTATTCATTCTCATCTAAAATAAACAAATAAATTCAAACAATTGGATAATCAAAGTACTATCAAATACATGTCTCGCATTAAAAAGGAACTTATTATGTCATTAAATTGTTGCACCCTTCCATATAAATATTAACATGAATAATAAAAAAAATTAACCTCCCTCTCTCTATAATATATGTACTCTATATCTTGGAAAAAAAACACGGATCAAAAAACCAAAGGCCTATCAATGTGGACTGAACCAACTTACCCTCGTGCATGGATTTGGGCTTGCTGTAATTATGGATAAATTTTCCCCCTCTGATCTCTATATCAATTTTTATTAAAGAAGATGTAGTACTCATCAAAGCTCCGAACTTCGCAGGAGAGCCTTCCATTTTTTTGTACGATAAATTTATAGGCCATTCGTTCTTTGTGACTTTTTCAAACCTTATGCGAAATCGGCAATTTAAGCATTGGAATAAGTTAATCATGACTCTTAAGCTACACTAACTTGGAAAATCTTTGTTTACAATTACTTTCTCCCATAAATTATATTTCACAATTACGCAATATCAACAAATATATTTAGAAACACACTATATATAGACATCACATTAATGATAACATTTCAATCTTACATATTTCGTACAAAAACATCAACACATTCTGGGTTAATTTAAAAAAAAACTACTAGATCTATTAACCACAAATTCAAAAATCTACAGACATATCAAATAAATCGTGCTTGAGTTGTTGGATGGCCTCTATGGGTGGATCAATATTGACGGAGGTGGCATCGCAGTAGGATGAAACAATGGCAGAACCTGATATTAGGTTATACAAAAAACTTAGTTCATAATACCATAATAACCAGTAATAGTGAATTAAATATTGAATTTAAATCACAAACCTGAAGAGGTGTGGGCTTCCATGACAACATACCGTACATAGATCAAGGGTGGATGGTCTAGGTCAACCACTTTATTTAGACTTGCTGAAACATCTTCGATCCAAACTCCTCTTACTATGCATAGTATATTTTTATCAATCCTTCACATGGGAAAAAAAATTAAATTCTTGTCCATCCACTAAATTTGTCCAACTTGAAAGTAAATATAATAATTACCATCCACAAGTTGGATCCCATGTGCCTAAGTGAACTTCAATTTGTTTCTCCCAAATACTGTTTAATTTCATCTTTTCAATCGGAGTAACCTTGATCAAAAAACCTACAATATCTGTAAATATAAAGGGAAATTAAATTATTGTTCTAACAATAGTGTATGTGATCATATAAATGAATGTAAATAAATATGTACCGCAAAAACCAGTTGGACATAATTTCCCATGTGTTATCTCAAAAGGTATTTTTGTTGTGTATGGAAATGAAGCACATAAGCCATTTGTCTCTTTCAGCTTACAGGAAGAATGAAGAACCATATGGAAATGATTATCAAGTCCTTCACTATCAGTCTCAACTATAGGGGCATGTATCTCAAAAGTTAATCCTTCTTTTAGATAATGTATGAAGATATCTCTTGCATCTTCGGACATAAGTTTCATTACCATTTTTGTACCCTGTGTAAGAATTTGTTTGGTTGAGATTATGGTATTTAAGTAATTGGTATGAAGAAAAAAAACATGTAGAATGATTCAGAAAATCACCTCTTTATCATAGACTACAACATCAATTGAAATAAGCTCTTTCATAGGTGAGCGCCTTGGTCTTATAATCCAGACAAATTCGCTGTTAAATATTCTATCTATTTTCACCACTATGACAGTATTGGTTAAAATTGGGCTAAGGGCTGAAAGGGGTACTGGCTGCATTTTTCTTATATAATAGCAGAAAGGTATGGAATGATAATAAGATAAAACTGGAGTGGCTTGATTTAGGAGAGATGGAACCTGTGATAGTAAGTAAAAATTGCACTGGCTCGCTTTAGCAAAGGTGGAGACCATATATATAGAAGAAAGTGAAGTAGTAGAATTATTGAGACATATACAAATGATTGGGGGCAATAACTAATTACATAGGAATAGAAAATGAAATTCAAATTCGTAGAAATGTTGGTTGCGTGATGACAATAATTTAGTGAATTATTTTGCTTTTTGTTTTTTATTATTAAATATTGAGATGCATGGCAAAAAAATCCGATATCTTTTATACTGTAAATGAAAAACTCTTATTTCTAACATAATCGCGGAAAAATGGTATTAACCAGTGTTGTAAGAACCGGACCGGACCGGACGGTTGGACCGGTCCAACCGTCGACCGCTTCACATTCCGTCTCAACGGTTATCCGGTTCAACCATCAGTTTGAGCGGTTAGACCGTGTTGAACCATGACCCGAAGCCTTTTCCGGCTCACCTTCCGGTCCGGCTTTTACAGCATTGGTATTAACATATAAATATAGTTATATAAACTGTAAACAATACTGACCTAAATGATATTTAATGAAAGAGTTGGTGAAAAGATATTGAAAGTGTTCATTTTATCTAATACAAGCTAATGTCAAAGATTGATAGTTCATTATTCATGTCTGTTAAGTATTTAAAATGAAAAAAAAATCTGAAATGATTATATTGTCAAGCAAATTTTTCGGGTGCAAAGATGTGTGTACATTTATATATTAAATTAAGTAACATGATTAAAAGTAAACAGCATGAAGGTTGGACATGTTGGTGTAATGGAATATGTCGGAATGAGAGACTTGATGTAGTGGGGGCCGGATTTCATACATTTATGAATAGAGCCGGTAATATGGGTCTGGCCCGTCGGGCCGGACCTGCTGTTTTGGTGGAAAAATAGGGGAGCGGGCCTATTAGGGCCGGCCCTTTAGGGCCTAGGGCCCGTGCGGGCCGGCCCGTATTTTAGGCCCGTTTCCAAGTTTTATTTAAAAAAAATTGCATATGATTCTTTATTTGATTTATGATGTTTTTGTTTCTTTTTTTATACATGCTTGAAGGACAATTAATTTTTTTTTCCTCTTTTCTTAGATGATGGAGGAGATAGTGCATATGATGGTAAAGAAGAATTGCAAAGACTTGATATTTTGTCAGTGGAGTCAATTCATAGTGAAGCACAATCAAATGTCGTTGATGACAGTGATGATGATGTGCACTCTTAGATGACTCGTTGAATGTTATTATTTAATGTTTATTTAGATTTATATTTGAAGACTTTGTTATTTATTTTAACTGTCAGATTATGTGTATCACTATCAGTGTTACAGTGTATGTTGTAATGTTATCGCTTATCAGACTATGTTATGACTTATAACTATGTTCATTGTGGGTTTGTGATGTTATTAAATGATTTTATTTTGCTAAAACCATAAAATTTACAGGGCGAACAATGTGGAAAGAGGAAAAATGGGTTTAGTAAAAGGATTTTTTTTTTAAAAAAAAAAGAAGAAAGTGGGCGCCCGATGGCATGAGGGCCGGGCTTCGCAAATAGGGGAGTAAAAGGGGGACCGGGCCTAAGTGGGCCTGGCCGCGTTGTTCGGCCGGCCCGGCCCGAATTCCCAGCTCTATTTATGAAATCCTCAACTTGACTCAGACTCAGTCTTCTCACTTTGGCATGCATGTACAGGCAAATCAAATCTTATCTTTTACAATATATTGCATGTAGGATTCATTGAAGATATGAAGACCGTGCTCAGTATTTTCCTCTGGGTTCATCTGAATCTATGACTAGCATACAATGATGCAATCTAAAATATCTACCCCAGGGATATTGTAGGTTTTTCCTTTTCCGAAGACCAAAACATATTCCTGAAAAAACTTCCAGGGCTACCAAAAAAATTGTAGATGATTATTATCATGAACAAATTGATTTGAAGTAATCATGTTTTAACGCAGCTTTTATATTTTCAGATTTTTTTTATCTTGACTATATATGCATAAATAAGAATATGAAATTTCAGGCATTAAAACAATGGCGAATAAGAGCTGCGATTAGCAAGAAAATGGTCTAATCATGTTGACGTTGATGAACTGGGTATCTATGTTTAAGAAAAACAAATATGAGGGTGCTTATTTATTTCATTGAGCCGTGTAGACTTAAAATATGGATTGAAGTCTTTGAGAAAAAAGTTAGAGCAGATGTACTATGTTAGGCGAGTCACAAGCATATTGACACACTTTCCATTTTCATATACTGTGCACTTTGAATATATTGTTTATTATGAATATATATTATATGTAAATGAGATTATGAATATATATTATTTTTACAAATGCAATTTCTTATAGTCAAAACAGGAATTACATATTTGGAGTAGGAAAGTTGTTTTAATTAGACTTATAAGGGCTTGTTTGAATTTAGATTCTGAGAAAAGCTTCTGGAAAAATAACTTTAATTTTGGAGAATAGTTTTGAGTAGAATAGTTTTTCTGAAAAATAATTTTTGATGAAATGAGAGTGTTTGAATTAAGTTTTTTGAAAATAACTTTTAAGAAAAACTTCTAAGTAGAATATATCTTTTCTGAAAAATAGTTATAATAAATAGTTTTTCATGTTTCTTTTATTTGAAATAAGTGTTTCCCCTAAATGAGAGATTGAAACTTTCAGTTGGAGAAGGAAAAAAATATAGTTTTTCTTAAAATAGTTTTTGGAACTCAAACTAACTTTTCTTTTCAAAATAGCTTATCCAAAAAAATTAATTTTTTGGATGTCTTTGTGTGAAACCTAGGTTTGGGGTCAGAATAACTTTTAGAAATGTTTTGAAATAGGCACTAAGTTTGTTTGTATGGGTTAAATTAGAAACATAAAAGGGAGACTAAATATTAAAATGTGAACATAATATATAAAATCATTAAATACATCATTCAGAATTGCAATAATGGAGGAAAGACATATATTAATTTAAAGTATTTGAAAATCAGAATATATTTATTTAAAGGATAACACCTTAGTGATGAAGGATTGACGTAAAGAAAAAGAGAAAAGTCAAAGTCTATTTACAATACAGTGAACGCTCTTAGAAGCAATGCCTATAAATATAGAACTCTAGATATTACTATACATAGCCTTTGAGTTTACATAATAGTAATATATTCGGTGAAAGAGTAAAACAGGGTAGAGAAGGCTAGATTGATGGATTGTAAGAAAAGCAAAGATTTGGCAAATTATTGTGTATATCTTTTTAGCACTTATTTTAATTTTTTTACTTAATCTTTTTATGTTACTCAAACTTAAAGTTTTGAAGTAGTCTTTTAGAATTAAATTGTTAATTTTAAGTTTCAAATTTATCTTTGAAATTCCTTTGGGAGGAATTTATCCCTATTTCTAATTTCTTTAGTTGTATCATAGATGATATTATTTTGGTTATAACATGTTTGCACATTTCTTTGATTTACTCTACATTGATATTTCCAAAATTTCATATTCTCATGACATGTGGATCATCATTGCCAGCATTGTTTTCGGATGCATCATCTTCACTATAATTTTTTAACGTTTTTTCATACTCTTCAAAAGGCCATTATGTTTGGGGTATAGGTTTATATGATTTTTACATTTTACATTAGTGTATTGCTTTAAAGACGCCGACGAAGGCAAGTTTTAAAACTCATTATAATAGTTTTTGAAATTTTTTTAACACACTATATTTAATTTTTCTGAATTAAATTAATGGTCATAAACCCACACAACCCATCTTTCCGTTTAGTTTGATTTTTTAAATACCATTTCGTCGTTAATATATTAAGATGATTCACAAACTATCTTTCTATGTTATATATATATATATCAATTTATATGCATTTTATTTTAAATTGGTATTTTCATATTTTTAATTTTAATTCATGTATTCTCTCTAAATATAACAGTATTTGCAAATGTTTTGATCTAATGTTGGTTTTTTTCAAAGTAACTATACAAAAATAATTCTAAAAGTCATTGAAAAAAGTCACTTACACCCACCACATATCCAAACATAATCACAACACACAATCTGGCCTTTTTCCAATCTTCTTAAAAGTCAGATTGCAAAAAAAGTCAAATTTCCACCTCTAGTCTAAACACACCTCACAGCCATGAATAACACCAAATGACAAACTTTCATCATTCAAAGTTGCACAAATTAGCATGTGCTACTAATTATAAATCCCTAATATCATATCATAATACTCCTTCAGAAAAAGTGAATTTCGAAAATGGCCTTATGTTTAGGGACTACAAAACTGGCAGGCTCTTTGACTGTGTAGATAATTTTGACATAAGAGACTCCTGTACTTAAAATTTTCAATCACTGGCAAAAAAAGTTAAAATTTTTAGCAAATTGATTAACGCTAAAATTTTATCCCATCTGTTTTTCATTGAAGCTCGTCTTCATCCTTGAATAAATAAGAACTTGGTTGAAATTTAATATTTTATAAGATATTTGTTAACGTTCCTATATATTTTTCCTCACATGCAAATCAAATTTTCAACAGTTGATATTATTAAATTTCTATACCATTCTTACTATAACTAAACCGTCCTAAACTCCTAATTAGACTATTGAAGGAAGAAAAGAGATCCAATAAAAAACATAGAGGCACTATCCTTGAGAAAGGATTGGGTTGCTGGTACCTGATAAAAATAGACAAACAACAATGGGTAAAAAGCTGGATGTTAAAAATTTCTGTTACAGTAAAATTGAACCGTGCTTAAGAGTCGTATGAATGTTCTCTCCCTCGGCCAAAAGTTTGCCTCAATATCTCAATCAAATAGTTGTGCAATATTCATAAGAAGACCTTAACTAACTGACTAATTACATCAAGGATTGCGAGCTTCTCTCCTTGTGGCATCATGCAAAAGTTCTACGTCCACTCCTTCTGGAGGCAACTGCACATATCTTACCACCGATCCCCTGATGAAACAGTTCCTTACAGAAAGCTGCCATCAAATATATGAATGGAAAAGTAAGGTTAACATCATGAATCTGGTCAAGCCATATGCATATCCATCATGGAATATGTTGTGGGGGAAAAATAGACAACTGCGCAATATTTTCTTAGGAGGTCTGCATGGCAACTTTTCGAAATTTCCAGATCAAACAAATGCAATTATCCAGACCAAATATGAAATGGAATAACCTCACTGATACTGGCAAAATAATAATAATAACCTCACTGATTATTTACTTCTACAGCATCAAGAAAAACCGTAATAACTGGTAAATATTCATTAATCATTCAGCCAATCTTATTTTTTAGCATGCAACACATGATCATTTGAGAGACATGTGAAAAAACTTTCATCAACAAATAGGCAAAGATCAGTTTATCAAAATACAACATATACACACTAAATTGCAATAAACTTGAATGGAAGTTCAGTTAAAACAAAAAACCACTTTAGCATTCAAAACTTCAAACATTTCAAATGTGAAAACACAAAATTATACTATCAATAGATCCATTATATGACTAGAAAAAATTGTTTGACGATTTATCTAAACCTAACCTATAACGTATAGGTATACTTAGTTTTTCCCTTTTCTAAATAAAAAAAATACACAACCATTCAGTAATGAAGTTATTCGTGGAAGGCGTTAGACAATGGATACCGGCAAGTAGATAGACATAAAATCAATCATATTCATATATCAATCCTCCTTAGGAATAAGTGCAATGAAAGTAGAATTTATTATATTAGTCATCCTTCTATAAAAAAACAAACTTTCATCAGAACATCCATCCTACATGAAAACTGATAAGGCTGGAAGAAGAACATAATAAAGCTTTCTGGACCAGAAGACTTCCTCTTTTGTTATGATAGATGTAGAGAGAAGACTATTGTTCACACATTAGTCCCCTTATACTATACTATATCTCACACTTTTGAGGATAGTGTAACTAATATCAACTTCTCAACTAACTCTCATCACCACATAACACCTCATCCATCTTCTATGTCACACACCTAACCTCATCCTTATAAGGTCTCTTGGTCATGCAACTGTTTATAAGGTCTCTTGGCCATGCAACTGTAAAGCCCACAATAAAAGACCAAACATATCCCTCAGGAAATGGCCTCTCTTAAATCACTTTGGTATAAGGCTCTTTCTAAAATCAAGTGATATGATGCTTACGGAAACGTTAAACTTCCTCTGGTCCTCTTCAAAATCATGTGACTTCTTCCACTGCTATTGAAACTTTATCCCCAATAGTTCTCACTCCATCAACCTCACATCCCTGCCACTGCCCTTGAAACTTTATATGTACCTTGAAGGCGGGTCCCACTTTCTAATCCTGACGTCTCCACTCCCTAAAGCAAATTCTCAATTTGCATGCTTCACATACTTCAGCTTCTTTGTATGCCTGTACTTTCATTCAGGTGAATGACAAGGCAAAAGATCCAATGATCATAGCTGATAACTTAGACAGGTACTCTTAGCATCCACCAAAATATTATTGCAAGACTACATCCCTAACCTAATGAATGAAAAATGTTGCCACCGTGGCAAAAAAAATAAATCACCCATTTTGTTTGGTTAATTACCGCCCGGTTTAATCCGGACTCGAAGGGTAGGAGTGTTGCCCACATAGGTAAGGTTGTCTCCTCTCCCAATAAGAGCGCTTCTCGGGAATCGAACACGCGTTCTCATCCTTACGGGGGTTGTAGCTCACTTACCAGCTCAACCAACTACCCATTGGTCAAAATCACCCATTTTGGAGTCAACAGTTGCACTGTCATTCTCTTCATTTTCTCATAAGGCAGTGAGCAACAAATGACCAGAGGACTACTCTTTAAAGGACCAACCCAGTTCGATCCCCACTTAGTGAGGGTACTGAGGAAGGGAATATACTAGGCTGTCTTACCTCTGCTTTCTTGCATAGAGGCTGATTCAAACCTCACAACAAGCGAGCTTACCACACTCAGCAAAGCCAGCCCTTCCGAAGGACAAGCCACAGCACTAAAACTGACCAGGAAGCCATTGCCACTGAAGCATAAAAGATATATCCATAGACCATACACGTCAGAAACATGTCCTACAGTAACCTCCTCACATTTAATCACCTAACTTACTTTTTTAGCACAGGGAAGCCAAAGAATGAACAAATTGATAGGCAAAATCAGGTGAGGCTTAATGTTAAATCCTGGTCTTTACCTAATCCTCCTATTACACGTCAAATTTAGGGAAAGCACCCAAAAAGCATAATAAAGGTTTAAAAAAAAAAGGTAAGAGAGAAAGGGATATAGATATTAGATACCATGTGAGGGTATTTGTCTTGGTCGACGACGCGAGTGTTCTCGAGCTTGATGTTGAGGTATTGATCGACGGAGTGCAACGTTCCTCGAATGGCCAGATCGTTCTTCAGCTCCACCGTCACTTCTCTGCCCACCAAGCCCTTGAAATACGAGAAGAACAACTACACCCACAACACACCACACACAATCACAATCAGAAACAAATCCCAAAAACCTAGTGAAAATGAGAGAAATACCATTCTTGGAGAGCTGTAAAACTAACAGACACGACGGACAAGGTAGAGAATTCAGGGATTTCTCAGCTACAATATGAATATGAATGTTATTCACGCTAATTTGCTGTTTAATTTAACGTATTGCCCTCACATCATCTTATTTTTCTTTATTTGTTTCCAATCACTCGGGCCCGTTTGGTAAATTTGAATTGGGAAATGAAACTGAGATTGGTAAATGTACGGCTTACAAGTTTTCCTTCTCCATTTCACAGTTTTTCTTGGCACCACAAATTTTATTTTTTCATTAATATCTAATTTATCTCTACTTTTCATATTTACCCTCTTACACTCATTTTTATTTCGATTTCTAAGGGCATTTTGGACTTTTCATGTCTAATTTTAATGTCATAGTGAAAATATCATTTTTATATCATACACAATAGTTGGATTTCATTTATGTGTCTTGAAATAGTTATATAGTACTATTTTTGTTCATTGGTCAATAGTTTTTTTGTTCATTGGTCAATAGTTATGTACTACCCCGTTCCTAAATTGAGGAGGTGGATAAGTTCCTAAATATAAGATCACTTTCTATTTTGTCTCAAATTTTGACAAAATTACCCTATACTCCTTTTAGAAGAAAATTACTCACTCCATCTTTTTCTTTTTCTTTCACAGTGAATGCCCCCCCCATTTTTATCTAACATGCTCATCCAGTATATGACTAAAAACAATTTCTGTCCAATATTTAGCATTTTAAAGATTGGCAATGAATTAAACATATTTTCTAAAATATACATAAATAAATAAAACAAGTAACAGACCACAATAAAGATTATAATTCTGTAAGCATCAACCTCATCATTGAAAACAGTGACCTTGCTACGCTCAGAAGACAAAGTCGAAGCCCAAGATGAAGAAGAATATGTCATCACTCACTGTAGGTAAAAGTTACTCTCAGATGTTGTTAGCGGGTAAAGCTGAATTTGAAAGAGGATTTTGTGGGAACAAAGGATGGGTAAATAATCTAATGTTTATTTCATTGATATGATTACATATTTATAATACAAAAGTTTCCTAAAACATAGTAAACTTCTCCTACAAGTTTACCTAACATGATTCCCTAATAATAACAAAATATTCTTCTACTTTAAATATTTCCTAATAATATAATTCACAATCATGACTAAGATATACAAATATTATATAAATATAGAATAGGAAATATTAACATAATTTTCACAATTTCTAACACTCCCCCTCAAGTTGGACTATGGACCAACTTGCTAACAAAATCTTCATAATCTTCATTCTTCAAACAAATCTTCATTCTTCAAAACTTTTTCAATAGATCAACTAGCCCTCCAATGGTGAGACTTTTCTATACAAAGAAGGAACAACGAACACAACCACTTGATGAACATAAACAACAGAATCTCTGCGTGGGGAATGACCGTCCCATCACAAATCTTCAACCAGAAAATTTATTACGTGGGGATGACCATCCCATCGTAAAACAATGTGAGGAATAACCATCTCACTTAAAACACATGCGTGAGGAATAACCGTCTCATCGCAATTCACATGCTCATGTACGTGGGGAATGACCATCCCATCATACTATTCTCTTCAACATATTGAGCTAATTGCTCGTCATCAATAATTGGAGCACCAACTCCATTTTTTTATAACTTTTTTTCTCTCTCTCCCCCCCCCCTAAAAAACTCTTTTTTTCTGACATTTTTTTTACTAAAAAAAATAAGACTTTTTTTCTGAATTTTTTTTTACTAAAAATTAAATACTCTTTTTTTATACTTTTTTTCTGACTCTTTTTTAATAGAAAATCCTACACAAAATAGAAAAGAACTCAAATAACAAAATAGAAAATGACTAAAAAACACAGACGCAAACTCGAACAACAAGGCAGCGGACTCTTGCAAATCTAAGTTCGAATAGCACGAACTCGACAGACAACACAATCTGATCTGAACTTGACGAGATTGGCTGGGGTCTGTGGGTGTTTGTGGTTTGAATCAAGTAGTAAGTTTTTCTGGGCTTTGTGATTGGTTTGTGAGAGACAAATATGTGAAGAGAAGATGAAGAATATTTTAAGGTTTCTAACTACAAAGGCAACTTGAATGAGATTACCTAGGGATCAGACTAAACCTAAACTTCTTTAACCTAGCTCTGATACCATGTGGGAACAAAGGAGATTGGTAAAAAGTCTGATGTTTATTTCATTGAAGGGGGCAAAACTGTACACTGTAAATTTAAAAATGTACATCGTAAATTTTTTAATTGGAGAGTATTTTAGGAAAATCATGTAATCCTGATTCACTTTGTGTAAATTGAAGGGGGCAGAAATAACCCTCTTAATTTGTTTGGCCAAAAGCGATTTATTTACCAACTTCATTGGCCTAAGACCCAGACCACCTTAATTAATCAATCAGAAGGAACAAGTGATATTTACTAGAAATGTACATTCTCTTTGAAGAACTTTGTCCCCCAAAAAAAAATTAGTGAATCTACTATCAATTTGATCACATACATCTAAAAGCAGCTTAACACTTACAAAGACAGTAGATAAGATTGGTTTAATCAGGGTAAGTTTACTAGTATGAAATATAATAATTTAGATTTCCAAGTTGTCCTCGAGTAAATGGCATTTAGAACAATCTTGTAAAAGTCGGACTGAAAGACAAGTCAAAAAAGGCTTCGGGTCATGGTTCAACATGGTCAAACCACTAAAACCGATGGTTGAACCGGATAACCGTTGAGACGAAATGTGAAGTGGTAGACGGTTGGACCGGTCCAGCGTCCAGTTCTTACAACACTGATTTAGAACATATTAATAAATAATAAACTTATTGCTCCCAAGGTCAACCAATTATTTCACTAACAATGTTATACGCCCTAACAATGTCCCAATCGCGATCATTCTCAACCAAGATTTGTGCGAAGGCCGCAAGAATTTCACCAGCCAAAAATGTTATGTAATCATTAAGCAATCAGTTTTGTCTATTTGTTATTAACCAATTTCTCAATAAAATTCATGGAAGTGCCTTGCTAAGAGATTCTTGAAGAAAAAAGAAGATTAGCAAGCAAAACTTGGTTGAACAAACTTTGAAGACCGAGAGGACAAGATACAGTGATATTACAGCAACCAATAACAGAGTTACCCCCACTAGAAGAAAAGAAACCAAAGACATATTACAGATGAAGCATACCAACAACACCACCGAAACAAACTACATTTACATCTTCTAAACATTAAAATGAAAAAGGAAAAAAAAAACTAGACCCAGAAAAAATTAAGAATTTCCACTAATCCTACAAGGGATTGTCACGTCTCTCTATCTACGGTTCTCTCTCTCTCTTTTTTATAGGAGGGGAGAGGGTGTACAGATAGACATTTAGCGTTCACAATCATACTACAGTCTTTGCTTCACCCGTCGACCATTTATGTCGCTGCCATCAAGAATCACTTCACTCCTATGCTGGCACATGAAGTCTGAAAGCTCCGTAAATTTAGCCACATACTCCAACAGCTCGGTCAGAACAGATGGGCAGCTTTTCTTTAAGTACTCAAAACCGTCACTTTGCATCACAGCTGCTAAAACAAAAACGAAAATGCTTTAGTTCACTAATCATGATTAACAATAATAAAATAGCATGAATATATTATCGCCATCATCGTTTTGTAATTAAGATGTGTATTTGCTCGTTGCATTCCAAAAGTGTCAATGCCGAAGCTTTATAATGCAACCAGATGGAATAGATCATTAACTATCATTCATCACCCTTCTTATCTCAGATGTAACGAAACATACAAATTCAGAGAGATTAAAAGGAACCTCTGAGATTTTCAGGCATAGCAATGAATTTGAGGCAGACTGCTTTCAGCTGGAAACAGTGGTGATGCTCAGCCAAAGCTAGAGTTGTAGCCACTGTGTTTATTGCAACATCTTTGCAGAGGCTGGCTTCACACATCAGCCTAAGCCTCTCTAAACCATACCGATCAGCTGCAGCCAGCAGATGTTGAGTCATCATTGTAGATGCCCATTTTGCATTCGAGCCAGCAAGCTCTTGCAGGTCAGGCAACGAGTCCCAGTACATGAAATGAAGTAATGCCTGCAAAAGAGTAGCATAATGGGATAGAACAAACTAGTCAGTCCGCACAAACTTTCTCCACCTGAATTGCCAAAGCTAGTAATTGCATTCTTCCTCGGACAAAACATCATGTCATAACTGTGCTAATACTATACTGAGTCAACACCTCTAAGAAATGTCACTCAAAAAAGAAACAAAGTATAACAAAACAATAGAGAGCAAGTTAAGCTTGAATGGGTCCATGTCTTTTGTGCATTAATGCATAAACAAATGGCACAAATAGCATGCTTCATTCTCAAACAAAGATAATGCAATTACTAGAGCTCAAATGAAATCAGATTGGAATTAATAATCACCTAAAAATGGAACAAGCTAACTTCTGTGGATTAACAACACATAAAATCAAATGTACCACATAGTTTTGCTAATCATATATACAAAGGATGCGCCAAAAGTGAATACAATGAAAATAAACGAAATTTAAACCATCAAAATATCACCTCAAGTGTTCATTAGACTCATAAGAAAAACACGTTAACTTGAAATCTGTGTTCCACTTTCATTACAGAAGATCACAACAGAAACTTTAAAACCCAACATTCATCAAGAGAAGTAATAGCACATCTCCACAAGAATAATAAACAATTAATTTACATGGTACAAATATCTAAAATGAGACGCATAAAACCAAGGAATACTATAATATAACTAGCAGTAAAATATCTCAACACCCATCCAATAATAGAAAGACAGTTTTTTCCTCCCAACCCATTCAATAAATGTTAAAACAGAGAACTGATTTCCTACTCAAACTAAAACAAGCAATTCTTGAAGAATGGTACAACATTAACCCAATCAACATAAGATGACAATGATTAAAATAGAACATTTAACTAATCTTAAATGCAGACAAACTTTTTTTTTTTGAAAAAAATAGGAATAATTAAAAATAAATAATTGTTGGTTAAAAAAGATAAAACAACTAAAAGGTGACTTAGCTAAATTAAATCATCAACAAGTTCTGAACAAAATAAATGGCAAAAGATCGTTTCATCAAACCTTAAAAACGGGAGCCTCCATGTCCTCAACTTTTATACACTGAGTATTTCGTTCCTTCATTGGACCAAAAAGTTGGGCTCTGAATACAGGTGATCGAGCTGCTAATACCAATTTATGAGCAGCAAAAACTTCCCCGTTAACTTCAAAACTCACATCAATTCCTTTCCCACGTTCCAGTAGTTGCCCAAATTGTTGTCCAATGTTAGAAGGTGGTATTGCTATGGAGTATGTCTTGGGGCCCTCCGTATGTAACCTCACCACACCAACACTACAATTAACACATAGACAATCATCTTTAAAGTAGTCTGACGCCTCAAGAGCTGTCCTCTTAAAAAACCGCTTGTAACCCCTGAATCACCCAACATTAAAAAATTAATATTTTCAAACTATTATCTTCTCATAAACAAATCTATAAATATCACGGAGTAGTCAATCGAGTTGAATCTAAATTCAAGCATTTACACATTCGCTGATATATATCCACAAAGGAGAGGGTTACTTACAATTAAAAAAAAAAAACTGGTGTATAAATATCTTAAACACAAGCTGAGTGGCATAGGGTAGCAGACAAAAACCAAACCAGCACGCACTTAACCTTAAGGCTTTCAATTAAATTTACGTTCAATGACACGCTACAAATCAAAGAAGGGTCTTTCTAAAACAAAATACTTCTCCAATCACATTAAACCCCACTCCCGCTCTCTACTGACAATATCAACACAATGCCTACTAAGTGGTGAAATTACAATAGCCTTTACTGCTAATTCACAGCATTACATAATCAGAAGTACACATGTTTGGAGCATGAGATTAAGAGATACTTCATCCCCGAGACTCTGCATGGTTTCAACAATCTTGGTCCATCAGCCACATAACACGACAGAATCACAGACACTCCAACTCAAAATTACAATTCTCTACACAAAAAGTTAATTAATTAGAATTAAGGCAAAAAAAAAAAAATCAATCCCACCAGCTTCATCCCACAGACGAAAAGACATTACAAATAAATCACAGAGACTTCAGCAAGCAGTGCTCTTAACATCCTAGGCATTCATTTCTACATGTAACCTTAATTCATGCCTCTCAATCTAGTATTACAAGTAGAATTCAAAGTATTATCATCAAAAATAGCATCAAGATCTTATTAAGGAGAAACTCCCTCGTCTCAATGCTAGCAATCTCCTCTAATTTAATCAAGACCCAGATAATCATTGTCCATACAAAACAATTAAAAAATGTCTATGAATAACCTAAATCAAAAACAAGGAAACCAACGAACTTACCACATACTACCACGGTATTTCAAGGTGTAGGGCCCACCTTCAAGGGTTCTCTCAAAATGGCTATGCACCTTATGCCTCTCGTTCCCACTCTGATCCAAAAGCGTCAACTCAAAAAGGGCCCTAACATCAGCACCATCGCTAGCCAACGCTATGAAAAGCGAAACATAGGAAGCATTATCCTCAACACTCTTGCCGTCAGGATAAAAGTAGATCGCCCAATCATACCCTCCAACGGAAAACGTATCAGACGCTATGTATTTCCCAATCCCAATCCCTTTCGACAGCGAATACCCCGTGATCTTGAACTGGTGCGACCCCTTCACTGTGTCGATGATCGACGCCGACGAGGTCGTCGCCGGCGTTGAAGACGGCGATAGAGATGAAGAATTCGAGGATGGCCTCGTGGTTTCTCGGAAAATCTTACCCATGCGAAGGACACGATAATTGAACCGCGAATTGTTTGATTTCTTGAAGGGAAGCCTGAGATTTGAAATTCGATCGAGGATGTAGGATGTAGGGAAAAATTGATGTGAGAAATGGAGGGTAAAATTGGGAGCTGGAATTTTGGGGTTGAGTGGAGAGAAGGAAATTGAGAGAGAGAATATAGGGTCCTGAAAAGAAGGTTGAGATTTGGGGATGGAAATATGAAATTCTAGGGTTTGGAATCAGATCGTAAGGAACGATGGGAGATGGGAGTGATAAAGAGGAGAGAAGAGGAGAAAGGAGGTGACTTTATAAATAAGAGTTTTTTTTTTACAAGGGATTATTTGTAGGTGTGTCTGAAAAAAAGGTATTGGGAAAAAATAAAATACAGGATAAATAAAAATAAGGGTGATTGATTGATTTCAGAGTTTGGGTCAGCTTTGGCTGCCTGGCTCTCTCTACATGTATAATGTCAAGAAATGTAAAAATAATGGAAATGAGTTTTAAGGTAAGTTAGCATATTTGTATGTAAGGAAGAAACGTAGTCAGTTTATTAGTAAGTTTCTTTTACAAACACTCAAAATTTTAGTGACTCGTGACACATTTTGCTTAGCTAATTAACACATAAAAAGGGTAAAATCAGAGTGTCACCTTACGAGTTTGACAAAAATTCTTAACACTTATATTTGGGAAAATTCAAAACTTTTATATTTTTAGACTTGTTTGTGGATGGTTAAACTAAGGGCCCGTTTTGTTGGACGGAAAGTGTGTAATGGAAATGGAAATGAAATTGGAATTGAGTGTAAGGGGGTAAAGATGGAAAGTAGAGGTAAATTAGATAATGATGAGATGTAAAAGTTTGTGGGTACAGGAAAATTGTGAGATTGAGAGAGAAAACTTATGGGCTCAGAATAAATGTAAATTACAATTTTCAATTTTTTTTTTCATTTCCATTTGACAATTCATGTCAAACAAACATACCCTAAGAAAGTGAGAGAGAAAAGGAAAGTGAAGAAAGTAAATGTTTATTTTATATTTTACATATATTTTAAGACCCAAAAACTTTCTCTCTTCAGCTCACACTTTTTCTGGGTCACATCAACTTTACTTTCTCATCATTACCTCTACTTTTCATCTTTATCATTTCACTTTCCATTTCTTAACTTTCCTTCTTACAATCAAACGTAGTTAATTGGCGCGAAAAATTTTCTTCATGTAGTAGAGTAACCTGAATATTGAAACTTGTTTTGATTAATTATAGGGATAATTAATTAGAGGTCCCTCACAAGGGAGTTAATACTGGAAAAATCCCAAAAGTTGAAAATATTAATGTAGGGTCCCAAGGGACCTCACATTAATATATTTGAAAAGTGAAAAGACAGTTTTGCCCCTAGCCTTAAAATAAATTTACCCCCACCCCCACCCCCTCCCTCCATCGCCCCCCACCCCCTTCCCTCCCTCGGCCCCCACCCCCACCCCCACCCTCCATCGCCCCCCCAGCCCACCCCCTCCCTCCAACGCCCCCACCCCCACCCACTCCCTCCATCGGCCCCCCACGCTCCTCCCTGTGGGGGGGGCGATGGAGGGAGGGGGGTGGGGGTGGGGGGCCGATGGAGGGAGGGCGATGGAGGTGGAGGGAGGGGGTGGGGGTGGGGGGCGATGGAGGTGGAGGGAGGGGGTGGGGGGTGAGCTGGAGGTGGAGGGCTGGAGGGGTGAGGGGGGTGGGTGAGGGAGGAGGAGGGGGGGAGGGTGGGGGTGGGTGAGGGAGGAGGAGGGTAAATTTTTTTTAAGGCTAGGGGCAAAACTGTATTTTCACTTTTCAAATATATTAATGTGAGGTCCCTTGGGACCCTACATTAATATTTTCAACTTTTGGGACTTTTCCAGTATTAACTCCCTTGTGAGGGATCTCTAATTAAATTTCCCTTAATTATAACATTATGCAAAACAAATAATGCGTGATAAGAATTGTAGCTTTTAAAACATGAAAAGAAATTGAGTAATGATAGTAAGTTGTCAGTCAAGTAGGCAGACGCTCGTGAGAGTGTGGAAGCTCTTTTATCACAGCTCTCCTCGCCCACATTTTTTAATAGTATGTGAAATGCAAAAGAACGCATACTCGTGCAAATTATTTTTTCCATAAAAAAGTTAAATGACTTGGCATGTTGGTGAAGGAAGAGTTGTGCACGCAACATACATTTTAGTATTTGCTTCGTGAAATGGCCGAGAGGAATGAAATATGCATTAAAAATTTAATGCACAATAACATATTGAAGAATTGAATTTTGTAACAAGTACAGTAAAATTAATATATGCTCGCTGCCAGAAATATTCATTTTGATACACACCATAGTTTGGTTACTACTATAAAAGAGTACATTTTTCGTATTATAAATCAATTGAAAAGTAGTTAATACATATTTGTCCATTATGTTGGACTACCCATAAACATAATTTTTGGATGTATATTTCATAAAAAATAGATATTCCATAAAAAAATGTATTTGGATGTAATTTTTTATATATTTATTTCTCATTCCTCCAAAAAAAAAATCTCATTATGGCTCAATCAGAAAGAAATAGATATCTCATTCAACATTGGCTAACATTAGGTAAAGAATTAATTTTAGGCAAATTCTCTGAATTAATGATTATTTATTGGTTCAATTAAATTAGTTAAAGTATATAATGAGTTTATATATGAATTCATCTAAACCCAATTCATCTAAACCAACAATCCAACCAATTATCGTTGAGTCGACATGTGAAACGGTCAACAATTGACCGGTTCGATTCTTACAAAGCAGTGTAAAATGGACGACCCTTTTGAGCTAGTTCAGGTTAGAAATAATCTTAAAGAATAATACTCCCCCGATCCTAAATATAAGATCACTTTAGCTAATTTGAAAAAATTAAGTAAGACTTTCCAATGAATTAGGATTACATAAACTTCCCAAAATATCCTCACTTCAATTTAAAAGGATTGAGAGAGTAATTTATTTGTAAAATGAGTAGTGGGGTAATTTGTTCAAAACTTGAGAAAAATAGAAAGTTATATTATATTTAGGAACTTATCCACATTCTCAAAGTGATCATATATTTAGGAATGGAGGGAGTACATGCATTATTAGATAAAAAAAGTGATAGGATACTCTCAATTCTTTTTTTTTTTGGATTAAATACTCTCAATTCTAATGTTGATTAAACTATGAAAAACTTTATAAATAAGTTTATTTTGGACTTAGGGATTTGTAGGTGTGTCCAAGAAAGGAGTAATTTCTTAGGAAAAAAATATAGGATAAATAAAAATAAGGGTGATTTCAGCATTAGGTCGGCTTTGGCTGCCTCACCTTCCATTTTTGAAGGAGAATTAAATAAGTAAATAGGCCTCTCTGGAAGAATTTACTGTAGAACAAATTTCAGCTGAACTTGGTTAATCAATTCACTTTTTATATATCACAAATATTTTGATCTGATTTAGTTAATACTTTTAATTTTAATTTGACGTGACAGTGTTTTTCTGTCCTTCGACGTGACAGTTATATTTGGGGAAAATATACTTTTCTAATTTTTAGACTTATTTGTGGTTGGTTAAACTAAATAATGTTATTGTAGAACAGTTTAACATGAGACATGAGAATTTTTCTTGATGGTATCGAGTGACCTGAACATTGAAACTTGAAACTTGTCTTGTATTGATTAATAACATTATGCAAAACAAGTACTTCGTGATGTTAGCTTTTAAGTTGGCCAAAAAAAAAAAAAAAGTGATGTTAGCTTTTAAAACATGAAAAGAAATTGAGTGATGATGGCAACTTGTCAGTCAAATAGGCAGACGCTCGTATCGGAGAGTATAGAAGCACTTTTAACAAAAGGACGTGGGCTCGTGCAATTGTTTTTTTTAAAAAAATAAATTAAAGTGAATTGGCATGCTGGTGATTGGTGAAGTAAGAGTTGTGCACGCAACATAGGGAAAATTAATTTGAGGCCCCCACAAGGGACTTAATACTAGAAAAGTCCCAAAAGTTAAAAATATTAATGTAGGTCCCTCACTTTAATATACTTGAAAAGTGAAAAGACAGTTTTGGCCCTCCTCCTCCTTCTTCCCCACTCCTCCTCCCCTCCCCCGCCGCCGCCGCCGCAGCATCCAGACCGTCGCCTTCTCCGGCCACACACCGACGGCGGCGGCGTGGATGCGGCGGCGGCGGCGGTCGGGATGCGGCGACGGATGTGGCGGCTGTCGGGATGCGGCTGCGGAGGCGGAGGTGGCGGCGGGGGAGGGGAGGAGGAGTGGGGAAGAAGGAGGAGGGGCAAAATTATCTTTTCACTTTTCAAGTATATTAAAGTGAGGTCCCTTGTGACCCTACATTAATATTTTCAACTTTTGGGACTTTTCTAATATTAAGTCTCTTGTGGGGGACCTCAAATTAATTTTCCCTATTTTACTTCCGCAATCAGCCGGGACAAACGAAATGTGCATTAATAATTTAATACACATTTTTTATCGGAATAATTTAATACACGCTAACATATTGAAAAATTGAATTTTGTGACAAGAAGTACAATAAAAATAATATGCCCGCTGCCAGAAATACTCATTTTGATACACAATTTTAATTACTCCCTCTGTTCCTAAATATAAGATCATTTTAGGGAGGAGAGTTTGTTCATAAATATAAGATCAATTTCTAATTTGACTCAAGTTTTCCTCAAATTACCTCTATATTCTCTTCACCCAAAAAATGGTAGTTTGAATGTGAGAGGATACTTTTAAAATTTAGGTGGGGGAATTTTAGAAATTTCACGTAATCCTAACTCATTGGAATGTCTTCCTTAATCTCTCCAAATTTACTAAAGTGATCTTATATTTAGGAACGAAGGAGGGAGTACTATAAACGAGTACATTTTTTCGTATCATAAAGCAATTGAAAAGTACTCCCTCGGTCCCTAATGTAAGAGCCCAAAATTTGAATGGTTTTGGTCTCTAATGTAAGAGCTCACCCCATATTCTCTCCTCATTTAATGCGTTTTTTCCTACTTTACCTCTAACTCTCTTTCATATTTATTAATGCTTACGTATTTCTCTCTCTTAAAAGTAACATAATAAATATAGACAATTTTGAAAAATAAACATTAACTCCAGATACCCAACTAACATTCACATGTTTTTTTAAGAAGCATTTTTTTACGGCTAGCTCTTACATTAGGTACCGGAGGGAGTAGCTAATACATGTCTATCAATCATGTTCGACTACCCATAAACATAATATTTTAATTTAATACACATACACACTCTTCTTCCTTCAAAACATCACATTCTGTCGTTCAACATTGACTAACATTGGGAAAAGAATTAATTTTAGGAAAATCCAATTATTTAATGGTTCTAACAAATTAGCTAAAGTAATTTATAATGAGTTTATATACGGATTCATATCCAAATTAACAGAGTGTGAAAAGATACTTTAATTTGTAGAATAATGTAAGCATAAAAATACAGAACGCATACGTGATACACTGATACGTCTATCGAAAAATAAATACAGAACGCATACAAGTGACAACGTGATATAGTACTGCAACTTTTTAAGTTTCCATCATCCCATGCCTTCATCAAAGGTGTGTGAAAGTTAGAGGTGCAAAAACCACCTCACACTTGGTTGTAAAGTGACGCCTCTAAAATGCTTTTACACACACATGTATGAACTCGTAAATCAAGTAAATTAAATAATTAATCCTACATGGTTGAATTTCATGACATCACATGGCAGCCAACACATCTATCGGTTAACCTTTTTTTTATATAAAAAAGTTAACTTTACTTCCATAGGATAAAAAAATATATTAAAAATTAAAAATGTAATAAAAAAATTCACAAATTCCCCAGCGAATTCTTTTAAAGGCAAACTAATTAGCCTATTTAGGAATGTAGTTTGAAACTTGAGTTTAAGGTCAAACCTAGTTAAAGCTCAAACCTTAGATTTTAGAATAATCTTTTTTGTCAAAAATTAAGTTTCAGTTAAATTATATAACTAATCTTGGTTTTTTCAAAATAACGAAGAGGTTTGCGGTAAAAACTTTTGATTTTACTCGAAGCTATTTTTCTAGATGCTTAGAAGCTATTCTTTAGAACATATTCATTAAAAGACTTTTTCAATTTTTTTTGTAACCAGCTTGTTTTCGAAAAACTATTCTATAAAAATTATCTAAATAAGCCCTTTGATTTGATATTGGGAAAAATTCGGTTAGGTTTGTCTAAAGCAATTTAATGTCAAACAACTTCATAAAAAATTGATACATTATTACAACTCTTAAGATAAATATTTAAGTTACTTATCCATTTAGAACGAACCTTTTTTTTATCAGGATCCATTTAGAATGAATCGAAGACCCTTCTTTGTGACAATTTGTAACATTTCTATTTCTAGTGTCACTTCTTACTTTTTATCACTGCATCATTTCCTAAATATAAGCTTAAATTTAATTTTTATTTTAGAGATTATGATTATAAAATAAAAAAAGAACTGCAGTGTCACTTGTCATTGACAAGTTGTGGCACTTACTCAACACTCCATAATTATCTTTGTTGAGACTTGAGAGCAATTATCTCTATAAAGAATCACTTCAAAGTATTTTATACTTATGCTTTTTTAAAACTTATTACTTATTTATCTGCCTCAAAAATTATTCTATCAATTACTACATATATTTGACCTATTTAAGAAGGTTCTAAGTATAAGATAATTCTAGTTTTTATCCAAATTATATTTATTAATGATCCTCAATAATAAATAAGTGAGAGAGGGAAAGTGGATAATAAAGATAAATGATCATGATGCTATGTTAATATTACGCCACTTTAACTAATTTAATCAATTTTTTTAATCTATTCAAATAATCTAAAAGCATATGGTGAAACTAAGAGTCCGTTTGGTTCTAATAAGAAAGAAAGTTAAGAATTAAAAATGAAAAGGGTAAGAGATGGAATGTAGGGATAATGATGAGAGAGTAAAGTTCATGGGCCCGAAGATAAGTGTGAGATAGAGAGAGAAAACTTGTGGACCCGTGATATATGTAAATGATCATATTACCCCTTTAACTTTTCAATTATTTTCAACCCACTTTCTTTTAGATCTTACAACCAAACAAACCATAAGTGAGATACTACTTGACTTCTTTTAAAAAGTGAACTTGATTTTATTGAGAAATGGTAGTAAATTTTAGTCCACATGTTTTGTGGGTCCTACGGACAGATTTTTCTGAGAATGAATGGTTGCTGTGCGGCGTACGGTTGAACTCTCAAGGCTCCTGGCCATAACAGCCCCTATAGAGGGCCCACAACTAACACAAATTTCACGATGAACGGTACAGATGAAATCAGGCAGCTCAAACAGAAAAGCAGGCTGTGCGTGCGACACACAGGATCACACCCCAAAACCAGAAAAGTCCAAAAGAAACCAAGTGGCAATTTGTCTTTTAGCAGCCTCCAACGTAGAGATTCTCGTCCCTTCTCATCTGTCTTGGAACTTTCTGGATTAAACATATGGATAGCAAAAATTCAAGCTTTCAGAATTTGAGTACCACCCAAAATCTAATTCTTAAAAAATGATAATCCCTGAGATTTGGGATTTGAGGCCCAGGAAAAGATAAGTCAGTCCATGGTGGCCTAATACAAGCACAACAAAAAAGAAAGAGAATTTAGGTTTCACACACCTATTCTCTTAGACATGGTGCTCAAACTTTGCTTAATGGCCTCCCATGGTTACCCTCCAGGCCTTGTCTTACAGCATGAACTAGGTTTGACCAACACTTTGAAGGTAACATTTTTTGTATAGTGTGTGTTTATGGTTTTCTGATATGTGTCATGTTGTCATTGATTATTATTATTTGGTTTGGTTTTGTTTGTTTTTTTGGTGATGGTTAAAATAGGGTGTTCAGCCATTGTTGGCCTCACCTGCAACAAAATCAGAAATTATTAGATATAATTCTCCTGCTCTAAGGTCTGAGGAATCATTGAAATCTCAAAGTGGTGAATGTTTCAGTTCCAATCAGTTTGTCAATATTGAGCTAGCAGCTCAAAGGCCTTTGCTTAACGATGCCCAAGGTGAGCAGATGATTAATCTAGTTATGTTTTTGTGCCTATCGTTACATGGTACATATTTACAAAAGATTATCTGATTATTATGCTTCATGTCTTCTTACCAGTTGATTTTTTGGGAGTAAGTGAGGAAGTTAAATATGTTGCGCATTGATGATGTACCTTTTGGATTATTAGATTATATGTCAGCTATTGTGTTATATAAAGTTTCAGTTCAATAAAAATTATGTTAAATAAACTAGTTTAGAGAAAAATTCAGGCAACTCAAGTAAGTAACGTATTTAGCTTTCAATTCTCTCAAACAAGTCAATTAGGTCCTATTTTTAGGAATAGTGGGAGTGTGCTTTTATCCATGTCATGGCTGAACATTAAGACAGTATATGAACTCCGTTTTTCCATCTATCAGAGAGTGTATCCATATGTTCGATTCTTTGCATGGTCCCTGGAAGCCTAACCATGTTGAAATGTAAAACTTTTGGGTGTACAAAAAAAAATACAATAATTTGATTGCCTTCGTTGTCTGTTTCATTTGTTGTTGCTTGGTCATCCTTCTATTACAAGTTAATTCAATCATGATGTGTCGTGTTCCATTCAATTGAAAATAATGAGATTAATGGCAAAATGTTGATTTGTTCTAATAGATGCAGAAAACCACAGGATATATGAATGAAAATCTGGTTTACTAATTTTGCCTGTCTTTCCTTTATCTTTTGAAAGAACTGTGACTTGTTCTGTTTAATTCAGTTTGCTTTTTCATGTTATGTGTCTTGCTGTATAATCATACTCATCTTTTCTTGCAGCAGCCTGCCCAGATGCGGTACTCTTTGGCTTTGGAATTGTTGAAAAATGCACTAAGCATGATAAAATATTGCAGTTCCTCAAGTCTGGTGCTTCTGAAACGGAAATTAATGAAGAGATCATGTCTTCATTGTCTGACTCAATGAATTTGCAACTTCTAGGAACTGATGTGTCCCAACAACCATTTTCAGCTCCCCTTATCTACCCAGATAGCCAAATTGATATCCAGAAGTTTTTGTTAGACTTTATTGGAGATTCTGCCTTTTCGTCAAACATTTTAGTTCATCCTGATGGTCTTGTCTCATTCTTGGGCACTGGGAGTGAAATGAAGGACTTTCTTTCTATAGTTGCTGAATCATACCTGTCAAAAGCCTCATACAGGGGAGAAAAACATTCTCTACTTGTTCCACACTTCAGTAGGTATGAATATTCAAAACTGTTTATCCTGCAGTCAACATGACATGAATTCCTGTCTGTCCTTGTCAAATAAGCATTTGACTTCCAAAACATTGCTTTTTCTTAGTAGATTCACCACTCTTCTACAGAATGCTGATACATTTCTCTTTAATAAACTTGTAGATCTCTGGATCGGTATAATCTTAATTAGATTTGTTATTATTTGTACTGCACCAGTTATTTTTCATGTTAAGATTTTTACAAAGGTGAACTTAAAGAAAACTAATCATTTGGTTCTTATATTTTTGGCCCCAAATCTGCCCTACATTTTCCTGAACTTAGGAGTTGATCCTAAAAATTTCGTTATGTTGATCACTTTGTCCATGCTAAGGTGGTTGGTAGAAAGTAGACTTGCCAGATGAGGTGGATATCATTTGCTAATACCCAAGCAGGATAACTTTTTACTAGAAATTAGCTTAAGTGAAAGAACTTATTCTCTTATGTACACAATTATTGATCAACTAATACTATCCAATGTGGAATTAGGCACCCTATGATTATAGAATGTGTGCAGTAGACTTGCTTCCCACTGATAAGTAAACTAATTTCAGTTGGAATTAATCAAAGCATTTAGTATCATTTGCTAACAATAAACATTTATAAGATATCCAAAGCCCTGAAATTTCAAGACCACTATTTCACTCAAATTAGTATTATTTGCTAGAATTTGCATAGTTTTTTTGAGCATCTCTTGCCCCTTATGAGCCTAAGAATCGCTTCCTCCCATCCCTTCAAGGGACTTATCAATGATTTCCATGCTCTCCATAAACCTTCCTGCTTTAGAAATATCATTTTTAATCTTCTCAATTTCTCCAACCTCCATTTGTTCACATGTATCTTGAGCTAGGAGATTAATGTTCCCTGAAGGAATGCATCATGTGCTTTTTCACTGGTAATTTGCATTTTTACACCATCTATGCAGTCAGGATGACTGCCTTAGATATGGGGAAACCTTGTCAAGATCTTAATCAGCAGCTGGAGGTTTTACTAATGAACCCTCTCAAACTGGCATTCACTCCTCTGAGCTAAAAGTCTAGTTACTGGCATTTAGTTTTGAATTATTCTACCAGTATATCATGTGCATGTTTTGATTTCCAGAAAGAGCTCTGATGTTGTTAGTTTTTGGAGAAAGAATTAACTTCAACTGGGATTTTATATGGACAGGTTTGATATCAGTGAGGCAGAAGCCAGAACTCAGAAGGCCCAATCTATTTTGACCGCTCCTTTGAAGAGGTATGCAAGATAATCTCCTTAAATAGGTATCCTACTTCGCGTGTTTGAGATGTGATGTGCTGATTGACAGATTCCTGATCCATCTGATTTTTCCTTTATGTTAGGCATTATGGTTGATGGGTATTAGTTATGCATAAAAGGTTAATTTAGAAAGGCAAACTAAAGTAATTATATTAAGGATTTAGGCTACATTGGCTTTAAGATTTTAGACCTTCAAAATGTGTAACTATATGATTTGGGGGGACCAAAGCTGAAAAGCAAACATGCTATTAGATGGCAAGTGAATGCAGCAAGGGAATATTTGCAGCTGTCTTTTGAAAACAAGAGAAAGACTAATAGATATCTTGTTATGTTTAATCAAAATTTTAAAGTAAAGGAAAGGAAAATCAGTTGTCCAAATTTCTACTTGTCCTTTCACTGCACTCCAAGCTTCCAAATCCCCTCCTTCCATAAGACATGCTGTTGTTAAAATTGAAAAATCTGAGTTAGTGGTATCATGTCTATTAAATCAGCTGTACTTTCATTTGAGCTGAATGTGTCTCTTCCTGATAGCATGTCCCATTTGCCGAATGTATCATGTCCTTAGTTATTTCTTGTTGAAATATATTTCATATATTAATATAAATATATAATGCTTTGGCCCTTTGATTGCAGTCCTGAGAAAGTTAAGGTGAAGCCATCACTGAAGAAGAAGAAGAAAGTAGGGAGGGAGAGGGATCTTTACAAAAGGAATAATTTGCATGCATGTGAGAGTCTTCTGTCTTTAATAATGGACACGAAGCAACGTCGAAAAACAGCAATACATTCACTGAAAAAATGTGGCCCGGAACTTCCCGAGCTCCTTACCCAATTTAGTGCAGGCATCGCTGGAACTGGCCTAGCTGTTCTCTTATCAGTCATATGGAGGGTAGCTTGTGGAAGAGTGCCTTTCTGTGCATCTAAGCTTTTCACTACAAGTTTGGGATTTGCACTTGTGTGGCTTTCACGGGCTGTCAACAAGCTAAGAGACACAATCTTTGCCATCAGCAAAAACACCGGTAAATCGGGTCTGAAAGAATCATCGTATTCAAAAGATGAGGAGATTATTCAGAAGCTGGATAAGAACATAAGAGATATTTACTTCAGAAGTGCAGCATTGCTAGCCGTGGCAGTGCTATGCATCGCTTGAGCATCATCTCAGTAGGTGAAGCTACAATTTCCTTGAAGAAAAGATGATGCTACATCTTCCTCTGGGGAGTGATTGGAACTGCCCTCAAGTTTGCAACTTTGGTAACATGATCTTCAAGGTGCTAGCTTATGCATGAAAATCATGTAATTTTGGTTATTCTAGCCCACAGCTTGAGCATTGCTTGGTATGCTGGTTAGGGACACTGTATAGCATAATGTATACATTAGCAATGAAATCCAATGACTAATTTGCTCAAAAAATTTTAATGGTTTTAGACATTCCACGTGTCAAGGATTTGGAACAATCCTTGATTTATAAGATTTTCCTATAAAACAGCACATAAAGTAAATGAGCTTGTGAAAAATATGTAATGATGACGATGACGAGTTCTTCACTCCAAAAATGACAATGAAGACTCAATTTCATTATGCAACCACTGAATGTTAAATACTCCTGCATTAAATAGTTGTGAGCATTTAAGATAAAAAAAAAGACATCCATTTAAGCTCCAGTACTTTTTTTTAACTGAAATCTAAGCTCCTGTATTCGGGACACCACACTTGCAGCTGTTCCACCTCCTCTTAAGGCAAACTTTCATCCAGTCAAGTTAAATGACTGGTAGAAAAGCATTTAGGAAATCAAAAACAGCTACAATATTACAGTAAAAGACTACAAGAGTAATGAGTTAGAAATGAGAATAAATGATTTTAACTGTTAAGTCCAAGATGAAACATAATTGTCCATCTTCGAGAGGAACATGTGAAATCAGAATATGCCAGTTGCCTTGTGCAGTAAATAAGAGTTTTTCATCAATTGAAGAATATTCCAAATTGAAGAGCGGCTGTTTTAATTTATGGCAATCAATAAGTTCATTACATACATTATTTTATAAAACACATATATATGTTTTGTATTGTCATTTTGAATCACAAACGTGTAGAGAGTGAAAAAAAACTCGCGTATAATAACTGAAAACTTCACCTGCTTTCACAAACGTGCCTCTCAACTTACTTGAGTCTCAACTACTTTCATTGTGCACTAGAAAAATGACAATGAAGACTCAATTTGACTATGCAGCCGCTAGATATTAAATGAATTATTGAATAGTAGTGATTTAAGGGTAATAGTTGACTAAAGCCGGATAAAAGATATCCATCTAAGCTCTAGTACTCGTGACACCACACCTGCAAGACTGTTCCACCTCCTCTCAAGGAAAACTTCCATCCAGTAAAGTCAAATAACTGGTAGAGGAGCATTCAGGAAATCAATGACAGCTACAAAATTGCATTACAAGAATACAAGGGTATTTAGAGTTAGAATCTGATACCTGCCATCCATTTTTGAATATTTCAAAGATGATCCATACACACACATTAGGCAGGTATCACATTATGGAGTACATCACAATTGACATGTACCAATCAGTGTTGGAACTAGGGAGAGATATCCAAATTTGTCAAGGGTGGTTGAGTCTAACAATGGTTCCCTTCACATGACCAATGTAAGATCAAATTTAGTCTCAATTAAATTGAAATTATTACAAATATTAATGTCTTCCACATATTCTGGCCCTCTCTAGTATCATCATTTTCAATTGCAGGTGTGAATTTGCTGGAAGTCAAATCAAATTCCACTCCTTTCCATAGATGGGGCTATAATTTTCCCGAGAATGAAAGTGAATGGGAAAAGAATACGATTCTTGTAATCTTGCTGTGGATTTGCTTAACTAACATAGAAATCGTACTGAAGCATCCATCATTGTACACGTACGTTACAGCCAATTCTGAACACACACATTCTCATCATCACCTTTTTTCCCTATGTGTTGTGTCACTACGTAAGCATACATTTGGTGTTCACGTAGCACCATTTACATAACTATTCACTAGCATAAAGTTAAGTTGCTTATATTGTTTACCGAAAGTTTTAAAGTATGTCCTTATATAGCTATATTGCTTACCGAAAGTTGTAGATCGGGAAAGGTGGAAGCTATTATAAGGCAAAATATTTGTTCAAAAAAGTGGAATCGAAAACTAAATGAAGATTTTATTAATGATTATATTGAGAAACAAATTCAATATTTTCTTTTTTGAAAATGAAAAAAAATGACTTCTAAATTTCAAAATTCTAAATAGTTTATTTTGTTAGTATTGTGGTCACTGAACTAAAAAATGCCATTTTTCAACTTGATAATATATTTTATATCGGATTTTGATATTTAGAAGATATTTATATGGCATTCCTCCTATTTTTTATTTATTGAAATTTTTTCCTTAAAATTAGAAACAATTGTATAGAAATTATATTGCCCATGTTAAAATCACTTAGATCCCTGGGAATTGGTTGGCCCCAATTTTCTAAAAAGCTTTCCCAACTTTTGTCAAAATAAAAAGAAGGAAACAACAATCAAAATGCTATGCGAGGATGGTGGGCGAATCAGCAATGACATGGACTTGTATATGTTTTTGTGTGCCTATAGATGTTGTTCATACAAAACAATCCTGAAATATTATTTTCTCTTTTGTTACCCTACCTTGTTTTCATTTATTTACTCTCCAAATGAAGCTGCCCTTGTCTGAACACGTAAAGCAAGAATCAAGAAGAGCTTTCTCAATATGATTCCGGCACCATTTTCAAGCTAGAATCTTACTATTGATTTCATTATAATATCACCCTTAACACAATATGTAAGATAATTCAAAACGTGTTTCTTAATTAGAGAAAAAAAAAGAGATTATGGACCAACCAACTATATATGATTATACACACACACTCACACATGATCAGAAGCTTATTCACATTATTCCTAAACAAAAAACGACCAATGGGACACAATCTTGGAGTATAAATAACCATTTACAAATAATACTTCTTCCGGTCCATAGTATAAGAGTCAAAATTAAATTGAACTTAGTCCAAAATATGAAAACTCATCACATCGCAATCTCTCTTCATTGAATGTGTCTTTCATTATTTTGCCTCTAATATTTTTCATATTCATTAGTGCTCATACATTTTTCTCTAGTAGACTCATCATAAATAAGAGTATATATTGAGAAAAAATATATTATACACATATTTAATATCTTTCACATATGTTTTTGTGTTAAGAAAGGTGTTTTAAGTGCTATAATCTTATAATACGGACCGGACGGAGTAATATCCAGCCTTTTCCTGATTAATATACATCCGCTTTCATGGAATAATATCCCTCAGTAGATGCTTTCTGCGTTAATTAATTATGATATTAATAATTGATGAGCATTGTTTTCCACTACCCCATCCACACAAAGTAGTTGTTGTTATTATTCTTACGCTTCACTAACGACTAATGAGATATGTGTATGGAATAACATCTCATTTTCTCATGTGAGGTTTGCTTATTCAGAGACTTCAAACGAATGAGGTTGCTGAATCTGATACCTGCTGCCATCCACTTTTGAATATTTCAAAGAGCGCGTAATTTAATTTGCAGCTATATGTACAGTTAAATCCTCGTTATGTGGCAGTTTTAATTAACTTTATTTTGTAAGCTATTTTCAATGAATGAACAAAAAATGTGAGACAAGAAACAAGCAAGGTATAGATCCCCTTCTCAGTCCCATAGCATCAAATACCAGAAACAATAGGTGGCAAAAGCTTTCTTCTATGTGTAAATTTCTATGTGTCTTCCCCCGCTTGTTTGTTAAGAATCTTATCTTATTGGTGAATACACAACTCAATCGTTCCCACACGGATCACGTTTCCATAAAGAATGGTTAAGTTTATTATTTCCAATAAAAAGATGGTTTAATACCTGATTATTCTCTTCTATATCATAGAATTCTCCCCCCTCTAAAATCAACGAATATCACTGAGGCGTTGAGAAGTAGTAAAAGACAAAATAAAGTATTTAGAAAGTTCAAGCACTACCATGAACTTTCCTGATTGTATAGTTGTAGAAACAACAAGAAGTGATTACATGTTTTTTACGCAGAGTTCAAGACAAAAAAAAATGCATAAATTTTTATTATAACATGTGTAACAACTAACAAAGATATACTCAATATATTTATAAAAATGTGAGCTGAATTTGACCCTAAATATAAGATGTTAACCTGCTGAATCTCCCAAATTAACAATGATTTTCCCATAATACTGTATTGTTTTAATATATGAAAGGGTTTTCATTTTAAGGTAATTATGATGGAAGATGGTATTCCAATATAGGTTGGTCTCCTACCAATGTGCAAGTACATATGTAAATGTTATTTGAACCTGGAATTCAATCTTGATCCTAATGAATTCATGAACCAATCTCACCTAATTTTTTTTAATAAAAAAATGAAAGTTTTTTATAAAAAAGGAAAGAAAAACCATCGCATATATTTGTTATAATTGAGCAGCCTTTAACACTCTAAACATTAAAGAAGATTAGTCTTTAAGTCCAAAATAGTTTAAACATACCCGTACCTTTAAAAAAACATGACTAACTAAATTATATTTGTAATCTACCCAATTTGGGCATCTACCTTTTTATATTTAGAATCAGACAACACAGGCATGAATATATATATTTAATATATTTGCTTTTCACAGCGAGGCAACTTATGCCTATAAAACTAGCAGGTGTGAAGATACAAACGGAACAGAAGAAGTAGAGCTATATATATAAGTTGCATGGAAAGAAACAACAATAGGTTTGCGTCAAAACATTTGATGTGCAAGAAAATGAGAGAAGCACTTTCAACATTTCCTGCTTTTGGAGCCTTAAGCAGGCGCTTCTCACTGCAGAAGCATAGTCATAACCCCAAAACGGTGACACATGATTCCAATAATTATCCACCACCATCTTCACCAAATGTCATCAGAACCGTTCATATTCAAGCCAAGCCTCAAGATTCATCATCTTCCTCATCAACAGAAACAGTACCAATCAACATCGATTACACAATCCCAGCTCCCATAATCTCAACTGCTGAGAAGAAGGACATGAATAGTTTGTTCGATGACTACATCAAAAACACCAGATTCAAAATCACAAGTGTGCCTAATGTTGCTGGTAAGGGTCAGGGGGACACTTTGGTGGATGATAAGGATGTTAGTTACTATAAGGATCATCATGGTGGTACTAAGAAGGACAATAACCAAAGTGAGAGTTTCTCCAATTTCATACATCGTTCTAGGAGAAAGATAAGAACCACTTCTGTTATTAGAAGAGAGTGATTCCATGATTTTACTTTGTTATTAATAAGGTTGGTGTTGAACTACTTCATGGATAGTTTGTTTGCTGTGTAATGTGTCTTGCATTTTGATTCTGGTTTGATGACTACAATATTATGATATATGTATGGGATGTTTTTAGGTTACTTCGTATTTTAGCTTGGTCCCCTGTTTTTCATGTTTAGCTAACCACATTATCTACATAAAATCTTTTTATTCGTCTATTAAGCTAAAACAAGTCTAAAATTAAATGAAGAGCAACAGATCTTATGCCTGGCTTATGGTGAAGCAACTTCATTCATCTTTTCAGTCGTACTAAATTATGGTATTTATTGTATAGAATGAACTAAATTGATTCTACCTCTATACTTTGGGAAGTTAATCTTTATCCATAATAAAGAACACTATTAATGTTCATCATTCACTTTTTTACAACAATATACAAGTAATGAGACAAGATGGAATCTAAGGAAGCTTATAAGTGTGTTAAAAAAAATATGACATATATTAGCAAATTTAAATTAGTACTCTTAATCTAATTAAATAAAATAATAAATAATGTATTTAAGATTGAAAATAGTACTCCTTCATTCTTAAATATAACACTTAAATGATTTTCTAAAATTGTAAGACAACTTAACAAGTCATTTATAAGTTGATTTGCTTGAACTCTTTCTACAAATTAGTTTTTTTAACTTATTATAAACTGACATATAATCTAATATTATATAAAATATGTTATGATTAAGAGACTCATTTAGCATTTTATATTTCTCCAAAAATTTCAAGGGGAAAGAGACGAAAAGAGATGTTTGAAATAGAAAAGAGACATCTGATAATTTATTAGCAAATTTAATGGGAAAAATATAATAATCAAAGATACATCTGTATATTTTTTATATCTAAGGGGCCAATAACCACTAGTCATTACTTGCCGCTACCTCACCAATGCTCCGCCGTCAGCCACCGACGCCGTTGACCTTCAGAGCTTCAATGTTGGTAATTCGTTAAAGCATGTTGATATTTCTTCATCCAAAGTTAGTAAACCATTACCCTAATTTGCTAATCCTTTACACAATTTTCAGAAGAAATAAAATAAATTGGTAATTAAAAACATGTTGGTAATCCATTATCCAACTTGGTAACTCATTGATTATTTTGGTAATCATTTACAAATTTTGAGAAAAAATATAACAAGTTGGCACCGATAGCCGAGCTCCGCCATTGATACTGCAAATTATCAGATAAAATATGTATGTTGGTAATCCACTATCCTAATTTGATAATCTTTTTTCACAATTCTAGTAATATTATTAAAGGTGTTGTTAATTGAATAAAGTATGTTGGTAATCCATTATCCAAAGTTGGTAATCCATTACTCTAATTTGGTAATGTTTTACATAATTATAAGAACAAATAACGTTTTTATTGAATCTTATATTTAAGAATAGAGGGAGTAATGTTTGTAACTTAAGTGATACAATAGCTTCCGTTAAGATCCTCTAAGGCAGTAAGGCATGCGCATGAGGTTGTGTTTCAACACTATAGGGAGGGTATAATGAGTGAGTTTTGTAAAAAAAAAAAAAAAATCGATGGTGTGATTAATTTTGGAGGTATTCACTATCTTTTTAAAACATTTTTTGAGGTTAAATTTTTCTAATTTTTATAGGGAAAATTAATTTGAGGTCCCTCACAAGGGACTTAATACTAGAAAAGTACCAAAAGTTGAAATAATTAATGTAGGGTCCCAAGGGACCTCACCTTAATATATTTGAAAATTGAGAAGACACTTTTGCCCCTGCCCTTTTATTGATGGGAAAAACCTGACAACTTAATGTGCAGCCATGACAACTCGATGGGCATAACTTGACAACTGAATGAGCAAATGTGACAACGTGTTGGGCATGTGTTTTAAGTTAATTGCCCAAACTCAGTTAAGTTAATGGGAAAAACTTGACAACTTAATGGGCAGCCGTGACAACTCGATGGGCATAACTTGACAACTGAATGGGCAAATGTGACAACTTGTTGGGCATGTGCTTTAAGTTAATTGCCCAAACTCTGTTAAGTTAATGGGAAAAACGTTGTCACATTTGCCCATTCAGTTGTCAAGTTATGCCCATCGAGTTGTCACGGCTGCCCATTAAGTTGTCAGGTTTTTCCCATCAATAAAAGGGCAGGGGCAAAAGTGTCTTTTCAATTTTCAAATATATTAAGGTGAGGTCCCTTGGGACCCTACATTAATTATTTCAACTTTTGGGACTTTTCTAGTATTAAGTCCCTTGTGGGGAACCTCAAATTAATTTTCCCATTTTTATATAAGGAGTGTTGGTAAACTGGGTGTATATTTGTGGGCTGTAATTAATTAAGCCCGATGGTGTCGTTGAAAAATGGGCCTTGTCCTTTTTAAGGTTAAAATTTTCTAATTTTTATATAAGGAGGTGTTGGTAAACTGGGTGTTTATTTGTGGGCTGTATTAAATTAAGCCCGATGGTGTCGTTGACAAAATGGGTCTTGTCCTTTTGAATTCCTCCATGGGCCCTACTTGGGTTGGTAGCCTCTGTTTTTTATCACCTAATTCTTATTCCCTTAATTGGACCCAAGAAAAGAAACCATCAAGTAACTCACCAACCATGTTATACCAACTCCTCTTCTCAGGAAAGTAAGTCAATACCTCGTGTCTAAACATTCTTAATTTAAAAATAATATTCCAAATTTGGTTCACAGAGAATTGTTTGAAATTCCAAGTTATGTGCATATATATTATATAGTACTTCAAATTTACTGGTCAAAGTAATGTCTCTTCAAATCTTAATTTTTGCAAATAACTTATTTGGTCTTACGTCATGTATAATCCCACAATGCGTCACGTTTCTATAAGTATTTTTAACATCTTTCTCTTTAAAGGCGAAAAATTCTTGCACTTGATCACACATTTGACTACCTATTGTCAAATTTTGCATATCATATCGATGCACGTTTTATAGTTGAAAAATCGTCACCATCTTTTCCAAGTAAAATAGAGTTTTGATACATTATATATATAATAAATAGTGCCCAGATTCCACGATCCAATCGTGGAAAATTCAGGATCTATATTAAATATAAGTGTTGAATTATTACTATGAAATTAATTAACATGTGAGTACGATCAGAAGTTTGTTTATTTAAAATCTCAATTGCAGCTGCCACACATCCTAACAATTCACCTGATAAACAAAAAGTTTAAAGCTGAGAGCAGTGAGCGAGCAGCTTCAAAATAATGTAACAAAATTATGAAAAAATTAACACGAGATTAAGGACGAAATGCAATACGTGACAACTCAATTGACAATAGGTTTTGCTTTTTTCTATTAATGATTTATATGTTTTTTGTCCTGAAACTGACGATTTAAGTTTAAATCTAAGACATACAGTTATACTAAATGATTTGCCGGTAAAAAGACTTTTGTTTGGGCACCTAGTAACAGAGATTAGACGATGCAACACAGCTTTTATTATTGCTATTTAATTTGAATGACTGGAGATTTTGTGTGAACATGGTTTGATAACATAATATAGAAGGTAAAGTCAACATTAGGCAGAGATGTCATTTAGCAATAAATGGGAAAAGACACATGGGTGAAGGCAGAGGAGGCAAATTAAATTTGCAAGAGTTTGCAAGTGTATAATGTATAGTACTAGCATATTGGCCAAAAAAAAAATAATGTATAGTAGCATGTTGGCCAAAAAAATAATGTATAGTAGCAAACAAAAACAAGATTATGGTAAAAAAAACTAAAACAAGACCTGCTTCATGCTTTGTACTCCTTTTATTTATTTTGCGTAATTAAAAAAAAGCCACTTAAGTGTATATATTTGCTTCCCTGTCCACCTAACGCAATATTCCACACCAGACGGTGATCATATAAAATATATATGCATAGTTGTTGTCAAACCAAAAAAAAATGTTAAAACGGCGTTTAAACTATAATCATGATAATTAAAAATAACGGGTTCGGGTTCTCTCAAAATCCTTACCCTCCTAATCCCTCAGAATCCCTCTTTTGGGGTATTATTTTGTCCATTGAGATTCATCTAAGAGCTCATAATTTGCCACTTGTATAATTAAAAATAAAATAAAAATGTATTATAATATAAAATAATTTTTAGCATAAAAATTTCGACTATCTAGACCTATTGAAGGATCTATGAGATACAGACTTGTCTAGTTAACTGTAAAATTATTTTAGAGTTAACTGGACAAGTCTATATCTCTTATAGATCCTTCTATTGAAATGAAATATGTCTATATAGTTGAAATTTTTTATGCTAAAAAGTTTTCAAAAATAAAAAAAATTAAAAGTTCTTCATTTATTTTATATTATAATACATTTTTTTATTTTTAATGGTACAAGTGACAAATTATGAGCTCTTAAATGAATCTCAGTAGGCAAAATAATACCCAACATAAGGGATTCTGAGGGACGTTGAGGGTAAGGATTATGAGAGTATCCTCATCCTAAAATAACACTACGCAGCAGCTCCCATTGATCACGTCATGTCTTTTTTAATATTTTTATCAGAGTCATGTCTTTTTTATGTACAACAACTAACAACGATAATGAAAACTATAATTAGTCACACACAAGGCGAAAGCGATCATGCTTTTAAGTTCTCACCAAACCACCTGGCACAGTAGCACTAGACAAAATCATGAGAAATAGGATAAATTTTTTTCTTCAAAGGGACGACGAAAAAATGGGGGCTGAATAAAACATGTTTCTAAAAAAAGAATAAAAGTACTCGTTGACAAGGCAATGATAAGTGGACACATCCTTGTATACTACACAAGGGCTTAGTTGAAGTGTTGAACAGTTATTAACACATTAACCATGATTAAAATAATATAAATTACAGAAGAGAAAAAAAAAACTTACATGTAATGTGAGAATTAAAATAGCATTATGATAAAAATAAACATTAAGCATCAAGCTAGGGAAGTTCATTGGCTTATACATGATTAGTCAAAAAAGCTTTAGCGCGATGATTACTTAAAAAATGTATATTTTGTATACAATGCATATTCAATATTTAAAGTAACTTAAATATATCGGCAACTTAAAATCTTATCACATATTTTGTCATAAATATTTAACTCAATTGAAATAATGTCATCTCAATGTCCAACAGAGGGAAATAACATAAAAATGAACATAATTGCAATGTTTAATCTATCCAATTTCAGGGAGATAATCCAATCCCCCTGGTCAAAGGAGCAAGTCACCGATTTATTGTATTAATTCCACCACCCAATGAATCAATCCTATGAAATAAACCTAACTAAAAGGAACTAATCTTTTGTCTCATATATGTTGAAAATGTCAAAATATATTAATTTCTACCATTGACAGTTGATACTTTAACATTTTTTAGAAAAAAATATCAATGATGAACTACTCTATGTTGTTTCTAGAAGCAAGCATGTGATGAGAAGAAAAAAGGATAAGTTTTAAAAGGATGAATGGTGGTGAGGAAATGAGAGAACATGTTCACAGAAAATGGAAGACAAGTGCGAGGATCTATATCTTGTTTAGATGGTCCTTACACTATGATTGCGCACAATACAGAGAGTTTCCTCAACCTCACTACGTGATTCTCCATCTTTTATGGCTTACTTGCTAAAGTGTAAAGAACATGGTCCATATCACATTTTTATATAAAGCGATGACTCATTCGTTATATTAGCCTACCGACATAGCTAGCAAACTTCACAAACTCTAAATTCCTTTTTAGTCTCTAGTGGAGTACTAGTAACATTAGTGTTAGAACCCCATGATCACCCTCGTCATTCACCTAAACTTTATTCCTTCATGCTCAATTACGTACCCAAACGTTTGTATTTGTGTGTGTGATAAAAATAATCACTTGTTATTTTTCCTTTTGATTGCCAAAAAAGAGTTGAAACTCAATAAAAAAATTTACCAAATATGGACCTATTGTTGAGAATTATTTACTAGCGAGCTAGTGATATTGATACTTGAAATAGATTCTTTGAAACCACAAGACAGTACACAATTTTTTTTCAAAAAAGGGACGTAAGAAAATACAGAGAAATTTGAGAGTATTGAGTTTTTCTTTGCTCTAGACGTACATTTAATACTCTAAATCAGAATATAGTTAGTTGCTAACAAAGACAAGTAGGGGAACTAGTAGTAGTGGCACACAACACAACGGAAGATTTGGGATGGAGAAGGCACAAAGGTACCTGAAAAGCATATGCTTTAGCAATGATGTTGAGAGGGGTCGCCAATGTCAAATAATAATGAATATAGCTGGGTAGTAAAAAAAAAATTGCAACGAACGCAATATTTTGGCCTTTTAAATTTGAGAAATTGACTTATGATGCATGCATAATTGCACAAATTGGTATATATGATGTGGGTATTGACTCGTGTTTGCATGCCCTGACTCTTGCGGTTGCGGTCATTGCCACGAAAACGATGGCGATGCCTCTTTATTGAATTGGAACACCATGGTCTCGTCACTCATGTCTCATAGTGCCTTTCAATTTATCTTAAGGGGGAACTTCAAAGATAATGGGTCCCCACTTTGGACCCTATAACTGTTTACACTGATTTTCAAACTAATTATCCGTAGAGTTTATTTATTTATTTTTTTGTAAGTATAAGCATTGTCTCAATGAAGACAATCACATTTAAGTTATGTTGAGGCACAGCAAGCCTTTTAAACTTCTGTCTATCATGTTATCAGTAACCAGCCCGTTTTATTACACTTAGCCTCATTTGTCATACTCCCTCCGGTCCTATTTATAAGTCGTCAACCGCCTAAATTGTACATACCAAGGAATAGAGGTTAATGGAAGTTGCATAATTAAATTGGTCTTATTTTTTTGTCTTTTCCATTTTTGCCCTTTCCCCCTTTATCACTATTAACCACTACCTTTTCTCTCTCTTCATTAATCCTTTATCTATAAAAGTGCATTTTTCATCTTCTCCCTCTTCTCATCTTCCAATGTTCATTTTCCAATGTAAGAGTATATTAGGAAAATTTTAATAAATGAGTTAGTTAGTGTTAGTTGGTGACTTATATTAAGAACCAAAATTTAGAGGCGGTTGGCGACTTATAAATAGGACCGGAGGGAGTATATCAGTTTTATAAAATGATTCCATCACCCCTCATTACACTACATAATTTATTATTAATTTTAACATAAAACAATGGTTTTTTCTGGGATATTCATACCACCAGCTATAGATCAGAATCTATCTCACAGTACTAATTAATATTCATACGGTCAAGTTCATATGTCAGTGAATCTACTACCTCCGGTCCTAAATATAGGATCTAATTGACTTTTTTTTGGAGAGATTAAGGTTGCGAAATAGGTTATAAAATGATGACATATTTGATATATTTTTAGATTATCCATTAGTTTATAGGTAAAATAAACTAGTTTAAGGGAAAAAATTAGGTAAATCAATTTATAATTAACATATTTTGTTTTTTTAAAGATTTTCCAGAGAAAGTGAATTAGGTCTTATATTTAAAACCGAAGGAAGTATTATTTATAAGTGACCTCTCACGACTATCTATCTGTTATTTGGTAGTTGGGAAGAGACATGTCTATCTATAACCAATTCCTTGATCATGATAACGGTTAAGAGATTGGTTAAAGGACATGAAAGTGCCCGTTAGTGAGTATTTCACTCACTCCAATAAATTTCGAGTTCTTATATATGGGTATTTAACAAATTATATTAGTAAATAATAAATTTCGATTATGTTATGAGTACAATCAATTCAACCTAAATTTTATGCTAAATAATTTATTACTTCATTGATTTTGTCGTTGCTATTCCAAACGGACCCTATTAATTACTACTCCCTCCGGTCCCTAATGTAAGAGCTAGCCGTAAAAAAAAACACTTCTTAAGAAAACATGTGAATGTTAGTTGGGTGTCTGGAGTTAATGCTTCTTTTCCAAAATTGCCCATATTTATTATGGCACTTTTAAGAGAGAGAAATACATAAGCATTAATAAATATGAAAGAGAGTTAGGGGTAAAGTAGGAAAAATGCATTAAATGAGGAGAGAATATGGGGTGAGCTCTTACATTAGGGACCAAAACCATTCAAATTTTGAGCTCTTACATTAGGGACCGGAGGGAGTATATAGTATGTTTTAACATCTATCATTTCATATCTAAAAATAAAAATTAGTTAGAGTCATTTGATCTATTAGAATTAAATTAAGTTTGTCTATCCAATTTTTTTCCAAAATACCTGCTAATGATTAAATATAGGATCGTTTTACAAAAATTAACACACATCTTCATAAAATGTTTTGACTTTATTAATTTTTTCATTTATAAAAAATAGATATATATCTACTTCCTACATATATAATGAAACAAGAGATTATTCTTTTATAGTACTTAATAAAATAAGTGATTATTATTTTCCAAAATTAGTGAACTGTATTGTATGAAAAATGACTTATACTTAAATATAGTACACCAGTGTATGTTGAGGCCGGAGAAGAGTCAGAATTGTTGAAAACACTGGGTTTGAATCATCACGTTTCTGCCCATAATTATTGAGTTTGATTAATGAGTAGTCAATTTAGAAGGCTCAAGAGTTTTGATGCAACATTCACGTAATACCTTACATCGGCCACCCCTGTCACCTTTTCTTGTACGTCGCTTGTGCATCCAACCCAACAACTCATTTGTCCCCTCAACGTTGGCCTCTCTCTTTTAGACATCACACTATATCACAGTCCAATTTGTTCAAACTTCAAACTTGTTCGCATTGTTTCTGGATTCATACATGAATTATTAATAACCATAATTTTTATCATAACAAAGATCATTAATCAATTGTTGCTAGTTTATACAATTCTTCTTTTTATCATAAACTTGTCAATTAACTCTTATATTTAAAATTAGATAAATATGAAGTATTTTCTTAGGCCACACACACATTTAATTTAATTATATTAAGAATGTTAATTATATCACTTTGGCTTAGTACGCTGTGTTTTTCTAAATTCCCTAATCATCTTTCATTATTTTCTCAACCATTTTTACTTTATTAATAAATCAAGAAGTTGAAAAAAGATACTCCCTCCGGTCCTAAATATAAGACCTAATTGACTTTTTCTGGAAAATCCTTAAAAAGCAAAATAAGGTAATTATAAATTGATTTACTTAATTTTTTTTCCTTTAACTAGTTTATTTTACCTCTAACCTAATAGATAATCTAAAAATATATTAAATATGTCATCATTTAATAACTTATTTCGCAACCTTAATCTCTAAAAAAAAAATCAATTAGGTCCTATATTTAGGACCGGAGGTAGTAGAATAAACCCCCAAAATAGTACTAGTATATTTAGAAACGGAGGAAGAACTGATTACAGTTACAAAGGATGGGAGGAATGCTTTGCATATGGTGTCATATATAAGTGTTTGAGTTACGTATACATCTTATGTAGTAAGACTAATTCAACCAACAAACTACTAGTATTTGTTAAGGTAGTAAGAATCTCAATTCTTTAGAACACATTCAAATAAAACAGAGTGCAAAATGAATTAGTATCAATGTTGTATGAGTAATGGTTAGGAAAATACCTTTAATCTTATTAGAAGATGTGCTGTAAAAATCGGACCAAAAGGTTAGTCAGAGAGGTCTTAGTGACATAAATTAACATGGTTTGATCGCTCAGGTTGATGATTGGGTTGAAGATTGAACGATAACAGTTGAATCGATATGTGAAATGGTCAATGGTTGGATCATCCCAATTATCTGGTTCGGTCCAATTCTTACAACACCAATAATTAGAAGTTTAGAACAAAAGCTGGATTGATTTCCAAGGCATAAATCACGTAAATTATTTACATGGTCAAATATGTTATTAGAAGATGAATAGGGTAAAAGATTTACACTATAGAAATGAGGAATCACGAGAGTGGGAAAGAAAAGTTGGCTTTGAATTGGGATTCCCCAGAAAAGCATGGATGTCCAACCAAAAGTATTCAACTTTCAATTCAAGTCCTTTCAATTAATTAATCAAATAGAAGAATAACACGGGCATATAATGAGGACCCAATATTTTGCTTTCTAGAATATTTCATTGTTAACACCGTCTCAAACCTGGCCGACGATCATTTCATCATATATCTGTGATTTGGTTCCTTCCACTTAAAGCCTCTCTCTCTAAAATTGAAATCACATTTCATTAAATATTACTCTAAAATTAAATTATAATCACAGGGCTTGCCAGCCAACAAAGCCATGTCTGGTGGGACTCAGCTGGTAAAAACTAAATTTGGCGCACGTGGGCACGTGGTTAGGCCTGAGGTAAAATTATTTGGCCAACTCGCTTTATAGGGACTTCTCGGCATTCTTATAAATTACAAAAATGAAAAAAATCAATGGAAATGATAATTTTTTTTATAACAAATGGATATAATATTTTAAATGCAGTATAATCCACGAGGATTGCAAACCAACATTACTAAATTTCACTGTAGGCTATAAGTCCTAAAGTGAAATTAAGTTGTAATGTAAAATGGCATATCAATACCGTGGTTTGGAATGGCGAACATGTTAGACAAAAAACTAGACAAATTTTTATATGAAAAGTGATACTAAATAAATTTAAATGAGTTCAACAAATTTTTAAAAGTATTTTATTCATGAAAAACTGAAAAAATCCACGTGAAATTAAAAAAGGACACTAAATTATTGTGGCATTTACGTCTTTTCACAATTTACGAAAACCTTGAATTTGGAAAATCCCAAATTAGTCCAAAATGAGGAATATGAGGTTTTCATGTTCTATCAAAAACATAAGGACAAATGTACAAAAATGTCTATGTAATTGTCACTGTCACTGAGATGCACTCAGTACCATGTAAAATATTTTGGAGAAAAACTACCGATGAAATTTTAAAACTGTGACAAAAATGTCCATTATTGTTAATTCAAGATAATTGTCATTTAATAAACCATTAAGTGTCATGTGGGTGTCCATGTGTCATCTGACATGGACAAATAACTAGGGAAAATTTGTATTGTGGTAGTCCCAAGGAAGGAATTTTAATACCATTAAGTCCCAAAGAATTTGAAGATTATTACCCAGTCTCATGAGCTGGAAAAGATTCTTCTTCCCTACACTAAAATACAATGTTGTAGTCCCACAAAATACCTCTCTTCTCATCCTTCTTCTTCTACGGGCGACTTCTCTCCCCCTCCTCCACCCCTCCTCCACCCATATGCAAAAGAAAACACATGTGGAGCCAAGGGAGTGAAGGATGAGTTTAAGAGAGCAGTTTGAAATTCTTGGAGGCCAAAAATGGAGAACTCATGGGTAATTTTCCACCCAAAAATGTTTAAGGTGCTTGACATTTTTAGAAAAGTTTAGTGTATTTTTGCTCTTTTAACCTAAATTTTAATACTAAATTCGTGAGATTTAATGTATTCCTTATTAATGCCAAATATGTTGGAACTGCTTTAAAAATAAGAGATAAGTACTTTACAACTCATGTGAAGAAAGAAATGTTTTGAAAGTCATACCAGATGTCGAGTCAAAAATACGAGCGTATCATGGTCCAAACGATTGAGAAATTGGGAAAAATGGTTGGACCTTGTCTAACCCTGGTCCAATAGCGAGCAATGGTCTAAAATCATATTTATTCCAGCCCAAAATGGCTCATATGGAGAGGCAGCTCAAAGCATTAACCAATTTGTTTTTATGGCAGGTCGACAATCCAAACAGTTGGACCGTTCAACTCGGTTCAGGTCTTAAACCCATAAATGAAAGTCAATTGAACAAAAGGTTTACATTACCTAATTTCTTGTAAGCTCAACACTTATTTATTAATGATATTAGGTTTCTACTAAAAAAAGGTTTATGTGTCTAGATCAAATTTAAAATTCCCATATTACTTCTTTATGATTTGTGATTTTTATGATTTGACGAACTGTTCATCTTTTAAAATTTCATATGGACTTTATTGCCATTTCACTCTCTATCCATACATTGAAAAAGAGTAGTTTTAAATAAAATATTAGTAGCAGTAAAATCAAAACGTAGAGGGTTGATTTGAGAATCAACAACGAAGAGGAGGATAGTCCCGGTGGGTCCCACATGCAGGTTGGTTCTCGTCCATGCTTCGTGGGAGAAGTGAGTGCTCGCCTCGTGCTTACCGGGCGCTACCGCCTCCCCTAAGGGACCCACTAACTCCGGTCATAGCTCTTGTATCGTCTCTTTCCAACCCCTGTGGGCCCCACACACACATGCCCTGATGGCTGAGCCTCTCCTTTTTTATTTATTTTTGGCTTCCCAACTTGCTTTGCTGCCCCCTAAATTTCCCATATTGCCCCCATTCTTCTATTTTCATATGCCCCAACTGTATTTCACTTTATTAGAACTTTTATTTATTATTAATTCAAGTGGTATTCTACATTAACTAACTCAAGCCTGTTTCCCTGAAACATCACATGAATACATCCCACTCTATTTAATTGCTCCACATTGGGAAAAACACAAATGACTTGCCCTTTTTTTACTTTTATTTGCTGGACCGCCCTTGATTACTAAGAAAGGAGTAACAATCTAATGCATAAATGGCATCTATTTTATGTTTCCTCTAATATAGTGTTTTTCCTGATCAATACTTTAATTTCTTTTAGTCCGAATCAATACTTTCTTAATATTGTATTCATAATAACGTTTTAAATTAACAAGGGAAAATAATTGAAATGTAATGATTTATTTTGATTATGAATCGACTAATAGAATACACGTTTTTTGTTGCGTTAGGTACAAGCCATGGCTGCCACCAAAAGAAGAACAATACAACCTACAAACTATTATTATTATTGGCTTTGTTCAATGATCAATCGGATCTCGTTTATGAACTTTCAATTCAATTATTGACATGGTTAATATCTCTAATATGAACAATATTACGAAACTCTGTGTCGTATTAGTAAGAAAAATGTTTATTGATCCAACCAAATTATTTTTTTAAAGAAATATGATAAAAATACGGTTCCAAAGACCAAACGTAACAAAAAAAATAAGAATTCACATGATGCGTTCGGTTCTTAAAAGTTAAAAAAAATCACGGGTGTCAATAACAATAATAAAGTAAAATATATTTTAAATTTAATAGATTCAAATTTATATAATTTTTTTTTTTACATCAATTCCATCAAACTTTTCAATCACACAAGCATACGTGTTCTATTCGTTTCATGTTGATACATAATAAAATGATAATAATTTTAAAAAATAATATACATGAACTCATATGGTAAACAACCTGACGAAACAGATGAAGAGAGCTTGATGTAAGAATTCTTCTTTTTTTGATCAAAAAAAAAAAAGAATTCTTCTTTTGGCTAAAAATTAATCAAAACACAAAAACAATTTCTTCCAACCCCGGCCTTGGTCCTACTCCTAACAATCCTTGCTGCAAGCTTAGCGAGCTCATATAAACTGAATTAAAAAATCAGAAAAATGAGGTCAACATTTTTAATGAACATTATATATATATATATATATATATATATATATATATATATATATATATATATATATATATATATATATATATATATATATATATATATATATATTCTCTCCGGTCCTAAATATAGGACCTAGTTGACTTTTTTTAAAAATCCTAAAAAAAAGCAAAATAAGTTAATTATAAATTGATTTACCTAATTTTTTCTCTTACACTAGTTTATTTTACCTAGGTAGTATTACTTAAATCTTACGGGCACAAAACTACCCTCTAAGCCTGCGTTGAGAAAATTGAATTCAATTTTGAGAGTCACGAGAGTGTGGTTAATTTGCCACGTCATCAGGAAGAGATGTAACATTATTATTACCTGGCTTGGCTTTTCATCGCATCATATTCGTCGCACCATATTGTTTTAATATTTTCTCTCATTTCATTTCATTACATCTCTCTCACTTCTTCTTCTTTTTTTTGGATAAAAATTAAATCTCTCTCACTTCTTAAACCCTCAAAAACCATTACCACCAACACCTCTCTTCTCTTCTCTTCTCTTTCTCTCCAAATCATCATCATCATCATCATCATCTTATACTTCTTCCTCTCATTTCTTACTTTCTTTATCAATCTTTTTTAATCTTTCTCTGATTTTCGACATCGCTCGTGACAATTCCAATTCACTCATTCATTTTTTTCATCTTTTGATTTTCGCCTGCGATTTCTCCGATGCCTATGGCAACGGTTCCAGTTCCGTCAATAATGCCGCCGATTCAACCACCGCCGATGTACATTTCCGATTCCTATTCTATGATTTCATGGTTTCGCAGTGAATTTGCGGCGGCCAACGCTATAATCGACGCGCTTTGCGGCCATTTGGCTCAGCTTGGAGGAGACGACGGTTGTGACTATAGCTCTGTCTTCTCGGCGATTCATCGGCGCCGGCTTCACTGGATTCCGATACTGCAGATGCAGAAGTATGAGTCTATTGCTGAGGTCGCCTTGGAGCTCCGACGAGTGGAGGAGAAGAAGGCGGAGAGTAAGGGAATCGGAGAAGGTGAGAGGAGGATTGAGGATTTGGAGGATCGGTTCGATGAGGAGAAGAAAATCGAAGAGAAGAAGGCGGAGAATGATTTTAATTGTGAAGGTAATGATCGTCATGAAGAGTATGATTGGCCTAACAGTGAAATTACTGATTCAGGTGAGTATAATTATTTCATTTCCTTTTCTTTGTTTCTTGAGAGATTTTGTTATATTTTTTGAATGAGTAATTTTTGAACCATGTGATATAACGAAAGGCAAATAGGATTGATTTTAATTTGGTTTTTAGTAGGAGAATTTTACTAGTTTTGTGGTTATTACTTATTAGTATGCGCCTCCTCAAAACGCGATGAATTATTTTTTATAAGAAAAAGAGAGAAAAAGAAAAAAGTGCGGTAGGATTTTGGAATTATTCCTCGAATCGTTGCTTTTTTTTTTATTATGAAAAAATTATTCAAACAGCTCTTTTTGTTTTCCAAAGAACTTTCGTTTTTTATGTTTTGGTTGATAGGACTTTTAATAAATGCACTTTTGTCTCAGTGGAATCCTGTTAGCATTTTAATTTTAATTTGACAAATAATTATATTGAATCAGCTTGTTTCTAGAGTTTTCTTTTTCATCAAAAGCTTGTTTATATAGTTGGTATTATGCGTATAATAATAATTATAATATGATGATGATGATCCATTGTATAAAAAAAGTAATTTAATGATCCATCTAATTTTTTTGGGACTAATTATTATGATTTATTAATTAATACAGCACAAGTTACCTATTTTTAAGATTTCTATGGACTCCGGTAAATTAGACAAAGTCAAAAGAGCGAGCGATGATTTTAATGTGGACAAAAATGAAAAGGGAAAAGCAAATGTTTTGAAATAGTAGTACAGTAATAATTTTCCAATATTTTGGGGTGGTTTGGTTTTGCTTGAGAATAACGAGGCGAGAAAAGGTTTGGCCGCATTCGGTGGTACGGTGAGTTCGGAGGAGTAGTGACTAGTGAGTAGTGAATTGCTTAGCGTCGATGTAGACAACCTTGAGATTTGTGCATACTGTAATTAAATCTTCTCACAGGCGGCGGAGCAGGTCGCGTGCCCGTCACGTGCCTTTGATTTTTTGTACTGAAATGAAATTTATTGATAAAAGCTAAAAAGTTTAAGTTGGTTAGATTTTACTGATATACAGTACATATTTAATTAATTATTATTTTAAAGAGGAATGTACTACTTTCCAAGAAAGTTGTTCATAATGAGATGAGTTAGTGGGTCAACCCAGTGTTACTTAGAGCTTGTTTGGTTGTAGGAAAGTTTGACAAAAAATTAGAATTGGAAAGGGTAAGATGGAAAATAGGGGTAATGATGAGAGAGTAAAGTTTGTGGGCCCCACGATAAATGTGAGATGGAGAGAGAAAACTTGTAGGCCCGGGATATATGTAAATGACCATATTACTCCTTAACTTTTCAATTATTCACAAGACACTTTCTTTGATTTGTGGCAACCAAACAAGCCCTTAAATTGTGGTTGATTGAAATGTGTTCCACAAAGGATTGGATAAAAAATGTTATAGAAAGACATTTGGTCTGGTGGAAAATTAAAGACATTAATGTTCATTTGCGTGTTGAATGTGTAAATGATGGCATTGGAGTAAATTTTGTGTATTATTTGGTTTGTAGGAAGTCAAGAAATGCAAGGGACTGTGATTAACATATGTTCAAAGCATGAAGAATGTGAAGGACGATCTTCTAAGATAACGTTGAGGAAAGGTTTTCAAGCAAAGGAGACTGTGAGGGGGCATACGGCAAGTCCTTCTTTTGCGAATTCATGAGGTTCATTTTTATAACAAAAAGCAAATTAAAGTGTGTATTGCTTGCTGATCAATTGGAAGATAACTGCAATTGGCAGGTGAATGTTGTGAAGGGGTTAAAGCTATACGAGGACATTTTCAATGATTCTGAACTTAGTAAGCTCACCGATTTTGTCAACGAGCTTCATGCTGCTGGCCAGAATGGAGAACTCTCTGGTAAACAGCTCTAAACTTTTTAACTTTCTTTATTGCTTATTGTCTGTTAGGCATTGGGATTTTGGACTCAAATAGACGACAAATTTCCAATCTAGTTCGGTGAATCAAACGGATTAAAAGTTTTGGCAGAATCTTGATCTATTTATATTTAGTCATTGTGATGGCTCCGATGGGTTGACTTCCTCAACGTCATCTGCATGACAGGTTTAAGCTCAATAGACAGCAAACGATGCAATCTATTGATTGTCAGCTATAAAAACGACTAACAGAAACTTCTGGATGAATGCAGGAGAAACTTTTGTACTATTTAACAAGCAAGTGAAGGGAAACAAGCGAGAGATGATTCAACTGGGTGTACCAATTTTCGGGCAGATAAAGGAGGATTCAAATAGTAAGGACAACACAATCGAAAAAACATTTCAATAGTATAACAGTTTTTCTCTTGCATGAGACTATTGTTTACTTTATGGGTTAATCTGTAAATCTGGGTTTTCTAATTTTGTCTGTAGGCAATATAGAGCCAATCCCATCTCTCCTTCAGAATGTTATTGATCACCTTATCCAATGGCGATTGCTCCCCGAATACAGAAGGCCAGATGGCTGTATCATCAACTTTTTTGAAGAGGTAATATTCCAGCCTTTCGGTTTACTGTTTTCCAACTATGTTGTGAAACAATAGTTGCACCATTTCTCACCAACACAATTCTTTGGCAAATGTCTATACAATTGTGTCTGTAGGGTGAGTATTCTCAGCCATTCCTTAAACCACCACACCTAGATCAACCTCTGTCCACGCTTCTTCTTTCTGAATCAACCATGGCTTTTGGGCGTACCCTTGTGAGCGAAAACGATGGGAACTACAAAGGGCCACTCATGCTCTCATTGAAGAAAGGGTATATTTATATATGAAAAAACTGATAAATACTCTCTGCTCTCATAAATTTTCTTTTTATAGTAATTAAGATTTTTGTCACAATGCTAAATACTAAGTCTTATAAAAATAGAAGGACATAACAACAGTCAAACGTAAAAGGAATATTTTTCAGAGAGCGAAATTATGAATTACTACTGCATGTATAGCACTTAATGGTCTCTCCATTTGTTCCCTATTCTGTTCAGTAACATAGAAAATTTTGTATATTTTAATTTCTAGATTTGGGATAGCAGGACCAATTCCTAGTTTTGCCTTGTGGCAGCATTATTAGTTTATCAATTGGACCCAGAAACCTCTTCTTTTGTCCATTCATACTTTTATATATAATTGAGAACGCGTTGAAAATGGACCACTTGTATTGTGCATTTGTGCATTAGAAATGTGTCCTCGGAAGTACAGTACCAATTTCATTCCAAGTTGTTTTCTTCGTTGAATGAGCATTAAACGACAGGCAACAAATGCCGGAAAAGCTTTTAGGATACTGTTGAGGAAAGTTAGGTGTGGCAGCTTAAGCATTTTTGCACCTGCATTTAGGTAGTAGTTGTGTCATGTGTGGAGCATTTGGTGCCAACTTCCTTCAAGAGACTACCTGCAAATAAGCTCACAAGAATTAGAACCTTGACCATCAGTTGTCTAAAAGAAATGTTTGTTCCTTGACTGAAAAAGGTGTCTTGTGTAATGCACAATACACGGAGAATAAGTGAATTTTATTCATTGCTTATGAATAGTAAGGCTTTACATAGATTTAGTTTTAATATTTTCTCACTTGTCTAAAGTATCGTTACAATAATTACTAACCTAGATTTAGTTTTAAACTTTTCTCATCTGTCTACAAGTATAATGACAATATTTACTAGCCTGATGCACTTTTCATAAAGTGTGAGCACGTGATTCAATTAGGAGTGCCTAACCTTTTTGCAGGTCTCTTCTAGTGATGAGAGGAAACAGTGCTGACACAGCAAGGCACGTCATGTGTCCATCCCCAAACAGAAGGATCAGCATCACCTTCTTCAGAGTGAGACCAGACTCAAATCAATACCAACCACCAACTCCTTCAATGATGAATGCCATGACATTCTGGAACCCTGGAATTTCTGGACCATATGTGCCGCCAAGTATACCTCCCAGTGGTCCCGAATGGGGAGTTCTCCAACCTCCAATGGTGATGTTAGCCCCTGTGAGCCCTCGTAAATTGGCCAATGGGGGAGGAACTGGGGTATTCTTACCCTGGAATGCACCACCCAGGAAACCTGCAAAGCACCTTCCACCACGCGCCCAGCGAGGACGACTTCTGGAATTACCTTCCTCACCTGAATCACATATATCAGACTCTACTGAGCCCAACATCAGTGCTTGAAGGAAGAGCAAGTCTATGCCAGTGTTATTTATTTTGTTCAAAAAACAAGGTCCAGCTGTCATTATAGGAGTTTGGTTCTCACATTTTTTTCCTTTCTTGTATTCTTCATTACCTCTATTTAGAGTAGATGTAGTGGTGTTCACAATAGTTTTTTCATGGATGCCAATCATAGTACAGAAGTGAAGGAAGTTAATTGTATGCAAAGTTGAGTTTTGTGTGAATGGTGATTTCTGTTAAATCTTCATCTTCATCTTCATCTAGCCTTCGTTAATTATGTTGATGATCATCCCCAATTCAGCTTGTTAAGTATGCTGTAAACGTGTAAAGAAGGTGGAACAGTTACCTGATTATCTGTTAATAATTAATACAATCTCGCCAAAGAAAAGTTTGTTTCTAATATGTTTAAAAAATGCATTTTGTATCATGTTTTTATGTATGTATGGTTTCTAGGCTAACTGTCTATAAGGACGTGCCAATAAATCATTCAAATGTCAAGCCAGTAAAACAACACATCGAGAAACCATAACGACTCAATGGTTCTGTCATGTTTGAAAACTTAAACTTGCAATTCCAGGCAGAAAGTATTTAACGAGAACCGTATGGAAGACTCACATCATCTGCCATCACACTATGTTTGTGCCACAGCCACAATAAAAAGCAAAATTTCATCCTTTTTTTCGCATAAAATGATTAAATTTTAAAAAGTCCAATTCTCATTCGGGAAACCCACAAAGACTGCCAGAATAATGCAAAAAAATATTTGCAACCATATATTGGTTTAAGTTTCCTCACAAGTCACAACTCATAAGTAACAAATCAATCCTCATAGAAATCTTAACAAATTGAATCACTAATTGGTTTCAGAGCAAGTTTGTACCCAGGCAGAACATACCTCGAAAAGAATTGCCTTCAAAAGCCAGCCCTTAGTTCCTGCGAAGATTGAAGAGCTCATCAAGCCTGTGTCTGACAGCTATTATTGAAAATGCACCCAAAATTCATCTCACAGCCCCTTCAGTCTTCAGCATGAAGCAGGTTATAAAATGAGTAGGTGCAAACCTTATGCATTCCTTGTGAGTATAAATGACAACACGTTCAATTATTTGATGCAATAACAAACATCCCCTGATGTTGTTATCATCGAAATCAGTTCTCTTGAAAAAATATAATGAGCACACTCAGCTGGAACAGAATTTTACATATAAATTACCATCAATTAAATTCAAAAAGGACGATTTGATAGGTCAGTAGGACACTTACTGATGCTAATCAAACACATCGATTCAAAAAGGATGAACTTAATAATCACTTACTGATACCTAATCAAATAAACTAAATAACGACTGATTCAAGCATAACCTTCTCTTGACACTTAAGAAGAGAAAACAAGACTATAAATATATCAGTTGGCAGAGACTATATTGTGATGTGTCCAGAAATACTGGAAAAAAATATCCATGAAGAATTATTGTCAGAGAAACAGTTTCTTTAATACAGTCACAGGGGAAAACGAACATCATTACTGCTATATTAATTTTTACAAACGTAGTAAAACAAATAGTAAATTTCTCTGACAAAGGCCAACTAGCATATTCATCAGAGGAAGAAGTCCCAAGGCAAATGCATCAAACGTCTCAAGGCTTAGCAGGCTTATCGTCGTCGTCGTCATCTTCAATGTCCCAACTCAAGTCTTCATCTTCTTCGGCCACACTAAGCCGCTTCCGCAGATCAACTTTGTTTGAGCTACTGCTCTGAATCGGTCTCTTTTCATCAATAGAGCTAAGATCCTCAATCTCATCCCACCCAAGGTCTTCCTCCTCCGGTGCCGAGTTATCATTAACTTCAATGGAAGGCTTTCCATCATCAGCCTTTCTTTCTTCCACCAATTTTGAGTAAGATTCCGTTGGTGAGTCATTCTTCACTGCAGAATGCAATTCAGCTGTTGAGTCACCACCTGCTTCAATGACATCAATGTCGCTTCCATCATCCACTTCATGAACAACTTCCTCTTTCTCAACTTTAGATTCCACAGCAGACTTGTCCTCCTTGCTATCAGTCCCTCTATCACGCAATGAATTATCTTTCTCCACAGTTTGATGCTCATGTTCCTCACTAGAAACATCTGCTGCCACCTCATTACCAGTAGAAGAGCTTCCAGCTGGCAACTTTGTATCAACACTTTTTTCCATCACTTCACCACCCACCTTTGGGCTAGCTTTAACCTCATACCCCTTGTCACCATCTTCGTCCTCAAAATCCCAGCTCAAATCCTCCTCATCGACGGACGCTCTCCTCACAAGCCTAGCCCTCAATTCCTCAGCTTTCTTAAGCCTATAAACTTTATAACAATACCTAAACCAGAAAGTCTCATGATCAACACTACTTGGAACAACCTTCCCATATATACCCTCCATATCACCATTCTCCCTAAAATACCCCTCAAATTCCTCTTCCTTCCCCTCCAATGAAAACTCCAATTTCCACTTATTATAATCACTCAAATCCTCAGGCTCCTCACAATAAGTACCAACATCACACTGAATTGCACGAACCTGAGCATCAAACCTACTATAGGCTCTCGAATTAAAGCTCCTATCACCACTCAATTTCTGATTACTATTGACAGCATTGTTATTATTATTGTCTGAATCAGATTCAAGAGCGAGAATTGCGTCCTTACCTTGAGATATGATCTGAGCCGTTCCTTTCACCAGAGAGTTCCCAAACTCATCGAAAGCGTGGCCCACTGTTTCGAGCGAACCATGAGCGACCTCAATCTCTTTTTTCAATCCAGTGCTGAATTCCTGGAGATCACGACGGTAAGTCTCGAGGATTGATTCCGATTTGACTGTGAGGTTTTTGATCAGACCCCCAAAGTTCCACGCGGAAGCGTTAGGGTTTGAGTCGCTCGCCGACCCATGTTCGATTGGCGAGGAATCGCGATGAGAGTCGTTGTTTTGGCGAGCATTGTGAGGAGGAGATTCGGATTGGGGAGGATGTGGATCGTCGGAGAAAACTGATTTGAAGAAATTCATAGGGAATTGAAGGAGTGAGAATGGGATAAAAGAAGAGTTTATGATAAGATTTGGGAATTTGTCACTGTTATTGAAAAACAAAAGAGGATCTGTTCCTTTCTTTCTTCTTCTTCACTGGTTCTATCTATCCATCATATGCCCTACCTCTTTGGCTAACGTTGAGCTCAAGTTACCTATCTTGGCCTTTGTATGTAAAATTTGTAATTTGTAAATGGTATAAGAAGAATACAGGCTAATCAATTATAGCTCCCTATAAGCAATTTTATTAAAATAAGGTTTTACAAAATAGTGAAATTAATTTTAGGTTCTAGGATTCTTAATGGCAATGCTCATTAGTCATTACCGTGTTGTTTTTTTTTTTTGGACAAAGGAATAATTTGCATTGCAATTGAGAAAAACAACAGTTTACAATTTAAACAGTACACCAAAATGAAATAGTTTCAGCCGATGCCCTCTCTCACAGAGCACCCTGAGCTAGCATTAAAATCGGCAACACAGATAAGGTAAAGAGGGCTTGGGGGCGCCACATCATTGGATCCCCAAGACAACCCCTTTGCAGCTGATTTGGCAACCCAGTCCGCTGCCAAATTACTAGATCTAGGAATATAAGAGAAAAGAAATTTAGAATGCTGAAAATGCAAACAGGCTTCCTCCACCCACTTCCTAGCAGGTCAATAAGGGCACATCTGGCCATCCCTGACCACCTTGACTAAATCCATGCAATCTGACTCCACTTCCACATCACTAAAGAGGCTAGCCTCCACATCCTTGAGAGCTTCCACCAGCGCCACCGCCTCACATTCAAAGGCTGAGCTAGCAACAATTTTCGAGCCTTTATGCAAAATAGCAGATCCTGCATGATCACGCAAAATATAACCAATAGCACCAGAATTAGTTTGCTTATCAAAAGAGCCATCAATATTCAGCTTAAAAGAACCAAAACGAGGAGGGACCCAACAAGTAGAACTAGGCTCGGTCCTAGCATGTTCCCCCGCCTCTATGGGCCAGCCTTTTGCCTGCCATAGAGCTTGAGAGCTTGCTAGTGCAGAGTCTATAATCCACTTCGCATCAAATGGTTTATGATCATACAATTCAGAGCAACGACTTTTCCAGATATACCACATCAAATTAGCAACAAGAGCCTGAATGAACATGTCATGGTTAGAATTATTCCATATTTCAAGTAACCATTCTTCTATGGTTCTAACTCCCTCCTCTGAAATTCTAATAGCTAAAGGACAAGCAAACCATAACCTTTTAACCGGTTCACACAATAGCAGCATATGTTCTAAAGTCTCAATGCCATTGTTACATCTTTGGCAAATTGAAACTTGGCAACATTTCCTTTTTTGCAAAGCTTCCATGGTGGGAAGAGAACCTGCACAAACTCTCCAAAGAAAGTGTTTGACCTTCGGTTGGGTTTTTTGTTTCCATAGATTCACCCACAGGTCAGGACTAGTGGTACCCGAGGCACTTGGTTGCCTCTCAGTTGATCTCCGCCTCTGATCCTGGAGAAAACGATACCCAAGCTTCACAGAGTACACACCATTGTTGCTCACAGTCCAGTGGACCCTATCACTCCTATTTGCTAGGCCTAAGGGGATAGACAAAATGTGTTGGGTGATGTCAGAACTAAGGGATAACTCATCTAGAAACCACCTATTCTCTCTAATCACCGCCGCCACTTTTTGGTTTTTGTTCTCTCTTGTTACTAAAATTTGTGGTATACAATGGCCAGCCAGATTAGGTATCCAAGGATCCGTTCATAGATTGACAGTAGTGTCATTCCCCATTTCCCAGAATAGTGATCCCTCTAGGCATTTCCGTCCTTCTAAAAGACTACTCCAAGCCCAAGAAGCTCTACCACCCTTCTTGGCCCCCATAAAGGAGCAATTAGGGAAGTACAGACCCTTGAGCATCCGTACCCACCAGGCATTTGGTTCAGTGAGAATGCGCCAGCATTGTTTACCTAAAAGAGCCTGGTTAAACTGTTGGAAATCACGAAATCCTAGGCCCTCTTCCCCTTTCCCTATTGCTAATTTATCCCAAGCTTTCCAGTGGATTTTGCTCCCCCCTCCTTCTGCCCCCACCAAAACCTAGCCAAAATCTGGTTCAGTTGTTCACAAGTGGTTTTAGGATACAAGAAACATGACATGGAGTACACAGGAACTGCGTTAGCTACTGCTTTAATCAAAATTTCCTTCCCCGCCTGAGACAAGAAGCGTTTATTCTATCCCTGTACTTTATGCCTAACTTTTTCTCTAACAAAAGCTAACGCCTTGGTTTTGGCTCTCCCCCACAACACTGGTAAGCCAAGATAATTACCCGGGGAAACTGTACAAGGGATATCAAAAAGAAGGGTGATTTGTTCTTGTTCTTCCCTAGAGATGGCACTAGTCATAAATATACTAGATTTCTCATAGTTAATCCTCTGGCCAGAAGCCTGACAGTAAGACTCCCATAATGTTTTGAGCAATAAACAGTCTGGAGTAGTGGCTTGTACAAAAAAGAGTGAGTCATCGGCAAAAAAACAGTGGGTGAGTTCAGGGCATTGGCGGGCCATTCTAATTCCTCTAAGATCCCCTCTTCTCACATGCTCATTGATCATACAGGACAAAACATCGGCGACTAAAATGAAAATATAAGGAGAGATGGGGTCACCTTGTCTCAAGCCCCTCCCTGGTGTAAAAGTATCCACGGTCTTGCCTTCTAATTTAACATTAAAAGAGACCGACTGTACACAGTTCATCACATATGCCACCCACCTGTTATCAAACCCGACACGTTTCATAAGAGCTTCCAGGAAGTCCCATTCTACCCTGTCATATGCTTTATTCATATCTATCTTAATGGCTACTTCTCTCTTGGATTTTTCCCTCTTAAGGTAATGAAATGCTTCATGAACAATAAATATATTGTCTTGGATATGTCTACCAGGGACAAAGGCACGTTGTTGTTCAGAGATTAGCTTAGGAAGTACAGATTTCATTCTAGTGGCTAGAATTTTTGAGATGATCTTATAGCAAAAGTTGCACAGACTTATTGGTCTAAACTGACCCACTGTTTCCGCTATGTCCACCTTGGGAAGGAATACCAGGTTAGTCTGATTCAAACCGGCCATACTGAGATTGCCAGCAAAAAAATCAAGGACCATGTGAACTACAGATTCACCAACCACATCCCATGATGCTTGGTAGAAAATACCAGAGAAACCATCCGGGCCAGGGGCCTTAAATCCACCAAGCTCATGAGATGCCTGGCGAATTTCCTCCACTGTTACCGGTCTTAACAAGATGAGATTATCAGCATCAGTAATGAGTGGGTCAACATAGCTTAGAACATCTTCAAAATTCCTTTCCCTACCTGCACTGAACAGATTTTTATAAAATTGGCTAAAACAAGTCCCTATCCCCTGTACCTCCTCAATCCATTCTCCTTCATCGTCTCTAATCCGCACTATTTTATTTCTGGCTCTATGTTGTTGTGTGGTTTTGTGGAAAAACGTAGTGTTGGCATCCCCAAATGTTAACCAATTGACTCTAGCTCTTTGGGACCAATATTTCTCCTCTCTCTCCCAGAGCGAATCTATTCTGCTTGCTAACTCACTGGCTTTATTGTTTCCATCCCTATTCCACCCTAACCACAGCACTCTTTAAACTCACCCATAAGACGCTGGATTTCCTTTTAGTTATTAGGAAACTCTTTTCTGCTCCATTTTATCAGGGTTGTTTTCATTTTTTCGAGGCACACTACCAACACACTGTTTTCCCCCTCATCCCCTTCTCCTATTTTCCCCCACTCCCTAGCGATCATATTATGGTAATCCACATGATCAATCCACATACTTTCAAATTTAAACTCTTTTGGGCTATAGAAGCCAACATAGACAGGCTGAATTAATAAAGGAGTGTGATCAGATCCTAAAGGTTCCAGCGTACATACCTGTGCCCGAGGACAAGCTTCCCTCCAAGCTCCATTGCATAAGGCTCGGTCCAGACGCTCCATAACATGTGCTTCATTATCCCTGTGATTGGACCAAGTATACTGATAACCTTTAGCACCCATATCCCACAAATTACATGTCTCAAGAAAATCCTGAAAATCCCAGAATGTAGCTTCTGCTCTAACCCTGCCCCCTGCTTTTTCAGAGTTTGATAGCAGATCATTAAAATCTCCAAAAAACAACCATGGCACCTCTTCTCCCGGATCCAGCCTCTTCAGGTTCGGCCACCAATTCCTACGCTCCCCTTCAGACGGCGGGCCATAAACCAAAGTCACAAAACCCACTACTGGGTCCATCCCACTGACCACCTTCACATGTATAAAATTTCGCTCTTTAGTCAGCACTTGTATCCCAATATTGTCTTTCCACCACAAAGCCAAGCCACCTCCCGTATTTACAGGATCAACATATTCAGCATGATTAAAACCTAATCTTCTCCTGAGTCGGTCCACTTTATTGACATTTGCTCTTATTTCTGAAAGAAAAACCAGAGGGGGCTTATATTTATGACATAAATACTTTAAGTGCCTTCCTGTCAGCGCAGCCCCAGCACCCTGACAGTTCCATCCAAGGAGACTCATGGTTCCTCGGTGGTCGATGTAAGACGACCACCAAACCTCATATCACCACCAAAAACCACTGGCTCTTCCGTTAGGGATGCCTTCCTATGTTGCCATCCCTCCTGAGCAAGATCCACGCGTACATCCACCAGCCCCTCTCCTTTACTCCTACTGCGGCATTTTTTCTTTTGACCCCTCTGTTTGTCCTTGTCTTTCCCTTCCGAACTGTCCTCAAAGCGGACCTTCTTGGTTATTGTCGCTTCCGGTGTCGAAATTTCTTCTTCAGTACGCTTCCTTTTAAGGGAAATACCTGTCATCTCGTGGACTAGAACATTCTCAAAAGGAGACACCGTGTAAAGCGTCATCTCCCCCGTTGTATTTGTAGTCTCATTATCTGGCATCTCCACAAAATACTGCTCATCCTTCCCTTTTATAGGCGTGCTATCAATTGCCACCTCCTTAAATAACTGCCTCTTAGCACTGGGAGTGGTATTTCCCTCTGTCACTACATTCGGGTCGACTGCCTGATCTGTCAGTCGCTGCCCATCATCACCCTCCATGATTCTTTTCCCTTTCCGGTCCTCTTTTTCCTCTGAAGAACTCACTTTTTCAATTCTCTTACGTTTTGCAGATCCTTCATGATTGGTTCCTTCCTCCCCCAAATTTGATGAGGCCACAGTACTCACTTTGCCATCAAAATTCCTACCAGTATCTGTATCCCTAGAAGAGCCACTTCCCGTGCCACCCTCTTCCGGGGATGTGTCTGGTTCATAGCTCTTTCCCCCTCTCTCCACCGGCTTTTTGAAACGCACATCCAACTTAGCAGGGCTGTTCACTTCATCTTCTTCCTTACCTCCTTCACTCATTTGAATTGAATCACACGTTGGTACAGATTCCGATATCTCCATTCTGTCCTCTATAGACGGATCCCGCTGCTCTACATTACGTTGCATAGGGCCATGACCCCTCCCTTCCACCTGCATCACCTTTGTGGTATCCGATTGACTTCCTCCCCGACTAGTCTTAGAGGATGATTCCCTTCTCATACTAATCTCAACAGTGTCCCCTCCATCAGGATTATGTACTATCAGCGCCGATAGAATCTGTTGGGGCTTCACATAGAGAGTACCTGAGTAACGTCTTGGAGTAGGAGTGGCCAGCGACATTTTCACAGGCACCGCACAAGTCTCCTGTCCATGTCCTATAACCCCACACTTATAACAGAATCCTTTCAATTTTTCATAGTTCACCCTAGCCCAGAACCTTGGTCCCGTCGAAGTGGGAAGCCGGAGCTCAGTTATCAACGGTTGTGTCACATCTATGTCAACCCTAATCCTCACAAAATCTCTATAGCAGCCATTTAATAAGACAGGGTCCTCATAACCTTTTACAATGCCTATTTTGGATCCTATCTTCACTATATTCTGCCTGGTCTGAAAGTCCCATGGAAGACTACTAACCTGTACCCAGATTAGGCACCGAGACATCTCAATCTGGTCAATTCTCTGCCCTGGTTCCCATCTTTGCACATTCAGAAGATGCCCATTAATTGTCCATGGGCTATCCTTTTTAGCTTTCAACACTTTATATGCTCTACATAAGCGGAAAAATTCTACATGGACCTCATTATATGCTTCTTGAAGTTCAGGGAAGGTTACCTCACTATCCTCATGGATGAGATCAAATTCTGGGGATACTTCCTCATCTTCTTCTCTGGCAACAAGGCAGAGGTTGGCTACCTCTTCCTCATCACTTGCTTCATCATCCGAGCTATTCACCCAGATAGAAGATACAAAGGCCTTCCTTTTGTCTTTGCCTTTCGACTTCTGCAGGCTGGGACACTCAGCCTTGAAGTGACCAGGCTTCTTACATTCAAAGCACACAGGAGCCTTTTCCTTCTTGTAACCCCTCCTTTGGCTGGAGTCACCCTTTTGAAAGCCTCCTTTCTTTCTGAAGAACTTTTTGAACTTTTTCACCATCATAGCCATCTCCTCATCATCCATTTCCTCCTCATCATCCTCATCATCATCTTCAGTCTCCTTGTTGGGAGCAACAAGGGCAAGATTTTTGGCCTTGGATGAGGCTTGAGGAACTCTCTGAGCTAGCAGTGTAGGCTCATATTCAGCCAGGGAGCCAAATAAAGCGGTGATGGAACTAGTTGATTCACCCTGGACTTCCTGTAAGATAGTCACTTTGGTGATCCAGTCACCTTTCAAGATCTTTAGAATCTTGCTCACTTGCTCCCTTTCAGGAATGTCCTTACCCAGCGAGGCCAAATTGTTGATGAGGTGAGTGAATCTGAGCTCCAGTTCTCTGATAGGCTCAGTGGGGCTAAGCATGGCGAACTTGTGGAATTCTTCCACTAGCATCTCAACACGTCTTGCTTTCACTCCCCTGGTTCCAGAGTGAGCAGCCTCAAGAGCCTCCCACATATCTTTAGCATTTTTGTGGTGACTGATCCTGTGGAACTCCTTGGGACTGAGAGCACACTGGATGTAGTGCATGGCCCTATAGTTCAGCTGGACTAGGGCATAGTCCTGAGGGGTGTAACTGCTTCTTGCCTTGGCAAAGCCATCATCATCTAAGGGAGTGTGATCCCCACGTTCAATTACATCCCAGAGTCTAATGTCACTTGACTTGATATAAGTCTCCATTCTAAACTTTCAGAATGGATAGTTGTACCCATCAAAGCCTGGAGGCTTGTTGGGCTGAATAGAGACGTCTGGTAGAGAGTAGTCAGTATCCATTACAAGATCTTTGCTTTCTGGATTCGTTGGAATCTAGTGAGAAAGACCCGCTCTGATACCAAATGAAAGTAATGGATGCACAAGAGGGGGGGTGAATTGTGCTACAAAAATAGATGCTCAAATAAAACCAACACAAGATTTATACTGGTTCGGTCTACCTGACCTACGTCCAGTTCTCAACCACCCAGGCCGAGTTCCACTATATCTCAGGTTTTAAATCGGGTTCACCTGAAACCTTACAACCACAAGTTTTGGACGGGATCACTTGCAACCTTACAACTACAAGTTTTACACAAGGCTCACTTGTAACCTTTCTAACTAGCTCCCCCTCACACCGAGCAAGGGGTTAACCTTTACACTTAAAGGATTTTTCTAACTAAGTTCTCTCAAAGAACGAAGGGTGTTACACACTTAAGTACAATCAATGCTCTTATAACAGAAAGAGACTTAACAACAGGGAGTACAGAATATGTAGATGAAAAAGATTACTCGATGTGTTAAATGCTCTTTTCTTTTCTGGGCAGCTTTGAATGCTTGAAGATGTTCTTAGTTTTTCGCTCTAACTTCTCTCAAGAATATTCAAAGATAATTGTTAGCCTCATAAATGAGGTTGAGCTCCTTTATATAGTCTTCAACTATTCTGACTCTTGGTAGGTGGGTTAGCCGTTTGAATATGGTCGTTTTTCCCTTGTTACCGTTTGCCCAATTAATGCTTCATCAATGCATAACAGGGTTGACTTGCTTTATCTCTGAAAAGTAGTTCTGACAACACTGCTCTGACAAAAGCATTCTGACACTGCATTTCTGAACACTCTGACATTCTGATTGCTTGCGGAAGCAGGTTCACATCCGGAAGCAATTCTACTTAGTGTGCTGCACTGAGTGTTAGTCTAACAGTATTAACATATAGTTACATGCAGTGGGAGTGTTCTTAGTCTAAGAGGTCTTCCTTGTATCCGGAAGCACTTTTACATCCGGAAGTAAATCCACTGGATGAAGGATTTTGTTCACTATTGCTCACTCTCGCTCAGTGTTCATTCAATCCAACAGCCAGCGCTAGTCACTAAGCTATCGGAAGCACTTCTACTGGACGTTGCTCATTTTCACTGACGCTTAGGGTTATCTATTCCAACAGCAAGCGCCAGTCTAAGTCTAACAGGAAGCAAATTCACTTCCGGTTGAAACTTAACTTAGTCTTAGGATTTTGTATATCTAGTGCTCATGGACTAAGTTAATTCCTAAGTGAAGTTCTTGCTGCCGCTGGGGGATGAGACATTCATCCGCGAGCGCTAGTCCTAGTCTATCCGGAAGTAAGCTCACATCCGGTTGCACTTTTACTTAGGATTCTATGTTCACCTATTGCTTTCTAAGTTCTTTCATATTTTAGTCTTCATCAAAACTTTAAGATTCTAACAAGACTCTCCTAAGTGAGAGGTTTCGACTCTCCAAAATGAGAGGTTTTCTAGTCTCACCCACGCGCGCGAGTGTGATCTCTCCGAAATCCGCCCTTTTTTATTTTATTGATAGATAGCAAACAAGAGTTTAAAAGTTGTGATTGTTAGGTGTTGGTATGATTTGTTTCTTATCAAAATCAAAAGTTATAGTTAGATTTAATGATTGTTATTGTTTGGTTAAAAGATGTTACTGATAGATTGTGTGTCAATAACAACGGTTTAGTGGGTGATGACAATTGTATGACCTTCCGTTAAAACCTTCATGAGCATGTAAATAACTTCGTGACAGAGACCTTATATATTGATTTCACGAATTCATAGGGAATCATTTTAGTTAAGTTCTTTACACGACACTTATAATTAACTACCTCTAAGAATATTTATATAATATCAGTTTTTAAATTTTAAGCTGGAAAATTACACGAAATCAGGTTATATGTTTGTGATTTTCTAACATCTACCTTCTAAAGATGAGAAAGCGAAAATTAAACAACTTTTCCCTATTGCTTACTCTTGTATTTGTCAAAAGACATAAACTTTTAGGATGGGGCGTGAGTACGGAGATGACAAAAGAAATGTAAAGTTCTCTACACATTAAATTCTATGACAAGATACCAATCTTATTAATGGCTTATTACTATATTTTGCTTCAGTAATTCTGTTATTTCTAAACAATTTCAAAAAGTTTATCCATAATGTTTCATTTACATATATTTCATGGAAACAAAATAAATATCATGTAAATAGTGCTAAAATAAATGTGTTATTACTGCCTCATAAATAAGATTAAAAGAGTGAAAATTTTAAATAAAAAATAAAAGTGCATGTTTTTCAATTGATACAATCGAGCAGTGGAAGTGAACATGAACACTGATTGAGATTGTAAACTATATTTATTCTCCACAATTGCATGATATTTTGATAACAAATTTAAGGACTGGCCAGGTTTTAACTAATAATAAAATTAATACCTATATATTGAACCAGTAGAACTAAGTAGAAAACCCAAAACCCAATAGGTTATTCCACCAACTATATTTATTTTCATTTATCTCCTCCATCCAAGGATTTTTCTCAGCTCTTGATTTTCAATACTCAATAGTCAATACTCTTGCAAAGATTGAGCACTTGAAAGAGAAAAATGAAAGGGAGCCCCAAAAATGCCTCACAATGACTTCCCTTTCTAGGCCCTTACTAAGGGTAGCATGCAAGATCATGCACTCGCCTTCAATGCTGATTCCACAAATCCCTTTTATTTTCCCAGCAAAGTAAAGCATGAAGCAAATGGAGTACAGCAATGTGCTCTATGGAGGTGTTTTAAAATTTATCATATCGTACTAAATATGACTTCTCGCCCACATTTCAAATTTCCAAGAATGTCAATCTTCTAGATTACTGTCTCCCTTCTTCACAGCCCTATCAGCTCCCCAGCAGATATGAATGGATAAAGATTAACACAACCTATAAGTTTTAAAAGTTGCGAATAAAACTTAAACTATATTGCATGATATTCAGACAATATCATATCTCAATACCTCTTGTTAGTAGCTTCACTATCTGTTTTCAGTAATGAGGATTGAGGACAACGGATTTTCTACAGCCTCATTTCCTACAAATTCTCATTCTCAACACTGCATATTCATAACTCGATATTACTTAGGGCAAAGGTGCACTCAGTAGCATGGTAAATTCAAAATGGTGCATCTAGTAGCATACTAAATTTGAGGGTGCAAATTTAGCAGTTATAACATAAAATGGGGCAAATTTAGCAGTTATAACATAAAACGGGGCAAATTTAGCATCCCGTTAAAAATGACAAACCACCGTTACTGAGAGGTGGGTCCTACAATTTTTTAATTGACATGGCATACAGGTGGCATGACAATGTGACAATAGTTTGCATTTTTGATAAAAAGCTTTACCTTCACTTTACAAAAAAATAGAAGCTTCACCTTCATCCTTCCTCCTTTCTTGACATCGCTAAAAATGGAACTCTAATTGCAGCTTCACATTTTTCCCCTTCACTTCTCAACCTTGTGGCCAAATCGCTGAAGAACATGAAGAAGGGAACGACATCAGCCTCGTCTTTGTCTTCGTGGAGCACAAACCGGAAAGGAACCCTAGGCTACAGAGATTTTGTAAGTGTCTAAGCCCCCTAACAGCCTCGTCTTCGTCTTATCAATTCGTGGAGTTGTTATAAGGTATTCCTGACTAAGGATTTGGTATCAAAAGAATGGAAGAATAGAAGCAATGGTATTTCTAATGGAGCAGAAAATTTCAATTTTCTTTACTTTGCCTTCCTAATTCCTCTCACACAAATTTCCTCCATCTTCGTTAGTTATCACCACCAAGTTTCATTTTTCAAGCTTTTCTGATGTTGTTGCTGCTAGTTCATTATGCTGCTGCTAGTTCTGCAAATTTCATATGCAAGTGTCTTCAAATTTAAGTGTTCTTCAAATTTCCATTTTTCTTTTTATTAAAAATGCAAACTATTGTCAGATTGTCATGCCACCTATATGCAATGTCAATTAAAAACTAGTAGGACCCACCTTTCAGGAACGGTGATTTGTCATTTTTAACGGGATGCTAAATTTGCCCCATTTTATGTTATAATTGCTAAATTTGTCCCATTTTATTTTATAACTGCTAAATTTGCACCCTCAAATTTAGTATGCTACTAGATGCACCATTTTGAATTTACCATGCTACTGGGTGCACCTTTGCCCTATTACTTAATCTGCATCTCTGATGATCATTTTTTTTTGTTAGACACTATCCGGTAATCCGGCGCCTATTGACAACCAACTAATCCAGACTCGAGGGGTAGTTGCCCACATAGGCAAGGTTTTCTCATCTCCCAATGAGAGCGCTTCCTGAAATTCGTACATACGTTCTCATCCTTACGTGAGTTGAAGCTTACTTATCAGCTCAACCAACTATTTATTGAAACAAATGACTTCTTGCCTATTTGTCTAATGGGCAAGCTACTTTTTTTGAACTGATAATTCCCTTCTATTGATAAACTGACAAGAGATACACAGCAACGTGCAATACATATGAAAAAAACCGGAAACAGAATGGGAAAATGCGATACTAAACAAAGCATAATAAACAAAGCACAGAAAGCAGGTATCTCCTGCTAAGAAAATTAGCCGATGCCAACTCGATGCACAGGTGGAGCAGAAAGTACAAGATCTCCACTAATCTCTTCAACTTCACGAGGATGGTAGACAAGAGAAGTGATGGTGAATGAAGCCACCCTATTTAGTACACTCCTCTACAAGCATCAGCTACAAGACAATCAGCTGCACACTTACCATTTCTAGAAGTAAATTGAGTTGAGAACCCAACTTTTGATGCAATGAGATTAATATGACCTTTAATGATTCCCGTACTTTGCCATTCATGCATGTCCGGAATTTTCATTTCAACACATCGCTGCAATATTTGGCAATATATCTCAAAAATCACATTGTTGTAGCTCAAGTCAATAGCAATTAATGGGCTACTCTTAAGTACTAACAACTTATGTACAACTTTATCATCCTATAAATGAGTAAGGTCTAGCAAAAAGAAAAATATAAAAAATAAATAAATTTGAAGATGTACACAAATTTAAGATAAATAGAGACAGGGTTCTAAATCATCATATATGAAGGAATAATTTAGGAACTAACCAGAAAGGAATAAACTTCAATTCATCGCCTCTGAACTGACTTAACAGTTAACTCTTTTTATATTCCCCGGAAAAATGAAGTATAAAAGCAAATGGGGTACAAGAATATGCTCTGATCCAATATCTTAGAATTTAGCAACATAAAGTAGATATAATTTCTTGCCTCTTTCTGTCTAATGGTTACTCCTATCAACTTGTGAAGAGTATTATTATCCTTAAAATGAGTAAATCCCACCAAGAAACAATTTGAAGAGATACAAAAAATTAACAAAATATTTCAGACTTAAACAGACGGGAAATATTTTCAATTCATTCGTCTTAACTGACTCATTCCAGAAACAAAATATGAACACAAAAAGACCATACGGCTCATCATGATGCTTCTGCCCGATTATCATCACTAGACATCTTGATCATTTTTTTAGCAGAAGCCTTCTTCCCAAAAAACTCTGGAACAGTGTCTTGCATTATTTTTGGGCATCCAAAATCAAAGTCAGAAGCGGAAAGGCCTTTGATTTCTGGATGCTCTTTTAGATATGATGATACCTCATTGCGGGTTCTGAGCTTTTTGCCAGAGGAGGTTATGTAGTAAGAATCGAGTTTAGAGTAATCTTTTCTCAGCACCAAGCTTCTTTTGAAGCCTTGTGGACTCTTTCGGAGGTTAGGCTTATCGATGACCCATGTTCGAGTGGCATCATACTCAATATCAGCAGGGTCATCACAGGATAAATTTGGCCTTCTATTACAGTAAAAAGGTTCCTCAGTGATGTTTTGTCTAAGTTCTTCAAACTCTTCTTGTGTATTAATCACCCTCCATTTCAAGCATTCTTCACACTGAGCAGCATATATATCAACTGAACACTGACCTGGCTTTTTCTGACAGGAATTGCAACAATTCAGAAAGCAGCAAGATTTTATTAGGAATGATTAATACTCAGTCTTAAGAACCGATAAAGAATTTAGGTTTCAAACTTTGCTATCATAGAATATGCTAGCACTAAAATAATGTCTACCTATCTACACCTCTGTTTGTTGCCCTAATTTGAGCCGGAAACATAACGGGAAAGCGGAAAAGTTCAACATGATAGATAGTTGAAAAGAATTCAGTTCATCAGCAAGGCCATGCAATATGTAATTTAAGGGATAATAAAGTAATTGTCACGGGCCCATGAAAATATCCATCAGCCATTAGCAACATTTATAATGAGTCTATACCTGTTTCCGACCCACGAGCCAATGCTATGAAAATTAATGTTGAACAATTTTCGGTGTTTTGAAGTCATATTCAAATTTTAAGTCAGGAAACAAAAAAGTAAATTGAAATTTGAAGCAATACGGCCATATTTTATCCATTCTTGGAGTGAGTTAGCCAGTCAACTCATCTAATTAAACACATGTTATTTGACAAATTTTCCATCCATTATGAATGCAATGCCACATTGGCATGGGATTAACAAGAAACACCTGTTTTACTCATATTGATCATTTGCTGCATCTTCTTAATAGAGCTAAGGACTTAACACCATGATGGACACCTTCACCAATTTTCATGACTTGTACTCCTATTTGCTAAACTCACAATCTCATGCCTGTTTGCACTTTACATGCACCCCCATTCCCAAACCCTGCTGAAGTTTGTCCCCATCTCAACCATAAAACTAGGAGATCTAAAAGTGCAAGGAAAGAACACATGTAATGAAATAACTGACCTTGCGAAGAGACCAGGAAAAAATAAATTTTTTCAAAAAAAAAAAAAGAAACATGCAGATAACATGTGACTGTTATTTCATAGATACACGAAGTGATACAAGCTGATTAGGAAACATAAGAGACATGTGAGGTTTAGTGATGAGATACGTTAGAAATAGTATTTGATATAGGCATGTTAGTTAGGTTAATAATTCTGTTTCAGTATTTGATATAGGCTTTGTTTTCTCTCTCGCTTCTTTTGCCTTGTAACACGAAGAGTAAAACATAGTTTAATTCTTGATACCCCAATGATGAAAGATTAGATCTTTAACACTACCATCATCACATAATGCTAGTATAACATGTTATGTTTGAGAATAAAGTCAGAAACTTTAACAATTCCCACCAACCAAAAACCGGAAAAAAAACAAGGGAAATCTTTAAATTGATGAAATGAAGGGTATTAGGTAGTGAGTATGATTATTGATTACCTGAGAAGAAGACTTCTTAGAAGAATTTGATTGGCCGCTTTTGATAGAGACTAATTTATCAGAAGGCTTCTTCATCTTTCACTACCCACACGTATCGAAACAGATTCTGTACTCTCTTGCGTCACCGTCCTCCTCCGATCTCTCTGTCAGAATCTCTCTGCAAATAAAATCTCGGCGTAGATTCTTCCATTAAAGAAAAATCTTTGCGTAGATTAAGAAATGTTAGAGTTAGTATTAGTTTAGGATCATGGAGTTGACAACGAGGTCGATATGTCCGAGTGGTTAAGGAGACAGACTTGAAATCTGTTGGGCTTCGCCCGCGCAGGTTCGAACCCTGCTGTCGACGTTTTTATTAAGTTTATTTTTGTTACTAGTAAGAGTAAGAAACCAAGATAACATATTAATGACTTGCTCTTGCTTTGCCCATTATCTAATTTTGCTCATAGAAATAAAGTTGATGTTGGCTAGAGATTAGAGATTGGAAAGTTTCAATTCAGCAAATTGCAAGAAAAACTAACTCATGCGTAGACTTTTTGGCAAAATTTTAAGTCTATGCTAAGATATTTATAGTTAACACACCAGTTGAAAAATCCTGTTTAAAATAGATTGTCAAATCCTTGCGAACTATTTCACTCTTGCAGATAGCATTCCAGATTGGACCTGTGATATCATCATTGACAACATTTGCATATCTGGAGCTTTTATTAGGAACCATTCCTTTAAATGGATTCCCCGTGAGGCTAATGTAGTTGCTGATTATATTGCAAAAGCTTCCCTTTCGAGTTCATGTCCACATGTTTGGATCGTGCGACCTCCTCCTCTCTTGTATCGCTTACTCATAAAAGACACTGCTCTTGAAGAACATGATGGTGGCGACTGATTCTCCTGACTTTGTTTTAATTTATTTTGCTTGCTTTAGTCTTTTGTTTTAGTTGTTTATTTTTTCAGACTCTTTTATGTACTCTTTCGTTCATCATTAATATATTTACCTTCATTCTGGCAAAAAAAACACACCAATTGAAAAACTGGTCTTGCTAGTGCAAGATGATCGAGTTACCTTGGATTTTTTGGATCCAGATGGATAGTTAGTCAGTTTTAGGCCCCTTATTTGTATAAAAAAAGCCAGTTTTTTTAATGATTGCACGTGCATTTTAGTCCATGTCGAGCCTAATAGATAAATTAGGTTGAATATTTAAAAAAACATATAAGAGTATTCGAGCTTTGCGGATCTAAGTGAATGTTTATGAACGTGAATGAAGTATTGACGGCGTTGACGGTGTCGTCAGAGGAGGAAAGAGATGAGATGAACTGGAGTAGAAAGAAAGTGAGAGCTGGAGAAGGGACACATGATGTCATAGAGAACAGACTCTTGTTCAAAGAGAAGAAGATTGGATACATGATGTCATAGAGAAAGGAGAGCCTAAAAAGGGAAGATACAAAAAGAGGGGAATAATAAGGATAGTGGAGAAGGAATTGGAAGTCATTCAAGCAAGCGGTCACTAAGGAGAAATTAAAGTTGCATTCATGATGAAGTTGGGATAAGGATTGGTGAGTAGAAGGGATGCTTTGTGGGTTAAACTAGAAAGGGAGAAGTATATATGTATAGGAATGGTAGAGAGTGAAGTTAATGTGATAGAAAGTGGACTTGGAGAGGAGAGTGAAGTTACTTCTCGATGGAAGGCACGTATTGTGGGGTGACTAAAATTAATGTGAATGGGGCCTGTGAAAGAGGATCGGAGGTGATATTGATCATGCATGAGGGTGAGGTGAAGTAGTGGGGTTTTATGTTTAATGTTGGGGGATGGATCGGAGTCCTATACATTCTGAAGTGAGGCGGTGTTATTAGGTGGGTTAAGGAGAGCTTGGGAGCTGAATTGTAACAAGGTGTGATTGTGTTAGGTGGCTTTGGGGAGAAACATGAGGTTTCACCTGTTTTATTGTTGATTTGTTATCTTTAGATAACGTGTTGTATTCATTCATTAAAAAAGAAAGTGAAGTGGAGAGAAAGGATGTTTTAAATACCCACCACCTACCAGCGGACATGAATGATTTGTTTCCTCCAGTGTTGTCGCTGTCTGAAGCGTGCTATAGTTATTGAGAATGGAGTTGCATACTTGCATTACAACTTATGGGTAAACTGAAAATAGCATCACACAAGACAATTACACGTGGAAAATGGTCCTACAAGGGATTAGCATCACACATGACAATTACACGTGGATTATGGTCCTACAGCTACAAGGGATTATTAGTCTACAGATAATGTTATTACTTATCCAAGATATTGGTGATATTCTCTCAACAGTTATCCATCAATTATAATATCAGCTGAGAAAAATCTCAGTTACATTATTTGTAACTGTAATTTAAGAACTCTTGATTAATTGAGTGATAAACTGATACTAATATGTTATCATTTGATACTCCATCCGGTTTCAAAAAATAATATAGTATCACTTTGACTTTTTTGTGAATGTTAAAGAAGTAAATTAGACCACTAAATCAAAACATATGTCACATATAATTAGATAAAAAGTTAACTTACAAGTAGAATAAATTAGTTTTAAAGAAAAAAACTAAAGATAGTTTAAATAATTAATTTTGCATTCTTAATTTCTCTGAAAAAGTCAAAATGATAGAGGGAGTATTTACATAAGAGAAAAAAAATAAAACATGCATGACACAAGTTTATGTGATCGAGGAACTTCACGTAGTGCTTATTATGTGATTTTTGGAGGAAAATGACTATTGTGCAATTGTCCGAAATAAATATTAATCTAATGCTAATATTATGAACGAAGAAAATAATTTTGTATGAAAAACCATAGCAGAAAAATTGTTTTCCTATATTATCTGTCGAAAGTCAGTGGGGAAAAAATATTATCCGTCGAATTCATTTAAAGCTCATACTAAAGGAACAATGGCCTCCTATAATTAAGAAGACTATTACGCAATATGCGTTGTAATTAGGTTCAGATTGTGTGATTAGAACAAATTTTTAGTTATAAAATTTATTTAAATAGCTGCTTACTTGTATGTATATGCGTCCACCTACTGAACGCAGGGCTCAATATAATGCAACTCTATGACAGCTCATTAGAGGCCCATATCATATTTAAACCCAAAACCACATTCCGATCCCTTTATTATCATCCCTCCATCATATACTTCTTGGTTTGTTGTAGGGCCATTACTTTTAGTTAATAATATTAGTCAATGTTCAACCCGAACTAAAATCAGATCATACTCCATTGTAAAGAATCTCTGTCACAATAAATTAACTAGATCACCAATTACGTACTTACATTAGAAATCAAGTTCAACCTTTTGGTACGTAGATGTGTTAACTACTAGCAATTCTAAATTTTATAGCTCCGTTGACTCGTATCGGTCTCTAAAAATTCACAAATAATTATCGGTGAATGAGACACACAGGTTTGTGTGCGTATTTGTGCGTGAGAGAAAGAGCAATTATTTGCATTACACTGAGCTTAACTATATAATCCGGTAATAATTTTGTTAACAAGTTTCTGGAAACTGAAAAATTATTAAAAATGCTTTAAATAATTTTAATTGTTATTTTAATATAAATATATGTATACAGTCAATGGCACCGGGCCACCAGTGAAAAGAATCAACGGCGAATGAATAATTTACTTGGATGATCCAAATATACACTGAGCTGAACTATACAATAATTTTGTTAATAAGTTTCTGGAAACAAAAAAATATAAATAAATGTTGTAAACGTTATTTTAATATAAATATGTAGTAAAGTCAATGAAACTGGTAAAAAGAGTCAACGGCGAAGAAATATTTACTTTACCTGGATGATTCAAAAATACTTCTCTTTTCCAATTTTGTTGAACGAAAATAAACATAAAAAAGGTGTTCTAATTTCTTTATGTGTGTGTGTGTAACATATTTTTGAATTTTTATTTTTTTTCAAGAATCAAAGTAATCAGGTCCTTTACAAGTTGTTAAATATATTATATTTGACATACCGAATGAGACATCACATTGTGGTGTAAGTGAGATTCGAAAAAAATCTAGGTGATCTAGAAAATGTAGAAGAAATACTAGTATATGTCAATTTGTCATTGTGGTTCAGAGATAAAACCCCCAACAAGTAGTATGGCTTAGCTTGACGGCTAGACCCACATATTGAATCATAAATACCTAAACATGTTACCTGCTCGTTCTGCGTCATAATATTAAAAAAAAAAACTATGGTGCTTACAATGTTGTCACCATTTTGGCGTCCGTTTCCTCTCTATCATTTTCATTTTGTTATTATCATCATGTTATTAATATGAATGATGATAGTAAGCCTGTGGGACCTGCACTCATTGAAATTGGAAATGGTGAGGCTCTTCCTCCTCCCTTTCTTTTCTGCAGAAAGTGACAAACATATGCACACATTACCTGCTTCCTTATGTAAATTATGTAAGGTTATGTGGATTTTTAATAAGATTTGGTGTTAGTTTACAGAAGGAAAATGGGACCAAATCCCAACTATAAGATTTATGTGTTATATTGTCACTATTAACGATTGCGAGATGCGAGGCATGTTGTTAGTGTAATCAGATCAGAATTAATATAATAGCTAGATTGTATAAAAAATAATAATTAGATAATAAATTAATAGTTAGGGCAAAAGCGTTCATATAGTAGTTGACTATTTCAATTTGAGCCTATATGATAAATGACTATTTTGATGTGCAAAAATAATAATCAACTTTCGATACAAATATAATAAAACCGGTTACATCCATTGATTTGTAAATATGGGACCTAACCGATATTGTTTTTACTGGTTAGTTTTTACAAGCAGTATTGAAGTGAAGGCCTTAAAATTACAATGTTTTTTTTTTTTGAATCCGACAGACAAAATGTTGTTAAATTAAGTAATATTAGCTGTACATTTTTAAAAAAAATGTGCTATGTGATGATTAATTTAAGTTGGTAAAAGGGTGGGTTTATGGGAGAAGGGGGCGGCGGGTTTCAAGTGACTTGGCGTTCCAAACAGGAATCCATCTTACTTGCATGCACTTTTGTCATTGGATTAACTCCTTCCACTTCGTTACCTCCAGTCTCTCACAATCATTTATTATTATTATACGAAAATTTTCTTATGATTATTATAAGCATTATTAATAATTCTGGCAAAAAATAGCATTATTTATGTCCTTAATTTATTTTGACAAAAAATAGCCCCTTTCTTAAACAGCATATTTAAATAACGTTTTGCCTTCTAAAACACTAAAAGACATTGATGAGTCTTCCCTCCACAGCTCTACTTATCTTCCCCGTCATGCTCATATGTTCCATTTCTCTTTCGTGGGGTAGGTAGTTCACAACTCATGCATCCAAATGAGTTGTTACTCTTATTCTGATCTTTTATGGTATTCCTTAATTAATCTCACTCGCAAAAATTTAGTGTCATATCCAGACCTCAGTACTAATACACCCTTTTGTTCATATTATAGTTGCTTAGAGCACTTTAGAAAAGTTTTTTTATTGGTTGGAGAGTCATCTGTGTTTATTCTCTTTCCCCCTCTTTCAAACCTTGTTTAGCATGGTTGAAGAATAAAAAATTATTATTTGACCAAAAAAATTCATCAATTGAAATACAAAGTCAATTAATTAATTAACTATTATTCATCAAGTCATGCGAATTAGTCGTGGGTCTAAAATAAAGACTGGAGGAGTATTTTATTGGAGAAATACGTACTTACATGTACCACATCATTTCAACACTAAACAATCAAAACATAATTGGCTAATGGCTCATTTTAAACAATTGACAATTTAATTTGACTTTGAAAAAATAAGCCTAGCTATTATCATTCAAAATCCTGATTATGTGTTTCCTTTTTTATGGATGATACGTTTCCCTATACAAGTGTTATTAGCTATATAGGATAATTAAACTTATTTGCTAAATTTTTAGCTTAGAGTTCAAATAACGTGGTAATATAAGAGTACCTAACTATTTTTCAATGCAGAGGCTTATATTAGTAATTAAGATAATAACATGATGCTAGAATTTAAAATTTAGTATGTAAAAAAAATATAGTTTGCAGTAAAAAAATATTTCATAGCCATTTTTATTTTTTATCAAAAAATGATAACTATTCCCTAGGGGCCTCTTGGATGGGGAGAGCCTGTTTGGTTTGGTTAGAAAGGAGGGGAGAGAGTAACTTTTTGATGATACTATGTTTGGTTTGAGAGGGGATGGGAGGGGAGGTAATAAAAAATGTACTTTTATATCCTTATTTATCATCTAACTTTGAAAATAATCCAATTCCCAATTTATGCATAATAAACTCCAGTACTCCACTGTCGATTGAAGCGTCAAAGGATATGATCTTAAGTCTTTTTCTCTAGTCTAATTATTCAAGTTGTTTATTAATTAAGGTTGAAGAACAAAACACGACATAGAAGAGTTAAGTAAAATTCAAATTCAACATTTAAATCTAGCTAACAAATTAGATCCAATGAACTTGAATTTCAAACCAAAACACAATGAAATTTTAATTCCGAGATGCATAAGGTTTTTCAATTATTGGAAACTCAGGTTCACCAAAAGTTTATGTATTGTATTAGCAACAAACATCTAATGCATTGGCAAAAAAAAAAACAAACATCGAATGCATAAGAAAGAATAGAAATTAACAGAATTTCTCAGCAAGTAACACTATGTCTTCTTCTCTATTTCTTATTATCACCAAACTCTTCAACTTATGACCAACGAAACAAAATTCAAAATAAAAAGACAGATGAAAATCAAAATGATGTAATTGCCTTTAAAATTATGGATTGACTAGTGGTAAGGATATTAGATGATGATGTAATTGACTTCAAAATGTGATAAGTAAAGTGTTGTTGGGTGCATTTTTTTGGAAGTGATCGTCTTTTATTTGCTAAATATGATTCAGTGATTACAGAGGGAACTTGCTCTTGCTGTATCCAATCCATCCAATCCATCCATCCAATATATACCTCTAAATGTCTACCCTCAAACCCTATTGGTTCACATGTCAATATAACACACACTTTCATTGAATTTGATTGGTGAATGAAAGGCTTACTATATAAAGAAATCTCAATTCCATTTATAATATATTCAAATTGGTTATTTTGATTCCAATCAATCAATCACAATGACAACTTCTCAAATTGATACTTAATGATGGTAATCATATGGAGCCTAAATCAAATTGAGAATGAAATAACTTCCTTTTCAAGATTTTTTGGCAATTTTTATATTCTAAAATTTGGGAAGAATGTAGGAATTCATTTAAGCATGATTGAATCAAAAACGTAAATTAGGATAGAAAAAATAGAGAGTGATTTGAAAAGCAAAACATTTGATACCCAAGGGCCTTGTAGCCCAGTGGTATGACATCTCCCCTTTAGTGGGAGGTTGCGGGTTCTATCCCGCTTGTAACCTCAAGCCGTTAGTGCTTGCCCCTTTGAATAAAAAAAAAAAAGCAAAACATTTGATTCATTGGAGGCATTTTACAAAGAATTATGTAAGGAGAACAATTAATTACCCAAATTTTACAAGTAGAGTGGTGTTTCACCTAAATTGGGAAAATTTGTAGAGATTTATGCTTACTTTGAAATTGTATCGCTTTTTGAACATGTAATTCTCATAGAACTTAGATTAAACGATTTAGAAATTTTCGAAATAAATGTCTCTTAATTTAAAAATAAGCATACATTAATGATTTTTCACAAAGAAAATTTTAAACAACTAAAAAATTCATTTTCCATTTTCAAAAAACTTGATTCATTTTTTGGTGATTTTGAAATCACAATCACTCATATTTAATGTATAAAATATTTTTACAATTACAAAACACCACAATTTATGGTGATTTCTAACAAAACTGAAATATAATTTACAGACACAATCTACTTAATTATAAATCATAAAAAACTTCAGATTCAGAAAAAATTTCAAAATTCCATTTATAATATATTCAAATTGGTTATTTTGATTCCAAACAATCAATCACAATGACAACTTCTCAAATTGATACTTAATGATGGTAATCATATGGAGCTTGGCAATTATATTCTAAAATTGGGAAGAATGCAGGAATGCATTTAAGGCTGATTGAATCAAAAATGTAAATTAGGAAATAAAAACTAGAGAGTGATTTGAAAAGCATAACATTTGATTCATTGGAGCCATTTTACAAAGAATTATGTAAGGAGAACAATTAATCACCCAAATTTTACAAGTAGAGTGGTGTTTCACATAAATTGGGAAAATTTGTAGAAATTTATGTTTACTTCGAAATTATATCATTTTTTAAACATGTAATTCTCATAGAACTCAGAATAAACCTATTTGAAAATTTTTAAATAAATGTCTCTTAATTTAGAAATAAGCATACATTAATGATTTGTCACAAATAAAAATTTAAACGTCTAAAAATTTCATTTTCCATTTTCAAAAAATTGATTCATTTTTTGGGATTTTGAAATCACAATCACTCATATTTAATGTATTAAATATTTTTACAATTACGAAACACCACAAATTATGGTGATTTCTAAAAAATACTGAAATATAATTTACAGACACTTTCTACTACATTATAAATCATAAAAAACATCAGATTTAGAAAATATTTCAAAATTCAAAATTCAGTGATTGCATGGTGTAAATCCATATAGGAATGAATTCAGCTTGAAATTGAAACTCATACAAAAATAAACACTTTATTGAGTTAGTACAAAAGATTAATATAAAAAATGACAATACATTGTGAATTGAGTGATTCATACATTTTTCAAATTCCAAAAGTCATCAAAAAAATTCAAATTGAGGCTTCACAAATGGATACGTTTTCAACTGTAGATGACACGAGTAATGCTTGGTCAGTTCATGCAAAAGTCTTACGGAAGTGGGTGGTAAGAAGAAAAGTAGCGCCTCATCCAGTTTGGAAGGTAGGAATGATTTTGGTAGACAAGGACCTCACTCGAGTTGAAGTAGCAGTAACCCAGAAACAAGCTTTGCCACGTTTCCAAGAAGAACCTCAAGAGAACATCGTTTACAACTTCGAAAACATTGAAGTAGAGAAGAATGTTGATCAATACAAAGTGACATGTCACCCTTGGATACTGAAATTTCACAGTCATACTCTTTGTAAAGACTCCGACATTGATTTTCCTACAGGAAATTCATCCCTTATTTCTATAGAATCTATACTTTGTGGAAATGCACCTACACAAGATTTAATCGGTACCACAGTCCTTTTTATTACTTTATAAATTTATTAATTCAGCATACATTATTAATACATATCCTCGCTGTTTTTTACTTTTAATATTCGCCTAATTATGTGTTTCCCATTACAGATGTCATTGGATTCCTACAAAATTTCGGGAATTTGCATGAACAACGAAGGCAAGATGACACAGTTAAGAGGTTAAACTTCAGCATTGCTGATCAATTGTAAGATGAAAAGATTTTTTTGCAGAATAAATTATTTACAAAGAAAATAACTCCATTTGATGAGGTATAAATATGATCATTATGTACTATGCCTTAAAAATTAAGCGACTCTTGACAATAGGGACAACAAAATCAACATAGCTCTTTGGGGTGAATGTGCAATGGAAACATTCAGAAAGAAAACTGATAATATGGAAGCACCGATAATTGTGTTAATCCAGTTTGCACGTCTCAATAGGAATTTTGGTAATATATTATATTATATTCTCCACAATAATTCAGTTTAATTACAACAATAAAAATCAACATCAATTTTTTTTCCTATATTGGTGATTAAAGTTATAATTATTTTATTTTGTAGATGATGTAGTTACAAAAGTTACCATTCATAAACTAGAAACTTTATGGTTGGTATTATGTCGGTCGAAGGGAATGTGCAAGTCATTGAAGGGGAAAAATATTATAAGGTGTTAATCTACCTGAATTAGGCATATTAATGTAGGCAAGAATTAATTGTTTTGTGAAGGAAAAAATGTCATACTAACTATGAAGGCCTTAATTGTTTTGGGATCATACAAATATTAAGGAGTTGAAGAAGTGATAAAAAAAAGAATTGATGAAGTGTGAATAATTGGCATTAAACAAAATAAGTTTTAATGCATTGATGAGGTGTGAATAATTGACATTAAACAAAGTTAGTTTTAATGCATTTTTCTTACTTCCATTTAAATTATTTATATTTTGAAAAGAGACCATTAGACGAATTAAAAAGAGACAAGTTGACCAATACATAGGTATGTTAATTAGTTTTAAATAGTCACCACAAATAAAAAGTATTTCAAAATTAATTTGTTGAAATTGTGTAATGTCAATTAATATGGATACTAACACCTCAAGAATTGTAGTCATAACAACTCAATTTCAATCAGTGATATCAGATTTCAATAAAATTGGAATTCAAAAATCGGATCATTTCTTAACTTTAAGCTATTAAACTAAATTATAAATTTTTGACAAATCATTCAACAATCATGTCAATTGGCATTAATAGGTTGATTGATATTTGATACATAATTAGTACATTGAAATTAGGAAATAAATAGATTTAAAATCAAATTAATAGGTGATAGTGAGGATTTTAATGGGCATCAATAGGAGTTTATTAATTTAAAATATTTATTAATTTATGAAATTAATCTTCACCATACATGTACTTTTCAATTGAAATATATGAGTAATTTGAGTGATTCTAAAAAGCATTTTGTTTTCTTTTTTGATATTTCTCTTTAATAATTACTCATTGAGTGCTTAGAATAATTCCCTAATAAAACGACATGTGTCGTTACTATGACTAAGTTTTAGTTTCATAAAACAAAATTGGGATGATTTCAACTTGCATGGAGAATATCGGGATAAATAACTGAATAAATTTCTTAACTTTATGGTTTTTAACTAAATTTGGACGAAGGCCCAAAAATGTTACATAACTATTGGTCCAAGAACAAAAATAGTACATAACTAATTCAATGTACAAAAATGATACACAACTTTACCATGTGATCAAAAATGATATTTTCACTAATATGACAATAATATTAGACATGAAAAGTCCAAAATGCCCTTAAAAATTAAATAAACTTTTACCGGATAGTGATTAATTTATAAGGGCATTTTGGACTTTTCATGTCTAATATTATTATCATATTAGTGAAAATATCATTTTTGATCATAAAGTTGTGTATCATTTTTGTACCTTGAAATAGTTATGTATTGTTCCTTGGTCAATATTTATGTATCATTTTTGGGCCTTCACCCACTAAATTAATTATCTTTGACAAAACATTCATCAATCAGCCTATAATGCATTAATAGGTGTTTCGATATTTAGTGTCTAATTTTGAATTGAAATTAGACATTAAAGAGATTTAAATTGAAATTAATTGGACGATTTTCAACCATCTTATATGATGTTCACTTTTTATTTGGAAATTGAAAACAAAAAGTCAATTAATGTATTATTCGCTCATTCACATACCTAAAAATTAAAATTTGAAATCAATAATGGGAGATTTCAATAGACATTAAAAGAAGTTTATGAATTTATAATTTTCCATAATTACTGAAATTAAACTTGACCATGTGTATGTGTACATTTTCAAATAATAAATTAGTAATCTGATTGATGAATGAATATCTTTCTTTATTTGTTGTTTGTTGTTGAAAAATTTCTTGATAATTGATTGAAAATTAAACAACTAAACATAGGCAAACGATTTAAAACAAAGTAGTAAAATATCTTTTTTTATTAAAAAAGTAGTAAAATATCTATTAATTTGAAATGTAACATTTTGTAGGACAATTTTCATTAAATTTGGGAGTTAGATTGAAATTTAAATTATTAGTGTTATATGGGGACTTAACTAGGAATTCATTCAAATTGTCACAACACTTAATTATTCTGTTGGTCATTTTTTAATATTATTGTCAAACTCATTTATCTTTTTATAAAATTTATTGTCAAACATTTTTATCAATTTCTTAACTTTATTTCATATACATGAAACACTGTGAACTCTTTTATGAGTTAACAAACTTTGACAATGTCGAATAATTGATACCGAGCAATGCGCAAATCCCAGCGCTTCGCTCTCGAAATTGTCCGCTTTGGGGAATCCTCACCCCTCACGGCTTTAAAACGCGTCGAGAGGGGGAAGTATCCAGGCCCTTATAAGGTGCCTTTCGTTCTCATCCCTAACCGACGTGGGACTTTACAATCCACCCACCTTGGGGCCCAACGCCCTCACTGGCACATCGACCCGAGCCTGGCTCTGATACCATCTGTAACATCTCAGCGCCTCGCTCTCGAAATTGTCCGCTTTGGGGAATCTTAACCCCTCACGGCTTTAAAACGCGTCGAGATGGGGAAGTATCCAGGCCCTTATAAGGCGCCTTTCGTTCTCATCCCCAGCCGACGTGGGACTTTACAATTTGGATTTAATAAATTTCTTACAGTGTCATTATCTATTGAAGCAGTAAAATTTATTCTCACATAACATAATAATTTAATAATTCTTTATGCAAAATTGGTTCCGCGCAGTGCGCGGGTAAAAAAAAGTCTAGTTTAATCTGATTATTATGATGCAATTGCTATTGGACAAATGAACAGTAAACTATACGAGAAGAAAATGCAAGAACTATATGAAAGTCACTCAGCTGGTGTATAGTACTCCCTTCAATCCTAAATATAAGACCTAGTTGACTTTTTTTAGAAAATCCTATAAAAAAGTAAAATAAGTTAATTATAAATTGATTTACCTAATTTTTTCCCTTGAACTAGTTCATTTTACCTATAAACTAATGAATAATCCAAAAATAAATCAAATATGTCTTGATTTAATAGTCTATTTCGCAACCTTAACCTCTCCAAAAAAATTCAATTAGGTCTTATATTTAGGACCGGAGGTAGTATTTCTCATAATATCAAAAGAAAAATGCAAGATTAATCCATTTACAATTAAAAAACGCAGATGAAAATATTAAGAAGATATGGAGAAATAAAGCATCAAGAAAGAAAAAAAGTAGATGTGAAGAGCTTACATGGTGTGGCTTGAGCAACAGAGATGAGCGGGGAAGAGGATGAATATTTTTTCAACGACAAAGTTTGCTTTTATGAGGATATTTTTGGCATAAAATAGTTTAATTTTTGCTCTCCCTTAAGAATTCCCCAATTTGGAGGGAATGAAAATAGAGGGTTTAAAGTAGGGGTGTTCATGGGACGGGACAGGATCGAGACACCCTCTTGTCCCGAAAAAGGCTCGGGACGGGGTTTCTGTCCCGTGTCTTGTCCCGTCCCGATCGGGACTGAGACGGGACGGGATCGGGACGGGAAATTCCCGAAAAGAATTTCTGAAATTTTTTTATTAAAAATATCTACTTGTACAAAAAATATGACACTTTGTTTTTCTAACAAACAAATGAATTAGTTCAATATTACTTTTATAATACATTTTATACAACATAATAAGCTCAAATTATATTATTACCATGTTTTTTATAAAAAATGTCATGTATATTTATGCATACACATACATTTTTTTAAAAAAAATTTATATAAAAACACATATTTATATATTCGGGACGGGACAGGATCGGGACGATCTCGTCCCGTGTCACGTCCCGTCGAGGAATTTTGTCACGTCCCGAAATGCCTCGGGACAGGACGGGACAGGCGGGACGGGAAATTGTTGAACACCCATAGTTTAAAGAGAGGGGTAAAAAACAATGTTGCAAGAACCGGACCGGACGGGGGTTGTACCGGTCCAACCATCGACTGTTTTACATTTCGGATCAATGGTTACCTGGTCCAACCATCAGTTTTAGCGGTTCAACCTTGTTGAACCATGACCCGGGTCCTTTTCCGGCTCGCCTGCCGGTCCAACTTTTACAACATTGGTAAAAAATAAATTTTGGCTCCCCTCCCTCCAATTTTTCATGCCAAATAAGGTATGAGGGGATTCCCACTCCCTCCACTCCAACCAAACATGAGTAGAAGATTCCCTCCCCTCCCCTGTATGAAAAATAAAAATAAGCAACTTCCCCATTGATCATATATACCAAACATGAGTAGAAGATTCCCTCCCCTCCTCTCCCCTCCCCTGTATAAAAAACGCATTAAATGGGATTCCCCAAGGAGTATTTAATACTCCCTCCGATCCTAAATATAAGACTTAATTGACTTTTTATTAGAGATGTTAAGGTTACAAGATATGCTATTAAATTATGACATGTTTAATATATTTTTAGATTAGACATTAGTTTATAGGTTAAATAAACTAGTTTAAGGGGAAAAAATTAGGTAAATCAATTTATATAATTGACTTATTTTGTTTTTTTAGGATTTTCCAAAAAAGTCAATTAGCTTTTATATTTATGACCGGAGGGAGTATTTAATAACAATAATAGTCTTTATTTAAATTTATGAAGAGTATCCATTTAATTATAAGCTACCACTTCTTACTATAAGTTTCCCTTTCTTCTAGAAATGTAACTCCACTCCCTCTTTTCAGTTATAATTATAACATAACTTTGAATTTTTAAAGAAATCGATGAAAATTAATTATTTTAAAATGTACATAATCATTTCTTTCCTCAAAATTAATCAACCTTACTTATAAACTATAGAACTATAGTATAATCTCGTATAATACACCTTAAAATTAAGGGTAATGGACCTAATCTACCCACCAAGTAATCACCAAGGAGCGCTGAGCACCCTGAACTAACAACAGGCCCGTATCTGGACTCCAAGTAACCAAGGTGGTTAAAAACTACCCCGGTTGGACGGTCAATAACGTTTGACCGTTACTATGCCTATGTGGCTGCCACGCGAGCACCTGCTTTGCCACCTCTGCTTGCCACGTGTGTATTTTAAATGGACCTAATCTGTCCTCCAAGTAACCACCAATGAGCACTGAGCACCCTGAACTAACAACAGGCCCATATCTGCACTCAAAGTAACCAATGTGTATAAAAACTACCCCGGGTGGACGGTCAATGACGTTTGACCGTTACTATACCTATGTGGCCCCTATTTGCGCCTTGTCATCGCCACTTAAGATATGTTCATGTGGGTCCCACCTATAATAATAAACAATTTATCTCTCCCTCTTCATCACCATCACCACAGCCCCCCAACACCCACCACCTCTACCCACGCCACCCCCTCACCTCCCCAGCCCCACTGCCTCACCTCCACTGCCCCCCACCCACGCCACCTCTGCTTGCCACGTTTGAGGGAGTGGCGTGGGTGGGGGTGGTAGGTGTTGGGGGGCTGTGGTGATGGTGATGAAGAGGGAGAGAGAAATTGTTTATTATTATAGGTGGGACCCACATGAACATATCTTACGTGGCGATGACAAGGCGCCAGGTGGCAAAACAGGCCTTCACGCGGCAACGACATGAACATAGTAATGGTCAAACGTCATTGACCGTCCGCCCGGGGTAGTTTTTAAACACATTGGTTACTTTGAGTGCAGATATGGGCCTGTTGTTAGTTCAGGGTGCTCTGTGCTCCTGGGTGGTTACTTGGAGGGCAGATTAGGTCCATTTAAAATACACACGTGGCAAAGCAGGTGCTCGCGTGGCAGCCACATAGGCATAGTAACGGTCAAACGTTGTTGACCGTTCAATCGGGGTAGTTTTTAACCACCTTGGTTACTTGGAGTCCAGATACGGGCCTGTTGTTAGTTCAGGGTGCTCAGCGCTCCTTGGTGGTTACTTGGGGGGCAGATTAGGTCCATTACCCTAAAATTAATTATTCCACTCAATTTCCCTAATTAAATAAAGTCCAAATAATGTCAAACTCGTAGTAGTTAATAAGGGAAAAGAGGAAGAGGAGGTAGTATTTAACTTCATAGTCGCCAATCCAACATTTTCATTTCATTTCTCCTGCCAAAAAAACAGTCCAATCATTTCAATCAGTTGCTTGGAAGCCACCAGTTTGGTCTCCAATTCAACATTAAACTTCATAGTACACAACAACACAAGCCAGAACTGAAAACAACTCTGCAACTTCACACACCTCACACCCCACCACAATCCCCTCTCTATCCAACAATGATCAAACTCTTCCGCCGCCTCTGCTCCACTCTCCGGTGGCCACTTCGGCGGCGCCGCCGTCCCTCCACCAAAATCACCATAAAAAAATTCGGCAAATCCCACCCAAACCACGAATCCAAAAACACCACCACCAGCCTCTCCCATATTCACCCCAACACACAATCACACACACCTCTACGTATTGCCACATTCAACGCCGCCCTCTTCTCCATGGCCCCCGCCCTTCCCAAACCACACAAAGACTCCACCTTTGACCACCAAAACAACGTTTCCTTCAACCCCACAAGAGCAAAGTCCTTAAATGATCGACCCAAGAGTATCCTAAAGCAATCCCCACTTCATGAGAATTTGAGTAATCAGCCTAAGTTGACTACTGTGAAGTCAAAGGTGAGAAGGGTGTCGATTGATTTAGCAGATAATGAGATATCTTTGGGTCGAAGTAGGCAATCGAGTTTTTCGGAGTACGAGAAGGGTGGGAGTTTTTTTTCGGGGAGTACGAGGTTGTTGAATAGGACGGTGTTGGATGTGTTGAGAGAGGTGGATGCAGATATAGTGGCGCTTCAGGATGTGAAGGCGGAGGAAGAGAATGAGATGAAGCCTTTGTCGGATTTGGCTGCTTCGCTTGGGATGAATTATGTGTTTGCGGAGAGCTGGGCTCCTGAGTACGGTAACGCTATCTTGTCTAAGTGGCCGATTAAACGCTCCCAGGTTCAGAAAATCTTCGACCACACCGATTTCAGGTCACTTTTTTTTTTTAATTCAAGTAGTGTTATTTATTTACTTTGATTGTTTAGATGATATTAATTTATTTAATCAAAATCACTTTACTAAAACATTGTAATTACTAATAATTACTTAGCTTTTTCGCTTGTTTATTATTTGGACAATTGCTTCTATGTCTTAAGTAACAAATTAATACTCCCTCCGGTCCCTAATGTAAGAGCCCAAAATTTGAATGATTTTGGTCCCTAATGTAAGAGCTCACCCCACTTTCTCTCCTCATTTAATGCATTTTTTCCTACTTTACCCCTAACTCTCTTTCATATTTATTAATGGTTATGTATTTCTCTCTCTTAAAAGTACCATAATAAATATGGGCAATTTTGGAAAAGAAGCATTAACTCCAGACAACCAACTAACATTCACATGTTTTCTTAAGAAGCGTTTTTTTGGCGGCTAGCTCTTACATTAGGGACCGGAGGTAGTATTAGATAGGGGTATTCACAACTTTTTCACTTATTAATAAAAACTATTTCAGTTGTTAATAATGATTGTATAATTCTTTTGCTTTTAGAATTGTCGATAAAAATTATAAAGATATTTTGTATTTAAGGGCAAACTTATATACCACATAGGTTACATTTAGGAAAATGAAAAGTACAGCTTCCAGTCCTAAATATAAAGCTTATTTGAGGAGATAAATTTGATTTAAATATAAGACATATTTCTAATTCTTACTAAATTTTCTCTAAATTATCCTTGTCAATGCTACCCACTATTAGATAATAAGAGATAAAGTATGAAGGTAAAGGTAGATGGTTAGGATATATTTGTGATGTCATGTTATTTTAATTAACTTAACCAACATCCTTAATCTAATCAAATTAGATAAATATGTCTTATATTTAGGAGTGGATAGAGTATTATCATAAATCAACAATTGCATTCCCTCTTACGGGGAATTTGTTTCGTAGAAACATCATCTTCTCTTTTCAGCCTTTAAAAAAGAATTAGAAAGATAATACTAGTAGTACTTTTCTCATAAAGTCACCAATTATTCCAAAACTTTAAAAGGAGCATATTATAGTAGTAGTTGTAGTGACTTCCAATCTAGCTATTCTCGAGGTTTTCTTTATTGCCGGATTATCTCAAGGTTTGATTATCAATATAATACCACAATGACACTCATATTGGTATAGTACTATGCCTTTTATTTTTTGTGTTACGCGTTATTTTGCTGTGGGCAATGATAATGCCAACTGTAATAGCTGTAGGAAATGAGGCAGGGCAGGATACATCCTACCTACTTCTGATGTAGTCTGCGTTGTCAACATTGTTTCTATTGAGAGTAATATTCTTTTATATTTTATGCCTAAAAGGCTAAAACATTGTGAACATATTTATTTATGACTGATTCTTTCATCTATTAGTCTTGACTAGTTGCATCTAAATATGTTAACTGAAAATTTTGTTTACTGATACAGTATTCCATCATTTATGACTGAGTTTTATGGGATCTTGCAACGGTTATTCAATTGAATATAGGCTTACTTATCTTGGTTGATTACAAACATTTATTGTTGTGTATCTTTTAAGTAAACTTTCAGATCCTAAGAAACTTACTAAAATGGGTTTTCTATTTCCTTACAATTTCTCTCAGCTCTTCTACCAGTACTTCCTTTATACTTAAGGAAATAACAAAATCTAATGCGAGTCTGAATTATTTCTTTTTCAAGTTGTGCTCTCTATTTTATCCCTCGTCATTTTAAACAAACAATAATTATTTCTTAACTTAGGAACATGATGTGTGTGTGTGTGTAGATAAAATAGATATCTAAATTCAAGAAAAGTAAGTAGGAAAGAATGAAGTATAATGCGTTTGCTTTTAAATCATGGATAATACAGTTGATGTCAGCAAAAATTGGGATTAAAAAAATCTGTATTACATTGTTGGTGGGGTATGCTATCAACAATTTATGCTGCTATTTTAAGAAATAGCACGAGACAAAACTTGCCTGATATATTATCATCAAATTCAGCAAACGTCTAGAGTAGAGTAAATTCCTGTTTTTGGTTGACTTCATAGTCTGTATAAGCAATTTATCTGATTTATTTTAAAGTTATGTCCTGATAAAGACCTCCAATAAAAGTAATTTTGGAATTTGTATTAGTGGAAGTCCAACCTGTACTAGCAATACCTAGATGAGAAGAAATAATAACAATGTAGCTAGCCTTGAAATTGTGTGGTTAAGAGAATGATTGGACAACAAGGCTGAATGTGACATGCGACAAATTGAAATGCCTTGGCCACAGGAATGTTTTGAAGGCCACCATTGAGGTACCACAAGCAGGAGAAGTCAATTTCTACTGCACTCACCTTGATCATCTGGATGAGAGTTGGCGCATGAAGCAGATGAATGCAATAATCCAATGTAATGATGAGCCTCACATCTTGGCCGGAGGTCTTAATTCACTTGATGAAACTGATTATTCCCAAGAAAGATGGGCAGACATTGTAAAGGTAGACTACTAGACTTGACTTAATCATTATAGATATACTAAATAGATGTGTAAATAAAAGCATGTAAATATTAATGTATTTCATTTTTCAGCTAGACTGACCGTTGATATTTGTTTCATGTGCTCAGTACTATGAAGAGATGGGGAAGCCAACACCAAAATGTGATGTGATGAGACATCTGAAGAGTAAACAGTACACAGATGCAAAAGAATTTACAGGGGAATGCGAGTCAGTGGTCATGATTGCCAAAGGCCAAAGTACAAATACAATGGTGTCTTGAGCCTTTTGTGAAATTTTTTGTTTTTGAAAGATGTTACCTTAGTCTTATAATGCTAAATGCCTTGACATAATGTGCAGGTGTTCAAGGAACTTGTAAATATGGCACCCGGGTTGATTACATTTTATCATCCTCAAATTCTCCGTTCAAGTTTGTTCCAGGGTCCTACTTAGTCCTATCCTCCAAAGGAACATCAGATCATCACATTGTAAAAGTGGACATTGTAAAATCAAATAATGATCCTCAAGAACATGTGACCAAAAAGCAGCCAAAGCGGAGGCAAAAGGTCGTGAGAATAACACAGTCAAATCCTTCAAAAGGTGTATGGTCTACAAAAACTGATCACAAAGATTGAGTTCAATTTTTCACCCTCCTTTTTGTTAAAATATTTGGGATATGGGGTTTGTTGGACTCCTCTTCCTTTCATGATTCTATGATTTGTATACAGTTTCTTTCTTCTTTTTTTTTTCCTTTTTTTTTCTTTTGGAGTCAAGAAAGAAAAATAGGTTTAGTGGAATATGGAAGGAAGGCGAGAGATGTGATGTGTCTGTGTATTTTTAATTTCCTGGTCTTTTGTATAGCTTTTGATTTCGTACTAATTTAAAGGCGATTCTTTGACAATATTCAAAGAAGACTCTGATGAGTTGAATATGAATTCTCATATCACGAGCTGTGCAATATAACTTTTTCCCAAACACATGTTAATGAACACTAACAAAAACAAAAAGTCTTATCCCACTGTCACAATTGTCCTGATCCATATCCATAAGATATGACAATGTTTTACTTCAACTGTCAAGGTCTAGCACAATCCTTTTCCTTAAACCTTAGCAGCCAATGTAAAACTTTGTTCAATCTGACTACCACAAATTTTGCAACTTCATCTTATTTAGTCATTCTTATCACTAAAACATGCCTGAGGGTGAACAAGCATAGCTTGATGGCATAGTAGAGTGACTGCTAATGGTAGTTATGGTGATGTAATGGTAAAAAAATCTAGAGAGTTGAGTCAAGGGATCAGTGACCTGATGGTTAGAAAAAGAGAGATAAGACATCTCCTCACTTCAAGATCCTGGGTTCAAAATACTTGGCGAGCCCTTCCTAGACAAACTCTGGATTAGTCCGGATTAGTGGATACTCAATGAGTGTCGGATACCAGAGGCTCTAAGAAAAAAAAATCTAGCGAGTTGAAATAATCAAAATACATGACCGAATAATTCTGGGAAGAAGTTTGGTGGTAATTTGACGACGAATTCTGCGGCTATGTTTACGGAGAAGAAGAGAGCTGGATGATATCATTTAATGCTCATTACTTATTAAGTTGTTAGAATAGTGACAACGAGATGGTTGTTGGAGATGGAATCTCGAATCACTTCATCACTTGCACAGTTTTCGTCTCATTCAACACAAACCATTAGGGAGAGACTTTAAATTTTTTACAGAACCTTAAACAATTATTTTTATGGCTCCAATACTGTTATTTAAGCACATGGGCATTTCTATACCTGTCTGATAATAGTCCTGCTACAAATCTTTAATGTTTGAAGAGAATAAGGGCTTGGCTGTATAATAAATTAATAATAATAATACAAGTAATATTGTAGGCCAAATCCAACATCCTATAAAAACGCAAACTGGCAATTACCCCACAAACGAACCAACATGTTAACCCCATTATTAGCACTAGAAAGAGTCCTTTTCAATCAAACAAAATTGTTTTACTCAACACTGTCTCTGTCGCCATTTAAATCAACTGAGGCTTTCATCTGAAAACGAAGTTCCTGAACAAGATATTTTACTGTTAGCAAGATCTAAGTTTAATGTTCAAGATGAGTTCAAATAGAGTGATTGTATACTGAAACTGACAACTTTTGCTCAGTTTTGCTCTGTAGGTTGCAGGCACTAATCACTATACTCCAAAAGAATCAATTTAAATACATTCCTTTTGCCTTTACAATGGATTATGCTTCTCACAAGACTTGCAACCTAAAATCTAAATCTGTAAACAAATCATACCTATACTAAGCAGTGGAAAACAATCCAACAACTCCAACATTATGTACTCAGTATTCTTGAGTCTGAACTTGCATCTTCTTCCTTCAAATTAGAAGAAGAATGGCATTCAGTCTCATATGCAAACGTTCGATAACCTGTCGGACTAGAAAGCTGGCCAGAACCGCCAAAGCTACCCGCGGACCTCATAATATCAAGCCTTCCGGCAACTAGAGGGATTGGCCGTTCTGGTATTGATGGTACTGATTGTTCAGTCTCCAACATCTTCACGACCTGATCCATTGTTGGCCTTGCATATAACTGAGGGTGAGAACAAAGGACAGCTATTAACACATACTTCTCAAGCACTTCAGGAGAACCCGGCTCGGGCATACCATCTTCAATCACATCCAAAGCTCTACCTGCCCTAACCAATGACCAGGCCAAGTCACTCAAAGATGAAGGCTGGCCATCCTCATTCATTTGGAGAGCCTTCTTCCCACTCAAAAGCTCAAGAAGCACAACTCCAAAGCTGAAGACATCACTCCTCTCTGTCAATTGCCCATACAATGCATACTCTGGCGCGACATACCCCATCGTGCCAGCCACCCTCGTGCTCATATGAGTCATCCCCTCAGGGTTGAACTTGGCAAGCCCGAAATCCGCCACCTTGGCTTCAAAATTCTCATCCAGAAGGATATTACTCGCTTTAATATCCCTATGGATAATGGAAGGCTGCGCACCATAGTGCAAATATGCCAATCCTCTAGCAGTTCCCAGCGCAATCGTCTGACGGACCGGCCAGCTGAGTTTCTTACCATCAGAATCAAACAAATGATCATGAAGACTCCCATTCTTGACCAAATCACAAACTATAATCCTCTGGTGGCCTTCCAAATTGGTCGTGGCCGTACAATAACCCCTCAAAGCAACCAAATTGACATGCCTAACACTAGCAATGACCTCCACTTCATGACAAAAACTTGCATCCCCAGAAGCAGAACAATTCTTGAACCTCTTCATTGCCACCTCAGTCCCATCAGGCAAAAACCCCTTATAAACATTCCCATATCCCCCTCTCCCAATTATATTATCCCTAGAGAAGTTCCTAGTAGCCTTCTTGATCTCATCAAAAGTAAACCTAATCAAAGTGGTACTCTCCTTCATAGAATCCAACCCAGACACAACAACACCACCCATCTCCCTTTTACTAATCCCCATCTTACCCTCCCTCTTCCTCTTAAATCTCCGGTGAAGCCACCACACAACAAACCCAACCAACAAAGCAAACACACAAGCAACCACAACAGCAACAATAACAACAGTCTTTTTACCAGCACCAGACCCTTGAGAGCTAAAACTCAGAAGAAAAATACACAAAGCAGTACCTCTATCAGCAGGGCCAGCCTGGTTAGCAAAAGCAGCAGCATAAATCTGGGGATAGTCCGTACAACCAGAGACATTCCCAAGAGAAGTGCCCTTGACATAGGGAGTCATGGCGGACATACTGTTAGTGCAAAGAGCACAAGGGGAGTTATTCTCGAGAGACTGGTTACAGTTTTTGCTGACATCTTGGATGACGGTGGAGGAGGAAGGGAAGAGGGAGAGGAAGTCTTGTTTGGTGGAGATGTTTTGGCAGCCTTGGGAGATGGAAGGGGTGGGGAAGGAACAGGTGGAACGGACGTCGAGATTGGGGAGGTAGTTGGAGAGGAAGGATTGGAAGGAGGACCAGCAGGAGGCGGAGGAGTTGGTGGGGGGGAGGAAGGAGTTGGTGCGGCGGAGGTAGTCGGAGAGGAGGAGGTGGATGGCGGAGCGGGAGAAGGCGCAGACGGTGGAGGAGTCGAGGGAGGGGCGGTCGGGGCCGGCGAGGGTGGTGAGGAGGGTGAGGTTGAGAGGGCAGGGGGCGGTCTGGGAGAGGGAGGGTGGGAGAGAGAAGAGGAGGAGGAAGAGGAGGAGGAGGAGAGACATGGAGGAGGGAGGTGAGAGAGTGTGTGAGAGAGAGAGAGATGATTGTGTTTCGCTTTGGCTTTGGGTTTGACTTGTTGAGATGATGATGATGATGAAGTTGAAGTTGAGTGTCATGGTAGTTAGTGGCTTAGGTGGGGGCAAGTGGGCCCGCCAGCCAGCTATTTTGACCATGTTTTGACATCTTTTCTTAACAATGAATGAACCCAAACTTCCAAGAATCTTCCTCCCCTCTCTCTCCCCCGTCCCATGTTAAAAACTAAAAATATTACTCCCTCCTACGTTTCCAAATATAAGATAACTTTTGATTAATTAAGGAAGACAATAAAATTACATGATCTTCCAAAAATCCCCTCAATTACTTAACTTTAAAAGGAGGAGGGGTTTTCAATGAAAAGAGGGAGTATAAGAGTAGTTTGGGCAAAACTTGAGATAAAATAGGAAATGATCTTATATTTAGGAACTTATCCACTTCCCCAAAGTGATCTTATATTTAGGAACAGAGGGAGTACTCAACTACATACACGATTTTTTTACCAGGTTGAAGATTGTATACATATACATATATAAATCTAAATCTGCGTGTGTGTGTGTATGCGTATGCGTGGTACATGTTTTCTAATCAATCCACCAATGAGTTTTGCCTTAGAACGAGGGGGAATGAAAGAAGTCTTATAAAAGGGTTTGAATACCTCTAATCTTGATGTATTTTAAGACAATGAGGGTTGAGTATATGTATATGTTGACGTTATACACATAAAAAATAACAATGATATGAGCCTATTATGTCGTAGGACTTTATCTTATAGAGGTATTTTGTGACTACCAGTAAGATAGGATGTGGCTCTCCCCTCGATTAAACATATCATTCATGCAGATTAAATAAGCAAGTCAACAAAACAACGGAAACAAAATAGTCACTCAGAGAGAAAGCTGGGATGTATGGGCTTTCTGCAGACTCTACCTTTTATAGGCAGAGAGGTCAGGTGAATGTTGGACGATAATCATGACACATTAATCCGTTTTAATCTGCGGTTACAAGAATAATACTCCATCCGGTCCCTAATATAAGAGCTAGCCGCCAAAAAATGCTTTTTAAGAAAACATGTGAATGTTAGTTGGATGTCTGGAGTTAATGCTTCTTTTCCAATATTGTCCATATTTATTATGATACTTTTAAGAGAGAGAAAGATATAAGCATTAATAAATATGAAAGAGAGTTTAGGGCAAAGTGGTAAAAAACACATTAAATGAAGAGAGAATGTGAGATAAACTCTTATATTATGGACTAAAATCATTCAAATTTTGGGCTCTTATATTAGGGATCGGAGGGAGTAATAATTAATGACGAAATTTTTCAAACGTTGGCAAAATTACTTTGAAGACTAGTATACATTGTTTCCACTAATTGGTGTATTTTAAGAGCGAAACCTAGAATGTTACACGTAGTATCAAAAACAATTTTAAGAGCCAAGTCTGAAATGTTATGATACACTTTAAATTAAAAGAGGTGGGAAATATATATTCACATCTACATGATTTGATCCCATTATTTTTATGCCTGAACCAACCTATTTACGTGTGTGGTTAATCTTTGTTAAGTTATAGGCATTCTTTCTTTAAGTTAGAACTTATGCGCTAAGCTTCTTATCCATTTCCTTTTAATTAGATAGATAAAACTAATTCATTTTATCAACGAATTGTGGGATAACTATTTTACCCCGAGAACAAGATTCTTAAGTGAAGTGAAATGTATGAGAAGAAACATGGAAAAGCTGTGACTTGTGAGCTGCCTTGTTTCAATGCATCTTGCAGCCTATGGAATTGATGGCCCCACACTTCCGTTGTACCGACTATTTTTCACCTCACTAGGCTTCATCTAGAATGCCCATTATATATACTCATCCGAATTTGCATCTTTTTGGTCTTATCTAACACGTGCACTATTCGAAGAAACAAGTTGCATGCTGACAATAATACTGGTATCAACATTCATAAAAATAATAAAAGTAGGGTTAGGTTGGCAAAAATTCGTAATATATAAAGCACAGTTTGGCCTTTTTCTAGATGGTGGCGGGGGAGGAGAGAGAGATGTCTTTAAGTTTCAACCCCTCTCCTCATTTTGTTTGGATATGTGTTTAAGAGTTCAAGTGTAATTTTATTCTTGAATTACCAAATGGAAGAGCTGGACATTCGGAAGATTTTAAAGAGGAATTGAACCCCATAAATAAATTTAAAAAATGGATAAATATGTTCTAATTAGTAAAAGATTAACATCAATTGTTATCATTTTTATCAATACTAGGTAAAAAGTCATAAGTTCAAATTAATTTGAGTTTGAGGGCAAAATTGCTCATAAAAAACTATCAAATATCCAACATAGCTTTCTGAACAAAATTGTAGCTTAATTATGTTTAAAGAGAGACTCTTCTTTTTGTCTCCTTTTTTTTACCATACTCTTTTTATCTCCTTGAAAACGGCTATTCGCCTATTCTAGGAGAGATTGATGAAGAAATATTTTATGTAATATTCTCTCACAATATTGGGTCTTCACCATCTCTTGTACTCGCCTACTCTGTACCATTCCCAATATTTTTCTTAAGGACTTTTGTCAGCCCAATTTCACTTTCACTCTCTCTCTGTTTTTTTTTGACAAATTTCACTTTCACTACGTTCAACAATTGCATTATAATGTGTAATGTGGTCCATTCAATTGCTAAAAGCGAGGTAATCGACAAATGTTGATTTATTCTTATACACGTTTTATTTTAATTAACTGCCGCAAAACTCACAAGTCACAACAGATATAAAACTATATGCATTGTTTTCTTCTATGACTATATGCTGTTAGATTCATTTTCGCTTCTTCATGTAACCAGGTAGCACTTAATAGTTTGTACTCTTTTGCTTAATTTAAAATCTAATTCAATTTTTGTATTTTTATTGACCTGTAGTTCATTTTTTATTAAGAATTAGTTGATACAACATAGTATGTGATAATAATAGTTCATGAGTTAAACAAACTAGTTTATAGAATAAATTAGGGTAAATTAATTTGTAAACAATTTAGGGTTAATGTGTAAAAATACCCATATAATTGTGACCAAGGTGTAAAAATACGCATGTGATTTTTTTTAGGGCAAAAGTAATCATAACATTTAAAAACAGGGGCAAAAGTACTCATAACATTTCGAAAGAGAGGCAAATAGTACCTATTGATGATGAGAACTTTTGCCCATGTTTTGAAAGTTTATGGTTACTTTTACTCCCAAAAATTACATGCATGAGTATTTTTGCACCTTAGCACAACAACTTATTTAATATTCTTAGAATTTTCTGAAAAAATGAACTATATTTTATTCTGTTAAGCACATATAATTAAGGAGAAGAGGCAATATGATCTCAGCTATTTGCCTGTGCGGCCTGCTCAGATACACTACTTTTTCATATCATGGGTCGGGTTTTGATTCAGTGTTCTACACCTATATTGCTCACCACTGTCTCATCACAACAAATATACACAAATCCATAAGCACATAGTGCGCCCCAATAGGAGAGAGGTTTTGGGGCCCACAGCTTATGTATTTGTGTGTATTTGTGGTGATGAGCAATATGAGTGATGGACACTGAACCATAACCCGTTATGTCTTATGATTTAAACACCTCCCCAATGCTTATATATAAAATTGTAAAGACAAACTAAAATTGGATTACAACCAATATTGATACTCCAACTATTCTTACATATTAGACCTATTTGAGAATCTAGGCTTATTCTAAAAATAAGATCGCTTTATACTATTTCTAATATTTTCCCTTAATTATATTACTATTGATGCTTCCTCAGTAATAAATAAAAGAGAGATAGTATGAATGAGGATAGATTATTAGAATAATGTCTTGGTAATATTATATGATTTTATCAAATTTAACCAATATACTTAATATAATCAAATTAAGTTAATATATAAGTCTTATATTTAGGGATGAAGGAAATATCATTAACTTATTGACTCAAAACTGCATTACTTTTGTGGGACTTTACAGAAAATTTCCTCTAAACTCTGCGACGTAAAAGCATCATCATACACGATATTCATTGGTGTGTTTGACTCGACTTGTGGAAAAATGACTTAGTTTTAAGGTGACTTATTTTTAAGTCAGTTAGAAAATAAGTTCTATGTTGACTTATTTTTATGTTTGGATGAACTATGAAAAAAGTGACTTATTTTCTCATTTGACTTATAAACATGTTTGGATGACTTTTTGTTAAAAAGAAGCTTATTTTTAAACTGGCTTATTTTTAAGTCAGCTAGAAAAATAAGCTGGCTTTTTTTCTAAAATAAGCTACCCAAAGTGGCTTATAAATAAGCTGACTTATTTAAAATAAGCTGGGTGAAAATAAGTCCAACTAAACACAGAAAAAAATTCATCCACCCAAAATAAGTTGGCTTATATATTAAAAATAAGCTGCATATTTTTTTCAAAATAAGTCGAGTCAAACACATTATTGTAGTAAAAAAAGAGGAAAATAAGAAGGAAAAAAAAGGTAAGAAGGGTCTCTTGAAGGAGACGCTATTGAAGAAAGGGTCTCTTGTGGTATCAAACAGGAACTCAAGAAGTGTCTCTAGTCATTGCAAATAAAAATATTTCAAGGGGATTTGCAACTTTTTGGAAATTTTCAGGGTGGATTTTTACTTTTATCCAATTCACATGTTGCTTCTTGGCAGACCCACAATCCGGCATTATCTGCCACGTGAACTGAAGGAGATGACATTTATCTTCTGATTCAACAGAGGGGCAACATTATATTGTTACGATATTTTATTTCTAAGGTAAAATTGCACCTAAAAGTACTTCATGGGAATATGCAGATGTTGGTGAACTATTGTAGGATTTGCACCTTTACCCTTTAGTATATAGCTTAATCAGTGAAACTCAAACCTTTAACCGGGTTTTCTCATAAAATAACTAATCTTTCGAAACAGTTATTAATATTTAACTATCTGATAATGGAATTGAATCAACCATCAGTATTTAAAATTACTTAACATCTGACGCATTTTAAACCCTTCTCCGATTAAAAATAATCACAGCATATGTATGAAAAGAAGGAAATAAATAAATAAATCACATTGACGTCAATTTCAAAATCGATAAACTAATTATATACACCTATCAAGATGTCCATTTTTAATTGTTGTTTTGTCTGCTCATTTCGTGCAAACCCTTAAATTTTATTTTTATCCGCAAAGATTGAATTTTAGTAACTATCATCTCCTCCGCGTGATAATCCATATATGTAAGTGCTATTATAAGCCAAGCTTCTCACGTTTCCGCTTAACCTGCCAAGTCATTGTTATTCTTCAGCTTGAACCTTCAAATTGATTTAAATAACAAATTGGAATTGAACTTCACTATTTATTTTGGAACTTCATATAATAAATTTGGCAAACAATAATAATAAATTAAACAAATATATTGCATAAAACTCTGATGATAAATAGGATTGTCACTTTTTATTTTAACAGTGTTCTTATTGGTTTGATTTATTTCGTAAATTGTTGGTTTTCTTTAACTTATATGTTTTCTTAGAATAATTATGAGCCTTTAATTTGTCTTTGTTCGGTACTATCTATTACTAGTGCCAAGTTGCTATATATATACAATATTTATATGAACTTCCAATATATATTTTAATTTCATGTGATTTTTATGCAGCTTTATGTAATTATATTGTTAAGTGCGCGAGGTTGTTGTTAATGCACATGGCAGGCATCTAACAGATATATACTTGCTATAGTATATATATAAGAAACCTAGTCATCATCAAAAGTATAATAAGAAACTCCACAAGTTGTGTGTGTGTTAATGTGTAACTCAGCTCCAACTAAATACTGGTTGGCCAGAGGATATATGCAATCAAATTTTTATTAAAAAAAGTATGGAAACTAAACAAACTACTGTCTCTATACCTTATGAAATATAAATACAGAATACTGTCTCTATTTTTCGAGTGAATAATGGATCGAAAGACTTTTATTTAAATGCCTGCTTTTTTATTGAATGAATTGTATTAGTTTTTTAAACATTGACACATTTTAATCTATTCTAAAAACATAAATTAATTTTTTTTAAAAAAAAAAGAAAGCACACCATACAATTAATTTGAAACCATTATTCAGTCCAAAAAAAAAACATTTGGAACCATCAATGAAATTACTCAATTTGTTTATTTTCTTGGAAAAAGTTAGGGTTCATTTTAGAAAATAGATAAATGTGTGGGTGTGGGTGTTATCAATAAGATGAAGAAATTCTATATAATTTAATATTTTTGGGCGATTTTTATTGGCCACAAAAGTCAATAAATTAAACATACTAAAATGATATTGTTGCTACGTGCAGTTATTCGAATGGATGTGAGATACGAAGGGCTGGAATTCAATCGGCTCCTTAGTCAATTAGGAAGCTGTTAGAAAATATCAGCTTACTTACTGACATTTATTTTTTTTTTGTGGGTGAAAAAAAAACAAGTTTGATGCAGAAGAAAGAGAAACACACAAAGAACAAGAAATAAAAAAGGTAGTGGGCTTCATGATATATTATTGATTAGACCGCTAGTAAATGATCCACTACAAACCCAAACCGTTTTTTTTGAGAGAAAGGTGAAAAGGTTTACGTTGCTAAGGTTTGATATTTAGATCTCAATCAATTGATATTACGTATACTATTTCATTGTAGCATTAAAAGAACGAACTATTGTATGTAATTGTTTTCTCTGTTCAATGCCAAAAGTTATCCATCTCATGATGTTTTACTTCAATTGAAGGTTGATAAGGAGAAGGAAGGAGATAGAGAAGAATCGGCTCATAAATTGGAGCAGATAGAATGCAAGGTTATTGTCAAATTAAGGCGTTTAATTGACGCTCCTTCCTTCTTTTCCCGCTCCCTCGCTTTTCTTCCCTCGCTTCAAAATCTTCTATTCATCCTCAAACATCTTTCTATGTTTCCTCATGGAAGACGAACATGCCCCTTCGGTGATCTTCTATTCGTTCCCTTTGAGTCGGTCAAGGAGGCTTAGCTTCGGGAGACTTTAATTACTGTTAGTTAGGGTTTCAATTTTTTCTTTTATCTATCGTTGATCACTCATTTTTTTTTTTAATTTTCAATTCTCACTCTGGATTAAATGAAGAAGTTTCATGATCAACCTTCCTTCTTCCTCACTTTCCATTCGACCTCACAAGCCCCCGGTTCCTCATTTTGTCTTTCTTCCTCACTCACCTTCAACCCATGTATAGTTCCACCATAAACTTCAAATCCTCTCAAACTCTCCTCCATTCTTCCTCGTCTCCGGCGCGGTGGCCGGCGAGTTCAGTGGTCATGAAGGCCGGATTCGAAATCAGGTTCAGTTTATGCCTTCAATTTGGAGTTGATTTCCTTTTTTTTTCCTTCCCTGTTTTGGTGTGTGTGTTTCGGTTATGAGGGGAGAATGATTTAAGTCATGTATTTACTAGAATGTTCTCTAGGGGAGTTGTAGTTCTAATCCCTCTTCCTTTCTTACATTTATGCTTTTCTAGGGTTCTAGGAGTGTATTTGTGATATTTGTATTAGGGATTGAATCTTCTTCATTTAAGTCCATCATCATCATTTTCCTACAATCACAATTCTTTTTTTTGACCAAAACCTACAATCACAATTCACATCGAATTTTGATTTTTTCCTTTTAAGTTATTTTAATTAAAATTATATAGTTTTCTTAAATTTTTTGGAAAAACTTTGATGTTAGAGGTATTTATAAGTCATGATCATCTAGTACGTGGATCTCTGCATCAAATGGACTAGCAATGGTAGAGGTATTTATAAGTCTTCCGCTGTTATATTCTGAATTAATAGTAGACATCATATATGTTAGTATTTATGTGATTGGTCTAACATGTGGCATCAGAGCCTTTAATTTATTCTCTGCCTTGTATTTTGTTCTATTGCATGAAATTAATTTCTTTCTACTAATTTCATGATGTCGTATGTATATAATTTTTGTTTGTACATTTACACGATTGGTCTGCTAGAGATTTTTGGTTCGGCCATTAGAATTTTGTTTTTCCAAGATTCATGTATTAGTTCTCTGTTTTTTAATTATATGTACAAGTTTTTCAATATTGGGTTTTGAAAGTTTCTGAAAGATATTGTTGTATTTCGTTTTCAAAATTTTCTGGAAAAACTTTGATGTTGAAAAGGTATGATTTTTCAAATGAATCATTGATTGGATTAGCAAATATAAGTTTGTTTTGAGATTTTGAAAGAAACCCGTACGTTTAGAGCCATTTAGGTGCCGGGATCGAGCTCCGTAGCACCGGACATGGTGGCTGGTGCTCGGCGGTGAACGGCTATGGGGAAGAAGAAGTCAGTACCGGGTCAAGATATGTTTTTGGACTGTGCGTTTGACCTTTTCTCATTTATCCCATTTGGTTTTTTTAATTTTTAAAATAAAACAAATCAGCACGTTGCATTGTGCATGAAATGGTTAGCCCAATTTCCGGATTTTGTGCCGCGCAAGTGCCTAACTTTCAGACTAAAAAAACAAACTCCTTTCCGTTAAATTTTTAGAACGTTTCATGTGCAAAATAACATTACTCACATCCCGAGTTTTATGGCGAGTGCGCAGATGATTATAGTCTATCTTTTAATCTTTAATTTTTAATTTATATTTTTATTTTATTTAAATTTCAGAAATATTTATATTATTTAGTATTCTGGGTTGATATAATATTGTGGAATGTATCTTTTCATCTCTAAATCCAAGGAAAACAAGACCAGGTACGTACTTATGTAATCTCACTCTTTAATTCTGTTGAAGATTAATTTAAGATGGATTAGTTTTTTTTTTAATTATTGTTTGATGTTTGATTAATTATTTATTTAATAATTTAGGATATAATCCGTTTGGTGGTTATTACTTAAATTTCCTTTGTACTTATTTAGGAATTGGTTTATGACTTGTTATATATATATATATATATATATATATATATATATATATATATATTTACCTGCTTAACAGTTTTCCACGTTTTCATGTACACGATATATTAGATTAGTTTTTAATTATTGCTTCCTTTCTTTTATACACACATATTATATATATTATATTTATAGCTGTTGATTTATTAATTATTGTTTTATTTTATTGTGAGCATTTTTGTTGTTTTGTTTTATTGTATATTGTTATTTATTTATTCATTTATTTATTTGTTATTTATTTATTTATTTATTTTATTGTTGAGCATTATTGTTGTTTTGTTTTATTGTATATTGTTATTTATTCATTCATTCATTTATTTTATTGTTGAGCATTGTTGTTGTTTTGTTTTATTGTATATTATTATTTATTTATTTATTTATTCATTTGTTATTTATTTATTTATTTATTTTATTTATTTAATTGTTGAGCATTGTTGTTGTTTTGTTTTATAGTTTTATTGTATTGTTTTATTATTTTATCGTATTGTGATCATTGTTTTATTGTTTTATCGTTTTTTTATTGTTATTATTTGTGTCAACTTCATTATTATTAGTATTTGGATCTATTTTATTGGATCTCTTTTATTGTTTTGGATCATTATTATATAACGTTTGTTTTTTGTGACTTCGTGTCATGCTTGGTTATTTACCCCCGTGTGACTGTGTGTCCACGGAATATTCCGCCTATATTTATAGACGGTCCCTAGTCCGGATAAAGGAGTAGGGTTGTGTTAGGCTTCGGCAGCCAACGTAAAAATATGTCGAATCTATTGAGCATGGACACAAGCATTGTTTCTATCAATATGTCATTGCTTGGTTCTTCACAAAGGCTATCATACTATCATGGGAAAAGGCATATAAAGAAACAAAAGGTTCAAAGAAGAGAAGTGGATGAGCAGTAAGAATAATTGAATAAAGGGTATGGAATCACTGCACAAGAAGGAGAGGAAGACCAAAGAGATCTTTTGATGAAATGTTTACCTCCAAGCATGACTATTGATAGAGCACAATGACCATGTAGCCGACCCCATCTAATTGGGATAAGGTTTATGTTGATGATGATGATGATTAAAAGAACGAACTACATGCATCGCATGTTCTAAATATTTTTTGGAATCAAATTGATATAATTTATTCAGTTAAAAAATTGATATTATTTAGACAAACATGAGCACACACACATATTAAATTGTTTATCAGTATATATAAGTGATTCAATTATTTTCTGATAAAAAAATTCAATTATTTTAGAGAAAGACTTTAAAATATTTTATGTTGATTTTTTAATATCCTTAAATAAACTTAACCATATATAAAGAACCAAATAATAAGAGTACTACGTTCTATCATAAATATTAGCGCAAGTTGGAATTCACTTTTAACACCACATAAACTCTTTTTATTTTACATTTTACCATTAATATAATTTTATTTCTAGCTAAACTGGTTTGTTAACTTATGAATTGCTCCCTCCAGTCCTAAATTTTAAGCACGCACGCACACATAATCATTTTATTTGATTAAACTAAAGTTGTTAGTTAAAGTCATACTCTCTCCGGTCCTAAATATAAGACCTAATTGAATTTTTTTAGAAAATCCTTAAAAAGCAAAATAAGTTAATTATAAATTGATTTACCTAATTTTTTCCCTTAAACTAGTTTATTTTACCTCTAAACTAATGGATAATCTAAAAATATATCAAATATGTCATCATTTAATAACCTGTTTCGCAACCTTAATCTCTCCAAAAAAAAGTCAATTAGGTCCTATATTTAGGACCAGAGGTAGTATAATATTATCAAAATACATAGCGGTCTACCACCACTTGTCTCTCATGTTTATTATATTTATTATTGGGGAGCATAAAAATGGACTTTATTGAGAAGAATAAAAAATATGTATTACATTATGATCAAACCTTCTTAAATAGGTCATATATTAAGGACCAAAGATAGTAATCTATAATCTAATCATACATTAGTGTTTTATAAATGCTATACCACATGTGATATAATTTATAAGAATATTTAAATTATTTGATCTCAAATTAGTCAGCTAAGGCTTTATATTAAGGGTGTGTAGTGTATTTAATTGAGCACATAATATTATGTGCTCAGTTGATATTTATATCTGGTCTTACTTTTAATTTATGGGTTATTGATTATAATCAATAAGTAAAATAATATGCATATATAATTGATGTAGGTGATTTACACGTACGAATCAAATCATTGGGAAAAATAAAGATAGAAGAAGAGTGATAGCGAAGCTTGGTGATCACGCATGGAGATAATGGAAACGATGTGGAAAGGGAGCATATGATGAAGGATTGGACCCTCCAAGAAGATTTGTTGGTGCAGAATAATAATGAAGTATATTGAGTAAAGGCCAAATATAATTATTGTAACATACTCCATAATAATAAGGGTATTGAGTATATTTGGTTACAAGTTCATGAGTTCCTTGGACAAAGGGTCTATTTGTGTGAATGTTGCGATGCTGTTAATGACACTGAAATCATAACTAAGACAGCTAACCCTATGTTTTTAATATCCGGGATTGGTTGCTACGCTATGTACTCCCTCCGATCCTAATTATAAGTCGCCTTTGACTTTTTTGGAGAATCCTAAATAAGCAAAATAAGTCAATCATAAATTGATTTAACTAATTTTTTCTCTTAAACTAGTTTGTTTAACCTATAAACTAATGACTAATATAAAAATTTATCAAATATGTCATAATTTAATAACATATTTTGTAACCTTAACATCTCCAAAAAACAGTCAAAGGCGACTTATAATTAGGACCGGAGGGAGTATAAGGCTATAATGCGATTTCCTACACGCAAATTTACATCGGATTAGGACTCCATTCATCGTTTATTTAATTAGTTAATACTAGTAATAGTTAATTACGATTGTTTTCAGGCTATTTTATTACTCAGTAGTATTGTGAAGGGATCACATTTAGTAAGGATTACCATACCAATAATATATAATTGGATAAAACAAGGTAAACCACACAATATTTTTTTTGGTTACCCAAGGTATTCCCACCCGCGTGTCAAGTGAGACTAATCCCTCGCTGTTCTGAAGTCCCTTATAGGGGGTAGACAGCTGGCCTGTGAATTTGCTCCATTCGCAAGAGCTGGGGATCGAACCCCCAACCACTTGCTTAAGGGACGAGAGTACTTACCACTCACGCCAACCCACCAGGTTTACACAATATTACATACTCCCTCCGGTCCTAAATATAAGACTTAGTTAACTTTTTTGGAAAATTCTAAAAAAGCAAAATAAGTCAATTTTAAATTGATTTACCTAATTTTTTCTCTTAAACTAGTTTATTTAACCTATAAACTAATGACTAATATAAAAATAGGGAAAAACTTACATCAAGTTACTTTCTCCAGGTTCTCAAGTTCTTTCAATATAGACCATTAGATTGAATGGATGATTGTTATAAAAAGACACATGTCACTCCCATATTAAAAGAACTTGAGAACCTGGAAAAAGTAACTTGATCTAAGTAAGGTCCATAAAAATATATCAAATATATATGTCATAATTTAATAACATATTTTGTAACTTAACATCTCCAAAAAAAGTTGACTAGGTCTTATATTTAGGACCGGAGGGATTATCTAATTAGGACCAAAATATGGTCTATTGTATTCCTCTAGTCCGAAATGTATCTAAGTCATATATTTGAAAATTATCTTTATGGGAAGCAAGTTGAATAAAGAGAGTAGAGCCGGTAATATGGGCCTGGCCCGTTCATGTAAACCCGAGGAGGGTCGGGCTTGCTATTATGGTGGAAAAAATGGGAAGCGGGCCTATAAGGGCCGGCCCGTATTTATAGGCCCGCTTCCTTTTTAAGAAAAAAACAAAAAATGGTTGATTAGATTACATTTACAGGCTAGTGTTTAATGTTTATTTAGATTTTTGTTTGAAGAATTTGTTTTTTATTTTGACTGTTAGATTATATGTATAAGTGTATATTGTTATATTATCACTTATCACTTTATCAGACTATGTTATGACTTATGATTATGTTTATTGTGATGTTATTAGATAATTTTATTTTGCTAAAACCATAAAACGTACAGGGAGAATAAGGTTGAAAGAGGAAAAAGTGGATTTAGGAAAAAAGATTTAGTTTTTTTTTTAAAAAAAAATGGAAATGGGTCAGGCCCTACGGGCTAGGCCCGGCCCGATGGCATGAGGGCCGGACCTTGTAAATAGGTGTATAAAAAGGGAAGCGGGCCTAAATGGGCCCGGCCCGTATTCCCAGCTCTAAAAGAGAGTTGTACATATATATATATATTCAATTTTTAACGAATATTACTTATGTTTCTATTTTCTAAATTGAAAACCTTGTAATGATTTTGGATTATAGGTGTCATGAATATAATTGCCTCTTTTGGCGTATGATGATAAACCTTGTTGATAATCTTGGAGTGATTCTGGGTTCTCATTTGCCTTATGTATCATTTTATAGATAAGAAATTGAGAATGGTGTTGTCATTACTCATAAGTCAAAATCTCTCTTAGGCGTTGTTGGTCATAAACCGATAGTTGTTTTTCGGGTCTCTTAACGCTGTTTCTATCCGTTTGAACAAGCTAACACGCACACACAAACAGGGCGTGCAATGACAAAATTGTAATATCGTAGTCAAATGATATCGAAATTAATTATTAAATAAATACGACAACGCTTCACTTTCAAATTTAACGTTCGGAATGTAATGTTGAACCATACCAATGAAAGATTGTGATATTCAAACGCATAATACACACACACACACTTACATGTATGCATATATATATGGTCCACGCTTGAATGTGGATTAACACTTTAATGTAAGGCAATGGTATATTCAAAGAAGTAACAATCCAGATAGTAATATTAAACATCATCCACACTAACTTGTGGAAATTTCATTGGCTGGCCGGAGAGGAATTAATTTTGCACATAACATTCCGAGTTGATAACACAATCTATTCAACAGCCGTGGCATTTTGCAAAACTATAAATGCCTAAACGGTTGGTCAGTGTGCGAGAAAGAAAAAGTGACGTTAAAAAATGATTCGACTAAAAGCAAAACTTCATATTTTGATAAAGAACGCTAATTGAGACCTCTATTTTACAAACTATATATATATATATATATATATATATATATATATATATAGTGATGTAAGCTAATCAGGTCTTAAAAAACAATTACTGTTGATGCTATCCGTAATACAACATACAGTTATATAATTAATTTACAATATCAATATAATAGCTATTTATTATTATTAAATTACATTTTATATGGAACTAGCTTATATATGATGACGAAAATTTACTCACTGAATATAATTAATAGGGAAACGAAAAAAATTTAAGATGTGTTGAACATCATAAAGCATTTTTCTATGTAAGTTCAATATCTTTTTATGATTTATACATCTTAGAGTATTTTTCAAGTACAACACTCTTATGTTTACTCCTATTTAAAAGACGTCCAATCCATCACCTTAAAATTGTCTTTGAAGAGTGACTCCATCACCTTAAAATTGTCTTTGAAGAGTGACTTTTTTAGAGTTAACGACGGGGTTGGGTTCTCTCAGAATCCCAACCCTCATCATCCCTCATAATCTCTCTTTGGGTCTTATTTTGGCCAATGAGATCCATCTAAAAGCTTATAATTTGTCACTTATACCATTAGAAATAAAAAAAATGTATCATAATATAAAATAATTTTTAGGAGAAAAATTTTCAACTATATAGATTTATTTCATTTCAATAGAAGGATCTATAAGAAATACAGATTTAACAGTTAACTGTAAAATTATTTTACAATTAACTGGATAAGTCTGTATCTCTTATAGATCCTTCTATTGAAATGAAATATGTCTAGATAGTAGTATGATTTAATGGTACAAGTGACAGACCCAAATAGAAGGATTATGAGGGATGATGAGGGTTAGGATTCTCTCAGAATCCCAACCCTTAACGACGTGGTTAAATTCTTCCGAAGAAAATATTTATAAACAAAATATTGACTAATTAAAATCAAAATCGTACCACAAAATATTTTAATGTGTTGGAGGGGAACAAACCAATATTATAGGCGTTAGATGACTTACAAAATACCTTGTGATATTGTCGCGTATGAAAGTACTCAACAATTAGTCCAAAATACCGGTCTCACGCAATAGTTGGTTCGTTTAATTGCTTTGAGTTTGAGGTATGTAGAATGGTTATTATCTATATAAAATATAAATACCTATCATTAAGTTTTAAAAAGAAAATAAGCCCGGAAAGGTGGAAGGAAGGGGCCTGTATCATCAATCAAACATCACATTTTTTTTAATAAAACTCGCATATCAATAGATCATTTTAAATTTGTTTTGAAAAAAAAAACAAGTAAAATTTAAATTTATAGGCTCATCACAATTGTCAATATATTATTTTTTATAAAAAAATTTGGGAAAATGTTATGCTCAGCCACAAACGGATAAGGTAGAAAAGCATTTACCTTCTACATCCCATGGATAAAGAACATTTTTTTGTTAAACATCGCCTGTATATATAATCTGGCACCTATTTGTAACCGACTAATCTGGACTCGATTGGATAGGAGTGTTACCCAATAGGTAAGGTTGTCCTTTCTCCTAATGAGATGAGAGCACTTTCCGGGATTGTAGTCCACTTACCGATTCAACCAACTACCCATTGGTCCCATAGATAAAGAACTTTGCACGTGAAGATGTCTGTTTCACATAAGCCTTATGATGCATCCCAAACTGCAATTGAGTTAGGTATAAAACCCTATTCGATCATATTTAATTGTTAATCTATTTTTAAAATGCATTTTCAGCCACATCATGATTTTCCATTCAAACCACTCAAACAGTAAAAAAAAATTATAAAATGTATTTCAATCCAAAATGCATTTTGAGCAGCCAAAACATTAAGATCTAGAAAAATTACTTTGTTTCTCAAAATTAAAAGTCATTTTCTCAAAATGTATTATAGAAAATGAAATCCAAACAGGTAAATTGGCCTTTATTCAGAGTGTCCAATATTTGTGTCAGTAGTTCAACTACGAGGGGTAATTATAGATATAGTATTAAACACAGGTGGTTTACATGATGTAACTTTACCTTGTAAACTTGAGAAATGTTGAGAAAGACAGGTCAGGGTTTGGTGGTCCAGCCTTGAATTGAAACGACACATTTTTCAGCTTATATGACAAAATTCACGTGCCGTATCAACGGGGAGACCAGACCACAGACAACACAATACACAGAAGAAGCCGTCTCTGCCCAAATAATCTGCCCCAATGAATCCACTTTCTTCTTCCTCTACATTCCAAATTATTTTAATCATTTATTTCCCTTTCCTGCTTTTCTTACATCTTACGTCCATCCATGTTAATCTTCCATCATTTCCCCACCCCCAACATATCAAAAGTCCACCTTTTATCTTAAATACATAATTAAATATTGTGATTAGAATTTATTCAAACTGTTATGTGTTCCATATTATTGTTTCCATATTATTGTTTGTTGAAGCGGTTAGATTAAGTAAGCAAACTTCTTCTGCCTCTTCCTCTTCCTGTCATGCCTGTCTGTCTCTCAATATCCACTTTCCTCTTTACTCTCTTCCTCTCCTTCTCTTTCATAAATCTATCTTCTCTCTTTCTGAGCCTCAACTTTTCTGTTCTATCAGTTTTACTGTGTTCTGTGTTACTTTGTCCACACTTCTCTGTACTGTGTCCTCTTCAAAATCTGGTGTCCCCTATTTTTCTTGTCCAATAAACTTTCTTGGCAATTTTTGGTTTGGTTTTTAGCTAATATCTATATTGCCACATAAAGGTCTTGTAAGTTTTGAGGAAGAAGCAGAACAGACTTTGCCTTTTCAGTTTTTGTTTCTGAGAAATGAAGGAGAAGGCAGATTCTCTTGTTGGGGTGCTTGAGGATTATTTTAGGAGCTCAGAATCAGACTCAAGTTCTTCTAAAGAACCCACTTTAGATTCTGAAGCTCTAGATAAGTCAAAGTTTGCTTCTAAATGGCGTGGATTTCTTCAAAGTCTTACCAACAATAATAAGTCTAAAAAATCTGTACCAACCACCACCATGCAACCTCCTCCTCTCAGTGTCTTCAAGCTCTCCAAGAGAATGAGCAGAAGCTTGAGAGAGACAATATTTCCAAGCTCACGCTTAGATACACAATCATCTCTCCAAAATTCTCCATGGAAGATCTTCACCCACAAGGAAATTCTACTTGCAACCAATTCTTTTAGTCAAGGCACGTGCTCATATTAAAAATTTGATTTTTCCAATTGGGAAATGTTCATAATTTTGTTTTTTGTTCCTGGTGGCAGAAAACCTTATTGGGAAAGGCGGCTATGCTGAAGTATACAAAGGCTGTTTGCCAAATGGTCAGCTAGTAGCAATTAAAAAGCTGACACGTGGAAGCCAAGATGATATTGTTGGTGATTTCTTATCAGAACTTGGCATAATGGCACATGTTAATCACCCCAATACTGCAAAGCTAGTAGGCTATGGTGTTGATGGAGGCACGCACCTTGTTCTTGAGTTCTCTGAAAAAGGAAGCTTAGCTTCAGTACTTCATGGTATAACACTTCAAACAAATTTCCTTCCACAAATGTATTACTACTTGTTACTGTGATCAAAATTTTTAATTTTATCATTCTCCTGCATTATTAGGTTCAAAAGAAAACCTACCATGGTGTATTAGATATAACATTGCTTTAGGAACAGCCAAGGGTATATTATATCTCCACGAGGGATGTCAAAGAAGAATCATCCACAGAGATATAAAGGCTGCAAATATCTTACTCACTGAGGACTATGAACCACAGGTTTTGATTTTTGCTTCTCTGCTTGGAATTATAGTTTAGTTATATAAATACAAATACTAAAAGGATTAGATTGAAACATTGTTGTGAAATTTACTTGTAGATTTGTGATTATGGATTGGCAAAATGGCTGCCTGAGAATTGGACTCATCACACCGTTTCAAAATTTGAAGGAACCTTTGGGTTTGTGACAACTTTAAGATTTCCAAGTTTAGATATTGTTCTCAATTTGTCCTTCTATATCCCTCCTCATGTTTTTTTTTTTGTTTTTTAACTTTAACAGTTATCTTGCTCCTGAGTACTTACTTCATGGCATAGTGGATGAGAAAACAGACGTGTTTGCTTTTGGTGTTCTGCTATTAGAATTAGTCACTGGAAGGCGAGCCCTTGATTATTCACAACAAAGCCTTGTTTTGTGGGTATGTATGTCCCTTTAAAAAGGGCCTTTAAGGAATAAGCTTATTTAATTTGGGAATTTGTCTTAGTTTTTGCGCAATGAATTAATCATGCAGGCAAAACCATTGTTGAAAAAGAACAGAATCAGGGAGTTGATTGATCCATCACTAGGTGATGCGTATATTACTCGGCAGATGAATCTTGTATTATTGGTTGCATCTTTGTGTATTCACCAATCCTCCATTCGCAGACCCTCCATGAGACAGGCATGTTCTTTATGTCAAGATAGTTTAAACCAATTTGATAGGAGTTTCTTAATAATAATATATGTTCAACCATTTCTCTAATTAGTGTTCTGTGGTCCATAATTGAGGTTTTGATTTGTGGTGCAGATTGTGCAGCTTCTGAATGGTAATCTTAGCTGCTTTAAGAGTATGAAGAAGAATAGATTGCCATTTTTCAGAAAGATTTTCCAGGAAGAGCTACTTGATTCTGAATAGTGCAGAGGAAAACAGGAATCTTATGATCCTTATCATCACCTTTTTGGTTTTGTTTTTCCCATAGGAAATGGTCCCTTCTCTTTTCTTTTTGGGGAAAATGATCTTGCTGCATGACGAGGTTGAAAATTCTGCTACAAGATACACTTTGATAAGTTATTGCCTCATCAGACATTTTCTCTACGTAAAGCACAAGGAAAGCAAGCTTCATAGTCTGACAAAACTTTGTGGAGTTCAGAGGAAGGGTGTTTGAGACTTTTTTGTTTAAACCTTTTTCTTAACTCTACAAAAAATGAGTAGTTTTTTGAAACAAATACACCCATCTCTATGTATATATATGCACCTAATAGTAGAGATCAAATAATATGTATTTAGTCCAAGTTTTTTACCCCCCTTCTTCTTCGATATTCCTAATCTAATTTCACTTTATCTCTCTTGTTTATTCATTATTGATAAACATTATTATTAAGGTTTATTTTCTAAAAAAAGTTTGAAGCAATTAGAAAGTGTTTAATAATTAGAAACAAATTGAAATTTAAAAGGTAATTTTATATTTATGAACCAATGGAGTAATGTTTAACATATATAAAAGGGCTAAAGTGTAAAGATGTCCATGTAATTGTTACAAAGGTGCAAAAATAACCAATTAAAATTTTTTAGAGCAAAACTGTCAATCAATTTTCAAAACTGAGACGAAAATGCCGAGTTGATTTTTTTTACTTTTTCATCATCCTTTGTCGAATTATCATCAAACATGGGCATATAAATACATAAGTCTACCACATATTTTAGTGAGAGTTGAATCTGTAGAAGATGATGCGTCAAAAATTAAAAAAATACTGTGCCGGACATTTTTGTCCAAGTTTTGAAATTGGATAGACAGTTTTACTCCAAAAAAATTTTACATAGTATTTTTGCAACCTCATGAAAATTACATGGGTATTTTTTCACTTTAGCCCTATATAAAACCATGAAATATTTTTATGGTAGTACAAGGTTTTGAAAGCCGAACCGGATGTCAAGCTGGAAAAACCAAAACGTACTAATATGAAACCAATACGGTTCAAATGAAGGGATGATCCAAATCACGAAGCAAGTCTCTTTGTGTTTGATGCCGGTCCAACTGATTCGACCGTCCGACTCATTTGACTCTTAAAACTATGGGGTAGTATTTACTTGAAAAAACACTTCATAATGTTGATTTTACCAAAAAATATTAACTTAGATTACCAAATGCTACTAAAAAATTACAGTTGGATTCAAATTGAAACAAAATCAATGGGAGAGGAAATGGGAGGAGAAAAAAACTTCCAATTAAAGGGAAAATCTCAAATAAATCCCTCCCAATATCCAAAAGGATAAGTGAGGAACCTAAACTTCCAAAAGGACCATGAAGGAACCGACATCTACCTGTCATTTTAAAATTTTGCGAAAAGACAAAATTGCCCCCATCCTAAAACACAAATTACTACCCCACCCTAAACCCACCCAAACACCCACCCTCTTCTCGCAATTTGTGTTTTTTGATGGGGGCAATACTTGAGTAGTTAATGAAAATGATAGTTAATAGCGATACTTGAGTAGTTAATTGCGATACATGAATAATTATTCATTAACTACTCAAGTATCGCTATTAACTACTTTAGAAATCGCCATTCACTACTTTTTTTGCATAGTCACAAATTTCATTTAGGACAAATTGGGTACTATCCCTTATTTGTCCAAGTTGAAATTGGAGACCCCATTTTGTCCAACTCAAATTCAAGTGTCATTTTTTTGTCATTTTCCCTTTATTTTAACTAAATTTAATTAAATTTATTTTATTCCTTCATGTACCCTATACATAGACCGAAAAATAGGGAGGATAGGACGTACTCGCATATAGGATACAATAATATAGCCCCTACCCTGTTACTATTTCAAGAAGCCAAGTCCATTTGTTTTACGCTTTGACTCACTCCCGAGTACCCAGTAAGTTGTCATTCCATTCCATTACGCCACCACGATCACACAACAACAAAACAAATCTAATCAAAAAGCGAAAAGCACGGCGGCAGGAAGGATGAACAAGGAAAATAAGAAGATGAATGGAACATAAGGGGATAATTTGGGAAAACAGAATTTGAGAGAAAAAAAAATAAGGAGATAATAGGAATGAAATTAAATAGACTTAATCAAAATAAAATATATAATGGAAAAAAAGATAGATAAATCTCTTTGAATATGTAAAAGGACAATCAATGCCACTAATTTTCAAAAGGACAATGAATGTCACTAGCACTAAATTAATCACTGCAACATCTCCATTAAGCACATCCATATTAATCAGGACATCATTCACAATTAACAAGTAGAGTTTAGCAATCAAACACGCCATTTTCATTAACCACAACAACATCCCTATTCTCATTAACAAGTAGAGCATTATTAATTTAGTGCATGTGACCTTAATTATCTTTTTGGAAATTTAGCAACATGGATTATCCTTTTACATACAGAATACTCTAATAATATTTGTCTTTTTGACATAAAATAATTAGGGGATAAGCTTATTAAACAGTTGAGAGAAAAAATCAACTAGCGAAAATAGAAAAACTAAAAAAAAAAAAAAGGAACAAAGTGAAAGCAATTAAGCTAAGAAGCATGCAATGAAGAGTTTTTCTTTTCTTGCAAATAGAGGAGAGATGGCTGTCATCCTGCTTTTAAGTTTTAACCCTTCTTTAAAATAAAAATAATTAGTGAGTGAGGTAGAAATTAGAAAATCACAAATTTAATCTTACTAACACCATCCATCATCATCATCATCATCATCATCATCATCATCAATGGATTGAACAGATACAGAAAGCGAAAGCAAGTATAGTAAACACTACTTCCATTCATATAAACATAATCAATCTCCTCTTCAGGTCAAACCTACTCAACAACCAACTCTTCTTCTTCGTCATCTTCACCATCCTCTGATCGTCGGATGAAATCTCCGGTCTCCTCTGATCGGAAATGGTCGTCGCCGGTGGAGGCGGTGGTGGTGCCGCCGGAATCGCCGCCTTCGGAGGCGCCAATCACCGCCACTAGTTTCGCTCAGTAAAATAAATAACAAATAACAAATAAATATTAAGATGAAGAAAGGTAAGGCGAAGAATAACGGCGGCTTGTTGCCGAATTCTCTCAGAATAATCTCTTCCTGCCTCAAAACTGTTTCCTCTAATGCTACCACCGTCGCTTCCACCGTTCGCTCCGCCGGCGCCTCCGTCGCCTCCTCCATCTCCTCCTCCTCCGACGATCACAAGGATCAGGTACTACTTTTGGATTCAACTTTTTATTATTTCGTTTTATACTTATTATGAGTGATCGTTTTTGGTGAGAGAGCGGGAAAGATTGGTTCCTTAATTTTAAATAAGTTTGTGTAGTGGAGTAGTGGTTAATTGGTTATTACTTATTGGAGTATTCTGTAATTATATTATTAATTTATTTATTTATTTATTTATGATGTGTCTTGCTTTATTGTCTTTCACGTTTATAACTGTAATGATTCTAGTTTCGGTTAGGTTAATCACTGCTAAAATTATGCATACATTAGTTTACAACTGAAGGTGTTAGCAAGTATTGTGTGCTTGATGAAGCTTTTCGCGAATTGAAGTGTATATAGAGCTGGCTTAAGTTTATTCTTCCAGTATCTACGCCATTTGATACTGCCAGCTTACTATATGAGATGCATGCAGGAGTTTTTAGTGATTGGATAGAAGAGCTATGTAGGACACTCTTGAGTCTTAGCTTTGAGGGTCATATTTTCATCTGTATTCTACTGCAGGAAAACGTTTGTGAGTCTGTATACTAACTAGCTTAGCAGGAATGTGTTCAAAATCAGTGAGCTATCATAGGGAATAATCATGTTAATTTGAACTACTTCCTGCCAACTGCCTCCAAGGTAACAGATGAACTGCACTTAGGTTGCGTGCTTATATATGTTACAGAGTGTAAATTTGAGCAGGCTTCATCGTTGATTGACAATAATTTAACTTAACTGATTTAGGCTTCAATGTTTGTTTTACTTGCTTTGAGTTGGTAAATTCATAAATGGAGTCATTAAAAATTTCTATCACCTAGTTCACATGCAAGATGGTTTGTTTTGCTTTTTTTTTTTTCTTGTTAAGTGTTCTTGTTATGATAAATTTCCTGGTTTTTCAAATTCTATTCCAATTTAAAATATCATCTGCTCCTGTATACATCCTCTTTTCCTGTAATTATTTTTTTTTTCTATTACTTTTTCCCCAACAGGTAACATGGGCTGGTTTTGATAGGCTGGAGCTTGAGCAATCTATGGTCAAGCATGTTCTTTTGCTTGGTTATCTGAATGGGTTTCAGGTTCTTGACGTGGAGGATGCCTCTAGCTACAGTGAACTGGTCTCAAAGCGTGATGGTCCTGTTTCTTTCTTACAGATGCAACCTTTCCCTATAGGTACTGATGGCCAGGAATGGGATAGAAAATCACATCCTTTACTGTTGGTTGTTGCTGGTGACAACTCCAGCAGTAATATCCAGAATCGCGCCCATTTGGGTGGTTTGGGAAGGGATGGTAACATGGAGACTCAAACTGGGAACTGTGTCAACTCTGCAACAGCTGTTCGGTTTTACTCCCTAAAGTCTCATAGTTATGTCCATACCCTGAGATTCCGGTCCACTGTCTGTATGATCAGATGCAGTTCTCGCATAGTAGCAGTTGGTCTTGCCACACAAGTATGCTGCGGTTTCTCCAATGCATTTTGCAATTATCTAACTTATTTTTCTGTCATTAAAATTAATTAATTACTTGATGTATTGCATTTCTGTCAAATAACTGATGATTGGGTTTATTTGACTCTGTTTATTTGTATAAGATATACTACGATTGATGTACTTTCTTAATAACTCATGGCAGGTGTATTGCTTTGATGCATTGACTCTTGAGAACAAATTAAGTGTGCTTACCTATCCGGTTCCTCAGGTAGTAGGACAAGGAACAGCAGGTGTTAATGTTGGTTATGGTCCACTGGCTGTGGGTCCAAGATGGTTAGCATATGCTTCTAACAGCCCACTGCCATTAAATGTAGGCCGCTTGAGCCCGCAAAACTTGAGTCCTTCTCCAGGAGTTAGTCCATCAACATCTCCGGGCAGTGGTAGTTTAGTTGCTCGTTATGCAATGGAGTCTGGCAAACATCTGGCTTCTGGAATAATCAAATACTGTCAAGAGCTGCTTCCTGATGGTTCTAGTTCTCCAGTGCAGTCGAATTCAGGTTGGAAAGTTGGTAGAGTCGTAGGGATGGACACGGATAATGCAGGAATGGTTGGTATTATTTCATGATGGATAGGCAAATTGAAGTTGGAAATTTATGGTCATTTGATGAGAATGATGATCTTTTACTTGGTTCTTGCTGATTGCAGGTTGTTGTGAGGGATTTTGTATCCAGAGCCATCATTGCACAATTTAAGGCTCATACTAGTCCTATTTCTGCACTATGTTTTGACCCTAGTGGGACACTTCTGGTCACTGCATCAGTCTATGGGAATAACATCAATATCTTCCGGATAATGCCATCATGCTCACGCAAGGGATCAGGTGCTCCGAGCTATGACTGGAGCTCTTCTCATGTGCATCTTTATAAACTTCATCGTGGGATAACAGCAGCTGTTAGTATATTGTAGTTTTAGCTTAGTATTTGCTTGCCAAGTTTGATCTTCTCCCATGCCCTATGTTCACACCCTATTGATGTGTATCTTCCTTTTTATTTGACAGATGATCCAGGACATTTGTTTCAGTCATTTTAGCCAATGGATTGCCATTGTTTCATCCAAAGGGACTTGTCATATTTTTGTTTTGTCTCCGTTTGGAGGTGGTACTGGTTTCCGAATCATAAATAATCAGGGTGAAGAACCCTCCTTGTTTCCAGTTTCATCACTTCCTTGGTGGTCCACAACATATTCCATGTCTGATCAGCAATCTTTGCCTCCTCCAGCACCTGTTAATCTTTCAGTAGTGTGCCGCATAAAGTATAGCAGTTTTGGATGGCTTAATACAGTACATAGTTCAGCTGCTAATGTGACAGGAAAAGCTTTTGTGCCCTCAGGTGCTCTTGCTGCTGTCTTTCATAATTCGCTATCTCACACACAGCAGTATGTCAATATGAAGGCAAAGCCCCTTGAGCATCTGGTGGTCTATACACCATCTGGTCATGTTGTTCAACATGAACTTCAGCCTTCTGTTGGCCCAGAACCTTGTGAAAGTGGTTCAACAACCCAGTCAGCTTCACTCATGCACACACAAGACACTGAGTTTAGAGTAAAAATTGAACCTATTCAGTGGTGGGATGTTTGTAGAAGGTCTGAATGGCCTGAACGAGGGGATCCTTGTGGCTTTGATAGACAAGATGGCACTGAGATTGTTCAAGGGAAATCATGCTCTCCTGATGGTAATGAATTGGATTGTTTGGATATAAATGATGAAATTGGGGGAAAGGATGTAAAATGCTATGCTGGGAAGGCCCAAGAAAGATACCAGTGGTATCTATCTAATGCTGAGGTACAGGTAAACTTTGGAAGACTTCCCATATGGCAAAAGTCTAAGGTATCTATCATGTAAAAGTTTTGATGTTTGTGCATATTGTTAATTTGTTTGGTTCTGTTTAATGATGTTCTTCATTTAACAGATTTCCTTCTACACAATGACTTCTGTGGGAGTTAATACTGTTTCTAGTGGTGGTGAGTATGAAATTGAACAGATCCCTGTTAACGAAGTTGAAATAAAGAGGAAGGAGTTGTTGCCTGTTTTTGACAATTTTCTTAGCACCAAACCAAGCTGGAATGAGAGGTGATGCATGTGTTATTCATTCCTGGTGGATTTGACATTCTGGCAGAGTGTATAGATTGATAAAATGGCCCATGACAGTGACGTGTTATTAAAATAACTGCATATTGCTTTCACTTATTTAACTGCCTTGGGAGCACCTGATATTTATTAATAGTTTGTTTGGGTAAGTTTTATGTGATTATGGTTTGCAGATAACTACCTGCAACCATGGAATTTTATGTTTGAACTTTGAATTGAGTTTTTTTTTTTATAATTCGATCATTGTAAAGGTTTTTGGCCTTCATTATCATGCTCCATTGGTCTTCTCTTCCTTGAAAGGGAGAAATTAACAAGTATTTCCTCGTTTGCTAACATTGAATGTTAGTACCAAAGTGTCCAATGCAATTCTGCATGCATTCCCTAGGGAGATCATTTGTGTTTGAGCATCTGCTTCTCACAGTCATGTTATGACGTGTCTTTTTTAACGAAGCAATGCTATGAACTTAATATTTGATTGTTTTACTCAGAGGTTTTACTGGGGAAAGATCTTCAAGTTCTTCATCTTTAGTCTCTCATCAGGCTGAAGACAAAACAACTGCTGAAGCGACAGTTATTTGTCACTCAAAGCCAGCGTCACTCAGTTCTACTGAAAGCTCTGATGGGGGTAAGATAGCATTCCGCATTAATTTGCTTTTTCACATATTCAAAGATTTTGTGGAAAGGGAAGCAATCATTGAAGGCCTGTGAGGGACTCAGTTGAAGAATATTGGTGCCTATCACAGATCTTTGCATGCTGATAATTGTTTGCATTTACTGCATGTAGATAATTCTCCCCCGATTTTATGCAAATCTGTTTTACTTTAAAATCCTGCTGTAAGTAGTTGTGCGTGTGTGCGTGTGTGTTATATCAATATCTAATGCAATGGTATTGTTGTACTTTTTGTACCTTCAGGTTCATCAAGAAGAACTGAAAATTTCCTTGAACTGGACCAAGTTGCATCTAGTTGTCAGATGGTTAACGATATCTACTTGGAACGGATGGGGACATTAATCATTGAGCCTTCCCTGCAGAACCATATATTGCCAGAAAATTTATCTTTTCTTTCTGGAGGTTCGAAGCATGTTGATTTACTTGCTGATCCTCGTATCCAAAGTAGTCTATCATTTCAGGGGAATAAGGTAACACCTGGATTGCAAGAAGATGCAGGTGTTAAGATCAATGACAATATGGTGCCAGTTCCAGACCAAGATGCTCTCATGGGAAAAATTCCTGAAGTGCCAACAGTATTTCATAATACAGGAGCTGTGGTTCAACCTTTTCAGGATGACCATTGCAAGACACTGGAGCAACATAGAAGTGACTCATTAACTGAAGTTGTAACTGATGATGTTGATGGCAGCAGTGGCAGACATGAAGGGGAGCAACCCGGGGAAGATGTGGAAGATATGGAAATGTTTGGTGGCATATTTGCCTTTTCCGAGTAAGGTAAAAACCTAGGCTGCAGCTGCATTTGTTGCTATTCTGTAACTCTTGCATTATCATACCATGCCACACGCAATCATAATAAAGATCATCTATGATTTATGGGCTCAGGAGTTTAATCCTTTTTTTAGGTTGATCTTCGCATTTGAGAGTAGTTATTTATGGCATCAGCTAAGTCATCATGCTCATTGGTGGAGACTCCAATCAGGAAAATGTAAAAGCAACGTGCATCTTGTGAAGAAGAAATTGCACGTGGCTGCTATTAAGGTTTATTTGCCTCCCAACTCTGATCTTTCTCTCTTTCTATCACCCTTGTACATTTTGTAAATGGGAATTCAAATACTATGATATAGGTCTGTTTGGAAAGCTGAGAGGATGTATCTTGGATGTGCATTCCTCGGCTGATCATTTTATCGGAATTGCCTGTACATAGAAACAGGGCATGAAGTTCCCCCACGTTGTATAAATTCTTTACATGATTATTATTGATTTGGCTAGGGATCGGGGCAAAATGATGTTGTTAAGGATCAATTAATATTGCCTCATGCATGGATGACTTTACCCCATTCACTGTGTGATATTTAGTTAGATACTTCAGGCAAATCATTGTGTTGGCAGGCAGACACGGAATGGGAAGAAATAGATTGTAACATTCATTTACTCGCACCGATATGTTTGGAATTTGGACCAGAGACAAGAAATAATTTGGACCGTGAACCGATTTTATGAGCTGCACCAGAGGCATAATTCGTACTATACGCGCCAACGGCAATTGCTATATTTTTGGGCCAAAGCCAAAAATTATACAAAAACTATTGGTCAAGGAACAAAAATGATAATAATAAAAAAAAAGGAACAAAAATGGTACATAATTATTTTAAGGTACACAAATGATACTCAACTATTGGACATGAGATCAAAAATGATATTTTCACTAATATAACAATAAGATTAAACATGAAAAGTTTTTGTTATAAAAAAAAAAGATTAAACATGAAAAGTTTGGTATCATTTATGTACCTTGGAATAGTTATGTACTCCCTCCGGTCCTAAATATAAGTCACGGTTGACTTTTTTGGAAAATCTTAAAAAGCAAAATAAGTCAATTATAAATTGATTTAACTAATTTTTTCTTAAACTAGTTTGTTTAACTTAAAAACTAGTGACTAATCTAAAAATTTATCAAATATGTCATAATTTAATAACATATTTTGTAACTTTAACATCTCCAAAAAACGTCAACTGTGACTTATAATTAGGATTGGAGGGAGTACTATTTATGTTCCTTGGTCAATAGTTATGTACTCCTTTTTTGACTTTTTTTTTGAGAGATTAAGGTTGCGAATTAGGTTACTAAATTATGATATATTTGATATATTTTTAGATTATTTATTAGTTTATAGGTCAAATAAACTAGTTAAGGGAAAAAAAACTAGGTAAATCAATTTATAATTAATTTATTTTGCTTTTTTAGGATTTTCCAAAAAAAATCAACTAGATCTTATATTTAGGACCGGAGAAAGTATCATTTTTGGGTGTTCACCCTCTTTTTTTCCCACCCTAGTTTACCTAACTCATAAAATTATATTATAATGATATACTTTCTTTTTTTTTTTTGATACAATAAAGCACTAAACTCATAGCATATTATGTGGCATCTCTTGTCTAACTTTAGCAGCAACATGAGCAGGCACTTCCTTAAACTGTACAACTCCAGCACCCACTGTCATCGCATATCTTGCGAGCAAGTCAGCAACACTATTCCTCTCTCGATTACACCACAATATTTGGACATCCCATGCACGCCTACACAAAGACAGAATCTCTTCCATCTCATTTGTTCCATTCCCATCCATCTCACGGTATTGCTCAATATCTTGGACAAGTTCAAGACAATCAGATTCAAGTATGAGATGTCTAACACCAAACTCCCAGCTCCACTTTAATCCCATGAGAATAGCCCACCGCTCCGCTACGTAGCAGTCTCCTCTTCCCATATTGAATAAGAAGCCTCCCCTCACCTTTCCTTTATAGTCCCTCATAACCCCCGCACACGCCGATGCTCCTCCATCCGGGTTACATGCTCCATCCACATTAACCTTCACATATCCTTTCCCAGGAGCTTCCCATCCATCAATATCCCTACCACGGTTCAACCCATGAGGTATACACTCCCCACTCCATGAGGCACATGCTCTAACTTTAGCAATAATAGTTCTAGCTGTTACCTCTCTCCATCATTAAATATCTTGCTATTCCTTGCGAGCCATAATTGTTGACAAGTTAGGGAAAATACAATTTGCCACGGAATATCATACGCTTTAAATTGGGCCTTAAGATTCCATTTCATCCAATTTTTTATTCCTCCATAACTAAAAAAGGTAGAGCAATACCTTCCTGGTACCATTAATAACCAAACCTCTGTCGCCTTATAACAGTCTCGAAGAACATGTAAGTCGCTTTCAGGAAATCTTGCACAACATCCACACTCATCTAAAGTAGTTATATCACGCCTAACACGTTCCATATTTGTTAAAAGATTACCTCTACAAGCAAGCCACATAAACATTTTGCATCTCTGTGGCACATTCAATTTCCACACCTTCCTCCATTGCCATTCATCTCGCCTGCTATTATTCTCCACCTGGCACATAATGATATACTTTCTAGTCCTAATTATAAGACTCCTTTTAATTTTTAATTAATTAAAGATAAAGATGCAAAATTAATCATGTTTAACTGCATATATTTCATTTTTTTTCAAAATTAATTTATTCTACTTCTAAATTAACATATTATCAAATTATAAGTGACATATGTTATAATTTAGTGGTATAATTTGTTTCATTAACCAGAATAAATTATTTGACAAAAAAAATTACACAACAAAGTCAAAGAATTTAGGACCAGAGAGAATGTTACAATAGATACTGACTGTAATCTAAAACTTAACATAAGTCTATTTTTGTCCATATTATAAGATGTTGCATATAAAAATTAAGTTAAATAACTTTTTTTTTCTTTTTTGGCCTTACATATTAAACGGAAACGAGGTGTAAATATACGGTAGATTATATAAGGACAACTTGAAAAAAATTGATCAATTCTATCTATAATTTTTTTTTATTTATATAAAACGGCTGACTATCTCCAATAATACCGAACATGCTTTGATGTAGTTTATTTTACATTCTTATTCTCCACAATCATCATCCACGTGACAAAATGAATGCAATCAATTATTCTATATAATTAATTCATTAAGTTTGCGAAATAGGTTATTAAATTATGAATTTTTAGATTATCCATTAGTTTATAGATAAAATAAACTAGTCTAACAGAAAAAATTAGATAAATCAATTTATAATTCACTTATTTTGCTATTTTAGAATTTTCCAAAAAAAATTAACTAGGTTTTATATTTAGGACGGGGTAGTAAATTGTAAGTGTTGTGTTTACATTCAAAGATCAGGTTAAAAAACAAAAGAGAAAAAGGATTTTCTTTCAGCATCATCAGACAGATCACATAATGCCAGGAAAATATGAGCATGTGTCTTTGCCCTATAGAAGCAAGCACTAAACAAGAATAAACACTCTGGAACAACATGACCCCAAAAGAAAAAAAGATATGTTTCTGCAGCAGATAGATCCCATGATGCCAAGAAAATCTGAACATGTGTATTTCCACTATTGATGTGAGCACTAAAAAGAATAAACAATTTGGAAAAACAAAATCCAAAAATTAAGTGTCATAAGCTTAAGGGAAGTTGATTGACTAGTGGTTGTAGTTGAAAGCCGTGTATGAATGAATAGACAAACACATGTGGCTCCCTAGCTGTCTGCTCTCATTGGTCATTTCAGATTTTATTCGATAATGGGTCACTTAAACCGACAACTCCATCCAAATCAATTTTTTCCCAATAAAATCAACAAACTTTATATATTATCTATATATATTCCCCCCTTTCCAAATTTTGAGCATCAGACGTTTGGTAATGAGTATGCATATTTATGTTTTGTTTTGATTGGGTTTTGTAATATTATTGTGTTGTTATATCATTAAAATCAGGCTTTTTTTCTGAAAATGGGGGGTCGTTTTCTTTTCAGAAAGGGAAAAAACAAAGGTGGCCTTTTTTCTGACCAAAAAAAAAAGGTGGCCTTTTTTGTTTCAGCAGGTAACGTCTCATTTACATTAACGTAAAGACATAACCTGAACCAGTAAGTTCTTGAATTACGCCATAAAATCCCCCCACTTTTGGTAACCCTTTTACTTCCTTTCCATCATCCTCAAAAAAGACAGAGAGAGAGAGAGAAGTTTCCTCCTTTTTAATGCCCTGAAGGTGTCCTTTTCCACTCCACCACTATCTAATATATCTATATAGTACCCGGTCCTAAATGTATGATACAGTTAAATTTTTAGAATAATATTAAAAAAACAAATATTTAATTTTTTCTCTTAAACTAATTTATTTGAACTATAAACTAATGGATAAAGTTGAGACTTGTGGCCCAACCCGTTGGGATGAGCCTGAAAATACATAGAAAAAAACTTGTTGGGTTGTAAAAAGTTCCGCGCTAATTACAACAGGTCAAAAATGGGCTTCCTGCTTTTAAAGTGGGTCGGGTTAGACTAACATGAAATTCCAACTTTGTACATAAAACTTGTATTTGAGTCAGATTGAACCCAAAAACACATAGAAAATGAGTTGAGTTGAAAAAAGTTAAACCCGAATTAAAATGGGGTAAAAGCATGCTAGCTCAAATTAAAAGTGGATTGGGTCAGGTTGACCGGTTTAAATCGAGCTAGCCCAAAGTCCCACTAGCTCTACTATTTTTTTTGGCCAACTCACCGGCTCTACTAATGGATAATATAAAAATATACTATTAAATACTCCCTCCGTTCCTAAATATAAGATCACTTTAGGGAGGAGAGCTTGTTCCTAAATATAAAATCACTTTCTAATTTGACTAAAAATTTTCCCAAATTACCCCTATACTCCCTTCACCACTAAAAATAGTGGTTTAAAGAAGGTGATATTTTTAAAACTTAGGTGAGGGGTATTTTGGAAATTTCATTTAATCCTAACTCATTGGAATGTCTTCCTTAATCTCCTCAAATTCGCTAAAGTGATCTTATATTTAGGAACAGAGGGAGTTTATCATAATTTAATAACCATTTTCGCAACTATGAAAAAAAAAAGTCAACAAAGCTATTATATGGTCATATACTCCCTCCGGTCCTAAATATAACACCTAATTGACTTTTTTGAAAAATCCTAAAAAATCAAAATAAGTTAATTATAAATTGATTTTACCTAATTTTCCCCTTAAACTAGTTTATTTAACCTATAAAATAATGAATAATCTAAAAATATATCAAATATGTCATAATTTGATAACATATTTTGTAACCTTAACATCTCAAAAAAAAGTCAATTAGATCTTATATTTAGGACCCGAGGGAGTATTTAAAACATGACTATAAAGATATATATGTAGGGAAAGAGAAAAGTGGGCGTGTTGGCGGTTATAAAGAGCAAAGCAGGCTTGTTTCATAGAGAGAGAGACATATATAGACCCACTCTGAAATTGAAGTAAAAATCCAAACTTGAATCCATTATTTGGTGAGATCTGTTATTTGCAGAAGTTGAGGGGATAACCATGGATGTTCTTCAGCTGCAGAGGCAGCTCCGTGAGCTTCAAGCTTCAATGCATCAAGAGGTCTCTTTCTTATTCTCTCTCTAAGACCATGGTCAACTCTTTTCTCAATATTTCTAATCTTTATGTTCTGCTCTATGTTTGATTCTATATATGAAAGTTTCATCTTTATGTGTTTTAACTACTTGATCGGTGGCTATTTGTTTTAACTTTTATCCCCTTTGTGATCTTTATAATACTTGACAACAAGGCCTTTAGTATTTTGGTCTTTATGATTAATCTCAGATTTTTTTTTTTTGTTGATTTCGGTTTGTTGGGCTTGATTCTGAACATGTGTGGGTTTCTTGTGAAGGGTTTTATTGATGATCAGTTCACACAGCTTCAGAGGCTGCAAGATGATAGTAGTCCTGATTTTGTGAAGGAGGTGGTGACTATGTATTTTGATGATTCTGAGAAACTCATTGACAATATGAAGAAGATTCTGTAAGAATTTTACCTTATACTATGATTCTTCCTATTGGATTTACTTTCTGGGTCTGCTTTTATTCTATTCCATGTAATTAAAATAAATATTGACTGGGTTTTGTTTCACTTATAGATCTCAAGCACCAGTTGATTTCAAACAAGTAGATGCTTATGTTCATCAGTACAAGGGAAGTAGTGCCAGGTATGCATGTGATTATCTGTTATTGCATTCACAAATCACAAAGGAAACTGTCATGGTTTTCAAAATCAGACTGGACCAGTCCAATTATTGTGGAAAACGGTTAGCCAGTTATTAGTTCAGTCTGAAAAATGAGCAGAAGTAAACGAATAAAAGACTGATCAAAGTCTGGTATAAACTGTCAAAAGTTAACAAATCAAGTCAAAATACAAACAGTGACAGGTTTGAGGGAAACCAATTGCTAAACAAAGATAAGATTGACCATCAGGATTTGTTGGAACCCTGGCCCAAGCACTTGCTAAGGAGAGAGCATTTAAGTTTTTTTTTTTTTTTAAAAAAAGCAAGTGTATGATTATGTTGCTAACTAGTATACATGGTCTAACAGCATTGGAGCTGCAAGAATTAAAAACATCTGCATGAAGTTCAGAAGTTGTTGCGAGAATCAGGACCACGACGGGTGAGTTCTTTTCATTATTTGGAATGTTAACGTTTTGCTTTCCCTTGAACATTGTGAGATTCAATATTGGAGATCTTTTTGGTTATAGTTGATAATAAAATGTGCTTTTTAAGGTGCAGAGGTTATGGGCAGTCAAGCCTGGAGGACATATGCCTATAAATTTTGGTTCTTTAATAGCTCTACATTATGAAGAGAAAATATGAGACTTGTCATAGAATTATGTGGTCCTTGTTCATTAAAAAAAAAAAGAAAAAAGAATTATGTGGTCCTTTACTCCCGGTTTTCTTAATTTGTTTTTATTATATAAGCGAGATGCTTTATCTGTTTATGTGAGGATGCTGAGTTTTTGCCCCAAGATAAAGATATAATGACCAGAAGCTATGTTTTAACTTTGGCTTCTTTTTTTTTCAAAAAAGGAAAATTTCTCTCCATATTTTTAGATTGGAACTAGTTGTTTGAGGCTAGAAATGTTCTTCTCATTCTCATGCTCCTTTGCTATTATTGTGGCATTTGAAGAAAATTAATATGATTTTGTTTAATTATATTTATATTCTTTGCACATGAGTTGTTTCTGACAAATAAACTTTAAAGTTTATCAAGTCATGGTGACCTTTATCTCGTATTTTAGACTCACCGTGGCTATTTGTCCATGGACTGCCTTTTCTTAAGTGATGCTTTCAATAAAATCAATATTAGTTAGTCATGTTGAGTGTTTCAAATGTCTTAGAAATCATCTCATATTTTAGATTCACCATGTAAATATATCTCTGGCACTGCCTTTTTAAGCATATAATTTTTTATGAAATTAATATTATTAAGTCCTGTTAGAAAAGATTGAACAACTGTTGATACCCTTCAATAAAGGATTTATAACCATGAGATTGGAAAGCTTATAAAGTACTTTTGATGTAAGTAAAGGTATAGGATTGTTTTGTGCCAGACCAAAATTTGAATCTGAACGAAGAGAGCTATACGTATTAAGTGTCTGATCGTGCCTTGATTAGGATAATTTCCATTAATAGATCTCTGCAGAAGTAAAATTTGGAGGTGTGGAAAACAATTGAACTAGGTGGATAAAGAAAAACAGATCTCATACCCTCGCCGTGTTGCCTTGCCTCATGTATTTTAACTCTAGAGGACAAACATTAGGCAGCTTCTAGGCTTTTGGTTATTTTCAGTTTCGCTGACTTTTTCCATTTTTGGAAGATATTAATTGGTTGCTGGAGATAGAAGTAAATAGTTCGCTGACTAGCACACTCTGCTAGTTGCAAATTGTTAATGGCAGGCTTCTCAAGCAGCACTTACTTATAGTCACACATTTATGTCATTGATTGACAACATCTTGGGGTTGTGCTAAAATTTAACCTACAATTATGATATGCTAATGATTCGAGTAACAAATGGTGGTGCAGATGTTGGAGATTGTTGCAACAGTTGCAAAACGAATACGGTGCCCTAAAGGGCCATCTTATGTACTTGTTCAGGGTAAGTGTTGTGAATCTATGAGAGTAAAGAAATTAAAAAATAGATATTTGATTGTTGAAATTTATGGTTGCATGTATTGCAGCTGGAACAAGAGCTACGTTCTGCTGGTGTTAAAGTCCCCTCACTGGAGTGAAATAAAAAGTGAAGAAGATGACCATTGCCAAAAGCTTTTGTTGGTACAGAATGATCTGTAGGAGTTTTTACTTTTTACTGTGTTATAAAGTTTATCAACTTGCAGTTTCTGAATGATTTTGTGCAAGGGATAGTGCTGATGTGAATAAAGGATTGTTTATACAGAGGTCCTAATTTTATGCTCTTGTTTGTTTTTCTGCATGAATTTTGAACCCTTGTATGAATATTGATTGAAAATGGAGTTTGGATTTTCTAGATTGATAATGACATGTTTGTGAACAAAGTTGATATGTGTAACTTTAGATTTTAACGACGAAAATTGGTGGTGTCATGGATAGATAATTTTAGATTCATACATCATCATATGTCTCAAATTTAACAGTTGTAAAAAGTGAAATCTATGCATATGATATACTGATGACATGGTTATACATAGAGTTAACCAGATTTTTTACTTGTTGATCCCTGGCCAATTTATTTAAAATTTAATATATTAATGTCTCAACTAGACTGTAGAATTGCAGATGATATATGAATGTTTTTACTATTAATTGACGAGGCATTATATTGTTATGCTACTGTGATCCTGAAACAAGAAAATTCGTTTAGTTATCCTTTAAAAAAATTGGAAACCGTGTTCTGTAGTTGTTAAATGTAAAAAGGATCAAAATCTAATCGAGTGGACATGCAATATGTGGACCACAGTACATTTTTTGGACACTATTGTTAGCCCATGTTATAAGAGGATTTGATCTTATTACAAGCATTATTTTTTTTTTCAACCACGCCCATATGCAATAATAAGGGTGATTAAGAAAATCACTTAGAATAAATTTACTGTTTTGACTACTTCTATAGGTATAAATCAATTTTATTAGAAGATTCTCAGATATGGATTAGAAGGAATACATGTGTTTAGAGCATAATCTTTGTGTAAGGCTCTAAATTATTCAATAATGAAAAGCTGCCACGTGATTTTTTTATAAATAAGCTACAACAGTAGTTTCCCAAAATTGACAGTAAATTATTGCTTTACCTCAGCTCCTAAAAATATAGGTAAAAGTTCTTTGAGTTCGATTTTAACTATGATAACCTCAGAACTTTACAAAATCCAATGCGTGAAAAGTTGTAGCTCTTTATGTGAGCTTTTCAACACATGTTGAACCGCTTTAATCGGAATTGGACGAGAGAATATAATTATGGTTAAAATACTTAATTACTTATCAATGTTTAGGATGAGATATTGAGATGCAAAACATTTGAAGGAGTAAGAGAGAATTTTAATTAACACTTTAAAGGAGAAACTTACACACTTTAGATTTGATTATTCAATATCTTTAATCCCCTCTCCCAATGAGAGCGCTTCTCGAGATTCGAACACACGTTCTTATCTCTACAGGGGTTGTAGCTCACTTACCAACTCAACAAACTACCCACTGGTGATTATTCAATATCCTTTATTAGTTTCTGAATGCACTTTCTTTTCCTCACTTTACAAGTTTTCTCACTCTCAAGTTCACTCACTACACTGATAGGTATGGGTGCTAGTCACTGCTATATGAATAAACACATCTCCATTATCTATTTATATAGGGATGTTCTTGGAGAGGAAGAAACATTTCCTCTTTCTTAAAAGCTCCCTCAGCCTGGCTTGGGGAAAAAGAATTGCACTGTCTTGCTCTCCAAGTTGCACTTTTTAAGGGAAAAAAAGAATAAAGACTTTAAAGTAATGACGTTTTTAACATATCATTCCTATTTACCATGTAAATACGATGTGACTTACACGGTTGCATGATAGTATCGGCAATATTCAATCCAGTCAGACCAAAAATAATGAGTTTGAAAATATAATATTGGGAATTAAGCAAGATTATAAAGGGAAAACACAATATGCATGGCTAATCTATGATGATCATATAATTGGAAAAACATCAATTAAAAGCGTTATAACTACTTTCATTAAACATAAATACTGATTGAAACGTCCACCTGAAAAAATAGAAAATGAGTTTGAACTTTGAACATTCTATCATCATGAACCTTAACACGTACATTTTGTTTTACATTTTTGTGATAACTAATTAAAATGCCATTGTAATATCATGGAGAGTATATATAAATAGTTAAATACATGGATATCCCAATACCAATGTGTATAAGCTAGGCTATTCATCAACCATCAACCCCTAAATTTCAATGAGATTAAGTTTATTTTCTAAGAAAATAACCAATTCTCCATAATGGTCATATTCACAATCAAAGGCACAGCTAAAAGAATATGAAAAGGGAGAAGGGTGGGGAGGGAAGGTTGTTGTGGTTGGTGTAGTTGGCTCACAGGATAATACAAAAATTTAAAGAAGATGGGGCCCACTTCAATGGTGTGTGAGTTACTACTTACTGCCTCCCTACACAGTAAAGGCATGCACTCCCATTTTGTTAGGCCAGTATTTGCCTCTTTGTGACCTAACTCAGATACTCCATACATCCACTCATTCCTTTACACCTTAAAATGGTTGTTCCATTGTTTATTACTTTATGGGTTGTCCTGGTGGTTGTTATTTTTTCCCTCTATGACCTCTCCTTAAATAATCCACCTGCCTTCTTTAGTTCCTCACAACCATATATTTATCCTTTTAAGTTTTAACCCACTAGTATTATTCATAACTTTTCATGATAGCTGAAAGTGTAGTGTGTTAGTTAGAATAGTTGCCGGATTTTAATGAGAAAATATGAAACAAGCGAGAAAAGGACTTGTTCGTGGGTATATGACTTTACTCGTCTCACTTTATTACTAATAAGGGCAAGCAATTACTTCTCCCAATCATTCTAATAATGAAACTCAACCATCATATTCAATTATTTATATCATAACTTATCTAACTGATGCCCCTCTCATTGAAAGAGATGGTAGTATTATGATGTTAGGAACCATGCACACCCATAATTGTCTTTTTTTTATACACGTAATCATAATGGTTGTGCTTAGCTAGAAAGAAAAGTTAGTTTTTTGGTTATGGCTTTTATGTTTGTCAGCGACGTGTCACCATTTTTTTTGCCCTTGCGCCCACACTGTATTATCATTTGATCCCTCGTACGTGTGTCGATTTCGCGTGCCTTTTCTTTCCAGCTGTCTCTTCTTTTCTTTTATGCTCCCCCAATAGATATGTACCTAGAGAATGGGATACACATTTTGGTCTGATTAACCAGAATTAGACAGCGTTGAGTTTTTAATTTGACTGTATAACATAAAACAATTGATGGGTTAAATATCAAATTCACCCTGAAAGTTTTCACATGAGAGCATTCCCACCCTGGAAGTTTTTGTGGGAGCAATGAAACCCTGAAGTTTATATTTTGGAGCAATGTCACCCTTCCCACTTACATGGCAGCCACATGTCTTGTTATTTTTCCACATCATCATCAATGTGGGCCCCAAAATCATCTTCTCTCTTCCTCCTCCTCCTCTCTCTCCAACCACCTCCTACCCGCCCCTCCTCCCACCGGACAATCTCTTCCCAAAAAACAAACCCAATTTCCAGCAACAACACCTCCCTCCTCCGTTCACTTATACATGGAAAGAAGACTAAAGGCAGAGAGCTACTGCATATCTCCTCTGACTCTTAAATCAGAATAGAGCTTGGGACATCGGAGAAGCACGAAGACGGGGAGCATCAGAAATTTGAAGCATCGAAGGTAAAAGCATGGTGTCCTCCTCCTCCTCCTCCTTATCTTCTTCCTCTTCCTTTTCGTTTGCAGATCTCTTCAAGCTTATTAGTTGGACTTCAAGCTTATTTTGTATTTTTTAAGCTGCTATACATTCGTTTACTTGAAATACATGGTACAGTAAGCTTGAATGATTTAAGTTTTTTTTTTTGCAAGTTCCCATTTAAAATTGTTGCTACAGCAAGTTTAAGGAATGTTAAATAGCTACTTTTTGTATGTCTGCCACATTGTTTTTGCAAGTACGTCTCCTAATTTGAATTGCTGCTACATTAGTATATGGTTTGTTGTTCTTTTGTGTATAAGTGAACGGAGGAGGGAGGCGTTGTTGCTGGAAATTGGGTTTGTTTTTTGGGAAGAGATTGTCCGGTGGGAGGAGGGGCGGGTAGGAGGTGGTTGGAGAGAGAGGAGGAGGAGGAAGAGAGAAGATGATTTTGGGGCCCACATTGATGATGATGTGGAAAAATAACAAGACATGTGGCTGCCATGTAAGTGGGAAGGGTGACATTGCTCCAAAATATAAACTTCAGGGGCTTAATTGCTCCCATAAAAATTTCCAGGGTGGGAATGCTCTCATGGGAAAACTTTCAGGGTGAATTTGATATTTAACCCAACAATTGATTGGCAGGTAACTTTTTTTTTCATTTCTCTTAGGGCTTGTTTGATAAAGATGGAGGGGAGAGAAAATTTTTGTGACATTAATTTTAAAAAAAAATTGAGAATTTGAGATGAAAATTCTAAATTAATATCTATAATTCTTTTATTTTACATTTTATCTTTCTTAAAATATTACAACCTCACTTCTCCAATATTTAGAAATACATCTTACAAAAATTTTTTCTTCCCCTCCTCACCTCTCCAAATCCCTCATACCAAATAAATCCTAAATGTTCATAATTTTATAAGTTGGGAAAAAATATATTTATCTATCGGGTCAATTATCTTAGAATGTTCAATCTAATTAAAAACTTCATATATGATGGTATGTGTCTAATTAGAATTAGTGCGACCACAAATAACATAATGACAGACCAAGTTAACCAAAGTATTTCTCTCTATCAACCTACTCCGCCATATCAATTGAGGAAAATCAGAAGCAGATCCCTAACAAAAGAATTAACCATAAACAGATCATCTAATAACCTTTTTATTGATCAGAGATCATTTGATAACTTAATGAACCCCACAACAAGTTAAGGAGTTAGATTGACTACTAATTTGATCGTGAATAATAAAACCTCATGAGAGATAACAACCACACCCTTGTAAAGATGTAGAAATATTACACTAAAAAGTTACTGCTCTATCTGTCTTCTGTCATGAAACTAATGATGTATGGAATGCTGGCGTGGCGTCCAAACCACAGCCACGTAGGCTCGTACAGCCGTTTGACCCGAACCTAAATGGCCACCACAGCAGCAGAAGACAGACAGAACAAATTCTCATTTCATTTCATTAAAACAACAAAACAAAATTCTATTGCCTCACCCTCTGCTTGTACTATACTCTCTCCATTTCATTGTGCTCCTTTTACCATTACCATCATCATCTTCTCTCAGACGCCACAATTCATTCCGGCCCCATTCTTATCTTCTCCCCCAAGCCTCTTCCTTTCTCTTCTATTTAACCATCACCTCCCTCCCTCTCTCTCACTCCATCATCATAGCTTCATGGCGTCTCCTAGGCATTTAACATCCCACATTCTTCCTTACCTTCTTCTCATTCTCTGTTTCTTCCCATTCCATGTTGTTTCCATGCTGGACCCACTTCATTTCTTGGCTCTACAATCCATTCGCAAGTCCTTGAAGGACCTTCCCGGCTCCTCCTTCTTCTCCTCCTGGGACTTCACCTCCGATCCCTGTTCCTTCTCCGGCGTACTCTGCTCCGGCGACAAGGTCATCGCCCTCAACCTCGGCGATTCCAAAGCCGGCTCACCCGGCCTCACCGGCCGCCTCCACCCCGACATCGGCAAGCTCTCCTCCCTCGCCGACCTCACCGTCGTCCCCGGCCGTCTCTACGGCCCTCTCCCTCCCTCCCTCTCCGACCTCTCCAACCTCCGCTTCCTCGGCGTCAGCCGCAACTTCCTCTCCGGCGACATCCCACCTCAGCTCGGCCGCTTGAAAAACCTCAGAACCCTCGACCTCAGCTATAATCAGCTCGCCGGGAAAATCCCTCCGGCCATCGGAGCACTGCCGGAGTTGACTAACCTCATTCTCTGTCATAACCATCTCTCCGGTTCGGTTCCTGAGTTTTCCTCCAAGTCTCTCACGAGGCTTGATTTGAAGCATAACTCTCTCACTGGTTCAATTGGTTCCAATTCTCTGCCTTCTTCTCTGCAATATCTCTCTCTTTCATGGAACAATCTGACCGGACCGGTGGACCGGGTCCTGAACCGGATGGACAGGTTGAGTTACTTGGATCTTAGCCTGAACCGGTTCACTGGTGTTATCCCTCCTAAGATTTTCACCCTCCCGCTCACTAGTCTTCAGCTCGAGAGAAACCGGTTCAGCGGTTCAGTTGAACCGGTGAACCAGGTGATGATCTCGACCGTTGATCTTAGCCACAATGAGTTTACTGGTGAGGTGTCGCCTATGTTTTCTACGGTGGAGAATCTGTACTTGAATAATAACCGGTTCAGCGGTCGGGTTCCGGGTTGTTTGGTGGACCGGTTGATGGAAGCGAGGATGCAGATATTGTATTTGCAGCATAATTATTTGACACATATTGAGATTAGTCCGACGGCTGAGATTCCTGTGAGTAGCTCGCTGTGTATTCAGTACAACTGTATGGTCCCTCCTATACAGACGCCATGCCCCTTGAGGTCTGGGAAGCAGATAACTAGGCCTACTGCCCAGTGCAATCAGTGGAGGAGAGGGTAGACTTGGAATTTCGCACCATCCATAGTTACACATGGGGGATTTATAAATGAATGAATGATCGCTGGTGTGTGCCTTTGTGTGGTCCTGTTTTGGTTCATTTAATTTGATAATGAAATGATGGAGGTAGCATGATGAAAATGTTAAGTAAAAACTAAAATGTGAATATGGTAGAAACTAGAAAGTGTTGGGTTCTTTTTTTTATTATTATTACAGTTGTGATGTCCTATTTATATATATTACTGATGTAATATGATTCATTGGACTTGTTACTGTTTCAATTTTGGAGTGAAATTTAGGATTTTGTCATGCTTGTGACTTGTGAGGGCCTCGTTACCGTTGATGAGTTTTGTTTTTGTCTATAGCTTTGTGATGCTGCTTTGTGCGGCAAACATTTATCATCTTCTCAATCATCACTCACTCTGAGAATCCTTTTTGGCTTTGCATTGTGTGTGTGTTGTGGTGAATTGGCCTTTTTGGAAGGATTCTTTTTAGTTGTCTCAGCGTGTGACAACCTAGCAAATGATGATGATAATGGGGCATGGGGCAAATCGAAAAACGAGGTTAAATGAAAAGGGTTAAATTAAATTAGGTAAGGATATATTGGTAACAAACAATTACTGAGTGGCCTATTGCAAGAATGAAAGATAGTGGAATGAGAAAGTGAACTTCAATAATCTGTTGCCTCCATGTTTGGTTCTCAGTTTTTTTTTTTCCTTTTTAGGCCTAATAGATTCCCATGTTTTGTTAATTTAGTTTTTGTTTTATGTTTGTGTGTGGGCCACTCGTGTACAAGTAATATCTTCAGAATTCTTATCAAACAGCATGGGGCCCAAACAAAGACGCAGGTCTTTGGAAGGTGGCCATTCTCGTAGAAGTTGTCATTGCACGTTAATGCTTTATTCCAACAGGTAATATTTACAATGGCCATAATATCTCATCAGCTCGTTCTTGTTCGGCATATGGAATCAGTATGAGGAATGGTATCGTAACCAAAAATCGCATCTGATTCTTCGACGATAGTAGAGGGACCTGATAAAGCTTCTCCATAATGTGAAGAATCCACCCATTTCTAATCAATGGATCACATTAACTTATTTATAATTATAATTCCGTGACAATGAATCAGCCTCAATCTCAAAACACATTTGTTCTATCAAATAATGAAATTGTTTGTGGCCAATAACTAATGTATATAGAGAATGACACAACAGAAGTTTCATTGTCAGTTTATACAAAAGTGGGGTTATCTTAATTATAATCATGTACATATAGCTAGAAATCTAGAATGTATCTAAGCTTCTCCTAAGGAGGGTGTCTAAGTACCATGAGAAATATTGAAGCCAAACGGCTTACAGTTGCTCATGTTACATCGTTAGAGTTCAATCAAGTGACTTCTTGATTTGATGCATATAAAAGGAATATTTCTCTTCTACGACTAAATACTTACATCACAAAGAAATGATTCTTCGTTTCTCAAATTTACATGTCACAATAAAATTTTCAATAGCAAAGCACAATTTTACCCTTATCTGGATAAATTCCATTATCTTTTAATATGCATAAAATTGGAGAGTTTTTAAAATTTTTTCCCAATGAAAGTTGTTGAATTTTGAAATAAGTTATACTACCTCCGGTCCTATATAGGACCTAGATGACTTTTTTTTGGAGAGGTTAAGGTTGCAAAATAGTCTATTAAATCATGATATATTTGATATATTTTTAGATTATCCATTAGTTTATAAGTAAAATAAACTAGTTTAAGGGAAAAAAATTAGGTAAATCAATTTATAATTAACTTATTTTGTTTTTTTTAGGATTTTTCAAAAAAGTCAATTAGGTCTTATATTTTAGGACCGGAGGGAGTACCTTATAAGAGATTGTTTTTATCGGCGCGAAATATGTTACAAGAGATTTATATATACAACCAAGTGATTAAGTTGTCCCTCAATCTTACTTCTTTTAGTAAGATTAAGTTGTCATTCTTTTTTTTTTTTTTGAGAAAAAGGCAAAATGAGAATAATTAAGGTAGATTACATAGTTCTAACAATATCCTGAAAATGAAAAGGAAAATCGGAAAATTGATAGTTTGCAAGCAAATTAATAGAAATAAAATTGAAAGGTCGAATTAGAAAAGCAATATCTCTGGCAAGGACATGTGAAGCTGAAGAAGCCCAGCAATGGAAGTCAATGTTACGCTTACGAACATTCCAAATGTTGAGATACTGCTTTGGTAAGCCCGATTAAGTTGTCATTCAATCTTACTCCTTTTAGTCTTTATTATAAGTCATCAACTATATATTTTTATATAAAAAAGTTATATTAAGTGATTTTAACATTAGAATCTACTAAAGACGTCCTAAGTTACCTCGAGAGATATTCATTGTTCAATTTCCAGATAACAAAAGATCACCCACTTCATCTCATGGTTCTTTCTGGATTCTGAAACTGATTTGGCCATTCCTTATGATTTCAACCACGCCAGTTCTTTCTCAACCTTTCCAACAATGGCTTCAATGGCACTTTCCCAAACAAATGCTCCGACCTCAAGAATCTTCAAGTTCTTGACTTGTATAACAATAATATGAGTGGAACTCTTCCAAATGTAGTGACCCATATGATTGGGTCAAATATGTGTGTATTTCTTCCCAAGATGTTTTCTACCTTTACAATAATTATATCTTTTAACATTATGAATGGCTAAAATCTCTTCCATTACCTGCTAATATAAATATCTTATTTTTTCTAACTGAAATATATTTTTTTAACATCGTCTCGTGAACAGGGAAATAAGACAGAAAACATATAGCAAAAGCATGACGAAATGATTGAAGATTTAGGAAGGAAATATTGCTGTGAAGGGGATTGCTAGTGGCGTGACAAGGCGTTTTTTGGTTAAATATCATCCGATAATCAGGCGCTCATTGACAACCAACTAATTTAGACTCAAAGGTAGGAGTAGCATTGATCACATAGGCAGAATTTTCCCCCTTCCTAATAAGAATGTTTTCTGGAATTTGAACACAAGTTCTCATCTTTACGAGGTTGAACCCACTTAACAACTCAACCTTCTAATTGGTGTTGTGGGTGACAAGATGTTTGATGAAGTTATTGTTAACATAAATCAAAGTCTCACTTAATTGGCCGGCAACCAATACAGCGAGACCCTCCAAAATAACAATAATCCACCACTAAGCAACATGACGACCACTGGAGATAAGAGCAGAGTCACAAACAAGTGCTCTTATTCCATTCAAAACTGATAAGGGCAGCATTTCATACTTCCATTCAATTTCATCCTTCATTATTCATTGGGACTTGATTGTCATATTTTCTCCGGCGCAGTATGAGTCTCCCAAGAATATTTAAGTGACCAATATTATGGATATGACATTGGTCAATCCATTCAATGTCATAATAATAAAATTGTTCAAACATATATTCATATTTCCATCCATAAATCTAATTATGAGAAACTTTTGTGTGAATTCAGTACACCTCATCATTTGTGGTCTGCACGGTAAAACTGACATGAATTTTTTTAATCATATTCAGCGCCCTGAAAAATCAACTAACTGATGAAATTTATTTTCTCAATTCATAAAATTAAATAACATTGAAAGAATGAGATTTAAATTTTTGAATGTGCTAGTTTCTTCTTTTAGATTGGCAAGTCATTTGAATATTCCATGTATATTTATTTGTTATTCATTGACCACAAATGACATGGTGTACTAAATCCCTCTACATTTATTATTGAAAGTTGAATGATCTAAATTTCCTCCACAGATTTCCATCAATTTATCAAGTAGTCGGGGATCAATGTTTGATTGTGGCATGCATTTAAATAAAAAGAATAGAACAATGATTTTTTGATAAAAAAATAATAGAATAGTGATTAAAAAAAGTGTAATCACTGTTTAAAAGCAATTAAAAGTATTAATCATATCAAGAACACATTGAGGCAATAACACATAATTAGCAGGCATTAACCCATTTTTAACTCCACCTGCCCAATTAATCAATTAAATTCCATCTTTGAATGAATCATCAATTCATCATATATGGATTACCAATTATCGAGCCATCGTATGTATAATCTCCTTAATCTAAGGATACGGTAAAATAAATACAGTTTTATATTGTTTCTAGTCGTCCATATAATTTACAGAATTAATGGACACGAGACAACCCGTATGATCTACCAACACATTCACAACAAATACAAGAGTTGTAGTCAAGTACTAAGACTATAAAAAGCCCTTTCAAGTTTCAACCACTACCAAAATCTATCAATAACACACATCTCTGTTGTCCAAGTCTCAATTTTTTCGTGTATTGCCAATATCCAAGCATCTGATGATGAAGTCTTACACGGTGATTTTGGTTCCATTCTTTCTTATACTAGTAACATCAACCCAAGCTCATGAAATAGGTACGTCATTACTAATAATCATGTATATGCACCATGCCTATGTGATCTTCCCAATTATTGGACCTCAGTTTTAGATTATGATTTAATTAAATTACCTGCAACGTATGAATGTTGCTAATAATTAATCAAGGGTGTATGTGTGTGTTGTAATGATGAAATGATCAGAGTTCAGTTATAAAGAAGGGAGTATGAAGGGACCATCAAGATGGGAAGAACTGAAAGCAGAATGGACAGCATGTGGCAATGGAAGTACTCAGTCTCCTATTCTTTTGTTTAGAAGCAGAAGCAAAGTGGTGCACAACTCTCACAACCTCAAAAGCAACTATAAGCCTGCCTCTGCTTCCGTGCTTAACAAAGGCTATTACATTGCGGTCATCCATCACTTCCCAACTATATTCATTATTTCGCTCTTGCTTATTTCCATTTTTCTCATCAACCAGTTTTTATTTTGGATGGTTTAAATTGAATTTATTCCATTTTTTACTTTCGCTACTTTTCAAAAGGTTCATTTCGATGTATAAATATTAAATACCATAAAGATTCTTAGAAAACAGATTTTGTTTAGTTGAAAATTGCACTAGTAACGAGCTCTTGGTGCTTATCATAAACCTAAACATTGACATAATTGGCTGGTTCTTAGGCTCTCTAGCTCCTAGAATTATATATATTTATTTGGTAGAAATTATTAATATTATTATCTTTTACATATAAAAGCAAAGTAGTCTGTGTATCCTTCTGACACGCCCTAAGTGTCCATCTATCATGCATACTAACAACGTCATAATCACTAACTTCTCGTACCATATGTAGCTTATAAATTTAGGATGTCGGATTCCCATCATGCACACTCAATTCTTTTATTATGCATTGCATGGAAATTCTATTCATCTGTGGATATAATAATAATAATAATAATAATAATAATGATAATGATAACAATGAGATGGGAGAATTGTAGGTGGAATGGGAGGGTGATGGGGGTTCAATAACAATAGATGGTACTCATTTCAAACTCAGAGGAGTCCATTGGCACTCCCCTTCCGAACACCTCATCAATGGCAAAAGGTTCCCATTTCTCTCTTCCTTCACATTTTCATATATAATTCATCCCCAATAATTCTCTAACCCGTGTTTATTTATTCTTAAGTGATTAATTTTGTACATTATGTGAAATTTCCAATGATTAATTAGGTATGAGTTGGAGGCCCACATGGTCCATCAATTCACACAGCCCAATGGAATAAACAAGACCGCCGTGGTTGCAGCTCTCTACAAGTTCGGTCCTCCCGATCCATTTCTATCTAAGGTGTGTGTGTAATAAATGTTTTATATCACAGTAACATACTCTCTAAGAGTCAACTATAAAGTTTTGAATTAAAATGAATATGTATATAGTTGAAAAACAGCATAAAGGAGATAAGAAAAGAAGGAAGAGAGAAAAGCGTTGGGGTGATACATCCCTCAGAGATTGGACTGGGCCGTGGCCATAGCTACTATAGATACATTGGATCACTCACCACCCCTCCTTGCACTCAAGGTGTCATTTGGACTGTTTATAACCACGTATGTACTTTTTTTATTTTATTCCAATTCATAATGTCTCATATATATTACTCTATTGTCTCTTAATCTCATCTCTTGAAATATTATCATCTCATCAGATTAGGACTGTATCAAAAGCGCAAGTACATTTACTCCTCAATTCTCTCCAATCTGTAAGTGTGTGTGTCAGTAAGTTTTCTTAAATAATTTTGTGTACTGCATTGAGAATGAGTGTGTTGTTGATTAATTGTTCGTTTTTGTTATGTGGCAGTATGCGAAGGGCAATGCAAGGCCATTGCAACCTCTTCATAATCGACAAATTCAACTTCACATCCCAAAAGGGCACAGATATTGATGTATTGGGTACATTATCATATTACTGTCCTAGAGGGTGTTAAGTATTTTGTTTTCTCCTTAAGCAACAAGTCATCAAGTGCTGTATTATATTATGTGAAACCGTTTAGTTGGAAGCACACAAAATTAAATTTAAAAATAAAAATAATTTCTTATGATTGGTAAGTTTTTGTTCTTCTTCTTTTGATATATTTCTGGCATGGGTGTTGTTGCAAAACCTGAATAACCTGAAAGTGTTTTGCTCTTTCCAGAAATCCGGTAAGTAAATATAGATCTTTTTTTTTTATCGGAAGTAATAAGTAAATATAGATCAATATATATGTAAGTATGACAATAAAGACACCTCATGATCCAGTCTCTCTCACACACACCACATTTCGGGAAAAAAATGAGCAAACAAATCAAGAGATAACCATTGACTTTATATGGTTTAAAATAAGTAATGTTTGGGTTCAAGTGTTCAAAAATCAATCAAAGTATTCAATTCATATCATAATTCCTTTTAGTCAAGAAATTACTATATTGAGTAAATATTTCATTCTTTCTATTGACTTCTACACAGTTTTTCATTTTGTATTCCTTCAATGTTTTTTCAAGATAAAATAGAACATAAATTCAAAATCTTGACTTGTAAAAGTACTTTATTCATTCATGGATCTAATTTACTTTTATATTTGAAATGATTTGAGAAAAAAATTATAATAAGCGTCATATATAGTCTTGATATCTCCTAACATTTTGAATTTCTTGATGAGCTGAAAGGTAATGGGATTCTCGCATTCTATTTTTTTTAGCAAATTTATCTAGCACATTGGGCATCCAGTGTAATGAATTTACTAACTTTTATTAATTCCTGAATTTTCGATTGGACTTGTTTCTGGGCTTTAATGAACCCCTACTAGTGGAGATGTATAAAGGGCCTGTGATCCAATCATTATGGGTTTTTTATTTATCTGAAGTTATGGGTATTTGATTTCATTCCATTCATTTTGAAACTTTGGTGTTGCAATTTAAATTTTTTGGCGAAAAAAGTTGTAAAAAAGAAAGGCCCAATCTAAAGCCTATAAAAGCCATTTGTCACGAACTCTTAAAATAGAGTAGATAGTAGTTACGAGTCACATGTCCCTTGTTTTAATGCCATGACTTTTTATGGTAGCCATCATTTTACCTTTGACTTTTGATGATGTTTAGAGCAGTCTAATTTACTTTTATCTTTCTTTTTCCCATGTTTTTAACGAGGGACATGGCTTCCCATATGTGGGCGGTCGATCCAAAAAAGACATTTTTGTGGCAACAATAATTTAGTTTTCAAATTGGACGGGTTATGAACATACTATTTTTGAAGTTCGTTGTCAAACCATGTGTGTGACTGTGTGTGACAGGGTCAAGTTTGAGTAATTCTTCCCAAGATGTTTTCTACTTTGACACAACTCACAACTTATAGAATCATGCTTGCAGACAGGCTAAACCTCTTCCATTATCTGTTAGACTTTACTGTATATATAAATACCTTATCTCGTAAACAGGGAAATAAGATGGTAAGCTTATAACAAAGGCACCACGAAATAATTGGGGATTGAAGGAAGGAAATATACTATAAGACATAACATCGATATAATACAAGTACTAAACTAATAGAGTAATGCGTAAAAATGTTTTATATTAAGGATTTTGTTAACAGGTAGTATATCGTTGACTCGTTTTTTCTAAACTAATATACTATTATGTTATAAAAGTACAGGGTCGTGCACTTAACACTCTCTTGTGACAGTGGTTTACACACGTAAATCCATAGGATTTACGTTAAATTTGTAGACAATTGGAGTTCAAAAACGAGAAAAAGGCTCATATATTCCAGCCAATATGCAAATTTAATCTTCAGAGAATTGAAAACACGGGGCTTTTTCTTCTTTCTGGCCTCTTTTGACTTTTTGGCTCATTAAGGCTGGATTCATCATGTGAGGAGATTTGTCTCCTAGCTACAAAAATGATGTACTATTTTTTTTTTGAGTAAATACAAAAATGATGTATTTGGGGAAGACTAAGGACTAAGAAGCGCGAATTTCCAAAATAGAAATGAAGAACTTGCTATTTGAATAAATGAGGTGTAGTAAATGAGTGTGTGAACAAACTGAAGTCCATGAAAACCCACGAAATGAAGAGAAAATTTCTTAAATGGATGGAGTGTGAGGGAAGGATATTCCAAAACTAAACAAGTTTAACAAGGGCATGCTGCTCGCACAGGAAAGCAGGGTCTGGGACGGGATATTAAGGTAAAAAAACAATCGAAAAGCGTTTGGGATAGCAATAATTATAATCATGGAGATATTTGGATTATCATTTACTACTGGTTGAAGACTTGCACTCCCTTCCTTCTCTCTCTTTTTGGATAATGAACTCCCTTCCTTCTCTTAATAAAGGGTTTAATTGAAAAAAGAGTTGGATCCCAAAATTAAAAAAAGATGAAAACCATTTACATTTAGTTGTGAAAAATGGGTTAAGTCGGTTGCTCTAAAGACAAACAAACTGAACTTTTCCTCCCTGCCAAAGTTGACTATGATGAGCTCCACAAAGCCTTTGGTATTCATAAGGAAGCCCAATGCCAAAGCCTCCCTCGTGGGCACCAAACAAACCAGAGACGCCACCAACGTCCCCAATGTCTTGCCAGCAGAAGCAACAGCTATAAGCAAAGCCACCAGACCCCAAGCCCCTCCTCCTCTTATCTCCCCCACATTAGTCTTCAACCCACTCAAAGCAAAATATATCGGCAACAACACACCCGACACATAATCCTCGATTCTCCCAGTTAAGTTCTCCTTAAAATTACCCCTGGGAATTGTCAAACCATACAAAACTATTTCTAGGATATGAGCTGAATGAGTGTGAAGCCGAAGAAGAAGGCTCCTTCTACTTATATAAGGATATGTGTGATGAGATGGGTTTGTGGCTAAATATAAAAACTATTTCTAGGATTTGTATGTCAGTTTTCCCTAATCTATATTAACTAGCGTTGCACGTGCGTTGCACGAGGCTTACAACACCAACTTAACTATTTGTTTAATGAATCACTTATAAATGTAAAATGCGGATTATGGTTGATTATTTCTAGATCATTTATTCATTGATATAAATTTAAATGAATGAGAAATTTGATGACTTCTAGTATAATGGCTTTTAAAGGCTTATCTAAAGACGAAATATATATTAATGCTAAAAATAATATGTGGTATAAGTAAATATTTATTGCATATAATGTTTATAACGATTATGTAAGATATGGATTTTAACTTTGTAAGTTGGAGACAACTTGTAAGTTATGGTTTTCTACTTAGAAGTATAAACATGCATTTCTTATAAATTTTGTGTTTTACCCGTGTGATACACGAGGTAAAACACTAACTTATAACCCTTAAAGTATTCTCCCCGGAATTCATGATGCAATATTTATGATTTGTTAATGAAATAATTTTTTTGAAAAAAATTAATTTATTTTATATGTAATACCTCAATTACTATGATTATAAGTCCCAACATTCCCAAACTAAATATGTTAGAAAACCACCATCCCTAACATATATATATTGATTATGCTTGAAAATATTGTCCCTAAATCCTCATTTATTACATGGTATTTTGGAATATTTCTAATTAAAAAAATTAGAAAAATATTAATTTATATATTTGTGTTTGTGTGTTTTTGATAAGAAAAATATTAATTTATATTATAAGTAATATTTCAACTACTATGATGAACCCTCCACCCTTCAAAATATGTTTTCTTATAACATCTCACCCCTAAAATATATCTTCTTATAATATTTAAAATCATTAACTTCCTAAATCCCTATATATTCATGATATAGTACTTATGATCTATTAATGAGAAAATTGAGGAAAACAATTAATTTATATTAAACATGTAACACCTAAATTATTATGAAGCTATGCTTTCCATCCTTTCAAAACATATATTCTGAGAATCCCACCTAACATATCTACTTGTAACCCTAAAAACTATCTATTATCGTATGAATCCTCATTCATGATGCAACATCTATAATTTGTTAATGAAATTTTTTTTGGAAGAAAATTAATTCATAATACATGTATTACTTTAATTACTATGGAAATAAGTCTCTCACACTTCCAAAATATATCTTCTTAGAAACTTTCCACACACTAAAATACATATGCTTATAATACTCAAAAATCAAAATATCGTCCCCTCAACTCCAATTCATAATGGAGTATTTATGATCTCTTACTGAAATAATTTAAGAGAAAAATAAATTCATACTATATGAAATGGGTTAACATAACTTTTGGTCTCTATAATTTACCTCAATTTTGGTTTTAGTCCCTAGAGTTTAAAAGCAGAGGTTTTGGTTCCCTCAAGTTTAATTCCGTCAGCACAGTTAGTCCCTATAGTTTAATAAGGACTTGAATATGAGTTAACGATGTTAAATATGCTGACATGTCGCTAACGGTATTAAATATGATGACATGGTTAGATGACTAGGAAAGATAATGTGGCAAAATAAAATAAAAAGTAAAAAAATAATTTACCTCTATAGGTTAAATATGATGACATGGTTAAATGACTAGGAAACATGACTATATTAATGTCATATCAATGTACTCATAGATTGGGGTGATCGGAGAAGAAGGAAGAGAGAAAAGCATTGGGGTGATACATCCCTCAGAGATTGGACTGGGTCGTGGCCGTAGCTACTATAGATACATTGGATCACTCACCACTCCTCCTTTCACTCAAGGTGTCATTTGGACTGTTTATAACCACGTATGTACTTTTTTTATTTTATTCCAATTCATAATGTCTCATATATATTACTCTATTGTCTCTTAATCTCATCTCTTGAAATATTATCATCTCATCAGATTAGGACTGTATCAAAAGCGCAAGTACATTTACTCCTCAATTCTCTCCAATCTGTAAGTGTGTGTGTCAGTAAGTTTTCTTAAATAATTTTGTGTACTGCATTGAGAATGAGTGTGTTGTTGATTAATTGTTCGTTTTTGTTATGTGGCAGTATGCGAAGGGCAATGCAAGGCCATTGCAACCTCTTCATAAACGACAAATTCAACTTCACATTCCAAAAGCCCACAGATATTGATGTATTGGTTACATTATCATATTACTGCCCTAGAGGGTGTTAAGTATTTTGTTTTTCTCTTCTTAAGCAATACGGGCTGTATTATATTATGTAAAACGGTTTTGTTGGAAGCACACAAAATTAAATTTAAAAATAAAAATAATTTCTTATGCTTGGTAAGTTTATGTATGTTCTTCTTTTGATATATTTCTGGCATGGGCGATGTTGCAAAACTGGATTAAGATATGTAAGTCTGAGTGTCTGACAATAAAGACACCTCATGATCCAGTCTCCCCCACACACACCACATTTCAAAAAAAAAAGAGAGAGCAAACAATACAAGAAATAACCGTTGACTATATGGTTCAAACAAGAAGTCATGTTTGGGTTCAAGTGTTCAAACAATCAATCAAAGTATTCAATCGGTATCATAATTCCTTTTAGTCATGAAATCACTTTATTGAGTAAATCTTTTATTCTTTATGTTGGCTTCTACACAGTTTTTCACTTTCTGTTCCTCCAATTTTTTTTTTCAAGATAAAATAGAACATAAATTTAAAATTTTAACTCGTAAAAGTACTTTATTCACTCATGGTCATGGATCTGATTATTTTTATATTTGAAATTATTTGAGAAAAAAATATAATAAGATCACATATAGTCTTGATCTCTCCTATCATTTTGAATTTCATGATGGGCTGAAAGGTTTTGCGCTTCTCCCATCCTATTTTTTTTAGCAAATTTAGCACAAAGGGGATCGGGCATCCAGTTTAAATAAATTACTAATTTTTATTAATGCCTGAATTTCCGATTGGACTTGTTTCTGGGCTTTAATGAACCCCAAGTATAGATGCATAAATCCATAAATCAATTATATTTTCTGATTCCAATGGAAAAGGGGCCTGTGATCCAATCGTTATGGGTTCTTTTATTTATCTGAAGTTATGGGTATTTGATTTCATTCCATTCATTTTGAAACTTTGGTGTTGCAATTTAAATGTTTTGGCAAAAAACTGAAAAAAAGGAAAACCCCAAACTAAGGCCCATAAAAGCCATTTGTCAATTGCACGAACTCTTTAAATAGAGTAGTTACGAGTCACATGTCCCTTGTTTTAATGCCATGACTATAGTCATCATTTTACCTTTGACTTTTGATGATGTTTAGAACAGTCTAATTTACTTTTATCTTTCTTTTCCCCATGTTTTTAATGAGGGACATGGCTTCCCATACGTGGCCACTGGCCGATCCAAAAAAAAAAACATTTTTTTTGTGGCAACAACAATTTAGTTTTAAAATTGGAGGGTTATGAACATATATTTGAAGTTAATTGTCAAACCATGTAATAAGGTCAAATTTGAGTAATTCTTCCCAAGATATTTTCTACTTTCACACGACTCACAACTTATAGAATCATGCTTGAAAGGCTAATAAACCTCTCCCATTTTCTGTTAGACTGTTGATATAAAATACCTTATCTCGTGATCATGGAAATAAGATGGTAAGCTTATAAGTTAACAAAGGCTCCTCGAAATAATTGGAGATTGAAGGAAGGAAATTTTGTTGTCGTGGATTGTTGATGAGTCAGAGGTGATTTGATAAAGTTATTGTTTGCGTAAAATCACATTGGCCGCACCTCGTTTATTAGTTGACATAGATCATTCAGCACCTCTAATTAGTTATGACATGGATGAATTCATTTTGAAGCACAAAATGAAAGGATGGATTTAGATCAAACATAATTAATCAGAAAAGACAAAGGAGTTGGTTTGGGTCGCATACAATTAAAGGTAAAAAAAAACAACTACAAACAGCTCATAAGCTTTAAATTACACCGACAAACTTAGACATTCATGTGTGTGTGAGTGTAGTCGTGGAAACAACGTTTGTTTGTTCCCTTGTTTCTTGTGATGACCCTCTTCGTAGTCATTTTCCTCATCTTTCCTAAACCTCCCCTTCCTCGTGCTTCCCTCCATAATTATACCTACCCCACAAAACTAAGGACTTACTATTTGGATCGGGGATTATAATTTTTTATAGTAGCTTTTCCAATCGTAACTTGAAGTGTGTAATTGGGTGAATAAAGTATAAATGTTGTTTTGATTTGCATGAACTTTCTTATGATACTCACTCCGGTCTCCATGATGAGAAATAACACAAGAATTTCAGTATCTATATTGTAATTTGTAAAAGGTAACATGTAGAGTGAAAATAATAAGTGTTTAGTTTTCATATTTTCCCTTACGCACATACTAAATATAAAAATGAGAGTGTGTGAGCTAGCTAGGGTGCATTTTAAATTTAAGCAAAAAAAAAATTGAAAAGTCATTAATTTTATCCAAGATAGCGATAAATAATTTCACTATATTTATTTGATTTATGTAAAATTCTTGATTACATCATTATTTAAGTGATATACTACTATTTGGGAAAGGAATTAGTATCAATTCCATTCTCTTAGATGGCTCCTATTTAAAATTTGACACACTTATATAGTTGTTCACTCTTCATTATTGTATGTATACATATTTTACTTTTTTGTTTTGCGCCCGTGTAAATTAAGAGTTATATGTTTATGTTCTAACAAATTCATCAACTACTGAATCATACGTCCAAGGTTTTAATGAGGTAACTGGGATTGATTAAGATTAGAATCAGAGAGCGTTTTTACCTCTGAGTAATATATACCTCTAAATCAATATACCCCGCCCCCCCCCCCCAAAAAAAACTATATGAACTTTGAATTATATATAATTGATTGAAGTTTAAGAAAATTTCAAAACACGTGCACATACAATAAGAGGATGCAACATGGAAAACCACAAGAGGTTCATATACTACTCCTAACTATATTGTTAAGTAATCAGATTACTTCTTAAACCCTGGTATTTTTTAAAAAAATAAAATAAAATTCAATGGCTTGAAGGTCAAAACAAATATGGGAAGATCACATAATTTTCTCATGTTCTCTCCTGCATTAGATTTCGTCAGTCAGGACCTACAGAACGAGCTCGTCAGAGGAACAAGCAAGAATGAGAATCAGGATAATATGCGAATCACGATTATTTTAAAGCTATGGAAAATTTTTTGTTTAAAAACATCAGGGGTAGATTAAATAACACATGGCATATAATCACTGTTAACCTACTCTTCAAAGAATCGATTTGTTATCGGACAGTTTGAATAAATAAGCACAAAATAGGCTTAATAATTAAGCTACTCAAAAGGATAAGACCTAGCTTCCATTTTTAAATCTGCAACTGCTGACCATGCACCTTCAAATGATTCCAGATTCCTTCGCCATCGCCATTTTTATAAAAAGAAATGAAGGAGAATAAAAATATGAGGAATATTTAAGCAGTGTCGGGTATAAAATTTATATTAATACAAGCACTGTATATTTGTGACTAAAGAAAACAATACTACTTATCTCGAGTGTTATTCATATTTTTCCAACACTTCCTTGTAATTTCACTAGCTGAGAAATTCCTAATTGCGTTATCATTAAGCCATCTGAAATTCATATAAAAATAGAGTGGAACTTATATTCATCAGGCTCAGCTTATTATTCAAGTGTGGGCAGTTTATCTTTAAATGTTTGTAAAACGAGATATATTAGAAAACAAGTAAATATAGGTTACCAACTGTTTGGTGAAAACGATTAATGAGAGATTGTTAGCAACTTTTTAATTTTTATTTATAAAACGTTTTTATTTAACCACCTATATCACCACAAACACTAGACTAGTCTAGTTTGAGATTGTTTATTTATGAGAGATTGTTTTGCAATCAAAGCACTTGTAGTAAGCAAAGCAATAGTTCTTGCATGACATATCCTTTTAAATGAGAGGTTGTGAGTTCGATTCCACTTGTAATTTCAAGTGGTTAGTACTTGCTCATTTAATTAAAAAAAATAGAACACATCATTATCTCTAAACAGTTTTAATGATTAAAATTTGAAACTTAAACATTAGATAACTGTAATTAATACTCCCTCCATTCCTAAATATATGGTCAATTTTGAATTTTAATTTGTCCTTAAATATAAGATTATTTTCTAATTTTTTCCAATTTTTCCCAGTTTTTCCCAATTTGTTTCTAATTAAAACTCAAATAATTTGTTTATCTATAGTAACAAGTAAGAGAGGGAGTAGTGATAAAGATATATGGTTAGGATAAAAGGATAATATCATGTCTTAATAATTTACTTAGCTAACATATTTAATCCAATTAAATTAAGGAAAGTGTTCATATAATACTCCCTCCGATCCTAAATATAAGACATAATTAATTTTTTCTGAAAAATCCTTAAAAGGAAAAATAAGTTAATTATAAATTGGCTTACCTAATTTTTTCCCTTAAACTAGTTTATTTTACCTATAAATTAATGGATAATTTAAAAATATATCAAATATGTCATCATTTAATAACCTATTTCATAACCTTAATCTCTCAAAAAAAAAAGTCAATTAGATCCTATATTTAGGTTCAGAGGTAGTATTTAAAAATAGAGAGAGTAATTTACAACTTAACAGCTCTTTGCAGTTGATCCACCAGAAGAAAAGTGTAAAAATAAAATGAGACAAAGAATGGTAAAAGAGTGGTTGAAGAAAGAAGCAAGACTTGAACATAAACAAACAAAAAGGGGCGTTAATGAATGAGAGAGAGAGACTTGAACGGAAGAATCAAGAAATGGAAAAAAAAATGGTGAAAACGCGCAAACCACAAGCAATGACGTCGTAGTACTTTAATTTAATGCTTTTAAAAAAGCAAGCTACTCACTACAGGCCAAACACATGAACCCTCTCTTCTTCTGTCAATAAAGAAAAAGCCCCATTTCTTGACAACGACCCTCCTTTCTGTCGTATTGCAGAATATTTTCAAGACATAAACAACTAATTTACTAAGGACACCCCATAATAAGACATAGAGACCAGCAGGCATCACCCAAAAAAAAAACCAAAGCTTTAAAAAGTCTTTCTTCACAAGTCTATTGCTTTTTAGTGTTGGACACTGTCAAAAGAAAATTTATGGTTTTTTTATTGTAATGCAGAGAAGCATGGCAACAAAGTCAATAAAAAGACATGGTTCCACGTCTCTTGTCCCACCTAGCTGTGTGCCTACCACTTTTAGTGACCATTAAAATGAACTGTTCTAAAAGTAATCTCAAACCCAAGTTTTCTTTTTTAACTGTTTCTTTTCTTTTTTATTCTCTCTCTTTACCTCACATATTTTTCATTTGGACTCTTGTGGGGTTTCGTGGGTTCCTAGAAGTGGTCCCCAAGAATACATCCAAAAGTCGCAACCACTATCAGAAAATGGGTTCCCCCTCATCAAAACAATGCCAAAATTCCTGTTTTTGCTGTTTTCCTAAGCTCCAAGCACGCCTATCCACAATAGTGGCATTAAGCAGATGACAAGAATTACTCCACTTTGATGTGTTTGAAAGTGAAAGATATGACCATATTCCATATTCATCCAATCTCCCTGCAAAATCATTCATTCTTCCTCTCAACGTTTGTAATGTCTTCTTCTGTGCTTTTGTTAATGGAAGAAGAATTAGGAGTATTAGCTTTTGGCTTTTCTGATTTCTCCACCACTACAAGCTTTGTTCATTACTTTCCCACACAGTTCCCTAACTACGCCCACAAAAATATCTTGTTCCTCTTTACCAACATGTGCTTCGACTTTTTGAAGCGACTTGACCTTACCAACCTAATTGCCCAGAGAAAAAGAGAGAAGGAGAACCAGATAATGAATAATGTACTTTAACTACAGTAACTTCAGACATGACTCTTCCTAATCCCATTGAAATGTAACTTTAGTACAAGGAAAGCCCTTTGTGACAGCCGTGAAATTGTAACTAGAAAGTATAAATTGCTTCATATAGTAAGAAAACAGGAAAAAACAATAAGAAAAGTGCGTATAATATTAACAACTTAATAAGACTATATAGGACAGAGTCCTATAAGTATACCACACACGTTCATCATAACATGGGATTTACCCCACTTTACATATCATTATATATATCAAGAAATTAGTGCTACAATAGGAAAGCTATTTCCTTTAGCCTAAGTGCCCAAACAGTCAAACAAGCTTCACCCTCTCTATCTTTTCCTTCCGTGATGTGGTCATTCAGGATAAGAGGGCAAATGCTTGATGTCCCACACCTGACTGAACAGAGCTTTCTACTTCAAACTGCTGAAACTACCCTTGAGAAAGACACATGCAAGAGTCCCAGACTCTCTCTAATTAACCACCACCATATGAAGTAAAATTCCATCCCTACGCAAATTTTTCATAACTACACACCATATTTAATATAAGGTAGAAAAAGAGAAAAAGGAGAAGATACAAAAATAGAACCCAAAGTAGTGAACTGTGGCACTTTTGTTATGTATGGCCTTGTAGTGGTACTAGTAGTAGTAGGTAAGGTTAAGTGGAAGTATATTAACAGTCAGAATTGACAAACTTGTTTATCTTCTCCATGAGGCAATAGAAATGATCATTGTTAGGCAAGAAGTAGAAACCGATGGTAGCTTCTTTGAGGTAGAGCAGCCTAACATCTTGACCAGAATCCTCAAGACCATGCACATATTCAAGTTGCCAATCTTGTAAAAGGTCCAAACCAGCAACACAAACAAGACTTTTAGGAAACTTATCAAGCCCCTTAAGACTTTTCCCTCGTGGACCAAAAGGATTACAAGCAGGATGATCTCTATCTTCACCTTCAGGAAGAAAAGCCCTCCAATACCAATCACGATCTTGTAACCTCACAAAGTACTTCCCATCAAGTCTCTTCTCTGACTCAGTCCTCTTCTCTCCACCAAACAAAGGATGAAGAAGAATGTTCCCCAAAATCTCAACATTATCATTATCCTCCTCAGCTGCTTTCACAGCCACATGATGAGCTATATTCCCTCCTGAACTATCCCCAGCTAAGTACACATGAACCTTAGAATCACTCCCACTTTGAAGCCATTTTCTAGACTTCACCCATTTCAATGCATTCCATCCATCTTCATAGGCAGAAGGGTATCGATGTTCCGGTGAGCGGCGGTAGTTAACGGACACAACCACCGCCTTACACATGTTAACAAGGCGGCGGCAAAAGGTGTCATAGATGGCACTATTGGCTGAGGAATGTGAGAAGCTTCCTCCATGGAAGAAGATTATGACAGGTACAATTTTGGTGGTACTAAGAGGCTTTTCTAATTCTATGTATCCCCACTTGGCCTCACTTTCAGGAGCAGGCTGATAAACTCTATTGAATAAGCCTGTGTTTCGATCTACATGATCAAATGAGAACACTCCATCCACTGGAATTGTGTTGGCAGGGACTTTTCTGTCAAGGAATTCTGCGAGCTCACGGTTGAATGTTCCATCTGCACGGCGGAGAAGATTGTAGGCAAGCTTGAAATTTGAGATGAGAACCCAAGTATTGAGTGGAACAACACACTACAAAAAAGAGAGAGAAAGTCAAGATTGAGGATTTATTTATTAATCAAAGTTGATTTATATGGATCAGGACGATTGAAAAAAAAGATTTTGAGAAAGAGGAGTGGGGAAATTAATGTGAAAAATGGAAAACAAACGGATGTGTCCCTAAAGAAACATCATATCATGAACCATAAATCAACAAAGTAAAGATCAAAACTTTCAAGTTGTCGCGCCAAATGAAAGGCGGGTTTTTTTCCTCAACTTACCAGAACAAGAAACGGTGGCCTACATGGAGGAAATGGAAAGTACAAGGAAGAAGGGGGGAAATAAAAATGAAACCGACTACTAACTCATGAATCACATCATCGTATTCACATGAAACCATGAAGGAACACATCCACTTACGGATCAGAGATATTTCCCAGATATATAAAATAAAGCCCTTGAGATTGAAGAAGGCTAAAGATCAAAACTTTATCCACAAACTTGTGTGATCATCAAGACAACGCATCACATAATTAGAGAATGAAAAGATGGGTGTAGAAAAAGAAAGAAGGCAAAGAGACACACTCAAAAAAAAATCTTTTTTATGCCAAGATACCAAAATGTCATGTCCAAAAAAATTTTCCCCCAGCAAGATGAGTGATGATAAAAGTTAAAAAGGTTAAAAGGGGAAGGAAGGATGGTAGTTAGTTATACCTTGGATTCACTAAGGTTGAGTTCATTGCTACCAGCCATGTCTGTTTGAAGTATCTCAAAGAGGAAAGGAAAAAATAGATGAAACAGCAACCAAAGAAGAAGCCTAGAAAGCGAGAGCGATCCAAGCAGGAAGAAGAAGAAGCCTTCTAGGCCTCCTCATAATAATAACAATAAAGAAAGAAGAAGAACCAAAGGGATAGGAAGACAATGAGAAGATGGGATTTTAAGGGAGAGAAGTGAGATGGAAAGAAAGAAGAGTTAAGAATTAATTAAGGAGGGAAGAAGAGAGAGGGTGATGTTTATGTGGACAAAGGGAACAAAGGGAGGTGAGAAAGTTCAAAGATTTGAGAGAGAGATGGGAAGGAACAGTGCAGAGAGAAACGGACAATAGAGAAATATGAAGGAGGGAGGGAGGGAGAGTCAAAGCTGAAAGGCAAAGAGAGAACGGGCATGAACGGAGACGAGAGAGACGACAAACCAGGCGGCCGAATTATACTGTTTATTTGGGTCCCACACCCTCCCTTTCTTTATTCATTTCTCAATCCCATGCATGTAATATTATTTATTTCCACAACTTTCTTTTTCCATGGGAATAAATTTGTAATTTTGACTAGCAACTAGATTATGGATAATTAATATTTCTCCAAAATGCTTCCATCAAAATTCCTTCATATCTATAATTCTTCTTTGGTCAACTATCTCATCCATTGAAATGTCTACAATTAATAGTTTAGAATTTTAGATTAGTTTGAGGTCGATGATATATCTAATAGATGATTTATTATGAGATTCCAATTGAGAAATCCAAAAATATTCTCTTACTATATGTGAACTTAAAACCCAACTAGTGCATAAAGTAGGAGTTAAATTACTTAACACAATTGATCTATACAATTAGTTATAATTATTGTCTTGATGATTAATTTTAAGGGTAGTTTATCAAAATATATTATGTGCCTTCGTTAATTTTTAAAGATATGGGCGCTTTTTATAATTTAAAATGATTTTTACATAGATACTCCCTCCGGTCCCTAATGTAAGAGCTCAAAATTTGAATGGTTTTGGTCCCTAATGTAAGAGTTCACCCCATATTCTCTCCTCATTTAATGCATTTTTTCCTACTTTACCCCTAACTCTCTTTCATATTTATTAATGCTTATGTATTTCTCTCTATTAAAAGTACCATAATAAATATGAGCAATTTTGGAAAAGAAGCATTAACTCCAGACACCCAACTAACATTCACATGTTTTCTTAAGAAGCGTTTTTTTGACGACTAGCTTTTACATTAGGGACCGGAGGGAGTATAATTTTTCTAAAAATAAAAATAGTTTTCACGCTAAAAATATGTGAAGTTGATCGCTTAAATACAGGAAATTTCTGGACATTTATATAACATAAATAAAAATTATATGAGAATTGATTTTTTGATTACGTTTAAAGGAAACTTGTAGTATGTTTAATACTCCCTACGGTCCCTAATGTAAGAGCCCAAAATTTAAATGGTTTTGGTCCCTAATGTAAGAGCTCACCCTATATTCTCTCCTCATTTAATGCATTTTTTCCTACTTTACCCCTAACTCTCTTTCATATTTATTAATGCCTATGCATTTCTCTCTCTTAAAAGTACCATAATAAATATGGGCAATTTTGGAAAAGAAGCACTAACTCCAGACACCCAACTAACATTCATATGTTTTCTTAAGAAGCGTTTTTTTGACGGCTAAATCTTACAGTAGGGACCGGGAGTAAAAGTAGTTGAATGATTAGATAATTGATTTGCTCCAAAATACGACACACGTATCTCGTTTTTGTTTGTTTGATAGTGTGGTGAGAGAGAGAAAGTGATAAATGACCTGTGACTTTGCGAGTTGTGTCCAAAGCTTTCCTCGATGGCTATTGACAACTCCGTTTTGGCTTCGTTCACAAAGATGTGTCTAAGCATTTGATTTTTCGAAAAATAAAAATAGTCATTATAGGACTCTGGCTTTTGTCGTTTCCTAAAAGAGTGTCCATATATTATATGATACAACATTACCATCTCTTACTTTGATTTCACTTTATAATTGCAAATATGATAATCATGAATTCATCACAATAAAGCATACAAAAACTGGATTGTGATTTGGGATCACATGATTATATAATATTTGTAAGGATATATGTGTGTGTGTATTATGACTTTATATATTTATATATATATATATATATATATATATATATATATATATATATATATTATCATCACTTTTGATATTATGAAACCATGAATGGGTCGGATGCTTAGAGGAGCTTTCAAGAAATAGTTCTGGCATTGATTTGAAATCCACCGCCAAGGCCTCAAATAGTAGTAACATCTTGTTATTTTTATGCTGTTGATATTTGTCTGTTTTCACCCTAAAAGTCCTAAAAACAAGGCTTTTTTATGGAATAAAACAAGTCTAATTACATTAACGTGCCATATACTGTGCATCAAGCGGCTAAGGTTTAACAGATACTCCTATTTACCTTTATAAAATGTACTTTAAATTTAAATTAAAAAGCATGCCCTCCAACATGATTTGTCAATTCCAATGTTACCAACTTTGATCAAACCGATTACACGACAAAAAATGTGACAATACATATCTATTAATATATCAAATATTGTTTACATGTGTTTACGCGTGAGGTTAAAATTCTAATCTATCAAAAAGCAGAAAGTGTAATACATCACAGTGTTATTTTCATAATTGCATCTCATACACACGTAACATTTCGTTGAGAGTAAAATTACGCCTGAATTCTTTAAAATTGATTGTGTAAATATTACATATACCTTACGATAGACTGACTTCCGTCGCTATAATTTTTGCAGTGAGTCCTTCTATTTTTCTGAAAATAACAAAATATCCTCACCAAAAAGTGATAAACATATGTAAATAAACTGCCCACGACTTTTTACTAAAAAAGATGAACATACCAATATATGCTCAAATCAAACAACATCTATGTGTGTGTAACATATTTTATGAAAATTGTTTTTTATGTATGTGATGGATATTCCAGTCAAACTTTTATTTTACATCTTCTTCATTGTTTTCTCTTTTACTTGGTCAAAAGACTTTGAATGTAGCTTAGTTTGATGATCCGGATCATTTTTAAAAGTCAAATTGATAGTTGACCGCCCAATTCTTTTTCATTATATGAAAAATAACATTTTCCTCCTTCATTATTTTCTTATTGATGTTTAATTTACAGATAAAAATTTTTAATCTTAAAACGTTTTAAAAAACCAAAATAAAACGTCCAATTACGTATGTTATTAAAAGAGTAAGCAAATAACAGTAACTTTTATGTTAATTATATTAAGTCTAATTATAAAATTTCTTGTTATGTTCAAACAGCGGAATTTAGATTGTTTGACATCTATGTTTTCTTTGAGTTTGGGGTGATTTGATACGTCCATTTTCATTTTGAAAGCTCATGAGTATGTGTAATCCTCCAAAAAATGCACTTTGTGGTTCACCGGATATATAAGAGTTACAATTATTATATACTATTACCTCCGGTCCTAAATATAGGACCTAATTGACTTTTTTTTAGAGATTAAGGTTGCGAAATAGGTTATTAAATGATGATATATTTGATATATTTTTAGATTATCCATTAGTTTATAGTTAAAATAAACTAGTTTAAGGGAAAAAATTAGGTAAATCAATTTATAATTAACTTATTTTGTTTTTTTAGGGATTTTTCAAAAAAAGTCAATTAGGTCTTATATTTAGGATCGGAGGGAGTATTTCACTTTAGTTAAGATGCAAATTTATCTTTGCATTCTCGCTTGTGAATTATTTTGTTTTGAAAGTTTTTTTAGTTTAAGATTGATGTTTAAGTTTCAATCTTGTTGTATTTTAACGTAGCAAGACAAAAGCGGTACATTTCAAACTTCTCAGCATTTTCAGAACAAAAAAAAAAAGACTTCAAGGGCGAAATATAGCTTGCTTGTGATTGTGAGCGAAATTTTTTTAATTAGTTTACACGTTAACTCTTGATACTTCAAGAAAAATAGCACGAGTCTCAATGAAAAGAAATAACAAACATCAGTAGCATATTTCACATTAATTGTAAGCGTTATATGAAGAGAAAAAGTAAATAATGAACGTGGTAGCAGTAAAAGGAAAAAAGTAGGGGAGGTAGCAAATGGGAATAGAGAAATAGTTTCCTGCGTGCGGCCGACGCCAAGACACGTTGTGACAAAAAGCCTGTCCTCTTTCCTTTCCACGCATACCCATTAATTTACTTTAATGCCCTCCACTAGCCAGGCAATTTACTAGTGAGGGCGACACGTGCCTTGTCGGGTAGCGAGTAGGGCGTGACGTCATTAGCTCTCTTGTTTGTTTCCTGATTCAACATTTTCCAAAACAAAAAAAAACAATGAATGGGGTTTGTCGTATGTGAGCGTGAGGAGGTGTGGGGAGATAGGAGCAAGTGGCACGAGTGTGGGCCCCACGGTGTGTAGGCGAGTTTCGATACGATTAACGTGAGTGGGTGGAGGCGTGTGCCTCCTGCCACGTGTCATAGTAGCTTCCCTTTTTTGTTGTTGTTGTGAGTTGATTGATTGGATTTTTCTAGTCACATTTTAGTGGTGGGTCCCACCTTCCCCCTCCCTCCCTTTGTCCTTTTCTGACCGTTTTCCTTCTTTTTTCTTTATTAATTAAATAATTAAATCACAAATTTACAATACTCTCAATCTCTCATGGCCATGGGCGACCACCAAACTGGGAGTATGACTGGGAACAAAATTATATGTTTAATCTTTTTGTTTCTTTGTATGGCCCTTTGGATTTCTGGGAACTGGGAAGTGGCCCAAATAGATTAGAGGCAGGATTAGATTATATCATTTGTTTTGATTAGATTGATGAATTCAAAAATGGGGACACGTTTAGGTGGGTCCAGTTAATTAAGGATTAACAACTGCTTACGATGGTCTCATGTCAGACAAAATTAGGACATTAATCCGGGTTTCCCTGTATAAAATTAGGCTGCCTCTTCTTTATTTCAATAGTGAACGTCTTGAATGGTTTGAAACTTTATGGATCAATTATAAAAATACCGCTTTTTTTAGTCATATTACAATTTACAAATGGCTTTTAATTATAAATATTAAACAGTTTTTTAATTTAATCTCGTATACTTATCATTTTCTAAAACTAATTGTATTCGTGCGGCATATGGCTGGCTACAAAATATACAAGATTTTCAAAGATATTGTTGAGTTGTGAATAATTATAGTTTATTTAGTTTCGTTAATACCTTAAAACTACTTAAATATATATTAGTGTGTGTGTGTGTGACCATATCTAGCGTATAATATTGTTTATGATGACTTTGTTGAGGTTATGAAGCATCCAAGTTTATTTACTCCCTCCGTCCCATAATGTAATGTTTGAGTTGATCACAAAATAAATATATTTGAAATATTTAATCAGATCCGCGGATCGGATCGTCCGATTACTAAATCCGACAGCCTTTAGGAAAACAGACTAATCAGCATTAATATGTGATTGATGCTGATTGATTTGATTAGAATTAAATCAGTTAATAAATCAACATTAATATGTGATTGATTTGATTAGTGAATCAAATCAGTTATTATTGTTGATTGGTGTCATAATGACTGCAATAATGACGGTGATATTTCTACCTTTCTTAGTGACACTCTTGTCACTATAAATAGAAGTGTCCCGCTCATTTGTTAGTAACGAAGAGTGTGCACCTCAGCCACTCTGCTTTCCTTCTCACGGTTTTTCCTGAGAGGGTGATTCGCTGTGCGAATCAAACCCGGGTTCTAGTAACCCGGTTATGCGTGAGCTGAATCCTTTGGGATTCTTGGCTTCAAGTTCAATTTTGTTATCACGGCTTTTGTTTGTTCTTGTTGTTGTTACAGGAACTTTGTCCTAGTTCGGGTTCGGGTTCGGGTCGAAGCTCCAGGATCCGGGAAAGCTCGTGGCCGGGTAATATTTCCTTCAAAATATATATTTTTTTTCAATATTACCCGTACTTCTCTCACATCATATATTGCATACACACCATGTTTTCTTCTAACATAATTCTTATCTCTAATATCATTATTCCCCCACATTCTCTTTAATTTCCTACTTTTTAAATAGAGACATTTTTTAAAACAAATTTTCACACCTACATAATCATTGTTTTTTAATTAACTTTAACCAATTTTCGGAAACTCAATTTCGGTTAATTTCACCACACATTATATGAAGGAAGTACTATTCATCTAAGCATGCACGATTAATATAGATAAATATCTCACATGGATGAATGGTTTGTCAACTTGATCACATGTTCAAAGAAGCTAATGAATATATTCGGGTAAAAAGAAGAAGCTAATGAATATTTTCTTGACCTAACAGCTGTGAAGGTTCCCACATTCACCATTTATAACTTCGGGTTGAAATCTGAACCCTCCATATTTAAGTTCATATCTTAATATTACTATATCAATAAGTACTGAAACTGGTTGAAGATGAATTGTAGTGAGGAAAATCAAATAAATTTAGGTTGGAGAGAAAAAAATACAGTGAGAGTAATAAATAATGACGAAGAAAAATTTAATAGAAAGGGAGAAAGCAAGTGATGAAATGGCATTACCTAATTCAATAAAGAAAAAAAAGAGAAGCTAGGGCAGGCAAGGGGGAATTCGTGTAAAATGAGCTTAGAGCGTCAACAGGGAAAGGGCTAAGCATAGCGCCACGCATGCACATGGTCCGCTGCCTTTCCTTTCCTGACCTCCTCCTTCTCTCTACATTCCTTCAAATCTCAAAAAAAAAAAAAAAAAAGAGCCCGTTTATTCTTCTGTCGGTTATTTCTTTCCCGTCTTTCAACTTTGAAGATAGTTTAAAGAAATTTTCTGAAAATAAAAGCATTTGTATTCGAAATTTTACATAGATGATTTTAGAGAGTCAATATAAGTTTTTACTTAGTCAAAACAGTTTTTATCAGAAATTTAGAAATGTAATTGATGGAGTATTTTGTTTTTGAAATTTGCCGTCACTTTATTCTGTTCAAAATGAAAATTATTTTAACTACTGGATAGTAAATATGTTTGAAAATTTGGAAAAATAGTTAAACCTTGCTTGTATTTAACTATGTATAGCATATATCATTTTCGCTAACCGAAGTTTTAAACCAATAAATATAAATTTCACAACTCTACTAAATACCAACAATTTTTAATATAAAAACCGTTTGGTATTTTGAAATTAACCTTTTTTTGGACAGAAAAATATTTTATTTTGAACTTATTGATAGCTTGGAATCACAAATTATAACCATATCTTTTTTTTTTGCTCAGAACAAATTATAACCATATCAATGTACTGCTATTGTAATTGTAACTTTTTTATATCAGAAATGGTAAGACTATTTCATGCGTAAGAGATTACGTTGATAGTGGATATTTTGTTTTTTCTTTTTTTGTTTCGGGGATATTTTGTTTTGTTTTTTTGTTTTTTGTTTCGGGGAGGGTGGGTTGGTTATGGGGAATGACCACATGGGAGGCACGAAGGAAGGGGTTTTGGAGTTTTTTGAGTTAGGTAACAAGTAGGCAGGCGTTTTGGCCTCTTCTGCCCCTTTTGTCCCTCTCCTACCTACCCCTCCTAGCTTCCCTTTTTTTATTATTCCAATCCCTTTTCAACATGTCCTATTGCGCTATATGTATTACTAGCGCTATATGTATTACTAGTAGGCTATAACTAGAGTGATTATCATATGGACTTTCATATAACTTGCACAAAATGTATTTCCAACCCCAGAATCTGTTGTTGCCGCCTTGTTTATTTTTCAATGCAAAAGGACGGTTGGAGGCGTTACTTATAACAAAGTTGAGTACAGGATTGTTATAGTGCAAGGTTGTTAAGAGTTAAGACATAGTTGAGTCTGTTTGAAAATGATAAAAAGAAGCAAAGATAACATTAATATTAAATAAATCATTTTTCCAACACAATTGTTTTTGATTTATACAGAAATTTAATTTTTATTAGAGTATAATAACAACACAGTACACTCCCTTTTCCTTAAGTATAAAACCTATTTGCTTGATTTAATTAGATTAAGGGTGCTAATTAATTTAATTAAAATCACATTATATACATACATAAACATCCTAACCATTTTAATTTATTCCCACCCTTACTATATGGCTTTTTTATTAATGAAAAAATATTGATGAGAATGTTATAGACAAAATGTGAGAAAAATAGAAAGATGTGTATAATATTCATAATCAAACTCACCTCCCACAAAAGTATGTCCCGTATTTAGCAATAAAGTCATACTCCCTTTGATTCTAAATTTTAAGACATTTTTTACCTGATTTAAGTAGATTAAAAATGTTAGTTAAGTTTATATCAAAAGAATGTTGATTAAGTTGGTTATTATCGCATGATATTATCGATACACCATCAACCATCTATCTTCATCTTTACCCTCCATTTCTTACTTGTTTATTATTGATATGATTGTTAGAGGTAATTCAAAGAAAAATTGGGAACAATTAGGATGAAATTTTATATTTAAGACCAAACTTATCTCTCAAAATAGGTCTTATATTTAAAACCAGAGAGAGTATATAATAATAACTAGTTAAGTTGAGTGAGACATAGAGTGAAATAGTAATTGTTATCATCATTAGGGTGATAGTAAAATACATGTCTCGTTCGATCAAAAAAAAGAAATACATGTCTCGTTGGCTCGTCCGCGTGATATCCATGGATGGGACTAGAATGATGGATGGATGGGGTTAAGTGGGGGTATAGAAGGGGGGCATCAGGCTTACCTGGTATCCACCTGAGTTTATTATATATACACTCTATGTATGAATGAACTTAAATATCGTGTGAATGAGTGAAGAGGGAGGGAGGGAGGGTTGGTGACCTTATGATGAGGCAGTGAGGAGAAAGAAGGGGATAATATTAATATTCAAAATGTATATATGTGTTGGCTCATAAAATTCATTGAATCCATTCCTCTATCTCTTTGTTTTTATTCATGGAATCACCCCTCCCACCACCTAATCTTGGGTGCATTGCATTTCTCTCCTTCCACCCCCACTCTTAGATTCTTCCTTTTTCTAAATCAGTTATACTTCCAACCTACAAATCTTGTTCCCACCTTCATTTTTCTATTATAGTTGAGAAATTTTTGGGAGGCAGAAATTTCTCATTATCTTGTTACATGTTAGGTAATTTTTATATTCTTTAATTTATATTAATTTAAATATATTTTTCTAACATTTTAAATAAGTAATTTTATTAATTATTGAATTTTCGAATTTTCGTGTCACGCTTGGTTATTTACCCTCGTATGATGAGTGTCTACACTTGTTTCGTGACTTTGTGTCACACTTGGTTATTTACTCTCGTGTGACTGTGTGTCCACGGAATACTTCGCCTATATTTATAACTGGTCTCAAGCTCGGATAAAGGAGTAGGGTTGTGTTAGGCTTCGGCAGCCAACGTAAAAATATGTTGAATATATTGAACATGGACACACGCATGATTTATCATTGCTTGGTACTACTTCACAAGAGTTATCACTATCAAGGGAGAAGACATATAAAGAAACAAAATGTTCAAAGAAGAGAAATGAATGAGAAGAAAGAATAATTGATTAAATGATATGGAAGCACTACAGAAAAAGGAGAGGAAGACCGAAGAAAACTCTTAACGAAGTTATTCAACGAGATCTTTTGATGAAACATTTATCTCCAAGCATGACTATTGATTGAGCACAATGACGCCGTGTGATCCATGTGATCCATGTAGTCGACCCCACTTAGTTGGGATAAAGTTTTGTTGTTGTTGTTGTAATAAATTTTTGAATTTAAATATAAATATTTTTATTATTATTATTAATATATTTTATAATATCTAAAAATTATTTTTTGAATTTAAATATGAATTGTATCAATAAATTATCATTAAGGACAATATGATCATTTTCACTTATTGTTTACTTTCCTTACCACTGTTTTCAACCAACCAAACAAAAAATTTTCCCATCAAAATCATTTTCCTTTTTGTACCAAGCAAATGCATCAAAAATCTTACATCAAAACCATTTTCCTTTCCATTTCATTCCATCAGAAAATTTTCTACCAACCAAACGGCGCCAGGATCAAGAATTTTTCTTTCCCATATTTAGAGCATCTCATCACAATGGGTTTTATAGTTTTCTAAATAGATTTACTTGAATTTAGATTTGAATTTCACACACACACAAAGCGAAATCGTATCGGAGACTCGCGATTTTGAAAAGAAAAATACTCCTAAAAGAGATAAGAAAACAAAATAAGTTATTTAATCATGACATATGTAATATATTAATAGATTACATATTAGCTTAATTTATTCAAATAAATTAATTGAATAAAAATTAAGGTAAATCAATTCATAAGTAATTTATTTGATTTTTTTAGATTTTACAAAAAAGTTAACTAGGTCTGTAAGACAAAGGAAGTAATAAAATAATAGTTGACAAAACATCCCAAATTAAAAAGGTGTGACTTCCCATATAAATTATACTTGTCCAGATAATTAATATATATTCACATAAGTCAATTGACTTTCAACGCAGACAAATATTATTTATATTGTAAAGCAAGTTGAAATTTAATTGTCATTATCAAGGTCCACCTCGTTGTTTATTGTCATGATACACACAACCACAGATATTTACAAATTAAAGAAGGCATGGAAATTATTTTATCATTAAAAGAAAAGATAAAAATTAACGAAAGGGATTAAAATCAATTATTAGGACCAACAAAATTTTCCCTTTACTATAGCTAAGTTACGAGACAATATGGCTATTTTCATTGATTTTCGTAAATCAAGTTTGGATTTGAGGAACAGAAAGAAATACTACCTCCGGTCCTAAATATAGGACATAGATAACTTTTTTTTTAAGGGATTAAGGTTGCGAAATATATTATTTAATGATGACATATTTAATATATTTTTAGATAATCCATTAGTTTATAGGTAAAATAAACTAGTTTAAGGGAAAAAATTAGGTAAATCAATTTATAATTAACTTATTATTTACTTTTTAGGATTTTCCAAAAAAAGTCATCTAGGTTTTATATTTAGGATCGGAGGGAGTATATAATATCTATGACAAGATCTGTCATTAACCTCAACACTTAATCACTTGTAAATAATTAAAACTGTAATGCAGTGTTGAAAATCTTGCAACCGTGGCAAGTACATGCATGTAACAGGGAGTCTCCTATATATGCTTGATTTCTGAGAGGGACAAGTTGCCACATGATTAAAGTTGATAAAGCGCTTTAGATAAAATTGAGCTTAACAGATATTATATTATACAATAAAGTGAAAGAACCCATAAATTTAAGATACGTTGATTTTGAGTTTAGATGTGATGTCTTCCATATTGTTCTTACATATTTATCTGATTTCAAATTTTGTTTTGTTTAAAAAAATTATAGGATTTTCTTGATATTCGCGAGTTAACAAAACCCAATCACTTATGGCCAAAAAAAAAAAAAAAAAAAAAACCCAATCACTTGAACGTTTCAACCAAATTAAATACCGTGAGGTGGTTCAATAAATTAGGGAAAATCCAAATAAATCCCTCCCAATACCAAAAGGACAAATGAAGAACCTAAACTTCCAAAAGGACTATGAAGAAACTAGCACCTACTTGTCATTTTAAAATTTTGCGAAAAGACAAAATTGCCCCAATCCTAAAACATAAATTACTACCCCACCCTAAATCCACCCTAACACCCATCATCTTCTTGCAATTTGTGTTTTAGGATGGGGGTAATTTTGTCTTTTCACAAAATTTTAAAATGACAGGTAGGTGTTGATTCCTTTATAGTCCTTTTGGAAGTTTAAGTTCCTCACTTGTTTTTTTGAGTATTGAGAGAGATTTATTTGGGATTTTCCCAATAAATTATACTACGCGTTTTCTTCCAAAAAAATTGTAATCCTTTTTTTTGTTATTCAAGGATATCGTCACCCGAGTGTCAAGTGAGAATAATCTCTCGCTGTTCTGAAGTTTCATATAGGGGTAGACATTTGACCTGTGAATTTGTTCCATTCGCAAGAGTTAGGGATCGAACCCCCAACTACTTGCTTAAGGGACGAGAGTACTTACCACTCACGCCAACCCGTTAAGTTAAAAAAAATTGTAACCCTAGTTTGGCAATGGAGATATCTTAGGAGTAGGCATAAATGAACACCAATGATATGATGTACTAAATGAGAAAAAAGAAACATACGATATGATGAAAAACGGGAAACTGTGGGTGTGTAAGAAAACGACCATGAATGAAATCGTGTGGTTCCATTTGTGGAGCAAATCTCAATCTTGAACATAATTGAATCACATATTTTTCTTATGCCAATTGCCACAACCATTATTCCATCCCCACTATCAACATCAATCCCGTACACCAGTCATTCTTATTTTATTTCCTTTATTAATTTTCCTGTCTGAATGAAACTAGCTTCGCTTAGATTTTTCTTCCATTACTTTGATTCTCATTTCTCTCTCACACACATGCACACAAGTCTAATAAAACTAAAGCCCAAAAGAGGACACATGTGCAACCAAATTTTAATAAATGGATCATAATACACCAAATTCAAGTAATGGACTAGGATATTACTATGGGTTCAGGCTGAATTAAAGGAGGCTTGAATCTCTTCTAGAGTTTTCCCCTTTGTTTCAGGAACCAACTTCATCACAAACAGTACAGCCACTGCACAAAATCCTGAATACACATAAAAGGTACCTGAAAGCAAACCCCATCTCATGTTATAAATATTCCTTTCTCCTCTGATTTAAAATGAATGAATAAGGAATATTCTAAATTCACCTGAAGGGCTCCATTCCATGAGAAAGTTAAAACTGAAGGACCCAGCAAAAGCACTTAGCCAATTTACCATATTTGCCAAACCTCCTGCTGCTCCCTTTATGTTTAAGGGAAGTATCTGAACCAATCCCATGTCTTTAATGTCACCCACTCTTCTATCCACCCGTTTAAGTATAATTAATTCAACAAAAATATTACTCCAGAACAAAACAGTAACGCACCTCTGACATTATAATCCATGGTATCGCTCCCATTCCAATAGAGAAGGAGCCTATATAAATCTGACATATTATGCAAAAAGGGTCATGTGATTCTAATAAAGATTTGGTATGAGGGTATGTGATTATAAGTGTGTGTGTGCGCTTACCAATACGCCAGCAAGAACAAGTATTGGGGCACATCCTTCTAATAAGCCATGGTTCTGTTTGAAAGGCTTAAATCAGACAATCTAGAGAGGAAAACTACCAAGGGAGATACTTAGAATTCAAAAAATTAAGGAATGGCATAAAATTACCTTCAAAAGAAAAGCTGTTCCAGCAAGGAAACATCCCACGAATGTGCCTGTTGCAGATACCTGAAATACAAGTTAGTGAATAATATTCTCGTTGTAAACAAGTTTTGTGGGATATGATAGCACCATGTGAATTAGAACTCACTAGGAGAAGGGGTTTCCTGCCACAATAATCCATCAAGACAGCGCATAAAACTGTTATGGGAACCTGCAAGAATCTTCACTCTTTCTTAGAACGCTATGTTGATTTTGGTTGTGATTGCCAAAGGGAAAAGTGAAAATATAGATGGATGTTCAAACCTGTATACAACCAAATGCTATAACTCCTAGCTTGCTAGAAGTGAAACCTAGATGGACATTTGAAGAAATTTAAGAGAGAAATGTAGGAAATGGAATTTATTTAAGTGTTTCATTTATTCTCATACCTGCTAAAACAAAAGTTTCACCTGCATAGAAGCCAACTCCATTTACTCCTCCAGATTGCTGAAGGAACATTAGTCCAACTCCAATCTGGGATATGATTAAATAGTTACATTAGTCCATAGGAAAACAATTTCAGTGGACTGCAAAACAGTTTTGATTATTTAAGCTTGGTCCTTACAGTAACAACGTGTAAGTATCTTCTTTGGAATAAGTCCAACATTCCAACTTTTGGCATGCACATTAGAGTTTGCAGATTCTCCTGCCGAAATGTAAACCATTAGCTCTTGCTTTCACATATAAATTCCTTGTCTCAAATAACTTGTACACACAAAAAGTGAAAGACAACCTGGATTTCAGCTGCTTCATGTGAAATGTCAGCATTATCTCCACGGAACTTTCTTAATGTATCTATGAACTCTTTTTGACGTCCAGCCTTTGCCTGAAAGTCGAGGTTAACCAAACCTTGTGATTTGCCTTTTCATAACTAAATTTTCTAGTTGGATTTGACAAGTTACCACTTACCAGCCATCTGGGAGACTCCGGAATAAATGTAAGGCCTATGAGAAGAACCAAACATGGCAGAATGCCTTCAAAAGTACAAGCTAATTAGCTTATTTGAATTTTTTGATGGGGGAATATGTTATACTCATTCAATATGTGTGTGTGTGTGTGTGTGTATTACCTAGAAGAGCTAGTGTTTGCCATGTTACTAAAGTTCCAAGTACGAGAGTAGTTGCAATTCCAAACACAAGCATTAGCTGCAAGACAGAAAAACATAACATTCAAGTCTTTCAAGAGTTTAGTACTCCCTCCATTCCTAAATATAAGATCACTTTTGAATTTCAATTTGTTCTTACATTTTCTAATTTTTCTCAACTTTTTCCCAAATTAACTCTAATAATGCTTATTTATAATAAAAAAACAAGACAGATAGAGTAAAGATAAAGGTGTTTAATTAGGATAAATTGGTATATACTTCTGGTAATATCATGTGTTAAATGTTAATAAATAACTTAACTAACATCCTTAATCTAATTAAATTAGGGAAAATGATCTTATATTTAGGAACAGAGGTAGTATCGAATAATTTTCCTAAAATGGAAGAACTTCACACCTGATTCAATGTAGCAAGGCCACCTCTGAGTTCTTTTGGTGCTATTTCAGCAATATATATAGGAACCTTATTATAATACACACACACACACATCAGGATTGACATTTTGGAATTCACATGCACAAGAAAAAAATATAAAGACATAATTTCTGACATTCGCTACAAACCACAAAAGAGAGAACCCCAGCGCCGCATCCGGTGAAGAACCTCCCTATATAAAGCAATAAAGCCACCTGAAATAAATAAAATAAACAGCAATCATTTTAAATTACTTCAGCTAATTAGTTGGTGTTAAAGTTGATGCTTAGGAAGTGAAAAAAAACTCCACACCTTTGAAAAGTATATCACTACCCAACCAGCAGAACAAAGAACAGCAGGTATTCTCAAGGCCTGCTTGAGTCAAAATGTCATAAAAGATGAAGTCTCCAAATATATATAGTCCGATATCAACTTCAATAGTCAACTCTTAATTCTATTTCAGTCAATTTAAAGTCTTTATTTTCGGATTTTTTCTTACCCATTTCCGACCATATTGATCTGCCATATATCCACTTGTGATTGCGCCAACTATTGCACCAACATTAAGCAACGAGCCAAATAAGGAGAACTGCATATGAAACAGAAGAGATGAACATGTTTAAGAAGAATGTAATGTTCTAACAAAAAGAATCCAGTAACAAAGATATGATTATTTGCTCACCTCTGCTACAGATAAATCAAGATCCTTACTGATAGCTGATTGTACTGGTGCTGAATATGACAACTAAACAAAAGTTGATTTGTTGTTTTATTAGCTTGCATTACTTATAGCTAAGAAGAAGAAATATAGTTTGAATTCATTAGTTTGGAAGACTAGAAAATATTAGTATAAAAGTAAACTCACGCAGGAACCATATGCATATGAACCAACAACCACTACAAGCGTGCTTAAGAAAACATATGCTATAGATTGTCTTCCGCTTCTCTTCTCGTTAAAGCACTCTTCATCGTTGATTGATCTTTTCTCTATTAAGTGTTCTCCCAGTTCTGGCCTCATTCTATTCTGCATAGCTTCCATATCATGGTTGATGTCCATGGTTGATATAGCTCAGGTAATATAAGAGCCATAGCTTTTCACAACAACATCAAACTTTGGGACCGGTTTTGTCAAAAGTCAGCATGTTAGTTTAAACTTCTTATCACGTGTAACTTCATAATTCATACTACCTCCGGTCCTAAATATAAGACTTAATTGACTTTTTTTTGGAGATATTAAGGTTGCGAAATATGTTATTAAATGATGACATATTTGATATATTTTTACACTATCCATTTGTTTATAGGTAAAATAAACTAGTTTAAGGGAAAAAATTAGGTAAATCAATTTATAATTAACTTATTTTGCTTTTTTAAGGATTTTCCAAAAAAAGTCAATTAGGTCTTATATTTAGGATCGAGTGAGTATAAAATAATAAGTCCTGACATGAAGTCAGAGATATGAGATTGACGAATATTCAAGTTGCAAATAAGAAATTCAATTTCCTTTTAGGCACTAGTTTAAAAAAAGTAAACTTACATAAGTACTACCTCCAGTACTACATATAAGACCTAATTTACTTTTTTTAGAGAGGTTAAGGTTGCGAAATAGACTATTAAATCATGACATATTTAATATATATTTAGATTATACATTTGTTTATAGGTAAAATAAACTAGTTTAAGGGAAAAAATTAGGTAAATCAATTTATAATTAACTTATTTTGCTTTTTTAAGGATTTTCCAAAAAAAGTCAATTAGGTCTTATATTTAGGACCGAGTGAGTATAAAATAATAAGTCCTGACATGAAGTCAGAGATATGAGATTGACGAATATTCAAGTTGCAAATAAGAAATTCAATTTCCTTTTAGGCACTAGTTTAAAAAAAGTAAACTTACATAAGTACTACCTCCAGTACTACATATAAGACCTAATTTACTTTTTTTAGAGAGGTTAAGGTTGCGAAATAGACTATTAAATCATGACATATTTAATATATATTTAGATTATACATTAGTTTATAGGTAAAATAAACTAATCTAAGTGAAAAAATTAGGTAAATCAATTTATAATTAACTTATTTTGCTTTTTTATAGGATTTTCTAAAAAAGTCAATTAGGTCTTATATTTAGGACCGGAGGGAGTAACTTATAACATATGTCACACTTAATTAGATTATATATTAATTTATAAGTAAAACACATAAGTTTAGAAGAAAAAATTAACTAAAAGCAATTTAAAATGATTAATTATACATAGCTAATTTCTTTAAAAAAAGTCAGAATAATTTTATAATTAAGACGGAAGAGAGTATAAAATATTATCATGATTCATGACCAAATAGAGAACTATCCATGAAGATCTGATCTAGATTTTTAGGTGATAAAATAATTAGATCAACAAATTGCAATCTAGTAAGGACAAAAAAGTACCCATCAGTTCTTTGGTTTACATTAGAAACGATGATAGTGATGGATTACGTAACTTATTTGATATATCAAATCTGATTTAATCATTTGCCCCCTTTAAATGTTAGTTAGTGGATGAGAAGAAAGCTTATAAGTTTATACTTATGAAAATCATGGTGTAGATTTTTTTTTCCTGATAAAAAAGAAAATCACGGTATAGATTTGCCCCCATTTTATGGTTTATTTACCCCACGTGGATCACCATCTAAAAAATTTGCATGTGTAATGCAGAAAGAGAGAAAGATATCTTCTGGTCAAGAAGCTTATGAAGCTGATACTATTTTCATATATTTTGATTGAGATTCCTCCTGCGCAACTCAATATACTCAAATAAGTTCTATATTTAGAATTGAAGATATATTTTTAAAATTATACTCCCTCTGTTCCTAAATATAAGACCTAGATAACTTTTTTTGGAAAGATTAAGGTTGCGAAATAGGTTATTAAATGATGACATATTTGATATCTTTTTAGATTATCTATTAGCTTATAGGCAAAATAAACTAGTTTAAGAGAAAAAATTAGGTAAATCAATTTATAATTAACTTATTTTTGCTTTTTTTAGGATTTTTCAAAAGTCATCTAGGTCCTATATTTAGGAACAGAGGGAGTAGTATTTTTTTTTGGATAGAGCGAAATTAGATTTTCTTATATATGCTTGTGTTGCGATTTTTTTCTTTATCAGAATGCTTGTATTACGATTAAGAATTGCATAGATTATACTTTAACAGAACAAATTTATTTATGTTAATAATAATAAGTTTATCAAATATGAAATCTGAATAATCAAACATTTAAATCTAAAGATAAATTTTATATATAATGGGATCAGATTGAATTGAGAGAGCATTGAATCACTTCCAAAGTCTTCCCCCTTGTTTCAGGAACCAACTTGATCACGAACAGTACAGTGGCTGCACAGAATCCTGAATAAAAATAAAAGGTACCTGAAAGCAAACATCATCTTAACTTATGTTTTATATTCCTATCTCTTCTGATATATAAGAAATGAAGAGGCATAAGGAATATCCTGAATTCACCTGCAGGACTCCATTGCATGAGAAAGTTGAAGCTGTATGACACAGCCCAAGCACTCAACCAATGCACCATGTTTGCAAAGCCTCCTGCTGCTCCCTTTATATTTATGGGAAATATCTGAACCAATCCTATCTCTTTCAATCATTTATATGATTAAATAATTATCCCTTTACTCATCACTACCCCGGATACTCAATATAAGATCTAAATAACTAATTTGCAAGTATTAAAACACTTAATTAAATTAGTTATTTGTAACAAATGTGTCTTGATTTCTCTAAAATGGCCTAGCGCCTATATTTATGAATGGTAGGGGCAATTTTTAAGAAAATAGTCTTGCAAAAGAGAGCAGTAGCACACCTCTGACACTATAACCCATGGAATCCCTCCCATTCCAACTGCAAACGAGCCTGCATAGATCTGACACATCATGGAAAAAGAGTGATGAGTAAATATAACATTTGAGCTCTAAAATGGAGTTGGCACTAGGGGTATGTCATTATTTATTTACCAGCACTCCTGCAAGAACAAGTTTTGGAACCCATCCTTCTAGTATGCCATGATTCTGTTTAAAAGGCTTAATTCAGATAATCCACTAGGATGGACAAAAAAGAGGAAAACTACTAAGGTCCACGGTAGAGACTTAGAACTCAGAAAATTGAAGAATGTGATAAAATCACCTTCAGAAAGAATGACGTTCCTACAATGAAGCATCCCACGAACGTGCCTATCGCAGAGACCTGAAATACAAGTGAAGTTAGTAATAAACAAAATTCTTGTTGCACACAAGTTTAGTGGGATAGATAGGGCATCTTGTAAATTAGGACTTACTAGAAGAAGGGGTTTTCTGCCACAATTATCCATCAAGACAACATTTAATGCTATTATGGGAATCTGAAAGAAGTTCAATTTTTTCTTAGGCCACTTTGATTTTTTTTTTTTTTTTTGCAATTATCAAAGAGACAAGTAAAAATATAAAAAAGGATGTGCAGACCGGTATACAACCAAATGCTATGACCCCTAGCGTGCCAGAAGTGAAACCTACGTGAACATTTGAAGAAACTATATTATCAAAGAGAAATGTCTGAGTTGAAAACTGTTTTAAAGAGTTTTGTTTATCCTCATACCTGCCAAAACAAAAGTTTCACTTGCATAGAAGCCAATCCCATTAAATCCTCCAAATTGCTGAAGGAACAATAAACCAACTCCAATCTGAAACTCAAAACAAATATCCATAGAAGAAAAAACTTAAGTGGACTTGTAAATAGTCTTTATCATATATACTTGGCGCTTACAGTAACAGCATGCGAATATCTTTTGTGGAATATATCCAGCATTCCAACTTTGGGCATGCTCATTAGTGTTTGCAAATTCTCCTGCCAAGACAGAAACCAGTAGTTCTTACGTTCAAATAAATAATCCTTGTCTCAAACAACTTACACACTAAGAAGTTTATAAAGACAAGTACCTGGATTTCAGCTGCTTCATGTGAAATGTCAGCATTATCTCCACGAAACTTTCTTAATGTTTCTATAAACTCTTTCTGATGTCCTGCCTTTGCCTGAAATAAAAGGTTCATCAAACCATATAGTTTGCTTCTGCAGAAATAAATTTTATGGTTGGATTTGATTACTTTCGTTACCAGCCATCTGGGAGACTCTGGAATAAACATAAGGCCTAAGAGAAGAACCAGACTGGGCACAATGCCTTCAAAAATATGAGTAGATTAGTTTATTTGATTTTCTTAGGCGATAAAGATAGGATGTACTCATTCACTATATATATGTTACCTGTAAGGGCTAGTGTTTGCCATGTTAGTACAGTTCCAAGTATGAGTGTAGTTGCTCCTCCAAGCATTATCACTAGCTGCATGACAGAAAAATATGATATTTCAGCTCGATTGGCTTAAATAATCTTCCTGAAAAGTGATAGAACTTTCTACCTGATTCAATGTAGCTAGGCCACCTCTGAGTTCTTTTGGTGCTATTTCAGCAATATATATAGGTACCTGATTATATAAGGATCATAATTTATTAATGGACAAATGAGGGAGGGAGGGAGGGAGGGAGTGATACTGTCATTCAAAACAAACCACTAAAGAGAGAACTCCAATGCCACATCCAGTGAAGAGCCTCCCAATACAAAGCAGTAAAACTCCCTAATATCAAATAAACAGCAATCTCATCAAATTACATCATTTAATTAGTGTTAAAGTTAATGATTAAGGAAGTGAAAAAAAAGATCCAAACCTTTGAAAAGTATATAGCAACCCAACCAATAGAACAAAGAACACCCGGTATTCTCATTGCCTGCTTGAGTTAAAATGTCATAAATGATGTAGCTTTCGGATATATACATAAATTCTAATGTCAACATCAACGGTCAACTGGCAGTTCTGTTACAATCAATTTAAAGTTTTTTTTCAGTTATTTTCTTACCCATTTACGTCCACATTTGTCCGCCATATATCCACTAATGATTGCACCAACTACTGCACCAACATTGAGCAACGAGCCAAACAAGGAGAACTGCAAATGAAACAGATCACAACAACATTATGTTCAGGAAGAACGTAGGCCTCACAAAAATATGTTGCCACCAAATAAGGAGAATTTTGGTGTATAAACAAGGAACTTTAGTAATTTTCTTATATTTTTTTTCGAACTCACCTGTGCTAGAGATAATTCAAGATCCTTACTCATGGCTGACTGCACTATTGGTGTATATGCCGCCTAAACAACAATTGATTTATTGCTTTATTAGATTTCACTACAAGGTGGTTAGACTTTGCTGATCAGAAGAATAATCCATAATATGAAAAAAGTGGAAAAGGTAAACTTGACTCACGCAGGAACCAAATTCATATGAACCAGCAGCTACTACAAGAGTGCTTATGAAAACAATGCTATAGATTCTTTGCCCTACTCTTCTCCCTAGATGATTCTTCTTTGATGGCTGTTTTCTCTAAAAATGGTTCACCCAACTCAGCCTTTATTCTGTTTTGCATAGCTTCCAAATCATGGTTGAAATCCATAACTGATTTTACACGGACGAAATCAAAGAGCTATAGCTTTTGACTACAGAAACAAACTTATGTGATTGGTTGTGTTTTCTCAAAAGTCAAATGCTCATTGTGTTCGTTTCAAAAATTGATCATTTTTATCACGTGCTCTTTCCATGTAAGTGACAGGAGTTTTGAGATGGAGGTAGATCTATATATGAGATTGACATGTTCAAGTGGCAAATAAGAAATTTAATATGACGTTCGGCAGGATGCATTAACATGACCAAAGACAAAAATTAAATCCATACATGAAGATTCGATACAAAATATAGGAAATAAAATAACTAAAACAACATATTGCCTTACAGTAAGGACAAAAAAGTAGGCATCATTTCATTATTTTGCATTAGAAATCATGTGAATGATAATTCATCAATATTTTCCTTGTAGAAGAACTATATACTCCTTCTAATTGGTGTGGGAACTTTCCAATATAATATTATGTGTCTTAAATAGAACTTGAAATTAATTTTCCCTTTGATATTAACATATTTTTAATACTTACTAAATTACATCTAACTTATGGAGGGTTATTTCAAAATTTGGATTTCAAATTATTCTTTGGAGATACACTTTTCAACATCAATTAAATAATAAGTAGTAGTTAGGTTTTTTTTGTTCAAAGTAGTAGTTGTTAGGTTACTTCATTAGTTAAAAAAAAATTAGGGTACCTCATATTTTTTTTGTTCAAATTGAATAGACAATTTTATTAAAATAGAAAATTGGAATACAAAATATATCGTCTTCAAAAAGAAAATTCAAATGATAATAATACATAGAAACCCTAAAAAGGTAAACATGGATAGGAGTGAGCGCCACTGTCACAAAAACCCTAGAGTCTTCATCTTTTCTTCATGAGAATTTGTGGGTAGAAAAGAACTGTTACCGGTAGAAAAATCATTGAGTAGTGGTTGTTCGAAGAACCATTCCAAATGATTCACATCTCTTATCGGCAATAAACCAATCAATTTGGTTTTTAGATATCTTTTTTTGTTTCCCAAAGGTATCCCCACTGGCGTGTCAAGTGGAACTAATCCCTTGTTGTTCTGAAGTCTCATATAGGAGGTAGACATTTGGCCCGTGAATTTGCTCCATTCGCAAGAGTTAGGAATCGAACCCCTAACCACTTGCTTAAGAAACGAGAGTACTTATCACTCACACCAACCCCCAACCGCGTGTCCTTTTTGATATTTGGAGAACTTAATTTGTTATTTTCCCTGAAATGTGTAAGGTAATTTTTTAAATAATTTAGTGATTTTCATGGTCTTAGAAATAATAAATATATTTGCCCAGGCCACAAATTGCAATTTAACCCCAACCAAAGCTATAAGTCGCCCCTCTTCCTCTTCTTCGCCATCTCTTCTCCTAAACCCTAAACCTCAACCTCAACCTCAACCTCCTCGACCTTGATCTCACCTTCAATGGCGGATCCACAAATTTTCCCCGTAAAACCCAAACTAAAGACCAAACCCCGAACCCCAAAGGAAACCCCAGAATCCAAATACTGGTCCTCCTTCAAAACCCAAAAGATCTCCGGCCTCATCTCCGCCGTGCGTTCTCTCTCCTTCTCTCCCTCTCCCTCCCACCCCTTCGCCGTCTCTCACTCCACCCACCTCTCCATCTACTCCTCCCAAACCCTCTCCCTCTCCTCCACCATCTCCTCCTTCAAAGACGCCGTCTCCGCCGCCTCCTTCCGCTCCGACGGCCGCCTCCTCGCCGCCGCCGACCTCTCCGGCAAAGTCAACGTCTTCGACGTCAACTCCCGGGACCCACTTCGTAGACTTCACTCCCACACCCGACCCGTTTACCATGTTCAGTTCCCATATCTTGATAAGCTTCATTTGATCTCCGGTGGTGATGATGCTTTGGTTAAGTATTGGGATGTGGCTGCTGAAAAACCCTTGATTGATTTAAAGGGTCATAGGGATTATGTTAGGTGTGGTGATTGCTCTAGTGCTGATGTGGGTGTGTTTGTTAGTGGGTCTTATGATCATACTGTGAAGCTTTGGGATGTGAGGGTTGAAGGTGGGAAGAATAATGTGATGGAGGTGAATCATGGGAAGCCTGTGGAAGATGTGATTTTTTTGCCTTCTGGTGGGTTGATTGCGACGGCGGGTGGGAATTCAGTGAAGCTGTGGGATTTGTTGGGTGGTGGGAGGCTTTTGTATTGTATGGAGAGTCATAACAAGACTGTGACTTCCCTTTGTGTGGGGAGGATTGGAGGGGATGTGAGGGAGGGGTGTAATCAGTGTAGGATTTTGAGTGTGGGATTGGATGGTTACATGAAGGCTTTTGACTATGCTAACATGAAGGTCACTCATTCCATGAGGTTCCCTGCACCTCTTGTGTCGATTGCGTTTTCGCCTGATTGTTCTACTCGGGTTATTGGGTCGTCGAATGGGATTGTGTTTGCTGGGAAGAGGAAGAGTAAGGAGAAGGAGAATGAGAATGAGGAGAGTGCAGGGAGTTTGTTTTGGAGGGTGGCCCCAGTTGAGCAGCCAAGCAGGAAGGTATTGAGGCCTTCGAGTTTTAGATATTTCCATAGAGGGCAAGGGGAGAAACCTTCTGAGGGAGATTATGTGATTACGAAGCCAAAGAAGGTGAAATTGGCTGAGCATGATGTGTTGTTGAAGAAGTTTAGGCATAGGGATGCTTTGGTGTCTGTGTTAGGGAGGAAGAATCCAGAGAATGTGGTGGCTGTGATGGAGGAATTGGTAGCCAGGAGGAAGTTGATTGTGTGCATTACTAATTTGGATGTAGAGGAGCTGGAATTGCTAGTCATGTTCTTGCAAAAGTATTGTACAGTGCCAAGGTATGCAAGTTTGTTATTCAAAGTGGCAAAGAGGGTAATTGAAATGCGAGCTGTTGATATCAGGGCTTCTGTCTCATTGAGGGGTCATATCAGAAACCTTAAGCGAGCTATTGAGGAGGAGCTCCGGATTCAAAGGTCATTGCTTGAGATACAAGGTATAATAACTCCTTTGCTAACTAGTGCTGTGAGAAGATGAAATTCTGCTCAGGCAGTTTTTGGTGAATTCTTCTCTTATACTGCAATTTTGACCAATTAAGATTTTACCTTGGCTATGTATCAATTTTTGAACGTTTGAGGAGCTAGTAATGTTATCACTTATCAATAGGTTTATAATGTATTGGTGCTTTTGAGAATCCCTTCTTATGTGGTATGGTTCATTTAGAATATGCACCATGTTGCTGGGGAAGTTTGTTTTTATTTGGGTATAAATTGTGTGTTTTGATGGTTTTTTTCATTTAAGAACTGTCTGTATCATTATTATTATTATAGTAATCATAATCATCTGAAACACTGAATCCTTCCCAAATCATGCTTCTACATAATGGGGGTTCGAACAAAAATCCAAATGAGTGATCTCACGCCCATGTTTTTAGTTCCTAACAACATGGCAAAAATACCTTCACCATTGGAATAAATGCGGAATTCAATCCCTCAATTTCCTGCTTCAGTTATGCACTTGTGCTCTTCAAGAACTGACTTCCAAACTAAAGTTCAATTCTTCAATAACATTTTTTTTGTGGAAAGATGAAGGAAGCAAATTAGGTTATTTAATTATGACAAATGTGATATAGTTTTAGATTAGTTATTCGTTTATAGGTCAAATAAACTAATTTTAAAAAAAAATTATGTAAATTAATTTTATAAGTGATTTACTTTGTTTTCTTAGGATTTCCTAAAAAAATCAACTAAATTTTATATTTAAGACCAGAGGAAGTAATAGCTACAGATTTTTTAAAAACAATTTTATTGTTTTTCATTTGTAATGTGGAGTGACATGAAATGATAAATGTGAGGGTGGCTTTTTCGCTTGTTATTTACAAATTAAAAGCCTTGTTTAGAACTGTATTCCTATATCAGAATACAATCCTCCTTAAATAGAATACGATGTAACATTAAATCTCTTCAACAAAAAGTCTATTGGTCCTCATTTTGGGCCGGAAGGATATCTTTTATAGTTATTAGAGTATATAATTATATTTATAAAAATACTGCAAATATTTAATTCTGAATATACATATGAACTAGTTATTAATTAAATATTCTACCAAGTTGAAATTGTATGTTAGATGTCATAGTATAAAATGCCAGATTATAGTGATAAAAAAGTAAACAAAACAAGGGTAAAGATTTTCATGCTGCAACATTATACAAGATTCACTCTCCCACCCTAATGAACCAAATGACTGAAATTTTAAAGCCTCCCCTTTTTATCATCAACGGAGAGTTCCAGCCCCAGCCTAAACAATAATAAAAGCAGTCTCCATTTTTTTCTGTTGTTAAAAACAAAGCCTGACACTAACTCGTGTTAGAGCCGTGTTTTGATAGCAAATTGCTCGAATCTTGCCAGTAATAGATGCTCGGAAGCGCAATTCCCACAGCCAACTTGTGGAATCAAATAGATACAAAAATTAATTTCCCAGCAATATAACCTCCATATGCGTACATCATAAATCCAGGTTATCCTCCCATTAGAGAGATGAAAGAAGCTGTAGTGGAAAAAAAGGAGGGGGCCAAAAAAGAGAAAATGATATATGGACATAACATACAACCTATTATAATGCGCCCGATATGTACTATTTGCGGATTGCAACACTAGCTGGATGCCCCTGCACAATGTAAAACAACAGTCATATGAGAGAACATTGCATCAGCTAATGCAGGGGAGTAATGAACAGATTTACATTCAAATTTAAACAAACGAGGGCAGATGTTTGACATGAGAAAGTTCATTTGCCAAAGCAACAATACGACCAAGTACCTACATGTGCCCAGGATGTCATTTGAAATCCAAGAAAATTAAAATACATTAAAAATCCAAGCAGAAGGTTATGATCTTAACCTAAATTGGTTGAATTCTAACAAAAAAATAAATCACACTTCACACGAAATACACCAAATTTTGCAGAAGTGTGCATATGTCTAAATAATCTCCTCTGACATACCTTATTCAACAAGAAATTAGTCTAAACCTTCAAATTCGAATTTAATATCCCCTTCCTCTTCTCTTAATTAGCATGATAAATTAACCATGCACCTCTTGAAAATTTTAGGCAAAAAACCCCCACAAATTGTTTTACATGTGGACCAGCCACTAAATTTGAAGTCATGCGCAAATAAATACTTCAACGTGTATTTTATTAGTAACAGAAAGAAAAAAGTAGCAAATGAGTTACATGCGCACATATATAAGTTTAGTCAGATCCATTAAGTTTGAAGGTTAGAATTATTATATGCACATACTGGGGACTAGAATTGGGTTGACTTTTTTTATCTATAACTAGAACAACCCACCATGTAAATAAGCAAGGGTCAACAATGAAAAAAATGTGTTAATCGCAGTACATTTTCGTTCCAGAAGGCAATACGGGAGAATGTTGAGCGTTTCATACCTGATGTTCTAGAAGCAGATATATTATCCGCAGCTTTACTAGAGCTACCAGTTCTAGTCTGGCCTTTGTTTTCTTCCCTAGAAGCACCCAATGACCTCAACTTCGATGATGCCCTAATTGAATGTATCAAAGGAGCATCCTCATCCTCCTCCTCTTGCTTCCCTTCATCATCGTGTGCATCTTGTTCAGATGCACTAATTGATTCCTCATCACTTGAACTGTGATCTTCAAAAAGCTTCTTTCCTGGTACATTAGGCCTCTTACGTGGACGACCCCTGCGCTTAACAGAAGTCCCTTCTTTCTCATCTGTGGACAACTTAATCTGTTAGTCTAATCATCAAAAACCATGAGAGCATATACATACTTTGCTGCCACTGAGTTGACCGTGATTTCAAGAATATAAAGTATACACCCAACCAAAATGCTATTTTTTTAAAAAAAAAAGGAATTCGAAAGTACAATGAAGAATGAAAATAATGGTGGTAAAAGTTTTTAAAACTACATACCTTGAAATCCCTCATTCTTTGCATACTTTTCACGTAAGTAATCAATAAATATGTTGTAGGGACGCCAGCCACTGGGATCTTCATCAGTATTAACATTAACTGTGCGTCTTTGAACATCCTTCATGCTATTAAAAAACGCATAAAAAGTCATATTTCAGCTATAGGTTATAAGGATTTCAAAACCAAAATAAGAAGGAAAAGCTTACATATTTAGCACATCTGGTGCAGGGAGTTTTGCCACAAAGGGAAGAAGACAAACTTCCAGAAAAACTAACTGTTTTGGAGCATCTATGAAAGCATAATCAACACCATCCCTTACAAGCTTGAGGATGTCTGACCTATACTTGTTTCTTGCAGCTCCAACAAATGTTCCACAAAGCTGAGCAGCCAAATCTTTGCACCCGGAGAAAGATTCGCTATCTGAAGCAATCTTCTCATTTCTAGAGAGCTCCAAGACATGCCTTTGGTAGGCCTAGCACCAAAAAACCATAACTACATTAGTTAGAAAAAAAGAGAGAAAAATAGTTTAATCTTGGAGTAAATGAATAAGAGACAGGCCCTCATTCACTGAAATATAACTACTTAGAGAATTTCAAATGCACATGTTCAACAGGTCCTATTATTATTATTTTTTTGATAAACACAGGTCCTACTATTCTAAATCAACGTAGAGTTGAATACCTCACCACTGAGCTAATTTGCTCAAAGAATACCCTTGAATATATGGCATTTGCAGGTTTTTATAAGGCAATCTTCAGAATCAAAAGTAATGCATAAAAAACTGCTTAATAAGCTTATTCACAAATTATAAAGCATATCACGGAGGAAGTTTGAGGCATTCTACTTCAAAATCATCATTAAGCAAAATATCTGTCAGGGTCAAAGAAGCCTCTACACAGTGATAGCATAAATAGAAATGAAGCAGAGCAAGAAGGCACACTGGAATCTGTCCATTCAGTGTAGAACAAGAGCACAGATACAAGGAAAATGGGAAATTCATCTGCTGGAAACAGGGAAGGAGGGAGTAACAGAGATCTTAGCAGAATTAAACAATTTTTCGATTCTCACTTTCTTTACCACAAGTCTGACCTTTTTAAGCGCTTCCAAAAAAATGCCAGCCAGGTCGTCATCTCTTTTCTTCAGAGCAGTGATCAGATGCTTTACAATCTCAGCCACACTAGCCCCATGCATTACATAATGTGAAACAATCTCCGAAGCAAGATACTCCTACAACAGAAATAGCCAAACTTATAATAAAATCACATGCTTTCCCATACATCTGACATCCTCAATATGTTTCTACTATCAAGAAAACTATCATAATTTGGTGGGGATGATTAAAATCACCTTTGGAACAACATCACCGGCAATCAACTTTGCAGCAGCAATCATAACAGCATCTCTGTTTGCTTCCTCCACATACTCCCTGTTCGTATCTTCATCTTCTGTCTCATCTGAGAAATGGTAAGAAGAAAAATTAATTCCATGCAATATTGGCCAGATGTTCAAAAGGGCCGATTTAGCTCAACGGTAAGCTCGCTTGCCATGAGTTATGAGGTCGTGAGTTCGAATCAGCCTCTCTGCATGAAGCAGAGGTAAAACCACCCAATATATTCCCTTCCCCGGCACCCTCACCAAGTGGGGATTGAACTAGGTTGGCCCTTTATATGCAGATGTTCAAACGGGAGACTTGTCTATCCTTACTCACCAAGAATAGCTAAATACCATTACTATAAACTCTTGACAGCTCAGAATAACAAGTTCATAATCATAATCAAGACAGTAAACTATATGAAATTTATCAAAATATACTTCAATCTGATTGAGAAACAGATTATTTTTTTTACTGTTAGTACATCTTGCCAGGAGGGATTCGGAGTAACCTGAAATATTGAGCTGCTCTCGACACAATTCCCAGAACTTCTGAAGGGTATCTGCACTTGGTTGATACCCTAATCTTTCCAGTTTTGACTTGGCAAAATTCTCTCTCCTAAATAAGAACCATGTTTCTGCAAGTATAATGCACACCTTTTGGCAAGAACACGCTTTATCAGGACAAATATGGGATTCATGTCATAAAAATATATTAATGCTCAAAATGTAAAGAAACTGACACCAAAATGCTCTTACCCTGCAGGTTAGTTCACTTGCATGTTTATTCCCTCCCTTGTAGTCAGTAACTAAGTTAAGAAAGTAGCCAAGTTCATCCAACATGGTATTGCGCTTTGATAGAAGAGAAGATAAAGATGCTTCTGAAACAGTATCTTTACTTATGACAGAATGCAGATTCCAGGCGAGTTGCATATACAAGTTCAGAAGCAGGAAACCAACAACCTGGAAATATAATAAGAAATGGAATCGCCAAACACAGAATGGCATGTAAAACATAGGGCCAAACTTAAGAAATCATTTACACACCTCGTCCTCCAAGTTTCTGAAGTTATGAAGTACCATGAGAATATCATCATACAGACTTTCCAAAGGCACAGATCTCGATTGTTGGAGTTCGTATAACCTTTTCAAGTTTACAAGAAGAGAATATTCATCACCGCCATCCTGCAAAATCAGAATGTGTTTGACTTCTACAATCTGACTATGTGCTTCATTTCTCTTATGAGATCTATAAGTAAAAAAGGAGCTTAAAGAGTCCATCGAAATATACCACAACTTCTTTAATAGCAGCCCTAACTTTAGCAATGAGTTCATCCTCAAGTTCCTTCAGCTTGTTACGGGCAAAATCCTGCAGTTCCCCTTGACTTTCTGCTGAACAAAAATTTATTGCCTTCACACAAGATCTCAACGGCTCCTTGTCACCATGTTTAAAAAATGCTTCTTCCACAAGATGAAGGACATTTTTGAATTTCTGAGACGAAAGAAGTAATAAGTATCTTGGTAACAATGAAATCAATCTAAACGTTGCCAACAACAAAATTTAATCCACCTGTTCTTGTCTCTTCAGGGAATAAAGCTCAAGATTCATGTGCAAAACGATCTCAATGAGTGACGGCACTTTTGCTTTATCTGAAATGAACTTCTGCAAGAGATGCGGATAACTCTTCATCATAGCAACAGTTATATCTCGTCTATTATTTTCAAATATTTCCTGTCATTTGTTAGCAAGAAAGATATTAGCCTCAGAAAGAACACAAACAGGAACAGATATAAACAGAACAATGAAAATTAGTCCAGAATTATAACTACTGAAGTGATCAGTAAACAAAACTGACCCCCCCCCCCCAATATAAGTAACCTATGAGTAGTAAATATTTATGCTCTGCAAGTAAATTCAAGAAGGCCACATACTATCCTTTGATCCCAAGAATTGTAAGAATATTGACAAAAATTTCCCAAAAATATCAAGAATTGGAACTCAAGTAGGCACGGACTTTTTGGGCTTTACTGTAATAGGGCTTTCTATTATCAGTAGCAGGAACAATCCTCTCCCCACAAGCCTTTTTAACAGATGCACAAAGGAGCCGCACTAGATTTGTTGTATCAGCATCAGTGAGTTCCATTGAATTTTCATCCAGGAGCATAGATATAATGCACTTCCAGTCCTGAAAGAAAAATATCAAGCAAGATAAGGCAACTGCCAGAAAATTATTCAATAACCAATACAGTAAAATATTCAAAATTAAAAATATTTTCTGGAAGCTGTCCATTGGTACAATCTGCCAACTACATGGTTCATCGAAATCCAACACAACTGTTGAAAATGCATAATACACCGGCAGTATTAATGACCTGTACCTAACCGTGATTGACCAGATCCAGCTTGGCAAGATTGACTAGGCTACTGAAAATTACATTTCAAAATCTACATTCTGAAATACAAAAAAAACTATTCTGGCATCTACATTGTCTGTTAGATCTTCTTTTCAAATCTATTAAAACAACATGGGTATTTTGGTGCCTCTTTCATGTTTAATATGGTCACAACTTAAGAGATAAAAGAAGAGGTCAAGGAAATTAACACATCATAGAGCATTCGGCTTCTTTAACAATAAAATTTTCAAATGAATAAGAATTTAACAATAAAATTTTCAATAAGAGGAAAATTTTGAAATGCAACAGAGGAAAATTAAGGATCGAAAAAATTTTGAATTGCAACAGAGGAAAATTAAGGGTTAAAAAAATTTAACCATAAAATTTTCAAATGAATATGAATTTTTTTTTATGCAATGAGTTCAAATTGGTATATAACCCACGTATGCTAGGTGCCTAATAAGGAAATATGACAATTTTATGTATCAAAAGTCGGTAAAGCCTCTGTGTTCCAATATCATGCCAATATATCTGAATTCGGCATCCTTCATAACCTTCAGGCAACTAACCTAGGTCCGGAAAACTCAAATCCAGATATACATGCACAGATAGATGGCAAAACAAATGCTATGGTTAGAAAATGAAAGCCACCACTTTTTTAAACGCATAGAAACTGAAACTCAGATGGATAATATAGGCATACCTTTATGGCATCCATATAGTCCCAAACATCATCAATGACATAAATGCACAAGATAGGATCTTGAGGGAATTCTTCCAGAATTCTTAGCATTCTTTTAAGATGGACCTCAGAAGAATTGTCACTATCACCTAGAGAACAAATCATCCGGATCACATATCTGCCATAGTCAAAATAAATATACCCCGCTTAAAGCTAAAAAAACTTTTGAACAGCATCGTGATCTTTCATACCTGATTGGGAGCTATTAAACTTTTGAGCGATTAAATGATCATACACTAACGCGCCAATAGCATGCCTAATTTCTGGGGGATATTCGATCAACAGATCATACAAAGGAGCCAAGTCATCTTCGGGCAGAAGTTGATGCCTGTGAGGACCAAGAAGCCAAATCACAAAATACAATGTTTAACACTTTACTCGCGAGTAAGAAGTATATAACAGAAAAATGCTTTAACAGCATACCTTAACAGTTGTTTAACAAGTCCTATGGCACAAACAGCCACAGAAACATCAATGTCATCGGCAAGCTCAATCATCCTACCTGAAAATCTCTCAGTAAATAAACCAAGTGTTGGCACATTATCATCCCCCTCATAAAGATTATGGAGTGCAGTTATAGACGCCTTTCTTACTCCAGCGTTCTACATAAAGGAGAGAGAGAGAATGAAAAACATTAAAAAAGAGGGTCAAGTAAGTTTAGACATTTGAGAAATCATAAGTTATTAATCCACATGCATGATTATGAATGTAAAAATTGCGCATTACTTTGTCATTCAAAGTCCATCCAAGATACTTCAAGTACAAATCTTGCAAGAATAGTGATGGGTATGATAGAATCCATACACCCAGTGCCTCTATGCATGAGATTCTAATAGCTGGGTCAATGTCTCTGTATCGATGCACAAACAAACTACCAAAAAAAAAATATACAGATGCATTAGCAAAACTGGTCAGCAAATATACTAGACTTTATTTTCCTTTAAAGACAATATGTCACTTCAGTTCAGTAAACTCATACCCAGTGAATATTTTTCGCATCATCTCTTCCAACATAGTAATTTTCTCATGTGTAGTTGAAAACCTTTTATTTAAAGATTCTACACGAGGCCCCTCAGCTCTTTTCTTTTTTTCAGCATCCAGCTGTCTACGAGTAGTCTCTCTCTGTGCACCAAGCATATTAGCAACAGTTATGTACGACGTAACCAGTTGAAGGCCCATCAATGAAGCTACTTGACGGAAAACTCTTGGAGGGGTGCTGCATATTTTGTCAATGGCATATAAGTAATTTTACAAGTTTAATAATATTAAAAAAGTTTTAACAATCATATACTAACCATGACAGCGCAATAATATAATCCATGCATTTGTCAAACAAGACCTGATCGAATAATGGCCCATGTTGGCATTCACGGACCAAAGTATCCCATAATGATATAAGATTCTCTTTGAAATTCTTAACTTCCTTCTTTTTTGAATTTTGATAATCTTCAATTTCACCCTAAAATTTCACACGAATAAAAACAACTTCAAGGCCTGATTTAAAAATTGTATGAAAGTATAAGAGAATTGAGCAGAAATAATAAGTCAATACCCTTTTGGCACAGTTGACAAGAGCAACCACAACATCATCTACATCAGTGCCATCCATAAGATCTCCTTTGTTATAAAATTTGGCACCACATGCCTATCAAATTTGATCATTCATCAAATCAGAAATAACTTCTAGAATAAAAAGAAGTGTTTTTAATTTACAATTGAAGAAATGTTAAATTCCCCAAGGTTTTGGAGTTGGATTCATATATCCACATCAAGAACATCTATAAATGAGCAAATGCTAAAGAAATTTTTAATAACCTCAAACAGCACTGTCAATAGTTCAACCATTGCAAGTTTTTGATCCTTTTCATAGTGTTCAACCCAATTTTTTACAACTTGAGGAATAAGCTTTCCATGTCCTTTAACAGCCTCTGCAAAAATTATTCAAGAAAATTAACTTCAGCCTCAATCCATTCAAGACAAGAAAGGCAACTACAAGATTAATCAAAAGTCATCCAACCGAAAAGACGCCTCATTCAAGGATCGAGTAACAGAATTATCCACTCTTAGAAAACAAATCCCCACAAATCACGGTGTCACCTCACAAACTGTTAATGTACAAAAAAGTTCATACCCAAATATGATGAACCCCATATACATGAGTCCAAATCACCCATTCATAAAGTAATATCCTCTCAGTGACAATTATAGATTAGTCTTAAGCATGCGTCCAATCACCACCAACTTGACAAGGTCATCCTAAGTAACAAAACCATGCCTAATTCCAAGTAAGAACGATAGGGAAGTAAACTCACAGCTCAAACAAATACGAGTCACCAACAGAAATAGCCAAAGTGATTAAAATAAAAGCGATAATGACACAAGACAACAGTATGAATTACCGGGCCCACAACATCATTGATATAACAGTAACTTCACAAAAATTCACACCTAAATTTTACAGCGTCTCCAACACAATAAATCTAACAAATAAACAATATCCAATATTAGAAATCATCAATTGCTTACCAATCAAGCTCAGATCAGTGGCATTAATTGCGGTGCCAGAAGTTCCTTCCGTAGTACTACGCTCTCGCTTAGATTTAGGACGAATTTCATCGAGATCATCAGGAGAACTCTCTCTCTCGACTTGCTCGCTAGTGTGGCCATCTCCGTCTTTTTCGTGGTGAACTTGTTGTTTACCAGTGTTTTTGGCCTGCGCTCTACTCCTCTTCTGCTTAATTGGAAGAGCGAGAAGTGAAATTAGAAGGAATTAGAGTGTGTTAAGAGTAGAGAGAGAGGGAAAGAGAAGAAAAATGAAAACTCACAGGACGGCGAGTCGATGCTTCAGATGGTGCAGCTGAAGATTCCATGACCTAATTGGAAGGGTTTGGTGGAGAATTGAGAGGAATGATGAGTGTGAGAAGTGAGAGATGAGATTTTTGGTGAGAAATTGTTAGCCCTAATTCCTAATTTGTGGATTTGCAGAACACGAAGAGATGGGGAAGGAAGGTGGGAGGTATAACACTCGCGAGTCACGATTATGAGCCACTACTCCAAAAAGAAATCTCCCGCCAAATGCTTATATTTACCATCTGCCCTCCATTTTTTTAATTACCCGGGTAAAAGTTAAACCCAATTTCTATTTATTTTTTTAAAAAAGAAATAATTACACCATCCCGTTTTTTAGGACCATATTTTTCTAATTTGATTAAATTAAATATGTTAGTTAAGTTGAATGATCGATTTGACTCAACGATAAGTTCACTTGTCATGTGGTCTAAAGTTGTGGGTTCAGATTAGTCTCTCTACTTGAAGCACCCTCACTAAATGAGGACTAGAACTAGATTGACTTTTTTTTCTTTAGGGATGTTAGATAAGTTAGTTATTATCATATGATATTACTAACTTACCATAACCATTTTTACCTTTATCCATACTCTGAATCTCTTATTTGTTTATTATTAGTAAGTATTAAAATGTTAATTTGGGAAAATTAGAAAGTAATCTCATATATATTTTTTTTGCTCAGAATAATCTCATATTTTGAAACAAATTGAAATGTGAAAGTGATCTTATATTTGGGAACGAGACGAGAATAAGTTCTACTATGAAGAAGTGAATTTTATTATAAATATAATGGCTCTTTCTAATTTTTTAAACTTTTTCAAGCCTCTTAATGCTTTCAAATAATAAGCAAGCAAGTGAGTTAGAAGGTGATGAGTGATGACAAATGATAGGGTATATTGATAATAACATGAGATTTTAAAAGTCACATGATATGTTATACTATTATTATTAAATTGATAGAATGATAGAATACAAAAGTTTTTGGGGATTGAGTGGTGATGTTTTGAAAAATTTCCTCCCTCATAAACTCACCCCTCCCTTCTTCATTCACGTTTCCCAGCATTCCCATTGCTCGCTTACAATTTCATCCAAATCCAGCGAGTTCTGGTCATCATCATCACCAACACTCATCCCATTAACACTCAAACTCTTATTATATCTCTCAAATTCTGAACACCATCATGAATGGGAAGAATGTAATATTCACAAATTCGCTGAACCCCTAAAACTTTTATAGTATCTTTTAATTTATTGACAATATAATGGCTTGTGTGACTTTGGACCCTAACAAAATATATCATATTGGGTGACCCGTAGAGTAAAACATGTGTATATTTATGAGTACTATCTATATAAATTTGATAAGAAAGATCAGATATTGTACTAAGCTAGTACTTACTCGAATCCAATTATTGCAAAAATATGGAAATTATGCAGTTTGAAATTGATGACTTCGAGAATCAGTCCCAAAAAAATTGACTTGGAGAAACATTTTCAACTCTATCATCTTTCCACAACAAATAAAAATGTTGTTTTTCCTAAATCAATTAATAAACATTTAGTATACATGTTCACCTCATTATGTGTAAAATCAGTTAAAATGAAAACACTCTAAGAAGACTCAAGGGAGATTCTCTGTTTATAGAAGGTAAGAACACGGTGGAATTAGTATCCCGATGGGACCCTAAAAAATATAGTCATGCTTCAGTGAAGAAATATCAAATACTAGTTCTGTCAATTGATTTCAAAAACTAAAACAAGGGGATCAGAGTAAGAATAAGAATTCACTTTCAAGAGAAATCCAAAGTTGTCAGCAGCTTTTATAATATGATTAAATGAACTAATGTACAAGTATGCAGAAGCAGCATACAACCAACCATCATATAACTTATAACAGTCAACCATTAAGCAAGGCAGGAATGGCCTAGCGTAGCAAAGAAAAGCACATAAATGTGGACGACTTTAAAACCTAAAATGTGCATAAAGCTCATGGCAACATCAAGCAGTATTAGCCAAGGACTCAATCAGGATCTGGTAACCCTCTGGCACAGCACTCTGAGTCTGCACACATTCTGCCAATGCAGGAACATCAGCAGCCACGTCTAAAACCCTTGCCAGGACTAGAAGAAGGTGAAAGTCAGCTATTCTCTTCACAAATGGGAGACTTTTATTGCGATCCAGATGATTCTTCAATGCCTTCATCGTAACTGGAGTGTTCCGGTTCTCAATGGGAAATGTCGATGAAAGTGGACCCTGCATCATTAATCCTTCATAAGTACAACAATTATATTTTGTTATGTATAGTGTAGAAAAGAAGATAGAAGTTAAGAAAGATTGAGAAAGAAGGTAAGAATTCTCCACATTATGCTAACAACACCAAAATCTGAATTTACAATTGATAAACTACCTATTTATAGCCTATATTCTCAAATACTTCTAACAACTCTAACAGATACTTAGCCTTATTAACTCACTAACTAATCCATTTATAATTATAGCATAACAATACCCCCCTCCCAATAAGATCCTTGCCCTCAAGGATCAAGTAACATCAAAACATACAAATCTAAAACCAAACTAAAAACAAGCAATTCAATGCTGGTAAAAACAAATCTGCTCAACATTGTAGACATCTATGACTTGAATCTATAAATTGATTTCTACATATTCACTTTAGCTTGCTGCACATGCCTTTTATTTTGTCCATCCTGCTTAGAGCCAAAATCTCCCAAAACATTGCAAATAACTCCCCCTTACATGACACAGCAAGCAACAGAAGATTGCAGAAACATTACATTGACATTCTGTACAATTTTTTACTCAGTAAACCACATCCCAAGTTATTGTGCCAATAATGATCAGACTATTTTCCGATCAAGTAATCAACAGCTCTTTGATTGATTTTGTTAAAGCCGGAATAAGTGACATGCTTTTCTATTTGAGCTTTAAGAAAAACGAAAACATCTCTCCCAAGCCACAATCCCTCCATACGGCTAAGGCTGTCCTAATAGGAGAAGATTATACTGCTTTTGAACAGATGATCAAGGCATTAATTTAAATGACACCCAAAGAGAACAAGCACACATGGAAAATATTCTTTTGAAAACAAACGAAAAGGCACACAATATGAATATAGCAGATCCTTTTACACTATCCATTTGGGAAAAAAAAACTGAAATGAAATAGAAGAGCATAGCCAATAAGCCAAACATGAAACGAGAATGAAGTATTTGAAGAAGTTACCCCATCTCTCTGTAAAGTCTAAAGAAACACCCCCATTGCATCACATGAAAACCAATGGGAAGTACATAACTAGATCTAACTTAGGTTAAATACCAACTTGGTTGATATCCCATGTCCATGGCAGGGAGCGGGGACTAACCAACCAATTTTTCTCTTAGACACAGAAAGAATTACAAACCAGTAGTAAACTTTTATCAATACATTGGTTAGGGGATTTAATATGTTGTTTTAAACATAAAAATGGGTAGTTACCAAAAACAGAAAAATGAGAGCAAGAATTCAGCAATAGACCTGGCAACAAATCAATCTATTGCTGCCCTAAGGAATACCAAACCAAGGATAGTTTCCTAGCCCAGATCAATCATTCTACAAAGCAAGTTCCTATTGTGATTTTGAAGCCCAAACATGGATGTAAGACCCAACCCTCCTATTGTCTCGGGTATGCTTTCAAAAGATCGTTCTCTGCATTCAACTGGTTACTTTAACAAGAGAGACTATAATCGAGAACTATGAAAGCATGATTACATTTAACTCCCTTGGGCACTAGATGTAATAGAACTTATTTACGTAATTTGATAAATTTAATGATGTTAGTAAAGTTAACTGATATGGAACCTTTTTTTTAACACCCTAATCATCTCCCTTCATTCCCCACCCCCCCACCCCCCCTCTCACTTACTAATTATTGTTAAGGAAGCTCCAATTGAGCTAATTTAAGAAAAATAATTGAAAACAAAACACTGCATTAAGGACCATACAGAGCATAACTTTCTGCACAATAACTTTATACTAGTATACCTCAGAAGCTCAATGCTGAAGAGCTTAAGCCTCCAACTAATAATCATCAACTTAACAGTGAATAATTGAAAAAAATAACTTGATAGCACTACCCCATAAGCTTGCTATATACTCCCTCTGTTCCTAAATATAAGATCACTTTGGGGAAGTGGATAAGTTCCTAAATATAAGATCACTTCCTATTTTATCTCAAGTTTTGCCCAAACTACCCTTATACTCCCTATTTTCATTGAAAACCCCTCCTCCTTTTAAAGTTAAGTAATTGAGGAGATTTTGGGAAGATCATGTAATTTTATTGTCTTCCTTAATCTCCCCAAATTAACCAAAGTGATCTTATATTTAGGAACGGAGGGAGTAGCAGTTATCTCATAACTAAATGTCATGCACAAGATGTTTCACAATCCATTCCCATTGATAACAGATAATAAACGAAACAGCAGCGCAAGAGTAAGTCACAAACCTGATGATCAAAGATCTTGACCACCACCAAAAAGAAGTCATTATCAACCTCTCTAGTATCCTTAACACCAACAACCACATCCTTGTTCATCTTTGACAACTTAGGATCATCATCACCCCCAATCTCCGTCACAAACCACCCTTCCTTAAACAACCTAACACAAGTATCACTCATCTGAAACGCCTCAAAGTGAACATCAGCCCCACCAGCATCCTCATTCACCTCCAACTTCACCACAGCCGTCACCCACTCCTTCAATCCACTCTCAGCATGCAACTCCACAGCCTGAAGCACCTCCCTATTAGACAAAGTATAATCTTTCTTATCCTGACTCACAGTCTGAGTAAAAATAAACCCAACTTTCCTCATCCCCAACCCCACAGCAATAGCCTCCACCAACTTTTCCTCCTCTGGGTCCCTCAACAACACCAAATTACCCTCATACCCCTCCTGGGGTGGCTCATAAATAAAATCCACCTCCACCTTACCCACCTCAGACACAGTCCCATACATAAAGCCTCCTCTTTTAACAGCAAAAGCCAAACTCTCATTCACATAATGCTGAAACGCATTCGCACAGTCACGATCAAATGAAACCATTTCACAATGTGGATTTTCCTGCCGACTCACACGCATTTGCTTCGCGATGAGATCATCCATCGTCATCTTTCTCCCAAAAGACCCTGCTGGGTTAAACGCTGGCCCAGCAACCCTACGTTCTCCTTCGTAGGCTAAGAATATGATTGACCCATGTGAGAGATTGAGGGAGGAAATTGGGGTATCAGGGTTGGACATGTCGGTGAATTTGAGAAGATCTTCGTGGGTTTTTGCGAGCAAAAGGTTTTGATTTGTGGAGAGAGTTTGGTTGTGTGTGGGAATTTGAAGATGGGTTTGGATTAAAGATTGGAGTTGGCCTACTGTGATGTTTGGATTATCGATAGAAATTCGTTCAAGGCCATCGCGACTTCGAATTCTGAGCATCATAGTGAAGAATTTGAGTTGTGTGTGGGATTGATTGAGAAGTGGAAGATGAAGATGTATGTATGTAGAGAATTTGAGTTGGAGTTGTGAAGCTAAGCGTAAAGTAGAGTTTTTTATTATTCGTGTGAGAAGAGAAGAGAATAGAATGCCGAGGAAGGAAAGGAGAAGTCGGAGATTATGTTTTATACTTTTATTGTTGGAGATTATGTTTTATACTTTTATTGTTGGGTCCTATTTCTGTTTCCTAATCTTAAGGTTATGTTTCAGATGTGTGTGTATATTTTTTTCTAAAATAACAGTGAGATTATATATTTAAAAGTTACTAAATCAGCGGTGATATGGTAGGGTTGTTGGTTTAGTGATTATTATAATAGTATTTTTAAGGACTTCAGAGAAATATCTGTTATGATAGATATTATTTCGGTAATAAAAAAAGATATTATTTCTTTTTTTTATAACATAAAAAAGATATTATTTCTTTAGAATAGAGATAGTAAATATTATATGTTGATTGAAGATTTCAAAAGTCACATATTTTAAATGAATGCTAAATAATAGATTTAGTTGTTATAAAAAAGATTTTTGTATAACATATAAAAAAAAGATTTAGTTGTTTATATTTGCAACAAGATTCATTTTGTTATTGTGAAATTAAAATAAAAATTGTACTTTTTTGTTTTGTTATGTCATTGCATTTATTTAGGTGACTCAATAAATTTAACTAAAGAATTGCACAGTGCAGAGAGAGATGCCATATATTGTAGGCCTTTAGCCTAGTTGTTTTGAGTTTTGCATCATTAAAAATAAAAAGTTGTTTTTTTATCTGAAAAAAAGCTAACTGTTTTGACTATCACGAAACATACATCTTTCAATTTTTTTAAAAAAATCAAATAATATTTTATGGAAATATAACAAATCAAATTAATTATTAGAGATTTTTATGGTTGTTAATTTCTTTCAATTACGCTGATTGTCATGATGTTTACAATTGTTTTTCGTTTTAAAAATATGGCATTAAAAATGGAAAAGCCCAAAATCTATCGTTTCATTAAGAATTCAAGATTATTAGCAAGTATCAAATATATTGCCCAAAATTTATTTGGACAAAATATAGAGCTGCAGAACAACACCACATGCATTTTGATTAATACTTTTCTTTATTTCCCTTTTGTCTAAAAGACCACTATTATGCCTTTTAGTTTTTAAGAGTTAACGACCCAACATTTTTTCCTAATTTCTCCACTGGTGCCAGTAAGGACCTCAATGTTTCCGAGCCTCTTCATGGCTTGTGCGAACTCAGTGAAGAACTTGTTTTGATCAAGCAGTTCAGTGACAGTCTTATTGGCCTGCTTGTTGGTCAAAAGAGCAGCATCAGACTGGAATAGTCCCTTGTTCCGCACAAGGTTGGTGTAATATTGAGAGTCAAACTTGGTGAAGGTGGTAGTATCCATTGCTACAATGGTTGTATTGTCACTAAGGCCCTTACATTTGGACTTGAGGAAGGTGGCGTAGGTGGGGTCCAGTGAAGGGTCTTGGTCTCCTTTTCCTGTTAAGTTGAAGAGCCTAGTGCTGAACGAGTTGCAGTGTGCCACTCCTATGGTGTGAGCTCCTGATAGCACTACTAGCTCGTGCACTGTCATGTTCTTTTTGGCGAAGTTGGCTTGAAGTTGAGGGAAGTTGAAGAATGGTGCAGGAATGTTTCCAAACACTTCTTGGCTTGTTGATACGCTTCCATCTCTTCTGCCAGTAAGTACCTCCCATAGGGGATGCTCAAACTGCACTCACACATGTATACAGAGTGAATATGATACTATATGTACACAACACAAAAGCTAAACCAACTTTATGTTGGAGAATAAGATCAATTTTGGATGGAGAGAAAAAAAGGAATCAGTTTCAGTGTTCCATCGTAATTATGAGCACCAAGGCATCATGCAGACATGTTCTGATCTAATTTGTTTTTATATCTTACTCCTCCGGTCCTAAATATAAGACTTAATTGACTTTTTTGAAAAATCCTCAAAAAAAGAAAAATAAGTTAATTATAAATTGATTTACCTAATTTTTTCCCTTGAACTAGTTTATTTTACTTATAAACTAATGAATAATCTAAAAATATATCAAATATGTCATGATTTAATAGACTATTTTGCAACCTTAACCTCTCCAAAAAAAAGTCATCTAGGTTCTATATTTAGGACCGGTACTTTTTTTTTAATAAAAATGTATTAATGCTTACAAAATCCATTGTATTTCCTCTGGTCCTAAAGTATCCTTATTCTCGAACATAAAATTGATTTAAATTAAGATTGTTAGTTAAATTAATTGATTTTACATGTTTTTCCCAAAACACCCTAATTATGTAACTTAACTTACACTCTCTTCTCTTACTTAATCATTGTTGAGAGGAATTAATGTGTGTAATATTGCGGAAAAATGTATATAAATTAGAAATAAATCTTATATTTATAACAAAAATTATCTCTTGGTCTTATATATATTTATGAGTGGAGCGAGTAGTAAAGAAAATCTTTATGTGTTTGTTTTACGGGGGAAAATCATTTTTGAAAATCTTAAATCTCAGCCATTGAAATTCTATTTGAACCATACAAATGTCGTCACTGTATTTAGTCCCTGAGAAAAAGCGGGAGGTTAAATGGTAAATGGATACTACTAGGAATGAAAACTTTGAGAATAGTAAAAAATTTACTATTTGTGGACTTTTGTCTTCCTCTGGATATTTTCCGCCGTAATTTTTCTCATTCATATAGAGTAATGGTTTGATTGGTAAATGAAATAATGCTTTACTTACAGGAATAGAAACGGCATCTCTAGCGGCCAATGCAAGGATGTCAGCACAGGAAACAACACCAGGGCATTGGGCCTCTACGGTCGCTTTTATGTCATCAATGGCCTCAAAGCCTTTCAAAGTCAGATTTGGGATTGATTCCCTTTCTGCTTTATTATTAGCAGTAGAGTTCAACAGGACTGATGCATCACAACCCTGCAATCATTCATATTTGCAAAAACGTTACATAAATATGTGTGTGTGTGTGTGTGTGTGTAACTGCCAAAAAAAAAGCCATAAAGAGAACACAAAGCATACAGCATGCTATACAAACTTTATACAAGTTGTGAAGAAAGAATGATAATGATGATAATATAATATGCGTTCGTGTACCCTGACAAAGCAGTCATGAAAGTGCAATCTGAGCAACCGGGCAGGCAAAGCAGGGTTAGAAGAGACAAGCTGTGTGATTCTTGTTTTGATGATATCCTCTGCTTGAGGGCAGGAAGTTCTTTGGTAGAAGTTCTTGGTGAGTTTGCCTCCTTGTGCAATCACAAGTGAAGCAAAAAGCAGGACACAAACTAGGAAAGTAGACCTCATATTGGAAATGGTAAACTCCTTTAATTTATCTCTCCTTCACTTCTGTGTCAAATACAGATAATCAGGTCGAGCTTGATGGGGGATGGATTGCCTGAATGGATTTTGATCTCCTTTTATAGGCATATAATTCCTGTCTTCTTTTCTAAGTCAAATATACAGCTCAACATTATTGCTTACTTTAATTGTCTAGTAAGACATTTTCAATGATTTACTGCTTTATTTTCCGTGTTAAGCACTATGCACGTACACCATAATCGTATACAATTGATTTCACAGCTTATTCGATTAAGCTGCAACGTACGCAACTATATATGAGGAGTGAACTAATAGTTTTGTATATGCATATAAATAGCTAAACACACACAATAAGGAGTTATTTGAAATAATACATCGCATTCTTATTCATTATGCATTAGAATATGTAATTGAATGGTCAATCGGGTTAGTTGACTGATAAAAATAAAAAATGGGGTTAGTTGTAACTAGAATCGGCATTGATTCCTTCGGCCTTAATCTCAGCAGACTATACTTCTTTGATTTGACTTGAAAATTCTCTTTACCAGCTAACTAATTGATTATCCGAATGCTACTAACTGGAAAGACGCATATGTAACCTCGAAGAGCCTGCCGGATAATAGTTAACTATTGCCATTATTCAAATAATAATGTTCATAATATTTTTTACCATTCAAATCAAATGTTCATAATCTATTAATACAAGTTCTAACACACACACACACACACACACACACACACACACACACACACACTTCATATATTATCCAACTTACACACACAGTCAAAGTCAATCGCTAGATTTTTATACAGGGTTAAGTTCTTTTAATTGCCTAGGCCTAGCTATTACAGTGCGTTGCCTATTAAGCAATTTGCATCAGAATAATTTCATACGTTTGTCTGCATATGTTCATAGTTACGATCTCTGATTCATAAAGTTTAAGGCATGGATAGTTTGGAGTAAAAAATGATTTGTGAGGGTTATTAATTGTAACGAAAATAGTAAATGCAAACTTGAGATCAGAAGTTACATTTTTTTGTGGTCAATATCAGAAGTTACATTCAATTTATAGGCTTTTTTACCAATTGACTTAATTGCTTAAAGTTAGATCGCCTCATGTTCATCTATTGCTACCTATTATTAATGACTAATTAAAGCTAACCTTCGACCAAAACAATAAAAAACAGAACGCATAAATATAAATAATTTATTATACACATATATTGGCGTAATATTTTTTTACGTTTACATAATAACAGGAATTCAGGAAATGCCATTGAAAATACCCCCTCACTGTCTCAAATATAAAGAACTTGTCTCAATAATCCATCATGCAACTCACTCCAGTAAGTCGGAGATTGATGCTGGGCACCTTCTTTGTTTTGGTTGCAACGGGGTTGGGTATTTGACCTTCACTCCTCTTTAGATATAACCTAGCGTTTTACCTCGGGCGATGTGCCAGGTTTATGACATAGTATATACTCCCTCCGGTCCTAAATATAAGACCTAGATGACTTTTTTGGAAAATCCTAAAAAAGCAAAAAAATAAGTTAATTATAAATTAATTTACCAATTTTTTCCCTTAAATTAATTTATTTTACCTATAAACTAATGGATTATCTAAAAATATATTAAATATGTCATCATTTAATAACATATTTCGCAACCTTAATCTCTCCAAAAAAAAGTTATCTAGGTCCTATATTTAGGACCGGAGGTAGTATTAAAAATGGGTAATGACCTTATTTTGCCTTTTAAGCAAGCACCATGGACTACTAAACACCATAATTAACACTGGTACAAGTTTACCTTTGAAATAACCAAAGTAATCCAATTTTACCTAAATGAGAGCATTGATAATTAATAAATGAGGTCATTTAATGATTTCACTATTTATTAAAATGACCTTTTTATTATATTATGCAAAGGTAAACAAGCATTAACTATATATAAACATCCAACTAACTTTTACATGTTTTCTTAAAAAGCGTTTTTTTGGCTATTGGACTCTTATATTACGAACCGGAGGGTGTACTACTAACAACTATAATAGTCTTTACTAACTAGTGGTAATAACTCCTTAAAATTTCTTTGAAATTAAGCCTACTCTTATTTGAGACCTAGATGCAATTTCCCCAATTAATTATTTATTTTTTCTTGGTTAAACCCGGTAATCTTATGTCTATTAGGAACCGACTAGTATAAACTCGAGGGGTGGGAATTTTGTTCATATAAGTAATATAAGTAAGGTTGTCCCCTCTCCCAATGAGAGCATTTCTCGGAATTCGAACACGCATTCTCATTCTTATAAAGGTACCACACTTACCAGCTTAACAAATTTACTCATTGATTGCCCCCAATCATATTACTTGTGATTGGTTTCGCCCAAAAAAATCTAATAGAGTCTTACATTTATAGAAATATTATTACTTCAAAGTATGACTACACACACACGTTATGAACCCAAAAGTATCATGGAGACACTAGGGTTGTTTCTTTCATGAAATCATAAGAAATATATTATATATAAACAAATAAATCAAACCCATGCAAGGGTGCATAAATGGAACCCTCTTCATCGACCATTTCATCCTTAGGAGTACCTTTCTTCTTTTGGCTCTCTAGGGGTAAAAAAACTCCCATGGGATTCATATATACATGCACCTTTATGATATGTGTGTGTGTGTGTGTATATGTATGTATGTATACAAGTTATATTTCTATCGATATAACGTTTAAAAATTACTGAGTGAATCTTTTATCCTACAAATCAATGACGATGATATCGCTAAGAATTCAATCAATTCAAAAATTTGTGATTCCTTGTGTTTTACTCAGCACAACTTTCTTTCGTTTTCCCCTCATATTCTGTTAGTCGTCACCGTAAAATATATTGATATAACTATAAATATATAATGATACTCCCTCCTGTCCTAAATATAAGACCTAATTGATTTTTTTGAAAAATCGTAAAAAAAAAAACAAAATAAGTTAATTATAAAATTGATTTACTTGATTTTTTCCCTTAAACTAGTTTATTTTACTTATAAACTAATGGATAATCTAAAAATATATCAAATATGTCATTATTTAATAGACTATTTTGCAACCTTAACCTCTCCAAAAAAAGTTATCTAGGTCCTATATTTAGGACCGGAGGTAGTATTAATTTACAAGTATGTATATAACAATGAAAGTACGTAGCAATGAACATGGCACCAATTATGCGTGTATATATGAATGTCATATTCATATGCATGTGCAGGCGATCAAGGAATGATCTTCTTGTCTAAGTAATTCACCGCCCGCCTTAATTAGATATTATATTCCTTCCATTCAGGAACATGTTTGAAGTTTTCTTTAACATTTATATACACATTTAGTTTAATTTATTAATTGATTAACAATGAAAATATTGATAAATTAACTATTATGTAATTAATAAAAGCAATACCACATTAGTATACATTTTCAATATGGACCTTGGCAACGCGTTATCGGGTAAGCCTTCTCTAGTAAATAATTAAACACAATACTGGAGGCCCTTGCGATGCTTTAAAGGTACACAAAGACATTGACTTTCGTCGTTATTGGCCTCTTCTTCAATACTGTATATTTAATTTCTTTTTGGTTTTGCTCACTCCCTTAATTATAAGTTACCTTCTACCTACCCCATGCATATCTAACAGATTTATTTAATTGTGTGATTTGTGTCAAACAATTTAACGGATAATATATTAGAGGGAAATGCATGTAATGAACGGATAACATTTTTTTTTGATAAAAATGATCGGATAGAGTGGTTTATATTGTGCATTTTTTTGGACAATTATATTATGGATTAAGCAAACTCAACTACCGAGATAATTCATAGCGAAGAATGAAGATCACTTAAGAGTTTAAGACCCTAAAACATTTATTTGAAATTGATTAATACCATACATATAAAGACAAAGTTATCATAAGAGTAATTACTAAAGAGAGAAATGAGTGTGGCTAAAAAAGTTTTTGATTAATTTAATGTTTCTTATTTCTATCCTGAATTTTGAAAATTGAATCAAAATATATCAGAGCATTCTCTCATCTATTTTTCATTTTTCTCCTCATACAAAGGTGAGGCAAATCAAACCAAAACCGAACCAAACATAATTGAATTTGTTTTTTTTTTATTTTTTTCAGTTTTCAGCGGCGTGTATATAATGTTTTAAATCAGATTTCAATTCAGTATTTCAAAAAATAATTCATATATAACTGAAAACCCGAAAGATTATATTAAAAATAATATTATTTTCATATTTTTATTTTAATACATTAAATTTTTAAAATTTAAAACTTAAAACTGCACTTTTTGTTTCTCTGATTTTGATTTAAAAAATGACGTGCCATATTTTTTCATCCACATTTGGTTTTTACATTTTTAGAATGATTTTTGGATGAAATAATGTTTTTTTTATCAAATTGGATGAAATAATGTTGAATGCATTCATTTTATTTGTATTTAATATTTCCTAAAAAAAATCTTATATTATGTTTCTAGATTGTATTGTTTAATAAAAATAGATTATATATCGCATAATCTTATATATTTAGGATATTATTGAGGATGATAGATTTATAATTTGTATTGAGTTTTACTTATGAAAATCCAGGAAAAATATAATTTAATAATAAAGAAAAAAAAATTTATAATAAAAACCTAAAAAGACCGAATGCTCAGTAAATTCAGTTTGATGACTGAAATAATTCGATTAGAAAAAAAATTGAGCTTTCTAGTTTTCAGTTTTTTCAGTTAATACCAAAAATAGAATGCTCATACTGCATCCCTCTTCATCCCAACACTACCGTTAGACTGGCTAATGGATAGTTGAGATTGAAAAAAATTGAATTTCATTTTTATTATTGTATTAAATCTTTCTGCTATATATTATTCATATTCAATATTTTTTTACCACAATTCATATTCAATATTATAAGTTTAAATGTAATTATTTTTATATAGTATATATCCTAATTTTACTCTTAATTAAATTTTAACTTTTAACTTTTTCAATCAAATCGAGATGGTTGAATAAGGAGGGATGAGGAGAAAATGCGAATAAAAAAAGTTTATTGAGAATTTTTCGTAATTTAATATTTCAAACTTTTCAGGAATTATTTTATTGATCCAAGGGGCCTATAGGCTATATCAAATGACAGATTTTTGCATAGACGTTGTTATATACGGAAAAACGGTCTATCCTCTTCTCCACTAAAATGAATTATATTGTAATAAAAAAATGAATTATATTACTAGATATCTGAACAACTAATTACCCTAAATTTAAATTTATGACTTCCTTTCTCGACATTATTAGTGTCTCTTTCTCCCGGCTTTAACTCGTGACACCAAAGGATCTCCTCATCATGTATGTCTTCTTTCCTCATTTTAATTTTTTGCATTTATAACATTTTAATTTTTTTTTTTGCCGAAACATTTATATCATTATTATTAAAATGTTAGATTATGGAAAAGAAAATAATATACATACTTACTAAAGTTTATTCTCGCCAGTCTTAATTAAAATATTAATGCAAGCTGTGTTTTGGAGAGCAAAGCATCTATACAAGTATATACAACGTATTTTGATCCAAAATGATAAATAATGTGTATTAATTATTTTGGACCGCCTTTGATAAAAAAAAAAATTATTTTGGACCGCCCAAGAGCTAGAGAAATAGGTTAAATTGAGGTTGTGTCTACGTCTGACAAATGTCTGGCTCGGTCCATTATATGTTTAATTTTTAATGTTCAGTTGGAAGTTTTTTATCTGTTACTCCTATCTTATATTTATTTTTTATATTTTTATTTTGTAATACTACCTCCGGTCCTAAATATAAGACCTAATTGACTTTTTTTGAAGAGGTTAAGGTTGCGAAATAGGCTATTAAATCATGACATATTTGGTATATTTTTAGATTATACATTAGTTTATAGGTAAAATAAACTAATCTAAGGGAAAAAAATTAGGTAAATCAATTTATAATTAACTTATTTTGCTTTTTTATAGGATTTTCTAAAAAAGTCAATTAGGTCTTATATTTAAGACTGAACTAGTCTTTTCTTGTCTTGGCTAAATATCCATGAAGACATTACCTTCTTTCCAACGATTTTGTCTACAAAAGTTTGCCTAAACTATCAATGAATTCGTGAACAATATGGGAAAAAAAGCGCGCGCACACACAAATACTTATAGCTTCCTTTAATTTAGTAAATTACGTACAGGGACTTCTACCACAAGGTCAATAATAGTAAGTCTAAAAAGTCAAGCTTTCCTCGCATAGGGAAAAATCAAACATGTACATCTTTTTTGAACTGAAACATGTATCTTCAAGCATTCGATGTACGCACTAAATCCATTTTGGATGAAATAAAAACTTCATATATCCAATAAATTATACAGCATGCATATATATTATGACTCTTGGAGCAACGAAATAAATCAAATTATCAGCGACATGATAATAGCTTGACGTATACAATCCGTCATCATTTTCACCCCAGGAGGATTAACGAAGACAAAAATGAAACATCATGAAGGAATATAAAAAAACGAGACAGCAATTTTATTGAGAGTTAACAACCCAACATTTCTTTCTGATTTCTCCACTGGTGCCAGTGATGACCTCAATGCTTCCGAGCTTCTTCATTGCCTGTGCAAACTCGGTGAGAAAATCATGGTCCTTGTCAACCAATTCATGGACAATCTTATTGGCCTGATTGTTGGTCAAAAGAGCAGCATCAGACTGGAATAGTCCCTTGTTCCGCACAAGGTTGGTGTAATATTGAGAGTCAAACTTGGTGAAGGTGTTAGGATCCATTGGTACAATGGTGGTTTTGTCACTAAGGCCCTTGCATTTGGACTTGAGGAAGGTGGCGTAGGTGGGGTCCAGTGAAGGGTCTTGGTCTCCTTTTCCTGTGAAGTTGAAGAGCCTAGCGCTGAAGGAGTTGCAATGTGCTACTCCAATGGTGTGTGAACCAGATAACACCACCAACTCATGCAAGGTCAAGCCTTTTTTTGCAAAGTTGGCTCTAAGTTGAGTGAAATTGAAGAATGGTGCAGGAATATTCCCAAACACTTCTTGGCTTATTGATACTCTCCCATCTCTCCTACCTGTACGCACCTCCCACAGAGGATTCTCAAACTGCTCACATGCATAGAGGAGGGAGAGAATGTGTTATATAAATAGTGGCTAGGTCTGACTATTAATACAATCAATCATAAGTTCAACACAATGTAGGTCAATTTGATTGAAGACGGCGATGTTGAACTAGGTCAATTTGCCTTAATGAATTAAAAATTTTGCTATTTTTGTTTTGTTTTTAAAAGTTTATATTTATTATGTTACATGCATGCATCTAGCAAAATATTATTACATGTTAGATCGGGGTACACATAATAAAACCTCTTTTGTTGAATTTGCACATCTACTCTAATCCATTTCAGACTTACATATCCTAACAAAATAATAGTTTACTTTGATGGCTAAATTATATGCTCTATAATAATGTTATTATTACATGGTTCACTTACAGGGATGGACACGGCGTCTCTAGCGGCCAATGCAAGGATGTCAGCGCAGGAAACAACACCAGGGCATTGGGCCTCAACGGTTGCTTTTATGTCATCAATGGCTTCAAAGCCTTTCAAAGTCAGATTCGGGATTGAGTCCCTTTCTGCTACATTATTAGCAGTAGAGTTCAGCAGGACTGATGCATCACAACCCTGCAATCATGCATACATGCATGTTTTGCAAACACGTTACATATATTATACATAGCTGCATGCCAAAAACATAATAAGCAATAAAGTAAACACAGTCTTTAATAATTGAAGTACATGTTGTGATAAATAATAATGTGTTATATTAATATGTATACCCTAACAAAGCAGTCATGGAAGTGCAATCTGAGCAACCGGGCAGACAAAGCAGGATTAGAAGAGACAAGCTGTGTGGTTCTTGTTTTGATTATATTCTCTGCTTGAGGACACGAAGTTTTTCTGTAGAAGTTCTTCCTTAGTTCGCCTCCTTGTCCAACGTCAACGGAAGCAAAAAGCAAAACACAACCAAGCAAAAACAGTGCAGGCCTCATGTTGGAAGAAATAATCGCGTTCACAATCTCACTTCTCTGATCTCCTTAATCTACAAATATGGAAACTTGACAAATGATCGGATTAATGCATTGGCCGAAAGGTCACTTCTCTTTTTATAGGCATTCTTTATCTTCTTTACTAAGTCAAATACAGTTCAGCATTGCACATAATATTATGAATTACCTAAGAAGGCTCAGTGTTCAATTTTTTTAGAGTTATATTTTACGAACGTGACGACACTATTATATCTTCTCCAAGTAAGTTGCTGTGATTGGATGGTGAGAGAATTAGACAACAATTTAATACGAGAAAATTCTCATACGTAACCAACTGTACTATATCGGAATGAATATTATGTATTATACATTTGCGCGTATATAAAGGAATTTATAGATATATTTACACACACACAAAATATATGTAGTTGAATTATTATGTGGCTGGTGACCTTGCGTCTTTCGGCCATGAGCGGAGCAGGCCATCTTTCTTTTAAGGTTTAATTTTATATGTCTATATGATTTGATCTGGCAATTCCTCTGCCAGCTAATTGATTATTAAATATAATATTATACTGAGATGAAAATTGATACCGTAAACCAGTCTTTATAAATATATGAGACTTTAGTAATAGTTGATAAGAGCTTGTCAAACAGACATATATTCAGAGTTGGATCGGAGTTTTATATTACATTGTGTTCATTTCTTGCCTAGCTGTATGTGTATATATTTTTCAGTGTTACCTATATGTAATTCTTAGGAAGTACACTTTATATCAGATTTTTCCCTCCATTTGGCGTTTTACTAGTTCATATATAGTTAATACTACTAAATTACAAAAAATCATTACAGCATAAAAATTATAAGGGTGAAGAATGATTCGGAACTTAGACTTAATTTAGAGGTTTTAGTTTGTAACCTAATGTTCGTCCTCCATTTGTAGCATAATGTTCGTCCACTAGTCACTAGGAACTGATCGAGCTAATATAATGCGTAATTAAATGAACAATCAGCTGCCAAACATTTTTGTTTTTGTTTTTGTTTTTGTTTTTGTTAACGAAATGTATATAATAATATGATTATTTCAGTCCAAAAAGTATATTGAATTATAAAAGGTCAACGAAAACATTATATGCAAACAGAAAATGGGGAATGTATTGTTTATTATTAAAACATTCGTTAATTAAAGAAGAAAAACACAAAGAAGAAAGTCAGTAGACGAAAGTCAATGCCTCTGTATGCGCATAAATTAAAGCACCGCCAGCGCCTCCAGGGTTTTGTCCAGGTCTACTCTACAGGTGAATATGTTTATTAATGGAATTATTTATATTAATTATTTAGTAAGTATCAATAATTTCATAAATATTTAAATATATCTTCCCGGTATATTTGTTAGATAAATTAACTGAAAACATGTTCCTGAGACGGTGCCGGTACACGCTTTGAAACTTAGACATGAAGATGCTCGATGGCTTAGCTTGCGGACAAAAATAGTACAGTAGTATGTTTTGAAGAATGTTATGTATGTACTTATATGTTATTGGTGTCGCCTTGAGAACGTGATTTGAAGAAATCAAATTTCTCCAGGATTGATTATTAGTGCCAGGTTCAATGCTACTCCGGATTATTGTTAACTTAATAGTAACAGCAAAAATATGGTACCGTGCTTTGGTAACGTGGAGGCAACATTAAGTTTGAACTGAAAGGAATCTGCATGAGAGGCTGCAAACAAACAAAATATGAAATGTATCATTTCTATATCTTGGATTCCCTCAAGTGGCGTGTATATCAGTTCGGGACCCCTCATTTTCTTTTCTCTACATTTCTCCCCGCTTCCCCCCATCTCCGCCGTCCAAGTAATCCAATATTTCACACCTCTCTTACACCCCACATCCCACTCACACCATATAATTCCTCCCTCCCCCATGATTTCCTCCTCATCAATCCACAAATCTCTAGCATTAATAACAAACTTTATTTTAAACAATAATATATGATATAATAGCCTTTTTTTAGAATGTATTGCCTTAATTTATAGAATAAACATACTTTTCAAGAATTTCAACAAAAAATTTATCAATGTTGCCGCATCCAGGCTCCAGCTATAATGCAAGAATAAAATTGATAGTATAAATTAATAAATAGGTATTGATTGATAAATTAATTGATAGTATAAACTAATAAACATGCAAATTGATAAAATTGATAGTATATAATTGATAGAATATCAATATTATACGTACCTTTCAAGAATTTAATCATAAAATTACTTGTTAAAAAACAACTGGTTGCATTACTTATTTGCATTATAGTGGCTAAAAAACAAAAATATCACTTGATAATTTTGTATCTTCATATGGGGAAATATGAATAAAATGGTTGCATTACAAAAAAATAAAATTGACCATCAGTAAATATTGATGAGTCATAACTGCCAATAAAATAAAAGGTTTTATTTGTTGAGCCCAGAGGAAGAAGATGTTTGGAAATTTCATAGCTTAATATGTGTGTTGATATCTAATTATGAATCTGCAATAAATTGTACCAAACTATTCATCATCATTCTCACTGAAAAAGAAATTAGAGGAGAATAAAAGAGTCTTTAATTAATTTCATTTGATTTGTATTTGATATTAAATATGTATGTTGATAGTTTTTGAAGAAGAATATGGTTGCATTACTTATTTGAATTATAGTGGCTAAAAAACAAAAATATCACTTGATAATTTTGTATCTTCATATGGGGAAATATGAATAAAATGGTTGAATTACAAAAAAATAAAATTGACCATCAGTAAATATTGATGAGTCATAATTGCCAATAAAATAAAAGGTTTTATTTGTTGAGCTCAAGAGGAAGAAGATGCTTGGAAATTTCATAGCTTAATATGTGTGTTGATATCTGATCATGAATCTGCAATAAATTGTACCAAACTATTCATCATCATTCTCATTGAAAAAGAAATTAGAGGAGAGTAAAAGAGTCTTTAATTAATTTCATTTGATTTGTATTTGATATTGAATATGTATGTTGATAGTTTTTGAAGAAGAATATGCACCATGTTTTGGCTGTAAGACACATTTAAAATGATGAAAGAAAAAAATAGGAGTTTTTTATGATTAAAAAATATAACATTGTTGACTTTTTTAATTTTATTAAATTTCTTATGATTTAAAATAGAGATTTGGGGGTTGATGAGGAGGAAATTATGGGGAAGGGGGAATTATATGGTGTGAGTGAGATGTGGGGTGTGAGAGAGGTGTGAAGTATTGGACTACTTGGACGGCAGAGATGAAGGGAAACGGGGAGAAACATAGAGAAAAGAAAAGGAGTTACCAATTATGTAATTGTAGTATGCAGGCCTGTTTGGATAATTGACAATAGAAAATTACATCTATGCAACTCTGGACAAAACTATTCTCGTGTATTTAACTCAATTTATAAATTATCAGCTTCTATTACTCTTAATCCAAAGAGGCACTCACACGATACAAGGTGGCTATTTGCCTTTGTTTACCTTCTCTTCTTCCCTTGTTAAGCAATAATACGTATACTGACCAATAACTAATTTACTTACCCTGTTTCAGACTTACTCATATTTTAAACATGTTTTGACTTGCTCAATTCAAAGGTAGCAATATATAAAGCTCATCAATTTAAAAGTAGATACATTTTTCATTGTCCGGACCAATCAAAGGTGGAGTGCCCACACTGACTAAGGCCAATGCGCTAGCTACCACCACCGCAAAAAGATAGAAGATAAGTTGTGTTCTGACTAAGGATATGTGCTAACTTCATTTATTGAAATGTGTTATTAGAATAACTGATAAAGATTTAGACCTTTTGACCATCAAATGAAAAATATTTCCTTTTTGTCTATTATCATGTTGTCGAGAATAAAAACATCATTCAGATTTCAATAACATATATCAATCTAAAGTCACTAAAAATGTCAATAAAAAAATTATGCTTGTTTGGGTACCCATAAAATATAACTTTTGGGCATCCAAACCTAGCTTTTAATTACAAAAATTAAAGGAAGCCAAGCACTACTCTTAAATTTATTCTGATGTTATTGGATGTCCCCATGGGACGCTATTAAAACTTGAAAAATCACATTTCTAAACCTATGTTTTTGAGAGGTATGAAACTCTGTCTTGGAAAAGTTTTGCCCTTCATAGCAACTCCAAACCCCCCCCCCCCCCAAAAAAATAATAAAAAAAAATTCCATGCATCATCCATAAATGCTTTACCAAAAATGCCCTTATATTTTTCTGGAGACCCATTTCTCTTCTCTCTATTATCTCCATTTCCCTAAAAAAAGTATTTTTGGGGTCACCTTTTTTACTTCACTATATTCTATATAATATTGATGATATTTTGATATCCAGCAAAAATGGTTCTGTATGACGTTTTAGAGATTTATTACTTAAAATTATATATATATTTTAAAGTTAAATAACTGAATCCTTGAAAAATTATATAAAATAGAAAACTGGACCATTTTTGTCCATTATATTTCAAAATATCCCTAATTTTATGTAGAATCTAATGGTAAGGTGAAATAGGAAAATGTAGCTCAAAAGTAATTTTTAGAGGGAATTTCTCCGTTTTTCCTTTTCCACATCCTTTTTTGCATTCTCCCTATCAGCCACATGGCCAACCAAACCAAAATAGGGAAATCTCAATAAAATGACAGTTGAATTTTATAATTGGGCGAAGGTGCAAAAATGATACCCACTCCGGTCCTAAATATAGGACCTAGTTGACTTTTTTGAAAAATCCTAGAAAAAAGCAAAGTAAGTTAATTATAAATTGATTTACCTAATTTTTTCTCTTACACTAGTTTATTTTACCTATAAGCTAATGAATAATCTAAAAAGATATCAAATATGTCATAATTTAATAACCTATTTTGGACCTTAATCTCTCCAAAAAAAAGTCAATTATGTCTTATATTTAGGACCGGAGGTAGTACTAAACTTTACCTAAAATTGCATTTCTAATACTAAGGTTTCGCGAGGTGCAAAAAGAGTACTCAACTTGGTGTTCAAGTGCAAATATAGTATTTTCACTTGTGGGAAATAAAATTTAGGTATGAAAAGACTCTTATGTCACCATTCCTCCCACATTTAATTTTTATTTAACGAGGGACATAAGAGTATTTTCATATCTAAATTTTATTTCCCTCAAGTGAAAATTATATTTTCACCTAGACCCCAATCAAGTTGGGTACTATTATTGCTCATCACAAAACTTTAGTATTAGAAATGCAATTTTAGGTAAAGTTTAGTATCATTTTTGCACCTTCACCTTTTATAATTTTAAAAAAAATTTGAGCAGTAAATATCACTACTTCACTAGTTAATTTTGTCATTCAACTAGTTTAAAACTACACTAGTTAATCCTACTATTCAACTAAATAAAATAATTTTGAAATTCAATTGTCCCTTATATGAGATTTTCCAACCAAAAACTGCTTTTGTATTTTGAATTTGGGCAAAGGTGCAAAATAAATACTAAACTTTGTCCTTATTAAAAGCGTCTCTAATACCCAAGTTCACGAGGTGCACCAATGATACTCATCTATTATACATAGAGCAAATGTAAGCAAAACTGCTTTTAAATTTGAATGGTTTCCGTTAAAATTTTATTATTTTGAAATCCGTTGAAATCATTGAATTATTTCCATGTCCCAAGATACTTGAAGTAATAAAATTTAATTAAAAAAATATTACAACACCCTTAATTACTAGTTACTAGTCAGGTGTATGAATTACTAGTCCTATTCAGACGATGCAAAGGCTCTTTCCCTCTTTTACTTTCGTCTATTCTCTCTTGCGATGCAATGTACACTATTCTCTCTTGTGATGCAAAGTATATATGTATACCCTACCTGCTAATCACTCACGTGTTTCTAATCATATTCTAACTTATTGGATTGCAAAATAACAAAGTAACTTTCAGTTAAAAAAAGTAACAAAGTAACTTTCAGTTAAAAAAAAAGTAACAAAGTAACTCAATTCATAATAAGGAATTGAAGAAATTGCATTGGGTTGGACAACAATAAGGAATTGAAGAAATTGCATTGGGTTGGACAATAAACACATTTTGTGTTTACCTAATTACCTTGAACCAAGATACCACGTATATCGTTTTATTTGATGTTAAACAATGCCCTCCCTTTCCATTTTCTCTTCCTCAAAACACCAATATTAATTGGGCTTGGCGTGCCGAAATATATGGTAGGGTAACTCATAGTTTGGACCAATTCAGCCCAAGGAGCCGTAAAAATCATACATTGAGGTTTAGAATGAGTTGCACTATATCCATTGATTGTCTGGCCCAATTTGAGGTGAATAAACAGATGTGCAACCACTATACAACAGATAAATTGTGTTCTACTAGAGAGAATATAATCCGACTCATGGTTAGGAAGGACCGAAACATTGAATTAAATACTAGATGCAATTCTGAAGTTGTTTTGCGATATATGATGTCAGGTGGATGAATCTGAAACTCATCAAACTCAAAGATTTGTAGTTAACTAAGCCAAAATATCTTGCACACTTTTGAAACTTTTTTTAGTCTCTTGCTAGTCAACAACTTGGCCAGAACTCATAATTCTTCCTAGAAGCCCCGTCAGTCATCTCTCAAAAATTTGGCCAAAAAAAATCTCTCAAAAAAACTTTATTGTAACACGCATAAATTATTGGGGGACCACAATCACAATAGTTATTGAAGTCGGAAAACCTATTAAAATCTCAGGACTTTTAAGAAAATCCTATCAGTGTGGGACATATAACATATACTTGCACCAGTTTCCTAATTATATAGATTTGGCTGCAATATTTATGTGTGTATGAGAGAAATAAAGTCCATAATTATATAAATGACAAGAATTAACCTTGTTTCCTATCTACAAAGCACGTAAGACCGCATAATCAATAACTAAAAATCCCAATGGGAGCTACCAATAGTCGGTAATAGATCATTGTATGAAATTCTGTAAAATAATTTTTTTCACATTTAAAAAATTCTAGGGTTAAGGGTCAAATCTAGCACTCTACTATAGCCAAAAGGTCACCCAGCATAAACAACTATTGGATGGCTCAAAAGTAACACACATCTATTCAAAAATGGCTCAAATGTAGCATTTCCGTCAACTTTAACGGGTTTGACCGTTAAGTTTGACCCGAGCATGCCACGTCACCCGCCACGTCACCCCAATTTTGCCACGTCAACCGTCACGTCACCCAATGAGCCCACTTACTACCCATTATTGGGTGACGTGGCGGGTGAGGTGGCAGATGACGTGGCAAAAATGGGTGTCGTGACGAGTGACGTGACATGTTCGGGTCAAACTTAACGGTCAAACCAGTTAAAGTTGACGGAAATGCTACTTTTGAGCAATTTTTGAATAGATGTGTGCTACTTTTGAGCCATCCAATAGTTGTTTATGCTGGGTGACCTTTTGACCATAGTAGAGTGTGCTAGATTTGACCCTTAACCCAAAATTCTATAAGACTTATTAAAAGCATGCCCATAGACGAGTCTTGTGTATTTGTGTTCCCAAACTCTATAGAGTGGTGAGGAGAGATATACACAGAATCATGAAAAAGTCCTATGTGCGATGGGACATGGAAAAAGTGACAAGGATAGTCGCACGGACACTGGGGTGCTGAAAAGAACGATGGAATAGCTAAAAACACATACATATATATAGAGGCATCAGGCCTGCGTTTAAAACTTAATAGTGTACTCATAATCGAGGGTGAGTAATTGACACAAACAAACGTCTCCTATCATATTTGAATGAACTCTTGAGTTTGGACATGATTGTGTTTGTGCGAACATTTACATTTTATTTCATCCAATAATTTTTATGATCACGCAACATCTACCAAAATAACGTAAAATGTACTGTTGTTTTTTTTATCAGCACGTACTGTTGATTCATGTTAGTTTAAATTAATATACTTTTTCAAGCAATCCCTTATTTATGAAGATGATATAAATAAGAGTGAATGAGTACGTCGGAAAAGACATGAGAACAAATTTTTTTGCCTGAATACATGAGAGTGAATGATCGGAAAAAAGAAAAAGAATGAGAGAGATGTGTAATTAATTTTAAAAAACAATAAATTTTAGACACTATTAAGCATTTATTTATTTTCTAAAGATATCCCACTCACGTGTTAAGTGGGATTAAACCCTCTCTGTTCTGAAGTTCCAGCATGTGAATTTATTCAATTCACAATGAATGAGGATCAAATCCCAATTACTTTTTTAAAGGACGAGAATACTTATAACTCATGTCATGTCAATAAATAGCGATATAAAGGTTTATTTATTTAAAGTGGGAGTGAAAAAAGACAATGAAGTTGAGTTTGTGCGACCAAAAATTTTACTGCTGCATCCATCCATGCATGAGAGGTTACAGACAAACAAAATACGAAATGGGTCCCTCCCCGCTCCTTCATATCTTGGATTCCTCAAGTGACCCACAACACATAACATAACATTAACTCAGCTTTGTTGTATTCCTATTCACATGATGCACAGTAGCTATTTCAATGACGTTGCCTCTTCTACCCTTCCACTTCTTTTTTTATTTGTTTATGCAATATAAGCGCAATTCCAGGGCATCATAAATTCATAACAACGAGTTTCATTTCCGACAAAAGCACTCGTGCGTGCATCTAAATTTTCAATTTGGTTTCATGTATTTGTTTTTTTTTTTTTGGGTCGAAGATTTGGCTTCATGTTTATACATATTATGCTTATCTTTAAGTCATATGTATATACTTTCTTCATGCTACTACGTAATGCTTATACAGTTGATACTTGATTGTCTCACACTAGCTTATGCCGTGATGACGATCAATATTCTTATTAATCATTATATTTTATATTATTTGATGTTAAATATCTTCTACTTTCATTCTCCTCATTCTCTAAAGATCAAAGTTATTTTGCTCAAAAAATCTACTTATAAGCTACTTATTAATTGATTGACTGGACTTATTTTGCTCAAATAAACTAGTTACTTAATTTGAAAAAGTAGTTTATTTTAAGCAACTTGTGTTTTGTTTTTTGTATGTTGGTTGGACTTAATTAATTTTCAACTAACTTATTTGAAATAAGTAGCTTATTTTCAGTTTATAACTAACTTATGATGTGGACCCTACAAATTCTCACTCATTTTACACATCTAATCACAATTAATCCAAACACACACAATTTGACTTATAGGAAATAAATCACTTTTTTAAAAGTTGATCCAAACATATATAAATCTCGTTACACAATCTAACTTATTTTCAAAGTGACTTAAAAATAATTCGGCTTAAAAATAAGTCACTTTTCCATAAGTTCAGCCAAACACATTTTAACGTTGATATGATGCTTATGATATGCTTTTTCATTTCCTGGGCCAAGTGACTGAACCAATGAAGAATATAAGCTAGCTAGTTGAATATCCCTATTTGGTCATTCTATAATTTTCCCTAGGGTAGTATTTATTTCATATTTGAGATGAATATTAGGGGCGAAAATGGCGTACTGAACGAGAGAAGGGTGAGGGGAATTCCATAGAATCCGAGATAGAATAGTGATGGAAAACAAGAGGACAAGCAATTTTGGGAAACCAATAAAAAGGGCACATTGAAATCAAAAAAGATGAAATAAAATAAGAAGGGTTTGATATTTCCTATAATCACGCTAGTTACATAAAAAGGACCCCATGGTCCATGGTTGTTGGGTTGGGCGTACAAAAGTTGTCTGCATTCTGATTGAGAGACCCAAAAGAAAAAAAGCAAAGTGTGTGGACTGTGAAGTGAGAGAATCAACCCAACATTTTGTGTTGAGTTTCTTGTTTGTTGATCAACCGCAGCTTCGTCTTTTCACAACGGTCTTCCTCCAAATCGAATCCTATCCCATTTTCGAACCAACCAACTATTTTTTATTTTTGGTGGGACTTTGTTTTACTACTCATTTTCAACATCTTTGTGGAATTTAGAAAAAAATAAGCATGACACCTTTTTTAATAGAAAAATGACAAATAAATGTCTTCTAAATTTCACATCTTCAGGTATGTGATTTGTAATAATAAATATCATTATTTAACTAATAAGAATTTTCATGCGTGAAATTTTGAAATTCAAAATTAATTGGGAAAATGTCATTTAAATCCCTCCGAATATACAAAAGGACAATTCAGGAACTTAAACTTCCAAAAGGACCATGAAGGAACTAGGACCTAGTTGACATTTTAAAATTGTGTGAAAAGACAAAATTGTCCTAATCATAAAACAGAAATTACTAACCACCCTATTGAAAATGGTAGGGTGGTTAGTAATTTTTGTTTTATGATTAGGGCAATTTTGTCTTTTCACACAATTTTAAAATGTCAACTAGGTCCTAGTTCCTTCATGGTCCTTTTGGAAGTTTGAGTTCCTGAATTGTCCTTTTGTATATTCGGAGGGATTTAAATGGCATTTTCCCAAAATTATTCATGTCATTTTATCCTTTTAAAATAAACTTAATGAAGGGCATTGCTTAGGTTTTTTTGTGTAATCTTGTTATCTGGCTTTAGTTACTTTCTTTTTCCCATTGTTAGAAAACAGCACAGAGTATGCATAATATTATAATAATAAATTAGGGTAAATTAGTACACTTATTATAATACTAAATAAATTAAGGTGCATTGGTAGAGTTTTGATTATTTGATTTTATAAATATAATCATTTGTGTGACCTTACTATTGGATTCCTCATTTCTTGTTTCCAAAAACTAATGACCTGTCCTATTCTTGTCGGAGTTGTGTACTAGTGTTTTGTTTTGAACCTAAGTTAATGAAGGACATTACTAAGATTAAGATTTTTATTATTTGATTTAAATAAATCACTTGGAGTAGAGCTAACAAATGTTTGTCCAATTGATAAAGAAGTTTAACTCCTAAAATACAACTTTATGGTTGCATTGTGTATTTGAATTCCGCCGATGTTGATCATAAACATCTTTGTAAGCGCTAGCTTTGAGCTTGAATGCATGTCCTGAGTTTAACGAGTCCCGACGACCTAACTCACTTAAACTTTCTTGTATTAAAAAACATTGGAGAAGAAACACTAATCTATGGATCTTATTAGTGTGCGGAGAACATCACCTGGCAAAGGGAGATTTATGATTCTTTGAGTAAACATGTACAATTACAAAGACAGGGCGGTGCAAATTTTTATGTGATCTTTGAACCCTAAAATTCTTGGTGCGTTGACTCACATAAAACACAGATAGCATATAATGCAAATCATAAACATGTCCATCCACACAAGTGAAGACAATGAATATAACATAATCTTTTTCAGCCTAAAATGTTTGGTAGGAGACAATACACACACATGTGTGTGTATATATGTATATGTGTGTGTGTCTATATATATATATATATATACCCTTTGGATATTCATAAATATATGAGCCCTATTGATTTAATTTGAATAGATTATAGATTAAATATGTTAGTTAAGTTAATTATAATTACATTATAATATTAAAATTCCCTAACCACCACCTACTCTTATTCACACCCTTTATATAATTGTTTATTACTACCCCTGTTCCCAAACATGAGACCACTTTCAAGTTCCCATTTGTTCCTAAAATATAAGATTACTTTCTAATTGTTTCCAACTTTTTCCTAAATTAACTCTAATGATATTTATCAATAATAAGCAAACAAAAGAGAGAGTGTGGATCTGATACAGGTATATGGGCAGGGTGTTCCCCTATTGTGGGCAAACATAACTCAAAAGAGAGTGTTTGAGGTTGAGTATGCAACCGCGATAATTATTTAGAAGTGTCAAGTTTCCCCATTGTGGGCATACATTTCCGCGAATCGGATTAATCAATTGCTAGTAGCACCAGATATCGATGGATAAATCCAAGAGGAAAGAGCTGATAAATTTTGAACATAAAAATAGAGTTGATAAAATCATAATAAGTGACCACCATTCTTAATTACTATTCCCTCCGATGAGTAATATAAAACTCGAAATTGTAATGCTTTTGATCCAACATTTAAGAGTTTACCCTTATATTCTCTCATTATTTAATGTTTTTCTTCCTACTTTTCCCCTAACTTTCTTTCATATTTATAAATGTTTAGATATTTATGATCTCTATCTTAATATAATATCATAATAAATTGAGGTAAAATTGGAAAAAAAAGAATTGACTTCACACACTCAACTAACTTTTACATATTTTTTTTAAGAATCGTACTTTGGAGGATGAACTCTTATATTATAAATTGGAAGGAGTACTAATTAATTATGGGAAACAAAAATCATCCATGATTGACTGATGGATTTATCAAGAGCCCCCTTTCTTTTACCTAATAATAATTATCACCCTTTTTCCTTGGCAGCAATCATTATTAACATTTACTAGTACTTGATTAAGGAATAAATAATTTCTGTCTAGTTGTAAAATCAAAATGCCATCCATTCAAAATCCAAAAATAAAAGAAGTCAAAGCATAAAGCCTATCCATTAAGCGTTAGTTAAGGCAAATCAAATCCCGTATTTTCACTTTTAGCATCAATGTTTTTTTTTTGATACAACTTTTAGCATCAATGTTATTATCAGGTTCTCATTCTCTGCTTATCATAACGATGAGAGAACATTTTCTTATCATTGTGGTGAGATATAGATAAGTAAAGTTTTGATCTCAATGACTAACATTTAAAATTTGTAATTTATTTATTTTAAATTGATTCATTCTTTTATATATATAAAAAAATAGTGATTCATTCATTTTTATGATAAATAATACTCCCCCCGTCCCAAATATAGGAGTCAGCCACAAAAAAATGTTTTTTAAGAAAACACGTGAATGTTAGGTATGTGTAGGGGTGTTCAGAAATTTCTCGTCCCGTCCCATCCCGGCTGTCCCGTCCCGTCCTGCAGCCTTTTGGGACGGGAATTTCCCGTCCCGAAATTTTCGGGACGGGACAAAATCGGGACGGGACAAAAATGGGTTCGGGACGGGACGGGACACGGGACAGAGTTGTCCCATACCTGTCCCGTCCCGAATATATATTATATATATTTTTTATATTAAAAAAAATTTATATTCCTCTCTCCTGATTCACTTCCTCACTCCCTATGATCTCTCCCATACATTCCAACTCCCAAGATATGTGTCCCTACCTTCATGTGCGTTCTCTTTCATCCCATCCACCTAATACCCTTCACCGCCATCTACTCCCAGACACCTTCCTCTTCATCATCTTCAACTTGTTCTCTCTTTGTTAAAAAAAAAACGAACAATGAAGAAGAAAACCCATTTAAAGTTTGAACCTTTACTCATCTTCCTACGTTGGCTTTTCTCATTCTTCATTTGTGTTCATTCTCAAACAAACCCAGTAACCCAGATCCGAAAATCTCACTCATCTCTTAGTTTCATCTTTTCTTTTAGTTTCAATTTGGGGGCGTTTCAGAAGAAGAAGACAAAGGAGATCATAACTTACTATTCTTCTTCCCTCTTAAACTCTCAACTTGCCGCCTCTTCTTTCTTCCCCACAGTCCACCACCTTGGAAAACCTCAAATCCAAATGAACCTCCAATAACCGGGAATTTCCCGTCCCGATCCCGTCCTGTCCCGGTCCCGATCGGGACGGGACAAGTTCGGGACGGGACGGGACACGGGACAGAAATCCTGTCCCGAGCCTTTTTCGGGACGGGACACGGGACAAGGGTGTCCCGATCCTGTCCCGTCCCGTGAACACCCCTAGGTATGTGTTTGGAGTTAATTGTTCTTTTCTAATATTGCTCATATTTATTATGATAATTTTAAGAGAGAGAAAAATACATAAAAATTAATAAAAATGAAAGAGAGTTAGGGATAAAGTAGGAAAAATACATTAAATGAGAAGATAATGCAAGATGAGCTCTTATATTTTAGACCAAAACATTCAAATTTTGGCTCTTATATTAGTGAACAGATGTGGTAGTTATGCAATTATAAAAGGTTCTATCCTGATAAAAAAAAACTAAAAGGTTATTTAAAATATATGAATTGAATTAAAGCTGGGGCAAAAAAATGAAGTCAAATCTAATCATTCAAACTCATCAACACTGCAGATTGATAATGAAACCACATTTCTTATTCAAGTGATTATTACCATTTACCAGCACTAGAATGAATAATGAGCATTAATGAGCAATGAAAGTTAAGAGTGAGCTGAGACTAGCTCAATGGGCAGTTTAGTAAACCCAGGCAAGCAAAAAGGGACAAAATAGTCAGAACACTGTGGATATTGTAGAAAGAGAGGAAAGCAGAAAATTTGAAATGAATGGCCGTTTGAAGTTCAAAAGAATTGAATGCAACACAACAAAACTCATAAATCCTCACACACACACACACACACCCATAATTTAAACTTTTCCACAACACAGAGAGAGAGAGAGAGAGAGAGAGAGAGAGAGAGAGAGAGAGAGAGAGAGAGAGAATGACGGGGCTTGTGATGGTGACGAAGGGCGGAGGATGCGGCGGCGGCGGCGGAGGGAAGGGAGAGCAGAATCAGCTGTCAGTCGTGGCGGTGCTGCTGGCGGCGCTGAGGAAGTCAATGGTGTCGTGTAGAGTGGACAGACCGGACGAGGTAATCCCATCCGTTCATCACCACATGGAGATCGGATGGCCCACAAACGTCCAGCACATCACTCATGTCACTTTTGATCGCTTCAATGGCTTCCTGGGCCTCCCCGTTGAGTTTGAGATCGAGATCCCTGGCCGTGTTCCCAGTGCTAGGTACTTCAATACTTCATCAACTTCACTTTTTTAAGCTAAAGAAGTAATCTTTTCTCAAGATTAGACATGGGTTTTGCTTTATTTGCCTTAAAGTTTAGCTCTTTGCTGTGGAATGAGGAAAGCTTTTGACTTTGGTGGTTGGAGGAAGTCTAGGGCTAGTGAAAGAACACATTTGTTTGACACAGTAATGCATCAGATTTCCAACATTTAGGCCCTGCATTATCCTTCAATGTTATCCTAATGTATTGACTTTGGGTTTGGGGCTTATGTTCATTATGCGCTTCATTTCTTCCTCTTTGGTTGGATAAAGGAGGTTTCATTAAGCTACCAATTACATGTGTTCAAGGATATTGTTTCCTTGTGTTTCGTTGCTGTTTGGTAGCTGTGAAATTAGCTTGACTTGAAGGTCTGTGTGGATATTAACATGACATTGTCTTGCATAGATTCAAGAGTGTGCTTTCTGTGTCATGCATTGTTTCACTTTCTTATTTGGAATTTGCTTTTGCGCTGTGCAGATTTAGTTTCATTCTTTTTGTAATGTGTGATTTTGATGATAAAAAACTTGCAGTGTGAGTGTGTTTGGCGTGTCAGCGGAATCTATGCAGTGTTCTTATGATCCAAAAGGAAACAGTGTGCCCACCATTCTCTTACTAAGGCAGGAGCGTTTATATTCACAGGGAGGCTTAAAGGTACTGATTCATGATAAGTATTAACTATTTATAGCACCAAGATGTTACAATTGTGTAGCATTTAACATCGGATTACTTATCTCGGTAATGATTTTTCAGCGGGAAGGAATATTCCGCATAAACCCGGAAAACAGTCAAGAAGAACATGTGAGAGACCAGTTGAATAGGGGGATTGTGCCGGATGACATTGATGTGCACTGTTTGGCGGGCTTAATTAAAGCCTGGTTTCGAGAGCTTCCTTCAGGAGTATTAGATGGACTTTCACCTGAACAGGTTCTTCAATGCAACACAGAAGAAGAATCTGTTGAGCTTGTGAAGCAACTAAAACCAACTGACTCTGCCTTGCTCAACTGGGCTATTGATCTCATGGCTGATGTTGTGGAGGAGGAAGAATTCAACAAAATGAATGCCAGAAATATTGCAATGGTCTTTGCTCCAAACATGACTCAGGTGTGTCATTACATACCTTTGTCTCCTTTATCACTGAAAATCACTTCCTAAGTTTCTACATTTTAGTTTTCCCTTGATTCTTTTCTCGCATGCATGAACTTGGAAATCATATATAGTCTTGACTTTCCTGCTTGTTTTTGTTCATATGTAACAGATGTCTGATCTTTGACTGCTCTCATGCATGCGGTCCAAGTGATGAACTTGCTGAAGACCTTGATAATGAAGACACTTAGAGAGCGTGAAGAAACAACGACGGCAGGATATTCACCCATGTCATTTCGTTCATCGGATCGACAGTCTGAGGACGGGTATGATAGTCATCAAGAAATGGAGATCAGTGGTGAATTAAGAAGAACAACCAAGTCAGATTATGATGAACATGCACACTACAGCCACAGTAGTGAAGAGGAAGAAGAAGTTGGTGCTGAATCTTTGAGTGACATAGAAGAAAGCTTCTTGAAGCGGTTGGATGAGCACACAAAAGAATACTCAGACGAATCTGCAGGAGATTTGCAGGAGGAGTACACTGCTAGCCCCATAAGTCAGTCTGGCAGTAACATGAGAACTGCCATGTCATTTACTAATAGCAAATATGAGAATTCTTGCTTGAGTTGCACACACGGAGAAAAATCAAGGATATCTCAGACTACTGGGGAATCGAAGATTGATATGAGTAGTCCATCACTAGGATGTGCTGTGAGCAATGATGTGGAGATGGTGGTTAAATTTACAGATTCTGTTTCACCAGTGCCAATGTTTACCTCTAGTTAGGAACTTTGATTTCTGTTTAGCAGTATTTGAGGACTATGTTTCAGATTTTTGTCTTTCCAAGCAGGGTTTGCTTGTGTAAATTATACAAGGAGTAGTAGGGAAATGTTTGGATGATGTGGATGTGTGAAGGGTCATGTTCAGTTCAGGGCTAAACTTGGGTCCTTGTGTATTTTCAAATTCTGAAGTTATCTGACCATGCAAAATGAGATGGAGATGGTCATTGGCCAGCCAGCAACATCCTTCATATTTCAGAAGGGTGAAGACTAGGCTTTAGCCTGAGATGGATGTGCTATGTATGCTATGTATCATTAGAATTTAATGGAATCCAATTCCACATTTAAGCATGCCAACTGCCAAGGTTAGAATTTCGGGATTTTATATTTCACCCCGCCAAACCAAAACATATCTTTTAGAGCCCCTCTATAACGACAAAAAAATATTCACTCAACATGATTTACAAAAAGAACAACTTCACCCCCTTTTTAAGAGGTAAGGAGGTGCTTGGTGTCAACTAGCATAAATGCCTAATGTCTCCAAGGTCCATGCAGTTTTATGATTAAGAGTTGCCTTAGTCATAAGTTATACAATTTGTTATAAAATATAAAATCCTTAAAATTAAAAATAATGATAAATTTACCAAATAATCAACATATTTTAGAAACTAATCTAATTTTTTTTAATTCAAAACAAAATACTCCCTCGGTTCCTAAATATAAGACCTAGATAACTTTTTTTTGGAAAAATTAAAGTTGCGAAATAGATTATTAAATCATGATATATTTGATATCTTTTTAGATTATCCATTAGCTTATAGGTAAAATAAACTAGTTTAAGAGAAAAAAATTAGGTAAATCAATTTATAATTAACTTATTTTTTGCTTTTTTTAGGATTTTTCAAAAAAGTCATGTAGGTCCTAAATTGGAGTACAAGAACATTGTGGTCAAGCCATATATAAATGGCATTTCTTCTGCTTTCAAGGATAACAGGAGTATATAACTTTCTAATATGACCAAGAAAAACAGAGTCAAGTGGCAGAGTGGCAGGCTGGCATTAAAACAAATCCCTAATTTTGACGTAGTTGACTTCAAAAGATTGTCTGACGAAAAAAGGTTGAAATTAGACCAGACAATACAAATTTTGTTCAAACATATTTTCTAAAATGAAATACGAAACGATTAGACTAGTCTTAGAGTTGAAACCCATAACCATGATAAATGAGAAATAATGCCCACAAAGAATAGTTTGAATTCAAGTGATAAATGCTTGCGGTCTAAATAGTACTCCCTCCGATCCTTATTATAAGTCACCAACTACCAATTTTTCTTAGTCCTTTTTATAAGTCACTTCATGGTTTTCAATGTGCATTAATTATTTTTTTCCATGTATACTCATATTTAATAGGGGTAGTAGGAGACAGTGATGGTTAATAGTTTAGGAAATAAGTGTAATTATTAGGGGTAATATTAGAAAGTACTTGAATTGTAAGAAAAATTAAATGTATTTAACCAATTTTATTGGTATGTGAGAAAATTAGTTAGGTGACTTATAATAAGGATAGGAGGGAGTACAAGTTTACTAGTATTGAATTTGAGTATATATAAAACATATAATCCCATTGAAAGAGTTAATCCAATTGGGCCATGATGGTTGCATTCATCTCTATATATAATGCCTAAAGAAAATAGCCAACACCATTAGCTCCTTCTCGTTTAACCACTCCATCCATGTTTCTTCCTTGATTCTTCACTAACATCGTTGTTTGTTCATTCATCACTATGGCAAAGTTTTTGGCGGTGGATGAAAATAGGTTGGTATGGAACTCAAAACTCAAAAGAAAGACACTAATGAAGCCACAATATAGTCCTCCTTGGCCTCAAGCTCACAAATCGCAATTCACCATCAAGTGGATGCACTACAAATTGGTTTAATATAACGAATACTACTTGAAAAGTAATCCAGAGTGTCGATTGTTAAATACAGGGTGATACTGAAAACAAATATTTTGGAGGATTAAGTGGAAAAAAATACTTTGCTTATGCATCACCGGAAAATATATTTCATGAGGTTGGATTTCTTTTCTCTATCTTTAAAATACTATTCAGTAATCGTGTATTGCCCGAGTGGTGTGGTTTTGGGGAGATGAGCAACTAACTTTCAAGTTTCAAACACTTGGGAAATTTCATCTTGAGTAATCATGTTTTATTCTTGTATTCAGTTTTCGGCATTGAGTAATACACCTTCCTTTTTATAAAACTATTTTTGACTTTTTTAAAAAAATAAAATGATTTTGCTTTTTCTGATTTTTTTAAACTAGATTTTTACTTGTAAATTAATATGTAATCTAATAATATATAAAATATGTTATGATTAATGACTAATTTAATTTCCTTAATTTTTCTTACAATTGAGTTGGATATTATATCTAAAAGTGTAAAGTAAGAAAAAATTGTGCCATTCAATCAATGTGAACTATCGTTCCAGGATTAGATAATGATACAGCATCTTTAGATAATGAAAAAAATGTGCCATTCAATGTGAACTATCGATCCAGTATAAAGTAAGAAAAAATGTGTCATTCAATCTACATGTGTCATTCGAGCATTGCACAATGCACATGTTAAGGCTTTTTTACACGCAGAGTGATTGAAGTGACAACATAAACATTAACTAATTATGTAAACTGAGTTGTTTTAAATCGACATCTCTCACACATGGCATGGGATTTTAAGTTTTGTTGAAAATAAGGTAGATATAAGAACATTTCAATCACACTAAATGTAAATAGCATTCTATTGCTTGAAGGATATCATGAGTTTTTAACTTTCTATTGTCAAATAAAAAAATTATTTGAATTTCTATTATAATTAAGAAAAAATTGAAATTACAATTTTAACAGTAAAATTTTTCAAAATGAGGCAATTTTAACAACGCCGTTAAATTTAATTAATTTACTTGAGTCCCATAGTTTAATAAAAGCAACAAAAGTTTATTAAAGTTAACGGCATTGTTAAATTTGCCTAATTCATTAAGTTTATTAGTAGGTTTGTACCTTTGTAAATTTAATGGTACCATATGCTCTGGACAAAAAACTTTATTATAAAAAATGGCATCCTTTCATTCATCTGATTTAAATGACTTTAAAAGATTGTTAGACAAAAAATCGGTTAAAACTTAAAAGTAGTCTAAACAATATAAATTTTACTCAAACTGTTTAGAATTGAGACCAATCATCAAAATAACCAAACAAAAATATTGAGATTCAGTGGATTCAATTCGAATGAAAGGGATATTGTTCGTTACAAATTTGAGTTTGAGCATACTTTATTGCAGACGACATTTTGGCAGACATCATTTTTGAGAGATCAAATCCCCGTTAATTTTGAAAGTGCTGGTAGAGATGCCAACAAGCTATTACAATATATAAGAAAAATGCTTAGAAAGAATAGAAGCACTCATTAGTCATTACCTCCATCATATATACATTTGGGTGCATCAGTTCAAAAAATTTACATAAACCTGTGGTCTCTTGGCCCCATATATCTTGTCCAAACACCTTCTCCACAGAATGTGTTGAACAATTATATATACAAGACAAATTAAAGCATAAATGGATGAGATATGATGTGATTTAAGATGCCAAACAAGCTTCCCAGAAGAGTCTGCTCTTTTCCATCTCATCCATCTTCTCTGCACCTGAATCTACACATACTCTCGCTTTTTTCTCTACTTCCATCTCACAATCATCATCTCCTTCTTTATATGTTGTTCCATAACTACAAACCTCCACACCATCTTCATCTTCTCTGTTTTCCTCATCAGACTCATATTCATACATGATAGGATCATAAGAATTTATCAGAATCTCATCAGGTGAACCATTGCAGCAAGACTGAGCATCGTCCTCATCATCACAGGAGGAAATTTGGCAGGCAATATTAGGATCCTTGATGATGGCGTCACAGTTTGGGGCCTCAGAATCTCCAGTGGCTTCGAAACATAGGTAACAAGATACATCTACAGTGCCTTTTATGTCCATCACTGAAAGAGGGAATGAAAGATTATGTTGAACTGTGTAGACTTTTTATACACATAAGAATAAAGTGTTGAAAGAGAAACGTGACGCTTTTGGCGAAAAGGGACAAAGATGCCTAGAAATGAGACTTTTCAAGTCCATATTATGATATGATACTCCCTCCGGTCATAAATATAAGACCTAATTAACTTTTTCTTGAAAATCCTTAAAAGACAAAATAAGTTAATTATAAATTGATTTACCTAATTTTTTCCCTTAAACTAGTTTATTTTACCTATAAACTAATGAATAATCTAAAAATATATCAAATATGTCATCATTTAATAACCTATTTCGCAACCTTAATCTCTCCAAAAAAAAGTCAATTAGGTCCTATATTTAGGACCAGGTAGTATATAAATATGCCTCAAGATTGTTGTGGGCGTCTTCTAGAAGGCGAATATTATGATTAGATCATGTCCAATTGCAATTAGGCGGATTTTTACCCACCCCTTCTAGAACATCCATGCCCATGCGGGCTCATTTTACCACATTGAGGAAAGAGATGTGACCATTATTCAAATTATTTATCTATCTTTTTATGAAACAAACGGATAATTACAGGTAAAGAATATCTAACAAACAGAGAAGAGAATATAAAAACAATTCGCTGCGATAACGATAACCTTGCGGGAAAGTTCTCAAGTAAATAATACTAGTACTACGCTGCTACCAAATATAATATCCATTTAATTTTTCAAAAATTAAGAATGAATATACAGATTTAAATTGTTTAAATTTGTTTTTTCCTTAAAAATATATTATTTTGTTTATAAACTGATACATTATCTAATTACATATAACATATACTAAAATTTAGTGGTATATTTTATATCCTTAACCCCCACAAAAAAATCAGTTAACATAAAACATATACTAATTAGAATTAGAGTTAATAGAAGATAGAAGTTTAATTTTATTTGTAAAATGTTAGTACTCGTCGTCTCTCTAATTTAAGGAAAAATAGATAGATGCTTGTATAAATCCTTATCTGATTGAGTCAGGGAATTGTATAATATATAATGTTTCATGAGGCATAATACAGCCGCCCCTCGAAATATACTCAAGCAGTTTTTGACTTAAATTTATTGGTACTGAAGCCTCCTCCAATTAAGAGGGCAAAAAAGTCCGAGAAAAGGAAAACTTCAACCAACGAACTATCACGAAAATCAATAATCAAAAATACAGGCAATTGTGGTGTTGTTTTAATTTATATATGCGTTTTTACATTTGTAATAAAAAAAATATATGCTTTTTTACAAATATTTTAATACCGATGCGAATTCATCTATGTGAGAACGTACATGCAATTATCACACCCAGAAATATTATTTAATTTTTCAAGAAGAGAGATATATTATTTAATAAGGTTAAATATTTGCATCAAGTTTTATTTTAGTTTTTTATGTTTGAAAAATATACTTTTTAGACCTTTTAGGCTAACACCGTTATTGACTTATCAAATTTAAAAGGTGATTCTATAGAGAAAAATAGTTAAATTTAATTTTTTAGTATAATTATTCTTATATTTTAAAATTTAATCAATTTTATAAACATTTTAATAGAAAATCACCTTTTAGACTCAATGAGTTAGATTTTTCTGTTAAATGAAACTAACGGTGTTAACGAAAAATGACTAAAAATGCACTTTTCAAATTTAATAGATTAAAATAAAACTTGATGAAAACATAAATGACTATAAGTCTATAACTATACTTTAACCTATTTAATAATTTTCATACAATCATAGTAGACTTGGTGACATGTACTTTTTTTACATCTTAAAATTAAGATATGTCTACTCTTACGTTGAATATTTGTCAAAGACAATTAATGAGGTGTGCAAAAACATTAATTTAACTGAAAATGAATGTATATATTGTGTAATTAGCATGATACAATGCGTGGTTCCATTTGATTTTTATAATAAATAAAAATACAGGTTTTCTCCCTCTTTTGCAGGTTCTCTAGAGGGATTTTGTGGTCTTATTCTGGATGTTATTTCTGCTCTTCTTGTGAGTGTATGTTTGTTTTGGTTTCTATGTATCTTGTGTAACATTCACGTTTCTGAAAGCCTGATAGCTACCAAGTGCCTTGTAGTCCAATATTATGACATCTCTCCATTTTGTGAGAGGTTGTGAGTTCGATTTTACTTCTAACCTCGAGTCGTTAGTAGTTACCCCTTTAATTTTTTTTACAAAAATGAAAGCCTCATGGCTTGATTCATTGATTCATCATGTCTTATGTTGTTTGTATATAAGTTTTATTTATATCTAATAAATGAATTTTCAGGACCAAGAGCGAGTACATCGTCCGTTTAATTAAGCTTCCCCTTGATCTTGAGTCTTAACAATTTAAACATGGTTGCAGTCTCCCCCATGGCCCTCAGTTTTGATCATACAAAGAAGTGCGCTTTAGCAATTTCGGATCAGAGTAAACGCATAGTCACTGATACAAACATTCTAGATTTGAAAATTTTTAAGGGAAATCAACTCGTTAATTAATATGAATAATGGTATTTTAAAAATTAAATATTGGTCATAAAATGGACAAAGGGGCGAGCTGGTGACAGCAGAGAAGTGAAGTAATAGTAAGGAAGACAGATTTGAAACTTTTGAGGCATTTGGGGACGCTTCTTCTGAGAGAATCTTCTTCCATTGTGGTAGGGGTTAGGAGTTAGGACCACCAAAATATTAAGCATGATGTGATCACCTCCACATTATACTTTGATTACTAATTATAGAATCTACTCAATTCTACTCAATTCGTTCTTAAATATAAGATCACTTTTCTAATTTGATTAGATTAAGAATGTAAGTTAAACTTGCTATTAACGCATGATATTACCAATTTATACTAACCGTAACATTTATCTTCACTCTCTCTTTCTTGCTTGTTACTATAGATAAACATTGTTAGAGTTAATTTTGGAAAAACTTGGGAAAAAATAGAAAGTGATCTTATATTTAGAAGTAATTTGAAATGTTATAGTGATCTTATATTTAGGAAAGGAGGGAGTATTTGAGGAGTTAAAATATAAAACATATTTCTACTTTTCACACGTCTATCTAAATTATCCTTATTAATACTTATTACTTCGTCTGTTCCTAAATATAAGACCACTCTTAAAATTCAACTTGTTCCTATGATTACTTTCTAACATTTCCCAATTTTTCCCAAATTAACCCTACAATACTTATCTATAATAACAAGTAAAAGAGGGAGAGTGAGGATAAAGATATATAATTGGGATAAATTTGTAACATGGGGATTTATATGCAAACTTTTAAAGCATTACTCTAAAGCAAAAATTAGACATTACCGTGTTTCACAAGTCCTTTTTTTTTATCAGTATTTGCCACGTAAAACTCGTTAAACTTGCATGATATGCCCAAATCATGTGAATCAAGTTCTTTATCATAATACTTGAACTAGCTTCAACCCACCCCCGTAAGCCTTTGGACGAAAAATGCAGAACTTTTGAAGAAATCAATAAAATTTGAAAAAATAAAATTGTTCAAGACAAATCGAATTAACAGTACTCTCAATTATCTATATGTACTAACAACATTTACTCATTCTACTTTTACATAATTAGATATATTTTCCCGCCAAATATGAAAAATAGATTGCCTTATTTTATTATGTTGTCAATATACGGAGTACTAAATAAAAGTTTCACGAAATAAAGCATGATACTGAATAACTGATGAGTTCATTAATTTGGATTATAATCGAACGCACCCACCGTCCATTGAAACCACTTGCAAGAAAGTACCATATCCTCTCCCATGATCTTCTCGAGAGAAATAGTTGCTTCTGTCAATCCAATCAATTGAGGCTAGGATGGGAATGGGTCAACCCATGACATATGACATTTAGGGCTGAGCAAATCAAACCGAAAACCGAAAACCGAACCGAACCGAATTGAATTCGGTTATTTCGGTTCGGTTATTTCGGTTTTGTAGTTCAGTTATTTCGGTGTTCGGTTTTCGGTTCGTTTTTTAAAAAATAATTCGGTTAACCGAATAACCGAATTAATAAAAAAAATAATAAAAAAATATTATTTTATCATATTTTTCTTTAGATAAGTAAAAATTTAGAGTTTAAATCTATAGTTTTTGTATTCCTTCTTTTAAATTAAAAATGATATGCAATATATCAATATAAAATGTGGAGTTATATATGTTGAAAATGAACAAAAAAATTGAATTTAATATAAAATAAAGAAATTTCGGTTTTTTCGGTTAAAACCGAAACCGAACCGAAATATTTCGGTTATTTCGGTTCGGTTCCCAACACTAATCGGTTTCGGTTCGGTTTTGAGAATAATCATAATTCGGTTATTTCGGTTTTCACCGAAAACGAACCGAAAAACCGAATGTTCTGCCCTAATGACATTTACTCATAAATAGTTCAATCTTATAATTGGACTTATTGTAGACCAATCTATGTAAATAAATTAGGACTTTTAAAGGCTTTGAACATAGGCCTGACCTGCTAGCTCACTTGCTATTCTGTAATATTTATGATTTCCAAATTTCACTTGTTTTAAATGTGCCTAAATGAAATATTATACTCTTTTTTTATAATGAATAAAGATCACAACAAACTGAAATATTATACTCTCAATATAAGTAAATCATCACATTTTCTACAATAAAAGTGAATGTGTGTGGGTAAATATAATTTTGAAGCCATAAAGACCTTTTGAGACATATATATGCTTTTAATAGGTTTAAAAAGATATGGAATCAAAGCTATATGATTTTAAATATATTTAATGGCCTGCATTTTAAGTATGCTTTTAAAAAGGTCTTATATCATGTCATTTTTTTTAAGGCTCTGGCAAAAAAAGAGTTAACATATAGGACTAAGACTTGGATTTCACATTTTTGTTGCAAATTCAGGTCTATTGCTTAGCTAGGCCTTGACCTTGACTATTTCCATCCTAATGCCATGCAAACGCTATTACTAAACAAATCTCACTTGCAAATAATTTCTCACATGATGAGAAGAAAGCTACAGAATTAAAATCTTGAATTAATGCCATTCTTATCTATGGTTGGAACCATAAAGTTAAAATACAATCAATAGGCGTGGAGGGAAAAATCAATCAATTAATAATCAATGTCTAAATAAACTTTCATGTTACAGAAATTACAAATCGTATAAACATCAGATGGATCATGAATTACAATGTGAATTCTACAATGTTTCGCTTCAGTAAGGCTTATTCTGCTTGTTGTCCCTCTTGAGCTGAACCTTTAATTTCTTACCACTTAATTGGAATCCATTCATCATACTAATGGCCGCTTGTGCAGCATCTGGAGAGTCATAACTTACAAACCCTGTGAATTGTACAACGATAAGACACCAAAATCTCCAAGCAAACCCATTAAATTCATTAACAAAGTGCCTACAGGGCTTACCAAAACATTTGCTCACACCAGTTGCTTTATCAACAAACACTTTAGCACTCAATACCCTACCAAATGGCTGAAATGCATTTGCTAGCTCCTGGTCTCCAAATTCAGGAGGTATGTGATAAATAAATAGATTGGCACCCGGTGGTCCTGAATTGGAGAAAGTGAAAATATTGACAGACTTGTCACTGACAGTGAATATTCAATGTTTTTTCAATAATCAATAATAATGAAAAAACCACGATGGAATATGCATAACTACAGATACAACAGACCTTCAACCTGACTACTTGAGTTTTTATTGGCACCTAAAGATGCAGCAGAGTTGCTACTCCCACCTGCAGGTGAAATTGAACCAGGAGAGCTACTCACAGGCCTAGGACTTATCACTCCTCCTGGGTATGCCACCGGATGCTGCATACCTGGAACTGCTGGATAAGAACCATAGTAACTTCCAGTCGGCACAGGATAATTTCTAGGGTTCATATTGGCACCAAGTTCAGGCCCCAGTGCATTTCCTTGATTCATGTGAGGCATCATATTATGGAAACCAGGTTGATTCTGCAATGGTGGCAAGCGGTACGGCATAAGCCCATAGCCCCCATGAGCCTATCAAGATAACATTATCATCAGTCAAACATTCACTCGTGAAGATACTAAACTGATGAAGACAGATTTATGACAGGATGATATGATGATGTTGAAAAAGAACATTGCCTGAATGTGTCATTAGGGTAAACGTGCAATGGTAGAAAATGTATATAATTTACCTGATAGCCATATCCATTATATTGTGGGACATAACTCATTGGCAAGGCTCCAAACAATGACTGATGTTGCGAATCATTATGTGGAGCATTAGAAGCTTGGGATTGTGCTTTCTGAGCCCTCCGAGCTTGCCTTTCCTTTTCTGTATCTGCCCATTTGACTACCAAAGGAACGCTTGAACCCTATAGAAGAATAATCAGATCACAATAAAATGGATTAATCTACATATCTATGTAGCAACATCATTGGCAATCATAATACATTCATATCAACCAAGACAACTATATAAAGAAAAGGTAGAAGACTGAAGTCCACAGTATGACCAATCACTTTATCTAATTACTGACAGCCAGGAGATGCAATTTTAAAATACAGCCATGATCTAATTGATTGAATATGACAGAAATTTGTGTATGGCTCCAAAAAGTTTTTTTTTTGGCAGGTTCACAAATACTTATGCTAGTGCTCAAGTTTGTTCAACTTGGGCAGAAATTAATGCAAACAGTATAATAAGCTGCCTCATAGGCCAGAGTGATATCTGGCCCAGAGACTTGGGTTCAATTTGAGTCTATCATACAAAAGATAACTCAGGCTTGAGCATGAAAAAACATCTTGCATATATTGAGGATAAAAGGCCATTTTAAATTTCCAAATACAGATAAAGTTTAATATACTAAGTATTTGCGCTTCTGCAATTACATTCAACACACAAGATTTAATGTTGATGTCCCTCACCAACAGGATTTTGTGGCTGAATGCCGCTTGAAGGTCCAAAATGCTGCAAGCACAATTTACAACTAAAATCGTAATTATGTTTAAAAGCATGCTCTCTCCATTCTATCACACACGCACACACAACTAAAAACTTCATGAATCAACATTGATGAATAATGCGCATCAATAAATAAGCTTGGCACGTGTATTTGTCAGTACAATAAAAACCATGTCTTCTTCCATGAAAAAAAATTAAAAAAATGATTTTCCATAAATCAAGCTAGATTTTGCTATTAGAATTTGTTCAATTCAAGTGACGGAAAAAATTTCAATGCAAAGTGGAGAGATTTTAATGTTCTCTTATTTAGCTTGGCTATAGGGAAGAAGAAAAGAGGGAGTTTTAGTTTTCGTTTTCGTTTTTTACCCCCTGGATGTGACAAAATGACCTTTATACCCGCTTTCAAATTTAGGTTTTTATTTTTACTCTTTACCAAAAAAAAGGTTGTGTTATAATTTATTTGTTTTAAAAACATAACAACATTACCAATGGGAATTGAGTTGAGTGGAAAAGGCCAGTTTCTCAAAACATGAAAACCAATGTTCAAATTCTTGTTGGGAGAAGTGCCAATATGTAATGTCTGACTATACCAGGAACAGGATTGGCTTCATTAAGAGGTACCTAAGCTTAGCAAATAGAAAAAAGTAATGTAACACCTCACTTATCATACATTCGTTCATCATTCACCCAAATATTTTTTTCCCAACAGCCGTTTTCAAAAATTATTTAACTACTTTTATCATATAATCTCATTATAAAGGTTAACAACAGCTAAATTGAAAATAGGATGAGAAGAAGATGGGGCAGGAGGAGCATGGGGATAGACAAATGATTTTTTGGATACCAAGTATTATGGGAGCGAAAATTCCCCCCCCCCCCCCCCGGGGGTCCAAATACCTCCAACCAAACATATAATCAGACCTGGCAAGTATTTTGACTCAGCTACTATAGTTGCAGCACGTAATTCATATTCCCCCCTTGCTTACAGTGTTAAATTACAGTAGCAGACGGAAAAATTTCAGCCCATAGTGGAACGATTGATTCCATACGGATAAACAGATTCTGTAATGTCCAGAATTCAAGAAATAGTTTAATTAAACTAACCTCCATCTTATGTTTTCCATTGATTGCCTCCAGAGCAGCAAGGGCCTGATCTTTGGTTTCATACTTCAAAAACGCACAGCCTGCCACAAAGGAAAACATGCAATAAGTCATTGTAGTTCAAGAAAACAAAAAGAAAAGAGTATATTTAACTTCTAAACTCTAAAGTAGTACCTTTACTTGTTTGCTGAGAACCTCTCAAGATCTGTAGATCCTTGATGGTTCCATACTTAGAGAAAAGAGCGGAGACTTCAGCTTCAGAAACATTCTTCGGAAGCATGCCAATGAAGAGCTTGTGTTCTGGAAAGGAAGCCAAAACTTATTCATCAAGGCACATTTACACATTTCAAAATGCCTACCTAAAAAGGAAAAGAAAAATGAAAGCATGACAAAGGAAAACTACCTTAAAAGATTTAAAGACATTCACATAGCATATTTGCTAAACAAAGTTTTCAACAAACTAAAGGAAATAAACCAGACCTAGTCTCTCCAACTCGCCATCCGCATACTTCACTTGCAATGGACTCAATGCCTGAATTGGAAACAAAAAAACAGAATGTTCCACGTCAAAATAAAAATCACAAGAACACATGATATCTCACAACAATGTAAGCAAAGACATCCATAAAGTTATCATTACGGGCACTGAGGGTAAGAATAACGCTAGTCAAGAAATCAAAATATTCCAGATCATGCAAAGTGTTCCTACAACTCCCATAGATCACAACTCATAACATTGCCTGAGCAACCACCAGGGGGTCAAGATGCATAAAAGCCAAAAGCAAATATTCCAAACAAATGGTTTACTACTCATTGTTCAAAAATAATTTCAAGCAAGCAAATGGCCTATTCCAAATGATATTACCAGTATACCCTAACTATCTATCTTTGTCTCCACCCTTTCTCTCTCATTGTCTAATATCATGGAGCATTGAGAAGGATAATTTGGGGAAATTTTGGTAAAAATTAGAAATAAGTCTTATATTTAAGACCGAAGGGAGTAATATTTCTACACAAATGGATCACAACTCATTGTTCTAAAAAATTTGATGCTCCATTTCCCTCAAAATCATTCCACATTAATACTTACAGTTACCATACAAGTAACACGAAAGCACACTAATTATAGACACAAATCTGTGGAAAAGAGACCTAAAATAGGTCACAGTTAAAGCTGCAGTAGAGAATTCAGTTAGGAATCCAAAAATAGAAAGTACCACACACAACACTAAAACTAGATCGCTCCAGTGACAATTACAGAACTACCCTCCGATCTCAGAATCCAATTCTACATTACAAAGAAAAAAGAGAGAGAGAGAAAGCGAAGAAACCCCGGGGAGAGTCTTCTTGTTATGACAGGCATTGACGGCCTTGTCAGCCTCGTGTCTGGAAGGGCAAATCAGGAAACAACAGCCTGCAAGGAAAGGAAAGGAAAGGAAAGGAAAGGAAAGGAAAGTGAATTGCGTAGGAAATGTGAGAAGGAATTGAATTGAATTGAAAGAAGAGGAAGCTCTTACCTCTGGAGGAGCGAGTGATTTTGTCTTTGATGATGTTGACTTGCTCCACAATTGCGAACTCCTTGAACATTCCGAGAAGCTCTGCCTCCGTCATGTGCTTGGGGACTTGGCCTACGAACAGTTTCACGCTCTCTTCTTCTCTCTCCTTTCTCTCCTCCGCCATTATTAATGCTTCAACCTTTCTCTCTCTTCAATCTCTGAAACTGAAAGTGGAAGTGAATTTCTTTCTCTCTCCTCTCAGTTTGGTTTTTTTGGAGTCGTCGCTGGGAAATTGGGGACTTTCTGAATGGCAAAGTTGGATCTTCGATGGATATAATTAATTATTATTGTTATTATTTTTATATTTATTGTTTATTCGTGAATTGAGAATGTTGCAGTAAGGGCATGTTACGCGCTGTTTTTACGAAACTGCCATTACAGCTGTTGGAGCAGTAAGAAGTAAGAAGTAGTACTTCGTGTTTTGTGGCATTTTATGCCTCACTTCTCTTGCTGTAGTGTACTCCATGTCTCTGCAGTTACAAAACTACTTTGGTCTTTATTTTTATTTGTTATAAACTATCCTAAAATATTTTTAACCGTTTAATTAATAATAAACCCTTTTCATATGAGAAACTCTGTTTCTAAATAAAAAACAATCGTTATGCTTCTGAGAAAGAAAAAAAAAACAATCGTGGATAATATGAATTTAGTGATAAAAAATGAAATTTCATGTTGTAAATAAATGTAATGATAAAACAACAACAATAAAGTTTTATCCCAACAAAGTGGGATCGGCTATATGGATAATATGAATGTAATGATAAAAAATAAAATTTGATATTGTAAACTAATATTTAAAACACATATAACAAATAAGTATATAACTGTAAATAAATATTTTAATCAATATAATATTGTTGTAATCCTTCTAATTGATAGCACTAAAAGTTTTTTAATTTATTTTGAGTATCTCTATAAAAAAAATACAATAAATAAATATAATTTTAAAATTTATCAATTTTATTTTATTTTGCAGAATGTAGAGGGCGAGAAGTAGGGGAGAAAGAAAGTGGGGACAAAAAATCAGTGAAGAACTTAAGATGCTGGGAAAGGTAATTCTGTAACTAAAAATTCAATTTTTGGTTCTTTTAATTAATTTTCTTTTAAAAGGTCATTAGAAATAATTAATTTTTTCCTCATTCATTGTCCCTTAATTTTCCTATTATAATAAATTAATTAACTATTAAAATTTTATAATAAATAAGTAATTATATTTTAAATTTTTGAATACAGTTTTTGATCCACATTATAATAAAACTATAATTCTCTCTAACATTTAAATTAATAACATTTTATATTCATTAATTGTATTTTGAAATATTGTTTACCTATTGACATTCGACCTAATAATATCTCATACTCCCTCCGGTCCTAAATATAAGACTTAATTGACTTTTTTTATAAATAAGTTATAAATTGATTTAATAGGTTAATTATAAATTGATTTACCTAATTTTTTTCCTTAGATTAGTTTATTTTACCTATAAATTAATGTATAATCTAAATATATCAAATATGTCATGATTTAATAGTCTATTTCGCAACCTTAACCTCTCCAAAAAAAGTCAATTAGGTCTTATATTTAGAACCGGGGTAGTATTAACTATTATATTAAAATAGGATGATAAAAAATTAAAATCTGGAGTTGAATAAAATCATATTTCAAATACAAAAAAATTAAATAAAGAGTATATTTTAACTTGATAATGGTGTAAGAACAAGTTGTGCGAGATGTGTGGGAGATACTGTTAAGCCTTGCGGACAAGGGGTTACGTTGGACTTGGAAATGATGGTATATGACAATAGTATGTTTGGTTGTGTGAAAGAAATTAAAGAATTAGAAATGGAAAGAGTAAGAGATGGAAAGTAGGGGTAATAATGAGAGAGTAACGTTTGTGGGCCCTACGATAAGTATGAGATAGAGAGAGAAAACTTGTGGGCCCCGAGATATATGTAAATGGTCATATTACCCCTTAATTTTTCAATTATTTACAACTCACTCTCTTTTATTTCATGGAACCAAATAAGCCCTAAAAGTACTGCTAACGAAAGCATATATAGAAACAGCCTTAACATTAAGTTCTAACCGCAACGTGCTTACATTTGTGGCAATGTTTTTAAATGTGTGTGAACTTATTCAATAATCTAGCTTGGTTGTAACGAAATTGCTCATGTCTAAACAATAATAGTGAATTTCAAGAATGATCCCTCGCTCCATACTAGAATATTATTGTCAAAGTATCTTGCGATGGATCTTTTTCCGTGTTTGGTGACTCTGATTTAACCTTGAACGATCATATATATTAGCTGCATTTATCATAACTAAAATTCTTTTCATAATTATATATTTTTGAAAATATTCATATGTATAGCAAATTAGCAACAATCTGTTAGACTAAATGTAAATTAATGATGCATATAATATTTCAAAAATATAGTGCAGCATTACAATAAAAAGCAATCTATTTACTTTTTTAATCATATTGAATTAGTCGATTGGATCTTGGGAATTGAGATTCGATTGGGGTATTTTTTTACCAATTATCCTTCATTTACATATTTTTTTTATTTTATAAATTTTAAAATGAAGACACTGATTTTGAAATGGTATGACCATTTTTACCCTTTCTATCTCAGCTGCAAAATTTCTAATAGATAAATCCAGGTTTTATATACCCAAAAACAATGCCAATTATGGAACTTAATTACTTCCAACAAATTCAAACGAGAATTGTTGTCAAAAAAGTAAAACGACAACAACATGATGATTATCCATAGCATTAGCATAATAAATGCGGCATGTACAAAAAAAAAAACACAAATGCGGCGGCTTGCCATTTTTTTTCTAATAACAAATGTGGCTTACTTACTTTTACATATAGGCGCTGAAACTTGTCTTTGCCGGATTAAAAAAACACAATAGAAAAAAAAAATACTGGCAAAAGTGAGGATAAAGTGATACATCTTAAATAAACCGAATCAAATCAATATTAGATGACTACTATGACGACTTAAAACTGAAAATAAAAAACACATGACAACCTAAAAGCACAAGCATACAGAGAACAACTAAAACGAACACAACGAAAAGCTATAATCACTTAGACCAAAAGGTAATCAGTACTTTAAAGTCATGTCAAGACTTAAATCCTATCTTGAACCATCTACATGACAACTGAATATGCATGCCTCAGAGTCTTATAGAGCATGATTTTATACTACCTAGCAGCATCAATTAGACATAGGACAAGAGAAAACACCACTAGCCAAACTTGGTATAAAGATGTGAGGTATTTGTAACCCAAGATGTTGACTGATAGCTTTTAAACTACTGAAAGGGATCTTTGTACAATTTTGTTGATATAATATAATGATGTGGGCATACAAACCCTATATGAAGTTTGTCAAGATTCTTGTGATAATGATGATAGGGAGAAAGGCTAATCAAAGATAGCAAGCTTCTTAATGCTAAAGGAAGTGTAAACCAAAACAAGTTACAAAACATACAAGCAAACATAGATAGTAGGGTTAGATATTTTGATACACAATATTTATTATATGCTCCCTCCATTCCTAAATATAAGATCACTTTGGGGAAGTAGATAAGTTCCTAAATATAAGATCACTTCCTATTTTATCCCAAATTTTGCCCAAACTACCCTTATACTCCCTCTTTTCATTGAAAACCCCCTCCTTTTAAAGTTAAGTAATTGAGGGGATTTTGGGAAGATCATGTAATTTTATTGTCTTCCTTAATCTCCCCAAATTAACCAAAGTGATCTTATATTTAGGAACGGAGGGAGTACATACATTATTATATTGTTATATTAGGACTTAATGAATTATGAATATTCTAATCATTAAAATATCTTCTAGTGGCCTACACTTAAAATACATTAGGTTCGGTATAGGGTAATAAGACCATATCTTTTAAACAATTCATACATGACTCATAAGTTTAGAGACATGTTGATTGCTGTATTTGTTTATAAAAAAAGAGGTTCCTAATGGAGATCTCTATTAGCCAGAAGATTTAGATTCCTTTGATTCTTCCTTTCTATTTTTGGTGGTTTGAAGGAGCCTTTGTAGGTCATTGATTTTTTTTTACAGATCAATGAGCATGACGAGAAGTATTTATGAATTAAAGTCTTCCATGGTTTACTCTCAAATTGATAAAAATTTTATATACATGTTTTGCTTTAATTATAGGATTTATCCATTAAGTAGTATTCACAATAAGGACCTCTTTATAGCTGATATAGTAAACCTAAAAGTCCCTGTCAGAATCATGCATATGTGTGGAGTTCTTTTTGGCAAAAACTCTGCTAAATCCCCTACCATCATAGTATCTAAGGGTTCCTTCCGAATACGCTTCCTTTTCCTGTAAGAAATTATGGCTCCAAGGAAAAGGAATGCGCCCCCACAAAGATCAGACATGAAGTTTGACCTCACAAATACCGATATGCAGCTAAAGAACTACGCTGGATATTAGACATCTCCTCGTACCCACACATCATTTCACAATGATGCTTCAGTCTTCAATATATAATTAACACTACTGGCAAAACATATAAACTACATAAAAGAGCAAAGTTACTCTTTCCAAGCCATGATATAACACCAACATATATGTTTAATATAACAAAATATTATGTTAAAGAGCAAAGTTACTCTTTTCACGTATGAGATCAAATTGATTTTTTGTAAACGTCATCATTACTATTTATCATTCTTTCCCTAAATTAATTTAGCTTACATATAAACTACTCCCTCCGTTCCTAAATATAAGATCACTTTTGAAATTCAACTTGTTCATAATTATAAGATCACTTTCTAACTTTTCCAACTTTTTCCCAAATTTACCCTACAATGCTTATCTATAATGACAATTAACAAGCAAAAGAGGGAGAGTGAGGATAAAGATATATAGTTGAAATAAATTGGTAATATCATGTATGAATAACTAACTTAACTAACTTCTTTAATCTACTCAAATTAAGGAAAATGATCTTATATTTAAGAACGAATGGAGTATTACAATACGTAAGTCAATCATATGTAACATATTTTATTTCTTTAGTCTTTTTATTAAGCATTTCCAAGATGTTTAGATGAAGAAAGGACGGTATAGCTAGCTCCAAAACCTTCACTCTTATCAAATTGGCCGTGTAAATACTTAATACTTGACAAAAAAAAAATTGTATTCTATCTAGTTCTAATTGCAAGATTATTTTGAATTTTTATGGAGAAATTAAAGATGTAAAATTAATCATTTTAAATTTTCAATATTTATATTTTTCCTTCAAACTATTTTTTCTATTTATTAACTGACTTATATTCAAATTATATATGTCATATATTGGAATTTAGTGATTTAATTTGCTTATATACCTCAAAAAAAATAAAGTGATTATTTGGTATATGACAAACTAAATATTTACAGCTCGTGACTAACCTGAACCAAATTAACAACATCCTATTTAGTATATTTACAGAACAGCTTCCGTTCCATGGACGCTACAATAAATTTGAAAATTACAAAAGGCTAGGTAGGGTGTGTGGGACGTTGTGGCGGAAAAAACGGAAATGGACTGGCACGTGTGAGAGATATCCGTTGGGGAGACAAGTGGGAGGCCTGAAGAAGGGTAGCACTGCAATTAAAGAAGGAGACAAGGGCCTTTTAGTAATTCAATGTTGGAAACGAGGTACAAAGATAAGGACGCCAGACTGTCCCGCCAAGACTCTTGCCAAATTGTTCAACTATCCCCACGTTCTCTCACTCAATATATATTAGTATAATTTATTTATTTTTGTTACTTATATTAGTATTGGAGTATTATTTTTCTGCCAATAATAACAAATTCACTATTTTCCTTTTTGCAAGCTGGATGGCCCCCCTCTCCTTTCATTGGCCAACCTAATGAAGACAAAAACAATATGACCCCTCTCCTTCATACTCCTTTTTCTGTTTTTCACATTTTTCATCCCCACCTATTTCTTTTAATCTCAAAATACTTACACTTTTACCTGTTTATTATTAATCTTAAGTATCTAAATCAAAAGCGAACTTATATGTTTATATCTTTCTTCTCTTCGTCCCCCAAATTGACTCTTCAGCTACATTCTTTTTGAACACATTTTTCGGACCAAACACAACAGCAAAACCAACTAACGCGACTGACAAGCTACATTCAGATTACCAGATTCAGATTCAACAAGTAATTATTTCTTTACTAGATTTAGATTCACTAAGTAATTATTTCCAGTTTTAATACATTACATATTTACATGAAAGGAGAGTATGTATAAATACGACAAAATTCCTGAACATAATATATGGATACAAAGTTATGTACAGGTGAAAGAAAAGATACAAAGTCATGTCACCAAAAAGAATACAAAGTTATGACTCTTGTCCTAAAACGAGAAATAAATTCCCCCCTTTCTATTTTGGCCTAGTAGAATCAGCAATAAGTCAACATATTTCTCCATCATTTGACTTATATTATTGTGCTTATTTGTTTATTAATTTTAGACTTTCTTACAGATAATGCCCTGCCAGGGTGGAGGCGAGGGGCGTTATCAATGCATATCAACATCAACAACAAGTCAACAACACATTATATGTACTAACTAATTAAGCTTCCATTGCCCAATATTTTCATGGTCCAAAAGAAAATGCCCAATATTTTCAATGTGTTCGTCAAAATAGGCGAAATATATATTCCGTCCTTATTAAAAGTCATGAAAAACTATTATGAGTAAAGTTAAGGAATGAGTTTTAACTGAGTTAATAAAATTATAGAGATTTTGCTGTATCACATCAGAAAATTAAGTCAAACTTATAAAAAGTAAATGACTAACTTTTAAATGGAAGTGTTAGTTTTGACTTTTGAAGAAGTCCCTTAATTAAAAAGTATCAAAATAAAAATATCAATATCAAATAACAAAATTCTAACAAGTTGTAGTTTTACTTATGATACAAGTCGTAGTACTCCCTCCGTTTCTAAATGTAAGAACACTTTGACTTTTTTGGAGAATCCTAAGAAAGCAAAATAGGGTAATTAAAAATTGATTTTCCAAATTTTTTCACTAAACTAGTTTATTTGACTTATGAACTTACAAATGATCTAATAATATTTAAAATATGTTATGATTAAGTTGTTCATTTTGTTTTCTTAGGATTCTCCAAAAAATTCAAAATGCTCTTATATTTAGTAACGGAGGGAGTAGTTTATTTTGAACAACAATAAGTCGTCGTAGTATTTCTATCTTAGTCATCAATTACGGGCGACTCATCCATATAACATGCGATACTTGCGTCTACTTATACTATGAATGAAAATGCAGAATGTCATAATACATTAATGATTAAACACAATAATCAACAGTTTGACACAGTAACCCAACATAAAAATGAAACGAACCTTGTTTTTTGAACCGAAAATGAAACAAACCTGAACACTATTATTATGGCTAAAGTGCAAAAATGCCCATGTAATTATTACGAAGGTGCAAAAATAGTCATGTAAATTTTTGGAGCAAAACTGTCCATCAAATTTTAAAACTGAAGTAAAAATGTCCATCACAGTCATCTTCTGCTCATTCATCTCTCATTAAAACATGTGGCAAACTTATTTATTTATTTGCCCTTGTGTGATGATAACGCGACATAGGATAATGAGTGAAAAAGTCAAAAAAAAAAACTGTGATGGACATTTTTCTTCAATTTTAAAATTTGATTGAAAATTTTACTCCAAAAAGTTTTACATGGCTATTTTTGCACTTTCGTGACAATTACGCTGGCATTTTTGCACTTAAACCCTATTATTACCTCAAAGTATGCACTTGCAGCAAGCCTCGTAGGAGGCTATCCTCAATGCAGTTTTTAAATAATGACAATGCTATTCCCTCTTATTCAAATTATTTGAGGTAGTTAATCATTTTACATGAATTAGGAAAGTATAGTGGGGTCACTTATATTGTGGGTAAATTTAATGTTATTTATCAATTTTAGTTTTATATTATTTATTATACACACTCTCTCCTTTTTACATTTTGTGTAGGGACAAAAATAGAAATTGAATATTACCTTTATGATTATAATGCCAGCAAAATAATTTTATTTTATCTCTCATATTATGGAGCTGGCGAGTATTTCATACCAAGGTGATATAAAAACTGGGATCTGTATCAAAAAAAAAAACTGGGATAAAATGATATTCAGACTTTTTGAATGATTAACATATGGATTCTTACAATTTTAATTTAATTTAATTGATGAGAAATACTCGCTGAATAAGACGCAACATCCAAAATATATTTTTCACGCCTTTATCCACTTGGGAAATCATATAATTAAAAATTGAAGGAATACCTCTAGCATTGTTGTAAAAGTTCTGTATCAACCATTTTTAGTTAAAATTATGGACATCATGCATGTCAATTTCTGTAGCCTATGAGTCTATGACTATAATTATGGATATCATGCATGTCAATTTCTGTAGCCTATGAGTCTATGACTATCTTGACATAAAAGAAATGATAGGTTGATTTCAGAAATCAGAAAATATAAATAATGAAGAAAGCTCAAAGCTTGGAAAACAGAGTGATATTGAAAAACTCAAAGTCGACAACTTATGGAGTTTAAAAACAGTAATCATAATGATTAGTATCATTGCAATTGGGTGCTAATGCATATTGAAGTGATGGCGATTTATGGAGGAATGTACCAATCACATCCGATCTTGTGTTTGGTTCAAAGCATTTACAAAGTGTAATTATACACGGGAAGTAAGTACGATAATGAAGGTGCTAAACTAATGATTGTCTAACAAGAATTTATTCAAAATGAATATACCTACTGTTTTCCTTTAAATAGAGAGAATCTAGGCTCTTGGACCATCTTCTAAAAATGAGACCTGGAGTTAATTCCTTTAACGGTTACTATTATTCTTATGCCATTCATTTTATGACTCATCCAGTAAGCAATTGAAAAAAAAATTATTGATAGAAAGTTATATAAAGTCAAATTAATTAAATCATAAAACACATGTAGATAGAGCTTCCCTTTACCAATGGGGAGTTGCTTACTTGGTTAAACTGGTAAGTGGGTTACAACCCTGTAAGAATAATTAAGAACACGTGTTCCAATTCCGGGAAGCATTCTCATTGAGAGAGAATATAACCTTACCTATGTGAGCAACACCTCTACCCGAGTCCGGATTAATCGGTTGCTAATAGGCGCTAGATTACCAGGGCGTGTTTAACAAAAAGAAAAAGAAAGACTCTTATTTACTTCCTAGCATGATAGTGGGATACTTCAAGCAAGTACAAACAAAATAAAATAGAAGTAACACAATACATAATATAAGACAAATGAATCATATTAATTTAAGGCCCCATTCAACATTGGCTTTCCAAACTTGAGACAAAGCCTAAGGGCATCCTAGTCAAAGATCGATGAAGATGCGTGGTCAACATGTAATAGAGCCTGGTTTATTCAAAGAGAAACGCCACCCCAAATCCTAGTTGAATGTATTCAAAGATTCGTGACTTCTGTTATTGGTGTTTAAGAGAAGCCTAGCATATAAACCCTTTCCTTAGTACAAAGAATACAATAAATATTATCCACTACTATTTCCCTTCACCCTTCTCTTTCAATCATGACACCGAGTATGATCTTTGTTTAAGTGTCTAGCCCAGTGAGGAAATAAAGAAATTTTTGAGGCAAAAATTAATTTGGTATTGAAGATGTCCTTAATGGAAGTATGGAACTCGCACAATTAAAGATGAGCAGGAAGATTGAGTGTGTTGGTCCCATTTCGGGCGATTGTTTAAGGTGAATACCAAATTACTGTCAACAATACATGATAATAAAATATAATGAGGTCTAACGGAGATTATAATAATGATGACAGTAATAATGATGACACTGATGACGGTGATAATGAGTATTATTATTAAGTATGAACATAATTAAAGTGAGAGAGGAATTAATAATTTGGCTTTGGTAATTTTAGGTATGAGGGGATTGAATTCTTAGATAGACGTAACGTAACAGAAAGGAAAAAACATCATTGTGGAGTCACTACGGCTGAATCCTGACGGCACAAACTTTTTCAAGATTCAAATGGAGCAAGTTGGTTGTACCTAATAATACTTTTATCAAAAGAACTTAATGAGCCTCACAGTACATATTACTTGTTGCATGAACATGAAAAGAGAGCCAGTATTTGATCCACTTGAGAACATTATCCATGCATTCAAAATTGGGTTTACAAAGTTTGATTTTCTTTTAATTCTGATTCAAAAGTTGATCAAATTATACCAGTCGATTTTGCACAAGAAAGTGCACATTGCACATTAATCTGGATCTATTATCTTTCTGCCACGATTTCCTAATTATTTTTTAATCAAAGACAAAAAATGACATTACTGATAATAAAAACATTGCATAGGTCTTAAAAGATGCAATAATTGGAATGGATTAATTATAGTAGCATATATATATGAAACATGTGGTTGTTGCAAAACATACACTAGAAAAGAGATTAAGGAAAACTTTAACATCATGTTTAACCACACTCTAACTTGGTGAATTGATAGTAGAAAAGTTCACAAAACTATTCCATTAGAGAAGTCATCCCTAGACATGTCAATGAGACCCACTCTAACACCGAGTAGAAACATGACATAGCAAATCAAGTTGAAGAAGAAGCTCTTGTTTCCAAAGTTTTTGTTGTAATTAAAAGTATTTGTGACACATAAGAATATGAAAATATATTGTGGATCATTGCTTCCATTTCCAAATGATGACTTCCCAATCTTAAATTGGTGGAAAAGTGATTGAGATTATTCATTTCAGGATGACATGAGGCAACGGAAAAATCTTTGATGAGAAATATAAATTACTGAAAATCTATTGAAGCCTGATTAATTTCTCAAGGAAAAGCTTTGTCACACTTGTGAACCAAAACATCCCCTTAAAACATAAAGCGTATGTCAAAACAATAATACCTAGAAGCATGTGATCTTGAGGTGAAAAGGGCAGAAGAATTATTTAAGTCATGACAATAGATTGTTTAGCAATAGATAAATAGAAGGTCTTATGGAGAAAGAACAATCATTACATACTGCTTTTGCAAACAGACAATGAAAGAAAATATGATCAATTGATTCATATGAATAACACCCAAAAGGACAAGAACTTCAAATTTGCAAATGATTAGTTGACAGTTCATCAATGGAAGACATAGCCTTATGAAGAAGTTTCTAAATAAACAAAAGTTGTTTCTTTGGGAGAGATATAAACCATGAAAATATCCAGAATAGATTTAAATTAGGTTGAGAGGCATACACCGTATTGAGCTGCCTAGGGAGATTTACTAATTATATCAGGTTGTCTTCTTCGTGCAATACTTGTGTGATGATAAAAACTTTACATGACATGATCTCTTACACACTCACCCAAACGCCTTACAATTTAACCAATTGTTTGTAAGAAAACATAACGTCCCAAAGTTGCTCAAGGGACCAATTAAATCACCCAATTCCTTCTTTTCCTAGGGGTGGGTAATTCTAAATCACCATATATTCATACTTCATTTTCTCCTAATACAATGAATGATTGAACATAGCAATATAATCCTAAGTCACATTCAAAGGAACATAGTTCTTCACACTCTGATTGGGCGGGAGCTGTACTATAACCCAGGAAATGGGGAACATGGAGACCATATGAGAATTGGATAGAGGGCCTCTTTTTGAATCTTGCATATTAACTGTGAACTAAGAAAATTTAAAAGTATAAAACTAAAATAATCTTTCCAATAGGGACTCATTTGCTAAAAATCGCTTGATCAGGTGCTTGAATAGTAATAATCAGAGACAATCCGATCACTAGATTGCCTCCAATCTAGCAAGCTTCCGGAGCTCCTCCAACAACATCAAGGTAATTGTGGTTTGTGGCCCAAGTCTTGCAAACGTTGCAAATCCCCTGACAAAAATATCTTGTGAACAACTTGGTAGCATAGTCATGAATAATTCCCCTCCCCCAAAAAAAAAGCTTATTTAAGTCTGCCTATGTATTAAAATTTAAAATATTACCTCTTCATATAAAGGGGTTATGAAGATGCTACTAGTTGTTTTGAAGCTGGAAAATCATTCATTTGATCCATGCCGTTTTGATTCAATTAAAACTTAAATCCTATGGTTTTGACTAGGTTGAAATTCAATCCATAAATGTTGCTTTGGAAAGACCCGATCCCTATAGTCGCAATTTTATAAAATGTCAGTCCCAAGAATTTAAAAAATAACATTACAAAGACTAAAAGTTAATCTTAAAACTTAAAACTTAGGAGTGAAGTTATGTATAAAAAAACTTGGGATGTAAGTTCTGAATTGTTGAAACGAAAAAGACCAAGTTGTGATAAATTAATGTTTAAGAAGTGAGTTTCAACTGAATCAAAATCATAAGTAGTAGTTCTGACATGCTATTTTCCCCCTATGTATAATCACATAAAAGCACAGTAGCCCATCTTGAAGGCTTGGAGATGATGCAAGGAAAACAAATCAAATGTAAGAATGCAGGTCAAATGCAAACTCACCCTTTATAAAGTCCTCTTGGGCCTTCAGTAAGCAGGACCTGAAAATACATCATTAATGCATTGCTAAGAAGGGTTTATAACATTGCAGGCATGAAAACAGAATAACGTGGGAACCAGTTAGATTCAAATTTGAGTGACTTGGGACATTAAGTGCGCACACCCATACATGCATACAAAGAGACATATCTTCAAGCTGTAAAATGAAGCAAGGAGCTTTTTGTGGGACAAAATGTTGCTACAAGTTTCATGACAGAAAATATGCAATACCTGGTATGCACAGTGAAATCCGTTTTTATAGCCTGCAGCAGTTTTGGATTCTCGTTGCATCATTAGACGGGTTTTAATCATATCCAAAGGAGCAGTTATTAGGGTGCTCACTATGCCTGCCATTGTACTTGAACTTCATAAAATATGAAACGTCATTAGTTTTTGTTGACAACAAAATAAAATTAAGATCAAATATGATACAAAATTTTATCATATCCATAATATTTTTTATATTAATTTCTTTAAACTTCTAATATATCCTTCCTTTCTACAGTCATGAATCTAGTCAATTTTGTTTCTTTAAGTTTGCACACAGAAGGGAGAAAAGATTGCAAGAAGAAATAGAATCAAAAGGAGAGTCATACATCAGGTGCAGAATAAATCCCTCTTCAAGAGGTGTCCACTTGATTAAGATCTGCATCAATGAAAAGGAAACAGGATACCAAGAATATCAAGGGATCATGGAATGACATAATATAGTTTACGCTTTAAGACAACCAAGGAACACCAATTTAATATACAAGAAGTGTGGCCATAATTTTACTTGTTTGGATTCATCATATGTAGCCAACTGGGATGCAGTCAAGGCAGCAGCTCTGACCATAGCAGGGCCCACTCCCTTCCAAAGGCCTCTGACTCCCTCTTTAGATATAGTCCTTCGAAGTTCTTGAATAGGTCCTCCCGTCTTCTTGTCTGGATTCATTTGCAAACGCACCTGATCGTGGGAATTTGATCTTGAAGAAAGATGTAATGAGGAAAAAATTATGTATGAATGGATATAGAAAATTATGCTACTTTACCTTAACAACTTCCATTGGATTGGTCAGTGCAGTTGCAACAGCACCAGAAAATGCTCCAGATGCAATTTTAACTAAAACATTGGTGGATCCAAAAGCAAGATCACAGGCATGCTTAGAGGGTTCATACAAGCCCAAGCGGAGGCCTCCATAAACAACTGACCTTGTTAAGGAAGGTGTCAAACCCAGATACAAAGACCTTGGTCCTTCATTTTTCAATACTCGAACAAATAGTTGCCCCTGAATAATTTATTTAACAGAAACTCTGTAATATAATATTGCAAGCAAGTATATTTGGAGGACTCATTGAAGTAAGCAAACTACCATCCCACTCAAAGGGCCTCTCTGGCCAACTAGTTGCATTTGCAGCCTCACTTTTAGTACATCTGCACAGGATGTAGAACAAAGGTAAAAATATTTTTTTAACTTTTTTCTTGCATTTCCATAACCTAACTATTCAATTTCTTCTCGGTATGGCTCAACCATAGATAAACGCCACCATCTTAAGAGTTAACATATTTTTAAAAGGTTGAACAATATACACAATTATACACAATGAACATCTGATATAACTTCAAAAGTAAAAATTGGCAACCCATAAAAAAGCTTGACCAATATACACGATTAAATCCTCTCCTACAGCATTCATGTCAAATATTAATTGCAAGTCACAGACAACTCTTCAGGAAAAGAGAACAAATGTTCATTTGCTCAAATTAATTTGTCCAGCTGAATAACAATGTTTACTTTTTTGGTAAATAAAAACTTTCCTCTGGATCGAAATCTATAAACAAGAACAATATCAATCCTTATTTGTAAACAGAACAAGTCAAACAATCTTTTGAGAATGTGGTAGCTATTCTCTATCAAGTTCAATTGTGTTTGTTTAACATCACCAAACCAGTGATTTATAAGTAGGTTACCAATACTTGGTTCCATCCTAAGCCCCCCCTTTCTTGTTTCATTTTGGAATGCATCATAGATCATTGAACCCTATTCTGTGTTGATGCTACACAGTGGTGAACATCAAGTGAAAAATGATTCCTACCTCTATGAAATAACCCATCCAGACCCTTTTTTTGTACAACAAACCGTAAATCTTTGATGCACCATTTACATGTGCCTTGACAGAAAACAATATACTCTCTCTGTTCCAAAATATAAGATCACTTTCCCTAACTTGATTAGATTAAGGATGCTAGTTAAGTTAGTTATTAGCACATGATATTACTAATCTATCCTAACCACACACCTTTACTCTCACTCTCCATCTCTTGCTTGTTTAGAATAGATAAGCATTATTAGAGTTTATTTAGGAAAAGTTGGGAAAAATTAGAAAGTTGGTTATATTTAGAAAGAAATTGAAATTTGAAAATGATGTTATACTCCCTCGGTTCCTAAATATAAAATCACTTAAGGGAGGAGAGTTTGTTCCTAAATATAAGATCACTTCCTAATTTGACTCAAGTTTTCCCCAAATTACCCCTATACTCCCTTCACCAAGAAAAATAGTGGTTTCAAGTTTTTAAAACTTAGGTTGGGGATATTTTGGAAATTTCACGTAATCCTAACTCATTGAAATGTCTTCGTAATGTCTCCAAATTTGCTAAAGTGATTTTATATTTAGGAACGGAGGGAGGGAGTACATTTTATAAGATTGAGTGATGGGGAAGGAGGCAGGTGCATTAGTATAACTAAGGTTGTGGAAACCAAAATGGAGGGAGGAAGAGGAAGAGGAAGAGAGAAAGAAGCTAACCTAAAGGATGAGTAACTGCAGTGGCTGCGGCAACAGAAAGTCCACTCATAGCAAAGTGGTTGAAAGCAGCAGAAGGGGACACAGCCCAACTCAGCTTCTCACCATTCACACCTCCTAAAAACTTCCCACAATATCACCATTCAAGGTACGCAACAAAAGAAAAGATAAAAGATGCGGGGAAGGGCAAATTCGGAAACGAAAGAGAATGGAAGAAAACCTGAAGGTGGCAAGTTGTTGGAGGAAGGATTTGCAGGCATGTCTGGTTTCTCCATTTCCCTCCTGCTTTCGCGGCAAATACTACTACTACACAATGTAATATTGTAATGTAATGTAATGTAACAGGGGAAGAAAATGGTAACAAAAGTGAGTGTTTGAATCAAACAAATTTTTTTATTATTGTAAGAGATCTGTTAGGTGTTCGTTACTCGTTATAGATGGGTCTGCTAATATGGTAAACTCAATTTTACAAAATTACCGCTGCTAAACATGTACTTTATCATTTCTATTGTCGATATCATTTTTTGAACTGAAATTGTCCATATCATTTGGTGTGATTTTTTTTTGTCATAAGATTTGGTATGATTTAAAGTACTGCATTTTTTTATTATCACCAACAAATGATTTTTTAACAAATAAGTATTGTATTTGATTTTTTTAAACACCTTCGGTGAATATTTTCATGCTTATCTATTTAAGAAATTACTCATTGGTCAAACTGACATTTTTTAATTAGAAAAGGAAGATGGCTACAAAATTATGCTAAAAAACGCCAATTAAGTTCTAGTCCACACTTGGTGATAGTGCTTGGGAAGGGAATATAATAGACAGTCTAACCACTACTTTTTGCAAAGTGACTGATTTAAGACCATGACCTCATAATCACACGTCAAGCAAGCTTACCGTTGATTTAAGCATGACAACATAAAAATGTACAGCTAATTTATTTTGTCTTAAAAGTTTCTAAAACACAGCATAATTGTTTTTTTGTTAATCACCGTCCGGTAATCCAGCTCCTATTGGCAACTGATTAATCCGGGGTATGAGTGTTGGTAATGTTGTCCCTATTCGAACACACATTCTCATCCGAGGTTGTATCTCATTTACCAATTTAACCAATTAGTCATCCATAAAAATAGCAAAATTTTTTTATAGACATAAAAGAAACACTATTTAGGACCTCAAAACAATAACAGAGGTTAGTAGTGATACCCTAGGAAACAAAAAAAAAAGTGTTATTTTTTTGTAGCTCACTCAATTCTCAGAATCGAAGTCGACAACCAGACCAGTTTCTACCATTTCGGTGGCTGCACGGACGAATTCCTCACAACCTTACCTGCGGTTTCATTCTATTGCGTACTCCAGTAACATTCTTCTCTTCGCCTTCTCATTTTCCCCATATTTAACTCCTTCCTCTTGTTTCACTTCATTCAGAGTGTCTCGTAATAACAAACAACGATGCCTAGGTATGTATGTATGTATGTACTGTGTCTTGTTAGTGCTTCACTTTACACAATCTTCTCAATAAATAATCTCTTTTTTTAACCCTATCTCCAGGTACTACTGTGACTACTGTGACACTTACTTGACCCACGACTCTGTAAGTTCTATCACTTTTGATTTCTTCATTCATCTAACTTTTGACGCTAGTTTTGTTTTGTCGATGCTGTTTTTACTTTCCTTAAGTACGAAAAAATGTAAATAATGCATCTAAGTTTTCACATATTATTGTGTATCCAGGGATTTGCTCTGCTAGCTTATTGAGTAGGTCAAATGATTTCTGTTTTACATAACATAATGCATCTGTGGATTTTGCATTACTAGTCTGGAAATTTGTAGAAAACTAATGAAATAGAAAGAAAAAAAAACATTCAAGGTTGGATCTATTTGGCTTGTCCACCATTCAATGTCATGGAGCATCCATGTCCTCGTACCTCATCATTGTGACTTTGTATTGGATCATTAGTGAGGTCAACTTTGTTTCATTGGTGCCCTTGCTTTAGGGTTCAAATTTGCTTATTCCTGAATGGTTATAGTCATATGCTTTGAAGTTTTGATTCAAGTAACATTGGTGAAATCCTTGCTTATTTGGCCACCGCAACTCACCTTTCTATACAAAAAACTTCTGGTTTGGATTTTCGCGTTATAGAATAATTTATTGGACCTTTTTGCCTAGTTATCTTTGACAGTGGCACCACACTTTAACCTTGCCTGCCTGTGTTCGTTTCAACATTTACAGTACCAATCAAATTGTCAATCAACCCCCCCTAAATGTATCCTTTCAACTCCTTCCTAGTATGCTTTGTAAAAATGGAAAGAAGTGATGAAGCTGCTTTCTTGTCAAACTTAGTTGAAGGCAGCACCTCTCATGATGCGAGAGGCACTAGCCTTCCATATTACCATGCCTTGTTGAAACAAGCATCCTTTTCTATTTTCTATGTTTCCCTTTTCAGAATGTTGTCCTTGTGCTAGATGCTCATGTTTGGTTTACTTCCATGAGAGTTCTTGTGTCCACATACCTCTTGCTTACAGTATTTGTATATGTTGCAGCCATCAGTTAGAAAGCAGCACAATGCAGGTTACAAGCACAAGGTACTGTGTAAATTCATTGTCCTCATTATGGATTATATACTAAATGACATCTATCTTTGTTTGCTCGTTTTTCTTTCCTTTTCTTGATGCCAGGCAAATGTGAGAACCTACTACCAGCAATTTGAGGAGCAACAAACCCAGAGTCTAATTGACCAAAGGATCAAAGAACATCTTGGGCAAGCTGCAACATATCAGCAGGTTGGTGCGGCTTTTAATCAACATTTGATGAGTCTGAGACCTCCCTTCCCTGTCTTGCCAAGACCAGGAGTGCCGATTGCTGGAAATGTTCCAATTCCAGGGAGTCAACCACTAATGCCTGGGATCAGACCTCCTGTGTTGCCTAGACCTGTTCCCGGTGCTCCAGGTGGATATTACTCCCCTGCACCCATCTCTTCTTAATTTTTTTTGCCCTCTCTTTTCATTAAAGCATTGGTCTGGTTTGATTACCATCCATTCACAATTTAATTGAAAATATATGTTGTTATCTATGCTGCTGCCACTGACTTAGATTATGTACAGCTTAAATTGCCATTTAAGCTGTATTTTTTGGCGACCATTTTTATTGGTGTTTTCTCAACAGTTTTAGTTTTCCTCCAGTTTCTCTAATCTCTCATTCTTCATTAGTAAAACAATTACCTTTCATTCTTATGGGAAAGGGAAATTTGTTCTTCATGTTCGAGCAATTACAATCAGTTTCATTCTAGCAATATGATTTGAATGATTTTTCAACATGTATTCACAGGATATGCTCCTATACCCACCATGCCTCCAATGATCCCTCCACCAGGTGCTCCCGGGGCTCCTGGTCAAACAGCTATACCCAGGCCTCCTACACTAGCTCCCCCTCCCACTGTTCCTGGCAGTGCCACAACACCAACTTCTAATGGCACCCCCCCTGTGGTTTCATCAGCTATGTATCAAGCTAATCCAACAGCACCATCTTCTGGCGGTTATGAAGGTTTCAATGCCATTTCTCAGTCAACCGAAGGCAATCAATGATGTGGTAATATTGTTGCTAATTATTTTTTTCTTGCTATTATTTCCAACTCAATGCTATAGTAATTCATGATCATTCTCAACATGTCTATTTAATTTATTTGCATTTTTGTTTGGCTCCCAGTTAGCCGCATAGTTCCAAAGGATAATGTGACTGAGACTTTGTGTGCTTCCTGCAGGTATTTAATAAACAGAATGCACTTTTGCTAATTTCAGAGTAATATACTGAAAATTTCGGCACCTAGAATGTAGAGAGAAGTTTAGTTAATGTATTTTTGAACCGAAGAATTGATATATTTAAGTGCTAATTGCTCATACTTCTTGTACTTGTTTTGATAAATCCTATCTTGTTTGGAAGGGCGAGAAAGAGTTAATATCCAATGCTATTATTTTAACTGTCATTTAATTTTGTTAGTTGGAAAAAAATTCATTTCCATGATTGCGTTATGCTTCAGAGGTTTAATTTGGCAAGAGGTTTTTCTCCCGTATAAGTTGTTTCACGCGCAGATAAATATGAGCGGTTGATCCCATATCCTCTTTATTCTTTTTCAGTTTTTTGCCCTAGAATTGTCAGAGCAAGGGCTTATTCACTATTCCCATTTCTGTCAGCTAACAATTTCCGACCAAAATTTGAGTACTGCATAAAATTTCCAACCTTAAGTATGCTAGTGGCAAACTCTCTCTGCTAATTCTGCATGATTTAGTATTTGGCTTATAATTTCGCATCAAGTGAATCTGATATATTTTAGTATTAGTGAATCTGATGTATTTAGACAGGGGTTATACATACATAGCAATTGATGGGCTATGCATATCTTCTAAGTCTATATAATTTAACCTAAGGTACAGGTATATACATTAGGCTATCCGCTACCTTTCCTCATTCTCAGCTACTATTTTATTTTGCTTCAATTAGGATGTAAAAAAGGGCAGTATAATTTTACTTGAAAAAAACTGTTAAATGAAAGTAACCACGTAAATATGTGGCATGAAGTCTTCATTTAGTTAGGTCCCGTTTGGTACAACTTATGAAATCATGGTTTGGAGTTAGAATAGCATGTCAAAACCATGGTTATGGCTCCAAATTATGGTTCTAGAAGCTTTGTCAACCTGCCAATACATATATTAGGGTTTAGTAAATTGAGTTGAATCTTGTTATTTTGATCTTGTGAATGAAGCTTTGGACATTTTCCTCTTTTGTCTCCATAGAGACATTTCTTTTGGGGAAAATCCCAAATAAGTCCTTCCGAATATCCAAAAGGATAAGTGAGGAACCTAAACTTCCAAAGACTTGATATAATAATATTTGAAGTCCACTTTGTACGTAATCTCTCTTTCATTTTTAAAAAATGACATACATGCCAAACCTATAAATTTTAATCATAATACCCGTCTTGATTAGAAATACAATTCAAAAGAAACATTTGAAGGATGGGCCTGATCATGAACTTAGATCACAACAAGAAAGTGAAAACTAGAACAAAGACGGTTACCTAAATGACAAGTTTAGTTTGCAACATATATTTCACAATTTCATTATTCTTCTATCTCAATATCAATCCAATGAAATCTGTAAATAAATGATCAGGGGTATCAAGAAATTTATTGGGGTAAGGTCCTCAATAGATAAGCTATGGGTTAGGATTAGAGCTCGGAATATGGGTCGAACCCATGGGTTGAGCTCGGCAACCCGCGGGTTTGGATAGTGTTATGGTTGGTAAAATCACAGCCAATTTCAAACGGACCGTTTTGACCTAGCCCATTCAACCCACAGGTTAACATGGGTTAGCCCGGCGGGTTGGCGGGCCAACCCTGTTTTTTTAAAAAAATATCAAGCAAACTCTTTGTTCTTACCCCTCAAACCCCAAACCCCAAACCTGTCGGCTACTCCTCCCTCAAACCTCAACATTTTGTTCTTCCTCTCTAAACCATTTGTTCTCCTTCTAAATCCCTCTCGAATCCTTTCGCTCTCCAAGTAATTTCATCAACTCTCATTTCCTTCGATCTCTAAACCATTTGTTCTCCTTCTAAATCACTCCCTTATTTTTTATGTTTGTGACAGATGGAGTTGAGGAGGAGGAGGTTATTGAAGGTTTCAATTGCCTAATAATGAAATTTTAGTTTACTTTATTTGACCTTTGTATTTTGTATTTTTGGTGCACTAGACTTGTATTATTTGGTTGAATTTGGCTAGACTTGTTTTATTTATGATATGATTAGAATGATGCAACTCTTAATTTTTAGTCAGTGTTGATATTATTAGAATTTAGAATGTTCATATTTTTTATATGCATTACATCGCACTAACGCATGGGCAGTGAGTGACTAGGCCGCTCATATATTTTTGGTCTAATTTTTTTTTTAGAGTGACGGAATGAGCGGGTTGACCCTGTAACCCTGTAGGCCGAGTTAAGGTTGGTCAAATTTCAGCCCATTTAAAAAGGACCATTTTGTCCCTGCCCATCTGACCCTTGGGTTGAGACAGGCTAACCCATAACCCGCGGGCCAACCCATATTACCGGCTCTAGTTAGGATGAATATGTGGAAAGTGTTGCAAAGAAGGAAAAAGTGGTTGCATAAAAAGAATTGTATGTGACTACGTGGTGGAAAAGAATGAAGAATGGGGAAGTGACAATTTTGACTTCTAAAAGAATTTCGAGATAAGCTCACTTAACTCAATTGAAAATTCCAAACAATTAAACCGGGCACTGTCAAGTGATTGCTTTCCACCACCCTAAATAAGGCCACAAAGTCCACTAAATGTGTGGCCTTATCCTGGATATACTTTCACAGGTTGTGACTAACGTTGATTCTGATTCCCCAGAATATACCACTTTTAAAAATATTTTGGTATCTGATTTGTATATATGTCAATGTCTGTATGCTTTTTTGGCAGCTTGAATGCTCTACCTCATTCCTATTCAATCGATACCCCATTCCTCTACAATTAACTGTATAAATATGCATCCGGAAAGTCGAGTAGAAAAGAATAAACGGCCACTCGAGGACCCAACATCAGTTTTAAGTTAGCTCCACATGGCCAATAAAACCGTTATTAACTGTGAATGTGAGCCACATACAGGTCGCCACGCCTTCTGTAGACCTTCCCAAAACGTCTTCTGTACACCTTCCCAAAATGTCGGCTTGTTGTGTCCAAGCCTTTCCTTGCAACCTGATTTAGGAAGAGCTGATGCCTGCCATTAGCCAATTGAACATTTTATTTTCCAAACAGAATAGACTTTCTACATGCACAGACATTTGTAATCCAAAGAATCCCATCTCATGCTACAATTTGATTCATTCATCAATCCAAAGAGTTAAGTATATTATCATATTATCCCTCTAACTCAATGCACTTCATTTAATGTGTTTTTTCCTTTCCTTTTCTCACTTGGAGCAAAAACCAACTCCCTTATGAGTGGTGGACAACCATTTGTGATTCTATTATACATGCCAAACTAAGGAAAAATGGGGGGACTTTCTTTTAGGGTGCGGGGGGGAATTCTAGTGCAAGAGGATCAAGGAATGGAAAACAACAAAGAAAAATAGTTCTGTTGTACCTCTCAAGTTCCAGTTTCTGGGTAACTATGCCACTCAGAAGGAGCTCAGAACTGTAAACAGCCATTCCTGCAAGTTTATATATTTTCTATATTGAGATCCCACATTGAATGATCACAATAATTTTTTGGCAAGGTATAAATTATCTTCACTATATAGTACCTCTCAGGAAAAATGGGCGACATACTTCAAGGTCTTCTTCGCAAGAAATAATCAAAAGATCATTTAACATCTCATCGTTATTGCCTGCATGAATCTGACTTTCATCCGCCAACTGAAAAGGTCAACAATCATTATTTTTCAGAAAAGCAAGGTAAAAGACGAAGATGGCTCATAACCAACACTGCAACCACAACTAAGAATTATCGACTGTAGAGTGATGCACATTGGAAGTGCATACCTGACCGTGAGCAGCTGTAACTAAGCTTGTGATCACTACGTTATCAGGTTTAATGTGAGGGGTGATGAAAACACGTTTTCCCTACAGAAGCCAGCAAGAATATATTAAACCATAGATATTAAGGTGTTATAAGAACTTGACTTAAATCCAACTGTATATAATCACCTTTAGGAGTGGTTTCTGTTTAGCTCGAGCAAGAGAAGCATGCATGGCAAAGCCCATCTCCTTTTCCTTTTTCACATCCCTTAGAATATAGTTTTTCTCGTCAACTAAACAGTTGGCTAGTCTACAACTCTCAAGCCATAAATGTGTCACCACCAATTTACCGAGAGCCATGATTTCCAACATATTCTTTGTACGTGTGAATTTGTCTGCAACAAAATGGGTGGCTTCCATGGGGCTTGATGCAATAGATAAGTTCATTCGTGCTAAGATCTGCGAGGAAGAAATAACAATGTCATGCGTATCATTTAACAGGTCCCAAAGTTTCAGTTAAAGCAAGATCATACCTTCTTTTGCTGCTTAAGGATGCTCTCATCCAAATGCTGGCTTAAAAGAACTTGAACATGTGACGTATCTTTTCGTTGTCTCAGGTTTTTTCCCATCAGATCTGATGTGTACCCAGAAACGCCTAATCTAATAAGCTCCCTTAAAAGGTAGGATTTCGGCAGGTTTTTGTTACTTGGCTTTTTGTGCTGCTTATAGCAAGCAGCATTGGCATTCGAAGCCTCCCTCCATTCACTGGTAGTGCCAGTGCCCATACATTTAGTATTATAAAGTGGATGAATGTTAGGAAAACATGCTTCTTTCTCAACATCATGGCCTTCTGCATCACTCTGAACTATGTGATTTGAAACAGTGACTATACTACTTTCATTTCCATTGATAATGATAGGCTTAGTCCCCCAATTTCTAGGTGCATCTTGATAGCTTTTAACATTAGGACATTTTCTTTTCCCTCTAGGTCCTTTTGGATAATGCCATGATTTAAGACTTAAAAAACTGCTGCTAGTGGACATCAGTGGACAAACTTGAACCAGACAATTCAAATTGTTCTTCTTGGCCATCCCAAATAAACTCGAAGGCTTCTTAAGATATTCTGCCTCACAAACCAGCTTGGATGGATCGGTTGTTAAATCAGCCCTTTTCCTCTTGGATCTCACAAGACCCTCATCTACAAAATTATTGTATCTCTTTCTTGGTTTCGATGTTTTATCTTTGAACCTTCTGCTTCTGCTCTCAGTAGGGGGCAAGTAAGCTAAGGCCTCCATCGCTTCAACAGCTACTTGGGTGTCTAAACCGATATCAGGAGTGTCTGTGTGTCCCACACCAGGATAAATGTCAACATTCTTTTCAGCAGCATCTGATTGAACATCAAACTCCTTGGTAAAATTATTATTCAGAGCAACTGTTCCTAGTCCTTGAGCTAACTTCTCATCGCCTCCATTACTTGTGCAACAAATTTCTTGGTTTTTGGGAAAACCACTTTTATGTTTTCTTCTTATGTATATCTGTCCACATACCCCAAAATTCTTAGATTCCGCAATCTTTCTATGAAACAACCCAGCTCCTTTGACCTTTTGACCAACATCAACCCATTCAAAGGGTCTTCTTTCTCCATGATGGCCATGAACTTGAATTTTCTTGGCCAAATTCCGTACTCCTCTAGCACTCATCAAAGGTGGTGATTTATCTCTACTGCCCTTTCTATGGCAAATTCCTGGAGATAATTCTACTTTGTTAACTGACAAGTACTGATCCACATATCCCAGTGCATCATCTTGGGTCAATTCCCTATTCTCTGTAGAGGGTATTTGACTCAAGTTTGTAGCTAGATGTACATGATCTTTGTTATCAGAGCCATCATCTTCAATTGATTTCCCTTCAGGCACATAGGATTTTCTCCAAAAGTTAATCACCATGAAATGCTTTACTTAGAAACAAAAAAATCCACTATACTAATAGATATCAGACAAAAAAATCCACTATACTAATTGATATCAGACAAAAAGTATATGTAGTATAACAATAATAAACTTGAACTTCTAATGCAGATAAAAGCTGCTTACCACTAACAGATTTCCCAATAGAAGGGACACTTGTGTTTGCTGCTCCCTTCTCCCCTTGCTCACTAGGTGAAGGTGACCTAAAATTCCTGTTCTGGAACTTGATTATGGGAGTCTTAACCATTCCATAAACCTTTTTGTTGTGTAACTCTTTGGAATCAGTCACTTCTTCATCCTCACTGTCCAGCACAACTTCTTCATATTCACTCATTGCTCCACTTGAGCTTTCAAAGAGTCAGTCTAGTCAGCTCAAATTGCTGCTACAAAATACAAATCAATCTTTATTGGCAAATTAAAAATCAACTCCTGAAGTCCTCATTATTATATACACAGTATCAAAAATAATTGTTAAATCAGACAACTCATCATCATGTTCAGAAGCGGCAAGAAACACATGTTTTATGATGTAGCATAAATTTACTCCTTCAAAATCATCTCTCGATTCATTTAGTGGCCATCATATTCCATCTATCTAGTTGTTATTGTTATTATTATATTATTCGTTCAAACAATGAGCATGATTAACGATAGAGTCTTGAAACGAAAATCATTACGCATTCTTTTATGCTTTATGTTCACTAAATTCTGACAACAATAGAATTAAAAAAAAATTGATCAGAGGAATTAAAAAAAATTGATCGCATACCGATATGAGGTGACTGAGGAGACAGAATGAGAAAAAATTGATGAGAGGAATTAAAAAAAATTGATCACATACCGATATGAGGTGACTGAGGAGACAGAATGAGAATGAGAATGATTGAATTTGGAGGGAAATAAAAAACAGGAAGAGTACTCAGTACGCCTTGCCCTTACGGCATGATTTTCCCCTAAATTATTTTATGTTTTTGAAATTAATTTTTCATTTTATAGATGTCGTGAGCACATGTCTTGTTGTTTTATGTGTTTCCCGCCAAAAATTTCTCTCTTTTTTTTTTTTACTTTTATGTTTTTATGAGTCATTTTTATCTTTTGAATTTGAATAAGGGAAAATTAATTTGAGGTCCCCCACAAGGGGCTTAATACTAGAAAAGTCCCAAAAGTTGAAAAAATTAATGTAGGGTCCCAAGGGACCTCACTTTTATATACTTAAAAAGTGAAAGGTTACTGGGCAAATCTTGTGACAAGTTACTGGGCGTGCTTGACAACTCTTTGGGCAAACCTTTACAAGTTACTGGGCACATGTTAATTTTCCCAACTTTTGGGACTTTTCAAATATAATAAAGTGAGGTCCCTTGTAGGGGTGGGAATAGGCCAGGCCGGCCTGGTAAGGCCTGCGGCCTGGCCTGCCAGGGCCTGGTTTGGCCTGATTAAATATAGGCCAGGCCCAGGCCCAGGCTCTTTTTTTAGGCCTGTTAGTGAAACAGGCCAGGCCCAGGCTTGTAAAAAGAGCCTGTTAAGCCTCCAGGCCGGCCTGTTAAGGGTGATGCTTTAAAAAAATATGGTTAAGGCCTCACTCTCACTCAGCAGCCCAATTCCATTCGGCCCAAGTCCTCACTTGACACTTCACTCTCACTCTCTCAGCCTCTCACTCTCTCAGACTCTCTTTCACTCTCGTGACATCTCAGACTCACTTAGCTGCCCTTACCTAAACCCTAATTCCACCGACCCAAGTCCACCGACCACCGTCTCACTTCGGCGACGGCAACTACACACTCCTCGCCGTCTCACTTCGGACAAGCATACAAACTCCTCACCGTCTCACTTCGGACAAGCACACACCGTCTCTCCTCACCGTCGCTCAGTCCTCACTCTCAAAGTTCAGTCCTCACCGTCTCTCAGTGTCCCTCACTGTCGCTCCTCCCTCATTTTTTCGTAGAAAAAGACAAAGAAGAAGAGTAGAGCAATTTGAGGTGAAGTGTAGGGTTTTACAAATTTTTATTTTACAAATTTCCTTCCCATTTCTATTTTGATTTGTTGAGTTATTTCTCTGTTTGTGTTAGCCTTGATGTGTGTGGTGGTCACTGCACTGGCCGATCATGTTCATGGTAGGGTATACTTTTGACTTGTTATAGTTTGCACGGGATTGGAGCGTGGGAGATTTTCTGATTTATAGTTTGATTTTTGATTTCTTGGAACTGGAATATATGTACCTGTGGAGCTAGTTTTGTGATGAGAAACTTATAGTGTTGACTTCTCAATTCATTGCACTGACCATCGAGAAACTTAGATTTGTTTTAGTTTGATTATTGTTTTCTGATTAATTAATTAATTTCCATTTAGTGTATTTTTCCTTTTCTGATGTAATAAATGGTACATTATTTGTGCTCTTTTCATTGTGGTCTGTGGAACAATGCTCTTTTCACTTTGATGGTTGTTATCCAATTAGTGCTGATTCCTTGTATTTCTTGATGGCTATTTTCTTCTATATCCTCAGAATTCTCATGGGTTTTACAAGTTTCAATTACTATCATGGTTTTTAATCCTATTTTGATTGTTATGATTATATATGATTATACTTATGCTTGCTTCTGTCTTAATTAACTTTAGGCCCTATAACTAAATAATGACATCAAGTTCAGTTCCACCAACTTCCAGTTCTGAGACAGTTCAGCCAAATCCTACAAACTCTAATAACAATGGACCTATCACAAGGAAGAAAAGGAAGAAAACTTCGAAGGTTTGGGAAGATTTTGTGGAAATCGAAAAGAATGGTGAAGTTAGAGCTATGTGCAAGTGGTGCAATGAAGATTATAGTATAAGGGGGGATGGAGCTAGCACTAGTCATCTTAGGAGGCATATCGATGAAAGGTGCAATATAAAGAAGAATTCTATAGAGGCAAGCCAATCTACCATTCCATTTAAGCCCATTAATCCCGGTGTTAATCCGTTTATGGTACAAGGAGGTAGATATTCCAATGAAAAAATGAGAGAAATAGTTGCAACTGCAATCATGATTCATGAATATCCCTTTAGCATTGTGGAGGATGAAGCTTGGATGTGGGCATTCCAATATGCCAATGCTGAATTTCACAAAGTCACTAGGAAAACAGCTAGAAGTGATTGTTTGGCCATTTATGAGGCAGAGAAGAAGAGGTTGAAGACTTTATTAGAAAGTGTGAGTAAAATCAGCTTGACTACTGACATGTGGAAGTCAAGTCACCAAGTGGTAGAATACATGGTTATCACAGGACACTTTATTGATCCCGATTGGAATCTCCAAAAGAGAGTTTTGAGTTTTGTGAAGGTTCCTGCTCCTAGACGAGGAATTGATGTATCAGATGCCATATTCAAGTGTTTGAGAGGTTGGGGCATTGAAAACAAAGTGTTTTCAGTTTCGGTTGATAATGCTTCTTACAATGATTCTTGTTTAAGAGCTCTCAAAGACACCTTGTCTCTTAGCACTACAGCATTACCTTTGAGTGGTAGTTTATTCCATATTAGATGTTGTGCCCACATTCTAAATCTTTTGGTGCAAGATGGGTTAACTAGAATTAGGGACTCCCTTGGAACTCTACATTAATTTTTTTAATTTTTGGTACTTTTCTAGTATTAAGTCCCTTGTGGGGGACCTCAAATTAATTTTCCCTTTGAATAATGTACTTTTAATTTTTTAAAGGGAAAAACTTACATCAAGTTCTTTTCTCCAAATTCTCAAGTTCTTTTAATATAGGAGTGACACATATCCTTTTATAACAACCATCTATTCAATCTAATGGTCAGCTATCTCTTTTTAATTGGAGAAATGGAGAACATGGATGGAGGAACTTGAAAAATGTTGACTCGACATAATAAAATAAGAGTTACACATATTTGATATATTTTTGATACATCAAAAAAATTAAGACATATTTGATATAGTTTTGGATTAGACATTAGTCTATAAGTTAAATAAAATAGTTCAAAGAAAAAATTAGATAAATCAATTTATAATTGACTTATTTTTCTTTTTTAGGATTTTCCAAAAATGTCAATTAGGTCTTATATTTAGGACCAAAGTGAGTATAATTGAAGTTTCCACCAAATTTTGATTTGTGTCTTTACTTGGTTCGAGACATGTTTTTTGTTTTGGACTGAAAAGAGGTATGTTAATAATGTTACTTTTAATTAATTTGAACAGATTGATTAACAATTTCAAAGATTTTTTTTAAAAAAAAGGTTAAAGCAATCTTTTATACATTTATAACTAAGATATATCGAGTTTCATTTTATTCATTTAAGCTATAAAGTGTACATTTAATCTATTTTTACAAACACCACTTTATCTATAAAAAAAGTGATTTATCAAATTTAAATAATCATTGTATAATTGTTTTGACCAAGTAATTGTATAACTAAATGCACGTCAAACAACAAAAATTCAAACTAAATTTATTGAGTCAACATTTTTCATTTGTCGAATCAACTATATTTAAAAAGGATATGTGTCATTAAACTTTAGTCATTATTATACAACTTTATCTTTCATTTATTATATGTTGACTTATTACCATTTACACATTTAGTGATTTGAACAAAAAAAATTTATTACCATTTAGTGAAATTGATAGAATTAAATATGGGTTAAATAGAAAAGTTGTGTAATTCTTAGTTGCTTTTAACCTGTAAAATCCCTAGGTGAAATTAATGAAGTTTAAGATTTTTTCCGATATATGTTAAATATGTTGGAAATACTACTAAGAATGTACTCCGTCCGCTCCCTAATGTAACAGCTAGCCGCCAAAAAAACGCTTCTTAAGAAAACATGTGAACGTTAGTTGGATGTATGAAATTAATGCTTCTTTTCCAAAATTGCCCATATTTATTATGGTACTTTTAAGAAAGAGAAATACATAAGCATTAATAAATATGAAAGAGAGTTAGGGGTAAAGTAGGAAAAAATGCATTAAATGAGGAGAGAATGTGGGGTGAGCTCTTACATTAGGGACCAAAACCATTCAAATTTTGGCCTCTTACATTAGGGACTGGAGGGAGTACTTTATAAGTAGAACCGTATGAGTAATTAAGTAAAGGGTTAAGAGTCAAATCTAACACTTTACTATTGCCAAAAGTTCATCCAACATAAACAAGAATTCGATGACTCAAATGTAGCACACATCTTTTAAAAAATGACTCAAATCTAGTATTTCTGTTAACTTTAACGGGTTCGACCGTTTAGTTTGACTTGACCATGCCACGTCACCGGCCACGTCACCCAACTTTGCCACGTGACCTGACACGTCACCCAATGGGCCCACTTACTATCCATTATTAGGTGACGTGTCGGGTGACGTGGCAGGCCAAGTGGCAAAACTGTGTGACGTGGCGGGTGTCGTGGCATAGTCAAGTCAAACTTAACGGTCAAATCCGTTAAAGTTGACGGAAATGCTAGATTTGAGCCATTTTTGAAAAGATATGTGCTACATTTGAGCCATCGAATTCTTATTTATGTTGGGTGAACTTTTGGTAATAGTAGAGTGCTAAATTTGACCCTTAACCCTGAAGTAAATTATACTAAGGAGGTTATTGGCTAGTAATTATGACGTGATTTATATAAAACACACCAATTATTTCCATGATTCCATCCACATCCTTTTACTTAATCACACCACTCTAGAACCACCAATAATTAATTAGAAAGAAATTGCTAATCAGATTTTGGTCGTCGTTACTACAAACTTTCATGGGAAATTTGCAGTTTAGTCCCTGGTAAGGGAAATTAATACTGGAAGGTCCCAATACATTCCAAAATAATTATAAAGTCCCAGGGGCCCTTTCTTGCAATTGTCTGCTTATCTTCAATGACCATTTTGCCCTCATAAGATGAAAGCATAGTCCCCCTATATGGACCAGTGAGATGACAACCATCTTTAATGAGGGCAAAATGGTCATTGAAGTTAAGCAAACAATTGCAGGAAAGGACCCCTGGGACTTTATAATTATTTTGGAATGTATTGGGACCTTTCAGTATTAATTTCCCTTACCAGGGACTAAACTGCAAATCCCCAACTTTCATCTACGTGTAAAAACAATAGTATGTCATTCACGTCACATGGGGCTGTCGAGCTCCACGTGCCATTTGTCAAAAATTCCAAACTCTCTTTCTTCAGTCGCCTTCCTTCCTACGAACTCAACCTCAACTTCAAACTACTCAGTAGAATCTGCACACTTACTTCCTCTCTTACTTTCTGTGATTGATCCATTCTTCTGATCTGCTAGAAATCATGTTAAGGACCCTTTTGAGGTCAGTTTCTCATCCTTATTGTTACTTTATTATACTATCATTCTTCTTTATTACTAGAGAGTATGTTGAAACATGAATGGTTTCTTTTAGTTGTGCGTTTTGTCTCTTCTTCATCTATAGCTAAACCCCTTTTAATTTGCTGAGGGAAAAACTTTGGTATATTTATTTTTGCAATCCTTGATCTTGTGAATTTCCCTTTCAACTTTGAGGTGTTGAGTCCTGAATGTGCAGCTTTCTGTGTGTTTTGGTGATTCCTCAAGCACTAAAAAGGTCTCTGATTCAAGGGCTTTGCTTGCAGAAAGCTTCAATAGGTTCCTGTCTACTATGCCTAGAAGGTATGGCAAAGTCACTTTCACCTTCTCCTTTGGACGGTTTATATTATCTTTTCTTTTTTTCCTTTTGTACTTGGTGCCAATTAAATAAATTAAATAAGAGTAATTTTTATGTAAACCGGTGCACCACGTCGTTTGTGTTAGACCAATAGCAACTAAACATATAAGGTGTTAGGTGGAATCTCCAATTTTACTTGGTATCCTAAAGAATCTAACCAACACATTAAAAAAATTTAAATGACATATTTTCAATGTTATTTATTTTACAGTTTGAAAAAAAATATTGTTATTAGTTAGTTAATATTTTATGATACCACATATTAAAAATTACATATAAGACTTTATATGTTTAGTTGTTATTGGTCGGAGCACAAAAGACGTGGTGCACCGGGTTCACGCAATAATTTGTCATAAAATATGTATCACCCTGCAATTATGGAAATGCTTATTATCAGAAACAGAAACATCATCCCAACATGACACTTGAGCACTTTCTGTTAGTTCCTCAGTCGTAGAGACAGTTATCATTCTGCGTTAGTGCATTGAATTTTCATAACATGTTGATAAACCATTGGGCTTATGTTAAGGATTTGATCCGATAAGATGTGGTGGTTCAGGAAGCTAGAAGACAAGGTTGCTCTGATCACTGGAGCAGCAAGTGGTATAGGAAAGGAAACAGCAAGAAACTTCATCATCCATGGAGCAAAAGTCATAATTGCTGATATCCAACAGAAGAAAGGCCAAGAGACAGCAAAAGAACTAGGCCAAAATGCTACCTTCATAACCTGTGATGTCACAAAAGAATCAGACATATCCAGTGCTGTAGATTTTGCCATTTCTGAGTATAACCAACTTGACATCATGTACACCAATGCAGGCATAGCCTGCAGGACTCCTCCAAGCATTGTGGACCTTGACCTAACATCATTTGACAAGGTCATGGACATTAATGTTCGAGGGGTCATGGCTGGGATGAAGCACGCAGCACGTGTGATGATCCCACGTAGATGTGGGTCCATTCTGTGTACAGCAAGTGTCACTGGGGTGATGGGTGGTATGGCACAACACACTTACTCAGTGTCAAAGGCTTCTGTGATAGGCATTGTGAAGTCTGTGGCATCAGAATTGTGCAGGTATGGAATACGTGTGAATTGCATATCACCTTTTGCTATTCCTACTCCTTTTTGCTTAGGGGAATTGAGTGAGATATATCCTCATTATGATTACCACAAACTTGTTCAGCTTGTTCATAGTTTTGGTGTCTTAGAGGGAAAAAATTGTGAGCCTGAGGATATTGCCAATGCTGCACTTTATCTAGCCTCTGATGATGCCAAGTATGTTAGTGGTCATAATTTGGTTGTGGATGGAGGTTTTACATCTTTTAAGAGTTTTTTGTTACCTGCACCAGACCAAGTGCAGTAAAAAAAACAATTCATTGCTTCCATAAGAATAAGGATGAACGTATATTAGTACAAAAGAAATAATGAGCAATCCCTTTCATTTCCACTGTGAATAAATTGTTCCTTTTGAGACTCATTCAACCATGGCACTCTCGGTCTTCCTAGATTCAAAACGGCGCGGTAAATATATATGAGCAACATTTTGTTTTGATTTTAGTAAATGTGTTACCATACACAACTTCAATCAAGTATGTATGACTTATTTTATAACGACAACTGGAGCATAAAAAAATAGTTTTTCAATTGTCGTTTTCGATGAATAAAATAGGTGTGTGAAAATAATTTGTTTTAACTTGTCAACCATAATTATGATGACAATCAACATAAAAACAAGCGCTGATACAATTTTTGAACAAAACCATATTTATATATATATATATATATATATATATATATATATATATATATATATATATATATATATATATATATATAGAATTCAAATAGGAGAAAACTGATAAAGGATTTGTGTCGAAGAAAAGCTATACATATCTTTATTACCTTATGTTTAAATGAGAAGAAATATCGTTTGAATGAGAAGAAAATTGGTGAGAAAATAATGCACACATAGGCAAGTTCTAAAACAACTAAATTGCTTTAACTATTTTGACAAGTTTTTTCTACTTTAAGTTCTTGGTCCTATATTTTTCTCTCACTTTTTCTCAATTAAACACATGGTAATCAGAGAGGCAAGGATTTACAAAATGAAATTAGGATGGATTAAGGCAAAAAATGATCAAAGGTTTTGTTATAAAATTGATATTGATCACTAATATTCTAACGGAAAAGGATAATATTGCCACCTTTAAATAGTATTAGGGGTGAAATTTCTCAATGAAGCATTTGAGACTCATTTTAGAATGACAATTGCAACATTTAAAAACGGTTTTTCAAATGTCAATTTCAATGAATAAAATTGTTGTGTAGGAAGAATTATTTTCAACTTGTGGACTATAATTATGATAATCACCATCAAAACAAGTGCTGAAACATCTTTTGACTAAAACCCCATATTTTTGGACAAATAGATAATTCAACATAATTCAATTAGGAGAAAATTGACAAAAGAAATATGTTGAAGAAAACCTCTATATATCTTTCTTACCTTAAGTTTGAATGATTAAAAAATTAGTGAGGAAATAATTTACACACACATAGGAAAATTCTCAAAAACTGCTAAATTGCTCTAACTATTTTGAAAATATTTTTCTCCTTTAAGTTCTTGGTCCTATATTCTTCTCTCAGTTTTATGAAACTCGTGGTAATTAAAGGAATGGATTAAGGCTAAATATGATCAAAGGTTTTGTTATAAATTTGATATTGATCGTCAGTATTCTAAGAGTAAAGGGCAATATTGCTTCCTTTTAATAGTTTTAGAATGAAACTTCTAGATGAAGCATTTATAATTCATTTTAGAATGAGGATTGCAGCATTCAAAGACATTTTTTCAATTGCAATTCTCGTTAAATAAAATAGAAATGTGAGAAGAATTTGTTTCGACTCGCCAATCATAATTATGATCATCAGCATCAAAATAAGTTCTAAAACATCTTTTGACCAAAAACGTATTTTTTTATTAGACAGAGTTTAAATAGGAGAGAATTGAAAAAGGGGTAGTTTCAAGGCTCAATATATCTTTCTTACCTTATGTTTGAATTGAAGAAATTTAGTGAGAAAATAACATATGCACTTGCATATGTATATAGGTAAATTCTCAAAAACTTCTATATCACTACTATTTTGAGAATTTTTTTTCATCTATGTTGTTGGTTCCTTTTTGTCAGTTTTCCTCCATTAAACAATGGTAATCACAATGATGAGGATTTACAAAATGAAGTTAAGATGGAAAGTCGAAAATATGTCCAAAGGTTTTGTTATCAAATTGATCGATATTGATCGTTAATATTTTCAAGAGTAAAGGGTAATATAGCTTCATTTTAATATTTTTAAGGAGAAATTTCTCAATGAAGTATTTATGACTCATTTTAGAATGACGATTGCAACATTTAAATATAGTTCTTCCATTGTCATTTTCAATGAATAAAATAGAAACACGATAAGATTTTGTTTTAACTTGCCGATCATAATTATGATAATCAACATCAAAATAGATACTGAAATATCTTTTGATCAAAACCGTATTTTTATATTCGATAGAGTTCAAACAGGAGAGAATATTTTCGAAGAAAAGCTCTATATCTCTTTCTTACCTTATGTTTTATTTGGAAGAAAATTAGTGAGGAAAATGATATACACATGTATATAGGTGAATTCTCAAAAACTGCTAAATTACTCTTAACTATTTTGAGGAGTTTTTTCCCCTCATTTAACAAATGGTAATCACAAATACAAGGATTTAAAAAATGAAATTAGGATGGGTTAAGGTGAAAATCTCTCCAAAGGTTTTGTTATAAAAGTAATACTAATAGTTAATATTTAGGACATCAAGGGGTATCAATTATCTAAGCTGAAAACACGAGCTGTATACTACGAAAATAATGAACCTGTCTTATTCAGGCGAACACAGAATAAACATGCACGATGTGCATCTGAACAACCCGAGAACAAAACATATACTTAGAAAGAAGTTTGACTATGCATGATATTCAGAAGTTGAATAACAATATACGAGATAATAAACCAAGTTGTTATGCTCATCGTCAGCTCAGGCGACATTATTACATTACAGAAAGTCCATATTTGTCTAGAAAAGAAAGAAATGCAAATAACATATTTGCACACTGGGAGAAACAGCTCAATGTTGCATCAATGCACATGTTTGTTTGCTGAGGAATCACACGCTTGCTGAGTCTGTTGCACTAGCAAAAGCACTCCGATTGTAGGAGTCCTCCTTTGGACAAATGATCATCTTTTGCACCATGGACTGGAAATCCCTGCGCAGGTTAATCCAATAATTTAAGTCAGTAATGAGTAAAAAGATCAACCGACCCAAACTAAGTATTTCATTTACATATCTCAATTGACACTCAAAACACAAACTTGTAACTACCATAAATGAAGTATTGCTTGCTGAATTTAGTTAGAAATGCTTTAGTATAATGAGTTGAAACTCCAGTACAAAAACAGTACCAAAAGCATAAAAAATATAGAACTGTTTTCACTTAACTGCCAAGGGAAATCTCCTAAGAGTATCATATCCCCGTCATCATCCATGGGAACAACATGCCATCCGCTGTTTCCATTTATTAAGCTCCCTTTGAAATCAAACATCGAGTCCAGTTCAGAAATGAGTTCATCGTATCCAGCAATACGCGAGAGGTCAATTGATCTACCAAGTGCACTTCCAAGCTTAAGCACCTGAAATAGAATTTTCAGTTTATAGCAATTGTTACAAAACTTTGATTCAGCTACATGATACACTATATATCATAAGTGCAATACTATAAACCAACTGATCTTAACACCACAACGACAAACATACAGCATGACTCAGCGAATCAAATCAATTAAAGGTTAATTATAAATCAGAAAAGCATGTTACCTTAGTGCAAGTCCTGCTATTAACAGAGCTACATTTCTTGCATTTTTTCAGCGATGCAACATCTGAAATGCTCTTTGATGTGTTAGAAACTGGGATGGTCGCGTAAACGCTTGACTGAGACATTGGAGGAGGAAGACCATGGGCTGAAGTGCTGCTAGAAGCAGCAACTTGTGGTGAAGGGAGCTCCGGGCGTTTTAAGCTTATTCCAAACAGCCTGCATTCGGTTTTGCTATTATTTTCTTCCCTTGATTCAGATGCCCGCCACCCATGGGATCCAGAGTCATTGGAATTCACATTTGATAGTGAAAGGCACTTGGTGACGGGGACATTGTTATATGCGTCATGAGTGGTTAGGATAGGGGGCTGTTTAAGGGGGCTTGAAGTTGAAATCTTATCATCCGGAACACATGCTGAGGCACCAAGAGAATAGCAAGGAGGGATTTTCAGTTGGAAGTGTGGTTGATTCTCCGTCGTCAACAGTGAATCATTACGTTGGAAGCCTGCACCTTTGTAATCTTGACCTTTTAAGTCCCTTTCACATCTCTGAGAAGCATTTTTGGCTGAGTTCAGTGAGATGTCTGATAGTGGCAGCCAAAAAAAAGACAAGACTTAGCATATAAAAGAAAATGTATTAGAAACGTTAACAGGTCACCGAATACTACGTTACAAAAAATGGGACATTGATGGCATAATTTGTATCTTATGCAGAACTTATGAACAGACGGATAGCTACTGACCATCCTTGGTAAGATCGAATACTCTGGACATTGATGGGCCAGGTAACCGAGGCCGCTTTGCTGGGGCCAGATTAGGAATGTTCTTCCCTGAAGATTCCAAGGGCTCAATGTCCCAAGGAGAAACCCTTTCAGGGCGCATATCTATATCAAGCTTGGCATCCCATTTCACCTATGAAGAAATTATAAATGTATCTTAAAGAGCTTGTATTTACAAAGAATTTGAATTAGAAGTGAGAAAGTGGGATTAACCAGCTACCTTGAGACATCTCCATTCTGAATCCGGCCACGTCTTGCCATCAATATCGTCAATACCTATTATAGTTCCTGCATGTCTGGTTATTCAAACAAACAACAAAATTTCTGATTAACATTCTTACAAGCACTCACACAAAAAGCCACATGTGTAAATTGTTCATCAACTTCCAATAAAATCACCTCCTTGTACAATCTTCAGCTTCAAACTGCATTTGTATCCTCATTCCACATGAATATTTCATTTTGTTTGCCCTCTCGTATTGAGCCACTGGAACCATGAATTCTGAGGGACAAGTCCTGCAAAGTATACGTCCTTCCACATGAATTTGGAAAAATATGCGCCCAGAAAAAACAAGTCTAAACATGAAATGTGAAAGAGTTCGATGCTTAGCCCCTGAAACTAATATGTGAAAAATCTTGAAGTACTTACCAAGGACGGTAGTAAACAGTAAACATGCATCCCATTGTTACAGCATAAGTAGCAGTGGCTAATATCCCGAGTTGCATGCTATGACCAGATATCACGCATGTGGATGCGGACGCTTTGTTGTAATTTTTAAGTGCTCGACGGCATCCAATGCCCAGTTCTCTATTTTCTCCGCTGCAATAATTTAAGTATTGAGTCACTCGCCTGTTTCATAGATCCCTCCTTAATTTGTAGAGGTTGATATCAATTCTAAACTGTTATTGACACTGCCTTCTTCTTCTTCTTCTTTTTTTATAAAGACACTGCCTTCTATTACAGTTAAAAAACTAATAAAAAGGGTACTACATACTAACGTGATTTTAAATATGTAACTGGGTTAGTTTCTAAGATTAATTTAATAAAATGGTCAATTTAATTCTAGTTCCCACTTAGTGAGAGTGCTGGGAAAGGAAATATACTAGATAGCCTTACCTCTGCTTTACAACATAGAGGCTGATTTGAATTCATACCCTCACACCCCACGGTAAGTGAACTTAGCATTGAGTAAGTCTTCCCTTCTTTTAATTTGAAGATTAGTTTAATAACAAAATATATTTTCTGGTCTCCACTATCACTACAATGCTTTAGAAGAGTAAAATAGGAAATAAGATAACCAAATAAAGATGCATAAATCTCCGGGTTCAAGCTTTTTTGAATGAAGGAATGAACTCCAGCCTCCGGTAAGCAGGTGTCGTTTTGGCTGACCTGCAATCACCAATCAGTTTGATAAATATAAAACTCCAAAATAAAGATAGAGTAGCTCGTATGAGCGTTCGACAGAGCATATTCACATACAGAAAAAAAGAGGAAGTGGTCCTCGTCAATAACATTAATATTTCATCCCATAGAAACGAAACTTTCTGAGGAAGTGTTCAACCAGCTACAAGAAGCTCAACAGCCACCCTAACATATTAATGCTCATTGAATTATTGGCTTCAAATTATCAAAATTGTTAAACTTTCAATACTCTAGTCTCTAGACTACTAGCTAGTAGTAGTTTATAGGATAGCTGAATAGGCTCGATACTCTTTTAAGTTTCTATGACATGCAACACTTTAACAACATCGGAAGCTACCCCATTTAGCTTGATCTCTGCCATCAATGTGAAAGAATAATAGATGAAAAGGGACCGAAGGTTATGAAAAGAAGTCAAATTATAGCAAAGTGCTAGGAGACAGCTAAGATTCTGTACTAAAAATTAAAATTGATGTGAAGTTATACTGATTATTATGGTGTAACAAAAGAGTTCGTCGGACTTGATTTAACTAGTCACGAGTCACGAGCGCATTGTTTAAACCAGATCAGGCCATTTCAACATTACATAACTTACCCCGATAGGTATGGCGAAAATTCCATAAAACACCATGCAAGTCCTTCGCCACAAGCTCTTGTCCTGGTGGTGTTTGAGACATATCCTGCAACATTAAATAAATGATGTGCTAAATTCCTCAAAACAAAGGAGACAAGCTTGACGGAACTTGATTTGTAATCTTACGTGTTAACAAACAATATACAAGACCAGCGAAAATCAATTTGAAACAACGAGTTTTACAAAAATGAATGTCATTCGTTGAAAGTAGTTTAATACCCTTTTTGTGAAAATGGAAACTCCAACATGCAGGTCAAACTAAAAAGCACAAACAGAAAAAAAAAAGAGTTCATTGAACCGGAATAAAAATAAGCGGGAAAGAAATAATTATTGGTGAGACTACGTAATTAGATGAAGATCAAGAATAGTATCTCCAACCAGAGGTGGGAAGCACTCCTCGGCAATTTTCTTGGGGATGGAGAGTCCACCATGTGCACCTGTATCTGATAGAGTGAGCGTCTTAGTAAAGCACCTTATTCTGGGCTTTTGTCGAGACTCCTTGTAATGTAAAAGAACTTCTTCTCGCTGCTAGTTATGAACATAAAAACCAAAGTTTACTCATCACTTGTGTAGGCGGATAACATTAGATAAACATGACATTATATTGCATACTTCAAAACAAAAACTGCAGCAAGTTAATTTAAATCTCATCCAAACTCCAAAGGATGTAAAAAAGACAGGGAAAATAAAATTAAAGTCCATGTAAGAAACTAACTTAAGATGAAATCCCATAAAATCACGTGATTAATTTCAAGGTCACTTGAACTTGTTATCGTCTAGTCATAAGTTGTTATTAGACCTATGAGTCTGCGTGTACCCATATACGTATAATAAACGGATATTGCTATGCATGTACTCGTGAGTCGTGACAGACCTTAAAACGGTGGTGAGATAAACGAATGAACTGCACAGTTTGAGTGGGCTATTTAACATAAAATTAGAAAAAAAACATTTAACAAAAAAAAAATTGTGTTTGAGGAAGGAAAGAAAAATAAAAATGAAAGTAACATTTTGAAAAATAATACTCGTAAGATCTTATGAGTTTGGGCATATTTGTATAATAGTATGTTAAACGGGTATGTGCATCATACCCATGGGTTTGCTCGTACCTATACATGCCATGCCTATACCGGTTGTAGGCCATAAATGGACGGGCCTTATGACTTGAATCGTTAAGACTTTAGATAGCCCTTTTTATTATTTAGTAAATACAGACCCAGACTTTTTCTTTTGACATGTTTTGCTTAGTAGACCAGACTCATGTTTGAAAAAAGCCTATTAGTCTGACCTATTAAATATTTAATATTATTTTTTAAAATAAGAATTATATTATTATAATTAGTTGATGTTGTTTGTTACTAATTTTTAGTATAAAATCACAATTATATCATTTTTTAGCACACACAATTATATCATTTATTCAAGGTTTTATTACCTCTAATTCTCTAAATCTTCATTGAAAAAATGTCACATACCATTCACATCTCTACTTTTTTTATTGTACAACTTATCAGGCCTTTTAACAAGCTAATAGTCACGTCAAGCTTAAGTCTGAAAAATAACCTCTAATAAGCCAAAAGTCAGGCTCATGTCTCCTTTCAACAATACAGGTCATGTCGATTAAAGTATAGGCCTAGACCAGTCTAGATTGTTCCCACCCCTTTGTGGGTGCGCACTAGTGGGCATTATTGAGTATAAGTTTGCTTACTCATCAGAAGTTGTGATCGTTAAGTCAAAGGTTATTATTAACGGAGTTTAAAAGTTCACACACCCAAGATTTAAGTTTTTATATTTAGTTAAGACCATAACAATTTTTGACCAAATGATAATAAATGTTTGGCATAATGATAATTAGAGCCAAGACTTTTCAACCGCCGGGTTTAGCCCAACCCGCTAGAAAAAAAGCGAGTTGGGCTGAAAAAATTGGAGACTGATCATATCGGGCTAGGTTGACCCGCGAGCCTGATATCGGGCTCTTTCAGGCTAACCCGCCGGGTTGAAAGGGTTAGCCCAAATTATATTTTTTAAAAAAAAACACAAAAGTACTCCCACTCCTCACTCCTGACTGAGTGGCTCCGTCGCCACATGCTTTTCTTCTTCATCCTTCTTCGTTCTTCTTCTTCTCATCTGACGTAGTAAGACACAAAAGCTTTTCATCTTCTCTTTGACTTTCGTTCCAAACGGCAGTATGTTTTATTTTTATTTTTAAATCAAAATACTTCCCCGCGTTTCTAAACGCCGGCAAGTGTACCCGTGTTTGCCATAACTTTACAGCGTTTATAAAAATACCGGAAAGGAACGTCCTGACGCTTCATTCGCCAGCGTATACAATAAATGTCGTAGAGTCTTACAGGGGTTTATAAACATAGAAAAGTAGCGAAAATCGGCCACCGAAAAATGTCTTGTCTTTTGTAGTATCTCCTATCCTTTTTTGTGATTTGGGGGTGTTTTGTGTTATAAAGGTCGATTTACACTCATCACTCAATTTCTTCTTCGCCTTCTTCTTCTACCGCAACTCTCTCTCCATATTTCTCTTTTCATTGGGACTTTGCTGATTCAATAATTAATTTAATTTTTTAAAAACCATTCAAAAAAATTGGGCTTTAGCCCGCTTTAATCGGGCTAGCTCGTTTATTAGTATTTACCGGTTGTGTCATGATATTCCCAACCCGCATGCATAAGAGTCGGGTTAAACAGACCCGCTTCTCATGCGGAGCGAGTCATGCTTACTCGTTTAAAGCGGACTTGCCCAAAATCCCGCTCTAATTCGATAATAACTTTTGGCCAAATATCAACAACTTTGTGATTTTATGTGGCCCTATCTTAATTAATTTCATTACCATCTGTTATTAATTTTCCTAGAAAAAAAATCCAATGACTGATGAAGTCGAGGATGTCGGGGAAGAAATCGGACAGGGAAAATCAGAAAAGAACAAAGATAAATGCAAACCTCAGGAATTAGAGTAATTTGAGCAAAAACTTCGTCTGTATTGGCTTCAGCCTGGAGAAACAAAACACAGTGTTGTGTCTATTCAATATACTATCATTGGGTAAATAATGATCTAGTCAAGAACACACATCGCTCAGAAATAATATTATACCTTCAGTTGAACTTTAATGATTCTGCATAGGATTTTAGAAGGCAAACCAAACGAATGAATATCCACGTGGCCATCCTGCCGAGCAAAGTCAGCAACCTGTTCCAAATTTCAATATGAAAAAAAAAATCATTTCATTATTTATTATTTAGAAGATAAACAAACAAGCAACATTCAATTATGCGGAACCTCGTTTCTAAAATTATTTTCTCACAAAATAAATCCTATAAGAACCCATTGCGCAGAAGGAGGTCAACACATTTAGATCGTCTAGTATAACTATTTTGTATAAAGAAATCACATAATTAGGCATAATGAGATTAAGGAACTTGGTTAAGTTCCGTAACCTCTCTAAATTAGATAAAATGATCTTACATTTGTATAAAAAAAACATAGTCGCTGTTACATTAATTGAATGACAAAATAGAAAATACTTGAACCAAAAATTAATGGCAGCCGTGCTTCTTGTGAGCAACTGTTTAAATTTTACATGACAAATGTTCAACAAAGAATCTCCACGCAGAATTTACAAATTAAAGCAGGATTAAGAAATAATGGCAGATTAGAGTGGCTGCTAATGGATATATAAAAGCAGAAAATATATATGAAAGGAGATAACCTGCTCCAAGTGGCCCTGAGGAAAGTAATAGACCATGTCGTCAATGCAAGGAACATTGACAGAATCGCCGGCACACGCTTGCCACAGCAAGTCATTCAAAACATCTCTCTCACCTAATAAAATCACAACAACAAATTCGAGAATTAATTAATTAATAAATCAACAAATAATTTCAGCAATAACAAAAATCCTGACAGCTGACAATATATCAAGGCCGGACTGATCAAATCCGTGAAGTAACAATCAACCAAATTCAAAACATCTGCATCGTCAAAGCGTAAAAAATAATAGAAGCACATATATACATAAAAAAAATTCATTATCAACGTACAAAAAAAAAATAAAAAACGAGAAAAACAAAAGAGAGAAAGAGAAAAACGGAACATGATGACTATCGGTTATGGTGATCATACCTTCGCCGGAGAGGCCGCCGCCAACGTCAAACGACGGAGGAGCTCCGTCGCCATTCAGAGGAGACGACGATGACGCGGCTCTGTTCTCAGGAGGAGGAGGAGGAGGAGGAGGAATAGGACTAATATTATTATTAGTCATCCTCTTGCGATGATGCCTCATGAGAAGTGAAGTGAATGTGAAGAGGAGACGCAAATAAATAGGCGGAGGCTCCAGAAATTAAGAACAGAAAGTGAAAAACGACAAAAGACAGTAATAATGAATGATGATATGATGAGGAGGAACAATGTATGTGTATCTCTCAAGGTTCTCACACACCACCACTTTCTCTCTCATGAAACGAGAATTGAACCTTTTTTTTTTCGGACTGAAGAATTGAACCTCAGGATAGGCATTTCCACGCAGCGCGGGGGGCCCTCCCTCCCTCCTCTTCCTCTTCCTCTTCCTCTCCCTCTCCTCTTCGTTTTTCGTGATGTCCAGTAACGCCTGTAACTCTGTACGTGTGAGATATATATATATATATATACAGTGCGTTTTAGAGAGAGAAAGAGGTTATTGGTTTTAGAGTTTATTTATTTTAGAGTACTCCTGGTCAGAGCAGATGGTTGCCTTTATTTTTCTTTGTGAGCTGAGCGAATCGCTGCGCAGCTTCTCAGATGTTTACAGTGGCCGTACCTTCTTCATGCCTGCTAAAGCCACCACATACAACACAAACTGATTTCTCTCTCCTCGCTCTTCTCTATGATGGAGGAGAATGGAAAAGGAAGAGGAGATGTTTGCTAATGTGCGCCGATATGAACGAAGTGCATTGCTTGTTGCATGCTCATGCAATTGTGGATTCGTCACTTCTTCTTCGTCTGATTGATGCTTTGTTTGTTTTTTTTTTTTTTTTTGTTTGCGTGCAGGCTTACAGGCTATGTTTGTTTGTTACATTATTAGAGTGTCCTTGATTCTAACGGCCTCGGGGGTTCCAATTCAATGGCCGCCGTGCATTCCAATGAAATTCTAATCTTTCTTTTGATTTTTACCCCTCCTTATTAATTCGTATTTAATTATCAACTGGACTTATCGTCATCATCAGCATGTTATATGTCTCCTTAATTCCACTTCCCATTACTCACCCCATTTGTTATTTAATCGCTTGATTTCATAATACTCCCTCCTGTGCTTATTATAAGTCACCAACTAACTCTAATTTTTGATCCTTAATATAAGTCTCTAACCGCCGCATTAAATGCTCTTTTCCCACTTTACCTTGTTATTAATGGAGATTCAAAATTGAAACTGAAGGGTGAAGTTAGAAAAGGTGGAAAATTTAACATAAATTTTATAACTCAACTACTATTCCTTGGTATGTGAGAAATGAATAGTTGATGACTTATAATTAGGATCGGAGAGAGTATTAATAATTGTTCATGTGATATATAAATACTTGGTTGAAAAAAAAATAATAAATATACCACTCTATATTAACTTTGTAATACTCTAGCAAAACAACTTTTGTATTACTCTTCTGCGGCTAAGTAATACTATGAGTTATCAATTAGGTTCATCCATATGTAAGGATTGCGTATGTTTTTTCCAATTTTAAGGATCACTTTCAATGGGAGATGGGATAAGTCTGCCAATGTAGGCAGCACTTATACATTTTGAGTATGGATTAATTAGTTGTCTATGGACTTAATTAAAAAAAATAATAACATGAGACATATTTAACTATTTTAATCATTATAAAGATGTTTGACCCTGAATTAAAATACATGTCTTATGCAATATATGTGTGTGTGTGTCAATCATACATGAGCCTTATATTACAGACTCGGTGGATTATTCTTTAACAAACTTAGAAAGTTCATAGACGAAGTATTTCATTTAATTTCCAATATATTTATATATAGGATAGATAATATAATATTAAACACCAATTTAAAACAATTTTTTATCTTTCATCTCATGTCTATAGTCAATGAAATCATCCATCTATTAATTAATTGAAGTAATATATACGAATACTTTTAGCAAAAAGGTATTGGATACTCTAGCAAAAAGAGATGAATACTTTTAGCAGGCAATCAGCTCAGCTCAATGCAATTACATATATAATTCATAATTGGATTAAGGTGTCAAGTTGTTTTTGGAAGTTGTTGCTCATGAACTGTTTTACACTAGAAATTTTTTATGGATTCAAAATTATCTATGAAGTTTTGAAATGTAGCGAAATTATCATATCTCTCATGAGTAATATCGGGACGTTTGTAAGCAACATATTCTTAAAACTATTAAAGGGAGCAAGATTACCTTTTACTCTTAATGTTCAATATCAATTTTATTAACCATTGAGACATATTTTCACCTTGACATATCCTAAATTTATTTTGTAAATACTTATCTCTTTGATTACCGTGGGTTTATGGAGAAGCATTATATCTCTCTAACCAGTCATCTCAACGTTTAAGGAGACTAAAAACCAATAGATGATTAGTCTCTCACCTGTCGGATGAGGGATACCGTGAACATTAATAAAAAAGAAAGTTATATAGAGTTTTTCTTTACCACATTGGCGGTTCTCTGGTCTCCTATTTGAATTCTATGTCTATCCAAAGATACAGTTTTGGTCAAATGTAGTTTCAGCTCTTGTTTTGATGTTGATTGTCATAATTATGATTGGTGAGTTAAAAACAAATTCTTCTCATTGCATACCTATTTTGTCCATAAAAAACGACAATTAAAACACAGTCTTTGAAAGCTGCAATCGCCACTCTAAAATAAGTCATAAATGCCTCATTTTTTGAAATGCATACATGCTTCATTGAAGTTGTCTATGCCAAAACATTTAGTGAAAACAAAACAAAATGTTGCTTAAATATACTCACCAATTACATTATTGCCATAACAATCTAAAAATTGCTCTTAATTAAATTATGACATTGTCATTCTAAACAACAATAACCACTTTTAAAATGTAATGAAATTGTCATATTTCTCATGATGAGTAATATTGATACTAAAGATTCTTAGAATTTTTTGCCAAAAACTATTAAAAGGGAGCAATATTATCCTTTACTCTTATAATATTAACTATCAATATCAATTTTATAACAAAACAATTGAGACATATTTTCGCCCTGACACATACTAAAATATTTGTAAATATTTATCTCTTTGATTTCTATATGTTTATAGAGAAGCATTATGTGTCCAACCTTTTGAGGTGTCATAAATAATAGGAAACTAGCTAGTCTCCCATCTATTGAGCAGAGAATACATTATATTGATCATTGATAGAAAAAAGAAAGTTATACAAAGTTTTTCATCAAAACCATCTCATTGTCAGTTTTCAACTATTTGAATTCTATGTCTATCCAAAAACATGTTTTTGGTAAAAAGTTGTTTCATCACTTATTTTGATGCTGATTGTCATAATTATGGTCGGCGCGTTAAAAACAAATTCTTTTAATCACATACCTATTTTGTTCATGGAAAACGACAATTGAAAACCATCTTTAAATGTTGCACTCATCACTCTAAAATAAGTTATAAATGCTTCATTTTTCTTAACTGCATAAATGCTTCATCAAGGTGGTGTATATGGTTGATCATTTACTGAAATCAAAACAAAATGTTGCTTACATATACTCTCCAATTACATTGTACATAACAATCTAAAACTTGCTCTTAATTAGATTGTGAATTGTCATTCTAAACAACACTAAGCATTTTTTAAGTTGCAGATTTCTTTTGATTGAATACTTTTAGCAAAAAAAAATGAATACTTTTCATTGGATGCTTTTAGCAAAAAAGTATCCAATTCAGAGCAATCTAAAAATTTCTCTCAATTGGATATTGCTTTGAATTGGATACTTTTAGCAAAAAGAATTAATACTTTTAGCAGATAATGAGCTCAGCTCAATACTATTTCATATATATAATTCATAATTGGATTATATGCAAATTTTTTTGTAGAAGTTGTTGCGTTTCTCATAAACTGTTTTACATTAGAAGTGTTTATGGATTTAAAGTTACATATGAAGTTTTTGAAAAGCAGTGAAATTGTCATATCTCTTATTAATAATATTGATACGAAAGGTTCTTAGCAACTTTTGCCAAAAACTATTAAAAGGGCGCAATATTACCCTTTACTCTTAAAATATTGACTATCAATATCAATTTTATAACAAAATTATTGAGACACATTTTCTCCTTGACACATCCTAACTTTATTTTATAAATACTTATCTCTTTGATTAACATGTGCTAATGAAGAGACTTTAAATCTCCCTAGTCAGGTGTCCCACCTTTAAGGTACCTACAAATCAACGAGAAATTAACGTCTCACCTTTTGAGTGGGGGATACATTGATCATTGATAGAAAAGAGAAAGTATAGAGTTTTCCTTCGAAACTACCCCATCGTCAGTTCTCTCCTATTTGAATTCTATGTCTATCCAAAAGTGCGTTTTTAGTCAAAAGTCGTTTCATTACTTATTCTGATGCTAATTGTCATAATTATGGTCGGCGCGTTAAAAACAAATTCTTTTAACCACATACCTATTTTGTTCATGGAAAACGACAATTGAAAACCATCTTTAAATGTTTGCACTCATCACTGTAAAAAAAGTTATAAATGCTTCATTTTTCTTAAATACATAAATGCTTCATTGAGTTGGTGTATGGTTGAACATTTACTGAAATCAAAACAAAATGTTGCTTACTTATACTCAACACTTACATTGTACATAACAATCTAAAAATTGCTCTTAATTAGATGATCAAATTGTCATTCTAAACAACACCAACCATTTCTTTAAGATTATAAACATTATGAATAATGCCAATACTAACTTGTGAGTTGTGACGTATTAAAACAATGTTAACTATGCCTGCAATTGAAAAACACAGGAAATCTATTTTATATTATGCAATCATTCACGAAGGATCCATCCAATTCACCTTGTTAAGTGTTACTGTTGGGTTCTTCTCATTTATTCAGTCAATACCCGGTGGATTTACTGCATTCGTACATGTACCCCCTGCCTAAGTCACACTACCCTAGACTGTGCTTTGTACTATATAGGCTATGGCCATGTTGCAATTTGCGAACAGAGGATCTTGGCCTGTTGATGTCACATGTCACCCCCCAGGCAAACATTTGAGAGCTGATAAGAAGGATCGTTGGATGAATGAAAACATATTTAATAAAAAAAATCTATGAATGTATGACATAACAAATAACAGATAAAAAAAACTATGAATATGTTTGAAAGAAAACTTACAACGTCTTTATATAACTGACACACGCGACCAGTATAAGTTGAAGAGATTAACAGCTCTTATAAAAATTTCAAAATTCATTACTTGCAAATTGACTGTAAATTGTGTTGGCCAAAAAAAAAAATTGACTGTAAATTGTGGAATGTTATTGTTTTTGGTTCATCTTTACTGTAAATATCATTAACTCGTTCTTAAAACCGTAAGATTTATTAACTGCAGTGCCTAATCCCAGTCTTTTTTCTGGTTAAAAAAAATCCCAGCCTTTTTATAACCAGTCCTAGTTAACAACTGATCAGCTTTGATATTTTATGAAATTGTCTTTATTAATACGCACTTACTTTTTTGTCAGCTTAAACTTTTTGCCCTTCTGGCCTACTTGGAGTATAGTTTTTGAGGAAAAATCTGGAAAAAAATATTTTGGAAAATAGATTGTGTCATAGATTTTGACATGGTAGCTAGGAAAAAAGTTTATGACAAAAGTTAAGTTTTTTTCAGGTAAAAATATTATTTTGAAAAAGCTATTAGTATTTATTTAACTCAACTGAAACCTAAGTTTTGACAGAAAAATTATTTAAAAATACTATGAGTGTCCTGTGTATTCTAATTTTTAAACCTAAATTTAGATAGAAACATATATAAATTTCCAACCTTGTTTACCAACCAACAGGCGTGCAACGAACTAGAGGCAATGCAATACTCCCTCCAGTTCTTAATATAAGGCATCATCTTCTCATTTCTCACAAACCAATGAACGATAGTTGAGTCTTAAAATTTATGTTAAATTTGCCACTTTTTCCAACTTTAACCAATCATTAAATGATATGTTTCACATTTTCAATTTTTAATCTCCATTAATGACGGGGTAAAATGGGAAAAGAGCATTTAATGTGGCGGTTGGTGCCTTATATTAAAGACCAAATATTATAAGTAGTTGATGTCTTATAACAAGGACCCAGAGAGTATAATGGTAATGCAAGAAGAATAAGAAAGGGATACCGAGAGGGCAGGTGGGACCTACTCATATGTGGGCCCCAACCACGCAATAGAGTATAGAGGTTGTAAGTTTGTAACTTGTAGTAGACCATTCTCATACTTCAGTTAGTTTCTTTATTTCATTGGTTATAAGACGGTCAACTAATTTTTTTTTCAAAAAGAAAAACATGCAATTATAAAATCAACCCAACAAAAAGAGACAACATGTAACAATTTTACTTGATGAATACCCATCAATTTTATATATTAAATTGAAATGGCAATGAACTGCTATCCACAATATGTTTCACTTTATTTTATTATGATATAATTCATGGTTAAAAGTTAGAAATATACATACTACTTTCCTTTTTCAAAAGATCAGCCAACACCGCTTTTTTTGACCAAATTTACATGTAGATTTTTTTCATATGGGATTCAAAAATCACATAATCCGTTAAAAGTACACAATGTCATTAATTTATATACTCTTAACAGTATTATATACTCTTAACAGATCATTATGAAACTTTTGAACCTAATATGAAAACTTGCGAGTCCTTTGATTCAATATGACAGTTTATGTATATCTTTTGTCAAAAAAAAAAAACATTTGGTGTCATTAGGTGATATTTTAGAAAAATCATATGTATATTTTTTACCATTAACCCTATAATTAAAATTCAATGGCATCTATTTTTAGCTTAATTCGTTGAAAAGGCTAGAGCCTCGCATATATGGGAATCCCATGTAACCGGCATATTGTTATATATGTATGTTTCCCCCTCGATTCAAGTTAATTAAGCTAGGTATGGTAAAAATAAAAAAGTTAATTGAGTTAGGGGATACAAAATCGGAGAAAACAAGACGGCTGAGGAGGAGCTATTGCATTAATAATATATTAGTGTTAGAAGCCAGAGTATAACCAATGCACTTTGTACTTTGGACCAATTCTGTTTAATTAAAATTCATATCATAAAGGGTTTTAGTCTTTCCCAACAAGTATGTTCCTTTCAAGCATTCCAATTTATTATCCTTTTTACACGGATGAGATCATATATATCACCTTTTCCAACAGTTTGTTGGTGGAATTATATTGTATTGAATCCACATGAGTGTGCATAGAAGAAGCACTAACATGAAGAAAGACGTTTTTGGGGTTTGATTCATGCCAGTTTTGTTATGCTTTTTGGCACCTGCTTTTCACTCGCTCACCCCTCACGTTCGTCTCGTGAATTTATATACAATTTGAAAAATCACGATAATCCTCACACATCCTTCCAACTGTGTCCAAACATTCAAGAGACGTACATGAAGTAAATTGCAATGCGCTGAGCTAAATTAGGAGGAGGGTATGAAGGAGATTACGGGGTTTTGGTTTTGCACTACAATAATAATCCTTGTTCGGTTATTTGGGCACACATCATGTAATAAATAAGCTAGCTATATATTATACTAGCTAGTATTAAGTATCTAAGTTAGTAATTAACACTCCCTCTAATCCTAATTAGTAATTACCTATCTGGGGAGTTGATCATAATCCTAAATATAGTACCTAATTATAATATTGTCAACAACAACAACAACAGCAATAAAGCCTTATCCCAACTAGGTGGGGTCGGCTACATGGATTACACGGCGCCATTGTGTTCGGTCGATTGTCATGCTTGGTGATATATTATTGATCAAAAGATCTCGTTGGATAATGTCATTAAGAGTTCTCTTTGGTCTCCCTCTCCCTCTCTTGTAAGGACTCCAAACCATTTGATCCACTGTTCTTACTGGTTCATCTAATCCTCTTCTTTGAACATGCTCAAACCACCTCAAGCGATTTTCGACCATTTTCTCCGCAATTGATGTTACCCCAACTCTTTCTCGAATATGATCATTGTATATCCTATCTTTTATTGTATGACCACACATCCATCTCAACATTCTCATCTCTGCCACCGCCATCTTATGTTCATGTTTCCTTTTAAGAGCCCAACATTCATTACCATATAACATTGCAGGTCTAATGGATGTCCGATAAAACTTCCCTTTTATCTTATCTTTTACCTTATGATCACATATAATCCCACTAGCTTTTCTCCATTTAACCCAACCAGCCTGAATTCTATTATTAACGTCGCTGTCAACTTCACAATCTTTCTGTATAATTGATCCCAAATACCTAAACTTGTCCACCTGTTGTATAGTCTGGTTTTCCAATTGAATTTCGGTTCCCTCATGGGTTTGTGTATCACCAAAGCAACAATGCATATATTCTGTCTTACCCCTACTTAGACGAAAACCCTTTTACTCTAAAGTCATCCTCCATAACTCAAGTTTCTGATTGATTTCTCCTTTTGAGTCTCCTAAAAGGACTATATCATCCGCGAAAAGCATGCATTTAGGAATTTCTTCTTGAATACTTGAAGTTAGAACATCCAAAACTATGTTGAACAAATATGGGCTCAACGCTGAACCTTGATGCAATCCAATTCTAATTGGAAAGTCAATTGTTTCTCCTCCTGGCGTTCTAACGCTAGTCACTACCCCCTCATACATATCTTGAATGACTCTAATATACCCAACTCGAACTCCCTTTTTCTCCAAAGCTTTCCAAAGTACTTCTCTTGGTACACAGTCATATGCTTTTTCTAAATCAATAAAAATCATATGCAGATCCTTTCTTTTACTTCGATATTTTTCCATTAAAACCCTAAGTAGGTAAATTGCTTCTGTGGTTGACCTACTTGGCATGAAACCAAATTGATTATTTGATATGCTAGTCTCAGCTCTTAACCTACGTTCAATCACCTTTTCCCACAACTTCATTGTATGACTCATAAGTTTAATTCCTCTATAATTTTCACAGCTTTGAATATCACCTTTGTTCTTATAAATAGGGACTAATGTAGTTTTCCTTCAATCCTCTGGCATTTTCTTAGACCTTAGAATCTCATTAAATAACTTAGTAAGCCACAATACACTCTTTTCTCCCATACATTTCCAGACTTCAATAGGAATTCCATCAGGTCCAACAGTTTTGCCACTTGTCATTTTCCTAAGAGCATCTTTAACCTCTCTAACTCTAATCCTACGATAGAATGTGAAATTGATGTTACTGTCAGTACTCTCCAAATCATCTAACTCATAATTCAAAGTTTCATCTCTGTCATTGAACAACTTATAAAAGTAACTTTTCCATCTATTCTTAATATCATCATTTGTTACCAAGACTTTACCTCCTTCATCCTTTACGCATCTCACTTGATCTAAATCCCTCGATTTTCGCTCCTTGATCTTTGCTATCCGATAAATTTTTTGTTCCCCAGACTTTGTCCCTAACTCTTTATAAAACTCCTCAAATGCTGAAGAACGAGCTTCGCTCACGGCGTTTTTTGCCTCCTTTTTTGCTAAACGATACTTCTCCCAAGTTTCCTCATTATCACACATGTGTATATCCTTGAAACACTGTTTCTTAAGTTTAATTTTCTCTTGGACTTTATCATTCCACCACCAAGTCTCCTTATCACTCTTAATAATACCCTTGGATTCACCCAAAATTTCTTTGGCAACTTTTCGAACCATCACAGTCATTTCATTCCACATTTCATTAGCGCACCCTTGCTTCTCCCAAACACATTCATTTGCCAACCTAGTTATAAAATTTCCCATTTTCTCTCATTTCAACTGCCACCATCTAATTCGAGGTGGGAACATTTCTCGCCTCCTCAGCCGCTTAAACCTCATACGTACATCTAAAACTAGAGGTCTGTGTTGTGTTGTCACACCATCACCGGGAATCACCTTACAGTTTGTACAAATTCTTCTGTCGGAATTTCTCATTAAAAAGAAATCAATCTGTGATCTATTAGCTCCACTCTTATATGTGATCAGATGCTCTTCTCGTTTCTTAAAACAAGTGTTGACGATTTTGAGGTCATAAGCCATGCAGAAGTCAATAATAGATTGTCCTTCATTATTAAGCTCACCAAAACCAAAACCACCATGTGCCTGTGTGTATTGTCCTGCTTCTCTACCAACATGCCCATTAAGATCACCACCAATAAATACCTTTTCGAGAATAGGTATTCCTTGAATCAACGCCTCAAGTTCCTCCCAAAACTGTTCCTTCATGTGTGATTCTGCCCCAACCTGAGGAGCATAAGCACTAATAACATCAATTGTTTCCTCCTCAACTACCATTTTCAGTGATATGATTCTATCTCCAATCCTATTAATTGCGACCACATTCTTCTTCCATTCTTCGTCCACGATTATACCAACATCATTCTTAGAACGCACTTTACCAGTGTACCAAAGCTTATACCCATCAATGTCCCTAGCCTTTGCTCCGACCCATTTAGTTTCCTGTAGACATAGAATATTGATCTTTCTATCCCTCATCACTCCCACAACCTCCCAAGATTTGTCTTCCAAGGTTCCAATATTCCAAGTGCTAAATCTAATCTTACTATCTTGAACTACTTTCTTCATCCACCTTCCCAGAGTGTGGTACCCTTTGTTCAACTAATAACACATTACTAAGCAATGACCTATTGTTATAAAAAATTCGTGTATCCATGTTCAGAAGATTCGACATATTTTTATGCTGGCTGTCGAGGCCTAACGCAACTCTACTCCTTTATCCGGACTAGGGACCGACTATAAATATAGGCGGAGTATTTCTTACCAAAAAACCAAATAAAAATAAATTTTTAAAGGTTTTGATAAAGAACAATTGACAACACAAATAATTAATATACTATAATATATATTATATGAAAGGGACAAAATAAAACAAAGTAGTTGGAATATACACACACAAATAATTGAATATATAAAAATAAAAATATGACAAAAATGAGAGCAATAAACAATAATTAAGAATGATAATGATGAAAATGCCGAGAATGATAATGATGAAAATGAGAAGAATGATAATACTTAAAATCAAATAATACTGAAAATGATAAAAATGATAATACTAAAATAAGACAATAATGAAGAAAAAATAAATAATAAGATACAGATAACACGAAAATACCTAAAGCTAAAAATAAAAGTAAGTAAATAAAAATTAAATAAAAGGGAAAGATGTTTTTTTCAAAAAAGAAAGGGAAGATTCGATGTTTTTATTTTGAAAAGTAAAAAATATAATAATGTTTAAAAACAAAACAAATAAAATAAAAGAAAGCAAAGAAACGTGGAAGTGGGGTTGTGGAAGAAACAAATATTGACCAGGGAACAGAAACGGTTAAAAATAATGAAACTTGAAGTCTGGTTTATTAATCAATTCAGAAGTTTGCTGGGTTTCGGTTATCAAAGAACCTGGTTTTTTAAATGGATGTGAAATTCAAATCACAAATGTGCAACCGTTTTTCCAAAAATCAACAACCGTTTGAACTAGGAAATCTGAACTCAAAATTGATGGAATATAATGATATAAATATAAAAAAAGGGAGAAAAACATGGAAGTGATGGTTGAATTTGATGTTGAGAAACTCTCCCAATTAAATAGGCAGTAAGCATGAAGCAGAGAAGTAATCAAAACTGTTACAATTGATTTTTAAAAATACGTGTTTTCTGGGAGTGATTTTGATTTTTGGAAAGATAATGAATATTCAAAGAATATAATTCTCCTTGTAAAAAGGAAAGTGAAACTAACTTGATTTAAATTTTCAAAAGAAGAATAAGTCTTATCAAAAGGAAAATAAGAACAAGACTACGAGGGAAATAAAATAAGATGGAGAATGCAAACAAGATATATATTAATGCTATTATTGGAACTGAAAAATCTTCTAAATATGTAAAAATTGAAATTGGGTTATTATTGTTCAGGAAATTGAAATTTCTTTAATCAAAAATCAAATGAACAGGGGAGAGAGAGAGAGAGTAAGTTTCACGCAAAATAGGAAACGGTCAGTAAGAAAACCGATTTGTTAGAAAAGCTATCAGATTAAAAGGGAAGATAAAAACTGCAAATATGTTTAAAAAGGAAAAAATTGTAGTTAAATTGAAAATGAATGCACGTCTTCAAATTGATAGTGAATGTGGAGAACAATCAGGAAAAAAGTAAAATAGAGTGCAGAAGTGATGGGGGAAAGATGCAATCACTAAACTTAGAAATAAATATAAATAAATAATTAAAGAATGAAAGAAAAATAAGTATAAAACTAAATAGAATATGATAAGAATGATAATAATAAACAATAATTAAGAATGACAATAATGAAAATGAGAAGAATGATAATACCAAAATGGAATAATAATGAAAATGGCAAGAAGGAGAATACTAAAGTAAGACACTAATTAAGAATAAATAAAGAATGGATAAAAATAACACCAACGATAATAAAAAATTAACCTGAAATCGTTTTATCAGACAAGAGAAACGGTCAAAAAAAAATGAAACTTATCAATCAGTTCAGAAAAAGAAATCCGTTAAATGGATGTGAAATGTAAATCTCAAATCTGCAACAGTTTGAACAAAACGCAAACTTGAAAATTAATGGTTAATGGAAGATTCCAAAATGTGAAATTGAAATTGAAATCGGTTAAATGGGGTTGTGAAATGCTATTTCCTAAACCAAAAATCTGTCAGATTCAAAAATTGAAAATGGAAGATTAATGGTTCAAAAAATTGAAATTCCTTTAATCAAAAATCCAGATTTGTGGAATAAAAAGATCAAAGATCAGGAAAACTATGAGAAAACTATGGAATTTAAGTGAAATGAAATTAAGAGAGGAGAAAAGGAAATCGAAAATCAAACCTAAGGGGATTGATAACTGATTTCGAAAATTAAGTGTTTTCGGGATTGATGTTGAATTAGGAAAAAAGTAAAACAGATTGGGGAAGTAATAGGGGAAGGATGCAATTTATCCCAAAAAATAGGCAATAGAATCTGAAATATGAATTAGTCAACAACACTTGTGTAAAAATTGAGCAAAGTACTAAGGAAATAATTGGCAAACCAACAAGAATTAAAAAAAAAAACAAAGAAGAATAAGAAATATTTGAGAGTTTATAGAACCAGAAAAGCAAACCGGAGATCTCTTGAAATGAAAATTGTTGATGAAAAATGGTGATGATGATGAATATTGACGATTAACAGTGATGGGGCTAACTAGTTGCCACAAAATTGATGGTGCTCCTCAAACAATTATCCAGTAGGAATGGGGAGGGAAAAAAGGAGAAGATGATTGTAATTTGTAACAATTTAGAAGAAAAAATCACATTACACTAACTACATATAGTTAATTTTATGAAATTCCAAATTAAGTTCAACTTAATACTTTTAGCAATTAACACCAATCATCAATAACATAGATGTAAATTGTGAATTATGCCGAGGTACATGGTTTGGTGCTTCTGGATATTACAATTAAAAATAGGTATACATTTTTTAATAAACTTTTATAAAATATGGTGGGCCAGTTCGGCAATAAGTGGGTTGGACTACCACAAACCATGAGCTAGATAGTCTGGACTTTGAAGCTTGACATAAAAGAGTTGGGAAATCCCCAACCCTAAAGCTATCCAACCCGCGAGTTGGTAGGTTGAGCCAATTTTTCCAACTCCGAAGAGGAGGGGGAGAGGGCGAGGAAGAGTTAATTAGTTAGAAGAAAAAACATTTGGAATATATAGAAATATAGGGAGAAGATACATAGAGTGTTAATTTGGTAATTCAACATATTTATTTTATTTTATTTCCTAAATAACGATGTTTTGAAAGGTCTTTGAAAATAATTAATTTTTTTTCTTGGTGCCTTTCCCTAGTTTTCCAATTTTTTTTTGACGTTATGATGGAAAAATCACAATTAAGTATATACCTATTGAATTTCAACATCATTTTAATTAGTTGAATAAAAAGATTAACTAGATGAATAGAGACATTTACTACTGAAAATTCCCTTTATGAGATTTTGAAATTTACAAGTCATTTTTTTTTCTTTTCTCCATTTATCAACCAAACGAAAAAAAATTCACTTGGATTGGATATGATTTCTTTAAAGGACGAAGGTGTAAAAATGATACTAAACTTTACTCAAAAGTGCGTTTGTAATACTTAAGTTTTGCTAGGTGCAAAAATGGGGTTCGTGTGCAAATATAGTTTCACTTAAGCAAAATAAAATTTAAATATGAAAAAGACTTTTATGTAAAATTTAATGAGGGAGGGATGAGGCATAAGAGTTTTTTCATATCTAAAATTTAATTTTCCTTAAGTGAAAATACTATATTTGCACCTGAATCCCAAGCTAGATCCTCTTTTTGTACCTCGTGAAACTTTAATATTATAAACTCTTTTTGAGTCAAAGTTTAGTACTCCCTCCGTTCCTAAATATAAGACCTAGATAACTTTTTTTTGGAAAGATTAAGGTTGCGAAATAGGTTATTAAATGATGACATATTTGATATCTTTTTAGATTATCCATTAGCTTATAGGTAAAATAAACTAGTTTAAGAGAAAAAATTAGGTAAATCAATTTATAATTAACTTATTTTTTTCTTTTTTTTAGCATTTTTCAAAAAAGTCATCTAGGTCCTATATTTAAGAACCGAGGGATTATCATTTTTTTCACCTTAACTCTTCTTTAAACTTTAAAATTTGGTTTTGTTCCGTGAACCTAGCCTTACTTAGGCAGATGGGAGGCGTGCAGATCCTGTCGTAAAGAGGCGAAACAATTGGTTGGTAGATTGGCTGAGAGGGCATTAGAGTTGGGAGTTGGACCTCTCTATTTCTCAAATGTATTAATTTACCAAAGTTTGTTGTTAAATTGGTGGACTAAAAGAAGGGCAGGCTTTAGTCAATGCGTAATATATATATATATATATATATATATATATATATATATATATATATATATCTTGAATTTTCACTATAAAAAGTTTACTTGAGAAAAAGTAAAAAAATTATTTTTTTATTGAAGATTATATTCATTGACTTCTTAAAGGATTGTGAATATAAGGAAGATAGTGGATTGATACGATCGAGGATTTTCGAAAAGCATATTATATCTACTCCTACATAAAACAATCAATATATATATCTCAAGGTGAAAAGAAACAGAGATCCCTTTTTTTCTTAAAAAAAGTATCTTTACAAATATCACATTATTTTAAACGTGATTTTTTTATCAGAAAATTTTAAACATGATTAAAGATAATTAGATAATCATAATTTTTTTATATAGACAATAATGTTTTTACTGAAAATTTATATTTTAGAAAAATATACAAAAAATAAAATATAATATGACGATCTGAAAGATACACGCAAAACCTTTCTTTAACTATTAATTAATGGTAATTACACATATACATATATCTTTAAATGCAAAAAGGCTGCATATGTATAGCCTAAGAATCACCTCCGTGACGTGGACCCAATCCTAGATGCCTTACCTCCCAAATCAGTCGGTCTCATAAACTATGTCACCTCTTACGAAGCAAAACTGGGTCACAAACACAATACAGCCTCAAATGGCGGCGACGTTAGTACTTTTATTTCTCCCCACATACATTTTGGCAGAAATTTTGTTGACACTAGAAATAATTAAAAACCCTATTTCCATGCATCTTCGTTTGTAGTTGGAATGCCCTTATTACTTGTCATGATTTCATGTTGCGCAGCTAAGACCGAAGTTTCACTCCAAAAAAATAAATCCTCTGTTTTAAAATCTGTCACTGCAAAAGAATGGGATTATTTATATACTATTAGATGCAATGCAAGGTAATCCCTCCGTTCCTAAATATAAGACCTCTTTGGTTAATTTGGGGAGATTAAGAAAGACAATAAAATTACATGATCTTCCTAAAATCCCCTCAATTACTTAACTTTAAAAGGAAGAAGGGTTTTCAATAAAAAAAGGAAGTATAAGGGTAGTTTGGGCAAAACTTGAGATAAAATAGGAAGTGATCTTATACCTAGGAACTTATCCACTTCCCAAAGTGATCTTATATTTAGGAACGGAGGGAGTATTCACTTTCCATATTGCCTATCACTAGCTATAGCGACCTATTCATTACACTGGATCAATCCGATTCGCACAATAAAGAGTCCTCCTGTCGAAGATTTTAAAGGCACAGACGCGATGTAGCTGTAAGTAACGGGCGGGTTAATGTGTATTATCAATAAACCACCTTTCTAATTGATTCTTTCGAATCCAAACATTTGCATGTATGTCTCCCCATCCCAATGCCGACTTGGGATGAAAGACTACGTTTTGTTGGATTTGGTTTAATTGACTTCGAGATTATATTGTAAAATTTGTTAGTCGCTATCGAGATAAATTCAATAATATTAGTTAATGAGGTATTTGACTCTCAGCTTGTTTTTTCATATCACGTGGTCATTCAAACGTTAGGCATGAAGCTAATATCCCTCCTTCATGGTTCATCCGTCATGATATGCCCGCATTCACTTACCATGCAGCGCTCATAGTTTTGATAGGTAGAAAGTGTTCATCGTCTTTAGAAACACCATTTTATTAAACAAAATTAGATCTTAGTCATCCACTAAAAAATCATTTTATAAGGCTTGTAGTACTACAAGCCTGTTATGGTGAGAACGTGTATTTGGTGTTTAACAATACAAGAAAAAATAAAAATTCATCTTTATCATTCATTTATTTTTTTCTTTTTTCTTTTAAAAATCATCGCTCATCTTTTCTGTCTCTCTCATTTTGCTTCCTCCCACCAATTAATGTATGCTCATCTTCATCGTTTTTCTGTTTAATTTTGTTATTGTTTTTATATTTCATATTTCTTAATATCATTACATTTTTTACTGCTTTATATATATTCTTTTTTTATTATTATTATTATTTTTATCCCAATTTCAGTCTTCAGTTTAACACATTATTTGTTAAATTGTTCGACTGAAGTTGAAAGTTTTTTTTTTAATATCTGCAGTAGCATGGCGGCGTAAAGAGCCGCCGGAATGCGGATTTTTTTTTTACAAAAACGCATGGCGGCGGATGCCATCCACCGTACTTTGAGGCATTATTTTAATTTTGAAAAATAATAATTCAATATTTGACAGCATGGGGTGGAAAGGAGCTGCCCCCGGGCCATTTTTTAAAAAAAATAAAAAACCGTGCCGGCGGAAGGCCCGCCGGCACGCGTTATTTAAATATTATACATGGATGCGGTTGGGTCCGCCCCTACGTCCCGGAGCTACAACGTAAATTTTGTCCGCCCCCACATTGCGTTTCCTCGGGGAATTTGCCCACGAAAATATTTCCGCCGTAGTGTCGCTGGGACGGGTATTTCCGTCGGGACGTGGGGAAAATGTCCGCCGGCAATCTACCCGTTTTTTGTAGTGTTACGTCACCTCCTAACCAAAACGTATCGAGAGTCATTTAAATTTTCAGTCATTGAAATTTGGTAGAAACTCATGTGTTTACATTGTGAATTCACCGTTTTTACGTTTCAACCTTACAAAAAATTGTGTTAACTTGCTACTAAACTCATTTTAGTTGTTTTTAATTGACCAAATTCAATGAAATTATATATGAATTTCATAGAAATTTGTCTATCGAGGTTGATATAGTATGAATATCGATATATTTAAATCTACTATCTATATTTTAAATATGGGTAAAAGATCAAATTTGCCCCAGAAGTTTTAAGCTAGGATCAAATTTGCCCCTAAAGTTTTTTTGGATCACATTTGCCCCTAAAGTATACAAAATGGATCAAATTTAAACTCACATCCTACATGTGCTGCCACATCATCTCCATGTCATAAGCTTGTGCCACCTCATCACCTTCTCCCTCCCTCCCTTTCCCTCTACCACCTCCCTCCTCCCCTCCCTCTTCCTCCACCACCCCCTCTCTCCCTTCCCCTTCCTCCAACTCATCTCTTCACTAAAACTAACCACAAAAAACGATACCCATTTGGATCATTCACACCCCCAATGATCAACGAATAGTAAGCTCCCTCCTTTCCCCTCAAAGTCCCTTCCTTTTTCTATTTTACTGACAATAATTTCCCTCAGAATTTGTGATTTATTTGTATGAAAATCAGATTTATGGGTTCAGCTGCACAGATACATAAGCAATCACAATGGTCCAAAATCAAAGACAGCCAAAATCATTACCATAAACAAACCACATACAACCTCTTGCTCTGAAATCAAAGAGATTATAGTGATGTAAGCTAGAGCTCACAGATGGGGGAAGCCAAAATCAAAGACAGCCAAAATCATTTTCTTTCTTTTTTTTTTTGCTGAAAAAATCGTAAGTACTCTTAAAATTATATCTGTTTTCAATGTTTTCTTATGTTAAGAGTTGAAAATAATATTGTTACCAATCAGTTGATTTTTTTCAAGACCTAATATACAATTATGGCTTAGAGAAATAGATTTTAGCCGTAAAAAATGTCCTGAAAATGTCTTTAACAAAAGAAATTCCTGGTAAAGTAATACCTTTTTACCAAATATTTATTTGCGTTAAAATAATATAAAAAATATGCAAATTACATGCAGGCCAACAAACTAACAATCCAACATAAAAACCCAAATTCTAAAAATAATAGCCAGACGACGCCAACAACAACCAAAAAACCCGTTTCTTCACGAAAGGAGGAAAAGACACTGTATATCTGAAAATGAATGTCTACATAAGTGCTATATTAAGGAGTACCGAACCTTAATGTGTCCCATAAGCATCACTCAGCGAAGGGATGGTCGTCAGTTGCGTTGATAAATAAGTAGAATATGCCTATAATTTTGACGATATAAGCCAAGAAATAAACAAAATAATGTCTATGTTGGTACATCCACAACATCAGCACCACGTAGACTATACAGTTGCAGCAGTATATCCACATGCAAATGTTGCGGGTCACCTTGTTGTATTGGCCGAATTTCACGAAGAGACGAGTAGTGGGGATGTAATCTATTGAGAAGACATAGCCAATTACAGCAAACAAAAAGACGGGGCTCTCACCAAGCAAACGCCAATGAATGATTGCATTTAATATCTCTGCAATGCCATGTATGAAACCAGATGGTGATGGTACTGGATAGCCCTTGGTGCTCTCATGATATGCTTTACACTTCTTTTTTTCTGCGGATGTTTCGTGAGTGGATTTTTTATCAGAATGTGAGTCTTAGATCAGAGATAGTATATGATAAAAAAGATCTGAGATAGTGAATGTCGATTAAATTGATGATGATTTAATTAACCTAAAAATAGAGATGAGGGAGAGAGATTATTGGAGAGATTTGTGGGAAAGTTGTTTTTCTGTGTCCATTATTTAATTGGATTATATTTTAATTTAAATTTTAGTAAAGGAGAACATACTTTTTAAATTTTAAGAATTTAAGAGTGATAGGTATTAAAATCCTCTCTTTTCTGATGAAAAATCCTCCTTTTGTTATGTGAATATTTATTTATTTTAAATTTTTCTAAATAAATTCAGTTTCTTTTATCAAAAAATAAATTCAGTTTCGTATTTCCTTATTTTGTAGGGATTGTTTAGTACGAGGAGGGGAAGGAAAATGGATGAAAGGAAAATTTTTATGACATGAATTTATAAAAATTTAAAAAGTGAGGTTGAAAATTCTAAATTAATATATCTTTATTAAATATAACTCTTATATTTAATCAATCATATATCATGAGAAGAAATAAAGATGACAAAAATAGGCTATATGTCAGGAATTTAAAATGGAAGAGAGATTAATCAAAATCAAATTTTGATTATTACTTGAATCAGGAAACTAAGGTAATTTATTAAATGAAGGAAAAATTATTTGGTCTAAGGTAATTTATTAAAGAAAATAGTGATGGAAGCTAGAGCTCACAGATGGGGGAAGAAGAAATCAATTACCAGAGAACGAAGAAAATGAAATTAACAGCGGTGGGGATCAAACTGAAATTAAAGTGAGAAGAGTTTGATGGTGAAAAGAAGTTGGGGTTTTGTTTTGGGTGGAGGATAAGGGTGGTGGCCGATGAAGAGAGAAGAGTTCGGCGGAGAGAGAAAGTGAGCTCGACGGTGGCTCTGGGAGGGTGGCCGGCGACAGTGTTTACGGCGGCGAGGAGAGGGGAGGAAGGGGAAGGGGGAGGGAAGAGTTAGAGGTAGAGGAGGGAGAGATGGGGTGGTGGAGGAAGAGAGAGGGGAGGAGGGAGGTGGTAGAGGGAAATGGAGGGAGGGAGAGAGAAGGTGGTGAGGTGACACAAACTTATGACATGGAGATGATGTAGCAGCATATGTAGGATGTGGGGTTAAATTTGATCATTTTGTATACTTCAGGGGCAAACACTACCACAGATTACCCCATTTACATGCGCTTATTTTGGCCTTTACATGCGCTTATAAAACGCATGTAGAGGGGGGCGCTGGTAAAGGCTCTACATGCGCTTTTAAAAAGCACATGTAGAGGGGGGGCTATACATGCGCTTAAAGCGCATGTAGAGGTATGTACCTCTACATGCGCTTTAAGCGCATGTACATCTACATGCGCTTATAGCGCATGTAGATGTGCCTCTACATGTGCTTTACATACCTCTACATGCGCTTTAAGCGCATGTATAGAATGTTTTTTTAAAAAAAAAATTATTATAAATTTACATTATTTCCCAATATAACCACCAATACTAGCTGTAGTTCATAGAACCAACTAGCATTATATCAAAAAAATTTACCAGAAAACTAGAGAAGATCCACAAATTCTAAAATCAAACTCAATCATTCAAGCTCAACAAAACATCAGTCCAATCAACTCAAAAAGTCCTCAAGTAATGAACCATCAGAAAAGCTTAAAGTTTACTCTATTGGAGAAGGGAGGAAGCCCGTTTATTTGGTGGATCCAATCTCCATGTGCGAATCCATTTCAGTCTTTCTGAAATGGAGTTGTGAGACCAAATGATCGGGACTCGGACACCTAAATTGAATTCAGTTTTTTTTTTGGAATTAGAGACTTACACATGAACTTGATGTTACAAACTAGTATCATAAGTTCATCACATCCAATTTTGTGGGGCCGACAATAAAACAACCAAGCACCCTAAGTCCCTAACGGGATAAATATCTAAGCTCAAATCGTGTTCTTTTAGAAATAAATCATAACAATAATCATGATCTAACCAAAATGCCGTTTAAACAATTTTTTGAAGGTAAAGGCGTCGGCTGATATGCAAAGAACCCGGCAAGTCACAAACACTTGAAAATATATACAAGATAATAATTAGAAAATGCAGAATAAACATATTTCCAAGAGGAATAGGAGAGAAGGGAAAGAAGAAAGGATATTGAAAGGAAATATTTAAAAGTAAATTAAACCTGGACTCAATTAAGCTTTAACCAGCTCTACATGTATCATAACATATGACTATGCACAATAAGAATCCTCGGAATCACATGCCAGCTGTCAGAACTTACAATCAGCTTAGCATAGTTGGATGGCCAGTCTGGAGCATTCGCTTTATCATGTCCATCCCAAATGCAGAATCTGATGAACTGGTCAGTGGCAGCATAATATTAAATCAGCAGTCTAATTTATGAGCTACACAAAAATTAAGAAACTAGAGCAAGCCCACCAGATCGGTGGCATCAAGAGACAGTAAAAAAGGCCTCTGAATCAATTAATAATGGGGCACGACAAGCTAACTTCCCTCCTGAACAACAACTACCCTACTAAAGTGAAGTTGATCAAAGAAACAAAAATGCTCATTCAAGCTATGCAAAATAATGAACTCAACATGGACTATGAGATATAAAGGAAATTGCCAAACCATTATGGAGTATTAAAACATCAGCGAGTGACAGACTTTCAAAGGTCAACAATAGAGTAGGCATCATGAAAGAATTAATCTAGGATGACCCATCAACTCCAAGCTTCTGGATTTGAGGAAAAGTAATGTAATAGTTTTTGTAAACTCAGAATTCGAGTAACAATATGACAATCGAATAGAGATAGAAAGTCTTCAACGTTAGGGTTACCAATGTTCATTACGTAGTCTACCAAGAGACAAATCATCCCTGATTGGATGCAATTTTCCCAATCCTAACCAAGATATAGAGGAAAATGGTAAAAGGAAAAATAAAAAATTAAAGAGGATATAAATATCAGAAAAAAAAATATGAAGTGCAAAGTTCATATAACTATTCCACAAAAAACGAAGAAGCTAGATTGCATAGAAAAGGCTAAACCAATAGGCTTCTAGCAGATTTCCGACAACCATACAAAAATAGAATCAAATATAAATCTATTTTCTACAATCAAGCACATTAGGAATTTTGCTTACAATTAAAAAGCCTGTTCTGCACCAACTTTTTTTCTAAATGGTGATGGTAACCGAATATCAGAAAGAAAATACTTAAATAACGACAAACAACATTTTTCTTCATTTAGAATCCAGGAGGCCAGAACAAAGATAGCTTACCTCGGTATAGTGATTTCAAAGGGGAATGAAATGACAACCTCAGCATTTGGTATTGGGGGAACAATTTAATAGGTTATTGTGACTTTAGTGAAACTTACCATAATGTCCTCTTTTAATTTAAATTCACTAAGTCAAGCATTCAATCTCCATGACTTTCAAAATATTTTAAATTTCTACCAAACACTCCCTTCCTAAATCATTCAATTGATTAAGATATATAACTAATCTCTATAGTATCTTAAATCCCACAAAAAATCTCATAATTTCTAATTTCCTACTTATTTATTTACATTGATCTATAATTTACTAATTACATTGATCTATGATCTAGATTATAGTGAATTCCATTGAATAACAAGCCTTTAAATGCGCTTTAAGCGCATGTATTGGCTTTCCTTTGTTATAATAATATTTTATGGCTTATACATGCGTTTAAAGCGCATGTAAAGACCAATGTCCATTTAATTATATGGATATTCATATGATTTGGTGTTTTTCAACTAAATTGTTTCAATACTTCATCTCAAAATGCTCAAATCTTGTGCTTGACAATGTTATAGTGAATTCCATTGAAGAACAAGCCTTTACATGCGCTTTAAGCGCATGTATTGGCTTTCCTTTGTTATAATAATATTTTATGGCTTATACATGCGTTTAAAGCGCATGTAAAGACCAATGTCCATTTAATTATATGGATATTCATATGATTTGGTGGTTTTCAACTAAATTGTTTCAATACTTCATCTCAAAATGCTCAAATCTTCTGCTTGACAATGTTATAGTGAATTCCATTGAAGAACAAGCCTTTACATGCGCTTAAAGCGCATGTAGAGGGGTAGAAACACCCTTTACATGTAGAAACACCCTTTACATGCGCTTAATGGAGCCTTGAAACACTAAGTCCACAAGCAGGGACACCTTATGAGGTCTGAGGAGGACCTCTTATGCATGACTCCATGTTTTGCACTTCAGTAGTGCCTTTACATGCGCTTAAAGCGCATGTAAAGGGTGTTTGTGCCTTTACATGCGCTTAAAGCGCATGTAAAGGGTGTTTCCATATAATTTTGAGCTCTTCACCTAAGTTCATTTTATATTTTATCTCTAAATACTTAAATCCTTTTCTAGTCATTGTTTTAGTGAATTTTAATTGATGCACATTTCTATACATGCGCTTAAAGCGCATGTAGAGATAAGGCCTCTACATGCGCTTTAAGCGCATGTATAGATTCTTACCTGTACATGCGCTTTAAGCGCATGTAAAGGACCCTCTATACATGCGTTTCTTCTAAGCGCATGTAAAGGTGCGCTGGTAGAGGGACAATTTGTAGTAGTGAAATGTGATCCAAAAAACTTCAGAGGCAAATTTGATCATAGCCTAAAACTTCTGAGACAAATCTGATCTTTTACCCTTTAAAATATATTCAAGTCAAATTATTATTTTTTGTATTTTTTATTTAATTATATAAAAGAAACACATGTTTATTAATAAATGTAATCTCTTACGAGTTTACTTAAACTCACGAGTTTGACAATCTTACCACTAATTATACATTTAATCCTAAATGTCTTGAATCGGTGATGATAAGAAGAATTCTCAGTGGATCACTAAAATTTTTTAGTGAATTTTTAGATATTTTTTTTTGGCAGAGGCTAGGAGGTTGAAAGGGAAGGAATGAATCTTGTGTTAATTAAAAGGACCTTACTTAGGTCAAGTTCCTCCATCCAGGTTCTCCATTTCTCCAATTAAAAAGGGACAGCTGGCAGTTAGATTGAATGGATGATTGTTATAAAGGGACATGTATTACTCATATATTAAAAGAACTTGAGAACCTGGATAAAGGAGTTTGATGTAAGTTTTTCCCTTATTAAAATCAACCTGGACACGTATCTGGTTAGTGTGAAAATAAGGTATCTTATGGTAAAAAAAACATAAGGTATCTAAGTGTGAACATAAGCTACCACGTCTATTATTCATTTTATACCGGCGCTTGACATGCTAAGCGACGGGGTAGTATATGTGAATTTGAATTATAAGTTGGGAGTTGGGATTTGGGAGCAAGGTTGTCAAACTCGTGAATTTAAGTATATAAAATCAAATTGACTTTTGTTGGAAAACTTAGAAAGCAAAATAAGTCTCTTATAATTTGATTTACCTAGTTTTTCCCCTTAAACTAGTTTTTTGACCTATAAACTACTAGGTCATATAAAAATATATCAAATATACCATAGTTAAATGACTTGTTTTGCCTCCTTAATTTTTCCTAAAAAAGTCAACTAGATCTTATATTTAGGTCCGGAGGGAGTAGTTAGGTTAGGAAGGCGAAGTGTAATTCATCTGAAATTGTACTCGGCAAGCTAAGAAAGACTTTAGCATATTAATATTTTTTTGTGGCATATTCTTAATATTTTTTTCCTATACCATAACAGTAAAAAAATCGGAGAGATGGAGATATTTTTTTCTCTAAAAATGTCCTTGATTGATAGTCTTTCAACCTTAAATAAATAAGAGATATGGGAAGAAATTAAGAAGGATGCTTGAAACATTTTAAGAGAAAAAAGTCATAGTAATTAACTGAAGTTGCGTGGTAATTAATTGGTGGTGAAAGAGTACCATGCTTAACCAAATCAAATCAAAATAGATAATTATCTATTTATAAATAGATAATATTTTGTTTGGTACAAGCCTAAATAGGAGTCATATCATCGTGCGGGTGTCACTGAATCGATGGATGCAGTGGATGGGCAATGGCATACTCACACAGTCACAATTCAAATGGCACAGCCATCATTTAGTTCTTTTTTCAAACATGTCTTATACGACTTAAAGGCACTCTAGTCTCATCGTGCTTTATGACTCCATACGATACACATCGACCCCAGTTAATGTAAACACAAAGGAGTGTGTATGAGGGTTTTATTATAATCGATTTTTTATGAAAAATAGTTCAGGTGAGTTGGTTTCGCGTTCACCAGGTGCTCATGGTAGACCTCTAGGTTTAAAGAATATTTATAGAGGTACTCACAAATTGCTCACCAATAAAGTTTTCACATCGGCGGGATTCCAACATACAACCACATATTTATGAGTCAAACCCCTTTACCAATTGAACCAATCTTGCTTTGTCATAATGTTCTATTTCCTTATATTCTAATATAAGATAATTTATTTAATTTGATTATGTTAAGGATATTAATTACTTTATTACATATCGTTACCAAAACAAAATAACCATATACCTTTATCTTCACCCTCAATCTCTGCTTGTTTACTTTTGAGAAGTATTAATGAGGATAATTTGAGGAAAAAGCGGGAAAGAATCGAAAATATGTCTTATATATATATATATAGCACCAAATTCACATCCCAAATAGTTCTTATATTTAAAAGCAATTTCAAAATTCAATGTGGGGATGAGAGTCCTCTATTAAATGGAAAATATGCATTTTGTCCCAATTTTGTAGTGCCTTTTTATGTATATTTTCACAATATTTCAAATAATTTCTCACACAAAGATAGCAAGCAAGGATTTCTTTTTGGGCACAACAATTTTATGAAATGAGTTGGAATCACCCTCAATCTAAAGCATGATTACTACTCATGATTTACCGATCTATCTAAAGCATGACAAGTAAACTTTTTCTTATTTCAACACAACAAGGGTTTTGCTAAACTTAGTTGAAATGTGGAATGAAAGCACAACTAAGATGTTTAAATGTGGAGTGAAAGCACAATTAAGATGTGCCCCAACACCCATTAAAATGGTGTAATTTTAATTTTAAACAATCTCTTCGACTGAATCCAAGTATGGGTCAAAAGAAGGAGGCCCAATCCAGTGGAGTGGTAACTAACAGGCAAGCCACTAAGTAACGATACTGGCAGTGGCAGGAAAGAAAGCATAGGATAAGGAGAAAAAGAAGAAGAAAAGAAAGCAAAGCATGCTTTAAAAATCAGCTTCATTGCCAACAAACATCTTCTTCTGAAATGGCCGTTGCTGTGTCAAGCTTATTCTCCGTCAAATTCAGCTCCTCCATTTCCTCTCACACACCATTCATCACTTCTCGCGCCTTCGTGTTTGGCCACAGCAAGCGCCGAGATTATTCCACTTCCCAAGGAGCAGCCTCCTCTTCTCCTAAATCCAACACTCATGTAGTAATTCTAAACCCTACTTTATTCATCATTCCATTTTCCATTCATAAATTTTCACTCTAGCATCGCACTGCTTTCTTTCTTTGTCCACTAATGCTGCACATTCTCATGCTGTTCCTTTACTTGAGCTTAACTAAGCATAATAATCCTTCTAAGTTGAAGATTATACAAGCCATCACAAGAGCTCTACATGCAATATACTCCCTCGTTCCTTCCTAAATACAAGAGTCAGTTGATTTTTTGTTAGAATACTAAGAGAAATGAACTACTTAATCATGACATATTTTGTATATTATTAGATGATACGTTAGTTTATAAATCAAATAAACTAGTCTAAAGAAAAAAATTGGAAAATAAAGTTTTAATTACTTATTCAGCTTGCTTAGAATTCTCCAAAAAAGTCAACTAGAACTTAGGGAATATATATATTTCACCTGCTACTAGATACATGCAAGACAAATGACTTCTTGTTTGGGAATTAAAGAGGATAAATGAGTCACTTAAACATGACATTTTTGTGTGTAATTAGATTATATGATAGTTTATAAGTAATTTGTTGAGCTTTCTTAAAAATTTCTTAGAAAAAGCTTGATTGGTACAATGTGTTGGAACGTAGGGAGTATATGTTTTCCTTTATTTCTTATTCCAGCTGAACAATTATAGGTTTGATGTTTCAGAAAGAAGCTTTTGGGCAGAAGAAGCATTTGAGGCGACCAAAAGATGAAAGGCTTTCTCTATATGCTGATGGAGGCAGTGGTAGAAGTAGAAGGGATGTGGAGGGACTCCAACCAACTGCTCATAAACCATTTGGCATGGCAAAGAAAGAGAAGGAGTTTTTTATTGATTCAAAGGAGCAGCAGGTATTTATATATGTGAGGAGTATTGAATAAATTTTCATTTTTTTTAGTATTTTATGACAATTTAATCTTTTTTTTTCAGGTTGAACCGAGTAATATACAAGATGCAGATTTCCTTAATGCCGTTGTGAAGGTAAAAGTTTCATTCTTTTACATTTTTCTACTTAATTGTAACTTCATGTTTGGGTTAGTTCTTGTCCTTGGTTGAGACTTGAGAGCTTTCATGCAGTCATCAATTTGTTAGTGGATCTAATTTTAATTTTGCTACTTTAATTTTATATATGTACCTGATTGAACCCCTCAAGTTAAATAGAATACAAACAACAACAGCCAACACCAACTATAAAGCCTTATTCTACTAGGTAGTGTTGGCTACATAGATCGTCGACATCATTGTCGTTGATCCATGTTCATAAAATACGACAGGGTTTTTTTCGGGGCCTAACACGTTTCTCCTCTCTTACCTTGGCTTGGGACTGACTATAAACATAGATGGATATTCAATGTTGTTGCCAGTTTATGGTGCCTTAAATCCATTTTCCTATAATAGTAACATGGCGGTCACCTTCTTGATATTTTATGTTATGCAGTGTTAATATTCCCATTATTACTCTTGGCTGTAACTTATCAAAGATAAAATCTTTCTGTGTAACATTTTAAGGTTTACTGCACCCATACCGCACCAGATTATTCACTTCCTTGGCAAAAACAGAGACAATACACAAGTACTGGAAGGTAAACATTTGAAATCATTATAAATATATTTGAAGGATATGTTTCTTCTTAATCTTACAAGTTACATCTTGTGCAGTGCATTTATGATTGAGGGTAGGAAACTCTTAACAAATGCACACTGTGTGGAGCATGATACCCAGGTAATTTCTGGAGTTGTTAAATTTTCAGTAGATCTACTGATAGAAGTTTCACAACTAAGATGTGTTAATTTCCAGAAATTGGTTGCCAAATAAGTCTTTTTCATGAGACAGCTTATGATTATCTATTCAATCTAGGATTGTAAGCCTGTCTCTACCAATTTTTGGCTTGTTAATGAATTTTTCAGATTTGAAACTCTGCTTTAAAGTCATCCTGTTACTGAAGTTACATGCTGCTCTTTCACCTTTTCTGTATTTAAACATTCCAATTATTTCTGGTATATGATGCATATGACAGATTTTTATTGTCCTCAATTTTTGAGGTCACTGCAGGTAAAAGTTAAGAGAAGAGGTGATGATACAAAATATGTAGCTAAGGTATTGCTCTTATAAATCATTTGTTCTTTATTCCCATATAATATGATGCTCCTGTCAGCCTTTGAGTGTTAAGAATAGCTTGCTATTACATGTCAAGCTGCAGTTTTACTGTGTCAAAATTGCACCTTCTGTATCAGTTAGGGACATGGATATTTGGCACATGCTCATGTAGTCATGTTCAATGAAATATGTACAGGTTTTGGCGAGAGGTATTGACTGTGATATAGCATTGCTTACAGTAGAAAACGAAGACTTTTGGAGAGAAGTAGAGCCTTTAAGATTTGGACGTTTGCCGCACCTTCAGGTTTGGAATATATCTTTTCCTTTTTCTGGGAGACTTTCATGATTGTCATGTGTTAATGCTGTTTACTTTCTTTCTTTCTTATGTCCTTCAATCTTCCCTGATGAAGTGAGTAATTAATTTACTAATGAAATTGAAGTCTATTGAATCACTGGTATCTAAGCTCTCTCTGAGGGTTTCAATTGTCTTGTTGGAACTGGGTTTAAACTTAACTTCATTAAGAAGTTTCAGGTAAATGATGATAGCCATAACTTTATTATTATATATTGAATGAATGTTGAAAATCTGTGAAAGGTATTTATAAATTAGAAAAATAGCTTCCCGTGCATGAATTCTTTAACTATACTGACATTATTCTACATGACGATTTATTTCTTAGTATATGTGCATGAAAAAGGAATTTGAATCATTTACATATTTTCCACCCTTTATACCGCATATGTTAAAAAAATAGTAGCAATTTGTTTTCTTCATTACAATGACATGTAATTTTTGTTCTTCATTACGATGCCATGTACGACGAGCGGTATTAATTTAATTTCTTCACTCCCATACCAATTATGTCAAGGTAACACCTAGAATGAAGTGGATATGAAATAATAATGTCCATGAGATGTAATTCTGCCTCTATTTGAGGTGCATATACAATAATAGTGTTCATTATATCTGTTCCCACAATGAGTTTCACATATATGATTTGATCCTCGATCCTCTTAACTCCCACAACATTCTTTCTCTATCCATTATCAACAACCAACATCATTCCTTCCATTTATCTTTCCTATGCACCAAAGTTTAGATCTATTAATTTTCATTTCTCTACTTCCCTCTCTAGCTCATCTTGTCATGTACAAACACAATATATTAATCTTGTGCTTACTCATTACCTGTGTCACCTCAAAACTCTTGCCATTTAGCGTTCCAATTTCCCAAGATCCAAACCTGATGTTACTCTCATGAACTAGCTTCATTAGCCACCCCATCTATTAGAGTCTGGTAGCCTTTGCTCATTTAACACTGCATTCAGGCGAGGATGCAGCGACTCTTGCTTTCTTAACACTACATTCAAGCTATGCAGAGGCTCCCGCTCTATTACTGTACTCAAGCAATATACTTACAGATAACAAACTTAGCATTAGCACAATATCTTTGTATGTCTATGTTCATGAGATTTGATAAATTTTCTTACGTTGGCTTCAAGGCCTAACACAACCTCCTCATTATCCGGGTTTGGGACCAGCTATATTATAAAATAGACATTTAGTTCAATATAGGCGGAGTTCTTCATTGCCATCTTTAAACCCACAAATTTTATTGGCCTTTAATCTCCATCATTGTTGGATTTTGATTTAAGGTTTTATAGTCAATAGTTGAAAGCTTTTATATTTTGTTAATTGCACATTTTCTGTTCTGCTTTCCCAACATGTAGGATGCTGTAACTGTTGTAGGATACCCCCTTGGAGGAGATACAATTTCAGTGACAAAGGGAGTTGTGTCTCGCATAGAGGTTTGATAACTTGAATATGATAATTCATACCTTTTAATTATAACAGTTGCAATATCATATCTATCTTTCATGCACTAGGATGTCACTAAGTTGTTTGAAAAATGTTATAGGTCACATCATATGTTCTTGGATCATCTGATTTATTGGGTATTCAAATTGATGCGGCAATAAATTCTGGTCAGTAGAACTTTCACTTTAGTTTGACTCCACCTTTAAGGTTAAATTTTCTCTGATGATTTCATTTCCTATCTAAATCATGATACCCATCGGTTACACTGAATTTTAGGTAATAGTGGTGGTCCGGCCTTCAATGACCAAGGGGAGTGCATTGGTGTTGCGTTTCAGGTATTTATGTGGCTGACTTTCATTGATATGTCAGTGGTTACTTGGCTTGAAAACTTTCATAAGAAATAGCTTTCCTAGGCAAGTTATACCAGAGCTCCATTTAGCAAGAGCCCTAATTGTACAATGAACTTGATAATACTCCCATATTCTGATCCTAGTTTTTTAGCTTTTGCTATTTGAGTAGTAGCTTACATATGCTGCCTATTCTTTCTTACTTAATACACTAATGGAATGTTTCTCTAGGTCTACAGATCTGAAGAGGCTGAGAATATTGGATATGTGATACCATCAACTATTGTTCATCATTTTCTGGATGACTATGAGAGGAATGGAAAGCATACTGGTAAGAAACTCTTATTAAATCCGCTTGTATTTGCCTATTCAGTGGCTTTGAAGTACTACTATGTTTCTAGAGTCACTGCACCAAAAGGCATGGTTAAATTGCCATTTTATGTTTTATTTTGCATCACTCGAAGAATATTTCCCACCTTTATCTGTCACCAAGTGAGAAATACCTAATTTAAAACTAATGCTTTCACAATTGTACTGTTGTTTGATATCAAGTTTGCTGAAGTGCTTGACAATCTTCTTAACAGCCTCAAAATGTTACATTCATTTTTCTTCTACTTTGTGTCCATACGTTGGTCTCTTAGCATCTATACACAAAGCAGGAACAACTGTTATTCTTAATTGGATCAGGATCTGTTTCCTTGCTGCTTTATGTTGGTGTCTGATGAAAATATACCAATGTAGTATTATTCAAGAATCAAAGTATCACCTCAAAGGAGGATTACAGAGACAATTACAGGGCCTAATGTGCAATTATAGAGGCACACACTCTCCTAATGTGCAATTCTAGAGGCACACGCTCTCCAACTCTCAATACAAGAATACCCTTTTCTATCTACAACTCTTCTATTTATACATTCTCCAACCTCCTAACAAACATAACAAACTATAACAAACTAATTACTTTGTTGTTGCCTTGCTAACTACAACATAACAAACTAACTATTTTGTTGTTGCCTTTCTAATTACATTCATTACATCATTGTCATTCACTTTGGGCTTCTTTTATAATAGGCCCATGATGCCATGGACCCATCAATACCCACCCCAACAAGCTGAACCTTGTCCTCAAGGTTGAAAGCTGGAAATAAGCATAATGATTTGAAGAAGCTAGCAACAATGGGTTCAAGAATTCCTTCTTTAGTATCGTCAAAAACTTCAGCAACAGTAAACCACCCCTTCCTTCAAGTATGACCTTCCAATTAGCCGCTTTAGAAATCTTGAACTCTTGAGTTGCAAGAACCAAGCAGGTAACTCCATAGGATTCATTAACGAAGAAATAGCTGGCAGTATTTTGTGCATCTTCAACCAAAACATTTTGCATGATTCTAGTCAACGACGTTGCAAACTGTGAGGTGAAGGAAATTAAGCTCATGCAATTTGAAATTGAATGTCATATCTTTGATTGTTGGTTAGGGTTTTGCGATACATGATTGATGGTTTGGGCTTCTTCCTCACCATAATCAAGCACAACCGATTTACCTCTCCAATTAAAAGGACTTCTTCCCCAATGGGCCTTATGAACCCTAATTAATATCCAGTTGTCTTGGTGATTTTCTTTATCCGCGTCCTTCATCCACGTCATGAAATGTAATGGTTGGCTCAATTGATTTCTTTCAATAGAGAAATTTTCTTGAAAAAATTGCTTCCATGTGTATTCATCGTCAATTTTAGCCTCCAATCGATGAACCCTAACACTGTCATCATCATGTTCATGTTGCTTTGGAACTACATCATCTTCAATTTCGTCTTTCATACCTGAAACTACATCAACTTCTTGTTTTTCAAGAACAACGTCTTCAATTTCTTGGTTCTTTTCTCTCCCCTGATGAATAGTTGTTTCTTGCTCCTTTTCTTCATTCGACTTCTTCTCTTTCTGAAATCGTCCCATGAATTTCTCGAACTTCGCCTTGATTGCATCTATATCGGTCCCCTGATTAATAACCAAAGATTCTTCTTCTGGGTCTTTACCTCCATTCGCCTTCCTTTCATCTCGAGCCACAAGCTTTTTCAACATCGATTTAACGATATTCATATCAGTTTGCAATTGCCCGATACTACTCTCCAACCGAACAAATCGAGATTCATGATCTTCAATTCTGCTCTCCATTTTTCTATTATTCACCATTCCCAATCGAACTGCTCTGATGCCTTTGATGAAAATATACCAATGTAGTATTATTCAAGAATCAAAGTATCACCTCAAAGGAGGATTACAGAGACAATTACAGGGCCTAATGTGCAATTATAGAGGCACACACTCTCCTAATGTGCAATTATAGAGGCACATTGATGGGGACTTTGTATGGGCGAAGTCCCACATTGAGTAGAATGAGATGCTTGGTGTGGTATTTAAGCCCTTGGCTCTCCCTCCCTAACAGCTAGCTTTTGGGGATGAGCTCTCCAAGGGTTTGAGTCCCATCAATGGTATCAGAGCCGATAGTCGACCTATCAGAAAGGGCTACCTACGGAGGGTTCTGACCGGAGGGGCTGACTGGCAAAGAGGCCGAGTGAAGCACCGAGTGAAGTGCCGTAGAGTGGAGCCGCCGAGACGTCGGCTTTCCGGGGAGGGTGTATTGATGGGGACTTTGTATGGGCGAAGTCCCACATTGAGTAGAATGGGATGCTTGGTGTGGTATTTAAGCCCTTGGCTCTCCCTCCCTAACAGCTAGCTTTTGGGGATGGGCTCTCCAAGGGTTTGGGTCCCATCAGTGTCCTATGATGCCTGTAACATCATACCGATTCAGCAATGCGTGTTTAAAATTAGTTTTACTATCATTGTCTTTCGGTAACAATTTTCATCTGTTAAATTTGTTGTGATTCTAACATATAAATCAAACATAACATGCAAATGTGTTATTGTTCTTATTTGAAATTGTGTTTTATTCACAGGTTTCCCTTGCCTTGGTGTACTTTTACAAAAGTTAGAGAATCCTGCTTTAAGAGCATGCTTGAAAGTACAATCTAATGAGGTTTGTCTATATACAATCATAAGGAGGTTGTGAGCAGTTTGCATACTAGTATTAAGGCCCCATTCTTCATATCACATCTAATATTTTTCTTAGATGAACTCAAACGCCATGATCTTCGAAATATCACCCTTTCTTGGTTGGTTGTGCATAAATTGTTTATTAGGGGCTTTATCATAAGAATACAATTTAAGCCACTTCCATAAGAATAAGAATATGGCGGCGTTGTGCGTTTTTGGATAGCAGGAAAGAAGGTATTGACCATGGAAGGAGAAGTATTGGAAACCTGCCAGGTGCATGAGGGCAGATGGAAAGTGGGAAACTATTAGAGTTTTGCTCATGGGTTGCTATAAGCCTAAAACAAATGGAATTGGGATATGAATGATAATATTTCCTATTTTATGCCTCACTGAAAAATTGTTTGGCAATTACTGAATTTTTTGATGGACATACTGAAAGAATTATTGTCTTCGTTATTATTGTTCAATAATTGATGATTGAATTCCTGTGATTTGGTGCCGTTATTATTTGTATTACCCTCCATATAGAGTGTACATAGTATAGTGTGCTCACATTTCCAATCGCATGGCTGCATATGGTTGAAAAGCAACTTTTTGTGTCAATGCATTTCTGACTTTACACTATAGAAGCATATGTTACCCTCGTGAGCTAATTATATGTTGTTCGTTTCATACAGGGTGTATTGGTACGCAGAGTAGAACCAACTTCTAATGCAAATAATGTATTAAAGGAGGTATGTTGGACATTTCTGGCTTCCACAAATGTTGCCCTTGGATGCTAACTGAATTGTGAGTCAAACAAAAAGGTTTCAAGAAATGTGGGATCTTGAACTGTTTATTAAAAATATCTGGTCCATGAGGGATGCCATATCTCAACAGCTGAACCTCTGTGCCATCTTTGTTGAATAGTCTTAATGTCAACTTACGTATTTTGAGATCTTCCTCAAATTCTTTGAAATGGAAAGGGTTGGAGGCAAGGCTTACCTATGGAATTGGACCCTAAATTTTCCGCTAATTCAAACTCTTTGTAGTGTGGATTAACATTTTTCATAAAATTCTGTTTCAGGGTGATGTCATTGTCAGCTTTGATGATATTCATGTTGGTTGTGAAGGAACAGTTCCATTCAGAACTAATGAACGAATTGCATTCAGATTCCTTATTAGTCAAAAGTATAGTCTTTCTTTCTTCTAAATTGCTTGATATCAGTTTTTTTTCCTGTGAATTTGCAATTTACCTGCTAGATCATATTTCCGTGGGGGACATGTGTTTTGTGGCTTCTCAGATCTAATTGTGTTTTACAGATTTGCAGGGGACACTGCGGATCTTGGTATCATTAGAGGAGGAAGACCAATGAAAGTTGAAGTAGTTTTGAACCCACGAGTTCATTTGGTATGTTACAATCCAGCATCAATTAATTTCATTATTGCATGATTTGGAGTTCTTTCTTTTGTTACGTTTTTTTTTTCTTACGTTTTTTTTCCGTCAAGGTTCCCTATCACATTGATGGAGGTCAGCCTTCCTATCTAATAATTGCCGGTTTAGTGTTCACACCCCTCTCAGGGCCACTGATAGAGTATGTTGTCTGACTTGTTTCTATTCTCTGCATTTGGAAATTGTTATCACTTTCCCCCTGATGGTGTGCTTCTAACCGAAACTATTAATTACTGATCTTTTGGCAGTGAAGAATGTGAAGACTCGATAGGGGTAAGTTATGATTTAGTAGCACCTGAATGTTATTAATGCGATGTGCTTAGTCTGTTGAATTTTATTTTCGTTTATCCCATGGCCAGCTGCAGCTATTGACGAAGGCACGTTATTCTCTTGCAAGATTCAAAGGAGAACAGATAGTAATCCTTTCACAGGTTGGTGGCTGGATTTCTTTATTTATATGGTGTTTGGTTGTATTCTTTAAAGTTTTAAGTGAAGCATAACATAGGTTATTAAGAGACTTTTGTGGTATGAATTTACTTCACTCCTCTTTCTGATTGACAGGTCTTAGCTAATGAAGTCAACATAGGTTACGAAGATATGAGCAACCAGCAGGCAAGTCATTTATATGCTTGTCACTGACTGCTGCTAATTTAAATATATCTTGTCTATTTCAAAAGTTGTAGATTTTGAAATTTCTTGAGGTTCCATTATAGACACGCAATCAACTTGATAGCGTCATGTGCTTTGCAACGTATTTTCTCTTATTGTGGACTTTGAGAGATTAGAGATGAGAAAAAGATGATATTCTCATTGATGTGATAAACAATATACAAGTGTGTTTATATAGGCTAGGAGAGGAGACAAGCTACTAATGACTAATAAAACCTAATAATACAGAGAATAATATAATCATTACAAGAGAATAATATATAATGATTACAAGATATTCCCACACTCCCCCTCAAGTTGGATCATATATGCTGATCATGTCCAACTTGCTTATACAACTCTCAAATGCAGGCTTGAGCAATGCCTTTGTCAACACATCTGCAGCTTGAAGATTTGTTGGTAGATAGGTCAAACATATGATACCTTCAACCTTTTCTCTGATGAAATGTCTGTCTATCTCCACGTGTTTTGATCTTTCATGCTGAACAGGATTCAAGGCCATGCTTATAGCTGCCTTATTGTCACAATAGAGTTTGAGTGGCAGTTCCACTTTGACATGTATCTCAGAGAGGACACGTTTAAGCCACAATTCCTCCATTATTCCTTGAGCCAATGCCCTTAATTCAGCTTCAGCACTACTTTTGGATACAACTCTTTGTTTCTGACTCTTCCAAGTTACCAAATTCCCCCATACAAAGGAGCAATAACCAGAGGTAGATCTTCGGTCAGGATGTGTTCCTCCCCAACTGGCATCAGTATAAACTTCAATCGTTCTTCTTTCTTGTTTCCGGAAGAACAACCCCTTCCCTGGAGTACCTTTTAGGTATCTCAAAATCCTGTACGCAGCATCCATATGCTTCTTCCTTGGATCACTCATGTATTGACTAGCAACACTTACTGCAAATGCTATGTCAGGTCTTGTGTGAGAGAGGTATATTAGCTTGCCAACCAGTCTTTGATATCGTTCTTTATCAGCCGGTTCTTCTTGCTCTTTATCTTCCTCTTCAGCTTCAGTATCATCATCAGGATCATCTTCTTCTAACTTCTCCTCCTTTCCAGGCTTCTTCTTCCTTTTCTTAGGAGGTATGATAGGAGTCAGTTCAGGACTACATCCCAACATGTCTGTCTCTTCAAGAAGATCCACTATATACTTCCTTTGAGACACATAGATTCCCTTTTTCGACCTTGCAACTTCCATTCCCAGAAAGTATTTCAAATCCCCTAGATCCTTAACTTCAAATTCCTTACCAAGGGCAACCTTTATCCTTGCTATTTCATCAATATGATCACCTGTAAGGATAATATCATCAACGTACACAATAAGGATGCACCTTCTTCTTCCCTCTGTTTTGACAAACATTGTATGATCTGACAATCCTTGCTTATAGCCTTTCGATTTCAAGACCTTTGAAAACCTGTCAAACCAAGCTCTAGGAAATTGTTTAAGGCCATAAAGAGATTTCTTCAACTTACATACCTTATTACTCTTTCCTTTCTCAAAGCCAGGAGGAAGAGTCATGTAAACTTCTTCTTTAAGTTCTCCGTTCAGAAAAGCATTCTTAATATCCAACTGATGCAATGGCCAATCAAGGTTAGCTGCTACAGACAATAAGACACGGATAGTGTTCAATTTTGCCACCGGTGCAAATGTCTCTTGGTAGTCTAAACCATACGTCTGAGTAAAGCCTCTTGCCACAAGTCGTGCTTTCAGCTTGTCAAGGGTACCATCAGCCATATACTTAGGGGTAAAAACCCATTTGCAACTGACAAGTTTCTTGCCTCTTGGTCTTTCAACAACAGCCCACGTTCCATTCTTCTCAAGAGCCCTCATCTCCTCCATAACTGCAGCCCTCCATTCAGGTATCTCAAGTGCCACCTGAATATTTTTAGGAATCTGCACTCGATCCAGACTGGTGACAAATGCCCGATAACTAGAGGACATGGCATTATAGGACATATACTTCTGAATTGGATGTAAAGTACATGATCGAGGCTGCTTCCTGTGAGCAATAGGCAGATCAAGGTCATTATATTCATTAATATTAACAGGAATTTCCTGATATACCTCAATCTCCTCAGGGACCACCACCACTTCAGCATCCTTTGGTTCTTCAGGAGCTATCGCTGGTTCTGATTGCCTGGTTACTTCAGATGCAAGTTTCCTCACTTCCTTAGACTTTTGCCTTCGTGAGTACACCAACATATCTTTGTTCCTTGTATTCAAACTTTCATTTGTGATTGGCACAAGAGATGGTTGGGTTAAGGGAGGTTCGATTTGTGGTGGAGGTATAGGTGGAGGTGATGGCTCAATCTGTGGTAGGGCTATCCATTGTTCAAGGGTGTTATATTCTTGTATAGGTTCAGGCACCCAAATCTGAGATTCACTCGTTCTCTCCCCCTGAATTGAAGATTTGGGATAGAAAGGAGTATCTTCATGAAAAGTAACATCAAAGCTTACAAATAGATGTTTAGAGACAGGATCAAAACATTTGTACCCTTTTTGAGTTGGAGAATACCCAAGAAAAATACATTTCACTGCACGAGGATCAAATTTGTTATTTGGATGAGCATGAACAAAGGCAGTACAATCAAAGACACGAAATTGAATATTTAATTCAAGGTGAGTGGTAGGAAAGACACTTTGGAAAATGATGCGCCTGACTTCGGATCTGCAATATGAGGCCAGATCCTTGCTGGGGCTGAGGTGGCGAACACGGCGAACGAAATCGCCTGGAAAATGGACGCCGCACGCGCCGCCGCACGCGCTCTGCTGTCGGACAGCGCGACGGCGCGTGAGGCTCACGCGCGCGGCCGGAGGCGGCGAAATTCAAGGGTTTGGCCGCGCGAACCTCCCTCTCTTCGATGGGCCTGGCGGTGAGATCCAAAACGGCTTCAATCATCGCGTATAGTTTCAGCCCTATATATTGAAGGGAAAGTTCCATGGCTATGAAACCCTAATGACTAATTTGACAAATTTTGAGCACCCGCTCTGATACCATGTGGACTTTGAGAGATTAGAGATGAGAAAAAGATGATATTCTCATTGATGTGATAAACAATATACAAGTGTGTTTATATAGGCTAGGAGAGGAGACAAGCTACTAATGACTAATAAAACCTAATAATACAGAGAATAATATAATGATTACAAGAGAATAATATATAATGATTACAAGATATTCCCACACTTATAAAAGTTGGAAACTTTGAAATACAATTCAGACTCAATTAAAAGCATCCTCACCTAATAAGCTTCAGTGATTGTTTTATATAGTTTTAGATATATTTTCTCATGAAGAAAAGCTGCAGGTCTTGAAATTCAATGGGACTCGGATAAGAAACATCCATCACCTTGCTCATCTTGTTGACTGTAAGTTGAAACATTTTTTATCTATCACTTTCCGTTGCTTGTTTTATAAGCATTGTGTTCAAATTTTCTCGGCTTGTGATCAGCTTGCAAGAACAAATATCTATGTTTTGAGTTTGAAGATAACTACATTGCTGTATTGGAAAGAGAAGAAGCTACAGCTGCTTCCTCCTGCATACTAAAAGATTATGGGATCCCATCAGAAAGATCTTCTGATCTTTTGAAACCATATGTGGATCCACTGGGAGACGATCAACCACTAGACCATGACTTGAGTGCTACTCCAGTTTCAAACTTTGAAATTGATTTTGATGGGCTGCTCTGGGCGTAAATTCTTCACTTTTGTGATTGAAATGTGAAATTCCTCTCTCGTTACATGGTAACCATTTTGCGCCCCAATGACGGGTTGCAACAGTGCCAGCGCAGCTAGCTAACCTTGATGGGGAGGACATATGAAAATTGACCAACCTACATTCTTACAGGGGGGCATGTTAGGAAGATAATTTATTTTATTTTTTCCTCAATTGTGGCCCCAATCACTAAATCACATGCCTTTTTTTATGGATGGGGTGAGAAAGGGGGGTTTTGTCATCATGTTGTATTATTTATTTTTACATAGTTTCCCTTCTATCATGTTAGTGTAATTGATTGCTATTTTCCATGTACACTTAGTAATTTTTTCAGGGAGACGTAGTTCACACAAAGAGTTATATTCTTAGATAAGCCTGGATGGCATTGATGTAATACACGATAATTCCATCTATTATAGTTCCCAGATTACATATTTTAATGGGCGAAGGTGCAAAAATGATACTAAATTTTGCCTAAAATTGCATTTCTAATACAAAAGTTTCGCAAGGAGCAAAATTAGGTACCAACTTGGGGTCCGGGTGCAAATATAGTATTTTCACTTGAGGGAAATAAAATTTAGATATGAAAAGACTCTTATGTCATTATTCCTCTTTCATCAAATTTTTATATAATGAGGGGTATAAGAGTCTTTTCATATCGAAATTTTATTTCCCTAAAGTGAAAATACTATATTTGCACCCGAACTCTAAGTTGGGTACTTTTTTTGCTCATCACGAAACTTTAGTATTAGAAATGCAATTTTTGATAAGTTTAGTATATTTTTGCACCTTCATATTTTAATATATCAGTACAGTATTGGACACTCTATGACATGGTCGAGCTAATATGTGTAGCTATATGTTCAGCATCATCGGAACCTCCATAAAAACCTCTTCTTGAAAGCCCGACGCAATATAAGCCATTCTTTCCCTTCCAATGGTTGGGGTAGCCAACCTTGGGAATTCCATCATCATTTAAGAGATAATCATCTCCCTATTAAAAAAACAGGCCGCATGATTATCATATTGTTCATGGACATAATTTTGCAACGCAATTAACATTAATGAACAATAAATTATTAAGAGAATCAGTTTGCTTGAATCCCTTACCTTCAGCCACTTGTTTGTTGATCTCTTGAAGCCTGTGCAGAAAATGATGGAGTCAAATGGGTGCGACGTGCCATTCTTAAACAAGACATTGTTTCCCTGCACGCTTCCTATTTCTTCTTGAATTACCTGCGTCATCATATTTTAGTCAATCAATAACAAGTACTCACTCCTCCAATCCTAATCATAAGAATAAGATCAAGTTGATTTTATTTGTTGATTTTATTTTTTGAAGCTGAGGAAACAAATTAAATCACTACCAGCCTCGTTCCTAAATATAAGATCACTTTCTTGGTTTGATTAGATTAAGGACACAAGTTAAGGTAATTATTAACACATGATATTACCAACTTATCCTAACTATATATAACTATATCCTCACTCTCACTCTTGCTTGTTTATTATAGATAAATATTATTATAGTTTATTTGGAAAAAAGTTGAGAAAAATTAGAAAGTTGTTTATATTTATGAACAAACTGAAATCTGAAAGTGATCTTATATTTAGGAACGGAAGAGCAAATTATTACTCCCTCCGGTCCTAAATATAGGACCTAGTTGACTTTTTTGAAAAATCCTAAAAAAGTAAAATAAGTTAATTAAAATTGATGATTTACCTAATTTTTCCTTTAAACTAGTTTATTTTACCTATAACTTAATCGATAATCTAAAAATATATATCAGATGTGTCATGATTTAATAGTCTATTTTGTAACTTTAACCTCTCCAAAAAAGTTAATTAGGTCTTATATTTAGGATCGGAGTTAGTACATATGTCACAATGTTAGTTCATAAGCGGAAGTAATTAGTTTTGGAAGTAATTAGTTTTGAGAGAAAAAGATAAATATAAATTCAAAATGACTTATTTTTCATCATTAACTTTCTCGAAAAAAAAGTCCACTTGATTTATAATTAGATTATAGGGAGTATCTCTAATTTTCTATTGGATAACAATTTAGAAGAAAGTAGATAATAAAATTTGTTAAAAATATTACCTGAATCTCCCCAGATTTGATCTTCTGAAAGGTCCCAACATCAATCAGTGGATACTTCCCATACGTGGTCTTCATGTACAAAGGCCCTTCCTGAGGCCTCTTGATCCCAAACTTTGAAACGTTCCCATAAACCATTTTGCTAAGAATCACCAACAGTGAGTCCACTATATTCAAAGGCAAATATTTCAATAGCATCAATCCCACATTAATCATCTCCCTTGACAGCAAATGTACCTGCATTATTAATCAAATCAAATCAAATCATGTATAAATAACGAATATTTTCAGCTAACCATATTAATAAAAGAAATTGAAAGACAATCAGCACATAGCTGATCTATGGGTGCGATACTCTCTTACATTCCTTGAGGTTATGAATGTTAATATGATGGGTAATGATCCTATTTTGTCTTTCAAGTAACCACCATGAACCACTGGGCACCCTAAATTAACACTGGGTACAATTTTACCTTTGAAGTAACCAAAGTAGTCCAATTTTACCCTCTGGTGACACGTAGAATGTAATGTTGACACGTGGATGACACGTGTCAACATTACATTCGCTAGAGCGTAAAATCGGACACTTTGATTATTTTAAAGGTAAAATTGTACCTAGTGTTAGTTTGGGTACTCAGTGGTCCAACGTAGTTACTTGAGGAGCAAAATAGGGTTATTACCCTAATATGATTAAGAAAAGGTGTTGATTGTCAATATTATGCACACACACATTATGTATAAGAGATTAAATGGCACCTATTATTAACATTACCGGGCTTCGGATCAGGATTGAAGTCTTGGCCCCATGGTTGAACAAGTCGAAAGCAATTTCCATGCCAGAATTCCCAGATCCAACCACTAGAACATGTTCACCTATGAACTCCTTTCCTGACTTATACGCTGTTGAATGAATCACTCTCCCATTGAAACCACCAAGACCCTCCACCTCTGGCACAAAAGGCTCACTAGTCTCTCCGGTGGCAACCACTAGAAACCTGCCACAATATTCCTCCACCTCGCCGGAATCCTCGTTCCTAGCTTCCACCCTCCATTTGTTATCACCCTCATCATATTCTGCCCTCTCCACTGTTCTGTGGTACAGAGGACTGATTTTGAAGTGAGACACGTAGTCATCTAGATACTGAAGGAACTGGTTCTTTGGTACGTACGTAGGATAAGAGTGTGGGAAGGACATGTGAGGAAGCTCACAGAATTGCTTTCTAAGGTGAAGGTGAAGACGATCATAGGTATATTTTTTCCATAAAGAAGCAAAGCAGTCATCTCTTTCAAGGATTATAAAGGGAATGGATCTCCTTGTTAAGCATGCAGCCACAGAGAGGCCAGAGGGACCTGCTCCCACGATGACAACACGGTTATGATGCTGCATTATTAGTTGTGGATGGAAGTAATGAGAGAGATATACGAGTAGTATGTATGTGTATATATATGTAGACTGTGATCACATCATCATCATCATCATCATCATCATCATCATCATCATCATCATCATCATCATCATCATCATCATCAATAATAATATAGCCTAACCTATTAAATCTTGTAATTTTATCCTCTTTGCTTTCACACTTTGACTCAGGTTTAATACGTGGTTTGACTAAAGTTTTTCTTTTTAAATCTCACTCCCTCTCGTCCTTATTATAAGTCATCAATTACTCATTTCTCAAATAACAAGGAATGGTAGTTGGGTCTTAAAATTCATGCTAAATTTTCAACTTTTGCCAACTTCACCATTCATTAAATGATAAGTTTCACATACATTTTCAATTTTAAACCTTCATTAATAAAAAGGTAAAATGGGAATATTTAATGAGGCGATTAGTGACTTATATTAAGGCACTCCCTCAAATCCTTATTATAAGTCATCAACTACTCATTTCTCACATATCAAGAAATGGTAGTTGGGTCTTAAAATTTAAGCTAAATTTTCCACTTTTGCCAACTTCACCCTTCATTAAACGATGTATTTCATATTTTCAATTTTAAACCTCCATTAATAATAGGGGTAAAATGGGAACATTTAATGTGACGATTAGTGACTTATATTAAGGCACTCCCTCCGGTCCTTATTATAAATCACAAACTACTCATTTATCACATATCAAGGAATGATAGTTTGGTCTATAAAGTAATGCTAAATTTTCCACTTTTGTCAACTTCACTCTTCATTAAATGATGTGCTTAACATTTTCAATTTTGAACCTCCATTAATAACAGGGTTAAAGTGGAAAAAAACATTTAATGCGACGGTTAGTGACTTATATTAAGGACAAAAAATTAGAGGTATTTGGTGACTTATAATAAGAAAATAGAGTATGAATAATAAGAAATATTTTCCTCCTTTCTTTGCCCGTGCGTGCGTGTGTGGGCGGAAAGCGTTTCTGCTTCTTCGTTTTAAGTGTTCTCTACTTCTTCGTTTTAGTGTTTCTCATTAAATGTTTATGTTGATTTCAAGAAATTTGCTATTTTTGCCTCTGCAAACGAAGTGTTCTTTTGTGAGTTAGCATGAATGGTTATTGTTCTGTTGTGGTGATAATATATTAAAAACGAAGTGTCTTTTATCATCAATAGTGAGGGCTCTGTCTTCTCTTATTAATTGATACTATTAGGAGATGTTTAAACTATTTAAATACTTTAATTATTATTCAATATAAATGCATAAATGGCAAAAAAAAAGTATTGATATGCCCAGGTTTTTTTACTAATTGATTTTTTAATTACAAAAAGTTTCAAATAAAATAAGGAAAAATAAAGTAAAGGACTTAATTATGGATATTTTTATACCACGAGGATCTTAGACATTTAAATTATTTGTAAACATCAATCACTATAAAAATTTAGTGAAAGTGAACTTTTAGATGAGAAAATGTTGTTACTTTTTTTTGGGAGGGGAATGAGGGAGGTTGAAGATAAAAAGTGTGTTTGGTAGAAAGAAAGAAAGTAAAGAATTAGAATTGGAAAGGGTAAGAGATGAAAAGTAGAGGTAATGATTAGAAAGTAAAGTTTGTGGGCCCCAGGAAAAGTGTGAGATTGAGAGAGAAAACTTGTGGCCCCAAGGATATATGTAAATGACCATATTACCCCTTAAATTTCCAATTATTTACATATCACTTTCTCTCCTTTCTCACTACCAAACAAGCCCTTTATTGACTCTTCTTTTGTATTTATATATGGACGAGTTTGATTCTTTACCAAGTCAAAAATATTACATTTAATATGAATTGAAATTAGGGTGAAGGGGCAAAACTAGCCACCGTAATTTTCCAGATGGACAACTTTGGCACCCATAAATTGGATGGTGCAAAACCGGACATTATAAAGCAAAATGGGACAAATTTAGCCACACCGTTAAGTTGAAGCTAACAGACGTGAGTGTTGGCGTGGGGCCCACCTTCATTAACCTCTAGCTTCAACTTAACGGCGTGACTAAATTTGTCCCATTTTGCTTTATAATGTCTGGTTTTGCACCATCCAATTTACGGGTGCCAAAGTTGTCCATTTGGAAAATTACGGTGGCTAATTTTGCCCCTTTGCCCTTGAAATTATTTGGAAAGAACAAATGTACAGAAATTAGTCCAAATAAACTTTCATGTGAACTTTTGTTTATATTTTTTGTTTGGGGGGGGGGTTGGAGATAAAATTTCAGTCTTATAGTCTAATAATGATTAGATTTCCCAACAAATATTCAGATTAATAGAAAGCAGTATATAAAGTACCAAACAACCTTTGCCAGCTACCACAATTAAAAGACAAATTTTTCAAGTGAAAAATGGGATGTCAAGAGAGACCGTGAATATGATTTATGGCAGAGTTTGGACTGAAGGGGGTTGAAGATAGTTTAATTATTTTGTGTTTATTTATGAGAATTTTGACTTTCAATCTAATTGAATATTATATTAAATATAAAGTAATGATGTTTTAAAGTATCATATAATTTAAATTTGCTTATAAGATTTTAAGTGTTAGATAATGATCCTGAACATATATAAGGGTTCATTTGAGTTTTCAACATATTTTCATTATAAATATTAAGCACTAATAACTTAATATTATGAATTTTTTGTTTGATAAATGATAATATACATTGATTTTAGTATGTTGTTGAATTAGGAATAAATGTTTCTAAGTTTTTAAATATAGTTTGGGTTAAAAAAATTATAGTCGTATCAATTATCATTGTTGTCCAAGTAAATCGACAGAGATAACACTAAAGGGCTAACCCAGTTTTAATCCCCACTTGGTGGGGTGATATAACTCGCGTGCTTACATGTCAAATTCACCCTTTACCTTTTTATCTCATATAAAATCCTCCTTTACGTTTTTATCTCATAGAAAATCACTCTTTACATTTTTTATCTCATAGAAAATCACCCTTTACGTTTTTATCTCATAGAAAATCACCCTTTACATTTTTATCTCATAGAAAATCTTGTTAACTTTCTCTTTAACTCATATATTATTTATTTTTATTTGACCAAATTCAATGAATTTATATATAAATTTCATAAAATTTCTCTATTGAGGTTGATAATGTATGAATATTAATATATTTAATATCAACTATTTATATTTAAAATATAATCAAGTCAAATCGTTTCTATTTTTATTTTTAGTTATTATAGACAAAAAACATATGTCAAATAACAAACATAAACTCTTATGAGTTTACAATTCAAATTTACAATCCAATTTTATCTTCTTTCCGCGAGTTTACTTAAAATCACGAGTTTATAAAACCTGATTAGTTATACTATATCCTTATTTGTAAAGGCATATCTGGAAACTTTATTTTGGTTTTAAATTTGTAATTATCCATAATCTAAAATTTCTGTTACCTTTTCTCAAGTTACCTTTTTAATTCTTCTTCATAACGAAATAATGAAGTAATAAAGAAAACTGCATAATTAAAAAACATGATTGGAATGTTCTGTGAGACTGTGACATACATATTATTATAACTAATTTGATTTAACATTTTAATTCAATCATAAATATATTCCTTATACTTAGATTCCAGGAAAGAAAAGAATATCATTAATTTATTCATATTCTGAAAAAGTAAATATTGTAAAGAGGTCAGATCGATATTAACCCTACCGAGATAGTCAAGGTTATCAAACTCGTAGTTTAAGTAAACTCGTGAAAAGAAGGTAAAATCGAATCGTAAATTCGCAAGAGTTTACGTTTATTAATAAATATATGTTTCTTTTATATAAATAAATAAAAATACAAAAAGTAAAATAATTTGACTTGAATATATTTTAAATATAGATAATAAATTTAAATATATCGATATTCATACTATATCAACTTCGATAGAGAAATTTCTATGAATTTATATATATATTCATTGACTTTAGTCAATTATAAATAATTAAAATGAGTTTAGTAAAAAATTAATCAACATAACTTTCTATAAGATAGAAATGTCAAAACGGTGATTTCACAATGTAAACATGTGAGTTTCTACAAAGTTTCAACCATCGAAAATTTTAGTGACTTGTGACACGTTTAAGTCAAGTAGTACCATAAAACGATAAAATCGGTGTGTTAACTCTAAAGTTTGACAACAATGGAAATAACCTTTTCGAAATTAAACCCCCTCAACCAATGAACACTTCGGCCCAAAGAACACTTCGGTGCTTCAACTAATTATTCCCTCCGGTCCTTATTGTAAGTCACTAACTACCATTAATTTTTGATCTTTAGTATAAGTCACTAACCACCGCATTAAATGCTTTTTCTCACTTTACCCATGTAATTAATGGAGATTCGAAATTGAAAATGTTAAACACTCCATTTAATGAAGGGTAAAGTTGGAAAAAGTGGAAAAATTAACATGAATTTTAAGACACAACTACCATTTCTTGGTATATGAGAAATGAGTAGTTTGTGACTTATAACAAGGACCGGAGGGAGTATTAACATATTTTTTTGCCAACATACTAATTATTAATATTTACACATGGTTGAAATGTATTCCCTCCTAAATATAAAATCAATTTTCCTAATAATTAAGGATATTAGTTAATAGCATATGATATTATCAATTCACCCTAACCATATATCTTTATCTTCATTCTTCCTCTCTTATTTATAATAGATAAGAATTATAAGGATTCATTTGGGAAAAAAGTTGAAAAAGAAGAAAGTGTCTTTCTTATATTTAAGAACGGAGAGAGTACTTAAATATCAAATTAGCATGGGTAACTTAACTTTTTGGTCCATAAAGTTTTAGTCCATTTTGGTTTTAGTCCTTGTAATTTCAAATGGAAGATATTCGTCCTTCAAGTTTGCTCAGTTTATAACATTAATCCCTGAAGTTTAAAAATGAATGACAGTGTTAAATTTTGCTAATATGTTATATGTCAACTAAACTAACACCGTTATTTTGTTTAGTTGACATCTGAGTAGATATATGATTTTAATTTTAACTTAAAAAAACATCTTCTTCCAAAGGCGTACATTTTCCATCTCCCGGAGGCAGCAATAACATTGGAAAAGCTTCACCTCCCCCTCCCCGCCTCCGACTCGGTCTCTGCGTGATTTTGTTATTTCGGTGCAAAGTCATTTCGCATTGATTAAGGAAGGTATGGGAGAAATTTTGATTACGTGGGAGATAAGCCGAGATCGATTAGGATGCAATTACTATATGGTATCATTATTCATAACATATTCAATCACTTTGATTTAAAAATTTGGGAAAATTAATATGAGGTCTCTCACAAGGGACTTAATACTAGAAAAATTCCATGAACTCCTCATATTAAAGTAGGTCCTAAGGGACTTACTTTAATACTTCAAAGTAATATAATTTTTGGAACAAACAACCCAAAATGTTAAAGTTCTTGTAGATCGATCTTAATATAAGAAAATGTGACGAGTTTATGTAATATAAATTTTTACATGTACTCCTTTAAGTATGTGTATTCTCTGATTTACTTTTATTGCATAAAATTTATGTGCAATAGGTCATATGTTAATGGGTGGGTGAAGTATAAAAAATAAAAATTTAAGAAATAAAGACAGTGTATATTCTGGCCTAATTATTAGTACCAACAATTTTATTTGTCATACGTGGTTCTCACCTACATAATTCTAACTTTTACTTATGAATCAAAAAAGTTCAATTGTCTAATAAATAATAATGATTTCAGTATTGTTGGTAAAAAGAAGTATGATTACGTTAGGCGTAAAAACAATCTTTTAATCTTTTATTTTTCTTTTGCACTCAACCAAAATAAATTGGTTTGCTTCAGACATGAAGAGGCTTTATCCTTAATTTCTTCGGGCTCATCAATTCTTAATGAAAAACTTTTCTAAATCATATGAATTTTAATGTAAATTAGAAAGGTTAATAATATGCAAATTACACCTTGACGCCTTAAGAAAACACTAATAATTATTTCGAACGCACAGACACAAAACATTTAATCTACTTATTCGTAAAAAAAATATCTTTTTAAAAATCAACCATTTTCAGTTAGTGCAAAAATTAAATCACGAATCGACCAAAGGCACAACCACATAAATAGAGAAAAAGAAAAACTTACGCGCATATCTTAATTTTGTAATCTCATTTTCATAATATAAAAGTGAAATGCACAAAATTATTATATTGTTATTAACGAAAAATAATCACACCAGTCCCTCTCCTCCAAAATATAGAAAACTACTTCAATAAGACCACCAACTTTTTTTTAAAGAAATGTAACCTACAAAATTAATCACTTTAAATTGTATATAATTAATATTTATTCAAAACTAATTTATTCTTTTTATAAACCACCGCCTCCATTCCTAAATAGAAGACCACTTTTAAATATTAATTTGTTCATAAGTATAAGACTACTTTTTAATTGTTACCAACTTTTTTCTCAAATGAACTTTGATAATGTTTATCAATATTCAATAAGATAAATGTGCAAAAATACACATGATAAATTATAAAAGGTACACCGAACAACATGATACTTTTGAGGGATTAAAAATATCTATGGTAAATCAAAATGGAGCACTCGTCATCTTTTATCTTCACTCTCATGGTGTTGTGTGTGCCTTTTACAATTTACTATGTTTATTTTACACCATGTACAATTTACCATGTATATTTTTACCCATTTTAATTTACCATGTATATTTTTACACCCTTAAAATCATCATGGGGTTGAGTGCCCCTTCTACAATTTTGCCACATATATATTTGCACTTTCGCCCTATTCAATAGTAAACAAACAAGGAAAGTAGTGATAAAAATATATGGTTAGGGTGAATTGGTAATAATATTATAAGATAATAATTAATTTAACTAATATCCTTAAACTAATCAAATTAGTTAAAATAGTTGTATACTACCTCTCTTCCTAAATATAATATCACTTTCCAAATTTAAAAAAGATAGTTATTAACATATTATATTACCAATTTATCTTAACCATAACCCTAATGATATACCTCTAATCCTAAGTATGGGCTTTGAAGAAAGCTTGGTAACATGATGTTCACGGGTTATTGACTTATTGTGGAATGTAATTGCACCGAGGCCATTCAGCTGATACTTTCGGAAGTAACCAATTGGCATCTAGACTTATTGCAGGAGATTAAATTGATGCTTCAAGATCGTGGGAGGTTCTGATATACTAGCAACAGAGTCTATGCTGATGCAGGTCGATTTTATGAGCATGAATGCTCTCCCTGAGAGCATAATAGAGGCTTTGCAAGAGGATTTGATGTATTTTCAGCAATGATTAAACTGTCATGTATACAGGGTGGTTGCCTTTGTTCCTTTTATCTATGAAAAAAAAAGTTAATACAACACCCTGTAGTTTAGATTTTCTGTCATTTTTGTTTTCGTCCATCAAATTCCAATCAATAGATTTTAATCCAACAAATTTCATCATGTTTAAAATGTTGGTTTGTAAAAAAATTTGGGAAAATTAAATACAAGTCCCTGGTAAGGGACATAATACTGGAAAAGTCTCAAAAATTGAAAAAATTAAAGTAGAGTCCCTTGGGACCTCACTTTAATTATTTATGAATGTGTGGGCCCCACATTTAATAATAAAAAAAACCCACACATTATTAAAGGAGAGAAGAAGAGAGGAGAAAGAAAAGGTGGGTGGATTTTTTTATTATTAAATGTGGGGCCCACACATTCATAAATAATTAAAGTGAGGTCCCAAGGGACTCTACTTTAATTTTTTCAATTTTTGGGACTTTTCCAGCATTATGTCCCTTACCAGGGACTTGTATTTAATTTTCCCAAAAAATTTTGATTATTTACTCTTCAAGGAATCAAAATCAAAATGCAGACAAACTTAAACAATAAAAAAAATTTATTAACCCTTTATGAAATCAACATGTATAGTTATTTGTAAATGATTTTGCCTTAGAATATACTCCCCGACTCTTGTTCTAAATATAAGAATACTTTGACTTTTTTTTAAGTTAAGAAAAAAAATTATATCACTAAACTATAATATATGTCACATCTAATTAGATTTTAGGTTAACTTATAAGTATAACTAATTAGTTTTGAGGAAAACAAATAACTATAATCAATTTAAAGTGATTAATTTCATATCCCTCATTCTTGTATAAAATAACAAATAACTATAATCAATTTTAAGTGATTAATTTCATATCCTTCATTCTTAAAAAAAAGTCAAAGAGATCTTAGAATTAGAAACAGAAAGAGCTAGTATCTCATTTATTAATGTGCACTTTGAAGAAATATAATGGATCACGATATTTTGAATAACATATTTTGTATTCAAGAGAGAGAATGAATTGTAGCTTATATTTGAAATGAAAAGCCACCACCATCATACAATTGCATAAGATGATTAATAGGATGGACAATAACAAAAGATGAAAATTGTAAGGTATAAGGAGCCCACCACCACTTGTAAACCCTTTTTATTCATCAATCATCAGCACTCAGATTCACATTCTCCATCATCAACCATTCTTTCTCTTTTCATTTTGATCCTCTTCGTTCTTCTTTCTCTCACAGACACATTCATTACTAACCAATCGATTCTGTGATCATTCATGGCTTCCTTTTTCTCAATCTGGGCTATATTATTATCACTCACCTTAATGGATGCACACCCTTGTCCATTATTACTAGCTCAAGCATATTCATTAAGAACTCATGTTTCTACTATATCAGCAGCACCAGGAAGCTCAGAAGAAGGTCCTCTATTTCCAACTCCTAGTGGAGTTGCTTCTTCTCCTTCACATTCCTCTTTGCCAACAATTCCTTCAAGCCCAAGTCCTCCCAATCCTCAAGTTTTGGGCACTCCTAGCTCTATACTTGTTTTTCCTCCTTTGGTCTCCATGCCTCCTGCTACTTCCAAAGCATCATACCCCTCTATGCTCTCTATTTCTTATATGCCTTTACTGGTATTTCTCCTGATGCATTTTCTTTTTGTGTAATTAGATGTGGATGTCGTTGAATTGCTTCTACTTTAGTGTTGCTTTCTTTAGTTCTTGCATGTTCTTTGGGCACTTAATTTTAGGTAAGGCATTTGTTTAAGTGCTAGTGAATTTGTCCGTGTAATATTGTCTATACTGAATTAAAAAAACTACATAAACGGAAAAGGGAATATTCCATTCCACATTCCGCATGGCCCTTTCTTTGTTGTTAATTGTTCTTTACAATAAATAGAGATCCACCAAAAGCCAACATCCCCAAACAAGCTCAACTTTTAAATATCATCTGCTGAATATTCCTCTAGGCCAGGGCCACCTATATTACTTCGGTGTTTCACAAAATAACCCTTTGAATATCACTCTGCTTCTTTGCGCGTGCATTAAAAGAATACAAGAAATATGGTTTTATTTATATTCTAAACCACGTATTTAATTAATATAGTTTATTTACATTGCAATAAGCTCGGAATTCTCATATCAGGTTTGTGACTACTATTTGGACTATTGGTTACAAGACTTGGTCATGTTTGGCCACAATAACTAGGAAGCTACAGTACTAGAATTCTTTTGACCACTAAACAATTTCCATGACAAGGCTACCTTGAGTTTGTTGAACTCAAATGGATTCCTCCATTTCTTGTTGCCATTCTTGGCAATATAGGTTCTCATCTTGGCATTCTCTTCCCTCATCAAATCCATTGCTATGCTCAACTGTCTTATCACCTTTATTTTCTCTTCATCTTTCTCTATGAGTTGATCCCTCTGTCCTCTATTATCTTCTCTGAATCTTTCTATGTCTTCCCTCAATACCTTTACTTCATCACATAAGGCATCTTTCATCTTCAGTTGATCCTTATAAACCATGTTCTCTTCTCTAAGTCCTCCTACCATTTCTTTCAAGATCATTACTTCATCATTTAAGGCATTTTTCTGATTGAGTTCTTCCTTGTAAGCCTTGTTCTCTTCCCTGAGTCTATCAATTTCCTCCCTCAACCTTATAAGCTCATCATGTTCAGCAAACTTGGTAGATAATTTCAGCTCAGAATCATCAATTTCAGACTCCAAATATTCCTCAACATCACAATTATCAGAATAGCTATCATAACTTCTATCCTTAAAACTCACTATGTTATCTGATTGGTCCATGGTGGGGTGAAATGACGATGATACCCCTGTCGTGAGGAGGCGAATTCCTGTGTCAGATTTGACTTGATCATAGCGCTCAGCTAATGAGCGCTGTGTCCTATAGAAATCTTCCACCATGCCAATGAGTTGAGGTCGCTTCTTGTAATACATTTCTGCACGTTGGGAAAAGGAATCTGCATCTTCCTCTATTAGTTCTAACAATTTTTTGGTCTTTTCATTTAACTCTGCCATCAACAACAAAAAACACAAAATCATCAAAACCGTCTTTCTTCTCTTCATCAAATTAAAACTGCATGCTTTATTTGCAATCTTGTATAAGTTCATATATAATGAAGTCCAGAGAAAAAGGTAGGAAAAAGATGAGAGGTAACACCAAGAATATCAAAATGGAAGTCCAAAAAGATTATAAGTAATCATATAGTTCTCCACTTATTTCTTCATTCCCCGCTCCACCCTTGTTTCAAATTTAGGGGGGACCATTAAGAAAGCAAATAATAATATGATAGTAGTACTTTTAACTTTTTCATAAAGCACAAGCAAGGTATGGTCAAAAAAATGAATAAATAAAGCACAAGCAAGACCAATATAATAGTAATCAATGGATCATATTTATAGTGGAGAATGATTAGATCGTGGAGCCGAGTGAGGGATTCATTTTCCAACCAAACCTCATACTATCAAAGCATATCTGACCAAAGTGAACGCTTAGTCAAGTACAACGATTAACTAATCAGAATGCATGGAAAGTGATGAAGAGCAATAACAAAAGGCGCAGCAAAAGAAAAAAAGATGAAATTAAAGATTAAATGAGTGAATTATACCAGCGAGAGTGGATTGGAGCCAAGGGGATTGTCTAATGGTTTTGTTATTGTCTAGCCACCACCGGTGTGAGGATTGATCATTCGTCATTTTGAGTTTTCTTCAGCCTCACTATTCTCCACTTTATCACCAAAAGCATGCTATTTATATCTAAGTACATAAGAGATGTGTCAAATGAAGCCAAACAAGAATCGTGAATATATACACAGCCAAAAGCACCAAACTTTTAAGCGACGAGTTTAGGCAAATGAGATGGGACAAATGAGTTTAATGCACCGACTTAAGTACGCCTAGCTCTCAGTTGTTTCAAGAACTCGTATAACATATATATAACAACGTCATTGCAAGGTCATTATTCCCCTCATTTTATTAAAGAAAAAGGGGGAATGATGATATAGACTATAATGTTTTTTTTTGTAAAGAAAAGATGACGCTGAAAATGAAAGAGGATGAAATAGTGTTGGTAGAGATAAGAATAATATTGAGAAAGAAAAGATAAAGACGACTGAATATAATTGCATGTGTGGGATAATACAAGAAATAACAAGAAGAGATGAATGGTTCAAGATCAAGAACATACATACATGTGAAATATGTATAGGCTATAGGAAAGAAACAAAAACAGGAAAAAATGTGATTGATTAGTGTTATCCTCTTGGCATGCAGAGAGAGAGAGAGAGAGAGAGAGGGTTGGAGTTGAAGTGTTCCGCCGCATGCGCAGTAGAAGAAACGGAAGGCGGTAAACACGTATTGGTTTCATTAGCTAGAGTGACGTTACCTGCTTAATTTGAATTAAATCGCTTTTTTTTTTTAATAAATATAATAAATTTTTTTTTTGCTCTAGATAAATATTTTTTGATCAGAATGCTCTAGATAAATATAATAAATGTAAATGATAATTTATATATAAATTAATTAAATTCCCTTAGCTTGTCTCCCTCTGTGGTCAGTCGGTCACAAACAAAATGTTATGTTGATCAACTGTCGAAGTATTCTGATAAAAAAAAAACTGTTGATGTATAAATTTTAATCCGATTAGAATTCCTTAAACATATCTGCTTAAATAAAAAAATGGGAAAATTAATTTGAAGTTCATCACAAGAAATTCAATACTAGAAAAGTCACATAAACTCTAAAAATTAAAGTATGGTCCCAAGGAACCTCACTTTAATATATTCTAAATGTGAAAAGTCTATTTTGCCCCTCAGCCTAAATAAACAAGTTAATGGGCAGGGATTAATGAGGACATGGGCACGCGTAACAACTCCATTGACAGGAAATGACAAATTCATGGGCACTTCTAACAAGGTCATGGCCGACCCTCAATGTAATGACCACCCCTCTAACAATGGGCAGGGATTGACGAGGGTATAGGCAAGCGTAACAACCACATGGGAGGGGATTGACAAGTTCATGGACACGTATAACAAGGTCATGATCGACCCTCTAAATGTAATGAAAACTCCTATAACAAGTTAATGAGCAGAGATTGATGAGGGCATGGGCACACGTAACAACCCCACAGGTAGAGAATGACAAGTTAATATATAGGTTGTGGGGCAAAAAATTCTTTTCACGTTTAGAATATATTAAAGTGAGGTCTCTTGGAACACTACTTTAATTTGGAGAGTTTATGAAACTTTCCTAGTATTAAGTCCCTTGTGAGGGACTTCAAATTAATTTTTCCTAAAAAAATTGTATTTTCTTATACTCCCTCCGGTCCTAAATATAAGACCTAATTGACTTTCTTAGAAAATCCTATAAAACAAAATAAATTAATTATAAATTGATTTACCTAAATTTTTCCCTTAGATTAGTTTATTTTACCTATAAACGAATGTATAATCTAAAAATATATCAAATATATCATAATTTAATAGCATATTTCGCAACCTTAACCTCTCAAAAAAAAGTCAATTAGGTCTTTTTTTTTTTGATAAAAAATTAGGTCTTATATTTAGGAACAGAGGTATTATATGTTTTCTTAATTTCGATAGTTATCTATTAGATAAATTTTAAATGTGTCAAGTCAAATTAAAATCTCTAAGCCAAATATTACACTTGATTGAGATGATATTGATCAAGTCCAGATCAAGTCCAACTCCCCTCCAATATTTAGCTCTATTTATTAATTCTCTTTTAATTGATGTAACCCCATAAATAGAATTAATTGTATTGTTCATGACACAGCTCTGAATATAATACTGTTGCTGAGAAAATCTGAGAGTTGCTTCTGAGAAAATCTCATTCCCGCTTGAACGGTATGGCCCCGCTCTCCCTCCCTGGTTTGAAGCCTTCTCTTCTCTCGTCCGATCCACCTGTTAGCAATTGAATTATTATTCCTTTCATTAGCTTTTTATTATTGCTTGCTGATAATTAATTAGTAAATGCCGATGATGTAATCGCACTGGCACACACTCCCTATAATATTCTTTTATACATTCTTCATTCTATTCATTCAATTCATCGACTTTAATTTATTCTATATATGAAAATTAAAACTTTCACTTGCAATATACTAGTACTAGTTTTCTCTCCCATGAAGCTATTAATTAACATCATGAAATCCATCATGACGTAATGCTCCCGCTTTCATATACATGCATGCAGATGCAGTCTCTTCACTACAATGATTCGTTCCCCACAAACAGCACATAATGGGAAGCTTTTGTGTGTATGCAATGCTCTCATATAAATGTTTGCATAGGAAAAATATCATATCAATCAATTAGCTCTTATTCTCCCCTTCTCCTTTCAGGATGGCTGTGAAAAGAAAACGGAATATCTTTGTAGGACGTGAAACATCAAAAGTCCATAGAAAAACCAAAGCAGAAGAAGTTCATGCCCCAAACTATATCCTACATCTCCCTCTTGATATGCTTATAGAAGTTCTACTCAAACTCCCTCATAAGTCGGTTTTGAGTTGAAAGTGTGTTTGCAAGAGTTGGTTCTCCTTTATCTCAAGCCCACATTTTGTTCAATTGTATTCAGAGTCCGCTCCCGTATGTGCTTTTCTTCGCACTCATAATTGTGTTTCAAGAACTTTCTACCTACTCAACTTTGATGAGCTTGCAAGTGATTCATCAGGCGACAACAAATGGGGTGGTGAGTGTAAGATTCTCCATGACCCGATTGTGACAATCATATGAAGCTTGATGTTAAGTTGAAGATTCCTCTTCGTGATGCTAAGATGGTGGTTCACGCAAAGCATGAGGCCAGAAAGGAGGGGCAATAGAACAACTAGAATCGCTTGTAAGCCTGCAGATGACAGATTTTCAGTAGCAAATTCTTGCAATAGCCTGCTTCTCTTATCTTCTGAACGTGACATTTTTCGTACTAGTTTCCAGCCAATGACATTGGTTGTTTGCAACCCAATCACAGGAGAGTTTATAAGACTTCCACAATCTGAGAATATTAAAAGCATTTATGGATATCAGAAGCATTGTCATGGATTAGGTTATCTAAATAAAACTGATGAATATAAAGTGATAAGTACATATATATATTATGATAGTATGATTGTTGAAATACACACATTGGGGACCAAATTATGGAGAAACATTGAATATGGTAAAACTTGCTGTGAAATGTTATATCCCACTTGTTTGAATGGATGGCTTCATTGGCTTGTTGTTAATAGGGGGAGGGCTTCAATTTTATGTTTTGATTTGGAAATTGAGATGCCAAACTTGTTTTCTTGTCCTGTGCCATTATATTGTTGTCCAGCTATTCTCGGCTTTGGAGAATTAAAGGGAAGTCTCTTCATATGTTATTCATATAACCAACTGGATGGTCTTAGGTTCCTTACTATGAAAGAGTATGGTGACAGCGACTCTTGGACCGAAATTTTCAGGTTTGATGTTAATGTTTAACAATATCGGCCATTTATCTCTTTCCCAAGAATAGCTTTTTTAAGACAGGGAATCATGATTTATGGTCATAATAGAAGATTCGTGTATTATGATCCTCAAAGGAATTTATTAAGATTTTTCGAGGGTCGTGGGAAGACATCGGTTGAGTTCGAACCAGTTTTCTATAGACCAAGTTTAATGAGACTGAAGGATCTTTTGGAAGATTGTGATATTGAAGTGTATAATGTCGATTCATGGTAATTGACTCATCACCTTTTAAAATTTTAAATGTTGTTTTATATACGATTGTGTTGTATATTTTTCTCACGTCTCAATAATTGTTTGGTTTTTAGAATATTTTATTGTTCTCGATCTAATGCTGCTATTAATTTATATATACAGGTGTGGTATGTTTAAATTGCATGAGGAGAAAGAAGTTTTGTATTTGGCGAAGTATAAAGCTGATCTACATTGCAAGGGCATGAAGTTCTTGCACTTTTGATTATTTGATTATGCTCATTTCTTGTTGAATGTTGAATAATCTAGAGGCTGTTGATTTAGTCGACTGACATTGCAATGGTTCTGATGAGATTGAATTGGCTACATCCTTTGTGCTTTAGGCCTTAAATGCAAGTGTTGGGGTGGAGTCCGTATTTATAGCAGAGTTTGAAGAGGCTGTGAAGAAAATTATCTTAATCTGGCAGGATCTTGAGTGAAACAATTTCCCTTCGATTGAAGGTGTGTCCTTTAATTTAAGGCATTTTGATTGTAAAATATTAAGTTTAGTTTGTAGGGTTTTTGACAAAATTGAGGAAGAATTATTTATGATGGAAGATGTGACCTCCACGATGGGTTGAACATCCTTAATATGTATGATTTAGACAGTATTAAGGAAGAATCATTTATGATTATGATGGATGGCAGGATGTAAACAAGAATAAGGGCACATGCTTTTCAAAGTTGAATGGCACATGCATGGATTGAACGGAAAAAAGGCTGATGGAATAACATCATATACTAATTTAATAGGCATTAATATAAATAATTGTGAGTGCACGCATTATTGTCTCAATCAGACATGTAAGCTTATGACTTTCATATGAATTTGTTGTGATTTGAAAAGGACACGTGGACAAATCAAGTGGACTAATGGAACGTTAGCCCGGTTTATAGAATATATAATAGATAGATAAATATAGTAGCAAGTTACTATATAAAGATTGGATAAGATTGAGAACCCTTTATTATATCAAAATTGTAATAAGGTAATGCAAGATTTTAGTTCCTTTGCATGTCATAGAAATTGAACACATTAAAGGTTGGGTGAATGTGCAAAAATGATACTAAACTTTATCCAAAATTGTGTTTCTAATACTAAAGTTTCACAATGTGCAAAAATAGTACTGAACTTGGGGTCTAAGTGCAAATATAGTATTTTCGCTTGAGAGAATTAAAATTTAGATATGAAAAAACTCTTATGCCCCTCATTAAATAAAATTTAATGAGAAAGGGGTTGGGGTATAAAAGTCTTTTCATATCTAAATTTTATTTTACTCAAGTGAAAATACTATATTTACACCTAAATCCCAAGTTGGTACTATTTTTGCACCTCGCAAAACTTTAGTATTAGAAATGCAATTTTAGGTAAAATTTAGTATCATTTTTGCACCGCGCTTAAAGATTTAATAAGTTACTCATGATATTTGAATATATCTCCATAGATCAACATCACCACGCCTATTTTCTGGGTATATGGGATTTAATGGTATAATATCTTCTTAACTATAGCCCTCTTTGGTAAGGGCCCAAAAACAAAATTGTATGAAAGATGTACAAAATATATACAATTAAAACTTTATGCAAATATATGAAAGATGACAGGAACAAAATTATATGAAAGATGTACAAAATATATACCATCTATAGCCCTCTTTTGTACATCTTTCATGGTAAATATATCAAAGATGACAGGAACAAAAATTACCCCCTTTACAACTTTATGCAAATTCTAGAGGGAAAAAAAAGTTAAAGATGTACAAAGTAAAATGGAAACAAGTATTTAACTCTTTTCTTAGTCCAACCAAATGTGTTAGATTTGTGATTTGAATTTCTCTTCATCGCTCCACCATTGCAACTTTCAACCATTCCTCCAATAAATTTTAATGAAATTAATGTGTGCTCTTAGAAACCAATCAAATCAAATCGAACTATCCGAACTGGACTCTCCACTTAATATAGTAGCAACATGTGTTACATCTTTTTCTTCCTCCAAGCTATGATACTATATACATTTAATTTAACTCCCTAAACACAACATCATATCCCACAGTGCCACATAAAATGAATACAACTATATACAAACTTGCCATGCTAAACAAACATACGAGCAAATTATATTTAAAATTAAAGAGTGATTATTTTTCATCTTGAAAAAATAAAATTTACTAGATTATTAACGTGGAATCACATCAGTTTCGGAATTGGGAATAACAGGAGTAAATCCTCTCCCTCCAAAAATAGGACGCATAAATGAATCATCAAAGGTTCGCCAATAGTGATGAACCATACGATTGGAATCAAGGGGATTACCAATGTCTACGTTAGACTCTAAACCTTCATGCTCGCTCATGAGTAACGACCTAGTCAACCGCCTACTAGGTGATGAATCTGAATCCATGGATATTCCTGAATGCAACAATAGCCTCATCAAAGGCTTACTCAATAATCCTCCAACCTGCACTTGCCAATAACAGCATTGAGTTAATAATGTGCTATCAATCTAGAGATTAATTTCAAAATGTCATTTGCCAACAAAGCCTAATGTCTCTAAAAGGCACTTCAACTTTATAAAAGTTCAAATATGTACTTCATTACCAACAGTTCTTACCACATTAGTTAGGAGAACAACTATGATGGTGCTGGTAATCATGATGGCATTCCCCTGTAGCTGAGTATGTCCCGATCTAGTAAACTGTGTACATGAAATGGTACAAGCTTTGAGTCTTCTAAAAGCTAAAACTCGGAAATATAAAGTACACATCACAGTGCTCCAAATATAATTTTGGTGTCAGCAAAATAGTCATTCTTGTACCTGATTGTATGCAAGTGCCACAGATACAGCACCTCGCATAAGTCCAGCCCACCATATTACAATCTGTTTCACACATAAATATTTGAGAATTGTATGTCAAGATGTCCAAATCTTTTGATCCACAATTAATCAAAAGAGCTTGTTGTTGATAGAGTACAATGACGTTGTGTCATCCATATTAATGACCCCACCTAATAGTATAACACGTTGTTGCTGCAAGTAGACATTAAGAAAAACCCCAAAAAACTACCTCAAAGCACTTACCTGCTGCCTGAAGGTAATCTTGTCTTTACTAAACTTCCTAAATAAATTGGCTATGAATGACAGGGGGAACACAAAAGCTGCCCTTCCAAGCAGAACCAAGCCTAGCAGCATTCCACTTGCCCCAAGGACTGTACGGAGACTGAAAAGAATAAAATTCAAATTAAATATCGCTTCCTCATGCCAAGGTAAACTATGTAAAACTTCTCTCTGATAAAATAGTCTACTGGAAAAGGTCACTATACAGGGATACAGGGTAACTTTGAAATAACTTAGTGTCAATCCAATACCTCCTGCTGGCATATTTCCATTTCTCTGAGTCCAAGGCATCCATGCCAACATATAAGAAGATAAAAATCTCACAGAGATATGAGAAAATTGCAAAAGAATGCCTGCGAGTAAAAGGTGACATGACAATAAGGAAGATGCTTAGTTTGTTTTATCAGCATACACACAAAAAAAAATTACACTAGTTAATCACAGCCCCTAATATACCTGCTAGTAACTTTTGAAGAATCAGAAACATTATGCCAAGTGTAATGTGACATGACAATCCCACAAAAGAACACAGTAAGTATCCCACTTAGGTCAAGAAGCTGTAAATTGAAGAAGCCAGCGTTTATGTTATGAACCAGTGGTAAAAAACATTTGCTTAAAGCAGACAAGTACTTACAACATTTATAGCATCAAAGCACTTACCATGGCCACCATATAAGATAAATAAGCCATGAGGAACATAAGAGCGATTTCTCGATCTGTAGAATGCCTGAAATTAACCATAAAATTTTGTACGTTCGGTTTTCAGCAAGAAGATAATGTAACAGACCAATGTACGAACCTATAAATTACATGGGAGAAGGATTAAATCATCATAGACATGTGATTATATTCAATGCAGTAGTCTGTGAATTTTTTATTAGTTGCTGAGTAAGAGAAAGAAAGCATTCTGAGTTAAGACATTCTATATCTGAACCTGTGTAAAATAACAATGAACTAGTAGTACCTGGCAAAACACAACTTCTTCATAATGTATGCACTAATCAGGCCAACCTGAAAGATCAGAAACACAGGTTTGTTAAAAAGGGAAAAAAAACATTTAGGCCAGGCAATAGTTTCATTAATCCTGCAATCAAATCCAATAAGGATTTCCACAACAAGATACTATATCAAGTATATCTATGGATGTTGTTAATATAGGCCATGAATGTTGTTCCCTCATATTCTCAATATAAGATCCACCTTGTAGTTCTCACTTATAAGCCAGATTGATGTCATAAATGTGTCATTGATTACGAGCATGCAAGCATTTCGAGAGAAATAAAATGAAAAATAAAAATTAAAGGCGAGAGCATACCACTACTCCAAGCAAAGTGCTTGTGAGGAATAAATACAAGAAATTGCCAACAAACTGCATGACATTGGCTAGGGTGATGTGAGAGAGATCAAATTTTTGGATGGCATTGAAAAGAACAACTGATGTTGCATCATTGACAACACCTTCACCAAAAATTAAACTGTACAGAAGAGGCGTCTCTTCCTGATCAAGCACCTGCCACATCATAAACAAACTAAGAAACCAATATGCTCACCTATTCAATAAATTCCCTCCTATTCTTAATGGACAATCTAGTTCATTGTTTTGGAGAAATTAAGAAAGTTAAATAGATCATTTTAAAGTATTGATAATTGTCATTTTTCTCCAATCTAAATTACCTAACTCAAGCTGATATATAAATCAAATAAATTACAGTCACATATATTTTAATTAAATTTTAATTGGCGTTTTTAATATCCAAAAAAGTCAACTATGTTAAGGATCAGATGAAGTATTTAGCAATTCATGAGTCCATACTTGCAATGTGCATACTGAATCTGTAGCTGAAAATAATGCTCCGAGTGCTACAGGTAGATCAGGAAGACAAGGAAATAATCAAACCTCACAAATCACAATCTATTAGCTTTCAAGAGAATATGTTCAAAAGGAAAGAAGTTGAAAACAATGTAATTGAGAGTTATGAACAAAAACCATCTGAACGCCTGAATTGTGTAGGGATATAAAGAGGGCTAAGATCATGGAGGGGAAAAGGCAAAAATCAGAGGCTACATATTTGCCAAGAGGAGAGAAAGAGAGAGTAGAAGCCCTTAAAGTCTTTTACAGCAAAGATAAAAGTAGTACCTATCTATAAAAGGTGTAAGGTGAAGAAAGATTTACCAAAGTAGTCTCTTAGTTCCAATACACCAATGTCTAATCCTTTGAATAAATGAATTGTACCTGGACAAAATTATTTGTAATTACAAACATGGAAAATTGCATATATGCACTCCAATGCAGTTTATCATACCTCAGATAGTCATATAAGGAAAAAGAAAAGGAAGTGATTAAAATTTCAATCTATCCAATGCAGTTTGAGTGTGCTAGGAAGATACTCAGGTGCAACAATAAACATTCTCTCCATACATCCCAAGGTCTAGATAAAAGTAATGTTTGAACATACCTAGTGATATGATGTTAAATGATATCATACTCCCAAAAACACCATACAAACTTATTGCCATAAAGTTCTTAAAAAATAGCTTCCTTTTCACTTGGAACCTGATAAAATAACAGAGAAGTGCGCTTAGATAAGTATTAATAGCAGCTACATTTTCTATTAATTTTTTTTATCAAGCAAAACAAAATCGGTACAGCTGACAGGAAATCCCAATCAGTTAAAGTGACATATAGTTGAGATTTTTTAGAACAATTTTTGTGCAATGCAGAAAAGGAATAAATTGAGAGTACATACCATAAGCCACAGGACAGATTTTTTGTAGGGATAAGGGCAATTTATTTTATTCAATTCAATTACCAATATCCACTTAAATTAATATTCAGTACATAGATTGACACACCAGTTTAAACAAATAATAAACCCAGGTTCTTACACCTTCAATAGATAAAATTATCATAAAATGCTTAACCTCAACCTCTTTGTATTCTTGATAAAAAAAAAAACTCTTTGTATGGAATAGAGACAACGGTTTGTTAGTTGATAAAGACAATGTAATGGCACATGTTAAGTAGAAATATGCACCACATTTGTGAGAAGAGTTGGAGCCAACTTGGAGAACAAGAACAAAACTTACCCTGCATTAAATATGATAGGTGGGAGAAGATATATGAAAAAAAGTTCTTCATTGAATACCAAAATATGTGAACTTCTCCCCTTAGTTGTTAGTAGAATGATGGTTCCACTTAAAAGGCCCTGGAAAAGATTAGATTCTCAAAAATAATGAATTATTGAGGGACAGTGAAAAGTAGTAGCTTGAGGTTCAAGACTCACAATGAGTAATGCAATGACTGACTCAGTCATCCAACGGCTCTTTTTCAGAAGATGTCCAATCATAATACAAACAAGCAAGAGAACAACAAATAGTGTGATGGAATTTACAGAAGCCTCTTCAAGGGATCCAAGTCCCTCCATTTCCAATACAGAAAGCATGGAATTACTCCTCCTGTCACTAACTCAAGGATCAGGAATGATACGCTGAAGATAAAAATACTATAAAAGGAAAAATAATAAACTAAGTTATGTTGTAACTAGGAGAAAATACTGGAAAACAGAATTAAACAGTATGAATATAAGCATTGACTATGAAAAAATTATCTTGAACTACAAAATCTTACAAACAAATGGAATAAAGTCAGGAATATTTTTAAAGCTTAAGAAGAACACCTTAAAGTTCCTTGCAGAGGAAAGGTAGAAGATGGTAATGAAAAGCAGTCATGTGACAAACGAGGAAGAGGAATGGGGAGACAACTAGTATATATATATATATATACTACTTCTGGTGCTAAATATAGGACCTAATTGACTTTTTTTTTGAAGAGATTAAGGTTGCGAAATAGGTTATTAAACGATGACATATTTGAAATATTCATATTTAAATTATCCATTAGTTTATAGGTAAAATAAACTAGTTTAAGGGAAAAAATTAGGTAAATCAATTTATAATTAACTGTTTTTTAAGGACTAGAAAAAATCAATTAAGTCTTAGATATGTTTGGGAGATTGATGACAAAGAAGACCAATCTGAGCCGTCTATCCAGGGAGGGTGGGACTCACTGAATATTACATCTTGTGAAGTCTACGCTAAGCAAAGCCACGTGGCTAAGCTAGTGGAACAATTCTTAGTCTTGTTCTTGTTAGTTCACGTTGTATGTTGAGTGTTCAGGGTTTTGTCATTTATGGTTTGGCCGATGAGTAATGGTCTAATAGATATCCCAGGTGATGGAATACAATATGAATGGGATTTATCATTAGACAATATATTTATACTAGATCCTTCTGTTTTTCTTCCCCGCCCCATAAACAACCAAAAATACTTAAAAAAAGCCTATCATGAAAGTACTGTAGTTGTTAACTCTGATAAAAAGAAAAAAGAAAGTAGTTGTTAACTAGTTATCATGGTCGTCGTCAATAAAAAATAGAAGACGGGATAAAAGATAAGGATGATTATTCATCATCGATGAATAGTCATATTCACTAATTCAGCTAGAAAATATCTTGTAGATTGTTGAGAGCATGCAACATGTTTAATATTAAATTATTATATTTACTATCGTTGTGTTCAATTTTTATAATTTATTCTATCATACAATTACATATAGATAATTAGATATTATATTCCGGTACAATTACATATTAATATGTTATGTCAAGTTATAGAGGGTTAAAGTGAAATTCATCCCGAAAGTGTTAAATAATCTCATATTTGCCTCGGAACTATTTTGTAATTTAATTTAATGTAGCATTGAAAGTATCCAAATGTCTGATAAAAAAAACAAAGAAAGTACCCAAATGTGACAATGTAGAAAATGTTCAGATGACACAATATAGCCTTGGATGTTCACTGAGAAACATTGTTATGTTTGGTATTGCCAGGGTTATGTTGAACCACAAAATACTTTCAAAATGAATACATGATGTTTTTATACTTTCCCGATGGATTTGTGTCTTAACCCATTAATAAATAATTGATGTATGAACTTTGTTAATTTGAATTAAAAGGATAAGCACTATCGGCTTCAGGTTACAAGTACAATCGAATCCGCTACCTCTCATCTAAAGACCCTTGTAGAAGTATAGATTTGAAATATTATAAGTATTAGGGTTCTTATTTGATTCCATTATATATATGATATTTCATTATTTGCCTCCACATATTCCAACATTTTATATAATACCACGTTTTTAATCAATAATGTCGCTTTGTAGTTTGTACCTTTGTGTGTGTGTTGGTGAATAGTCGAGGGTTGTTATGTTGTTGAGTGTGTATATATAGAAACATTGGTTAATTAAAATTTTTATACACATGGATATAGAGTAATTTTACTTAATAATTTATTATAGGGTTAACATAACTTTTGGTCATTTAAGTTCCATTCAAGTAGTTTACTTTTTGTCATTCAAGTTTAAAATTAAACACGTTCTTTTAGTCCTTCAAGTTTGTGTTGTTAATAACAGTTAGTCTTCCACCGTTCAGTTGTCCTACGTGACAGTTAATTATAATGATGTTAGCGGCCGAAGGAATGGAACGGGGGATGACAGATGATTGAGATTTGGGGTTTTTTATTATTTATTTTATTAATTCAATAAAAACACGTATTTTATAACTAAAAACACATGTTTTAAATTTGAAGGACTATAAAAGTAAACTTGGGTGAAACTTGACTACTTGAGGGACCATATGTTAACCCAAAACAATTACTTGGTGGGGAATAGATAATTTAGTCCATTTTATATATAGACGGGGTATTTTTATCTCTTTCTAATTATTTTACACTTATTATCTTATACATTGTAATCCAATCAAACATTTCTACGTCATGCATGGCGAACCAAAGTATATAGTCATCATTACATTCCACTCCATTATATGACATCACATTGCATTCCCTTACAATTAAATGAATCAAACAGGCACTAAACCCAAAGCTTAAAACCCTTCAAGCTAAAACATAAATCCAAAACAAAAATTATAGATATGCTATATCTCTTATTTTTATAACTGATAGATATGCTCTGTCTTCGAAATGGGCCGATATTAAATTCTTAATATAGCCTATATTAAATATATAAGATAGTACTTTCTTTTTATGCTAAATAATTCTTTCGGCTTTGAGGTCTAAACGTTCGCTTGCGTGCCATATATATACATCCATCTTGTGAAGATCGAGCAGGTCCACCCAAAAGTATTAAGCAGGTCGTTGGATTGTTATTATCAACTATAAAATATGATATCTTGCGAAGATATACAACAATTATGACACGCAAATTGATAGCAAGTATATAAGAAATATGGGTTAAGGGTCATATTTGCCACTAAAGTATGTATAGAGGACATTGAAGTATTTTTTTGGCTCATATCTACTCTTAGAGTGCATGGAGATCATATACGACCTTCATAGTTACAATTTTGATGATCAAATATGACATTTCGTCTATACTTCAGGGGTAAATATGACATTTCATACATACTTTAGGGGTATATATGAACTCTCATGTAGGGGCAAAAAATATGGTCATCTATACCTCTTTTGAGGCAAATTATTTGAGCTAAATAATGATAGATATGATCCTCCTTATATACTTATATATTAGGGGAAAAATTTGAGAAGTATGTGTCAATCTTCATAAAAATGTATGACGTACAAATTTCTAATTATATTTTATTTTTATTAAATTAAATTACTTCATCATGTCTCCTTCAACAATAATAAAATAATACATCAGGTTGAAGGTTAAGCCAAAGAAATGTCACCTTCAACCCAAAGAAATGTCATCTTCCAACTAAATTCACGGTCAGTTTGTGTTATATGATATATGATCAGTTTTTATTAATAATAATAATGGTTAAACAAACCTATGGCTCGAAGCTTCTAAATTTTTCATTCAAAATGTGGAGTTATGCCTAGGCCAGGGGTGATCATGAGGTCTACTAAAAAAATGCATTGCATGCCTAGCCCAGAAAAAATGCGAACAACAAAAAGGGGCACTTTTAGCCTTTAGGCTTGACATATTGGCGAGCAGGGCCGGGCACTGGATATGCTATGTCGTCCCTCCCATTGGGCCATGCCTGGAAAATATATAAACAGTGTTATTTTTGGTCTGAAATATATAAGCAGTTTTTACATGTAATGTTTTACGATATGTATTGCTACAATATTGTAATCTTATACTCACTTCGTTCCTAAATATAAGATCACTTTAGGGAGGAGAGTTTGTTCCTAAATATAATATCACTTCCTAATTTGATTCAAGTTTTCCCCAGATTATCCCTATACTCCCCTCACCCAAAAATAGTGGTTTGAAGGTGAGATGATACTTTTAAAACTTAAGTGAGGGTAATTTGGAAATTTCATGTAGTCCTAAGTCATTGGAATGTCTTCCTTAATCTCTCTAAATTTGCTAAAAATCTAAAATGATCTTATATTTAGGAATGGAGGGAGTAGTTTTCATTATATGTCGGCACCCAAAAAACCTTACATTATATTGTTATAACAAAATTTTAAATTATATCCTTCCCTTAGTCTTTTTTTAGTGTGAGCTTTTTATGTTTTGTAGTGTGAATATTAATAAAAAATGTGATATATTTTTCTTAAAAAAATTTCATGGCGCAATTTGTTGATTTATGTTTGAATAATAGGGTATAAAAATACGAAATATGAACTATATTCAGTTCAGTTCATAATATTGATTATCATATATATTAAAATCGGATTGGGGCAAGACGTGACTTGGGCACAGATACCCACTCTTTTACTGCGTATCACTCCAATTTCCACGATCCATCAACAATTCAATCACGCTATGTTTAATGTTTTTGGCCAACTAACGTGTAATAAGAGCATTTTTGCAGTCGTTTAATTCCTCTACCTATCAACTACATTTTGTTATTCAGAGGTGGAGAGTTTTTTTTACTTGCTTGAACACCTTTTATTGTTTCTAAACAATATTTAGATGTCCATAAATAAATGTTTACACCTTGCATGGTGCTACTCTATCTTCAGTAAACTTGATTAATTAAACATATCAAAAACAATCTCTTCAATGAGATTGTTAAATATGATCTCACTCCTATATATGGGATACCTGAAGGAAGCTCAATTTCATCATCTGCACCTTCACCCACCACAATGTAAAGCTAGTGAAATGGAAGTAAGGCAATATAACTTACTGCTTAACTCAAATCTTACTGCAATCTCAGCTCATTCATACTTTCTATTGGAAAAAGGATAAATCCATATGTACTGATTTCTCTTTCAAATGTTTGTGTCTGTCTAGTTTGGATACTCCCGAGCAATATTTTCATAGATTTTACTCAATTGACCACTATTACCAATTGTGGTCTGATTGAAAAGAAAGAACAAGAGTCAATAATGTTTGGCAAGATGTTGACCAACTTGTAGGCAAGATTTCCTCAAGTGTACTTCATTAAAGATTGTGACCTTTGATCAAGTTTCTCTTCATTTTCCTTTTCATTTCCATTTTCAAGTTTTAATCTATTAACTATTTAGACCATATATTATTGTATTCTTTTGAAGTTATTTAATGAAATTTTATTTTACTAAAAGAAAATCATACATATAAAGTAAATAATCAACGCACCTGAAGTGCTCTAAATATATGGTAAAAAAGGTACTGAAGATTACAGTGAGCCAAGCCAGGTCCTAACTATTATATTCAAAAGTTGACAAACAACCTAATCTCTTGAGAACACAAATTTAATTCAGTTAAAAAAAACACTAAATTAATGACTGTTTTAACTGGATTGTCTTTATTGTCTCCTTCATTAGTTGTTATTATAAATGATGGTTCAAAATTATAAATAATCACTTATGGATTATTGTATACATTCATATAACATATACAGGTAATAGAGTATAACGAATCTCCAAATGGTAAAATAGGAACTAATGCATTGAGACTCTCCCCAGTCCGCACAACGTACCACACAAAGTCCTTCATGAATGTACATATAATTCATAAATGATAATATGGTGAAGCAACCCAAGGATACGTTGGCCACAAAAAAAAAAAAAGCAACCCAAGGATACCGATTTTTGTGAATAGGAATATCTACCATTCTGCAATTTAAGGGCAGTCAACATTAAGTCATTAACAAAAAAAGTTACATGTTCATTGCTGAGGCCAGAAATCTATCCTCAAGAAAATCAAAACGAACTGGAAAAAAAATCAAATGCCACATTACACAAATTAAAATGGGCATCTCCCATTTTAATCTCCCAAATGCAGAAATGTAACCTCACAAGACATTGAATCTCAAAGGAACAAACCTAAACCGGATAGGAATTTCAAGTCCATGAGAGAAGCTCATCAGAAAGGAGGTGGGCCTCCTCCTGGACCTCCTGGGCCACCTGGACCTCCTGGGCCTGGAGGTCCAAAAGGAGGTGGGCCGCCAAAGCAATCCTGCAGCAACCAGCAGCAACACAGGCAATACGCGCTGCATTTGCACCAAAGCATTATTTTATTAAAAAAAACAATCTTAACAATACGAAAAAAAAACATCAATTTTAACACTGGTTAACTAACTCACCGTGAAGATATGAGGTTGCAGATGCCATTTGCAAATCCACCAAAAAACCCACCCCCAGGCCCGAACCAACCCGGTCCTCCGGGCCCAGGCCCGCCCCAAGGCCCAGGACCTCCAGGCCCGGGACCCCAACCAGGAGGGCCTCCAGGTCCTGGGCCAAACCCAGGACCGCCAAACCCAGGACCTCCAGGCCCGCCGGGGCCTCCACCAGGTCCGCCAGGCCCCATGTTAGATCTCTATGCCGTAGAATAAAGGAGAGACTATGTGAGTGTTACTGAGGTGAACAATGGAAAGATAGACAGAGATATGAGAGTGGTTTGTAACGTTAGAGTTATATAGATAATGAAGGAGGAGTTTAAGGATGTGTGGAACACGTATGGTGTCTTGGGATGAAGCTAAGCTAGCTAACATTCAAAACCTAAGAATCAAATACGCAGTTAATGAGAGTGGTTGGGGAAAGCGTTTGCAGATTTGAGGTGTGAAGCTATGGTGAAGTTGGAATCTTTTTAACTGACTTTCTACTTGTATTAACTACCAGTCAACTCGTTGAGGTGCCTTACAGTGGAAGAAACGAAAATGAGGCAGTGAAACCTCGCTTCTAGTATAGGGCTTTACTTTTTATAAGTTGGACCACTTAGGCCCAATACTAGTTCATGGATTTAACTATGTATATATACCCAATACCGTGATGGATGATGGATCAGACTTATGGGGTTGTCTCCTAATGCAGCCTACGTAGCATGAAATAAAAATAAACCATGTGGCAAATAAAAGAGTGGCAATCCGTTGGCGAAAAAAGGTTGTAATCTCTTAGGCTAGGAGGAGTTAACTTACACTCCACAAGGTAGCAAGTTAAAATCTGTTTGCCGATATAGCTATTTTGTTGTTGTTAGATTTGTGAGTATATATGTATAAGTGCTCTGAGCCTAAATGCATGCTCTAAAGTCTAACCCCAACGATTCGACCCACTAAAATTTTGTTAAAGAAAGACAAAAAGTACAAGGCCTGAGTGTTGATGTTCGTATTGTTAGCACTTGGCAGTTGGCACATTCTTCATGGCAATTATAATACCACAACGGGGTTCTCACTATTAGTTTGGGCCTGCAACTGTTGTTGGGTTTACCAAATTAGTCAGGCCTATGCACCGTGGGCCATTATTGCAAATTTTACAAAAAGAATATTTTATTTCAATAATAATTTTTTCGGAGAACAAGAGCAGAGAGGAAGAGAGAGATTTGAAATGATGAGTCAATTTGCGTGGTTGTTGTCATATAGTTACATAATGGAGTAGAGATGTGGCTTGTTCCACAACTCTTCCCATTGAACATGGCCTCTAGGGCTGTCATTATCAGTTTACCACAACTTGATTAATGATTCAATTGCACATACAAGAAGAGTAAAGAAGTAGCTATCATTGAAGAAAACGATTTGTAAGGGCATAATGAATTATATTCATGCTTGTTATTAATATTATTATAACACCAGGTGCAATGAGCCACTCCATTATTATGAAACTAGATAGCTCTTGACGTGCCTCCCCGCTCTCTCTATCTACCACACATACACTATACCACCAAACTGTACACACACACACACACATGCATGCATGCATGCCCATCCTTTTTCCCCCTCATAATATGACTAAAATTGAAGACATCCGTAATTCTTACTCTCTTCTCCTCCTTATTTCGTTTGTAATGAGTCATATCTATGACATAGAATTCAGTTTAGGAGAATGAGTGTGGAGTTAAAAGGAGGGGAAGCGATTGGAAGGACTTTGGTGTGGAGCCATTGATGTCCAAATAAAGCAGATGATGGGCTGATGGATCTCGGCCGTTGAATCCACCTCAGGGTTCGACATTATGTGGACCCCACCTCATTTAATCCTACCACATACAAGAAATTCATCGCTCGAGATTTCAGCTTCCCTCCCCCCTCCCTTCTTCTTTTGGTTGCATTTTTGGAATATGACAACAGCGCAATAAGTTAAACTTGAATCACTCAGTGGTCACAATAATTACTTTATATGTACAAGTCCCTTTTTTTCACTCTTTAAATTAGTTGCGTGAGGTGGGAGGTGTATGTGTGGTAGCTAGCTAGGCGAAGAAGGAAGGGGGTGGGGATTTTTTGAGAGTCGCTTCTACTGTGGTCCCTACCACTCCCCAATTATGACATATCATACTATCTGTTACCCATAAAAGTGATTTTTTTTCTTATATTATTGAGATAGAGTCTCCATCATATTCAATCAAACAGTCACGTAATCCTTTTTTATGGCAGAGATCGAACTTGTTTTCCTATCATTAGCTGCATAATGTACGAAGGTGCAGGATAATTTGGTGAAAGAAAAAGAAAGGAGAGGAGCTGAGAAAGTGATTGAACTACTTAGGGAAGTCATCACATAAGATGTCTCATAAAATGAATATGATCACCAAAAATTCCCATCAATAAGTGATTATCAAACAATGACAATTATTAATACACGGTAATAAGTCAACTTCTTGTGAGGCTTTGCTTTGGGATGATTAGATCTGTTTGGGTCACATTAAATTATCCTAGCTAGCCAGCTAGTAATTAACTTGATTTTTCTGAGATATCGATATAATAACGTACAGAAGCAATGTTGTTGGTATGTGTTGGTAGATAACTAAAAAGAAAGAGACAAAGTGAAGAAGGGAAGTGAACAGAGGAGGAAAGTCAGAGGAAATGGGAAAAGGAGAGAGATAAAGCAAAGAGAGTGAAGAAAAGGAGTGGGCGGGCAATAGAGATAAGGCGTGGCCACCTTAGATATGTCATGTAGTGGACAAACTACTAGCAACGACCTTTTTTACAACTTTTGTTGCCAATGCGGCCAATATATATAGGTTGGTACATACACATTCATCTAGTACACAACAACTCTCACCTCATTCACTGTTATATTATGTGAATCACAGTGATATTAGGGCAAACAAGGGCCAATTATTTGATGTTTGCGAGAAGGAGATTACTTTGTTCGTTAGTTATTAGGTGTGAATGTTGGAAATTAAAAAATAAAAGAATGACGAGAGAAAAGGAGAGGGGGAAGCCACGTAAATAATACTGGCCACAATTTATTAATAACAATGAGCCTATTTATAGGCATTTACAAATGAACTAGTCAAATAACAACTTCCTAAAAACATGATGAGAAAATCGCAAAGGACATATTTTCCTAATTATTTAATAAAAATAAATATGCTAAACAATAAAACAATTGACCAAGTTAGTGTTGAATTATTCTTACAACACTCCCCCATAATTCAAGACTGACTCTCAAAACAGGACTTCAACATTCTTCCTGTAAAATCAGCATCTGTGAAATCGAGTTGTGTGTTCTTCATGTTCTTCCGAAAAAATCAACACTTGCGTGCTCTTCATGATCTTCTGAAAAATCATCATTCTAAAACAATTCTTTTCACAGCTCAAAAATCATTATCTCATAAAAGATTTGCTCATTAAGAGCCAAAAAGAGTAAACAACAAATTGCCACTCTCCAACGAAAAAGCAAAACATTTGTTTGCTCTATCACTAAAAGGAGTCGTGCTCACTCCAACAAAAAATAGAGCAAATAAATGCTCATACACCAAAAGATCAAAGAAAAATGATTTCTTTAACTCAAAAAAACGTTTCACACAACACTGTGAAACCAACAAATATTCTCTGCGGCTTGTACTCTTTTCCGAGTCTCAGAGGCCGATCTGCATGACTTGTACTCCTTTTTGAGTCTCAGAGGCCTGCAACACCCTCAATATTCTCTACGGCTTGTACTCTTTAAGAGTCTCAGAGGCCTGCAACACCCTCAATATTTTCTCTCATCACCCACAGGATCTTTCAACCTGAAGCTCGGATACCATGTTGGAAATTAAAGAACAAAAGAATGACGAGAGAAAATGAGAGGGGGGAAGCCACGTAAATAATACTGGCCACACTTTATTAATAACAATGAGCCTATTTATAGGCATTTACAAATGAACTAGTCAAATAACAACTTCCTAAAAACATGATGAGAAAATCGCAACGGACATATTTTCCTAATTATTTAATAAAAATAAATATGCTAAACAATAAAACAATTGACCAAGTTAGTGTTGAATTATTCTTCCAACAGTGAATCATACACTTTTGACTCCCATCACATACATAACTATTTTGTTAAGTTGGGCTTATAACATTAGTATTAATGATCACCTAAAAATAGTATTCCCTCCAGTCATAATAAATATAAGACATATTTGACTTTTTTTAGAGAGATTAAAGTTGCAAAATATGATATTAAGTTATGACATATTTGATATGTTTTTAGATAATTCATTAGTTTATAGGTCAAATAAACTAGTGTAAAGGGGAAAATTAGGTAATAAACTAGTTGACATATTTATAATTGACTTATTTGACTTTTTTATGATTCTCTAAAAAAGTCAAATAGGTCTTATATTTAGGATGGTGAAAATACCTTTGCATTTGACTATTCCCAATGAACACACATATCCAATTACAAACCAACTTATTGCTGTTCACACTTCGCACACATGCCTTCCCATCCAAAAATCCACTGCTCTGGACTTCTCCTTCAGTAATTAACCAAATACCCATTTCACTGCGGCCAGTTCGAACATTTAGAATTATGGGTTCTTCTCAAAGAGACATTCCCCTGCAAATGATATTTTTTAGATATTTATAGGAATTGTGAACGCAATTTACTGAGGCAAATGCAATTGTGCATATGATGGGACTATTGTGGCTGAATAGTCAGAAAAATAGAAGTAAAATGCAAGGCGTATAATTTAATATAATTACAATTAGATCCCTTATAAGAAACTTAAATGATATCAAATGATTTGTCATGGAATTATTAATAGCAGCCTCTTTTTTTTTTTTTGAGTTTTTAATCCGGTGTCCTGAGCCAGCCCCAATGTCACGGGGAACTCAACGGGCTCAGACTAATCCAGATCCGCACCGGGGCCTCCACTTAAGGGTAAAGTGCTGACCAAGGGGCATGCTGCATTCCCAGAGCTCGAACTCAAGACCTCTGGTTAAGCGGTGAAGTGAGGTAACCACTACACCAACCACGCTTGGTTATTAATAGCAGCCTCTTTACAGTGTGCTTCGTTGATCTTCTCGGGCTCAAAAGTTCTCCCGAGCCGTAAAAAAGGTCTTTTTTTTCATGTTTGACAATTGCTTCTTTAGAAATGAGTTTCTGGTGCTGTTGAGCTTCTTTGGAGAAGCTAATTGAAGGAGCTTCTGCCTTCTAGCTACTGCCTTCGCCTTCTAGCTACTGCCTTCTAGAGGAGGGAGAAATACATAGATGGGAAAAAAAGTAAAGGTTTGGTCTCACCGTTCTGAAAATAAGTCATTTCTATTCTTATAAATTCAAACATAAATAACCAAATCACATCACACAATTTAAATTCTAACCAATCTTACTTTTAAAAAAGTTAGGTAGAAAGAAGGTACTTCTCTACCTGTTATTCCAAACACACCGATTGTTCAATGATTAAATTTTTTATGAGTTACATTGACAACTCAAATAGTTGATATTGATAACTAAATTACAAGTCATTTAATACCACATAAGTCTTTTAAGATTTCAATATAATTTGATGATTATTTGTGAGCTAGTTGTGATTAATTTCCCTTACTAGGGACATATATCTGATTTTCTCTAATAGTTATGTTATTATGTATACAGGTTAGCAATTAATCGTGCTATGTATGTAACAATGTATACATGCATCTCCTATTAGATGGCTATATTATACTCCCTCCATTCCTAAATATAAGATCACTTTAGTAAATTTGGAGAGATTAAGGAAGACATTCAAATAAGTTAGGATTATATGAAATTTCCAAAATATCTTCTCACCTTCTTCAAACCTCTATTTTTTGGGTGAATTGAAGGAAGTATAGGGGTAATTTGGGGAAAATTTGAGTCAAATTAGAAAGTGATCTTATATTTAGGAACAAGTTGTCCTCCCTAAAGTGATCTTATATTTAGGAACGGAGGGAGTACTATACATCATAAATGTGCTTTTTTTACAAAAGAAATTCATATGAGTAATTCAAACTAACACATCCCACAAATGTAATAAGCAAAACCTTGACAACTCATAAACAAAAATAAAACTAGGTTATTAAGCAGCAAAAACAAACAAACAAAATAAAATATATAACTCCGTCCTATGTAACTAACTCCTCCTGTGAAACACGTCATAAATAAAGGTGAATGGAAGAGGTGGATGTTTTTTATACTCCATCGAACTCACACCCTTATATATAGGTCGGAAATGCTTTCACATTTGAAGCATTAAACCTATCCATCTTAAGAAAAGATACACTACAAAAAAAACAGTCAATTAGCAAAAGAATTTAGCGTCTAATCGTGTCAGTAAAGACAAAATTCTGTTGTTAAATGATAGATCCCGTGGCTAATTTTTAGCTATGACCTATTATTTCTGACGGATTATGTGGTTAATGCATTGGTTTTTTAAGTGAGAATGAACTATTCCAAAAACCATTGCAAACCAACAGAATAACCACAGAGAAATTGATCAAATTGCAATAGACAATACACAGAGAGAATCCTATCTACATCTTGATCTTCGAAACTCCGGGTCTACTTTTCTACATATTTGTCTGCTAGCCCAACAAATCTCATAGCCAAGCCCATGCAAACACATTATTACTCAACCACTCTCTTCACCTGGCAGCCACCGTAGAGATAATCATCGTCGAAGTTAGAAGCTAAACTTCCACGTTTAAAAAAAGAGAAAAATTAAGTCCTACTAAACAATATAGGGGAAAACTTGTGAGAGAAATAAAAGAAAAAAAAAAGACTTGATCTCACAATGGTAATCATCATAAATCATGATTGGAAAACTGATCTTAAATGATTTAATTTAACTGTCATTTCAAGCAAGTCATCAACATCTACATGCATGTGTGAACGGTTTACGAAAAAGAGTAAAAGAAGGTTTGTAAAAATTAATAAGGCAATAATGGAGGGCGAGTAAGAGGCTGAAAGAGTAGAGGCGTGCAGATATAACCAAAGCAATTATATATCTCGATTTAAAAAAGGCCTAAAATTTTGGATACTGTTTTTTGTTTTGTTTTACTTTTGATAAACAGCTGATCATCAATATCCGATCCTAACAAAGTTTTTTTAAAAAGAAAAAGAAAGAATAAGAAAAGATAAGAGGAAAACGACAGTGGGGAAAACGATAGTACATGTACTTAAGTTGGGATTTATATTTAGGACCTAAATATAGGACCTAGATGACTTTTTAAAAAAATTTAAAAAAAAAACAAAATAAGTTAATTATAAATTGATTTACATAATTTTTTCTCTTACACTAGTTTATTTTACCTATAAGCTAATGGATAATCTAAAAAGATATCAAATATGTCATGATTTAATAACTTTTTTTGCAACTTTAATCTCTCCAAAAAAAAAAGTCAATTAGGTCCTATATTTAGGACAGGAGGTAGTATTTTTACCATCTGAAAATGATTCTTAAGTTAGAAGGCTGGGCGCATTATGTGTCTTTGCAAATTCATTAATCATGAACAGTGAGTCAATGAAATGTAATCATGAACAGTGAGTCAATGAAATGTAATATTTGTGAAGATCCTCTCAACCCCATCTCGAGTGAGATCAATATTACACACTAGTCAATCGTTTTTCTCTCTCTCGCTATTTTGTTTTTAATTCATACATGTCACTTCATCAGAAATTTGGCCAGCCCTCCATCATATAACTCATATAAGTCTTATATATCGCAAGTCAGCAATGTTGGCTGCCGCTACACGCATTTAATACTTAACCAATTTAAAATAAATCACATTTGATATCCCAGACGCCAGACGTAAAAAAATCTATTGATTTGGATTTTGGATCATCATTTTAGCTAAATTAAATTAATTTAGATGGTGGGATAAATATATCTCAAACTCATTATTCAATACTATATTAATATAACAAAGGTGTGATATTTAATTTGTTTAACTCATTTTCTCTATATCATATCATACTCTAGAAAAGTAACTGCAACCACACCCCGCTAAACATATATAATATACTCCCTCTGTTCCTAAATATAAGATCACTTTGGCTAATTTGGGGAGATTAAGGAAGACAATAAAATTACATGATCTACCCGAAATACCCCTCAATTGCTTAACTTTAAAAGGAGGAGGGTTTTCAATGAAAAGAGGGAGTGTAAGGGTAGTTTGGGCAAAACTTGAAATAAAATAGGAAGTGATCTTATATTTAGGAACTTATCCACTTCCCCAAAGTGATCTTATATTTAGGAACGGAGGGAGTAGTAAATACTAAATAGTAAAAAATTTGAACGTTTAAACTTTAAATCGATATTTGGTGTAAAAAAAATAAATCGATCGGTTATTAATTATTATAGCAGGAAATATCAATACAGTATTTCCATATTCAATACTTCAACCTATAATACAACAATAATAAAATACTCCCTCCGGTCCTAAATATAAGACCTAATTGACTTTTCTGAAAAATCCTAAAAAAAGCAAAAATAAGTTAATTATAAATTGATTTACCTAATTTTTTCCCTTAAACTAGTTTATTTTACTTATAAACTAATGGATAATCTAAAAATATATCAAATACGTCATGATTTAATAGACTATTTTGCAACCTTAACCTCTCCAAAAAAAAATTATCTAGGTCCTATATTTAGGACCGGAGGTAGTATAACAAACATGATATCGACTCGATACGATTCAAAATGATTTTATTAAATTTTTGCTCTAACGTTTTAGGCTTGATGATTACCCAGCGCTTAATAAAAAAATTTTATACCAACTTATCGATTTCATTCTTTTGCTTGCTTTCAACCTAAAAATATTGGAAAGCGTGCTTATTTAATCTATTCTAATTATATATGTTTAAGATCACATTTTGCACCCCTACATGTTTTTCTTTTTCTTTTTTTTGGGGGGGGGGTTTTAAATCCTTCCCCTCCTGTTTGAATATTTTTCTCCAATTACTCCCATAGTCCCACAATATAAGTTATCATTTACAAAATTGTTATCTTTGAGAAAACTGTTACAAGTTGTTAAAAGTAATTAATATGTTTGGAACATATTTTTTCCAACTTTGTCACTATCTATGAAAAGTATAATTAGTAACATGGTGATTGAATGAGAAAAAAATGAGATAGAGTGTGTATGAGGAAATTGAGAGAAAATGTAGTCAACAGAAATTAAAAGTGGAAAAAAAAATACAACAAATGTTCAAATAAAAAACAACATAAACTGTAATAAAAAAACAACATAAACTTATATTATAGGACATATATATATATATATATATATATATATTCTCACATGCCCTCTACAACATTAATATTAACTTATATTGTGGGCCGAAGAGAGTATTAATGATTGTCCACTTATTTTAGATATTATAGTCATTACTTACGTCTAGAATGAACAATTCTTTGATGGCATAATAAAACTATCACTTCTTTTAATCGTATAATGTGGCATGACTGTCATTAACGCAAGGCTTGGTTGCCATCCTAGATATCTTGCTGGATTGTCACATAGGACACCCCCTATGGCTATGCTCAGAAAATATAACAATATAGGAGAAGGGGGAAATAGAGAAATGAATTGGAAAAGAAAAAGATTGGTGCATAAGAAAGGGACGCTTGGGCTTATGAAAGGGCAGGTTGACAAGAAAACATGATAACAAATGGTAGCTATCGGTCACGTGCCGTTAATTTGTATGATAGGGTTCGCTTTCATTAGAAGATGGAAAATTATTAGCCTCCAAATTACGACGTCCAAGTCCAACTCATTCTCATGCCTAGCTATGCCTCGCACAACGTCGTTTTCCTCAACATTGCCTTATTAGCTGCCACCTCAACAGCCTCGAATATATACATCATTCATTCTTACTACTCGATCAATTCCTTAAACTTCCCTTTTTGCTATCATACTACTCCCTCTTGTTCACAGTACAAAGATAGAGCCTTCAAAACACGCTTCTCAATGAAACATGTAAAACAGTAAAAGTTAGTTGTATGTCTTAAATTAATTCTGTTTTTTTCTAAAACTCTACCCCTATTCATTATTATGATACTATTATGAGAAGAAAATATATAAGTATTAATAAATATGAAGAAAATCAGGGGCAAATTAAGAAAAACACATTAAATAATGAGAGAATGTAAGAGTGAACTCTTATATTATTTTGAACAAAAATATTGTCATTTTGGGCCTGTGTATTACGGATCAAAGGGAGTGATAGAATATAGGGTAAAGGTGCAAAAATATGACTAAATTATACCCTAAGTTGCATTTCTATGACTAAAGTTTCACAAGGAGCAAAAATACCACCAAACTTGGGATCGAGGTGTAAAACTATGATTTCCGTCAACTATGACGGTGTTGACCGTTAGTCTTCGACTTGTAGGATGCTAAGTGTACAATAATGATCATGTGACATGCTGAATAGACTTTTTATTGGTGTTATGTGGAATAAGGAGTAAATGTATTTAAAGTAAATGTATTTTGAGTGCAAATATGGGTCTGTTGTTAGAATAAAATAATCATATTTTTTGCATTATTTTAAATACATTTACCCCTTATTCCACATAACACCAATAAAGAGTCTATTCAGCATGTCACATTGTCATTATTGCACACTCAACATCCTACAAGTCGAAAACTAACGGTCAACACCGTCATAGTTGACGAAAATCATAATTTTGCACCTCGATCCCAAGTTTAGTGGTATTTTTGCTCCTTGCGAAACTTTAGTCATAGAAATGCAACTTAGGGTAAAGTTTAGTCATATTTTTGCACCTTTGCCCTAGAATATATTCTGAATAGTATGGAATTTAAATTGTTTTCATCCTTCATAGAAGAGTCCGTTAAGATTTGTCTAAAACTTTGATAGTACATTGTTACCATTTTACCCAAAAATAATCATATTAATATTTATCATTTTCCAATATTACACTCTCTTTTTTTTTTACTTCCTCTCATTTAGTCATCAACTATTTTCCACTTGTCCTCTCTCTTGTTTACTCTCACTACTAATGAAGTTATGTTTGAAAAAATTTATTCCTTCCATACATATATTTTTTTTAAAAAAATTAATCCATGTACATTAATATTATTTTTTAATTATATCATATGGTCGGAGCTTTCGTGCAACCCTCCCTTTTAATTAATCAAGTATTTTTTTTTTTTGCCAACGAATTAATCAGGTATCTTCCTGTAAAGTTTCTTTAATTTGTATGTGCATTCATACACATACATATAGAAATAGGACATGGATACAGACAGGAGTTTTTCACACACACACACACACACGTTAGCTAGTGGAGGTTAAAAATAAGATTCTTGCAACAAATAAAACTTGCGTATTTTTTGAGGTCAACCCACTTTTTCCACCAAAGAGCTGCAATTCTAATTTTGAATTTGATAAAGGGTTTTGGGAGAATGAAAATTCAGAACATTGTAAGGAAATCGAAACAAAAAATGATATATACGTCTACAACTAAAAATTTAGTGCAACTCTGAAGTTTTTACATTATTGCTCTCATTATGTCAGTTCAAACATATGATCATGTGGGAGCAACATTTGATTCAACGTCAACACAATACTCTACACATTTAATATTAAACTCATTTGACTAATTTGAAGAGACTAGAAAATTAAGTAATTTTTTTTAATAATTGCATTTATGAGAAGATGATGCTTCTAAAACACTTTTACACACACACACACACAATTATATCATATTATGAAGTTACACAACTTAATTTACAAATTAAAAAAATATATATCTAAGAATCATTACTCAATCCCAACTAGTAATCTCTTGTTATACTAAATATAAGATCTAATTAAATTTTTTTAATAGATTGAGAAAGTAAAATGATTCATTATTTAATCATAACATATTTTGTGTTTTTATTAGAATTTATGATCATTTATTGCATATCAATTTAGAAGTACATTATTTAAATTTTTAGGATTTTTTAAAATGTTAACTAATCTTATATATTTAGTAGTGGCCGGGAAGTACTATACTTATGACAAGAGGAAGTGGCAAATTGAAGTTACATTCTACATAACTTTTTTTAGGCTTCCTCACTTGTCATGCATTCTCCGAGTAATTTATCCTTCTGCATATTAATCAATATGTTGCCTATATTGACGCTGGAAGCCGGAGTCTCTTGACTTCCAATTAGCACTGTATGTAGTTTTGGATCAATAGTGATATCTGAGTGAACCAAAGAAGTTTTAAAATTTACAACTCGAACTAACTTTTATTTTCACAGTTTGAAAGTCCTTGTTTGTATTCATAAGAGATAGGGTACAAAAGTACCCATATGATAGTAGCAAAGGTGCACCCAACACCATGTAATTTCTTGGAGCAAAGGTAACATATCCATGACATTCTAAAACTAGGGTAAAAGTACCCATGATTTCAAAAATCAAGCATGCCCCCAGTTTGAAATGTCATGGTGACATCTGCTGAAACAAATTACATTTGTGCTGGATGCACCTTAGTGACAATCATATTAATTAGGGTGAGGGTTGTAAATCTTGTTTTCATCTTAATATTCTCTCCATGAACACACTTATGGCTTGTTTGGTTGCCAATGGAAAGTGGCAAAGAATTAGAAAGTTGGGAAAGTAATGGTTTTTGTGTAATTTACATATATCCCGGGACCCACAAGTTTTCTCTCTCCATCTCACATTTTTCCTGGGCCCCACAAACTTTACTCTCTCATCATTAACTAATTTACCTCTACTTTCCATATTCACCCTTTCACTTTCCACTTCTCCACTTTCTTTCCTACAACCAAATGGACTCTTACAGTGTAATGCTGCTATTGATGAATTAATTGAAATTCTCGCCTTGATTTGTTTTGGCCAAAAATTCTTGTACAGAGTACAGTGCGTAAATAGAGAGGGGAAACATTAATTCATTGCTGTCCTATCTAGTCACGAGTGAAACAAAACAAATTATGATTTTTATGGTGGGTTCGCTTTCTCTTTATTATGATATTTATGAGTGATAAGATTCTAATGACTAATTTTACCAAATCGATATAAATCGTGCTAATCGTTTGGTTTGTTGTGCGCAAATCTTTTAATTAATTATTTATCTTTAACGGATATTTTTTAGAATAAAAATGTTATGTTTTCACTTGTGAGTGTTTCTATCTGTATATATGCGAATGGAGTAAGTAGGGTCAGATGGGTCTAAAATATAGTGGTTACAAAAATACTAAGAAAACTTGGTTCGGTGATTGATGAAGGTTGTCCAATAGTTTTGTGTTTTACCCTCACATTCGCCATACTATTTTGAACCGTCATAATTATAATTAAGGGAATAAAATTAAGGGAATAAAATTAATCTTTTAATTTTCTAAAGCTAATTATTTTCTTCAAAACTAATTTCTTACACTTATAGATTATATTCATTTAATTATTTGTGACATATTTTATAACTTAGTGGTTTAATTTTCTTCCTTAAGTTTAGGAAAGAAGTAAAGGGATCTTATATTTAGGACTAAATTAGAGGAGTATTTTATGGATAAGTGAATTTTTGTTTCTCTTAATAAAGCAATATGAAACTGCAATGTATTAAGAAAACTTGCTTTATTTGCATGAGCTTGACCTACGCTATCACCTAAGTCGAGAAAACTTGCTTCATGTAATTATTAAAAATAAAACGGCGACTATTATTCTATAAAACCACAATGAACGTAACTTATTTTGTAGGATATTGATTGTACAGCTAAAACGCTGATTGTCAGACTCTGTCCAATGCACGACAGTATACGTCTTATACAATAAAACTGACTCGGGTGAAAAAAAATACAACAAAACTAAGATGTATTTTATGTTTTACAAAACAAAACTCTACTTATAAGTTTATTGAAGTTAAAATAAAATTATTTAAACTAAGCTGATTTTTTCTATGAGAATCAGCTGATTTAAACGAATACTGACTCTAAATTATAAATATAAGCGCTCCTATAGGAACCGGTCAAGATAATTATACGACCATGTAAGATGAAAGAATGTTCTCTCTCTCTTTTTTGTTTTCTCATTTTCTTTTCTGCATATCATCTCTCTTTGGTATAAAAATGGACAGTTCATAATTTTTTTGTTAATAGGATAGTTCATGGTTAACATCTTATAAAGTTATTATAATTTTGATATAATTAAGGATGAATAATAGATCTTGATAAGAAAATAATAAATATATATAAGCCGTGCAATTGAGATGCGGGTAGAGATCTCTTTTGGGCCACAGACAGGGATAAAGCTTTAATATTTAGGATGCGGACAAAAAATGTATGATAATGTATTTTGAAGATATGAAAAAATCAGGCAAAATTGTTTGTGACTATAATTAATTATTTCAGCTTGAATTCATTCGTACGATCATGATTTATCAGAGCCATATGCACGGGACGGAAGACATGTTGTTTGTATGGCAAGAAAAACAAGAGTTAGTAAACAAAAAAGAAAGGACAACAATTTTCAGAATATAGGTCATACATCATACAAGTATAAATAATAGTGCTCCATATCATACTCAACTCAAACTCTAAGTTAAATTACTGATACTAACGTGCATAAACAGTGGTATGCTGAAATTTAGCCCCATACATGATATGAGCCTTCTTAATTAAGAATCAGGGCTTTAAAATTAAGCCATGATTATCACTCATTTCACATATAGTTTTCATGAGATTGGAATTTCTTTTATCAATAGTGGAGTGACTCATCGATTTCCCTGAACCAAAGTACTAAACTTGCTCAAAAGTTTTATTAAACAGAGTTTACAAGTTACTTATAGCATGTTTTACAGAGTGCTAGGAAAACTTCACTTTTTAATTACTAAATCACCATACAATATAATTTTAAGATCCTAAACATTAACTACAATTACAGTTTTTATAATTTCTGTAACTTTGACCTTGTGTAGTATTTTTTAGTAAAAAAAATCATTATATACTAGTAGTACGTTATAATTATACGTTTTACAATCTTTAAAATAAGATACAAATGATTTTTATCAAACGATTAAAAAAATGAAATAAACCACTCATTGTTCCTAAATATATCAAATAATTGATTCTTTTAAGAAAAATCTATAAAAGGTAAATAAATTATATAAAAATAAATTTTTTGTGATTTTTTTTTCAGAACTAATATATTTGACATATAAAATAACATATAATCAAATAATACGTAAAATGTGCTATAGTTAAGTGGCTCATTCAACTTCTTTAATCTATACAAAAAAATCAACTACACTTATACTAAGAAATGTAGGAGTATTTATCTATGATATGCGTCACATGGAACTAGATAATATATATATATATATATAAGTTTACAAGTAAAATAAATTGGTTAAAAATGATAAATATATAATATTTTCAAGTGATTTGATTAGTTTTCAAAACATTATAAAGAAAACTAACTGGATCTCATACTAACAATTGGATGGATTCCATCTCTTTAAAAATAAAGTCAACATAATGTAGAGACAAGCCCGTATATATTCATATAAAAAAACTAACTATTACCTTGTGAACTAAAATAGACCCTATATATCTTTCCCTAAACGAAACAAAAAGAGTACTTTAATTACTTAATCACATACAAATATATCCACACATATGTTTGAGAATGTATTATCTCTAATGAGGACAGTAAAGTAAGTGTGTGTGTGTGGGTGGGTGGTAAATTTAAATGAATTGGAACGAACAAAGAAAATTGAGACGAATGATGGCGTGAGAGGGGATGGAAAAGGAAGAGCAAGGGAGGCGGCACTCGTTGCGCTGCATCTTCCAATGGATCCAATCCTCTGTGCATTGGATATGCCCCTTCACGTGTACCCTATTTGGCTATTTCCCCTCTTTTATTTTAATTTTTAATTTTAATTCCAATTTCGTACCATTCAAATTTCAACGACCCCCTCTTTTTTATTTATATCAATTCAATCCTTCAATGCTTTGTAATTGTTCAATTAATTATGTAACTAAATGGTGCAGATTTTTGTATTGGGGATGGCGGTACCTTAAACAACAAATACAATAAAGTTGAAGTCAATATATTGGTAGCGAGGAAGGAAGGGTAAGAGAGATTCCCGGCCAGCCGTGCGTGGGCTTATTATTCTAATCCTTCTTCAATCCTTCTTCCCATTAATTCCTTATCTTTTCCATTTCTTAATCCTCTCTTACGTGCATCCCAACTCATCTCCCCCCTCTCCATCCTTATTTAATTTCATCTATCTGGTTGGCTTCATTTATTTCACAACACAACAAATTTCATCAACTCACTCCTATTCAAATCACGCCTACTTTTATATTTTCATACTCCACCTTCTCAATTTATTAAACTATTCATACCTTGTTAGTTTCTTCCTATGTGGAATTTCATACAACTTTTAATATATGACCTGTTAAAAAAGTGAATCATAATTTTGAATATACTCCTTGCATCCCGTCCACCCATGTTATAAGAGGTACTCCTGGAATCTTATGTATATGACATTTTATCTATATTTTACATAGTATAAAGGAAATTCTAAAATCTCATTAAATAAGCATTAAAATATAATATCTTTCCAACTATAGCCATAATTAATACTTTGAAAATAAGAACATAAAATATATTAAGATAGAGTACATGATAGTGTGCTATTTATTTAATAGGGGCATTTTTGTACATCTATATGAAAATGCATCATGTGCCCTAGCCCCTAGGACCATTACACACACACTCTCTCGGCTCTATTAATTTAGACGGGAGGAGTAATGAACATGCACAATTTAAGAAATTATAGTTAAGAGTTTTTTTTTATCAAGAATAGTTAAGAGTTATGGGTAAAATTAATGTACCTTTATGATCCTATCATCATTATTTTTATATACTCTGTCTCTTTCCTTTTTTTTTTGGCTTTTAAGCCTGTCTGTGGATAAAATTAAAAAAGGGAAAATGACTAAAAAGGACACTTAAAATATAAAAGGGTAATGACCTTAATTTGCCCTTCAAGTAATCACCGTGGACTATTGGGCACCTTAAATTAACAACAGGCTCTAATTTACTCTTCAAATAAACAAAGTGATCCAATTTTACCCTCACCTGACGGTCAATGACGTTTGACCGTTTAAAAACTTCGCGAAATTTCATATTACCTCATATATTATTCTTATTTATGTTTTGGTCTTTATAGTTTGCTTCAATTTTCATTTTAGCACAGTTAATTTAGGTTGTCAAGTAGTCCACGGTAGTTACTTGAAGGGTAAATTAGGACCATTACCCAGTATAAAAAGGGCTAAATGGTTCAATTAACTTTTAAATGGACCAATCAGTACAAAATGAGTAAATTGTCCACAAAAATGAAAAGAATTTCCCCAAAGTGCCCTGTGTTGATTACACCCCTTTCACCCTCACCCTCACTCACCCACCACTCTCTCACCCACTTCACCCTTACTTCATTGCAGTCATCATCATTATCAGAGGAAGCTCTCACTGTAAACAATCCATTGCTTCTCTTAATGACTCTCTCTGATGTTTCATGAAGGATATAATATGCGACTAGAAAATGTGCAACTGTTGGTTGTCAGAGTTGCTTGTAATGCGTAGACCATGGTTGTTGTAAATTGAACTAATAAGAAACGCGAATTAAACTTGAACAAGAGTTTATATATGTTCCACAAAAAAGCTGCAAATGATTGAAATATTTTTAGATTATTGTTTGAATATGTTTTTGGTGAAAAGTGATGAAGTGAGGCGGGGGTGGAAGAAGGAAGAGACGGAGGTTTGAGGAGGGGTTTCTCGTGGTGGTGGAGCTTCGAAGATTGTATTGCTTTATACTACCTCCGGTCCTAAATATAGGACCTAGATGACTTTTTTTTGGATAGGTTAAGATTGCAAAATAGTGTATTAAATCATGACATATTTGATATATTTTTAGATTATCCATTAGTTTATAAGTAAAATAAACTAGTTTAAGGGAAAAAATTAGGTAAATCAATTTATAATTAACTTATTTTGGCTTTTTTTAGGATTTTTCAAAAAAGTCAATTAGGTCTTATATTTAGGACCGGAGGGAGTACTAATTTGATAATCCTCTATGCTAATTTGGTATTGGATACTTTCAGATTTTGAGAATGTTTGCAAATTAATAACAGACGTATATTGGCAATTCTCTATTTCAAGTTGGTATTTCTTTATACCAATTTGATAATTCTCTATATTAATTTGGTAATGGATACTCTCATATTCTGGGAAGGTAACAAATGAACGGCGAGGGTAAAAAGGGGGTGTAATGAACCTAAATGCATTTTGGGGAAATCCTTTTAATTTGTGTTTAGACCATTTGGTCATTTTTACTGATTGGTCCATTTAGAAGTTGATTGTACCATGTGGTTCTTTTTGTATTTTGAGTGTCTTTTTTGGTCTTTTTTCAAATAAAAATTAAACATTTATTATATTGACATTTCATGCTATAATATGAATCAATTTTTTAATGTTAGGTATTGTTTAATGTGGATTGGAGGACTCATGGTTTTTCATATAAAATTTTTAGGAAAATGAGTGGGGTCACATACAATCTATGAGTAGAACTCCTAATTTATGACTTTTAGCTCCTCTTTTTTCATTTTTTCCGAACCAATCTATCACACGATAAACTAATGTATATAATATAATGTTAGGCATATGTATTTCCCAAAGATAATGTCACATTCCTTGATTAGCTAATGTACTTAGTTGCTAATATAATTTCTCTGAATAAAATAAATATATATTATATGTAAGATTAGGTGACCACATTTTAATCCAATTATGCTTTATTCTGGGCACTTCTGTTTTTATATCCCATACCCCCATAACTATATTATTTAAGGTTGTGTTAAGCCATTAGCGTCCACCATTTGGAAGTGTAACTTTGAGAGAGAGTTTTAGTGTTGGCCACAAGACTTTTTCTACACACACCGCCAATAATCAAACCACATAATTGATGAAATATGCACTCCATTAATCAAATCTCAATCTCAAATTAGTTAATTTCCATTATTTTTGTGTTTGATTGTATTTAATGCTGTATGAAGTGACTCAAATTAGTTTCATGTCATTTCCTCTACAAGAAAGAAAAAATATCGTGCATAATGTACAATATATATATATATATATTAAGAGAGAGAGAGAGAGTTGAAGTCTGTTGAAATCAGGACCGTTGTGGGGTAAGTGAAAGAAAAGGAAGACCGCTGATTAGGATGAGGGAAGGTAAGGTAAGGCCAGCTCAGGAGGTCAGCTTTTAGGGGAAAAAGAGAGTGCCTTATGGAATCCACGCCCACTCAGTGATAGGAACCACATAGTACTAACTCTCCGGAAAATAACAATTAGATCCTATAAAAAATAATTTATTACACTGAAACTATTGATATCACCAAATTGCATTTATAAATTTGTTAAGACCTGATTTTAGTTAGTTCTTGAAGTAAATGAGCATTTTGCTCGTGTATAAATTTTTCAGATTCCGAAAATGTCCTTTCTTGCTTTTGTAAAATAAAGTGGGGGTAAAATTGTCAGTTCAATTTTTAAATTAACCACCACTAGTTCTTAAAGACTCCGTGTAATTTGGAAAATTGAAAAAAAATTAATTAATTCTCATACATACATATTGGTAGGATTGTAATTTTCCCAGAATAAATTTACCACTGCCTTCGGATTGGTCGGGATTCTCTCAGAATCCCACCCTCTCAGAATCCCTCATAATCTTCCCTATGGGACTCATTCTGTCCATTAAAATTCATCTAGGCTCATAATTTGTCACTTGTACCATTAAAATTAAAAAAAATAATTGCATTATAATATAAAATAAATGAAGAACATTTAATTTTTTATTTTTGAAAATTTTTTAGCATAAAAAATTTCAACTAGACCTATTTCATTTCAACAGAATGATCTATAAGAGATACAAACTTATCCAGTTAACTGTAAAATAATTATTTTACAGTTAACTGGATAAGTCATTTTACTGTTAACTGGATAAGTCTGTATCTCTTATAGATCCTTCTGTTGAAATGAAATAGGTCTAGATAGTTGAAATTTTTATGCTAAAAATTAATTTATATTATAATACAGTTTTTTTTATTTTTAACTATATTATTTTATAAAAATATTAAATCTGAACCATTGGATCTTTCATCCAATGGTGTCAAGAGGTGATAATGAGAGATTATGAGGGGAGGGATTCTGAGAGAATCCCATCCCGGTTTTATCGGTTCCGGTGAATGAATAGTAATCCATTATTTTTACCATGCGACCGTACACACAGTGTGTGAGAGGAGGAGAGAGTCGATGATTAAGATGCAACGTGCAGCTGTTTGTACTTTTATAAATTCCTTCTCATTATTATTTAATAATTTAAATTTAAATTTAAATTTCAAATACATATATACTACTCCCTCCTGTCATAAATATAAGATTTAATTGACTTTTTTAAAAAATTCTACACAAAAACAAAATAAGTTAAATATAAATTGATTTACCCAATTTTTTTCCTTAAACTAGTTTATTTTACTTATAAACTAATGGATAATCTAAAAAAATATCAAATATGTCATGATTTAATAGACTATTTTGCAACCTTAACCTCTAAAAAAAAGTCATCTAGGTCCTATATTTAGGACCGGAGGTAGTAACACTAATTAGAATTGCCCTCTCCAGTCTCTCCACGTTTTTTTCTTGATTTTTGGTTCTTCCTCACATGACACTTCTGATTTCTCAGCTTTCCATCTAATCCCTCCTTCCCTTTACTCCTTTCAAATTGCGTTTTCATACGTTGCCGTAGTTTTGTTTTTTCTCTATTTTTATAGATGACTTGTTGTTTGGTTTTCAACTAGAGCTAACTTGATATGATGATATGATGGGATTTTTTTGATCAAAATATGATGGGATTTATTTACATCATTGACATACAGAATGTGACCGAATATATTCTCTAATACAGGAGTATTAATTAAGGATTAGATTAAAGTAAAATGGATACTTGCCTTGTTAAACTTGTCCTCTCATTGACTTATTGTGACTATAAGTTACCTAAACTCGTTCTCATCCAAACACTTTTCACGGATTACTCCAGTTCAGACCCAACCTTTCATTAAAATTTAGAATATTCCCAACTAACGAACCATGCAATACTATTTTGACCAATGGCTTCATTTGCTCATATGCTTTATCTCCTTGCCTAAATTGGATCACTTTTTAGTCGATCCACATCATAATATACCTTATCCCTCTCCCCTACCCGAAGAGAGAAAGGGTGATGATGTAGAAGAATAATGAAAGCAAAATCAATTGGTTCCTTTTTCACTATTACCACCACATTGCGCACATTAATTACAATCTTGACATGCCTGAGTTGGAATATGTGGTGCACTATTTTCAGTGTTGGCCATGTGACTGATGATTACGTAAAATTGCAGATTAGATACTCAATTATGCTCAGATAGGTATATATTCGAACAACACTGGAGCAGCCGTTTAGAAAAAAATCATTGCCGTACTTTGAAAAATAAATGGACTTCTGTGACAGTAAGAAAAATCTGGGGGTGAAAATTATTGTTTGACGGGTAAACATACAGTATCAAGCATGGGAATGAAAATGGAGATCTATGATTGGACGGTCATGATGTCATTATTTTTCATGATCCCCCCTCACTTGCCATCATTTTAAGCCCAATCAATCTCACTTGACTAGTTATTTTTTAAAGGGCATTAATATGATCTGTCCCAAAGTGGTCCCCACCGGATCCTATCCCACCTCTCAGATCCAGCCGTGCACTACAAATCATGAGATTCCCGTTCCACACCCATCTCCCTGCACATCATCACACTTTATCACAGCCCCATCATTCATCTCTTCTCCCCCAATATATCACATCCATCTCACGATACCATTGCATCAGCATCCTTTTGAGTTTAAGGGCTTACTGCAACTCATTGACATTCTCAACTTCTCATCCATTGAACCTAATGTTGAAAATAAAATCACATCCTTATCTAAACAAAATACGTTAATTAAGGAATATTTTTCGTTCAAGAATATGATTTTTTTCATGATTAAAACATATATTATATATCAATGGAAGCTTAGTAAACAACAATTTCAATAGAGAGGTTTTGAATCACCTCAAATACATTCATCTTTTTTTTAATGAATTCAAGCAAATTCATCTTATCATCCCATCAATATAAATGTTTTAAAAAATGACACATAATTTAACTTTCAAAAATGCTACATTTATATACAATGAATTTAAGATTTACTTTCTTTATTAAAATCAAAGGTTTATATTCATGAGTTATTTCATTAATTTTTTTGGAAAATGACAAATCAAACCTTCCAAATTTAAAATCCTAAATCAATAACTTTGAGTTGTTAATGATTTTTAATGTCAATCATAAAGTTTTATTGAGAGATTTTGAAATTGGAAAATATTTATTTGTCACTTTAAATTTTTTTCAATAAATGTACAATCATATCTTCCATTTTTAGGCAATAAATTGTTTTCACATGATTATTAAATATGGTTAGAATTCCAAAGTTAAAAACCTGGCGTATTGATGTGAATAGTAAGCACCCCGTCCCTTAAGTAAGTGGTTTGGGGTTCCATCTTTAACTCTTGTGGATGGAGCGAATTCACATGTCAACTGTCTATCCCCTTATAAAACTTCAGAACAGCGAAAGATTAATCTCACTTGACAAGGTGGGAACACCCTTGTGAAACAGAAAAAAAAAAGAATTCCAAAGTTAATAGACTTTATGATTTTCTTTAATGATTGTGAAATATACCAAATGATATTAGTTGTATATTAGATTTGTTCATTCATACGAGAGACACGGGAAGAAAGAATGATACTCCAAGGAGACAATACTGTTGCTTACGGTATATTGAAAATATCGCGACTTGTTCCTTCAGTACGTACTACATTACAATATTACATACATGATACACCCGTTTTGTGCGGCTCCTCTTGCTTGAAGATAACACGAGCTTCTCTTCTCTTCTCTTCTCAGTTCTCACGCCGTCCATCCTACGGCTATCATTAAACTAAACCATCCACCACGTGTCACTCCCATCACACAACCCCACCTCACCTCACCTCACCTCACCTCCCTATTTAACCAACCTTAGTTAACTCCTAACCTCTTCCATTGGTCACTCCCTCACTCCTTAAAAATCCTTATCCTCCCCAACCAAACCAAACCAAACCTCAAAACTCTCACAACACAACACAACTCAACTCAACTCAACTCAACTCCTTCCTTCATGGCACCTCAGATCTAACACCTCACACTTCCAACCTCTCACACAAAACCATCCTCTCCATCTCACTAAACGACACCGTTTCAGTTCACCATGCAGAGAGTGGCTCGTTCATTCCCTGAGGAGGTCCTGGAGCACGTGTTCTCATTCATCCACACAGAGGAGGACCGAAACGTGATCTCCTTGGTGTGCAAGTCATGGTACGAGATCGAACGTTGGTGCAGGAGGAAGGTGTTCATCGGAAACTGCTATGCAGTGAGTCCTGTGGTGTTGGTGAAGAGGTTTCCTGAGGTGAGATCTATCTCCCTCAAGGGGAAGCCTCACTTTGCTGACTTCAACTTGGTGCCTGAGGGATGGGGTGCCTTTGTGTGCCCTTGGATTGTGGCCATGGCTAAGGCTTATCCTTGCCTTGAGGAGATCAGGCTCAAGAGGATGGTTATTTCTGATGAGAGCTTGGAGTTGATTGCCAAGTCTTTTAAGAACTTTAAGGTTCTTGTTTTGTCTTCCTGTGAAGGGTTTAGTACGGATGGGCTCGCCGCAATTGCTGCCAATTGCAGGTCTTTCTTTCTTTTTCTTTTTGTTTTTTTACTTTCTCTCTCTTTTTGTTCTTTTATATGGATTTCAGGATGGTAAAGTTTGGATCTTTTCATGTGGGTGTTGAAGTTTTGTGATTTGGACTACATTATTTTGATATGGTGTTTTGAATGAATATATGGTCTGTTTCTACATTTTGTCGGTAGATATGAAAGAAGTTCTTCTGATAGCCAGTTATTGATTTTGTGACAAATTTGCCCTTCTTGTCATGTCTTCTCTCAGTTTTCAGCTATTTTAATGACATTACTGTAAGACTTGTGAGAGTTATTTAACATTCATATCGGCTTCTGTCAAGGAGTCTAATGAATACATGGTTTATATTTTGGAGTCAACCCTTAAAAATTTCCAAACATCTGGGATTTCTAGGTTTGAGATTACTCCGGCTGTTTGTAAGTATATAGTCAAATCCGAGTAAATGCGTGTTTTTTTTGTTGGAATTTTTTCCTACACTTGTCTTGAGGGTGGAAGGATAGAAGAGGGCCTGGGAAATGGGCTATTGAAATTGATCTAGCAGCTAAATGATTTAAGAATTGGTGTTGTAATCAAGCTTGCATTTTTTTTTGTTTTGGAATTGTGGTTGGTTTCACATTTGTGGACTTTCTGAATTTTGGTAGTTGACTTTTTTCTGTTAATTTGAAATAAGTCATGAATTTCCTCAATTTTCTATGAAAGCGTCTTTCTTTCTATGAAATGAAGGTTTTATAAATTTGGCATCTTAGTGTTCAATTTGTTTAATGCATCCTTAATTCCTACAGGTCAGTTTGCTTGTGGAGTATTACCATTGTCACTGATATATCCTCTCATGCTAATGAAAAATTGCAGGAATTTGAGAGAGTTGGACTTGCGGGAGAGTGAAGTGGACGACCTTAATGGGCATTGGCTGAGTCATTTTCCTGATTCATACACGTCATTGGTTTCTCTTAACATATCTTGCTTAGGTTCTGAGGTGAATTTGTCTGCACTCGAGCGCCTTGTTGGCCGGTGTCCAAACCTGCAGACTCTTCGTCTCAATCGAGCTGTGCCCCTCGATAAGCTAGCAAACCTGCTTGCCCGGGCTCCTCAGTTAGTTGAGTTAGGCACAGGAGCCTACTCATCTGAGGTTCGACCTGAGGTCTTTTCTAACTTATCAGGAGCATTATCTGGGTGTAAAGAATTGAAGCGCTTGTCTGGCTTTTGGGATGCGCTCCCTTCCTACCTACCAGCTATCTATCCCATCTGCTCTAGCCTAACATCACTAAACTTGAGTTATGCAACTGTTCAAAGCCTTGATCTGATCAAGCTTGTCAGTCAATGCCATAATTTGCAGCGATTATGGGTATGCTTCATTTGAGATTATGTTTACATCCCATTATATATGCTTATACATCTCTGGCATAACATCCCGAGTCCTACCATGAATTCTGATGCTAATTAATGTCTTTGTTATGAAGGTGCTGGATTACATAGAAGATGCTGGCCTCGACGCCCTTGCTGAATCGTGCAAGGATTTGAGAGAGCTGAGAGTTTTTCCATCTGACCCATTTGGGTTAGAGCCAAATGTGGCCTTGACAGAACAAGGGCTTGTTTCCGTGTCTGAAGGCTGCCAAAAGCTCCAGTCGGTTCTCTATTTCTGTCGGCAAATGTCTAATGCTGCCCTAATTACAATTGCAAGAAACAGGCCCAACATGACTCGGTTTCGCCTATGTATCATTGAGCCCCGAACTCCTGACTATCTTACCCTTGAACCGCTGGATGCTGGTTTTGGAGCTATTGTGGAGCATTGCAAAGATCTTCGGCGACTATCTCTTTCAGGTCTTCTTACTGACCGTGTTTTTGAGTACATTGGGACATATGCAAAGAAGCTTGAGATGCTGTCTGTGGCTTTTGCTGGAGATAGTGACTTGGGACTCCATCATATACTCTCTGGATGTGATAATCTGAGAAAGCTGGAGATAAGGGACTGCCCATTTGGTGACAAGGCCCTTTTGGCCAATGCTGCAAAGTTGGAGACAATGCGATCCCTTTGGATGTCCTCATGTTTGGTGAGTTTTGGAGCATGTAAGTTGCTTGGTCAGAAGATGCCCATGCTTAATGTTGAAGTCATGGATGAAAGAGGACCTCCAGATTCTAGGCCAGATAGCTGTCCTGTTGAGAAGCTCTACGTTTACAGGACAATCGCCGGGCCAAGATTGGACATGCCTGACTTTGTGTGGACAATGGAAGAGGAGGATTCTGAAATAAGGCTTTCATGATCTAATGAATTATTTCTTTTCAAATCTTGGAATTTGACATGCCTTGTGTTGGAAGTTGAGAGTTTCAGGTTCATGCCTTATAAGTATGGTGGTCTCAAATGAAAACTGCTACCTCCTGCCTCATGTGAATGCGGTTATGGACCATGCTTGAGCTAGCCACGGGGGCAAACATGTTTGACTTCGGTCTCCATGGCGTTCATTGTACAGGCGAGAGCTATTGAATACCAAGTTCCAACTGGTGACTAAGCAAAACAGACAAATTTGTTGAATGCATCAGATTTCGTTGTTATAATTCTTCATATTTAGTATTTTGCGGACTTGTGCAAAAATTATGCATGTTTTTCAGAGTAAGGTCTAGTGGCGTCAAGTCAATGTCATTGTTGAACTTAATCAAAAAATAAGAACCCGTAATCTTTATTCCCTGCTGCGATCGACTTTATTTAATATTGATACATCTTATTCAACTCTTATCAAGAAGAATGAGCTGTATCATTTGCATTATCTTCCAAGAAGTAATTGGATTGCTTCAAAAAGGTGACATTGTGATTGTTGTATATCATATTGGTTGACCGAATCAGCATCTTCAGCCTTATTCTCGTTGAGAGTCATGGATGTAGATATCCCAAATCCTTTTGTGCTTGATGTAACCCCCTAAAGGAGTAACAAGAACAAAAGAGATCAAGGCCCACCAAAACGAAGTTATGGCACGAAGGATAAGGGTCAACATGGTACTATTAAGATACCGTTGAGTTAGGCTAGTTTTGGGTGAAGTTTAGTAGTGACAAGGGATTGTACAAAATATTGTCTATCAGTGGAACATGTTGGGTTGAGCGCTGTACTAGTTGTCTCTCTTTGCTTAATGAATTGATAAGCATTCAAGCTTAGCTATAGATAGTGAAGTTAAATGTTTAAGTGTACTTTTATATGAGAAGTTTAATTGATAATTTTGAAGAATGAGTATATAATACTCCCTCCGTTCCTAAATATAAGATCACTTTGGGGAAGTGGATAAGTTCCTAAATATAAGATCACTTCTATTTTGTCTCAATTTTGGTCCAAATTACCCCTATAGTTCTTAGCTCACGCTTCTCTCTCAAATTTAAGTGAGGGGTATTTTGGGAAGATCATGTAATCCTAATTCATTGGAAAGTCTTCCTTAATCTCTCCAAATTAGCCAAAGTGATCTTATATTTAGGAACAGAGGTAGTATAACAACTCTTCATTTGTTTAATTCATGTGAATAGAAGAGGCAGAGTGGCAGGAAGGTGCAGAGATAACTTGAGGCGAATGGCAAAGAGGGCAGCTTGCTTGCTGCAAGTGAGTTTCTGGCAATGGCATTTAAAAAGGTGCAATTGAAAGGTGGCGTGGGGGATGAGAGAGAGAGAGAGAGAGAGAGAGAGAGCCTCGAGTGGTGAGGCACGTGATAGATTCGGTGACATCGGATGGTGTTGCAGCTTTTTGCTCTTTTTTCTACACCATCCACCTGGTCACCCATTCATCACTCACCTATTTATTTCTCTTAAGGACTCCTCCTTCTCTCCTAACTCCTATGTCCTATGTTTGGATTAAAGCGGCTACAAAGTAAAACAGTGATTGTGTTTAACTTTAACTTTACTTGTTTATAACTGTATTAACGGAAGTTTGGGAGAAATTAGATTAGATAAGAAGTTGTAAGTATGAAGAAAAACCAAACGTCACAGAAAAGTTATTTTAACCTCAACTTGATTCTCGGTTAAATTAAAATCCTCATTTACTTGCAAGTCATTCCTCAACTTCACATAAAAGGGTCAAAATCAATTCCAGTCCTCACTTAGTGAAAGTGCCGGGAAAGGAATGTATTAGGCTGTTTTATCCTTACTTTTTATGCAAAAAGACTGATTCAAACTCATGCTTTGAGAACTTATTATGACAAACAAGTTCACTGTGGAGCGTCTTCCCTTCCCCAACTTCACATGTTTGAACTAAAAAGGTTTTCCATGGCAAAAATGAAGAAAGTTTGGATATAAGTGATGCCAAATAAGTTCTGCCTTTCTAATCATATCTCTCTCTCTCTCACACACACACACTCATAATAAAGAAAAAGAAGGTGAGAAATAGATACTAGTGCAGTTACCGCAGTCGGAGGAGGGAGTAAAAGAGGGAGTTTTTTTTTATACAGGTAAAAGAGGGAGTTTTAATTGGTGAATGATGGGCGCACATTTCATGTTAATGATGATAATCATTTAGATTCTCTTGTTACAATGGTCCTTTGTAATCACTGCCTCTCCTGATACATATTCTACTGTTCCCTCATTCCTCATTTTTCATTTCCTTCAAACTGTTGATTCCCCTCCCTGCTTCTCATCATTATATATGAGGGTGCCCCAATCCAATTGATGATTACAAGTTAGAAATAAAGTACTCTATCTGGTCCTAAATATAAGACCAAGTTGACTTTTTTTGGAGAGATTAAGGTTGCGAAATAGATTATTAAATTATAACATATTTGATATATTTTTAGATTATCCGTTAGTTTATAGGTGAAATAAGCTAGCCTAACGGAAAAAATTAAGTAAATCAATATATAATTAACTTATTTTGCCTTTTTAGGATTTTCCAAAAAAATCAACTAGGTCTTATATTTATATTTAGTACCGGAGGGAGTACCAAAAGTGAGGCCAATGGCATCAAACATTTTACTCCTATTGGAATCATTCCAATGATTCCCCATCATGCCTTATTCCTCCCTTTTCAGTCTCTCTTCAATCTCTTCATACCATGAAACTTCAACTTCAATCTCCTGTTTTGGTTTCTATGTTTGACTTCACTACCTCACTGAGACTATTCATTCATTTACACTTCTTAGCACGATCATCTTCTATGGCTGACCCTTCCCACCAGATGTATCCCTACGTGTTGAATTTGTCTAAACTTATTGTTGCCTAGTTAGGCCAGAGTCTAGATTGGTGGGACATTGTTATTCAAAAAGAAATGTAGTAGTGTTGTCACATACTCAAGTAATTTTAATGTGAAGATCAATCAGTAATTTGTCTCAAGTAAACAGTCTCCATCATGGTACTAGCGGGTCATTTACGTTTCAAAACCATCTCTCTTTTTTTATTATGAAATGCCTTTTAGTTATAATTTATAACATTGGCAAACCATCTCTTTTTCTTGAAGTTGCATTGACGCCAGTTTGTTTTATGGTCTTCTGTCGGGTTCAAAATATATATAAGCGATTTTCATCCATGTTTAAATTCAAATTAAATCATTAAATATGTTATACATTTTTTTTAACTTCACCTTATTAAAATGAGTAAAAATTGAAAGTAATAAATGTTTAACGTATTACTATTAATAACAATGACAAAACTGATAGCTGCACAATAATAGTAAGTACTCCCTCCGGTCCCTAATGTAAGAGCTAGCCGTAAAAAAACGCTTCTTAAGAAAACATGTGAATGTTAGTTGAGTGTCTGGAGTTAATGCTTCTTTTCCAAAATTGCCCATATTTATTATGGTACTTTTAAGAGAGAGAAATACATAAGTATTAATAAATATGAAATAGAGTTAGGGGTAAAGTAGGAAAAAATGCATTAAATGAGGAGAGAAAATTGGATGAGCTCTTACATTAGGGACCAAAACCATTCAAATTTTGGGCTCTTACATTAGGGACCGGAGGGAGTATAAATTATACTATGGACTGAAAAGTGTTTTAGAAAGCGATTCATAGTTTCATACTGTGGATCACGTACAGGGAATATTTTTATACACACAGTTTCACTTTATCAGTTTTGTAACCTAGTGTCAAAAATTTTTGGACTAGTTTTGCCTCACGTAAGTCCTAAATATAATACCCTTTTTGTAAAAGTTAAGTAAGTACATTAGACTATAAAATTAAAATACAAGTAACATGCTATTAGATTATTGGTTAGTTTATAAGTAGAATTATAAATGAGTTTTGAGTAAAGAACTATACTTTAAACATTTTAAAGTGTTTAATTTTCCATCCTTAATTCCTCTAAAAAAATCGAAGTGGTCTTATAATTAGAATCAATAGTTTCTATTATTTGTAATTGATTAACGTGTAAAGAATTTGTGATGACTTTTCAAAAATACCCGTTTAATAACTAAAAGTTAATATATACGGATGAAAAACGCTATCATAGGAAAAACAATGGATATAAAGAATATGTCCTTTTATTTAGAATAAAGACAAAAATTGTCAAGGGGATTTAAATTAATTTACGCGCATATGAGAGTCGTTAGTCTTCTCCTCCTACATTTCTTACGTAGCTCGTATGTCTTATTCAATATCGTTTGGAAAAGTATACTTCCCCTTGGAAGCTTCATGCCTAATGGTGGTAGAATTTTATGGGTGGACTTGACTTTAAAATGAAATTAGATGACCTTATCTTCAGAGTATATAAATCAAGAAAAACTAAATATGTATGCATCAACTTGAGATTTGTTGAAGGCAGGAAGGCCCTATTATTGAAGTAAAAATGGTGAAGGCAATATGCACAAAAGTATGTGATGGAGTAACAAATGTTGTTGAAGGACTTCTCATTGCTATGCTCATAGTACTCATTCTTCTACTCATCTGTCTCCTCCCTCCTCCAAGGCATAATATTGTTCTTCTTCGTCGCTTCCCTTGACAACAAGATCACTTGTTGCCCTAGCAAATACCATTCTTGATGTATTTGCTGAATGTTTCCTTCATTTTTAACTTGATACATGCGTGTTTTTTCTATTTATTAAATCTTTTAGCTTTACCCTATTTAGTACCATTAATCCATGTAATTTGCTCTGTTAGTATCATTAGCTTTTATGTAGAAGCTAATTGTATTTATAGAGTAAACTTGAAGGATTTAATAAGGAATATTGAAAAACATTGCTAGTATCAAATTAAGAATCGAAGAAAACTATAGATAGCACGAGAATTATTTTACTTTTTATTAATTATATGGTCTTTTATTTTCGGTCATGTTTTGTTCTGTTTGCTTTCTCTGTTCACACTGTAAAAAAGGGCTTCTTCTAGAGCTTGAATGATTGAACGTAGGGCTAAAACAAAAAGTGGTTTTGGCAAATATTTTTACATTGGTTGTTACTTTGTGAAAGGCCTGAACAAGCCTCGTAAAGCAATAGACTTTCACGCATTTTGGTGCAAGTTTGATTGTGACCTTTTTAGATTCCAAAGTTCAACTTCGCTTTTGCATCACCTGATGATCTTTTGATTTCACTAATCCAAGTGTTTAACGTGTTTACAGTCTAGCACAATCAACGTTGTGCTTCTCAAATTTGCAATATTAGTATGACATTGTTCAAATTGATCATTTAATTGTGAAATGAAAAATGTGATGATTTCAGTGTAGCACAATAAAACCTCACAATCACTATGCCATAGTACAAATCTTACTATTTTTTAGCAGTGTATGGGTAGCTCTCTCAAATTGCAATAGCTGCTTCCATATTGGTCAGACAATTTTTTTAGCACCTTCCCAATTTTAGAAGAAAGAATAAAGTAACGGACAATTTCTAGCAAGGACTTGTTCTGTTTGGTCAGCTATATCTATATCTCTTGTTGAACCCAGCAAACTGTCAATCGAAAAAATAGCTTAGAACTTCTGCGCTCATTTTTTCCCCTGGGTTTTGGACCCAGAAAAAAGGAAAATGAAGACAGAGAAATCCGAGCTTATATTTGGATAAATACATAGTGCAAGCGAATGAGTTAAACGGCAAGTTTTTTTTTTTTTAAAGAAAAACCTCCAGCGTATTGCCAAATGCCAATGGAGATGATTCGAAGTCGGGCCATCATTTCTGATAAAAAACAAGTAGGCCCATCATCAATTGTTTTTCCTTTTCTGTTTTGAGACCAAACATCAATTATTTTTCTTTGCCACAGGAAAAAAGTTGGCATTTATTTCAAAGGGAGGTGGTACTGTTTCATTATCATATGATCGATAAGAAGATATTCATTATTCACCTAGGATAAGGCCAGCAGTAAAATGATATGATTACTCTGCAAAATAAGGGGATAAAAGAAGTAAGGAATAATTATAAGTTTATAACCAATATCAGATTTGTAAGATTTACAATAAACTTACCAAGGGTTTACTAAATATAATATCAATTCAACCTTTTGGAAGCTTGATTTACCTTTGGTACATTTCCTCAACCAAAATATGTCATCAACTAACGCCAGACCTTCAACAAGTAGTAAAATCACACGGAAAAATCCCTTAGTTTTGGAAATAATACAATACCTCTAAATTTTCTTATTCAATCCCAGTATTTGTTACACGTCAATTTGAATAAAAATAATAAATGAACATCAATTTTTTTTAATTACACATAATGCCATAAAATCTAATGAAACTTCAAACTCAACTACAGAAAAGGGCCGAATATATATATAGTTTTGAGGACACATATGATTAAGTGAATATATATATATATATATATATATATATATTCGCTTAATCATTATTTGTGTGTCCTCAAAACTATTCACATTTAGGGTTCCAATGTTCTAAGAACAAAATCTGATCTTACTCTCATGAACTGCTTATTTAGACACTCTGTCCATTAGAATGTGGTAGCTCTTTCCTATATAACATTACATTTGAGCGAGGATGCAAGTCATGCAACGGTACTTGCTCATTTATCACTATACTCGACATTACAACCAGACAACGACATACTTTTTGCCCTTGCACTCTTTACATTGGCAATCGGGAAAGGATGCATGGCTTTTGCTCTCTTCTCTCAAGCAATAGAGCTCATTATTTACGGGTAACGACCTAACATAAGCAAATATATCCTTTCCATGTTTATGAGATTTGACAAATTTTTACATTAGCTTTTAAGACCCATCACAACACTCTTCTATCCAAGATCGAGATTAGCTATGGACATGATATTCAATATAAACGGATTAGACTACTATCATAAAAAATAAAAATTAAATAGCTGGCTATCCAGGACTATGAAACTTATATTTGGCTGGGCGCTACCACCAATTTCAAAAGCAGTTTGTATTCTCAAATATGATGACGCTTGGACCACTGTATCTCCAATCCACATGACAAGAAAATGCTCATATGCAAAAATTAATGTCATAAAAGAAAACAAAAATAGGAGCAGCAACCACCTTAGACTTTAAAGTCGATTGCACGTGCTATCCTAAACTTTAAAGAAGTCTGAATTCAACACCTCTATATATTTTCACAATACATTTATTAAGAGTACAAAGTTTAAATGTTTTTTTATATAAAATATAAGAAATCACCCTTATATACTCTAATCATTTAATGCATTTTTTCTACTTTTCCCATAAGCCTATTTTATATTTGTTAATACTTACACCCATATATTTTACATATCAGTGCTTATATATCATAATAAATTGGGGCGAAATTGGACAAAAAATTAACTTTAAACACTCATAACTTTTACATGTTTTCTTAAGAAGCGTGTTTTGACAAGTGATCTCTTATATTACGGCTCAGGGGGAGTACTTTAATTATTGATTTCCTGGCTACACGCAACACTAAAAATTACCTATAAAACCACTTGGAAATAAAATAAATAGGAAAAGTTCAAGAAAAAATTTAGGTGATTTTAAATATTTGTGAAATGATTTTGACAAATCTAATTACAACATCACCTTATATGAAACTTGTGAGTTCAAGTGTTGTTTTTTTTAAAAGGAAGTATATTATCATTCTTGGTAAATTTTTTGCCATTGGTTGCTTCCGTCATACACTAAATTGAATACATCAATCTAGCTTACCTCTAGAGTGTCTTGCCATTTGGAATGTCAGTAAGCATAACATTGACTTCAATTGTTGGGCTCCGTAGGTCAAATATATTATTGTTGGGACGTTGCCTTTTTAATCCGCCCATTTACTTTACTTTCCATTCATTTGCTTTATGTTGATCAGTTTACTCTTTTTTCTTTTTATTTTCATGATGTTGTTAAAACCATGTAATCTTTCATAATTAATATCATTTTCTCTTTTTTCAAAAAAAAATGTTTTTTAATCGAAAAATTTAAGTTACAAAATCAAATATATAAAAAGAAATAGGAAAATTGACAAATAAAACATCTGAATGTTCAAAAGGACAAGTAAGAAACTCAAACTTTCAAAATGACAAGTAAGGATTCAAATTTTCAAATAGAAAAATTAACAATTGAAACATAATAAAAGAGCATGTTGTAATGAATAGTAATAAAAGCAAAGTTGATGGGGTTGCGGAGATGAAAGCAAAATGGGGGAGTACGGAGAGTATGAAGCAAAGAAAAGTAAAGGGATAGCATTAAGTGAGAATAGCTAATTGGTGGTAATTGAATTTAATATAAAACCTCCGTACGATGTGTCTTCAATGCAAATCAACTTCCCCACCTTTCCCATTCATTCAACCATATTTCCTTCTCCCATATCAACCTTCCATCCCTCTCCTCACTCTCACATTTCCCTTCTTCCTCTTATTCCTCTCCTTCTATACAACTTCAACTTCAACATAATGGGGAGCCAAAACAAGCCCACTAACATAGATGGCGTGGATAGCAAGGTAGTGGTGGTGGACACTACTACTACTACTACTCCTCCTCCTTCATCAACAACCACATTCAGAGCTTATCATTTGTTGCTTCGCTTCCTGGCCTTTGCCCTCACTCTCATAGCCACCTTCATAGTAGGCGTTGACAAAGAAACCAAGACCATTACCTTCTACGCCGGCCTCCGCTTTCAAGCCACTGCTCACTGGAAATATATGTCTGCTTTTGTGTACGTTCTTCTACCAAACCATGTATAGGCCCCTTTGGTACAACTTATAAAACCATGTTTTGGAGCCGAAATATACTGTCAAAGTCAAAACCATTATTTGAGCTCCGTGTTATATATATAGTTTTAAAAGCTGTACTAAATAATGGGCTCTCTTTTCACTTTCCTTCACTCCACGTAACCTTAGCTTACTCACTATACATATTTTTTATTGTGCGTGTGTTGTGTTATGTTGGATCAGGTATTTTTTGGTGGCCAATGCTATAGCATGCTCTTATGGGGCAGCTTCACTGGTGATCACGGAGTTGGCGGCTAGAAGAGGCAACAACAATGGCAGCAACTTAAGACTGAGGATGGCAGTGACAACATCGGACCTGGTGATAATGGCGCTGTTGTTCTCGGCGTGTGGGGCGGCGGCGGCTATAGGAATGATAGGACAGCGTGGGAACACGCACGTGCATTGGATGAAGGTTTGTGATGAGTTCATGGCCTATTGCCGCCACATGACCACGGCTGTAGTTCTATCTCTTGTTGGCTCTACTGCGTTTCTTGGCTTGGTGGCTCTCTCTCTGCTTTCTGACTCTACTCTTAGAACCCGTCATTGAATAGTCTTGAAGCTCTTTTGTGTTTTTGTGTTCTCTCTGTGTTTGAAGATGATGATGATGATGTCTTGGTGTTATTAGGCTCCTAGTTAATGCTTTTCCTCTGTAGTAAATTATCGGACCAGATGGTGGATAGGCCTATTTAATTAAGTGCAGGTGCTGCAAGTATTGTGTAATGTGGCAAATATAATATATATAAAGCTAGGTCTCTTTAGTTTTAATGGTTTCTTTTTTTTTTGTTACCTATCCCCACCCGCATGTCAAATATAATACTACCCCCCTTTCTAAATATAGGACCTAATTGACTTTTTTTGGAAAGATTAAAATTGCGAAATAGGTTTTTAAATGATGACATATTTGATATTTTTTTAGATTATCCATTAGTTTATAGGTAAAATAAACTAGTTTAAGGGAAAAAATTAGGTAAATCAATTTATAATTAACTTATTTTGCTTTTTAAGGATTTTCCAGAAAAAGTCAATTAGGTCTTATATTTAGGATGAGAGGGAGTATATATATAAAACTATGTCTCTTTAGTGAGATTAATTTCTCGCTGTTCTGAAGTCCCATATAGGGGGTAGACAACTGGTATGTGAATTTGCTCTATTCGCAAGAGTTAGAGATCAAACCCCCAACCACTTGCTTAAGAGACGAAAGTAATTACCACTCACACTAACGTGTTAGGTTTAGTTTTAATGGTTTCTAAATGTGTGGTTGGCGGTCCATGAATGAATAGTCACATTTTAACACATACACTAAAATCTAATTACAAGGGAAGCACAAAGTTTGTTCACTTGTTCAGTGATATTGTTAATGATGTGTAAATGGAGCCATGAATAGTGAGGATGGCTCCACGCGATGTGTCTAAAGCTTTAAACACTAAGGGCCCGTTTGGAAGCATGAAACAAAGGCTCTGAATCTGAAAGTGAAAGTAATTCACTTTCACATGCAGTTTGGAAGGCAGAATCATTTGCTCTGAATTAGAAAGTTTGTATTTTCAGTTTCCCTCCAAAATTAAAAATAGAAATACAAATTTGGCTTCCCACCAAAATTGAGTGTGGGCCTATGTGCTAAATACCACATTGTCCTTCATTTACTCTAACCAAATACAGCACAAACGTTGGGAGCTTCAGGCAAGACACGAATTTGTCAGTGAGGAGGTGTGGGTTGTCGTGGGTGGCATTTAACTCAAATTAGCTAGCTGCACATTGTGCCAAGTAATGAGACAAAGGAAAGGGTGATCAATGTAGTTTCATATTGGTGAAGTAGTTTTATTTTTGTCTAGGCATTGATGGTGAACCCAAACATGTTTGCATTTCTTCTTCATGACCCTGTTTGTGTTTCTTTTGAAGTGTTTTTTGTGTGTGATGCGTGTTTTTTGCTTAAATGAATTGGTTTGAACTTTAAAATTGATGGGTTAGCAATGATTAGTTTCCAAACTATAGTTACATAGTAAAAATCTGTCTGGGTGTTGTTTGAAGTTGTTGTCCAGGTGCTTGTGTTGCCATATTGTAGGTTTGCATTTGTTAAGTGCAGCATTTGTTAAGTGCAGAGTTTTCCAGGAAAACTCGATTTCACTTATGAAACTCGCGTTTACCCAGGAAAACTCGATTTCACTTATGAAACTCGAGTGTACCCAGGAAAACTCGATTTCACCTATGTAAACTCGATTTCATTTTGGCACAATCGATTTGGCACTGCCTAACTAGAGCCATGTTAAATATCTTTTTTAGCAGAGAGTCATGTTAAATATCACACCACTCTTAATTAACTTTTACTATTTTTTATCAGCAATCTTAATTAAAATTACAATTAATACCAGGTGAAATTAAATTTAAATCAATTGACGTCATAATTAATATAAGGTGAAATTAAATGTCAATCAATTAACTTAATAATTAATATCACGCAAATCTTTGATTTCAATTAACTGAAATTAGTAACTTTTCAATTAATATCATGTCAATCTTAATTTCAATTAACTTTACAATTAATATGAGGTGAAATTAAATTTCAATCAATTGCCTTAATAATTAATATCACGCCAATCTTTGATTTCAAATAACTGAAATCAGTAACAAGTCGATTAATATCATGTCAATCTTAATTTCAATTAATTAAATAATTACTACTAAGTACCATGTGAAATTAAAATTGAAGTAATTAAATTGTTGATAAAATTCGTGTGAGAAGTCTTTTAAAAAAAATCAGGTCAGATGTCCAACAGTTGTACTAAAGGGAAAAAAAAAAGTTGTGTAATCCCTTCTCCTCTTCCTTCTAACTTTCACCACACCCATCATCTCTGCAAAACAAAGATGGAGGTTGTTCCAGGTAAACTCCATTTGACATAAATTACATCTAACAACTCTATATCACCACCCCTATCGCTAGATGTTGGAAAAATGTTGGAAAAGGTTTGGGGATGACGTGAGTTAAAAAGGTTAAACATGAGTACACTTTATTTGTAACTGTCATTGTTGATGCTAAACTCGATTTTACAATGGCAAACTCGATTTTAAGATGGCAAAATCGATTTTAAGCTGACAAAATCGATTTTACCATGACTGTTATGGGAAAGATGGAGGTTGTTCCAGGTAAACTCCATTTGACATAAATTACATCCAACAACTCCATATCACCACCGCCATTGCTAGAAAATTGTTTGGGCAAGAACAATCTGAGAAGATCTGAGAACACCCAATAAAAATTTCTCCTTTAGAGTTTCTAGAGTTTCAACCCAACACCCAAATCTCTTCCACAAATGAACCCCAAACCTGTAAACCTCCCCAACTTCGTCTTCCAGAATTTGGACTCCAAGTTTCTATCTTCCATTCTCCAGTTGGCCGCCTTGTTCCTCAGTACGCCACCTCCTTTGCCGGAGACAACCTTCGTAGCAAAAGAGATGTGTTGCACTTGGGGTTTCTTTTTTCAATAAGGGGCTTTTTGGGAATGTTACAATAGGAAGGGGCATTTCTGTCATTTATGTGCTTCACTTTCATATTCTTCCATTAGCCAACCAAACAGCCGCCCCTGAAATGCTTTCTTGGTAAACTGAAATCATTTCACTACTTTCAGATTCGGAGCAAAACTTTCCTGCTTCCAAACGAGCCCTAAAACCAGGTTTGGAGAGTAAATGAAAGGGAGGCCAATCTATGGTGGCCCTATGAAGAATCCAAAGCTAGAGGAAGATGATAGGTTGTTGGACTAATGAGTCCATTCTGACACCTTTAATTAATTATAGTACAGTGAAAGCAACAATATGGGAGGGGGACACATGCTTAATTGCTGTTCAAGTCATTTCTAACATCCTAACGTTTACATTTGGCCATCTGGACCCCTCTTGCAACCTAAGATGCAGTAATCAATAATCACTCTCATGGGGCTCAAAACGATTAGTCAATGATTTTGATTTTTCTCTGCTTCTATCATATTCCAGATCTATGGGTTCAGCTACTGGTCTCCTCAGAAACCCACTCCAGCTATTAGGTCTCTCACACTTGGACAACCAGCAAACCTTGGAAAATTTCTAGAGGAAATGATCAAGTGAACAAGAAGGCCCCTTAACTGTATCTGTTGAACCAATAAGGAATGAGAAAATGGAACTCAAATCAAGAGCAAAAACCTACTCCTATCGTTTCTCCAGCTTTAGCATACAAGTATTTGATTTTTCAGACACAAGCCAACATAGCTCAAAGATAACAAGTTTCATCAGTGTCGTGTATTTGGTATTTAATTACATTTCTTGTTCGTTTATCTTTAGGAATATCTGGTTGTGTCTGAAATAAAATATCAACAGGATAGATTCTCTATGCCCGTATTTTAAACGACAGATGCATCCGGTTTTAAAATTCAGGATGTATGGTAGAAATAATGCATTCAAACCAGAACTCATCCCTTTACATATTGGACCCACAAATATATATTCTTGTCACTTAGTTCATCATAGGTAAACAAACCATGTCAGAGAAATGATACACCAGCACACAAGTCTCAAAATTCACCAAATACAAATAAGGTTGAGCAGAGGGAAAAGGGGAAGGGAAATTACTGTTTTAATCGTAAACAGGACCAAATAGGTCAAAATCATATTTCAGCTTTGAATCTCCAATTCAAAGGGGCTGTTGCAGTAATAAAGAATCAATTAGCCCATAAAATGATAAAAGGGTCAAATCAGTTCGATCCCCACTTGGTGAGGGTGTTGAGGAAGAGAATATATTAGGCAACCTTACCTTTGCTTTTATGCAGAGAGGCTGATTCAAATCCACGACCTCACATTACGGCAAACAAGCTTACCGTTGGCCAAGCCAGCCCTTCAAGCCCACGAGAGAATATGATAATAATATCATCGGAATATTGAGGAATGAATTAAGGTATATAATGTTGAGGTGGGTCATCATATAATTGTTTAAGCTTATGCAATAAAGAAATTAACATATACATAAAATTACTTCATATTTTATCATGGAAAAAGTATAGTAGATAGAATATCAGATAATAAGTCCCACATTGACTAAAACTTATTAATCCATACCATTTCTTTTTATCCAACTTTTTTTACCATTCTATGTTTTAGCTAAGAGCAAACAAAGTCAGATTATGACAAGCAGCAGCGGTATCCTGAAAAATTCCAAGAACAAGCTCTACCTCCACATATACTATCATTACATGGGAAACTGAACTGTCATTCTATGAATTGCTAGGATAGCTCCACACATTATCTAAGATTTAGCTCAAAGGATATCTTTCCATGCAAGATAAACTACATGTACACTATATACAAAATCGCTTGTAGAAACAAAATGAAAACAATCTTGTATGAGCATTATTGTAGTTCTGATGTTATACCATCAGTGTTCTATCTTGGCAAAACGACCCTTGATTCTTGTCCTGCTTTCTGCTCGAACTTTCCGTGATTCATACCTTATGTGTTTATCGTATCTGTTATTTTCCACAAAAACGGTGTCAGCTTGATAAATAATGATATTTTTTTATAAGCATTAGAACATTTAAGCTCGGATTTATGTATAAAAAGCAATGGATGTCCTGGTACCTTCTAGTTTTCTTCTTCTCCTTGTAGCGTAACAATGCAGAGCCTCTTTCTTGACTTGACAGCTCACATGACGCAACTCTAGGAGTGGTAGGTAAGTTTTCAGAGTTAGAGGAATTCGGCAGTTGTCCACCATTGTTAAGAAAGGTATGATTCCCACAGATTGGGGAACCTGAATGTAAGGCAGGAACTTCCTCTTTATACAACGATGGATCTGGAGGGACAACTTGGTTTGCGGTCTCACTATCTTTAGGCCCCGGAAAAACACTTGCCTGCATGTGTATTGTTAATTAGCAGAAATCTCATACACATTATCAAGAAAGCGGCAATCAGTAGTTCAAAATGTGGCATTACCTAACCGATAACAATTGAAGGTTAATCGGGACAAAACTATGACAGAGTATGACATGATAAAGCAGAATTCAAGCATGTTTAAGTGGTGTAAGAATCTTCAGTAAAAAAAAAGTGATGTTATAATCTTGAATGACAATTCAGAAATCAACTTCTTCCAAATCATATATAACAGAAAAATAAGAAATTCACAATAAAAGAAACATTCTAACTCAAACAAAAGATACAATGGCAATACATAATAGAAGCTTTACCTCACAAGAACGAAAAACACCAGTCTCGAACTCATGTTCAAAGCCCATGGACAAGCTTGTCGACTTGACATACTGTTCAGGGACTATTTGATGCCTGGAGCTCAGTCCTTCAGTATCTACATCCCCAAAATTGAAGCTGGGCTCCGACTGTGCTAGCTCACGAAGCTGACTAATGATTTCTTCCTTGTGCTGCCCACAAGCAGCCTTACGGTTCTGATTCAACAACAATATCCTGAACAAGTCAAAATTGTGATAATACAAAAACTTTCAAGGTTCCTTAAGCATAACTCTTCAAACTTTCAAGAAGATATATATAACTTACAGCAAAATTACTTAACAGTTAGCACAACAAACATGTAATTTCCTAAACAACCATACTAGTTTGCTACCACAACTTATCTCTTAACCAAGAATGCTCATGGAAAATTCCTCACAAAAGGAAAAAGAGCAGTGATTTCAATTTATACCATGGAGGAAATTAATCTGACAATTAAACTTCAACAAACTAGAAATAACATAGAGTTAATAAAACACCTAATTCCAATTGCATTTTCCGTTTCATCAGAAACAAAACAACAATAATAAAGTCTTATCCTCATCCCACTAGGTGAATTCGGCTACATGGATCCAAGATCCAATATTCATAAGGTTCAACAAGGTTTTACATTGACGTCAGGGTCTAACACAACACTCCTCTTTACCTACGCTGAGACCAGCTATAAACAAAGCTATAAAAATACTACCTTAGGAAGAGGAGGAACCTCCATGGCCTGAAAATTATGAGAGGAGCTAGTAGAAGTGATCAAATCATCAAGGCTAACAACAGCAGGAGCATCCCACACAAGCAAATCACAAAGCCCCTCATCAACCTCACATCCCACCAACCCATCATCATCATCACAATCCTCACTCAAAACCAAACATTTCTTCCCCAAATCCTCAATCCCCATAATCCCCACCAACTCACTCACTGAAGGACACCCAGTGAACCCCTCAAGCGGCCTCCTATCATGCACCAAAACACCATGAATATGCTTATCATCACTATTACTATGCCTCTCCCAGTCACAGTTGTGGCAAAAAACAGAGCTTTCTGTAGAACAGAGTATTGTGGCGGCTGAGTCATGACATGCATCGCAGAGAAGCGCACGTGTGTGCTTCGAGAAAAGCTGGTTGGTGGAGTGCACTTCACGATCGCATGAGAAACACAGTTTTGCTGAGTCAGCTCGACAGTAGAGAATACCTGTGGAGCTGTTACAGTAGTCGCATGGTCTCTGAGGTTTTGAAGCTTCGTTGTGTGTTTTCTTCGGAGATTCCGTCATAGTTTCTTGGGTGATGGTCGGAAGATGAGAAAAGGGTTTCTTTTGTTTCGATTTTATTCAAGAGAGAGAGAGTGAGTGAGTGGTTAATGATGGTTATCGTTTCTTGTTCATCAAGGACATTGCCTTGAAAACGATGCTTCAATGTCTTTAGTTTTCCCTAGATAGATAAATATGATATTTTAACACTTTAGTCATGCATCGCTCATAACGGGTTTAATAAAATATTAAAGAGACATATGGATTATCTTATGATTACCTATTTACCACTTAATTGTGGTGTTTGGAGGGGTATTTCTATATTTAAGTGAAATATGGTGAAATATTATGTACCGACCCTAGAGATCATGAGTTAGTACTCTTGATCTTTTTGGAAAACCCTAAGAAAGTTAAATACTCCCTCCGTTCCTAAATATAAGATCACTTTGGCTAATTTGGAGAGATTAAGGAAGACTTTCCAATGAATTAGGATTACATGATCTTCCCAAAATACCCCTCACTTAAATTTAAAAGACAAATAGGGATTTGAGAGAGAAGTGGGGGAGCTAAGAAGTATAGGGGTAATTTAGACCAAAATTGAGACAAAATAAAAAGTGATCTTATATTGAGGAACTTATCCACTTCCCCAAAGTGATTTTATATTTAGGAACGGAGGGAGTATGTTATTAAAAAATGATTTTTCTTCATTTTTTCTGTAAACTAGTTTATTTGATTTATAATCTAACATATGATATCATAATTTATAAAAATATGTTATGATTAAAAGATTCATTTCGTTTTATTAATTTCTCAAAAAAATAAAGTCAATTCATTCTTATATTAAGTAACAGAGAATACTTAGTAGTTCTATTAATGATAGTGGGTGAGCTCAAGTGCTCAACTAAGTTTTAAAATTTAAAATTTGACAATAAAAAATGATATTTCAATACAAGATTAAAATCCCAATATTAGAGTTAAGTAAACACTTCCATTAAAAAAAAGAGTTAAGTAAACACATGCTATTAAGAAAAGATTCCTTCCTTTTTTTCAGTGCGTCACCACTAACTTTTTGCTTTTGAATTTGATATCGTATTAGCAGTTGATGGTTGATGGTTGATGATAGGTTTGTAAGTTGAAATGGCGACTGAGAATTAATAATTCCAAAATACTATTAAGGGTAATTTCCTGGCGAACTTTAACTATAAAGAAAAAAATGTCCATTTCCATTCAAGGAACTTTATCTTTTGAAGCAACGGCTCACGCTCTCCCCAAAAATTGAGGGAAAGAAGTTAATTAAAGAATAATAAATAAAAGTTGTGAGTTATGAGTTATGAGTTGTGACAAGAATCTTCTCCCTTTGACCTTATCAATATGATATGTTTGAAAAAAAAAAAGAAATGTATATTTTACATGAAATACAATAATAAAAAACATTAAAGATTTTCCCTCCATCACTCTTTATTTTGGTTTAATTTTATTCCTCACTCCAAATACACAACCAGAGGTTTCATAGAAAAACATAATTACAGTGAAGTCTCATTGAGTCAAAAATAGTAGCTTTTAACTTAACAACAACAGTTTATGACTCAATATTCAGTCAGACTTTATCTTAATTATATTTTTCTTTTGGACATCTGATCAATTCTCCCATTACTTTTTCTGGTCTTGCTGGTGCTTTGACTATCTCTTACTTTCTTTTCTCACCTTTGTAAGTTACTAAACCAACAAATGATGAGAATTAAAAGTTGTGCTGTTATGTTCACATACGGGATTTTCAACCATGACGATGTAGTTAATTACATTATACTCCCTCCGGTCCTAAATATAGGACCTAGATGACTTTTTTGAAAATCCTAAAATAAGCAAAAAATAAGCTAATTATAATTTGATTTATCTAATTTTTTCTCTTAAACTAGTTTATTTTACCTATAAGCGGATAATCTAAAAAGATATCAAATATGTCATGATTTAATAACATATTTCGCAACCTTAATCTTTCCAAAAAAAAGTTATCTAGGTCTTATATTTAGGACCGGAGGTAGTATCTGATAAAAATATAATTATATAACTTTAAAATAATATTTTATTGAAGAATCTTTATTTTAGAAAATAACTGATTCAATGCATGTATCACCATTTCACTGTGCAAGAGTCAACCAAAGACCAGGGTGTTTGCGCAATGAAAAGGGAGCTTCAGCAATATAATGGCCAAAACTACACATCTTCTGTGTTAGATTTTCTGGCAAAAAAATACTTATTAATTTTATTAGATTTTTCTAATAAATTAATATCATTTCCCTCTAATATTAATTTTATTAGAGAAGATTTGTAATAAATTAATTGCTTTGCACTGTAGTTTATGCTATTCCACTTTGGAATTCAATATTTTCAATAAAAGGAAAGACAATACAGAATAAATTATGATAATGCAGAGATTGGTAACTTATAGTTCAATTGACACTAAATACCGTTGGAAAAAAACACTAAATACCTCTTATAAGGTAGTATAAAGCCTTTAAAAAGATGATGGTGTAAATTTGTTACACGATTTTAAGTTATTATTCTTCAAATTTTACTGCTCTTCTAGATGAAAAAGGATGAATAAGCACTTAAGATGTAAAAGCACTTAAGCAGGAAAAGTAAAGGACACGAGGAGTTCATTATCAGAAGCCGAAAGGGATATTTATGGGTGTGGGGGCTAGCAGAGCTGGAAGTCGCTGGAAGCTCTGCATCATCAGAAAGGCGTCTGTCCAAAAAGTGAGTCATCAACCAGATTTTGTGATATCTTTTTTATTATCTTCAAACTTGAATCGTTATCTCTTCTTCCAAAATAAATTTTATCTTAAAAACTTTAAGGAAAAAAACCAATAAAAACATTAATGGTACGTTTGGTTGATAGAAAGTTGTGAAATAGGAGTGTAAATAATTTGAAAAGTTAAGGGTAATATGGTCATTTACATATATCCCGGGCCCACAAGTTTTCTCTCTCCATCTCACACTTATCATGGGCCCACAAACTTTACTCTCTCATCATTACCCCTACTTTCCATCTCTTACCCTTTCTATTTCTAATTCTTTACTTTACCAAACACACTCTAAGATTTCACTTTGACAATTTGTGGCATCAAAGTACACAGTACACACTGGACAAATCAGGACATTGTCCCAAATTGTTCAAATAAAATTAAAACAAATGAGCCAAATACCCTCCAGCCAATTTCTTTTAAATATTTTATTGATGCAATATTGCAATGTGGAAATTTTCCTTATTACATTTAGATGATACTCCCTCCGGTCCTAAATATAAGACCTAATTGACTTTTTCTGAAAAATCCTTAAAAAAGCAAAATAAGTTAATTATAAATTGATTTACCTATTTTTTTTCCTTAAACTAGTTTATTTTACCTATAAACTAATGGATAATCTAAAAATCTATCAAATATGTCATCATTTAATAACCTATTTCGCAACCTTAATCTCTCCAAAAAAAAATCAATTAGGTTCTATATTTAGGACCGGAGGTAGTACCTTATAACAAATTGGTAATGAACATTGTAACATTTAGGTGATATTTTGAAGTATGTTTTAGAATACTTTATTTAATGTTGAGATTATTTTATGACATTCAGGTAATATATTATCACAATTCGTTATTACCAAAATTTACTCGAACAATTTGGAAATTGTCCTAATTGGTTCTAACATTGAATAAAATATTCCCCCAAAAAGGAATCCCAACTCTGAATAAGGTATTCCAACATGACTCAAAATCTCACCTAAACATTACATGGATCGTACCAAATTGTAATAAAGTAATATCAAAATGTCATATGAAAATATTAAAATGTCATAAAGGAATCCCAACATAGCATTTGCAAAATAAAAGAACTTGGATTGATGGTATTTCGATCATTTGCTTTTAATTTTTCCTGGACAATTTGGGAATTGTTATGATTTTTTTTTTTTTTTTTTTTTTGGACATAGGGAATTGTTATGATTAGTCGTCCTTTGTGTAACTTGGTGTCACAAATTGTCCAAAGTAAAATTGAAGCGTCTTTGTTAGTCTTTTTCTCAAAGTCCAAAGTCTTTGAGAAATTGACATATAAATACCTCCGAATGTTCAAAAGACAAGTAAGGAACTCAAACTTCCAAAAGAACGAGTAAGGAACTTCAATAGAAATTAACAATTGGAACATACTTATTAACATTTGGAACATAGCAATTAATAATTGTCGAGTTCCTTAATTGTACTTTTGTAATTCGAAGTTCCTTACTTGTTATTTTGGAAGTTTGAGTTCCTTAATTATACTTTTAGATATTCAAACATATTTATTTGTCATTTTCCCAAAGTCTTTTGCTAGGCCACTCCCTTCCAATCTCTTCGCCACTCCCTTCCAATCTCTTCACTCCCTTTGTGATTTTGGATGTTTCTCCCAAATAGAAATGTGACCAATTCATAAATCTGACTCATTACCCTCATTCTAGAATCCACCCCATGCTCCCTGTGAAGATAAGATCGTTTCCTCTTTCAATCTTTCATTTTCTTGTGAGATTCTTTCATGTCATCTTAATTAATACACAAATCCACTGTGACTGTCCCACATAAATCTAAAGATTTAAACTTTCTATGCTTCTTTCCTCACTTGACCTTCACCAAGCAAAAAGTCTTTTGTTTGTAAACCCCCCAAATAGTGTAAATTAAATAACTTTTTTAAAATTTATATTATTATAATAGTGTTTAAAATCACATAAACATAATCAATATTATTATGTTCAGGAATAGAAGGGTATTTAATTTACATCATTGGATCGAAGATTTAATGATGATATTGAGAGAAATATGGTAAAGGAGAGAGGGAGAAAATGAGAGGATCTAAACTCTAAACGAAATAAATGTAAAAGAATCCGTCTTAAAAAATGTGACACGAAAAAATTGTTTTTGTTCGTATTATCGAAGAAACGTGAAAAAAAATAAGAGAATCAATGTTTATTTTTTATTTTTATCATTAGAATTTAGAAAGTTTAAGTATAAAGAAGATGGGAGAGGCCGAGAGAGGGTATAACAAACAAAATATACGTAAAATAAGAAATAAAATCATTTCACCAATAATAAATAACTTGAGTGACTATACTTTGTTGGTTTGTATAATTTGATTAATTACTTCCCTTCTAGACTCAATATCTTCATGGTTGTTAAATAGGGATACGAAATGTGAATTGAAAATCCTATTTTTGATATCATGATTCAAATCATATATTATATCTAAGATTCATGATCACTTATTAAGAATGATATAGTTGCAACTTTCCAATCTGATCAAATATTTGTAAATGTTATCATTTTAATGACAAATAACACTTCATATTTTATAAAACTTGCATTTAAAGAGTAAACATTATAGCACTAAAACAAACTTATATAATTTAAGAGAATAATTAAAGTTTTTTGGGATGGAGATAACGATACATCAAAACATATCGTGAATCATAAGATTCATGATTGATTCTGCCTCATATCGCATGATATATTACCAATTCACCCTTTAATAGCACCTTGTTTGGTTTAGTAAGTGGGGAAGGGAGGGTAGAGGCTTTTAATGATCTTTAGTTTGGTTTAAGATGAGGAATGTGTGATAATAACTAATTTACTCTTCCACCCTTTTGTACTAAGTTGTATTTTTTATTTGTATGTTACATAAATTGTCTTGCACATTCATTGCAAAGTACTCTCTCAGTTCTTAAATATAAGATCACTTTCTCCAATTTAATTAAATTATGTTAGTTAAGTTAGTTATTAACATATGATATTACCAATACACTCTAACCATATATCTCTATCCTAAATTTTTCCCTCTAGCTTGTTTATTATATATAATCATTATTAGGATTAATTTGGTAAAAGGCTAGAAAAATAAGAAAGTGCTCTAAGGAACAATTAAAATTTGAAAGTGAAATTATATTTAGGAACGGAGGAAGTATAATTTTATGAAAATTTAGTTTCACCACGTTAATGCGTATAAAAAGAAGAAAATGTTTAAATAAAATTGCTTATATTTATTTTGTCACGTTTTATATTCCCTCTTACATGGTTATGTGTTTTTTTTTAAAAAAATGCTATATGTTAATTATAAATTCATATAAAATAAATATAATACATGACTTTTATAATCAGAGATGTTAGTGTAGTTCCATTAAAAGCCGTTATAGTTAATTTCATATTTATCTATTATAATATTATATTTTAAATATCAAATTAACAGATTTCATTCCATTTTTTTCTCAAGGATATCCCCCCGCATTCCAAGTGAGATCCATCCCTCACACTATTCTGAAGACCATTATTTTATTAAAAAAGAATGTATTATGATATTGCTTATCCTCCAATAATATTTAATATGTATTTTTAATTAATTAATAAAATAATAAACTGCAAGCAACTAATAAGTGGTTAAATATCATTCTGACCAATAAACTATTTTCAAAGGTTCAATTTAGCCAACGAACAATAAAAAGTCTGATTCTTGTCAATGAAAAATAAAAATGGTTCATTTTGACCAATGCTATATTAGTAAATACTAAAATACCCTTGAGACTTAATTAATATAATTTCTGAAAATGTGAGTCTCACCTTTAAAAATAAAAAATTACTTGGAAGATGGAGCGATGGGACAGTGGTGAGGGGTAGGAAGGAAGAGAGAGAAAGTATTTTAAAGGTAAGACTCATATTTTCAGAAATTATATTAATTAGATCTAAATGAAGTATTTTCCAATAGGCCATTAGCAAAAATAAACCATTTTTATTGTTCATTTGCTAGAATGAGATCTCATTGATAGTTGACCAAATTGAACTTTTAGAAATAGTTTATTGGTGAGAATGATATTTAGGCCAACTAATAAGCGGAAGTGCTGCAGCCTACAGTGCACCATGTTTGTCCATCTCTGGCACTTCTTTTTGGTCAAAATCGCTGGCACTTTTGCTAATCTAGAGAAGAGCACGCAAGTATAGGCTCCTGTTCTGTTCTCACTGCCCAGTGGCCAATGCTACAACCAACGGCGAAGAAGAGAGAAGGAAAAGTACGACTTCAGACCTACATATACAATATTGGAAAAAATACAAAAGAATACGGTGTTAAGGGACGACATATGTCAGATTAACCTTTCAAGTTAAATATTCTTATGTCTTTAATTTTTTAAAAAAAATGCAATGATTATAGTAACAATATAACAAGAAACAATTTGAACACGTAAAAACAACTAAGGTTATGACATAGTTTTAAGTAAATTATTTTTGTTGAGAATCAATGACAGCAATGGTTTGATAGGTAACTGTAACAAATCAAAGAAACAATCAAACCAAATTACAACTAATTTCACTGTGGGTGATCGAGTCGTTTCACAAAAAGCTTAACTCCAAAATAGTCACTAAAAACCTTTAAAAAATAAGCTATTTCAAAGACCATTTTGGATTTTCACATTTTATTTTGCCTTTCGTGGTCCACGTCTTCTCTCAATTTGTAATCAGGAACAAGTAACAAGATCATGAACATTCTTCATTGATGTTCAGTTGTTGAAATCCTTCGGGTGTTGTACGAACCACACTGTCTGCACTTGTGGCCTAAAATGTGAAACCACACTTCGCTGGTGGTATTGCAGTCATTGCACAGAATCGAAACCTGTCAGATATACAAGCAACCCAGTGATTAAAAACTTGTCTAGTAATGCTATTAGTATTGGATGACCAACCAGAAGCGAGTTACACAGATGTTAGAAACAACCTCAGTCTTGTACTCCTCAGGCATCGGAACAGCTTCAATCTGTTAACGTCACAAACAACCACGTCAACATAGAATCCTCAAACATCTTAGATCAGACCATGAATATGATAGTTAGAATCACATAATAAAGTTTGATGTGTAAATCACTTGATGTTTGGCAGCACGGAATACTTCCAAATAGTTGGGAAAATTATGTAAGGCAGAGCAAGAGAAACACCTCAAGTCTAGATAGGGAGAAAGTTTCTTCACAATCCTTTAGAAAGCGAAAAATAAATTAAAAGGAACAAGAGGTTGAACAACGAAGAGCAAGAGAAACACCTCACGTTTGAACAGGTTGTGCCAATTTATTAAACCTATGAATTAGAGAAAGGCTTAATATGCAAATATCCCTTAAGTTTTTTTAGCAAATATCCGCAATCTAATGGAAAGGGGCGGCTAAAGAAGTAGTTCATGAGAGTAATATCAGGTTTGGTTCTTCGAATATTAGGACATTCAAGGGGAAGAGTTTTGACGTGACACAGGTAATGAGTAAGCGCAAGATTAATATATTGTGTTTGCAGGAAACAAGATGGAGTATTGACTTACATATGGTCTTTCATTGACTTAGAATGTATGATGGAGTATTGACAAAGATTAGAACACCGGGAAGTGAGACAAAAGACTTTCCTATAAAGATCGACCTACATCAGAATCATCTTTAAGCTCATATTTATTTAATTTAACAGTAGATCCTATAACTGAGAGGATTAAAGAGGAGATACTTATGTGCATGCATTTTGCTGATAATATAGTACTTTTGGCGGAATCAAGAGAATAGATTAATTCTAAATTAGAGATTTGGAGAAACACTTTAGAGTCGAAGTGTCTTTGTCTACGTGGAGTAAGACAAAATATATGCACTGCAATTTTGCAAACAGACAACTTAGAGGCGATTTCGATGTTAAACTAGGAGATCAAATAATCCCTCAAATGACGAAATTTAAATACTGGAGATCTATTATACAACAAGATGGTGAAATTGATGATGATGTCAACCATAAAATTCAAGCTGGGTGGCATAAGTGGAGGAAAGCTACTGGGATTCTTTGTAATAGGAAAGTATCTCATAAGGTAAAAGGAAAGTTTTATCGCACTGCTACAAGACCATCATTATTATATGGTGGCAAATATTGGGCTGTGAAGGGATCACTAAACATAAAATTAGGGTAGCTGAAACGAGGATGTTGAGATGGATGTATGGTCATACAAGAAATGATAGGATTTGGAATAACCATATACGAGAAGGGGTTGGGGTGACTCCCATTAAGAAAATGGTAGAAAATTGTTTAGGTAGTTTGAACATGTCTAATGAAGGCTAATAAGTACACTAAAGAGGAGGTGGACCAAACAACTTGGAGTCCAATTAAAAGTGGAAGAGAGAGGCCATAGCGAACACTCGAAGAACCTATAGAACGAGATATATTGGTAAATAATATACTCCAGAGTTAGTTATTGATAGATCACAATGACGCTGTATGATATGATTCATATAGCCAACTCAACTTAGTGGGATAAAGCTTTGTTTTAGTTATTGTTAATTTTATAATGGAGTAGGAAAATAATACTAGTTTTGAAACTTCAATAGCAATTTTGAACCTTAAATTTTCACTTTTAACCCATTAGAATACTAGGTCAAGACAAACCCATTAGTTTGAGAAAAAATAAAAACGTTTTATAGAAAACAAAAATATATGTAGCTGGAGCACAAATAACCTGAGCTAAAAAGGTTATGGTTTTTCTAATGTGTCAAAAATGTTCAGATAATGTGCCATTTTCTTATCGTGCCAACTGGAAACTTAAAATAGTGAAGTCAAATTAATAACGTCGCGCCAATATCCTTCATGTTTAAACCCTTTGAAGTTCCCTCATTCCTAGGGAGGTTCAAACCTCCTATTTGATTAGACCTTATATTCAGGAAATCCTCAAAAAGAAGGGGATATTTGATTAGAGAAAATGCTATATAAAGGTTTGCATACCTCACGATCTAGTTCCGTCCAATTCAAGGACATATCGAACATTGACTTGGAGCAGACAGGACAACGATACCTGAATGGCAAATCAAGAGCCTTTTTCTCAACAATGCATTGTGCATCTAAAAACGATGAACAAAATTAGTAAAATCAGCTTACTGATTTTGAGCTGCCATCTCTCGAAAGCAATCCATATGCATTGTATGTCCACATTTCATGATCGTGGTGCCTTTAATTGAATCAAACAGGTACTATAAGAAGAAGACACTACTGTCAGAAAAATTTGATCACAATGGTTATGAGAAAATGAGCAAGTGAAAGAACCCAAGCACAAACCTCATAGCAGACAGGGCAGTGGCTCTTCATAGAGTTCTCTACACATAAGTGATTATCTTTCAGGTCCACTGCGTAGCAAGATCCTGCTCTCACAAAACAATACAAAATTTAAAAACAGACAAGTGAAAAGCAAAAGGCAAGCATGATGCTGGTAAGAGGGCACACCACATTTCGGACAATGAAAGAAGTTATCACGGCCACCAACCCTAAAAATAAGAAAGTTTGTTAGGACATAAAGTTCAACATCTCTTCAGAAAACGAATTAAACAACAGACCCAACATAAAGTGAATCTAAACAGGATTCGTCATTTAATCATGTGAATGCATGGCTATTAACCTGCAAATACCGCATTCCTCACAATGGAATTGCCCTTTATCTGTCTGAAACAGTAGAAACACCAATCGAAAGGTAAGAAACAATTAAACCTCTTCACTTCATCTCTGACTCTAAATGACTCATTTGAAAGAGAGAAAAAAAGACTCACATCATCATCATAGAATATGCATATCTCACAATAATATTCTCCCATATTAACACCACAGTTAGAACACAATCTGGCAACCTGAATTGTCAAGTGTCAAGTGATCAGAATCCAATCAGATTCAATGCAGCTAAGTAATCACACTAAAGAACACATTAATTACCTCCTGCTCAACATCACAGACCGAACATACAACCTGAAATAAACAACAATCAAAACTCAGGAAGCAAAATAGACCAGTAAATATTAACATTCGCTACATTCAATCAGATTATAATTTAATTTGCAAGCAAAATAAATTAGCTCAAACATAAAAAGAAATTTAAAAGTGAGGAAAATAAACATTATTTTTTTGTTTGTTGTACCTGCTTAACATCACGCCTGACCAGTTCATGGCGTTCTTTAGGGTTATCAAGCGAGCTCTTAATCACAAAAAAAAAAAGATTTCAATTCAAACAAACAAACAAAAAAAGAAAGTGAAGTAAGGAATAAATTAAGATTAGAAAATTGGATATGCATATGAATTAAATAGAGACCATGGCTTCGTTGTGACAGTGGCGACAGGGAAAGATTTGATCACAGCATGGAGCTCGGATTTTGCACCTTCTCTTGTAGTGCTCGCATCTAAAACAATAACAATAAAAATACAAATGAAATAAAATAAAATGGAAAAATGGAAGAGGGTTTGATGGTGAGGGTGAAATTACCCATACTGCGACTTTCCGAATTGCTCTCTCTTTTGGTTTTGCGATGTTGTTGCAGGCGCTTCTTCCATGGATTCGATTCGATTAGGGCGAGGAGGAAGGCAACAGCAATGAAATTTTCAAGTCATCTAAAACAACAAATACGAAACAAAAATGAGAAATGTCAGATTTCAATTTTTAATTCATGGTCTTTTTTCAATTTTTAGTTATGTTTTTTATTAAATTAATTCGCCACTTTGAAGCCATTTTTTATTTTTTATACCATTTTTCTCGACAAAAATAATATGGTAAAAACTAAAATAATAATGGTCTAACCTTATTAAATTTATATGCTTAAATTTAATAAGGTTAGACCATTATTATTTTAGTTTATGGTAAAAAAAACCATAAACTAAATCATTTTCAACCAAGAAAGGAAACGTGTATGTTAACAATTACCACTTAAAAATCTAAGAAAAGTCTTAAAATGATATATTTTAAGTCAAGTCCTTCCGTTAAATAGGATGGGAGGATGTTTATCAAGGTAGCAAGAAAAGCAATATACGATTTAAATAAAATGTCTAAAATTAAAGCCCACAATTGAAAAGGAAAATGTTAATGAACTTGTTAGTTGCTAACCTAGTACGGGATGAATAATCAATTCATGAATATAACTAAAGAAGATCATGTAAAATCCCTTTAGAATAGAAAACGGTAATTAAATCCATTGAATTTGAGAAGTTTGATATTAGATCTTAGGGGATTTGTGTGAAATGTCACGTAGTTTTTTCATTTATGTGAAATGTTACGTAGTTATTGTTCTAGTTGCAGCACTTAGAGAAACATCTCTATAGATGAGTGGAGTACTGCGAAAACATCTACATGTGTGAACAGAAAAATGACTCATTTGACATGTTTTAGATCAAATGGACGGACTTAATTAATCATGAGTTATGATGAACCTTTAGCATATTGAAAGTAATTTTAATGTAAAAATATTTAAACTTAGCCCTTGTGATGCATTGTTTTTCTTTTTCCTTTTTAAGTCTTGAGGTTGACCCTAGATGATGAAAACCCGTTCAAATCTTCACAATATGTTAAAAAAGAGCTTAAAAAATGTATATGCATAAAAGAATCGACGACCAAATTTATTCAGTAATAGAATTAAGTAAAAACAAATTCTTGTCATTGATAAAGAATTCCCACTAAACATCGTAGGTCCATTTTACTATAAATTACGTGACCATATTTTTTTTGACCTCAGTGGCCATAATTTATTGATTTGTTTATATTTTATCATTTGACAACCAATCAAAGTAATCTTATACCGTATTTAGGAACCGAGGGAATGTTATAAACCAATACTATACTACCTCCGGTCCTAAATATAGGACCTAATTGACTTTTTTTTGGAGTGATTAAGGTTGCGAAATAGGTTATTAAATGATGACATATTTGATATATTTTTAGATTATCCATTAGTTTATAGGTAAAATAAACTAGTTTAAGGGAAAAAATTAGGTAAATCAATTGATAATTAACTTATTTTGCTTTTTTAAGAATTTTCTAGAAAAAGTCAATTAGGTCTTATATTTAGGACCGGAGGGAGTATTAAAGATCTAAAATAAGACCCATTTATTCAAGTAATTTTAACACACCTTCTAACATCACAATTTTGCACATTATTTTCTTCCCTTCGATTTTATATCATCATAACCATCATCTATTTTTTACTATCACTCTCTAATTTATTTATTATCTGATCGAGAATATCGATATGATAATATAGGAGAAAGTTTAAAAAAATAGAACAAATTCTTATATTGAAAATCATATGATAACTCGTCTCTTAAAATAAGTCCTATATTTAGAACATCACGGATAACATGGCTTCACTTTATTTTCAATACAATACCAATACCAATGTAAGTAGATGTGGTTTAAAACAATATCAGTGTCATCCGAAGTAAATTGTCTTTTATTTAACAACATGTGATTCTACCTCCTGTACTCATCATCATCAACGTAAACCTTATCCTATTCAAATGGGGTCGGCTACATGGATCACACGACGCCATTTAGCTCTGTCCCTAGTCATTCCTACAGATAAATTTTTCACAACCATATCTCTTTGAATAACTTCATCAAGAGTTCTTTTTGTTCTTCCTCTATTTCTTATATACGGCTCCCTTTCCATCTGTTCCACTATTCTTACTGGCTCATCCAATTCTCTTCTTTGAACATGTCCATACCACCTTAAACGATATATTCTCATTTTCTCTGAAATTGGTGCTACCCCAACTCTTTCACGAATGTGATCATTACGAATCCTATCTTTTAGTGTATACCCACTAGATCATCTCAACATTTTCATCTCTGACACATCCATCTTATGTTCTTGCTGTTTTTTAATTGCCCAGCATTCACTACCATATGACAATATTGGTCTAATAGCTGTTCGATAGAATTCTCCCTTTACTTTAGTTTGAACCATTCGTCACAAATAATCCCAGAAGCTTTTCTCCATTTACACCAACCAGCTTGAATTCTATTATTGATATCTCCATTTAGCTCACAATCCTCTTGTATAACTGATCCCAAATATTTAAACTTATCCACTTGACGTATAACATCCTCTCCTAATACAGTTTCTATGTCCTCATGAGTTTGCCTATTGCCAAAACTACAGCACATATATTCCGTTTTACTCCTACTTATTCTAAAGTCTTTCGACTTTAAAGTCGTCCTCCATAACTCTAATTTCCAATTAATTTCATCTTTCGAATCCCCTAAAATTACTATATCATCCGCAAAAAGCATGCACTTAGGAATTTCTTCTTGTATACTTTCAGTCACAACATCCATAACAAGATTAAACAAATACGGACTCAACGCCGAACCTTGATGTAAACCAATTTTTATTGGGAAATCAATTGTATCACCTGCCGGTACTGTTCTAACTCTAGTCATTACACCTTCATACATATCTTGAATAGCTCTAATATACGCAACTTGTACCTCTTTCTTTTCTAAAATTTTCCAAAGTAAATCTCTTGGCACCCTATCATATGCTTTTTCCAAATCAATAAAAATTATATGTAAGTCTTTTCTAATACTTCTATATCTTTCCATTAAGCCTCTAATTAGATATATTGCTTCTGTGGTTGACCTTCCTGGCATAAAACCAAATTGATTTTTCGATATTCTAGTCTCATTACGTAATCTACGCTCAATTACTTTTTCCCACAACTTCATTGTATGACTCATAAGTTTTATTCCTCTATAATTTACACAATTTTGAATATCTCCTTTATTTTTATAAATAGGTACTAATGTACTCTTTCTCCAATCATCTGACATTTTCTTAGACCTTAAAATTTCATTAAATAATTTAGTAAGCCACCACACACCATCTTCTCCTAAACATTTCCATACTTCAATAGGAATACCATCTGGACCAACAGTTTTTCCCTTAGTCATTCTCTTAAGAGCATCCTCAACTTCACTAATACTAATCTTAATATTATCTGTAAAACTGCTATTCCTATCAATATTCCCTAAATCACCTATAGTATAATTCAAATTTTCCACTCTATCATTAAACAAATTATAAAAATAGTTCTTCCATCTATCCCTAATACTCTCATCTTTAACTAATACATTACCTTCTTCATCCTTAACACACATTACTTGATCTAAATCTCTTGATTTCTGCTCTTTTATCTTTGCTATTCTATACATTTTTTGTATCCCCTCTTTTGTCCCTAATTCTTTATAAAACTCCTCAAAGAAATTAGCTCGAGTTATACTAACTACTCTTTTCGCCTCTTTCTTTGCTAATCTATATTTTACCCAATTTTCCTCACTATCACATATTTGCAAATCCTTAAAACATTGTTTTTTAAATTTAATTTTCTATTGAACATTATTATTCCACCACCAGGTCTCCTTTTGACGCCTAATATAGCCCTTTGATTCACCTAAAACTTCTTTTGCTATTTTTCTCATCATCATACTTAAATCTATCCATAAATCATTAGCACATCCTTGTTTGTCCCAAATACATTCATTCATTAACCTATTCTTAAAAATTTTGATTTTTTCCCCTCTCAATTGCCACCATCTAATTGTTGGTTGAAACATTTCTCTCTTCTTCTTTCCATTAAATTTCACACGAACATCTAAAACTAAAGGCTTATGTTGTGTAGTCACTCCATCACCTGGAATCACCTTACAGTTTATACACATTCTTCTATCCGAATTTCTTACTAAAAAGAAATCAATCTGTGATCTATTACCTCCACTCTTATATGTAATTAAATGTTCTTCCTGTTTCTCAAAACAAGTGTTAACAATTTTAAGATTATTAGCCATACAAAATTCAATAATAGAATGTCCTTCATTATTCATTGTGTCAAAACCAAAACCACCATGAACTTGTGTGTACTGTCCTGCATCTTTACCAACATGTCCATTAAGATCGCCACCAATAAAAATCTTTTCAGTGTTAGGAATTCTTTTAATCATCTTCTCCAATTCATCCCAAAATTGTTCCTTTATGACCAATTCTTCCCCTATCTGAGGGGCATATGCACTGATTATATTAATTGTATCATCCTCAACTACCATTTTTATCAATAATATTCTATCTCCACTTCTATAAACTTCAACCACCTTCTTCTTCCACACTTCATCCGCAATTATACCTACACCATTCCTATGATTCACTTTACCAGTATACCAAAGTTTATAACCGTCAATATCCTTAGACTTTTCACCTACTCATTTAGTCTCTTGTAGACATAGAATATTTATCTTTCTATCCCTCATCACTCCTATTACCTCCCAAGCTTTGCCTCTCAAGGTTCCAATATTCCACGTACTAAATCTCATCCTACACTCATTCACTTTCTTCTTTATATATTCCTTCTTCTGTCCACTGTCCTTCGATGACATATTGCTAAAATGGTTGTGTGTGTCCATGCTTTAAGATTAGACAAATTTTTACGTTGGCTGTCGAAGCCTAACATAACCTACTCTTTTTATCCGGGCTTAGGACCGACTAAATAAATAGGCAGAGGATTGCTCACAACAATTATAATAACACATAAAATAGCATAAATATTAAAACTAATACAAATAAATCTAACACTAATAAGAATGAATCTAGAACAAATAATAACAAAAAATAAAGAGATAAAACAAATCACAATATAATAAAATAGTAAAACAATATAATATAAATAACAATATAATAAAACCACAATACTGAAATAAATATATAATATATAAATAAATAAATAAATAAATAAATGAAATAACAATATATAATAAAACAAAACAACCACAATACTGAACAATAGAATAAAACAATAAATTAATAATTATCCTCTGAAAAACCAAATAACAACTAATACTCAACAACAATATTCAAAGATTAAAATATGTATAAGAAAACAAAAAAAAAAGATTATAATCAAACTTCAAGAAGACTATGTATGTAAAACAAAAGATTTTAGAAGAATATGAAATTTCAATGAAATAATTTAAAGAAAATCAAACTTCAAACCAGGAATTTCTGATATGTAAACTGTTACGATATTAAAACTGCTATGATACTTGACGTAGTGGATTTCACCAAAAGATGATGAGGAAAATTGTAAGAATGAGAGATTGAGGATGAATAATATTATAAGAATGAGAGAAAGAAAAATAAAAAAAGTATATTTCAGCAATGAAATAAAACAATAAATTAATAATAAATACTATAACAAACACAACAACAATAATGTTCAATATCAATAATAATTAATCAAACCAGAGATTGTTATTGATGGTGTGAACCTTGCTTGCATGAAAATGATTGTGATGAACTTAATGAAAATTCCTCGAAAAATTTCGAGAATGAGAAAGATTATAAGAATTAGAAAATTGAGGAGGGAAAGATTATAAGAATGAGAATATTGAGAAGAAGATGAGATGGAGAATGGAAAAGATGAAATGAATTACAATAATATAAAACAATATAATACAACCATATATATATATAAATAAATAATAAAACAAAATAACAGCAAATGCTCCACAATAATAGAATAATAATTAATAAATATACTATAGAAAATAAAATAACAACAATACTCAACAACAATATTCAAAGGTTGAAATATGTATGAAAAACAAAAGATTTTAGAAGACTATGGAATTTCAAATGAAATAACTTAAAGAAAATCAAACTTCAAACCAGATATTTCTGATGATGTAAACTGTGATGGTAGGGAAACGGATATGATGCTTGACGTAATGAATTTCTCTAAAAGATTGAAGATGAAGAAGATTGTGAGAATGAGAGATTGAGGAGGAATAATATTATAAGAATGAGAGGAAACCAGAGCTTTTTAGTGAATTAATGTGGTTGTATAAATGTTGATGATAATAAATAAATGTAATCTCAAAATTATCCCTGAGAATAATGAAATTCTTAGAAAGATTATAATAACTTAGGAGAAAAAGAGAAGAGGACAATAGCAATAATCAACAATAAATTAAAACAATAATTTATAATAATTACTATGATTTTTTTTAAAAAAATAAGTTCAACAAAAATGATCAAATGTTAAGATATGTATGCGAGAAACAAAAGATTTAAGAGAAAAAACTATATAATTTTAATTAAATGACTTAAAAGGAAAAAAAAAATTCAAATGATGTGAACTGTGATTGTAGGAAAATGATGATGATGGACTTAAATGAAGAAGATTGTAAGAATGAGAAGATTGAGGAGGATGAAGAAGGAAGATTATAAGAATGAGAGAAAGAATAGAAAAGAGCAGATTGTATAAAGGTTACGATGTATATAATAAAGCAAAAATATTTAAGAAAACTAAGTAATTTTAGTGAAAATGACTTAAAAGAAAATCAAAATTCAAACCAGAGATTCTTTGATGATATGAATCGTGATTACCGGAAAATGGATACGTTGATGGACTTAATGAGATTCTCCGAAAAATTGATAATGAGGAGGAGTGTAAGAATTAGAAGATTGAGGAGGAGGATAAATAATATAAGAATCGAAAGAAGAATAGAGAAGAGCAGAATTGTATAAAAGAATACAGATATTTTTATGAAATATATAAGCGCAAAATAATAACGGTCAAAAACGTAATAACGGTCATAAATATCAATTTTCGCAGGCTAACCAGCTGAAAATTTAATTTTTTTTTTAAAAAAAATCGAACGGTGATTTTCGCAGATGTTAAACGGGAATAAATTATAATTTTCGCAAAAAAAAAAAAACGCAGATGTTAAACGGGCATAAATTATAATTTTCGCAGATGTTAAACGGGAATAAATTATAATTTTCGAGGAAAAAAAAATAATCTTCTTCATTGCATTACCCTTGAATTTCTCTGACTATGCCCACATGATCAGCACTAACATTAAAATTGCAACGAAAATTAAACTTTAATTTCTCTGATTATTTAATATTCAAACAAAAAAAATAAAAAATTTGAGAGATCTTTTTAAAATAAAATAAGAATGAATGCAGTAAAAGTAATCTCAAAATGCAACGAAAGCCAAAAGAACTGCTTGCTTATTCAACGTGAAAATAGTGGGAGTACATAACACACACGATATATCCATCGTGTAGAAAAACATGGAAAAGGTTTAAATAATAAATCGGCCAAAAAGAAAATGCCAACAAAATGAATAAGTCAAGTAACAAAATCCTAAATAAGTGCCTTAGGAAATCTACCTGAATAACCACCAACGAATTTTCTAAATTATTGAACAATTAATTAATCAAACAATAATTAAAAATTAATGCATCTTGAATTATTCTTCAACATGATGAATGTCCATCAAAACAAACACAAAAGAAAGAAATAAGAAGAAAAAGGAAGAGTCACTTACACAATGTAAACTTTAATAGCCATATTGTTCTGTTTTGTGTTGATTGAAGAAAACATTCGACTTTTATGAACCAGTAATAACACATAAAACAAATTCCACATCAATAAAGATGTAAACTTTGGATCATATCACAGTCCATAAAGGAGTGAAGAGCTATCATGGATGGGAAAGTTATCATTAGAGGGTTTTTCCTTAACGGGTGAGAAAAATGAACACAATTCCAACTTCACAATTTAATCACAAACTAAACATAAAAGCATAGAAACATCATTAACTCCTCAACTCAAGTGAGGAAGAAGGCAGAAAACTCATGCATCATTCACGCACTTAGTTAACATAAATTAATCAAAAAAAAAAAACTTAGCTGTCGGCATACGACTCCATTCACAATATTCCAATGATAAAGTTCAGAAAATTCATTGATTTATAAGGCGCCTAGAGATAAGGGATGAAAATCTATATTATAAGGCGCCTTATAAGCCACTAGAGAAATAATAAATAATATGCTTATGCAGTAATAGAAACAGTAAAGAGAACCAAACTATAATACTCCCCCAACTTAAATAAATAAATAAAAATCTGGAAATACAACTTAAGAGCATAGAAAGAAGAAGAATAAGAAGAAATGTTTTAAGAATTGTGATGATATGACACCATAAACTTGAAAATAACACACACAATAAATGATAAATAAACAAACAAAGCAGGTATGTAAGTAGGAAATCGTACCTTAATAATCATGAACCATACATTTGAGTAAATGATAATACTGAACTGACTTGAGAAATTTTGTGATGGTTTGACTTACCAGGGATTGAGATGTATATGTTACCGGGGAAAAATTTTCCGATGATGCGAAGGATCTTGCGGCCCTGTTTGTCTTTATCTCTGATGTTGAAGACGTCCCTTTGATGAAGATATTCAACCACGTCTAATTTCGAATTTGTTGTTGCAAGTGGTGTTTAGGTCGAACTCGCCGGTCTCCTCGCCGGAAAACGGCACTATTCCTCGCCGGAAAAACGAAGGGGAACGAAGGAGTGGACGAAGCAGCGAGGAAGGAGAAAACGATGAGGAAGAATGGAATGGCAGTGACCAAGCTCACCACCGCCGATGATGGCCTTCGTCGTCGTCATCTTCAACGCTGTACTAAAATAGTAAATTTTGTTTTAAATATAGAATATTATTATTTTATCTTTAATATTTATCATTTTTAATGTTATTTGCGTTAACTTATAAGTTGATACACATACACTACACTTTAATGATACATTTAAACAAGTAAGAAAGATTATGTACATTTGCTTAAATTAAATTATTTATTTATCTCTCCAAATTAGTTAAGTAACTGTTATTAATTAAAGATTGGAGATGTCATTAATTTTAATGTCTACCTTATATATTTAGGAGTTGCTCTTTGTCCTTAATTAATGACATATTTCTAATTTTACTTCTATGAAAAACACCAGTAATCTCTCAACAATAATCAAATAAGATATGAGTGAAAAGTGAGGAAGATGATTTTGGTGTTTTGAAAAACATAACATATTATCTCTTTAATTAATATCTTTAATTTAATCAAATTAGATAAATATGTCATGTATTTTGGACATGATGAAGGACTAGCTTTTTCCCTAAAATATGGTATTTATTAATTAGTTCGCTACTTGTGAAGCACTGTTTATTAGATATTATAAATCTCAAGTGTTTTTGCTGGATAACCAGGCCTAAGCACCTCAGTAACACAGAATGCATAATATATTGAATGTGGTTAGTGGAAAAAGGAAGAGAATAAGTAGATGCGAGATAAAATTGAAGAAAAGAATGCGATCCCATTCTTTATGGGCGGGTATAAAGTTGAAGATTCTCCTGCACCATTTGAGTGTGTTTGTGTGTTGAAAATATAATGCGAATTCCATTTTTTTTGCACTGAAAAATATAATACGAATTTCCATACTAACCTTTTAACGAATTTCCATACTAACCTTTTACGAAGAAATATTGTGTTAATTAATTCAATAATAAGCATCCTATATGACTTTTGTTTTCGGACAAAGGATCCTTTATGACTTTAATAGTCATTGGTTTGAGTAAATCGCTTTTATATTTGTTTCTTTGCAGTTCTATGGTCATCACTCATCAGTAAGGAAGCCCCATACATATTGCTCCATATAATAATAATAAATGTCAATTCATGGGTATGGGGCTTCTAAGAATGTCTACTTGATTTCTAATATGTAAGCCTTCCTAATATACCTTTTTTGTCCTCAAGATTTTACGTAAAATAATTTATAGTTTAACGTTCTAAGTGATGGAATGGCGTGATTATTTAAAATTATTTTATAATGTTTTTAAGAAAAGTACTCTTACACAAGATTCATGCATGCTATATTGATTTTTAAAATAGAAAATCGAAAATATTGTCAATTTATTAACATAAGATGTCAAAATAGCACTCATTCTATTTACAATCTAAAAACTAGTTTGAAAAACTGAGGTTGAATCATTGTATCAATTACCAAAGGCATATTGTAAAAAAATTGAGGTTGAATCAATACCACGATTATTTGAAGCGCACACTGAAATAAATACTGCCAAGTAAGAAAACCACACAATCAATTAACTTACCATAAACACATACTCCTACTTGTCCTAGTTATAAGACTAATTTGACTTTTTCAGATAAATTAATTAAGGGTTCAAAATTAATCATTTTAAATAGCTTATAATTAATTTTTTTAAACTAATTTATTCTAATTAATCATTTTATATATATATATATATATATATATATATTATTTGGTGATTCAGTTTGTTTCTTTAACTTTCAAAAAAAGTCAAAGAGATTTTATATTTAAGAACAGGTAATAATATATAAGAGTTGATAAGTAAAGTCAACAAAGTGGTAGTGGTGAGGCTTCTTGGGTTTAAGATTTACGGAAGAAACTAATATAGCAATGGATCAAATTAAAAGTGATAAACCGTTACAGAGCACTTGAGATACACAATCATACACAAATAAAAACGTAAATCTAATTAAATACTACACATTACTTTTGAGGGAGCTTAATTTATTGGCATAGGCTAGAAACATGTTTTGTGTGCTATATATGTTGTGCATGGTGGGGATAATATATATCAAGCGAATTTATAAGGTTGGATGAGTTGGGTGAGGGTCCCACTGAGATGGAGGGACATGACTTGGTTGGTGGAGCCCACAAAAATGCCTCCGATGAAAACGGCAGGAACAGGAGGAGTAGAACAACCAAGACCCACCAGAGCTTTCTCCATTTCTCTGCCTTCAGGATCTAAGTCTATTTCATATATCTTTGGCCTCACCTTCAATTGTTGAAACAGCACTTTCACTGAGTGACACAGGCAACATGAACTCTTGCTGAATATCACCACCTCTTTCTCCGCTGCCAACCTTGACACCTTCTCCATCTTCTTTTTTTCTTTTCTTTTTTACAACAAAAACGATAATATTCACACCAAACTACACCAGCCCTAGCTAGCTAAAATACAATGATAATATTTGTGACTATATATTTTGTTTAGAGACCCAAAACCATAAGACCTGAAGTTGGTCCAATGGTTGAGTGCCTTGCTATAAGGAGCAAACTTAGGGGTCTATGATTATTTATAGGGACAAGTTAGGGATCTTTGAACGGAGAACTATGTAAGAAAGCTTTGCTACTTTTCTGAGTGAGATGCTTCCAAAGTATAAAGCAAACCCCTTTGAGATCAGCATTCATGATATGAATATTATTGACTCCACCACTTGGAATCTTGAAAACGAGACGACACTCAAGTTACTCTTATTGGTAGACATATATATGTGATACTACCTCCCGTCCCCTTATTATATATAAGACCCATTTGATTAATTTGAAAAAGATTATTAAGAAGACACTCAAGCATAGTAAGGAGCTCCTCCTCTTTTTTATGGTCTTTTCCCCTTATTTTTCCCAGTCATAACTATCCATTTAATTTGATGGCTGAAAAATTAGAAGAAGAAAATAATGAAGAGATAATGTCGGCAAGAATCTAAGACGTGGGAGAGAAAATATGGCAAATTTGTGTTATCATGTTTTATATTTATTTCAATTCAATAATCAGATTTATGGTTAATTTTAGGGAAGTGGGGGCGAAGAGGCCATAAAAGATAGGAAGGGTTACCTACCGCTTAATCCATATGCATTGGTAGAAATGTACTCACTAGTTAGATCATTATAAGTAGGAAAAAGACAGATAAAGTCTTCCCAATGTGTAAAAGGACAAGCGAAGTTGCTAAATTTGAAAAAGGACAACTTGAGTCACTAGCACTTATCTCACATTACCAAATTATGAGAAAAGACTCAAATGCCCTTAAAAAGCTTGACAAGTAAAACATTATTACTCCTCAAATGTCCTAACCCCTTAATCATTATTATTTGTCAAGCTTTTTAAGTGCATTTGAATCTTTTCTCATAATTTGGTTGTGTGAGTTAAGTACCGTGACCCAATTTGTTCTTTTGAAATTTAGCAAATTCACTTGTCCTTTTACACATTTGGAAGACTTTATTTGTCATTTTCCCTTTTAAATGTGTATATATTTATCAGTTTTATATAAATTAATCTAACTTTAATTATCTATAAATTGATTTATAATGTGATGATACATATAAGTGTTTTAGAGAGATCACGTAACATGTGATATAATTGAGTAATTTACTTAATCGTACTAATCTTGTCGAATTAGCCAACTCGAATCAGTGAACTACGTAGACCTGATATTAAGAAGACATATATTGTTAATGTGAACTGATATCAAAGCAGTGTGTGTGTGTATTCCAACTATCAAGTTAGTTAGTTAGTTAATCATGGTTATAATTTATGGGAGACGTGTACTGCGAATTCACCGATGCTAATGTCTCTCTGAAAAGGCAAGGGAAAGTGGGGAAATTCTGGGCCAGTTGGTCAAACAGATTCTCACTCTCATCAACTATGCTTTGAATATTTATGAGGAAATAAAGATTGTGAGATGTTTTACAGCGTGGGTGCATTATTCGTTGGTGTCGTTGCACTATCAACAACTTGCCTTGATTCCTTCTTTCCCACATTGTTGTGAGATTCTATATATAGAGAGATCGATGATGCATCAAAACATATAATACAGTACATATATACTCCTTCCAGTCATTGTTATAAGATATGTTGACATTTTCCCGAAGATAAAGAAATGGTGTTAAGCTTAAATGCATATGGATACATCTATATCATCTATGTTCTCATTGATAAAAAAAATGTCATCTATGTTCTCTAATTATTATACCCAAACCCAAATTCATCTAATAATTTTCTCTCAGCCTAAGAGGTTTTAATTAAAACTTTTAATCAAGTCATATGACTAGTAATTAAATTACAGGGGTGATTAGTACAAGACTTTTAACACCTCGAAGGGATGGATATGTCTGAGTCTTTATCATCCTAAATAGATATGTTATTTAATTTTCAGCATTTGAACCCATATAATCTCAAAAATATATATGGCAGTTATAGGGAAATATCAAGTTCACACTTGGTGGATTAGGGACAAAACTCAAGTCCAATGAGAATTTTGAGCCATTATGTAAATATGAAAAAGTACGAGTTATCATCAAAAGGGGAACAAGAAAAAAGTACGCGTTTCAAAAGAAGGATCTATAAGAGATACATACTTGTCCAGTTAAATGTAAAATAATTTTACAGTTAACTGAATTCAGTTAACTGTAAAATTATTTTACAAGTCTGTATCTTTTATAAATTCTTCTATCGAAATGAAATAGGTCTAGATAGTTGAAATTTTTTATGCTAAAAATTATTTTATATTATAATACATTTTTGTTTTATTTTTAACTATATTATTTTATAAATATATTAAATCTAAACCATTGGATCTTTCATCCAATAGTGTAAAGAAGTGATAATGAGGGATTATGAGAGGGGAGGGATTATGAGAGAATCTCATCCCAAATATATAAGATCAACTTATTTTCCAACAAGGTTGTCTTGCACCCCTGGTAAAAAATGTTTGACAAAGAATTAGAAATAGAAAGGGTAAGATGGAAAGTAGGGGTAATGATGAAAGAGTAAAGTTTGTGGGCCCCACGATAAGTGTGAGATAGAGAGAGAAAACTTGTGGGCCCGAGATACATATAAATGACCATATTACCCCTTAACTTTTCAATTATTTACAACCCATTTTCTTGGGTTTCTTGCAACCGAACAAGCTTACAATGATGTTCTCGCGCACGTGTAGAAAGTAGAATATACCTTGCACACGCGTGTATGACAAGATCAGTTGAAGCTGTTTCTATTTGGTGGGAAGGCTTTTTTCTTGAGAAATGGAGGAAATGGATTCCCTTGCTTATCTGGATCCAACAAATACAGGGATTGACGTATTTGTTGTTTTTCAAGAAAGTTATAGGTAAATCTAACCTATCACCTTGTTATTTGTGTTATTACCAATTATAAATAGAAATTTCAAAAAAAAAAAATAATTTGATGTCATGAATTTCAATATGCATGTGACATTTTGTGTGAGGAAAAACAAATTAAAACTATATATGTGGGAGAGAAAAACAAAGTTTCATTAGTATCATACTATGGCATTTATTTTCAGTTCAAAAATACTATGGCATTTATGTATTTTTTAGGTGACTATTATTACTAATTGGTCTAACAACAAATAATAATATGACAAATCAATGTCACTTGAAATATTTTTATGATTTCCAATTCCACTCATAGTGACTAAATTTATGGGTGGCAATAGATAAGGCTAGACCCTAATTAATCTTAACAAGGCTGGCCTATTTTGTCAAATAATTAAAGGCTTGTGCTTTGTCTATGGTCTATCACATTCACATGTCATTTTTGCATGTATGAGAATGGCTTGGAAGCCCGATAATATTTTTGCAAAAATGAGGTTTTAGAAAAAATTATTGAAAAATTAATAGGGAAAATTTCAAATAAATCCCTCCGAATACCCAAAAGAACAAGTGAGGAACCTAAACTTTCAAAAGGACTATGAAGGAACCACAACCTATATGTCATTTTAAAATTTTGCGAAAAGACAAAATTGCCCCCATCCTAAAACACAAATTCCTACCCCACCCTAAACTCACCATAACACCCACCCTCTTCTCGCAATTTATGTTTTAGGATGGGGGCAATTTTGTCTTTTCGCAAAATTTTAAAATGAGAGATAGGTGCTGGTTCCTTCATTGTCCTTTTAGAAGTTTAGGTTCCTCACTTGTCCTTTTGGGTATTCGGAGGGATTTATTTGGGATTTTCCCAAATTAATATTCCAAAAAGATCTAGAAAAATTGACAAATAATTACCACTGATTGTTCAAAAGGACAAGTATGGAAATTAAACTTCCAAAAGTATAAGTAAGAAGTTCTGAATTCTAAAAGGACAATTAATGAACCTGACAATTGTTAATTAGTATATTCCAATTGTTAATAAGTATGTTTCAGTTGTTAATTTTTCTATTTGGAAATTTAGAGCTTCTTACTTGTCCTTTTGTGAGTTTGAGTTCCTTACTTGTCCTTTTGGACATTTAGAGGTATTTAGTTGTTATTTTCTCAATGAACTAGAATATTATTTTGACATTAACCCTCCGGTCCTAAATATAAGACCTAATTGACTTTTTTGAAAAATCCTAAAAAAAAGCAAAATAAGTTAATTATAAATTGATTTACCTAATTTTTTCCCTTAAACTAGTTTATTTTACTTATAAACTAATGGATAATCTAAAAATATATCAAATATGTCATGATTTAATAGACTATTTTGCAACCTTAACCGCTCCAAAAAAAAGTTATCTAGGTCCTATATTTAGGACCAGAGGTAGTATAATTTATGTACAACAAAAAATTTATGTCATATGATATAAACATGACGAAGTATAAAAAACAAAAAAACAATGAAATATATTTTTAAAAAATGAAAGCATATTCATATAATTGTTTAAAAGGCCGGCCTAACAGTTTTAGTAAGCCTGACCTGACCCTTTAATTAAGTATTACATGCCATTTGAAAAGTTTAATTTTGTCCCTAATTAGTAATTAAGCAGACCTGACTTCATGTCCATGGGAGACCATCCTCGCCTAATCCAACCTCATCCCTATTTATCATCTGGTAGTGCATGAACGTTTGTGAAACATTCACTGAAAAACGGTTATTTCCCAAGAAGATTAACGGATTAGATACTAAGACGATGTGCAGAAAAATATATGTGACGTGTGAATATATATATTTTTTTGACCTGACATGTGAATATATTCAAATATACGATCTTAAACATATTTTAGTGGGATCTGAGATAAGGTTCAACTAAGATATATATCTAGATTTTTTACCAGAATATATATATTAGGGGTATTAAATATTTATCCATTTCAATTAGAACTTTATCGATTCATCTTTTAATGTTTGTAATATCCCAATACAATATATAGTACTCCCCTCCGGTCGTAAATATAGGACTTAATTGACTTTTTCTAGAAAATCCTTTAAAAAACAAAATAAGTTAATTATAAATTGATGTAACTAATTTTTTCCCTTATACTAGTTTATTTTACCTCTAAACTAATGGATAATCTAAAAATATATCAAATATGTCATCATTTAATAACCTATTTCGCAACCTTAATCTCTCCAAAAAAAAGTCAATTAGGTCCTCTATTTAGGACCGGAATTAGTATAAATTTACCTCTGGTCCTAAATAGAGGACCTAATTGACTTTTTTTGGAGAGATTAATGTTGCGAAATAGGTTATTAAATGATGACATATTTGATATATTTTTAGATTATCCATTAGTTTATAGGTAAAATAAACTAGTTTAAGGGAAGAAATTAGGTAAATCAATTTATAATTAACTTATTTTGCTTTTTTAAGGATTTTCTAGAAAAAATCAATTAGGTCTTATATTTAGGACCGGAGGGAGTATTATAATTATCTTAGTATATCATGGTTTGATCTAATATATGCGTGGGCTCTCAATAATATGCAAAATTATGTCTATAAGTAAAATCATGAAACCCAATGTTCAATGAAGTCTACACACAAGGAAATAAATGATTAATGATATCCTCAGGGAGAATCACTTTCTTCATAATGCACATTAATGTCCAACGGATATAAAAGCAGCAGTTACCATCAATTACTACAAATTATAATTGACCCCGTCATGTTAGCGATTTGACTTGATGACATTCGTTACATGATTAAATATGTCATTCATTAGGAGAAGAGGAACCGGAGAAGCAAGAAGAATCTCATTCTGACCACTCTCTACTCTCATATTCAGAAATTACTCTGTAACTGAGAAAACTCTCTCTCTCTCTATCTCGATCTCTCTCTCTCTCTATCTATCTATCTATCTAAATTTGTGATCGTATCTTGATGAATTCGACTTTCATGAATTCGACTTTCTGTAACTATTGATGATAGTGACCATATCACTTTCTGAATAAAGTTTATCATTCTTTTGTTATTATTTCCTTTATCCATTTTTTAGCATCAACATTATATTACGTATGATTTTGAATATAATTTAGCAGGATCAGAGATAAAGTTGAATTAAGATATCTAGCTAGAATTTTTTGATCATATATAAGATATCTATATTCTATAGTATACATTAGGTAGTTAGGGTTATTAAATTAATAATTATCCATTTGAATTAGAACTAATTTAATGATTTATCTTTTAATGTTTATAATATCCCCAATAAAATAAAGTATATAACTTATAATTTAAGTTATATTTTATTTATCTTCGTATCATGGTCCGATTTACTATTTAGATTTGAACTTTTGTTATATTATGGACAAATTGGTATATTTAACCCTGAAGTTTTGTTATAGGGGCACTGATCACCCTTAAAGTTTTTATTGGGGCAAAAGTAACATGGAAGTTTTGCTATAGGGGCACTCGTCATGTCACCTTGAATGACATGTGGTATGTAACATGAGATGAAATAAAAAGGGGAAATTATAGTAGTTCCAAGGAAAACTATAATAGTTAAAAAGGCTAAAATTTACTTTTGATACTTTATATTTGCATTAAATTTCAATTTAGTCCCAAGGAAATTATAGAAGTCTCATAAAAACTATAGTGACGTATGCATAACTGAGATACTCCATCAATATAAAATTTGATCATGATTCTATATTAGAATTTATATTCTAAAAGAGGTAGATCAAAGTCAACAAGCATATGATAGAAATAAATAACAATAAGCCACACATATTAACAGTTTAAACTTGAAGATCTCCCAAATTTGATGAACCTGCATATAATAACTTGAGTACAAGATTAATGTTTACTAGAAATTCTAGGTTGGGCTTTCTGCACGCAATCCATATGAGAGGCCGCTTCAAATCTAAGAACCAGAATAACTCTAGCTAGAGGCCAATTTGTAATATGAACATTGACAAGGACGACTGTGATTTCCGATTTGGAAATCAAACATGAGAAGCCATCGATTTCTTCAACTCCTAGTTGATAGAAGGCAAAATCAGAGACATGCATGGTCAGAATAAGATGACCGGGCACCATTTTATGGATTGGAGAAAAACAAGTTGTTGATTTATGATTTTTGAAACGATTTTGGAGAACTGGATAGAAGAAAAGTAACCAAAGAAAATGAGCAAAGTCGATGACTACGGGGATTTGAAGGTTGGAGAGGAACTTTACTTCTCCCAATTTCGCAAATTGTTCGTTGTAATTCTGTGCATTACTCCTCTGCTCCCGTAGGAGAGAATGTTTTATTTTGTGATTTTGTCCAATCTTTTTAAAAGAGACCGTGAATGTACTATTTAACTCCTCATTTATTAAATATTGATTTTGTTTTATAACTGAATACTCCCCAGTTTTTATTACGGAAAATGAAAAATAAATACCTCCAAATATCTAAAAGGAAAAGTAAGGAACTCAAACTTCCAAAATGACAAGTAAGAAACTCAAATTTCCAAATCGAAAAATTAACAACTGGAACGTATGTACCTATTAACAACTGGAACATACCAATTAACAATTGCTGGTTCCTTAATTGTCCTTTTGGAATTTTGAGTTCCTTACTTGTCCTTTTGAAAGTTTAAGTTCCTTACTTATCCTTTTGGACATTCAGAGGTATTTATGTGTCATTTTTCCTTATTATTATTATTATTATTATTATTATTATTATTATTATTATTATAAGAGCCCAAATTTTGAATTGTTTTAATTCAAAATAAAAAAAGCTTGGATTGTTCTATCATTTGATATTTTTCGCTATTTTACCCCAATTCTATTTCACACTCACAATTAATCCACCCATTTCTCTCCCCTTAATAATCTTATCATAAATAAGGGTAATAATATGGAAAAAAAAAGTTTATTCCAAACATATTTCTATTGTTTAACTAATTATTATATTTTTTTAAGAATTTCAATTTTACTTTCAGATTTTTTTAATTATACATCGTGGTAATCCACTGTCTATTGACAACCAACTAATCCAGACTTTAGGTGTTAGAATGTCACCTACATAGGAAATGTTGTCTCCTCCCCAATGAAAACATTTCAGATTCTTATAATAAGAAGTGATGAAGAGAGTATTAATTAGGAGTAAAGATGAAAAATTTGTCAAATTTTAAGGTATAACTAATGAGGTATAATGTTTTCCTTAATTTGTATGAAATATATGTTGAAAGTGTCTGATAATAAATGAAATAAATAGGATTAGATGGAAGAGTATACCTCCACCTAATTATCACTTAAGTAACAAGAATATCAGATATGTGAAAATAATTTCCACCGGAATTCATATTGAATGTGAGATTGAACTTACAGCTTATTTTTATTTATAGATACCTTCTTTAAGTCCGATTTAAATCTAACCCTAGATTTCCCTCATTCACCCTTTCGGTATTGGATAATTTAGTTTACAAAACCACGTCCTGATATCTATACCTAAAAAAAACACACACGCACACAGTGTAAATAAGTCAAACAGGAAACGTGTCGTTGGTCTGTATGGGTATGGAAGAATAAACAAAGAGGCACAAGCAAAAGTTCTAGCATCACCTCTTTTTCTGAAGCTTAGCCACAAATATTCAAATAATGGCTAGGAAACCATTCGACATCCCTTATTGCACCAGATGCCCCAATTAATTAAGATGTGAAGAACAGCATCTACTTTTCCTCTCTCTATTACTCATTTATAAAAATAATACTCTCTCATGTCCTAAATATAAGACCCAATTGACTTTTTTAGAAAATCCTATAAAAAAACAAAATAAGTTAATTATAAATTGATTTACCTAATTTTTTCTCTTATATTAGTTTATTTTACCTATAAACTAATGAATGATCTAAAAATAAATCAAATATGTCATGATTTAATAGCCTATTTCGGAACATTAACCTCTCCAAAAAAAAGTCAATTAGTTCTTATATTTAGGACTTGAGGTAATACTACTTTAGATGTTTTTCATAGATTGGCGTTGGCTAGATTTGATGACGCAGAAAGATTCCTTTACCTGTGGAGTAATTATTTATCTAAGGCGATTTTGGGGACTACTAGTTATTCTCTAATAATTGCGTGGGCATATTGAACACAAGGAAGCATGATAAAAGTGTGTCAATGAAGCATGTTTTTAAAAGGCTTCAGTATTAATAGATAAAATTAAAGATGAATCTTAGCGTAATTTTCCCTTATTAACTACTACACGTCATTATTCAAAAGCTTTCATCTCAAGCTAACACGAAATCAATTATTAAATCGATCGTCAATGCTTGTTTTGAGCTGCTATACATTAACAAGTTATATTTACATTTTTTTTTGAACTGAACCACGTTATATTTACATGGATTAAAACAGAACTCTTTTTTACATACTTATATATATTGCATAAAGGTCATTTGAAAAGTTATTTTTATAGACTCAAGTCGCCATTCAATTCCAATCAAAAATTCTAAGTAAGCAAATGGAAGAGTAGTTATGCCACTGGTAGTCAGACTTGCAGAAAATATATACCGAAACGAGAAAAAGCACTGTTTGTTTGTACTGATTTGTATCATGTCTTTGCATGCATACAATCAAAACGGGACACTCGAGAAAAAGCAAGAATGTCCCTAGCTAGTATTAAACACTGGCTCTAAAACATGGATGCGAGACTGAGCTCCATGGATATACATAAAGTAAAAGAGAGTGTATATATATACGTAGATACACATATATTTATGTGCACGGAGCTTCTTCTTATGCATATATATGGTTGTTATTAGGAGTAGTGTAAGTAAGAGAAGGCTAAAACCAAATGGCTTTAGCATCCATGAGCATTTGCTTGAGAGTGCCATCAACATGAAGAGAAACTATGTCTCTTGCAGAACCCACGAACTTGCCACCAATGAACACCGCGGGGACTGTAGGATTACAACCAAGAGCCCTCAAAGCCGTCTCCATTTCTCTCCCATAAGGGTCCTTGTCTAGCTCATGAATTGCAGGGCTAGCTCCTTGCTCGTAGAACAGCTGCTTAATGCTGTGGCTCATATAACATGAGCTCTTTGTGAATATCACCGCGGCTTTCTTTGATGCCAAATCCCTTACTCTATCCATATCCTCTTGTTTTCCTTAATACGTGTATAAAAATGTGTCGATGTGTGTGAAACTTAATTGTTGAGTGTGTTTTTCGCTGTGAGACTTTAACGTGTGTATGTCACCTATTTATAGGGGCTTGGTTGTGAGGAGTAAGTGGATAGCATTAAGTAATGGTTGAATAGAGGGCCGGGGGAGGAGAGAGAAGAGAAAAGTAGCAATCGGATATTGGGTTTGGATAAGGGGAATGCTCCTGGATGATTGATCACGGTGACCCCAGGAATGAACCAAGTCGCTCGATGATGCTTTGAGCATCAGACTTTACTGTGTATGTGATAATTGAAATGTTCTTTGAAGTGTGACCGTGTAGGGAGAGAGATCAATGCTGGAATATAACAACTTTATTTTATTCATTAACTTAATTATGTTACTAATTAAGAGAAATTGATTTTTATTTGGAGCTTCCTGGATTCTCCTCTTAACACAAGAGATCTAACCGCTAAACCAACTACATATTGGTGAAATATTACAACTTTAGAACAATCACACATATAAATACAATATTATAGTTACATATAATTATTACTTTTTTTTATTACATCATATAAATATTACTTGTTTATAGTGTATGTGGTCTTAAAAGAGAGTGGGTTTTGAGAACCGGTAAATTTAGTATCATGTGTTTATGAATTCAAATTTCATAAATAACTCCTTTTGTGGATAAGATTGTATACATCTAACGTTATCAAACCCGGTCCATCCGGTAGTAGCATTGTACACTAATTAATTCACACTTTTTTCGACAGGGTTTTAAAAAAATTCTCTCTTTCGGCTAAGTTCAATTCGGAGCATCAAAGCACATATAAAATATTCTGTGTGTAACATGAATGTATATGCTTGCATGGTTGAGAAATAATCAATAATGCTGTGTTGTCGACGAAATCTGCCAGTGAGAGTGTAGAATCCAATATCCAATAGGAAATTATACGAGGCCAAAGTCAAAGGGGGTGGGGGGTTATGTACAAAGTCTAAGTCTATCATTGTTTGCATGCTATATCTCGTAGATTGAGCTGCCCATATCTCGTTAAAAATGAAAGAACCAGAACAAATGCATAAACAAAGAGAATCTACAAAGAAAACCGAAGTTATTCTACTGATGTTATTTTAACATTAATTTAATTGAGTGATTGATAGTCTTTACATACACATTATTATTGATATCTCTGCGCGCGTGTTATCTCTCATCACCTTTAGCTTCTTCCTGTAGCACGTTCCGCTGATGAATGGTTATGTGGGTTTGCGTGGCTCATCATCTCCGGGAGAGAGATAGAGTTTATCCAATATGTCCCCACTCCTTTTGTCTCGCATCAGATCCTTAGAATCCCATCAGAAAATATATTAAAAAAAAGTTCTGCTAAGTGTTCAATTAGTATTTAATCGTAAAGTCACAAGAATCGCCTAGAATTCTTACCGTAAACTTTGATTATATATAACCAGTCAATTCAGTAATTTGAAATCAAATAGAGATGGGAAAAAAGGAGTCAATGAAAATAAATATCACACATACTTCTTGAGAGAATCAAGTCCTTAAATTGCCTTTCTTAGTTGTAAAGCTACCAAACTTTCGGCGGTATTTCAATAGTGTGATCGAAGGTCATATTTTAAAAATGCCTGACATAGATTTTATGACTATATTCCTCTTTTAAGTGTAAGAAGATCTAGAAGAAAAATTAGCCTCTAAAATATGGTATGATAATCCTGATTTGGTATAGATTGAGTTTTTAGTTGATAATTTTGCGAGCATAAATTCCCGGGCTTTTTTTTTTGCTTAATCATTTCTAGGATTAGTGATGTGAGAATCTTGGTATATATAAGTGAGGAGGCATATGCAGAACACAAGGGTTCTTTGACATCATTTGTATGCTTGGAAGGCACCAAATTATTCAGGGGAATGAATGTCAACTTGAAAGCGATGATTTGATGGAATGAAGGATAAGGTATATTTTTTACTGTTCAATGTTCTATTAAGTGATGGGCCGCAATGCTCTAATAGTAAAACTTATTTTCATATTCCACCGCACACAAACGGAACAGAAAAATATATAACACTATTCAAACCCACTACAATAATTTTTTTCTTAAAGCCACACAAGATTAATGTTATAACTGTATCTTATATCAAGAGTTCTAATTAAAAAAGCATTTTGTAGTCGACGTGCTTAATAATAAAATTTTAGGAAAAAAATTTAGCTCATTCACGATCTAAGGGCAAGACATCTAACTCATGATCTTGGGGCCTATCCATGTGGGATATGGAGCATTATAAACAAGCCTTTTATTTCGTGTATTTTAATTAAAAATATAGTGTGCATGAAAATTAATTTAAGTATCCAATCATAATCTAGTAAATTGTAAAAATTTTATGGAGTACCTATCTATTAAAATAATATATCTATAATAAAATTATAAAATTTTCAATGCACAAAAATATATAAAACTATGCCTAAATTTTATCTTTGTAATAAAACCTCTTTACTTATTTCAAGTGATTTCCTTAATCTGAATTCGATGAACTTCGATCTAAGGTTATCTAACATTATTTTCTAAATTTGCTTTGGCAATTGATCATTATCTTTTTTTCCTTCCCTCTTTTATTCGCTGTTAATTACAAAAGCGGTAATGTGCTGCCTGCTACAATTGGAAAGGGGTGATATTAAAAAAGATATTGTCATTTAATAACTCAGTGATATCTTATTTTACCCATTTTTCTTTAATTTCCTTCTCGGTTGCTGGCTAGCTGGTTGTTGTCTTCATTACCATGGGTGATTCACTTTAAGGCAATGAAACTAAGTAAGAGCACAACATATTCCGCCTTTTGCAAGGAACACAAATATTTGGGAGAATCACAACCCAATCAGTAATTGCTGGAGTTTGGGAAACTAATACCTTCAAATTAGAGGCCTTGCTTTTCTAACGTGTTTTTTACCATTATTTTTCTACCGTGCTTTGATTCATACATTTTTAGGTTATATATTGGGCGAAAATAAAACAGGTTTGAAGGGTACGATGAACATGAAGACATCACTTCATTTGAATTTCTCTAGATAAAACGGAACAGTTAATTATTAGTTGAAAATCTAAATGAATCAGAGTGAGCTCAAGTTTCTTTCCAATCAATGCAAAAGAAACTTCCAGCCCGTTACAATTAAAGACTGAATGGAAAAAATGGCGAAAGAGATTTTCTTAGTAGAATGTGAAAGTGGTAAAGGCTAGTTAAAAACAGAGTTTTGTCCAATCAGAAGGGTGTGGTAGGAAGGTGAGTTTTATCGAGAACCAGGAGGGTATTGAGTGAATTGTTAATTTAATGTAAATGTATACTTGCAACATCACATAATATTAATTTTTTGCTTGAACATAACACAAGAATTAAATAATTAAACTAAATTCTTTGATTTCTCTTAAATAGTAAAAGTGATCATATAATTGAAAATTTTTTGTGTGAACATGTATTTTAAATCTAACTTGCGCCCTAAATAAACTAACTACCCATATGGTTAGCTTTTATTTTATCCCCTCATTTTGATTACTATTTGTTTTTTGAACTGAGTTTTTTTTATTACTATTTCAAGCTTCGGATTATGCTGTTTTTAATGTTAGAATTATAGAATTAATATTAGGGTCAATTTGGATGGATAAAATTGAGATGATAGAAATAGAATTGAAAATGAACGTAAAGGGTAAAAGATGGAAAATAGAGATAATGATTATATGTAAAGTTTGTGGGACTAGAAAAAGTGTGAAATGAAGAGAGAAACCTTATGCTCTGAGATATATGTAAATACATTCTTCATTTACCTTTTCCATTTCCCTCATTATGAAATTTTTTATGTGAACATGTATTTTTTGTAGTCTATCACAAGGGACTTAATAATAGAAAAGTCCCATAAATTCCACATATTAAAGTAGGGTTCTTAGGGATCTTACTTTAATATACTTCAAATACAACAAGATCAAATTGTCCATGAACTTGTTATGCGTGCGCATGACCTTGTCATTCCCGCCCATGACTTCGTCAATGCTTGCCCATTAACTTGTCACAGGGTGAGTTATGACCTTGTGAGAGTTGCCCATGATCTTGTTATATGTGCGCATGACCTCGTCATTCCCTACCCATGACCTTGTCACATGGAGGGACAATATGGTCTTTTTGTATTGAAGTATATTAAAGTAAGGTCCCTAGGGACCCTACTTTAATATGTGGATTTATAAGACTTTTCTACTATTAAGTCCCTTATGAGGAATTACAAATTAATTTTCCCTTTATTTTACGATATTTCTTCATTAAAAAGTGGAAATTATAATTTTGATATACATATATTAAAAGAATAAGAGTATTGAATATGATTAAAACTTAGGGGCATATTTTTCAACTTTTAATTAGTTCCCCTCCCCTCCCCTCCCTCAGTTGAACCAAACAGACCCGGACCAAACCCGGTTTAAAAATCCGCCACAGATCTGAAACCTCTGATAATCTAACCCTAACTCCGAATCGAACGATAATCAGCGTTGGAGTCAGCGTCCTCTGTTTTTGGAGTCAGCGTCAACAGTTGAGTGATTTGTTTATCTTCGAATATCTAATCTCTGCTCCTCAAACACTCATCCTGTCCTACTTTTGTCTTTGTCTTGTTCAAAGGTGAGCAGTGTTCACAACAATACAATATGATTGATGATTGATATTTGATGCTGCCAATTGATATTGAATGTTCACCTCAATCACAATTTGAACTTTCCTTCCTTCTACTTTATTTCTTTACTTGTGCTTCTTCGTTTCTTAAGGATTGCTCTGATGGAGGAGGCCCCAGAGTTGGAGAATGTGGCCTCTGAAGAAGTCATTTCAGATAAAGAAAGACGTGATGAAGTTCTTGCACGACACAGGTTATATATACTACCCGTCCTAAATATAGGACCTAATTGACTTTTTTTTTTTTTGAGAGATTAAGGTTGCGAAATAGGTTATTAAATGATGACATATTTGATATATTTTTAGATTATCCATTAGTTTATAGGTAAAATAAACTAGTTTAAGGGAAAAAATTAGCTAAATCAATCTATAATTAACTTATTTTGCTTTTTTAAGGATATTTTAGAAAAAGTCAATTAGGTCTTATATTTAGGACTGGAGGGAGTATATATATTCCCCATATGATTAATCAATACTAGCCTTTCTATGCATTCATTTATTCTAAAGTGTGCCTCAGCTAATTAGTATTTTTCACCTCAACAACTTGCCTTTCTTTGTTCTCTTGCACTTAATCATTTGTAGAGTGGATCATCTACTTATTGGATACTCAAATTAGGGATATGGTGAAGCTTGTTTTATGATTTGGTGAATTCATTTTTTTGTTGTACATAAAAAAAGAAATTGGTTGGTCCATTGTTTAAAATTTCTTTTGAAAGTGCAATGATTAAAATGAAATTCGTGTTTAGAAAATGTTCAGAAATGGTTAATGAAGTAAAAGTTGCCTATAGTAAATAGAAAATACGTAAGTTTTGAATAAGCTGACGGAGTGAAGTGGCTTAACTTGGTACTGGTCATGATTTATAACCTGGGTTCTCAATCATAGTTTAGCAGTTCAGAGGTTGCTGGAACTTGGTTTAGGGGTTCTCCTTGGAATTTAGAGCTGTCTGTTTCTGTTCTTCAGAACAACATCTCTTAATTGATTGTTTTCAACTTCTTTCTATCCAGTTTTCATCTTCAGACTAGTGTTTTTTTTTTTTTTGAAAATTTCAATTTATAAGCTTCTTATTCATTCCAATAGTTTTTCTATCTCCTGCTTTATCATGGGAAATCCTGGTTTTTTTCTGGAAAATGAATTGTATTCTGAACTAAGGCACCAGAATCCCCAAAGCTGCATGCTATCTTTTTTATGCATACCACTTAGTCTGGCTAAGGCATAGCAGGGCTAACTAAAAAAACTGTTTCAGTTTGATCCCAACGAGTCCTAAGTTTAAAAGATATAAAATGCATATATGCGGATGATTTGTTGCTGAATGTGCCCACACGATGCAACATTTTCTCTTTCCCGTTTGCATGTACACATATAAAATATTATAGCACAAGTGTAGATGTGCACATACGCACATGCTTTCACAAGACAAAACTCTGTACATGTGCATGCTTACATGTGCTCATGCAGCATGGATCAAAACCTGCATTCAAACCCATTTACTTACACATTCTCAGACATGTTATGGCGACATCACACTATGTCTATGCAGTTGCATGTAATCACAAAATGACATTGCACACTTGCACATTTATATGCACACCACACACTCGCACGTGTAAATTTTACAATTAGGAAAATAAAACTATAGCTGGGGTCAAATAATTTTTCTTTCTTAAAGAAAACAATCCTGATGCTTGAGTATTGAATTCTGATAACTGAGGATGTTCATTCTCATCACACCCTTGATTGATTATTGTTTCCCAGCTATGCATTCTGATAATTGTGATTATTCCACGTTAAAAATGCGTGCAGGAAAGAGATTTCACAGTTGCAGAAGAAGGAAATTGAGCTGAAAAAGGCAGCAGCTAAAGGTAGCAAGGCTGAGCAGAAAGCCAAGAAGAAGCAAGTGGAAGAACAGATTTCTCAACTTTCTGCCAAGCTTAAAGAGAAGCATGCTGAAGAATTGGCTAGGTTAGGTTTTAGCAGTAGCGATGGAAATGAAAAGAGCAATTTGGATAGTTTGGTGAAGGCCATAGCTGGAGTCTCAGTTGCCAGTCAACCTGATCATTCAAAGGTCAGCAAAGCAAAGCAAAGGCGAGACAAAAGGGCTCAACAGGAAGCAGAAAGGGAGCAAAGAATCCAAGCTGAGCAGAATGACATTGTAAGTGATCGTGCAGTGGAAGATGAGAAGTTGGATAGAAAGCTGAAGCCTCTTGGTTTGACTGTCAGTGAAATGAAGCCAGATGGGCATTGTCTTTATAGAGCTGTTGAGGATCAGCTGGCCCTCCTCGCAGGGGGCACATCTCCTTTTACATACCAAGAACTAAGAGAAATGACAGCAGAACACATGAGAAAGCATGCATCTGATTTCCTTCCATTTTTCCTGTCAGAGAATCTGGTAGAAGGCGATTCTGATGAATTACTTTCCGATAAGTTCGAAAATTATTGTAAAGAGGTGGAGTCAACAGCAATATGGGGTGGACAACTAGAGCTTGGTGCCTTGACTCACTGCTTGAAAAAGCATATTATGATATTTTCAGGCTCCTTCCCGGACGTTGAGATGGGGAAAGAGTACAAATCTCAAGGCATAACTGATTCCTTAAATTCCAGCATCATGCTTTCATACCATAAGCACGCATTTGGACTAGGTGAGCATTACAATTCTTTGGTTCCAGAGACAATAAAATAGGTATTGTCATGACGATGCTGATATTCATGACTTAAAAGCATTTAGCTGAACAATGTATGCTTGAAATTAGAACCCCTGGATCCCAAATGGGTATAACTACAGTTCTGAACTGTGCTTCCCAGTGGACAATATATATTTTTATAAACAATGTTGGAAATCTCATGCTCAAGTGGCTCAAACGTTGTACTCCTATAAACTTGTCAACTTTCATTGAAGTTTATAAAGCCTATCATGTTTAACCGCATGATCGAGATTTCAAAGGCAAATAACACTTTTTACGAAGGTTAAACTTGAAGAATCCATTGAAAAAAGATATGAAAATCTAAAGTGGTAATGCTAAGCACAATATTAGTTTTTTGTTCTGTGCTAGGCAGCATCAATAAGTTTTTCTATAAATATCTAATCCACGCGTGTTTATTCATGTTGAAACTCCAAAACACTCACGTCAAAATGATGAAAATGTGGACACAGGGCGTCAGCTGATTATGGTGTTCATCACAACATCACCATGTTTGGGTTGGCACTGTCTAAATGCAATTTCGATGGCTTTTATTTGAAGTTTTTAATTCTTGATTTGTTTCGGAAAATTGATGATTTAGAGATGTTCTTCATTTCCAACGTGGTACAAATTAAAATACTTTTAAATGATAAGAATGAACAAAATGAAGCTCAATCCTGGCTTGGTGATGACTGATGAGCTCAATGATTTATGTTTAAGACGAGGAAGTGTAGCTTTCATCTTTACTTATTTCCAAACAAGTGACATAGTCTTGGACTTGGGCTTTTAGGATTCTAATATTCTGTTCACTGCCTACTTATCCATCTTTTCCTGAGTGTGGCCTGTTAGAGCAATAATTGAAGCGTAATTATCTATAATTAAAACAGATTATAGTCTTGGGCTGAAATGGTCATCAACTTCAAATGTAAGCCACTGAAAGACCCGTGATTTCTAATGTTGCAATGTAACCTGCGAACAATACATAGAATCATTTTATTTAACAGTTACTGGTGTTTACCAAGATCAATTCTTGACTACTAGTACCGGATAAAAACATTATAAGGAAACCAATTATTTATGGTCTTAGCAGAGATGCTACACTGAAAATTAAAGAGAAACAAAGAATAAACGGAAAGGGAAGAATACAATAAGCCATAAAAACGCCAGGAACATGATATATAGGTGGTATCATTCGCAGTTGCTCATGAGCTCAGGAGGCTTTGCCATAGATTTGCTGTCAAACGACAAAGCCACAATGGCAAAACACAGCACCAATGGAATTAAAAGGAAATAGTTGTGAAGTGTGGGAGAGGAGGGAAAATTTATCAATGCTATTCTTGGAAATGGTGTCCTTAGTCCAACATCATTAATAACATAGAAAGTCCCAGTATTTCAGAATTTAGATATATCTACTTGGAGCACATGAACTGATTGAATTTTCCATAGGCTTAAACTAAAAAGGTCCAAAGTAGGTTATTGCAATTTGCAAGTACCTATAACCTACCTAATTTTATTGAAGGCTTGTGAGTTTTGACTCTTGACTATCCCAGGCTGTGCCCATCGCAGTACTAACTACTAATAGATTTCTGGAAAATTATCTAACATCTTGACTAGTCAATCTAGTCCTGATAATGAAATCTTTTTGCTACAGATCTTACACACACATGTAAATATAATGATTTCCTGCTTCTAAACTTCTAAAATTACATACTCCCTCCCCTCCTAAAGTGATAGCAACATTTGTAACCAAGAGTGTTTGGTTGAGTGGTAAGACACTCAACCAACCTTAACCATGGTTAGGGGTTCGATCCTATTCTTGAACATGGAGCATGTTAAAACTCTTGGTTGGTTTTCTCACATCGAGACGTCCACAATCAGCGATTCAAATTAGTCTTGGTGGTGGATGTGCCTGATGTCCTACCCAAAATATCAAAGCAGAAATCTTAAAAGAAAAATTTACATTGTTTGTTATGTTTGGCTTGGTGCAACTTCTTTTTATACACCTTTTTTGTTGGGATAAGGAGGAGCCTGACAACCTTACCATGTGCACTGTGACCAGTTCTCCCACAATTAATACACTTCGTGGTATACAATCTCTTTTTACCCGTATTATTTGAATATTTGCTGCTCATACATGAAACTTTCTTCTCCTTTCTTTTTTGGACCTACTAGGTGGCCTATTATACTCTGGTGGTTCATCGGCCTAAGTATAGGAAGTGAACGGGCCAGGCCTGACTTGAAGACTGTTAATATGCTTCACAGCATATCAACCTTTATCCATTAAAAGGGTTTCCACCACCTTTTTGTTTATACACTCAACACTTTAGCTAAGGGGGTTTCGGGGATTATTTTTTCCATTTTTTTAATTATATTTGTTGCCGTCAGTTACCCATGTTAAGCATTAAATGATACTCCATCCGGTCCTAAATATAAGACCTAATTGACTTTTTCTGAAAAATCCTTAAAAAAGCAAAATAAGTTAATTATAAATTGATTTACCTAATTTTTTCCCCTTAAACTAGTTTATTTTACTTATAAAATAATGGATAATCTAAAAATATATCAAATATGTCATGATTTAATAACTGATGAACTCCATAATTTCACATATTTCACTTCACATTTACCTTGGATTGTACATGATTTTTGAGGATACATAGATAAAAATATACACAATTTGAGGTGAAATGAACAACAAATGGAAAGAATGCTTTTGTGAAATTTGGAGTTGAATTGTATATTTTCTTAGTGTAAAAGCTCATCAACCCTCTTTTTATATCTTGTGTAGGAAGAGATGCTCAAGTATAGAAGGAAGAAAGAATCAAGAGGATGAATAAAGGGAGCAAAAGAAACATGAGAATTGAAGAAGCGCGACTGGTGCCCAAACCGTGCCCATGGGCGCGCCCCAAACGGTGCCCGTGGGCGCGCCTTGGGCGCGCTCGGTGCCCAAACGGTGCCCGTGGGCGCGCTCCTGAGATGGACATTATGCAGCTACGCGTTTTGACTGATTTTCACATGGTATAAAAGCTGAAACTTAGGGCATTCAAGGGGGGACTTTCAGACACGAAAATACACACTTCTAGGGCGCTTTTGGGAGTCTTGAAGAGCTTGAAGAACCTTGGAAAATCTTGGGAATCAAGTGGGAAGCTTGAAGAGATTTAGGTTTTCCTCACTTGTGGTTGTAAACTTCTTCTCTTTTCTTCATCTCTCTTCAATGAACTCTTCTATAGTTTTGGGTGTAGTTTTATTTGCATTTATGTGTAACTAAAACCCCAATCTAGGGTTGCTATGAACTTATTTATGGATTGAACAATCTACTCTCTCTCTTTTTAAGTAATTAATGAAATATATGTGTAGTTTTTATCTTGCTCTCTATTAGTTTTAAGTGTTTGATCACCACTTACTTAGTTAAATGAAATATGACTTGAGAAAGTGTATTTTGTTTTAGAACTTGGATAAAAGCATGTTAGACTTGAAGTTTATGGTTTTAAATGAATGATTTGTTGATAACATAGAGATATAGTTATTGACCTAACATAGTCATAATTAGGGTGGTTGAGGAAAAGAACTTGCATTTATTGTGACAAGAGATTGTGCAATAAATGCTAGCATAAATTTGATTTTGACTTGAGAAAGCTTTTTCAAATGCTTTAGATCCCTAGACTTACACATGATTTCACTTAATCACTTAAAAAAGGAGAGGGAAACCTTGGTTCATGAAGTAAATAGGGGATTAGCAACTCTAGGCCTTAATTTATCATTGTTAACTCGTGTTTGAAACTCCAACTCTCTTTGCATTTATATTTGAAACTCATTTCTTATTTGAAAACAAACTCCCAATATGTTATTACTTAAAGTTATTAATGATATAATTAGCGCTAATCACGTTGTTTAAACTACAATCTCTGTGGAACGACAACCCTCTACTATACTACTTTTGACGACCCGTATGCTTACGGAAGCGCATCAAATCCGCGTTAAGTCAATAACCTATCTCGCAACCTTAATCTCTCCAAAAAAAGTCAATTAGGTCCTATATTTAGGACCGGAGGTAGTATTACGTATGGGCCCTGCCATGCAGTGTTTGATTTACCCGTCCTTCCGACTCTATCCGTCATTCCTTTTTGGTATTCTTTAAGGTGTTATGTCGCTAGTATGCTTAGGTAACCTTTTTGTTTGTTTTTTGTATTTCCTTGGTAGACCTCATTGATTTATCCTTTTGGTGTAAATCAAACTAACTTTGTGTATATCTTTATGGTTTTTTGCCGAAGCTTCTATGGAGTTTTGTGAACAGGTTTAGAGGTTGGTTATGGGGTTCTGTTGTTGTGTGTATGTATGTCACGAAGACCTGTTATAACAGTAGATAAATGGAGGCTATGATTCACACACAATTAAGCTACTCTTTGTGTGCTTGAATTTGTCAAGTCCATGAGTAGTTGCTCCTTTGTTCTTCCCTTTTTTTGTCAAGTCCTTTTGTTTTTTGTGAGTTGTATTGTCTTGATAAGGTACCCAGACAAATGTATTTACTGTTGTAGTGTTGTATGTATAAGTGTTCCATGTTATTGGTATGTAAAAAATAGAAAATTGGTCCATTTTGTTTCCATTATGGAGTAATGTTGGTTTAATTCGTTGTTAGTTGGTTTGGCCCAATTTATACAATTTCAAATACAATTTCAAATATAATTTCAAATATGTGGCCCAATTTTCACTTAATATGTGAATACAATAACAACAATAACAAAAATTTATCCCAACTAAGTGGGGTCGGCTACATGGATTACATGACATTACTGTGCTCAATCAATAGTCATGCTTGGAGATAAACCTTTTATCAAAAGATCTCGTTAAATAACTTCGTTAAGAGTTCTCTTCGTTCTTCCTCTTCTTCTTTTGTAGGGATGATAAGCTCCACAATTGCACACACATTTCATCTGAATTTTCTGAGTTATCACATGTATTTGGTAAATAAATAGATAGAAATATAGCAATACTTATAGTGTAAAGAAAATGATATAAAATATATGTGATTGAGATTATGAGTTGAAATTGCTTAATTTTTTATATATATGTTTTGAGGAATTCACCTTCCCTTTCGAGTTAATGTGAGTAGGAACAAATGGACAAGCATAGGAACACCAAAACAATGGAAGCAATGAAGAAGAGAAAAGGGAAACAGGGGTTCACTAGACATGAGCTCTCAACGAACAAACCGCGAATCGATCCAAAATTACACCCTCTCTACCAAATTCTTCGCTGGAGGTTCGCATTTCGCGAACTTATAGCAAACCTGGGAAAAAATGGTTCGCTGAACGTTAGCCATTAGCGAAAGAACAGCGAACCTGCGAAAAAATGAAACTCTGCGTTTTACATCATTCTCACTTGAAAGTTAGGGTTTAAAAGAGGCAAAACAGAGGGAGCTCGACATTCTTCACTTCTTGGGCATTTTGGGAGCTAGGGTTTGGCTTTTGGAGGAGTGGGTGTCATTGGATTGAAGTCTAGAAGAGATTTTGGCTTCAAATCTTGGTTTTTTTTCTCCATTCTCCTTTCCCTCTCTCTCGTTCTATGATTATGCTATCATATGTATATATTCTTTTGGATTTCATGAACATGTGGAGCTAAAGCTTTGATTCTAGGATTATTTGGAACCCTTGTATGGATTAACTCTTAATTCCTCCTCTTATTTTGTGATAAATGTTATATATGTGTTTGTTTTACTCTTCTCTTAATGCTTCTAAGTGCTTGATCACCATTTAGATGTTGTGTTCACTTGATTGATGTTTGAGAGAGCTAAGTTGAGTGTAGAACTTGGGTAAAATAGTGTGAGAACTTGAAGTTTACGTGACAAATGGATGGTTTTGTTGATAAGATAGACATATACTTATTGGCCTCACATAGCCACATTAGGGTTGACACTTAGAAATTGGGTTTTATTGATTGTAACAAGAGATTGCATGATTAATGGAATTAAATACTTGTTCTTGACTCGACGGAGCGTTTACGAGTATTCTAGAGCCCTAGGTTAGCAAATATATAGTCATTGAAAGCAATTGAGAGATGAGACTCTTTAAGTTTATGAAATACAAGAGGGAAAAATAATCTTAGGACCCATTTTATCCTTGAAGTTAAGAATCACTTGTTTATATTTTTTCTTATTTATTTTTATAGTTACTCTTCACATCTTGATATTTGAATCACTCAAATTGAGCGAGAGTGTGATAATCTCTACTTGACCGGGTTTTGGAACCAAATTCTCGTGGGAACGATACTTTTCTCATCACTTTATTACTTGGCGCGACCCGTGCACTTGCGGTGCGAACAAAGGACTCCATACCAATTGATCAACTATTCTTACTAGCTCATCTAGTTATCTTCTTTTTGAACCTTTTGTTTCTTTATATGTCTCCTCACATGAGAGTGTAATAGCCCTTGTGAAGCACAAGACATGACCTATTGTTATAAAATATGTGTGTGTCAATACTCAATAGATTCGACATACTTTTACGTTGGTTGTTGAAGCCTAACACAACCCTACTCCTTTATCCGGACTTGAGACCGACTATTAATATAGGAGAGTATTCCTTAAAAAAATCAAATAAAAGAAATAGTTTTCAAATTAAGATAATAACAAGAAACCCTAGAAATCTTTGTAGTTTTTTTACAAATCTTAACTTGATCTTTGTACTTTTTCAGTTATTATTAGAAACCTTAAAAAAATAACATAAATAATAATAATAATAATAATAAAGTAATAAAATGAAAATAAAAATTAGAAATAAAAAATGAAAATAATAAGATAACCCTTAAAAATTGAACAAAGTAACCGAAAGTATGTTTGTTATATAATTTAATAAATTTTTTTAAAAAAAGTTAATATAATATAATATATATAAACTAATCATTTCTTTATCAGCACTAAATATGGAGAGAGTAACAAGAAATACAATTCAAAATTGAAAATAATAAACGAAAAAAAATAGAGAGAGCAACAAGAAATACAATTCAAAATTCAAAATAATAACCGTTAGAAAAAAATAGAGAGAACTACAAGAAATATAATTCAATATTCAAATAATAATTGTTAAAAAAAGATGGAGAGAGTAACAATAAATACAATTCAAAATTTGAAATAATAACTGTTTGAAAAAAATTGGTAGAGTAACAAGAAATACAATTCAAAATTCAAAATAATAACCGTTAGAGAAAAAAATGGAGAGAGTAACAAGAAGTACAATTCAAAATTCAAAATAATATCGATAGGAAGAGTTATTTGTGAAAAGAAAGGGAGAGGAACACGAGTTGTTAGAAAGGGAAAGAAAAGAAAAAGCAGTTGCGCAACTGGAAAATGAAGACTGAAAGAAATCAATGAAATTAAAAGGTAAGGTTGAACTGAATAATCGGAAGTTTTACATATAAAGCATATTTGGAATGAATAACTTTCTTGTGGGAAAGAGAATGAAAAGTCAAAGATGATATAGAAGAATATGAACAAGAGAAGGACAGTTGAATGAGAATGAAAAGGGAAAAAATGATTTAGTTGTTTTTTTAAGAAACTACAAATTTTCTAAGTATGTAATACAAGGAGAAAATTGAAATGAATTATGGGTAGTTCAGAAATTGGAAATTCTTGAATAAAAACCAAGATGTGTATGAAAAACAATATAAAAAGAAAGGAAAAAACTTACCTCAAGTACTTGACCTCAATTACATCCATTACCCAATAAGAATTTGACACATGTCCAACTAACCCCATACACAACTAACACATGGAGGAGAGAGAAAAGGAGGAGAAAGTGGTGTGGGTTAGTTGGACATGTGTCAAATTCTTATTGGCTTACTGGATGTAATTTAGGTCAAGTACTTGAGGTAAGTCTTTTCCAAAAAGAAATATTGAAAACAATATAAAAAGAAATATTTGAGAATTCAAAGAACTAGAAAATCATACCAGAAATGAAAATATATTGAATTAGAGCTTACGGGTAAAAAAGACAAGACGATTTAGAGAAGGAGAATAGAGAAAGAAGAGGCCATAGGCCATAGCTGTGTGTGAGAGAGAGGGGGAGGGAGGAAAATTATTTAATATGTGAATGCAATTTCAAAATCATCCCATTTGTCTAAACCTTTTATTATTAAGGAGCACAAGTTACATTTCACGAGACAATAGGATAAAGATAACTAACTAATTAACAATAACAATTTAAAACTATGAATAGGAAAGTTGTGATTAGTTGAGACATCCTTCCTGTGCTTCTTCCTCTGAGAAAGCAACATACAGAGTCATTTCAGCGAAGAAGATAACAAAGAAGCTGAATGTTGAGTTTAGTCGGAGGTCATGGGGGTAGGCGGTTGCCCTGCCATATTTATCTTCCTTCTGATAAGAAAATTATAAATCTTTACACCAATGGCGATGGTCATTACCTTTGTTCTTTTTCGGTTACCTCATGCATATGGGGTTTTTACTTTCCATTCGGAGGTTCTCTAAAACGTAGAGTTTTTAATTTTCTATCTTTTGACATTCTTCACTGGAGTTGGCAACCTATTTTATTATAGTTGTAAGAAAAGTCATGCTAAAAAAGCAGGAATATTACTATGATAGTATAAAGTCATGTTCTCCTTTTTCCTATAACGAGGATTTCCCAAAATGATCATTTATTAGAGCTTGATTATTGTACAATTTCAAAAAGTCTCCTTCGACATATATAAGGCTGAGGATTCTGCTTTTTTTGTTTATTGTGCTTAGTACTGTCAATATTATTGTTCTGCCCGAGTATACTTTGTCTTTGTTTTATGTGGTCACTAGTCAACAAGAAACTCACATGTTTGATATTCTAGGAAGTATGAATCCTTATTGCCATGCCTAGGACACAACATGATTATCTTGATTTTTCATTATTGCCATGGCTACTTGAAAGTGAGGCCGTATGCTATGTTAAAAAATGTGTGAAAATGTAATCATTATAATTGTCAATATTATATTTTTCAAGATGATGAAATATTCTCCATCTTCTTAATCTATTTAAACACTTTTTTTTGTGTGTGGGAGGGGTATGACTAAAAGGGAGGTTGGATATAGTTTGATACTTATTTTGTTTTTATTTTGGGAGCTTGATTCTCGATAAAGTTAAATATTAACGTGATGTGATTCTATTCACTTCCTTATTATCGCATATAAGACTCACGTCCGCTTTAAACTTCCGAATGCATATACATAGACATGATGTTATATTTCAAAAAACAACATTCCATACATTGCATGTTAAACCTCACGGAATTTGTTTCTTAGACTTGGTGGAAGTATAAACTATGGGTAAGCTATTATCAAATTCAACACAACTAACACTAAGAAACGGTTAAAAACTTATCCAATATTTCTCATGATTTGAGACAAAATGTTATATTTCATAAAAATAACATAGAAGTCTAACATTACCTAATTTTGATAAAAAAAAAATAACATTTGTTTATAACAAACACAGAATTTTCATCTCTTTAAAATCAAATAACAATAAACTTAGTTATATAAATGAAAACACCAAATCTAACTTACACATCTCACAAATCCTTATCAAGTTTTGGGGCCTTTATATTCGGATTAGCCTTCCTAATTGCATCACGCCCAGAATTCTTGTAATCATAGCTACAATCATGCTTCTCGGGATAACGATGTGTGCCACAAAATGTGGCACCACACTTGCATACAAATCCAATCAAACCAACTTTTTTGTTACAACTACTACACCGACAATTTGCTACCTTTGGAGGTCCCTGATCAGACGATAACGACAAAGCTTCTGAACTAACACCAAAAAGTGATTGCGGTGACGAGTCCGATTTAGGCGTCTGATTAAGAAGAAGAACATCTTTAAAGGATTCCACCAAAGCGTCTATAGTTGAGTCAGTTGAATTCTCTTTGGTCAGAAAGCCTTTGTAACACTTAGAGCATAGATTCATGGTGCTTGCCGTTCCAAAGAAACCACAATTGTTTGCGCATGGCATGGGCTCTGAAGCTTGGTGGCTTGTGTCGTCTTCCTGATGAGAACCCATATTCTATATTTTTTTCTGCGATCGAGGGAAATTAGAAGATGATGTAACAATGGAGAATTTTTGGCTTTATATGTTGCTTGTGGTAATATATATATATATATATATATATATATATATATATATATATATATATATATATATATATATATATATAAGCTCATGGCGACATAACAACTTGTCACAATATGATTGGACTAGATGGATACCTAATTATTTAAAGTTACGAAAAGATAATTCAAACAGAAATATTATCATTTTTATTTGAATTCCTTGCATTTTTATTTTTTATTTTGTTCGTATTCAGTTTAAAATTCCAAAATTCTTGGAACAATATCTTTTAATCTATTATATATACTAAAAGTGGTGGCAACATTTCTATTGGACCATTTGCCACATTATGATTGAACCACATGGATACCTAATTATTTAAAGTTAAAAAAAAATAGTTTCCTTTTTCCGAATTTCTTGAATTATTAATTTTTATTTCATTTGTATTCACTTTTAAAATCTCAAAATTCTTGGAACAATATCTTTTAATCTCTTATATATACTTAAAGTGGTGGCAACATTCCTATTGGACCACTTGCCACTATATGATTGGATAACATGGTTACCTAATTATTTAAAGTTAAAAAATTCAAAAAGAATCAATTTCCATTTTCAAATTTCTTTTACTAGTAATTTTTCCTCTTAATTCTTTTACTAGTAATTTTTATTTCGTCTAGATTGAGTTTTAAAATTACAAAATTTTTGTATCAATATTATTTAATCACTCTAAAATAAATGGATCCTGATTATTATTAATGCAATAATTTGCTATAATTGGCTATTAAATTAGTAAACATTCAACAAATAATCAACGAATAATTTCAAATAATCTTTTTAATTCTTTGATTTTGTCAACGGTTAATAAGAAAAATTTGTATTTATAGCCTTTGATCCTATCATACTTTTAATGCATTTGATTTTGTTGAATATATGCATTTGATTATTATCACAATAAATAATAATATGATTGTTTTTCATAAGTGTGTGCTTATTTATATATATATATATATATATATATATATATATATATATATATATATATAATGTAGCACAATTGTAATTGATAGTTTGATACAAAATCTCATAATAAGTTTAAAAATCAATAGACCTAATAATAAAACCAAAACATAAAAAAATATCTAAATTTACATATCACAGCCCAAGTTATTGTTGAAGTGGTTACAAATTTTTTATTTTCAAACTATTATAAGATATTTAGCTTTTTAGACAACATATTTGTGGAATACATGTGCATCACACGAGACAATTATCTAGTTTTTAGTTGACAATAGAATGATCCACACCAACAACGCAAGAATATGAATATGATATAATACAAAGCAACAAGAGTGTACAAGAAGACGCAAGAACACAAATATGATACCTTAACAAGAGCATAAAAAGAAATGCAAGTACACTAAGGTGAGAGAATTCAACAGTTACATGTGTAACTTTATATTAAGTTAAGGGTACATATGTAATGTTAATAAATAGGCTTAGCTCGGCCTATTAGGCTTAATAAACTAAGGCAAGCATGACTTGGGTAGGGCCCAAGCCATGCGATCTGACCTGAGTGAGTTAGGCGATCTGACCTTTTAGACTTCTACTTACAATTGACAATCATAAATAGTAGATTATTTTAATTAAATACACGTACAGTAGTACAACATCAATAAAACTCAAAAGTTTATTTCATACGTGAGATTGACCATATAAATCATACCATCTCATAGAGATTATTGATCAACAATCATATATATACTTAAATTGTTAATAAAGAGGTTTCTTTCAATGATTTGATCGTTTACTTCGGTTTACTCGACCCATTTTTTAGAGAATTGCTTATTTAATTTCTTAATTTGCTCTACTCCTAACGAGTGCATTATGTTCTTACAAAATACATGCAATGTTTAATTTTTGGTGACGAGATACATGCAATATTTGAAGAAAAAAACATGTTTACTATACCGACAAATGTTGGTCCAGTTGGTAAAGTGATTTGACTCATAACTATGTGGTTGTGAGTTCGAATCCCGGCGATATGAGGACCTTGTTTGTAGGCGATCTGTAAGTAGCTCTTTAAGCGCTCAAAGAATCCGGAGGCCTGCCCTAGCCCAGGTGAGCCCTGGATCTAACTCATCTAAACTTTTTGTTATAAAAAATTTCTACTATGACTACTCGATTTGTTTTCCTTTTCTCTTGTTTTATTATTTGTCGGAATTAGGATTCTGTATCATATGATAAATAGAAAGTTGTAGTTATGAAGCACCACGTTATCAAAATCGGATATACTCCCTCCGGTCCTAAATATAAAATCTAATTGAATTTTTTGGAAAATTCTAAAAAAGCAAAAAAATAAGTTAATTATAAATTGATTTACTTAATTTTTTCCCTTAGACTAATTTATTTTAGGGAAAATTAATTTGAGGTCCCCCACAAGGGACTTAATACTAGAAAAGTCTCAAAAGTTGAAATAATTAATGTAGGGTCCCAAGGGACCTCACCTTAATATATTTGAAAATTGAAAAGACACTTTTGCCCCTGCCCTTTTATTGATGGGAAAAACCTGACAACTTAATGGGCAGTCGTGACAACTCGATGGGCATAACTTGACAACTGAATGGGCAAATGTGACAACGTGTTGGACATGTACTTTAAGTTAATTGCCCAAACTCAGTTAAGTTAATGGGAAAAACCTGACAACTTAATGGGCAGCCGTGACAACTCGATGGGCATAACTTGACAACTGAATGGGCAAATGTGACAACTTGTTGGACATGTGCTTTAAGTTAATTGCCCAAACTCTGTTAAGTTAATGGGAAAAACGTTATCACATTTGCCCATTTAGTTGTCAAGTTATGCCCAACGAGTTGTCACGGCTGCCCATTAAGTTGTCAGGTTTTTCCCATCAATAAAAGGGAGGGGCAAAAGTGTCTTTTCAATTTTCAAATATATTAAGGTGAGGTCCCTTGGGACCCTACATTAATTATTTCAACTTTTGGGACTTTTCTAGTATTAAGTCCCTTGCGGGGGACCTCAAATTAATTTTCCCTTTATTTTACCTATAAACTAATGGATTATCTAAAAATATATTTAATATGTCATCATTTAATAACATATTTCGCAACCTTAATCTCTCCAAAAAAAGTCATCTAGGTCCTATATTTAGGACCGGAGGTAGTATATTCCAAAATACAAAGATAGAAGAAACGAAGAAAACCCCCTTTATTTTATTACTAATAAAGCAGCACATTGAAATCGTTTAGGGGTTCTAAAAATCCAAATCATGCGATATAAGATTAGATTTATACAAAAATATAAATGCCTCGTTGCACGAAAATGAATCTCATTCTCCAAGAAAGCTTTGGAGAAAGCTTTGGAACCATTATTTGATTAAACCCAAAAACACCAGGCAACTTGTCAATCCACAAAACAAACAGTAATGCAGGTAACGGTCCATTATTATAAAAAAATTTCACAAACTTTCTCATCCCACAGTATTCTTTTTACACTCGATTCCTCACCATATAAATAGGCAATTCATAAATTTAAATCTCATCAGTCTCCATACAAGATACTTACAACCTTTTACACTTTTCATCTATATATAACCTGAGTTTAGCTTCATCATTTGACGTGAATCATTTATACACACACAAGCGCGCGCTAGCGATGGACTTGATCACAAGCATGGTGGCAGAGAAGCCAGTGGTGATATTCAGCAAGAGTAGCTGTTGCCTAAGCTACTCAATTAAGTCACTGATAAGTGGTTTTGGGGCAAATGCCACAGTGTATGAGATTGATCAAATGAGCAATGGGAAGAAGATAGAGAGGGAACTGGTTGAATTGGGATGTGAACCAAGCGTACCTGCTGTGTTCATTGGCCAACAGTTCATTGGTGGTGCCAACCAAATCATGAGCCTCCATCTCAGGAACGAACTTGTCACTCTCCTCATGAATGCCAAAGCCATTTGGATTTGGAACAAAAAGTGATCAGAAATCACTTATAGTTTGCTTCTTCTATGATCATTGTTTTACTTCTCTCTGAATCAATCCCCATCCTTCTTCATCTATTTAATTTCCATTTCATCTTGTTCTTATTCTTAAGTACAAAATAATTCTGATATATTTCAATGCACACCTATGTGTTTAGTCTGGACCCGCATATGATGGCAATGTTTGCTCATAATATATTTCTGATAATTCGAGTATATAATAGTGAATGTACTGTTATAATAACGACAAGACTCTTAATTACGTACTATACATACTGATATACTGCCTCCGCTTCTAAATATAAGACCTAATTGACTTTTTTTTTTAGAGGTTAAGGTTGCGAAATAGACTGTTAAATCATGACATATTTGATATATTTTTAGATTGTACATTAGTTTATAGGTAAAATAAACTAATCTAAAGGAAAAAATTAGGTAAATCAATTTATAATTAACTTATTTTGCTTTTTTATAGGATTTTCTAAAAAAGTCAATTAAGTCTTTTATTTAGGACCGGAGGGAGTATAATAGTGAGTGTACTGAACGACAAGACTCCTACGTACTATACAGGCATTCTTGTTTTCAGTTTTCTTTCTCTGCACGGTCATGATGTATAAACCGAGCTCAAGAGGAAGAGAAGCAATAAGCCTGATTTGATGCTTTAATTTGTATATGCCGCTCTTCTCCTTAATATAAGAATAAGCTGGAGATGAATTTTAGTATAAAATATAAGGACTTTTTTTTCCATTTTATCTCTAATGTTTATCAATTTCCTTCATACTAATTTGTCTAACTTATTAATTAATATGTATAATCTAATAATATATATTTCAGAGAGATACTATAGTAGTTTAGTTAGTTGTTTGTTTGAATTCTTTGATCTCCATTAATCAACTGAACGGTGCATTAAGATCCGAAATAGAATCATTGATTGAAGTGAACAAACAAGCGAAACTTCAGTTCAAAAAAAAAAAAACAAACAAACAAGCTAGCGAAACCTTTGCATTTGAGCCGTTTTATAATGAGAATTGATAGATCAGACAACCAGAGTTTACTTCGAGTTCCTTTCCCAAGCTGCAGGGCACGTGGCACATTCTGTGTCTAAAACACATGCATTGCTTACAATAAGGTTAAATAACTATATGCATGTGCACATGCTATTTTGCTGTTGCCTCATAGTGCAATTCAATGGCTTCAAAAGATAAAGTGAGAATCATTGAATTATATCCTGAAATGACATTTCTTTGATCGAAGGCCAAAGAATCTCTCTTTTCCTTTCTGATTTCGTTTACAGTATGTTACGGGTGTGAGTATAACGACAACATTTGCTGACATGGCTGCATGAGATCTCTTGCACTATCAACTAACTAATCAAAGCTTTATTAGTCCATTAATGCTTATCCAACGCCATTTTCAAAATTAACGATGGCAAAAGTCACCGAAAGCAACATTTTAATTTCCTGGTCAAAGTTTGCTAGCTTGTTAAATTACTAGCCTAGTAAAGACTGACTTGTAAAATATATTTGGATCTTTCTTCCGCACTTTTTTCTTTAAATATACAGTTTATCCTCATAACTCATAAGTTTTCCTCATGACCATATTGGTCAAAAGATGCCCATCAAAAGGGTTGTGCTTTTGGGTTATTAAAGGAGATACTCTACAAAAAGCTGAATCTTCAATTTATTTAATTTTCAAATAATATTGCATTGTGAGGAAGATAAATGTCTCCTTGACCTCCCTCCCTATTTTGTCTCAATTTAATAAGTTTGTAGTTAGATCAAGTTTCTGTAGTTTAGAATGAATATTGTAGGGGAAAATATCGTTGTAATATTAAATTTGTAATGTTTAATTAATACATTTTTTATTTACACATATACCCATACTATTATGATTATTTGAATGTAATGAACAATTTGCACCTAAGGAGCTCAAACGATCAGAAAATCTTATCGAAACAGATGCTTTCAAAGTCTAGACACAATTGTTTAATTGATTTGTGCAATTGAAATCAACCAAGGATCGGAATGCTTCTAGGCTGATTTATCCAAAAAAAACTTCTATCATAAAAGGAAAAAAAATTAATATCTGACGTTGCACTATTCCTATTGTGAAGGTTAGCTTGTTGTTACATAGAGGGTGTCTTAAAATTGGGAAAACAATTACTCAATTTAATTATGAAAAGAAAAAGAAAACCATCATTCACCTATTTTCAAGATGAAGATTCATAAACACTCTGTCAACGAGTTTCTATGATGAAAAAATAAATTAAGTGGATATACACATAATCTCCTAAAAGAAAAATGTTAGTCATTAATTAACACTAGTGGTGAATGGATAACTGTAGAAAATATTGAGGAAAACCCCCTGGTAAACAATGTAAACGTGTACTCCAAAAAATGTACGTGTCCAAATTAAAACGACCTATAATGAATGGATATCTGATCTCTTACACCAAGCATCATCTGAACGTAAGTATAGTCAATAAAATCAACCAACGCCTCTGGCATTCATTCCTTTGAAGCATCTTTAGAGTTACACGGAATTTAAAACGCAAACAAAGATATGTAAAAACATGAATGCTAAATTGGGGTTGACAGATAATAATGATTAAATTTTCACGAACTTAAGTTGCAAAACGCAAACCTTCAATCTTGTGGCTATCTTTTAATTTTCACCTAGCATCTCATCTGCAACTGTTAACGTTGGCCAAGGAATTATACGCTTTGAAGGCTTGTTGACGTCTATCCCCACAACCTCATCAAGCCTACAAATATAATACTACCTCGGTCCTAAATATAGGACCTAGATGACTTTTTTTTGGAGAGGTTAAGGTTGCAAAATAGTCTATTAAATCATGACATACTTGATATATTTTTAGATTATCCATTAATTTATAAGTAAAATAAACTAATTTAAGGGAAAAAATTAGGTAAATCAATTTATAATTAACTTATTTTGTTTTTTTTAGGATTTTTCAAAAAAGTCAATCAGGTCTTATATTTAGGACCGGAGGGAGTACATGAGAAGTTAATGTCCATATATTGAAAACCTGTAACTCCAAATGTTAAATATAAAGACAATCAACTCGGAATAAGCAAACACACTTCTTCATGAATTTTGCAACCTCTGGAAGTTCTGGTTGAATAAAAAGGCGTGAAGCAAACATGGAGCTGGCATCCTTCATTTTGTCTGATATGGCACAAAAAATGGAAAAAATAATGAATATAATGAATCACAGATAAAATGAAGGTAAATTTAATAAGCATGTGACCCACTTATACTAACCGTTAAGATATGTTACACCATTATATGATATGGGTTTATATTCTTCCATGTAAGCTAGAAGTTGGTAAGCAAAAACACCCCAAAGAGTACATTCAATTTGTTCCATCCTAAAAGGTGAAATATTAAATGACATGAAGTTGGTTTGTTTCTCCATAATAACATATAAATATAAATGTTGAAGAGATTATTAGTAATAATTAACTCTACCTTAGCACGGAGATTGTTACTCGCCTTAACCACAATTCACGTGATCTCTAACTAATGTAAGCTTACCAATAATATCTGTCATATATGAAGCAGTTTATATTACATCCACTATGTGATAATTCTTGGAACACTAATATTTCTCAAATTTTGATATGTTTTATGGTCTGTTTGGTGGCAAGAAACCCAAGAAAGTGGGTTGCAAATAATTTATAAGTTAAGGGGTAATATGGTCATTTACATATATCCCGGGCCCCACAAGTTTTCTCTCTCCATCTCATACTTATCGTGGGGCCCACAAACTTTACTCTTTCATCATTACCCCTATTTTCCATCTCTTACCCTTTCCAATTCTAATTCTTAACTTTCTTTCTTCAAACCAAACACACTCAAAACTTTTTACTAAGTTAGTAACAATGTTTAGTAAGTTAGTGTTTGCATTGAAATAATAAAAGGAATCGTAACATAATTAATTACAACTTTTTACTAAGTTACTTCAAAACTTTTAGATGCAAGAATGGAGTACTTGATTAGTAAAAATGGCTCATGAGTTAGATGCAAGAATATACTTGATTAACGTATTAAGATCTCCCGTACAACTCTAAACGGACATATACTCCCCTATGCACGGCAGCTTATACATGTGCATATTTTTTCATTAGATGTACAAAATATTGATGATTACATTATCTTTACGTGCATAATCATTTCCCTATAATTATTTGTTGACTTCGTCGCACACAGGTACAATCCACCAGCGATTGTTGGTATATTGAATATCCTTCAACACCCCACACAAATACGGAGACATTCTTACGTGAACCCGGTGCACCACGTCATTTGTGGTCTAGCCAATCACAAGTAGACACATATGGTCTGACGTGTAATTTTTAATTTGATGTGACACCCTAAAAAAACTCAACTAACCTTAAAAAATATTTTTATTTACACTATAAAATAAAAAAACAATGAAAACATGATATTTGAATTTTTTTAGTGGTCAGTTCCTATTTTTAGAGTGCCACGTCAAATTAAAAATTACACGTCATATCGGATGTGTCTACTTGTGATTAGTTAGACCACAAATGACGTGGTGCACTGGGTTCACGCAAAAATGTCTCACAAATACGATCCATTGAAAAAAAATATGTATGAACTTAGAGTATTACTCTGCACATTGGATGCAAAAACTACACTATCATGAAGTGATAATTCTTTCCAGTTCTCAAATGTTGAACCAAAATAGAAGTTGTTTGCTTTCCCTAAATCCTCATTGACTTGCAGAGAGTGATTGTTGCAGCACTCTAGCACTCATTTGGGTTGGGCCAACGCAATAGCATATTTAACACTTGTATGTTGAGAAGTATGATCATCTAAAAGAGCCTATCATGCATTCATCTGGTTCCATATGCATGAATTGGCATGATAATAATTTCTTGACTCCTTATGCCAATGTATGTATGTATGCATGCATGTAATTTCTTCGATGCATCATGATCAAAGAAAAAGATCATGACCTGTGTAACGGATCATAAAATTAGAATAAAAGGAAAGCTAATGACTCGGATCGATATTGGATGTGGAACACGGGAACACCAAAGATAACATAGAAGCTACCAAAGATAACACCCATTGTGAAATTCGATGCTTCAATGACTTTAACAAAAATGAAATTGTGGATGAAGAGACATGGAAGTCAAATGACCCTTGGCCTCAAGGTTGAGCCATTTTTATTATAAGAATCTGAGATAAGAGGTCAGGTCAACTGGGATTTTTCCCCAATCTGCAGGCACGTGTAAAATTCTGTGCAACAATACACTTACCTTAACATTGTCTCTAGATCTCATTGGATGCTTATTGGATAAGAGATTATACCATGAGCCCTTTCTGTAATCCAAAGCTAGGAATCTCTTTTTTGTTCTGTTTTTCTTGGGTTACATTTAATGTTGAAATAGTGACAACATTTGCTGATATTGTGTAAGTGGCCATCGAATTTTTATCCAACGATATTTTCATAAATGATATTGATAAATCACCAAAAGGAGTTTTTCTCCATATATCAACTAATTTAAAAGGAAATTTCTGGTTTTTTGCATTTCTCATTCATTGAGACTAGTAAAACAGAATTTTCATGTCTCTTTCAGACTTTTTAATGTTAACAAAAAGTTGCCTAAGAGATGGTTGTGATTTTTGATCCTTATCTAGCAAATCTTAATTTTCAACCGTATCAAAGGTAAAGGAAGTTTTACATGATTTTATTAAAATATATCAATTGCAGCTGCAGATTGAAGACATGACATGAACAAGCAATGGTGTGTACAGAATTACACCTACAGAGGAGGCATCAGAGGCTTGAGAAAAAAGAGTTTTTTTTTTTTTGAAAAAAACAGAATTTCTGATCATAAATCACATGCTTTTATCGCTGAGCATCTCCTATATTCATTAACACAATGCGTGAAAAAAGAACAAGAATCTTTTTTCTGTTTCCCCTTCTAGTAACCTTGAGTGGATTTGGATTGGTAACAAAAATTTAACAGGGAAAGTAAAGAAGACATTGGTTAATTGCCTTTAAATTAGCATCTTCTTTCCCTCTTCAAGATATCTCTTTTTCTATTTACCTTTCAGAATTTTGGATTTGAACTTGATGCGAATTTTGTGAAGAGACGAAAAGTTGCTACTGAGCACTCATTGGGATAATCGCAAACTTGTGTCTCCAACTTTTCAGATGCTCACAAAACTTAACAGAAACAGTCCTGTTCTCATGATTAAACAGATGAAATGCATTTATCATTAATTCACATGTGTTTGATCGTAAAACAAAATAGTTTAGCATAATACATGAGATCATTATAGTTTAAGCTTGTTCTTAAAATGGAAGATGTCAGAACTAGCGAGCCTTCACATAGCCAACATATAGGGTCAGATTCATTGTGAAACTGAAAAAAGCCAAAGTGAGATTACTATAAAGGCCTAGTTGGGAATCAAGAATCAAGTTATGTTAAGAGTTTATTCTCTTGAATATGTTATTCTGTGTCTGAAAAACAATCCAAATTTCATCAACCAGTGAGCTAATATAAATAGGCCATATCCTCTCAATAACACAGCACAACACAACACAAAACCAAACTCAAAGTGAAGCCTAAGCTAAGCCATCCAAAACCAATCAGAAAAATGGAAATGGTGACAAGATTGGTAGCAGAGAAGCCAGTGGTGATATTCAGCAAAAGCAGTTGCTGCATGAGCCATACAGTGAGGGCCCTTATATGTAGCTTTGGAGCAAATCCTACAGTGATAGAAGTTGACAAGTTGCCTAATGGGCAACACATAGAGAGGGCTCTTATGCAATTAGGCTGCAAGCCAAGTGTTCCTGCTGTGTTCATAGGCCAACAATTCATAGGAGGTGCTAATGAAGTTTTCAGCCTTAATATTCAGAACAAGCTTGCCCAGTTGCTTTTAGCTGCTAAAGCCATCTTCATCTGGGCAAGCTAGCCTCTATATACATATCTACATATCTCTCTGCATATTTCAAATAAACACTTAATCTTCTTACTATGTGGTTTATTTTCATGTTTTACAAGTTTTGGTCTGTGTCATAGTCAAGAGCTTTTTGAAGCTCACTTTTCTTTTTTGTGAGGAAGCATTGTACCATGTTACTTGAGAAACTTGTCATATGATCAACTTAGTTCAATGCAAATTTTGAGAATTGAGGTGGCTTATTTCAGTCACAAATGATCGTGCCCAGATTATATCATATCGATGAAGTAACAAAAATAAAGTGATTCCTTAAGAGATACAGTATATATTATGTATATACGCATTGTAACTACTGTTGAGGTAGGCGTGATGTCATTAGACTGTACAGTGCAAGGCATATAATACCTGCATACGTATTTTAGGATATTTAACTACGTTTGATCATCTGATAACATAATGGATTAATTGATAGATCTAGTTGATGCCTCAACGGTGACTGATATGAAATTTTAAAACATGACTGCCCTTTGGAATCAGTTTCTCTATTAGTCCAAAAGACAAGTAGAGAGAACTAGGCATTAATTAAAACCTTCTAGATTTCATATGGATGGTCTAGATTTGATTTTAAATTCTGCATCTATTAAAAAGATTTACTAGAATCAAATTTAGATGGTCATATGAGGTCTAGAGACGGTTTAGATATTTCTAACTCTTTCTACTCATATTTTTCATACATAGTAAACATTTCAATGACATTTTGTTATTCATAAATACACAATTTATTTAGGAAAAGTTATCAGCATGTAACTTTAAGTTTGATTTCTTAACATACAATGATTAGAGGATCCTGACAAAATTTATAAATTAGGAGGACTGAATTGTAAGTTGATGAAAAGTTAAAAATACTAAAGATATTTTTTCTTGTCTCCTTGAAAAGTTTTAAATAGCTAAATTATGCAAATAAAAATTTTTAAAATTAGTTCAAAATGATAAATATTAAAAAATGGTCTCTTTCATAAGTTTCCAAAATAACCTTATGTTATGATGGGGTAAGTATGAGAGAGAATAAATAGAGAAAGAGATGAGATAGAATAAGTGGAAAAATGAGATGAGAGAGGCATATACATAATAGCAACCAAAGTTGTGATTTTCTACTCATGTTATATTAGAAAATATACATTTTAATTAATAGATACATATTTTAGGATATATTACATCAAATATTATATATATATATATATATATATATATATATAATATTTTGAAAAATATGTGTTTTATGTTAAGTAATAAATAACTTTTTGGGTTGAGTTAAATGGACGGGGCAACACCCCTACCAGATGTCTGGCCTTACCCAATTTTAGTGGATGGGACAACACACCCTAACTCTCCCTCGGCCTTGTCCTGAATTTTAGAAATATTCATTTGGGGTTGGGTTAGACATTTTCTGGTCTAGGCATTGCACATACAAGGTGGCTAAACATCATTCTCACCTCTATACATGATTATGGATAAGATAGTAAAACTGCCCATAACATTGAGACATCTCCAAATACCAAACTGTAGTTTATAAAAAAGTTTTCTCCAACACAATGAGTTAACATGAATGGTAAGTACTCTCGTTCCTTAAATAAGTGGTTGGAGGTTCGATCTCCAGCCATTGTAAATGGAGCAAACCCAAAGACTAGTTGTCTACCCATTTTGGGACTTCAGAACAATCTGAATTAGTTGCACTTAACACACAGGTGTGAATAGCTTGAAAAGATTTCTTAAAAAAAATGAAGCCTATAAATGATTAGAATTACTTAATTATGCTATCACAGAGAGAGTGTAATATAATATATTTTGTGAGGATTTAAGCTCAGTATTACGCAAAAAATAGTTGGAGTATGCGAATTTGGAAATGAAGTTATGATTAGGTCCATCCAAGGAGGGTGATTAACAAGAGAAGCCAGTCCAGTCATGTAAAATTCGATACCATATGAGCTTCACGGTGAAGAATTAAGATGCTTTTTTAGTAGTACGCTTTAAAAATCTTTCTTCACTAGTACAAGCCTATTTTCCATTCAGCCGATGAGTAGTACATAGATTTCAAAAATTGAAAACATGAATCAATACGTGGGATATCCTTTGAACACAGAAAATAATAGGACGGTAATAAAGAAAGACATAAACATCAAACATAAGAACTTGTCCAAGAATCCATATAGATGTATATAGTCCCACACTCTCACTGTATGTGATGCCAAGAACTGGCATTGCACTGACATTTCTATTATATACTGCTTCTTTTAACGAATATGCTAAACCTTCCTTTTCAAATACACCACTCCTAATTAATCTTTTCTCTACACAAAGCAAGGTGTAGCTTTCATGTCCATTTGGAATATATCTGTTGATTTTTTGCTGCCTGATTTAGCTGGGGAGTGCTTTTTTAAGCGTGGCTTTATGGGATGGATCACATATTTTTTACACTAAAAAAATAAGCCAAGAAACAAAGTTAAGTTGACTTGTAATAAATAAAAATATCTTGATGTCTCAAGCCCCTGGAATGTAGATGAATGAATAAGTTTTCTTTGCAGCTTTCAGCCAATAAAATCACCGAAAGCTTCAATACTATATATACTCCCTCTAGTCCTATTTATAAGTCGCCAACCGCCCATATTGTACAAATCAAGGAATGGTGGTTAGCGGCGGTTACATCATTAAATTGGTCTTGTTTTATTTTTCATTTCCATTTTTGCCCCTCCTCACAACTATTAAATGAGTCATAATGATGCAAATAAAAGTAAATGTAGAGATCTTTTTTTTCAATGACAGGGGCATATTTGGAAAACTTTAATTAATGAGTTAGTTAGTGGTAGTTGGCGACTTATATTAAGGACCAAAATTTAGTGACAGTTGGCGACTTATAAATAGGACCGGAGGGAGTATATATCACAAAAGCATTAAATCATTAAACTAACAGAAACGGTGCCGTATTGCGATTATTTCTGACAGAAAAAAGAGAAAAATAAGAAAAGTCGACTCCGCTGGGGATCGAACCCAGAATCTCTGGTTCCGTAGACCAGCGCCTTATCCATTGGGCCACGGAGTCATTTGACTTTAGGGCTGCATCTTGAATATTAAATCTAAGAACATTAATTAAATCTCTCAGATTATTTAATTGCAAGATCTCAATTATTTTGGCATATTTTAAAATAAATATATCTCCATGCTAATTTTAGTTCAAGTTAAAGGATGCACTACATCTTTCTTTCTTTGTAGATAGAATGCAGATTCATTAGATTTTATAGGCTTATAATTACTCACCAAAATTGTATGAATATGAATATTGTTGATTAGAGATCCATTTATACCAATGTTATTCACTCCCAAAAGAGCAAATACCGAAATTTGGATGCCTAAGAAAACAAGTTAGCCTCATATATTATCAAGAATAGTCAAAATTCTCAAATAATCTAAGCCCATGTTTGGTTAATGATACCATTTAAACACAACAAACCCACCACCAAAACTTAAGTTATCCACTGGATAAATAAAACACAAAAAATCACACTACACATAAACTATACATCAATTATGCCATACATATTTATATTATACATTCATTCATACATGATCATGAAACTCTTGTTAAAAAAATAAATTTGATCATGAAACTGAGTGACGCCTTCTCTTTGGAAAAGGAAACCGATTGTCAGCACTACTTTTTGCTCCAATTGGCTTAATATTGTTGATCCGAAACAAAGAATTAAGCTTGCTAAGCTTTTTAGTAAATGACTTGAATAGTTTATTAGCAGGATGAGACCTCACAAGCTCTTGCTTCATAGACACGTGATCTTTCTCCAAATCAGTCAGCCTCATTCTCATTCTTGCAACTTCAAGCTTCAGTTCTCTATTCTCCCTTCTCACTGATGCATAGTTATCTCTTGGTGAAATGGCTCCACTTCCTGCACCACTTCCTGAACGTTGAGGAAACTGACCATTGAAACCTGCAAAGAATAATTGGTTGTGTCCCCCACTCATGGCATTTCTCAGCCTGATTTGCTCAAAGTACAACACTTGCACTGCCATTTGCACTGGCAGCCTTTCATTCTGAGCTGCATGGCTGCAAGCTTCTTGGGACATTTTTTGACAGTCTATGGTTTTGCATAGCCTGTAGCGGTCTGAGTCCTTCATATTGGGATGAACCTGTGAGAAAATAAAACATAAATAATGTAACACACACACACACACACACACACACTTGGAACTTGCAATGGATTAAAGTCTAACAATGGATTGATGTTAACCTTTAGGAAGATGTCGATAGATCTATAGAGTCCATCGCTTACGATTCGTGCATGATCCGGGAGTAGTTCTGCAAGAGCTATGAACTTGGATGGAAGCAAGTTTGAGTCTAATGCTATTTCAGCAAGATAATTGTCTAACAACTTGGACACCTTCAGGATTGAGCTTTGTTTTGGGGATCCGGGGCTGTCAAAGTCATACATCATTTCACTCTCATCCCTCAAGTGGCTATTACTATCATCCTCATCTTCCTCATCCAAGTTTAGGAAAATGGAAAAGATCCTTAGAATTGAATCAGTGTCATACATTGTACTATGGGAGTTCAAACTTGAGGTTGCAGGGATTAGGATGTCTTCAAGAATTGCCTGGTCAAGTTGAAGACCCATCCTCCTCTCCAAATCAGACCTACAAGAAGTTGATGCTGATGCTGCTATTGCAGTTTTCAGCAAACTTGATAGAAATGCCATTGGAACTGGACTCTTCCTTGACTGAGTTGGGAGTAAGCCAACAATGGTTTCAACAATGACCCTTTGTTTCTTCTGCAATTCTAAGTCCAGTGAACTTCCCTTCACCACTTTGGGGTCTCTAACAACAATCCCTTGAAGAGAATTATGTGCATAGTTTATTAGAATCTTGCTGATCATATCCTGTTTTAGTCCTTTTGATTTCATTGCAGAAAGGACTCGTTGGAAGAAATCAAGGCTAAGAGCATTGAGAGATTTCCCCCACCAATCAGAAGGTGTTTCCGGTTCCATAATTGAGATGGTTTTAGAAGGAAAATTATGGTCAAGTTTCAGCAAGCCAGAAGTAAGCTGCTCTTTGCAGGCATTATTTGCTATTCCATTGATTAGCCTGTTCACAAGGTTGATTTCTTCTGCAACAGGCAAGAGCAATTCACAGCAATGAAGTACAGATATTGAGCTTGAAATGTTTGGCAGCACTGTCTCCTTTAGATATGCTTCAGCTCTAATCTCCAAGTTTTTCTCAGCATATTCTTCAGTCATTTCCAAGAAATGAGCAACACAACGTAGCATAGCCACGTTTGAGAGATTGAGCTCAACATTGATTCCATAGCAGAACTTAGCAGCTAGCTCTAATGCATCTGCTCCACCAGGCACAATTGGAAGACTTATGCGTGATGTCTTCGAATCTTTCGCTTCCAACAAAAGTTTTCGGATTTTCCCACTTTTAGAAACTAGAGGAAACTGCAAGGATAAAGAAAACAAAATTACATGTACAAATGAAATAGTAAAGTTTTGAAAGATTTTATTGGTAAAAACAGGATCTTAATCAAAACAAGCAACAAGGGCACAAGGCAACATCTTGATTTGATGAGTAAGAATGGCAGTTTGTTTTTGTATACCTTGTGAAGTGCAAAGCTTGATGCTCCAATCTCAATGGTGAGGTCGCTAGAGACATCAGAGATTGGCCTGTAAAAAACAAGTCCATTTGAAGTATTGTAGGAGACAGACATGGAAGTTTCAATATATAGAAACAACCACAACAAGCATGCATATTATCATTAATCGGTACTAAAACTATTATGTCAGATACCATGCCACAGGAGCCTCATGTGGGCAGGTACTGGAATTATTAAAATGTACAAAAATGTAGTTCAAAGTCATGGGTTTTATTCAACACCACAAAACCAAAAGACAACACAATCTTCCTATAGACCAAGGAGCAAGGTGTGATGGACCCAGCTCAATTATTACATAATAAGTGGGGACTATTTAAAAGCCGTACGTTTTCACAAGTTTAATCTCAGATTTTACATGGCAGGATTGGTTTGAACAATTTAGAGTGGAACCCATTAGCCCAAAATCATTGACCACCCAAAGATAAGAAAGATGGATGGGAAAACAATTGAACCACTCTATCTAGCATTGTCAGATAGATAGATACAATTTGTCCTTGTTCAATGTGAAGAAAGATTTGCACATAGTCGGTGATATAATAAATAATATATCTAATAATACTAGTATAACATCTGCTGCCTAATTATTGACAGACAAACATTAATTGGCGTATATGTTGATGACAGATGAGAGTTGGACACTGACCATACATCTGCATGTCCATGTCGGCTACATAAAGGACTGCATCAATGTCAAGGTTACGTCCTTCTCTATAATCAGTGGTTTTTAATTAATACTAGAACAGTTAAGTGTTATTTTCTACCATAAATATTTTTACAGGCTGTGATGCAAGGAAGGTTTCTAAGCAAACCAAAAAGATTTGCTCACAAAAGATTGAAGGGTAACAGGCCCTTCAGAATCCAACAGAAAAGGGACAATGAAATAGACACACAACATGAAACTGCAGGGAATTCTCCACAGAGAGCTATATTCCAAGATAAGGTTCATTGTAACTACTATATCAAAGTGTGAGACTTTGAAAATGACTGATAATAAAAAAAATAACACGTAACAGTTATTTGGTGTCATTTAAAGCAGTTTTTAAAGACATCAAGCAGGTTTGTGATTTAAGACTTGAATCTAACACCTGGCATTTTATTAGACAAGCTGCACTTGCAGTGAATAAATAACCAAAATGATTTAAAGAATAGAAAAAGGATTATACATATTACATACCACTCAGTGGCATGCCTTATGCTTGAATTTGGACGAAAAGTTCTCTTCCCTGAAATACTGGGCTTCAATTCAGCAATAGTAACAACACCCATCTCTCAAAGTACAAGACTTGACAAATGTGATTATTCACACTAAGAATTGTCACACTAATATGTCAGAGATCCAATCCATAGCATATATAAGAAAACTAATAAGTAGATCAATGTTCTATTGACAGATTGTTGGAGGACCACTTCTTGATCCTCCCTCAAGAGAATGTCACATGAAACCATGCAAGGCTATAAGATAGGGATGACTATGTAACATTTACTTTATGGAATGTTTGTATATAGTTTCAGCTTAATTTAAAGTCAAGGCAAAACGCATATGTGCATGTACTTTTCGGTTAAAGGTAATGACTAAGTCACCTTTTCTTCCTTACCTTTTTCACAATGTTCTCATTTTACTTTGTTAATTGCTGGAATTATTAAGAGTTGTAGTGCTTTTGGGGTCTGTCATCATGGCTAAAGAAAGCTAATTAAGCTAGGCATGCACAGGGATTAGCAATAAAGTATGTCTAATATTATGTGTAAAGTTGATCAAAGTGGGTAATTAAAGGATGGGTTAGATCAGCTCAAATGCATAATATGAATGCATTAGTGTAAGAAAATTAATGGGATCCAAATGGAATTAAAGTAGTAAGTGGTCATGATATGGACAGTGATGTGGTTATCACAATTACTGTGAGTGTGACAACTGTGGGAGTAATCATGTAACTGGGTTGCATTGATTTGGTGGTCATGATGAGGCCATCAATTGCTTTCGTTGTATGGCTGAGTAGCCTCTGGTAGGTTTCATCATCAAAAGTTTAAAGCATTTGGGATTAAAATAAAGATCTACAAATTTTTTATACGCACTAATTTAATCGTTAGTATGTGAAATTCCTACATACAGAATCACATTATCCTAGCTTAGGTCCTCCTTAATTATCCCTCAATAATAAAATTTGTGATTGAAGACCTTTTCCTAATTTTCCAAGAATTTAACACTTCTTCGGGTTTTTAATATATGACTCTTTTGAGGAGTTGATTTTAATCTTAAATGTATTATCTATGTCTAATTTTTGCCATTTTTTTACCTATATTACCCTTTTCACGCTCTTTCAACAATAATCAAATAAAAGAATAGAATAAAGAATGGAGAAAGACAATTAGTTTTAAATGAATATATCACGATTATTAATATACAGTAATTATTATTTTTAATTTGAACAAATTAAACAAATAAATCTTATATGAAGGGATGTTGCTCCTCAAAGTTGTCGCCTCCTGGTATTATTTTACATTTGTTTATCTATACATGTCACCATTTTATCTTATCACCAGAACACAAGTTAAGAGTTGTCATGTGGTCTTACGTTGTTCTGTTCAGATGTTTATGAAAATGAAACACATTAATTATTCTTTATAAATTTTATAATCTATTATGTTTAAATATTGATGAGAAAAATAGACAGAAACGGTATAAAATAAGGTTCAGACTTTCAGATTATTATCTCTATTAAAAAGTGCAATCTTCTCAAGTATAACATTCATTGATTTCAGTTGATTAACCCATGCCATTTTTAACAGTACAACAACATACTATTAGATCATTTTTTTTTCATAATATCAGCTCCTTTTAACTTTTAACCATCCTAACTTCAAAGTGGACCTGGTATTATCCAAAGCACAATTAAATTATGTAATAGAAGAATATAAAAAGAACAAAAACTAATCTCCGTTTTTTTTTTGGTAAGGAACCATATGTGTTAAATATGTGCTCTATTTTGGATTAGCAGGTCATAGCAATGCAGAACATTTCTGCATGAAGTGTGGAGACAGAGGAATCACATCTCCACTAATCTGTTCCAATTTGTCTATACTATGACTAAAATTGTGTTTCCTTTTACACACTTTTTATTTCAATTTATAAAGTAGCTTTGCTTATGCTCGCTAAAGTACATGAAAAATAAATAGTAGTTTGCTAAAGCAAATTGCTAATTAAAGTATAAGCATCAATTATGAAACACACGTGGAGACCTCTTAGAATTAATCATGGACCTAGTTTCATTAAAGAAAGTAGGGAAGTGGGTTATACGAGTACAACTTAATAATAATCCTATAAATAGATATAAAACACAAATTTATGCGTGGGACGACTCACCTTACAATCTTTTCGTTTTCTTCGTTCATCTCAGAATAATAATTCAGATTGAATAATTTAAATTAAGCAATTCAAATATAATCTTCAAGATACAATAGAATCATTCTATCTGAGATGAGTCAAATTTTGTATGACTAATAACATGATATTAATAATAAACCAAACACATAAAGAGCAATCCAAGTTGATAGAAAATATTATAAGATTACACACACACATGGTTCATAAGGAAATATAACTCTAATTCTTTTCCCAGAAATCCATTTTACCTCTTTTCATTTAATGATCCCAAAGATATTATTATGGTCATGAGTGCAATGTGTGGAAAGGCAGTGACCACAATTATAACACAAGGAAGACAAGTGACCCCATCCTTTTACAAAGTGGGGACAATAATTAAAATTGGACACTTCATCGTCTTCATGACACTATTAATATTTATACACTCACGGCATTGTAGTTACTAATAATATATATGTTACTTGAACTGATTGGGGTATATGCACTTCAATTATTTATTTCGCTTAATCATTAACTTTTCAAACCACACGTCCCTCCTGTGATTAAAAAAACCACACGTCCCTCGATAATTAACCAGAAAAAAGGAAGACTAATAAGAGAGAAAATATAGATAACAATTACACTAATTATTACTGTTTGCCCTATTTTGTTTGTTTTTCTAATTTCTGGTCATAAAAAGTTGTGTTTTTCTAAGTTTAAATATCATCCATTTTCACAACTGAATTTGGGCCTGTTGATTTGGATGGGCCCACGGCCCAGTTGGGACCAAGTTATAATTAATGAGCCGCACAAGGATATTGCTCAATGCTCAAGCAGCATGGGATGCTGAAGTGGTCCCACCTTCATCAAACAAAGAACAAGCGTGCCTTCTCATTCAAGGAATATGGCTAATTGAGATTCAATCAATTTCTCTTTACAATCAAAATAAAGATAAAAAAGTTTGGGAATATTCATGATGGCCCTAGTTTGTAGCCTAGTTTTTCATGTAGAATAAGGTAAACTTAAGGTTTTTTTCCCCCATAAATTGCTTTGTGATTGACATTCAGATTATGTTTGTTGTTGACAAAAATTGACCAAAAAGAAGGTTGAAGAAGTTGGTGGCGTCAAATTTGTTTGAAGGTAAAAAGCAGTTAGGGTTTGAGGAATCTTAAAGTTTATGGTAATGATTAGCCTCTTTAGGATTCAATTGGTTGTCACAAGTCTAATTATTGGTGAAACAGATCAATGGGTTGGAAGAGATTATTTAGAAACTAGGAAAAAATGTCAAATCACCCCGAAAGTTTTACCAAAAACTCAAATCTACCCTGGAAGTTTTTGGGTCTCAATTAAGCTCTGGAAGTTTTAAAAAGGAGCGGTGGGCTATTCTCATGGGATTAAAGTGGAGCTGGGAGTTTGGTGTTAGACATCTCATACTTGAATCTGATTGTCTTGAACTTGTCCAAGATATTGAGCAATACCGTGAGATGGATGGGAATGGAACAAATGAGATGGAAGAGATTTTGTCTTTGTGTAGGCGTGCATGGGATGTCCAAATATTGTGGTGTAATCGAGAGAGGAATAGTGTTGCTGACTTGCTCGCAAGATATGCGATGACAGTGGGTGCTGGAGTTGTGCAGTTTAAGGAAGTGCTTGTTCATGTTGCTGCTAAAGTTAGACAAGAGATGCCACATAATATGCTATGAGTTTAGTGCTTTATTGTATAAAAAAAAAAGTTTTAAAAAGGAGTCATTTCACCCATTAACTAACATCTCTAGCAATTAAAGGTTAATTGACCAAACTCTGATTATGTGGCATAGCCGCATGACGTCACCTTATTATTTTTTCAACTGGACAATATATCTTATATTTTTAAAAAAAAAAACTTTCTTCTTCCTTCCCCCACATAATCAAAGTAAGAAGGCGATGCGGCATTGTGGGAAGTAAGAAGTTTTTTTTTAAAAAAAATATAAGATGTATTTCCAGTTGGACAAAAGAATGAGGTGATGTCATCTAGCCATGCCACATAATCAGAGTTTATTCAACTAACATTTGACTGTAGAGATGTTAGTTTAGGGGTGAAATTACTCCTTTTTAAAACTTTCAGGGCTTAATTGATACCTAAGAAACTTCGAGAGTAGATTTGAGCTTTTGGAAAATCTTCTAGGGTGGATTTAGCATTCAACCCTAGAAAACCATTCAATTTATGGCAGTTGAGTTATCTTTACTATTCTAAGCATTTTGTCTTCACAGATACAATTACAACAAACTTTTATCCCATTAGGTGGTGTCAGATACATGGATCTTTTGACAGTATTGTCATTCATTCATGTTCATTTTTTGTTGGTTGTTGAGGCCTAATACAATACTTATCATTTATCTAGATTTGAGATCGGTTATAAACATGGGCGGAGTTGAAACATATTTGTACATAAGCAAATTGTGAGTACTTCACAAAAATTTGAAATGTGGTTTGTATATTAGTGGAATTCTTCAAGTTATCTATTGTGTTTGTTGTGATCACCATTCAATATTACGTCATTATTAGTCCCCACTTTTTAGTTCCTACCGCAATAAATATAACTAAGGATAGGGGTTTATTTTCATATGAATATAGGATTGCATTCTAATTGCCCTTCATGGTAAAAAAATCAATTGCCCTTAAGAAAATCCCATTTGTTTCCTAAATTCATAATTAATTATTCCTTAAAATATCCATATTAATTTCACATATTAAAGGAGCTCTAGTAAAAAAATTAATTCTAATTCAAAAGATTGGAGATGATATTGAAAGTGGAGGTATTGTTAGATGAACCTCATACACCACAATTACATGGAATCTAACCAATCACAAATTTCAGCAAAAAAAACCAATCACAACTAAACACATTAAAAGAAAATTTTGAGCGCAAAATAAAAAACATTGGAAACATTATACTCCCTTCTGTCCTAAATATAAGACCTAATTGACTTTTTCTAGAAAATCCTTAAAAAAGCAAAATAAGTTAATTATAAATTAATGTACCTAATTTTTTCCCTTAAACTAGTTTATTTCACCTCTAAAATAATGGATAATCTAAAAATATATCAAATATGTCATCATTTAATAACCTATTTCGTAACCTTAATCTCTCCAAAAAAAGTCAATTAGGTCCTATATTTAGGACCGGAGGTAGTATTAAATTTTTTATCGCTTAGTTAACATTTTAAGGTGTCAAGTGAGATTTACAAATTTCATGTCAGAACTATTATTTTTAGTTGTGATTGATGATATAATGCACCAAATTCATAGAATAATCTGAGTCGGGGAAGTTAACATATATCCATTACAAATAATTCATTATTATTTTTTACTTTGTATGTTATCAATCTAAATCCAATATGAGAGTATTGTATTTTAATTTAATTGAAGAAAATCAATATGATGATTATTTTCCTCTAAACTAATAGGAACTCGAATGTTAGTTCCTCTAAATCAAATTAGTTAATTTTTGGAATTTGAAGAATAATAACAATGGTCAAAAGATAGAATAATAACGGAGCACCCCTCTCTTTTTTTCTCATGAAAAATTAGTTTTAATTTACTGACTAATAAACGCATAACAATGCGTCAACAATCAAACCTTAAGGGCTATTTTCCTTCATCACCTACCACCTCAAAAATTTTAGCTTTTGATAAAGCATAATAACACCATAACAGTGATTTAACCTCTTTGTTGAAAAAAGGGGGAAAATCGTAAGAAATAATGTTAGCCTTTGAATTTAAATACAATCCTCACATTTAACCAAGCGTGGTTGGTGTAGTGGTTACCTCACTTCACCGCTTAACCAGAGGTCTCGAGTTCGAGCTCTGGGAATGCAGTCTGCCCCTTGGCCAGCACTTTACCCTTAAGTGGAGGCCCCGGTGCGGATCTGGATTAGTCTGAGCCCGTTGAGTTCCCCGTGACATTGGGGCTGGCCCAGGATACCGGATTAAAAACTCAAAAAAAAAATACAATCCTCACATTTGACCAGTAGCTACTACCTCGCCTCATGTACACTTCTTATATAAATTTTTTTGAGTATTTTTTTTAAGTATAAAAGTTGTTGCCAAATATTCCCTCATTTTTCTCCATCGAAACATAGCCTTTTCTACCAAAAAAGTTGTATTAAGAATGGAACAATCAAAAGTAGAACGCCAATTGCTCCCAACTCAGTTTATATTCAACATTTTGTTTGATTTCAACTTGAGGCTTCTAGGTGTCTTTTTAGCTCATAAGCCAATAGTCACTTCATGTAATAGGCTATCCAGCAAATTAGATTCCTAACAGGTGCATGAGGGTCGTTTAATCATTCAATCCTTAAAAGTTTGGACTAGGATGGGCTCAAATACCTAGAAAGGGAAAATTAGCGCCAACTCTGATCCTCAATATAAGACCTATTTTATTGAATGATAAATTAGACAGTTAACACATGCTCATCACAATTTCTCAGTATTCAATAATTAACACAAAAAATTAGCATCACATTATCATGAAACAAGGAAAGCAGAACTGCCAATTATTTTTCATTGACGTAGTATAACTATGATATCAGCTCTCAACCTGCGTATGGGATAGTAAATGGCTTTAATCTTGCACAAGAGCCATTATATAATATACACATGACACATAAATATCACACTAGTAACAAAAATAAAATAACAGAATTCAGAGAAGACAATTGGTATCATACACAATATGTTTTTTGTTTATGTCTCTCCATTGGTTGTGTTTGTTGTTCCTTCTCTGTGTAGAGAAGTCTCACCATTGGAAGGCGTAATTGATCCATTGACAAGGATTGAAGAATGAAGATTTGTTTGAAAAATGAAGATATTGAAGATTTATTGGCAAGTTGGTCCATAGTCCAACTTGAAGGCGAGTGTTAGAAATAATGAAAATAAGTAATATTTCCTATTGTGTATTATGTAGATTATTTGTATATTTTAGTCATTATTGTGAATTATATTATTAGGAAATATTTAGAGTAGAAGAATATTATGTTATTATTAGGTAATCATATTAGGTAAACTTGTAGGAGAAATTTACTATCTTTTAGGAAACTTTTGTATTATAAATATGTACTCATATAATGAAATAAACATCAGACTTTTACCCATTCTCCTTTATTCCCACAGACGGCTAACACATGCTCATCACAATTCCTCAGTATTCAATAATTAACACAAAATTTGCATCACATTATCATGAAACAAGGAGAGCAGAACTGCCAATTATTTTTCATTGGCGTAGTATTAGTATGATATCAGCTCTCAACCTGCGTATTTGGATAGTAAATGGCTTTAATCTCGCACAGGAGCCATTATATAATATACACATGACACATAAATATCACACTAGTAACAAAAATAAAATAACAGAATTCAGAGAAGACAAACCTAGGGAAGTTGTGTTCTGTTAAAGATTATTGATGACATATATAATCAGATGAGAATAGCATTGAAGAGAATGGCCTAGTATGGGACTATGGGCTAACCAGAACTTGATGAATTGTCAGGCTGCATCTGTGAAACTTTGAATTGTTGCAACTGGGAATTCCCGAAGAGTACCGAAAGAAGCGACTGAGCATTGGAAAATTACATCCAAAATAAAATGAGAAATCAGTTTAGCATTAGACCGATCATCGTAAGTCACCACTTTGCTTTGTGATTCTGCTACTGCCTAAAGGAGTTGTGGTTTGACTTGAGAGTTGCACATCAGAAAGAGAAACAGTTCCGCCTTGGGAGAAAATTAAACCGACAGAGTTGCTTGAACCATTTCCAGAGGACGGCATTCTATTAGAAAAAGATTCGACTTCAGAGGCTGATATCAGCACAGGCCGAAGCTCTGAAGATGCTGTTGAAGGAGCCAGGGTAGACAGTAAGGATCCAACAGGGTATGGAGTTAATGGCATATCAGTGAGAGATGATGCTGAGGGACTGTATCTCACAGAGACCAATGGATGGTCAAATTTGCAAGTGGAGCCAAACTTACAATGTCCGTTTTGTAAATAAAAAGCACAAGGTTGCACCCCCTGTTTTCTAGAAAAGAAATAAATTAAGAAAAGTTCCCAAATGAAAGAACATTAATTGTATGGCTGCAAGACAACATAAGAATGTCATTAAAATTTAGTCCTCATGCTCTTCAATCATTAGCTTTGATATCAAAGTGAGGAGAAACAAAACTGCAAATAAGAGTATATACATAATTAATTATACTAATCCATTTACTAGTCACTATTCGGTTAGGATTAATGTGTCATCCACGTATAATTAACTAATGGAAAGTAAAAAGAAAGCTTATTTGAGGCACAAATCAATATATGAAGGGGAATTGTAAAGCAGAAAATGGAAAGTTCAGCAAATAAATCATCAAAACTAGTTAGATTTTTCACAAGACTCCAAGAACAATACTTCATTCTCAACAACATAACTGTATGAATCAGCCGCAAATGTTAGAGCCTAGCTGTAATTCAGTATTATTTATGATTCAAAAGCTGAGATTCACTTCAAACCAGTGTAAGAATAAGAGGATAAATCTCAGGGATCAAAGAGTTGAAGTCACAGCTAAAAAAATAACAGAAAGGAACCTCAAACTAATGTTCTAGACTTCTAGCATTCAAAAGGCTAAACTACAGCCAGAATCATGTTACACTGTTTTCTGCGTTCTCTATCCCATTCTATGACAAAATAACCTTAACGCAACAAAATATTAAAATTTCCTGCATGTGCATGAACCTTTTACAAAATATATTCACATCCTTAATTTTCTTTGACCAGGCCCTTAAAAATGAGCAGTGATGCAATGTAATCCAAAACATTGTTCCTCAAGTATATGTATGGGTTTACTTGTCTCTAGCAAACTGAATGTATACCCCCAAATTAAAAATACACATTTACTTGGAAGTTTTTTGACAAATCGCATAAATTTAACTAAATCCAGTTCTTTTCTGCATAGCATATGCAAAAGCGATTAAACATTTAACATACAACTGTGAAACTAAACATAAAAGAAGGAGGAAACATGGGGCCAACCAGACTCATGCATGTCAAAATATAACAAATAAAAACTGATGATAAATTAACAGTTGGTCTAGATGTAAGCAGCAAGACATGTATAACCAAACAGAAACACTATGTATACCAACAAATATCATCCCTCCACCCTAGCATAAAATATAACCAACTAGCAGAGAAGTATTTGAATATCTCTTTGAAGTGTATAACCATACTTACCGGACGTAAAGGAAGACCAATGGGGCTGAGAAGTGGCCGAGCAACAGCCCGGTCCCTGGGATGGTGAAATCGACAAGCTAATCCAAATTTGCAGTCCCCTGTTCTCAGATAGTATTGGCATTCAGGTTCACCAGGTCTTTCAGGAAATATTTGTTCCTTTAGGTTACTGCCTGAAAGGCCAGTAATAGATGGAAGAGGAGTATATGGTCTAGCAAAAGCTGATGTTGATGAAGACAACTGGGTCACTCCGTACAGAGAAGTAGCTCCAACAGCAGACTGAGCACCAGGAGATAACACAGGACTCACAGATGCCTAAGCCAATTGCACAATTTCGTTATAAGGACTCCATCCTTATAAAGAAAAATAAAAGGTCACAAAGATGACTACTGCGATAGTTAAAAAGTAATCATACCGTATAAGGGCTCCATCCTGGAAAGGGAACAACACCTGGAGAAATAAGGACAGGACCATAAGCTCCTTGCACATATGAACCAGGCAAAACTGAAGGCCTATCCACTCTCAAACTATTAGATGCCACCCCATATTGTTCAGCTAGAGGGACTGTAGGAGACTGCACCTGTTGATAAAACTGAGGTGCAGATGCCGGCATTGATGCGCCAGCTGGTTGAGGATGATGGAATTTACAAGTTCTACCGAATTTGCACTGCCCCGTCTTCAAATAGTAGGAGCAATCTCGCTCACCCTGAAAAAATTTACACATGATTTAACCATTGCATGATTTTCTGTCAATTACATGAGAAGGAAGAAGAGCCACACCGGACGTAATGGGTATCCATAAATATTTAGTGGAGCTTGACCTAATGATCCACCTGCGTGTTTTGGATGGTGAAATTTACAGGTTGCGCCAAATTTACAGGATCCCGTTTTCAAATAATACTGCTCAAGAGAAGAGGTTCAGAATAGTCTAACCAGAATAAAAGCGATTTTAAATACAATGTAAAAGGACCTACAACAAATCAACAATGGGCCACTGAAAGTGAAAAGTGTGAGTGGAAGGCAATTCGATTAATCTAAAATCTAAAGATCGTAACCAAAACCTGACATGAAGGCTCCCCTACTCGTTCAGGGTACTCCCCTGTAGCTCTCACAGCTGCTGCAACCTGAGTAGTTTCAGCACATCAATATTCAATCACATAAACATAACATTATAAAGCTAAAGCTGGTAACAAAATTTATCGATAGCCTCTCTATCATTACTTAGCGTCTCATATAACATTGACAAGAACAAAAACCAGTCTCCTTGATAATCCATGATTCAGACAAAGAACGCTACAAATGAGAAAAACATGATTGGATTCCAAAAAAAAACTACGAAGTTCAATCAGTCAAAAATTAAACATTTCACAAAGCTTTCAAGTGTAAACACATTCGACTAAAGCAAGCAACAACAAAAGGGTATTCTATTTGCTAGTTTGCCACTACAGAAATGTTGACACGGCATCAGAAAGACACTACAGTCGGAACAACATCAACAACAACAAAGTCTTATCCTACTAAGTGGAGTCAGCTAACTACATGAACCAACAATCAACGCCATTGTGCTATATCAGTAACCAAAAGCGAGCATTGAAAACGCCAATGTGCTATGCTATATCAGTAACTAAAAACGAGTATTTCAAAACAATCAATGCATATATACCGCGGCACGATCACGAGGATGATGGTAACGGCACCTGCTACCATATCCACAGAACCCAGTTCTCATATAATACACACAAATAGACACACCAGGCCTCTCCGGGTAAGATTCACAGCCACCAATGCTCAACTGCCACATAGATTCTACACAACAACAAACCATCACAAACCCACATTCAAATAACCCTAACAAAGCAAAATCTTAAGCAAAAAAGGAAACTTTTTTATTCAAAAAGGGGCAAACTTGAAACTGATGAATGATGATGATGATGAATGTTAGTACTAACCTTGAAGGGCAGTTTGGGAAGGTGGAGGGAGCCATTGAGATTGATTATTGGGAGGGTGTGAGGCATTCCTAGGTGGGTTTTGGGCGTAGAAGTCCATGGATTGAAATGGGGTGTGATTGTATTGAAGAGATGCTGTACAAGTCTCAGACTTTACAAGGCCAAAAGGGTGGTACTGCACAAGAAATGAAATTTACAGTGATATTATAATAGTAGAGTATAAAATAAGTACTAATGTTGTAAGAGATATGGGAGAAGCTTTTAGCGTCTCGAATCAAAGTGACGGAGATGCGTTCCCACGGGAACGGAGAACAGAACACTCTCAAACACACGCACACACTCACTCACACTCTCTGCTCTCTACTGTAGTGTACGGTCTGGTTTTTTGTGGTCTGTTGGCTTTTTCAGCTTCTGTTTTATATTTTTAAAAATAAAAATTATACTCCCTCCGGTCCTAAATATAAGACCTAATTGACTTTTTTGAAAAATCCTAAAAAACAGCAAAATAAGTTAATTATAAATTGATTTACTTAATTTTTTCCTTTAAACTAGTTTATTTTACTAATAAACTAATGAATAATCTAAAAATATATCAAATATGTCATGATTTAATAGACTATTTTGCAACCTTAACTTCTCCAAAAAAAAGTTATCTAGGTCCTATATTTAGGACCGGAGGTAGTATTTATACTCTCCCTCTAAAGAGTCCATTTAGTAATATAAAAACCCAAAATTATCATCACATGGAGGGCCGGCTCTCTTGAGTTGGTTCTATCCTCTCTCCTCTTCCTCTCAATTTTTTGGGTGGTGATGGGATATCGGCGTCTCCTTCCCCGGTTTATGCCGGGGAAGGAGACGTCCGTCACTTTCATTGGTCTGCTTTTATGTATTTTTCATCTACAAATAAATTGGTTTAAGAGTTTCGACGACAAGAGAAATTTCTTCTGCCCAATCTTTATCTTATATATTAGTCTTGTGGGTATGTTTGTTTCTGTGAGATCTACTCATGGAGCTTCTTTGAAAACCAATTTGATTGGTTTATTGCCGATAGGAGGTGTGGATCCCTCAGGATGGTTCTTTGAACAACCACTATTCAATGGTTTTTCTACCGGTGACGGTTCTTTTCTACCCACAAATTCTCATGAAGGAAAGATGAAGAAGATTGTAGGGTTTTTGCGACATTGGCGGCTTACTCCTATCCATGTTTATCTTTTAAGGTTTTCTATGTATTGTCATTTGATTTTCTTTTTGCGGACCTATTTTGTATTTTAATTTTCTAATTTAATAAAATCATCTATACTTGCCGATAAAAAAAATATGAAAACCGAAAATTTAATAGTTTTTTGTCTAAAATATGATAGTTCATCTTACATTTTCTCTCCATTTAATATGTTTTTCCTAATTTTTCATGAGCTCTCTTTCACAGTATTTATTAATATTTATGTATTTCTCTCTTTCATAATGTGAGAATTATTTGATTGAAAGCATTACTACATATATCCAACTACCTTTCACATATATTTTACTCCCTCCGGTTCTAAATATAAGCCCTAGTTGACTTTTTTTGGAGATGTGAATGTTATAAAATATGTTACTTAAATTATGACATATTTGAGATATTTTTAGATTAGTCATTAGTTTATAGGGTAAATGAACTAAGTTAAGGGGAAAAAATTAGGTAAATCAGTTTATAATTGTCTTATTTTGCTTTTTTAAGATTTCTCAAAAAAATCAACTAAATCTTATATCTAGGACCAGAGAGACTATTAGAAAACGGAGGAGGGAGTATAATTCTTTTGTAATTGTGTGTTCTGCTTTGGTTTTGGTTTTGAGTGTAAAGTGTTTGGATGTTGGGTACCCGCCAAGTAGCGCGCAAGGGGAAATGTGAAGTGGGGGATAATAATTGTGTATATATTATAAAAGTCTTATGGCTGACTTGTGCTTTTGTTCTTCATTGCTTGGCAGTCATTTGTTTTGGCACGGGTTCATGATGCTGACAGGATCTGTGTGATCAATAAACTTGTTTATTAAATGTCATTAATTTCAATTTTGCCCCTAAAACTTTCAAGAAAAATCGTATTCAAGCCATTACTTTTAATGCAAATTTAATATTTATTCCTAAAAACAACCTTTAGTCTAACATCCTTTAGTTTGGCAATCTACCTTAATGGTTCAGAAAAAAAATATTTATTTAACAGGCAAAATATGTTGATGTATGATGTATCATACTTAGGACCTAAATAACTTTTGTTTTCCAAACTTGGGAGTCAAAAAGAAAAATAATAACAGTAGTACTACTTACAAGTGATTTGAACTACAAGTCAACTTATTAGATTTTTAGGTTATCACATCGAATTCATAAAGAAACTTTGTATTTCACTAATTAAAAAAAAAGCAACACTTAGATCCATCTATAAATTCATTCATGAATGGTTTGTAAGTCCGAGGAGGGAATTGGTAAAAAATATTATGAGGATTCACGAGTAAGAGATTAGCTAGTAATTATTAAATCAATGTATTATCATTTAAAACCATTCATTAAAATTGCAATTTGAGAAAAATATTTGACTAGAAATAGGAAAAATTAAATTTTAATTAGGTCCCAAATAAAAAAAGTCAATCACGATATATCTCAAAAATCAGCAAATTATATTGAAGTTTATAAGGATTTGATTATATTAAATGCCTCTTATGGAATGAGTTGTGGGTTACACTTCAATATTAACAACTTAGGGTCTGTTTGGTTGTAGTAAAGAAAGTGGAGAAATGGAAAGTAAAGATAAATTAAGTAATGATGAGAAAGTAAAGTTTGTGAGGCCCATAAAAAGTGTGAGATGGAGAGAGAAAGCTTGTGGGCCCCGGGATATTGTAAAGTACAAAAATGACCCTTACTTTCTCCACTTTCTTCTCACTTTCTCATGGCAACCAAACAGGCCATTAAAGAGTTTTCAATGAGATTGAGTTGTCAGTAGTAAGGTATTTAAGAGTGTGTTTGGATGGACTTATTTTTCAAAATAAGCTGGCTTATTTTGAATAAGCCAACTTATTTTGGGTGTGTGGCTTTTTCTTATATTTGGTTGGCTTATTTTTCACCCAGCTTATTTGAAATAAGCCAACTTATTTTTAAGTCACACAAGGTAGCTTATTTCTGAAAATAAGCCAGCTTATTTTTCTACATGACTTGAAAATAAGCTAGCTTAAAAATAAGCTCATTTAAAACAAAAGTCATCCAAACATGTTTATAAGTCAAATAGGAAAATAAGACATTTTTTTAAAGTTCATACAAACATAAAAATAAGTCAACGTAGAGTTTATTTTCCAACTGACTTAAAAATAAGTCATCTTATAAATAAGTCACATTTCGACAAGTCAACCAAACACACCCAATATCTCTTAGATTCTTAGAAACTTTAATAAAATTTGACGATTTTTTTGGGACATACATATGTTAAATTAACCAATTTGGGATCTAGTTATAATTCTTCCTAAATAATTTTAAATATAACTACCTTACATAAAAAAAGATACATGAGAGATTTAGAATGAGAGCTAAATAAGACAAGTGAAAAGGACTTCAAAGGAGAAATTAATATATACCTAATTTAAGTAGATTAAGAATGTTAATTTAATTAAAACTACATTTTATTATTGTGGAGTAATAATATAAATAAAGAGAGACCTAATTGTGATTTTCCATTTTTTTCTATTTGCAACGGAAACTCTTTAATTCACATATCACGATTATTTGAATTACTATTTAAAACTCATTTTTTCGGATTAGATCGACGATGAGACCTTGGCAACCTATACATGACGTGAGACACTAAACCCCATGCAGCCATGCTAGTATTTTTTTTGTATTTTTGTATTCACGTGATAATTTTTAAAGGGAAATTTCAAACAAGATAACCTTAAAATCTGAAAAAGCTAAACCAGTCCTTCAAATCTAAGAAAAAATTAAATTAGATTCCTTGTAGTAATTGGGTTTTCATATTTCAATAAATGACACCAATACCCTAATAATTTGAGTTGATTGTTAGCATGAGTCTAAAATAATGAGATCGGAAATTCCTATGTTGGAATTGTGAAGGATTAACCAATTTTTAATTTGTCAATCCCTAACAGGAAAATTGAGTTGTGGATTGTTAACGTGAATTTGAAAATTTTTGTCATCCAATTGAAAATACCTATGTTGAATTTGAGAGTAATTACACTATGCCTCATTAATTCCTAATGGAAAAAGTCATAATCGTTAATTAACATGTTTTTTAAAATTGATATAATTAAATTAAAATTTTCTATTTTGAACTTGTGAATACTTGTGATATATAGAACAATTATGATGGAATCTGTGTTGTTTTATAAGATATAAAAAATTTCATATTCCTCCCCATGGTTAGACACTAGATTTCTCAAATTTAAGCGATTGATTTATCCTTTTCCATTTTTTAACGTATTTTTGTGGGATTTTCCCATTTCAAATATTATTATAATTAATAGGATAATGATAAAAAATCTCATTTTCTAATTATATTCTGATTATTGTATAGAAAAAATAAGTTCATATGCATCCAATAATTGGATAATGTTTTTGCTAATATATTACATATATTAATGTAATTTATTTCTTTATCATCCAATAATTGTATTCTGATTATTGTGTTTTTGCAAACACAATTTCTAAACATTAATTTCACCTAATAAAAGATTGAAGTATATTTTGATCATTTCTACATACTACCTCCGGTCCTAAATATAAGACCTAATTGACTTTTTTTGTGTTGAGAGATTAATGTTGCAAAATAGGTTATTAAATCATGCATATTAGATATCTTTTTAGATTATCCATTAGCTTAGGTAAAATAAACTAGTGTAAAAGAAAAAATTAGGCAAATCAATTTATAATTAACTTATTTTTCTTTTTTTTAGGATTTTTCAAAAAAAAAAAGTCAACTAGATCCTATATTTAGGACCGGAGGGAGTATTAGATATCATCTCAATCCTTTATCTTTAAAAATTGTACTTTTAATCCTGTTCAAAGTGTTCAATGACATCTTTAGTTTCACCTAAAAAAAACTTGTTAATCAAATTTAAACAACTATTTGGGGTTGCCTATTGACAAAAAAAGGCTAAAAGATTAATTTATATCATAATAACTTTATAAAATTACCTATTTTCATTCACATTGAATTATAGAATTGTCTTCAGTTCAAAAAAAGAATTATAGAATTGTCCTGTCAGTGAAATTGACTAAAAGTATACTTTTCAAAATTAAAGAACCAAAATATACATGATGCGAACATAAAGACAAAAAGATATGCTTCAATCTTAATAAAAACTAAAAGTAAACTTCACACTGCAGCAAAATTGTAAAGTGATCTCTCGATCAGCTGTATGGGGTAGTATATGGCTTTGGTCTCCCATAAAAGCCACTATACATAATATACAAATGGTAAAATAAACATCACACTGGCACAAAAATTAACATAACACAATTAATCCAGAGCAGAAAACAAAACCTAGGGAAGTTTTCCCCTACTAAAGCTTATTCCAATCCATATGATATATAATCAGGTGATAATAGCATTGAAGAGAATGGCCTGGTATTGGCTGACCAAAACTTGATGAGAAACTTTGAATTGCTACTAGAAATCACTAAACTATCAACAGAAGCAATCAAGTGTTGGAAAGTCACATCAAATAGATAATGAGGAATCAGTTTAGCATTAGACTGATTACCGTATGTCGCCACTTTGTCTAGTGCTTCTGCTACTGCTTAAAGGAGTAGCAGTTTGACTTGAGAGTTGCACATCTGAAAGAGAGACAGTTCCACCTTGTGAGAAAATTAAACTGACAGAATTGCTTGAACCATTTCCAGAGGATGGCATTCTAGTAGCAAAAGATTCCACGTTTGAGCCTGACATTAGTTCGGGCCGAAGCTCTGAGGATGTCGTTGAAGGAGCCAGCGTAGACAGCAAGGATCCAACAGGGTATGGAGTTACTGGCATATCAGTGAGAGAGGATGCTGAAGGACTGTATCTCACAGACCCCAAAGGATGGTCAAATTTGCAAGTAGAGCCGAACTTGCAATGCCCATTTTGCAAGTAAAAAACACATGGTTGCACCCCCTGTTTACTAGAAAATGGTTTGATTAAGAAACAATTCCCAAAAGAAAGAGCATTTTAATCGTGATGCAGCAAAAAATGTAACAATGTCATTAAAACTTAAATTTGTGTTGTTCAATTACTAACTTCAATAGCAAAGATGAGTAGGAACAAGGCTAAACGTAAGAATATAAGATAACTTACATGATTAATGATGAAAACACATTCACAAGTCATCTTTTAATCATGACTAATCACCATGAAAGTATTATTAACTATCAAACGTAAAAAAGGAGCATAAATCGATACATTTAGTGGTATTGTGAAACAGAAAGATGCGAGATCAGCAGATAACTTATCAACACCAGTTACAACATAGTGGAATACTAGTGCATTGTTTAGCACACGAATGCAAGTCTTCCATAAAACTTGACAAGAGTAATTTCCTTGATTTTGAGATAAAATGTTAATTTTTTATACAACGCAAGGAAAACGATGCTTCTTTCTCATCAACATACCTATCACTCAGCCTAACAACTGTTGGAAACCAGCTGTAAAGCTTCAGTAATATTTATGATTGTAAGTTGAAAAAATCCTCAAAGCAGTGTAAGAGGATGAAGCTCAGGGAATTAAAAGGTTCCAGTCACAGCTAAAACAATCAACAAAAAAGAGTCTTCAGATTAAGTCACCTATGAATGCAAGAGTTCTGTAAAAAAATATTGCAGCACAAAATGTATTAAACTGCTTCTGGCTCTGTCCTATTTCAAGCAAAAAATACTCTAGGGCAACCAAAATTTTTAATGCTGTATATGTACATAGACCTCTGACATAATATACTCCCAACACTATCTCTTTGATCAGGAACTCAAAAATAAGTAGTGATATCTGAATTCAAAAAAAATTACTCAATTGCACACTCGGTCTCTCCATGGGTTAACTGGTCTCAAGCAGACTGTAAAGATGCATGCCCCCAAATAAAAATACACATATTTACTTCAACTTTCTTCAGAATTTATGAAGGTGCTTAATTTACATTTGACACTGCTACTGAATAAGGAATAAATAGGGGCCCTCCCAATTCATAACCAGTATGGAGTCGAAGACAAGTTCAGGAAAACATGTTAATGACGAATAGACAAGTTTATGGAAATATAATTGAATCCAGTTGCTTTATCCAAACCTAGACATAAGTGCCTCAACATTCGATATGCAACTGTGAAACTAAACACACTGGCAGGCATATGAAAAATATCGGACAAACTTACTCGCACATATCACAATTATATAATACAAACTCATACATTCAGTTACAACTTGTACACACATAAGCAGTTAGACATCAACAACCAAATTGGAAAAAAACTATGGATACCATCAAATATCATCCTCAACCTAACATATAACTTATATCGGCAATCTTCAGAGGAGCACAAAGCAGGTAGAATGAAACTTTTATCAAGCATGTGACCAAACTCACCGGACGTAAAGGAAGACCAATGGCGCTGAGAAGTGGACGGGTCACAGCACGGTCCCTGGGATGATGGTATCGACATGCTGATCCATATTTGCAATCACCTGTTCTCAGATAGTATTGACATTCAGGTTCACCAGGTCTTTCAGGAAATATTTGTTCCTTCAGGCCACTGCCTGAAAGGCTAGTAGAAGATGGAAGAGGAGTATAAGGTCTGGCAAAAGCTGATGTTGATGAAGACAACTGGGTCACTCCATACAGAGAAGTAGCCCCAGATTGAGCACCAGGAGACAACACAGGACTCACAGGTGCCTGTGCCAATTGCACAAATTAATTACCCCAATATATAAAGAGTTTAAAATAACATTGAAGAATTATTTAAAAAAAAATGGTAATGAAAGGATAGCTAGTGCCATAGCTCAGAGTAATTATACCGTATAAGGACTCCAGCCTGGAAAGGGAACAACTCCAGGAGAGAGAAGGACGGGACCATAAGCCCCTTGTACATATGAACCAGGCAACATTGAAGGCCTAGCCACTCTCAAACTATTGGATGCCCCACCATACTGTTCAGCTAGGGGGACAGTAGGAGACTGCACCTGTTGATAAAACTGAGGTGCAGATGTTGGCATTGATGTGCCAGCTGGCTGGGGATGGTGGAATTTACAAGTTGTAGAAAATTTGCACTGCCCCGTCTTCAAATAGTAGGAGCATTCTTTCTCACCCTGTAAAAAGTAATATGTGATTTAACTATTGCACAATTTGCCATCAATTACATGAGATTGAAGAAGAGCCAAACCGGACGTAATGGCAATCCATAAATATTTAGCGGAGCTTGACCCAATGATCCACCTCCATGTTTTGGATGATTAAATCTACAGGATGCACCAAATTTGCAGGTTCCCGTCTTTAAATAATACTGCTCATGAGATGAACACCAGATTAGCGTAATCAGAACACAGCTATTATAAATACAATGTAAAGACATCAACAACAATGGACCAGAGAAGGCGAAAAGTGTGAGGCACTGCAAGAAATCTATAGATGTAAAGATCATCAAGGACGATACCTGACACGAAAGTTCCCCCGCTCGTTCTGGGTAATCCCCTGTAGCTCTCACAGCAGCTGCAACCTGAGTAGTTTTGGCTCCATTGAGATTCATACATTTTAAATACTTCAATGGTAACAAAATCAATCCACATCCACCATCTTATTCTATTTTACTTTTCTTAATGTTAGGTTCAATTCCTACTAGATGCACACCATGGGATCCTCCAATAAGTATATTGAGATTGGCTCTGTATCAAACAAATGATGTAGTGTATCCATCCAATTATAATACTCTTAAATATCCTCATTTACGCAACGCAAAATAATGTACCCTCTCAGCTTATTCTATTTCCAAAGAACAATTGACAGTGACAAACTCAAACAAAAAGTACTACGAACCCAATCGCTAATAAAAGTTCAGCATTGATTAAGCTATAAACAAATTCCATTCTTGTACTAATGACAGTAATGCAGCATCAAGGATAAACAATCATCAAACCAAGTACAACTATTTCGAAACAATCAATGCATATATATACCGCGGCACGATCACGAGGATGATTATAACGACACCTGCCACCATATCCACAGAATCCAGTTCTCATATAATACACACAATTAGGTGCACCAGGCCTCTCAGGGTAAGATTCACCACCACCAATGGTTAAATTCCACATAGATTCTACAAAAAAACCCACAAATAATCACAAACCCTTAACTCAATCTTCCACATTCAGTAAACCCTAACACGGCAACATAGTAAAAAGACCAAATTTTGATCCAACAAAAAAGAGGGAAATTAAAAACCCAATATTTTAATGTACCTTCAAGGCCAGTTTCAGCACTAGTGGGTTGCCACTCAGGCTGTGAGACATTCCTAGGAGGGTTTCGACCGTACAAGTCCATGAAATGAAATGGGGTTTGGTTGTATTGAAGAGATCCTGTACAAGTCTCACACTTTACAAGCCCAAAATGGAACTACACAAGAAATTTACAGTGTTCTAGAATGTTCCAAGTGATCAAAGACCCTTTTTTTTCTTTTTTGCTCCTTGTTCGATTCAGTCGCTAATTCAAGCGACCAAGAAAGGACTCTCTCTCTCTCTCTCTCTCTCTCTCTCTCTCACTGCGCACACACTAGCTATGACTGGGAAGTGTACGGTCTGGTTTTGGGGTTGGGTTTTGAAGCTTGTGTTTTTTTGTTTTTTAATTTTGGGGTTTTAATTTAAAAATGGTGTTTTTTTTGGTTTTGTTTAATTTTCTGTTTTTAGTTTAGTATTTTGGTGGAGTGGGTTGTTGAGGTACCCGCCAAATAGCGCGCACCTGGAAAAATAGGAAATGGGAAATGTTTCATTAATTTTTACGACAACAAATAAAAAAAGTGTGCGCACGAGTTTTGATGAGGAGAGATAGAGGCGTGACCGACACTTTCTCTTTGCAAATGACGGAAATGGCCTTTAGACTTCACTACACTCTGTAACATAATAATATAACTATATAAGTTTTATTAAATAATTTTTATTTTATTTAAAAATACCACTATAGTTAATTAAAAGCATTAATTAAAAAATAAATCTCATTATTTTTGTCAAATTTACTTTAGTGTTTTTGGCTGGACTTTTTTTTTGAGAAAATGAGCAGCTTATTTTGAATAAATCATAGCTTATATTGGGTGATGTCTTTTTTCTATGTTTGATTGGGCTTATTTTCACCCAGCTCATTTTAAATAAACCGGTTTATTCGTAAGTCACTTTGGGTAGCTTATTTCAGACAAAAGTCAACTTATTTTTCTAGCCGACTTAAAATAAGCCAACTTAAAAATAAGTCATTTTTCAACAAAAAGTCATCCAAACATATTTATAAGTCAAATGGGAAAATAAACCACTTTTTTTACAGTTCATCTAAACATAAAAATAAGTCAACCTAAAGCTTATTATCTTCTAACTGACTAAAAAATAAACTAACTTGAAAATAAGCAACTTTTCCATAAAGTTGAGTCAGACAAAAAAGGGTGAATGAGAAAAGATAAATGTTGACTAAAATTGAAAAACAAAATGCAATAAATGCTAAGACAACCTCAAAATGAAGTTGTATATATGAAACTTATACTCTATTATAGACTGGAGGAAGTAATTGTGGTAGGAGTGGACATATTTGTCATTTGCAATTGCAGATTGGTGTCCTAAGTCTTTTTATTTTTATTGGTCTATCAAAATTGTTGGACATGGGGGCTGTCTTTTTTATTTTCCTTTTCTTATTGGTCTTTTTTTCCCTTTTCAATTACTCTGACGTCACACTTAAATGAAAAAATTCCAGGATGCACAATTTGCTGTCAATTCTCACGAGTTTTTGTTGAAAACTAAGTTTTTATGTAGAAGTACTACAATGATCATAATATGATTTTAAGTTGTTAACACTAAAGACCCCAAGGCCACCAAACCCATATTAAAAATAATATATATATATATATATATATATATATTAGAGTTGTCAATGGCAAAAACAATCATTGTTAATTTCCTATATTATAATATGGCTCGGATCATATTGTGGTTATCCTCCACTAATTATTTGTTTGATTTTGGTGATTAGTTTCAATTGAAGTATTTTTAAAAAGACACAAAAACTTGTGATGATTAGAAGATGATAAATGTGTAAAAAAATGTACTTTTACCTTGAATATTATGGAGAATCAATTAAGGATACAATTAAATAAAAATGTATGAACCACCTTCAAATGGATCTTGTAAAAAGGGAACAGGGACTAAAAAAATCTGAAATTATAAATAGGGACGAAAAGGAGGGAATACCATATATTGGAACTTTTGATATCATTATTGCAATGTTTCTCATCAATTTAATTTAGACTTTCTTAAGAATCTCATTTGAGAAATATGCATTAAGTTCATCTCCCCTTTTCTTTTCTTTTTTATTCAATTTTTTATATGGGTAGACTTGGATGCCACGGTCTCATGGATATGCAGTCCCCACATTCTTTTCTCGTAATAAGTTGGAGGACAACAATACCATCTACACGAGTGTTTTACCAAAAGATTGGTTTTCATTAATATAAGAATTTAAAATGCATACGTCAAGACATTGAAAAAACACTGAAATTAAAACAGACCCCAAACCTACATTGCAATACACTAAAGAGTGCTAACTAAAAAGACAAGCACAAATGACATTGACAACGCCTAAGCATTGCAAGTCGATGGTAAGGAAATTGAGCTTACAATCTAACATGATCAAAATAAAACACAATAGAGGGTGGTTGTCTAAAGACATGTTCTCCTTATGTCGCGATTTTTATCTTAGTGTCGTGGTTTTAAAAACAGTGACAAACATTTTTGTTTCACACGTTTATGCAACGCGCCTCCCAAAACAGCGGCACAAGTAATTTGTAGCAGTTAAAATCGTGACTGAATGCTTTTTTTGGGGGCGACTAACTGATAATTTTCTTATAGTGAAATCAACAAACATTGTTCTACAACATTGACATCATGCATCGCAGAACTACCCTAGAGATGAAGAAGCAAACCCCTACAGTTTTGGGGAGCAAAACTCATCGTAATGGCTAGAATAAACCTCGCTGCTCAAGAAACCCTAGCAACTTGTTGGGGAGAGAGTGAGACAAAAGTTTATCATCACATTGGTTACCCCAACTAATTTTCATGAATTTCATTTTGTGATAGAGTTTGTGATAGAGATCATGAATTTCATTTTATAATTCAATCATGTTTGATGACTTCACGTTTGAATAACAAAAAAATAAAAAACCATTGAGTACAGTGAACCATAATTTTAATGGATTTAATATGAGTTATTTAATTTAAATTTGAGATACATTTAATCAAAATGGAATAATGTTTAATAAAAATTACTTACTCATACTTTCATGTTCACAATTTGAATGCACCTCCTGCGAGGAGTTTACATCTTGACTTTGAGAAATTTGTTTGCAATTGATTTTGTTTGACAAAATAAATACGTAACATGTGCAGCCAAATGGAAAAAAAAACATAAAGATACGCATGATACAATGGATCTTGTATAATTTAAAACGGATGCACGTTTCATTTTTGTTGACGCAAACAGACAAATCCTCAATGAATTATCAAGACACGACAGTGACGTTGTAGCTGTGGTGGTAATGAGAAGCCAGCGGTAACGGGGCAAGCGCAAACAAAAATTGTGTGAGGAATGCATAGTCTATTGACTCTATTCAATTCTTCATCAATTTGCATTCATACAATTAGATTTAGGGCCGTCTGATAGAATTGAGAGGATGGAAATGAAAATGAAATTGAAAATGAGGTAAAGTATGAAAAGAAGAGGTAATGTTGAGAAGTAAAGTTTGTAGGCCAAGAAAAGTGAGAGATAGAGAGAGACTTGTGGGCCCGAATGTTGATTGTATACTATATTTTGAATTGTACTTTTTCTAGTCTTAAACATAAGACCTCTTTAGGGAGATAGAATAAATCCCTTATATAAGACATATTATCAATTTTTCTTTAAAGTATCTTTATCAATACTTCCAAATTATAGACAAATAAGAGAGGGAGGTGGGGATAAAGATAGATGATTAGGGTGTATTGATAATATCATGTTATTTTAACTTATTACATAACTACATAATATTCTTAATTTAATCGAATTAGATATATAAGTCTTATATTTATGACTTGTGGGGTGATATATTTCAATTATTGAAAGCAAATCAAATGGAAAAGATGTTAAGAGGAGATAACATGGCCGCTTTTTTAAGAGATGATTGAGAGTTTGAGACACTTTAGAACAAAATATACATTATAAATAGATTTTGTGTGGTAAATATATAGTTGTAGTAGGCGAGAATTTCTCCCACGAAAAAACAACGTCGTCTTTTATTATTGAGGTTAAGAATATGTTCTCATCAGTTCATGAAAAAGGTTATGATATGTTCGAAGGCAAGCCAATTGCATGCCTTCCCTTGTTGACCAGAACTATTTGTCTTCTTTTTAACACTTAAAAAATGATAGATAGATAGATATGTTTATAAAAAAAATGATAGATATGCGTGGGCAATGAATTGATGTTTCGCACTAAAGGTCTGTCGATAAATTTGTTGAACTTTATTCAAAGTGTATTTATTATTAAATGCATGAGTGTTAATCCAACTCAGTTTAATGGATCAGTTCATTAATTGAAAACAAAATCAGATCTATTTGTCTTAACTTCAATATTTGAGAAAATATGAAGCTAGCAAATCAACAAGACAACAATTACACATGGATGCAGTAAACAAATAAAGAGGAAATTTTCTTGAACTTGATAAAAGAGGAAATATGAGCAACCAAAACTCATTTAGGATTAAGGTGTGCGAGAGGCTGGCTGGAGACTGCTATACGCCACCCGTACAATAATCATATTTTTTTTTAAAAAAAATACCTGTTTGGTTAACCCATCACAAACATGTAACGTTAATGTTCTTGAGTTTAATGTTCGGTTGTACATGTAACGGTGACTTGTTTAAGTTAAGAATTTCTCATTGTAACTTTGATTTATTTTCTTTATATTTTTGTTAGAAAAGAAGTATACAAGTAGAAGTTGGATCGGACCGCATAGGACTGAGTCATTATGGGTGAATATATGTTTTAAATTCTAACAATATATTTTTTTTGGCCAGAAAATTCTAACAAAATATTAAACCATTGTATCAAATGATGACTTTATATAATATAGTTTAAACTTTGGGAAAAATTAAAAAAAATTTAAATTTTAAATCTTAACCCTCCGCTAAAATGAATGGTGAGTTGTTTTCCAATTGTATGGTAGTTAATTCCATATTAATTGCAGGCAATAAATTTAATTTAGGATTTTGCAAATTTGAAGATATTTTCTATATTTTCCCCTCAAAACGTGTACTTAGTACTTTGATATTAAGTATTGAACTTGAACGTTGATGCATCAAATTCGAATCATAAAAAAATTTTAAATTTGGGTCAACTTTATCAAATAAAAGAAACTAGAGAAATGTTTTTTTCTCTAGTTTTTTAGGGAAAAAGTCAAATAAAACCATTTGAATATGTAAAAAGCCAATCATGTGCCTAAATTTCCAAAAGGACAACTATAGTTACATGCACTAAATTAACCACTGCACTATTTGTTGGCCATATGCATATTAACAACACTTAAGTGGTTAATGAGAATAATGTTGTTGTGTTTAATTACTACGCATTATTTGTTAACATGGATGGTGCAGTAGTAAATACACGTGTGGTCAGTGGAAATGCTGTTGTGGTTAATCTAGTGTTTATGACTTTGATTGTCCTTTTACACACACACACATATATATATATATGAAGGGTGTTTTTAGTCGAATTCTAAAGAGAGGGTTCAGCGTTCAGCGGCCAATGCCATCAACCAATTCGATTTAGAGCATGTTTGGATATATTTCCAAAAGTTAGGTTTCACACAAAGATATCTAAACACTCAATTTTTTTGGATATGCTATTTTGAGAAGTAAAGCTAGGTTTGAGTTCCAAAAGCTACTTTGAGAAAAACTACGTTTTCCTCCTTTTCCAGCGGAAAGCTTTGATCTCTCATTTAGGAAAAAGAAAAACACTTATTTCAAATAAAAGAAACATGAAAAGCTATTCATAACTATTTTTCGGAAAAAGTTATATTCTACTCAAAAGTTATTCTTAAAAGCTATTCTCAAAAAGTTTAATCCAAACACTCTCATTTCATCAAAAACTATTTTTTAGAAAAAATATTTTACTCAAAAACTATTCTCAGAAAACTATTTTCTCATAAGATATTCTCCAAAAGCTGAATCCAAATGGACCCTTAATCACTTGGAAGGGAGCATGAGCTGAAGTGTTGAAAACACTCCAAGTTCCGAGTCTCCAGCCCATGGTCATGTGGCTAATCAGGTTAAAAAATGCGGCTCAGATCACATGGATTGGAATGATGCGGCTCGGCTCGGCTCGGCTCAGCTCGGCTTCACCCAAATTTATTTCAATCAACCATTCATGATTTGAAGCATGAATGAATAAAATAAAATGGTGGAAAGGAGGAAGCCTTTAGTACTCGCTTCCACCAAATTCGTCGTCAATTCTGTGCTAAGATCCTCACATGGACTGGAATCAACTGGAGACAACTTCTTGGATGACGTTTCTCCCGAGAAATTGGAGGTTCCCGTGGGGATTCTCCGATTCTCGCGGGACGCAAACGAGAAATTGCAACCTCAATTCGCTGCTCTTGATCATTCTTCGTTGCTTGCCTTATCTACTTCGCTTTTGCGAACCCTTTCTATCACTTCCGCTTCACTGGTAGTAATAATTCTATGATATCAACTTCATTTTCCTAGGTTACGTTAATGAACCGTTCAATTAAATTATAGTAGTACATTCCTTATACTATGTGTAATTAGATAGATTATAAATTACTCCTCCCATTACTAAATATAGGATCATGTTCAAATTCCAATTTATTCTTACTTTTTCCCAAATAAACACTAATAATGCTTATCTATAATAAATACGTAAGAGATGGAGAGTGTGGATAAAGGTATATGCTTAGGATAGATTAGTAATATCATGTGTTCATAACTAACTTAACTAGCATCCTTAATCTAATCAAATTTGGGAAAGTGATGTTATATTTAGGGACGGAGGGAGTAGTTTGTAGTTAAAATGGATACCTGCTGGGAAAAGAAGACGAATAATGTGATTTATTTTATAGTATATGAAGGTGATGAGATGGTTCTTTCACATTTGGAGAAATAATCCTACTGCATTTATTTCATAGCATGCAGTTTTACTTTTTGCTGTAAAATTTTGAGCAGATAGGGGATTGATTCCATGTTATCTTTATAGAAGTTATGTGCTAATGAAAAATTCAAAGACTATTAATGTGGAACTGCAGAAAAATGTTTAACTTTGCTTAATCCATTCCTTTCAAGAGGTTACTATTGAAGCAGAAGTATTAATTCATTATTTTTCCCCTACGCAAGGTGCTTGTTAAGAATCGTGAGATGAACATCCAGAGAGTTGCTCAGGCAGTTGCCTTAGATCCTCCTGGAAGTGATGAGTGCAATTCTGATGTTAAATTGCCTTCTCCACGTGTAATGCTTGTATTTCCTTCTTGTGCTTTCCCTCACGGTGACACGATAGATCATAGAGTTGCTTATATATCTCCTCTCTTAGCTTTCAACCTCGGTTTGCACATAACATGCTTAGAATCCATTCTCCACCAAGGGGAAGAGGTTTTAACGTCTTATTTTGATCCACAAGAGGATGTGGAGGCTGCTGCAACAAGTTCTGAGACTTCGGTCATTGATATAGAATTGGTGCCTTTGGTTCAAGCTCCTAGGTATGCATCACATCTAATGGTTTCTTTTGTGAAGATACCAAAATGTGGTACCCTTGAAGCTCTTAGAGGAAGTTCGCGCATTGAATCAGAAGACCGCCAAAATATGATTGATTTGGCATTACAAAAATATTTTCAAGTGGATAGATATTTGGCAAAAGGAGATATTTTTTACATCAGCATAAATTGGAACTGCAATTCCATTGCATGTATTCCTTGCAACAGAAAATCAAAAAAGAAAAATGAAAATCCTATCTATTTCAAGGTAAATCCTATCTATTTCTTCACTATAAATGCTCAAGACTGACCATTGTATGTGTCAGGTTACTATTAGAATTTAACTTATATCTTCAGGTCATTGCTATGGAACCATCAGATGATTCAATTCTTCGTGTCAATCAAGCTTTGACTGCTCTGGTTCTTGGAGGGAGCGTCTCTTCTGCACTTCCACCAGATTTGTTAATTGCCGGACCAGAAGAACCCGTGCCTTTACAAAGGGACATAATAAAAGCTTTGGGTTCAGTTCTTACACCTGCGTTTTGTCCATCAGTACTTTCGTTGAAGTTCAGAGTTTCAGTTCTATTGTATGGCTTAGAAGGTATGTTCTAGATTTCCCTGCTTTGATTTCGCCACAAAATTGGTAACTGATTCTATTTCTCTGAATGCGAGTTCCATCTCATGTAGAGAGATTTGTGATTGCTAGGCATGTGACATTTTTAGTTTCTAATTAAACTTTCTTCATATTTTATTATGTTGACGGGCTTCATAAGAAAATATCTCTTAAATGGCTATCTTGAATCACAATGGTTCATGAACACATGACTATGCAAGTTGTGGGATTGACATCCAAATCATAGAGTTGTTATTTCATTTATTGATAATATACTGATTGTTTTTGTAGAATTATAACTTGAATGTTTTCTTTAATTACATCGGTGTTGCATTTTGTATTTCTTGATTGCCTTACAATGCAGGTTGTGGGAAGCGGACTGTCGTAAGATATGTTGCTCGTCGGTTGGGCATGCATGTCGTGGAATATAGTTGTCATGATTTAACAGTGTCAGAGAGGAGCACATCTGCAGCTCTAGTTGAAGCTTTCAAGACAGCTCAAAGGTATGATATTTGTGAACATTATGAATGATACAAATGCAACTTGTTTTGGAAGTTGCATCTCCCAAGAATTTCTTATACATGTTTCAGTGAGAGAAATATATTTTACCATTGTCTGTTCACTAGGCGTTCTTTTATATTTCAAACACGTATTTTTTTTAATCTATTCTTACACACACACAAAATCCTCTCTCTTCCTTAGACTTTTTTCGCCTTGCTTGAGCCATGGACTAAAATATTGGATTATGTATGGATTATGGTGACTTCAATGATTTCCGTGTAATCTGTAAGCGTTAATTGCTGCACTTAGTGTGTGATATTTTTACAGATACTCACCAACAATACTTCTTCTCCGTCATTTTGAAGTTTTTCGAGATATGCAAGCTCTTGAGGGTTCAGTAAATGATCAAAAAGGCAATGCATCTGAAATTGCATCGATTATTAAAACATTCACAGAGCCAACACATAAGGATGGTGGCTTGTCCTCCCAGGAGAAACCAAATGGTGAATTAGTAAGAGATCTAAATTTGAGTTTCAATGTGGTTGTCCTTTGTCTTGTAGTCCATAACTTTATCTATACACTCCCCTCCCCCAAAATTGCTGCAAAAAGTATCCCCTTACCTAATGGATTTCAACGTCTAGAAAATGCAGTTTTTAAGTTCATATATTATACCTTCGTGTATGTGTATTTTTCACTGGCCTTGTCAAGTGATAAATCAAAATAAAGTTTGAAAAGCCGGATAGAATCGTAATTTTTTAAACAATTATAGTTTTAAGGATATTTACTTTCACAACATGTTGGTGAAGGTTGATAAGAGTGATGAAAATACAAGTGGACATCCAGTACTGTTAATTGCAGCTGCTGTTAGTTCAGAAGGTCTGCCTTCAACAATCAGACGCTGCTTCAGCCATGAAATAAAAGTGGGGCCTTTAACTGAAGAGCACAGGGCTGAAATGCTATCTAAGTCATTGCAAAATATCCTCTCTAATGTAAGTAAAAAATGGAGCTGCATATCTTGTATGTGTGGTTTAATGCATTTGAGACATTGATTATTATTTGATTTTCTCTCCTATTGAGTCAAATAATCAAGGCTTAACATTAGTTAGATGTGATTTAATTATTACTGTTGACTTTGATCAATTCTATAATTGCTTATTGCAGACTGATGCTGAGAGTTTTGTAAAAGAAATAATTGGGCAGACATCTGGCTTCACACCCAGAGACATGTGTGCTTTGATTGCTGATGTTGGTGCCAACTTATTTCACAGGTGTTCTGATGCTGTAGACAAAGCTAGGCCTAAGGATATTGATGGTTCTTGTAGTTCTGAAGTGATGCAGGACAGCGACCACTGGAAAGTTTCACCAGAGGTTCCAGTCAAAGAACCATTGGCAAAGGCTTTGGAACGATCTAAGAAAAGAAATGCCGCTGCATTGGGTGCTCCAAAGGTACATCTAGTGAACCAGCTTTCCATTATTATTTGTCACATCTGTTTTGATCAGTGTTAAAATCTCTTCAGAATACTACTGCTCCATTGCAAAGAAATGTATACAAAATACAAATAGCGGGTTTGAGTTTGACCAAAAAAAAATATATAAATAGCGGGTTATGTAATTGTTTTGGAGACTATATTCTTGAATGCAGGAAATTTGAGATTGAACTTATTCTCAGGTTCCAAATGTAAAATGGGAAGATGTTGGTGGGCTTGAAGATGTGAAAAAATCAATACTGGATACTATTCAGGTGTGCCTCTGGTCTAGCCTAACTGTTTTTATGGTCACATGTTGCCTGTAAAACTTTTTTTACAGCTCTGTTAAATTATTAACAGATAATAAATTTGTCTGATTGGGTATCATCTTAGTAGCTGAAGTTCCATTAATAGTCAGGAGACACGAGCCAGTGGTGTTAGATATATTTCCTGTTTAATAATTTAGGACGTGTTAGGATGTTGTCTTTCCTGTTGCATGTGTGCCAAGTGCCAATTAAGTCAGATTGAAGAAAGAAGTAAAAAGGACAAGTACAAAGCCCAATGCAAACTACTTTGTTTATATGGCTTGTGCATAATAAATTATCAAGAAAAGATTATATTGTTCATGGCCAATGAATAGTGCAGGTTGTACAGATTTTTATATTTACAACTATTGTGAATCTTATACATTTTAGAGTTTGAAAAATAAATCTTTGTTCATATAGCTCATGTTGGTTTTTTTATTATATATGATCAAAAGCATGGCAAAATTGTTGATACTGCAGGCCATTATTTCTAAATATTTCATTCTGCACTTCACATTTCAGTTGCCTCTCCTGCATAAGGATCTTTTTTCATCAGGATTACGTAAGCGGTCTGGTGTTCTTCTGTATGGTCCCCCAGGAACTGGCAAAGTAGGTCATATAATATCTACAGTCCCTACTTCACCTTTTTATCTGCTGTTTTAATTCTGACTGGAGTTTGTGTTCTAATTTTCTTGTTATTCCTCTGAATGTAGACATTATTAGCAAAAGCTGTTGCCACCGAGTGTTCCTTAAATTTTCTTAGTGTAAAAGGACCTGAGCTGATTAACATGTACATTGGAGAGTCCGAGAAGAATGTGCGAGACATTTTCCAGAAGGTATAATGCTTTTTTTACTTGGATCTAACTGATTCTGAAGCTATTAGAAATTTAAGAATGGGAGGGGAGGGGAGGGGAGGGCAACCATTATCTTACTTTGCTTGAGTGAATATCAAATATCATGCACATTGCAGGCCAGATCATCACGACCATGTGTTATCTTCTTTGATGAGCTTGATTCTCTTGCACCAGCCCGGGGTGCTTCTGGAGATTCTGGGGGTGTCATGGATAGAGTGGTTTCTCAGGTAATTTTCATTTTCTAAGTTGAACTGTGGTGCCTGTAACTTCTCTCTTTGGATTTAATGTTTCTTTTTAATAAAAGGGGCTGAGACTAATGGCCCCAGGTTACAAAAACGAGATTGAACTTGCAACCTCCCATTTACTAGAAGATATGTACTAGGTTACAAGACCTTTGATTTTCTTTAGGTTTACTAATGCGGTAAGTTTTTCTTTTTATCAGATGCTGGCAGAGATTGATGGCCTGAATGATTCTGCGCAGGTTTTTATGATTGAAAATACATTGTTATAAAATATTACATTGACCACGCTTCTTCTAACATGTAGCATCCCTCTTGCTTCCTTTAGGATCTCTTTATCATAGGTGCAAGTAACAGGCCAGATTTAATAGATCCTGCACTTTTACGCCCAGGCAGATTTGATAAACTGCTGTATGTAGGAGTTAACACTGATGCGTCTTACAGAGAGAGGTAAAATTTTCTTTGTCTCTCTCTTTGCACTTTGATGTGCTCGTTGCATGTAAAATGCCCTTATTCACTTCAATTGAATCTGTCTCAGGGTCCTTAAAGCACTTACGAGAAAGTTTAAATTGTCTGAAGACGTGTCACTTTACACAATAGCTAAAAAGTGTCCACCGAACTTTACTGGTGCAGACATGTATGCCTTATGTGCTGATGCATGGTTTCAGGCTGCAAAACGCAAGGTAAGTGTGGCCTGAATGGTGATAACTCTGACTTTATTTGCATTTTAACGTTAGGTTGTTATGGCAGTGGAGATTGTGGGACAGTCAATTTTATAGGGAAGATGAACTGTCTATTTAGACACCTGAATGTTCTTATGATTTTGAATTATAAATGTGCTTAATGAGGTGCTAATTCTTGCTGCTTTCATCTAGGTTTTAAGTTCAGATCCAGAGTCTTTAAGTAAAGATGATGAAGCAGACTCTGTTGTTGTTGAGTACAGTGATTTTGTCCAGGTAACATACTCTTGTTGGCTTTTAATTTGGCGCCCTCAGTAAGGATCGTAAAGTTAATTGACTCTAGGCTTTTAAATAGCCAATAATGTCATGAGAGAAAAACTTTCTTCTTGGCACTATATTTTAACGTGCTTTAAATGTCTTTCCTCAATCAAATTTAATTTTAGTGTGGAAGTGATTTGCATCTCTCGCCTAGTTTTTTACTGAATCGCCTAATTTAATTTTATTCATCTTATTGGTTCTATTATCCTTTTTTGTTTGATTGCCATTTCCTGATTTGCTTGCAGGTCTTGGTGGAGCTGACGCCATCTCTATCCATGGCCGAGCTTAAAAAGTACGAGCAGCTGAGAGATCAGTTTGAAGGCACATCAAAATGATCCTACTCTTGTATGATTTATGTAGTTTGAAGGCACATCAAAATGATCCTACTCTTGTATGAAGCAATAATTAATTGCACTACAAACTAGAGCTTGATGTATTAAGGACCGTAGGTAATATAAATGACCAATTCTTCATTGAAAAAGTAGCCAAAAAGAACTTAATTATTCATATTGCCATTTTGGCATTGGTCATTTGTTCCCACAAGAAAGAAGGAATATTCGTGTCTTTTCTTTCACATATTTTCCATATACCCTCACGTTATTATCCATGCAGGGTGGGCTTCACGTGGGTGATTCCTATCCTCTTCAGTGCGTCACCCTTCTTACTTCATTTGAAGGTTTGAATGAAGATCAAGTGGTGAGGCATATTCTGGCCCATTAGTTTTGGAAGAGTAATGCATATCCCACGTTTTTGTAGGCGAATTGTTCATTATTCAATGGGTGGGCATGGTTTTACGTCCCTTTCAAGGGACCCCAAGCATGAACTTCCCAGTCAAGTGAATGAAATTTGGTGGCCTATGCCGTTTTCTTATTGGTCAACCAGCGGATATATCTATCCTTTCTTTTTCCCTTTCAATTCCCCACTTTTCTTTTTTTGTCTTTTTGTTGATGCTGTACTGTAACCACTACCTTAGGCTTTGGGCTATTTCCATTTTGTTAGTGACATGAATTGTTGATTTACATCGAATATGTTATGTGTGTAGGACATTACTATATTATTGTTGCAATTCCTTTGGGTGTTGGAAATAAATCCTTTTCGGATTTGAAGGATACCTTTAAATTATGTAAAGGGGCGTTTTTGAATTGTTTTGTACTAGTAGACCGTAAAAGATTTCATTTTTTAACTTTTGTTTTTCTAGAAAAATAAAGTTTTCTTAGCAAACTTTCCAACCACAAGATTGTTTTGTTTACAAGGCGGACAACAAAGGGGATGCCGGATCCAAATACAAAGAGGATGGATTTGACCCTTTGGGAAATTATTTGGTGTCTATGATCAGCTACTTTCAATCTCGATATGTTTTGTTTGGCCAATCAATCTGCGATAAAAAAAAACAACACACCAAGTAACGTCTTCAAAGTTTCATATCCACATTAATTAATAAGATTCGTTATCATAATGACAATTTACTATGAGCTTTGCTTTAAGTTATATTAAAAGTTTCATATCCACATTAATGAATAAGATTTCTGATAAAAAAAAGAGAATAAGATTCGTTTTCATAATGACAATTTACTACTATGAGCTTTACTTTAAGTTTTAATAAAATATATTTGTTAAACATTTAAAATGACATAATTTTATTTTATCAGTAAATTTGAACGAAAATAAGTATTCACTACTCAATCCAATTGTAACAAGATTCAACTGACAATTGACGGTACCGGTATTGTTGTTTAAGTGTCCAAGACATCCAAGTATTGTGGTACACCCCAAGATATATATCGGACGTCATCGTGAACAGTAAAAAGTCACACATCCCAGTGTGGGAAGTTCTTGACAACATCAAATATTTTTTCAAGGGCATATGAAATAGGGAATATCAGACAACAGATCTTATAAAGCGATTAATCACATTCACATCTCAAATAATCATCAAATTACATGGAGTCTCAAAGAACTTAGGTGATATTAAATGATTTATCATTGAGTTGTCAATGTCAGTCCCTTGAATTGTCAATGATAACTAAAATTGTCAATGTAATTTGATGATTACTTGGAACCTGAATGTGATTAATTATCTTATAAAGGATATCATTGTGATTATCACTATAAAATACCTTAAAAATCAAGTATGACTGATGTGAAACTAAAACCAAGGCTTGATAAAACACCCCCAAAAAAATTTACCCTCAATGAGCTCTGTGACCCTGACAAGTTTAAGCGGTCACATGTATTTTTTTCCGTCGTGTCTGGTACACAGGGGCGAGGGCCATGGTTGACAAATACTCCTCAATCATTGATATGGCATGTTTGTAAAGTTATATTGAGTTTGCATGTATAATCTATATTTTAATTTTTACCAACTTTCTTTAAATTATCTCAATTAATATTTCGCAATAATAACTATTTAAGAATAAAAACGAAATTAATGAGGATGGTTATTTTGTTTTAGAAAAAAGTTATATACTATTAATTAATCAAAATAACATTCTTAATCCAAATCAAATGTAGATGTCATACAAAACACGATGAAACCATGCATGCTCATGATTTAAGAGTGTTCACAGTTATATTTTCATGTGAAAAACGTGATCACAAGGGTTCCAGCTTCCTTGCTAAGCAAAATTGTACTTGCAATAACAAATCCTGGCCGTTAATTGTTTTAAATCTCATCCCTTCACTTTTGGCTTTAATTATTCTCATCTCATTGATTCATGAATTAGTTTTCCATGTCAGCCATAATCCTCGGATAACTTCTGTCAATTCTCATGACATTGATTTTACTACGTCAAGTTATGAGTACAATATTTGGTTAAACTTCAAAACTCTTCCCGTATAATCAACCTTCTTTCTCATCCCTGCAAATGATGTTCGTTCATTTGGTCTCGGTGTGTGCCATGTCTCTCAAAATTTTTGATAAGGCGAAAATGATTTAAATGCGAAGGGGAATAAGGAAGTTCACTCTAAGGATGATCAATTTTCTTTAGGCATAAAGATTGAATTTAACGAACAATGGAGACATTTCTGTGTAACTCAGCACAGACTTTTACTTTCGATGAGGGACTTTATATGTTATCTTCAATATAGAATGTATAAGAAATGCGGTTATATTTATGAAAGTCAATTGCAAGAACATTGATTGAAACTGTGATTTTTGAAATAATTATATTTTTAAGGATATTAATTTTCACGATATACATTTGAAAGTTGAGAAAAGCATTAAAAATACTTGTGGAATTTATATCTTTTGGATTGAGCTGATCAAATTTCAACTATAAGGTATCAATGTACTTAATAATTTTTTAGAATAAAATACCACCATTGTAGTATTACTTTTCAACGGGAAAGCCACTATTTTAGCTATAGGAGTACTTGTTATGGAATGCTATATAGAAGCATTTAAAACCTTAATATATAGCATAGATTTAAGATTTTAATATTTTTCATAAAAATATATTACAAATATAAGTATCTACAAAAGAAGGTACTTTACTTTCAACTATTAGCTTTTAGAGGGGTGGAGGACGAACCCTTTAAACACCAAAATTTTCAAATATCATATGGAGAACTACTCAATCACATCCAATATCATATGGAGAACTCAATCACATCCTAGGTTTTGCTTGAAATGATGTGAATGGATCTTCGCAATGTCAAGCAGCTTGCTTGCTTGCTAAGGGGGTGATGGGAGATGATTGTGGGACTTGGTTGATGTGTTTTCAACAAACTTTTGAATATCTTTCTCTGACAAATACATAGCTTAGTGTTGAAGTTCTACAAACTTATGAGTTTCACAATGATTGACTGTAAGATGCTTCTTTGGATGCTATGATGCATTTATTAATAGCCTCTTTGCATCAGGACTTGCTACATAGTGCATTTGGGTTTTTCTCATAAGACTAACTGATTTTTCATTCTTTGCAATCCTTGAGCTAGGGCGGCTACATTTGGTTGGAGGAAAGAAGGAAAAGGAAAGTTGTAACATCCTAAATTTTAATTATAAAATAAATTAATAAATACCGCAAAATTTAATCTTGCATATGAATTTAGAAAAATTCAACATGTTTGTTTTTAGAAATCTGTTAGGATTAAGAAAGAAAATAATTGAGTATTAAATTTAAATTCAAGAATATTTATGAAGATTATATCAAGAAGACATCATTTTAGGAAATTATACTTAGAAAGTTTTATATATTATTAAGAAATTTGTTAAGAATTGGTTTTCATTATAAATTACTGAGAGTGCTTAGTTTGATTTTAAATTGGGAATATTTATGAACATTTTTTTTAGATTATGATATATTAATGTTACATAATGAAAATATTAGATCTTTAAAGTAAAAGAAAGCAAGAAAATCAAGTCATGAAACTTAGTCATTTTGATTTTGATCTGGGTCAATCTCATGAAAGATAGAAACTGAAGAGGTTTATTTTGTAGTTTCTAATTGGGACATAAACCCTAAGGGCCTGTTTGGTTTGAGGGAAGGGGAGGGAAGGGAAAGGGAGGGGAGACCCTTCCTTTGTTTGGTTTGAAAAATTGGAGGGGAGGGGGCCTAAAATATTCCCTCCCCTTCCCTTCAAACCCTCTATTTTGGATCCCTCCAAATTGGGGGGATTTGGAGGGGAGCCAAAACTTTTGACTAAATTGCCCCACTCTACTTTATTATATTTCTACGCATGTATATGTGAGAAAAACTATAAAACTTCCACATATACCCCCTTCCCATAATAATAAAAAAATGTCTACCTCCTCCTATGTAGTTTTTTTTATACTGGGTAGCTTTTTTATAGCTCATTTTCTTTTTTAAGGGTTTAATAGAAATCCACATATGGTTTTTGTTCTCTTGATTTTCCAGTTACGGTGGCATTGAATATGGGTCTCCAGCTCCACCATTTTCGGGTTGTATATATGGAGAAGATGGGCCTCCACCATTTTCAAAAATTTGCCTTTTCCCATGTTAGTTGCTGAAAAATTTGGTTCAAAGGAGGAGAATGGTAGTTTCATATTTGGAAAGGGAATAATTTTAATAACTTGTTAAATATAGTTTTTATAAATTAAATAAGAATTTATAGTACTATTATATCAATTATATATCTTTTTAATAAGCAACTTAATTTGAATCAAAATGTAAGTTATTTTATATGATAGACAATAATTAATTAACATATAAGGATAAAGTGGTAAATTCATCATTATCACCCTCCCCTACCCTCCTTGAATCAAACAAATAATCATTAAATTCTCCCCCTCCCTTCCCTTCCCTTTCCCCTTCTTATCAAACCAAACAAAGTACTATTAAACCCTCCCCTTCCCTTCCTTACTTCCCTTCCCCTTCCCTTCCCCTCCTCTCCCTCAAACCAAACAGGCCCTAAAATTCTCCTCTACTGTATATTCACTTTTCCTCAACCTATTCAATTTCACTTAGCCGCCACATACACCCTCTTCTTCTTCACCATGGTTCATCTTCTTCCTTACTCTCACTCTCTCAAATCCAAACACATCCACTTCTTCTCCAAACCCCAAAACATCACCATCAATCTACCTCTCACTTTCCTTACTTCACTCGTTCTCTTCCTCCCTGCCTACGTTCTCCGTCCTCGCCGTTCCCTTTCTTCTTCTGGTGTACTCACGGCGGCGGCGGAAGCCATATGCGGCGAAGCTCGGAGCGAGCCCTAACGGCGACGAAGCAGACGACGGAGCCGACCGCCACCTAGACCTGCTAACACGTGCTTCATCTTGGGTGAGACTTTCTTTTGATCTCTACCCTTTTTCCTTTCATTGTGAGCTAGAATGAGAGACATTCCGATCTGGGTTTTGAGTTCTAGGTAGTTTTAATCAACAAAAGCATAAACTTGAGAGAAATTATAGTTGTTTGTAGTGTGTATGTTGAAATTTGTTGGTGATGTTGTTTGTTATTTTCCTCCCCTGTTTCGCTGCCATTCTTAGCATTTATATTTGTTGTGTTGTTATTGATTTGAAAGGGAAGCTTATTAGAAAAAAAAATGGGGGCTGTATAAGTTTAGCAAGGGTTTTAATGAATGAAGTATTACATTAGCTATATGGGCATTCTTTTAAGCTATATGTTGTTAAGATTTAATAGAGATAGTCTTGCAAGTATATGGTGATTGGAATCAGACATCTTTTTATCATTTCTATTGGTTTTCGTAGCTACTGTACAAGACTTAGTTCTTTGTATGTAAACTTTAATGAGTCTATGTATATATATATTAAACTAAATTAAGCCTTAAATGCTTATTAAGAAATTAGTATTCAGTTTTAGTGTAGGACTCTGTCAAGTTGTATTTGATAGCAAAAGATAGGGAATGACTTTTTAATTATACTTATAAATTGTCATGAATCCCTTGGGAATTGAATCAATCAAACAAAAGATTATTGAGGTTATTTTCTTAAGCTTGCATGCTGATTTTGCTTGATGAATTGTGATGCTTAACTCTTATTGCTTCATGCACTGTTTTGGCAAAATCCATGTGTTTCATGATTTTTGTTGGAGTTTATTTGATTTTCTTTTTCCTTCCCGGTATGTCTATTTAGGCATGAAATTATAGGATGTGTTTGGGTGTTGCATGTTGGCTTTTGAATTCACTTTTTCCTCTTTGACATTTGGCAGAATGTGGCAATTTATAAATTCTAAATTGATTTCCTTGCATTTTGGTTAAATATTTTGTTTTATGTGATACTTGAATTTAACTCATCAAGAGTTATTTAATGTTTAACTTTGAGAATTAGATTGAATAAGCATAATTGATTATTTTAAGATCAAGTATGATTAAAAAAAGAAAAAGGGGATGGGTAGTATTATTAAGAGCGAGAGCGACGTTATTTAGTATACATGAGAATGGTCGTTTATATTCTTTATTGTATGGTATGTGATATTAGGAGAATATAGTAAATGAGGTAATTGAAGAGTCTACAAGCAATGGTAAGGAAAAGCAATGAAGTGCTAAGGGCTGGAGATAACTACTTCACTTGTCTGCGTGTGTGTATGTTAGTAAGCATTTAGGTAGTCTATAGGTATATGATTACTGCTGATGTGGTTATGGAATGCGTGAATTGGAATTTCTGATTTGGTTGTGGTACACCGAGTAATATTTTTATAATTATGCCATTCCGGAATGAGGTTCCCTTGCCCGTACAGCAGGGACTAAAATGAATAAAGAGAAAAACGTTATTGGGGAGAGCGCCCCGGTTCAAGCGAGGGTATATCGACCATCGAGTCGTGAGTCCCTATTGAACTGCTATATTTTGTTCAAGCGAGGGTATATCGACCATCGAGTCGTGAGTCCCTATTGAACTCATTATCGGTGTACTTGTGTATTGTGTTTAATGTGATTATTATTATTCTTGATGTTTGAGTTTGTGATGTTTTAAATTTGTGATGTGGCTTTAAATGAATACCTGTACTGCTATATTATTTGGTAATTGATATATATACTTAGAATAGAAAATAGATAACATGTTCATGCAACACAGCATGTAGCACACACCACCAAACACGACATTAGCACACACCACCTTGCCGGCATGCACATGCACGCAGTGCAAAAATGTGCGTAGGCGAGTAGTTGTTAGTTACGACATCAGGGTCTACCCCTCGTGGTTTAACATTTTACAGGTATTAACATTTTACAGGTATTAGATCGGGGCAGGAGTCATGGGGAAAGAATTTGGAGACTTGAGAACTAAGCTTTTAGGATCATATGTTCTTTCGCATTCTTTCATGTTTCATATTCTTGTTTATTAATTTGTACATCTTTTGAATTTATTCCCCTGGATGACTGTAAATAATTTTACGTTAGATAACTGTAAATATTAATTAATACAGGGTCATGCGTTTATTTGAAACTTACTGTAAAAGAATTTAATCAAGTGTTACTAAATTTATTTAAATATCCATGTTAGTCAATTTTTATCTAACATGGATAAATCAGTTTTGATAATTTCTCAAATGATTTTGGTTGTCAATTTTATATTTCATTCCAAAATTATATTTATTAATTTCAAATTACATTAAATCTTTTTCTAACCATGATAGTTCTTTTGTAACTCAAATTATTTTTCTATCATGGTTAGCATATTATCTTATATGTTATGAATATTTAGAAAAGTCGTTTTTTTAACTATGTTAGCTATTACATTAACTTTAATTCTTTTTCTAACATAGTTAGCACTAAAATTATTTTTAATGAATTAAGTTAATTCTTTTTATAACTATGTTAGCTACTATTTTGTTTAATTGGATTCTTTTTCTAACATAGTTATCATTAGCATAAATGAAAAAAAAATAGCATAAAAAAAGGGTTATAATATTGGGTTGTTACAAAAGTGCTTTGAAAGGTTTTTGGTAATTTATATATATCATTGAACCCACAAGTTTTCTCTCTCCATCTCATACTTGTGAGTGCTTTAGTGCTTTTTAAACTGACAAACTCATTGTTTAGAAAATAAATGGAAAGCTCTAATCTGATTTGACAAAGATAAGAACCTGATTTGACGGAGATAAGAACGGGACAATTTTACTATTCTAGCTAGTGCTTTTGTTGGGCGACATGAAACTCCCATGCGAAGATCCCTAATCATAATATCCATTTTATAAAATAATCGTCTTAATAATATATCTAAAGACTTATAATAAATTCTTTCTTTAGTTCGGCTTTGATTTCTCAAATTTAAAAAAAAATGTATTGGTATTTAATAAAATAGTCCAATTAATAATTAACTAATCATTTATTTTATAGTTTATAATTATTTAAATATTAAATAAAAACTGGAAAATAAAATTTTACAATACTAATTAATTAAGACAAATATATTGATTGTTAATAAACCCAGTGATTGATTGTTGAAAACATCAAGCAATAATGCATCATCCCATACAGCTATAAAGGGAAGTACTCTCATTGGAAGAAGACATAATCTTTACCTATGTGGTTAACCCTCATAAGTCCTACCTTTTAAGTACAAATTAGTAAGTTGTCAATAGACGTTTGATTATCATCTGATGTTTTGCAAAAACAGGAGAAAGATTTCATAAACCCTACCAATTATCATTTATCACCGTAACAAATAGGATTGGGAATTTCCCATCCCGGGGAATTCGAGAAAAATTCTCGAGGTTGACCAAGAATTGTCCGAAATTAGGATCTTGTAAAGGCCTAGGGATCTTGTTCCCGGTCTGAGAGTTCAAGTTTTCTTTCTTTTTTATTTTAAACATTGAAATTGAAGCTTTTATCTTTACATTTAAGCTTGAGAAAACAAGTCGATTTATGAACACATTTTTTTAAGATCGTATACGAACTTAAATTATTTTTAGAGCAAAACTGTTTTTTTCTTTGATAAACTGATCGTTCACTGTATTGTAGATGAACTTTTTTGCCATATATATGCATGATTGCTTATATCTCATTTTATTTGTTAATAAGTGGACATTTGGGTGAGGCTAGAATGAATTGTAGCTAGAATGATTGCTTATATCTATGTGTTTTTTTTTGAGATCGTAGATGAACTTTAATGGACGTGTTCTCAAAGCTTGAGTTGCAGCTAAAACATAACAATATCATGTTTTCAACGTTCCTTCTTTTTAATTCATTCATGTTCATGAAGTAGTTACTAGTATTACGTAAAAGGAAAAGTTACAGTACTTATAAATCAATATGACTAAGCGAATAGAATTAAGTAACTAACATATCACCATTAAAGAATATGTCTAGTTCTCTAAATTCATACTCAATTTTAATTTAGTTTCTATAGTTTTAGATTTTTTTATATTAATTTATAAACCAAGAATTCTCAGGTGTTCCTGATCTTGTTTAGAATGGGAATTTTCAGGACCAAGAATGAAAATTATTCCCAACCCCTTCGAAAAAATATAATAGTACCTTCAAGAAAAATATAATATTGAAAATAGGTTATTAAATTTTTATCAAAAAATAGATTATTAAATTTTATATATTTCATATATTTTTAGATTATATATTTTATAGGCAAAATAAAATAATTTAAGAAAAAAGATAAATCAATTTATAATTGACTTATTTTATTTTTTTAATATTTTTTAAAAAAATCAATTAAATCTTATATTTAAATTTAAGATTCAAACCAATAATACGCAATAAATGAGCGGATCCCGTAATGTGTAGTTGAAAGCGGTAGGTTGTGAAGGCCAAAGAGAAAAAAACGGTAAGTTGTAAAAAATGTTAGATCCTGGGATAGATAAAACCTAAAAGGTAAAAAGTAAAAAGTAAAAGGTAAAAACGGTTTCTTCACGATCTTCCCTTTCACTTTCCTTGTCAAAACCTCACAGCTCATAAAAGTCTCCTTGCGCCTCCATTCATCAAAACAATAATAATAATAATAATAATAATATACTAATATATTAATTATTTTTCAAAAACCAAAACAAAAAAAGAACAAAAAAACGCGGCTGCTGTATTCACCAAAAACCAGAGAGACAGAAAGAGAAAGAAAGACAGAGAGAGAAAGAAAGAAACTCTGTTGATCAAACCACCTCTCTGAACATCATAGTTGACGTCGAAACAAGTCTTTCAGATTCACACAATTCAAGCTTTTCTCAAACAAGACGAGCTTTTTCTTTTTCATTTCAATTTTCACGTTTTTGCTGTCTTCAGCTATATAGAATAATCCCGTGTGTGATTTCCACGCGATCGTTGTGGTTTCCTGTGATATAGGACTAAAAAAGGTTTGATTTTTTCATCTGGGTTTTATCAATCAGGCGAATTTGGTGGGAAAAAAAGTTGGGTTTTTGAGGGTGGTTGGTGGGGTTAACGGTGGTGATATAAAGTTGTCACCTTTGGTGTTTTTGTTTGGATGATTTCTGTGAGTGATGCAAGGAAGGGGTTAGGGTTGATAGGTGGTGTTGGTGGTGGTAGGGAAGATATGGAGGAGGCTGAGCTTGAGGAAGGTGAAGCTTGCTCCTATCACAATACTCAAGATTTTGAGCCCACCATGGATCCTGATGTTGCCCTCTCTTACTTTGTAAGGATTATTCTGTTTTTTTTTTGTTTTTTGTTTTGAAGTGCTTAATTCTTGTATTGAGGTGTAGGATGATGCTTGATGGATTTTTTAGATCTGATTGAGTTGGACATTGGGTTTTTTTGTTTATGTGAATTTTATGGATTTTGTCACCTGGAGATGTGGGAAGCTTAATTTGTAGGAGATTGTCAATTTAGTGATTTTTAATATCATGACTTGAAGAGGAAAGTTGTTGTTAGCCTACTTGGATAGATGGTGATTTTGAATCAGGCTAAGCTTGAATGTGATTTCTTATCTGGGAATACTTGGGTTGTCAATTACTTTCTATAAGTTTTGGAATGTATGGTTTTTTTCTCAGAATGGTAATTATGCAATGTCTGCTGTGCACCACAATATGCTAGAGTTGTGCTGTTCCTATTCTCCTGCATAATCATAAGACAGCATGTAATCCATATCTTATTAAAAATGTGGTTCTTTGATAAATTTTTGGATATCACCCCCCCCCCCAAAAAAAAAAGAAGAAAGAAAGAAAAGGAAGTTAGTAGTTTCTCTTTAAAATATTGAGCGCCTGGAATCATGTTTTCCATAGGATGAAAAAATTCATGTTCTCCTGGGACACTTCCAAAAAGATTTTGAAGGTGGAGTTTCAGCAGAGAATCTAGGTGAGTTGCAAGTCAGTGCAATTATGTGATTTATTGGAGCATAGCTTTACATGATAAAGAAACTTCATCCTAATGTATTGGGAAACAATTCATTATTACAGGGGCTAAATTTGGTGCTTATGGGTCATTCTTACCTACCTATCAGCGCTCTCCTGCTTGGTCTCATCCAAAGACCCCGCCAAAAGTTCATAGTCAAAATATGTCTAGATCTCCTAACAATTTCCGATTAGAGGTATGTTCTTCCTGGGCATGCTAGTATCCAGTTCTACTTATAATCAAATTCATGATTGTATATGGTGTTTTCTTGACTTTAAATTATAATATTGCAATATAAACAGGGTGGTCAGGGGGATTCTGTTGATAATTCAACTGCAACCCAGTCATTGAGACTTGAGCCATCTTCTGTTAATTCCTCAAGGCCACTTGCACCCAAGCTACCTTCCACTGATGGAGTAATCAACCAAGAAAAATGCTTCACACCTACTTGTGCGGATGCTTTCACTTCTAAGTATGAATCGGTAAACAGAAAATCATCAAGCATATCAGACCAGAAGACACTGAAGGTTCGAATTAAAATGGGAACCGATAATTTGTCAACCCAGAAAAATGCTGCAATCTATAGTGGACTTGGTCTTGATGTGTCACCATCGTCATCATTGGATGATAGCCCCTCAGAAAGTGAAGAAATTTCACGTGGGCTTAATGTTGTTTCAGTAGAATCTCCAAGTAGTATTCTTCAGGTGAATTATTTTCGTACAATTTAAATTTCTTTTCTTCATGTTGTCCTTGGAGAGATATGGTGTTTATAATGGTGTCGTGTTACAGATTACGTCATCTCTTCCTATGCAATTGTCTCCTCTGTCCGATGATATTCTTCAATTAGATGGAGAGGAAACATGTGCCAAAAACAGTATTCATGTACCTGTCGGTGTGGATGGCTTGGAATGTGCTGGTATGTTGCAACTTGATTCTAATATCATAAAGGGTGACACAAAAGATTAGGGAAGAAGAAAATGAAATCTGTGGATGGATATGGGTCCTCAATAGAAGTAAAGGCTGGCACTAATGAAAGTGCAAGGATGGATATTGGAATCTCATCAAAGAAGGAGCAATTTATTGATTCATTGACTGCTGAGGAGCTTGTTTCAAAAACTTTGAAGCTTCCACTATTATGCAGCTCTTATTCTTCCAGTGACGAGTCATTAAAAGATGTGGGTGGACCTTGTGATACATCAAAGGAACCCAACAAGGATACTGTGCTGGAAAAAGCCTTTTGTGCTGAACAAGCACAAATGGAACGAGTGAATCCAACATTTGTTGAAGTGAATGGTTTTGTACCAAAGATGAAGGGTGGTTCTGGAAGGAAACTTACCGGAGATAAAGCTGGCAAATCTCTTGATAACTCATCAGTTCATACAGTGAAAGACAATTTTCATGGATATGATATACCCCATTCGATAACAGCTGAATCAATTGTTGACAGAGGCAGAACAGATTTAAGCATTGAGCATGCAGATCCTCCTAAGAAAGCTATTCGAAAAGGTGATTTTTGTGAACAAGACAGTACGGCATTACATGTTACAGAACATCCATTTCCTGGAGAGAAGAAAAAATCCAAGGGAAGTAATCAGTCTGTGGCAGCTGAGAACAATTACGAATCCTCAAGGAATGGTACTTCAATGTCAAAAGCTAAGAAGAGGATTGATGATGATTTGATGTCTAAAAATGAGACAGAAGATGCCCGATTAAATAAAGATCATGGAAAGTCAAAAGACAGATATAAAGATTTCTTTGGGGACTTGGAAGATGACGAGGACAGAGCGGATTCATTGGAAACTTTTCAGGAGGATAAGACAAAGGACTATGAAGTGGTTAAGGGGAGTACACCCACGATTAATTCTGGAGCAAAGGAGAGATCAGGTGTTAAGAAATTTGACAAGCCATTTGTATCTGAAACTTATCCTCCAACTGCCCAAAATGGAGTCCGGTACTCTGGAAATGGTCATGCTTCTACCGATGGAAATGGAGTTCCTGTAGCTGTGCCTCCTCTTGTCATAGAAGAAAATTGGGTACAATGTGATAGGTGTCAGAAATGGCGTCTTCTCCCACTTGGCACAAATCCTGAAAGCCTTCCTGAAAAGTGGCTGTGTAGTATGCTAAACTGGCTGTAAGTTTAATTCATTGGCTTTTATTTAATAGACCATCCATGTGAAATACTGAAGTAGCTATTTTACGTTGGCCCTTTCAAATCCCTTTTCATGGATTAAACCTCTTATTCGAAAAAAATCACTTTTGAGAAAACATCCAGTGTTTTAAAGTCTGGAATTGATTTCTTTTTATTATTATGAGAAGCTAGCTACTTTGAATAGCTTGTGAAATATTCAGATGTTGCAGATGTAAGGAAACATTAATAAAAATAAATGATATTTAATGAACAAAGGTACACCGGGGCATTCAAATATTCACATAATGTTTTTAAGCCATCTAAATATCACATTTTATTTTAAGTTTAAACAAAGAGGCCCTTGATAACATGTCTTAGTTATCCTTAATATTTCAGATTCATAATGTACGAGGTATAGGTTTAGTGCTTCTAATCAAAAGCTGACAATGTAGACAATAATATGCAGGCCTGACATGAATCGTTGTAGTGTTAGTGAAGATGAAACTACAAAAGCTCTTGTTGCTTTATTTCAAGGTCCTCCATCTGAAGGTCAAAGTATCCCTGGAAGTGTTTTGATGGGGGGAACTCCATCAGCAGTCCAGTATCCCAATCCAAACCAACCAAATCATGGGTTAAATGCCGTGCCTGGTGGGAAGAAAAGAACTATTAAAGAGATATCAGATTCATCAAGTAAAGATGGCCCTCAATTGTCATCTTCTGGGAAGAAAAATGCTCACTCATCAATGAAAAGTAGAAGCATAAATGATATGAACAAGTCTCCTGCCATTAGTGAACCTGATGTCCGAGGGGAAAAACACAAAACTAAGCAGAAGAAACAAGAGAGCTATTCTGATATAGGTAACTATTATGTGATATTCATTTTAGTTATCAACTAAGTAAGATCTAATTAATGATGATGGATGACCTCTAAACACCTTCATGTGCTATTACTAACTGCTTGAAATTTTGACAGATGATACAAAGAATTTTAAGGTGAAAAGCTGTAAGGACGCTGATCAAGATTATTCTAGAAAATCTAAGAAAAGCAAGACCGATAATATGGCTGATCACCAGTGGATTCCTGATCCGAGTGGGACCCCTAGAAAGTTCCATCATAGCTTGAGTAGCAGTTCTCCAGCTACTGCAGCTGGCAAGGAACTTCTTAAGCATAAGGATCTCTCATCATTAGGAGACTCAAAATACGACGGAAAAGATAGGCTGCAAGTTTCTGCTGGAAAACTAAAAGGTAAAGGCTGGAGCTCTTTAGATGAGGAGTCTCTCGATTTGAGGAATCATGATATCATGGATAGTGTAAAGAAAAGGAAATTGAAGGAGTATCAGGATTTGGGTCACTACCACCAACAGGAGAGCAAGATTTCTGTGCAGGAAGACTTTTCCAGGAAGGAAAAGAAGATAAGATTATCAAAGTCAGAGGGTAGAGAGTCAAGTATTAGTAAAGGCAGTAGTAAGATTGACAAAAAAGTTAGCCGGGAAAAACACAAAAAAATAAGGAAAGATCCGGGGAGTACATTATCACAGCAGAGCTTGGATGGTATGGACAATGTGAAAAAGGACTCAAGATCTGTGCAAGTTTTAGCTGCTGCCACTTCCAGCTCTTCTAAGGTTTCAGGCTCACATAAAATGAAAGCCTGCTTTCAGCAAGTGAAAGGTTCACCGGTGGAATCAGTTTCTTCATCACCTTTAAGAAGTCTAAATACAGAGAAGTTTACAAGTGGAGAATTTATGGGGAAATACAATTCTCATGATACTGGTGCCATAGGTAGTCCAACTAGATGTTTTGATGGTGAAGATGATGGTGGGAATGTGCAGATTAAGGATCAATGCGAAGGTGAAGACAGAAATGAAGGTGAAGACAGAAATGGTGTTTTTTGCGCTAATACTATGTCTAATCCAAGGGAAACTGGCCAAGGCTCTTCATCACGTTTGAAGGATAACACTTTGAGTTGTAAACTAGAATCTGCTGCTGAAATGGTCAAGAAGATTAGTCCAAAGCTAGATCAACCTCCCTTATCTGAGATGAAATATGGGGATGGTAAAGTTGAGTTGCAGGACAAGCTTGTACTCAAACCTGACAGAAGGGAGAATATTATTTCTGGCAAGAAAGACTGTGCCAGAAATGATGGTAGGCTAAAAAACGATCAGTTAGATAAAGAGTACAACATTGATGATACTACTCTAGGTGCCACCTGTAAGCCGGAGCAACCATATGCTTGTGGCCAGAATCAGTTGCCAGACTGTGATGATGAAAGGCATTCCAGGAGGTCTATTTCTGAAAGAACTGATCAAGAGGTTCTCGGTAAAGGGAAATCTATCTCGTTACCACCCTCTGGAGGAGGAGCTCAAAATGAGACATTGTGTCATGGTACACAGCCAGTTGTTGGACTTCACCAAGGAAATGGAGATATGGTGGTTGATAATATGAAAGCTGATAATGCATCAAAACTGCAGAAAAAACAAGTCAGAAAGGCTGATAATGAGAATGGAACCCAACCTCTTGGTTCAAAACATTTTATTCTCAATGGACACAGGTCCAAGGAGCTTGATGCCCCAAGTCCAATTAGAAAGGAATATTCCAGTCATCCTGCCAACAATGCTTTGAAAGAAGCTAAAGATCTAAAGCATTTGGCTGATCGTCTTAAGGTACTTTTTACATATAGTACCTGGTGAAATATTAGTCTTTTGATCCTCTTGGTTTTAATTAGAAACTTGGGATTTAATGCAGAATACTGGATCCTCTCTTGAGATCACTGGGCTTTACTTCCAGGCGGCCCTCAAGTTTCTTCATGCAGCCTCTTTACTGGAATCTGGGAACAATGACAGTGCTAAATATAGTGAGATGAATCAAGCAAAGCTAATGTATAGTAGCACTGCAAAATTGTGCGAGTATGTAAACATCTATCCCTCTTACATCACGTATGAGCTTTGTTTGTGTGGCTTTTTTTCTTGACATTTTCACTTGATAGGTTTTGTGCGCACGAATTTGAAAAGCTGAAAGACATGGGTGCTGCTTCTTTGGCTTACAAATGCATGGAAGTGGCATATATGAGGGTAATATATTCCTCCCAGACCAGTGCAAGCAGAGATCGACATGAGTTGCAAACAGCTTTGCAATCTGTTCCTCTAGGTAATGGAATTTATGATGTAGCTTCATGTTTTTACTTAAATTCACTTATTGGTTGTAGTTTTCATGCGTTTGCAAGAGACATAGGGAATTTATTGCATGAGAAAATAATAACCTTCTTGTTGACCAAAAATATGCTTTCCATTCTACCAATCTATTTTCCAATTACATACTAAAAAACGTACTGTTTTCAGGCGCTGGGTACTTGGTAAATATGATGAGTGTCTTAAAAGTATAAATGTAATGCCATATACGCTATCATAGATCATTTGGACATTCCTTTCTTAAATATTGTGATTCAGGTCTATCTAGTTTATTGGCTGTGTGATCGAATGTAATAAGATGAAAAAGTACGTTTAACTAATTCTATCGATGTCGATGAGTGCTCATTGTTTTATCTCTTTTTATCATCTTAATCTTTCACTCAGTGATCACATCTCCCATCAAGTATGAGGATGTGGTGGTGTTGATGAATTTGGACCTTATATTTTTGTCAGGCGAGTCTCCATCATCATCTGCTTCTGATGTTGATAATGCTAATAACTCTACAGCAGTAGACAAGACTGCCTTGTCTAAGGTTATTAGTCCTCCCCAAGTTGTTGGAACCCATGTTATTGCTGCCCAAAATCGCCCGAACTTGATGCGATTGCTTAACTTTGTAAGTGGACCTTTTTTAAATACAAGAAAGCATTTAAAAAGGAAAATCTTCACAAACTTAAATAGTCCTTTTCGTTGGGTTTCAACATTAGTATAATTTATATCCAATAATTGCAGGCTCAGGATGTGAATTTTGCAATGGAAGCCTCGAGGAAATCACGGCTTGCTTTTGCAGTTGCCAATTCAACCTCATCTGAGGGAAAGCATGCTGAGGGTATCTCCCCCATCAAGAAAGCTCTTGATTTTAACTTCCAAGATGTGAAAGGTTTTTTACGCCTGGTACGGCTTGCAATGGAAGCCATCAATAGGTGAAAAGCCCAATTAGTTTGAAGATGGTGCATGCTTGGGAACAGCATGTTTCATGATCCTGCATATAGGATTCCCAGAGGTCTGAATGACCTATATGGTGAAATGAAGGGCTGTGTTCATCATATTGAACATTAGCCACTCTTGTCAACTTTTAAAGCTAGTGTTGTCTATGCACGTTTGCGACAGTAGTTGAGTTGACAAAGTCAGGGCATTCAATTCATTGTTGAGGCCTTTAAGAATGATAGTATTGGTTTAACCTCGAGATATTGTGGAAATTGTTGGGTATCAGAAGTCTGCGAAGATGATGCACCAGAAGTTTGGTTAAAGATTTAATCAGTGGCCATGGTTGAGTTTGAATTTTGATATTGCTCGTGATCGTTTTGTTGTTTCACGTGCTGGAGGATTTATTATTTTTTGAGTTGTAAATTTGTAAATTTTTAACCAATGTGTAAAGAAAGTTGTGGATTTTGCTGATCATTCATCTACATGTGAAAATTGTGCCCTTTTGTGGTTTAAGTGCTCTGTAGCGGAAGATGAGCGGAGAGAGCCACACAAGTAAGCCTTTCTCATATAATTTTTTATGAATATTATGAATATCCTTACCTTCTTGGAATAATGGGCATGTTTACTTTACATTCTTCAGCCATTTATTTCTGATTTACTTTAATCTGTATATGCAGGTTGTCTGTCATGTACAATTTCTGGGATTGCTGGGGATTCTTTTTTCATTATTTTGTTGTTGATAAGTAACGAGAACAAGAAGGAAATAGGATGTGTAGAAGGAAATCACACTAGCGCAGAATCATACTACCTATACCTTTTATCTTACAGGTAAGGAAGTGCTCTCTTTTTATAAAATTTTGATATTCGATTGAGGCATGTCTAATTGTACCCCTCCCCTTTTTTCAGGTAGTGGAAATGTAAAATAACTTTTTTACAATAAATTATATACCAGTGTTCATGAAGCTTTTTGCTCAAGCTAAAGCTGTTCTGATAGCTTCGTCTGCAGCAACTGATAAAGGGTATGTTGTCTCTGCTTCTGACATTCTTTCGTTTAACTTGTACGTTGAACTTATATGAAAGCGAAGATCTTGGGTGAGATTGGGCAACGCTGTTGCAGGAATTTTGATTTGTAGTTTCTTGCTCATCAGCATCCTAATTACAAAGAATGTGGTGGAACTGATACAGAAGTTCAACGGGGGGAAATGGTTTTGGAGATACGAAATGATATTTAGGCCTGAGTTAAAAAATCATGAGATAGAGTAAAGACAACTAGAGTATAAGTAACATGCATATAGTATATATTTTTAATTCATTGGAAATGATTTTTTAAGCAATCAAACATTGGGAGTGATGCAAGTTTTTACATGCTGCTTATATTTATAGCAAAAAGCGTCAGATTGTATTCGGAGACAAGACTGTGCTCAAAATGATATACTACCTCCGGTACTAAATATAGGACCTAGTTGACTTTTTTGGAGAGGTTAAGGTTGCAAAATAGTCTATTAAATCATGACATATTTGATATATTTTTAGATTACCCATTAGTTTATAAGTAAATAAACTAGTTTAAGGGAAAAAATTAGGTAAATCAATTTATAATTAACTTATTTTGTTTTTTTAGCATTTTTTAAAAAAGTCAATTAGGTCTTATATTTAGGACCGGAGGGAATATAAAATATTTGTTGTCCTGGTCATTTGAGTAGTAAACCTTACAGCTCTCAGGATGATGTTTAAGATGGTTGTAACTAGACAAGTTAATGTTGGATGATACTTTGTTTCCTATTGTCTCATTTCTCTCCACATTAGTATTTTGCTACAGTTGCACTTTTGTCAACAGCACTGTGCATGACATTTTGTTCTTTGATTCACAACCTATCTATGGTCTCATTTTCAGGTTCAGCGCCTGAAGCAAATTTGAGAGGCAGTTGTGGTGTAGCTGCGGTCGTTTCACATGAGATTTTTGTTTTCCTTATTATTTGTGTCACTATTATTATTATTTGTGTCACTATTAAATTGGATAATTATTATAAACGCTCTCTTTAGAGAACTCAATTTTGACACTCCAACCCTGCAGCTACCAGGTGGTTTCATGTACAGAAATAATTGTAATTTAATTATTTATTAACATTGTGTAATAAACTTTGTTCGGTGCCAGTAAATGAAATAAAGTTTATTTGAAGCGAGAATGGTATTTTTTTCCATTTGAGTATAAATTTTAACTTATAAAAAATACAAACGAAATTGTTATATTGCAGTACAAACAGAATGTCCCCCTATCTATATACCACTAAAAGCTCAAAGGTAGCAACTGGCTAATAACTGGCTATATACTGCTAAAATAACTGGCTAAGAAGAGTGGATGAGAGCACCAAGATATATATAGCAGGAGGGAAAACTGGAAAACAGTATATTGTCGGTCAATAATACGTATATATTCACCGGATAGTATATGAAATCAACGGCTACTGTTTTTAAGATAGCTCCACCAAAATATAGCCCTTCATTCTTACACATACTCATCAAAATTCGACCAACAAAGTGCATAAAGGACGAAGTGATAGAGCTGTAATATTGCTAAGAAGTTAAGTTCAAAAATTATCCCCCTTATTTAACTGCAACGATTAGGTTATCATGAATTCAATAAGTAGGCATCAATATATAAGCACTTCATGTCAATTAAGATAAAGACTCAACACACAAATTAGTTGATAGAATATTTAGTATGGCCTAATGTCAAAGGAGATACATGCAAAGGCAATTTATTCTGGAAGGAAAGTAACATTGACACACCTCATCAAACTCTATCATGTAACTGCTTGGGGAGTACGGAATAAACCATAAAGTGGAAACTTAGCAAGGGGGGAGTAAAATCTTAATGGAATTCGTGGAGGGTAAGATAAAAGTACAAATAAAGTGGATGAAAAAGTAGATTCTCGTACAGAAGGCATTTATGATTGTGTCAACTGAGGATTATAAAAGGATCAGGTTGAGGTTATAGCAATTAGAGTTCTTATCTACCACCTAGAGTTTGAATTATTATCTACCTAAACCCTACAATATCAAGTCCCAAAATCTTCTCTACTCATTTATTATAAATAGACATGGCCATTAGAAACAGAGAAATAATTGAAGAAGTAATGAGGTTCGTACCTTCTCATTCCAAGAAGGTCAACATTGCTGGTGTCCATATCATTCCAAGAAGTAATGAGAAGGATAGGATAACATTAAAATTGGGACAATCCTTTTTTAACCTGGATAGTTTAGTCTTTAGTGTCCATTGGCTTTGTAACATGCTCTATGAAAAACCCTTCACATCTTTGCTTTAGTAAATGTAGAATTTGAAATAAAGGTGATATTATTTTTTTGGTAAAATAGAGATGATATTATTAGATATATTAGTGAGCAGTAAAACCCAGACACACAATCTATTAGTTAGGGGCTTCGGCTCATGAACAACCGGAAAATAGTACAACACTAAATATAATACTCCCTCCGGTCCTAAATATAAGACCTAGATGACTTTTTTTTGGAGATGTTAAGGTTACAAAATATGTTATTAAATTATGACATATTTGATTAGTATATTTTTAGATTAGTCATTAGTTTATAGGTTAAATAAACTAGTTTAAGAGGGAAAATTAGGTAAATCAATTTATAATTGACTTATATTTTGTTTTTTTATTATTTTCAAAAAAGTAAACTAGGTCCTATATTTAGGACCGGAGGGAGTACATACACAACAAAACATTTCGTTGTCTTAAGGGTGTGTGTGTTGCTCAATTCTGTGGAAACATAATCGTTCTTCTAATTTTGAGGATGTGTCACCAACCAATCAGATTTTGTTGTTATTTTTCCCATTTCACCAGCATCCATCATTGTGGGCATTTTCCACCCTGCCACTCATGCAAAGAATATCAAAATCCCACCATCACATTCTCCATTGACCAATTCTAAATGGACTCCAACTAACTGGAAAAACTAGACAATATCTTCTACATAATTTGAGTCACATACATCTCAAACATCCCAAATGGTCTTATCCAAAGGTGAATCCCCACGAGAAAGATTATGATGTTGATGCTGAAAGTGATGATGATTCATAAGTGATGATGATGATGATACTCTCTGGTGATTATTATCCATTACTTGTAACTCCAATCTTTGTTGCTGATGTTGATGATCTGCTTCATGAAAATTGTCCAAACCCCCACCACCAACACCCAAGAAATCATGAATCCTTGCCATATTATTTGGCCCCATTTGATTCTCTTCTCTTACATTATCTCCCCCTTGCATCATCAAACTTGAACTAGTACTACTACTAATGTTATTATTCTCTCGTTCCACATTGTTCTTCATCATTAATCCTGGATTCTGCTCACTCCCAATGCAAATCTGGCTGAACATACCAATATCATTAATTGCAGATCCAGCTGCAGCACTAGTAGGATAAAAAAGTTCTGAAATTTCTTGTGGGATTTTATTAAACATTTGATTGGTGAATGGTCCAGCAACGTTAATCCCAGCCATGTTGGATTGATCATAAGAGGAAGGGTCAGAAGTAGGAAATGGTGATTTATTAATAATGGAGGGGACATTGTGATGATCATGACCAGCCATGGTACTAGTGACCAAGTTTTTTTGTTGCATCATGGGGGAGTTTATGCTGTTGTTGCTTGAAGTAGAGCCCATTTGGGCCGCTTTTTGAAGCAAAGCAGTTGCGGACATTTGGGCTAAGTTAGAAAAAATTGGGCTTGGGCCCATGTTTTTGTTGTCAGCTGGGAAGTAGCTGAAAGGGGGAGAGGAGGAGGATGGAGAGATGGGCTTTGGGCCGGTGAAGAGGGATGGGGATGTTGTGGAGAACATGGGCCCACCAGGTGAGGTGATGGGCTTGAATGGGCTTGGGCTGAGGTCATGGGCGAGGGACCTGTGAGGGTGGTTGAAGTCTGAGGAGGAGGTGGTGAGGGGCAAAGTGGGATTTTGCAACCCACAGTTTAATCCTATTCCATGGTTCACTCTGTTGTTTTCTTCAGCTAAAGCATCACAAAATGCCCTGTGCGTGATGAAGCTATCTCTCCTGCACCATTCACATATCGATTTTTGGTTAAACTATTTACTTAAAAACTTGCTTTATTAACTTATTTTAAGTGATTTTTTATACTATCAATAGGTAACTAATGTCTTTTTTGGATTATAATCTTAGGTAAATGAGCTACCAATTATTTCTAGTCTTTTAACATACACAAGTGCATTTTTTTAAAACTTGAGATCCTAAGAGACCTATAGTATGGGCCTTACACTACTATATACTTAATGAGGTGAGAGGATTTTTTCTCATACATTAAAAAAATTATATCCTACTTGACCTATAAAATATGAAGTTAGTTTGAAGATAATTCTTCCAATTTTAAATATAAAATTTATTTTACCTGGTTTAACTAAATTAAATATGTCAGCTAGTTGATATGATTAGCTCTTTCCAAAATACCTCAACTATCTTCCTCTCTTACTTGAATATTGTTGAGGGCATTAATGAGGGTAATTTTAAAATAATAACTCCAATATTTAAAAATAAAGGTGAGTATTTATTCAGTGATTCAGTTTGGTTTCCGGTAAATATAAATAAAATAAATGTTTTGTGGTTTTAACCCAATATTTTTTAAATAAATGAATCGAAACCAAAATCCACAGTCAAATAAATTTGTTTGCATGGTATATTAAAAACTCAATTTCAAGAGGTCTGGGTTTGAAGAAAAAAGTTAGAAGAAAGGACAAAGTTGTTTCAGCAAGTGTTTGTTGGGGCAAAACAAGTTAGTGCTTGTTTGGATAAATTTCCAAAAGCTATTCTAGCTCAAAAACTAGGTTTCACACAAAGACATCCAAACACTCAATTTTTTTGGATAAGCTATATTTTGAGAAGATAAGCTGATTTTGGGTTGCAAAAGCTATTTTGAGAAAAACTACATTTTTCTCTTTTTCCAGCTGAAAGCTTCGATCTCTCATTTAGGAAAACACTTATTTCAAATAAAAGAAACATGAAAAGTTATTCATCCTAACTATTTTTCATAAAAGTTATATTCTACTCAAAGTTATTGTTAAAAGCTATTCTCAAAAAAGCTTAATCCAAACACTCTCATTTCATCAAAAGCTATATTTCAAAAAAGCTATTCTACTCAAAAGCTATTATCAAAAAGCTATTTTCTCAGAACCTATTCTCAGAAGTTGAATCCAAACAGACCCTTAGTTGTCATAAACTCGTGCCAAACCTGTTTTTCCAATCCCATCAGCTTTTTGTTCCACCAGATTTTCAAGACTTTCTAATGCTATTATCCCAAACTAACAAGTCAGGATTATAGGTATATATACTCCATATTTGAATAGTTGAGTCACATATGTACTCTCTTTTGTCGTGGTCAAGAGCCATGTTATACTAAAAATCTAAGTGTTAATTGATTTATGATTGCAAACAAATTGAAAAGTGAGGTTACCTGGAGAAAATGGTGCCACAGTCACATTTGTATTCACGAGTGCCACAGGTTTTATGATGAGCCTTCCAATCAGACTGAACAGCATATCGTTTGGAGCACTTATCACACTTCCACTTCTTCTCACCATGCTTCCTGCTGTAATGCTTCTTGATGCCAGTGAGGTCTCCCAGTGCTCTGGCAGGGTTATGGTGCACGCACGTGGGCTCAGGACACACGTACACCCTCTTCTTCACCTCTGTGCTCGCCCTTTGCCTCAGCTTCCATGGTAGATTGTGCCCTCTCCTGTGCAGCTGCAGATTCTGGTCTCTTTGAAACCCCTTGTTGCATATCTCACACACAAATCTGTTCGTCGCCATTAGTGTCGTTGGCGACAGCGCAACAATCTCAGCATTCGGATCTGCTCATATATATTTTCAAAATAATGAATCCAAATCATTTGTACTCCCTCCGGAGATAAATATAAGACCTAGATGACTTTTTTTTTGAGATGTTAAGGTTACAAAATATGTTATTAAATTATGACATATTTGATATATTTTTATATTAGTCATTAGTTTATAGGTTAAATAAACTAGTTTAAGGGGAAAATTAGGTAAATCAATTTATAATTGACTTATATTTATCTTTTTTAGAATTTTTCAAAAAAGTAACATAGGTCTTATATTTAGGACCGGAGGGAGTAGCTTTATATAACAATATGATGTAATATATATTTAGTTGAATGTCTTAGAAAATCCCAAAAAACTAAATTAAAGTCACTTATATATACAAATGGTGACACAGTGACAAATTTGATCTCAAAAAAACTTCCAAGACAAATTTGATTCTTGCTTAAAATTAAATTTTCAGTATATATTATTTGACTTTTGAGCAAACATATAATCTAGCCATATACTTCATATATATGTTATAGTCAAGTAACTTATTTAATGTTCTTAATCATCTAAAAACAGTTAGCTATATATGTTGGAGGGTGGATACTGATTAGTGTTGGCTTATAACAAACAACTTCGTAAGTATGGGAAAAAAAACTAGTTTGTTGGCTATCTATTAATTAGAATATAGTGGAAAAATAATAAGTTTGCAGGTGATTTGAATAAGTTTTGAGACGCAACTTACCTAATGTTTTGTATAAAAATAATGGTGGCCGGAAACAAATAATGGTTAAGAAAGCATGCCTGGAGTTCCAGGAAGGTTTCTCTTCTTCTTATTAGTCGGTGGTTGAATGTTTGCAGAATTATTAGGAACTGAAGAATTTGTGGGGACCACCGAGTGGTTGTGTTGATTCTGATGATCATGTTGATTACTATGATCCTTCACTGCTTCTTCATGAACTTCTACTTCTCCGGATGAGAAGCTTCCTTCATCGCCTGAAACGTTGTTTGACATCTTTGCTTATTTTCTTTCCTTTCCTTTGTTTGATTTGTGTGTATGTAAGGGTGAAACGGTAATAAGTCAATCTGATCTTACTTACACGAGCAAGACAAAAACTTCTCAGGTTTTGGTTTATGGATCTATTGATCTCTCATTAGTATCTGATGATGAGGAATTAAGGCAGTAATTGGAAGCAAGTCATCGCTCTTGGCCTTTTATAAATATGTTCACGACAAATTCAATCCCTCCATTCTATCAATATAATAGTCCTTTGCTTTTTTTATTCAAACTTATTATATACTAAATTACTAATGTAGTATTATGTTTCATTTCATTGATTACTGTCCTTTAAACAACAATATATACTAGTATGCGATTCAAACTGAATCAGTAGTGCCTTATTCGAATCATAAGAATGTAGATCATAATAATTATTTAGAGGTATATATAATTATTTTGAGCTAGTACTAGCTATAAATAAATAGGACTAGTATTTTTGATATAATACTAAATCTTAATAAGAATAATAAAATACTATAAAGAGCAAGTTTAATTTGTCGATAGATGATCATAGTTTAAAGCAGTATGTGTTTGGGAAATATACACCCTATTTTCGCTTAGCATTACTCCACACACATGCAAATTTGAAAAATCAGGATTGATTCTATATAGTTTTGACTTTTGACTTTTGAGAGGATTTTCTGGGGACTTTTTGAACAGAAATTATTAAATAACCAGATGCACACAAAACTCTGGATTATGTCTTTTATATATTTGATAACTTAGACAGTATCGTTTATTTTATCTTCATTTGTATAGACCCAAATTTTTAGTGTGTACATGAGAGAGAGAGAGGGAGGTGGGGTGGGGTGAGACCATTTTCCAACCATATATAAGACTCCCTAAATATTTTGTTCATTAATATAAATATAAGAGCACTTTCAAATTATTCACAATTTTTTCACAAATTAAACCTAATAATGCTTACTAATAAACAAATATAGAGAGAGAATGGGATAAAGATACATTTTTAAGGTGAATAAGTAATACATGCAATAATAACTAATTTAACTAACATCTTTAATCTAATCAAATTAGGTAAACGATCGTATATTTAAGAACACATGAAGTAATAAAAGTTCATTTGTACATATATCTACTCTCTTCGATCCTACTTACATAGACCGGTTTGTTTTTATGGAAAAATTGAGAATTCAAAATACATCACTTAAATAAATTGCTTATATTTGTCATTTTTCCTCAAAAAAATAAGTTAATTTACTTATAAACTATCATATAATCTAATTACATGTGTGCCGCATATATTAATATTTAGGGGAATATTTTGCTTATTTAATACCCATAAAAGTTTACGGACTCTTATAATTAAGATCATATGAAGTACTAATTAATTAAATTGATATTTTAGCTAGTTAGGTAATCAAATAGTCCAGCGCATGTTGATTTGTTTATGCAAATCTATTTATCATGAATCAACTTCATCTAACCAATTAAAATTAACCCAATAAATGTGGAAATCCATTGATTGTAACTGATAGTGTGTATAAAACATTATTAATATGTATATCATGTCCCTTTTCCTTTAATTTGTACCTCTTATCTACTTGTTACAAGCATGGTAGTTAGAATCCTACGATTCGGGATACGTATCCTACGATGCGGTGCAAAATTGAAGGATAAAGATTTGAATCATGTTGTGTATCTAAAAGTACCTGAAATCTCATATTGAATCCTGAAATACGTTTAGAATCATATGAATCTCGATACAAGGACGATTCCTTCGATTCTGGGAGTTTCTTCGACGACGTCGGTTTGTGGCTTTGTGCTCAGAGTAGTGATGTTTAAACCGAACCAGTCCGGACGGTTAGATCTGTCGGACCGTCAACCGGAAACACAGGTGGCCCGTTTTGATGGATATAGTCGGACGGTTTAAAGCACACCAAGAAAAAATGAACACACAGCTTCAAGGGGAAGAGAAGATGGAGGAAGGATTAGGTAAATGTTAAATGCTCACCACTTATGTTATTTTTTGTTTCGATATATTGGGAAAAAGTGTGTGCTGACCGTATTAGAGATGCTGAATTGAGTTGAGAAGGTGATGCTTTAGAACAAGGAGACACGAAGAAGGAAGATGAAGATATACATTATCTTTCTTTTACTAATAGTTAGTAAAGTGCATTGTTTTCCTTTTATGTTATACTCATAGGATAAAGAATAAAGAGTAAAAACGCATGAGATAACTCATCATATCTTTTTCCTAGGGTGACCACGTGACTTGCTCCTCCCCATTTTGTTTTATTTTGTTTAAAAAATAAAAGACTCTTATTTTTATTAATTAAGTTAAATATAAAAAATTTATTTGTTTAATAAGTTTTATTGAGTTATGATTTTTAAAGTGTGATAATGACTTCGTTGATTTAAATTTGGGACTTGTTTAGACTCCCTTATGGTTTATTTTCATATGTACTCTTTACATATTATTTTTATGAAGTGTTATATGTCTTTTGATATTTTATGCCTTTGATTTTTAAGGTAAAAATTCTAAATATTTTATCTTCTATATTTGATTGTGAATCCTACGATTCACGTTTCGATTCACGATTCGAAAAATGAGGTTTTGGATTCACGATTTGTATCCCGATTTGGTAACCATGGTTACAAGAGTTTAAAATTTGAATTGATTTGATTCTAAATATATAAGACCTCACCTTACATCATTCTCTAATCATTTAATGTTTTCCTTATGTTACCTTTAATTCTTTCATAGTCGTCGTTACTACTAAATTATTTCTCTATCTTAATAGACTCATAATAAATAAATGTAATAGTAGAAAAAGATTTATAATTCAAATATATATTTGATAATTTTCACATGTTTTATTGAAGCAAGTGTGTTTTAACACTATCGATCTCTTATAAATATTATTTATATGTCCGCACGTAAAGATTATTGGAATATATATGAACACATAGATGGCGGTGGTGGTGGTGAATAGTTTTGAAGGAGAAGCCGAGTTAGAGTAAATCGTACGTTTTGATCCAAAGATGGAACAAAAAGAGGCAAAGGGGAACATAATAATTACTATAATAATAAATTAAAAATACGGGGGAAATTAGTCCTAAAATAATATAGGGACAAAAGATGCACAGTTGTTTCTGAGGTAACCTCTAGATTCGATCTTTCCATAACCACATTTACTAAGAGCATACTTATCCTATGACCTCCTCAAGATTCCATTGTGCGTCTGTGCATGTAACTGTGAAATAAATGAGGTAGAGGGGTATTTTAGAATTTCTTTGAGATAAAAAACAACACATATGGAACAAGATAAAATAAAATAAATCTCATCAATTCTATCTTTAAAAAGGAAACGAGAATATTTTTCTAATATCTTTTAATATCCATTGAAGGCATATATTATTATTAGAAAAATACTTAATTAGGTCGAATGCTTTATATATCCACTATGTCAAGGCAATTAACCAAAGGTCAAAAAAAGGCAGTTAACCAGAAATTTAAATAAAAAAAATGGTACAAATGAGCTAAGCTTGTGCAATTAAAATCTTGACACATGCAAAATGAACACAAAATCTCAATGGAAACATGATCTTTATTATTACTATATACTTGCCTATTTGCACTAATCACCGCTTCCAGCAAAAGTTATAAACCTAATGCTAGATAATATTACTTTTTTATCAATACTAGATAATATTATATAAAGCCATACTTCATTTGTAAACAATCTCCCTTAATTTATTAAAGGCTAAAGTATACTTTTGGTCCCTTATGTTTGCATCAAGTTTTAATTTAATCCTTTATGTTTGGAAAGTACACTTTTAGTCCTTTTTTGTTAACACCGTTAGTTTAACTTAACGGAAAATGCTAACTTAAAAATTTTAAATGATTATTTTATAATGAAATTGGGCCAGAAATGATAAATTTTGAAAATATAAGAATATTTACACTCAAATATTTTAATCTGGACATTTTTTCAGTATTTAATAACAATTTAAAATTGTTACGTTAACATTTTCCGTTAAGTTAAACTAACGGAGTTAATAAAAAAGGACTAGAAGTGTACTTTCCAAACATAAAGGACTAAATTGAAATTTGATGCAAACATAAGGGACCAAAAGTATACTTTAGCCTTTATTAAATACAAGTATCATCTAATTGGAAACAATCATATTTGACGAGTTGATCAAACACTAAAATGTGAGTACTAAATACCTTAAAAAGATTTCAGTAATAAAACACGTAATTAAAAAGATTTGAACAATGTTTCGTCACACTATGATGGGCTAATAACTCCTTCCACCGTGGGTCTCGCTTAATAAGAATTATAGTACTAATTAATTCCTTCAAAAAAAAAACGAAGGAAATCAGCAATGAGATTTTGTAAGGGCGGGTTAATTATTTGTTACATTCCTTTTCAACGCAAGAGACCGTAGCAACGTGCACCATGAGGCAATTGTGAAATCTTCAGAAGTATGTGCGTGGTTTTGGTCAAAATAAAATATCAAGGATGCCAAGAAAAGGGAAAGTCAGGTTTGTATTCTAATTATAAGTCATTAGCACTAGCCCCGTTGCTTAAAGAAAAAGAATTCCAAAATTAAAGTAGTATATGTTAGTTTATGAATCAATTAAGGTTTTGGATAATTACTATTAGTAGAGGTACCGGCGTTTAATATCTGTCAATGCATAATTAATTGCTACTAATACATGGGTACATACATGTGCCTGTTAAAAATATTGCAAAAGATCGAGGTTTCAAATATACATCCCTTCACGATATACATATGCACAGAAGACTGAAAAGGTTGTAGATAATTATCAATAAAAGCAGTCATTATCTCAACTAGATATTATATATTGGGTGGGGGAAGAAGAAGAAGAAAAGGATCTGTTTTCTTGTGTCATTTGTTCATGTTGATGAACTTGGTAGATCCCACACGCTTCACTAAAACAAGAAGCAAACAAGGAGACAGATATCGGAATATCAAACACAGCACTACATTTCAAACGCCGAGTCAAATAATTTTGAAGGCCTTTTCATTAAAAATATTAAAATAGTACTCTTTTTTCCTTCATCTCGATCAAAACTTCCGGTAAACGACAAAGAAGAATTCATCTTAGGAATTATCAATCACAAATATATTCACACACAGGTCGATATATTTGATGAAGCAGCCATGCATACAAACAGCAATGCAACGACAAATATTGCCTCCCAACGTAGCTATCAATTATCCCACAAATTAATTTCTTCACTGTCTTTTGATAAGCCCTTTTTTATAATAATACTCTTAGAAGAATTAAAGGTTTCTGATTTTTGTTATTATAAATTGAACTCATTGCGAATTAATTGACATTAGAGTTGAGGGTTTTAGCTTGACCTGCCGGGTTGAGCACGAATAAGCATAGAAACTAGCAAAAGGTTTAGCCTGAATTAAAATGCTTTAAAAGCAAGCTAGCATGCTTTAAAGTGGGTTGAGTTGACTTGAAATCCCAAAATTGCACAAAAAAAGAGTGTATGATTGAAAAAAGTTAAGCCCAAATTACAACGACTAAAAACAGATTTTTAAAGCGGATTGGATCAAGCTGACCCGTTTAAATCGGGGTTAGCACGAAATCCAAACTCTAATTGACATATACAAAGGAACAATATAGAAAAAACCAAATAAAGGACAATTGTGGATTATTCTTTCTCCTGCGGAATATTTTATTAGATTTCTCACAGTTTTGGTTATCCAGAGGAAGCTAAGAGAATGCATTAAGTTAATAATTGTTGATATATATGGACGTGTTTTGATTAGGTGTAAAACGTATTAAAATATTGGATTTTTAAAGTATTCAGTCTCTCATCAAACCTGCATGGAGCACCCGGCGGAGGTGAAAAATTGACGACAATTATTCTATTACCTTAAGCAATATCATATTTTTTTTTATAACATTAAGCAATATCATATTAATGTTGAATGATTCGGATGTTTATAATGAGGAGGGCCTTACCGGTTAATGCAACAATCAAGTTGTTCTCCTTTGACATAAAAGGCGTAGGTTTGAGTTGTGGTCTTGTGGAAGCAGTCACTCATCCACTAGGCCTTTTATGGTTAAAAAATACACTAGGCCTTATAATAAAAATTATTAAAAATAGTACTTTGAGAAAAATAACAAATTTACTCAAGCTGACGTAGTAGTGATGTAATGCTAGGTTAAGTTCTTTTTATGTCTCAAATTCAAGTCCTAAAAGAGATGACTGTGCTGGAATGGAAAGAACCATGCTTTAAAATTGAATTTATGGGTTATTATGGTACTTATAACACACTTATAATCTGAGTAATACGGTCTTCTTGAGCTGAAGATATGGCACTAGGAAAGAAACTATTCTAATATAACACGGTTTTCTATATTAAATTCTTGGTACCAATGGCCTGCAAATGGACCAGGCCTCTCATTGACCAAGTCATGAACCATGAAAGCGTCCAGTAAGCAACCAATTATTTTAGGACGAACATTAATGATCATGCTTAAAGAAAAAAAACATTCATTTTTCCATGCAATCGATCTGTTCTGCTGATAAAAAAAAAAGATCTGTTCTTGTCAACTCGAAGACCCTTGCCTCCTTATCAGTTGACTTGGTCAAATATACGTGAGTCAAAAAATGAGTGGGATAGTCTTCTCCCTAAAGATAAAAATCTAACAAGGATGTGTTAAAATCAGAGCTATTCATAGCTTACAATAACTGAATGAGTAAAGTACCTATGAAATGAACAAAATCTAACGAATGACCATGACAGTTCTGAGGTCACTGCCAATAATAGGGAGAAAATTTATGGTAGTTACAAGTCACTTAAAAATCCTTTTGACTTGAACTTGTACTATATGCTAGGTTTCCTGCTTCCTAAATCATGAGATGAAATTAGTGTCATAAGTAATACTAATTAAATCGTGAAATGAAAATGAGAAGAGATAAAAAAAAAAGATTCAGCACCAAGGATCATGTTTAAATCATATGATCCACTCATAGGATGATTTATTGTTCTCTATCACATTGTGGTAAAATGACTAAAATCAAGTATAGGTCGTGATAGCTTTTGAACTCCTTGCATAATAATGGAAGCAATTCAAAGAATGAAACTATTAGTTAAAAAAAAGTTATAAACATGGTGTCCCTCAAGAAGTGGATAGGCAAGTCTTCTCAGACATTATAGCGAGCCTCGCTGCTAAGACTGCTTGTGCTATGTACCTGAAGTTCATTCACTACCTCTGCCTTAACATTAGCAGTGCCATTATTACCATTACTATTACTAGTAATACTAACAGTTGTTCCTCCACTTGGACGTAAACATTGTGACTTTGAGTTACTATTGGATGAGTTTTCCACATTTTTTCTTTTCCTCTTTGAACTGATAAGGCTATACTCTAATGCTTCCAGTGCTTTTGTGGTCAATGGTCGGTTTCTTGTACTCTGGCGACGATTGACAATGTTGGGTTGCTGCTCATTATGGACATTAAAAATCTTATTCTCTATTTGATTGAGCTGTGTTTTCTCATGTGACGAGGATGAGGAACTTGCACACTGAATGTCGTTATTTTGCAGTTCAACTACGAAAGATGGCATTTCGTTTTCTACATCACTTTCGAAGTCAGAGGGAGCATAAGGAAGGTTCAAGTCAATTAACATTCTAGTTTTAGGCTTTTCTGCACATTCTCCTTCTTCCTGTTTCTTCTGAATAGCGACGCCTACATTGCTCCCACTTGGACTGCCTTTAGCTGGAGAACTTGTGGAAGGCATATCTTGTAAATCCACAGAAAGAATCAAGCCCTCTGATGCGTCACATAATTTTGATGGGGAACTAGGCTCATTTAAATCAAACGACCTGCATATACGAATGCTTTCATTGCAGTGTTCAAGTTCTACGAGATTCATGGGGCGTGAAGAGCAACTAGATGAAACGTTTTGAATGAAATGAGAGTCATCTTTATTCTCTGAATGCTCATCATTATGCAGATCAGAACAACATTGATTATATTCAACAACCAGTTCGTCATCATTTGGTGCTTCAGATATAGGAGTACAATCTTTCGACACACTCGTCCCCTTGTCTGCTAATTCCACTTCAGGTCTTGATGAAGCTGTTTGTTCAGATTGATCTTCTGTTTCTTCAGATGTATCTTGCTCGGATTCAGAAGAAGAATGGCTAATGGAAGTGGATATGTTTAAAGGTAAAGTTCTCAGCTCCGTCACTTTGCGCTGCTCCAAGTCATATGCAATGCTGGTATCCACAATCGTGAATTTCATTTGATTGCAAGATGAATTAAGAGGTTGAAGGTAATGATGTTGCTGCTTATTTGACAAACTACAAGGGTCCTGTTTGTCTTTGTCATGTGCCTTCTCTCCATTGACTCTGCCCTCAGTCTCTTCAACTTCAATCTCAAGAAGCCCCGGGTCAGATGCTACTTTACTCAGTATATCGCTTACAGAATCGAAGTACTGGTTACCTTTCACCAGTTTCCATCTTGAAAATTTCTTAACACCAGGAGTAAGAAAAACCAGAGATGCTTTTGAACCAGAAGGTACATATTCCTTTGGCTTCTCAGAGCGCCACCCCTTCGCTAAAAGGCGAGGCCAAACAGCTTCCCAGAAGAGATCACTTGATCGAGTTTTGCTTAACCTAAAACCTCCTGTCAATAACTTGATTATGTCTGCAGATGAAAGAGAGGAGCAAGCTTTGCCACTTGGAACTTCACGGTGGATAGAGAAGACGTGATTGATCTTTGTTGGCTCAACAGCAGTGCCAGTGAGATCATGCTTCCCTTTGCCAATACCAACAGCATCTATCAACATGCCAACACCAACCGTATTCTTTAAAGCAAATACATATTCTTGGAAAGAAATCTTTCCCTCCACAAAATTCCTCGACAACTGCAGCAAATAATGCAGAACCAGAAGATATAGTATTTCTCATTAGCAAACATATAGGTAGCGGAAATACACAAGATGAAAGGGCCAGATTAGCAGGATTTAATAGAAAAATTTATTAAAACCCAAACTATGTCCTTAACATACACTACATGATCTCTATAGCACTCACACTATGTTCCAAGCAAAAATATGGGATGAAACAATTTTTCATGTCATTAAAGCAGCATATGCATCATTAGCAATAAAAATAAAGATCAACAATGCCAACAGTAGCAGTATAAACAGGAAATAGCGCCTTCCTATTCAGTTTACAGACTTATAGCAGTATTGAACGAGAAACCTAAGCTGTGGCCACCATTTGAAAGAATTGCATGAGGTTTATCCAAGACATTAAAATCTTAAATAATATCAATGTGAAAAGTTGTTGAGGAAGAGTTTTAATATACAATAAACAATATTTAGCATTTAATTCTTTGCTAGGTAGACCTAAAGATGGCATCTTGAAAATTTTTACAGTACCACTGCAAGATATCAAAAAACACACACAAGAAAATCTGCTATTGGCCTCAAACTAATGCTTAGAAATGAAGCTACAATATAATGATTAGACGAACAACTGTCATGCAGCATAACAGGAGGAGGTAAAAATAATAGAAGATGAGGATAGGTATCCTAACAAAAGGATTGCTATTTATAACCCTACCCCTATCTAATTACTTAATTGCCCTTACTAATACTTTTACCACATATCACAAAATGGCCTCAGCATACTCAAATCTCAAGCTTCCTAACCATTGACATTTAACCTCCAAATAAAATAATCTAATATGTCAGAAGTAATGGAAAAAAGTCACAAGCAAGACAAGGAATTCAAAACATTTTTGAAATTTCAATTCTTCTTGTGTGCTCAATGCTTAGATATTTATATAATCTTTTGATCCTATGATAACATTACTTACTCAAGTGCAAATTTATACAATGTATGGCATGATTTGCAAAGTTTGTCACATGAATACCTCTATCAATGTACTCTGACAATCCGTTGACACATGAGAAAATAATCTTGACAGCAGTTCTTGTTGCCTCCACCCGGTGAATATCTTTTGCCCAAATATGCACCGCTTATTTCTCAACTTTCGACATTGCGACCATCGCCGATAGTTTTCAGACCTATAAAACTTCCCATAATAGAAGGATAGTATATGTCCCATTTTCTTACTCCCAACAAATCTCTTCACAAAATTAAAATTTTTCCCAAAGATATAAAGGCCAAGGAGAAAACTGTCATATTCAATGTCAGTCCAAGATTCAACGGGAAACTCAAGGATAAGATGCATGTCTCGTGCATCATCCAACTTCATTTCCATCTCATCACATTTAAAAGAAGACTGGAAGCTTAAAACTGCAGTGGCATTTTTTCCCTCTCCATGAAAATTACTGTGAGGTTCAACTTTCAATTGATCAGAATCTTTTGCAGATATTACTTGTCCTTCTTCTTTGATGAATGATTCTAAAGCTTCTCGACAGCTTTCAGCTTTAGAACAAGCCCTCTTAAGAATAATAGGTAGTTCCAGAGAACTCATCATGAGTTTAAAATCTCTAAACTCATTCATAAGCTGAGAAGAACAAGTTGATGTAACTATTGGAGGAAGTTCAGCTTGATATTGATCTCCAACACGAGGAACCACTTCAGGGTCTTCAAAATTTGCATCCACATCAGAGGAAACAGATTTCCCTTCAGAGCCTTCTCTGCTGTCATCCAAGCAAAGAACATCCATCTGCTAGCAATAACAAAATAAATCAGCATATGCATGAATATCTCATCAAAAGATTCCCAAAAATATCAATAATAAAAACAGTAACATTAAACAAAATAGTAATAAATGAACAAACCAAAGCAATGACATAAGTCAACACTCAGTTCGTAACCGCCAACAAAATGTAACCGTCAATTTTAAGAATCTCAGAATAGAAACTTTCAGCTTCTAAGCATGTATGTACTAGAAATCAACTACTGTCTCAACAGAATTGCAGGAAACACCATTAAAAAATAAATGGCATCATCAATCAATGTGAAAGACATTAAGGAAACAAAAAACTGAAATTTGAAGAAATCCAATAAGGAAAAGAATTAAAACAAGTCATCAAACTCAATAACCGCACGATTAAATGAACCAAACTAAGGTGAACAAGAAAGATACAAACGAAGCAATCGAAGATTCATCGATAACATGACGTGATAATCCAACGTTAATTCAATCAAAATTAACTGAACATAATCGAAAAAGAAGAATCAGACATGCAAGATATGAGAGAGTGAGAAAAAGACGTGACCTTTAGTGAAAAGAAACCTCGGAGATTGGAAACCCACGTGTAAAAATCAACCTAGGGAAATGGGGTAGCGATAAATAGCCTCAAATTGTTAGCTTTGCTTCCTTCCTTGGTGGGGTGAATGAATAAAACAGAGAACGCAGATTATTATTATTACAAATTACTAATATCATTAATATTAATTAAAGACAACAAAATAGAAAAGCAAGGAAATAACAAAAAAACAAAACAAAGGGTACAATACAATGAGACGTGTGAAGGTATTAAATTAGATGATCACCTCGTAAGTCGTACGATGATAGTAATAACAGGAGAGAGATGAAGTTTGATGACAGCAAAGTTGTACTCTGTGTGTAAGACTAGGGGAGAGAGAGAGAAAAAGGAGAGTAATGCAAGGTGTTAAAAGGGGAAATTGTGTTGTGTGTGTGTCGATGAGATGTAAGATGTTGAAACTTGAAATTGAAATTGAAATTGAAATTGAAATCGAAAAGGAAAAGAGAGGATTTTGCGTTTTTTTGTTTATGAGAATTGAGAGCCACAATATAATAAAAATAAATAAATACTATACTTTTTTCTTCCCTCACCACTTGTCGCTTTTGAATCTCATTGGAGTCGGGTTTCTCGTTAACCCGGTGTACCACGTCATTTGTGGTCTAACCAATCACAAGTAGACACATATGGTCTTACGTGTAATTTTTAATTTGACTTGGCACCCTAAAAAAACTCAACTAACCTTTAAAAATATTTTTATTTGCATTATAAAATAAAAGAACATTGAAAACATGATATTTAAATTTTTTTAGTGGTTAGTTCCTATATTTTAGGGTGCCAAGTCAAATTAAAAATTACAAGTAAGACCATATGTGTCTACTTGTGATTGGTTAGACCACAAATGACGTGGTGCACCGGGTTCATGCAAGAATGTCTCTCTCGTTTTCCTATATATGAAAAATATCCAATTTTTTATTAATTGTTTTCTTTATTAATTATGTGTATTTTTTTGGTTTATAATGTGTATTATTTTTTGGGAAAAACTTACGTCGACTTCATTTTGTCAAGTTCTTTTAATATTGGAGTGACACGTGTCCTTTTATAACAACCATCTATTCAATCTAATGGTCATCTATCCGTTTTTAATTGGAGAAATGGAGAACCTGGATGTAGCAACTTGACCTAAGTAAGGTCCTTAATTATTTTTTTTAAGCCAAATTTTATGTCTGTGTATGTTTATTCAAACTTATCTTGGACGAATTTTTTTATCTAGCTAGGAACATTCTTCAATATCTTATGCTTTGGATTTCGTTATTAATCTAATCACTTTTTTCATGGATGCTTTGTATTCATCTTATATGCTCCATGACTCCATCCTAGCTAGTATTTCATGCTCGCGAATATAATCTACTGAACATTTTGACTGCAAGCAAGACTATCCATGGAATAAAATTCTAAGAAGACTCCGAAGGGCTTGACACTATACAACACAAACATATTCTTCTATGAGAAATAAAAGAGACAAGGATTATTTATTCTAATTGTAAGTCGTATCATTCCATTTTTTATAGTTGATATATATTAATAAAATATCTTTTATGTTAATATTAAAATTTAAACACTTTTATTATTTTGTAAATAATGCTATAATATCTTTCACAAAAAATATGGCACTTCGAATTTGTTTAATTCAATTATTAACCAAACCAAAATATTTTGATTTATTCCGCTTCAGTTGATTTAGTGAATTGAATTCCATTCAATTTAAAAATTGTCATTATCTGGTTTCAGTTATTTCAATTTCAATTTATATTGAGAATCAAAGTGAATGTTTGATATTTATACTGAGAATCAAAGTGAATGTTTGATCCTAGCAGTGATTCATAAATAAGACTATAAATTGTAGGCAGGTGTCAAAATAAATTGTATCTCAATTGGTGATAAGTTATTGAGGAAAATTAAAGAAGCAGGTCCAGTGATTTGAAGATCAATTGTGTCACCTTTCCATCAAAGAAGCCCAAGACTGAAGGAATCACAATAACAAGGTTGGAAGTCACAAGTTTAAAGAGGAAAAAGAGACCATGGGAAGAGTGTCAGTTTCCCTCACATTCTGGGTTCTTACGGAGCTTGTGCCAAAAAGCTCCGTGGTTGTGGATGATATCTTCAGGGATCTCTAACTTCATATGCAGCCACTTAGAGATCCTTCTTGCAGAGCTGCAGCTTTTTATATTTTCATGTGACTTTATGGTTTGTTTGTTATGTTTCGGCACTAAACTTCTTATGTTTTTATTTTGCTACTCTGTTTTCTGTTTTGGACAATGTCTGCATAAGCTTCAATATGTCGTGTTGAATCTTCCAGCTCTTTGGGGGTGACATGTTTAGTGCATTGTAACTCCCAAGAATATTACAATGCCTTTGTGGACTATGGTATATACGTCGTGAGGCTATGAGTTTCTCTTAATTCTCGTGGTGGCGTGTCTCTCTGGTTCCAACCAGCAGTTACTCTCAGTAGGTCACTTGTTGTTGGAACTATCTCACCGGTTCTATATGACGACTTGCAAGCAGACGCACGGAAGGAGCTCGGCGTTGTCTGATCTCTCTCCTATCTGTTTTCTTTCTTAGCTTATGGTTTCTGTATATTTGAGTTTCTTATATTTCTGTTATTATTAAATCTTTGTAATAGTTAGATTTTAATTAATATCATTTTGTTTTTATAAAAAAAAAATAAATAAGACTATAAATAAAAAGAAAATAATATTAGCCTTTTTTTCTAATCATACAATTAAAGTATCGTAGTTAACTAATTAATTGAAGGACCGACTTTCCCTTCTCTAGCACCCTCACCAAGTGGGGACTAAAACTGGGTTGACCTATTTTTTTAGTTAACTAATTAATTAAAACAAGAGGTTGAATAGCTATCAAAGCTTTACTAGTTCTTTCCAACTTTTACTTTACTCCGTTGTCATACCCAACTATTTTTCTCCCATTCAATTCTGTTAATAGAGATGACAATGTATTAACGAATAAGCAAAGTTGAATTGAGTCGCATAGATGAACCTCTGCTCATCATTTCGTATAGGAGAGGGTATGAGAGATGGAAAGTTCAAAGAGCCTAGCTAAGAGTCATTGCAATTGCTTTTAAAGAAAGAGGCTAAGACATTTGACGATGTGGAAGATAAATGACCATTTATGTACGAGTCGCTGTTTTCTACCCTTAAAAAATCAAAGGAAACTTTAATAGTGCTCTAAACTTTGCCTTTAATAAAGTTTTCCTTCTCCTCAAGTTACGTGTTTTCCTTTATATATATGTGTGTGTGTGTGATTTCCATTTTATTGAGACATATCATGATATAATACTTGTATATTAATTATCACTTCACACCAATTATCAATCCAATTTCTAGGTGATCTTAAATATTTGTTTCATTGAATTCAACTTATTACTATATATAAATCATTAAAATAAATACTATGTTTAAGAAGGTCTTAGTTCATTGCAATATATTCGAGAGTAAAGATTACATATCAATACAAGATAAGCTTACACTTTCAAGCATGATTTTTTTCTTAAACCTCAATTATTTATTGGTGCGAAGATGCCTATAGAAAAGTTATTATTAAAACATATCATCATTTTCGAGTTTTACCTTTTCCTAGGAGTATCGCCTTATCGGACAGTGACTACCTCTACCATAACATTTCGCGTCCGGTGAGTTATCTTTTGTTGGCTTTAAAATGAATATCGATACTTGATAGTAGAGTATTATTTACTGTATTTAATAAATAAGTGCAATAGAAACCGATAGTTTTTACTTGTTATATATTTTTTATTACAGTTTTTACTTTTTACTTGTTATATAGGTACAACTGTACAAGTAATTCACTGTGGGAGACAACTGTTTAATAAATCTGGTTGATAAAATGCTCTCTTTTTTATGTAGTGCAAACGTTAAGAGGATAGACCCCGTTTCTGGGCTACTATGGAAGCCCATTAGATCAGGGCATAAACTAAAAATATCAATTTTTTTTTGATAACATAACTAAAAATATCAATTTATACCCTAAGAATCCATATCTGCCAAGAAAAATCCCTGACTTCGAGGTTTCCATAATATTTTTTCATCTGAAAATATATTGCATAATATTTGTTATGTAATATATCATAACAAATTTTATATGATATATTTACATTTAATAAAAAATGTTGATTTTAATGATTAATATATTATAAGATATTATATATTATACAATTTTTCATGAATAATATATACTATAATATGTATAATATGTTTTATAGATGATATTAAAACTCAAATGCACTGAATATCATATATATAAGGTTAAAGTATGTTGGGATAAGCCCAAGGAGGCGTAGATCAGCTGGTAAGAAAAGGGAAAGTAAGACACCGCATACCCACCAGGTCATGGGTTCGAACCCTTGGGAAGTCGTCACCCCCAATTGGGGAATTCCGGCCGCGACTTCAGATTAGTCTTTTCCCCAAAGGGGGTCGGACACCGAAGGTTCTACGCAAAAAAAAAAAATACGTTGGGATAAGGTATTGTTTTGTTATTATTCCGGTTCACGGTGGTATATTGGCATGTCTGAACTGGTCTAGATTTCAAGCATAACTTTCCTTGAAAACATTTTTTTAAAGCAAAAAGAGTTTACCTAAAGCGACCCCAAACCGAAAACTTCAGTTAGTTTTTAAGAAATTCTTTTTTTTTGTTTCGATTTGATTATTCAAACAAATTCGGTTAAACCGAATAAACAACTTTTATATGATATATTTATATTTGATAAAAAATATTGATTTTTAATGATTAATATAAGACATTATAATATATATATATATATATATATATATATATTACATTATTATATAATTTTTCATGATTTATATATACTATAATATGTTTCATAGGTGATATTAAAACTCAACTGCACTTAATATCATATATATATAAGGTTAAAGTATACTTTTAGTGCTTTATGTTTGTATTAAGTTTCAATTTAATCTTTTATGTTTAAAAAAATACACCTTTAAGCTATTTTTATTAAAACTTTTAGTTTCACCTCAATGTAAAGGATTTCATAATTAAATGGGTTCAAATGATAAATTTTAAAAATATAAGAATAATTGCACCAAAAATTTAATTTCAACATTTTTCGATATTTAATAATAGATTAACTATTTAAAATCTTTAAGAGCATTTTTGTTATGTTAAACTAATGGTGTTAATAAAAAAAGACTAAAAGTATATTTTCCAAACATAAAGTATTAAATTAAAACTTGATAAAAACATATGGGACAAAAAATATACTTAACCTACATAAAAAACAATATTGTATTTGGTATATAGTATTTAAATCAAAATCTAGTTATTAACCAAATGGTCCTATATATTTTGGTTAATTTGATTAATTGGTTTTGTTTGGTGCTTGAAAATTTCACTATTCAATTTTCGGTTATTTTGTTTTGGCAGAATTAATTAGAAATTACATAAAAGAAAGATAATTAATATAAGATCTCACGAGTTGTAAAGTAGAGCTTCTAGGATTTATAGTAACAACTTTTGAACTGACTATTACAACTTGTGGAAACACGATCTTAATTATATTTTCTCAATGAGACAAATAATTAATTCTCTCTTTTGTTTTTACTAAAATCCGAATTAAAGACCCTTCGTTGCCGAATATATTGATGCAAAAAGTTGGCACTAATTTAAATTTGTCTCTTTCCAGAGAGGAGGTTATTATATAAAAGAATATTATAAATATGTTGTTTCAAGTAGAACACGGTTGGTTATTATATATAACCAAATATATTGTGTAAATGTATTATTTTAGGATAGATATAGTATGTTATTATATGTAACCGCATTTAAGCAAATGGTTTTTTGTAAGTAGATACTATAGGTTATGATACAATATAGTATAAGTTAGTCCTGGCAACAAAAGTGTGATGAAAAATTAGGAATTTTTCTGTCCAAATTAGATTTAGATCCGGATAAAGTCAGGACGAGACAAAACGTAGGACATAAATATGTATGGATCCCTTTTCATCAAAACCGGTGTCTGTGAATACCCTAATTCTGGGTATATTATATTACAAATATTATGGTATAGCAGTTGGCCCAAAATGTATTGAGGGCACTAAATCATGTGATCAATTAAAATCGCAACCATGTCACAAATCTGATATTTTCTTGACCAGAAATCTTATATATACCAGACATCCCCCAAAGTTCTAAAGCTCATATTTCATGCCCACTTTGACCATACGCTTGTGAGGAATATCAAACACCTTACCACTTTGTCTCACATTTCTCTTCAAGAAGTTATAAGCATAATCAATCAAAACTCTATCCCAAATTCCTGCTCCTTTTCTAGCAATCACTTCATTCTCTCCAATCAAATGAACCACCCCTTCTCTTGTTGCCCTCTCTATTCTCTCAATCTCCACTTCAATCCCCTCTTCCACTTCTCTTACTTCTTCCCCACCACACATTTCCTCTGCTTCCTCAACAAATTCCTCTGTCTCTTCCCCTGCAATCACTTTCTGAGACATCCAAAACTCTCTTGCCATAAACTCCTTTAGCTTCTCCACCAACACTCTCTCAAAAGGCTCTTGCTCATTCCTCACATCATTGTATCCATACCTCGCAACACAGCGAAACACGTTTCGCTCTTTCGGTTCCACTCTACAGAACAGAAACCTGTCCTCCATGGCAATTCTGCTTATGGGTAGTGACTTGATTGTCACAAAGACAAGAACAGAATGTAAAGCTGGCACATTTTCTACATAATGTTGGAAAATTGGAGGGATTCCATGAACAAGCTCAGAGTAGAACATGGCAAGACCAGGCACTCTACAGATATCAGAATTTGTTGCTATCTCCTTAAGTTTTTGCATAGACATCTTGTGGTTTAGCTCGTAGAAGTACTTCCTTCTGTAAACGTTATTCCAAATGTACATGACTGTCATTAGAATTGCAGCAAATGCTAGAGGAAGATACCCTCCTTGGTCAAATTTGTATAGCACTGAGCTCAAATAGAGAAGTTCCACGGAGCCAATGATAAGTATAAAGCTTAGGACCAGAAGAATGTGAGTCTTCCATATCATGATCATGATTAATACAAGAAAAGCAGACGTTAGAACCATCACAAACACCACGGCTATCCCTGCAAGTTCATGCATAGTTTTAATGTGAGTATTTGACTTAAATGGATGTTAAAAACATATAACATATTTTATTAATACTAATTCTAAATATAGGATATATACATGTATCTATAATTTTTGTCAAATTTCCCTATTTACCCTTATTGATGATTCATCGACAAACATCATAAGAGTGAAAACAAATTATGGAAAATGATTAGATTCTTTTAGAAGAAAACATGAAACATAAACTAATTTAATTAATATATTTAAAGGTAGGGGGAGGGAGTAATTTTTTTATATCACAGAGGGATTAGTTTATAATTACCATAGGCATTGCCAATTTTAGTGGTGGTTTTGAAGCCTGCGGTGACGGCCACACAAGCTATCATGAGGATATAGTTAATCTCAGGGATGTAAACTTGTCCTTCATATTTGGCAGATGTGTGTACAATCTTCACACGTGGGAAACATCCAAGTGAGAGAGATTGTTGGATTATAGAGAAAGTCCCTGAGATCATGGCTTGAGAAGCTATGATTGATGCCAAAACAGCTACCACAAACATAGGCCAATACAAAGGCCCTACCAAACAAAAAAAAATCATCTCAATTTATCACAGAATGATATGTAAAAGAAGGTGACATATAGTTTAAGATTATGAAATGAACAAAACCTGGTATGGACTTGTAGAAAGTTTCTGAGACAAGATCACTGTTTTTGCGGAGGAAGGAGGCTTGGCCTGTGTAAGCTAGGATAAGAGCAGGGTAGGTCATAGAGCACATACTGATTTGTATGGAACGAACAGTGAAATGTCCAACATCAGCAAACATTGCTTCAGTTCCTGCAAAATTAGTAATTCATGAGAAATTTGGGTTAGTTGGGATATTAAATATATTATCATACGTTTAGTGAAGTGAAAACAATTAGTTATGAATAAGAACCTGTGATGGCAAGAACGACTCCACCAAGTGAAATCCAAGCTTCCTTTTTGTTTCTTGTGAAGTAATGTATGATGTACATTGGATTTATTGCTTTGATGACAGAGGGGTCATACTTGATGAAGTTAAAAATACCAATGCCTCCGATGAGGGTGAACCATAGACATATAATGGGAGCAAAGCTATATCCAACTTTGTCAGTTCCGAACCTCTGAACCATGAAAAGCCCTACAAGAATTACTAATGATATCCAAACAACCCTGTCTACATAAAACACAAAAACAATCACCAAAACAGAACTAATCAAATTCAAAGGAACATATGAACAAAATTGCTAAACAACAAGCCATAAAAAACCAAGCAACTCTAAACCTACCATCTGTCATTGCATTTGTAGCTTCCTTTAGCCCTCCAACAGCAGACAAAACTGTAATAATAAATTTAATGTTATATTAGGAAAAAACATACACACACTATCTCTACTAATTAATACTATAAGGTCTAGTCTACCATATTAGTTTTAAATATAAGATCTATTTTATAATCTTTCTATTTAGGAGGGGACATGACATATATTATATATGATGAGACACGTGACATACCGGAGATGCAAGGGGTGAGGACACCATCACCGATGACCATGGAAGTGCCGAGCATGGTGGCAAACAAGAGGAAAAGCTTAGAGAAATGGGAGTTTTCTAGCTTGGATTTGAGGCAAGAGGCTCTCTTCATCTCACTGCTTGGCAACTCTAATTGGTAATTAGAGACTTGTGCATCTTCTGCTTGCTGATTCGGGAGTAGTCCCACTTTACAATAACGACATATTAGAGAGTACAGAGCGAATGTTCCTCCTGAAATAGTAGAGTCATTAAATAATCAAAAGTGTTACATTATTACAGCCTTTGGAAATTTGACATACATGAAGTAAATAATTTTGAACTGATTGAAATTATTTTAGATATTTATGCCTCTTTATTCCAAGTATTGTCTGACACGAGACCTTGACTAAAAATGTGGACTATTGGTGCACGCATTTAGAGTCTGGATTAATAAAGATCAATGATGAATGATCCCCCAATTTCTACCTCCCCGGGCCCCACTAACATACCGTAAATATTGGATCTTGGAAAAGTAAAGACGACTTTACAAGTCACACTTTTCCCATTAAAAGGTAAATTAAATTGATCACATTGTCCTTTAATTTTAAAAAGACTTTAATTTAAAGATTTAATTACCCAAAAATGCTGTTATGAAAAAGACAATATAATTTTAATTTTTCTTTATATCGGTCCATGAGAATTTTTATATTATTCTTTTCTTTAAGATATCTTTATAATATTCTCAAGTTTTTTGGTCTATAATACACAATATTTAGAAAATTATGAATGCTTATTTTGCTCATGTAATTAATTAATGTTAAGTGTGACTCATCATACTTCTCTCACCTCGATCCTAAGGTTGCAAATTTTCATCGATTCATCAAAACATAATTGATGAGTTGAAAATGAAACAAATTAAAAGGAGCAATAGGAGTAGTAAAAAACACAGGTGTGAGTGAGAAAGAGAATAGAAATGAAACCATAAAAAGAACAGGCAACATATGGTTAATTAAAGTGGGAGAATAATATATATATTTATAGTACCATCGCCGTTGTCAGTGGCTTGAAGGACAACAAAGACGTATTTGAAGAGAGGAATGAGAGTAAGAGTGTAAAATATGAGAGAGAGAACCCCCAATATGTCATCAGGGTGACGTATGTTGCCGTCTGCGAAGGTGCTTGAGAACACATACAAGGGCGATGTTCCTATGTCCCCGTACACTATCCCCATGCTCTGAAACGCCAGCATCAGCACCACACTCATCGCTGGTCCCTATTTATATTTACACACACATGCACAATATCCGTTATTCCATAAATAAACCTTATGAAACAAGTAACATATATATAGAAATGAAGCTAAGGAAGATGAATACATATATGGGAGAAGTAGCGTGTATATATATACCTTATTGGAGGAATGATGTGAAGAAGGGAGGCTACGGGATTCGATGTCGAAAGGATCCCTTGTGGCAACCCTCTCACTCTCCTTGTTTTGCATTGCCAATATTGTTGTTGTTTCATCATGCTCATTATTGTTACTAGTGCTAGTGTTGGGCTCGTTGTGAGGCATTTCCATGGTTGAGTGTGAAATGACAACGAGTATTATTACAAGAAAGAAGAGGGTTGTGAGCAAGTTTTGTGGAGGACATGAGGCTTATTTATATAGAGGGAGAATAGTCTGAAAGCACCCAAGGAAGGAACGCGGTAGCATCCAAATCCAACTCCTCCACTTGCTCCAAATATTTACTGCTGGTCCCTCTTTTACTTTTCTACCTCACTTCTCACTGCCTAATGCCTATATCCCATTATTCCCATTAACCTCCACATCTCTCGAAAAAGAAGTGTAGATAGGTTACGTTCAAGGATCCTTCTTTAAATGCTTATTGAGATATACTACCTCTGATCTTAAATATAGGACCTAGATAACTTTTTTTTAGAGAGATTAAAGTTACGAAATATTTTATTAAATGATGACATATTTAGTATATTTTTAGATAATCCATTAGTTTATAGGTAAAATAAACTAGTTTAAGGGAAAAAATTAGGTAAATCAACTTATAATTAACTTATTTTTTATTTTTTTTACGATTTTCCAAAAAAGTCATCTAGGTCTTATATTTAGGACCGGAGGGAGTATATACTTAACCAATCAACAAGATTATTTTGATATTGCTATATATATGTTTGAACTCGCGACCTTGTAATTATATAAACTTATTCTTTTTAATTGAGCTAAGACTTCTGGCCTGACCCACTAGCTAGGTTGAGCCCAAAAACACATAAAAAAGTGGGTCGGGTTACAAAAATTTCAACCCGAATTAAAATGAGCTAAAAGCGGGCTAGCTCGCTTTTAAAGTGGGTCGGGTTGGGTTAACTTGAAATCTCAGTTTTACATGTAAAGTTTGTGTTTGTGTTGAGTTGGGCTCGAAAAAGTATAGAAAAAAAACGGGTTGAGTTGAAAAAATTAAGCCCAAATTAAAATGGGCTATAAGTGGGCCAACTCAAATTAGAAGTGGGTCGAGTGTCGGGCTCTTCCATTTAAATTGGGCTAGCCCAAAATCTCAGCTCTGTAACTTTTTAACAATTGGGCAATTATTTAATTTTGTCATTTTAACATTATCCTTTTTATTCAAACTTTTTAAATCATTACTCTCTAAATCTTATATATTTTTTATTATTATGATCATCATTGGGGAGCTATGTGTAATTATTTTTTCATGTGAATAATATGCTTTTGATAAACAAAAGAAAGAAAGAAAAAATGGTAGGTTGTGCAAAAAGTATGCCAAGTTTGAAAATTAATAAGCGAGCACCTTCATGGATTTTTCTTCCAGCGCCCGACATAACTCAAGAACTCAAGAGTCAATGGCACGAGCCTTATTTTCGCCCACTCGCTCCCCCTGTTTTCACATCATATGAAAAATAAGAGAAAATGACCATGCTCCTTTAGCCGCCATCTCCAATGTTCTGCTGCATTCGTCTAATAATAATAGGTTAGAGGTGCAAATCAGCATGAATTCGAATATCAGAATAAAAATGGGCTGAGCAGATAATTTATTTAAAAAGAAGAGGTGCAATAGTGGTGCACACTTTTCCATATTTTTTTCCATCCACTTTTTTTATAGACAAATTTTAGGGAATGAGTTTCGCTATACTCACCTATATTACAAGGGCATGTCTCCTAACTCATGATCCACTCGAATCATCTCATTGCTTGGGCTCTAAAACAAGACAAGTTAGCATTTTCTTTCTTTTATTTTTTCATATATATATATATATATATATATATATAGTTAGTAAGCTAGAATCTCATCACATTGATTTAAATTTTTGTATTATAGATTGTTAGGAGTAACTCTTAACTTATGGATTATATGCATTTAATTCATATTTTAACTTTTTTGATGTGGTCACCCCATTATTATTATTTCTCTCTTGTTTTTAGTTTTTTCGTTTGCCTGAGTTTGAACGTTTTTTTTAGTCTTAGAAAGGGTATGTAGTCATTTTGAGTTTACATGGGAAAAACTCAAAAAAGTCGGTGTTAAGCTGCAATATTTTCCCGTTAAGCTTTTAATTTCGATAAACAGAACTACAGAACCGTACAGTTTTATCAAAACAAACGCGTTAAATATATTCATTTTTTTCAACAATTTAAACAACAAGAATCAAAACAATATTATCAAAGATATATTAAGCATCTTTGGAATATTCCTTGAGGCCGCAGGACTAGTGTTTAAATTTTATCAACACGAGCTGATCATAGTGCCTTGGAAATTAGTAGCGTTTTAACTCGATTTAATCACACGATTATCTGCCTCGCTCACTTTCGTGTCAAACTTGAGTTTACACTTTCCAGATGCAATATTCGTATCTGGACTCGGTATATGTCCAAATTAATATTGTTACATCATAAAAGAGTCGAATGATGACGTGTAATATTATATTATTGATATTGGCCAATTGTTGCAAAAATAATAAGTTGAATTATTAAAAAGACATATTTAAAATCGTATTAAAATAATATCAATATATATCAAAATAAAGTTAAATAATTCAAGAAAAACATATGATGCCTGAAAAAAGCAAACGATATGGGAGTTGATGAAGGCAAGCAGTATGGAAACAATTGAAAACTTGTAAAAAAAAATGGAGTATACTTATCCACTTCTAATTATATGTAAGCTGGGGAACACCCATCAACAATTAAGAGGGAGCTGACAAATTTGTTTATATTATCTTAAGAAAACGAGACATGGTTCTTTATAAAGTCCATTTAGACAATTGAGGAAAATCTAGTATTGATAAATGATAATTTGCTTCAATAAGTTTGTGAACACTTGTTTGTTAAATAATAGACACACACGCAAACACACTCCCTCCCTCCTTTATTATATAATCTATACGAGGTCACCCATAATAAGAGACAGTATGTAGATGAGAAAAATAAAGAAGTCATTTAAATAAATTTGTTCTGATTAAAAAATTAAGTAAATTTAATTTATAATCTATTATTGCTGCTCTCTCTATATATCTATCCCCCCTTTATTTGCAAATAGAAATAATAATAAAAAAAATACTTGAAGCCTGAAAGCTAATTCATCAATTAGTTGAAGATGACTCGTGTTTTAGAAGAATATAATGAAAAACGATAACTACATTATAAAATATCTGAGTGACTGAGTGTAACAGCCAGATATGCCTAAGGGCTAAGAATGAACCAAGGGTCTTGTAGCCCAGTGGTATGATATCTCCCCTTTAGGTGGGAGGTTGCGGGTTCGATCTCGCTTGTAACCCCAAGCCGTTAGTGCTTGCCCCTTTGAATAAAAAAAAAGATATGCCTAAGAATGAGCTTTCTGGGATATGAGAGCCGTCAAAAACATTTGATATGACATTGGATGACAAAATCAGGCTCAATAAAATAAACACAGACACAGATACGGCCAAGTTGGCAGTGGATAGAATTGAGAAGAGGGATTTGGCCAAAAAAAAAAGAATGGAGAAGAGGGATGAAATTAATGATTAATGAATAAATAAATGTCGAGTTCGAAAAGTGTAACAAGAATAAGGGAATGGGAGAGGGAGGAGAAATTAAAGTGCATGTGTGAATTAATTTAGGAGCTTATTTTAGTATGATTTCTTTTTCACGGCAACTGGCAATGCCTTTTCCGCTTTTTACGTCTGCTGAAGCTAAACCCTCTATTCTCTCCACACTTATTGGTTATTGGTCAAATTCTCCCCTCTCCATTTCATCGTATTCATCAACTCCTCCCCACTTATACATCCTTTTCACATTCACTCCCATGGGCCTCCACCAGCACTTTTGCATTCATAATTGGTTGGTACATTTTTTAATCCATTATAAATATAAATTTATAATAATATTTTATTTAATTATTATCAGTATAAACATGAATTTTTCTGATCAAGAAAAGTATTACAGATACATGAATTGTAGTCTCATTATATCACTCTATTATTGGGTTTCCTTTTTCCGCCTCTTTAAAAGAGACGATTAAAGGGGAAACTAAAACAAAATGATTAGTATGATACTCCCTCCGTTCCTAAATATAAGAGTACTTTGACTTTATTGGAGAATCTTAAAAAAACAAAATGAACAATTTAATCATAACATATTTTAAATATTATTAGATCATATGTAAGTTCATAAGTTAAATAAACTAGTGTAGTGAAAAAATTTGGGAAAATTAATTTTTAATTACCATATTTTAGTTTCTTAGGATTCTCCAAAAAAGTCAAAGTACTCTTATATTTAGGGACGGAGGTAGTACATTTTAGTCCATATCAGTGGTTTGTCTTTATACGTTAAATTCCTTGAGAAAAATAAAAATAAATGCAAAAGTAAACAAGCTAATAACTTAACACACATTCACACAAGCAAACAAATAGTATAGTAAATATTGCAGATTAAGTATGGTAAAAAAAATACTAATGCAGATTAAGGCCATGGATCGGAGATCGAAGAAATGACTGGATGAACAATAATTGTAATACGAAAAATATCTGAAAGAGGAAGAAAGTACAAAGTTGAATGGGACTATGGGAGAGAGTGACATGTTTGAAAAAGCGACAACATGTTGTAATCAGTACCAATGAGTAATGAATAAAAGAGGATGTCATGCCAGTATACGAATGCCTCTATTGTTGAACAGCCGAGGCATTACGAACAGGAAAAGTCAACTACAATACACCCCCTTTGGCCTCTTATGCCCAATTGCCCAAAATCATTAATCAATCGTTCTTTAAGCTATACACGCCTTACCAAACAAAAACAAACCTATACCTATTCCCATTACTGCAACACTTTCCTAATCCTATCCTACATTTTTAAGCTATACCTTCCTTACCAAATTCCATTGGCAATAATTCACTTTCAGCTTCTCAAAGTTCTCTACCAGAATCCTGCCTAAGGAAGATGAAGCAAAAACCAGTGCATCTTCCTTGCTGCATTAACTGCTAACATATCAGCAACTTTATTCCCCTGTCTTACAACGGGTTCTAATTCGCTCATCACCCATTTCGTTCATCACCTTCTCATCACCATAAATACCCACATCTACATAACACAAGGTGGGCCGAGAGAGGTTTTGGGGCCCACCATGTGCTTATGTATTTGTGTGTATTTGTGGTGATAAGGAATATGGGTGATGAACACTGAATCAAAACCTGTCTTGCAACAAGAGAAAAAGAAACATCAGACACAAACTTCAACGAACCAACGACATCATCAAGTAAATCCCAACTCTGCCATTCAACCTTTCCTTATTATATATTTAATTATATGGTTGTATTAGGATGTGATGAATTTTGGAGATTCTAATTATTAAAGATATCTCTCAATGTGGCCCGTAAGTTACAAGCCTTAGGATTGGTTTAGTTTAATTATGACTATAGTATTATTAATATTAATTTTGAGGAATAATAATAATAATAATAATAATAAGAAGGTTGTTATACATTTTAAACAATACAGACATGTCTTATAGGTTTAGAAATATATCTTCACGTATTTATTTATAAATAAGAGGTTCTCTAACTGGAGAAGAAGACAATCCTAACATAATATCATTTGTCTATCCCTACCAATAAGAAGATTCATCTATTTCTTTCTTTTTGTTTCTATGGCTGGAGGGAGGCTTCACAGTTCACAGATTATTCTTCTAAAAGATCAATTAGCATGGTGAGACGTATTTATAATTTAACCGTTATACTGTTTTACTCTGAGATCAATAAAAATTATTTTTTTTGCTTTAAATATAGGATTTATATATCCAACATTTGCTACACACTTTCAATAGCCATTTTTTTGGTCAAGTGCACACTTTCAATAGTTGATCATATTCTTAGGTATCATTTAATTTCTAATACAATATTGTTAGAACTCTTAAAAATATCTCTCACAAGGATTGAAAGGAAAAGGGGTACCATTTTTTAACTTTATTACTATACAGCTCTTTAATTAAGTTACCCAGCATAATGGAATAGTTATATTTCAATGACATTAAACTCAACCGCCAACGATCGACTTTTAAAACATGGGGGTTTAATTTAGTCTGCGCTCAATATATTTAAGCTTATAAAAAAGTAACACATCTACTCAACTTATGAATAAAGAAGTTTGACTTGCTAACATACATTTTTCAAGATCCCTCATAGTCACGTATTTATCACGAATATTGACATGACTTTTTCATAGATTTGATAGTAATTTATATATTTATATATGTATAATCTTATTGATGATGTTTACATTAATTATATGAAAAAATCTGTTTGTGAAATTTCATTATATATACACATTCATATTGTTACGACATGATTCAGCTTAGTGAAGAAGGCCCATTAAGCCCAAAGAGAAGTCAAGTCTGAAGGGGCCCAAAGCGCCAGAAGGTCGACAAGAGCATCATTACTGGTCAAAGATACTTTGTAACCGCCAATTAACTTCTTGTAACTTCCATATTTATGAGAATCAAAACGGAAATATCCATAAGTACATGAATTGATTATCCCAACGGGAAGGAAATTTGTAGCCTATATATAGAAACTCAATCCATGTAAAGGGGCATCCAATATTCTCTGAGTCTTCTACTTTCTATTTCACTCTTTCGCTAGCCGATTAAAGTCTAGGCGACTGATCTCTTGTATTATCATAGTGGTTCGTCCACCCATTTGGAATAAAGTCACTATTCTTCGATTTGATATATTTGTGTATCAACATTTGGCGCCGACCGTGGGGACGATAGTCTTTTCATATAAGCTACCGTCTTTTTGGCAATTCATTTACAATGGAACAACCTAGTCATGGTGATCAATTCTCTCAAATTTTGGCAAAGTTGACTGAACAATCTGAAAGGATGACTAGGCAGGAGCAATTTGTTACACAGCAGAGCGAAGCCATCGCCATTCAAACAGAAACTCTGGAACGGTTGCAGAAGGAAAATCAAGAATTACACCAAAAAATAAATGTCATTGCTGATAAGCATCCTGAGAATGAAGAAGAGCGCGAGGATGATATTCCTCATGATTCTGAAGGAGGAGGTAAGAAAGATACTGAGCCTAACAATTCTGGTCATGATGCAGGATCTGAAGAAGAAGAATCCACCAAAGCATCCACTTATACAGGTGACACACGTGCCACTGAAACGGAGTATTTGAAGAAGAAAGTGCAAACTCTCGAAAGAACAGTGTTGCAAATCCCAGGAATTAGAAAACCATTTGAGTCTGCTAGATTGGGAAATTATTCAGATAGCCCATTTGTCGATCAAATTGCTTTAATTGACTTACCTGAACGTTTTGTGTTTCCTGTTTTGCCAAAATATAGTGGAAAAACAGATCCTGATGAGCATATGGCACAGTATAGACAAATTATGATGGCTGCCGTCATACCTGCTGAAAAACGTCAAGCTGCGATGTGTCGTGGTTTTGGCATTAGCCTAATAGGTCCAGCATTGTCATGGTGGACAAATCTCATGCCAGGTAGTATTAATTCGTTTAGTCAACTAACTGAAATGTTTGTGCAGCAATTTGCTAGTAGTCGAAATTTGATCAAAACATCTGATGATTTATATAGAATATTACAAAGACCTAATGAAACTACTAGGGAAATATTAACCAGGTTTACTCAAGAAATGGTAAGTATTCCAAATTGTGACGAATTTATAGCTGTGCAAGCTTTTCGTAGATGTTTGCTTCCAGGTTCACAACTTTATAAAGAGCTCACTATGCATCAAGTTAAGACTTGGGTGGAAGTACAAGCTTATGCTTGGGCTCAGATAAGGTGGGAGGAAGATGATGCAAAATTTAGATTAGAATTGGCTGAGCGACAGAAAAATACACAGCAAGGTGGTTATGTCGATAGGCGATCCCAGCAAGCTCGAGGTAAGAATTGGAGATCTGAACCTTATTCCACAGGTAATCGAGGAGGATCGCATGGTGATGATTCCAAAAAGCCGCCCGTGCCCAAATTGAGTGAGCATAATTTTTCAGTAAGCCCGGCGGAATTAGTGAACACATTACAGAAGCTAGGCGATTCTGTTAGGTGGCCCAATAAGCTTAAACGTGAGCCAGAAAAGCGTAACCCGGATAAATGGTGTCATTTTCATGACGACCATGGACATAGAACGGAAGATTGTATTCAACTAAGAAAAGAAGTGGTGGAATTGATGAAGAAAGGTATGTTAAAAGATATTATAAAAAATAATAAAAATACATCTCGTGCAGGTGATGCACAACAAAAGCCAGTCCATTCATCGACTACTCCACAGAATGCTCGTACCATTCATATGATAATAGGTGGGTCCGAGGTAAGTGGAAGTACATATTCTGCTGCAAAGAGACATGCTCGTTCTTTGTTTAATTATGATTCGTCAACTAGTTACTTAGGCGACGTTATGTCGACTAGCAATGTTAATGAACAAATAACTTTTAAGAGTAGTGAAATTCAAATGTTTTCTTATCATGATGATGCTTTGGTAATAACTTTAATGATAGCTAATTGCAATGTCAAACGAGTTTTAATCGATGCAGGTAGTTCTGTTAATATAATTTATTTGCAAACAGTTAAAGAGTTAAATTTAGAATCTCAAATTATACAAGCGCCTACAATATTGGTCTTCGGAAATGGAGCACCAGATAGAACGGTAGGGGAAATTTCTTTAGTCACCCAGGCTGTGGGTGTCAATCAACTAATCAAATTTCAGGTGATGGATTGCCCGTCAGCATATAATGTGTTGTTAGGTCGACCATGGATTCATCAAATGAGGTCTGTATCATCTACTTTGCATCAATCCATCAAGTTTCATACTCCTTGGGGAGTAAGAGAAATTAAAGGAGAACAAAGAATTGCACGAGAATGCTATCAAACTGCTTTAAAAGGAATTTCGAAAAGTCTTGAGCCCGTATAGCAATTACAGAATCTGTCTCCAACGGATAAGGGGGCTTAGGTGACGAATTAGAGAGAATTTCTTTGATTCCTGAAAAACCTGAGAGGACTTTATCCATTGGAGCAGATTTAAGTAAAGAAATTAGGAAAGAATTAATTGCATTTTTATCTAACAATTTGGATTGTTTTGCTTGGTCTCATGAGGACATGACAGGAATTAGCTCAGAGATAATAGTTCATCGGTTGAATGTGGATTCGTCGTTTAAACCTGTTAGGCAAAAAAGAAGGAAATTCGCACCTGAAAGAAATAAAATTATAAATGATGAAGTTGACAAGTTATTGAACATTGGTTCAGTAAGGGAGGTACAATATCCAGATTGGTTAGCTAATGTGGTAGTAGTACCTAAAAAGAATGGTAAGCATAGAGTGTGTATTGATTTTACAGATTTAAACAAAGCATGTCCAAAAGATTCTTTTCCATTGCCTCATATAGATACACTAGTCGACGCTACTTCAGGTCATGAGTTGTTAAGTTTTATGGACGCTTTTTCTGGATATAATCAAATTTTAATGCATAGTGATGATCAAGAAAAAACATCTTTTATAGCAGAAAGAGGCACTTATTGTTATAAAGTTATGCCATTTGGTTTGAAAAATGCAGGAGCGACTTATCAACGGTTAGTAAATAAAATGTTTTATCAACATCTAGGAAAAACTATGGAAGTCTATATAGACGACATGTTAGTTAAGTCTTTAAAAGCAGTAGATCATGTTAGTCATTTGAAGCAAGCTTTTGATTTATTAAGAGAGTATAATATGAAATTGAATCCTGAAAAATGTTCTTTTGGGGTAAAGTCAGGAAAGTTTTTAGGGTATCTTGTTTCAAAAAGGGGGATTGAAGCTAATCCAGCACAAATTAAAGCAGTAATGGAAATTCCTTCTCCTCAAAATGTTAAGGATGTTCAGAAACTAACAGGGCGTCTAGCTGATTTGACTCGTTTTATTTCCAGGTCATCTGAGAGGTGTCAACCATTTTTTGAAGCTCTGAGGAAATGTAAAGATTTCCAATGGAATGATCAGGCAGAGGGAGCTCTGCAAAGTCTAAAAAATTATTTAAGTAGTCCACCTTTGTTAATGAAACCTGAAGCAGGTGAAGTGTTATATTTATATTTAGCTGTAGCAGAAAGTGCAGTAAGTGCGGTGTTGATAAAAGAAATTGGAAAGAAACAACATCCAGTCTACTACGTGAGTAAGGCGCTACTTGACACAGAGACCAGGTATTCTTTAATGGAGAAACTAGCTTTAGCTTTGGTATCAGCTTCTAAAAAAATTGAGGCCCTATTTTCAATGTCATCCTATAGTGGTAGTAACTAATTATCCTTTAAGGAATGTTTTGCATAAACCTGATTTATCTGGTCGACTAGTAAAATGGGCGATAGAGCTTAGTGAATTTGATATTTCGTATTTGCCTAGAACTGCAATTAAATCCCAAGCATTAGCTGATTTTGTAGCTGAGTTTAGCCCTAATTTACAACAAGAAATAAATAAAAGTACATTAGGTGAGAATCGACAAAATGCTAGACAAGCTCCATGGGAGTTGCATGTCGATGGTTCCACCCATTCTAAAGGAACAGGGGTAGGAATTGTTTTACAGAACGTACATGGAGACAAAATAGAACAAGCTATAAAATGTGGATTTAAAGCAACTAATAATGAGGTAGAATATGAGGCTCTAATTGCTGGTTTAAAATTAGCTTTAAGTTTAGGAATAGCATCCTTGATAGTCTGCAGTGATTCACAGTTAGTTTCAAAACAAGTTGAAAAAAGTTATCAAACAAAGGATGATAGAATGAAAAAATACTTAGGTATTGTGGAAAGTTTAGTAGACAAATTCGAAAGTTTTGAAATAAAACAGATTAGTCGAGAAGACAACCAACAAGCTGATGCATTAGCCAACTTAGGATCAACTTTAGATGCTAATCAAGATAAACATATTCCCTTATATTTCTTGACAACTTCAGCGTTAGAAAGTTCTGATAAATTGATAAACAGTAATAATTTGACTTGGGATTGGAGAACATCCTTAGTCGCCTACCTAAAAGATGGTCAATTACCAAACGATAGGAACGAGGCGCATAGAATAGTTATTAGGGCAGCTAGATTTACCATGTTAGGAGATGAATTATATAAAAGGTCATATGCAGGAGGTCCGTTGTTAAAATGTGTGTCCCCCTCAGAGTCAAATTATATCCTTAGGGAGGTTCATGAAGGCGATTGTGGGGATCATAGTGGTAGTAGAAGTCTTATGAGGAAAGTGCGTCTAGCTGGTTATTTTTGGCCCACTTTACAGAGTGACGCAATAGCATTAGTTAAGAAATGTGATAGTTGTCAAAAGTATTCCAATGTAGATAGGTTACCACCCGAAAAGTTACATACCATTGCGCCTATATGGCCGTTCATGAGATGGGGGATGGATATAGTTGGGAAGTTTCCAGCAGCCCCTGGGAATGTTGTGTTCTTACTAGTAGTCACAGATTATTTCACTAAATGGATAGAAGCAGCTGCATTTGCTCAGATCAGAGAGGTAGAAGTAATTAATTTTGTGTGGAAAAATATAATTTGTAGGTTTGGTCTACCAAAAGATATAATATGTGATAATGGGTCACAATTTATTGGGAAAAGTTTTAGAAAATTTTGTCAAAAATGGCGTATTCACTTGAAATTTTCGACACCTAGAAATCCTCAATCTAATGGGCAAGCTGAATCAAGTAATAAGACTATAGTTAATTCACTAAAGAAAAGGTTAGATAAGGCTAAAGGCCGATGGGCCGAAGAATTGCCAGCTGTTATATGGGCTTATAGGACAACGTCAAGGACGTCGACTGGCGAAACACCATTTTCATTGGTGTATGGGTCGGAGGCAATGATCCCTGTAGAGGCAGGGGTGCCTTCATTAAGGTATAAGTGGTCACGAGAAGAAACTAATAACGAAGGGTTACAATTAAATTTAGATTTGTTAGACGAAAGAAGAGAACAAGCATTGATTAGAATAGCAGCTTATCAAAATAGAGCAACTAGGTTTTGGAATAAACATATTCGAGAAAGACAGTTTAAAGTAGGCGATTGGGTTCTTAGGAAAGTGTTTCAGAATACTGAAGAAAGTAGAGATGGTAAGTTGAGTCAAACATTCGAAGGTCCCTATAAGGTAGTTGAAATTACAGGACCTGGAGCATATAGATTAGTCGATAAAGATGGTAAAGAACTCTTAAGAAGTTGGAATGCCATACATTTGAAAAAATATTATTTTTAACCATGAGTTTAATATTGATGTTGAATGCAGATTGCTTGATATTAACAAAGTCGTTAAGAACTTTGGAAAATGATGAATAGCGTGCTAACAGGATCATGGTATCATGACGTTAATCTGTGGCACTTGAAATTCTGATCCATAGTCAAAACGAAAAAGTTTGTTTATGATTGTTGCAGGTTGCAAAGAAGTTACCTCAGATGACAGGTGACGAAAATTCAAAAATCAAGCTAAATGACTAGTCGTCAGAAATAGCTTAAGTCGACAAAATTCAAGTAATATAGTCGACCATGCTTACTCAAAACAGGATAGTCGACCAAGCATTTGAACTAGTCGATTGATTCAAAAGAGAGTAATGCTTTTTCCCAAACGAGAGTTGGCAACCAAGCATCTAAGCATGCTAGTCGTTTAACTCAAAAGCGGGTGAGATAACTTGTTATGCTAAGATTCATAGCAGTTATAGAATTGCAAATGCAAATAAAACTTAAACATTCATCAATATGTTTGTAGTAATATCCAGGGAAAGAAAACCTAAGGAACGAAAGCAAAGAGCAAAAGCAGCGGAAATTTGAAGCAAATTATAGCTAAAATGCAGGCTAAGCAGTTGGAGCATCGGTGTTGCCACCTCCATCTTGGGCTGGGGGACTGCGAGGTTCATTTTCTGGAGAAGAGACAAAAGGGTCTGGGAATGTCGCATAGTATTCATTAATCACGGCCTCAGGGTCCCAGTTGACATGCTTACCCTCCTTGTACTCCAGCATTAGTTCCATTTGAGTCCTCATCTCCACTTCAGCAATGGCCCCCTCCAGGTGTGGGAAGTCTATGCAGGATGTCTAAAGTAGCAGCCCAGGGTTTTCTATGGAAAGCGGAGGCTTCAACAGGAAGAGAGAGATCAATACCCTTTAGTTCCTCGGGGGAAATCAAGTCTTGCGAGGCACTCTTCAAACTCCAGTCTTTGTCTGAAGTCGCCTTGAATTTCTTGGGCGATGGAGGAGCAGAATTAGTCGATGGTTCTTGAATGGTAATGCCAGGAAGGCCCAATCCCTTAGCCCTTTTGCTTCTGGTAGCAGGGGGATCAACTACAACAACAGCCATTTCTTTGCCTTTCACCTTGGCTGGAATAGGATTTTCCGTTTGAGGGGGAGGAGGAATGGTGGTTGCAGTAGGACCAGTAGTAGCAGGAGTAGTAGTAGCAGCATTCATGGAATGTCTTTTCTTGCTCCTGATCTCAGCAGCAGCAGCGCTCTTTGCTTCAGCTTTGAATTGAGCTCTCTCAGCAGCAGACAACTTGGGAGGCATTTTATCTGCATAAAATGTGGTAATTATAATCATTATTTTTATAAAACGTATTGAATGTGAAGGATGATTTTTAATCTTACCAGTCAGGATAGATAAAACACGTCTAGAGTCCTTTGGAAGAGCGAGAATCTTTTTGATTTTGGTAGTGGAAGAGTCTTCAATAAGGTGGGTAAAGTTAAGTTGTGAATCACCTAGAAACAAGTTAGAGTAAGAATGAGCATTAAAAAGGAACTTAAAATAAAAACAAAGTTAGTCGTCTTACTTAGACGACGCCACTCTCTTCTGAGTTTGACACCAGGAGTTTCTAGGCTAGCGATTGGAACAATCAGAAATCTTTCATCCCATTGGCGATCATTAGGACCTTTATCAGAAGTCTAAGTCTCAAGTCCTTTACGGTTGCGAACAAGGGTATAGATACCCACTCTAACTTCGCCAGAATTTCCCTTAACCTCACTAATAGAATAAGATGCTAGAACATCTAGGAGATCAAGGGGAAAACCTAGAAATCGCCCTAAAACCTCACCTATTACAGCTACCCTCCAAACATGAGGCATTAATTGGGAAGGGGATAAATCAAAGTGTGTGCAAAGTTGTTCTATAATGAGAGGAACGGGAAAACAACTAGCATAACGAAAAGCTTCCACGCTAAGTGCAATAGTGTTCTTTGAATAAGAATCTAATCTTTCATCTTTGTTTGGGATCCTGTAAGGTACCAAGGGGTTGAGGAAATACAAATTTTTCTCTTCAAGTTTTCTGAGTTCAATAGTCTTAAGCTTGACAGGTTTCAAATCAGTCCTTAAAGAAGGCCTCTTTGTTGTTTCTTTAACTACTTCCTCAGGAATCACCCTAACTAATGATCTAAGGGGTGGCGACCTAGAACTGGTACCTTCAAAAGGTACATTTTGATTACTAATATTTTTTGGAGTTTCGCTTGACCCAGAGTCAGACAGGTTAGATGAATCATCACTTGGATAACTCACATGAGAGGGGTTAGAATCAGAACCAGACATTTTTGCAGTAAGAATGGAAGAGGAAGATACCTGGAAGGGAGACAATGAGAACGCTTGAAAGAAGAACGATCTAGGGCGATGGAGAATGAAACGCAAGAATAAAAAGAGAAGTTTCAGATATAAAAAGAAAAGAGCGCCAGTTTTGCAGAAATAGCGCCAATTCCGAAAGAAATGAATCTAGGCCGTCGGACGTGAGCAAACGAAGCGACGGGTTGATCTCAGCCGTTAGATGTTCAAACCGCTACTTCCCAATGACCATTTGCAACGTCATTGAGAAGTGGGGGACTTAATGTTACGACATGATTCAGCTTAGTGAAGAAGGCCCATTAAGCCCAAAGAGAAGTCAAGTCTGAAGGGGCCCAAAGCGCCAGAAGGTCGACAAGAGCATCATTACTGGTCAAAGATACTTTGTAACCGCCAATTAACTTCTTGTAACTTCCATATTTATGAGAATCAAAACGGAAATATCCATAAGTACAGGAATTGATTATCCCAACGGGAAGGAAATTTGTAGCCTATATATAGAAACTCAATCCATGTAAAGGGGCATCCAATATTCTCTGAGTCTTCTACTTTCTATTTCACTCTTTCGCTAGCCGATTAAAGTCTAGGCGACTGATCTCTTGTATTATCATAGTGGTTCGTCCACCCATTTGGAATAAAGTCACTATTCTTCGATTTGATATATTTGTGTATCAACACATATATAACTAGGACCCTCTCCCGCCGCGCTAAGCGCGGCAGCTTCACATCGACCTTTCACTTCATGTGTTCTATAAATATAAAAGTTACTTTAAGGAGACTTTTCCACAAAGGTGATAGTTGGTCCGGAGGTATGAAATCACTTGTGCTCGCAGACAAGTGACACACTTGTGTGGAAATAGAAGTAATCACATGTAGTAGTATTGATGTAAAGTCAGCTACAGGGGCACTTATAACAAAACAAATTAATTGGCATGTGTGGATATAAAAGCATGTAGATGGCTTTTGTGCCACCAATCGAGGTCTGCAATTAAAACTATTCTTTTTTTGTGTTTGATAAAGGGCAAAATAATTTATTAATGCAAATAGGAGTGTTTATGTAGGAGAAGAACTAACTGGAAAGAGGAATAAAAAAAGAGAACTACAATGCGTAAGGGAATTACAATACTCCCTCCGGTCCTATTTATAAGTCGCCAACCGCCCAAATTGTACATATTAAGGAATGAAGGTTAATGGAAGTTGAATCATTAAATTGGTCTTACTTTTTTTGTCTTTTCCATTTTTGCCCCTCCCATCTTTATTACTATGACCCACTACCTCTTTCATCTTTATGAGTATACATGTGACCTTTTCATCTTTTCTCTCTTCTCATCTTCCAATGTTCATTTTCCAATGCTAAGGGCATGTTGAGAAATTTTTAATAAATGAGTTGGTTAATGTTAGTTGGTGACTTATATTAAGGACCAAAATTTAGTGGCGGTTAGCGACTTATAAATAGGACTGGAGGGAGTATCAATTATCTAAAGGATAGGAAAGGAAAGTTTTACATTAGTATGCCAAAGTCCCTCAGAACTATAGCAGCTAAGTCTTAAACATTCGAAGTATTTTTATTCCAACCAAGGGCATCAAACCTATACCGATATCTAGTCTGAATGAGTCAATGGGTCAAGTTTTAATGAGTCTAACCATACTCTAAATAAACTCATATTTAGAGAAAAATTTTGATAGTTGTACTTGTAAGGGCAAGATTATTGACCCTCCCTCAACTGTCAAGTTAGTATGTTAGACTATAGTTAAAATTGAAAAATAGACCAATGAAAAATAAATTTTTTAAAAATGTTTAACTCATACTGCACCTTTAAAGATTCTAAACATAAAATTTATTTCATCCTTTTAAGTCAATTAAAAAATATTAATTTCAAGTATCCAACACTTTTACACTTTATTAGGCAAACTTGACCTCATATATTATTGAATAGAACCAAAATCAATTAGTAATTAATATGTAGGATTAAAAATTTTTATGGTATAATATCAAACTAACTTTTTAATTTCTGATAGATTTTTTCTTTTATTCTTTTTCTTATATCATATTCATACCCATTTTTTATTCTTACTCATTGAGTTGTCTCCCACCTCTTTTATCTTTGTTCAATAAACTCTCTTTGCCACGTGTGACCTCATCAGTATGACCAATATGCTTACTGAACACTCAACACATCCCAAATAAACCACAGAGCACGGATCACGAGAAAAAAGAAGGAAGAATGAGGAGAATACGAATCATGAAGCATTAAACTATCATGTTGATTATCTATACATAATTTATGTACCCTGTTTCAATAGCTTCCACAATCTTCCCCGTTTTCTTCTTGGCTCTGCGATGAAGAACAACATTTTGTTCTTATCCCTTGTTGTCATCTTTGTTTATGATTTTGCTTCTTCATTTCCCTTTCATTCTTCTTTATTTCTTTGCTCTCTGTGAAACGCAACATCGTCCTTCACTCTTTGCTTTTCATGGAGTTAACCTATTTGGGTTTGATTTTGGTTTTCAATACTACCCCAAGATCCATGGCCGTGACAGCTTTACTCCCTTTTCTCCAACCCAGATCTAAATCTATATCTTTTCTTGCCAAGAAGATGAAACACATGAGGGACAGGAGCATTGATAGTGATGGAGGTATCTGTTTTGTGATGGTTTTTTGGTGGGTTTGGGTTTGGGATGAGAAAGGGAGAGAGTTGGATGCTTTGATGGATGCACCCATTGTTATTTATCAGAACAAGCCAACAAACAAAGCTGCAATAAGAAAGAGTGAAAATAAGGCTTTTTATAGGCACCCATGCTCTTCAAGCTTCTCATTCAAGCTTCTCATTGGCGGGGAAATTGAATTTTGAACTATTCCTTCCTCTACACTCTTCTTCTGAATGGAGCATGGAACCCAAGAGGCCAATGTTGCAGATAAGCTGCTTCAAGACTCAAAGTTTATGAGAGCATTTATTGCTCTGCGCATAAAAAGGTCATAAAGTAAGAAAAAAATATTTTAAAAAAGATGTTTTCGTGTGGGAGTGAAGCACTAATCTCCTCTGCAAAAAAAAAGCACTAATCTCCCGCCCATTTCTCTTATCTACAGTAATCTGAGTCTATAATGTAAAAGTTTGGTTATGAAATTCAAAATTATGGTGGAGTTACTTTTATTGTATAAGTTGATTGATTCATCGCGTAGTTGTAGTTAGAAGAAGTCAAGTAGTCAACTTGTAGTTAGAGGTAAAGCTAGCCGCTCATAAATATAATGACGCCAACAACTCTTGTTGAAGGTGGAATTTTATTATAAACTAGCAAGTAGCCCGCGGCCCGTGCGGGTAGAATTATTCTCAAAAATAGTTTAATATTTGATTATTTTAATTAACTTTATATGTCAATTCAAACTATGTTTGAGGATTGTTCACGTATACCGATATTAATTTAGAAAACATTTATCAAAATAAGGGGTAAAAAGAGATGTTAGAAAAGTAAAACAAAAAAGTTGTCATCAAATTCAAATACAATTACATATTTGTTGAAATTAAGGGTTTAAAGATGGAATCACTAACCATACAACAACATTACAAGCTACATAATAAGTTAATTTAAATACTTCTCTAGGGGACAATTATGATATGAAAAAGTTAAAAACAATAAGTTGACATCTAAGTGCAGTTATTATGGCCACCTACAGTATCAAAACATTCAAATAAAGATATTGCTAAAACAACTCTATTGTGAGAACACACATGATGAACTAATGCAATTCTTGCTTGCATGAGTTGAGGAAAAGAAGGGTTAAAGAACACCCTTGTTGCGACCCCTCAAGGACATCCGATAAATTGGAACAATATAGAAAAGTAATGCATAACCCCTGCGCAAAGATACACGCACAAAAAAACACCCTTGTTGCATCATGGAAAGAATGAAGCCTGGGAACACCTACAACAAAGATTAGCATCGCCAAGTATTTTTAATTATTAATTAATAAAATAATCACTAAAGTTTTTTGTTAATATTAACTATTAACTAATTAACTAATAACCAAACAACTGATAATTCAGTACATAGTATATAGTCATAAAAATGCATAGTCACAATGTAGCACATTTTGCCGAAAGGGAATACATACAAATATATATTTTTATATTTATAAATATATTTATATATATAGTATGAAATTATTTCAAAGAATATTTATTTGATAAATGTAAAAAGTTATGGAGAAATATAAAAAAATATACAAGTGTAAAAATAATAATACAATACCAAACTGTAATGAATTAGAAAATATATGTATGTGGAAATTAATTAATTACTATGAGTAAATATTACGTATTAACTAATAATATAAACTAAGAATAGCTAAAAAGATATATACACACACACCCACACACCCACATACATACATAGATATAGAAATATATACTACACTGAACAATTAACTTCTTGTTTATAAAAAAAGAACACATAACGCTTACTCCTTCGAACACGCAATGCTACATGAACGCCACGTCTTTAGAGTGGGGCCAGAGAAGTCTACAGTAATTCACCACTTGCTACAGGAAAGACATGAAGAAAATGACAATGGGAACCCGCTGATTTAACCGGTTCCTAGTCGCCTTGGGGGTTAAATGCAAGTTATTTATAAAACCAAGGATTGTAACGAGTGGTACAACCCCGGATCGTTCGCAAGGAGTCTAATGATCTACCTAAGCTACTAAATGCAATTGAAATAAACAAAGGAATTAATATGGGGGTTTGGTTTAGAAGATCATCTAATTAAACTACTAAATGTAAATACATATTTTTGGATTTTCGGGGTAAAATGGAATGATAGATGACAATCAATAAGATGAGGGCTCTCTTGGTTAGGGTCTTAGTGGCAAACTTGGGCTCATACATTAAGGGGTGTGAGGAGTAATTGGACCAATATCATCCAACTAGGAGCTTGTCTCAATTACTGTTGTGGATTAGATTGGGGAATTGTATTGAATACTACAATGGGAGTTCAATTAATTAAATTACCCAAGCACTAGTGAACTTGGCAATTCAACCTAAATAAACTCAATCATAACAATTAACATAAGCATCAACATCAACAAGCTAATTGATTAAATCATCACACATGACATCATGCAAGACAATAAAACCACAAAAACTCCAATTGAATTTAACACTAGGGAAATTAAGTTCTCAACACAAGACTCAATCCATCAACACAAGTATCTTATCAACAATTACATATTCATAGTCTCAACAACACATAAAATCTGGAAATTCCAAGAGAAATACCAAATACAATATGTTGGAAGTCATAAATATAAGATTGAAACAAGAAAAACTCTCCTATTGTAGAACCCTAGCTTGCGCCACTTTAACCCATCACCAAGAGAGCTTGAGGAAGCCTAGCTACACATGGAAGAAGATGAAGCCACCAAGAGAAGCTCCAATGCCCAATTCATGGTAGAAGGATGGTGGAAAAGTGAAGAAATGGTAGAGAATATGGTGGAAATGAAGTTGGAATGCATAGAAATGAGTTGGAATGAGTGGGGAATGGAGAAAATTGAAGAACCCTAGGTTGGGACACTTATTTTCGGCCAAAGGGTGCTTGAAGAGAGGTTTGGGGGCTCTTAGAAAGCTTATATAGGGCCAAGAAACCCTAAAAATCGCGTCTGATTTTTGACAGCGTCGGGCTCGCCAGTGGCTCGCCAACTGGCGAGCAAGTGGCGAGTTACCTGAATGTACTCGCCAGTGGCTTGCCAGTGGCTCGCCAGTTGGCCTGCCTCAGGACTAAAATGCAAACTTCATCCAGAAACGTTATTTTGACCCATTTTCTTGAATCTTCACCTTCAACCTCCCAACCTACATATTCAAATGTTTCAAAGGTAGCATCAAAATGTTCTTGAAAACATGTAAAACATTATAGCATGCTAAAAAAGCCTGAATCGCCCTTGATTAGAACAAATTCCAACAACTAGTGCAATAGTTAGAATCTATGCAAATTAAGTGCAATTATCATCAAAACATGCATTAATTCAATGGATTTGGCCATGAAAAGATATGCAAATATATGGTGCAATCATTTCCCCCACACTTAGACCTTTGTACTCCTGGACAAAGGGTACATTGCATAAAATACAAGATTTTAACAAATCAATAGTCATCAATTTAGTATGAATCAATAAGCAAGAATATGCATAGTGAGAATTGGCAATGCAATTGGACATGTTTTATGGCGATGAGAACTCTCAAGATAATAGTGTTTCACTCTCCTCACCTAATGTGGAATTTGTCACTCTACTTGCTCAATAAACAATTTAACCATAGGCTTGTGACTACTCTAATATCTCCACTATGCATGCACACATGACTGGATCAAGAGGACTTTGTGGTGTTGAAATGGTGGAGAAGGCTAATAATGAATGATGAATAATGGAATAAAGTCAATGACCAATTATGTAAACAATTGTCCACCACATATAAATGCAATACAAAAAATGGTAACTCAAGTCATAACAATTCCATACTAGCATGTTACATGTTACTCTTTTTTTTTCAAGCACTTTGTGCTTCCTCTCTTTTCTTTTCACACTATGCCTTTAGCATACATTAGCACTTTGTGCTTTCACTCTCTTTTTTTTCTGTTTTTTTTTCTTGGCATTTTATTCTTTCTCTCTGTAGGCCCTCAACCTCTTTTTTTTACTATGTATCATGCTTTTTCAAATCATACAACAATACAAGAACAATGGAAATGCAAGTATATGCTATGGATGCATGTTTCCAAATTGGTCAAGGTGGAAGAAAAGAAAGTGATGGCCCAAAGGGGTGAAACAAAGGATATATTTTTTTTGGTTTAGTGTTTGGGTCAAAGGGTTTAGAAATGAATGCCCAAATCATATCCAAACATGAATGCATAAGCTTTGACTAAGAGTAGAAACAAGTTCTAGAAATTGAATAATTGAGCAAGTCACTCTTGAAACGAATTGAAGGCTCAAAAATCCTCACAAAAGGGCTACTCTCATGCCAAAGATAAATCTAATTGTAAGGCCAATTTACAAAATGCATATGCTTGGTATTGATTCAATACTAACTTGTTGAAAATTGAGAGGTTAAAATACATGATTCTTTGCCAATTAAATTTTCTTTCTGTTTTGAAAAATTGACACTAATGTGGAAATGACACAAACCCAGTGAATCAAGCATGGCTACCACAAGTCCCTCCCCCACAATTAAATATTGCATTGTCCTCAATGCAATGTGGTGCAACAAGAGAATGACAACATAAGGGGTTCTTATTGACTCAACTAACACTAAACTACCTTTTCCTACTAGATGTGTCCCTCCCCCACACTTATCCTAACATGCATCACAAGATATCACCAGCTAGCCAGAACATGTATAACAATAAGACAAGAGAGGAGAGAGACAACCTAAGACTGTTATGGAGGTTTATAACTCGAATGGTAAAGGCGAAGCCTATCAAGCTTGCAACACATAATGTGGTCCTCATAGAGTTGGAGCGAAGCTTGATTGGTGCAAGGATCTATGGACTTGATCTCCAACGGTCCAACCCATCGAGCTCTCTCGCCAAAATCTGGATCTCTAGATTGAGCAATTTGAACCCAAACAAAATCGGAGACCTTAAGGGGGGCTTCTTCCATATGATCCGGAAGAAAAGGGTCTTCAAAATTCGGAGAGTCCAAGACATCCAATTGAGTGAAGATGGGAGAAAGAAGAGGTAATAGCTTGGAGTAGACTGACATTGTGACTTCCTTTTGTAGCTCTAAGAGTGCGACATCAACTGTGTTGGTCTTCAAGAACTTCTTTTGGGACCGCTTCCGCTTTCTCTTCTTTGTCTTCATTGTAGGAGGTTGGATCTCCTTTCTAACACCTGCAACATCATATAAAGCAGAATCTTTGCCAAGCATAACAGTGTTAGATAAAAAATGAGGAGCACATGGCTCCACATCAATAGGAGATTTATGAGGAGTATTGGATGATGGGTGAGTCATGGTATCATCAATATTATCATGCATAGATGAAACAACATTTTCACAATTAAGCATACAATCATCAATTTGAACACCATATAATGAAGCAACTTCATGCATATGCTTTGAAGAATTATCAAACATATATTTAATCTCATGCTCCCCAACAGACATAGTTATAGACCTTTCTTTCATGTTAATGATTGTATTTGCTGTGTCAAGAAAAGGTCTACCTAAGATGAGATTGCTTTGACCACTAGAATCAGTAGAGGTGTCTAAAATGACAAAGTCAGCAGGAAAGACTAAGTCCCTAACTTGTACAGGCACATCCTCAACAACACCACATGGATATCTAATGGTCTTGTCAGCTAATTGCAAAATGGTCCTACTAGGCTTCATGTCTTTGAATCCTAAGGTGTCATACAATGATTTAGGCATCATGTTAATGGCTGCACCTAGGTCTAACAATGCATCAGAAATATGGTCTCTACCAATAGTACATGGAATAGTATATGATCCAGGATTCTGACTCTTATGTAGCATGTTATCAGTGAAAAGTGCAGATACACTAGAGCCTAATTGGATTCTCTCATCAAGTTTGAATTTTCTTTTTGAGGTGCAAAGTTCTTTCAAAAACTTAGAATAAGCAGGCACCTGTTTAACAAGTTTAATCAAAGGAATATTCACCTCAATCTTACTAAACAAGTCAACAACAGCTTGATCATCCTCAAGCTTATCATGCTTTCTACTTTTAATAAAAGTTTTGGGAAAAGGGAGATCACGAAGATATACCTGTCTACCTTTTTGCAATGAGACTCCGTGCACATTGTTGTTTCCTTGTTCAGTTGATGATGGCGAATTTGAGCCTTTAGCAACAATCTCCTTCAGAAGTGGTGGTGTCTCCACTTGAGATAAGGGCTCATAAGTAGCTATGGCTCCATTTTGAGTTGATTTTTCATGATTTATAGCTTGAAATTGCCTCCCCTTAGCATTACGAGAGAGATTTCCTCCAAAGCTCTCTTGGAGAAATCTGGTTGGGCCAGGTGGGATGTGAGATATTCCATGTCGAGACTTTGAAATACAAGGCTTTCCTTCATTGTGCTTGAGGAGTTCAATTGCAACTTTACTATTCCCATGAGGTTTCCTTGACCGTCTATCAACATTAGCTTTGTTGAGGCTTCCACACTCAATCTCTTCATTAACTGACTCTTCATGCTCCTCAACAAGGTCCTTGAACTGAACGTGTTTCCCACTTCTTAAGGATATAGCATTGAGGAATTGGGTATCATGACTATTAGTCACAACTTGAGGAGAAGAAGGCCCTTGTTTTTGGTTTGTCAAGAGAGTGAAGGTATCAATGAACTTGTTGACAAAAGAAGCAAGTTGATAGAATTTTTCATTGTTGGCTTCTTTCTCCCCTTGAATGATCTCATGGAGTTTAGAAATCTCATCGCTCCTTGACTCATGATTGGGAGTAACATGGGGCATGGTAAATACCTTTTCATAGCGGTTAGAGCACCCACTTGATATATGCAATTGAGATCCACAGAAATCACAACATGGTGCTATCAACTCTCTACTTGATGGGTTCATAAGTGAAGGAGGTGTAAATCTGTCGAGTCTAGTAGAAAGTAACTTGACCTCCTCCATAAGACCATCTAGCTTTGCTATATGAAAGGGAGTGGGCTCAACCTTGTCTACAACATTGATGGACCGGCTAGAGGTGTGGTACTTTTGCTTAGAAAGGACAAATTTCCGGATTATTCGCCATGCATCATCAGGAGTGCAATCTAGAAAAGATCCCTGAGTGGCTGACTCTAACAAGTCTTGATCCTTTTCCAATAGACCATCATAGAAGGTATGTACAAGTTGCTCTTCTGGAATTTGGTGATGTGGGCAACGAGTAAGAAGGTCTTGGAATCGGGTCCAATAGTCATAAAGGGACTCATCATGGTCTTGGAGGATGAAGTTGATCTCTTTGCGCCTCATTGAAGTTTTTATGGCAGGATAGAACTTGTCCAAAAATGCATGTCTGAGATTCACCCAAGAGGTGCATGCATCCAGATCAAGCCTAGGAAGGCTCATAAACCATGTCTTAGCTTTTCCCTCCAATGTAAGGTGGAACACACGCCTCATAACATCTTTAACTTGAGCCCCGTTTGGCTTCAATGTATGACATTTTATGAAAAGCTCATCCAAGTGGTTGTAAGGTTCATCCTCCTGCATGCCATAAAACTTGGGCAAAGATCGAATCAATGAACTTTTAATCTCAAAATCATCATGGAAAGAAGGGAATGTTTGGAGAAAAGGATTATGATTAATTTCTACACGAGTAGCATCCCTAATTGTTTTTCTAGTTTATTCCATGGTGAGAATGAGAAATCAAGAGAATAAGTCAAGGTAAAGTCACACAAGGAACAGACAGCAAGTGGACTAGCAGAGTTACCAAGACTTTAACAGGGCAAAAAGAGCTTGCACAATCCAATGTAAAATCGATGAATGGGTGTAAGTGAGTATATTGTGAAATGTGGGTGTGTGTGTGTGTATGAGTATGTGTGAGTGTGAAAGTATGGTGGGAAAACTGTGCAAAAATGAGCAAGTTGAGAGTTGTCGTGGATGCAGAATGGGTGCAATGTCAAAAACAAGTATGTGCTAATATCAACCACTATTAAGCAACCGACTAACAAAATCTCAACAAGTAACACGAGCAAAAAGGCAAACAATCTTTTTGGTATTTTCAAAGTTTTAACAAATAAGAAAATGCAAGTTATCCTAAGTAAGCAAACTACATAAAACCTAACCCTAGTACTCCTACCCCTTGTCAATGTTTCAATTGATACTTAGCTACCTTAGGGAGTCAAAAATGACTCCCCGGCAACGGCGCCATTGATTTAACCGGTTCCTAGTCGCCTTGGGGGTTAAATGCAAGTTATTTATAAAACCAAGGATTGTAACGAGTGGTACAACCCCGGATCGTTCGCAAGGAGTCTAATGATCTACCTAAGCTACTAAATGCAATTGAAACAAACAAAGGAATTAATATGGGGGTTTGGTTTAGAAGATCATCTAATTAAACTACTAAATGTAAATACATATTTTTGGATTTTCGGGGTAAAATGGAATGATAGATGACAATCAATAAGATGAGGGCTCTCTTGGTTAGGGTCTTAGTGGCAAACTTGGGCTCATACATTAGGGGGTGTGAGGAGTAATTGGGCCAATATCATCCAACTAGGAGCTTGTCCCAATTACTCTTGTGGATTAGATTGGGGAATTGTATTGAATACTACAATGGGAGTTCAATTAATTAAATTACCCAAGCACTAGTGAACTTGGCAATTCAACCTAAATAAACTCAACCATAACAATTAACATAAGCATCAACATCAACAAGCTAATTGATTAAATCACCACACATGACATCATGCAAGACAATAAAACCACAAAAACTCCAATTGAATTTAACACTAGGGAAATTAAGTTCTCAACACAAGACCCAATCCATCAACACAAGTATCTTATCAACAATTACATATTCATAGTCTCAACAACACATAAAATCTGGAAATTCCAAGAGAAATACCAAATACAATATGTTGGAAGTCATAAATATAAGATTGAAACAAGAAAAACTCCCCTATTGTAGAACCCTAGCTTGCGCCACTTTAACCCATCACCAAGAGAGCTTGAGGAAGCCTAGCTACACATGGAAGAAGATGAAGCCACCAAGAGAAGCTCCAATGCCCAATTCATGGTAGAAGGATGGTGGAAAAGTGAAGAAATGGTAGAGAATATGGTGGAAATGAAGTTGGAATGCATAGAAATGAGTTGGAATGAGTGGGGAATGGAGAAAATTGAAGAACCCTAGGTTGGGACACTTATTTTCGGCCAAAGGGTGCTTGGAGAGAGGTTTGGGGGCTCTTAGAAAGCTTATATAGGGCCAAGAAACCCTAAAAATCGCGTCTGATTTTTGACAGCGTCAGGCTCGCCAGTGGCTCGCCAACTGGCGAGCAAGTGGCGAGTTACCTGAATGTACTCGCCAGTGGCTCGCCAACTGGCGAGCAAGTGGCGAGTGGCTCGCCAGTGGCTTGCCAGTTGGCCTGCCTCAGGACTAAAATGCAAACTTCATCCAGAAACGTTATTTTGACCCATTTTCTTGAATCTTCACCTTCAACCTCCCAACCTACATATTCAAATGTTTCAAAGGTAGCATCAAAATGTTCTTGAAAACATGTAAAACATTATAGCATGCTAAAAAAGCCTGAATTGCCCTTAATTAGAACAAATTCCAACAACTAGTGCAATAGTTAGAATCTATGCAAATTAGGTGCAATTATCATCAAAACATGCATTAATTCAATGGATTTGGCCATGAAAAGATATGCAAATATATGGTGCAATCACCCGCGTATTGAGCAACTTGGTGGAAGAGATTCATTAGATAGAATAGTTTCGTTATGATGCATTACATAAATTGAAAAGGCATACACAAATTTATTCCGAAAAAGAGGCGCACCAAGACCTCCATCCATGTCATGGCTTGAGAACGAGCCCTAGAATTTACTGAATATACATATTTTAACTGAAAGATTAAAGTAGGGGTGTCCAAACATACTGTTCCTTGTGATTTCCCTTCCTGAAAAGGCCAGGAAAAAATTCCCAGTGCCGCAATCGAGAATTGCCCAGGACCAAGACCGAGATGTTGGAAAAGCCTTGGGATCCTAGTCCTGGTCCCTGTCCCAGTCCCAGGGTTGTATTATTAATTTGTTCTTTTCTAAAAATATTGAAGGCCCAAACATGGATACATGCCTTACTCAAAAATAAAGCACATAATAGCCAATAATTTTGGGTTCTAGCTATTTGATTAGGAGGTAAAAGTGTACATGCCAGAGAAAATAATTTTGTTAAGGCGTTAGTGCTTATTATCATTCCCTTCATATATTTATAAAATTAACACTGATACAAGGCCAAATCCCAGGGTCCATGCATGATTTCAGGATATCAATAATAGGAATAATTCAAATCTTTTAATTTGTTCTGGACTGAAAGGAACAATTCAAATCTACATAAGGTTTGTTAGTCCCTCTTATGTATTTTATTGATCAAGTGTCGGTCCATATCGTATCCACTCCTATCGTTAATTAAATTGTTGATCAAGTTTATCAAGTCTCAGAAGGCCCATATTGTAACATCCTAAAAATTTAATACAGGATCAAGGAGTGTTTTGGGAAATAATAAATGGAGAAATTGGGAATTTTGGAATTTTTAGGAATTTTTGGTGATTTTTGAGGACATTTTGAAAATTTTGAGCAGTAAATGTGCATATAATTAATTAAGAAATTGAAGAGTTTGACATATGAGGGAATGGAAAAACCCAAAATATTTTGAAGGTTAAGGAGATTGGAGGCTGGTTTAAGTGGTTTTAAAATTAAAAGAGTACACTATGGCAAGTTTGGGCTACAAATCATCAGAGAACCCCCTTATTTCAGTGATCCAAACGCGCCCCTCCCCCCTTTACTATAAAAACATCGGACTCCCTCCTCCCTCTCACCCGAAAAAACCCTCCTCCCTCCGCCTTCTTCTTCGTTCTTCTTCTTCGTTTCACCCTCCCTTTGCTCGATCGACGGCGGTGACGGTGGCGGCCTATGGCGCGGCGGCGCTAGCCCTCACCTTAAGCATCAACAAAACCATTCTTCCTCCCTTTCCCAAAAACTTCGAGCCCCTCCTCTCACCCTCTTTGATTTCTCCTCTGTTTCTTCTTCGTTCTCCGGCGACCACAGCGGCGGACGGAGGCAGAGATTAACGGTAAAGCCTCGACCTTTTTGTGCTCTTGAGCTATGTTCCTTCAATGTCGTTTCTTCACTGTTCTTCACTTCTCCAGTTCGTTTTCCTTCTATCTCCGGCAGGCTAGGCAGTTTCCGGCGACAGCGAACTCCGGCGAGTCATTGAGGACCAAAAGTGAGTTCAAGTAACTTCATTTTTTTCATTTCTTCACTCGTTTTCGTTTTGGCCGAGGGCTATGAGAGGAATCCGAAAATGGGTTTTAGGATTTGATTCCATACACATCTAAAATCAAGCTTTGAACTTTCTAAAATATATATATGCAAGTTTTTGTGAGTTGAAATCTGCAGGTTGTTTGGAATAGGAGAGGTCTGATGGTGTGGTTCTGTTTTGAGATTATATGAATCAAATTTGGATTTTATGGTATCTTTTGCTACATATGTGATGTTTTAATGTTAGATGTGTATTTTGTTGTTGGTTGAGTTTAAAAGTGGTAAAGTTTTGGTTGTAAGCATTTAGAAGTTTTGTTATTCTAAGTCGCTCCTTTGGAAGATTTTTGGATGATTTCAAATTTTCTTTTAGCTCCTTTTCTTTTCTGATCAGTTGGGGTTACTTGGTTGGAGTGATCTTCTTAGGAAACATTATTCTGCAAATAGTGGGTAAAAGAGATTTTTGGAAGTTGAAAACAATTTTCTTATTATTTCTCCTTGATATAATGATCTGAAATCATTGGGTGAAGTTTACCATTTGTCGATTAAAAAGATGTGTGATTGTTTACAAATAAGAGAGCATTTGCAACTTGTGTTATTCTTGAGTTAAAGCTGATTTGTGAGCATTGAATTGGAACTGTTGTGACTTATCTTGTTTGGGCTGAATGGATGCCATAATAATCGAGTCGTTTCAGTTTCCTAATTTGTGTACTGCTGAACTAATTATAATGGAGATTCCTTATGTATTTTGTTATGAGTATTACTGATTTTAATGGGATTGCATATGATCTCTTTCCAATTGTTGGTAAAAATGCACACCGTAGTATAATGGGTTGTTGTTATGACTTCTTAATTTATATATATGCAGAATTGTAATCTGTTATTTAAATTTATTGTTATGTGCTGTAAATTTGGCATCATTTGAAAGAATGAGAGAGTTTATGTGGATATTTAAGTCTGTTGTGATGTTGGTGTTAAATGTGAGTGGTATTATGGATCATACCTGAGATTTGTGTGTTTGAATCTTAATTTTGTAATTTCATATTCTGGGTACTAATGAAGTGTCCAACAATGAAGTATAATGTTTAGATTTAAAGAACATGGGCTAAATAAACATCAACTTGATTGCTTGAAATGTAATGAGTATTCTTACTCTATGTTAGTGCGAAAGTAATTGTATATTGTTTGTATGTGCAAGTGCTGATTTGACAGAAGTTATTCTTTTCTCTGTTTTGACATGGCTTTGAGTAAATTAAATGTTAATTGAAAGAGGTTAGACCAAGTGTATGGATTGTAGGTTACTTATGCGGCTGAAATTGTTGTGACTGTGATTGGAAAGGCAATCTGTTAGTTTCATGAATGATTGGAGATTGAGATTTTGGTATGAACATTTAAACTATATGAGGAACAGGGAATTTCTAAGACATTAAGAAGCCTTGAGTTGACTCAATTATAAATGATTCTTTGTTGTGTGATTATGGGACTGATGGCTTTATTTTAGAAATGGATGAGACTTTTCAAATGGTTAAAGGACGTGGAAATAGATTTGAAAGACTAGGAGGCGAGAGATAGTTGTGTTTTGCAAGAATGTAATTGTGATGTTGGGTTGACTGATAGGAATGGATTAATGAAATTAGTTTAAGGATTTTGAGATATAGGGAGTGTTAGTTTTAAGGAAAAGAAGTGGTTCTTGAAATTTGTGCTTTACTTTATGAGAGTTGCTTTGAAGACTTTAGGTGGAAGGATAGGTTAATGAAATCGGTGATTGGAGTTGAAAGTAAAAATGTTTTAAGAAATGTGATGTGATGTTAAAAGATTTGTGATAGGTTAGTAAATTTGAGATGGATGACGATTATGAATATTCAATTCATCTTATATGTGAAAGATTTTCATAGTGGGCAGTAATTTAAGATTATTGTGTGGAGCTTTGAATGTTAGCAAAGGCATGAAGTTATTTGTTTAAGTTGAGTCTTGTTCTATTTGGTGTATTGTTGATTGATTGATATTTGGTTGCCATTCGCAGTTGTGAATCTGTAGGTGCTTAGTTGGAAAAGAAAAATTAAGAATAATGTAATCATAAGGGGATGGGTAGTAACTTCATAAGAACGAGAGTAACGTAGAGTAGAGTATTATAAGGTGGAGATGGTATTAATATAACCTTTTGTGTTATATTATTTTAGGAGTACATATTGGTAATAGTACTTGAAGGAAATCTCCAAGATACAGTAAGGAAGGGCAACAAAGTGCTAAGGGCGACAGGTAATCACACTTAACCTTACTATAACATTGAGGGTGACGTTAGTTAGGGATTTTGTAAAATCCCTTTTCACCCTCTATATAGATATTATCTTTAAAAGGGTATTTTTATACAAAACAGGCTATCGGGTGCCTTTTAAACACGATTATTTTCATATAAAGAAATTTGAAACTCTGTATATCTATTATCCTGTTTGGTGGTGGTTATCGAATTGGAATGGTGTGAAAGGTTTATGATTATAGTGTTAAGATAGTTGTTTGAGTGATTTATATAGATGCTATCAAGGATAGTGATAGTAAGTTGTGGGAAAGAGTTGAGTTGTCGTGAAGGAGATAGTGAATGAAATTGAGATATTCAAGGATATTTGTGATTGAGATATGAAATGTTGTGGATGAGATATTAACAGGAATATGTGAGCATTGCATGACACTGAATTTTGTGTACCATCGCGCGATGATAACTGTCGATAGGCCAATCGACAGTTATTTGTACTGAGGATCCTTTTCAGATTGATTGGATCGGGGTTCATAGGTCGACTTATTGAGAGAAGTGACCTACGGTTGTTTTGGCATTGAAGAGCCCAACCGCCCCTACGGATGTTTGGCATTGAAGAGTCCAACCGTTCCCGTTCTGAAATGGAAACAGAATTGGGTTCCCTCTCTGGAGATTGCCAGTGAAGGAAATTGTCCAATCATTATGGAGAGGGACACAGTGTCAAATCATATAGTGAAGAATAGATGCTTGAATGCACCGTGGTGGCACAATGCATCTGTAGGTGAGTGTGAGAGTTGTTGTGGTAGTATTATTTGATTGGAGTATGGAAAGATGAAATTTAGTTAGTGTGGAATTGACTGAGGGTTGTTGAGTGATACATGGGGAGTAGAGATGATGAATTTGAGTTGATTGAGACGTGACAGAAGGATTTAAGTGATGGGTGAAAGGAAATGAGAAATATATATAGGTATTATTGATTTTAAAACTGTGGTACCCTTTAGACGCCCTCACTACCGCACATCTCACTGTTATAGTGAGTTAAGCGGTGATTACTGGGACAAATTGTCTCATCCCACGATTACTGACATTTTTGCAGGTATTCATGCACAGGCGCGAGCATCAGGAAAGGGAATTAAACTTTAGAGGTTGCTTACATTATTCAGAATTGTATATTGCCAGTTTATATAGGCCTGCATTCGTTTCCGCATATTTTCTTATGAAACTGGGAAATAGACTTAGGGATATTGATTATTAACTATATTATAAGGAAAATACTTTTCTAACTATGATAGGGTTGTATTACTATGACAAGCCTTTTTCTATCATAGTTAGGTAATTAAGATCAGGTTGCTTCTTTTTCTAACCATGTTAGGTGAATCTTTTCTAACATGGTTAGCTATTAATTATCCATGATAGTAATCGTATTATATTAGGAAATTCTTTTCTATCATGGATAATATATAAAAAGAGATTAATGAATTGAAATAGTTAACATTGATTAATTAGGGAATTAGTAACACAATGTTACACATATCGTATGCAATGGTATGAGGTTGCAAATATTTAAGCTTGGTCAAAATATTATTGAAGTAGTAAAGTTGACCATCGTTTTATCTTTTGCAATGACAATTAATAAAAGTCAGGGACAATCTCTCAACAAAATCGAAATTTATTTGCAAAAACCTTTTCACCCATAGTCAACTGTATGTTGCTCTTTCCCGGGTTTGTAGCATGCACAGATTGAAAATTGTGTTGGGAAAAGACAATTAGAAACAATCTCATTCAACTAAAAATATTGTTTACAGGGAAATCTTCATGAATGTTTGAGTGCTACTTTGTCCAAACGATGTAGGTTCTTCCTATGACCCTTTTGCTAAAGAGTCCTTGCTTTAGTAGTTTTATTTGTCTCTATGCTTTTGCTGTTGCACATTTTATGCGAAACATTACATGGCTCCTGAGTTTCACTTTCTGTATAGCCATACATTTATTTTTGGTGTTTAGCTTATTTGCTATCTTTATATATTCTCAATACTTATTGATAAACTCCATAATTGTACACACATTTTATCTGAATTTCCTGATTTATTGCATGTTTTTGGTAAATAGATAGAAATATAGCAATACTCATATGGTAAAGAAAAAATGATAAGAAATACATGTGCATGAGATTATGAGTTGAAATTGCTTAATTTTTATATATATGTGTTGAGGAGCTCACCATCCCTTTCTAGTTGATGTGAGTAGGAACAAATGGACAAACATAGGTACATCAAAAGAATGGAAGCAATAAACAAAAGAAGAGAAAAATGGAAGAAAAGGTTCGCTGGAAGTTAGCCCTCAGCGAACGAACCGCGAATCTGCCCAAAAATGCACTCATTCTGCCAATTTCTTCGCTGGAGGTTCGCATTTCGCGAACGAACAGCCAACCCGCCAAAAAGTGGTTCGCTGGACGTTAGCCTTCAGCGAACGAACAACGAACCTGCGAACATAAATGAAACTCTGCGTTTTACATTGTTTCCACTCGAAATTTAGGGTTTAAAGAGGGCAAAACAGAGGGAGCTGGCATTCTTCACTTCTTGGGCTTATTGGGGAGCTTTGTGGTGTGCTAGGGCATGGATATTTGTGAAGATTGAGTTGGAGTTTGAAGTTTTGAAGAGATTTGGGCTTCACATCTTGGTTCTTCTTCTCCATTCTCCTTCTCTTACTTTTGTTCAATGTTTATGACTATTATTGTATATTTTCCTTTGGGTTTGTTGAACATGAGTAGCTAAACACTTTGTTTTAGGATTATTTTGAACCCTTGTATGGATTAACTCTTGATTCTTCCTCTCCTTTTGTGATTAATGTTATATATATGTTTATTTCACTCTAGCCCTAATGCTTCTAAATGCTTGATCACCATGTAGTTGATTTGTTCATTTGACTTATGACTTGAGAAAGCTAGGTTAAGTGTAGAACTTGAGTGGAGTAGTGTGAGAACTTGAAGTTTGCATGACAAATGAATGGTTTTGTTAATAAGATAGACATATACTTATTAGTCTCACATAGCCACATTAGGGTTGAAACTTAGAAATTGGGTTTTATTAATTGTGACAAGAGATTGCATGATTAATGGAATTAAACACTTGTTCTTGACTCGACGGAGCGTTTACAAGTATTATAGAACCCTAGGTTAGCAATTATATAGCTATTAAAATCAATTGTGAGAGGAGACCATTTTAAGGTTAGGAAATACAAGGGGGATAAATAATCTTAAGTCTCAATTTATCCTTGAAGTTAGAGAATCACTTGTTTATAGTTTTTCTTATTTTTTACATAGTTACACTTCACTCTCAACATTTGGATCACTCAAATTGAGCGAGAGTGAGATAATTATTACTTGACCGGGTTTTGGAACCAAATCCTCGTGGGAACGATACTCTACTTATCACTTTATTATTTGGCGCGACCCGTGCACTTGCGAACACTTATTCCACTGCTCTCCAATTTAAATTGTTCAATGCTTAATTGTGAACAACCTTTGCTTATTATTCAGCATATTCCAATTTAACTTTGCGCTACACTCAGATGTATCAATTTAATGACGCAGCTCTTCCGCACAACACACGGAAGATATTGCTTGTTAAAATAAATAATAACAACATTCAACGGGAGTGGGTATCAAGATTTACTCCTGTACAAATTTCAAGGAACTATGCACGAGAAAGGAGTGACATGATGCTTATTTATGCAATTCAAGTTTTATAATTTTGTTTTGTTTGTATGTCCCTAGTATAAAAAAAATGAATAATCGGTTTCAAAACAAAAATAACTCCACTCAAATAACACTTAAAATTTTTGTTTTGCAAGACATTAAAGTGCTTAAGCAAGTTGTAGGACACGCCAATCATTATGGCTAAGTCTTTAACATTAGCCAAATGAAAATAGTAAGGTTGAAGGGTGAAGGACACCGATTTAGCGGTCGGTGTAGTGTGCTTTGGGCCTAGTCCTTCAAGAAATTTTAGAACTTCAAGGTAAGCGGAAGTTACCCCGAGATCGTTCTCAGAGGAGCCTTGTTTAATTAAACTACCCTAGTAAACTAAATGCAATGCAAGATGAATTTGGTTAAAGAAAATATATTTTGATGATTTTTGAACATGAAATAAAGGATGCAAAACAAATAAATATTTTTGGTATTTTTGGATAAAAGGGTGAAATGGAAGTGAAATGGATAATATTATTCTTGATGGATGGGAGCTTAAGAAATCCTTACTTCAAAATATTTTTCGGGGGTTTTAATGTTGTTAGCTTCCACATTAGACCCTAGAGGGACCCCTCTAGGCTAGGCTTAGATTAACTTAATTAATGTGGGAACCCCAAACATTAGTTAAATTAATCTAAGTTGATTAAGCTCTAAGCCAAAGGATTAATTAATTATGAAGAACTTGTAATCCACAATTTGGGCCACCCCACAATTGCTCTAAATTAACCTTGTAGCTTCAATTTATTAATGGTCACCCAAATAATAAATTGAAGCTAGTCAAGTTTATGTCCAATGCCACAACATAGTCATAAAATCTTATTATCATTTCATGAATGCAAATAACTTGACTCACAATTCCATAGCCAAGACACCTTGTACTAACCCAAAATATTCACCAAGAGAAAACAAAATCATGAACCCATAAATTTCATTCATCTCAAAGTTAAATAGCACCAAGTCAAGTATTTAACAAGAACAAAATGACAATAACAACATAAAAGTAGTTTCAATCCCTAATACAACATAGACCATATGAAGTATTCAACCAAACATCACAAGTATACTCTTAGAACCCTAGAAAAGTATAAATGTAAGAAAGGAAGAGAGATTGGAACTACAAACTCCCCTAATGAAGATTCAAGCTCCTTCTTTGCTTGCTCCCACCATCAATAATTAGGGATTAATGGTTGCTCATAGAGAGAAAGATGGAGGAATTTGAGAGGAATGGGAGAGGAATAAAATTAGTATGGCTTAGGAGGAAATGGGGAAGCACCTTTCGGTGCCTCCCTTCACTGCCCTGCTCAACCAAACGTGCCCTTGCTTCACTCCTCCATATCTGTTCGGCCTCCCTCCAATCGCGCCTCCTCTGCTGCTCCAAACGAACCCCCTCGTCCCCTTCACTCCTCTCACTGTACGCATATATTCCACTCCTCCCTGTAACCTCTTCTCTTTTCTTTTTATCTTGGGCTTTTCTTGTTCTTTTATTTTTCAAGCCCAAACAGCAGGGCTTTAATTTAATTCCAACACATGTTGCTAACCTGAAGTAAAAGGAGAACAAACATGTAATCTATTTTCCATTTTTCAGTTTTTAATCTATTATTAATTTATTCAATGAATTATCCAAGATAAAATCTCTTTGTCTTAATTCTAAAATAAGCATAAGTGAGATTAAAATTGCATCTTTAATATGTTAGTGACCTCAATTTAACATAATAAAATCATACAAATATTAGGATTTGTCAAAGGGGAAAAAAGAATGAGAAGAGTCTTGCGATATATAGATGTGGTTTTTTGGGGGTGGAGGGGGTTGTGGGTGGAAGACTCTTGCAACTTGTAAGATGTCATCAAACCCCCATATTTAGCAACTTGTAAGATGTCATCAAACCCCCATATTTAGCAAGATGTCATCAAGTTATTGTTTGACTTAATTAGTAAGATGTCATCAAACCCTTACCGTATTGTACTGATTAAATATGTCGTGTTAATTAAATTAACTAATTAATTTAAAAAATTTACTAATTAAGTCAAACAATAACTTGAGTATATGCGAAATAATATTTATGTGTATTATAATATTTTCAAAACATTATACTCTCTCTGTTCCTAATTTTTCTTAACTTTTCCCCAAATTAATACTAACAATGCTTATTTATAATAAACAAACAAGAATAGTTGAATGAGAATAAATATATATGATTAGGGTGAATTGGTAATATAATGTGTTAATAACCAGCTTAATTAACATAATTGATCTAATCAAATTAGGGTAAGTGTTTATAAATATAAATATAAGACCATTTTTCCTAGTTAGGAATGGAAAGAGTATATCACTTTATACGTCAATAAATTATTTGTGATAGAAGTGGTAAGTCAATCATACATATACATACATATATATATATATATATATATATATATAAAATCACACACATAATTTAAGGATGTGGTTGTGAGAGATAAATATATGTGACATAAATTTGTTTTGTCAAGAATATGATTGAACATATAAAAGAGAGAAATGTGATAATAATGTCATGCATAAATAAGTATAAAAAAGAATATATATAGAGAGTGTATTATAAACGATAAAGTGAAAAAATTATAATCAATTATCAAATATTTTAACAAATTTAGCCAAACTACTCATAGAAAATGGTTAAAACCATTCAATGCAAATGTTTGGCTCCATGTAAAGTCATTGAATATGCATATTTTACAAGTGATAAATCATCCCCACTTTGACCATGCGCTCATGTGGAATATCAAAGACTTTAGTAGTTTCCCTCAAATTTTTTGACAAGAAACTGTAAGCATGATCTATAACAAACTTCTTCCCACAGCTTGATCCTTCCCTCGCCACCACATCTATCTCTCCAACTAAATGAACAATCCCTGCTTTGACTGCTTCATCAACCTTCTCTACCTCTTTCACCCCATCCTCTTGTTTCTCTATTATTGCTTCTTCCATAATGAAATCCTTCAACTTCTCTACAAGCACCTTCTCAAATGACTCCTTCTCATTACGTATATCTGTGTATCCATATCTAGCGATACATCGAAATATGTTCACTTCTTTGGGATCCACACGGCTAAACAAAAACCTCTCTTCCACTGGAACTTTACTTATAGGTAATGATTTTATGCACACAAACACTAGAACCGAGTGTAACGCTGGCACGTTTGTCACATAATGTTTGAATATCGGTGGAATTCCTTCAACAAGTTCTGAGTAGAACATGGCTAAGCCTGGTACTCGGCAAATCTTGGTTTCTTGATGATCAGCTGCAATGTCCTTGACACTTTCTGGAGGAATCTTTTGTTTCATCTCAAAGTAATATTTTTGTCTATACACGTAGTTCCAAACGTACATAATGACCACCAGTACTAGAGCGAAAGCAAGAGGAAGGTAGCCTCCGTCAGTGAATTTGTAGAGTACTGAACTTAAATAGCCAAGCTCTACCAATCCAATGAAAACTATATAGCTGATGATGAAGAACATGTTGGTTTTCCATATCATAACCATTATTATCACTAGCATGGCAGATGTTAGCGTCATTACTAGTACCACAGCGATACCTATATATCAACATAAGGATACAATGCAAGTTAGTTAACTATGCCTCATATGAATATAGGGGAGAAGGGGTGTCAGCTACACATTCTCTCAAATTTCATACACAAAGTTTTCCCTTCCTAAAATTTTGTATCTATTTCTTTTGATGATTAGGTTCAACATAAAAGAAGAGTTAGTAAAAAATCAAAAGTTTTCAATTTTTATATATTGTTGTTTTATACAGAAAATAATTAAAAGAATTGAAAAGTGGACAAATTTTCGCCATACAAAACCTCGGTATATTACCCATTTCATGTAGAATTTAATTATTAGAAGAGGGGACATTTCATTTTTTAAAGCAGACTAAGGGATATGGATATAATTGGGTGGAGTATATGTATAGGAGTTATTACCATAGGCATTGCCAATTGTTATGGTGGATTTGAACACAAGTGTGACAATAACACATAGGATCATGAGGATGTAGTTGAATTCAGGGATATAAACTTGTCCTTCATGCTTGACTGATGTGTGAACAACCTTCACTCGAGGAAAACATCCCAGTGAAAGAGATTGCTGGATTATGGAGAAAGTCCCAGAGATTAAAGCTTGAGAAGCTATGATTGCTGCCAAAATAGCTATCACAAACACAGGCCAATACACAGGACCTATGTATAAACATTCAAACCCATTACAATAAATTCTACAATGATGAATTCCGTGTTGAATTTTGGTTAAAATATACAATAATGGAGCGTTTTTCTTTAAGTAAACTCATTTAATTAAGGGCGAAAACCTAAAAATGATACATAACTATTGGATAAGGAAAAAATAGTACATAACTATTTCATGGTACAAAAATGATACTCATCTTTTACCATGTGATCAAATATGATATTTTCACTAATATGACAATAATATTCTAAGGTACAAAAATGATACTCAACCATTACTATGTGATGAAAAATGATATTTTCACTAATATGACATTAATTTTTTTATTACACTAATATGACAATAATATTATACATGAGAAGTCCAAAATACCCTTATAAATTAATCACCACCTGATAAAATTTTATTTAATTATAAGGGCATTTTGGACATTTCATGTCTAATAATAATGTCATATTAGTGTAATAAAAAATTAATGTCATATTAGTGAAAATATCATTTTTCATCAGAATATCATTTTTGTACTTTAGAATAGTTATGTAGTATTTTTGTTACTTGGTCAATAGTTATTTATCATTTGGGCTTTCGCCCTTTAATTAATTACCTGGTATGGACTTATAGAAGGTGTCAGCGACATTTTCTGGATGTACGTGAAGATAGGAGGCTTGACCAGCGTAGGCTATTATAAGAGCTGGGTAAACAACAGAGCACATGCTAATTTGTATGGCCTTTACAGAGAAATGACCCACATCGGCAAACATGGCTTCAGCTCCCGTTATGCACATCACAATGCCTCCAAGAGAAATCCATGCTTGTTTCTTGTTCTTATGGAAGTATTTCACAATGTAATATGGGTTAACTGCTTTAATGACGGAGGGCTGATACTTTATGAAATTGTAAAGACCAATGCCTCCAATACTGATGAACCACAGAAAGATAATAGGGGCAAAACTGTATCCCACTTTGTCTGTCCCATATCTTTGAACCAAAAACAAGAGGACAAGGATGACTATAGATATCCAAACCACAACATCTGTGAGGAAGAAAGGAGAGAAATGATGAGATTAAATTTTTATGTATATGGGTATTTAGTACACAAGGCTCCCATTTGGCGAGTTTAGAATAACAGCCAAATATATTCAATGTTATCGTTGTAAGTAGAAAGTTTATTTCCACCATTTGAACCAATGACATCTTCACATTTGAACAAAACTTAACCGTGATTCTAAGGCTCACCTTTTTATTATATATTATATACTTTCTCCTAAATGGCTTTTTTTGGAAATTTTAAAAGTTTTACTTTAAATTATTTATTTCAATAATTTTTTCATAAGCTATAAAACTTAATCATTATTCTTCTCCCTTCGATCCTAAACATATGACCAAGTTAACTTTTTTAGAGAGATTAAAGTTGCGAAATACCCCCTCCGGTCCTAAATATAGGACCTAGATGACTTTTTTTGGGGAGATTAAGGAAGGTTTAATTTTAGATGTCTTTCCAATAATACCCCTCCTTAATTGGAACCAATAATACTAACAATATTTGAAATTAAGTAAAAAAAACATGACCATTCCTAAGAAGAAGAAGTTGTTAAGAAGAAGAAGGGTAGTTTAGGAAAAAAGTGACTAAATATGTAATTAGGTCTTATATTTAGGACCAAAATGAAGTCTCTATCTAGGTCCTATATTTAGGACCGGAGGGAATAGGTTATTAAATTATAATATATTTATATATTTTTAGATTATCCATTAGCGTATAGGTCAAATAAAATAGTTTAAGGAGGAAAATTAGATAAATCAAATTATAATTAACTTATTTTTTTAAGATTTTCCAATAAAGTCAAATGAGTCTTATATTTAGTATTAGAGGAAGTAATTTATTGACATATTACTTAATATGTTATCATTAAATAACTTGTTTGACTTCCTTGATTCCCCTGAAACAATTAATCCCAATTTATAGTAAATCCTGAACGTAGCATATATGAATATTTAGATTACGTGGGTCAAGCTGCATGTTAAATTTTCAAGTAAAATTCATAATGCTAATTGCATACCATCTGTAATTGCAGGAGTTGCCATCTTAATGCCTCCAACGGCAGACAAAACTACAGCAGTAGAAAATGATTTCTCATAAATTTATACAACAAAAAAGCAATTATTATTGATGCATTGAAAAATGTATAATGTATCAAGACAAACCAGAGATGCAAGGTGTGAGGACTCCATCACCAATAACCATGGAGGTACCAAGCATGGTGACCATCAAGAGGATGAATTTAGCGCAAGGGCTTTTCTCCAAAAAAGACTTGATGCCTGAAGCCCTCTTTGTCCTCCCATCTGCCCTTTCCAGATGATAATTCGACACCTGTGCATCTTCCTTTTGCCTATTTGGTATCAAACTCAATTTTGCATATCGACATATCAGAGAATACAATGCAAATGTCCCTCCTGCATTTGTACATTATGTGTACATTTCCAACAATAATTATTTATTTTCGAAGGTGATGCATTATATATATATATATGCATGTATTTGTATATGTCGCGTACCTTGGCCATTGTCAGTAGCCTGCATAACGATCCAGACATATTTTATAAGAGGAATGATGGTGATGGTGTAGAAAATCAAAGAGAGAACGCCTAAAATGTCTTCAACATCTTCGATTCCGTTGCTGAATGTGCTGGAAAGAACGTACAAGGGTGATGTTCCTATGTCACCGTACACGATTCCTAATGTCTGAAATGCTAGTTGTATCGTCATAGCCATTGAAACATCCTTAAACAACAATAAAACAAAGCATGGATCTCTTAGTACTTACTACTTATTAGTGTTGCTTATAAAAAAAAAAAAGAAGCAAATCAAACACAGTGATATTTTCCAAACCTTCTTGCCCCTCCTAGAAGACCCTCCTTCCTCCATTTTTCTGAAACTGGTGGAAGTCGCCTTCAAACCTTAACTAGTTAACTTGGCCTCCTTGATCAGGATAAAATGTATTTTGAGCAAGGATGTTCATCGACGCATACATATGTAACCGACAAGCTAAAGGACAACCAAATGACAACCTTAATTTGCATGCTTCGCTGCTAAACTACCTAAATTAATATTATACATGCAGAGTCAACACGGGTTTCTACTTATTTTTTCTTCTTTCTTTTTTTGGCCTAATCTTGTTATTTTTTTCAAAAGAATATTCATCGTTGCTATTTGATAAGTTACAAATCTATGACGATGTTTACTAAAATTAGTTCTATAAATAAACCCGTGGCAACAAACCATCAACGTCCTCTTGACTAATAGTTCGGTTCCATCATAGTATGATATTTAGTATATATGACTTAATAATATACACGCTTACTTATTGAATCTATCAGCTATTAATATATAATTTCCTTCATGATGGAATCGCATTGTCACGCAGTCACGCTCACTTTAAAGCGTAGTACTTGCAAAATTAAAATGTGCTTATTGATCAATTTATTTAATTTGTCCTATCATCGCTAAAAACACCGCTCACGTAATTAATATCAAGCTTCAATAATGTAATTTCTCTCATGAGCGTCACTTTCTTTCATGATCAGTCAACATAAGTGCCTTACTGGTCTGATCAGAAATTTATTCGCATTGATCATGTTAAATTCATACAGTTGCTCTCAATTACAAGTGGGGGTTAAATTTTGTCCATTCTTTTACTTTTACTCCATTAAACATTAAACATTTTACTATAATAAGATAATCTATCCCTTATTCTCAGCATTTGGTCAATCGATTTATTGAATTGAATCGAACTAAAGATGGGATGAAATGAAAAACGTACACACAGAAAGACACCTGTACAATGTGATTAAACTGTTGTCTCCATATACTAATTGTGGAAAAAATAGTTGTTGCCCATATGTGTCGGGGCCTTAGGGTGCAGTGGATTCTTTAGTCCAAGATCTCAGCTGAAGATGAGTATACGTGACAATGTGACCATTTGGGTTGAATTCCCTCCTCTACCCTTCCCATCCTGAAAATATTATTTTTAATTAGGGTCTAATTTTTTGTTTGAATATTTGACAAATCATATGAAATTGAAGACATCAACATATTTTCTATAATAAATAAAAATGTCACTAATTCCATTCCATGTAGAATTTAATGACAATGTCAAACAAAAAAGTAGACTCTAAAAACAATTTTTTTTGGATAGGTGATGGAATATAATGAGCAGGGTAGATGAGGGAAGCCAATTTTTTCTTTCATATATACTCATATTTGATAGGGGTATAGGAAAGAGTAATAGTTAATAGTTTTGGAAATAAATCTAATTATTGAGTGTAATATTGGAAATTACTTGAGTTTTATGAAAAATTAAATGCATTTAACCAATTTTATTGATAAATGAGAAGACATTTTGGACTTTTCATGTCTAATATTATTGTCATATTAATGAAAATATCATTTTTATCACATGGTAAAAGATGGGTATCATTTTTATACCTTGGAATAGTTATATACTATTTTCCTTAACCAATAATTATGTATCATTTGTGGGTTTTCGCTCTTGTTTTAAATATTCTTATTTTCTCTCTTTTATTATTAGCCTTTTGTTTTATCCAGCTATTCATCAAATAATCCATGTTTGATGCCACATCATCATTATGCCCAAGTCAGATGTCATATCACAGATGTAGCCTCCTTATGTGACTTGTGATGCTAAATAGAAAACATATATGCAGTATCAAAAAAAATTAGGTGAAGCCTCTGAGATTAATTATTGATTGCATGTCAGTTGATTTTTGTTACGGAATTGATAAAATGGATTTTGCTAAAATAAGTTTAAGCGAGGTGGCATATGGGGCTTGTGGTCACGATGACGCTCAAGTACCCAACACAACAATTTATTGGAAGTAGTCTTTTGTGTTGGTAAAGGAGTAGAGTTGTGTTAGCCTTCGGTGTAGCCAACGTAAAAGTATGTCGAATCTATTGAGTATGTACACACATCAACTTAACAAATTAAATCTCTTCCACCATATAAAACTTTTTGTCTCTACTCTCACTATTCACTAGGGGATTTTCTTCCCTACTTTGCAACATATAATTTCCTTCCCAAAGCTATGCATGTGGGCCACCGCAGTCCACACGGGAGTGTCCCCACCAAGAAGGAAAGGTGGTAAAAAAGAAGGATGTCTCTTTCATGATGGTAAAAAAAGGATGTCTCTTTCATCATGGTAAAAATGAAGGATGTCTCTTTCATCGTGGGGCTTACAAGGTCTTACAAGTTAGTCTTCCATAAGTTAGGTCCGTACTAGTGTGGGCCTTTCAAGGTGAATTTTTTTCAACATCTTTCTGGGCCCATGAGTTAGGTCTTAGTGGAGTTTGTCGTTTCCTTTTGCTCTATTCGCTTAAAGTCAAATTCAAAATATCTCACGTCAGCGTTTTATTGGGCATCATATCTTTGTTAATGAAACTAATTTCTAAATCGCATAGCTAGAGAGGTTTGAGACGCTAACAACTCGACTGCGCATAATCCTTATATATACTTGATCATATGACACATGAATTTCCGGTCGCTACTTTTTGACCTTTTTTGAATGACCAAATGTGATTCTCGGTCATGATTTAATGAAGACAGAAATAAGATTGTGTGCACCAAAAACGAAAACCATGTCACCACACCTGGTTATACCATAGTCTATTACAACTAGACGGATTGTCATCATCTCTTTGGTTATATGATTATTGTCATCTTTTTCCCTCTCCAGTAGTGAGTAAAGGGTTAATAATTAATAATTAATTTAAAAAGTGTACGTATTTAATATAAGGGCTGTACTGATTCTTTACTTCATACCAGACCTATAACACTGTTATATATATTTTATGTGTATTATTTTTGAAGTTCTTCTCTTTGGTATTTATTGGTACACGTGACTTCTGCATAACCGATATTTTCTACTCACAGCAGTATGTAATTATTTTTTCATATACTAATTATACTTACTAAGAAACGTTGATTTCTACATCTTGTAAATAATTTTAAAAATTTTGTTCCCATGCGCATTGCGCAGGTAGTTTATTAAAACTGTGTTTGCACAATTTTATCTTTAGAACTTAGTTACATAAATATAATGATTCTCTTCATCTGTCAATACTTATTATAACCGTGCGAAGCACGGGAAACACATATCAGTTGCATTAGTCAATACCTTACTAATACTAATTTTTCCCACTTTTTATGCTTCTAGGTATTCCTACGGTGTCTTCATTTAGTAATGCCAAATTTTGTTGAATATCTTCCTATTCTATATAGAGTAGTATCTTGAAATAATTGCTATAATGCAGTCTGTCCTTTTTTTATGCTAGCCGCGCAGCGCGAGGGAGTGAAATGGCTAGTTTTTCATAACAATAGATCATTGTCTAGTACTTCACAAGGGCTATCACACTCTCATGGGAGGAGCCATATAAAGAAACAAAAGGTTCAAAGAAGAGAATTAAATGAGGCAGTAAGAATAGTTGATCAGATGGTATGGAGTCCCTACAAAAGAAGGATAGGAAGAGCGAAGAGAACTCTTATCGAAGTTATTCAACGACTTTGATGAAGGGTTTATCTCCAAGTATGACTTTTGATCAAGCACAATGACGTTGTGTGATCCATGTAGCTGACCCCACTTTGTTGGGATAAGGTTTTGTTGTTGTTGTAGTCTTTTGTGTTGGTTGTGTCAGAATTGAGGTCCACATGTCCTTCTCGTGTACCTTACACTTTTAAAGAGGTTAGTGCCTAACTTTTAATTGATTTATTTTTTATTTATTTAAGTTAATTCATATAAATTATTGTTTTATTAAACTCAATATCATAAGTTGATTAATAATTTGTAATAAAACCCAATATTTTAAATTAATTAACTTTTAGTAAATATAAGGGCAAAGACCCAAAAATGATACATAACTATTGATCAAGGAATAAAAATAGTACATAACTATTTCAAAGTACAAAAATAATACACAAATTTTACCATGTGATCAAAATTGATATTTTCCCTAATATGACAATAATATTAGATATGAAATGTCTAAAATGCCCTTATAATTAAATAACTTGTAATGGGTAAAATATGCCAAGTGTGCACTACAAGTGAGATGAGTATGTAAGGTGAATGAGCATATCATGTGGACCCGTGAAGCTGTGCACTACAAGTGAGACGTGGATGGAACTTTTAATTGCCAATTACAAAGTAGCATCATACATGGAGTGTTTGATAAACGGGAAATATGTCAATTGCTTCATCAAGAAGGACTTTGTAAGCCCTGTCCTCAATTTACTTCTGTTGGCTTTAGCCTGTCAACTGTTACTTCTATGCTTTGCTATATAGTCTTCATGTCGGAGCATATTGTGGTTCCCTTAGGTGCCTACAAAAGATATTCAGTCATTTGCATAGGCTAGAAATCTTTTGCTCAGTTGGGCCTTTACCATGCCTAAAAAATACTGTTATAGCTTCTGACACTGACAAAGCCATTCGGCTTCCTGCAATGATTTTGGACCATCCTTCATGTGCATGTTTTTTTCTGCCTCATGTTGATTTTACCAACTTGAACCTTGAGGACAAGGTCCATTTTCATGGGGAAGGTAATGTTATATATGATCACATATTTTACTATGTGGGTTAACAACAAATATTGTCAGGGAAAATATGGACTAAGGCCCAAATGCAAAGAAGGCAATGGAATTGCATGGTTTTATATTAATGAGAGACCGCTTCATGAAGGCAGTTAAGAAATTAGTGAATGTTGCTCTTCTGGCATCTTTCTGCTATCTCTTTTTGTGTTCTCTTCTTCAATACTTCTCTGTAATTTTCTACCTTTGATTGCTTTGTAATTTTTGAGTTTTTATAGCATCCGTTACAGAATATTGATCATCCTCACCAACCGATTAGTTTCCTTTATCTTCCAATGAGGTTTATAACATAGGAATATTGCCCCTTCCCTGCTTTAGTGTTTTAAATCGTATGAAATTCCTCTGTTATCTGTATTCTGTGTTGTGCTCCATCATCTTGGAATGCACGGCCAGACTTTTATGTAGTACATATGACAGACTAATATATACAGTAACTAGCCATTGCCCTCCCGCGCAATGCATCACTTTGACTAAGTATATTAAAGTCATTATGAATTACAATATCTAAAGTGGGAATAAAGCCACTTCTTCTTCAATTAACGATACTTTTAACAATGTTCCTGAAGTAAAAACTACATTTGTTGTTAGGCCATATCCTTCTTCAGGTCTTGTGGGGACATAAATTTTGAACCCATCCATGGATCGCTCTCTTGACAGAGCCACATATAATTGACCATGTGTGAAAACTGGTTTTGAGAGATATATACCTACATTAGTCACTGATATTTTCCCTTGGCCTTAAAAAAATTATGCTTACAATCATCGTCCATTCCTTGTCCTGACACTAATTTCGTGCTCTTTCCAGAAAAATCAAAAGATGCAGGTGTTGAAATCCAAAACTGTGAAAGAGATGATCTAGATCTCCCATTGTTTGATCTTCCAACATTACATCAAGCCACTGAAAATTTTGCAAAGAAGAACAAAATTGGGCAAGGTGGATTTGGACCTGTATATTGGGTGATTCAATGATTGAATTGGCTTGTACATTTCATAAATATTACTGTCTCAATACCTCAAAAATTTAAACATGCAGGGGAAGTTACTAAATGGACAGGAAATTGCTGTGAAGAAGCTTTCAAGATTGACAGAACTTGGATTAAATGAATTCAAAAATGAAGTGAAATTTATTGTCAAACTTTAGCATCGAAATCTTGCAAAACTTCATGGTTGTTGCATTCAGAACTAAGAAAAGTTGTTGGTAAATGAGTACATGCCAAATAGAAGTTTGGACTACTTCATATTTGGTAAGAACATAAGAAAATTTTATAATTACATAGACATATTTCGGTGGCAATAGTCAATGTCACTTCAAATTTGAATTTATCACTCTGATAGGAGAAATAATTTACTTTTTTATACTAATAGATGAAACCAAAATGAAATTGTTGGACTGGCTTAAGCGTTTCCACATTATCATGGGAATTGGTCATGATCTTTTGTATCTTCATCAAGATTCCAGGTTACGAATAATTCATAGACATCTGAAAGTAGGTAATGTGTTCTAGATGACAAGTTGATCCCCAAAATATCAGATTTTGGGCTAGCTAAAAATTTCGGAGAAGAAGAAATAGGTGGCAATACAAGAAGAGTAGTGGGCACTTGGTAAGTTTTGTGACCCCATATAACTTTTCGCCAACTTCTCATATTTCCATGTCTAATTTGTTCCAATCTTTTAATGAATATCTTGTAGTGGGTACATGGCTCCAGAATACGCAGCGGACGGGTTGTATTCAGTGAAATCTGATGTATTTGGTTATGGTATATTAGTGCTTGAGATTATTTGTGGAAAGAAATACAGAAGGTTTTACTTAGAAGACTCTTCTCACAACCTTGCTAGTCATGTGAGTATTTTAGATACAAAGTTACAAAGTTTTCCTTAATGTTAAACTAAAATATAATTATTGATATACTAGATGTAAGTTTCAGGATGGTCACTATGGAATGAAGAGCTTTAGAAATGCTTGACAAAAACATAAATGAAGTGTGCAATGTAGCAAAAGTATTAAGGTGCGTTCATGTAAGTCTTTTGTGTGTGCAACAAAATCCAGAGGATAGGCCAACCATAGCATCTGCAATTTTGATGCTGGAGAGTGAAGTTGCCCTCCCTGAACCTAAACAGCCTGGTTTCTTCCATGACATGGGCTCACTCAAAGTGCATACTTCTAGCTCAAGTCAAAAGGAATTTAGCTCAACTAATGAAATGACTGTGAGCGTACTTAATGCCAGATGAATTTGATTTGAGTGGCTTTAAATTGTTTCTTTGGACTATGTCTTGGGGGTACTATTCTGATGGTGGACTCCAAATTTATATGCATGTTTAAGTTTAACAACATCTGCATCTCAGTGAGGTCTCTGACCAAGTAATGATTCTACTTAAAAGTAAAAGACATTTAAAATGTTTAAGCCTTAAAAGTAAAATGACATTTTAATAAAAGGTTATTGAATAATTGGCAATTTTTAAACCGCAATAACTGCCACATCTCTGAAGTATACATGTTTAGTAATGGATATACTAATATATAGAAAGAAACGTGATTTAAGATAGAGAAGGCATAATGCAAGTGATGCAGCAAATGATTAGTATTTAGTCTTTGGAAATAGTCAGGACAAAAATTCTGACTTGAATGGAGTAATATTTTTTGGTGGGAATAAATGCAGCATTTGTTGTTACATTGGGATTGAGTGATACCATCATTTGAAGTGAATATGCAATAAATTTAAATGTTTACTGCAACCATTTTAAGAATGTATGCAAGTGAATTGAAAATCATTTTCTTGGGATTGCCGAAACCATCGGTACAAAATTTAGTTGACCTTCTTGAATATGGGGAATGGAAATTTTTTAGGCTTTGAGCTCATACAGAATTAGTAAGAGAGAGATAGCAGCACTACATCAGGAAGAGGAGGTATAAACAGATACTAAACCCAAGTGAAAACATCAGTGGCTAGCTGCTTCCAGAGAATTGATGTCCATATGGCCTACGGTGATTTCAACTACCAGGCCGAAGAATAAACCCCGTGCAAAAAGTGGGCCAAAAAAACCACAGTCGAAATCGAGACAAAGTAGCCATTGAGTGATTTTGTGGGGCCGCATCCGGTCATTAGAATGTAGCATCTCAGTAATGGGCCATGCGCATTATTTTTTGCTATTTTCCATATGCACATCTTAATATTTGACAGCTGGATATCAGAATTTTGTGTGTTTATTATCCTTGTGTAGTGATCGTTATGTTCGTGAAGGTCATTAATATTATTAATTAATAATTTTCAATATCAATGCATATATATTGGCATCCATTGCATTCTCGACTTGGGTACACAGGAAAGCAAACATTAAATACATGGACCCCATTGCCCTTAAATACTGTATGTTCATGCAAGTTAAGTGGTCCCATTGCCCTTAAATACTGTACTTCCAAAAAGTGATTTCGCCACAGCCTTAACAGTGCTATCTTCAAACCATGGACCTCATCGTTTATATCAACCTTCTTCCAACAATGTCCCCACCATTGTTAGATGCTACTAAAGCAACTTTGAAATGACTTGCCCATAACGCGTGAAATGGAGGTGTATAAGCTTCCACATACATTAATATATATTACAAAATACATCACAAATATTATATAATTATGCATGTATAAAAATAAATATAACACATATATAGGAGTATTATATACTTATGCGTGTATAAAAATAATATAATCAAATCCAATAATATCAAACAAACACGAAAAGTATGCGAGGATGATATGTGAAATATATAGAAAAACTGGGCATGACACGAGTAATACATATTCGAAAATTTAAATGACCCAACATGAATAAGGCAGTGTTAAACAGATGCTCGTGTATTCGCGTCTTGAGGAAAAATTCAATATATATTTGTTTATAAAAAATGTTTTCATACAAATGCCACGTTCCTACAATCAACTGTCTAAACCTCCCATTATTTATACACAAAGAGATAAGATATACATCAGGCTTGACCCATCAACGTCAATGTGAATGATGCTTTTCGTCCAATGGAAGAATACCAAAACTTCACCCTTGATCTTTTAGTCCAAACTTTAGGAACCTGAATGCAGCACAATACTAGCTGCATTGGGGTGTCTTGTGGGTTTCTTCAAGTTAAAAGCTATTATAATTAATCAGAAGCAACTCTAAAGTTTCACACAAAAGAGGGCGAAAAATGCCAACCTGGTTCGCTCCGATGGTTCAACTACAGGTTCTTTTCAGTATGATGTCTATACGGTGTTGTCGGAAGCCTAGGGCTCATTAATTGGGACTGGGAGCTCTCGGACGATTTCATGACTATGGGAAGACAATGGTATGAAACTATGTTATTCGGGTTCACTCCTTTCATGCGGATCAAGGTGCGGCAAACCAAAAAACTCAACATGCCTCGACCCGGTTGTATTTGTCCGGGTTCTTACTCAAAAAACTGTTCATTGCCCGATTCATACTCTCAAATATCCGACCCATTTTTTTAAGCTCTCCACTTGCTACTTCGTTTCTGACTTCTGAGTGAATACTCCCTCTGATTTGCGCGCCTATTTTTTTCATATGTCTCGAATTCAAATTTGAATTTGAAGTTCCATTTGTCAAAATCAAGTGTCAGTCATTGCCTCTTTTTGAACTTTCACTTTAAAACCCATCTATTCCTTTTGTTTTAGATCTTCTTCATGCTTTGTCTGCAGAAACCAAACACCAGAACATTTTTTCTCCCTTTTCTTCTTGGTCTGTTGCAGCGACTAGCTTAGAAACTTGCAGAGATTCCGTCGCTGTGGTTTGAGATGGAGGATCTGTTTCTCAATTGCTTCTGCTGAAAGGTAATAGCAGATTATTTTCATGCTAATGTAGCTCGAAATGATTTAAGAAGAATTTCTCTCGCATTTGGATGTTTTGCTCCAATTTGCTCTCTTTCTTTCCTCCTTTAATGTTGGCACTTCAATTTTTTCCCTCACACACTTTTCGATTTTTGTTTTTGCTGGCATATGCATATGAAGTTTCTCTCATACACTGACAAACACTCAGTGTGAATCATGTTCTTTTGAAGTTTCTTTAACTATTTTTTTAACCGATTTTTTTATAACCATTTTTTGAAACTATTATTCATTAGTTTCTTCAGATATGGAACTTTTCCATGAAGTCTGCATGCTGTAAGCAGTAAGCATGAGATTGTCATCCAAACTGATCCAAAGAACTGAGTATGTCATTATAAATGGGGCCCAGAAGAAAACACAGGTTTTTGATGTTGGGGATGCAGAAACGCTTGAACTACCTGCTGATAAAGGTTTGTGATAGGATATAAATTATGCTTACAAAGATTTTAATCTTTATTTGTTACGTATGTCTTGCTCTAGCTTGCTTGGAATTTGTAATCATACCATCTACCTTTGTTGTTGAAAAGGGGAAAGAGTGCAATTAGACTCAGGATTCTAATGGGTTTTCTCCATGACTGAGATATCTATTCTTATAATAATATGTTTAGTGTTTCATCTTTCTCCATGACTGAGACCTGATCTGAGTTCTTATAATAGCAAAATATTAATTTTTCTCAGAAAGTTCTATTTTGCCTCAAAAACAGTATGCTATAAGGTTGTAAAAGTAAGCTATACATGTTATATTCATTAAGAAATTTCTGATGTAACTTTGCTTCTCCAAAGACATTGATACCCTCAAATGTATATGGATCACATTTTTTACCCTCAAACTTTTCCAGGATGGTTCACATTATATGATAGCTCTAGCTTCAGCCTTTTCTGTATATTTATGGGCTCAAGGAACTGTGTTTTGTTTTTACTTCTCAAGGATTTCTTTGGATACTGATGCATACTGCCTATTTTGACACAAATATGTATAGGTTTTCTGTCACAATGATCATTTCCTTGGTATGTGCTCATGTTCTCATCTTTGAAGATTAATATGTCAGTGAAGTTTGCTTTGTAATTTTTTCAGGTATATTTTCTGTTGTTTTCCCTTTGTTGGATATTAAATCTGTTTGTGATCAATCATGCTTATTGATGTAGTTAAATTTATCTTTCTTTGGATATGCCTAACTCTTTTTTTGTTATATCATTTATAGTCTATTTCTGCTATTGAATCTATTTCTCTGTCTTCTTGCTCTTTGTTTCTTTCATGTCTTTGTAGGCAACTCAACCTTCATGATCTCACCAACATTTTCTTTCATGTCTTTTTTTGTTAGTGTGGTTATTTACTTAGAAAGCTTTTTCTTACAAGTTTGATGCTTCAATCAATCTGTCTTTTTTAATTTCATCTAAATGACATGGTTTTCTGCATTTTGAAAGGTCTGCCGATATTATATCAGTTCTTTCATTTAACTAAATGTATTTTCTTTTTAATGTACACTTTAAATCTAGAAACATCTTCAACACTCTTTTTCATTTTATTATCAGTTCATTCAAGATTAGAGTATATGGGGCTGCATTGATATACTCCCTTCGTTGTCACAATTAAAGTTCTATTAGAAATTTAGATGACATTGAGTGCTGTTAATATAAGATTAACCCCAAGCATTGAGTGCCTTATATCAGTGTCATGTTACTGATCATGATAAAATCCCATTGCTGGAGAATTATATTTTTCCATGAAAATATAAAAATATCAACCACTACCTTTCTTTATAGGGAGGTAGTAGAGAGTTCAATTTCTTTTTGTATGAATGATTCAGACCTTATGCTTCCCTTAAGGATTAACTGCTTGAGTATTTTATAGTCTGGACACTTTTGAATTTGTGACTGAAAATTCATTTTGTTGTCATTTGACATGTAGATACTAGCCACCGCATCTGAATTATGTTATGTTATTGTTAACCATTTTCATATCATATAGATAATGATGTTGTGGAGTAGGGTTGTGTTAGGCCTCGGCAGCCAACGTAAAAATATGTCGAATCTATTGGGCGTGGACACACGCAATAGCGCCGTGTGATCCATGTAGCCGACCCCACTTAGTTGGGATAAGGCTTTGTTGTTGTTGTTGTTGTTGTTATAGATAATGATGTTGTATTTACTTCCAGGTATTCTGCATTAGAAGTGTGGTAAGTCGCAGTTCCAGGTTCAGTTAATCATGTCAGTCTATTGTATTCTTGATGTATTGTATTTTCAATCCAATCCTTTAGGTAGCAGATTGGCTGCCCCTAATAGAGGAATCCTATGTAAATACCATGGAATATGGTTAATCATGTCAATTGTTGTTCTTTGTTACAACTTTGAACCTAAGAAGATCTTTGCAATACAATCGCTTCACAATAGAATGTAGATGGAGAAGAATCCCTGAAACTTACAGATTATTTTAGACATTAATAGGAAATGACTTGCAACTTTTATGAACATTAAATTAAATTTATCCTGCAACATGATTCTCATTGTGATGTCTACCTCAATGAAGGATTGGACTATTTTGCTAATTTGTTGCAGAATTGGTGGACTTATGTTTTGAACTTCCAGCTTCTGGAATGAATGTATTGAGGTTTGACCTAATAGCAGGTTGATTCTTTCCCTCTTATCTAGAAATGTTTTCTCTATTTCTTCAATGTTCAACATTTATATTGGTTGAAACTTTCCTGGCAAGCAAAAAAAGTTTTGGTTCTCACTTTTTCGGAGGGGGCATTTGATAGATGAATGCAACTTTACTAAGTTCTAAAGTGTTTGACTTTTATGCTGATTCAAGCTTCAACATTTCTGAAATACTACCTCCGGTCCTAAATATAAGACCTAATTGACTTTTTTTTTGAAAGGTTAAAGTTGCGAAATAGGTTATTTAATCATGACATATTTGATATATTTTTAGATTATACATTAGTTTATAGGTAAAATAAAGTAGTCTAAGGGAAAAATTAGGTAAATCAATTTATAATTAACTTATTTTGTTTTTTTATAGGATTTTCTAAAAAAGTCAACTAGGTCTTATATTTAGGACCGGAGGGAGTATATCAAAATGTTTCAAAGTTTGATTCTTTTTTTTTTCTTGAACTATCTTCTCCATGCTTCAGATTTACATTAGTACATGTTATGCTCTCTGACTTTTTTGTATGTTAATTTAGGAATATATGTGAAAGATACGCTCATGGAACTTTCTGTGTTGGTAGATGGTCAAGTAGAGCCGATGCGCCATAGGTTGATTACATTTTGATTGAATTTAATTGTACTATTATTATAATTGTCAACCGCATTAATTAATTTGGTGACCAAAGTGCTGATTGAATTTCCTTCTGTATCTTCATTTCATAGTTTGATAGTTTTGATTGAATTTAATGACTATGCAGGCAAAAGTTGCTGATTTTAGGTTCTCAAAGTCCTTTTCAATGCTTTAATCAAAAAAGGAAATGGGTTGTTCTCCCCCACATAACCCTAGCTCTTTTTTGAAAAGCCCATTTATTTTGTTGGGATATTGCTTTGTCTCTAACCAAATTTTGCTGTTTTCAAGATTCATTACTGTGTATTTGTAGCACTTATTTTTTTAAGAAATCAAATTAATTCCTCCGTGCAATGCAATGAAACTTGGTTTTGTTAGCTAATTTTTGTTGTTTTTTTGTCATGTACCACATAGAGCTATTTTATCGTTGCACACCTCAATCACACAATCTTTGTCTGCTATAGACCAATTATAGTGTAACTATTGTAAGTAATTTTTTGTGCTGGAATTAAAATCCCCCGTGCAACGCACGGGAGTTAATGCTCGTTATAAGCAGAGAAGGAAAAACATGAATTGGGTAAAATTAACATCATTCATCCAAAATAGCCATGGTAAACTCGGACGTCGGAACAGAAATTATATAACCAAATACTCATTGATGTTACAATTATTATTAATGGAAAAAATAAATTAAAAATCAACTGAATGGCTTTGAACAGCAAAGCCTACTCAATTTAACATTAGAATGTTTCCAAGGATCATAGTGTTCATCATCACATAAGAAGTCCTGGTGAAGAGCTATATGAGCCAATAGCTTGCAAGAACATAAATTTGTTTAGATCCGTTGACGAAGCCGAAATGGAAAAAAACATAGATAAAGCAGAAATAATAAAAGATTTACAATGATTAGTAAAAGAGAATAAAATGCGCTAGAAATCTCAAAACATTGTGGTGGCTCTCTTTGCATTCAACGACTATTACAAAATAGCCTGAAAATAAGGCTTGCAATATATAACACTTTGCATCAAGGTACAAAAGGAATCCAGCCTCTGGTATATTACCCATATAAATAATACGTAGCAGATTACTAAATGAAAAAAGAAGGAAGGAAGGGTGGGATGAAATAGAATCTCACTATAAAAGCTATATGGTGACAAGACAACATTCATCCCCGAGAAAGCTTCCTAATTTTGTTGCATGAACTCACAAAATAGTAACTACACTCATGCATGAAGCAGCACTATTTCACCTCAAAACCAAGTAAGCAGCGAGAGGGTGGGAGTTATGAAGTGAGACAGAGAGCTGGTTTTTATAGATTTAGGATTCAGAAATTAATTCAACCAAAACCTTAAAATCATGAGCTGCTTTACCATCAGGTTTAGCCACATCTTGGAGAGTCTTCTTCATCTTCAAGGCATTTTCTCTAGCCTTCTTTCCCTCTTCCTGCATCAAAATCAGATTCAAGCTCTTCATCAATCCATCTTTGGTGAACACTCCACCTTCTACTTTCACCCCAAAGCCCCACACATCGGATGCCATTCTCCCACACATGCTTTGATCTGCAAAGAACGTTCTGCAAATTATAGGCACTCCATTCGCAGCACTCTCCATCGTAGAGTTCATTCCACTGTGAGTCACATATACCCCCACAGATTCATGTCCCAAAACTATCATTTGTGGGGCCCATGCAACCAACTTCCCTCTTTTGCTTGTCCTCTCAACAAACCCACCTGGTAAAATACCTCTCATATCATCCTTCATTGCCCACAAATATGGAAACTCACCTGCCTCCAATGCTTCAGCAATAGCTACAAGTTCATGAGGTGGTGGAACAGCCAAAGTTCCAAAGCATATGTAAACCACACATTTACTTCTCTGCTTGTTAAAGAAGTAACGGGAAGATATTTGAATTTTGAAAACAGGGTTGTTTGATATTGCTACAAGTACATGGACATGGCCCACTTGTATTGGTTTTTTTTATCAGGATGGCCCACTGGTATTGGCAAAAAGGAGTTACATGTTGGTGGGGCTAAAGCATTTCAGATTTGAACCACCTTTCCATGTTGGTGGGGACACTCCCGTGTTGACTGCGGTGGCCCACATGCATAGCTTTGGGAAGGAGATATGTTGAGAAGTAGGGATGAAAATCCCATAGTGATCGAATAGTGATTGTAGAGACAAAAAGTTTCATAGGTGGAAGAGATTTAATTTGTTAAGTTGATAACTTTATCTTTTGCTTTGGCACGGATGTTACTTTTGAGGTTTACTGAAATCTCAGCATGTATATACATCATTTCCAGATTTTACTCTCAAATATAGTTTTGCTTCGTTTATGTTAAGTGTGAACCATTAGTTAAGTGTGAACCATTAATTATAGGGCGAAGACCCAAAACTATTGGCCAAGGAACAAAACTGATACATAACTATTTCGAGGGATACCAATGATACATAGCTTTTATCATGAATCAAAAATGATATTTTCACTAATATAACAATAAAATTACACATGAAAAGTTTAAAATGCCCTTATAAATTAAATAACTTTTATTGGGAAAATTAATTACAGGTCCCTTGTAAGGTACTTAATATTAGAAAAGTCCCCCTAACTTGGTAAAGTCTCTAGGGACTACACTTTAATTATTTCTGAATACGTGGGTCCCACAGAAAATAATAAAATATTCACCCACCTCCCTTCTCTCTCTTCTTTCCTCTCCCCCAACTTCTTCTTCTTCCCGTCGGCAGCCACCACCAGTCCCCTCCCCCACCCAAAAAAAAGGCACCACCCTCCAGCCTCCACCAACCCTTCCCCACCCTCCACCCTCCACCTCCACAAACATACAGAAGGGAGACATACTCCATCTTCGGGTCATCGTAGAAGATCTTCTCCGGCGGTCATGCCGGAGATCGGTGCCGGCGGTGCAAGTGGGGTCGCCAGCGGCGAAGGATTTGAGCCTTGTGGCAAAGTTGGGGTTTAAAGAAGGGAATGAGCAGAAGACCTAGACGACAAGGAGGGCGGAGAATGCGCCGGAAAGGAAGATGCAGCTGTCGGAGAAGAAGGTGGTGGGTTTGGTTCTTGAGGTGAAGTGGGAAGATTTGGTTTTGTTGGTGTTGGTGCAGAAATGGGAAGATTCTGTAGTGGAGAGTTTCATTTTAGGAGATGAGAGAAGATATATATGGGGGTGGAGGGTGGGGGAGGGTTGGTGGAGGCTGGAGGGTGGTGCCTTTTTTTTGGGTGGGGGAGGGGGGCTGGTGGTGCATGGAAGAAGTTGGGGGAAAGGAAAGAGGAGAGAGAAGGGAGGTGGGTTAATATTTTATTATTTTCTGTGGGCCCATGTATTCAGAAATAATTAAAGTGTAGTCCCTAGAGACTCTACTTTAATTTGTCAAGTTAGGGGGACTTTTCTAATATTAAGTACCTTACAAGGGACCTGTAATTGATTTTCCCAAGAAAATTTATTTAATTTATAAGGACATTTTAGACTTTTCATGTGTAATTTTATTGTCATATTAGTGAAAATATCATTTTGATTCATGATAAAAGTTATGTATCATTGGTGTCCCTCGAAATAGTTATGTATCATTGGTATCCCTCGAAATAGTTATGTATCAGTTTTGTTTCTTGGCCAATAATTATGTATCATTTTTGGGCCTTCGCCCTTAATTAATTATATTGGATGCAAATGGTGGTATCATAGCAAGCTGTTTATTACACATTTTTTCATACATTGTGACTGTAACTCAAAAATATATGTATTTACACTTCATATATGGCTTGCAAACTCTCCCTCCATACAATCATATTCTATATCATGTCCAGTCAATAAATGGATTGAGATGCTTTACCTGTCAGTCTGACAAGAATAATCTACTTATAACGAAATGCAGACATGGAAAGATATTATAGGATCAATAGTGATAAATGTTGTTGAAACTTATTCCACACTCTATAATATGTACATCACTATTTATGTATACATCACTATCATTAGAAATCAAGTCAAAGATATAAACGACCGGATGAGAAGAAGGGAAAGCTCAATCTTCACTGTTGTGTGACTCACTCTTACTGTGTTGGTAAAATATGCACAACACCACGTACACTAAAAAGCTTACTGCACTTAACAACGCTAGCAGCCAATAATAATTATCCAAGCGTGCCTCATTCATATTATCAGAGAACCAACTAGGTTCTCCTCTCAACCTCGTAAATACTTCCACAAGCGTGATCAAAAGTGCACTCACAAAACTTCCAACCCCAAAAACACTTGTGTACAAAGCAATCCCCATCGTCCTCATGGCCATTGGAACTTCACTATAAAAAAACTCTTGCATTCCCACCACAGTGAAAATATCCGAGATCCCAAGAAGAATGTACTGTGGAAGTAGCCAGAATATGCTAAAAGGCACAGTGTCATAATTAGCTTTCATTTCTCTCCCAATCTCAAGCCTCTTCCTTTCAACCAAAGCTGCAATGACCATGGCTATGATTGAAAGCACCATTCCTATCCCCATCCTTTGCATTACACTTATGCCTTTTTCTTGTCGTGTTACAAATTGGGCCATTGGGATGAAGACTTTGTTGTACATTGGCATTAGGAGGATTATGGAGAGTGTGATGGCACTTTGAAGTGTGGCTGGTGGGATTTTGAACTTCCCTCCTATGTTCCTTTTCATTGTCATTCCTTGTTTTGTGAAGAACGTTGCAGGTTGTTGGAATATGACAGCGAACATCAGAAGCATGGTCCATATTGGAAGAAGTCTAAGCACAACCTTTGCATGTGAAATCATGAGCATCCTCCTTCTGCTGGGAACGTTGTTGTTGTTCATGTTTATGAGGTTGTCCATGTTTTCATGACATAGAGACTTCTCTTGCAGCCTGTCATCACAAGAACTTCCATAATCAATTTGTTTCCTGAGGAGTAAGAAAAGATGGATTTGATTGGTGTCAGTTGCGCCTTCTCAGTTGTTCTTTCTGTTGCCCCCAACAAATTTTTCACTTTGTTTTTCTTTTTTCTTTTGATAAGTAAATTCTATATAAAATAAATAACTTGTTGACAAAAAATGTCATGATTTTTGAATCCTAGATGGTGTTTTTAAAGAAATTATACTCTAAACTAAAAGAAACTATCCAATATCAGAATATTTTTTTTTTTGAAAAATTGCAAGAGTTAGAATGTTTTGATTCCGCCAACAAAGGTTGATCCAGTTGGTAAAGGAGTTTGACTCATAACTATGTGGTTGTGAGTTTGAATCCCGCCATGTGAGGACCTTATTGGTGGGCGATCTGTAACTACCTCTGTAAGCGCTCTTTGAGCCCGGAAGCCTGTTCTGGCCCCGGTGAGCCCGAGATTCAACTCACTTAAACTTGTAGTTATAAAAAAAAAAGAATGCTTTGATTCCCAAAAGATGTCAAAATGAGATTTATCATTTGCAAAATGCTGTAATGATTAAAAAGAACTGTAGAAAGTATATATCATATGAATATATAATACTTACTCGAGCTCAGTAACTTCAGATTTTTGAATAGGTGGGGTGGTGCCACAAGGGAAGCATTTGAGAAAACGAGATCTGATATTAAGAAGCAAGTTGATGAAGGGCTTATTGTTGTTAGGTTTATCGGAATGGTCATGATGTTTGAATAAATAGATAGGGCTTCCAGCTGAGAAAATGAGAATAGAAAGAGCCATGGAGATGGCAGGGATTGCAAAACCTAGGACCCAACCAAATGTGTCTTGCACGTAAGACATGATGGTGACACCCATTAGGCTTCCGCCACATATCCCAAAGTACCACCAATGGAAGAACAGTGTCTTCTTATTGGAGTTTTCATCGTCCTTATTACTGCATGGTAATTCTTCTTCTTCGTCCAGCTGGTCTGCTCCAAATGCTTGCAGGGAAGGGTTATAACCACCTTGTCCCAATGATATTATGTAAAGAGATAGAGTTAGAAACGATGATGGCATTAATGCCTTGTGCCTATTACTTGACCTTGTCCTTCCTATTGCTGTCATTGTCAATGATGCAAGTCCCTGCGCAGGGTACGATGATATCAAAGTTTAAGGTTTCACTCCAAAAAAAAGAGAACAAAGTTAAGGTTAGATGAGATGGATCTTAAATTACTCCATCTATTCCTTAATATAAGACACAATAGGTTAGCGGAAGCACGCAATTAATCTAAATAAAATAGTTTTTAGTATTATGATTAAAACACATGACTTAATTAATTGTGTATATAACCTAATGATACATATAAATAAATATTATTTAACATATGCTATAAAAAAGAAACTTTTTAGCTTTATATTTCTTCAAATGGTTAATCGATTTTTATATTACAAAGAAAAGATTAGATGGAGTATTATATATGAAAAACATATTCTTGTGGATGGAGTATAACGTCACCAAATCGGATATTTTGCATTAGTGTCTATGCCAAGAAAAGGCTACTTAATTCATTTATAATGATCAGAATTTGAATGCCCTGGTATGCGTGCAGCAAATTAAGTAATTAACAACAAATTCCATTTGTTTAAATGTAAGATTTATTTAGAAAGAGAAATTTTCTTCTAAGCATTAGACATTTTTCTATTTTTCTTAATTTTTTTCTAAATTATATATGTTAATACTCCTCAATGGGAATAAATGTAGTTGGTAGTTATTAGGCCTTTTTGGTAATATAATAGACTTTAAACTAAATCGAGTAAAATCATTAATCTAATCAAATTAAATGAATATATCTTATTTAGAAATTGAGTGTATGATTTGCCATCTTGCATTTATGGGACAAACTATCTCCCAAAATATTAGCTTATTATGGGACAGAGTGAATATAACCGCTCATACTGTGTTTTCTTGTTAATTTCAGTTGACTATTAATAAAAAGTAATATTATTTGTTATGTTGATAATATCATTTTGTGCCCCTATAGTTTGATCATATTATAGTCCCTAAAATTTTAATTAGTTTGTTTTTAGTCTACATAGTCGTTTCATAAGAATTAGGTTTGAGATTTATGATCGATTCCCATACTTCAATCTAGTGAGTCTTGATTTTGGTCCCTCGCATTTTGATTGACCAAGTTCTTAAACACAACTAACTATAAGAATAAAAACAAACTACTCCCTCCGTTCCTAAATATAGGACCTAGATGACTTTTTTGAAAAATCCTAAAAAAAGCAAAAAATAAGTTAATTATAAATTGATTTACCTAATTTTTCTCTTAAACTAGTTTATTTTACCTATAAGCTAATGGATAATCTAAAAAGATATCAAATATGTCATCATTTAATAACCTATTTCGCAACCTTAATCTTTCAAAAAAAAAAGTTATCTAGGTCTTATATTTAGGAACGGAGGGAGTATTTGAAACTATATCAACCTAACCTGGGTAACAATAAATTGTGAGATATGTGCGCCACGCGTGCGTACATATTAACATGTCCTATCTTTAAACTCTTCATATTTACACCTTCACTCATGCTGCTGCTTGAACTAAACGTACACGCTAGGTGGCTATTTTACTCATCAACATCACATAACAATTTTTTCAGAGAAACTAATGACACACGAAACTACAAAAGCATTATTACTCCAACTGTTTTTAGGCACAACAATATAATTCCGGCAGAAATCTATCTCCGCAGAGAAGTTGTCATGAGGTTCTTCCAAAATAAAAAATATTAATAATAATAAAGGCACTTGATGTTTGGTATGCAATAGATAGCCATGGCAGGGATCTTTTGAAAGTTAATTTTAGGCAAATATAGAAACTACAGAAGTTATATTTTTTGGTCAGCATGCTCCCTTATCATATATTTTTTTGGGTTAGTAAGCTTACATGTACTATACCACATATAATAATATGATAGGTTAATTTATAAGTGGAATAAATTAGTTTTGAAAAAAATTTAACTATAATTTTACATCAGTAATTTTTAAAAAAAAAGTTAAAGTAATTTTATAATTAAAAACTACCGGAGTAATCTTTTGGATAATAATCTTTCGAACAAGTTATGATGTTGATGATAGTCCGTTGATCTCACACATTTATATATGGAGTTTTATTATAAGTTCAATCCCTATTAATCAGGCCAGCTTTTATACGGTGTTTAAAATATCTTGAAGTATGAGATCAACTACGTACTGTTTTATACGTCTATTTTAACTTTTGTGACACTTTAAAAGTCATAAGAAGTGGACTACTTAATTATGAAAGTGTAAAGCAGATTGATATTATAAAGTATTAGGGAAAAAGTTAGCAAAGCATGAATGACTCAAACTCCAATACCTTCATGAATCGATCATCTTCATCTAAAATAACAAAAAAGCGACTAAACTTATGTTTAGCCACCTCATTAAAAATCTAAATCTTCTACGACTAATTTTGTGAAGTTCTTGTGGCTAGAATTTTGGGACAGGAGTTACGACCAAAGTTGAATTTACACACATTTTCGCTTTTCAAACACAATAATGATCTAGCTAATAAGGAACCGTGTATGAATGCCATCATTTATATTCTGAAAATTTGAAAGAAAAGAAAAGAAGGTTTTGGGGATCGGAGTATAACTTACGGTAACATAAAGGAAAGAGGAGAGCATGATGGTGGAATACTTATGGCAGAAAGCTTCAGAAAAAGGAGCAACAAGAAGTGGCATGATGGAGGTGAAACCGCACCAACTATTAACCATTTTCGCTGCAGATGAGTTACTCATCTTGATTACATCTGTTAGATATGTCACCAAGTTTGATGCCACCCCCTTGAATGCAAACCTCTCTATCCCAGCAATAACTGTCATATGCTCATAACACATAATAAATATGATGAACATATATATATATATATATATATATATATATATATATATATATATATATATATATATCATATTAAGCTATATTAATTGGTTCAATTCTTAAAACAGAACAACTCAGAGGATTTTCGCCTCTAACAAGTTATATATCTAATATATGCAGAAATATAGACACAAAAAATAAGAGTGACATTAATGCATGCATGCATGTTTGGTCAAAGAATAAGTCCTAAGATGAACCGATATAAATGTAACATTTATAAGAATCAAGCGTTTTGGGGAAATCATATTGTTGTGTTTTAAATGGAATATGGTTGGGAAAAAGCTAAGAACGTAAGCAAGAGAGTACGGTTCACAAACCTATAAGGAGTATACACGATTTGTTGAATCTCTGTGATCTCTGTCCACCCGCCATGTGAGATAGAAAATTATAGAGAATGCAACCACGTACAGAGTGAAGTTTATTCTGCACTCTGAAGCTTATTGAAAGGACCACAAAGAAGAGGGCAATATTAATAAGAATTGAAACCAAAAGGGAATCTGTTTATTCATGTAGAGTTGAATACTGTGTACTTGTTAGTTTTTGGGCTTTTTCAGTATGTACAATAGTCGGGATATACTCTTCCTTTGGACGTTAATTATATAGAAGAGATCGAGAATTTGGCTTTTCCTCGTAGCTCGTTAATAGGACAAAAAAAGGTTGTTAATGTGTGTTGGAGACTTATTCTTCAGGGTTAATACAATTGACCCTGAACTTTCACTAAATTTTGATTTTAGTCCCTAAACTTTAAAATCGGTGGTTTTGATTCTCGAACTTTTAGTCAATTTTGATTTGATATCTGAATTTTAAAATTGGTGGTTTAATCCTTGAACCTTCGATCAGTTTTAGTCTTGATCTTTAAACTTTTAGTCAATTTTAGTTTTAGTGCCTGAGTTTTAAAGTTTTATATAAAGTTCAAGGACTAAGACTAAAATTGACTGAAAGTTTAGGGACCAAAATCAAAATTAATTGAAAGTTCGAGGATCAAAACCAAAATTGAAAAAAAAATTAGGGACCAAAAATTGTACTAACCCTACCCATCAATACATTTGTATAATTGTTTGACTCCTGTATGTGAGTCCGCATTCAGTGCTAAGTGGATCTCTTAGCTTTAGATGCTATTCCCCAAAACGTCAGCGTTTGGGTAGAATTTTGGAGGTTGAGGAGGGATGAAATTTGGGGAAATTACTGGATTATATTAGTAAGTTTTGATGTTTACAGATTGCAACCGGTCAGGTAAACATTCCCTCCAATTTTAAAATATATATACATATATTAAATTTAGAAAAAACAAATTGCAAAAATTAAGTTATAGCTGTATCTTATATTAAAAAGTTATAGGGGCCGGGTATTTTAAATTAGTTTGGAGTACAAGTATTTTATTTGGACCTAAATATAAGATTTAATTACAAAATAAGTGTGAGCATGATGACCAATTACCTTGTATGTCTACCGGAGTTCAAACAATAATCTCCCAACAATCAGCTCAAAATTAAAAAATGACTCTAAAAACTTTAGACAGGGCCATCAGCCATGCCAGACTAATTATTGGTAGGACAATGGGAAAAAAAGGTGCTAGCTACCTTGTCCATTTGGACTAACCTGCAAAATTATATAATGTATATTTAAAATATATATTACTATAACTGATTTAATAAATATATCTTATATATTTTAGAATTAAAAGGATTATCTTGTAGGATGGGTTGCATTTTGCAAATATAAAAAAAAAAACTTACTACGATAATCCAGTAATTTTCCAAATCTCATCCTTCTACAACCTCCAAAATTCTCCCCTAAACGCTGACTTTTTGGGACTTGTATATTTATAATAGTGAGAACAGTCCCTAATTCCAGGCACGTCTTTAAATATAAAAACTACTAATTTTAGGCACGTCTTTTAGCTACGTGTGTTACTTTTGAAGGATGTTTGCCACCAAAAGTTGTTAGCTCGTGGATCCCAAAAGTCTCATTGGCCTTCATTTGTAAGTTAGACGCTACATTTTGAATTAAAACTTTAAAACATATGTGTGTGTAGCTATTTATATATATGGGGTAATATACAGTATTCATGCATGGTCTTAACTTTGATGAGCTTAAAAATGCTTTTGTTCTGCTAACACTTCATCCTCAATAAATTGTGCTTGGAATAAGGAAAAGTGGGAGGAAAATATGGGAAATGTAGGAGCTAAAACATACATGAGAAGTTTTCACTTCGACCCTAATATCCTTTCCTTTATAATTTAATTTATTTACCATCCATAAATATACGGTAAAATTATTGTATGTTCCACTTTATCCAAAGAGGATATTCCGAATCATCAGAAATTGGATGGAGCTAGCAGCTAGATGTTGATATGATGTCGTTATAATGATGAGTGACAAAGATTCAGCTGATCTATGGTCAAATGGACCAAGACCACTTATAAGTTAATTGTCGAGACATGCATGTGCGTGCATGCATAAGCAACTCATCCTCATCGATCTGGATCATCGAGCTCAACTATCAATCTCTTTTATAAAACGATTCTTCTTCCATACTGTTGCTGCCTTTCCCTTCTCTGTCATTTTAATGTCACTTTAATTATTATCATCTTTATGTTCCACCATTATTTGAGCTTAAAGTGAATTTCGTACTCAATACTTTTAATTCAATTTCAGCTATTATTGGAATTCAAAAGATAATAATCAAGTGGTCATTGGGTCACCACTCATATCCACAACTGTATTTGCCTAGATTGATTCCTTTTTCGATAAGAAGCAACACATATAGAACAAAGGACAAACTAACACACGTGAAGTTACATCTCTTGGCACACGCGCACACACTACACACACACGCAGGCACAGAGAGGTTGCAGACAAAGTCCTATATATGCATCAAGACATAATCATGAGAGCCATCAGGAGGCAATGCTTTTGGATCGCCAAATATACTTGCTGTGTGTTTTGGTGCTTCAATGAGATGGAAACCACTTTTCTTTTGAATGTGTATACAGTGTATACGAAACCCACATGTTGTCCATGTCCACATGATGTGAGTGCAGGAACCGAGATCGACTAATTATTGTAAGTGTGTGATCGTATATATATGTTTAATGTTTTGGTTCTTTAATTTAATTTAGCTTAGGTCGGTCATAGGCTCATAGCTATGTATTACGTGACTGAGTTTAATTTCTGGGTTTCTTATATTAACTTCAATGACTGCTAGAAGATAGCTAGCTATGTTTAGAACTCGCCACTACACGCGCGCGTGGCGCGCATTATTAAGTTCGCTCGAGAATAATAATCTTAACGGCCGGCTACCAATCTAGCAGGAGCCCCAGAAATATTTTAGCTATATAATACTCTCTCCGATTCCTAATATAAGAGCAAAAAATTGAATGGTTTTGGCCCCTACTATAAGAGCCCATCTCACATTCTTTCCTTATTTAATGCGTTTTTTCCTATTTTACTCCAACTCTCTTTCATATTTATTAATGCTTATGTATTTAAAAGTATCATAATAAATATGAGCAATATTGGAAAAGAAACATTAACTTCAGACACACAACTAATATTCATATGTTTTTTTAAGAAACGTTTTTTGGCGGCTAGCTCTTATATTAGGGATAGGAGGGAGTATATAAATAAGAAATCCCAACACACCAATCAATATTTATACACATAAACGCACACTCCTATCCTAGTACATATATAAATGATTTGAAAGCTAAAATATAATCCAAAACGCTTTTAGTAACACTACGTATGCACGTACGAGTCTATCTCAATCCCATGGAGGCACCCACTACGATTACGTGACTATTCAAGTAATTGTTCCCTTTTTTATTAAACTTTTAAAAGTTGAGATTCCAAAAAGGAGAAAATGGTTAGAGAAGCAATATCCTCAAATTCTCAAACACCTCTTAATAAGGACTATACTAAAAATTTTATAATTAGTTAATTAATGAGAGAAGTGAAAGTGGAAATTCGCTGAGCTGATCGAATGGTATTGACATGGAATGCGTGTAAAGGAAATAAAAGAAGTTGTAAAGGAAAGCAGCATGAATGTATGAAATATTAATTAAGTACTCAATTGAATGGGAAGAATTTTAGGATTAAATAAATGTGACGTGTTTTGGATGGAAAAATTGAGAGGGACACCATGCATTGTGACGGCCATCTCCTCTTTAATTCCCACTATAAACATGAGAAAGGTGATGGTCTGCTTATGCTGTATACATTATTGGTTCCAAAATGTAAAGCTATATCCTTTTACCAAGGACAAGATCAGGCAATAAGTTTTCGCTTGTTTTTTTCTTTTTTGAAGTGTGTGATCTTCAAATTGACCATATCATCACAGTTTTTAGTGCCCAAGCTAAGGTACCACATTGCTTTAATAATTTTTGGCTTTCTTCAAAAGAAAAAAAGGCGGCTTATCTTTCTCCAAACAAGATGATAAGGAATCAATATCACTGTGATCAATACCATCACACAGAGATCAAACCAAACGGGTAAAGAAAATTGCTTACTTAATAAGGTAATACCATGATTATTAATTACCTGATGCGTCACACACGCACAAAAATAAGGAAAAACTTATATCAAGTTGCTTATATCAAGTTTGTCAAGTTCACCTATAAGATATTGCCACTTGTTCATTTTTTCCACGTCAACAAGGAGGTGTTTGTTGTTTTATAAATCTCAAAACATAAAAGATCTAGAAAAAGGAAATAATCAAATAAGGTAAAAAAAGAAAAAAATGGAAACGATGTTGTCTCACAAATCTCAAAACATAAACGATCTAGAAAAAAGAAATAATCAAATAAGGTAAAAAAAGAAAAAAAAACGGTGATGTACTGATGGTGATGGGTGATTAATGTGACCCTCTTTCTCTCTCTCTCTCCGCCTTCATTGCTCCACCATCTCATTCACGGAGACAATGATGGGTGAGGGATGGATTTTGGTTTCGGTGCATGAGGAAGAGAGAGGAGGAAGAAGAAGGTAGGAGGGACCGAGGGAGTGATAATGGAAATACGGAGAGGGTTTATGGTTGAGGAAACTGTGAGGGGGGAGCGGTTACGGAGGTTGAGAGGCGGCCATGGTGGAATGAGTGGTGGAGATTATGGGGTTTTAGTGAAACTGAGAGAGAAGAGAAGAAGATGCCATATTTGGTTTTTGGAGAATGAAGAAGATGGTTAGGCTAGTGTGGATGAAGGACCAATTCCGATTCTGAGAAGCCGATGTCGATTTCTATTCTGTTATTCTTGGCTGTGGAAAACATCGGTATCATAATTTTTTTCTTTATTATTTGGTTTTTGGATTGAGTACTATGAGACAACAAACACTTCCTTGTTGACGTGGAAAAACTGTACAAGTGGCAATATCTTATAGGTGAATTGGACAAACTTGATATAAGCAACTTGATATAAGTTTTTCCCAAAAATAAAGGTTGAATATATAAATATATATATTATTACTAGTATAATCGCGCTCCTTGGTTTTTCTGAAGAAAGAAGTGAAGCATGATTAATATTTAATATATAATGGTATCTGAAGATATGTTGGTAATAAAGTCCACTTGTAAAGGTAAAAAAAAAAGTCCACTTGTTTCTGGGTAGAGATAGAAAGTTGAACACTGATGATTTTGATAAAAGCACTTAAGTAACTCCTCAAAGTATGCTTGCATAAAGTAATTAAATTCTACATATATATGTTTTATACTCATTAATTTATATACTTTGAAGAAAGTGACAAAACAATCAATTATACACGAGACTCATGTAACTTCATTATCATTTGACTAAATTAATTCCATATCACCGCATTTAATTGGATTCGAGTTGTTTCTAAATCCATGGGTTTTAGTTTTTATAGTTTATCAGAACACAAAGTAAACCTATTTATTTCTGATAAAAAAAATAAACCTATTTATGAGATTGTTTATGAAGATAAAGAGACAGGACCTGAAGACTAAGAAATAACATAGCCATTGTGTACTTTTACCATTATACAAGATTGGTGTTTTGTAATTTTGTTTGTTTTTTTTTTCTTCTTTCAATAAAAAGTTTTTAGTGAAAAAGACAAATAAAGTTCTCTAAATATGTAAAAGGATAATTAAGGTGCCTAAATTTCCAAAAGGATAGTCAATGTCACATGTACTAAATTAACCACTACAACATTCCCAGAAGTGCACTATTGTATGTTGTTATGATTAATGAGAATGATGTTGTAATTAATTACTACGTTCTAATTGTTAATGTAGATGATACAGTGATTAATATACATGTGGTTAATGAGAATGCTGCAATGGTATTAATTTTGTGTCAGTGATCTTAGTTGGTCCTTTGCAAATTTAGACACATTGATTATTGTCCTTTTATATATTCAAAAGATTTTATTTATCTTTTTCCCATGTTTTAATAATCAAAGTGTCCACCTTATCTTGAGGTTTTTTTTTTCAAAAAATATAATAAAAATTGGACATAAATAATTCAATTTGTTTCACTACTAGAAAATAGGCTTTTCACGTCCATAATTAACGACTAAAAAGCCAATGTTGGTCGTTGATGAAAAACGCGGTGGCATAACATGTAAATAACTGTCCAGGCGGAGATCTTTCACGACCACAGTTGTATATGTGGTCATGGAAGGGGACCCTTCCACGACCACACATATAAATATGTGGTCGTGGAAGGGTAGCACCCTTCCACGTCCACACTCCCATTACGTGTGGACGTGGAAGGGTGCTACCCTTCCACGACCACATATTTATATGTGTGGTCGTGGAAGGGTCCCCTTCCATGACCACATATTCCCAAGTGTGGTCGTGAAAGGTGGGCAATTTTTTTCCCATTGGCGCCAAATCCCTTTTTTATTTCCCTCCAACACTTTGGCAATTTTTATTTCACTACACTCACTTCGCCTCCCTTTCTCTCACACTTTTCTCTCTTCTTCTCTCTTCTTCTCTCACCGCCGCCTCTCCGCTCTCTCTCCGCCCTCGCCCTCTCTCCTCCCCTCTCGCCTCCGCCCTCTCTCCTCCCCTCTCGCCTCCGCCCTCGCCTCTCGGCTCCCCTCTCGCCTCCCTCTCGCCTCTCGCAAGAAAAGCCCCATCAAGATAACCATACCTTCTTATCAAGAAGTGGCTGAGAGTTCTCAGGTAAGATCCACTCCTCCCTCCATTTTCGTTCCCTCCCAAACATTTTCAGAGGCCTTCTCCTTCATCAACTCATCTGAGTTTTACTCCCCTCCTCCTCCTCCCCTTCCTCCTCCCTCCTCTTCAAGGTACCCATTCCCCCACTCTATTCCCACTCTCTGATTTTTTTTTTTACTTTTCGCAGGGCATTTTGGGGACAAATTAATTGGGTTTCTTTAAGTTTTTTTGCTACATCTTCAACATCAACTTCTGCTGCTGTTGCTGTTTCAGCGTCAACATCCTCCCAAGTTAAGGTGAGTTTTTTTTTTATTTTTTGTTTTTTTATTTTTCTCTCAATGTATTTTCTTTGTTTTTTTATTTTTTGTATTTGCTTTTTAATATAGTTTGTGCGCACTGTAAGACATTTTAAGCATTGAAATATTGTTTGACTGATTTTATAAGCTCAATGGAATTACTGATTTTATTTGGTTTTGGTAATAGATTGTTAATTGTTATTTTGATTATTGTGATTATATTTGGTTCATTTGCTGGCTTAAATATTGCTTCTATTGTTGAATATCAAATTCAGCTAGCTTTTGGTTTGTGCATTTGTGGTAAATTCTGATTTGCACTTAATTTGGTACACTGTTTGGTTGACTATTCTGGACATTTTAAGAGTGTTTTGGGCTGCTCTATTTAGCAATAATTGCTGGAAAAAGCTTGTTTTCTTTGCTGGAAGGGGTAGTAAAAATTGCATGCAAATAGGCTCTAGTTTCTTGGAGAGGCTGTTTTTGGTTGTTGATTAGGACTGTTTTAGGTTGCCATAGATAGTCCTCTGATTGGTTCAATTGTCTTCTATTCTTTTTAATGAAGACAAGTGTATATACATATTATACACATTACTCCAATGGATCGTGCTTGGATGGATGCTTTGCGAACTAGTGAAGAATATCAAAACGGGGTGGAAGAGTTTATTGAATTTGCCAAAAGAAATGTGGCGTGTAAGAATGGAAAGTACCCGTGCCCTTGTGTGAAGTGTGTGAATGTTGATCGCAAGAGCCTTGACTCTATAAGGAATGACCTTATTTGTGAGGGGATCAATCGCCGATATAGGAAGTGGATTTGGCATGGGGAATTGGGAACTACCGTGGAACATGTAAAAGCAGCGGAGGTGGATGATAATGATGATGATGAATATGTTTGCGATGTTGGCATGGACAACATGATAAATGATATCGCAGCGGAGTCGTTTGTTGTGTCAGACGAGTACGACAAAGTGCGTGGTGATGCTAAGACACCTTTGTTTCCAGGGTGTAAGAAGTATAGCCGTCTGACCTTCATTCTAACAATACTAGAAATAAAGACGGAAAATGGATGGGCAGACGCGGGTTTCTCAAAAATGCTCGCAGCTTTGAGCGATATGTTCCCGGATAACAATGCGGTTCCGAAGACAATGTATGAGGCCAAAAAAATGCTAAGTAAGATGGGTATGGAGTATCAGAAGATACATGCTTGTCCCAATGATTGTATTTTATATAGAAATGAATATGAAGGGTTACATGTGTGTCCAAGATGTCAGGAGCCAAGGTATAAACATAGGAAGGGTGCTGATGATGACGACGACGACGAAGAGACAAACAAACCAAAAAAAGGTGAACCTTCGAAAGTAATGTGGTACCTTCCAATAGTTCCAAGGTTTAGACGATTGTTCGCGAATGCAACAGAAGCAGAGAATCTGAGGTGGTATTGTGATCAGAGAAATTCTGATTCTAGATATCTTCGACATCCTGCTGACTCTCCTCAATGGAAAAAGGTTGATTCAATTTTTCCAGAGTTTGCTAGTGATCCTAGAAACCTCCGTCTCGGCCTTTGTACAGATGGATTTAACCCATTTGGGAGTGTCTCTAGCAAACATAGTGCTTGGCCAGTTTTGCTTGTCATTTACAACCTTCCACCTTGGTTGTGCACGAAACGGAAATATCTTATGATGTGTATGATGATTTCGGGACCGAAACAGCCTGGGAACGATATCGATATTTATCTTGCTCCGTTGATCGAGGACTTGAAGATGTTGTGGAATGAAGGTGTTGATGTGTTTGATGCATACAAAAAGGAGACATTCAAGTTGCGAGCTTTGTTGTTTACCACAATCAATGACTTACCTGCATATGGCAATCTCTCAGGATATAGTGTCAAGGGACATAAGGCATGTCCAATTTGTGAGGATGACACTAATTTCGTCCAGCTCAAGTATGGAAGGAAGACTGTTTACCTCGGTCATAGGAGGTTTCTTGATCGCCACCACCCATACCGTCGACTGAGGAAGCGATTTAATGGCTTTCCTGAGCATGCATCTGCTCCAATTCCGTTAACAGGTGAAGAAGTTTATCGTCGTGTTGCTCGTGTTACTGTGGAATTTGGTAAAGGAAAGAAGAAGAAGAAATGGACTAACATTTGGAAGAAGAGGTCAATCTTCTTTGATCTCCCTTATTGGCGTTGTCTTGATGTGAGGCACAGTATTGATGTGATGCATGTGGAGAAAAATCTTGCAGAAAGTATTGTCGGAACGTTGTTACACATTCAAGGAAAAACCAAAGATGGGCTCAACGCTAGAAGAGATTTAGTTGAGATGGGCATAAGACAGCGGCTACATCCGACAATTAGTGAAGATGAAAAGAAAGCATATATGGAGCCTGCTGCTCATACACTTTCCAAACTTGAGAAAACACGATTGTGTGAGTGTTTACGTGGGATGAAAGTGCCACATGGATATTCCTCTAATATTAGCAAACTTGTGTCAATGGATGATTTGAAGTTGACAGGAATGAAGTCTCATGATTACCATGTGTTAATGCAACAACTTTTGCCGGTAGCTATAAGAGGAATTTTGGAGGATGATGCGCGGAAGACTTTAACAAGGTTATGTAAGTTTCTTAATGCCATTTGCAGTAAGGTAATTGACAATGAAATACTCGATGAGTTGGAAAAGGAAGGTTATGTTATTTTGTCGCAATTGGAGATGCATTTTCCTCCAGCGTTTTTTGATATATCAGTTCATTTGATTGTTCACTTGGTTCGAGAGATAAGACTTTGTGGTCCGGTTTCTCTAAGGTGGATGTACCCTTTTGAGCAATTCATGAAAGTTTTGAAGGGTTATTCAAAGAACTCATATCGCCCGGAGGCCTCGATTGTTAAAAGATATCTTGTTGAAGAGGCAATGGACTTTTGCAAACCATACCTAAGAAAACCTGACGACGAGGAAATCAACCTGGATGAAGATGAACTTTCTGGTAAAGGGGTGCGGGCCATGAAAGTAAAGGGTGTAGAGAGAGTGGAGTTGTTACAGGCACATCTATACATCTTGAATAACATGAAAGAAGTGCAACCTTATTTGGCTGAGCATAAAAGGCTTTTGAAAGAGAATAACCCGAAGAAGAGTGATATGCAGATTTCAAATGAACATAACAAGTCATTTATTGGTTGGTTCGAGGAGTATGCGCGAAAACAAAAGGATGTGTCTGACACAGTAAGGTTGCTAGCTGTGAAGCCTCAGTTTATTGTTTTTTCATGGGGTGGTTATGAAATAAATGAGTATTCTTTCTCTACTAAGGTCATTGATTGCAAGCGCACCACACAAAACAGCGGGGTGATGGTTGAAGCTGAGGCAACCCATTTTTCTAGCTCTAGAGACAAAAACCCAAAATTGGCTACAACTACATATTATGGGGTTATTGAAGAAATTTGGGAAATCATCTACGCACCGCATTTCAAGGTTCCCATATTTAAATGTAAGTGGGTACATAGTAATGCGGTTGTGATTGAGCGCCAAAGCGGCATGATATCTGTTGATCTTAATAGGGTCGGCTACAAGGATGAACCATTTATTCTAGCAAGTCATGCGAAACAAGTGTTTTATGTATCAGACCCTACAAATGTTAAGCTTTCCATTGCCTTGCAAAATAGAAATCAAATGGATTGTGCTCTCACAGTAAATGATGGTGATGATGATGAGATACAATTATTAGGCAAAACAACAAGAAGTTTGTTAGATGATGATGATGATGATGATGACTTCTGTGCGGTCAGGAATGATCATACTGAGGGTATATGGGACATATGGGACGACAACACATAATGTTAGAAAATGTATTGATTATTGTTATTGTTTTTCATTTAATAATCTATCTAATATTATTAATTGTTCTGTGCTAATGTATGTAATTGTTCCTCTTTCACAGGTTATAATGGCAGAAAATGATTCTGATCGCGAGCAAGAGTATTATGAGCAGGCCCCACCACCCCCTGTGAAGAAGAAGAAAAGAGGGCCTACCAAACTTTCGAAAGTGATTGCTCTGACAGTTGAGCATAAGAAGAAAAACCATTTGGAACTAGATGAAAAGAATAGGCCTAAAGGGCCAACTGCAAAGCCATTTTCAAGTTATCTTGGAACAGTGGCGAGAAACAGAGTTGACATCACAATAAATGAGTGGAAACACGTTAATGACGATGTTAAGCAACAATGTTGGTTGGATGTATATGTATGTACATTCGTATTTTAACTCCATATTTGTGAGATATTGTGGTAACTAATCATATTTGTTTTTTCATTGCAGCAATATTGGGATGTGCCGGATACCAAAGATTTTAAAGAGTTCGTTTGGCAAAAAATTGCAAAAAGGTTTAGTGAATTCAAATATAACATTGCCAAGGACTACATATTTGGGGGGTCTAAAATGGGTGAGGATCCATGTATAGCATATCCCAATATTGAACCAGAGAAATGGAAGGAGTTTGTTAAATATCGGACGTCTGAAGCATTTAAGGTATATCTACTATACATGTATAGTTCATAACTTGGTTTTAATCTGTGTACCTGCATTATTAATATTTTATTATTGTGGTACATAGGAGATAAGCAAAAAACAACAAGAGATTCGGGCTAAAAATGAGTATAATCATACCATGTCCCGTGGGGGGTATGATTGGATGACTGATTATGTGGAAGCCGAGCGGCAACAAAAGTGGGAGGAGCAGCGGAAATCTATGGAAGCTGAGTCATCTTCCACTGTCTTAGAACCTTTACCTGACCTCCAACGCCATGTAACATGGGCAGCGGCCCGGAGGAAGAGACCAACTGGAAAATATACCAGTGACAAGGCTGAAGCGGTGGCAAACCGAATTGTGAGTGCTATATAAATTGTATTTAAACACTTACGTAGGATATTATTGTATATTAATCAATGTTTGTTCACTTTTGTAACAGAATGAACTGGATGAGCAATCTTCTCAGGGGTCTTGGACACCGCAGGACCCCAGAATGGACATCCTAGCAACTTCGCTAGGGAGATTAGACAACCCTAGCCGAGTTGTAGGAGTTTCTGGGAGAGTTGGGGCAAAGGAATTTTTTGGGTCCAAAAAACGAGTGGTGTCTCGACCTAAAATGTCCACTGAGGAGCTTGATGCAATGGTGAATGCACGGGTGGACGAACGGATGGACGAACGGGAGAGCCAATGGCAATCGAGGTTTGAATATCTTACATCACAGTTAGAGGCTCTTCAAGCTTCCCAAAGAACAACTTCAACAATGAGTGAGCCAAGTGCACCTGATCCTCTTGATGACTACTACGAGGAGTGCTACTTACATCTTGACGAGCCTTCCCTACACCATGTTGCTAAGGCTCTCAAGTACCCAAATCACACCACCATTCATAACAGGTCTATCTGGGATGATCAAGTAAAAGTGACAGTCATTTCCGTGATAAAGGGCCAAGAAATGACATGTGTTCCATTTCGTACTAAAGAGGTCACAACTTTAGGGCAAGCAATGAAGGGCTTTATTGTTTGGCCTAAAAGGCTTGTGTTCGATACTGCTCAAGAAGCTCAACCACCAATTCTTCTCCCACAGGTACTCAAGTTGTCTATGAATTGACCTTTATTAACAATGTTATTGATATATGTGTGTAAAGTTGATGTGTTTCTTATTTTCAGAATTTTAACGGTGAGAAGTACCCATATCTGAATCTGCTGTGGACGATGCAACCAGGATTTGAGCGTAATCTTTTAATACCTGCTGGAGTCGTCAATCCACTAGCAGAGGAGAAGATTTGGTTGCAAGGTTCTCGAGACGTTAAGGAGTTCTTGATGATGGAAGAGCTTGAGCAAAGCTGGCTTGATTTGGCCGTCTGGTAAGTGTGTCATATTTTTATCAATATAGTTGAATATTGTAATGAGTCTTTAAGTTCTAATCAATTTCGCCATGTCTAATAGGTACTGTCACAGTTTATGCCAAAGAACCCCAAAGGAAAAGTTTTGCCGGTTTCTATGCCCTTCTAGACTGGCTTATGATGAAAACGCCTTGAAAGTACTTAAAAGGAGTAAGAAGACTCATTTTTGGGAGATGCAATCTTACGTCGAGCTGCAGATGGGTCTTGATTGCGGCACTCTTGATTGCGGCACTCTTTCAATTTTTGGGATATTGCTGATATTATCTGTGATTTATCAGTGTCCAAGACAGCGGGGCGCTGTAGAGTGCGGATATTATGTCTGCAAATACATGCTGGATATTGTATATCAAGATCAAATTAAGCAAGGGAGGAAATTCCAAAAGGTATGCACGCTTCTAACATATATCTCCAAGAAAATAGTGATTTCTAATTGTAAGTGGTACTTTCCTTGTCTTTTTTAATATTGTTTAATTATGTTGCAGCTTTTGGAGGGACTTTATGGACTTAGTACTGACTCGTTTAAATAAGATGAGGATATTGACTTTGTACGAAACGCACTTGCAGAATTTTTAATCACTATGTGAGGCAGAAATTGTATAGGCTTAGATTGTTGTAGCTAAATTTTGAACTTATTACTAGTAAGACAAAGATATAAAACTTAGATTATGTCTTTTGTATTTTATTGTCTAAGTAAGGTAATATTTATGGGATACGTTTTTGCAATTGCTCTGGTATTCTGTATTGTGCAGTAGTATGGTATTGAAAGTGGTTTGTAAATGATCTGGAATGCAGATGGCTATAAAATGAATTTATAAAATAAATAAAAAAAAAAACTCTTTCACGTCCACACTTATAAGGTGTGGACGTGATAGGTGGAAGCTATCACGTCCACACTTTAAAAGTGTGGACGTGATAGCTTCCACCTATCACGTCTACACTTTATAAGTGTGGACGTGATAGGCTATCACGTCCACACTTTATAAGTGTGGACGTGATAGGCTATCACGTCCACCTACCACTACGTGATAGCCTCTTAGGAGAGGCTATCACGTCCACACTTATAAAAGTGTGGACGTGATAGCCTCTTAGGAGGCACCAAATTTGGTGCCTCCTAAGAGGCTATCACGTCCATACTTATCAAAGTGTGGTCGTGATAGGTCCTATCTATCACGACCACACAAATGTGGTCGTGAAAAACACACTTTTTTACGACGCGGGATTCCACGACCACCTGTTTCTGGTCGTGAAAAGCTCAATATTGTGGTCGTGAAAAACCTTATTTCCAGTAGTGTTTACCTTTATTATTGTATAGTCTCTTTCATTCTTTCATTTGATCATATATTTATATGGTTGAAAAATAATCTAATTTATATATTTCCTAAATTAATTAACTTTATTTATAACTCGCAATTATTGAAATATATATAAATTATAGTTGGAAAAAATAAATATAAATTATAGATAGCCTCGATTACATCCACATATACAAAGGTTTATATTTTTTAAAAATTGATAAAAAAATCAAGGAAAAATTAAATCAAAATTCGCCCATATGAATCTTGGTGCATACAAAGAAAATAAATAATGTTCACCAGGCCTATTCTACTTTATGAAACATATTATTGATTGGCGTTTAATTTTGAATTTGAAATATTAAAAAAGCAAAACTATATATATAGCCACCTTTATAACTAAAATTGCTTCAATCTAACAAACTTCCAAGGTTAAGTTAAGTATAATCTGTAAAAGTTTTATTGATAATAAACCGATAGTACTTCTCAACACAACAGATTCCATGTAGAAGCTAAGCTAATGCTTTTCAACGAATGACAGACAATAAAGTGGGACTTGTACCAATCTTTCTTTAAGAAGCAGCCTACCTAATCATAGCTAACGATAAAGCGTTGAATCACTAAAACACAATTTACAATAAATTTTTTTGCCAGAATTTGCAATAAATTGTTGTTAGAAAACTATTGATATAGGCAATTCTATCTTCACAATCTAAGTGCAAACTATAAATAACCAAATTTAAATATTTCAAAGTCCAGATTTAATAATATAATTCAAGCTTTGAAGACATGCAAACATTTTTTTTGTTAATCACCGTCCGGTTTAGTCCGAACTCGAGGGGTAGAAGTGTTGCCCACATAGGCAAGGTTGTCCCCTCTCTCAATGAGAGCGTTTCCCGGGATTCGAACACACGTTCTCATCCTTACGGGGTTGTAGTCCACTTACCAGCTCAACCAACTACTCATTGGTAACATTTTTTTAATTCATAAAAAACTTCTTTTCTTATCTTTTTGAAAGGTGTTCTTATTTGTTGGCTTGTTTGGAAGTGACGGAATGAAAAGGTTTTTAATAGCAGAGGCTCGAGGGTTCACGGGATCCTTCTATTAAAAAAAAGCCTTTCAAAAACACATATATTCATTTTGAAAATATAGGAACCGAAACGAGGCCTAAATATTCTGCAAACCCTATTAATCCAAAAACAAAATATCGTCTTATACTCTACATAGTAACACCTACAACCTCTACAACAGTTGTGTACTAATGGAATGCATACGATTTGTGACCCATCAAAATGAGCTCTACCTTGACCAATAAATCAGCACATTCAAGTATACTTCCCCCATTAGCATGATTCATGGTAATATTCCATTCATGGTAAAATTAGTGATATTTTTGATGTCTTGTGGAGAAAAATAGATTTGTTTATAAATTTTCAAAGATTCAGTGATCTAACTTTAAAATAAATACAAATATTTAAGTAAAGAATCTTTGAAAAATCATATAAAATTGAAAAAAGAACCATTTATGTGGATAATATATCAAAATGTCAACAATATTATGTAGAATCTAATGATAGAGTCAAATAAAAAATGACCCAAAAATAACTTTTTTTTGAGGGAAGTGTAGAAACCCCTCTCCCCAGTTAAACTGTTCCATTTATTTATATATGTTTTTCCATATTAACCAGCACACAATTCAAATAAGGTTAGATCAGCTCGCTTTGATAAAATTATTGGGTAAAAATCGACAATAATGGGGCCTTTTGGGTTAACCTAGATTCAGCTACTTTTTTGCAGGGCTTTAAGACCCAATCCTGAGAGCCCTTTCTCTCATATTTCCAAATTTTGGAGCCCGACAGTAAATAAAACGTGGGAAACAAGCCCGGCTTGAATTCCCAGTTCTATGACTGTGTCACTCAAACAAATACTAAAAGTTTGAATTACAGCCATGATGTATGTCATTATGCTCACTTTTTTTTTAACTATTTACATATTTATGAATTATGAATTGTGGTCACTATAATCAAATATTCATAGTTTAGATAAATTTTACTAAAATACCGTTAAGTAAAAGAAATAACAAGATTCTTGATACTCCTTCTGGTATAAGACCTAGTTGACTTTTTTAGAAAATCCTATAAAAAAGTAAAATAAGTTAATTATAAATTGATTTACCTAATTTTCCCCCTTAAACTAGTTTATTTTACCTATAAACTAATAGATAATCTAAAAATATATTAAATATGTCATGATTTAATAGCCTATTTCGCAACCTTAACCTCTCCAAAAAAAGTCAATTATGTCTTATATTTAGGACCGGAGGTAGTATCATTTAATAAGCTAGCATGATGATAAATTTAAATTTAGTCCTCGACAAAACCTCATCTAAAATCTAACAGCTTTGTAGAAAACAATTCAGTAAGCGCTAATGCATAGGTCAGCACCTGAGAATTGACCACGGATAAATGAAGACAAACAAACCAACTTCTTGCTGATACAACAGTAATTGCAACCAGGAATGTCAAAAAATACACTAATTCAGTAGCAATGTTAAAGTGTCATCCAATAAATGACTAAATGAGCAATGACTATGTACATTTATCTCTAGCCCGTGAGAGTAGAAGGCCTTTTGTTCCAGAAAGATCTAAACAGATGTTACAATAACCTATACAATCAAAAAAGAAGCCTCACGTGTTGTATACAATTTATGCAAATCCCACCAGAGGTTTCCTTAAGCGTTGCAACTTCTCTAACTTCCACTAAGTGTGGACATTTAGTCATGTACTGAAAAATGAAAACCTCTTGCCTGCCCCAACCTCCAGCCCCATAAATGAGAAGGAAGTTTACTTAGACTGAAAGAATCCAAGCCTATCATCAGAAGTTAGCAGTAACAAAAATAAGTTCATTGGAATTTTAGCCAGTTCAAATCAGCTGCAGTGGTGAATGATTTATGAGTGTTCAGAACTGTGGTGGTCTGAGCTCCAACTTATAGGCTTGAATTTCCATTGGAGATAGTTCAACCTGCCCCTCTTGTGCAGCATCCCCAAACTCCTCTGTCAAACCCATCATCTCAGGATCATCATGCAAAAGATTCAAGGAAGTTGCTTTAACCTTCAAAACAGTAGGGGTCTTGAAAATGCTAAAGATATTCACTGACTCATTGGCCAGACTTCTGCATTGTGACCCTCCTTTTCTGTCATATGATGAATCCCAATGTCTCCTGTGCAAAACTAGAGCGAATCGAAAGTCTTGGGGGGATCTCTGTAAGAATTTTAATGGCTTCGGAACCTTGAAGTTCACTATATGTAAATCACAAGGCAAGGGAGCCGTCAGACGAGAAAAATATCTAGGTGGTGGCTGCACAGATACTTCTTGTGACTTCTTAGAAATGAATGTATGCAATGGATAGTTCAAGTGAGCACCAACACAGTGAGAAAGAAGAGAGGGGTTAAGAGGTAAAGGACCAGAAACTAAATTTGGAGAGGAGGAAATGTTGGAAAACTTAACTTCTGCATTCAAACTGGGGTTTGAATTGATATAATCAAATAACAAGTGGTAATTTCTAAATTGGGCTTCAGCTTCATCAGTGCTAACATAGCGAAAATCATCTCCAAGCGGAACAAGGAGAGTATTCGTTCGGTACAAAGTAGATTTCTTCCTGTATTGGTCTAGTAATTTAAGTGCCCTCTCCTGGACATTTTCCTCAGTGACCTCTACAGGGTTCTGTCCCCATGGACATGGTTCATAAATAAAACCCCTAGTGCATGCAAAGTCAAACTGACAACATATAGCAGGCTCAGGACCACAAGTATGGGGTATATCATATGAATAGAAGGGCATCATATGCACAAATATATCAGTACTTTCCTCAGCGTCCCAGCTTTGACGCCATATGTACTCTAAATTTTTATGACTTGCAAGCTCCTTCTTCAGCTCATAATGAGTTCTTTGGAAAAGCATGTTGTCAAAACCCATCCGGCGTAGAATATATGCCACGGTAGATTAGTGACCAAATGGGTTTATAGCCCAAGAATTTTTGGGAACAAACCCAATGGTGTCATTCAACCACAAGTTTCCTTCTGTCATCTTATATGAAAATTTTCCAAAAGACAAAAAATATTAACAATGTATTAATAACATCATTTTACTAGTCAACATAACCTATAGGCAAAACACTTTCAGGAAAACTAGAAAATTAACGCAGGCAAAAAATAGCAAAGAGAGAGCCTATGTGGAAGAAACCATTTCCAACCCACTCAAGACAAGATGTGTCAATAGGAATTCTCAACATCATTTTGCTGGTCAACACAACCTACGAGGCATAACATTTTCAATCAAACTAGAAAAGCCACGCAGCAAAAGGTTAGCAAAGAGAAAGTCTAAGGTATACCTGTTCAATTATAGCAAAATAGTGAGTATTGGCCTGCACGAAGGGGGAAAAAGTAAACATGAGCCAAGTTTCTACAAGCACTCCAATTATAAGGTCCTTTTTTTTTTGGCCGAATTATAAGGTCCTTGTACATTGAAAAATGCATCCCAAACATGAGTGACATTTATAAAAAAAACAAACTTCATTAAAAGAAAGATGACTTCAAATACCAAATAATAGCCTATAATTTTGTAAAGCTGAAGATCTCAATTTAATTTGTCATCTCCTTTCTATTTTTTTTTAAAACAAACATGGTAGTTACATCATTACCTCATCATTCATAACCCATCCACCTCCAACGATTTCTAACTGTCCATTTTTCACTAAATTGATGAACACTCCTTCTTTTCATCTGTTGCATCCCTAAACCATCTCTCTAGAGTGTGTTTGGTAGGTAGAAAGAAAGTAAAGAATTAGAATTGGAAAGGGTAAGAGATGGAAAGTGGGGGTAATGATGAGAGGGTAAAGTTTGTGGGCCCCATGATAAGTGTAAGATGGAGAGAGAAAATTTGTGGGGCCAGGATATATGTAAATGACCATATTACCCCTAAACTTTTCAATTATTTACTACCCACTTTCTTTCAATTCTTGCAACCAAACAAACTCCAAGTAACACATTCCTTCCCATATGAACTTTCTACGACCATCCTACACGTCCAAAAATAAAATAAAAACAATAAAAAAAACACCATCCATAAAAAGTCCAAAAATAATAAAAAAAAAACATCCAAACTAACACAAAAACAGACAAAGAAAATCAAGAAAGAGAAAAAAGAGTACACCTTTGAAAGTGTTTTAACAATGGTATCAAGCACATGTCTTGATTTCACTTAATAGTACTCCTCCACAGTCATTTGACCACCAGGGTCATTATGGGAATGAGGAACAACAAAAACCTTCAACTTCTCATGATCCCACTCACACCCTTTATAAGCCACATCCCAATCTCCACCACCAACACCCAAAAACTCAATCTTCTCATACAAATCTCTAACTTTAATATCAACAGTAGCAGCCAAAAGAGAATGATTCCCACGTTTAAGCAAGTGGGATCTTCTGCGAGAAGGGTGGTGTTTGAAGTGGGATGAGACAGGAGTGGGGACACCAAAGCGAATGAGAACAAAGAGGAAGAAATAGAGGGAGAAGAGAAGGGAGATAGTAAAGAAGTTGGAGAAGATGAAGTCTTTGAGGGAAGTTCGCTTGCGTGGTTTTCTATGTGATGATGATGAAAGCCAAGCTCCACGCTTTGTGGGCATGATTGAATGAATGGTGGCTAGTTAGCTATATACGTGTGTATGTGTGTGTGTTCGTGTGAATCTGTGAGTGTGATCATAGTGTTAGATTTGCAAGGTAGTAGTACTATGATGATGAGGGTGTGAGGACGTTGACTGAGTTGAGTCAGTGTGAGATTAAAAAAGTTTGAGTGTTTGACATAACTTTTATTATTTTAATTTTTGGTCATGATTTTAGTTACGAAGTAAAATGAAATTTGTGGTTTTAACTTTTAAGTTTTAACTGTTACGCTTTTGATAGATTTTGATTTTGATTTGGACCTTAAAATAGATGGTTATGATACTTAAAGTAAAACTAATATTGATGGAAGAATTGGAAGATTAAATTCACGGATTTTAAAAGTCATGAACTAAATTTAAAATTAATTATAGTTACTGTGGTTATGCAATATAGTGGATAGTGAAGTTGAAAGAGATGAGATTTGAATGTTACATTCCCAGCAAACTAATTAAGTTTGAAGGGAGGGTATTATTGGAAAATTTTATAAAATTAAACGTAAAAATAGTTATATTTGATTTCTCTAAATTAGCTAAAATAGGTTCTATATTTAGGATCAGATGGAGTAATTTTTTTTAAAACGTTATTCAGTTAATCGAATTTTATTTTTAAAAATCGAAACGAAAGCCGGATTTTAAAACCTAAATAACGGAACCTAAAAAACCAAATTTAATTCAATTCTGTTAGATTTTTTGTTGTTTGTTTGATTTACTTATCCATAATTGAAAGGTTGAAATGCGAGTTGTCTTTGATACGATCAATAGTAAAAACAGAGGACAAATATTTGAAATTCCTTTAAGTAGTCTAACACGCAATGAGGCTGTATGCATCATCTTCATCATGCTTGGAACATTATTCTTAAAAGGTGACATAATGTAGTGCAAAGTGTTTCCATGGTCAAACCATTAGATGACAAATATTTAAAAGGCCACTCATTTAAATTGTTTTTCCACAATCAAATATCATCACAAAGTCAACCTTAGTGATAGGTGAAGCTTGCCGTGTATCTCGCACGAGAGGTCTTGCTCGTTCTTAAAACATAAATATACTCTCTCCGTTTTTAAATATAAGAGTTAATTGACTTTTTTGGAGAAATTAATGAAGTGAAATGATCCACTTACTCATAATATATTTTATATATTATTTGATATAAGTTAGTTTATATGTCAAATTAATAAACTAGTTTTGAGAAAAATCAAGAAAATAAATTTTAAACAACCTATTTTACTTTCTTACGATTTTTCAAAAAAGACTACTATCTTTGATATTTCGTAACGAAGGGAGTAATATTAAAAAAGTAAACATTATTGTAAATATTTAACTATTACCTCTAGTTCTTATTGTAAGATTCCACATAGCCATTTGATTTCATTCATTTTTATACTGTGTACTTTATAGTTTCCAATTATCATTAATTACATTTTTCCATAGATGTGTATATATTTGATTGATGAGGGAGTCGGAGAAATGATCTTTAATAATGTAATGGAAATTTAGTATAATCGATAAGAATAATATTATAAGTCACTTAAAGTTTTTAGATATATTTAATTATTTTAAGTTATTTTATTAGTTCATGAGATTTTACCGTTGGTTTCATGGAGTATGAAATCACCACTCAAGAGTGTTAAATCAACATCTTCCATTTCATTAAATTTTGCGCGAACAACAAAAATTAAAGTGCGCACTTTTTCTTTGGTGATAAAAGTGCACTTTTTTTTTTATAATAAAACCATAACAGATGGAAAACATTATTCATTAACCCACAAACACTTCTTAATTTCTTGATTGATTAATAATAATTTTAAAACATATATATAGTCTTGGATTTGATTACAAAATCTTGCTTTTCAATTAACTTCCTTGACACTAAGATGAAGACTACAAACGACTTGTTAGTTCATCTTTCTTGAATTTGCTTTTCATCTTTATTTCTTGTTAAGTTCTCGCTTTTCACTACCCCAACAATGAATTATAACATGCCTGTCATTTCTATTGTTGACATCATATCATTTCAATGAATTTCTGTCAAGTTTCTGGTGAAGTTTATGCCACACTCCATCAAGAATTACATAGTTGAACTACATTGTTAATATATTTGTTTACTTTTGTATTGCATACCAATCTAATGCCTCGTTGAAAAATGGGTCAGTCTATTCTGTGTATCTGAATATGACTTTTCATGCTCTGTGAAGAAATGGTCAATCCCATGAGGTAATGATGGATGAGTTTGGAGCTGACCCTCCAAAGAAAGCAGTTGTCTATGATGATGCTCGGAATCTTGTACTCAAGATAAAGGTGGGTTGTATTTGTTCAGTCTGAATGGTATTTCACCAAAGTTGTTGGTTATTATCCTTTTGATTGAAAGGTTTTGTTGTCTCAGGAACGGTTTCAAAATGATGATCACTCATACCATTCATTCAGATTTGCTATGCTAATGTTTGGCAATGGGAGAAAAGATGTAAGAGAGACATATAAGAAGGTTTGTTCTATTTGGTTTTAGGTACTTTTTGTGGAATATTTACTGTCCGAAAGAGCTTCTATGATTCACATTGTATTGGAAGTTTTTCTTTGCCTTCCAATATGTTATTCATTTGGAGTTAAGAATGAAATAAAAAAAACGCTATTTAAAGATGGAACATGGACCAGACTCAAACTGCTACTTTTGAAATGTTGATAAATGGGCTTACATTATTGTTGAGTAATGATGAGAAAAGGTATGATATATATTCTACAGATGAGATAGCAAGAGATAGCTTACTTCATTCACTTTCCAGACAGTAATATAATCATTAAACAGTCCTTTCACAAGCCTACTTGTGAAGGGCTTAAACAATCATCTCAACTGATCAATTACTTAATTGATTGCTAAATTCACTTTTAGAGCTAGTCTCGTAACATTTACAAGTTTTGGTGCCCTTCCATGTAATATTTTGTTCAAATGAACTTTCATGTTATGCCTTTACGTTTCTTACCTTGCGGGTATGCAGAAATATCATCATTTACTTTCATGGCAATCATACAACTATCCAAAGTACTCAAATAAGACAATTCTTAAAAGTATAAGGCAGTAAACTCAGTTAAACAATTGCTATTATTTTAAGCCTGCTCCCATGACATTCAGTAAATTTTTTGGAAATAATTTCATGCCTTTAGGTTTCTTCCCTCCTTGCCAACCATCCTGACTTATATGAGGAGTTCACCCGATTTCTTCCACGTGACTTCAAAACACCTTCTATACATCAGCATGCAGCTCATGGTCAAAATTTAGCTCAGTGTTTTAACCAATCTGTTACAGCCACTGAGAAGCACTTGCATCTAGACAAGGCACTTTTATAAGCTTTTAACTGATTGGATTAGTATTTTTTTCCGCTTTCTTTTCTTAATCAATTTGAGAAGCTTTTTGCTGATTGCTTTAGAAACTGCCATCTTTACAGCCACATAGCCAACATGATAAGCTTATTACTTCCCATGATCACGATCTCATCATTCGTTCACTTATGCTGGATGGTGGCGATGCAATGGCTAAAGAGCAGAAGAAGTGTACTAAGAAAGTTAAGGAAAGTGGGAGTAGTAGAGTCCATGATCAGATTGAGAATAAATCAGATATTTTTAACAAGAAGGGCTTAGAATGTGTTCCTGAAGAAAAACTTCCTGTTAAGAAGATTGAAGTTCCTATACTGAATAAATCTGACCCTCCAAAGAAAGCAGTTGTCGTAGATGATGCTCATAATTTTTTACACAAGATAAAGGTGGGTTGTATTTGTTCAGTCTGAATGGTATTTCACCAAAGTTGTTGGTTATTATCCTTTTGATTAATAGGTTTGCTTTCTCAGGAACGGTTTCAAAATGATGATCATTCAATCCAATCATTCAGATATGCTATGCGAATGTATGGCCTTGGGAGAAAAGATATAAGAGAGACATATAAGAAGGTTTGTTCTGTTTGGTTTTAGGTACTCTTTGTGAGAATATTTACTGTCCGAAAGAGCTTTCATGATTCACACTGTATTGATAGCTCTTCTTTGGCTTCCGATATGTTATTAATTTGGAGTTAAGAATGAAATAAAAAAAAAACGCTATTTATAGATGGAACATGGACTGAACTCAAACTGCTACTTTTGAAATGTTGATAAATGGGTTTACATTGTTGAGTAATGATGAAAAAAGGTATGATAAATATATTCTACATATGGAATAGCAAGAGATATCTTACTTCATTCATGTCAAACGTCCTGTCTGATTCACTTTCCAGACACTAATATAAACATTAAACAGTCCTTTTACAAGCCTACTTATGAAGGCCTTAAACAATCATCTCAACTGATCAATTACTTAATTGATTACTAAGTTCACTTTTAGAGCTAGTCTCATAATAACATTCACAAGTTGTGGTGCTATTTCATGTAATATTTTGTTTAAATGAGCTTTCATGTTATGCCTTTACATTTCTTACCTTGCGGATATACAGAATTATCATCATTTACTTTCAGGGCAATCATACAACTATCCAAAGTACTTAAATAAGACAATTCTTGAAAGTACAAGGCAGTCAGCTCAGTTAAACAATTGCTATTATTTTAAGCATGCTCTCATGATATAACATTTTTTGGAAATAATTTTATGCCTTTAGGTTTCTTCCCTCCTTGCCAACCATTCTGACATATATGAAGAGTTCATCCAATTTTTTCCACGTGACTTCAAAAAACCTTCTATACAGCAGCATGCAGCTCATGCTGGCCTTATCTATGATAGTGTAGATATCTTCAAAGGTAATTCTTCATAATGTATGTTGAATTGATTGAAGTGCTTGAATCCTTGACTAATGCTTTTCGTATATTTCATTCTATGATTGTTTTGGTTAAGAAGTAGCTGACCACTTTGTTCAGTCTTGTTCAACAAGAATGTCAATTTAACCTTACTGTTATTGTGGGTCAGTATTGTCGTTGAGTTTGTATTCATCTATTTCTTTGTGTAAAAGCAGTATGTGCTTTATAATAATTGAAGCAATAATTATAAAGGGAAATAAAAAGTATAAAGGAAATAAAACTGTATGTTCAATGAAGGTGTTAAGGTGTAAATATGGCTTGAAAGTTTTTGCTCAAGAGCAATGAAGTTTTTCTGGGAGTAATCATGGGCTAGAAGTATTAAAATGCAGCAATTAATGAGTCTATTTTTTAATGGTCAATGTTATTTTTTGACGATTTAAGGCAATATTACTATGTTTTGAAACTTTCGTGGTAATTTTGATTCCTTAAAAACTTAAAGGGCAAAGTAGCTCTCATGAGTGAAAATTTCTGGGGGAATTTGCGCCTTTACTCCTTTTCCTCCCTAGATACATGTTTGATATCCATCAAACATCGCATTTTCTAATGATATTGTAAGTATGCTATATGTTACTTTTAGTGTTTAGTGACTAAAAATGTGTATTCGTTTTGCCTTTAATAGAGAAAGAGAGGGAAGAAAACTTCATGGGGAAACCAATTTGTGAACCTGACCCCAGTTATTGTGGACTTGACAATGTATAGAAATTTCTAATCCTTCTTTCTTGTATTGCCAACTTCTTTATCTTTGTGAAATAATTTGTTTCACTTATTGCTTGCTGCAGCATCCAATTAGTATTTCTAGTGAGATATCCAATCTTGTTGCTGAAGCATCGAATAATCATTTAAGAACACTTGAGGATCGTTCTTTCAAACATATGATCAGGACTCAGTATGAAAAAACCTTGTCCAAATGCGAAGATGACCAGTACATCTCCTGTCTTCCTTTTTCTTTAGGCTGCCATTATTTTTCTATGATATTAGATATCCTTCCTTCCTTCTCAAACTAGCATTAATATTTTTCCTTGCTTGACCTTATTAGGCAGAATATTTTTATGAGGCAAATGATGACAGCATACTTTCTATGCAGATTTGAACTGGATATGTTAATAGAGCGTGCAAAGTCTACTTTTAAATGTACAGAGACGTTATACTATAGCATTATGGAAAACAAAGTCAATATTGAGGGTCCAATCCGTCTTGAAAAATATTTTAGTGGTAGGAAATGAAATCATCTCAATTTAAAGCCTTCTATTTCTCATAACTTTTGGAGCATTTTGATAGACTGATTCTGTTACGTGGGGCTTCATGTTTCAGCTTTTCATTTAAGATGCATTGAGGTTTTGTATGGTGACGATGGCCCTGCAGTTGTAGAGATATTACGTCAGAATCCTATTGCTGTTTTGCCTGTGCTGTTAAGTCGACTCAAGCAGAAACAGAAGGAGTGGAGGGAGTATCGTGCAAAATGCAACAATGTTTGGGCAGCAATTTATGCAAGAATCTTCTACTGCTCACAATTATTTAGCTTATAATTCAAGCAACAAGATTAGTGTAAGCTGTTCACGAAATGATAGTGACTTTTTTTCTTAGAGCCCCTGGTGTTCCACACCCTTTGTATGCAGACTAATCCGGAGTCGCCCCTTCGGTTTGGGACTTCCCAGGGTTCGAACGCAAGACCTGGCGGGTACTCAGCGCCTTGCTCTCCCCTTTCAAACAGCGCGTCAAGCCCCCCTAGGCAAATGATAGTGACTTTTTTTGAATATAAGATCAATTTGACATATTTAATGATATTAAGTACTTTTTTTTGAATCAAAGGCAAAATGATATTATAGATCGATAAGATAAAATATTACATAAGTCTTAAAGATGTACACTTTGAAAATGAATTAACCACATTGCAAAGTATACATTAGAAAAGAAGCTCAGGAGATCTTGAATGTCCTACAAAACCACATTGAAAATAGGTGAGTTGATAGATGCTGAGTTGATAAAATTTTTACTGATATTGCACACCATAAGAGAAGTCATATTCAATCCTGTAAGAGAAATCCACTTTAATGCAGAACAAAAACTTTTTAAAATAAATCAATTATTTTTGGCTAAACACATTGAAAATTGAGAACTCTTGTGGTGAATGTGGTCTCTCTAATTAAAGTCCAACACCTCAAGTTGATATGAATTATTTAGTCTAACTGGATACTAGATATTTTGTAACAATTAAAATAAGGTGCAGAACATAGGAATTTCATGGGTGACCTTTGTATCTGTATCTCCTAAAATCCGTTGATAGATTGAACGAGATAATTCAAATAAAGAACAAGATAAAATTCAGAATGAATATAGATGAACAAGTGCTTTTATTAATACTTCACAAATATGTATTACAAGATGATGTGCGTAGGTTCCACTTAGTTACAACACATATATATAATTACACCCAGGATAACTACCCACAAGACGATTACACACAAGACTATTACATACAAGACGGTTATTGACATTTATAACTGCACAGGACAGTTAATTACAAGACCCACTATACAAGACGGTTTTATCTTATCTTCCTGCTACCCACGTGTCCTGGTCATCAACTCTTTCTTTCTTTTGCCGCCACGTGTTCCTGCATGTTTAAATTCGAAATTGGTTATTGTAAACGGCTATTTGTACTATTTGTTCGATCGTGTCCGTTAATCTGGTTTAGTTTACTTTAATTAACCTAGATAATTCAAAAATTACCCGTTGGGGAATTTAGGGGAAACAGTATCCATCAGTAATTGAGATTTTTTCTGTCCCTCCTTTATCCTAGCAATAAGAGTTGAAAAAAGAGAGTTTAGGGCTTTATAAGGAATAATTTTGTTCAGTTTGCTGATTCATTGTGTTTAGAGTCTCTTACTATATGGAATTCCATTTAAAAAAAACAAACACAAAAGTTTCGGATCCAAAATTTAAGAGAGTGGGTTACGAAGAAGCATGATGGCTTCTTCTACATCACCAATCTATGATAGCAAGAGGAAGTGAGAGGCAGGATACTGATTTTATATTAAACCGCACCCGATCAATTGGTAGTTGTTTTGTTTTATATTAAACTGCACCCGATCCAAATTTAAATTTTTCTTCCTTTTATAAATTAATGTTTAGCAAATATTGCAAGCATAAGTGCACATTGAAATTTTTTTGAGTTGCAAAATATTAATTGGAGAAATCCCTCACAAGGGACTTAATACTAGAAAAGTCCTTTAAACTTTTCATATTAAAGTAAGGTCCCCAAGGACCTTACTATTTTGCATCATCTTATAGGTGTATTTACTAATTCATATAGCGTGTCAAGTGAGATTAATCCTTCGATATTGTAAAGTCCAATATATGTCTAGTATAATGGGCAGACAACTAACTTGTCTCCATTCACATCTCATGTCAACTCATGTCAATATATGTCCAATTTACGTTTTTTTTTAACTAACTCAACTATTTTTTTTATTTGTTTTTCAGAAAACCTGAACTCTTAATTTTAAATTTCTGAAATTGGAAACCAAGTTGAAGTCCGGCTCAACTCACCATCCTCAGAGAGAGAGAGAGAGAGAGAGAGAGAGAGGGAAGAGAAAGAAGCGAGGCGCCATTTAAGTGAATTTGAATTGAATTCCCGCGAAGTCCTTTATATATCACAATTCAATTCTGCTCGCTGTTAATGCCTTTCAGCCTATATCTTCTTCCAATTTAGAACCCTAAATAAATCGCCAAAGTCCAAACCCTAATCCAAACCCTTCCTTTCTTTTATTCCCACTATGTCTCACCATTCTGATCCCAACCCTCACATTTATTCCCGCAAAGACAAGTCTCTCGGTCTTCTCTGCTCCAAGTACGCTCTTCTTTCATTCAAGTTTCAATTTTTCTTTTCTGGGTTTTTTCTTTTACTTAAAAGTTTCTTTCTTTCTTTGTATTCAGCTTCCTCAAGCTTTATAATCGCGAAGGTGTTGGTACCATTGTTCTTGACGATGCTGCTGCCCAATTAGGTTTTCTTTTTTTTTTTACTCTTTAAAGATTTGGATGATTATTCTGATATTTTGATTCTGTTATTGATTTCTCACTTGAATTGAATTTTCAGGGGTTCAGCGTCGCCGTATGTATGATGTTGTTAACATATTGGAGAGTGTTGGGGTAAGTAGGGTTTTTTTTTTGTTATGATTTGGTATGAAAGATTGTATTTTTTTGTCCTTTGTTTTGAATTGTTTTGTTTATTGGTTTTCTAGATTGTTGTGAGAAAAGGGAAAAATTTATACACATGGAAGGGTTTCAGAGAAGTTCCTCGAGTTCTAAAAGAGTTTAAGGTAAATAGATTTTTCCTTTGTACTAATTTGTTAGAACTGGTTGGCTTGGAAGTGACTTTGGTTGCTACTATTATACACAGGAAGAACTTATGAGAGAAAAGGATAAAAATGATGCAGCCTACTGCAGGTCAATTGATGTGAGTTTTTATGTTTTAATTTGGTTACTTGAATGTTTTAAGGTTGCTCGATTAGCCAGCCGTGATTATGGGAAGCTTAGGATTCAGCTTTTGATTAGTTTTTAATATACAAGACTTTGTATTTACTTGTTTCTTTCTTTACATTCTACATAAGTTTGTGACTTTGAGTTAAACATGTCAGGCGTTAAAGAGCAATGAAACCAGTGGTTCTGAAACTAGAACTGATTCTTTGGCAATGGCTATGCCCACAGCTGGTAACCCCTTCTTCCCCCTTGTTCTCGCACGATAAATTGCAAAATCAATCACTGACATTTAGTATCTCTAGTCCTTGCTGCAACATGCCTCAAACTTTCTGTTGTGGACTGGTCAATGATAGTGCTAGTTTGTTTCTAATATTTTTGCTACTTTTCTTGGCAATGACTTATATAGAGCATTTCTGTTTACAGACAACTGCAGAAAAGACAACTCTATGGCACTTCTAACAGAGAGTTTCATAAAGCTCTTCCTCTGTTCAGATGTATGGGATATCTTGTTTATGCGTTTAAGTTATGAGTTTTGGTTTGTCTGATTGTTTGATTGGTTTGGCTCTGCTTTCACTTCCTTCAGGTTGAAATTATCTTGCTTGAAGATGCTTCAAAGATAATGCTGGGTGATGGCCTGAATTCTACTGCCTTGAGAAGTAATTGACTTGAAACTTACACCCTTAGAGTGATTCATCTGACATTATATTATTGACCTGAGGAAGGACAAAATGAATGACATTATCACTTTTATCTTGTATGTTTATGCAGCAAAAGTCCGACGTTTATATGATATAGCAAATGTCCTTTCATCCATCAATCTAATTGAGAAGGTAAAATAAAGGGCCTATAAATACTTAAGCTTCCAAAATTTGATATATGTGTGCCTAAATTGTGATGGCATCTCTGTGGTGACGTATAGCTTTTCTCTTTGATGGAAAAACAAATGTGCAGACAAATCATCCTGAGCATAGGAAAACAGCGTATAGGTGGTTGGCAGGAAAAGCCTGTAAAGGATCTGATGGCATCCTGGATCAAAGTGCATCAAGGAAGAGAGTGTTTGGAGAAGAAATTACAAATTACAGTTTAAAGAGAAATAGAACAGATTATTCAATGGTGTCACAGTCCCAACCAAGGATTATGCTGGTGCATGAAAAACAAGAGTTGGAAAACAGATATAAAACTTTGGAGCACCCCCCTAAATGTGGTTCAAAGGCCATAGATTTTGGTCCTTTCGCTCCACTCAAGTTTAGGAGGGAAGATACTGAGCACAGACATATATGACAAATTCACAACTTGGAGACTATGAATTTTTAATATTGCCCTCAGGATGACAACGAAGGTGATTTTTGAATGTTATATCCTAATGGTCATTAAAATCTGCAAATGGACCTTGCCTAATTAATTTGATTACATGATGGAGGGTCTTTCTTAGATGCGCTCAAGTTAAAGCCAGTACTTTTTGATTTGACTCATCTATTCTTTCAATTTTATTCTTTGAACTCTGAGAAAGGAGGGGGTGAAAGTGCTCTATATAATCTAGAACTAGGAAATATTCGCTCATTTTAATTCTGGACAAAGGTGCAGTTGAAGGCCGATTATATGTTGCTCACCTGAATTGTGCTTTTGCTTCACTTGAAATCTTTTTTTGCATTTCACTTCATACACATCCACTTTTTTTATTTGTTGAGTGGTGGTTTTACTTGTTCTATTGGTGGTGTCATGCTCTCATGTTAGTTCCGCTATTGTGTTTCATTTTGTTCTTAGTTTTTTTTTAATAAAATAGCATTTTATGCAGCCCGAATTCTTATGATGAATGTAGTGGACATATTGTTGAATCCATCAATGTATGTTTTTTGATAAAATAATCCATCAATGTATGTGCTGTACAATTAATATGACTCCTTTATGTTCTTATCCATTGCAGTGACCTAATTGTGAAAGTATTAAGTCTGTTGGTGTGAGTGTGGTGGTAGCCATGAGCCCGTGAGAGTGAGAGAGCTCTTTGCTTACATGGGTTCAGGGAAGTGGCGGCTTGTTGAAGGAGAGCAGCGAGGCAACAGAGATGTGGTTTGATTTGTTGCTTGTAAGTCGTAACTTTTAATTAGTGGTGAAATATGCGTGTTCATTTGTTTCTCTCAATGAAGAGCAAAGAGCAATTGCTGTATTCCATATTTTCTCATTTCTTAACAAGAAATTCCCTCCAAACTCTCCAAGCTAATTTCTAATTTCTCTCTGTCAATTATGTACAGATCAGATTTTTGACTATCAGGTTATATCACGTGAGAGTGGCAAACACAATTTTTTAATACACATGCTGTAAAATAAAACCTGTAATAGTTTATATACCGTTATAAATATATTAACACGGAATTACATCCAGATAAGAAATAAAATGTTTGTTTATTATGTGGTTATAAAAAGAAGGCAATTTTCTTGAGGTTGTTTAAGCCCTTCTCTTGACAAAGTATATCAATTAAGAGATTAAGTATTTTTTAGTTTCATATTATCAAATATTTAAATTTACATGAGTTAGCATTCGTATGGATTATGTTTATTTGTATTGATTTACACGCGTGTAATTTTTTTAATTTTCGCTCAATGAATTTAAATAACGAAAATTTGAAGGCTGTCTGTTCTTTTTGTGATTATAGTACTCCCTGTAATATCATAAAACTGGAATAGTCAATTCACAAAATGAATCAGATTAGTTGTTTATTTGTTGAAAAGTGATTGTTGGTTGTTCAAAATTACTTTTTAATTATGTATCTAAATTTTAACGTTTATAAATGATTTAAAAGTAAATTTTAACATTTAATTCAATATCTATTAGAAATCAATATCCATTAACAAAATCTTTGGTTCACACTTATCCATCATTCATTGAACACTAACTAACTGTTCAATAAATGCATGTTGGTATTAATATTATATACTAAAAGGGTCAACCAGTTCTAATCCACATTTGGTAAAAATGTTTTTTTTTTTTTATTTTGCCCGAAAGAAGGTAAATATATTAATGATGAACGAAAGAGTACATAAAAGAGAATATATTAGACAACCTAACTTCAACTTTTTGTAGAGTAGCTAATTCGAACCTACGACGATCTCAAATCCTACGACAAGCGAGCTTACTGTTGAGCCAAACTGATCCTTCATTAATATTATATACTACTTGACATTATTCTTAATCTACAACAAATTAATATTACATCATAATTTAGTTAAAAAATATTATATCATATATTCCAATATAATTCATCCTCCATTTTTTTAAAATTAAATAGACAAACACTAATGACTTGATATTACAAGTGATATCTCAGTTAAAAAAAAAGTGGATCAAACCTACAACCTCCGCCTATAATGGATAAATGTCATATCACAGAATTCCAATGTCTTTTCCTTGTTAGTCCATGAAGTCACTTTTTGGTTCAAGTTGTTTGAGTGTCAGCTCCTCTGGGTCGGGATTCTCTCATAATCCCTTCCCTCAGAATGTCTCCTTTTCCTCTCTCACACTCACATTGCTCCTTATATTAGAGAGTTAGATTTATCTGAGAGCTCATAATTTGCCACTTGTACAATTAAAAATAAAAAATTGTATTATATTATGAAATAAATGAAGCACTTTTAATTTTTTTATTTTTGAAAACTTTTTATCATAAAAATTTTCAACTATCTAGGCCTATTTCATTTCAATAGAAGGATCTATTAGATATACAGACTTATCCAGTTAATTGTAAAATCTTATCCAGTTAACTCTAAAATAATTTTACAGTTAACTGGTTAAGTCTGTGTCTCTAATAGATCCATCTGTTGAAATGAAATAGGTCTAGATAGTTGAAATTTTTTATACTAAAAAGTTTTCAAAAATAAAAGAATTAAAAGTGCTTCAATTATTTTATAATGTTTTTTATTTTTAATGGTACAAATAGTAAATTAGGAGCTCCTAAATAAATTTGAATGACCCAATATTTTTTTTATCAGAAGAATGACCCAATATAAGAAGCCATGTGAGTGTGAAATCCCGACCCCTTCGCATTTGAAGCTGAAAATTGGGTGTTTATTTCTTAATACTTGATGACGTGGCAAGATTGAGTGCATTCATATCAATTTAATGGTTGTGATTTTAATATGAGAAACGCGCCGCTGAGAGAACCTGAACCCTTCCTTTAACTTTAACTAGAAGCTACCTTGAACTAGTGACTACGGAAATCACGTGATTTGGAGAAGTTTTTAGCGATAAACTTCAGCACAAACCTTGTTGACTTCTGAACGCCACTCCTTCCACTCCTTCTCCTTCTGCTCGAGTCGTCTTAGCACCACAGGCATAACATCAGTAGGATTGTTAAACAACTTCTCTATAACTTCAAGGCCATGGTCTCCATACAGACTCTCAATGCATTTTAAATCTAAAACTAAAATGTTCAGACCCACATGACAGAATTAGTCTATCATCACAATACTCTAATACCTATAAGAAATAAAAGTCTTCAAATTAAGCTCATTTCATTACATACCTGTCAAGTGCTTTTTAAGTTCATCCCCATTTTTAAATTGTTTTATATGTTCAATAGTTGACTTTGCACGCTCTACTAACATGTCATTCTCATATCTGCATTGGAAACAATACTCTCATCATTTGTCTTATAAAAACATACTAACTGTGGCCAAACAAGAAAACTAATTCATAATGAATTCAGCTTCGTTTGAGAAGGCTGGGAGTATATTTGATACTCCCTCCGACCCTAAATATAAAGATTTATTTGAGGTATGAGTTTGATTGTTAATATAAAACCTATTTCTAACTTTTATCAATTTTTTCCCAAAATATCCTTCTCATGCTCCCTAATGATAGACAAGAGAAGAGGGAGGGTAGAGTCAGTAATGTTACCTATTGATAGACAAGCTAAGAGGAGAGAGGGAGTGTGAGGGTGAAGGTGAATAGTTAGGGTATATTGGTAATATCATATCATTTTAACTAACTTAACTAGCATTCTTAATGTAATCAAATTTAGTAGATAGTAGATAGGTCTTATATTTAGGATCTGAGGGAGGGGAGTATAATAGAAAAATTGTATATCAGCTTAAAAGTAAAGGGAAGACAAGAGTCGTACTGGTCATCTTCACATTTGAACATGATTTCTTCATACTTATTTCTTTTCCTAAGTTTGAAAGAGTGACACTCGCTTACTGAAACATAGCGATCATTCAATACTTGAGCATCGCGCTCGGATCTCCGATCCCACTACAAGGTAAACATTAGGATCGGATTAGTAAAAAGAAAAGAAACATTGTTTTGTTTTATATATGGTAATGATTAGTTGAAAGAAAACTTACGAGTCATTTCTGGTAATCGTGATATTTAGGCCGGGCATGGGTGAGTGTGAGTGAGAATGTATGTAGTTGTAAGCGAACTGAAATGAAGAGCGACTTTGAATTATTTGGGTGCCGCCACAGCAACTGATGATCGTAATTATAGCAACGGAATGACGGATTCTATGGAAATGGTAAGCACCTTATTAACTGATCGCGAATATATAGCTCATAGTAAAACCGCCTGGGGAATATCTGATAAAAAAAGATACATTGGGTGACTATTTTGAATTTTAAAAAACTTGATTCTTCCTGGACATGGTGCATGCCATGTCAAATAATCAAAACAGAAAATTTCGGGTTCGAATTCTTTCAGAATCCTCCCCTCCTCATCCCTCATAATCACCCCCATTTTATCTATTAAAATTCATCTAAGAGCTCATAATTTGTCACATGTAACATTAAAAATAAAAAATTGTATTATAATTAATATAAAATAAATGAAGTAATTTTAAAATTTTCAATTTTAAAAATTTTTTATTAAAAAAATTTCAACTATCTGGATCTATTAATTTCAGCTATCTGGACATATTTCATTTCAATAAAAGGATCTATAAGAGATACAGACTTATCCAATTAACTGTATTTTACTTAAAAGTGTTCAAAAACAAATAAATTAAAAGTTCTTCATTTATTTTATATTATAATACAATTTTTTTATTTTAAATGGTACAAATGACATGTTATGAGCTCTTAGATTAATGTACATGGCTAAAATTGAGTGATTACGAGGGACGAGGAGAAGGAGGATTTTGAAAGAATCCTCACCCGAAAATTTTCGGGTCCAGATTGTCTCAGCAGCGCATTTCTCAGTATTCCTCATAATCCTAATATTGTGTCCGTTGAAATGATCAAAACGGTTAAAATGTTGCCACGTCATGGACCCTACCGTGTTCTCTTCCACATATTACAATAACCCTGAAACGTATTTCATCTTCCACACCCGAAGATCAGCCTCTCTCTCCTCTTTTAAACTCTGAATCAACCAACAACTCAAAAGTCACCACACTGCCTTGATTTGTTTCACATATCCGACCAAATATAGTAGTTGTTATATCCCGTTATGTCATAATGGGTCTGGGCCTTGGCAGAGGCCCAATAGCAAGATAGACGCCTTCAGGACGTCGAAGACAACACTACCAACGGCTATGATGAGGAGTGACTTAGTCGCCCACCTTTTTCGGAGTAGTCGCCCACCTTTTTCGGAGCACGTGCAACGTCCCTTACCCATAACGGTCGCCTATAATTTCGCAACCACCAAGATGAACCCTCAACTATAAGAAGACCATGAACTCATTCAAGAACACACAAGCAATTCTCTGCGATCATCTTCTCTCTCTCTCTCTCTCTCTTCCTCTCTGAGTTCTCTCTCTCTCTGATTATCATTGTATTCTGGATTTAGTCTTTGTGATCAAGGCATTAACGCCTAGTTTGTAACCACCGTTGCCGGTGACCCCGTTTATTGTACTCAATCTTATTATTAATAAAGAAGCCTTTATTATTCATTCATATTCTATAGTTCCCCTAAACTGTGCATCAACATTTTGGCGCCGACCGTGGGGACTCCGGCAACATTATTTTCAAAAGCTTCACGTTCTCTGAGTGAGCGACTAAGATTTCAAGATTGAACAGCAACCGAAAATTGTTTCCAAGCCAACCAGCCCTTCTACTGATCTCCAAAAAGTCTTAGAAGCCTTAACCTCTCAGTCTGAACAAATGAAACGTCTAGAGCAATCTGCAGGAATTCAATCTGAGAGGATGAAAAGTTTAGAGGAAGAAAACAATGAATTAAAGTTGCACCTAGCAGGCTTAGAATCCCAGAAAAATAAAAGAAGACAGAGCGGACCTGAAAGGGAGATTCGCCAAGTGCCCAATTCAAATGACCATGAACGCAATCCAAACGGCGATAAAGGTAATAAGGGTAAGAATACTGACGATAATGTTATTCCTAATGATGAAACAGGTCGCGAGGACGAAGAGGGCTATGATGATTCTCAGACATATGATAGTCGAGAACAAGGTGAACAGCAGTCTGCTCAGAGGTCACAGGCAAAAATCCCTCACAGTCATGCACATGGAGGACAAAAGAAAGACGATGAGATCCTTTCTTTTGCTCTCCGAATGGAGAAGGAGGTTGCTGAACTAAGGAGAAAGATGTACGAAATTCCAGGTGTCCAGAGGCCCCTTGATGCAGCGCGCATAGGAAGTTATTCAGAGTCGCCCTTCATAGACGACATAGCATCCGCGGACTTACCTGAGAGATTTGTTTTTCCAACTATGCCCAAATATGATGGAAAGTCGGATCCGGATCAACATTTAGCCCAATACAGGCAGATTATGCTAGCAGCAGTTCTCCCCGCCGACAAACGACATGCAGCTATGTGTCGTGGGTTCGGGATAAGCTTGATTGACCCCGCCCTGATGTGGTGGACCAATCTCCCTCAAGGTAAAATAACTTCATTTAGTCATTTAACTGACATTTTTGTTGAACAATTTGCGAGCAGCAGAGTCATGGTCAAGACGTCAGACGACCTATATCGAATCGTCATGAGGCCAGACGAATCATATAGGGATCTTTTGAAGAGGTTCACGGCAGAGATGGTAAGTATCCCAAATTGTGATCCTAACATCGCTGTGCAGGCATTTAGAAGAGCATTGCCGCCCACATGTGGCCTCTATCAAGAGCTAGTGTTGAAACGAGTAACGACTTGGGCAGAAGTCCAATCTTACACGTGGTCCCACATCAATCTTCAAGAGGACGACGCCAGTAGAAACCATGCCATTAAAATGAATCAAGGACTGGCAACAACCAATCTCCCCGCAAACTCAACGACTGCTACAAACACAGATAAGCCTGCTAATCAACAACAAAACAACTTGGGATCCACAGATCGCCGTTCTAAACGGCAACGAGGTAGAAATTTTCGTTTTCACCCTTACACTAACAATAATGAACAGGGCGACAAACAGAGAAGGGATCCACCCCCTCCTAGATATGAAGAATTCAACATGTCCATTGGACCAGCCGAAATGGTAAGTGCACTTGAAAAGATGGATAGGGTGAAATGGCCTAAACCTATGACGACGCCTATCAATGAGAGAGACGCCACCAGATACTGTGACTACCACAAAGACGTCGGCCATCGAACAGAAGATTGTTGGAGGTTCAGAAAAGAAATAGCCTTCCAACTTAAACACGGTAACTTGCAACACCTTCTTAAGAATAATGCTACTAACAATGCAGGCAGAGATCAGAGGCAGAACGCCCCAGCTCAGCCCCCACAGGCCGTCAGAACGATTAATACAATCATCGGGCGGTCAGCGATAAGCGGGATGTCCTATTCCGCTGCAAAGAGGCATGCCAGATCTTTACCAAAAGAGGTAGAGTGGATTGCTAACAATGTAAGTAACGATCAGGCTGTTGAAGGTCCAATAACCTTCAACGACACTGATATTCAAAACGTCCAGCTGCACTACGACGCCCTGGTAATATCTTTACTTATTGCCAATTGTTTGACCAAAAGAATATTAGTAGATGCTGGTAGCTCCGTTAATATTATTTACCTTCAAACTGTCAAAGAGTTACAATTAGAATCCCAAATAATTAAGGCTCCAACTATCTTGGTGTTTGGGAATGCAACGCCAGACAGGACGATTGGAGAAATTTCATTGATGACTTTTGCTGTCGGCATTAATGCTTTAGTCAAGTTTCAGGTGATGGACTGCCCATCCACGTATAATGCTTTGTTAGGACGTCCTTGGATCCATGATATGAAGGCAGTCTCCTCGACGTTACACCAAGCGATCAAGTTCTCTACACCTTGGGGTGTCAGAGAGATCAAAGGATGGCAAGAGAATGTTACCAAGCAGCGTTTAAGGGCTTGGAGCAATCTCCTTCATCAGCATAGCAACTACAGGCGTTCATTCCTATGGACAGGGCGACAAAGGAAGAAGACGATAATTTAGAAAAATTAATTTTAGATCCTGAAAATCCTGAAAAACTCTTGTCCATAGGAATGGACCTAGCTCCTGAGGTAAGAAGGGAGCTAATTTCTTTTCTAACAAATAACCTAGATTGTTTTGCTTGGTCCTATGATGATATGACAGGTATAAGCCCGGACGTCATTGAACACCAACTGAACGTCGACCCCACATTCAAGCCGGTCAGACAGAAAAGACGGAAATTTGCACCAGAACGGAATAGAATTGTTAATGAGGAGGTTCAGAAATTATTGAAAATTGGGTCTATTAGAGAGGTAAAGTATCCAGATTGGGTTGCTAATGTTGTGGTCGTCCCAAAGAAAAATGGTAAGCACCGAGTATGCATTGATTTCACCGATTTGAACATAGCTTGTCTGAAAGATTCTTTTCCACTGCCACACATCGACAGCCTAGTAGACGCAACGTCAGGCCATGAATTGTTAAGTTTTATGGACGCCGTCTCCGGGTACAATCAGATATTGATGCATCCAAACGACCAGGAGAAGACGTCGTTTATCACAGATCGTGGAACTTATTGTTATAAGGTAATGCCTTTTGGGTTGAAAAACGCTGGTGCTACATACCAAAGATTAGTCAATCGCATGTTTGCCGCCCAGCTTGGGAAGACGATGGAAGTTTACATAGACGACATGTTAGTCAAGTCCTTGAAAGCGGAAGATCATATTAATCATTTGCAGCAGACGTTTGATCTTTTGAGAAGGTATAACATGAAACTCAACCCCGAAAAATGCACTTTCGGGGTGCAGTCTGGCAAGTTTTTAGGGTACTTGGTGTCAAAGAGAGGAATCGAAGCGAACCCATCACAAATCAAAGCTGTGTTGGACATCCCGTCGCCCAGGTGTGTGAAGGACGTCCAGCGCCTGACGGGCAAGATAGCTGCTATGACCAGATTTATATCTAAGTCCTCTGAAAAATGCCAACCATTCTTTGATATATTGAAGAAGAATAAAGAGTTTGTATGGAATGACGCCGCTGAAAAGGCACTTCAGGACTTGAAGGAATATCTCACGAGCCCCCATTTGCTTTCTAAGCCAAGTCCAGGTGAAACCTTGTATTTATACTTGTCTGTTGCCTCTAATGCTGTGAGTTCAGTGCTTGTTAGGGAAGAAGATAGGCGACAGAGCCCAGTATATTATGTTAGCAGAGCTTTGTTAGATACGGAGACGCGATATTCGACGATGGAAAAACTTGTTTTGGCCCTAGTAGCGTCTTCCAAGAAGTTGAGGCCGTATTTTCAGTGCCACCCAATTGTGGTCGTCACGACCTACCCTTTGCGGAACATCCTCCACAAGCCTGACTTGTCTGGGAGATTGGTGAAATGGGCGATTGAGCTGAGCGAATTTGATATCTCTTATGCCCCAAGAATAGCCATCAAATCACAAATCCTAGCCGACTTTCTGGCAGAGTTTAGCCCCAACCTTCAGGTAACAGCTAACAATGAATCTTTTTCTATTAAGAAACAGGTGAACTTGTCGCCCTGGACCCTCCACGTAGATGGATCTTCCAACGTGAAGGGAAGTGGACTAGGTATTGCACTTGAAACCCCCGACGGTGAGCAAATTGTCCAGGCGATAAGATGTGGTTTCAAGGCGACGAATAATGAAGCTGAATATGAAGCCCTCATAGCCGGACTTAAGCTAGCATCAGAATTGGGTGCCAAAGTTCTGGAAGTAAAAAGTGACTCACAGTTAGTATCAAAGCAAATCAATGGTTCTTATCAGGCAAAAGACCAAAGGATGAAGAAATATCTGGATGTTGTGTCTGATTTGATCACACGATTTGACGCCTTGAAGATCACCCAGATAGGCAGAGAAGATAATCGGAAGGCCGACGCCCTTGCCAATATTGGATCTTCCATAGAAGTTACAGAGACAAAACAAATCCCATTGTTCTATCTGAAAACACCGGCGATCGAGGTAAATAACCGAATTGTGTTAAATAACAGCTTGACTTGGGACTGGCGATCCCCTTTGCTTTCATATCTGTTGCAGGGTAAATTGCCTTCTGATAAGAGTGAAGCGCGACGAATAGTTGTTAGAGCTGCCAGATTCACTACTATAGGCGACGATCTTTATAGACGCACTTTTACTGGTGGACCTTTGTTAAGATGTGTCTCCCCATCAGAGGCAACATATGTGTTGAGAGAAATTCATGAAGGTGATTGTGGTGATCATAGTGGAAGTCGTTCACTTATAAGAAAGGTGACTAGAGCAGGATACTTGTAACATCCCAGCGCCTCGCTCTCGAAATTGTCCGCTTTGGGGAATCTTCACCCCTCACGGTTTTAAAACGCGTCGAGAGGGGGAGGTATCCAGACCAATATATAGCACCTTTCGTTCTCCTCCCCAGCCGATGTGGGACTTTACAATCCACCCCCCTTGGGGCCCAGCGCCTTCGCTGGCACATCGACCTGAACCTGGCTCTGATACCATCTGTAACATCCCAGCGCCTCGCTCTCGAAATTGTCCGCTTTGGAGAATCCTCAGTATTGTAAAGTCCCACATCGGCTGGGGAGGAGAACGAAAGGTGCTATATATAGGCTTGGATACCTCCTCCTCTTGACGCGTTTTAAAGCCGTGAGGGGTGTGGATTCCCCAAAGCGGACAATTTCGAGAGCGAGGCGCTGGGATTTTACAGATGGTATCAGAGCCAGGCTCGGGTCGATATGCCAGCGAGGGCGCTCGGCCCCAAGGGGGGTGGATTGTAAAGTCCCACATCGGCTGGGGAGGAGAACGAAAGGTGCTATATATAGGCCTGGATACCTCCCCCTCTTGACGCGTTTTAAAGCCGTGAGGGGTGAGGATTCCCCAAAGCGGACAATTTCGAGGGCGAGACACTGGGATGTTACAGATGTCTGTAAAATCCCAGCGCCTCGCTCTCGAAATTGTCCGCTTTGGGGAATCCACACCCCTCACGGCTTTAAAACGCGTCAAGAGGGGGAGGTATTCAAGCCTATATATAGCACCTTTCGTTCTCCTCCCCAGCCGATGTGGGACTTTACAATCCACCCCCCTTGGGGCCCAGCGCCCTCGCTGGCACATCGACCCGAGCCTGGCTCTGATACCATCTGTAACATCCCAGCGCCTCGCTCTCGAAATTGTCCGCTTTGGGGAAGCCTCACCCCTCACGGTTTTAAAACGCGTCTAGAGGGGGAGGTATCCAGGCCTATATATAGATCCTTTCGTTCTCCTACCCAGCCGATGTGGGACTTTACAATACTTTTGGCCGACCTTACAAAAAGATGCAGTGAGCATGGTGACTAAGTGCGAGCGATGTCAGAAGTTTTGCACTGTGGCAAGACAGCCCCCAGAACAGCTTCATGTAATAGTGCCATCATGGCCTTTTCTCAAATGGGGAATGGATATCGTTGGTAAGTTTACTCCAGCACCTGGACGTCTAGTGTTTCTATTGGTCGCCACGGACTATTTTACCAAGTGGGTAGAAGCTGTCGCCTTGAGCCAGGTACAAGAACCCCAGGTAATTGATTTTGTTTGGAAAAACATAGTATGTAGATTTGGTTTGCCCCAGGAAATTGTATGTGATAAGGATCTCAATTTATTGGAAGACAATTTAGAAAATTTTGTGATAAATGGCATATTAAGCTTAAGTTTTCCACCCCTAGGAATCCTCAATCTAATGGGCAGGCTGAAGCCAGTAATAAGACTATAGTTACATCTTTAAAAAAGAGGTTAGATAAGGCCAAAGGTAGAGGGGCTGAGGAGTTGCCCGCCGTCTTATGGGCGTACCGAACGACGTCTAGGACGTCAACTGGTGAAACGCCTTTCTCTCTAGTTTATGGATCTGAAGCTATGATACTAGTAGAGGTAGGAATTCCATCTTTAAGGAGACAATGGACTAGAGAAGAATCTAACAATGAACATTTAGCCCAAGATTTAGACTTGCTAGATGAACGTAGGGAACAAGCTCTTGTTATAATTGCCGCCTATCAACAAAGGGCGACAAAATTTTGGAACAAAGGTGTTAAGGAGCGCCATTTCCAAGTAGGAGATTGGGTTCTTCGAAAAATCTTTCCTAATACACCTGAGCATAAAGATGGAAAGTTAAATGCTTCATATGAGGGCCCTTATAAGGTGATCGAAATCATTGGTCCTGGTGCTTACAAGTTGATTGACGTCCATGGTAAAGACGTCCCAAGGAGTTGGAATGTCATCCATCTCAAGAGGTATTATTTCTAAATTATTTGATTATTTGATTTAAAGAACGATGATACTGACACGATTATTTGTGAAAGAATGCAAATGATGAGAAACGCCTGTAGGCGACGAGCCCAGCTAGAAGACCTAGTGTATGATGATATATTTAGTTGTGGTCGTGACAATCTGATGCTACTTAACCCTATTTTTTGAGTTGTTTTGTTATGAGATGTCAATTCCCAGATAATGTGATGAATTGATGCCAAAAGGACTTGATGATAAGACGACGCCAAGATGGCATGATGACATGACGCCCTGGGAGGCTGATGAGATACTTTGAGTAACTCAGTGATTAATGGATGACAAGTTGATTTGAAAAAGGTATATATTACCTGAATTATTTTGAGTGATTTTTATTCGATTGATTGATAGTCGACATTAGACTAATGTTTGATAGTCCCTTGGCAGGGCCACTAACGTTTGCTTAAGGTACGAACGTCCATGTATTGATGAATTAAATGATCTTGTTAACCTTTATGATTCTTTTAGTAATTAGTGGTTATTTATTTTTCGAGGTACCTCTCGCACCCTTGGTGGTGTGAATGTCAAATGAAAGAGACGTTTACATGATGAAGAGTAAATGAGGTAAAGTGGTATGAAAGACACACAACAAGAAGATAGAAATGTGGTTTGCATTATGATAAAAAGAAAAAAAAATACATGAGTACTTGAGATATAAAGATGAAGAAATAATATGACTAAGCCCTGCCGCTGCCTTGATTGCCCTCGCCTTGGTTGTTGCCCTCTTGATTGTCGCCCTGAGTCCTCATCCTCATCTCATTGATCGTTTGATTATCCTCTTGAGAAGGATTGGACTCGGATTCATCCTCAGGGAAAAGCTGATAATAGTCGTCGATGACATCATCGGGCTTCCATTTGACGTGCTTGCCACTCTTGTATTCTTTCATGAGCTCCATCCGAGCGCGAGCATCGACTTCTAAGATATGAGTCTCATAGTTTTCAGACATCTGACTCATATCCTTCTCCAACTGGTGATAGGCAGCTTCCCATTTATCCTTGGCCGACTGGAGAGCTTTAATCTCTTCATCTTTAGCCGATGACTCAGCTCTGGCTTGATTGATGAAATCCTTAAGATTCTCGACGTCTTTGAAGTGCTCAGTTTTCAGCTTCTCGATGGCGGCTTTCAGCTCTTCTTGCTTCTTGTCGGATTGTTTCATCAGCTCTTCCGCCCTCCTTCTATTTTCATTAGCTTGTTTTTTAAACTGAAGGGCGGATTTCAAGTCGGCCAAGACTTTTTCTTTGTCGGCCATGGCTGCATCCCTTTGGGCGACGAGCGTCACCGTGTCATCTTCATTTTCCTCAGCATGGTGGAGAAGAACTTGTAGGGACTGAGAATGAAAGGGATGAGAGTAATTAGAGACTTCTAGCGATAAATAGATAAAACTGAATTAACAATTGATTAAGATAGAATACCTTCATTTGATGGCGGACAGCCTTCTTGAAAGCCTCTTTCCTCCCAAGGGACTCTAGGGCGGCTTTATCATACTCAAACTCCAATTTGCTTAACTCGGAGTAGACGCCGTCCCATCCTTCTTTATTCCTGACAGAAGAGTTGGGAGGAATGGTCAGGATGACTTCGCCAGAGTCTTCTTTGTCGCCCTTGGCCTTGGCAGATTTTGAGGACTTAGAAGTCCTAGATCTTTTGGTGACGGGCTCTTTGGCGGGCACCTCTGCAGGTCTCTTTCCCAGTGAGACAACTTCTTTGTTTGCAGGAGATACAGGCTTATTATTTTTTGGCTGAGGAGGTTGAGGAGAAGGAGCTGTAGTGGATTCAGGATTTGGGGGAGGGGCGCCACGGGGGTCGTGTCCTTCTTTTCTTGCCTCGGCGTCATACTCCCCCCTCTTTGCCTTGAGCTTCTCCAGCCGCTCAGCCCTGGCTCTAAGAAGAGCTTCTTTGTTTATTTTTTGCTCAGTAGCCTTGGGAATGATCTTCTTTCCTGGTTGACAGAAAGAAGATAGAGTAAGATGACTAAGATGAGAGCACTTGAATTGAATACAGAGTATAGGCGTCGAGAGACTTACTTTCCATCATGACTTTGAAATTCCGCTGGTCTGCCGGAATTTGGAGAATTTTCTTTATTTTCTTTTTAGTGTCGGTGTTGGAGCGCGGAGAGATCCTCAACTCATACGCACCTGCAAGATAAGTAAGATATTATAAATCAGATGACAAATGCAATGAGAAAAATATTATTCAGACGACGACTTACTTAAGCGACGCCACATTGGAGATACATAATCCTCCTGGGTGACAGATTGGAAGGGCACCATTACAAATCGTGCATCCCACTGACGATCATTGGGCAACGACCCATACGTCCAAGTTGGTAGCCCTTCCTTGGCTTAGATGAAGGAGTAGACGCCCATCCTAATTTCTTGAAGTTTATAGGAGCCGAATAGATCAAACATATCTAAGTCGACTCCTATTTCGTGGTACATTATCTCAGCCATAGCGATGAGACGCCAGGCATGAGGAGAAAGTTGAGAGGGAGAAATTTCATAAAAAACACATAGATCTAGAGCTATGTTCGGAAGAGGAAAGGGGTTGACATAGCGGAAACTTTCAAAACTTAAAGCAATGGTGTCGCTAGACCAAGAGTCAAGAGCTTCCCCGTCTTCAGGCAACCTAAAGGGAACTCTAGGGTCAAAATAATAGAGTGATGGCATTTTTGAGATTTCTAAGACCCTAAGATGTGGTTCTTTGACATCATTAAGGATGTCGGCCCTAGACGTCGGTAAGCCCCCAATTTCGCAAGCATATGGGGCATTTATGATTTGGGGGTTGGATTTCCTCCCAGAACTAGTTGAGGGCGATGAACCAGCATCGACCCACTCTTGATAGCGACTATCATAAATTTTCAAATATTTCCCAGAAGTTTTGGGTTTCCTAATTTTCATAATTTGTTTTCCTTTTTTCGACGTATCTACTAAATCTACAGGATTTTCCCTAGAAGTTTCAGTAGTCTCTAAGTCAACTATAATGTTGGAATTACTAGAAGAAGAAGAAGAACTAGACTGGGCATTTTCACTAATATGCAATTGATCAGAGGCAGTTTTCTCAGAATCAGATTGAGATGACGACATAACTACGAAATTTCTCATGAAAGTAGTAAAAGACAAGATTTTTGGTAAAAAAATACCTTGCAGAAAATGGGATGACCCGTTGATGTGAGCGAATGAACAAAGTTTTGATTTCTTCAAGGTTTGGAAGAATGGAGAAGAAGGAGCGTCAGCGAAGGAAGATGGGAAAATGAACAGTCGAAATGGAGTATATGCAAACTGTTTGACGTCGTTAAGTTACGACGTTACTTTAGTGAAACCATCCAGGTCCTTCGTTTGGGAGGGAAAAAAGAGGAAAAATGTTTGCAAGCATCTGGGCCGTTGAAAATGGAGAAACCGCTACTTCCCAATGTACGCTGACGTAAGCATTGAGAAGTGGGGGACTTAATGTTATATCCCGTTATGTCATAATGGGCCTGGGCCTTGGCAGAGGCCCAATAGCAAGATGGACGAATTCAGGACGTCGAAGACAACACTACCAACGGCTATGATTAGGAGTGACTTAGTCGCCCACCTTTTTCGGAGTAGTCGCCCACCTTTTTCGGAGCACGTGCAACGTCCCTTACCCATAACGGTCGCCTATAATTTCGCAACCACCAAGATGAATCCTCAACTATAAGAAGACCATGAACTCATTCAAGAACACACAAGCAATTCTCTGTGATCATCTTCTCTCTCTCTCTCTCTCTCTCTCTCTCTCTCTTCCTCTCTGAGTTCTCTCTCTCTGTGATTATCATTGTATTCTGGATTTAGTCTTTGTGATCAAGGCATTAACGCCTAGTTTGTAACCACCGTTGCCGGTGACCCCGTTTATTGTACTCAATCTTATTATTAATAAAGAAGCCTTTATTATTCATTCTTATTCTATAGTTCCCCCAAACTGTGCATCAACAGTAGTCAAGTGGAGTTGTTTTAAAACCTTAACGCATTCAATTTATTTTATAATTTTAGATTAACATATACAAATTTCAATTATCTAAAACAATTAATTTCAACTATCTTGACCTATTTAACAGAATGATTTATAAGAGATACAGACTTATCCAGTTAAGTATAAAATTATTTTACAGTTATTTCACAGTTAACTGGATAAGTTTGTATCTCTTATAGATACTTCTTTTAAAATGAAATAGGTCAAGATAGTTGAAATTTTTTATGCTAAAAAGTTTTCAAAAATAAAAATATTTAAAGTTCTTCATTTATTTATATTATAATACAATTTTTTTTATTTTTAATAGTACAAATGACAAATTATAAACTTATAGATGAATTTTAATAGTCAAAATGGGGGGATTATGAGGGATGAGGAGAGAAAGATGAGGATAGAATCCGAACCCCATAGTGGAAGAATTGATTTTTATTTCTTGCTAACGTGGCACAATTGTGAAGCCTCAGATCATTTTAATGGACAGGATGCAAAGATTCTGAGGCATTCTGAGAAAAATGCCGCTGAAAATATCTGCTTCCAAAAATTTCCACCATGAACGGTTCGACTCATGCTACCGAACTGGAAAAACATATTGAATCACCTTATATGTATGTATGTATGCATGCATGCATGCATAATAATGTTTGGAGGATAAAATAAAATAGAAAATATTAAGTGCGTAGCAATAACTACATCTTTCGCTTAAAAAGTTGAGGGTGGAGATTTATATTACAATTAGCAATTTCCATGCGATGCACGGAAAGTAATTATTAAAAAAGATTATTTGAAATTATCCATTGATTATTCGTTGAATGTTTACTAATTTTTTTGAGCATGTTGAATAATTACTAATTTAATAGCCAATTATAGAAAACTATGCATTAATAATAAGGACCTTACTTACGTCATGTTCTTTTCTCTAGGTTCTCAAGTTCTTTTAATATGGGAGTGACATGTGTCCTTTTATAACAATCATTCATTCAATCTAATGGCCTATATTGAAAGAACTTGAGAACCTGGAGAAAGGAACATGATGTAAGTTTTTCCCTAATAATAATTAGTGTCCATTTATTTTAGAGCGAAAGAAAAAATATTGATACAAGAATTTTGGAATTTAAAACTAAATCCACACGAAATAAAAATTAATAATAAAAGAAAATCGGAAAATGAAAACTTAATCTATTTAAATTGTTTTTCTAACTTAAATAATTAAGTAACCATGAAGTACAATTATTATATTGTGGCAAGTGGCCCAATAGGAATGTTGTCACCACTTTCATTATATATATAATATAATAGATGCTTGAAAACTTCATATTTATAATGACTAGATCTCTTTATTTTAGAGCGAATAAAAAAATATTGTTTCAAGAATTTTGAAATTTTAAAACTGAATACAAACGAAATAAAAATTAATAATTAAAGGAATTTAGAAAAAGGATAATATTTTGTTTGAATTATCTTTTTTAACTTTAAATAATTAGGTATTCATGTGTCCAATCATATTGTACCAAAAGGTCCAATAGAAATGTTGTCATGTGATTTATATATATAACTAATAAAATATACTCATACACAAGCTAATCACATATAATTTAATTTTAATTCAACCACTTATATGAACCTTAGTCTTTCATGAAATTAGTGATTATAACCTACATGTTAAGTTATTTTATCTACGTCGTTCTATATAAAAAAAATATTGACCCACATGTAACATGCAACTCTATCCAATATATCGAAATATGTATAAACATATCAATAAATCCTTCAAAATATACATTCAAACTCTTCAAAAGTTATACTCATAAAAAAATGTGCAATATATAACTTCCTTACATGATCATCCACCCTTATTCTAATAGAGCATTAATTCATCTATCTAGCTATTATCTTCAGTGGTAATAAGAACCTCATTGGTCCGCACGGCTCTCTTCTAAATGTTTCTTCTCTATAGCAAGCATAATTCAAATACAAAACACCAACTAAATTGTGTTATCATGTTATTTCAAATTTTATTTTAGTTGATGCATGATTTTTCTCTCCTCACTTAATTGCACAATGACATTTTTGAAATTGCAATCAATTATTTGTAATCAAATTTGTGTAAATTTCAAATGCAATGAAATTGCAATCAATTATTTGTAATCAAATTCGTGTAAATTTCAAATGCAAAACAATCACTTAACCGTTGTTATCTACATAATTCAACAATCTAAAATCAGAACCCTTTGTCTTTAATTTGATTAAACTAGTCATTCCCCCATATGATGCACGGAAAATAATTATTTAAAAGATGTTATTTGAAATTATTCGTTGAATATTTACTAATTTAATAGCTAATTATAACAAATTATTGCATTAATAATAATAATCATGATTCATTTATTTTAGAAAATATTGATAAGAATTTCGGATTATTTTTCAATGTAATCCAATCAGTCATTAGCCACATAGGTAAAACTCGCGAAGAAGTTAGACCCATGTAATAGTATTTAGCACTGTTAATGTCATATTTTGATCCTTTTAAAAATATAGGAACTTATAAGAATCAAAATCTCAGCTTTTAAATTATAGGACCAAAACCCAAATTGGCAAACTATAAAGAACAAAAGTTAGTTTAACCCATAAAAATTTGTTGAGGTATTGGATTTTAATTGGAGATATCACAAATAAGGTAGCGAATCTAGTTCACCGGAGGAATTTCTCCTACGGAGCAACATCATTAATAAAGATTTCGTAGAAGAAGTTGGTTGGTGGCTTGGCTCCTAATGGCTATATTTCTAAATATATTCAATAACATTTTTTAAATTCCCCCAAATCCAAAAAAGCCTTAAAATTCTTGGAATAAAAAGGACAGGGGATTTCACCAAAAAAAAAAGGACAGGGGAAAAGAGAAGTAAAAAACCCTTTTCATTCTCTTCCAATCATGTTCAACACATAGCAGCGTTCACCGTACGGACGGGGGTGTTCTTTGAAGTGTAACCAAAGAATAATAAGCTCCACATGATCCTTTACTCAACAAAGAAGAATGTGTCCCTTTCTCAACCACTTTCCCTTTATCCAAAACAGCAATCATATCACAATTCTGTATAGTACTCAACCTGTGGGCCACCACCACACTTGTCCTCCCCACCATCACTCTCTCCAATGCCTCCTGCACCACCTTCTCTGATTGGCTATCCAACGCACTCGTGGCCTCATCTAACAATAACACCCTTGGATTTCTCAATATTGCCCTCGCGATAGCAATCCTCTGCTTTTGCCCCCCAGATAACTGTACTCCTCTGTCCCCACACGACGTATCATAGCCGTCCTTAAGGCTTGCGATGAAATCCTGAGCGTTCGCGGCTCTCGCTGCCTCTATGATCTCTGATTCTGTAATCTTATCCGACGATCCGTATGCGATGTTCTCCCTTATGGTCCCACTAAATAATGTTGGCTCTTGGGACACCAATGCTATGTGTTTTCTAAGTGATCTTAGCTGGTATGATCTTATGTCTTTTCCGTCCATCGTGACCGTTCCTTTTTGTGGGTCGTAGAAGCGCTCTATGAGCCCAATAATGGTGGATTTCCCGGATCCGCTTTGGCCCACTAGTGCAGTTGATTTCCCGGAGTCAATTTTTAGTGAGAAGCCTTCGAAAATGGTCACGTTGGGCCGGGCCGGGTAGGCAAAGTGGATGTCGCGAAGCTCGATGTTGCCTGTTATTCTCTCGGGCGTGAGCCCGTCGGGGTCCTGTGGCTCGATCTTGGTGTATTTGTCGAGGACAGCGAACACCGAGCCCATGGAGTCTGAGCCCTTGGCGAGGTCCGAGGTCATGCTTCCGGCGTCCGCAATGACCCGGCCCGTGCTGACTAATATCATGAAGGTTTCGAACATTGCTTTGGAGTGGATTTGACCTTGGGAGATAAGCTTGCCACCATACCAAAAGTCTAAGGCCCAAGTACATGACATGATGCCTTGGGAACAGCCCAGGCCTAGTCCTGCGTACCAGGATTGGCGGATGCTCTCTTTTCTTGGGCCTTCTTGGGCTTTTTCAAGCATTTTTAATATGCGATCTTGGGAAGAGAAGGCAGTGACGGTTCTTAGATTTGAAACAGCTTCTGCAGCTAACTTGCTGCTTTCCTCTTGGGCTTTAATGGCTTTGCTAGACATGCTTTTGAGAAGGACACGCCTTGTGTAGAAGCATGTGATGATGAGAGGTTGAATAGCAATCATAACTAGAGCCAATCTCCATGCAATGACCAATCCCATTGTGCAGGCTATTGTCACCGCTGAACATGTTTGTACTAGTAGAGCCATTCTATCCCCCACCAAAGACCTCACCTGGGAATTAAATTTGCAACCGTAAAATAATTAGACTTGTAATAACATAGCCAATATGCTACCTATCCAATTTCAATAGCTCGAAAACATGCTCTCCACTTTGTATATATTCATCAAGTTTTCGACTATTAACCAGCAGGTATTCAGGTCAAAAAAAAAAAACCAACAGGTATTGTGCCTAGTGGAGGTGTTAATACTACTCTATCCTTGTTATAAGACCACTTCTAGTACAAATATGTTGTCCAACATATAAGTCAAATTTTATATTGTTAAAGATTATTTTGAATAATCCTATCAATTTCAGGCATACCCAATTACCTAACTAACAAACCTTTTATGTGAAAAAATTGTTAAAATAAACTTATAAATAATGTGAGAGTGGTACATCAGAATATGGCGAACCAATGTTGAACTCCTTGATTAAAGATGTGTTCATATTTACTACTTTATGTACATGTGCTAATATAAAAAAAATTATAGTAAAATGCTTCTCAGCTCAAAATGTTGATTATGGGAAGATCACGAGAGAGATAGAAAAACTTACCACATTGGCATCTTTGGCAAGTCGAGAGCAAATAGCACCACTTGAATTTTCATCCTGATCGAACCATCCAACTTCAAAAGTGAGGATCTTGGAGAGCATCCTCTCTCTAACCCTTTTGGTAAGGTACTCTCCCATGTAAGCAAAATAATAATGCTGGCTTATATTAATGAGTAGAGAGAAGATAGCCAACCCCATGAAGCTAAGAGCATAAATCCTAGTCTTCCTTTTGATCTCATCATGATCCGTCAAAAAATACACAGATATCATAGACCCCATTGCAAATGCATACAATGGCTGAACCGCACCAAACATAGCAGCACTTATACATCCCATAGTTGCTTGCTTCCATTCAGGCAAATTCAAAGCCAACAATCTCCTAAACGAAGGAACAGGCAATTTCTGATCTTCCTTAACATGATGACCATCTTCTTCATCAGCAACTGAAGCTGGATTTCTAGCCATTGAATTTGCAGAGCTAGAACGACTCACTAGAGAAAGCCTTCTGCTACTAGTATTGTTCATGTCTCTATTTGATATAGATGAAAGGGTCGTGACATTATCTTCATGTTGGCTTTTGAATTGTTCTGTTTGTTGTAGACGAACTAGCGATGTGTAAAGGCCATTGTTGTCTTGTATTAGTTCTTCATGGGAGCCCATTTCCATGATCTTACCATTCTGGACAACCGCAATTATGTCGGCATTTCGAATGGTGGATAAACGGTGGGCGATTATAATTGTGGTACGTCCTACGGCTGCATTGTCTAGAGCTTCTTGTACAACTCGTTCTGACTCTGAATCTAATGCACTTGTTGCTTCATCTAGTAGAAGTAGTCTTGGTTTCTTTATTATTGCTCTTGCTATGGCTATCCTTTGTTTTTGTCCCCCTGACATTTGGACTCCTCTTTCTCCAACCTGTGTGCAAGTAATTAATTGATTTTCATTAAAGAATCGTAAACATGATTTAAATGGTAAGGTGGGACAAAAAATGGTCAATTATTTAGTCATTTGAAAGTTGAAACAAGACAATTGTTTATTTTTTTGTTTTTGCCTTTGGAAGTGAGCTACCTAACATGCCAATTCAGGTTTTGTAAGTCACTAGCTAGTTAAGAAAATGACAATAATGATAGAATATAAGTGCATGTGGGGTATCCTTCAAGATTTTTTTGAGTATAATTCAGTTTCATCTCTGTGATGAATTAGTTTATTGTATGCTTACGTAATTTGTGCATGGTGAAAGGAGACAACCAAATTAACTACTTAGTGTGAATACACTTGCTACTAAATAAACAAATTGAAGTCAACTACTGATTTCTCTGTATTGATTTTTTTTGGGACTTTCCTATTAAGTATGTGTATTGGAATATGTGTTACTTATGCTTCTGAGTAGGTACTAATAGTATTTGTAACATGCGTTGACTTTTCAACGTAAACATCTAGACCATTGTGCTTGTACAGCAAGTATATCGTTCATCTAATAGATTTTTGTAGTATAATAATATTAATTTCAAAAAAGTCAAATTAATTATTTCAATTTATAATTGTTAAATAATGGAATGCAGAAAATTGACAGGACCGCGACAAGGGGAAAGATGCCGTATGGCTATAGGGAATTTTTTAAGATCAATGAGGTAATTGGAGAGAAAAAATAGGGAGATTCTTTGTGTATGGGGACGACCAGATTATCAATGGCTATATGATATGACATGAAATGATATCATTAAGGAAAAGAATATATCTTTTCCTCTTGTTTGAAGGGAAAAAGGGCACTTTTGGGCTTATCATTAGCACTAGTTTCAATTTAACTAGACTACTTTCAATTATATCTTTTCCTTATAGCAACAGTTATATTTAACTAGACTACTTTCAATTTAATCAGAGTTAAGTAGCATCATTGTATCAAAAAGAGTTAAGTAGCATAATTAAAGTTAATTAGCAACGAGCTCCATCAATTAAAGATACTTTAGTTCAATTAGTGAATGCACAAAAAGTTACTCTCTCTAGTCTCTAATATAAGAGTCAGTCGCAAAAAAAAAAACGTTTTTTAAGAAAACATGTGAATGCTAGTTTGGTGTATGAAGTTAATGTTTCTTTTCCAATATTGCTCATATTTATTATGATACTTTTAAGAGAGAGAAATACATAAGTATTAATAAATATGAAAGAGAGTTAGGTGCAAAAGAGGAAAAAACGCATTAAATGAGGAGAGAATGTGAGATGAACTCTTATATTAGGGACCAAAATCATTCAAATTTTGGCTCTTATATTAGGGATCAGAGGGAGTATATTTTTTTTTTTGGGTAATAGAGGGAGTATATTTTAGTACATGGTATATTGATAAAAAATATTTTAGAGTATTAAATTTGTCACTAAATTAGTTTAATATATATATGTTACTTTACCCACTTATTTAATTGCAACCATATCTCATTAAGTGTAGGGTAAATTAAAGTCCACAGTTTAATTAGTGGAAAATTATTGAGTACCTGAGTATCATAACCAAGGGGTAGGTGTGAGATGAAATTATGGGCATTAGAAGCTTTGGCAGCAGCAATAACATCTTCCATGGAAGCATCTTCCTTACCAAAGAGAACGTTCTCCTTGATGCTTGTGGCAAAAAGGGCAGGTTCTTGACTGACCAGACCCATCTGTGACCTCAGCCACTTAAGTTGCATCTTATGAATGCCCACACCATCTAGCCTTATCTCTCCCTCAAGTGGGTCATAAAATCTTTGCAAAAGTGATATCACCGTTGATTTCCCTGATCCACTCCCTCCCACTAATGCCACCGTCCTCCCTGCTGGAATCCTTAGGCTAAAATCGTTTAATATTATACTACCCGGCCTTGACGGGTACGCAAACTGCACATGTGAAAATTCCACTTCTCCTGTGACCCTATCCAAGGTCTCACCACTCATGTTGTCCGAATCAATCTCAGGAACCCTCTTTATCACTTCCATTATTCTCTCCCCTGCTGTACTAGCCTCCGAGAAATACTTCACATTTGATAAAGCCGACCCTAAAGATCTGTCACAAAAAAAATTAAAATGTCACTCTACGAGCTTATCACACACAAAATGTTCATTGACTAATCATTTTCTCAATATATCTTTCGGGGATCCTTCCCTATCTCATTAACTGATTAAAGTAAACATCGCCATGTGACACGTGAAGTTCACCGAAAAAAAATATTTTATGATTGTCCTATTTTTCAACGAGTAATAATTCAAGCTACGTTATGTTTTTTAATTATAAGGCATATGTGAAATGCATAAGCTTACGTAAATGATTGAACCATAACCACCAACTTATTAGTTACACATCATACCATATGTCATGTGTTTATTTAACAAAAAAATGATATTAGAGAGAGGTGAGGGATGAAAAGAATTACAGGCCGCCGACGGCGAGGGAGGCTCCGACGGCGAAAACGGTACCACCCTTAGCACCGTGGTACATGACCATGTGGCTACTAGAGCCGTCAATATGGGCCGAGCCCGTAGGGCCGGCCTGTTTTTGCTTAAGCCCTGTAGGGTCGGGCTTGGGATTTAGAGGGAAAAATAGGGGTGTAAGCCCTGAAGGGCCAGCCCTTAAGGGCTAGGGCTTTTGAGGGCCGGGCTGAGGGCCGACCCTGTTAGGCCCGACCCTTTTTCTTAAACTAAAAAAAATAAAAAAATAGAGATGTTCATTCTCAAAGTCCTTAATCTCAATGTAAGTTTGTAATAGTGTAATGGGTCAAATGTGCCAAGTTGCATCAATCTAATTAATGTTCAAGTTTTTATTTGCACAAGAAATTAATTGCATGAATTTAAATATGATTGTGAGTTTTTTATCAAATATGCTTGAAGGACAATTAATTATTTGCTAATAGATTCAAATATGCTTGAAAGACAATTTATTATTAGCTACTTTTTTTTGCAAATGATGGAGGTGATAATGCTTATGGTGTAAAGAAGAAATGAAAAAACTTGATATTTTTGTCAGTGGAGAAGATGAAGAGGCAACTAATAGCCAAACACAATCAAATGTTGTAGAATGATATTTATTGTGATTTTTTTTCTGAGTTGTAATTGTGTCTTGTGGATTATTAGTATTTGAATGTTTTTTTATTTCCTTATTAATGTTTTGGTTTATTTATATTAATACTTGAGTTTTATGTAGTATACTTGCGTATTAAAAGTTAAAACTTGTGTAGTATGTGGTTGAAATTTTAAATTTCTTATATGGGCCGAAGCCCTGAGGGCCGACCCTGGCCCAATTGCTCTAGGGCCGGGCTTTAGAAAACAGAGGTTTTTTTGAAAAAAAGCCCTGATGGGCTTGGCCCGTTTAGCCCTGACCCTTAAGGGCTTGGCCCTTAAGGGCCGGGCCGGCCCGTTTTGACAGCTCTAGTGGCTACCATAATAAGACATGAATGACCAAATGGCAAAAACGACGCCGTTGCTTCCTATAGCCAAGCCTTTAGCTAATCCTTGCTTGAGGCCCAATCTAACAGATCCTTGTAAAGCATGTGAGAAATTTTCTATTGTCTTATTCTCTCCCACGAAGGCATAAACAGTTCTAATGGAAGATATTGCCTGTTCAACTATTGTCCCCGCATGATTATACTCCTCCCTCATTTTTCTTGCCAACCCCATAAGAGTCCTTCCGTACAGTAAACCAGGTATCACAAGCAGGACTATAAATGGGAACCCCACAATTGCTAGCCTCCATAACATTGCAAAAGCTGCTATATAGCTCCCAATGAACATAAACATGTTCGTCAAGAAATTTGGCACCTGAAATATTAATATTCTCCATCAGAGTCATGAACCCATATAGATAGATAGATTTTCTTTTTCATTTTTTTTTGATGGTTAGAGTCATATATAAATTTGAAACCTTTTCAGCAATAGCATCTTGAATGACTAGGCTGTCGTTGGACACACTGGTGATGACCTCGGACGTGCTTGTCACGTGCAGATCGAAGTATGTCACGTCTTGCCTGAGCACGGCTTTCAAATATCTAGCTCTCATTCTCGCAGCTTGTCTTTCCCCTGTTCTTGTCCAGCAATATCCCTCTGAAATCGCCGGAACATAACACTTTAGTTAGTTAATTACTGGCACAAGTGGTTCATAGATCAAATAGAACTTAAAGAAAAAGTGGTTCATAACTAACTCACCAAGGAAACAAGCAACGAAGGCGCTAGCAGCCACATATAGCAATTTCACCGCATTCTACAACCCAAATAAATATAAACATGGGTAAGCTCAATAAGCTAATTAAAACATATATGCAATTGATTTTGTATTGAATCCCATCCTAAGATCAAGTTGATTGTTTTTTTTTTAAATGTTAAGAAAGTAAATTAGACCGCTAAATTATAACATATATATTAGAACATAGGTTAGTTGATACGTAAAAATGATCATTTTGTAAAGTAAGTATACAGAATAATTAATTTAAAATGATCCATTAAAGTCAAGTTGATCTGGTGGGGGCGTTTCATTGTTTGTGTGTATATGAGAAGAAGACCTGGTTGATGTTATGGGTGAAGGAGTTGGGATCAGTGGTGGAACTAGAGCCGATATTGTTCATGAGGCGGCTACTGAGGAGGAGGACGAGAGGGGTGTTGAAGCCATCACCAAGGGAGCCTATGACACCAAGAAACATGAGTAACCAGTCCAATCTGTCGGCGTGCATGAAAATGGATCTAATTGAACCATTTTTCTTCTTCTTGGATGGTGATGGTGATGATATAGCCACACTTGATTCCTGATCACCATCCATAGTTTTCATGTGCCCAACCACGTAGAAGAGGATGACTGACTACTTTGGTCCTTAATAGTGGACAAATTTTAAGGCAGCAAGCTTATGACTTCAAAGATTCGCCAGACGCTTCTGCGTTGGCTTTTGTGGGTTTGAAGTTTGAATAAAGAAGGAGAGCCACAAACAAATATTATTGCCACCCTCTTTATTTATAGAAATCGGAGCACCCTAGTCTGGGCCGCAACACAATATAATTTGTTACCACATACACCTTGGAAATAGAAAATGAAGTCATGAAAGAATAGTAGAAAACTGTATATTTAATTCATTTTTAGCATATACTCCTTTCCCATTCATAAGTCAATATATTTTAGATAGATCAAGAAAAACACTTAACTTCATTATCTTTCCAATAAAATCCAACAAATTTTCTACTCTTCTACATATATTTGATATTTACTATATCATATGAAAATAAAGTTAACATGTAATAAATTAAGGGTAAATTTATATAGTCACTTGAAATATTTAATGAAATGACTTCTTATATAAGACCAAATTAAATATTCTTTTTACTTGAGATGTTTGACAGCTCATTTTGAGAATACATTTTCAGGACAAACCATGAGTTTCAAAATGTGTTTTGAAAAATCACTCAAACACTCAAATTTTTGAAAATACATTTTGGGAGTCCAACCCATTAGATTTTCAAAAATTAAAAATCACTTTTTTTTCATTTTGGAAATGCATTTTCTCAATATGTAGGCTAGAAATGCATTTTCCCAAAATGCATTCTAGAAATAGGTTGCCAAATCGGCTGTATATTAACTATTAATGAACACCTTCTTTAGTCCCTATTACTAGGTTTTTGAAAAACAGGTTCATGACTTCGTCCTGATTCAATCGCGCACGTCTCTTATTTAGGGGTGAGCAAATCAAACCGAAAACCGAACCGAACCAAATTGAATTCGGTTGTTTCGGTTCGGTTAATTCGGTTTTCGGTTCTTATTCGTTTTTAAAGTTCGATTATTTCGATGTTCGATTTTCGGTTCGGTTTTAAAACAATATTTCGGTTCGGTTTCTAACACTAATCGTTTTCAATTCGGTTTTGATAATAGTCATAATTCGGTTTTCGGTTTTCACCGACAACCGAACCGAATAACCGAATGCTCTGCCCTACTCTTATTGGTCACAAACTCTAGACTCCAAATCTAGCGGGCATTGCACCGCTAGAACAACCATGTGAAAATCAATTTTAATATATCTAATATAAGGTAATAATAAAGTATTCATTTCATTTAATACTTAATATCTTTGAATTTTTAATACATTAAGTGTCCTAAAATAATGTTTATATATATACTATTACTTATTACTTACTATATTAAATCTAGAGTGTTTGTTGTCACTGAAAAAAATCAGCTTAATGTTTTAAAGATGAAAATGATTTAAGAAAATTACCTTAGAATAGTAACTGCTAATAAAAAATATTGTAAGTTGCTAAAATGTATAATAATGGATGCCAGTAAGAAAATGTGCTGGATGCAAATTAAATCAAATATATAAACTACTCTCTTATTTTTGTTGCTTTGAAAATATTTGATTACTTTTTGAAAATGTAAATATTATTTTTAAGTTGAAAAAGGAATTTTTATATAATTTTATACCAATGACGTTATTCAAGTATTTAAGTGGGAAAGATCGATGAAGAATTTGATGAAAATTCTTTGATAGTGATGTATATGTAATAAAACTTTCAGAATATTCGGATAACTAATATTATATTATTAATGACTAAATTTATAAAGTTATAGGCATCTATTGGTCTACTAGAGAAGTTTATTTGTGCATATTTTTATAGAACGAAAATGGAATATCTAATAGTAACTATCATTATTTTTAAGAAATGAATACCCCACTCAAGCGGGAAAATCCCAAATAAATCTCTCTCAATACCCAAAAGGACAAGTGAGGAACCTAAACTTCCAAAAGGACTATGAAGGAATCAGCACCTACCTGTCATTTTAAAATTTTGCGAAAAGACAAAATTGCTCTCATCCTAAAACACAAATTGCAAGAAGAGGGTGGGTTTAGGGTGGGGTAGTAATTTGTGTTTTAAAATAGGGGCAATTTTGCCTTTTCGCAAAATTTTAAAATGACAGGTAGGTGCTGGTTCCTTCATAGTCCTTTTGAAAGTTTAGGTTCCTCACTTATCCTTTTGGGTATTAGGAGAGATTTATTTGGGATTTTCCCCACTCAAGCTGACCGTTAATTCTTAATAATATATTTTCTTAGTAGTTAATAGAGGATAATGGATGTCAAACTAGCTAGGAAGAATATTTTCTAAAGTTAGTTATAACTAGTCAGATTATTTTGAGAAAAAAATATTATTGTGCAACTTAACATGTATAAATGAATTTCTGAAAGTGACCAAAGAAATTAATTCAGTAAAGTTGGTAAATACTCCCTCTGGTCCTTATTATAAGTCACCAACCGCCACTAAATTTTGATCCTTAATATAAGTCACTAACTAACATTAACTAACTCATTTATTAAAGTTTTCCCAATATACCCATAGCATTGGAAAATGAACATTGGAAGATGAGAAGAGAGAGAAGATGAAAAAGCACATGTATACTCATAAAGATGAAAAAGGTAGTGGACCATAGTAATAAAGGTGAGAGGGGCAAAAATGGAAAAGACAAAAAAAATAAGACCTATTTAATGATGCAACTTCCATTAACCTCCATTCCTTGGTATGTACAATTTGGGTGGTTGGCGACTTATAAATAGTGCCGGAGGAAGTATTGTTTTTATCAAAAGTACCTAATTTCTTTGATTCAAGTGTTTCAGTCAACTTTTCCTAACACGAGTGTAATTAAAATAGTTTGAATGCCTACTCATAATCGAAGCCATACACTGGATAGGGATCAAGTTTCATGATTGTCAAAACACTGAGAAGGGATTAGTATATCAAGTGAACAATCAGATTCAAATTTTACATAGATGATATTTTTGGAATAAAAAATTCCATTTTTCTAAATAATGATAGTTTTTTACCCGACAAATAGTGATAATTAAAAGATTACTTTTATTTTAATTTTTCATCTAATAAATTATTTCTTTAAAAAATTAGAAACTTTTAGAAAATTTTAAATTTATAGTATGGAGGTTTAGATGGAGATGAAGAGGAGCAGAAAAAGAACATAAAAAAGAAGGCATTCCACACCAATCATATAACATACTTTAATCTCATTTTCACTATAAAAAACAAGGAAAAGTGTCATACTCAATTACTTGGCAAATTTTCATTTCATTTTCAGTAAAATGTAATGTAAATGTAATCGCAATTACTTGGCAACTTTTCATTTCATTTTCAGTAAAATGTAATGTAAATGTAATCGATGGTTTTTTTACACGGAATTGAAATAAATCAGGAGGCGTTTAATTGAAACGTCAGACCCCCTCCAAACATTGAAAGAGAACTAAATTCAATAACTAATTTAACTCACTTTATTTGAAGAAGGTTAGTTAAGCTAATAATGTTAATTAATTAGCCTATTATTTCCATGTCTACTCCCTCCGGTCCTATTTATAAGTCGTCAACCGCCCATATTGTACAAACCAAGGAATGACAGTTAATGGCGGTTACATCATTAAATTGGTCTTGTTTTACTTTTCATTCTCATCTTTACCCCTCCTCACAACTATTAAATGAGTCATAATGAGACAAGCAAAAGTAAATGCAGAGAGGTCTCTTTTTTCAATGACAGGGGCATATTTAGAAAACTTTAATTAATGAGTTAGTTAGCGGTAGTTGGCGACTTATATATTAAGGACCAAAATTTAGTGGCGGTTAGCGACTTATAAATAGGACCGGAGGGAATATATATTTTTATATAGAAGAAAGTTGTATATACTCCCTCTAAACCTTTTTATAGGATACCAACTACACATTTATTTTGGTCCATTTTACAAGACACTTACTAGTTTTCAGTGAGTGTTAATTGCATTTTTCATGTATGCTTTAATGAGGGAGTGGGAGAAATGATCATTAATATGGAATTGGAATTAGTAGTATGGAGTACTCCCTCCGGTCCCTAATGTAAGAGCTAGCCGTCAAAAAAACGCTTCTTAAGAAAACATGTGAATGTTAGTTGGGTGTCTGAAGTTAATGCTTCTTTTCCAAAATTGCCCATATTTATTATGGTACTTTTAAGAGAGAGAAATACATAAGCATTAATAAATATGAAAGAGAGTTAGAGGTAAAGTAGGAAAAAATGCATTAAATGAGGAGAGAATATGGGGTGAGCTCTTACATTAGGGACCAAAACCATTCAAATTTTGGGCTCTTACATTAGGGACCGGAGGGAGTAATTGATAAGGAAATACTATAAATTACTTGATTTTATGACATATTTAATGATTTTAATGACTAATTTTATTGGTTTGTGTGAGATTTAATATTGGTACCTATAATAAAGACACAAGAGAATATTTAAGAAACGTAGCCTTCGTAAATAAAAAGTCTCAATACATGTGAGGAACGAGCGGCGTTGTATTAAATTTATGGCTTGCATTTCCATTAAAAGAATTACTACTGTGTGGTGCGAGAAGGGAGAGTAGAGGGAAATTAATTAATAACGTTTGACTTAAAAATCTCTTAGCAAAATCGTCATTAATGACGATATACTAGGTTGGCATTAAAGGCCCCTACAACAAGCAGAAATTTTTTTAACATTATCAGTACCATTATATTATTCGAATATGTATACGTAGCTAGCTGGATTTTATACTGATTATTTAAGAAACCTGGATTTTATACTGAATACTACCTCCGGTCTCTAATGTAAGAGTCAGCCGCCAAAAAAACGCTTCTTAAGAAAACATGTGAATGTTAGTTGGATGTCTGGAGTTAATGCTTCTTTTCCAAAATTGCCCATATTTATTATGGTACTTTTAAGAGAGAGAAATACATAACCATTAATAAATATGAAAGAGAGTTAGGGGTAAAGTAGGAAAAAATGCATTAAATGAGGAGAGAATGTGGGGTGAGCTCTTACATTAGGGACCGGAGGGAGTATTTAAGAAACCACTTACTCAAACTCAAGGTCAAACTTAAACTTTCATGATAAAAAAAACATTAAATTGCTTCAATGTTGGAGTCATGAGCAAGTCATCCTAAATATTGTGCTCGAATATAATTGTTCCTAATAATAGTACGTATCACACATCCGTCTTAATTTATAAAATATACTTAGATAAAAATGTAAATCTATCCTAATATGTTTCATCAAATCCAGTCGGAAATCTTAATTTTTTAATTAAATAGATATACAACAATAACAAAGTTTTATCCAGCTAAGTGGGTCGGCTACATGGATAAGATAATGTCATTGTGCCTTATCAATAGTTATATTTAGTGATATATGATTGATTAAAAGATCTTGTTGGATAATTTCTTTAATAGTTCTTTTTGGTTTCTCTCTCCCCTTTTAACAGATTCCACACTAGCTATTTGATCAACTATTATCATTGTCGCATCTAATTGTCGTGTTTTAACAAATCTAAACCATCTCAAGTGACTTTCTATCATTTTCTCCTCAATTGATGTTACCCCAACTCTTTTTTGAATATGATCATTCCTGATCCTATCTTTTATCGTATGTCCACACATCCGTCCATCTCAACATACTTATCTTTATCACCCTCATCTTATGTTTGTATTGTCCCTTAAGATCCCAACATTCACTATCATATAATATTGCTGGTCTAATAGCTACTCCCACCGTTCCTAAATATAGGACCTAAATGACTTTTTTGAAAAATCCTAAAAAAAGCAAAAAATAAGTTAATTATAAATTGATTTACCTAATTTTTTCTCTTAAACTAGTTTATTTTACCTATAAGCTAATGGATAATCTAAAAAGATATCAAATATGTCATCATTTAATAACCTATTTCACAACCTTAATCTTTCCAAAAAAAAATTATATAGGTCTTATATTTAGGAACGGAGGGAGTATATAATAAAACTTTCCTTAGCCTTATATCTTGAATTTATTACAACCACACAAAACCCTAGTAGCTTTTCAACATTTAAACCATCTAGCTAGAATTCTGTTATTTTATAGTCATCTATTTCACAATCTTTTTGTATAATCGATCCCAAATGTTTAAAGTTTTAAACTTGTCCACATGTGGTATATATAGTCTAGTCTCCCAATTTAACTTCTACTATCTTGGTATTGTGAGTTTGCCTATTATTAAAACTATAGTCTATATATATTGTCTTACATGCTAAGTTGAAAATCTTGTGACTCTAGAGTAGTCATTCTCTATAACTTTAGTTTTCAATTGATTTATTCTTTTGAGTCACCTAAAAGGACTATATATCATCTGCAAAAAGTATGCATTTAGAAATTTCTTCTTGGATATTGCAATTATGACATCCAAAATTAGATTGAACAAATATTAGATCAATGCCGAAGCATGAGATTGATAGTTGATATAGTCATATAGATATAAATAGTAAAGATGTGCTTCATATACAACACTAACCCCTAATTAATACTTTTTTAATTCACCTATTTAATACTTATTCAAACTTAAATAATAAAGTAAAATTTATTTTAAGTGAGGTGGTTAATAAACAGTTGTTTAATTTATTGTTTTGGCTCAAACAAAATTGAATTGTTGTTTTTTCCATTGCCTTTAGAATATCATGATACACATAAAAACAATTCTAAAAAATAACTTATAAATCAAAATGAAAATAGAAGAGTATACAATAATATACCTGAATGGATGTTAAGAAAAAGAATAGTGGAATGGTGAACGATCAGTTATAGAAAAAAATTATCAAAAAAAGGAGTGGTGATCGATCGACAACTACATCCAATCAGTTTAGATGGATTTCATGCTTAATTTTTGGGGAGAAGAACCGAATCTCTTATAACTGATTCAACTAATTTGGATGTATTATTTCTGGGAGAAGAACTACTTTTCTCATAGAATTCTAGACCTTGGATAGACAGAATATTTCAAACAGTTAATTACAGTCGTATTTAGGCATAAATTCTCAACGACTTTATAGGCAAAAAAGTTTTACGATTTTAAAAAGGCAATGACCCTATTTTGTTTTTCAAGTGACCACTCTGGACCACTGGACACCCTAAACTAACACCAGGTACAATTTTAGCCTTGAAGTAATCAAAGCGGTCCAATTTTACCCTCTGACCAATGTAATGTTGACATGTTTCGTCCATGTGTCAAGATTACATTCCATGTGTCAACATTACATTTGTAAGAGGGTAAAATTGGACCACTTTGGTTACTTAATTGTACTCGTGTTAGTTTAGGGTGCCCAGTGGTCCATAATAGTTACTTGAATGGTAAAATAGGGTCATTACCCTTCTAAAAAATAGTTTTGGTCCCATAGCTTCATTCTATTAACGAACAATCACTAAATTTAATTTTAGTAAACTTGTAAAATTGGTTAAATAACTAGCTAATTGTACCATCCATCAATGGACCTCACCATGTAAAATATAATAGCAGGTGATCCGATGATGATATTTTATTATTATTACAAGATATAAAACTTATCCCTAAAATTAAAAGGACAGTGACTCTATTTTGCCCTTCAAGTAACCATGCACTCTATACCACTAGACACCCTAAACTAATAATGGGTAAAATTTTACCCTCGAAGTAACCAAAGTGATCCAATTTTACGACGAATGTAATGTTAACACGTGGAATGTAATGTTGACACGTGGATGACATGTGTCAACACTACATTCGTCAGAGGGTAAAATTGTACCACTTTGGTTACTTGAAGGGTAAAATTGTACATGTTGTTAGTTTATGGTGCCCAGTTGTCTAGGGTGGTTACTTGAAAGGCAAAATAGGGTCATTGCCCAAATTTAAAAAAACATAAATGATAAATCATTCATACATCAACTCATTAAAATAGGCTTGGTAAAATACAAATATGATGGAACTAACTAAGTCGATTCTTCACTATATGTTAAATTTGCTTGAGCATTGATCCAAGCAGAATTTTTTTGCTAATTTATTGCGCAACGTGGTAGTCAGTATTAAATAAAATGATTTAATTTACAATATGTATGAAAAATAATAATATTTTAGAAAATAAAATTTTATATTGTTCACTGTGAATCGCAAAAAGAAGTTGTAATTAATCGCACTGATATTATCTTAATATTAGTGTGATTCGCGGTGAATTTCACACTATTCCTTGTTGAAAGCACGTACACTACCTCTTTTTGCCACCTTCACTATTAGTATTATATATGTTGAATTTTTTCCGTTACTTCACCTATTATTATCTGATATTATTCTAACGTATAATTAGGTGTTCGACAAATGAAACCATAGTTTAAATGAGTAATAATGAGGTCACCAAGAATAACTTTAATCCTATATATTACGTATACAAATTTTAGATATCATATTATAGAGGCTATTATAACGGGGACAAGAGTTAAATCATGGGGAATTTGCACTGTAGTCCCTGGTAAGGGAAATTAATACTGGAAGGTCTCAATACATTCCAAAATAATTATAAAGTCCCAGGGGCCCTTTACTGCAATTGTTTGCTTATCTTCAATGACCATTTTGCCCTCATAAGATGAAAGCATAGTGTCCCTGTAGGTAGGGGTGGGCATTCGGTTTTTCGGTTCATAACCGAACCGAAACCGAAAATAACCGATAACCGAATTGTCTATAAATCGTAAACCGAAACCGAAACCGAATAACCAATAACCATAACCGAAAAACCGAATTAATTTCGGTTCGGTTATGGTTATTTTTCGGTTAATTTTGGGCTTTTTTTGTTTTATGGTCCAAACGAATTTTTTTAAGATTGGTCATGCATTTTAAGTTTCCTCCACACCTAGTTATACTTTCAACACAATCTATACAATTTTTTCTCACAAAATAAGAGCAACTAAAATTCAAAGTATCAACCAAACAAAAAATTACATTCAAATAAAAAGCATTTTTAGGACAACAACCAACAAAAATAAAAGAGCCACCCAATTTGTCCTAATCTTGAGTAGAGGATAGCAAACTCAACATAAACATCAAATTCATTGTTTACTAAAGATCCTCCAAAAGTACATCGTCAGCATGTAATGTTTTGCTTCAACCAAAGCAAAAATTTTATCCTTTACAAGTTTAGACTGAACAAATGAAAACTACAAAATGTTAAAAGTCGTCCAATATTAGTAATTTCCTCTTAATATGGAACTATCTATTGAATTCTGTAAAAGATATTTGAGGCAAACTTAGAGTATAATCTTAAACATTGAATGAGCAAAAAAATAATAAGAGAAAAAATTGGAATATGGAGAGGGTGAAAAAGGAAAAGGAACATGTTGAATAAGTCGAAAAAACAATGAATTTCTCTTCTGAAACATATGGGTATTTTTTTTGTTTTAACCAAATTCATTTATCATTGATATTGATTTATTGGGTTTTTTTTAAAGCATATTGAATTTTTCGGTTTTTTTCGGTTAACCATTAATTTTTTTTAAAGAAACCGAAACCGAACCGATAACCGAAATGAGAATCAAATGAAAACCGAAACCGAAAACCGAAAACCGAAAAACCGATAACCATTTGGTTCGGTTTGGTTTTCGGTTTTCGGTTTGTTTTGCCCACCCCTACCTGTAGGGACCAGTGAGATGACAACCATCTTTAATGAGGACAAAATGGTCATTGAAGATAAGCAAACAATTGCAGGAAAGGCCCCTAGGACTTTATAATTATTTTGGAATGTGTTGAGACCTTCCAGTATTAATTTCCCTTACCAGGGACTACAATGCAAATTCCCCTTAAATTCCCCTTGATCAAGGGCTTGAGTTGATCAGTCACACGCGCACATAGTGCGCAGTCAGCACAATATATTTGGGCGTGTTAGAATTTTATATGGAAATCAAATGAAAGACACGTATCCACCTAGAACTTTATGGAAATCAAAGGCATATGTGCCCAGCACTGCAAATAATTTCATTACCGTGTGTAAAATATATATAATCCTTCAGAAAAACCCAATAAGTGATAAAATTAAGAACTTAGCATAAATGATGGCCAATATATTAAAGTTGAGCTGCCGCCTGATTAAGTATTCCTCCGGATTCAGCAAAGCGTGTACTCATATATTACCTCCTAATATAATTACGGTGTTTTGATGGTTAATAATGCATGTTGGCACTCATCAGTAAATTGAATCTCCTCGTCTTTTTCAGTATATCTCACAAGCAAATTAGAACTATTATATTAAAGAAGTTTTATCTTTATGAAAGTGAATCTCCTCGTTCGATCCTCGTTAATTCACCATTTAAATTGGTTGGGCTGACACAATTCATACTTTTTTTTATTACACACAATTCATACGTTACTACGTTAGTATAGAAGATCCATCATAATAAAATTGAATAGTAACAATATCCCCATATTTAAGTCAGAAATGATACCCCCATAAATTAACCAGAGCTTGCCTTTCTTTTTTCAGAGGGATTCTCCTTGATCATGCCAAAATTTTAAGTCTTGATTTGATATCAATCTCCATTTCCTCTTAGCTAGCATTATATTTGTAAATATTAAGTTCTTTGCCTCCTGGATTTTTTTTATACCTCCACTCAACACGTTTCCAATCGACGACAACTCTTTTCTAAAGATAAAGATCAATTATATACAATTCAGGGCTCTTTGCTAGAAAAATTATTTTAACTATCACGTGTTTAGTTTTCCCAGTATTAGCAATAAATAACACATAACATTTCCTTGAAAGTTTATATATAAAACATATTGCCTTGAAATATGAAACTTTCTTTTTATGCCGTCCGACTTTAGGAGGGATATCTCCCGCAATATCCTCGTCGATGGTTGTCTAGACAACCATCGACTAGGATATTGCGGGGAGGCATCTTCCTCATACAGATAGAAAATACAAGTTATGTTAACGTTATAATATAGCATTGTTATTTTCTCATACTCAATTATTTCAAATTGATTCTCTGAATAAAAATATTTTAAATTAATAGTAAATTATCATATGTGATTTTTCATCAATATGTATATAATTAGTAATCGTGGCTGCGTTGTCACCATCTGTTTAATATTATATCCTATGATTATATTATTTTTGGTGTGTTTTGCTTAAAACTTTCCATAAAAATATATACAAATCTAAATCCGCACGTCATGTCAAACGCAAGTCATGACGTTTATGTTATACTCCTTCCGGTCCTAAATATAAGACCTAATTGACTTTCTCTGAAAAATCCTTAAAAAACAAAATAAGTTAATTATAAATTGATTTACCTAATTTGTTCCCTTAAACTAGTTTATTTAACCTATAAACTAATGGATAATCTAAAAATATATCAAATATGTCATCATTTAATAACCTATTTCGCAACCTTAATCTCTACAAAAAAAAGTCAATTAGGTCCTATATTTAGGACCAGAGGTAGTACTATTTATTTTGAAATGCCGGCTGTTAACTCGTCATCAACATACTTTGGTAGTTCGGTTTACATTAATTATACACGTTCTTTGCATCTGATCGAAATCTAGCTCGTAATTAATTAATGAGAACTAATCAATTCCATACTCATCTATACTTCAATAATCTCTTGAACCAGCAGGTCTTCGGCTATCTTCTCTAGTTTTTGGGTTGTATGAACTCTTCTCTCATCATTATATGAGTTTTTTATACAGCTGAATTTTTTATCGGTTCGTTTTTATTTTCATTTCTCCTTTGGTTCCCTACAATTGTTATGCATGTTTCCCTAAAAATAAATTAGTTTGAGGGTTAAGACAACCATGAAAATTTCTTCTACACAATAATATTCATCTACCATTAGTTTTAGGGGAGTGTTGAAAAACTATATATAGCCTTTAAATTGTTTAGATGATTGTCACCTTTAATTTCGTTTTAATCTTGGTTTTGGTTGTATGGCTTTTTCTTTATAAATATATCAATTAAATAAATAAATAAAATTATATAATTAAAATTGGTATCATATATAGATTAGGCAAATTGATAAAAAAAATAAGATATCAAATTTATCTATAGCAGTGATTTAATTATGTGAATTGCAAAACATTGTTGTATGTGTTTATTCTACATCAACATATAACCAAATTCTTAAATATATTTTTAACAAAAAAATCAATTCAACAACTTCATTAACTGTTTCTTTTTTTTTCTCTACTTATTGGTCTTTGAACAAGAAAATTATCAATGCCTCAGTAATGCGCAAACTACCCAACTAGATATAAATCTCATTGAATTTTTAGTTCTGACTGGAGGATAAATGATACTATCTCCGGTCCTAAATATAGGACCTAATTGACTTTTTTTAGAGATTAAGGTTGTGAAATGAGTTATTAAATGATGACATATTTGTTATATTTTTAGATTATCCATTAGTTTAGAGGTAAAATAAACTAGTTTAAGGGAAAAAAAATTAAGTAAATCAATTTATAATTAACTTATTTTTCTTTTTAAGGATTTTCCAGAAAAAAGTCAATTAGGTCTTATATTTAGGACCAGAGAGAGTATATAGTTACTTTCTTAACATAATCAAGTTAAAGACGAAGTGACATTAATTCAAGGTGCGGTACATTTGATCAACTATTAATTAGTTTAGTTTTTTTTATTAAAATGGATCAGATATTACAAACTGGGGAAAAAATAATTAGAAAGAAAAACCACTGCCAGATAACAAGCTCAAGAGGATATTGTTTCAAGGCATGCAAGTAAACTATACGCATCGTTCGAAATGCATTACTACTCTGAAAAGTAAAACCAATCAGAAGATAATGCATGAATGATATTATTATTTCAGACTTACTGATGATTATGATCGATATAATCACATGTTTTCTTCTCTCAGTAAAAGGACTGATCAAATCACTGACATTATTATATAATACTATATGATTAGAATCCTTTGCATCAACCCAATCACTTTTATGTTCATGACAAATCTGGAATCGTAACATCATATATCTTATCAAATTTTGTAGGCGTTAAAATCCATCAACTTTCACAGTTCAATTTGTTTTTAAATAAAGTATCACTTTCTAATTGTTCCTAATTTTTCCCAAAATAACCCTAATAATGCTTATATATAATAAATAAACAAGAGAGCTAGACAACAAAAGTCGGTCCACTTGGTAAAGAGGTTAACTCATAACCATAAGGTTATAGGTTTAAATCCTGCCGAATAAAGACCTTATTGGCAGGCGATCTGCAAGTTCTATGTAAGCGTTTTTTGAGCCCGGATATCTGCCCTGCCCTGCCCTGACCTGACCTGACCCAATGACCTTGCTGGGTTTCCGAGACCCAACTCACCTAAACTCGTATAGATATAAAAAGAGAGGGAGAATGAGGATATAAATATATGATTAGCGTGGGTTGGTTGTATCATATGCTAATAACTAATTTAACTAATATCATTAATCTAATTAAATTAAGGAAGTGATATTATATTTAGGAATGATAGAGTATTAAGTATTGTTATATAATGAATTAAGAACACGCAATCATTTGCAAATAATTGCTTGGTAATGAAAAATAAATAATAATTTAGGGTCTAATTTAGGCTCACTTTAGCTACCTATCACATATAAATTAAAGTTTGGTTCTTAAAGTGCCCTCGAGATGTGAAAGCAATAAAATAGATTTTAAAATAAAGACGTTCAATCAGTCACTTTAATCTCTCATGCTCCCTCCTATAAAGGTATATATTTTCTTAGTGTGGTACACTGATTTTAGCTGAGAATTGATTCATCACTTAAATCTGACTCGACACCACATCCATAGGTGACCGACAACGGATATCTCGCTCTCTACTTTTTTTTTTAAAAAAGGAATATAATTAAGAATGAGATTAAACTTATTTATATCAAAATTATTTGATGGAACAAGTGAAAAGGAACGTTGAAATTTCTTTTAGTAAATGATACTCACAAAATTCCAATTATAAAATTCAGGGTCACCCAAAAAAAAAATCAAGATGTATAATCTCTTTAATGTAAAGTTTCAATGAGCAAATACTAATTATAATTTGTCCCGTCTTTAAAAAATGCTCCCAAGATTTGACATCACTAATGTAATAATCTGCTTCGTTCATATTAATCATAAAAGGGGGAGCATAATCGTTTATTTTTCCTTAAAGAAAAATTAGTATATCTCATCAACCAATTTGGTTACCCCTAAAATAATTTCGTCTGGAGTGTTATTTTTGTTTCAATAGAAGAGTTATTGAGATTTTTTTTCTTTTCCTCAATTGATTAAAATGATAGTTTTTTAGATAGTACAAAGCAGGTGTGCGAATTGATCAAACTTATAGTTACATAGATTTTTTCACTCGAACAGAAGTTGTCGCCTGTGATTTGACTAAAAATAATATTATGGTGGATGGGTGATGGATATTACGCGTGCCAGGTGATCTGCTAATTGCGATTTGGCTTTTTAGCCTAATCACGCAAGTCATTGATATTTAGGAGTACTTATTATTTAGTTGCTTCATTAAAGAAATTTAACATCATACGATATAAACATATAAAAAAACTTCTTTTTTCTTAAGAAAAATTAAGATCACTCTTAAACTTTCACTTGATTTTGTCAAATAAACCTTGAAATCGGTGGTTCTTTATATTTTCACTTAATTTCAATTTTAGACCCTAGACTTTTATATAGGTGGTTTTCATAATTTTATACCTTCATAACTATTGGTCCTTATTCTAAGTTTTTTTAGAGTTCAGGATCAACGGTAAATCATGAAAGATGCAAAGTTTAGGGACTAAAATTAAAATTGAGTTGAAGCTCAAGGACTAAAACTATCAATTTTAAAAATCAATGACCACAATTAAAATGAGTACAAATTCAACTAGCAAAACTAGTAGTAACCATTTTTTAAAACATAAAGGTAATATTTTAAGTTAAACCTAACAACGAGAGTGAGGAAGTGAGATCACTCTTTTTGTAATAAGAAAAATGTTTAAGTAGAATATAGCATATGAACCAACAGTAATGTTTTTTAGTACGCAGTAATCAATATCTCAGTGAATTAACACTACAAAAAAATCGCTGCTTAGCAGCGTTTACAAACAAACATGGGAAAGTATTGTGCAAAGTTGGTATGAAGCTTGCGACCTCGCGCCAAATTGACCTCAGTTACTCTTTCACAATTATTATTAAAATAACCACTATAACGTATTATAATATGTAAATAAAACATGCAAAAACATGGCAACGTTTACTAAACGCCACAATGTCTTAACACATTATATTCATTAACAAAATATATTAAATATATTGTGGCGTTTGGTAAACCCCGCAATATATTAACAACAAATGAATTTTTTTAGAACAAATATTAAATGCGTTGTGGCATTTAGTAAATGCTGCAATGTCGTAATACAAATTATTTTTTTAAAAAAATAATAAATACATTGAGGCGTTTAGTCAATACCACAATGTCTTAAGATAGATTAATTTTTTTAAAAAAAATAATAAATACATGGAGGAATTTAGTAAATGCCGCAATGTCTTAAAACAAAGTCATTTTTTTTTAAAAAAAATGAAACACATTGCAACGCTTAATGAACGTCAAAATGCACGGAAAATGATGTGAGCGGAATCAAATGGCGGAGTTTTTTTTTTGATCAAAAAATGGCGGAGTTTCGCAAGAGGCATTTATGAAACTTTCCGGCATTTAATAAACGCTGCAATTTCAAATAAAAGTATGAATGTAATCGCTATATAAACACAACCACGACTGTTCATTACCAATGCTTGTGAAAACCAGAGGGATCCACTGAGTTATTCCAATTCTCTCACTTATATCAATCTACCGATCTCTCTATGAGATGTCACGTCGTTTGAATAAGTGTGCACTTAGTGAGGAAGAAATGCAACGTCAGTGTGAGGAAGAATAGCATCGCCAAAATGAGGAGGTGTGACGTGGAGAAACATTTGATTTTAGAAGACATCCTTCGCCTGCATGTGTAATTGAATCCAATAGACGATGTGAGAATCTCGGTCACCGAAGGGAACATCTACAGGGCACATACTTTTGACCCAGAGGAGCTTCTCATGGGTTTTAATGAGAATGATCAGCCACACACACAGTTGGGCAGAAGGAGAAGGGTCCAATGCGCAGGGAGTGGGTCGTAATTAAGAGCATGGCCAGGGGAGCTGGAGAGCCATCGACAGCCAGCACACAGTGTTTGCAGCTCCGGATTAGGTTGCGAAAGGGGGAGGAAAGAGAAGGTAGGGAATGGATTCAATTCATAGTTTTAGTTAGCGGTGAGTGTATAATTTTATTGTTTTAATTTTTCATTAGTTTAATATTTTATTCACTTATATGATAAAATTTTGGGAAAATGTATAGATAATAACAGGGTGGTGACCACGAGAAGGCTGACAATGTGGCAAACACATCACCTTCCTGATAATACGAAGGTGGAGTTTGAGTATTTCGACACTATTGAGCAGCCTGTTGGAGAAGAAAGTGTGATACTCTGCCAGTTCCTCATAAATATTGGGGGAGATGACATCTATTTTCGATTGACTCGACGGACTGGAGGTTGGTGCCCAATCATTTGAAGCAGAGTGCATGGACTATTGTACAGGTACATTGAGTTTCATAAAAAAACTTGTCTTTTTCAGTGAATTGCCTAAATATTTAATATAAATATAGTAAGTAATATATTTATTTCTTTAGAAAATGTTTTAGGTTCCTGGGAGTTTGAAGAGTTTTACGTGGAGCCAGATATTGGATAGGTAGAAAGACCAGAAGAACATGTGGTTCAAGATCGATGGACGAGCTCATCACAGATATTCCTGATGGAGTGCCACGGGATGCATGAGAGAGATATGTGAGATGGAGGGCTAGAGAAAAGAAGAAATCAATTGTCATTTGTCGCCTTCCTCGACCTCCCTACAAAAGAAAATAATTAAACAGCAAGATTAATTATTTAATACTACCTCCGGTCCTAAATATAGGACCTAGATAATTTTTTTGTGAGAGGTTAAAGTTGCAAAATAGTCTATTAAATCATGGCACATTTGATATATTTTTAGATTATTCATTAGTTTATAAGTAAAATAAGCTAGTTTAAGGGAAAAAATTAGGTAAATCAATTTATAATTAACTTATTTTGCTATTTTTTAGGATTTTTCAAAAAAGTCAATTAGGTCTTATATTTAGGATCGGAGGGAGTATATCCGTTGCATAAAAAATACTCCCTCCGGTCCCTAATGTAAGAGCTAGTCGTCAAAAAAACGCTTCTTAAGAAAACATGTGAATGTTAGTTGGGTGTCTGGAGTTAGTGCTTCTTTTCCAAAATTGCCCATATTTATTATGCTACTTTTAAGAGAGAGAAGTACATGAGCATTAATAAATATGAAAGAGTGTTAGAGGTAAAGTAGGAAAAAATGCATTAAATGAGGAGAGAATATGGGGTGAGCTCTTACATTAGGGACCAAAATCATTCAAATTTTGAGTTCTTACATTAGGGACCGGAGGGAGTACTTCAGTTGTGGATAAATTAAACTTGAAAACTCACCTAACCGCACTTTATACGTATTTGTCTACATCCGAGATGAGATTCTCGAAGTTTTGAGGTACATAAAGTTGAGTGGTCTTTATTGTTGCATCATAATCTTCGTCCCTCATGCCGTACATATTGATTTTTTGGGCTGATTTTAAGATTATTAGTGTTAGTGAATTAGCCCACTTGACACGCGAGTGGAGATACCCTTAAAAAAAATACTAAAGCAGGAAAAATATTTACTGGTCTATTTTTTTTAAGATAGTGCAGGTGACACCATTCATCGCTGTCGTCCATCAATACTGTGCCCTACGCACGCAGCATCATGTTTTAATGTCATTATTCACGATCGAATATATACCAAATTAGTAATCCAACAGAGCAACACGCACGTATGATTCATATTCAAAAGGTGTGAGAAAAATATTATTACTTCGTAATTCAAGATTATGAAATAATTTCAAATTTAAGACCGTTTTAAATAAAAATCATTTTTAATTATTCCGAATGAAATGATGGCAACTCTATCTGCACTAGCCTAATTAATCATAACATGACTGATTAACACTTGATTAGTCTTAGTCTCTCCTCCAATTGGTTTTTTCAGTTATTACAATTATGGTAATAACTAGTTGGCTAGAACAGATTATTATGTCGTGAGAATATGATGCTTTGCAAATTGGATAGCGAAAATGGAACTCCTACTCCACCAATAAAGGCAATAATTTTCTTTGATGTTACGTTGAAGCCGTCGTGGGCAATAATAGGGGTGTGCAAATAAGACAGTAAAATTATCAATTGACAATAACGATAACAAATAACAGCCAAATATTATATATATATATATATACATATATATATATATATATATATATATATATATATATATATATATATATATATATATATATTAAATTTTCATAACGCGAATTTTATGAGGTCAATATTGTCATTTTCGAAGATTTACATATTGTAGACAGACGTAGCCTTATTGAATATGGAAATGTGATTGTAACATAAATATTGTTTGCTTATATATGTAGACCTTATAATCAATATGAATAATAAGCAAGAGAGGCACAGATTGAAATTCAATATGTACGGGATAAATTTAATTTGATCACATTACAAGTGATTATTCCATGCACGAATGAACTCATTCTATGTTATATTCTTCACCTCATTTTGATGGTTTTCATTTAACATGTGCAGCAATCAGCAAGATAAATATTCTAACAACTGTATTCAATATAAAACTCAGTCGACTATTTTAAGAAGATTAATTAATGAAGTTAATAAATCACTTTATAATATTTATATATCTTTTATTTTTCTCAAAAATAATTACTGATTTAAAAACTGGTATATGACCTAATTATGTGCAAAATAAGTCAAAAATCAAATACTACCTCCGGTCCTAAATATAGGACCTAATTGATTTTTTTTGGAGAGATTAAGGTTGGCGAAATAAGTTATTAAATGATGACATATTTGATATATGTTTAGGTTATCCATTAGTTTATAGGTAAAATAAACTAGTTTAAGGGAAATATTAGGTAAATCAATTTATAATTAACCTATTTTGTCTTTTTAAGGATTTTCCAGAAAAAGTCAATTAGGTCTTATATTTAGGACCGGAGGGAGTAGTTCATTTAACTTAGCTTCTTTTATATAAAAAGTTCACTAATCTTATGTTGAAAAATATAGAAAGAAGAGAGTACTTAATATAGTGGATATACAATTTGCAATTTCATTCATGATCCTTCTAAATAAATATTTCATTCAATTATTTACATTTCTTTGAAATATTCTTCACTGGCCTGCCATGATCATATGCCAGAAATACCCCATAACGGGATAACGGATAACGGACAACGAATTAACTATACAAATTGCGTTTGCATTATTTTTTATGGAACTCATGACTTTTTTCGGTGCCACTACTACTAGCAGAAATAATGGTACGGTGGAGCAACAAGGTCGTTCAAGTCTGGCGTGCCCCCACCATAGAAGATCCCAATTTAACTATCTATCTAACAATTTATTTTATTCTTTTAGTAGTATTGACATTCTCTAGCATACAGAAAATTTTCAATATTGGCCTCTCTCATATTAAAAGTTCATTAAATTGTTAGCCATGGGGAGCATGCAGGCATCTCAATTCTCATAGCAGGAGGTTTTAAATTTAACTTCGGGGATTCAACACCACATATATTAACCCAAAAGGAATTAGCTAATTTATGGGGTTCTTTATTTCACTTATAAATCGTTTCTTCAACTCAACTAATCTCACTGGACTACAAAAAAATCCGAATTACCGATGGAGATTACAGACAGATTTTTCGTCAATACAAAAGTTACCGACGGCTAACCGAAATAAATTACAGATAGAACTTCCGTTGGTAAATTTTTAGTGTCGGAAATCTATCAGTAATAGGGGTGTTTTTTTCAGTATCTATCTTTTTTATGAAAGAAAATGATATTGGACTATAAAAATCAAGTTCACTTGTTATACCGGCAATAAGAGGACTAACATTTGAACTAGAAAGCCAAAAAGAATTATGATGACGAAAAAGTATTAATGCCAACTAATTGAGGAAAAACAAGAATTAAGCCTAAAACTTCCTATCAAGCTAATTATATTTAATTTATCTTAGATTACATGCCAAGTAAAATATCTTTACTCATATTAGTCCAATATCACAACGGTTTTTTCATTGAGCGTGAATCCACCATTAAGCACATAATTAAGTATATATGCTGCTCCCTTTATTGGCTCATATATACTTTAAAGACACCTAACCAATATGAACAATCAATGTGTGATGGGCTGATTACACAAATTGTAATCTTCCTAATCGATCTGGGTTATCATCGTACCACTCCATGCAAGTTCTTGTATAGCAACTCGACTATATATCACATACTCACATTTAACATACCAAAACAAAAATCATATCAAATTCATAATTGCTCAACTATGAAAGGACGGGCATTATATGTTTTGAAAAGGTGTACATCACATTACTATATGTGTGGGTGTGGGTGTGGGTGTGTCAAAGAGAAAGCAAAAGTCTCATATTGCTTAAAAATATGGGAGAACCACCCTATATAAGTTAAAGAGCTTTTTGGGTTAGTAACATGGGTTTGAAGGGGAGGTGGGCTCACACACACAAGAATGAACAGCTTGAGAAAAATCTAGTTGAAAACCACCGATTTCCCCTGCCATAATTTTTTATGCTTTCCATTTATTTAATTGAATAATTTTGACAAAAATTATTTGATCAATGCTTCCCAGAAAACACTTTTTTTATCCATTAAAAGTTGGGAACTTTCAAAGCCGAAAAGATACAACTGTCGTGCGGTCAAACGTTTAATCATTTTATGTGATCGGCTATGTGCCTGCTCCCGTTTTGAGTTGTCTCTCCGGTCGAGTGGGTGTGCCTTGTAGTGCCATCGTCTATGAATAGGCTTCAGCCTTGAGTGGTTATTAACTTAACCATTATCTTCTATCTATCTTCCTCCTTGGTGCCTTACAAAAACCTCTGTCAATTCTATGCCTTGTGTTACAAGTCCCACATTGGAGAGGTTTCCTCACAAGGGAGGTCTTATAAGTCTTTGGCTCCCCAACCTCAATAGCTAGCTTTTGGGGTGTGGTTCTCCCAAGGACTCGTGCTCGTTACAATGGTGCTTTCATTGAGAGTCGGCCAAACGGAAAGGGCTACCTGTGGAGGGTTCTGACCGGAGGGGCTGACCAACAAAGGGTTGAGTGAAGCGCCGAGTGAAGTGCCGTAGAGTGGAGCCGTCGGGACGCCGACTCGGCCGAAAGACCGGAAATGGCTACCTACGAAGGGTTCTAACCGGAGGGGATGACCAGCAAAGAGGCCGAGTGAAGTGTCGTAGAGTGGAGACGCCGGGACGTCGGCTCTCGAGGGGGTGCATTGTTACAAGTCCCACATTGGGGAGGTTTCCTCACAAGGGAGGCCTTATAAGTCCTTGGCTCCCCAACCTCAACAACTAGCTTCTGGGGTGTGGTTCTCCCAAGGACTTGTGCTCGTTACACCTTGCACCGTCATGAGAGGAGTTTGTTTAATCCTAAAGAGTACCGCTTCCACTCTAGTGTGGTGGAATCACTCTAAGGAAAGTGTCATTCGGCGCGGCTCATATCGTTTGTTTTTTTATTGCAGGTTTTTGTTCGTTTGCTTCATCGCAGATTTTACAACATTATATTCATTCAGTCAATAACTACAACAGAACAACAATAACAAAGTCTTATATTCCAACTATCATGCCAGGTATATATGATTGGTTATTGGGTGTTAGTATAAACTACAGTAAGAAGAAGTAAATAATGATATTTAATAATATGAAAGATTGAAGAAGACAAAGAATTGAATAGGAGATTTTTAAAAAGTGGGTCATGGTGATAGAATCAACGAGCGTGGCGTATAATTTCGCGGTGTGAATGATTAGGAGAAATGAAATTGGGAATGAAAGTACTGTTTGTAATAGACAGGAATACATCTAATTTTTGTTTCTGGCAACAACATTCAGTGGTGCTGAGGTGGACTTGTACCTTTCCCTCTGATGGTGTGTGTGTGTTCGTGTGTTAGCCATAGTTTGTGTTTGTGTGCGTGTGTGGGGCCTTTTCCGTTTCTTTTTTTTTTGGCCATAGGGCCTTTTCCGTTTCAAAGGAGGTGCTTTTATGTATATTTATTTGTGGCGAGAAAATTAGGCAAATAAGGGTTGCTATATATGCTTCCATGTAACCCGGATATCATTGCTTTATGTTAATATTTGTGGAGAAATTTGAACGTCTCTAATATTAGGCTGTTATCAAAACATAAGAAACATCCCAACATACTCCATAATAGAATCATAGATAAGAAGGATCACGTTTATAGTCCACTGGTATGAAAACTTAGGGGTCGTTTGGTTCGCTGGAACTGGGGGTAGGGAAGTGGAAGTGGAAATCACCATGTTGTGTCTTTGGTGTGGTGGAAAGTGCCTTCCACTTCCACTTCCATCAAAAATCACAAAATGGGTTCCACCCCAAAACCTATGGAAGTGGACCACTTCCATGGGAACCCATTTTTTTTGACAAATTTATCCTCAGTAGTTTTGCCTATTTCTAACTCTACCCTCACTTTATCAATTACACATCATTCTTTCTCTCTCCTTCTTCCCATCTTCATCTCCTTCCTTCCTTTCTCTCTCTCCTCCTTCCTCCACCTATGGACGGCAACCACCACCACCATCTAGTTCCTTCCGCCGCCCCGTCGCCGCACCAACTTCCGTCCCTCGCCGTCTCCGCCTCGCCTTGGCCGTGGTCGGCGACGTTCCCTCACCAATAGCCATCCTCACCGTCGGCCTCCATCAAAGCTTCGCCAACCACCAAAGATTCGCCGACCTCCTTCACCGTCGTCACCACCCACATCTATATATCTTACTCCACCATTACTCTCTCCACAGTTCAGGCTATCACCAAATTTCTCACAGCTTTATTTCTCTCATACTTGAAGCATTTTCTTGGTGTGGGTACTAATGAAACTTCATTGTGTCTTTATCACTCTCTGTCTTAGCTACCCAGTTTGATCACTGTTGTGGTGGGTGTGGTGGTGGTGGGTTAGACGGTGGTGGTGGGTGTGGTGCCGGTGGGTTAGATGGTGGTGGGTTGGATAGACAAGATGATTGGAGAAGAAAATCTTATTTATTTTAGGGGCATTTTAGAAAATTCTTATTTTATTAACACATAAATATTAAAAAAATACCTCACTTCCATATACACTTACTACACACCAAAGACACATTAAAACCCCACTTCCACCTCCACTTCCACTCCTAAATCCACCTCCACTTCCACTTCCACTTCCATCAAAATCAGTTCCAGCGAACCAAACGACCCCTTATTATTTAAAGTGGGAAGCCAGGTCATAAGTTCAACGTTGCTTAGAATATATTATTTAATATGCTCTTAAATAAAGTCTTTTGACCGAATTGCAATATTTTTAAAAACATAATTAAAAGCAATAAATGTGTAGGAAATGTATTATTTAGAAATGACATTATTTATGAATGAAGAAGAGAGCGAGAGTAATGGATGGAAATGAGATCAAAAAGGATGTACTCCCTCCGATCCTAAATATAAGACCTAATTGACTTTTCTGAAAAATCCTAAAAAAAGCAAAAATAAGTTAATTATAAATTGATTTACCTAATTTTTTCCCTTAAACTAGTTTATTTTACTTATAAACTAATGGATAATCTAAAAATATATCAAATATGTCATGATTTAATAGACTATTTTGCGACCTTAACCTCTTCAAAAAAAAGTTATCTAGGTCCTATATTTAGGACCGGAGGTAGTATAAGATAAATTATTGAGTCAGTAAATGGGTAAAAATACATTTATTATTAAAATTTACCCATGCATGTGGCTATAAGAAAAGGATAAAATAATTAGAAAATGTATTATAATTAGTGATTAGGGAGGAGGGGGTACTAATCTTTATCTCTATGACTGAGTGTGCGTGTACACTGGAAGGGAGGGAGGGAATTGACAAATGACAATGAAGGCAATCTTTGGCATGTGGACTTTAGGAGTGGTTGGTGAAGTGTTGTCCCTTTTGTATGAAGAGAGAAAATGAAAGGGGCATTGGGGTTTTGTTTTGTTTTTTTTTTTTTTTGCCAATAAGCATTGGGGTTTTGTTGCCATTGGGAACTTTAATTTAGTTGATTGATATTGAAGTGACGCACGCACAACAAAACACATTTGGCCATTTGGGTGTTGTGTAGGAGAGAGAGTACTAATACTTTAAGGCAATTGTTAATAGTCATGTCATCCCTAATTGTAACTCACCAATCACGTCTAAATTTTAATCTTTAATATAAATCACTGACTGCCAATAACTAACTCATTTATTAAATTTTTCTCAATATACCTTCATCATTGGAAAAAAAGATTTCTTTAATTGAATTGACTTTTCCTCCTCTTTACTTTGGTTTCCCTCATAAAGATAGGGAATTAATGAAGAGAAAAAAAAGGTAGTGGACCATAATGATAAAGGTGGGATGGGTAAAAATGGAAAACACAAATAAAATAAGACCAATTTAATGATACAACTTCCATTAACCTTCATTATGGTTTGGGCAGCTGGGGATCGGACTTATAATAAGGATTAGATCGAGGAAGTATAAAAAATGAACCCCTCCCCACAAGTCACGATGCCACGCGTCCACTTGACTTTTACACGCTCCTTCGTCAACAATCAATTCTGTCATGCAGCTCCCTTTTCCTGTGCCCTCTCCATCCGTCTCACATATATATCACTCATAATGCTCTTTCCTTAAACACCATTTTATCCCCGAAAAAGTCACTGTCTAAGTTTTATATCACGCAGTCACGTTATAGTTTTTAAAGATGGCGGTAAATGAAGCAAATTCATGTACTACATTCAAGTGACAAAACTCACTTTCTCAATTGCCAGGCATGCATTGAGACCATCTACATTCTATTCAGCAATACCTTATAAATTGAGAGAGACACATCTACATTCTATTCAGCAATACCTTATAAATTGAGAGAGACACGATAATCCTTTATATGGATTTGGTAATACCTTATAAGAATTTGGAAATCCTTTATACAATAATGGTAAAACAAAGATGTTGGTAAACTTGTTTGTAAATTGATAAAGTGATGTTGATAATCTTTTATATGGATTTGGTAATACCTTATAAGAATTTGTTATATCTTTATACAATTATGGTAAAACAAAAGAAGTTGATAAACTTATTTGTAAATTGAGACTGACATATTGATAATCCCTTATTTGAATTTGGTATTTTGTTATAAGATTTTGGTAATCCTCTATACAATAGTATTAAAACAAAAGAAGTTGGTAAACTTGTTTGCAAATTTACAAAGTCATGTTAATAATTCTTTATATGACTTTTGTAGTACCTTAATAAGAATTTGGTAATCCTCTATACAATTTCGAGAAAACATCAAGACACAATGAGAAATATAATATATGTGTGTGTGTGTTAAAAGCTTGAGTTGACCTAGTGGTAGAGGAGCCCTTGGCTGAGGGGGGCGGGTTCGAATGTTTGAAGTGTCACATGCATGGAACCCCCACACAGTACCATGTGGAGCCAGCTCACCCGCCACATGGCAGGGTGGTGGTGGGGCCCACCAGCGGATAGTTTCTGTGCGGACCCTTTTAAAAGGAATTAAATATTTAGTGAAGGACATTTCAGACATTTCCTTTAAAATATGCTATGGACATCAATTTGAACCACTGTATTCAATTCATTTGTCCAAAGTGAAGTTCTTATTAGTAGTTAGTACCAAACTGTCTTGTGAGAAATTTGAGCATCTTTATTGGGGATTTTCCCAAATCTCAATATGAATAATCCAAATCAAATTTGAGCAACAGGTCGTGACGATAAGCTTTTGATATCCATCAATCCAGTAGTCCACATACACTCACACCAAAACTCATTCACGTGGAAGGAGGCAACATGGAGCGACATTTGCGGCATGCGTGAGGTCGTCATCCCCATTCCATATTAATGGAAGCATCAAGACTCACAATGCAATACCTCAACTAAGCAACCTTCCTTTGGAATCATATATGTGATCATTATATCTACTTACTAATACTCACCAAGTGCCCCTTACTGTTACTATTTGTTCCTCTATCTCCTTCACCATCTTTTCCTTATTTTCTTTCACCAAACCCATAAAAGGACCCCCACAACTTCGACAAAAAAATACATATTCTCCGAACAAAGCCAGAGTGAATATTGTTGTGGATGAGTGTATATATATGGAAAACCTTTTGACTTGGATGCTAGTGATATTATTCTTTTAGAAAAGAAAAACGTAACCATCCTAAATGTATATAGCCAACAGAATATTAGAATCAATCGCTAAAGCATGGCCACGTTATATGTTTATATACAAGAAGATATGATACTTTGCATAGTAAGATATATGGGACAACATATGCCCCGTACGATGATATCTGTGCACGCGTACCCCAAATTTTTAAACAATCAAATGAGGGTCCACTCCTTTCTTTTCCTTTTATTTTATTCTTCCAAGAGCTCAATTTGTTAGGTTGAAAAGCGGTTTGGCCTCTTAACTTGAACCAAATGACACTGAACTGTTTAGGCGAGTATCAATTGATAAGAGGACTATATTGGCAACTTTCTGTGGTTGACGTTAAATGTAATTATATATTTTGATGAAATTAACCAATACATTTTTCGACCTTCTTGAAACAAATTAATCAGAAGGGCAAGACTCATATGTAAGCTTTTATAAATTGTAACTTAAAGAACATACTGCATCTGGAACCGTATATTAAGGAATGATGACTTTTTGTTGTTGTTTTTTTATACTTGGGTTTAACTTCAGCTGGTTTGCGGATTGCCTTTCTACTTTCTAAGTATTTTATGGGCAATAAATGTGGGCTTTGGAAGGTTTGCGGACTGATTCAATAGCCATGACCCATGACATTCTCTAGTTGGACATGAGTCTATAGCTTGATTTTGCAGCCCATGAGAAGGAATTGGAATCATTTTTAGTTTTTTTTTTACAATAAAGTATCCATTTGTTTAAATGATTTAATTTAATATGGAGCGATTTTTTAATGTATTTTGGGAAAAAAACGTAAAAATCAACACTTGTTTTTAAGAAAAGAGACGTTTGCATTGTTATGCTTAGTGCTTTTTCTACTAGAGATTTGTAGCCGAAGATCCAAAATCCATGCTTGAGTCTCTCCTTGACACCGTGGACAAAGCAAAAGATGAGGAGACAGAATGAAATCTACTCTCTAAATTTATTAGATTACCTAATTTGTAACTGTAAAATCAAGATTGACTCCAAAAAGTGCGAAAATACATTCAAAGAAAGGGGATTTCTTAGCACTAAGGGTCCGTTTAGTTGCACAATGAAAGTGAGAAGGAATTGGAAAGTGAGGAAAGTATGGAGTATTTTGGTTATTTAAATATATCCCGGGACCCACAAATTTTCTCTCTCCATCTCACACTTTTTTGGGGCCCCACAAACTTTACTTTCATCATTCTCTATACTTTCCATTTTCACCCTTTCACTTTCTAATTCTTCACTTTACATTCCTACAACCAAACGGGCTCTAAAGTCACCATGTAATGAGAAGTTTTTTTTTTTACCTTATGTAATGAGAAGATTAGGACAATAGGTTTCTTTGTATGACACACACACAAGAAAAACAATAATTTTATTGAATTTTAAATTTTACGTATGTTTTGTAAATTTTAATTAGTTGTTTTACTTGACTTTTTTATTCTGTTTTTTTACCGAATAGACGAATATAGTAGGTGTTTTAATATAAAAAAGAAACCTAACTGAGTTACGAGCATTAAGAGATCAAATCATGATTTTGATCCATACAGGCTATAGCTTTGGATTGACTGCATCCATTTAATCTACATAGTTTTGGTAGTATGGACAACCTTCAACATCCTGCATTAACAATGACAATAATGTGGAACTTCCCTCCTCGTCTAGATTTGTTCATTGCCCCTCAGAGGCAAGAATTCACAAGTCTGCGGCTTAATTATTAATTAAAATGGCTAAGTTTTTTTTTTGGTCGAGAATTAAAATGGCTAAGTGATTTTAAATAATTTGTATTCTAAAATATTGCAATAGCTAAGTGATTTTAAATAATTTGAGTTTTGAAAAATTCCATGTCTGACATGCTTTCAATGCCTATAAGCATTCAAGAGTCCATGGCTGAATTAAAATTGAAAAAATGGAATTGTTTTTTTTTTTTGTATTTTGAATGATTGCACGAGATCTTTTTTTTCAACCAAGTATGAGACCTTGTTAAAAGTATTAGTGTATTACCTTTTAGAAAAAATGTACAATAAGACAGGTAATGGAGAAAAAGCTTACCGACTTACTGTAGATAAAAAAAGGAAGATAGAGACAGTATATGGATTAGGTCTCTTAATTATTGGATTCTTTTGTTCAGCTAGCTATTGGACTTTCTTATACAGATCTTAACTATTGGACTAAATTGTGAGGGAATCCATTTTATTTTATATATTTTTCGGCCGAAGAGGGAATCCATTTTATTGAAATATGAAAATAACCAAAATTATGTGCTGATGATAATAATGACTGTTATGCAGCAGTACAGCTGTACAGATGTTTCTAATATCAAAATTTTCGGAGGGGGTTGGATTCAGGCGCAATTCAACAGTAGGATTTCTAAATGATGATCTATTGGGCGTATTCTTTTGAGTTCTGAAAAATTATAAGCAAGTCAGCTTTTTTGTCCGTGCATGTAAGTTTTGACCAGCCTCACTCACTCATGAAGATACTTCTTTTTAGCTCGTGACTAGAACCACAATCAAATGATATACCCCAGAAATAAAATATTTGTCAAGATGATTAAATATTCAATTTTTTCTAATTGAATTCATGAATGGATTATTAAAATATTTTTTGGTATATATATATATATATATAATTTAGATACACGGAATCTACATATAATTTATTGTACCTTACTATTTTTAGTTCATATTTTAAAGCTCACGGCAGACAGCAGTAGTGCTATACAATTAGTTTTCGGAAAAAACTTACCTCCATTTCCTTACCTCCATTTTGTCAATTTCCTCAATCAAAATTTGACATATGTCCAATTAAACACATCACTCTCTCTTTCTTTTCTCTCTCCTCCACCTCATCTCCACCACATCACATTCCCAAACCCTATTCCCAAATTCCCATATGTAAAAAAAAAAAAAATCAATGTCCCTCCTCCAATCCCCATAGCAATCGGCGGCCTCTTGGTTTCTCCGATCTTCAATCGGTGGCCCTCCTCCACCACATCAATATGATGAAGATGTTGCAGAAGAGGGAATCAGTGTTTCTGTTCTTATGGTTTAATTTTCACAGTAAGTTTTTTTGTTATATTGAAGAAAATGAAGCTTAGATCTGCGCTTTTTTTGTCATATTGCAAAGGAAGAATCCGTGAAGTTGGCAAGGAACCTTGCCAAGCAGCGTTGTGATTCATTAATTGAATGCCCCTTGAAGTTTGTTGTGATTGATAAATTGATATGCTGATTGCGATTGTCATGGAAGGAGGGAGATCATTTTTTTTTCATTTGGGAATAGGGTTTGGGAATGATGTGGTGGAAGAGAGAGAAAAGAAAGAGAGGGTGATGTGTTTAATTGGACATGTGTCAAATTTTGATTGGGGAAATGGACAAAATGGAGGTAAGTTTTTCCCTTAGTTTTCTCCGAGGAATTATATCAAGTTACCCATGGTAAACGATGCTTTTGGACTAAAAAAGTTTTATAGTTCATTGGTAAAAAATAACTTAAAATATAGAGTCCAAGGAGATGAACACATGGGCGCATACCCTTAAAGAATTATTAAATGTTTTTCTTAGCCAGAGACTAAAGAATGTGTTACAAGTGATGTAAATTGCATTTCTCACATTATTTAGTTAATAAGCCAAAATAGCTTTTGATACATACACACTGACATACATATAGACATAGGCACATATCGGTTCAAGAAAATGCACACATACTCTGACGCACACACTATACAAGAAGAGAATAATAATAATAAGAAAGGTTCTAGGGTCTTATATCTGCTTCTAAGTATGTACAGAAAATCACATTTATTTCTAAAGTATTTTTTTCAAAGTTGCCTCGGAATGTGCACGAAAGATTATATTTACAATTGAAGTGTATATAAAATGTCATATATGACCAGAAGTATGTATGAAAATTCATATTTACTCTTAAAGTATGTATCCATATATAACTCTTTACCTTAATTAGAAATGAGTCTGACATTAGTAATGGTTTTCTTTTACTGCGACGTAGAGGTGGCTTGAATTAAGACACCAAATAAAAAATTAAACCTGAATCTTTTCTCTTGGTATTCCCACACCTAGGGGTGTAAATGAGCCGGGCCGAGCCAGATTTTACGTAAATAGGCCTGGGCCCGTAATGTTAAAGGAAAATATAGGCCTAGGCCCATACCTGGTTGTAGACTTTTTTTCAGAAAAAAAACCTAGGCCTGCGAAAAATATTTCAGGCCTGAAAGCCTTTTTAAAAGCCCACTTACAATGTAAGTCTTAAAAAACTTCAGGCCTTTTAAAAGTCTACTTCAAATTTAGGCTTTTAAAGGCATATATATCAAGTTTAAAAAGACCATAAATATGACACATATCAAGTACAATAATAAGCACAAAAAACATATCAGGCCTTTTATTATTACAGCTTGAAAAGGCCTACTTACTAATAATATTATTATTATTTTATTATTACTTATTAGTAGTACTATTAAATAGGCCAGGCCTGAAGGCTTTCGAGCCAGACTTTAGTGAAATAGGCCTAACCTTTCTAGTTAAAAAGGCTTTTAAATGGGCCTGAATCTGGCCTGTTTATTAAAAAGGTCGAGCCAGGTCGGGCCCTAAATAGGCCGAGCCATAGGCCGCCTGTTTATGTTCTAGCTCATTTACACCCCTACCCACACCACACATTTTTGACGCTAAGATGAACTAAATTGATGAGTTCGTCCTCATATTTAACGTTGCTTTTTAAAATGTACTGTAATTTCTTTAATTTATATGGGATGAATAATTATCGTTTAATTCTGCAATGGGTTTTTCAATGTTGCGAAATTTGAAAGGGGAAAGAACATGGATGGGTGAGGTGAGTTTCTTTGTTTTTTTGAAATGTGAGAGCTGAGTATTAAGTTTAGAGAGAATATATATGTGTGTGTATTCAAACACACGCATTCCCCCAATATAAAATCAACATAATTTTCTTGAGTTATTAATAAAACTAAATAAATTACTTTTAAGTATTTATATTTATACAATGACTTATAAATTGATTATTATATAATTTAATAGCCTTTAACATATACTAATTATAATTAAGCAGTTTATTTTGCTTTTTCAAATCTCCCATAGTACAAAGAGTCTGCAGCAGTTATCTAGCAAGAGGAATCTATTTTGAAATTGGTAAAAGGAAAAGCTACAGCAGAATATTTTTTTTTTTTCAGCATTAAAAATCAGAATAGGGATAATGAATGCATCATGGATAATACTTTAGTCGGAGTTGGTCCATTTCATGCTTGCAAGTTTCAACAATTTGCCAGAATCAATAGTAATTATGGGAAATGTAAAAATAAGAGGCACCCAAATAGAAACAACCCAAATAAAATGTAAGGAAGGGCAATTATCATAAAGAGAGAGTTAGAAAAGAATACAAAATTGTAGTAGAGTTTAGGATCAAGCCTCCACAGTAAGACACTTTAATCCATTTGGTGTCATACTAGAGTTTCTGTGAAACCTATAGTTTTCAGCTTGCCTAGCATCAGAAACTAAATGCTGCCTAAAATTGGCTATGAAAGCTTCCACTCTTTCATTCAACTCCTCCTTTGACAGACGTGGCACCTCCTCCATCACCACCACATCCTCCTCTTCCTCCTCATCTTTCACATCATTCTCAAAATCACTTACCCAACACTCTTCTTTGTAGCAATCTTTACCATCTTCACATAACTCTGATGCCTTCTTGTCCTTCTTTTTCTTCTTTGTCTTTGTCTTGTCATCATTCTTCACTTCTTCAGCATTACTGCCTTCATTTGCTGAACTTCGAGGTCGAAGTGACATGAATAAAATGGCCAAGAGGATGAGATTGAGGACAAGAAACACCCAGGCACGCCATTGTTCAACTAGAAAGCGTTTTAGGCACACCATTAGAAAAACTGTACCTACTGTGAACACAATTGTGTGTATTATATCCTCCTCCTTATGGTGCTCTATCTCCTTAGCTCCTCTCTCACATAATTCCATGTTCTTCACCTCCATATTTAGTCTTCCTTCCATATATATGTGTGAGAGAGAAAGATATAGAAAGAATGAATCTGGGTTTGGCTATGGAGCTAAGCTAGTAGTATTGACTATATATATATGGTGGGATAATGGGACAATGAATCCTGTGGAGGAATGATTTGTTATGTTGGATATAAGAGGGAGAAATATAAAGTAGTGATGATGAAGAGAGGAGTTCACAGGAATGAGTGAGTGGTGTAAACTAATGAGGAGACAAGGCAAGAGAACATAATAGATTAATAGAAACAAGGCCTGCCTCTCTCTCTGCCACAACTGCTAAATATTCCATGTCTTCATCATTGCCAGCTCCTCTCTCCTTTCTCATTTTGTTTTGTAAGTTTGTTTGTGTTTGAGACTGATTGGCGCGGATTGGGATTCTCTCTGCGACAAATCCCTCATCAGCCCTCATTGTCTTCAATTTTAGCCATTTAGATTAATCTAAGGGCTTATAATATATCACATCATTATTCTATCTAGAAAAAATCTAACCTATACTATTTTGACATGCTTTAAAATATTTTGTTTTTAATTTTTTTAACTGAACACCTAATTTTTTTGTACTGTGACTTTAACTGCAAAGCCTATTAGAATTACATTCTGATATAAATTAGGTCAGACAAGACCACAAAAGACGGTAAAACTCTACAACCAAATAGTTTAATTAAAATAAAAAAATTTGATAGATTTTTGCTTCCCTTTATTGTCTTGTTTGATTCAATCTATACCGGAGTGAACTAGAATAAATCTTGAGGTAAATCCGAAAATTGTACAAAAAAAATTTAGAGTCATGGTCATTTGTATTTTATAGTTAGCTGGATATATCAATTTTTTATCTGTTATATTATCTTACGTTGAAATGAGATATCTCTATATAGTTAAAATATTTTTTTAAAAAAGTGCTCTATTCAAAGTTCTTCACTAATTAAATACTATTATTCAGTTTTTTTAAAATTTTTAGTTGTATGATGATGCATGGCATTGTGAGCTGACATAAACCAAGACGCTGAGGGCTAGAGGTAGGGGCCGAAGAGACAATCCAAACTCGGATTGGCACATTAGCGGTGAATGGTAATTACAGTCTCCCTTTCAAAGTTACCCATATTCTTTTCTTTATTTTTTTTTCCTTTGGATTTTACTGTCTTTGTAATAGAGTGAAGCAAATTGGTGCAGTAATAGTATGGCTAGAAAACAAGATACAAACGTGGAGGAATCGGAATCTCTAAGAGTGAATTACTTGAAGGTCCTTTTCGGAATGAAAATGATATTTTTTAAAATTTTTGGGGTGTTATTTTTATTTTTTGGGGGGTGGTGGAAGGAAGGATTATAACGTGACGGGAAGAGAGCACGCCTGAAACGCACAAATGAAACAATAACAGCAAGACCCCACATGTCCTTTTGATAAAGCTATGTTTCCTTCTTGCTTTTTGTTTAGGTTCCTCAAAAGCATTCAACCATACAAGTACTCCTTAGATTCTTTCTCGATACACACTTCAAGAGCTGGCGCTTTTTTCAACTATCTGGGATATCATCTTTCATTACCAAAGATCAATAAAATTCCTCCACCCCAAATTGAATTTGGCTATAATTCATTATTAATTATTTTTAAGATTACATGTTTGGCTATGATTGATTGAAATTGTTATTGAATATACGTGCAATCAACAGTTGGTGAAATCAGTTGGGAGACAACTAGCACTACATTTCTGATTGGAGGCAGATTTTGCATATATGCACTATATATTTCAAGTCTTCCTTCAAACTATGCCTGTATGTCCCTGGCATTATGAATGCTGTTAGGATATCGAATTTATATAGTCGGTGAAATGGAATGTTGTTTATTTTTTCTAATGTGTGCTAAACTTGAATATATTTCTTTTAATTAGTGCTCCGAATCCTAGCCTGTTCAACCTGTGATCCTCAATCATTTGACCCATACAAATGAAGGCATTAAGCTGTCCCACGGCCCCTTTCACAGTTCCATTTATCTCCCACACACTCAAACTAGGGCATCATCAATCATATAAACTTTCACCCTTTGCATCATCCCACTCACCTTTGTTGAGTTTAATGGAACTACCATCAACACCATCAACATGCCAACCAGTGTGCACCAAACATCATAATGACATAAATCACTGTCAAAATGCACCTCCTCGACGCATTGCCTCCATGTACTGCCTTAGTTGTGTTCCTGAACTACCCTCCTTTCTACAACGCTTGTTTTTTTTTTTTAAAAAAAATAATACTAGGAATCGAGAAAGATTATCAGAGGTGGGTGCCCTTCTTTAACATCCAAGAGAAGTATACTGGCATTCTCGTGAATTTCAATACCAGCCAAATTTAACCATCAGCAGCCACATGCTTGAGAAAATGTTGACTTCATAGATTATTTCGATTATTTCAAACGATCACCAGTAACTGGTGGAATACACTCAGAATTCATAAGTTACAATAAAGTTAATTATAACACACTTTGCCTGCAAAAAGACTATGGAATTAATGTTTGGTTTTGGCCAATTTTGAAATTAACATTACGTGCAAAAAGACATTTATATCTGTGGTAAACGTGTTGGAAGATCTGCCGGAACATCTGAGCTAGCCTGCCACGTGAAGAATCAGTTTTAGTATAATAGGACATAGGTGTCAAGGAAATTAATAAAGCCTGCAACCAAATACTCCCTCCGGTCCCTAATGTAAGAGCCCAAAATTTGAATGGTTTTGGTCCCTAATGTAAGAGCTCACCCCATATTCTCTCCTCATTTAATGCATTTTTTCCTACTTTACCCCTAACTCTCTTTCATATTTATTAATGCTTATGTATTTCTCTCTCTTAAAAGTACCATAATAAATATGGGCAATTTTGGAAAAGAAGCATTAACTCCAGACACCTAACTAACATTCACATGTTTTCTTAAGAAGCGTTTTTTTTACGGCTAGCTCTTACATTAGGGACGGGAGGGAGTACTAAAGAGGCTATGCAAGCAAGACAAAGAACTAATCATATAAACAAGTCAATTTTAATCTTCTATAATGACGTAGAGCATAAATCATTTCTTGTGATTTCTGCTTGTGACTCTCAACAGGAAAAAAAATGCCTCATAACATGGTTTGAGGGTTTGACGTCAAATTATATTTGAAGTGTTTCCATACATATAAACTAGTCCCGGACTTCCTGATTGCTTGTGAAGTAGAACTAGGGCATGTTATACCTGAAGATATCTTGTTAACATTCTTGTAGTACTGAAATTGAATCCCTCAACGGCTTCTCCTTTGGTTCGAGATGCATTAAGTTGCTTTCTGACTTGAGTGGCCAGTGACTGCACAAACATTCACAATTAAAAATGTTTGAGAAGAAACATATCCAAGCGGAAAGAGACATGACAGTTATTTCACTACAAGGGTAAAAGCACGAAACCTAGGGTCACTTGTAATCATGTGCTCATGATACCTATAATTTGGATGATCATGGAAAGCAGTTAATAGTTAAAGTATTCAACCATAGAAATAAAAAAAAAATTATGTATGACCTCAAATGTAAAAAAATTGACGAAAATGGCGACTCAATTTTACATATATCATACTTATTTGTGGCATACTGATATACTATATTATTATTGGATTTTTCAGTATGAATAAACTACAAGTCCAAACTGCTGCTTATAAGATCAAATGCGATACACTACCAATAAAATAATATACGGACTATACTAAAAACTAACACACTTTAGACTCAAAATTATTATGCTATGTTTTGTACCATAATGCAAACATTTAACATCATAATAAATATTTTAGCCTTTTTTGTTTGTTTCCCAAGGAAAAAACTTTACAACATTCAAGCACCGATCCTTTAGGGCTTTTTTGCCAGATTTTCATTCCAATGTGTTTCATTTTGATTACATGAAATGCATTTTATTACAATATTAATTTGCAAAAAGGTTTTAAAATCCATCTATTCATGGCATTATATTTAATTAGTGTAACTTGCATGACACATTCTTGTTAATTTTTTCAAAAATATTTTTAGAGAATGTAGCCTGCAATATTTGTGACCAATGAATTTATAATCAAATCAAGAACAGCGCTTTACTTCACATACTGAACTGGATAAATGCAATTAGAGCGGGATATCACTTATTCATACATACCTTTCCCAGCTCCACTCCCCACTGATCAAAAGAATTGATGCCCCATATGAAACCTTCTACCGCAACTCTGTGTTCATATATTGACAATAACTGGGAACATAGAAGAGAGCCGATATTAAATCCAAAACACAACTTGAAGCACACTATGGAAGTCATTCCAAGAAGGAGTGCACTCCTTAATCAAAGTTTTTTAAGAGCACATGGGCGCTAGTGAGGAGTGAACCATGCTAATATGATTGACATGGGCACGCCATATTTAATGACAAGTGCCCATGTGTCTAAAACAATGATAATATGGCGCATTAGATAGATAACACAACATATGATTTGCTCTACCTTTCTTATAGGTAACAGCATCAGATAGATCAGACTTCTTTTCGCTAGGAAGACATATAACAGCCTTCCATTAATTCTAAACAATTTCGTTTTCCTAATATTAGCAACAATCTTATCAGATAACTGTATTCATGACTTATTCACCCTCAGCACAAGGAAAGAGATCTGAGTTGACAGGTTCAATTATTGCAACAAATGTTTCATGATTCACTCCAAAAACTGACCAGGAATTCGCACAGTTGAGAAGTAATCTAAAGCAACGACATCTTAGAATGACAGAAAATTATATATACTCTTTAGTAATCAATGCTAAGTGTTACATACGTAACCTCACTATTCTTTCTGAACATGCTTAATTAAGGATATACTAGAATAAATTAAAACTTCACAAGCCGGAGGGTCTCATACCTGTCCTATATTATAAGCGTTCAGTGATGGAAGCAAAAGACTAAGGGAAGGTCGATTGCCAGAGAATGTCTGCCAAAGAAAATAATCTTAGGTAATAACCAGTATGTAATTCAGCTGTAACGCAAAAGGTAGCATATAAACATGGGAAATCACCTTGTGAGGAATAAGATGTAGTGCAACATTCTCATTTTTCAATTCCTCTGACGTCTACAAAAAACATTTGTGGTTTAATTATATACCTTTAGATACGAATGATACAAGCAAGATAGTAATAAGACATTCTCTACCTCCACATTGCTTCACTGACTTTGAGAAGAATTCCATATCACGAGAAATAATATATTCAAAAGGGTTAAGGGTCAAATCTAGCACTCTACTATTGCCAAAAGTTCACCCAACATAAATAAGTATTCGATGGCTCAAATGTAGCACACATCTTTTCAAAAACGGCTCAAATCTAGCATTTCCGTCAACTTTAACGGGTTTGACCGTTAAGTTTGACTTGACCATGCCACGTCACTCGCCACGTCACTCAGGTTTGCCATGTGAACCCGCCACGTCACCCAATAACGGATAGTGAGTGGGCCCATTGGGTGACGTGGCATGACACGTGGCAAAACTGAGTGACGTGGCGGGTGACGTGGCATGGTCAAGTCAAACTTAACGGTCAAACCCGTTAAAGTTGACGGAAATGCTAGATTTGAACCATTTTTGAAAAGACGTGTGCTACATTTGAGCCATCGAATACTTGTTTATGTTGGGTGAACTTTTGGCAATAGTAAAGTGCTAGATTTGACCCTTAACCCTATTCAAAATATTAAAATGGAAGAACCCTTAGTTATCAGAAAGAAGATAAGGTTAATCTGATTGTTCATTTGCCATTCAATCATTACTAGTCACAAACTTCATCAGTACCAACTTCCTCTTTCTTCAATTGTTTGTTATTTTTTAAGACATTTGGAAACTTTCTAACTGATATAAGAAAAGAGAGAAGTGTACCTTCCCATTTGCAAGGGCATCTGGTTGTGCAAAGAAGTTGGACATAAGCTCATCATGGTTGCTCACTACCTCACCTTCACAACAAGAAAGCAAACAAAAAAATCATTTTCGCCGGTCAAAAACCAAAATTCCAATACAGAAACATTAAACAAGCTCCCACCCATGATAAATTTGGCCATGAAAATATGTGTCTCTGGCCAAAAGAAAGGAAAAAAAAAGGAATAGAGATTTCACCTTTCAGGTAAACTGGCTGCTGACTTTTCACAACTCCAATAAAATCGCAAGGAATAATGCGCCCCTACAAGCATGTAGATTATGTGTCATTCAAAGATCAACCTGAAGAAAAGTTCATCCATACCAAGAACTGAAACTGACTTCAGTATAAATTGAAGAATCGGGCAGAACGAAAGGAAATGGGATACATGTCATAGAATGAACGTCACCATCTGCCAAAAGGTGCTATATAAGGTATTCTTTCATAAGCGAAAGTCATTAAATTTAAACATTTCATTCAATGAGAAGTCGTTTGAGAAACAAATTAAAAACAAAAGGAAAAAATAAAATTGCTAAAATCTAAATATCCATAGTTAGAGGTAAGGTGATTTAACTAAAATCGATCCCCCAAAATCCCTGGGGCTTTTTGCATCCATTAGCATGGTGCATCTAAATCTATTATAACAACAAGAGGAGTAAATTTGTTAATGTTCAAGGTCTGGAACTAGTTAAAATAAAGTCAAGTTATGAAATGCAATAGGAACAAGCCCATCACTTGGAAATTAATGCAAATGTGCTTAGAACTCTCAAAAAAAAAATCACAAGTTGTTGAAAAACCTGTGAAATACTTGTAAATGCGTAGGAGTTTAAGGAATGGACACGCACACACACAAGTACAGTTCATTACAGTGTTTTCAATGTAAATAATCATCTTTACTAATCTTATGATAAGAACGCACAAGGTGGTCACCATGAACAAGCTTTTCTCTTCAGCGTATCATGATCAACGATTTTGGTTAAGATAAAAAGATCAAAGCATATGCGAAGGAAAGTATAAGAAAACTTTGATGTGAACTGACTGAATTTATGTCCTCATTGCCCATAAAATCTGATTGGTAGACTAATAGTCAAAATTAAAAGGGAGAAAAAAGTAAGATTCAGATGCTGATTAGAAGTCTACAGCACAGAAATCTCGGCATAATTACATTAATAATGTTATCAAGAAAAAAATTTTCTAAAAGAGCTTATAATGAGTTTTTATTTATTCTTTTGAATCCCTCAGATAAGTAATCATAATACTTATCAATCTGCCAAAAGTTCATGGCAGATTTTTCAAGTTTAGATAGGGATAAGTATAGATGACCTGGTGTATAAGTTGATAAAAGCTGTGCTGCCCATTAGTTCCTGGTTCACCAAAATCAATTTCACCAGCTTCAAATGGTAAAGGGACACCATCAATTGATACACCTTTCCCATTACTTTCCATGCTGACCTATACAAAGCATAGGGGTATCTATAAGAACAGAACGAAACTGATTTTTTAAAAAATGTCTGAGGCCTTGAACACAAGGTTGTGACCAACATGCCTGTTGAATATGTGGGGCAAACTTCTCCAGGGCTTGAGAGTAGGGTAAGATAGCCTGAAAGAGAACAAGAAGTCTCAAATTAATAAAATTGGTTAGAATAATGGAACCTAAAGTGCTAAACTACTCACTCTGGCAGGGTATCCAAGAAAAGAAACATTCCATATGCTCAACAATCCCAGAAGCACCTGAACAGTAGACAAAGAAAATGTTACCATGAACCTCACAGAGCAATGTCTCTAACAACCAAGACATATGCATGCAGGTAAGTAAGCTGCAATGAATTTAATCCCAATCCACCTCCAACATTCTACTCATGATCACTTCTGATCATATATATAAGAGATGAGTACAAGATATTTAATTGAAGAATCAAATATATTTAATGGAGATTTATTAATTTGAAAAATAACTGATACATAAAGAGTTAAACACATACAGTAAAGAACTGCATCGTGATTGTGAATGTTTTTCTGCTCCATGGTCTAAAGCAATATTTTATTTAAATGAAATGAACACACTCACCAACAGAGGAAAAGAAAATAAAATAGATTCAACCATTAACAAAGACGAAAGGAAAAAGTAAGATGTCAGATGCGATAAATGGTTGACTTGACTGATGATGGGATGAAGTAATAGGATTTTCTCCTGCACTGTTATTACCAACAACAAGAAAATTGTCCCTGGGCTTATTCAATGTTGGAATCACAAGCTAGAGAAATATCGGCAAACTATTGCCTGAACATGCAGGATACCCCAAGTGCAAATAAAACACACAAATACAGATCAATATTGTAATACTCACTGGTATATTTCTTTCAAATGGTTCTGAAAGTGTATGTTGATCAATGCTGGATGCTCCTTTTAAAAACCTTTAAGAAAGGAATACGTCATATACAAATCATATATACAAACAAAAATAATTTCTCTTGCTCTCTTTAAAGATAAAAACACTGAAGATAAATATAGACAGAAGACTTTTTCCTTTTTCATACACGATTCAGCGAACAAAAATAGCACTTTAAAATGTTATAAATAATACAGGCTATCCACACATAATTACTATCACCCATCATGACATGAAGTTTTCCGTCTAATTTTTTGTCTGCAATAGCCATTTTCAACAAGATTGGATAATATCTAAATATGCAAGAACAGTGCCTTTGTGCCATCTTTCTTGTTCAAAATTAAGTCAAAAGAGAGTATGTATAAGAAGATCCCTTTACTATGTCATCCATTGTGCTTCCTATGGTGCATTAGACAATAAGCACCTAGAGTTAAATTAAATTAAGCTTGAACTAGGACATTATTCCTTCAAAATAAGTTAATCAAAACACAACTTTAAAAAAAGGAAAGAAAAAACTTACTTTTCAATCACTGGGAAACCATATTGCAGAGATAATGGCAACACTCCAACAGCACTGCAAACTGCAAGCAGCAAATCAGAGAGCAATAAGGATAAAAAATGTATAGCATTTCAAATATGACTCTAAAGAAATGAAAGATGCCCAAAATATTTACCACTATATCGGCCACCAACCCAGTCCCAAAATGCAAATGCATTATTGGGGTCAATGCCAAACTTCTCCACAAGCTGTATCAGAGAGATATAGGAAGCTCAAAAATATTAATGAGCTTACAAGTACATAAATGGTAAAAGGAAGTGAATGAATAACAAAGGTTAGCTAGCTTGTATAAAAGACAAAAAATGGCAGTACCGTGAGATTTGTACTGACTGCCACCATATGCTTTGCTATAGCAGAGGGCCTGAAAGGAAATGGAATTATGCCAGTCTTCAAATCATTATCAAATTACCCAAGTAGTCTTGGTGAAAGGAAACTCAAGGACACCAAAAATGCCTTTATTCTAGTCTTACCAGCTAGAAGTCTTTTTCTTTCAATAAAATCAACTAGTCTTAATACTGCACTTACCCTAAAGCAGATGAAATCCATTCCCTAAGCGTTCGTGCATTCAACATGGTTTCAGCAGTTGTAAAAGTCTTTGAAACAACCACAACTACAACAAAGGGAAAAAATATATCAATATGACACACACTACACAGGCTATGAATCTTGCGGAACAAATGCAAATGGTGAAAAAAGAGATATTCATTTATTTACCAAGGGTAGTTTCAGGATTCAATCCTGTAATGTTCCTGGCAACATCAATTGGATCAACGTTTGCTAGACTGCATGTCAAAATGAGAAAAGGATTAGGTTAAACTTCGGAAATATTTCACATTTCCTAAGCATGCCTCTTCAGTAAGACAAAATTATAACTTCACTATTGCACACTCAGAATATAAATCCTTGATAACACAGATACTTATAGTAAACATGTAAGGCACAAATCAGAGCTATCAAATATAATATCAGTGTCCCCTTGAACAGTGATCATGTAATAACTCTCACACAAGCCATTCAATAGCCACTATACAGATATTTACAGGCGTACTTACATGCATTGATTAACATTAAAAAATAATCTGCACTTGATGATTGTGAAATGTTATCTAAATGAAACTTCTAAAAACAGCTCTTCTCCAAATGAAAGTTAGTCATGTGATCAGATTTTGAGACAGAAGAGTAATGGGAGAAAATCCTTAAAAGCTCAAATAGACAGACTCACAATTGAAAACACTCAGTAATTAACTTGATATAAAACATCAGACTTTGGAATCCACAGTAACAAAATAACTTACAAGCGTAGTTGACGACCTCTTGAAGATTCAATAGCTTCAGGATCTGTAGATGACATTAAGATATATATATTTAACACTTCTTGTAGTAAGATGAGGTCAACGACAGGTATATATGGTAAAAGAAACATAAGTATGACCCAAGAGAATAATAGGGCTGCAATGAAAAACTGGCGAAAATCACCAACCTGTTTGAAGAGCTGTGTGCACAAACAAAGGACCTAAGAAGCTACCCCCAATACCAACTGCAACGACATCCTTCAAAGCCTTTCCTGTAGCTCCAATCTACATAAAACAAAAATGCTTAATACTCTCGTGTTTTGAAATTGTCAGTATGGTAAAATGTGTGGCTGATTACCCAAGATCCACTGCGGACCCTCTCAGAGAACTCCTGTATCTTATCCAGAACTTTCCAGACCTCTGGCACAACATTCTTTCCATCACTCTGTATAACAGCATCCCTTGGAGCACGAAGGGCTACATGAAGCACTGACCTGTCCTCTGTGCTGTTTATCTGATAATTCAAAGGCACACAGTAATTGATGAGTCAGGCCATTTAGCGACTAAATCCAACATATATATCATGGCAGTGCTGCAATCTAAGGAAGATTGGAAGTAGAAAATTTCTGATGTTTAGAAATCTTGTCCAAATTTTTCATTATAAAAAATGAGAAGGGACAAAAATTATGTTGATATGTATAAATGTATAATAGGTGTACTTGAAACTAATTATTTGTGTGCATAACCACTTACATGTTCCCCATTGTACATGCTGTTAATCTTTTGTTTCAGAGATGCAGCCTGTATAACAGCACAATTAACAATAATCAGATGGCAGTATACCAGAATGGTATAGGACTTAGAATTTTAAAAATAGGGACCAAGTGCCGGTAAATGAGTTAAGCTCTTGAGATATCTAGATGCAATGAACTGACCTCGGCCAATTTGAAGAGTTTATTCACTGTTTCAAGAGTGGCCTGTTGCCTTGAGTAATCCAACAGAATTCCATCAAACTCCCTATAGAGGAAAAGCACGACAAAATCAGAAATGTGTTCATCACACTGCAAATGAGTTGGTGTCACTAGATATCCAAGTGCAGAGAAAAATATGATGTCTTTATCGTATCCACATTAAAATCCTCAATAGTACAGGCTATTTATTTCATTGTTGAGACCTAAAATGTATAATAGTATGCAGTGAGTATATATAGCATCATACACTGTCATTGATTCACATCTTTCGACATCACCAAGTAAATCTCGTAAATGGGTTTTTTTAATCTCATCAACATGGACCTGCAAAAAATGAGAAGTTATTGATGGTATTTTTCACAGCAGTTCAACATGATACATGAGAAAGGAGTATTCTCCCTGCTACCTTCAACTCATTCCATGGTTGAGAGTTACTAATGAGAGAGGAGGAAGCCATTTGAAATTATGATCAGCAACCTGCACCAAGAACTGCACTAACTAAATATGCTGCTTGCACAGTTTCAGCAAATTTTATATGCATTTCTACAATTTATCAGTGTTCATTCTTGTGGCAAGAGAAATTAATGCATGAAGCAAAAGATCCATTAACGTTATCCAAGATCAATATTTTATAAAACTTCAACGTGAATAATAGCTATATGTATAACAATGAAGACTATGAATCATTGCAGCAATTTTCTAATGCTGGAGGAGTATATTGTCCCACAACAGCTAAACAAGAGAAAACCCAACCTATCCTCAGCTTATGGATAATCTGATAAGTTCTCAAGTTGTTCCAAGATAAATATTGATTACTCAAACACCATGTACATTTAACAAACTCATAATCCACAACACTCGTCTAAAACAGCAAGACGCTTGATAGATGATACTCCCTCCGTTCGTAAATACAAGAGCTAGTTGACTTTTTGGAGAATCCTATGAAAACTAAATAGGGTACTTAAAAATTGATTTTCCTAAATTTTTTCTCTAAATTAATATATTGGATTTATAAGCTAACATGTGATCTAATAATATACAAAATACGCTATGATTAAGTGGTTCATTATGCTTCATTGATTTCTTCAAAAAAGTCAATTAGCTCCTAAATTTAGTAAGGGAGCATTTTCTTATATTTTATAGTTACTCCAAATGCATGACTCCCCAACACAGTCCAAAAATAACTATTGAAACTAAGACAACAACAATCAGATTCAGAACCGAGCAATTAATGAAGCACCACGTGTGCAGTGAAATCTGATTTAGTGGTAGCAAAATCAGATGATAAAATCCAAAGTAAACTCATATAACTATACATAGCATCAAGTGATCACCAAGCCATTTCGTAAACAGAGTTTTTCACCAAAATCAACCAAATAGTTACTAACAACCACGATGAACCACAAAAACTGAAATGTAAGCTAGTTTCAACTATCAACAGCTACAGGAACCAAATCCTAGTGAGATACTCCTAGATTATTATCAGCCAAATAACAAAGTGATTGAATGACAAAAGAACGATGGCAAAAGACTTATTAAATTCCAGATAAGCAAAGAACACGCCTCAAATTACTTAACTCTCTAAAAAAATGATAAATACATCTTTATAAACCACCGCGTTCAATGAACACTGAACCTATTCTCCAATAAATTCAGAAGTCAACGATTCACAAGTCACTTCCATACACATAGCAATAGCAAACAAAATAGGCAGAAGCATGAATTGAAGCGCAAATACGAAGCAATGCAATCGGAGAAATCTGATGGAAGAATATATAACGTGAGGATTAAAATAGAAAGAATGTGCGCAGCGTATAGAGAGAGAGAGAGAGAGAGAGAGAGAGAGAGAGTGATCGGATTGATACCAGAGAAGGAAAGAATGTGAAGGCGATGGTGGCGTGAGGTTGGCGGAGAATTCAAAAGAGTGAGTCGCCTATGGGCTATGGGCTATGGGCTATGGGCTATGGCCTATGGTGGTGGCGCCACATACACATAGCCACTCATTCATTTGTGTTGCGGTTTCTGGCTCGCTGGATTGGAAGTGAATTCGGGGTCGGTCCCATGCCACGTGGCGTTTTCTCTTAATTTAGCCTTCTTTTCTTTTCTTTCTTTGTTTTATAACAATAATTATTACTAGTATTAGGTTACACGTTGCAACGTCGTGACCTACGTACCTGTCTGCTTCCTGCTCTTTATTAGGGCTGCTTCCTGCTTTTCCCTTATAGTTTGAATGAATATTTTGGGGTAGATTAATGTATGTTAGTTGATTGTTTTTAAGGAGGTCAAGGTAATTAAATAAGGGATTTAATCATGACATGACATAGCTTAAGTTTCATTAAGATTATATTTTATTATAAAATTCAAATAAACTCATTCAAACTAAAATTCGGAAAGTATTTTATTTAGTTTCTTTTTTGGCCAACTATTTTATTTAGTTTCTTGAAATATTGTAAATGTTAAATGTGTATTATGTATAGAAATAAGGAAGTAATGGAACTTACTTAGGTCAAGTTCTTCCATCCACGTTCTACATTTCTCTAATTACTGGCCGTTAGATTGAATGAATGGTTGTTATAAAAGAACATGTGCCACTCCTATATTAAAAGAACTTGAGAACCTGTAGAAAGTAACTTGATGTAAGTTTTTCTCGAAAGTAATATACTTAGTTATATATATATATATATATATATATATATATATATATATAAGTATATAATATATATATATATATATATATATATATATATATATATATAAGTATATAATTTTTTTGGCCAAAAAAAATACTTAGTTATATTAATTTCTTTCGTTTTATAAAGCATTTATATTCATTTCTTTTTTTTATGACTATTTATATTCATTTCTACCCCGTGCTTTCAAGTTTTCGTCCATGTGATAGTCATAGTATTACTACCACCCTAAAATATTATAATGATCTATCCCCAACCCATCCTTATATGAGACTTTAAAACAATCAAATATTAGTCCCCTTTAATACTTGAGAGAGAGAGAAAAAATCATAATCATATAGGAAGAGACATCATAATTTGGTCCCTAGCGTAGATGTCTTATTGTTATGCTCTAGAGATGTGCATGGGTTATGCTCACCAAGGCGAGAGATTGAGGAAGTTTAAGGAGAAAAATTCAAATCACAAATGAATGTGATGTGGATATGACTATGACGTACCCGCGCGGCGAAAGTTCACTTGTGCCTTATGGGACTATTCATACATAAACTTTGCAGAGAATGTCAACTAGATCAAGTTCCGAACTGCAACAAAGTTCAGTTCAGTTGGTTGGCAAAAAAAAAAAAAAAAGTTCAGTTCAAAAAAATAGTAACTGCAACAAAGTTAGCTAGCCGAGTTTTCAATGTACTTGGAAGTTGGAAGATATTATTCGTCCTTCGTTTCTCTCCATGCATTTACAAAATCCCTCGGCCCCTGTATAAAACCAAAACATCAGTTCAATATTTTTGCCAGTATTTAAATTGTTCCATCACCCCCCGAATCTACATCACTTCTTCATTTTGGTAAAAACAAATTCCACTACAAAAAACGGGGCCCATATCGGCGTTTTATAGGGCCTCGAATCGGCGGAATTTTCCGGCGAAATCGCGCTACGGCGTTTTGGTAAAACGCCTAAAAATGTGCCGTGGGAATGCTACATTTCGGCGTTTTTCAAAACGCCTAGGCGATGGGAGAAACGCTTGTATGAGGGTTAAAACAAATAATATAATATTACCTCATACCGGCGTTTTGCAACACGCCTATGCGCGTATTATTTTATTATTACCTCATATAGGCGGATATTAAAACGCCTATACGCGGAATAATTAATTTTTTTTTAGTCACGCACACCGGCGTTTGGCAAAACGCCTATGTGCGACATAAAAAAACTTTTTTTAATTCATGCACATTGGCGTTCTGTCGAAACGCCGGTAAAAAAATAATATTGTTTATTATACCGCACATCGGCGTTTTCTAAAACGCCTATGTGCGGTATTATAAAATAATATTTCATACCGGCGCTTTCCAAAACGCCGATATGAGTATTTCAAAAAAAAAATAAAAAACATTTTTCTTCCTGATTGTTTAGAACCAGGAAGAAAAATGTTCATATATAAGGAATAATATGATAATCCCAAACTTACATACACATATAGAATATTATATATGAAATAACAAGAGTAATTCATAAAACAAGATACCCAAGTATATAAAATCAAAACAAAAAGCAATATGTGAAAGAAAAGCAATAAAATCATGTTAACATGATAAAATGAAATATCACCATAAAACACGAAATAAAAAACAATATCAGCAATACTAGGCAAAAAAACAAAGCAACAAGGCAAATAAACAAAGCAACAGCAACATGAAAGATAGACGAAGAGAAGAAAAATAGAAGAAAACGAGAAAATGAGCAATTTCGCTGAAGGAGGGAGGTGCTATTTATAGGGAACGGAGGTGCATATAGGTGTTTTAGCAAACGCCTATATGCAATAATTATATTAAAATAACGCATATAGGTGTTTTCTAAAACGTCTATATGCGTTCTAATGCATATAGGCGTTTAAGGGAAACGCCTATATGCATTATTTTTTATATAATATTTCATATAGGCGTTTTCAAAAACGCCTATATGCATGTTTACATTAAAATAATGCATATAGGCGTTTCCATGAAACGCCTATATGCATTATTTTAATTAAAACAATGCATATAGGCGTTTCCCTGAAACGCCTATAGGCATTATGTTAATTTAACATAATGCCTATAGGCGTTTCAGGGAAACGCCTATATGCATTATTTAATCTTAAAATGCATATGGGCGTGTTGCAAACCGCCGGTACGGCGTTTTTTAAGAAAAAACTCCTCAGACAACCTACATTTCTTAAACGCGGAAAAGTAAGATATATTGGTTATAAATATGCGTCTAGAGCATTAGTCAGTTGCCACATTCTTTCTCAAACCTCTCATTCTTACATATATCTGTCGTTTTGTTGTGAAACAGCAAAAACAATAATGTTGGATAAATCGTGGATCTCTTTACCCAGATCGTCTCCGCAATACTTGGTGGGGTTGAATCAATTTCTGGATTATGCTTTTATGCATAGTAGTGTTCGGGGTAAGATACGGTGTCCGTGTGAAAAGTGTAAGTTCGACAAATGGAAGACTCGAGATGAGGTAGTTATTCATTGTCTAGATAAGCAGTTTCCCAGATATTATGTCACTTGGGCGTTTCATGGAGAGGATGGATTACACGACACTACCGGTGATCTAGAAGTCGGTTCGAGTTCTCACGTTGGCCGAATGTAAGGCGAAGACAGTGACGATGACGGTGAAGGAGGCGGCCAGCCAACAAATCCGGGTAACAACACTGTGAGGGAAGCATTTGGTATGCAGGAAGCAGCAGGCGCTGGCGGGGATGAAGTGGTGGACGGACCAGTCGCGGAGTACTTACGCACTGAGGTGGCTAGAGATTTCTTTGAGCTCATGACGGAAGGTGACAAACCGTTGTACCCAGGTATGTATAAATGTTTAATCTATTCTAACTGTTTATTATATATGTATATTATGTACGTGCGATGACAAAAGATGTGTTTGCACAGGGAATGAAAGATACTCTAAACTGTCGTTTTTGACCAAGTTGTACAGTATTAAGTGTAAACGTGGCGCATCTGATGCGACCATGTCGGACGTGATTGAGCTGCTTTCAGACGCCTTTTATAACATTGGAGCCGAGCTACCGTCGTCGTTCTACGAGGCAAAGAAAACAGTCAGGAAGATGGGGTTAGATTACATTAAAATCGATGCGTGCCTGTATGACTGTATGTTGTTTTGGGGTCCTACGCAACGTTAGATAAATGCAGACGATGTGGTACTGCCCGATATAAGGTGGAGGGTGAAGGGCATAATAAGAAGAAGAGGCGACGTGCCATTAAGAGCATGAGATATTTTCCACTCCGTCCAAGGCTTCAAAGGCTATTCATGTCCCCGAAGGATGTCGCCCCAGAGGATGAAGCATGATACCCACGGCTTCCGGAAGGAGGGAAGAGCTGAGTAGGTCTGGCTCCAAAGCCAAGGCCTGGAACGCGTCCCGCACGTTCCTGCGTCCCCAACTGCGTGTGGAGAGCAACGACCTCCTCATACGGGCTCCCCCTGCTGAGACTCGAGGGTCTCCCTGGCCGGCGCCTGTGCCTCGATATCAGCCTGCGCCTGAGCAACACTCCTAATCTCCTCGGCAGCCTTCCGGGATAGAGGTGTCCCATCCGAGCGGGTGCGCGCTTGAATGAGGAAATCTTTGAAGACGCCCTTCTTGATGCCCTTCGCCCTAGCCTCCTGCCGCTGAAATATGTGAATCGTTAAACTATGATCAGTATTATTATAACATAAGATATTAGATATAGAAAGAGTACTAGTGGATAGTTATATACCATCTCGTCGTAGCGGACGATCATCGGTACGCTCCCAGTCGAGTGGCCAACCTCCTGCTGTGCCCGAGCCTGTTGACCGCGCCTTTCCCTGGCCCGCCCCAGGTCACCCATCCTCCAGGCGATGTAATTCCTCCACTGCTCAGGGTCAACTCCATCGGGCACGTCTACCTCCACCGCCTCCCTAGGCCTAGTCCCCTTCTTGGACTTCAGCAGGTACAGCTTGTTTCTCTCATCCTTCCAATTATCCCCGACCACCCCTTTCGCGAATTTCTTGAGGTTCAAGCTGTCGGGGACCCACCACTTGCTCTGCAAAAAGAAATTTTTTCATATTATTTAATAATAAGTATAATAACAATTATATACGTATTATAATATTTTGAAATAAGTATTACCTTAATAATCTCCCAAGCCTCCTCTTTCCGGCTATCCGGAACTTTCCTCCAGCTGGTCAGGTCGATCGGGAAGCGCCGGAAGTCCTTGCCGAGGAGTCGGCAATGGCGGCGGAATAGAATGGCAGCATCCGTTGTTGGCTGCCCGGTGGTGCTGTAATATGGCAGCTCAATCTTCTCATTCGGCGGAAGCACATGCGCCTGCTTCGCCGTCAGCCTCTTCCTGGTGACAGTGCCAGTGGTATCTGTAGGTAAGAAAAATATATTAGATAATATATATTGTAGAAATTAAATTTGTAACTATTAATCAATATCAAATTCAATTACCTCTGACATCCACCAGTTGACCAGTACTCGAAGACTTCCTCCCGCGCTGCATTTTGATCAAAATTTCCGGCACCGGGATGTCCCCCTTCTCCCTCTCCGCCCTCTCCCTCTCCGCCCTCTCCCTATCCTCATTCAAAATCTGCTGCATCTCTTCGTAGCTGATGTCGACGTTCAAGTCTCTCCAGACCTCGTCCTGCGTGACTTCCGGGTTACCATCAAACCCGAAAGGAGTCCAAGGTGGCGCCTGAAGAGGGCTCACAACAGGGGGCCTGGCGTACTACAACACCTCTGGCGGATTAGGCTCCTGCTCAATCTGTAACCGGCGCTCTTCTATACGCCTGGCTTCTGCTTCGTCCGACAATCACTGCTGTTCATCTCGCAATCGCTGCTGCTCTTCGGGGTCTATTGGAGCTTTACCGGTACGACGAGACATGATCTATCGAAGAGGAATATTTATAGGAAAAGATAAAGAAAAAAGATAATTTCTATGGGACCCTTACACTTTTTCACGTCTCGAAAACGCCAAAATGAACATCGGCGGTTCTTTTATAGGCGTTCGCATATCGGCGTTTTGGGACACCATACAGGCGTTTTTGGAAACGCCTGTAGGCGATTAAAGTATTAATTTAATCGCATACAGGCGTTTGGCAAAACGCCTATATGCGATTAAATGATATTTTAATCGCATATAGGCGTTTTGCGAAACGCCTATATGCATTAAGTGCATTAAAAATGCACTTAATGCGCAGATAGGCGTTTTGCAAAACGCCGGTCTGCGCATTAAGTGCATTTTTAATGCAAGTTACGCACATAGGCGTTTTGGCAAACGCCTATGTGAGATTAAAATATTATTTTTAATCGCACATAGGCGTTTTCCAAACCGCCGATGTGCGGTTTTTTGAAAAAAAAATAAATAAAAAACCAGCCAGCCCCTTTTTTTATATTTAAAAACCATACCGGCGTTTCCTATACCCCAAAACCCGATATGGAAACGCGGGAAATATGGCGGGAAGCTCGCGCCAAATTTATCGGCGTTTGCATATAGGCGTTTTGGTCCAAAACGCCGGTATGCGTCTCATATAGGCGTTTAGGACCAAAACGCTGGTAAGCGTGCGCCGGAATGACCCATTTTTTTTGTAGTGTTCGTTAATTTTTTTAAAATAATTAAAGAAGTTAAATGAGCTACTTAATTATAACATGTTTGTGTATTACTCCCTCCGTTCCTAAATGTAAGATCACTTTGGGGATATGGATAAGTTCCTAAATGTAAGATCACTTTCTCTTTTTTCCCAAGTTTTACCCAAAATACCCTCATACTCTCATTTACTCCTTCCATCCTTTTCTTTTCTTTCCCCAATAAATGCCTCCATTTTTTTAAATATGACTAATCCTTTTCTTTACTTTCCCCGATAATGCCTCCGGTTTTTTCTCTGATTCAGCTTTTTTTTTATTCTTCTGATTCAACTTTTTTTTTATTCTTCTGATTCAGCTTTTTTTTTATTCTTCTGATTCAGCTTTCTTCATCTCTGATTCAGCTCCGTTTTTTTTTTTCTAATTTGACTAATCCTGGAGTATAAGACTGAAAATTCCTATCCATATTTAGCATTTTAAAACTAAATTTTTTTTAGAGTATAATTGCAACGAAAATTAAAATTGCTCAGTTTTCCCTCATTAAAACTGAATCGAAAGATTATTTAGCTAAAAACGAAACTAGTGTCACATGGTGGTTAATGAATCACTTTAAATATAGAAATGACTCAATTTTTCCTCTTTAAAACTTAAACAAATTATTAATTGGCTAAAATCATGCTAATAAAAAATTAATTCACGAAACTAAATAAATACTCATTAAAATTAAACAGCATAATTTTAATAATGACAATTTGGAATTGCAAAGGAGAAAATTATTCTACGTTATGAATTTGTCCTTACAAAAAAATAGCTAACACAAATATACAAAAATGGAATTAAAGTATCATTACACAAGAAACTGATTGTATCAACATATGACTGCACCAGCCAACACAAATCTTCTATTAAATCATCTAGTACCACTATTTATTCCAAATCCTCCATTAAGAATGTTGTAGGTATAAATACTAAAAAAATCTATCATCATGAGTGGAATAGTAACTTTAAGTGAACAATGAGGGGAGTTCTGGAGCTAAGCATCAAAATTTACTATCATTACTTATTCCAAACTTAAACCATCTTTCAGCCTGCATAACAAACAACAAAAATATGATGCCTGAAAAACATGAGTTCAATGCATTTTATTTCATGTACATATAAACATGTACTCCATCATAATCCCAATTATTCCTATATAGCAATGACAATATCCTTATAATAAGCATCTACCAACTAAATATAAGGCATAATAAATTTCAGATTGCATCTAGAATGGAACCCATCTCAGATCACTATGTTCATCCTTATAAAATCAATTTTGATTCAGTAGTCTCCTTGGACACACGAAGCCAAGGATGTAACAAACTTGTCACATCCACATAAACTACACACCATCATAGTCCTTCAATCAACATATTCTTCTCACTTAGAGTCAGATTCCAACATTTTAAAATCAGTTCTAACCCCTACTCAAACCAGAAATACAGAACACCATTTACTCAGAATTCCAAAATCACAAATTCCTCAAAAATCACACATACATACATACACCCATCTAAATCATACTCAACATGCATATATTCAGAACTTCATATGCTCAGTGAAAAAACTCAACATGCACTATCATAACTAAACCCTATTTCTATTGTCATAATCTCACCTTATTGTTTCCACACAGAACCATCAAATAGAGCTCATACTAACAGTTAAGGCAAGAGTAGAGAGCAGAGTTAGAATATATACCTGAACAACATCCAGGAGATGTGGAACGGCTGGAAGAACTTGTCTCCTGTGATATATTCAAAAAAGAAAGTTCATTCAATGTTTTAGATATTTGAGAAAGTTCATTCAGCATTTTCTATTTGCTGCTAATAAGATTCACCTGGGATTGAAAATGCTTATGATATGAAAATGACAAAAAGTAAAGTAGATATGACATCATACATACCTTCCCAAGAGTCGTTTCTCAATGTCCATTAATTCAACAACACTTTTTTCACCATCACGAACAAATTCTAAAATCTATGTAGAAGAAAAAAAAGGAGAAAATAAAATACAAACAGAAAAAAGCACGTTCAGAAATACTATTTGTATACCAAAAGAGATAGAAACAAAACCTGAGTGACTATAAGAGCAACACATTCAGTGTAATTAAGAAGTCAAAGGAGGCAATTCCTAGCAGAAGGAACAGTCTGCTGAACAACCAGCGTCATCTAACACTGTCATAACATCTTGTACAATATCTTGATCAATCTTAAGTTGATCGGGCAGTGGACCTTCTCGTTCCATGATGTCCTTCCTAATATGTGGAAGGTCATATTTGTTACAACCTCTGTTCTTCATTATTTCTACCATGCAAGTTTGGAGTGTTACAAAAATTCGGTTAGACTTAGCGGTTGAAAATGAGTCAAATGCTTTGATGACGCTCCAATTAAATCATCCAAGGTCTTTGGTGCTTCCTTATATTGTAATGATTGAATGCTATTGAAGAAACCCAAATCCAGAATATTCAAATCAGGGGAGTTAGGAGGTTGGTTGATTAGGCGAATGCAAAATCCATCCTTCATGGCAATTTGAGAACTTATTGACTTGGTCTTTCGCCAAATGCGTCTAATGACACATTTAGAAACTGAGTACATGGATGAAAACTTATTGACAACCCCTCTATCTAGTTTGCCATTTCGACTATGCTTCAACAAAAGATAGGATATAGCTTGTCGGTCTTTATCATACAAAAATTTACGCTTTTTTCCTAAAGAAAAAAGTTTCAATCAAATATCTTAACTTCATATATGTAAGTAATTATCTCATATAAAAGAAATACAGGTGAAATCTCTCCTAACATGCAACTGTAATATAAATAAACATATATTAGGTACCACTATTTTCAGATGCTTGAATTTGTTCCTAAATGTAAGATCACTTTCCTAAATGTACATAGTAGTACCATGGCTAATGGAAAAGATACTTTGTTGTCGGGGAAAAAGCTAAATAAACCAGCAGATATAGCACCTTATCAGGGAAATTAAGTCTATTTTTGAAAGCATGCCCTTTAGTCTATGTTCACCCATTGAAGTCAGAAACAACAAGTACTGAGTTATTTCAAAGCCTAATCATGATGGGAAAATAGCTCTGATTTTGGCCCTGTTAAAATTTTAACAGTCACACATAAACTTTTTAACCGTCAACTTGCAGATTTAAACGGAATAGGGCTATCTTGATAAATCTGAAACTATCAGAGCTATTTTGAACCAAAAAAACTTTGTAATTTAATCTGACCTGAATGACCAACCTAATTTATTTATTCATTTTTCTTATTAGTTTCTTTTTCTTTGGATTTGGATTAGATATGTTGTCTCAAACTGAAACATGCTGACTAGACTTTTTAGACTTCTTGCAAAAATGTTATTTAAGGATTATAAATAAAAGAGAATTTTAAGTTTTAATTCCTATTTTGATATTTAAATTGGTGATAAATCATTTTGGGCAGAGGATTTTGAATGTAGCAGCACATGGGAAATCAGGCCATGCAGACTTAACTAGACAAATGAGAACAGCCAGAACACGTCCAAGACATTATGCAGTGGAATCTAGCTCATTCTCATGACTACACTTCTAAGTTTATATTTTCCATTTTTTTTTTATAAAAAAATATGTTGAAATGGATTATCTCCACGTTTTTATGCTTCTACACTGACTAAGTTGTGATACATAAAATTTAATCGCATATTGAATGTGCATATCATTTCTTGCATGATCCATTATGCGCTAGACATGATGAAACCCATGTTCAAGTATTCATCATACTAATTAAGTCTATTTTTGAAAGCATGCCTTTAGTCTATGTTCACCCATTGAAGTCAGAAACAACAAGTCAGAAATTAAGATCCATCATCAACAACTCAAATAATAATGATCATACACCAGCAGAAGCCAACGATTACTATACCAAACACCAATGGTGGCCAGATAATGAACAAGCTGTACTTATTGGCGTCCCTTGTCCTACTCCTAAAAATAACTCATACTTTTACAACTTGAAGGAAATACTGACGCCACAAGTTCCTAAGGAAGGTGATAGAATAGTACTGAATGATCTGATTAATGTGGTTGCTGAGGAAAATGAAGAGGAAGACAAGGTTGGTGAGGAGAAGCAAAACTATAGGCAGGCTGTGTCATCAGAAATAGAGGAGATATTTGAAGATGATGGAGATATAAAAAATGAAGACATATAAAGTAGAGGTGAAGATATTTATGTGGCTGTTGGGAAAAATGACATGGATGTTGTAAAATGGGCTCTGGCTCATGCTGTTTCTACTTCTTCTAGGATTTTCTTTATCCATGTTTCAGCTCCTTTTACTTTGATTCCTACGCCAGGTAGGAACTACAACTCTTACTCTTTTCACTTTTATTATAAATACAGGTATAGGGAGAGCTCAACATCAAAAAAATAATGTACTGGGAGGGACAACCCCTTGAATCAATCATCCTCTTGTCATTTCAAACCCTGTGTTATTAGTCCTCTGTGTGAAAATGAGACTCTCAACAAAAGTACCCTTACAGTCTATAGGGTATAGCCTCAGTTGAACTCAAAAACTTGCTAGTTAGAAACCTCTATAAGTGGCCCTCTAGTGAATATTGTTAGAGCAAAAATAAATAAAGCCCATAATGATGCTCTGATAGTTGATGGGCTTAAGTCACTGCAACATTATGAGCTTCATTTATTGCTTGTCGGTCTTTATCATACAAAAATTTATGCTTTTTTCCTAAAAAAATAGTTTCAATCAAACATTTTAACTTCATATATGTAAGTAATTATCTCATATAAAAGAAATACATGTGAAATCTCTCCTAACATGCAACTTTAATATAAATAAACATATATTAGGTACCACTATTTTCAGATGCTTGAATTTGTTCCTCTTCTATTTGTTGTTCAACTTCATGCTCTTGAAAATGATCACTGGGCATCTTGTTTAGGTCTAAGAAAAACTCACCTGAAAAATATAATAAATTTAGAGAATATTTTGAGATTCTACTCAATAGCTACTTAGCAACAAATTAGCCATAACAATTATTACCTTGGATGACAGTGTCATTTGCAACTGGGGCCTTTTCTCTTGATAAAATTCCATCATTTGCAATAGGTCCAGAGTTTCTCCTCTGACCATGGTCTAATGAAGTGCAACCAGTGTGTCTACTTTCTTCCCCACCTAAAATCAAGCCATCCCTCTTTTCACTGTAACTTGATCCTTTAATACCAAACATTATTATTTGTTTTGTCTCTTTTTCCTCACTGAGTTTCTGATATACAGCAGTATATTGAACAATAACTTGTACCATACAGTCTTACCAACTCAGCTACAAACACTTACAATATTAACATAGATTCTGACTATGATGAGAATATAGATCAAATAACTGTTTCCACCACTAAAACCTCATGTCTATCTAATTGTTGGTCAACTAGCCTAGTACATGGTTCAGCCACTAATCTTGTAACCAGACAATTTTTGCATCAAAATAAAGGCGTCCATCTTGGTCCCTAAAAACAGTTTTTTTTTCTATCCACTTCCACTCTTATATTATTAGATTCATTCTCATCCTAATTCATAACATAACTAGCCCAAGACTCTTAAACAAGAAAGATATAAAAAAACAACAGTCAAGATAAGGAAAGCAAAGAACCAATGCAAAAATCATAACTAAAGGGGAATAGAAGAGTATAGCATTCAGTTCATCCATATCAATCATAACTAAAGGTTTAGTACAGTAGGTGCAAATTCACATGTTCTTTAGCTTTAACATAAGCTCTGGAAAAAAATAGGATCCTATGGTTTGTTGAATCAAAATAGCCACTTCTATATCCAACATTCATTTGTTACACTATGTCTATTCTCCATAGCCAATTTCTGTATCCTATTTCAACAAATCCTAAATCCTTCAGACACACAACATTTGAAACTGGAGTATCATTCACATTAATTGCTTCTACATCAAACTCAGAAAAATTAAATGAGCATGGCACAGGACATTCACAACAATGAACTCATTCTACAAAAAACTCAAAATAATAACAAAATGAGCAAGAACGAACAATCTACAACTATCAAGACCGTACCTGTTTGAAAATCAAAGTTTATGAGCATAGAGTTGGATCGATTGTCCATGACGGTCACTTCAGGCAACAATTCCGAGATTGTTTTCTCAAAAACATGATCATCCTGGTGAGTTAAGAGATCACCGAGCTGATCGATTAGGTCACAGTCGAAATTAGGCGGATCTTCATGGCTGAACTCTGTACAGATCTCCATTTTAATTCTTATTTGCTTCCGACTGTGAGATTTGCGGCCTAGGAATGAAGACGGTGAATGAGTTTTAGGGATTGAGTTCAAAGATTTGAGACATAAGAGAAGAAGATGATGGAAATGATGGTGAAGAAGAGAAGAAGATTTGAGTTCAAAGATGGTGAAGAAGGCTGTGTTGAGTGGAAAGAGTTGTCGGGTGTCGGGTTGAGTTGGAAGGGGCATATTTGTGTTTTCAATTTAATTGAAGGGTATTTTTGGAACATCAGGTAATTTGACCACCTTCCTTAATCTCCCCAAATTATGGAAAGTGATCTTACATTTAGGAACGGAGGGAGTATTAAATTATACTCCCCATGATCCTAATTATAAGACCAACTAACTTTTATGGAGAAATTAAGGATGCTAAATAAATCACTTTACATTGTATCTATAGTTATCTTTTCCCCTAAAAATTAATTATTTTTGCGTATAAACTAACATATAATCTAATTAAATGTGACACACTCATAAACTTATAATTTTGTTATCTAATTTACTTCCTTAACTCGAAAAAAAGAAAAGGTTAGAATTGTAATGTACATACTAATTTAGTAATTTATGATTGGAAGATGGACATTAAAATGCTTTCTGTCTCCACTGCTTGCATTTCCATGTGGAGACTGGAAATTTTAAGTCACATGCTTATTGGGCTTCCAAGGCGTTGTGTATTTCTGATGGGCAAACACCACAAAATAAAAAACTGAGACCCATTTTCTTAAACGGTTTTGGACTCGGAATGGTTTGCAAAATGTCTTCGGTCAATACTTCAGACTTCAGTCTCAATCAGTCGTCACCTGTACCATATACAAACAAAAGAAAAAGTTTATGGGAAAATATTACACGCGAGCGCACACTAATAGCAACCTAATCAATCACTTATTAGTGTTTCTAATGAAGTACCACTACTATTCTTATTCAATATAATATCGTGATAACATTTAGAAGAGAAATTACATGATTAATGACCAATGACCAGTACTTTACCATTATAAGAACAAAAAGGCTTCTTCCCGACTCCTCCATTGAAATAGCATTTCAAATCTGTCATTAATTCTAACAAATGAAAGTTCATACAGAGAGATGAAATTATAGGTAGTCCATGTTTATTAAAGGGATAAACTACCTGTATCAACTATCAAGTAATACAAGCAAATTTAGTTACGAAGAATTAAATACCAAAGAAAAATAAATTAATCAATTCTCTCTATAATCAGCTAGTAATATTTTGTACTTAAATTTACAAATGTCTCAGCTGCTTTGCATCTTGTAACATTCATTCTGACATTTTGATAAAGCGCCTTAAAACATTTATGTCAATAATACTCATGAAGAATAAAGTTTCATGATTAACTTTTAAGCAACTCTTTCCAAAATATCAATCTCAAAGTATAACTTATCTACTTAGCATTCTTAACATTTTCTTAAAAAAAAGTCAGCTACACCTTACACTCGTATCTTTTTTTTTGGGTTAAATATACTCCTATCTCACTACCAGAGGATGTAATAAATAGAATTCCTAAATCAAAAACCAAAATATTACCTCTATAGTCTATCGTTATTTTTAAGAGTTAAAAATTAAATTACCGAACTGAAGAAAGACAATAAAATCAATGAAAACATTATAGTTAGGTAAGAAAATAAAAAATTTTCCTCTGGCTTTTGTAAAAGTAATTTTGATTCAATAATGGGAAATTGATGAAAAAAGAGGTTTGTAATAGAAAACATATCGTTTGATCTTAGTAATTTCTTAATGGATCATTTAGTGTAACTGTTCAAAGTGTCCAAATGAAGATTTAAAAGAAAAGTTTGAATTTCCCATAGATTATATTATATTTTAATAATAGAGGGTCAGCCACCAATGGTTGTCGGCCACCGACGTCATCGACCATCAGAGCCTAATGTTGATAATTGATTAAAACATATTGGTAATCCTTTATCAAAAGTTGATAAACCATTACTTTAATTTGGTCATCCTTTATACAATTCTAGGAACAAATAAAATAAATTGGTAATTAAATAAAACATGCTAGTAATTCATTATCCAAATTTGATAATTCGATTACCTACTTGGATAATAATGTAATCAAAACCAACAAAGGTTAATCCAGATGGTAACTACATGGTTGTGAGTTCGAATCTCATCATTGTAAGGAACTTATTGGTGAGCGATATGTAAATACCTCTGTAAGCGCTCTTTGAATCCGGAGATCTGCTCTGACTCTGATGAGCCCTCGGAACTCAATTCACCTAAACTTTTCACCCAAAAAAATACTATAATTGGGTAAGAAAGGAACTTGTTTTTTCCATTTTGCATTTAGTAGTTTTAATTCAATGATTCCACTTTTGGCTGGTCAAATCCTGCCTTCTCCGGTCCTAATAAACAAAAGCATGGGTCAAAGTAAGCCAGTTGTTCTCATCCATCCCCTCCACCATTAACCAAAGCACACAAATCCTCACCTCACTTTTCTCAATCCTTGAACGTGAATCTTATTTTTCCAAACAACCCTCCAAAGTCAATGTCTTCCCTTTCCTTTTTCTCACTCCTTTCACACCATACTTCTGAGTTTTAACCCCTCATTCACTTCATCCAACCCACAACACAAAGCTTCCTCCACCATGGCCAACCCTTCACCAAATCTCACAAACCACCTTTTTCTCCTCCTCTTCCTCTCCTTTACCTTATTGGGTCTCACTTCATCACAAAAAATAGTTGAAGATGATGTCAGATGCCTAAAGGGTCTTCAAGCTTCATTGGGTGGATCACTTTCAGCATGGCAGTTCAACAACAACACACCAGGTTTCATTTGCAGATTCTCAGGCGTCACATGCTGGAATGAACAGCAAAATCGTGTCATCAATTTAGCTCTTACCGGTATGGGACTCTCTGGTCAAGTGCCTGAGTCATTGAAATACTGTGGTAGTCTTCAAAGATTAGATCTTGGCTCTAACCAAATCTCTGGTAACATCCCAAATCAGCTTTGTGTTTGGCTTAGTTATCTAGTCAGTCTTGACTTGTCTTCTAATCATTTATCTGGTACAATCCCACCTACCCTTGGGAATTGTTCTTATTTGAATGAGCTAAGCCTTAATGATAATCAGCTTACTGGGGTTATTCCTATTGAGATTGGGAGTTTGAGTAGGCTTAACAAGTTTTCTGTTGCTAATAATCATCTTGTGGGTGCTATTCCTAGTTCTTTGAATAGGTTTGATAAGGAGAATTTTGTGGGGAATAGTGATCTTTGTGGGGATGCTGTTGGATCTAAGTGTGGAGGCTTGAGTAAGAAGAATCTTGCCATTATTATAGCTGCTGGTGTGTTTGGTGCTGCTGCTTCTTTGTTGTTGGCTTTTGGGTTATGGTGGTGGTACCATTTGAGGTTGAATAAGAAGGGTTTAGGAGATAGGGGGAGTGATAATTGGGCTGTGAGATTGAGGGGTTATAAGCTTGTGCAAGTTACTCTCTTTCAAAAGCCCATTGTGAAGGTTAAGTTAGGTGATTTGATGGCTGCTACCAATAATTTCAGTGATCAGAACATCATTATTTCAACAAGAACAGGAACTACTTACAAAGCAGATCTTCCTGATGGGTCAACTCTTGCGGTCAAACGGCTCAGCACATGTAAAATATTGGAGAAGCTCTTTCGGGTGGAGATGAACCGGTTGGGCCTGCTCAGGCATCCGAATTTGGCGCCGCTTTTGGGATTCTGTGTAGTGGAAGAGGAAAAGTTTCTGGTTTATAAGAACATGTCAAATGGAACTCTCTATTCTTTGTTGCATAAAAGTGGTAATGCATTGGATTGGCCAACAAGATTTAGAATAGGATTGGGGGCAGCTAGAGGTCTTGCTTGGCTGCATCATGGGTGCCACCCTCCTATTATTCTCCAAAATATTTGTTCCGGTGTGATTCTTGTTGATGAAGATTTTGATGCTCGTTTGATGGACGCTGGACTTGCCCGGCTTATGACATCTGACTCTGAAGGGTCAAGTTTTGTGAATGGAGACTTGGGGGAAATTGGTTATATAGCTCCAGAGAATCCTAGCACTTTGGTTCCGTCACTAAAAGGCGATGTGTATGGATTTGGTGTTGTGCTTTTGGAGTTGGTAACTGGGCGGAAACCTTTCGAGGCCAATGCTGGAGAGGAAGAACTTAAGGGTAATTTAGTGAATTGGGTGAATGTGCTTTCTAATTCTGGGCGCATCAAGGATTGTATTGACAAGGCCATAAGTGGAAAGGGACATGATGAGGAGATTTTGCAGTTCCTGAGGATTGCATGTAACTGTGTGGTTTCTAGTCCTAAGGATAGGTTATCTATGTTCCAGGCTTATAATTCGTTGAAGAGTCTATGTAAGGACCAAAGTTTTTCGGAGCAAGATGATGAGTTTCCTCTGATCTTCGAGAAGCCTAACGATATATCGGCTTAGTATGCTCCAATAAATGGCATTTCCCTCTTTAGCTTCATGTTTGTTATGTAAGTATTCAGAATGGTCCCTCGTGTATGTGGCTTGATCAATTTTCAATTCAGCAGACCCAAAGGTATAGTTGTATGATACAATGAACTTTATGGTAGCTTAGGTTCTTGTGTTTCGTTACATATATATCCATTTGTTTTGTACTGCCACTGTACTAGGATGCAACCCCAACACTGGTCCCATATTATTTAGAATATGTTTCTTGTATCTTGCTTGTATCCTCAGCATGTGAGACTTGAAGATGCAAAAAATGGCTCTCTACTTTGTGTTCTGTATAGATTTATAATTAGGAATTTAGGATGATAAGACGGTATTACTATTTACTATTTGTAGAAAGAAAATGCCTTGTCTTATTTGATGTTAGATTTTGGTGTGTGTGAACATATGTTGATGTTTTGTTCTCTAGTAGTCTAGCACCTTTTTCTGAAAGGTTATGTAGAAATGAGATGTTGGTGTTAATAGTAATAGTCAAGCCTTGCGATGTTCACTAAAAAGATGCCGTGGCTAAAACTTTAGGCCTTGTCTGCTTCTCTGGAAATATGATCAAGAAATGGAAAATAAAATCTGCTTCTCTGGAAATATGATCAAGAAATGGAAAATAAAACCCAGTTTTTCCATTGGTTTGGTGGGCAGGAAAATGATTCTTGGGAAATGAATTTCCTCAAAAACGCAGGAACATCGGTTCCTTGGTTAAAGTTATGGAAAATGAGGGGACAAGAGTGACCATAAAAATGGTTCTGGTCATGTGAGGTTTGCTTCATCTTGTATTATAAGGTATAAGATGGTTCTTTTTTCTGTGAGATATGGTTCTTATTTATTTTCTGAATTTTGGACCTTTTTTGTTGACGAAGAAAGCAAATGAGACTTGAGAGGAAGGCGGGCTTAGAATAAGATGTGTGTTTTGTCCCTTGGGATATTATTAATTCTATACTTTCTGTCACATCTATCATACTTTTAAATTCAATCCAGTTTTATTTTCATGATGATAAAAACCATACATGGCCTTAATATCAAAACATATCTGAATGACTGAATGTAACCTGGGGTGTGTGGTTGAGTGACAATGACTCATTCACCCTTAACCAATTGTCTGGGGTTCGATCCCTGGTGTTGGGTATGGAGAAACATTAAATCTCTCAGGCCAGCTGTCCCACCCTTTGAGGTGCCTACAAATCAGCGGAGGATTAGTCTCTTACTTGTCGAGTTGGGGATACCTTGATCATGGATAAAAAAAACATATATGGATGTTTTGGGCTTTTGGCAAGCCCAATGGTGTAGGAATAAAAGGATATTTAGGCCATGGATACAATGAAAGGTTAGACAAGCTGACAAGGAAACTTGGAGAAGAGAGAAAATGGGTGGCTGGGATTTTAGGAGTCTTTTGGCTGGGATTCGCATTCATTTCTCTCTATCAATTCTTAGGCAATTTACTTCATTAAATATAAACATTCTATCATACAGTGAAGGGAATGTTTATGTTAATTTTGTTTTTGGGTAAGGAAAGGGGCAAACCCCCATTTAGATGCTCAAATGTTTCTGTAATTTTGGAGAATGCGGTAAACTTCCAAAAGCATCCATTCATTTGCCTAAAATAGTTGGGTTTTAGTATACTACTAGTATCTATCTAGCTTTGTTCCCCTTCTATTTCTATAAGATCAAATATTATTTGGAGATACCTTTTCCCATTTGTATACCAAATAGTGTTTTGTTTTTATATCTGGGACTCTGGGTTAAGATTCTATTTCGGCCCCAGTAGTTTTTTCTCACCGGTTATTTTGCTACAAAATATTTTTTATGCATTTTGGTATTCATAGTATTACACGTGAACAATTTTACTTTTTACCGTTAAAATATTTACATTAAACATGACTTTATCAATAAAATAGGTTGCTACGTTTTGAAACTTCATATGTAGTTTCAAACCCAAAAATACTTTCTAGATAAAATAGGTTTTGAGTGAAAACTTATAGACCCTTAACCTTTCATATTTATCTTCCATTTCTGTCCTTTTCAGTTTCCATTGACTTTTCAGTCTTTCAACTTAAATGGCTATCGTGCTCATGGTTTGTTATGTTTTGCATGTCCAAAGTCCAAACTACTTAAACCTGGCGGGTTAGCTTGAGTGGTAAGTACTTCCGTCTCTTAAATAAGTGGTTGATGGTTTGATCCTAACTCTTGTGAATGAAGCAAATTTACAAGTCAGCTGTCTACTCCCTATATGAAACTTCAAAACAGCGAGAGATTAGTCTCACTTGACATGCGGGTAAGATACCCTTGGGTAACAAAAAAAGTCCAAACTACTTCGTGTTGAATTTCAGTCCCAAATAAATCAAAGATGAAAAAAAAAATATTATTCGGGTGGAGGAAAGGTCCTTAACTGATATTCTAGAATGAAAATGAAAAAAAAAAAACAAAACAAAGCAAAAAAAGCTGTGAATTGGCCAATAATTCGCGAGGAAAAGTAGAAGACAAGAAAGCAACTTATGTGATATGTATGTGATATGTGGGCCATTTCTATCTGGTGGAGTGATGACTTTGATTTTAAGTTAGCGTATTACAAAAGTTGTGGCACACTTTTATTTATTAAAGATAATTAATTGGTCCTAGCCTAATGATGATATTATATTATTGCCTTTTTTATGATAATGGGAAATAAAGGCATGTAGGGCCGAGGCTTGTGGACAAACGCAGACTAATCCAAATGATCACCCCCTTTTCTTGGACTAAAGTCCAAATGGATCCCCTCTAAATTTATTTTGTGAAGTGAGTGAATTGTTTTTAAATTTTACCAAATTGAGAAGTGATTTCTTTTATTTCAAAATTAAAAAATAATGGAAAACCCCCTACCGTTCAAGGCAAAGTGTATCCTTGTGTGGATAATTTTTTTTAATATTCCTTTCGCATCCTTCAATTTGTTACCTCCAAAAAACGCATCAGCTCCATAAACGAAAATCAACTGTGTGTTTGTCAAAGCTAAACTTAATATCTCCATTTAAAAAGTTAATCATAGAGTTTTTCAAAACAAAAATTTAAACAAGCAGGGTCTACAAATATTTCATAAAAGCCCACTTTTAAGGAAGTAACGTGTAAAATATGACTACTTGAATAAAAGTCACACTAATATGAAACTAAGTAATGAAACCATCATTTACATATAGTATTATCCAGCATTCTCATTTCTTAATATACGATCTTCCACAAACCTAAAATCAATTGTTGAGAAACCTAACATTAGGTGGCATCAAAATGATAGGAGTACTATAATGAGCCGCATTATTCAATGTAATAATACTCAGGGATCTCGTGATCTTTTCTTCCTGCAAGTTCTTTGGGGGCACGTATATTATATGGCAACCATCCATTTCACTCAGCATTTCACTTATTGCACGCGTCATTCCAGATTCATCTAACTATCTCTTCACTTCCATCTATTGTCTCTCCCAACTCACCTTTTTTCAGCATTTTTGCATAAGCTCTAACCAAAAACCGTTGCCTAATTCCACCTTTTCCACCCATAACCTTCTTCTAATCTTAGTGGACCAAACATAGAAATAGAAAAAGATTTGATATATTTTTTGATATAAAAGAAAATAAGACTAAAAAATACTAAAAAAATCATTTTCTATTTATGTGGACCAAACACAGAAATAGAAAAGGATTTAAGGATGGTGGATTTGATATATCCACCATCCTTAAATAGTTGTTAATATGCATTCAGGAAGTATTTTCTTTTGTGCATTCATTTGTGTCCACCACCTTGAAATATGGTTTTTTATTTAATTTTGCATCTAAAAATTTAGATAATTTAAGATGTTGGGTGTATCTTAAAAAATAGTTTAAAATGCTGAAAAAAAAGCCAAAAATCTTATAATGCTGGATACAAATAAAAAAATACTCTCATATCTAAATTATAAGACCTATTGATTTTTTTTTTACAAAAATTAAGGATACAAAATTATTCATTTTGAATTTCCTGTAGTTATTTTTCTTCAAAATTATTTTATTCTACTTATAAACTAACATATTATTCATTTTTTTTGCAAGTTATCTAATTTACCTACTTAACTTGCAAAAAATGTCAAAGGGGTCTCTATATTTAGGATCAAAGGGAGTAGTAATTCAAGATTATATATATATATATATATATATATATATATATATATATATATATATATATATATATATATATATATATTTTAAAGTGTTAAATGCAATAAAAAAAAGCTTGGGAAAAAAGGGAAAATGACATATAAAGCCTGCCCAATTGGAAAAAGAACAATTGAGGTGGGTAAATTGTGGAAATGACAAGTTGAGTCATTTGAACTTAAAACAAATTACCACATTTGAGGAAAAGACTAAAGTGTCCTTTACTAATCTAATATATTACAACACAACCAAACATGAATCCCACACTAAACAAAAAGAAAAGACACGATGCCCACACCCACTAGAAAGCAAAAATGAAACAGAGAATGAACACAAAACCCTAACGGTGACGGAACTAACGACGGTGGACGTTGGGTGACGGAGCTAAGGTATTTATCCTTCTTGGGTGGAGGTTAGGAGGTATTTACACATCAATAACTTTGTTTTCTTCTTCCTTTTTGGGTTGAAAATTGTTGAGAACTATAATAATTCATGATCAAAAGAAAAGCTAATACAAGACGAAGATTGAAAAACTACCCTCTTCAAGTTTGTTTGGTCATTGTGTCTTTTAGGGTATGAAATAGAAAAATTACGTATATGTATTGTATAACCCTAAAACCTTGTCTGGAATTTAATGGTGGAAGAAGAAGTTCAGGTGGACTTAGATGTAATGAAGATGATGAAGTAGATGTTCATTCACTGTTGCGTTGATTAGGTTTTGGAAATAAAAATGCATGTTTCTGTGGTTAAAATGCATGCGACAGTGGTTAATACGCATGTTACTGTGGTTATTCGGCATGTTACAGGGAAACAAAAATGACATATCAAGGTAAAGGGGAAGCTGGTGTGGTTATTGTGGACGATGCAGTGGTTAAACTGGAAGCGTAATTGGTTAAACTATTCCACGTCCACAGGCGTCTGGCAACCCCACCAAATACTCGGGGAAGTTAATGTGGGTAAAGGGGAAGCTGGTGTGGTTATTTTGGACGATGCAGTGGTTAAAGTGGAAGCGTAATTGGTTAAACCATTCCACGTCCACCTGGACCAAACTGTAAAAACAAACCCACGGCCGACGGTGAGGAAGAGAGGAGTTGGAGGATGACTGAGGCTGTGGGCGGAGGAGATCGAAGAAGGACTTGGTGGCTGGAGGTGTGAAGTGAGTTTTATAAGAGAGAGGAAGGGGGGAGAAAGATATAGTGAGTCGGCGGATGACGAGGCCAACAGCGAGGAAGCGCCGGAGATTGGCGACGGCTGCTGCGCGAGGAAGGAGTAAGATGTAGGGTTTCAAAGAGATTTAGGATGATGTGTGGGGCAGGAAGTGAGAGCTTGATGAAGGGACTGGCTGGCCGGCGGAGTGGAAGGGTGGCCGATATGGTGGGTTTTGAAGTGAGAGTGAGGTGAGATGATGGAGAGATGAGGAAGACAGGCAGGGAGGCCGATGATGGGTGGGGGTGGGCTAGCTAGGGTTTGATTGTTGTTTTGAGAGGGAGGATGAGTAAGTGAGATTTTAAGGGTAATTAAGTCTTTTCACCAAATGTGGTAATTTGTTTTAAGTTCCAATGACCCAACTTGTCATTTCCACAATTTACCCACCTCAATTGTCCTTTTACCAATTCGGCAGACTTTATGTGTCATTTTCCCGGGAAAAAACCTAGAGAAGGAAATAAGGATTAAGACTTGGAACACATCACAATTAATAGGGCCATAATAAAAAATATTCCCTACGGTCCCTAATGTAAGAGCCCAAAATTTGAATGGTTTTGGTCTCTAATGTAAGAGCTCACCTCATATTCTCTCTTCATTTAATGCATTTTTTCCTTCTTTATTTCTAACTCTCTTTCATATTTATTAATGCTTATGTATTTCTCTCTCTTAAAAGTATCATAATAAATATGGGCAATTTTGGAAAAGAAGCATTAACTCCAGACACTCAACTAACATTCATATGTTTTCTTAAAAAGCGTTTTTTTGACGGCTAGCTCTTACATTAGGGACCGGAGGGAGTAACACGACCCTAAGCTGATGGAAATTATGAAATTGGCGTCCAATTCATATGAAAAATAAAAAATTAAATTAAAGAAAGAATAGCTTATGAGCGACTCCAAGCAACTCAAGTTGCTTAGGAGTTCCCCCTCAAGAAAGAGGGCGATAGATAAAGAATAGGGGTTCTTCATTCTTTTTCTGGGCTAAACTATGATAGAAACGAATACGGTGGCATATTTTTTTAGTAAAATCTGTCATCATTTATTTTTTATTTGATAATTTTACAAAAAAAAAAAAATTAACATGAGTACCAATGTACCATGATGAGGACTTATTACTTTTTTGTACTAGGACACCTATCCTGATATTTTTCTTGCCCAGAAACACTTAGCTACGGAATTCTCATCTGATGGATCCATAATATGAGTGCCGGTACGATGACACCATCTTTCAGTGCTGGTATTTCAGTGCTGGTATGATGGCACCATCTTTCATCATTTGCATTTTTGTCTTAATTTCAGCCCCCTTTGGACTTTTGGTTCCACCAAATTCACACCCGCTTTCTAAAACAAGAATAAGAATAAGAGCCAACACGGACAAATTTATTTTCTCATTTGGATTTGTATATAATTGAAAATCGATTACAACTGAAGAGGGTGAGTAGCGTTTTTACGTTTTACCATATATAGTCATATAGTACTACAGAGGGAAATTTTCCTCTAAATGGAATATTCATTTTTGCCAAATATGGGCTCCCAAAAAATTTTCAGCCAAAACTGCATTGATGAAAAAAGAGTAAAAAATATAGAAAATTTTCCTTTAAAAAATATTTGTCTTCAAATGTAAATTACAGTTCTGATAATTCTAAATTACGGAAACCCCCTATTTTTGAAAACTATATTAATCTCTCTTTTTTTTTATTAAGCATCACCCAGTAAATTTTTTGTAGAAGTAATATGAAAAACAATTTTTGATAAAAACCTATATTTTCTACCACAAATTAATGTTAAGTTTTCCCTCCCAACCCAAAAGCTAGGTTTAGTCTAAAGCTGTGGTATTTGCTTGATTTAATCAAGACGTAGCTTTTTTAAATGAAATTGGACTACAAAACTAAGCTAATAAAAACTTAAAAAAGCTAGACTCTCATTAAACCCAGACTTAGCTTTTGACAACTAAAAATTATTTTGGAAAAGTCGAAGGTATTTGTTTGTTCTGATTTTGAAACCTATATTAGATCCATAAAAAGTGATTTATTTAGGAGTTCTAGTGTCACACACTTACAACCTGATTGATACAGCTTATAAAACTTAGGTTTGAGGCGGTATCGGATCAAACCGAATGGATGAACTGATTTAATCGTCGATTGCTTCACATGTCGCTTCAATAGTTTTCAGTTTGACCGTCAGTCCGACCACCGGTTTGAGCGATCTGACCGCATTGAACCCTGACCCGATGTCTTCTCTAGCTTTCCTTTCAGTCTGACTTTTAGAGTTGAAATGGAGCATATTGAGGTAAAAATAAATAAAAAATAAAAAGAAATACTGAAATGGTCGTAGAAAGTAGAAAGTAGAAAGTCCAAGTAGTGAACTGCATTTTGAGTCTTGATGGCAGTAATGAATGATGTGTGGGTGAAGGAAGACCTCGAATTGTCGGAATATGCGTTACACGTGCTCCCATAATATCCCTTCTGACCTTCACTCTCATTTTGTCATCTCCCTTTATTAGTTAAATTGAGGATTAGCCCAAACTCATTTAACATTGTCTATTTTAAACATACACACACATCACCGTTTTTAAACTGCAGAGCTCAAAAGATATATTCCCCTTTTGGAGGCAGAGAGTATTATTTGGAGTACTTACTTGATAATAAAATATGATAATGTCATAATTAATGGGTGGTTGGTTGAGCTAAGCTACAACCCTCATAAGAATGAGAATGCATGTTCAAATCTCGCGAAACACTTGTTTATGTGGGCAACACTCTTAACCTTCGAGTTTGGATTAGTCATTTGTCAATAGGCGTCCCTTACTAAGTGATATTTAACCAAAAAAATATGATAATGCCATTGCTTTAATTTTTTTGGATTTACCTAAACACTCACATTAATTTTTTGCTTTTGGTGATTGCAGGCCAAGAATAGAAGAGCATCGACTAAGGGCCTTGTAGCCCAGTGGTATGACATCTCCCCTTTAGGTTGGAGGTTGTGGGTTTGATCTCGCTTGTAACCTCAAGCTGTTAGTGCTTGTCTTTTTAAATCAAAAAAAGAATAGAAGAGCATCGTTATTTCATATCCGGAGTTCAAACAAATTTCAAATATTTGATTATTTGAAGGTCATTTGCCAATGTACAAAACTTTATAGTTACTATCCATAAATAAATTCATTCATATATAATTACTTTATTTGACCCTTTAAGTTGTTGGAGAATAATTTAAAATTTTTTCCTGGTTTTTCTAGTTTTAACTTTAATTTAAAAAATAAATTAGAAAATCAATTGTTTGAGATGGTAGATTATTTATTTTTTAATTATTCGTAATTCCAATTTTTTTTTATACATTGGTAATTTGTTACATCTTTAATAAAAATTTGTGTCTCCTTGCCTGCTACCAATAATTAACACGACATTCATATTAGAAAAATTTGTGTATCTTTTTTTCTCTCTCATCTTTCTCTCATCTCTCTCTCTTTTTTTATTACATTCTCCAGTCTCTTTTTTATCCAACATAAGTTTGTATGAAAACTAAATATAAATTTTTAAATTACACAAAAATTGGCTTAAAATTGTTGGCATTCAACATTTTCCCTTAATCGGAATCATTGATTGAAACTGTATAAAATAAAAGTTTATTTCTTGAATTCAAAGAGTTTAAATTATATGTTGTTACCTATGGATCATATGGAAACAGCGCAATGAAAAAGTATTTAAACACAAAGATCCTGATCCAATAATGGTAAGTTGAAATGGCAGCAAAAATTAATAGGGAATTCTGGAAAGTTAACTCATCCAATTGTGAAGTTGATGTGAAACTATCCGGTGTTAGCAACCATTGGCATAGTCCGTCGAGTGGCTTTTTAAAGATAAATGTTGATGGGGCTTTCTCTCCTTTTTCAAAAGAGGCTACTATAGGAATGATATGTCGTGATGAGTCAGGATGGTTCAAATGGGGATTTGTGGATAAAGTCAAGTCGCTGTCCGCTTTTATGACTGAGGCTCTTGCTCTGAAAAGAGCTCTTTTGATAGCCATTGATTTGGGACTAAATAAGGTCATCTTTGAATCAGATTCTCTTTTCTTGATTCATAGCGTGCAATCTAAGAGGCCTGATCTTCATGACTGGAGAAGTAGAGGCATGGTTCAAGACATTATTAAGCTGCTTGCATCAAACGTTGGGTTTACTGTTTACTATGTTCCAAGGAAGTGTAACGCCGCTGCTGACTGTATCGCGGCTGAATCGTATAAGAGGGTGTACCCTTCGGGGTGGGTTTCTAAACCATCACCCTCTTTGATTGCTATTCTGACGGAGGATGCTCGAAGATTAATTATTTCTGTACCTGCTAACGATTCTAATTCACGAAGGGGTGTTGGCTAATCTCTATTGTTAACGACTTTATTTACCTATTTAGTTGCATTTGTTCTTTGTGTTTCTTGTTATTTATTTTCTCAGTTGTAATTGTCGGATATTTTCATTCCATGTTGTTAATTGAAATTCCATTGCTGATAAAAAAAAAATTCAAAGAGTTTAAATTGAAAGGATGAAAATAAAAATTGAATTTTGAATCATAAATGAATGATTTTTAAAAAACGTATAATAATTTATTTATTTTATTTTCTAATTTTATTTGCTTTTGATGCCGAGTGCCGAGTTTGAGCGATGCGTAATAATGATAAATTAAATAAAATAAATAGCGATGGTACGTACATGAAATAGACTAAAAACGTGAGCGTGTGTCTGTGTATCAAGATCCTAATTAATGGTCACACGGTTTTTTATTATCAGAAGTCACACGGTTTACTTTCCCCCATCTTGGACCTGCCCACGTGGCAGCTCTCAGCCGTCCGATGAAAACACCCCGTGGGTCCCACATCAACTGTAGAAATTATTGCATTAACACTTACATTAATTTTTTTTTTATAAAAAATACTAAGAACCAACTACATCCTTGAGAAAATACTAAGAACCAACTACATCCTTGAGAAGATGCACCGCATCAGCTTTGGAACTTACATTAATTTTTTTTATCTACAATAAAAAGGTCGTATCCCACTCTACAAGTCAGAGACTAATTCTCCGCTGATTTGTAGGCACCTCAAAGGATGGAACAACTGGCCTAAGAGATTTAATGTTTCTCCACACCCTCAGACAATTGATTAAGAGTGAATGAGTCTTTGTCATTCAACCATACACCTTAGGTTACCTAAACATAGGAACTAACATTAGCAAATAAAAGATTTTTTTTTTAACTGAACAAATAAAAAAATTTAAATTGAAAAAGACAAATAAAATTTTCTCAATTGATAAAGGGACAATTGAGGTTGCTAAATTGTAAAAAGGATAAGTTGGGTCATAAGCACATAATACACATTAACAAATTTGAGAGAAAAGACACAAATGCCCTTAACAATTTGAGATTGGAGAGGGTGGAGTGAGAATCGAATTGTGTGTTTTGTGAGGATGAGCTAAGTGTGTGTTTTTTAAGGGTATTTGAGTCATTTTCCCAAATTTGTTAATGTGAATTATGTTCTTATAACCCAACTTGTTCTTTTTATAATTTAGCAACCTCAATTGTCGTTTTACCAACTGAGAAAACTTTATTTGTCTTTTTCCCAAATTTAAATCTGAGGTGTAAATAAAGATATTTTTGAAAGTTAGGTGACCTTTAAGGTATATAACTTACTCGGTGCACCAGCTTCACCTGAAAATTTCTCCCGAACACACCTTTGTTTGAGTTAATTAGGTAGTACTAGTAATAAACTAGTAATAGCAACCATCTTCCTTACCTTAAAAAAAAAAGACTCAGAGCCATCTGGTGAGAACTTTCTCCAAATCTGATCCTGTCAAAAAAAAAAAAAATACAAATCTAGAGAGAGAAAGTGAAGAAGAAGGAGGAGGAGAGAGAAAGGTAGGCACCATCCGCCATGGGAGCCTGCGGGTCTCGGCCCAAGACCAAGGAAGAGGCCCCATCCCGCAACACCACCAACACCAACAATCACAATCATCGCCTCCGCCGCAGAAAAATCCTCCGCCGTCGATTTTCCTCCCACAAGATCGACGCCGTCCATTCCTTCTCCGATCATAATAATAATCATAACAATAATAATTCCACTTTACAACTCTCACGACGCGCCTCAGGTATTACTACTGCTATTACTACTTCATTTTCTTCTTTCCTTATTACTATTAGCTTCTACAGTATACATTTTTTAATTTTCTATTTATTTATTTATTGCTGTTTTTAGATGCGGCTTGGTTTGATTCTACTTCTGCCTTGGATTCCGAATGTGATGAAGAATTTTACAGTGTCTATGATGGTAAGTGCTTTGTGAGTCTTGTTAAGCTGAAAGTTTGGTTTTTTTTATTTTGATCAAACTTTTTAATCTGTTTTTATTTTAATTTATTAATGTGGTCTCTGATTTATATGGTGTCTATGGTGCTTTATGAGTAATTATTGATTAATTAAAGTTTTTTTTTTTACATTAAGTGTCTATGTCTTTGATGGTAAGTGCTTTATGAGTGTTATTAAGCTAAAAGTTTAATTTTTTTATTTTGATGCTTTATGAGTGATTATTAATTAATTGATGTGATCTTTGGTTGATAGATGGGTTGTCTGAGATTGCGTCTAGACCGAGTGATTGTTCACCTAGAGCTGGGGAAATAGGAGAAGGAAGGCAATTTGATCAGCAGCAAAAGATGAGGGTTCATTCTCATGTGTATGCTCGAAGTAGTTCATTTTTGAAGAGTTGTAAAACCAAGGATTCTTGTGTTGTAGCTGAGGGGGATGTGGCTGTTGTTGGTAATGGGGATGGAGAGAATTGTGGGATTCTTCATAATACTTGCATCCCATGTCTTCCTTCTACTGCTTTGTCTCTTGATAGAAGAAGGCCTACTAGCCCGGATACACCCAATTCTCGCAGGAAGTCGCTTTCTAAACTTTCCTTCAAATGGAGGGATTCTAATGGTTATGCTGATATGACTTTATGTGAGTGTGGATAATGTTCTCCTTGTTTGCAATTTGCTATCTTTTTCTGTTTTGTTTTCTTGCTCTTTTTTACTTTTTATGTAAGCTAAAAAAACGTGAGCCTCTTGAATTGGTTTGGGCACAATGATAAGGTTACAACAGGAATTACGAAATAAAAGGAAACTAGTGGTTTACTTCTATTAGTTGGACTTCATTGATTACGTATAATCTACCTATTTTATTAACAATTGATGCGTGTGAGTGAGAAACTCATTCATGGCTCTTACTCTGTCTCAGATTCTCCAAAGGCACTCAAGCAAAAACCTCTAGCTGGTTCATCAATTCCGTTTTGCTCAATAGATAAGCAAGTTGCTGGTTCTTGGTCACCTATTGAGCCATGTTCCTTCAAAGTCAGAGGGAAAAACTACTTTAGGTACAAGCCAAGTGTCTTGATATTTTGAGCTAAGCTTTCTCTTTATGGTTGAACCTTGTAAGCATGCACACGTGTTGAGGGTAATGTTAAAGAAAACTATAATTACTCTTCTGACTTGATTTATATTTCTCTTTTGCATCATTGGTAGGGATAAGAAGAAAGAACATGCTCCAAGCTGTGCTGCTTTCTATCCTGTAGGTGCTGACATCTTCTTATCTCCCCGTAAAATTGATCATATTGCTCGTTTTGTACAACTTCCTGCAATAAGTGTAGCTGGAGATGTCCCTTCTATCCTTGTTGTCAATGTCCAGGTATTTGCATTTTTTCTTATTTAGCATTTTTGTTGTTTGGCTTGGCAATTTGAACGTACAATTATTGATCCTTAGTCGGATTAGATGTTAAGTTCTTGAGTCTATATTGATAACCTAGTATGGTCCAAAAAAATTTAAACCAGAAAGTTTTTTCTTCACAAGTTCATAAATACTCCCTCCATTCCTAAATATAAGACCTAGATAACTTTTTTTTGGAAAAATTAAGGTTGCGAAATAGGTTATTAAATGATGACATATTTGATATCTTTTTAGATTATCCATTAGCTTATAGGTAAAATAAACTAGTTTTAGAGAAAAAATTAGGTAAATCAATTTATAATTAACTTATTTTTTGCTTTTTCTAGGATTTTTCAAAAAAGTCATCTAGGTCCTATATTTAGGAACGGAGGGAGTACTGTTTACTGATACATTCTTTTGATTATACCTGCAGATACCATTATATCCCGCTACCATCTTCCAAAGTGAAAATGATGGAGAAGGAATGAATGTAGTTTTGTATTTTAAAGCATCTGAAAAATATTCTAAAGAACTTCCAGAACAATTCCGAGAACAGATTAGTGTAAGACTAATAAACATGATGCTTTCCTTACATGTTTTTCCTTGCATCTCAGAGCATATTGCCTCTGTAATATCATATACGGAGGAGTAGCGTGTTAATAAGAGTAACAAGTTGTTTGAACTGGACATATTTTCTGGACAGAAATTGATCAATGATGAGGTGGAAAGAGTTAAAGGCTTCCCTCTAGATACAATTGCTCCCTTTAGGGAAAGATTGAAAATTTTGGGTCGAGTGGCAAATGTGGAGAGCCTTACTTTAAGCACGACTGAAAAGAAGCTTATGAATGCTTACAATGAAAAACCTGTCCTCTCACGACCTCAACATGAATTTTTCCTGGTAGGCACACATCTTTTGGATTGCTGCAGTATGATGATGATATTTAATATAAAGATTTAGTTAGTTTGTGGCTGTATGGTGTTTCGTTGGAGTAATTTAAATCATTATGCTGTTCTCTGAACAAAAATAAGTGAATGAATTCTTTGATAACAAGTGAATGTGCATAGTTCATCAATTTGTATATAAAATACAGAATGAGCATATTATGTATTCTATTTAGTTTCCCCGGCGTGTTAATCTCATGGATCATAATGTAATCTTTATAAAAAAAGTTTCAGTCTGGTGCATGCACTATGGGATATGCTTAGTCTCTGATTTAGGGATGCAGTATCTGAATCTTGTCATGATATTTTGATTAGGATATTGTAGATCAAATTTCAGAACACTATTTTTTTTTTTTTTTGATAAAAATTTCAGAACACTATATTCACCATATATTTCACTTTTCCCCTTAATGAATAGATTTTTTCCGTGTCAGATAAATTTCCTGATATAGTTATTTTCCCAATTAAGTTACTGTAACGTTTTGCTATTATTTCATGCTTCATTTGCATACTTTCCAAAGTAAAGAAGGATAATATTTTTTGTTGACTGTTGTAATTTGAATTTTGATGCAATTGTTGCTTTACTTTTACAGGGAGAAAATTACTTTGAGATTGATTTGGATGTGCACAGATTCAGTTACATTGCCAGAAAGGGAGTTGAAGGCTTCATTGAAAGGTTGAAGCACTGTATCTTGGATTTTGGCCTAACAATACAGGTAACACATGGTCTTTATTCAGTTATTTGTAGCCTGAACTTTCTGTTCTGCACTTACAATAAATAGCTAAATATCATTTTTTCTCCTACTAACTTCTGACATCCCATTTTCTTTGTTCTTAAGAATTTCACTTGACATGACACTTTCATTTGTAGAAAAATTTGTTTAAGTTTTTTTATTTTAGAAACCAGTTCGTTATTGAGTTTCTGGCTGGAGCAACCATATTTTAGAATCATTGTTCATTGAACCATCACTGTCTTTAATATATATCTATTAAGTATTATTATGTATAAATTTATCAAATAAATTAGTGTAGACACGCTGTAAATCAATATAAATAAAGGACAATTATGTTAGATTGTTCACATTCATTAGATTAATTTTTTTTTTATACACCTGTTATTTTGCTATGTTGTAAAAATTTGCATGCACATTCACCTATGAACACTATCATATTTTTGTATGGGATACGTGTTATTTTCCTATTATTAGTTGGTAAAACTAGGATCTGTTAAGAACATTTTAGTTCTGATCCTAATGTATACATAAAAGTGATTCAAGTCCCAGGTAATAGCAGACACTAAAACCTAATATGATTTGTCATATCTTTTTTCTGCAATCTGATTGTGTCGTTTATATATCATTATTTAAGTTGTCTCTATGCGATGAGTATTGAATTATTGATTTTGGTGGAACAGGGGAACAAGGCAGAGGACTTGCCAGAGCATATATTGTGCGCTATTCGTCTGAATAAAGTTGACCACACAAATTTCAACCAGATGGGTTTTTAAGTCACATCCTCTTGCAGTCTTAGTTCTTCAATCTGTAAACAAAAAGAGTCTTAAGGGGTCTGTTTGGTACGAGGGGAGGGGAGGGGAGGGAAAATGGGCGGAGAGAAAACTTTTGTGAAATGAATATATAAAAATTTGAGAAGTGGGGTTGGAAATTTTAAATTAATATATATATTTCTTATATTTAACATCTTATCTTTATTAAAATATCACAACCCACTTTTTCAATATTTAAAAATTCATCTTACAAAAATTTTTTCTCCCCTCCCCTCCCCTCCAAATCTCTCGAACCAAATAGACCCTTAGCCTCGGTATGCTTCAGAGTGATCCTATTCATACCCTTTCAATTTTTCCCTAAAAATTGAAATGTTCCACCAAGCTAACTGTTGTATTATTAAATTCTTTGAATGTATACTAGTCATAATCATAATGGTAATAATATAAATGTTGCCCTTAACTGATAATTTATGAAAGGAAAAAAAATTATTGCTCAAGGTTCAATCATTTATGTTAAATCAGGGTAAAATTTATTGACTTCTGACATTTAAGATATGTGAAATCCATTTGGTATCTATCACTACTCAAAGTCTAGTTCCAACGCTTTTACTTCTCTTTATCTGCGGTTGTTTCATAAAATTCAAATATTAGACCATTTATTTTCGACTACGGCCCTTAATGCTACAATAGATTTGATTGACTAATTTGATAAAATTAGATTTAAATAAATGAATCGCTCAATTATAACGAATTATAAGTCTATAAAATTTGACAAATTTATGCTTATTTTTAGATTATTCTCTTTCCCTATTTAATGTATGACTTAAAGAATTGATTTTAATTTGAAATGTAAAAATTTTTATAATTACTGTCACTTTTTTCAATTCACCCTATTGATATTAATTAGATGATAATTAAAAATGTGGAGGAAATTAAAGATGATAAGGGAATTTAGGGAAAAAGCATGTCATATCTAAGTAAACCAACATTGAATTCTTAATGCGAATAAGTTTAACCTTATCTTCAAACTGAGATTGCGGCTGGGGCAACATTGTTTGAGGACATAATTGTCTGCTTTCAATTTCATTATCTCCTAACGTTTCTTGTTCAGCATTCTCTTTATTAATTTCACATGCACTTTCATTCTCTTTAAGATCCTTGCATGCAAAATGAACGACTTGATCTTTGCAATAATGAGGGTGATTTAAAATTGTTGATCATGCATACCTATCTTTGTGCCACTCTGAATTCCTAATTTGTTTTCTGTGTACTTTTCAACTAGCGTTATTTTTCATCCTTCAAATAATTTCTCACACTACTTTATTTCGTTTGAGGCATTCGGGATCTGGATTCTCATCATGTTTACTGATTATTAATGTAGGCATATAATTAGAGTTTTTTACAGTTATTTATTGTAGTTTATATTACTCTACTATTATTGAAATTTTTTGTTGTGATTTTTGTCCGCACTTGTGGTCAATTGTTTTTGCTATGTTTAGAGATGGAAATATTATTAGGATAATGTCAACTGTCCTTTTTTGGGTCTTCTTATCCTTTACTCTGTTTCCTAATTTAAATCACACATTTATGGACATATAAACAATGCAAATGTACCACGAGCCACTTGTTAAGTTTCATGATATCATGAAACCTACGTATATTTTAGCAAAAAGAAAAAAAAGGAACCTACATGGCTACATACAAATTATATATTTTTTTTATTGTTTCTTATACAATAGAAACCCGAAAGTAAAATCTAAGAGATATTATACTTTTATTTTCTATTTATTTTGAAAGTTTAAGAAATTTTTACAAGGTGACCTAGCGAAATTAAAGTGTAATGTGACTTACGTATTTTTTTTATACAACTAATCAAACAACAGTCGGTATTCAGGATTTCGCTCATGTACTAAATTTTCCTTAGGATATAAGCTTGGTATGATTAAATATATCATTTGGTCTTAATTGTTTCAGAAGAAAAGGAAAGGGACAAAAAAACAACATTGAACAACCAAAACTAAATCATACTCCATGTCCTTTCGAAGTGTGAGACAGAATCAAGATAAATTTCATTCACCAAACTATCCCAAAAATAAAACATTTATCAATGTGCATATTATAAATGAACACAAACAGGGTTGCCGAAATAATAATTCTATTAAATCATGTTTTTAAATTGTTAATCCAAAACGGTAAACCATAGATGAGTATAAATCTAAAGGGTTTAGCTATGATATCCATTTCAATATAACATTAATCCCATTAGGCCATTACTATAGAAACCATTTTAATATACTCATAAGTATATAGAGAACTTTGTCCTTCAAATTATGTGACTTTGGATGAAAAAAGAAGAAAAATGGAATCTAGTAATCAGTGGATTCGTCTAGGAGTAATGCTGCTCTTATTTCACTATCTCTGTTCAAAATAGCATCCACAAATGAGTCATCCCCTGAAGTAGTGGTGCCTTCACAATTCTGCTTATCACAAGCTTGGCGCTTTATCATCACTAAACAATCATCACTTGCATTGTCATTATTTTTACTATCTCCCAAAACTTGAGTAGAGTTCTGGACGATGTCATATTGGTTCATCTGTTGAAACTCGGCGCACACGAATGGATCACTCAGAAGGAACTCGCTCCAATCAAAACATGGAGCAGCAGAAGTTGTAATAACCAAAGGAGGTGGGAATAATTGGGCGATATTAGAAGAAGAAGATGATGATGATGATGAAGAAGAAGAAGAAGATGGTGATGAACATGAAGAAGAGGCAGTTTCATTATGGTGTGGCTGAAGTTCTTGATCATTATGGACCATTAATAAGTTGGTGGTGTTTTTGGGAGCTTGTGTTTCAGTGGTAGTTATAGTTGAGAGGCAACTAATGCTTCCCAAATCAGAAAGGACTTGAGACACTGGCCTATGGGTAATAGGGTCAATTCCCATCTTCATTAGCTTCTTCCTTAGCTTTGTGTTCCAGTGGTTTTTCACATCATTGTCTGTTCTCCCTGGTAGTCTCCTTGCAATCAAAGACCACCTTCACCCCCCAAAATAAACAAACAGATAAACAAATGAACTCATCACATGCCTCAAGAAGGTGCAAAAGTCTGCTTAATAAACGGAGACACAGTTGTATATATATTTGCACCATACAATCATAAGAAATATACACCCTTTTGTCATGCCAATTCTTCTTTTGTCATTTAGAAAAAACTGACAATAAATCAACAGATCAAATTATCCCTCTGGTCTTTAATGTTCGTTAATTGATCTTGGTCATTAATGCATGACATATTTCTATTTTTTTTAAATTACCCCTAGTAATGTTCCTTCACCAATAGTCAATAGAGATGAATGTACTCAAGGAACATGATAAAAAATATTAAAATACGATCATGCTCTAATAACTAAATTAACTACCATCCTCAGCATAGTCGAGTATATAAGCCATACAATGTTTAGGACTAGAGGGAGTACCTGCTTCCTATAGCTTGATGGAGGTTGATAATGAGCTCTTCCTCTTGGTGTGTGAAGCTATGATGCTTGAGGTCTGGTCTTAGATAATTAGTCCATCTTAGCCTACAGCTCTTGCCACATCTGTTTAACCCTGCAAGCAAACAAATTCCCCAATACACAAAACAATTTGCATTTCATGAAGTTGGAGTTTTTAAGTATCATGTAAAGTCACAGTAATATTGCTATTTAATAATTGGTAAAATAAATAAATCACCAGCTTTTTTGGGAACCAGGGTCCAATTTCCAGTGCCATGATTGGAGACAAAAGCGAGTAGTTTAGCATCCTCCTCAGGAGTCCAAAGACCCCTTTTTACATTGGATTTGTCACAGCAAGGTGGCCTTCCCATTGTGCAACTACAGAAAGTGATGATGATGCAGAGAAAGTGATAGTTTAGGAGAGATTAATAATGAAATGGTGATGCAATGTACAAGTTTAAAGCAGTGGAGAAATGAAGTGTTAAGTGTTTAAGATATGAAGAGGCAAGAAAAGCATGCAGAGATGGGTTTTTGTTAACAAGAATTGCATGAACTACTTCATCTTCTGTGAAATAAAAACCTTATTTTAAGAAAAAAACATTTTGTATTACATCACAAACACACTTCAAGTACCTGATCATTTTCATGCTCTCTTTTATCTCTCTCTCATAAGCTTGGCTCCCAACTCCCAACAGCAAATATCTAATCAGGTACAAATTGAATGACTTATATACATGTTTATGAAGTGATATTGATTTCTGTTATATGGCCTGCATGCAATCCAAGCTTCTTTTATTTTCTGAGGCTCACGAACTAAAGAGATGATCTCTTCTCTTCTCATGATACTTAATGCTCATATGTCATGGTTCTATTTCTTTCGCAAGCATATATATATATGCAGGGAGGGCAAGATTTTTAATTAAATTATAGTTTTACTTTGTTCAAGGAAAACCAAGCGACCTCGTGTATGGAAAGGCTATTTTTTTTAAGGTGCACACGAGGGGATCTTTGAAATATGTTGAAGTTTGTAAAAGCAGAAAATGTTGAATTCCTTCGTGTAGTTTGTGATTCTAAAAGGCCACAACACAACCTATAAAATCTAGACTATATGATACTTCGTCATTTTTTCGGTTACATACTCTTCAGTTATTTAATGCAAGAGCTTCTGGAGTTTTGTAAGAATCTTGAGGGAGGTAAATAATTTAGGTGTATCTACTTATCTCTTATTGTTCAATGATGTCATGGATCTCCCTCACATTTGGGGGGTCAAGTTCATGTACTTTCAGAATTCTGACTACGTTATTTAAGAGATTTTTTAGATGTCTTATCTTTAACAATTCTACACTTGATATTTCCCTCAAACTAAATTTCATGAAGGTTAAAGGTCAAATCTAGCACTCTACTATTACCAAAAGTTCACCCAACATAAACAAGAATTCGATGGCTCAAATGTAGCACACATCTTTTCAAAAATGGCTCAAATTTAGCATTTCCGTCAACTTTAACAGGTTTGACCGTTAAGTTTGACTTGACCATGCCACGTCACCCGCCACGTCAACTAGTTTTGCCATGTGGCCTGCCACGTCACCCAATAATGGATTAGTGAGTGGGCCCATTGGGTGACGTGGCATGCCCCGTGGCAAAACTGAGTGACGTGGCGGGTGACGTGGCATGGTCAAGTCAAACTTAATGGTCAAACCCGTTAAACATGATGCATCAAAAGTTGCAAAATGTTCTCGGTGGAAGCGGTACAAAATACAAACCGTGATATACATTAAACATGATGCCCTATTTGAAGATAATAAATACGTGGTAGTCTTTTTATTTAATAAAAGTGTTAGGTGATGTCAATCATGGTATGAAATTAGATAATTAGTTTGGATATTATCTGTACCTTCCAAACTTTGATAGGCTTCTTATTTTTCTGAAAATATTGATGATGTGTAATTCGAGGTGGACCAGAAATGGATTTTCTCCACTCCCCTTTCCATTCTCTTCCCTCGTCTATCCAACAAAATTTTATTTTTGGGGTCAATTTTTTTTTATTTATCAATAGGTTCTACATAAAATTAGTGACATTTACTTATCTTATAGGTGAAAAATGGTTGACTTTTCAATTTTATATAATACTTTGACTTGAAAAATACAGAATTTTAAGCATTAAAATTAAGGAAAATCATATTAAATTGAAAACAAAATCAATTTTCGCTCATAATGTATAATAATGTCACTACTTTTATGTAAAATCTAGTAATAAAATTGAACAAAAAAACTTTGATACTAAAATTAAAATTTTGTTGGGTAAATGAGGGAAGAGGATGGGGGAGTAGTGGAGAGAATCCTCTTCCAATTTGCACTAAGGCTCTGCTTGGATGAGAGGAAAATGAGAGAGGAAAGAAAGTGGGAGGAAAGAAAACAGGGAGGAAGGAAAACTGGGAAGAAAATATAATCCCCTATGTTGCTTGGATGGAGGAGGGAAAACATGGAGGAAAGAAAATGGGTAAACATCAGAATGACAAAACTACCCTTATTGTAACTTTCAAATGGCTAAACATCTCTAAAGTATATGGATTATCAGCAGAAAAATTAATTTATCATAGCTAAAGCAACTCTAAAATAAACATTCATCTAATATAAGAGGTGGATTTCCTGCTTATACACATTACTAAAGAATAATCATGAAATTGAACAGGTACGCACCAATAAACACATTGGATATTCATTGATTTTGTTAAAAAGCATTGTTTCACGGGTTCTGCTTTTTCTTCCCATGAAACCCCTATTCTGATTCAAGCTTGCTTTTTGAAGCAAGTATATAACTCAGTTAGTTCTCAGCTTGCTTTCTTCCCGTGAAACCCCAATTTTGTCCAATCCTCTCATTCTGATAAAAACCCCAATATAAGAATAGGGGTTTCACTGGAAGGAAGTATAGAAATGGGAATATGTTATACTTCGAACTAATCTGAATTAATTTGAGCTTTGCATGCTGTGTAGGAGAGTAGATGAGGAAGGGAGTTTTTTTATTGTGAAGAACGATAGAAGGAAGAAGCACGAGATAGTGAAGGGCAGAGAGTGAGAGAAAAAATTTATCCCAAAATCCCCCCATTTTGGGAGGAAAAGTTGGGGGGGAAATGAGGCATGAGGCCCACACTATTTTCCTTCCCCATTTTCTTTCATCTCCCATTTTCTCTCCTAACAATTAGGGGAAAATGTTCTCCCTTGCCCCTTTTCCCTCCCCATTTTCCTTCCTCTCCCATTTTCCTCAAAAACAAGCAGGCCTAAGGGGTTTGCACCGACACACAATCCAGAAGTCAACGTCCATTTCCTCATACTGAACTCTGGTTACAATTAACTTCATCGCAAATTCAAACAATGGCTTCAAGATTCTAATGAGAAATAACTCACATAAACGAGCTTTATTGAGTGAGCTGTACATGACATTTATCTCCTTTAAAAGATTACAGCAAGCACTCATGACATTTAATATTTTGACTCTTTTTAATAATATCCTCACTCAATAAAGCTCGTTTATGTGAGTTAACTCAGGAGTACGTACTATACAAATTACAAAATACATTTTTATTAGATAAGATGAAAACGGTCATCTTTAACAGAAATGTTAACTATAGGCGAGTTTACAGTCAAAACATGAAACATTAGAAGTACTTAATTTGCAAAAGACGATTCCAGTTTGTCATCCAGATTTCAAGGTTTTGCAGGAAATTAAAAGTTTTTTGAGAAAGAAATGGACAGTGATCCTTAAGATATGCCCAAGAGATGCCAATTGTGTTGCTGATATGCTTGCGGGAGTAGCTCAAGATATGAAAGTTGATTTTTTGTCTATGTTGACCCTCCAGATCTGATTCATAGCCTATTGGTTTTTGATTTGAGTTTGTTGTCTTACTGTAGAAACTCAGTAATTGTTGCTGCGTAATTGTTTTATATTGTAGTTCTTTTTATCAAAAAAAAAAAGAAGTACTCTATAATTTAAGTTTTCAAAGGTTAAAGAGGTTATGTTCAACTAACCTATAATGTATGGGTTTTTCTATAATTTAATCGCGTTTTTTTTACAAAATTTAGTTGAATTTTTCTTGGAGATATATAGAGAAACAAACTGCCTAATTAATAACAACATTACATGTGTGTTTGGTTCGACTTGTGGAAAGGTGACTCATTTTTAAGGTGACTTATTTTTAAGTCAGTTGAAAAATAAGCTTTAAGTTAGCTTATTTTTATGTTTGGATGAACTTTGAAAAAAGTGGTTTATTTTCCCATTTGACTTATAAACATGTTTGGATGACTTTTTGTTTAAAATGGCTTATTTTCAAGTTAGCTTATTTTTAAGTCATGTAGAAAAATAAGCTGACTTATTTTCAAAAATAAGCTACCTTGTGTAGCTTATAAATAAGCTGGCTTATTTCAAATAAGCTGGGTGAAAAATAAGTCCAACCAAATATAAAAAAAAGCCACACATCCAAAATAAGTTGGCTTATTCAAAATAAGCCAGCTTATTTTAAAAAATAAGCTCAACCAAACACACAAATCATATATATCAGTTTGTAAATAGGATATATTGCATTGAAATAACAAAAAATGACAGAATTTACTTTAACGATAAATATAAAAATTTTAAAAGTGACGACGTCTTATCCTTTAAAACATCCTCAGCGCGAATTACAACCTCACCAAAGTGACTGAATTCGCAAGCAGTTAAGAAGGATTCTATCTTTTTTATCAAGACATACACAAGTCATCTTTTTATTGTTCACTACAATCTTAAATTGAAAAAAAAATATTTTTTACTTATATTTGCATCAAATTTTAATTTAATCTTTCATGTTTAGAAAGTATATTTTTTGTCATTTTTTTGTTAACACCGTTAATTTCACATACTAACTTAACAATTTTAAATAATTAATCTAAGATTAAATATAGGAAAAATGTATAAATTAAGATATTTTAGTACAACTACTCTTATATTTTCAAAAATTATCATTTTTACCCCATTTAATTATAAAATAATCCATTAGATTTCAGTGAAATTAACAATGTTAACAAAAAATGACTAAGTATACTTTCCAAACAAAAGAGATCAAAATTAAATTTTAATCTAAATTCAAAATTATCAAATCTAATCTAACCCCATCATCCAAATTAATATAATCCCTTTAGGGAGGTCAGAAGATATGCCATCATATTCCGATGAGAAAATTGGCAATTTTGTGTATCATTGATACAAGTGGATGCATTGCCTCTTCTTTTAATTGGGGATTGTTAAATAATAAATAAAGAAGGAAAACAAATGTTATATACAAGACAGCAACTCCAAACTAGGAGAAACAGACATTGCAGCTCTTCATACAAAATCCCATGGTGTCCTCATTGCCAACCATATAAATTGGATTCTTCTCACATTCTCCAACTTTAGCCCACTTGGCGCAATTCACATTCTCATCCTTACATTCCCCGCCAAATTTTCTCTTCATTGGCTTGTCGAAATCCCTCACGTGAATCCACTTTGTTGCTGACCACTTCTCTCCCTCAATCACCGGGCAGCTTCCATGCAAACTCATAGCATCTGTACTTGCATCAGGGTGCAGGCTAAAGAACAACAAGGCATCACCCTTATCCGGTTTTACTGTTACATAACAAAAAACGCAACACATTACTAACCATGCCCCACAAAAATGAAACCAAAGCTATTTAATACTCCTTTTGGTCCTAAATATAAGACTTATTTAGGACCAAAAGGAGTATTGACTCCTTTTGTCACCCCCACACTCTCTCTTCTTGTCTACCATTAGGGAACATTGACTTCACCTTCCCTCTCCTCTAGTCTACCATTATGGAACATTAACTCTACCCTCCCTCTCCTCTCTTGTCTACCATTAAGGAGCATTGACTCCACCCTCCCTCTCTTTTTGTTAGAGAGCATTGATAAGGATATTTTGAGAAAAAATTGATAAAAGTTAGAAATAAGTCTTATATTTAGGACCAAACTTAGACCCTCAAATAGGTCTTATATTTAAAACCGGAGGGAGTAATATCTATTACAAGTCATAGAGGACATTTCTATACCCATAAAAGGACTATATTTAACATGCAAGCTCTAGTTCTTCTAGAGCTCTGGTTAAATATAGATGACATTTCTATTCTGGCAAGCAAGCTCTAGTTCTTCAACACAGTTACATTTAACACCAAGCAATAATACGTAGTTTCACAACCAATAACAACTATATTGTGTTTCACAGAAATTTCAGGTTTGATCCTCCATATCCAGTCCTAGATGTAGAAACAATTATGGGAGTTAATTTTAGGGTCTGTTTGGATTCAGCTTCTGAGAATAGCTTCTGGGAAAATAGCTTTTGGAGAATAGCTTTTGAGTAGAATAGGTTTTCTGAAAAATAGCTTTTGATGAAATGAGATTGTTTGTATTAAGCATTTTGAAAATAACTTTTAAAAATAACTTTTGAGTAGAATGTAACTTTTCTAAAAAATAGTTAGGATGAATAACTTTTCATGTTTCTTTTATTTGAAATAAATGTTTTTCCTAAATGAGAGATCGAAGCTTTCAGCTGGAAAAGGAGAAAAATGTAATTTTTCTCAAAGTAGCTTTTGGAACCTCAAACTAGCTTTTCTTCTCAAAATAACTTATCCAAAAAAATTGAGTGTTTAAATGTATTTGTGTGAAACCTAGGTTTGGAGCCAGAATAACTTTTGGAAATGTATCCAAACAGGCACTTAGTCTCAATGATGTCAATACAAGTAACTATTTCATCCTTCGAGCTAAAGAGAAAGAAAAGGAATTGACATCGCTTATGAGAATGATCCCGTTTTAAATAAAATCTTAAACAGGAAAAATAGAACTAAAATGACACATGTTTTATAATCTGGTCTCGTACTACTGAGAAGTAGGGTAACAGCATAATATTGCGACCATACCATGTATATGAAATGCTTGGACATTTGGTAAATATCATACGTATCAACAAACCAAACTATCAGAAAATGCAGGAATAAAGATTAAAGAGTCCAATATTTGTACCTGCGTAGCCTTTCTTTGCGCATTCAGACCAGTTATCATCCTTTATCTGGGATAACTTTGCCTAAAAATAGCAAACAAATCAATATCAATAATGGATATATTTAAAAATAACCTTGAGATAACCATATTCAGCGTATGATCTTTACCTCAGAATTGGGGAAAATAGTTTCGCCACCCTTCTCAACCTTAGACAAATACATCAGCACAGTGGCGATACGATGGCCTCCCAGTTGCTGATTAGCCTTGTCATGGAAGAAATCAAAATGTGGCTCATACTTCTGCCCATTCTCATAGTGCAATATTTGAATAGACTCACCATTCTCTGATGACATACACAACTTTAGAGGCTGATAAATATAGAAGAGTGATCACACTAAAATGCACAAAGCATGATATTGTGCCTACCTATTGGAAGAAAGGTCCATGCGGCAATTCTAGCTTCGATACGAGCAACTATTTCATCCTTAAGATAAAACAGAAAAGGGAAAAGAATTAACATGGCTTTCAAGAGTAAAACTCAACAAAATCGTAAAAGTACAGGCTACCACTAAAATTGTCACAACAAACTCATATGTACTTTTCCTTCCAACTTTCCCAAATGTACCAAATTGATATTCTAAAGTACAGATGAAATGGAAATTCTATTTAACTCCACAAAGGGTTGGGAGCTGCCTTCCTTCTCAGAGAGCAACAATGACTTATACAGCATTCTAGGCCAATATACCCCAACGTTAAAAATAGAAATATTAATTTTTGGGCAATTCTAATTTCTTTCCCATCCTCATGTTCGCAACTAAAAAATTCAACCAACAATTTTCATATATTTTCTTCATCTCAAACACATTCTTGAATTAAGTTCACCTGATGAAAGAAAAACTCAACTGATCTAAAAACATCTAACATCACCAAACAACAATGTTCACTAATAGATAAAGAGGATATGAAGCAAAGTAAAGAAACTGATGTCAATTACGTCACACTATAGGCTATATGTCACAACTACAAGATAAAATTGAAATTTCTTGATAGATGTACTATCAATGTAGAGGCAAGAGAAACAATCCTTTATTACCTCGTGTCTCACATTTAAGATAAATATCTAAAACACATCATCATAAAATAGGGAGCAGGTAAAGAGAAGATTCCCAATATATGTTAATACACACACTCACAAACCTGAGCCTTGGAAAGAAACATGCCAGAGCTGGTTCTGACTTCACTCATTATACTTTTGCCAGATTCATTGTCAGCTACCATAGATTTCTCTAGCTTGTCCTTGGCCTAGCAGTACATATTAGGGAATTGAAGTAAATATACATTCTTGGGTATAAAAACAACAAACAGTGAGACCATCTGGAAGAAAGATAGCAAAAACAGAAAGCTAACCAGAGTGATCAGATGGTCACACTCTTCATCAGATAAAAACTTCTTGTATATAAAAGCCCTGAGCACAAAGAAAAAATGGGAGAAAAACCTGAATTAACTCTCAGCCAATGCAACAAATAAAATCAACAACAAAACAAATAGGGCAAAAAAAAAACCTGGGACGCCAAGAGAGTTGAGTAACACGAGTAGGATCCAGTTTAACTAATGAGCCTCCCCTGTTCAATCCAAGAATCAATCAATTAAAAAAACACTAATTCAAACATTTATATTCAAAGCATGACACACATAAACAAAACACAAAAAGACATGGTATGAGTGGGATTACGTGGTGGTATCTAGTGCAAAGGTCAGAGATCTAAAGGAAGAAACAGAGAGATGAGGGAGAAAACAGAGAAAGCAGAACAGAATTGCAAGAACGAATCTTGAATCCATTGGGGAGAGAGAGAGTCAATGGGGTGGCAGAGAAAGGAGAGAGAGAGAGATGTTGTACAATTGAGGAGAATAGGCAATGTAGGAATGAATGAAAGGGAATGAATTTGTGGGGTTGAATTATTGTGAGAATTTATTAGGAAAGGTTGAAGGTTGAAACTTTGAGGAAATGAAATCAAGCAGCAGCGCCCACTGGATTTGGTTTACATTGACTTTTACTTTGGGTGTTTAGTGTACTTTTCTATGAGCTTCAGTGCTTCACTTCTCTTTGCTTTCTCGAACCTTCTTTATTCACCGTTCCTTTCCCTCATTCTCCGTGAAACATATGTCACAATGAAAAAGGACAAGGACAGAGAGAAATAATGGCCATGACCGACTCATCAATGAAAGAGCATGAAAGTAGTTAGTTCTCTCTTTCTCTTTGGTTAATGTGGAATTCGGAACTAACAAATATTCATCTAGTTGCTAAAGGTTTCACTTATCACTATATATGCTGTGAGTTCAAATCTCTTTAATGTTAAGACTTACTTGGTTGATCTGTGAATATCTTGTAAGCGCTCTCTTTGAGCCCAGACTCTGGTGAGCCTGTATCCAACTCTCCTAAATTTTTCTCTATATAAAAAGGTGGAATTAGGAACAATATTCCTCTAATTGCAATGAGATTTTTTAGAAATGCTTTAGAAACATACTCCCTCCGGTCCTAAATATAAGATCTAATTGACTTTTTTAGAAAATCCTATAAAAAAGAAAAATAAGTTAATTATAAATTGGTTTACCTAATTTTTTCCCCATAGATTAGTTTATTTTACTTATAAACTAATGTATAATATATAAATATATCAAATATGTCATGATTTAATAGCATATTTCGCAACTTTAAGCTCTCCAAAAAAAGTCAATTAAGTCTTATATTTAGGACCGTGGGTAGTATTATTTAAATTCCTAAATTATAAATATGAGATTTCACATTATTAACAAATTAACTAAATTAACAAGGGAAAATTAATTTGAGGTCCCCCACAAGGGACTTAATACTAGAAAAGTCCCAAAAGTTGGGAAAATTAATGTAGGGTCCCAAGGGACCTCACTTTAATATATTTGAAAAGTGAAAAGATAGTTTTGCCCTTAGCCTATTAACACTTGTCACATGTGCCCAGTAACTTGTCAAGGTGTAACAACTTACTGGGCACGCTTGACAACTTTTTGGGCAAACCTTGACAAGTTACTGGGCACATTTGACAAGTGTTAATAGGCTAGGGGCAAAACTGTCTTTTCACTTTTCAAATATATTAAAGTGAGGTCCCTTGGGACCCTACATTAATTTCCCAACTTTTGGGACTTTTCTAGTATTAAGTCCCTTAGGGGGACCTCAAATTAATTTTCCCAATTAACAATGGTTTTATGTTTACCCTTATAAAATCTATGAATTGAAAATTTGTTTTTGTTTTAAATCTTTTTTCATAATTACTCTAAACCAAAACTTACCCTGTAACTTATTTCTTTTTTTCTTTTTAGCTCAAGTTAGACTGTTAGACGTGCTTACGTGCTTACAACTGGATTTTTGCCGCGGTTACATATATTATTAAGGGTAGATATCAAATTCTCACGATTGAAGATTGTGACCTTTGTTCTTTTTGACGTAACAATGGTAACTTTCCTGATTTGTTTGAGTGGAGCTTGAAACCAGACAGAATATCGGGAGTGGAGTGCATATTAGAATGAGATGCTTCGCCCTAGTGATTTAAATATTTTACTAAACTTCTAGTATCATTTAAAGGCCAATCAATATTTATGTCCAAAAAAAAAAAAGGCCAATCAATATTGTATTTTTATTCTCCATCCGAACCCCCACGCCCCACCATCTTTCATATACACGCATAAAATTTAGTTGTATTTTGATTAAATTATTGAATAAATCGTCGGCTCCTTCTATCACTGTTACAAGACATCTCTAACTAGTAACTTTCTTATTTTTTTTATACATAACTAGTAACTTTCTTATTAAAACTAAAGAGACGTGATTACGTTATTAACTTTATTCAAAGATGGAACCAATCTTTTAGTTTGTACGTATTTGAATAGATTTTTCTTTTAAAAAGGAATGCAGTAACGTCTGATATTATTATGGTTGGGAATGGGAATAAATTGGTAAAGGACATATTATGTCACAATGGAATTGGCTATATTCTTTTTTCTTATATCTTATGACATAATTTCAGTTAAAAAAATAGCTTATGACATAATAATACCAATGAAGTTATTTTAGATAAAGAGTATGCTTTAATAAAGACTTTACATGCTCTCCCTAAATATAAAGTATATTTGTGTAATTTGATTAGAATATTAGTTGCTTAGTTATAATAATATGATATTACTAAAACACTTTAATCATCTACCTTTATTCTTAGCATTTCTTTCTTACTCATTTATTAGTAAGAAAAATCAAATTGAATGATTTAGAGAAAAAATTAGAATGTGGTTTCTTATCTAGAGTTAATTAGCATTTTTGCCCGGGAAGTATGCCTTCATTAACAATTTTTGCTTGGAAGTTTTTTCAAAGCAATTTTTCCCTGGAAGTGTATAAAATGTTTCAATTTTGCCCTGGAATAATGGATGGTCAACCATGTTTAACCATTAAGTAGACAAAAAATAACTTTAGAAAGCCACATGGCCTCATAATTTAGTCACATATTAGATAGAAAAGTAAAATAAGTTAGGTTAAAGTATGATTTTGGTCTCTTGACTTTGGAGAAAGACACATTTTAGTTACTTAACTTTGAGAAATGTGTTTTTGGTCTCTAAACTCTGGATAAAGTCATCATTTAATTCTTTATCTTTGAAAAGTGTGTTTTTAGTAATTTCAAATTGAGTTTAAGTATGTTTTTATCCTTTAACTTTGCACAAAGTCATGTTTTAGTCCCTTAACTTTGAAAAGGGAAGAGACAAAAAATATACTTTAACATTTTTTTGAAAGAACTAAAAACATCACTTAGTCCAAAGTTAATGTTCAAAAACACACTTTTCAAAGTTAAAGGACTAAAACATGACTTTGTCTAAAGTTAATGGACCAAAAACACATTTTTTAAAATTAAGAGAAAAAAACATGATTTTCTCCAAAGTTAAGGGACAAAAACATACTTTAGCCATAAATTTAAGGAAATTTAAAAGTGATTTTTTTATTTTTTATAAATTTGCAAATAAAAAATGAAAGACGCAAAAAGCGTGAGAACATAGAACATGGATTAGTGGGAATAGTTTTTGTGATCATCTCCCTATTTCTCCTATTTATTTTTGTCATGTCCATTAATTGTGGCGTTTTTGTTATATTTGTGCTGCTTTAAATTAGTTTTACCACTATATTTTTGTTGAATAACTGCTTTACTTTTGCTGCATAAGATGGTTACCCAAACGGCAGGTCTATAAAAGATAAAGGAAACCCATCTTTAAATTTCCTTTAATTTATTTTAAATTTCTATTTAATACATGGCATGGATTATGAGGTCACCAACTCACTTTTTAATATTATTTTTATTTTACTTATGGGTTAAACATGTCTATTTGGGGCAAATTTGTTGCTGAAAAAGCTTCTAGGGAAAATATGTTACACTTAAAATAAGGCTGAAATTGTTATGCTTTGAATATTTCTGGGATAAAATTTCTCAGAAAAAACTTTCAGGGAAAAATTGCTAATGAAGGGATATTTCCAAAGAAAAATGCTAATTAACCCTTTATATCCATGAGACCATGACCATACTCACTTCCTAAATAGAGACTATATTTAGGATTATAGGGACTATTTTCTAAATGATGCTGGATAATAAAGGTTAAAAGGAGTAAAATTGCTGGAAAGAAAGTTGGCAATAAAACAAGACGGAGTACAATTTTCTTGCGTTGAAATACTTGCTTGGAGCAAAATTTTAAGCCGCAATAGCGTCTGTTACAAATTATAAACACAGCACCATAGATAAAGTATATATCAATTCAAAATGTGTTAATATAATGTTGGCTCTCAAATTAGTTTTGGTATCTCAAATTTAGCAGGTGAAGATTTTGGTCATTTTAGTGGCAAAATGATACATGTCTCTAATAAATTATTAGACAGACCAATGTTATATACAAAATCATACAAGATTTTTCAAACTCAAAAATCATAATGAAAACTCCCAATATTGTCTCAGGTCACGTCGTTCTTACTAAAGGAATCAAATACAAGGTACAACAATAGACCTCTAATTTTGGCTTAAGAGAAAGAGGGGACGTTCAGGGCCCGTTTGGTTGCCATAGGAAAGTGTGTGGGAAAGTGACAGTGGAGAAAGTGGGAGGTTTTTTGTAATTTACATATACCCGGACCCACAAGTTTTCTTTATTTATCTCACTTTTTTTGGGTCCCATAAACTTTACTTTCTCATCATTACCTAATTTACCCCTACTTTCCATTTTCACCCTTTCACTTACTATTTCCTCGTTTTCTTTCCTACAACCAAACCGACAATGAAGGTGGGTCTAGCCCAAAGAAAAACGAAGAAGAAGCAGATGAAGCTGTTAAATGGGAGCAAGATTATTTTGTGCGCGCTGTTAGTTACCTACATGGACCACAATTAGTTACAAAAAAGCCTAACTGTTTGAGGGAATCTCTCTTGGCATTTATGAAAATCTAGAAAGGAAGCACGCCATCCATTTCCCCATAGAATATTCAAAATTTGTTTTTTCATACTAAGGAAGATCAGATTTATAGGTAAAATCATTTTCATTTACCTTAAATTCTACAGATGAACAGCAATAACATGCATTTCCCTGCTAATACATTCAATGATTGACAAATAGGTATAATCAATTGTCATAAAAAAATTTCGTCATTTATGTAAATGGAATATTTTTTGGTTGATTACCGCCCAGTAATCTGAAACTTATTGATTTGTAGCTCACTTATCAGTCTAACCAACTACCGATTAGCAAAATAGCATCCCTTTATTCTATGTAGATAGTATTCAATTTTACAGATGATACATATGATGCCTTTTTTATTATGAATATAATGGATACTTTTCTAGAGACACTAAGAAATGTTGCTGAGATAATTGTAAAAACAGAGGAGGATGTTGTAAAAACAAGGGAGAAGACTTCTATTTTTTTTTCCGGCCAATGTAAAAACATCCAACTTCAATGGAACGGAAAACAAATTTGTCCCATTTTAAGTTACAAGCGCCAAATTTGCACTATTAAAATTACCATGCTACTTAAAAATGGGAATTAAATAAAACAGAGAAGCAATTACTTAACCTTTTTGGTCCTAATGTCAGGTTAGCAGAAACAATAGAATACTACAATCAATAATACATACAATATCTAATGATTAACAAGGTAGCAGATAAATCTTGAAAAGGAAGGAAGGGGAGAGTCACAGAAGCATCTTTGGCTGTTTTGCATCTCACAATGAAACTTGAGGGCCTCTCTCAGAACAATCCATCCATTACATCTTAAATGAGAAAAGTAATCATACTACATGATTAAAGAAAATATGAATGACAAAGGCTGAATGTGCAGAGGAATAAAGCACCAGTGGTAGTAGGAAGCAATATGAGAGAGCAAAGGATCAGAAAGACAGAGACTCCACATTTTTTCACGTTGCCAAATGCATACAGTCCCACACTATGCCCACAACTTTTCCATCTCTTGTCTAGTTCATTCTCTTTCTTATTTTCCTTTTACAAAGTTCATTTCTTGACAAAGTTTTGGGGATTTTCCGGGTCAATTCTGATATCAGACATATAGTGACAAAGCAAAGTGGAGAGAATCTAATGTGAAAGGTTATTAGACCCACAAGAGGAGGTCCACATTGCAACAAGGAAAAATGAAAAGAAAAAAAAACTTAGCAAAAAGTTGCTTCTTCTTTTCTTTCTGTTTTAGTATCATTTCTCCTTTTTTTATTATTGTCTCCTCTGTCTTTCCAAGGTGATGAACAAAATAGCTAAATGCCCACAAGAAAAAAGATTTCATTGATGAAATTAATCAAATGCCAACAATGCACATGGGGCAATATTACTGCTACTAAGCATTGTTTGGCTGTTAAAAAAAGATGTTATCACTAAAAGAATTCAAAATCTAAGTATGGACCCGAGGAGGACCTGTCTGAATCAGTGGTTGCAGCACCTTTTTCACAAGGAGGCACTGATGAAGGTGACTTAGATGTTTGATTCATAAATGAAAGATCAAGTGGTTTTGGGATCTCAGGGGGGTGAATACTTCTAATGAGAGCCCAATTGATACCATCAAAGAAATGATGTTGTTTAATCTCAGTGGCTCCTCTTTTGTATCCAAGCCTCTTCTGTGGATCTTTAACAAGCAATCCTCTTATCAAATCCTTTGCTGCAAAACTAATGCTTGACCCTTCAGGAAACTTAAGATTCTGACCCACAACATTGAACAAAGTCTCTCTATTCCCATTGCCTTTAAATGGGGTCTTCCCAAACAACAACTCATACAAGAAAATACCAAATGTCCACCAATCCACTGCACTTCCATGACCATCACCTCTTATGATCTCAGGAGCTAGATATTCATGAGTGCCAACAAACGACATAGAGCGAGCATTAGTTGGCTCAGCAATTAGAACTGGGAATGAGTCTGAATGACTGGCTGAGCTGTGTTTTTCAGCCTTTGGTTTGGCCTTTTTTGAGGTGAAGAAATGAGGCTTGAAACAAGATGGTTGAAGGCATGAAGGTTCAACGCAAACAGGTAATTTGCAAGAGGGATCAATGCATGAAGATGGTTGAATGCAGTAGGAAGATATCTGACAAGATGGTTCTTTACTAGACTGAACTAGGGTGGGACTTACACAGCATCTTAGTGACAAGTCAAAATCAGATAGCATAATATGCCCATCTTCTCTTACCAGTACGTTTTCTGGCTTCAAGTCTCTGTACACCACTCCCATCATGTGTAAATACTCCAGAGCAAGAAGCACCTCAGAAGCATAAAACCTGCAAAAAAAAAAGTGAAGCAATAATCAGAAAGCAGATTCAAAAAACATTGACCCTAAAAGCATTCATCCATTTTAGTGTAATCAGAACACAATAATTATAAAGGCTTAACCAAACCTTTAATTTCCTGACAATCATTTCACACAATATGCCATGCAAATAACAAAACATTCACATCAGGTGGTGATTAAAATAACTAGTAATGACCATAATAACATTATGCAGCTGTACCAATCTGATGAACTAACAGAAAAATACTGCTATATGTCTTTTCACAACTTCATCATAGCTCTTTCTCATCAAAACAATATAACCCAAAGCAAAAAGGTAAAACTGTTCAGTTGTTTGACCAATGGAACATAAATTTCTCCCAATCTTTAATCAAGACTAGCAAAACATAAGATTCCACATTCATCAAGGAGCAAAGTAAACATAATTAGTAACATTATACAAGTGTTAACTAACCTGGCAGCTTGCTCAGTGAAATGCTTGCCTTGCTGGCGTTGGCGGAGGGTATGAAGATCACCACCACTACAGAACTCCATGAGCAAGCAAGAGAACTTATGAGTCTCAAAATGAGAATAAAGGGAAGGAAGAAAAGGATGGTCCAACAAGCTCAAAATATCCCTCTCAGTCTCAGCCCTCACCAGCTTCTTCCTACCAGCCAACATTCCCTTATCCATCACCTTCATTGCAAAAAGGCACCCCATCCCTCTAAGCTCAGCCAAGTACACACTCCCAATATCACCAAAGCCCAGTTTTTTCAACAGCCTAAAGTGCCCCAAACCCAATTCCCCATCCTTCCCCTTCACACATTGTATTGCATCCCACCTTATGTCATTCCCCTTGTGAGGCTTTGAGGGGCTGAAACTCCTGAAGCTGCTTCCCTCACTCACTGCTTCACAGTCTGTGATAGATCCAGTGCTCCTCTGGGTCTCCATGTTGCTGCTACTAGTGCTGCATAGACTCACATTGAGGTCATGGAAGCTGCTAGAGATGGCTGATGACTCAGTGTCACTGTGTTCATGTTCAGCATTGTTCTCCATGGATCTGTTTTTAGAGAGAAAGAGGAAGGAGAGGAAGGTTTGGTTAAAAGTTAGAACTAGAAACTGAAAAGTGGGTTGGGTCAATATGGTGGTGTGTGTGAGAATGAGGTGGTCAAAGAGGGGAGGTGAATATTGACACATATAAAAAGGAAGGGTTTATATCAAAGGCGTTTTGTACGGTATGACATCTCCCCTTTAAGTGGGAGGTTGCGGGTTTTATCCCGTCTGTAACCTCAAGCCGTTAGTGCTTGCCCTTTTGAATCAAAAAGGAAGGGTTTATATTGTCTGTTCATTGATTCATTGGCGAGGGAGTCGGACTTAAAGTGCCTAGATGTACGCTTTGACACAAGTTCGATCCCTGGGAGTGACATTTAGTTGTGTCTCTATCGCGGCGCTTCGGGAGGCATCTCCTATGATTCAAGTGAGTCCGGCGGGGAAGTTAATGCTTGACTCTGTTCTCACTCAATCGAATAGTCTGTTTAGATGTCTTGTTCTTGGATTGGGTTGAGCCTAAACCCTTCCTAAAATTTCTTGTAACAAAAAAAACGGGAAGGTTTTTAATAATTTTTTTAAGGGGAAAAATGAGAACTTGAAGCAGGGGAAAATGATAGGGAGATGGTTCAAATTTGAAATGTGGGGGGGATGATATGATATGGGAATTGAATTGGGGTTTGAGGCCAGCTAGTAAGTTGCACAGTCCCAGAAAGTGTTACAGCTTGGGGACAAAATTCACAGAGAAGAGAGAGTCCCAAATTACGAGGACGACAAAATAAGAACCCTTTTCATTAAAAATACATAAACTCTCGTTCACCCAGATATGATGCGGAATATGATAAAAAAAAAGATATGATGCAGAATCAGTTTTCTTCCTCTAAAAATGCTCATGACTTGAGTAGTTGTGTTACTTATGATGTGAGGGTTAAATACGAAGTCCTTCTTGTTTAATTCCCGCTCTAACATGCGAATATGTATGACAAATATTACAAGGGTAAAGTTGGAAAGTCATATTAGTTTTTTTCAATGATACTACTACCTAATATAGTCTATTAAATCATGACATATTTGATATATTTTTAGATTATCCATTAGTTTATAAGTAAAATAAACTAGTTTAAAGGTAAAAATTAGGTAAATCAATTTATAATTAACTTATTTTACTTTTTTTAGGATTTTTCAAAAAAGTCAAATAGGTCTTATATATAGGACCGGAGGGAGTATATGAATGCTATACTCTCTTTCTCTGGTTTTTGTTTTTTGTAAAATGATTGGATATCTCACTTAAAAACTGGAGCCGAAACAGTATATAGTATATACACTTCAATCCTATTTATAAGGCCTTGTAACCTTGTTAATGTGTTTTATTTTTTGATCGAACCTTGTTAGTGTATTTCACTCATAGCAATGAAAATAAAAAACTTCATTGCGGCGCGTTCAAATTTAACAAATTTTATCTTTAATATGTAAAAAGTTAATGTATACTAATATATAAGTAGTAGTTAAAAAAATAGTACTCCCTCCATTCCTAAATATAGGACTTAGATGACTTTTTGAAAAAATCCTAAAAAAAGCAAAAAATAAGTTTATTATAAATTGATTTACCTAATTTTTTCTCTTAAACTAGTTTATTTTACCTATAAGCTAATGGATAATCTAAAAAGATATCAAATATATCATGATTTAATAACCTATTTCGCAACTTTAATCTTTCCAAAAAAAAAAGTTATCTAGGTCTTATATTTAGGAACGGAGGGAGTAGTTATAACTACTATTTTTTTCGGCCAAAAAAAAGTAGTAGTTATATAAATTCACATTAAAATGAAAAATATAATGAGATAGCTTATAAAGAGGAGTAAATGAAACATTCTTAACAAATAGGACTAAAGAATTATGGGTATCTAATTTTACTGGTTTGCTTTTTATTATAGATTATTTATTTATTAAATTGTATTATTGTAAAAATAATCAGACCTTTTAATAATTAATTAAATACTTAAACAAAATCTAGATGGATTGGACTCACCGTACTCTTTTTTTTCCCACAAACCAGTTCCTCGTTTCAGCTTTCAAGTTTCAGCCATTGAAGACCGTTACTTCGGGCCTCGGGGGTGTGGCCTGAATTTGAAGCGCCTGTGACGAACATGACTTAAATCTATTGTTGACTGTCAATCTTGACCGTCCATCTGCTTAGGATAGGATTATCCAGGTTTGGTGGCGATGATAATGCAGCGCAGGGTACTCGCTTCAAACTCCAAAGCATTTACAACTCCCTCCGATCCTTATTATAAGTCACCAAACGCCTCTAAATATTGGTCTTTAATATAAGTCACCAACTAACATTAACTAACTCATTTATTAAAAATTTTCCAATATACCCTTATCATTGGAAAATGAACATTACAAGATGAGAAAAGAGAGAAGATGAGAAGACACATGTATACTCATAAAGATGAAAAAGTTAGTGGCCCATAGTGATTAAGATGGGAGGGACAAAAATGGAAAAGATAAAAAAAATAAGTCCAATTAAATGTTGCAACTTCCATTAACCTCCATTCTTAGATATGTACAATTTAAGTGGTTTGTGACTTATAAATAGGACCGGAGGAATATTTTTTTAAAAAAATATGGTAAGTCGCAAGGATAGAGAGTGTGAGCAAATAAAAATGCTAAAAAATAATGTGGGTGGTGAATTACCGAAGTTTGATATGGGAAATTTGCAGTTTAGTCCCTGGTAAGGGAAATTAACACTGGAAGGTCCCAATACATTCCAAAATAATTATAAAGTCCCAGGGGCCCTTTCCTGTAATTGTTTGCTTATCTTCAATGACCATTTTGCCCTCATAAGATGAAAGCATAGTCCCCCTGTAAGGACCAGTGAGATGACAACCATTTTTAATGAGGGCAAAATGGTCATTGAAGTTAAGCAAACAATTGCAGGAAAGGGCCCCTGGGACTTTATAATTATTTTGGAATGTATTGGGACCTTCCAGTATTAATTTCCCTTACCAGGGACTAAACTGCAAATCCCCCAAGTTTGATTCCATTGGATATTCCCGATAACCACAAATGATAGTTGAGGGGATAGTAAATTTGGACCCACCACATCAAACCTTGTCATAAATCCTAAATTAAAAATGGAGAAAGTTATGAAAATCTGCAGTTTGCACTTACTCAGCTACAAGTTTTCTATCCACAAGCTTCAAATTCAACCTATTTATTGCATAAGGAAAAAAAAATCATTGGTGACACATTCGATGAAAATCAATATGCTGTCATTTTGATAATTAGAAAGAAGAAAGTTCCCACGTCGCATCCTTGACGGTCCTTTTCAAAACAATTAAAAAATGTACATTTTAATAAGTTTTTTGGATATTACATGGGAGGAAAAATAAAGTTTGTCTGCATATTGTTTAGAAGGTAGTCAAGAGAAAATCCCCTTGTAGAATCTGAAACGACGTAGCAAGAAAGGATGACTCTTGAGTTTTGAGCAAGTAAAAGGTAGATAGATTCCGAACATGTAATTTTAATAAAGAAATTCTGCGAGTGTGTTTGGATTAACTTAATGAAAAATGATTTAAGTATAAGTTACAAAGAAAATAGAGAACATTAGTCAAATTGAAAATAAATAAATAAAATTGTATAATATCATTTATGTATGGATTATGTATAAAAAATGACTTTTTTTTCATAAGTCAAATTGTATATATTTGGGTTAATTGTGATTGATACATAAAATAAGTTAGAATTTGTACGGTCCACCCACCCTTCATAAGCAACTTATAGGTTGAAAATAAACTATTCCTGTATTTTTTTCTACTTATAAAATAAGCTACTTATTTCAAATAAATCATATAAAAAAATAAGTCCAACAAAAAATCTTAAAATGACATTCTTCTTAAAATAATTCCTTATTGTCAAAATAAGCACTTATTTAGACAAAATAAGCACAGCCAATAATAATACAAAAGACACAATGGCAAGGTGTTTTTGGTTATAATTGAGGAAAATTAATAACAAATCACATGCAAGAAATTTAATTAAGTTGAGGTCTCATGAAAACAAGTGATTAATAATGTGAGATCACTTCTGAAAGTTGTGAATATTAGTCCAGAAATTAATATTGGAAGGCCAGAAGTTGTTATCTTAATTGATACTAACCAAAAGTTTAAACTATTGATGATTAATAACTTTTGACTAGACAATAATAAACTCTTTAATGATTATGACTTTCAAAATTTCATTAGAGTCAAGTTTTGTTTTGACAATATCAGCTTCTTCTGACTCAACAATAACAACAATTTTGTGTGACCTCAGATTAATTACGCGTTATGAGATTTCATCTTACTTCCATGTGACGGTAATTAATTTTCTCTTTTAAAAGCAGTACAATCTTAATAAAAGACAAAATGATGCTAATAAAAAACCATTATTTTATCATCAAAATACCAGTTGACATATCTTAGACTGATAACAAATCACGTAGGCAGTAAGCAACATGCGATTGGTAGAGTCCTTAATTAGATTGATTTAGCGCATCTCACGGATATGAAAACTTCATATGTCTGATTCTGAACTTTAAATTAATTTCCTGAATATCTTGGGATTAAATTTAATGCCCCACACGAGACAGGTATCCAAAATTCCAAATAAAATCTCATCTATGATCTATATGTCATCCAAGACATGCAAAAGATTCAGGATGGCAATCAAAAACCAAATCTATTGTCGCATAGGGGCGTAAACCAGCTGATAAGAAAGGGGAAGGTAAGACACCGCGCACCCACCAAACCATGAATTTGAACCCTTGGGAAGTCGTCACCCCCAAAATGGGGAATTCCAGCAGCGACTTCGGATTAGTCAGTTCCCCAAAGGGGGCCGGACACCAAATGCTCTAAGCAAAAAAAATACCAAATTCACTGTCAATACCACTAGTCTATACCAGAGCTAAGGCTTGTATTTGTCCCAGAAATTTAGTTAAGGGCTAATTTTGCTCTGGAAGTATTTTTATGATCATATTTATCCTATAAATTTATAAAACATATTAATTTCACCCTACCGTTAACCATTGTAAATTTTGATTGTTAAATAAGTCAAACAAGCCACATGGCTCTACACTTCATCATTTGATAAGTGACTCTATGCCACCTTAACATCTTTCTTCCTTCCTCTCCCATTCCATTCCCCTCACCCCCCCCCCCCCACCCACTCTTCTCTCCATTCTAATTTCTAGGTGAGTATATTAAAAGGAAAACCAGATCAAACTAAATGAATTTCAGTTTTCAGTTTTCGTTTATATTTTCTATGCTTTTGAGTTTTCATTTCCCCATCCGAAAATATTACTTCCTTCGGTCCCTAATATAAAAGTCAGCCGCCAAAAAAACGCTTCTTAAGAAAACATGTGAATGTTAGTTGAGTGTCTGAAGTTAATGCTTCTTTGTCAATATTGCTCATATTTATTATGATACTTTTAAGAGATATAAATACATATGCATTAATAAATATGAAAGAGAGTTAGGGGCAAAGTAGGAAAAAACCATTAAATGAGGAGAGAATGTGAGATGAGCTCTTATATTGGGGACCAAAACCATTCAAATTTTGTGCTCTTAAATTAGAGACTGGAGGGAGTATAAATTAAAAAAAATCCAAAAGAAAAAAAAGGTCAATCCAATTCAAGTCCCAACATAGTAAGGGTCACTACTACACCGAAGGTCTTTCACGACCACAAAAGGAGGCTTTTCACGACCACTTTTTTGTGGTCGTTAAATCCGCCGTCGTTAAAAGTATGGTTTTCACGACCAAAGTTGTGTGGTCGTGGAAAATAGCTTATTCACGACCCACATTTAGACATGTGGGTCGTCAATAGTATGGTTTTTCACGACCAACTTGTGCAAAATGTGGTCGTTGATCTCTCCAGAAAGTATTTTAATGAACTGATATTATCAAAGTATTCACGACCAACCTTTTAACAGTTTGGGTCGTGAAAACTATTCACGACCACATGTTCTAGAGTGGGGTCGTGAATTAAGCTACTTTTCACGACCCACTTTTGCTAAAGTTTGGTCGTGAAAAGTTTTCACGACCAAACTTTAGCAAAAGTGGGTCGTGAAAAGTAGGTTTTTTTTTTTAATTTCTACTTTTTTTGTGGTTCAGTATGCCATTTCCTGCGCCTATTACTACTCAGAGAAGCCAACATCAAACAGAAGCCAATTACTACTCAGAGAGCTACCAGAAGCGCATACATCAATTACTACTCATGACCAAAATAGATCCAACATTATACTACTCAGAAGCAGACATCATTTTCAAGTAACCACAAAATGAAACATTCTACAAAGTCAACTACTCTAAGTGAGATCCAACAGAAGCAGTTATGCGCAAAAAAAAGATCCAAACAGAAGTGCACATTATACAACCACAACATGTACAAAGTCAATCACTACCCTGATTGAGATTAGGCAAAGAAAAAAATATTCAGCAAGTACATTACGTATCATGTCTATTTCCTCATCCTTGCTGAACGGATCATTGCTATGCTCCCCAGAGTCTGCAATAACCATAATGAAAATGTGATTCTTTATTATAGAGGCATTGAATATTGTAACATTGGGTAAAGAATACGTACAGTAGCGAATTTCCCTTGTGTGAATTGTTGATGAACCATGTCAAACATAAATTTGATGACGTAATAACCACACTCGGTATGACCTGTCTGTTTTGGGCACTATAAAAACAAATAACATCATTAATTAAGGAATTAATAATAATCTCACATACAATTTAATTGCAGCTAAATTTAGTTAAATATTATAAAGAATGTTACACCTTAATATTGTGAGTCCGAATAGGGTTACGCTCGAGCGTCAGAGCATCAGTATTATGTGCATCATGCCATCTTAGAATGCCCCTGAAACCATGAAAAATGATAGCATTTAATCTAAAGTTTAGTGTAATGTTATCACGTCAAATGTGATTGGAAGATATAAAACTAACTAACAATTCAAAGACTTTTTTGTGATCTTGGTCAATACTTCCTCCCTTTATAGAGTCAAACCAAAAAATTCTAAACTCTCTGGGACAAATGACAGCCAAAGTCCAATGACGCCTGCAACAAATAAAACAAAATACAAACGTTAAAGCTAATAAATAAAGTTAGAAGTTGTTAAGTCAAATTCTATTTACCCATTGAGGACAGACGCGAGATACAGAGTGCCACGGTTTATTGACATTTGTAATTCCACATAACTCCGCATTCTCAAAAGATAATCAGACTTGTTCTCAGTTGCCAGAATGGTGTCAGTGATAGCCAGGTGAATGGGACTTAAAAAGCGGATCATCTTTTTCTTTGCACTGTGTTGTTCACACTTCTCATGTAAGTACCTGATACACATAATGGGCAGATAAGAATAATAATCCAAATAACCGGTTATATTAAAAAGAACTAAGAATATAATTGTTCTTTACCTGATAGACAAATCAAGCCAGCAACTTTCAAGCTCTTCCAATTTTAAGAACTCCTTCACATCTGAGTCACCTCTAAGCCAAATATCATACTCTGTAATTGGATGGACAATCCCAGCAGCCATTTTGAATCTATAACTAGTCATAGTCGGCTGCACAATCCAGAGCATGCTAAGTTGAGGGTACTTCTCATCATCAAATGTCTGCAAATGAAGAACACATTAATCATTCTGTATATACATGAACAAATAGCAGTGTATAAAGAAAAGTAATGGACAATTTAATCACCTTTTCAACTGGAGAACTGGGTTCATGAGGAGTATCAAGCACAAGCTGTTTAGGCCAAGCTATAAATGTACCAATTGCATTGGCTATATGTGTTACCTCTGGATCACTGATGGGAACAGGTGTCATATGCTCGTCATTATGTGTTGTCATCCCATATCCCCTCATTATGATCATTTCTAGCAGCACAAAGGTCGTTGTCATCTAACTGATCACTCTCAGCTTGTGGAGTAGAATTCGTGCCTAACAATTGTGTTTCAACATGATTATCTTCCATTGTGAGAGCAAGATCGAGTTGCTTCCTATTTTGCAAGACTATGGAAAGTTTGACATTTGTAGGATCTGTTACATAAAAAACTTGTTTCGCATGACTTGCCAGAATAAATGGTTCATCCTTGTAACCAACCTTGTTTAGATCAACAGAGATCATTCCAGTGTGGCGCTCAATAATAACTGCAGTACTAGTGACCCAGTTACATTTAAATATAGGAACTTTGAACTGTGGTGTATAGATTATTTCCCAAATATCTTCAATAACCCCATAATATGGCATTGAAGCCAATTTTGGGTTTTTATCTCTACAACTAGAAAAGTGGGTTGCCTCAGCTTCAACCATCACACCGCTGTTTTGTGTGGTGCGTTTGCTGTCAATGCCTTGAGTAGAGAAAGAATACCCATTTATTTCATAACCACCCCATGAAAAAACAAGGTACTGAGGCTTCACAGCTAACAATCTTATTGTATCAGATGCACAATCTTCTTTTGCTACATACTCCTCAAACCACGTAATGAATGTCTTGTTGTGTTCATTAGAAATCTGCATATCACTCCTTTTTGGGTTTCTCTCCTTCAATACCCGCTTATGCTCGATCAAATAAGGCTGCACTTCTTTCATGTTATTCAATATATATAGATGTGCTTGTAACAAATCTTCTCTCGATACACCCTTAACTTTCATGCCTCGCACCCCCTTACCAGATATCTCATCTTCACCCAACAAGTTTTCATTATCATCATCACCCTTCTTTAGGTATGGTTTGCAAAAGTCTATTGCTTCTTCGACAAGATATCTCTTAACTATTGAAGCCTCCGGCCGATACGGGTTCTTAGAATACCCTTTTAAAACCTTCATGAATTGCTCAAAAGGGTACATCCACCTTAGAGAAACAGGACCACAAATTCTTATCTCACGTACCAAATGAGCAATCAAATGGACTGATATATCGAAAAAAGCAGGAGCAAAATGCATCTCTAGTTGCGACAAAATAATGTAACCTTCATTTTCTAGCTCATCCAGCTTCTGATTATCAATGACCTTGCTGCAAATGGCATTGAGAAACATACACAATCTTGTTATAGTCTTTCGCGCATCATTTTCCAAAACACCTCTTATAGCTACCGGTAACAGTTGTTGCATCAAAACATGGTAATCATGAGACTTCATTCCCCCCAACTTTAAATCATCCATTGACACAAGTTTACTAATGTTAGATGAATAACCCTGTGGCACCTTCACGCGATGTAGACACTCACATAAATGTGTTTTCTCAAGTTTGGAAAGTGTGTGAGCAGCAGGTTCCATATATGCTTTCTTGCCATCATCACTAATTATCGGATTCAACCGATGTCTTATACTCATTTCAACTAAGTCTTTCCGTGCATTGAGCCCATCTTTAGTCTTTCCTTGTATGTGCAAGAGTGTTCCAATAAGACTTTCAGCAAGATTTTTCTCCACATGCATTACATCAATGCTATGTCTCACATCAAGATACCGCCAATATGGAAGATCGAAAAAGATTGACCTCTTCTTCCAAATGTTAGTCTTCTTCTTCTTCTTTTCCTTACCCAATTCCACCTTAAGATTCTCAACACGACGATAAACTTCTTCACCGGTTAACGGAATTGCAGCAGATGCATACTCAGGTGAGCCATTAAACCGCTTCCTCAATCGACGGTACGGATGGTGACGATCAAGAAACCTCCTATGACCGAGGTAAACAGTCTTCTTTCCATGCTTGAGTTGGACAAAATGAGTATCATCCTCACAGATAGGGCATGCCTTATGTCCCTTCACACTATATCCTGACAGGTTTCCATATGCAGGCAAGTCATTTATTGTGGTAAACAACAAAGCCCGCAACTTAAAGGTCTCCTTCTTGTATGCATCAAACACATCAAAACCTTCGTTCCACAACATCTTCAAGTCTTCAATCAACGGTGCGAGGTAAACATCAATATCATTCCCAGGTTGTTTCGGCCCTGAAATCATTGTGCACATTATAACATACTTCCGTTTTGTGCACAACCAAGGCGGTAGGTTGTAAATGACAAGCAACACTGGCCAAGCACTATGTTTACTAGAGACACTCTCGAATGGGTTGAATCCATCCGTACAGAGTCCTAAACGGAGGTTTCTAGGATCACTACCAAACGCTGGAAACATGAAATCAAGCTTCTTCCATTGAGGTGAATCAGCAGGGTGCCGGAGATATCTATCATCAGACATTCTCTCATCACAATGCCACCTTAGATTTTCTGCTCCCGTAGCACTAGCAAACAATCGTTTAAACCTTGGGACTACTGGAAGGTACCACATTACCTTCGCAGGTTCGCCTTTTTTTGGATTGTCTGTCTCATCATCATCTTCATCACCATCAACATCCTTCATCTGTTTATACCTCGGCTCTTGACATTTTGGACACTTCTGTAATCCCTCATACTCATTTCTGTATAGAACACAATCATTAGGGCAAGCATGTATCTTTTGGTAGTCCATTCCCATCTTTCTAAGGATTTTTTTAGCCTCATACATTGTCTTCGGAACCGCATTATTGTCCGGAAACATACCACTCAAAGCTGCAAGCATCCTCGAGAAACCTGCGTCAGCCCACCCACTTTCTGTCTTTATTTCTAACAATGTTAGAATGAAGGTCAACCGGCTATATTTTTTACACCCCGGGAACAAAGGTGTCTCTGCATCACCCCGAACTTTATCAAACTGATCATTTGGCACAAGTGACTCTGCTCTGATATCATTTATCATATTGTTCATGCCAACATCACAGACATATTCATCATCACTTTCATCCGCTTCCGCCGCTGCTTTTGTATCTTGCATTGTAGTTCCCAATTCCCCATGTCAAAGCCACGTCTTGTATCGTCGATTGATCCCGTGACAAATAAGATCATCTCTTATGTCTTTGAGGCTTTTACGATCAACATTTACACACTTCACACAGGGGCAAGGGTACCTTCCATTCTTGCTAGGTGCGTTTCTTTTGGAAAATTCAATGAACTCCTCCACCCCCTTTTGATACTCTCCACTAGTCCGCAACGCATCCATCCAAGCACGATTCATTCCCGAAACCTAACCCATTTCCAACACAAGTTAACTTGTTAACTTGTGTAGAAGTGTACATGCTACACACACTTGTCCTCTTTAAAAAGAATAGAAGACAATAAAACCTAGAAAGTGGACACACACTAACAATACATTTCCAACAACATATTCCTTTTCTTTCTCTCTAATGCATTAGCAATATTGCACCAAAACCTACTACATTAGCAATATTGCACCAAAACCTACTACATCTTTATTATTAATCTTAACCTATATTTATTTATTTACTTGTTTTTTTTTCTAGAATCAGACCACACCAAAACAACAAGCAGAATTGCACCAAAAAGTAAATCCATATACTCATTTCCAATAACAGGATCAAAGACACCACATGCATATAATCATACAATACCATGATCATACCAATACATGCAAAAACAGAGGAAGCAAGAAGAAAAAGTTTAAAATTAGTAAAACATATAATCTCAAGCAAAAACAAAACTGAAATGCTCAGTATAAACTCCATTTGAATCTCACACCTTTAATTAAACAAATTTGTGCCCTAATTCTTGGTAGGACTAATCGGCAAAACAGAAACATAACAACTATAGGAACGAAAAGCAAAGTCACTGTTACATTAGCAAAGTTACCGTTACATACCGTGAGCGTGGAGACCTTGTGTGTCACTTGTTTCAAAATCTTCTTTGAAAAAGAGGAAACCTAAGAGTTCATAAAGAGAGTGTGAGGCGGTGGATAAGCAAAAAAAGAAGGTAACATAAAAAAGAGCAACCTTTACCTTCCAATGGCGAGACGGTGGGCGAGGACGGTGGGAGCGCGAGACGGTGGATTGAGAGAGAGATTGGCAACGCGAGACGGTGGGGGACGGTGGGCAACAGTGGGGAAGGGTGGGAGACAGTGGGGAAGAAGGGTGGGAGACGGCGGAGCGAGAGAGAGTGAGAAGCGCGAGAGAAGCCAGACTTTGGAGGGAACTGGAACTTAGGTTTGGAGGGAAAGAAAATAATCCCGCCAGACTTTCCACGACCACATTTAAGTGACTTGTGGTCGTGGAAAGTACCTTATTCACGACCCAGTTTTGGAAACGTGGGTCGTTAATAATCCACGACCACATTTTACCAAAGTGTGGTCGTGAATAATATAGCTTTCACGACCACACTTTGAATAACTGTGGTCGTGGATAATTATGCAACTTTCCACGACCACAGTTACAGAAATTGTGGTCGTGGAAAACCTCCGCCTTTTCAGTTATTTACAAGTTTGCCACCGCGTGTTTTAACTACGACCCCATTGTTGAATTTGGTCATTAATGCTGGTCGTGAAAGGCTTAATTTCTAGCAGTGGGTGTTGAGAAAGGGAATATACTAGGCGGTTTAACCTCTCCTTTTTGCAAAGTGACTGATTCGGACCTACGACCTCAAACCCTACCCTACGACAAACGAGCTTACCGTTGAGTCAAACTGACCCTTAAGAAAATCCAAAACCAAATGATATTTATTTTAAAGAAAACCCAAATGGCTAATAGTCTAATACTTCAATGGCCTAAAATACAAATTCTAAGTAACTAATAATTTAATTACTCTTGATAAGATGAAGTGTTTATATGATTTTAACTTTTGAGCGTTTCTTTATTTTCACCATGTTAAATTAGTAGCTTGATTGCTTTTAATAAGTTAAATTTGTATGACTATTAAGATACAACAAATATATTTTGTTAATTATTTTATTGAACTTTCACATGCAACAAGTTGCAACAAAACAAAAGTGCCCCAAAAAATAATCATAAAACCAAAAAACGATCAAACCAAACTAAAAACAGATAGTTTTTTTTTTTCAATTGTTTGATGGTTTCAGTTTTGGTTTTGGTTTGGAGCCGAAAACCAAATTGCACAATCCTACTCCATTCTCCACCATCCCAAACGCTGTCTCTGCTCCCAACAAACCCACTCCCACTCGCCTAAATCGAACCGCACACCTTGTACAACAACTGTGTCCCCAAAACTTGTAAAACTTGAGAAATCTTGAGTCACTGGTTTTACAAGTTCCTGTATTGGGCCTTTTATGTAAATCTTGGGCCAGCGGACTCATCAACGTCCCACGCATGATTGATGTCATAAATGAGATGAGATGATGCAGAATAGAATAGATTTTAGAGGAGAGTGAATGGGTTGGCCTCACAATAAAGCAAAAACATAACACTACCTCATTCTATGTAGCTAGTGTGCACGCGTCAACTCTTGTATTGCCCCCAACTTCCCTTATCTGGGCGTTTCTTATCTATCAACTCAACCATCCACAATGCTTCAAGACCAAAATTACCACATTTATTTAATTATTTCCTCCTCCTTCCTTTTCTCCAAAGACTATATCCTCATCACCAAACCTTGGAGTACAATTAAAGAAAACGTACACTCAGCCCATCAGCGTCTTACTTTTCTAGTTTCTACTATATATGTACACAATATAATCGCCCACCGGCTTCAAAATAGTCATTGACCAACGTGCTAAATCGAGTAGTTAATCAGAAATCATCAGATACAATGCCATTGATTCAATCTATTGCTACTTTCTTCCTCCTAACCTGGCTGTCCTACGGGCATGGTACATTTCAATTCCAAACTATATACGATCATCATTCGAAGCAACATAGAGTTATTAGTTCATTATTCTCTCAGATATTTTATGATGTCCACCCACATACATCAAGCACTTAGAATTATTATTATCTCAAAAACAAATTCATTATTCTCACATTTTATTTCATTCAACAAATTAACGACTTTGAATTTTAACAACGTACAATTATTGATTAATGTTGCTTTGTATATATGTTATTTGTGCGCGCGCACACACATAGGTAACATTGCAGGGGCACATGAAGTCACGTTCTACATACACAACAAATGTACATTTCCAATATGGCCAGCGACTGCACCAAACAATGGTCAACCAATCATAGCCGAGGGTGCATTCTACCTACCTCCAGGTCAAACCCGCCGTGTCATTGCCCCATGGTCATGGAGCGGTCGTATATGGGCCCGAACCGGCTGCAATTTCGCCACCAACCAAACCGGGAACTGGAAACCGGCATGTGAAACCGGAGATTGTGACGGAAGACTAGCATGTAACGGCCTCATAGGCACTCCACCAGCAACACTAGTGCAAGTGGCACTTCAAGGTGACAAGGGGAAGCCCAATTTCTATGACGTGAGCCTTGTTGACGGCTATAACATCCCGGTCTCGGTCACATCGAGGGTTATAAACCCTAAATGTGTCATCCAAGGTTGCTTGGAGGATTTGAAGAGCGTGTGTCCGGCGGAGCTTGCGGTGGTGAACCGTGAAGGGGAGGTGGTGGCGTGTAAGAGTGCATGTTTCGCTTTTGATAATGACATGTTTTGTTGTAGAAGCCAGTTTGGGAGTGCAGATAGGTGTAAGCCTAATGTGTACTCCAAGATATTTAAACAAGCGTGTCCTTGTTATTATAGTTATGCCTTTGATTCTCCTCCTCCTTTGGTGAGTTGTTCGTCTTCTGAGTATGTTGTCACTTTTTGTCCTTCAGGGTGGGGTTCTGGTGAGGATGAGTCTTATATTGATGTGATTTCTATGTAGAAGATAGAAATTAGCTTCTTATTGCTTTGACTTGTTGCTGTTACGAGGCAATAATGGTTTATTCTCTTCGTTTGGCATGTCTTATATATTATACATGGTGTGAGTTTCTCCTCCTTGGATATATTTTTCTTGATTTTTTAAATTTGTTTATTTGTCAGAGACTTTTATTTGTGGTTGTACACTTGTACCTGCTCAAATTATTTTTGTTATCCTTTTTAGCTAAACTCAATAAAAGAGGCGCGCTCATGTTACAGAGGGAGATAGACTCAACATTATTTAAATTGTTTGCACATTGAATCGCGAACACATCGTTCATCATGCTTTCAAATTGGAATGGTGCTTACATGACATTGACATTTAAGAGGCCGACTGTATGTGCTATGTGACAAGGAATAAATTGACGTTTAAGTAATTGTTTTGAATATGATGCCCACCGGCCACCACAGCTGAATCAACTGTTGATAATTATATTGCTGGCAGATTATGCACTGGTTAATCTTCATTGTCGATCATTAACTGATCACACTACAATAAAAGCTGTATAGCTACAAATATAAATGGTACTAGACATATACCTGATGTTCAGTCTGAATTCTGAAAAGTGATTTGGACCAGACAATTTACTCCGATGTATGGCCCAGTCTTGTTTGACCCGAAATCGGACCAATATTAGCCCAGACGTTATCCAGTTGATTTAGGTGGGAGACATTCTTGCGTGAACCCGGTGCACCACGTCATTTGTGGTCTAACCAATCACAAGTAGACACATATGGTCTGACGTGTAAATTTTAATTTGACGTGGCACCCTAAAAATAGGAATTAACCACTAAAAAAATTTAAATATTATGTTTTCAATGTTTTTTTTATTTTATAGTTTAAATAAAATACTTTTAAAAGTTAGTTGAGTTTTTTTTATGGTGCCACGTCAAATTAAAAATAACACGTCACACCATATGTGTCTACTTGTGATTGGTTAGACCACAAATGACGTGGTGCACCGGGTTCACGCAAGAATATCTCTTTAGGTGGGAGGTAACATCTTGAATTAATCACAATTTTTTTTTTTGAAAATATGTTATAAGATCCAAAGGAAACATGACCTTCCCTAAGAAAATTGGAAAAATACTCCCTTCCCTCCAGTCCGTAATATAGAAACCCAAAATTTGAATGATGGTCCAAAATATATGAGATCCCCTTACATTCTATATTCATTTAATGCACTTTTCTTACTTTGATTTTAACTCTCTTTTATATTTATTAATGTTTATATATTTCTCTATTTTAATAGTATCATACTTCCCCAGTTCCTAAATATAAGATCACATGATATTACTAATATACCCTAATCATATACTTCTGCTTGTCTCAAATAGGGTGTAGATATTGGGCCAAGAAAAAAGAAGAATATGGTAAAGTCAAGTGTCAAGTCTCAAACAATGAAAAATGGATATGGGCCCAAATCGTGATTTGTTTGATTTGTGGGCTTCTTAACCAAACCATGTTTTGCATTTAGGGTTTCTATTCCTTACGCCGCACCTGCTTTTAATATATAAATATATTTGCAGTCTGATAGTTGCCTCTCAAATTTTCCCACACTCATTCTTGCTGTTCTAGTGTTCTTTGCCAATTCTATATTGTGTATTTTTTTGCCATTATATTGTGTATTTTATTCATGTTTCGATTTCATCTATGTATATTGAATCGCAATCTGTGATGAGAAAAAACTGCAACAATATGATGGATTCATTCCATAATTCATGATTCGTTTGTATTTAAGTCTCTGATGATTGCTTTGCTCTCTCTCTCTCTCTCTCTTTCTTGTTTTACAAAAATACAATGTTTTATATTTTTTAGCATAATTTTTTTTTGTATATTTGAACTAAAGAAGAGATATGATGATAAATATTGGTCCGTGTTTCTGAATCACCGTGACTGACAACTTCTTAACCATTTCTGATCTCTCTTTATCATCACTTTTTTTTTAAATAAAAATTGTTACTTGTTAGTGAATAAATTCTGAGAATGTCACTGGCCATTGCTCTGTGATTACTTGCCTTAATGGCAATATACGCTATTCCGATTCATACATGAGTGGACAATGTTTTATTGCTAATGAGAGCAATGGCTTTTTTACTGCTGCATTTTTTATTTGTTTTTTTCATGGTGTTGTTTTTCTCAGTGGCTGTGATGATTTTAGAATAAATTCACATGTCAGACTTCAGAGATTGACAAAATCAATGAGAATGACAATTCTAAATTACTGAGCTCAACTCTGATTTATTTATCTTTTACTTAAGGTCAACATGTTTTAGTTTTCTCATGCAAACAATTGTTCAGTATGAAGATTTGCTTCAGTTTCGTGTTCTGCTGTGATGAATTTGGAATATACTCACATGTCAGACTTCATTGATTTTAAAAATCAATGAGAATGACAATTCCAAATTTTCTGAGCAGAAGTTTTCGTGAGATTCCTGGGGAGTCTCGGTTAAGTCACGAAGTCAATTCTTTTTAGCGTATGCTGGGTTAATTCTTTTGATTCAATAATGGTTTGTCTGTCATAAAGAGCAGTATATATATATTCAAGTGTATTACTATTTTGCATTTCATATATGCTCATATACACCTAATTACTGATAATGTTTCCGTTGTAGCTGTTAGTAGTGGAGGTCATGGATATTTATATATGTTTGCATGCCACTTACTAGATAACCCAGCTAATTTCCATTATGCTTGATTACTTATTTATAACCATATGATTTAGCACTTGGATATGCAGTGACAAAATGCCAATGGATGTGCACATGAGAAAGCATCGAGTATTGGAAGTATTCTCTGGTAAAAAAAATGGGGATTGGAAGTACTCACAAACTCTTTTTGTTAGATTTCAAGTACAGAGTCGATGACTAAACATGAGATGTATCAAATCAATAGACAAGACGAGCCCTCTGCTTCAGGGCATGTTCAAGAGCTGAGTTTTGCATTTATACAATCGTTCTTGGAATCTTCCAATCCTAGAAATGTATCATGTGTAAACTTTGCTTCAAGCGTTCAAGTGTTGTGTAATTTCAGGCCTTTAATATGGACTAATTAATGCCTATCAATTATTTTGTTTCACTGATTCAAATCTGGCTTGAACTCCATTATATTTCACCATTCCACCGCTTTAAAACTAGTCTTTTTTCTAGTAATAACACTTTAAAACTAGTCTTTGAATGCCAATATTTTTTACATTTTGTCACAATCTAAATTTACTGGTTTAGCATAAGCTTAGTTTAATTTTTTTATTTATTGTTTTACCAACGTAAACAAGATAATAGTACTATTTTTACTTAAAAGAATTGATTATTGATTCAGCACAATGTTGTTGTTATATGATCAATGTAGCTGACTGACTGACTCTATGTAATATGATGAGACTTTGGGCCTGTTTGGATTTAGCTTCTAGGGAATAGCTTTTGTGAAAAATAGCTTTTTGAAAATAGTTTTTAGTATAATAGCTTTTCTAGGAAATAGATTTTGATAAAATGAGAGTGTTTGGATTAAGTGATAGTAGAATAGCTTTTTGAATATCAAATTACTAAAAAAGACAATTTTGCCAACTAACTTGAAGAAAGAAGAGGAAAGAGAAGGGTAATTTTGGGTGAGAAGAGTAATGACTCTTGGGTAATAGTTTTTTGGTGTGAAAAGTAAAAAAAACTAACTTTTAGATTTTGGCTTGAAAATGAGGTTTGGAATGCAAAATAGTTTTTCCAATTTTTTGGAGTGTTTGGGAGGAATTGTTTCAAAACTTGGTTTGGTTGTAGAAAAATTGTTTTTGAGGTTATCCAAACAGGCTCTTTGTCTTATATTTTGCCCATGGAAACAAGCATAATCATTTACGCTTTGAAAAACCCTTTGCAGGGTTTATGCTGGGTCCTTTCAAGTTGGAACTAGTAAACCTATGTCTGCAATGTAAAAAGAATCACGAAACAATACTGCAGAGTTCCTTTTCCTATTTACCCATGTTCGCTTGGGATCCTTTTATCTTTTGTTTTTGTACTTGTAGAAAAAACAAATCTTGAATCAATTATAGTCATTTCAAGTAGGAACTAGTGGACATGTGTCAGCAATGTTAAACTTAAAAGAATCACGAAACCATATGTTGCAGTTATGTCATTTCACCTATTAGTCTATTACCTTTCAGTTCAAAAACAAAATTCACCTATTACCATGTTTAGGAGTTCATAACAATAAATTTAATGATACAAAATTCACCGATAACGTGTAAAGGTGTTTTTACAGATCATCTCACACTACATTAACTTATATTATGGGACGGAAGAAGCATGTTGCATGCATGTAAGCTAACAAAATATCTTTCTGGTTCATTTTATATAATCCCTCACTCACATGATACAAGTTCAATTTAAACAAATAATGAGTTCCAAAAATTGGTTAAAGTTTGGTAAAAAAATAATGATCATGTAGGAGCCAAAATTTTGTTTCAAAAAATGTCTTTATTTAAAAAGAGAGAATTGGGAATCTTTGGGTGACTAAATGATCTGCTTTGAAATGTCATCTCTCTCTATCCTCTTTCAAAATATAAAGTTGAAACAACTCTTTGAAAATATAATGTTTTTGTAAGGGTAGTATTAAAAATATATTTATTATATTGACTAACTCATTCAGAAATAATTTGGGATAAGATCATCCAAAAACTTCTTATTGGGTCGGAGGAAGTATATATCTCCCACATTCTTAGCTGCATCTATAGGCCATCCGACGAAGATTGTGGATTGATGGGTGATGAGCATTATTATGTTGCTGCCGTCTTTGTTCCACTATCATCCCTTGTTTTTAGATTCAAGTTGATTCTAAGTCAACAGCAATCCAAGAACAACACGACAGCATAATAAGTGCTATCGAAGATCAAACAGAAACAAAAATTCCGATTGCCAATAATTTACTGTTCTTTTTTATCTGAAGAAATTTTAAAATGAAGCGGTCATGACTTCCACCCTTAAAGTCTATTTATTTATTCCACAACCTAAATATAACCTATAAATGTACGAAATCATGCACGTCAGAAAAGCATCCTCTTTCCACCATAACACACGCAAGCACGTATGATTATTTCACAAATTTTATTACTTTTTCCGTCAGAATCACTTTCAATTCGATGCAGGAGATCACAAAAGAATTATCTATTCCTTCTATTAATTCGTCCACCCTTTAATATTAGCTTACTTATCATATTGTCTTATAAACGTCTAACTAACATTTCTCACACGCCAATAAAAGTGGTTAAATAAGTTAAATTTATCTTAAAACTCATGTAATTTTCAATAGTACTCATACTAGTTACACTAATTTATAAAAATATCAACTATTACTCTCTCCCACCACCTTATTGAATATGAGCATGTATGAAAAAAAAATCAATGCACTTGAGAATCTAACAAGTGCCTTATAAAAAAGATCAAAAAAATTTGTTAGTTGGTGATCTGTAACAATGATAAGAGGGACTAACAGAAACAAACACATTAATTAACCACATACTGTTTGATTATGCAACTACTTCGTCATTGTCCTACACAGCCTACTTCGTCATTATGCAACCACACACCCTAAACCCTACACAGCCTACTATGAAATTGCCGAGGAAAGGGGCACACATCATGTACTCTTTTCTGTGTTAAATATGTAAAATGAATTACTTTAAATGGTGTATATATATATACTCTCTCCGGTCCAAAATATAGGACCTAGTTGACTTTTTTGAAAAGTCCTAAAAAAAGCTAAATAAGTTAGTTATAAATTGATTTACCTAATTTTTTTCTCTTACACTAGTTTTTTTTACCTATAAGCTAATGGATAATCTAAAAAAAATATCAAATATGTCATGATTTCATAACCTATTTTGCAACCTTAATCTCTCAAAAAAAAGTCAATTCGGTCTTATATTTAGGACTGGAGGTAGTATCTTATTTCTTCAAAACTAATCCTTCTGTTCTCATGTATAAGATCATTTTACCTAATTTGATTAGATTAAGAATGTTAATTAAGTTAGTTATTATCACATGATATTACCGATTCACCCTAATTAACCATATATACCTATATCCCTACTCTCCCTTTCTTTTTTGTTCATTATTGATAAACATTATCAAGGTTAATTTGGGAAAAATTGTGAACAATTAGAAAGTATTCTTATATTTAAAAATAAATTACAATTTGAAAGTAGTCTTATATTTAGGAATATAGGGAGTAATTTGTTTTACTTAAAAATAACATATAATCTTATCCCTTGTAGCATACATCACAATTTAATCGTGTTCTTTGCTTTCTTAAATTAAAAAAAAAATAACATGAATTTCTAATTGGGACAAGAGAAAGTACTCCCATCAACCCTAAATATAAGACTTAGTTGTCTTTTTTGGAAAATTTTAAAAAAACGAAATAAGTTGATTATAAATTGATTTACCTAATTTCCCCTTAAATGACATATAAACTAATAGATAATATAAAAATATATTAAATATGTCATAATTAAATACTCTCTTCTATCGTAAATATAAGATCTAATTGGCTTTTTTTGGAGATATTAAGGAAACAAAATAGGTTAGTTAATTTCGATATATTTAATACTCCTATTTTTAGATTATCTATTAGTTTATAGCTCAAATAAACTAATTTAGGGGAAAATCAGGTAAACTAATTTATAAGTAACTTATTTAACTAGTTTTTTTATTTACGATTAAAAGAAGTAACTTATTTCGTAACCTCAATCTCTACCAGCAAAGTCTTATATTTAGGATTGGAGGGAGTATTTAGCTTGGCATCCTCTTCTTAAACGTCATATTCTTGACAATTAGGTACATCACTCCCAATTCACACACGAACCGCACACATCTGTCTGGCTCTCACTTCACCGACCTTTAAGAATGAGGACAAAAACCACGCAGTCAACTTTTCTAATATTTTCATAATCTTGTTTCAGACAAAAAATATAATCGCAATACCATCAAAATATATTGAACCCCTCGTCACGTCTCTCCTATCTGTATATATAAAATCCCATCTCTCAAAGAAACAGAGTTGAGAAAAAAAAACATAGAGAAACAACTGAAAATGATGAAATCTGGAGAATGGTTTGCTTCAGCAGGGTCCATAGTAGCCTCCTTCATGTTCATATGGGCCATGTTCCAACAATACTTCCCCTACCAAATACGCCACCAAATAGAAAAATACACACAAAGGCTTGTCACTTTAATATACCCCTACATCCAAATCACATTCCATGAGTTTACTGGTGAGCGCATGAAGCGCAGCGAAGCATATTCTGCCATAGAAAACTACCTCAGCTCACATGCCTCCACACAAGCCAAGCGTCTCAAAGCTGACATAGGAAAAAACAACCAGTCTCTCGTTCTAAGCATGGACGATCATGAAGAAGTTGCTGAGGAATTCAAGGGAGCTAAGCTATGGTGGGCTTCAGGAAAGAACACTACAAAAACTCAAACTGTTTCACTTCATCAAGTCAATGATGAGAAAAGGTACTACAAGCTTACTTTTCATAAACGACATAGAGACTTAATGCTTGGGGTTTATTTGGAGTATGTTATGAAAGAAGGGAAGGCTATTAAGGTGAAAAATAGGCAGAGGAAGCTTTATACTAATAATGGATCGTATTGGAGTCATGTGGTTTTTGAACATCCAGCTACTTTTCAGACTTTAGCTATGGACCCAGATAAGAAGGAGGAGATTATTGATGATTTGATCACTTTTAGTAAGAATGAGGAATTTTTTGCTAGGATTGGGAGGGCATGGAAAAGAGGGTATTTACTTTATGGTCCTCCAGGGACTGGGAAATCAACAATGATTGCTGCTATGGCAAATCTCTTAGGATATGATTTGTATGATTTAGAGTTGACTGCTGTGAGGGATAACACTGAATTGAGGAAGCTGCTTATTGAAACATCAAGCAAGTCTATAATTGTGATTGAGGATATAGATTGTTCACTTGATTTGACTGGTCAAAGGAGGAAGAGTGAGAGAAAGGAGGGTGAGGAAGAGAATAAAGATCAAAAGACAAAGCCAGAAAGAGAGGTTAGAAGTAGTCAGGTTACACTTTCTGGGCTTTTGAACTTCATTGATGGGTTATGGTCTGCTTGTGGAGGAGAAAGACTCATAGTGTTCACCACAAATCATATAGAGAAACTTGATCCTGCTTTGATTAGAAAAGGAAGAATGGATAAGCACATAGAGTTGTCTTATTGTAGCTTTGAGGCTTTTAAGATTCTTGCTAATAATTATCTCAGAATTGAGTCTCACTATTTGTTTCCTAGAATTGGTGAACTGCTTAGAGATGTTAAAATTACACCAGCTGAAGTTGCAGAACACTTGATGCCTAAGTCTTCTCTTGGGGATTATGAAGTTCAATTAAGGAGCTTAATTGAAGCTCTTGAAACTACAAGAGATGAAGAGAAAAGAAAAATGGAAGCTTTGGGCAAACAGGAAGCTGATATGACACAGAACAATTCAATGGGTCAAAATCAATAGGAAACTTCTGGGAAGGGTGGTTCAAAGGAAAAGCAAAAGAAATGGATTGGATAGTGACAGCAATATTTTAAATATGGATATAATTTCTGTCATGTTGAGAGCCTTAATTCAACAATTATTGTAACTGCCCAAGGGCTGGTGATATGACGTGAGGGCTAGAAGTAATAATGTGTTATTAATTTTAAATGTAATAATAATGAGAGAGTTGTTAGAAGATGTATCCTTCAAGATGTTATGGTCAAAAAAAAAAAGTATCCTTCAAGATGTTCAACTCAGAATCTCCATATTGGAAATGATTAAGGAAATTTGATGGAAAATGTGGGAGAATCTGTCGTTTGGTAATTTCATTCTAGACGCAAGAACGCACTTTGGTCATGATTCATGATTTTTGAGATGTTATTGAGAGCTTTATGTAATGTAGCACAGCCATGCGGTCAAAGAAATGCAGCTCATAGTCATAACTCACATTCCTATTCCAATATCATTTTTCCATACAGAAACTTGGCTAATAAGAAATTGAACAAAGGAAACGTGTTTTATTTCTCCTTTATATTTTGCTAAATATTCTTAATTGTATGGCAAAAGTTTGGTAAATATTCAAGCAGTCGTACCCCCTATCCTTAATACTTCCTCCCTCTAACTAAATATAAAATCTAGCTTATATTTATTGGAGAGATTAGAAAAATAAATGAGTTACTTAATCATAACATATTTTATGTGATTATTTAAAATGTTACCTAATAGGTCAAATAAATTAGTTTAGAAAAATTTACACAAATAAATTTATAAGTAACTAATATGGTTTTTAAAGATTTTTCAAAAAAGTCAAGTCCTATATTTAAAAAACCAGATGATATTGTTTAAAGTACCTTCCAGCATAAACCAAGTCTTACATTGAAGACAAGAGATGGTGTTATATTATTTTAACAAACTTAATCAACATCTCAAATCTGATCAAATTTTAGAAAACAATCTTATAACCATAGACAGTTTTTACAAGACTTCATACTAGGAAAGAAATGGGCTGAAACATATGAATAATTTAGAATTGGGCAACACTGCAGCCTATCACTTAATAGATAGGCTTCTGGTCCATCTTGACTTCCGGAGCTAAAATAAGGCTTTTATTGTATTCACTGGTACAAAGTAATACAGGATTTGTTGGACTTCAGTCTGCACAACTTATTTGGGGCTAAATCGATTTCTTAGTTGAGCAACAATTCATCAAATTATTAAGATTGGGCCCCTTAACTTTGTTCTTGTTATTTCGGAATCAGCGTCCAATTAGCTAAAAAAACGTTTGTTTATTTGTTTAAAAAATAATTAGAGAAAATCGTTCAAAAAAACTCTTGAAAATAAATCAGTCACTTCAATATGAAAGATCTTAAACCCAAACAGTGACTCAAGATTTCTATACTTTATGAGAAAATATAATGGCCCCTATAAATATATAAATACCAATATATAAATATATAAAGAGATTGTAAATATATAAAAAAAATATATAAATACCAATACACCATGAGTGTTCACAAGTCAAATATAGAGATTGTAAACAAGATCAACTCCATTTTCAAGTTTAATTTAATAATTAACAATTTCAACCCTTTCCATTAGAAATTAATAAGGCATAGTATAAGGATTTTCAACTTCAACATGGATATTTTAAATTTGATCATAAAGATTTTCAAATCCATAGAAGATTTAAAAACTCAAACTTTTTCATTAGAAACTAACATTTCACGTGCTGAGAAATTATTCAAAAGTTAAACATAGGAATTTTCAATATGATCATAATGATTTTCAAGTTCACATTAATAATTCACAATTTCAACTTGCTAATTAATGACATTTATGTCTTTTAGTAATAAAATTAAAATCTCATTTCTCCCAGAGTCTAATTTGATAGTATTTCTCAAATTTAATGACTATTTTATCCTTTTCCCTTTTAAAGATAGTTTCGGGGGATTTCCCTAAACTTTTAGGTCAAATTCCATATATCAAACATAGTCCTCCAAATATTTGTCTTATTACAACTTCCATTTTCGTGGCCCTCCCGATGGATTTGTTGCTATAGTTATCTTAGGTGTGCATGTCATTACTCATTGCCAACTTGTCTACTTAATACGGGGGCCTACTGTCACAATACTAGACATATCTGTTGGGAGCCCTTTTTGTGCAATACTACTTGCCACAAATAAATGTCTATCTTATCGACAGAGTTTGTTGTGGCTCCACAATATGGAAAAAAAAAACATGCTTGAATTTTCGTTGGATTAAGTGTCTACAATTACCCGGCAGTGTATCAAGCAGAATTGCCTCCAATGTATCCGTGTTAGAAAAAAAAAATTTGTCTAACGTGCCTCAAACATTATTGCTCTAGTATGACAGTTCATCCATTTAATTTTTTTTTATTTATATCTCATTCAGTTTTTTCACAATATTTTGAATAAGATAACTACATCAAATGGGATGACTGAGTTTGCCTGCCAAAAATATTGTCGACTTGTGAATAGGATTATAACATGACGTCACTCAAGTGCGAAGACCCTGCGTGGGGCTACTATCAAGAAAAGTATGCAAAAGAGAAAAGTAAACACATCCATTTCCTCCCACATCGCTGTCTGCTAAACAAGGATGCATAGAATAGAATCTTTTCTCAACCATTATTGTTTGTCTTATATCACCGTTTCATCACACACGGACACACATATTGCATTTACTTTTTTCCCCTTCTTTGCTTCTTCAAATTCTCTAATTCGGCCTAGTAAATAGTAACTATACATCAGGTGAGGACAGAAAAGAAAAGGTGGGGGGAAATTAAAAGCACAGAATCCATTTCATTAAGCAAATGATATATTGTGAGAGGCATTCTACACACACACACACACACATATTAGATAAGTAGTAGTACTTCATAGTCAGATGTATGGGCGAAAAGGTGGGGAAACTATATATCTTGTAGTTTGAAGCGACAACTTTTCTATAGTTGTTGTTGAGAATTAAAAATGAAAGCCTCATAATTTTATTGTAGAACTGAGTGAAGAATAATTCAAAACAGAATGAAGCCAATAAATAATAGAAATCGTCAAACTGTGGCTATATAGTGTGTGTGTGTGTGTGTGTCATTGCAAATCATTTAATTTCCTCAACATCCCGCCTCGTCGATCGCTATCCCTTAGAAGTTAGAATATTCAAAACTCATCTAAGAACAAGAACTATGTCATATAAAAAAAATTCCAGTCGTTATATATCACAAATAAGTTTAATCACATAATGTACTTTTCAACCACTCGTTTCCAAAATAAAAAAAGGGTACTTCTTAAATTTGTCATGGAGAGTAACAGTACGAGAGGTCAGAAAGAAATGAGAATACTTTTCAAAACGGCCAGGGCAATAAACTAACTTAATGTCTTTGATGACTTTTCAATTTGACTGACTGACCGAGTATCGTCGCCTCCCTATATATCAACTAATGATTATGGTTTGATTTAATTTAAATGATTAAAATCTCTTTCGGTGTGAGAATTGGTTGTAATATAATTATGATATGAGGTGTAAAACAAAACACATTGGCATGCATTCACATTGTGCTGAAAAAGAAATTAATAAGAAAAAATGACTGAATAATTAGAAGAGTGTGCGAGTATATAAAGGGAATGAGGGGAAGACAAAAATCAGAGAGAAGAAGAAGAAGAAGAAGAAGAAGAAGAAGAAGGGGATGGAGGGGATGTTGTCGAAGGAGATATGGCACTGCTTGTTAATTTTTCTTAATTAACAAAACACAGTGCCGTTCTCCTCTGACACTATCCCCTTGCTCTCCCTCCATCATCACGATCTGAGTTTCATACCATTCAGACAAGGAAACACCGGCGTAATTAATTAAGATCGTTTATTATATACTGTTTCTGATGCATGCCATTAATAATGTTTATTGTATTTATGTCTTTAATTTGTTAATGTTGGAGCTTCGAGTATAACTGATATATTATTTGTTAGGTAAATTTTCGTCTTCACTCCTCAAATGTCACATTTTATCTTTATCTGTATAGTAGAAATGTGTGTGTGTGTTCTCTCTTTGACCTGTACTGATGTCTTAAGCTCTTTCATAGCCATCGGAAGGCACTAACCACGGCCTAGTGGCATGAAATGAAAGCTCTTTAGTTATCAAAAAAAGAAATGAAAGCTCCTATATGGGTCATATATAACTGGGAAGTATACATGGAGGATGATATCTATTTTGAAATTATTTCTTGGCCAAAATTTAATTTGCCCCAGAAGCTTGTAAACTGCATCATATTTATCATTTTCCTTCATGTTGACCATTAATATTTTAGAAGTAAAGAGTAGATATTATGATACACTTTGCACACTTCCGGGTAAATTTGGTTTAAGAAATACTTTTAAGGCAGTATAATCCTCTATGTATACTCCCACGTCAATATGACTCTTAACTCTATATATGTAGCTGGATGAAGTGACTTGAATCATGGTAGTTTCCTCAAACCCGTTAGTACCTTGCCTACCCGAATTGATCAGAAAAGAAAACAGGGGCCATAAAACGAAAACCTCAGGCCTTTTGATAAGCTTTAATTTAATTTGCCACACAAAAGGTTTTTAATTGTCTCTGCTATATATACACACGGAGCTTCTAGATATTAACGTTTGTTTGGTGAGTCATATTGAAATAATACTATTCTAGTCCTAATTGTATCATGAGTTATGTAACACCTCAACAAAATTATATACAATTTTAAAAAAATTACATTTACACTCCAAAATAGATCTTTTTAAAATAAAACAAAGTTAAACAATAAAGGTTGAGGTCAATAACAAAATAAATATAAAATAAACGTGCTTACTCTTCAAGTGTCTGTGTCTTCCCTTGCTTATTATTAAATCCTTCACCTAAAAATGTTAATAATGGGGTGAGATCGACATCTCAGTAACTACTGAAAACATCTAACATACACCAACAAATCATGTACAATTATTTTACAAATAATTATATTCCGCAAAATAATTTGTGGCCACCAAATACACCAATATTACAGTACTCATACATTTAGATAGATATAGTTCGCTTATGAATGTGAATGAATCATTCATGCCTCCCTTATATCGCCTACACCCTTATTCCGCTGACAAGAGCCATAGGCTAACACAAAGTCCAAACAGAAACATATCCAATTAACTAGATTGTCCCAAGCTCACCATTACTTGAGATATACCCTGCCAAAGGTATAGAGCTCAAATATGGACTATGACTCCCCTCCTTAAAGAACGAATGTAAGGAGGTGTCACATGTCCCATAACTTCCATGCAATCCCTGACAAAGGAAGACATAAAAGAAAGGGCCCTGACAAGTAACACTATCATCCACTGTGCACCGAGTGGTGGCATACCACGTGGTAATAAAATTCACCATACAAATCTTCTCCCCTCTAAATTCTATCCCATCACCATGAATGCAAATGTTATGACAATTATATCTAATTTCAAAACCATATCAAATCCAATTCGTGTACCATAACCATGTTGCAATTCCATGATCACTCATAACATATATAATCATGTTTCACAGAGATTCAACTGACAAGTAAAACGTATCAATACATATAAGCATGCTTGAAAAGGGACAAACCAACATACATCTCACATAATATAGATAAAAAGCAAGCATGATTAAAAGGATTATACCTCAAATAATTTAAACAAATTATAATTATTTATAATATAACTATACACATATTTGCAAGTATCCATCAGAAATTTCCAGAGTTACCTGTTGCTCGAAAGATCACGGATAATCACACAAGTAACTTCAAAATTCTCACTCTCACCGAGTGTCTACAAAATCATATGTATAAATATTTATTAATACACTTTCTATTACTATTCTAAAAACCCAGTGCTACACGGAAAATTTATATTATACACATAAACCCCTTTTATTTATAGCTCTAAATATTATAATAGTTATGGAGACTTTATTTCAGGATGCTGGTTTGAGGGAAAATAGTTAAATGAGGTTGCATATTGACTCAATAGTACCTCCAACTGTAGCCGAAAAGAATTGAACTTCAAAAGTATGATTAAATAATATGTAGGTCTAATACACATAAAAATATATTCATTCAACAAAAATAAATAAATAAATAGACCAAGAGATAAAAAGGGAACAGATAATAATTGTGGGGTCAAAAATATTATAATTATATGTAAGTATATATAAAAACATCATTGAAATTATAAAACATTTAGTTTATATGTGTGTACATATATTATTATTTATAAAAACAAATCGAAATCGATATAAAAAGAAATAGAAACATTGAGATGAGACAGAATATGGAAAAATGAAACATCTGCCCCACCGTGCTCAAGATTAACGAAAACTCATATATATATATATATATATATATATATATATATATATATATATATATATATATATATATATATATATTTGAATTCCTGGTAAAGGGAGAAAAGAAAATCTTAAACGTGCTATTTTTGACTTTTTCACAAGTTAATGGGTGGAAAAATTAGGAATGGTTAAAAGAAACTTAGATATGTGTATACCCACACAACACAAAGGACGAAATAGCATGTGAAAGATGGATATGTCAGATTGCATCAAAATAATTAATTAAATATAGTTGTATACATATATAGAGAACAGACTAAAAAATATAAAATTAAAGTTGACAAGGATATGTCAGAGACTCACAATGGAGGAGGGAGGTGGAAGAATATGCAGCGCCTAGTGTAAAAATTTGGAATGAGTGATAACCTATTACTAGAAAGGAATGAGTCTAGGGTTTCTCATAAGTGGGCTTTTTATAATTGGGCTCTTTTTATTTACTTGAAAGAAAATACAACATATTTATATATGTATATTTTTAATCATTTTCTTTATACATCTCTTCCAATATATAAAAGTCATTACATATCAAAATTTATATTTTTTTTTCGTTTTAAACCAAACTTTTTATTTCTTCAAAATTCATAATTTATTCTACTTTTAATATAAAGATTGTAAAACCTAAAAATTCTAACTTACAAAAATTAGGATGTTACAAGTTAATTCCCAAACTAATTAATCAAATTTATTTACCGATATTTAATCTAATGTTAAACAGAAATATTCCAAATAAATCACGTTTCAAACTAGCAATTGTTATAATTATTAATTAATTTATTACATCTTAAACTTATTTGACTGCTTATGAAAAGTTTCCATGTGGCCAAACCTGGGGTGTGTGGTTGAGTGACAATGACTCATTCACCCTTAACCAATTGTCTGGAGTTCGGTTCTTGGCGTTGGGTATGGAGAAGCATTAAATCCTCCAGGCCAACTGTCACACCCTTTGAAGTGCTACAAATCAGCGGGGACTAGTTTCTCACTTGTCGAGTGAAAGGATACCTTGATCATGGATAAAAAAGAAAGTTCCCATGTGGCCTATTCTGGAATTCGCACTGAGGCAGGAACTCCTTAGTTTTTCGGTAGATCCTACGATGTAATAATGTCCTAGAAGCCGTCAAACCAATATAAATGCACGCAAATTCAATCTTGCTTTCAGTTTTCATCTATCCACATTTTGCAGTCTATAGAGTTTTAAATTAGCTCACACATCAATCTACTTTAGGAAAATATATAAGCTGTTATTTCTTAGCGTCACTTTCATTATTACTCATCATTGGAGGTAATTGTGTTTCTTTTTGAATTCAGATATATTTTAAATCAGTTAAATATATAATAACCCCAGAACTGCAATGAAATTAGATTTTTTTACGACAGAAAAGTTTGTGAATTTGAATTTAGATAATTAGACCAACTACTAATATAATATAGAAATTGGTCGTTATGAAGGTTTATTGATCAATAAATTTAATTTCAAAAGCATAAAAATTGAAAAGTAAATTTATCTATCGTAGAAAATAGCAATTAACGGCATCAAGTACTTCACTTAAAGAAATACTGATCACTGACAGGGAAACAAGTACTGTGAATCATTCCAATCAAAACAATTTTCTTTAAAGCGTGCACAGTTAGTTTATTTTTCTGCTTAAATGTTCACTACTCTTCTTCCATCTATTCAGGTTTGGATACCTTCATATGGTACAAAATCTTCGAGCTAAGGGCGCAGTTTAATTTAAGTTCAATAATGTGATTCAGAAACTTTTTTTTTACCCTCACTGTGGATGAGATAAATATTACATTATTATATAAATGTCTCTGTATATCTGCATTATAATACTCCCTCTGATCCCTAATGTAAGAGCTAGCCGTCAAAAATCCGCTTCTTAAGAAAACATTTGATTGTTAGTTGGTTGTCTGCAATTAATATTTTTTTCCATTTCTACCCTTATTTATGAGTAGTTGTATTAGGAGAGAGAGATATTACCACATATTGAAATAAGTGGAGAGAGAGCTAGATAATAAATGAGATAGAGAATAAATGGAGAGAGAATGATGAAAATGAGCCAAATAAAAATGGTGGAGAGAAAAGACTTGGAAGAAGATTGGTATTTACATTCTCCAATACTCTCATTTATTCCTTTATCCCTCCTCCTAATATCTCTCCACCCAAATTGATTAGGGGTAGAATTGGAAAACTTGCAATAAATATTCAGACAAAGTAGGGTGAGCTCTACATTAGGGACCGAAATCATTCAAATTTTGGGCTCTTACATTAGAGACCGGAGGGAGTACTTTAATAGCAGAAATGCTTTAACAAGCACATCCTCAATTGACAACCCCATTTCCGGTTTCTTAATTTAGTATAGAAGTTAGATAATTTACCCATTAAAAAAAGTAATCATTTGTAAGGAAATTTGTGTTAGTTTTACTAAAATACTCCCATTGTTAGCCATTTGCATTGGAACTACACATTTTAACAAAACGCCCATGAATTTTCAATCAACAAAAAATATCTGGAAAAAATTAACCGCCCCTAGCTTGAGTAGCTTCTAATTTATGACATAGAAAAGTTTCATGTCCGATATTATTGTCATATTAATGAAAATATCATTTTTTATCACATGATAAAAGTTGGGTATTTGTATCTTGGAATAGTTATGTACTATTTTTGTTCATTGGTCAATAGTTATGTACTCCCTCCGTTCCTAAATATAAGACCTAGATAACTTTTTTTGGAAAGATTAAGGTTGCGAAATAGGTTATTAAATGATGACATATTTGATATCTTTTTAGATTATCCATTAGCTTATAGGTAAAATAAACTAGTTTAAGAGAAAAAATTAGGTAAAACAATTTATAATTAACTTATTTTTTGCTTTTTTTAGGATTTTTCAAAAAAGTCATCTAGGTCCTATATTTAGGAATGGAGGGAGTATCATTTTTGGGCCTCCGCCCTAAATTAATTTACATTTTGATTCAAATTAAGTGGCTTCTTATTTTTTTCATAAGCCACTCAATTCAAGGAGGAAATGGATTAAACTAATATTAATGATCATTTGTTTAGTTAAAGGAGGGATGGGGAAAGTGATAATGATTAGTTTACCATTTTAAACTTGTACGTTAATTCACAATTGTCTGTCATATAAAATAACTTACATTGATTCAAATTTAGTTGCTTGTTAAAAGTCAAAAATTTGATATATTAGTACTCTAAATATCTTATTCAATTTATAAAATATAATCGACAAATTATTAAATTATCCTCTTCCTGAAATCGGTGACAAATCATATAGAAAAATGTGATATTTTTTACACTTTCTCTTAACCGTGGCTCTTTGTTATCTTCCATTCAGCCATTCTTCCTCATTCCTCCATGACCGACCAAGTCCCATGAAATTGGTAAAAAAAAAGTTCCATGAACACTCAGCTTATTTCTTCTCTAGCCTAAGCTTATCTCCTTCATCCCCAAAAGATTCCAACTTTAAACATCTCACACTTTCTCCCAACCTCACTTCCCCACAACTCCAAAAAACCATTTCCACTCTCAACCTCACCCCACATAACTTAACACACCTCCACCTTTCTGTGTTTTAGACGGTGGATTCTCCCCTCCACCATATTCATTCAATCATTCTCCCCCCTCATGGATGTGAATCACACTACTTCGTTGGAGACAAACTTAATAAAAGAAACAGAGAAAAATCAAACACACTTCTACAACCTCCTATCATTCTTGTTCATCTTATTTCCCTCGACAGAATGATGAGAAGTGCTGATGAGGGAAGAAGAGATAATGAAAATGACGAGCAACAAAGAGGAGAAGGGATGAGTATTTAATGGGCTTTAATTTTTTTTAATCAAGGGCATTTCATGGAAATACAAAAATATAACAGGGAGGTCTTAAATTTTGGTCTCCCTCTAAAACCCCCCCAATTTGGAGGGAGCTAAAATAAGGGAAGAGAGGGGAAGGGGAGGGAATATTTTGGGCTCCCTCCCCTCCAATTTTTTAAACCATGCAAGGGGAGCGGCTCATTTTCCCTTCCCTCCCCTTCCCTCCCTTTCCACTACTACAAATTGTCCCTCTACCAGCGCACCTTTACATGCGCTTAGAAGAAACGCATATATAGAGGGTCCTTTACATGCGCTTTAAGCGCATGTACAGGTAAGAATCTATACATGCGCTTAAAGCGCATGTAGAGGCCTTATCTCTACATGCGCTTTGAGCGCATGTATAGAAATGTGCATCAATTAAAATTCACTAAAACAATGACTAGAGAAGGATTTAAGTATTTAGAGATAAAATATAAAATGAACTAAGGTGAAGAGCTCAAAATCATATGGAAACACCCGCATGTAAAGGCACAAACACCCTTTACATGCGCTTTAAGCGCATGTAAAGGCACTACTGAAGTGCAAAACATGGAGTCAAGCATAAGAGGTCCTCCTCAGACCTCATAAGGTGTTCCTGCTTGTGGAATTAGTGTTTCAAAGCTCCATTACCACTTTTGGGTGCTATGGAAATGTTCAAACACCCTTTACATGCGCTTTAAGCGCATGTAAAGGCACTACTGAAGTGCAACACATGGAGTCATGCATAAGAGGTCCTCCTCAGACCTCATAAGGTGTTCCTGCTTGTGGACTTAGTGTTTCAAGGCTCCATTACCACTTTTGGGTGCTATGGAATGGGTGAAACACCCTTTACATGCGCTTTAAGCGCATGTAGAGCCTCTACATGTGCTTAAAGCGCATGTAAAGGCTTGTTCTTCAATGGAATTCACTATAACATTGTCAAGCACAAGATTTGAGCATTTTGAGATGAAGTATTGAAACAATTTAGTTGAAAAGCACCAAATCATATGAATATCCATATAATTAAATGGACATTGGTCTTTACATGTGCTTTAAACGCATGTATAAGCCATAAAATATTAAAATAACAAAGGAAAGCCAATATGTAACATCCCGAAATTTGAGTTAGAGATAATAGGGAATTAATTAGGGTATGAGGAGGCCATTATTAAATTAGAAGAGCATTGTGGATAAGTAAATGAAGACAAATATATTTTTAAGAAAATAATATATCTATTTTCTTTAGCAATTAAGGAAAAATGATTAGAGATTAATTTCTAAATTAAAAATTTGATGAAAAATAATTTAAGACATAGATAATACCATGGTAGGAGAAAAATATGTAAGTTGGATTACAACTTTGTTTCACAATTTGCTAAAATATAGGAATTAAATTGGAAAAGTAAATAAATATAGACAGAAGGGCAGTTTGGTAATTTCTCCTGAAACCCTAGATCTATACTCTCTTCTCTTCTTTTCCTTCCCTTCCATTTTTCCCAGCCGACACCTCCCTTCCCTTTCCTCTTCTTCCTTGTTCCTTTTTCCTTTCCCGGCGGCGATGGTGGCGGCCAAGGGCGACGGCGGCAACTGCTGTCCTCTCTCCCTCTCCCCCACGCCTTCCTCCCACTCCTTACTCACCTCCGTCGCTTCTCTTCATCTTCCAGCCACAATGAATGGCGACGAAGACGAGCTCCTCCGATTCCGGCAAGCCGCGGCGGAGCTCGAACGACGACAGCGCCGTGGGTAAGTCTCTTTTCCCCTCTTTCTCGTCTCACCTCTTAGTTCTTCGCGTTTCTCAACATCCTTGACATTTTCTTGCTCTCTCTCACTTTTTTTCCGTGTTTTCCCCACTGTTTCTCTTTGTTCTCCGGCGACCCACGACGGTTTTCGGTGATGGTGAGCTCCGATGAGGCGGGGAAGGCCAAAAACAAGTTTAGGTGAGCTTCTTTTATTTATCTTCAGTTTTTCTCTGCGATTTGGGAGGCATTTGAGGAGGGGACTGAATTGATTATGGGACTTTAGGTTCAATAATCCACCTGAATGTAACCAACATACAAGCTCTAGTATAGTTAGGTTATTTTATTGCTTGTTTGTTGTTGTTTGAATTTGTGTTGCGCAAAATCCTTGACTGTTGTGTGTTGAATCTGCTTGGGTCTTATTGGTTTTGGGAATTTTGGGTTCATAAGTTCTTGTTCATCTCTGATTGGTTGTTGGCAACATTGTGTGTATGTATATTTGTGTTTGTTTATGTATGATGCATATGTACTGTGTGTATATTGTTGAGTTCTTTTTATGCAGGTTAAGTAAATGTGAAAGTTGTTAAATTTTAGATCTCTATTATTCTTGATTTGGCTAAATTAAGAAGAGGAAATGCAAGTTAAAAATTTGTCTTCATCATGCATGTGATATTTGTCAAAGTGCATTGGCTTATGTGGTTGTGCATGGGTATATAGTGAGAGTTGCTTATTTTATTTGGGATTTTTCTGTTTATAGTTTTGGCTGGATATGAGGTTAATTCTGTTTTTGCTGTTTGGTGGCCTGTTTGTTGATTATTCTGCATCATGTTGATATAATGACCCTTTGTGAATTTTCTGGAATGTAGGTTTCTAATGCATGAGTGAAGTTTGTAATAGATTGTCAAAATAGAATTTTAATTCTGATAATGTGAATAGAGCTTTGTCCCTGGATTATTAGAGGTAACTACTTTTCTGCTTTGTCCCTGGATTTCATTATTTAAATTGAACTAACCGAAGTTTTTTCTTGGGCATCTACAGGTGCAAAAGAGGAGAATATATGATATAACAAATGTTCTTGAAGGGATTGGTCTCATAGAAAAGAAGCTCAAAAATCGAATTCAGTGGAAGTAGGGATGCTTTATATGCTTTCAATTAAGTTTGACATTGTAGTTGAGCTTTGAACTGTTTTGCATACTCAAAGTTTCATGATGTTCAGGGGAATGAGTACATCAATGCCAGGGGAGGCTAATGAAAGTTTTTCTAGTTTGCAGGTAAAGAATGAAATATTGTGCTGCTAACCGCTAACATGTATTAAGTTGTTTCCCAATCCAGTATTATCTGAGTTCTTTTTTGAAGCGCCTTCTAATTTATTATGTGAAAGATTGGGAGAGCAGTGATTTTTCTTTTTTCTTTTTATAGTGGATATAGTTGCAAGACCACCTTGAATTGAATTTGATTTATATTCCAATCTTCTCAATATAATACTGAGAATCATGGAAGTTTATATTTTGTTGCTCATAAAAAAATTTATAAAATGTGGCACTGATTCCTTTCAACTTCTATAAATCTCTTGGTATCATCTGACTTTGGTTGTTTCTTTTGTGTAGACAGAAGTTGACAACCTTACTTTGGAAGGCACCAGTTAGATATGGAAATAAGGTTTCAATGCATACCCTTTCTAATACTGCTTAAACGCGTTGCTTATTTGTTTAACAAACCTGAGCTTCTCTTTACTCCAGGGAGATGCAAGAAAGAGTGTACAAACTTAGTGAATCGTTTCTTGTTTTGTCAATATTTTAGTCTAGATTAACTTGTGAACAACTATGATGCACATAGTTCTTTTTGCTGATGTATATATAAAAAATGAATCATACATTGTTATTGTTTTGATATTGATATATAATTCATTTTTGAAGATGTTAAGTAATTGACTTTTTCTGGTAAATTCTTTTGATATAATGCTAGTTGGTTCTATGAACTACAGCTAGTATTGGTTATATTGGGAAATAATGTAAATTTATAATAATTTTTTTTAAAAAAACATTCTATACATGCGCTTAAAGCGTATGTAGAGGTACATACCTCTACATGCGCTTAAAGGGGCCACCTGTACATGCGCTTAAAGCGCATGTAGAGGTATGTACCTCTACATGCGCTTTAAGCGCATGTAGATGTACATGCGCTTAAAGCGCATGTAGAGGTACATACCTCTACATGCGCTTTAAGCGCATGTAGAGCCCCCCCTCTACATGCGCTTTTTAAAAGCGCATGTAGAGCCTTTACCAGCTCCCCCAAAATAAGCGCATGTAAATGGGGTAATCTGTGGTAGTGTTCCGGGAAAGGGAGGGAAGGGCAGGGAAGGAAGGGAATGGAAGGGAGAGGGAGAGTTTAACATTACTTTGTTTGGTTTGATAAGAAGGAGGGAAGGGAAGGGGAATATTTAATGATTATTTGTTTGGTTAAGGAGGGAAGGGGAGGGTGATAATGTTTAATTTACCATTATATCCTTGTAATTTTATATTAATTAATGATTGTCTATCATATAAATTAGTTCATAGTTTTTATATTTTTATGCTACATAATATGATTTTTTATAACTTAATTTAAATGACATAATTCATTTAAATATATTATCATGTAATTGTGACGTGAATGATGTATGTATAGCATCCAAGTTAGTATATTAAGTGGACCAAACTTGAATTCAAATAATAGAAAGAAAAAGAATAGAAATCAAATAAAACCCCTTTTGTTCTCAATGTGCTCGATTTCTCCAGAGGAGGAGAAAAATTCAAGAATCTCTCTCTCAGTATATGCAAAACTTTCAACGGCGAAGAGAGGGAAGAGAAGAAGTAGCTGGGCTATAATCATCACCTGACAAAAAGGAAGGAAGAGAGAGATAATAGTGTTTTATGAAGAGTCCCTTATGGGGTTATAGGATGTGTAAAGAATGAACACGAAAGAAAATACTGTGAATACAGACTGGGTTGCTGAGAAGTGAGAAGGGGTGGCGTGTTTTTTATTGAGGGCATCATGGGAATATGGGTTTTTTAGGACAAAGTAGTCATAATATTTGGCTCCCCTCCAAAACCCTCCAATTTGGAGGGAACCATAATAAGGGGTTTGAAGGGGAGGGGAGGGAAGATTTTGGGCTCCCTCCCCTCCAATTTTTCAAACCATGCAGGGGGAGGGGCTCATTTTCCCTCCCCTCCCCTTCCCTTCCCTCAAACCAAACAAGCCTTAAGATTTTTCCTTTTTTTCTACCGATCGAGTCTTATTCAAGCAATGCAAATTTAAATAATAAGAACTAATTTCTCAAAGACGTTTTTTAAAATACACTCAAAATTTAAACTAATGTGTTTGAACGACTAAATCATATTCTCCTTATATACTCCCTCCAGTCCTAAATATAAGATCTAATTGACTTTTTTAAAAATTCCTATAAAAAAGCAAAATAAGTTAATTATAAATTGATTTACCTAATTTTTTCCCTTAAACTAGTTTATTTTACTTATAAAGTAATAGATAATCTAAAAATATATCAAATATGTCATGATTTAATAGACTATTTTGCAATCTTAACCTCTCCAAAAGAAAGTCATCTAGGTCCTATATTTAGGACCGGAGGTAGTATATATTAAGGTTACGGCCTTGTAGTCTGGAAGTAATGCCCAACCAAGATAATTGAAAAGGAGAAAGTAATGTGCCTACCTTCTTAATAAAAAAATAATCATATTTCTTTGATACCAATTCAAATTGCATTTCATTTTGTGAAAGTTTAATTGAAATAGTTGAATTTATTTTTTTTACAAAGTAGTTGAATCTATTATAAATTAAGATAACATGTAATAAAGCAATCCTTTACAGTTTTTAAAGATTAAATACATATACAGTACTACTGTATTTTTTATATCAGCAAGTTGATCGCACTTGCATATGATTGAGCGCGCGAGCGTGTCTGTATTGACGGATCGCAATCATGCGTTTCATACAATTTTTGTTTTTTAAAAATTAATACTACTCTATAAGATACACAAAGCCAGCCTGATCATAAGAATAAAGCCAGTGTCATATGTATGTGAATGAAAGATGATATGGTCATAATAACATTATTATCTTGCTTATGGATTTTCCAACACAGAGAGATGATGATTAATAAAAGGCTCCAAATTCAGAAGGAAAGTAGTTGGAATTGAATATAGTTTCCAATTCTACACACACACACAATGTTTCTGTCATAGATATATTATATCCACAATATCAGTAAAATATGTAGCTACATAGGTGTCCACATGAGGCAGAAAAAAAAAAACAAATAAATGGAATTAGCTGAGTACTGTTCCCAGTGTTCTGTGCTAAGTGATGCTCAAAGTCGTCAATCATTGAATTACTCATTGCTTTATTGGAATTTAGGACTGTTCTATCTATAAGTTATCAAAATTCAAAAGTGTTGAAGCACATTGGGGGAAATTTGCCACAATTATTAGGACCACAAATTTCTATCCTCTTTTTTTTTTTTTGAATTGCTTCCCCCGGTGTCCCACACCCTTCAGGTGCAGACTAATCCGGAGTCGCCAGCCGGGATTCCCGTAAACGGTGTGACTGACTTCCCGGGGGTTCGAACTTGGCACCTTTAGGCTAAATGGCGGGATCCACACCTTGGGGATCCTCTTCAAACCATCAAACTACGCCCCCGGGCAATTTCTATCCTCTTTCATTTCAGCTATTCATCTCTATTCAATGAAAATAGTCATTGTACCTATTTATTACTCCATCCAAATTTTGAAACGATTTTGTTCAAAATATAATAAGAGTTGTTCTTTGTCCCGTCATTCAGTGCATTTTCCTTACTTTTAACCCTAACTAATTTGAAGTATTATTGTATTAAATAAAAGAGTTAAAGGTAACAATTATATATACATGTGTTTTTAATTTCTCAAAAGGTTACCCAGCACCAAATGTTCTTTTTTACCAAAATTACACATTAACTTTTTTCTCTCTTGGGTTAATGGTAGTTATTTATTTTTGACGGAATATGTGACTTTTGAACCCAACATAAATGCAATTCGGAAAAATAAACATTTGATGTTGATCTTGGGAAAAACATATGTATATTTGTTACCCTAAACTTTCAATAAATTGAAGGTGAATTTGTACTTATTTATTCTTTCTCCTTTTACTCTTGTTCACACTCATCACTAATAGTCATATTTTTCTCTTGTTCACACTCATTGATCTTCATATTTTCCTTCCTTTATAGTCTCATCATATAACTGAAGTTAATATTGGAAAAATTCTATCTCCGACATATTTCTAATTTTTAACTACTTTTAATTTTTTTCTTAACAAGCATGATTTGATTATCAAAGTTCTTACAATAAGGACGGAAGGAAGTAATATTAAGGGTGGGACCAGGGAAGAAAATTGATGGAGTAGTAAGTGTTACTCCTAGATATTCAATAACTTTGGAAAATTAAGAAAATAACTCAATTATTTGATTTAAACATGATTTGACTTCTCTATAATAATATATACCCAATATATAGTGCGTAAAATTATTTTGGGTCTGTTAATTCCACAACATGGAGATTATCAGTTTTATTTTCCAACGAGATTATCAGATTCAATGTGTAATATTTGTTGACTTGTTGTCCATAACTACGTTGCTCCTTCGTCTCTTCCATTATTAAGCAAATTCACTACTACAAATTGTCCTTCTACCAGCGCACCTTTACATGCGCTTAGAAGAAACGCATGTATAGAGGGTCCTTTACATGCGCTTTAAGCGCATGTACAGGTAAAAATCTATACATGCGCTTAAAGCGCATGTAGAGGCCTTATCTCTACATGCGCTTTAAGCGCATGTATAGAAATGTGCTTCAATTAAAATTCACTAAAACAATTACTAGAAAAGGATTTAAGTATTTAGAGATAAAATATAAAATGAACTAAGGTGAAGAGCTCAAAATCATATGGAAACACCCGCATGTAAAGGCACAAACACCCTTTACATGCGCTTTAAGCGCATGTAAAGGCACAAACACCCTTTACATGTGCTTTAAGCGCATGTAAAGGAACTACTGAAGTGCAAAACATGGAGTCATGCATAAGAGGTCCTCCTCAGACCTCATAAGGTGTTCCTGCTTGTGGAATTAGTGTTTAAAAGCTCCATTATCACTTTTGGGTGCTATGAAAATGTTCAAACACCCTTTACATGCGCTTTAAGCGCATGTAAAAGCACTACTGAAGTGCAAAACATGGAGTCATGCATAAGAGGTCCTCCTCAGACCTCATAAGGTGTTTCTGCTTGTGGACTTAGTTTTTCAAGGCTCCATTACCACTTTTGGGTGCTATGAAATTGGTGAAACACCCTTTACATGCGCTTTAAGCGCATGTAGAGGTATAAACACCCTTTACATGCGCTTTAAGCGCATGTACAGGCACAAACACCCTTTACATGCGCTTTAAGCGCATGTAAAGGAACTACTGAAGTGCAAAACATGGAGTCATGCATAAGAGGTCCTCCTCAGACCTCATAAGGTGTTCCTGCTTGTGGAATTAGTGTTTAAAAGCTCCATTATCACTTTTGGGTGCTATGAAAATGTTCAAACACCCTTTACATGCGCTTTAAGCGCATGTAAAAGCACTACTGAAGTGCAAAACATGGAGTCATGCATAAGAGGTCCTCCTCAGACCTCATAAGGTGTTTCTGCTTGTGGACTTAGTGTTTCAAGGCTCCATTACCACTTTTGGGTGCTATGAAATTGGTGAAACACCCTTTACATGCGCTTTAAGCGCATGTAGAGGTATAAACACCCTTTACATGCGCTTTAAGCGCATGTAGAGGTACAAACACCCTTTACATGCGCTTTAAGCGCATGTAAAGGGTGTTTGTACCTCTACATGCGCTTAAAGCGCATGTAGAGCCTCTACATGCGCTTTAAGCGCATGTATAGGCCTAATATTAAAATAAAAGTTGATTCATTCAATTTATTTAATGATGAAAAACTTAATACAACTCATTATTTGATTCATATACATACGTAAGTTTTAAAACATAATATAAATCATTATTTTATTTCCCTGAGTAATCTTGGCGCTGTGATTTAAAATAATATTTAGACTGAAATAATAATGTCACAACTGTGAGACTTTATTATTATTTTTATTTGAACTATATATATATATATATATGTAGAATGTAACATCCCAATTTTCAAATTAAAGATAATAAGAAGTTATTAAGATGTTATTTAGAAAATTTAAAGGCTTAGGGAGGAATTTTATCATATTTTTGATGAATTATAAATATTAAATCTTATTTACTTTAGAACTTAAGGAAATATAGTTAAATGAGTCATTTAGAGTTAGAACCTACTCTAGAAAGTATTTTGAAATCTAGAAAAATATTATGATGGAAAGAGATATAGTGATATATATAAACTCTTGGGGTTAGAAATATAATTATAATAAGTAGACAATTGGAACTTTCTCAAATTCATTATATTCATTATATATATATATAAACATAATACATCTTCTTCCTCATTCAAAACCCTAAGGGGCCGTAGCCACCACCACCTCCCACACTCTCTATGTTGTTCTCTCCTCACCCAAAACCTGACCCCTTCTTTCCTGGCAGAAACAGCAGCGGCGGCCGTCGTCAATGGCGGCAGAGATGGCCGTTCTATCCTCGTCTCCTTTATCCTTCTGTTCCTTCCATCGTCTTCCTCTCCAAAAACAAACAACACCACCATGTCCTCCTTTCGTTTTCGGCGTTTTCCGGTGGAAATCGGCGGCGGACGGCGGTGAACGGCTTCGGTGTGAGGTGGGTGCTGCTAGTTCTTTTGGTTCTTCGAGTTATTCTTCCTTTCCAACTTCGTTTTCCTTATTCTTCCTTCCTTTTTGCTATTCAGTTCGGCCAGCCACCTTGGTGGCCGATTTCCGGCCATTTTCCGGCGACGACAAACTCGAATCAAACACACAACTTCATATTCCAGTTAGGTAAGCTCCTTCCCCTGCAATTTCTTTCCTTTTCTGCGAGTTTGGAAGAGAGAATGATTAGGGTTTGATTTAGATTTTGGGATTATGGGTTGCTAAGTCGCTCGAAAGTAAATTGTAATTTCGATTCTTGTTGTTTCAAGTATAAAACAGTAGCTTATGCTTGATTGTTGAATTTCATGTGCTTGTAAGTTTTGGCTCTTTCTTTTCCCTAGACTGTTTGGGTTTTGGTATTGTGTCCCAAAAATTTTGATTTGAATCTTGGAAATGGAAGATTATAAGTATTAACTAAGTGTGCATGACAAGTGTATTTGGTTTATTTACAATTTCCCTTAGTCATATTCTCCTTGATATGTGTTTTGCGTAGGTATTATTGGTTAATGATAAAGAGTTATTGAGATGTGGATATATTGTTGGGTTTCTTACTTTCTTTGTGATTTAAATCCTTCTTTTCTCTATTGAGTTTTCTATTGGGTGTTTTATATGAGTGTTCATAATTTGTATTCCTTAAACTGATCATTCTTGAAGAATCTGTCATGTGGCATAACCTGCATGTATGATGTGCACATCTAACTCTTCATGAACAATTTAAATGGCTGCATGCTTTGGCATCTGCAGCTTTACCATGCTTGTTAAAGTTGTGTACACAACTTGGCACAGATTTACTATATCTCTGATACAGCTTTTCTCTCTCCCCATTTCTCATTTCCCTCTCATTTTTTTCCACATCCAAATTTTAAACATTTCTCTCTTTTTACTTTTTTCTTGTGCGTGCCTTTTTTTTTGGGTGTTTTGGGCAAAAGGGTATCTTAAAGTCTAATCCTTTTGCCTTCTTATTACAAAATATGGTTACGAGGGTTTGATTGTAATAATGGGTCTGAGAAAAGACAAGAAAGTGGACATTTTTTTTGAAGTAATGGAATTTTGGGTTGCTGCAGGTTTCGTGTGACCAGGATAGTGCTAAAGATTTCATTTTGTGTGAATATAACCGAGATGCTGACTCGTACAGGTAAATCAAATTATCTGTACTTAGTTTTTTACATTTCTTGTTTTCTTTGAGGTAATAATATTGCTTAAACAAGTACTGTTTAATGTTCTGGATCTTTGGATTTTAGCTGATTTTTGAATTTCATGTGTATCTTTTTCAATTTAAGCTCAAAGCAGGTCTCTCATCAATTGGTTATGTGTAATACCATGTAATAGAACTTACATTATTGATTGTTGTGAATAAGTTAATGCATATGAGTAAGCTAGAAATCATGCCTGCTCCAACGTTAAAGTTGCATATGTCATAGTTTGAGCTGGAAAAAAATTGAGTCATGCATTTTACATGAGATAGAGATATTGACTTGGGTTAGCTCATTTTTGTGGATACTGAATCAGCACTTGTTGACGGTTTGTTTACCTTCTCTATTTGGATCTGGGAATTTTGACTAGTTTTTCATCAATCATTAATTACTGTCATACTCTCTGAGAAATAGAGGCATTATTTGCAAACATACTTAATCATGAGAGAACTGGAATTGGTTTGTTAGCTCTAAATTCTAATACCACATAGCTGATAGATTTATAATTTTTCCCTTGATGAATGCGTCTTATTTCTTATTTTTTTGGTTAGAAAAAATGATGGTGACTTTGCTGTTGTACTATATCTCTAATACCAAGTTGTGTACTATGACTGAGGTATGTATCTTTCTGAAGCTCATGAGTCTGTCATACAGTATCTTATAGTTTCTGCATATTGATTCAAACTTATCTGTAGGGAAACATTGCAAGATGGTTGAAGAAAGAAGGGGAAAAAGTTACTCCTGGTGAAGTTCTGTGTGAAGTTGAAACTGTAAGAGTTGTTCTGCTATTGAGATTGTAGACTTTGTTTTTGTGTAGTATAACCTTTATGTGGGCCTTGATATCTCAATACATAACTTTTGAAGGATAAAGCAACAGTAGAAATGGAATGCATGAAGGAAGGTTATCTTGCCAAGATAATATGTGGGGACGGATCAAAAGAAATCAAAGTTGGAGAGGTATTGAACTCTAGTTAAACCCCCCCCCCCCCAAAAAAAAATTGTTGGGAACTTCTTCTTGGTGTTTTGTAAAGCATGTACGTATATAGTGGGTTGATCCAATAAGTATTGAAATGTAATTAACCTATTGAGCTGTTTTGGATATGGATTCTTTGTTCTCTCTATTCTATTCTAAATGTGTTTGAGTTGTTTTATGGTTGTAATCTATGGTCTGAAAGTTTTATTAAAATTGGAGGGTTGTGCAAGTTGGCACATTCAAATTATGCTTAGAATGTGGAGTGTTTGTGTGATTGTTGAATGTTTTGGGCGGTTTGCTTTGATTTTGGGATGTACGTTGTTCTTTGAAGTTTGGTTCAAAGAATTACGTGTATACAGGTGGCAAATGTAAAAGAATATATGTTAAAAAAAAAATATATAGCTGTACATGCGCTTAAAGCGCATGTAGAGGTAGGTACCTCTCTACATGCGCTTAAAGCGCATGTAGAGGTAGGTACCTCTACATGCGCTTTAAGCGCATGTATAGGCACCTCTACATGCGCTTTAAGCGCATGTAGATGTACATGCGCTTAAAGCGCATGTAGAGGTACCTACCTCTACATGCGCTTTAAGCGCATGTATAGCCCCCCTCTACATGCGCTTTTTAAAAGCGCATGTAGAGCCTTTACCAGCGCCCCCCTCTACATGCGCTTATAAAGCGCATGTAGAGGCCAAAATAAACGCATGTAAATGGGGTAATCTGTGGTAGTGAAAGCGCAGTCTTAACTGTGAACTTGCCTGTTGCCAGTAAATATCTTTATGTGGAATTAATGTTAATTCCATTCAACTCTTCTCGAAACATATAATTGTAATTAACTAAAGAGCGACACATGTTTTATTTACGTATGATCAAATCAAACCACCAACGTTTGAAATGATATTTTATTTTACGTGTCCCGATCAAGTTATTGCAAATTTGCAATCTTAACGCCCCCTCTTAATTTAGATTTACTTAATTGGTAAAAAGACAAATAAAACATTCTGAATACGTAGAAGGACAATTAATGTTGTTAAATTTTCAAAAGGACAACTTAGCTCATAGACACTAAATTTGATATTTTTAAATTAAATGAAAAGTCTGAATTAACCTCATTAACAATTGCATCATTCAGATTAACAAGTGCATCATTGAAATTAACAATTGAATCACTAAAATTAACAACTGAATCATTCTAATTAAGAATTGGATATGCACATCTAAACAGTTATTGATTAACGTAACAACTAAATAATTGAAATTAACAATTAAATCATTCAAATGAACAATTGGATATGCACATCAGAAATGTTAATGTTAGGGATTAATTGCATCATTCCAAATAACAACTGCATCATTGAAATTAACCATTGAATCACTCAAATTAACAACTAAATCACTCTAATTAACAATTGAATATGCACATCTGAACGGTTAGCAATTAACAACTGCATCATTGAAATTAACAATTGAATTATTCAAATTAACAACTGAATCATTCAAATTAACAATTGGATATGCACATCGGAAATATTAGCGATTAATTATGTTTTTACTTGTCAAGCTTGTTAAGGGCATTTGAATCTTTTATCCTAATTTGGTAATGTGAATTCAGTGCTTGTGACCTTAATTGTCCTTTTACAAACTCAGAAGACTTTATTTTTCTTTTTCCCTACTTAATTTTAGTACTAAACAAGCTTAAGCGGAATTTATAATTAAAGCTCATTTTTTTACCAGATATTTAAAGCTCATCTACTGAACTTAAACATAATTAATAATTGCTATCCATGAATACATATTATTGCCGACTTGTTAGTCTATGATTTCATCTTTACTTTTTTGGGCACAACCACGCACCGACAACTACACCCTGCAGGATCTATATCTGGATTAAGATTTACTTGAATTGATCTGAACTGGGTTAACTAACTTGCGTGGAATTTTGTGGAGTCTGATTGAAGTGGTATATACAGTTCTGATTGAAGTGGTATATACAGTAAGTAATAAGAATATATAACTCCCTTTAGTCCTAATCGTAGACTTTTTTAAAGAAATAATTAATAATATAAATTGTCAATAATGATTTTTTTCCTAAAAAATTGATCAATTTTACTTTAAATTAATCTATAATCTAATTATATATGTTATAGTATAATTTAGTAATTTTTAACTTCTAAAAAAAGTCAAAGAGATATTATATTTAAGATTGATATTGGGACAATCCATATTGATTGTATTTCAAAATCAGGATACAAACATAGTCGTCCTCTGCATTTAAATTGGATCAATTTAAATGCAGATATAGATCTTGTAGAATACAAACTTTCACTTGGAAGTGCACTACCAATCCAAGTGAATTTTTTGCCCTTAGATGCCTCTGTCATGCTCTGAATTGGATTCATCAATCTGACTTACTTATAGAGCGTCTCACTATTTGGAATATCTGTAAGCGCAACATTGACTTAAATTGTTGGGCTCCTTCGGTCAAACATACTATTGCTCGGGATGTTTCCTTTTTAATACGTCCTTTCATTTTTCTTTCTATTCATTTGCTTTCTGCTGAACAGTCTTGTTTTTCCTTTTCATTTTCATGATGTTGTTAGAAGGGAAAATCCCAAATAAATCCCTCCGAATACCCAAAAGGACAAGTGAGGAACCTAAACTTCCAAAAGGACCATGAAGGAACCAGCACCTATCTGTCATTTTAAAATTTTGCGAAAAGACAAAATTGCCTCAATCCTAAAACACAAATTGCGAGAAGAGGGTGAGTGTTAGGGTGGGGTAGGAATTTGTGTTTTAGGATAGGGGCAATTTTGTCTTTTCGCAAAATTTTAAAGGGTGTGTTTGGTTCAGCTTATGGAAAAGTGGCTTATTTTTAAGGTGGCTTATTTTTAAGTCAGTTGGAAAATAAGCTCTAAGTTGGCTTATTTTTATGTTTGGATGAACTTTGAAAAAAGTGGCTTATTTTCCCATTTGACTTATAAACATGTTTAGATGACTTTTTGTTTAAAAGGGGCTTATTTTTAAGCTAGCTTATTTTTATGTCATATAGAAAAATAAGCTGGCTTATTTTCAGAAATAAGCTACCTTATGTAGCTTATAAATAAGCTGGCTTATTTCAAATAAGCTGGGTGAAAAATAAGCCCAACCAAACATGAAAAAAAGCCACCCACTCAAAATAAGTTGGCTTATTCAAAATAAGCCAGCTTATTTTGAAAAATAAGCCTCAACCAAACACACTCAAAATGACAGATAGGTGTTAGTTCTTTCATGGTCCTTTTGGAAGTTTAAGTTTTTCACTTGTCCTTTTAGATATTCGGAGGGATTTATTAGAGATTTTCCCTTCTTTCATTGTACTTCATATATACGCTAACATATCAGTAAAATATTTATATTGATTAGCCCACCATATGTTAACTAAATGAAAATTTATTTTTTTATAAGAGTTGTATATATTCTTTCACAGTACGTATATACAGATATTATGCTTAAAATTATTTTTTCGTTATCTACTCATAACTTTATATCCATCATTATTGAACCAAAATTAAATATGAATGATTAATATGTAATATATTATAGAACAATTGTTTAAATCATATACATCATTAATTTTTCTTATAATATAAATGTACAAAATCCAAATCAAAACTTCAGAAGTTGAAATTACTGATTCATTTATTATAAACATAATATTATCATTTTATAAGATATTACACCCGAACCATTATTCATTTTTAATTTTTAATCTGAAGGTGAAAAAGTGATTATGAAAGGAAGAGAATGATGGCTATATATAAAACGACCCCTTCCCAATTATTCCATGTAGAACAATTGACCTTTGGACGTTTTTTTTCCAAATTTAATGTTTGTTAACAATATAAACATGATCTATTTTTTCCCCAGCAATCATGCCATTGTCTGCTAATATGAGGCGTCAAGGAAGTAAATAAGAAACTTTAAACTTCGCAGCTGCTTCCACACGTGAAACGTGAGATAACCTATCGGAAACAGCCACCTAATATTGATACAGGCATACACAGCTTTTTAACTTGGATCCTTTATATTGACATTGTATAAGCTATAATCAACTTTCTTTTTCGTCGCTCCAATATTCAAACCTACAAGCCCTTCGAAATTTCCAGTAAGCTTTCTGGCTGCCCTCGGAATTCATTATATATTTAAGACAAATTATTAGTAGATTTTTCTATTTAAACATACGTCGTCAAGTCTGACTGCAATATTTAACTGTAAACTCTACTTCTATCCCTAGATATTTTAAGAAGTTAGTGGATGGGTTTGTTCGTTGAATGTAAGATTTTAATATACTCTATCTCCCAAGTTTATAATTTGATTTTAAAAATATCCATATTAATTAATTTTACTTAAGTGGAATTTTATTAAAAAGATATTTTTAAATGAAAATGATCGAAGAGATATTTAGAAAACCAAAATGTATTTTTGAAAATGAATAAACCAAACATTTTTTAATCAGTGCAAATTTATTTAATAGGGGGATGAAACATTGTTGATTGTTGTTGTGGTATAAATTTATGAAATAGCTCTTGTATCTGGTATTATTGGAGAGTATAATTATAACTACATTGATTATTATCCTAGAAAATTGGCGTACGTCTTTCTGCTATCCTAGACGATTAGCTTGTTCTCAGCTTCCTAGTTTGGAATATCCCCGCCTGCCACATCCATATAGAATTGCCTGGCTAGTTCTATTGGATAAAACAACAAAACATTAATTTAATACTAATAATACGATCCTTTCCCTTTCCCAACTCGTTGCCGCCAATAATACGATCCACTCCAATCTATCAAATAGTATTAACTAATTATGAATTGAATCTAGATTATTTCCACTATATTTGAGTGACCAGTGCGTGTAGTATGTTGAAGGTAGTAATATTTTTTCACTCCGTGATAAAGAAAATCAGATCGTCTGTTGATTCTTCCTCTAGTGCCCCTCTAATGTACCCAAGAGTCACTTCTTCTATAGTTCTCATCATGTTAAAGTTCTATTTATATAAGTGTCAGAGAGTGTGCATAATTTTTCAAAATTACCCTTCATCTTGAGTGTATATATACGTGAAGGATATATTGAAGGGATTTATTTCTGCGCCGAAAATGAAAAACAAATAATTTTAAAAATGAGTAAAATTCTTGATAAAAAAATGAGTAAATTAAAAAAAGTTCCATCAATTCTATACAGTAGAACATTAGTTTCTGTTTTTTAAAAAAAAATCAAAAGCTGTTGGAATCAACTAATAATGGCTGTGATGCGTGGTAAGAATATAATCAAAGTTTGGTAACTTAATTAATTCTAGAAGCTTAGAATAAGTGCATGCACCTACAACAAATATATTGGCTTTAATTTGCAAACCAAATAATTCTACCTCCGCAATGAATCCAAACTTCAAAGTGATATCCCCAAAAGAATTGCAGACACCCTGCAAGCTAAGCTCCAACTCTACAAGTCTCCATCATTATCATCACAACACTATAAACTGTTGTGTTGGTGCAAATTTTCGGTGAAATAACCACTAAGAGAACCTCGATATTCAAAAGTTCTTTGACAAACTATTTTAAGTAGGATTTCATACCTTGTCATGTCTTTTGCTCAGGTTTAAGTCTAAAAAATTTAAAAACATATAGGCCTAAGCCTAGACTTAAGTTTTACATTTTTAATTAGACTCAAACCTATTTATACTTGAAGAATACGGCCAAACTCATTTCCACTCCTACTTAAGTATATTTGCCCATTTAGTAACATTTTTTTGGGAAAACTTGCTTGTTTAAACTTGTTCGAGAATTCAGTACTCTTGAATGATTCAAAGCATGTATGTATCTTAACCCTAACTTATGGTTAGTAAAACGTCTCATCGAGCAATGAGTGAACGTAAGTTGCTTGGAAGTTTTGTGAGTGTATGTGGAATAATAAAACGACAACGCTCAAAACTTCAGCGCGCCCTCCAATAATCGTTCGTAATTCCCAGAGCCACAAGCATATGGCATGTCTAGCTCTTGGCAGCTTCGTAGAAATTGAAGAAGTAACAAGCTGTCATACTTTATTAATCCCACCAACCCATCAGCGAAAAGAAGAAAAGAAAAATAAACTATATATGTACAGTGCGCGTGTCTCTCTCTATATATATAGCTTCACGAGTGAGCGGAAATTAAAATTAAGAACGAAAAGAAAGACGAGAGTGAGGGTGTCTTGTCGCAGGAGAGGTGGCACCAGCTTACTCAGTTATATGAATTTTTCATAGTACAATAATACTGCATGCCGGTGCCCTTCTCTTGCGACGTGATGCCCTTCGTTCTCTATATTAATTTTGTATTTTCTCTTCTTCATTCTGTAATAATATATCCACACAAAGCTATACAGAGAGGGAGTAATTTTATTTTTGAAGTTATGATAGTGTGGCAGATTCAGTTCCCGTTGTTAAAAGAAGAGGCAGGGCATACGGTTTGTGTCTAATATATGTACTTCAGTTCCTTTTATTTGTGTCAATATTATTTCATGATATTAATAACATCGTTTCTTTTCTTGAAATTTTGATTATTAATCATCCTTGGGTTATATAACTGGGTTTTTTATTTTGTTGTTCTTTTATTTTTTTAGATTGAAGTCTATTTGTTTTCCTTTATCTCAATTCTCAAATAACTTATCATGGTAATCATAATATTCTTTTATCAAGAAATTTTCAAAGATAATTAGTATTTTTATGATAACGACTTGATTTTGTTAAGAATTTGTAAATTTTGCTAAACCTATTATATTTTTAACATGTATTATTACATCATATGATTTTTATTGAAATGAAAAAGAGGGAAATAACAGCAATATATTGGGAATGTCGTTTTTTTAGTTTTTATTTTCTGAACCATTAAGGTATCAACAGAAATAAAAACCGTGATATCTTTACATTTTTCAAAGGGATTCTTGGGTTCCAAATTTATTCTTTTTGAAATATTTTGATCAATTTTCTTCTCTTCTCACCACTATCACAGAGATATTCTTATGCGCTCTGAACTCATCGAAGAAATTTGTGAAATCAACAGTATAGTATTGCACTATCAAAGATCTAATGGTGGATATCTATTTATGGTGACATCATTATAATATTATGTGTTTACTCCTGAACTTTGGTATAAATCAAATGTACGCCCGAGAGGCATCATCTTCGCCTTAACTAGGTTTGATATCAGCAGGTCTTACTATACCTGGGACATGTCATTACTATATCCATCTTAAAATTTTGAAATTTCTAAATTGCCAATATCTGTATCAACTGATCTTTCCAAAGTGCCATTTTCTCCTAAACATACATGTGGTTGAGAAGAACCCAAAAATAATGGAGTCAATCTGGTTCTATTTTATATACCCTTGTCTGATTAATTAACGCGTTGAAAGTTTCAATATATTTATATAATAAATAAGTGAATGACCGTAATGAAAATCCTCTCATCACGCTTCACAGCTTAGAATTTTCAGAACTACCTTATTGTTTCAGCTATTGTTTTTTTTTCAAATTAGAGTAGAAATGAAATATTATGATGCATATTTTACTTGTTGATTGTTTTATAACCAGGTCCCAACTGAACTGCTTGTACAGTTTCATAAGGAAAATTGATTATTTTGAGACAGATTGGCAACTATTATGGCCAGCGAAAAAATTTGAGGTCCAATACACTACTTTATGTGTGGACCCTATTGTGGCATGCAGATTTATATTGAGGCAAATGTAAACATACAGCTAGCTAAACGAGATAAACATAATAATCAGTTTTAACTTTAATTTTCTTTTGGGGGCCAATAGTCTTGATTACTTTTTCTGTAACTGACTTTCTTGTGATCTTTAATTTGTCATTTCCTCGATGAAATTTTATAAATAGTCCATTTAGCATATGTATGTTCCAGATCCAAAATAGTTTTTTTATTTGGTTAGCTCAGGAATCTTTCTACTATTTATGGTTTACGAGATTGAATTGTTTTGATAATTTTTTAATCACCATAGTCTGAGGGAGCATAATAATTCATTTTTAAAACATCTGATATGACAAAACTTTTGAGAGAGCGTAACTGCTTCTACTACTGCACATGAATGACTTTTTTAAGTTCTGAGGGCTGAGGTTAATTGATTAGCCGTTTCTTTGTCAGCTATTTTTCTCATACCGATTCGATGTTAAAGTAAAAATAGATTTGATAAAAAAAAAGTAAAAATAGAAATTAATTAAGCTTTTTATGATGTGTTTAGATCTTTCATAGGGCATTTCGAAGTATGATAAGCCAAAAATACTGACTATAATTCTTATACTCAATTGATTTAAGTTGTTCCGATTGTTTCAATTATATATATGGGCACATCACTTCGATCACACCCACATATATAAGTTTGAGGTAACTCAAATATATTAGTCAAGGGAGCATATATTAACTAGTAGCTAGTAATTTATATTGACAAAATAAAAAGTGAGATTCACACAATACAATTATTTGTATCTCTTCTCTCTTTAATATTTTCGGCAATAGTTTTATGACTGTCTCTCTGTTTTTTACATTTAAGTACGACCTAAAAATCTCTTAATTAAATTGTGGTCTATTGAGATATTGATTATTTAAGGGTTAAATGTCATTTTGCCCCGCATGTATGCAATGAATACCACATTTGCACTAGAAGTATTTTTGGTTAAATTTTGCCCTAGAAGTATGTAATAATACATCATATTCTTCATTTACAGTTAAAAAAATCACGTTGCAGATTGTTAAAAAGTTGACGTTAATAACCATTAACATTTTAAAGGTAAATGGTGGATATGATACACTTTGCACACTTCTCTTATTTAGGTTAAAATGGACAAAAAATACAGTGCAGATGTGATACACTTTGCACACTTTCAAGTCAAATATGACCTTTATTGAACCATTATATTAATTCTCTTGAGATGACCTTTTTGCGCCCTTTTTATTATACAACTACTTTTTATTTAACCAACTAAAAAAGACTTGTAAATACTGCCCAAAATATTATTATACATGCCCAAAAGCATTATTTGATGGCCAAACATCATAATTTAGAGTTGTTAAAATATTGTTACAATTGCCTAAAACACCATCGTTGGATGGTCAAACGTTGTAACTGGATATTATTGTACATCAGGACTACAAAAACAATGAAAGAATTTTTATTTTTTTTTGCAGAAACTCAGATAGGTCACGAAATCCTGATCGACTTTTTTGTCTGACTTTTGTATTCTCCGTGAGTTTTTGAATGCCACCTCTGCGGTGATGTGCTCCTCGTGCGATTGCAATGTAGAAGGAAGGTTAATGTTTCAACAACTGTCAGAAATATTCAGTGGCTTAATCAATTACTAGACTTCTTGAATGCTGGCTGGTTTAGTTTCTCAAGAAAAAAATATTGGATTATTTTATCAAACCTACATTCATGAGCCTCATCTACATTCATGTTTTCTTCCGCTGTTCGTGGTGGCCAAACATATCACATACATTAATATTTTAACCATTTGTCCCTGTTTGTACTATTATAGTTTTATGAGCTATACGTATATACTTTAATTTCATGTTTTCTTCTACTGTGTTTGTACTGCTTTCATACTCTCTTTGATCCTAATTATAAGTCACCAACCACCCAAATTGTACATATATATCAAGGAATGAAGATTAATGGAAGTTACATCATTAAATCGAAATTTTGTCACCTTGAGTAGATGCCAGTGTGAAGAAAACACAATCTGGAACTCACCACCAGAGAGTATCATAGGAATTCTGCAATATGATCAAGCTGACATAAGGATGCCAGAGTAGTGAGGAGCGAAGTGACACGAGTATTGTAAGATGTAAATGAATGTACTGGGTGTTTGCCCCTTTTCTAAAAAAAAAATATAAGACCAATTTTAAAATTCAATTTATAGTTTTAATTATAAAATGCATATTTGTTTTTTTTCTCATATATATTTGTCATTTTTCTGTCAAAATACTTCTATCTATACTTTTTTATCAACAATTTATATCCTATATATATAGGCAAAGAAAAGCTCTGCATGCTCCTTCCTTTTTTCCATAGAGAAGATCCCAACGGAAAATCTAAGACAAATTGTTCAGCATCTCATCAAACTCATCATCCTTCATGTTCACAAGTGTAATCACATTGAAACCAAGCTCAGCTATCTTAGCCGCCGTCAAGTACCTTATCCCATAAGCCTGAAACAGCTCCTCCAAATTAAACCCCCACCACCTCCCTGCCAACGAGGCCATGGTGTACTTTAGGAGTGGAGGGCGAGTGAGGGAAGGTGTGTTTACGATGGTGCGTGGATTTCAATTAAATATGCTAGTGGTGAATTTTGTTGAGAGACTTTGTATTGTTTGGTATGGTAGGAAGATGAATTTTGTCGAGAATCAAAGAGAACAATGTATGTCTTTTCAATCTAATATACCGTATTATTGGAACATCAAATAATATTAAAACTAGGGCAAAGCAAAAGTGCTGATCTAACAATTAACTATTTTACTTTAGGCAAAAATAATAAATGACTATTTCGCGGTGCAAAAATAATAACTAGCTTTGTGACCCGGTGCAAATGTAACAAAACCGGTGACGGTGGACTTAACGCCGTTTAAATTTGCCTCATAAAAATCGAACATCAAATAGCCCACCGTCACCGGTTTTGTTACATTTGCACCGGGTCACAAAGTTAGTTATTATTTTTGCACCGCGGAACAGTCATTTATTATTTTTGCCCAAAGTAAAATAGTTAGTTGTTAGATCAACACTTTTTGCCCTATTAACTAATTAAACTAACTTTCTTAATTTTTCAAAAAAAAATTGAAAATGTTCGTATAATTTGGACTGGGGAGCACCAAAGAAAAAAGTGAACACTGTTTTGAGGTAAAAACGTACGGTATTGTTGGAATTACATCGTTTTTAAAAGATTGAGTATATTTATTTATTTAAACACTTTCGAATATTTATGTGTCTAACGCCCTCAAGAAAAGCATTCTTTTGACAAAATTACACATTTACACTGTAAACCAAATCCTTCTTTTGAAGAGGTGAACTTCAATTTATTATTTATATACCCACTATTCAGCTGAATAAGCGTGGCTAATTTTAGCTACTAGCCAGAATTTTTTTGTCCTAATATAAAACTAATTTATCTAATTTGTAGATATTATATGATTTAAATAAATTATTTAATTACAATATATGTGACATGATTTCTTTTAAAGAATTTTGTGTACGTAACATCAAATTATGTTATATAGCTAGCAATTTATAAGCAATACAAATTAATTTGAAAAATGGTAAATATATGAGATATATACCAAAAAATTATAAAAAAGAGACCACACTTTTCTTTCAAATTTAGATAATATATTTGGAGGCCGAGGGGGATTTTTGTCCAATTGAGTAGTTCGTATGACCGAAAGGAAGAAGCAAGGCACAATAATAAATTACCTATCTGACCAAAAGAGATTTAATGCCTTCGTACATATATGCTTATCTAATTATTCGAAACCCGACCCTTTATTGGCTATAGTTTCCTGTACGTGATCTCGGTGGCATAATTACAAATCGAACAAGCTACATAGTTTTGCCCCAGTTCATGAATTGGTATATCTATAGGAACATGTTCGCCACTATATGGCTTCTCAGTGTCTCTCATTATTTCCCTCTCTTATTCTCAGTGTACTAATAAAATATATACATTTAACGGGACCAACAGAATTCGAATGTTACTCTGTGTGTGTGTGTGTGTGTTTGTTTTTTATTCAGTTGTTTACTATCCACTCTTCTTTTGAAAGAATATTTTACTTGATAGGTAAAGAATATATATTACGCATTTTCCCTGCTTACATTAATTATGGTAAAATATTATATTGAAAGAATATTTTACTTGATAGGTAAAGAATATGTATATTTTACTTGATAGGTAAAGAATATTTTGAAAGAATATTTTTATTCAGTTGTTGCGCTGGATTTTCTTTTGTAGAATATGAATTGTTGCCTACCGCATTTCCCCTGCTTACATTAATTATGGTAAAATATTACGCATAAAACTTCAATAATTCTAATATGTATTCCATCTTTGACTCATTAACACCATCTTCAGGAGGCAAGGCACACTTGTGTGTGTGTTTTGATCCCCTTTCTCACTAAGTTTCTAAGAGTGAATTGAATGAAAAATCATTTTTTTATAAAAAATAGGGCAAATAAAATATTTATCTGTAAGGGCTTATTGCGTATTTTGTTTTTTTTTGGACTGAAAGATTTATTGTATATTTAGTGCCCCAAAGGCCCAAACTATTTTTTAAATGTAGTCAGCATTTAAAATTATTTTTGATACAAGGGTTAAATAGTAAATCACCCTTGGAAGTTTTTCCCGAGGAGTATGCCCACCCTGAAAGTTTTTTTTAGGAGCAATTTAGTCCCGAAAGTTTTTTTTAGGAGCAAATCAACCCAATTCTAAACATTTATGCTAAATTGGACTATTTTACCCCTCCTTTTCTCCCTCCTCATCTTCTCTCCCCCACCAACCGCCCTCCCCTTCTCCCAGAAACCACCGACCCTCCTCTCCTACAATTATCAACGACCCAGACTAATTTTTGAAGCGAATCAACCCTTCAAACTATTTTTTGAAATGAAACCAACACTACTCTAAAGTATAAAAAATGGGGTATTAGCACAAACATCTATTTTTCATCTTCTTCTTACTTCCACCGTACCGTCCTTTTAGTTTAAGGAGAGTGGGAGACAGACAAACACTTGTGCTTCGGTTAATCTGATTTGAAATTGCCCCCATTTTTTTCATTTTACCAACCCAAAATACAATAGAGTGATAATTGTTCTTCAAATTAAAAATAGTTTGGGACACTGATTGTATTCCAAAAAATAGTTTAAAAATGCTGAATACACCTTAACGATTATTTCAATATTGAATCCAATGAAAAAAACCCACAATGATCATATCTACAAACACACAGCTACTCTTGTGTCTTTAATAATAATGTAGAATCTAATTATAGAAATAGTCTTATTTTAAATGTCAAGCCTATATTCCTGATCATTTGATTTCAAATTTATTCATATTACTTGCTCCCTCGACAATATAATATTATTAATCACTTTTGTGAAATTCAAAATCAAAGAATGGTAGTTTAGAGAAAAAAACATAAGTTTATTACAACTAATTAATTTAATTATCTTTTCTTAATTGAATCATATTAGTTAAATGATTTTTAAATTAAGGATATTAGTAATATTAAATATGAACATTTGGATATTATGCATGAGATTATCATGTATTTGTGGGAATCTTTTTCCAAATTGCCATGCATATATAGCGTCATCTGATTAATTATACAAGCATAGTGATGGCAAAAGGCACCACAATTATCTCATTAGGAGGAATATATTCAATTGGATGAGTTGAATACATAGATCATATGAAATCTCTCTTTGAAAAATTAAAAGAGTAAAATGAGAATAATATAGATAACATATAATTGAATGAAATGTTGAGCCTAGCCTACTTTCTTTGATAGAAGGAATCAAGGAAAATAATAGAGACCAAGTTAATACAGTGGAATGGGAATGTTAGCCGAACCATCAACCATGCATATACATTAATCATTTGATATAATATAAATAGCGTGAGGGAGGGAGGATGAAGAGGATAAGAGTAGTGATGATGAGCTACACAAAAAGGAGAAAAAAAACCGTATGTATGTGCGAGGGAAACAGTGGAGCCACGTCGCAGGAGTGATGGCACCGTCTTTTCCAAACAAAGCTACAAATACGATTCAAGTGGTAGTCATCAATGGAGGGTAGGTTCAGTTAAAAAAAAAAATCAATGGAGGGTAGGTGCCATTTCTCCTCGGCGTGCCTCCACACTTCCCTTTTCCCCTCAACATTTGATCCCAAGCTATATATGGCATTTTTTTATATAAAAACAAGTGTTTGTGTCATTTTCACAAAGTATTTAGTTGTTTTAAGAAGTAATAGATATTTCCTTTCATATATATTAATATCGATGACAATAACAACAAGATATAGGGTAGAAATTGATATGATATTTATGGAGTTTAGCATAATTCATAGCATAATATTGGAAAGCATTACATAATTAAATTTTATACCCAAATTAATATATATATTTAACCGTTTTTATCAGTAAGTATAAATTAGTTATAAATTATCTACATTTTTAATATACATTTTTTTTAATTTTCTCAATCTCTCTGTTGAGTCTATTCTTATTAAAAGGTTTATCTTAAAAGCATACAATATGTATCTAGTTAAAAAGGATTTATCTCAAAACCTTAAGTCTAATAATTTTTTGCAAATGAAAAAAGTCGTCCACTAGAATTGGGTCAAAGAAGAGATATCACTACACCAAAAAGCTCTTCACGAGCGCTTATTTTAAGGCCTTTTATTGCGCTTCATGGCGCAGGTAAAGACCTTTACCAACGCTCATACACACACATACACATATGCATCTTCATCAAACTCTTCATTGAAACACATGTTTTTACAATTTTGATTTTAGTTTTCGTATAGTAATTATAGAAACAGAAATTATTATGTGAAGTTATTTATACCCATTTAAAAAATTTTCCTCTGATAGTTATGCTTATTATTTTGATATTGTTAATAAAATACGTATTTGCACCCGTGCACCCATGAAATGTACGTGGACGATTTGTAGTTTGCTAGTGCACTATTGTATTAAAATGCGCATTTACTTATAAATTCGATCAACTATGAAGTTTATTTAATCGATATTTGCTGCTTAACCTAACTTTTGTCCTAATTATTAGAATGAATGTGTATTATTATATATCTAGGTCAAGTTACAATTATTCATTAATAAAACTTAGGTCAAATATCTTATAGTATATCAAAATATGTAATTTATTGGCTGTTAAGACTTAGATGCATATGTGCACTTGTAGACCTAACTGATATTTGCAACTTCATCTGAGCATTATCCTATTTATTGTTATTTTTACCTTTATCTTCATAATAATATAAAAACAATATTTTATTTTATTTTTACCATAACAATATTTTATATTCAAACATATTTATTTTAATTTTCTTTGTCTAGCAAATTAAACCACTTATTGTACATCGTTTAGAACACACAAGAAGAGATGCACTGGACTTCTCGATTAATTAAGGGCCTCTTTTGAACAAAAAGGACCTCTGCATTGTCATTAAACTAGCGGTATCTCCCGTGCGTTGCACGGGGTTTCCCGCGCTCCGCGCGGGTTTGTTTAAAAATTAGCTGTTGCTACCAAAATTTTGATAAAAATTCCGCAAGTGTACGGATCGTAAATTTAGCAAAGTGGTAGTTCAAGGTCGATCCCACAGAGACTCAGACAATTAATAACTAGGCATTAGATCTCCTATTTTTATTCAAGTTGAGTAAACAAGAAAATTTGATTTTAATTACCTAATAGCTAAGAAAATAAAATAAAACAAATATTCACACAGATGAAATTCACGAGTCAAAAGAACAACCTAGAGCCACTAATCCCTTATCTGCTTCTTAAATTTTATTCCCCACTAAATTAATTATGAATTAATTCAACTAGCTAATCTAGAGTACTAGTGTCTATAAATGCCTTTCGGTTTCCACCTATATCCTTGCCTAGCTTAATTACACAATGTCTTGCACTAATTTACTAAGCCAATTAATACCGGTACCGCTCTAATGTGACTATGTAGGGCTTCTAGGTATATATCTATCCTAGTCGCAAATCAGATTAAAATCCAATCCTACACTACTTAATCTCATGGTCTATTTAAAATTCCCTCTTTCGAGTCCAATTCTAAATTCCCTAAACATGTCTAATGGTGATAAGCACTAAACAAGTTAATCAATAATAGCAAGATTAAATAAACTAAATCAAATTAACCATGACTAAATAGTGGGAAATAAAATACTAAGTTACAAACAAGTTCATAGCACTCTAGGTTTTAAAAGGGAATTAATCACACATAGAGTTCAAATCAATCCAAAAGGAAATCAAAACCCAATATAAAAAAACAATGAAACAAAGAACCAAACACCCGAGTATGTATGAGCCTCCTCTTTCGTCTTTTTTTTGCCTCGTCTTTTCTCCGTATGTGTGCGTGAATGATCTTTGATTCAGCGTGTGTGTTTGATGAGAATCCCACAATGCCGCCACTTGCCTTTTTTCTCTTCCTCGTGAATTTGTGTAGGCTTTAGGAATTGGAAGAATTGAAACCAGCCTCCCTTCTTCTCAATTGCATGTGTATATTTATAATAAAATAGCTCAACACCATATTGTGTTTGCCTTGCATGTTAAGTTTCTTTTCTTTCCTTTTCTTGCACATAATCAAATCATCTCCTTCTCTTTATTTCCCTTTTATTAAATCTGCATTCATGAAGAGAAGGAAATAGGAAATAATCACAATAACTCAATCACATAATCTCATTAATAGGAAACTTCCCATTAAAATATTTCTTTTATTATTTTAAGTTTCCTATTTCAATTCCCAAATAATATATTTCCAATTCACATCAAAATCTCTTAATTACTTAATTAATGACTCCCCAAATACAACAAAATATTTCCTAAAACCACTAAATATGGGGAGTCATCACACCCCCACACTTGCATTAAATCTTGTCGTCAAGATTTCAAATTGTTAACACCTTAGCACAAAAATGAAATCAAGTTTTTATCATCACAAAGTTGGAATCAATTCAAACTCTCAACAATTAAATCCTCTTACAAAACTCTCTCGCCATCCCCAAATGCAAGTAATCAGGCAATCAATTTGATAGAGATAAATCACAAAAGTATGTCCCTCACCGGTCAAGTGTTTACGCTCTACTCTCAAAGTATATAGGGGTTGTCTTTCACTCAATTCCATCTATGTAATCCAGCTACCATAGGCTTGTTTATCATCTCGATATCCACTTTTATATCTCAATGCACACACAAATCAAAAGGACTTTTAAGGGTTGTAATGGAAAAGGTAGGATAATGAAATGAAAATGAGATGGAGATATATTTGAAAAGTGCTAAACCATTTCAATTATAGTAATGAATGAAGGAATCTCATAACTTAACAAACACATAGGGGTTGACTCTTTTGAACTTCACAATTCTTCGATTTTTTCGATTTTCATCTTCTTCTTTCTTTTTTTTCTTTTCTTTCTTCTTTTTTTTTCACACTTTGTGTGATTTTTTTTCTTTTCCTTTTTCACCTTCACTTTTCTTTCTTTTTTATTTTTTATTTTTTTTCTTTTCTCCTTTCTTCAACACTTATATTTCCCCTTTTCCTTTTCTAATTCCTTCACCCCTTTTCCATATGAATATAGTATAACACTTTTCAAAGCGTAAATGGAAGAAATAGATAAGAGATGAAAAATTGCATCAAAAGAATTCAAAGGCTAAAATATGCAATCTTTCTTTTTAAAAGAGAAGCAGACTCAAAGGGGTTAAACAATGGAAATAATGTAAAAGGGATGACTATTTGGCTAAACTGACTATTAAACGAAGACCTTAATCATTTTTGTGCATGCAAGAGATTTGAGCGTCAAAAGAGATTCAAGACAAGTTCTAGAGGGGAAATTACAATAGATGTACTCACTCATGAAAGAATAAAATTAAGGCTCAAATTCCTCACAGGGTTTTTTGACATACTAGAGTAATTTATCTAAAGCAAAGAGCTTGCCTTTTCACTTACATTCAAAGAAGATGAGATCAAAGTCTAATCAAACCCAATTGTTTCAAGTCCAAATCAATCCCAAAATTGGCAAAAAGTTTTTTTTGAAGAAGATTTTACAAAATGAAAGCTTGAGGACAATCTTTAGAGAACAATGATACCCTCATACCCCCACACTTAAATGTCACATTGTCCCCAATATGAACATGTAACACAAGTAGTGGAATTACAAAAATATCCATAGCAAGTGTAAAGATGACAAATATTTCAACTTCCATATCAACCAAGCAAAGTACTCAAGAGGCACACAGTAAAGAATATGTAGCCCAAATAAATTCATACAAGAAAGCAATCACATACAATAGTAATAGAGAATGTCAATCACTGCACTAAAAATTTGCTCATGAATAAATTTTTTAACAAAAAAAATAAATAATATATTATATTCTACTAAATCACTATTCATGAACAGTGCTAAAAAAATATGTGACTCAAATAAATTAGCCTCAGAAAGTAAAGAAAAAAAAAGTTAAAAAAAAAATTTGCTCATGAACAAATTTTTAATTTTTTTTTTTAAAAAAACAAAAAATAATATTATATTCCACCAAAAACAATGTTCATGAACAGTGCTATGAATAGTGTTTTTGGTGGAACACTTTTTAGTGATACTAACGGTATCTCCCGTGCTTTGCACGGGGAACAAATTTGTTAACGCTTTTTTTACTTTTTTTTTTAACAAATTTGCAGTAAAAGAATATATGTCAAATTTTTTTAACTAAAATATTGGATGAAAAAAATCATATAATAACCACTTTTTTTATTTAAAAAAAAGTTAAAAAAAAATAATATATTATATTCCACCAAATCATTTGGTGGATCACTTTTATATAGGTCAAAAAAATCATCATAATGGTGACACTAAAGATATAAATCTTTAAGGTAAACTAAAAAAAAATATGTGACCCAATTAACCTTTTTTTAAGTTTTTTTTAACAAATTTGCACTAAAAAAATATATGACAAATTTTTTTAACTAAAATATCGGGCAAAAGAAATCATATAATAACTGTATTTTTTTTAAAAAAAAAAAGATAAAAAGGAAAAAAAAAGCTAAAAAAATATCTTTCGTGCGTTGCACGAGGGTTTCCCGCGCTCCGCGCGGTTTTGCTTAAAAATCAGCATTAACCAAAAAAACTATAATCTAACTTTAACCTTAGAAGGAGGAAAATTTCAATGACAACTTCTAGTTTACATTACCAAATGAACATTTTTTTGTAAGTCGCAATGAAAATCGAAATTAAATTTAACTGAACACATTTTCCCTATGTGAAGAAAAAACTTTTCTTTTTGTGTTCTATATCTACATGGAACAACTTCTAGTTTGCCCGGGAAAGATAGGAAAATAAAAAGACACAACAAAACATTTGCAGATATATATTAGGTCAAAAAGATCATCATAATGGTGACACTAAAGATATAAATCTTTAAGGCAAATTCATAAAAAAAAATATGTGACACAAATAAATTTGCCCACGAAAGTAAAGAATACGTATCCCAAATAAATAGGCAAATAAAAAGACACAAAAATAAATTCACACAAATAAATACGTAGCCCAAGAAAGTAAAGAATACGTAGCGCAAATAAATTCACACAAGAAAGCAATTACATATAATAGTAATAGAGAATGTCATTCACTGCACTAAAAATTTGCTCATTAACAAATTTTTTAATTTTTTTTTTAACAAATGTGCACTAAAAAAATATATGGCAATTTTTTTTAACTAAAATATTGGGTGAAAAAAATCATATAATAACTAAATTTTTTTTTAAAAAAACTTTATTGTAATTATTCTTATATTCAAAATTTATTGTTGAAAATTTGCTCATTAACAATTTTTTGAACCTTTTTTTTAACAAATCTGCATTAAATAAATATATGACAAATTTTTTTTAACTAAAATATCTGGTGAAAAAAAACATATAATAACTAATTTTTTTTATAAAAAAAAGAAAATAAATAAAATAATAATATTATATTCCACCAAAACACTGTTCATGCACTCACAAAAAATATGTGACCCAAATAAATAACACGTAGGCCAAATAAATAAATAATAATAAATAATATAAATAATAAATAATAATAATAATAAATAATAAATATAAATAATAAATATAAATAATAAATAATGAAATAATGAAATATAAATAAGAAAATAAGTAATAAATATAATAATATAATAGATATATTAAATAATTAACAATTAAATAATTAAAAAATTGCCAAATAATAAATATCAATAATAATAATAATAAATAATAAATATAATAATGAATATAAATATTAAATAATTTACTCATGAACAAATTTTTTTTTAACTTTTTATTTTAACAAATCTGCCCTAAAAAAACATATGACAAATTTTCTTTTAACTTTTTTTTATCTTCTCTTTCAATAAGTTTGCACAAAAAAATATATGACAAAAATATGTGACCCAAATAAACTATTATCTAACCTTAACAAATTTGCACTAAAAAAATATATGACAAATTTGTTTTTAACTAAAATATCGGGTGAAAAAATCATATAATAACTAAATTTTTTTTTCTAAAACAAAAGCAAAAAAAATAATTAATAATAAGTTTTTTTTTTTAAAAAAAAATTTTGAAAAAAAACAAAAAAATTAATAATAAAGTTTTTTTTAAAAAAAAAATTTTAATTTTTTTTTAACAAAAAAAAAAGCAAAAAAAATTAATAATAACTTTTTTTTTAAAAAAATTATTTTTTATAAAAAAAAATAATATATAATATTTCACCAAAATCAAAGAATACTTAGCCCAAATAAATAGGCAAATAAAAAGACACAATAAAACATTTGCAGATATATATTAAGTCAGAAAGATCATCATAAGGACAACACTAAAGATATAAATCTTTAAGGCAAATTAAGACAAAAAAAAATATGTGACCCAAATAAATTAGCAAAAAGCAAAAAAAAATTAATAATACACTTTTTAAAAAAAAACAATTCTTTTTTTTAAAAAAGTAATAATAATTTTTTTAGAAAAAAATTTTCAAAAAAAATATTTTTTTAAGGAAAAAAAAATTTCAAAAAAAAAATATTTTTTTTGCAAAAAACAATTTAAAAAAAAAATATATTCCACCAAAATCACTGTTCATGAACAGTCCTTATATCGAGTGAAAAAATCATATAATAACTAAATTTTTTTTAAAAAAAACAAAAGCAAATTTTTTTAAAAAAAAGCCAAAAAAATTAATAATAACTTTTTGTTTTAAAAAACCAAAATTTATTTTTTATAAAAAAAATAATAAAATATAATATTCCACCAAAATCAAAGAATACGTAGCCCAAATAAATAGGCAAATAAAAAGACACAATAAAACATTTGCAGATATATATTAGGTCAAAAAGATCATCATAATGGCAACACTAAAGATATAAATCTTTAAGGCAAATTAAGACAAAAAAAATATGTGACCCAAATAAATTAGCCCAAGAAAGTAAAGAATACGTTGCCGAAATAAATTCGCGCAAGAAAGCAATCACATACAATAGTAATAGAAAATGTCAATCAATGCACTAAAAATTTGCTCATGAACAAATTTTTTAACATTTTTTTAACAAATTTGTACTAAAAAAATATATGACAAATCTTTTTTTAACTATAATATCGGGTGAAAAAATCACATAATAACTAATTTTTTTTCTAAAACAAAAGCAAAAAAAATAATTAATAAAAACTTTTTTTAAAAAAAAATAAAAATTTTTTTTTGAAAAAAAAACAAAAAAAAAGTAATAATAAATTTTTTTAGAAAAAAAAATTCAAAAAATAAAAAAAAGTTAATTTTTTTAAAAAAGAAAAGCAAAAAAAAAAAATTAATCATACACTTTTTTTAAAAAAAAAACAATTTTTTTTTTAAAAAAGTAATAATAAATTTTTTTTAGAAAAAAAAAAGTTTCGAAAAAAAAATATTTTTTTAGTAAAAAAATTTAAAAAAAAAAATTTTGAAAAAAAAAAAATTTAAAAAAAATATATTCCACCAAAAGCACTGTTCATGAAAAGTGATTTTGGTGGAAGATTTATATATGATATATTGATTGATGATGGGTCCCGTTTTGTTTATTAAAAGTAAAAGTCCGAATCCCATTCAATGAAAATGGACTGTCTCGTTTAAGAGAAGGCACCAAAAAAACAGTTTTGATTATTAAGATGAAGGTTACTAAACTTGGACTGGTATCTAGATCAGTTGAATCAGTTTAGAGTATCTAGATCAGTTGAATCAGTTTAGAGTTGGCTCGGGAGTTAGACGAGATACAAACAAAATATTTTAAATTTTATATTTAGTATTAACTATTATATCATCCAACTAACACTAAATACCAATTCAATAACTTGAAATAATGACAAAATAATCATATATTTATCCATTATTTTTTACTATTTCTTTCATATATTGGCTGTTATATTATCAATGTATTATTCATTGACATACATTAGAGTCAGTAGTTAGTTAATTACTAAATGTTAATTAATACAAATCATAATTTTTTCAACACTATTTGATTTTTAAAAAACGCAATGTTGAGTCCAGCATTGTCAGCTACTGAACCCACCATGTCGGACACCCCAGGGTCAGCTCTCGCATTTTCCGGTGTTGGCAGACCCAACTCAGGTATTGTAGGGAGGTCCAAGGCTCTCTCGAGTCCACTAGGCATTCTAGAAGCAAGCCTCGCTTATCACCACTTGAGCTGTGCAGCTCAAGTGGTGATAAGCGAGGCTTGCTTCTAGAATGCCTTTAAAGTGGGAGGTCTCGACTTCGATCCCTGGGAGGGCCAATGACAAGGCTTTATCCCAGGAATGCTGCAGTATTAGATCGTGGATTCGAGAGAGTTTTGGACCTCCCTACAATACCTGAGTTGGGCCTGCCAACACCTGGGAAAATGCGAGAGCTGACCCTGAGGTGTCCGACATGGTGAGTTCAGTAGCCGACAATGCTGGACTCAACAAAAAGGCGCTTTTTGAGGGGAGCACGGAAGTATACCGAACTCCCCAAATGGGCCCCTGCCGACACAGTGTTAGGCCCCACATTACTCGAAATCGAAGGCTTCGTCGAGACCTCGATCCCCAAGCTGCAGCACTAGTGGGATTCGATATCGCGACTTCGAGCTATCACCTCCTTAAGCTAACACTTAAGGGAGTGGCCTTTACCACTTGAGCTGTAGCGCAAGTGGTTACAAGCGAGACATCTAGAATGCCTATAAAGTGGGAGGTCTCGACTTCGATCCCTGGGAGGGCCAATGACAAAGCTTTATCCCAGGAATGCTGCAACATTAGATCGTGGACTCGAGAGAGCCTTAAGCCTCCCTACAATACCTGAGTTGGACCTGCCAACACCGGGGAAAATGCGAGAGCTGACCCTGAGGTGTCTAACATGATGGGTTCAGTAGCCGACAATGCTGGACTCAACACGCAACCTGGGCCACCCTAACAACTCATTAAGTAGTGCATGAGTTCATCCAGGTTCCCTCTGGCCAATTCGAGTTATTTGTTGCTCACATGGACCGGTTCCATGGTTGGGTTGGCGTGTTTCAAGCTGACCTTGCTGATCTAGTCCAGGTTTGATAACACTAGCCATGATTCATCAAGGCCTTGTAGTGATTTTAGCGCCTTTCTGGGTAAATTTAATTGGTGAATATTTTGTGAGCTTTAACAACAATATATCAAAAGAAATCAGCACCTTTAATTTTCCCATCACACAAATATAATTATGTGTAAATTTGATTGGAGAATATTATTCCAACTTTAATTAACAACTTTAACATTTTGCCAATTTTTATTATAAAAAACATTTTTCCAACTTTAACAACAATATAATTATGTGTAAACAGACATGTTTGTGTGATATTCATCCATTCAAATGTCAAAATGAGGATGGGCATGTTATGCTTAGCTTGTAATGTTCTTGTGCTTAAATAATTGTGAAATTTGTATTCTCCAGTTAGTCTTGTATTGACATGAATGCTCCAAATAGTTATTTATAATTGTAACCCAAATAGAAAATAAACACTGACACCACCCAATGAGTTTTAAAATATTTTTTTCTGTTTTATCCAAAAAGACAACAACTAATAAGTAGTTAGTTGAACTAGTAAGTGGACTTATCCACCGTAAGAATGAGATCATCACGAGTTCAAATTCTAGGAAGTGCTCTCATTGGGAAATGTAACAACTTTATCTATGTGAGTAGCACTCCTACCTCTCGAGAGCTTGGATAAGTTGGTTGCCAATAGGCGACGGATAACCATGAGGCGGTGTTTAATAAAAATTTGAGTCAAAAAGAAAGGAAGAAAGAAAGTGTGTATACTTGTTTGGTCTCACAGTTAGGGCCCGTTTGGAAGTAGAAAAGTTTTGTGATAAATCTGAAAGTGAGGAAAGTGTTTCAGTTTACCAAGAAAGCAAATCAGTGGCGGCTGTTTGGTTGGCTAATGGAAGAATTTGAAAGTGAATTTTTATTAAAAGCACATGGACCTTAAATGACAGTAATGACCCTTCTTATTGTAACATTCCCAAAAAGCCCCTGATTGAAAAAAGAAACCCCCACTAGGAGTCATCTCTGTTTTCTGCGAAGCTTGATTGTCTCTAGCTTTAAACCACAAAAAAAAATGTGTGTCCAGCAAGGAGGCGCCGTGTTGAGGACAAAGGTGGCCAGCTAGAGAATGGAAGACAGAAACTTGGGGACTGGGTTGTGGGGACTGGGTGTGGTGAAAGTTAGAATGAAGAAGAGAAGGGTTTACGCAAACGAGGAAGACAACGCACTTCTTTTTTTTCCCTTTACATCTGACATGATTTTATTTTTATAAAGACTTCTCACATGATTTTAAGTAACAATTTAATTTAATTACATCAATTTTAATTTCACATGGTACTTGGTAGTAATTATTTAATTAATTGAAATTAAGATTGACATGATATTAATCGAAAAGTTACTAATTTCAGTTATTTGAAATCAAAGATTGACGTGATATTAATTATTAAGTCAATTGATTGAAATTTAATTTCACCTTATATTAATTGTAAAGTTAATTGAAATTAAGACTGACATGATATTAATTGAAAAGTCACTAATTTCAGTTATTTGAAATCAAAGATTGGCGTCATATTAATTATTAAGTTAATTGATTGACATTTAATTTCACCTTATATTAATTGTTTTTTTATCAAACCTTATATTAATTGTGACGTCAATTGATTTAAATTTAATTTCACCTGGTATTAATTGTAATTTTAATTTAGATTGCTGATCAAAAAATAATAAAAGTTAATTAAGAGTGGTGTGATATATAACATGGCTCTCTGCTAAAAAAGACATTTAACATGACTCTAGTTAGGCAGTGCGAAATCGATTGTGTCAAAATGAAATCGAGTTTTCCTAGATAAACTCGAGTTGTCCTGTGTAAACTCGATTTTCCTAGGTGAAATCGAGTTTTCCTGGGTAAACTCGATTGTCCTAGGCGAAATCGATTTTAAACCCAAAAACGGGAAGACAACTAGTAAACGCTGCACTTAACAAAAGCTTTTCGGAACTGAATTAAAGTGAGGATAAAAGGAACATCACAGACACCATAACATTACTAATTTACATACCATTTACAAAATATGCACAACATTTACAAAAAGATGCCTACCAACACTTTGCCCCCGTTAGTTTGCAACCATCACTTACAACATCCATTTTTCCACACTTTCAGCCATGTTTAAATATGTACACTTCAAAAGAAACATGACAGACAGTGTGGAAAGCAACTGGAACCCCTATGTGCACAGTTAAAGTTCAGGTGCCAAAAGAAGACAATGTATATCCAAAAGTAACACAACACTCCACTCCACTAAGGAGTGAGCAAACTCCGAATCCAAGAGGCCTTGAATGTATCTGGAATCCTCTCAAAGGCATTCAAAAGCTGGGGAGATTCGAGCATCTTGATGTGGCAGCATTTAGCTCCCTAGTTGAGAGTCCTTCCACATTCATCAGGTCAATGTAAAGGTTTGGAGCCTTAGCATCCAGCCTGGCCTGTCGGGCGTGATTGGATATCTTGTCTCCCAAGCTCTCGATGGCAGTGACAATCAATTCATAATGCATTTGAGCATGTATTTCATCCATCACCTACAAAAAATGACCCCACACCCCTTTCCTATATCAACAGGACGTACAACAAAATGCATCATACCCACCCACACACATGTTGAAAAACTTGAATTGATTTTAGACTTTGCCTACGAAACGCGATTTTGGCATCCTACAATCGAGTTCGCAAAAAATACATAGATTTAAATTCGATTTGGCCATTGTAAACTCGATTTTGCCATCATCAGTGTACTCAAGTTGAACCTTTTCAACTGACGTCACCCCCTAAATTTTTCCCAACATTGTAGCTAAATACAAGCACCTGGACAACAATTTCAAACAACACCCAGACAGATTTTTACTATGAAATTATAGTTTGGAAACCAATCATTGCTAACCCATCAATTTTAAAGTGAAAACCAATTCATTTAAGCAAAAAACATGCATCACACACACAAAACACTTCAAATTAAACACAAACAGGGCCATGAAGAAAAAATGCAAACATGTTTGGGTTCACCATCAATGCCTAGACAAAAATAAAACTATTTCACCAATATGAAACTACATTGATCACCCTTACCTTTGTCTCCTTATTTGGCACAATGTGCAGCTAGCTAATTTGAGTTAAATGCCACCCACGCACTTAACAGAGACAACTCACACCTCCTCACTTGTAAATTCGTGCTTGCTTGAAGCTCCCAACGTTTGTGATGTATTTATTGAGAGTAAATTAAGAGCAATTTGATATTTAGCACATGGGCTCACACTCAATTTTGGTGGGAAGCCAAATTTGTATTTCTATTCTCAATTTTGGAGGGAAACTGAAAATAGTCACTTTCTAATTCAGAGCTACACTTTCTGGCTTCCAAACGGCGTAAGAATGTGAAATAATTTCACTTTCTAATTCAGAGCAACACTTTCTAGCTACCAAATGGGCCCTTGATGAGCATGTCGTTTGAAAAAGCACCTCAAAATTCTGGTACCTTTTTTCTCAGCTTCGTCCTATTCTAGAACATATATGACTTTGGTACCTTCAAGATTAGGTACATCGTCATGAGAAATTTCGCCCCTTAAATGATCTACATGCGATTAATCTTCTTTGCTAGTATTCAGATCGATCACCAGCAAAAGATCACTCCCAGTCTCCCCGCGGCCACTTGCTCACGTACACCTGACACTAAAGGCAGACTAAGAGAATAGGTCATGAAAATGTTAGGTCTATCTACAAGTTTCGTTCTTGAATATAATAGTTAATTGGATCGGAGTTAATTTTTTATTCAAAATATACAATTTTATTCTCTCAAATATTTTTTTCTAACTTATAAATTAAATATATAGTCCAATTACAAACATAATGTTTTCAAAAATATAATATAACATATACTTTAATTATTTAAATGATTTAATATTTTTAAATTAGTAAACCATGAAAATATTATATTTAAATTTGGCAGGGAATAAAATGTAAAAATCGCTTACGTTGTGGTGGAGGAGTAGCAAGCATCATTTCCAGCTGTGTGAGCCGTTGACAACTTAATAAACAAATGCAATCATTCGGTAAAGTAATTTAGATGAATCACACACATTTTTAAACGGTTATTTATTTTTATATACATGTTTGCGTGTTCAAAGGTAAGAGAAATCAATCACACACGATTATTTTAAACATTCACATATTTTTCAATGTTTAATTAATGTGTGTTCAAAATAAGAGAAATCATCACATACATGATAATACTCCCTCCGGTCCTAAATATAAGACCTAATTGACTTTTTCTAAAAAATCCTTAAAAACGCAAAATAAGTTAATTATAAATTGATTTACCTAATTTTTTCTCTTAAACTAGTTTATTTTATCTATAAACTAATGGATAATCTAAAAATATATCAAATATGTCATCATTCAATAACCTATTTTGCAACCTTAATCTCTCCAAAAAAAAGTCAATAAGGTCCCGGAGGTAATATTATCATATATATCAAGTGTGTGTATAGGGCAGAAAGCTAAGGAGATTGAGTGGATGCCATCACAAAATAGCACCTTCCCCAGTTATATATCTTAATGTTGATGTATATATGGAGTGCTCAAAGTTTGAAGAGGGTATAGAGAGATAAGACTGTGTCCTAAAAATCCGTGCAACTCTCGTAACCAAAGAACAAGAGAGATTATGAGAGGCCAGGATTATAATCCAAAGTGCGTTAGATGAGTAGTATATGCTTACCCGTATGGCCTTTACGTATAAAACAGCAAGAAATGTGCTAGGGACTTCGGTCGCGGGAGAGATGACGCCTAATGTTTCTAGTAGTAGTTGTCATCTCTGGGCCACTGAAGCCCCTCGTTGTTTCCATATATCATTAAGTAAAAGGAACGAGGAATTAGAGTACCATTTACATTCTACTTCTTCTACTTCTTGACAGGAAATTCTGTGCATTACAGGTGGTATAAGTAATGCTTCAATTCCGAGTTTTTTTGTTGGCCTTGAAGATCGATGTAGCCTCTGGCAGTGATGAATTGGAAGAAAAGAGTCGAATTTGATTGTTTCACGGACGATTCTGAAGATACCAAGGTAATTTGGGAGGTGGAATTGATGCAGATTTTATTACTTGAATCCTCTTCTTCTCTACATCTATTATTTCATAATCTCAATGTGAATTATTTGAATTAGTATTGGGAAAACAATACTAGACCTAAATATAATATCACCACTTTGAGTTTTCAATGAAGATTAAGGAAGATATCACTTAATTTTAACATATATTTCACGTGATTGTATTATATATAAGATAGTTTTTATCGAAGACAACTTAATAGAGGGGGAAAAAGATAACGAAGATATTTTAAAGTGATCAATTTTGCGTAATTAATTCCTAAAAAAACAAGAGTTTAAGTACTTATCATTTGGAGGGGAGGGAGTAAATTCTTTGCTAAGAAAAATTAACTAATTTATGTATACTACATCCAAATAAGTTGAGTACGTAGATCTATAATCTATAATATATTAAAGAGAGAGCTAGTAATTACTTTGTTAGCATATATCAGTCACCAGATCTTAATCATGGATATCAATCAATTTTGTGTGACAAAACTTTTGGGTCCATTTAATATTATAAAATGTTATAAAATACCGAATCTAGAGGACATATGGCCGAATAATTAATAATTAACTTCATTTTGATCATGATCGTCGCTTTATATAAATAATAGGTGTTGGGATGTTGGCTACCTGATCCTTATCCAATAATTAATCAACTTCTTTCAATGCTCCGATGTTATGTTACTATAGACAAATTAAATTTAGTTTTTCATGTTCGAAGAAATTGTATTGTATTTCAAGTTGGCCGCGTTGATGATTTTTTCAAAGTTAAACTAGAATCCGAGGATTGTTTTTAAGCTAGCTATTTAGAATGTTTGCACTTTGTACCTTTTTACCATGCGCTGACCTGTAAGGCACAAAGTAAAACCATGGCACGTGAAATATGGGGAAGAATAAACTCTTTATATAACCATCTGGTTATTAATTAAATTAAGTGCTTCTATTCTGAGTGAAATTTATTCTGATCAATTTGATCATAATGATTATCTATATTATCAACATTATGAGGGCTTCACTTGAAGTTAATTAAATGCTCAGTTTGGCATGCATGTGATACCGTGAAATTATTTCTTTGGTGAATATTTATTATTTTAGTAATATTTTAAAAGTTTGGTCGCTCCTTCTATATATACTATCTTCCTTTTAAAAACATATTAATTGTCAAGAAAGCTTCTCCTTATCAATAATTTGGTACATGTTACCAAGGAGTAATTAGTCAGAAGTTAGTTGTGCTGGTAAGTGGATTCAACTCCGTAAGAATGAGAACGTGTATTCAAATCCTGTGAATCGCTCTCATTGAAAGAGGGGACAATCCTACATATGTGGGTAACACTTTTACCCTTCCGCTCAAGTCTGAATTAGTCGTTTGTCAATAGATATCAGATTATCGGGTGATGTTTAACCCAAAAAAATTTGGGTCATGTTAAAATTCAATGACATATATTCCACCAAAATATCCTTATAAGTCTAAAATTCTATAGATTATTTTTCAAAATAATATTTTTCGTAATTGTATGGATTAGATTAGTGTGTTTTGGTCTTAAATGTAAATCATAACTTTTTCATTAGTCTCCCACATTTATTGATTTTTCCAAAATTACTGTAACTGATGACATAATTCTTTCATTTTTTAGAGTTTGAGTTATTCTAATATAAATTAGTAAAACGAGTGGTACTTTAAGAAAATAAATACAAATCAATTAGAAATAGCCAACTTAACTCGTTTTAATAGCCTATGTGTTGGATATATTCAATCGGATCTGCCCATATGAATAAGATTGTTTGATTGCTAAATCCGACGGCCTACATGAAATGAGAGAGTTAACAAATAAACATTAATATGCGATTGATTTGATTAGAATTGAATCAGTTGACAAATCAACATTAATATGTGATTGATACCGATTGATTTGATTATAATCAAATCAGTTATTATTATTGATTGACTACATAATGAGCTGCAATTATGACAGGGACATTTCTACCATTCTTAATGACACTTCTATCATTATAAATAGAGATGTCCCTCTCGATTGTAACCACACCTCAGCCATTAAATTCTGACTTTCCTTCTCACGGTTTTTACTGAAAGGGTGATTCGCTTCCTAAGAGGGATGATTCGCGACTGTGCGTGAGCTGAATCCATCCTATGGGAATTCTGGTCGGGTACAACTCTATGCTCGTGTGCCGGGAAATTCCTTCACTTTGCATATGCATAAAATGAAGAAATTACTTTTTCTTCCATCTGAATTACTATTCTTACTAAAAATTAAATAATTTCTGTTTAATGTTCGAACAGTTGACTTTATTCCATTTGATATTCTCACCTCAAGATTTGCCATCAGGGGCTGACTCAAATTATACACGGATTTGTTCTAACTGGTTAGTTGATCAATTGGACCTCAAGACACGAAGGGTGAAAGCTAACTTCAGTATGCATTACTATTGTTTTCCTGTCAGCTTCATTAATATATGGAGTGCATGTTAGGTGAAATGGTCTCCACTCTCCACACATCGTCCAAATGAAATGAGTGGGCCTAAAATGAGGCCCCCAGTTGAGACCCGTATAATAAATAACTTGATAGCAAGGTCAAACATAATGAAGTTGGGTAAATTTCACGTTTCTAATGTGCCTATCAATGACAAGTCACGTATGTGTGAATATTATATAAGAAAAACACGAGTTTGCAGAAAGATAGGGGCTTGATAAGGAGACTAATCAGTCAGAGATTGGCCATTCACATGTTCAAGAGTTCTTACCGTCATTCCATGTGGGAAAACAACTTCAACAAAACTCAAATGCCAATTTGATTTTACGTGTAAAGTACTGCTACAAATGATTACCAGTTTGGCACTCATTTGCAACCGTGTACATGGCTTTGGAGGCAAGGAGTGAAGAAAGTCACAATCACTAATCAATAGCAACAATAAAGCTACAATCACTAATCAATAGCAACAACTAACAAGAGGGAAAGGCCATAAAAATGCTCATGGGCAATTATTTTATGAATCATACTGAAGTACATTATCTTGAAAGAGCGTTACATGAGCAGGATGTGATGGATCAAGGACAGAAATACCCTACAAGTTCATGAGCTAATATAGCTACGTGATATGCTAAACTGCTGTTTCCTCAAGGGTCATTAATATTAAATAATCCAAATCTGTTAGTCCCTGTGTGATAGGGATAATGTGTTGTTCTCACATGGATTACTATATCATTTTTGCTCCTCTTATTTTCCGCTATTTTGCAACAAACTTGTTCCGCGTGAAAAAAAGTAACAAAGCCTAGACTAAGCTGACCCATTTTTCACTGTTGGTCCCCGGCAACGGCGCCATTGACTTAACGCGGATTTTGTGCGCTTCCGTAAGCATACGGGTCGTCAAAAGTAGTATAGTAGAGGGTTGTCGTTCCACAGAGATTGTTGTTTAAACAAAGTGATTAGCACTAATTGTGTACTTAATTGTCTTAAGTAAAAACATATTGAGAGTTTGATTTGTCAAGTAAGAAATGAGCTTTAAATATGAATGTAAAAAGAGTTGGAGTTTTAAACGCGAGTTAACTAATATAATTAAGGCCTAGGGTTGCTAATCCCTTATTTACTTCATGAACCAAGGTTTCCCTCTTTTCTTTAAGTGATTAGATGAAAATATGTGCAAGTCTAGGGTTCAAAATCATTTGAAAAAGCTTTCCCAAGTCAAGATCAAATTTATGCTAGAATTTATTGCACAATCTCTTGTCACAGTAAATGCTAGCTCTTTTCCTTAACCACCCTAATTATGACTATGTTAGGTCAATAACTATATCTCTATGTTATCAACAAACCTTCCATTTAAAACCATAAACTTCAAGTCTAACATGTTCTTATCCAAGTTCTAAAACAAAATACACTTTCCCAAGTCATATTTCATTTAACTAATTAAGTGGTGATCAAGCAGTTAAAACAAATAGAGAGCAAGATAAAAACTACACATATACTTCATTAATTACTTAAAGAAAGAGAGAGTAGATGGTTCAATCTATAAATAGGTTCATAACAACCCTAGATTAGGGTTTTAGTTACACATAAATGTAAATAAAACAAACCCTAAAACTATGAAGGAGTTCATTGAAGAGATATGAAGAAGAGGGAAGAAGATATACAACCACAAATGAAGAAAGCTCAAATCTCTCTAAGCTTCCGACTTGAATCCCAAGCTTTCCCAATGATCTTCAAGCTCTTCAAGACTCCAAAAATGTCCCTAGAGGTGTGCCAAGTCGTGTTTTTCAAGTCCCCTCTAAGTGCCCTAAGTTTCAGCTTTTATACCATGTAAAATTCAGTCAAAACGCGTAGCTGAATGCAGTCTTTTCCAAGGGCGCGCCCAGAGCGCGCCCACGGGCACCATTTTGGGCGCGGCGGCGCCCAACAGCGAGCCCATGGGCGCCGTTGTGGGCGCGGTGGCGCCCAACAGCGCGCCCATGGGCGCCGTTTTGGGCACCGATCGCGTTTCTTCAATTCTCCTGCTTCTTTTTGCTCCCTTATTCATCCTCTTGATTTTTTTCTTCCTCCTATACTTAAGCACCTCTTCCTACACAAGATAGAAAGAGGGTTGATGAGCTTTTACACTCAAAACAAACAACAATTTAACTCCAAATTTCACAAAAGTATGATTTCCATGTATTGTTCATTTCACCTCAAATTGTGTATATTTTTATCTATGTATCCTCAAAAATCATGTACAATTCAAGATAAATGTGAAGTGAAATATGTGAAATTGTGGAGTTTATCAGTCCTTGATATAAAGTGATGAAAAGAACACAAAGGAAGAAAGAGGTGACTACTTCACTAAAAGGGTTACATTCAGTTATGTGATAGTGTCATGTATAGGTGTATACAATACCATTACTGCAAGGAAACCAAATCTTCAATCTTCACTGAAACTCCCTTGCCTTCTCCCTAGCAGAGACGATGCATATAATTTCACATTTTTTTTTGACAAGAAAGAAAACATTTATCCAATAGCCATGCTAACTTTTGGCCAAAGAAAAACCATACTAACTAAATTTGCGCATATATAACAAGGTTGGACACTAGCAGAAGAAACACAAATGCCAGCTAATGATCATTTGCACTGTCTTGGCCGAAAGCTTTCATTCGACAACAATGAGCTGATCAAAGTTTCCATCCTTTTCGAGCCCAGACCAGGCCTCAGGGTAGTAGTATTACCGATAACTGAGCAGGGATCAGACCCGTTCTGCCGGCTTCCGATGCACCAGCCTCCAGGAACAACCATGCCAGGACCTCTGGATAGAAGTTCAGAATCAACTCTGTCCAATACTGGATCATCTCTAGGGAATTTCCTTGCAAAGGGAGCATTGCTATCGATCATCTTTTGCATGTCATCAAGCGTAAGGTAGTGAGGATGTTGCTTGGGAGGATTGTCCCAAGAAATGAAATGGAGGTCGCTATTCACAGTTGTATTACTGAATTCCTGGGCATTACAAATGACAGTATGGAAGTATCCCTCAGGAGAAGATATGAAATTTGCATAGTACATTAAAACTGTCCGAGGTAGGTTATCCCACCCCCATATACAGTAGTCGATGAAGGATCGAGTGAGTACCATCCAAGCTGAACCTGAAACATGAGAGAAGATTAATGTAACCTGATAGTCAGTATCATAAACCATTCTTATAATGTTTTCAGTCGCATTGCCTAAATTTCAAATGTAACAGATTCTGCAGTTTGAACATTTTATTTTCCTGGAACGGGGGGGGAATTCGAGTTGATACAATACTTCAAGTCAAATGCAATCATCTCCAAGTAAAAGAACTGATACACAACCATCTAAAGGAAGCCCAAAAATAAACTCTCTTAATGCATTCATAGTATATAAAGAAGCAATAGAAATTAAGGTCTTAGGAGAAAGATAAACTCTACCACAATTATAACCAACAAAAGAATCCCAACTCGCTGAATTTGGATCTGTAGCTCAATCTTACAATCAAATTTTCAGTTGAATGGCTGCTTCTAAGGAATATAATTCCAACTAGGACCATGCATGGATGGTTGTCCTTAGGAAGTCATATTAAATGAAGTGCAAACTGAAAGAAGTCAACAATTCAAGTCTGTTTTCTTCTTCTATCTGCTTCTAAGAAATATAATCCAAACTAGGACCACGCTTGGATAATTGTACTTTAGAAGTCATATTAAATAAAGTGCAAACTGACAGAAGTCAACGTTCCATGTCTTCTTTCTTCCCCTATCTTGGGAATGAATGGGTTCCAAAGAAGCTCACATGACCAGAACTGGTGTTATAAATGAAATGAGAGCAGAAGAGTTATAGCCCCACATGGTATGCCTTTTCTATCAATCGTGATAAATCATCTTGTAAAATTATTAAGAAAATGTTTATCCTTCCAGAGTCATTTTCCTTAATTGAGTTGAAAAGTATTAACAGAAAAAATTGATCAAACTTTTGCCAATTATTAAGCAAACCTAGACTGGTAGACATACTCAGGAATTTGGAAACATGTTGGATGACTGGATGATATATGGATAGTATCAACAAAGGTCCATAAATAGTCTAAACAGTGACTAACTGGAGCAAAGCAGTTGTTTTCTGGACCATTTGTGCGTATGCGTGCATGCACATTTCTTTCTTTCTTTCTTTCTTTTTTTGAGGGGAGGGGGGGTCTGCAAAAGCAGGATAATTACTTTTCAAGCCACCTAGTAAAACTCCGGCACAGATGAAAAAACCAAGGTATCATTTCCTGATGAGTCCACATTGTCCTGTAACCCTTTATCCCCCACAAAGTTGTTTTCTACAGTACTAAGAATGTAATGGATTAATTTGTTGTTTACCACGTTATAAAGGAGATAAACATCAGCAAGACAAGACTATTTCGAGAATGATCCAATCAGATGAAATAAAACTTCCACACTTACTAGAATTACAGCCATTTACAGTATTATTGAAATATGCCTGAATGTTGTGTTAAAAAAATATATGCCTCAATGTTTTATCTTGCACAATTGTTTGATCAAGCAACCTTGATTAAAATTATAACAAAAATGAGATGGGCATATGAGGATATTTAGCATACCAACCAAGAATAAAAAAACAATAGCTTCTATGCAGATTAACTGAAAATTTTTCTTTGGACCAGCCGTATTAGCTGTTGTTTAAGAAGCCAGAAGTTAAGTATGTTGTATCAATGGGTAGTTTATTGAACTGGTAAGTGGGTTACAACCCCCGTAAGGATGAGAACGCGTGTTCGAATCCCGGGAAGAACTCTCATTGGGAGGGGGGACAACCTTGCCTATGTAGGCAACACTCTTACCCCTCGAGTCCAGATTAAACCGGACGGTGATTAACAAAAAAAAAAAAGAAGTTAAGTATGTTGTGCGTGAGTAACTAAATAGCTTACGTCACCAATAATCCACTGTAATATATTATCAATTTGTGATGCGTCATTAAAGCACACGACAATGGATAGATTAAGCCCAAATGAAGGGGGCAAGGAAAAGTCTACACCTAGGTAACTAGAGAGAGATTAACATATAATGTCAACTATTGTTTTATAACTGCAAGAAGTCATATGTCAATTTATGATATTTAATGTGTACAAACGATATATTCATTGTCTCCATCAATTTGTTTGAACGCACAGCATAGAATATACTAGGTCAATCAAAGTTGATAGGCAGAAAAACCGGACTAAGTTTTTCCATCCGAATTCAGAACAGTTTTCCATGTCTTCAATTCCCTTAAATGAATTTATAGATAAAGTCAAAGCTGCGTGGCAAACACTTCTACACATGCACATTCAGTTCATACAAGATACAGCTAGAGGTATGTAAACAAAAAAACGGTGCAAATTTGGACATCTAAAGAAATACAATAAACAAAACGAATGAGAGATATAATATAATTCAGATCCAAACTTTCAAAGACTTAATATTCCTTTACAATCACAACATAATACAGGAAAGGGAAAAAACACCAAACTTTTCTTCTGGGCACATAAAAATCCAGAACTGAAGCAATGATACCACTACATGGGTCAATCATTTCTAAAGCTTATATTTGATCTCACCCCAACTCATCAAAGAAAATATCATATTCCATAAAAAAAAGGCAGATAACATTATTTACCTGTGAAAAGTTTGAAGGCAGTTGGTCTACTCCTACGCTGAGTAACCCAGAAAACATCTTGTTTTTTTGATAAATACAACCCCGGATCAATTATTATCGGCCTTGCCCTTTGATGACTGCACACAACAACAAAATTCAAAATCAATCCAAACCACCACCATCATCATCAAAGAACATAAAGGAATGAATTGCAAAACAAACAACAAATCTCATCACTCACTCTTTCCATCCAATATCACTTGTGTGATCAATGAAATTAAGCTCACGAGGCAGGTAAGAAAACGTATGCAGCAGATCTAACAAGGCAAAACAGACACACATTAAAATAAACCACTAATCATCACATCACCAAAAAAGGAAACAAAATAAACCAATCATTCCACTAACCATCCTGAGTAACAAGTGGATAATCAGACGCACTAAGATTAATAAACCAATCCCAATCACCACCTTCCCTCAACAAAATGGCAGCAGCATGAAGAGTATTAGCAACCATAGTGGGACCCCTATAGGTAATCAAATTAGCCTTCTTGATAACCTTAACATTCCCAAACCTCTGAAAAATCTGATGCCCCTCCACAAAATTCACCAGATCAGCACGCTCATCAGGAGAAGCCTCAAGGTCCAAATGAACAACATACATGTTCCGAGGATGGTACAGAGCTAAAAGTGTCCTCTTGAGGGCATTTCCGTCATTGATAGATCCAGATATGAGGTAGGCAAATCTTGGAGGGGGAGGCAGAGAAGAAATGGGTAAAGGGTTGAGCTTGGATTCAACAAAAACAGAGTAAGAAGCAGAGATGGAACGATATATGGGAAAGACTGAATTGCCATTTGGAGATAAAAGTGTGGCTAAGCAGAGAAGAAAGAGGGATAGAATGGAGGCAATAGCAAGAGGGAGAATCCATTTTCTTTCAAATTTGGTTTGGTGTCTGAAGTGGACATAATAGTTCTTCAGTTTCTTCATGTTTTGCTCTGTTTGTGAAGCAGAGAAATGGAGAAAGAAAGATGGGTTTTTTATAATGAAGTTGGGTGAGAAGAGGCTTTAGAAGTGTGTTGTTCACTCTTTGTCACGCCGTGAATGAAGGGACATTTGGTGAGGTTCACTCTTCACTGTTGTTGGTCGTGTACGGTATGGAATATCAATATAGGCTATAGAGGCTTCTACTTGGCCTGTGATAAGTGATGATGATATATGGCTAAGGATCAAGATTGGCTGCCTAGTATATATTAGAATCGTACTTTAGTATTTAATGTAAGGAAGATGGTTAACCGGCCACCTGAATTTGCTCCTGTCTTTCCTTATTTTCTTATTTTTTTACCAAGCGTTATCTTTTTCGTTTTCTTGTTACGTAATTTCCGTATGTTCATTCAGGTTTGGCAGTTTCAGGTCAAACAAGTTCAAGTTCGGTAGCATTCCACTTTTGAAAGTTACAATCTTTTGTATTATGGTAAGAGCATTTGCAACTTTTGTTTTATTTGTTAATGGTGATCTTTCCGTTACTAAGTACTCTATGAAAGAGTTAATTAACCTTTTTGAATAATAGTAAGAAAGAGAAACAAATCATTTAATCATGACATGTTTTATATATTATTAGATCATTTGTTAGTTTATAAGTGAAATAGACTAGTTTAGAGTAAAAAAATTAGGAAAATCAATTTTTAAGATTATCCAAAAAAGTAAACTAGTTCTTAACGGGGAAGTATCTAGCATTGCATAGTCTAATTTATGGGAATGCAAATATATATTAAGCCTATAGTTGATAATATGTTGCTTCCAAATAATTATAGCGATTACAACTTACAAAGTCAACTTTTTTTTGTTTGTGATTGATTGCTTGACCATTAATTTCCTAATTAATGCATTGATTACAATCTAATTGTGTTGTGTTTATTAAATTGCCTGTGCATCACCCAATCAAAAGCATTCAAATTGGGAATTTAGGTGACATGTGTACCAATAGATTTTGAGGGTAGTGAATTAGAGGTATATATAATGGATGGATTCAAGACCACTAATAAAAAAGTTATAGAAAGTTAATTCAGTACTTCCTCCAGTCGCTAATACTATAAAAGATAGGCTCCAAGAAAACGCTTATTAAGAAAACATGTGAACCTTAATTGAGTGTTTGGAGTTAATGTTTTTTTTCCAATATTGCTCATATTCATTATAATACTTTTAAGAGAAAGAAATATATAAACATTAATAAATATGAAAGAAAGTTAAGGGCAAAGTAGGAAAAACAAATCAAGTGAGGAGAGAATGTGAGATGAACTCTTGTATTTTGGAATTTAGAGCAAAATCATTCAAATTTTAGCCTCTTATATTAGGGACTGAAGGGAATAGTAGTTCATTGGGAGTTATTTGAATTTTAACTTTCTATCAATTGCAAAAGGTCGTTACTTGTACGCTTATCAAATTTAAATAATTTTAAAATTTTTAGACCACATAATTTAGATCAAACATTTTTTAAAATAATGTATCATTGAATGTTAAATTCTCGCAATTATACTTTTGTTTCTTAATTAAGCCCTTATTGATTGAAATTATCGAAAGGGTTTTTGTGAAGGGATAATTTTAAATGCTAATGAATAATCAAAATGAGATATTGACTTTCTTTATATATGTTCAAATTACAACGAGTAATCTACTTTTTCTTTAATTTTTATGCAACTAAGAAATGTTCAATATATGATTAATAAATAAAAGTGAAAGTTGAGGCTATTGCCTATCTCTATTTTTCATTGTTGGTTAACATTAATGTAACATTTATTTTTGGCTGAAAACATTGATGTATCTTGGAGTGTAGACCACGGGACACGCGCTATGAGGGTTGACCTTGTGAGACCAGTTCAGTTATCCCGTTCTTATGGCAGATTGGCAGGTTTGTGACTTTGTGGCTGATGAGAAGCAATTATATTAAGTCACTTCTCATATATGCTTTTGAGCTTTCCTTTTAAACAGGAAAAATAAAAATAGTACACCTATATAAGTAATAACGGTTCATTCGTTTTTCTTCCGCTGATTCCCTCATATTAGTGTGTATAGGAGGTTAAAAATCATGTCGCCAGTCACCTTTGTGAATATGGAAACGTGTTAAACAATAGCACATTTTAATCCTAGAACTTTCAATTGATTATGATTTGAATCTATAAACTTTAGGATTGATAGTCTCAATATTCAACTCTCAATCAATTTCAATTTTATTCTACTCTCTTTAAATTGATATTGTTTGCCCCTCCTCAACTTTGTGATGTTGGACTTTCCAAACTTTTTAAAAGTCAATAGACCAATAATTACAAATGAAACAAAATTAATTAACTAGAAATTATCGATCTTAAAATTCAGGAGTCAAAGAACTTTCAAATACTAAAATCACGAACTTTAAATTTGGGAGCTAAAAATAAAAAATTTTCAAAATATAATAAACAAAAATAGTATTAACCTGATTAAAAATAATGCTTGCCTAGCAATGCGTTTTGAAAGGTCCCTATGAAATTCCTCATTTTCGGGAAGCAGAAAGGCAGTGTCCTTGCTCACCTCTTACTTTTGGTTGTGTCCCAGGCTAGCGAAAAGCGAAGACCGCAACACTAAAATGAGATGGGTAGAGGCCCATGATATTGTTCTATTTTTTTTTATCATAATATTCAAGATCTACTTAAAGAAATGTGTTTAGTATTATACTCCCTCCGGTCATAAATATAGGACCTAATTGATTTTTTTGAAAAATCCTAAAAAAAGCAAAATAAGTTAATTATAAATTGATTTACCTAATTTTTTCTCTTATACTAGTTTATTTTACCTATAAGCTAATGGAAAATCTAAAAAGATATCAAATATGTCATGATTTAATAACCTTAACATTAATCTCTCCACAAAAAGTCAATTAGGTCTTATAGACCAGAGGTAGTATATAATAGTATATATTTTTAATTATATTTAACTTTTTCTCACCAATGATCCTTAATAAACAAGAGAAAACGGCAGAGATAAAATTAGATTGGTGGGGAGTATCATATTTTAAATACATTAACTAACATACTTAATATAATCAAAGTAGGTAAATATATTTTATACTTATGATTGGAAGTACATTTATTAGCCAAATTAAACTAAAAGTTTAAATTATGGTTTATAATTAGACTTAGCACATGATATAATAAAATTCTTAGAATACACTATTTATTTGTTAATGATGTACCTTTTTCATTATAATAAAATTGTCGTGGTCTTAATTGTGATTCACTTGTGTGCTAGTTCCCTAAAATTCGAGTTTATAATAAAAAGTAAGAGTGTTGCCCATATAAGTAGAGTTGTCCCAAATATTTGTTAACAATGTATCTTTTACAATATCATAAAATTGTAATGGTCTCATTTGCCATTCAACTATGTGCTAGTACCCTAAAATTCAGGTTTATAATTATGAATCAAGTCAGGTCAGACTTTTGCTAAATAGACCTAGGCTTAAAATGAGGAAATGTAAATTAGGTCTAGGAGCCTAAATATAGCATTTTTTTTTCAGTCTTAATCATGATTCTTCAAAAGGCCTATCAAGGTATGAAAGTTTTTTAAAGACTTATTTACAATATAGACTTTAACAAGACTTCACATTTTAATAGTTTGTTTTAAATGCAAGTCTTTAATATGTCTCAAAATCTTCATATTTATATTTTAAGACTTTTATAAGCTTAAAAAATGTATACAATATAATGTGTCAGACTTGAAGGTTTGTAGGTCAGATTTTCATGAAATAGGCACGATCTATTTACGTAATAAAACTTGTAAATAGGTCTTGTCCTGACATATTTAATAAATAGACAAAGTCATGCTAGACCTTAAACAGGTTAAACCAAAGACCACCTGTTTGAGACCTGATCTATTTTCACCCCTAACTATGGTCTATAATTACACATAGCACATGATATGGTAACATTTTTGGAACACACAGTTAATTTTTTTTTGGCCAACAAGAACACACAGTTAATTTGTTAACAACGTACCTTTTATATTATCATAAAATCGTCATGGCCTCATTGGCCATTCACATGTGGGTGCTAGTTCACAAAAATTCGAATAATTCAAAACTAAAAAGCTTATATTTTCTTAAAAGTGTTTGGAGGCGTCAACTTCTAATAAGGTCCGAGTTGCATTTTATGTTTATTTGATATATATGTAAGTAGAAAAAAATCTTAGGTTCAACAACAAATTAAGACTTCAGTTTTTTGGAGGTAAAATTTTATTTCTACTTGAATTTGCGTAGAGGTAAACTTTATTGGAAAAATTCAGTTCAAAATGATATGAAAAAACTTTAGATCGTATAAGAATCAGTTGAATAACGAAAGGGAGTGACAACGGTAGGAGAAAATGAAAATTTGCAGTTTGAATTAAAAAAAAATATCACATGGCTTGAATCTCAAATCCTTGTAGTTGTGAGATGAAGAGGATTTGATAAATTTAATTTTGGTGTCTATCTCAGAGATGGATAAGAGGGTGCTCTTGCACTTTGGACTGTCGAGGTCTAATTTAAATGTTAATTAAACATATTTCTTACAAAATTAAGAGATTATATTTATTTTCAATTTTATACCAATCAAAATAAGTTTTGGATAAAATTCGTTAACTTTAAAATATTGTATCTAGATTCTAGACTAACTAAACTAGATCCCTTGGTACAAAATAAATACTAGTACCACTCTAGCCATAGAAGCTGATTCCTGATTCGGCACATTGACGTTAAGAAGCAATCAAGCAAACATCCAAACGCGGGCCCCTCTCCACACGTTATCAATTCATATACACCTACTTTGATCTGCCTAACATCAGATCGATCATAAACTATGAAGGCAATAGTACTAAATAAATTGAATAAAATCAAATCGATCCTAACCGTCAAATAATTTTTAAATTTTTAAGTCCTCCCGTGGGCTTCGAGCATATTCTATTCAGAGCTTAAGGAGGATAATTTAACTACCATAAGGATCTGAATTAAGGATTTACGATATAAGACTGTTACCGATGCTTTACTTGCTAAGGATAATTTAATTCTTTTGTTTTGGCCGAGGGCTAAGGATAATTTAATTACCATAAGGATCTGAATATAATTCTTGGATACGATATTTATTTTAGAATTTCAATTACCTTTCAGCCTGAGCATCATGTGTTAAATTAATTTTTTTAATAATACTTTTATTGTTATTCAGTAGAACCTAGTTTGGATGCTCGTCTATTTCTCTGGTGAAAATCTAATCCAATGGAGCCTACATGTCATATTTCATCCTTTTATATGCTCATCTACATAGAGTTTTCTCCCTCTCTTTTACTCTCGGGTTGATTTTATTTTAATTTAAGTCAAACTATAGATTTATTTGGTAGCATTTGGTATCTTAAATTAAGAATTTTTGGCGAAATCAACATTATGAGGTGCTTTTTCAATAAGTGAATACTTTTTTTTGATACATTAAAAAAAAAAGAATTTCTTAAAAATAAGTGAATACTACCATAAAAGAATTTCATAGTTTTATATATGCTTAAAGTTAATTAATTTAAAATGTGGGTGATATTAACAATTTTCAATGTAATAAAAAAAATAATTTTCAAGAAGTTTGGTCTCTTAAAAATTAATAAAAAAATTAGGCACTTACCTATCTAAAAGTTTTATTGTTTTGAGGGATGAACATATGAACATGTAAAAAGTATGGACATGGCATGTGAACTCGGAATAAATGTACAATTTTTAAATGACTTGTTTATAAATTAAAAATGTACTTTCCTTTAAAAAAATAGCGACAAAAATTATTTTTATTTAAAATTTTGTTTGCGTTAAAATTATAAAATAAAAGTAGAAACAATCAAATATGAACCTTCCACAATTAAAACCCTCGGTTGATGATCTGAAAAAGAAACTTGTATATCCACTACATTAAGGGAAAACAAGGTGAAGTATAAAAGGAAACTTGGAAAAATTACAATCTAAATTTAGGTCCATAGATAATAGTGCCTTCATTAGATCATATATTACATAATATGATAATTTTCTGGTTCTAGATATAAGACATAGTTGACCTATTTTGAAATCTATTTTGTCTTAAGATTTTTTAAAAAAAAGTCAATTAGATCTTAATTTTAGGACCCGAAGAACACATAGATTTCTGAAAATATAACTTAGGACCTATTTAAGATGTAAATTTGTTCCTAATATAAGACCTTTTATAATTTTCTCACATTTTTCTACATTATTTCTATTACTACTTCTTGCTAATAAACAAGCAAGAAAGTGGTAAGAATAATGGAATGTGATTAGGGCAAATAACGTGATTTCAACTAATTTAACTATCCTTAACCTAATTAAATTATATAAATAAATAAATTTTATATTTAGGAAATGAAGGAGTAATAAAGAGCATGTTCATATATCTAAATCATCATCTGGGTCTTCATCAGAATCTGGCATCTCATCATCTGAGTCACGATAATATATGATCTCACCAATGCTAGAATCCCCGCGTTTACCACCAGAAGTGTGCTTTGCCTCAACGTTGTAATCTTCAAGAGATCTTCTCCCATCATATATTTGTATTGGTCTACCATTACCTAAGAATAACAAGATCAAGTTTTAAGGCATATCCATCATTTGAAAACTCCAAGGAAACAAAAAAAATATCTTCTTGGAAAGAAACAATTTAGACCATTTCCAAATTACATACCTTGGTGTTCAAAAGGTAGCACAACCTTGGCCCTATCAGTTCGCTCCTTCTCAGACAATTCAAGATTGAATTGCACCTGCTCAAGGAAAAACTTAATCATTTATTACAAGTCAACAAGAAGTTCATATTAACAATTTATTTTTGGAAGGTTATTTAGATTTCCAAGTTTTTACAGATTTCAAAAATCCACTCCATTTAGGAAACTGTACAACCGACCTTGGGTAGTAGGCCTGAGATGGATGATATACCATCCACTGATGAAACAGATGTAAAGCTGATTCCTTCAGGGTCAACTTTAAATTCTTCATTCTGAATACAAGCGCAGAGATATTACATCAGTCCACCAAAGTACATTAATAATTCCCAACAAAGCTTATAGATGAAGAAAGAGATCACCATCACTCTAACTCGCCCATTTCTGCGTTTGAACCTGACATTGAACTTCCCCCTCGTAAAACTTCGTTCAGACAAAGGATTCTCTGAAATATCTCCCTGACCATTTAAAGATTGATGAAATGGTTCAACATTAGCCACCATAGAGGACATGTAATCAAGAACAGGCGCAACCCTATCATCATGAAGATCAGAATGCAATAACCCAAATATACACGAAATTTGATCTGCAGCCATTATAAACCAATAAACAGAAGATACAAAGTGGTTAGCCATCAAGACAACTTTAGCCATGATTCATAAATATAGAAGAACAAAACTAGCACCCATTTTCTTGCTTTTGTAATAACAAAAAAGAACTCACCAAACTTAATCACAAAAAACCAGATAATAGTATATGACAAATAAAGAATCTATATTCAGTGCAAGAATGAATACCATGGCTCCGCAGATTGCTTAAGAAACCCGACACAGACTGCGAAGATGTAAGTCTCAACAGTTCACTTAGCTAGAAATATGCAAAAGAAATCCATCAGGATTCAAGAGGTAAAAATACAGAATTGCAGACAAAAAACTAGGAGCATAAATTGATTTCTAAACAAAGTGTAATTATGTATAATTTTCATGCCAAATGTAATACGGAAAAAGTTTCTCTGCTCTACTCAATTTATTTTCTAACTGAGCTCTAGAAGAAGAGGGGAAAAAACTCAATACCATGTGAGTCTATTTAGTATAGATTGATATTCACAGTACAAAACAATATTAATTTTAAACGTAACATGATATATACAAAACATTAACCTAATCAACTTCTCACCAAATTCCTACAAAACATGACAAGCGACTATTTTCTGTATTAAATGCAGACTTTGCTACCTGAAATCCCATTTTCACGTTAGTTACTGTACCTACATCTAAAAACAAGATAAAACCTAGTTAATACAGGATCTACCTAATTGTGTGTGAGTGTGTGTGTAAAAATGCAAGGATCTACTCTCAAGAAATAGTACAGCTCTGTTATGGGCCCCGACAAATACATTTTAGATAAACCAAGGGTTGGTGCTTATATATGTGATGTGAACGGAAACATTATGGCAGTTTTAAAGCTCTCTCTACCACATATTTTGATAAATCGTAGATTTAAACGGACATTAAAATAACCATTAACCATTTGGCCTACAGATTTCATGCAATACCAGAATTCTAGCAATTTCAATGCTATCTTGGGGTGAGAATTAGACTTAAATTATGTTCATTTGCATGCTATCTCTCTCAGAGCGAGGTGTAACTCCTTAATAGGTAACTAATTCATTTTCAGATCAGAAACAAATACATGTCTTCAAAAGTTCATGTGAAGCTATGGCAATGGAAAAAGCAGTCTCAATTTTGTCATAGATAAACAATCAAAGCAAGAGAAAGTACTGAGTCTATGGCAACGCAAAAGCGGGCTTTCTTTTCTCCAACCAGTCCTGCAGTTAAACAGATACATGTTAGATGATGCCTCGCAGAGTCGTTCAAAGTATTGGATTTCTTGCTAAAATGCCTGTTCTAGGCGCAGTTTTGAAACTTAATCCAACAAGTTACACAAGATGTTATTTGTGATCAAATCTGGCAAATTGTCAGTTTTAGGATAGTTTCGTAGAAGTAAGAAAAACACCAAAGTTTTACCTCCACCCAATTCAGTGATTACAGACAACAATTTTTCCAAATCCTTCATTGTTTTATAAGGGCTAGAAATAAGTGAAGTTTGGTTAGAAATATCGAGAACATTTCTAGATTTCCGTATCTTGTCCTTCCAACCGAGAGGATCTGTATAGCAATCCAAAATATAAATCCTGCAAACATCATGAGAATTTTATATTTTAGAGTATTGAGTGTGAGAAATATCAACTTGCTTTGATATATAAGACATAGCAACAACAAAGGATGCTCATTAAGGCCTAAAACATGATTTGACACATTAAAATTATAATGTTTTAAGGATGTCATTTCTTTTAAAAAGCATTACATGTCATTGAACCTCTCATCTAATTTTATGAATAAGGGGTAAACAAATAGATTCATATGTAAGTCAAAAACACTTACCATCTCTGAGAACATTCAATGTCCACTCCTTTTGTCTTCAAAAAAGAAATATAAGATGATGGACTTCGAGAAACTGCAACAATAATCATACCTCTATATCATAAAAAAAATTACTCAACAATTAGCTTCAGATGAAAATAAGAAAACTTATGGGCATACACAGAGAATGAATGTGATGAAAAGGTGAACTGACCTGGACTGAGATTTTCCGCTCAAAATGTGAGATGAGAGTTGAAGTAGAATGTGAGAAAAGACATCGAAGGCAAAAGGTGAATCAAGAGAATCCTTAATTGTCAAAGCGGGTGCATGTTCTCCCTCTAATGCACCATCTCGTAGCGCTCTGCAAATTGCTTCTGCCATCACTATACTATGCCAAAAGGGAAGCTACAACCTCTATTGTATGCTGTCAAGTGAAAGAAGACAGTAACCACAAATTAATTTCCATTTAGCCATGATCACATATTTAAGCACAGATGTGGTTTAAGTATAATGTAACCATAACAATATTATTATGATGCCTCATAAATTTGATAGGCACCACAAGTGCGTTGGCCTTAAAATACTCCCTCCAGTCCTAAATATAAGACCTAACTGACTTTTTCTAGAAAATCCTAAAAAGCAAAATAAATTAATTATAAATTGATTTACCTAATTTTTTCCCTTAAACTAGTTTATTTTACCTATAAACTAATGGATAATCCAAAAAGATATCAAATATGTCATCATTTAATAACCTATTTCGCAACCTTAACCTCTCCCAAAAAAAAAGTCAATTAAGTCCTATATTTACCGGAGGTAGTATTTAATTGGCAAATCAAGGTCAATCACACAAACACTTAAGATAATGGTTGTTTAGTGTGGCCGCTCCCTTTTTGCGATTCATAGAGCATGTATGTAAGCACTCAATTAAATGTGCTTAAAATTAAATGGTACAATCCTCCCTCAAGATAGAATTTTTATTCCCAACAAAGCTAGTATTCAAGAGGCTGCCAATACCCATATTCAGTTTGAAATGATTATATACCCAAATTCACTGTAACATATTCACTGCAACATGACCTATATTGGTTCACTGTAACATGCACGCACAACTTGCAGATATTAATCCATTCAGCAAGAAGACAAGTAAGAATGAAAGGGATGAAATGGCTAAGGAGGCTTACCTATTACCTATTATATGCTTCACGCCGATCGATCGTCCCTGTCGCCGTGTTAGGGTATGGCTGTATTGTGTAACGTAACGTGCGCGCGCGCCACTGTGTCTGTGAGTCCTATGTGTGTCCAAATGGATTAGCTCAAAATGGCCCACAACTATAGTACTCTGTTCCTAAATTAGGAATTATTGCCAAGTCCTTGTCATAATATATATATATATATATATATATATATATATATATATATATATATATATATATATATATATATATATATATATGATCGAATTTTGTATCAACGTGTACCAATGGGCAGTTGGTTGAGCTGGTAAGTGAACTACAACTCGTAAGGATGGAAATTAAACATGTGTTCGAATCTCGGGGAGTGCTCTTATTGGGAGAGGGATTACCTACTTCTCGAGTCCAGATTAAACATCGAATTCCCTGGTTTAATTAGATTAAAGATGTTAATTAAGTTTGTTATGAGTAAATAATATTATAAATATATCCTAAATAATATACATTTATCACCACTCTCTCTCTTCTTATTTTATTAGAGATAATCATTATTAGGGTTAAATTGGGAAAAAGTTCAGAACAATATATTTAGGAACGAATTGAAATTTAAAAGTGGTATTATATTATGAACTAGTGATGAACCCATGTGTTGCACAAATGATTTCATGCATTAAGTATCAGAAATTGTCTTTGAAAGAAGGCAAGATGCTTTGAATTATTCATATTTTTTAAAATAAATAGTATTTAAAAGAATGCAACTCGTGTGTTCTACTGATTATATAATAGAAAAAAGGGCTTAAGTGTAAAAATGAACATGCAATTGTTACGAAGGTGCAAAAATGACCATGTACAGTTTTTTGGAGTACAACTGACCATCTAATTTCAAAACTAGGTCAAAATGGTAATCACGTTTAATTTTTTCACTTTTGTACGCAATTTTCTGAAATGTTTGATATAATAGTTTTGGGGGATAACTTATTCATATTGAGTAATTGTTCTCAGTTGTCACTGACAAGCCCATGAACGCAAAATAATAGCTGATATTCCTTCATCATATATTTTTACTCTTATATATTCATTACCAATGTCGAATTTCTCATAAACGGTGAATAATGTAGCGTTGAAGAATATATTTACCATTTATGCATCATGTAACAACATAATTACTATATGAGAATTAGGGTTGATAGATGATCGGTGCAACTTATAACTTAATAAAGGGTTTAAATAAAGATTTTTCGTTATAAAATGTTCGCCTTGAATTAAGATTATGTTAATTCATACTCCCTCCGTTCCTAAATATAGGACCTAGATGACTTTTTTGAAAAATCCTAAAAAAAGCAAAAAATAAGTTAATTATAAATTGATTTACCTAATTTTTTCTCTTAAGCTAGTTTATTTTACCTATAAGCTAATGGATAATCTAAAAAAATATCAAATATGTCATCATTTAATAACCTATTTCGCAACCTTAATCTTTTCAAAAAAAAGTTATCTAGGTCTTATATTTAGGAACGGAGGGAGTATAATGGGTCAACTCACAGTTTTAGTCCCCACTTAGTGAGAAAGTTAGAGAAGGAAATATGCTAGACAATCTTACTCTTACCTCTATTTAATGTGAATAGGCTAATTCGAATATACAACCTCAGATTCTACCACATGTTGACTTGAATATACTAGTTTATGTTCATTCATATTTGTTCTTTAAATGGGTGTAGTCAACAACCGTTGTTGTGAGGGTTGTGCTATAGTTCTTTGGTCAAGTAGTAGTAAGTAGTAACTCATCCTTTTACTGCGAAAATTGTTGTACTCTGTTGAGCATCAAAATTTATATTTTCTTCTCCGTTTAGATCACATATTACTTTTATGTAATTCAGTTTTATTCACCATGCTCATAATTAATAACCTCTTCATGCATAAATGATGTCAATCATTTGAATAAAAGTTTCATCATCTAATCAGGTTTACCATTGGTGCGTTGTAGTTTATTCTTTAAATCATTGGTTAACAGTTAAAAAACTATAGAATGATCTGAGTAATATTATTTTCGAGCAAAGTTTTCATAGCTAATAAGTACAAATCTAGCTAAATATATTCCCGGGCTACTTACATTTGTCCATAAGGCTTTCAGCGTATCAAGTGTAAGCATTGTTTACTTAAATTTTTAAGACTCAGTGGGCCTATTATCCATTCATTTTCAGCCAGTTCAGGCTATGAAGTTAAAGTAACGTAACAACCTTTTCTTTTGAAAGGACATCGGTAATTTTTTTTTTTTTTTTTTGCTTAGAGTCTTCGGTGTCCGGCCTTTTCGGGGAACCGACTAATCCAAAGTTGCCCCGGGATTCCCCATTTTGGGGATGACGACTTCCCAAGGGTTCGAACCCATGACCTGGTGGGTACGTGGTGTCTTACCTTCCCCTTTCTTACCAGCTGGTCTACGCCCCTTGGACTAAAAGGACATCGGTATTGATTATAGGTGCAGGAGGACTTATTGTAGATCTTACTCCTGGTTTGCATTTATTATATAGGTGCAGGATGTAAATTTGTGCATAGCTCTAAGGAATCACTGTCACCTCTTCAAAAAGAAACGAAGAATTTTAATTTGTTTGATTGTACACTCATTCATAAGCTTCACACATTTTTCCTGTGTAAAATGCCTGGTCGGGAGGATATATTTCAGGAACCACTATTAGTGGACTAACTTGCACGGGGAGGGAATATAAGAGCATCGATGTTGAAAGGAACGACTATATGTATATGTAAGCTATATGGTCTGATGGCTGCGTACTTTTAGGGACAAGTTGATTTATTTTTCATTTATTCTATATTTTGTTCTGTTGCTTTTAGTTCTTGCTTGTACTGTTCTTTTCTCTTCCCCCTCTTTTTATACTTTCTGTATAGTTTATTTGGCAGAATATCCAAATTCTAAAGTCTTCTGGTCAACCGTCGCATTTTCGCAAGTTCGTTTCCTTCGCGTCCTTTTAAAAGTACTGAAAATAACCTATCATTACCTCGTGATTTCTAAGAAACTCATTTGGTTGAGTTTGACCGAGATTTTTGATAAACTTAAACGACTATTGTGCAAGGTGTCACTTCGTTTGCATTGAAGCAATAGATTTTTGCATCAGGGGATGTGTTACCAATCACCCCTTTAGAGACATTATAGATGATGTAAGATTGATGTTAAGTAGAGATTGACAGGTAATACTTAGACATAGGGACAGGGAACATATGCAGGAGGCAGATTACTTAGCAAAGATGACCCATACTTTATCCGAACCTTTTTGTATCTTTGACTAAGCTCCACCTAACTGTCACTGGGTGGATTTTGATCAAAGAGATTGAACATTGTATCTTCTTTTTGTAATATAGTAGTATGCAGTTTCATTAAAAAAAAAGAAATGGGCCCTTACATCATTTGAAGTGGAGATAGGCCTATGGGAGAGAATGAATAAAAATTAAATATGAATGCATACTCAGAATTCTATTTAATTAAAATTTAATGGAGTGTAATTTGGGTCAAGTCAAATTATTGATCTTGATAGTGGTAATAAGGATCCGCTACCAGAAAAGAAGGTCGTAGTCGTGCTCAAATGTCGAGTGAAATCAAACCGCGATATATTTATAAGTTATGTCGCGGTTTGCTTCTGAATCACGACATAAAGCACTCATGTATTGTTTTTTATGTAAAAATAAAAAAAACATACATTGCAGGTGATTTCAATCCTAAATTAAAGCATGTCGCGTCATCATATACAACTTAAAATTAAAAAAAAACGGGTGTGACAACATTTTTTCTTAAAAAATTATGTCACACCCCAAGCGCGACAAAAGGTTAAACTCTTTTTAATTCAAAAAATGCATGTCACACAAAGCTTGCGTGACATACCTCTTTTTATTATTTTGGGTTAATATGCAAATCCACTTCGGAAGTATACCAAAAGATGTAGATATAACCCTAACATATTTTCAGATGCAATTTTGACCCGGAAGTAAAACTTCAATGCAATTTCACCCTTCTGTTAGTCAAAACTGTTTATTTTTGTGCACACTGACTCAAATATTCTCCTTATTATATTTTATTCTCTTCAGCTTTCCCACCCAAATCCCAACCACCACCCCACCACCACCACCACAGTCCACCACCACCGCCCCAACCCCCTCAACCACCGCTGTTGCCCTAGCCCCCCAACCACCACCACCACAACCCCCCCCCCCCCCGCCACAACCACCGCCGCCCCAACCCCGCCCCCCCCCACAACCACCACCACTGTTTATTTCTGGACATCGACTTCCTTGTTCATGGCTGGAGCTCTAGCGTCGGCACCAATCACCAAATTGGACAAGATCTCCAGCTTAGTAAAGAAAGCAATCACCGTCGTTGCCGCAATCATGGTAACCGCAGCATTCACTGGAGTCCCAAGCTTCGCATCCACATGAGCAAACCAAGGTGGCATCATATGTGTCAAATACCTCGTCATCCCCTTCAACGCCCCCCGCCGTCGCCACATCCTTCGCCCAATCCATCCCCACCGCACTAAACGCCACTGAAAACGCCGCATCAACATCTATATACGTGTACGGTTGCATGAGGCAAAGTGTTATAGTCAGCAAGCAATATGCCAAAGTGGTTATCACTATGTACCCCACAAGCCCTATAGGGATGTCATGCGCAAAGTTTTTGTTCTCCTCGCCATGGTGGTGGTTGTTGGGGGGGGGGAGGGGCGGGGTTGGGGCCACGGTGGTTGTGGCGGGGAGAGGGTTGAGGTGGTGGTGGTGATGGTTGGGGGGCTAGGGCGACGACAGTGGTTGGGGGGTTGGGGCTATGGTGGCGGACTGATGGTGGTGGTGGTGGTTGGGGTTTGGGGTGGGAAAGTTTAAGAGAATATAATATAATAAGGAGGGCATTTGAGTAATTGAGCACAGAAATGAATAGTTTTGACTGGCAGAAGGGTGAAAGTGCACTGATTTTTTACTTCCGGGTCAAAATTGCATATGAAAATATGTCAGGGGATATCTGTACCTTTTTGTATACTTCCAGGGTGGATTTGCATATTGACCCTATTATTTTATATATCGTGCAAGCTTTGTGCGAAATATAAATTAAATAATTACGTGACCGTTTTGAACGGTCATGTAATTGTCTTTTATTTTTTAATTCAAAAAAGTAGGCCACATGAAACTTGCTCGACGTACTTTTTTTATTTTATATGACGCACAAAACTTTTGTGATGTGCATTATTTTTTCTCTATATAAACTTCATAATCCATATTTCCTCTTTCATTATCCTCCTTTTCTTCCCTTTCGTTATGCTCGATTTCTTCATTTCCCCTAAATAAAATTGTTTCTTCATTTTTCTTATACTTAACTAATTGTTTTTTCTTATTTTTCCATGTTTTTTGTTTAAGCATTATAATTTCTTTTCCCTACTATTTTATTTCTTCTCCAGGCCATGTCTTCCTACTCTTTATCCATCATATTCAATAACCATTAAATTTTTAAGAAATGATATATTCAATAAACCTAAACAATATTTATAAAATATCTATTTTTAATATATTCAATAACCCTATTACTCTTTCTCCATTGTAATCAATAATAATACTTGCTATTGCATTTTATAATTAAATCCAAAGTCTATGTCGCTGTAGTTGGCGTGACATAAACCTTAAATTTTTTTAAATACTCTATCTCGCCCTTGAGTTGTTTTTCTTTTTAAAATAAAAACGTACTCCCTTCGTTCCTAAATATAAGATCACTTTAGTTAATTTGGGGAGATTAAGGAAGACAATAAAATTACATGATCTCCCCAAAATCCCCTCAATTACTTAACTTTAAAAGGAGGAAGGGTTATTCAATGAAAAGAGGGGTATAAGGGTAGTTTGGGCAAAACTTGAGATAAAATAGAAAGTGATCTTATATTTAGGAACTTATTCACTTCCCCAAAGTGATCTTATATTTATGAACGGAGGGAGTATCTCACATTTCTTGGAGCGCTAAAGTGTGGCATAATTTATTTTAGAAAGGCTACATATGCCGCGCTCAAACATGCTTTTATCATCTATTTCTGTGGTCGACATAAAGCTTTATGGCACTCATTTATATCGCATTTGAGAAATTTGCGAAATACACCTAAAATGGTGGTTAAATCCGCGACAATGGATTATTTTCTCATAGTGATCCAAAAGCGTATCAATACAAAAAAAATCCTAATCGTATAGTATATCGAAACTAGTTATTAATTAAAATGGAATATTCTCACTTTTTAAGATGATAGGCATTGACTGGCAAATAAAGAAACAAAGATAATAGGCATTGACTGGCAAATAAAGAAACAAAGATAATAGGCATTGACGTGATTTGAAGTGTTAATGGATAAACCTTATTTCATAAGAGGTTGGAACCTTCTAAATTTTAAACATGTTATAATTTATACGCTTCTCCCCATTATTATTTGCGTGCCTGCTTTCAGCATTTCGGAGTGGAGATTTTTACAAGTTTGGATTTTATTTAAATATTGTCACCTTTAATTAGACACTCATTAAACGATGGGAATCTTGTCACTCTTCGTTGCTTTCCCCATTGAGTAAATCTAGCCAATGGGGCAATGAACATTAATGACTTGTTTGGTTGGTAGGGAAAATGTTAAAGAATTAGAAAGTTTAGAAAGTTTAGGTTTTTGTGTAATTTACATATATCCCGGGGTCCACAAGTTTTCTCTCTCCATCTCACACTTTTTCTGGGCCCCACACAGTTTATTTTTCATCATTACTTAATTTACCCCTACTTTCCATCTTTACCCCTTCCACTTTCCAATTCTTAACTTTCCTTCCCAACACCAAACGGACCCTAAGGAAAGTAAGCTTACTTTTCTCGTATCTAATACTACCTCCGGTCCTAAATATAGGATGTGGATAACTTTTTTTTTGGAGAGGTTAAGTTTGTAAAATAGTGTATTAAATCATGACATATTTGATATATTTTTAGATTATCCATTAGTTTATAAGTAAAATAAACTAGTTTAAGGGAAAAAATTAGGTAAAGCAATTTACGAATAACTTATTTTTGCTTTTTTAAGGATTTTTCAAAAAAGTCAATTAGGTCTTATATTTAGGACCGGAGGGAGTACATCTTTCTCTTTACAACAAAATCTAAATCTTTCATTTATTCATTTTCTTAATCATAAATATGATGAGGCCATTGATTTAGCCATAAAATATTCGAATAAATGTACGAAAGTAGTGCGCACCGACGGACGAATTATTACAGATACAAACACAAGGGAGCACCTGGGATCCAATGCGAGGCATTAATCCATGATGTATGTTGCATATCTTAAAAGTTTGACACTTTAAATCTTCTACTGATAGTCAACTTGGAGTGTGTGGTTGAGTGGCAAGGACCCATTCACCCTTAACCAATTGTCTGAGGTTCGATCCCTGACGTTGGGTATGGAGAAACATTAAATCTCCCAGGCCAGCTGTCCCACCCTTTAAGGTGCCTACAAATCAGCGGGGGATTAGTCTCTCACTTGTCGAGTGAGGGGATACCTTGATCATGTATAAAAAAAAATCTGCTACTGATAGTCAAAAGCCTACTTGCATAATTCCATTTTGAAGAAGATTTATTTTTTAAAGCCTACCATGAAAAAGTTTATAAACGTGAAAGTCAACTTTTTGGGTTTGTCAGTTCAAAAAACAACTTATTGGGTTTGGCTTCTTAATTTAATTTCAAAAAAATAGCTCAGGAAAAAAGCGCACAATACAATGGATAAGGGAACACAGGCTCAGTCACCCCATGATATACATGTCTATCATTAGGTGCTTCGGCTCTTCTATGCCAAATTCTCGAAAGCTTTTAAGCAAGTATTTGAATAATATACTATACACAACTGTTTCAGCATACATTATTTTCAAAAAAAGCTATGCTCGAACTTTCTAAAACTCAACAGTTTTCAGTGTGCAACAGTACACTGAAAATGACTCAACAAGAGCATATACAATTATTACTTTTCAAACATTCTAATCTAATTAAGTACTAATAACACAGACAAAAGCTGTTAAAGGACTCCAATGCCACATGTTAGTATTGGTTTTCTTGGTTATGCCAATAACACGTGCTCGTAACTAATAACACAACTTGCATTTTATAAAATTTCTGAAAAGATCATGCTAAAGCAGGGGAATTCCACTATATTATAATAATCATAAAAAGATTAGGCAAACCCCATGTAATTTCATCATACCATAGTAAAGTTCACCATTCCAACATGCAACAAACAAAATGAGTATAGACACAACATAACAAAACAAATAGAAGAGGATAGAAAACACGAAGAAAATGCAAGGTCAATGAGGTCAATCATGGTACCCAAACTCTCATTGTAGTATTAGGTAAGTGCTCAACATGATCACATTCCACTTGTCCCCAATATTATAATCATTACAATAATACCTAATCCTAAAGTTCTGAGATTGCCCAGAAGGACCACACCTATATAAAATATAGCATCACTTAGTCACAAGATAGCGACCTAGATAGCAACAGAGCAACCAAAAGTTGTAACACTTGGATCTTTTTGCTCAGATTTGGAAATCCACCAATCCGTTAAATAAAAAAAAAAAAACCAAGAACCTTTTTTCCCCTTTCAATTGCATATTCCAGTATCTCTCATAAACGTCCATATCCAAACACGCCACATGGGCAAAACCACTTGAATTTTATCATTTTCACTCTCTCTCCCTCTCTCCCTACCTATTGTAACGCTTTTTAGCCACTTTCACGAAATTTCTCTCTCCTCGCGCTTTTTTCATGTATAAATAAAAAAAACGTGAGATGCTAGGCTTAACAGTTTTCTTCATTTTCTCGCTTTCTCTCTTCATGTGAGTCTTGCTTGCATTTTTGCTTCTTCTCTTCCGTTTCTTCAGGATTCTCATCACGAACGAACGTATTAATGCATTTCTCTCTCGCAATGCATTAGATTAATGAATTTCGCGTTTCTTTTTTCTTACATTTGGATTTCGAACTGTGAAGGCGAAAATTGGAGGCGCGAATTGCAGAGATTTTATTTCTTAGGCATTTGTTTCGAGTATGGGAGCGACTGTGGTAGAGAGAGACGACGAGCATGACGTTGGAAGGAGGAGGATAAAGATTGGAGTATGCGTTATGGAGAAGAAGGTGAAATACTGAAATGTGGTTAATAGAATCTCTGTTTTCGTTTAATTTCGCTTTTCGATTTTATTTCCTTCTCGAAAACCGAGTTTACGATGAGTTTTACGAATGCGTATTATTCTGTGGCCTCTTTGCGGTCTTCGTTGATGGTATTGTTTTGGATTACAGGTTTCTTCGCCGCCTATGAAGCAGATTCTTGACAGGTTACAGGCATTTGGTGAATTTGAGGTATGAGAAGTGAACGTTGGAGTTTTGGTGTTTGCTATTTATTTAGATTTTGATTTTACATTATTCTTTTGTGTTTTGGCCAATTTGCTTGTGCTTGATGTTTTGTTTTGGAGATATTATCTGCTGATGTTTATTCTCTGCGACTCTGTTCTTGGATGATAAAAGTTTATCAGTGTTGGTTGTTATATCATATATTTTTGGCTTAGTTTTTTTTTTTTGCTCTGTGGTCATGCGTGTTCTTTGTTATATTTGTAGATCAAGCTATTTGGGGACAAAGTCATCCTTGAAGATCCAATAGAGAGGTGTGTTGAATATTTGTGGCTGTGTAGTGTTTAAACTGGTCGACTTGCCGTACTACAGTGGTCGATTTTGTGTGCTTCTTGTTATTCTTTTTAAATCTGAATGGCGCATTTGTTTGATTTTAACTCTGTTCATGCACTATTTAGTTGTAAAATGGTGCTTATACTTAATCGGCAAACAGAAAGTGGTCATCCTCATTTTTCTTGCTTATCAGAACATATAGACATTTGCATTGGCATGAAATATCGGTTGTTTTGAACTAAGGCAAAGTATAATGAATACATTAGTAAAACTCTGATTTAAAACTCTCCCCCCCAACCCCTTTTTTATACAAGATTTATAACTCTTTTTTGGTTATATGATCTCATTATTAACGAGAAGCCATTTTATGGTAAACAAAAGGACCTTTCACACTTTGTATAGGTTAAATTGATCTTAATAAAAAAAAAAGGAAATCATAATCATTTCACTGCCAGTTATTTTTTCCATTATGAAAAGAGAAAATGACTTGCATATACAACAACTACAAACAACAGTAAAGCCTTATCCCACTAGGTGGACTTGGCTACATGGATTACACAAATTGAGTGTAAACTGATTTTTAACTTGTTTCTCCGTTTCCGACAAAAAAAAACTTGTTTTGTCGTTTTTGTCAAAGATAAAATGCAAGTTCATAAAATTGTGGTGAGTACGTTTTCATTTCTCTTGCTCTTGCTTTCTACTAACATTCTAAGGAAATGAGGATTGTAAATACACTATTCCATTGTCGTACATATTTTATTACTTTTCAATAGCTACTGATTGCTTCCAGCGATGTTTTCCTTTTCCCTTCATTCATCCAAATAAGTGGTAATCTAAATATCATATTCACAGTTTTGTTTTGGAGGAAATAATGGAATATTATGGTATGAAGTTATTGCTATTGTCTACTCATGGTAGCATCTAGTTTTTTTTTTAATTGTCTGGTATTGATGCATGATGTGTTCCTTTTTAAGAATCTTTTATCTTCTAGATTATGATATGGAGCAATAATGAGTGCCAGTGATGCATTACTGTTTAACCTAAAATTTCCTGCATAAGCTCAGGACTGTTACTTATGACTCATGAAGGCGTTAACCTCATATGCTCTTTGATCGAATATACGTTATAAATTTGTTGCCATTCACTTGTGGGCCTCTGGGGTTGTGCTTTATGAATACTAATTTTAAAATATTTTTTGTTATTTCAGCTGGCCATTATGTGATTGTTTGATTGCTTTCTATTCCTCTGGGTATCCCCTTGAAAAGGCTGAAGCTTATGCTGCTCTGAGGAAGTAAGCTTGCAACTCTGTATTGTGTTATTTATCGTTTCTGTCACCATTTGTCTGTTTCTTAGTTTGTGCTTTACAAAGTGTTGGGCTGTCCAACTTTAGGTTTATGGCCATACTTTTGAGAGACAGTTATTCGTTCAGTCATAAAATGCTAATTCTATATGACATGCTTATTCATAAGGTATATGCTTGACAATTAGCTTTTCACAGGAACCATTTCCAAAAATGTGGCATTAAGTTTAGCATGTGTAAATGGAATTCGGGACCTCAAACTTAAGCTATTGGTAGGTGCTTAATAGTTAGAACCTTGTTATTTTAAGAGGTAGTGGTACAAAGTAGACCTTGGTTTTATTGGTTGCATTAGATGTCAGGATGGTTGCATCCTCTGTGTAGTTTGATTTGTTAGAAATATCATGAAACCAAATCATGTGTACAGTTGATATGAAAGCCATGATTTTTTAGTTTTGTGGCTTCCCATGCAGATTTATTTATGTGAAATGTGTGTGCCATTGCCAACTCATCTTGTAAATCTTGTCTTTTAGCTTTGTATTAGGCTGCTATGTGTGGATATTCAAGAATGGTGGTCATGGGACATTAAATTGTTGCTATGAAGTCTGTGAAACATTAGAATTTTTTTGCTCATCTTTATTCTTAATCTGCTCTATGTTTTTATACGGCGTTCTTTAGTCCTAATATACTGAATATTTATGCATATATGAAGTTTTTTTAATTTACAGGATTTTTTGGTATATATTTGTTTTCCACCAATGGTTATAGCAGTTCCATCATATAAGGAAACTGGTTTTGTGGGCTAACAATTCTTATCCACTGTGATCCAGACCTTATTTAGTAAATGAGCTTGACCCACAGCACCTTCTTCATGATCGAAGGATGGTATATGAGGTAAATTAGTTTCTTTCCTTGTGTGGTTTTTTAATATAACTTTTATGACATCATTTTAATGTGTCATAATTGGGAAAAATTAAAGATGAACAAGCTTTCATTACTTGTAGTGCTTTTAAATGTCGGTGTAGGCTGATAATTTCAGCCCTCACAAAAATTAGGAGGGAAAATAAAATAAAAAATGATTTTAACTACCTAGTAATTTGATTATTTTCCAAATCTGTATTTAAGGATTTTATCTTTTATGATTTTATTTCACAAATTATATTTATGAAGCTTCAATAAAAATACATGGTGATAAGAGATTCCAATTCTGTTCTAAGTTTTCGATAGGGGGTCTTACTTGGCCTTACAATAAGGTTTGACTCTATGCCATTTTTGGGCTCATATGAAGTCTGATTTTATATATTATCCATAGCTTAACCTAAATCCCTTCCATGAAGACTTTAGCTGTTATTGTCAAAGGATTGGTCAGTTTGTGATATCCATATGAACACTTCTCCTACAAATTAGCTGAATGTATGCTCAGTAAATATAATTCGAGATTAGTTACAATCAAAATGCTTCATGATATTCCTCTCACTATTCAGAATTGGTTAACTAATTTTCAATTTTTGGGATTCAAGCGTCTTGAGATGTTTGGAATTCCTGTTCCAAAATATGCCCTTTTACATAGGGAATTTCCATGCCAAGAGTTGGATTATTTTATTGAGGAGGATGATTTTGTTGAGATCCATGGTATGCGTTTCTGGAAGCCATTTGTGGAGAAACCTATTGATGGTGAGCTTCTTTCTTGGATTTAAGAGTCAAAATCTCTTAGCTCAAGACTTGTTCATATTTGTGCTTATTAGTATGCGTTTTTATTGGTTTCCATGCTCCTTTTGTTTGATAAAATAATTGGCAAAGGTATATTTGCATCATTTGAACCTGCAAAGCAGCTGATTAAGTCCATGGGGGTGTGGGTGTTGTGCTAGACTCAGGCTGCTTTCAGGGTGGATTTTGAAAATGATGATGCCATGATAGTGGGAAGAAAAAGGAGAGATGATTTTTTTTTTGTAAAGTGTGTTGGAGACAGATAGAAATAGAGTGATAAGAGGGAAATCAAAGACCTGAGGTAGAAATTGAGAGATAAGGGGAGAAGAGAGAAAAATTGGGAGAGAGAATAATGATCAATAGCCAATCTCAATTTCAATTTTTCAAGCTTAACAATAAGAAAAGACTAGGGCTATTCATAGAGATTCCTCAATGATAAAGTTTAAGCAAAAGAAGTTGAACTAAATATCCCATGAAAAGGTTTTTCTTTTATTGTTTATGTTTGGCCCCCAGGAAATACAGATGCCTACATGAGACATGCAACACAAACCTTCATTTGTATGCTTAAAAAATTAGTGAAGGTAATCTAGGTGTATATCTGAAAGAATGCCAGACAGTGCAACTAATAATCCATGTACATTGTGTTGGGTTGCTTAAAGATAAAGTTTGAGGCTAAGGATCTATTTTTATTATAAATCTCAAATGAAGAAATTATCCATGGGACAAACAGCCATAGATATAAAAATGCATAAATATGTCTGTTATGAACAAAATGAAAATGCATAAATATGTCTGTTATCAACTTGTTCAAGGTAAGTAAATATCATTCAAATGATTGGAATGGGTGAATAACATTTTTATTAGTGAAATAAGAAATTTTATCACAAGGAATGAAAGAAAGTTGAAGAAAAAACCAATTGCTGAAAGCTGTGGGGGAATAGTAGTCTTGTTATGTTGTGGATCAAGAATCAAATTTATTTTGCTCCAGCTAGGGCAACAGAAAAGGTGCCAAGACTTCTAAAATTTGACCCCACTCTAAATCACAATATCCAAACTTTCGAAGACAGACTTTAAATAATATATGCTTGCTTTTACTTTGCTATCCTTCATTGTCAATTGCACAAGGCAAGGGGTGCAACTATATGAAATTGTTTATCAATATCTAAACCATTGTTTAAGAAGTAAAAATCTGCATTCTGAGTATGAAGTGTAATGCTAGTTTGACTTGTTCATATACCTTAGGCATGTTAGGTCCCCCCCCCCCTTCTCTCTCCTGTTCTGGCTCAAATAAATACTTTGGCTGTGGAAAAGAGAATTGCATATTTATTGGGGTAGAATATTAAGATTTATCTTTAAAACCTTGGCATGATCTTTGGCACAGAAGGTGATCTGTCAATTGTGCCTCAGAAATCTAATTAAATGTTGGTCGAAACCATGTGTGTAACTCTGGATATGATAACGGCCGTTGTTTGAAAATTTGCTATAGAAATTTTTGCATGTTACAGATCTTCGGGTGAATGGAAGTCATTTTAATTTGCTTTAATCAACTGATCATTTAAGGAGTATATGCAAAATGCTGTTCTGAATAGATCACCTCTATTCCATGTATTAGCAATTAGGATTATTTTAGTTATTTTATGCATATACAAACTTGTGAAGGGCCGACTTGGCTCAGCAGTAAGCTCGCTTCCTGTGGGGTTTGAGGTCGTGGGTTTGAATTAGTCTCTCTGCATAAAAGTAGAGGTAAGACTACCTAGTGTATTCCCTTTTCCACCTTCACCAAGTGGGGAGCGAATTGGGTTGGCCCTTATACATATACAAACTTGTACATATGTTCTCTTTGATTTGGTTATAACTCTTATTTTTGTGATTTCTTGAAGCTGATGACCACAGGATAATGATATACTATCCCAGTTCTGCAGGTGGAGGTATGAAGGAATTATTTAGGAAGGTAATTTTTAAGCTGATAAGTTTCTTTTCCTAAAGTAGGCAGGCTAATGTACTGTTTACTTAAAATGGTCAAGAAAGCATTCTTTTGTTTGCAAGTGAAATTTAAATTTCATTTTATGATATCTAATTTGAACAACCAATTTTTTCAAGGTGGAATTCTTTGCTACATAACCAGAAATTTCCATCTCATACAATTATTGTGCTGCATATATGCATATTTTGTTTCTGATATTAATCCAAACCATTCCTAAGCTTTCTTTTAGGAGCTTTGGTTCTTGAGATATTCAGTTCCTTGAACAACTTTTTGGTTACTTTCACCAAGTCATATGAACGAGAAATAATTACACAATTTTTGGTCTTAGTATTGATATATTATGATCTAAGGTTGGAAATCGATCAAGTGAGTTCCACCCAGAGGTGAGGAGAGTGAGGCGTGAAGGATCCTACATATATGAAGAGTTCATGCCAACTGGAGGGACTGATGTAAAGGTTTGGCATTTAGAGACTAGTACTACAATCATTATAATTTTTACTTGTTCAAGTTCTTTGAATATTTTTACTTGTTCAAGTTCTTTACTTAATTTGTAATGTTAGAATTGTTAAGTGAGGATATGATAGAAAAATAACAGGTGTATACTGTGGGCCCTGAATACGCTCATGCTGAGGCAAGGAAGTCCCCTGTTGTTGATGGTGTTGTTATGAGGAATCCAGATGGGAAAGAGGTAAGTGCCATGCCTAAGATTATAGTCTCTTCTTCCTTATTGTTGTACATAGTTTTCCTTGTTTTTCAATGTGTGCAAGTTTGTTACCATAATTTAATTCTCTGAATTGGCAATCAATCCTCACCTCTGGGGGCTTGAAAACTTTCAGATAGATTTTCATGTAGAAAGCGAGTCCTTTCCTTTGTAAAGGGGGCTTGAAATCAGTACTGGTGAAGGCCATAAAAATGTCAATGTATTTAGCACATGAAAATTAGGACTAAATAGTTCTTTGTATGATATTCATAAAAAATCTCATTTTACAAGGCATGATTTTTTCAGCTGTTTGTACATAGCTTGAATAAATGGGGATTGTCTTTGACTAGTTAACTTGGTGTATCTTTGTTCATTACACATGTTTTTCACCAAATTTATACAAGGTATAATATAATTTTTTCAGTCAATAAATCTATATATTAATTTGGCAAGCAGACATATTTCAGGGCAGGCTTGACTTTCTGGCCTGTGACATAATTTTTGTCTATCATTTTTTTGGCAGATAAGATATCCTGTATTATTGACACCTTCAGAGAAGCAGATGGCAAGAGATGTTTGCATTGCATTTAGGCAAGCGGTAAGCTGAGTAAATGTGGGAACTGTACATTTTGCAGTGAGATAGTTTGGCTTGTTCTATTTTATATTCGGCCAATACAGTTAATTAAACTGGTTCTCTTGTAATGGTTGAAATATTTGTATTGAAATTCTATGTTGATCCTTGTTATTGGACCATTTATTCTTGCCTATGAAGCTATGATTCCATTTAAATCTCTTTTCCACTTCAAGTTACTTGAAGTTCGATTGCTGCTGACTCTTGGTTCCTTTTGTAGCGCTTTTCTCTTCTCCCTGAGATTATATCTGTATTCAATGATTTAAATAGCCTAGTGCAAATTCTCCTGGAGATATTTAACCATCTTGATTTGTCCAATCAGAAGTTATTTCATTATTAGGAAAAAAGATTGTGATCATTACATTGTGGTTTGAATAAATGTACAGCTGATCACCGATTTTCTTTATGGGAAGTGTGTAGTTGGATATCTTATTTCTTTTCATTTCTTTTTAATTAAATGCACTGTTGGCTTTTGTTTCTGTGTGTATTCTTTATATTGTTGTATATCTTATTCCACCTCACCCCAGTTATAGATTTTTGAATAAATTGTGCCTTCCACATCATATCTTTGTAGGTTTGTGGGTTTGATCTCTTGAGATGTGAAGGACGCTCATATGTTTGTGATGTAAATGGATGGAGTTTTGTCAAAAACTCACACAAGTAAGAGATTGGATATTCTTTTTGGTGTTTATTTTTGAATTGGAAGCATAATTCAAAATAGAAGTAACTTATTATTTATGAGTCTGGTATGGCATCCAAAGGAAAGGGTGCAAGTGTTGGAGTGGTTACAATACTGAAATGAAGTTGAAATTCAGCATAATTGAAATTCATTGAGTTTTTCTATTTTTAACTAGTTCTTATTTATTCTTCCCCTCATATTATTTCAGTTTTTATTATCTCAAAAAATTGAATATCCCCTACTTTTCTTGGATGTATTTCACTGCTTGTGATTAATCCTTGTTTGACCAAAAAAACAGTCACTAAATGTGAATTTTCATAATATCACAAAAGATGTGTATAGACTGAAAAATGAGGAACTGAGTAAAGAAAAATGAATTATTTGATATTCAAAATCTTAAAGCTATAAAGCTTAGTATAAATCTCAAGAAAAAAATATTAGCATAGGTGTCTCGGTGAGTTGGATCTAGAGATAGAATCCACTCTTTCTCAATAATTTGGTCTCAGTTTGTTGCATTTCAGACAAAACTAATACTATACTATACTACTATAGACCTTCTCTCTAAACTCCATGTTAACTTTGGTATCAAGCTGTCTTTACTCCAATAGTCAGCAAATGACAGATAATCTACTTCCAGACTTCAAGTAAACTATTTTCTTGACTTGTAAATTCTGCTGTGATGTGAATCAGAAATGTGAATTTTTTTGCACTTGACAGTTACTGAATCTTTTTGACAACCTATCCATTCTTCTGGTATTTCCACTGAATAACTGGTTTTTTGGGGACAAAAATCACATGTTTTGTTCTGCTACTGAAGGTACTATGATGATGCAGCATGTGTGTTGCGTAAGTTGTTATTAGATGCAAAAGCACCTCATCTTTCTTCGGCAATACCACCAACTCTACCATGGAAAGTGAATGAACCGGTTCAACCTTCAGAGGGACTGACCCGTCAGGGAAGTGGCATAATTGGCACATTTGGGCAATCTGAGGAACTGCGTTGTGTAATTGCAGTTATTCGCCAGTATGTTTTATATATTTCTGTTGAACTTCTCAAATCTTGTCTTGATGAATATTCTGTTTTGGCAGTGGTGATAGAACTCCTAAACAGAAGGTGAAGCTGAAGGTTACTGAGGAAAGGCTACTTAATATAATGTTGAAATACAATGGAGGGCGACCTAGAGCTGAGGTGATAATATGCTTCCTCTGTTCCTCAAATATAAGGTCCTTTGAACCGAATTGTTGTTTCCTAAACAAGTCAACCTTAAAAATAATATGTTATAGAAATAACTCTTTTGCTATGATGATAAAGAAAGAACAGTAGAGAAGAATGATTTTAGAGGGTTGAAGACAAGAAATAGAGAACAGAGGGGTCAAAGAGAGAAGAGGCCGTCGGCCATAAGAGACAAAGAGAGACACCGGCCGTCGGCCGTCAAATACAAATTCAATTCATAATTCAAAGACAAGACTACTAGACTCTTACAATAAACCCTAGTTATATAATCTTGACCTAATTAGAATTGGGCCTCACTAAACCCTAAGCCCAACATATACTAGCAATAATAATTAAATTAACAAAACATAATAATAATCCCAAACCCTAATTACCCAATCAATCTAATTAATTGACTCAATCAATTAATTAATAATTGACCAAATCAATCAACTAAATTAACTATTTTATTCTAAATATTAATTACATAACAATACTTCCCCCCTAAAAGATCCTTGCCCTCAAGGATCACATAAAACAAAAACTGAAAAAATTAAACGTTCTTTCTGTTGATTGCTTCTTTCTGTTGATTGCTTCTTCTTCTGCTAATTGCTTCTTCTCTTTTCTGCTTAGAGAGCAAAATCCTCCAAGAAGCATAAAAACTAACTCTCCCTTGAACCATATTTGTTGCAGATTTCTTGTAGGAGAGAAATCAATAATTAAAACCCAATTAGAAAATCCTCTTGCCCCCTTGAAGGTGTACCATGTCAGCCAAAAATTTGGGCCTATTTCTTCTTGAAAGATAAAGTTCATATACTCATTATTACTAGTCAGATGTAAAGGAAATTTTGACTTTTCAAACTCCACAAGATTCATCCGTGTTTGAACAATCTCCTTTACTGGCCACACCGTTCCTTCCTCCTTTGTCCCAAAACAGTTTCAACCATCTCAATTTGTGATAATTCAAGAGGGGAAGAAAGATTTGGATACCCACTCTCCATTGGCACTTCTTTGGAGCTTGACTGGTTCTTGGTGCTGCTAGAGAAATTCTTGGAATGCCCCAACATGAATTTCTCCCCACTCAATGTTGTGGCTGTCATTGAAGCTTCCATAGACAAATTCAGAGTTGAGGAATTGGCAGAATTGGAATTTGGTGGCTGATCACATGAAATAATGGTGTTTTTGTAATTGGCCAAAGGCTTTGATTTAGTGAATAGAGAAGACAAAGGAGAAAAACATGTTTTTAAATGGCCCCTTTGTTTTTCTAAAACATTCTCTTGCATGTGTGCTAATCCCCTCGCCTCCGTTAGCGTCATTGGATTGAATATACGGACGACCCTTTCAATCTCACTCTTTAGGGCAGAGAGATACACATCCACCATATAATCCTCAGATAAATCCACTTGTGCAGTAAGTAAATCCTATGTAAAGTGAAAATCTTCTAGCGAGCCTGTTTGGCGGATATAGGTAAAATCATACCCATGCCTTTTTTTCTTTTCTCAAGCCGATCAAAGAAGGCGTCAAGTTTCCCATATGACATTTTTTTCCCTAAACATGCAGCGGGGGACCAAGGAAAGAAAGGCTCTGATACCACTGTTATAGAAATAACTCTTTTGCTATGATGATAAAGAAAGAACAGTAGAGAAGAATGATTTTAGAGGGTTGAAGACAAGAAATAGAGAACAGAGGGGTCAAAGAGAGAAGAGGCCGTCGGCCATAAGAGACAAAGAGAGACACCGGCCGTCGGCCGTCAAATACAAATTCAATTCATAATTCAAAGACAAGACTACTAGACTCTTACAATAAACCCTAGTTATATAATCTTGACCTAATTAGAATTGGGCCTCACTAAACCCTAAGCCCAACATATACTAGCAATAATAATTAAATTAACAAAACATAATAATAATCCCAAACCCTAATTACCCAATCAATCTAATTAATTGACTCAATCAATTAATTAATAATTGACCAAATCAATCAACTAAATTAACTATTTTATTCTAAATATTAATTACATAACAATACTTCCCCCCTAAAAGATCCTTGCCCTCAAGGATCACATAAAACAAAAACTGAAAAAATTAAACGTTCTTTCTGTTGATTGCTTCTTTCTGTTGATTGCTTCTTCTTCTGCTGATTGCTTCTTCTCTTTTCTGCTTGGAGAGCAAAATCCTCCAAGAAGCATAAAAACTAACTCTCCCTTGAACCATATTTGTTGCAGATTTCTTGTAGGAGAGAAATCAATAATTAAAACCCAATTAGAAAATCCTCTTGCCCCCTTGAAGGTGTACCATGTCAGCCAAAAATTTGGGCCTATTTCTTCTTGAAAGATAAAGTTCATATACTCATTATTACTAGTCAGATGTAAAGGAAATTTTGACTTTTCAAACTCCACAAGATTCATCCGTGTTTGAACAATCTCCTTTACTGGCCACACCGTTCCTTCCTCCTTTGTCCCAAAACAGTTTCAACCATCTCAATTTGTGATAATTCAAGAGGGGAAGAAAGATTTGGATACCCACTCTCCATTGGCACTTCTTTGGAGCTTGACTGGTTCTTGGTGCTGCTAGAGAAATTCTTGGAATGCCCCAACATGAATTTCTCCCCACTCAATGTTGTGGCTGTCATTGAAGCTTCCATAGACAAATTCAGAGTTGAGGAATTGGCAGAATTGGAATTTGGTGGCTGATCACATGAAATAATGGTGTTTTTGTAATTGGCCAAAGGCTTTGATTTAGTGAATAGAGAAGACAAAGGAGAAAAACATGTTTTTAAATGGCCCCTTTGTTTTTCTAAAACATTCTCTTGCATGTGTGCTAATCCCCTCGCCTCCGTTAGCGTCATTGGATTGAATATACGGACGACCCTTTCAATCTCACTCTTTAGGGCAGAGAGATACACATCCACCATATAATCCTCAGATAAATCCACTTGTGCAGTAAGTAAATCCTATGTAAAGTGAAAATCTTCTAGCGAGCCTGTTTGGCGGATATAGGTAAAATCATACCCATGCCTTTTTTTTTCTTTTCTCAAGCCGATCAAAGAAGGCGTCAAGTTTCCCATATGACATTTTTTTCCCTAAACATGCAGCGGGGGACCAAGGAAAGAAAGGCTCTGATACCACTGTTATAGAAATAACTCTTTTGCTATGATGATAAAGAAAGAACAGTAGAGAAGAATGATTTTAGAGGGTTGAAGACAAGAAATAGAGAACAGAGGGGTCAAAGAGAGAAGAGGCCGTCGACCATAAGAGACAAAGAGAGACACCGGCCGTCGGCCGTCAAATACAAATTCAATTCATAATTCAAAGACAAGACTACTAGACTCTTACAATAAACCCTAGTTATATAATCTTGACCTAATTAGAATTGGGCCTCACTAAACCCTAAGCCCAACATATACTAGCAATAATAATTAAATTAACAAAACATAATAATAATAATCCCAAACCCTAATTACCCAATCAATCTAATTAATTGACTCAATCAATTAATTAATAATTGACCAAATCAATCAAATAAATTAACTATTTTATTCTAAATATTAATTACATAACATAATAAATGTGTAGGAAGTATTCCCTTTTCCCCAAAAGTGCCCTTTATTTATGTATGACAAGAGAGAGGGATGAAAGGAAATGCGTGGGAAAAATTAATGCATGGATATAATTGGAGGGGAGGGGGGAGATGGGGAACGCATTTATCACTTGAATAAAGTGAAATATTGCTTTATATTTTGGGACAATGTCTTTAGTGATATGACCTATTATTATGGGGCCGAGGGAGTATTTAGTTCTTTGAATATTTTGCTGTTTTGAAGACACTGGACTCTTTGACCTGTGTTATGCTTGATATAAGTGTGCTTCAACTGCAGACTAAATTAAAAAGTGCCATTCAGTTGCAAGATCTGTTGGATGCCACTCGGTTGCTAGTGCCTCGTTCAAGGTATTTCACTAACATTAACATCAGAGATAATTTTTTGAAGCACCACCACAACTTGCTTGCCATCAATTCTTTCATCTGAATGTTTGAAATTTAAGAAGGCTGTTGATTGCCTGATATTATTATTGTCACGATTCTCTTGAAATCTCCAATGGTAGCTGCTTCCCTCTTTCTGACCCAGGCTAGAAATTTTTGCAGCTTACAATTTTTCTCACATAGCTGTCTAGATGCATGCTCTGAATCAAATTCAACTGGAAAAGAGTCAAAACATATGTAGAAATTAATTTTCTCATGATATAAGAAATTTTGTTGGAAAAGAGAAGAGAAATACAACACAAAGTTCCACATATTCTTTTGAAAAGAGATAAGAATGTAAACAAAGAAATTAAAGCCCTCATGTCTGTCTGTTAAGTAGAAGAATAGTTTCCTTTCGTAATTATGTTTGGAGCTCGGTAATGATTCTGATTGCTAAGTGGATAACTTTTCCCTGAAGATAGGACAATGAGATTTCTAGGGCTCAGATAACAAAAAAGTAATGTGAAGCATTCGGTGATCAAAATTTCAGGGAGTTTTAGCTATACTCTGATTCTCGTTCAATGACAGATGGGTTTTTACCATAGATAAAGGTATAAAACCAGAGACACTCCAGATATAATAACTGTTAAAACATAGGGGTTAAATAGTATTTTAATTTAAATACAATATTTAGATTGAGAAATAAGATTAAAAACATATCTTAATTACTGAAACCCATTGTATTTTGTGAGAGTTATGGTCTTAATAACACATATTAAGATAAAATAAGACTGAGAGATTTCTTCTCACCTATTTCACTTGATTTCCTTTTGGCAGTATCTCTTTGTCCCTAAATTACAAAATCCAGAAAAGTTTTCCATGTTCAAGACATTCTATATCTTGATCAAAATATAAAGTCTAAAGAGTCACCCTTTGGCCATGATTCTGTCCATTGTGTTTATAGCTAATACACATGCTCAGTTTGTGTTATGTTTGTGCGTGCTACGAAAGGATTATAAGTTGATTTCCTCTACCCTCTACTTTATAGACCAGATCGAGAAAGTGATAGTGAAGCTGAAGATGCTGAGCATACTGAAAAGCTCCGCCAAGTCAAAGCAGTTCTTGAGGAGGTTTTTAATTATGTTTTGAAGTGTTTTTTTTCCGTGAGCCATGGGTTTTTTCTTTCTAGTCAATATGTGGTTTGTTTATAAATATTGAATTGCTATAGATCATGATTTTTTTTTGCGTTGATCTGTAATTTCTTTTTGTTGAATTTGAATGTTAGATGTTTTTCATGGGATTTCTTTTCTTAACTAGTTTTCAGATGTAAATGTTGGAAATTATTTTTATCGATTATCCTTAGCAATTAGAGTAAGGTGCTATGCCCAAGCTCCATAGGTGATATGACTCGCTTCAAATTTTATACAGTCAAATCTTATTTGTCATAATGTCAACTGAGTTGGCAAAATCTTATGTATTGCCAATAGAGGAAGGTGAAGTACTGTATTGCCACTCTTTGACATACAAGTGAGGAGGTTCAATATTAAATTCAAAATTTTCAAGGTATCTTTGATTAAGCAGATACTTTTATTTTTCAATTATTTGTAAAACTACATACAAGGTATGCGGGTATGAGATTGAAGAATCTAATGTTTGATATGTGATTATCAACATGCACTAGCAACCAGTAAAAATGACCATGAAGTTTCTGATGTGGTTATTGTACCAGGCTTTTTTTATTGGGTCTGTCAGATTCTTAGTATTTTTAGCATATTGCTAATATAAGATGAAGATTATACTGCTCTATGTACTTGTGCAGTTTCCATGCTGCATTCTACCTGTGTCATATTTCATGTGCTAATGTTTTCTCTTTGCTGTATCAATTAGGGTGGGCATTTCTCTGGCATATATAGGAAGGTTCAACTAAAGCCTCTAAAGTGGGCCAAAGTTGCAAAAAATGATGGTGAAGGTGAGGAAGAACGGCCAGTTGAGGCTTTGATGGTTCTTAAATACGGTGGTGTGCTTACACATGCTGGCAGAAAGCAGGTTGAGATAGACAAGCACATGCTACTTGAATCTATTGATTGCACTGCTATTAATGCTATCTGAGATTCAACAATTTTTATTTTCCCCTTTGCAGGCTGAAGAACTGGGAAGATATTTCCGGAATAATATATATCCAGGTTCATTAAATGACTCATCTTGATGTTAGAAATTATATCCTCCACTTTTCATAATGTGATCACCAACAATATAGTTGCAGTTTCTGGAATAGTTTGCATAATTGTTTGACGATCAGGAGCTCACACTTAGCATGTGTGACTGAGGAAGTTAAACATCGTTACTAAAATAGAATGTGGATTTTTTTTTTAAGATATTCTTGTTCAAATGGCACTTTATACAATGTGTTTTCTTAGCTGTATCCTGAAAGCTGCATGTAGTTATGTATAGTCTCTTCAAAATCAATTTATTTTCTACAGCATGGATGATTTGCTTTTTGATCAGTGTTGACAGTCTTCGCTGGTTTTTACCTTGTTTTTTTGAAACATTTTAACAGTAATTTGTATATTTCTATACATGATGTTTGGTTCTTATCTCTTGTATATCTAGTTATACAGTTGATCTGCAATTTTTAATAAGGGCCAATTTTTCTACAAAATCACAGGAGAAGGTACAGGGTTGCTTCGCCTCCATAGTACATACCGACATGATCTTAAGATTTACAGTTCTGATGAGGGTCGGGTTCAGGTATGTCCTTGAAGTATGCATTTTTGCACTAACATAATACCAGAGTGTAAAGTTCATGATGGTCATATAATCTTCTTGATTTGAATGTTGACTGGTTGTTAATTTGCTTAGGGTGCCCTCTATTTTTATCACATGTTAGTCATTTTAATGAGGCCTGTTTAACAGATGTCTGCAGCTGCATTTGCTAAAGGTCTTCTTGACCTTGAGGGGCAGCTAACACCAATCCTGGTTTGATGCTTACTTTTGAAGAAAACTTTGTAACCTTGGTTTGATATTGTTTGACTGAAATAGTATATTTCTTCAAGGTTTCCCTTGTCAGCAAGGACTCTTCCATGTTGGACGGCCTTGAAAATGCCAGTTCTGAAATGGAAGAAGCCAAGGTTGGTAAAATTTGCTTTATATTTAATGTTTTACAGGTTGTTGATTGTAAACATCATCAACTTTGTTGCCTATCGTTTTTAGAGATGGATGGATACATGATTTCCATTTTTTTCGCTTGGTTCTCTTCCTTTTCTGTGCAGAAGTATTCAGTAAATAATTTTGAGGATCATGGGTTTTGCATCTGCATTTAAGGATAATTTTGTTGAAGCATAGTATGGTTACTTGAATTTATCCGTAATTTATACCAAAAGTTTAAATTAAAGTACTACTTCCAGGCCTAATTATAAGACTCATTTGACTTTTTTGGAGAAATTAAGGGTGCAAAATTAATAACTTTAAAATTGTTAAAATCATAGGAAGAATTCTCTAAAAAAGGTTCATCTTTATCGATATGCTTACTCATATATTTATAGATAGGAAAGAAGACTCTAGAATATTACCAAACCTAATATGCCTAATTCAAGGGATCCTAATTGATTGATAAACAACATATTTCCTAATAATGAAATCATAAATATTCCCTAATAATTATTTATTTCCTATTGTCTAACAAAAATGTTAATAATTACTCCCTTTGGTCCTAACTAATGGACCTAGTTGATTTTTTGGAAAATCCTAAAAAAGTAAAATAAGTTAATTATAAATTGATGATTTACGTTATTTTTCCCTTGGACTAGTTTATTTTACCTATAACCTAATGAATTATCTAAAAATATATCAAATGTGTCATGATTTAATAGTCTATTTCGCAACCTTAACCTTTCCAAAAAAAAGTCAATTAGGTCTTATATTTAGGACCGGAGGTAGTATCTTACTCCCTCGGGTCCTAAATATAAGACCTAATTGACATTTTTGAAAAATCATAAAAAAAAGCAAAATAAGTTAATTATAAATTGATTTACCTAATTTTTTCCCTTAAACTAGTTTATTTTACTTATAAACTAATGGATAATCTAAAAATATATCAAATATGTCATGATTTAATAGACTATTTTGCAACCTTAACCTCTCCAAAAAAAAGTCATCTAGGTCCTATATTTAGGACCGGAGGTAGTATTTCCTCAAAACTAATTTACTCTACTTAAAAACCAATTCCTCAAAACTAATTTACTCTACTTAAAAACCAATGTGTAATTTAATTACAAGTTGCATATGTTATAACTTAGTACTCTAATTTGCTTCCTTTATTTTCACAAAAAAGTCAAAGGGTTCTTATATTTAGGACTGAAGGAAGTATAATAATATTACATATTGGATATAAAGGTCATTATTATTGCTTATGTTGAAATGTTGAGATTGAGAGTTATTATTCTGATGAAGGCTATGCTTAACTGAGATTCCTAAATAAAATTCATGTCTGAATCCAGCAAGATTTGAGAAATGCCAAAAAAGGAAAATATGAGTCTGTATGTATATCATGGAAAGACTTTTTGCCAAATCCATTTTGGTTCCAAGAGAAAGAACATAAACAATAAAACAACCAAAATGAGATTGGAGCATGCCATTTTGGTTCCAAGGGAAATGTGCATAAATTTATAAAGAGGAGACACTCTCGGATGAGATTCCTTTATTGAATGTAAAAATCAAGAAGGTGGCTGCTGAATAATTGATTCAAATTTAAACAATGACATTCAAATTTACAACATAACATAATAAATGCAAAATCAGCCATGAACAGTTGATTATATTAACATGCTTCCATTTTGTCCAGTTGTAGTAGTTTTATATTAATAATAAATAATAATCTATGTAAAATTTCACATAAGCCATGAGTCTAGTGCTCAGGTTTCTGTAGGTTTCTTTTTTATCATACGGTGCTGATTCACAACTTTTATTTCCAGTTTTTTAGCTAGCTTCAGGTAAAAAATTAGTTTATTGGATCTTTGTGTGATCTCACCACATTACTAAATGTTGGGAGTTATGCAAATGAATCATATACACTAAAATTCCCTTATCAAGCAATTTTTTGTGCATCATAGGAATGTTTTTACTATTTTTTGTCTTGAATTCTTCACAGGCTCGGTTGAATGAGATTATAACTTCTGGTGCCAAGATAGCTCAGGACAATGAATCACCTGAATTTCCTTGGATGATTGATGGAGTTGGATTGCCATCAAATGCATCAGAATTACTTCCCAAGTTGGTAATGACTTACAACTTACAAATGTCGCATTGCATTGTTGCTTAATATTTCTTTTACCATATTTATAGGGAGGCTAGCATGAGCTTTGCAGAGAGATGAATTTGACTCTTTTAAGGAGATGCCTTTTCGTTTCATGTATTTGTTTAATTTTTATCGTTGTCATTAGCAAACTGTATATGTTACTGATTTCTTTTTTCTTATGATAGAAAATACTCGAATTTCACTAGAAGCCTTGTTGCCTAGTGGTATGATATCTCCTTAATAAGTGGGAGGTTGCGAGTTCGATCCCTCTTGTAACTTCAAGCCTTAAGTTCTTGCCACTTTAATTCAAAAAGAAAAAAAAGAATATATATTTTATTTCATTAGATGAGAATATTACAATATATATAGATGGTAAGAAAGGCCAACTTGGCTCAACGGTAAGCTCGCTTGCCGTGAGGTCTGAGGTCATGGGTTCAAAACAACCTCTCTGTATAAAGTAGAGGTAAGACTGTCTAGTATATTCCCTTCCCCAACACCCTCATCGAGTGGGACTAGAAATGGGTTGACCCCTTTTTATTTATATAGATGATATATATCAATGACATAATGGCATTCTAAGTAAAAGTCAGGGAAGAATAAAATCCAAGGTCTAACTATTTCCTTAAGGAAATAAAAGGAAATGAGTCAAAACATACAATAACTAAAGTTGGGGTAGCATGACAATGTGATAAATTTTTTGTCATATTAGAAGATATATGACTTGTAATGAGCATATGTATAGAAGTATTGGTGTGGCATCCATTGACTAGGAAATAGTAGAAAATTGTTTGAGAAGGTTGAGACATGTTTTAAGATGACCATTGAATGCGATGGTGAGGAGAGTAGATTTAGCAATATGGGAATCCTTTGAAAAAGGTAGAGGAAGATCGAAACTATGAAGTATTAAGCGGCTCCTCTTGGTTAACAATTTAGCCAAAGCTTTCATTGTTAAGAGAACTCATTGGCGTCATGATCCATGTAGGTAACCGCACCTAGTGAGATAAGGCGTGTTATTGTTGTTAATAATTAATACTCCATGGTGATTTCCACAAGCATCAACAATTAATGTGATTCCCTTCTATTAAAGGGTATGCGTAACTAGAGAATAAGACTTGGTATTAGAGTTTGTTTGGATTAGCTTTTGGATAATAGCTTCTGAGAAAAAAAGTTGAAAGGTCATTTTAGAGAATATTCTTGGGAATAGCATCTGAAATTGTGAAAAAAAAATAGTTTATGCCACTACTGAAACCTATGCTTTCTACTCCAAACCTAGGTTTTAAGGCTAATATCAATTCTGAAAAGAGTGTTTGTCTGACTTAACCTTAACCTAGATTTTGGACAATGAAAAGCTATTATAGAAAAGATGAGGGTGTTTGTTAGTTCTGGTTTTGGAACCTAGTTTTGGCACAAAGATGAGGGTGTCATGTGTGTCATTAACTACAGAGACAGATTGATTGAGTGTTAAAGACGTTTAAAAAAAATGAAAAGACATCCATCACAAATAAAATGAATTGTACATTTAAGACATCTAAAGATGTTTGATAAACTTCTATTCATAGTATACTATGATGAATATATAAATTTGTAGTATCTGTGCAATGATTGATAGAACTAACCCTAAATAATGCATAATAAAGTTCAATTAAATTGGGGAGTGAGCATATTTGGCAAATCTTTAATATGGACAGTGTTAAAATGCTTTCCTTTCTAAAATCATCTCTTCTTGATTTCTTCTCGTACGTTTTCATTCATCACTACTTATAGATGTATGTTAGACTTATTCTTTTGGACATTTACAGTGGTCTCATGTAGCAAAAGAGCTCAATGATAATAATGATTTTCCTGTTGACTTTTCCTTGCATGTCACATCATCAGGTAAAATTGACAAAAAAGGTAACTGAACAAGTTAGATTACTTGCCACGGATGAAGATGAGAAACTTAAAGAGACAAACTCATACGATGTGATCCCTCCTTATGACCAAGCAAAGGCTCTTGGGAAGACAAATATTGATGTTGATCGTATAGCTGCTGGACTACCTTGTGGCAGTGAGGGTTTTCTTTTGATGTATGCTCGCTGGAAGAAGCTTGAAAGAGACTTGTATAATGAACGCAAGGAGTAAGTACTTCCCATTTAGGCTCAATACTGCTGCTCATCTAATCTCTAGGGATTCACAAATGCTATGATTGTGAATTTTGAATGTCATCAAAACCTTTCACATCTGAAGCTACTTACAGTTTGTATACTATTTACATTTTTTTCCTACATGTACTAACGAATCCATTTCATATAATTATACAATCTACTTTCGTCTTGTTCATTAGCTTAGACTTTTTAAGAAAAAAATCCTAAACAGCAAAATGGATTGTGGTCGCCCGAAATCATAACTGTAGTACAAATTCATGAGTTCTTTGTCTTTTTATCAAACATTTCCAATTACAATGACTTTTTTCAAACTGTCATGAAAAGGTTCCCAATGGTAGCTTAAAGGCTTAAGCATTATGTGCATAAAGAATTGACTGATTTGCTTGAATTGCTTCTACTTGCAGACGTTTTGATATCACCCAAATTCCGGATGTTTATGATTCATGCAAGTAAGCTTTTTTGTCTGGCTTTAAGTTTTCTTGCTAGTCTTGCAGTTTTTTTCTACCTTTTCCGCATTTCAAGTTTTCAACCATGAAATTAATTATGGTTCATTGCCATAACTGATATTCTAATCATATTCTGAATAAAAAATTGTTGTCTATATCAGATCCAGGAAGCACATTTAAAGATTTGAAGGAAAAAATAAGTGATGTAGAACTAATCATGTTAGAATAGGCAAAATATTGAAAAACAAACTGTTAAAGGCAATGATTTAGAACTTCAGACTGTAGAAATTCCCATCACCAACCAATGCATAATACATCCTTGATTCCTTCCAATCTAGTTAAGCCATTTTTGTACAAACAAATTTTGAATAATTTAAAATTAAAAAATATTAAAAATTAGGCACAAAAATGTTTGATCAAATGGTATTTTATCTCGAGTTGATTGGATACATGGGGAAGTTAATCTGCAATTATGCGGGTTTGAAGATAGGAATTTCAGTTTTCAGCTCTTCTTTTCTGAAAGTTAAAGCTGAGTCATTCATTTCAGATATGATCTTTTGCACAATGCACATCTCAATCTAGACGGACTGGATGAGCTCTTTAAAGTTGCTCAGGTATATAAACGGATTAAAGTATATATTCGTATTAGCTTGCTTACTTTGTTTTGTGGTCTGAAATTCATCCTTTGCCTGAATTTTGTTTTTTCCCTTTATTGGATGAACTTGTATACCTTTTGAAGTCTCACTTTCGACTTGTGCAACTGCCATTTCTGGGAACTCATCAGGAGGCAAACAAACCATTGTTACTTTTCACCTATATGAAAATCAACAACGGCTGATGAGTTCCTCTATTCTGTTTGCTTAACTGTTTTTGCCATTGCATTTGCAGGAACTTGCTGATGGTGTAATTCCCAATGAATATGGGATTAATCCAAAGCAGAAACTGAAAATTGGCTCAAAGGTAAACACCTACTGTCAGGGATATCTTGTATATCAAAAGAAAAGTATGAACAGAAAAAATACGAGAACTACATTTTCCAACTTTATTTTCCTATAAAGGCTATAGCTGCACCATGTTGATATGTTTGATTATGTAATCATCATGATCATTTTCTATTGAATAATTTTTTAATGATTAGTGCCCATTAGTAAGACACTGATAATTACATTCTAGTTCCACAATTCCCACTCTTCTGCCCAAGAGGGAAGTAGAAAATAGGAAAAAAGAGAAATTTGGAAGAGTATGCTTTGTGACTGGCTTTCTATAGCATTTTTCTGTCAGTTCCTTACTTTAATATTGCTTGAGAAACAGAACGTTTATTATCCTTAAATCATAGAGATAGTACATAGATGTTTCAAACTCTCATCTGATTACTTTGATTTATGCCGTTTCAATTCAGATTGCTCGACGTTTATTAGGAAAACTCTTAATTGATTTAAGGAACACTCGGGAAGAAGCCATCAGTATTGCTGAATTAAAGAGTAACCATGACCATCATTCGTCTACAATAATAACTGATGGTGAAGAAGCAGAGGCTAAGTCTACACTTTCTCTTAAGAATGATGACATTAAAAGATCCAGCACTTTCAGTGATTTATCAATGGACCAAGATGATGACGACGATGATGATAAAGAGACCCAATATCGATTGGATCCAAAGTGATTGTCTGCAACTTAGTTGATTTGTACTTTTTTTTTTTTGCCAATTTATTTGATTTGTACATTGTTGTGTAATTCCTTGTTCATCTTTTCAATTTTCCTCCAGGTATGCAAATGTCAAGACACCTGATCGCCATGTGCGGACACGATTATACTTTACTTCGGTAAGTCTTGATGCCTTCTTCAGAAGAAAATTTACTTCTTAAATTTATTTTTATGAATTCAAAGGAAATTTACTTCTTTCCCATTATGCATATGTATGGAATTAAACAGATCGTTTTAAATTTCTCTTTGAAATATTGTCTAGTGACTGGGTTTTTGGAAAAACAAAAAACCAGCTGTTGAGTAACTTTCAAGATGAAACCAAACAATTTAAATTGTTATCAATCTTTATCAGACATTATATATATACATGCTTGCGTAGTGAAGTTTCACATTTGTAATTCTGCTTTTTTTATCATACAGTACCATTCAACATACTTATTTGTCAAATACCTCTTATGTTGCATTATGAACTTGTGGCAAGCCTATTATGTACTTGGTTTCTTATATAGTCTTCTTTTTTCAAGCCTACATGTCAGAACAAGTATCAACCAAATAAATTATATTGAAAACTCATGGACAAATACCTTTCTCTGAGAACATGCATCCAAGTACTATGAATTATACAATATACAACTTTTGTTTCTTATTTGTGGATGTGATATCTCTCTTAAATAAACTTTCAGCCTCCTTTCATATTTATATTATTTTTCTCGACAGGAGTCACATATTCATTCCCTCATGAACGTCCTTCGCTATTGTAACTTAGATGAATCTCTTCAAGAAGAAGAGAGTCTTGTTTGCAGTAATGCTCTAGACCGCTTATATAAAACAAAGGAGCTGGACTATATGAGCTACATTGTTCTAAGGATGTTCGAAAACACAGAGGTAGTTTATTATATGCATTTCCCAGTTAGTAGTTCCAATGTGTCACTGTCAGAATGAAAATGCGGTTTTGAATCTATAATAAGAACATTCTCCTCCTTCTAATGCATATCTTAATTTATCAAAAAAAGGCAAAACATAGCAATAGGAATAGATTAAGTTGTTTGAAGCCGCTCGACCCTTCGTGTGTTCTATGTTAAGATGAAATAAATTTTATTAGAGGACAAAGGTAAGATAATATAAATACAAAATCAAGAGATCCTTTGGTCTAAGCATTGCAGGAGAATTCGTTATAATTTAGATAGATGGCTGTCTGTTCCCTGTTATATTTTTTAGAGTTGACTTTTAAATACATGCTATGATACGTGAGATTATTGATAACGGAACAATGAGACTTGTTAGGAGTTCTATCTAGTTCTTTATTCAACATTGAAAGGGAGACTGATTAGAGTCCCATTTCCTGTGCGGAAATGGGAATGCATGCATTGTAAGAATGTCTGTAGACTTATAATGTGACTGGTTATCCAATTGAAAGCAATAATCCTTTTAGTGAGATCTTTCTATTATACGTGGACTTCATGTATTTGTCAGGAGATATGGTCCGTGTACATGTGCATGTTAATCTTTACAGTAAACCATCTTTTGACTCTCAAACTGCAGATGGCTTTAGATGATCCAAAAAGGTTCCGCATTGAGTTGACCTTTAGCCGTGGTGCTGACTTATCTCCCTTAGAGGTAATGATAACAAATAACATGGTTTGTTGAAATTCAAATCCAATTCTGTTTCCACTGCACTCTAAGTATCCTGAAGCTTCTTGTGAAACTTGCACTTTCGTAATACAATCTTAACCAAAAGCTTTTTTTTCGTTCTTTTCTGTTTGGAACATGCTGTCCAAAATACTAGTAGTTCCAATTTTTAGATTTGTGTCCGTGGTTTTCTTCTTTCTTTTTTCAGTTTTCAAAACTACCAATTTTATTTAAACGCTAACCACTAATGTGATAGAACTCTCGCTAATTTCTCAAGTCAAGATGAATATCAATAATCAATAAACATTCCAATAGCATATGGCCAGCTTATTTAACGGTTTATATACGTTGGGTCTTATGATTGCAGAAGAAGGACAGTGAGGCTGTTTCGTTACATCAAGAGCACACGCTTCCAATTAATGGTCCAGAAAGGCTGCAAGAAATAGGATCATATCTTACGTTTAAAAAGATGGAAGAGATGATTCGCCCGTTTGCCATGCCAGCAGAAGACTTTCCTCCCCCGGCAACACCTGCAGGATTCTCGGGTTATTTCTCTAAATCTGTTCTTGACCGCCTAGTAAATCTTTGGCCATTTAAGCAAGTCCAGCAATCTAATGGCAAGTAGCAAACTGGGAAGAACATTTTCTTCCTATGTTATTCATCTGCTCTTATTGTGCGTATAATGTGATGGAAAACATGTGGACTAACAAGCCATGCGAGCTTCGGCTCAATTCCTATGGAAGAATTTTTGGAATTAGCTGAAACTATTAATAGAGAATCATAAGTTTTGGTTTTTTTAGCCTATGGACCAACAAACTTGACCCCACTATCAAATATATGGAGTCGGAGTCAATTAACGATCTCCCACCTAAACAAGCTCAAGCAAGAGTGACATGCCTAGAATGACCATTGCCCATTTAGAATACGCTTGGTTGGACAGAAAAGTGAGAATAAAACTTGAGGAAAGGATACTAAAGAGGAAAACCTTTTTAAATACTCCCTCTAGTCCTAAATATAAGACCTATTTGAGGAGATAATTTTGGTCCTAAATATAAGACTTATTTTTAATTTTTAACAAAATTTTCCCAAATTATCCTTATGAATGCTCTCAATAACAGACAAAGAAGAGAGAGGGAGGGTGGGGTAAAGGTAGATGATTAGTGTATATGAGTAATATCATGTTATTTTAACTAACTCAATTAACACCCTTAATTTAGTCAAATTAGGTAAATATATCTTATATGTAGGACTAGAGGGAGTAGTAGTTTTTATGCTAATATTCCTTTCTCCTTAATTTTTTTCCATCCAAAAATATATTGGCTGTTGATAGAAATTCAATATTGATCAATTGTTAATAAATTAGCTTAAAATATTTGTTTAATAATATATTTATAAATTTTAATATAAAAATAATCCACAATCAGAAAAACAATAAAAAAAACATGCTACTCATTTTACATGAATTAGTCTGGGTCTCACTCAACACACATAATACACGAAAAAGTCTCATTAAATGACTAAATTAAAGTAGAATCTTAAGAAACATTTCTTTAATTATCTTCCTAGAGAAAACGACGCTTTTTCTCTCATAATTAAAAAAAAAACAAAGCATGCCCTGCCCTTAGATTGGGTTGAGCCTAAACCCCTTCCTAAAATTTAGTTATAAAAAAAAAAAACAAAGCAAAGTCTCTCACCTCCCACAAACTGTCAGCATCACTGTCAGCATCATTGAAAGCTAGTACAAGTGAATGGGGACCAGCGCTCTAGAGGGAACAAGAGCATGAAGACCACCAAATTCATCTGTCATCCATTGGCACCCTCATTCTATCACGTGAAGAGCCACTGATTCATTTCTTAAACAAGAGGTATGTGAAGAAAATGAATTTTTCATGCTTATTAGGCATGTGATTTAAAAGAAAAGACAACTTTCCACATTAATATTGTTAGATAAATGTTTGTACATAAAAGACATACTCATGCAAAAGTTAGTATTTTTGTTGTATCATGCTGTAAGTTTGTTGTTTGGAAAAAAAGTAGGTTTATTTATTGAGGGTTTGGGCTGTTGGTGTGCTTGTGGCTATATGCTCTGTTTTTCAGTTCAAAAACAGAGGAAATTGAAAAATTGAAAAATGTTGGAACTTTTTTTAGTTTACACGTTAAAATTGTGTTGTGGTAAGATGCATAGAGAGTTGTTCACGCAGGTCATTCAATTGTTAATAACAACTTTCTGAAAGGCGGCTTGAATGTTAAAGAAATTGATTAGGGATGCTTTTAATACTTTGTTATTTCATTCTAAGACAAGGGTGAACCAAAATTTTTATAGTTTCGTTGGGTTTCATCAATGTGATAGTTTTTAAGTGGTTGTTTTCATTGAAATGATAGAAAGTTGTCACACATGCTCATTTAGTGGTTATACCTGGTCATGTTCATGTGAATAACAATGTATTCATGCAGGGTAAATAAGAGGATTGAAGGCACATGAGAGAGGCTATGTTATACAAAGTCAAAACCTTGTGACAAGTGCCCAAAAACTTGTTAGACGTGGTCAAAAGCTTTTTAAAAACAACCCAAAGGTTGTTATCAGTTACAATGTGAGACCTTGTGAACAGTGTCCAAACACTTGCTAAGCAATTTCAAAGAACTGTTATTCAAATCTCAAAGATTGTGGCAAAAGCACTTACATTCTGTTGGACTAAAATACATAAAAGAAATTAAATGTCATTGTTAGAAAATCATTATTCACAACAAGTTGGTACTCATGGTTTGAAAATTGTTGAGCATGGTCAAAAAGTTTTTATTCACAGGAAGTTGTTAATCATGATATGAAGGTTGTTAAGCATGGTCAAAGAGTTGTTATTCACAGGAAGTTGTTACTCATGGTCTGAAAGTTCTTACAAGTCAAAAAGTTGTGGCACAAGGTCTGAAAGTTTGAGAGTTGTGATACAAGGTCTAAGTTTTACAAAGGTAAAACATCGTTATTACCATACATGCACAAAATACAGTATAACTATAAAATAGAAGTATAGTATCATCTTTGGAGTATTTTGATTTACATACAAAGGAAAACCTTTCTTACTACCATACATGCACAAAATACAATATAACTATAAAATAGAACTATAGTATCATCTTTGGAGTATTTTGATAAGAAATGACCTTATATTTGACAAGACAATAATTTTGAAGACCATAACTCAACAAATTATTTTAGTAAGTAATCACAAAGAAGCAAATGACAACATTATCAATACAAGTATACAATAATTAAAAATGGACAATTATTTTAGTAAATAAACACAAGGAAGCAAATGACAACATTATCAATACAAGTATACCATAATTAAAAAATGGACACTTCAATATATGTGTTCTTGGTCTTCTAAGTTAACTTCTCCCAAGCCTTCTACAACTCTTCAAGGCGAGCCTTTAATGAGTTGTACTTCCCCTACACAGATACATTGTTATTCGTAAGCACATGACTAAGTATAACAACGCAATGAACATGTATGACAACTTTCTATCAATTCAATGAAAATATCCACTTAAATACCATCTATCACATTGATGGTAACCCAACAAGGCTCTAGAATTTTAGTTCACCCTTAGAACGAAATAATAGAGCACTAAACACGTCCTCAATAAATTCCTTCAACATTTAAACTGACTTTCAAAAAGTTGTCACTACCAGTTGAATGACCAGTGATAACAACCCTTTGAGCATCAATACAATTTGAACTTGTGTAAACTGAAAAGGCTCCAATCTTTTTCATTTTCCTGTTTTTGAACCGAAAAACAGAGCATATAGCCACAAGCACACCAACAACCCAACCCTCAATAACAACAAACCTACCTACGTCATAATACAACAAAAATACTACTTTTGCACGAGTACGTCTATTATGCTCAAAAATTCATCCATTATATTGATATAGAAAGTTTTGCCTTTTCTTTAAAATCACACACCTAATAAGCAATGTCTTTTATGCTCAAACATTCATCCATTATATTGATATAGAAAGTATTGCCTTTTCTTTTAAATCACATACCTAATAAGCATGGAAAATTGATTTTCTTCGCATACCTCTAGTTTAAGAGATGAATTTGTGGCTCTTCATGTGATGGAATGTGGGTAACTTTGGATATCAATTTGTTGGTCTTCTGGCTCTTGTTCCCTCTTGTGCACTTGTTTTCATCCATAAACCAAAATTAAGATTATTTCCTGAGTTAGAAGTAGCTTACAGGGACCTCATCCACATTGATCTTCACGAATTCAACGTTGGAACTTGATGGGCATGGCGTGAAATTCTGGCCCTATGACCCTACATTGCCTACACCACGTTGTTGAGAAATCTATCACCAATTCACCATCTTACCTCAATGAATCAGTAGCCAAATTCAGAATATTGTTCAATATAATTATTCTTCCGGTGAAAAAAGTAAAAGAAAGAGAGATAGATATAAGGATGAAGTTGAATACGAGTTTATCAGAATATTTGGGTTCTTTGAGGTGGAGCTGCCATTGGTCGGAAGAGTAAAAGGACACGGCACGAGAACCTTCCAGCGCAGGTTCTTAGGCGGCGCTAGGAAAGAAAGATCACATACTTTTGCTTTTCTGCTTTGGTTCTCTGAAATGAAGCAAATCCACTGAAATTAACGTACGTCGATCAGTCAATGCAAAAGCTTTGTTATGTTTCTTTCTCTCCTATTCTTTTCAATTTCATTTTGAAGTTTCCTCAGGATTTTTCCCCTTGATTTTTTTATGCATTGATTTTTACCCTTTTTTAATACATCGGAAATAATTGATTTTTACCCTTTTTGCGTGCACTTATTTAAGGAGGTTAAAAAAAGTTTAGATAAGGCGATTCTAAGTTGTTCTAGTTTAATTTGTGATCTAAGTCCAAGCGTATACAATCTGGATAATTACTTGAAGTTATTGGTAAGCAAATCGGAATCGAAAATTGAACATAACCAAAATATAACATGCCTGGTGTCGAAAAATATTAGGTTAACTAAATAGTTTTAAAATTGAAGGAAAAAAAAGGAGGAAAACGATCAGAAGAATGAAAAAACTGATAAGGCAATATTTCACAGAAAAATTAAGGAGAGACAAAATAGGGAAAAATTAAGGATATTAGGAAGAAAAATAAATAAGAGAAGAGGGGAAAATATAGGACAGTAAGGAAGTTGAGCGGATTTATTTAAGAAATAAGGAAGAAAATAAAAATGGGAAAATTAATTTGAGGTCCCCCACAAGGGACTTAATACTAGAAAAGTCTCAAAAATTGGAAAAATTAATGTAGGGTCCCAAGGGACCTCACTTTAATATACTTGAAAAATGAAAAGACAGTTTTGCCTCTAGCCTATTAACACTTGTCACATGTGCCCAGTAACTTGTCAAGGTATAACAACTTACTGGGCACGCTTGACAACTCTTTAGGCAAACCTTGACAAGTTACTGGGCACATGTGACAACTAGTTGGACATGTGTAGCAACTTAATGTCCAATACTCTTTAAGTTAATGGGCAGGGCAAAATGATAAGTTACTGAGCATGTTTGACAACTCTTTGGGCAAACCTTGATAAGTTACTGGGCATATGTGACAACTAGTTGGGCATATATAACAAGTTAATGGTCAATACTCTTTAAGTTAATGGGCAGGGCAAAATGACAAGTTACTGGGCACGCTTGACAACTCTTTGGACAAACCTTGACAAGTTACTGGGCAAATGTGACAAGTGTTAATAGGCTAAGGGCAAGACTGTCTTTTCACTTTTCAAATATATTAAAGTGAGGTCCCTTGAGACCCTACATTAATTTTTCCAACTTTTGAGACTTTTCTAGTATTAAGTCCCTTGTGGGGGACCTCAAATTAATTTTCCCAATAAAAAAAGTACGATCAAAACTATGAAAAATAATTAGGCAATATTTCACTTTTTTTACCAATAGTCAATATTTTACTGAAAAAATAAGGATAGAACAGGAACCACCATAGGGAAATATTAAGAATATAAGGAAGAAAAATAAATAAGAGAAAGGAACTAAGGATTGCTGCCAAATAAAGAACAATAATCATTACATAGTTCAAATATTCATTGATTACAAACCAACAAATCCAAGGCACCACATCAGAGGGTCATTGCCTGCATTAGGGTGTAGCCCTTCATCTTAATTGTGAAAACTTTTTATTTTCAAGCGGTGTCTGTCAATCTGTCATCCCTGAGGAATCTCCCTTAAAGAATTTCCCTAAGGGCTTGTTTGGTAGTGAGAAAGGAGAGAAAGTGATATGTAAATAATTGAAAATTTAAGGGGTAATATGGTCATTTACATATATCCTGCGGCCCACAAGTTTTCTCTCTTTATCTCACACTTTTCCTGGGGCCCACAAACTTTACTTTCTAATCATTACCTCTACTTTCCATCTCTTACCCTTTCCAATTCTAATTCTTTACTTTCTTTCTTTCTACCAAACACACTCTAAATCTTTGATGAGTATTTACCTGGTCCTATCCATCATTGTATGGCGCTGCTATCTAGAAGTGACGACCACCTACCGCAACGCTCGCTCCAAAAAAGTGATGTCGTTAATAACCCTATAGAGTCGCTTTTAGGAAGAAACGCTCTAACAGATGACAATGTGTTGTGTCGCTTCTTAAATTAAACGCCATCGGAGAACGAACTATATTTCGGCGGTTATTTAAATAAACGCCACTATATGTAAATAAAGGAAAATCACTCCCCCAGGAGTTTTTGGTACATGACCGCCAAACTTCGCGCCTCCTAAACCTGAAAACTTATTTGACAATTATGGTAGTGTTATACTTCTGAGTTCATATATAAAGTTCCACTAAGGTATTTTCAAATATATTTTATAATTATGGGTTAAGGTTTTTCCAAAAATTATTAACTAAAGAGCTCCCAACATTTGGAAGATCTTTATCTTAAATACATAAAAGGAATAAATAAGATACAGATTTTGGTGTTAAAGCTACAAAATATTAAGGTGTATCTTCACACCAAATGTCATTTACATGAAATTAAACTAAACTGAGCATACCAGAATGATAGAGCCATTGGGCTGACTGCTCTCAGTTTCAATTTCTTTGTCCAGACCGTACCCATGATTTGCACTGCTACGAAGGAAACATCAACTAAACCAAAAAGTTTCAACAAAAACATTTGATATCATTTTGAATTTAAATAATCAATGTCAGACCTTCTTGCAATAACAAATCACAACCATGCTCTTTGGATCAACTATCCTTCTCATATCTCCACCGGCAATCAATATGGCAACATGCCAGACAATCAATTTCTACCACGGTATTGCATAAGGCAAAATGGGAAAGACCCCAAAAGGATCTGAATATAGCACTGCACATAAAAAATGAAAGAAATAAAAACTCTACATGACAACATCTGATGATAAATGACTGCGGTAACATAATCATGGGATAGAATAAACTGTTGAAAGCCAAGTATCATCATCCAAGTCCAATTATTGCACTTTTTGAAACTAAAAAAAGAGCATAGTTCTGCATGATTCTTATATAAAATATGCATTCAAACAAACAGATGATGATCTTCATATTCATCAAATTGGAACAAATTAAAACGAGTTTTACTCCCTGATAATGAAAGACATCTAGTCAACTTTTTTCCTTAGCATGGGTTTCACAGAGCATTACTTGGCATATATAGTGTGCTACGACCTTTCACAGAAAAGTGAGAAAGAAAACAAAAATGAGAAAGGAAAAATAGGAGTTGAAGGTGATAGAGGAGAGAATCTGCGAACCTAGAAAGAAATCCTAGAGGCTTCCCCAAAGGATAAATGGATGAAACCATAGAAGAGCCACATGATCAGAAAGGGTTATTAGGTTTAAAAGACTGAAAAGAAATATCTAAAACAATTTGAGTTTGAAATTGAAGAGTAATAAAGAGGGAAAATAAAAGTAAGGAATTAGCTCAAAAAATATAAGGAATTAGCTCTGGCTCGAAGAAGATAGTGATGGTGATGAAGAATGGGTAGTGTTGCAGAAATGACCCAAACGGCTATTTTTTTTAGGCACCGCCTCTTCCTCTCCTCTCCTCTCGCCCTCCTGACCCATATAATGTCATTTTCTGCTTCTTTTCTTTTAATTTCCTTTCCTTTTCAATGGTTTTATTTATTTTTTTTGACCAACAAAGTTTATTACAAGATTAAGTCTTTTTTTTGCTTAGAGCTTTCGGTGTCCGGCCCCTTCGGGGAACCGACTAATCCGAAGTCGCAGCCAGAGTTCCCTATTTAGGGGTGATGACTTGCCAAGGGTTCGATCTCATGACCTTGTGGGTACGCGGTGACTTACAAGATTAAGTCTTGGCGTGTGTTTACTTAATTTTTTAAATAAATAAGTGACTGCTTTGTTAAGAAAAAGAAAGCATATTGTTAATTTTCTTTTTTAAATTTGGGCATGTTTTCCTTTTATTTTATTTTTGATTTTGATGCAGCATATGCTTGATATTATAGAACTTATTTTACAAATTTAATTATACTTTGGATGTCAATTAAATAAGTTGATATGACATATACTTAATAACGGGCATATCTCTTTGTTTCCCTCGTATTGTTCGAGTCATATCCGGGATGACAAGGCTCTTGAACAAGTCACTTTATCTGAGATGGTAAATAATTTTTAAAAAATAATCGGACTAATTAATTACACGATAGAATGTGGAGATTAGAGTCATGAATAGTGAATACTACATTTATGCCCACCAACTCTTGTCTTAGCTTATTGATTCAGGTTGCTGAAATGTATTTTGCTTAAAAGCACAATTTCACAAACAAGGAGGATCAGATGATGTTGATTGAGAGAAAAGTTATCCTGATAGGCACATAATATGATTCTCATTAACAATAAGAAAATTACAAACAAATTGAAATTTGAAAGTGATTTTATATTTAGTAACAGAGAGAGTAATAAAATAATTTATGTTATTTGACCAAAAATACCCTTGTTTAGGGGTGAGCATGGTGTGTACCCTTGTTTAGTAACAGAGGGAGTAATAAAATAATTTATGTTATTTGACCAAAAATACCCTTGTTTAGGGGTGAGCATGGTGTGTATCCGCTCAATATGTCCACTCAAGCCCTAAAATACTGACCTAAATTTTTTCATCAAGGCTAGATAAGGCTAGTCATTGAGTGGATGCTACCTTGCCTATATAGCTCAATACCAAAATTATGAGCTTGTTTTAAATTATGCATTACATATTATTTTTCAAAAAGTACCAGTACTCAATATCTAGTATATGTTATTTAAAATATACACACAATATTTATATATTCGATTTAATGTATCATAATGTACACATAATTAATAATGATATATACATTTTCTAATATAATGTAAGTAGCTTTGACAAATTAAAATATAAAGAGTAAGTAAAAATCACAGTTTAAGTATGAAGAGCCCACCCAATCTAGCCCACTCATGCCCCAACCCATTACAGTTAAAGCTCCCATCGAGCTGGTCAAAGGACCTTAACTATAATAGAATGTAGCCCAAAAAAAGAAGATAAATTGAGATAATTGCTATAAATTTTTTTTCTAAAAGATTTTTCAACTATTCTCAAAACTCTAAAACATTTTGAGAAAATTAAATACAAGTCCCTGGTAAGGGACATAATACTGGAAAAGTCCCAAAAACTTGAAAAATTAAAGTACAGTCCCTTGGGACCTCACTTTAATTATTTCTGAAAGTGTGGGCCCCATATTTAATAATAAAAAAATCCCCCACCCCCAACTCTCTCTCCTCTCTCCACTTTTTTTATTATTAAATGTGGGTCCACACTTTCAGAAATAATTAAAGTGAGGTCCCAAGGGACTCTACTTTAATTTTTCAAGTTTTTGGGACTTTTCCAGTATTATGTCCCTTACCTACTAAACATTTTGTAGTTTATTCAAATACTACATGGCTTGATCACCTTAAAGTACATATGCCAAAATACTTTAAAGCAAATTTAATAGCAATATTATTTTACAAAGCCAAAAATATTTTATTATAAACTTTTATAAGCTTATCCATTACTACATTAGAAAGGAGTATATTGACGAAGCAGTTAAGCACAATTCTACATCCCCTCAACTCAACTAAGTGTATGCATAGTTTTTATAAAGCAATATGATATTGCTTTCCAAGTCAAAATATCATAAACAAATAATGTACACCATACATAATGTGGCGTCAAAATATTTACACCATACATAATGTGGTGTCAAAATATTTAGTCAACTGATAGTCAAACTCAATTTGGATAAGGCTAGAATAAAAATGTTTCAATTTGAGAACTTTTGGGACAAGACTTCTAGTCTACATGGCAACCTCCAAATCGAAAATTGGACACCAACCCTTTATTATGTAATATACCACACAAAAGCAAAGTGAACACAATAACACATGAAAGGAAAAATTGCATATTCATTCAAAAATTGTATATTACTGATCAATTATTAATACATTAACTCATTAATATATTTTAATAATATATTTATAAAGTAAAAATAATGTATAATCAGAAAAGCAGAATAATCAAACACGCTACTTAGTTTCTGACACCCCATTGTTAAAGAATCACATTCTTTTTTTTTCGCCAGAGAATCACATTCTTTTATGCACACTACCAAATAGGGCAGAGGAAATGCGCACCTATTTCCGCGAAGTACTGACATTTTACTCTTTCAACAGCTTAATATGAAATATTTTTAAGACTTCAGATGATTAATCTTGTCAATTACTTCTTAAATTGTTCATGCTATGCTCATCAATAGTAATCAGCATACATAATAAATTGAGGTAGATTATTAGGCTGACATATTGAGAGTAATCTAATGAACTCTAATTATTCAAAGAAGTAGAGAGATCATATAATTATCTACATATATGGCAATTTAAAGCAGTTGAATCAGCTAATATGATCCCATTGGATTTAATAGACAGGGACAATCAGAATTGTGCAAAGCAACAGCAATCACTGAGATTCAATTCCCCGCCATGATCATCATCATCATCAAATGGTAATATCCAAGCATCACAAACTTAATTCATACTTCAATTAATTGAAAACATAACATAGTTTTATAGCTGCCATACTTAGTTCAAGCAGCTCTGAGTTTCTCAACCTTCTTCTCAAGCTCATCCTTCTTGGCACCAACCACCCTCTCCACCTCCCTCCCCTTCTTCAACAACACAAATGTCGGCATCGCCTGCACCTGGAATTCCCGCGCCACATCCTGATATTGATATTTTCAACACAATTATTCAGAAAACAAATTCAGATTTGTGAAAATCCAGAAACATAATTGAGATTATTTGCAGAGTTTCAAGAATTAGTGAGTCCTTTCCAGTTCCTTCATATAAATGTTTTTTCACACATTTTGTCAGATTAAGGAAGCCAAAAGAGTCATTCAATTCAATCCTGAGGTAATTCATACTAACTCCGTTCAAACTTTTTTTTTTAGAGATTAAGGATGAAAAATTAACCACTTTAAATTGCTTATAGTTAATTTGTATTCTCAAAACTAATTCCCTCTACTTATAAACTAACCTATCATCTAATTACATAGGACAAATATTATAATTTTTCTGCTTCCTTAAAGGAGGAGTAACTTGCAGGTTAAATTAGTTGAGAGAAAAAGTTAAAATTAATTAAAAGTAAATTAGTTAATTTTATTAGGATTTCCAATAAAAATAAAAATAAAAATATTAGGTGAAGTAGGTTTAATTTTATTTAGTGATTGAGGGAATGGTAACTTACAGAGAGCTCGTCGACATCGATCTTGACGAAGTGAACGTCGGAGAATTTATCGGCCATGGCGTGGATGGCTGGCTCTATGAACTTACAGGGCCCACACCAGGACGCTGAGAAATCCACCACCATCTTACCTCAATCAATCAATCAAAAGCCAAATTCAGAATCATAATAGTATATAATTGAATTGAATCCAATGAAACATGGTAGTAATAGAAAGTGAGATAATTGATTGATTACGAGTTGATTGGAATCCTTGAGTTCATTGAAATGGAGCTGCCATCTGGCGGAAGAGTGGAACGCCACCACACGCGAATTCTCCGGCGCAGCAGCAGCGGTTGCTTCGCCGCCGCCCAGAATGCTTGACAAAATGCCCCCCATGCCTTTTCTTTTATTTTCCTCACTCAAATCAATGCCAATGTTATGTTTTGTTATATTCTTGTAGTTGTCTCCCCAATTCTTTTTAGTTATAGGCTGCCTTTATTTTGTTTATTTCACTTTTTTAAATTTAGCGTGGATGATAAGTTTACAGCGAATCTTCCTTGTTTTTGGAATTTCCGGTTTTTTCCTTTTATTTTATGTAGAAATTTATTGTAAAAAATACTCTGCCTTTAGTATAACCGGTCCTAAGCCCGGATAAAAAGAGTAGGTTGTGTTAGGCTTTGGCAGCCAACGTAAAAATTTGTCGAATCTATCAAACATGGGCACACACAACCATTTTAGCAATATGTCATCGCCTGATATCTTAAAGGAGAAGGGATATATAAAAAAGCAAGTGAATGAGAGGAATATTAGATTTAGTACGTGGAATATTGGAACTTTGAGAGGCAAAGCTTGGGAGGTAATAGGTGTAATGAGGGATAGAAAGATAAACATTTTATGTCTACAAGAAACTAAATGGGTAGGTGAAAAGTCTAAAGATATTTATGGTTATAAACTTTGGTATACTGGTAAAGTAAGTCATAGGAATGATGTCGGTATAATTGTGGATGAAGAATGGAAGAAGAATGTGGTTGAAGTTTATAGAATTGGAGACAAATTATTATCGATAAAAATGGTAGTTGAGGAGGAAACAATTAATATAATCAATGCATATGCCCCTCAGATAGGGGCAGAATTGTTCATTAAGGAACAGTTTTGGAACGAATTAGAGGAGATGATTAAAAGAATTCCTAGCATTGAAAAGATTTTTATTGGTGGGGATCTTAATGGACATGTTGGTAAAGATGCAGGACAATATACACAAGTTCATGGTGGTTTTGGTTTTGGGACAATTAATAATGAAGGACAATCTATTATTGAATTCTGTATGGCTAACAATCTCAAAATTGGTAACACTTGTTTTGAGAAACAGGAAGAACATTTGATTACATTTAAGAGTGGAGTTAATAGATCACAAATTGATTTCTTCTTAGTAAGGAATTTGGACAGAAGAATTTGTACAAACTGCAAGGTGATTTCAGGTGACGGTGTGATAACACAACATAGGCCTTTAGTTTTAGATGTTCGTGTGAAGTTTAATAGAACGAAGAAACGAGATATGTTTCAACCAACAATTAGATGGTGGCAATTAAGAGGGGGGAAATGAGAATTTTTAAGAATAGGTTGATGAATGAATGTGTATGGGATAAACAAGGATCTGCTAATGATTTGTAGAAAGAATTCAATATGTTGGTGCGAAGAGTAGCCAAAGAAGTTTTAGGTGAATCAAAGGGTTATATCAGGCGTAAAAAGGAGACCTGGTGGTGGAATAATAATGTTCAAGAGAAAATTAAATTTAAGAAACAATGTTTTAAGGATTTTCATATATGTGATAGTGAGGAAAATTGGGTCAAATATATATTAGCAAAGAAAGAGGCGAAAAAGCTGTTAGTATAGCTCGAGCTACTTCTTTTGAGGAGTTTTATAAAGAATTAGGGACAAAGGATAGGGAACAAAAAATTTATCGAATAGCAAAGATAAAGGAGCAGAAATCAAGAGATTTAGATCAAGTAAGATGTGTTAAGGATGAAGAAGGTAATGTATTGGTTAATGATGATAATGTTAGGGATAAATGGAAGAATTACTTTTATAAGTTGTTTAATGATAGAGTAGAAACTTTGAATTATGTTAGAGATGATTTAGGGATTAGTGATAGGAATATCAATTTTACATGTAATATTAAGATTAGAATGAGTGAGGTTGGGGATGCTCTTAAGAAAATGACTAAGGGAAAAGCTGTTGGATCAGATGGTATTGCTAATGAAGTATGACAATGTTTAGGAGAAAATGTAGTGTTGTGGCTTACTAAACTATTTAATGAAATTCTAAGGTCTAAGAAAATGTCAGATGATTGAAGGAAGAGTACATTAGTACCTATTAATAAAAATAAAGGAGATATTCAAAATTGTGGAAATTATAGAGGAATAAAACTTATAAGTCATACAATGAAGTTGTGGGAAAAGTAATTGAGCGTAGGTTACGAACTGAGATTAGCATATCGAAAAATCAATTTGGTTTCATGTCGGGAAGGTCAACTATAGATGCTATATATCTAATTAGAAGCTTAATGGAAAGATATAGAAGTATAAGAAAAGATTTGCATATGATTTTTATTGATATGGAAAAAGCATATGATAAGGTGCCAAGAGATTTACTTTAGAAAGTTTTAGAAAAGAAAGAGGTACAAGTTGAGTATATTAGAGCTATTCGAGATATGTATGAAGGAGTAATGACTAGAGTCAGAACACTAGTAGGAGAAACAATTGATTTTCCAATAAGAATTGGATTGCATCAAGGATTGACATTGAGTCCGTATTTGTTTAACCTTGTTATGGATGTCAAAACTGAAAGTATACAAGAAGAAATTCCTAAGTGCATGCTCTTCGCGGATGATATAGTCATTTTAAGGGATTCAAAAGATGAAATTAATTGGAAATTAGAGCTATGGAGGACGACCCTAGAGTCGAAAGGTTTTAGAATAAGTAGGAGTAAGACGGAATATATGTGCTGTAGTTTTGACAAAAGACAAACTCATGAGGACATAGAAATTACATTAGGAGAGCATGTTATACATCAGGTGGATAAGTTTAAATATTTGAGATCAATTATTCAAGAAGATTGTGAAGTAGATGGAGATGTCAATAATAGAATTCAGACCGGTTGGTGTAAATGGAGAAAAACTTCTGGGGTTATATGTGATCGTATGGTTCGAGATAGAGTAAAAGGAAAATTCTATCGAACAGCTATTAGACCGGCAATGTTATATGGTAGTGAATGCTGGGCAATTAAAAAACAATAAGAACATAAGATGAATGTGGCAGAGATGAATATGTTGAGATGGATGAGTGGGTATACAAGAAGAGATATGATTCGTAATGAGCACATTCGTGAAAGAGTTGGTGATTGAACCTATTTTTATATGTTTAAGCATGTGCAATTGAGCTTAATTAGTGTGATTTAATTGATATATTTGATCATTTTTGGACATTTTTATTGTGCATGCTTATAGGACTTAATTGGGAAATATTAGCCATATTACTTGCATTTTAAGTAACCAAGGGTATTTTGGTCATTTTGACTATTTTGTGCTTTTCTACATGTAGGGGGTCCCACGTGGGCCCCACAACCCTTTGGGATAGCTTGGAGTGCAAGGATTTGACTTGGAGGGAAAGGCAAAGGCATAAGACAAAAATTACCTCATTTGTCAAAAAGAAGGGATTTTGATGTTACTAAAAGGGGTAATTTTGGCTCCACTTTCAAATTCAAATTTGGAGACGTTGAAGGCTTCATTAAGGGCATTTTTGGAAGCACAATAAAGAGGAGAGAAAGGAGCAATCTTTAGAAATGAACCTACCCTTCATTTAGGCTTCATTCATACACATTTTCACCCTAAATCCCCAAAATACCCTTCCTTCCTCATGTTATCTTACCTCTTGGCCAAACACACACACATTCACTTAAAAATCTGATCTTGGCCGACCTAAAACACCCTTGGACAGCTCATTTAAGTCCTAATTCAGCTCATTAAGGAGGCCTCCACTTCATTTAATAAAACTCTAACCTCATTTGTGACATAACTTTCACTTTCACTTTCTCTCTCTACTCCCAAATCCTCTCAACTCCATCTTCATCTTCTTCACCTTCTCCATTTCGTTTTTCTTCTCCCATGGCCATCTCCTCACGAAAATTCCTCCATTCCTCCATCCACATGAGTAGCTAGACTCACCTCTCCTTCCTTCAAGTCAAGCTTGTGCAATGTGTTAACAAATCGGCCTTGTGTGGTGATTTCCTTTTCTAGGTTTGTGATCTTGTAATCATGTAAATCCTCTCTTCTTCTAATTCTTTAGAGATTTGAGGATAGAATTCTTAGGTAGAGTTTTTTATTTGAGTTTTCTATTAATCCACATGATTGTAAACCTAGATCCTAGATCTCTTCATTTTCATGTATGTAGGTATATACTTTGTGTAGCTTCATGAGATTGGCCATATGTGCTTACATTTTGGTTGATACTTGTAGTGAATTATATAATTAGAAGTTAGCTTTAATTTCTATCTTACCTATGAAAATACATGAGTATGAAGCTAGGATTCCTTGTTTAATTTGTTTAAATTAGCTTTAGTATCTTAGATTTAAGATGCTAGGACCGATTTAAGCAAGTTAATCAAGAGGAAATCAGCATACAAGGTCTATTAATCCTTTTGCACAAGTGAGGCTTGAAGGAGGAGGATTCTCTCTTGATCACATCTCAACTCTTCTATTCGGTTTTATAGCTTGTCTTTTAGTTAATAATTTTAGCTTAATAACCAAAATCAAACTCATATTTCTTGTTAATTTGCGTGACATTAGTGCCTTTAGCTAGTAAGATTAAAAACCTAGATTGTGGATTTGACCCTTACTCACCACTACACTCTAGCGGATTTGAGTATTGACTTCATTGATTAATCTTTTAGGCGACGAAAAGGTTAAATCAGTTGGGGTAGCACAAATTTCAGAGAAAATGGCAGAATATCGTTTTAGGTGGTATGAACATGTTCAAAGAAGAGAAGTAGATGAGCCAGTAAGAATAGTGGATCAGATGGTACGTGATCCCTATATAAGAAATAGAGGGAGACCAAAGAGAACTCTTGATGAAGTTATTCAAAGAAATATGTTAGTGAAAGGTCTATCGCCAGGAATGACTAGTGACCGTGCAAAATGGCGTCGTGTGTAACATACTGTTACTAATTCCCCTAATTAACCTGTGACATCTCTTTTAGTTCAATAATATCTTTGCTAACTATGATAGAAAAAGGAATTTCAATAATATCAATATCTCTATCATAGTTAGAAAAAGAATATCCTAATGACTAAGTTATTATCCATGATAGAAAAGAATAAAGTAATACGATACAGCTGCTATCATGGATAATTTATTGCTAACCATGTTAGAAAGGATTTATCTAACATGGTTAATAAACAAAACTAGTTGATATTAAACAATAAATAGATATATATATATATATATATATATATATATATATATATATATATATATATATATATATATATATATATATATACATGCGGAAGCGAATGCAGACCTATAAATTGGCAATATACAATTCTAAATAAACTATACAATCTCCACTACCTAATTCCCTTTCCTGATGCTTGCGCCTGTGCATGATCACCTGCAAAAATGTAAGTAATCGTGGGGTGAGACAACTTGTCTCAGTAATCTACTACATAACTCACTATAACAGCGAGATGTGCAGTAGTGAGGGCGTCTAAAGGGTACCACAGTTCTAAAATAAATATATATATATACAAGAACCAAGTCTTCTTCCATTTACCATTCTATAACCTCTGTCACGTCCAAAATAAATCAAATCCAACTTCTCAACTCTCATCCATGTACAACCTGATGCTCTACTCATGCCATCCTGGAGGCACTACGCTCGAGCCCTATATGTATTCCAAATGAGTTGACACTGTGCCCCTCTCAAATGTGAGGGGGCAATTTCCCTCTCTGGTAAACCCATAAGAGGGAAACCCCAATCTGTCTCCAATCAGAAAGGGAGCAGTCCCTGTCTCCAATCATAAGACTGCTGGTCACAGTCTCCAATCTGTTGACCAATGGTCACAGTCTCCAATCTGTTAACCCGTACAAATAACCGTTGATTGGCCTATCGAACGGTTATCATCGTGCGATGGTACATATGTCTCAGTGTCATGCAATGTCCATAATGTCCAATAAATTTCAACCTCGTCAGTATCTCAATTTCAACATCAATATCTTGCACTCTTACCATTCCCTTCAATATCTAAATCTCAACATATCATTGTTTCCACAACATAACTCTCCACAAGTTCAACTCAATATCCAACTCTCTTTTCTATCATCATACCTCTCAAACCACTATCTAAACAATAGACCTATATATTCTTCACACCATTCCAAATCAACAGCAATCACCAAGCAGGATAATATATATATGTATCAAAGTCTTTTATATGAAAGTAATCGCGTTTGAAAGGCACCCGATAGCCTATTTTGTATAAAAATAACATTTCAATGATTTATATATACAGAAGGTGAGAAAGAATTTTGAAAATCCCAACTACATCACCCTCAATGTTATAGCAAGGTTAAGAGTGATTACCTGTCGCCCTTAGCACTCTGATGCTCTATCTTACCGTTTCCTTGTAGATTTTCTTCAAATACCATCACCAATATGTACTCCTAAAATAATATAACACAAAAGATTATATTAATACCACCTTCACCTTATAATACTTTACGTCGCTCTCGGTCTTATGAAATTACTACCCAAGCCCCTTTCTATAGCCATATTTTTAGGTTGATATTCTTAACTTTATTAATCAAGTTCACCGTTCAGTATTTCTTCACATATGTGAGATTCTTCCATTTCAATGAAACAAAAGAAACAACTACTTTATAAGCATGAGAATGAAATCCAATTAAGTTAGGACATCATACACATAATTATTACTCAAAACCTAAATAAAGCAATCAGCTTTCATTTACACAAAGAATTACCTAATAATATCATAACCTGGAAATATCTTAGATTTCATTTCTACATTAAGGGGCAGTCATGACTCTCAGGTTAAACTTAAAGTCCAAGCAATCATTCAGCCAAGTATGCAAACATTAACATATTACTGTACATTATTTACACTCCTTAATTATCCGAATATGGTTCATATTAGCATACACTTGATTTAAAACAAGGCACATTCAGCAACCACAGGCAAATACCCAATATTCAAAACAGATTTCATACATATACTTGTATCTTAAACATTTGGCAGCCACCATTCATTATGCATATGATTGCAAATGATAACACCACATGAATATCCACAAAAATCAGAATTGAACATTAGGTTACAATTGAATTTAAGTTACTAGAAAATCCTACAAAAGGCATAGTAAAACTCCAAGCAAAGAGAACACCCATTTCAAAAGAGCAAAACAAGATTCAAGTGAAAATTTCATAAGTTCTTCTAAAATTGATCATGCAAGTAAATAACAATCATCATACTTCACTGGTTTGTCATATTATCATTTAAACAATTTATAACTTAAGCTTCCATTCATTCAAACAGTATTATTCAATTAAAATACAAAATATGAAAGCAGTGCAAGTTTAACCAAATTTCAGCCTTAGGTAAGTATTTGACGAGCATATTCAACAAAAGTCATAATCCAACTTTTGTCACGCTTCAATCACAAAACTAAGGACCCTTGATAATAATATTCACAAGAATAGCCTAAAACTTGTCCAAAATGCACATCTCAAGTTCAAATAAATTTCTCTATTCTCCTAGGCATTTCAACAAACACCTAGAGTGCAATAATATTCAAACTATAGTTATAAACTCCCCAATCATCATACTCTTGCCTAAAAGCTTCCAAACACCATTTAATCAACTAAAAACATCAACTTCAATCTCAACATCAACCTTGATTTTCAGATTTCATCATCAATCTATACAATTTTCAAAACTTTGTACAAACTTTTGTTTTAAGCAAAAATTACATAAACACCAAGCATTCAAAACCATAATCAAACAGTAATAAGCTCCATGAAATAACCAAATCTCTAAATCACCTCAAACATTTCGGATTCCCCTACAAATCCTAGAGAAACCCCACTTTAAAATGTCAAAACACAATCCCAAACATTTTTCCAACCACACAAATCATTATAATGTCTTAGGAGGGTTCAAAAATAGTGTAGAAACCAAGAAAAACACTATGTCATGCTAGATTTTAGAAGCCTCAAAAACTCCAAAAGTTCCCAATTTGTAAACCCTATTCTTAAGCACCAAATCGACCAAAACATAAAAAGACACAAAGATTCACAATAACCACATACAAACATACCCAAACAAGCCAAAATAAGTATAGATACATATATTAACCATGAACCTCATCAACCTTATGCACCCCAAAATTTGGGTTTCACCTACAACTACTCCAAACTTCAACCAAGACCTAACTTAAATTCTCAAATCCTTTTCTCTGCTTAGAATTGAAGCCTACTATGTGAATGAATGATTATGGAACCTAGAAATCCCAACTCAATTTCGGATTACCCTCTCAAGGTCTCGGCCAAAACAAAGCACAAGGGTAGAAATGGAACAAAAGGAGCTACCTAAACTCGACATCACCGGATCCTCGCCGGAAATCGCTGGCTCGCCGGAAACCCGCTGGAACTCATCGCTGGAATCAGGCGGAAGAAAAACAAAAAGAAATGTTGATGCTGTTGATGAAACTCGAAGAACCATGAAGCCAAAACAAGGAAAAGGAAGAATGAGCTTACCCACGGGTTGTCTACACTCGAGCTCCGCCGTGGCTTGCCGGAACTTCGTCGAACTCGCCGGATTCAGAAGAAGGAAGGAGAGGGGCGGACGAAGTGGAAGAAGAAGAAGATAGTGGTGAAAGGGATTACGGTGATGAGGATGAAGGATGGAGTGGCGGAGGTCACCGCCGTTCGCCGCCGAGAAGAAAAGAAACGAAGAAGAAGAAGGTGGATGGAGAAGGGAAGGATCGGATGTGATGAAGAAAAATGGTGAGGAAGGAGGAGGGAGTCGATTTTATTGATAAGGAAGGAGGGAGAGCGTGTTTGGTTAGGGAGAAATAAAAGTGGTTTTTGATAATTAAAGCCTAAACTCGCCATAGTGTACTCATTTTGATTTAAAACCACTTAAACCAGCCTCCAATCTTCTTAGACTTCAAATTATTTTTAGCTTTATCATTCCCTCATATTTCAAACTCTTCATTTCTTAATTAATTATATGCTCATTAATTACTCAAAATTTCCAAAATATTCCAAAAATTCCTAAAAATTCCAAAATTCCTAATTTCTCCATTTATCATTTCCCAAAACACTCTTTAATCCTGTATTAAATTTTCAGAATGTTACATCGTGTGACCCATGTAGCTGACCCCACCTAAGTGGGATAAAGTTTACGTTGTTATTATATATTATTACTTTATGTAGAAATTAATTTTAGATCCCATAAATGAAAGGATGTTAATTAAAATGGTCCATTGAAATCGTGTGATTAAATTGAAATCCCTATTAAAATGTGATAATGTGACATGATTATTGTTCAACAACTACTCGGGTGCTCACCGCCTGTAAAAAGGTAGAATCTAGAGAAGGTCCAGAGTCTAGACACTCTATCTTTGAGTTTTCAAGCAACTTTTTTTTGTTGTCTTGCTAATTTAGATGAAGGATTTGTTTAATTTTGGTGAGAGTCGTGCTCTCTATTGTCGATGGTCACGGAATGCTAAAGGATAGAGTTAGTAATCAACTCGGATCATTTTTTTTATGTGCAACACCAAAAATATCTAGCTTAAATGTAGGTTTTAAAATTAACATACCTATATGTTAATGTTGACAACACAATTTTATTGTAAATTCTCACATCTCTATAGTTAATTTGTTATAATGCACCATTTGTTTATGCAAAAGCGGCTGGTGCCCCATTTGAAAGGATCATTACTTTAGTGGCAATGAAGAGTCAGCTTGGTTAAACAACAAGTTTATTTGCCGTAAAACCTAATGTTGTTTGTTGGTTTAAGCCTCTCTGCATAAAAAATAAGGGTACGAATCGTACGATTGTTAGTATATTTCCTTCCCTATCATCTCTACTTAGTAAAAACTCAAACTCGACATAATCATTTATATCACTTTAGTGGCGAAATGTCGTGAGTCAGAACCCCCTTTACACATTTGTTCTGAAAAAAACTATTTTTCTCTTATTGTCATTTTCATCCACTTAGGTTCCTTAAAGTGGTTAGTGATCATTCTTTCCTTTTTTTTATCGTCCCATTTTTTGACCAATTTTTATCGTCCCATTGACCGATACGACTTTGATCCTTTGGAACTTTTGTTATACATATTTTAGATTAGATTTTAGATTTTAGTTGCTGCGATTTGCCATCGTTATTGTGTTGACGTGACTCACAAAACAAACGTGAATATGTAATGTCTGTGACTTGCTTTTTTTCATTTTTCGTCTTTATTATGCATAGTACTCATATATTCCTTTGATCTTAAATATATGATATATTTAACATGATAAACTTGTTTCTAAATATAAACCTATTTTTAATTTTTATCAGTTTTTCTCTAAAATTATTCTTATCAATTCTCCCCAATAATAAATAAATAGAACAAGGAGAGTAAGGGTAAAGGTAGATAAACATATCTTATATTTTTTTTGGTTAAACACCGCTCAGTAATCTGGGGGCTATTGGCGACCGACTAAGCCGGTCAAGGGGTGTGAGTGTTGTCCACATAGGCAAGGTTGTCCTCTCTTTCAATGAAAGAGCTTCATTAGATTTGAACATGTGTTCTCATCCTTACCGAAGTTGTAGCTCATTTACACGTTCAACCAACTACTCATTGTTAAGCATATATTATATTTAGGATAAAATATATTTTATTTTGTGATCTAAACCCATTGAGAAGAGTGCGAAATTTAGTTTGAGTTTGGCGCTCAAGCCTTAAGGAATTTTGAGTTATCTATATTGGTAATATCAGTCTAGTTTATGTGCTAGCTAAAGCAACTGTTTTTCCAAGGCTGGTTTCCGTCTTGTACCTATGCGATTGGTGTTAGTTTCTTACAGTGAGAGTTTCAATGTGGTACAAAAAAATTGGAAGTTGATTTAATAAACTCAAAGCTACCAAAGATTTACTCAATTTCTAGCCTAAAAACAAGGGGAAAACTCTAATCTTCATTATTGATAATCTTTGCACTTATAACTTTAATCAAAATAGTTAAAACTTTCATCACACACACACACAAATGATTATATAATCTTAGTTCTTTAAAACTTGATCTCATTTTGATTTTGGTTTTAAAGTTTCAAGAAAATAGATTTTAGTCTTTCCTAAGGCAAAACGATAAAAAAAATTGATTAAAAGATAAGGATTTAAATTTTAAATGAAATTAAATTTAAGAAAATTCTTTTAAAAGGACTTAAGAGAGAAATAACCTAGGGTTAAAGAGCAATTTCACCCTGGAAGTTCTCACTTTTGGCGCTATGCACCCAGGGATTTGTTTTTTTGGAGCAAAAGTTCCCTGAAAGTTTTAAAAGGAGGGCAATTAGAGCCTACCGTCAACTTTATTGACCCAAATATGCTGACTTGTCTTTCATGTGTCTTCCACCTCATGGCACATGAATTTTTCTCCCCTTTTTAAAACTCATGGAAAACATGGGGTGGATAACACATGGAAGACAAAATAATAGTGAAGTGACATGAGGTGGATAACACATGGAAGACAACTCAGCATATATTTTGGTCAATAATATTGACTGTTAGGGTTAGTTAAAGGTAGGGTCTAAATTACCCCCTTTTAAAAACTTTCGGGAAACTTTTGGCCCCAAAAAACTTTCGGGTGCCTAGTTCCCAAAAGTGAAAACTTTTAGGGTAAAATTGCCGTTTTAACCCAATAATCTAACATATAATTTACTTATATTTCCAAGTAATCAAAAGGAATTTCCGTCCTTATAGAAGAAACCATCTATTTTAGTGTAGTCTTTTTTCACTCTCTAACAATCACAACTATCGGGGAGGATTTGATCTTTAAAATGATTTATTTGAAGTCAAAATAGACATTAAAATAGATTATGTAAAAGATTTATAAGTTTATATTCTCTATAACATCCAATTATACTACTATATGGTTTCATTGCTGATATACCTATAAATAGAGACCACTTTCATAAAAAGCATAATGAAATGCAAGATAGTAAGAATTTTTGTCACATTCCCCCAATTTTCTCTCTTATCCATCTAAATCTTCATCTTCACTATCTTTTTATATGTTCATTATCTTTACAACAAAACTCTACTTTTTTTATTTCATTTACAACCCTATATTATTTTTCACTTCATTCCATTTCATTTGCTCATAGAGTTTATGGTCATTGATGAAACTCTTTTTTTTATTCATTTCTTTCCTACAACCCTACATTATTTTCCATTTCATTTCATCTTTTTTTCTTTTAATTTCATTTATTTTGATTCAAATCAAAGCCAACCTCAAACCCAAACTCCCACAGTGACCACAAGAAAAAAAGAGACCAAAAATAGGGTTTGAGCAGCTATATGACCGGGTCAGTAATTTCTTCACCGCTTTGTCTGTGAGCTTCTCCTTCTTCTCCTTCTCCTTCCTCTTCTCTATTCTCCAGATTTCCATTTCTCCGCTTCGTAGCCATGGTTAACGGCCCTGGTCTTTACTCTGACATCGGCAAGCGTGCCAGAGGTACTCTCCTCTCTCCATTTCTCTCTATCCTCTTTTTTTTTTAGGATTTTTTATTTTTTTTTAAAAATATTTCTCTCAATTACAGATCTTCTGTTCAAGGACTATCACAGCGACCAGAAATTCTCCATCACCACCTACTCTCCCAATGGAATTGTCAGTTCTCCTTCTTTCTTCACTCCTCTACATACATAAAATATATCTCTGCTTTTTTTTAATTCTTTTTCTTTCTTCGTATGAGGTATTAATAGAAACTCTATTCTTGCATCAATTTTATTTTATAGCTTCTTGATAAATAAATTACTCTCATGTTTTTCATTGTTTTGTTTTGGATTTAACGTAATTATTCTCTTTAATTTTTTATTTGCTCTTTTCTTTAGCTCAACCTACTAGCGTTTGAATACATATATCACTAAGTGTCTTCGTTTTTAGAATTATTTTTAGATGTCGCGTTGGCTTAATATTTACGCATCTTCCATGTTTGTCTTGGCGTTAAATTGTGAGCCACGTGAGTTACATTTTCAATTCAATGTGATTATTACTTTTGTGTGAATGCTATTTTATACTAGTATATAGAAGGCATGAAAATCATTGTGTATGTTGTCCAAAAGATATAGGGATAATCAAGGCATATGTGCTTTCAGTGTTGTGAATGGTAGTCATATTAAGCTAAATGTTATGTGAGATGCAGTTTCATGCTCATAAAATGATCGGTACTTTGCAACCTGTGTCGGATTATGTTTACATCCTGGCTCTGATTTAGATTCATTTTTTGCCTGTAGTGATATATGTTTGTTATTGCAGGTCATCACATCGTCCGGAACTAAGAAAGGTGACCTGTTCTTTGCTGATGTTAATACCCAATTGAAGCACAGAAACTTCACCACTGATATTAAAGTTGATGCTGATTCTAATGTAAATCTGCATCTATTGTTCATTTTTTTTTTTTCTTTAACCCTATTTCACAATTCCCTTGTTTATGTATTTGTGTGGTGATTGTTTGCTGATACTTGTTTATGTATTTATGTTAATACCCAATTGAAGCACAGAAACTTCACCACTGATACTTGTTTGTTGATTCTGATGAGTTTTACCTCCATTGCATGATGGATTTTAGCTGATTCAATATGTTAGTACATCCTTCTTGTTAGGTTATATTAGGATATTGATTTTGATTCAATTGATTGCACAGCCTTAAATTTTTAGATTAATCTTGTTAGTTCTAGCAGTTATAACTGTGTTTTACATTTAGTTTTAGACTGCAAGTTTATGACCCACAAAGTTGAGTAATAACCTTTATTTGCCTCATATTTGTTTACTGATGAACTGAAGAAATTAAAAAAGAAAAATCTAAAACTTGTTTGTCTAACGAGCTTGGCCTAAGGTTAAATAATGATTATGGAGATGTGTTATTACTGACGTGGTTACTGAACTCCAGGATATGCTGGATCTTCTAATGCACATATTCTTGCTTATATTGACATAAATGATGGGTGAATGGATCGATTGATGCTATGACAATTATTTAGACAAAATAACATTTGGCAATGTTTTTATGTTGCTCTAATTCTTTTCTCATGCTCACCATATATCACTGAGATTGTTTGACTGAAATTTATTAATGTTGTTGCTCTTTAGCTCTTCACCACAATCACGGTTGATGAGGCTGCTCCTGGTTTGAAGAGTATCTTGAGCTTCAGAGTTCCTGACCAGAGGTCTGGAAAGGTGAGATTATCAAACGTGTTGTAGAAGTACTTGTACAGGAAATAGTGTCAGGAAATGTCTATAGAAGCCAAAAATCCAACCTTAATGAAAGTTTGAAATTTCTTGAAGACTTCTATCCTCCATTGTCAGTGGAATTTGCTGTCTAATTTGTGGTTCTGGAACAGGTGGAGCTTCAGTACCTACATGACTATGCTGGAATAAGCACTAGTGTTGGGCTAACTGCAAACCCTATTGTCAACTTCTCTGGTGTTCTAGGAACTAATGTCATTGCTATTGGTACTGATCTCTCTTATGACACCAAAAGTGGGGATCTAACTAAACTCAATGCTGGATTGAGCTTCACAAAAGCTGACTTTATTGCTTCACTGACTGTGTGAGTATCTGTAGCCTCTTACTGTGAGCAGGGCTTTTGCGAAAAAACTGTTTACATATAATTCCTTTCCAACTTCTTCAAGTGAATTTTAGCTTGTGGGAGCAGGGAAAGTTTGTAGCCAGTAAAACTTTTTTTATGTTAAGATCCTATAGATGTTTAGTGAACTTTGTGAGTCTATGTTCTAGATCTATTTGAATTATACTTGTTTGCTGTTCTATTTATTGTTCTTATGCGTTATTTCTGTGAGGAATAGGTGTACATTTTTTTATTCGATGATCTTTGCTTGTGCAGGAATGAAAAAGGTGATGCTCTGAATGCTTCTTACTACCATGTGGTCAACCCATTTACCAGTACGGCTGTAGGTGCTGATGTGACTCACAGACTCTCAACCAATGCGAATACCTTCACAATTGGTACCCAGCATGCCCTGGATCCATTGACCACTTTGAAAGCTCGTGTCAACAACTATGGCACTGCTAGTGCCCTTGTCCAGCATGAGTGGCGTCCCAAATCATTCTTGACCATCTGTGGGGAGGTAGACACAAGAGCCATTGAGAAGAGTGCTAAGGTTGGGTTGAGTTTGGCTCTCAAGCCCTGAGGAATTTTGAGCTGTTCTGGCAAGATCTTCGAATTAGGCATTAGGAGCATATGTTTATATGCCATCCGATTCATTTTATGGTCGGTTTTCATTTTGGAAGCAAGTGTTCATGGTGTTTTTTACGCGTTTCATCGATGTGAAAATAATTAGTAGATTATCTAATAAACCTAAATACCTTATGTTACTCTCATATATAGACTCTGCAAGCCTCACTGTTGTACTGAGGATTGATACTTAAAAATATTTGAATTGCAAGATATTTTGCCCTCGCCTCCATGTCTGTTTTTGGCGTTATCAATTCTAGCTTGTTGAGATGGATGGATGAAGTCTGTTGATTTCTTCCATGTCATTGAAAATGGAGGATGATAATTGAATCAGGGGTGGCCAATGGTTTATTGGGTTCCATTTTCAGATAAAGTCTACAATTCAGCTGTTTCCAATCTACTGAGTTCAAGACTATTAAGTATTAACATCTGGTGTGTTGGATTTTGGCCCTCATTTTCGCAGCCAATTAGTGTACCAAATTTGACTCGCATCGAATTTTTCCTTAAAATTTGAAGATGTCAAGTTTGACATAGTGAAAAAAAAATTTACTTCCAATGTAATAAATATTACTCCCTCTGGTCCTAAATATAAGAACTAGTTGACTTTTTTAGAAAATCCTAAAAAAGCAAAAAATAAGTTAATTATAAATTGATTTACATAATTTTTTCTCTTAGACTAGTTTATTTTACCTATAAGCTAATGAATTATCTAAAAAGATATCAAATATGTCATTATTTAATAACCTATTTCACAACCTTAATATCTCCAAAAAACAGTCAATTAGGTCTTATATTTAGGACCGGAGGTAGTATGATATAAGAGGGTCAGCTTAATAACCTATTTGCTATACTAGGCAGTCTAGCTTCTGTTTTTTTATAAAGTGGCAAACGAGCTTATTGTTGAACCAAGTCTTCCATATAATAAACACTATAATATAATGAAATAAAATAAAATGTATCCAAATATGTAATCATCTATAATACATGGATAAATACTGTTAATTAACAAGAAATACTCAGTTATATTCATATCTTCCACTACAACTATTGAGTGCCTTCATTGGCGCCTTCCTCCTTCCTTCGTTGTTTAAGTAAACTCGAGGAAAGAAAGGTAAAATCGGATCGTAGACTCAAATAGTAAACTCGTAAAAATTGTTTAATTTATAAAATGTGTTTCTCGTAAAAATTAACAATAATTTGACTCAACATATTTTAAATATATTTAGTTGATATTAAATATATTAACACTCATACTTTATGAACTTCATTAGAGAAATTGCTATTTAATTTATATAAAAATTCATTGAATTTGGTCACATAAATTTAGTATGTTCACATGTAAATTTCTATAAAAAATCATTGAATTTGGTCACGTAAATTTAGCATTTTAATATGTAAATTTCTGCTAAAATTACTTCAACTTGAAATTTAATTGACTCAACACATTTTGGTTACATAAAGATGTTAAAACTGTAAAATCGGAGTGTCAACCCGTGAGCACTCCGTGAGTTTGACAAGTTTGCATGTGAGCTCAAAGGACTGAGGAGTTGGAGACCACCATTCACTTTTATGAGTTATCTTCTTTGGGATGAAATTTGCCAAAGGAAGAAGACACTGGTGAGGTATTGATACTTGACACTAGTTGGGAGGAAGACAGAGTAGCGTTGGAAAGAGAGCTTACCTAGGGCCACTAGTATTTTCGCAAGATTTTCATGTGGAAGAACTTGTTTTCCTTAGGGTATTGGAATAATTCCATTTTCCCATATATAAAGGAAAATGAGTGATCCTTCTAAAGAAATGAAAGTGATTTTCTATCCCAAACCATACATGTCAACTCAATGGATAGAAAGTCGGTCATTTCTCTTTCCACATGTTCAATTTTCGCTAATCCAAATGGACACCTAATACAGAATAATGTGTTTTTAAACAGCACAAAAAGCCACAAGAAGTTCTAACACCGAATTTAAAATAGCTGTTCCAAATCAGAAATCTAGAATATACTTCACAACCATTCTGTAGATGTCTTCAACACAAGCACTAGTCACTTCAATAAAAAACATAAGCACTACTGATAAACATAAAGCTAATAGAAGCATCGACTTAAAGCATCAACTAATAAGTATTCCACGAATAAAATAGCCCAAGTATCCGGCTATTGACAATAACTGAAAAGCTCAGTTGTCAGTGCAAGCATGGGCCTGTAGAAGACCATCCCTAATCTGCATAGCAACATCCTTCACTGCACCAGGGCCATGTGGAATGAACACAGATGAGGCCTTTGAGTGTGCTCCAATCTCCTTCATGGTGTCAAAGTATTGAGTCACCAACACCATATCCATGATATCTCTAGCTGAAGTACCAGGTACATTTTCAGAGAAAGCCAACACATTGTCCCTAAGCCCATCCACAATGGCTTGACGCTGGCGAGCAACTCCAACTCCAGACAGATATTTGGACTCTGCTTCTCCCTCAGCTTTCTTAATCTGCAGTATCTTCTCTGCTTCAGCCTTCTCATTGGCTGCCACCCTCAGTCTCGCAGCTGTTCAGGAAGTAAAGAAAAAGGCTCAAGAGAGTAGAACAACAATCCAATAAAATTGAAATTCACAACATACATGGGTCTAGTAGCTTCTGTATGCATAGTAAAGTTTGTCTATGGATCAATGTGTCAAAATAATACATCAATATAAACAAAGTTAAAGGTTTAGATTTTAGAAGCACAACAGAAACCATGCCAAGATGCAAAGAGTGCAATAACATATATCAGAAACCACCAATCCAAATATTAGAAACATTTTTAAGTACATTAACTACAAGTACTTAATGCAAATCAGAAGTAATCCAACAATATAGAAACATGATATATTTACCAATCATGAATGCAACTAACTACCAAGTGCATTCTATCTTCATCAAGACCTAGAAATTATTACCTGCATTGATCTCATTCATTGCTCGCTTGACCTTTTCATCAGGCTCGATATCAACTATAAGTGTCTGGACAATCTTATACCCATAAGTAGACATTGCCTACAACAAAAGATCACACTAACTTCTTAAAACGTCCAACTGACAAGTGAAAAGATTCTTCAATATTACTGAATGCAATAGCCAATAATCATAAATATAAATAAAGGAAAGGAAAATAACTACGAGGGGGGATCACACCTTTTCAAGCTCCTCTTCTACAGCCTTTGCTATCTCGTTCTTTTGCTCAAAGACAGAGTCCAACTCCAAATTTGGTACAGTAGCTCTTATCACTGGAGGAAAGCCATATAGTATGAATTTTTAGAAATCAACCCACATAATTATCAATTATGCAATCCAAAACCAATACTTAGAAAAATTAGTGTACTCCACACATGCAGAATGCATAGTATCAATGCTTGAAGGGCAATAATTTAGCAACGAAAACACACTTGACCTACCATCAAAAACATATGATTGGATCTGCGCCCTGGTGTTGCTGAGCTTATAGAAAGCATCTGATGCTTTCTCAGCCAAGACATGATATTGCACAGATGCAACCACATTAACGAATACATTATCCTGTAAAATATTTCACAATGGATCACAAAATTCACATAGGAAACAAACATCCATATAAAGAGTGAAAACAATTTCCAATATTACTCCAAAAAACTGAATAAAAATTATACAAATTATACATTGCAAGCAAAATGGATGTTTCCTGAAAATGTATTGATTAAAACAACTTGTGAAAATTGGGACAGATGAAAGAGAAAGGATAGCATGGCCACAAAATTACAGACATGTATCCGTCTCAACATCAAGTTAATGAATACTATTCCAATTCTGTAAATTAACAGCAACCAACTAAAATATCAATAAATTCATTCATATCAAAGTTTAAAAAAAATTACAAATAAAACAGTTAACACATAAGCAAGTTAATATTGAAAAATTGAGATCTATGTCAACTATACATAAATCTGTTTGAATACATACAATATTCTGAGAATTTACATTAAAAAAAAAGTACATGCATATTATCAAATATACTATAACTGTTTTAAGTCAGATTTAAATGGCATAACAACATGACATAAAAGACAAGGAAAATGAAGCAACATAAACCTTTGTTTTCGTTTCACATTTGACTTGAAGTTGCTGCACTCGGAGTGATAGCTTTCCAGCTACCATAAACCCAAAACACCAAGGCAAAATGTGACATCCAGGTTGCATCACATCGTTATATTTCCCAAACTGCTCCTTGATAGCCACAGTCGACTGCTCAACTTGAACACAACCGAGAGCTTGACCCATTTTTCAATCTGAACACAAATAGTACAAATTCTAAATTAAAAAAAAATATTAATACATATATTGCATTAACCACAACCAACCACCATCTTGTTTTGACTTGCTTAGTTTCCAATATAACTTTTGCATGACTTAATTACACTTGTTTACATAAAAACAGTAACAAAACTCAGCAAGATGAACTGTAAAAACTAATATAGATATAAAAAGTGAAAAGGTGCATAACTATATAAATATATGGTAATTAATTTCAACTCTCTTTCTCTTATACTCCTCCTAATTTTCCATGAGCTGCTTCTAAATTGACGACAAAATAATAATAAAAGAAAAAAAGGAGATCACCTTGGTGTGAGTGAGGCACAACTTTTAAAAATTATCATGGTACTATCAGGTGCATCATTTTAAGTTATAAACATCAATATTTAACCCTCAAAATTAATATGATGCTAGGCGACCATTTAGAAATTATCATGTCTAGTTTTACTACTTTTTCCATATACAAACTTTTAACGTGAAGCAAGAACGAGTACAAGGAAAAAAACCTTCAAGAAATGGGAAGAAAATGAAACATCAGGTGTTCGTTTTCAAGCCTTAATTAACAGAGAATCTTTTATTAAAAGTAATAAAACTGTTTAGTGTTCTAAAATATCACACAGTAATAAGTTACCAAACTAACACTCATTTTAGCCTAACAAGAACGTAAAAATAAAAAAGTCTCAGGAAAACCTTGGGATCAACGAAAACGTAAAGTGTAGAGAAATTTTTAAGCGTAAAGGAGCTGTAAAAATCAAAACTTTAAAAATAACGATAGAATAAATGAAGGCAAGGCAAAGTAACACGTATTATACTAATGAAAGTAAAGGTTGAAGAAATGATAAGAAGGAAAAAAGAGAAAATAAAAAAAAAATGAGAAGGGAAACAAAGAGAGAAGAAAAGAGAGAACTTGGAAGAGAAGGAAACCTGTGATGAGTGAATAGCTGCTTAGGGAAGAAGGAACAAAGTATATGGGAGAAATGCAATTGCATTGCATATTTATATTGTTGAATATTAAACCCTGATGATCAGATTTTTTATTTTAAATTTAATTAATGTAATTGGAATAAATCACGGAAATATCCTAACAAACAAGTTAGTGTACCATTTTGTTAGGGAAAAAAAGTTACCATCTGAATTTCTTTTTTTTTTATCCATAATAAGGTGTCTCTCACTCTAGACAAGTGAGAGACTGCACCTCAAGGTGTGACAGTTGGCCTGAGAGATTTAGGGGCCGTTTGGTTTAATGATTACCATCAATGTGTTTGGTTGGTTATTAATAAGACGTGGGAAGTTTTTTTTTGTATTTCATCTTAATTATGAAAGATCCTCAAATGAAAACAAATACATTGATGTGAGGAGTACTGAAGAACCAAACGAACAATCTCCATAATCAATACAACAAAATCGTGAGATGATACTTTGTGTTTGAGTTTTAATAGGAAATTCGTGAAACTTCATCACTTCATTATGATGGATTCAAGTTTATGCTTTGATGATGATTGATTTTCTTTTTCAGATTGAATGTCAAGAAGAATGGTGAAATGAAATCTGAAATTAATTACATTACCAAAAATTGTAAATTAGTGTGATGAGGGTAATATGGTCTTTTTATTGTACTAATGCAGATAAAATTGACATTTTCAATAACATTGCATGACTGTAATGAGGATTCATAGGGGGACCCTATATATGAAAGAACATTACCAAAAAATATGTAATGTTAATTACAATTGTAATCAACATTACCATTGCCAAGTCCAACCAAACGAGCCACATATGGTAATGTAATCAAGATTACCATTGCATGTGTGCAATGTTTTTAACCAAATGGGTCCTTAATGTTTCTCCATACCCAACGTCAAGGGTCGAACCTCAGACAATTGGTTAAGGGTAAATGAGTCTTTGTCACTCAACCACACACCCAAGATTAATTTTTTTTTATCAACAAGTTACCATGTAGATTTCAAACTCTTATTTTAAGATACTTTTCTATTTAATAATACTAACAATATTCGAACGAATAAATCATGTATATAGAATTTGAAATTCAAATTGTTATAAAAAAAAAGAATTTGAAATTCAAATAGTATTTTTTTCCTAATTTTCCTATTAAAATAATTAGCTTGCGCTTGTAGAGGAAACATTCATTCAATATCCAACAATATAAAAAAAATTCAGCAATTGTGCAAATTACATTAAATATAAAAAAATGATTCATTTATTCCATCAATTATAGGTGTATTTTGGTCATTCCATCAATTATTTTTCTATTCCATTTATGGCCCCTTGCGTAATGGTTTTGTTCATCTTAATATGGAAAGGATTTTAATTCACAAATTAATGAATTATAGACCTTATAGGCTTATAGGCTATAGCCATAGGTAGTACCGTAGTAGGAGTTTCAGGGGGAATTCAAAAAGGAAATTCTAAAATATTTTAAGTCTAACTAACTACCGCGGTTTAGGATCAAGGCCCGCGATAAATGGCGGTAAATATTTTTGAGTCAACCCAATAATTTAGGATCAACCCAATAATTTTTTTCAACAAAACACCTAATTAACAATATTTTTATATACATACAAAAGGTGGGGATAATGTTGTTATCAAAAAGAAAAAAAAGGAGAGGATAATGTTGAGTGAAAAATAATAGAAGCTAAGGGACGATAAAATATATATGAACATTAATGGCAGATGAATTCTTCATTTCTTTTGGAAGTCAATTGATGTTATTTCTCTTCTATTTAGTAAATTGGGAAACGGGCTGGAAGGTAATGTTACTTACTTACTTCCTTTTTCCATAAATATAAAGCTTGGCTATTTTAAAATCAAGATTAATTAAGAAAATAAGTCACCTAATCACAACTTATTTTATATATTGGTTTTATTAATATGTGTGTTTAGGTTAGTGACGGTAAAAGTGATTTTTTTTCAATTGCATTCATGTTGGATTGACCATGCAAAAAGTGGTTTGCTTTCAATCTGACTTATAAAAATTGTTTGGCAGATTAATTTGATTAGCAATTTTATATTAAAAAATGACTTAAAAGAACTTGTTAAAAATAAGTAACAGAACTAAATAAGAAAATATTTGAACAAAAAGACTCAATAAGAAAATGAGTAATATTTTTTGTCAAAGACAATAAGTAAATTTAAAGCCTCATATAATGCCTAAAAGTTACAAGCGACTTATCTCATCAGGAGCTCTACCCTGATTTTTAGATTTTTAATTTGTTTTGGATAACAAGTGAGATTGACCAAAAGCTTCGCCAAACATAAATAAAAGGGCGCAGGCCCAAAAATGATACATAACTATTGGCCAAAGAACAAAAGTAATACATAACTATTCTGAGGTACATCAATGATACCTAACTTTTACTTGATATCAAAAATGATATTTTCACTAATATGACAATAAAATTGGACATGAAAAGTCCAAAATGCCCTTATGACTTCAATAAATTTTCTTTTCTTCTTTTTCCTCACCCTCTCCTTCCTCACCCTCCATTTTCAAGTCTAAGGCTGCAAAAGAAGCTCTCTTTCGCCATCACCGTGCTCCTAGTCCCATATGCTCGGTCTGTGAGCTCATTCTTGAAACGATTGAACATTTGTTTTTTGAATGTACATGGAACAAGAAGGTGTGGTTCTGTTGTAAGTTTGGTGCTCAAATTGAGAACTTTAATATAAAAAATGTTACTTCTTGGTGGCTTTTGATATCAATCTGGTCAGTTTGCTCTTCCTAATAAAGATCTTTTCGCCACATCTCTTACTCTCTCTCTCTCTCTCTCTTTCATCCCATCATCTTTTCTCTTCCTCTCTTAGAAACCAGCAGCGACATATGGTGGCAGAGAACGGTGAAGCCCAAGGTGAAGTCGCAGCCACGACTAGACCAGATTCCCCTTCGCCCACCCCAGCGAGAAGGCCCGCCGCCGCGGCCCCCACCCCTTCCACTACTCCGGCTATGTCTTCTTCGTCTTCCCCTAATTCCTCCTCTCCGTCCAGTTTGGCTTGTGACAGAGATGACTTCTATTTTTTTAATATATTACTTAATAAATAAAATCATTTATCCACCTTAAATAATTATTTCCAACTCATACTCTCCAGTCATAAGCCACATGACAAAAACTAACAGAATTAGTGTCACGTAATCATATTTAACTCTGTTAATGTCATATGTTGGTCCTTTTAAAATTATAGGGACTAACTCTATTAACTGGAGGAAATTATACGGACTAAAACCTTAGCTTTAAAACTATAGGGACCAAAACCCAAATTGAGGGAACTATAGGACCAAAAGTTGGTTTAACCCTATGTTTTATTTTATTTATTAGGGCATTTTGGACTTTTCATGTCCAATTTTATTGTCAAATTAGTGAAAATATCATTTTTGATCCCAAGTAAAAGTTAGGTATCATTGATGTACCTCAGAATAGTTATGTATTACTTTTATTCCTTAGCCAATAGTTATGTATCATTTTTGGGCCTTCGCCCTAAATAAAAAAAACACTCAAATTCTGCTTTAGTTTATTTAAGCTCTTTTGGGCTGTCAAAAGTGGCTCCACACACATGCACGCGCACACTTTTATTTATAAATGAAATAAATTAAATTATAGAAAAAATAAGGTTAAAGTATACTTTTGGTCCCTTATGTTTGTATGAAGTTTCAATTTAGTCATTTATATATGTTTGGAAAGTACACTTTTAGTCCTTTTTTGTTAACACTGATAATTTAGCTTAACCGACAATGCTAACTTAACAATTTTAAATGATTATTTTATAATGAAATTGGACCAAAATGATAAATTTTGAAAATATAAGAATATTTACACTCAAATATTTTAATCTGAACATTTTTGAAGTATTTAATAATCATTTAAAATTGTTAAGTTAGTATTTTCCGTTAAGTTAAACTAACGATGTTAACAAAAAAGGATTAAAAGTGTACTTTCTAAACATAAAGGACTAAATTGAAACTTGATGCAAATTTAAGGGATCGAAAGTATACTTTAGCCAAAAAATAAAATACTTAACTTATTTATATTATATATAATTTTTCAAAAAATCAATTATGTCTTATATTTAGGAACATGTAACATATGTATGGAGTAAAAAAATATATTTTAATTTTATTTTATACATCTAGGATAAAAATATGCTTTTATTCTTAGTTGATTCACCTTGTGGCCTAATCTTTTTGACCATTGCCCTTCTTCACGAGTATTATTTAACACCTTAAACCTAATTGAGATTATTTTTTTATCAAAGATATTTTGTTTTCATATTTACGTAGACTCTAACTCGATGTTCTTTATGGTAAAAAAAACTCGATGTTCTTTGATTAAAAATCAATGTTTCTTGGCAACCACAATGGCTTTGCAAATATTGAAGTTTTCATTCCGGGGTCTACGTCAACTCTCACCAACTTGTGGGAGTAAAGTGAAAGGGGTGTTAATTACTTTTCCATTTATAAAGATCTACTACTGCGTTCACAGAATCCATATATAGGTTGTATGTAATTATGTAAGTATTGTATATACAATATACATGTATATGTCTTTATTACATTTTTATCTTTCTCCTTTTTATGTATTGCCATTAAAATAAGGAAGGTTCCACGAAGTTGCAGCGTTGAGAGAGGTTTATTAATAAGCATCGAATTGGCAACGACATGCTTATAGCAACCAGAAAAAGGGCGACGTGTTTAAGTTGCTCTACTTGGCAAATGGAAAAAAAAATTAAAGAGGTGTTGGAATTTAAATCTTAAAAATATTTGTAGTTCTTCAGAAAGTGGTGTGCATTGGGTATTTAGGTACAGGATATGGAGCTGTTATATGTTAGTGGCCAATGTGATGCGTGAATTTGTCGCTTTCTTTTAACGTCCCTCCTGTACTGTAATGTACGTTGAGCTCGTTGGGTTCATTCATGGCCTTAATTTATGCTAGGAGAAGCACGTTGAGAAATTTTCTCTTATATTATCTGATTGTATAGATTCTAAAACATGTGTCATGAGATTGAAAATTATACCCCTGAGAACGATATTATTGATGATATTAGATCAATAGATCGTAGAGATTGGCAGGTAATGCTTTCTCATACTCATACTTACCGAAAAAAATGTAGTTATATTGCAATCAGATTTTTAAACTACTCTTATAGGATATATTGTGGTTTTTGTCTTATTAATCAATCTCCTCTTTTTATTCAATCGGGTGATTGATGAAAGCTAGCTAGACAGTAATTAGTGGTTATTTTGACGCTTTTCTTTGATTTAGCTGTAGTGACTCTTAATTTTTTTTATCAAGATATAGTGACTCTTAATAATACTTAGGTTATTATTAAAAAATACATAGCACGACCATATCTTTAATTACTCCCATGAATAATACTCCCTCTGGTCCCTAATGTAAGAGCCCAAAATTTGAATGGTTTTGGTCCCTAATGTAAGAGCTCACCCCATATTCTCTCCTCATTTAATGCATTTTTTCCTACTTTACCCCTAACTCTCTTTCATATTTATTAATGCTTATGTATTTCTCTCTCTTAAAAGTACCATAATAAATATGGGCAATTTTGAAAAAGAAGCATTAACTCCAGACACCCAACTAACATTCACATGTTTTCTTAAGAAACGTTTTTTTGACGGCTAGCTCTTACATTAGGGACCGGAGGGAGTACTCAACTTTAAGCTATATTGCCTCCTTTCCATAAATTTTTTGGGACAAATGCACACTAGCCCCAAGTAATTAAGTACGTTTTAGAATAGCATCTTGTTAATTAAAAATACTAAATAATGGTGATGATGATGATTCAAAAGATAAAATTGATTTTTCTGGAAAATTATAATTATCTATAAATTCAGTTAGGCAGGGAAGGCGTTGCTTATACATTGTGATTGTTTGGGGCCAAAAAATATACTCTTTCTTATTAAACTTTTTTACTTGTGTGTGGGATACATTCTTTCCTGACCATTATCTCCTTTTTTTATATAGAAAATTTTTAGGAATACTCACGTGCGATCCAGGACCCCTAACTTATGGTCTATTCCTATGACATAACAAAAAAACTTTTTATTTTTGGCCATTAGCTTTTAGCTTTAGTATTGGGATATTGAAAATCTTTTTCATGTCTGTATCAGACAAAAATATAATAAGGAAAATAATTCGCCTTCTCTTTAATATAAGGGTATAAAATGTGAATGATTTTTGTTTAAATATAATAGTTCAACTTACATGCTCTTCATTTAAGTGTTCTAAGAATTGGACCAAACCAGACAGTCAAATCGGTCCAACTGTCAACTGCTTCGCATGTCAGCTCGACATTTATTGCTTTAAATGTCGGTTAGAGAAATCCAACTGTGTTGAATCGTGACCCGAAGCCTTCTTCGGCTAGCCATCCAACTCGACTTTTACAACATTGCTTCATTTAATGTGTTTTTGTGGACCCAACCTAGCTCTCTTTCATACTTATCAATGCTTATATAATTCTTTCTATTTGATAGTATCATATAAATATGAGTAATATTTTAAAAAATAATTAATTAACTCCAAACAACCAATTAACTTTTACATGTTTCTTTTGTTTTTGTTACAACAGGCAGGTAGGCCCTTTATTTGGCCCACAAACTCATATTCCCATGGTATTTAGCTTTTTCTGAACCCGTTACCTTCTACAATTGAGTTAGGTAACATAGGGATACCATGTAAGGTGCTTTTCACCAGAAGGCAGAAGGCAGGAAAGCCCTCCCAACAAGCACATTTCCAAGGTTTGAACTCATGTTTGCCTGAGTGTTTACCAATGCACGTAATGCTTGTTGATAACTTTTATATGTTTTCATAATAAGTGTGTTTTGGTCTTTGAGCTTTTATATTACGAACCGGATGAAGTAATACTCCTCTCATCCTATTTAAAGATTAAAGATAGAAGGTTTTATTTGGTGCTATATATTAGTCATCTCACTATATATTATATGTCAACTTAAAAGTTTACACTTCATTCATAAATAAAAAAACTCAACCCTGCTTTTGACCTTAATTATTTAAGCTCTTTTGGGCTGTCAAAAGTGTGTGGACGTGACTCCACAAACGCATACATATTTATTTATAAGTCAAATAAATTAGATTAAAAAAAATAAAGTGCTTAACTTATTTATATTTTATATAATATGTTAAAAAATCAATTATGCCCAACATTTAGGAACATGTAACATATGTATGGAGTAATAGAGTATAATTTAATTTTCAAATTATAATTTTAAAACAATAATTGTGCTGCTGTGATAAGAATATGTTTTTATTTCTTAGTTGATTCATCTTGTGGTCTATTTTTTTTAACCAATGCCCTTCATGAGATTGTTAAACACATAAACCTAATCGAGATTATTTTTTTATCAAAGATATTTTTTTTCATATTTATGTAGATTCTTATTAACTCGTTGTTCTTAATTTGATTAAAAATCAATGTTTCATGACAACCACAGCGGCTTTGCAAAAATTGAAGTTTTCATTGCGAGGTCTACGTCAACTCTCACCAACTTGTGGGTGCAAACAGAAAGGGGTGTTAATTACTTTTCCATTTATAAAGATCTACTACTGCGTTCACAGAGTCCATATATAGGTTGTATGTAATTATGTATGTATATGTATTGCATATACAATATACATGTATATATGTCTTTGTCCCATTTTTATCTTTCTCCTTTTTAAGTATGCAATAATTGAAATAAGGATGGGTCCACGCAGTTGCAGCATTGAGAGGTTTACTGATTAACATCGAATTGGCAACGACGTGCATGCTTATATAGCAACTAGAAAAAGGGGCAACTGTGCGTTTAAGTTGCTCTGCTTGGCAAATGAAAAAAGAAAGAAAATTATTTTTTTTGGGTGAGAAGAAAGAAAATTAATGAGGTGTTGGAATTTAATTCTTAAAAATATTTGTAGTTCTTTAGAAAGTGGTGTGCATTGGCTATTTGAGTACAGGATATGGAGGTGTTATATGTTAGTGGCCAGTGTGATGCATGAAGTTGTGGCTTCCGTTGAACGTCCCTCCTGTACTGTAATAATGCACGTTGAGCTCGTTGGGTTCATTCATGGCCTTAATTTATGCTAGGAGAAGGACTTTAAGAAATTTTCTTTTATGTTATCTGACTGTATAGATTATAAAAAATGTGTCATGAGATTGAAAATTATATCACTGAAAACGATATTATTGGTGGTTTAGATCAATAGATCGTAGAGATTGACAGGTAATGCTTTCTCATACTTTCGGGAAAAAAATATAGTTATATTGCAATGAGATTTTTAAACTACTCTTATAGGATAGATTGTAGTTTTTGTCTCATTAATCAATCTCCTCTTCTTATTCAATTGGGTGAGTGATGAAAGCTAGCTAATACTAGTAATTAATGGTTATTTTGATGAAAGCTATATTATTAATAAATGAAAGTAGTATATAAGTATCTGTATTAAGTATTAATATTTTCACTTATCACCCTCTGTCACGTCATCATCACACAAGAACAAATAAACACAGAGCAAAGGTGCAAAAATAGTCATCGTAAATTTAAAAATGGGCAACTATAACTCTGGTAAATTGAAGGGGGCAAAACTGTACACTGTAAATTAAAATGGGGCAAAACCATACATTGTAAACCAAAATGAGGCAAAAGTAACCTCTCTATTGGGCCGAGTTAAACAGACATTTTCCAGACGTGGGCTCCACCATCAGTAAATGACATGTCAATTCCAAAATCTAACGTGAAAGCTAAAATGCATCCAGTTGAACCTAAATCACTAAAAAAGAACTCTAAACCCCAAATCATTTCGATAAGAAACCAAATAGAACCCCAAATCATGTAAAATTCACCTTACTTCTACGTAATTATCCGAAAAAATAAAGTCTCATAAAAAAATTAAAGTCTCATCAACATATTGTACCCTTAAATGTATGATACATCTTTTACTGATGATTATTTTTGCACATTTGCCCAATTTTGATTTATAGTGTACAATTTTGGCCCCTTCAATTTACTAAAGTTATAATTGCACATTTTTAAATTTAGATGACTATTTTTGCACATTTGCCCATAAACACATAAGTTTGACAAATGTTTTAGTGAGAGATGAATCGACGGACGATGATACATAAAAAGTTAAAAAATTAATTGTAATGGACATTTTTACCTCAATTTTGAAATTTGATGGATAGTTTTGCTCCAAGAAGTTTTACATGGCTATTTTTATACCTTCGTGACAATTACATTAGTATTTTTTGCACTTTAGCCCTTATTTTAGAAAAAGGTTTGACTTACCCACGATTCAAGGGCAGAACCCCTAATTCATGGTCCATTAGGGTTATTCTTGTGGGCTCTAAAACATAACAAACAAACTCTTTATTTTTGACTACTAGCTTTTAGCTTTAGTAATGGGATATTCAAAATCTTATCCATGACAAAATATTAACAAGCTCTTTAGTAGTGTGATAAATGTTGTAATTTAGTAGTGACAAATGTTGTAATTTAGTAGTATAATTTACTTAATTAGCTTTAAAAAATTTCAAAGGGAAAACGAGTGACTTAAGGAAATTAATAGTGATTTTCTATTGCCAAGTCAAGTCAATGAAATTCGAAAGGCTGTCAGTTTTCTATTAACTTGTTCAATTTTCGCTGAACCAAATGATCAGTTAGTAAAGAATAATGTGTTTTTTTGTATAAAAAAAATAATGTGTTTTTTTTTGTTCTAAACAGCAAGTAAAGACTGATGTTTTTAAACAGCACAAAAAGCAAGGTTTCAAAAACCAGATCGGACCGGGAGGTCCGACCGGTTAAACCACCAACAGGTGGTCAGGCCGGTCCGATCTAAGTATTAACCCGGCCACATCTTTAAACCGCTGTCAGACCGGATTGACTCGGTAAAACCGGTCATAACCCGCTAAACCGGGAAAGAACCGGTTTGACCCTTAGAAAAAAAACAGAGAAGAGCAAACTAGGAAGATGTGGTGAAGACGCGCTGGCTCCGTTCCAAACTGATTTTTGCAATCAAGAAGCAAAAAGAAGAGCAGTGGCAACAGCTAGAGAAAAAGATTTGAATCAAAACAGAAGTCAGTGTGTGCTTTGCTTTCAAAATGGTGCCACATCAAGCTTCTCTTCTTCCTCCTTGCGTTGGTGTGCTGGGTGGGTATATGTTGCAAAGAAGCAGAATAGCAGCCGCCTTCCTCTTCTTAGCTTCTATAGTTGTACTTTTCGTTTCTCTTATGACTTATGAGCTTTAGGGTTTCATCCTTTTATGCACAATTGGGCCCTCTCTTTTTCTAATTGATTATAGGCTCTTTAAGTGAAGCCCAAAACATATAATAGCTTTTCACTTTCTTTCTTTTTTTATTAGATTTCTCACTTTCCATTTACTTTTCACCTTGATTTTTTATTTTCCTTCCTTTAATTCCCCTTTTATTTATTTGAATCTTCATATTAATGTCATAAAAGAGAGAAAGAAAATTGGTTATATTTTGACTATTTTTTATTTGATTGTTTCTACTTTTAGAATTTATCTTATTTATGTATTTTCTTACATTTGACAATTAAATATTATTATTTTATTATTTACGGGTTGTCCCGGCCAGTAGCTTGACCGGTTGGATGTCCAGTCCGGCTTTTTGAACCTTGACAAAAAGAAACAATAAGTTCGAAGGCCCAATTTAACAAAGCTGTTCCAAATTAGCAAACCACAGTTGAATACACTGCACAACCACCCACACACCCCACACAATGGACAACCTTTATGTAGATCTCTTAAACATAAGCACTACTAATAAACATCAACTGAAAAGTATGCCACGAATAAAAAAGCCAAATATCAGGTTATTGACAGTTACAGAAAAGCTCAGTTTATCAGGAAGTATTGGCCTGTAGAAGACCATCCCGAATCTGCGTAGCAACATCCTTCACTGCACCAGGGCCATGTGGAATGAACACAGACGAGGCCTTTGAGTGTGCTCCAATCTCCTTCATGGTGTCAAAGTATTGAGTCACCAGCACCATATCCATGACATCTCTAGCTGAAGTGCCAGGTACATTTTCTGAGAAAGCCAACACACTGTCCCTAAGCCCATCCACAATGGCCTGACGCTGGCGAGCAACTCCAACTCCGGACAGATATTTAGACTCTGCTTCTCCCTCAGCTTTCTTAATCTGCAGTATCTTCTCCGCTTCGGCCTTCTCATTGGCTGCCAACCTCAGTCTCGCAGCTGCGTTGAGGAAGTAAAGAAAAAGGCTCAAGAGAGTGGAAAAACAATCTAAGAAATTGAAATTTACAACATACATGGGTCTAGTAGCTTCTCTGTGCATATTAAATTGTCAATTATGGATCGATGTGACAAATAATGCATCAATATAAAGGTTCAAAATTTTAGAAGCACAACCAGAAACTTATCCCACAGACACCATGCCAAGATGCAGAGAGTGCAATGACAAATATTAGAAACCGGCAATCCAAATCAGAAACATGATTAAACTTAAATACATCAACTACAAATGCCTAATGCACATAAAAAGTAATCCAAAATTTAGAAACACGATATATTTAACAAACATGAATACAACTACCAAATTCGGTCTTTATTCATTAGGATCTAGAAATAATTACCTGCATTGATCTCATTCATTGCTCGCTTGACATTAACATCAGGCTCGATATCAACTATGAGTGTCTGAACAATCTTATACCCATAAGTAGACATTGCCTACAACACAAAGATCACACTAACTTCTTAAGACGTCCAACTGACAAGTGACAACAACCTTCAATATTCCATACTGAATGCAATAATCATAAATATAAAGAAAGGAAACGAAAATAACTAAGGGGGAATCACACCTTTTCAAGCTCTTCTTCTACAGCCTTTGCTATCTCATTTTTCTGCTCAAATACAGAGTCCAACTCCAACTTTGGTACACTCGCTCTTATCACTGGAGGAAAGCAATATAGTATGAACTTTCAGGAAATCAACCCAAATAATTACTAATTATGCAATCAAAAACCAATACATAAATAAAGCAGTGTGCTCCACACATGACTGCCACTGGTACAGAAAGTGTAGTATCAGCACTTTAAGGGCAAGAATTTAGCAACAGAAACCCACTTGACCTACCATCAAAAACATATGATTGGATCTGTTCCCTGGTGTTGGTGAGCCTATAGAAAGCATCTGATGCTTTCTCAGCTAAGGCGTGATATTGCACAGATGCAACCACATTTACGAAAACATTGTCCTGATAATAACAGTAAAAAATTTCAAAATGGATCAAAAGAACCCAAATAGGATATCCATATAAAGAGTTAAATAATTTTGAATATTCCTCCAAACAATTGATTAAAAATTATAAATTGCAAGCAGCATGTAAGTTTCCTGAAAACATACATGTATCATTAAAAAATATTAAGAAAGTAGAACAGATCAAAGAGAAAGGATAGCATGACCACAAAATTACAGACAATATTCTGAGATTTTAAATTAAAGACAGTAAATGCATAATATCAAATATGTCATAGCTCCCTTGACTACCATGTACAATTTCGAATCAGATTCAAATGGCATAACAACATCACATAAAAGACAGGGGAAAATGAAGGAACAGAAACCTTTGTTTTTGTTTCACATCGAACATCAAGTTGCTGCACACGTAGTGATAGCTTACCAGCTACCTTAAACCCAATACACCAAGGCAAAATGTGACATCCAGGTTGCATCACATCGTTGTACTTCCCAAATTGCTCCTTGATAGCCACAGTCGACTGCTCTACTTGAACACAACCGAGAACTTGACCCATTTTTCAATCTACACAAATAGTACAATTCTAAATAAAAAATGCCGATACAAATTTTGCATAAAGTAACCACCACCATGCATCATCTTGTTTTGATTTGTTTAATTTCCATTTTAAAGTTTTGCATGACTTAATTGCACAGCAAGCGAATTTACCACTGAGCCAAGCTGGCCCGACCCTTTTCTTTATATCAAAAACAGTAAAAAGAATCAGCAAGACAAACTGTGAAAAACCAATATATTTCAACATTAAGCAAGAACGAGAGAACAGTGACTAGGGAATACAAGAAACCTTCAAAAAATGAGAAGAAAATGAAACATGAGGAGTTTGTTTTTAAACCTTAATTAAAGTAGAATCTTTGACTAATCATAAAAGTAGTAGAATTAATAAAACTGTCAAGTTACCACAATAAACTACTACTATATCGTAAATTTTTTCTTTTTCAGAAAATTAAAGGGGAACAAAGCTTATGAACCACATCAGGATTAACAACTGATATCATAGATATGGTTCATCAGCTGATAATCCAAAATTAATGAAATTGAGCGTATATGACTCACAAGATAGGAAAAGCAAGTAAACGAAATGAATTCTCTGATAAAAAAACGAAATGGACTTTATTTTAGTTTTTAAAATAAATTGCAAACCAAATATAAAGATCAGACCTTTTCTTTCGGAACAGATAAGCTCAAACTTTTTAAAGTTTAAAAAGAATAAAAACAAGAGAAAGCTGAAACTCTCTCTAATCACTCCTTTATAAAAAAAAACTGTGAATTACTCTAAGAAACAAATCAAAGAGAAAAAAGATACAAAATTATAAGAATTTCTCCCTACCAAGAAAAAATTATGAAACAATTTACCAGTGATCACGTGTTCTAAAATATCACACAGCAAAAAGCAAACAAACATAAGCCATAAAAGAAGCTAAGAAGAGAAAAAAAAAACCTCAGGAAAACATTGGGATCAACGAAAACATAAAGTGTAAGAAATATTTAAGAGTAAAGGAGCAGTAAAAATGAAAACTTTAAAAATAACGATAGAATCAAAGAACACAAGGCAAAGCAACACGTACTATAGTAGTGAAAGTAAAGGGTGAAGAAATGATAAGAAGGAAAAGGAGAAAATAAAAAATAATGAGAAGGGAAACAAAGAGAGGAGAAAGGAGAGAACTTGGAAGAGAAGAAAACCTCTGATGAGTGATTAGCTGTTTGGGAAAGAAGGAAAATGCATTGCGTCATTTTATATTGGTGAATATAAAGCACGGAACAGTTTTTTTTTCTTTTTTTTTTTCGGAGAGTCGTTGGAAAAAAAACGCGGAAATATCCTAAAAAAAAGTTACCATTTTGTTATTAAAAAACAACTTAGCATTTAAATTTCAAATTCTTATTTAAAATAATTTGGAAAAATTAATATCAGATCCTCACAAGACACAAGGGAGTTAATATTAGAAAGGTCTCATAAACTCCCTATATTAAAATAGGATCCCTAGTATATTAAAGTAAGGTCCATAGTCATAAAGATCCTATTTTAATATGGGGAGTTTATGAGACGTCCCTTGTAACTTGTGAGGACCTCATATTAATTTTCCCAAATAATTTCCTATTTATAATAATAATCAAAGGGTGGCCATGGCAGAGATGACAGATGCCCTAAAAATGAATCAGCTGCATTTTGCAATTCAATGTCTAGTTGCATTTTGCAACTCAATGTCTAGTGCTAACCATTTTGGATTGGGCACCAAATACACAAGTAATTTAGTTAAAATGGAGTATTTAATTTGATTAAATCTGTCAAATAGCTCCAACTTAAATGATTGGAAGAACGTAAGTCAATGGTGTCTATGATTTAATAATATCTTCCATTACCTCTCTATAGTCTATACTCTATACCATCAATTATCCTCTATTTTTCTGATCAAAAAGAAAAAATTATCCTCTATTTCTAGATTATTTGTTTTTTTTATTACAAGATTATTTGTTATATCAAGTTGTAAGCGCATGATTTAAAAATTAAAATCAATTGCACTGTAACATTACAAATATAAAATATTTTTCTATATCTCGTTGACTTGTTCTGTGATTTTGTTCATCATAACGTGGAAGATATTTTAATACAAGAGATATTTTAATACAAGAGATATTGGGGGGGGGGGGAATTTAAAAAGGGAGTTTTAAAATATTTTTATCCAGAAATTATAAGTAAAGAGTCGAACCAACTAATTAAGAATTTGCCCGTTGTTTAGGATCAAACCCCGCGATAAATGGTGGCAGAAGTGGTCTTACTTTATACGTGTCTTTAGATCCAACCCAATATATATACTCCCTCCGTTCCTAAATATAGGACCTAGATGACTTTTTTGAAAAATCCTAAAAAAAATAAAAAATAAGTTAGTTATAAATTGATTTACCTAAATTTTTTCTTAAACTAGTTTATTTTACCTATAAGCTAATGGATAATCTAAAAATATACCAAATATATCATCATTTAATAACCTATTTCGCAACCTTAATCTTTCCAAAAAAAAGTTATCTAGGTCTTATATTTAGGAACGGAGGGAGTATTTTGTTTCCAAGAAAACCTATCCCAACAAATTTTTATACACATACAAAAGGAGAGGATAATGTTAAAATCTGCTGTTGAGACTATTGTACATTGATTTATTAATATCAATTATCTTTTCCCTGGCAAGAAAAAGGAGAGGATAATGTTGAGCGAAAAATAATAAAAGGGAGGAATACATTAATGGCAAATGAATACTTCCTTTCTTTGGAAGTCAGTTGATATTATTTCTCCTCTATTTAGTAAATTGGGAAATGGGCAAGATGGTAATGTTACTTCCTCCCTCATTATATATAAAACTTAGCTATTTTTTAGAAAATATCAAGGTAGTCAGGTCACCTATATAAAACTTATTTTTTTAGGAAAAATTAATTACAAGTCTGTGTTATAAGCATAATTAATATCCGGTCCCACCAGTTATTATGTGAAGCAAATAAGTTGTTATTGACTTATTGTATCTCGTGGGACTTCACATTAATTATGTTTCTTACATGGGACCTGTAATTAATTTTCCTTATTTTATACTCTATTATCCGGTGCTAGATATATATGTCTATAAAGTCACTTAAACTTATTATCAACAAAAAGTCACCTTAACTTTTTATTGGAAGTTACGGAAGCAAATTAGATCATTAAATTATAACACATGCACATGTAATTAAATTTTCTAGTTTTGTTGAAAACAATATTTATGATCAATTTAAAGTAATTGATTTTGCATCATTAAATTTTTTTTAGAAAGTAAAAGTAGCATTCATCATCATCATCAACGTAAACCTTATCCCAATTAAATGGGGTCAGCTACATGGTCATTGTGCTCTATCAATAGTCATGCTTGGAGGTAAACATTTCATCAAAAGATCAATAACTTCGTTAAGAGTTCTCTTTGGTCTTCCTCTCTTTCATTTGCAGTGATTCTATACTCTTTGATCAATTATTCTTACTGCTCATCCACTTCTCTTCTTTGAACCTTTTATTTCTTTATATGCCTTCTCCCATGATAGTATGATAGCCCTTGTGAAGTACCAAACAATGATATATTGATAGAAACAATGCGTGTGTCCATGCTCAAAATAATTAATAAATCAAGATACAAACTTTTTTGCCAGAGAAAAGATAATTGATAAACAATCAGTAGTTTACGTCTTTGCAATAATTGTGTAGGTTAGGCACCAAGTTTGGTGTGTACAATTTGGCCTTCTATGTTAGAAGCTTTTTTTCTGTTACCCAAGGGTATCCCACCCGCGTGTCAATTGAAACCAATCCCTCGCTGTTCTGAAGTCCCATATAGGGGGTAGACAGCTGGCCTGTGAATTTGCTCAATTTGCAAGAGTTAGGGATCAAACCCCCAACTACTTGATTAAGGGACGATGGTACTTATCACTCACTTCAACTCATCAGGTTTCTATGTTGGAAGCTTTGGGAACACAGAAACAATAAAGTCTCTCGAGACCTCGAAAAATCACCACAAACCATTTCCCATACTGTAAATGTGTGGACTAAACACAATTAGGTCTAGAAACTTGCTGCAATTTTTGGATTGACCAGTTGCCCTGAAGCTGTACCTATTTTTTTTTTGTTGATAAAATTGAAGCTGTACCTATGTATGACACTAATGCTAATTTTTTGAGTAAGTAATATATGTACCATTCCAGTTAAAAAAATAATTGTGTGTGGGTTCATTCTTTTCTGGCCATTAGCTTTAGAAATGGGATATCAAAAATCTTATCCATGTCTGCATCATACAAGACTCAGACAATTATTGGTCAAACCTCAGACTTTTCAAACCTAACAAAAAACTAAGGAAAAGAAATATCTTTAATCCTTTATGTTTTTACCCTTATTTTTTTTTGGTTAATCACCTCCCGGTTTAATCCGGACTCGAAGGGTAGGAGTGTTGCCCACATATGCAAGGTTATCCCCTCTCCCAATAAGAGCGCTTCCCGAGAATCGAACACACGTTCTCATCATGTAAACTTCATGATGAATAGAATAATATAATCAACTATGATTTACTTTGAGAAACTAAAATATATGTTAATTCTTCCTATAACTTTATTGACAAGTTAAAGATTAGGAGTTATCAAAAGGCAACAACTTTGAACTCAATTTTCAGAGAATCGACTTTATGAGAAGGAACTCATTTGAAACTTCTTTTCCTAAAAAAACAAAAACGTTTACTTGGGGTCAAAAAATTAACAATATCGGTGGGGAGAATTTCTCCTAGAATAGACCCCATATTCAAGGGTTAACATGTTTACGTTGGGCTTAATATGTAAGGCTGTACTTTTAATCGGCCATTAATTACTTGAAATTCTTATTTAATTTACACAATAAATTTAGATTAGTCTAGATATTTACAGAAGAATATTTAATAAAATAAGCAAAACAATATTATTCAAATGTTTTAAATCTCAACCATTTATTAGTTAAGTAAAGGGTAGTGAAGGGATGAGGAGGGAAAAAGACGAGGAGACAATCCTTTTTCCAAGAGTTCATACATCAGTTAATTTGGTAAAAAGAAAATACATCAGTTAACAAAAGACCCACAAGTCCAACATTACAAATATATAGAAGTTGGTGACTTCAGGAAAATTAGGGACACAGCGCCCTCATAACTATTATTGTATGAATTTTCATTTAAGTAAATAAGCTTCTAAACAATATTGACTTATTTATAATTCATACCTCGAGTTTGGAATGTTGAGAGGCAATTTTGTTGCATGCATTTCATTTTCTAATGTTTTAATATAAAAATGTTCGAGGAAGGCCGATTAAGATATGTATGCAGTCATTATATAAAAAAAGATATGTATGCAGTCATTATATATATATATATAAAAAGATATGTATGTATGCAGTATGCACAACAAAATATTACCCAAAAAATTAGATCGGATCACGCTTTAACAAAAATAGGTACATCCGGTTTTTCTTCTTGTTCTTGTTGAGAGTCATACTATATACGCATCCGTAATAGCCATCAATTATGCAAGTTGGGCAACTATCTAGGTTTTCATCTTGTAAATTCCACGCATAAACGCAAACACATTTAGGACCTATTTAGTATATTTAAGTTTGCATTTTGATGGGTTGAAATTGAGAATAAAACTGGAAATGATGTTTGAAAATTATATTTGATATGAAATAATATTTTAAAGGAATGCCTTCACTGATTGTGTGAATTTAATATCGGCAAAAAAAAAAAAGATTGTGTGAATTTAATAAATATGCGATCACAATCCATAAGTAGTACGGTCAATTACTAGACTAACTAAGTTAGTTAATTAAATAACATAATATTAACAATTTTGTGGCACAAAGTCCATCAGGTGCCGTTCATATCATACAGTAAAGAATGCTGGAAAATGGAGATGTAGGTTTTGGTGCTGATTTTAATAATCTTGGACTTAGCATATTGGTAACGGCTGGATTGTAGATTCAATCTGAAGTTTCAAGTTTGCATTCTTTTAATTATGACTCCCTCATTGGTAAAAAAAATTATTACTCCCTCCAGATTTAAACGTTAGACATATTTACCTAATTTAATTGTAGGAATAATATTGTTTGAATTAATTAAAATTATATAATATTGTTGAAATCAAATCATCTACTCTCATTCTCATTCTCTTGCTTGTTTATTATTGAAAAACTTAATAAAAATAATTTAGGGGAAATTGAGAAAAATTGATTATGTTTTTGGTTGGGGGATTTTTGAGGTGAGTGTTGGGGAATGGGGAGGAGAGGGACCAAGGGACTGAAAAGTCTGCACTTGTAGTAAATAAATAAATAAATAGTACTCCCTCAGGTCCCTAATATAAGAGTTAGCCGCAAAAAAAAACGCTTATTAAGAAAACATGTGAATGTTAGTTAGATGTCTGGAGTTAATGCTACTTTTCCAATATTGGCCATATTTATTATGATACTTTTAAGAGAGAGAAATACATAAGTATTAATAAATATGAAAGAGAGTTAGGGGTAAAGTAGGAAAAAACACATTAAATGAAGAGAGAATGTGAGGTGAGCTCTTATATTAGGGACCAAAATCATTCAAAGTTTGGGCTCTTACATTAAGGACCTGGGGGAGTATCATTTTTTGTTGTTCTTAAGTTCACTACACGATGACACTTTCATTTGTGGAAATTTGTGTGAAATTCGTTATTTAAGAAACCATTTCGTTAAGCAACAATGTATTAGAATAATTGTTTATTGAACAATCACTCTCCATGATATATAATAGGAGTAAGTATTATTGTGTATAACTTTCTTAGATAATTAATGTAGACATATCAATATATCATTAAAATTTGTTCCATCGCAAATCTCTTTTTATCACTATATCTACTGTAGCAGCTGCTAAATTGTCATGGCTCCAGACAGTAAACACTGTTCATTAGCCGATTTAAGAGGTAATCCAGGTCTCAAGGAGCCATTTCAGTCCCATCAAACCCATAATCCCTTCATCAGCCTCCTTTGTTTAATATTTTATTATTATTTATATTATATTTATTATTCTGAATTTTCCTCCTCTTAAATTCTTAACTATTGCTTCATAATAAAATATAATAGAATTAAAAAAAAACCCTATGCGTAGGTGTCAGATGTGTTTCATTTCGGATGGATCAGAGGAGAATACAAGTTCTGCTTTGAAATGGTTTCCCGCTTTCAGCAACACGTTTGAAATTCAAAAATCACACTTTCAAATTTCTTCCTTACCATTTATATATCTCCCAAGGTGAGGCCAAACTTATCCAGACCTTGCAGTTTCAAGTTTCTCCTTCCTTCAACGGGTAATCTGCCTTCCTCTCTGTTTTTTCTTTCGCGTGCCTGCAGATTTAATTTAGCGAAGGTATTGTTGCTGTATTTTTGATATTTGTTTCAGTTATTCATGGATTCAACCAGGCGTGTCCTTCGACAGGTTATCCAACCTCCTTCTCTATTTTTTCTTTCGCGTCTATACAAATCACTTTAACGTGTCTATTGTCACAACTTTTTTGTTATCTGTATCAGTTGTCTATAGATTCAACCAAACGTGTGATGCTCAAGGATGTTCATCCAAAGAATCTAGCCTTCAGTGTCATTGTCAAGGTGGATAGATCGTTCAACTACGAATGCGTCACCTCTGAAGGTCCCGTGGACGAACCTTGCAAGACCTTGAGAGCCTATGATGTGGTGTTCTATGATGAAGAGGTATATATGTTTTGTTGATATTTTTAATATTCTGTGTTATTGATTATTGTTAAACTAAACAATATCATTCAGGGGACTCGGATGGTGGCGAGAATGTGGGGGCGTGCTGAAAGGGATCGTTTTATGCGCAGGATCTTAGTTGGAGCTATTTTTGAAATTTCTCACCTCTGGGTTTGTGATGGAGGTGAGAATGTTCATGACCAATTTCACCTTCAGTTCAACGAGGACACAGAGATGAAGCACGCAACAGGCCTGTTTCCAACTTTTCCTTTCAATGTTTACTCGTGCGCGGAGGTTTCAAATCGGAGCGTGCGTCCCACAGGCTTCTTGGGTCAGTAACCAAATCATATTCATCATTGTATCAAACAAAACAATTAATCATATGTCATATTTCGTTGAAACATGTTAAGTGCAGATGTTGTTGGGTTCGTCAAACATGTCTCTCCTGTCACAGACGACGAGCCATTTGACTATATCATTAAAATTTGTTCCATCGCAAATCTCTTTTTATCACTATATCTACTGTAGCAGCTGCTAAATTGTCATGGCTCCAGACAGTAAACACTGTTCATTAGCCAATTTAAGAGGTAATCCAGGTCTCAAGGAGCCATTTCAGTCCCATCAAACCATCAAACCCATAATCCCTTCATCAGCCTCCTTTGTTTAATATTTTATTATTATTTATATTATATTTATTATTCTGAATTTTCCTCCTCTTAAATTCTTAACTATTGCTTCATAATAAAATATAATAGAATTAAAAAAAAACCCTATGCGTAGGTGTCAGATGTGTTTCATTTCGGATGGATCAGAGGAGAATACAAGTTCTGCTTTGAAATGGTTTCCCGCTTTCAGCAACACGTTTGAAATTCAAAAATCACACTTTCAAATTTCTTCCTTACCATTTATATATCTCCCAAGGTGAGGCCAAACTTATCCAGACCTTGCAGTTTCAAGTTTTTCCTTCCTTCAACGGGTAATCTGCCTTCCTCTCTGTTTTTTCTTTCGCGTGCCTGCAGATTTAATTTAGCGAAGGTATTGTTGCTGTTTTTTTGATATTTGTTTCAGTTATTCATGGATTCAACCAGGCGTGTCCTTCGACAGGTTATCCAACCTCCTTCTCTATTTTTTCTTTCGCGTCTATACAAATCACTTTAACGTGTCTATTGTCACAACTTTTTTGTTATCTGTATCAGTTGTCTATAGATTCAACCAAACGTGTGATGCTCAAGGATGTTCATCCAAAGAATCTAGCCTTCAGTGTCATTGTCAAGGTGGATAGATCGTTCAACTACGAATGCGTCACCTCTGAAGGTCCTGTGGACGAACCTTGCAAGACCTTGAGAGCCTATGATGTGGTGTTCTATGATGAAGAGGTATATATGTTTTGTTGATATTTTTAATATTCTGTGTTATTGATTATTGTTAAACTAAACAATATCATTCAGGGGACTCGGATGGTGGCGAGAATGTGGGGGCGTGCTGAAAGGGATCGTTTTATGCGCAGGATCTTAGTTGGAGCTATTTTTGAAATTTCTCACCTCTGGGTTTGTGATGGAGGTGAGAATGTTCATGACCAATTTCACCTTCAGTTCAACGAGGACACAGAGATGAAGCACGCAACAGGCCTGTTTCCAACTTTTCCTTTCAATGTTTACTCGTGCGCGGAGGTTTCAAATCGGAGCGTGCGTCCCACAGGCTTCTTGGGTCAGTAACCAAATCATATTCATCATTGTATCAAACAAAACAATTAATCATATGTCATATTTCGTTGAAACATGTTAAGTGCAGATGTTGTTGGGTTCGTCAAACATGTCTCTCCTGTCACAGACGACGAGCCATTTGACTATCCTCAGAAACAATTTTTCATAGTCTTGGGGTCTTGTGTTCAAGAGAAAGTGTGGTGAGGGTTGTGTCTTCTCTTACATTAATTTGTTGTTGGGTGTAGATGTAACCATATTAGCCTAAACATGTTGTCCTGCTTATATGATACAGGTCAGATGATGAATTGGTCTGTGTTTTAACCGGTTCTTGGGTGGAAGCCGTGTTCCAACAGATTCAGGACGAATTTAAAAAAAGGGACGATGTATTTGTTTTCCTCCGTTATGTGATGCTGAGAAACCCATGTTCCGATCTCCCTCCTCTCATTGTTTCCTGGATGAATGCTTCATCACTTCGTGTTGATCCTGATATTTCTTATGTCCAGGACATGAAGCAGAGCATGCTACGTGGATGTTAAAATCATATGTTTGGTTAAGCTGTTATGTGTTCAGCTTTTGTCTAAGTATAGTTTGGATGTGGATTCTATTTAGGTGTGATGTGTATTTTGTTTGGGCCTATGGCCTGTGGGTTGAATAGTTGTTATGTAATGTGTTTTGATTTCTGGTGTACCTCTGACAGTAGAACTTAACTTATTGATGTTCAGGACTTTAAGTGTTATGTGGATTATGTTGAGGGTTCATGTGGCCCGCAAGGCTGTGCTTGAATGTGTTTGGGTTGTAATTTTGCATGGTTTAGACCTTGGCCCATTGTTTTTCTGTCCAGGCCCATTGCAGTTTATTTTATATCATTTGTTGGCCTTTATGTCTCTGCCTACACCAAATATGGACAGCACGGCTTCCCCAACTAAACATTAAGTTTGGTTGAATCCCAACTGTACCATTGTCATCTTTTGAATACCTAAAGGTGATTGATTTGATGAGTCCCATCCTACAGCAGAAGAAAGTATGGAGGGTTTACTTTCCCAAGAGAGTCTACCCCTCTATGGAACAGCTTCAGGCCAGCTAAGGATTTAAAAAACTACTTTAGTCTTTGACTTCATAAATGCTTAATGCGTCTTGGGTTTGATGCTAAATGAGTTTGCTTATCACTTAATCTTTGTTGTTTTCACAGGGAAGTTTCATTATTCAGCTAATGGATAGTAAATACATTATTACAAGGGTTCTTATATGCTATGTATCAGATATTTCACGCCTAACTTTATGGTATACAGAGGGATCAGTTTGAAGCAACATTACCCTGTTTGTATCGCTTCCCAACGTCTGACTGCCACGGTGTGTTCACTTGAAGACAGAAGGTATTCAAGATTGTATTTTTATTTTATAACTTCAGGCGCACATTTTCTGAGTCTCACCCATATTTGTTGTGAACCCTTCTCAGAGGTTGCAAATTGCGCTTAGCTTTCATTATGGACGATCATGTGTTGTTGAAAGAACTGAATGCCGGTGACGATTTCTGGACTATATTGGTTCGTGTCCTGAGGAAATGGAATCATTATGATAAGAATGCTCCAAATGAGTTATTTTGCATCAACCTACTCTTAGTTGATGAGGAGGTAAGTGTTTATGTTTAGCAAATTAATTACTGTGGGCTATAGTTCTTTAAGGTAGGATTCATCTCATTGCATGTCTTTCGTCACCATTGAGGGTATCAATTGCTAATGAAAACTTTCCTTGGACTTCTACTGGACATGTGCTTAAAGATAGTTGAGTCATCGTAGTATATCATATCACATATCATTATTGAAGCTATAGATGTTTATAAAATTATATTTCGAAAAAGAAGATGATGACATGAAAGCGGTAAAAGGGTAAGAAGCCTATGATTAACCTGTTATATCTTTTCTGGCTAAACATTTGGTTTACATCTCAAAGTGGTCGATTTAAAATTATTGAATATGAAACATGGTAACGTATGTCTACATTATATCAAGACAGCTTTTTTGTAAATTTGATGCAAACAAAACATATGGTTAAGAGTTTTATGCATGTTGTCAAAAAGGTGCCACCACCCTTCTGAGATTATTTTAATTGAGGTACAGATTTCTTCATACCACCTTTAGTCTTACTTCATGTCTTCTATCAAAGTTATCTCTGACCTATGACATCTTTTGTGTGTGTGAAATTGTATAGGGCACCAAGATACAAGCAAGTGTTGTGAAAAAGGCAGCACACGACAGGTTTAATAGGGGAATTCATGAAACGCGGATATATAAATTCCAAACTTTTGAGGTGGATGCTAACACCTACAATTATAGAGCATCCTATCATCCATATAGGCTAACCTTTAGTCCCTACACAGTATTCCTGCCAGATAGTGGTGTTGTGCCACGTCCTATACCCACTAAGGCTTACTCTTTTAAGCCCATCCCTGAAATCTTTACAATACCTGATCAGGAAGTTGATAAATATCTCCTTGGTACTGATAAATTTATTTTCATATTTTTCCATGTGCTTCATTTATGCTTTTTTTGACATCTTTTATTACTGTTTTTGTTAGATGTTCTTGGTTTTGTTAAGTGTATGGGTTCCCTGGAAGATTTAAACAATGACACTGGTCCAAAGCAATTTCTGACCATGCAATTAGCTGACTCCAAGTAAGCTGATCCTGGTAGCATGATTTGAATCTTTCGGTTGTGACAACAATTCTTTTTTTAATGTAATAATTAAAACGTGTTGCTCTTTACTAGGGATAACTCCATTGAGGTCGTGTTGTTTGACAAGTGTGCATCTGAGGCAGCAGCAGCATATCAAGGGATACAAGATACTGTTATTGTCGCTGTCCTTAATCTGTGCAGGGTGTCCTCCATTCAAAATAGTACGAAGACGTTTTATCTCTTTCAAAATAAGAATTTTTCAGTCCTTACCATCAATTCTTCAGAGATAAACATAACAAACTCCTTTTGTCAAACACGTAGAAGACAGGCAGCTTACCTCATCTTTCCACGCAACCAGGGTGATCCTCAATGAAGACATTGATGAAGTCAAAAATCTCATTGCTATGTAAGACATTTCCTTGCAATATCTTCTAATCACCTTCTCTGCACTTTAATAGCTCTTTCCATTAAATATCTGACATTGATGTAATTTTATCTTGGTAGTTTGAAGGCAAGAGAAAATCCTATCAGCACACAATTCTCACAATCAGTTTCAACACAACGCAGCCGTGTCTCTGGAGGGGAATCGTTGAGCTTTCAAGATATTGTTACTCTGGACAACATATATGCTCAACCTACTGTATTGAACACTTTGTTCACATTTTTTAGTGCAAATCATGTTTATTTATGATGACTTTTCAATAGGCAACCATATTTTGTAGGGCATATCATTTCATGTTCACTGTGAGATCATTAAGTTGGAATCAAGGTTCGGATGGCAATATGATGGATGTGCTAAATGCGCTTCTATTCCAAGGCAGCTGGATCCAAACAACCCTAATAGTCCCTTGTGGTGTTCACTGTGCAAAAGGAAACCTCTCAAAATTGAAACAAAGTGAGTTTAGTGCTCTGATAAGAAATGCCACAATATCCATATATGTATGGCCAACTAATTGTTTCTATATTTGATAAATTTTGCTATTCATGTAGATTGAAAGTCACTTATACTGTTAAAGATGAGACGGATTCTCACTTGGTTACATTTTGGAATGTTGCTGCTGTCCAATTGGTTAAGAAAACTGCAATTCAACTCTTAGAAGAGTTACCTGAGGTAAGTTACACTAAATTGGAATTTCTTTTTTTGCACCCAATCTACTGTGGTCTCATTATAAGCTCGCTAGACATAACCAACTCTTGCTGTTTTAGGTGTTGAAGGGTACACCTGCATTTCCTAAAGATCTTAAACAGCAAGTTGGGAGGAGTGTTATCCTGCAACTTAAGCTTAACCAATACAACAAAGACAACCGAGGGTCATGTGTTGCTGTTGCTCAGACCATTGTCTGCGAAGATCTTCTAAACCAGTTTGATGCTACCTCATCTGAGGTGAACATCATACCCTTATGTGTCTATTTAGTTTTGTTTTAAACGAACCTATCAAATAGAGTTTTATTTTTTTTCTCCTCTTGAATTAGGCAACTGAAGGAAATACTGCAGTTGGATCTTCTACCACAGTGGCTCCTCCTCCCTCTTCTTTAGAGACTACTGTCTCTCAGCAGAGTCCTGAAGTTATTTCAACTGTCCATCTCGCAGATGAGGACACTCCAATAGCAAATTTAGCTTCACACGGACGTGACAACTTACGCATAGGCAAGAGACGTATGGTTGCCACCAGAGAGGCTCGAAAGGAGAATGTCACCAGTGCTGCTAAATCTGTAGTGTCAACAAGTTCTAGGGAAAGGTTGCTGAAAAATGTGAAGCAAGAAAAATGAGGGATCTCAATAAGCCTACTATGCTGTTGCTTACAACTTATGTGACTACTTTTGATTATGCTTAGACATTGTCATTTTGTTGTGTAAACTCCTATATGTTGTCTATCTTTTGGAACATTGGAGACACTTCTAATGTGATTTGTGGTTTTTGGGTAAGCATCAGGCAGGTCGGAATATATAGGAAAATCAATATGGCGATTTGGTGGTTTCTAATATCACACCATTTTGTATATTTTGTAGACGCGTGGGACCTCTTATGGCCAGACTTATATTAATTATGTATGGAGCTTACCTCTACATTCACCTCAATACAAAAAGTGTGTTGTTGCAAAGGCTGTTAAATCAATATACCCTCAACCAAGACATAACCACAAAGCTTCATGTCTGAACTAAAATTGACCACAACACTAATATTATCTACAAAATTCTATATTATTTTATTTCCCATGTTTAGATGACTTTTTGTTTAAAATTGGTACTTTTAATATACATTATTTTTAAACAGTCATGTACCAAAATAACCTACCTTTTTTTTGGAAAGAAATCTACATTATGTTCCTTATAAATAAATTTGCTTATTTCCAGATGAAGTTGAGTAAAGATTTCACCCAACCAAACCTAAAAAAAAAACCACAAAGCCAAAATAGGCTGACTTATTCAACATGACCCAGCTTATTTTGACAAAGAACCCACACCAAGCACACAACAAAAATAAAAATTATTTTGTTACAGCTATCATAAACAACATATGTGAGATGTTCAGCTAAAGGTGGGAGGGAAACGTGAAATGGAGCCAAAAATATAGCAACCTCGGCTAAAACAATCTCCCGCCAAATCAAAACTTTTTCCCACCTCAGAAATTGTAACACTAATTCTAAATGAAGTTTAATGCTTAGAACACATTTCTTTCCACAGTACATTGACTTCGGTGGCATCACCGATGGAGAAAAGCACAAAAGAAACCCCTTCAATCTCGGCCAACAGGAAAACGAGCAAGAGATTAGCAAAACAAGTTCCAGGTAAATTAATTACATCTTGCTTACTCTTGAATGTCACAGTGGCAATGCTTTTTAAAGAATTATATCAACAACTTCAATTCTTTCGTTTGCAATTATGGATAGAACGAGAAGTAATAAATCCCATTGGTGGTGATTATTACCATAGCATTTATGTTTCACTGCCAGCTTATAAATGCTCTTGATATATCCAGATAATATATCCCAAACAGATACTTTTCCTGTTGCTCAAACAGCACATGAGAAAGAGAACAAGGCTCCGTCATTTGCTTCTGTCACGTCATGCTCAGTGGTTACTGGAAGAGAACAAGGTTTGGAGCATGCTAAAATCACTACTGACAACAGTCCTAATATCTTTTTCCTTAGAGATATCATCAATCTTCAACCTCACATATCTGACACATTTGAAGGTAAGTAACTTTATGGCTTTCTTTAAATAATATCATCAACCATTTGTTTTAATGAGAGGACAAATATCACCACACATTTGAGATTTCGAAAATAATGTTAATGCAATTGTGTATACTTCATAATATAATATGGCCAGACGAAATAAATCTTGCATTACATACGAATATCAATCACGCCAAGATATATATAATCTTACACATTTCTGTTCTGTGTCATTACTGGAAAATATGCCCTTTTCATAATTACATAGCAACATCATCACGTGGACCAGTCAAAAAGAAAAAGTCTCTGCATGTGAATACTTCACTGAATTACCATTATGAGGAATCACCAACTCAACAACCTCCTCTTAAATTGAGCACTAGACGAAAAAAATGTCAGCCATATCATGACCAACCCTGTAAGATATCAAAGGCTTCTCAACCACAAAATGATCCAGGTAATCAAACAATGCATCATCATCTATTAATTCACTCCTTCTTCATGTTCAAACATAGCTACGAAAGTTTAAAGATGTAATATCTAAATGTTACTCATATCCCTGCTTTCCAACTTTGCTTTCCAGATTTTATAATCCCAACATGCATTCGTATAAGCAGAAGATGGAGGGAGCTCGACAGCTTCACTGCCACAGCTAAAGCACCAAGAAAAAGGAAGAAGAATATACAAACTCCACTACTTCTAGATAATTTGCATTCTCACCAAGAAAAAATACCATCTGCAAAACAGGTATTATGAATACTGCCAGACTCTGTTGATCAACAATGTATTAAGTTCTTACTGATTTTAGCCCTCAGCTTATTTGACAAACATCATTTACAACTTTTCAATCAAACTTTTTGAGATATATGAAGATAATTCCTGTTAATCTAAGTTTTGCCTACCTCAATATCGCATTTCATGTAGACCAAGTAATCCCAGAGCCACCAAATTACAAGGACATCAATTTTAATTTGGAATATCAGCAAGATTTTGAGTTCCACAATTCCTCAGATTCCGAACATGACAGAGGTTTCTTCCAACATAAATTTTTATCCTGCCATTTACCAATTACATTCTTCTTCCACCATCATATTATGTAAATTTGCTTTGTAGACATGGCTTTGTTATTGCAACTACCAGCAAATGGTTCACCTGAAAAAACGGCAAAGAAGACCAAGAAAAAGAGAACCAGGAAAAAAAACCAACTTCAGTTACTTACAAAGGTTTGTGCTTGCTTGCTGTCAATGTGAATATAAACTATCTCTTATATATGTTACTTGCTGCATATCATAATTGTACTACCTCGACATATTTACTTATTTGCTAAATTAGATGAAGGAGATCCCATTCATGAATGTACCTACTGTGGTGCTTTGATGTGGTACGCTGAACGGGTGAAGAAAGATGACAAGAAAAGAAATGCAACTACTTTTTCCATGTGTTGTTTAAAGGGGAAGGTCGTGCTTCCAGCCTGTACTCCTCCGCCTCCTGCCTTGAAAGAACTCTTTACCAACAAAAAGTCTAAGCAGTCAAAGAATTTCATAGAAAATATACGTCAGTACAACAACATGTATTCTTTCACTTCTATGGGTGGTAAAGTTAATCACGCTCTTAACTCAGGCAATGCACCATATGTGTTTAGCTTATCGGGAATGAATTACCACAGTATTGGTGATCTTCTTCCTCCGCAAGGAGCAAAACCTGTCTTCTCTCAGTTATACATATATGATACAGAAAATGAGATATCAAATCGAATATCTGCTGTAAGGTTAGTACTTCTAATTCCCTTCACATATCATTCATTTTTCACACTAAAACGTGTTTAAGCTATGCTTTACTAATTGGGATTTCTTTTTTACAGTCAACAGAAAAAAAAAACACACGTTAGATTCACATATTGTTGAATCAATAAGGGATGTGTTAGATGAGTTCAACCCTTTTGTGTCCCAATTTCGTATGGCTGCCAGTGTTCTTGATTCCACTGAAAACCAACCCGTCAGATTGGTGCTCCTGGGGTCCAGAGATACAGATGGACGTACTTACAATCTCCCTACCTCTTCTGAAGTTGCAGCTTTAATAGTGGGAGACATAGACTATGATTTCAGCGTACGGGATATAGTCATCCATGGGAAAGATGGGGATGTGCAGCACATAAATGAATTGCACCCTTCTTATTTGCCCATGCAATATCCTCTTCTATTTCCTTATGGAGAAGATGGATATAGAGATGATGTCAAGCATCGTGAAGAAACATTAGCTACGACAAAAATCAAAACAAGAGTTGGTATCAGAGAATATCTTGCCTACAAACTGATGTATCGCCCTTCTCAGATGTCTACCTTACATCATGCTTCCAAGTTATTACAACAGTTCATTGTTGATGTTTATACCATGATGGAAGCTCAAAGATTGTTATGGGTCCGAACACACCAGAAAGATTTAAGAGCTGATCTATATAAAGGTTTGTCTGATGCTGTCATAAATGGTGAAACTGATGCATCTTCAACTGGAAAACGTGTTGTCCTTCCTTCATCTTTTACCGGTGGTGCTAGATATATGATGGGCAATTACTTAGATGCCATGGCTATATGCAGAACGCTGGGATATCCTGACCTTTTCATAACTTTCACATGTAATTCATCCTGGCCAGAAATAACCAGATATTGTGATTCCTTGAACATAAATTCTAATGACTGTCCACACGTCATTTCAAGAATTTTCTACATCAAACTTGCAACTCTCATGAAAACACTACGAGCTGGAAAGATATTTGGCAAAGTAAAAGCAGGTAAAAATCTTCACTTTGTGTTTTTACATAGCGTGCATATTATGATATCTTCAGTGGTCTTTGGTTTAATATTCCTTATCTTCAACAAGTTCATGTGTTAACCGTAAGTTCATTTAAACATGCCTCTAAGTTTAACTTTCATCATTCTGACGCTGCAATTGCTTTTGACTTCGGTTTTTCATCCTCATTTTAGAAAACGTTCATACATTAACTAATTATTGTTTACCTTGGAATTGCTCCATCATCTAGATATCTACTCAATTGAATTCCAAAAAAGAGGTTTGCCACATGCACATATTTTGCTGTTCCTTGACAAGAAAGATAAACCATCAGATGCTGCTAGCCTAGACAGTATTATTTGTGCAGAAATTCCAGACCAAGACCAGGAACCTGAGCTGTATGAATTAGTGCAGAGTTTAATGATACATGGCCCTTGCGGTGCAGCCAATACAAACGCAACATGTATGCATAACAAGACGTGCTCAAAGTATTTTCCCAAGCCTTTTGTTGATCAAACAGTGATGGATGAAGATGGCTATCCAACCTACAGAAGAAGAAATGATGGCAGAACTGTTCAAGTTAAAAAGATTACTTTGGATAATAGATATGTTGTACCATACAATTCAACTTTGTTGGGGATGTTTCAGGCGCATATCAATGTGGAAAAGTGCAATCAATCACGCTCTATCAAATATCTCTTCAAGTATATCAGCAAGGGTCATGACCGAGTTGTAGCTGGTTTGTTGCAGGACTCTAAAGTTGATGAAATTAACCAGTACTTAAATTGTCGCTATATTTGTGCATGTGAAGCAGCTTGGAGAACATTTGGCTTTCCCATACATCATAGGTACCCTTCTGTTGAAAGACTTAGCTTCCATCTCCCAGACAAGCAATACGTGATATATGAAAGTCATCGTGACATTTATGATATAGTTAACAATCCAAGAATTTGTGAGTCACAATTCCTTGCTTGGATGGAGATTAACGCATGTAGTGATTTGGCAAAAACACTTACATATTCTGAGTTCCCAAATAAATTTGTGTATGACAAGAAAACTAGAACTTGGCATGAAAGGAAGCAAGGGTTCTCTGTGGGAAGGATGGCAAGTGTTTCACCTTCATCTGGGGAGCTCTATTATCTCAGGATTCTTTTGACAAAAGTCCGAGGACCAACCTCATTTGAAGATATTCGGACCGTGAATGGAGTTATTCATGAAACCTTCAAAGAAGCATGTTTTGCGAGAGGTTTATTGGAAGATGACCGTGAATATATAGCTGCCCTCAAAGAAGCCTCTGTATGGAGTTCTGGCAAGAACTTAAGAAGATTATTTGTTACAATGCTTCTTTGTGGATCAATTAAACAGCCAGAAGTTGTCTGGGCCAGTACATCCAAGTTATTGTCAGAAGCCATGTTTTATATACCAAGGGCAAATCATGAAGCAGCAGGTTGTATCTTTTACCTATTCAATCGTTAAATTCAATTTCAAATTATACATAAAATTCTCTTTACATGTGAATTTGTTACTGCTGCAGGGATAACTTACAGTGACCAGCAAAAGCAAAATGCATGTCTCAAAGAAATTGATCGATTACTTCATGTGAATGGAAAAAGTTTGCATGATTTCAGTCCTCTACCAATACCTGATGGCATTGAGATTATGGATGGTATGAATCATTTGATTGTTCAAGAATTAAATCACGATAGACAAGCACTCAAGCAACAATCTGAGACCTTATTGTCTAAACTTAATGCTGAGCAGATGCTTGCATACCAAGCTATCATGGAAGTTGTGAACAAAAAACTTGGTGGTTTTTTCTTTGTCTATGGATATGGTGGTACCGGCAAAACTTTCTTATGGAATGCTTTAGCAGCAACAATACGGTCACAAGGTAACATAGTATTAACCGTTGCATCAAGTGGCATCGCTGCCAATCTATTACCTAATGGCCGTACAGCACATTCAAGATTCATGATCCCTATTAATGTTACAGAATTTTCAATTTGTAATATCTCTCAAAATTCGCCATTAGCTGAGTTGATAAAAGTCACTTCACTGATTATATGGGACGAGGCTCCCATGATGCAACGCTTTTGCTATGAAGCCTTCAATCGCACACTTCAAGATGTTATGCAATGTCAGCAGATTTTCGGTGGAAAATGTGTTGTTATGGGAGGCGACTTTAGGCAAATACTACCGGTTATTCCAAAAGGGTCTCGAGCTGACATAGTCGATGCTTCTATAAGTTCTTCCAGGTTATGGAATTTTGTCAAAATCTTCAAGTTGCAGCAAAATATGCGGCTTCAACAAGCAACCGATCCAGTTGAAAACTTACAGGTACAAAAATTCTCCCAATGGTTACTAGATGTGGGTGATGGTAAACTGGGAAAAGACATCAATGGTATTAGTGACATTCATATACCTTCTAACATTTTACTTCCACAGTCTAATGATCCAATCTCTACAATTGTTACATCAACTTATGATCATTTCTTTGAAAGTATCAATATCCCATCTTACTTTATGGATCGAGCAATTCTAGCTCCAACCATCCAAATGGTGAATGAAATTAATCAGTATATGTGTGCTTTGCTTCCTGGAGAAGAATTTGAATTTCTCAGTTGTGATTCAATATGCAAATCAACTGAAGATCCAGACACAGATGAAAATTTATACTCCACCGAATTCCTTAATACCATTACTTGCTCTGGACTTCCTCCTCACAGGTTGTTGTTAAAGGTGGGAGCTCCTATCATGCTTCTGCGAAATATAGACCAACAAGCAGGATTATGCAACGGTACACGTTTACAAATATCAAAAATTGGGAAAAATGTGATTGAAGCAAAGATCTTGACAGGTTCATCTGCTACAGACAGTGTTTTGATTACAAGGATGGATATGAATCCCTCTGAGTCAAGGTGGCCATTCAAAAGGCAGCGGAGACAATTTCCCATTGTCATGTCTTTTGCTATGACAATCAACAAAAGTCAAGGTCAATCTTTGAAGAAAGTAGGTATTTATTTGCAAAAACCGGTGTTTACACATGGTCAACTATATGTTGCTTTATCCAGAGTTAAAAGTATGCAAGGACTCAAGATTGTATTAGCTGACCAAGACGAAGATGAAAGCCAAACAACAAAAAATGTTGTTTACAAAGAGATCTTCATGAATCTTTAGGAAACGGTACCTTAAACTTACCTTCCTTTTGTCTTTGTTCATCTCATATTTTTTGACAAGAGATGAAACACTCATATATGGTTCTCTTATGTCATATTCTATCTTGATCCTCAATTTTTTGTGTATCTATCACTGCCTATGACAGTGTTCTTACAGTTATTATCATATGATGTTTTAGCAACATCATTTCTTCATGCATGCCTTTCCCATTTCCTTCCATATCTTTATCTAGATTTTCTCTGCTTATGGCTGTGTATTATTTTGCACGCGATTAAAACATATACATAAAGTGTTGTTTCACAGTCTTTACAGCTCAAAACAGGTGATGTATGGAAGCGTTCATGTTCATGGTTTAGTCACCACAGCTAGAACATGTGACTATGAAAACAAACTCTTGAACATTATTGTTCTTCTTTGCCATACATAGATCAGACTCATTTAATTTTCACATCAGCTTCATTTTATTTTCGTCCGAAACATAAATCTTCCGTGCAACGCACGGGAGAACCCGCTTGTTGTAAATCAATTTATGGCAGTGAACAAAGAAACACACCAAAAAGAACATGGAACCTTGGCCTAGGACAGCGTGTCCTTCAAGAGTATAATATTAATTACATTAATGAGTACTTAATGAGAAACTCTTGATGAATTAGCATGTAAAAATCTATGAATGACATGAGTTAACAACACGTTTTCTTCTTTACAAAAATACATTCAGAATAGTAGGAGGCTCGTGAGCTGAGCATCAAGCTTCCCAAAAGAAATTAAAATCAGTATGCCTCCCTAGCAAATCCTTCAGCATAACCCACCTTATTCAAGATTATATTAACCATATAAGACATTAATGATTCCCCTCAAGTGTCAGAGACATTCAAAACTCAATCCTTGTTGATGTTCAACAGTTGGTCTAACTTGAGGGAATTGAATGGAGAAAGCAACAAACCAGAAAGAGTGGAACCATGATTCTCATCCATTAGGTTTTGGTGACTTGGAATAATGATGATATGGAGAGCCACGTGGAGCATTAGGACTTGACAAGATCCTTACAGGTTGACCTTTCCTTGATGCAGATGTTAGCTGTGTTTTTGAGCCATTTTTGGGATTTGGCATAGACATTGTGCGATCTACTCTTGTGAACTGGAAGTATTGAGATGAAATAGCCATATCCTTGAGGTTTGGCAAATGCTTTAGAACTTGGACAACATCACTCATCATGGGTCTAGATTTTGGGTCACGGCTTAGGCATTGAGCAGCCAGTTGGGCAGCTTTCTGTGAACCTTTGATTGAAAAGTGACCTTCAAGACGAGGATCAATTATTCGGTAGAACATCCTCCGGTCTCCGAGTGCAGGTCTTGCCCATTCCACCAGGTTGTGTTCCCCGTTTGGTCTATTTTTATCAATTGCTCGTCGACCAGTAAGCATTTCAAGGAGCACCACCCCAAAACTATAAACATCACTTTTTGATGTCAAATGTCCTATATCAATATAGGTAGTATATGGTCAGTATTGGAATTAAGGAAGCATAATGTAAGAAATAAGAAGAAATTGGAAATATTTACTCAAACTAACCATACAAAACCTGAGGCAGCTTTCTCAAAACCTGACTTAAAGTCAATGAGTCACAATATTTTCCATGACTTGGAGAGGAAAAAAAACAAAGTGACTTTTAACATGCCGTTAACATGTTGGAGTTTACGAACATGTATTTGTTAGGAATTCTAGTGCCAGACACCCTTTATTTATTGTCAATCTTTGTGGTTGTAATTACTATTAATATAAATGACATGACATTCTTTGCCTCACGCTTATCAAAATGAGCTATGTGGTTCTCAGAAATAGTACCAGGATTTGATCTCAGCTGTTTGTACAATTAATATTCCATCTAGTCATAAATATAGAACTATATACTTAATTTGATTATATTAAGGATGTTAGTTAAGCTAGTTAGCATGTCATATGAAGGCATAATTTGACTATCATTTGGGCACTGTATAACAACCCTTTTCCCCTTATCCCCTTCCAAGGTTGTAGATCTCTTACTTTAAGTCATCTTTAACTTTAAGAACTCTGAGGCCCTCATTCAACAGTTTTAAGGTAAACAATTAATGTAATAACTTCATTGTTTCTTTAAGAACGAACACATACATGCCATGGAATATGAGGATGTGTCAAGAATGGATGGCAAAATGGAATAATAATTACAACAGCAAACATCCAATTTAAATTTCTAGGAATGACCCAAAAATGAAGAATGGGAACAAAAGTTCTCTTTCATTACAGTAAAATTTGAGCTTTGAAACGGAAAAAACTGAAAAAAGGCTAGAAATTCAAGGACCACTTAGTAAAGCATCAGGACTAAAATGCATGTCACTCAGTCACTCTTAGTTTTATTCAGACAAACAATTCCTAAGGAAACTCTATCTATCTTTATAGTCGATCTCAAGTCCATGTGAAGGAGGAGGGTTGTATTAGATCTTGATAGCCAATACAAAACCCTATTAAATTTCATGAACATAGATCAATGGCAGTGATATTATACAATTTATGTAGCCGATCCCACTAAGTGAGATAAAGCTTTGTTGTTGTCGTAAATAATTCTTAAGGAGTGTATAATGAGTACACTTGAAAAGTTGAATTGTTAAGTATTAGAGAGTGGCCTGTAATTTTGATCAAAAAAAAGAGAGAGTGGCCTGTAAGGCGCATAGACAACAAATAGTGAAGCTCATCCATATGTATGATATACTCAAGGCTCAAAGCCAAGTCATCTAGACTCCAAAACACAAAGTGAATCTAAAATTCAGGAAATCCCAATAAACACTCATATGGGAAGAATAATGTAAGTTGGAAGAAACTCACCGGTCATCACATATTCTGGAGCTGCATAACCATATGTTCCCATAACTCTGGTTGACACATGGGTCTTTCCAACCTCAGGGCCATCTTTGGCAAGTCCAAAATCAGAAAGCTTGGCATTGTATTCCTAACATTTAAAAACAAAACTAAGTGAATGAATTAAAGAAGACTTAATAATTAGAATCCTCGGCTAGTTAACTACATACCGCATCTAATAAGATATTAGATGTCTTGAAATCTCGATATATTACAGGCTTCTGAGCTTCTTCATGAAGAAAAGCAAGACCTTTTGCAGCTCCCAATGCAATTTTCATTCTGATAGACCAAGGAAGAGGCAAGGGCCCTTCTGCATAAATCATGGTTGTTACCAGAAAACAATTAATTCCTGTATTTAATCTACAGAAGGCATGCCTTAATCGGGAAAATCAGTGTCATTGAAGAATTTATTCTGGTTTTTGTTTTTCATAAGCCCATAAGTTTGCACATAATGCATAATATTTAAAAATAAAAAATAATGAAACAGTGCACAAATAATGGTTCTTCATTCAACTATGCATTTTATGAATTTAATTATGAAGGCATATCTAACATAAGCTATTCAAGATTTGATTTTGCAGTAGTCATAGTTATTTATGGATTCAACCGGATCACCAAATATCATAGAATTAGATTATAAAGGAGACATTAAGCTAATCACAAAAGCATCAAATTTTACATTCTTAGACCTCACCGGTCATTAAGCAGTCCTAGAAGACACTTCAATATTTACTCAATTGAATTTGTCGATGCAACATCAACTAATTCATCACTAATGATACTACATTCCAGAGAAAAAGTAGCATAAATAACAAGGAATCTGCTGTTAAACCAAATTTTAATTTGAATATGTCTGAATTGAGATTTTTTATTTTACTTGAATTTTGTGTCAAGAACGTCCAAATTTTGCAGTAATCACATGGTATTAGCCAGAGATAAACCAGTAGCATGTAAATATGCAACAGGAGGTAAATGAGTTGGTAGTGTACTTCTAAAGAGATGGTTCTCTAAACTTCCACGGGGCATAAATTCATAAACCAGTAATCTTTGGTCATCTTCAATGCAGAAACCGATCAATTTAACCAGATTAGTGTGGACAAGATCACCAAGATAATTCAGCTCAGCCTGAAAAAAAGAAACTGAAAGTGTTAATAAGTAATTATATAACTAAAAAAATTGTAGTCTCAGCAGATCATAGAAGGACAATAATTGAGGGAAAAAATGTGTAAAATTCTTACAAGCCACTCTTTATGACCCTGAAGTCCATCATGGTTGAGGGTCTTCACTGCAACAGTGAGACCAGTACCTGGTTTGACAGGTGCAGTTCCATTCTCTTCAATCCAACCTTTGAAAACACAACCAAACCCTCCTTCGCCAAGCAGACTCTCTGGTCTGAAATTCCTAGTTGCCAATTTAAGTTCGTTGAATGTAAATTTTCTTAAACGCGAAGAAACCTTCAATTCTTCACTGAATTTGGGAGTTGAGGGTATACTCCCTGCATTACTAGTGGTCGTGGAGGACTCTGGAGGAGCAACCATTCGATCTTTCGTATTTTCATTTGCACACCTGCTTTCCACTGATTACACAAAGATCACAAACTATTACACGAATGATGCGGGACGCTTGGCTTCATGCAGCTCAATTGCAAGATTACACAACTAAATTACAATAAATCCAGCTGAGGGATGCAAAAGATCAAAGCATTCCAAAGCAAATATCAGGTCGAACACGCAGCACAAATCCTTAATATAATACAATACTCATGCATATACAATATTTTAATCCATAATGCAGAAAAAAAGGTATTCCTAACAATCTTCAATTTCTAAGTATAGGCTCAGCATCAAAGAAAAATCACAACTTTTTATCAAAGAATCATGACAGCTCATTTCGTTTCTTGAAACATAAATTGACAGCTAAAGCTAACAAACCATGAGATACTAAAGAAAGCAATAATAAGAAATGTGAACTAATTCCTCTCTGCATCTAAAATTAACACAAAATAGAAAACATTTCATGCTAAGTACAGAGCTGAACAGACAGAAAATTACCATTAAGGGTGGTCGGAGCACCACTTAAGGAATTATCAATCTTTGATCTAGAAGGTATGCAACTTCTGATGCAACTGAATTTAGCCCAACACCCACTATGCTTCTCTGACCCATCTTTCTTCTTCCTTCCACTTGACTTCCCCACATCCAAACTCCCAGCTTGAATTGCATTATTCCCAAAACCCATCTCTCAAAACCTCAAATAAGACCCTCCATGCCCAAAAATCACACAGATTTCCAAAAGGGAAAGCACAACTGAAGGGTATGAGGCATACCCAGTTGAAGAAAAAGCAAAAAGATTGGAACTTTAGTATCAAAATGAATAGAGGATCAAAGATGAAGAGTTAATAGTGAAATTGAGTTCAAAGGGTGGTGATGTTAGGGAAGGGGAAAGGGCGTTGAAGAAGAAAGAGGGAAAGTTTTTCAACAGCGGGCAGCCTACAGGCAAGAAAGTAGGCAAAAGGGCAGGACGGGCAGGAGAGAGAAAGGGACAGCCATTTCTTTTTCTTTTTGAGACAGGCACTTGGTGGGGATTGGCAAATTGCTTATTGCAAGATTTTTTTCTCCTCATTTCTTTGACTTTCCTTTTGCTATGGTACTAAGATACCTTTTCTTTACAAAAAAAAAAAATCAACATAACTTGTATTTTATTTAAAAATTATATAAATATAACTTAAATTAACTTACTTGTGCCTTGTTACAACTTAATCAATACTTTTATACTCGAAATCTGAGTATACGACCACCAAAATTACTCCCAGATATTGACTTTTTTTATTGTAGAGCTACATTCCCGCTAATTGAAATGATACGTTGATATTGATGAATAAATGAAAAAAATAATACTTTAGTCCTTAACCATAAGAGTCTTGTTTTTAGAAGAACTTTTTTGTGTTATGGAAACCTAACAATTGTTACATCATAAAATAATCGATTTACTCATTTAACGGAAAAAGTGTACCCAACACCCAAAATGCTCTTAAGTTTTTGAGGTAAAAATGATTGTACTTGTTACCAAAAAAAAAAAATGATTGTACAAGAAAAATGAATGGCATGCGATTTTTATTGTTGGAAATAATTAACTTACAATATTGCGATATTTCAATATAATACTTTACACGTCTATTTCCAGCTAGAGGATGAAGCTGCTTATTACTTTCAAAAGCTAGGGGATAACTATTGTATCACTAAAAAAAGGATGATGTGCATTCTGGTTGGTGTTCATGCACCACATTCTATTATCTTTCTTGCTTCTAGTCAACAGCAATACGGGACTCAGCACTATCATCTCATATTATGCCACGTTATGCACATGATATTATATTTTCCCTTAAATGTAGCCTTTTTAATATTTGCACTTCTTGGTAGCCTAACTTTTATAACCTTAATAATTGTGGTTTGTACATGCGGGCATGCCATCAATCTACTTTTTTAAATTATCTTCATCGGTACAACCTCAGTTCACACATAGACTATAACACCCACAAGAAAATGGAACGGTCATATATCATGACTTGCCTTACAAAATTATCTAAATCCCCTTAAAGAACAAAATATCTTTACTAATACGCAAATCATTTGTTAACCCCAAACAAAAAAGATGATGCAAGCCAAAACTAATATGCCAAACCAATTAAATGACAAAAACGGGATCTGTTACCTTAACTGTGATTTGGACTTATAAGGTTTATAAAGATGAGATCAGTACCAAACTTTTTTTTATCAAAAAGATCAGTACCAAACTGACAAACCGGCCTTTAGAAAAAAAAAGTGTTTACATTTTTGAACCCACAGAATTGATTGGGACAGATAATACAGCAACACACACTAAGGGAGAATCTTTTCTCATCTGAGGAGATAACTGTAGAGAGCTCTGATATTATGGGGATCATATGATCATGTTTCAAGCCATGTCAAGGATCCTAGTAGCAAATATTTGCCGGGAAGATCTCCAGCAGATGGTGTCAGATAAGTTATTTTCTTTCTGTAAATAACAAACACAATTAGATTCTTAGTGATATTATATAAATATGTATGATAAGATGGAAAATAATCAGTTAGGATCAAAAATAAAAGAGAGGAAAAATCCTGTCCATACCTTTGAATGTCAACGTCTGTCACATAAATAAAGCCAGCAACATTACTGCATCAAATAGATGTAAAGCACTTAATGATGTGATCTTTAATAGGAAGTGGTAGGAACTAGGAAGTATATGAATCACGCTTGAACATCTTTTTTTGAGTGTCTTGAGATATAGATTGCACTCAACTTTCAATGTGCATCCACACAATATGAGATGAATCAAGAAACAATTTTCAACCTTGGGCAAAATCTGAATTAAGTTTTAAATTAGACTTAGATAATTGTTCCAGAAAATTGTTACCTTGAAATTAACTCTTCAGGATTCTTGGCAAAAGAGACAGCAAGAACTGAGTGAAGCAAATCGGCATTTATATTTACAGCAACAACCCTGGTAGGGTCGGCAGCAGGTTCAGCGCCAATCGGCAATGCCGAACGTGGGGCCTGTGGCCCACCGCCAATCCGATAGACAAACAAATCACTAAAATTTGCAATATTGGAATGAGGAGAGAGATCATTTGTGAGACCATAAAAGTATTCCTACATCAAAATCAAAGTACCAAGTCATATTATAACCCACAAAGCATAAACTTCACATGAAAAAAAATATTTAAGTTCATAACATACACAACAAGAACAACAAAGTCTTATCCCACTAGACTTACATTTCACCAATTATTAATTGCTCATTAATTAATGTTTGGTGAAGGCCCAAAAATGATACATAACTACTGGCTAAGGAACAAAAATAGTGCATAACTATTCTAAGGTACAAAAATGATACTCATCTTTTATCATGTGATCAAAAATGATATTTTCACTAATATGACAATAATATTAGACATGAAAAGTCCAAAATGCCCTTATAAATTAAACGCCACCCGGTAAAAGTTTGTTTAATTATAAGGGTATTTTGGACATTTCATGTCTAATATTATTGTCATATTATTTAAAATATCATTTTTCATCACATGGTAAAAGTTGGTATCATATTTGTACCTTCAAATAGTTATGTACTATTTTTGTTCCTTGACCAATAGTTATGTATCATTTTTGGTTTTTCGCCCATTAATGTTATATGTTAACATATTTCTGTGTAAATCATTCTTTTATAATTTAAGCTAAAATGCTTTGTATAAGTCCATTCCAACAATCCTAACATGAATTGTGCATGTTAAACTACAAAAAAGAATGCTCATCAGATTCAAAATAATAAACTTAGTAGCAAGATGTCCTAAAGATATCATATTCCACTTGCTAAATTGTGTTTCTTATAAATTTGAACAAGAATAGATTAAAAAAACATTAAGATACATTAATATCTGCAGAATATAACAATAACTAGACAAGAAGGCTTACTCTTATCCGATAACTTCTGGTCCTCTGACGGTATTTTGCATTCCTATTTACAACTCCGCCAGACTTTTGAAGTTTCACAACGTCCACAGCGGGCTCAATCTTTGACACCTCTCTCTTCAGCATGCTCCAAAGTTTTTCCTAGAAGCAGAATTACACGAGAATGATGCGGATATAAGAAAACAAAAGGGGATTAGAGAGTACTTGGATCATGGGAATCAGTTATTCAAGCAAAGCTGACAAGCAACAAACAACAAACAAAGGGAAACTTATCTACCTGACCCAAAACCAGAACAACATTGGCCTTGAAGGTTTTAATAGCATGCAAGAGCAACTGTAGAAAATTGAGAACATGGAATTAAATTTCATCAATTAGAAGAGTGTCATTAAAATGTTGAAGGCGATCATTGATTGTCAAAAAAGCTAAGTTTAGAGGTTATTTACATCATAGCCTACTCCCTCAATCCATCCCATGGTATTTATCACCATCCCAGAAGCTCGAGACTCAGCATTTCCAGCAAATTGTCTATCCAGCATCCCAGCGAGCTCCTTGACAAGCACTTTATACAGCTCCACATTGTTACTACAAGGTCAAATAATATTTGGTACTTACTTTCTCCATTTATAAACTCAATGCAAAGACAATAGTCATATTGTAATGGAAAGATTATGACAACTCATTAGGTACCAACCTTGGTGTTGTGTGCCCAAAAAAGTATACAAGAGGTATATCAAGAGGAATTCCTTCAACAGGATCAATGGGCATTTCGATGGGAGTAGCAGCAATACATCCAGGAGCTGTTATAGACCCTTGGCCAATATCCAAGTCAACATAGGTAGGTTTCCAGCCTTGTTTAGCTGCCCAACTAAGAAGCATCTTTGACAGTGTGCTTTTTCCAGAATCTGTAGGTCCTACAACAATCACCCTAGGCCCCTGAATAACCAAGTATGTCAAATGACTGCTAACAGATTTTATGTTCAAAAGGAATTCTATGGTCATGGTATGATATGATCATCTTTGGAGCCAAAAAGTGTCCAATTGGAGTATTGGACACACTGTTACGATCTATGGAAAGGAAAAGGGATAAATTACTAAAAACATGAGTTTAAGTCTTTCAGCATAATTGATTTAGAAGAACCACTACTATCAAGAATTCCTGCAGCGCAAATAGTAACCACAGTTTATAGACACCAATCCAGTATACCAATTTAAGAACCAATCCAATAATCATGAATTCATAATCATGGGGCATAATTACCTGAGAAGCTTCAGAATCATTTGGTGCAGCTCTGGCACGACTCCTACGTCCATCAAGAACAGCATGCACATTGACATAACTAATCATCGGAGTCTGAAATCAAAAGTTATAACACCTCCACCAATCATTTTCAGATTGTTCTTTTCCTTCCATTTCAACCAAAGTAACAACCAATGTCTAAGAACAAAACCAATTGACATTGATTTACCTCATCTGCAACATAATCAGTTTCGGTATTACCATCCATCTCAATTGTAGCTCCATACCAAGAAAACACCTGATACATGTCAACACATACCCATTCAAATATATGTCAACACCAAGAGGAACATAGTGATAGAGAAAGATCTGCACTAGATATCCCCTATTTGAACTAATAGATCATTAACCACCCTTGCTCCTTTGGCTTATTGATTAGCAATAACATGACAAACACAAGAACAGCACTTCACATTCAAATTCTTATACATGTCTTGGTATTAACTTATAGTTGCAATATCGCTAGAATTTTTTATATTTAAACCTTAGATGAAACGCCACACTAAATACTACCTCAGTTCCTAAATATAAGATCACTTTCTCTAATTTAATTAGATTAAAGAAGTTAGTTAAAGTTAGTTATTAACACATGATATTACCAATTTATCCTCACTCTTCCTAATCTTACTTGTTATTATAGATATTACTCCCTCCGGTCCTAAATATAAGGCCTAGTTGACTTTTTTTGGAGATGTTAAGATTACAAAATATGTTATTGAATTATGACATATACTCCCTCCGGTCCTAAATATAAGACCTAATTGACTTTTTCTATAAAATCCTTAAAAAAGTAAAATAAGTTAATTATAAATTGATTTACCTAATTTTTCCCTTAAACTAGTTTATTTTACCTATAAACTAATGGATAATCTAAAAATATATCAAATAAATAACCTATTTCGCAACCTTAATCTCTCCAAAAAAAAGTCAATTAGGTCCTATATTTATGACCGGAGGTAGTATTAGATATATTTGTAGATTAGTCATTAGTAGATAGGTTAAATAAATTAGTTTAGGAAAAAAATTAAGTAAATCAATTTATAACTAACTTATTTTACTCATTCAGGATTTTCTAAAAGAGTCAAATATGTCTTATATTTATTAGGAGCGGAGGGAGTGTTACAGAATGAATAAGAACAGAAAAGGCAATAAAGAGCTGAACACGCAGCTTAGGGAATGATTATGTTCACTTGAAATAGTATTCAGCAAGAAAGAAAAGAAAAGAGAGAGTTATTTTGATGGAAACTGACAGCAAATTTGAGTCTTGGAGGGAAAGTGAGCCAGATTTCAGGGGGAAGCTCAGTGCCAAAAATCTCAGCATTTCCGTTCAACACTCGAAGGCGAAGAGGAGTGTCATTGCCCACTTCGATTCTCACCTCGCTTTCTTTCTCCAGTTTCACCTGCTTCATTGTTGATGACGATGCAGACGTCCCCGCCATCAAAAAGTTCACGCCTTTGATGAAATCTCCTTCTGGGTACCCTGCAAATTCCAACCAAACACTTAATAAAGCTTCCAAACACTTATATGCAAGTATGTATATATAAAGAGTATAGAGGAAATGGGATTTTATTTACCTTAATATTAAACTCACTCTAGGGGAATTGGAATTCCATAAGGCGAACTGCAAATTAATTGAATTTAATTGAATTGAATTGTGGGTGCTTTGCTTCGGGTTGGCGACGCTGTATACTGTGCTTACTTATTTGGACTGTCAAGCTAGTTTTGGTTCTTTAGTAAAAATAAGGTTAATTTGTAATGACAAGGAACTGAAAAGTAGAAAAGTACAGTAAACTCCACGTATTAAAGTATTAAAGTAGGGTTCCTATGGACCTTACTTTATTATACTTCAAATACAAAAAGATTAGATTGCTCCTCTATGTGACGAGGTCATGGGCAGGGAATGACGAGGTCATGCACACTTATAACAAGATCATGAGCAACTCTAACAAAGTCATGGCCCACCGTGTGACAAGTTAATGGGCAAGCATTGACGAGGTCATGGGCAGGAATAACAAGGTCATGCACATGTATAACAGGTTCATGGGCCAAAAAGAAGGGACAATCTGGTCTTTTTGTATTTGAAGTATATTAAAGTAGGGTCTATGTAGAGTTTATGAGACTTTTCTACTATTAAATCTCTTGTGATGGGCTACAAATTAATTTTCCCAAAAATAAGATTTGTTCATCTAATTTATTTCACAAGGTTTTTATCTAGGTTTTCATATTATTTCAAATTGAATTATTTTGTGAACCTCAATAGTATTACTTTTCATTGAATTGAATTCTACAGTTTTTTCATTGAATTGTCAATTCATAAAAATAAATTGAAGTTAGTTAAAAATAATAAATGTGTAAAAATATTTTTTTTAGAAATACTGCCTTTTTTGTTACTATGTAAAAGAGAGGGTAATTATGAAAAGAGGATGAAAGAAAATGTGTGGAAGAAATTAATGAATGGGTAAAATAAGGGAAATACATTTAGCATTAGTCAAACAAAGTGAGGCAAAGTCTTATAGTTTGGGACAAGTCATTAACAAAAAGGACCTTTTGTTATGGTACATATAAGGTATCTCTTAAGTCCTTAGAGGCTTCAATAAAATTAAATGATTTTTAGCTAATTTCACCACAAAAAGCTATTTCTTAGCCTCACAAACTTTTCTACCTCTTATAAAAAAATATTATTAAAATATCACATAACGACTTTGTGGAAAAGAATGACAAAAATCATGGAAAAATATAAAAAAATCTTTTTATAAGTGAACACCGGAAAACCTCTATACTTTTTATAGGATGAATTTCAAATGTAAATAAACACTCCTAAGTAGCTCTATATTAATCTAAATAAATGTAATAGATCATTTATATTTTTGTATCCATATGAGAACAAGTTTTTTTTTTTTGCCAGCATATGAGAACAAGTTTGATTGTTCTTAAATAACATTTTTTAATTATACAAAGCCAATAAAGAAATTTATTCTTTAGTGTACTTTCTTTTTTATTATTGAATTATTGAATCGCCTAACTTTGAAATTTTTGGAGCACATTTGACCCGTTAATAATTCTGATTTCTTCTACTTAACCCGAAAAATCAGAATAAAAATGTCCTTTAACTTTAACCCTTGGTACAAATCCTCATACATTTATTTATTAGCTCACCAGCTAAAATCCTTCATTTCTTTCTAGTTCCCTTCGATTGGGCATCATCCTATTAATTGGAATGTGAACGATCATTTCCAATTTATTTCAATCCCTTGTTTGGGAACATTTTTACAAAGTTCATGCACCTTGTGGTTCTGGTTGACGCATATTAATATATTATTGCCACACAGTGTCGCCGGGTTGCAACCCTCGTGGACTATAATTTCCATTGAACTTTTATCAATTTTTTAGTCAATAGAAATACAGATAAATCCGTAAAAATCGATATGGCCAATAATTTTACCTCAGGCCTAACCATACCAGGCCAAGGTAAAAATTTATGAACTAAATTCTATCTGGAACCATATGATATAATGCCTTATGAACTAAATTCTATCTAGAACCATATGATATAATGTCGCTGCCTCATTTCTTTGGAGAAACCTACAAAACATTGTCACATTACTTCCTCCAGACCTAGTTACAATATCCTATCATTTTTTTAGAAATTAAGGAGGCAAAGTTAATCACTTTAAACTATAATTTTATACCACAAACATGTATTTCCATTATACTAGGGATACGCGGGTGAGAGATATTATGGTATTTGCTACACAGTAACAATAATCTCGAACAATATCATAGGATAATAATAAAGAGTTGATAAAGCTGATAACAGCAATCATAAGGCAAAATATTTGGCAATTCAATGTCTAGGCTTCCAGAGGTTGCCTAAATTTGAGAGTAACATGAGGTTTATTGAATCAACTACTAGTTGCTTTTACCACGTTGAAACACTCATGGGTAGGAAACACCATGAACACAAGCATCCAAAATGAAAACCAACCTCAGGAAAAAAATCAGCTTGCATATTGACCATATGCTCCTAATGCCCACATAAATTATCCTGCAAGAATAGCTCAAAACTCCAATTCCTCAGGGCTTGAGAACCAAACCCAACCCAACCTTGGCACTCTTCTCAATGGCTCTTGTGTCTACCTCCCCAGAGATGGTCACAAATGATTTTGGACGCCACTCATGCTGGATAAGGGCACTAGCAACGCCAGAGTTATTGACCCGAGCTTTCAATGCGGTCAATAAATCAAGGTTATGTTGGGTTCCAAGTGTGAAGGTATTCTCATTGGTTGAGATTCTGTGAGTCACATCAGCACCCACAGCTGTATTGGTCAAGTGGTTGACCAAATGGTAGTAAGAAGCATTCAGAGCATCACCTTTGTCATTCCTGCACAAGTAAACATCATTGTATTAACCATGCACTCTCCCAATCATTCTGAGGCTATGAATAAAACTAGCATGACCTTAACATACAAGGGAAACATTTGTGACCAAAACAAGCTCAAGATTCATTTTACTGGAATATATAAAACTCTCATTGCACCCAATCGCTATGGCTCACTAAAAAAGTAACACTATTTTAAAAAGCAATTCTCATAGTATGAGAGGCAACGGTAACTCACACAGCCAGTGAAGCAATAAAGTCTTCTTTTGTCAGGCTCAGTCCAGCATTGAGTTTAGTTAAATCACCACTTTTGGTATCATAAGAGACATCGGCGCCTATCGCAAGGCCATTTGTTCCTACAACACCAGAGAGGTTGACGATTGGGCTTGCTGTTAGCCCAACACTGGTGCTTATCCCAGCATGGTCAGTCAGGTACTGAAGCTCCACCTGTTCAGAAACACAAATCAGATCACGTATTCTACTGACAATGGAAACAGGTGTTAATGGAATTTCAAAGCTCCCAAAAGTTTGGATTTTTGGCTTCTACAGCCATCTACAGACACAAGATTTCCTGTGCCTGTTAAGTAAGTACTTGAACAAACTATTTGATCGCTCACCTTTCCAGACCTTTGATCAGGAATTTTAAAGCTCAAGATGCTCTTCAAACCAGGAGCAGCCTCATCAACCGTAATTGTGGTGAAGAGCTAAAAAACAAAAACAATAATCATGTTCAGTTAAACCATCATATAAGAATGAAAGGAGCACGAGAAAGAAAAATGGACCAATACAAAAACATTGACAAACACTATTTCTCTAAATAATTTATATAGCACCAATTGACACTGAATATTTATTAAGAAATTAAAAGCCCAGAGACCTGGATAAAAATGACACTAAAAATATCAACTACATTCTGTTCAACCATCGTTAATGACAAAACAATGAGCAAGCATAAGTCTATTGAAAATGTCAAGCATATCAAGAATTTCGAATGACCAGTTAAAGTGTAAAATGAAGAGGACTTAACCTATTCCAACAAGATTACATCGCCATGCAGTCAAGCAAAGGATCAAATATTTATTACCACAGAAAAATTAAAAACAAGAGAAAAATTCTAAAGCATTAAAATCTAATATTTCAGGATAATAACAAGCATTTCTGCATGCTCAAAGACATCCCAACATCGATATTAGAGGAAAATGGAGAAACATCCTACAGCTTAAGGCCATGCTCATTAGACATATTTTATTTAATATAACTTATGAAATTGACCTGTAAATTGATGCAGGGAGAACAAAAAGTATTTATGAACCTTGAGACAAATAAACTGATATTTTGAAAACACTGCTAAAAGCGTTTAACTTAACCAAACCAATTCAAAAGTCAAGCTGTGAAATTCAGAGATAGCTGTATATGGAATCAGCACTTACTTTAGAATCAGAATCAACTTTAATATCAGTAGTGATGTTTCCATGCTGCAGTTTGGTATTAACGTCTGCCAAGAACAGCTCACCTTTCTTAGTTCCTGATGATGTTATAACCTGTGATGCCAAACATAAGTTACTCCACACAGGTACCATTACAAATAACACTGAAACTGAGAAAGGATGCAAGTATCATACTTTCTCCGGTCCTAAAAATAAAAAACACTAGTTGACTTTTTCGGAAAATCCTAAAAAAAATTAAATATAAATTGATTTACCAATTTTTTCCCTTAAACTAAACTAGTTCATTTGACCTATAAACTAACCGATAATCTAAAAATATATCAAATATATCATAGTTTATTACAAGGAGTATTTCACAACCTTAATCTGTACAAAAAAAAAGTCAACTAGGTCTTATAGTATATACTTATATATATATTTAGTGCTAGAGAGAGTAATATATATTGGGCAAGACACAGAACAAGTTGCATGCTTCTACAAACCACAGTAACTATTTCATACAAAAAATAAATTAATAAATAAATAAACAAAGCACAGAAACTAATCCCTGCAACACTAAAGGATGGTTTAATGAAGGAAACTCACAACGCCATTAGGAGAGTAGGTGGTGATGGAAAATTTCTGGTCGCTGTGGTAGTCCTTGTACAGAAGATCTATAACCAAAAATAAAGCATAATCAATGAAAGGAACAACGCAAAAAAAAAAAAAACAAGCATAATAATAATAAAAACAATAATAATAATAATAATAAAAAATGGGATACCTCTAGCTTTTTTGCCGATGTCAGTGTAGAGACCTGGGCCCTTAACCATGGCTAACTAACTCTGTGAGAGATGGGAGAGTAAAGTTTTGAGAAGAAGAGAAATCGCCAAAGTGAGGCTGAGCTGACAAGGCTAGATAAGGACACAAACCCTAATCACTTCATTCTTAATCTCTCTCTTTTTTGTGTCTTGGAATATTTTTTTTTGTGACTTGTTCCGCAGGAAAACACACATGCACCGTTCGATCTACAAAATTACCATATTTTCAGACACTTATGTTGTTTGTGATTGTGAATGTCGGAAAAAATATTTTTTGACTTTGGAAGGAAATAAGTTATTTCTTTTCGACAGACAAGGAAAATATGTTATTAGTTAGTAGCTCCGGTACTAAATATAGGATTTAATTGACTTTTTTTTAAGAGATTAAGGTTGCGAAATAAGTTATTAAATGATGACATATTTGATATATTTTTAGATTATCCATTAGTTTATAGGTAAAATAAAATAGTTTAAGGGAAAAAATTAGGTAAATCAATTTATAATTAACTTATTTTGCTTTTTTAAGGATTTTCTAGAAAAAATCAATTAGGTCTTATATTTTGGACCGGAGGGAGTATTACAGATAAATTACATTTAATGTGGGATTATATTTTTTTTTATCGTAGGGATTATATTTTTTTAAGCAACAGCTAATTGACAAAAGGCGAAAGTAAGACAAGTCGGTATTTGTACGCCATAGGGAAATTGAATTCTACAATAAAATAGGGATTTTAGTTTTTTTAAGTTGCATGTGGACGATAATTTTTATGATAAAATAAATAGTTGCTGCTCGTATTTTTTAGTTTGAGAGGGATGACAACTAATTGTTTATATATTTGTATAAGAGCATTGGAAAATTGCACACTAATCATTTACTAGTAACAACTGTAACACACTTCATCAAAAAGAGATGAGTTGTCAATGAACGCATCTGAAATTAAATCGCTTATTTAAGATCTAGGTGCAATTATCCTAAGAGGTGTGTTGTATATCTCTTCTTTTCTTTCATTTTTTAAAGAAAAGATCAAGATGCCATTGAAAAATAAAGTTATGAATAGGGCTTGTTTGGTTGCATGAAAAATTGACAAAGAATTAAAAAGTGTAGAAAGTATAGGGTATTTTTGTAATATAGATATATTCTGGGGCCCACAAGTTTTCTCTCTCTATCTCTCACTTTTTCTGGGCCCCACACACTTTATTTTTCATCATTACTTAATTTACCCCTACTTTCCATATTGGGAAAATTAATTTGAGGTCCCCCACAAGGGACTCAATACTAGAAAAGTCCCAAAAGTTGAAAAAATTAATGTAGGGTTCCAAGGGACCTCACTTTAATATATTTGAAAAGTGAAAAGACAGTTTTACCCCTAGCCTTAATAAAAAATACACCTCACCCACCCCCTTCTCTCTCCTCTTCCTCTCCCCTTCTTCACCGACCCCCACCCCTCCCCCTCCCCCTCCCCCATCGGCCACCTTACCCCCCCCCCTCTCCTCCTCCTTCTCCCCCTCCCCTGCTACCACCCCTCCCCATCCCCCACGTCATCCCCCACCCCTCCCCCACCTACCCCCCTCCCCCCTCCACACCCACGTCATACCCCACTCATCCCACTACTCCTACTCCTACTCTGCTCCTCCTCCTCTGGCTTCTTCTCCACCGAAACCGCCACCCTCCCCACCACCTCCGCCCACCCCACACATCTCCCACATCTCAACTTCGGTTGCGCCTTCAACATCTTCGGCCCCAGCGTCACCAGCACCACCTTCAACGGCGCACAAGGCGCACCGGCATGACATGGGGGATGGGGAGGGGGGAGCGTGGGTGTGGAGGGGGGAGGGGGGCAGGTGGGGGAGGGGGAGGGGTGGGGGATGACATGGGGGATGGGGGAGAAGGAGGAGGAGAGGCGGGGGCAGGTGGCCGGTGGGGTAGGGGGAGGGGTGGGGGGTCGGTGAAGAAGGGGAGAGGAAGAGGAGAGAGAAGGGAGTGGGTGGGGTGTATTTTTTTATTAAGGTTAGGGGCAAAACTGTCTTTTCACTTTTCAAATATATTAAAGTGAGGTCCCTTGGGACCCTACATTAATTTTTCAACTTTTGAGACTTTTCTAGTATTAAGTCCCTTGTGGGGGGCCTCAAATTAATTTTCCCTTCCATCTTTACCCCTTTCACTTTCCATTTCTCCACTTTTCTTCTTGCAACCAAACGGACCCTAAAGTGTTGCAGCTAACGATATATCCTAGAGCCACTGTTGAAAGAAAAATAAGCAAATTGCAATACTAATTCATGCTAAGGTTAAAACATTCAAACAATATGGTTCTTAATTATCCAAGCTCCCAACATACAATGTCCGAAGTCCAAACAAGTTTAGATGTAAGAGCGAAGGGTATCATTACATAAAGGCTACAAATTCTGGAGTAATTTTTGAGCAAATAGTAAATGCTCCACCGGAAGTGAATTGACCAATAAGAATATACAAAGTTAACAAGATGTCTATATTTATATTTACAATTACAATCCCTAAAATATTTCTTAAAAAAAGTTTGGACATTCTAGAGAGGGGAAATCTCAAATAAATGACAATTGCATTTCAAAATGCAAGAAATGTGATCTTAAGTAGTAAATGTCTACTTCACTAATTAATTCTACTATTCAACTAGTTAAAATGATTTTGAAATTGAAATGTCTTTTATCTTAGATTTTCCTATCTATGGTTCAGTGCTAATCAATACTGTTAAGCTAGATTAGCGTGAAATCATTTTCATTGGGGCCTATGAGAAGGCTTGATAAGGAATGGTCAACATAATTTGTAATGGTGAGATTCATAGTAAATTCTTTAACGCAGGTCACATGCTATGGTTTTTCCTGCAGAATAACAACAATCTGAACTGCAAGGTATCGTAGGACAATACTCAATCAAGAATCCATAACGCTGAGAACAGCCACTACAGGGCAAAATATCTTGCATTTCAAATTTCAATGAGTACCATTTCTAAGTCTAGGCTTCCAGAGCTCGCCTAAAATAGAGAGTAACATTTGGTTATTAAATCAACTACTAATTACTTTCACGACGTTGAAACACTCATGGGCAGGAAACACCATGAATACATGCGTCCAAAACAAAATCAACCAAAGAAGAAAATTAATCGGCTTGCATAAACATACTCTCCTAGCGCCTGCATCAATTATCTAGTCAGAATAGTTCAAAATTACAACTTCTCAGGGCTTGAGAGCCAAACCCAACCCAACCTTGGCACTCTTCTCAATGGCTCTTGTGTCCACCTCCCCAGAGATGGTCACAAATGACTTGGGACGCCACTCATGCTGGATAAGGGCACTAGCAATGCCAGAGTTATTGACCCGAGCTTTCAATGAGGTCAACAAATCAAGGTTATGCTGGGTTCCAAGTGTGAAGGTATTCTCATTGGTTGAGATTCTATGAGTCACATCAGCACCCACAGCCGTATTGGTCAAGGGGTTGACCATATGGTAGTAAGAAGCATTCAGAGCATCACCTTTGTCATTCCTGCAAGTCAAAATCATTATATAAAAAGCTGTACTCCCAGACATTTTCAGGCTCTGCAAGTATGACCTTATCATTTAGCTATCATAGTTTCTAATACTTTTGATGATAAAAAAACAAGCTTAAGGTTCAGTTTGACTGGGCTATATCTAGAACCTTCATTGCTCCCACACAGTAAAGCCCACTCAAAAAAGGTTGGTAAGGAAAAAATTTAAACAATATTTTCAACAGCAATTCTCACAATAGAAGAGGCAACAGTTACTCACACAGCCAGTGAAGCGATAAAATCTGCTTTTGTCAGGCTCAGTCCACCATTGATTTTAGTTAAATCACCACTCTTGGTATCATACGAGACATCAGTGCCTATGGCAATGCCATTGGTTCCTAAAACACCAGAGATGTTGACTATGGGGCTTGCTGTTAGCCCAACACTCGTGCTTATCCCAACATGGTCAGTCAGGTACTGAAGTTCCACCTGTTCCAGAACCACAAATCAGACAACCTATTCTACAAACAATGAACGATACAAGAGTTCATGGAATTAGAACTTCATTAAAGTCAAACTTAAGCTTCTTCAGCCATCTTAAGATACAAGATTACTTGTACCTGTCAAGTACTTCTACAAAATGTTTGATCATCTCACCTTTCCAGACCTCTGATCAGGAACTCTGAAACTCAAGATACTCCTCAAACCAGGAGCAGCCTCATCAACCGTGATTGTGGTGAAGAGCTAAAGAGCCGCAACAATAATGAATTTCAGTCAAACCATTTGATAGGATGAAACAGGACAAGACAGGAAAATGGAGCAATATAAAAACATTGGCAAATGTTATATCGCTAAATATTTTATATAGCACCAACTGACACTGGATGTTCATTCAAAATTTGAAAAATCCAGAATATATACTCTACATTCTGTTCACCCATTGTTTATGCCTAAATGATAAACAAACACAAGTATGTTATAAATTTCAGCAACATCAAGAATTTCAATGACCATTTAAAGTATACATAAAGGAAGTAAAAGAGTGCTTCTCCAACATGATAACATCTGAATGCAGTCAAGCAAAGATAAAATAGATATTATCACAGTAAAAATAAAAATAAGAGAAACACTCTAAAGCCTTCAAACCTAATACTTGAAGGTGATATGAAGCATCTCTGCATGCACAAACATCCCAGTATCACAGTTACTCGATGAGAGGAATGGATTAACATTCTTTAGATTTAGGACATGCTCATCAGACGTATAAGTATAGTTTAAAATTTTTAAACATCTTATTCAATTGAACTGTAAATTGATGCAAGGAGAACGAAACATTGGCAACGAGCTTTGGAAGTAATAACCCTAAGCTTCAAAAACACAACAAAGAGGGTTTGATTCTTAACAAGATCAATATAAAAGCCAAGCTGAGAAATTCATGAATAACTGAATATGAAACTAGCACATACTTTAGAGTCAGAATCAACTTTAATATCAGTAGTGATGTTCCCACGCTGCAGTTTGGTATTAACATCGGCGAAGAACAGCTCACCCTTCTTAGTTCCCGAGGATGTTATAACCTGTGATACCAAACATCAGTCACTCCACACAGCTAGAACTAGAAATGACACTGAAAATGAGTAAAAGCATGTAAATATCACCACATATGTTAAAAAAAACACAAATTAATCAGTCAATAGGAGTATTAAACTACATATGCCATAACATTTAGCTTTTTCTATATCTTCTGGGCTTCCATGCTTATATAAAGTATAAACCACAGTAAATATCTCATCAGATAACAAAATCAAACAAACCACAGAAACTAATCCCTACACCTCTAAGTTCAAATGTGAATCCACAAAAGCACAATCCTAAAAAACGTCCAATTAAAGGCATGTGAAAATGAGACATAAATAATGGAAGCAAAAGTGTAATTATAATGAGAGTGAATAAGTGAAAAAGGGAACTGACAAAGCCATTGGGAGAGTAGGTGGTGATGGAAAACTTCTGGTCACTGTGATAGTCCCTGTACAAAAGATCTACAACACAAAAACACAATCAATGAAAGAAAAAAAAGTTGAGAGAATAAAAGAGAAGCATAATAATGAATTGAAATGGAAAACCTCTAGCTCTCTTGCCGATGTCAGTGTAGAGACCTGGACCCTTAGCCATGGATACCTCAACAAAACAAATCAAATTTTGAAGAAGAAGAAGAAGAAGAAGCTCAAGCAGAAATGGCTAGACAAGCATAATAAAATATGTCCAAAAAAAAAAAAAAGACAAGCATAATAAAAACCCAAACCCTAAATTTCGTTCTTTTTTTTCTTTTCTTATTTTTATTTTATATATTTTTTTCGTGTGATTTATTACGTTACTTATTGTAACTTGATCCAGAGGAAAAAGTCAAAAAGACATGCACCGTTCGATCTAGAATATTAACAGATTTTCATATCCAAACATTATTACAATGTCTAAACAGAATATTAACAGATTTTCAGCTTTATTTATTCGATAGTTAATTTGATATTTTCGAAATAGTTTATTAGCTAAAATATTATTTATCCCGAAAATGTTTGATAGGAAATTAATTAATTTACACCAGGAACTATATAAAGTTTGGGTTATTACGTTAAGTCTGGGTTTGAGTTTGAAAGTAAATATTTATGGTAATACATTTTGTTTGGTAGCATTTTTACAGTACATAGGTAATATGCATAATTTCATATATTTGTTTTTAAGCTTTTGCTACTAAAAATTGTAATATGGCCCTTGTCTGTCCAAGCAACAACCAAACGGCAACACCAAGACAAATCTTCATAGTCCTATACAGTGAACATGTCCATCAACTCTTCATCTTTCCGCTACTAAAAATTTCATATAGGTAATATGCATAATTTCATATACTACCTCCGGTCCTAAATATAGGACCTTGATAACATTTTTTTGTAGAAGTTAATGTTGCAAAATAATCTATTAAATCATGATATATTTGACATATTTTTAGATTATTCATTAGTTTATAAGTAAAATAAACTAATTTAAGGGAAAAAATTAGGTAAATCAATTTATAATTAACTTACTTTGCTTTTTTAAAGGATTTTTCAAAAAAGTCAATTAGGTCTTATATTTAGGACCGGAGAGAGTAGCATTTTTACAGTACATAGGTAATATGCATAATTTCATATATTTGTTTTTAAGTTTTTGCTACTAAAACTGGTAACCTTGTCTATCAACCAAACGGCAACACCAAGACAAATCTTCATAATCCTATTTAGTGAATGTCTATCAATTCTTCATCTTTCTATTCCTTATAACATTCTTTTTTCTCTAAATCCTCAATAAATCTCGTATAAAAAACTTCTAATGTCATAAACTTCATCATTTCTAATTCCATGCATATTCTTCAATGATTTAAGGCGTATAAATAGAGTTTATGTTCAAAATATTTGACACCATTGAATCACAAGTGAAGTGATGTCTTACTACTCACATATTCTCTTGTCATGCTTCTCTACATTTTCTTCTTCTTATACTCTCTTATCTTTATTTCCTCTTTTCTTCTCCATCTATCTCTTCTTTCCTTTATTTTATAACAATATTTAATTATTTGTACACCATAAAATTCACAATAATATATATTACTAACTCTGGTCCTAAATATAAGACCTAGTTGACTTTTTTTGGAGAGGTTAAGGTTGCGAAATAGACTATTAAATCATGATACATTTGATATATTTTTAGATTATCCATTAGTTTATAGGTAAAATAAACTAGTCTAAGGAAAAAAATTAGGTAAATCAATTTATAATTAACTTATTTTGTTTTTTTAGGATTTTCCAAAAAAGTCAACTAGGTCTTATATTTAGGATCAGAGGGAGTATTTTTTTTATTTTCAGGTTGCTCGTGAACAATAATTGTTATGATAAATAAGTAGTTTCCACAAGTATTTGAGTGGCTAGGGGATAGCAAACTTTAAAATGGGTTGTCTCTTCTCCCATACTCCTCATATGATTTACATTTATAAAGGTCAATTTCAATATAAACACTAAGGTTGATAATTATTTCAACAACAAACAATTATACAAGTATCAATTTGGCCAATGAATAATAAAAAAGTATCAATTTGGCCAACACCATTAATTAAAATTTGACACCGTTTGTTTTTGCAGGCTCTTTGGGTGACAATGTTAGATTTTAATTGATGTTGTTTGCCAGATTGATATTTGCGTAATTATTACATTATAAATCTGGATTCTGGACTTCAAAATGTCCTTTTTTAGCCCAAAGCAAAAACTTCTTCTGTGTTTTGCAAAAAAAAGGACAGTCTTCAACCGACACATTTTAGAGAGATCCAATTGCATTGTTGGCAGAGATATTGTAGCCCAATTGTCTTTTTTTAAGGGAAAATTAATTACAGATCCCTTGTAAGGGACTTAATATTGAAAAAGTCTCAAAAACTTGGAAAATTAAACATTAATTATTTCTGAAAACATAGGCCCCACAGGTATCATTAAAATATTCCTTCCCACCCTCTCTCCTCTCCTCCCCTCCCCTCTACTTTCCCGACGGCACCACCAAAAAATTCTCACCAACATGGCAGATCCGGCGACATAACCATCGCTCTATCATCATCATCATCATCATCATCATAAACACCTGCCTTCCACCAGTAGCATCATCATACACCACCGGTGCATAACCACCGCTCGCCGCCTCCGCCACCACATCAAAGAAAACAAAGAATACTATAGAGTTCCCACCCATTTACTCACAAAGAAAACAAAAAACTTGTAGGGTTTCTTAAAAAAGACGAAATTTGAAAGCTTTTTAGAGGAAATGTGAGTGTGAGTTCATGAAAACAATCACTTTTCTTTTTTGATCTCTTTTGAAGTTCTCTGGATTTGAAGTGAGTGAGTGTGTGTGTGAACTTGAGCTCTGTGACCGGGGGGAAATGACAAAAGAGTCACTCATGCTTTTGGGTATTGACGTTGAGAAATTTTTGGTGGTGCCGCTGCCGTCGGGAAAGTAAAGGGGAGGGGAGGAGAGGAGAGGAGAGAGAAGAGAGGGTGGAGAGGAATATTTTAATATTACTTGTGGGCACACATTTTCAGAAATAATTAGGGACTCTACTTTAATTTTCCAAATTTTCAGGACTTTTTCAATATTAAATCTCTTACAAGGGACGTGTGATTAATTTTCCTTTTTTTTAATATGTTTGAAGTTACTTATTTAGGATCAATTCCCGACTATATACTAAGGGAATTAAGTAATGCTACCATATATAATACATCGTGTATGACCTTGTTTAACTAATATCATTTTGCTTATCATAAAAAAATAATTTAAGAAATAACTTCAAATAACTGATTGATTTCCCCATAGCTGTGAAATATGCTTTGAGGGGTAGTTTCATAAATATGATCCTATTGAAAATACAGAAGAAAAGGAATGAGCTACAAAAATCAAAGCAAACAAGCTTCTCAAATACTATTGTTTGATGCGATTACATAGAGAAAATCCTTGTTCCCTTGTAGAGTATTTCATTTTCTTTTTCGCAAATTTCGTAAATATTTGAGACTTGAGTATTTAATTGTGTGGCATTTCTTTTGGACAATACATTCTGTGGCATTTAGTATTTACATTGATACATCGTACAAATAGAATAAAACAGCAAAATTTAAGGAGGAAAGAATGTCAGAACTTCAGTATTCTTGAGTATTCCATTTTGCAATTCCACGCCAATTCACAAAAGACGACGAAAAAAGTTAGGTACTATTCAGCCTCACAAGCCCAACAAGAAATAGTAGGCCAGCGCAATGGGCAAGGAAATGAGCATCCCTAGAATAACCCTGTCACCAAAGCAACAAAAGTAGCTTCAATTCTTCCATAATCTAATTGGCAAAAAAAAAATTCTTCCATAATCTAGCCATGTGATAATTTCAAAACACACCCTCTAATACTATTACACATTTGGTGAGTTTATCTTAGTTCTAAATATTATACATCCATTTAAATTTCTTCAAATATTCATAACGATACTATCTGATCTCAATAATAAATAAATAAATAAGAGGGATGATGTGAATAAAAATTGAGTGATTATGGAGTTTTAATAATAACACGTCCTTTTAATTTCTTGACTAACATAATTAATTTAATTAAATTAGATAAATAGTAAATCTTATATTTAGAAATGAAATAAATACATTTTAAATGAAGGACATAGGGTATTGTTAATAAAGCTCTTCTATACCCTGTGCTTAAAAGAGATGGATGCACGTTATACTCTTTGGCAAACACAAAGGGAACGATTCCTTGAGGTAGAGCAGCCTGCATTCAAATAAATTAAAAAACCTACTATGTTATAATCGTCTTCTCATGATCTGAAACAGCATAGAAAAAAGATAGAGACAAACATACTTGAACAATTGCAGCTTTCAACAACGTGTCTCTTAATCCTACGACATAAGATGCTACAACCATTAGAGCAGGCCCCACTAGGAATTTTAGTGCCATTGTCAACAATGCCATCTTTGTCCCACAACCTATGATGCTAGATTGTGATGCCATGAACAAACCTGTTGATAAATTTTAAACATCATCTTTAATTTTTTTTAAGGTTGAAATCTACCAAAAAATGTTCACCCGATAGCAATAATGTCCCAATAATTTTAATATTAGGTGACAATGTTGATCAGTTTAAGTCAATATTTTTAACAAGAGTAAGACAATATTACCATATATTTTGAAACTTATATGACCACATTCAATTTCAAGATCTTTTAGATCATGTGGAATTTGCATATTAATCCTTTATTTTAAGGAATTCTTACCCAAGCTGAACATTGCCATACCGAGGCCTCCATTAGACAATATGACTATCGATTGGTTAACAACAGAAGGCATGTGTATTCTCCACCTGAACAAATCTGAACTTTATATAGATGTCGTTATGAACAGAAATATAATACTCTCTCCGGTCCTAAATATAAGACCTAGTTGACTTTTTTAGAAAATCTTATTTAAAAGTAAAACAAGTTAATTATAAATTGATTTACCTAATTTTTTCCCTTGGACTAATTTATTTTACCTATAAACTAATTAATAATCTAAAAATATATCAAATCTGTCATGATTTAATAGCCTATTTCGCAACTTTAACCTTTCCAAACAAAGTCAAATAGGTCTTATATTTAGGACCGGAGGTAGTATATATTAACAATCTCCAATGTTCTTACCTTACCTAAAGTGTATGGCTGCCCAAATCAAACCTGCTAAAGTTCCATACGTGTTAGGATTAGTGATCAACTTTTTCCCCACTGTTGACAGAACCATCAAGATCTTCCTTCTCTTTCCTCTTCTTCTCTCTATTTCTTCTTCCTCTTCTTTAGATTGTTCTTCCTCAGCAGGCTCAGTTGCTTCTTCGAGAAGAAAGCAAAAAATGAACAGAACATAACGGAATGGACATGACTTGCTAAAGAAAAAATGACTTATCAAATCTAACCAACACACAAGAAATTAAATCAAAACAAACAAAAGAGCATCGAACTGATTAGACAAAGAAAGAAAACAAAGGAACAAAGAGAGAAAAAGACAGATAAATTAAAATGCGTTTTCAGGGCCCACTTTGATTGATTGTCCTACATTAAGTAAGTTGACCAAATCAATGACATGGGATATGAATATATGATTACATGTCAAAAAAAAAAAAACCAAGTTTTGCATGGAGAAAAAAAGAACCTGGGCCATGTGGTGATGAAGGTGGAGTATCAAGACGGATGGAATTTGCAGCATCAAATTCATAAAGAAACAAAAGCAAATTGTACCAAATCACACTTTGCAACACAATCATCTGGGCAAGGATAGAAGCTTGATCCTTATACATAGCAGTCAAGAGAGGAATTCCAAGGACCAAAGTGTTAGGAAGTGTGGACAAAGAAAAACCAGTAATGACACATCTCAAACCTCCTCGTGCACTGATCTTAGCAAAAGCGGAAATGGCAAGAATAGCAAGAAATTTTTGAAGAAAATCTGCTAGTATGAGCTTGAGGCTGATCTTATAAATATTGTAGGAAGAGACAACTTGAAAGGACAAGAGAGGAATAGAGAATTTAGCTACGAACTTGTTGATGCCAGAACATTGATCTGGGGTGAAGAGTTTCCACCATTTGACAGAGATGTAAGCTAAGAACATGGTGACGTATAATGGTATTGTGGCTGTGATAACGTGAAGAACATCGTGTGAGGAAAGCATGGTGTTCAAAGGTTTTAGGATATTGTCATATGGATGGATAAGTTGGTGAGTAGGCTCTATGTGTAGAGGTTTTCTTTAGGGGCTAGTTTTTGTTAAAAAAATGTAGGGACTAAGATTGAAGGAATATTGTTTTGTCTGCTTTAATTTACTTGAAGCTTCTGCAGTTCTCATGTCAGATGATGATGATGATGCTGACCTTTCACTTTTTCCAGTGACAATACATATTTTGTTTTTTTGTGAATAATTCAGATATTAATTTAGTTTAGGGCTAAAGTATACCTTTAGTCCCTTATGTTTGTATGAAGTTTCAATTTAGTCCTTTATCTTTGAAAAGTAGACTTTTAGTCCTTAAAAGTTAACACCGACACTCAACTTGACGGAAATTGCTGACTCATCAAACTTTAGTGACGACTGTTCAATTAAAAGTTGGTTACATCATCCTCACCATCCATTTCCTCAAATCTGATTTTGATTTCCCCACTCTCTCTCTCTCTCACCCCTGATCTCTTCTACGATCACCTCCATTTCTCCAAAATCTCCCCGTCTCCGACTTCTTACACTGTGAAATCCCTGCCTCTGTCGAAGAACAATTTGCTCTTAAAAACCATTGCTATTCTCTGACGTCGAACTATGCCTTTGGCCGACGCTCCAATTTTTCCGTCAAATCGGAATTGAGAAATTGAACATGCATTTATTGGATGTGAGGGTGGAGAAGTTGAGGGGGAAGATGAGATTTTTGGAAAGTTTAGGGTTTAAGTATAGGGAGATGAAGAATGTGTGTGAGGTGTCCGGCGATTTTGGGGGTTATGAGATTGAAAATAATTTGTTGTGAAAGTTTGAGTATTTGGTGATGGATATGGAGAGGAGTGTAGAGGAGATGAAGGTGTTTCCTCGGTATTTTGTTTGCCAGGTTATAACGTATAACCATGGTTTGTTTGCAGATGTAGCAGGAACAAAAAATTAGCAACTTGCTTACCAGAGCAAATGATTTTCGTCATGATTGATTTGGGTGATTTTATTTGTCATGATTGAGTTTTAATTGAGATGATTTTTAATTGTACGTCATGATTGATTTTATTTTTTACTCAAAATAATATATTATGTTCTGTCAGCTTTTAATTGAACAATCATCACTAACATTTGATGAATAAACAATTTCCGTTAAGTTGAGTAATAATGTTAGATTTGAAGGACTAAAAGTGTACTTTCTAAAGATAAAAGACTAATTTGAAACTTCATGCAAATATAAGGGACTAAAGATATACTTTAGCCTTTAATTTAGTTAAAAAGGGCCGGCTTTGGGAATGGGGTAATTTGTTTCAGCCTTTTTTAATTTTAAATGTAGTTGTGGGGTTTTTTTTGGCATGAGAATTGTGTATTGATTTGTTGCTATAAAATTTCAGGAGCAACATAATCAGTCTTGTCAGACTTTGAATATTTGTTGAATTTTTTTTATGTTTTTTTTTACATAAAAAATACTCCGTATTACTAGTAAGTGAGTCTTTAAAACTGAATCTCTTTTATTAACTTAGGAAAAACATCGATAATAATAATAACAATAAAGTGTATCAAGTTACAAACACTTTTCCTTTTTCATACGGTAGAATAATTACAACCAATTTCCTCACTGACAGTTATAACTTATAAGTACTACACACTTATGGCAACCGTTGCCATGAAATATGCATTTTAACCTATCGTCCGTGGGTTCAGTGACAAAGGGATTGAACAATGAGTGTTGGGTTGACCACCACGTCGCGAGTTCGATCCTAGAGAGTGACCCTTTGTTGTGTCTCCATCGCGGCGCTTGGGCTCCAGAACCCACAGGGACAGACACCAGTGGATCATGAGTTAGGTGCCCTGCCCTTGGATTGGGTTGAGCCCAAACCCCTTCCTAAAATTTTTGTATAAAAAAAAGAAATATGCATTTTTCAAAGGATCAAATATAAAATTTTCTATTGATGATTTTTATATATAATTATATTTTGCACAGGATGCACGTTAATAACGTTATCTTTATTTAATATTTACAACCAATAATTGTGTTTTACAACTACATGTTAATCACTCTTGATCAGCGCGGAAACCAGTTTCATAGTGGAAATCTTAAAAGAAATAGATATATAATAGTCCCTCCGTTCCTAAATATAGGTTCTAGATGACTTTTTTGAAAAATCCTAAAAAAGGCAAAAAATAAGTTAATTATAAATTGATTTACCTAATTTTTTCTCTTAAACTAGTTTATTTTACCTATAAGCTAATGGATAATCTAAAAAGATATCAAATATGTCATCATTTAATAACCTATTTCGCAATCTTAATCTTTCCAAAAAAAAGTTATCTAGGTCTTATATTAAGGAACGGAGGGAGTAATATGATTTGTTATATTTTGATGTCTTAACTCTCTACTAATACCACACTGCATACTACTTATTAGGAGAGATTAATTAAATAAAAAGTCTTTATTATGAGTAGTCCGTGGGTATTTTTGTCCACACGAGTTTATAACCAAAAAGAATCCTATTTCCTTCTTAACTTGGTCTTTCGGCTCATAGGTTCTTTAACAAAGAAGACCTAGCTACTAGCTAGCAAATTAAACTTCACTGTATCGTAGATTTAGAAGTCCATGTCTTCAATAGTTTTATTTGTCTTTTTTAAAGCAGAACGTAACCCTGAAAATGGAAACTCAGGCAAATTATTATACCATAAAGAAAAGACAACTAACTGATTTGAGTCAAGTAATATATTATTATATGATAATAGTAGTTGAATTTAAGGTTTATTTTTGGATTTTATTGATGAATTTCTCAGAGCAGGGAAGGGAGAATAAAGAAGTGAATTGCAAGGGAAGAAATGAAAAACTGAATTATGTACAATGTGAGGAAGAATTGTTTCTAATTATGGTCAAAAGTGTGAGAATAAGTGTAGCAGAAAGAATCTGCTTTTCAAAATGTGATTTTTTTTGCCATAAAAACCCAATCACCTCTTTCTTCATGTTGTCTTTAGATGCGAATATAATACACCATCCCTTTAAAGTTTTGTTCGGTTGCGTTAATATGATCCTAAAGTTTAAAATTATGACTTAGTTATTGCTGATTAAAAGTAGAGGACATGATAAAACTTTTTTAGAGTAAGAATATGGCTATTTCCAAAAGTTTCCCACGTACCGCTTATAACTGATTTAATTGATGATGTCCCAAAATGCCAACGTTAATTAAGTTGCACTTACAATAGCTAATAATTTGGTTCTTTTGGAAGATTCTATATATTATCACTTTAACTTCTACATGATTCATTTTATTTGGGTCGAATTCTTTAAGGATCAATAAAGTACCTCAATTCAATATCTTCCGAATTGATTTTACACACATCCAGACTTACCGGTGCATGTCATAAAAAAAAGACTAACCGGTGCATGTACATACAAAATTATTGGAATTTCACATGATGATGGTTCATATAAAGTCGCGCGCGCGCGCGCACACACTCAGGAATGACATGAATTAAATATGCTTAAGTGCTTGGAGCTTAAGAGGAGAAAGAACCAATTGCTTTTTCCAGAACATTTTGATCAAGAAAACAAAATATTGCAGGATAAATTAATAAATAAGAAATCAAATATCATCTATATATTTGTAGGTAGAACCGAGAAGAAGATTCTATCAATTCAATGATATTACACCAATTAGTTTAGGTTTTAAATGGTTTTCATCACAGCATTAAATGTTAGAAAAATACTACAAAGGTCACACACACACACACACACACACACATATATGACCTTTGTATTTTCTATATTTATTAAAAGAAAAAAAGATAACTTATGGCTCACATAATCACTGCTACTTTAACAAAACCCAAATTGTAGGCTTTAAGATTTTTTTACTGGATTAACCTAACATTTTAAAAAGTGTATCATATATACTATATTAAGAAAAGCACTCTATAATATAGTATAATTAGTCAAGGAGTGCATGTCTAGTGATTTGAAAAGTTGAGTTAGACTTATTCAATCTTGAAAATTAATGTTTATATCTCTATTAATAGATATGTCAATATTTAGTGTCTTATAGTACAGTGTCTCAAACATAATGCCTCTTGCAAGAGAAGTTACATGTGTCTAAAAGGAAATACATTCAAGGGCAAGTAAAGGAATGCTCATTTTTTTAAACAAAACATTAAAAGTATGTAAGTGAAGGCTTGTGCCTTTAATCTGTTTTTATTGTATAAGAATACGAATAAAAATATTTATTGGTGCGTACACTGTAGAGAAAAAGAAGCGGCGAACGTGAAAAGCTGTCATTCATAGGTAGGATTCTTGGCCCTCAATCCCTTCACAGTTAGATTGTTTCAAGAAAAGAATGATTATGTATTACAAGCAATCACTCTCCCTTTGCTATAAAATGATGAGCTAGTTTACCAAAATCATTGTACATGTAATTAGTTTTTCTATATATGTGAAAATACAGTGGCCACGAGGATCACACAAAAAGGGTGTAACATTTTATTTTTATATAAGGTCATGATGCTCGATATCCAGTAATGTTTGGAGCAATATTCGTTTCCCATTTGACCAACAAAAGAAAATATTCGTCTTACATTAGATAATTGTCCAAAATTATGTAATTGTCGTCCTTGAAGTCATCTTAGACATGTACGAGACGACCAAGATGTATTCCTACGGTCCATTACAAAATACTCTTGTAAGCTTTAAAAATTCAATTTGTGTTAATTTAAAAACTAATGATAGGACCAGTTAAAAGAAATAATTATATAATAAATTCAACTTATTTTTTAATGTGTCCTTATCATTTCAGATGAGAGACTATATGAGGAAGATAAAATAAGATATAATATGTAAAATAAAAGATAAAAAATAAAGATAATTTATTAAAAATAGATAAACAATAAATAAATTTAAAAAATGGCTAGACCAACTTAAAATGAAGATTATGTTTCACGAAAACCACATTCATAAATTTAAATTAAAGTTGATCAAGGTTATATTATATTAGCCATGCATTATATTAGTAGCACTTAATTTGAGGGAGGATTAAGTAAGCACTTAGTAAATATGATTCATGAAGTAAGTTAAATTGATATGCTCCCTCCATTCCTAATTATAAAACCATCTTGACTTTTTATTTTGGAGAAATTAAGGATGCAAAATTAATTACCTTAAATTTATTATAGTTAATTTTTTTTCTTCAAAACTAATTTATTCTACTTATTAACTAATATATCATCTAATTACATGAGGCATATATTATGATTAGTGATCTAATTTGTTTCCTTAATTTTCACAATAAATGTCAAAGAAACCTTATATTTATAACGGGAAGGAATATAATAATAATTATGCAGAAGTAGTGTTGCTAGAAGCCAAAGACGAAAATGACTATATAAAAGCACAAATAGTACGTACTAATTGACGTTTATTTTTTCCGATGAAAATCAACATTTAATTTGAATTTCATTTAAATTTTATAAAGATAAAAAATATTTTTTTAGGATTGATAATAATTTTGATAAAAAAACAATTACGCAAGTATCAATTTAACAAATAATAAACACTATCAAACCGACCAATCATATCTTTTCTATTGTTTGTTGGTCAGTTTTAAAATCATTTATTGTTTGTCATTCAAATTGATTTTCGCATAATTATTTGTTGGCAAAAAAATTATTATTAAGTCTTCTTTTTAGTGGTTCTCCCTCTCATGATCCAAGCAAAATGCGTGGGTTAGTAAGTGACTATGTTTTAGCTATCGAAAAAGGAAAATAAAATAATGAAAATCTATTGATGATCATATATATACACACACCTTAATTTGAAAGGCGAAGGGCTAAATATAGGTTGATTTGAATATGAATGTGATCGATCACCAAGTTTGAAGAGGCCAAGAAATGGAAGGCCAATGAAACTGTGTGCTAAACATAGGAGAGGTAGGAGGGAAAAGGAGGGGAGTTAAGAGGGCTTGTTATATATAAAGCAAATCTAGCGTTGTTGAGCAATTATTTAAGCTGCATGAAAAACAGACAATTACTATTGTTGTTGCTTGTTGGGATACCTAATTGGTATTCGACAGGCAAGGTCCAGTGTTTTTTCGCTAAGACCTTCGCCATCCTTACCTGTGATAGGATCAATCTAATCTATCATCTACGATGGCGGAAGGTTTTTATAGAAATGCCACCCTTTTCTTCTTCTTCTTCTTTGTCATTTTCATTCCTTCCTTGCAAGCTGACATCGCAGAGCAAAATGATGAGTACATCATCAAACGATCTGAGGATGCCCGTCAAGCTGTTCTTCAGGCCTATGAGCCTGATCCCTTCAATGTCACCTCCGAATTCAATCTCCACGTTCACCTGTACGTCTATATACACAAAATGCATAAATACCTCTGCTTCTCAATATGAGATCCATTACTTTTTTTTTGATATTTTACGGAGAAAATGATTCAATTTTTAAAACTTTATTTTTGCATAGATTCAATGCCTTAATTTAAAAAGCAAGCAAACTACACAATGCTAGATCAATGAATTCTTGAAAATTCATGAAAAAATTGAAAACTCTATATTTTTTTACGTTATCGCTCATCTTGCATAGAATTGAATGATAAAAATAAAAATAGAAAAAATGAGAACGGGAGGAAAATGGAGGCAAAATTGACACTCCATATCATTTTTTAGTTTATTAACTTTACATGTGTATATATGTTGATGCAGATCATTGAACGAGAGTTCAAGGAGGGAACTAAGGAGGTCTAGATATAGAGGACCATGCGCAGCCACCAACCCTATTGATAGGTGCTGGAGGTGCAGGCATAATTGGGCCAGGGATCGCATGAGACTAGCCAGATGTGCCAAGGGTTTTGGCCGAAAGACCACCGGGGGACTCGGCGGTCGCATATATGTTGTCACCGACCCCTCCGACGACCACCTCATAAACCCTAGACCCGGAACCCTACGTTTTGGTGTGGTCCAAGACGAGCCATTATGGATCATCTTTGCACATGACATGACCATTATGTTGCAACAAGAACTAATCATAAATTCCCATAAGACCATTGATGGCCGTGGAGCCAATGTTGTGATCACAAATGGTGCAGGCATTTCTATATTTAAGGTCACCAATGTTATCATCCACAACATTCGTATCCACAACATTGTGCCCAAGCTAGGTGGCTTGATCAGAGACTCTGGCCACCATTTCGGTTTCCGGACCATGAGTGACGGAGATGGCATATCTATCTTTGGTTCCTCCAACGTGTGGATTGATCATGTGTCCATGTCAAACACCGCAGATGGCCTCATTGATGTCATCCAAGGCTCCACCGGCATCACCATCTCCAACTGCCACATGACCAATCAAAACCACGTAAAACTTCTAAACGCGACTCATTATATATCTCAAATAATAGTAAAATGAAAGCTAAATTAATCACTTTATTTTGTTACTCACTTGTAAAATGATATTTTCTTTTTTTAATGTGGGACTTAGTTGATTTTTTAAAAAAATGCTAAAAGAACTAAATTAATTAATTATGAATTGATTTGTCTAATTAATCACCATTTATCATTTTGTTTGACTTATAAGATAGTCCCTCCAGTCTTTAATCATATAAGAAAGCTAAATAGATAACTATTTGATTTGGTTAAATTTTGTCTCTAAAATATTTTATTTAACTTATAAGCTAATTTATCTAATAATATGCCTCATATCTTATGATTAAGTAATTAACTTATTTAGCCCCTCAATCAATTGATTAAAAAAATTCAACCATGTACAGTCAACTAAGTTGTCTTTTAAGTAACAAGGAGAGAGTACGTACTATGACAAATCAACGTTACATATATATTTGATAATTCAGTAATTTATTCATCAACTTTAAATTCTTCAAGGTGACCTCACCAAATTAGTAAACTGATGGATTCTTGATCATATAATCAGGTGATGTTGTTGGGAGCAAGCGATTCATTCTCAGGGGACAAGATAATGCAAGTGACAGTGGCATTCAACCACTTTGGGCGAGGGCTAGTACAGAGGATGCCAAGGGCAAGATGGGGATTTGTACACGTTGTGAACAATGACTACACGCACTGGCAAATGTATGCCATAGGAGGAAGCTCAGCGCCTACAATACTGAGTCAAGGGAACAGATTCATAGCTCCAAACGAGATGGCAGCGAAGGAAGTGACTCATAGGGACTATGCAATGCCACAAGAGTGGAGCAGATGGCGGTGGACTTCAGAGAAGGACTTGTTCATGAATGGAGCCACATTTCTTCAGTCTGGTAGGCGTGTGTGGACAAGGTCACATAGTAAAAGAGTAGGTGCCTTGATTAAACCAAGGGGTGGTACTCATGTTACTAGGCTTACAAGGTATGCTGGTGCTCTCCGTTGTAGAGTTGGAAGGCCTTGCTAGAGAATTATTAGTCCTTCCAAGATTATTACTGCTCTCACGGGTCAGTAGTTAGGGTTGACTTTTAGTTCTGAACATACGACTTCTTTCTATTTTCATTTTTCTCAAAATTAATTTGTATGACATGTACACTAATGTATAATATCTTCTATTTTCAAAAATATTAAGTAATTTAACGCTTTTAGTATCTTCCAATTGGTGAAGGGCTGATTTGGCTTAACGGTAAGCTCACTTGTCGTGGGGTCTGGGGTCGTGAGTTTAAATCAGTCTCTATGCATAAAGTATAGGTAAGTAAGACTGTCTAATATATTCCGTCCCCTATCACCCTCACCAAGTAAGGACTATAAATGGGTCGCCCCCTTAATATCTTTCAATTGGTCAGGTGGGCTTTATATTAAAGTGCGAAGATAAAAAACGTTTATGTACCTTCATATTTTATTTCAATTAGGTGTATGTACCGCATAATTTATCACCTGCCAAAATGTGTCTTTAATTAAGCTATGTTGTATATTGCTTATGAAGCAACTTAAAAGGGAAAAAACGAGTCATTCTATCTTGTTTGTGTGTCTCTCTCTCTCTCTCTCTCTCTCTCTCTCTCTATATATATATATATATATATATATATATATATATATATATGATGCAGGAAAAATGTAAATTCAGTGGTTAGGATTTATGTAACAAGTTGCGGACACAAGATATTGGAGGGTGCGATTATTATTCTTAGAAATCAAGCAAAATTTTAATGAAATTTTCATAAATTAATCACATGATTGTACAGATGAGTCAAAGTTGTAATTAAGTCAACCTATTGAGATCATATATATACTGTCTTCTAATAATAAGTTATTGCTGCACGCTATAATATTCACCTAAGCGGAAATCCAGAAAGGGACGGCTAAAGTCACCAACAAACAGATGAAACTAGACAAACAATTTGTAAAGATTATTCATATACATGTCGTTTAATTTAATTATGAGGAACAAGTTAATAAATCTATAATAATTAGTTGATCCCTCCGGAGTAATTGTGTTTCACACCTGAAGGACTAACATTGAGACCTAGATCGAGATTCAAGATTTAGAGTTCCTTTTGAACTTATGGAGAATGAAACACACCTTCACATACAAACAAGAAGCTGGCACATCGCAAGCAGCAGTGATACAATAGATAAGCATGCAAAAGTCATTTGTGAATTCTACTCCAGAAGGGCCAATAGAATATAGATATTATATGGAGCACACTGTTTCACAAACTAAGAATAATATAATCCATCTTAGACTTGATGCAAATGTACAAAACTCCTTTAAGTATCCTATCAGTTTAACAATTAAATTTCAAAAAGTATAGATGAAAGAGATGAGACATGGAAGATTGATCAGTACATAAATTTGGGAGAATCATTATAAAGGGTTCAATAACAAGTGAGCATTAAAATTGTTTTCATTATTTGCTGCTCATTTGTCACAAGACTTTTTTATGGTCATCAATATGTATCGAATTACAGAGCAGTGTTTAACAAAAAGAAAAAGAAAAAAGTCTTCTTTATGGTTACACTTCTTATTTGACACGTTGTACTGATCTTCCCATCAATTTTTCTTTCTTAATCTGTTAATTGGGTTAACCCAAAATAAAATAATGTCATGTTAGAAAAGTGCCAAAGTCTTAGCTGTTTTTTGGACAAGCTCAATGAATTATGTACTGTTCAAAACATAGGATGCATCAACGATTGGAGCTACCGTAGGGGAAGAAAATTCTACTCTGATTCATTCTAGCAAGATTCTAATTGGCTATCAGAATATAATCCCATTCAATTTCATGTACAAACAAAATTCACCGAGTGTGGTGATGAATCCAATATGTCACATCTGCGCAAAAGGATATACTCATTTTTTTAATGGTTTTCTTTGTTATTTTTTGTAGGGGAAAAACAAAAATTAAGAGGGGAAACCCTGATTCCTCTTTCTAAAAATTGTAGCTAGGAAGTGTTCTGGATCTTTCCTACCTGCGACCAGTCAAACATGCTTTAATTGATTACAATGTTATTTTGGTTTCCATCAATATCTTAAAATCAGTTTTAATTTGGAACTTCTTTTATAGTCCACACCCTTTCAAGTAGGTTTTAATTCTCCTGCAACAGATATCTTACACAGACAAACCATGTTCACAAACGCCCCCCATCATGAGAAGACTTATCTGATATGCATTGCAACTAATAATAAGAGAATAAAGATAAAATCCAACTCAATCAGACGTCACGTATTCAACTAGAATTACAAGAAGAAACTTATACATTTAATGAACGTTTATTTGCTGGTTTAACATAAGTATTGCCAGCCTAATCTTGATGTTGCTTTGGTTATAGGAGCAACTCCCATAAGACATACTTTATGCCACATCTTTGGTTTGTGCTACATCTTGTAAAGTAATCTTGAATTCTGCTCGCTTTATGGCACAATACCAAGTTTCTATAACTAAATACGGCAAATAGAGTTCAGTGTATAAGACTTATAAAATTAATTCTGAAAATGGAGTTATTTGACCTTACAACCAAACAACATGAAGCAAATCATTTTTTTAAATAAAATTTAGGCTGGCAGATAGGACAACTTAAATGGTTGTACTCAAATGTCACCGAAGGTATCGAGCCTGTTGTTTCTACACCAATTAAACCTCTAAAAATAAGAACCAAAACATATTGAAGACAAAAGATGTGCACATCCTATAAAAAGTACATAACGAAGGCACATTTCTTCTCTGCCTGAATCAAGAGACACAAAAGGAGAGAGGTAGAACCGAAAGTAAATTACAAGAGATGGAAACCACAGCAATGATTAAAAGAGCAGAGAGCAAAAGGAGCCAACTTATGGTAGAAGATCAGTTCCAAGGACCTCGTTATGTCAAGAGACGGAGAAGAGAGCCTTGTGCAGCTCCACTCAACAACAATGATGCTCCAAGTGATCAGGTGCAACAGCAGCTGAAGCCACAGCTACATGGTGATCAAAATTTAAGTACTAGCACTATGAAAAGAAGTTCAAAATTTCGTGGTGTAAGCAGGTCATAAAAAGTTTTAAAGTCACTCTTGCAGTTCTTGCTTCTGTTGTAAGCTACTAATTGTACTTCAAACAAACAGGCATCGATGGACTGGTCGGTTTGAAGCTCACCTGTGGGACAAGCTCTCCTGGAATGTAACACAGAAGAAGAAAGGGAAGCAAGGTAGAGTTCTTTCTTCCTTTTATGGTTTTTGAAAACTATACAGGGGAACTTCTCTTATTTTTCCTCACTATTTATTTGTTCATCCCTTCTAACTAATTTCATGTCTGTCCTCCAATTTTTCCGCTACAAAAATGGCAATTGGCTATCGTGTATAATAGTTTACCTTGGTGAGTATCTTTGGCTAAAAACTCAAGGTTTTCTAGAATAATTTGTTTGCGAATAAAAAGATGACAATATTTTCCATGTTTCACAGGAGCTTATGATGAAGAAGAATCAGCAGCAAGAGCGTATGATCTAGCTGCACTTAAGTACTGGGGAACTTCAACTTTCACTAATTTCCCGGTATTAGACATCACCTAATAGAGAAATTAATCCCGTATATACATAATTTCCTAATCCACCTTATAAAACAAACAGATATCAGATTATCAGCAAGAGATAGAGATGATGGAGACCATGACCAAAGAGGAGTACTTGGCTACTTTAAGAAGGTAGGACTTGTGATACTGCTTTTCAACCTTGTGTTACCTTTCCATGTTTCCTAGGCGCACTCTTCATATTTCTTCACTGGGTTTTACTTCAACAGAAAGAGCAGTGGCTTCTCAAGAGGCGTATCTAAGTACAGAGGCGTTGCAAGGTAAATATGTGTTCTTGATGATTATGAGATGAATCGGCTTCTTAGTTATCATTTTGAAGATAAATCACTGACACTTCAAAATAAATGCAGGCACCACCATAATGGTAGATGGGAAGCAAGAATAGGGAGAGTGTTTGGAAATAAATACCTCTATCTTGGCACTTATAGTAAGTTATATTTTTAGAATCTATTATAAATGGGATTACAACACTAAACCAAAAAACCCCCCAATAGACAAAATAATAATACCTCTTTCATTCATTAGCTTCAACATAAATCTTCTGCTAACAAAAATCATGCACCATTTGCATTACAGGCACCCAAGAGGAAGCCGCTCGTGCTTATGACATAGCAGCCATCGAGTACAGAGGGGTCCATGCAGTGACAAACTTTGATTTGAGTACTTACATAAGATGGTTAAAACCTACAAGAGAAAACATCCAAGAATCAATACCTGAACCTCAGGCCGTACCAGAGGATCAAGCAGAGACATCCCATTCCATCTACACTCCGAAGGAGGAGGAGAAATCCATGTTCCTTCACAGTAATTCTTTCACAGCTTACCTGAATTCCCCTTGCACACAAGATTTACTTGAAAGCAAAACCCCTTTATTCTCAAGCAGCAACAACAGTAAGGCATCTTCCCCTACTGCCCTTGGCCTTCTTTTTCGATCTTCATTATTCAGAGAGCTGGTCAAAAGGAACCCAAACATATCTGGAGATGAAACTGATGGAGAAGACTCAGGGTCAAAGGATTTACAGCAGCTGACGGATGATGGCGAGTTAGGCGGGATCTTCTATGACATAGTTGAAAATGATGTCCCATTTGTTTATGATCCCAGCAGGTACAACTCAGGATTGCAAGAAAGAGACTTCCAGTCCCTTCTATGAAGGGAGATGGATAATTTGAAGAGTAATGCCATGCCTCAATTCAGATACAAGTCTCAAACAATCCACAGCATTACAGATGGAAAATGCTGACCGATAATTGTAAAAAAGAACAAAACTCTTAAAACCCTCTCTATATATGAAGAGAGTTTAGTTGCTTTCAGTTCTGGAAATTTAGTTTCACATTGTGGAGAAATTCAAACGCTCCTATGAACTGGGTATGTAAATGGAAGCTTAGTTAAGATTCCTTTTTACAATAAACCGCCAGCTGCTCATCCAAAATGTGAATGTTCTCTTTTTTGACAAAAAAAAAAAATCATTCTTTTAGACAAAAACTTTTCTCATGCAATAAAAAAAAACGCATGTGTGCACAAAGTTCCATTTCGCAAGATAACTCTTATTGAACAATGGATAAGCTGGTAAGAGGCACAGCATGCAAGTCAACAATCTATTAATCACATGTAACCACAAGCTCAGTGACTAAAACCTGGAGTAACAAGCTCTTTTCAAAAATCCAATTTACCACACAATTCAACCAAATTCGTGATTGTTAAAGAAATAGAATTTGATCACTCACCAATCTTTCGCTTGCAGAACAGATTCCAATCAATTTTTATTCAGCTCAACTAACAAGCTATAAGGTGTAAATATCTAATGAAGAATTCCATCAATATATTAATACCACGCTTGACACTGCAAGATACTCTCCACTTGACCATTGATGGAACTTATTGACATCTATAGCATGCCAAATTTTTTTCTTACTTCCAACGTATATAAGCCATTTCAATCTTTCAAACTATGTAGGATGCAACATTCATCAGGAAAGTAATCAACAAGCATGAGAGCAAAGCAATCACAAAGCAAAAGACAAAAAGGGGGCAAAATGGCAGGTTGAACAGAAGTTAATGTGTCAACAAATCTAAATACCGCGCTTCTTCACCCATCAGCGTGCCTCTTGTACAATGATACATTTGCAATGTTCTCATAGGATCTTACAAACATTCTCACAATGCAAAACTTCAAAATTGTTTTCTTTTATTTCTAAAAAGTTTATCCCTTTTAACATAAACATAAGAGAGAGCAAAGAAAGCTACAACCGAAAACGTGACTGATATCCAAGGAAATGGAGGATCCTTAAAGCACACGAGGGATGCCTCTATTTCTTGGGAAGCATGATAGACGATAGAGTGCATGGCATACAGATCATGATCAGAAGACCTTAAGTAAAACAAAGCCTTCTCAAAATCCATATGAGATAATGCAGAAACCACTTTGTCCAGCTTATACTTGAAAAGATTCCATCTTTGGATGAACTCAGTATGCTGCTTCCCCTTGAGCAGATTTCTGTCTCCACCATGTGATTGTATGGACTCAAGAACATCAATGGCACTTGTTACACTGTAATTCAAGGATGTCAACAGAACATTTCTCCTCGCCGCATCTCTCTGCACGAATGACAGGGATGAGGATTCTGAGAATGGGCCGAACGGGGTATGCCCCACACTCCATGTGTAATCAACCAAAGTATTATTGTGTCTCGGGCTCCATGACAAATGTGTTGGGGACACACCCCACATGCTCTGCAGAATCGATCCAACAATCGGCCGTTCAAGTTCCCTAGTTTGCGTGAACACATGGCGACCATTGCAGCTATAATCACTCACAGTCTGAGTGTTCTTAGTCCTAACAGCAATAACCATGTCTTTAAAAGCCACGGATTGATGAAACCGATCGAGCAAGACAACCGTGTTGTAATCCAAGTCAAACACATACACAGGAATGACCCTACCAAAATCCTCCTCAGGCACTTTCGCCGCTTTCCTAAACTCCTCAGCCGAATCAGACAATATCTGGTGCAGCCTCTTGGAGTCCAAATACTCACTCACTATCAAAGTATAGTTATCAAACAAGAACCTCGAGGTATACGAATTAAGCGACCGCGAAACAGCAAAAGAACAAATGGCACAATCAGAATACTCAACCTCATAACTCCTAAAACTCAAAGACTGATCCCCTAACAAGAGTCCACCATCATCCCTAAAACTCTTCTCAATAGATCCCCAATCCAAACCACTACTATCCTTCCCTCCCGACCCATACACATGAATAAACTGCACAACCAAGGAATTCTCAAAAGGCACAGGAACCCTCAAAGAGGGCACAAGAAAAACCTGATAAGCACTCCAAATCAAAGAAGCCAAGTCAGCAAGCAAGGCCTTTTGAGACTTGGGTCTGCCATGGAGAGCAGCCAAAGGATGAAACTCACCCCTAGGCAAAACCCCATCTCCAGAAATGGCAGGCCCATAATCCACAGGCCCTGCACCCAAATCAACCCACAAGTACCTCTCTTTGCCACTCCAAACACTCCCCAAACACTTGGTAACCCCAGGAGAATCATCCCCAGAAGCATAGTTATAAGCATAAGGCCTAGCCTGAGCCCCTAAATTGAGCAAATACACGTAAACCCCATCAACAGGTTTGGCCTTTTCAAAATGCTGCCTGATAATATCATCCACTGAGGTGTGGGAAATGGAGAGGAGATTGGATCGGAGGGTAGATGGGGTTTGGGAAATTTCGTGGTTGATGGTATCGAAGAGAAGGGAAGAGAGAGAGGAAGAGTGAGAGAGTGATAGGTGAAGCTCGTGTTTGAGGGTAAGGCGGTGGGATTGGTGGGGGAAGGGGGTGATGACGTGGAAGTGATTGGAGGGGCGGGAGGCGGAGAGGAAGGAGGAGAGGAGGGAGGAGGAGGCGGAGGGGAAGTGGCCGACGAGGGTGACGTGGAGGGGGAGGGGGAGGGAGAGGGAAGATGTGAGGGAGGGGAGGTGGGGGAGAGAGTGGGAGAGGGAGAGGGATTTTTTGAGGGGGGAGGGGAGGGAGAGGAAGGAGTCGTTGGAGGCGTGGGGGTCCATGTGGGACTGGTGGGTGAGGAAGGAGTCTAGGCCTATGATTGGGGCGGCGCTTGTTGTGGTGGTCAGGAGAATGAGGAGGGTGGTGATTGCGGCGGCGATGGTGGCCATCTTTCACTGAGGTGGGGAGTGAGAAGTCAATCGCCGGCGGTGAGAGTTATTGTCTAGGTTGGTTGGGGAGAGAAGGGGGGATTAAGTTTTAGTGGAATTATGGTTATTTATTTATTTTTGCAATTTCCCAATGTTTAATGATTGTACGCTCATATTATTATGGGTAAATATGCAAAAATAGTCATTCTAAATTTAAAAATGAGTAACTATAACTCTGGTAAATTGAAGGGGGCAAAACTGTACACTGTAAACCAAAATGGACCAAAAGTAACCTCTCTGTTAGGCATAGTTAAACGTAGGTTTTCCAGACGTGGCCCCACCATCACAAATTATGTGTCATACATTTAAGGGTACAATATGTTAATGAGGCTTTATTTTTTTAGACGAGGCTTTATTTTTTCAGATGAATACGAAGAAGTAAGGTGACTTTCACATGATTTGGGGTTCTATTTGGTTTCTTATCAAAATGATTTTGGGGTTTAGAGTTCGTTTTAAGTGATTTAGGGTTCAACTGTATGCATTTTAGATTTTGGAAATGACATATCATTTACGGATGGTGGAGTCCACGTCTAGAAATATGATAATAGTATTATAAATGAGTATGAAAGAGAATGTGATTAGAGAGAATGATGATGGGTAATGTTGGAAAAACTCATTAAATGCTTTAACGAATTTCGAGAGGTATCTTACTTTTATAAGTTATTAGTATAAGAAAGTTCTTATGAAAATGACAAGTGGTAAATCTTTTGGATATGTTGTGAGTTACTAAGCTATTTAATGAGACTCTAATTAAGAAAATGTCAAATAACTGGAGGAAAAGTATATAAGTCTCTATTTTTCAGAGGCCGAGTAGAACACTGCTGGAACCATGGGCTTCAATCTGGGAGCTGCTAAGTAGGGAATGGCAATGTGAGATTTCTCATATATTGAGAGAGACTAACAGATGCGCTGACCAGTTGGCTCACCTCAGCTACACACAGCACGAGGTATATAAAGAGTGGATAAAAGCACCTAGGAGTTTGATAAGGATACTAATTGAAGATAGAGCTGAACAGGAAGCACTCCGAGCTCAGCTAGTTCCTGATGTAACTGGGCCTTAGCCCACTTATTTCTTTACTTCGCCAAAAAAAATCACACAAATTAGAGGAATAAAATTTATAAGTCACGCAATCAAGAATTTGTGGGGAAAAGTGATTAAACATGTTGCGATGGCACACTAGTATATTGAAGAATCAATTTGCTTTTCTTTTAGTCATAGGACAAGATTTACTCTTGGAAGTTAACCTGGGGTGTGTGGTTGAGTGACAAGGACTCATTCACCCTTAACCAATTGTCTGGGGTTCGATTCCTGGCGTTGGGTATGGAGAAACATTAAATCTCCCAGACCAGCTGTCTCACCCTTTGAGGTGCCTACAAATCAGCGGGGAATTAGTCTCTCACTTGTCGAGTGAGGGGATACCTTGATCATGGATAAAAAAAAGATTTACTCTTGGAAGTTTACATACATACCACACAAAAGTTCGCTTGGTCAAATTTTATCCTATATCGGCTAACATTTGATCCAATGAAAAAACTGGCGGCAGAATGATCAGCTCATTGTTTGAGCAAAAGGCATTCTTTGCTAGAGTATCAGCAAAGAATTTCTTGAATGAAAAAGTGTATGTATTAATCTTTAATGAGATAACTGCAAAAAGTAAATAACACAGAGCTTATGATCCCTGAACCAAAGGCGGGTTATGTGCCTCTATTATTAGAAAGAGAACCATCAAAACTTCTAAATCTGTTTGCTCTGCACTGAAGGATCAATTTGGATTCCATGATGTAGACTGCTATTTCTTAATCTCTTGATATGATTTATCCTCTGGATGAAAATCTCTACGATGTTTAATCTCACTTTAATTTAGCCTTTTTATGGGAATTCTCCTTAATTATGTCTCTTACATGGGATCTCAAATTAATCATTCTTATAGTTAACGAGGTGAAATGGGATTGTACAACAAGTTTGATTCAAACTTTTCAATTTATCTGGCAAACACGGGGTTGAATTGTTTTTATAGGGGGAAAATAGGCAAGCTCATAATTCCGGACAAATTTCAGAATAAGTTATCTTTGTACAAATTACACAAACACACATTGATGATTCCAAAGGTGCACGGCATACATTATATTCTGCATTTATGCTCACAAGTAATTCAACCATGCAGAGAATTTCCAAAATAACTATATTTCAATCTAGACTAGGTTTGCCAATGTTAACTGAAGCCATCAGAAGAAGAATCCCAAAATTTGGATGTCTGGTCGTCTTCCAGATTCATGACAGAACTTGAAGCCTTACTGAAATCCCTGAAACGCAGAATTCCCAGTCCTTGACAGTAGTTAGCAGTGACTATTCTACACCCATCTACAGCTATTGCACTACAACCAGGCAAGTTACCATGAGTTTCTTCCTCCCAGCGGCCACAGCAACAACTCAACGAATTTGTTCGTGCACCCGTGTCGACCTCCCAAACATTAATATCCATATCTTGAGGGCCTCCCGTTACAATTTTGTATGGATCCATGTGCAATAATGTAACTGGCCCACAATGTCCGTCTAAATCTGCCACCAGCCCTACTTGGTTTTTTCGGATATCCCAAAGCATTGCTCTGCAGTATCATGTAAAGTTTAGCTCAATGCTAATTCATCAATCAAATAATGACTCAAGGAAAAGTTGATATCAGTTATACATCTAACTCAAGAGAGCAGTATGTCAATGCGGATAATTACAGTTATATATGAGTTCATTCTCTATCTTACCTGCCATCACCGCCCGTGCAGATTAAAGATTTTGAAGGAACAATATCAAATGAATGTAGCTTTGGCTGATGTGTAGCAGCAGTCATAACTTTCTGCATTGTCCTCAAATCAACAGCTGTGACAGAAGAACCGGATGCAATATACAATAGCGATTCATGGCATTGCATGCCAATGGGTGCACCGGGAACAGAAGTCATTCCCACACAGCATGATGACCGAACGGTAGATGATGTGGTTGTATCCCAAACCCTCACCTGTTACAAGTCAAGTACTGTTTTGTAAGAGGATAGAAAAACAAGTTTATAAAACAGTTCAGAGGTAACAGCATTTTGGCAAGGCTGATCAAGAACAAACAAATGAAAACTTAACTGTTTTTCATCAATTGTAAAGGCATAATGATAATAAAAGGCCTTGCATTTAGACTGAAGGCATGGAAACACTTCCAGTGCCAAAAAAATATGAACCCAGGAAATGTAATTAAAATGCAGTACTGCATAGTCAATCAAATTGTACATATTTTTTCTGTACTAGACAGACAACGAAGTTCTAGTCAGAGATGAGATCACCAACAACTATTGTGTCTGTATCCTTATTGACTTCCATTAGAAAGCCTGTTCAAAATATACAAGATAAATCTAAAAATAACCAAATCCTTTTTACAACAATCACTTCAATAATTAACTGTAATGCATTTATATCCATCATAAACGCCATCTACTTCGTAAGTAAATTAGGTTCGACCAAAGAAAAGTGTTAACTAACTGAATTCAAAGGATCAAATTGAACACAAATAATTGACAACAGTAGCAAACAGGAATACAAAGAGCAGCTTTGAATCTCTTGAAATGCTTGCCAAAAGAGAAGTTCTGTGCCTGAAATTTTTTGGACAGAAAAGATATAATACTATAATTTAAGAAAATTAACATGGACCTGTATATTCCAATTTCTGAGAGAAAGGGAATAAAACTAAATTTGATTTGCACAAAAAATAATGACCTCATTTTATTTTTCAAACTTGTTCATTGAACTACACGTGCATATACCACTGGTGACTTTCTTCCCCTCTTGAGCAATAATTGTTTCCCAAAGTAGCATAACACAAGTCTAAAATTACACAATGAATAAGCATACTGCCTCCATTCCTAAACATAAACCTATTTAACTAATTTGATTAGATTAACGGGGTAGTTACAACAAGGACAACAACAATTCCTTATCCCACTAGTTAGGCCAGCTACATGGATTGTACGACGTTATTATAGTTGATCAATATTTATGAGATTCAATAGGGTTTTACATTGGCTGTCAGGGTCTAACACAGTCATCCTCCTTCACACATGCTAGAGATTGGCTACAAACATATAGCCGGTGTTAGTTAAATTAATTAAAATCACAAGATAGTATCAAAACATCCAAACTCCTAACCAAATCCATTTGTTCTTATCCTCTCTTTCTTACTTATTTATAAGTGATTGGTAATAATAGTAATACTTAAGGGAACATGCGACAAATAATTAAAGAGGTATTATGTTTAGTAACAAGCTCATCCCCTCAAATAGGTCATATATCTAGGACCAGAGGTGTTATTTTTTTATTCTATAGCCAAGACGGGCCAGGCCAAGCCAGACCAAACTGGATTAACAATGAAGTATAAATAATACTATTATCAAATCTTTTATGTGGTTGTGGTAAGGGGATGGGGAGAAAAGCCAAAAAGCTTACTTTCATACCCGACAACTACTAGAAAATTTACAGGTTTCCCGTGTCCATAGAGTGTAGCCTTTAAAGCATGCTGCCCTCGTTTTCCATTTGAGCTAAGAGACCACAGGCGCACAGTACCATCATCCCCTCCGCTTGCCAATACTTTGACATTATCCTCTCCCAAAAATTTATCTGATAGGGACAACACAGGACCACTGTGACCTCTAAAGCATCTTTGGCGACCCTATGAGCATAAACAACTGTACCTTTCAGGTAGTGCAATGAGTATACAATGAACAATAGTGCAGAAGGCAAAAAGAAAGAAAAAAAACAAAAAAGATTTCAAAGAGCTAGCATTACTGAATCTGCGGACAGATCCTAAAAATGAAAAGAAACAAAAACATAAATATAACCATTCAAAATCTAGAAATAAGAAACTTTGCCAAAAATAATTAAATAAATCTTAAAATTTTTCTCACTTCTTATAGCAATATAAATGTTCAAGCATATTCACATTTTTTTTCCAATAAAAAAACCACATCCATTTGAATGAAATGACAATATGATTGAGGCTCAGATTACATTTCAGAAAACTTGTTGCTAGGCACATGGAATACACACCCATCTAAGATACAATTATATAACCTGAAAAGAGATCTTTCTACTTACATTCTCCAAGAAACTTAGTGACAAAAAACATGATGAATAATTCATACATTGGTTGTGAGATATACCTTTAGCCTCTCGACCAAAAAAAGAGATATACCTTTTGCCACAGGCGAATGGAGTGATCACAGCTCGAGGTAACCAAAACTTTTTGATCCCCTTCTAATTCATCTCGAAACAAGGACATGTCATTAAGGGGAAACAACCTGCATTTTATTATTAGATTTCAAACGCAAGCAAATTTTTCCATGTTCATACAGCTATGTTTTAAGGTTGGAAAGATTTGAATTATCTGTCATAGTAAAACCCTGAAAACAATAAATGGGATTTCATTTTAAATTTACTGCTCACTTTTAGCAACTAAAGGGAAAAGCAGTTGATGACCACGTGCCCTTAAAGATATTGATTTTCATTTCAATATTTCAAACTTTGTGCTGTCAAAAATTTGACTGCTCATTAAGCATCTATGTTATTCTTTTCATTTTTTTACTTTTCTTTTCCCTTCCTGTGCCTTTGTTTTATGGGGAGAGTATTGGAATAAAAATGAGAAATCAAATATTTGAAGTAGCCTACAAAACATCATACCTCATGCAAGTAATTCTTGCATTGTGATCAATTAATGTAGTTACACAGTCTTCTCCACATAGATACCGATCCATATTCACCATTTGTAAATGAGAACCCTAGTCATCATTTCATATTAATAACAATCAGCAGAATGCATGTCAAAATGATTGTGGGCAAAATATATATTCAACTTTTAGTCCCTAACCATATAAGTGTCGCCAGGGATAAAAATGAAGGATGAAAACAAAAACGAATTTAGATGAAATGACCCAACAAATAAAAGAAAATGAAAACTTGAGCAAAAGGAATACCTGTGTGAAAAAAATATCATTTCCACTCAACTGCAAATGGTAGAAAGGTTTTAAATCACTATAGAAGTTGGCAACAAAGGGATCAGAAAACTTAAATTGCCGAACCGCCGTACGCCTCGCCAAATACATCTCCCTCGCTCCACATGAATGCAATTGTAAAGAGCTAGATGATAGGTGTTGCGGCCAATGCTCCCTACAAATGAATCAATTCATAAAAATGGAAAATACGGGAAACAAGATGCAAGGGACAGGCTTTCAAAGTTCAATATAACCCAGAAAAAAAAACAAACAAAACATTGCAACTAAAATTATCATGAAGAAAAACATGTAAGTTGTCTTATTTAACACTCCCTCCAGTTCAAAATGCAGGTGAGATGGATTTGGTCCAGCATATAAGACATCTATCCAATTGTTTCCAATGTTTTTCCTTCAAAATTGTCCCTATTGATCCTCAATAACAAACAAGTAAGATGGTGAAGGTAAAATGAATGTAAATGGTTACAGTACATCACTAATATAATGTGATTTTAACTATCTCAACTAAAATCTTTAATCCAATCAAATTGAATAAATGGGTCTTACATTTAAGACTAGAGAGTAGTATAAAGTTATGCCCAAATTTCAAAGCTAGTATATATGACTTATAAGTTACTCCTGAATATAAGCCACAGTTGACTTCCTTTTGGAAAGATTAAGAAAGCAAAATAGGCTAGTTAATCATAACATATCTAATACTCCTATATTATTAGTTTATAAGCTAAATAAGCTATTTAGAAGAAAATATTTAGGATTTTCCAAAAATGTCAACTGGTGTCATATTTATATTTAAGGCAGCAGGAAGTATGATATGTATGTAATGATAAACGAAATTTGTTGTGATTATTTAGCTTAGTGAATCTCTAATTATATAATCTCAGAACCAATCCAAGAAATTAAAAAAGGAAGGAAGAGAAGGGAAGAACCGTAAAAAGCGTAGCCAAATGGGATCGGAAAAGGCAAGGGTTTTGAGAGAAGAACAGGTGATGGACAAATTGCAAACATCTTGGAGGCTAAGATAGGAAGCAGCGTGGACGAGAGAGTCCACGTTGAGATCAGTTATTGCCGTCCTCGAAGAAGAAGAAGAAGAAGCGATAGGATGGGGCATCATTATAATAAGCAATTGGAAGGATTGTGATTGTGAAACCCTACAAGTTGTGAGCAGAGGACATGAAATAGAAACAGAGAGAGAGAAGGGCGTAAAAAAGAATGTGAATGTGAATGTGAATGTGATCTCTTCTCTGCTCAAGCTGTTCGCGCCACTGCTATCTATGGCCTTATCAATCATATTCATCATATAAGCCCACTCTCCCTTTTCATGACACACCTCTCTCTTTTCGTATTTTGATTGTATTAAGGATTTCATTCACAAAACCAAAGTAGTATTTAAGGATTGAGTTAAATTAATATAATTCACGTAATATTATCATAATACAATTAAGTGTGTTTGGTGTGGCTTTTTAACTCAGTTGGAAAATAAGCTCTAGGTTGACTTATTTTTATGTTTGGATAAACTTTGAAAAAATTGCTTATTTTCCCATTTGACTTATAAACATGTTTGGATGACTTTTGTTTAAAAGGGACTTATTTTTAAGTCATGTAGAAAAATACGCTGACTTATTTTCAGAAATAAGCTACCTTGTGTGGCTTATAAATAAGCGAGCCTATTTCAAATAAGCTAGGTGAAAAATAAGTCAACCAAACATAAAAAAAAAAGTCACACACCCAAAATAAGCTGGCTTATTTAAAATAAGCCAGCTTATTTTGAAAAATAAGCCCAACCAAACACACTCTAAGTATTCATTACTCTGTTACTCTGTTGTTTGTATCAAATTTTATTTTAGTCTTTTATACTCCCTTCGGTCCTAAATATAAGACCTATTTCAAACTTTTATCAATTTTTTCCCAAAATATCCTTATCAATGCCCCCTAATAATAGACAAAAAAAGAGGGAGGATGGAATCAATGTTCCCTAATGTTAGACAAGAGGAGAGGGAGGGTGAAATCAATATTCTCTAATGGTAGACAAGAGGAGAGGGAGGGTGGAATCAATGCTCCCTAGTATTAGACAATGAGACAAGGAGGGTGGAGTCAATGTTTCCTAATGGTAGACAATAAGATAGAGAGGGTGGGGGTGAATGTGGATACTGGTTAGTTAGGGTATATTGGTAATATAATGTCATTTTAACTAATTTAACTAACTTCCTTAATCTAATTAAATTAAGTAAATAGGTATTATATTTAGGACCAGAGGGAGTATTAGTTTGGAACGTACAGTTTTAATCTTTTTTAGTTAATAAGGTTAGTTTCTTTTAATTGAAAATGCTAAATCATCAAATCTTAAGATTTATTTACTATTAAAATGATGATGAAGATGATCAAATTTTAAATTTTAAAATATAATAATGATTATAAAAAATTAAATGTATGTCAAATGAAACTTATTGCAAACATAAAGACTAAAATTATGCTTCAGTCATACTTACACTTGCTTTATTTTATTATTGAGGAGTAATACCATGAATAATATGAGAGAAAATTTAGAGAAATCAAAAAGATATCTTATATTTATAAATAAACTCATCGCACTGAATAGGTTCTAAGGAATGGAGGGAATAACAATTTTTTTTATCTTTGTTGATTGTTTTTTAGAATTATTTATTTTCTATTTATATTAATTGATGGGGTAAGACCTTTGTGAAGGCTTAAATTAGTTTGAGAGAGTAGTAAATGAAACATTATTGCGTTAGTTGATACATTAGAGATGGTTCAATATCTGAGCATAGATCCATGCCAACATTCAAGTTTGGAGTTGATTATTTAGCTAGAATCTAGATGTTAGGATGATGAGAAATTGAGTTATGTCATTTTTCAAGGAGGGTAAACGTTGTCGCAATTTTCTTGCTAAGCAGCTAATAATGGGATATAATCGGATCTCTCACCCCATTGATATTTGATAGTGTGTGGAGGTTATTAATTTTTTTTTTATTGTAATGGGAGTTATGGACTTTTTTTTTTTGAACTGGGAGTTATGGACTTGGATAATTCGTTAACTAGCTTTTGTGCGCGCGCGCGCGCGTATCTTAATTCGCGTATATGATATAATTCAATTTTTCATTCAAATTTTGTTACATTATTTTTTGAATAACAAAAACTTGTATGGAGAAATCTTCAAATGAAATTGATTTTATTAACATTAAACAACATTCCAATGCGATATCATACTCAACAACACCAGGATACAGTAATCTTACCTCCATATTGAAAAAGATCGCTATAAATTTAATTATTTGGCACACAGTATTCTCAACAGCAAGTAGGGAATCGGCAATTGAGATGATGAAGAGCATAAAAATGATTTACAGTTTAGGCATTTAAGTACAAAGTTTATAACTTATTATCTTTCAACTAAAATATGAATTATGAAGACAACAGTGTAATGTACTATGGTTTTTTTTTTCCTTATTTTGAGCAACACATTCTGAAAACCACGTTATGTTCAAAATCTCCTGCTCCATTAACCTCATATATGGGTAAAAGCCAACAAATAATTATACAAGTATAAACTTGACTACCAAACAATAAATATTATTAAATTGACCAACAAACAATAAAAATGTATCATATTAACACCGTTAATATTTTTCAGCGGCAAGTTACAGACGATGTCAGAGGGAAATTGACGGTCTTTTGGCCAATATAATATTTTTTATTATTTGTTGGCCAATTTGATATCACTTATTAGTTGTTTGCTAAAATGATGCTTCTCTAATTGTTTGTTGACCAAAATTATTAACAGTTGAATTATTCCTCCAAGACCTAGAAAGATGAATTGGCTCTTCCTATACCAGCTAATGCTCTACAAAAGGCGGAAAAACCCATACTCGCAAATACTAGTAAGATACAAACCTGTTGGTCAAATGATAAGCAAAGCCTCTTCAACTCCTCAAGCGCCTCTTCACCTCCTCAAGCATCTGGGTTTCTCCATAATCCATATGACAATTTAGCAAAGATAGAGTGCTATGGGGAGTATTTTTCCATCACTGCACGAACCTAAACCAGTGACAAAAACTGGGACTTCAGGCCCAAAACAGCATATAATAATTAAAGCCGTCAAGTAGAAATATGGGTCTTAAGCCCATTATGATGATGATTGAAAATACAATAGAATATTCACATAAAAAAGTTGTGAATGAATTATTACAAAGAGGCCCATGAAATCCAAGGCCCAAAGCAAGTACAAATTACAAGTGGAAAAGAAAATCAAGGCATACGACAATCCACTTAAATCAACCAATGAAACTAGCCGAACCATCACACAGCCGAGAGGCAAAATAATGAAATATACTTGGTCAATGTTTTCACAGACAGCGAGCTTTTTAATGACCATAATGGGTACCTGAAGTCTATTAGTTGTTAAACCATAACCATTTAGTTAGTAAATTTTAGTATTTTACCCTCGTACTGGGATCTGCAGTCTATATACGAATCAAACGCGCTTAAGTTTACGTATTAAGGATTGGTTTATAAGACCTATGAGATCTGATCTAATCCATGTGCGTGCTTAAGTTATTGCCTTAATTAAAAGAGTGTGAATAATTAACTTGAGACTGAACCACATCCACCCCTTTTTTAAAAAAAAAAAACAGAGAAAAAACATGATGCTCCCAGCAGATCATATCTTTCCATGAGATGGTTTTAGATCTAAGCTTTATACTTCTTCCTATTTTAAACTTAAAAATCCATTTAACTAATTTGATTAATTAAAAAATTTAGTTATGTTTGTTAGTATAGTGCGTTTTTTCTAAAACAACTTAATCATCTTCCCTTATCCCCTCCTCCATCTTTGATTATTGTTGGAAGAGCACTAATAAGAATAATTTAGAAAGAAGTTGACAAAAATTACAATTAAATTCTATATTTAGACCTATACTATCAGCTTGCCAAATAAATCAATAAGTAGTTTATAACATTATGCACGGCAAATTGTTATTACGTGTATTAAAAAACAGTTCTAGGAGAGCCCTCCATCATGAATGAATGATATTATTTTCTTTCCTTGTAGTAGCACTCAAAATTAAAGCAAAGACACTCAAAATTAAAGTGCAAACTTGTTTTGAAAGATTTAGCTAAAGAGTTATTTTGTTGTGTGTGTGTGAGAGAGTTTTTTCAAGTTTTCTCCGAAAGTTTCAATTTTACCATTATTAAAAGTCAATTTAAACACTGATATTTTAATAGTAAAAAGCATAAATACAACATTTTGAAACTTTCTCGGTAATTTGAGGGAAAAAAAACTTACAAGACAAAACATCTTTATATACAAAGCTTCCGAAATAAATTTGCAACTTAATCCTGTCTATTTATTTATTTTTTTTTGCCAAAACTTTTGTTATTGATTAATGTAGCCCTTCTGCAATATAAAAATGAGTGAAATCGTATGGAAACTAATGGTAGTGCAAATCATGGAATACAATTTACGTAACAAATGCAGGGACTCGAGGTTGACTGGCAAGGGGCGAGTTGCGGCCGATGCTAAATTGGTTGGAGTAAGTCATTAACCAAAAAAAAATTGGTTGGAGTAAGTCAGTAAACCATGTCCTTACTGGGTCCAAGAACTAATATAAAAATGGTAATAAAATAATGATCCACCACTTTTTTCCTTGATTGTGGCCGTAACTTTCCTGCTATATATAAAATTATAGTTTAAAAGGCTGATTTTCTTATAATTTATTAACCCTCACAGTTCGCAACATATTGCCCACAGAAATGAGGGGATATAGACAATGCAACAATAATGACAAATTAAGAACACATGCAAATGAAAAATATCAACTTTAGGGGTGCAGAACACAAGGGTGATATGTGAAGACTATATGGGTAATGAAACAAAATTTAGAGGTTAATTAATTGGAAAATATGCGATAAGTAGTTGCTTTAAATTATCAACTTGAGGTTTGATCTGCCCCCAATCCCATCCTATCCCATTCAATAACGCTTGCATCAAGTTGGGCGTGGGGCCAAATTTTGTCTTGAGAGAAGAGTTGGATATAGACCATCCAAGACCTACGAGTGAAACAAAAATGTGCACCAAACTCTAGACTAGAATAATCTAAAAAGAAATATCATTTGAACTAGTACTTCAATTTTAATACCATATGAAGCAGCATTCTCAATAATTTGTAAACCGATAAAAATTCATATGAAATTGAAAAATGACATAAATCAAACTTTGAATTAGGAAAATTTTCATTCAGTCCCAAGATGAGGAATCCAGTATTTTATATCTTAACAAAAGATATATATACACCGCCTAACCATTAAAACAGAGTTCAAATTTGTGAATACCAGTATCAAGGGATTTTAAACATTGATATTGCCAATCACTCGTGAAAAAAGAGGGAATTGAAGTGAAATGTAAATTCCTAAATTAAAGCTGACAAATATAGTTTGAACTTGGAAATATGTTTTTTTACCATATGGGATTTCTTATTTCGAACATGTGAATACTAAGTATCAAGAGATTCTTAACATTGGCATTATTGTCAATTGATAATACGAAACGAATGATGTTAAGTTATGAATTGTTAGTTTAAAATATAAATTGTTATGATAAAATTGGAAATCCATATTTTAAACTTTTGAATATTAACAATTATTAGGGGATTTGAGTATTTTGATAAAAACATGGAAATCTTATGTTCATTTCTTAGACCTAATTGGAATTTCCTTTATTCAAAAGACTGATTAGTCATTTTCAATTTATAGGGATTTTTTTTAGATTTTCTCTATATTATATAGATATTTATTTTTAAAATTAACAACAAATTATTTAATTTGAATATATGGATTGTTAATCAAATTTTCTGATTCAATTTTTCTATTGGGTGTTGTTCGTAGTTTTGTTATTCGCCTCTTAGAAGAATATGTATTTTTTTATCTGCCTTATTTACCCTCATATCCGGTGACATCTTTTATTTTGAGTATGTGAACCATCTAAATCATTTTTTCTTCTCTTGGAAAAATTTTATTCCACTTCGGTAACTGAATAGCATATGCATTAAATAGTTTAAATATTTGTATTGGAAAATAAAAGTCATGCCGCATGCGGCATGCATGCAAAGTTTTCAAAACTCATAATTGATATATGAATTAAACTGGCTTATTATAGGCCCCACCCTTCCATGACTCAGGTATTTGAGGTGTGTGAAAGGAGAGGTAAGGTCATATATATATATATATATAGACACACACTGACACACATATCACTTGGCTTGGACAAAACATGCCTGCATTACTGATAGATAATTGTCTAATTTAGAATTATTAGTCATTTCTCAAACGTAATTGATTCTTTTGCAATGCACAGACTTATGATAGACTGGTTCAAACGTTGAAAGTTAAAGTAAGTTCACCTAACAGATCAACCCGAATTACATGCACGCACATGTACCCCTTTAATTTTATATTTGTCTCACTAATTTTTCGTCTCATCATCAAGTAGCTAATTGGCAATATAAAGATTTTCTAGCTAGCAAAGAAAAGTGATATCAATGATTTAAAGAACTTGAGTCAAAGGGCATGCGTTGTTTTGCTATTCAATGTAGAATTGATAATGATTAATAAATGGGGAAAAATAGTGGATCCACTTAGCATTATATTTTTCCCATCTCTCAGTGACTTTTATTTATACACTACAAGCAATAATAAAGTACATCTCACGGAAAACTATCTTCATTGATCATATGTTAGTGCACATACAATTAATATCATATAATTCATATCCTTTCTGATTTTACCATTAGTTACAATGTATCTGGTCTATATTACACAACAAAAATTTAGTTATGTCAGGTCAAACTTTTTAAAATAAAACGTATAAAAATCATTCATGATCTGTATACCTTTTGAACCTTTCTGAGCATGCACAATATTATAGCCCTCCGGAGCATATTTAAATAAGGTTATTAGTCAGATGGCGTTTTTATATGTAAAATACTCCTCCGGAGCATATTTAAGAACGGAGGGAGTAATCTGTAGATATTATAGCCCATCTTTATCCTTTCTATCTCAAATCATTATCAGGAATCAATATCAACGACGACGACGATGATGATTGTGATGATGATGCAACAACAGTAGTGAATCAGCTTGTGTGTGTGTGTGTGTGGTGGATTTGCAAAAGAGGTGATATTAATTAATGAAAATTATTAAACTTACTGTTTCCATCTTTTTAAAAGTATTTGTTTCAAGTGCATCCACGGATGCAGAATATGTCTGCTCCCGAAGGTTGATCCTTTAAAGTTTGAACTCCTTAAGTCGATTTTCTGTGACAGAGATTTTGGCAAAAGTTCTTTTACAATTATTTTCCTTTTACCGCTTTATCGTTCTGAGTATTAGATTCTGAATTTTATGATAATGTATGTGCAAATTGATGCGGACATCGAGAAAATTAAATATCTAGATCTTAGAATAAAGAAGACTACAGGAGAATTAAAGTATATCCACTGATTTCTAGTGAGGAAAATAATTTAGTTAAGTTTAACTGAATTTTAATTGAAACAAGTAATACTCCATCGCTCCTATATATATGAAAGATCAATTTAACCTAGTTAAGGTTTTCTTAACAATAAATTAAAGTTGGTTAAAAACAAAAAAAAGAGTTAAAAACATACCCTCCAATACTTAAAAAATGAGTTAAAAATGAGTTAAGGTTTTCTTAACAATAAATTAATGTTGGTTAAGAACATAGCCTTCAAAACACGCTTATTATATTAAGAAAACATGAGAATCTATTATTACATACATACATATATATATATATATATATATATATATATATATATATATATATATATATATATTAAGTTAGAGAAGTGCATGAATGAGAATGAATATGAAAGAGAATTAGAGGTAATATATGAAAAAAATGTGAGAATAAATTTAATATCATAGCTTTTGGATGATTCACTCTTTCTTATCAAGGAACCATATGCAAAAACTTTCATCATCAAAGATATTCAGAGAAGCCAAGAAATCTTGCGGGTCAAAAAACTGTGATAGTAGAAAAGGCTGAAAATCATATTTCCGTTGCTTAAATAGAGGGGTAACTTAGTTTTTAGGGGGAGTGAATATATACATATTCATCATCAATCTTAAACTTATGGCCTTGATCAAAGTGGGTTTCTTAATCCCGATAATAACGACAAAGGCTGGATGAAGGTCTCTATATAGGGGGCTTGAAGATTGTGGGGATGATTTAATTTGATAAAGTCTCTAAAGCCTGAGCCCCGAGGTGGGTCATTCAAGATTAGAGCTGGGATTTTGGATTAGCTCAATTTAATCTAGTCACTCTGACTTGACCTACATTAAAAGCAAACCAACAACCCACTTTTATTCCATTTCAATTTGGGCTTCAGTTCTTGTAACCTGACTTGCTTTTTTGTGCTTTTCGGGTTTAATCCAACTCAAAATCCAAGCTCAACATGTAGAGATGACATTTTGGACCAACCAACCCAATCCACTTTAAAAGAGGGTCTGCTTTAGTCTATTTTATTTCGAGCTTCGCTTTTTGCAGTTAAATTTACTTTTTCCTGTGCATTTTCCGGTTTAACCGGCGGGTCGAGCCTAATAAAGGCTTAGTTATATCCAAGACATTTTCTATCGACATGGCAAGTGCAACATTTAATTTCAGCGCAATATCCTTACTGACAAGAAAACTTTCTTGTAGGAGAATTATATTGATGATATTATACAGAGAAGAGCGAACAAGAATAGGAGAATTATTGAGGCCAATGCTCCCAACAAAATGAATAAGGAAAATACAATAAAATTCATTATAACTCATATTTCTGGATTCATCTCGCCATTCCTAACCAATATTTTTTCGAATTCAAAATATTGCTGCTGATGCAGAATCTATGTGGAAGAAAATATTTACCCTCAATGACTTCGTAACTAGCTTGTCAGAGAAGCCCACCAACGATAACAGTTCATCGATCCAATGCTATTAAGCAATATGATGAGAATATATATCATCTCAACCCGAGATTGTCTTTATATCACGACAGAGCTTTGTTACTATGTTAAAATAATAGAAATCAAATGAGAAAAATATTTTTATTGATTGTGTTATAAACTACTGTAGAAGTATTGAAGTGTTACTGAAAATACCTAATTAAGGACTGCGTACCATGTCAAAGTTATATAAAGAATCTCAAATCCTAATTGGCATCATATATTATACTCTCTTCGTTCTTAAGTATGAGAGCTAGTTGACTTATTCTTTAGATATTAATGAATCGTAATAAACCCTTAATCGTAACATAGTTTGCATATTATTAGATCTTATCTTAGACTATAAGTCAAATAAACTAGTATATAAAGATAAATTTATTAAAATCAATTTTTACATAATCTATTTTGCTTTCTTAGGATTCTTTAGAAAAGTCAACTAGCTTTTATATTTAAGAACAAGAGGAGTATACTATATTACTATATTTATTAAGAATATATAATTTTTATATAGAGTTAAAATGTAACTTTATTAAACCCTAGACCTGAATGTTTTTTATCACTCTACAGCGCAATTCTCTTCCCAAAATTCTTACAATAACCTTAATAGGATGACACATAGGATAGGATGTGATGAGGTGTCTTATTTTAATTTGATAGCAGTTTTATTTCCAAAATATATTAGTAAATTAACAGTAAGGGTTCACATGAAATCAATGTTGTAAAGCCGGACCGGAAGGAGAACCGAAAAAGGCTCTGGATCACGGTTCACATGGTCGGACCAATGGTCGAACCGATTATACGATAATTAAAGAAAAATTATGTTACTTTCAAATATACCATACATATAAACATAGAAAAAAATTGTGATCATTTAATCTCTTGATTTTTAATAAGAAATAATTGAATACAAAAATATAATCATTAAAAATTTAGTAAATAAATCCATTTTTGTATTTTTCTATGGAAAAAGCGGAATAAATAATATTTTTTGGTAAAATAAACAATAATATATTTGACAGTAATAAATATTTACAATTGAACAATAAATAAACAATAATAAGAAGATAAGATGTTTAAAAAGTTTGGGATTTGCAATTTAGCCTCTTTTCAGCAAAAAAAAAATTGGGTTTGGACCGGCCGGTTCAACCATTTCGGTTCCAGGTTTTAAGCCGGTTCTCGTATCATCTTCCAGCTCCAAACGGCCAAACACGGTTGAACTAGAAAAACAGTTCTTGCACATGGACCAAGCCATTGTGGGGGGCGAGGTGACGGCCCAACCGGTTGGACCGTCCGGCTCGGTCCGTTTCTGACAACACTGCATGATATAATAACAAAAGTTTAAGGGGTTACATTTGAATTTTGAAAGGTCCAGGGTTACATGCAACTATAGCCCGTGCATATTTTAAGAGGTGGTTTTTGTATAATTTGACTAATATAAAATTATATATACTCTTTTTTTAATGTTATGAAAATATATATATATATATATATATATATATATATATGAATTAAATCATAATATTATCACCTTTAATTTATTTAGCTCGTAAGCACGGTATGTGAGGGACACTTGACATGTCCACCAAGAAAAATAAAAACCAGCCTACCTAATTCAATAGGGACATTATAAAGAAAATTCTAAATTAAAGTTTAATACCGGCAACATTTATAACGACTATAAAAGAAAGAACAAAATTAGAAAATGCTAAAAAAGGAAGAACACAAATAAAACAGCTCTCTAATAACATGATTCAAATTCATAACAACGTCGCCTCACGTGAGACATAAGTTATTATTGTAGATAGTCTAAAATAAAATAGCCCCTGAAGAGTTATGAATGATTGTGACATATTTTTATGTCAAGGTCATCATCAACCTTAAAAATCCCGTGAGAATTTTTTGGCCAACAAAAGCCATATATAAAATTTGAGATGAAATTGAACTATAAATGATTTTAATTTTAGTAGCCTTGTTAATGATTATAGGATTCTAAGATTTCTAAACAACTCTAGCAAACGGACCAGCAACTTTTGTTATGTCTAACATATAATTATATAAATGTTTTTATCATTTGAAAAGGTGCTATTATACATTTAACAATTAATTTAATACGCCCTTGTCAGTTGTCACCATTAGCTCCTTGATTTGTTGTTATCACAATGTCCAAAATTTTTTGTCTCCAGATTTATATATGCATGATATTATGAATGTTGTGCAAAAGATGTATATATTTGATGACCATAGATCAATGATGACCATAGATCAATTTCAGTCCAAGAAAATAACTATAGATTAATTACCTTAATCTTTCTCAAAACGATCTCTTAACCATTTTTTTGGACTAAGATCAATTTTATATATATCCGCGCACGCATTGATTCTTGATACTCAAATGTTCATAAATAATACTACCTCCGGTCATAAATATAAGACCTAATTGACTTTTTTTTTGAGAGATTAAGGTTGCAAAATAGGTTATTAAATCATGACATATTTGATATCTTTTTAGATTATTCATTAGCTTATAGGTAAAATAAACTAGTCTAAGAGAAAAATTAGGTAAATCAATTTATAATTAACTTATTTTGCTTTTTTTTAGGATTTTTCAAAAAAGTCAATTAGGTCCTATATTTAGGGCCGGAGGGAGTATTCGGTTAAAGTTTCTCTCTACTAACTTCCATCTCCACTATTAGATTGATTTTTAATGGTCGAGATATAATTCAATGGAAAACATTTATTATAGTATTAAAAAAAGTAAAGTTCTACAATGTTGAATTATCTAATCTCAACAGAAAATAAATTTAATAGACATTAATTGAATTGAAGAGGGAGGAGAGACACTCCTAAGTCCTAACCGAATAATACCACTTGGCCTAGACGTTAATTTCAAGTTTGAACGATGTGTACATTCAAATAATTGTAAATTTGTTTGAACAGAATTCAGAATTGTACTCCCTCCAATTCCTAATATAAGAGCCAAATTTTAAATGATTTTGGTCCCTAATATAAGAGTTTATCTCACATTTTCTCCTCATTTAATGCGTTTTTTCCTACTTTACCCCCAACTTTCTTTCATATTTATTAATGTTAATGTATTTCTCATAATAAATATGGACAATATTAGAAAAGAAGCATTAACTCCAAATACTCAATTAACATTCACATGTTTTCTTAAGAAACATTTTTTTGTTGGTTGACTCTTATATTAGGAAGAGTATTAAATTTAGATGCAGGAATATTAATCACCCCAAATCAACGAGAGTAACGTGGAGTCGCATAGAGAGTTAGAGAGGGGCAAAAAAGGAAAGAAAGGGAAAAGGAAGAGTAGATATATATTTGAAGAAAATCTGGTGTTGAAACAGCCCACTGGAATTTCAGGCACACAGCCCCTGGTTTTCTGTTTTTCACAAACCATTCCTATTTGTCTTTCACCCAACTCTTTACTCTTTCTCCTTATATTCATTCCTCTTCTCTCTTCTCTTATTCCCATTTCTCTCCTTCACAATTCTTATCCCCTGTGACCATATTTCCCCTGTTTCCCCTGTTCTTCCTTTTTTTTTTCAATAATATTTTTCTCTATAGAGGAATTTTGGTTTCTCAAAAAGTTGTTTCTTACGTTTTTGGGTTTTCTTAAACAAAACCCATTTTTAGAAAACGAATTATCTCTGCCCCATTACAGGCATTTCAGGATTGAGCTCTGTTTTGTGCACTGTGTCTTGTGATCATAGTAGTTTTTTTTTTACAAGTTCATAAATAACTTGACTTTGTAGTGAATTGAATTGAATGGGGATTGAGAGGGGGACACTGGGCGATAAAAAAGCGAAGGAGTTGTTTGAAATGCCGAAAGAGATGAGTATGAACGGCAAATCAAGGAAGAACCGGAGGCGTCAGAAGAAGATGTCGCCGGTTCAGAGATTATATGACACGTGTTGCCAAGTGTTTGCCTCTGTTGCTACTAACATCGTTCCTCCTCCTCAAGACATTGAAAAGCTTCGACTTGTCATAGGTTTGTCCTCTCAATCTAATCATCAATCCTACTTATATGCCAACTTGTTCATCTATATTATACTAGGAGTATTTAATTTCTTATCACTTCTATTACTAATTTACTATCTGGCGCTTTTCCCAATCGTGCTATCTTCTGATGTGAAATTCAGGTCAAAAGGCAACATTTCCTGATTTCCCTGCTATTTTTTTTAAAAAAAAAATAATTTTTTTTTTGTGGAGAAGCTACTTGTGAGACGACACGTCGAATTTGCCCTTTTCCCTCGGAATTTACTTTCTTGTATGTTTATTGAAGTATCCAGTTAAAAAGCTGATTAATTGTAGGAGTAGCTCATTTCGAATAATAGAGTTACTATTATAATTATAAATATAAATATACATATAAAATATGTGGGTACTTTGTACTACCAATGTCCAATCCAATTTGCCCTTTTGTACCATTTCTGACATTCATTTAATTATTTTGGGTGGTACTAGTGGTGGGCTGCGTTCTCCAATGTATCCTGATTATGTTTTCGACCTTGGGAGTGGGGACATGGCTTTGTGTGATACATGCATGCATCTATTAATTTGTATTTACTCTTCAGGGATTCAGCCATCAATAAAAAAAACAAAACAGGAAAAAAATAATGGTTTGTTGACATGTGTTTCTTGTTTCCCCAGAGACATTGCATTGGTGGTTTCAGTTTACAGCATATCATAGAACTCAGTTGTGTCACACTTTTTCAAATGTCATCTTAGAGTGAAGCGATTTAGCAACTTATCTATGCTTCTCTTTTCTTCTCGTGGTTCTCTAATCGTTGAAAATAAACAAGCCTATGGGGATAGTTCGAATATAGCATATCCCGAATCGGGGAATTTCGGTTATACGAGCTTAAGAAGATTTCAATTTAGTTACATTTGTTGAGGAGTTTGTGTCACATATCCTAAAAAGAAAGGTTACTTCTCAATAAATAATGTGAAGGATTTTGCTACTAGGTGTTAGAATTTCACATTTTATTTGTTTTTCTGCCTTTTATGTACTATGTACAGCAGCCTAATGTGGCCTTTTTATGAGCAGATGAAATAAAATTAGAAGACCTTGGCTTGAAACCTGAAATGCCTTATTTCCGGACGAACTCTGCTCATAGAACTCCAAGAATTACATACCAGCATATCTATGAGTGTGAAAAATTTTCGGTACTTTTGCTAACCCAAACTGCTTTCAACCTGCCATATATTGTTGGTGGCATTTGTATTTGAGCATCTCAGCTCTATGTTTATTGCAGATAGGAATATTTTGCTTGCCACCTTCTGGTGTTATTCCTCTTCATAATCATCCCGGAATGACGGTTTTTAGTAAACTTCTTTATGGGACCATGCATATCAAATCGTATGATTGGGTAGACACTCCCACCATTTTGAAATCACCTGAAAGTGAGTACTTTCTCATCTTTTAATTTCGCATTATTTTTGAACTATTTTATACTCCACCACATCCATAACATAAGGCATAATTGATTTTTCATTAATGAAAGATTATGGAAATTAAATAAATTATTTAGTTGTAACATATGCTTTATGTTAATATACTCCTTATATAACATAATATAAGGTGAAATTAACCAAATAATAGATTCCCAAAAATTGGTTTAAGTTAGTTAAAAATCAATGATTATGTAGGAGACAAAAAATTGTTTAAAAAATGTCCCTATTTAAAAAGAAGGAACGAGGATGTGAAGGAATAAATGATATGAGAGAGGAGTCATGTTAGAAGAAAAGACGGTGTGTACGCATTAAAAAAGTAAGGGTAATATTAGATAAACTACATTTGTTATGATTACCAACTCAAACATTACCTTACATTTTGGGACAAAACCATTTAAAAAATTTGACCTTACATTATGTGACGGGGAGAGTATTATATATCAGCGTATTATAAGTTAGTTTGAAGAAAAAAGATAAATATGAATACTATGAAGTGATTTGTTTAATTTCATTAATCTCAAAAATAAATAACCTAGCGTTATATTATCGATTAGGGGGTGTATTAGTTTAGTATAATCTCTGCTTTGTAGCCGATAGAAAGAAAGAAGATCTTTTTGTTTTGGCCAAAGAAAGAAAGTAGATCTTATCTTTGGCTTTTTGGTCATAGCTATATTGATTCGCAATAGGTATGGGAGGCTTATTTGGGGCGTGTTATAAATGCCCGGGCTAAACCTATTGAATAGATACAGCATTGATCGTCCATTGTCCATAATGGATAATGGATTAATGGTTATTCTCTTTCAGTTCAAAATTTGTTTCTCGTAGTCTCTCCTGTTCTATTATTACAAGTGAAAAGAAACTAAACAAAATAAACTTACATATTCCAATGATGCAGTGAAGAGTTCAGAGGTGAGGTTGGCTAAAGTCAAGGTTGATGCTGACTTCACTGCTCCTTGCAACTGCTCCATCCTCTACCCTACCGATGGTGGCAACATGCATTGCTTCACGGCGGTTACAGCTTGCGCGTTTCTCGATGTCCTCGGTCCTCCTTATTCTGATCCTGATGGCAGACATTGTACCTACTACCTCAATTACCCTCTTTCCCACTTACCAGGTATATATGGTGTCTCCCAACATGTTTTATTAATGAATGCAATATTTAATCAGAATTGAAATCTAATTCTTGTGTTTTTACTATAAATGGAACATTGTTTGAAACTTCAGTGAATGGAACTGGCGTACCAGAAGAAGAAAGAAAAGGGTATGAATGGCTTAGAGAAAGAGAAAATCTTGAAGATATAGATGTGGTTGGGGCAATGTACAGAGGCCCCAGGATTATGGAGAAGTAAGCTTGCTGATGTCACTGTCTCTGTTGCTGAGGTCATCCATAGTAAACATGTTTATGTTCCCCATTGAAGCCTGTCGTCTTCATCTTTGTTTTCTCCTACTTTTTGGGGTTTCTCCCTTTTCATAATTTAGCAGGTCTACAGTTAATTCATATGTACATATTGAAGTAGAGACTGAGAAAGAGATTCTGCACAGGTAGTTGAAATTGGAATGGAGGTTAGTTAGTTATCCGGTAGAGCATCGTTTTTTTCGTTTGTGGTGGTAGGTAATTTCATATTAACTATCTGATGAGTCAAAAACTATAAGCAATTTATGTATCAACGAGCAAGGTGGTATATATACTTGGGTAAAATGATGTCTCTAAAGAACTGTGAGAGCTTTATAGATATGTCTGAGAGCCCATAAATCTTTGACATATAGAGCTAATACTCCCCCCATGACACGTTTTAAAATATGAAAAGCATAGTTTTGGTAACTGCATCCCTCTGATAGCTTCCATCAAAACCAAAACCACGTTTTCAAAACTTACCTGCAGGTATATATATGCTATTTTATATTGCTGGTTTTCAAGGCAAAAATTGTATCGAATTTTAAGTGAAATGAAATACATTCTTAACACTGTTCTAATCTTAAGTGATACAAGTGATAATTACCGGTTATTTATCATATGTGTGTGGATAGAAGTTTGATGCAAATAATACCTAATGCATGATTCCGTTCCTTTATAGTTAGCATACATTATATCATAATAACTAGGTCATATGCAATTACATTTGTATGAGATCCAATAATATGGTCAACGGCTAAAGGTTTGACAGCTGTTAAATTGTGCATTCAACCTCATATATTATCATATTCATTAGTAAACATTAATTTGAAATTCAAAGTTGACTATGGCTAATAGAATTACAAAATTTTTAAAGAAATTTACTTTAGGGTGATACATGTATATTGTTCCTCAATATTTGAGTGTCATGTTTATGTCGAAACAAATGTTACTCTCACGTGTAGTAAGAGGTTCTAATTGCCATATGCAAGAGGATTATATTGTTCAATATTTTAAGAGAATAGTAGTGAAAAAACTCTATAAGAAAGTTTTAGCTGCATTATCTATTTGAGAAAATTGAATTTCTTATTTTTAAAAGGGACTTAATTTAAATGTAAAGCTTCCAAACATTAAAGGGAATTGGAAAATTTAAAGAATTAAAGGCAGAAATTAAAAATGGGAATATTATTCCAGAAAATACCACTTCCTGATTCCAGGCACTTGAGGTGGAGTTGTCAATATGATTACTCATTCCATCAAAAACTCAAATAGTCAAAAGCTTTAGAAATAATCACAATGAGGTTCTTATAGAGTGAAATTAATTACATTTAGATCACAATAAATGGTAAAATTGAATTGAAGTCCGAAGGGACTTGAGTGAAATTAAATGGTTTGTCATTTAGTTGTCATAACAACCTTTGAGTTTCAGTTCAAAAAAAATAACAATCTTTGAGTTGTTAATGGTGCTTTCAAAAGTAACAACTCTAGAAGCTGATATTTAATTTACAACTGAATTAAAGCTAAATGACAAGTTATTTAATATCACTCAAGTCCCTTGAGATTTCAACTCAATTTCACCATTCTTTTAAACCTAAATATAATTAATTTCCTTATGCCGGAGTTCATTGTGATTTTCCCTAGAATTTATGAATTCAAAGGGCACATGCATGGAAAGTTAAAATTAGAAGGGGGCAGTCCAATATCCTTGTATATGGAAGGGGAGGGGAGCACCTTAGGCCCTCAGGGCCCAAGGAGAACATTTGAAAATAAAGCCGGCAAATATGCCTACTCCAGTTTAGGCCTGCATCAAGTCATTAATTTTCCAACACAAATTTGAGTTTATTAAAAAAAATAAAAAAACAGACTTGAGTTCTCTGATGGGAATCATCAGACTTCAAACATGGTTTATTTCATTCCAGCTTTTATATATCTTTGAATTACGAATCAAACGCTGCGAAAATGGGGGAAGAATCACAAACCTAAATGCTAGAACGTTGTAGATTAACATGCCACACTGTCAAGATATGCTTATCTTGAGTACACATTTTTTTTATCAAAAAAAAAGTACACATTTTTTTATATTAATATATTAATTTCACTTTCTTAAACATTACTTAGGGAAGCTATTTAGCCTTTATATTATACTAACTTTGTTCTTAAATATAGAAGCTATTTAGGGAAGTGAGTTTGTTCCAAATATAAGAATTATTTCTGATTTCTTCTAAGATTCCCCAAATTATCCTTATTGGTACTCACAGACAATAAACAAATAAGAGAAAGAGAGTGAGAATAAAGGAAAGTAATTATGTTATTTTGGTAATATCATGTGATTTTAACTAATTTTATTATCATACTTAATCTAATCAAATTTGGTAGCTAACTCTTATATTTAGGAATCATGTTTTTTAAATTGATATTATTTAAGTTATTTAATATGTTATATTTTTGTTAAAATGCCTCAGTTATTTCCCTTAATTTTCTACTCTACCCCTTCCCTCCCTTAGTCAATTATTGATAAGGAAGTAGCAATGAATCCAAATTTTGGGGAAATAATGAAATAATTAGAAATATGTCTTATTTGGAACTGAAATTATAAACATGTCTTATATTAAAGAATGAAGAGAGTAAATATACTTCATAAAAGAAATAGTAAATTAGTCACAAAATTCAGTGATGAAATTCATCGGTAAAGACAAAATTCTATGGCTAATTTTTTAGCAACAATTTATTTAACGACAGATTCCATATGACTAATTGCTTGTCTTTTTTGTAGTGCTTTTTTTTAACAACATGTATCTGTTATGTTTATACCTAAATCATTTCCTATTGTTGTAGCTTCTCCTTTGTGTCGATAGCATGCCGTTTCTGCTAAAAATTAAATGATGGGTTTTACTAGGGTAATTATAGTAGTAGTCACATGTTTTTATAAGTTTTGACTTTTAAGTTGGTATCACGTGTGTTGTTATCATCATCTATATACTTCCTCTAGTTCTAAATATATACTATAAGACATATTTGGGGAAGAAAGTTTGATAATAGATATAAGACGTACATTTTCCGATTTTTCTTAATTTTATCAAAATTATCCTTATTTATATACTTATAAATAATAAATAAGTACGAAAGTGACAGTGGAAATCAAGTTGGATGATTAGGGTGTTTTGGTAATATCACATGATTTAAACTAAATTAATCAACATCTTTATTCTAATTAAATTAGGTGAATAAATCTTATACTTAGTTAGAAAGGGAGGGAGTACTTGTGTTTATCTAACTATCTATTAACATTGAACATATTAGATCATTTTCTCTTAAAAAAAACTGAATTGCGGTCGTCAAGATGTTAGAAAGGTAAGTCATTGTTTGAAACATATATAGCTTCTACTCAATATGCTGTATCTTCTTACTCACAAGTCACAACTGTATGCCCTGAATTGAGCTTCTTTCAAGGGGGACACAGAATTAATGTTCTCGTTTTTAAATATCATGATGGCCATCTACAAATGTGCAATTTAATTATTCTGGCAAAACTGGCAATTAAATCAATTAAATTAATCCGTTTTCATTATAAAAAGCCTCACTGACCTTTTGTAAGTTACTATTACATTAACAATTTGTAATTGTTTGTTTCAATGCTTCAAAAGTCAAATAAACATTATATGCTCATGCTCTTGCCTCTCGGCCAGGCCAGCCGAGCCCCCTTTTCTTTCGCCAAAAGTTATTACCATTTTTATTCAATTATAGTGCCAACACTTTTATAATATCTTGTCTGTGGTATTCAATTGGAAAAGTATAGAAACATAATTGTATAAAGCAAACATTTCACAATAAAATAATAGACAAAATCTCAAGACCCATGTGATGATATGAAAGAGTACTAAATAGTAAACGCAGTACTAAATTATGAATGTTTAATACAAAAAACAAATAGATTATGAATGTTGAACATGAAATAATTTTTTTTGTCAGAGTTGGAGCCTTGAAGAGATTGAATCATAGAGCAGCCTAAAAATATATACTACCCCTGGTCCTAAATATAGGATCTAGATGATTTTTTTTAAGAGATTAAATATGTTATTAAATGATGACATATTTAATATATTTTTAGATAATCCATTAGTTTATAGGTAAAATAAACTAGTTTAAGGGAAAAAATTAGGTAAATCAATTTATAATTAACTTATTTTTTGTTTTTTTAGGATTTTCCAAAAAAGTGAATTAGGTCTTATATTTAGGATCGGAGGGAGTATATTAAAATCACTCAATTATTGAGGTCATTGACTCGGACTATGAAATAATTTCAAAAAATTATTTGGCCAAAAAAATTATTATGAATGGATCTCAAATAAAAAACTTCTCTATGGATATTTTTTTGGTTAATTTACTAAAATACAGTGATATAATTTTTTTATATATGTAAAAAAATGCCACTCAAGAAACTTGGAGTAGTTCCAGTATTTATAATGAAATTCGTGATATTAGTTACCAAGAAATATATATTTTGCCAAATGTTTTTAATATGAATTTCACAACTATGTTCTGTTCCCTCATGAAATAAGTGAAGACCACATGTGCCATTTTCCTTTAAATGGGAATGACAATACAGGCACATCGCCTTCAATCCACACACAAGAGAGAACCTTAACACATTTGCATTCTGCTCCATTTCCATTTTCCATTTCCTTTTCTCTTCTCTTCTCTCTATCACTCTTAAAAACAACCCCTTCAGCTGCATTCTCTACAACCTCGTCTTCTTCTTTTTGGCTTCCTCTATGATATCACTGCATCACAAAATGGCCCAAACCTCCCTTCTCCTTTGTTTTCTCCTCTTGCTTGCTTCTGGGTTTACCTTTGGCTATGATAAGAAGGAGCAGGTTGGAGTATTTGAGCTCAAGAAAGGTGACATGTCCTTGAAAGTCACCAACTGGGGTGCTTCAATAATCTCTCTGGTTCTTCCAGACAAGAATGGTATATAACTATATGTGTGGGTTTATTTATATTTACACATGCCTCTGATTAAACTATTACTGTTATTCTTGTTCTTAGAGGTTCTTATTTTGGTATATTTATCTGAATTTCAATATTGTTCTGTGAATAATTGGTTTGATTAGGAAAGCTGGGGGATGTGGTTCTGGGATATGATTCAGTCAAGGATTACTTTGTGAGTTCTCTAAATATCTGTACTCTTTTATTGACAATAATGAGTTGTTTTCTGCTTTGTCTTCTCAACTTTGGATTGGTACATACAACTTTCTCTCTCTATGGCATAGGATTGAGACTTAGGACAAACTTGTCACAGCTAAGATTTAGATTTAAGGTAGGAGTACAATAAAAAAGTATAATTTTGCCGTTTCTTGATATTTGTCTTTTCAAATGTTTGACTATTATCACTTCCCACTTGCGTCCTGAGATCTGCATCTTCACTCAATAATTTAATCTTAATATTCTAAAATCATCAGAAAGCCAACTATACTGATGGGACGATGAGGATAAACTTTGACGTTTGATCACAAAAAATACGTGATAAAGATAGCTTTCACGTTTCGTCCTAATCTTAATACTCCAAGTTAGCTTTGAACTTTGACGCCTGTGAATTGATATTTTTCCAGAGCAAGTGTCTTGGAGGCTTCTGCTTTGACATATCTATTGACGTTAGATGTTTAAAAAATACAATCAAAGCAAGTTTTGTTAGTTTATTTACTTTTCAACGATTGCTAGCTTGATTTGAATTGAAGGTGGGGCTTATATTTATTTATATTAAGCATGGGGTGCATGGAGTGATTAATACTTGCGTAATTGATTGTAGGTAGTCATTTTCATCAATTATATTGCTCCTATATTTGACTATTATGATGAATGTGTGGGTAGGAACTGGGGTGGAAATATCTCAAAAACAAATGACACGTGTCCCACCAGGACCCAAGGGAATTATTCTTTGCAATGAGGATTCCTTGAGTTTTCATTGTTTTCTCCCCTCTTTTCCCAGTGGATCAGAGTGATGATGTTGGCTTGAATTTTATTGTGCTTTCTTTTGTTGGAACTTAATTTTTAGTTTATTTGAATCAAAATAATTGATATGTGTAGATTTAATTTAATCTTTCAATTCAAATATATATATTAAATTTGGAAAAGAGGAAATGTTTTTGGAAACTATTTTTCTCAAAAAAAGGAGTAATAAATTGTGCTATTCTAGTATCAAAAATAAATAAATTGTGCTAACATTGTTATTAATCCTTATGAGTTTTATCCGATTTTGGTTTTGATTCTGATAGTTTTGAATCTGATAATTTCCATAAAGTTTTTAAGGATTTGATTAGAATTTAATGCATGATAACTACATTGTAATAAAAAAAAGAATTTAATGCATGATATCTACATTTTAATTCTTATGGTTTAATCCTTATAAGTTTATATGATTAAATGCAAACCATATCCTTATGGAATTATACTAATAGATACTAAATATTTGGAAAATACATGGATCAAAACTAAAATTAATAAGCTGTAAGCAACAAGAAGAATGATAATCCATAATGCATTTATATTAGCCTGATTTTGAAGTTATTGATGCATGATTCCTTTGCTTTTAATCTAAGTTAGATACAACAAAGTTGCTTTTTATGGGGAACAATTAATGGATATAACGAAAATGACCAACTAATTAATTACATTGGCAGAATGACACAACATATTTCGGTGCCACGGTTGGTCGGGTTGCTAACAGAATCGGAGGTGCTCAGTTTACTCTCAATGGAATCCATTACAAACTGGTCGCCAATGAAGGAAACAACACACTTCATGGTACACATTCATTATCTTAATTATTATTTATAATTCCTCAGCTAAACACACATCATTTAATCCTACGTTTTAATAATTTAATCCTCTTACTCTGCCAATTATTAGGTGGATCCAGAGGATTCAGTGATGTTGTTTGGAAGGTAATAAGCTACCAGAAAGAAGGTAACCATCCTCATATAATCTTCACCTACAGAAGTTACGATGGTGAACAAGGTAAAGTAAAACAATCCTCACACTTCAAATTCCTTTGTCACATATAAATCACTTGAGAGTCGAATACATAATTGAAACCATATATCATGATTTGTGTTGCACGCAGGGTTTCCTGGTGACCTCATAGCTACAGTAAGCTACAGCCTAATTGGGAAAAATGAGTTGGCTATAATAATGAAAGCAAAAGCTCTGAACAAGCCAACACCTGTGAATTTAGCCAACCACGCATATTGGAACCTTGGTGGACACAATAGTGGAAATATTCTGAAAGAGGAAGTTCAGATCTTTGGATCAAAGATCACACCTGTTGATTCTCAACTCATTCCAACTGGGAAGTTTCAATCAGTAAAAGGAACCCCATATGATTTCCTTAAACCTCATACTGTTGGAAGCAGAATTAAGCAACTTCCTAAGACCAATGGGTATGACATAAACTATGTGCTAGGTGGTGGATATAGCAAGAAATTGAGGGTGGCAGCTATAGTGAAGGATAAGAAATCTGGGAGGAGTTTGGAGCTGTCTACAAATGCTCCTGGGTTGCAGTTTTATACTGCAAATTTTGTGAAGGATGTGAAGGGAAAAGGTGGGTATGTGTATGAGCCTCATTCAGCTTTGTGTTTGGAGACTCAGGCTTTCCCTGATTCTGTGAACCATCCTAATTTCCCTTCAACTATTGTCACCACTCAAAAGCCATACAAACATTATATGCTCTTTAGGTTTTCCACCAAGTGATTTTTCTTTGCTTTTAATTTTTATGTACTGTACGATGTGGTTGTTGTTGTTGTTGTCATCTCTTAAGCATTTGATTTGTGTATCTTTTGGGTTATGTCAAACTCTGGTTCAGCAGAATAAAGAGGCAAGAGAGGACAAAAATAAGATTAAAAGAAGAGACTCTGAAGTTGCCTAAATTTCCATGATATTTGTTGATTAAGTTTTTTTTTTTATTTATTTAAAGGATGGGTTTGTGTTTTCGTATAGTTGGTACTTGGTACTATAAAATAGTGACAGAGTAAATCGGAAAGTCCAAGAGGGTGCTGCGTTTGTGGCAACATTTGAAAACAGAGGCGTGACATCATACAGGGCAGTATATAATTATACATTGTTTTTACAATAGATTCACTTGTTTTAGAATGAATACGATATATTGTGCAGGGACTTACAAATTTCAAAATAACTGCATGAACTGTAATCCCAGATGGACTGGTTTGTATTCAGTTCCAACAAAACGGGCTTGGATGACCAATTCTTTAAGAAGGGCTGAAAACATCAGCCCAACCTAAATTTCTTTTACGAAGTTCAACCTAGCTAAATTCACTTTTTATTCTTTTAATTAAGTGCTAATTCCTGTAATTATCGCTCCCCAATTTCCTAAATATAAAACCTCATTCATCTAATCACCTGATTATTAACTTAGTTAGAATCACACTATACTACCAAAATACTATAACCGATTACCTTTATAACAACTTCTCTATTATTGATTGATTATTATTGAGGAGCATGATAGAGATATTATTTTATAAAATTTTAAAAAAAATACAAACAATATTGAGAAACAAATTTACATTAAAATTCGACTTGTTTTAATTCTTTTTATAAGAATTTCACAAAATATTATCTAAGTATTTAATGTACTTTTTATCATATTTTCCTTTCACGAACTTTATTCTCTTTTTTCAACACTACACACGCATTCATACTTCCTCTCATTGGTACTCTATTTATATCTCTCACTTGCCCCCTTCTTAATAAGTGTATGATTATAGAATCGATTATTTCTTGCATAGGTGTTGATATTGACTAATTTTTATTGTTTTTCTTAAACAACATAGTTTAGTTATTAGGGCTTATGTACTCCTTTTGTCTCATACTCTCTTTGGTCCCTAATATAAGAGTCAGCCGCAAAAAAAAATGCTTCTTAAGAAAACATGTGAATGTTAGTTGGGTGTCTGGAGTTAATGCTTCTGTTCCAACATTGCCCATATTTATTATGATACTTTTAAGAGAGAGAAATACATAAGAATTAATAAATATGAAAGAGAGTTAGGGGCAAAGTAGGAAAAAACACAATAAATGAGGAGAGAATGTGAGATGAACTCTTACATTAGGGACCAAAACCATTCAAATTTTAGGCTCTTATGTTAGGGACCCAAGGGAGTAATATAAGCTAATGTAGGGAATGATTTGAGTATTTATTGTATTTTTTCACTTTTACCCTTTGTTGACAACACTCCCTCTCTCATCTTCTCCAAACATACATTCTCTCATTTTTTTCTCATCTAATCACCATCTCATTTATCCTCTTCATAAATAAGGGAAAATTTGAAAAAGAAAATGCTCTAGGCATATTTATTATTGTCAACAACTTTTAACATTTTTCTTGAATATAGCAAGTTGGTAAATATTAGCTTATATTGTGGGACAGAGAGAGTAACATTTATAGCTTGTTGTAAAAAAGCTTGGCCCCCAATTTGTCTTTTCTTTTTTTGTTGGGGTTCAAAATAAATAAAAAAATGATAATAGATTATAAAATGAAGAAAAACATCAAAACTCAACCAAATAGCTATTGTTTTTTCAAAAGGAAGTACTATTCTAATTCTAGAGTATAGAGAGAAGACTTGCTTTGATATTATTTATGAGCCAGTTCATTAATTTTTCATATACCTGTATAATTTTACCCATTTTTAATATATATTGATTTTCTTCACACATGATTTAGTGAGTAAAGTTGAAAAGCTGTTAAATTTTAATATATTAAAAGTGACATATAAATAAGGTAATAGTAATAGTTATTTAATATTAGTAACATGTACTACTTCAATTAGCCATATCCCAAATCAAATGAGTGGGAAAGATTGGTGGAAACCGATCAATTGAATCAGAGATCACAATACATTGGTGGAGACAAACTGAAACCACTGGCTTTGTGGATCGTCTGTACATGAAGGGTTATAATGGGCACATATGCATTTGGCGGTGACGATGGTGGATGAGTTATCATCCCTTTGGAGGCACAATTGATGGCCTTCTTCATCAACAGTGGCCCAATGCATTTTTGAATCTGCTATTGCTTTCCATGAAGTTTGGTTTGTTTTGGAGCAATCCACCGTTAGTTGCACTGGATTTCCTTCCCCATTTCCCTTTAAACACTTCAATTTCTGATTTGCATTTGCCAATTTGATTTGTGCTCCCTCTACACTCCATCCACTGATCACTCCTTTGCATGCATTCACTTCTACTTCTTCACCGTTTTCTTTCATCTTGACGCAATGCCCTGTTTTTGGATGATACAATATCTGCGACATGGCCTTCTTTGAACTTGGGTCTTCGCATTTATGCATGAAAAGAACGTCACATTCAGTTATAACTAAGAAACCATTTCATGTTGAAAATGAAGGGACACGTGCAGGAGCTCGCGCACACACATATCTTACTACCTCTGTTAATAATAAGGTAATTTTGAAGTAATTTTGATTCTAAAATTTAACGCTTGTTTTTATACGTTAGCCTTTATATTCATCATTTTATTTAAAATAATTTGTCTAGCTTATAAATTTATATACGCCCACAGTATTATATATGATTAACATAATAGGTATTAATTATGATAGGTCAAGTAATAATGTGATATGATTAAATATTGCCCCAGATAATAAATATTAGTCTAGTTCACTAATCTGAGAAGATAAAAAAGATAAATGAACAAGATAATTTTAAAATAGAGTATTTGATTTCTCTGAAAAATGTATGCATATATGTCTAGAAAATTAGTTTAGAGAACAAAGATAAATGGAAGATAAACTAAGAGGAGAGGGTTTATATTATGGCAAACACTAACTCTAACTAACTAGGACTAGAGGTGGTAGTCTCGTTGTTCCTAAATATAAGGATATTTTACCGAATTTGACTATTAGACTAAAGATGTTAGTTAGACTAATTATTATCACATGATATTACTCATTTACTCTGACAATATATTTTTATTCTCATTAATACCCTTTTGTTTGTTTATTATTGATAAACATTAGTAGTTTAATTTAGTGTGAAAATTTAGAAAATGGTCTTATATATTTAAGAAGGGGGGAATACTTTATTTATTTAGCTTCCTGAATTTCAATAAGTTAGTGAACTAGCTCTAACATATGTTCATGTTTGAATCAGCATTTTTGAAGTGCTTTTTAAGAGAGTGTATGTGAACATGCATACCTTGGAGTGTTTGAACTACAAGGTGAAACCTGTTAGGGAAGTCCGGATAACTAAGCTTTTGCCACTGGAAGTCCAACAATCCATAGGACTCCCCTGCGTTGACATTTCCCTCTCTAAGATAATAGCTCCCTTGCAATCCCCACCAAGCCCATCCCATGTCATTCACTGCAAGATACGTTAAAATACACGACAACCACCGTCCGTTTGATTCACCAATGGACGGTGAGATTGAGGTTCCATATTCTGTCATCAAAAGAGGAACAGGGTTGGAGCCTGTAATGAGGAACGTGGCATGGTAATTTAACTCATTGTGCACTTTTCCACATAGATAGTTCGCAGATTGCTTGCTCCAATCTTTGTGCTCACCAGACATGGTGTAAGAGTGTACCTCATAAGCCAATTTCTCCTTAAATGTTATGTTCATTGGCTTGTTTCTCAGAAAGCTCATATCATTGTCATTGGACAAACCAGAAATGATGATCACCACGTCTGGATTCTCTTGGTGTACAGTTTGTGCTCCCTTTGTCATGTTCCCCACCAACCCATCAACGTTTTGAAGTGGACCACGTGGTTCGTTCCTCAGGCTTATTGCTACCACCTGAAAATTAACATTTCATACTCAACTCAATAATATCCACCAAAGAAAATCAAGGGTAATTACACTAAGGTCTAATGTTGATAAATTATATTACTATAAGTTTTTATTAAATTATCAAATTGATATGAAATTTGAAGACTACTTATACCTTGAATTGTCAACTGACAATTCAAGGTGCCACTAATAATAATTCAGGAAATCTTGATTGGCAGATCAATATGCCACCAACAGTAAATCAGGGCGTACCAAAAGGTTAGTCAATGTGTCACTTCAAAATTTCAATAAATTTCCTTATAAAAAAAAAATTCAATAAATTCCCCACCAGTTCAATTCTATGAGATTTCATATCAATTTGATTACTTCATAGAATCTGATCGTGATAATTTGTCATCCTTGAATGCAATTCCCCTGTAACTGAATGAAATGTAACAGATGTATACTCACATTGGGTTTTCCCTTTAATAACTTAGCAGCCATAGAGAGGCCTTGAAGCCATTCTTGAGGATCAAAGTCAGTGTCACCGAAAAAACCATTGCCATCATTATAAGAACAACACCATTTGGGTTCACTAATGTGATTGTCAGAAATGACCATAATGTTCTGAGCAGCAAGCTGATCCACGACATAAACATAAGACTGAACGTGAGTCATATTAAGAACATTAAGATTGTTCTTCATGATGCCAGCCTTTGCCTCCATCAAGTTCAAAGAATCAAGCGCTTGTTCAACTGTCTGATTATAATAGCGAGTGAACATGAAGGTGGCCCACGTGAGACGCACGCAGTTCAGCCCCATGCTATGCATTTTAACTATAATGTCATTAATAGGTTGTTTGTCTAATCCTTCAGCTAGCATTACGACCATGTGACATGGCCAGTTTGCACAGCATAGCTTCACACGCTGGCCAGTTGCAATGTCGACGAGCCACCGGTTGGTTGCTGATAGTTGAATGCTGTGTGATTGTGATACTAAAAGAGCTAGCAGCATAAACATTGAAAGAAGAAGAATAAGTTGAGAGTGATTTCTCATGGTGAGTTGGCTAGCTATTGTATTAATTATAATATAATGTTGCAAGTCTAATTTATTGGTGTCTTTGCCTTTTGTTTTAGGTTTGCTTGTTAAATAGGCTTATTGGTTACCCAACACATTGCTGTCTCTGTCTCTTAGCAAGTCATTATCTTTTGCTAATCATCCGTCTGTTGTTTTCTTCACAAAAGTACTTATTCTCCTGTTTGGCAATAAAGGAAAACGTATATTTTCCCAAATCTAACAGTTCATTGCGTTTAAGTCAGAAAGAGTTTTCAACTAATCTTCCAAACATCATGCTCTTCCATTACCAATGTCATGGAGTTTTGGCACAAAGATATCTATTTCGTGCAATTCATAAAGCAAAAGCAAAACCCATATTTATTAAATTAAAAATCTTAAGTTTGCTGAAATTAAATTTCACTGTGCCTGTCAGTCTGTAATAGATGTAATTTATTGTGGGGTATTTGGCCATCGTTATACAAACAAATTTTGAGTCTTCAAATTGTTATATACCTTTGGAGTAAAAAATATGGGGAAATCAATTACTAGTCCTAAGGAAAAAACTTAATGAAAATCTAACCCCACAGCATGCTCTAATTTAAAGTGAGGTCTCTTGAGACCTTAACTATATCAAGTCTCAAAAAATAAAGCTCTTGACCCTCTTATAATTTAAGAGGAAAACATAGGCGCAAGAGGACTAAAACATGACTTATTCCAAAGTTAATGGACTAGAAAACATTTTTCAAAGTTAATAGCTAAAATATGACTTTATTTGTCCAAAATTAAGGAACCAAAAATGTATTTTTACTTTGGAGAGGTATGATCCAATGTATGGTATGGTGCAATGATTGATATGTTCGATTGGTAGCTGACAAATCATTGAATTTGTATGATTTTTATATGCTAAATTGGAAGGAATGAACATTATTAAGATGCAATTTTGTCCATAATAGCTCCCATTTTTTGGATTACATTTGAGATATATATTGTCTTATTTGGTGAGTCCTTATATAAAATTATAGAGAATTGTTGAGATTTGATAATATTTCAATTGTTGGGGATTTTCTGTAGCTTTTATTGTGATATTTAGTAGTAAAATTAAGGAGTATTTGATTTATTTCAATTTGACTTGGACTAGAGCATATGGTGGAACCTTTTGAGTTTGAGTAAAATCAAGAATTAAAAGGCCCAAGGCAACATGGTAATTGAAGCATTGTGGGATAAACAAGTTGTGGGCTGTTACAACAAAAACAATCATTTTGGGCTCCTTATGGATGAAACACGTGAAGCTACAAAGGAAGAAAAAAGAAAGAAGCTGCAGGGCGGTGGGAGCTAGCACGTGGGAGAAGAGGAAATTGAAATTAAAAAGAAAGTGAGGGAGCTGCTGCGGAGGGTACAGAGGCAGAGGCGAGAATGGAAAAAAGAGAGAGGGAGGCGAACTGAATAAAAAGAAGAAAGCAAAGTGAGAGGGGGAAGCGGCACATTGGACTCCATTTCTCCTACTCCCTTTCTTCATATGCTCTCTTTTCCCTATATTTCCATCATGATTTGTCTCAACTCTCTCCTTGTTGGTGTTTCCCACATGAGAGGTAACTAAACATTTTTTGCTCTTGAGAATGGTTTGAGATGGCTTGAGCTCATATGCTTATAATAGGGGAGTTTAGTTCTTTTATTTCTCTTTATATTTATGATTTTCCTAGATTTAGGTTTGTCATGTATAATTTGGATTATTATGTTTATTTGAGTTTGATTGTGGTTTTGACTTGTAATGAGGGATTTGGACTCAACAATATGTATGTTCATACATATGTTCTTTATAATTCATGAGATATCTCTATTTACTCATGGTATTGGTAGATAGTTTATTGAATTGAATTGTAATTGAACCTAATGCATTGCAATCACTAATCACACTCTAGGGTAATTAATAATGTCTATTTGAATGGGTTCATGAGACTAGGCATTAGACTTGCCGGTTGGTGAGGTTTCGTAATTTAGGAAACCTAGAGAAAACTCAAAGGTGCTAAAGGGCTTCACAATGCCTAATTGGATGGGGTTCCAACAATTAGGTATTGGACTCATGGGTTCATGAAGTTTGGTAAATTAGTACATTAGCATCCTAATTGACTTCCCGAATATATTAATTGAGCTAGGATAGTTATTCTCAATCATTTCCCAAGAGCAATCCCATTTTTATTTATCAAATCTTTACTTTTTCTCAATCCTTATTTTCTCTTTTGCATATCACACCTTTTACTAATCTTCATTATTAATCTATAACAATTTTCCTTATTTCAAACAAGCTTAGCATTTAGTTACTAGGAAATTAATTGCATTTTTTAGGCTCCTTTGAGAACGACACCCGGGTAACTTTTGCTTACTTTGAGGTCCTAAATTTCTTGAAGAACTAGGCCCAAGGCACACTACACCGACCGCTAAATCGGTATCCTTCAGTAGCGGAGATGTTCCATCCATCTTTGTAGTTTTGGTTTAGGACTTAGAATTTACTTAAGTTTTCACCACATGACCATTAATTAGTTTCCCCGAATTGACATCCTTTTTTAAACATTTTTCTTTCTATATTTTTAGATTTGGATTCTAAGTAGGATGCGCTATATAAATTATAAATCCAATCACATACTAATAAGCATAATTTGTCAATTAGTGTTAAATTTTCAATACAAAATATTATCCGCCCATTGAGATTTACCTTAATTCATGAGTAACTTTTAGGCAATCTCAGTTTGCCACCACACTTGCGGTCTCTCCAAGCACAAGCAAATAAATAAGATCTAATGTGGATATTTTAATATGAGTGGACAACCTAGCTGTGAAATAAATTTTTTTTGGACTTACAAATTTAAAAAACCACAACTTATTTTATTGGGTTAAAGGTTATTCTAGCCACTAAACTATTATGAAAGTGTCAATTTGGCCTACAAAAAACAAGCGGTCTCATTCTGGCCACTGAACAATAAAAATGGTTCAATTTGACCACTAAGATACTAAAATACTAAAATACCTTTAAGATTTAATTAAAATAATTTTGAGAATATGCGTCCCACTTTTAAGAATAAAAAAATCACTCATCATCCTACTCCACCTCTCTGCCTCTCTCTCCTCCCTCCTTCATCCTTCTCGTCAACCAAATCCACCGTCCCATCCCTCTTCTTCCTCTTCCTCTGATGCCTCCTACAAAAGAAGAGGCCTCTTCTTTCTTCTCTTCCCACACACCTCACTCTCTCTCACTCTCTACAAACACACACTCCCCATTTCCCCACTTGCATTTCCAGATTCTGGCTTTACTGTTTGTGTTGAAAAAATTTGCTAACTTGATTGGATCGGAATCTGATCATATTTTAGCTTTACTCATTCTTTTTTTAATGAGTGATTTTTTTATTTTTAAAAGTGGGACCCACATCCTCAAAAATTATTTTAATTAAATCCCAAGGATATTTTAGTATTTTCCAGTACCTCAGTGGTCAGATTGAACCATTTTTATTGTTCAGTGGTCAGAATGAGACTGTTTATTGTTTGTAGGCCAAATTGACACTTTCATTATAGTTTAGTGACTAGAATGACCTTTAACCCTATTTTATTTACATGGCAAGTAATTGTTTCTAGGGCATAAAATCATGTTAAATTATTTACATCAGATCGACCTATTTGTTTGTTTGGGCATAAACATTAATAAAGAGCACAGATAACATGAATACTCGGTTCACATTAAATTTATCTAGATTCATTACTTTTATGAAAGTAGGATAGGATTTTTCTTGGGCCGGGTTTTGCAAGATGTCGCTTGCCAAGACATGGTCATATGGATTCGAACATGTGCGAAGTGCCACTATAGGGCCCTATTCGCGCCACTGCACAACAAAAGTGCTGGCTACATGAAAATGGTACTCCTTCTAGTCCCTAATATAAGAGTTAGCCGCAAAAAAAAAACGTTTTTTAAGAAAACATGTGAAGGTTAGTTGAGTGTCTGAAGTTAATGCTTCTTTTCCAATATTACTCATATTTATTATGATACTTTTAAGAGAGAGAAATACATAAACATTAATAAATATGAAAGAGAGTTAGGGGCAAAATAGGAAAACATGCATTAAAATGAGGAGTGAATATGAAATGAGAGCTCTTATATTAGGGACCAACCATTCAAATTTTGGTCCTCTTACGTTAGGGACCGGAGGGAGTATTATTTATAAGCAAAGATTACACTATTGGTTTACGTTTATAATAAAATTATTTTTTTTGATATATCGTTTATAGCAAAATTCTATTACATGTGGCTAATGTTAATAATTCGCAATTTTATTGATATAATGGTTGCGTTCTTTATATATAGAAGGAAAGATTTATTATTGGTAATTTCGCAATAAGCCCCAATCACATCCATGACCATGCTAGCTACCATCTGATGACATTTGCATATTTATAAATTTTCTCTTTTTCTTTCATTTCCACTCGATCATTATCACCCAAATGTATATACATCATATATATAATTATTGGGCTTACATCAGAAAATCAACCTGTGTCTCCGTACCTAAATAAATCCGATCGAGCCATCTAGAGCTAGCTGATTCCAACACATATTATTTATTAATTAACCTAATTAACTCCGACTATCATATCACATTGGTTGGAACAAACTGAAACCATTGGCTCTGAGGATTGTCCATGCACGAAGGATCAGAATCTGCACAAATACATTTGGCCGTGATGATGTTGTAGGAGTTAGCATCCTTTTGCAAGCACAATGTATTGCCTTGTGCATCCATGGCAGCCCAATGCATACCTGACTCTGCTATGGCTTTCCAAGAAGTTTGGTTCGTCTTTGAGCAATTCTTCGTGAGTTCCACTGTTTGTCCTTCCCCGATCGCCTTCAAACACTTAACTTTCTTTGAAATCCCCAATTTGATCTGTGTTCCTTCCACACTCCACCCGCTCACTTTATTACATTCATGCACTTCCACTTGATTCTTCTTTATATTCTTCACACATAGGCCACTTTGTGGGTGATACATTATATTCGACATGGCCTTCTTCGAGCTTGGGTCTTCGCATATATAAAAATTGAAAATAATTTTAAATAATAACAAACTCAACTAGGTGATATGCATATGGGAAGTAGTTTGTGTGATCGTCACTTTCATGAGCACCTAAACCTCATCAAATCTGAATCATTCAAATTCTGCATTCAATTGTCTAAAAAGTGTGACTTATTTTTATTTTATATTCAATAATCATTAAACAAACATTTTAATGATATAGTAAAATTTAAATCATGACCCTCCAGATTAGATTTTAACGGCTAATTATGAGCACCAAAACAAATTCCTACATTTATGGATATGTGAGTGTGTATATTGCAATAAAAAAATAGGGACAATTGTACCTAAATACTAAATAAAATATTGAGTTTTAGATAAATCTATTGGCAGCTCCTTCATATTGTCATTGTTAATAGTAGTCATTAACAACTCCTTGTGTCCTCTTTTAAATTAAACATTTGACATGAAATTAGCGTGTAATTGTCCCAAAAAATATAATATGTACCTTGAAGTGTTTTAAGCACTAGCTGGAACCTTTGAGGGAACTCAGGGTAGCTAAGTTTGCGCCATTTGTAGTCCAACAAGCCATAGGACTCTCCTGGATTTACATTACCTTCTCTAAGGTAATAGCTACCTTGCAATCCCCACCAAGCCCAACCCAAGTCATTAACAGCCAGGTACGCCAAAATACAAGTCAACCATCTTTCATCTGATTCTCTTCTCGCAGACAATGGCATCCCATATTCAGTCAACAAAAGAGGAGAAGGGTCCGAGCCAATGGTCAAGAACGTGGCATGAGAATTTAACTCGTTGTTTACTTTGCCACATAAATAATTCGCAGATTCCTTGCTCCAATCTTTGCGCTCACCAGACACGGTGTAAGTATGTACCTCATACGCCAATTTATCCTTAAACCTTACGTTCAATGGCTTGTTCTTCAGAAAGCTCAAATCGTTGTCGTTGAAGAAACCTGAAATGATGACTATCACGTTTGGGTTCTCTCGTTGAACAGTTTGTGCTCCTAGTGTCATATTGCCGTACCACACATCTTGGTTCTGAAGTGGACCACGTAGCTCGTTGCGCAAGCTTATTGCCACCACCTAAATTCACAAATCATTATAATCTCATCGAATTAATAATATTCGTCAATTATATACAAGGAATCACACGTAGAGCCAAATAATCAAGATTGAGGGTTAGTTTATATGACCCCACTCCAATCAACTTTTGAGAGCTTATAAAATGATGAGCACCTAACCGTCATTTTAAGTATTAAAATATCATTGTTCCATAATAAAATAAATTAATTAATTATCTTTACTTTAGATTCAATATCCACTAAAATATTTTTAAAAAAACAAATAAACATAAAACATTTAAAGGGAAAGGAGCACCAAATAGCATGGTAATTTTTAAAAAATGCACCTAATAATAACATGTAATTTTAAGAATGCAAACTTGACACTCATAATTTAAACGGGATGCCGAGTAGCATGGTAATTTCTAAAAGGGGCTTCCACTAGCAGGAAAACATAACTTCAATGAAAGAAAAAACAAGTGTGGCCAATTTTGAGTTACAAATGCTAACTTTTCACCTCAAAATTACCATGTTACTAAGTGCATCTTTTAAAAATTACCATGCTATTAAGTGCACATTTTCTCAACATTAAAAATAGACCGTTATGTTATCAGATCTGATGAAGTTTGGATGCTCAGTCTTGACTCACGTTGGATTTTGTCTTCAACAATTGAGCAGCCTTGGAGTGCCCCAGAAGCCATTCATTATGATCAAATTTAGTGTCACCAAAGAAAGCATTCCCATCACTAGCAGAACAACACCATTTGGGCTCACTAATGTGATTATCAGAAATAACCATAATGTTCTGAGCAGCAAGCTGATCCACCACATAAGCGTAGGCTTCAGGGTGAGTCATACTAAGGAGTTTACGATTGTGCTTGTAGATTCCGGCCTTTGCATCCTTCAAGTTCAGAGAATCGAGTGTTTGGTGAAGGGTGTTATTAGAGTAGCGAGTGAACATGTGTGTTGCCCACGTGAGACGCACACAATTAAGCTTCAAATGGTGAAGTTGAAATATAATGTTCTTTACGGGTTGCTTGTCTAATCCTTCTGCAAGCATCACACTCATATGAGATGGCCAATTCGCACACAGTAACTTCACGCGTTTTCCTGTGCGTGAATCAACGATCCATCTGTTACTTGCTGAGAGAGGAATGCTATATACTTGGGAGGCCAATAAAGCCACCATTGAAAGTATAAAAATCAGTTTTGAGTGCTTTTCCATTGTTGAGTTTATGGATATATTTGGGTTTGGGTTCAGTGCTCAAATAAACATATCCACTATTGCCTCACCCCTTTTTCTTTGGTTGTACATGACACAACACACGTGATCTGAAGGCCCACATTTAGGAGAAAAGGCATATAGTGAGCTTAAGGGAGTTAAGGAACGGAAAGAAAATTAAAACAACTTTTGTAATTAACCAAAATATTGAGAATTAAATTCTGTGTATTGAATGGATTCACCAGAATGGATAAGAGCTTAGTCAGCTAGTTAAGGAAAAATCAACTGCCATATTTTGGAAGTTAGCGCTTAATGGCATTGGATTTTTTAATTAGATTTGTAGATACTAATATAAAATAAATGTAAGAGAATTTTTTGTTTGATTTGTTTTCTGGCTTCGACAATTTTTTTTATTTTAGAAGTTTTTTATTACAATTGTATATGTTTTCTTTATTGTCTGAGTAGGGGTATGTGTTGTCGATTATACTACCTCCGGTCCTAAATATAGGACTTAATTGACTTTTTTTAGAGATTAAGGTTGCGAAATAGGTTATTAAATGATGATATATTTGATATATTTTTAGATTATTCATTAATTTATAGGTAAAATAAACTAGTTTAAGAGAAAAAATTAGGTAAATCAATTTATAATTAAATTATTTTGCTTTTTTGAGGATTTTCTAAAAAAGTCAATTAGGTCTTATATTTTGGACGGGAGGGAGTATGTTGTGTGAAGTAAAAAAGTTTACATTTTTTTTGTAAAAAATACAAAGTTGTTATTATGATTTGGTACTTCGTGTTCGTCAAAATAAGAGAAGAGTTTTTGTTTTTTGATCAAAATAATAAGAGAAGAGTTGAACGCACTGTACTTTTTTTTTTTTGCCAATGAACGCACTGTACTTTCACCAATAACAATCATATTGAGAATACCAAATCTTTACTGTATCAAAAAAAAAAAAGAATACCAAATCTTTTAGCTTTCATTTCATTTGTTTAAAATTCATTTTAAAATTCTTTTATTCCAAAACTCGCTTTGAGCGTAACTATATATTAAAAAACATATAACTTGAGTTTATAATTAAATTAGCCCTTTGTTTTTATAATTCTGTTCATTCACTATCTAATAAATATATTATTCTTGTACCTCTTTTATTTCTTTCCTCCGATTTTTTAATGAATCCATTGATGTAATTAATACAAAAGATTTGTAACCCTCTCTCATAGACATAGAAATTTTGAGTATAAAATTTCTATGCAAGGCGTAACATTTAAAAAGTATAAATACCTTGAGGTTTCACATTTAAACCTGTATTAAATATGGAGAAGTTATTAAGTTTATACGTTGATGTATTTAATACAAAAGATTCAATTTGTAACACTCACATAGATAGACACAGGTAAATTTTGAGTTTACACAGGTGAATTTTGAGTTTACAATGGCTATGCATGGTGTAACATTAAAAAATATTAATACCTTTTTTTTTGGACTGAAAAACAATATTAATACCTTGAAATTTCAAATTTGAACCACTATAGAGAAGTTAAGTTTATACGTTTATTTCTCTAGTTTACATGCACATATGCATAAAAGAGCAAAGATCTTGTTACCAAAAAAAAAAGAGCAAAGATCTACACTAAAATTGGAAAAAAGGTCTGTTTTAATTTTATATTTACTTTCTGGTGCCAAAAAAAGTTTATATTTCACTACAAAAAGCAGACAATTACCAATAATTTCAGTAATGAAATAAGCAGACAATTACCTATAATTTCTAATGAAATTTACTACGCGCATGATGATGCCTTAACAGGTTATGTCCATTACGGTATGAAGATGTTTGTAAACTACTCCTATTATATTTATAATATTTATCCTTTTATTAATATAATTATATTTTATCCTGTACACACTTTTTATTATATTTGAATTAATTATGAATCACTTTTTAATAGTTAAATTATAATTTATATATTAAAATTTATATTCTTAAATAAATAATCTTTTATATTCATATATTTTACATCAAATATTTGGTATTTCAATTTTTTTATAATAATATTTTTTTGTAAAAACTTCTATTCGATAAAATTTTCAATAATTATTTTCTCATTTTTATAACTATTAGTATTTTAATACTTTTTTATCAGAATTAGTATTTTAATACTAAGATCTACTAACAAATAACAAATTATTTTTTATCGTATTTTTCTATAAAATACAATAAATTGATATATATATATATATATATATATATATATATATATATATATATATATATATATATATATATATATATATATCAATCAGAGTAAACACAAAAATTGTGAGAAAATCATTTACCAACAAAGTAAATGGATAATTTTATCCTGCCAAATTCAAAAACTATAACTTAAAGAAATTCAAAACAATTCAATAAAGATCAACATAAGTCATCTAATTAGCAAATCAGTAGTAAACTGTATGTTTTTTAATATCCAACTTTTCCGTTTTTGTGGCTACACAACAACAAAGTTAAAAATATCTCTAACTTTTCACGATGTCAAAAAAACTTTTTGCGCTCATTTTCCAATCCCATGCGGTAAACATTATATGTAAAAACATGTATTCATGACCTCGGCAACAATTTCTTCCCCATAAACTCACATATGTACATCACACACTTCAAAACAAAAACCTAAAACATCACACATTTCAAAACAAAAACCTTAAAAAAGATTCAAAACGGATATGAAAAGGAAGAAGATGCGGAAGAATGGAATAAGGAAGATGAACTTTAATTTTAGTTGAGTTATTAAAGTAAGTGGGCCAACACACCAACCCGACGGGCTAGCCCGATTCAACCCAATATAATCGAGCTAGATGGTTGTCCATACCCAATATAAATGGGCTCCGACTTCTTCATCTCAACCTGTTTTTTTAAAAGAAAGTTGAGTTAAAAACAGGCAGAGTTGAAATTTCCAACTCTAAATTCTTACAAATTAAGGATTGGTAGTTGAGTTATTAAATATAGACATAAATATACCATTTTCTCAATTTTTCCCTAATATAACTGAACTTTATCAACTTTGAATATTTATTAATGATAAAGGGTAAATTGGGAAAGTGACAATTAATGTGGATGTTGGTGGCTTATATCAAAGCTTGAGAGAGCATGCAAGTTTTGTTGTTGTGGTATCAAAAGTAGCACGCGACTAGAAAACGTGAATAGAAAACATACAAGTGGTATCAAACATGAGGCAAAAGCATGCAACACAATTAAAAAATTTTCAATCTAAGATCATGTATCATTAGCTCCTGAATCATCAAATAATTCTATAGATCAAATAAATAAATCAATTAATATCTTCTAACTCAATTTTATTCTTAACATTTCCAATTAACAATAATATATATGCAAACAATGAAAATAAGATCGGTTTCTATTTCCTCTTCACTTTGGAACACCGTAAGCATTTTTACTTCTCTTTGATTTGGTTTCTTGAATGTATGTTCTTGACTAGTGTTTATTGTTTACATCATTAGAGGATGAATGAAGATATATTTTAGAAGCTCAATCAGCCCAATGAAGGAGTAGGTTGTTATCGCTGTCATTGCTCTATGATATCAATAGCGGAGGAGTAGTTTGCCATCAAAGCGGTTCACTTGGCAATCGGAGAAGATGAGGGTGGGGGTGGCCAATAATGGGAAGAAGGGCATCCGAGATAAAAGAGGAAGGAAGCAACCAACAATGCAAAACGCATCGGGATTCTTTTAGCTAGTGAGAGTGACAAGTGCTTCATTTTTATTACCTTATGGTATTTAGTTCAGGATATACCAATATATTATTGCACCTCCAAAAATTAGAATGGGGTATTTGACGCACATTGTACTTGTGATATTCTAAAAGACAATTGCATACTAGTTAAGTAAGAGATTTAATTTTACAGTGGTCTCAGTGAGTTGTTAATTAATGATAAATAGTACTACCTCCGGTCCTAAATATAAGACCTAGATAACTTTTTTTTGGAAAGATTAAGGTTGCGAAATAGGTTATTAAATCATGACATATTTGATATCTTTTTAGATTATCCATTAGCTTATAGGTAAAATAAACTAATTTAAGAGAAAAAATTAGGTAAATCAATTTATAATTAACTTATTCTTTGCTTTTTTTAGGATTTTTCAAAAAAGTCATCTAGGTCCTATATTTAGGACCGGAGGGAGTACTAATTAACTCATGAAAAAGTTCTCACTTGACCTATCTAATATTATACTCCCTCCGGTCCTAGATATAAGATCTAATTGACTGTTTTAGAAAATCCTATGAAAAGACAAAATAAGTTAATTATAAATTGATTTACCTAATTTTTTCCCCTTAGATTAGTTTATTTTACCTATAAACTAATATATAATTTAAAAATATATCAAATATGTCATGATTTAATAGTCTATTTCGCAACCTTAATCTCTCCAAAAAAAGTCAATTAATCCCTTGTTGGAGACCTAGTTGCAATTGTCCCCATCATAAAAAAATTTAAAATAATTAAGATAATGGGAAAAACTTACATCAAGTTACTTTCTCCAGGTTCTCAAGTTCTTTTAATATATGAGTGACACGTGTCCTTTTATAACAAATTGGTTGTTATAAAAGTACACGTGTCACTCCTATATTAAAAGAACTTGAGAACCTGGAGAAAGTAACTTGACCTAAGTAAGGTGCTAAGATAATAACAAGCTGTAATTAGTAAAAGCTTATTTTCACACACGTAACACCCCCCCCCCCCCCCGGCTAACCAAACAAAATTCACGTTTGACGTTTGACCAAAAATACTTGGGCTGATGGCTGCTAAAATACTTTTTTATTTTGATGTTAAGTTTTGCCAATATGATTAGAAATTGTACGGGTACGGTATAAAGCTAAAAGGAAAAATTAGATTATCTTGTTTTATAAAAAATATATAAACTATAAAAATGTACCAATAAACTATTTATAGCTTAATAAATTTTTGGGTTGGTATTTAATAAAAAAAAATTGGGTTGGTAAATATTTAAATAATTTTTTAAAAAAATATACTTATCTTTATAATCAATATGTGAATGAAATATCGACATCACCACTAAACCAATAATTCATAAGAAATCATCTACCAGGCATATTTCTACAGTTTAGCTCATGTCTAATAACATTTCGACGAGTACGCAATGGGTGCATTAATAAGTACCAATTTAACTTACCATGCGCGCTGCCTTCATAAATATAAATTAGCTAGCGTGCTTTCAATCTAATTTCTACTCAACAATATCTATCATGCATTTATAACATTTAAAATAAAAGAGGTAGCTAACCAAAGGTTCATCATGACCATTAACATTTAAAACCAGACAAAACATTGTTTAAAGCAATACTTAGATCCACACATAAAATTAAAGCACAACATACTGTTTTCTACTACGAGCAAGTCTGCAACTATTGTTGAACAAGACTTGTATGTTTTATAATTACTCCTATGCCTCACTTATTTGAGAGAGAAAGATATCTTACTGCAAAAGCACAATGAATTAATGACGCAATTACTAATTTAGCAATGGAATTCAGTTGGTAAAGACCGAATTCCATCACTAAATCAAGAATTCCTTCACTAATACATTGTGTTTCTGAAGTAACCTTTTTATGTGAGACTGCAAATTAAAGCATTACGCAGGAGATCAAGGCATTGGGCTGGGACAGGGAAGAGGATAGTGAGGGCGAAATGGGGAGTTGGGTAAGCTCCTGGAGGAGGAGGCAGCTGAGGAGGAGGAGGACGGGCCGGCCCGCGTGGGCCCATGAATCTCAATGCCGGCCCGCGTGGCCCCATGATGAATCTCAATGCCGGCAATCATGTTACCAGTGGAGTGGACGTTTATAGTGAGAGGCTCACGAAGCAATAATGGCTCCAACATATTCACAACCTCAGACATGGTTGGCCTTGCACTAGGAATAGCGGTAACGCAGCATTTTGCCACGTGGATAAATGCATGAGCTTCACGTCTGGGATATTGACCTTCAAGACGAGGATCCATAAGCCTTAGATACTTCCTCATGTCTGCTAAGTACGGCCTGGCCCACTGAGGCAGGTTGACCTCGCCACGTGGCTTGCTCTTGTCATTAGCTCTTCGCCCCGAGATCAATTCCAAGAGAAATACTCCGTAACAGTACACGTCACTCTTCAAACTCAGGTGGCCTGCAAATATATATCGACATTATGTTCATCATGCAACTTAATTAATTAGAAGCTAACATCTCAGTGAAGGTGTATGTGTGGTTTGTGAAGGAGAAACATTATATTGAGGATTAATTCTTACGACCTACTTCGATATACGCAGCTATATATACTAGTTTTAGTTACCTATTTGACCTTTCATATTTAATATAGAAAACATGAGTCAGAGAAGTTGCTAGCAAGAAATAATCACACAACAACTGCAACAAGTTGAACGCGTCCTTATTCTTTAGGCTAAAATCACACAAATTAAATGACAGGAGATTTGGCTACAAGAGTGAATGGTTACTGATATAGAAAGCCCATTGAGCTATTATGATTAAGCTTGGCGTAAAAATTTAATTGGATAAGTTAACAACATATCATAAAGTTAACTAAAGGGTAGTGAGAATTTGAAGCAATTTTTAAAGATCAATCATAATTCTTTAAGGTTTAAAAGTAAATGAAAGACCCATGAAACCAAGAAGAAAAAGCATAGACTTGCAAATAGAGTAACATAGCTATATAGATATACTCCCATTCATAGTAAGGATGATCCAATAAATTAAACTGACCTGTCGCGATATATTCAGGAGCTGCATACCCAACTGTTCCCATCACACGGGTGGACACATGAGTTTGGTCCCCCTTTGGACCATCTTTCGCGAGTCCGAAATCAGAGAGCTTCGCATTGTACTCCTGAAATTAATAGAAAAATGTGAGATGCTGGAAAAACCGTACATTGAAAACAAGCATTATACATATACATGTGTGTAATTAAGTTGAAAACTTGAGTCTCAATACTGACAGCATCTAGAAGGATATTAGATGATTTGAAGTCCCTTAAGATCACCGGTTTGTCAGACTGTTCATGCAGAAATGCAAGGCCCCTCGCTGAGTCAAGGGCAACTCTCACTCTCATTCTCCATGGAAAGGGCGCTGATGACCCTGCTTAATCAAACACACTACAATTATTATATGTTCATATATTTGACTTCGCCTTTATATTATAAGCGTACCATGTTCATGTGACTAAATTCTGAAACAAAAATAAATTGAACTAAAATAACAGGCTTCCGGCTACACAATTCACAGTATCCGCCGTTGGAAACAGTAATACATGATTCCCTGCCTCCACACTTTATATTTTTGAATGGCTTTTAGTGCTCTCTCTTTACACATTGTTAGGGACCAAGCCTTTGACAAGGTGTATAATGAATCTAGTTATTAATTGCAAGTTGTACTAGGCCTCGTGATTTAGCACGTACGGATAATTATACAAACATCTCTTGATTAAAATAAACAAATTAAACTCTCAAAAAAAAAAAACAAATTAAAGCTCAGAGACACATACTCCTATGAAGGTGGTTGTCCAAGCTTCCTCGAGGCATGTACTCGTACACCAACACCCTTTTTTCTTCCTCAATGCAGTAGCCTATCAATCTAACTACATTCGGATGCACCAGTTGTCCAAGATAATAAATTTCAGTCTGTAATAGTGAAACAGGAAGACATGAAATTTTTCTTTAGTTGTACAAAATAAACAAGTAAATGCAAAAGCAAATCCATGAGAGTGAGAGCTACACACACATATAGCATGTTAATTAATTAAAACATAATTAGGGCGAAGGATGAGGTGTCATACAAGCCATTCTCTGTGGCCTTGAACTCCTGCCAGGTCGAGAACTTTGACAGCAACTGCCATCGTCCTGCCAGTGGGTGATCTTGATCGTCTGATTATACCTTTGAAAACGCAACCAAAACCGCCTTGGCCAAGAATGTTGCTTGGCCTAAAATCATTTGTGAATTCCTTCAGCTCATCAAAAGAAAAACTTCTCAGATTGTTAGGAAAATTTTGCGCCTCCAAGTGCGTCACGACGGCTGATGAGGCATCAGCTTCAGCATCAGCATCAGCAACAGCAACAGCGACAACAGCATCAGCATTAGCATCACCGCCTGATTCGGATTGGCTGGGAATAAGAACGTCTTCTCTTTCGGCTGATGAATAACAGGAAAATCATATTAAATCAAACATAGAAGAGAAAAGAATGCACGTTTGCCCTCGACAAGTTCATAATTAATTGAAAAAATAGCATTGTTTAGTGTACTGGTACTGAAATGACTGCATTATGCACAAACATTATAAGGAATTATTTTTTTTACCATATTATAAGGAATTAATTAAGAATTTAAAGGGAGGGGGGGGGGGGGGGTTGAATTGCAAATGTAATGGTAAATTTTTCGCTCTAGAGCAATGTTCCCTTAGAAAGTTTTCTTAGAAAATTTATATTATTACCCGGAAGTATCAAAGAAGTAATTTTGCCTTTTATCATCAAAATATTAATTTTTATCATTTAATTCGCTATTAATTATAAACTAGTGTAAAGTAATATTGCTACTTTTTGAAAATTACAAGGCAATTTTTGTAAAGGAAAAAATTTGGTCGAGGAAAAAAATAATCAAGGCAATTTTAAGGTCAAAAAAATTTGAAAAATAAAAGCTTTCGAGTACAAAACTTTCCGGAAAATTTTGGACAATAATTCACATAAAACAAAACAAATATAAGAAAAATTCATTTTTGAAATAAAAAAATAAACTGGAACCTTCCATTGAACAATAAAATAATGACTACAATATACTTTTGGTTTCTTATATTTGTATCAAATATAACACCGTTAGTTTTATTTAATAGAAAATTTTAACTCTAAAACTTTAATTGGAAATCCTATAGTTAAATGTTTATAAAATGGTTATATTTTATTATTTATTAAACAAAACTAATGGTGTTAACAAAAAATTATAAAAGGTGCACTTTTCAAACATAAGAGACCAAAAGAAAATTTGATACAAAAATAAAAGACCAAAAATATACTAACATTTATCATTATTTTTCATACCCATTAATATATTGATTGGTCGCAATCATAAGGTTTAATGAGTGTTTAAAACTAATAACAAAACAATAAGGATCTCATATAAGTTCCTCATCAGAGAATTAATCACAAAAGATTCATGTGACAACTCAAAGGTTTCCATTGACAACTCTAAGGACTGGATTGACAACTCACTGGACTTGATTGTTATTAATTCCTTATAAGGGACGTTGTGGTGTTTTTACAAAAATCTAACCCTCATTTAACCATATATACTTCGCACATGTACTACCATCAACATAGGAAAACTCTTGATGCATCTAATAAACATTAATAATGCTGCAGATCGACACATTTAAAAGGCAGCGATGGACAGAATTCACGGAAAACCATATTAATTATGGTAAAATCCCATGACACATTTATCATGAGTCAACAATTGAGATAGTCATTGGCAGCCGTAGAGCCGCTAGCCTGTTTTGATTGAAGTCGTTAGGGCAAATTTAAGTGGCTGCCTGTATTTACTGTTGACGCCAAAGAATATTATGAGAGCTTAAGACAAATTAAAATTCTTAAATGCTTGTTATTAATAAAAATATATTCTTAAATGCTGGTGACTTAGCACATTAAATTAGATTAATGTCTATTCAAGTTTCTCCCCTTGAAGAATAAAGTTGAAAACCCAGAATAAATGTCATCCAGCAATTTCATAGACTACTTTGTCTGAATCTGACTCCTAAACGTATTCAGAGTTGATTTTGAAATATTGGCCGGGTGGTCTCTCAATTTTCAAGGACCGACTTTTGAGCCGTTTTTCTTTTTGTTTTGACTGAAACCTTCGAGCCGTTTGCAAATAAGTTAAATATGGAAATCCTCAAAGTGTGGCTCTTAAAAATGAGTGCCATTTTGCAACTTAAGAGCCCTTTCCACTGAAAATTATATTTTCACTGGAAATGGCACAAAGAAAAAAGCTTGGTAAGTGGTAACGATAAAAGAGAAATGACATATGACATTGATCATAGACGAAGCTATGAAGATTTGATCTGTCACAAAACAAATCAGCACGTCAATCGCTCACCTGCAAACAGACAATCCTTAAGCTGAATGCATGACACAGAATCAGGACGACGTCAAATAATCATGCACAGAATTATTGGTTTTGTCTATTTAAAAATTCATAGCAAATTCACAAAACAAAAATCAAACAAAAAAGAAAAAACTGATGATGCAAACACCATCGTGTGGATTAATATATTTAATTTATACCAGCTACAATAGCAGGGCCTGCAGCAGCGTCTGCTGCGTCCGGCTTAGGCTTGAAGAGAATGCAGCCACTGATGATCAAACTCAGCTTCGTCCACCATTTCTGGATTCGTACGTTCATATCACCAGCCATGTCTTCACCTGCAAATTAAGTTTCATTATTTACGCACCACCGTCCACAATAAATGCACCGAAGAACAGAAACGACAAACGCAGAAAGATAGAGAGACAAGCAAACATGAAAACTCCAAACCCTTGAGTAAGTCAGGGGAAGAAAAAAGAAATCGAAATTAGCAGAGAAGCCAGTATTAATAAAATCATGAAACACGAACGAATGATGCAGAAAAAAAGCTCTCGATCGCTTAAAAAGGGACATGAAGACGATGAAAGAGACATGCAAAACCAGAAGAGAGAAATATCACCAGAGAGAAGCCTCACGGAGAGAAAAGAGAAGAGAGGAAAGTAGCGAATTGAGAGAAACGCTTGTGTTGAACGTAAAGAAAGAGCGGTTTATATAGAAGTGGCTGACCACTGTGAGAGTGAGTGAGCCTCACAGGTGTCACAATCTGGTGAGATTCAAACACGTCATAGTCATGGTGGGTGCTAATTACAAAATTCTTTGATTTTATTTTTAAGAAAGTGAAATATACCACTAAATTTTAATACATGTCATATCTAATTAGATTGTATACTCCTTCTAGTCATAAATTTAAAACTATTTTACCTAATTAAATTAAATTAATGATGTTATTTAAGTTAATTTAAGTCACATTATATTATCAATGCACACCCATAATCTATTTTATACTCACTCTGTCTCACTTACTTGTTTATTATTAAAGAGTATTAGTAAGGATAGTTTAGAAAAAGTTGGAAACAATTTGAATGTGGTCTTGTATCTAGAACCAAATTGCATCTTGAAAGTGATTTTATATTTAGGGTGATAGGGATAGTTTATAAAAAAACAAATTAGTTTTGAAGAAAAAAAAATATAAATACATGCAATTTAAAATGATATATTTTGCATCATTACATTTTTTCTAAAAATATCAACCAACTCTTATAATAATTATGATGAAACAAGTACACTTTATGGCACAGTGAAAAGGAGAGAGAGAGATAGAGGGAGACAAATATTAATAAAGGATGTTTGTTACTCATTGAATGGGATAATTAATTTGAAATGGAAATGCATACATCAGAAAAGGAAAAAGGCATCAAAAGACTATTTATTTCAGTCCCACAAGAAATTAAAGAAAGAAAACATTGAGGAGAAGAGCAAAACGCAACATCTCACGAATCTTGTGAATAATATATATATTTTGATTAATCATCGTCCAATTAATTAATTCGGACTCGAGAAGTATTACCGTATGAGTATTACCCACATAGGTAAGGTTATCCCCTCTCCCAATCTAAAAGCTTCTTGAGATTCAACCCCCAGGGCAAAATTACTAACGCATTTTTGCATTCCCTGATAAAACTGTATATTGTGTTTATAAAATGAAATAAAATAAAAAAACTGTATTGTGAATTTCAATTATCTGCAGGATCAAGGTTCATGAATTCTGGGATTTTCAGTTGCAAACTTTCGTTGACTTACTTCAAATTTATTTCTTATATATCACTCCAATTAATTAAATTTGTCTGGTTATATAACCATTTCAACAATATTATTAACTCAAATTTAGAGATGAGTGTATCGAGTTGGATTTTCTATAAAAAATACGTGTAGTGATAAAAAGGGGTAAATGTACATTTTTTTTTGTGATAAAATTTTAGGAAGGGTTTGGGCTCAACCCAATCCAAGAGTAGGGAATCTAACTCATGATCCACCGAGGTCTGTCCCTGTGGGCTCTGGGGTATGACCAGCAAGCCCATTCTAATTGTCCACACAAGTATGTTACTCCCAACTTCACTAAGCTACGGAATGTCTCCCCAAGCGCTGCGATGAAGACACCACACTAGTGTCACTCCTCAGGATCGAACTCGCGACGTAGTAGTCAACTCAACGCTCATTGTTCGATCTCTTCGCCATTGGACCCACAGACGATGGGTGGTAAATGTACATTTTTATCAACAAAGTATTGCGACAAAAACATCTAATACAAATATATATATTTTGAAGGGTGTAATTCTACTGATAAACAGTTAAAATTGGAGCAAAAATTCACACAGTTTATTTTCTCCAAAGATTTAATAGATTAAGCACACAATGGATGGGTCAGAAAATAAATTGACATTTGGGGAAAATAAATGGCATATGTTGTTTTGCTCTATTTTTAAATGTTAATTGTTAATATTTCATATTAAAAAATTATATCAGATGCTTTTAATCCAGCACTTTATTGATAAAATTGTACTTTTATGATTATAAAAAAAAGTGCTACCTAAAATAAGAGTGTGCAAAAGATATGTTTAGCTTTTCTAATTTTTATCTCTCTCTCTCTCTTTGTGATCACAATTTGAGGTAAAACTTTATAATTTACTCACCTGAAAGGAATAAAATTTTCATAGTATAAATTATTTTACAGTAACTTTGGCAAAAGAAAGAAATAGAGGGAAATGAATGTAGGAAAGAAATTAAATTGGCAGAAAATAGAGCTAGAAACTGGTGGGAATCGCTTATTAGGCGCGGGCCCAATCATTGTTTCAGAACTAATCAAGCAGAAGAGCGATTTAGCTTTAGCACTCATGGACCATCAACAAGATGTGCGCACTGTTTAAATTAAGTTGGGTAAAATATCATACTACCTCGGGTCCTAAATATAGGACCTATATAACTTTTTTTTGGAGAGGTTAAGGTTGCAAAATAGTCTATTAAATCATGACATATTTGATATATTTTTAGATTATCTATTAGTTTATAAGTAAAATAAACTAATTTAAGGGAAAAAATTAAGTAAATCAATTTATAATTAACTTATTTTGCTTTTTTTTATGATTTTCAAAAAAGTCAATTAAGTCTTATATTTAGGACCGGAGGGAGTATTTCACAGTGGAGTATCAAATTTTACAATGAACAATAAAAAGTTTTATTTTTGCCAACAAACAAAATCATTTTTGTCGATCATTAATTGACATTTTACTCCGTTTAAAATTTTGTATTACTTGATTGTAACACAGTTATAGGCCAATTGAAAGTATTAGCTAGTTAGAGCATTTTTATAGTCCATTAGCTTAAATGAGACTATTTATTTGTAAATACGATATATACTTAGTTAATGGTTCGTTATGAAATGTGATATTTAACCGATTAAATTTTAACAAGCTAGATGTAAGATTTTTAACTCAGATAAAAAAGCATTTCATGAAAAATAAAAAATTCAATTTGAATTGTATGGTAAGATTTGTAGGGTTTACAGTGGTAAAAATTTCTTATTGCTCATATTGTGACGAAAATTGTGACTATATTAACCGAATTAGAGGATCATCACATGAAAAATGATTACAAATTATATATATACTAAATTATCTTCATTCTTCCTAATAGTTTTATTTTCATTTAATTTATTTATTAAAAATTATGTATGATTTTTTTAAAAAAGTGAAATTTATATATAAATAATGCATACGACACTTGGAACCTAGAATAATTTTGACAAGGACCGCAAACTTAATTAAAGCGTCCTAATTCAATAGGTATTTAATTAGGCAATCACGTTGTTTCCTCTTATATTTATTCTTTTTACATACAACAATTTATATTACTTATAAACTGATAATATGGTAGACATACTTTTTTATGATATATAATATAACATATATATGATATAATTAATTAATTTATCTAGTTCATTAAACTCTTTTCCCAACCAAACGGATTCATTAAGAAAGAAAAGAAATTTATTTAGTTTTTTCATTTTAACACACTGAACTCCAAAAGAAGTTAGTTCACTAAAAGGCGGAGGGCAAGTCTTGAACTGCCGCAGCTTTTTTATAACCATTTTGTCACAAATGACGAAGAGGAGAGAAAATCACAATATTTAATTTAACTTATATATTTAACTTATGTAACAAATGAATTTATCTTAGTCAAACGAAGAACGGAAAAACTCATGAAAAAGCACTCAAATCAGTTTAATAAAATACTTGACCACCGCCAAAGAAAAATATATGGAATGTTCAGTTTCCCCTTTCTCTCTAGCCAGTGAAGATTGGGGGCTGGATCTTAGTGCGACTTTTATATATATACTCCCTCCGGTCACAAATATAAGAGACCTACTTGACTTTTTTGAAAAATCCTAAAAAAACAAAATAAGTTAATTACAACTTGATTTACCTAAGTTTTTCCCTTAGACTAGTTTATTTTATCTATAAACTAATGGAAAATCTAAACATATATCAAATATGTCATAATTTAATAACCTATTTCACAACCTTAATCTCTTCAAAAAAAGTCAACTAGGTCTTATATTTAGGACCAGAGGTAGTGTGTGTGTGTCTATATTATATATATATATATATATATATATATATATATATATAATTGGAGAAATCCCATATAAAGAACACTTAAATTTCAAAATTATTTTAACTAGGTGAATAGCAGGATTAATTAGTTGAGTAGCGGAATTCATTAGTTAAAATCCTCTTTTTGTGTTACGTTTTTGAAATTCAACTGTCATTTATTTGGGATTTCCCCTATATATTTTCATTTCCTCTTTTTTTATTCAGAAACTGAAAGACACTGTGACATGAGGTTTAAAGTCAATGTTGGTGTAATGCTACTTTAAATATATTCTTCAAGAAATTATTATCAAGGAGATTTAGTGGAAGCTAACATTGATTGTTACTGAAAATTGGTGTGAGATGTGTGTTTATTGTTTAAGTAAAGGTAAATAAAATTTGGAAAAATGGAAATTTGGATTAATGAGATGGAAATGATCTTGGGAAATGATTGTTGATAGCTATCTAACTCAAATAATATGTTTGGGGAGTCAAGTTGGTGCAAACTCACTAATTTACCCAACCTCATAAACCCGTCAGTCCAATATGTTTGGTTTAATTAAGTGTTTGATTTCACCAATTGTCCATTTTTAATTAATTGAATTTGACTCAATCACTTGTTTTTTTTTTACTCAAGCTAATTTTGATTCTAACGGAATCAACAAACTCGTGTATCTTATAGTCATACTGGAACAATACTCTTTTAACTATACCACAAGTTTATCTATATTGCGCTAACAAAATGGCGATCAATAATTACACACACACACACACACACACACACACACACACATATATCACCGGTATTTATAAGTTGTACATGCAATAACAAAAATATGCCCTGTTCATATCAATTTGGAATTTAACATTTTTAGTATATAGTATTGAGCGTTGCCATTAATTTAGATTTTCATTATCAACATTTTGAAAACAATCTATTTTTTCAATGTTTTGGTACAAAAATAAACAAAACCAAGTATATATATTTGGTACGAAAATAAAATTTCTATTCTGTTGTCTTCAAAATTAGTACTATGCGTGTCTATATAAAATGTCGCTTTGTATGTAATGTCAAGCTCTGTAGGTACTGTCAGGCAAGAAAAAAGCTCTTAAAGTATTGAATCAACAAGCATGCCCTCCCGCGCAGTTTTGCGCGTATGCTAACACTACCATTGAATGCAATTAACAAAAAAGTTGCAGCTGTAAAAACGTGTTGCAAGGAAGCAATTTCATTGTGGCATAAATTGTGACCACCTCATGACTACAAATGATGCAGATCGATGAAACTGTTTCCAAGTTAAATGTAATTTCAAGCATAAACTACTTATACAATACGAAGCAGTGTTCTTTTGTTTCAATTGAGCAAAAGTTGGTCACATACAAAGAGGTGAAAATCCATGATGCAAAGGAAGATGAATTAGCACTGACCCACATATTCTGGACAACACATATTGGTACCTGTAATAGCAGTAACTCTTGGAATCTAGTAGTGGCAATAACATTGGTACCTGTAGTGTTTTACTGACATCAGCAAGATGTGCATGAAACAGAAGCATAGACACACCAATACCTTATCATCATGCTTAATCATATCTATGTTTGTAGGTGATCACATTTTAAAAACAAACAACCCGGAAATAAATGGAACAAAAGATAATATATAGTCATACATAAATGGTTAACAATAAGAAAGTTTAAATCCTACAGTTTTGCATAAGTCTGTAAGATCAATCCATGTATTTATATATTTGCAAACAATCCTTGATAAGTCCTGCAAAAATTGTTTAAGTGCTAATGACATAAAGACCTTGACCTGGCCAAAAAAATGTGCGAGACAATTTCAGACATTGACTACAAATTACTGTCGCCAGCATTTTAGCCAGTCATTTAGAGACGTATTAATCTGTGGCTAAATCTCGTTTAAAAGTAAATTCAGAATTTATTTAATGAAATACTCCCTTAAGTCCTAAATATAATATTCCTTTGACTTTTTTGTGGAAGTTAAGGAAGCAAGTTAGATAACTAAATTATAACATATGTTGCATGTAATTAGATAATAAGTTATTAGTTTCTAAGTAAAATAAATTATCTTTGAAGAAAAAAATTAAATGCAGACAATTAAAGAAAATAATTTTGTATCTTGAATTTCTCCAAAAAAAAATCAAACTGATTTTATAATTAGGACCAAAAGGAGTAAGCTATTATTTTAAAGGTTATAAGGTGTATAAAAAATTCTAGCTGCAAAACGTAACCTTAAATAATTAGGCTTAAGGCTATTCCTTTAAAAATTCTTAATATAAACACATGAATCTCTGTAGTATTTACGTTTTGAAGATATAATAAGATTAGTTAATTAAACTGAATAATTGATTGATAACAGTACATAAGTGTGTGTGTGTGTAGAGAGAGAGAGAGACTATAGTATACTTTACACAAACATAAATAATGCTACCGATCTTAAATTTCAAATTATTACAATAATTCATTACCAAATTCAGAGTTAGTGAATATCTAGTTATCTACAGAATTTGAATTGCTTAAGAGAATTAGAGAATACTACATCTGTTCCTAAATATAAGATTACTTTGGTTAATTTGGAGAGATTAAGGAAGGTTTTCCAATGAATTAAGATTACATGATCTTCCCAAAATACCCCTCACTTAAATTTAAAAGACAAATAGGGATTTGAGATAAGTGAGAGAGCTAAGAAATATAGAGGTAATTTGGACCAAAATTGAGACAAAATAGAAAGTGATCTTATATTTAAGAACTTATCCACTTCCCCAAAGTGATCTTATATTTAGGAACCGTGGGAGTAGTTAATTGAATGTGACACGCAGCATTTCGGCAATTTAATTATTTTTATTTCTAAATCCTGCTTAAGGTATAAACACGAGCATCGGACAGTGTAGAGTAATTCAGTTTATAAAATAGTTTGGTAGAATATAGTACAATATAAAAAAAGTCAATTAAGGTTTAACAAAATGTTACCACGTTGGCATAAAAAAATGTTACCGAGACGACCGAACATGCCTTAGGGAAGCGTGTTCATATACTCTTCTTTGTTAATTGTTTGGGGGAAGCAGGAAATCTTACCCATAAAGAACAGTGGATTGGGATCCAAGTTCTGATAAGTAAAGCAGAAAAAATTTGATTCGGGCAATAATTAAATCAGGTTTAATCTATCTTTTGAATATTTAATGTAGTTGACTTGCTCTTAATCATGTGTGTTTTCTATTTTATTTCCTCTTTTTGTGAAATCATGTTCTTCTCTTTTTGTTTCCTTTTTAAAATTTCTTTGGTATTTTTTTTTGAACACATAAATTTCTTTAGTATTTGGCTATATGCTATTTGGCAATTGTGTGCATGGGTAGGGTTGGGTAGTGTAAGACCCCTGCCCACAGCCCAGTGACTTGTCCAAAATATGAGTGGATTGCATTTTATAGCTCACCGCCTACCCTACCCATTAGAAGACGTTCCTTTTTTCGGGCACGATATGCCCAAGGCAGGTAAGGCATGGGTAACATCATGCTTATGTGGTTATACCTACCAAAGTTATACTTACGAAATATGAAATTCAAATTTCAGATTATATAATTACTTACTGGAGAAGGCCATTTAAAATGTGATTCAAGGATTGTATACTCACACTTGTAAGGGGGAGTTATTGGTAAAGATCACTTGTAAAGGCACTCAAGAGCTCAATTTAATCTTGAAGGATTCGGTGGAACCTAGAGGGAAGTTAGAGAATTATAATTAGGCTTAAGTTTCGATTGAATTAGTATGAATTGTGTGCCCTATTATTTAAATTTTTATTTAGAACAATTCATCCATTATTGTGCATTTTTGCCTCTTTCAATCCACAATTATGGTTAATTAACACAAATTTCATGTTAATTCTACCTAAGAGTTTAGTATATTCATTAACTGCGATTTGGACCAACATTGCTTTTGACATGTTAATCTCCTCATTTTGGTAAAGTCAAACAGTACAAATATTACGATTTGTCACCCAATCAACCATGTTTTTTGATTTCATTTTCATTTTTAACGGCAGCATGTTGTATTCTAAACAGTTAGATTTTTTTATTTTCATGTTTTATAATAGGCTGTTTATAGTTTTTTTACAGAATTCCTATAGTCTATAGGCTAAAAGGACCATTGCACAATAGTTCTAAGCAAGAAATTTAATTTCAAAGAGGTCTCAACAATGAATTGTTATGAATAAGTGCAGATGTTCACTACAAGAAAATATACCTCTAGTCACACCTGAAATGTCGCGCAACATGCATGCGTGACAAGTTTAATTTTTTTTTTTGAAATTTACCTGTTTTGTCGCGCAAAATATGGACTATGTTGCCCGTTTATACGCGACAATGTGAGTTTTATTATTTTATTAATATAATTTATTAATTTATATTTTTTATACGCGACAACTACGTTTGTCGCGCATAAAAAGCGCAACAATTATAAAATGCGCGACAAACGTGGATGATTTTAATAAATATTGTTGTCGCGCTTTGTGCATGCGCGACAAATCTTAAAAATATTCAAATTTGAATTTCCCTCCAACCTCCCCACTTTTTCCCTATATAAACCCCACTCCTCCTCAATTTTTCTCCCCCACTCCCCACTTTATTTTTCCTCCTCCTTCCCTACTTTCCTTTCTTCTCCATCTACTTTTTCTAATTTTTTCCTCCTTACTATTATTCTTTTTATTCACATTTAAGTAATTATCTCTCCATTTTTTGTAGGTTAATTCTTCGAAATCCTCTCCAATTTAAGGTAACACTATATTATCCTCTAATACTTGTTTTTCTTCATATATTATAATTTTAACTCTTCTATTTTATCTTCTAATACTATTTTTTCATTATTTTTCCATTTAATCTTCCCAATAAAAAATATTTAAATTCCTTAAGAAGATTGTAAACTTATTTTAACTAGCATATACTAAAAATTGATGCGGCATTTTTTTTAACATAAAATATGATTGTCGCGCATGGGATGCCCCATGCGCGACATTTTTTTTAACATAAAATATGATTGTCGCGCATGGGATGCCCCATGCGCGACACACTTTTGCTACGACACGAAAAATAGCGTATGCATAAAACGTGACATACCCCCTTTGTCACGTTTTAAAACGCGACTAAGTCCCAAAATCGCGCGCGACTAGCCCCACATTTTCTTGTAGTGGTTGTCTAGGAACCTATCTAAATTAAATTTTTTATTTGGGACCTAGATGCAATTGTGCCAACTAAAAACTGTCATAATTAGATAAATTATTAAAATATGATTTTTATGGGTTGGCACTATAGTTTAGTCATTCCTTTTATCCTCAGGTCGAGTAAGGCTATAACGAATACAAATCATAAATGAACTACATTCTAAAAGCTAGCCGTGAAAACTGAAGTACTGAAATCTTGTAAGTCTCATTTTTTTTAAAAAAAAAATAATCCTAATGTAGAATTTATATAAATACAATTGACTTGAGACCCGACGCTCGGCCACTCTGTAATGCAACATTTTACTTGGTATATATGACTGTTAACTTATGGGCAAATAGCTCAATTCAATTGGGCAAATAAAACCTTGTAAAACACAGTTTTAAAGCCCCCCCAATATAAAACCTATGACTCTATGTCTCTATCTCCGTTAATTTGATGGTTGTTTGATTGTTTCGTAGTTCATACTCTCCTTTTCTCCCACGTTTAATAAAATTATTATTTAAAGAGTGGGTACGCATTTATTTATCAGGGAATCTAAGAATACAACTTTTTTATATAAACAATAATGCTATATAATTAATTTAATACGAATTTAATATTTCTACATTTGATTATCAGATCTTATATACTTTAAGATTGGAGAAGTATAAACGCTAAACAGATAGAGATATATTGAGGTGAACTATGTTATTCATGAGTTGTAAAAAGGTTTCATGCTATCCAGATATACATTGAGCTGGAGAACTATTAACTATGGGACATTACTTTAGTACTCCCTCCGGTCCCTAATGTAAGAGCCCAAAATTTGAATGGTTTTGGTCCCTAATGTAAGAGCTCACCCCATATTCTCTCCTCATTTAATGCATTTTTTCCTACTTTACCCCTAACTCTCTTTCATATTTATTAATGCTTATGCATTTCTCTCTCTTAAAAGTACCATAATAAATATGGACATTTTTGGAAAAGAAGCATTAACTCCAGACACCCAACTAACATTCACATGTTTTCTTAAGAAGCGTTTTTTTTTACGGCTAGCTCTTACATTAGGGACCAGAGGGAGTATAATACATAGCACAAGTTGGGGTCCATATATGTGAAACGAAGTGACATGAACATTAATGGAGCAATTGTAACATTCTATTTCGACCAGGCAGAAGCATTAATGGGTTGGGTATTTTGCCACATCTATTGATGTAATATGTGTGCACTATTCCCACATAACTCTTTGTCTAGCCAAGTCATGCACAGTCCAATATTTTACATGGCAGTATACAAAAATTACACATAAAAGGTCTAAATTAAATCACAATTGAAGTCTGAATAATTTTATTTTTTTTAGTTGAAACCATCATCATATTTTAAATAAAAAAGATGTCAAAATAAATAAATTTCAACATTAAAATGCAGTAATTTAGATTTTATACCAATACAATTGAGGGACATATCAACACAATTTTTTTATGACGAATTAAAAAATTTAGGTGCGTTGAGCTCAGGAGGCTCACTAGAGTCAGAGCAAGCCTCCAAAGTCAAATAGTGCTTATAGAATTACTTACAGATCGCCAACTAACAAGACCCTCACATCACCGGGATTCAAACGCACAAACACATAGTTATAAGTTAAATACCTTTACCAATTGGACCAACCTTTGTTGGTTCAGTACCATTTATTTTAAATCTGTGCCTATTTTGGAACCGATTGCCCAAAGAGTTAATTAATATGGATAATCTAAGTAATCTAGAACTTATTGCTTTGAAAATGGTTTTTTAGTAAAAAAATTTATTAGGGAGTGGTTAAGATATTTTCTTTATTTTGTATCTTATATCCATACAAAGAAAATTTTAAAATATAAACTTTAAAAAATCAAATTCACACCACACAAATAAAATACTATGATGGTAAAAATTTGATTAGATTCTCCCTATTAAGCATTGTGCTTAATATGGAAACTGGTTCATTCTATAACAAGATGTGCTTTCCTACTCATCTATTAAGGATAACATACCAATCATGTATAAAACATTTAGAGACATCATTTGAATGATGCAAAATTGACTTTAAATTTTGTATCCATCAAGGCAATGTTATCTTAAGGTGTGCTGTTAAATGGAAAGATCTTCTTATCATCATCCATGAATAACAAGATTTTTTTAATGAAATTAAATATAACATGTACAAATGAGATCCATATAGACTAGACTCTAGATATATATTTAGCTCTTCCTAATCCTCAACCGGTCTCTAATATATGAAATGATCATTAATAACAATGTAATGTACTATGAATGGGATTCCGAATATCCTCTTTCGATCCCATAGGATAGTTTTTGGAATTAGAATATAATGTGGTTTATTTTTCTTTAAAAAGTGTTACGCGTAATTTAGATACACATGTGCGCAAGGGAGCCAAAGGAAAGAAAAAAGAGAAATATTAGGTTTTTATTTTTTGCTTCAAATATCATGCGGCCCCTGCTGTAAGCTGTAAAGTGAGTATATGCTATTGGAGACATTGAAGTTTGAGACGTATTCATTCATTAAATTGGGTTGGCTTTCTAGTCTAATATAATTGACCATGCCAATTAAGATACTCTGGTGAAAAGTATCCTTTAAAAACAAACATAACTTATTCAAAAAAAAAAAACAGCCATAACTTATTCAAAAAAAGCAGCCATAACTCCTTTTCTACTAATTGTACTGATGCGTCTCCCTAGCTATCTAAAGTGTCCTTGATCTTTACTGAACATATAACTCAGTAAGTAGTGTTTCCTCTATGATAGAGGAATCCACCCTACGCTATACATTTCAAATATAATACCTTTACCTCGACTTTTGGCAGATACACACATTACCAACTTCATATATATCGACTAATGTGTGTGCAGCGTGTGTGCATATGTGTGTGTGTGTATATATATTATATATATGTATATATAGAGAGAGAGAGAGCTAGAGAGATTTGTTTTGGCAGTATGTCACATGGCTCTCCGATCACAACACAGTTAAATAGTTTCCCTCGTCCGATTATAGTTAATTATATATGCCAACTTCCCAACATCGTATTCACAATGATTTACTAACACCATCATCCTTATATTTCCCCCCATGCAGAGAAGTTGATTTTCTGAAACTATCAAATTATTTATAATTAAAATCGGTTTAAACTTTTTGTGTGTATACTATAAAATGATTTACTACTTGGTATGAACATAAACAAACTAAATAACCAAGAACAGATGATATTTAACTTGTGAAAAGAAAAAGGAAAAAAATAATAACGTGGCTGGCCGCCTGGCCTCTGTGATTAATTTTTTCTTTTATCTTCTGAGTTTCTTTTTCTCATATGTTATGGGATTTTGTGCACAGAATCCCCCAAAACCCCACCTCTCTTATACTTCTGTGCCATGCATCTTATTATTACTTGCTTTATAAACTCCCAACTAGATTTGGCTCTTGTTCCTAAGAAGGGAGAGAGAGATGGCTGATGATGATCATGATGCATGCCTCAATCACCCTTTTAAAAGTCATAGTCCCTGATGATTTAGATCAGGTGAACTTTCTTCAAACAGCTTTAATTTCATGATATGATCTCATATACTATATATGATTCCAAAGCATCCAGCACCAAATAAAATATACATATACTCAATCACAGAATGCAAACAGGGAATCCTATTTTTTCCCATGGCCCCCCATACTTGCATGCCAGAGCTGGAACTCCACTTAGGGGCACATGTACCTTAACTATAGTATTCATAATTTAATACTCTCTCTTTTTTATTGCAAACCTAACCAATATATTTATATAAATTATGTGGGATAATATTGCAATACTTTAAATAGTGTCTGTATGGGAAAGAAGATGCACTAGTACTTCTTAAAAGCCCACCGTTTCCTCTCGCTCTTAAAGGTAGATTTGCTGATACGATAAATTTTTTACACCAATCTATCTCACAAAACATAAAACTGAAGCATATTTAATCATATCAACTAGGGAAATTAATTAATAAGGTGGAGCTGTAATAATAATGATAATAATAATAATAGTTTTTTTTCTGAATTCTTCAAGCTTCTGGATAATGATCATTCTCTTTGGTGGTTCAATGAAACTGGTGGCCATGCTCCGGCCATGGCCAGAAATTGTGATGCTCATCTACGCCAGCACCGGCACCATTAAACATGTTAGAGAAGCTTTCATCTTGAAGTTCTGATCTTGATGAGCATTGAAGGAGCTGGGTTATGCTTGTTGGCTTAAGGGCATTATTGTTATTAGAGGGAATAAGGCTCTTACCATTCTGTGCTGAATTTATAAATTGTGATCTTGAGAGATCCAAGTTAATATCAGAGCTATTCTCAGTACTCCCATTGCTCCAACAAATTTCAGGTTCTTTCTTAAGGTCCAGGTTTCCTCCTTCACAGCAATCTCTTCCCTTTAGTGCTAATAACTGCAATAAATGATGTTCACATATAATGCATATGAAGTTTAAAAACAACTTATGTACACTTCATGTGTGTTCTAAACTTCTAATTATGTGGAAACTCAATATTCAAATGAGATTGAACATAGTACAACTAACAGCCCCCATTTTTTTCAAGCCAACTAGGAGTATCTAAATTTCAGAAAGCCGAGAAGAAAATGAAAAAAACTTTAGCAGGTTTATATTTAAATGTACTTGTATTCTGAGTTTCTGAAGTTCTGACAACTGAACCACTGACTCTTTGACAAAAATGATCAACTAACCAAGCAGAAAAGCTGATGAGGGAATCCATGACTTTTTTTAAAAGCCATTAATACACTGTACACAGAAGAACCAATCTTATGCCTAATCAGGGCAATGAAATGGAGACTTTTCACAGTCTATATATAAAGAGAGGGAGAGCATATACCAAAATTAAAACAGTAGAAAAATCCGTTACTCCAATCAAAGAGTATTTCAGGAAATTGGATTTCAGAAGGTCAAGATGAAGACGATAAAAGGTAGCAAATTTTAGAAAAACTAGAAAATAATATGAATAGATAATAATTTTTTTAAAAAAGATACCGACCCTAGACCTAGATGGATCAGACATGCCAATAATTCAAGATTGAGTGTATAGATTTGATATTGAATAATGATCAATGGAAAATATAATTACTACATGAAATATACCTCAGAGTGTAACTTGTGGTTATGAGCCTTGAGGGCATCATTATCAGCCTTAAGAGCTTCAAACTTCTTCTTGAGAACTTCATACTCCTTCTCAAGCTGCTTGGTTTTCCATCTAGCCCTTCTATTCTGAAACCAAATAGCGATCTGCCTTGGCTGAAGTCCAAGAGCCTTAGCCAGCTGCATTTTTCTCTCAGGCTCAAGCTTATTCCCTAACTCAAAGCTCTTCTCAAGAGCCTTCACTTGCTCCATGTTCAACCTCTTCTTCTTCTCCCCCATCATCATCTGAGATCCATCATCAGACAAGTCTTCATCCTCATGCTGCTTATTATTCTCAATCCCTGAAAACGACATGGATCTCTTCAACATCAAAGGTACTCCACTCCCTGTGCACAAATATAACAACCACATATGTAAATAATATGTAAAGACTTTTAGATAGTTAAGAAAGACAAAAAAGAAAGCATCACACACACACACACAAGTATTATATGATGAAACCTTCGAAGAGTTTGGGAGTGAAGGAGGGGAAGGCGTTGATGGAGGTGGAGGGAAGGTGATCTTGATGATCTTCATGGGATTGGAAAAGGAAGGAGTGAGGATGGAAGGCCATGTTTGTGAGGATAGGATCATTAACTAATTAGTTAATGCAAAGAAGAAGGAGAAGGAGGATTTTGCTGGCTATATAAGAATGGAAGAAGAAGGTGAAGGAGAGGATATATCAGCTAGCACAGGGCTTGGGCTCTCACTCTCATGGTGACAGGGTTTTCAGAAGATGATGATGATGGGTACAGGCTCTGAAAGACAGCGATTTTTAGGCTGATAGAGACAGAAAGAGAGAGAAGAATTGAAGAAGGAGAAGGAAACTAATGAAGAGGCGTATAAGTAAATAGTGTAATTTTATTATCAGAGATAGGAGCTTTCGTGGACCCACTGATTTAAATGGATCCTGTCACTTTATATCTCTTTCTTCCCTTCTCTTCTACTGTATGTATGTGTTGCGTTGCATTAAAGATAAACTCCAACTCAATTATTCGAAATTGATTGCCTCTCGCGAAACAAAAACAACATCATTATACTATGTCAGTTTCGGAATTAATGTGTAGTTTTTTCGAACAAAAAATATTGACCAAACGGATTTAGTGTTATAATTGAAGTCAACAAAATTTTACCTTGTGTATATAACAAGTGATATATATTAGTGTACAAACACATGTGTGTGTGTATACATATGATCAATAGATGTTTAAACTTGGTGTCTAATATATCATTTCTCACTACTCAATCAGAGCTTGAATCAAACAAGTTGGACCATGTCGACTCCCGTCCACACCAAAAGGAATCACTTGAGAATCACACGGAGGAGAAAAAAACAAGAGACTGGTCTTTTGTGGGGATGTTGCTTTGCTTGCTGAATTAATATATGTGGCCGCTATTATTGAATGATATCATTATTCATTAAGATGGTATTATTAGACGTGAGATTTTGGGATGTTTCAGTAGTACAACATGCAAAAGTTAATGATATCCTAAAATTTAACATTGTTTAACATGCATTCAAGGTTGATTAAAATAGTATCCAAGTAAGCTATGGGCGAAAAATACCAATCCTCTTCTTTTCTTTAGAGATAGGGAACAAAAGAAAAAGTGATAAAGGTGCATCTAGTAGCATAATAATTTTGAGGGTGCAAATTTAACATTTGTAACTTAAAATTGGGCATTCAGCAACAAGAGAATCTCTTAAAGGTGCATCAAAGAGTATGGTCAAACTTAAATTTAATAGATGAAAAAGCATAGTTGCCTTATTTTAAGTTGCAAATGCAAAATTCGTACTCTCAGAATTACAATACTGCTAAATGCATATTTTAAAAATTATCATGTTGTTGGGTAACCCTTGATCAAAGAAAAAGGGAAGAATATTGGGAGGGGTGGTTTCACCAATTTCAATGCAAATCGGATCTATCTATTGAGGGTGGATCCCACTCGATGGTGCCCCACCAGTCCACCACAATGTTACCCATATCCATAGTTCCATACTATACAATTACATCACAATTTGTTTTAAAAATATACATAGTTAAGAATTAAATATATTAGTGAATAAATAGAATCTTTATAGATGATATCTTTTATCTTAATGAATATTATAATTTGAATGTTTTGGAAAAGGGGGTGCCACCTTCACCTCCCTAAACATAAATAAATATAAATATGATATATGTTATTATTGGGAGTTGTCTGAATCTTCTCCACATGCCCTTCTTCTCCCCATGTGCTTTTGCTTTCCTTCTTCACATCTCTCCCTCCTTTCTTTCTCATTTCTCTACCTTATGAATCCAACTTCTCCATTTACACTCTTCTTCCTAAACCATACAGCTACTTTTATTCATTACAATACAATAATAAAGACAGAAATTAAGTACAAATAAATATATCTCGCAATCGATCGGATCTCAATTTTTTATCAACTTTCTCTATTATTACATAACTTTTAAAAATTAAAGAGGAACGTGATTTTGATTCCTGTGATACTATAGGATTTTTATTGTATATATGTAGTGAGCCGCGCAATATAATGGTGAGGTCGTTTTATGTAATTTAAAATTTACTTGTTTAATTTCTTAAACATGTACACCTCTCTATTTAAAAGGATAAGACCACTTGTGTGTGTGTGTGTGTTCAATTTCATACTTCACCTCTAGGGCGGAGTTTCGTGATGATGACCTCCCTTTATGAGCATAAAGTTAATTTTTTTAAAATTTATTTTCTGGAACTGATTTTAAAAAATTATTTTCATTATATCATATATGTTAACATTTTATGATATTTGTGTTTTATTATATAAGTACATGCATATAGTGGTGGTAAATGGTAGTGTCCATAAATCGGAGCACACGGTGGGCCAATATAAGTAGCCGAGCCCGTAACCCCGTATAGCAATCCATATATGAAGAATAATAGTTAGCGATATCAATGATTAGGCATTTTGGTTGTTAATTTAATTATGTTGAGGGAAGTGATGCTACCAAAATTTTGATAAAAAGTCCGCAAGTGTACGGATCGTATTTTAGTAAAGTGGTAAATCAAGGTCGATCCCACAGAGACTCAGACAATTAATAACTAGGCATTAGATCTCCTATTTTCATTCAAGTTGAGTAAATACAAGAAAATTGATTTAAATTACCTAATATCTAAGAAAATAAAATAAAACAAATATTCACACAAAAGAAATTCACGAGTCAAAAGAACAACCTAGAGCCACTAATCCCTTATCTGCTTCTTAGATTTTATTCCCCACTAAATTAATTATGAATTAATTCAACTAGCTAATCTAGAGTACTAGTGTCTATAAATGCCTTTCGGTTTTCACCTATATCCTTGCCTTGTTTAATTACACAATGTCTTGCACTAATTTACTAAGCCAATTAATACCGGTACCTCTCTAATGTGACTATGTAGGGCTTCTAGGTATATGTCTATCCTAGTCGCAAATCAGATTAACAATCCAATCCTACACTATTTAATCCCATGGTCTATTTAAAATTTCCTCTTTCGAGTCCAACTCTAAATTCCCTAAACATGTCTAATGGTGATCAAACACTAAACAAGTTATCAATAATAGCAAGATTAAATAAACTAAATCAAATTAACCATGACTAAATAGTGGGAAATAAAATACTAAGTTACAAACAAGTTCATAGTACTCTAAGTTGTAAAAGAAATCAACCACACATAAGTTCCAACTCAGTCCCCATAATAATCAAAGATAAATTTAAAATTAGAATACCAAAGGGAAATAGATTATACAATGGTTACTCAATGGAATGTCCCACAAGTTCAGCTCCTTGTGCGTGCGTGTATGGTTGCAATGAAGAATTGCCCAACAAGAAGAAGCCACGTCCTTTCTCCTCTTCCTTCTGCGTGAAATTGGATTTGAATGAAACTCCCTCAATGCTCTTTAGCCGCTATTCTTTTCTTCTTTCTCGTGAATTCTCCTCTAGGCTTTAGAAAATAGGAAGAATTATGACCAGCCTCCCTTTCTCCTCAATTGCATGTGTATATTTATAATAAAATAGTCCAACACCATATTGCCTTTGCCTTGCATGTTAAGTTTCTTTTCTTTCCTTTTCTTGTATGTCCCTCTCTCTTTATTTCCTTTTTCATTAAATATGCATTCATGAAGAGAAAGAAATAGGAAATAATCACAATGACTCAATCACATAATCTCATTAATAGGAAACTTCTCATCAAAATATTTCTTTTAATATATTAAGTTTCCTATTTCAATTAAATTTCATATTTTCCAAAAGAATCACTCATATACTCTCAAATTACTTTCTTTCCAATTCACATCAAAATCACTTAATTATTTAATTCATGACTCCCCAAATACAACAAAATATTTCCTAAAAACCACTAAATATGGGGAGTCATCACACCCCCACACTTGCATTAAATCTTGTCCTCAAGATTTCAAAATTGTTAACACATTAGCACAAAAAATGAAATCAAGATTTTATCACAAAGTTGAAATCAATTCAAACTCTCAACAATTAAATCCTCTTAAAAATCTCTCTCACCATCCCCAAATGCAAGCAATAAGTCAATCAATTTGATAGAGATAAATCACAAAAGCATGTCCCTCACCGGTCAAGTGTTTACGCTCTACTCTCAAAGTATATAGGGGTTGTGTTTCACTCAATTCCATCTACGTAATCCAGCTACCATAGGCTTGTTTATCATCTCGATATCCACTCTTATATCTCAATGCACATACAAATCAAAAGGACTTTTAAGGGTTGTAATGAAAAAGGTAGGATAATGAAATGAAAATGAGATGAAGGTATATTTGAAAAGTGCTAAACCATTTCAATTATAGTAAGGAATGAAGGAATCTCATAACTTAACAAGCACATAAGGGTTGACTCTTTTGAACTCCACAATTCTTCAATTCTTTCGATTTTCATCTTCTTCTTTCTTTTTTTTCACACTTTGTGTGATTTTTTTTCTTTTCCTTTTTCACTTTCATTTTTTTCACCTTTATTCTATTTTTTTTCCACTTCTATTTCTTTTTTTTTCTCCTTTCTTCAACACTTATATTTCCCCTTTTCCTTTTCTAATTCCTTCACCCCTTTCCATTTGAATATAGTATAACACTTTTCAAAGCGGAAATGGAAGAAATAGATAAGAGATGAAAAATTGCATCAAAAGAATTCAAAGGCTAAAATATGCAATCTTTCTTTTTAAAAGAGAAGCAGGCTCAAAGGGGTTAAGCAATGGAAATAATGTAAAAAGGATGGTTATTTGGCTAAACTGACTATGAAACGAAGGCCTTAATCATTTTTGTGCATGCAAGAGATTTGAGCGTCAAAAGAGATTCAAGACAAGTTCTAGAGGGGAAATTACAATAGATGTACTCACTCATGAAAGAATAAAATTAAGGCTCAAATTCCTCACAGGGTTTTTTGACATACTAGAGTAATTTATCTAAATCAAAGAGCTTGTCTTTTCACTTACATTCAAAGAAGATGAGACCAAAGTCTAATCAAATCCAATTGTTTCAAGTTCAAATCAATCCCAAAATTGGCAAAAAAAATTTTTTCAAGAAAATTTTACAAAATGAAAGCTTGAGGACAATCTTTAGAGAACAATGATACCCTCATACCCCCACACTTAAATGTCACATTGTCCCCAATGTGAACAAGTAACACAAGTAGTGGAATTACAAAAATATCCATAGCAAGTGTAGGAATGATAAAGTTATTTCAAGTTGCATATCAAGCAAGCAAAGTACTCAAGAGGTACACCATCAAATCTAACCATCACACACATATCAACCAGCATAAAGACTCATCACCAAAACAATTCTTAGTCAAATAAAATCAAGAAAAAGTTAGAAGAATACTCCCCTTTCTCTTCTCGATTTCCACTCTTAGCTCCTAGTCAAGAAAAAAAAATCCTACAAACTCAAAAACAAAGCATCAAATACCTAAACCTTGGGTTGCCTCCCAAGAAGCGCTAAGTTTAAAGTCTTCAGCCAGACTTTCCAAACAAATCTTAGTCATAAGTATCAAACACCATAATCACCTCATCTTCATTCCTTTTCAAACAGTATAAGTAATCAATCAAACTAATTACTTGTGTCTTTTCAATCATAGACAATTTCAAAGAACAAGTAATCACTGATTTCAAAGGAATTATAATATACTCATACAAACAATTAGATGTATGTCTTTCTAAGAATATTGAGCATCCAATAAAATCAATTTGACTCTCATCAGTAAGAGTCACAACAGTAATAGGAGAACCATACAAAGCAGTTATAGGAACACTCACATCAACATGTATATCAGAATCACAAGCATTTGAATTCACATCTTCAACATCAATTAAACACCCATCAATTTCTTCTAAACAAGTTTCAGGCTCTATGACAACCTCTAAATCTTCTTTAACTTCATGGTCATCTCTATCCTCAATTATTGATTTTAACATTTTCAAACAATCTTCTAACCTTTTGAAACTATCCTCTTGCCATTTCAAACTATCCTCTAGCATTATCAAAAATTTACCGGCTAATCTTTCTAATCTGCCAAGCCTTTCTTCTAAACAAGAGTTTACATTATCCTCAAAATTGTTTACTTGAACTCTTGATCCAGAACTATTGTAATATTTCTCATTCCTTTCCAAAAAGATATCGGCTAATCTTTCTAATTTGTCTAACCTTTCAAAACAAGAATTCTCATAATCAATATTTTCTTGAACATGTGAAAAAGACATGAAGGGTGGGTCTATTGCATGTGAATAAGAATCAACATGTGGGTTCCAACACTCATCTTGCTCAAAATTCCAACTAGGCCTAGAAAAATTATCAACATAAGTTTGTTGCCTAGTGAAATCATCTCCTATACAATTTATGGTGGGCAAAACTGGACAATTTCCTGGTACATGATTATTTCCACAGTGATAACATCGATACCATTTATAATAATTAAGCTCCGAAAAGTCCATCTTTCTATTTTTCCAAAGAAAAAAAAAAACTCAAACTAAAACTATTAAAGAATTTCTAATTCTAATTACTAATTGCCTTGAGTCCCCGGCAACGGCGCCAAAAACTTGATGCTACCAAAATTTTGATAAAAAGTCCGCAAGTGTACGGATCGTATTTTAGTAAAGTGGTAAATCAAGGTCGATCCCACAGAGACTCAGACAATTAATAACTAGGCATTAGATCTCCTATTTTCATTCAAGTTGAGTAAATACAAGAAAATTGATTTAAATTACCTAATATCTAAGAAAATAAAATAAAACAAATATTCACACAAAAGAAATTCACGAGTCAAAAGAACAACCTAGAGCCACTAATCCCTTATCTGCTTCTTAGATTTTATTCCCCACTAAATTAATTATGAATTAATTCAACTAGCTAATCTAGAGTACTAGTGTCTATAAATGCCTTTCGGTTTTCACCTATATCCTTGCCTTGTTTAATTACACAATGTCTTGCACTAATTTACTAAGCCAATTAATACCGGTACCGCTCTAATGTGACTATGTAGGGCTTCTAGGTATATGTCTATCCTAGTCGCAAATCAGATTAACAATCCAATCCTACACTATTTAATCCCATGGTCTATTTAAAATTTCCTCTTTCGAGTCCAACTCTAAATTCCCTAAACATGTCTAATGGTGATCAAACACTAAACAAGTTATCAATAATAGCAAGATTAAATAAACTAAATCAAATTAACCATGACTAAATAGTGGGAAATAAAATACTAAGTTACAAACAAGTTCATAGTACTCTAAGTTGTAAAAGAAATCAACCACACATAAGTTCCAACTCAGTCCCCATAATAATCAAAGATAAATTTAAAATTATAATACCAAAGGGAAATAGATTATACAATGGTTACTCAATGGAATGTCCCACAAGTTCAGCTCCTTGTGCGTGCGTGTATGGTTGCAATGAAGAATTGTCCAACAAGAAGAAGCCACGTCCTTTCTCCTCTTCCTTCTGCGTGAAATTGGATTTGAATGAAACTCCCTCAATGCTCTTTAGCCGCTATTCTTTTCTTCTTTCTCGTGAATTCTCCTCTAGGCTTTAGAAAATAGGAAGAATTATGACCAGCCTCCCTTTCTCCTCAATTGCATGTGTATATTTATAATAAAATAGTCCAACACCATATTGCCTTTGCCTTGCATGTTAAGTTTCTTTTCTTTCCTTTTCTTGTATGTCCCTCTCTCTTTATTTCCTTTTTCATTAAATATGCATTCATGAAGAGAAAGAAATAGGAAATAATCACAATGACTCAATCACATAATCTCATTAATAGGAAACTTCTCATCAAAATATTTCTTTTAATATATTAAGTTTCCTATTTCAATTAAATTTCATATTTTCCAAAAGAATCACTCATATACTCTCAAATTACTTTCTTTCCAATTCACATCAAAATCACTTAATTATTTAATTCATGACTCCCCAAATACAACAAAATATTTCCTAAAAACCACTAAATATGGGGAGTCTTCAGGAAGCGTAGCGTCAAAGTGAGAAACGAACGTAATAAAATTCCGACTGGTCTAGGTTAGGTGTAATGAACTAAAATATGGAAATGTTGTAAGTAATATTGGGGCATCAAGATATACGATAAAACAATAGCGTATAGGCATTCCTAATATTGACGCATCATGTGTGTCTTTATGTCAAGTTTTCAAGCTTTTTACTCAAATAGCATACATAGGCAGGCTTTTATAGAGTAGAGCTCTATAAAACTAGAGGCACACCTAGCTCCATGGCACCCAACATGACACATAATTCCTTTTCTTAATACCAATTTATGCCTTCCTTTTCTGCTTGCTTTTACCCCTACCTTCCCAATGCTCATAATTCAAAGTAGAACCTAGCTAGATACCTCGTTGGAGGTATTTCTCTATTATATCTTTCGTACTATTGTATCTACATTACAGCACACAGCATTTGTTAGGGCTACATGTATAAAAGTAATTCTCTTAATAATATCTTTTTTTTTCATTCGCATCAACAAGCCACTAGTATAATAGAAAAAGAAAAAAAGTGGGAGGTACTAATTGAATGAGATAACGTAACATTAAGGGTGGTTACTGGTTAGTGTTCGATAGCTTGTTGTGAATGTGATTGATCTGATTTGGTTGAGGTCTAACAAGTTATAGTTGACTCATATTTGATGGCGACGTGGACTCATCCAGCTAAATTAAGTATAGCAATTCACCAATAGATGATAGTTCTAAATGTAGGGGTTAATGGCATCTTAAATAGGAATAAGTTTTTTATCATTTTAAAAATATGAATCAGTATTAAGTTCGAGACTATAAATGATATCTACAATAGTACTCCCTCCAGTCCCTAATGTAAGAGCTCAAAATTTGAATGGTTTTGGTCCCTAATGTAAGAGCTCACCCCACATTCTCTCCTCATTTAATGCATTTTTTCCTACTTTACCCCTAACTCTCTTTCATATTTATTAATGTTTATGTATTTCTCTCTCTTGAAAGTATCATAATAAATATGGACAATTTTGGAAAAGAAGCATTAACTTCAGACATCCAACTAATATTCACATGTTTTCTTAAGAAGCGTTTTTTTGGCGGCTAGCTCTTACATTAGGGACCGGAGGGAGTAACAAATAGTGTTTGTATATGCTCCAATCAAATAGTAACATATCCATACAGGAAAAAACTATTTAGATGGATAAAAGCTTTATTTCTCTATGGGAGTTTTTATATTTTTTTTTTCACAATAAAAAAAATACACACATAAAAGAACTGTGGAGAAATCACACTTTTGGAGTGTAGAAGTGACTTATCGGCCGTTTCCGGTCTTACCGTAAGCGTACGAGTCGTCAAAATTAGTAGTATAAAAGTTATCGTTCCCACGAAAACTAAGGCAAAACAGATTAATTATTTCAATTATATTATCAATTAGGTTGAGTGCAAATATTTGGGTTTGGAGATTCTAAACTAACTAAATTGAAAATAATCTAAATAAAACTAAACTAACAATTAAAATCAAGAAAAATGAAGTTTAGGATTATTTATCACCATTCCATTTCATAAGACATAATTAAAACCTCTTAATTAGTTTGTTAATGAAAACATGTGTTTGTCTAAGGTTCATAGGCATTTGAAAAAACTTTCTCAAGTCATATCCAAATTTATGCTTCTATCTTGCTACAATTAATACAAGTTTTACTCCAAAATCAACCTTTTAGTGACAATGTTCAGTCGATAACTATATCTCTATATTACCAACAAACCATCATGCTTTTATCCAAGTTCTAAAATAAAATATACTTTCTCAAGTCATATTCCATTTAACTGATAAAGTGGTGATCAAACACTTAAAACTAATGAAGAGCAAGATAAAAACCACACATAAGCTTGTCATTAACAACTAAAAGAGGTACTAAACAAATCTCAATCCATGGAATAGGTCAGAATAATCCTATAACTAAAACTAGCTAACTAACATGACTACCACAAAAATCATTCCAGCAGTCACAAGCAGAATCTAAAGTGAAAAGATTAGATACATAACCACATTCATCCTCCCTTGAATCGGCATCTCTGCTCAAAAGGGGAAAATAGAATTTCAGTCATGCCCAAACTCCTCTCTTTACTCAAGTTCTCCAACCACACGGCAGCTACGACGGCGGCAGCTCGGCGGCGACAACTTCTTGGCAGCGGCAGTGCACTTTGGTCCCAAGTCCACTAGCTCCACAGTCCTCTCGTCCTCCTGTAGAGATGATGAACAACACCCAAGTTTCTCACTCCTTTCCTCTGGATTTTCTCTCTCTTGCTCTGTGAAAGGAAGCTGCCGTGTTGATGATGATGATGAACAGTTCAAAGAATGGCCGCCCCCTCCTTTTTTCTGCGTCTCTGCCTTTTAGTTTTAGGTCTTGGGCTTTCTTTCTTTTTTTTTCTGCCCACACGTGCCCACAATGACCATGTGGCCTCTTTTTTCTTTTTTTTCTTTTCTTTCATTTGTTCAATTTGACTTCTTCCTTAATACTCAAATCAAATGCTCAGCCCACCGAATGTGAATTCCTGATGGATAAGAAACAATTTACCATGTAAAACAAAGGAAGCATCAAACCTATAAATTAAAATACTGATTTTTTGATCTTTTAGTAATAATTGATTCTCACCATTTTATTTGCTAATCAAGCTATATTCTATTTAATATAAAGAAAAACATTATTATATCCCAAAATAATGCACAAACTTGATATCATATCAAATCTCAACAAAATCCCTTTAATTTTGTCACAATAACTCCCCAATCATACAAAAAATATGTATAAAATCTATTTAAATTGGGGAGTTATCAAGAAGAAGCAGCAATAGCGTTAGATTGCTATGTCTCTCAGTTATATGAATTACACGATGTCATTATCGCCTATATCAAAGACCATATTTCCATATTTTTAGATAAATTATTAATCAAAATATCTCACTCAATATATAACTCCGCTATGTGTTCTCTCTCTGGAACATATCTCCCTCTTTTTAATGGATTTCATGCTTATTGATCAATCAACTCTATTCCCTACTCACATGTGCATGCATGGAATGATTTTCTTTAAATGTATCCATATATAGTATACAACCTCAAACAATTTTCTTTCACATTCTCTCAGTATGTTACACCAACTCCTTCACATATAAGATCATTGCAAATATTAATTATATTTTCTTGTATAATCACACATTTATCTGAGGTATCATTATCTCTGTTATATATCCCCACCTTACGGATATGGAGTATAGAAATATGTGGGAATAAAATTCAAAACTAGATGACATGGATATTCTTTTTCTTTTTGGTCAACAGATGAGATGGATATAGATGTTTGTCACATGAATAGATCTCTAAATTCCATTGAAAGTTAATAAGTGGTTTTTAATATATTTGACTTTGTATATAAAAAAGAAAGTTAATGAATGCTTAGAGATTTAACGTTTAAAAATCTTTCTTATAAATGAGGTAGATTTCTTGATATTTATTATCAAGTATTAAATGAAATTTGAGAAATCCAATTATAATTTTTTAGCTATAATAAGTTAATACTCTATCTGGTTCTAAATATAAGACCAATTTTAAAATTTGATCGGTCTTAGTTATAAGACGTTTAACCACTTTGTCTCATATATTTATCCCTCTTTTCCGTGAGTCCCCTTAGCTTTTATATATACTACTTACTTTATTATAAATAAATAACTCTGATCCTAAATAGAAGACACTTTTGAGATTTAATTTAAAGATATTTTTGAAATAACAAGTGCAAAAAAAATATGAATGTGATCTTATTATAATTAGAATAGGAAAAAGTAACAATAAAGATAATTTTTCCAAATGAAAACGGGCAACACCGACAAAGGTGTGTGATATATGGATAAAGCTAGGGGACCAAAGAGAGATGGATGTCGAGGGGAATGTATATTGGACATATTCTGACTTTGACATGAACATACGTGCTCGTTGATGTTCAATGCCCGCGCTAGTTGGGGATTATCAATTTTTTAATCTTATATTCTTATATAACCTCACATATGTAGTACAATGATAACGAGGCTAAAAATTAACGAAATGAAAGGGTTCTCGAACTATAATTTATGTTAAAAGTTTGGGTTAAACTCACTTAGTCCCTATAGTTTGCTCAGATTTGGGTTTAGTCCGTGGAGTTTGAAAGTGGGGGTTTTGGTCCTGAAGTTTACTCGGTTAAAAGAGTTAGTCCTTATACTTTCAAAAGGACCTAACGGTGTTAATTTTTGCTGATGTGACACTAACACCGTTAGTTTTATTGAGTTGGTATGATGATTAGATGGGATGACTCAGAAATAATGAATTTAAAAATAAAATGAAGACTATACTGAAATTAAAAGAAAAAATATCCGTGAACCAAGATATGAGGCGCTTCTTCTTCTTCCACCCACGTACAGTGTTGAAGGTGTGATGTGGGACTGTTAATACACTCTCTTTTATTGTACATCTTCCTCTTCCCCTTTTCTCTGCTTGTTTTAACTTTTCATGGCTCTGCTGTCTTATATGTTGTTCTCTCTAATAATGAAAAATTTCTGTGAATCATGCTCAGACGATCATAAGCCCGCAGAGGACAAGAAGCTTGCAACATGGGGAACTGATGTTTCTGATAATCTTGTTTTGGATGAGAAATTGCTTGCTGAAGCTCTCAAAGATTAAAATTAATCTCTCCCTTCCTCCTTCCCTTACATATATCACTGTTGCAGCTATGTCATTGTATATTCTATTTTCACTTTCAGTGGTTGAATAATTATTAGTGTTTTATGGGAGAAAAATTATATGAAGACGCTCATCAATGGATGAACTTGGCTACTCAGTCGACGGCGACGCAGTGTACCGGGTGGAAGAAGAAGAGGCTTCTAAGATCTATTTATTTTATCAGAATCTCAGATATGGGTTCACCAATGATTTTCTTTTTTCTTTTTAATTTCAGTATATTCTTTATTTTATTTTTAAATTCAATATTTCCATGTCATCACATCTAATCATCATGCTAACTCAATGAAACTAACGGTATTAGTGACACATTAGCAAAAATTAACCCCGTTAGGTTCTTTTGAAAGTATAGGGACTAACTCTTTTAACTGAGTAAACTTCAGGGACCAAAACCACCACTTTCAAACTCCAGGGACTAAAACCCAAATCTGAGCAAACTATAGGGACTAAAAGTGGGTTTAACCCTAAAAGTTTTCTTAGACAAATTAAAATATTAACTCTCATAACACAAATATTTTTTTTATTTATCTATTGGTATTTGGCGCTACTGACAACAAACTAGTCCGATTCGAAAAAAAGTAGGCCCACAACGGGGAATGTCGCTTTCTCCAAGTAATTATCATGGCTGCATACCTAAACTCGAATTCGAAATCACTGGTCAAGGTAGAATAATCACAACTAGTTGATCTAAGCGCTTGGTGGTTCTTACCACAAATATTGAAATAATTGTTTTTTTTCGGTTAGTATATATTTATACAATCATACTTCATTACTCTCAAAACTACGAATTTCATGGAATTGATATTTAAACTTTTAAAATAGTCATCAATTGATAGTGTGGACAATTATTTGTTTATTATATAACTATATGATTATATGTACTAAATATCATATGAACTTCTAAATGGTAAATGCTAAGTAATCATATGCTTACTTCTAAATGCTATATCTTTATTGAAAAAATAGATAAAATGAGTGTATGTAAAATACTCCGTCCCTTCCTAATCTCTTTATTAGATTTATAAAACCTTGTATGGGGAATTTTTAAAATAATAGATGAAATAAAACTGCTTGGAAATATATTTAATATTCTGGGCGAGTCAATAAAACGGTAATTTGAAAAAAAAAAAATTAACCTGAACAAGTTATTGAGCTCAACATGGGTTAGTGGACTGGAATTGAAGGTTGTAATACACAAACGTCAGAGTCCAGGCTGAAACGCAGAGTCATGGAATATGGCTGCATTATATATTTGTGAGTTATTCTGATATTGGGCTTCCTATTATTTTATTATAAATGAGTATGGCCCAGGAAGGTGCGCATCCTGGCCTTTTCGACCCAACATTCTCAGTCGGGCTCTCATGCTATACCCAATTAACAAGCCTTGATTGTAATATTAATCATCACAGGCCTAAGATCTGACTCCAAATGGAGAAAGAAAAGAAAGAAAGTGGGAGGTGGTCATGTCCCTTTTACCAACGAAGGCTGGAATGTACTTTCTTTGTTATTTATCCACTTAGCAACTGATTAATTTTATTTATGAGATTGTAGACCCACAATAGAGGGACATCACTACCTCTAAGTAACTATTTATAGAGTCGAACTCAAAAATCACTTGTTATGCTTGAACTACTCATAGTCAGTCAATCTAAACACTTAATGGTCGATAGGTCCTTTCTAGTATAATGAAACAATGTTTAAATATGTATTGGAAAGATGTCTATATTTATTAGGATCTACTAAGTAACAATGTATTGGATATCATTGCTTCAAATAAGAAGTTATAGTTGTACCGAACCAGAAAAAAAGATGGAGGTGCTCTTGTTCCGATAAAACATGAATAACCATGCTTTATTTCATTAAAGTATGTTCAATAATATATTATTGAAAGTTTAATTACAGGCAAGAAAAATATGTTTAATCATCTCACAATATCACATTTAATCGTCATACTTATTTTTAAAAACATCAATTGATATAGGAAATGGATATAAATCCCCATGTTTTTAATTGAAAAATGAGAACTAATAACATTGTCACTTATGATAGTCTTATATAATACATGTTAGGTCCCTTTTGTGAATTGATTTTTCAAATAAAAATTCATCCCCAAATTTCTCTTTAAATTGTGTGTAAATAATAAGAATAGAATAATAGATTGAAAAATAATTATAAATATGATAAATGAGTTAAATACTTAAATTAACGATTTATATATAACACTAAAAGTCCATAACAAATCCCTTGTCCTTGACCAGTTGTCACATCACCCATAAATATTGGAGATGTGTGAGCAACATAGGGAAGAGAGAGGAGGGGGAGTGCATGAACGTGGGGAGAAGGATTCCCACACTCTCATTTATAAGATCCTTCAATGTTTCAATGTGCCTGCTTCTTCTCTACTTTATCTCCTCTCTTTTATCCAAGGATTTAAAACCCGAGCCGAATGTCGAGCTGAAAACTGAGCGGGTCATGGTTGAAACTGTTGAAACGGTTGGACCGTTCGTTCGAACCGGTGACGTAATAATTTAATGAAAATTAAATATATAAATATTGTTAATACTTAATAACTTAATATAATTAGGATGAAGATATTTGGGAGAAGGGGCAAAAATAGCCACCGTAATTTTCAAAATGGACAACTTTGGCACCCGTAATTTCGATGGTGCAAAATCGGACATTATAAACCAAAATGGGACAAATCTAGCACTCTTAAACATAGGTGTTGAGTTTGAGCGTTAGTTGACTGGAAATGATGATATGACATAATGACGTGGCACCATGAGACATTATGTGTCACCCCCATGCTGGTATGTATATGACATGGCAAAAATGAAAAAATATGGCATTGCCCCTTCTCCCTACTTATAATCTGATTGTATATTAAATTAATAAAATGAAAAATAAGAAAAATCTCAACCCCTCTTCGTCTTTCTTGCTTCAGCGCACCCCCCTCTGCAACTTCCCAGTTCCCATAATCATCCTTCCTCTCTCATATTCCATCCCATATTCCCTGTACTTCTAAAAATTTTATTCATCACTCTCATCAAAGCCTCCATTGTAGCAACTAAATGGAAGAAGATGAAATTTGGGCAGAAAAAAGAAGATGGACTGGTGATGAAGACTGAGGGGAAGCAAAACGTGAGTTTCAATACTGAAAATCGGAGAAGAAGCTCTCCAGCTCAGCTTACAAATTTGGTTATAACCGAATATGTTTTTCCCCTTTTCATTTTCAGATTCGTTTCCTTTTTTTCAGTTTCTATCTCTCTCGCTTTTCTTCTTCAGTTTCTTTTTTACCCGCTCCTGTAGTTTGCCGCCGCCAAAGGCTCCTGGAAGTCTGACGACCTAGAAGCCCATCACCATCGAAGCCTCTGACTCGGAGAAGAAGACAGTCTCTGAATTGATTTGAGAATTTAGTTTAGTTTTTTTATTAGTTAAATATTCAGTCATATTATAAGTATGATTGGATATACATATCAGATTATACATATCAGATTAATTTTTTTTCATTTTTGCCATGTCATATACATATCAGCATGGGGGTGACATATAATGCCTCATGGTGCCACGTCATTATGCCATATCATCATTCCCAGTCAACTAACGGTCAAACTTAACACCTATGTTTAAGAGTGCTAGATTTGTCCCATTTTGGTTTATAATGTCCGGTTTTGCACCATCGAAATTACGGGTGCCAAAGTTGTCCATTTTGAAAATTACGGTGGCTATTTTTGCCCCTTCGCCCAAGATATTTTTTAATCAAGTTCATTTTTTTTTCTGTTGATATATTTTTTTTTTGCAGTCTTCAATTTCTGACCGGGCCGGCTCGTTCCGGTTCACGGCCCAACTCCGCCTCTTGGGTCAACAACGGCTTAAAAGCGGCCTAAAGCGGGCTGACCAGCGAAACGGCCCAATAGAGTCAAACGAGCTGTTTTTTCCACCGGCCGACGGTCCGACCGGTCGGACCGTCCGGCTCGAGTCGGGTTTTAAAACCTTGCTTTTATCATATTGCACCACGTTTTTCTCAAACTTTCTTAAGTGAAGGGAAAAAACGTATATCAGACTATCACTAAGATTATATACTTTTCCGTTTACAATTGAAACCAAATTTCTTACACGATTCATCCAATTATTCATACAAAAACAATTTTGACTTCGAATATTTTTATGATATTGCCTTGAAACTACACCAATTTTGAAATATGAATTAATTATATATGTATTTATGTTGAGTTTTATCTTTTCATCACAAAAAATTAAACCAATGTAATGAGACTAAACCCAATATTATATACCATTAAAATAATTCACCAATATGTGATATATTTTAAAAGTTGATATTGATTATAAATGTATGACATATTCCCAATATGTATCCATATTATTCAAAATTATCTATATTAATGTGCAATAAACAATAGAGGAGTTTGGAAAAGGGAATGAGATGAACAAACTAAAACATTAGAAGGGAGAGATCACGCTGGCCTAAAATAGGTTTGGGATGGGGGTAATGTTTTTGCTGAAACAATGATGAGGCTTTTCATGATGACATGACTTAATAAATCATGTTTATTTGCTGTTTAAAGTGAATGGAATCTCCTTGATAACTCTCCTTTTCCATCTTCTTTTTCTGTAATTTGACACTAATTACTACTTCCTCCGGTCCCTAATATAAGAGCCAGCCGCCAAAATAACGCTTCTTAAGAAAACATGTGAATGTTAGTTGGGTGTCTGGAATTAATGCTACTTTTCCAATATTGCCCATATTTATTGTGATACTTTAAGAGAAAGTGATATATAAGCATTAATAAATATGAGAGAGAGTTAGGGGTAAAGTTGGAAAAAACGCATTAAATGAGGAGAGAATGTGGGGTGAGCTCTTATATTAGGGACCAAAACCATTCAAATTTTGGGCTCTTATATTAGGGACCGGAGGGAGTACTACATATAATTTCTATCCGCCGTCCAATAACAATGAACCGTCCCCTTTTCTTTTATCATACATATCATGCCGTGTTAATACAAGCCGATTGAGATGGAAAATAAATATAAAATTTGGCATCCAAAATAAAATTATTCCGTGGACAAAACGACAAGGTGCGGTTTCCTCATAATGGATCAATAAAAAAAATAAATATAAACAAGAAATTAAAGAAAAATATAAAGAATAACCATCCCCTAATTTCACAAGTAAAAAACCATGCATTCCCATCAAAGGAATACATTCCTCATTGTAGGGTTCCAAGAGACATCTTAAAATGGGATGACTTAATTCATATACAATGGTATAAGGTGTTACCGGATTGGTCAAGAGCGTCATAAGGGAACTGGTTTAATAAATCAAATCTAAACCATACATGTGAAATCATGAAATATAACATTCTAGATATGACTATAGCTCTTCCTACCTATTTTTTCTTAAGAGTAAAAGGATGAATAAAGAAGTCAATTCCATAAAATAAAGGGTTCAACTGACATGTGGTTGTACCCTCTTAACTAGAAGTCTCGAATTCAAGCTCTGGGGATGCAGCCGTATTAAATACTTGGTGATAGAACTTTCTCGCCCTTGTGATCTTGCCCGACTCAATACAGATTAGTCTGGACCCCCGATAAATCCTCCGAGTTAAAAGGAGGAGGTCCAGGATACCAGAATCAATTGAAAAGGGGTTTGTCAAACATATATACACACACTACTCGATTTGGGTTAAACCCATATCATGGCAGCCTGTATAGGTTAATTCATTCATAATGGGAAATCTGTGAAAAAGCTTTAGTCCACGTGACCTCACGTGCTTCTCTCTTCCAAGCACTTTTTTTCACTATCTTCTCTTTGCACCTATAATTTCCACCATCCATACTAGTATAGTACTCTCCCTCTCTATTCATTCCCCTTCTCAACTGTGACCTTTAATTACTCACCTCCCAATCCTCCTCCTCCTTTTCTCGTACTACAAAATTCCACTCACCAATTTACACTCCTCACCAAAATTGCCCCTCTCATATATCATCAGTTTCTAACATGCCTCACATGCTACAATTACGCACACTTAATTGTGTGTGACAGTTTCTACATTATTCCACTCTTCTAATGTACCCTCTTCTCCTAGATTTCTCCGTTTCCTACGTTTGATCCATACTTTCATTTAACATACAATCCTATCCTCTCAATCTTTTTTTTTTTTGTACTTGTGATTGATCCTCATGGGTTGTGCTAGTTCCAAAGAAAAGCGATGTCGTCATTGTAACGCTCCTTATTCCCCTGTTCCTAGAAGCTACTCTGTTCATGTTCATCACCCACCTCACACCAAAGATGATATTGATAGCTATCATCATCTCGTTGGTCTCACTTCCACCACGTTTGGATCTCTCAAGCTTGATCATTTGAGTGGTCACAAGTCTTTTGATAATAAAAATAAAGGCTGCGATTTGATGGAAAACGAGAACAATATCAAGACTTTCTCAAAGGGGTTGTTACATGAGGCCAAGACATGGTCTAATAATAATAGCATGGATGAGAAAATGATATCATCATCACATGGTGTTACTAGAACTCCAGTGGAAACTCCTCCTGGAGAACCAGAAATGATCAACACGTGGGAATTGATGGAAGGCCTTGAAGATGCAAGCCCTTTGAGATCACCTACTCACTTCAAAAGCTTCTCTTTTGATGTTCATTCGAATCCGATGATGATTCCGGCTTTCTCCGGCGAGCACAAGCCTATGTACATGTGGCTTCAAAGAACAGATCATGATGATGGTGAATCAAATCTCAAGTCCAAATCCAACTTGCCAGATTTTGATATCCCATTTCACTGTCGCACGTTGGATAGGAACAATTTATCCTTTGATTTCACTGAGGAAAGTACAAGGATGAAAGGTGATGTTTTTGATTTTGGTAAGAATAAAGTTGTTCTGTATTTTACAAGTTTGAGAGGGATAAGGAAGACGTATGAGGATTGTTGTAATGTGAGGCAAATTTTGAAAGGATTTGGTGTTGGAGTGGATGAGCGTGACGTGTCAATGCATTCTGGGTTTAAGGATGAGCTTAAGGAGTTATTAGGTGATGATAAAATTTATAGGGGAGGATTGCCAAGAGTGTTCATTGGAAAAAGTTACATAGGTGGGGTTGATGAAATTAAGAAATTGCATGAGGAAGGATGTCTTGGGAAAATGCTTGATTGTTGTGAGAAGATTAGTGATGGTGAAGGGATATGTGATGGTTGTGGAGATGTGAGGTTTGTGGTATGTGAAACTTGTTCAGGAAGTTGTAAAATCTATTATGAAGGTGATGGTGATGATGAAGAAGATAGTGATGTTGGTGATTATGGATTTCAGCGTTGTCCTGATTGTAATGAGAATGGATTAATTCGCTGCCCAATCTGCTTCTGATGATTGATACATTTTTAATTTCCACTCATGTTTAAGAGAGGTATTTAATCTAATATTTGTGCTCAATTTTCTGGGTTACTTCTTTTTCCACTTTGGTCAATGAGTTTTTGTTGTACAGTCAACTTTTGGAAATGCTGAACCTAATCAGTCTCATATGAACAAGAGGCTTGTATACTAGTTACTTTATTGTAAAACTCTATGGAGAGCATAAGAGCATAATGGTGTTAGCATCACAATCTTTTCGTCTTTTTAATTTTCTCATTCACATAATGAAAGTCATACATACTGATACTACACTTGAATACATTTTTTGCTTTTAGCCTTGTACATAGTCACATTTCTTTCTCTTTTCTTTAATTAGAGTGGTAAGCATGTGTTAGACGACCTACCTACCTTGTGCTAGAGATCACAGAGGTTGTGGTGGGGTGTCTAAACTCAATGCAGCCACTATGTGTGTCCAACTTTTTGTTACATAAGTGCTGGCCTGTACTCATTAAAGATAAAAGTTATTAGCACACCCTTTTTTCCACCACCCCTATTACTATATTGGAGTACAATCAGTTGGGAGAAGATGAATAGGAATTAAAACAATTTTGAAAGGACTCTTTTTACAGAAAAAAAGTGTTTGCTCATAGTTATTTTATTGACTGAACTCATCACTTTAGCCTGGAGCCCACACGACAGTCCCACGAGATGAGAAAAACTATTTTAGTGTTCAACAAGTTTCACAAGCTGGAAGAGGCCATAGTTCTCATTATTATTTCTTTGTATCTTTCTTTTTACCCTTCTCCTCAACCATTTACTATACGTTTAGGCCAATGGAAATTGAGTTAATGAATATGAATTTGTGATGATAACACCAAGGAACTGAGCTATCACAATCGGACGATGTTTCTGGACTATAAAAAATTAAAATAAACCATTTTGACTTTGAGGCGACCCCCACACAGCCCGAGGAACACTTTTGAGTATATTATGAGTAACTAACTAAATGATGTGGAATAATTGATGAAATAATGGATTTGAATCTCATGTGGTTCCATTTGCTAGAGGACGTACTCACTAAGCAACACCAAAATGATACAACATATAAAGAGTTTCAAACAGGCTTAACTTAGATATTATCCACTTGTGCCCCCTTTAATTTTCATCATACTAACATATGGAGGCCTTTTTATTTATCCATATCCACCTTGCGGCAACCATTATCAAGCTATTGGCTATTGTTGTTCAATGATGTGCAAGTCAATAGTGAATCGACCTTACTATTGTCAAGTAATTATTGTGACCGTATACTCGAAATTCAAACACGAGAGCTTTACATTAGAATAACTAATAGTTAGTTGATTCAAACATCTTGTGTCAACGTATAGGGCCTTTGAAAATAGATAAAATTTCAATATTCTATCTGATCAATTCTCACATTCGAATCAAATTCACAATAATCCGCAAGTGCATCGAAGCTTAGATAATTACTAGACACATATTATTAGAGTCTGGTGCCCTGTTTGTGAATTGTGATGGTATATTTGAACAGTCCGTTGGTGGATATATCATGACCCACCTGTTATTATTGTCTCTGAATGAAAATCTGATTATATGTCTTTATTTATATTTTATAGAATCAAATCATGTTAAATGTTGCATCTTTCTAATTAGATTGAAGTTATATCAGATAAGTGCCTGTATTTTGTCGTTGCCTTAATCAAGGCTAGTGAAATAATGGAATGGTCAAGTGTAACTTTCTCATATGCCATACTTTGGCCGGCAACGGCAAAGGCAAAACATTTGAATAACAATTATAAATAAGTAGCTTATGATAAATTCGATTGGATGAGATGTCATTAATAAAACAGAGGATAAATTAACTACGATTTGCTCGTTAATATCAATTAGTTTTCGATGGCTCGTGATCTCTTTAAAATGAGGTGATAAAAGCAATATCCAATGAGTTTGGTTAAAGAAAAACCAAAAAAGGCCCAGTTATTACAATGCTTCAGGAAGCGGTCTTTTCTGTCAAAACATGACATTGCAAAGTAGCACAGAGCCAGTCCATGGGCTCTTCATTATTTAATTTCTACTAACTTATTGCGTTGACCCAAATCAGTTGAAGCTATAATTGCACTGTATCATGGAAAGTAGTAGCAATGCAAATAAGTGCTCGAACCTCTAAAGAAACACATTCATATCCAACAAGTTCCCTAACTTATCAATTGCAAGTGAAATATCAACTATCAACACATGGCAAAACACAATTGATAAATTGTTGGAACTAAATTGATACCACTTCCGGTCCTAAATATAGGACCTAGATAACTTTTTTTTGGAGAAGTTAAGGTTGCAAAATAGGTTATTAAATCATGATATATTTGATATCTTTTTAGATTATTCATTAGTTTATAAAGTAAATCAATTTATAATTAACTTATTTTGCTTTTTTTTTATGATTTTTCAAAAAAGTCAATTAGGTCCTATATTTAGGACCGGAGGGAGTATTAATTATCTTCCTTGATATCTAAATGCTCTTTTGTTTTTGGAACTGAAAAATATTTGCAGTTGAGAATCCTATTTTCTAGACTAAGACGTGATGAGATGAAATAAACTTAAAAAATTTGTATGAAGTAATTGGATTCCTTTACGGGAAAAAAAAGCATATCATATAGGTAGACTGAAAGTGACTTCTACAAATTGTAACATTAAGTTTATTGTTCCCTTATTAAACACTGTTTCTCCCCGCAGCTTCCTGGTGAGATAATTTTAAACAATCCAGGACGTTCCGGGTTCGAGAGACAGTATCCTAAGGGTTCCGTTTGGTATGCTAAATTATAAGGTACTTAAAAGTACCTTTCTTAACCTGGCGGGTTGGCGTAAGCGGTAAGTATTCTCGTCCCATAAGCAAATGATTGAGAGTTCGATCCCTAGCCCTTGTAAATGGTGGAAGGTTTGATCACTAACCCTTGTTAATGGAGTAATTTCACAGGCCAACTGTCTACCCCTATATGGGACTTCAAAACAACGAGAGATTAATCTCACGCAAGTGGAGATACCCTTGAAAACAAAAAAAAAAGTACCTTTGACCGTCCTCCCCTCCAGCCTCCATACACAGTAAGACACCCTCACTAAAGACACTGGCCTCAGTAGCAGCCCAATTCATTTGGTATTGTACAAGCGTTCCTCATTCTTCACATTCCTTTTTAGGCACCTCAATTATGCGTATTTGTTAATTCATTGGTCTTACACACTCACACACAGATTGATTAAATTTGAAGTAGCAAGTAGGAGAAATAGAGGTGATAGTGATCATGTATATGTTCGTGGTTGGCAACAAGCAGAATTGGGGTTAGGTGTAGCCAAAGAGAGTCAGAACACAAAAGTCAGAAGCTGAGCTGCCACACTCGTATCTCTATGCTCCCTACCTATCAATCCCTCGCCTTTCTCCCAAAAGGCCAAAACCGCAATTGTTACATTGTGTTTTAATATTTATTTTTGTTTGCCCAATGATCACTGCTTTCTTCCTTGGCACTCTGGTGTGAAAGTTAACTTAACACTAGAATGTCTCAGGATCAAGATGCAGTAGGGAAAATTCAATATTTAGGATCGGAGAGAGTTACATTATGAGGTATTCTAAAATACCTCTCTTTTTCACCTTTACAAAAAACAATTAAGCTAAGTATGTTGCTGACTTACGGGAGCCGGAAAAATTATGGAAAATCAAAATCTTAGAAAACTATTCCCCTTACTAATATATAAGTTTCATATAACTAATTAATGTTTATTAAGAAAACTAAAAAATTAGTTTAAAACAATATTTATGTTAAAATATGATTTTTATTAGCGGGGGATTAGTCTCTCACTTGTCGAGGGAGGGGATACCTTGATCATGGATAAAAAAAATATGATTTTTATCCAATTGAGCCAAATAAATATGAAAAAAAATTTGACAAATAGTAAAGGGAAATGATCAATGGGTAAAATTAGAAAAATATTATGAATATTTGGACAAAACTAAAATGAAGCTTATATTTTGGTATATATATATTTTCATCAAAGTGAAGATTATATTTTAAGACTCTAAATTGCCACTCAAATTCCAAAAGTTTATATAGGTGATTTTGTAGTTGTAAATAACTAAATATTGTCATTCACTTAGTGAAACACGCAGCACTAGGTTTTGTGAATGTGCATTACATATTACTCCCTCCGGTCTTTATTATAAGTCGCCAACTATCTACAACTCTTTGTCTTTAATATAAGTCATGAACCGCTGCATTAAATGTTTTTCCCACTTTACCTCTGTTATTAATGGAGATTCAAAATTGAAAATGTGAAACAGTTTATATAATGAATGGTGAAGTTGGAAAAAGTGGTAAATTAACATGAATTTGAACACTCAACTATCATTCCTTGATATATTAAAAACGAGTAGTTGGTAACATATAATTTGGACTGGAGGGAGTGCTCTCCTATTTCCTATATATTTGCGTGCATTGGCACCAGACTCTCCTGTGGCCTTATGTATATAGATATGTTATTATTGAGCATTCCTTAATGTCTCAGGTTCGTAGTGAGTGTGTGCGCGCGCCTGTGTGTGTGTATTATCAAAAATTGTGTTGCAACATCACTCGTAACTTACTTAGGTTAAATTCTTAGGTATTGATACCTATAAAATTGTTTTCTCAGTAAAAAAGAGATAAGCTTACTGCCATGTTGAAATTATGATATATTTTCATTTTTTTAAGTTTATTTATGGGGGATTTGCAGTTTAATCCCTGGTAAGGGAAATTAATACTGGAAGGTCCCAATACATTCCGAAATAATTATAAAGTCCCAGGAGCCCTTTCCTGCAATTGTTTGCTTATCTTCAATGACCATTTTGCCCTCATAAGATGAAAGCATAGTCCCCTGTAGGGACCAGTGAGATGGTAATCATCTTTAATGAGGGCAAAATGGTCATTGAAGTTAAGCAAACAATTGCAGGAAAGAACCCCTGAGACTTTATAATTATTTTGGAATGTATTGGGACCTTCCAGTATTAATTTCCCTTACCAGGGACTAAACTGCAAATACCCCTTTATTTATCTATAATTTTAATTTTGATGATATTTTTTTAGGGATTTATTCTTTTTAATTCTTTGTCTTGAAAAGTGTGAAAATGATCATTCTTCAATTTTCTTTTTAAGGAGTTTTTCTCTCATGTGGCATTCTGGTATCTTGATTATTGAGCAGACCATGTTGCTTTGGGTTCGAAACTGGGTACCCCCCCCCCCCCCCCCCCCCCCACCCAAACCTTAATTTGGGACTTTATCACCATGAGGTGCTTTAAAGTACCTCTCCTTTTTTAAGTCCAAGTCCATGTATATTACTTTGGTAAAAAAACACTCCATGTATATTAGTGGGCCATAAATGTGGGCCGATAGAGGGTGGCTCGTCTCAAAATGGCCTGGTAACAGAGAGGGCCTACTGGTTTGTTTGGAGGACCACAAAGGAAAGGAGTTACCGTAAGGTCGCTTTCATGTTATATTTGAGGACTTTGGTGCACAATCTTTAAATGGTTTTCATGCAAGTTGCCTCCAAAATATCCCATATTTGCGGTCCACGTTTCAACTACCATATAACATATCCAACAATTCTTCCCCTTCCTATTAACTTCCTATTCATATCTTGTTGGCTGCCCAGCCACACACACGCCAATGACTCTAACTCATTAATATCATTGTAACTGTAACCTCATCTCCTATAATTAATTCATTGTGTCAATTGATGGACACACACACACACTACTACTACTACAGCCTTCACAACATACAATAAAAGAACATTGAGAGAGACAGAGAGAAAGAGTGTGTTAGTCACTTAATTAGAAATACTCCTTGACCATATTTATAGTGTATTCAGAAATTTTCAGTCTTGTCTGTGTGTGTGTATCATATTATTAAAAATTCATCCGAATATTATGTAATTTTACACTCCAATATTATTATTGTTTAAATTTTATGCTCATATAGTGTATATAAAGTGAATGTACGTAAGATTGAAAAATTGTTATTAATTTCAAGGCAATGTTAAAGGTTTAAGATTTTATTTTCTAAAAAAGTAGGTTGGAATATAAATATAATCATTTGAATTTACATGATTAAAATTGTCTTAATATCTCTCTCTAAGCTAGTAAAAGTTTCTCATTTAATTTGTTTTATGTACAACATATATTCCTCCTCTATATAGATGTGTGTTTTCTCATACTATTCGATACCCCACACATGTTCACACAGGTGTATTCTATTTCACAAAAAAGGTGGTTCTAAGTTAATTATATTTACCATTGGATGCAGACTTTTATTTGTGTACGTACATACAGATGATTGTGTAAATCGTTTGACTTTGTTACGAAATGGCCTCCGGCATCCCATTACAATATTCAAAATCAGAGACAATATGAAGAATTTGATTTTCCTGTATCCTTGTAAAAGTAATTACGCTATGACAACTGATTATCAGCTACTCCCTCCGTTGATTATCAGCTACTCCCTCCGTTCCTAAATATAAGATCACTTTGGGGAATTGGATAAGTTCCTAAATATAAGATCACTTCCTCTTTTATCTCAAGTTTTGCCCAAACTACCCTTATACTCCCTCTTTCATTGAAAACCCCTCATCCTTTTAAAGTTAAGTAATTAAGGGAATTTTGAGAAGATCATGTAATTTTATTGTCTTCCTTAATCTCCCCAAATTAACCAAAGTGATCTTATCTTTAGGAACAGAGGAGTACTATATACCATACAACCTAAGCTAGTGACAAAACTTGATGTGAATAAAACTTGTTTCTCCATCGGCAACATAATCCATTTTTTTTAACTTAATCCATAATTAAATTGAAGAATCTTTGATTTCTGTACATAAATATATGCTGTTGCGAAGCTAGAATTTGTGTATTTATATGCATCTATCCACATCTTTAAGTCCCCCAAATTCAATTAATTCTAATCATAATCGAGTAATCTGAATTCTAATTTTATTTAACTAAAAATTATTCAAACTTTGGAAATAAAAAAAAATGCGCTCGTTAATTAGTTAGAGTTATAGCTGTCGCTCTCAAATAATAAACGAAGCGAACATGACGTCTGATGTTTTCTGGGAAACCATTTAACATTTAGATCAAATCACAAAATATTTATGTCAACACTTTTAGGTGTCTAAGTCTTTCCATTAACAATATTGTAGCAGCTTCAGCCCAACTTTGCCGACCAAATTTCCAATTAAACACGTCTATAAAATACCATATATGTATCTCAATCCATCGATTCCAGCCGTCAATCCATAATTTAGAATATGTAGCTTTCGATAATTATATATCTAATTATTATCAACAGTTTCATTCATGTCTCTTCCAATTCAGACACATGCTCAACCTTTCACGTACATTCGATAATCAAAGAAGGGAACTATATATGGAAATCTTGATGAAAGGAAACTACTTTTTGGCCATATATAAATATATTATATGTCCACAGAAATACATGATAGGCACAGATCAGTCATGGATAGAGCTAATACAAAGTGCCTTAATTAACGTTATTATAAAAAAATTAACGTGCCATATTTTAGAGAAGTACACTCCTCCACACTACTGAAAACCATCAAATTAAGGTATTCCCACCTAATATAAAATGGGAAGTACCTACACTCACTTATATATATATATATATTCTTAATTAAAATAAGAAAACATTAATTAGATGTGGATTAAGGATTAATGAGGCTCCTAATGATGGCAGCCTCGGCACTATCAGCATCAATTGTGGCCAACAACTGAGAGAGTCGCTGGCTCAAATCGTCCACTTCTCTGTTTAAGTTTCTTATGTAGTTGCAAGTCTCGTGAAGCACCTTTGATGCAGATGCCTGCACCACAAAAAAAATCAATTAATTAAACTCATTGATCGTGTGTTTTGTGTGTGTCCAATATATTATTTTTTTTTGCCAAAGTGTGTCCAATATATTTTAGATATATGTATATGTAAATATATTTATTATCAGTTCAAGTTATTATTAACAAAAAAATGATGAGATGTGTACTGCACATACAGGACTTGTGCACGGACGACGACGAAGGAAGTTTTACTTAAACAATGAATGACTTAGTCAAGACTAAGGGCTGATATATGGTACTACGGAGAGATTTTTCTGAGGCCTTTCTCTTTTTGGGTTTTGCATTATACTTACACACACACACACACACACACTGTCCTATTTTAATACACGTTTAGTACGTGAAAAAAGTAATTTTTTATTTATATAAAAAAATATAACTAACATGTTGCATACATTGAGAGGAAAAATATAGTTCGGGACAGGTACATGTGATGATGCGCATTAAATTTCCAAGTGGGAAATATAAGTTTTTCCCAAAACTAAACAGACAGCGATGCCTATTATTTACAGTGTAGCAGTCAATGTGAACACATATATCTTTGACTACGGATATTGAGATCTCTGCATATATTTCCAGGTTAATAAGAATATATAAATAAATGGGTCAAGTTTGGACCGTTCCTAGACACATTTAATTTATAGCTTAAAATATATCCTCACAAGCCTGCAGTATTCGCATTAGCTTATTTCTGCGGCAGAACACAGTAACATAGAATAACAGCATTTATTGGATGCTCTCTATTCTCCTTGTTTGTGAACAGTATAATACAGTATATAATTATTGCGTGCTTCAACAAACTATAAAGAATACTATTAGAGAGAGAAGGAGTAAGGGAGGAAAGTAAGCTAAGTACCTTGTTAGAGCGACGAGTATCGCGAATCTCAGGAACAAGTTGACGCAACTTGGAAACAAGTTGAATGATTTGGTCATCAGAGATGGATGAAGAACCTGATGGAGATTGTTGCCTTGACCTTCTGCTAGACATTTTCACTATATACGTAGCAAAGTGTTTATATAATTGCCTTTTATATATTATGTGTGTGTGGCTGATGAGTGAGGCTTATAAGGCGAGAGAGAGGAGTAGGGCAAGATGTATAATAAGGCAAAGAGAGGTTGGGATGCAGAGAATAATGAAGAAATGTGGGTAAATTAAAAGGGAGGAGAGAAATGAAAGGGCCAGACCGAAAAAGAAGGGGAGAGAGATAGGAGAGGGGAGTGATGATGAGGCAGGGTACAATTACAGAGAAAGTGTTGTGTTGGATGTGAGGAAAACAATTTGCAGTAGAGAGAGCGAGAGGAAAAGGACAATGAGTGATTGATGAGAGATATAGCAAGTAACTATAGGCTTCCTCTTCTCCTCTTTGTGTCTTTGTGTATGTGTGTGTGAGAGAGAGTGTTCCCATTTCGGGGTTTTATTAGAGTGGTCTTCTTGGAATTTGTTTGTTTTTTACCTAACAAAGTGGGCCTCTCTGGAAATGTCTCTTTACCGTCACACCATGTGATCCTATTTTTAACTTCCTTATATACTCCAAACCACCCCCCTCCATTTCACACTCTGTCTCTCTGTGTGTTTGTGCTTATATATATCCTTCTCCTTAAAGATGCTTTCTCTACATAATAATTCAGCTTCAGTACTCTTGGTTAGATCCTATTCCAATGAAACTATACACCAGTTTAGACTAATTAATTAGTGCTCCATCTGATCCTATATATTCACTTTGTTCCTAAATATAAGATCATTTTCTCCAATTTATTTGAGTAGATTAAGGAAATTAGTTAAGTTAGCTATTTACACATGATATTACCAATTTAACCCAATTATATACATTTATAATCACTTTCTCTCTCTCTCTCTTGCTTGTTATTATAGAAAAACATTATTAGGGTTAATTTGGGATTGGGAAAAATTAGAAAGTGATCTTATAATTAGGAACAAATTGAATTTCAAAAGTGATCTTATATTTAGGAACAGAGTATATATATATAAATTCATAACTATTTGAGGAGTTGATGATATTGATCTTAAACATAAAAAGGGTGTTATAGGAAAAACATACCATATTAACAAACCTTAATATTATCTTTATGCAATCAATTTAGAAAAATAAGTTATATAATTATGAATGGGAATACATGATAAATAATAGTGTTAGTCTTACATTGACTTATTAATTAGATGTCTCTTTCTGACTTTAACACGCACTCTGCATCATCATCATGATCAGTATGTTATGCATACATTTTCAAGTCAGGTTGGAACGTGATTAGCTGAGAAGTATCTTGCTTACATTGAATTAGAAAGCAAGTTAATGGAATGTTAATTATACTCAAACGTTCATGCAACCTTTTCTGGCAGGGATATAGAAAAATATTATTGTGATTGCTAGTTTTAGTGTAATTAGTTTATGTAGCTTTTAATTTATTACTCCCCAATTGAAGTATATGGTGGCGTGAGAGAGAGGAAGAGTAAGGGGCTGGGGTCACATGCTAACTTCCCTGGTTCATAAGGCACGCCACGTGGCAAGTGTCGGGCCTCAGTACGAATTTTATAATGTCAATAAGGAAGAAGAAAGCAAGGATTGCAATTGCATGGTTTTCCAAAACATGATCACGTGCAGGGTGCAGCTATACACGAGCTTGCGGGGACCTCATTCCTATACTAGTAGAATCATTTAAATTAACATCTTCCTCCATCTTCTCCGATACTTTCCTCTTTCCAAAACACGGCACCATATTACCAGCTAATAGAAGTTTGAGCGTCTCTATAATGTAAGACCGAACGTGTCAAATATTTGCGTCTCTCTACGTGGCAGTTGTTTTTCTGTGTGTGTGTCCATGTCCATAGTCTTACCTCAAGAAATAAAATGCTAAGTGTATAAGCTCCGTGGGATTTATGAGACACATACATGAATTTTTATAAAATGGATCTGATATGGCATTTGATAATCCTTTCAATCCATAATTTATTAAGGTAAAAAATCCATAATTTATTATTTTAACTCATTCATGTGAATGAAAAATGTGATAGGTACTGAATTAATTCTTTTTTCACTCTTTTACCTTTAATTAATTAAGTTTGAAGATTAACTAAAACAAGGATATAACGATAGTTAAGTCTTGAAATGAATACCATTGAATGAACAAATGGAAAATGAGCATGAATTATTCTGCAAGATGACTGACATATTAAACCAAATAAATCTTCTAGAAAGTGTCATATGCTCCCTCACCTCCGTCAAAATACCCTTTTTAAGAAAACATTCAAAAGTTATTAAATGTGTCACAAATCACATTTTTCTCCAATATTATTCTTATTTATTATGGGTTTAACAGGAGATAGAATTATGAGCATTAATGAATATAAAGGTGAGTTATGGGCGAAATAGAGAAAATACATTAAATGATGAGAAAATATAAAGTAGACACTTATATTTTGGACCAAAACATTTAAATTTTGAGCTCTTATAATATGGGTTGGATCGAGGAGTATTATATGTGAACCAATTAAGGGATTATAAGTCATTTTTGTCATGTGTGTTTTACATAGATAAACAAAATTATTAAACCTTATTAATCATCCTTTAGACTTTTCCAACTTTACAGCTTTAACCCTATTGAGATATACATAATGTCGCATGATAACAAAATCAACATAATAATAAATAAATGGAAAAATTATATACTCGCATGTTCATATGAAAGATTTAATAATATGACCGACAAATTAAATTAGATCAAATAATAAAATTTTCGTTATCTCCTTTCTTCCTTAGTAATACAAAAGAGTATTTATATGGCAAAAGAACATAAAGGATATGCCGATATGGTACCTTTTTCGATGGATATGGTACCTTTTTTTTAACCATCAAAGGAGTATATAGTACTCGAAGAAGTAGTGTAAATGCTAAAGCAGATCATTAGGTATTTGATTTCCAGCATCATTGAGTGATTGTTCTAAAAGAATATCCAAAAGCATGCAGCCTCACCTAGGTTAGATACCCAAAGGCCCCACTCATTGATTATATGGCTAAAGTACCTTTACATTTATTTATTCATATAATCTATACACACACACATATACACATGGGGCTTATTGAATTGATATTTGAATTTAAATCTTATTGGCGACTGAAGTGGTTCTATTATTGAATAGGGAGCATTAATGATCGAAAAAAAAAATGCAAATACAAGTAATAAGGTTACACTACTATATAACAGAAAGAAGCAACGTCTTCCTAGAGACTGAACCTTAGCTTAAAGACAACGAAAATGAAACCTTAATGCATTTTTCAGGATAAGAATCTTTAGGGAGATTTAAGGTTGGGAGTGATGAGATGTGCAATAGAAAAGATACAAGTGAGGCAGAAACGTTTTTTAATCACACCGCGATCGTGAAAGACAGAAAATTTAGTAACCATTAAGGGCTATCAAGTTTATAATATCCCACATATTCAATATAGCTCACACTATAAGAAAAAAAACTGTCTTTGCTGGTGAAAAAGAGGTCTTGTATGTCGTTGTTTTATTCGCGACATCAGATGCTTATCGCTTGTTTTCAAAACAATATATAAATGCCCAAAACAAACCCTTATGCTGAGCCATTGACAAGAAAATTGTTAAGCGTGACAAGTGAAGCCGTTTTTTAAATAAAAAAAAATTATGTAATAGGATGTCGCGGTTCATGGCACTACATAGTGCAAAAATAAATAAATAACCCTTATGTCACACAACTAAACCGCGACATGCTATATCCAAAAAAATTGAAGCTTAAAAAAAGCATAATTATTTGATTAAAAAAGGCAATAGCAAATTTTCATGAAAAAGGAGAAAGAGTATAGGAATATTTTATATATCAAACATAGATATTTAATAAATTTTGTTTCATATTTATCATTTCATAAAAAAATTATGATAGTTATTAAATATAATGGATAAAGAGTAGGGAGACCTGGCAGAAGAAATAAAATAGTAGGCAATAAAAAATATAGTGTTTGAACAAATAACCGGCAAAAAAGAAAAGATAATTAGTTAAGTACGTATAAGAATAATGGGAAAAAATGTATGATAAAAAATATAGTATTCAAACAAATAACCTACAACAAACGAGAAGATAATTAGTCGAGTATAAGAATAATAGAAAAACAAATGTATGTAGATGATTATTAAGAAACATCAATATTTACTTATATAGATTCAAGTAAAATAAGCAGAATGAATAGGGAGAAGAATAAAAGTGGTGAAGGAAAAATGAAAGAGGTGCATTATATATTTATAGAGAAGATGGCAGTCGCGACATGTGTTTTTAGTTATTTTATTGGCAGCAACATGTCATATCTTTAATAAAAAAATACGTGCGTATTATTAATTAACTTCTCACATGTCACGCCATTAAGCATGACATGCCATATTTTAATAAAAATATGCATGCCGCACTAGGGTTCACGACATGGCATAATAAAAGAAAATACACATGAAGCACCCCATGGCACGACATGCCAATATGCCACGTGCATATTGGCATATCGCGCCAGAGTGCGCAACATGCTATATTTAAAAAAAATACGCATGTTATGACCCTTGGTTCAACATGCCACGTGCATATTGACATGACTCGTTAGGGTGTATGAAATGACATATTATTAATTAATTTCTCACATGTCACGCCACTAAGTGCGACATGACATATTTTAATAAAAATATGCATGTCGCATTAAGGTTCACGACATGCTATATTTGAAAAAATACGCATGAAGCACCCCATGGAGTGACATGAAAATATGCTACGTGCATATTGGAATGCTGCGCGACATGCCATATTTAAAAAAAAAAAATGTCACGACCCTTGGCGTAACATGTCACGTGCATATCAGCGTCGCGTTAGAGTGCATGATATTGGAATGTTGTGCGACATGCCATATTTAAAAAAAGCACATGTCACATCCCTTGGCGCAACATGCCACGTGCATATTGGCATGTCGCGTTAGAGTGCATGACATGACTTATTTTTTTTTAAAAAAAATATGTGTGCCGCGCCTGGTGGCGAGACAAGCCTTTAAAAAAACAATCAAATATGTCGCTCCCTAGCTATGACATGGTTTTATTTAAAGAAATGTGGATCATGTTGTGCATCTTTGAGCGACATGCTTTTGTAATTAAAAAAAAAATAAAAACTACTTTGATGTCGCGCAAAAGATGATTCTTGTTCTATTTTTAAATTAAATAGAATATAAGAAAAATTGGTGTATGTTCCGGTTTTGGCTGAAAACCGTGACATCTATGTGTTCTATATCACACTTTGTTTTTACGCGACATCTGCAGCGCGACTATGACCTTCTTTTCTTATATTGTCAATAAAAATAATACTTATATTTTGTTTTAGGCCAAAAGAATACTTCTAATTCAATAATCCTTAATATCTTTGTTTTGGGGTCAAAAAGGTTTACCTGCATAATATCCTAGAGTGTAGACTTATTGAAACCCGACAAGAAGTTGGTAGTTACAATTCTGCTGGAGTTGATGATGAAGAATCACACAAGTCCATAAAGTCATTAACGAAATCAAGTAAAAATTTTTAAAGTACTCCAGATACTTTGTCTCTCCTCCTCATGGCATGCATGCGTAGTCAACCCCTAATTAATTAACTTCAATTTTAAGAAAGACTATTTCTTTCAGATCCAATTCTATAGGGAAAGTGCAATATGCATTGCCACGCTTAAGAGTGATTTTGATCATTAAGATGCCTAATAATAATTCCACTAATTAATTTCACTTTTTCTTAAAGACTAAAATATGATTTATATTCATAAAAAGTGAACTTAAATCGCCGACACTCAGTTCGAAATTTGGTTTTAGAATATGCATGCGTAGTCGTCAACTTTATTCTTCAAATCAATTTTATTGCGACTTTTTATGCTAATCATAGCTTTGATAACACACTGCCTCGACCTCCTGAGGATTTGATTTTTAAAATTAGTTGGTAATCTAACGGATTTTTAGGAATTGTTGATGCCACTTTGCACCATTAGTTAGATAACGAATCATTGTTTTCATTGACCCGGACGATTCTCAATTTTCACCAACCACCCTCAATAAGTCGTTATACCTAGGAATGTAGGAAAGTACCTAGTCCACACTTGGTGGATTAGGACCCAAATGCAAGCCCAATAAGAATTTGGGGCAAATATGTGAATATGGGAAAATTATGGGTTCAAGTGATTATTTTTCCCAAACTGAGTATAACTTCCATTATGAAGTAAGTTATAAATAGGGGAGGACTCTGTAGAAGAAAAACACGTACAATTCAGAAAAGAAAGTGATAATTCTCCCTTCTCTCTTCTCTCTAACTCTATCAAATGTTTCTGTCGTATAAATCGTAATTGGATCCCATAACGGTGGTCTCAATTTCGCGTGGGTACTTGAAGATCAATCTTACGGACTCCAGGTACGCCCGAAAACCAACAGGGAACTTTGAGGATAACAAAATGCAAGGATATATCTAGGGGCTAGATCTTCATACGTTTATTTACTCAACAAGCTGGCGATGAACATATGGAAATCAATTAGGCAATTGATGGATGAGTTCCCGTGGGTGTGGGGGGGGGGGTAGTGCTAACTTTGATTTCAAGCATATAAAGTAAGAAATGGAGGAACTCGGAGTCAAAACAATTAATGGAATTCTTTCATAATGCAGGGGGTGGTTCCAAAATAACTCCCGACCAATTTTCCATCATGCACATGATGACCTTAACCCTTATTATGGCATAAGGTCTTTGATTTGAAACATGGCCTCTTAGTGGAAATTACTGTTGAGTGTGGTCGTTTTTAGATTTTCTATTCAATGAAAGATAATATGCTATATTAGTCAGTTTCAACTCATTGAATGTCGTTAATTTTTATTCAAAGTCAACCCCCGTGCATGATTTATGCAAACTGTTAAGTGACTAACTTAAGTTTGTCATGATAATATTGTAGATAATGACTTCTTAAGTCTTACTCTTTCTCCACTTAATTAACTAAAGTATATACTATATATTATCTCCGGTTCTTAATTAATATATTAGTTTAGCGGACTAGTAGTTTGCAAAGATGAATAATAAAGTTAAAATGCATTTTTAACTAATAAAATGTTAATAAAAGAGTGTCTGGCTTACCTAAATTTTGAAGAATCCTTGTATGTCAATAAGTTTTAAAATGTGGATTTTTGCCAAATAAGGCATTCAACCGCCTCCATCTGTGAAGATGTGGCGAGACGTGTATTAGCTAGTTTATACTTTCACGTCAGCACACCAGCTATCAAGTGTCTCATCCCATTAGTAGTAGACCAGCTGGCATTTGTCTCACCATGTCAACACAAATGGAGGTTAGTAAGTGCTTCCTGACTACGTTGACATATATTATGTAAGACCTGATTATTATAAATACAGAGAGAGTGAAATTTTGAATAAGGATAATTTTGTATGAGCAATATCTCAAGGGCTCATCATGGTTAAGGCAAGCCTAGAGACTTAAAAAGTGATTGTAATGATACTTATATATACTCCCTCCAGTCCCTAATATAAGAGCTAATTGTCAAAAAAACGTTTCTTAAGAAAACATGTGAATGTTAGTTGAGTTTGGAGTTAATGTTTCTTTTCTAATATTGCTCATATTTATTATGATACTTTTAAGATAGAGAAATAAATAAGAATTAATAAATATGAAAGAGAGTTAGGGGCAAAGTAGGAAAAATTTATTAAATTAGGAGAGAATATAACATGAGCTCTTATATTAGGACCAAAACCATTCAAATTTCGGGCTCTTATATTAGGGACCAGAGGGAGGATCATTTAATAAGGTCTTCAGATCGACAGTTCAAACACAATATTTTAATTATGACGAGCCAGCTTCTTTACAATTGGACCAACCTTTGTTGGCTTTCTAGATCATACTTACTGAGAAGTGTGTTTAATTTAAAAGACATCAATACAAGCATGTTGATGATGGACACACATGCTGACACAAATGTCATTTCATGAGGAGGAGACACAATTTTTACTTGATTTCATAAGTTATTTACATTAGCTATAGTAGCTTAATTAAGATGAATGTTCCGGAAGTCAAATACATTAATTCACTAAAGTACCAAACTACATTGTTCAATGAGTTCAATAAATACCTAATTAATGGAATCCCATATATTTAGACATTGTGACTTAACGCGGATTTGGTGCGCTTCCGTAAGATACGGGTCGTCAAAAAGTAGTATAGAGAAAAAGTGTCGTTCCACAGAGATTGTTGTTTAAGCAAAGTGATTAGCACTAATTATATCATTAATTGTTTTAAGTAAAAACATATTGAGTGTTTGTTGTTCAAGTAAGAAAAGAGTTTTAAATTTGAATGCAAAGAGAGTTGGAGTTTCAAACACGAGTTAACAATAATAATTAAGGCCTAGGGTTGCTAATCCCCTATTTACTTCATGAACCAAGGTTTCCCTCTCCATTGTAAGTGATTAAATGAAAATATGTGCAAGTCTAGGGTTCAAAATCATTTGAAAAAGTTTTCTCAAGTCAAGATCAAATTTATGCTAGCATTTATTGCACAATCTCTTGTCACAAAAAATGCAAGCTCTTTTCCTCAACCACCCTAATTATAACTATGTTAGGTCAATAACTATATCTCTATGTTATCAACAAACCATCCATTTAAAACCATAAACTTCAAGTCCAACATGTTTTTATCCAAGTTCTAAAACAAAATACACTTTCTCAAGTCATATTCCATTTAACTAAGTAAGTGGTGATCAAGCACTTAAAACAAATAGAGAGCAAGATAAAAACTACACATATACTTCATTAATTACTTAAAGAAAGAGAGAGTAGATGATTCAATCCATAAATAGGTTCATAACAACCCTAGATTAGGGTTTTAGTTACACATAAATGTAAATAAAACAAACCCTAAAACTATGAAAGAGTTCATTGAAGAGAGGTGAAGAAGAGGGTGAAAGATATAACCACAAATGGAGAATGCCTAAATCTCTTCAAGCTTCCCCACTTGATTTCCAAGAGATCCCAAGTTCTTCAAGCTCTTCAAGATTCCCAAAAGTGCCCTAGAAGTGTGTATTTTCGTGTTCTGGATCCTCCATTGAATGCCCTAAGTTTCAGCTTTTATACCATGTGAAAATCAGTCAAAACGCGTAGATACATAATGTCCATCTCAGGAGCGCGCCCAGAGCGCGCCCACGGGCACCGAGCGCGCCCAAGGAGCGCCCACGGGCACCGTTTGGGCACCGAGCGCGCCCAAGGCGCGCCCATGGGCACGGTTTGGGCACCAGTCGTGCTTCTTCAATTCTCATGCTTCTTTTGCTCCCTTTATTCATCCTCTTGATTCTTTCTTCCTTCTATACTTGAACACCTCTTCCTACACAAGATAGAAAGAGGGTTGATGAGCTTTTACACTAAAAAATGTACAATTCAACTCCAAATTTCACAAAAGCATTCTTTCCATGTGTTGTTCATTTCACCTCAAATTGTGTATATTTGTATCTATGTATCCTCAAAAATCATGTACAATCCAAGGTAAATGTGAAGTGAAATATGTGAAATTATGGAGTTCATCACATTGTTAAACCCTTTGGTGCTGATAGATCTATTGATGTGATGTGCACTAGGAAAATTGGGACTAAACTAGAATTTTGAAAATTTAGTGGCTTGTTTGGTTGCAAGAAATCAAAGAAAGTGGGTTGTAAATAATTGACAAGTTAAGGGGTAATATGGTCATTTACATATATCCCGGGGCCCACAAGCTCTCTCCATCTCACAATTATCGTGGGACCCACAAACTTTACTCTCTCATCATTACCCCTACTTTTTATCTCTTACCCTTTCCATTTCTAATTCTTAACTTTCTTTCTTGCAGCCAAACATATTAATTGCATTTTGAGATATTCAAGGTCTTTCCAATGTAATTTTCACAATTTATCTAGAAACTTCAATTTGCCCTTTTCTTGAATTTTCAGCTTCTTGCTCCATTTTTCTTGCTTCTTTCACATCCTGGGATCCATCAAACCTGGTCCTTGAGCAACCGTTAATGAATTACAACACTAAAAATCAACTCATGCTAATTGATCTTCAATTATATATATATGACCAATTAAGTTATTTTCATGCTAATCATAACTAAGAGTCGATGTTATCAAATTAGGCACAATTAATCTAATATTGCATCTTTAGGATGTTAGTTGTCTCAATTAAACATGTAAAATGTATGTCAATAGAAGGATTTGTCAAAATTCTTGATTTTAGTATTTTTTTCCATCCTAAATTAGATGCCAATTGCCTCGGTCTGATAAACTTGTAAATCATATATTATACTATTGAATGAGTAAAAATGTAGATTTTACTCCCTTTATCCTCTTTTTATAAGAGCCTCATATATTTCAACCAAAAAATTGAGCCTCATATATAAGTGGTCCTCACAATAAGAATAAATGCTATTCATAGGGAACTTTTGAATGGTCATTTAATTTCATTTAATTTTTAAATCCATTAAATATATGTCACTTATTATCTCTTGTTTTCACCCATGATTAATCTATCATATGTATACTCTCTTTATATATAATGGTTTGATTAAGCAAAATACATATATATTACACATTTATGTTTTACGGTTCATGAATATATTAATGAAAACCTATATTCAAGGAATGAAGGGAGAAAGGAGCTTAGTGAGCAATCCGTGTTGCTGGATATAGAGACAGTAAGAAAATAAGCTATCAGTCCGGCCACCCTTGATCAATTAGGCCTAATAAATGAGTGTTTAAAGTTTGATATATGTGATATGCCCATTTATTTAATTTAAATTGGGCATGTGTCATTTGATAAAAAATTCTATAAAAAAATTCATTGTATTATACTTCTCAACATTCTTTTTTATCTCAGCGTATCTACATTATACAAAAATTAAAGTTCACACTTTTGATTCTAAATGTGAAAGGCATAAAGTATTCCTAAAATCCTTACAAAGACTTTATGTTATGTCGAAGACATTGATCGGGAAGGATTAGTGTAAAAAGAGAACGTAACGAGTAATTATGAGGGTGTTGATTTGTGAGATAGGTTAGGTAATTCATAACAGAAACATTATTAATGTGTCCTTGTTCAAAGGACTCAATCCCCACAGTGTTCCTAGGACAAATTCTGAGGGGTGGGATATGAACTTGCTAAAGTGTTCTATTAATTGTATGCCTGAGGCCATCATGGCAGAAAAAGTTGTTCCCCAAAATCTAGTGCCCTGAAAATGGCTTTTCACCTTCATTTCCCTCCCCTTTTCCTCTCTGCTTTGGCTGAACGTACATGCATGACTTGCTTCACCTTTATCAGGAGCCCATGATTAAAGTTAAAGTTAGGAATCGATATCTACCACCCCCTTTAATTAATCACTTCTATCTTTCTATTCCCTTGCAAACGATGTTTCCTATCTCGACATTGTATTCCTCTGCAAAAATAATAAGCTACTACTCTACTTGTTATACAAATTAAAATAATCAGTATACATAAGCTACTTCTCAATATATGTGACATTTACAAGTTCAAGACAAAAAGCTTCAATATCTAAAAGATCAGATTAGTTTTTTCCGCAAACCACGAAGCCTCCTGATTGACAAAAGATAATAATAGGAACATTGTTATAAGTTTGGCAACTTGAGCTCGGTTATACATACGAGTGTATCCTCTAAAATAATAGTAAGAATCTAAACAAATCTCATTATCTAAGTACATGACTTAGTTTTTCGTTCATTTCCATTTTATATATAGTTTATTGAAACATGACAAAAATTAAAAACAGGCTAAAGTATATTTTAGTCATTTAACTTTGGACAAAGTCATGTTTTAATCTCATAACTTTGAAAAGTGTGTTTTTAGATCCTTTCAAATTAGGCTAAAGTATGTTTTTAGGCCCTTAACTTTTCACAAAGTCATGTTTTGATTCCTTAACTTTGAAAAATGTATTTTTAGTCATTTTAAGTCAACACCATTAAAATATCTAATAACAGAAAATGCTTATTAGGAAAATTAAAATGCTTATAAAACATTAGGATTTTTATGAATTTTCTTATTTGTAATATTTTTCAATTTAATAATAGTAACTCAATATTTTAATGTTTCCTTCTCATCATCTTAAATTTATACCGTCAACATTTTTTGTTAGAGAAGTTAATGATGTTAATTTCAAAGGACTAAAATACACTTTTCAAAGTTAAGAAACTAAAACATAACTTTGTCCAAAGTTAAGGGACCAAAAACACATTTCTCAAAGTTATGGACTAAAACATGACTTTATCCAAAGTTAAGGGACAAAAAACATATTTTTCAAAGTTAAAAAATTAAAACATGATTTTGTCCAAAATTAGGGATCAAAAATATACTTTAGCCTTAAAAATATTTGAATGAAAAGTAAGCAACATTTGCTATTATTGACTGTTGTTACTTGTAGATATTTTTATGCGTTAGCTAGCGCTTACATATGGATGCACTTATCGTGTATTATATGTACGAGTAATTATGATTTTTAAATTATGGTCAAAAAAATTATGATTTTTAAAAAGTAGTACATTTTTTCTCATTTAAAAAATATTTTTCATTTAATAAGTTTCTCACTTTACGAACAATAATGTTGGGAGTAGGTATATGCAATTACGTATGATCAGTACAGATGGTCTCAACGTGATCATTTAAGAGAGATATAATTTATCAGACCCACCTACGTACTCCCTCCGGTCCTAAATATAAGACCTAATTGACTTTTTCTAGAAAATTCTTAAAAAAGCAAAATAAGTTAATTATAAATTGATTTACCTAATTTTTTTCCCTTAAACTAGTTTATTTTACCTCTAAACTAATGGATAATCTAAAAATATATCAAATATGTCATCATTTAATAATCTATTTCACAACCTTAATCTCTAAAAAAAAAAGTCAATTAGGTCCTATATTTAGGACCGAAGGTAGTATTATGTTTTTATTTCGGAATTCTTCAAGATAAGGTGGCAGAGTTTCTACGTATTAAATTATCTGCACATATTAATTCTCTGCTTAATAATGTAATATCGCTTCTACGTATTTTGTGTACTAGAGATCAAGCAAATAAAAAATCGCTGCTAATCCTAACTCGTTAATGGTCAGATTATACAAAGTACAAACAATAATTTTTATGCGAACCTTCGTACATTTAAGCACGCTTTTCTTGAATTGGCCAAAAAAACAATCTTTTCTTTTACAACGACATTAATGATCCATGTATTTCTTTATCAGTTGCTTTTTCCTTTTTTTTTTTTTTTTTGCCATCAGTTGCTTTTTACTTCTAACTCAAAACTCCAGATAAATGCCATGAATAACCATATTTACAATTACCATTCAATAATCAGTCCATGAGAAAATATGTACATGCTATAGAAAGTGGCATTTTTTTAATTTTATAAAGCCATTAATGACGTGGCTCATTTCTTAAACGTACTACAGTTCATGTAATGTTTGACTAATTTGTAAAATCCAGAAAATGGAATGTGTATTGTGGAAATGTGAAATAACATGTGGTAGACCATATAAAACAATAACTTAATAATAATATGATGTCTAATAATATTTAGAGCCGCATCGGAAGACTTATAAATACTTTTTGTCATTACTAGTTGACATGATGCAAAAATCCATGTAATCACGATCTACCCTAAGAATTTGAAAGTATAGAAACACCGGGAGTTGATAGGTCCTTATCTAACTAGTGTCTGGCACCATAGGGACTTAGGAGGAGCAGTTTATTATATCGCCCTAAACTTAGTCTATTGTGCACACCATATCCTCTCCCTCAAGAATATGAGATTTAAATAGATTGAAAAAACCTTAATTTGACTGGCCTGGTTCTAACTTGACTAATGAGCCACTAAATATTTTATTATTAATCCTAAATATATAACTAGATATGATAATAAAGATATAACTAGTTATGATATTAAAGACATGACTATGTGTGTGTGTGTGTGTATATATATATATATATATATATATATATATAATAATTTTTTGTATAAATGACAATTCATTAAAACGAGATAAAAAGTATATTAATTACAATGATAAAATTTTAAATGGAAAAAGAGGAAGGAGCATAAAAGCAAGACGCTCCCTCATAAATTTACTTATAAGATTAACATTCACTTGAAAGTAGAGTAGCTAATAAAAGATTTGAGCATGTAGTATATATCTTTCCCCACAATGTCAGCTTGTAGACCAAATTGAGATAGGATAAGTGACTAGAGAGATCAGAATAAACAGCAAGAGAATGACCATTACAGAATAAGTCAAAGTCTTGTATCCAATGAGCATATAGTAGAGTCTTAATAATAATAATAATAATAATAATAATAATAATAAAATTCTACCAATATGTGCATGGGATCCGACATGACATGAAATAAAATGTCTCCGACATTATCTTGACACGGTATCTTTCTCAAAAATGATGTCCAAAAAAGTCACATACTGATTGCACACAAGAGGCAGCCGATATAAAATGGTCGATTACATGTTAGCTATCAATTATTCGTTCTTGTATTATGATTCGTAAAAATGTTCAAGTGCATTCTTTTTTAAAAAGAAAAACTTTTAGAGACGGACGTTAATCTCGTTTTACTTCAGTTTGTTTTCAGATTGTTTTGGGGATAGATTACGGACATACTCATAGTGATACTCTTCTCCATGCTTACGAATTTCAAAAATAAATTTATGCAAAAGCTGCGAGCATTTAGTTAATTGATATAGTCGTTTGAAGCACTATGAGGCATATCTTTTAAGGAGAATTTGAATATTAGTGCATCACGTTGTAAGAGATTGTGCCCTTCGTCTAAATTCAACCATGTTGGCGCACGAGTATTTGCAACATTTTTTTCAGAGCGCCCGTTGATTTGTTTATTGGGCCTCAGTCGTATATCCAACTTCATCCACTTTTCATGTGTGTTGTTTATTATTTTGTGTGTGTGTGTGTTCTAGGCCCAGCCTGAACGAAGCATACTTTTTTTTTGATACAGCGGAAACTACGCCTGAACGAAGCATACTGGGTCTTCAATTAATTGTATATTTTAACTTTAAATTAAAGTTTGAAATAAATCAATAAATTTTTTTAATGAAAGATTATTCCACGATAATGGGGTCGTTCGTTTTTAGGGGATGAAAAATGTTTTGTGCAATAAAAAAGAATTTGTTGTCATTCAGTGCATGATGTGAGACTTTGCCCACTGGGCTTCATTATATTTGGCACTTCATTAGCCTCATTCTTTCTCACTCTAATTTTGGCACCTCAAATATTTACATTCATCCATGTCAGTCTTGTGAAAGCGCTTTCACCAAATGACTTATGTCACAAAGGTATGATATTTTTTTATTAGATGAATGTGGGTTTGATCATGACTATTATAACATTTAATTTAAAAAAACACAAACCTATGGTGAGAGTGTTGCTCGGAGCCTCGGATGGTTTGAATTGAGTTGAAAAGGTCTCTTTCCCCCATTTGTCAAAGGTGCCAGAAGTTGATCCTGGGAAGTCTCTTTAACTAGGGATAACTAGGACTAGTCGGTTCTCAAAGAGACCCCATATCGGGGCTTTTACACAAACAAAATAAACCAACAAACCTTTTCAAATATTGATTATATTTGAAGTCACATGAAGGAGGAAGCAAAGTAATATGAATTCATGTATATGTAGTCAGAAGAAATGGGGTAAAGGTAGTCAAAAGTTAGAAGTTGAGCACTCACACTTGTAAGTTGTAACTCCGTTCCCTACCAAACAATCACTCGCCTTTCTACCGAATCCACAATTGTGATGATCTGTGTTCTGGATTTTTAACTTTTTATCATACGATCCTCGTTATATCTTTTATGTCTGCAGTAATATAGTTACTGCTCTCTTCCGTGGCTCTCTGGTGTGAAAGTTAATTTAGCATTAGTAGTAGGTCATGGATTCGAGATGCAGTGGGAAAAATTAACAGAACATAGAATGTGATTACCATCATCATGAGGTATTCCAAAATACCTCTCTTTTTCATGAAATTGGGCTTGTTTGGTGTAAAGGAAATGAAAAATGGAATTGCACATGAGAAATGAAAATGGTAATTTCCATATATACCGGGACCCACAAGCTTTCTATGATTTTATCTACATCTCACACTTTTATTGAGCCCCACAAACTTTACTTTCCCATCATTACCTAATTTACCTATATTTTCCATCTTTAATCCTCTTTTTAATGTGTTAAATACATAGTTTCATTTAATAGACAAAAATCACTACGTTTAAATAAGAATTCTGTAATTAGTTATTGATAAAATATGTTTACATTTTGATTTCTTACTGTGAATATTCTTATATTTAAAAATTTAACCATTTTTCTCAATATCTAACTATATGATCAATTTTTAAATTTGTTGAGTCAATTTTTTTCATTTAAATAGAATTAATATTAGGGTTAAGGTGCAAATCTAGTATCCAACTATTAACTAAAGTTGACCGAAAATAAATAACAGTTTCAACGTGTTAAATGATGTCATCAAACAATTTAGAAGAGAGCAAATATAGTATTGCAATTAAATTTTCCAAACATCTGTTAAATCTTTACTAAGTTTCTGATAAAAAAATCCTTGCTAAGCGGAGCCCACAAGAATGCCAAGTGGCTACCCTCCCTCACTTTCTACTATTTTAATATTGGGGTAATTGAATTGTCGAAGGATTTCACTGTTAGGATGTCCCTTGAAATCTCAAAATTGTTAGCAAGCCCCAAGAGAATTTTTTTTTGGTCACCAAACGAAACAGCATATTATTGCTCTACCAAGAGGAGTAGCAACTTATTACAACCTCAGTTCAAGAGTTTAGCCAATGCCTGCTCTCACCTGGCCATCGGCACTCAACAAAAAGTCTTGAAACGAAATAGAGACAAGAGGGGTTGGGCAGTCCCCAATGGGGAGTCCCAGAGCAACCCCTTTACAGCATGTTTGACTACCCAATCTGAAGCCAAATTACAACTACGGGGGATAAAACGAAGAGAGAAAGAAGAATGCTTATCCAATAGCCAACGTGCTTCCTCCACCAGGCCACGCACCCGCCACTCAGGGCACACGGAATCATCATTCAGGACTCGCACCAGATTTAAGCATTCGGTTTCAAACAACACCGGTTCACCCTTCCATTGCTCGGCCACTTTGATAGCTTCAAGGAGAGCCAGAGCTTCACTTTCAAAAGCGGATTCCACCCGCACTTTCTTCCCAAAGTTAAGGAGAATGGTACCTGCAAAGTTGCGCAACACAAAACCAAAAGCACCAGTGTTAGATTTCTTATCAAAGGCCCCATCAATGTTCATCTTATAATGGCCAGGGGATGGGAGGATCCATGTCTGCTCACAAGATTGGCTAGATCTCTTAACAGGATCCTCAGTCTTCCATCCTTTAGCCGACCATAGTAGGGAGTCAGCTTTGGAGGCTGACACAAGGATATTTTGAATTGAGAGATCTTCATGCCTATAAATTTCAGCACAACGCCCTTTCCATATGTACCATAACAGATAACAGATGATCGCTTGCACATAAGGGTTATCAAGGGTTTGTTCAAGGACTCGACACACCCAGTCTTCAAGAAAAATTACCTCGGTCTCACACGGTCTAATGGCAAGAGAACTAGCATACCACACTCGCCTAATTGGATCGCACAATAGCAGCATATGTTCATTGGATTCAGGGGCACACTGACATCTTTGACACACAGGAGTAACCGAGCAATGCTGTCTATGGAGATTTTCCATAGTCGGGAGAGCCCCTGCACACGCCCTCCACAAGAAATGCTTGACTTTTGGTTGGACTTTCTGTTTCTAAATCTTAGGCTAAATTTGAGCCCGGCGATCACTCGATGTACTGGGTCGATAACTCTCCCCTTCTCTATCCATTAGACACATCGCTCTATAGCCCAGCTTAACTGAATAATAACCATTAGTGCTAGCTAGCCAATTCACCCTATCTCGTTTGCGGTATTCAGTGAGTCTAATACATAGAATTTTCTGCTTAACCTCAAGGGGAACCTCTAAATCGCCTAATTCCCACTCACGGCCCTGGATAAGTGTGGCAACTGTTTGGTCCTGTCTAGGCAACCTAGTTTGGGAATCATGGAGATGGCCTGCCTCTAAACTAGGGATCCAATTATCAGTCCATATGTTAATTCTAGAACCGTCGCCCACTTCCCAAAATAACTTATTTTCTAAGACTTCTCTGCCTCCCAGTAAACTACTCCAGGCCCAAGATGCACGGGGGCCTTTTTTCGAACACATAAAGGTAGTATGGGGGAAGTAAATACCTTTAAGAATCCTAACCCACCATGCATCTGGTTCAGTCAAAATCCTCCAACATTGTTTACCCAGCAAAGCAATATTAAAGTTTTGGAAGTCTCTGAAACCCATACCACCATCATTCTTACTCAATGCCATTTTCCCCCATGCCTTCCAATGTATACGCCCTGTCTCACCATTTTGACCCCACCAAAAGGCTGCCAAGAGCTGGTTGAGCTCATTGCATGTGGTCTTAGGATATTGGAAGCAGGACATGGAGTATACTGGGACCGCATTGGCCACGACCTTAATGATAGTTTCTTTTCCCGCTTGGGACAAGAACTTTTTATTCCATCCACCTATCTTTTTCCTAACAGACTCCCTCACAAAGGCCAAGGCTTCAGTTTTTGCTCTCCCCCACAAAATGGGAAGCCCCAAATACTTCCCCGGCGAATCAGTGCAAGGTATACCTAATGTGTCACTCACCATATCTCTCACAACCCCAGGAGTAGTCACAGCCATAAACAAGCTAGACTTTTCCAAATTAATCACCGGACCCGACGCTTGGCAATATTCCTCCCATAAACTTTTTAGCAAAGTACACTCCTGTTTAGAAGCTTGCACAAAGAAAACAGAATCATCAGCAAAAAAGCAGTGGGTGAGTTTAGGACAGTGTTTAGTAATTTGAATACCCTGGAGATCCCCTCTGGCCACATGTTCATTAATCATATGAGAAAGTACATCAGCGACAAGGATAAATAAATAGGGGGACAACGGGTCACCCTGTCGGAGCCCTCTCCCAGGGGTGAAAGACTCAACAGTTTTCCCTTCCACTTTAACATTAAAAGACACCGAGGTAATACATCGCATGATGCAATCAATCCACTGCTCCCTAAAGCCTAGTTTCCTCAACACGGTTTCAACAAAGTCCCACTCGACTCTATCATAGGCTTTATTCATATCGATCTTAATTGCTACCTCATGTTTATCCTTCTTTCTCTTCAAATAGTGAAAAGCCTCATGAACGATGAAAATATTATCTTGTATATGTCTACCTGGTACAAAGGCTCTTTGTTGCTCAGAAATAAGTTTAGGCATTAGGGGTTTCAGTCTATTAGTGAGCACCTTAGATATAACCTTATAGCAGAAGTTACACAAGCTAATTGGCCGGAATTGACTAACTGTTTCAGCTACTTCCACCTTTGGAATGAGGACAAGATTGGTATGGTTAAGGGTAGTCATCTCACATCGCCCTTCAAAAAACTGCTTCACCATTTGATATACCTCCTCCCCTACGGTTTCCCATGAGTATTGATAGAACAACCCGGGAAAGCCATCAGGCCCTGGGGCTTTAAGCCCTCCCAACTCATGGACCGCCAACTTAACCTCTTCCCTACACACGGCTAAACTAAGCCTATCATTGTCCTGGTCAGTAACTTGAGGCCGCAGGTAGCTAAGGACTCTCTCCATATTGCCTCTCCTGCTCTTTGTGAACAGGTCTCTATAGAATTGAGTAAAACAGTCACCTATACCATCCATATCCTCTACCCAGTCACCTTCCTGGTTTTTAATTCGCACAATTTTGTTCCTAGCTCTATGTTGGATAGTGGTTTTATGAAAAAAGGCGGTATTCTCATCTCCCCATTGTAACCATTTCACTCTCGATCTCTGAAACCAGTATTTCTCCTCCCTTTCCCATAGTCTCTCAATCTGATCTGTGATTTCTCTCGTTCCCAACCAGTGAGGCTTCCTATCCTAAATTCTGCAAGCAAACGCTCAATCTCCCTATTGTTATTGGGGAATTCCTTCCTACTCCATTTACTAAGCACCCATCTAATCCTCTGAAGGTTTACTAAAAGGTCCCTACCCTCTGCCGGATCCACCCCATTCCAGTTTCCCCACTCTCTTTTGATTAATTCCTTATACTCCTCATGTTCAACCCACATAACCTCAAACTTGAACTCTTTAGACCCTCTCATGCCTACATAGACTGGATTAATAACAATGGGGGAGTGATCAGATCCTATAGGTTCAAGGATGCTTACCTGGGCATCTGGGCAGCTCTCTCTCCACGCTCCATTACACAACGCACGGTCCAAACGCTCCCGGATATTGGCATCATTTGCTCTGTTGTTTGACCAAGTGAAATGCATTCCTTTAGCGCCTAAATCCATTAATTGGCAGTTGTCCATAAATAATTGAAAGTTAAGGAAGGAGATTTCAGACCTGAATCTACCCCCTTCTTTTTCAGCATGATCCACTATATCATTGAAATCTCCAAAACACAGCCATGGGGTCGTCGGTCCAGGATTTAAAAGTTGAACCCTCTGCCACCAACCTCTCCGCTCTTGCTCAGTGGGCGGGCCATAAACCATAGTGATGTACCCTGTGATCGGAGTCAAACCCTGCTGCACACGGACATGGATAAGATTCTTCTCCTTGATCAAGTAGTCAAAACTCACCCCCTGTTTCCACCAAAGGGCCAGTCCACCCCCGGTGTTAATGGGATCCATATACTCCGCAAAATCAAAACCCAAACTTCTTCTTATAGCATCCACTCTGTCTATCTTCGCCCTGATTTCAGACAGAAAAACCAGGGGGGGCCTGTACTTACGGCATATGAACCTTAAGTTCCTACCGGTCAGGGTGACCCCTGCTCCCTGACAGTTCCAACCTATAAAACTCATGGCCCTTTGGTGGTCGTTGTAGGACGACCACCAGACCCTTGTGCAGCTGAGAACACTAAACCAGTAGAAGGAACCGATTCTCTCCTATCATGCCATCCCTCCTGAGTAGTTTCTATAGGAACATCTACCAACTGCCCATCACGAGCTTTCCCTCTACCCCCTTTCTTTTTTCCGCCAGTCTCTTTAGGATGAAGCGTGTCCCCCTTTACATGTTCTTTTCTCTTTTTAGGCGAGCTGCCACTTTCCTGAACCTCACCAGCCTCCTCAAGCTTCCTTTTCAAAGAAACTTTAGCTAATTCCTGTGCAAGATATTTATCAACTTGACCCTTTCGAAAGAGAATCAGCTCCGCCCTTGGCTCCTCAACTTCTTCACCTGGGATGTCTACAAAATAGCCTTTTTCATCCCATATCCCACTTGGCTGTCCCTCCTCTGTCCCATCAAACAACTTCCTCTTTGCAGTGGGAGTATCCTGAGGTTGCTGATTAAACTGAGCTGTAGCCAAATCACGACCTTGCTCCTTGCCCCCTGTGGTGCCTGCCTCAGCCTGATATGTTGTTTTGCTATCCTGGCCTTCAGGCTTACTCGCGGTGCCATCACTCTGCCCTTCAAAACTCTCATTCCCCATATTACTAGAGTCCTCTGTACTGCGCTTACCCCCTGAATTTCTCTCATTCTCCGTATCCCTTGAAGATCCACTTCCCCCTCCTTCCTGCACCTCCACCACGCATTCCTTCACAAACTCTTCACACTCCTGCAGCTTCTGCTTCCCCTTATCAGTTGCCATCATCTTGGCCGGGCTGTTCACCTCCTCATCATCCACCTGAGATCTTTTTCCACACCCCCGCTCGCCAATTCTGACACTTTCAGAGATGTCCATCATATCAGGCTGTGTAGAGTCTTCCTGCATATCCAGCACCTCCCTAACATCTGACTCCTTATCATCACCAGCTGTTCCCGATTTGCTCTCACCCTCACTTTGCTTTGACAGAGAATTATCACCAAACATTTTCACCTCCATGATATTATCCCCCTCCGGTCTATACGATATGAGTGCTGCTTTTTCTTGCATAGCCCTGGCACGTAGCCCAACATCATATAGTGGCTGAGAAGGATCCTCCCTCTTCATTTGATAGTTTTTCTCACAATCCTCCTCTGAGTGTTCGACTACCCCACATTTGAAGCAGAAATTCTGTAACTTCTCATATTGCACTGAAGCCCAAACTTTTGAATTTTTTGGCCTAGGAATCCAGAACCCAGTAAGCAGTGGCTTAGTGATGTCGACCAGCACCCGGATCCGAACAAAATCTCTATCTCCTACCCCACCCGGCTTCGGATCTTCAAAGCATACTACCTCACCCAGCAACTCCCCCATCCTAAGCATGTTATTCGTTGACTGTACCTTACGGGGGACTCCATGAATCTGAGCCCAATACTCACACTTATTCATGCTAACTTCACTTAGAGGACACTGATCCGACCACTTCTTCAGGTTAAGCAAGTCCCCTTTAATAGTCCAAGGACTATCCTTCAATATTCTATCACAGATTTTCTTTGTATCAAAAGTAAACACATACATATTACCTGGATGTGGAGTCACCACCACCCTTTCTTTCAAGCCCCAAGCCAACTGGACCAGATTAGCAAAACCACAAACACGAATCGCTTTCTGAGAGAACCATTTCCCAACCAGTTGCCTTTCTTGTTCCTCTTCTCCCTCTGTCCAGTCTAGATTCGCTATCGGATCCTGTGCACTCGATTCCCCTCTTCTCATAGAAGCCGCCATACTAGATCTACTAAACTGTGAAAGCAGAGGCGAGATTTGATATTACCGTACCCAAACCCCGCCCTCGTCGCATCGCCTCCCTTTGAGGTTTGGTCAAAAACCACCCCTGAAGCCACGAAATAAACACACTTGCCGCCACCAACCACCTATACTTCACCCGATCTGGAACCCACGTGAAGGCCGCCGCCGTTTCTCAGAGATCAGACTTAGATCTGCCTCAGGTTTAGTCACCCCCGAAGGAGAGGTTTTTCTCTCTCTAAAAGCAAGAGAGAGGTTTTTTAGCCCCAAGAGACTTGATAGTAATAAGTTCCATATGTTATGTTAGAAGATCATCTTGCCCCTCATTAAAACTCATAATAAATCATAATATAACATGGATCATATTTTGGCAAAAAAAACATGGATCATATTACTAAATATTTTTTGGTTCACCTTATCTAAATATATAGTGAAATCTTTTCTTTGGAACCATAATGCAATTACCCCCAATTATTAAAATACTAGAAAGTGAGCGCAATTGTCATTTGGCATTTTGTGGGTTCCATTTAGCAATGATAACGAAAATCCAAGAAATTTAACGGCAATACTATATTTGCTCATATTCTAAATTGTTTAGTACCATTTTAGCACATTTAAACTGTTATTTATTTTCGGTGCACTTTAGCGATTGAATATTAAATTTACACTTTAACCCTGAATATTAGGATAAAGGATTAAATACATATTTTATGGGAGTTAAACACTTTAACTATCCTTTCGATAAAAAAACAATAAAACTAACCAGGTGCAGATGCTAAGAATAATATATATTTGCCCAAAAATGCGCTGATCTCACCTGTGTCTTTCTGGTTATGTTCTTGTTGAACACAACAGATGGTCACGGGTTCGAGATTAGGCAGTATATATATATACTCAACGATGCTATGCATCATCCATGAGGTGCTCTAAAGTAACCTCTCTTTTTGTTTGGGCTACATATTCAGTCAGTCTCCCACTACGTTTTGCCCGCTTCTTTTTTGTTCTTGGCGATATTAAAATCCAGCCCGATTTTTGAGGTTAGATATCTGGTGAACAAGTCTAATGGCTGTCAATGTTTTGGATTAGATTTTATATTTTTATACCTTGTTGAGGCTACCATGAAATCATTTTTTGTTTAAAAATGGCAGTCGCAGTATGTTAAATTTGTGTTTTAACAACTCTAGTTTTGTTGGGTTATGACTGGTGTGTGGGGTGTGTGTGTGTGTGTTCGATTGATCTATCTAGTTTTAATTCCTTGATTTTATGTTTCCATGGCATCTTAACCAAAAACACGCCTATAGCATTATCTAGGTGAGAAATTCTTAAAATGAAATTGATTCTCACGTCATTAGTGATCTCCTCTCTAATCACAAATAAATATGCTAAATATGATGCAAATATTCTAAGACTGACCCATTTACTTATATGCATGTGAAAGCATCCACTAACGTCTTACCCTGTGTTCTTTCAATGCAAAATACAAAAACAACACCAACATCCCTCTTCCTTCTCTAACCCAAGCGTATATTCTGATATACTATCCCGGTCCTAAATATAAGACCTAATTGACTTTTTTTGAAGAGATTAAGGTTGCAAAATAGGTTATTAAATCATTACATATTTGATATCTTTTTAGATTATCCATTAGCTTATAGGTAAAACAAATAAGTGTAAGAGAAAAAATTAGGTGAATCAATTTATAATTAACTTATTTTGTTTTTTTTTTTAGGATTTTTCAAAAAAGTCAACTAGGTCTTATATTTAGGACCGGGGGGAGTATAAATATGACTTGCAAGTTGCAAAATTGCACATCCAGCTCACCTTTATAGATATGAAGGATCAAATTAAAACCTCGAATTGAAATGGACCAGATATATCGACATAACTAGCAATATTGCCATGTAATAACAGAGCACTTGGTCCTCAACATACAAACCCGCCAAATCCCAACCATTATCTACACCTAAAAAAAAACAAGATTAAAACTAAACAACCCAAACATAACATATCATAAACCCCAAGTTAAACTGTCTTACTCTCCTTCTTCACATACGATGCTGCTGTAAACGCAAGAGTCTAGAATAAGCACCCTCAGGCCTACCAACAAGTTCACCATGACTCCCTTGTTCCACAATCCTCCCATCTTGCACCACCCCAATACAATCCACCCCTCTTATCGTCGACAACCGGTGCGCCACCAGCACGGTGGTCCGGCCCCTCATCAGCCTCTCCAACGCCTCCTGAAGCACACATTCAGACTCAGCATCTAGGGCACTCGTGGCCTCATCCAATAAAAGTATAGCAGGATCCTTCAACACTGCCCTAGCTATAGCAATCCGTTGCTTTTGCCCTCCTGACAATTGTACCCCTCTCTCCCCCACCGCAGTCTTATACCCCTCCGGTAATCCACTCACAAATCCATGCACGTTCGCCGCACGTGCCGCCTCTATTATCTCAGCCTCCGTTGCACCCTCTTTACCATAAGCAATGTTCTCCATTATACTCGCTGCAAACAAGGCTGGTTCTTGTTGTACCAATCCAATCTTCAACCTTAGTGACTTAAGGTTCAATCTTTTTATATCCTTCCCATCTATCATCACTTTTCCAGCGATAGGGTCGTAAAACCGCTCTATCAATGAGATGACCGAGCTTTTACCGGAGCCACTGGCTCCGACGAGGGCTTGACTTTGTCCTGATCGGATTCTCAGGTTGAGATCTTTGAAAACCATGACGTCGGGGCGAGAAGGGTAGGCGAAATCGACGTGTTTGAGTTCTATCTCGCCGCGGATGGTGTCTACATTGTCGGAGTTTGGGTCGTCGGGGTCAATGTGGGAATGGCGGTCGAGGATGGAGAAGACAGAGGCGACTGCCTCGCCTCCGCGGACAATTTCAGGAGCGAGGCTGACTGTCTCAGCTACAGAGTTGGCGGTGATGACGAGGACGACAAAGACTTTGATGACTTTGGAGAAGGTGGAGGAGTGGTTTTGGACGAGGTGGGAGCCGTACCAGAGGATGAGGGCTTCGGAGGCGTAGAGGGCGAGCTGGGAGAGGCCGAAGAGGAGGCCGGAGAGTTGGCTGCGGCGGAGGCTGCGCTGTTGGGGGAGGCGGAGGTGGTGGTTGAAGAGGGAGAGGATTTTGGCTTGGGCGTTGAAGGCTGCCACTGTTCTTATGTTGCTTACTCCTTCTCCTGCTATCATGCTTGTTTTTGCATGGGCTTTTGCTGTGTCTCCTGCGAATCCTTTTAGGGATAGTTGCTGCACAAATTTAAACATAACCAAATTTTAGTCAATCAAATAAATCCCATAAAAAGAAATTGAATCATTAGCTCCCTTTAAAATGATCTTTTTTTTTCAAATCATAAAAAAATTGGCCATTAAAATTAGAACCATAGAATGCTTTGAATGTGCTAGATGGGAAGGGGTTAAAGTTTGTTTCTTAAACTATCCTTCAATTTTTAATTTGGTTTATGAAATTTAAAATCAGTAAATTTAGTCATTGAACTACACTCAATTTTGTTTTTTATCCATAAACTATGATAGTGGTTTTGGTCCTTCGCCTTTGTGTCATCATGGTTATTAGTTTCTGATTTTTCAAAAAAAAAACTTATAAAATCTTTAACCAATAGTTATAAATAGCACAAATGTCATGACTAATACCACTGTTCAAGGAAAAAAACAAATATCAAGTGAAAGGACAAAACGCACAACCCGTAATTTTTAAAATTCATGAATCAAAACAAAAGTTGGGAAAAAGTTCAAGAATCGCAAATGGTATTAGTATTAGTATATGAATAATAAGTACAATAATGCTTATTTCTTGAACACGTGTGAGTTAATATGTTAATGGATAGTGTAACACTAAGTATAGACACATTTCTCCTAACAGAAAATCGAACTTTAGATGGCCGCGTTGTGAGAGGGGCCTAGGGGGTCCATTATTAGACTCAATCCGGTAGGTATCAATGATTTAATTTGTTGGAAGGAAATTTGGGTAATGTCTCCAAACAGTTACGCACAATTTATGATTTGATGTTAGTGGAGAGGGTCAATTTATTAGAAGGGGGAATGCATGCAATAAAAAGACATCGATAAATTGCAAAAAGTAGGATATTGACCAATCAACGTCATTTAATAGAGCCTTCTGCTATAGGATATTCAGAACAAACCCAAGACATTAATTCATAACAGAGACATATATTAGATTCATTGAGAAAAAAAAAAGAAAACATTCAATGGTGAAAAAATTCCAAAGAAAAAAATAATAAAGAAACCACAGTGTATTAAGGTGCACAGTGGTTTGCAGTAGCCCATTAGCATGGGAATTGATTGAAGAGTAGGGAATCTAAAAAACCTGGAAAATAGGTAAATGTGAAAGAGTAAATGCTTTGACTGAAGTAAACACGTGCAGTGTTCGACTATTGTGAGACCTTGTCGTTTTTAGTTTTGTCGTTTAATGCCAGCTCGCATGTAAAAATTAGATTCTGATAGAGAAAAAGTAAAGGGATCTGACAGGGGAAAAAAAATCTCAACCAGAGAAAGTGCAGAGTTACCTAAAAGGGTCAAAAAAGAAATAAAAATAATTTCATGACAAGACATGAAATTGAATTAAACAATGAGTTCTTGTTTAACTTTACCTGGGCAAAATTAGCCAGAACAAGTAAAGGGAAGGTGGCAAGTATAAGCAAAGAAACCCTCCATTCCACGATGAAAGCTACTATAAATGATGTTAACAAAGACGTCATGTTCTGCAAAATCACTGAGATCCTCTCAGCAATAGCAGATTTCACATCTGCAGCATCCGTAGCAAGCTTGGCTGCAACCAAACTTGAATTATGTTCCTCCTCATCAAACCACCCAACTTCATTCCTCAATATTGCTGCATCACAATTCACACATTAAAAACCGTATATTATAACAAAAGCTACATAACCAAATGACATTAGATATTAAACATTAAAATATTCATTAACCCTTAATACCTGCAAGCATCATTCTTCTTACTCTTGTGGTGAGATTTTCACCCATGATACTAAAGAAGTAATGTTGGATCAGATAGGCAGCCACAGCATAAAGACCAGCTCCAATGTAAATAAAAACAAATTCTTTAGTCTTTTTCTCCATGGCTGCATAATTCTTATAGTAAAACACCTCAATCATATTGCTCATTACAATGGCAAATGTAGGGCCAATGAAACCAGAAAGAACAGAACCAACAGCTCCCATAATTGAATAAGGCCATTCTGGGGCATTTAACTTTAGCAATCTGAAGAAATAACCCTGAGGTGCTGGATTCTTCTTGTCAGTTTCAGCATTTGACACCATCTCAATTCTACCATCAGCTCCAGTACTATACTGGTAGCTTAAATTCCTTAAGCTACCCGACCTGAGACTCAAAGACTTGGTCGAAAGCGAGTGACTCAACCGAGTTGAACGGGTCCGGCGAGTTGATGGATTAGATAAGTCTCTATTCCCTACCATTTCTTGGAATCTAATAAGTGAAGCATATGTGCCTGCCTTGGAAATTAGCTCTTCATGTGTTCCTGTTTCAACAACTTGTCCTTGTTGTATAACAGCAATGGAGTCTACATTTCTTATGGTGGAAAGACGGTGCGCGACAACGACAGTAGTCCGCCCAACCATAAGGCGGTCTAGTGCTTCTTGTACTATACTCTCAGAACTTGCATCAAGAGCACTAGTTGCTTCATCTAAAAGAAGAATCTTTGGGTTCTTCAACATTGCTCTGGCTATTGCAATCCTCTGTTTTTGACCACCTGACAATTGAACTCCTCTTTCTCCAACCTGTTATACCACACAAAACATAGGCTTAACACCTAATTTTGAGGGAAGATTCAGAATTTGGTAATAGTAAAGAGTTTTTTTTTTTAATATTAACCTGAGTGTTATAGCCATTTGGAAGCAAGGTAATGAAGCTATGTGCATTAGCAGCAGAAGCAGCAGCTTCTACTTCAGCCATGGTTGCATCTGGTTTTCCATACAATATATTCTCAAGAATACTAGTTGCAAAAAGTGCAGGCTCTTGATTCACCAGCCCAATTTGACTACGTAACCATTTCAACTCTAGTGTCTTTAAGTCTACATTATCCAGTAAAACATGTCCTGTATTGACAAAATTAAGAAAAAGCGTCAGATACCTTAAGAAAACATAATGTCCAACGTAATTAAAAGATTGATTAAGGTTACATAATTTGTGTATATCTATATATATGCACGATTAATTCATACTTCAAACATTGGATACATACATAAATAAGCAAAATTAATGCTTTGGTATTTCTAAGAGAACTACTAGTTTGTAAATTTTTTTACCTTCATTAGGATCATAGAATCTCTCAATGAGTGAAACCACAGTACTTTTACCCGACCCACTTCCGCCAACAACGGCCACTGTTTTACCGGCAGGAAAAAAAATTGAAAAATTGCGAAAGATAATAACATCAGGTCTAGATGGATAACTGAAAGTGACATCTTTAAATTCAATATTCCCATAAACTTCAGGCAAGCATTTCCCATCTGAAGCATCTTCTACTATAGAAGGTCTCTGCTTAATAATCTCCATCAACTTATATCCTGCAGCTTTACCTTTACTAAAGGCCCCTAAATTTGAAAATGACTGCCCCAAACTCCTGTATATATATATATATCAAGCAAAGACTTTGGTCACAACATGAAAGTGTGTACAATTATGGAACAATTATTAAAGTGGTGAGATAAGGATCTTACATGCCGCCAACAATGGCCGAGAATATGGCGGTAAAAGCCTTGCCTCCATCGGTTTGTCCATTTCGGATAAAGACACCGGCATACCAAAAGACTAAAGCCCATGACATACATGCTATACCATATGTACATCCTAAACCCAAGCCTTTGGCCATTCCAGCCTTATATCCAAGCTTTAATGTGTTTTGTATTGCATCAGAATAAGAATTAAGTGCTTTACTCTCTCCAACGTATGAGTAAACAGTTCGAACTTGAGCAATTGCCTGAAAATAGACTAATAAGGGTTAATTACATCACCATCACAATATACAAAAAATAAAAAAGTCTATTCAGTCCTGATTCTGTTTTTTAATGGGACCATTTTTTTGTGTCATGGGTATGGAAAGCACATAATGGCCAAGCTCTAAAAAGTAAAAGGATTTGTTGTGTAGTTTGAGTTCAGAATCTGGAGCTGGTCGACATGGTACAGAACCAAGTCACCAACAGAAGATAGTCATGATGGCTCTTTTTTTTTTTAAAAAAAAATATTTTATCAAGAAAGTTAAAAGCGAAAAGCATTTTTTGGTGAATGCTCCACATGATGAACTATGATTTCATCTAAATTTCAACAAACACTGCAAATTCATGTGGTGGAAGAAGAGCATGCGCTCACTCACTGCAATCAGAATATCTATCTCTCACTCAAGACCCAAAAAAGGAAGAAAGAGAAAACTTTTTTCCCATAAATAAAAAAGTAATTTTCAAAGAAAGAAACAAACTTTACACATCAAACTAACCTGCTCGGCAATTATTCCAGCATTTGCATAAGATTGACGACTCTTTGAAGTGAGACCAGTAAGTGTATAAGCATACAAGCCTCCAGCAAAAGCAATGCCCGGAATCACTGCCACACTTAGAAGAGCAAGTCTCCATGCTGACACAAAACCAACCACTAAACCAGCCAGAAAAGTTGAGAGATAGTGTATGAAGTTCCCTACCTGCACATGTATACCCCACAATACTAAAAATTTCAGTCACCATTTTTTTAAAAAAAAAGATTTTTTCTTAGATTTGAATTTAGTGATTTATTGAACCTTCTCACTAATAGCATCTTGAACAAGAAGTGTATCGGTGGAGACACTGAACACAATATCTCCTGTTCTAGCATCTGTGTCGAAGAATCCAACGTCTTGTTTAAGCACTGCCTCTAAATATTTCTTCCTCAATGTGCTCGCTTGCCTCTCCCCAGTATACATCCAGCAAGAAATTTCTGGTTCATAGGAATAGAAAATTAGAAGGTAAAAAATTCAACATTTTAATGTTCTTTCATTAGGTAATTCTGCAGGTAATTTAATTATTGGAAATAAATTAAATGAGTATCATAATTTATCAACCACTTGAGATTTATGAGTGAAAAGGATTTAAAAAAGGGACGATGGTGATGCTATTGTAACAACACGTGGGCTCACTCATATGAACTGGCTCCACCCGTCGTTACATAAGCTAAAGTATGGACCAACAAGTGTGAACAATATTCATGTGTCACGACAAGGAAAAACTATAAGGAGAAATGAGTGAATCAATGAGAGTAAATAAAAGAGAAATGTCGTACCCGCATATGATGATACGCAAACGACAAGTCCCAGGTACACAAAATACAGAGCATACTGCAAATGAATATCACAAGAAGAAAAAACAACAGTTGTTAGATCTGAGATCTGAGGTAAGTTTTGCAGTATAAAGATAAAAAAGATTGAAATTTGAATGGAAAGAAAAGATAGAATAAGACCTTGGATACTTCTTGAGTCATTTTGTTCAAGTCCGTTTGGTTTTTACCAAAGCCATTGACCATTTCACCAAAAAGGAGGAAGAAAACAGGCATGGAGGAGCCATGAATGATAGCTCCTAAGCTGCCAGAGATCATAAGAAACCAGTCATACTTGTCAGCAAAAGAGAAGAGCTGGTAAAAGGGTAAACTCTGCTCCTTCTTCTTCTCTGCTTCAGCCACTGCTTTAGGCTCTGGAGCCTCCGCCATCAAACAATGCAACACCACAAAAAAATGATGAAAGATAGAGATTAAGAGTAAACAAAGAGGTCTCAGACTATGAGTTTGTTGTGCAGTGAAACGAGAAGGAGGATCTGGGAAAGTAAATATGTTCACTATAAAGAAAAAGGGTGGAACTCATTTGGGTTGAAATCAAAGGAGACAATAGTATCACTCCATTATTGATATTGATCACTCACTTCCTTTGATGGAGAGAGAAGAGAGAGTGAGTGACAGTGGTCAAAGGAAGAGGAGAGAAGGAGAAGCATGAGGGAGGAGAGAGTGGTGGGAGATTTGATTATATATAGTGAAGTGAAGGATGTTTTTAACTATGGGTGTAATACTGTAAAGCGTGAAGTGTGAAGTGTGAACACATCAATCAAAGGCTGGGGGCTTTTAGAGCCGTCAATATGGGCTGAGCCCGTACGGCCGGTCCGTTTTTGCTTAAGCCCTGTAGGGTCGGGCTTGGGATTTAGAGGGAAAAATAGAGGTGTGGGCCCTGAAGGGCCGGCCCTTAAGGGCAGGCCCTTAAGGGCTAGGGCTTTTGAGGGCCGGGCTGAGGGCCGACCCTGTTAGGCCCGACCCTTTTTCCTAAACTAACAAAAATAAAAAAATAGAGATGTTCACTCTCAAAGTCCTTAGTCTTAATGTAAGTTTGTAATAGTATAATAGGCCAAATGTGTTAAGTTGCATCCATCTAATTAATGTTCGGGTTTTTATTTGCACAAGAAATTAATTGCATGAATTTAAATATAATTGTGAGTTTTTTTATCAAATATGCTTGAAGGACAATTAATTATTTGCTAATAGATTCAAATATGCTTGAAAGACAATTTATTATTAGCTACTTTTTTTTTGCAAATGATGGAGGTGATAATGCTTATGGTGTAAAGAAGAAATGAAAAAAAACTTGATATTTTTGACAGTGGAGAAGATGAGGAGGCAACTCATAACAAAACACAATTATATGTTGTCGAATGATATTTATTGTGATTTTTTTATGAGTTGTAATTGTGTCTTGTAGATTATTAGTATTTGAATGTTTTTTATTTCTTTATTAATGTTTTGGTTTATTTATATTAATACTTGAGTTTTATGTAGTATACTTGCGTATTAAAAGTTAAAACTTGTGTAGTATGTGGTTCAAATTTTAAATTTTTTATATGGGCCGAAGCCCTGAGGGTCGACCCTGGCCCGATTGCTCTAGGGCCGGGCTTTAGAAAACATAGGTTTTTTTGGAAAAAAGCCCTGATGGGCTTGGCCCGTTTAGCCCTGACCCTTAAGGGCTTGGCCCTTAAGGGCCGGGCCGGCCCGTTTTGACAGCTCTTGGGCTTTAGTGCCAACAAGAAAAAAAAGGAAAAAAATAGGAAGCTGGGTCGTTCCAAGGGAATTTAATTAGCAAAGAGAGGTATTGGGTTTTGTGTTTTTGGAAATTATAGTGTTTTGTTTATCATTTTTACATGCGTTTTTATATGTGTCCACACGCTGTATTTCTGCATGCGAGAACTTCAAAGCAGATTAAAAAAAATACATGCAGCGCAAAATAATCGATTGTGAATTTGTGATAGTGACCGACTTGGGGTTATAGGCAGAAAATACTAACAATTTTGAAATATAATCATTACAAAAATGTTATAATTTTTGGTGTTGAAATTCCATTTTTTTCATTTTAAAAAATTTTGTGATACGCTAATGAATTATTTGTATGCGATTTTTATTATATAGTATACCCCGGCATTGAATTAATAATATATGCCTACGTTTCTGAACTTTTGTAAGTTACAGTTGTAAAGGAGTTTTTTTATTGTCATGCAATAATTAACTTAGATTCTTCAAAAGTTTAGTCTTGAGCTTCCTTCTTCATCAATTTAAATAAAAGGATTAGTTCTGAGGTAGTAAAATTTGAATGTGAGTAGACGTTGAATGTAATTCTTCAGATATTAGTGACAAATTAATGGTAACTTTTGTAGATTTCTTTTGGAGTGAGAGCGCATCATATCGGGGCAAGTGTACAGCTAAGAAGCCGTAAAGGCCTTGTTTTATTTCTTTTAACTCTTTAAGTTTTAATTAAATATTTTTGTCTCTGCAATGGTTTGATCAGGCGTCACATGCTCCTGCAGTTCCATTATTTACATTATTAAAAAATAAGAAGGAAATGAGAGAATAGAAAGGAAAGGGGAGAAAAACTGTGTTTAGATGTTGGTGAAGTAACAGTAGGAATCCAGGCTCCTGAAAATGGGGAAGATAAATATTTTGCCATTGCACGAAACAAGTTGCATTTGACATATTGTTCAAATTGAAAAATAATAATCGTGTAGGTCACGCGAAAATCTCACAACAGAGACAATTGTATGGAACCAGAAAATCTAAATTATTTTTCAGTTGGCATCCAAAATCAAAATTATATGTATGCTGCCGTTCACGGTCCGGTCAAGTTTTGTGATATTTAAACACTTGTTTTACTATATATAAAGAGTAAAGATTCGACCAACGCTTAAAGTTTGCAGTAAGTTGTTTGACAGTGTTATTGTTACATGGGGATAAGGAAGATTATTGAATGTGAACTGGGGTATTTTCCTATACATTTATCCTCTAATAGTTACTATGAGATATTGGTGAGAAACCTGCAGTGTAAATGTGTAATCACAGAATAAGTCATTAAGATATATCCATATCCGTATACGAGAAAGGAGGAGGGACCCAATAGTTGAAATGGGAATGTATGCTGTCTCTACATAAATGATCATAAACACATGGACAGCCATTATATCAGAAAGCAAATCATTTGTGACACTAGAATCCCCATCTATATGCACTACACGCACATATCAATATATAGAATCACTCACTCCGTCTTTAAACGTATATTAGCGATAATTTAAAAAAATCAGCCCATATTTTTATATACTCACTACATTCTTATGTATGACATGATTTTAATCGAACGGCGGATTCCTAAAATGAAGAAATATAATTAGGGAATTATACTCATTCTTACAAATGTGCCCGGCCCTTACTTATTAACAAGCAAGAGAGAGTAATTATTGAAAAAAGATGAAAAAGTTGTGTAGGAGAAATTAATATTACCTCTGATACATAAGACCTAGTTGACTTTTTTTTTGGAGAAATTAAAGTTGCGAAATAAGTTATTAAAGCATGACAACATATTTGATATATTTTTAGATTATCCATTAGTTTATAGGTAAAATAAACCAGTCTAAGAGAAAAAGATTAGGTAAATCAATTTATAATTAAGTTATTTTGTTTTTTTAGGATTTTCCAAAAAAGTCAACTAGGTTTTATATTTAGGACCCGAGGGAATATGTAGGAAAAATTGAAAAAAAATTTCTTATTCAAACAAAATAAAAAAAAACTTATAAAAGGTGTAAAACCATTCAAAAATGACCTTATGTAGGAATAGAAGCGGTATAACTTAACTAATTATAGCGCTTGCAAATTAATTACACAACCATATATTGATGGATAATGAATAATAGAGTACTCACTCCGGTCCCTAATGTAAGAGCTAGCCGTCAAAAAAACACTTCTTAAGAAAACATGTAAATGTAAGTTGGGTGTCTGGAATTAATGCTTCTTTTCCAAAATTGCCCATATTTATTATGGTACTTTTAAGAGAGAGAAATACATAAGCATTAATAAAAATATGAAAGAGGGTTAGGAGTAAAGTAGGAAAAAATGCATTAAATGAGGAGAGAATATGAGGTCAGCTCTTACATTAGGGACCAAAACGAACCATTCAAATTTTGGGCTCTTACATTAGGGACCGGAGGAGTATTCATTATTGCAGTTCTTACTTACACAGAATACTTTTTCTTGCCAACTAATTACATCACAATGCAACTTACTAAATATTGACGTTATCCACTTAAATATATATAGTCTACATACTCAGAGAGCTAAAAATTTTCAGACATCTAGAAAGATAAAGGGAAAGCCTAGAATGCATTGCCCCCAGATAAAAACGATAATAAGGCTCACATGAACTAAGTGTATATTTTATATATAAAGGAAACATTGAACATATTTCATATATACTCCCCTCCGGTCCTTATTATAAGTCAACCACCATTAACTAATTTATTTATTAATTTTTTCTCTATATACACTTATCATCCATGGGAAAAAGAGAACTCTTTAATTACATTGACCATTCCTCATACTCATGTTTCCAATATAAAAGAGCAATGCAAAGATGAAAAGAGAGATGATAGGGGCAAAAATGGAAAAGACAAATAAAATATCAATCATTTGATTATGTAACTTTCATTCTTTGGTATGTGAGATTTGAGCGGTTAGTAACTCATAATAAAGACTGAAGTGAGCAGGAAACATTGAAAACCGCATATTATCCTTCCTACTTGCCACTGCTTTATGTGCTAGTCCAACTTATATATATGTATATGTCTAAAACTTTACTCCTATTATATATAACTACACTGTAGGCTGAAAGCTGGATGTTATGGTATGGGATAGTTAAAGATTAATTAAGGCGGGAAAGTGAAGTGAGCAACTTTTTGCCTGTGATGCTGCCTATGATAACCTATAATTGCATTTATTAATTGAAAGTCATAATATCATATCATTGTGACCACCACACATCCCAAAAACATTCCCTTTCCCTCCTCACTTTTCTAAATGTCACATCCATCATCCTCTCCTGGTCCACTGGGCTCATCCAGGCCCAATTCGCACTCCCACCCCTCTTTTCTCTACCACTCATAACATCTCTTTTCCCTTCCCCTATTCTTTCTTTCAACAGTTGAATCCATGCTTGGTGCCTACAAGCTATGGAAATCATTTGTCCCAAACAACAGGGAACTCCTCACCTAATCGCTCATTTGTACTTCTGTGCTCCTTTCTTTCGACACTTTGATCCCCACCACTTTGGTTAACAACCTTATTGCTATTTCTCTTATTTATATTGGACATCAAAAACATTTTATATTAAAAATTAATATATTGTCATTCCATCTCATTTTATGTACTAAACTGCCCCACTCTCTAAAACTCAAGATTATAGCTTTCAAAAGATAAAAATATAGGAAAATAACTGAGACCACACAGTTCCGGTAGTGATGTAGCCCTTTTCAGAACAAGAAACTTTCTTTTGTAAAAACTAACATTGTAGTTGTGAGTGGTTTTCTTATTGGGCATATATAATGCGTTGTTTAAATTGTATGTTTCAACCAAATGTAATCCTATATATACATATTTAAGAAGCCTCAAAGATGAATCATTGGCTGAGGATGTCGAGTCAATGGTGAAGAATATGGACCTAATTGAATACTCCGACCTTTCTATATGTCCTAGACCAATAGCATGTACTTAAAAGAAGAGGCTTTTACTCAAAAAAGAAAAAGAAAGAAATAAAGAAGAGACTTTGTTTGCATTTAATATTAGATTAGTAGCTGTAAGGTGAGCATTCCTCATAATAATAATTATCACGATCGTTTTAAAAGAGAATTAATAAGGCAATACTAATCTTTAATAATCTCAGCAGCCAAGACAATAAATATTAAATAGTTAAATCCATTGTCGTACTTCTCTCTGCCCCATATGCTCGGTTCGTGTCTGCTATACAATTCATAGTTTCTATCACTTTCTATGTTTTATTCTCAGTTGAGTTCTTCCAAGGAAAAAATGTGTCTTCTTTTTTGCCGAAAAGGGTGTCCTCCAATAATATAAAAGATGTAACTTTCCTCCTTTTCCAACTAATTCTTTGGGTTTAAATATAGTCATGTGTGCTGATGATACGAAGCTTTTTAACTGCAACATTTGATTGTGCAAAAGGGTTTAATTTCCATCCTACCTCTGATATTATTCAGGTGCGAGGAAAACTATTTCAGGCATAAAGGAAAATGATTATGCAAAAGCACAAGTAACAGGATCATTACTCCTTGTGATTGTTCAAAAGACACTTTGTTTCAACTTTCATGAGTAGTGCTTTGGGCTTTTACTTGTAAGAAACTTGATACACAATCTTGTTTTTGTAATGAAACCTTGCTTCTCATGGAATCAATCAAGAGGAACTAAAAATACAACATTCTTTTCGGGTAAAAACTAACCTCTTAGAGAATGAGGCGAACAATCAAATTTAATTAGTTGGGTTTTGGGGGGGCCTTGATAAAGGTAATTTGGATAGAAAAAGAAGTGAATAGAGTGATATATGAAGGGAGCCTATTTTGTTGGCAAGAAAATAAAGGAGGCCCAGTTCAAACGATTTGCGAGTCTTGTGAAAAAAAAAAGGACTCTTGTATAATGTATACAAGATATTCACCATTTTGAAAGAAGACATAATATTAAACCAAAATTCCAATTTAGGTTTGTATCGTGTTGTACGATTATAATTACTTAAATGACTGAGTTATGAGTTGTATTGGTCAGAATAATGACAAGGAAATGAGGGTTAGACATAATTGAGGTGTGTTGAGCCTAAAAATAGAAAGGGTAATCTTGTATTCAGATTAAGTTACTACCTCCGGTCCTAAATATAAGACCTAGTTGACTTTTTTTTGGAGAGATTAAGGTTGCGAAATAGGTTATTAAATCATGACATATTTGATATCTCTTTAGATTATCCATTAGTTTATAGGTAAAATAAACTAGTCTAAAAGAAAAAATTAGGTAAATCAATTTATAATTAACTTATTTTGCTTATTTAGGATTTTCCAAAAAAATCAACTAGGTCTTATATTTAGGACCAGAGGGAGTATTGAATGATTCAGGAGGCAGTTCTGCCTAGGAAGAATGGGGCAATGCGTCAGTTTTCTGTTATGGAGCTACATGAGCTGGAAAAACCTATACAAAGCTTAGAACATTGGAGAATCCACGAATGATGGTTTTGGCTATTTAAGATCTTCAGGCAAAGAAGCTCTGATTGATACCATGGAGTTTATCTCTCCTATCTTGAGGTTTATAACGACACTGTCATGGATTTACTTCCCCGGGTAGATCACTTGTACTAAGAGAAGACAGGTATATCACAAATGAAATACCTGATAAATGATCTTTCCTCTGTTCAATTTTTGAGCACCTGAAGAGGTAACTACTCCCTCCGTTCCTAAATATAAGATCACTTTGGTTAATTTGGGGAAATTAAGGAAAACAATAAAATTACATGATCTTCCCAAAATCCCCTCAATTACTTAACTTTAAAAGGAGGAGGAGTTTTCAATGAAGAGAGAGTATAAGGGTAGTTTGGGCAAAACTTGAGATAAAATAGGAAGTGATCTTATATTTAGGAACTTATCCACTCCCCTAAAGTGATCTTATATTTAGAAACGGAGGGAGTAGATACTAAGCATGAGCTAGAAGCAACGTTTTCATAGTCCCTTATTTGTTAAACAGATGATGACTCAGAAGCACTATTAGATGGATTCTCCAGAGGATAGAATGCATCTCAAAGCTAGTTGTTACACTGATTGTGATGGATGAATGTTTTTTACCTGTTGTTGACCAGAGGAGTGGCATCAATTTAATTCATAATGTTTATATAAATGATATAATAGTGGTATGCACAAGCAGAGAGCATTATTTATGAGTAGAATATTTGTATGCATTGAGGTAACTCTTTTTTTTGGATAATAATGGATTACCCTTCGGCTCTATTTGATGTTATTAATTCTAGCATGCCTAAAGTTCATTGAGAAATACTTCCTCGTCTGAGTTTGAAATGCCACATCTTGCTAGCACAAGTATTCAAACTATTCACTGTGTTGCACTTTTCTTTCGTAATAATCTATTTCAATTTAATTGACTATCAAAAGAAGAAAATGAAATACGGAGAAGAATTGTGTTACTATTGCTATTTCCTTCTAGAACTTCAGTCATGAGCAGTAGTTCTTAGATTTAGTGCACAACTTACCTGAATTATGAGTATACTTGTGTTAGTTTCTTGCTGCAACTTTTGAAAGCCTGTTAGTGAAGCAACTGGAGTAGATTCCTTTACATTACAATTTTTCTTCTGAAACAAATTGAGTGTTTATCTCTAAAGGTAGTCTGATAGTTTGTTGTTATGAACAGATATTTCACAAGGTGTTTTGCGGCATGTAACGCGGGCTGGCTCCAACTGTGCTGCCAATACTTCCAAATGTACTGTGCTCCAACTGGCTCTAACTTTTTTCTTTTTAATTCTTAACTGAATAACTGATGCTTTGTTAGATGAATGTTCCGTGTACAAATTTTCCACCAGTCCATAATACATGTGGCTCTCCCTAAAATGTAGAGGCTGTAGGGTAAGTATATGCATTAGGAGTTTGAACTGAAGTTGCTGAATAATGAAGATTGATATTTAGCTAGTGATTGATGTAGTGATGTCAATGGTGGCTTCATATTAACTTAATCGTGCGTTAATATGCTGTCTAATCTTTCCAATCTCTTATTTGCCTGTTTTGATAGATTTAGTTACTTGGCAGAATTATGAATTTGAGAAACAGAATTTTTCTGAGTCCTACCTGTTTTATTGTGTACATAATATGCTGACTAATCTTTCCAATCTCTTATTTATTGTTTTATTCCTTTTTACCCCCTCACAATTAACACTACCCTTCTTCCTTCCGCTCTTCATCTTCTCATGCTAACTAGTATCAATAAGGTTTTAATTGGGAGGGGCAAAAAAATATTTTTCACTTTGAAAATAATATCAGAAATGTTCCATATAACTACAAATTAATATTTAGCACCGGTTTTATCATTTTTACACCGGTTCACAAAGTTAGATATTATTTATACACCTTGAAATAGTCATTTATTAGTTTTTGGCCAAATAAAAATAGTTAACTATCAGATAACGCTTTGTCCAAATGATAATGATATTCTTAATAAATAAATGTGAAACTGCATTAATGATGAATTTAGGGACATGTGGCACAAAAATGTTAAAGACTCTAATGTATATGCAGTATATCCCCGTAAATGGGAATAAGTGCTTTATAGGAATAGGTGCTTTTTCGCAAGTTTATCCTCTAAGGTATGGGGTGTTAAAAATGTAGAATAATAATGATAGTAGTTGTAATGAAATATTTAGAAATAATGAGGATAAAATTGGTGAAAAATCATTAAATATTGTAACCACCTCATATAGATTGTTTTATATATGTATGGTTCTTATAATAAGGGAGTATTATTTATAGTACCATTGTTTGGAGATTATCATTATACTTGAATTGTAAAAATATTGGGGATAATCACAATGAATTCCCTCATAAGGCATTTAATCAAATTTTGGTGGAATTGGGTTAAAGTCCCAAGGGATTTGGGTAATATAGATAATAATTAATTTAACTCAATGGGTGTATTTGACTCGACTTGTGGAAAAGTGACTTATTTTCAAACTGACTTATTTTTAAGTTAGTTAGAAAATAAGCTCTAGGTTGACTTATTTCATGTTTGGATGAACTTTAGAAAAAATGATTTATTTTCCCATTTGACTTATTAATATGTTTGGATGACTTTTTGTTTAAAAGAGGTTTATTTTTAAGCTCACTTATTTTGAAGTCGAGTAGAAAAATAAGTTGGTTTTTTCTGAAATAAACTACCCATAGTGGCTTATGAATAAGATGACTTATTCAAAATAAGCTGGGTGAAAAATAAGTCCATCCAAACATAGAAAAAAAATCACACACCCAAAACAAGTTGGTTTATTTGAAATAAACTGGTTTATTTCTAAAAAAAAGTCTATCCAAACACACTCATTAACTGTCTTATCATTGAGTTGTCAATAATAACTCATTGAATTGTTAAGGATAACTAAATTTTTCAAGAGTTGCATCGACAATTCAAGGGACTGATATTTACAACTCAATGACAAGTCATTTATTGTCATCCAAATCCCTTGAGATTTCAATATGATTTGATGATTATTTAGGATATGAATGTGATTGCTTGTTTTTGAGGACATCATTGTGATTATCTGAAAAAATTTTTGGCAAAAAATTAAATCGTAAAAAACTTGATAAGCCGTTTTTTAAGGCAGTGATTACTCATCACAAACTATTTCTTCTCAGAGCCTATTTGGCACCCATTTACATAATGCATTTTCAGAAAATGGCTTTCAAGATCAGAATGCATATTAATAAAACATGGTTAGATAAAATGAAAGTGTTTGAATCAGTGTTATTAGATGATGGCAAAACTAAAGGATGAGTATTATTAGAATGATTTTTTGGTGTGCAAATAACAAAAAAGAATGAAATAGCTAATGTGGTATTTTTTTTTTGGTTAATCACCATCCGGTTTAATCCGGACTCGAAGGGTATGAGTGTAAGGTTCTCATCCTTACGAGGGTTGTAGCCCACTTACCAGCTCAACCAACTTCTCATTGGTAGCTAATGTGGTATTTGCATATAAAGGAATAATTGTTTTTAGAAAGATTTAAATGATCAAATTATATAATTGATAAAATTATTTAAAAGATTACTAAAACTTGGAAAATGAAAACAAATTTACTTTACAATTTAATTAAGAAAATGCTAATTATATTTTTCTTTTCATAAATGCTTAGGAGAGAGTGAGTTAATGAAGAAAAATCTGAGAGGAGCAAGAGTAAAGGGAGGGTTTTTTGAAGATTCAGTATACTCTCCCTATCTTTACACTCAATTCTTTACGTATAATGGAGAAGAAAAGATCATACGATGCAAATGAGGTGCAACATTTTGCAAAAAAAAAAAAAAAAGCAATAGAGGACATCTACCATAGGAAAAAATTGATATTGAACCACATCATAGGTGAGATTTTTGTTTCTATGTTTTTTTCTTCGTGTGAAGTTTGGAAAGATGAAAATTTGGGGTCCGATTTCTCTCATTGTCCCTCCTTTTCATTGTTTTCCCTTTTGACACCATTGGATCTTTGATCCAATAGTCCATAATTAATATTTTTATAAAATGAATATAATTATAAAAAAACTTAAAATATCATAAATAAATTTAATCTGTCAAAATTTAATATCAAAAGTTCATGACTGTATTGAAAGATGCAAAATAATTTAAATTTATAATAGTAGTCTACAGTCTTACACAACTTATATAAAATTGTGACAGATCAAATGTATTTATTACATTTTAACATTTATTATAAAACTTTTATTTTATAAAAATATTAAATCTGAATCGTTGGATCTTTGATCCAATGGTGTATAGAAGGGAAAATGAGGGATTATGAGGGGGAGGGATTTTGAGAAAATCCCATCCCAAAAATTTGGGGATACCCAGAAGCAATGTTAGTGATGGAGAGTGTTGTAATGATGTTAGAACTGTTGAATGATTGGACATGTTATAAACTTATAATCTTTTTCCAAAAAAGCTCTTGCAACCCTTTTCAAAAACTCTTAATGATTGGACATGTTATTATTTTCCAAAAGAACTTATGTGATATTTTTTTAATAAAATCTAAACTATCAACAAATTTCTGAAAATGTTTCAGGGAGGCTCATAGCATTTTTGCCCATGGATTTGATGAACAACTCTTTCAAGGATTAGTGACAAATGTAGCAGACCATTTAAGGGTAATTTTCACATCAATTGAATCCTCTGGAACTGTTTAAGAAGATTTAATTGAAAAGTTGAAAGATTATTGCTCTGCTTCCTCAACACTTGATGAAATGTTGAGAGATCATTAAAAAAAAGGAGGAGTTTATGAGTTTGGAAAGAAGTTATGGAGAGATGCTCTAAGCCAGTCTAGTATAGCTCAAACCAGGATAAAAGATGAACTTCTGCATCTTATATTTCGACAATGGAATGGGGAAACAGTAAACACTGATTTGATGAGAATGGTTAGTGAAATTCTTACCAATGTAGTTGAGTCTATTTACCGAAATATTTCATAGAAGCTTCTTCTATTTTTTAGAGTAATGAATCACAGAGGTTATTGATTCTTGTGATTGTGTAGAGTTTCTCAAGAAAGCTTAATGGTATCTAAATCAAGAAATTGCTTAAGTTTATCTCCATGTTTCTACTAAGTCAGAGATTAGTAATGTGGTACACAATGAGCTAATTAGAAAAAATATGTCATATATAGTAAAGTCAAGACTTGCAGATTTGTTAGTTGGGGACAAGTATGAAGATTTGAAAAGAATGCATGGATTGTTTCAAGGAGTAGATGGACTCTCTACAATTAAAGAGAGAGTCATATCATCTATGCTTGATGATGGTAAGCAACTTACAAGTTCAGACAGCAGCTCAAGGGATCCTGTATCTTTTGTACGTGATCTTTTACAATTGAAAGATAAATATGATGAAACCATCAATTTGTCATTCAGACTCTTGCTTTTTTTTTATTAAAGGCAAAATGACATGACTTAGACTCTTGCTTTAAATACATCATCAACCTGAATATAAGGTCACCTAAATATCTTTCTATGTTTGCCAATCATAAACTTAGACATTTGAAGGAGGTAGGTGACGAAGATGTAGAGGCAGTGTTAGACAAACTCATGCTGCTTTTCCGATACCTACAACAGAAAGATGTTTTTAAAAAATATTATCATCAGCATGTTGCTGAAAGAATAGTGGCTCAGAAATTTGTTTATGATAATACTGAAAAGAGTTTCATCGAAAAACTTAAGAATAAATGTGGAAGTATGTTCACTTACAAAATAGAAGGTCTATTCAGAGAAATGTAAAATTCTGAGGGTATTATGGAGCATTTTTATGATCGGTGCAGTGGTAAAAAAAAAGTGAAATTGACAGTAAATGTGTTTCGAACATCTTTCTGGCCATTTCCGCCTGATGGTTCAGTTGTTCTTCCGAAAGAACCTTCCTGTGTGACTCAGAGTTTTAGCACATTTTATGTCTCAAGCAATGAGCATAGGGAGTTGTATATTCAAATAAACATAGAGACGTCAGAATTGAAGGCAAACTACAGTGAGATATAAGTTGTACATAATGAATCTACTAGGGATTGAGTATTTTCTCTATGGGTTTTGTTACTTGTTTTGGGAGAGATGAACAGAAAGGGAGGAAAAGGAACATTTTAGCGTTTTTACCTTTTAGCGTTTTTAACTATAAAGACTTTAACCTAGCTCTAATACCATGTGGGAACAAAAGATAAGTAAAAAGTCTAATGATTATTTTATTGATATGAGTACATATTTATAATACAAAAGTTTCCTAAAAGATAGTAAATTTCTCCTACAAATTTACTTAACATGATTCCCTAATAATAATATAATATTCTTCTACTCTAAATATTTCATAATAATATAATTCACAATAATGACTAAGATATACAAATAGTCTACATAATACACAATAAGAAATATTAGTTATTTTCATTATTTCTAACATTTTAGCAAATTTGTAGATATTAAGGAAGACATTTCAATGAGTTAGGATAACATTAAATTTCCTAATTACCCATCACCTAAGTTTTAAAAATATCCCTTCACCTTCTTCAAACCACTTTTGGGTGAAGGGAGTATATGAGTAATTTGGGGAAAACTCTAGTCAAATTAGAAAGTGATCTTATATTTAGGAACAAACTCTTCTCCCTAAAGTAATCTTATATATAGGAACAGAGGGAGTATACAATAATTTGATAAAAAAACAAATATGCAATAAAAAACAAAAAAAAAAGAAAACAAAGCAATAAATGTATAAAAAAACAAAGCAATAAAATATAGGTAGTTCGCTAAAAATGTGTATATATTCCATATAAAAATGTCTATGTCATTTTTTTGCCAAACTTTCTATTTTGTTTATCAAATCAAATTATATATATATATATATATATATATATATATATATATATATATATCAAATCAAATCAAATTTAATTTGCGTGTGTGTGACTGTGTGTATATATATCCGCAAATTTCCTAATTAAACGCATCATAACATACCGAATCTTGGGATGAGAAAATCCCATAAACATTCGTATAATCATATTTATTTGATTTGATTGTCATTCCTCTCAACATCTTCAAACAATCAAACTTATACTCATGGTGTCCCCCAGGAAAGCAAAAATGACGGTTCTTTCTTTTCTACCACACATGGTGGAGGAAATTTTACTTAGTTTAGAGGCTCAAACACTACTTCAATGTCGCTCCGTTTGTAAATATTGGAGAGATGTTATTTCAAGTTTTCATTTCATATGTTGCTACTCACACAACACCTTTTGTTCCAGAAATCAAATCCTCCTCGTTAAAGTCATAGATTATCGAAGGGACATTCTTCGTTTTCCACATTGTCTACTCACCTATTCCCTACAGGATAATGATCAATTCCAGATGCTTCAAACATTGGAAAGTCTCACCATTAATGATTTTCAAGGCGCAAGAGTGGTAGGTGCAAGCAATGGATTGATATGTCTTGTTCATGCACGACTGCCTTCTATTAAATTCATCCTTTGGAACCCAACCTTTCGAAAATACGCTCCACTTCCTGGCTCTATGAGTTTGGGTGTGAATTCATCTAAAATAGCAGGCTTTGGTTTTGATAGTAAAAACAATGATTTTAAGGTTCTGAGCTTCCTTTATAGTTATCCTAAAGCAGATAGTAAAGTAGGGACCCTACTTTAATATGTGGAGTTTATGAAACTTTTCTACTATTAAGTCCCTTGTGATAGACTAAAAGTTAATTTTCCCAAAAAAAAATGAGCTATACAAAAATAACCCGGTAAAAAAAAACTACCTAGGAGGTAGAAGTTTTTTTTATTATTATGGGAAGGGGTATAGTGAAAGTTTTATAGTTTTTCTCACATGCAGTATAGAAATATTATAAAATAAAGAGAGGTAATTTAGTCAAAAGTTTTAGCTCCCCTCCAAATTCCCCCAATTTAGAGGGATCCAAAATAGAGAGTTTGAAGGGAAGGGGAGGGAAGATTTCAAGACCCCTCCCCTCCAACTTTTCAAATCAAACAAAAGAAGGGCCTTCCCCCTTCCCTCAAACCAAACAGACCTTAAAGTTATAGTTATCTTTTACGGAAAATCTTAATAAAGCTATACAAATTACTTATAAATTGATTTCCTGATTTTTTTCCTCTAAAATGATTTATTTGACTTATGAGGTGTAAAAACATATAATGATACACAAATAATATTATGGTCAAGTGATAGTAGAGGGTAGAGGAGTTGGAATTGGTTGTTAATACATGACAAAATTCTAATTTTTATTAACTTTTTTTCAAATTATTCTTGTTAAACCCTCCTTTAACAATAATCAACTGAAGAATTTGAAGATAATATGAGAAAATAGTTGAGGTTTTTAACAAAAACATAACACATACTAACTATACCCTTCATGTGATTAAATTAATTGAAAAAAGCTATGTATTTAATATTAGATGTAGTGGTGTCCAAAAAATATTAGATGGAGTGTATTTTCGTTGTACATAAAAGCCATTATAGATTGACAATTCAAGATTGATGGAAAAAATATGAGAAAATAGACTAAAAAGACAATTCAAAAAAAATTAACATTTTTTAAGCATTGTCCAGTAATCCAATGCTTATTGGTAATCGACTTATCCAAATTTGGTAAGAGTGTTGGCTACATTGGCAGGGTTGGCTCATCTCCCTCCCATAGCTCCTCCCAAAATTCGAACACAAGTTCTCATCTTTATGGGGTACCTCCACTTACCAGTTCAACCAACTAAACATTGGTGACATTTCTAACAATTTTCTTGAAGGGGGATGTCATGGTTCCATAAGCAAGTTTTCGTAATTTATCACAATTATTGGCTAGAATTTTATGGGAATAAAACCATAAAATACCAAGGTAGTTCCAATGCTACCATCACCCCAATGATAAAACATTTTCTGAGAATCGTTAGTCTTGGAAAAATAATTATTGTTTTTTCTTTTTTTTTTGGTTTTATTCCTTCAATGACAAGTAGGCCAAACAAGTTGTCAATAATGAGATTCGGACCATGTCTTCCGCGCCAATACCTGAAACTGGCACTAGTACAACTCTGTCATCTTGACTTTTTGTCAGCAGAAATTAGCTTATAAGTTATAACTATGTACTCCCTTCCCTCCGTTCCTAAATATAAGATCACTTTGGTTAATTTGAGGAGATTAAGGAAGACAATAAAATTACATGATCTTCCCAAAATCTCCTCAATTACTTAACTTTAAAAGGAGGAGGGGTTTTCAATGAAAAGAGGGAGTATAAGGGTAGTTTGGGCAAAACTTGAGATAAAATAGGGAGTGATCTTATATTTAGGAACTTATCCACTCCCTCAAAGTGATCTTATATTTAGGAACGGAGGGAGTACATCATTAATAAGTATTGGGATACACATTAGTGTGTGTGAAAATAGGCTATTCGACATTCTGAACATTCGACATGTATGGAGCTGTGAATTTATTTATTCTAAAACAGCGACACACTCATACATATGTGTTTGTTTTGAATCCATTAAGAAGATATTTAGATGATAAAACAAACACTCATTGTCTATTACCTTGCAATCATTCAGCCTTCTACACATGTGTGTCTCATACTAATTCATCTTAATTAAACTTAACAATTTTATAACTTATAAAGTTTTAAAGTTCGAAACACATGTATGCGAACCTAATGTCATATATGTGCACTGTTTGATACCATTTGATGCCGATTGATTGAATAATATAGGCATATTGCGTTTACTTTGTCAATCTTTTGCTTCTTCATATAGAGTAGTAGTCTACGTTACATCCCTCCTCAATTTGTATGAGGCTCAAAACTAGGTGAGATGATAATAACTCTATACACATGATTTCGTGAAGATAGATGTTTTTGTATTGAAAAAAGTTGAAGAAAAAGAAATACTGTAAATCTGAAAATTAAGAGACCCTACTTTCTAAAATCTGTGCTTATTTTTCAGGTTCTATGGCGGTACCCGCATAATTTGATAAAGAACACAAAAGGAAAAATAAAAACCATGTGAATTTGCCTAAGGGAGCGTAGACCAGATGGTAAGAAAGGGGAAGGTAAGGCACCGCGTACCCACCAGGTCATGGGTTCGAACCCTTGGGAAGTCGTCACTCCCAAAATGGGGAATCCCGGCGCGATTTCGGATTAGTCGGTTCCCCGAAGGGGCCGGACACCGAAGCCTCTAAGAAAAAAAAAACATGTCAATTTACTAGTAAAATTGAACTGGTACTGAATTTTACTGGTAAATACATATCAATTCGGAAGGTAACAAATTTTACTAGTAAATACACATATCAGGGTCTCTATCGCTTTGACCACCCTAAAATGAACACAGTTGTTTCATCAAGTGCAACATCTATTATTAGTAAATTTGTCGCTTGGAGATGATGATGATGATGATTCCCATTGGAGATTATTAAGCTTCCAAGCTTCGTTTGAAATTGGAGGCAAGCTGAAGGGAAACCCAATAGCTTCTGCTAATGCAGATGCAGGCATGTTTATTGCTGGTACGTCCTCATGAGGTGTACTCACCACAGAGACACCATTGAACATATTATTCTTTGGCCCTTCAAAGCCTATATAGGCACAAGGCCCTGATGATTCAAAAGTAGAGAACATGAAGGTGTCTGCTACATGGGAGGCCTTATTGAATCCCACATGATCTGATGCACAAAAATTAGTACTAGGCACCAGCTCATGTAATTCTTGCATGTTACCTGATGCTGATCCTATTTCTGTGGTGCAAGGAAAGTTCTCTATATTGTTAGAAAGTATATGATCTGACATCATTAAGCTCTCCGAAAACTCAGGATGAGCCATCCAAGAATGAGATAGAGCTTTCTGTGCCATTATGGACATTGAGTTTGTTTTCTTGAATATCCTACATATTGCCCATGAATCCTGTGGAAAGGGGGCTTTGTTTTTGGGTGTTGGAGGAGATGGTGAAGAATTAGGCGGCGGAGAAGGGAGGCGAAACTCGTGCATCATCCAATCAGTTTTGATGCCTTTGGCTGCTCTCCCTCTGTAGAACACAAGGGATTTCTTCAAGCCAATGCACTTGCCTTGTAATGATGAGTATATAGGCCTGTCTGTTCCTGTGGCTTTCCAAAAACCAGCTCTTGTCACTCTATTTGGTCTTGGGCTGTTCCTGTATTTCCTATCCCTTGGACAATAGAAATACCACTCTTTCTCCCCAGTGCTTGCCAACTCTTCAAAAGATCACAAAAGGGAGTGAAATAGATTGTGTAAAGCTTGAGTCAATGACCAAAAAAATGGGAATATTATGTGTCAATGCCTTGGATAAGAGATCTTACTTGGAAGATCCCAAGGATCATATTTGTAGATATCAACTTGCTTGATTAGCTCAATTGGTAGAGATTTCTGCTGAATCTTTCTTCTGAGGTAAAAATCAACAAGCTCCTCGTCCGTGGGATGAAATCTAAATCCTGGCAACATGGTATCATCGTTCATCTTATCCATCTCGTTTCTCTCCTCCATCTCTACTCTGAATCTCTTCCTCTTCAACAGACTTCACACTATTCTAAAGCTCTCTCTGTCAGACATAAGTAAATTCAAATGTATCACACCTTCATGTATATATAAATGAAAAACCAAGTAGTATGTAGTAATTGGAAAACTATGGAAGACCATACCAAACTATTGAAATTACTAGTTTTAAAATCATGATTTATTGAAGATGTTAAGCATTTTTACAATTGTATGGAACTCACTGTGTGTACAATTTTACTTGGACCAATATTGTGTGTCCCGAGGAGGGGTCTGCTTCCAAAGTTTTAGCCGTTGATTCAGGAGGACTCTCTAATGGAGATTGGAGTGTTTGGACGAAAGTCACAATGACTTTGGTGGTGAGAACTGAGAGAATTCAGAATCTAAGCTTTAGCCCCTTAATGAACAGTTAGTCACTTGTAAGAACTAAGAAGTTGAGTAGTTGACAAGTCAATGGAGTTGAAGTGCCCTCTGAATGGAGCTCTCACCACCCCATGGTACTAAATATATGTTTTGTAAAACGCCAAAATTAGACTCAAGAGAGAATGCAGAATCAGCAGTTTTGTGGGTTATAATATATATAGACACACACGTTGATTATGATATGATTCTGATCTTACCTTCACATACACTTGTTGATGGCGATGAACATATAATATGATGATTTTATCTTTTCAACTAATTAATGACAATCACAAGATGACAAGACAAGCTTCCAAATGAATCATTGTTTTATACTTTATTGTTAACCCCAATTAAAAAGAAATTGCAAATTGAATTGATCCGATCTCTCTCTGTATATAATAAGCTCAAAATAGTATTCAATAATTTCTCTAGAGGATCATTTTCTAAATTTTTTTAACATTTTAATAATCCCTGTGTCCAAAATTACTGCCTTTAATTATTTTCTTCCATTCTATCTATGCTCCCTGAGATGTATGGAGAAGAAGCCTTTCATGTTTCATCAATATATTCATAGGGCTGCAATTTTTAAAACAAACTTTCGTGTTAGTGTTTGACACCGTGATCTTTTAGGAGCATAAATAAGCACAAACTTCATAAAATGGTATTTTTAACAAGACCTAAACATCATTAAATTTCGTCTTTTTCAGGTTTGTGAGTCCCACATTAATTTTAAATGATTATTTTAAAAAATAAGAAAGAACAAATTTATCAGCAATGTTTTGTGTTAGGAGTTTCTAGCACCATAAAATATTTTTGAGTGGAAAGAATGTACATAAATTGTATAAAATGAAGTAATATTAACACAAGTTTTACACTATTCAACTTTTGATACTTTTATTTTCTGTGGCGGTGGCATCAGACCTAATATATTAGCTTATGATTGGTCAAACAACAAATTAAGTGGTGCACTTGGTTCACTACCACAGATTACCCCTTTTACATGCGCTTATTTTGGGCTCTACATGCGCTTTATAAGCGCATGAAGAGGGGGCGCTGGTAAAGGCTCTACATGCGCTTTTAAAAAGCGTAACATGCGCTTTAAGCGCATGTAGAGGTATATACCTCTCTACATGCGCTCTACATGCGCTTAAAGCGCATGTAGAGGTATACACTATACATGCGCTTAAAGCGCATGTAGAGAGGTATATACCTCTACATGTGCTTAAAGCGCATGTATAGTGTATACCTCTACATGCGCTTTAAGCGCATGTACAGTGTAACACCCCAAAAATTTAAATGGGGATTATAATTATAAATCAGGAATTTTAGAAATTGGGTATATAAATTAATTAAGGGGAATGAGAAAGAAAAATAAATTGATCTTTGTTGAAAGAGGTTAGGAAAATAAATAGGACTTTATAAATGGATGAATGGGCATTCTATATGTTTATTTAAGGATAGAAAATGTTATGTGATTAAGAGAAAAATAGAGTAGAAAACAAAAATGCCCCTCCCTTCATTAATTTTGCATGCACACAAATACCCCTCTTTTAATAAAAAAAAATGTATACACACACACATAAACTCACGCATACTTCACTCTAATTCACTTTATGTCACTCTTTTCCATCTCTCCCTTGGTTCCTTAATCTCCCAACACTCCAGCTCAAACTTTGGCCAAAATTTCATCCGATTTTACTCAAAACTTACATGCAATTAGTGCTATAGATTCAGGTGAGAATTTCTTATCTTCCCATGTAATTTTTCTGCGTTTTGGTGAGGGGTTTGGGGACTGAACATTGAAGAAAAGAGATTGGTTTTTCTGGGTTTGTGAAGAGGTTAACAACTATTTTAAGTTTCCATTTATAGTGTGGATTTTGTTGATTTGTAAAGGTTGGCATTTTCCTCTCTTTCTCATTTTTCTGTTTGGCCGCATGAGTTTTGGTTTGGGGAGTTGAGATGAACGAAAATTTAAGTGTTAATAGGACTATTTGAGTTTGTTTCTATACATGCATGTTAGTAATCAATTAATATGTCAACCATGTATAAAGGATTAAGTTGATTTTAGGGTCATTTGGGTAAATAGATATTGTGTCTTCTTTGATTTGATTTCTTGTTACTGTCTTGGATATGGAATGAACTCAAATGGTCATGCATGTGTGTTTTAATAATGGGTGCTGCTGAAATGGTACATAGGTTAGAGTATTGATGAAGGGTAATCTAATAACTAATGTGGGTATATCAATGCACTCAAGGTGTTTGATAAAATGCCTAGTAGAGTTAAAAATTGATTTTAGCTCACAAATTTTTATTTTTGGTTTATGCACTGTTGAAATGATTCAAGGATTTCTTTGTTTCTTTGGTTGAAAGTGTTACATGTTTTAAATTATTAAATTGACTTACATATTGTATGAATACTTGAGTATGTAGAATTTCAATCATTGTAGTTTTTTTGCATTAGTTGAATGGTGTGATTGCATATGAATTTGGAAGTGAAGTGTTCTTTTGCTTCATACATGTATTGTTTTAGAAAATGTTAAAAAGGGATTTTGTGTGCATAATTGTATTGGTGATTTGTATGAAGTGACTAGTAGTATTAGGTAGGGCTGCACAAAAGCCCGGTGGTCCGTTTGGCCCGCCACGACCCGACCCGGTCATATACGAAAAATGGTCCGTCACGATGTGGCCCGGAACCAACCATATTAGGACATGACTGACCCGACCATCGGGTAGGACAGGACCAGGGCATATGCTCCATGACCAATCGGGCGGCCCGGCCCGATTATTTATTAATATTTTTATAATTTTTTTATTATTTATTAATATTTTTTATAAAAAAATGTTTTATTAATTTTTCTATTAAATGTTTTTTTCTTTGCTTGTTTCTATTATAATAGCTTCAATTCCTATACGGTTAATGTTTATTAATGTCTCTAGAGTAAATTATGAGGTTATGTTAACAATTGTATTTGTATTTTATTAATCTTCAGTTAACCATCTTAATTTAAAAGTCACTTAACTATCTCTTTAATTTTCAATTTAGAGTAGTTGGTGCTATATTTAAAGTGATTTTATTTTGGTCTAGAGCTATATTCAAAGTGATCACTAACTCCTTTTTGTAGTAGCTAAATGCTACTCATTATATTTATCATTGCATTGATGTTTCTTAATTGTTATTGATGAATGATGATCAAATTTTTCCTTTGTTCTTTCTAAAATTGGGGTTGAGCTTCTCTCATTTTGTGCTTGGCATGACCATCATGGTCCATCATGTGGCCCTGCGGTCATGTCCTGCCCGATCTTGGTGTCGGGCCAAACAGGACATGACCGGGTCTCGGGCCAAAATTTTTGGCCCGACAATTATTTAGGACATGACCAGGGCATATAAGTGGCCCGGTCATGTCCGTCATTTGTGCAGCCCTAGTATTAGGTTTGTAATGAAGGTATGCAAGTTGTATGTTGGAGTCAAAATAAGTTTTGTCTTCTTTTTCTTCATAGACCTAATTATTTACCTAAAGAGCTGTTCATTTATTGTTTTGATTGGTGATTTAATTATGTGAATACTTGTGATTGATACTAGGCTAGTGAAACAATAGAATTCCTATTTAGTATTATAATTAAGAAAAGTCATAGGGTAGTATTATTAGGACTAAGAGGAAAGCAATAGGTTACTACATAATGTAACTACTTAATCTCACTCTTACATGATGTGCTCATAGGAGAGTCCAGTGGCGCTCGTGCTAGGCAGCAAGGTCGTGAGCAAGAAAGGAAGGATAAGTAGTGATCGAAGTACAAGTAGCAGTTTACTTCATATTATAAATGAAAGTTGTTATATCCGCATGTATATTGTAGTATTTATTTTTTCAAAACATGATAATGTTTATCCAAGAGGAGGAAGGATATTTATCTCAGATAGATAAATAAGAAAGTAGAGTACTCTAGGCATTAGGAGGGTCGCACCCCCTATGCCAAATTTTTACAAAACCCTGCAGGTAAAGAATACCTCCATTAATTAACGAACATATCGTTAAAAATGGTTGGTATAGTGAGGCAGGTTCCAATAAGAGATTGGAAAGAGGCAGGTTCCAATAAGAAATTGGAAAGAGGAGGATATTATCATGATTATACTTTTATATTAAAAATTATTACTGCCTGTATAGAAGTAAACTGCAATGTACTCTTTGGTTTCAGGTAGTTGGACGAACATATTTTGGAAAGGTAGTGGTGGAGAAAAGACGGGAACACTTGTCTAACTGTTGTGCATGAAGCTCTATTTTGGAAGCTTATATGTTTTGAAAGTTTCCCTAATTTTTTAGTAGGTAGAATTAGGGTAACTTAGTAGTATATTTTAAAGATACATTCATAGTATTTTGTATAGTTAAAGGAACATCTGATCTTTACCTTAAGTAGTAAACATAGCTGTTTTTACATTATTATCTTATTAAACCTATGTTATGGCTGAACCTACACTTAGACAAACCATCAAAACATTATAGTTGCAAGTGACCTTAGCAATTAGTATATGTTTCTTTTAATTGTTTTATAACCACTTGTTCTATATACATTTGACATATTTAAAATTCTTTTTTGATAAATGCTTGGTTAAATACCATTTTTTAAGAAAAGTTTTAGTTCATTCAGATTTTCATACACATGTTTTTTTCCAAAAAGGGTTGATCAAGTGGTTATAATTCAATTAAATCTTTTAATAGAGTGGTAGAAAGTCGAGGTGTTTACAGATACCAAATGTAAACACCTAGATTTTCTACTACTATATTAAAAGATTTAATTGAATTATAACCACTTGAATAACTTATTTTAAGAAAACATGTGCTAAAAAAAATCTGAATGAATTAAAACTTTTCTTTAAAAAGGGTTTTTAACAAGCATTTCATCCAAAAGGAACTTCAAATATCAAGTGAGAATATAACAAGTGGTTATAAAACAATTAAAACCAAACACATACTAATTGCTAAGGTCACTTACAACTATAATAGTATATCTAAGACTAGGTTGAGTTATATCATAGGTTTAAATAGGATAACAAAGGAAAATAATTATGTTTACTACTTAAGGTAAAGATAGGATGTTTCTTTACCTATTACAAAATACTATCAATGTATCTTCAAAATATACTACTAAGTTACCCTAATTCTACCCTATTAAAAAAAATTAGGGAAACTTTCAAAAATATAAGCTTCCAAAATACAACTTCAAGCATAACATTCAGACAAGCGTTCCCGTCTTTTCTCCACCACTACCTTTCCAAAATATGTTCGTCCAATTACCTGAAACCAAAGAGTACATTGCAGTTTACTTCTATACAGGCAGTAATAATTTTTAATATAAAAGTATAATCATGATAATATCCTCCTCTTTCCAATCTCTTATTGGAACCTGCCTCTTTCCAATCTCTTATTGGAACCTGCCTCTTTCCAATCTCTTATTGGAACCTGCCTCACTATACCAACCATTTTTAACGATATGTTCGTTAATTAATGGAGGTATTCTTTACCTGCAGGGTTTCTGTAAAAATTTGGCATAGGGGGTGCGACCCTCCTGATGCCTAGAGTACTCTACTTTCTTATTTATCTATCTGAGATAAATATCCTTCCTCCTCTTGGATAAACATTATCATGTTTTGAAAAAATAAATACTACAATATACATGCGGATATAACAACTTTTATTTATAATATGAAGTAAACTGCTACCTGTACTTCAACTGTCACTTATCCTTCCTTTCTTGTTCACGACCTTGTTGCCTAGCACGAGCGCCACTGGACTCTCCTATCAGTACATCATGTAGAAATAAGATTAAGTAATTTCTTTATGTGATAAACTATTGCTTCCCTCTTTGTCCTAATAATACTACCCCATGACTTATTCTTAATTATACTACTAAATAAGAATTCAATTTGAAGTTGAATCTCTTAGGTTCCAAAAACAAAATAACCACATTTTCAAAATGCAACAAAGAAAACATATTTCAAGTTCATATGCAATCACAAGTATTAACATAATTCAATCACAAATCAAAATTTACTTATCATCATTTTCAACTAAGATGAAGTCCTATTCTTTGATTACATTCAGTTATAGTAGTGATATTTCTTGAAAATTTGTGAATACATAAACAAGCTCTTCCCTTCCCATTAAAATATCAATTCAGTCAGTGTAGATTTAGGAACAAAATTCAGCTTTGAACTTTTATATAACACCTCTTATTCACAATTGAATACACCCCACTTCAACCACCATGTTCGGTTTATGTAAAACAAACAATGATTCTTTATAAATCAACCTACAATCAATTCTAACAGTTAGACAAATCCCCAAAACAAAACAATTACCCTTTTCCTTCAAAAGCAATCAGCCATGACAGATCAATAAGGCAGAAAATTTTCAATACACATGCAACAACTTAATTCCAGCCACAAACATAATCTAAATATCCCTACAATACCATGAATTTCAGTTCTCCATTCCTGCATAATAGTTATTGAATTAGAAAAACTAACAATCCAAACATCATACATAGCATAAACATTTTCAGCTGCACACAAAACATACATCCCATTTACACATTGCAAGCATGAAACAAAAACAATCATTTTCTTCTAATTCGGTTAAAACATGGAAAGAAGGAAGTAAAATTCAACATTTCCAAATCAACCAAACTGAAAAAGAAGACAGAAATTCCATAATCCACATGCAATTAAAATTTCTTTACTCTACTAGGCATTTTATCAAACACTTGAAGTGCAATGCTATATAAACATTTTTTTTATGAAATATCCCAACATCACACTCTCACCCATACACTATTTCAGCAATACCTAAGATAAAAACACACATGCATGACAAAAACTAACTCAATTAGTCATATTAACCCTTAAATTTTCGTTCATCTCAACCCCCCCCCAAACCAACAACACATTCGGCCAATAGAAAAAAATGAGGAAGAGAGGAAAATTTTAATCTTTACAAATCAATGAAACTCACACTACAAATTGAAACTTAAAGAAATCATTAGCTTATTAACAAACCCAGAGATTTAAATCCCCATTCACTACTATTCGTTTTCCTTAAATCCCTCACTAAATGCAGAAAAATTTATATGGGATTGTAAGAAATTTTCACCTGAATCTATAGCACTGATTGCATGTAAGGTTGGCTCAAGATCAATCAAGTTTTTGGCAGAAGAAGCACACTGGTCTGAGCAGGAAAATGGAAAACGAAGGAGAGAAATGGAGAGAAGTGAAAGTGATGAGTTGGAGTAAAGTGAGGTGTGAGTGTTATATGCATGAGTTTTTTTTTAAAAAATTAGAGAAGAAGGGTATTTTTGTCATTCTATAATTCTAACCTTGAATAATAATAATAATAATACCTTCAAAATTTTATTTTCTTGCATTACTCCTATATTTCATAATTAATTTATATACCCAATTTCTAAAATTTCTAATTTATAATTATAATCCCCATTTAAATTTTTGGGGTGTTACAATTCTCTCCCCCTTAAATAAATTTCGTCCTCGAAATTTGAAGAAAAGTACTTTTAAGTACTAGGAACAAAAATATTGAACCATAAATTCACACACACACTTGGAAGATTTAGCTAATTTAGGAATAATGGTTTTATACTACATATATCATGTACTAAGCACACAATAAAGATACTAGGGATGAAGAATATACCTTTGTCCATTCCGGGTACCACTTCATGGGACATTGCAAATATTTGTCCTTGATGAGATTGCCTTGCTCCAAATGTCCTTTGAGGATAATTATTTGCAAAGTGCCCTGGTTGTTGACAAAAATAACATACATTATGGTTGGCTAAACATGGCCTGTTTCCATGATTCTTTCCACACAAATTACAGTTTCCTACATTAGGAGGTTGAGGATTCACTTGTCTTTGTTGACTTGCAAATGGTGGCCTAAATGGTTGGTTTTGTGATTGAGGTCGAAATGATGGTGGTTGAAATTGTTGGTATGACAATCTTTTTTGAGAATCATCTTGGGCAACAGGGTAAGGGTTTTTCCTTTTCTGAGAGGACCCTGCAGAAAAGTGAGAAGGGTTCTCATACTTGCTTTGCTCACTAGTGTTCACAGGTTTTGGTAAACTCATCTCAGTCACCCTGCATACCTCAATTGCCTTATCAAACTTTTTCAGTTGCAATGGAATTAACTTCTCTCTCATGGGTAGAATTAGACCCCTAATCAAACGACGAGTTAACCACTTCTCATCAGTTGAATGAGTGGAATAACGGGATAATTGGTAAAACCTAGACAAATAGTTCTCAAATGGCTCCTGTTTACCTTGCATAATATCGAGGAATTCCACTTCCTTCTCTTCCCTGATAGAAGAAGGAAAATACTTTTCATTGAATCTATCCTTAAATAATTCCCAAGAGAGTGGAATCCCTTGAGCCTGTAGAACTAGACTAGTATTCTCCCACCAGTGCATGGCCTCATTTTCTAATTTGTAAATAGCCATAAGGGCTTTTTGTTCAGATGAACAAGGTATGATGTCAAATATCCTTTCCAGAGACTTAATCCAACTCTCCGCTTTCACAACATCCACATGCCCATCAAATGATGGTGGGTGATGTTTGTTGAAGCGTATGATCACATCATGAAACAACTCCTGAGGGGGTTAATATAATATTCATTTTACATCTGCCACCTGTATTACTTCGTGGCATTACTTCAACAAGCAATATTCTTCATACTATGTAGGCCTTCAAAATCAGTAAGGACATGTTAGCCAACTAAAAGAATTCACATGTTTTTCATGTTTCCTTCTTGATTTTCTTTAAACAAGACACAAAGCACTACCACACATAGCAGTAATAAGTACATATGAGTTATCAATTTCATTTGTTAATGCCACATGCAAACACACATTTCATTCTAACTACACATTTACCATAACAAATAATTCAGTCATACTTCAAAGTCCAATTAATCACAATTAGAGAAATACCAAGGAATTGCAAAACCATTCCTTGAATTTCGCAAACACACATGTACACTATTTAAAGAATATAAATTCATTGGCAACCCATATCCCACCAACCATGCCAAGAGAAAACAAAGCTAAAGAGAACAAATAAAATTATTAAACATAGCCAAAGGATACTTGAAGCAATTAATCATAAGCCGATACTAACTATCACATAAGAATAGGTTAGAGTCCAACATCAACTTCAAAAGATACAACTTTATTCACTACCATGTTATAAATTAACACACACTTCACACAGCATATCACTCTCATTTATCCATTTGTTTGTTATACTTCATTTGGCCAAAATAGAATCATCCTATTACAAAATAAGAGACTGATACAACTCAAAGAAACTATAATTTTCAAATCAAGCTTAACAAGTGTATCTCAATAAATCTTCTTTGTTTTATTTCTACATGATATTAAATATTACACTTAGCAATGATCAAAAGACGTAAACTACACATTACTTTTATTCCAAACTTACTTTGAAGATATGCAAGGATATAAAATTTCTTTGAAAGGCAAGATAAATCACTATCACAAAATCTTCAACTAATAAACTTCAAACAAACTATACAAACACAAAGCAATTAAGCAACACTTTAAAAGAACATTATTACTAAACTCTAACCAACATTATTACTATTATTATAAAAGGGACGGAAGATAGTAGCTATACAAATAGTGCTCCTACAAAGTCCTTAAATGGCCTTACTAGTTAAGTTTTGACTGCTCTAACCAAAACATGGCCTAACGAGGTCTTATTTGTTTTTTTCTCTTTTTCTTCAATTATTGTCAAATGTAAGATATTTTACCAAACAAAAGGATTATGGCGATAAAAGAGACAAACCACTGGTCTAATCTTCTTGATGAGGCTGTATGTGAGCAGAGTAGGAAACTTCACAAGCATGTTTCCAATTGCATCATCTCTAATCCCTAGATCCTGGAAAAACTTTACCTACATAAAAAAATACCTAACTTATCATCAGCATTTTTATCAGCAGAGATCATTTGAACAAATATGTTTAAAATTTAAATCCTTCGTATATGCAACAGAGAATGAGTGAGATTCCATCATTCAAACTTGATGAAGATTAAAGTGCAGATGCCATACCTTAGGCACAATATTTGTCTGCAAGTCTATACAAAAGACCATTGGTTTGATTGTAAGCATTCTCTTCATACCATCTCGGGTAACACCAAAATAATACAAATACTTAGCAAGGGGCTTCCATCCTTCTTCAATGCTACACGCCATCAAACGTGGCTTAAATGCTACCAACCTGCCAACATCTTCAGCTTTGAGCCCAAACTCCTTCAAGTAATTAACCTAAAAATTAAAAAGAGAACATCATGTTTTGCATATAAGCTTGACAATTCTAAAAATATCAAAATAAATTTGACAAAAGTTATGTCTACAACATGTTTGGCTTGGTCCTACATTAAATCAAATCATACAGTGAAGATATGATCTTAGATGTATCTGAAGATTCAAAAAGTGCATAAAAATCTAATTACCTTTTGATTCATTTCTTCTAGAGTAAAGTAACCAAGAACTTTAGGGTAGTCAAAAACCATTGTGCCAAAATCATGATCATTTAAACCCATATCTAGGTAGAATTTTGAACGAGTCTTCACTTCTTCCAAGCTGTAAGATAACAATTGAGGACATAACCAATCCAATCACTCCTGACTCCCTTACTCTCTAAATACTCAACAATCTCATCCAGTTCCTTATTGCTTCGGTCCAGAATATTATCTCCCCCACATAATAAACGTCGCTCTCGGTTCCTAGTTTCTAACTTAAGTAATACTACCCAATTCCCCCACATGCTTATGTTATTTCTAACTTAAGCACTTAATTAACATAATAACATCAAGAATAAAATTCAACAAATTTCCAGTCCAAGCCACAACAAAATCATAATTGAATAACAAGGCAAAACAAAACAATTAATTATGAACTTCAAGAATCCCAACTTAATTCCGAAGTATAGAATTACAATCATTTTCAGCCATATTATAAATCCTTATATGGATTCAACATATGATGCTACCAATCAATTAATTATACTCCTACCTATTAACTAACAGATTCCACTTCTTACAATCATAGCAACAAACAGAAATTATAGGCAAAACTAACAACTTAGAGCTGTAAACTCATGCATTCAGCGAAGCATAATCCAATCAGACAAAGAACAAAATGAAAGAATAAGTTTATGAACACTTTGTCCCAAACAAAGTTCCAACTTCTAGTTCCACTACATTCATATATAAATTTTATTAACGGCTTAAGCCCCCAAAATCCTAAACAAACCACAATATAGTGATAAAGAAACCATAATCATCATTCATTTATTTAGCAAACAACATTTTCTAACAAAATCATCCAAATCAACAAGGGTTACAAGTTCACAAAACCATGTATACAAAATAAATCCATTATCTAGACATTCACACGCTTACATTTCTCCAAAACAATCCTTTTTAATAAATCCTCTTCTTAATTCATATTGTTGCCACACATCAAATCACTCCTAACCATCTAAGGTAAATGCAAAAGTACTGAGGGCATGATATAACCGCAAAACTGAATGTAATTAAGATTCCAATATGCTCAGTTCCAGCAGTTTCAACTCATGTGTCAAGAAGCAAAAGTGTTCGCGAAAACAACTTCCTTATATAAACAAAAGAATATGATTTATAGCATGCAAATTCTTAATATAAATAAAAACTATTTCATTTTAGAGTTATTGTCAAACTTAAACAAAAATTGAGTGAATGAAAGAAGTTTTGCAACTTGAACCAAGAAAAATTAATATCAACAAATAAGAACTCCAGAATCGCAAGAGATAAGCCCAATTTAGAATTATCTTAGCATATATAGTCACTTAGAGATCAAAAGTTAAGATGAATATGTGAGATAATAGTGACTACCAGCAAATCCAAATTCAAGAACAAGGAAACAAGTTAAGTCATAAGAATCACATAACTTTGAATTACTGAATTCATTAGCCATGGCATAAAAATGAAGCTCATGATTAGTATTAAGATTATCATTTATTAAAAATCAATTTGTTGACAAAGATTAGCTATCACCACTCTCACATAAATTCTTATACTTCCTATTATTCCTCTATGTTACACAATTCACCATGACAAAGGAGATAATCACCTACACTAAAAAAAATACAACATAACCTGTTTGATTCTTAAATTAATTAAATTTCAGGATTAATATTGTGTCCTCTAACATACACATGTTAAATACTAAATAGCTCAAGTCATCACATATACAATCTACACCTACCATTGATTCCAGCAGAGAATTCAAGAAATAATAACAAATTATATCATTACAAAGAATCTCTAGATAACACATCATTCAAGGTAGTGTAAGAACATTTGAATGACCAAAATCATCCATTCACTTAACATCAAAACAAAACCACAAGGAAGTAGGAAAAATTGAAACTTTTACATACTCAACTCCCAAATCAAACCCCACAACTACATAATCGATTCCTCTCACAGGCTCGGCCAAATGCAAGAAAACAATTGAAATATAGAGAAGAGAGTTACCTAAACTTGCTTATGCGTTTGTATGTGAAGCTGAGCCGGTTTTCCGCCGGGTTTCTCGCCGGAAAAACAAAGCTAGGCAAGAGAATAAACAGGGGACCCGAATGAAAAGAGAGTTAAAGTGGGAGGAAGAAGAAATTCAAAGCAACATGTTGAAGGAAGAGAAAAGCTTTTACCTAAACTAATCTCAATCTTGCTTGTCGTCGCCGAACACCGTTAGGCTCGTCGGAACTGCCGTTTGGCTTGCCGGAATCAAAGGAGGCAGCGTGGGATGAACGACGCCGCATTGTGACCTTCCTGCTTTTGCTTCACCCAAACCATACCTTCTTTGTTAAACTCTTCCTTCCACAAGTTGTGGATTTTTTTTATTGGGGAAACTAAACTGTTCGATGATTGCTCTTATTTCCTTCAATTCAAGGCTTGGTGCGTTTTAATATAGGAGAGATTCAACGGAGAGGGTCTCCTTTGGGGGAGGTCATGCCGTCGTGCCGCCGCGTCGCCGCTTCAGCTTGCCGTCGCCGCCGCCGAGTTCAGAGGTTGAAGAAGAAAGAAGTTAGGGTTTGTGGGAGGGGGGTAGCCGACATTTTTTCTTATGGGAGGGGGTGGTGTTTGCTTAGTGTGTGTATATGTATGTGTGGTATGGTGATGGGGAAAATTCTAATTAATTACCCCATTCATTCACTCTTAATTATATTTCTAACCCAAAAGTTTGTATATATTCCTATATTCTTCCTTTCCATCATAATATTATTTAGATTTAAAAATGCTTTTCATGTAAGTCTCTATCCCTAATCAATTCTTTTAATTATATTTTTCTTTAAATTCCAAAAATAACTATATTTATAAATTCCATTTTAAACCCCTCTACATGCCTCTACATGCGCTTTAAGCGCGTGTAGAGCCTCTACATGTGCTTTAAGCGCCTGTAGAGGTAGAAACACCATTTACATGCGCTTAAAGCGCATGTAAAGGGTGTTTCTACCTCTACATGCGCTTAAAGCGCATGTAAAGGGTGTTTCACCAATTTCATAGCACCCAAAAGTGGTAATGGAGCCTTGAAACACTAAGTCCACAAGCAGGAACACCTTATGAGGTCTGAGGACGACCTCTTATGCATGACTCCATGTTTTGCATTTCAGTACTGCCTTTACATGCGCTTAAAGCGCATGTAAAGGGTGTTTGAACATTTTCATAGCACCCAAAAGTGGTAATGGAGCTTTTAAACACTAATTCCACAAGCAGGGACACCTTATGAGGTCTGAGGAGGACCTCTTATGTATGACTCCATGTTTTGCACTTCAGTAGTGCCTTTACATGCGCTTAAAGCGCATGTAAAGGGTGTTTGTGCCTTTACATGCGCTTTAAGCGCATGTAAAGGGTGTTTCCATATGATTTTGAGCTCTTCACCTAAGTTCATTTTATATTTTATCTCTAAATACTTAAATCCTTTACTAGTCATTGTTTTAGTGAATTTTAATTGATGCACATTTCTATACATGCGCTTAAAGCGCATGTAGAGATAAGGCCTCTACATGCGCTTTAAGCGCATGTATAGATTCTTACCTGTACATGCGCTTAAAGCGCATGTATAGGGCCCTCTATACATGCGTTTTTTCTAAGCGCATGTAAAGGTGCGCTGGTATAGGGACAATTTGTAGTAGTGGTTCACCTAAACATTCCTTGTGAATTATTTGGTGCCAAAAAATATGTTACTTTTGTCATAAAATATTGTCCACCTTTGTATGTCTATATATAAACCCCATCTTTTAGAATTCTTTTCAGGACTTTTTCTCGTTGAATGACTGAACTTTATAGTTTTTGAATGAATAATTTGTAGAGAGTTTTTTTTACAATGAATGACATCATGTTTGTCATTACTAATTTGTAATCATAGGTATTTTTTTCAATGTGTAAAACCTATAAATAGAAAAAAAAAGTTTATATGCAATGCATTGTGACACCTTTAAATAATAAGTGAATGTGAATTCTCTATTTCTATCTCCAAGTTCTTATCTTGTTATTCTTTCTTCTTCTATTCTCATTTGATCTATCTTCTTATTTTTATAAGACATTATCATCATATGAGTTTCATCTAAAATATATGAGGTATTGAATTCTATATGAATCAATATGCTCATGTGTTTGATTGTGTTCTCTTTTATCTTCCCTTTTTTCACTTATTCCATTTAGCCAATAATCATTTTCAATTCTAATTGACTATATGTTAGTAAGTTCTTGTTCAATGTACTATGTTGATGAGTCAATTCATTTACATTTTTTATTTAATTTTATGTCATTTACTGTTGTTTCTCTTATTCTATATTCCCATAACTTTATCATATTCATTGATTTTACCTTGTTTTGTTATATGATCTCACATAATATTATAATTATTAATATTGCTCCCACATTATTTTAGCTTTTTATTTAAACTTTCTATTATTTTATTCTATTACGCCATTATTATAATTAGTGGTGCGCATTACTATATATAATCCGATATTACTATTTTTTTACCTCATACTCACACAATAATTTTATAAATATATATACATATATTAGTGTTATATATATATATATATGTATGTATGTATGTATGTATGTATGTATGTATGTATGTATGTATGTATGTATGTATGTATGTATGTATGTATGTATGTATGTACTGACTGTGTTGCGTACATAATTTGGTATATAATTTATAATTTTGTTAGTTACATAATAATCTTAAATATATTGCTTATACTTTATTATTAATTTTACTTTCCTTAATTTGTTCCATTAAAATATCCTTTAAATTTTATTAGCTTAAGATCAGAATCAGAGCCCGTTTTATTATAGTAGGTTTCTTTTTCCTGAAAGACTCACATTATATACCCGTAAGACATTTCACAATTCTTTTTAAGTCTGACAATATGATTAGGTTCAATTCAAGTACCATGTTGAAGCAAGCATTAGTTATATGAATATCTTATGTTTGTCTTTCTAGCTAAATCAATGAAGTAGAATCACATTGATATTATGTTTCACAGAAAGAAGCTCTTAGAACTTTCTTGATACATCCATCTTGTCCGCTAACTTTTTCAATTCACATCCTTCTAGCTGACGTATATTCCAATAGCCTTAGCTTGTAACTGAAAAGCCTATTGCACATGAGATTTTTTTGGCCAAAACACACGAGATTTGAAACATGATGAAAATTGAAGTGATTAATATTAACTTTGGTTAGTTAGCATCTGTTTGTTTTATTTTTTTAGACAAAGGCAATTTATATTAATATTTCAAAATAGTCATGCAGGGTTAAATGATTAGGAAAACAAAAAAAAAACAACAATAATAATAAAAACAAGAGGATTAGAGCAAGTAATGCGATGAGGGGGAAAGCCATTTGAATGTCGAGTCTGAGAACAAATTTCTGTTGCTGCTTGTGAACTACAGAAGTGAAAGCAGATGAACTGTTGAAGTAGCCGCTGAATGAGTTAGCATCTGTTTATGAGGAATCGAATGGAAGGAAACGGATATTTGGATTAAATTTTTAGCCAATATAATAGGTAAGATAAGTAGTTAGAAATACTCTTTATTAGGAGTTTTAAATTTATCTAATTTTTGTAAAGTCAAGTTGAAAATTTTCACTTTACCTATTTTCTTATAAAGTCAAGTTAAAAAATTTCACTTTACCTGTTTTCCCACCTGTCCTCCCTACCAAATAGACCATAAGTTTGCCATATTTTTGTTGTCCTCACAATTCATACAAGAGGTTTTAGTCTTTTAGTGGTAAAATTGTCTATTTTTTTTAAAAGCTTTTGAGTACATGATTTGATTGTGTGACAGTTTAGGGAAAAGGAAAGAAACAATAAAATTTATAATATTATATGGTGTAGCGGTTATAGAATTTGGTTTAGCTACTAATACTTTAACCAATGTATTGAATCATGAGAAACTTTTAGATGAATCCGGTGCACCATGTTATTGATAGTTTGACTTGTTATGATATGTTAGATTTGACATGTAATTCTTAATTTGACTTGACACACCCAAAATTAATTAGAGATAAAAAATTATTTTTCATCTTACAAAATTAAAAAAACATTGTATACATTAGATTTTATTTTTTATGTACTCATTAATTTTTTAGGAAGCCAAGTGGACTTAAAATTTATATACGTAAAATCTAACAGATTTACTTGCAATTCGTGAGATTACAAAATACAAACTACCATGATGTTGATACCTATTGAATTATATGGTGCAAAAATAAATTTTACTCTCTCTCTTAGGGCTTATTTACCATTTTTTCTTTAAAATCTCTTACTCCCTCCGATCCTAAATATAAAATTTTGTTGACTTTTTGCAGAGTAATTAATGAAAAGAAATAAACCACCTAATTATAATGTATTTGTATATTATTTTATTCGTTTGTATGTTATCTTATAAGTTAAATAAACTAGTTTGAGAAAAAATTAAGAAAAACAATTATTAGAGTTTAAAAAATAATTAATTCTTATATTTAGGAATGAAGGATATCTACTATCTAACTTGTGATCCTACTATAACTTTGAAAGTGAGAGACAAAATTTGAGGTTCATTTAATTTATAAATGACATTTTAATTTCAAAATCCGAAATTTTGATTAGATAATGACAATGTCACTACTCAAATAATTAATCATATTATTCAACTAATTAAAATAATTTCGAAATACATTAAAAATATTTTGAAATTAAATGTTTCATGAATTTCTAGTTTATGAATCGACAAAAAGGGTCCTTTGGAGGATTTGTGAAGGGATGAGAAATTTTGTGCCCAATAATGACCAAATACCCCATATTAGTTTTTCAATATTCCATACTTACCCTCGCTCAATGAAAGAAAACCCTTCTTCCTCTTCTCTTTTCCATCAGTTTCCCCTACAATGTTGTCTTTCATCTTCTCCTCCGCCCGCCGCCGCAATCGCCGCCGCACCGCCTCGCCGGACTTCTTTCCATAACATTCCTCAAACGCCATCCAGGTCTCATTCTAAAACGATGCTTTCATAACATGTTCTTCTCCACCCTTTGCTCTGTGTTTCTTTATATTTTCAGCACAGATGCTTCATTAAAAACACAATTTTTATAATCCCATTCTCTTTTCCTCAATTTTTCTTTATTGGGTTTTTTTGTCTCTTCGAAAAAAAGCAAAGACAAGAAACTTTTGTTCATGATTACTCACATTCAGCTCCCAAAGCACATGCTTATTTGTCCCACTTATATATTCACCTATGATTGCTCACATACATATATTTACCTATGTTGTTAAATTTTGTGCTGGCTCCTTTTGGTTTCTCTGTTTTTGTGTGTGGGATTTTTGTTTGGTGTTTGGGCAGAGGATGAACAGAACACCCATGTATGAATATCACCATCTGAAGAGGAGATATTATTTAATTTCTTTGTTAATTTTATGCATAAATAATCAGCCTTGTCTTCTTTCTCAGAGTTATGATTCTGATTTTTCTGGGAGATAATATTGTTTTTAGTGGTTCTTGGAATGTCAACTTTTAAAACTGAATTCTCAAATATTATTTCTTGGATGAGGACCGGATTCACGGTAACTAATATCATTGTTCTTGTTCATTCCATGTTCATGCAGTAAATTATACCTCAATTTTGTGATGTCTTTAAAAGTGGACTAAGTGTCTGGGATAAAGTGCGGGAGCAACTTATTGAGGTTAGTTTATCCTAATACTTTTTGTGGATTAATTTTCAAAAAATGTACTTGTATACAATTTGTTTGTTTGAAAATTGTGTTTTGTAGTCCAAGCCTTAAGCTACAAATGGTGATGTAATCATTTCCCAAACTATGACATGATGGTCAAGTTTAATCATATTTCATAATGTTTTAGTTTAAAATCAATAATAGTGATCCATTCAAATGTATTTAAGTCTCTTATCATACACATTTTATCCTCTCCAAATCCCCTCCTCTCCAATGAGCCAAATACAGCCATAAGGTTTATTCTGTGGCAGGGTTTTCTTCTGATTCTGCTAGTTTTACTCCTTTGCTTTCCATTGTTCTCACTTTCTCAGCTTGCAATGAAATCAATTCGATAATGAATATGGAAATTTGTTGGGATTTTATTGATTGGATGTTTTATTCTTTGTAAGTGCAGTTCAATATGGCTAAAGGCCCTGCCTTTTCTCTGTTTCGAGTTTATAGTCGTAAGAGAAGTGTATCAATGCTTCAAGCTCTTCTTTCAAATCGTTATCAAAGTTATATCGGGCCACCTGAGCAGTTGTTTGCTTCTTTTTACGATGTTCCTGTTCGTCCATTTTCGACCCGGTTAAATCCAGAAAGTTTGACGTGTTTTATGTCAAATTCAAAGGTTTCCAATAAAAAGGTCCTGTTTACTAGGTTGTTTTCATCATTGGATGACAGCGACAACAATGATTTGATGGACAGTAGGATTGAATCAGATTTTGAGTATGATGCAGATGCCGGGAAGCCTATCGATTTTGAGCTTGAAAATGATAGTAATGTGGGTGTTTCTGCTTTTGATGAAGCAGGGGATGGTGCTAATGATACAGGCTATTCTGCTGTTCTTGAGTTGGAAAATTTTGGAGATAACATTGATGCACATGGATTAGCAAAGAGTGAAAAATATGTGCAAATAGCAGCTCGTGATCCTGTTGACTTGTACCATGAGCTTCGTAAAGCTAAAGGTGGTCCATATATTGATAAAGAAGATTGGGATGCTATGGCGGAAGTGTTTCGTTACTTTGCCAGTTCTGGGTGGGCATCCAATCAGGCTCTTGCTATTTACATCGGTTTGTCATTTTTTCCCACTGCTGTGCAAAAATTTCGCGATTTTTTTCTCATGGCATGTCCGTCGACACTTGCTAATTATATAGTGTCACTTGGTCCATCTGATGCTGCTGTGAAGTTTTTGTTTCCTATATTTGTCGAATTCTGCTTAGGGAATTTCCCTCATGAAATAAAAAAGTTCCAGACTATGTATGAGTCAGCAGACCTCAGAAAACCGCACACTTGGTTTCCATTTGCACGGGCCATGAAACGAAAGATAATTTATCATTGTGGACCAACAAACAGTGGTAAAACATATAATGCTTTACAACGATTTATGGGAGCAAACAAGGGAGTTTACTGCAGCCCACTTAGATTGTTGGCTATGGAAGTTTTTGACAAGGTCAATGCTACTGGGGTTTATTGCAGTCTCCTAACTGGGCAAGAAAAAAAATTTATCCCGTTTTCCAGTCATGTTGCATGCACTGTAGAAATGGTGTCAACAAATGAATTGTATGACGTGGCTGTTATTGATGAAATTCAGATGATGGCAGATACATATAGAGGCCATGCATGGACAAGAGCACTTCTTGGATTGAAGGCTGATGAGATACACCTATGTGGAGATCCTAGTGTATTGAATATTGTTAGAAAGATATGCCAAGAAACTGGAGATGAGTTGCATGAGCAACATTATGAGAGGTTCAAACCGTTGGTGGTTGAGGCAAAGACCCTACTAGGAGATCTTCGAAATATTCGGTCTGGCGATTGTGTGGTTGCGTTCTCAAGGAGAGAGATATTTGAGGTTAAACTGGCCATTGAGAAACATACCAAACATCGGTGTTGTGTTATATACGGAAGCTTGCCACCAGAAACTCGGAGACAGCAAGCTACATTGTTTAATGATCAGAATAATGAATATGATGTTCTTGTTGCTAGCGATGCTGTGGGAATGGGACTTAACCTAAACATTAGAAGGGTAGTTTTTAATAGCCTTTCTAAGTATAATGGTGACAAAGTTGTTCCTGTTCCAGCATCACAAGTTAAGCAAATTGCTGGTAGAGCTGGCAGAAGAGGGTGTATTTATCCAGATGGACTCACCACTACCTTGCATTTAGATGATTTGGATTACTTGATTGATTGTTTAAAACAACCCTTTGATGATGTTAAAAAGACGGGTCTTTTTCCTTGTGTTGAACAGATTGAATTGTTTGCTGGAAAACTTCCAAACTTAACATTCTGTCAACTGCTTGAAAAATTTGGTGAAAGTTGTCGTTTGGATTTTTCATACTTTATGTGTAGATATGATCACATAAAGAAAATTGCTAATATGTTGGATAAGGTTCCAGGATTATCTCTAAAAGATCGGTTTAATTTCAGTTTTGCTCCTGTTAATGTTAGAGACCCAAAAGCTATGTATCACCTACTAAGATTTGCTACAGCTTACAGTCAGAATGCCCCAGTCAATATAGCTATGGGTATGCCAAAAGGTTGTGCTCGGAATGATGCAGAACTCATTGACCTTGAGTCTAGACATCAGGTGCTATCTGCCTATTTGTGGTTGTCAAACCAGTTTAACGAGGATAATTTTCCATATGTGAAGAAGGCTGAAGCAATGGCCAATGACATTGCTAAGTTACTTGGTCAATCTCTCGCCAGAGCCAATTGGAAGCCAGAATCAAGGGGTAAAGGTAATGCAGCAAAAGGAAACACAGCCAAAAATGAAGGTGAACCAGAATCAAACGTTGCGGTGAAACTAAAAACCGAAAAAGGATGGAGTGGTTATGCAAGGCCCCAATCGCTCATTTCATATTTTAAAAAGTAAGTAGCTCTATATTTGACTTGGATCATAATTTTTATTTCTTTTGGTTATATTCTGGATCCTAAACACCTCTTCTCTTTAAATAAATTGTGTTTTTATATGAATATCTCATTTGCAGTGTTGCATGCGACATCCACGCATAAGATCTCTGATTATTAATAGTTTCATGCACTTCTGTATCTGCATTGGTTGGTCATTTAGTTAACCCAAAAAAAGGGTCTTAGAGATTCTGCTCTAATGATGGGTTAGTTTTTTCTTGTCTTAGTTGTCTTGTACTGTTGTTTTCATTTGTTTTCTGAGGGGATATTGTGATGCCATAGCAATATTATTTTCCTGCTCGATGAATCTTATCCTATGTATGTTTGCTCTTGAATGTTCCTCTGATTGTGACCTTTTACTTTCATCCATCTGTCTCTGACGATCTACATTGGGAATTCTACTCTTGCTCAAGGTTTTGCTTATCCTTACCTTTTTGACAATAAATTGTGCTTTCTGGACTCAGGAAACAGAATGAAAAGTCCTTGCAGCCTGAGTAGTCAGACAAAGTAGCTGCTTAATGTTATTACTGTTGAGGTAATTCTATTAAAATATGCTCCTATTCACAGTTTCGATTTATATGTGCATTAACAATATGTTTTGGAATTAGAAGGAGAACAGTGTTTTAGGAAGAGGCAGAGAGGAACAGAGAGACGTCAGAGAATTAAATTTTTTTTGGGGTGGGGGGGAGTAGTTTCCAATCAATAGAATACAAGTTAGAGCTCTCATATTTATTGACTTCTCAAATTATACTCGCCTAATGACTATCCCTTGGCGCTAACTGTTCTAACTTACACATTACAATTTCACTTTACGTTGCATACTCGTTTTCTTGTGAGGCTGAAGGTTAAAGTGATTTTGTTACAATCAGCTCTTTGAGTATGCAAAAGTTCTTAGCGACAATCTGCACAAGCACTGTTGCTTTGGATGCAATCCTATAAATAGTAGTTAACGAAATCTACCCATATAGTTTCAATGATTACAAATCTCCCCTTGTAATGAGTTCCCTGTAGACTGAATTTCCTTTAGGTAAAGTTGAAGAACACGTGTCTCTTTTTTCCCCTTTTTTCCATTCAGCCACGCATATATTTATAATAAATAGCGAAATTACATATAGCCAATTAGAAAACACCCCTCTACTTTTTAATGAGATATATTTAACTAATTTGATTAAATTAAAGATCTTAGCTAGTAATCTTCCCTAATTCCCTCTCCATGTCTTATTTAGTTATTTTTGAATGAATATCATAACAATTTGATATATACTGGAAATTAGTTCTACACTTAGGAACTAAATTATGTCTTTTAAGGATTGGAGGAGCATAATAGTAGTATTGCTTGTACACAGCTCTCAGTAACGCATTTTTTCTGATTACTTTGACCTTGAAATTCGTGCTATTGTTCTTGGTACATAACTTTTGATGTTCGGCCGGAGATAAGTGAATTATTACAAAAAAGATCAGAAATTTTTGCCTAAGTCGTCTTATATTTTAGTAGAGATAGAGAATTGCACAATGAGTTATTGAGGGCTAGCCAAGCCTGTGAAATAGGCCATGGTCATATACAAACCAATGCCCATTGTTTTAAGGAATGGCTTCCCCCTTTTATAGTTATAGTTGACTGTGAAATTAATTGTTGAATTTTTCGGCAATATATCTCGGAGGAACCATCACATCTAGATACCATCATTCTTTATCCAGAGTTCGATGTTGTAACTTATAGTTGTCTACATGTTTATGTAATTATTTTTTCCTTTTCCACATTTTGATGTAGTAAGTGTTTCTAATATAGGGTCGAAACATTGTAAAGTTTGTGGTTGTTCATTATGTACCACCCCCAATTCTTTTAAGATATGAACGATATCTTAGTTCAACCTTCCAAATCGTTGAACTAGAAAGACTAATCAACCTGCTAGAAATAGAGTTCGGATTAAACTGAGTGTGGCGTTATAAACTGAAAGTCGGACAGCAGAACACGCTTGATTTGAAATACTATCATCGTCTCTTATCATATACGTTATAGTCTCAAACGCCATAAAAGATAATTTCATTTACAGTATTAAGTTAATTCAAGAGGATTAGTATAAAATCTATAATGGCACACGCAAATCAGCATAAATTAAATTATAAGTCTCATAAATTTCTATATAAAATGCAAAAAAGAAAATTGTTTAGTTTTATAATATGCCACCTCCCATCTTTAATAAACGAGCCATTTAGAGGTTGGATTTACCAATCCATTTTGTCTTCAAAATTAATAATATTTCTGTAAAACAACTATGATGGCACAATTTCCTTGGTCATATTCTTTTTCTTTCACCTAATTTCACTCTAATACTGAATTGAAAAAGGTTAATGGTTGAGATAAAGAGGCAAGAAATAATACATTCACATAGAAAGATGAACACTAGAATCTTCACAACCTGGTTAGCCTCAGAGCACATGCCCTTTACTCATTTTCCCGTTGGCAAACAAACAAGTTGGGAAGAAAGAACCGGCAAGTTAGGAGCTTTTAGTTGGACTTTGGGGACTTGGGAGCTTTTCTCTTGTTCATATACCCATTTTATTTGTTCAATATGTGCCATATGTTTGTTTTGCGAATTGACTGCTGATTGTTGAAATGAACTTTTTCCTTGTTTATATGAGTTTTTCCTTATTCATATGTAATTTGGCTTGTTCGTGGTCTACTATATGGTTTTGAAAATAAATTTATAATGTTCATATGAGCTTTTAATTTGTCTTGTTCATTAGAGCTTTTCTCTTGTTCACATACCTATTTTATTTGTACATAGGAGTGGGCAAAACAAACCGAAAACCAAACCGAACCAAATGGTTTTCGGTTTTTTCGGTTATCGGTTTCAATTTCGGTTTTCATTTGGTTCTCATTTCGGTTATCGGTTCGCTTTCGGTTTGTTTAAAAAAAACGGTTGACCGAAAAAACCGAAAAATTCAATATGTTTTAAAAAAATCCCAATAAATCAATATCAATAATAATAAAAGGAATGCGGTTAAAACCGAAAAATACTCACATGTTTCAGAAGAGAAATTCGTTGTTTTTCCTGCTCATTCAACAGGTTCCTTTCCTTTTTCACCCTCTCCATATTCCAATTTTTCCTCTTATTATTTTTCTGCTCATTCAATTTCTAAGATTATACTCTAAGTTTACCTCAATGTCTTTTACTGAGTTTAATAGATAGTTCCATATTAAGAGGAAATTACTAATGTTAGACGACTTTTAACATTTTGTAGTTTTCATTTGTTCCATCTAAACTTATAAAGGATAAAATTTTTGCACTTGTGAGCTGTAACTGTGAATAGTGGTAATCTCTGGAGGAAAAAACCTCAACAAAAATTTTATGGCCAAACTTGGTTCTACAAGTCTTTATCATATATATGTGTCAATGTGCATGTGTGGTTGTATTCGGCTTCCCTTTCATGGATTTAGTTAAAATCCTTTTCTTCACTCGTAAAATCCTTTTTTATGAAAAATTGTATAGATTGTGTTGTTGTCCTAAAAATAATTGCTATTTGAATGTAATTTTTGGTTTGGTTTATACTTTGAATTTTAGTTGCTCTTATTTTGTGAGAAAAAATTGTATAGATTGTGTTGAAAGTATAACTAGGTGAGGAGGAAACTTTAAATGCATGGTCAATTTTAAAAAATTCATTTGAACCATAAAACAAACAAAAACCCAAAAAAGACAAAAAAATAACCGAAAAATAACCATAACCAAACCGAAACTAATTTGGTTTTTCGGTTATGGTTATTGGTTATTCGGTTTCAGTTTCGGTTCACGATTTGTACACAATTCAGTTATCGGTTATTTTCGGTTTCAGTTCGGTTTTGAACCGAAAAACCGAATGCCCACCCCTATTTGTACATGATCTGCTAAATGTTTTTCTTTGCAAATTGATTGCTATCTGTTGAAATGAACTTTTTCCTTTTTAACGACTTTTTCCTTGTTCACAAGTCATTTCACTTGTTCATGGTCTGCTATATATTTGGTTTGAAAATTAATTTGTTATTGCTCATATAAACATTTGTTTTGTTCATTAGAACTTTTCTCTTGTTAATATGTCCATTTTTGACTTGTGTGTGTTTTACTATATGTTTGATTTTATAAATTAATTGAATCTCATATAATTAAGCATTGTTAAACTCTTTAGTACTTGTGCTAATTAGTGACCTATTAATTGTACAAAGCTCTTAATACTAGCTAATTCATTAATGGTCACCCAAATAATTAATGGGACTAAAGAGATGATGACCAATGCTTTTATACAGTTAATCAGTTCATTTGTAACCAATTGATTGTAAGAAACTATTAAGCTCACAGTTGGAATCCCAAATTGTAATAAGATCAACTTACTAGGTCCAATTCCTTGGAGGAATCCATAACAATGACTTGGGCACAATAAGTTAAAGTCCAATGTTACTCAAGTAATCAATAAGTCTAGTGAATTGAGTTTTCTCTAAGTTTCCTATAATATATCAAACCTCAATCAACAAGTCTAATACCTAATTTCATAACTCCATTTAATTAAGTGCTACTAAGTACCTTAGAGTGCGATTATGGTTAGTAATCCTTTAGGTTCAATTACAATATACTTTAATTAATCTATCTATCATAACCATACGTAAAGAGAGAGAAATTAATCGAATTATAATGAACACATATATGATCATATATGTTACTAAGTATTATTCCTCATTACAAACCAAAAATGACAATATACTCAAATCAAGAACATAATGCAAGTCTCAATTGCAAAAATGGAAAACATAAATAATATAAGAAATCACAAATGCTAAGAGAAAGGAAAAGAAATGAGACTCCAATTTGAAGCTAAAATCCCAAGCTCAAGCCATAGTCAATCATCTCCAAGAGTTATAGAGGTATTTATTTAGCCATGGAAGAAGGGAGGAGATAGAATGGAGGAAATGTGAGAGGAGAAGAGAACAGAAATGGAGAAATGGAAGGAAAGTTGGGAGTTAGGATTTGGGGAGAGATCTCAAGTCCCAAAAATTGTTTTTCCAGCTCCATTTTTGTGCCTATATGCTGCCAAAGTCGGCTCATAGTGTGGGATTTTAGATTGGGCTCGAATTTTGGCCTTTATAGCAACTATTTTTTTGCAAAACAGTGGTGTGTTGGTTGCGGCTTCTGCCACTTCGTTGAATGTCGGGCGAAGCCACGACCAGCTTGGTGCTTTGATTTCTCCTTGTTCTTCTTCGGACCAAGCTCTTCCGATTTGGTCATGGCGACCTTTAAGTGATATCGTGTGACAAAATAAGCATAAAAAAGACCTATAGATCAATTAACAAACATCAATATACAATTATTGCTAATTAACATTAATTTCATGTTAATTCTATCTAAAGAATCTAAGATATTTATTTGAGCATAAAAGACCAATATTGCATCAAAGACATGTTAGTACATTTAAATATTTGAAAACCATATACCAATTTGTCAATACTTTATTCATATTTTATTACTTTATTACTTGATACAACATATGTGTAACTGTGAAAATGTTAGTTTGTATTTTGTGCAATAAGAGATGTCAACCCGCACGATCCATTAGCTGCTGGTCAACCTCCACAACCATGGTCAGTTTTAGAGCACAAGTCATTTTCCCATTGTCAAACAAGCAAGTTGGGAAGAAAGAATAGGCAATGCAAAGGCTTTTAATTGTTGGACTTGGGAGGTCGATGGTTTTATAAATAGAGTCGTGTTGAAGACGGGAAAAGACAAGGTCGGACAAGTTGACCAAATATGTTTAATTAATGAAAGACACCCTATTATTGTGACAATATTGTTGAAGAACATCAAATAAAACCCAAGTATGTAAGAGAAGATAAGTGTCATCATTAAAAAGCTAATACTACTCTTTTGATCCTATTTATAGGTGAGAGAGAGAGAGAGTATTATGTCTAGTTCTTTTCTTTTTTGATCAAATATTATGTCTAGTTCTATTTATAATCATTTCATTAATTTTTTCATATGATGGTCTAATTTTCCCTTCATTCATTATATGTTAATTTTATTTTCATGTATAGTAGTGAATATTATATAAGTATGCGTTAAATAGGCATATGTAAAACACTTTGTAAGTGCTTTATAAATAGACATAGAGGAGTATATCCCAATTATAATTAGGGTAAAGGTGCAAAACTAGCTATCGTAAATTTAAAAATGTGCAACTATAACTCTGGTAAATTGAAGGGGGAAAACTGTACACTGTAAATTAAAATGGGGCAAAATTGGGCAAATGTGCAAAAATAGTCATCGTAAATTTAAACGTACGTTTTCCAGACGTGACCCCACCATCAGTAAATGATGTGTCATACATTTAAGAGTGCAATATGTTGTTGAGTCTTTAATTTTTTGATGAAACTTTATTTTTTCAGATTATTACGTAGAAGTAAGGCGAATTTCACATGATTTGGGGTTCTATTTGGTTTCTTATCGAAATGATTTGGGGGTTTAGAGTTCGTTTTTAGTGATTTAGGGTTCAACTGGATGCATTTTAGCTTTCACGTTAGATTTTGGAATTGACATGTCATTTACTGATAGTGGAGCCCACGTCTGGAAAATGCCTGTTTAACTCGGCCTAACAGAGAGGTTACTTTTGTCTCATTTTGGTTTACAATGTATGGTTTTGCCCCATTTTAGTTTACAATGTACAGTTTTGCCCCCTTCAATTTACCAGAGTTATAGTTGCCCATTTTTAAATTTACGGTGGCTATTTTTGCACCTTTGCCCTTATAATTATAGTATGCGCATTAATATTATATATACTCTCTCTGGTCTCTAATATAAGAGTCCAAAATTTGAATGGTTTTGGTCCTAATATAAGAGCTCATCTCACATTCTCTCCTCATTTAATGAGTTTTTTCCTACTTTGCCCCTAACTCTCTTAAAAGTATCATAATAAATATGGGCAATATTGGAAAAGAAGCATTAACTCCAGAAATCAACTAACATTCACATGTTTTATTAAGAATCGTTTTTTTTGTGGCTGACTCTTATATTAGGGACAGGAGGGAGTATTATGAGAGTTTGAAACTTTCTTTTAGCATTTAGTACTTAATTAAGACTCATGTTGAGAGTCGTGATCTATTTCCATCCCCATCGTCTCGGCTAATTTCTTTCATCATCCGGTTAGATATTTAACTTGATAGTTTACCGCCCAACAAGAATAAAAACATGTATGGTTCTTTGTCACTCCCAATCGAAACCTCTAATATTCCTCGTTAAATAAGTGGCCTGGCTCAAAACTGAACAGATATTTGGTGGTTCTTGCTTTATGTTAGCACTTGTCTCGACCAAATCATAATTCCTCATATGCATGCTCCTGCGTTGATTTCTTTTGTATAGTTTCAATGTTCATAACTTGAAAATTGAAAACAAACTTTGGTGACTTCTCTTCATCGTGACAAAGTTCTTATGGGCTGGGGTACTGCTTGTGATCTAGAATTCAGAAATAATATATAGGGAAAATTAATTACATGAGCAAATCAAAGGAACTTAATTTAAATTAGGTCATAAAATCCCTTTATTATATTAAGGTACTTGGCAAGAAAATTGTTATCGTTTTTGCTAAGCTAAAAGTTACCAACAACTTTTGACTAAAGAATAACAAGTTTTTAGGCATTTGTGTAGTATGTTATAAAAAAAATTATTGAAACAAACAAAAATTTATATTTCTTCTAAAAAAGTTAAAAAAAAAAGAAACGAGAATTGATCCTTTAACTTTATCAACCTAAAACATGCATACCGGGTATAAATATCTAAATGTACTTCTTCATGAATGGCATAGATGGCCATACGGTGATTTTACATAAATTTGAATATAATATCGCTTAATTACACGGCCAAATTAAAGTTTTATAACGGTGTGAATTATGAACTTTATTTGTTAAAATATGTTGTGTTTTAATGAAAATTTCTTTGTACCCCTCTGATCCTAAATATAAGATCATTTTCCCTAATTTAATTAAATTAAGGATGTTAGTTATTAATTCATGATATACCAATTCACCCAAACCATATACTCCTACCTTTATCCACACTCCCCCTTTCTCTTGTTATCTATTATTGATAAGTATTATGAGGTTAATTTGAAAAAAAAATTGGGAAAAATTAGAATAATCTTATATTAGGAATATATTAAAATTTAAAAGCAATCATATATTTACCAACGGAGCGAGGGAGTATTACTTCATTATGTCAAACAACCGTAGTCCTCATGCTTTAAAATACCAAGTGTGCCAAATAAAATATGAACTATCCTAATTTAATTTCTATATATTATATATAAAGATAAAAAAAATGTTTTGCTATGCAATTTGAGATATTAGGATTGTCAAGTGTTGTATGGTAGGGTTGTACTGTTGAAGATGATTCAGTCAGATTCAGTAAACTGAAGAGATCAAGATATTAGTGCTGTATATTGAAGAGATCAAGATCAGCGCGAAACGTGATGTAGAGAAAAGAAAACTTCCAAATGGAAGGGCAGGGAGTATTAAATGAAGAGAAGACTTTGTGATGGTATAATAGTGGGTGTAAGACTCGTTCAAAGAGTGGATGGGTCTTGCTGTCTTCCAAGTTCGGAATGTCATTCATGGAATTGTTTGGGATGGTGGAGACGTGTGAGGTGTCATTGCTTCCTTGCTTACTTCCCTTCAATAATTGTCCACATATAACTTCCATATAGGTCAGTGATATACTGATAGAGTATATCTTAATCCAACAAGTTAGACACTTTCTTTTCTTTTCTTTTCAACCTACAAAGTAAAGAAGAAGAGAGGTTAATGAATGATAGTAACAAATTTATGAAGGCTGCTACAGTCACTTTCAATAATGCAATGTTATCTCTATGTATTAATATGATGGTGATGAGAGAGAGGTGTGTGATGATGAGGTGGAGTCGGCTTTTATGTCTTCAACATTAATGCGGTGGTGGAGTTTCAGGGAGTTTAAATCACATACTCTCATATATAATTATACTAAAAAGAAAAGAAAAAGGTACGCTAGGTTTGGCAGTGCAGGCACAATGAATGCGAGACGCGGTTTTGAGATGCACAAGAGTCGATCTTTAGACAGCTGACTTACTCCTTCACATACACTTTAATGCTCTCTTGCTGTCAACTTTTGACTCTTTGGCCCTTTCCTTTCCTCTTCTTACTCTCTTAAGTCAGCCTTCTCTCTTCTATTCTCATCATCATTACCTTCTTCTTCTTCTATATATTCTCACCACCCATTTCTCTTTTTCAATCACAATTCACAAGTCCCAAGTCCCAAGCTAAGCTTGCTCTCTACACAAAGTTAAAGTACACATATAGTGGAACATATAAGTTATTATTAATATTAACAAGAGTCACTCATCTTTAGCGCACAAGAAGCACACAGATCAGAAATGGGGAGACCACCTTGTTGTGATAAGGAAGGGGTAAAGAAAGGACCTTGGACTCCCGAAGAAGACATCGTTTTGGTCTCTTATATCCAGGAACATGGTCCTGGCAACTGGAGGGCTGTTCCCACCAATACAGGTAGGTTCTTATTCTATCATCATTATGTTCATTCCTCTTTTGCCTATACTTTCATTATGGATGATCTCTGACTTATAACTGGATGTGGGGGATTTTCAGGGCTGGCACGATGCAGTAAGAGTTGTAGACTTAGATGGACTAATTACCTAAAGCCAGGAATCAAACGTGGTAACTTCACTGACCAAGAGGAGAAGATGATCATCCATCTTCAAGACCTTTTGGGCAACAGGTAATTAATTACCTAACTAATTAACTCAATCTTTATCATCATCTTTAACTTTTGGAGATTCCCTTGTGATATTAATTGGAGATCGCATATTTTGTTTTGTGTAGATGGGCAGCCATAGCCTCATACCTTCCACAAAGAACAGACAACGACATAAAGAACTATTGGAACACTCATTTGAAGAAAAAGCTGAAGAAATTGCAAGCATCACCATCATCATTATACTCATCAGTTGGTAATGAGGGAAATAACTTTGGAGATGGATCATCATCTTCATCATCATCAATGCCAAGAGGGCAGTGGGAAAGAAGGCTTCAAACAGATATTAACATGGCAAAGAGAGCCCTAAGCCAGGCTCTATCTCCAGATCAAACACCTTCTACTTGTTTATTCCAATCATCAAATAATCCATCAAAGGCAGTAATAACCCCCCAACCCTTAAGCTATGCCTCAAGTGCAGATAACATAGCTCGTTTGTTAAAAGGATGGATGAAAAATCCTCCAAAGACCTCCACCACAACAACTAGCTCCGCCATCACACAAAGTTCTATGAACAATAATAATCTATCTGCCTCAGGAAATGATACTGCTTCTAGTGAAGGAATTGCCACCACAAGTAGTGTTAAATTCTGTGATGAAAATAGTTTTATGTCCTTGTTGGGGTTTGAGTCTTTGGACAATTGCTCTTCCAATAATAATTCTGATTTCTCTCCGGAGGCTAATGATCTCGAAAGCAAGCAGGATTTTTGTGGTGGAGTTGATGAAATGCCTTTGTATTTGTTTGAGAAGTGGCTTCTCGATGATGCTTCTGCTAATATCACTTCCCTTGAAGATGTCAGTTTTTTCTAGCTTTGTTTCATTTCTGAAGAGACTCTGGAAGTTCATTTTTCTCATCACTTCTAGCCTTGACTTGTTAATTAAGACTGAATCCATGATCTTGTTTCACCCTTGTGGTGCCCCGGATGTAAATTTTGCCATTATTATATAATTATAATTATAATATCGGAGTTTTCAATGAGATTATATGATTTTGAATATTTTACTACTGCTACTTCTGTATATTCTAAGATGAGGATACTGATGTTTCATGAGATGGTTAAAACCTTTGTAAAAGTAGATTTATCAAACTGCACTGAAATTTACTTAAAGGAATTGTGGTTGTTTACACAAATTTGGTATTTTATATGTACTTTTCGGTTTTTTCAAACTGAGCCTTAAAACTAACCGAAAAGTTATTAGGAAAAAAAATTAGGTTGTCTAAAAGTTCTTTTGACCTGGGCAGCAAAATTGGCGTCCACATTCCAAACAAATGAAACCGCCGCTAGAAACTTAAATCAGTGATGATTGAGTAATGATTAGTGAACAGAGGATAACCATCATTTAGTTAAAATCATAGTACTAATAGAAATTAGTAGATAATGATTAGATCTGGAGATCTTTTGTAGTCTAACCAGCTAAAATTTTCTCATCAACAAATGGGAAGCGCTGATTCAGGCACAAAATTGAAAATTCAAAAAGTCAGCCTCTTTTTTTCAGAGCTCCCATTTGTTTAATTGTTTGGGGCCAAATATTAAGTGGGGAATAAAAGAGGATGGAGGCAAACATGTATAAATGTTGGAATGAAAAATTTATACAGGATGTGGGGGTGGATTTTTTCTTCAAAATATTATTGAACAAGTTTGATATAAAAATATTAAGTATTAAAAAACAATCTCACTTACCCTCCAACGAAGGTTTTTAATACTATTATAAAGGGAAAATAAATGAATAGAAGAAGGAAAAAAAATCATCGGACCAAAATCATGCTATGATATGATCAACATGAAAATGAAACAGCAACTCGCTTAAGTCATGACTATGCATAATTGAGTGTGTATCAGAGAGAAACTGACAAAGAACCTAACTTGCTGGACCGAGTAAATGTGAATGAGTACTAAATAATCCCTTAATAAATAAACTAAATGAATGACACACATACACCCAAGTTTCCTTTGCAGCTACCATAAAACTTTAACCACGCTCTTTATTGCAGAGTTGTCGAAGTTCAGAAAGAGATAAGCACAAAACTGGTCGAAGTTAAATGTGTTAGGCATTTTTAAAAAAAAAAAAATTATAAACATTTAACTATATACACGTTTTGAAGGATCTAATTTTTTTTAGACTATAGAAAAAGACCCTCCTCGAAGCAGAACGCAATATACATCCAGAGATGAGAATAAACGTGTAGAAATTAATCAGAGATGAGAATAAATGCTTGTTGCATTTTGGGTGGGCTTTCCTGCGAGGGAAAAGGAAAAAAGAACGAAGACAAAAATTAAATTTGTAATGGATGATGTATCAATGTTAGTTGCATCACAACCTGGAAAATTTTCACTCTTACAAGTTACAGCTAAGCATATCAACCGAAATAAGAAATCAATTTGAGTCAACTGAACTTTACAGGATGTATAGTAACCTCTCATAAATGATACATTTTTTTTATACAAATCATAAATGATATCATTAAAAACAAGTATAAAGAACAATTAATATCACATCACAAGATCCCTCCCCCCTCTCATTTTTTTGACAGTTGTATGAGATATACACCAGTAATTATCAGCCATAAATGTACATGTGATGCATTTTAATTTCTGAGTCGCCTCGTTTATTCAGGGCCTCCTAAAATATTGCATTTTGGCGTGTTGCAATATCAATATATGTGCATATGCTGTAAAAGAACGACTTACTAACTTCAAAAGAAAACGACTTAATGATCCAATAATGATACAGCTAAATGTGCTGAATTTTGGAGTGCAAATGGATGGTCTTATCCAAACAACAAGAGCGTGCAAGCCGCTGAAGTTGGCAATGAGAAGCTTAGATGATCACATCCTCCAGAATTTATGATTAAAATCAACATTGATGCAGCTTACAATAAGATGAATCAAGAGGCAGCAGTGGCTTTTTTGGTAAGAGAAGAAAATGGATATTTGCTAGATGGAGACACAAGGATTGTAACTGCTCAGTCTGCTTTTGAAGCGGAATGTATTGCCATGTTGGATGCTGTCAAATTTGCTGAGGAAAATGATTTATCAAATACAATTTTTGACTCAGACAATAAACAATTAATTTCATGCCTTTCAAATAAAGGTATGACACCCGGTTGGAGGGAATCAATAATTATTGACAACATACTCTCATCGGGCTCACAGAGAGGAAACCATTGTTTCAAATGGGTTCCAAGAGAAGCTAATTTTGCAGCTGATTGAGTTGCAAAAGCTTCGTTGAACAGGTCATGCCCAGTGAATTGGGTCTTAAGACCTCCTTCTCAACTTGCGAAGATTTTGGAGATGGATGCTTCAAGGAGTTCTCATGATGATCACGAAAAGTATTAGTGGAAAATGTGTTTTCTATTGAATTTTGTAATTTTTTATGAGTATTTTCTTTAGTATGTTATTAATATGCCGGACTAGTATGATGGACTTTGTATTGATTTACTTTTTCAATATAAGTTATCCATTTCCATGGCAAAAAACAAAGATCCAATAATGATACACAAATGACTCTGATTTTAAATGGAACTAAAAAGTATACACTTAATGGTACTCATATGATCTTGATCACATGCTTTTATATATAGGTTTAGTTAATTCCTTTCTTTTGAAGTTTTTGAACTGAAAAAAAAAACAAATTAATTAAAGGGTTAAAGGTCATTTTAGGCACTGAACTATTTTCAAAGTATCAATTTGGCCTATAAACAATAAACGGTTTTATTTTGGCCACTGAACAAATAAAATGGTCCATTTTAGCCACTAGTCCATTGAAAAATACTAAAATACCCTTTTAAAATTTTAAAAAAAAAAACACTTCTCCTTCCTCCTCCCTCCACCTCCTTTCTCCTCCCTCCCTCTCTCCAACAACCTCTCCTCCCACGTCACCTCCCCCACCCACCCTCCTCATCATCCAAAAAAAGTGTGCAGCTTTGCCTTAAGTCAACGGTACACAAAAAAAAAATCCCCTTTCAAAGTATCTCCATTTCATCATATCTGCATCTTCAAAAAATAGAAAAGATCATTACTTTCTTTGTTTTTCGCCTCCTTCCAGATGGAACCCAGATTTGAGTTTCTTCTCCTCATGTTCATGTTGGCTTCAATTTTTGTCAGCTCCAAATCAAAGTTTAAAAGGCTATGACTGAAATGATTTTGGCATTTAATGTAAAATGGATTTTAGTTGAACAAGCTTCAGTATTATTGAATCGTCCTTCATCATAGTTCATCTTCTTTTGTAAATATGTGGAGGCTGTTTTTTGGATGAGGAGGGTGGGTGGGGGAGGTGACGTGGGAGGAGAGGTTGTTGGAGAGAGGGAGGGAGGAGAAAGGAGGTGGAGGGAGGAGGAAGGAGAAGTGTTTTTTAAAATTTTAAAAGGGTATTTTAGTATTTTTCTATGGGCTAGTGGCTCAAATGGACCATTTTATTTGTTCAGTGGTCAAAATGAGACCGTTTATTGTTTATAGGCTAAATTGATACTTTGAAAATAGTTTAGTGGCCAAAATGACCTTTAACCCTTAACTAAACCTATATATAAAAGCATCTGATCAAGATCATATGAGTACCATTAAGTGTATACTTTTTAGTTCCATTTAAAATTAGAGTCATTTGTGTATCATTATTGGATCATTAATTTTGAAGAACCTCCAACGGCCCAATATATTCATCATGGACTGGATTCATAACTAGGGTCTTTCTGTGTGTTTTGTTTTTTGTTCTGGTATGATGGAACTAGTTAGTATTTGACGTTTTTTCTATTTTATATTTCCATGCTTAAAAGTTGGTGGTATCCTAACGAGATGTTGGCCAAAAAAAAATCCTAACGAGATTGTATTTTATCTAAATTCGGGAACAAACTATTCCAATTAATTAAGAGTTCAGATACCTACCACTAAAGTCAGCCACCCTCTTTGCGAACTTTGGTCTTTGTATGTTATTAACCTCATCACATTGCAGCCGGCCCATTTCATTCACGGAAAAAAAATAAGCAGCAATATTGCTGAATTTGACTATGCCAGTAGTAGGTGTTATTTCATCACATGCCAAGTATTGATAACTCACATCCAACATAACCATATGGAAAGGGAAAGTATATATATTTGTACTTAATCAACTTAGGTTAAGATAATTATAGTTAGGGTTCCGACATTAATTATACTAATCTAAGCCTTACCTAGAAAGGTTTCTCTTTAAGATTTCATTGATTTGACTACTTTTACTCCCCAAATATATTTTAATAAGAAAATATTCTTGAAAATCCTCAATTGCTAAGAATGTTTTATCATTCGCTTCAATCCAAAAATCTTTACTCTAATTTAATGTAATCTCGATTGTAAATATGCTTTGGTTTTAAACAAGTTTCCCTCTAGTTTCTAAGTTCCACTTGCATCTTATTAGTTCCTCTAACAGAACGATATCTAGGGTAACTTTTGCTAATCCCGAGGTCCACAAGGAGTGGTCCTGAGACACTACAACGATCAAATTTAATTTAAGCCCATAAATTCAGTGTGCTTCATTATTTAAATGAAAAAAATATAAAGATAATATAGTAAAGCTTCTTGCAAGTCCAGTGGTATGATATCTCTCCTTTAGGTGGGAGGTTGCGGGTTCGATCCCGCTTATAACCTCAAGCCGTTAGTGCTTGCCCATTTAAATAAAAAAAAAAAAAAGCTTATTGCAAGTCACCAACCACATAGAGATAATGAACCTGTTAAAGACAGATAACATGTGCCTCAACAGCATGACCTTCTGATCCCATTATGTTTCATTCTGCATTAAGTGCTTCATGTGGGCTGCATATGTGTGTGTACACATATATACTGTGCGCACATCCCTTTCACATAACATGCAGTCTCATACCAATACCATACCAATAATCTTATATATGTTCTAAAAAATACGATATATAATCCTATAAAGAGTATATTTTATTATATAATGCAGAAAGACCGTGCAACGAAATTCTGCAAACGCATGTAGGTTATTGAAAACCAGGTGTGAAATCATAGGGCTTATCCAACATTTATATACATGGAAGAAAGACAGCGAAGCCTATGGTGTGACTATATCATATACTCCCTCCAGTCCTAAATATAAGACCTAATTGACTTTTTTAGAAAATCCTATAAAAAAGCAAAATAAGTTAATTATAAATTGATTTACCTAATTTTTTCCCTTAGATTAGTTTATTTTACCTATAAACTAATGTATAATCTAATAATATATCAAATATGTCATGATTTAATAGCCTATTTCGCAACCTTAACCTCTCCAAAAAAAAGTCAATTAGATCTTATATTTAGGACCAGAGGTAGTAAATACTTGCTGTATAAGCTATCGATTTTCATTCATATATTTGACCCACATAGGCATGAGGGCTTATAATTTGGTTTGTGTGTATATACTACTTCTTTTGGTATATTTGATATAAGATAAAACCGTATAATTTGAAAAAATTAAAAAAACTAAATAAATTTACTTTAAAATATTTATATTTTTTATTTTTCTATAAACTAATATTTTTTACTTGATAGGATACATAATTAATTATAGCGTATAAGTGTTTCAGAAAAATACTGAAACACCTAATATGATGAAGTAATTTATTTAAATTTCTTAATATTTTTAAACTACTCGGTCAGTTTCTTATCAAGGACTGGAGATATTTCAATAAAAAAAAGGGAAAATTAATTTGAGATCCCTCACAAGGGAGTTAATACTAGAGAAGTCCCAAAAGTTGAAAATATTAATGTAGGGTCCCAAGGGACCTCACTTTAATATACTTGAAAAATGAAAAGACAGTTTTGCCCCTCCTCCTTCTTCTTCCCCACTCCTCCTCCCCTCCCACGCTGCCGCCTCCCCCCGCTGCCGCCGCCGCCGCGCCCCCTCTGTCCCCGCCGCGACCGCCGCCACCCCCGCCGCCACCTCCCACACCGCCGCCGCCGCATCCCCGCAGCGCCGGGTGTGGCCGGAGAAGGCGGTGGCCGGGATGCGGCGGCAGCGTGGATGCGGCGTAGTAGGCGGCGGCGGCGGGGGGGTACGGCGGCGGCCGTGGCCGCGGGGGCCGGGGGAGGGGAGGAGGAGTGGGGAAGAAGAAGGAGGAAGGGCAAAACTGTCTTTTCACTTTTCAAGTATATTAAAGTGAGGTCCCTTGGGACCCTACATTAATATTTTCAACTTTTGGGACTTTTCTAGTATTAACTCCCTTGTGAGGGATCTCAAATTAATTTTTCCTAAAAAAAGACTGGAGATAGTAATATGTGCGCGCGCGTGCCAGAAATCAATAAGTAAAATATAGCTCATTTTTGAATCTTTACATCTAGAAAGTTAGTTCGTTCCATGCATAATATCTTAATGTAAATTATTGGGAAAATGACAAATAAATACATCTGAATGTATAAAAGGATAAGTACGGAACTCAAACTTTCAAAATGATAAGTAAGGAACTCCGAATTCTAAAAGTACAATTAAGGAACCAGTCAATTGTTAATTGATACTCCCTCCGTTCCTAAATATAAGATCACTTTGGTTAATTTGGGGAGATCAAGGAAGACAATAAAATTACATGATCTTCCCAAAATCCCCTCAATTACTTAACTTTAAAAGGAGGAGGGGTTTTCAACGAAAAGAGAGAGTATAATGGTAGTTTGGCAAAACTTGAAATAAAATAGGAAGTGATCCTATATTTAGGATCTTATCCACTTCCTCGAAGTGATTTTATATTTAGGAACGGAGAGAGTATATTCCAATTGTTAATTTTTATTTAAGTTCTTTACTTGTCCTTTTGAACATTCGAAGGTATTTATTTGTCATTTTCCCTAAATTAATAAAGTACTCCCTCCATTCCTAAATATAAGATCACTTTGGGGAATTGGATAAGTTCCTAAATATAAGATCATTCCCTATTTTATCTCAAGTTTTGCCAAAACTACCCTTATACTCCCTCTTTTCATTGAAAACCCCTCCTCCTTTTAAAGTTAAGTAATTGAGGGGATTTTGGAAATATCATGTAATTTTATTGTTTTCTTTAATCTCCACAAATTAACTAAAGTGATCTTATATTTAGTAACGGAGGGAGTACAACAAAACTTAAACTTTGAATTAATTGATCGGTGAAAAAGACGTGCTTTTATAAATCTCAGGGAGGAAAAATGAACATGTGAAAATGTTAAAAAACGACGTTTGCTCAGAATGACATGATGATGAGTTGGTAGCTACTATTAAGTAAAGAGAGCAGAAAACAAACAGTAGAAGGGGAGACTCACAGTAATTTTGAAGAGTGAAACCCTTATTATTGGGTTAGGTGATGATAAGAATTAATTAGTCGAAGTGAAAGAGGGAAGGGGAATAATGTAACAGTTCAAGTGGTGGTAATTAATATGAAAAGATGACTATTTAGTACTCCCTCCGGTCCTAAATATAAGATCTAATTTACTTTTCTAGAAAATCCTAAAAAAGCAAAAAATAAATTAATTATAAATTGATTTATCTAATTTTTTCCCTTAGAGTAGTTTATTTTACCTATAAACTAATGGATTATCTAAAAATATATTAAATATGACATCATTTAATAACATATTTCGCAATCTTAATCTCTCCAAAAAAAGTCAATTAGGTCCTATATTTAGGACCGGAGGTAGTATATACCTTTTCTTCTTGTCTAAATGTCAAGTTTTTTTTATTTTATTTTATTTTCTTTTTTAATTTCAGAAAGAGCAAGTAAAAATATATTATAGGAAAAGTGTCAAAGGCATCTCAAGACTAATTCATCTCGTGCCAGAGCCAATAAGTTAAATTAATCCTTATGTAACATCATAATTAAAACCAAGGTTCACATTCTCGCAGTGATCTCACTGTGATGAGAAATGTTTTCTCATATTAACCATCCAAAATTTGTTACAGATGGTCCAGAGATTTAAAATTTTTAAATGACTTTTTCAAAGATGAAATTATTTATGTAACAAAATATAGTCATAAGATTATTATTTTTATTTTTGATTTTGTATCCATTAAAATATAAATTAATTAAAAATGTCAAAACAAATTTAAATCAATCTCAACTATTGAAATGAATTTGAAACATTATAGATTAAGATGAGGAATATAGTGCTCATCTTTGATATGAGAACTGAATATGAATCCGTGTAATAACAATTGTTTTGTATTCCCTTCACTCCTAAATATATATAGGACATATTTAATTAATTTGGTTGTGCTAAGGATGTTAATTATGTTAGCTAATATATTTTTTTTTCAAAACACCCTAATCATCTTCTCATTTCTTCTCCCACATCCCTTATTGTTGGAAGAGCACCAATAATGATAATTTAGGAAGAAGTTGATAAAAATTGAAATTCAATCTTATCTTAATTTTAGACAAACAGTAACTCGCCTATTAGGTATCTCTATACATTTGGAACCAATGGAGTATAATTCATCCATTACAAAAAAAAAAAAAACAATAAATTAGATAAGGAATATAATTAATCTAGCGAAAGAATTACTCTAGGATCAATTAAAATATTTGGGTGAAGTTAATTTAGGTGTGTGTGATGCACATACGCAGATACTAGTATGAATTAGAACTCAGCCCAAAATTTTAAATCCATTAAATGATGCATCATTCTGAAAAATTTGGGATCATGATGTTGTTTATTTTACAATGAGACCCAGCCCCAACAAATGAAGGCATAATACATCCTTTTCCATTGACGAGTTCTATTAACTATTTTATATTAGGAAAAATAGGAAAATATGCCTCAGAATGATATTCTGTCTTTATTGACTCTTTCTGATCCCTCAACAACGTTAAATAATATTCTCTCTTTATTTTACTAAAATAGGAAAATATTAGGAAAAACAAAAAATGCCTATTAAAATTCAAAATCCTAAATAAGAGATTTTAACTAAATCAGTATATGTATATTAACCAATTAAGTATAGCATTAGCAATTACGAGTCAACTTTGGAATTCTGAAGGTATTTTTTTTTCATTTCTCTAAATATTATCTTTGATAATTTATCTTGAATATATAAAGGAGCGAATGTGCAAGTTTGCCAATGACAATTGCCAAAAGGGGCATATGGCACTAAAAACATTGTTGAGGAGCAAATTTAATTTACCAATTAATTTTTTTAAGGTGCAAAAATGTCAACGTCATTAGCAAACTGGAGCACCCCACAGACGAACGTTAACTAGCATACATGTGGCGCCACGTGGGACATTTAACGTTAACCATCTCCCAATATTTCCTTTTCACACACCTCTCTTTCATATGCCAATGTGTTTATTAACCATCCCACATGGCGCCACATGTACACGGCTAACATCCGTCGATGTGGAAAACTCTCTTTTCACACACCTCTCTTTTCACACATTTTGCTAACGACATTAGTATTTTTGCACCTTAAAAATAGTCAATAGTTAAATTTTCTCCTCAAAAATGTTTTTTGTACAAGATATTGCAATTTTATAGTTCATATAAACATGCCCAGATTGATTTATATAACGGGAAATTCTTTTTATTGTTGAAACCTTTTGGGTCACTCAGTTCCATTAGCATATGTATGGAAGTATGAACAACCGACGCTTTATTACCATAAATCGCTACTATCATTGGTCGTTTTTTAACTAGGTGCAGAGACCATTTATTTGGTGGGGTTTGCTTAATTGCAGTGTAAAACTCGTGAGTAATACAAAGGGCCTATATATATATATATATATATATATATATATATATATATATATATATATATATATATATATATAGCGATGAGTCAATAGATGGATTGTAAATTTTCACCTTCACCCCATATAAAGTGGTATTATTTTTTTCTTAGGAAAAAATTGATTGTTTTATAGTGATCTAAAAAATTTTGAGAATGTACTTTATCTACGTGCTTGTGTTATTTATGATTTTTCCCAACAGCGTGACTGTGCTTTTCATACAATATGTTAAATTGTGTCAATAAAATAAAAGTGAAGGCTTCAAAAACTTTGTAATAGGCTACGGAAAACAAAGTGAAGTAATAAATAAATAAAATAAATTGATATCCAATAAAAATAATAAAATATGATAATTGATGTGTATTCTGTTTTTGGATAGTGTCGAATATATTTCTTAGGGTTAATGGTCAAATCTAGCAGCACTCTACTATTGACAAAAGCACACAACTATTGACGTGACAGGTGACGTGAACTAATTGGGTGACGTGGCCTAATCAAGTCAAACTTAACGGTCAAACCCGTCAAAATTGACAGAAATGCTAGATTTGACTCATTTTGTAATAGATGTGTGTTACATTTGAGACCAAAAATTCTTGTTTATGTTCAGTGAATTTTTATCGATAGTAGAGTGCTAGATTTGACCCTTAACCCTATTAATAGATATGAGTATCAAATGGGACATGGAAACGGAATAAAGAAGCCCAACATAACTTTTTGTGTATGTCTACAATTAGGAGTGGGAAATTCTAATGAATTTGATTAAAAATTTTGGAGAAATAATGTAGCTGAAAGCTTTTATAACATTTAATTTTTATACCCTTATCTTTAATATTAATTTTTTTACTAAAATTTTATATATACCTTCATTTCTTCATTTCTTATAAATTGAAGCTTCTCATTAAAATTTCACCCCTTTTCTTCCCCTCCGATCCATTTCCCTCATACCAAACATGCATGCTTATATCATTCCTCAAACACGTTTCTCCCAATATTTACAAACTGTTGGCAATACATCGAAATGTTCGACCATTTGATGTTTCTTTATTGGGGCCCAAACTTACAGTATAATAAGAACTTTTTGCATTTAATTGGAGCCAGAAAATAATTTCAGAGAGTAGTGAAATGAATATGTTGTTAGGAAATTGGAATAGTGTCGGGATATTGCCCATGCTGTGGTCCTAAGCATGAAAGGCATATTGCACCATTTAGGGCAATTCCTTTATACACACAGTATCCTTACGTCTGTTTCATATTTGGTATTTGTTCTGACCCTTTTAAGTTTTCGTGTCTGCATCAGGCAATGAGAATCCAAGATAAGTTATTAATAATAATTATCTTCCAAATAATACCTAATTCTTAAAAAATTTAAATTTCCAATCAACCATTTTCATCTGATATGTCTATTATGTGGGTGGCTAGCAGGATCGGATCTGATTAATAAAGAAAAACTTGTGATTAATTAAGCAGAGACTTTAATTAAAAGATGCTTTATGTGACCCCAAAAATCATAACCTTAAGTCCTTTTACGGTGTCTTCCACAAATATAGGTTGGGTAGTTGAGAAGCATAAGATTTCATCTTTCATTATCTTTCCAAAATGCCATCATTAGTCCTAATCACCTCTATAATCCATCTTAATCAATCTATCTTTTGACTCACCTCTATATATATAGGCCCGTTGTATTACCAATTCAACCAACGAGTTTTACACTGCAACTAAGCAAACCCCACCAAATAAATGGTGTCTCCACCTAGTTAAAAATGACCAATGATAAACCAAGTGTAGTCGGCGTAGTAGTAGTCTCAGAGGTTATAGAAACTTTAAATAATTAAAATGGAAATAATAGCAAATTACGTAATATACCTAGATGGTATGTCGACTGAAGTTTGGAAATATTTAGTTGAAGAGTTCATGTCATGCTTAACTAAATTTTCAACGAGATTTTACAGTCTAAGAAGATGACTAGCTAATAATTGAAGAAAAATTGTCTTAGTTCATATTTATGAAAATAAAGGTGATATACAGAATATTGCAAATTATGGGCTAATCACTCTTATGAGTCATACAAAGAAAATATGAGAAAATTTGATTGAACATAGGTTGATATTAAAGACTAGTATTTCTGATAGGCAATTTGGGTTAATGTCAGGAAAATCTACAACAGAGTCAATTTATTTAATAAGAGGAATGATGGAAAAGTATCGAATTAGAAGAGAGACTTACATATAGTTTTCATTAACTTAGAAAAAACATATGATTAATACCAAGAAATGTACTTTGGAAAGCGTTGGAAAAGCAAGGAGCGAGTGAGTGTTATGTAACAACCACAATTTATAATAATTTTTACGCATTTTTTTAATCCTTAATTTAAAATAGTTTGAAGTCTAACTATGTTAGAAAAAGCAATCCAATTAACAAAATGGTAGCTAACATAGTTAGAAAAAGGCAGCTATTTACTTGTAAATAATACTAGCATAGTTAACCTAACTATGTTAGAAAAAGAAATTAAGTTAACATCATTACTAACATAGTTAGGAAAATAACTTTTTTTACTTTTCGAAAGATATAAGTTAATAGGCTAACCATGATAAAAAATAATTTGAGTTACAAATGAATTGAACTATCATGGATAGAAAAAGATTTAATGTAAATTTCGAAATAAATAAATTATAATAAATAATTTCATAAGTAAATATAAAATTAACAATTGAAAATCATTTATTTTTTTTCAAAAAATCAAATATGATATATCCATGTTAAATAAAAATTGACTAACATGGATATTTAAACAAATCTAATAATACCTGATTAAATTCTTTCACAATCATTTACAAATAAGCACATAAACATGTTTAAGAAATAATTACAGTTATCCAGCCTAAAATTATACACAAACATACAGTAATCCAAAGAAAATAAATTAAAGAAGTTTACAAATTATTAACAAATATATGAAAAATGTATAAAAACATGCTGCCTGATTCCCAAGTCTCCGGATCCTTTCCCCATGACTCCTGCCCCGCTCTAATACATGTAATGACAACGATTGGGGTAGACCCATAAATCGCAACTACTACCACTCGCTTACGTACATTTTTGCACTACGTGCATGTGCATGCCCACAAGGTGGTGTGTGATAATACTGTGTAAAGTGGTGTGTGCTACATGTAGTGTTGCATGAACATATTATCTATGTTAATTTCAAGTAACTATCAATCATGTATTACAGCAGCACGAAATACAGATACATCACAGCTCAAAACATCAATAATAATGATAATTAAAGACATCAAAATATCTCAGTTCAATAGAGACTCACGACTCGATGGTCGATGTACCCTCGCTTGAACTGGTTCAAAGGGACTAACAACTCTACTAAACATGTAACAATTTTGTCTTATTCATTTTAGTCCCTGGGGGTTTTACTGGGAATCTCATTCCGGAATGGCATAATTATAATCATATTAACTGGTGTGCACCAAACAAATCATAAATTCTAATGAGACATATAATAATCAACATAATTTCATAAACTAACATATATGTTTACCAACATACACAAATGCAAACAAGTTTAAGTAGTTACCTCCTTGCATTTAAACTAAAAATAAACGTAAGCTCCCACGTGCTCAAGTGTCAATAACCAACTTCTTAGTGAGATTTCGACTTTACTTGAAAGTTTGGAGCCTTGCTTCGTTGTTGTTTGAATCATCGGCGGCTTGCTTTGCGGTGGACAGCGGTGGTTGGATTCAGAGGTGATTGAACAATGAAGAGAGATAGAAATCGGGAGCAGGAGTGTGTAGAATTAGAGAAGTGAGGAGGTGGAGAACGAAGAGGAAGAAGGAGATGGTGAGGTCTAGTGAGATAAGAGTGTGGTGAACAATGATGATGAAGTTGAACATGTTTTGAGTGGGTGTAGGCGGCTGAATAGAGAATATAAAGAAATTAGGTTTATAAGGAAGTGGGTAGTAGGGTTTAGGACTCAAATGACAATTGACAAAAAGCCTATAAGTCTGACATATATTATTAGATTGAACTATATTTCCTTAATATTTTTATTGGAAACTTAAATTAACAACATTGAAATCATCTTGATTTAGTTATATCATTATAAATTTATAATATTACAGCATCAAAAATCAACAATATGAATATATCAAAAATGCTAGATTATCTAACTTTTTATCTTATTAATAATGTATTTATTTCCTATTCTCATCATTAAACATAAATTACTTTCAATTCTCTACTTTATTAAATATAGAATTATCATAATTTATTATAACATCAAAATTCTTGGATGTCACAACATTCTAAATAAAATCCTAAAATAATGCATTCTCAAACTAAAACTAAATACCTATTATTTTCTTCCACCTATAATGGAAATAAAATCCTAACAAATTCCCCAAAAAGATGTTAAAATTTTTAAATTTATTTGCAAGATAAAATTTTAGGTATTTATTAATTTATTTTATAATTAAAAAAATCCAGGATGTTACATATGTTACATATATTAAATCAATATATGTATGTTAGAACACTACGAGGTGAAACAAAAAAGTTTCCTTTAAGGATCGGCTATATGGTAGTGAATGTTTGACTGTGAAAGGACAACATAAATATCAAACAGAGGTAACTGAAATTAGGGTATTGAGATGGATGTTTGGTCATAAAAAAAAGAATAAGATTTGAAATATTCATATATGAGAACGGTTAGAATGACTCCCATTAGTGAGAAAATGGTAGAAAATTATTTAAGGTGTTTTGAATATGTTCAAAGAAGGCCAATAGATGTGCTAGTGAGGAGGGTGGACCCAATAAAATTGGAGTCCAACTAAATAAGGAAGAGGGAGATCAAGGCGAACACTCGATGAATTTATTGACTGAACTCTTGCTCATTGATCCTTAGGGTCAAATGCAAAAATTGAAAAAGATTGTACTATAGGGTACAATGAAGGACACCGATTTAGCGGTCCGTGTAGTGTGCCTTGGGTCTAATCCTTCAAGAAATTTTAGAACCTCAAGGTAAGCGAAGCTACCCCGGGTATCGTTCTCAAGGAGCCTTGTTTAATTAAACTAACCTAGTAAAATGCAATAAAAGATGAATTTGGGTAAAGAAAATATATTTTGTTGATTTTTTAAAGAGGGAATGAAGGATGCAAAACAAATAAATATTTTTGGTATTTTTGGATAAAAGGGTGGAATGGAAGTGAATTGCTCTTGGAAATGAATTTCAATGGCTATCATAGCTTTCTAAGGATTTTTGGGGAGTTTAATGCACTAATTTCCTAATTTACCAAACCTCATGGACCCATGAGTCCAATACCTAGTTGTTGAAACCTCATCCAATTAGGTATTGTTAAGCTCTTTAGTACCTTTGAGTTTTCTCTAAGTTTCCTAAAATACCAAACCTCACCAACCGGTAAGTCTAATGCCTAGTCTCATGAACACATTCAAATAGACATTATTAATTACTGACTTAACGCGAATTTGATGCGCTTCCGTAAGCATACGGGTCGTCAAGTGTAGTATAGGAAAAGTGTCGTTCCGCAGAGATTATAGTTTAAACAAGTGATTAGCACTAATTATATCATTAATTGTCTTCAGTAAAAACATATTGAGAGTTTGTTGTTCAAGAAAGAAAAGAGTTTGAAATATAAGTGTAAAAAGAGTTGAAGTTTCAAACACGGTTTAACAATGATAACTAAGGCCTAGGGTTGCTAATCCCCTATTTACTTCATGAACCAAGGTTTCCCTCTCTTTTTTTAGTGATTAAATGAAAACATGTGCAAGTCTAGGGTTCAAAATCATTTGAAAAAGCTTTCCCAAGTCTAGATCAAATTTATGCTAGCATTTATTGCACAATCTCTTGTCACAATAAATGTTAGCTCTTTTCCTTAACCACCCTAATTATGACTATGCTAGGTCAATAACTATATCCCTATGTTATCAACAAACCTTCCATTTAAAACCATAAACTTCAAGTCTAACATGTTCTTATCCAAGTTCTAAAACAAAATACACTTTCCCAAGTCATATTTCATTTAACTAATTAAGTGGTGATCAAGCACTTAAAATAAATAGAGAGCAAGATAAAAACTACACATATACTTCATTAATTACTTAAAGAAAGAGAGAGTAGATGGTTCACTCCATAAATAGGTTCATAACAACCCTAGATTAGGGTTTTAGTTACACATAAATGCAAATAAAACAAACCCTAAAACTATGAAAGAGTGCATTGAAGAGTGGTGAAGAATAGGGAGAAGAAATTACAACCACAAATGAGGAGTACCCAAATCTCTCCAAGCTTCCCCACTTGATTCCCAAGAGATCCCAATGTTCTTCAAGCTCTTCAAGCCTCTCAAAAGTGCCCTAGAGGTGTGCCCAATCGAGTTTTCCAGTCTGCTCTCCAAATGCCCAACTTTCCCTTTTTATATGTTGAAAAATAGGTCAAAACGCGCAGCAGCGAGTTGTGCTCGCCAGTCGCTCGCCAGCTGGCGTGCCACTGGCGAGATTCCAGAGACTACATGCCGCTGGCTTGCCAGTTGGCTTTGTGGCTCGCCAGCGGCTCGCCAGTTGGCGCGCCACTGGCGTGCAGCTTCCCTAAGATTGAAAATTGGCTTTTCCTTGCTCCTTTTTCCTCTTTTGTTGTAGCACTTGGGTTTCATAGAGCTTCTAACACCTGTCCACCTCTTCCTACACAAGCTAGAAAAAGGGTTGAAGAGTTTCTATGTCTCACATATACAATCATTAAACTCCAAATTTCACACAAATGAATGATTTCCTATTTGCATCACTTTCTATTGGTATTTGTGTGTTTTGTTGTCTATGTATCATCAAAAAGAGTGTGAACTAGAAGGAAATAGAGATGAAAAATGTGAAATTATGGAGTTTATCACTCCCCCAAACTTAAGTTCTTGCTTGTCCTCAAGCAAATTTTCAAAAAGATTATGGAGTTGACTATAAGCTCACTTTACTTTGATTGAAATACTTGTTCTCATATGTTGCCATCACTATGTGATGTATGGAAAACATAGGATGTATGCAAGGATAAATGTTTTGCTACATTAAAACAAGTTTTTTCAAGATTCAATGAGTAGGTGTGTGTGTGATGAGATTAGGAGAATTCTTTCAAGTTCTCTGGTCCTTTTGCAATAACCTCATATCATGAATATGCTGTCATTTTTCAAATTTCTCATTCCTTTCTTCACTCTTCTCAATTTTAAACTTTTAGCACATAACTTCAAAATCAAGATGACTTTTCATGGCTTATAATGGGGCTAGGGGTTTTAAGTGTTTGGCTATTTGAAAGAATGGGAAAAAGGAATTCAAATATCTTGAGATAAATGAATACATTTCATTAGATTCGCTCATACACAAAAATTTCTTCCAAAAAGCTTAAAGTCCCCCAAACTCCTCTCAATTTGATTCTTTGTACTCCTAGTCTTATTGCAACACACATTTTTTTTCTTTTTTTTTTTTACTTTTCTCTTTTTCTTTCTTTCTTTGTTTTTTTTTCATCACTTTCTTGACTTAGGAGTACAAACTTTCCTTTCACCACCGATATTTCCCTTCTCACAATGTACTTACATATACACACCTTTAGCAACCGTACTAATCCTCACTACTAATGAAATGTCCATTATCTCAAGATTCAGGTAGTTCATGGTTTTTCGGGCTGTAAGGGTTAAGTCTAATGTGGGTTTCAAAAGAAATTTCACATGGTTTTTCTTTATAAGGCTCAAAAAGGGGTGCAAATGGGATAGAAATTATCAAGGATGGCTTGAAAGGCTCAATCGCATTTAAGAACTGCCTCAATCATTTTTCAAAGTTATGTGCAATTTGTGAAAAATGTTGAAGTTTTCCAAAAGGAATTTTGAAATTTTTCAAATGAAAACAGATGCATAGATTTGGTTTATTGCAAATCTTCCTTCCTTAAACCCTTCCAAATACACCTTAACCTCTAATGTGTGCAAATTACTCATTAGAATCAGGTAAAGATTTGCCTTAATGCAACAACTCATGTTATGCAATGCATACATATCTATTTTTCCATACACCCCACAGTTATTCAACTAGTTGTAATCATTGAACTTTCTAGCAGATTTCAAGAAAACTTATAGCCCACTCATCAAAAACTAAAGCAACAACTTAAGTATAGTATGCAAATCTCACAATTTCATCATCCAAAACAAAAACTATTCCCTGTGCACTAATTATTTACAAAAGAATTTATTCATAGTGCCAAAAAGTTTCAAAAGTGATTAGCTCTCCCCCAAACTTAAACCAGACAGTGTCCTCACTGTTGTTCTACAAAATGGAAGAGTCAGACATAATACACACACAAACAACTAGGAGATAAACACATCAAAAGTGGAGCATGAACCTGCATATATCATTGAAATCACCCACAATACCATGCAGGAAAACATTGGACCATCAAGGGCAAAAACAAGACAAGACACTTAACACACCATAGAAACAAGGTTGTTGAAGAAAATTCTTAAAAATCCTAACACAAACGAACTACCTAACAGAGAGAGAGAAAAAAATCCTAAGACGCTCCCCCAAACTTGGATTAAACTAGTCATCAAACCTCTCCACGACTTTCAAACCTAGGCTTAGTCCACTATACTATTATTCTCAATATTCACTTCAAGTCCAGAAAACCAAGTGTCAGAGGTTACACAAAGCGGTGGGGCGTCGACTTTTGGAGAGGGAGTGGGGGTTCAGGCGTAGCTTTGAGTAGCAGAAGGAGGAAAATTAAGTTTCAATTTTTTTTTATTTTTTTAGATTTCTCGCCAGTGGCTCGCCAGTTGGCATGCCACTGGCGAGAATACAAAGACGCTCACAGATGCCCTGCTCGCCAGCCGCTTGCCAGTTGGCGAGTGACCGGCGAGTTTCCAGAGGCGCCATGCCTTTGCTCGCAATGCTGCTCGCTAGCTGCTCGCCAGTTGGCGAGCAGACTGGCGAGAATTTGACAGCAGAATCATTGTGTTTGCAGAATTTGCCCAAACCTTAGAATCCCAGTACAACATGCCCTATGCCTATTTCAACTAGCTTATATGCCCTTAAATCATCCCAATGATCAATCAAAAACATCATATCATACTCCCAATTGACTTTGGATCTAAAAAGACCAAATTTTGACACCAACCCTCAATCACATGACATAACCAATAATCACTAACACTCCATGCCATATCCAAAAATCAAATAAGCAGCACATACTCATAGGAATTTCATCACATAACAGACTCTTCATTTACTAGACAATGCAAGGTGCTTTTAGTACGCCAAGGAAACATGCTTTCAACAAATCAAAACAAAGTCCAAACACCACAGACATAGATCCAATCACATGCTACTTAATTCTCACAACCAAAAGTACTCACAAAAACACCAAAGATTATTTCTACACAAACAAGCATTCATTCCATCACAATTCAGCTCATCAAGTTCAAGTTGGTCAAGTGGCACATTAACACCAGATTCCAGTTCATCAAGATGATTCTATGTAATAACCAAAAATGATGTTTAAAATTGCATTGAAGTTTGAAATTTAGATCTACTCCCCCTTGTAGACCTCTTCCTGCCCTCCAAAACGTAAGCTCCAGCTCTCCAAATCAGGTGGTGGTTCAAGTATTAGTGAGGACCGTTCTCCCTACACACAAGAGAAACAAGAACAAAACTACCAAACAACCTAAAGTTAGGTAAAACATCAAAATGAAAGACAAGAGTTGAAAACTTGGGTTGCCTCCCAAGAAGCGCTTAGTTTAAAGTCCTTAGCTCGACTTCTTGCAACATCATGTGGACTGAGAGAGTGAAATCGAGGTAGTTTGGCGATCAGTCTCTCCACCCCAATAATGCTTCAACCGGTGCCCAAACACTTTGAATCTTTCACCCTTTTTGTTCTCTAACTCCACAGCACCAAAATCATAGGCTTGCACAATGGTAAATGGTCCAGACCAACGAAATTTCACCTTTCTTAAAAATAATTTGATCTTGCAATTATATAACAAGACCCTCTGACCGTGTTGAAAATCATTTGGAGGAAATACATCAACATTTTCACACAGCTCAAATTTTTCATGCCCATAAGTATCCATATCACACAAATTCATTGAACTGACATTATGCACATCTTCAGGTCTTTCCTCTTCCACTAACAATGATTTCACATCACCTTTACTCACTGAAGCTTCAAACTTGTCTTGACAGCTAGAACCAAGTATATCCACAAAAGAGCATTGAAAAGGATCATCAAAATATTCCACATCCTTGTTCATGTTGAAGCTTACTTGTTCATCATCAACTCTCAAAGTGATTTCACCTTTTTCCACATCAACAAGAGTTCTAGCTGTAGCAAGGAATGGTCTCCCAAATATGATAGGAATGTTTGGATCCACCTCACAGTCGATAACAATAAAATCAACTGGAAAAATGAATTTGTCTACTTTCACCAAAACATTTTCAATGATCCCTTTAGGACGAGATACACTCCTATCAGCAAGGAGTAGTGATATTGTAGTAGGCCTTGCTTCACCCAAACCTAGTTGATTAAAAATAGCAGAGGGCATTAAATTCACACTGGCTCCCAAGTCACACAGGGCTTTCCCTTGGAAATTCTTCCCGATATTGGATGGAATGTAGAAACTTCCCGGATCTTTCATCTTTGGCGGAAGCTTTCTTTGTAGGATAGCACTACAATATTCATTCATGGCCACAGTTTCAAATTCATTGAACCTCCTTTTCTTAGATAACACATCTTTCAAAAATTTGGCGTACTTAGGCATCTTCTCAAGCGCTTCTGCAAAAGGGACATTAATGTGCAGTTGTTTGAACATCTCCAAAAATTTCTTAAATTGTGCATCCCCTTCTTTCTTCTTTAGTCTTTGAGGAAATGGGACCGGAGGTACATACGGAGGAGGACCATTTGTCTTGGGCTTTTTGTCTTGCCTCTTTTCACATTCTCTCTTCTTGTCTTTTTCTCCATCATCAATAGCTTTTTCAACTTGTCTTCTTTTCGTACTTTCATCATCCACAACTACAAGATCTTCCTCAAATTTGTCATACCCATCAAGAGCAACAATTTCAGAAACTTCATTGCTCTTTTCATAAGATTGAGGCATATTAGGCACTTGCCCCTCACTTCTAAAGAATATTGCTTTACATTCCTCTTTGCCTTCCATTCTTGGATTAGGAATGGTGTCACTTGGGAAGCTTCCTCTTGCCATAGCATTCATTTGAGAGGCAAGTTGGCCTATCTGTCTTTCAATGTTCCTGATAGAAGTCTCATGACTAGCCGTCTTGGTATCATTTTGAGCATTATACACCCTTTGTGCTTCTTGTCCGGCTATGATCTGAGCAAACATTTTCTCCACCTTAGATTCTTCCTCCTTAGGAGGTATTTGTCTAGGTTGATTTTGAAAACCAGGTGGGTAAGGGGCCTTTGCACCAGAGGGCGATGATGCATTCACATTTTGCCCTTGGTTCCAGGAAAAGTTGGGATGATTTCTCCACCCTGGATTGTAAGTCTGAGAGTAAGGATTGTTCTGAGAATTCTGTCCTCTTCCCATATAATTCACAGATTCTGGAGTGGCATAGAGAGGACAATGATCCGGTAGATGCACATCATAACACTGTTCACAGACAACCGGAGTAGAATGAATTGCTTGCACCTCTTGAGCACTACTCTTTCTAATCTGAGTTTCCAAGACATCAAACCGCTTGTTGAGTGCAGAGAGCATAGAAGCAAACTGGGCAGTAGCGGTATCCTCCTTAGGAGCAATGGAAGAATGAGGAATCCTCCTATTTGTCCCTTGAGAATTGTTGGCTGATAGCTGATCTAACAACCGAAACACTTCATTCACTGGCACATTCCGATATCCACCATTAGTCATAGAGTCAACCATTGCCTTAGACTGAGGATTAAGGCGGGTGCAGAAAATTTGAACAATTACCCACTTGTCCACTCCATGATTAGGGCATTGCTTCATTAACATCTTATACCTCTCCCAAGCAGCATAGAGAGTCTCATCATCGTATTGCCTGAAACTCAAGAATGCATCCCTAGCCTCAACAGACTTGTCATCAGAGAAAAATCGAGCACGAAACTTGGTTTCAAGCTCATTCCAAGAGGTGATAGAACCTTCTAATAGGTTGTTGAACCACTTTCTGGCCTTGCCTTGCAAAGAGAAAGGGAACAATCGCAGTCGAAGAATATCAGCTGGAACCCCATTTTGCTTGAATGAATCACACACTTCCAAGAAATATATCAAATGTTTGTTAGCATCCTCATTGTAAAGACCATGAAACATCCCTTGCATTTGAAGCATTGTGATCATTACCGGCTTGATCTCAAAGTTCCTTACTTGCACATTCGGAATCCGAATGCAAGATTGAGTTCCTCTCAAGTTTCGACTAGCAAAGTCATTAACCGTGGCATGATCATACTCATCCTCTGCCATAGTTGCAGTTTTAACCTCAACCTCTTGCCCAAGATTAATTACCCCTTCAGGTACTACTTCCAAGTCACCAAACTCAATGTGTTGCATGCACCGAGAAATGAGTACCTACAAAAAGGAGCACCTACAAGCACTACAAGATCACAAGTATCAAAGTAACCAAAAGTGAAAATAAGCAAGGCAACCAAGGTAAAGCTATTTCTAACACCTAAGGTAACTAGAAACAACCAAACACCAAGTTACCACAAGAGAAGAAAAGAGGTTACTTAAAAGCAATTAATCACACAATTAAGCTAATCAACACAAGAGAATAAACTTTTGCTTAAACTACAATCCCCGGCGGCGGCGCCATTGACTTAACGCGGATTTTGTGCGCTTCCGTAAGCATACGGGTCGTCAAGTGTAGTATAGAAAAAAGTGTCGTTCCGCAGAGATTATAGTTTAAACAAAGTGATTAGCACTCATTGTATCATTAATTGTCCTAAGTGAAAACATGTTGAGAGTTTGTTGTTCAAGTAAGAAAAGAGTTTTAAATATAAATGTAAAAAGAGTTGGAGTTTCAAACACGATTTAACAATGATAATTAAGGCCTAGGGTTGCTAATCCCCTATTTACTTCATGAACCAAGGTTTCCCTCTTTTCTTTAAGTGATTAAATGAAAATATGAGCAAGTCTAGGGTTCAAAATCATTTGAAAAAGCTTTCCCAAGTCTAGATCAAATTTATGCTAGCATTTATTGCACAATCTCTTGTCACAATAAATGTTAGCTCTTTTCCTTAACCACCCTAATTATGACTATGCTAGGTCAATAACTATATCCCTATGTTATCAACAAACCTTCCATTTAAAACCATAAACTTCAAGTCTAACATGTTCTTATCCAAGTTCTAAAACAAAATACACTTTCCCAAGTCATATTTCATTTAACTAATTAAGTGGTGATCAAGCACTTAAAATAAATAGAGAGCAAGATAAAAACTACACATATACTTCATTAATTACTTAAAGAAAGAGAGAGTAGATGGTTCACTCCATAAATAGGTTCATAACAACCCTAGATTAGGGTTTTAGTTACACATAAATGCAAATAAAACAAACCCTAAAACTATGAAAGAGTGCATTGAAGAGTGGTGAAGAATAGGGAGAAGAAATTACAACCACAAATGAGGAGTACCCAAATCTCTCCAAGCTTCCCCACTTGATTCCCAAGAGATCCCAATGTTCTTCAAGCTCTTCAAGCCTCTCAAAAGTGCCCTAGAGGTGTGCCCAATCGAGTTTTCCAGTCTGCTCTCCAAATGCCCAACTTTACCTTTTTATATGTTGAAAAATAGGTCAAAACGCGCAGCAGCGAGTTGTGCTCGCCAGTCGCTCGCCAGCTGGCGTGCCACTGGCGAGATTCCAGAGACTACATGCCGCTGGCTTGCCAGTTGGCTTTGTGGCTCGCCAGCGGCTCGCCAGTTGGCGCGCCACTGGCGTGCAGCTTCCCTAAGATTGAAAATTGGCTTTTCCTTGCTCCTTTTTCCTCTTTTGTTGTAGCACTTGGGTTTCATAGAGCTTCTAACACCTGTCCACCTCTTCCTACACAAGCTAGAAAAAGGGTTGAAGAGTTTCTATGTCTCACATATACAATCATTAAACTCCAAATTTCACACAAATGAATGATTTCCTATTTGCATCACTTTCTATTGGTATTTGTGTGTTTTGTTGTCTATGTATCATCAAAAAGAGTGTGAACTAGAAGGAAATAGAGATGAAAAATGTGAAATTATGGAGTTTATCAATTACCCTAGAGTGTGATTATTGATTGCAATGCATTAGGTTCAATTACAATTCAATTCAACAAACTATCTACCAATACCATGAGTAAATAGAAATATTAAATGAATTATAAAGAACATATGTATGACCATACATATTGTTGAGTCCAAATTCCTCATTACAAGTCAAAACCACAAATCAAACTCACAAGAACAACCAAATTCAGTCCAATCTCAAAACATAAATGGTAACCTAAACCTAGGCAATCAAAAACATAAAGAGAAAGGAAAGGAATTGGAACTCCCCTTTGAAGAACCAAGCTCAAGCCACTTCCCATCAACTCCAAGAGCAAGGAGGAACTTTATTGAGGCATGGATGGAGGAAGGAAGGTGGAAGGTTAAAGGAAAATGTGAGGGAAAATGAGAGTGGGTGGAGGAAGGGATGGAGAAGATGAGAGAACTAGGGTTTTAGGGGAGCACCTAACCCCCAAAACTTATGTTTTCTAAGCCTAATTCTTCAATTAATATCAAATGGAAGTTGGGTCAATGATTGGGCTTCAATTTGGGTCCAAATTGTTGTCAAAATAGTCAAAAAATCAGTAAAACCCGAGCTGATATGTAGCAGTTCGCGACAGGGACTGATCTGCAAAATCTGAAAGTTTTGGGTCAGATTCTGTAATTTTCCCAGGAATGTTCTGAAGCATTTTCAGGATTCTGGGCCGATTCTGTAATTTTGTCCAAATGCTCAGAATAGCTATTTCAGCTCATTTTCTTCATTTTCTGCAAGGGAAAATTCACAACAATATAATACATTTCATCCCAAAAATTAATCACTTAATATAAACAATTAAATGTGACGATTATGCCCTTTTTTAACCCTTTTCACATAAAATCATTTTTAATTCAATTCAAAATATAATAAATGCATTTTAATTCAATATTACATCTTTGAAATGTTAATAACTTCAATTTAGCACACTAAAAACATACAAATTCAAGGATTTGTCATACAACCTTTGGTCGTCTCACAAGAAGCCTTATTTAACTATGACTACTCTAATGAACTAAATGCAAGATATATTTAGGCAAAGAAAATATATTTTGTTTTAGTTTAAACGATGGAAGTGATAGATGCAAAGAAAATACATGTTTTTTTGGTGTTTTTTTAAAAAAAAAAAGTGGAAATGATGTGGAATGCTCTTAGAAATGACTTTCAATGGATATCATAGTTTTATAAAGATATTGGGGAATCACTTGCACTAATTCACTAAGATATTGGAGAATCACTTGCACTAATAATTCACTAATTAGAAAACTTCATGAATCTATGAGTGCATTGTTTAATTGTTAGAACTCCATCCAAGTAGACATTGTGAAACCTTTTGATGCATTTGAGTTTTCTCTAAGTTTCCTTAAATACTAAACATCATCAACCGGTAAGTTTAACACCAAATATCATAAACTTACTTAATCAGGCATTATTAGGTACCTTAGAGTGTGATTATTGGTTTGCAATGCATTAGGTTCAATTACAATTCATATCAATCAACTTAATTATGTATCATAACCATACATAAATAGAGAAAAATAAATGGAATTGAAAATAAATAAACACATTATATATATAGTGTTTTGAGAGAAATGGAAGGAGATGAAGAAGATAAAGACTGAGGTGAGTGGTTGAGAGAGTTTAGGGTTTGGAAGTGTTTCCCATCCTTAAACTGGTTCTAAACAACCCTAATTTGTGCATATAAGCTCCAGAAGTCGGATCATAAAGTAGGTCTTCAAACTGGGTCAGATTGGGGATATTTTCAGGTCAAAACGCAAACTGATTTTTTTACTGAATTGACAAGATCGCCTAGGCGCTGTTCAGATGGCCTAGGTAATCTTACTCTCCGTTCTACTTTAATTTGGCTTGCACGTTGTTCGGATGGCTTGGGTGATCTAATTTTCTTCTATTTTTCTTTCCTTCTTTGCTTCCGATGACTCGATCTCTCATTCAGGTTTGGAAATTGGACCTTGCAACCTTGCACATGAAAGAGGAGAAGAAAAAGGATCAAATGGCTCGCAAATTGATTAATAATATTTAGCACATAAGCTTTGCTAATTAATCGAGTTTATAAATCAATTTTACGTGGAAGGTCTAGGTGTTTCATTAAGCATAATGGACCAATATTGCATCTCAAACTATGTTATCAATCTTAAATAAATATATGAAAACCATACAAATTTAGGGATTTGTCACTTATAGAATGAGATCTATTAATGAATAATATACCCAACAATTAGTTACTAATAGAATACAATGGAGTCGTATGATCCATGTAGTTTACCTCATGAATGTAGTTTACCCCATGAAGCGGGACAAGGCGTTATTGTTGTTGTTGATCTTATAATTAGGATGGGTGAGATTATTAATTATAGGTTAAAACATACTTTTGGTTTCTTAGCTTATGTTCGCATCAAGATTCAATTTAGTCATTTATGTTTAAAAAATATACTTTTAATTTTTTTTTGTTAACACCGTTAGTTTCATTTAAATTTTTTTGTTAATACCGTTAGTTTCATTTAAATTTAAAGGATTATTTTATAATTAAATGGGGTGAAAAAACAAATTTTGAAAATATAAGAATAATTACACTAATATATGTTAAGTTAGTATTTTCTGTTAAATAAAACTAACGATGTTAGCAAGAAAAACTAAAAGTATACTTTTCAATCATAGAAGACTAAATTAAAATTTGATGCAAACACAAGGGAAAAAATACTTTAGCCTTAATTATATTAGGTACAAATTAAAGGGAAAGCGTAAACCAAAATTTGATTATATCCCTTCAGGAGTGAATATGACCGTGCATGTGTGGGATAGAGATAACTTATGTATGCACACCTTCGATCCAACGAGCACAATAATTTCACCATAAGACACTACAAGAAAAACAGAGCATAGTCACGTATGAAATCAGGGGTTAGTGGCGTTGTTTTTCGAGACAATACAGGTATGTCACGTTTGAACCAAACGCCACAAAACATGACGTGACAAGTTGGTCCAAACGCCACAAAACAGCCCCATACGTGACACAAAAAAAGTAGTGGTTATGTCGCGTATGGACCTGGTCCAAACGCGACATACACCATGCGCGACATATTTTTTTAAAACTTGGTGCCCATGCGTGACATACATATGCGTGACATAAGATATGACACTTTATTGTGTTACTAAATAGTTACACAAATCAAATTTTAATTTTATTTTTGTGGTTCTAAAATGTTTTTATTGTAATATATATAATTGTTAGAGGTCCTTTTTTGAAATTTGGCACTTTATTGTGTTACTAAATAGTCAATGAGTCTTTTGTCCCAAATTTAGCTAGCCAAACGTTGAAAGCAACCTACAAAATGAAATAACAAGATTAGCATAATTCATTTAATAATAGACTAAGAACATTAGTTAGTAGAGTAAAGAAAGTGAAAGAATAGTGTATGAAATTAATTGTAGAAAATGTGTAAATGCAAGTTGGCCATTACCTTAAGTGAAGAAATAATGATAGTGGGTAGGAAGAAAGATGGAGATGGTAAAGGAAATAAATGAAATGAGGTGAATATGGAGATTTTAGAAGTGAGTTTATATAGGGGAATTGTTGGCGGCAATCTTTCTTGTCACGTATCAAATTATGTCACGCATGAACACATGTGGCGTATGAATACATTTGGCATTTGAACACTGTGTGGCGCATGAACTGTTTGTCACGTATGATATATGTCACGCATGGATCACAATGTCACGCATAAACATTTTGTGGCGCATGGTATATGTGGCGCATGGGACGTTTTGTAACGCATGGAACACAATGTCACGCATGTGAGGATAATGTTGTTTCTAGTATGTCGCGTATGAGCCATACGCCACATATAGTTACCCATTTGAAAAATTATTCTGAAACTTGTCTGAGGAAGAAAAGCAAATAAGGTGGATGATCATGAAAGCTCGATTTCCAATATTTGATAAGGATTATTAGATGTTATTATTAGATATGTATAATTAAGTGTCTCATTTATGAATTATTGTAGAACACTTATACTCCCTCCGGTCCCTAATGTAAGAGCCCAAAATTTGAATGGTTTTGGTCTCTAATGTAAGAGCTCACCCCACATTCTCTCCTCATTTAATGCATTTTTTCCTACTTTACCCCTAACTCTCTTTCATATTTATTAATGCTTATGTATTTCTCTCTCTTAAAAGTATCATAATAAATATGGGCAATTTTGGAAAAGAAGCATTAACTCCAGACATCCAACGAACATTCACATGTTTTCTTAAGAAGCGTTTTTTTGGCGGCTGGCTCTTAACCGGAGGTAGTATTAAAAAAAGGTGTTTATATGCATGTGTCACGCATGAATTTACTTTGCTGCGTTTTTAGTACGTGACAAACCATGAAAGAAATGAAAAATGAATAAATATATTCCTTTGTCGCGCGTAAACATGTCCATACGTCACAAACATACGCAAATCCAGTGTGTGTCACGTTTGGGGGAAGTCATACGTGACAAACAAAGATTGTTTTGTCACTCTTGCCCCATGCGCCACATAGGACACGTGACTAGCCTACTCTTTTCTTGTAGTGAGAAAGGTATTGTTAATTATTTGTACTGGCAGATTCATCAAACTCGGGTCTGTTTGATATGAGAAATTTAGAGGGGAGGGCAGAGAAATGAAACTTTTAGTAAGATGAATTTTTAAATATTGAAGATGTGGGATTTTAGTATATTAAGAAAATTAGATAAATATAAAATAAAAGAATTATATACATTAATTTAAATTTTTTAACCTCACTTCTCACAATCTTTTAAATTCATATCACACTTTTTCTTTTTCTATTTGCCCATCTTCCCTCCCTATACCATTCCCTCTTACATCCTTATTTTTTCCAGTCAATAGAGCAAAATTAAACTGTTAGAGAGATGTAATCACATCACTTCCTTAACATACCTATGCATCACACGTCGCTCATCGATTATTCTTGAAAGCGATACACCGAATCAAAGTATGGTCACTTCGATTTATTTATAATCTTTCTGCACAATTTCGTTTTAATTAAGCAAATTAAAACAAGTAAGGTCCTTTTTGTATGGTACATAAGCACAGAACACCACGCATACAGATCATCATCAGGATGTAAATATCTACATGTAATCACAAATCCTAATCATAGATAACTAAAAAGAATGGTGCTCATATTTTCGTATTGTAAAGTTAACCACACACGTAATCAGTCCAAGCGTTATAGACAAATTAAAGTGTTTAATGTTTTTTGTATCAGTGCCACCCACAAAATTGCCTTTACGTACTATCATGTTAGGGGGCCACTGTACGTCTACCCATATTACTTAGTTGCATCATTCAATTCTTTCTAAATAGAATTAATAACCTAATTTAGTTTTAGTTGTCTAGTCAATTTGGCCCATTATATTGAACTCATCACTATTTTAGGTGGTGAATACTGAAAAGATAAGAGCTTTCCAAATTAAACCCATCACGATATTAAGGGAGGGAGTTTCCTTAATACGTAACTCAATATTTTCTTCTTTTGGCACTACTTTGTGATAAATACTGTTAGTTTAGCCGATATCGCCCACATAAATATTAAGCCAACGAAAATCTTATTGGAGATTATAATCTCCAATAGAGAAGCACACACATACAACAAAACCTGTAATGAACTGTTGATGTGTATATATATATATACTAGGGCTAGGGCTTCTCATCATGATCATCATAAAGTGAAAAACATACACTGAGAGAAGCGCTGTACCCACTTCCATTCTTTTCTCTCTCTCTCTATCTCTTTCCATCTCTATCTTTGTGTCGACTTTTTTCTTTTATGATTCACCAAACCAGTAAAAGGGTTTTGAAATTCATATAAGTAGAAGCATTTGGGGGGACTGAAAGAGAGAGGGGGGTCATTATTAATTAGTAGAGAGAAGAAATTGAGGGTTAGGTCAAGGTCAGGGTCTTATAGTTATGAAGCGCCAAGTATTAGTGGTGAGAAAAACTGAAGGTAGTGGAAGAAGTTCAAGCAGGAGTAGTAGTGTGAGGTATGGTGAGTGTCAGAAGAATCACGCAGCGAATTCTGGTGGACACGCCGTTGACGGTTGTCGGGAATTCATAGCTTCTGGTGGGGGAGCAAATACTTCTCTTTCATGTGCTGCTTGTGGATGCCACAGAAACTTCCACAAGAGATTGGTGGACACTACTATTACCACTGATGAGTCCTCTTCACTTCCTTCTTCAAATTAATTCATAAGATTTGAGTACCCTAAGACTTTGGAGCTTGATACCATAATGTCAATATAATGTTTTATATATTTGATTTCCATATATATAATATAGCTTTATATATTTTACATGTATGTACGTGGTTTCAAGGTGCGTATCTCTGTAATTGAGGAAGAAAATCCAAGGTCAGAGACATAGATCCGTTTCCCTATGATGAGACATGCAAGAGATTACTATTGATCCATATGCCTCTACTTAATTAATTGGGATTATTGGAATCGACTAGTCTTGTTAATTATATAAATTGTGAGTCTTATAAATTTGTTTTCACCATTAAGTTGTGTAATAAGTTTTTATTTAAGAGTTTCTATGTTGTGGGTTTGCTAAAGCTAGCTTGTGGAGGCGAAGCAGTTCAGGGCAATAATGAAGTTTAAGCTGATTCTATTCATGATTAAATGAAATATGTTTTACTTTATTTATTCTGTGTCATTTTCATAGGATGTTGGTCCTAATTGATTTAATTCTAGCAGTTCTTAATTTGAGGCAGCAACTTATTCCACTATAACAACCTACATCTGACTTGCCGGTATGCTAACTCCAATATTATTTTTATTTTTAGTTATGCCTAGCTTTTCTGGGTTTAATTCCCCCCCCCCCCCCCCCCCCCCCGAGATTCTGGGTTCAACTACTTAATAACTCTTGCACGGATCTCGTTAATTGACTCTTTTTATCATAAATGTATAACGCTTCATGTGCATCTCAAGTACTTAATATAAGTCCCCGTTAACTAATATGGGATTAAGTTAAATGAATGAATTACTTTAAAATGTTTATATTTATTATTTTTCTCAAAACCAACTTGTCTAACTTATAAAACAACTATTGATCCAATATCGCGCTTAAATATTTCAAAGATAACATGTATTATGATTAACTAGCTTATTTGGTTTCATATCAATCCCCCTTGATTAGTCAATAAGCCATATATGGCCGTACCTTGAAAAAACATACACACACAATGCATATAACTACATAAGCCAACTTAATATGTCAACCACTATTTTCAAATATCTCTTGAACACACTCTCCCTCTTTCTCTCTCTGCTTATTAAGGCACTAACCGGTTTTAGTATTTTCCAAATAACGCAATCTATCAGTAGTTGATGTCTGATATCACTTCAAGTCTTCCACAGTACAAATGTCTAATCATGTTGGTTGTTGGTATAAAGGCATCATATATCTCTTGCTTAATGATAAATTAAAGTTGATTCGATCTACAATGACTCGAACTCAAGGGGAAGAAAGGTGTTGGATTATCTCTAATGATCAGTCAAAGCTAATTGATTACCAGAGTCAATCAAATTTAGAAACACAAAGGTTATTAGTAGCCTGTCTAGCTTTGGCTATACATCTATACATGTATATGTTATAATTTTCTACTCCCCCTTGGTTCTTAATATATAACATAAATAGGAAGTTTAGATTGGTGCCTACTTCTCATTTTTATCAATTTTATTTTTTTTTTCAGGTTAGTTCTATTATTATTGATGTTCCTTGACAATAACCAAGTAAAATAGAAGGATAGAATTGAGGAAGACGATTAAAGTGTTTAGTAACTTAACTAATATTTTTAATATAATGGGCGAGCGGTCTCTATATTTACGTGCCTTTTTATTTAGACTACATTTTGATGAAACAGTTTTTATATATTTAGCCTCCATTTCCATTCAACGGTGTCATAAAAAATATCTGAATAATGTTTTCTGATTTTTTTTTAAAGATGTTGTATCAAAATGGAAATTAAGTAGACACTCTCGAATTTAAATGGAGGCTAAATAGAGAAGGTCTCTCCCATAAATAGTAAACTCGATTTTTTTTTTTTTTGAAAACGCGATTTAAAATGAACGATTTAATTGATGAAGCTCAAGCATCAACGCGTGAGTACAGAAGAAATGCAAAGATCACATTGAGATAAATTATAAGCAAACATACAAATGCATACCTTTATGTAAAGATCTCATTGAGATAAATTAGAAGCTAACATACGAATACATACCTTTGAACATCCATATAGCAATGCAAACTACTGAAAGTCCAAACATGGATTGATCTATCGAACAACAAATAGAATATATGCTAAGGCAGATATTTATGAATGACACTACTTGAGAGTGGCCTATGTAGATAGTATCTCCTGGAGAAGAAAGGAAAGGAACTTGGTTGAGATCCTAGGATATTTTGTGGTCCGAAGATATTTTAAATGCATGTGAATTGCTTTGATGAGCAAAAGCAAAAAGGGAGATGTTAGGCCTTAGATGGAGCTAAGGATGAACGAATTTTCAGGTATATGTTATTATAAGTGAATTAGGTAAATGTCAATTCCAAAATACAACACATGAACAATACAAATGTCCCCAGCTTGTATTATCTTGAATTGAATGCAGGTACATGCCTCATTTCACCATCTTTTAGGTTTTATGAGATCAGGTTTTTGTCCCTTGAAAAATATCAACGAACAGATATTAAATTCGTCAACAATAGCAACTCATTTATTGTCATCTCTTTTTTATGTTTGCTTTAATAGAAATGTTATGAAAAAAATAAGGTAAAAGAATTTAGGATCTTTATTGTAAATATATACAGACCCGATCGTTGTTGTGTGGACCAGGCCAATATCTATGTATATACCTCTCTTGTGTTGGATTATGATGACATTGAAATGATCCTGAAGTATAGTCGTCTATGGCGTGTATGATCATGACGCCTAATAAGATTTTAATTCATTTTGACTAGAAGCATGACGCCTAATAAGATTTTAATTCATTTTGACTAGAAGTGGTTTATTATTAGTACTTTTTATGTATGTGAGATCAATCTTTCTTATAAATACTTACCCATCAGAAATGGACAATACTTACATGTACTCTGTAATGAAACAAAATAATACCGAATGAGAAGATATTTTCTTCCCTTACCTCATCATATGCGCCTTATCTTTATCTTGCTCCCTTCCGCCCTTAGCATCGTAAGGTCTCAAAAAAATTGTACATTTGTTTAAAATATTCAGTTAAAATTAGTTCATGCCTTTAAATTTACAAATATCTTTATAAAATTTATTAATTAAAAGTATTGTTAGAGTTAACTAGGAAATATCAAAGTAATTGATGACATAAAAAATTATTTTAGAAAAAAAAATTATAGGATAAAGTATGTTGTTGGTTCCTTAACTTTGGAGAAAGTCATGTTTTAGTCCCTTAACTTTGAAAAGTGTGCTTTTAGTCCCTTAACTTTAGACAAAGTCATGTTTTAGTCCCTTAACATTGAAAATTGTGTTTTTGATCCTTTAACTTTGAACAAAATGATGTTATTAGTCCTTTAAAAATGTTAAAGTATATTTTTTGTCCCTTCCCTTTTCAAAGTTAAAGGACTAATACATGACTTTGTGAAAAGTTAAGGGATCAAAAACATACTTTAACCCAATTTGAAACGACTAAAAACACATTTTTCAAAGTTAAAGGACTAAAAAATGACTTTGTCCAAAGTTAAGGGACTTAAAACACACTTTTCAAGGTTAAGGAACTAAAATATGACTTTCTCCTAAGTTAAGGAATCAAAAACATACTTTAGCCAAAATTATATTATGAGTTATCTGAGTAAAAAAAGCTGAAGAGAGTCCATAATACACACACATTACAATGAAGTTTACAACATCAATTCTTTTTCCATTTAAACAAACGCATCATAGTGTTTACCGGTTGCAATTGTAAAGATTAGTAAGTTGAAATCTGAAACGTGCGGGAAGATCCATTCTTCGCCAGGTTTTGTGTTATATGATTAACCTAGAGCTAGCTGAGGGGTTAACATTTTATAGTGGCAGTCCATTCAGTGTTGGTTTTGGCGTTTAATATGGTTCGACAATTATAGTGGCCATATATATTTATGCTTTTGATGGTTGTGTGTTGAGAGATTTGTATTTCCCGTCTTATTACAACTCACGCGATAGAATAGTGCAGGTGCATATTTTAGACCAGAATCTGATAATTGGGTTTCAAATGGTTTTGTGATTTTTTTTTTTTGCAGAAGATTCTTAAATTGTAATTAACTCAACTCAAGACTAAATCCTTATACAGATAAGTCGTCATTAAAAATGTTATAGTTAAGAAGTGATAAGTTCAATTAGCATCATATATAATTAAGTTATATATGATGCAAAAACAGAATATTCATTTCAAGTCCCACATTTAAACAATGAGGGACGAATTAAGGTATATTTGGTTTACTCTAGTTTGATAGAAAGTCAAACCTTACATGTATATTTTTAATTCATATTTTATCATTATGAAAACAAAATTAATATTTCAACATAATATGAATATTGAGAGAGAGAGAGAGAGAGATAGAATACTGAGAGGATAAAAGAAACTAATGTAGACCTCAAGGGTTATATGACATTAATGTAAAATTATATGACCAAGCAAAAAAGGAACGATAAAAAAGATGAAAGGATAAAAGAAGAGTACTGAGAAGAAGTTTAAGTCTCACGTTGAAAGACAGGGGACGCTTTTTTTTTATCAGACAGGGGACGTTTTTTTTTATCAGACAGGGGACGTATTAAAGGTACATAATATTGGCAATTTTTATCAAATCGGTCTAAAATATGTATATTAATAAAAAAATAAACCTAGCATATATACATACAATTAATTCATATTTTAACATTGATTTGGTTCAGTAAAAGTTTAGATCTCAAGTAGGCTTGTGCGAATAATAATAATGAGTATCATCTCTTTTTCCTTTTGGTGTTAGGTCTACTCGGATTGAAGAATCTGAAACATGCCCGTATATACAAATAGTGATATTGATATTGGTTATTATTATCTTTATTAGGTAGATTTTACCCTAATTCTGGTTTCTGATGCGATCTATGAGAATTGAAAAATGGCGACCTGCTTGTCTGGTTATAATTGGAATGCTCGTGGAAGATGCATAGTATGTGAAGTTTCCACTATGAAAAAGAGGAATGATGTTTATCATAGACATATTCAAATTACTATCGAATGCTCACTACTCTAACTTTCAATTCCATAATCCTCTCACCGTCCAGATTTCTTGTGTAATATAGAGTTTTTTTGGGGCCAACTTTGTTATAGTGTTTTTTTCTCAAAAAAATTGATCAAGTATAATTGGATCGGACATTGGATACGTCCAATCTATTTGATGTGATTTTCCTTTCATAACCATGCCTCTTTTTATTATGAAGGATTTCGGTCTCTCTCCTCAGTGGGAGTTTTTCTCTCTTTTTTGAGAGTCAGTTATGGTGTTCTTGATTGGGTTTAAGTGAGAGATTTGATTGCCTACTGCAACGAAACTTTAGAGTGTCTTAGATAATCATTCATCGCCTACTGTGTCGTATCTTTTGAGAGTGTCAAAATTCTTTCATTGCGATTGTTCTGAGGATGTCATGTGGGATTACAACAGTGACTCAAAATTATAAGATTAATTAATTGAGTGGTGTATCGGTTCCGTTCGTAAATGATTCCTTGTAAGCAATACATACATTAGCACTACAGAGTTTAACAATACCTAATTAGATGGGGGTCACAACAATTAAGTATTGGACTCATGAGTTAATGAGGTTTTGTAAATTACGAAATTAGTGCATTTAACTCTCCCAACATTTTAAAAAAACTATGGTAGCCATTAAAAGTTATTTTCAAGAGCATTTCACATATATTCCACCACTGATATCCAAAATGATAAAAAATTACTTGTTTTGCATCCATCACTCCAATCTTTCAAATCAAAACAAATACTCCCTCCGGTCCCTAATGTAAGAGCCCAAAATTTGAATGGTTTTGGTCCCTAATGTAAGAGCTCACCCCACATTCTCTCCTCATTTAATGCATTTTTTCCTACTTTACCCCTAACTCTCTTTCATATTTATTAATGATTATGTATTTCTCTCTCTTAAAAGTATCATAATATATATGGGCAATTTTGGAAAAGAAGCATTAACTCCAGACATCCAACTAACGTTCACATGTTTTCTTAAGAAGCGTTTTTTTGGCGGCTAGCTCTTACATTAGGGACCGGAGGGAGTATTTTTTATTTACCCAAGTCCATCTTACATTGCACTAGTTTATTAGGTAGTTAGATTAAAGAAGACTCCTTGTAAATGACTTAAATTGAAACTTATTGTAATACCTTTGCATCGATTTAAAAATTTCTTTTGCAATTGACCTAAGGGTGTTACGACGATAGTCAATCTTTATCCTTAGCATCATTGGTCTCTTTAGCATCATTCTATTTCACATTGTTATATAGAATGTCCAACTTGCATGATCCATGTTTATCTAGTATGATTTGGTTTTCACTTATGCTTTGCATGATATTGTTTTCAAAAATCCATTTAAACTTGCCTTTGTCCAGGAGTACAAATTTTTAAGTGTGTGAGAGTTGACAAATCCTATAAGATAAGGTTTTTAATATATTTAAGATACAATATTAGTTTATGATGGCTCCCTATTTTTATTATATATTTTTTTCAATGAATCTTTTTATATTAAATTTTTATTATATTCGATATATATATATATATATATATATATATATATATATATATATATATATATAAATAAAGAACAGGTTTATAAATAAAGTGGATATATTTAATTATTGTTTAAAAACAGATTTTATCATTTCCTTTTTAATAGGGCGGTGCAGATTTTAATTGAGAAAAAAATACAGAATAAATATACAACAAAATCCATCTATCTTATTCTACACACATTCACAAATCCAAATTCCAAAAAAAAATCCTCTTATCCTCCAAAAACCTCATTTTCATCCTCTCCATCTCTCACCCAAAATCCACCCTGCATCATTTTTATCTTGCTTCCTTCCTATGACTTGCAGTAATGAAATCTCCCTATTCTTGGTGATTAGGAATCGGAAGATGAGTCATAGAAACTTCAAAGGTTTAGAGGTGCTAGAGAATAGGTTTTTGCGGGGTGGGGATAAGGTGTACATAGAAACTGACTGTTTAACTTGGCGAGTTGGCGTGAATGGTAAGTACTCTTGTCCCTTGAGCGAGTGGTTGAGGGTTCGATCCCTAACCCTTACGAATGGAGCAAATTCACAGACTGGTTGTCTACCTCATATTTCTATACATCGAGGGAGTCTCACTTGACACGCGGATGGGAATACCCTTAGAAAAAAAGAAACTGATTGTTTAGGATTATATAATAAAATGAAGTGTACATAGTTGGCTGTGACTGGGGGAATGTGCTGATATTATTCAGTATTGTCAGCAATTGGTGACTCAATTTTAGAGGGTGATTGCGAGTCACAGTTAAATAGAGCTGCTGATTGGATAGCAGCCGAGGTAAAAAAAAAAAAACTGTGCCTCTTTAAAGTTTTTTTAAATAAGTCCTGGAAATGTAGTAACTAATAAGCCAGTAAGCCCATTTCTTTAACGACCCAAAATATATGGGCTTTAACTATTACAAGAAATACGTGCCCAAACTCAAGCTCAATCGATCATCCTGCACTGGGTCCGATGTGAATTTAAATCATGTTAATTATTAATTAAAAATTATTATAGGTTGGTTGGATCTGATCCAAGCCACGTGACGGGGTTGATGATTTTCCTTTTTTGCATTAAACGTACAAATGACCCTTTTTCTGTAAACGTACGATGGATTATAAATGAGCATTTTCTCTTTTCTTTGTTTTTTATATTATGTGTTGGTTCGACCAAAAAAATATTATGTGTATTGGTGACCATTATTGATGCATTTATAATTTATAATTATGGTGAGAAGAAAAATAGAAGAAGATTAAGGAAACATTGGCAAGTGGGAGAGGAGAGAGAGAGGGGGAGAGAGAATTATTAGAGATAAATCAATAAATGTAGGGTTTTTCATGGAAGTGGTGAACAGGTATAGTAAATTTATGAAAGTGGGTGGCATGTGAAGGACAGAGAAAGTATCATAGTTTTCCATCTTTCTTCTTCGTCTCACCTGCCACATCATCCTTCCTTTGTTTCTTTTTGGGCCTCCATACCCACTAGGCCACTACCTTTTTCTTTTCCTCTCCTAATTAATCCTATTATCATTATCTCCTTCCTTGCTGCTTCAATTCTAAACACAATTGCCAAGTCAAAATAAAACTAATTTGTACTGGAATGTTTAATTCGTTATTTTGACAGAATTTTGGGGCAAAAATGTCATTAAAATGTAACGATAATATGGATCAAATTTGCTTGCCCAATTCGAGAACGACAAACATGAGTGCGACAATAACTTCTTATGTCTTGGGGGCAAAAACGGTATGCAATAGAGATAAGTATTACAATAAATGGGGTTCGGATTTACTGAAGCATGCTATATATGAGTGCTATTGTTACTTTTCATGTATGTATACACACTCTTTTTTTTATTTTGATAACAAAATTTTAGGAAGGGGTTTGGGCTCAACCTCATCCAAGGGCAGGGCACCTAACTCATGATCCACTGGGGCCTGTCCCTGTGGGCTCTGGAGCATGACCAGCAAGCCCTTTCTTTCTGTCCACACAGGTAGGTTACTTTCAGCTTCACTTAGCTACGGAGATGCCTCCCCAAGCACAGCGATGGAGACACAACAAAGTGTCACTCCCCAAGATCGAATTCGGGACGTGGTGGTCAACCCAACGTTCATTGTTTATTATCCCTTATCTAACATTTTTTCTAAATTTATTAGCATGTATTCCGAGAGTATGATCTGATTCAAAATCCATGGCTGCTTACTTTTGTCTCAACTTATGTTTCAGACCCAAACTTTAAGGCCCAAATAATCTATTATTATTCTTATTTAGTAGTATTAGTTTATTAAATGGTCTGTCAAGTTTAAATAGTCTGTCAAGTCAAATTTAAATAACAGATGAATTTGGGAGAAATTTGTCATGGATAGAATAATATCTTGCTAAGTTAATTTTACAAATTATAGTTATGTCGAAACAAAGTTGAGGTAGCATTGATTGAGGAAAAATGATAGAAAGTTGCTTGAAATGGTTTGAATATATCCAAAAAAGACAATTAGACGCGTGAGTGAGGATAGTTGATCAAATGGTGCAGAGTTTTTCACAAGAGGGAGAGGATTGGATCAACGGAAAAGATTACAATTAAGGAAATTATCCATTGAAATCTTTTGGTTAACCATATATCACCAAACATGACTGTTGATGGAGCATAATGACATTATATGATCATGCCCTCAACTAGTTGGAATAAGGTTCTATTGTTATTGTGCTAATTATAGTTATTTTAACGGTGTATGTATGTGTGCGCGCGCGCTGGATTCACTCTAATGTAATACATAGCAAGATATTCCATATTTCCAAGATATTCGGTCATGAAATTCGTCTCTTGACCTAAAATAAGTCTCCAAATATGAACCTACTATTTAAATCGGATAGTGATTAAGGTGTAGGATAGCGAAGTTGCTCACGTTGGCATAATTTGATTGTTGTGTTGGGCGTGTAAGAGTAACAGGGATAAATATGGCAAACCCCGTGAAATAAGGCGTGGGGGTGAAAGATATGATAAAATGGGATACTAAAGAATAATGCTAAAGATAAAGTGTGTTGTTAAGAGATAAGAGATGGTTATATACAGGACCACCATGTTCTCAAAGTGCCCTTAATCTTTTATACCCTGTGTAAATTATTGTGTGGTCCATTTCTGATCTCCCCCCATATCTCTCCTTCACCGTACCCTTTCCCATTTATCCTCTCCCTTATTCCTTTTTATATGGCCTTTGTTGAGTAAATCAAAGCCTTAATCACATCTTGACAAGACTGATGCGGGCGGATATAAATAAAATAGAGTTGGAGGAGATCGAATATAATCAACAAGATAATCATTGTGAACATACGTAATCTTTCCTTTCTCTTGGAGCAACTAACGTCAAGAACACTACAGGGTGGGTGTTGCATTGTGGGTAATTACGTACAAATTAGCAATGATTATGAATTTGACTGATACGGGACTTGGGCGTATTACTTGGTTCCTAGCTATAGCTCTATATATTTCTGTTTTGATAATCTTTTATTCCCAACTAACGAAATGAAGGTTAGGTAAAATTATTATTATTATTAGTTCATGGGCAGAGTTCAACGTCCATTCTAATCCACCAGAAATCAACCACTCCAGAGTCAAATCCTACGTTCGTTCTCAGAATGTTGTTCAAGTAGGTAAATATCTACGTTCTCAAATACTCCCTCCGTTCCTAAATATAAGATCACTTTGGCTAATTTGGGGAGATTAAGGAAGATAATAAAATTACATGATCTTCCCAAAATACCTCTCAATTATTTAAGTTTAAAAGGAGGAGGGGTTTTCAATGAAAAGAAGGAGTATAAGGGTAGTTTGGGTAAAACTTGAGATAAAATAGGAAGTGATCTTATATTTAGTAACTTATCCATTTCCCCAAAATGATCTTATATTTAGGCACGGAGGGAGTAATATAATCAATCCATTAATTAGAAATTATATATTTATACATAGCATAAAGTGACGTAAATCAAAGAAAAAGGGACCATACAGCAAGAGCATATATACGAATGTTTAGCCGACATACTTGACATGAATAGGATGTTTATGGTTGCGTACGTGCTAATTAATTAATTAATCAATGTCAATGCCAAAAAGCTAAAAACTTAGCGGTGAGAGATGACTGATAAGGGAAACGGCAATGTAATGCGATAATATTTTACACAAGTGGCGGAGAAGAGGTTTTTTTTTTTTAGATCAGCGGCGGAGAAGAGGTTAATGAAACGAATAAAGGGGCAATAATATGGATAGCGAAGTGTCTTTAAGAAGGACACATAATGACGTAAAAGTGTCAATGTAATTTGGCTATGCACAGCTAGATGAGAATCCAATGCAAACGTAAACTCTTCCGGTTAAAAAGAAAATTACTTTCAACCAACCCATTAAATTATAAAAAACAATAAATTGATTAATTGATTATATTTAGAAAAATCATTTTTGCGCTGTTAAAGAATACGGATCAAAAATAATGAATGCGATAATTTATAATCAAATTTTTAAGTATTTTTTAAAAATATAAGTGTTTATCCTTACTTGGGTCTTGTTATAAGACTACAAGTTCACATATTTCAAATCCTTAAGCTAATTTCTAAACTTATGAGGTTAAAATTGTGCACATACCCTCCCATAACCCATTTATTAATTTGGGAATTTTGGGCATCGAGCTACCATGCATAGAATGGTGTAGATAGAATCTTAATTCTAAAAGATTACTTGTATTTTGAATGGAACATAATGGAGTGTAAGAATAAGATACTTATATATATGATAGGGTACCCTCTAAAAGAATCGTGGGTGAAGAAGAATGTGAGGTGTTTTGTGGAGGATATATAGCAATTATGGTAATCATGGTTATTTGAGGAAATTGAAGGTGGCGATTCCTGGGAGTATTAATGAGTAACACATGGACCATGTTCTAATGTGTTGCTTATCACTATGAACCGACCCAAGTATGGTGTCATTATCCCCAAAACCAAAGATATCCATTTCCCCTATCCACACACATGTCAAACTTCACGTCTTCTTCTTTTTATTTTTAAATGTCCCATTTCTTCATTAATTCCATTGTATAACTTTGACGTAATCAATACCCCTAACCCATACGGACATTCCATATTAATTAACCGTGAATAGTTCTCAAACAAATAGCATTCATTATATCTGTCCTAAAGATGTTGAAGCTGTTCTACGGGGACAAATTCCGTGTGTTATTCATCTATATTTTCAAAAGAAAAATATTAGAATATAATAAGTTCAATGCGCGTTAATTATCTTTTTCTGGACTGAGTACGCGTTAATTATATGGAGAGCGTCTTTTAGATATCTTTAGTCTTCCTCTCTTTTTTCATGAACTCTGCACTTTTTTATCAATACTTATTCAAAATATTCAATTTTATTTTAAAAATTTGACGAATTTATAAATTATATAATTCAAATAAATTCGTGTTGATATCCATAAAGAATCCGTGCCTTTGTTTTAATCTATATCCATCACTGACTACGTAGTTTTAGTGAGATATTTAAATTGTTTATATGCTTAGACAGTCGACGAAAATGGTTCACGCTAATGTTACTATATATAATTTAATGGAATTTTCTGTTTTCATTAAATTTGAACAGTTAAGATTTGGTTTCTTTAATTTTGAAAGAAGCTTAAAACGTAGTCTAAATTTACAATTTCGGTTTTAGTATGTATTAAGTCTTTGTAAGATTATAGTGGTTTAAAACAATGATTTAAAAATATGTTGATCAAAACCAAAATCTGATGAAATTGAAAGTAATAGTAAATTAATAACACTATACTAAGTACTATATAATGCAACAGAATATTTTTCTTCAAATTAATTATTGGCCAATTGATTAGCATGGATGCATCAAAAATGTAAACTAAGTTAGGGCAGGGTCCTTGTTTTGTGTGATTAATCCTATCCACAAGACCATAAGAGAGATGTACATTCAATGGGACTAGGCCAACCATTTTGACTCAATAATTTTATGCTTACACAATACACCCTCTATTTGTAGTAATACTCCAAAAATCCTCAATTTCCGCACTTCAATTACATGCCCATGTCATGTCACATGCCCCTATCCTATCTATCAAACCCTCTGTCTCTAACTCTGTATTATTATTTCAGTTCAAAAAAAGAAACTCTGTATTATTAATACAGGGACCCAAACGTCATTTTATAAATTATTTTGATCATATTTACATATTAATATATACATGTCAGAACTACCCATAATAACGCTGCCCGTGCCTAATGTTTAATAATAGTTAATAATAATAAGACTTTTTATCTCGTGGAATTTGGCTTTGCAATTTTTTGTTCATAAAAATAGGGGTGCCTAACCACGCTACTTTATGAGTTATGACCCCTCCGAGAAAAGGAACACTGTGTAGGCACGTGTACTGTTGAGGATAACGTGCACGCACGTTGCAATAGCAGAAACAGAGTACTGAAAACTCGTATATAAGCTCATGATAAAAAAACTCGTATATAAGACTTGTTCGATTCTGATGTTAAGAAAAAAATGGTTTGAAATTTTAAGTTTACTCATAGAAAGACAAAAAGGAATAGGATTGTGGTTGGGACTTGGGATTAAGAAATTGGAACGTTGATGTGTCTAATCATGTAATTCAGGGGGTCACATCTGGGAAATAGTGTGTGATTTTGTTGGAGGCAGGGACAGAAAGTTGCCCCCCAACTCATTTTTTATAAATCTTATATAATCGCGGGTTTAATCAACTTTATTGACTTAAATGATCCTAGATAACTCCCATGTTAAGCGAGGCTATTTTATATTATTACGAAAAGTGCTTTGTACCACCCCGACTAATCAGAATCTAGTGATTAATCATGGGATAAAGATGGGCTTGGGAATTTGTGAATTTCAACAAATATTTTTTTTAAAAAAAGTGCTGTATTGTTATACAAATCTTAGATGTCGATACTTTAGTGAAATCAGTTGAAATGACGCTAGGTTTTGTTTGAGTTCAAAAGAATGTTAATTTTGGTAGTTGACCCCTCTTCGTGAAATAATCGTCGACAAAAACAAGCGTGTAGGCCACGATTTTGATTTTTGAAGAATTCCTCGAACCATCTATCCTTTCATTGCTCTCTCTTGTCCTGTTTCACACTTCCTCATTTTTTAATTAAACTGATCCTTCCATATATTATTGCATAAAATGCATGTAATTTATTTTTTACATATCATTTGATAGTTCCTTTTTTCCTGGAATAGGTTGTTGTCTTAAATAATTATCCAATTTTTATTTACCGCCATTATTCTAAGCTTCAAGCAACAGTCCGAGTTAATCAGATCTAGAGAAGCAACATTTTTAATCGCTTGAAGCAAATAACTTGAAATTGTGAAGCTGATTGTTTCACAGGAGAATTTGATGCCTCCATCAATTCTCAGCTTTCTATATTCTATGTTGTTGTATATAATATACTCGATAGATAATGAACCCCGAAAAAAAATTAAAGGGGAAATGAAATAACATATATTTTGTTATATTCTATTGAGTTTATTCTATATAGAAAAACAGTGTGATTCGTCCCTCCAAAGCATGACACAGATCCACTCCGTATCACTTTCTTGAACCCCTTTTTCTATGCAATGCATTGGGACTTATTGACTTACCAAATTCACTCTGTGAATTGAGTTTACTCTTGAATCAATCCAATCTAGCTATCCCTTAATTATGTATTCAATTTTTACTTCTAACATTTTTATTCATATTCAAAAGGTTAAATGATTTAAATCGTGAAGCCCACTTTAGTCAAGAGGTGACTTTGAGTTAATTAAAAAGCATTCCTACCAAGAAATATCCCATTACCAAATGAATAAATTTAAGCTTAAGCTTTCTTTTAACTTTATTCATTTAGAGGGATTTTTATTTAATCGAAAACACGACAGTGAGATGGTAAGCGCGTGGTTAAAAAACGACAGTAAGATGGTGTCGTACAATCGGGATTTGAGTGAAAAACAAAGAGAAATGCTAACGTAAAAACCGTACCAATATACGTGTGAATTAAAGAGGCAATTAAGGGCGAAAGACCTACCCATATGCCTTAGTCAGTAGTTAGGGTCTTAGAGACAAACACGAAGCCTACCCCTCTGCTCTGCACAGTACCAAAACAGTAAATAAATTACTCATTTAATCAATTCCCCCTGCAATGGACCCCCCTCACCATTTTAAATCATTATTATTACAAACCTTACATAAAATATATAAGGGGCACAGTATTAATTAACTTCATGAAATTTTAAATTACGAGTAATGTAATTTGTTCTCAAATTATGCACTGTACATACAATACATACATACTACTACTACTTTATTTCCCATCCGTAATAACATGTGTCTGAAAAGAACAAAAGTGGACAACACACCAGCCTACCATGCTCTCTCGTAATCATTTTCAAAGGAACAATATTATTTTAATCTCTATTCAACAACATGATCCATCTAACCAAATAATTAAATAAAGCAAAGTGGTCATCTACTTCCCTTAAAAGGAAAGTGCCCATTTCCTCACCATCCTTGCTTGATTTATAAATATTAAGTAAGGCCTTAGATTGCCGTGTTTTCAGAGACCGGCTTCTAGTAAATTGAAAGGATTAGATTCGGACAAACTATATAATACTAATAATATAACATAACCTAACCATCCTTACAATCCTCAAGTACAAAAGCATGCATGCTTAATTGGAAAGAATAACACATAGCATCCATTAAAATAATACGGTCTCTTTTGGAATCATTGATCTCCCTCCCCCATTCCTGATCACATTCCACTTCCACTCCTTTCCCGATTAATTAATAATCCCTCCACAACTTTATCGGATATCATTGAAAATGCCAAAACCTCGCATTTTAAGACACCTCCTAATACACTAACTTAATTTATCTATTACTATATCTTACTTCATTCATCAAATAGCACAGTTCCAAAACCGACTTAAACACTTCTAAAATCCACGTAACAACGCAACACTTTCTGCCTCTTTCTCTCGGACACAAGCTAAGTCAGGATATGCATTAAGATAATCAGATACTCTATTTTCTTTCCACCACATCAAGATCAAAATTGAACAATCAAAGCAGACCCAAAACCACTGGGATAGAAGCAGCAAAGGAGTCATAATTAATTATAACCAAAATCTACTGTTTTCCATAATAACAATAATAACATAAACCCAGAAACTAAATTCCCTCTGGATATATATAAAAGATCTCGCTCATGTTAAATATCCTTAATAAAGGTGGTGGGTGGAAGGAAATTCATCATAATCTCATTAACAGAAACTAAACAAAAAAGAAAAATAAAAGAGAAAGAAAGAAAGAAAGAAACTACTAGCTTAAGCTTAATTACTCTATCTACCCGATGATCACCTCATATTATTTCTCCCGTCTTAATTATTCTCCACCCAAGAGACTAAGAAGACGACGACGACCCATTCGTCGCAACATTCGCACCGCCATCAATATTCCCATAGTGATGATCCTCACCGTGGGGTGCGCCGCCGCCGATTCCGCCACCATTTGCAGCAATTCCATGATGATGATCATCATGAACATGATCATGATCATGATCATGACTACTGTTAGTATTATCATCATTATTATTATTAATAGGAATAGGAATATTATTCCCATTAACAACATCAAACTTCTTGCCCAAAGTGTTCTTGTTATTATGCATCCAAACCTTGAGAACACTCCTATCAACCCCAACATCAACACAAAACTCGTGAACCAAGTCATCGTCCCTCCTCTGCATCTTCCACCCAACCCTCTCAGCAAACTCGTACATTCGCTCCTTCTGCTCCTGAGTGAACTTGGTCCGAAAGCGCTTCCTGGAATTCGAAGAGTTACCGTTGGTGGGGCCGGGATGGATGGGCCCGGGGCCGAAGGCGTTGGTGGGGGCGGCGGCGGAGTCGGGGTGGGCGGAGAGGCCGGCGGAGAGGGCGAGGAGCATGTGGGGGGCGGAGGGGAAGTAGGAGGAGGAGATGGGCGGGGGGGAGGCGGAGCTGGGGCTGCGGTTGAGGGGCTGCGGGGGAGGTGGCGGTGGAGGGGTTGGTATTCTATGACGTGGCTGGCGGGGGGGTCGTCGGGCTCGCGGCGGTGGAAGTTGCGGTGGCAGCCGCAGGCGGCGCATTTGATGGAGGAGGGGTCGGAGGGGGAGGAGGTGGGGGACGGCATGAACTCGCCGCAGCCGTCGAGGGCGTGGCCGCCGAGGGAGGCGGCGTGGTTTTTGAGGCATTCTTTGTAGGAGATTGGGGGTGGGGGTGGCGGTGGTGGGGGGTTCTTGGGGTGGCGTTTGAGGACGCCGTTGGAGAAAGATAACGGCTTTACCGTTACGGGTTGTTGGATCCGGGTTTGGGCTTCCGGGTCATGTTGTTGTTGCTGTTGTTGTGGTGGTGGTGGGGATTTTGGTGTGTTGGGGTTAAGTCCATTGCTGAAGACACATCTAGGGTCATGGAGGTGTTAGGGGTTAAGGGTTCATTAGGGTTAGGCCAGGCCAGGCTAGCTTTGTGTGTGAAGGTTATGAATTATGGGTTGTTTTTGTTTCTGAGGGAAGTGAGGTAATTGGAGGAGGGGGGAGGGGGAGGGGGTACTGTTGATAATGAGAAATCTGAGAGGAGGGTTATGTGGATGAGCTTCTTAACCAGTTAAGTTTTTTTTTTAACTAGGGTTCTAATATGTGGTTAAGGGGGTGGGGTCCAGGTGAGGTTAGGGGGGAGTGAGGGAGAAGCAATAATGAGGTGTGAGGGAGGGGGGGAGAGTTGACCGTGGGGGTGGTTTATTAGTATTACTTTCTTATTATATTTATTTTTTGTTTGTTGCATGGGCTTGTGAGAGACTGCCTGCAACTGCAAGTCTGAATCATTTACTGTTTCACATCTTAATTTGTTAAAGTTGGCAGTCAAGCAACTGCCCCCACTCCCTGCTTTCCTATTCCTCCCTCACTCTCCATCATTTTTATCCTTTTCGCTTTTTACCTCCCCGCTTTAAGTTTTTACCCCCGGGTGTTCTCTTATTTGGGGAAACCATTCACTTGGACATGAGTTGGCTACGTATACTTTTTTTTTTGATGAGGTTTAATCTAAAAAATGTTACCCGCATAGCTAAGGTTGTCCGGTTAAATCTCGACTCGAGGGATAGAAATGTTACTTACACAGTCAAGGTTATCCCCAAGCACCTCACAGGATTCGAACATGCGTTCTCATCCTAACAAAGATTGTAGTCCATTTACCAGCTCAATCAACTACCCATTGGTCAAATATAAAATTTATAAATCAAAATATTTGTTCCTATAATTTTTTTTGTTTGAATAACTATAATCTGATAAATTTATGAGAAGATAGATGTGTGCGTGATATGGACCTATTTGTTTAATCATGTTTAAAGGAAATTAATAATATACTCTCCCATAAATTTCAGAAATTTAACGACTTTTTTTCACTTGGCCAAGAAAACAACTTTTTTTCCAAAAGTTATGACATTTATATGTATATTTATCAGTTATCTATTGACTAGATCTTAACATCATGGTATTTTTTTAAGTCTACCAAATATGTTTAACAATTTTTGTTTGTATTTCCCAACTCTAAAAGTGTGCCTATAAACTATTTTTTTATATAACAATGTGCCTATAAACTAATTTTATTTGAATTTATCAATTTTCTGTTTATATTTACTAACTCTTTATATACGTATTTTATAAGTGACTTAACTTCCCGGTCATTTTCTGTTTGAGAACTCATTTTTAGAATGTATTTTGGGCTAAACCATGGGCTTTAAAATGTATTTTGAAAAATCGCTCAAATGCTCAAACTTTCAAAAATTTATTTTGAAATTTTTGTCACTTAAAATCATGGGTTTTGAAAAAGTCACTTTTTCTTATTTAGACAATGCATTTTCCCAAAATGCATTATGGGAATATATTTTCCTAAAATTTATTCTCAAAATGAGTTCCCAAACAAGCTGTTGTTGTATATAAACATGTGAAATCATTTTTACAATAAATTCAAGCAGCCGAGATATTCATTTTTCTTTTGTTCTTACCATTTTTTATCTAGTACATATGCAATAACTTTTTATGGCTGTGAAATTTTAAATTATTTGTGCTCATTCTTTTAAACATTGTCGGGGAGGAGAAAACCCAGCTTGTCTTTTTCTCCCCAAAAACAGGGTACATTATTGTTTAGGCCGTTTCGATGTTTTTCTTTATTTTTTTAAATTAAAAAATAATAGATCAGACTTATTTTAAAAACATCATTATAACCACATCGATTAAGTTAACATTGTTAAAATATCGTCTACATAATTCAAAATTATAATTTACAAATTAATTTATAAAATATGGTAACAATGATTTTGTTTAACATTAGTTAACTCATAAAATATCATAACAATAATTTTGTTAAACATTAAATTTGAATATGGGTAACCACGATCTGAAACGAGATACAACTAAAAAAATGAAAAAAGAAGAAAGAAAAATGATAGGATTAAATTGATGAGTTCTCTATATATGAAACTTCATAGAATATAAATATCATTAAAACATTCAGAATTTTCAGTGTTTATAAGTTTAAAATCTAAGTATTAATAAAAGACCTTGTAATTTAGTGGTACGACACCTCTTAAATAAGTGAGAGGTTACATGTCATCAAGTTATTATTAGTGATTACTTCTTTGATTCAAACTTCACAGTAAGTCTAAATATTAAATCCACTTGGTTAACTTTAAAATCTGCAAAATAAAATAACATAAATTCACGTTTTGAGAATTTGGGTTGTTATTTTGTGGTCCACTTACAGCAGAAGCTAGACGCTTGGTTGTTTATGTGGGGGTGGGGTGGCGACTCTGGCGGGTGGCGAGAACAGAGCAAATGTGCCAATTAGGATAAGCCCCATACTCTTCCCCATTTCTATTAATAAGGTTCGTTTTTTTAAAATATAAGCACACTTGGGCAATACTACCTCCGTACCTAAATATAAGATCACTATAAGTTCCTAAATATAAGATCACTACCTATTTTATCTCAAGTTTTGCCCAAACTACCCTTATACTCCCTCTTTTCATTGAAAACCCCTCCTTCTTTTCAAGTTAAGTAATTGAGGGGATTTTGGGAAGATCATGTAATTTTATTGTCTTCCTTATTCTCCCCAAATTAATTAAAGTGATCTTATATTTAGGAACGGAGGGAGTACTAAATAAAGGAAGATTATAGACCAGTAGTATTTGCTAGCTTTTCTCTGTTTGTTTTACAATCACAAAGCTGCATAATTCCCATCATTAACCCCAACTACACAGTATCCATTCAAACACCAGTAATGACCAGCAAGCCAATACAAACTAAATAGAGCGTAAAATCATAAAAAGGGGGAATATTAAAGGCTATCAGCTTATCAAGAGAGGGAATTCTTCAAAGTTATAAACCTTATTTTAGTTGAAAGATTTTTCTATAGGGAACTTTGGAAACATTTCTTTTTATAAATTTTAGTATTTACTCATTCATTGATGGTCTCAATTATTCCCTTTAATTGTTCTTCTTTCCATTCCTTATTTCATTTATTTTTCTATTCATTGATTACTTACCATTCTTAAAATCTAAAATAAAAAAGAAGATGAAAGAACAATCTCCCTAATTTTGACAACATGTGTCAAGAAAATGCCACGTAGGCTACATGCAGTGATCAAAGTCATAGTTTAATAAACCATTTCAATGTTCTCAAGGCTAGAGTCATTCAAGAAAACTATCGAAAATTGAAAACTAGGGCTGCATAAAAGGCGGGTAGAACTGCGCCAATATGCCTTAGGTCCTGTCTTAAAAATTTTAGGGCCAACATTTTTGGCTTACTACCTAGCCCAGTCCTATGTAGTCCGGGACTAAAATCAAGTAGGACATATCCTTCCAGCCACAGGACATGTCCTTCGGACCACAAAAAATGTCATTTTGGTTTTAGAACTTTTAAGCTAAATAAGAAAGAGAGAGTGTGAATAAAGGTATAATATTTGTGTTTATTGGTATTATCAAGGTTTGAAAAGTTGGATTGGACCGGGCGGTCCGACCGGTTGAACCTCCAACCGTCCCATAAAACGGTCCGATCTTGTTGTTCGACCGTCTGCAGCATTGAAACGGAGTTAGCTCGGGTTGACTCGCACGAACCGGCCTCAACCCGTCGAACCCGGGCAAATACGGGTTGCCCGGTTCGCTGCTTTCTAGTTCACTGGCGCCGTGTTTTGCTCCGCCAGACACACCGTCAAATGCTGCTGGGCCTCGCCGGAGATGAGGAACGAAGGAGAGTGAGGAACAAAGAGTGAAAACGAGATGGAGAAAACTGATCTTGTTGATGGGTGTGTTTAGTAGACGTGAGAAAATCTAGAGAGAGAGAGAGAGAGATGTGTTTTTGTTTAAGGATGTGAGGAGGTGAAGATGGTGATCGATGGAGGTGGTGTATTGTTGGGTGTGATTGGCGGCACAAAATCAAATGAGGGAGAGAGAGGATTAGTTTGTATATGAAAGGAAATATTAGGGTTTGGACTCACATTTTTTTATCAAAGTTTGGACTCACATGATAATTGCCAAAAAGTCCTTATGAGTTAAGCATATAATCCATATATCCATATATTATTAAATAGAGAGAAAAATTACCAAAAAGTCCCTATGTGTTTATCTTATTTATCTATTTTCTTATATATGACAATCAAATAGTATTATTTTATTATTTCCAAGTTGACCCGGTTGAACCACGGTTGAACCAATAACCATTGAACCAGTAGCTTGTCCGGTTGGATGTCCGGTCCGGTTTTTCGAACCTTGGGTATTATCATGCGATTTGAACTAACTCAACCATTAACCTTAATATAATTAAATTAGATGATTAGGTCTTATATTTAGAACTGGGGAGTGAGGTAAATAGCGTCCAATGCTCAAGGGTCATTGAATCAACGTGGTTACATTAACGAGCCAACCAACCCTAGTTGTGGTTATATTCCATGTTTTGGCTTTTCTCTACATTAACGAGCCAACCAACCCAACCTTTTAGGTTTGTTGCTTTAATTATGTAGTGGTAATTAACTTGTGTTTGCTCGCTCCATTACTACTCTAATCATATAGAGATGCCATATTTGCTCGTGGTCCCGGCTTTTCTGTTTTATTAAGCCGTTAAGAAGTGGCAGACCCAGCGTTAATTATTAACAGAGTCAGTTTGAGTTTATATTCCATGTTTTGAGCCTTTGTGGTTATTGTTAATGTCACTTGTTCTATTCATATATTTAACCATGAGTTTGACCAATGAGTTGTTTAGTATAATTGCACAATTTTTCTGTCATAAATGAGAGGTTGTGGTTTCAATCAAAATTATAACTAGTACGTCACATGTTAATAACTACCCGCCTTCAATTCAAAATTAAAAGAATCGTGAGCTTGTTATTATTTCTCCCATTTAATTTTCAGCTCTTACGAATATTAACAGATATATTTGTGGAACCATTTTCTTTGCTCATCAAAATGATGAACAGGGTTGGTTAGATTATCCAGTTCTAATATTGACAATCCCTAACGAATATTAAATTTTTATTTAAGTGAAAACTAAATTTTTAACACAATGATAGCTAATATATCATTGTTAATTTATAGTTTGTATATATTAAATGATTTTTTAAAAAATAAATAATAAAAAATTTGGACGATCCAAGTGAAATCGCAGTTGCTTATTATCTTTCTAATGAGTTGGGAAAATAGTTCCTAGTGTGTGTGTGTGTGTATTATTTATATTTATATCTATATATGTATATTTATATATAAGAATAAATTAAAGAAACTGATTTCTTTTGTTATTTATTAAAAAAATACATCTCAATCTTAAATTTCCTTCTAAAACCTTACATTTGGAAGCTGTAGCGAGAGAAAAAAATTTAGAAGCTATAGAATTCACAAAAGCAATGCATATAAATGCAATGATGTGTTATTACTTTTTGGTGAGCTGTTAATTGTGTTTGAAGCCCGGTATGGATGAAAACATGTATTTGAATATTGGGAAATACTCTCATTTGTAGAAGGGACAACTCTACCTATTTGGGCATAACTATTACTCTTCATGTCCGAATTAGTCAGTCGTCAATAGACACCGAATTATCAGACGATACTTAACAAAAAAATGTTATGGCCTATGAAACTTGTATTTTTTTGGTAAAAATTCTAAATCTATATTCTCCATGTTATCTTTAAAACGATAATTCAGCTCTACTTTTTTTTCTTTTACAAAATGATAAGCAACACTAGAAAATAGTACAAATGTTCAAATGTACGTAGAGGAAAATTATAGAAAAGGCAGGGTAAACATAAGCTAGAAATTCGTGTGTTATTGGCAATGGAAATAAGCAATTGAGGAAAATTCTAAAAAGCAAGAGTGAAGAAAAGATAAAATGCCCACTGGTGTGTTATTGGTAATGGAAATAAGCAATTGAAGAAAATTCTAAAAAACAAGAGTGAAGAAAAGATAAAATGCCCATGATGTCTTTGGCAATAAGTATAGAAGGAAGATCGAATCCCTTGACAGGAATATTGGAATGTTCCTTTTTCATCCAAATTTCTAGATAGCGTGAGTGAGGAGTGAGGAACCGGGTCTTAAACTCTACCTGACTGTGAAGTGGGATTGGAGTTTAGACAATAACTTCTAAAACCAATTCAAAGCACCTAAATAATACTCCATCTGATCCTAAATATAAAACCTAATTGACTTTCTAAAAAATCCTATAAAAAAGCAAAATAAATTAATTATAAATTGATTTACCTAATTTTTTCCCTTAGATTAGTTTATTTTTACCTATAATCTAATGTATAATCTAAAAATATATCAAATATGTCATGATTTAATAGCCTATTTTGTAACCTTAACCTCTCCAAAAAAAGTTAATTAGATCTTATATTTAGGATCAGAGGTAATATATCTTATTTCTCAGTTAATATCAAAGATTTTCTTTTTAAAAATTCACAATTTTTTTGCGATAAAACCTTTTAAAAATTCATAGGCTTCTCATAATCTAATTCATTCAAAATTACCTATTTCAAATTATTTTTTGTTTTAAATGCTCATAAAATTTTAATTGTCACAACATGTAATAGTTTATTATCATTATACATTATCAATGTCCATGTAAACATCTTAAGTTAGAAGAATCAGCATTTTTAATGCTTAATTTCTTTTTTATATAAAAAATTTAGGATAGGACTTTGGTTCATCCATTGTCCAAAGGCACATCTCGTAAGTTGTATACTAATCTATTGGGGTATGTTCTTATTAGGCTCTAGAACGTAACAAACAAGTCATATTTCTGTCAACACAAATAGGTTTTATGCAGATTCACTTAATTGTATGTGGAGATTTATCCTTAAACACCGCGACTAAAATCACAACTATGTGGTTCTCCCCAAGAATGAAATGTACCTACCAAGATGGTTAAATGTCCAACAAATTATGGGTATTTTTAATGCTTAATTTTGACTAATTAATTGTTACATTTGAAGTACTGAATTCTATTGACCATGTTGATGGATCGGTCTTCGGCTCATCGGATTTCAGATGGGTGTGACGGGTCCTAAATATTCTAAGCCATTGAAATTATCCACATCAATATCAATTCAAAATTAATGAAATATAATTTTCAAATTGGGAGGGAAATTTGAGTGATTTTAGTTAAGTTCCTTATGTTCTTTGGCGTGTAACTTGTTTCCCCTGCTGCTCCTAAAAAAAAAAATCCTTTTTATAGAAAAAAAAAAAGCAAGAAGCCAAGAAGTGTAACAAAGTGGAGAGTAGGTTGAAGAAAAGCATCAATCAATTTTGCGATGGAGGAAAATAGACCACTTTGGTTATATTCATTGGCCTTTCAACACACAAATAATATTTTATTTGATTAACTTAACTCTCTTTTGAGTCTTTCTCACTTTGCATCCTTGTATTTTCGCACAAGAGCTCTCTCCTCCTCAGTCGGCAAATTCCATATCCTCTAAATATTGAATTTTTTCTCCGATTTCTACTATTTAATTTTGACCCTCTATTAATTTTAAATATATGTCTTTTATATTATCTATGGGGGAAATCCTAGATAAGGGATAATTGAATTTCAAAATCATTTTAACTAATTGAATAACATGATTAACTAGTTGAGTAGCAATATTAATTACTCAAAATCCTATTTATGAAAGTTTGAAATTTAACTATAATTTATCTGAGATTTCCCCTTATCTATCTATATGAAAAGTTGTGGACACTTTATATATATAGTAGCAGCAGTAGTAGTTATAACAATAACAACAAAGTACAAGAAAAACTCTTTCTTCTAATAATGAATTGTTGTGACAATTAAGTCTGGATTTTAGGGAAAACTGCACGATTAAATTACTCACTAAGTGTTTCAACGTAAAACTATATCTCTTTTTTGTCAGTTCATAATATAACAGTTCAAAATTTGAATGGTTTTGATCTAAAATATAAGAGTTTACATTTACGTTTTCTACTTTACTCCTGACTTTTTTTCATATTTATTAATGGTTACATATTTCTCTCTCCTAATAGTATCAATAAATAGGGGCAACATTAGAAAAAAAATTAAGTTCAGACATCCAACTAACTTTTACATGTTTTCTTAAGAAGAATGTTTTGATGGCTGAACTCTTATATTTCGAACTGGGGAGTACTTAATTCGATTATTTGAAGTTCAGTTAAAAATTGATTATTTGAAGTACATTATTTAAATTAGTTAAAATAACATGGTATTATTATAAATTTATAACACTAACTATACATTTAGCATAATTTCCCTTCTCATTCTCTTATTTGTTTATATTTATTGGTATTGGAGCGTGGAATTTGGGTAGGCCACGGGCCTAGCTTGAACGAGCCAAACTTATTTAGACATTATTCGAAAAAACCAGGATCATATTTTGAAGGTCTGGCCTTGAGGTGACGGTCCTCGGGCTATCTCAAGCCTCATGTTTCCCAAATAGCTTTTCCAGTTCCAAATGTGTCGTTGCTAACTAAAACAATGAAATTTTGTTAAAAAACATAACTGTGATCCAAAATTTTGTTCAAATATTGAGTATTATCAACTCAAAAATTCAAAATATAACACATATAAAAAGACAATTAGATATACATCAAGTCGAAAATAGTTAAATACTAAGTCTAGAAATCAACTGTCAACACGCCTCATTATATAGAGGGTTACGTAAGGTCCAATAAACTATTACGTACTGTTCACATATTACAATTAAATAAAGTACTGCACAAAGTCATAACGAAGAAAAGTAAATTCCATAAACTACCATAAACATTAAGAATCATTGAATTGTTATTCTCTTGGCCAACTTCAGTATTATCAACATCAAATATATATGTTGTACTTGACTACTAGTATGTTTTGCCCTTCTTCTTTTTTTGGTTAAACATTGTCTGGTAATTCGGCGTCTATTGGCAACCGACTAATCCAGACTCGGGTTAGGAGTGTTGCCCACAATAGATAAGGTTGTCCATTTTCCCAATGAGAGCGCTTCTCGGGATTCGAACATGCGTTTTCATCCTTACAGAGTTGTAGTCCACTTACCAACTTACTAGCCCAACCAATTACCCATTGATTGTTGTTCTTCTTCTTCTTTGGGTAGAAAGGTTGTGCTCTTCTTTTGTAGACAAAATATCAAGTCTTTTCTGTTAACCAAAAAAAAAAAATATCAAGCTTTTTTCTTTTTTTTTTTGTTTTTAAAGTATTGTAACAATATATTTACACAAGAAAAGCCGACCCCAATTCCTGAATCTAATAAGCATTGATATAAATAATATGAAAAGAAGTTTGGAAAAATTACAAAGAAATTCTATAGGGTTTTATTTAATACCTAAATAATACAAAATGTATGGGGATTTGGTTAAATACAACAGAGATGGATGCAATATATAAAACAGTGAGGGTCATAATCAGAAAAATAATGAAGGAGTGATCATTAATTGTGGAGGAAGAAGCAATATTATATAAATTAATAAGATAAGATAATTGTGAAACATGTGTAGGTGAGTATGGTGGAGCATCAGCCTAATTTGAGAGTAAAGTGGGGGTGTAGTTTTCAAGCCGACGCGCCATTAATCAAGGCATGGCCCAAAGATCCCTCCGATAACTCCCTTTCATTCCATTTACTATTTTATTAAATTATATGCCATTCATTCCTATTTTCCTTTTGATTAATCTCCCTTTCTTCACTCTCTTATTCATGCCACACCCTCTCTCTAGCTACCATTATCTCGATGCCCCGGCCCCCTCCACGTACTTTTTGTCTTTCTCTTCCATTATCACAAATATAAGATTCGTTGTCAATGATAAATATTTAGGGTTAAATATCATGCCAATAAACTATTTCAAAAGTATCAATTTAACAAAAACAAAAATAAAAAGTTCCATTCTAACCAATGAACAAAAAAATTGTTCATTTTGGCTAATAGACTACTAAACAGTTCTCCCCACTTAAGAATGTCACACGCAACCACAAGTGTAAGAAGGATATTTTAGTATTTTCCAGTAGTTCTTGGCTAAAATGAGTCATTTTTTTCATTTGGCCATAATGAGACTATATTGTTCGTTGACGGAATTGATACTTTCGAAATAGTTTATTGAATAGAATGATATTTGATCCAAATATTTATAGTGATACCACTACCAACCACGCTTTGTCATGGTTAAGGTTAAAGACTCAATCTTAACATCAACATAATTGTGTGTATTAATTTGATTGTATAAAACAGAATCAAAGAAGTCAATTAACATCTCTTAAATAGAATAATTTATATATAATCTTTTCTCATTCCCCCAATTTTTGAATTGGTGTTGTTATTGGAGACGTCCTAATTTTTCTAGCCATTGTTTCGGAATTCATAGTGGGTACCAATACTGGTCATTACAGTCTGCACATGACCACGACTCATTGAAAGACCCGTATAGCCAAAACATGCAACTCAATATTTCCTCCACTTGATTCATCACCTTACATGTCTTTGCTTCATTATCTAATTCACATCCTCCATTATCCAATCATCTCTGTCAAAAAAATGAAATCGATAGATTTTAAAATTTCCTTGCCATTTTCTTGTTGCCAAAAATTCCCTTGCAATTCTCAGGAATCATTTACGCTCTTGAACAAACATTACAATTACAATAGTTTGAGGGAGGATCCACTAATTATAACCATACAGGAACTGTAAAAGGACGGGGTAGAGGTGACGCACTAAAGTTTCCAACAAAGATTCAAAGAAAAGCAGTTCTAAACATTAACCATGGAACACCAAGCATTAATTATCATTACCCTTGATCATGTGAGCTGTCGCTCTCAAAAAAATAAATTTATTGGGCCTTGTTGGTGGAAAGAGGCCCAGTAAATCGGGTAAATATCGGGTAAAGTAAATTTTTGTGGGGGCGCGGTGAAATGTAGGGCTAATTAGAGGCCCATGAAGGCAAAAGAAACAGGCCTATAAATATCTGAAGACATTTCATTGTAACATTATAATGGCGTCTGACAAATTTACCTAATAGTCATTCTCAACTGTCACAGAGTTTCAGAAAGTTGGTATGAAAAGCATCCCAAAATGAAGATTTTCTGGGCCTACACGCATCTTCTCTTCCTCAACCACAAGTTCAGAATGTTAGAGGTTGGCCCCAAAAAAGAAATGAGTGGAAAAAAAATCAAAATGTGAAGCAAATAATAATGGGGACTAACCCACAGTGGCAAAATCGTTATTAAATGGAAACGTATATAGACATGCTTCCTAGGGGTGATACAGAAGATTGCTTAGAAGTTTTGAGCAGTATTATTGATGTGCCTTAACCAACTGAATTATTGTCTTCTACATACCACCGACTTTGTAATATTCGATTAGGACAGCACACAGCGCTATACTTAGGATTTCACATGATAATGTAATTCGGTTGTGATACTATGGAGATATATAGTTGACACCATATTCTTTAATTTCTCCACACCGATGTAGATGGTCGGACCAGGGCAATGATGCCCCGACCGAATTTTGTTGTGAGACTCTTGGAGAGCCCATTGATTGTTTTAGGTATTGGGCTTATGACAAAATTTTAAATAATTAAATGCGCCTAAATCTGAAATGGGCTTTTGTTATGATATGATGATAATAGGTTTGGGCTAGGACTCACTTTCGGTGCTCATCTTTTTTATAGGCAAAAGCGCTCATTGTCTCTAGAAATACTATTTCATTAAACAATGATTTTCGCTTTCCACTAAAAATTTATCTCATCACCGAATAAGTTCTATTATGGATGACATATATCTTTAGTGGGAGACAACAAGATGAGAGAGATGAGCAATGATTTTTTTTAAAAGGAAACAAGAAAATGAATGAATGATAAGTATAAATTTTTATTTTTTTATTGGTAAACACTGAACTCGCGTTTTAAGTGGATGACCAAGATCCAGTTTTATTTAATATAACGATGTTTCTAAAGATGACAAACACTTTTTATTTATAAAAAGATGAGCACCGAAAGTGAGTCCGTTTGGGCTATGATAATATGCAAAAAAAAATGTTTGGTTGGTTTAATATGATAGCACATTTGTAATTATTGTGAAAAGACTTAAATGTCTCCACTCTATCAACAATTGCAAATTAGTAATTAACAACTGGAGCATGCACATTAACAATTGGGTCATTTGAATTAACTTCTCTGTTAACAAATGCGCATTCCTTATTAACAATTGCAGCGTATCTATTAACAATTGCAACTTACCAATTAACAATTGAAGCATACTCATTAACAATTGAGCTAGTTGAATTAATTTCCTGTTAACAAATGTACATGCCCTATTAACAATTGTACCGTATCTATTAACAATTTCAACTTAACAATTAACAACTCGAGCATACCTATTAACAATTGAGTCATTCGAATTAACTTGGGTGAGAGCATTTAAGTCTTTCACAACAATTATAAATGTCAAATAAGTACCTGATTTCTTAATGGTTCTTTTCGAAGTTTGAGTTCCTTAATTACACTTTTGGACAATCAGAGGGATTTATTTGTCATTTTCCCTTATACTTTCCCTTAATTTTGACTTGGTATGTATCTCCAATAAAATAATCGATTTCGCTGCAATTAGTTCATATAAGCGTTTAATATTAATAATGTAAATTTCTATAGTTTTAATCAGGAAAATTTATACCAATTTAAGAGAGTAAAACATACGGGTACGAATTTAATTTGAGAAAAGTACATTATTACAAACTAATTTCCCAAAAAAAATAGGGAAGTGTGGGCACCTTCTTTATATGTGAACGAGAAAGAGGATGGATAGGGACTCTGGAATGTGTTTACAAAAGGGAACGGTGGGTATTAAATGCATAGAACGAATAAAAGTTGAATACAGGTTGGTGAAGTGATTAATAAACTTGCATCTAATGTAAAACCAGATCTCAATAATATTCATCACCCTCTAAATATCTAACCTATTTATTTTTCCTTTGCCTTTTTCAAACTCTATTCCTAATTTCCCATTCCCTCTTTTTCTTTCTTTCATTTTCAAATATTTGTCTTTGAATTTTTTTCAAACACCGTGCTCATACTTTTTCATTATAGAGACACACCTTTGTTCTTATAATGAAAAATAAAATGCCTAGAAATTGCCGATATTCAATTATTCAAAGTAATTCATATTTGTGACACGGTAATGAGAATTGAGAACAGGTTTTTATTGCCCAGGGAAAACTTTAGGTCAGAGATAATACTTCGAAACGAAGAGAGCGAAATCCTTACTCATCCAATTCATTAACTGTTTTCATCTTTCTCCTCTTCTCCCTCTTTCACATGTTTCAGTCATATCATCTTAACACGGGTTTCATTACTCTTTCATGAGAAAGTACTTCTCAATTCTCATCGTAAATATAAAATTCACACTATCCAAAATTTGACATGAATATTCAAATTGAAAATTTTTAAAAGATCACTTTTTCAAATGATCTTGTATCTAGTAAAGTAAAAAATTATTAGAAATATTTAAAAAAATTCGAATCATTGAGATAAATTTAAATAATCTACATTAAGATGCGATACACACACTATCTTAACATGGAATGTGATTTCTTTAACTTGCTATCTACTCTCACATCCTCTTCTTATTTTTTTTATTGGGTTAAGTTGCAAATCCTCCCCAGAAGTTTACCAAAAGTTGCAAACACTGAAGTTGTTTTAGGTGCAATTTTACCTCAGAAATAAAATATTGTAGCAATGTTGCTACACCGTTAAATCAAATGATAAGCGTCATCTCCTTCAGTCCATGTGGAAGATAAGGTTGGATTGTGATCCCACCAAGAAGCGACACTTGAACCGAAGAGAGGTGCAAATACACCCGAAAGTTTTCAAAATGTTATAGATCCGCCCCCTGAAGTATTTTTAGGTGCATTTTACCCCAAAAATAAAATATTGGTGCAATTTCACACCAAATTTAACTGTATGACATTAGTTGAACTTATTATGTTGACGTGGAATCCATATAAATTGTTTTTCTAGCTAGTTCTAAATTGCAAGTCAAATTCATTAATGGAAAAAAAGAATTAAATGTTAATCTTCTTTTTCATCTATTTCAAATTGCAGAATTAAAATGTAAAGCACAGAAATGTTGGATATTGACTAGCACAAAAATAATATTTTAAAATGAAGAGATTAGTTAGTCAGTGGTGTATAGAGAATCAACAAGACAAGCAATAAATCTCGAATTTGAGTAAATTACCAATCAAATTCTTGCACCATATATATATGCACCATGCACCATGTAAAATGTACCCACCACATGGGGGGAACAGATAATGTTTTATTGATGGTAATGAAGGGAATAAGCTAACTAAGCTTGATATACAGACCAAATGACCAATCACATACATATCTAGTAGCTATATAAGGTTTAAAGGGATATAATTTGATAAGCACAAGAGAGAGTACTACTTACTTTAATTCCCCAACAATCCCCATATTCCCTCATTCCAATATTCATCTACCTGGATACCCACCTCAACTGCTTAACTAACAAACTCAATATCTCTTCAATGCATGCAACGGCCAAAAAGAAGATGTCTTTCAATGGCCGGTCGGATAAAGGGGGATAGAATGTTAATTTTATTTGGCCGTACATTCAAAGCAGACCATCATCCTCATTTAGCTACAACCACACATCCCATTGGCACTGTATATATAGTTATATATCCATTTTACAAATTGTTTAATTTTGAATTCAACATCTTCCCTGTCCATGAGGATACTCGATAAATAATTTTTTTTTTGGGCCTGAATATAAATAACTTCTGATGACTCTCTCTCTCCCCCCCCCCTCTAGCTCCTCCCTCCCTCCCTGTGTGTGTGTATTTTACCTTATATATACCATCATACTAAACTACACTCCCATATATCCAATCAGATTCTTATCCTCCCTCTCCCCATTTTGCCTTCTCTGTTTCTATCAAGTTTCAGTGGCCTATGGCTAGGTTTTTCTCATCTCTGATCCTGGTTTTCATGCTCATTTTCATGCTTCACATAATGGTTAGTCTCTCCTTAGCTATTCTTAGACCTTTTCTTTTGTTCGGATCTGTATATTATTGTCGGAGATTCAATTGTACATGGGATATATGATCTCTTGGATTTTACTTACTTACTAGTACTCGTTAATAATGTAGGTCATGGCTTCTCATGGCCATGGAGGCCACCACTACAATGACAAGGTGACGTACCCTTTCTAGTTATATGTATGTATATATGTATATATATCCTTCTTTGAGAGGAGAATTAAAAGATTAATTAAGTCCGTTTTCTTTTTAATTACGTTGGGCTACCTAATTAAGATGCTAACTCGTGTTGTACTTGTAAATGGTGATGTATATGTTTGCAGACAAAATTTGGACCCGGCAGTATTAAAAGCTACGGTGAGTTAATTAATTCAGTGTGCTTTATATCTTTTATTCTCTTTTTTATGCTGTATATATAACTAATATAAAGATGTGCATTATGATGAAAAATAAACTAAAATTTGAGCAGAATGCCCATCACAATGCACAAGGAGGTGCAAGAAAACACAGTACCACAAAGCGTGCATGTTTTTCTGTCAGAAGTGTTGTAAGAAATGCCTGTGTGTTCCTCCAGGCTACTATGGTAACAAAGCTGTGTGCCCTTGCTACAACAACTGGAAGACAAAGGAAGGAGGTCCCAATGCCCTTGAACCTTCATTAGCATATCTCTCATTATTAATTAATAGCATCGTTAATTGTAACACTTGCATTTAATCTCCTACCTTAATTTCCCAGATTGACTACTATATGTAATGTTGTTGCAATGATTATGATTAAATTTCACTTCTGATGCATTATTTAAATGGTAACTGGGGCATGTAAAGGAAAAAAAAAATACTTTTATATGACTTCCAGTCATGGACATTGTGGTCGCAGGCTTCCCAATAAGTTTCTTAAAGGTTTTAAATGCGGCCCACTCGTTTACTCCCTTTTATTGGTTCAATCCATATTGACATTTTTGGGTAAAATAGACATTTATTAAAAAAGTGAAATTAAAAATAAATTATTTTATAGTTCTCGCTTAATTGGGTGAAATGGACAATTATGTAGGGTAATTAAAACGAGGGTCTTCATAATCACTATGAACATAATTCGCCCTTTGTACTAAGTGGGTTCTGTATATTCAGTCCAAAAATAAAAGTAGACCCATTGTATGGACTAGTTCACAGCTTTTGCGTATGGATGTTGTCATAGCTAGCGCTAGCCTTCCATTTTATATGCTTCGTTCCTTTTTCTAATGTCAATGTATATACTTTCAGTGTATAGTATAAAGCTGGACTTGAATTTTTAGCCTAAAAAATGGAAGTGGGCTTAAAAGGGCCGGTTTTGTAGAACCACAGGGTTATAAGGGCTATCCCTGTAGGGCCGACCTGTTAGGCACTTCAATATTTTATTATTTTTAATTAGATAGAGTAATATTTTATTATTATTTAATTTAGACTAAGTGCTCTATGTGGTGCTTATAACTTCATTTTGATCAACTGCATTTCTAAAATTTAAAAATTGTTTATTTTTTTTTCAGTGGTACAAAATTACCTTTTGAATTTCAAAATTTCGAATAGGTGATTCGCATTTGTTAATACATATACTTAAGGGACAATTGCATCTAGATCTCAATTAAGAAACTTAATTTCAAAGGGGTCCTACAGAGTTGTTACCATTGTTAATGAAGACTATTGCAGTTAAACTGTTGATAGTAGTCATTAACAACTCCTTGAGACCTATTTGAAATTAATTCTCCTATTTGGAACTTAGGTACAACTGTCCCTATATTTAATTAGTTTTCATATGTAAGATATTGAATCTAGTCACGTATCCACGTGTTTCCACTAATTTTTATTCTCAAAGAATGAGGGGTAAAATACTTGATCAAAAAAGATTTTTTTTGTCCTTATAATTGGAATGAAGATCGTGAATGGATCTATACGTATGTTTGTATATATGCGTACAAATAATAATCTTCTCATTTGAGAATGATCAAACAAGGAACAATTCTTTCAAAAAAAATTGAATCCACCTAATTTATAATTAATAAAATAATTTATTACTTGGGGAACTTTGAGAATAGAAAGGAATAACCCGATTGAGTTCACGGATTTAGCTAGGTCAAGAGACCAATGAATGATTTTTTATATTCAATACATTGTTAGAAAAGAGGAGACAATAATCAATAATGAAATCAAATCATACATAATGCAACTGGCCAATTCCAAATATTGAGTAGAGATGTGAACGACTAATTTATTAGATTAGGAAACACCCCCCCCCCCCCCCCCCCCCCACCACCACCCAAAAAAAAAGTGTTTATGGTTAAGTCGGTTAAGCTATTATGGACTCACAATATTTGAACCTATATGGCTGGCATGAGTTCAGGAGAGGGAATGAGTTGAGCATATGATAGCTACTCAAGTGAAGCGTTTTCCTTATGAGTTGTGACATCTTCCTTGATTAATCAACAAATTGTTAAATGAGTAAGTACCCTTGGAAAGTAAATTCAAACACGGAGAAATGGATTTGTTAGAAGAGAAGAAAACCTTTTAAATTCTAAACTTTGAAAGAGGTTAGTTTCACTTGGTCAAAAAAAAAAAAGAGGTTAGTTTCAAATTTAGAAGGTGTGAGGATGTCCTCCATTCTTAAAACAAAATTTTTAATTTATGTAGTTATTATACATAAATACTAGTCAAAGCTTGAAAATGCCATTTCAGAAGTTTGGAGAGTACTGATAATTGATTTCAAACAATTTTCTTTTCTGATTAATTCTTTCGTGCGTATTTAAAATTTTCATGTGTTTAATTTTTTTGCCATTTATACCCGAAGCCAATTAATAAATGACATGCAGGAATAAAAGATCGTCCTTCAAGTGTACGCTATATATAGTATGAAGTTGATACCAAATATCTATGATTCTTTTTTTTGGTTTAAATATCTATGATTCTATAGTAACATATAAATGATTTAAATACACGAAAATATTATTATGAAGTTGATATCAAATCTCTATGACAGTATAATAACAAATATACTACGCGGTGGGGGAACCCTGGGCATTTTCAATTTTTATCCTTTAAAATATTTTTTTTATAAAACTTATTGCCAGAAAAAATCTATAAAACCGTTTTTAAAAACGGAAAAAAAATTGAAAAAAAACTCTATTTGAATTATATATTGTTTTAAAATACTCTCTCCCGTCTTAATTATAGTATTACTTTGATTTTTTGGTGAAATTTAAGACACAAATTTAATTACTCTAAAATATATATATTTATCCTTTTCCCCTCAAAATTTATTTACCTTATAAACTATCTTATAATATAATTATATGTAAGATACATTGAAATTAAGTGGACTACTCCACTTGTTTAACATTAAAAATTAGTCAAAGTCATTTTATATTTAGAACGGAGGAAGTTAATTAAACCATATTGAAAATAAGAAAACGGTAACTAGAGAGTGAAATTCTAACTCGTTCTAGAGGCAAAGAGCTCAAGGAATCACTCGACTGATCTAACAGTTCTTCACTTTTTATCTGATTTTTTGTGGAAACCAAAAACTATTTTACATATTAAAAAAATAAAACAACATACTATAGTAACAGTTTTTAATTTTAAGAACAAATCTGTTAACATGTTTTTTTCTTTTTAAAAAAATTAAAAAAAAAAGGAAATTGGAAACAAACCAACAAGCTAAGACATAGATATAGACATGTAATGTCTCATCATAAGCATAAACAGGCTTGAGTGCATAGAGGAAGGCATATATTAAACAGAACGAAGGCTAGTAGGTCATTGTTCATACATTATAAAAAAAGCATAATAAAACTAAGGAAATGAAATAGAAGCAGCTTCTCCCTCACCATCAGATGCTTAGCTAGTTAGCTATGGATATAGGGTAGATCTTGTCGCCACCACAGCTCGCGGCGGATTCCTTTCCTCAAAGTGCCGGACGATCGCGGATCTATAATCATCAGTTCCACATATTAATTAAGGCCTAGTTTAATTAGCCAGTATTTAATAAGCAAGTATTTTCCTCATATAAGAGATAGTTAATTTTTTTGTGAGAAAAAGGAAATTATTTAAAACATTTGATCAAAATATATTTTACGACATATTATAATATTACATGTTAACTTATAAGTCAAATAAATTAATGGGAAAATGCCAAAAAATCTCTCCGAATACCCAAAAGGACAATTCAGGAACCTAAACTTCCAAAAGGACTATGAAGGAACTAACACTCACTTGACATTTTCAAATGTTGTGAAAAGACTAGATTGCCCTTAAGTCTTTTTTTTCTTCAACCTTCATCCTCAGCCTCCCTCCTCCTCCCCAGCCTCCCTCCTCCTTCCCTCCGCCTCCCTCCGCCTCCCTCCTCCTTCCCTCCGCCTCCCTCCGCCTCCCTCCTCCTTCCCCAGCCTCCCTCCTCCTTCCCTCCGCCTCCCTCCTCCGACCTCCCCTGCCTCCATCCTCCTTCCCCCCACCTCCCTCCTCCACACAGACCCACCCCCCCGCCTCCCTCCTCCTTCACAGATCTGGCCGCCGGGGTGGGTCTGTGAAGGAGGAGGGAGGCGGGGGGTGGGTCTGTGTGGAGGAGGGAGGTGGGGGGAAGGAGGATGGAGGCAGGGGAGGTCGGAGGAGGGAGGCGGAGGGAAGGAGGAGGGAGGCTGGGGAAGGAGGAGGGAGGCGGAGGGAAGGAGGAGGGAGGCTGGGGAAGGAGGAGGGAGGCGGAGGGAAGGAGGAGGGAAGGAGGAGGGAGATTGGGGAAGGAGGAGGGAGGCTGAGGATGAAGGTTGAAGAAAAAAAAGACTTAAGGGCAATCTAGTCTTTTCACAACATTTGAAAATGTCAAGTGAGTGTTAGTTCCTTCATAGTCCTTTTGGAAGTTTAGGTTCCTGAATTGTCCTTTTGGGTATTCGGAGAGATTTTTTTGGCATTTTCCCTAAATTAATTCATTGAAAAAATTTAATGTAAATTAACTTATAAATAATTTATTTAACTTTTTATTTAGAATTTTATAAAAAGACACATACGTCGTATATTTAGAAAATTGGGGAGTAATATCTACAGTGGAGTAGTGTTAAACTGAAACCTCAATTGCAACTATAATTAAATAACTAATAAAACTATACTCACTGGCATTCGTAAAGGCATGACAAGAGAGACAAGGGTGCAAGCAGCATCAAAATCACCTGTGACCCATAATTTAAACCACTTAATTTCTCAGAGGTCAAATATATATATGTGATAAAAAAACATGAGTGAAGACCCAAAAATGATACATAACTATTGGCCAATGAACAAAAATAGTACATAACTATTTCAAGGTACAAAAATTATACACAAATTTTACCATGTGATAAAAATGGTATTTTCACTAGTATGACAATAATATTAAACATGAAATGTCCAAATGCCCTTATATTTAATTAAACTTTTACCGGACGACGATTAATTTATAAGGGCATTTTGGACTTTTCAGGTTTAATATTATTGTTATATTAGTGAAAATATAATTTTTGATCGCATGGTAAAAGTTGAGTATCATGTTTGTACCTTTGAATAGTTATGTACTATTTTTGTTTCTTATATATCATTTTTGGACGTTGGCCCAAAAAACATTCAATACATATTTTCTATAATTAAAAGGCTCGCGCGCGCACAATATGCTCTTACCACGAACAAAATGTTGAAGGCTTTCTTGGGCGCCTTTTTGGTTGTCTTGGAGAAGGTGAATACATCATTCACCACCAGCACCACCAGAAACTGCACCCACGTACATACAAAATAAACATGTGTACAACCAATGCTAATTAGACCCAAGAATGTATATGCATATGGATATGAAAAGAGAGTGAGAGTAGAGATCGAGGAGTTACGAGGACAAGCAAGATCGCATAGAGCAACCCACGGCAGGGAACCATTAAGTGGGCCCAGCGAGAAAGATCAAAGTGCCTCCTCTCTGGTTGTGGTTGTGTTCGTGGTTGTGGTGGCTGCAGAGTAGGGGATTCCACTCGCGTCATAGTTGTAGGTGTACTTGTTGGACTCCCACTCTCCAGCACCATTCTAATGCCAGCATAATTTCAATCACACACAAAATCATAACATATATGTATACACATAAATATATACTATGTTAATTAAAGACAAGAGACATACAGTGCATATATATAGGGAGAGGGGTGGTGTATAGGGACTTGCCTCGCCGTCTGATTTGATGATGAGTCTTCAGTCGACGTCACAGAATAATCAGGACCATAAGGCTACGCATTCAAAATAAACATATTTCAAATATGATTATTGAAATGCGAAATCTTCAGTCCAAAAAAAAACGAAATGCGAAATCTCAAGTTTGAGGCTATTTTATATTTACGTATGTGAAGGGGACTCCAAATATCCACAAAAACACACACATACGCACACAAAAGAACGAACTCAGGTTTGTTAAAACTCTTAGGTTGGTTAAAATTTAACATGTAGTTAACTAATTCGAAGATATGAATGAATGTAAATGAATTATTTAATTATGATATATATATATCACACGATCTCTTAGAAATATTACTCAAACGCGTAATATTAGTCGGAGACTATTTGTAAATGATAAGTCATATAAATTAATTTAGTAAATGAAAAATATAACCATTTTAAATCATTTTATTTAGCTTCGATTAATCTATTCAGACGGTGTTTTATATTATTGAAGTGAGATTATAGCACAAGGCTTGATATATCTACGTACCTGATGGCAAATCTCGCAAATGATGTTGCCCTTAGTGTTGCACCAAGCAGTGGTGCAATTCCTGTGTGCATACTTTTATATGGAACAATAATGTAAAGAAGGAATTAATTGAAGTTAGTTTCCAGGTCAAGCACATATTAACCACATTTATATGAACATCTAATTATGAACTTCCAATCAATTCAATACATATATATCCTAGTTAATTTATCAATTCGCTAATTTATTATGGGAAGCCTATACTAACCACAGTTTAATTAATTGCAAGATATGAATATGATGATAGAGTTACACTTAACACCTGTTTTCCTATCTAGAAAGAAAATCAAATCTTAATAGTCTAAAGGATCGGATATATGAATTGCTCTCAATAGTCATATGGTTCCGAGTTATATGTCTACGTACCCGGAGAGTGCCGGCACAACCACAGGGGGCTTCCAGGAGTCTAACAAAGTCTTCTTCATGACAAAAACGACACTGTTTTATCTCTCCTGATGTTATTGCAGCCTCTTCTGGAAGCGTCATTACATTTGTTGCTGTATCTTCCGAGGATGCACTAATTTCGTCCATCGTGACGATGAAGTCGTTTGATGATGATGATGATTGCCTTGAAGGTGTGGTGAAATCCATGGAGGCTTGTTCATTCAAGACACATATGATATGGTCTTCACTGCAACTATTCATGCTCTCTACTGGAGACTCACTCTGAAAAACTCAAGCAAGAAAAGCATGCATGGCTGTTAAGGATGTAATCGAGGACAAATTTGACTTCCGTTTTGTAATCAGAAAAGGTGGATATTGTTACAAAAGGAAAATAACTATCAATTTTTGTGTTTTTTTTAATTTGCCTAGAAATATAAACTATGGTTACATGACTGTGGTCAGGTTAATTAGTCATATGCCTAAGTCGTAACAGACTAACAGCTAATATTATATCTTATAAAAGTGAGGTATAATTATCTCTCTTCACTAGCTATTTTATAAGGAAGTGTAGTAAATAAATTTCGGAAGAAAATGACAGATTTCTTTAAATGCAGCAAAACGGCCTGTTTGTTTTACCATGAAATAATGGAGCGGGTATAAAGAAATGGAAGAGATATCAATGGCCTTGGCCAGAGACACGTTCAATATAAATGAAGCTCGCAAACTCATAAATTCATGATCTTCATCATCATCATATACGTGAACACTCTCAAAATAAAAACGACAGTAGGGCTGGGGTTTCTGGAAATTTAAAAATTATTAATGAATGCTTAGATGGAAACTATAAGTTCTCCTATATATGGAATGATATATATTAGTAATTAATATGCAAAATCCGAGAGAAACAGAAACAGCTAGACATTTAATCAACTTTGTTCCCAGAAATTAGCCCCCATCATGAATGAAAGAAACTAATAATAAAATGACAACCATGTACAGTCTGGAAAAAAAAAATCAGATCTTGCAGAAGGTTAAATAAACATAAAAGGCCCTGAAAGAAACCCAGAAGCAACACACACAAGCTACGTACGTACGTACACACACAGAGAGATGTTCAAAGCTATACAGTCTGTGTGTGTGCACGTGTGTGTGTGTGTGTGTGTGGAGACCTTGTAGTGGCAGTGCGTAAAGGTGGGAGAAATACAAGAGAGAGGGGGAAGAGGAAGAAGAATAGAGAGAAGGAGAATGGAAGAATCATACCATAGTGAATTGAAGGTGAAGGAAGGGTTGAGGAGGTGTGAATGAGAAGAAGGGAAGAGTGTAATGTGAAGTTATATAGTAAAAGTTAAGGTAGCGTAATAAGGTGGGGGAGTGTGCCATGTCATGTGGGCGTTTTGGACTTATTGCCCCACCACAATCCCCTCTTTCCTCCTCTTCTGTTGGGCTTCCTTGTCTTTTTTAGGTCTTTGTACAAAAATACCCTCTTCTCTCTGGCCTTTATCTGTCTTCACCCTTCTCCTCCTCCTCCAATACTTTGACCTTCTGCTTCCACATCTACACTTACATATGTGGCATGCACCCTAGCTCCCGGTTGAGTTGTTTCTCTATCTTGTTTTAATCCCCTTTACTTTTCTGTAAAGTTCATATTTGATTGGTATGGGATCTTTTGGATTTAATTTTATTCAATGTATTTGTATAAGAAACTGATTTTCTTCTGATAAAAAAAAAAGAAAGAAACTGATTTTCCACTCCCTCGCCCAATAAAAAGCTTGGATTGAAGAAGAAAAGTAATATGGAGATGAAAAGAATGTGAGGGCATGATAACTTTTGAATTTTGCTATGTTAAAGTTGGGGTATTTATGGCAGATACAGTTGTACTTTGATATATTAATTATTTAATAAGATTTTTTGTGATGGTTCTTTCTATGTAATGTAGTACCTTATGTTTAGATTTTTGTTTTGAACTGAAGTCTAATGTTTAGATTTAGTTTATCGTTCTATAAAATAATTGATTGGGTAGAAATTAATTTTTACTATGTAATGATAAATTACTTTATCCGCCTCTATTTATAGCCGGTCCCAAGCCCGGATTAAGGAGTAGGGTTGTGTTAGGCTCGGCAGTCAACGTAAAAATATGTCGAATCTATTGAGTATGGACACACGTACTGCACAATGGCGCCGTGCGATTCATGTAGCCGACCCCACTAGTTGGGATAAGGCTTTGTTGATGATGAATGATAAATTACTTTATCCACACTCTCTCTTGCTTGTTATTATAGATAAAAAGTGTTAAGGATAATTTGGGAAAAAGTTTGGAAAATTAGAAAATAATTTTATATTTAGAAAAAATTGAAATTTGAAAGTGATCTTATATTTAGGAACTGAGGGATCAGAGTTTCCTAATGATTAATGTTAGAGCATTTTGGAGGAAAATTCTTTTATGTGGTCTTGTTTTTTCAATTTAGACTCTTACTTGTTAGTGTCTCCATTCCTAAATATAAGATCATTTTCTCTAATTTGATTGGATTAAAATAGTTAGTTAACTTAATTATTATCATATAATATTACCAATTAGCCTAAACTATATACCTTTATCCTCACTACTCTCCATCTCTTGTTTGTCTATATTATTGATAAGTATTATGAGGTTAATTTAGGGAAAAATTACAAACTTATATTGAGAAATAAATTTAAATGTGCAAGTGTTCTTAAATTCAGAAACGAAGGGGGTAATAATCATCGATCAAATAAGTTTGTAAACTAAAAGTTGTATTTTCTGGCATAGTATTCTTAATGAAAATTGTCATTAAACTTGTCATATTAACAAGGGCAAAAGGGCCAAAATACCCATGAAATGTGCCAAAAGGTGCAAAAATGCCCATGCAATATATTTTGGAGCAAAAATGCCCACGATATTTCAAATGTGGGGCAAAAATGCCCATCTCCGTCAACTCAAGGTAACAGACGTTTTTTCTTGCCACTTGTGCCACGTGGCATGACATGTGGCAAAAAAAGAAACACATGCTTGCCACATATTATCTTGAAAATTTAATTAAAAAAATGAACAGCCTTTCATAAACCCCAAATTGAAAAACCACGTGTATACCATACCCATCAATACACTCCCTTCCCAATTCAAACCCTAATTCCCTTTCTTCCTCAAACTCTCCTCTCCTTTCTCTTCAATCGGACCTTGCCTCTCCCTATGTTCTGAAAAATCGAACCCATATCATGAAAAATCGAATCTGTCCTCTCCCTCTGTCATGAAAAATCGAACCCGCCCCTCCATTATTTTCAGAGTTGCAGATGAAGAAGTCGAAGTGAACCATTAATTTCGGACAAAGTGAAACTCAGGTAACCCTCCTCTCCTCTACCTCGTGCTTTGTCTTTTCATTGTTCATGTCAGACCATAAATACCAAAAGCTAGGTCATGTCTATTTTCCATTTAAGTCACGCATTTAGTTTTCCTTGCAGTCCTGTGATTACCATACTGCCGAAAGTTTGAAATATATTTATAGTTGTGAAGTTTTTTTATTTTTTAAAAAAGATAGACTCACACATATTTTTTGGTTGCTTGATATATTTGGAATGGTTTTTTCAATTATTTGTGTGGGAAAAAGATTACCATTAATTTTGGAATGATAGCCTAGGAAAAAGAATGTGTTGCCCATTTAGTTTCAGTTTCCTTGCACTTAATTTCTTTGATGTTTTGAGCCTTAATTTCAGTTTCCTTGACCTTAATTTCAGTTTCCTTGCACTTCTTAATAGTTTACAGTTTTTGTTTCTTCTATATTATTAGGAATGATGATTGGTAGTGGGGACAATGTGAGAAACAAAGATGATGTGTCAAATACATCAGAGCCTCCTGGACATGTGCAAAAGTTTCTTGATGTCATTGAAAAGGCAAAGGGGTGCTTAGAAAAAAACAAGATTGTTTTGCAAAGGGAGTATGTTGAAGGTATTTATAAACAAAACTTTGAGCCAGAGTTACATGTGTTGGAAAATATTAATGGAGAAGTTAGTGGGTTGAGTGAGGATATTGGAAAGCAGAAATTTCATGAAGGGGTTGGGGGAGAAATTGGGAAGCATAATACTATTGAAGAATTTCAGCATGATAGTACTGAAATCCCTATTAATATTGAGGATGATTTTGATGGTATAAGAGAGATTGAAGAGGAGAATGTGAATGATTATAATCTTGGCGATGGAGATGGCATGTTAGAAGAACATGACCGTGATGATGGGGCGAATAGTGCTTTTGGGGAAGTAGATGGAAGATCCGAAGAAGATGACAGTGAAGATGTAAGCTACATGGTTGAAATCTCAAGTTCAGATACTGATGAGAGTGTTTTCAATGACTTTGAAATGTCTCAAGTGGTCCAAGAGTATGGGAGTGATTATGAGGATGAAGATTCTGTCCCTGAGAATGGTGTTAGTGCTCCACGGCAGCCCACAGCACTTGATGAGCCTGAAGGGTCAGCTAGCAACCCCTTCTTCTTTGTTGGAATGACTTTCGTGAACAAATCGGAACTGAGGAAAACTCTAACTAGGTATGCTGTTAATATGGGAGTTAACTTGAAGACTTGCAAGAGCGATAAACATTCCCTCAGAATGAGGTGTCAAGAGGGATGCCAGTTTCATTTATTTGCTAATACTTGTGGGGTGGCTGCGGGTTTTCAAGTTAAGACACTGGTGTATGAACATTGTTGTCCTTGTGCTTTTGATAATAGAAATGCCTCAACTATGTGGTTGTCTGACTTATTTAAGGACAAAGTGCAAGGGGAACCCAAATTTCAAACAAGTGAGATGATGAAGGAAGTAAAGGAAAGCTTAAAGGTTAACGTCAGCATAGACAAATGCAAGAGGGCTAAGAGGAAGATAACACAAGAGATGGAAGGTAGCTATAATGATGAGTTTTGTAAGCTAGAGGCTTATTGCAATCATTTAAGAGAATCAAATCCTGGATCAGATGTCAATGTGGAGATAAGCGAGGAGGCATTGAAACAAGGGAGAAGAGTTTTCAAAAGGATGTACATATGTTTCCATGCTTCAAAGGTGACTTTTTTATTTAGTATTGCCTTTGAAGAGTTTTCCTTTGCATTCTGTTCTGGAGAGTAAAACACGGTCAACTGGAGTTGGTTCCTACAATGGGTCAGGAATTCTCTTAACTTGGAAAATGGTGCAAGAGTAACACTCATCTCAGATATGCAAAAGGTAACTATTTAATAATTTAGCATGTTTATTATTCGCAATTTGTTTATAATTAACAATTTGTCTCATGTCAGGGCTTGTGTAGAGCAGCAAACGATGTGCTCCCAGATATAGAGCACCGATTCTGCGCAAGACATATTTATCAGAATTGGAGCAAAGCATGGAGAGGAGGTCTATTGAAGGTAAAGTTCTGGGCTTGTGCGTGGAGTACTTTTGATGAAGAATTCCAAGACAATTTGAGGTTGCTTGATGAGACAAAGCCAGGAGCAGCCAGGGCAGCTAAGACTTACAATCCACAGTCATGGGTAAGAGCATACTTCCCTGGGAGTAGTAAGTGTTGGAATGTGGATAACAATGCATGTGAATCATTCAATTCATGGATAAAATCAGAAAGGTTTCTCCCAGTTATTAGTATGTTTGAGGGAATTCGGACCAAAATGATGAAGAAGTGGGCTGGTAGTGAGAAGAAAGTGGAGAAGTGGAAGAGTGATTACAGCCCAAAATGTCTTGACCTATTTGAGTCCAATAGGTGTGTTGCTAATGCATGTTGGGTAGAGTATAATGGGGCTGACGGTTATGAGGTGCGTGAAGGAAGGGACACACACACTGTATTTTTGTCTAATGATGTTTGTTCATGTAGGGCATGGGATTTGACAGGAATTCCATGTCAACATGCAGTGTGCACAATGTATCATGCTCAGGTAGATCCAAAAACTAAAATATCACACTACTACCATAAGGACACATATCTAGCTAGCTATAGGGAAAAGTTTCAACCTGTGAGTGGGGGTATATTGTTGAACACCACCGGATTCTCACCCATGCAACCTCCTCCTGTTGAAACGTTACCAGGAAGGCCTGTTGAAAAGAGAATCAGAACTGAAGAAGGCGAAAGGAGAATGAAAAGAGTTGTTCCTTTGTTCAATGAAACACGTCCACCTGTACCCGAACAAATTGGTGTTGAAAGACTTACTAGGAAGGGAAAGTATACAAATGCAGTGCTTGCAATCAAGAAGGACACAATAAGAGGAAGTGTAATCAGGTAACTTATTTTTTTATATATGCATGCTGTTTTATTTAAAATGCATGCTTTTGGGTATGACTTATGTAGCATAGCATAACACACTATTTTTTGCATTTTTTGCCTTTTAGAATCAGCCATCTTCTTCCCAGGGGCCAGCACGACGAAATACTAATACAAGAACAAATCAAAGATCTTCTCAGGCACCCACACAACTATCCCCACCTTCTGAGACATCCACGCAGCCACCCATGCCTTCTCAGCCACCCACACAGCCACCCATGCCTTCTCAGCCACCCACACAGCCACCCATGCCTTCTCAACCTCGCACACAGCCACCCACGCAGCCACCCAAGCCTTCTCAACCACCCACACAGCCACCAAAGCCTTCTCAGCCACCTTCACAGCCACCAAAGTGTTCTCAGCCAACTGTTCCCCCACGCAGATCACGGAGATTGCAAGCTTCTATTGGGTTTGGCATGCTACATGATGAAGAAACTGGACGAATGGTGTATAATGTAAGTGTGCTTATATGTTAAAAAGTATGTGATTGTGTAAGTGTGTATTGAAGTTTGCTTCTTTGTTCAAATTATTAGTTCATATCTTTCTCTTGTAGCCGGGATTGGATTCTGAAGTTGTTTATGAGGAAGGGACAGCGAATGAATACATGCATAATTATGCTGATCCAAGCAAGAAATTTGCATTACCGAACGAAAAGGAAATCAGGTTGGCAAAGGCAAAGGGAAAAACCCAAGGATCTGTCATGGTAGCAAATTCAAGGCGTATTCGCATTAACCTCCATCCCAATGATGGCCCTTCTAACATACCAAGCGCATTTGCACCACCGGGTCTGCAATGGAGGGGCCAACCAGCAATCACAACTTCTCAGTTAATAGAAATGGCGCAAAGTCAGATTTCAAAGATCAAAGACAAGGGAAAGAAGCCTAGTATATAGTACTAGGTGTCTTAATTTATTTTGGAAGGTTGCATGGCTTGGTTGGCTAGTTTTAGTACTAAGTGTCTATGCATTTTGGATGAATGAAATGTTCCTTTTGGTGTTTAAACACATGTTGATTGTACAATCTCCAAGTCTGTAAACCTTAACAATTATCATTTATGATGAGTAGTTCTATGTCATTTAATTGTATTTGGGCAAGTGTTTGAGTAAGTGTATGATTATTAGTCTTGCACATATGGTACAGGTTGAAAAATGAGCTTTTAAGTTCATATTACAGAGAATGAGCTTTTAAGTACATATTACTCCTGATATGAATGGGTTTTTATTTGTTTATTATAGTGCTATGTCATTTAGTTGTATTTGGGTAAGTGTTTGAGTAAGTGTATGATTATTAGTCTTGCACATATGGTACAGGTTGGAGAATGAGCTTCTAAATAATGTAGTATAATGCAGGACAATTTATTGATGTCAAAATAGTAGACTTCCTTTTCATGAAGTTTAAGAGGAAGAGTGATGGATATTTTCATGAAAGTTTGCCCATGAGAATCGACCAAAAAGAATGCCAATGAAAGTTTTGGTTTATATTAGTAGTCAAAACAGGACAATTTATATGAATGGGTTTCAACATGATGAAGTTTTCAAGTGCAGAATTACTCAACATAGCTTTGTAAATGGTAAAGCTTCTACATAAATAATTAATAATATTACACTCAACATACACACTCCACTTAAAGTTACATAAAGACAACCCATACATAAGCAATGTACATACTCCACATACAACCCATACATAAGCAATGTACATACTCCACATAAAGTTACATACTCTTTAGTAAGGACAACACATACATAATACATACTCAACTTAAAAGTCAATACAAACTTAAGCAACACACGTATTCCACTTAACTAGTTAAGTTCATAGTTCACACTCAACTCCTTGATATATATAAAATATCAAGGGACTCTAATACACCTTAAACACAAACACCCATAACCAAGTTATTAATAAGGCTCCCGTTGTAACTTTGAATTTAACCCGCCACCTCGATCTTCCCTTCATTTTCTTGCAATTGATGTGCTTCTTTAGCCTGTTCACTTCATTATGAATTAAATTCAACTCTTCAACCTTCGATCAAAGCTACTAGTGTCATTTTGCCTCTGAAATTGTTGGTTCTCTTCATATAGCTTGTCCATATCATCAAGCAACTCTTGAATCACTTGATTTTCCCTCAGACCAAACTTAGAATCATGTCAAGTAAAGAAATTACAACCTCCTGCATTCTGTAATATTAACAGATGTATTGTTCAGTTTTTTAACTTAAAGTAAAAAAAAAATTCTGCTCTAGTAAATATAATGTCAATAGAATATTTTTTTTTAGAACGTCAATTCTGCTCTAGTAAAACAGTTCACTGCCACTTCTTTATGTTATTTCTAACAATCAGCAAACAAAGAAACTTCCATGGAGCAACATATTTAAGCAATGTGCAGAAGCATAGTTATCAATACAATGTTCACCTATACCTTTCCTTTCTCCTCAAACCAGATACGTTTATCTTATGCTATTGCTAATAATCAAAACATCAAAAAACCAGATGCTACTGAGGGCAAAAAAAAGAAAGATAATGAATGAACATCAACAAAATTAAAAATTTATCTTACCCAGTGAAGATACCCACGTGCTTTGCGTGGTAGCCGTAGATGATGATGCCATGGGTTCGATTTTTCAGAACAGAAGGGAGAGGACATGTTCAATTGAAGAGAAAGGAGAGGAGAGTTTGAGGAAGAAAGGGAATTAGGGTTTGAATTGCGAAGGGAGTGTATTGATGGGTATACACGTGAATCCAATTTGGGGCTTTAAGAAAGGCTCTTCATTTTTTAATTAAATTTTCAAGATAATATGTGGCAAGCATGTGTTTCTTTTTTGCCACATGTCATGTCATGTGGCAAAAGGTGGCAAGAAAAAACGTCTGTTACCTTGAGTTGACGGAGATGGGCATTTTTGCCCCACATTTGAAATATCGTGGGTAGTTTTGCTCCAAAAAATATTTCATGGGCATTTTTGCACCTTTGTGCAAATTTCGTGGGTATATTTGCCCCTTTGCCCTATTAACAATTAAAAAGAAAACTAATCACATAAATGTCATGTTTATAAAAGTATATATTCATTCACTAAAAATGTACTCTACTAGTATGTTGATCAGTAAATGAATATCGTGCAGGGCATATAGTATATAGCTTTTATCGGATGTGCTTTTTTTATGAAAAACGTTGAGGTGAATTAAGTTCTGGGGGCTTAATTACTAGGGCCAGTGCAGACCTCTGGGCTCAAAGAATGCTTACAGAGGTACTTACAGATCGCACGCCAACAAGGTCCTCATATTGGCGGGATTCAAACTTACAACCACATAGTTATGAGTCAAATCCCTTTACCAACTGGGTCAATATTTGTTGATGGATGTGCTTTTTACCGTGTAATCAATATATTAATTTTGCAAACCTTGGTATCAATATAATTACAACAGCCCTAGCAAAAAATTGGGATGAAACCCTTGAAGGAAAATTTTATAATGGACCTTTAAACTCCATAACACACAAAAAACAAGATATTAATGACATGATGTTAGTGACGAAATATTTTCTGTCACAAATCCGTGTATAATGGATTACAAATTTCAGGGACAAAATTGTAGATGGATTTGAGACGGAAAATTTTTGCCGCCGCTATTTTCCCTCGCAAAAGACAATTAGTAATGGATGGGTGACAGAATACATTTCGTTACAAACTTTCGTCACAAAGCAGTGAAAAATGCATCGATAATATCCGTCACAGTTATTTGCAATTTCATCATAAATGCCTCATGAATTCCATATCTAATTTTAGGGTTAAACAATATCGCTAATTTCCATCTCTATTCAGTGGCAAACATGTTGGGGAAAATTGGTAACCAAGATTTATGACGGAAAAATTTGACAAACATATTGTACAATATAATGATGATATTGATGGGTGCCCCAAATCTACTATTGTCTAATTCAATCAATATGATAAATATCACACGTAGATTTAGTTGCCATTTAGGAGAGATTAATTAATTATAACACGTGTTATGCAATATTAAACTATATTTTAGTTTATAAATTAAATAAATTAATCAGTTTAATGAAGATTACATCGAAATCAACTTATAAAATCTTAGATATTTTTTTTAAAAAAAAACAATCAACAAATTCTTATATTAACTAACATGACTACAAGAAATCGAATAGAAGCATTTTGTTGGCCGGTCTTTTTATGGTTAAGGGGTCTGAAATGAGCAGTGATATTCTGGTAGCTTTGGATGAACGTGGCTATTACTTTCTGCAGGAAAATGTTTGACATCATGAACACCGTATTCTTGACCCTGTTCAGTTGAAAACTGTCGCGCTTTCGTTTCCATGGATGGGGAATTCTGAAGTGGCTCTTGAAACCACGTTTCCATGTTCAAAAGAACAAGTTTTATCAAATTCTTGCGGTAATTCATGAGTTGAACACTGCTGCCTCCTTATTTTCACACGTTTCGAAAGTTCTGCAGCCTCTAGCTGCCATGCTTGCACCTTCTGCAGCAGCTGCATGTGCGGCAGAACCAGCATACTTGAATTCCAGGTTCCAAATCTTCATGCATGCTCCTAGTATACAAGTGTTGTTTTCCGAATAAGAATATCTACAATCCATTTCTTCACTTCCAGTTCCAGCACTGCAAAACATAATAAGTACCATATTCTTTCAAAAGACACACACACACATATAAAACAGCGAGCATAGTAGTGTTCAGAATGAAAATAACAGCTAGTTCACTTGAAAGTGAGACATGCTACCTCTAATCCTTAATACAAGATCAAGTTTGTTTGCACACTTACAAACTAAAATGAATAGTAGACAAACAGATCAGCCAAAAGGGTCAAGATCTAAAAAAACAAGGACTTGTCTCTAAGAGCTAACACCATCCATAACAACAATCAGATGCAAAGAATTGAATGAAAAAGAAATACAAATTTGCAAAGACTTTACCTTTGTGCAACAATTGAATGCAAAATGAGATATTAATGAGAATTCTTATTATCTATGCAGCCACCAGCGAACGGCGGTGCAAGTAAATGTGAGGAAGAAAGGAAAGTGCTGAAATTGTGAGTTGGGTGTAACAAAACATACGAGATTGCAAATTTGGGGTTTAACTCTAACCTTCGTGATTCGCAAAGTCTAAGGTTACAGCTTCGCTTCCCATTTTTTTTTTCTTTTTTTATTTCCTCGGTAGTATCTTTCTTGGGCTCAATAACATGTATTTGGGCCCCGAGTTGACCCTAACCGGCCTAAATAATAATATATAAAGCCCATTAATGAACATAGTTACGCTCCACTAGACTAACCCTGTTTGCTTGTGCAATACAAAATGTTGATGTTTACCTGATTTGTGATTATATTTGAGACCTTTTATCATTTACGTACATATTAATGCTGCCTTTAAATAAATAATATTGCATGTAAAATAATTAGCATCTAAAAAAATTTTGTATTTCTATAAAAAAATTGTTGTAGGGTCAAACAATAATTTAGTTTTATGTTTTAGTTAAACACGGATAATAAAAGTTGCAACACTCTTATTAGATTCTTGTTCTACGACTACCATTGAGTTGATTAAGGGGTTTTGGGTTTAAGCTCAAGCTTGAAATACATTAAGAAGGTTACTTCCATACTTATTAGATTTCCATATTAAAAACACAAGTTTTGGTTGCAGTCAAATAAAACATGCATATGCGCCATTTTCCCCCATGAGTGGTGGGGGTTAAGACCTTTGTGATGGATTTGGAGTAAATCAGCTGTGACCTATGAGAAAATTGCATTAGATCATCAAAGATGATAGCCCGATGATAGAATTTTGCCGACTCATTATTTTTTTTTATGAGAGCCGACTAATTAATTAAAAATTCATCGATAATATTAACTTTTTTATACGGCCATGGAAAATTGATCGATTATATACAGAACAATTTGGTTACAAATATTAACAATGATATGTACTGGATTTGGTCGATTTTTTTAAGAATACGTAGAGATCTGACCTGTTTATAAATGAACCTTAATCAGTCGTACTATCCAAAAGGCATTCAAACCAATGATTAAGTGCGGCATTCTCATTTTACTGGATGAAAATTCTCACATGCCAATCGTTGCATGTAACGTGGATCTACATCCACTACAAAAAAAGAGGTCCTTATCGGCGTTTTAAAACTCTACGTTTCGGCGTTTTTTACCGGCAAAACAGCTCTACGGCGTTTTGCACAAACGCCGCTGATTTAATGTGGAAAAGTTATTTTTCGGCGTTTCCTGACACGCCGTAGAGAGCCTACAAACGCCGCAAAGCAGGTTCCATATATTAATATAATATTCACGCACACCGGCGTTTGTGAGATGCGCCGGTGTGCAAAAATAATATAATATTCACGCTTACCGGCGTTTGCACCACACGGTAGCCAACGCCGGTATGTTATTCGTAAAGGCAAAAGCATACCGGCGTTGAGCATAAACGCCGGAATGCGATAATAAAATATAATAACACACACCGGCGTTTACGCCCAACGCCGGTGTGTTTTATTATATTTTATTATCTTACCGGCGTGTGGTAAAACGCCGGAAAGCAAATTTAATTGATTAAAAAAAAGCGCCCCAATTTGAAATCAAATTGGGACGGAAATTTAATATTATGGATAGATAATAAATAAAAAATATTGTTATGCAGAGAAAAAAATAATATGATTAAAACAAATTTAATATTATCACACATTAAAAGAAAATCACAAGAATGATAATTTAGAGCATCTAAATGATTGATAAAAAAAGTAAACAGAGAGAATAACCATAGATCAAAATTGTATTATATTGAATATGAAATAAACTGTATTACAATGAATAATTAAATAACTGGACTGAAGCAAAAAAAAAATATAAACAGAAAAAAAGAATAACAAGAAACCAAGGAAGAAACGATGAAGAAGAAAGAATTAGTGAGAAGGCAGAACGAGTGGGAAGACAAAGTGGGGGGGAGTACCGCTATTTATAGGAGTATGGGAACACACCGGCGTTTCGGAGCCACTCGCCGGTAAGTATAATAAAATAATGCATACCGGCGATACCGACGAAACGCCGGTATGTGATTTTATTATTTTTATGCATATCGGCGTTTTTCGAAACGCCGATATGCATAAAAAAACAATAATTGTACATATCGGCGTTTCTAGAAACGCCGATATGTATATTAACTTATATAATATTGCACACCGGCGTTTCATGGACACGCCGATATGCGATATTTTATTATTACTTTAATTAGAGGTGATTCCCAAAACGCCGGTAAGCCTAAACATCTAACAAAAAACTTTCTGGGCAGTGTTGGCTTTGGTAAACGCGTAAAGGTTAGGGGCAGTGGCTATAAATATGCATATATGTAGAATATGTGAGACATGGTAATCTTTCTCAAATCTCTCCCTTCTTATTTCATATTTTCTGTCGTTTTGTTGTGAAACACCTATATCAATAATATAATGGTGGATAAATCGTGGATCTCTTTACCTATATCGTCACTGCAATACATGGCGGGGTTGAATCAGTTTTTGGAGTTTGCTTTCTTGCACGGTAGTGATGTTCGGGGTAAGATACGGTGTCCGTGTGAAAAGTGTAAGTTCGACAAATGGAAGACTCGAGAGGAGGTATTTGGCCATTGTATGGATAAGCAGTTTCCCAGGTATTACCTCAATTGGGCGTTTCATGGAGAGGGCGAACTACACGACAACGCCGGTGATCTAGAAGTCGGTTCGAGTTCTCACATTGGTATGCAAGTCGAAAGCAGTGACGATAAAGCCGACGGCGGCGAACATGCAAATAATCCGGGTAATAACACTGTGATGGAAGCATTTGGGCAGCATGAAGCAGGAGATGACGGGGATGTAGTGGTCGATGGACCAGTCGCTGACTACTTACGCCTTGAGGTGGTTAGAGATTTCTTTGAGCTCATGATGGAAGGTGACAAACCGCTGTACCCAGGTATAAATAATGCATTAATCATTCTAACTGTTTAAGCGACTGAATAATTATAATTAATATATATGCGATGAAATACATATATTGTATATGTACGTGGCATGACAAAATATATATACATGTGTTTGGGCAGGGAATGAAAGATACTCTAAACTGTCATTTCTGACCAAACTGTATAGTATAAAGTGTAAACGTGGCGCCTCCGATGCGACTATGTCAGACGTGATTGAGCTGCTGTCAGACGCCTTCTACAATATTGGAGCCGAGCTACTGTCATCATTCTACGAAGCGAAGAAAACAATCTCAAAGATGGGGTTAGGGTACATAAAAATCGATGCATGCCTGTATGATTGTATGTTGTTTTGGGGCTCTGACGCTGCGTTAGATAAATGCAGACGATGTGGCACTGACCGATACAAGGTGGAGGGTGAGGGGCATAATAATAAGAAGAAGAGACGACGAGCAGTTAAGAGCATGAGATATTTTCCACTCCGTCCAAGGCTCCAAAGACTATTCATGTCCCCGAAGATGGCTGAGCAAATGCGGTGGCACGCGACAGAAGCTAACCCAGATGGCAAGATGAGGCATCCTCGAGACGGTGATGCATGGAAAGCTTTTGACGGCGAATTCCCCGATTTTGCCTCGGACCCAAGAAATGTCAGGCTAGGGCTCGCTTCTGATGGTTTTAACCCATTCGGCTCCTTCAACCAACATTACAGCGTTTGGCCAGTTGTGTTGATACCATATAACCTTCCCCCGTGGTTGTGCATGAAATCGACCTCCTTCATTCTATCGACAATTGTTCCAGGGCCTACATCACCTGGAAACGATATCGATGTGTACCATCAACCGCTGTTACAGGAGCTCAATGAGTTATGGAGCGATGGGGTCGAGACGTTTGACGCCGAATCTAAGACGTTCAGATTGCGCGCCGCTGTGATGTGGACTGTGAGTGATTTTCCCGGACTCAGCATGTTATCCGGCTGGAATACTTATACAGCGATGGCATGTCCGTTCTGCAACCTCGACCAAGAGCCCCGTAGATTGCCGCACAGCAGGAAGTTGTGTTTCATGGGTCATCGACGGTTCCTTCCACTTGATCACCAATTCAGGCGGCAGAAGAGCAAATTCGACGGTACACGAGAACGCAGAGATCCCCCTCGACGGGTGTCTAGGTTTGAGATCTTTGACCAGATCTGTGATGTGCAATGTGAATTTGGCAAGGACCCGCCGCTGCCGGATGAAGAGGTCCCTATCTCAAGCCGCGGTGGCAGGCAGGCTCGGCGGAGGCCGCCGCCGGTGGCCCGTAGAACTGGCCCAGCACCTCAATGGAAAAAGAGAAGCATATTTTTTTGTCTGCCATACTGGAAGCACAACTTAATGCGACACTGTTTGGACGTTATGCACATTGAAAAGAACGTCGGGGAGAATGTCTTATACACCATTTTTGAATGAGCCAGGAAAGTCAAAGGATCATCTTGGAGCGAGGAAAGATCTAAAGGCCATGAGAATACGTCAAGATGCCTGGCCTGACGTGAACGATAAGTTTTCCCCGGCTCGGTTTGCTTTGACAAAAAAGAATAAGGAAGTGTTCCTGACCACGCTAAAAGGTATCAAGGTTCCTGACGGATATGCAAGTAATATCTCGCGTTGCGTTGACTTATCTTCGAGAGAGCCAAAGATTTCTAGGTTGAAAAGTCATGACTATCATGTTTTGCTACAGCAATTCCTTCCTCTAGCTGTAAAATACACCCTTCCCGAAGATGTTTCTATGGTTTTGGCCGAACTCAGTTTTATAGTTAGGCAGTTGTGCGCAAAGGTGTTGGATAGGCAAGAGCTAGACTGAAAGTAATGGATGCACAAGAGGGGGGGTGAATTGTGCTACAAAAATAAATGCTCAAATAAAACCAACACAAGATTTATACTGGTTCGGTCTACCTGACCTACGTCCAGTTCTCAACCACCCAGGCCGAGTTCCACTATATCTCAGGTTTTAAATCGGGTTCACCTGAAACCTTACAACCGCAAGTTTTGGACGGGATCACTTGCAACCTTACAACTACAAGTTTTACACAAGGCTCACTTGTAACCTTTCTAACTAGCTCCCCCTCACACCGAGCAAGGGGTTAACCTTTACACTTAAAGGATTTTTCTAACTAAGTTCTCTCAAAGAACGAATGGTGTTACACACTTAAGTACAATCAATGCTCTTATAACAGAAAGAGACTTAACAACAAAGAGTATAGAATATGTAGATGAAAAAGATCACTCGATGTGTTAAATGCTCTTTACTTTTCTGGGCAGCTTTGAATGCTTGAAGATGTTCTTAGTTTCTCGCTCTAACTTCTCTCCAGAATATTCAAAGATAATTGTTAGCCTCATAAATGAGGTTGAGCTCCTTTATATACTCTTCAAACATTCTGACTCTTGGTAGGTGGGATAGCCGTTTGAATATGGCCGTTTTTCCCATGTTACCGTTTGCCCAATTAATGCTTCATCAATGCATAGCAGGGTTGACTTGCTTTATCTCTGAAAAGTAGTCCTGACACCTCTGCTCTGACAAAAGCATTCTGACACTGCAACTTCTGACATTCTGATTGCTTGCGGAAGCAGATTCTCAACCGGAAGCAATTCTACTGAGTGTGCTGCACTGAGTGTTAGTCTAACAGTATAAACATATAGTCACATGCAGTGGGAGTGTTCTTAGTCTAAGAGGTCTTCCTTGCATCAGGAAGCACTTCTACATCCGGAAGTGAATCCACTGGATGAAGGATTTTGTTCACTATTACTCACTCTCACTCAGTGTTCATTCAATCCAACAGCCAGCGCTAGTCACTAAGCTATCGGAAGTACTTCTACTGGACGTTGCTCATTTTCACTGACGCTTAGGGATATCTATTCCAACAGCCAGCGCCAGTCTAAGTTTAACAGGAAGCAAATTCACTTCCGGTTGAATCTTAACTTAGTCTTAGGATTTTGTATATCTAGTGCTCATGGACTAAGTTAATTCCTAAGTGAGTTTCTTGCTGCCGCTGGGGGATGAGACATTCATCCGCGAGCGCTAGTCCTAATCTATCCGGAAGTAAGTCCACATCCGGTTGCACTTTCACTTAGGATTCTATGTTCACCTATTGCTTTCTAAGTTCTTTCATATTTTAGTCTTCATCAAAACTTAAGATTCTAACATTCTCCCCCTTTTTGATGATGACAAACTCAATTTTATCAATTAAGTTCATATGAAAGAATTAGCATAAGAATAAAAGCAATGGATAAGAACAAATAACTTAGACAATATTATTAATGAACAGAGATTACACGTTAGAGAATACAAGCAAAACATATACAGGTAATCTACACTTAGCAGGAATAAAATATGCATGAAAACAAAGAAAATTTCTCTAAGTTAAAGATGGGTTGGAATAGGGGGTTCATAGTTTGTCTTTCTTTTTCCTCTCCCTCTCCTTCTGTCTTTCCTCACTCTCTTTCTGAAGCTTGGCGATCTCAGCCTCATGCACATTCTGGTCTATCTGGGCAATTATCCGCTGAAGCTCTTCTTCATCCCTCTCTCGTCTGAGTCTTTCTGATTCAATAGACTCCTCGAATGCCCTCTTCATGTTCTCTACTTCTTCATACTCAGGGAACCCTGTAGCATCATCGAAGTAGGCGACCTCTCCATTGGGGTAGTGAACAGCCCGAATCTTTACGTTCCATACAGGGAAGTTGGGATCCTCCTCAACTTCCTGGGCTTTCCTTTTCCCTTTCCCCTTACTCTTCCCTTTGCTCTTGCTAATCGGAGGAGTGGGCATGGCTCTTGCTCTGTCAGCATCGAGGCAGGCCATCTGACCAAAGGATAGTCTGTCCGTATACCCATATCTTTCGAATTCCTCAGGAGTCATGTCTTCAATTTCCAACTTGACTTCCTTCAGAATTGGAACAGCTTGTACTACTGGGATTTCAGGTTCAACTTGGGCAGATGAGGTTTCTGGCTCAGGTTGGTCAGATGGAGTCTCTTCCTCACTCTCAGCAGATTCAGTGGAGGCAATAACCTTTTTGGAACGCTTCCTAGCTACGGCCTTCTTCCTTGTCTCACTGAATGTAACTGCTGGCTCAGATGGAGGAGGAGGGGCAGAGGTTTGCTCAGAAGTACGGATCTCAGATGATTGCCCAGAGGATGAGGGGATTTTCTTAGCTATCACAATGGGAGGATGATCGATCTTCTTCAGACCCCACTTCATCATTATCTCCTCAACAATTTTTCTACTTATCTTAGTTGGAGGAGGTTCTGATGATGGTGACTCTGGCTGTGAAGGTTGTTCATTTGGCTCAAAGACTACCATATCCCATTGTGGTCCTTGCTCAGCCGTCCTCTGCTGCTCCATGAATCTTATGGCTTCTCCTCTTATTAGGCCCTCAGCACCACTCAGCCTTTGGGATTCCATGGCACGGCGAAGGGCAGCCATGATGTCTTCATCAAGCCAGAGGGATGGCTGGCTGAGCACATCCCTTGTGTTCATGGATAGGCGAAGAGCGGTCATCACATTTCTCCCCCTTTTGTCATCATCAACAAGGGCGAGTGCCAGGGATGGAGTAGAGGAGGGGGAGGGTGGAGGTTCAGGGCCAAATGGCTTTTGGGGTGAGGATTCTGTGGAAGAGACAGGTAAGGTATTTTCTGGAGATGTGGGTTGGTTGGGGAACCAGGTAGGATCTACGAATAGACCTTCGAATGGGTAGGTGGAGGAATATTCAGTGAAGGTAGTGGAAGAGTGTGGGGTAAATGGGGTAAAGGGTAAGTGAGGATCCTCAGGGATTTGCTGAAGGCGGGGGGTAATCGCGCAGATAGATGTGACTGAGGGGGTGAACGACAGTTTTGAACCCAAGGTGCTCGGCCAATGGGTTGGATCTTGGTCCAGAGTTGGGGTTGGTAGGGTTAGGATGGGATGGTCCGTCAGAGAGGTTGAGTGGTGAAGGAGTAGGGGTGTTGGGTGGTGTGTGAGTAGGGGAGTTATGTGGAGATGGGGAGTTGTTGGAGTGAAGGGGTGATTGGCTAGGAGATTGTTGGGGTGTGTCTTGGGTTTGGTGTTCATGGTTGGGTGAAGGTTGAGATTGGTGGTCATTGTTTGGTGATGGAGGGGATTGATGGTCATTTCGTGGAGGTGGCTGTGGTGGTTGAGTGTTAGGTGGAGGAGGAGGGGGAAGTTGAGGGTGACCTGAGGGAGGAGGAGGAGGAGGATTTTGGGGAGGAGGAGGAGGTGGTGGTAGGTTACCTTGTGATGGTTGGGGAATTTGTAGGTGCTGGAGAATGAGGTCAAGTTTTGCATCCACCCTGGCAATGTGGTTTTCAATCTGGCCTACCCTGTCTTCGAGCCTCTGAATTCGCTCCCCTTGCTACTGGAAGCCAATGTCACACTCAGCACGGAGAGGGCCTACCAAGGATTCAGGCAGTCTAAAGAGAAGTTCTTCCTTAACTTCCTCGGCAAAGGCTTTGACAGAAGCTGGCACTCTTGCAGCACGGCTTGGCCCAGCATGGGAGTCCACTTCCTGATCCCCTGCACCAGATGTCGAGGGGGCTGAAGTCCCAGAAGCACTACCCGCTTGTGATCCTGAGCGAGTGGGCTTAGGGGCCCTCACATACTTGATGCCCATCTTCCCAATGTTGGTTGCTCCCACAGGTTTACACTTGACGTTTTCTTCCTCCACAGCAGATGTGGCCTTGATCAGATGCTTCTTAAGGAGGATGGCAATGATGGTGGGATAGGGAAGATAGCCAGACTTGTCATTAGTTATCCAGCGCTGAAGCTCAAGACATATCAACTGGCCGGGGTTGATTGGCTGGTGGGAGAGAATTCTGGGGAACCACGGATTGTCGATCAAGGTGAACTCGTTGAAGTTACCCCCTTTGTGTGTCATTATTCGGGAGTAGACATAATACAAGAGTCTGTTTGAGTCAGACATCTTGGACACCTTTTTCCCTGTGGTGCCATACAACTTCTCGAGATCCTCCTTGTTGTACTTTAGTGACTCAGGGTATAGCCACTCATTCATGCTCTCGTCTGTGATCCCCATCAACTCATTCAATGTCCTCTAGGTGAACTTGAAGGTTCTCCCCCTTACAGTGGCAGTGAAGGAGAGTCTGTGGACTTGCTCTTTCCCATCAACCTTCTTGTTCTTAACCTTGCCAGTGAGGGATTGACAGAATACCCGCAGGACGTTGACATTGTAGTCCTTGTTGATCCCCAGCCATGGCATGTACTTCTCTAGATAAGGGCGCAGGTGAGGAAACCCTAGTTCATCAATCTTGTCCAGATCGATGAACAGGCCATGGTTGAAGATTGGAGTAGACGTCTCAAATTTGGCTGCTACTGGCTCCAATGCCCCATCTCTATACACTGTGGGGTCATCTTCTTCAACCCTCTGCCTCTTGGAAGAAGGTTCTTCAGCGAACTGAACCTTCTTCTTCTTTCCTTTTCTCTGGGCTTCCCTAGCTTGCTCAGACTCAGAAGCCACTTGCTGTTCTGTTACTCTTCCAGAAGTTCCAGGCTGATCCTGGACATGTTCATCTTGCCCCTGGGTTTGCCCAGAAACCTTATGGTGTTCATCGCGGTGTTCATCATTTTTCCCAGATTTCCCAGAATGTTCATGGCGAGATTTCCCAGATTTTGACTTGTGTTTCTTGGATGAGGAATGTTTCTTTGTAACTGGGTTTGTTTCATGAGATCCGGCCATTTTTGTGTGGGTTGGTGGTGAAAAGAGATGAAATGCAAGATGTGTATGAGGAATGCGAAGAACTCAGATGAAGATGAAATATGTTATGCAGAGAGAATGTGGTGAAAGTAAAAAGTGAAAGTGAAAAAAATGACACCCTATTTATAGGCGAAGTAACTAAGGGTAAAATGGTCATGCTTTTTCAGATGAAAACCAAACGTTTGCACATTGGGTAACGTAAAAATTTAATTGAAACGGCGCACCTTATGACATGTGTCGCTTCATCTAGTCAGATAGGGCACACCTTCTTCTAGAGGAAGTTGAAACGTTTCTGAAGTGACGTGTCTCTTGGACTGGTGCTGACGCTCTCTTGGTTTCATCATCCAGTGTCAGCGAATGATCATCCGGAAGTGGTTTTGCTTCCGGTTGCAGTTTCTTAAGATTTAACATTGAAACCCTGCAAGAACACATGTTGGCACTCCGATGCCTAAGTTAGTACTGTTGTAAGTTTTAAAACAATCAAGTATAACAAATGGTATTTACACTTCATTTGGGTTTACCATTCCCAAATCACCTCTTATGAAAGTAAATTGGTCAGCCCCCAGAGGCTTGGTGAAGATGTCAGCAAGCTGTTGTTGAGTGGGAACAAATTGCACTTTGACATCCTTCTTTTGAACATGGTCTCTGATGAAGTGATGTCTGACATCAATGTGCTTTGTCCTTGTGTGCTGAACCGGATTCTTGGCAAGGCAGATTGTGCTTGTATTGTCACAGAGGATGGGTGCCTCAGGGAACTCCAAGCCAAGATCTCTCAGTTGGTTCTTCAGCCACAGCACTTGGGCACAACAGCTTGCAGCAGCAATGTATTCTGCCTCAGTGGATGACAATGACACGCAGGTTTGCTTCTTGCTAGCCCAAGACACCAGACAACCACTAAGAAAGGCGCATTGTCCACTGGTGCTCTTTCTATCAGTCTTATAACCTGCATGGTCAGAATCAGAGTAAGCCCACAAGAACTCTTGGTTACCTCTGGGATACCAAAGACCAAGCTCTTGTGTTCCCTCAAGGTATCTCAGAATACGTTTAACACATGTTAAGTGTGACTCCTTGGGGTTGGCTTGAAACCTAGCACACATGCCTACACTAAATTGAATATCAGGCCTGCTTGCCGTTAAGTATAGGAGGGAACCTATCATTCCCCTGTACATGGGCAGGCTGACAGATTTACCCTTTGCGTCAGCATCGAGTGCGGCAGAGGTGCTCATGGGAGTGTCATACTCCTTGCACTCATCCATCCCAAACTTTTTGAGTAGTTCTCTGCAGTACTTAGCTTGGGATATGAAGATTCCATTCTTCTTCTGTTTAATCTGCAGGCCTAGGAAGAATGTGAGTTCTCCCATCATAGACATTTCAAACTCACCCTGCATAGTCTTAGAAAAATCTTCACAAAGCTTTTCATTAGTTGCCCCAAAGATAATATCATCAACGTAAATTTGGACAATTAACATATCTCTATCTTTGTGAAGAATAAACAGTGTATTATCAAGTTTGCCCCTTGAGAAACCCTTGCCCAGCAGAAAGCTGCTGAGTCTCTCATACCAAGCTCTAAGAGCTTGTTTCAGGCCATATAAAGCTTTCTTTAATCTATACACATGTTTGGGATGTTTGTGATCCTCAAAGCCAGGAGGTTGTTCTACATACACCTCTTCTTTAATATAGCCATTAAGAAATGCACTCTTTACATCCATTTGATATAGCCTAAAGCCCTTCATGGATGCAAAGGCTAGAAGAATCCTTATTGCTTCAAGTCTAGCGACTGGAGCAAAGGTTTCTTCATAGTCAATGTCTTCTTCTTGGTTATATCCTTTGGCTACTAATCTGGCTTTGTTTCTTGTAATTTGACCTGTCTCATCCAGTTTGTTTTTGAAGACCCACTTGGTCCCTACTATAGATTGATGAGACGGCCTAGGGACTAGTTCCCAGACTTGACTTCTCTCAAATTGATTTAGCTCTTCCTGCATGGCGATAATCCAGTCGCAGTCCTCAAGAGCTTGTTCAACTGAAATTGGTTCTATTTGAGATAGAAATGCACCAAACTCAACTTCATTTTGAACTTGTCTTCTGGTTCTGACACCAGAAGAAACATCACCAAGCACTTGATCAAGAGGATGATCTCTGTGATGCCTCCTAGCTGTTGGCAACTGTGCCTCATCAGGCACGGTCTGCATTCTAGGTTCATCACTGAGTCCATCTTCTTCCTTAGGATTGCTTGCTGGTGTTTCTTTTGGTGGTGAAGAAGATGATGGTAACTTTGGAAGATTTAGTATTTCATCATCTTCTGTGGATTGTCCCCATGTAGGAGTTTCATCGAATACAACATGCATTGATTCTTCTACAATTCTAGTTCTCATGTTGTATACCCTATATGCTTTGCTCCTAAGGGAATATCCTATGAATGTACCTACATCAGCTTTTGGATCAAACTTACCCAGATTTACCTTTCCATTGTTATGCACATAGCATTTTGATCCAAAGATTCTGAGGTGACTGATGTTGGGCTTCCTCCCTTTGTACAGCTCGTAGGGAGTCTTATCCAGTCCTTTGCGAACATAGGCTCTGTTAGAGATATAGCAAGCAGTGCTCATAGCGTCCGCCCAGAACACTTGAGAAACCTCTTTCTCATTGAGCATGCTTCTAGCCATCTCTGTCAGAACCCTGTTCTTTCTCTCGACAACTCCGTTCTGTTGAGGGGTCCTAGGAGCTGAGAAGTTGTGTTCTATGCCATTTTGTTCACATAGCTCTGAGAAGCTATGGTTCTCAAATTCTCCTCCATGGTCTGTCCTTATGGCTGTGATTTTGAGCTCTCTCTCATTCTGCACTTTCTTAGCCAGGACAACAAAAGCATCAAAAGTATCTTGCTTAGAGGCAAGAAACATAGTCCAGGTGAACCTTGAATAGTCATCCACCACCACTAGAGCATATAGGTTTCCACCCAAGCTCTTCACTCTTGCTGGCCCAACCAAATCCATGTGGATTAGTTCCAAGGGCCTGCTGGTGGAGACTTTCTTCTTGGTTTTGAACGAGGACTTTGTTTGCTTTCCTCTTTGGCAGGATTCACAGATAAAATCATGCTTTACTTTAAAAGATGGAATACCTATAGCTAGCTCCTTTTTAATTAGCATGTCGAGTTGAGTAAAATTAACATGAGCTAGTCTCTTATGCCAAAGCCAACTATTCTCATCACTAGATATCAAACATTTTTCTTCTAGTTGTTGGCACAAGTCTAAAGTATATAGGTTTCCATTTCTATTTGCCTTAAGTTTGCATTTTAAGTTGGCCTTATCTAAATTTAGATCCTGCTTATCAACTATTATGCACTCATGTGAATCAAAAATTACCCAATTTCCTTTGTCTGTGCTCTGGCTGACGCTTAGCAGGTTGTGACAGAGACCGTCCACTAGGTAGACATCTTTTATTGGTCCGACCTCTCCAACTCCAGTGATCTTTCCACTTTGATTTCCTCCAAAGGTTACTGTGGCTCCATCTTTGATCACCAGAGATTTGAACTTGTCTCTGTCTCCAGTCATATGTCTCGAGCATCCGCTGTCAATATACCATTTCTTGTTCTTGGATGCTTTGAGACACACCTGGAAAAATCAAGTAAACTTAGGTACCCAATCTTTCTTGGGTCCTCGATCATTAGTTTTCAATGCCCTTGGTCTAGAGTCATCCTTGACCTTGGGCTTGTGATTATTTAGAGCCTCTAGCCTAGTGCTGGCTCTGGACTCTTGAGTTTTCCCTTTGGAATGATTCCAAGCTCGGGATCCTTGTCCTCTCTTAGTTTCCTTTGCAGGTGGAGGATCCTTTGTTGCCTTGGTTCCTTTAGGGACCCATTTGTAGGAGCTACTTGCTCCATGTTTCTTAGCATTACAGGTGGACGTGGAGTGTCCCTTCCTGTTGCAATAGTTACAGAAGCTGAAGGGTGAGGAGCTATGACTAGTGGCTTTATGGAAGAACTTTAAGTAGGGCTTTACTTTTGGTTCCACCCACTTCTTCCCTCTAGGAGTATATCCTAAGCCAGTTCTATCCCTATATGCCCTTTGATTCATTAAAATTATATTTAACATTTCTGAGCCATTTGTAAACTTCTGCAGGGCATTTTGCAGCTTGTCTTTCTCAGCTGAGATTTTGCTGCAATTGGGGCAGCTCTCAAGTGTTGGGGCATTGGGTTCTGTTTGGGGAGAACCCTGGCCATCCACTACCGGAAGCTTTCTAGCTTCCGCTAGCTCTTCACTCAGTGAGTCCACCTTGGACTCAAGTGATTCCTTTTTGGTTTTCAACACTTTATAGGCTTTACACAATCGAGAGAATTCTTCATGAACCTCGTTGTAAGCCTCTTGCAGTTCAGAGAAAGTTACCTCATTGTCTTCGTGGGTGAGGTCAAGTTCTGAAGATGCTTCCTCATCATCTTCTCTGGCTACAAGGCAGAGGTTGGCTACCTCTTCCTCATCACTTGCTTCATCATCCGAGCTATTCACCCAGATAGAAGATACAAAGGCCTTCCTTTTGTCTTTGCCTTTTGACTTCTGCAGGCTGGGACACTCAGCCTTGAAGTGACCAGGCTTCTTACATTCAAAGCACACAGGAGCCTTTTCCTTCTTGTAGCCCCTCCTTTGGCTGGAGTCACCCTTTTGAAAGCCTCCTTTCTTTCTGAAGAACTTTCTGAACTTTTTCACCATCATAGTCATCTCCTCATCATCCATTTCATCCTCATAATCCTCATCATCATCTTCAGTCTCCTTATTGGGAGCAACAAGGGCAAGATTTTTGGCCTTGGATGAGGCTTGAGGAGCTCTCTGAGCTAGCAGTGTAGGCTCATATTCAGCCAGGGAGCCAAATAAAGCGGTGATGGAACTAGTTGATTCACCCTGGACTTCCTGTAAGATAGTCACTTTGGTGATCCAGTCACCTTTCAAGATCTTTAGAATCTTGCTCACTTGCTCCCTTTCAGGAATGTCCTTACCCAGCGAGGCCAAATTGTTGATGAGGTGAGTGAATCTGAGCTCCAGTTCTCTGATAGGCTCAGTGGGGCTAAGCATGGCGAACTTGTGGAATTCTTCCACTAGCATCTCAACACGTCTTGCTTTCACTCCCCTGGTTCCAGAGTGAGCAGCCTCAAGAGCCTCCCACATATCTTTAGCGTTTTTGTGGTGACTGATCCTGTGGAACTCCTTGGGACTGAGAGCACACTGGATGTAGTGCATGGCCCTATAGTTCAGCTGGACTAGGGCATAGCCCTGAGGGGTGTAACTGCTTCTCGCCTTGGCAAAGCCATCATCATCTAAGGGAGTGTGATCCCCACGTTCGATTACATCCCAGAGTCTAATGTCACTTGACTTGATATAAGTCTCCATTCTAAACTTCCAGAATGGATAGTTGTACCCATCAAAGCCTGGAGGCTTGTTGGGCTGAATAGAGACGTCTGGTAGAGAGTAGTCAGTATCCATTACAAGATCTTTGCTTTCTGGATTCGTTGGAATCTAGTGAGAAAGACCTGCTCTGATACCAAATGAAAGTAATGGATGCACAAGAGGGGGGGTGAATTGTGCTACAAAAATAAATGCTCAAATAAAACCAACACAAGATTTATACTGGTTCGGTCTACCTGACCTACGTCCAGTTCTCAACCACCCAGGCCGAGTTCCACTATATCTCAGGTTTTAAATCGGGTTCACCTGAAACCTTACAACCGCAAGTTTTGGACGGGATCACTTGCAACCTTACAACTACAAGTTTTACACAAGGCTCACTTGTAACCTTTCTAACTAGCTCCCCCTCACACCGAGCAAGGGGTTAACCTTTACACTTAAAGGATTTTTCTAACTAAGTTCTCTCAAAGAACGAATGGTGTTACACACTTAAGTACAATCAATGCTCTTATAACAGAAAGAGACTTAACAACAAAGAGTATAGAATATGTAGATGAAAAAGATCACTCGATGTGTTAAATGCTCTTTACTTTTCTGGGCAGCTTTGAATGCTTGAAGATGTTCTTAGTTTCTCGCTCTAACTTCTCTCCAGAATATTCAAAGATAATTGTTAGCCTCATAAATGAGGTTGAGCTCCTTTATATACTCTTCAAACATTCTGACTCTTGGTAGGTGGGATAGCCGTTTGAATATGGCCGTTTTTCCCATGTTACCGTTTGCCCAATTAATGCTTCATCAATGCATAGCAGGGTTGACTTGCTTTATCTCTGAAAAGTAGTCCTGACACCTCTACTCTGACAAAAGCATTCTGACACTGCAACTTCTGACATTCTGATTGCTTGCGGAAGCAGATTCTCATCCGGAAGCAATTCTACTGAGTGTGCTGCACTGAGTGTTAGTCTAACAGTATAAACATATAGTCACATGCAGTGGGAGTGTTCTTAGTCTAAGAGGTCTTCCTTGCATCAGGAAGCACTTCTACATCCGGAAGTGAATCCACTGGATGAAGGATTTTGTTCACTATTACTCACTCTCACTCAGTGTTCATTCAATCCAACAGCCAGCGCTAGTCACTAAGCTATCGGAAGTACTTCTACTGGACGTTGCTCATTTTCACTGACGCTTAGGGATATCTATTCCAACAGCCAGCGCCAGTCTAAGTTTAACAGGAAGCAAATTCACTTCCGGTTGAATCTTAACTTAGTCTTAGGATTTTGTATATCTAGTGCTCATGGACTAAGTTAATTCCTAAGTGAGTTTCTTGCTGCCGCTGGGGGATGAGACATTCATCCGCGAGCGCTAGTCCTAATCTATCCGGAAGTAAGTCCACATCCGGTTGCACTTTCACTTAGGATTCTATGTTCACCTATTGCTTTCTAAGTTCTTTCATATTTTAGTCTTCATCAAAACTTAAGATTCTAACATAGACGACCTGCAGAGTAGAGTTGTTCTGATGCTATGTCGCATGGAGATGATATTTCCTCCATCATTTTTCACCTCACAGGTCCATCTCATTGTCCACCTTGTTGAAGAAGCAAAGATGGGTGGGCCGATGCACTACCGTTGGATGTATCCCATAGAAAGGTACCTGGGGAAAATGAAGTCGTTCGTTAGGAATAGAGCCGCGTCAGAGGGCTGCATTGCTGAGTGTTACGTGGGGGACGAGGTAGTTGCATTTGTTGAAAGATATTATGGTCAGAACATTCGTAATGAGTGAATACCCCGAGTTGAAGATAACTCGAACTATGTCAATCCCATCTCTGACACGTTGTTTCCCCCCATTGGAAAGCCAGTAGGAGCAGCGCACTTCCACCAGCTGAGTCCCGCCGAGATGTTGCAAGCACACAGACATGTCCTTACACGCTGCACTGCCGTGGACTCCTATCGCGAGTGTCTTTATTTTATTACATTACATTCTAATTAAATATATATTTACCTATAATTTGTGTTTTTAGGGATTATCGGAGATATGTCAAGTGGGAGAATCGAGGACGCTCGGGGATCACTGCAGCTGTGATTGATACAATGGTCCACCGGGGCTTCGCTGATTGGTTCACGAAAAGAATACGCAACGAACCAAATCCGCCACCATCACTAGTGAATCTAGCACATGGGCCTTTTGAGTATGCGCAGAGATACTCTGCCTACAATGTCAACGGCTTTCACTTCCGCACTATTGCGCGCGATGGCTCTCGTCTAACGCAAAACTCGGGTGTGTTTGGTTCATTTGGAACAAGGAGTTATGTTAGTAGAGACGATCCTCAAGCGCGTTTAGGGGAGGTTCAATATTATGGGAAACTTGTTGATATACTTGTGCTCAACTACAACGGTGCATTTCCCGTTCCGCTATTCAAGTGCGATTGGGCAGACACTAGGGGAAAAAGAGGCAAGAAAGTTGACGTTCTCGGTATTACCTCCGTGAATTTCTCGAGACTCTTCCACACATGGGCATTACCTGACGACGAGCCATACATCATTGCTGACGAAGCGCAGCAGGTTTATTATGTTCCTGATCCTAAAAACAAAGATTGGCACATGGTGATTCAGGTAAAACCTCGCGATGTATACGATATGGGGGACGAGAATTTAGACGCGACAACTGAAACTGTTCAACTGGTTGCTCCTAATAATTCCGACTACTTAATGCCCGAAGGAGATGAACCAGTACCTTCTGTTAGAGACCGTGAAGATGGTGATGATGAATGAAACGATTGTTTTGTTGTTTGTAAGGAATGAAGCGAATGTATGTATATATAAATAAATATTCCCAGTTTTTATCGTATTTAGTTCAATTTTCTTGTAATATTTAGTTAGTAATATATAAATATTAAGTAATTAAATATTTAGTTCAATATAATTACATATAAAACGGTTGGCAATAATAAAATTGTATTTACAAAAATATAAAAACGTACAATGATTAAAATAAAAGTACAAAACAAAAGTACAATAAACAAAGTCCAAACAAATAAAAAAACTAATCTACACGATCCTCATCCTCATCCTCATCCTCTGCAGAGCGTCGGCGTCGGCGACGAACACGTGATGAGGAGGCTTGACCACGTTCCTCCCACCTCCGCTCCTGCACCCTAAAGAACTCCTCTTGTTGGCGCTTAAACTCCGCGCGCCAGTTAGCGACCTCTTGCTCATGCGCCTGCCGCCGGGCTTCATACTCGCGGGCCAGCCTATCCTCATCTGCCTTCACCTGGGCTTCACGCTCTGCGACCTCCAGCTCGCGCGCCCGCAGCCTGTCCTCTTGCTGCTGCGCATGTTGAGTCGCCCCAGAGGATGCAGGTTAGTAGCCTTGGGTCCCGCGACTTCCGGAAGAAGTGAAGAGCTGAGTGGGTCTGGCTCCAAAGCCAAGACCTGGCACGCGTCCGGCAGGATCCGGAGTCCCAATCTCCGCGTGGATAGCAGCGACCTCGGCAAAGGGACTCGGGCTCACGCTCTCCCCCTCTTGAGAATCGGGGGTCGCCCTGGCTTCCACGCTCGCCTGTGCCTTCGCGACTTTCTTGATATGCTCGGCAGCCTTCTGGGAAACAGGTTTCCCATCCTTCCGGCTGCGCACCTGAACGATATAGTCGCGGTAGACGCCCTTCTTGACGCCCTTTTTCTTGGCCTCCTGCAACTGAAATATTTGAAACGTCAAAAAATAATCGTTATAATATATAGTTAATAATTAAGAATCAAAGACTAGTAGATATTAATATTACCATCTCGTCATAGCTGACAATCATGGGTCTGCTCCCAGTCGTGTGAGCAACCTGTTGCTGTGCCCGCGCCTTCTTGCCCCGCTCTGACCTCGCCTGACCCAGGTCGGACATCCTCCAGCCGATGTACCGCCTCCACTGTTCAGGGTCGACTCTGTCGGGCACCATATTCTCCACCTCATCCCTAGACCTCGCCCCCCCCCCCTCGGCCCTATCTTTGTACAGCTTGAGTCTCTCGTCCTTCCAAGAATCCCCGATCATAGATATCGTGAATTTCTTTAGCTTCCCGCTGTCGGGGATCCACCACTTCCTCTGCAATAGGAAATTTTGACAATTAATAACAGTAACACTAAATAAATATATTATTTCACGTAATTATAAAATTTGGAAATTCAAATTACCTTCATAATATCCCAGACCTTTTCTTTCCGCGACCTCGGAACTTTCCTCCAGTCGAACGGGTCGATTGGGAAGCGCCGGAAATCCTTACCGAGCAGGCGGCAGTAGCGGTGATATAGGACTCCGGCATCCTTGGTTGGCTGCCCAGTCTCCTCGAAATATGGCAGCTCAACCCTCTCATTCGCCGGAAGCGAATGCACCTGCTTCTGGTCCAGCCTCTTGGTGGTGACAACGTCATTGATATCTGTAAGGAAAAAACACATTTCAGATAATTGATATAAATATATTAATTACTACATGCATTAAATCAATATATCAAATTAATTACATACCTCTGACGTTTACCACAAATCCACTCCCAGAAGTGGACCTCCTCCCTCTCTTGAGTTCAATAAGAACCTGCGGCACAGGCATATCATCGTCCTCCTCGCCGCCGCCACCGCCGCCACCACCACCGTCACCTTCGCTACTGGAGCTCGAGCTCCCATCCCTCTCCTGCCTCTCCTCCCTCTCCTGCTTCTCCTGTCTTTCCTGCCTCTCCTCCCACTCCTGCCTCTCCTCCTCATTCAAAAACTGGTTCATTTCCTCGTAGCTGATATTGACGTCACTCCCCAAGTCTTCCCAGAGCTCGTCCTGCGTCACTCCTGGGTCCCCACCAAAGCCGAAAGGACTCCACGGTACGGTGATCAGAGGGGGACTGACGTACTGCAACACCGATTGGGGAATAGGTTCCTGCTCTTTCTCTTTCCGCAGAGCTTCTATACGCCTGGCTTCTTCCTCGTTGCGCAGTCGCTGCTGCTCTTCCTCGTCTATGGGATCTTTACCACTACGCCGAGACATATGTATAGGAGAAACACAATATATAAACCGGAACTGGCAGACAGAGATTCGGTGGGGCCCTCTGTCGCTTTTTAGAAACGCCCAAATGCAATCCGTCGGTGGTATATATGGACACAAACATTCCGGCGTTTTTGGGGGTGATTAGCGGCGTTTTAAATGAAGTGCCGAAGAATAATAATATTTTAATGCACATAGGCGTTTCCTTAAACGCCGATGTGTGTATTCATTTAATGTCATTAAATGAAAAACGCACAGCGGCGTTTTGCGAAAACGCCGATGTGCATTTATGATTTTAAAAAAAAAAAGATAAAATGCATATCGGCGCAAACCCAAAACGCCGATATGCATTTATGCTAAATTTTAAAAAAAAAAAGCCACGCCTCTTAAAAAAATATTAAAATATACATACCGGCGTTTTTGCCTCCGAAAACGCCGGTATGTAAACGCCATAAATAAAGGCGGGAAAAGCGCGCCAAAATTGGCGGCGTTTTCCATGGACACTTTTATAAAACGCCGGAAAGTATGATGTTTCCGGCGATTTTCTAGAAAGCGCCGGAACGCATGCGCCGGAAAGTAGCGTTTTTTTTGTAGTGATCATTGCAAGCTGCGAATTAAAATATTAAAAATATAAAATAATGATAATTATATCTCAGATTAATTAAATCCGGACCAATGATTAAATATTATACTGTTAAACATTTCCAATATAATATTTTGCAAAGGAGGGGGTTAGCAACTCCAAGATGTTAGCGAGAGACAATGTTGACTTTAATTTTTTTTGGCCGAACACATGGTTGACTATAATTATGATGGTACGGCATATGATTAAGTTTGTCGATCAGGTTCAAGAGATGACAAACCATATTCAATAATTCTCTAAGTATGGTATAAGACGACAGTTAGATTCTAATTAGTTGAAAACTAACAGGATTATATATTGAAGTCAAATCATCATACACTATATCAACGCAGTTATAATACTAAACTAAATCGTATGCTGGCTTCTGCTAACAGCTAATTACAAAATCTAACAATAGAATATAAGCCATAAGTATATACTAATCCTAATTGTGTGCTTTGTTTGCTTAACTCGGTTTTGCCTTAGGTCCATAATTAATTTTTAAAAAAAAATTTGGGTAGGGGATTTTGCCGCAATATTGAACTAATTACATCAAAGGGCCGACTTAGTTTAACGGTAAGCCCGCTTGTCATGGGGTCTAAGGTCATTGGTTCAAATATGCTTCTTTTTTCATAAAGAAGAGATAAAATTGCTTAGTATATTCCCAATACTCTCACCAAATGCAGACTAAAACTGAGTTATACCTTATTGTACTAAGTACACCTCAAAGTTTGGTGATCAAAGTCTTATTAATGAAACCAAGCTTTATTACTCACTAAGCAATCACAAGCAGACGCCCTCACGTGGAGGACCATGATTTCATCATGCACAATAATACTTAAAAGGCTAAACAAACAAGTATCTCATTTAATCATGTCCTAATCAATTCATATGATAATTAAGCTTGAGAAAGCAAGGACATTAAAGCTTCAACCTTCAAATCTGAGATTTGATTATATAACTGCTTCTAGCTAGCACTAATATATGATGTGAAAAGGCTTGTTATCTAGTACTTTTTGGGGCTATCAATGTCTGTAATTTTTAAACACTTACATATATATGCAATTTATTTGTTTATTGATTCATACCAAAAGTCGCCTCCGGTTTTTCGGACTAGAACAAAAGCAGAATTATTCTCATTCTGTTCACATTATTAATTTTAATCAGATATAGCAACCAAGTTGCTTGCAGCTCAACAAGTTGGGGACACAGCTTTTCATTAATCAGTTGTATACGAGCAACCAATCATACAAAAGAAACCTCTGGGGAAACTTGCTTAAGTGATTAAGCAAGCAAACAATAATACATTGATCTATTACAGATCGAGTTATATAGAAATCCTGAACTGGATCTTGGGTTTTTCTGCCACAGACACATACCCAATAATCTAAAAGAATGAACCAAAATGGCATAACCATTTTGAAAAAAACGAAAATCATCAAGAGATATAAATCTATAGAGACAGAGATTAACAATAACTATATATGGACTTCTTTCTACACAGTTGCTCTTTGATCCATGAAGTTACGTATTCTATCAAGTGCTACTTCCAAAGTCTTCTCGCTCATGTTTGCAAAACAAACCCTGAACCAACCCGGTTCAGAACAATGGCAAGAAGAACCGGGAGATATATTCAACCTCACTTCATGCAAAATGGGACTCCAAATCTCCAATTCACATTCTCTGGTTGGTTTCTCCAACAAAGGGCTCAAATTCATCCAACAAAACAACCCTGCATTCCCCTCCAAGCATTCAATCCCAGCACTTCTCAATCCATCAATAATCATATCATATCTCTTCTTCAACCTCTCCCTATTGATCCTTATATACTTCTCCGTGAACTCCTCATCCGACAGCATGGTGGCTAACAAATGTTGTGTCTGCGAAGAAATTAAGGTGAAACTAGACATCCTACGTGCCGTGGTAACAACCTTATCATTGTATGAATAAATGGTGCCAACTCTAAAACCAGGAAATCCCAAATCTTTTGAGAGGCTATACACAATGTGAACTCTCTCTGAGTTTTTGTAATTTCGTTCCTTGAGGATTTCGGCCACGCTTATGAACTCATCGGCTGAGAAAGCCGATCCGGAGTAAATCTCATCGGATATTAAGTGGATGTTTTTGCTAGTGACAAAGTCAAGAATCTCCTCAAGCACTGACCGTTGGATTGTTGCACCTAATGGGTTAGATGGGTTGGTGATTAGGACACCTCTCACTTTTGTGTTCATGGATTTTGCTTGTTGATATGCAGCCTCCATTGCTTGGGGAGTGATTTGGAAATTGTTTGAGCTATCACAATGAATTGGGATGATTTTTACTCCTGTTCTCCAACATAAGTCTCTATCAAATCTGCAATATATATCATTTATGTCATTAGTTTAATTTAAACTTTTAACTAGATCTTATATTTAAGACATAAGAGAATATTATTATTGTGACATACCCTGGATAGTATGGAGTTGGAACAAGTAAGGCATCGCCAGGGTTGGCTATAATGAAGGTTAAGAGCTCATTGCCGGCGGTGGCACCGGCGGTGAGGACGATTCTATCGGGGTCAAAGTGGGCCCTACCGCCTCTAATTTTTTGCATGAATCTTGCCATTGCTGTTCTGAAAGATTTGAGGCCATGATAGTCTTGGAACAAAGCATTCTCTCTAAATCCAGGTGCTCCTTTTCCCCATGTGGATGCCTCAGGGTGCTCTTCCAAGTACTTCTCCACCAAATCAAACGAAACCTATATCATAATAGTAGAAAACATTATTAGATAATTGCTATTTATGAACTTGGTTAAGATGACTATATGTCACATAAAATATAATGATGAAATTAATATATATACTCACTTGATTTTCTGCTAATCCCATTTGTATAACCCCCGTTGGGTTGGTGAATTCATCATATGGGTTTTCATCGTATGCTTTCCACCCAGCAAAATAAGGTGAGTTTTCGCCGTGAGTGTCAGAAACGGCGACGTTTGAAAGCTCCACACAAGGTTGCTCGATTTCAATGGCCATTATGATACAACTAGCTATCTTTTCTCTGCACTCTCACCACAGATAGTTGTAGAGAGGAGAAAAACGCTGTGGTGGTGAGTGAGGAGGATAGAGAAAGAGAGGAGAGGGAGAAGCGAGCTAGTTGAATGAAAGTTATGTCAAAATGGATGTATTTATAGTGAGGTTTTCATGGGTTTGATTATAGTGGATGAATAATAAAAATAATAAATGCCCCTCAACTTGCCTTATGCGACTCTATATCTCTCTCTCTGCCAAAAATAATAAAGAGATTTTCTAAAGTAAGCAAGATATCAAAAGGTCTTCTTACCTTTTATTTACGGATATATCCCTTATCGAACACAACTGTAGCTTTTTGTCGATCCCCATATTCCTCACCCAAAATATATATGGTGGTTGATGATTGGGGTTTGGTTTTTTGCAATCATTATAGTCCCTCCTTTTTGCCTCAAGATTTTCTGTTATCTTCATTACCGCGTACTCCCTCCGGTCCTATTTATAAGTCGTCAACCGCCCATATTGTACAAACCAAGGAATGACGGTTAGTGGTGGTTACATCATCAAATTGGTCTTGTTTTATTTTTCATTTTCATCTTTGCCCCTCCTCACAACTATTAAATGAGTCATAATGAGGCAAACAAAAGTAAATGCAAAGATCTCTTTTTTCAATGACAGGGTCACATTTGGAAAACTTTAATTAATGAGTTAGTTAGTGGTAGTTGGCGACTTATATTAAGGACCAAAATTTAGTGGCGGTTGGCGACTTATAAATAGGACCGGGGGGAGTACTGCTTAGTTAATTGATTAATCATATTAAATACTCCCTCTGATTTTTAATATAAGAGTCCAAATTTTGAATGGTTTTTTTTCCAAAATATAATAAGAGTTCACCACACATTCTCTTTTCATTTAATTTAATGCATTTTTTCTTACTTTGCACCTAACTCTCTTTTATATCTTTTTTTTTGTTGGAACTCTCTTTCATATTCACTAATGCCTATGCATGCATTTCTCTGTCTTAATAATATCATAATAAACATGGACAATATTGAAAAAAAAATTAACTTCAGACACCCAAATAAATTTCACATATTTTCTTAAGAAACATATTTTAGAGGCTCTTATACATTACAGACTAGTGGGAGTGTATGGTTTCTTATATTGTGGGTAGTGTTGTAAAAGTCGTACTGAAAGACAAGCCGGAAAGGGTGTCAGGTCATGGTCCAACGTGGTCGAATTGCTCAGACCGATAGTTGAACCGATGTTCGAACGATTGGACCGGTCAAACCGTTTGGTTCAGTCCGATTATTACAACACTGAGTTGTGGGGATGAATATTTGAAACAATATGTGTAGGTGTGCCTACTATATGTATTTCCATTTCTAAACCTATGACTAATCAAATCCCTGTTAAAGGCTCCAAAGTCCCCAACAAACTCTAAAAGTTCCTACATATATATCCTGCGAATCAAAAGCAAATCGTGAATTAAGATCTGATGAAGACTTAATTAAATCAAGGAGTATTTTTGATGACGTGACAAAGATATACCCAATAACCCAACCTCCGATTAAGATTCTGAATTGCGCGAGCAGCATGAGCAAAAGATGGGCTTATTAAACATATTGTTACTGGCTCTAAACTTTCAATTCTACTCTTAAAATATTTTAAATTAAGACGTCATTTTTTTCTCTGAAGACTCTGATCCTGCATTGAGTTTCCAATCAATTATCTGCTTTGCAAATAAATGGCCATTAACTTAATTACATGCATTACTATTTACTTACCATGTAATAGAGAATTTAACAAATGTTTCAGGTTCTAATTTTGTAAACTTCTAAAAGGAAACTTTTTCTGCTTCAATTAAAGCGATTCACCAAATTATCCTGAATATTTTTATTGTATCTAAAGTTACTTGCGGAGGAATAATTCGTCTATGTCATTAGCACCAAAGAGATAGCTTCGTTTAACTACTGTTTTAATGACATCAAAAAGTAAAAAAAAAATTAAATAAATAAAAGATGGGTATGAAATATGGGACGACCAATTGGTTTTACAACTAATTGTTGGTTGGATTTGTTAACGTTTAGACAGTTTGAACAATGGCGATTATAATACTGATAAGTAGTTGTAGTTGAACCAATAAGTGGCTCCACCCCATAAATGAGAATGTGTGCTTGAATCTTAATAATCACTCTTATTGAGAAATGAGATAATCTTACCTATATAAGCAGCACTCTCACCCTCAAATTTGAATTAGTCGGTTACGTTATCATCATAATGAAGACATATAGACGAGACATTCAAACAAAACCATCTACACATGTATCCCCTAATTTTGTAAATGGTATTTGCGTGTGTGGTTTGTGTGTTTTGTGTGAAATGAGTTAGATAACCCATGATTATCCTGGGGTAATTATCAAGTTATTAATTGAGTTGCCTGACAATGCATGCTGTTTTTTTTAAGATAAATATAATATAATCTATCTCTCTCTCTCTCTCTAACACATACCCACGTAGTCGCATATATATATACTCGGATCTAAGTGTATATATATAAATATAATAGTCTTTCTAGGGATAATAGTTAATGTAGGAAGTAGAGTAATTAATTTTGAGCGTGTATATATGCATGTACACCAACGTTTAAGAGTTAGGAATGTAAGATACTTGTAAAGATTGTGTTGTTTGTGGATTATGAACTGCAATTCATCAAGCACAGAATAATTAAACACGTTGAATAGGAAGAAGAAAAATTTAAATAAGAATCGAAAAGCAATTATGAGAGAAGAATATGCCCATCTATATATGTGTATGGAACTATAGGTCGAGATCATGGATATGCATGTGCTAGAGAGGATCATCTTTAGATTTGCCGTTAATATTCTGAATCTTATTACACAATTCAGAACGTGAACGCAGACATCATATGACGACTTATATACGACTATGGCCTCTAGGACACGGACAAGTATCAAGCAAAGGTCTAACCATATCTTCCAATGCATAAAATATAAAAGTAATTGTATATATATATGCTCCAAAGTAATATTTATAACTCATGATAATAGTACGATCAGACATATTTTTTTGAAAAATTCCATACACTGTATGTGAAAATTTGTCTAATTTCTTTATATGTACGTGTGTATATCTTTTTCTCCACAGATAAACATGATTGGCTGTAACGCATGTAAATATATCACTTGCTTAAAATTTGCGCTAAAAATTTTATTTAAGCCTCTGAAACAACTTGTTAACATCATCAAATCAAAATTAACTACCAGCTAGCTAGCTAACTACCATGGAGTAAATTGGCTTCAGGACTTTTCCTATCTAATTTTGTTTATTCAACTTGGTTTCACCATATATAACCATTAGAAACTTATACTGGTTACAATGTACAATAAAGAAAAAGAACACTAGTCACTCAAAAAATTGAAGGATGTCGCGCCCTATAGCGTAACAAGGACATGTGTCACGATTTTTCGTTGCACCATGTAAATATGAGACCTATACATATGTCAAGGTTCTGGGAAACTGCGACAGATCTCCCAAAAACCACAACATAGTTATTTTTTTAAAAAAAATAAATAAAATAATGTTGCGCCACATGGCGAGACATAGTTGAAATTTTTAAAAAAATAAAAAATATTTCGCAGCTTATGTTGCACCAATTTTTGTGACATAAGCTCCATGAATTTTAGTTTAAGCTAATTATTATTTTTTGAAACACAAATATTATTGCTTATAATGGAGAAAAAGTAGACGGTTATTGAACGAGAAAGAGTATAAAAATAGTCTTATCAAAAAAAAAAAAAAAAAAGAGTATAAAAATAGTATAATGAAGAGACAAATATTATATGAAGAAATAATATACTTGGTATTATAGTATTTAAATAAGGGTAATTAATGTGCAAATTCCCCCCGGGAGTATATCAAAAAGTGCAGATTCCCCATTGATAAATTGTTAGGTGCAATTTTACCCTGGAAGTTAAATTTTTGTGCAATGTCCCCCCTTCGTTAGGTCTGACAATTAAAGCAGTCTCGTATCATTCACATGTCAAATGACGTGGATTGTGGATCTGCCAAGAAGTAACACGTGGCTAAGTAAATGTGCAAATACACCCCAGAAGTTTCCAAAATTGCAAATCTACCCCTAAAGTATTTTTAGGTGCAATTTCACCCCGAAAATAAAATATGAAGAAAACATAATTTTTTATAATATAGTTTATTTCTTAAGTAATCTAATTTTATATAAAAAATATTGTATCATGGAAAAACATGAATAAAATACTTACAATATCTATGATTAAAAATAACTTTGTTGTTATAAATATTACAATATAGAATATATATATATATAATGTCATTTTTGACTAAAAGTAGAAAAAAGGACAAGCATTAGCATCACATTAAAAAAATAATTTTATTTAATTAATAAAAAGTAAACAAAATTTTTCTCATTGTTGCGACAAAATTGTTAAATGCCCAATAGTTTTGTTGTAAAAATGAGAAAAAAAGTTTTGTCTTCGTATTCAATTTTTATTAATTAAATAAAATTATTTTTAAAATAAAAATTATTATAAATGAAAAAAAACCATTTTTTGTAGTGATTTCGTGCACATTCATGGTGTGACATATTTTATGAGACTATATTTTATTTATGTCAAACATCTCGTAGGTACGACATATTTTGCGTGCCTACAGGACTATTTTCTTGTAGTATTAATTTTGCATCAAAATTCCAACTTTACTTTTAATGCAACATGTGCAACATATATCTCAACGGCAAAGTTCACAAGAGTAATATAAGTAAATTGTAAAATTATAAATTTATTTGAAGTATTTAATTATATAACTAAGATAGAACCAAAAACTTATTTCTCTCCCAGACTTAAATAAGAAAATGATCAACACTCATGGTACTTCATGCTCATCGCTTAGAAATTGTTGCTGTTGGATTTCAACTGAGAGCCGGCGCATGTAATTGATGGAAGTACACTCAAGAAATTAATGAGAGTGCTTGTTTAAGTACTTTTTCCAACATCAAACAATATTGCTTCTAAAAAATTATTGAAAGAAAATATCAATGATGTATAGGGAATATAATATTTAACATTTCAACTAGTACTTGGGGTAGGGGATAAAATAACTAATAATTGAACTCAACGTGTTCTTAATTGTTAACAGCTAAGTGTGTGCAACTTTGGTAAAGAGCAAGAAGCAAGATGATATGTCACTTGATGTTTCCTTGTATACTAATCGAAATAAATAATATAAAAACCTGATCTCTAACTTGCATGCTGTGTATTGTATGTTCACTACTGTGCATATGGCCTCATTGGAATCGTGATTAAATTAATAAAGTGTAGTAGAATAGATACATGCCCGAAATTAAGCAACGGTATGATTGAAGTATAGACACTAATCAGGGTGCTTATTTCAATTCATTTGATTAATTAAGCCATTTGACCATGTAGCTTACAAATGATAAGTGTCTAATATCGTAAATGCTACGTAATAATTAATTTCCCGGCCGGAGGAAATGTATGTACGCCTGCTACTAAAAATTTTAATTTACTTACTGACAGTCTGCCACTATAATTTAACAAACTAAGATCATTTTAATTTGGATGTACGTACGTGCTATATAAATTTGTGGGGTGGTATTTTCTAGTTGTAAGGTTTGTAATGTATCCCAATAAGAGGGCATGAATCTTCTGGGGAGATATAGAACCAATGACTGCACGCCACATGGAACAATTTGTCTTAATCATGCTAGGATTATGTCCAAGGGGAGATCTAAAATTCTAATTTCAGATTTTAGAATATTGAGTTGGTCGAATGATTAAATATTGCAATACACCCTCACTATTAATTTATTACTAGTACTCTGTATTGTTTAATTGTTTATTCAAATCCATGCTTATTCCCAAGCTACCGTGTTCGTACACACGTTGTTCCGAGTGTGCATATAAACTGATCAACACCCTTGAAATGGTCCAAGTAGGGCACCCTAATCTGCACAGACACGCCAATCAGTAGTTATGTGTTTGACAATTTATATAAGCAGCCTGCGTGTGTGTAATTATATATACGGATAAATACCAACTTTACCCAAGAAGTATATTTAATAGATTGCGATTTTCGTTGAAGCTACTTTGCAATATTAGTCATTCTGAAAACATGAAAAGTACGTGGCAGAGTCATCCTGAACCAATAGAGCCTTAACGGGTGACATTTTAGGGGAGATGATTCTCTCATAATCCTAACCCTTCTATCCCCTCAGAATCCCCTCTTTGGGTATTATTTTGCCCATTGAGATTCATCTAAGAGCTAATAATTTGCCACTTGTACCATTAAAAATAAAATTAAAATGTATTATAATATAAAATAAATTTAGCATAAAACATTTTAACTATCTAGACCTATTTCATTTCAATATAAATATCTATAAGAGATACAGACTTCTCCAGTTAACTGTAAAATAATTTTACAGTTAGCTAGACAAGTCTTTATCTCTTATAGATCCTTATATTGAAATAAAATAGGTCTAGATAGTTGAAACTTTTTATCACAAAAAGTGTTCAAAAATAAAAAAATTTAAAAGTTCTTCATTTATTTTATATTATAATACATTTTTTTAATTTTTAATAGTACAAGTAGCAAATTATGAGCTCTTAAATGAATCTCAATGGGCAAAATAATACCCAAAGAGGGGATTATGAGGGAATAGGAGGGTTGGAATTTTGAGGGAATCCGAACCCGACATTTCAAAGCTCGTTTTAATTAGTGTGACAATTAATCATTTTGCTCTAAAAGTATTACTCAATGAGTGATGTTGTTGAATTTTTTAGAGTGCAAAGTGTCGCCCTAAATGTGGGAACTATAATGCACTAAAATCGCTCATTAAAGAAAATTTTTAAAGCAAAAATGGCTCATCATCTCTATATATATGGATAAGTCTATTGATATATCTACAATATTTTATGAGGACATTGCAACACTTTTCATACTTCTGGGGCGACGTTAATCTTGAAAACTTAAGGGACAAATTTTAAAATAGTCATCCAACAAATACGATACTTATATATATAAAACCTCTAGAACTATATATATGTAGAATATGTATAGTGACAAATTTTTCCTTTGTCGCTAATTTTTCTTTATGTTTTTGATGTGGCTATAGTTGTACAGAAATAATTAAATGTGACCTTCCTTCTTCCACTTGCGACCTTTGACTTCGAATTATGGGTATTTTTAACTCTTCTTTTTCCTGTTTGCGCTTCATTAAAACTGTGGGAAATAGCCATATTTTCCCAGCTCAACTTGCCTTGTTGATATAGATCCCATTTCTACGTGACCCAGTCCCCTTATTTTCTATGTTAGAATGCTCCAAAGATCGCCTTTTTGGATGAGAATTTTATATTACCTTAAAACCAATCCTCTTCCACCAATCATGATGCGTACAACAATTGTCTACGGATCACATGGAATATTTTGTGACAATACATTACTAAGATTTTCATTTTCGCTTATTAAAAATGGGGTCTTATATATATTTCCTATATTGCTGTGAACCAGGATGCTCCACATAGGCGCGCTTCATATACAAACCAGTATTACGAAGAGCTCAACGATATATATAAGCTGGTATTTGCATTGAACTCCAAATATTTTCTCACCAGTCTACATACCTTTGTATTTTAGTTTTAGTTTGTCGTACATGCTTTTCCCTCTGTTATTTAAATAATATAAGTCCAGCTCAAGGCCAACGGGGTCTATCTATTTGATAACTTGCTCAACTATACCTTTAATTTGCAGTCACGTTGAGAAATATAACTACTCACCATTCTATTCTTATTGTGTTGTAATAAATGATACTTCTTGAATCTGTAGTCCCCACTTGGACAATTGCACCTATATTTTTTATTTATTCATCAATATTTAATATTATAATTCATGACTACTAGTATAGTTTATGGGAATCCAGGTCAAACAATTTTTTGATATTCAAATTATTTACGGCGACAAACATTTTTAGAATTTGAATATGAAACCACATAATTCCTCTAGTAATTGCAGAGCCAATAGGCTTAAACATTCAAGGCTATAGGAAAGTTAAGCTAGTTTCAAAATATATATTGATATAGAAGCGATTAACTCTTAGAGGGTATGATGATATATACCCATTCAAAGACATTTGATCATGTTAGACAGTTACTTTATATGATTGGTTACGGTACAAGGAAAATTTCAAGGTACAGTAATTGATTAGCTGATTCAATTAAATATTTGCATAGGATAGATGTCAACTTCTGCCTCTTTGATCAACCTCTCCCTTTTTTGCAGAAGCTAAGTTCGATGATGTTTAATGTCTCATAGGTTGTTTTCATGTACTAGTTTAATTTAGTTTATGTAATGCATTCATTTATTTCTAAAAAAATATGAAACCATTCAATTAAATTGGATCGAACCTACAACAAGTGGATTCGTGTTTTTTATTAAAGCTACAGTCATTCATGTTATGACACTGATCGATGGGTGAGTCAAATGGCACAATTATGAATTTCATTGAACTTTTTTGTTGAAGGCTGCAATCTACACGCAAGAGTGAAGTCTTCTTGACTAATGAAATAATTTCTTTTAGTGATTTTATCATACTTTTATTCATCATTGTGTTGTTATTCAATAATTTTGGTTATATTATTCGTTATTTTTCTATATTAAAAATAACGAATTTTTGTTTCATATTCTACTCTATTTTATGAGCCCAATAAAATTAATATTCATTGTGATCTGGAGAGATAATTGGCAATATTATTATTCCTATCCTACAACTAGTATTTTGCACTTGTTAACAAAAATGGTGGCCTAAAAATTGAAGCTACTATAGAAGTCAAAAATGGCAGAGTTATACGTGAGAGGAGTGCATGGAGTATAATGCTTTATTATTCTAATTCGAGTTCCCAGGCAGCTCTTTTTTATTTTCATCATTAATATCGTAAAACTGTGGATATCTGATTGTCTAAGCTTGACTGCTTGAAAAAACCCTAGTTCCATCGAAGCTTGACTGCTTGACAAAAGACTCGGAAGAAACAAAGAGTGGAAAGAATTAGAGACATTGGACTTTTCTCTCTATGGGAATGAGTTGTTTTAAAAAAATATGTGAGCCTATGGTCAAAGAAAAAATATGTGAGCCCATAATGCATGATAAAGTATATGTTTAAGGGTTTTGATCAAACATTTGTTTAATTATTTGTATGACCCAAATCTATATGGACTTTTGTCAACACACATGGGCCTCTTTTCTCACCCAAATTACAAATCTATAGGGGTGGTCACTAGTGTTGTTTTGCAAACACACTGTTCAACCTTAAAACTCACTAGCATATCCTAAAAATTTAGATTTCCAAAGCTATTATCTTAAAATTTAATATTAACTTTTAAACTTTATGAGGTAACATGAAAAATTAAAATAATAAATGCTTAATTTTTATTTCTACCTCTCTATATTAGATGTAAAGAGAGGAAAGATAGTAACCTGAGATGTGTGGTTGAGTAGCAATGACTCATTCACCCTTAACCAATTGTCTGGGGTTCGATCCCTGACGTTGGGTATGGAGCCTACAAATCAGCGGGGGATTAGTCTCTCACTTGTCGAGTGAGGGGATACCTTGATCATATATCAAAAAAAGAGAGGAAAGATAATTGATGTATAATTCTAAATGATATAGTAGTAAAATACGTATAATACATTAATTTTACATATAATAATGAATAAATTCACAATGTTTTTCTGTTTTGTGAAATAGTTGACCACCTCTTTTAACATGAATCAGAGGGAGTATTTTATGTTCATGTTCAGTATATCACATAAAAATAAAATCAACACATAATAAACAAAGAGTAAAACTAAACTACTAGAAAATATTGAACATAAATTCTTCAATCTAATACTACCTCCGGTCCTAAATATAGGAACTAATTGACTTTTTTTTGAAGAGATTAAGGTTGCGAAATAGGTTATTAAATGATGACATATTTGATATATTTTTAGATTATCCATAAGTTTATAAGTAAAATAAAATAGTTTAAGGGAAAAAATTAGGTAAATCAATTTATAATTAACTTATTTTGCTTTTTTAAGGATTTTCTAGCAAAAAACAATTAGGTCTTATATTTTGGACCGGAGGGAGTATTATTTTGTAAAAATTCATAGATCTCAATTTTGGAATTCTTCAAACTGTTAAATAATAAACATTTTTCAAAAATAAATAATTACTACTACTGTACAATAAATTGAGACAGAAAGGGACAAAACTAAATCTTGTCATGGTTCATGAAAGTTGAAACAGCAAGAGTAAGAAGCAAAACCTTAAAACCCCCAGACCCAAAACCCTAATTTCAGTTGCCGCCTATTTTTGATTTGGGTTCAGTGAATGAGTCGCCGACATAGCAGCGCCACCACCAGTCGGAGCTCAGGCGGCGGCAACATCAGAGAAATGAGCAACCACACTCGCTTCGAAGACGCTGACGTAATCATCGAGGAGGCTGCCGTCAGCTCCAACCACGACGACTCCATGTGTGAAGCTTCCGCTGACAAAACCCTCGAAGCCTCAACCGGCGACCCTTCCTCTGTTTCCGATGATAAAACAAGCGCTGATTATTACTTTGACTCCTACTCTCACTTTGGTATTCCAAAATACTCACCTTTACTATTAACCAATTGCTTCTACTATTAAAGTTTTGCTTTTTATGAGATTTTGAGCTGATTCATTGTTTTCTTTTTTCTTTTTTGTTTATCAGGAATTCACGAAGTAAGTCTATCAACTTGGATCCACGTTGGCCTCAGGACTGAATTGAAGCTCTCATTTTGCCTTTAAAAATTACACTCTGCTTTGTAAATGTTTTGCCCATGTTCTTAGCTTAGCTGGTTGCTTAACTGTGCTATGAGATAATTTCAAAAAAGGGACAATTGCACCTAGGTCCCCAAATAAGAGACTTAATTTTATAATTTTATAGTCTTCATTAACAACTAGTAACAACTGATTGAGACCTCTTTGAAATTAAGTTTCAAAAAACTCGGTAGCCTAGCGTTGGATTACTTAACCATGATTCTCTAACACAATTTACATGCAGGAAATGTTGAAGGATACTGTGAGAACTAGGACTTACCAAAGTGTGATTTATCAGAACAAGTTTTTATTCAAGAATAAAGTGGTTCTTGATGTGGGTGCTGGCACTGGAATTTTATCTCTCTTCTGTGCCAAAGCTGGGGCAAAACATGTCTATGCGGTATGGATGGGTCTATTATCGCTTAGTAGTGGATTATATTTATATTTATATATTCATAGTTATCATGCTGCGGTTGTAATTACAGTGTTTATAACTTCTGCTGCTTAGGTTGAATGCTCTGATATGGCTGACATGGCAAAGGAAATAGTTGAAACTAATGGTTACTCTAATGGTGATGTCATTTTATCATCTATTCATTTTTTTGCCCCTTTTGGCTGGTAATTTAATTTCGAATGTCACTGACTGTGCTTATGTTTTCCTTAACAGTTATAACAGTTCTGAAGGGAAAAATTGAAGAACTTGAGCTTCCGGTTGCTAAAGTTGACATTATCATTTCAGAATGGATGGGATACTTCTTGTTATTTGAGAATATGCTTAATACTGTACTCTATGCACGTGACAAGTGGCTAGTAAGTCATACATTCTTTTCAATTGTTGGCATTTATTTGATTATTCTTTTCATAGGTAAGAATGAAATGGTCTTGGAATCTTCGTTACAGCTGCTAATAGTCAACCTATCGTAGTGAGGTTGTAAAATACTACTTCCGCTCCTAAATATAAGACATCTTTCATTTTTTTGTGAAAGTTAAGGAAGAGAATTAGATCACTAAATAATATATGTCATATATAATTTGATTTTAAATTAATTTATAAGTTGAATAAATTAGTTTTAAAGAAAAAATAACTAAAAACAAGTTAAAGTGATTAATTTTGCATCTTTAATTTCTCCAAAGAGTCTTATAATTAGGATCAAAGGGAGTATTATTGTTATGCCACTCAATTCAAGCATTCTGAAATATCTGTGTGCAGCTCTGAAATATAGCTTTCCAACTGAAATGATGCAACTCTCTGTCTTTGCTAAGTTCTTGTCTTTTATCACTTCTTTTTGTTCAATAAGAACAATCAATTCCATTGTTTGTGTAGAAAAATAGAAACGGCAGAATAGTCCGACAATTTAATTAATGATGGTCTCCCATATTTATAGTAATATGAGGAGAGAGAAATACAAATAGAAGAATAAGTCAAACTAGCAACAACCTAGCTAGATAAACTAAACAAACAAATAAATAATATAAAAATAAATAACAAACCCTAGAAAAACTAGATCAACCTAAATTTGACTAATTCAAATTATTCAGTGTTGAATTATTTCCAACACTCCCCCATAATTCAAAACTGAATCATGCATTGAAAAAAGCAACTCTTCATCATTAGTTCTTCATCTTCAACCAGAAGCACCATTCTTGGGTCAGATTTGAACACCCCCTGAACATCAAAACTATGCACTTGACCTAAACACAGAGAGCAATCAAATAAGGCACAGAGGCAACAACATAGAGCTTGTCGTATCCCAACACAAACCGAATGCAATCACCACTAGGATCCACCAGAAACAGGATGACAACTCCAAAACACCTCATCATACCATTATGAAACAGATCTGAAACAACCAAAATCAATCCCAAAGATTGAACAAACCAGGCCAAAACATCAAAATCAGTCCAAAGCTGAACAAATGAGATCCAAATAGATGTCCAAAGGACCAACGAAAACACAGCAACAAACTCGCCAAAAATTTGGCCACACTTGCAACTCGTAGGATTTATTGGTTCTCCTACAACCAACGGTTTTACGGGTTAACCGACAACCTTAAAAAAGCTTTTACAGGCTTAAATTCAACCTACAGGATTTACTGGCTCTCCTGCGACCACCGGTTTTACAGGCTAACCGACAACCATAAAAAGTTTTTACAGGATTAACTTCAACCTACAGGATTTACTGGCTCTCCTGCAACCACAGGTTTTACGGGCTAACCTTAAACCTTACGGAGCTTCAAAGACAACTATCGGGAAACACATTGAAACTCCAAAAAACTGGACGACCCACATAACACAACTGCCACAAAAAGACCGGAAATCAGTACACCCGCTTCACGCACCGGCAAGTGGATGAACAGCGACGACGCGTGAACGCCACGCGCTTACCTCCCGCTGTCATAAGTTGATCGGACCACCAGGAATATACTGATGGATCCCCTATGAACCCATATATGTGGTGTGTGTCTTTAAAAAAGTGCCCAGAAACAAAACCCCTAAATTCAACGCTCTTCCCCTTAAAAAACAGTAGCCTCCACGAACAATGACAAAGAAGACTATAAAGGATATGGGAAAAATTTCGATTCTTTTGGAGTTTATGATTACAAAGGCAACTTAGATTAATTGCCTAGGGATCGGACTATTCATTCTTTAACCTAGCTCTGATACCATGTAGAAAAATAGAAACGGCAGAATAGTCCGACAATTTAATTAATGATGGTCTCCCATATTTATAGTAATATGAGGAGAGAGAAATACAAATAGAAGAATAAGTCAAACTAGCAACAACCTAGCTAGATAAACTAAACAAACAAATAAATAATATAAAAATAAATAACAAACCCTAGAAAAACTAGATCAACCTAAATTTGACTAATTCAAATTATTCAGTGTTGAATTATTTCCAACAGTTTGGAATGAGAAGTTGTGATGCTAAACATGTTGATTGTGTGACTTGTCTGACATGCACTTTTAAGAACTCTAATGGAGACCTAGTATTATTGGATAGTAAGTCCCACGTTGAATAGTATGGGATATTTAAAAGGGAAGTTAAGTTGGTCAGTACTCCCACCTCAAGCCATCCTATTTAAGTAAGTTTTAAATAAGAACATGCGATGGCCACTGTTGATCCTTTCAGAAATGTTATACAAAAATGTTCTGCAGGCTTTAGGGGTTATGATGACATGATAATTTGCATCACCTTAGGTGCCTTGTTGATATTTATTAACCTTTTATTGCAATATTGGTAATGTTTCAATAATATTTGAAAACTAGGTTAGAGAGACAGAGAGTAGACTTCTATCACTTGATAAGTGGAATCAGTAGAGAGATTATTTTGATGGTCTGTTTTTCTTATTTGGCTTAGGTGGATGATGGAGTCGTGCTACCAGATAAAGCATCTCTATTTCTTACAGCAATTGAAGATGCAGACTACAAAGAAGATAAAATTGAGTGTAAGTTGTTTATCTATGGTCGTGGAGGATTGAACCTCTCACAGATGAACTATTATTAGTCCAAGGGCTTATTACTTACCTCATGCTATAATGAAGTATTTGAATGTTTTTTATTAACATATTTATTCTTTTTAAAAGTATGTTTGCATTGAAAAAAGTCAACTTTTCCCCTAAAGTGGGACTTATAATTATGCGTCTGTTGCTCTTTTGGCTGATGCCTAGAACTTTAGATGAAATAGTTCGCCATGCAATTATATCCACCGTTGACCTTGTATACCGTTAAATTACATTGCATTTCTCTTTCTATGGCAGTTTGGAATAATGTATATGGATTTGACATGAACTGCATTAAGAAACAAGCAATTATGGAGCCTCTTGTTGACACAGTTGACAAAAATCAGATTGTTACAAATTGCCAGCTACTCAAGGTGGGATAGTATAGATCCTTTTATTTCTCTTGCATTTAATATGGCCTGCATGCTTTAAGTTAGTATGGGTTTTATATCCTGAGTTGGCTCGAGAATTTGTTGTTTTCTTTGATCGGAAGTTGCAAACTGAGTTGCTTATCTTTGTTCAGACAATGGATATCTCTAAAATGGTTCCTGGAGATGCGTCCTTCACAGCACCTTTTAAGCTTGTGGCTGAACGTGATGATTATATCCATGCTCTTGTAGCATATTTTGACGTATCATTTACCAAGTGTCATAAATTGATGGGCTTCTCTACAGGTGTGTTTTGTCCTCTGCCAGATTCTCTTGATTTATTTCTTGTTTTGTTCTATTGGTCTCTGTGGGTACTTGAATTTGAATGGGGGAGAACTGAGTTGCACTCTGTTCATTAATGTGTGGGTGTGTGTGTAGTGCATCAAATTTTCTTAGCTCATTTTTTTAATGTTGTCAGCAAGCATGTAACATTTAATTTTGATGATCATTGGATTTACTTCTGAATTTAAGGATAAGGCATAAATGTTGAGAAATTGGTAATGGGTAATATATGCTATAGATCTAACACGTGTCTTTTATATGCAGGGCCAAGATCCCGTGCGACTCATTGGAAGCAAACAGTGCTTTATCTGGAAGACGTTTTGACCATATGTGAGGGAGAAGCCATTGTGGGAAGCATGACCGTGGCACAAAATAAGAAAAATCCTCGAGATGTTGACATAATGCTCAAGTACTCATTAAGTGGTCGACGTTGCGCTGTTACAAAAGTTCAGCATTACAAAATGCGCTGAGGCTGCTTTTATAAGTTGTTGGTTTTCTCCCAATGTAATCCTAATACATGAGATATTAGTGGGCTGGTGAATTGTTCTGACCAGTTGCTTCAATATTAGTGGGCTGGTGAATTGTTCTGACCAGTTGCTTCCCCTATCATATCACCCATTTTTAGAGGAAGTCGTTGTAAGTCGTATGACTTATTTCCAAATTTTGCTTAAATGTTTGTTGGTTCCTCACGAATTTTTCTGGTTGTAATGATAATTATTTTTTACCTTCTCTGCAGTTGTCTATCACTATTTTAGTTTCCCACACTTTTTAAAATTTACCTGAAAGCAATACAAGAGTTCGTTCTATCCTCCATGGTCAAAGCATGGGATGGAGAAAAATCTCAGGGAAATTTTTTCTTTTTTAGACGTGAAAGATAGATATTTTTTTTTGATCAAAAGAAAGATAGATATTCAATGCATCGTAAATGGCTAGAAGTTTATACTCAATATGGGGAGGTGAAGAAACAGACAAACCCCCATCTAAATTTGACAACCCATCTAAATTTGACAACTTCGCCACACATTTAAGTACATGAAGGTTGCAAACCCCTGATATGGTGTGCAAGTGTCTAAGAATCAAGAAGCCTTTTCTCTATATAATTTTTCCGGCAATCTTTGGCATTGTGACCTCCAGTCAATGAACCATTGAGATACTTGAGCAATCAAAAGATGCAGCTTGAAATTCTGATGCACTAAAGTTCGGACTTTCCTGTTTTCTTGCCCTTCTTTGAAGTGCCAGCCTGCTTTCCTCTCCACCATTGACGTAAATGGTTGGAGACTCTGTTTGCATGTTTTTTCAGAGTAATGGCACCTTGAGAAATTCCTTTTCTTAGCTTTTGTTTCCAATCACTCTCGCCTTTTTTCTTCTCCCTTAAAACTTTTCCCTGCAGGATGAGGATTTTCCTCATTGATCAGTTTATTTTAGAGGACATGAATCAACGAGGGAATATATGATAGTTTCATTATACCAAATTTGAAGGGAATCCAGCCTCATCATCATCATCCTCGTCTTCATCATCACCATCTTCGCCAAAATTATTGTTCATTAAATCCTCCCTCGAATACATTTTCATGCCAGGGGCTCCAGGCATCCCCTAAAGAAGAATCGAGAAACAGTATGAACACAAGTTTTACCAGTAAAATACTGCAGCAAGTATGGCTCATGTTTATTTACAATTGCACTTGATCTTTTTCACGCAAGATAAAAATAGACAAGAGATAAACAATCTAGTAGCTACCTCCATAGATTTCAACAGCCTGTCCATTTCAGCCTCTTTATCTGACTTTGGAACAAAAGGTTCCCCTGGAGCCCTATCCTGCAATACAAAAATGATCTGCTGATGAGCACTCAAGCATGTAAGTACTCCCAATCATATCAAGTGCATGCATAGTTTGAATGACTCAAACAAGTTACATCAGATTAGATCCACTGAGAGTTTCGGACACTAAATGTATAAATATAGGAAAGTTAAAAATTGAAAGAAAAGGAGAACATGACAAATTTTGAAGTGTTTTTAGAAAATAATTATCCCTACACCAAACATTGCATTAGTGTGTGGTCTCTCATTGAAAACTATCAAAACCATGTTTTAGCAAGAGTAAAACTATAGCATACTACCCCGAAAATTTAGTGCACTCAAAATACATTTGGACATTATTTCATCTATTCAACAAACAAGATTTAGGGATTGATGTGTGCTTGCAATGTTAATGGAAACTTGAAAGACATGAATTAAAGCAATATATAAACTGCCAAAATCTTCTAATATTAAAATTAATTATGATGACTAATCTGTTTCTGAACTAAGATGGAAACACCACATATCCTCATTTAGCAAAACACCAGCACCATTGCTGGCTACCATAAAGCAGCAGTCAAGCTCCATTGTTGAAGATTAAAATACCAAAATTAATATATATCGTGATCTAAGGGATTATCACCCTATGAAAGGCATCCACATGTATTCATTAAAAAGTTTCAACAGTAAAAAGAAAAAGAGAAGAGTTATAAGAATATTTATAATTTCTAAATATATAATGGAAATATCAGCTTCAGAATGTAGCTACCTTCGGTACAGGTGGCGGTTTGGTGCTGCATGCCTTAGTAAGGTCTTTACAGAAGTATTTGAGTAATGAGTCAATGTCAGGCTTGGATTTATACAGATATTCAGCGACATCTGTATCATGATATCCCATCACCTGCAAAGTTAGCAACTCCTCATCATTAAATATCATTGAACAATTAGTCATTGTGTACCTTAACATTGTTGAATTGCACAACCAGATCATTATGATTGATTTGAAATCTTATTTCGACAAAAAACTATAATACCGTATAAAATAAATCTCTACCGTATTCTATGTCTCCTAATAAAAAGTTTCCATTAAAAAATTCACGAGAAGACCTATTTCAAGGGCTAAAAATAAAATCATCAAGTGTAACCAAGAAACAGTGCCATACCTCCTGGCAAGCTTGCTCAATTGTCTTGCATTCCGAATTACACTGTCCTTCAGATTCTTGTTCAACCAGCTGTTAAAAATAAGGTCAGATAAAACAATCAACATGTGCTAATGCCAACTCTTATACTCACTAAGACACTAACTATCACTCCATCCAATCCAAATACCATAAAAAACTACAACAATCCATAACACAAGACAGAAAAAATAAAAAGAACCACACTAACATTTAAAATACAAAGAACTTCATAAATCATCTTACCTCCAATCTATCTCCATTTTCTACAATATCTATCTTTAATATCCAATCAGCTTCAGCCTTCTTCAGATTGCAAACATTCTCCGCAATCTCAATAATCTGGTACTCCGAGATCTACCGCCAAAATCAACCAATTAATTTGCAGAAAACCAAATTTCCAGAGCTCAAAGTCAAAAAACAAAAAAAGAACATAACGAAAAGATTTAGAGGAAATTGAGGAACCTTTTTAGGAGCGATCTCTGCTTGCTTTTTGTGAACCTGATTGTGCAAATGCTTAGCGAGTATTTCACAGACTTGGCATTTGATGTAGGGAATATCTTCTCTTCTAGCTTTTCCTTCTGGTTTCTTCAAACAGTACGCCGATGGTAATAAATACGTTGAAATGAAGAGTGATGCAATCACTACGTAAAGTAATAATGGCTTCTTCATCTTCTTCTGAAATCTATGAATTTGAATAGTAATAACTAATAAGAGTTCAGTTCAGAGATCATTCAATTTTGCGACCAGCCTTCGCAGAATGAAAAACCTTTATAAGTCGTTGCAGTTGATTTATTCATAAGGGTTTTAGTTTGCACTTAACTTTTAAACAATCTGATTGGCTGAGGAGAGATTAAAACGATGGGACCCCCTCTTTCAACCAATCAGGTGCGAGAAAACACGTAGCGCTGCTTTAATTAATATTATTATGAGAATGTTATAAAAAAAAGGGGAAATTAATATGAAGTCCCTCACAAGGGACTTAATACTAAAAAAGTCTCATAAACTCTCTATATTAAAGTAGGGTCCCTAGAGACCTTACTTTAATAGTTTTCAAATACTAAAAGACTAATTTGCCCCTCACAAAGTATAAGCTCAGGAATTCATTTCCCTCCTTCCCTCAAGCTCTACGGTGAAAAATGATTCCAGGAACTCATCTCCTTGCTCCTCCAAATTGAAGGCATTTCTTCTTCCTCCTCCAAATTTGAAGGGCATAAAATGTACACACAAAAAAAAAGTCACAAAACAGTGCTCATAAAAACAAGCTAACCAAAACTCAAAATGTTGAGGCAGATTGTGTTGACACCCAGAAAATAATAAAGAAAACTAAAGAAAGAAAATTTTACATTTTGAAACCCACAGATAACAAGATAACATACCTCATCTACTATCACAATTGAAATAACGATAATTACTAATCAAAGAACACGTGAACTGCAAATTAAGCAAATAAACAAAGACTATTAACAAGAAAGTTGAAGAATGAGAATATGAATATTAGGGATAGAAAAATGTGGTGCATATTCAAGAACCTTCAGGGATTTTGAGGAGAATGAAGCTGGAAAACGAACAGATGAAAGGGTCGAAGGCTTGTGAGAGGAGAGGAGAAGATCGGTCAAATGAAAGGGAAGAAGACTTAGAGAGGGAGGGGCGGCAATTTTGTGGGTAGAGGAAAGAAGGAGAAGGATTGAAGATGAAAATGAAGGAGTAGAGGAAGAGGGCGACGGCTTTGGAGGAGATTGTAACCCACATGTATTCTGAATGAATAAAGGGTACACAAGTCTTTTGACTCCATCCGTTCCTAAATATAAGAGCACTTTGACTTTTTTGGAGAATCCTAAGAAAGCAAAATATGGTAATTAAAAATTGATTTTCCCAAATTTTTTCACTAAACTAGTTTATTTGACTTATGAACTTACATATGATCTAATAATATTTAAAATATGTTATGATTAAATCGTTCATTTTGCTTTCTTAGGATTCTCCAAAAAAGTCAAAGTGCTCTTATATTTAGGAACGGAGGGAGTATTTCAAAATAACTAAAGTAAGGTCCCTAAGGACCCTACTTTAATATTGAGAGTTTATGGGACTTTTCTAATATTAATTCCCTTGTGAGGGACCTCATATTAATTGTCCCAAAAAAATATATTACTCCCTCTGTTCCTAAATATAAGATCACTTTGGTTAATTTGGGGAGATTAAGGAAGACAATAAAATTACATGATCTTCCCAAAATCCCCTCAATTACTTAACTTTAAAAGGAGGAGGGTTTTCAGTGAAAACATGAAATATAAGGGTAATTTGGGCAAAACTTGAGATAAAATAGGAAGTGATCTTACATTTAGGAACTTATCCACTTTCCCAAAGTGATCTTATATTTAGGAACGGAGGGAGTATTATGAGAAATTTTTTAGGTTAATTGCCACATCATTTACGGTACTCCTGTAACAAATCATAAGCTTACACAAATTTTAATCTAGTTACACAACCTAATACTACCTCCGGTCCTAAATATAAGACCTAATTTACTTTCTTTTGGAGAGGTTAATGTTGCGAAATATACTATTAAATCATGACATATTTGATATATTTTTAGATTATACATTAGTTTATAGGTAAAATAAACTAGTTTAAGGGAAAAAATTAGGTAAATCAATTTAGAATTAACTTATTTTGCTTTTTTATAGGATTTTCTAAAAAAGTCATCTATGTCTTATATTTAGGACCGGAGTGAGTAGTTCCAGTTCCTAAATAAAATATCACTTTCAGATTTCAATTTGTTCCTAAATATAAGTAAATTTCTAATTCTTCTCAACTTTTTTCCAAATAAACCCTACAAATACTTATCTATAATGAAAGAATCAAAGTGGGAGAATGAAATAAATGTATATAGTTAGGTAGATTAATAATATTATATGTTAAAAAATAACTTAACAAGCATCCTTAACATAATTAAATTAGGGAAATTGTAAACACCCTATTTTGTCCGGGCCCACCAAATTAAAAATAAAAAAAATAGAAAATAAAAAATAAAAAAATTAAAAATTAAAAAAAAAATATATAAAAAATAAATAAAAAAAAAGATTGAGAGTCAAACAAGATATTAATAAAGGTAACAAGATATGCTCTCTTGATTCTTTCTTGTGAGGCAAGCACAAGTCAAATTGTGTAAGGGTCAAACAAAGATTGACAACTAAGTGAGGAAATTGGAAATAATTGTGGTGATTGTGTCATGATTCCCCATCAATTAGAATTTGATTTAAATAAGTTAGGAAACTTTTGAAGAGAATTTGAGTAAAAAGGGAAAATTTTTATTGGTCAATCAAGTTTCATAATGGAATTGATAAATGTGCAACCATCATAAAAAGGGAAAAGGAAATTAACATGATATGGAGAGAATGATTGGTGAGCATAAATCAAAAAATAATAAATGGGCATTTAAGATGAAACCCTAGAGTTGGTGACCTATATAAGTGAGAGCAAGAGAGCATATATGAGGGAGCTTTTTCTTTGGAGAGGCTAGGTTTAGTGATGATCATTTTTTTTGGGAGGTTTTTTTTAGAAGGAGAGAAAAAGGCTAGAGTTTGAGAGTAAAGAAAAGAGGTGTATTAGAAAGGTATACATCTATAACATACTTCTTATATTTCTTGGGAAAAAATAGAGAGAAGGTGAGTAGTGGAGAGTGATTTGATGTGAGATCCCTTCTTCTTCTTCTTCTTCTTCTTCTTACCTTTGTTTTCTTATGCCGATGAAAGTCTATTGTAGACGGAAACATTCATAATCTCTCTCTAATCTCATTTAGGCAAAGGTGATATTGTCTCTTCACCTTGCCAATGATTTGAGATAAGAGAGGATTATTCTTAGTTATTTTTTTTATTATTTGAAAATAATTTTTTTTGTATATATATGTATATATTTTTTTACAATATTTTATCTTTACTTGATATATGATTTTGTTTTGATTTTATTTTAAAATTATGAAATTTTTTTTTCTTTTTTTTATAAACAAAAAATAAAATGAAATGGTTTTCATAAAAGAGGAAAATGGGTTGAATGATTTTCATCCGAGAAAGATTGAATTATCTTGAAAGTCGATTGTTTCTCCGAGAGAGATTATCTCCTCAGGTGATTCAATCAAAATTGTGAAGTGTTTCCTCTTTAAAAAAATAAATAAATATGCATTTTCATAATATAAAAAAAACAAACCAAAAATAATATTTTTTCTTCTTCTTAAATTTAAACAAATGGTTTTTCTTAAAAAACACAAACCAAGTGACACACATTTCTACCCGAACTACGTGGGCTTTGATCCCTTAAGGGTACGTAGGCCCTAGGTCAAAATCCTAGGTCAAGTCCAAAAATGTAAAAAATATTTTTTTTGTTTATTTTTATTTTTATTTGTATATATTGATTTTTTTTTGTTTTATTTTTATTTTTATTTGTATATATTAATTTCTCTTGGTAATTTAAAATAAAATTAAAATTAAGGTCATATTTATTTTTAAATAAGTAACTTAGGGTAACCGTTTTCTTGAACGGGTGCTGTGGGGTGCCTAACACCTTCCCCACGCACAATCGACTCCCGAACCCTATTTTTTTTATTTTAAAAGGTTTTCCAAAATATCCTTCTAAAAAATTTTGGTGGCGGCTCCATTTTTCCACTTAATTTAACCTAATTTTTCGGGCGCTACAGTTTGGCGACTCCACTGGGGAAGTTTTAATTTTTTTTTGAGAGTCAAGTCCAATTTAAGTTTATTGTTTAAAAATAACTATGACCTTAATATTAACTTTATCTTATTTATGTTATTCTTTTATTTATTTATTACTTTTTTTTAATGTCATTTATTTTGTTTAATTTTTTTCTTCATATTATTTGTATATATCTCAGGTTTTTATGCCCTCTTCACACACTTCCACTTACACTATCACACACACATTATTTGGCCCTATACCCGGGTCGAGTGTACATTAGTGAGAGGAAGTTTCTAATGGTTTCCCAGAGGTTTTATAACCCTGAGGTTACTGTGAAGACTTCATCCTAGTTGTTACCCATGCGACAATGTTAATCTCTGAGGAGTTTTCACTACTCCCTGAAGGTTAATTTTTGTTAGTGGGGTCTTCATCATCACGATGAGGGCAACTAGGAGACCTTGTGAGGATTAGGACAACCTAGAACCATTTCACTTATTAGAAGGAATTTAGAAGCCTACCCAATTAGTTAGCACTTTCCTTTATAGGGTACATGATCCACCCTAAGGTTATTCCCAAGATAGGACACTAGAGGGAATTTATTTATTTATTTATTTTTTTCGTAATCATTCTCATTCAATAAATAAAATGCATCTTCTTTCGATATGTACTCTTATAAGATCATAAATAGAATAATTCAATTTTCTTCTTTTCTAAGGATCAACTCTTAATCTCCCTGAAGAATATTAAATTCTCTGAGGAGACTAGTGGTTACATGTACATGAGTTAAGCATATCAACAGTGAGATCATAGGTGAGGAGATGATTCGAGATCATTCCAATCTAATGGTCAACTCTAACACTCCCTGAAGAATATTAAATTCTCTGAGGAGGCTAGTGGTTACATGTACATGAGTTAAGCATATCAACAGTGAGATCATAGATGAGGAGATGATTCGAGATCATTCCAATGTAATGGTCAACTCTAACACTCCCTGAAGAATATTAAATTCTCTGAGGAGGCTAGTGGTTACATGCACATGAGTTAAGCATATCAACAATGAGATCATAGGTTAGGAGATGATTCGAGATCATTCCAATCTAATGGTCAACTCTAACACTCCCTGAAGAATATTAAATTCTCTGAGGAGGCTAGTGGTTACATGTATATGAGTTAAACATATCAACAGTGAGATCATAGGTCAGGAGATGATTCTAGATCATTCCAATCTAATGGTCAACTCTAAAACTCCCTGAAGAATATTAAATTCTCTGAGGAATCCCTGAAGAATATTAAATTCTCTGAGGAATTAGAGGCTCTAAAAACTCCCTGAAGAATATTAAATTCTCTGAGGAATCCCTGAAGAATATTAAATTCTCTAAGAAATTAGAGCTTCTTAAGCCCGAAGCATCACTCATTGAAAGGTCTTAAGCCAAATAGGATGTGATATCCATATGGCTTAATGATCAACTCTATTCCTCCCTATGGGATAATAAATTCCTTGAGGAGTCTGGAGGTGAAAGCATCACTCATTGAAAGGTCTTAAGCCAAATAGGATGTGATATCCATATGGCTTAATGATCAACTCTTGATCTCCCTATGGGATAATAAATTCCTTGAAGAATCTTTAGGGCGCTCATAAGGTAATACAATATTGCTCAGTCTAAGCATCCTGATCAAGTACCCCCAATGCATCTGTATAACACATGACTACTGGTTTGGGTGAAACTAATCATTCTCAAGATGGGAGACTATCACTTTTATTTCCCTATGATGTAATGAATATTTTGAGGAGGGAATGGTAATCCTCTCAAGTCATTGTTACTTTCATGTAATAGACATCTTGAGGATATGAAGTCTTTCATAATTAAAGAGATTTTAAATGGTCTAAAAGACATCCCCATATGAAAAAAGAAAAGCAATAATAAAAGAAATAAGATGCTAAATCTTTATTCAGTAATGTTTGCATATATTATTTCTCCTTTAATGACTTCATTTGACATTTGTCAATGTCATCCTATCTTCTTCACCCTCCGCCCTTAAATGGTTGTCTTTCCAAGATGTCAAATCCAAAAATTGATTCACAAGTTGCATGCATAGAGGTGATAGTATACTGTGGAAATGCATTTTTTTTTTAAAAAAAGAAAAAATTGAATATCACTTTGATGAGGCTAGTTAAAGGGTAAATTGTTTAACTTCAATGCAATGTAAGGATGATTACATAAGCCATGTGAGGATTTGAGCCTACAGATATTATTTCATTTTAATGTGTGTTCCACTTATCCTTTACCAATCTAGAACTTGGCATGTATCTTTTTCAAACTAAAACTTAAGGGTGAATTTGCTTGATATAGAAAAGATCAAAACTTTCATTTTTCCATCAAATCTAAGAGCCACATTTTCATCTATTTTCATCTCTATGACATTCCTTTCGTATCCATTCACCAAATATCTTCCTTACATTCTGGGGTACATTTTACCCTTACAATCACTCAATTTTCTTGGTGATGGTGCACATGCACATTTCTACTAATCATGGAGGTCATTTTGTAAGAATACTCTCTTTTAAAAAGTTTGGACTTCACAAAGTTGTAGAAGAAGAAGAAGAAGAAGAGCTAAAAAGGAGAGAAGCTCACTGAGCCGAAAACCCGAAAGGGTGGCTCAGGCAAAAGTTAGAGCAAAAAAAAAAAGAGGGAGAGAAGCTCGCTGAGTCGAATACCCAAAAGGGCGGCTCAGGCAAAAGTTAGAGTCGAAAAAAATAAGAAAGAAAAAAAGGAGAAAAGCTCGCTGGGCCGAAAACCCGAAAGGGCGGCTCAAGTAAAAGTTAGAGCAAAAAAAAACGGAGAGAAGCTCGCTGAGCCGAAAACCCAAAAGGGCGACTCAGGCAAAAGTTAGAGCCGAAAAAAAAAGAAAAGAAAAAAAGGAGAAAAACTCGCTGAGCCGAAAACTCGAAAGGGTGGCTCAGGCAAAAGTTAGAGCCAAAAAAAAGAGATGAGAAGGTCACTGAGCCGAAAACCTGAAAGGGCGGCTCAGGCAAAAGTTAAAAAAAAAACCAAATGGGCGACTTAGGCAAAAATTAGAACTTAAAAAGAGAGAGAGCACAAAAGAGCTCGCTAAGTTGACAACCTAAGAGGTCAGCTTAGGCAAAAGTTAGAGCTAAGAAAAGAAAAGAAATAAAGCTCTCCAAGATCCTCCTATGTACTATGTTTTTGGAGTGTACACTTGCTCGAATCTTCATTTACTTCATATTCATCTTGAATATTCACCTCAGTTCCATTCGTCATCTTCTCCTTGTATCTTATTCCCATATCCTAACCTATTGAAAGTTCTTGTGATCTATATATGCATTTCAATCTTAGGTTGATGAAGAAATTAGATTATTGCCAAGCCTATGGAAAGGAATTGGATAACCTGGATATTGAGAGCAAACACTAACCTTCAAACACTGAGTGATGAGAGTAAACACTATACCTTGTGAGGAAAATCATTGGGGCATTGCATTCTTGTTAAACTCTTTACCTAGATGCTATCTAACTCAAGGTGCATAAAATGATTTTAATAGCAGTTTTGATCCTCTATTCATGTGACTTGTGTGTTAAAATCTCAAAGTTTTCACTATACTCATACATTGTTCCCCAAACATTTCACAACAAGGAAATATCTCATTTCGATCCTACTCTTCATTTCACATGACATATGATTCTTTCATAGTACTTCTCATATAGGCCGAACAATACATGCCTTTTATTCAGTAAAGACAACCAAATTAGAACTTGGGGATTCTCCCCAGTTCTATTGCCATGCATCCATTTCATTGGATAACATTGACATTGTTAAATGATGTCCAAAAAGGAAAAAATATTTGAACTATGCAAACATTATAAATGAAGATAGAGCGGAAAGAGAAATATTGTCATTCTTGACAATGAATTTAACAAGAAAGAAATTGTAACTTTAAAGTCATCTCTTTGATCAATGCATATAGGTCTTACATACATATACTATCATCCTCCTGGAAATATTTTGTGAGTCATTTCAAATATTAGGGGGAAAGTTTGAGGCTTATATTGTGATCATATCATACATCGCCTCAGTAGGAACTTTCAAGGACTTTTGTTAGGCTAGGGCAAATGCAAAAGCTATTAAGACTATGAGAATCACGCTTGAAATCTCGTTTCTTTAGGGTCAACAACCTTAATGATGTCTTAATAATTGAACTCATGAGTTTCTCTTTAAGGGAAAGTCCAAGGAGAAAGCAACATCGCAGGTATGTTACTCATCATTATTCCCATGCATCACTTCATGCTCATCCTTATTAGGTCACATCACATCATCCTCACCATTACTATCTTCGGTCTCATTCTGGCAGACCACCACATACTTAGCATTACATCACCATTAATGTCATTGTTTGGTTGATATCTTGTTCATTGACTAAGAAAGCAACATCGCTAGTAAGTCTACTCATCATCATCACTTCATGTTCATCCTCATTAGGATCTCATCACCATCTTCGGTCTCATTTTGGAAGACCGCCACATACATAGCATTACATGACAATCAGCGTCATCATTTGGTCAATATCTTCTTCATTGTTTAAGACTCATCATCATTGGTTTGCATTTTTGAGTCATCATGAGCTTAGGGTCACAAATATTCATCACCTTCATTTGGACTTCATATTGGGGGCATTTTTAGCATGCTCATCGAAGTGCTTGCACGCATCATCTGGGGCAATGTATGTTTAATGTCACACCACTATACCTTTGTTGTCATACATCCTGTTTAGGGCTCCATCATTCTCATCATCATTCATGACATGTTTAGCCTTCTACATCATCATCATTCATGATGCACTTAACCTTCTATATCATCATCGTTCATCATCATTATCACTTTCATCTCAAGTGCTATCATATGTGTGCATCAACACTTTATACTGGGGCAATGTGTGTTTAATGCCACACCACCATACCTTTGTTGTCATACATCATTGTCATCATCATTCATGACATGTTCAGCCATATACATTATCTTCATTCATGATGTACTCAACCTTCTATTCATCATCGTTCATCATCATTATCACTTTCATGTTAAGTGCCATCACATGCGTGCATCAGCACTTTATACTGGGGCAATGTGTGTTTAATGTCACACCACTATACCTTTGTTGTCATACATCCTGTTTAAGGCTCCATCATTGTCATCATCATTAATGACATGTTCAACCTTCTACATCATTATCATTCACGACATGTTATCATCGTTTATGATCATTATCACTTTCATCTCAAGGTCAGCATATGCATCAGCACTTTATCAACATCCGGGGCAGAGCAAAGTCCTCGTTATCACCCCTTCAAAGTCCTGTAGCGGCAGGCACCTGAAGCCCAGTAACGGCTGGCACCCCTTTAAAGCCCTGTAGCGGCAGGCACCTTGAAGCCCAGTAACGGCTGCACTCCTTTAAAGCCCTGTAGCGGCAGGCACCCCAAAGCCCAATAACGGCTGGCACCCCTTTCAAGCCCTGTAGCGGCAGGCACTCCAAAGCCCAGTAACGGCTGGCACTCCTTTGAAGCCCTGTAGCGGCAGACACCCCAAAGCCCAGTAACGGCTGACACCCCTTTCAAGCCGTGTAGCGGCAGGCACCCCAAAGCCCAGTAACGGCTGGCACCCCTTTCAAGCCCTGTAGCGGCAGGCACCCCAAAGCCCAGTAACGACTGACACTCCTTTAAAGCCCTGTAGCGGCAGGCACCCCAAAGCCCAGTAACGGCTGGCACCCCTTTCAAGCCCTGTAGCGGCAGGCACCCCAAAGCCCAGTAACGGCTGGCACCCCTTTCAAGCCCTATAGCGGCAGGCACCCCAAAGCCCAGTTTCGGCTGGCACCCCTTTCAAGCCCAGTAACGGCTGGCACCCTCAAAGCCCTGTAGCGGCAGGCACCCCGAAGCCCAGTAACGGCTGGCACCCTCAAAGCCCTGTAGCGGCAGGCACCCCAAAGCCCAGTAACGGCTGGCACTCCTTTAAAGCCCTGTAGCGGTAGGCACCCCAAAGCCCAGTAACGGCTGACATTCCTTTAAAGCCCTGTACCGGCAGGCACCCCAAAGCCCAGTAACGGCTGGCACCCCTTCAAAGCCCTGTAGCGGCAGGCACCCCAAAGCCCAGTAACGGCTGGCACCCCTTTAAAGCCCAGTAACGGCTGGTATCCCTTCAAAGCCCTGTAGCGGCAGACACCCCAAAGCCCAGTAACGGCTGGCACCCCTTTAAAGCCCTGTAGCGGCAGACACCCCAAAGCCCAGTAACGGATGGCACCCCTTTAAAGCCCTGTAGCGGCAGACATTCCAAAGCCCAGTAACGGCTGGCACCCTTTAAAGCCCTGTAGCGGGAGGCACCCTTCAAAGCCCTGTAGCGGCAGACACCATTCTTTTCAAAGCCCAGTAACGGCTGGCACAATTCTTTTCAAAGCCATGTAGCGGCAGGCAAAATTCTTTTCAAAGCCCAGTAACGGCTGACACAATTCTTTAAAAGCCCTGTAGCGGCAGATACCAGTTTTTCAAAGGCATCCTGGTCTGTGGTCGGGCCGGACAAAATAAGTGTTCTTATTTTTACTTGCTTCATAGACAAGAAGCTCACTCTTCTTAGCTACGAGCAAGTAAAGAGGGGCAACTGTAAACACCCTATTTTGTCCGGGCCCACCAAATTAAAAATAAAAATAAAAAATAAAAAATAAAAAAATTAAAAATATATATATATAAAAAATAAATAAAAAAATATAAAAACAAAAAAGATAATAAAACAAGATATGCTCTCTTGATTCTTTCTTGTGAGGCAAACACAAGTCAAATTGTGTAAGGGTCAAACAAAGATTGACAACTAAGTGAGGAAATTGGAAATAATTGTGGTGATTGTGTCATGATTCCCCATCAATTAGAATTTGATTTAAATAAGTTAGGAAACTTTTGAAGAGAATTTGAGTAAAAAGGGAAAATTTTTATTGGTCAATCAAGTTTTATAATGGAATTGATACATGTGCAACCATCATAAAAAGGGAAAAGGAAATTAACATGATATGGAGAGAATGATTGGTGAGCATAAATCAAAAAATAATAAATGGGCATTTAAGATGAAACCCTAGAGTTGGTGGCCTATATAAGTGAGAGCAAGAGAGCATATATGAGGGAGCTTTTTCTTTGGAGAGGCTAGGTTTAGTGATGATCATTTTTTTGGGAGGTTTTTTTTAGAAGGAAAGAAAAAGGCTAGGGTTTGAGAGTAAAGAAAAGAGGTGTATTAGAAAGGTATACATCTATAACATACTTCTTATATTTCTTGGGAAAAAATAGAGAGAAGGTGAGTAGTGGAGAGTGATTTGATGTGAGATCCCTTCTTCTTCTTCTTCTTCTTCTTCTTACCTTTGTTTTCTTATGCCGATGAAAGTCTATTGTAGACGGAAGCATTCATAATCTCTCTCTAATCTCATTTAGGCAAAGGTGATATTGTCTCTTCACCTTGCCAATGATTTGAGATAAGAGAGGATTATTCTTAGTTATTTTTTTTATTATTTGAAAATAATTTTTTTTGTATATATATGTATATATTTTTTTACAATATTTTATCTTTGCTTGATATATGATTTTGTTTTGATTTTATTTTAAAATTATGAAATTTTTTTTTCTTTTTTATAAACAAAAAATAAAATGAAATGGTTTTCATAAAAGAGGAAAATGGGTTGAATGATTTTCATCCGAGAAAGATTGAATTATCTTCTCAGGTTGAAAGTCGATTGTTTCTCCGAGAGAGATTATCTCCTCAGGCGATTCAATCAAAATTGTGAAGTGTTTCCTCTTTAAAAAAATAAATAAATATGCATTTTCATAATATAAAAAAAACAAACCAAAAATAATATTTTTTCTTCTTCTTAAATTTAAACAAATGGTTTTTCTTAAAAAACACAAACCAAGTGACACACATTTCTACCCCGAACTACGTGGGCTTTGATCCCTTAAGAGTACGTAGGCCCTAGGTCAAAATCCTAGGTCAAGTCCAAAAATGTAAAAAATATTTTTTTTGTTTATTTTTATTTTTATTTGTATATATTGATTTTTTTGTTTTATTTTTATTTTATTTGTATATATTAATTTCTCTTGGTAATTTAAAATAAAATTAAAATTAAGGTCATATTTATTTTTAAATAAGTAACTTAGGGTAATCGTTTTCTTGAACGGGTGCTGTGGGGTGCCTAACACCTTCCCCACGCACAATCGGCTCCCGAACCCTATTTTTTTTATTTTAAAAGGTTTTCCAAAATATCCTTCTAAAAAATTTTGGTGGCGGCTCCATTTTTCCACTTAATTTAACCTAATTTTTCGGGCGCTACAGAAATAGATCTTATATTTAGGAACCGAGGGAGTATATCCTTTCAATATAAGAGATAAAAATGTTTGATTTCTATATTGACCCATGCATATTAAATATCAAGAAGTATTATATTTACCCATGCATAGTAATATCATGGGATTTCGGCTAGCCCGATTTAAACGGACCATTCCGACCCAACCTACTTTTAATTCAAGCTAGCTCACTTTTAGCCCACTTTTATTCGAATTTAACATTTTATTGGGATTTCAGGTCAGCCCAACTCGACCCACTTTTAAAGCGGGCTAACCTGCTTTTAGTTTGTTTTATTTCGGGTTGAATTTTTCCCAACTCCATCAGCATTTTCCGGTGTGTTTTCTGGCTCATTTTGGTGGGTCGAGTTAGAAGTCTCATCTTTATGCGGCAAATAGAAAAAAATATTTCATATACTCCCTCCGGTCCCTAATGTAAGAGCCCAAAATTTGAATGGTTTTGGTCCCTAATGTAAGAGCTCATCCCACATTCTCTCCTCATTTAATGCATTTTTTCCTACTTTACCCCTAACTCTCTTTCATATTTATTAATGGTTATGTATTTCTCTCTCTTAAAAGTACCATAATAAATATGGGCAATTTTGGAAAAGAAGCATTAACTCCAGACATCCAACTAACATTCACATGTTTTCTTAAGAAGCGTTTTTTTGGCGGCTAACTCTTACATTAGGGACCGGAGGGAGTATTTCTTAAGTTTTCTTAATGTTGTAAGTTTCCAAAAAAAAATTAATAAGCGGGATAATCATTCCAATTTTTTCTCCTTAAAAAACCCGGTAATCGTTCCAATTTTCCAAATCATATTAAAATGACATGACACATTAGTTTACCTATGTTTTTTTGTGCCAACAAGTTTATTCCTAATAACTTGCGTGGGAAAAACGCGAAGTAAGCACTAAGGAGCACACCGTCATTTACTCAAAACACAATCAAAATATCTCTATATATATATATATATATATATATATATATATATATATATATATATATATATATATATATATATATATATATATATATTATATTGTCGTTTTTGAAACTGATACCGATGCAACTAAAACCTCTGTTAAACCCTAGTTCCCTCTCCATCAGCCATCAGCAATTGGATTTGTTTTGTCATTCGAGCTTTTTTCTAAAAATCACTTTCCATCGTTGATCGGCATGGCTTCAGGTCTTATGGAGTCCAATAAATCAGTAAATCTCCCTAATTCTCTCCCTCTGATCGGCGATAACTACGATCTTAAGCTGAAACATTCAGTCCAACACCTTCTGGTTGAAATCCAACGAAAAGCCCCAAAGTTTTCTCTCTATATTGATACATTTTATCACTTATTACAAGCCAAGGTTGATGCACCCTTTGAAGCTATCTGGGTATATGCTGCACTCAACTTTCGTACCCGATTTCTTTCTGAAGGTGATGCCTTTGATCGAATTTCACTAGCAAAAGACTTGCTTCAACTATTATCTGCATGTTCAGCTTCCTCTGATGCTTCAAAATGTATAGCATTATTGGTTCCTATTATATTTGAATTACACAGGGTGACCCAGAAATTATTTGCAGGGGAATTAAGTGTTAAGAGAGATAAAAAGGCAATGAGGGAGGCCAAGTTATTGTTGGATGGTATTATTGGTTATATAAGTGTTTGCTGTAGTAAGAACTGTGATGAGGAAAGTGGTTTCCTTTCCGTGAATTTGATAATCCCTTTTGAGGATTTGGTTAGTGTTTGGCTGAGTGGGAATGAGGAGTGGGAATCTTTTTTGCCACTTGTAAGCAGTGATGTTTGTGGTTGGATTTCTAAGAGAGGATTAGATGTTACCAACTTGGCTGGTGTTGTTATTGTTCAAGCTTTTTTGTTGAAAATGTGCTTCAGTTTTCACTTGGCTAAGCCAATGGGTGATTTGGAAAAGGATTTGAAAAGTTGGGCTGTTAGCACAATCTCAAGCTTTCAGAATGCATGTTTTTTGGGTCAGTAAGTTTTCTTTTTCTTAAATTTTTGTTTCATTTTTGGTTAGCTGTGACACAAAGTCACAAACGGATGAGTCTTTAGCTTGTCCCACTAAATACATAGTAAATTCTTTTATAGGCATGCTCATTTGTATCTTGGTATAATTTTGTATCTAGAGTGGATTTTTTTTTTTTAAAAAAAATTACTTTTTTCACTAATGAAGTAGGTTGAACTGCTAATGTACTTATTTTCATGAAATGAACTTGATCATTTGATTTCGTTTATGTCCAATTGTGATATTGTTTTCTTTTTCCTTGTTTGATTTGGATTTATCTTGTGCTAACTAGAGATTCTCATGAGGACAATCCTGGGGACGCCTTTACCTCTGACCTCAATATTGGTCAGTATATAATCCTGATAATTGTGTTTTAGCATTTTATGTCCTTTCTTCGATATAGAAAACAACTACGTGCCCTTAGAGTAAAATATTGTGCCATTGCAGATTAGTATATATATCTAATCTTGCATCCATGAATTTTTTCTTAATAATTTGTGTTGGTCCCAGAATTGAGCTTGGTTTTTCCAGCACTCTTATGATTGGTTGGTGTTTGTATTTTGAAATTTACCCGTAGTAACCCCTATGGAGTATGTCTGTGCAGAAACCTGAAGATGAAGTTGTTTTGAGGAAAATTCTATTCGATGCTGTTTTATTAGTGGATTATCCCTTCCTTAACCAAAATGCCAAGTTCATGCAAAGCCTAGCCTTGACTAGATTGATTGTTACCCATGTGGCTGTAGAATATTTTAGGTATGTGTAATCCATTATATTGAATGTATATTTCTCCGTGTACTTTACCAATGGAATTTTTATACTCCTATTGTAGAGGTAGTGGGGATGAGAACAGAGCACTCTCCTATGGAAAGGCTTTTTCTGCGTCCAATGTACCATTGGAAATAGTTGAATGTGTGAATAACCAGAGCAATTTGGAGTATAAAGCAAGTAAAATAAGTAAATCTTCATACAGGGCTATTTTGAGTAAGTTGCCTCAATATCTATTATATATAGAATTGCAGACAAGCGAATCGATGAATTATAGCTAACATTTTTCATTCTATTTAATTGACTCTCTAGAATGGCTTTTGAGCCTAGAAGATAAAGGGATTGAAGTTTTTGAAGACGATTTCTTAAGAAGTCATGCCAAGTTAGGTTTTAATTTATCCCAGGCAGGGCATGTGAAAGCTGACTTGAAGGGCAAGATAAAAGATGATGACCTTTTTTATGTTGACAAGACAATAGGAGAGGAAAATACAAGTGAAGAGGATGAGCAAGATAAATTAGCAAGTGCTGCATCTATGGATACCGCAAAAACCATGAAGGTAAATGATAAAGGCAAGCGAAAGCGCAAAGTTACGAGGACTACTAAAAAGATTAAATCTGTCAAGTATGAGCCCCTTCCTGTTCCAAAGCATGCAGTTAGAGCTGGGACTTCAATTGGTAAGGATAGTTCAGCTGATGAGAGAGAGGTTGAAAATCTAACCGATTCAGACTCCGAAGATACAGACTAGCAGGACTGTATAAATTGGGAAAGCCTACAATCATGGTGGATCTTGTTTGGATGCTGTATTGGCTCTTATGGTGTTTCTATGCTGTGCATTGGAGGATATCTATTAGAGGGCATCCCAAATTTCTTCCAGATGAACAAAAGATATAGTATCAAATTTTAGCGACTTGGGGGACAGTTCCCATTTACACCACAGTTTTTGTCACTTGTATTTTGCCTTTTTTACTTTCTGGATGGTTTTAGTTGATGCATGTTGTGATTAGTTTTGATTTAGCTGATGTTTGTGGTAAACACTGCTGTGATTTTGTTAAATTAAATTAGCTTTTAAGTTTTAATATCTCTTGCCGTCTTGTAGCATGGAAGGTATCAGCTTGATCTGTTGGTTGGGGGAGGTGATGGAAGGAAAATTCCTCACTCCAAATTTAATTTTATTGATCAGAAAATCCCTTAATTTGATCCCGCTAAATTGAGGGTTTTGGACGGAGATGGAATATTAAGACTCATTTACCCCATCATGTTTTGGTATTCCCATAAATGTTCGCATTGAAAATAAAATCAAAACCTTCTATCAAATTGAATCATAGGCTCTGTTGATATTTTAATGCTTTTTCTAGCGGAAGAAACGGAAAATGATAAAAAAATGACAATTGAATTTGAGTTGGACAAAATAGGGTATTCAATTTTAACTTGGACAAATAAGGGATAATCCCCAATTTGTCCTAAATAAAGTTTGTGACTTTGTGACAAAAGAGTAGTTAATGACGATTCTAAAGTAGTTATCGGCGATATATGAGTAGTTAATAAGAAGGGTAGTTAACTGCGATACAAGGGTAGTTACAGTATCACAGATAACTACTTGAGAATTGTCCATTCATAAGGGCTAGGGATCAAACCCCCAACCACTTGTTTAAGGGACGAGAATACTTACCACTCATGTCAACTCGTCAGGTTAAGATATTTGGAAATATCTGGCACTAATATAAGTAAATACTACTCTCTCCGGTCCTAAATATAAGAACTAATTGACTTTTTTTGGAAAATCCTAAAAAAGCAAAATAAGTTAATTATAACTTTTTCCCTTAGACTAGTTTATTTTACCTATAAACTAATAGATAATCTAAAAATATATTAAATATGTTATAATTTAATAACTTATTTTGCAACCCTAATTTCTCCAAAAAAGTTAACTAGGTCTTATATTTAAGACCGGAGGTAGTATATCAAACTATTTTTATTATAAATAGTTTTAATTACCCAATGGTATCCCCACCCGCATGTCAAGTGTGACTAATCCCTCGCCGTTCCGAAGCCCCATATAGGGGGTAGACAGCTGTCCTGTGAATTTGCTCCGTTCGCAGAGCTAAGGATTGAACCTCAATCACTTGCTTAAGGGACGGAAGTACGTACTTATCACTCACGTCAACCCGCCAGTTTATAAATAGTTTTAACATACATCATTTAAAAAAAATAAAATAGAAATTAACAATTGTAAATAAATATAAAGGATATGGACTACTAAATAAGGCTATGTTAATAAATTTGTTATTAACTTCCCTCCTTCCACTCCCATACCAAACAACACATCATTTAAAATATACTCCATCCCCTCTACAATGTAACAAAAAACCCCTCACCTCCCATCCTCAGCCAACCCCTCAAACCAATTGGGATAGTCAGTACGAAGGAGGGGATGGGAGGGATATCAATTGGGGTAATAGAATGAGATATTTTCACCTTGTTTGGATTGATAAAAGGGAGGGGGATGGAAGGTAAATCAATATTACCTTGTTTGGTATGGGAGGTGAAGGAAAATATTTTTGTTTAGTTAACTTTAACTTTACCTCATTGAACTTATTTTTTAACCTCCAAAATATTTAATAAAATACGATCAAAATTCTTTAAACTTAAAAAAAATAGGTTAAATTTTGATTGATCTACCTAGCACAAAACTATAGTATGAGGGAAGGGAAAATATTTTTGTTTGGTCAACTTTACCCTTATTTCATTTAAGCCATTTTTAAACTATAAAATTTAGTTAATAAAATATAAACATTATTCTATAACCAATAATAATAATAACAACTATAAATCTATACATACTTGTTGGGACAATTTTTATACAAAAATAAAAATAAAAATAAAATAAATTATTATTAATATGAAATCTATATGAAATCTATTCTTGCAAATTTAATCAAAACCCAATAATACAATACTATAACAAATTCCGTACTCAACATATCATAGATGTTAGTGATTCAAATAATTATTTTATAAAATTTCTTATAAAAGTATACTTCTTCACGTATAATAAGTAAACTTACAAAAGTGAACCATGGTGCTACTATACAATTGCTTTTATTTTTCAAAAACAGATCAACTTCCATGTAAAAAAAAAACATATACACATTTATCAAATGCCTGAACCAAACACGCATTATAATTTTTTTACCTATAGCTGAATATGTATTTTTTTTAACCAAATATATATAGGACTTTATATTACATAAAATAAGGTCCTCAAATGTAGACACCTTTTGGAATATTGAAATATGCATTATTTGATGGAAATTATTATGGCAAGCAAATAACGGCAGAATCTTCTCTCATAACTCATAATACATACGCTTCACAAGAAATACAAGCATGAAAATAGCTAAATTTATTACCCTCAATAGCTGGGTTCGCATTCCATGTGATGATGCTTTCGAATTTCTCACAGACATCATTGAATTAATTAACTCCATTATAATGAAGAAGAAAATTCCATGGTTAGTTTGGCGGGCCTTTGACCCTACCTTGATTATTTTCAATATACAGAAAGATTATTCACAGCTGTACTAATCCTAGAAACCTCACCTGACTATTCACAATATGCAAACTACGTTCATATCCAAACACGCCAAGTTCACTAAACGCTCCTTTCTTGATCCATTGATGGTGACAAACTCTACATTCTCTCCGTTCCGAATCTCATACTCCACATATAATAAATTGAATTTATCTTCTATTAGATAGAACTATTCTAATTGGACTGTGTCACTCCTGTTTATTTTGGGTCCAATCTTATTATACCTTTTTTTTTTTTTTTGTCTTCTTTATGGTTGAGACTGTTCTTTCTTTTATATTATTGGATTCTCTTATTTAGGAGTGAGTCTTAATTTGTCTTTGGGTTAAGGGGTAAATATAGTACCCAACAATTAGCCAAAGTATATGGAAAATAAATAACAATTTTGAGTGACAAACGATTTAGTACCTATTTATTTTATGGAGAGGTAGATTAGTACCCATTTAATTGATATTTGAGCATCTATAGTACTTCCGTTAAGTTTGGTTTATGTGGCAAAAGCAAACACGAGGTGACATAAAAAATACCCCCTCCGGTCCTAAATATAGGACCTAGTTGACTTTTTTTGAAAAATCCTAAAAAAAAGCAAAATAAGTTAATTATAAATTGATTTACCTAATTTTTTCTCTTACACTAGTTTATTTTACCTATAAGCTAATGGATAATCTAAAAAGATATCAAATGTGTCATGATTTAATATCATATTTTACAACCTTAATCTCTAAAAAAAAATTAATTAGATCTTATATTTAGGACTAGAGCCAGTAGAATGACATAGCATAGAGTTTGGCACTCCCTTCCCCTTGCTCCTCATTCCTTTCCAGGCTCTCGAGTTGCCCTTCAGTACTTTAACAGATAGTTCCACGGGTTTAAGTTTTGCCATCGGGTTTAAGTTTTGCCATCGGTCCCTGCTTTGCAGGGCGCATAACGTCGGCCAAGGCACTGAAGGGAATATGCATTTGTTAATTGAAATTGAAATAGAAACTCAGTTAAGTCTGTAAAATGGTATCTGAACTTGCAAGAACGTACTTATCATTTAGCTTTGTCCCATGCATCTTTCTAATATATGGGCCTCTTTTATGTCATGCAGCCTATTTTACAGCTTACTTTTTACGGCAAGTTTGCAGGAATTATGTGCAATGTCTTAGCTATTTGAACTGAAAATCACAATCTTATGAGCAGGGGTTAGTACACACACACACATATATATATATATATATATGATGCTTTGTTTTTTAAGAACATTATTTAAATGATAAAAAAGAGATCCCAAAGATAAATAAATAGCCAATTACCTTCAAGATTTTGCAGTCATTTAATTATCCGACCGATGAATTCATGATCCCATCTGGTTGCTTCTTGCATGTGTGATGGGTTCATAAAATATGGGATAGATATATATTGACATGTGTCCAACATCCGGCCTATCGTTTGTCAGGTTGTGATTTGGTGCTCATCACCCATAGTATTACTCATCACCCTCATCATCACAAATACACACAAAAATATAAGCACATGGTGGGTCCCACAATCTCTCTCCTAGTGTGGCCCACAATGTGCTTATTTATTTGTATGTATTTGTGGTGATGAGATAAATATGAAATCAAAATATTTAATTTGTCCTGACTGAAATGTTATAATAGCAAAGTTGTTTCATCAATCTTTTTAATAACTACTAATAATAATTGTGTATCCACAATAATTGTGGTATCAGATAATTCATAATTGTTTTAGTGGAATCTTGCAAGAATAAAGAGAGTGAGAACTGAAGTGGATGTATGTGCCCGAAATTTTTAAACAGTGTGTATGTGTTGTGTGTTACACGAAATGCTGAAGATATATGATTTTGGGAAAATTAATTTGAAGTCCCCGACAAGGGACTTAATACTAGAAAAGTCCCAAAAGTTGAGAAAATTAATGTAGGGTCCCAAGGGACCTCACTTTAATATACTTGAAAAGTGAAAAGACATTTTTACCCCTCCATTCTTCTTCTTCTCCACTCCTCAATTCTCTCTCTTCTCCCTCCTAGTTCTTCTTCCCCACTCCTCCTCCACCCCCGCCGCCGTCGCCGCATCCCGACCACCGCCTTCACCAGTCACACCCAAAGAAACCGAAATATCGGCGTTCACATTGTCAAAAGTCAAAACCCTAATCCCATCCATCACACAACAATTCCATGGCCAGAGATTTCCCGGTGCCGCCCGTGGTTTTCCCCTCCGCCGGAAACCCCACCGCCGCCGGCGGATCCACCATGCCCCAAAGACGCCTCCCAACGGCGTCGTTTCAACCTCCTCGCCCATCCAACTCCGGCATCCCCTTCATGTCCTTCGACATGGGCCCCACCACCCCAACCGCCCCCTCCGGCTCCATCTATGGCCCTCCCTCCGCCTCCTTCAGCGCCTCCGCCAATTTCGACGAAGAAGAACCCTTGCTCGACGAGCTAGGCATCCACCCTGATCAAATCTGGAAGAAAATCAAAACAATACTGAATCCCTATCGTGTAAATTACGTTGTTCACAGAGATTCAGATCTATCAGGGCCCATTCTTCTTTACATGTCGTTTTGCCTGTTTCAGCTACTCGATGGAAAGATTCAATTTGGTGTGATTTTGGGTTGGATTGTGCACACGTGTATGAGTGTGGTTGGCTATTGTATGTTGCCTATTGTGATATTATCAGCTGTGTCTCTTTTTTGCCGTACAGTGGCATATTGATGATGATGATGAAGTTTTTTTGGGTGTGGCCGGTGAAGGCGGTGGTCGAGATGCGGCGGCGGGGGTGGAGGAGGAGTGGGGAAGAAGAAGGAGGAGGGAAAAGAGAGAGAATGGAGGAGTGGGGAAAAAGAAGAATGGAGGGGTAAAAATGTCTTTTCACTTTTCAAGTATATTAAAGTGAGGTCCCTTGGGACCCTACATTAATTTTCTCAACTTTTGATACTTTTCTATTATTAAGTCCCTTGTGGGGGACCTCAAATTAATTTTCCCTATGATTTTTTTGCTAAGTATCTAGTGTAAGGTGGTATTGGAAAATGGATTATTAATTTCAACATTTTTCACTAGATATATCCAATGAAATTAAAAACATATCACTGTATCATTGTCTTGGGCTTTTTATTCCATCCCCTCATATGAGTATATTATTTCATTAGATTAATTTGATATAGGATCTTTAAGTCAATGCTCCTGTTGTTGCACCGAAGTGAATGCCTGTTGATCACAGTAACAATTGTAGTTCTTGGCTACAACAAAACTACTTGTCAAAGGCAGTCACAATTGATTATTTAAAGATGAGTAAGGGCAGCTTGGTCTTTACATTTTTTCAGTCTATGTTGTCCATGCATGCGTGGGAGTCTTTAATATTTTTAAGTACCTTGTTACCAAGTGCCATTCATTTTATTAAGTTCGTTCCTTGTTAACAAGTGTCATTCATATTAGTTTTTTAAGTTCCTTGTTACCAAGTGCAATTCATTTTTTAAGTTCCTTGTTAACAAGTGTCATCAAGGTTGTAAAACTCGTGATTTTAAGTAAACTCAAGAAGGTAAACTCGGATCGGTAGACTCGAATCGTAAACTTGTAAGAGTTTACATTTATTAATAAACATGTATTTCTTATATATAATTGAATAAAAATACAATATAATAATAATTTGACTTGAAAATATTTTAAATATTGATAGTAAACCTCGATAGTAAAATTTCTATGAAATTTATAAATAAATTCATTGAATTTGGTCAATTAAAAGTAAATAAAATGAGTTTAATTGCAATTTAATACAATTTTCTGTAAGGTAGAAACATAAAAACCATGAATTGACAATGTAAACATGTGAGTTTCTACCGAATTTTCAACGACTAAAAATTTAAGTGCCCCAACACGTTTTGATTAGGTAGTAGTGTAAAAACGTTAAAATTGAAGTGTCAACTCGCGAGTTTAACAACAATGAGTGAGTGTTATTCTCCCTTCTATATATATCAATGATGTAGATGTGTCTATGTAGATGCTTGACACATTACTGAGTTACAGCACAATGGCGAGGGAAGGCATCGCCAATGAACCAATCCTGAGGAGTGAAAATTTAGTGAAGGTATCTCCAATTCCTTTCATTTTCCATCATATTTATCTTAAACTAATTAATCCCTTTCTTCCTCACTTCATGGTTCTGTACTGTTGTGACTATACACAGTATATTCTGGAAAGCAACGTATACCCACGTGAGCCTGAGCCTCTCCGAGAGTTGAGGATTGCCACCTACATCTACCCTCGGTAATTACTAATTCCCTCTTAATCTTCTTTTTCTTCACTACTTCAATATCATTTTATTTTGATCATGTCTTCTATTTTTTTCTTTCAAGACATGATATTGCCGTTTCACCAGATTCGGGTCAGCTCTTAGCCTTGATCTTGAAGCTTCTTAACCCAAAAAAGACGATAGAACTTGGAGTTTTTACTGGCTATTCCCTTCTCGTCACTGCCCTTAACATTCCTGATGATGGAAAGGTGGGTTTGGATTGAGTTATCGTATGTCATCAATTCGATTGCGTTGTTCCTTGTGCCTGAAAGTGTGTTCATGCAGATCATAGCTATCGATCCAGCCAGAGAATTTTATGAATTTGGGCTTCCTTTCATAAAAAAGGCAGGTGTGGAACATAAAATTGATTTTGTGGAATCCCCTGCTCTGCCAGTTCTTGATAAACTCTTACAAGATGTAAGAACTCAAACTCTTCTCTATGACTCTATCTCCCTCCCTCCCTCCCTTCATTTTTAGTTTAGTTACTTACCATATACTTCCTCTAATCCTTAATACAAGTCACCAACTGCCAATTTCTCGGTCCTTTTTATAAGTCACTTTATGGTTTCTAATTTGCATTAATTTTTTTCTCCATATATGCTCATATTTAATAGGGTTAGTAGGAGAGAGTGATAATTAATAGTTTTAGAAATAATTGTAATTATTGGTGGTAGTATTGGAAATTATTTGAATTTTTAGGACAAATTATATGCATTTAACCAATTTTATTGATATGTGAAAAACAATTAGTTGGTGACTTATAATAAGGGCCGGAGGGAGTATGTTTCACACAAATCAAGAAAGTCTTTTAATCATGTTAAATTTTTCACTAAAATCTAACAATTTTCCATTTTATCGAGATTTGATACTCATTGTACCACATGAAAAAAGGTTAATAAATAATAAATGAGGGGTAAGCTTGAAACAAACATTTACATGAATGAAATATTCAATGAGGTGACTTATAGGACTAAATAAAATCTTCTCTTATGGCAAAAAATAAAAAATAAAATAAAGCATTCTCTCCCTGTCCTATAAATAAGATCAAATGGGTTTATTAAAAAGAGAAGAGAAAATTTATTTGTCATCTATCCGTTAATATAGGACTTAATTAACTAGTTTAAAAAATAATAAAGACATTTCAGTGACTTCATTGTAATATATTTTGTGTGTTATTAGAATAAAATACTTTTTCATTTTCTAAATGTAGGATATAATTAACTTCTTGGAAAATAGAAGCAATAGTTTGATTTGCTTGATAATTTGTTCTTTGAACTGGTTTTTTTATCAACTTTAAATTGGTTTATTTTCATTTATATATAATTTAATAATACACAAAATATGTTACCATTATTGACTCGTCTTACTTCATTTATCTCTTAAAAAATGTGAGAGGTTTTTTTTACCATAGTGAGAGGTTCATATATTTAGGAATTGAGAGAGGGAAAGTTGGCTAAAACAATTTAGGAGAACCCCATTTATGAGTAGCTTATTTTTTATTTAGTTTTATGATTTTAAAAAAACAGCTACATACTTCATTTAATAACTAACGGATGGAGTAGATCTGAATGTGGAGAGACTAAAATCCGATGGAATTATATGATGGTGCAGCCTGAAAATGAAGGAAGCATAGATTTTGCTTTCGTGGACGCAGACAAGGGGAACTACATAAACTACCATGAGAGGATGATGAAATTGGTGAGAATTGGAGGGATAGTCGTGTACGATAACACTCTTTGGGGTGGAAGTGTGGCAATGGAAGAAGAGGAAGTTCCAGAGTCAAAACGAGAAGTTAGAAAGCACGCAATTGCTTTCAACAAAGCCATTGCAGAGGATTCTCGTCTTGAGATTGCGCTTGTTTCTGTTGGTGATGGCCTCACCATTTGCAGGCGCATCCTTTGAATTTCATTTCAGTGAAATCATCGCAGAAATTAAGACTTTTGGTTGGATTTCATAAATAATACTCCCCTTCATTCCTATATTTAGGATTTGACACGGGAAGTAAAATTATTTCTAAGTATGATGATGGCTATGCCTAGAAGGCTCGCTTGTAATGCTACTTATCTTTTGATAATGTGATTCAGGTTTTATTCAAGATCTCTCTCTATTTTTCGTCAATTTGTTTTTTAGTTATCGCATGTTACTCAATAATAATGAATAAGCAAGACAGGGAGGGTGTGAATTAAGTTTGAGGTTGATTTGTATGTCTTTCGTACTTGCGTGTAGCCATGGTTTGCAAACTGCCAAGCAAGTTGGCTTTACTACATTACTATTCACTAGTCTCAAGATGAACTTGTTACGATGTTTTAGCGAGGTTATTAAATCTGGACTGATTACTATACTGGCCGGGGAAATGGTCCAAAAGTGTATATTTGATTGCAAGAAAGAAAGTTAAGAACTAGAGATAGAAAGAGTATGAGATGGAAAGTAAGGGTAATGATGTGTTGAAGAGTAATTCAAGCTACATTAGTTTTTTAATTATTTGTTTAATAAATTAGGAAGGTGACCATTTGGTTAGATTTCCTTGGCACTTATTTAGGATTAGTTATATGATTTGCTCTTTTTATTTCTTTGGCAGTTTTTTGCTTTTATCTGTTTACATGTAGTTAGGAACATGATGGTGATATATCATGTGCTATGTACTCCACGTTTTCAATGTTGCTGAATAACAAGAAGGATTTTCTTGGCTTCCGTTGCTTATGCGATAACTTTTGCTGCACTCATTCTTTATTTTATTTCCAATTTTCATCTCATTCTCCAACAAATTGGTATCAGAGCCAGGTTGATCCTTTGGCCAAGTGAGTTGGGTCCATTGGGAATTTGTGAGAAACAATTTCTGGGGTTTAAAGCAAATATTTTCTTTGCTTTTTTGAGTGGGTGAGAAACGGGAAACACTTGAGTGAGAGAGTAAGAATGGCCATTAACTTGAACACCGGTTCTTCCTCTTCACATCCCTTCCTACCCATCTTTTCCGGAGAAAAGTATGAATTTTGGAGTATAAAAATGAAGACCCTCTTCATGTCTCAAGATCTTTGGGACTTGGTGAGCGATGGGTTTGTGGATCTTATTGATCCAACCGAAGATGAAGCAAGCTCCTCGTGCTTGGTACAGCAAAATTGATGGATATTTACAAGAAAAGGGATACATGAGAAGTGAAAATGAGCCCACCATGTACGTGAGAAAGGAAGTTCATCAAGACAAGGATGGAATATTTCTTTCACAAAAGAAATATGCTAGAGATCTTCTCAATAAGTTTGGCTTGCTTAATTGCAAACCAGCAGCTACTCCCATGAATATAAATGAAAAATTGCAGCAAGAAGATGGAGAAGATTTGGCAGATGCAAGAAGGTTTAGAAGCTTGGTTGGAGGTTTAATTTATTTGACTCATTCTAGACCTGATATAACATTTCAAGTTAGTGTTATTTCCAAGTTTATGCAAAAACCTTCAAAGGTGCATTATGGAGCAGCAAAAAGAATCCTACGCTATATTGTTGGGACTATGGAGTATGGTATTTGGTACTCTAAAGTTCCTAATGTCAAGCTGTATGGATTTACTGATAGTGATTGGGCTAGTTCATTGAATGACAGAAAGAGTATTTCAGCAAATGTTTTCACTCTAGATTCAGGAGTGATTTCTTGGAGTTCAAGAAAACAAGCTACTGTAGCATTGTCTACCTCTGAAGCTGAGTTTATTGCAGCCACCTCAGCAGCTTGTCAGGCGGTTTGGCTAAGGAGGATGTTAGCCGATTTGCAGTTAAAACAAGATGGAGCAACAGAGATTTTTTGCGACAATAAGGCAACAATCTCCATTACTAAGAATCCAACATTCCATAGCGAACCAAGCACATTGACATTCGCTACCATTTCATTAGAGACTTAGTAGCGAAAGAGTTTATTTCACTGGAATATTGCAGCACACATGAGAACTTAGCAGATGTTCTAACAAAGGCCTTATCCAAAGAAAAGTTCTACCATTTTAGAGGATTAGTGGAGTTTGCAGTCTTGAATTAAGGGGGAGTGTTGAAGAGTAATTCAAGCTACATTAGTTTTTTAATTATTTGTTTAATAAATTAGGAAGGTGGCCATTTGGTTAGATTTCCTTGGCACTTATTTAGGATTAGTTATATGATTTGCTCTTTTTATTTCTTTGGCAGTTTTTTGCTTTTATCTGTTTCCATGTATTTAGGAACATGATGGTGATATATCATGTGCTATGTACTCCACGTTTTCAATGTTGCTGAATAACAAGAAGGATTTTCTTGGCTTCTGTTGCTTATGCGATAACTTTTGATGCACTCATTCTTTATTTTATTTCCAATTTTCATCTCATTCTCCAACATGATGAGAAAGTAAAGTTTGTGGGTTCCACGATAAGTGTGAGATGGAGAGAGAAAACTTGTGGGCCCGGGATATATATAAATGGTCATATCACCCCTTAACTTTTCAATTATTCACAAGTCACTTTCTTTGATTTCTTGCAACCAAACAAGCTCTGAGAGTTAATCTATGGTTGACTCGGCAGCTTTGTCAGACGAGAATAAAAAATATACTTAATCTAATATCACATTTTTCAGAATTATATAAACAAAATATCTATTTCACCGCCTCAAATCTCTGTCCAAAAAAATTCAAGTATTCATCCTTCTTTAGAATTGGTTTGATAAAATGTCATCATACATATTCCCTCTAGTCCTTAATAAAGTCATAAACTATCAATTTTTCTTGGTCTTTTTTATAAGTCACTTCATGGTTTTCAATGTGCATTAATTATTTTTTCATATATACTCATATTTAATAGGAAGGGCCGATTTGGTTCAACGGTAAGCTCGCTTGTCGTGGGGTCTGAGGTCGTGGGTTCGAATCAGTCACTCAGCAAAAAGCGGAGGTTAGATTGCATGCTTAGTATATTCCCTTCCCCAACACCTTCACCAAGTGGGGACTAGAACTGAGTTGCCCATTTTTTATACTCATATTTAATAGAGATTGTAGAAGAGAATAATAGCTAATAGTTTTGGAAATAATTGTAATTATTAGGGGTAGTATTGATAAATTACTTAAATATTAAGAAAAATTAAATGCATTTAACTAATTTTATTGGTATATAAAAATATTTGTTGGTAATTTATAATAAGTAGCGGAAGGAAGGAGTAACATTTTGCATGTGTTATCCAATTACACCAAAATCCAATGACTTATAATATGGACTAAATAGAGGACTTTATAATCCGTACGCCGAGTTACTTATCAACCCAACCTAGTCTAGGCCATGAGTGGGCTGGTTACATTCTGGTCATGAGTTATCTACCAACAAACGCTATCTATCTATGCATATACTAATTAATTTTAGTTTATAATTAAGTTACTGGTTATTAATTTATGAAATTTGATAAAATTAGTTTATGTATAAAATTATAATAAGCACCTATTGTTTTAATTCATTTCTCATGATGATACAACAATTTCCATATATATATATGTGTGTGTATATATATATAATTAATCAAAACTATTGATTATATTATTAAAAAGTTTTATCTGTGTAAAAAGAATATTTTTATGTCGAAGTTTCAATGTGTCATTTTTCCAATCGCATATTTTAGGGGAGTCGGCTATCCATATTCAACCATTCTTATAGTTGAAAAAAAAAATATTCCAGAAGGGTGACATCCAAAAATTGAGGCCACAAGGATTGGGTGAAATATCTATCAGCGCCCCAATTTGAACGTGGACACAAAGAATTTTGAGAAAATTAATTACTGGTCCCGTGTAAGAACATAATTAATGTGAGATCCCACGAGTTGTAATTACAACTTCAAGAGTTAGCAATAATAACTTGTTGACCTCAAATAATAACTCGTGGGACCTTACATTAATTATGTTTCTTACACGAGACTTGTAATTAATTTTCCCAAGAATTTTTATAATGTAGTTGAGCAGAAGAAAAAGGAGGTTTCAACTTTGACATTCCCACTTCCACAATCCACCTGCTTGCGCATCCATTGTGAATGGATCGTCCAGCTCTTTTATTAATTACATAATAAATGTAGAAGAAAATCTTTCTATTAGTTGATTTCAAGTTTAATTTTTTTTTAGACTTATTACAAGTTAAATACTCCCTCCAGTCCCTAATGTAAGAGCTAGCCGTCAAAAAAACGCTTCTTAAGAAAACATGTGAATGTTAGTTGGGTGTCTGGAGTTAATGTTTCTTTTCCAAAATTGCCCATATTTATTATGATACTTTTAAGAGAGAGAAATACATAAGCATTAATAAATATGAAAGAGAGTTAGGGGTAAAGTAGGAAAAAATGCATTAAATGAGGAGAGAATATGGGGTGAGCTCTTACATTAGGGACCAAAACCATTCAAATTTTGGGCTCTTACATTAGGGACCGGAGGGAGTATTAAAGTAGGCGTAAATGGCTTTCCTTTTTATTGGCTATGGAAAGAATGAAAAATGACAAAGGGGATGAGAAAATAATAAATGCTTTTCGTTGTGCAATCACACTTCCGCGTGTTACCTAGACAGCGAGAACTATATGTGTATTTATACACACCCTTGCGAGTTGCGAGCATATATAGACGATGGTGTCGTAGGGGTTCATATCTTGAAGCGCAATGGAGAAGGAATCCAAGCCAGTCTTCATCCCCAATCGTCCAATATTGAGTAGTGAGGGTTTAGTGAAGGTTTGTTCACTCTTCAAACACCAAACGTGTATAACCATTTCTGGCTAGCTTCATTCTCATTCAATCCCATGATCTTGAACATGTTCATTTAATCATTTCTTCATTATATTCTTCACTTTTACATTACAGTATATTCTGGAAAGCAGCGTTTACCCTCGCGAGTCAGAGCATCTGAGAGCATTAAGGAATGCCACAGACAACCACCCTTTGTAATCCCCACCACCACTTTCCTTCTTCTCTCATTATTTCATCTCATCACTTCAATTTTATCCAATATTTTCAACCCCTTTTTAGGAATTTTATGGCTGCTTCCCCTGATGCGGGCCAGCTCATAGCTATACTATTGAAGCTGCTGAATGCCAAAAAGACTATTGAAGTTGGAGTGTTCACAGGCTACTCTCTTCTCCTCACTGCACTTAACATTCCTGATGATGGAAAGGTCGGTTTGATTAAGCTTATGTTATTTTTTCAATAATTATTCCATATGTAATTTTTCTTTCCTGGACTTGAAAATGGGTTGACTGCAGATCGTAGCGATAGATCCGGCTAGAGATTTTTATGAAGTTGGGCTTCCCTTCATTAAAAACGCTGGCGTGGAACATAAGATCGATTTCGTGGAATCCCCTGCTCTCCCAATTCTGGATAAACTCTTGGAAACTGTAAGCTCAAAAACTCTTCTTCCCTATCTCGCATATTTTTTTGATGGGTTTATGTCATGTCTGACATCACACTACTCTTAAGTCAAAGTATTCTTTTTTTTTTAAATGGGGGCCAACGAGATGGGACAGAGCGTAATCATAGGCTTTGACAATTTGAACTAATGTTTTTTGTTGACCAACCTAATATTTTTTTAGAGTTATACGAGTACAATTTTATTCACAATTTTATTCTTCCAACTTTGGTGAATTTGGTCTAGTTCTTCAACTTTGACATTAATTGTTTTGTTGTTGAGTACTCCCTCCAGTCCCTAATGTAAGAGCTAGCCGTAAAAAAAACGCTTCTTAAGGAAACATGTGAATGTTAGTTGGGTGTCTGGAGTTAATGCTTCTTTTCCAAAATTGCCCATATTTATTATGGTACTTTTAAGAGAGAGAAATACATAAGCATTAATAAATATGAAAGAGAGTTAGGGGTAAAGTAGGAAAAAATGCATTAAATGAGGAGAGAATATGGGGTGAGCTCTTACATTTGAGACCAAAACCATTCAAATTTTGGGCTCTTACATTAGGGACCGGAGGGAGTATTAATTTAATTGACTGAAAGTTGAAGTAATTCTTCAATTTTAGCATTAATAGTTTTGTTTTTGAGTATTAATTTTATTGACCGAAAGTTGAGAGATCAAAACTAAAATGGGATAGTTGCAACTAGGTTCCAAATAACAGACTTAATTTTAAAGAAGTTCTAAGGAGTTGTCAATAATTGTTATTAACAAGTGTAACAGCCTTTATCAACAAGTGATAACAACTCCTTGAGACCTTTTTGAAATTAAATATCTTATTTGATATCTAGGTGCAATTGTCCCAACTAAAATTGGTTGAAAGTTTAAGTAACGAAAATTGTAACTCAAATTTTTAATTTAACTTGGCATTTAAAAAAATAACTAGCCCTTATAAAAAATTGGAATTTCATGCCTTTACTGTTTATTTTTTAATTTTACACGTTGAAAAATGTTTTTATCAGTTTTAATTTTTTTAGAGTGTTACGTTAGAGTAATAATTTTATGTTGGATTTAATGTATCGCATTGGAATATTTGGGTTCACTTAAAAATGTCTCAAAAATCCCATCCCGATTAATCTTCAAAAACATAATTTGAAGACTTTAATGAAGAGCCCACAAGATGATTAACTGCGATACACCCTAATAATTGAGGTGACACTTTTACCTCATGAAAAATAAAATTAAGGGCTTTTTTGACCTAAAAATAATATATTAAAAATTCTTTAAAAAATATTACATTGAAAAAAGTAGTTAAATTGTTATTTTTGAAGCTCAGCCTTTTCTTAAACCTACGAGAAAACCAAAACCGATATAGATGTGATGAATATTGCAGCCTGAAAACGAAGGAAGCTTTGATTTCGCGTTCGTGGATGCAGACAAGAACAACTACTGGAATTACCACGAGAGGCTAATAAAATTGGTGAGGATTGGGGGGATAATCGCTTATGACAACACTCTTTGGGGAGGGACTGTGGCAATGGAAGAAGAGGAAGTTCCAGAGCAGAAAAAAGAATGGAGAGAGCACGCCATTGCTTTCAACAAAGCCATTGCACAAGATTCTCGTTTGGAACTTGCTCTTGCTTCAGTTGGTGATGGTCTTAGTATGTGCAGGCGCATTATCTAATTTTAATTTTTAATTTCAATCTTTGTGTAATTTTCAATGAAACATTCTCCGTTTGTTAGCAAAGGGGAATTTAAGTTGGCAACTTGGCGTCTGAGTCAAACAAAAAAAAAAAATGTTGCATGAAATAAGTTGAATGTTCCGCGTTCAACTATTCATATGAACATCGGGTCCAATTTGATATATTTATAAATAAATAGTTTGCGTCTTTGAATTGAGGTATTTGTTTGGGAAAATGCCATTTAAATCCCTCCGAATATATAAAAGGACAATTCAGGAACTTAAACTTCCAAAAGAACCATGAAGGAACTCGGACCTAGTTGACATTTTAAATTTGTGTGAAAGGACAAAATTACCTCCATCATTAAACAAAAATTACTTCCCACCCTAACACCCATCATTAAACTCGGACGATGAAGTAATTTTTGTTTAATGATGGGGGTAATTTTGTCCTTTCACACAAATTTGAAATGTCAACTAGGTCCGAGTTCCTTCATGGTCCTTTTGGAAGTTTAGGTTCCTAGATTGTCCTTTTGTATATTCGGAGGGATTTAAATGACATTTTCCCTTATTTGTTTTTTGTTTGCTTGGCTTTCTTTTCTAAAAACTGAATTGTCTTTGTTTATATTTTTTTGCACCTTCACATACATTATGGTAAAATTATCTTAAGATATACTCTTACTATCCTAAATATAAGATTAAACTGATATTCTTTCCTCAAAATTAATTTATCTAAAATAAGATTTAATATAAATTATATGCCACATACGTTAAAGTCTAATAGCTTACTTTGCTTCATTTAATCCCCACAATAAAATACAATTTAATCTAATATCTAGGGTGAGATAGTATATAATAAAATGACAATGTATATAGATGCTTATTAGTGAGTTGCTAAACAATAATAAGGTACTTGTAAATAATAAAAATGTCTAAAAAGATTAAAGACCCTGCGTAGTAGGATGTGTAACACCCTCCAAAATCATATACAATTTATAATAAAATTATATTTACACTCCCAAAAATCCAAGTCGTAGTGACAAATTTAAATAAAAAAAAATAAAACTTTTTAAAGTCTTAGGTCCATGACAAAATAAATATAACTCAACGTGCTTACTCCTCAAGTGTCCTCCCTTGCTTATTATTAGATCCTTCACCTAAAAATGTTAATGATGGGGTGAGATCGACATCTCAGTAAATACTGAACTCTCCTAACATACACAAACAAATCATATATAATTACAATACAAAATTCATTCTCATATTCGTCCGTACAAATCAACTCTTTAACCATCTCAATTGACCTCTTAATACAAAAACGATTCCTTCACATTAATATTCTTTAATCATGCATAAATGCAATATGCCTCCCTTATATCACCTCCACCCTTATACCGCTGACAGGAGCCATAGGCTAACATATAGTCCAAACAGAAATAAAACTAATTAACTAGATTATTCCAAGCTCACCAATACATGAGATATACCCTGCCAAAGGTATAGAGCTCAAGCATGGACTATGGCTCCCCTCCTTAAAGAACAAATATAAGGAGTTGTCACATGTCCCATAACTTCCATGCAATCCCTGGCAAAGGAAGGCACAGAAGAAAGGGCCCTGACAAATACCACTACCACCACTGTGCACCGAGTGGTGGCATACCACGTGGTAATAAAATTCACCATACAATTTCTCCTCCTTCTCCTCCTCTAATCACTATCCTATCACAGATGCTCATGCAATGACAGATATATACATTCACTAACAACTAAATATTCTTTGAATATACAATATCACAGTTTACTCTCAAACACAATATAATATCATCATATAAGCAAGCATGCTTGAAAAGAATTAAAGTACTCATTATTCACATATCACATATCAAAACAATAACAGCAAGTATGCTTGAAAATGAACAAACTAATCAAGAAATTCACATTTTTAAATTAAGAGGCAATCAGTAATCAATCAGATTATAATTATCCATAATTTACAAGCATACGAAAGAATCATTCAGAGTTACCTGGTCTCCTTTAGCTCAGAAGTAATCACACAATTAAGATTACTTCAAAGCTTCTAATTAGAGTCTACAATATCACCAATATAAACATCTATTAAAATATATATATATATATCAACGCTACCTAAAAGGTATTTTATACAACTTGTACCTTAAACTACCCTATATATAAAATTACTTTTAATCCTAGATAAAAGTATTATTATTTAATCAGTTTTATTTATTTTATTTTAATTTAGGCCGCATATTCATCATAATACACACACCAATCTATCTTAGAAAAACATTAGATGTATACGCCCATACTTACAAAAGATAGTGAAAGATCATAATTGTGATGTCTTAATAATTATATGAATATATGCACCTAAAGGAAATAGTATATAAAGTAAGGAATTATGTACAAAAGCAACATTTATTGAAGGACCACTAAAATATATGTGGAATGGGTTTAAACATATTGTGTGCGTCCGTTTGAGTTTGAGGGGAGTGAAAAGGAGGAAGAAAACAAAAATATACACATACTGTTTAATGGAATGGAAGGGGTTGGGGATTTTCTTTTCTCTGTTCTTTTTATACATATCATAAAAAGAAACAAAAATAATAATAATAATACATATATATATATATATATATATATATATATTTAAATTGATGTCATCATTATAAATGAAATGAGAAATAAAACAATTCTGCACTTAAGTCTTGAAGAATCTAAGATTAAAGAATAAATTCATTATTACATATATATATATTATTAATTCTTTTGTAAAAACAAATTATAAAATATACAAAATAAAAATATAGTTTCTAACACATGAAAACTCTTGACAAAGTAGAAAAATATGTGGCTGTTGAATCACTGTTGATTGAGGCAAAATAGGATATTATCAATCTTCATAATATTTGTGTATATATTCACCGAAAATGATTTAAAGGTTATTCTAAATAAAATGAAATTGTGTACACTTGAAGCCTTGAACATGATTTTTGACGAGAATGACATGGAACTGGTGTAAGCAAAGTATTCCCTATCAACTACAATATTTTGACAAAAAGCATGTGAAAGAAAAATACATACATAATATATTACATACCTACCAACGAGTATGTGGAGGCTGTGATGTGAGTATGAAAGAGAGCCAAAGAGTGAACATGAGAAGGGAAAAAGAAATTGAATAGAAAGAGTCTAGGGTTTCTAAAAATGGGCTTTTCTACAATTAGGCCCAATTTACTTGAAAAGAAAATACAATATATTTATATATTTATATTTTAATTCTTTTCTTTATACTTGCTCTCCTAGTATATAAAAGTCATCCATATGAATAAGATTTACATTTTTATTTTATTTTTGTTTTAACTCAAATTTATTACTTCTTAAAAGCCCTATTCTCAAATAAGAATTTAAAATGTCACAAAGACCATTTATTTATATGTGCTAAAAATATGGGATGTTACAATTCTCCCCTCCTAAAATGAATTTTGTCCTCAAAATTCTCTAAATTATAGAACTCTAGCAGAATAATTCACAAGTTCACTTTTGCTGTTGGAATCATATTTTACTATCTCACTAATTTCTTATTTTCTTGATTTCAATAGAGAAAACACATACAATAATAAATTTTCAAAACTACTCAAGGCTTACAACACATACCTCCTAGGAACTTCAATTTTTTTAACCATCTTAAAAATATTCCAATAAATATTCACTCAAAAGTTTAAAATCTATATCCTAAGTCTCGTGTTTAGACCATAATACCAAGAATTCTATATTAGATTAATACTAACAATCTCAAACTTTATTTCCTATTTCAATTCTTCCTTAAAATCCAATCTCAATATCACCAAAAAAAAACTTACTATATGCATAGCAAATCAATTTAAGCAATTTTATTCACCATAGTAATATTTTACCTAGTTATTTTAATCCCACTACAAGTCTAATTAATCCTTAATCATTGATTTCCTAATCAGCATAGTACATCCACTCATTAATAAATCTTCATTAAAATCTCAATTCGTAACAAATTGTCCCAATATAATCTACAACTCAACCGTCATAATATATTCTTTCCCAAAGTCACATCCATGACTCCAATCAATCAAGCTCCATAACTTTAGCCTAAATGATCTCATCTTAATACAGTAACTTTATCTAATTTAATCCTTAATAATTTAGACTAATATGAACTTTTAAATAAGACAATCATGTCTAATTAGCAGCAAAACTCAAAAGCTCCATTTCAACCAAACCTAAACAATTCATTAGCACCAATGAGCCTACAGAATTCAAGAAACCCTTAATTCCTTTCCATTCAAGAAAATCCATATCAAATCCTTGTATTCACAACTTTGAATCAGTCAAAATTCCTCCTAACCCAACATCATTGATTTAGATTGAAGAAAATAATTCATAAACACCATTTCGACTAAACAAATTATTAAAATACATAAAGTCATCAAGTTTATGAAACCTTATCATACATTAGCTCTCACTATTAAATACTAAAATCCTTCTACCTAGAGATAGAGACAATCACCACCATATATTGTCCCACTCAACTATCACACCAATACTGCCAAGAATTAGACATTCCTCATGAATCAAATTTGGTACTTCAATTTTTTTTTCCTATGCAATTTTACCTCACAGTTCTATAATATCTCATCACAATCTTCATCTCAAAGAGAAACTTTTAAATTTTTAAACTAATTATAATACATGTCTTTACTTCATTATACTATATAAATATGAGTAAATGCACACAATTACTGGCCAAAAACCATAATTCCCATAGCAACATCAATTACCCACACTAAAAGTTAACATTACATATCAATGGCAATGATCACAATTCAATCCGTAGTTATTCATAATAAATTTTTTTTTTGAGGATGATATACTAAATATATCTATATTGTCTTAACAAGAATGTTCTCAAGTATATCCCAGCAGGATACATATCACACAAAAATTTTCAAGCCTAAATCTTAAATAACATACTACATCACATTGTTAAACTTTTAAATTTTTAACTCCCCACACAAGGTGATAAAATTCTGAAATTCCAACTTATAAGCCAAACAAACACTATCATCTTCAAAATCCCTAGTGAGCGTGTGTTTATACTTCCATATTACATAGCAAAGGTTTGTATTTACAAAGCATAAATTGTATCCTAACCTTAGCTCCAACATGCTACACTATCTATAATTCCACTATGCTACTCATAAAATCCAAGCAAGATTTTTTTTTTTTGGGATAATACAATCTTAGTCATCAAATATCAGTCATATGAGCTATTGATTTCCTCTATATAATATTGGTTCATTTCTCCTAATTTGTTTTTTTTTCTTATTTTGATTTATCCTCTTATTAAAGCCTCTTAAAAGCCTCCTAAATAGTTGGTCAACAGCTTGTCATAATCTCCCACCACTAATTAACCGAGAAAAGAAAGAAAATCCCTATAATAATTGATCAAAATTTGATCTTCAATAGTCAAAAGTCCATATGATATTTACCTAACTCTTTGTTTCATTGCGTCATGATCCTTAATTTTCACCCCTCAAGAAAAATAAAGCTTCCTATTTAAAATATATTTTTCCTTTTATTATGAAAAGCCTAACTTGATAATCCAATCTTCTACTTCTCTTTTTATTGTTACACTTATTCAATAATCCTTTATAGCATCCAAGCTCTTGCCATACTTCCAACAAACCCATATGCAATCATACACGACTCTCAATTTCAAGCCAAAAGCTTCAACAATCTATATAACATTCCTTAGAACTCTCATATCTATGCCTAAGTTTTCTACATGTCCTTACAACCTTTGTAAAATTACTTGCATAAATATATACATTTGTTAACCCTATCATCAATCACCATTAAAATATGATATCAATATATAGATCATTTCACAATAAAGACCTACAAGGGAATTAAACATATGCTTACCCTAATATTTCAAGTCCTATAACTTCTCTGCTTAACCCCATAATATAGATTATCAAGTTTCTCATACCATATAAAAAAAATGAACAATATCCTTCAAGGGATGCCCCACATCTCATATAATAATAAACTACTGCACTCATTTTCCCTCCGGATTTGTTTTCTTTTATTTATATTAAGCATGTTCCTTTCTTACCATACAAACCTTGTATTCTAACCATCACATCCTCAAGCATTAAAACTCCATTGCTAAACAACCATATTATCACCTATGTATAATATTTATTTATCGATTTTTTTATCTTAACAGTATAATTCCACAACAACAAAATTAATATGTAAACAACTGTATTCTCCAACAAATCGTAAGAATAACTAATAAGGGAATAGCACAAATTATATTTAAATTGTCATGACCTCCAAAAGTTCAAAACACATTTTTTTTTTGGAAAATACCTTTCAAAATTATAAGACAGACGGTCACAGAATCATATTGCTCTGATACCAAATTGTAACACCCTCCAAAATCATATACAATTTATAATAAAATTATATTTACACTCCCAAAAATCCAAGTCGTAGTGACAAATTTAAATAAAAAAAAATAAAACTTTTTAAAGTCTTAGGTCCATGACAAAATAAATATAACTCAACGTGCTCACTCCTCAAGTGTCCTTCCTTGCTTATTATTAGATCCTTCACCTAAAAATGTTAATGATGGGGTGAGATCGACATCTCAGTAAATACTGAACTCTCCTAACATACACAAACAAATCATATATAATTACAATACAAAATTCATTCTCATATTCGTCCGTACAAATCAACTCTTTAACCATCTCAATTGACCTCTTAATACAAAAACGATTCCTTCACATTAATATTCTTTAATCATGCATAAATGCAATATGCCTCCCTTATATCACCTCCACCCTTATACCGCTGACAGGAGCCATAGACTAACATATAGTCCAAACAGAAATAAAACTAATTAACTAGATTATTCCAAGCTCACCAGTACATGAGATATACCCTGCCAAAGGTATAGAACTCAAGCATGGACTATGCCTCCCCTCCTTAAAGAACAAATATAAGGAGTTGTCACATGTCCCATAACTTCCATGCAATCCCTGGCAAAGGAAGGTATAGAAGAAAGGGCCCTGACAAATACCACTACCACCACTGTGCACCGAGTGGTGGCATACCACGTGGTAATAAAATTCACCATACAATTTCTCCTCCTTCTCCTCCTCTAATCACTATCCTATCACAGATGCTCATGCAATGACAGATATATACATTCACTAACAACTAAATATTCTTTGAATATACAATATCACAGTTTACTCTCAAACACAATATAATATCATCATATAAGCAAGCATGCTTGAAAAGAATTAAAGTACTCATTATTCACATATCACATATCAAAACAATAACAGCAAGCATGCTTGAAAAGGAACAAACTAATCAAGAAATTCACATTTTTAAATTAAGAGGCAATCAGTAATAAATCAGATTATAATTATCCATAATTTACAAGCATACGAAAGAATCATTCAGAGTTACCTGGTCTCCTTTAGCTCACAAGTAATCACACAATTAAGATTACTTCAAAGCTTCTAATTAGAGTCTACAATATCACCAATATAAACATCTATTAAAATATATATATATATCAACGCTACCTAAAAGGTATTTTATACAACTTGTACCTTAAACTACCCTATATATAAAATTACTTTTAATCCTAGATAAAAGTATTATTATTTAATCAGTTTTATTTATTTTATTTTAATTTAGGCCGCATATTCATCATAATACACACACCAATCTATCTTAGAAAAACATTAGATGTATACGCCCATACTTACAAAAGATAGTGAAAGATCATAATTGTGATGTCTTAATAATTATATGAATATATGCACCTAAAGGAAATAGTATATAAACTAAGGAATCATGTACAAAAGCAACATTTATTGAAGGACCACTAAAATATATGTGGAATGGGTTAAAACATATTGTGTGCGTCCGTTTGAGTTTGAGGGGAGTGAAAAGGAGGAAGAAAACAAAAATATACACATACTGTTTAATGGAATGGAAGGGGTTGGGGATTTTCTTTTCTCTGTTCTTTTTATACATATCATAAAAAGAAACAAAAATAATAATAATAATACATATATATATATATATATATATATTTAAATTGATGTCATCATTATAAATGAAATGAGAAATAAAACAATTCTGCACTTAAGTCTTGAAGAATCTAAGATTAAAGAATAAATTCATTATTACATATATATATATTATTAATTCTTTTGTAAAAACAAATTATAAAATATACAAAATAAAAATATAGTTTCTAACACATGAAAACTCTTGACAAAGTAGAAAAATATGTGGCTGTTGAATCACTGTTGATTGAGGCAAAATAGGATATTATCAATCTTCATAATATTTGTGTATATATTCACTGAAAATGATTTAAAGGTTATTCTAAATAAAATGAAATTGTGTACACTTGAAGCCTTGAACATGATTTTTGATGAGAATGACATGGAACTGGTGTAAGCAAAGTATTCCCTATCAACTACAATATTTTGACAAAAAGCATGTGAAAGAAAAATACATACATAATATATTACATACCTACCAACGAGTATGTGGAGGCTGTGATGTGAGTATGAAGGAGAGCCAAAGAGTGAACATGAGAAGGGAAAAAGAAATTGAATAGAAAGAGTCTAGGGTTTCTAAAAATGGGCTTTTCTACAATTAGGCCCAATTTACTTGAAAAGAAAATACAATATATTTATATATTTATATTTTAATTCTTTTCTTTATACTTGCTCTCCTAGTATATAAAAGTCATCCATATGAATAAGATTTACATTTTTATTTTATTTTTGTTTTAACTCAAATTTATTACTTCTTAAAAGCCCTATTCTCAAATAAGAATTTAAAATGTCACAAAGACCATTTATTTATATGTGCTAAAAATATGGGATGTTACAGGATGCAGGATAGAACTTGCATATATATATATATATATAGGTATGAATTCAAACTGTCATTTTCACCATACTCTTCTCATTTATTTTTATGGGAGAATTTCAATGAAGGACTAAAGATAACAATTAATTTCACTGAAAGACCAAAACTTTCTGAAATTTCTCTGCAGGACTTTGGTCCTTAAATGAAATTAAATTACTGTGCAAAAAGACAAAAACAACCCTTTATTTGCCACTTCCAATTATCCATCTCTTTCCTCTTTCACCTTCATTTTCCTTGGATCTGAAACAAACCTTCATAATATTCCACGAAAACATCAATCATGGACAACAACAACAACAATCTCTCCCACCACCAACAACAAAATCCCGTTTTGAATCTCATACACCTTCCTCCTTTAAACCCATCCACAGTCATCAATCGCTCCCTCTTTCAACGTATCCCTCTCATTCTTTTTCATTACCCAAATCATTTGCATCTTCAAATTTCAATTTTATTTTTTTGATAAATTCAATTCTTTTTTCCTACAGAATCTGATTCCGTAGTAGATTTTCCATGGCTCCCACATGAATTAGGGTTTTACTTTGAAATATAAATATGTATAACACCTTGAACAAGTAAAATTGTGATTTGAACAAGGAAAAACCTCTTCTGCAAGTAGAAATGTCATTTGAACAAGTGAAAATTAATTTGAAACACAAACATATATGACACCTTCAACAAGTAAAATGGTGATTTGAATAAGGAAAAACTTCTTCTGAACATGTAGAAATGTCATTTGAACAAGTGAAAATTAATTTAAAACACAAACTCGTATGACACTTTGAACAAGTAAAATGGTGATTTGGACAAACAAAAACCTCTTCTTAACACATAGAAATGTCATTTGAACAAGTGAAAATTAATTTAAAACACAAACTCCTATGACACCCTGAACAAGTAAAATGGTGATTTGAACAAGAAAAAATCTCTTCTCAACAAATAAAAATGTCATTTGAACAAGTGAAAATTAATTTGAAACACAAACAAATTTGAAACACAAACATGTATGACACCTTGAACAAGTAAAATGGTGATTTGAACAAGGAAAAACATCTCTAAACAGGTAGAAATATCATTTGAACAAGTGAAAATTAATTTAAAATACAAACTACTATGACACCCTGAACAAGTAAAATGGTGATTTGAACAAGAAAAAAATCTCTTCTCAACAAATAAAAATGTCATTTGAACAAGTGAAAATTAATTTGAAACACAAACATGTATGACACCTTGAACAAGTAAAATGGTGATTTGAACAAGGAAAAACCTCAAATACTTTATGTAGCTTTTTGTATAATGTTTTAGGTCAAACTTAATGGCATTTTATGGTTATCAGTGTAATATTCATTTTTGGAATCTTCGTCCTAAGACACCATATTTTTCATAACTAGAGTCTAGAGCCACTAAATTAAATTACATTATTAATTAAGTTACATTATTCATATACTAAAATTTTACAACAAAGTTGTGTTCTCTGTCATTACATTCTTTGACATGAATATTGCAAATGAAATTTCACTCATCTAGCTTGATATATAACATGTTGACAAAAAAATACACCAAAAGATTACAACAAAGTTGTCTTCTTTGTCTTTTCATTCTTCTTCATACAGGCAACAATGGTAGAACCACTCTTTCAAACTCTCCAACATGGCCATTTTCTCCTTACTCTCACATTATCCTTGTTCAACCTTCATTTTGAACCAGTAGTGCATTTATTACATTCTTCAATCTGTCATTCTCAACAAGCATTGAGCACTAATGACATCCAATAACACAGTTCCAAAGCTAAAGATGACACTTTCTGGGGTAACCCTCCCTACAAAAGATGCAAAATATTACTACCTCCGGTTCTAAATATAAGACCTAATTGACTTTTTTTGAAGAGGTTAAGGTTATGAAATAGACTATTAAACCATGACACATTTGATATAAATTTAGATTATCCATTAGGTTATAGGTAAAATAAACTAGTCTAAGGGAAAAATTAGGTATATCATCAATTTATAATTAACTTATTTTACTTTTTTACGATTTTCCAAAAAAGTCAACTAGGTCCTATATTTAAGACCGGAGGGAGTATTATTGTTGCTAGAAGTCGCCAAAACGTATATCAGAATACATACATTGATAAAACAATTCCAAGAAAATGGACAGCATGATGATAAGAATATAACTGTGCAGCAAAATTCAATGACTACTCACATATCAAAGATAAAAGAATGCTCTCAAGGGCAAACCTCTCACATATCGAATATATGCACTTCTCCAATTCTAACCCAAATGAAATCTCACATAGAAATCAAAAGTTGGGATGAAGCTATAATGAAGTCTAATAGTATAATTAAATAAACCAAAGTTGATAGCAAAAAAGAAATGTGACTATAGGCAGGATAAAATGAAGAACACAGCATATAATCATCAGATTTAAGGCAATCAGTAACAATTTATTAAGCAATACTAAAAACTCCAGGCAATCAGTAACAATTTACTAAGCAATACCAATCAAAGTACATAATCATCAGATTCAATTTCACTTTCTGCTTATCACACAACTACTACTTTTGAGTAATTTGTCCTTAACTTGAACTTACATCATTCAGATGTTTCACAGCATATCCTTTTTCTGCCCAATAATTAACACCCTTTAAAAAACAGAAAACAGTTTGGGGAATCACCCTAAACTTAACCTTGCATTACTATGACAATGAACAAAACAAGATAAAATGAACAAAACAATTCAATATTTCACATATAAGATTGCACAGCTCAATCAATTAGTCATCCTTGTTCATTTGTTCTTTGTCTATCTAGGTTTGAAGATTAAACAGTTATAAATCAAATTTTGAAACCTTCAAAAAAAATACAGAACGAAAAATTTGCAAACAAACATATATGGAACTTAAAATACTCAGTCATTTTTTGGGCAATAAGATCTATCACTAATCACTTATCAAACCAGTACCTTGATAGAATACTTCTAAGTTTTTTTAAAAAAATTGAACTCAAACATAGTTAGCTAAAACATTCCAAGTTAAATGGCCATTTTCCAACATTTGTCACCACTTATTAATCTTCAAACACGAAGGTAGCTAGAAGTTCTCAATAATAGAGTATAAACTCAAATTAAAAAGACTTGCAATAATCAGTAAAATGTCCTGGTTTGTTTATAGCCAAAGATTGTAGAGCATATTCCCCAACACACTATGTTCCAATTTCATGAACACAATACAAAATGCCAGTTTATGAAGGACCTAATTTAGGGAACATTCAACTCAGTACTCACCAGCATCCTGATCCAAACCAGTACCACAACTTGGATTTTCATCGTCCTTGTATTCTCGTTCGACGAGCAGCAGCTGGCTCGATTCTTCAGCTCTGAATATGGCCAGATTCAACAAAATTAACGAGTGGGTTAAAATTCAATTCAATCGAAACCTAAAATCAAGAATGGAAAAATCAATTTCAGAGAAAGAGAACGAACTTGAGCGTAGCGATACAATTCTTGGCAAGGAGACCGTGCATTTTTTCTCGTTCGCATTTCCTCGTCGGATTGAAGGAGATGACTACCTTAAATTTCCTTCCAGTTTCCTTTCATTTATCTTGTTCAAGGAGATGGATTTAGGTTCTACACGAGAAAACAAAGGATGGATTTGGGGCTATGGATTTGAGTGAGAGTTTCGATTTGAGAATGAAGCTTGAGTGAAGGTTTCCATGGAAGCTTGCTTTTCGGCTGAGAGAGTAGCTGAGGAATAGGTGAGTGAAGACATAAGGGTAATTTGGTCTTTAGCCTTTCTAATTTAATTTCAGTTTGCCCATGTTCCTCAACTGATGTTTCAATCTTATTTGGTCCTGCTTTTTAATTAATTATCAAATTTGGTCCTTAATTGAAATTCTCCCTTGAATTTTTGTCCAAAAAATGATTGTTTTGAAATTTAAAGCTATGACTATGCAGAAAAAAATAAAGAACCCACACACTAAGTCATTATAGTACTATACCAGAAGGGGAAAAATCATATTGAAGTAATTAAACTTGAATACGTCATTCGACAATATTTTAAAGGAGTCTCCTCTTCCCAATAGTCAATAGTCAGCGCTTGAACTTTCAAAATTTGCAAGCGAAAACATATGATTGCATGTAATTTTGTCTAACAATTAAACGTGAAAGATTATGCAAAGGACATGGTAGATAAGGAGTATTTTCTCATCCTCTGTTTAGACTTTAGATTTGATTTCCAGAACAGTATAATGTAATTCATATTATATATACCGTTGTTATTGTTTATTTGAAGGTATGTCTGATAGTATTAAACTATTAATTCTTTTTAGTTTATTATTACATTTAATTCTTAAACTTTCACCTAATTTTGATTCCAAAATCTGAATTTTAGATTCAGCCGTGTTGGTTTTTTAAACTCTTACTAAATTTTGGTTTTGATCATTGATCTTGAAAATCAATCATCTTAGTCCTACAGTTTTGTGCCTTTTATTATTGATCCTTAACATTAGAAAAAACTATGAAAATTATGGACCAATACTTATGAACAACTCAAATTTCAAGGACTAAAATTACTCATTTAAAGTTCAGTCACAAAAACAAAAAATTAAGGACCAAAACTGCCTATCTCAAAATTCAATAACAAAAAATGACATTATTTGTTCTTTTTAAATACTATAATTAAAACACATTTTCTGGATCATATTACTCCTCTTTTTTCTAAGTGTATGACTTATTTGAGAAGGTGAACATGATCCTAAATATCAACAAAATATTTCTAATTTTTAAACTTTTTTCTATACTATTTCTATTGGTATTTTTTTTTCAACATTAAACTTTTTTCTATACTTTTTTTAGTAGTGTTACTTTCACTAGAATTTTTGTACTTTTTTCTATACTATTCCTATTGTTTAAAGATTTCTCTCTTCCGTGATTTGTGATTGATTTGACTTTTTTTTTTATAATAGCAAGATGTTGTTCAAGTCCAAAACCTTAATGTCAGAAAGCTAATTGGCTCAAAACCTAGTAAGTCTGGTCTCACATACTATATATCAACCACGGTGCTCAATAGCTCAACTGCTCATCAAACAGTTTGTTTTGACAAGCTAACACGGGTGGGTCATCTAGTTCAGCTTAATTACTTCGATCTGTGTTTTTCTTTCAAGGCTGTTGCCATCTCTTGTGAGAGGGGGAAAAATAGCCCAAGTCATTCAATGGCAAATGCAAGTTTGTCTCAACTTAAAACCTTATCACAAATGTAAAACACAATACACGATCAGTACATTTCAAGCAATTCAGAGCCGATTCTAATGATAAGCCTTCATGCAGAAATTACCCAATCACGCTTTGTATAATGCCCTATGATTTGCTTTAGTTATAATCCATGAGATTTGTTCTGTATATATGCAACACAAAATTTGACAACTACGGCTCACAACTCTAATTATCGCCTGATTAATTCTTAACAAAAGCAGAAATTCCTACCCAACATAATCAATTAATCACCATAGCTAGCGAAGAAACAGTCCAGTTTTATACTTTATTCCATCAGGATAGAGGTAGGAAAAAAATATCCAGCAGAGAAGTAGGCGTGAGAAGAATCTAATATACATCCCACTTTTCAAGCATGAACTGAGAATTGTTACAAAAATTCATACAGGACAAAGTAAGAACAGGTTATAAGATATTAAGCCACAAAAACTAGATTGGATAATGATGGACAAAGATCTCACAGTCATTCTCATTAAATAGTAATCAGTCAATACACAGCCCAGGCCAAACTAACACCTCGCGGTGATTAATTCTAGTGAAAGTAACCAAGAACTTGACCACCTACGTTCCTCTCCATGGCCTCCTCATGATCCAAAACGCCTTCTGGGGTTGTGATCACAACATAACCCCACTGCACAGAAAAAATGGTAGCATAATTATGACCCTTTTGCTTTTCTTTTCAGCTAACAAGGAAAAATAAGGAGAACCTCAGATAAAACTACATTCTTCGCATTTGAAGTGTCCACCAAATCCTAAACAACTAGTCAAAATACTAAAAATGTTACAAAGCAGGATGCTCCTACCAACCTGATGTGTAGGAAGAGTTTTCAATCTGTATTTTTCAATGTCCACTGCCTTTAAATCTTGCCGGTATGTAAGGGCTTTGCAATCATTAATCCTACCTTGAAGTTGAACGGTTATCCTCCCCACTCTATGAGGATCAAATACTTCATAGTCCTTGATATAACCTATCACAAATTATTTCATATCTTTTACATTGAAAATCACAAGGTGAATAGAACATGCTATAATTGCAGAAGTTCTAACTTAAGATACTCAATTATCTATACAAGAAAATAAAAAAGATCAAGATGCTGTAACAGATTATCAGCTTGACAACAAAAGCAGAAAAAATGGCAATCCCCAAAATTTTGAACAGGCAGAAGTTTGAAAGGTTTTACAAAATAACTATTACTTCAATCGTAAAGACAATACAATACCTATTTATCTTCTAACTTGATTTGATTAAGGCTAATAGCTAAATTAATTAAAATCACATTATATGCCCCAAGTACATTACAAGACGAACTTCTTATTAGCTAATTACAAACGAACCAATCTTTTATGGGACAATTGCACACTAGTCCTAAGTAAGAGATTTAATTTCATGGAAGTCCCAAGAGTTGTTAGTGAAGTCTATTAAGTATTAACAACGGAATAGCCTTTGTTAACAAGTGAATGAGTTGGTACCAGACATATCTGATATTAAATCCCTTACTAACCTAGGTGCCATTGTCTCATCTTATATTTAAATACTCCTTCCGGTCCTAAATATAAGACATAGTTGACTTTTTTTAAAAATCCTAAAAAAGAAAAATAAGTTAGTTATAAACTAATGGACAATCTAAAAACATATCAAATATGTTATAATCTAATGACTTATTTTGCAATCTTAATCTTTCCAAAAAAAAAGTCAACTAGGTCTTCTATTTAGGACCGGAGGTAGTACAATACAAGACCAATTTATGTTCTAACTTGATTTGATTAAGGATGTCAGCTAAGTCAATTAAAACCACCAAATTGCCCCAGGTACATTACAAACGACCCAATCTTATATCGTTAAATCGGATAATGAAAGCATAATCAATTAAAATCACAAGAAACAAGTTTGATATTCCTTTACCAACTAATTTCAGGGCAGCTTAGAATGAATTTAGAGGAAAGAAATTCATAGAACTTATTGTTTTGATAAAAATGATGGAACTAATCAAGAAATATAATCCGAAAGCTTAGCATAAATAATGAAAATTTTACCTCGGCCTTTCATGATGGTGAGAAAGGAGGAGATGACAGTGGAGATAGGCTTTAATTCCACAGTGGCTTTCCCTCTCCTCTCGGCGTTCACCATACTTCTCAGAGCGTCATTAAGAATTCTCCTCCCCATCCCCAAATCCACTATCTTCTATTCAACAATACTAATATTGTACTCACTCCAGTCCTATTTATAAGTCGCCAACCGCCTAAATTGTACATATCAAGGAATGGAGGTTGATGGAAGTTACATAATTAAATTAAATTGGTCTTTTTTTTGTCTTTTCCATTTTTACCCCTCCACCTTTATACTTTTTCTCTCTCTTCATTAATCTTCTATCTATAAAAATGCCTTTTTCATCTTCTCTCTTCTCATCTTCCACTTCCAATGTTCATTTTCCAATGTAAGGGTATATTAGGAAAATTTTAATAAATAAGTGTGTTAGTGGTAGTTGGTGACTTATATTAAGGACCAAAATTTAGAGGCGGTTGGAGACTTATAAATAGGACCGTAATTAATACACACTCCCTTGCAAGCTCGGAAAGAACAAGAAGCTTATGGTCATTCCAAGATGGACCCGACCCGCCACTAAAACGACGGCTTTGTTGGAATGTTGGGGTATTTTCTTATTTTGTTGGGTTATCCAGTTTTTCTCGAATGAAGCCCCGGCCCGGCCTGTCACCTTTTGGGTCATGGTTTATGGATTGCATTTTCCTGGGGGAACACCAATCTGTTTTAGAAAAAGTATTAAATGTTAAAGATTTTCAATAATAAATAAGCATGAAATGTAAGAAATGGAGTTTGGGATAAAATTAGATGGTTGAGATGCATTAGTAGTTTTATACGCCCTCCCATTTGTAATTTAAAAGTCTAGCTATCAAAACACGCTTATTAAGACAACATGTAAAAGTTAGTTGGATGTTTAGAGTTAATTCTTTTTTCCACCCTTACTCCATTTATAATGATACAGTACTATTTAGAGAGAGAGAAAGAGAAATGCAACCATTAATGAATATGAAAGAGAGTTAGAGGCAAAGTAGAAAGAAACATATTGAATGATGAGAAAATGTAAAGGTGAACTCGTATATTTTGGATCAAAACCATTTAAATTTTAGACTCTTATGTTACGAACGGGAGAGAGTATGATTTAAACTACATTAATTAAAACTATTAATCTAATTAAGTTAGAAATGTGGTAACCCGTTACCTCTTTCCTACCACTCCTCACAATTTGAATTTCAAATTACTACGGACACGTGGCTATTTCAGGCAATGGACCTTATTATTTATAAATGACCCGTTTCGCTACTTGTTGGGACTGTTACCGGACTTCACACCAGGACCAAACTCAACCCGTTAAAGCCCAAAGCCACTTGTGGACGTTGAAAGCCATCTCTGACTTAGTGGGGAGTCATTCCTGGATATCGGAAGATGAGGTCTTCGAACGTGGGGGGCGTCCGTTACAACACGTGGGCAGTTCCCATCTAGCACGATCCCGGAACATGTGGTGGCAGTTATCCTGAATGTAGTTTAGTTTAAATAAGAGATCTTGTACTCAGGACAAGATCATGTTGTGTTCTTTGTTCAAAAAGCACATCTTGTAAACTCTCTCATTTGGTTAATATTAAGAAGTAATTTCCAGATTATTTGGTGTTGCAATTCATTATCAATTGTTTAGTATTGCTTTAAGAAGATTTTTTTTAGGGCATTACATTTGGCGCCGACCGTGGGGAGAAATTTATATTTCTTCTCGTTATCTTACAATCCCAGATCATGGAAGACGACGCAATGTCACCGCTTAACCCAGACGCGCCCACACATTCGAACATCCAAGAGATTTCCTCCACTGGATACCCTGGAAGGAACGCTCAGGAGATCCCCCAGAACATCCCAGACAACGATCCGTTGTTGCTCACTGTGCAACGGCTACAAGAGCAGCAACGAGAACACTTCGCGATGCTGAAGACGCTGTCCAGCGAAAATAGGAACCTGAAACTTGAAATCACTGAGCTAAGGAAGGCCCGACTCCATATACCTGAAGATAATATGGAAGAGGAACAACTCATCCCAAGAGTGATTTCTGAAAGTACATATCACCGAAACGCAGATCCCAGACACCAGACCCCAGAACAATACCAACCTGACGGAGACCTACACGAACATCGGTCTCGACACACAGAAATGCGAGATGATCACCGGACTCTCGAACATACAGAACCTGAGGAAAGGCACAGGGATCCAGAGCACAAGCATCGTCAAACTAGAAGGAGAAACAAACACCAGAACCCGGAGATTAAGCCTCAGGATACCAGGATGGATGATAGATACCAGAACACAGAGTATGACGACCCGAATTATAACCCCAGAGTCGAACTTTCTGACGAGGACGAAGAAGGAGTTGGAAGTTCCAACGATACGCTTGACAAGCCTGACCCTCCCAAGAGGCCACAAAGGCACTTAGCATCCAAAATAACCGTTCCCAGAAACTCAACCCCCAGAATGCGAAAAATGCGGAGAACATATCCGGAAATCAAGCGAATGCGACGGGAGTTAGATGAACTGAAAGCGACCATGTTCCAACTTCCAGGAGCACCAATTCCCTTTGAGAAAAACGATCCCTCCAGTTACGCGGATTCACTATTCGTTGAGGCCATATCCAGAGCAAAACTGCCCTCCTAGCTGGTTTACCCAACCATTACGCCTTACGATGGTTCGGCAGACCCGGATCATCATATGGCACACTACAAACAACGTATGTTCGCCATCACGGTTCCTGAAAAAGTACGCGAAGCATGTATGTGCAGGGGATTCGGGATGACTCTCACAGGACCCGCTCTCAAATGGTATATGCACCTAGAGGTAGGCTCCATCGCTACATTTGCTGAACTACATGATTCTTTCGTGAGTCAATTCGCAAGCAGCAAGCGGTTAGAAAAAACCGCCGATGACTTGTACAGGCTTCATATCAAACGAGGGGAAACCCTTCGCAGCTTTGTTACCAGATTCAACAAAGAACGATTGAAGATAGACCACCCGGATGAAATGACATGTATAAACGCATTCAGGAAGGGACTGTGGACGTGGATGCCCTTATACGAAGAACTGACCAAATGCCAACCTAAGACATGGACAGAGGTCATGAGGAGAGTACTGGCTGAAGTCAGACTAGAAGAGGACCGGATGAACCGAGACTACGACTCACCTGAATCCGAGTCTAGTCATGCAGGCAAAAGCAAGAAACGAAAGGAACGACCAGAGAAGCCTCCCAGAGCAGAATCCTACTCGAATGCTAAGAAAGCACCAGAACGATCCAGGAGGTCAACCAGACCAAGCAGACCACCGGCTCCCCGAATAGAAGAGCAAGGCTTGCAATTGTCCGCGAAGGAGTTAGTTAAAGAACTGGGAAAAATGGGGGATCAAGTGCGATGGCCAGGAAAAATAAAAGTACCCCCGGAGCAGCGAGACAAATCTAAATGGTGCGACTTCCACCAAGATCACGGGCACAGAACCGATGACTGCATATCTCTGCGTTTCCAGGTCTCGGAGCTCTTGAAGAGGGGATACCTGGAACATTTGCTCGAGAGATCAAAGAAGCAGAACCAGATAGACAGGACGGTGAGTAGTACGAAACCTGCTCCTGCAAATCCGCCAATCCCGACCAAGATGATAAACTTTGTCAATGGCGGATCTTGCATCATGGGAACCAGTTACTCTGCTGCTAAGAGACATATCAGAACCTTGACCAACCAGATAGAGTCCCTGACTATAGGTGGTGAAGACTTAGAGGCACAAGAAGGACCATTAACATTCTTTGACCACGAGATCAATGACCAGAACCATGATGACGCACTTGTCATCTCGATCCACCTAGCCAACTGTGAAGTCAAAAGGGTTCTCATAGATCCAGGTAGCTCTGTCAATATCATTTACTTGAATACGGTTAAGGAAATGAACATGGAATCGGCCATGTCATACTATCCAACCACCCTGGTATTCGGCAATGGCGCAGCAGACAAGTCGATGGCTGTAGTTAATCTAGCAACATATGCTGCCGGGATTAATCAAACATTTACTTACCATGTTATGGATTGCCCCTCTCCATACAACGCCATCTTGGGACGACCATGGCTCCACCAGATGAAGGCTGTACCATCCACCCTGCACCAACGAGTTAAGTTCTACACTCCTTGGGGAGTACGCCAGATCAGGGGAGATCAAAAAACATCCCGGGAATGCTACCAGACTTCCCTGAAGAAGTCCGAAAAACTTTCAGCCTAGCAATTACAGGGATCATCCCTGAGACCTCAGGTCAGGGATGAATCGACCACAGGACTCGAAGCCATCCAGGTCGACCCAACCCAGCCAGACAAGAAACTCTTCATCGGAAATGATCTCAACACAAACTTGAAAAGCCAATTGACAACATTCTTGACCCAGAACCAAGATTGTTTTGCTTGGTCCTATTCTGACATGACCGGAATCGACCCCCAGATTAGTCTACACAGGTTGAATGTGGATCCTGGACATAAGCCTGTTCGACAAAAACGCCGGAAGTTTGGTACGGACAGAAACCAAATCATCCTGAAAGAAGTCCAAAAACTATTGGCGGTCGGGTCAATAAGAGAAGTGACTTACCCAGAGTGGTTGGCCAATGTTGTAGTAGTAGCCAAGAAAAACGGGAAACATCGCGTCTGTGTAGATTTCACAGACTTGAACAAAGCCTGCCCCAAAGATTTCTTCCCGTTACCACACATCGACATGATGGTGGACGCTACTTCCGGACACCAGCTGCTAAGTTTCATGGATGTTTTCTCTGGATACAACCAGATCAGGATGTATCCCCCAGACCAAGAAAAAACCTCTTTTATCACGGATAGAGGGACATACTGCTACCAAGTAATGTCTTTCGGTCTAAAGAATGCAGGAGCCACCTACCAAAGGTTGGTCAACAAGATGTTTGAAAACCAGATTGGAAAATCTATGGAAGTCTATGTGGATGACATGCTTGTTAAATCCCAGACCTCAGAAGAACACATCTCGAACTTACAAGAAACATTCAAGATCCTGAAACAGTATAATATGAAGCTCAATCCAGAAAAATGCTCCTTCGGGGTCAAATCCAGAAAATTCCTAGGATATTTGGTCTCAAGTAGAGACATCGAAGCACACCCCACTCAGATAAAAGCCATCCAAAACATCTGCTCTCCCAGACGGGCTAAAGATGTGCAAAAGCTAACAGGAATGATTGCAGCTTTGAACAGGTTTATCTCCCGTTCTTCAGATAAGTGTCATCCTTTCTTCAAAACACTCAGGAAGAACAAAACGTTTGAATGAAGTCCAGAATGTGAAACAGCCTTACAAGGCCTCAAGGAATACCTGTCCAAGCCACCACTCCTCTCCAAACCAAGGCCCAATGAACTACTTCAGTTGTACTTGTCTGTATCCGGGCACGCTGTAAGCGCTGTACTCATACGCGAAGATCCAGGAATACAATATCCAGTATACTATGTGAGTAAAACTCTCCTAGAAGCTGAGACCAGGTACTCACCTGTCGAAAAGCTAGCATTAGCCCTAGTCATCGCATCCAGAAAGTTGAGACCATACTTCCAGAGTCACCCCATCCAGGTCGTGACATCTCACCCGCTCAAAGCCATATTCCAGAAACCAGACTTATCCGGCAGACTAGTCAAATGGGCAATCGAACTCGGTCAATACGATGTATCATACATCCCAAGAACTGCAATAAAGTCTCAAGTACTAGCAGACTTCACGACTGAATTTGCACCTGACATCCAGATAGGTATGGCTAGAAATTTGATTTGCATGAGCAATGAATTAATCCCAGATACTTGGATCCTGTATGTTGATGGATCTGTTAGAATCTTAAGTTTTGATGAAGACTAAAATATAGAGGATTAAACCAAGTGCCTAGGAAGCAATAGGATAACATAGGATCCCAAGTAAGAGTGCTTCCGGGTGAAGATCTACTTCCGGATAGATTAGGACTTGCGCATGCGGATGAATGTTTTCATCCCCCAGCATCAGCAAGTAAATCACTGGGAAATAACTTAGTCCATGAGAATTAGGTACACAAAACCTTAAGACTAAGCTATGTTTCAATCGGAAGTGAGTTTGCTTCCTGTTAGACTTAGACTGGCGCAGAGCGATAGAATAGATATTACTCCAAGCGACTGTGAGTCTACTTCCCCAAGTGAAAGCGCTTCCTGTTAGAATTAGACTGGCGCAGAGCGACAGAATAGATATTACCCCAAGCTTCAGTGAGTCTACTTCCCCAAGTGAAAGCGCTTCCTGTTAGACTTAGACTGGCGCAGAGCAATAGAATAGTTATTACCCCAAGCGTCAGTAAGTCTACTTCGCCAAGTGAAAGCACTTCCTATTAGATTTAGACTGGCGCAGGTTGATAGACTAGATATAACCCCGAGCGTCAGCGGAAATGCAACATCAAGTGAAGTTGCTTCCTGTTAGATCTTGACTGGCGCAGACTGATAGAATATATTTCACCCTAAGCGTCAGTGAATTCACCACGTCAAGTAAAAGTGCTTCCGATAGCTCAGTGACTAGCGCTGAGTGGTGGAATGAAATAGACTAAGCGAGAGCAAGTCATGGTGAACTAAATCCCTCATCAGGTGAATTTACTTCCAGATGTAGAAGTGCTTCCGGATACTCCTTAGATTTAGGGATCACCCACTGCATGAGACTATATGATTATATTGCTAAACTAACGTTCAAGTGCAGCACACTCAGTAAGGTTGCTTCCGGATGAGAAGTTGCTTCCGCAAGCAATCAGGATGTCTGAACGTTCAAAGAGATGCAGTGTCAGAATGCTTTTGTCAGAGCAGAGGTGTCAGGACTACTTTTCAGAGATAAAGCAAGTCAACCCTGCTAAACATTAATGAAGATGCACTTCTCAACGGTAACATAGGATTAACGGCTTTATTCAAACGTTCATATTCAACCTGCCACAGAAGCCTATGAAGCCGAGTATAAAAGAGACATTCATTCAGAAGAGAAGATAATGGAAGAAAAAGAGAGAACAGAACAAAGTATCTGATATATCATACTCTTCATTCTACACATCTTCTACTACTCTCAGATCGAGATTTGTGATATTTTTCAGAGAGTAATTTTATTGTACTTAAGTGAGTAACATCATCCACTCTTAGAGAGAGTTAGTTTTGAGCTTAAGTGTTTAGCACAATCAGTTCATAGAGTGAACATAGTGTAAACTTACAATTTGTAAGGGGGAGCATTTAGAGGTTGTCTAAATCTCCATAGGTTGCAAGTTAGCCCGTAAAACTTGCATTTGTAAGGTTTGCAGGTGAACCCGGTGTAAAACCTGTGGGTTGTTAGGTGAACCCGTGCTCGTAAAACCTAAAGTGTAAAGGCTTCTCTTGTGCCCGGTTTAAACAAGAATAGTGGATTGAAAATCTCAGGTGGAGCCTGGGGACTGGATGTAGGTCTGGGTGACCGAACCAGGATAAATTTATGTGTGCATAAATTTACATTCAAACATTCTATTTTGCATCACATAACATACTGACTTGTGCATATCACTACTTCGTAAATATTATCACCAAGCACAAGCAGTCTTTCGAAAACAAGATTCAAAAGATTTAATTTATTCCCTCACCCAATTCACCCCCCCCCCTCTTGGGTGACAGCCACGTTTATCATTTGGTATCAGAGCAAGGTCACTTGTTTAAAGGATCCAACGATCTCAAGTGCAAAGACCTAGGCTGATTTGGGTTACAAAATGTGTTTTGAAGGTTTTGATCATACAATCCCACCCGTGTTAGAAAATGCTGATTTTTACTTATGGAAGGGAAGGATGAAAAGTTTTATACTATCCACTGATTTCAAAATGTGGGATGTTTTTGAAAAGGACTCTGATTTCAAACCAAAAGTAAATTGGACAGAAGAGGACAAAAGCTTATTTTACTTAAACCTTAGAGCAATGCAAATTTTGCACAAAAGTTTATCTGACAATGATTACCAGAAAATTAAACATTGCTCTAGGGCTATAGATATTTGGAACACTCTTGATACTATGTATGCTTCTAACCAATTTCTTGATGTTAAGGCTGTCCAAAGCTCACTATGTGCTCCTTGTGAATCCACCGTTGATGAGCTACTGGATGGTGATGTAGTAGAAGCTAGTATCAGCAAAGAGAGAGTGGATCTCCGCCTAGAAGATTCAGAAGCTGAAGAAAATGAGGTACCTAAACTTGAAACTTCTGAATTGCAAGATATGTATAATGAGCTACATGTTGAATTCTGTAAACTTGCAAAAGAAATTCTAGGCTTAAGAAAAAGGAATAGGGAACTTGAGGAACTTATTCCTTCTTCTACAACCAAGGAGTCCAAAGTCCCACTCATAAAAGAAGATTTTTCGAAAGACCCTGAAATTTCAAAAGTTAATAAACATAGAGTCTTTGAAAAGAAAACTGACCACCATAATAGTGATAAGAAATCTGATTCTGAACATCATCCCATTATCTGTCATTATTGTGGTAGAACTGGTCATATTTCTCACACATGCAATTTTAAGAGAAATTTAAATGTGAGAAATAAATATATATGGATCCCCAAAGGACAAGTAAGGTCCAGCGCTAACTATGTAGGACCCAAGTACAAATGGGTACCAAAACTCCCTTCTAGTGCCTTACCTGTGCAGGAAAGATCAAGAGTTCCTCTTGTCCCAAAGAAGAGAACTCGTGGTGATGTCACTACTGCAACTACCTGGTTCAATCATAAGAAGCAGTGCGCTACCACAAGGAACAAAGACCTTGTCTCAGGGATAAGCTATCACAGAGTTCCATTCAACTATCCTGAGAAGGACAAAAGAGAGAGGATGTCTCAACTCACATGGAGAAAACCTGCGAATCCTGTCTCTCCTAAGAAAGTGCTTCAGGCCAAGGATAAGTATAAAAGATCTCCTTGGGTAAGCAAGGGATTATTTAAGGTTGAAGCATGCAACAGTAAAATCTCCTATGCAAATGTAAGATGGACTTATTGAGATTTTACATTAAGCATCATAAGCATGAACATGATATGGCTTATAAGATATTTCACACAATGTTCATACTCTACATGCTATCTATGACTATCATTATCAGAAGCCATGTGCGTATAGTCATAGTTGATTCGCAATGCTATATTCATAGTGAATAATTCTTAAGTGCATAAGAATCACATACTTCCTACAAACTGACCAGTCAGATCCAAGTTTGGAGACTGAAAAATGGGAAAGAGAAATCATTTGCTATTTTGTAGGAAAGAAGGTACGAAGGAACAACAATTTTCATGATCATACCTGATCAGAGCAATGTATCAAATCTGAATGAGTTGTTGTTCATACTGGGCTCCGAGAGCTACTGCTCCTGAAATTGAGAAGATCAAACAAACTCTACTTGACGCAAATATGGCTTTAGTTATGAAAGCTTGATCGCTGTGGATGCACAAGAGAGAACATCAACGAGTCACTCAAAGTTAAATCTTAAGTAAGTACCATCGGAAGCAAAACTACTTCCGGATGCTCTCGTGCTGACGCTGAATGACTACTCAAGGCAACCAGGAGCGTCTGTCCAACCGGAAGCAAAATCACTTCCGAATACTCTTTTGCTAGCGCTGGATGATAATTCAATATGATCAAGAGCGCCAGTGTCAGATCAAGGGACACATCACTTCAGAAAACGTTTCAACTTCCTCTATGAAACGCTGTGCCTTCTCTGAAGCAACACGTGTCATCAGGTGTGTCGTTCCAACTTAAAAACTTACGTTACCCAATGTGTGAAAATTTGAAAGAGTATGCCCATTCTATCCTCAGAAGTTTTACCTATAAATAGAAGTCATTTTCCATTTTCACTTTTTACTACATCTTTTTCACTCGCATCATTTTCTCTGAAAAGTCTTTTCATCTTCTCCATTGTGTTCTTTATTTTTCACACTTCTTGCATTTCATCTTTATTTACACAACATTCATACAAAAAAATGGCCGGTACGAATGAATCCAACCCAGTCATCCAGAAAACCTCTTCTTCCAAGAAACATAAATCGAAATCTGGGAAATCCACTCACAAGCATTCTGGTAAATCTGGGCACCATGAAGAACAACATGAAGAACTTCATGAACGCCAAGAAGGTTCTGGGCAATCACGAGGACAGGGTGAAGACGTTCAGGGTCAGCCTGAAACCTCTGGTAGAATAGAACAGGCAGTGGGTTCTGAACAAGAGCGGGATGCTCAGGGAAAGGGAAAGAAGAAGAAGGTTCATTTTTCTGAGGAGCCTTCCTCCAAGAGGCAGAGGGTTGAGGAAGAAGATGATCTCACAGTTTATAGAGATGGGGCTCTGGAGAGTGTATCCGCCAAATTTGAGACATCCATTCCCATCTTCAACCATGGCCTGTTCATCAATCTGGACAAGTTGAATGAACTAGGGTTTGCTCATTTACGCCCTTACTTGGAAAAGTATATGCCTTGGCTGGGCATCAACCAGGACTACAACGTCAACGTCCTGCGAGTCTTTTGCCAATCCCTCTCTGGCAGAGCTAAGTACAGGAAGATGGATGGGAAAGAGCAAGTCCACAAACTCTCCTTCACTGCCACTGTAAGAGGAAGAACCTTCAGGTTCACTTGGAGAACCTTGAATGAGATGATGGGAATCACAGAAGAGGATATGAATCAATGGATCTACCCTGAGTCTCACAAGTACAGCAAGGAGGAACTCGAGGAGTTGTATGGCACCAACAGCAAAAAGGTGTCCAAGATGTCTGATTCTAACAGGCTCTTGTACTACATCTACTCCCGGATAATGACTCATAAGGGAGACAACTTCAACGAGTTCACACTGCTGGACAACCCTTGGTTCCCTAGACTCCTCTCGCTCAAGCCTTTCAACCCTGGGCAGTTGATATGCCTAGAGCTTCAGCGCTGGTTAAGCAATGACAAGTCAGGTTATCTTCCCTATCCCACCATCATTGCCTTCCTTCTTGAGAAGCATCTGATCAAGGCTACATCTGCTGTGGAAGAAGAGAATGTCCAGTGTAGGCCTGTGGGAGCAACCAATGTGGCAAGGATGGGGATCAAGTATTTCAAGCCTCCTAAGCCCACTCGCTCACGCTCACAAGCCAGTAGTGCTTCTGGTACTTCAGCTCCCTCTGCATCTGGGGCAGGAGATCAGGAAGTTGACTCACATGCTGGGCCAAGCCGTAGTGCAAGGGTTCCAGCTTCTGTTAGGGCCTTTGCCGAGGACATAAAGGAAGAGCTTCTGTTGAGACTGACTGATTCCTTGGTGGGTCCTCTCCGTGTTGAATGTGAAGCTGGCTTCCACCACCAAGGGGAGCGAACCCAACGGCTTGAGGACAGAATAGGACAACTCGAGAATCACCTTGCCAGGGTGGATGCAAAATTAGACCTCATTCTCCAGCACCTACAAATTCCCCAACCTTCATCACAAGGTAACTTACCACCTCCTCCTCCTCCTCCTCAAAACCCTCCTCCTCCTAACCACCCTCAACTACCACCTCCTCCTCCGCCCAACACTCAACAACCTCAGCCTCCACCACAAAATGACCAACAAGCCCTACCATCACCCAACAATGACCAACAATCCCAACCTTCACCTACCCATGACCACCAAACCCAAGACTCACCTCACAACTCTCCACGCCATTCTCCTAGAAACTTCTCATCCTCACCTTCCTCATCCTCATCCTCACCCATTCCCACACGACCAGGTGCCCCTACACGCTCTCCACTCCGCTTCTCCAACCCTACCCATCAAAGCCCTAGACGCATAGGATCTGAAACAGCCATTCACCCCCTCAGCCAACCATACGGCGAATATCCCCGCCTTCAACCACTCTCCGATGACCATTTACCCTTTACCCCTGACTCCGCCAACTACAAAGAATACTCCTCCACTCATCCTTATGGGGATATCCTTGTCACCACCAGCTGCTTCCCCGACCCTCCTCAAACTCCTGAACACCTATCTTCTCCCACATCCTCCACCTCTACCCTCTCACCCTCCCCTCCCAAGAAATTTGGTCCTGAACCACCTCCATCCTCCTCCACATCCACTCCATCCCTGGCACTCACCCCTGTTGATGATGACAAAAGGGGGAGAAATGTTATGTCCACTCTTCGTCTAAGCATGGCCACAAGGGATGCCCTCAGCCAGCCATCACTCTGGATTGATGAAGATATCACGGCCGCCCTGCGTCGTGCATATGAGTCTCAGAGGCTGAGTGGTGCAGAGAGCCTTATAAGAGGAGAGGTCGTCCGGTTCATGCAGCAGAAGAAAGCGGCTGAGCAAGGACCACAATGGGATATGGTTGTGTATGGGCAGAATGAACAATCCTCACAATCTGAGTCATCATCGGAGCCTCCTCCAAATAAAACAAGTAGAGAGATGGTTGAGGAGATCATAATGAAGTGGGGACTGAAGAGACCCAACCATCCTCCCATTGTGATAGCCAAGCCTGTTCCTGCATCCTCTGGGCAAGAGTCTGAGGTCCCTTCATCTGAGCAATCTTCTGATCCTCCTCCCTCGTCTGAGTCAGCAGCCAGATTCAGTGCACCCAGAAAGAAGGCCGTTGCTAGGAAACGTGCCAGGAAGTTAATTGCCACCACTGAATCTGATGAGTCTGAGGAAGAGACTCCATCTGACCTACCTGAGCAAGGAACTTCATCTGCTCAGGTTGTGCAAGAAAATCCAGTGGTCCAAGCGGTTCCAATTCTGAAGGAAGTCAAATTGGAAATTGAAGACATGACTCCTGAAGAATTTGAGAAGTATGGATTCACTGACAAGCTATCCTTTGGTCAGATGGCTTGCCTCGATGCTGAAAGAGCAAGTGCCATGCCCACTCCTCCAATTAGCAAAAGCAAAAGGAAGAGCAAAGGGAAAGGGAAACGGAAAGTCCAGGAAGTTGAGGAAGACCCCAACTTCCCTGTATGGAATGTGAGAATCCGGGCTGTCCACTATCCCAATGGAGAGATCTCCTACTTCGATGATGCTACAGGTTTCCCTGGGTATGAAGAAGTGGAGAACATGAAAAGGGCATACGAGGAGTCCATTGAATCAGAAAGGCTCAGGAGGGAAAAAGAGGAAAAAGAGCTTCAAGAGATCATTGCCCAGATAAACCAGAGTGAGCGTGAGGAAAATGAAGAGAGGCAGAAAGAGAGGGAAAAGAAAAAGAGACACAAACTCTAACCCCCAATCCAAATATTTTTGTTGATTTTGTTTTCATGCATATTTTCATTCATACTTAGTGAAATTTATTTGTATACATTCTTTACTTGTATATGTTATTTGATTACATAACTCTGACTTGTAACCTCTGCTTGTCAATAATATTTGTCTGAGTTACTTGTTGTTATCCATTGCTTTTATTCTCTTGATAATCCTTCCTTAGGAACTTAATCGATAAAACTAGGTTTGTCATCATCAAAAAGGGGGAGAATGTTAGAATCTTAAGTTTTGATGAAGACTAAAATATAGAGGATTAAACCAAGTGCCTAGGAAGCAATAGGATAACATAGGATCCCAAGTAAGAGTGCTTCCGGGTGAAGATCTACTTCCGGATAGATTAGGACTTGCGCATGCGGATGAATGTTTTCATCCCCCAGCATCAGCAAGTAAATCACTGGGAAATAACTTAGTCCATGAGAATTAGGTACACAAAACCTTAAGACTAAGCTATGTTTCAATCGGAAGTGAGTTTGCTTCCTGTTAGACTTAGACTGGCGCAGAGCGATAGAATAGATATTACTCCAAGCGACTGTGAGTCTACTTCCCCAAGTGAAAGCGCTTCCTGTTAGAATTAGACTGGCGCAAAGCGACAGAATAGATATTACCCCAAGCGTCAGTGAGTCTACTTCCCCAAGTGAAAGCGCTTCCTGTTAGACTTAGACTGGCGCAGAGCAATAGAATAGTTATTACCCCAAGCGTCAGTAAGTCTACTTCGCCAAGTGAAAGCACTTCCTATTAGATTTAGACTGGCGCAGGTTGATAGACTAGATATAACCCCGAGCGTCAGCGGAAATGCAACATCAAGTGAAGTTGCTTCCTGTTAGATCTTGACTGGCGCAGACTGATAGAATATATTTCACCCTAAGCGTCAGTGAATTCACCACGTCAAGTAAAAGTGCTTCCGATAGCTCAGTGACTAGCGCTGAGTGGTGGAATGAAATAGACTAAGCGAGAGCAAGTCATGGTGAACTAAATCCCTCATCAGGTGAATTTACTTCCGGATGTAGAAGTGCTTCCGGATACTCCTTAGATTTAGGGATCACCCACTGCATGAGACTATATGATTATATTGCTAAACTAACGTTCAAGTGCAGCACACTCAGTAAGGTTGCTTCCGGATGAGAAGTTGCTTCCGCAAGCAATCAGGATGTCTGAACGTTCAAAGAGATGCAGTGTCAGAATGCTTTTGTCAGAGCAGAGGTGTCAGGACTACTTTTCAGAGATAAAGCAAGTCAACCCTGCTAAACATTAATGAAGATGCACTTCTCAACGGTAACATAGGATTAACGGCTTTATTCAAACGTTCATATTCAACCTGCCACAGAAGCCTATGAAGCCGAGTATAAAAGAGACATTCATTCAGAAGAGAAGATAATGGAAGAAAAAGAGAGAACAGAACAAAGTATCTGATATATCATACTCTTCATTCTACACATCTTCTACTACTCTCAGATCGAGATTTGTGATATTTTTCAGAGAGTAATTTTATTGTACTTAAGTGAGTAACATCATCCACTCTTAGAGAGAGTTAGTTTTGAGCTTAAGTGTTTAGCACAATCAGTTCATAGAGTGAACATAGTGTAAACTTACAATTTGTAAGGGGGAGCATTTAGAGGTTGTCTAAATCTCCATAGGTTGCAAGTTAGCCCGTAAAACTTGCATTTGTAAGGTTTGCAGGTGAACCCGGTGTAAAACCTGTGGGTTGTTAGGTGAACCCGTGCTCGTAAAACCTAAAGTGTAAAGGCTTCTCTTGTGCCCGGTTTAAACAAGAATAGTGGATTGAAAATCTCAGGTGGAGCCTGGGGACTGGATGTAGGTCTGGGTGACCGAACCAGGATAAATTTATGTGTGCATAAATTTACATTCAAACATTCTATTTTGCATCACATAACATACTGACTTGTGCATATCACTACTTCGTAAATATTATCACCAAGCACAAGCAGTCTTTCGAAAACAAGATTCAAAAGATTTAATTTATTCCCTCACCCAATTCACCCCCCCCCCTCTTGGGTGACAGCCACGTTTATCAGGATCAACACATTCGAAAGGTACCGGACTCGGGGTAGTCATCCAATCGCCAACTGGGGATACCATGGAACAATCCTTCCAATGTACCTTCAGAGCAACCAACAATGAAGCTGAATACGAAGCATTGATCATCGGAATGCGCTTACTAGTAGAACTTGGAGCGCAAGACGTGGAAGTGCGATGCGACTCCCAACTTGTATCTAAGCAAGTCCAAGGAGAATACCAGGTAAAAGATTCCCGAATGCAAAGATATTATAGTATGGCCACCTCGATATCTAAATCATTCAGGGAATTCAAATTGACACAAATACCCAGAGATAGCAACAAGCATGCTGACGCATTAGCAAACTTGGGATCCACCATCCCAAGTTCCAGAACGCGAGTCATCCTAATCATACGATTACTAGACTCGGTACTAACCACCACACCTGTTCACCATGTGCAGACAAATTATAGACCAGACGATTGGAGATTCCCAATCTACAGATACCTGGACACAGGAGTACTCCCGGATGATCAAAACGAGGCCAGAAGAATTAAACAAAGAGCATCCAGATACCGGACATTCAGGAATGAACTCTACAGATGGTCTTTTGCAGGCATATACCAGAAATGTCTCGGCCCAGATGACTCTGAATACGCATTAAGAGAAACACGTGAAGGAGAGTGTGGTAACCATTCTGGTTCCAGAAGTTTGGTTAGGAATCTCTTGAGAGCAGGATACTTTTGGCCCAAAATGCAACAAGATGCCCAAAAACTTGTTTCCAAATGTGACAAATGCCAGAGATTCGCACCTGCACTCCAGCAACACCCAGAATTCCTACACTCCCTGACTCCAGTATGGCCCTTCATGAGATGGGGGATGGATATAGTCGGGAAGTTACCACCAGCACCAGGAAAACGCGTGTTCTTGTTGATGGTGACCGATTACTTTACCAAGTGGATAGAGGCAGGAGCATTCCAACAAGTTAAAGAGCCAGAAGTCATTGACTTTATCTGGAAGAACGTTGTTTGCAGGTTTGGACTACCATATGAAATAGTATGCGATAACAGGTCCCAGTTCATTGGATCAAAATTCAGGAAGTTCTGCACCAAGTGGAACATCAAGTTGAAATTCTCCACTCCTCGCAATCCCCAGTCCAACGGCCAAGCAGAAGCCAGTAACAAGACAATTGTGTCCTCCCTGAAGAAACGACTAGAAAAAGCCAAAGGAAAATGGGCAGATGAACTCCCAGCAGTACTATGGGCCTACAGGACTACAACAAGAACTCCAACAGGAGAGACACCCTTCTCCTTGATGTATGGATCAGAAGCAATGATCCCCGTTGAGTACGGACTACCTAGTCTAAGGTACAAGTGGACAAACGAAGAGATCAATAACATCAACCTGAATTATGAACTAGATCTACTAGATCTTAAACGGGAACAAGCTCTAATCCGGATGACATCCTATCAACAACAGATAGCCCGTCAATACAACAAACATGTCAAAGAACGACGCTTCCAAGTAGGGGAATTGGTTTTGCGAAAAGTCTTCCCGAACACACCAGAATCCAGAGACGGAAAGCTCAGCCCCAACTGGGAAGGCCCTTACCAGATTGAAAGCATCACAGGTCCAGGATCTTACCAATTGTGGGATTCTAAAGGAAAATTGCTCCCCAGGAGTTGGAACGCAATACACCTGAAGAGGTATTTCCCATAGCATCTAGATTTCCCTTCCTTTAACACTATAGCATTATAACTTCCCGGAGCCAACCATCAGGCAAATTCCAGAACTAAGTTCTATCAACAGGAACACTTTCCTAATGATATAACTTCCCGGAGCCAACCATCAGGAGATGCCCAGAACTAAGTTCTATCAACAGGAACACTTTCCTAATGGTACAACTCCCCGGAGCCAATACCCAGGCAATACCCAGACCCAAGTTCTATCACCAGAAATATACTTCCAATGATATAACTTCCCGGAGCCAACACTCAGGCGATAAATGAGTCCACTCTCCTCAAATCAAAACCGCCAAAAAATCCAGAAATCCCAGAGTTAGGAAATCAACTACAAACACAAGTTCCACCAACTGAACACATCTCACTTGGTACAACTTCCCGGAGCCAAAGGTACATAATACTTATGTTTTACACTTACTCTTCCTAAGTTACTTCATTTGTTTATTCATTTGTTGCTTTAAATCTCTTATAAATTCCAAATATATAGTAGCTACTAACCCGGTACATAACTTATAGACTATCCTGAAAGATGTATGGATGACGATCCACCACATCCCTGAGCAACCCGATTCCAATATCTAAGGTATACCAAACTCTAACTAGGCTTACATGAACCCCAGACTCTAATTAACTCCTGTTTTAATCCTAATTCTTCTAACATAACCTGATCGTGTTTGTCTAACCAGATCGCTCAACCAGAAAGATGCATCTACAAATTGTTTACCGGATATCAAATCAAAGTACCAGAAGAATACACAAGTAAGTACACATAACTTATATTTCATAATGTCAGAATTACATATTCATAAGACAACCAGAACATAACTAGTTAACACTAGTCACAAAAAACATTAACCAGAAAAGCTAGCCCATAACACAAAACACATAAAACTACTACCCAGACACATCTAAACATCCTTCCCGTCAGCCTTCTTCCCATCCACTTCATGGGAGTCCCCGGTGCCTTCTGCGTTGTCAGGAGCTTGCTTCATGTCTGAACCAGGCATCTCAGGATGAGAATTAACCTCTTCCTCACCCCCTGACTCTTCGTCACTATCACCAGACGAAGGCATGGAGTAGCCTTCTTCCTGGAACTCCTGCTCCAACTCCTTCAAATTCCAGTTAACACCTCCTCCCGCCTAGAACTCCTTTACCATACGAATGCGCTCGAATAACATGAACTTCGAGACTTCCCGTCTCTCCCTCTCGACCAAAGCTTCAACTTTCTTCTCGCTCTTGTCTCTCTCCTCCTCTAAGTTGGCAAGTTGCTTCCTCAAATCCCCAATAGTGGCGTTCAAACCATCAATTGTGATATCTGAAAGTTTCACTTCCTCTCGAGCATCCACAATCTCGCCCTTCGCCATTTCAAGTTCCCGAGTAAGCTCCCGAATCTTTGCCTCAGCTGTATCTTTATATAGCTTGTGAGCAGCCTCATAATCCGCCTGTGTCTTTCTCATCTCCTTGTCAAACCATTCTAACTGCTTCACGCGCTTTGCCAGAGTGTCACGCTCCACACGAAACGTCTCAGCTGACTTCTCTAAATCCCAGAAACGCTTGCGCACAGCCTCAGCCACTTGGTTGACCTGTCGAAACCAGAAGCCTTAGTAAAAAACCCACGAGAACGAGATGTGTGGAATCGAATCCTACAACAAAAACCAGACTAAAATCTACACCACATACCTTAAGGGAACTAGTAGTCAACGAGACCAATAAGTCCTGCCCACCGGCATTACCAGGAGCCTTTGATGCTTCACCTTTCCCATCACCTACTTCAAGAATTGTATCCAGGTCCACAACTGTAGTCCCTGGGATCGCAGTAATAGCTCCAACTTCCTTCGGCTTGTCGACCTCCTCATCAATGGGGTCTAACTCGACAGCCCCTTTCGAAGTCACAGCAGCAGCACGTTTAGCCCTTTTCATCCGGGACGCTATCGTCTCTGAGGCTATATCACTACTCGATCCACTCTCTGTGCTACTCCTCTTCTTCTTCCCGGCATCGACTGCTTTCAACTTCAACTTGGGGACGTCGGGATCACCTGATACCAGAAACAAGAGATTTAACGAAAAACGCAACAAGGTGACACTCCTAACGAAACAAATTAGAAAATAGAGAATGGTACCAATCTTGAAGATCTTGATATAAGTACGCTTATCGGCCGGAAGGGCCAAGACTACCGCTATCAACTTCTCGGAATTTGGACGCAGGGGAATCTTCTTCTCCTCGGCCTTGACTGCACAGAAAGCCAACCAGGATATAACTCATATGACCCAGACACCAGAGACCAGAACCAGAAATGAAGATATATACTTACACAGATTGTTCCACTCCGTCCTGAGAGGGCCGCCATCCGGGACAAGGCACTTCTTATGCACAACCACGAACCTACGCTTCCAGTGTCTGACCGAGTCCCAAGGGGTAATGATCAAAGGGTTTGCATCCAACCTAGAAAGGGTGAAAAACCCACTAGACTTCCTACCGAAACTGTAACTCGTGAGCAACTCCGCCATCGAGAGCTTTTCCTCCCAATCCTTAGTAACTACTTCCAGACTAAGGGTCACTGACCATACCATTGGCATCAACTAGGATGGTGCCAAGTCATAAAAACGGCAGATCTCCAGAATCAGAGGAGGAAGGGGAACACACGGAAACAACTTCTGAAAGTAATGGATGCACAAGAGGGGGGGGTGAATTGTGCTTCAAAAATAAATGCTCAAATAAAATAACACAAGAGTTATACTGGTTCGGTCTTCCTGACCTACGTCCAGTTCTCAACCACCCAGGCCGAGTTCCACTATATCTCCAGGTTTTAGAATGGGTTCACCTGGAACCTTTTACAACCGCAAGTTTTGAACGGGATCACTTGCAACCTTACAACCACAAGTTTTACTCAGGCTCACTTGCAACCTTTCTAACTAGCTCCCCCTTACACCTAGCAAGGGTTCAACCTTTACAAATAAAGGATTTTTCTAACTAAGTTCTCTTTAAGAACAGATAGTGTTACACACTTAAGTACAATCAATGCTCTTATAACACGAAGAGACTTAACTACAAAGAGTACAAGATGTGTAGATGAAAAGATCACTCAATGAGTTAAATGCTCTTCCTCTTTTCTGGGCAGCTTTGAATACTTGAAGATTTTCTGAGTTTCTCGCTCTAACTTCTCTCAAGAATGTCAAAGATAATTCATTAACTTCATAAATGAAGTTGAGCTCCTTTATATAGTCTTCAAATATTCTGACTCTTGGTAGGTGGGTTAGCCGTTTGAATATGGCCGTTTTTCCCATGTTACCGTTTGCCCAATTAATGCTTCATCAATGCATAGCAGGGTTGACTTGCTTTATCTCTGAAAAGTAGTCCTGACAACTCTGCTCTGACAACAGCATTCTGACACTGCACTTCTGAACATTCTGACATTCTGATTGCTTGCGGAAGCAAGTTCACATCCGGAAGCAATTCTACTTAGTGTGCTGCACTTTGAATGTTAGTTTAACAATATAAGCATATAGTCACATGCAGTGGGAGTGTACCTAGTCTAAGAGGTCTTCCTTGCATCCGGAAGCACTTCTACATCCGGAAGTAAATCCACTGGATGAAGGATTTTGTTCACTATTACTCACTCTCGCTCAGTGTCCTTCAATCCAACAGTCAGCGCTAGTCACTAAGCTATCGGAAGCAATTCTACTGGACGTGGCTTATGTTCGCTGACGCTTAGTGTCATTTTGTCCAACAGCCAGCGCCAGTCTAAATCTAACAGGAAGCAAATTCACATCCGGTTGAATCTTATCTTAGTCTTAAGGTTTTTGTATATCTAGTGCTTATGGACTAAGTTATTTCCCTAGTGAATTACTTGCTCTCGCTGGGGGATGAGTCATTCATCCGCGAGCGCTAGTCCTAGTCTATCCGGAAGTAAATCCATATCCGGTTGCACTCTTACTTGGGATTCTATGTTAACCTATTGCTTTCTAAGTACTTGGTTTATTCTTTCATATTTAGTCTTCATCAAAACTTAAGATTCTAACATTCTCCCCCTTTTTGATGATGACAAACTTAGTTTTATCGATTAAGTTCATATGAAAGGATTAGCAGAAGAATAAAAAAACAATAGATAAGAACAAGTAACTTAGACAAATATTATTGATAAACACAGATTACATGTTAGAGTATACAAGCAAAAACATATACAGGTAATCTACACTAAGTAAGAATGAAATATGCATGAAAACAAAGAAAAAATTCTAAGTTAAATGGGTTGGATCTCTCCCTCTCCTTCTGTCTCTCTTCATTCTCTTTCTGGAGTTTGGCTAATTCGGCTTCATGCACATTCCGGTCAATCTGGGCAATGATCCATTGAAGCTCTTCTTCATCCCTTTCCCTTCTGAGTCTCTCAGACTCAACAGACTCCTCGAAGGCTCTCTTCATATTTTCTACTTCCTCATAGCCTGGGAATCCTGTTGCATCTGAGAAGTGAGTGACCTCGCCATTAGGAAAGTGGACAGCCCGAATCTTCACATTCCATACAAGGAAGTTGAGATCCTCCTCAACTTCCTGGGCTTTTCTCTTCCCCTTCCCTTTACCCTTCCCCTTGCCATTGGGTATTGATGAAGTGGGCTTGGCACATGCTCTCTCAGCATCCAGGCAAGCCATCTGACCAAAGGATAGTCTGTCCATGTACCCATATTTTTCGAATTCCTCAGGAGTCATGTCCTCTATTTCCAACTTGACTTCCTTCAGAATTGGAACTGCTTGTACTACTGGGATCTCTTGCTCAACTTGGGCAGACGAAGTTTCTTGCTCAGGTTGGTCAGATGTGGTCTCTTCCTCACTCTCAGCAGGTTCAGTGGAGGCAATAACCTTTTTGGCACGCTTCCTAGCAACGACCTTCTTCCTTGACTCACTGAAGGTCACTGCTGGCTCAGATGGAGGAGGAGGGGCAGATGATTGCTCAGAAGAAGGGATCTCAGACGTTTGCCCAGAGGATGTAGGGATTGGCTTAGCGATCACAATGGGAGGATGATCGATCTTCTTCAGACCCCACTTCATCATTATCTCCTCAACAATATTTTTACTTGTCTTAGTTGGAGGAGGCTCTGATGATGGTGACTCAGGCTGTGAAGGTTGTTCATTTGGCTCAGAGACTACCATATCCCATTGTGGTCCTTGCTCAGCCGACCTCTGCTGCTGCATGAACCGGATTGCTTCTCCTCTTATTAAGCTCTCAGCACCACCCAGCCTTTGGGATTCCATGGCACGGCGGAGGGCAGCCGCGATGTCTTCATCAAGCCAGAGGGATGGCTGGCTGAGCACATCCCTTGTGTCCATGGTTAGGCGAAGAGCGGTCATCACATTTCTCCCCCTTTTGTCATCATCAACAAGGGCGAGGTCTAGGGATGGAGTGGATGAAGAGGAGGGTGGAGGTTCAGGGCCAAATCTCGTTGGGGGTGAGGGTTCAGGGGAGGATGTAGGTAAGGTGGTTTCGGGGGATGCGGGTTGGTTGGGGAACCAAGTAGGATCTACGAATAGACCTTCGAATGGGTAGGTGGAGGAATATTCAGTGAAGGTAGTGGAAGAGTGTGGGGTAAATGGGGTAAATGGTAAGTGAGGATCCTCAGGGATTTGCTGAAGGCGGGGGTAATCTCGCAGATAGATGTGGCTGAGGGGGTGAACGGCAGTTTTGAAGCCAAGGTGCTCGGCCAATGGGTTGGATCTTGGTCCAGAGTTGGGGTTGGTAGGGTTAGGATGGGATGGTCCGTCAGAGAGGTTGAGTGGTGAACGAGTAGGGGTGTTGGGTGGTGTGTGAGTAGGGGAGTTATGTGGAGATGGGGAGTTGTTGGAGTGAAGGGGTGATTGGCTAGGAGATTGTTGGGGTGTGTCTTGGGTTTGGTGTTCATGGTTGGGTGAAGGCTGGGATGGTTGGTCATTGTTTGGTGATGTGTGTGGTTGTTGGTCATTTTGTGGAGGTGGCTGTGGTTGTTGAGTGTTAGGAGGAGGAGGAGGGGGAAGTTGAGGGTGATTAGGAGGAGGAGGAGGAGGAGGATTTTGAGGAGGGGGTGGTGGTAGGTTACCTTGTTGTGGTTGGGGAATCTGGAGGTGTTGGAGGATAAGATCTAGCTTGGCATCCACCCTGGCAAGCTGAGTCTCAACCTGACCCACTCTGTCCTCTAAGCGCTGGATGCGCTCCCCTTGCTGCTGGAACCCAGCATCACATTCATTCCTGAGAGGAGCCACCAGGGAGTCAGTCAGCCTAAATAGGATTTCCTCCTTTACTTCCTCAGCAAAGGCTTTGACTGTAGCTGGTACTCTCGCAACTCTGCTTGGGCCATGATGAGAGTCAACCTCTTGATCCCCTGCACCAGATGTAGAAGGGGCTGAAGTCTGAGAGGCACTGCCTGCCTGTGATCCTGAGCGAGTGGGCTTAGCAGGCTTCAGGTATTTGATGCCCATCTTGCTAATGTTAGTTGCCCCCACTGGAGCACACTTAACATTCTCTTCCTCCACGTCAGATGTGGCCTTTATCAGTTTCTTTTCAAGGAGGAAGGCAAGGATGGTGGGGTAGGGAAGAAAACCAGCCTTATTATTCATCATCCATCTATGCAGTTCAAGACTGATCAACTGCCCGGGGTTGATTGGCTGATGGGTGAGAAGTCTGGGGAACCACGGGTTGTCCAGCAGAGTGAACTCGTTGAAGTTACCTCCCTTGTGTGTCATCATGCGGGAGTAAACATAGTACAAGAGTTTGTTGGAGTCAGACATCTTGGACACCTTCTTCCCTTGGGTGTCATAGATCTTCCCGAGTTCCTCCGTGCTGTATTTGAGTGACTCAGGGTACAGCCACTCATTCATTCCCTCTTCTGTGATCCCCATTAGGGCATTTATGTCCCTCCAGGTGAAGCTGAAGGTTCTCCCCCTGACTGTGGCAGTGAAGGAGAGTCTGCGGATCTGCTCCTTCCCATCTACCTTCTTGTACTTAACCTTCCCAGAGAGGGATTCACAGAAGACTCGCAGGACGTTGATGTTGTAGTCCTGTTTGATCCCCAGCCAAGACATATATTTTTCCAGGTAAGGGCGTAGGTGAGGAAACCCTAGTTCATCAATCTTGACCAGATCGATGAACAACCCATTGTTGAAGTAGGGCTTAATCATCTCAAACTTGGAGGAAACAGCCTCCAAGGCCCCATCTCTGTAGACTGTAGGGTCATCCTCTTCAACCCTTAGTCTCTTGGAAGAAGGCTCTTCAGCGAACTGAACCTTCTTCTTTCCTTTCCTTTTGGCTTCCCTTGCTTGTTCATGCGCAGATGCCTCTGGCTGTTCTGCCACTCTCCCAGAATGTCCAGGCTGGTCCTGGACTTGTTCATTCTGTCCTTGTGGTTGCCCAGTCTGTTCTTGGTGTTCATGACGTTCTTCATGGTTTTCATCTGCGTGCCCAGATTTTCCAATGTGCTTATGCCCAGATTTTCCAGTTTTTCCAGATTTGGACTTTGTTTTCTTGGATGTGGTAGATTTCTTGGTAACTGGGTTTGTTTCATGTGAGCCGGCCATTTTTGTGTGGGTTTAAGGTTGGTTTGTGGTGAAAGGCGAAAGAGAAGATGAAGAAAATGAAGAACAAGATGAAGAAGATGAAGAGAGTATTCAGAGAGAATGTGGGTGAGAAAAATTGATGCAAGTAAAAAGTGAAAGTGAAAATGACACCATATTTATATGCAAAGTTGCTGAGGGCAAAATGGTCATGTCTTTTCATATGAAAGCAAATGTTTACACATTGGGTAACGTAAACATTTTAATTGGAACGGCGCACCTTATGACATGTGTCGCTTCACATTATCAGAGAAGGCACAACTTCTCATGGAGGGAGATGAAGCGTTTTCTGAAGTGACGTGTCCCTTGGTCTGGCACTGGCGCTCTCTTGGTTTGATCATCCAGTGTCAGCGAGTGATCATCCGGAAGTGATTTTGCTTCCGGTTGCAGTTGCTTAAGATTTAACATTGAGAACCTGCAAAAACACATATTGACACTCCGATGCCTAAGTTAGTATTGTTGTAGGTTTTAAACAATCAAGTATAATAAATAGAAGTTACACCTCATTTGGGTTTACCATTCCCAAATCACCTCTTATGAAAGTAAATTGGTCAACCCCCAGAGGCTTGGTGAAAATATCAGCAAGCTGTTGTTGAGTGGGAACAAATTGCACTTTGACATCCTTCTTTTGAACATGGTCTCTGATGAAGTGATGTCTGACATCAATGTGCTTTGTCCTTGTGTGCTGAACCGGATTCTTGGCGAGGCAGATTGTACTTGTGTTGTCACAGAGGATGGGTGCCTCAGGGAACTCCAAGCCAAGATCTCTCAGTTGGTTCTTCAGCCACAGCACTTGAGCACAACAGCTTGCAGCAGCAATGTATTCTGCCTCAGTGGATGACAATGACACGCAGGTTTGCTTCTTGCTAGCCCAAGACACCAGACAACCACTAAGAAAGGCGCATTGTCCACTGGTGCTCTTCCTATATGTTTTATAACCTGCATGGTCAGAGTCAGAATAAGCCCACAAGAACTCTTGGTTACCTCTGGGATACCAAAGACCAAGCTCTTGTGTTCCCTCAAGGTATCTAAGAATACGTTTAACACATGTTAAGTGTGACTCCTTGGGGTTGGCTTAAAACCTAGCACACATGCCTACACTAAATTGAATGTCATGCCTACTTGCCGTTAAGTATAGGAGGGAACCTATCATTCCTCTGTACATGGGCAGGCTGACAGATTTACCCTTTGCGTCAGCATCGAGTGCGGCAGAGGTGCTCATGGGAGTGTCATACTCCTTACATTCATCCATCCCAAATTTTTTGAGTAGCTCTTTGCAGTACTTAGCTTGGGAGATGAAGATTCCATTCTTCTTTTGCTTAATTTGCAGGCCTAGGAAGAACGTTAGTTCTCCCATCATTGACATTTCAAACTCACCCTGCATAGTCTTAGAGAAATCTTCACAAAGCTTTTCATTAGTTGCCCCAAAAATAATATCATCAACATAAATTTGGACAATTAACATATCTCTATCTTTGTGAAGGATAAACAGTGTATTATCTAATTTGCCCCTTGAGAAACCTTTGCCCAGCAGGAAGCTGCTGAGTCTCTCATACCAAGCTCTAGGAGCTTGTTTCAGGCCATATAAAGCTTTCTTTAATCTATACACATGTTTGGGATGCTTATGATCCTCAAAGCCAGGAGGTTGTTCTACATAGACCTCTTCTTTAATATAACCATTAAGAAAAGCACTCTTTACATCCATTTGATATAATCTAAAGCCTTTCATAGATGCAAAGGCTAGAAGAATCCTTATTGCTTCAAGTCTAGCGACTGGAGCAAAAGTTTCTTCATAGTCAATGCCTTCTTCTTGGTTATATCCTTTGGCTACTAATCTGGCTTTGTTTCTTGTAATTTGACCTGTCTCATCCAGTTTGTTTTTGAAGACCCACTTGGTCCCCACTATGGATTGATGAGACGGCCTTGGGACAAGTTCCCAGACTTGGCTTCTCTCAAATTGATTTAGCTCTTCCTGCATGGCAATAATCCAGTCGCAGTCCTCAAGAGCTTGTTCAACTGAAGTTGGTTCGATTTGAGATAGAAATGCTCCAAACTCAACTTCATTTTGAACTTGCCTTCTGGTTCTGACACCAGAAGAAACATCACCAAGCACTTGATCAAGAGGATGATCCCTGTGATGTCTCCTAGCTGTTGGCAATTGTGCCTCATCAGGCATGGTCTGCACTCTAGGTTCATCACTGGGTTCATCTTCTTCTTTGAGATTGCCTGCTGGTGTTTCTTTTGGTGGTGAAGAAGATGATGGTGGTTTTGGAAGATTAAGTATTTCATCATCTTCTGTGGATTGTCCCCATGTAGGAGTTTCATCGAATACAACATGCATTGATTCTTCTACAATTCTAGTTCTCATGTTGTATATTCTATATGCTTTACTCCTAAGAGAATATCCTATGAATATACCTACATCAGCTTTTGGATCAAACTTACCCAGATTTACCTTTCCATTGTTATGCACATAGCATTTTGATCCAAAGATTCTGAGGTGGCTGATGTTGGGCTTCCTCCCTTTGTACAGCTCGTAGGGAGTCTTATCCAGTCCTTTGCGAACATAGGCTCTGTTAGAGATATAGCAAGCAGTGCTCATAGCGTCCGCCCAGAACACTTGAGAAACCTCTTTCTCGTTGAGCATGCTTCTAGCCATCTCAGTCAGAACCCTGTTCTTTCTCTCGACCACTCCGTTTTGCTGAGGAGTTCTAGGAGCTGAGAAGTTGTGTTCAATACCATTTTGCTCACATAGCTCAGAGAAGCTATGGTTCTCAAATTCTCCTCCATGGTCTGTCCTTATGGCTGTGATTTTGAGCTCCCTCTCATTCTGCACTTTCTTAGCCAGGACAACAAAGGCATCAAAAGCATCTTGCTTAGAGGCAAGAAACATAGTCCAAGTGAACCTCGAATAGTCATCCACCACTACTAGAGCATACAGGTTTCCACCCAAGCTCTTCACTCTTGCTGGCCCAACCAGATCCATGTGGATCAGTTCCAAGGGCCTGCTGGTGGAGACTTTCTTCTTGGTTTTAAACAAGGACTTTGTTTGCTTCCCTCGTTGGCAGGATTCACAGATAAAAACATGCTTTACTTTAAAGGATGAAATACCTATAGCTAGCTCCTTTCTAATTAGCATATCAAGTTGAGTAAAATTAACATGAGCTAACCTCTTATGCCAAAGCCAACTGTTCTCATCACTAGATATTAGACATTTTTCTTCCAGTTGTTGACACAAGTCTAGAGTATATAGGTTTCCATTTCTATTTGCCTTAAGTTTGCATTTTAAATTGGCCTTATCTAAATTCAGATCCTGCTTATCAACTATTAAGCACTCATGTGAATCGAAGATTACCCAATTTCCTTTGTCAGTGCTCTGGCTCACGCTTAGCAGGTTGTGACAGAGACCGTCCACCAGATAGACGTCTTTCACAGGTCCAACTTCTCCAACTCCAGTGATCTTTCCACTTTGATTTCCTCCAAAGGTTACTGTGGCTCCGTCTTTGATCACTAGAGATTTGAACTTGTCTCTGTCTCCAGTCATATGTCTCGAGCATCCGCTGTCAATATACCATTTTCCGTTCTTGGATGCTTTGAGACACACCTGAAATGATCAAGTAGGCTTAGGTACCCAACCTCTCTTGGGTCCTCTGTCATTAGTTTTCAGTGCCCTTGGTCTAGTGTTAGCCTTGACCTTGGGCTTATGATCATTCAGTCCCTCTGGCCTAGTGCTGGCTCTAGGCTCTTGGGTTTTCCCTGTGGGATGTTCCAAGGCTCGGGATCCTTGTCCTCCCTTGGTTTTCTTTATAGGGGAAGGATCCTTTGTAGCTTTGGTTCCTTTAGGGACCCATTTGTAAGAGCTACTTGCTCCATGCTTCTTAGCATTACAGGTGGACGTGGAGTGTCCTTTCCTGTTGCAATAGTTACAGAAGCTGAAAGGTGAGGAGCTGTGACTAGTGGCTTTGTGGAAGAATTTTAAGTAGGGCTTCACTTTTGGTTCCACCCACTTTTTCCCTCTAGGAGTATATCCTAAGTCAGTCCTGTCCCTATATGCCCTTTGATTCATTAAAATTATATTTAACATTTCTGACCCATTTGTAAACTTCTGCAGGGCATTTTGCAGCTTGTCTCTTTCAGCTGAGATTTTGCTGCAATTAGGGCAACTCTCAAGTGTTGGGGCATTGGGTTCTGTTTGGGGAGAACCCTGGCCATCCACTACCGGAAGCTTTCTAGCTTCCGCTAGCTCTTCACTCAGTGAGTCCACCTTGGACTCAAGTGATTCCTTTTTGGTTTTTAACACTTTATAGGCTTTACACAATCGAGAGAATTCTTCATGAACCTCATTGTAAGCCTCTTGCAGTTCAGAGAAAGTTACCTCATTGTCTTCGTGGGTGAGGTCAAGTTCTGAAGATGCTTCCTCATCATCTTCTCTGGCTACCAGGCAGAGGTTGGCAACTTCTTCCTCATCACTTGCTTCGTCATCTGAGCTATTCACCCAGATTGAGGAAACAAAGGTCTTCCTTTTGTCTTTGCCTTTTGACTTCTGCAGGCTGGGACACTCAGCCTTGAAGTGGCCAGGCTTCTTACATTCAAAGCACACAGGGGCCTTTTCCTTCTTGTATCCCTTCCTCTGGCTGGAGTCACCTTTTTTAAAGCCTCCTTTCTTTCTGAAGAACTTTCTGAACTTTCTCACCATCATAGCCATCTCCTCATCGTCCATTTCCTCCTCATCATCCTTATCATCATCATCAACCTCCTTGCTGGGAGCAACAAGGGCAAGATTTTTGGCCTTGGATGAGGCTTGAGGAGCTCTCTGAGCCAGCAGGGTAGGTTCATATTCAGCCAGAGAGCCAAATAGTGCAGTGATGGAGCTCGTTGATTCTCCTTGGACTTCCTGCAAGATGGTTACTTTGGTGATCCAGTCACCTTTCAAGATCTTTAGGATCTTGCTAACTTGCTCTCTTTCAGGAATGTCCTTACCCAGCGAGGCCAAATTGTTGATGAGGTGAGTGAACCTGAGCTCCAGCTCCCTGATAGGCTTAGTAGGACTAAGCATGGCGAACTTGTGAAATTCTTCCACTAGCATCTCAACTCGCCTTGCTTTCACTCCCCTGGTTCCAGAGTGAGCAGCCTCAAGAGCCTCCCACATATCTTTAGCATTTTTGTGGTGGCAGATCCTGTGAAACTCTTTAGGACTGAGAGCACACTGGATGTAGTGCATGGCCCGGTAGTTTAGTTGGACTAGAGCATAGTCCTCATTTGTGTACCTAGATCGCTGCTTGGCGAAACCATCCTCATCCAGTGGTGTGTGATCCCCACGTTCGATTACGTCTCAGAGTCTGATGTCGCTGGACTTGATGTAGGTCTCCATTTGAAACTTCCAGAATGGATAGTTATACCCATCAAAGCCTGGAGGCTTGTTGGGTTGAATAGAGACATCTGGCAGGGAGTAATCTGTATCCATTACTAGATCTTTGCTTTCTGGATTCGTTGGAATCGAGTGAGAAAGACCCGCTCTGATACCAAATGAAAGTAATTGATGCACAAGAGGGGGGGTGAATTGTGCTTCAAAAATAAATGCTCAAATAAAACAACACAAGAGTTATACTGGTTCGGTCTTCCTGACCTACGTCCAGTTCTCAACCACCCAGGCCGAGTTCCACTATATCTCCAGGTTTTAGAATGGGTTCACCTGGAACCTTTTACAACCGCAAGTTTTGAACGGGATCACTTGCAACCTTACAACCACAAGTTTTACTCAGGCTCACTTGCAACCTTTCTAACTAGCTCCCCCTTACACCTAGCAAGGGTTCAACCTTTACAAATAAAGGATTTTTCTAACTAAGTTCTCTTTAAGAACAGATAGTGTTACACACTTAAGTACAATCAATGCTCTTATAACACGAAGAGACTTAACTACAAAGAGTACAAGATGTGTAGATGAAAAGATCACTCAATGAGTTAAATGCTCTTCCTCTTTTCTGGGCAGCTTTGAATACTTGAAGATTTTCTGAGTTTCTCGCTCTAACTTCTCTCAAGAATGTCAAAGATAATTCATTAACTTCATAAATGAAGTTGAGCTCCTTTATATAGTCTTCAAATATTCTGACTCTTGGTAGGTGGGTTAGCCGTTTGAATATGGCCGTTTTTCCCATGTTACCGTTTGCCCAATTAATGCTTCATCAATGCATAGCAGGGTTGACTTGCTTTATCTCTGAAAAGTAGTCCTGACAATTCTGCTCTGACAACAGCATTCTGACACTGCACTTCTGAACATTCTGACATTCTGATTGCTTGCGGAAGCAAGTTCACATCCGGAAGCAATTCTACTTAGTGTGCTGCACTTTGAATGTTAGTTTAACAATATAAGCACATAGTCACATGCAGTGGGAGTGTACCTAGTCTAAGAGGTCTTCCTTGCATCCGGAAGCACTTCTACATCCGGAAGTAAATCCACTGGATGAAGGATTTTGTTCACTATTACTCACTCTCGCTCAGTGTCCTTCAATCCAACAGTCAGCGCTAGTCACTAAGCTATCGGAAGCAATTCTACTGGACGTGGCTTATGTTCGCTGACGCTTAGTGTCATTTTGTCCAACAGCCAGCGCCAGTCTAAATCTAACAGGAAGCAAATTCACATCCGGTTGAATCTTATCTTAGTCTTAAGGTTTTTGTATATCTAGTGCTTATGGACTAAGTTATTTCCCTAGTGAATTACTTGCTCTCGCTGGAGGATGAGTCATTCATCCGCGAGCGCTAGTCCTAGTCTATCCGGAAGTAAATCCATATCCGGTTGCACTCTTACTTGAGATTCTATGTTAACCTATTGCTTTCTAAGTACTTGGTTTATTCTTTCATATTTTAGTCTTCATCAAAACTTAAGATTCTAACAACTTTAAGTAGTCCACGCCCAGAGTAGTCCAATTATCACTTCCCCAGTCCAGACGTTCCTCAGATTTGGGTGCCCGGATCAATAGCGACCAGTCAAGACCCAACTCGTCAGGAAGAGCGGCTACATCACTCTCTGAGATCACAGGGGCCTCATCATTATTCTTCTTTTCCATCAACTTCCCGTCTCGCAATTCTTCCCCAACTCGGCGAGGATGGGATTGAAGCCCTTAGCCACAACCTTCTTCGTACCAGAAGACGAAACATCTCCGACTTTCGGCATGATTTCTTTTCCTACTCAGTAAGGAATCATCACATTAATACCAGTAAAAAAAAAGGAGAGTAAGAAACTCGCTAGGATCGCTCATGCGCCAATATACCAGAATGAACGGAACAAAACGACAAAAATAAAACAAACACATTAAGGCAAATATTCCAGACTGATTTATGCTTACCAGAAAATGCTATGTGTTGTCAATAATGCAGGGATATGGACCAGATCTTTTGAGTCAACCAGAATATCCAGAAACTTTGAATTGAAGGCGAAAGTACAGGAAGTTGCAAAAGAGTCAAGTTTATAAGACTCAAGTGGTGTCTGAAGAGAGAAGTCCCCAATCCAACGGCTACTTTAGAAGGATCTCAACGGTTGGGAGCGATCACATCCACCCGCGTCAACCAGAACCAGACACGTGTCGCTGTGGGGGAGTTAATGTGGTGACCCAATACCTCTTTCCTACCACTCCTCACAATTTGAATTTCAAATTACTACGGACACGTGGCTATTTCAGGCAATGGACCTTATTATTTATAAATGACCCGTTTCGCTACTTGTTTGGACTGTTACCGGACTTCACACCAGGACCAAACTCAACCCGTTAAAGCCCAAAGCCACTTGTGGACGTTGAAAGCCATCTCTGACTTAGTGGGGAGTCATTCCTGGATATCGGAAGATGAGGTCTTCGAACGTGGGGGGAGTCCGTTACAACACGTGGGCAGTTCCTATCTAGCACGATCCCGGAACATGTGGTGGCAGTTATCCTGAATGTAGTTTAGTTTAAATAAGAGATCTTGTACTCAGGACAAGATCATGTTATGTTCTTTGTTCAAAAAGTACATCTTGTAAACTCTCTCATTTGGTTAATATTAAGAAGTAATTTCCAGATTATTTGGTGTTGCAATTCATTATCAATTGTTTAGTATTGCTTTAAGAAGATTTTTTTTAGGGCATTACAAGAAAATATGTATTATGTTTGGAACATGAGGTAATAACAAAGTATTCTTGGAAGTTTTTATTTACCGATGTTATCTTATAAGTACCGAAAGTGTAGTATAGTAATTTTGAACAAAGAGAGACATTAATCCACATTACATAAGGTTTGCATGAGGACTAAGATCAACCAATTTTATTTTAAAATATTTCCTTAATGAAGAAGTTCTCGTATAACCACCCTCTATCGCCTCTTCTATGATTATGGTGAATTATAAGTTGACATTCCCACTACCAATCCATATTCTCACTACCAATCCATATGTATATATATATAGCTTCCATTTGTCTAATTAGTTTTAATGTTTGTTTATTGTTTTCAGTGTTGTCTTGGTGGATGTTAAGGTTTTTTGTTTTCACTGTGTGTGTTTACAATATCAGTCCATATCCACTAGTCACATTTCCTTCGAGTCCGTAATTGTTTTGACTTTTGAGGTAATGAAAAATCTTACTATTATGATAAAAAAACAAAAAAAAATCAATATTATGTCCTACTTTGGCAAAAAGAAATTGCTTTTTATTTATTTTTATTTTGAAATTTAATTAGAAAAAGGGTGCCTTCCCTGTTGGTAGAGAATCAGAATTGCGATCCGACCACAAAGATATATGTAGTGAATATAGACAAAGGCATTGATTGATTGGCCTCCAACTCCATCCCCAACTTTCAAGTGAAAAAGAAAGGCGAGAAAATAATAAATAAAGAGAGTTTGTATTGTATTGTATTGTATTGTATTGTATTGTACTCCGTAAGTTGGAAGTGATGGATTTGCTTCCGACAGAGACGAGGGCGATGTCGAAGAAGCAAGGATTCAGGTCTCTGAAGCTGCTCAATGTAGAGCTGGAGCAGGTGCTAGCTGAGCAGCCCGTTGGCGTGGATTATGGCGTACTTCCCAATGGCCTTCACTACTATGTTCGCTCCAATTCCAAGCCTCGCATGCGAGCTGCTCTCGCCCTCGCTGTCAAAGCTGGGTAACCAACATCCTTTCATTTACTCCATACTTCTTTTTCCATACTTCTATTTCATAAACATTATCCTACAAATCCTCCATTATTTTCCTCTTTATATTTTTTTTGTTGGTTTCGGTGCAAAAAATATGCATTGCAATCCACAAAGTTTAAATATAACATCACTTTGCCTAATTTTGAGTAGATTAAGGAAGTTAGTTATTTATGCATGATATTACCAATTTATCCCAACTATATATCTTTATCCCTACTCTCTCTCTTGCTTGTTCTTATAGATAAACATCATTAGTGTTAACTAGGGAAAAAGTTAGGAAAAGTTAGAAAGTGATCTAATCATTAGGAACAAATTCAATTTCAAAAGTGATCTTATATCGGGATCTATTGTACGACAAAATGGTGAAATTGATGATTATGTCAATCATAGAATTCAAGTTGGGTGGTGTAAGTGGAGAAAAGCTACTGGAGTTTTTTGTGATAAGAAAATATCTCATAAGATAGAATGAAAGTTTTCGCACTGCTATAAGACCAGCAGTATTGTATGGTAGTGAATGTTGGGTTGTGAAGGGACAACATGAACATAACATTGGGGTAGCTGAAATGAGGATGTTGAGATGGATGTGTGGTCATACAAGAAAAGACAAGATTCGGAATGAATATATACAGGAACGGGTCGGAGTGGATCCTATTACTGAGAAAATGGTAGAAAATTGTTTGAGGTGGTTTGAACACAACATCCAAGAAGGCCAATAGATGCGTTAGTGAGGAGAGTGGACCAAAGAATTTAGAGTCCAATTAAACGAGGAAGAGGAAGAGCAAGACAAACTCTTGGGGAACTTATAGAACGTGACCTATTGGTGAATGATATACCCAAAGAGTTGGTGAATGATAGAGCACAATGATGCTATATGATCCATGTAGCCGACCTCACGTAGTGGGATAAGACTTTGTTGTTGTTGTTGTATTGTTGCAAAAATATACATGGTTAAATTGTAAAAGGGGCACGATGGTAATTTTGAGGGTGTAAAAATATACATGGTAAACCAAAAAGGACACCTCATCATATTTTCTCTTCACTCCCATACTGGGTACACTTTTACAATTTACCATCTATATGCAACTTTCACAATTCACCATATATATTTAACCTATTTTGGTTCACCATGGATAATTTATTATGGTGCTGAATGCCCCTTTTATAATTGATCATGTATAAATTTGCACCATTGCCCATCTTTTTTTTGGACTGGTGGGTAGTTTATAATCTCCATGGTGCATGTTTTAGCCATTTGAATGCTTGAACAAACTTTATGAATTTTTTTTTCTAGTTTGATTTTAAGTTATTGGATATATCTATTTATGGCAGATCAGTTCTGGAAGAAGAAGATGAACGTGGTGTTGCTCACATTGTTGAGCATCTCGCATTCAGTGCCACAAAGGGATATACAAATCATGACATAGTTAAATTTCTTGAAAGTATTGGGGCAGAGTTTGGTGCTTGTCAAAATGCTGTAACATCTTCTGATGACACAGTATATGAGCTGTTTGTTCCAATTGACAAGCCTGGATTATTGTCTCAAGCCATTTCGGTTTTGGCGGAATTCAGTTCAGAGGTATTGACAAAACATAATTCAGAAATGTTGGAAGGAGTTAGTTTATTATGAAGTGTTTATGATTGTAATGTTTTGTTCAGATTCGAGTTTCAAAAGATGACTTGGAGAAAGAAAGAGGAGCAGTGATGGAAGAATATAGGGGCAACAGGAATGCAACAGGAAGGCTGCAGGATGCACATTGGAGCTTGTTGATGGAAGGTTCAAAGGTAATTGTATCTGATGCTAGCGATTTCACAATTTTCTTACATGTAATGATGAATCATTAGTTACTGCTACATGGGTACAATCTGTTAAGATATAATTCTTGTTCTTAAACATCTTACTCTTAATATCTTTTATTTCTATAATATTTGTTAGAATTAGTATTTTTCTCAATTTTAGCTGGAACATGTATTTTACGACTAGCCTTTGTCAATTTTAAGAGATCAAGAAAGCACTTCCATTGTAATGGGTTTTTCAGATAGGTGATGATTGTCAAAAATCTATATGTCCAATACATTTATTGGAGATCACATTGTTTACCAGCTATGAACAATATGGATTGCTATCTATTTCATGTTATTTCATAAAAGGCTTAATCGGTTGCAGTATGCTGAAAGGCTACCAATTGGGCTAGAAAAAGTTATCAGGACAGTTTCTCACGAAACAGTGAAGAACTTTTACAATAAATGGTACCATTTAAACAACATGGCAGTGATAGCTGTTGGAGATTTCTCTGATACACAGGTCATTATGTACTTTATATTTTTGTGTTCAGAATGGAGATCTGGATGCAATCGGGTCAACATTTTTTACTGTTCTCCTTTTTCTATCTCAGGGTGTAGTTGAGTTGATAAAGACTCATTTTGGTCAGAAAATTCCAGCTCTTGACCCTCCATATATACCAACATTTTCGGTTCCATCTCATGAGGAGCCACGGTTTTCATGTTTTGTTGAATCTGAAGCAGCTGGGGTAAGTAAGTAATGATGAATAATCGATTTTGCATGTTTCTGGGGGAAACTGTTAATGAATGAATTACTCTGGATTTGACCAATCACAGTCTGCAGTGATGATTAGCTATAAGATGCCAGTAGATGAGTTGAAGACAGTAAAAGACTACAGAAATTTACTTGCAGAATCCATGTTCCTGTATGCTTTAAATCAGAGGTTCTTTAAAATATCTCGTAGAAAAGATCCGCCCTATTTCTCATGCTCAGCTGCTGCTGATGCTTTAGTTCGCCCTTTAAAGGCTTATATAATGACTTCATCATGTAAAGGAAAAGGAACAGTTGACGCATTAGAGTCAATGCTGACAGAGGTGATACTAATCTAGCAGAATTTGAGCTGTAGTTTTCTTAATATCTCCATTTTCATTCTTTTTCTCCCATTTTGTATTACGATTTATAATAGTTATGCAATAGGTTGCAAGGGTACGAATTCATGGCTTTTCTGAGCGTGAAATATCAATAGTTCGTGCGCTACTCATGTCAGAGATTGAGTCTTCATATTTGGAGAGAGATCAAATTCAGTCAACCAGTTTAAGAGATGAATATTTACAAGTAAGTTGATATTCTATATTTCATGTGATTGATGGATATTGATCAATAATCTGTGATTGAGTTTAGAGAATAATTCTTTATTTTTCCAGCATTTTCTTCACAGTGAACCTATTGTTGGGATTGAGTATGAGGCTCAACTCCAAAAGACTCTTCTACCACGTGAGTTAATTCGCCATGTGCTTGTATCTTTTGGCATCAAATTTATAAATATATATTCAGACAGTCTTTATAGTTGAGTTGATACAAGTTTTCTGTAATATTAGAAATATCGGCATCAGAGGTCTCTAAATATTCAGAGAAGTTAAGGACATCGTGTAGTTGTGTCATAAAGACCATTGAACCCCAGGCATTTGCTGTAGCTGATGATCTGAAAAATGTTGTGAAGAAAGTCAATCTTCTTGAGGAAGAGGGTAGAGTCTCTCCTTGGGATGATGAACACATTCCAGAAGAAATAGTCACTGCAAAGCCAGACATGGGGTGAGATGAAGCCTATTTCTTTTTGTATCTTAGACCCAAAACAGAAAATCAATTGCATGAAGTTAACGTATTCATATATCCGTGTAAAGGTTTTGCAATTAGTCTCTTATATTCATATATGATTTTATTTTTAGTTTTGTTGACTCAAAATATTGTTCTTTTTTATGAGCATTAAAATGTTATGGGATTATATGTTCCTCTTTGTTGGATTTTGAAATTGAAATGTTACCACTTATGGGAATTGATTAACGATCTAATTTAACTTGACCATTTTCTTCAGGTTGAGTTTGATGGGTTCATACATCCAGCGTTATCATATTTTTTTTGTATTCTTTATCATTGCATTTAATTTTTTGGTTACAATTACACTATTTTTTGGTTATTGATTTATTTCTCCATTGTTTTAGGAGTATTGTACATCAACTTGAATATTCAAATATTGGAGCTACTGAACTAGTTCTGTCAAATGGCATGCGAGTCTGCTACAAGGGCACAAATTTTCTAAATGACCAGGTTCTAATTCATTCAGGCACTGCTTATTGAAGTTTTTATGCTTTTCAAACAGAGATTGTATCGAGGTGTTTGTCACAGAACATATAGACTTTTTCTGTTCCAATTTGATTAAAGTATTGACAATTGGAGTCGATCTTCATTAAATTATGTTACACAATCCCTTGGGAAAGGTAAATTTGGTTATTTCAAGAACTTAGAGTATAGAGAATTGAAGATGTGTGGTGAAAGGTAAAAGAAAATTTTAGCATGGGTTGGTCACTTAAATGCTTTAACGGAGATTGGCTATGTGAATTGCTTAGGATCATAACATGATCAAAGGGTGATCTAGAAGGAAGAGAAACGTTTTAGTATTTTCTGTGTGTTTTGAAGATGTGTAATTATCACCAATAAGGATGAAATTTGTTAAAGTATTGGCAGAAATAAATTGAAGGCTGGTTTGACTTAATAGTAAATTCGCTTGCCATGGGGTTTGAGGTTGTGGGTTCCATTCAGCCTCTTTGCATAAAGCAGGGGTAAGGCTACCTAGTATATTCCCTTCCCCAGCACTCTCACCAAGTGGGAATTAGAACTAGGCTGACCCTTTATTGGCAGAAATAAATTATGAACCTTATTTATGAACAAAACATGAAGCTGCTGCTTAAACCTTTAAACTAGATGGCCAGTTGGCCACTAGCATTGGAAATATGGGATATTGTGTTATGTTATTCTTCATTATAGAATATAATTCTATAATATATTGTTACATCTAGAAATGAAGTAATCCTTTGTATAAAAAATGAAGTAATCCAAAACTTTTTTTTTTATACATAAGGAAGTAAAGATACAAAACGAAAGTAATCCAAAACTTTTAATTTTAAGTTTGCGAGGTCTGATCCCAAATATGAAGAGACTACTTTTTTTAGTTTGGTCTTGGTGGATTAGAAAACAAAGAATTGCCCTTTAATATCTACAAATTGTGGAGATGCCTAGTTAATTAGTATTTGGTGATAGATTATTTTGACATTACTATAATGAGCTTTATATGCTCTGCAATAATTGTTTATTATCAGGTGCTTTAATATTTGTTATGCGCTGTGCATAGAGGAAGTTGATAGTCATTTTTAGCAAAAGCTTTTTACCTTGAAATGCCCCCTGCTGTCCTCTGTCTTTTTGTGGAAGTTACTATTTTTCATGCTGAGTATAGTTTCAAGGACGTTGGAGCTACTTTCATATTCTCAGTCAGCTGCATTTGCTGTTATATGGGTTTAAATTTGGATTTATTATTTTTTTTTTGTCAATGGATGGATATTGTGTCCAACACACTCATACAATTAGTGTTAGTGCTGATTTAAATTTAGCAATCACTTGGACAGAGCATGAATTTAAGTGTATGTCAGTCTCAGTCTAAGCTTTGTCTGAACAGGTTATCTTCACGGGGTTCTCATACGGGGGCTTGTCTGAACTTCCAGAGAGCGAGTATTTCTCTTGTTCAATGGGACCAACTATTGCTGGGGAAATTGGAGTATTTGGTTATAGACCATCTGTACTTGCGGACATGCTTGCAGGAAAGAGAGTTGAAGTTGGGACAAAAATCGGAGCATATATGAGAACATTTTCTGGTGATTGTTCACCTTCAGACCTTGAAACTGCTTTGCAGGTATATATAAACTAATTGCAAAAGCATTTTACTTGTTTGAACACAACTAAGATTTAAATGTAGTTGTTCATTACCAGGTGATAACTAATGATAATTATAGAAAGAGTGTAAAATCAGTTTGAATGTCGAATGTTAAGATATTCCTAGCATCATGATGTATGCTCTATTGCTCTCTATCTAGAATATGACAGATTTAATGGGTTCTTGATGTGATTGCTACTATTTAAAAGTATGCTGCTCCTGGTTTGTGGGGGCTAATTTGTACAATTTGTCATAAGATTGTAATAGTTGTTCTGCACGCTTTCTCATTGTTTTGTTCATTTGGCCAGCTTGTCTATCAGTTGTTTACAACAAATTTAACACCAGGGGAAGAGGATGTCAAAATAGTTATGCAGATGGCTGAAGAAGCAGTTCTTGCTCAAGATAGGGATCCATATACTGCTTTCACAAATCGTGTGAAGGAGCTCAACTACGGGAACTCTTATTTTTTCAGAGTATGTTCAACTATTTTGTGATCCTCTGCGAATTTATAGAATGACTTGACCGTTCATGACTTTTGAGTAAATATTTTGTTTTGCAGCCTATTAGAAAAAGTGATCTGCAAAAGGTTGATCCACTCAAAGCCTGTAAATATTTCAGTAATTGCTTCAAAGATCCATCAACCTTTACAGTTGTGATTGTTGGGAACATTGTTCCTTCTGTTGCAGTACCATTAATATTGCAGTATCTGGTGAGTTGAATTCATCTATTGAACCCCTAGTAATGGTGAATTGATTAGATAACAATCGGTTTCATTGATGCTTCTTGCAGGGTGGAATTCCAAATCCTTCTGAACCTATCATGCACTTAAACCGTGACGACCTGAAAGGATTACCTTTTACTTTCCCGACAACTATATCTAGGTACATCGATGCACCTCAGACACAAGTGTGTGTCATCTTAATCATTGTGCAATTTTGTCATTACTAAAAATGTTTTATAAATTCACCAGGTTTAAAAAAAAATATAATGTTGTATTACATATTTCTAGTGAAAGAGATTGAATACTGTCATTTCTCTATCATCCTTTCATTACATTTTAAAGATTAAGTAATGCATTTTGCTGATCATATATGCTTTCTTCTAGTAGAGAAGTGGTTCGGAGTCCCATGGTAGAAGCACAATGTTTGGTACAGCTTTGTTTTCCTGTAGAGCTGAAGAATGGAACCATGGTGTTTGGTCTTTTCTTTTTACTCTTTTCCTGCCTGTGCTTAATCAGTTATCTGAACTATGTATAACTCATATTATATATACCATCAATCTTACTTCTTTATGGATTTTGGGGGATGATATGTCAGGTAGAAGAGATTCACTTTTTAGGGTTCTTGAGCAAGCTTCTTGAAACAAAAATGACACAGGTTCTTCGTTTTGAGCTTGGGCAGGTATATAATACTATCAGTTGCAGCATCTTCCTTTAGTTGTCTAATGTGGAATGCTGAATTTCAAAATTTAATTTTTCTGCTAGATTTACTCCGTTGGTGTTTCAATATTCCTGGGTGGTAATAAACCCTCAAGATCAGGTGATGTTCGTGGTGACATCAGCATAAACTTCTCCTGTGATCCAGGGATATCTTCAAAGCTGGCAAGTTTACTGTAGTTATAGACTTAAAGAAGTTTCATTGTAGTTGGGGAAGATTACTATATTTTGTCACTGTTAACAGGTAGATCTTGCCTTGAATGAAATATTGCGTCTCCAAGAAGAAGGACCTTCCGATCAAGATGTTTCAACAATCCTTGAAATTGAGCAGAGAGCCCATGAGAATGGACTGCAGGTTAATGGTGCCTTCAACTTTTTGTTTAATATCTATGGACATTTTTCAGCTTCCAACACAAAATGATACTAGTACATACAAACATATAGATAGATTTCTTACACCCACTATCTCGGCCAAGTTATAATACAAACTTCGTTAGTTTAAGACTTGCGGGTGAATGAGACTGAAATGTAATTACCCTTTTTACATGTTTCTTTGTTGTACACGCTTTCTTCAGGAAAATTACTATTGGCTGGATAGGATTTTACGTAGCTATCAATCAAGAATTTATTCCGGTGATGTTGGCAAGTCTTTTGAGGTTGGTAGTTGTTGCTCTGTTTCATTGCTTGTGAATTGTGATTTCCAATTATGTGGAGCTTAGCATCTGCCACATATGCATTATAGGCTTCCTTTGCATAAAAGGGTGTAGTTTTATGGCCGGCATCTTATGTATGTCCAGGATAGAATTATTGGTCTGATGGTTCATTTAAATTGTCGGTTTGTTTTGTGTTTCAAAGAAAATACTTTGACATACATTAGCTTTCCACATTAAACTCTTTTTTTTTTTATTTTCAAAACTCCAACAAATCACACTTAAATCATCATATGATGATATCTGGATATTCTTGGATAGGCAGGCATTTTACTTCCCTTTTTCTGTCACAACATGATATTAACTGTTAGATTAACAAATCATCACCTTTTTCCTCGTGACAATCTTCATTAATAAGTTGACGGAGACCTGCGGTTGCTGATTTCTACTTTATAAGGATTTTGTGCGCAGCTTAGTTGTGTAGCAAATAATGGTGACAACATAGGTCATGATTTTGACACTCAATTTGAAATAAGATGAAAAGCAACTAAATTCATAATTATCCCTGTTACAGATTCAAGATGAAGGGCGGTCCAAAGTTAGATTATCTCTAACACCATCAAATGCGCAGTTAGCACTACAAAGAATACTTCCTTTTCCTTGCAAAAAACAGTATACTGTCGTGATTCTCAGGCCAAAAATATCTCCTTTGAAATTGCTGAAATCAGCATTTGGATCTACTCAAACTAGCTACACCAGAGATGCAAAGGTCATTTAGTGTTGGGATTTCTGATTTATAACTAATAATTAGCATGCATCGTGACTCTAAGTTCTTCTGTGGCAGGTTTTAGCTGGAATTGCCGGTGTAGCAGTTTTGGCGCTTAGTTTGTGGAGATATTCTCGGAGTACCCTGAAATCGTAGGCTTTACCCAACAGAGTAGCAAATTTTTGAAGTTCTTGTAAACAACTTAAAGGCGACTCTTCAATTCTGAGACGTACATATCAAATATTGTAAGGGTCGTTTCTATTGCAGAGCCAACAAGTGCTTGTTTCACTCCTTTTGGATGAGTGGGAGAGGCACTATGGCAATAGTGGTCAGTGTGGATAGTCATCGCTGTTCAGATTAACAATTCTGGTAGATACCATCAGGGAAAAGATATTGGACCAGAAAAATATGGTCATTATAAGTCGACTGGTGATGGACCAATGGGTTCTTTTTGGCTCTTTCCCTCTTTTCTTTAGCTGATATAAAAGTTTGTTTTTTGATGGAGGAATACATAGGAACCCTCTGATCCCCTATTTGGGTCTCAGTCTAGATGCTCGAGACTTCTGTTTTTGTTTGACAATGTTCAAGATGTATTTATTTTGAGCACTATTTATTTTATACTGAGTTTGTTTACTTGAAGTGATTGATAATTTAGCCTTTCGATTTAGAGCTCATGCCTCATGGTTCAAAATTTTTAAATAGTCTCTCCCCGCTTGTGGGGTTAAATTACACATGCCTGATGAAAGTTTTGTACATTGTCATTGTGCCATCCTTTATAAGTTCATATAAATATTACATTTGTTCCTAAATATAAGATCACTTTCCTAATTCGATTAGATTAAGAATGTAAGTTAAGGCGATTATTAAAACCATGAACAGACATGACCACAAAAAATCCATAAAAAGGAGTAAAATTTGTACATGATTGTATAAAACCTGCAGTGATAATCACATTAATAATCGCTATCACAAATCAAAAAAACTCATGAAGCAGAAAATATAACAACTTGCTTCCCCACAGATTGGTGGATCATGATCAAATAGCAACAACCTTTGTTTGTGGGGTGGCAACGATAAAGAAGACAAAAATAGCTGCAAAGAGAATTGTACAACTAATAGGGTTTAATTTAAGAGCACTTTGGTCAATTTTAAACAAAAAAGAATGATGGTTTCGACTACAAGATGCATATACCAGTTTTAACAATGTAATCATAATAATCGTATCAAATATGGAATACATTTACATTTCACAAACTACTCAATCAAATGGACTAAATGAACAATAACATAACTAAATAGTGAGGATGATCATTTTAAACATTGTAAAAGGATTAATCCAAAATAAGAATCGGTTAAAGAGTCCAAACATTCATTGACCCTGTAATAACATCAGTAAGAAATAACATTTGTTCCGAAGGACCTAGGGCCTCCAAAGAATTTTCTGAATGTTTTAGTCCTTCACAGAAATTAATTTCCAAATTTGGTCGTTATCTAAAATTCTCCGAAAATGTTATAAAGAAAAAAATAAAATAAAAAAAACAAAAGAGCCGAAAACACTAAAAGAGGCCCATATATCTCATGGGCCCAGAAAACAGACCCGTCTATTAGGGTTTAAGAAGCTTTGGATACTTTCTCCCATCCGCCTCTTTCTGCTTTGTTCCTTCATCAGTGTCGAAACCCTCCCTCAGGTATTGTTTGTTTGTTTGTTTGTTTGTTTGTTTTTTTACATTTCTGGAAATATGTGATCTTCATGATCAAAAACTGGAAATTCGAATTGAAATCGTGTATTTTTCTTGTAAAGTTTCACGGCAAACATAGTTTTGATTTGTGGATGAATTATTATTATTGGATTGGACAGGTAATAAGTAATAGTCAGGTGGTTGTGAAGAATGGTGGAGAAGACGAAGGGCAGGAAGGAGGAAGTGGTTACCAGAGAGTACACCATCAACCTCCACAAGCGTTTACATGGCTGGTACTAATTCCTTTCTTTTATTTACTCTTTTTATTCCTTATTTTAATTTAATGCTCACATTAAATCAGTTACAAGTTAATTTTATATGATGTTTATAATTAGGAACTAAAATGCTTCTTATATCAATGACAACAACACTTTATAATATCAGCTTACCTAGACGGGGATAAAAGTTTGATTTATAGTACAAAATTGTTTGATCTTAGCACATTGTTCAGTCCTCTTGTGCCTGGGGTTTGCTTTCTGATGCTCATGGGATGCCCTTGTTATTTAAAGATTTGTGTGTTCATGTAAATATTAGGGCTATGATTGGTTCATTAATTTTCTTGAATGTGGAATTGTACAAAAGGAAACAGTTTGTTCTTAAATTTAAGCAAAGTGACTGATAATTGGCCCTGAATTGCGCAATTCAGCTGAAATGCCGGCATTCTTGTGCAATATTGAAAGTTTTTGGCATCAAATGGCATGTGCATTGAGAAACTGCTTGAAATGAAAATCACGGTTGTATATCTAATTTCATGTGAATGAATGAGTCTCACTCATTGTGTAATGTGATCAATGGTAAACAGCACATTTAAGAAGAAAGCTCCTAATGCAATAAAGGAGATAAGGAAGTTTGCCCAGAAAGCTATGGGCACAAATGATGTGAGGGTTGATGTGAAGTTGAACAAGTATGTTTGGAGCCAGGGTATCCGAAGTGTCCCGAGGAGGATTAGGGTACGTATTGCTCGCAAGAGGAACGACGATGAGGATGCCAAGGAAGAGCTTTTTTCCCTGGTTACTGTGGTGGATACCACTCGTGATGAACTCAAAGGGTTGGGCACCAAGGTTATTGATGATGAGGAATGATTTATGAATGTTTTTTGTTGGAACATTAAAACGAGTGGTAGTATATGGACATTTAGACATTTACTTAATCAGCATGAATTTGGATATTGTTTTTTTTACCAGAGTGAATTTGGATATTTTATTTCTTGGTAACAGTAATGCGATTTTTCCAATTTCTTTATCCTTTTTCGATAGACATCTTATGTTGGTTTCCATGTTATCTCAGGTTTAAATAATTAAAACTCCTATATGAAAGTCCTTCCACAATGAGGCGTGTATTTGATTAGTTTATGGGCCAAAATAAAGAAGATTATAATTGGTATGACCGCAAGAATGGTGTGTATGTTCTTAAGTATTCATATAGGTACTTGCACTGATGCCCCCGCTAGAGAACGTATTGCCCTGGCATTGTCGTGGATCAGAAAAATTGTTCATATTGCCTATTCTATCAATCGATCATCAACATCCACTTCCATGACCATGAGATTCATTTCATATTGTAGTTAATATCAGTTCTCTGAGCACAAGAATTCTTAAATGGATCCGTACCTATTCTCTATGGTTCCAATTAAAAAGGAACTATCAGTTCGCTGAGTTTTTCTGATACTTAGTTAAATAATTTCCTGTTTAGGCTTATATTTTTTAGATTCTTTTTTTGTTTTTGACATAGCCATTAGCCAGTCACATAGGAGATGATATAATCAAGGATGTTCCCAAATCTCAACACAAGTTAAGTAGACAACTCAAACTTTAGAGGGCTAGTCAAGTCACAATAAAAGGAGGTAAAAAAACTCTGTACATCAAGTATACTCCCTCCGGTCCATAATATAAGAAATCAGTCGCCAAGGCACCCTTAAAAAAATGTGAAAGTTATTTGAGTGTCTGGAGTTAATGTTTTCTTTCCATATTTATTACTCCCTCGGGTCTCTAATGTAAGAGCCCAAAATTTGAATGGTTTTGGTCTCTAATGTAAGAGCTCACCCCATATTCTCTCCTCATTTAATGCATTTTTTCATACTTTACCCCTAACTCTCTTTCATATTTATTAATGCTTATGTATTTCTCTCTCTTAAAAGTACCATAATAAATATGGGCAATTTCGGAAAAGAAGCATTAACTCCAGACATCCAACTAACATTCACATGTTTTCTTAAGAAGCGTTTTTTTTTACGGTTAGCTCTTACATTAGGGACCGGAGGGAGTATGACACTATTTAAGAGAGAGAAATACTTAAGCATTAATAAATATGAACGATAGTTAGGGGTGAAGTACGAAAAAATACATTAAATTAAGAGAGAATGTAAGATGAACTTTTATAATCGTCAAGCCCCTTCTCTGGTGGAGTATAACATTAGTCAATTTATATTAGTGGTACACGTGGAAGCTACATTTCTGAAATTTAATACGAATTCTCATATGTCATTGACTTCTCAGTTTTCGCACAAGCTTCTTTTCAATTTTTCCCGACAATTTGACTTTCCAAAAATCTATTACACCAGTGATTAGTTAGATTAAGCAACGAATTTACTAGTCTGCTTTCCAATAATCTATTATAACAGAAGTTTGCTAGATTAAGCAATGAGCTTACTCTTCTGGTTCGTCTCTGTGATTAATATTCCAAAAGGAAAATACATGCCCGTTAAATTTGACCAACAAGATCAGTTCCATCGCTTATCCTCTCGGCAAGGTTCTCCCAACTTCACCAAACTTACAAACTATAAGATGGTTTCGTACATTACATGATCTTTCATGCAGCAAGTTAAGCCATCCACATTCCAAAGATTGTGAACAACGCAGTTTGGATAGATTTTGTCAAGGGGTACATTCATTCAAGCATGGCTGATTGTGTCACGAAAATAATCTTATAGAGACTAGGAATAGCTATAGTCATAATGATGAATGCATTGGGGCACCAGCCTCCAAAAGATAAGACAGATGGTAGTTCAATTACACAATAAAATATTTTCCTACACACTGTCCGAATTGCTACTATCTCACTGAAGCAATGCTCTCTTGGCCTCTCTACCAAGTTGCAGATTTCCAAGGGAAGGAGAAGCACATAGTTACTCCAATAAATTTATCCTTAATAGGGCAACTGTTCCTATCTTCATCCAACCCAGGAACAGAAAGCAGAAAACAACAATGGAGGAGACAAAACAAAAATCAATACAAGAACTAATCTTCATTCCATCGATGTAAAATCTCTCAACTATTTTATGATTTAAATGGTTTTATGTTTATTTATGTATTTTATAAACCCCTTTTTCTTCATGCATACATACATATAGATATAAATATGTAATGCATACACAAGCATTATTTTTTATATTATATACAACGAAAAAGGGGTTTATAAAATACAAAAATAAAAATAAAAACTCTTAAATCATAAAGTAGTTAAGAGATTTTACAATTGATCCATTGGATGACCTTCATAACGTTGTTTGAATTCCAAACTGTTTCACTTCCCATGCTTTTGATCAAGTAGAAAGAAGATAAATTCTAGCTTGCTTTGTATGCATACATGTATGCCCGGAGCTTTTTCACGTCTTGTGATGACTCATTAAGTAAATGATCTACATAGAGACAGATTGTCGCTCCACTGCAATATAGAACGAAGCCAATTATTTATGTGCTTAATCAATGCAATGATATAAAACACAGATGAGAAAAGAGTGTCATGACATATACCCAAGAGGACCAATTGGCAGCCAGATCACATCCCACCGGAACTTTGGCAATCTACCAAAAAAAGTTTGTATTAATATAGATATCATGAATGCCTAAAGGGAGAAAATATGCAGTGCACAATGTTTATCTGAGAATCTACCTGAACATGAAATATAACCAGAAAATCGCCAGAACAAGGCCAGTAAACCATGAGTACCAGATCCATCTCCTGTGATGCATTGACTCATGGAGAATCCCCTTGATTGCAAATGAGCAGGCTAGAACGGCAACCCAATCTGTAAAAGTTTTAGGATCAGTAAAATTTACATATGTAATCCTAAGCCTTGTTGAGAGCATGGTACATCATATCCAACTCTCAATCAGAAATCAGAACGAACGATCAAGGGAAGGAACAAAAAAATAAATACACAGGAACAACGCATACATCATTACATAGAGAATGCCAAAAGAATTAACCATAATATTGATTTGAATAAATAAATCACTGAAAATTTTCAAGAATAATGCAAGATACAAGGAGAGATGAACCTGCCGATACAATCATCCAAGGGTAGAGCTCCTCCATGAAGTAAGCATGGTATTTCTGTTACTCAAAGGAATTGAAAAGGACAGCAAGTGGTGATGAAATATTCAATTTCCATCAAAAGAAACTGTTAAAATAATCCGTAAAAAGGCTCATCTATGAATCTTATTCATTAGCTAAAAAGATGCTTCCATCCTAAGAGGTCAGACAAATAAGAATGCTACCAGTTATTTCCAACAAAATGCAAAAGACAATTCAAAGATGTCAAATTTAACTGATGAAAAAGATTGGATATTTTTTCGGTGAAAAGAAAAGGGTTGAACATCACAACACTATAGAATAACACTCTGATATAAGCACAAGAAATTACAGAAAAGGGAGTGAAAATGACATACAAGTTGCCATGGTGATGAAGTCTGCTGATAGATGGAATACAAAAGAAAAAGGATGTAACAGCAGAGAATAGCCCCAAACACACTCTACAACACAGAAAATGAAATCTCTCAGATCAGCTCAAAATTAAATTTCAATGAAGTGATATCAGCTTTTCAAATTCAGAAATGAACAAAAGACAATACTATTTTGTACAAGGAAGCAAAATATACCCTCCATAATCTACTCTGCTGAGCTTGACTCCTTTCAAAAGACCTAACCAACTCTTCTTGTTCTGTAACGTGGTTATACATAAAAGAGCAAATTTTAACGGCCAAGTTCAATCATTCAACACAAAAAAACAATGTTTTGGTTAAATTGCATTGGATAAAGAAGAGATTTGAGAGAGACCTTGAGTATCGATGGGACGAGCGTCGTCTAAAGAAGGATCGTCGCGAGTGGGGAGAGAGAGATTGTCTTGTCCAGAATTGCGCCATTTTCTTGCCAGCTTCTTCATCTCTGAACTTCTTCAATGTGGAACTTGAGAAAAATGAAGTTATTGTAATTGGAGAATTAAATACAAAACTGATCACAGGCGATGATTTTCAATTTATAAGAAAATTTTGAACCCTAAAATTTACCATCAATTTTCAACCCAAAATTCTTAGGCGAACCCTTCAATTTACCCTCCAATTAGTATTACCCATGTTCCCTTTCTAACCTTGAGAGTTGAGACAAAATAGATGCGAGTGTATAGGGATTATATCTGTATATGCATTGATCTCATTCGGCTCTTTACATTTTATTTTTGTCCTTTATGTATTTATAAAGTTTTATCTTTTTACTTCTTTTTCCAGTCATTTAAAATCTAATATTACCTCCGTTCCTAACTATAAGATCACTTTGGCTAATTTGGAGAGATTAAGGAAGACTTTCCAATGAATTAGGATTACATGATCTTCCCAAAATACTCATCACTTAAATTTAAAAGACAAATAGGGATTTGAGAGAGAAGTGAGGGAGTTAAGAAGTATAAAGGTAATTTAATTTGGACCAAAATTGAGACAAAATAGAAAGTGATCTTATATTTAGAAATTTATCCACTTCCCCAAAGTGATCTTTATAAAGTTTAGAGGTAATTTATATTACTCTTTTTACTGAATCTTATTTATTACTCTTATATTACTGAACCTTATAAAGTGATCTTATATTTAGGGAGTATAACTTTGCTTTATTTACTACTCTTATATTACTAAACCTTATAAAGTGATGTTATATTTAGGGAGTATAACTTTGCTTTAATTATTACTCTTATATTACTACATGAATATTAATCTTTATCATTTTTCGAACTTGTTTTTCAAGTTGGTTTTCAAATATGTATCCATCCCTAATCATTTACATTAAAGGGAATGTTCTTTAACCTTATTTATTCTTTTTATGAGTTTTGATCCCTTAGCCACCTTAATTTCATCCATTTTAGTTTTTCTTCAAAGAACGTCATCTATTACCTTCATTTTTGGATAGAATTAGGAATTCATTACAAAATCATGTTATCAGCACATGAACTATCCTTCTCCATTAAGATCCACACTATGCATGCTACGGAGAGATTGATCATCGATACAAAAATGTATATCAAGACTATTAGCTTGTTTAGCTAAGTGATCAGCATTTGAAATAAACTCTCTTGAGCTCTATCCATAATCAAGACTTGCGAAGTCCTATGTAATGCTAATCTAGCTTGATCTACAATGTTTCTAAGAAGCTGGTTAGCGTTACACCCCATCATACACAAATCAATGGCTCTCATAATGTGAGAATGAACAATTACATTCTGATATCCTTTATTATTGCTTGAGCATAAGCCGTTAAAAATAGATAGTAACTACTATCTTCCATCTTTCTCCTTTATTACCCCATCGCAACCACTTTGACCATTTTGAAGCACTAAGCCATCCACATCCACCTCTAGTCTTCCATGATATGCTGGAAATAAGGAGAACAATGACCATGTCGATCTATAATATCTATGTCCGCACTCCCTACATTTACTGTAGAGTCCTGAACGTTTATATTTTCTATATAATCAGAATTCAGAAGCATTAAATTTTTTTTTTGTATTTAGACACCCAAAAATCCTAACAGACATAATTAGACAAGCTAAGGTTGCCCATGGGATTTTCTTCGTGTGAGGCGTTGCTGTTTCATGCAGAAGGATGATAATTATACAGGTGTCAATATATACAAGTGCGTGTGTGTGTATACTACTACCATATAAGATGATAATTAAGAAATATCGAATAAAATGTAAAATAAAACTCTTACTACTTATTAACCCACTACACACACACACATATTCTGACGTTACACACTTACACTCGCTCTCTAGGTTTGAAATTGCTCTAGGTTTGAAATTGCAGGTAACCTAAAGTACAGTACAGATTTTATGGACATTTTTAGGGGTACATTATTTTCTCATTTTCATTTTTATTTAAGATCTAGTTGAACTAAATTTTTCTCATCTTTAAGATTTATCATCAAAATACCTAAAAGAAGAAAAATCTTAAATTAAGGTCCAGATAGAGTATTTTTTTTAATCCTCAAAAACACTTCACAACATGTGGTTGGGTAAAGGCAGATAAATTTAATATAAAATAAAACATCACACAGAACCATGTTATCTACAAATCAAGTAACAAAACTCATTTCAACTTATGACCAACCAGCCTAATAATTTCATTCATAAAAAATAAAATAATGAGATATATAAAAAAAAGTCATGCCTACTAAAACACTTTATATTTTATAAAGACTATTTTTTCCATAAAAAAATATTTGCAAATGTTTACATTTTGACAACAAATAACACTTTATATTTTATAAAAGAATAAAGTTTTGTATAAAAATAAATTTGACAATAAAACAATTATGCAATTATCAATTTTCTCAACCAATAATAAGTGGTATCGAATTGGCCATCAAACAATAAAAAAACAACATATTAGCCATGAACGTTAATTTATGTCTAACACTATTCGTTTTTCCTGTGACAAGTTACAAATGATGTTGGAAGAAAATCAATGTTCTTGTACTTTTCTATTGTTTATTAGTCAATCTGATACCATTTATTGTTTACTTGCATAATTGTTTGTGTTCCAAAATTATTGGGTTAAATATCATTCTGGCTAATAAACTATTTTTAAATGGTCGAATTAGCTAAAGAACAATAAAATGGCTCATTTTGGCCAATGAACAATAAAAATGGTTCATTTTTAGCCAATGAGACAATGTAAAATACTAAAATAGTTCAGGAGGAAATAATTCATAATACATATGTGAATGAATGAAAATGAGTGTTTCACTGGGAGAGAGAGCCATCGTTGGTGAGAACCATCGGTGATGAAGGAGGGAATGAGGGAGGAGAGATAGGGGTGGGGTGGGTTTAGTAATTTTTTATTTTTAAACGTTTGACTCACATCTGCAGAAATTATATTAATTAGGTCCTCACGAGTATTTTAGTATTTTCCATTGTCCCATTGGCCAAAATGAACCCTTTTTAGTTTTTATTGTTCATTGGCCAAAATGAGCCGTTCTTTAGCCAATTTGACACTTTGAAAATAGTTTTTTGGTCAGAATGATATTTAACACAAAATTATTATACATACAAAGGAAAACAAGAAAACTAACTGACGTTCAAAAAATAACAACAATGATATCATAAGTGATATTAAAATTGATATGGATAGGTACCTTTGTATAAATGTGTTCATCCTCAATTTCAATTCAGAAAAAAAATCTGTTTGTGTAGGGAGTCATTTACTCATTAATCGCATATTTCTACCATTCAAATTCTTTCTCAAAAAGTTAATAAACAAGCCTCCACAAAATGATAAAGGCAAATTGAAGAATTTTGGATATTAAAATATTAGTGGCAATTTAAGATTTAATTTTTAGATTAAGTGTGAGTTTAGAGAGCTCCAAAGTGAAATTAACGCAAATTAAAGTATTTTGGAGAATAAATATATTTTTAAGAAATTAATGTGCTTATTTTCTTTAGAAATTAAAGAAAACAATAGTTAGAAGATGGATTTCCCAAGTTGTGAATGTTAGATAAATTATTATAAAATCTAAACCAAGTTATGGCTAAAGAAAACTGTTAGTTTAATAGAAATCAATTTCCAGGAAATTTTGTATTAAAAGGGGCCGAACTAAAAACAAGGAAAAGCTTGAGATTAAGGATTAAATGGGATGTCAAAAACTAAAAAAAAAAGAGGGCATAAAGGTAATTTCCTTTTGCCCTAAAATAAAACGTCACACAAAATCGTGTTGTCTACAAATCAAGCAACAAAACTCATTTCAACTTATGACAAACCATACCTAATTTCATTCATAAAAAAATATAATAATGAGTCATAAAAAAGTCATGCCTAATTTTAGGTCAACACTAATTAATCGGTGGTGGTTTTCAAGTTAATACAAGCTATCATCCACTAGCACTAGCTCAATGAACAGGCTAATACTAGCACTAGCTCAGTGAAAAGGCTAATAAGTTGGGTGCCAAGAGGGCCGTTTCTTCAACAATTACACCAATGGTTGAAGAGAAAGTTTAACACTATTGGTCATACCAAGATAATTACGAAATGAAAAAAATACACTTGTAGTGACTTATAAAATGAACAAGTAATGTGGAAATAAGAATCTATTAAACAAAGTTTTCCTTCAATAAGGGTGTTGTTAATATAAGAAAGAGCAAACAAGTATGCCACCTCATGACATATATTATATTTTCAAACTTCTGCTTTCAAAAGCAGATCTTTAGGGTCTGCTTGGATGGAGGGAAAATGGGAGAGGAAAGAAAATGGGAGGAGAGAAAATGGAGAGGAAAGAAAATGGGAGAGAAAATGTTATCCCTCATCATGCTTGGAAGGATGAGGGAAAATAGAAAGGAAGGAAAATGGGTGGGTGAGGTGGAGCATGGTCATTGGACAATGATGTGTAACTTTTCTCTCTCCTATAATCCCCCCATTTTGGGAGGAAAACTTTGGGAGGAAAATGGGGCATGTGGCCCACCCACTTTTCCTCTCCCCTTTTCTTTCCTCTCCCATTTTCTCCTCATCCAAGCAAGGGAAAATACTCCCCCTCACCCCATTTTCCTCTCCCATTTTCTTTCCTCTCCCATTTTCCCTCCATCCAAGCACACCCTAAAGATCTGCTCTGCCTGGATAACGAGGGAAGGGAATCACATCTCGAATATTATCCAAGCCTGTAGCAAAAAGAATCATCCGTTCAAAGCCAAGACCAAAGCCAGAATGCTTCACAGTCCCATACCGCCTAAGGTCAAGGTACCACTCATATGGCTCCATAGGCAGACCCATATCCTTTATCCTAAAACACCAAAAAAATAAAACAATGGAGTAAACAAATTAGGCACAAACTAATAGAATATCTTCATTCATCTAAGGAAAAGACAATACAAGGTGAAAAGGCACATTGATAGAGATGTCTCTCATACCTCTTCTGGATGACATCATAACGCTCTTCCCTTTGGCTTCCACCAACTAACTCTCCCACCTGCAATCAGTCATATATAATTTATCTTCATATCACAAATACCAATAGCCATCAGCAATGAAATTCACATGCAGCATATGTTGGATTACCTTTGGTACTAAAACATCCATTGCGGCCACAGTCTTTGAGTCATCATTGAGCCGCATGTAGAATGCTTTGATTTCCTTTGGATAGTTATATACAATGACAGGCTTTTGGAACTTTACCTCTGTTAGATACCTACACATCATCATGACTCTTATCATTTATCTGAAATCAAGGAGATAAGAAAAAGGTAAAAACATGAACTTAAAATACCTTTCATGCTCAGATGCTAAGTCAATCCCCCATTTCACTTCGTTATCAAACTTTTTACCCTTCTTTATAGACTCCTCAAGTATTTCCACTGCTTCCGTATATGAAATACGCACAAATGGCGTGGAGGCTACCATTTTCAGGCGGTCAATGCACCCCTTATCAAACTTATCCGCCATAAATTCCATATCTTCTAAGCAGTTATCAAGTAACCACTGACACATAAATTTCACATATGCCTCGGCACAGTTCATGTCATCCTAACGTGCAACAGAAACAAATGAAAATTAATATAATCATACGACAAAAGTGGAAAACATCAATTGGGTAGTCTTCTAGCAAAGAATATATGAATTGTCACCCAGCAAAGAAGTTTGCCAGCAAATTAACAAATCCAGCAACAAAGAAGTGTACAGGGTGACTAAATTTGGAAAATGAGAAAATGAACAATAACAGTACATGACAGACAGCAATTGTCAAACTTGATGACCAAGAAATTATTGATACTGAAGTGAAATTCATGTACCTTCAGATCTGCAAATGCAATTTCAGGTTCCACCATCCAAAATTCTGCCAAATGCCTTGAAGTGTGGGAATGTTCGGCTCGGAAAGTTGGCCCAAAGGTATACACATTACTGACGGCACATGCAAAGGACTCAACTTGAAGTTGGCCTGAAACAGTCAAAAATGCTTGACGAGCAAAGAAATCTCGTGTATAATCAGTCTTCCCGTCCTTTTGAGGAATACCAGGTTGAAGTTTGGATCTTTCTTCCACTTTTGAGAGGTTCTCCTTCGCTTTCTTGAGTTCATCCACAGCAGCAACGATTTCCTGCTTACTAGCTTTGGCAGATTTCAACTGGGAAACAATGTCCCCTTTCTCTTTAACAATAACTCTAGCAGCTTCAATATCAGCTTCTGACGGAGGAGGATTTTCTAGCAATTCCTTCTCCAGTTTCTCTGCTTCACTGAGCAAAGTTGTAACTTGGAACATTTCACCAGCACCTTCACAATCACTCGTAGTGATAATGGGCGTGTGTACATAAAGAAATCCATGCTTTTGGAAGAAAGTGTGTGTAGCGTAGGCTAGAGCATTGCGGATTCGAGCAACAGAGGATATCTGAAAAATCATAACCAATTAATAGATGCTAATAATAAGTGAAATAACAAAGATATGAACCATAAGAGACTAATGAAAATGGCAGTGACTATTCAATTGTTAGTATTGACACCAAAATGTAACGAAAGAAAACACATGGCACACACACACTAAGTGAGCAGTCCCAATATGCAAATATATCCAATTTTTATATTACCAGCCCAATCAGGCATAACAACCATGATTTCAATCTGGTTGACCAAGAAATTTGGCCCAAACCGAATGATTCGACAATGGGTAGTCCAAATTCGGAATATGAATTTTCTCATCTAGTTTTGGCCATCTACAATAGAGATTATGATGTTCAGTTAATTATATCCCACCAAATTTATGTGAATTTGTAAACACATATGGTCAAACATTTAGATTTAGAGAGAAAACAATAGATAAATCTTAATACAGAAGCACATAACAAAATGAGACCCATTCAATAGCAAAACCAATTCCCCCAGTTCAATAAACTGTTGTGCCTTAGACCATTGATTACACTAGCTAAACACCTCAGCTCGCTTAGACATTAGAACTCCATATTAATGGATACAATGTGCATTTCATGCTCACATACATCCACACACACACCCAAGTCTAAAGCTTTCAGCTTGCAAGCTCTACATTCTTCCCAATTGTTTAGCAAGACAATTCGAATACATGAAACAAATCACTGCACGTGAGACAGGTCCCTATAGACATAACAATTAGGCTCCAAATACCACAAACCAATAACAACTTATACCAAAATTAACATAAAGGCATGTTCATATATCATAATAAGAATTACGTACGGTGTTAGTCCTAGGACGAAGGTGAACAAAATCTCTTAAAAACTCAAGGGAGAGCCTAGTCTTAGGCAAAGGGTACTTGGCGGGATCAACGGGGCCCACATGGAGGACCGTCTCAGCCCTAAGCTCCACCTTCTGCTTAGCCCCAGGAGGAGGCACCTTAAGAAGGCCATCGACCACAACGCAAGTGCCGGTGGGCACAATCTGAGAAAGGTCCCCCAACGCAGCCTCCACTATCACCTGCAGATTCCCAGGGCACGATCCATCGTTGAGCTCCAAGAATGCAAACGCGTCCTTGTCGGCTTTCCTTCCTGTTTTGACCCACCCGCCGATTCTGGCTCTTTTTCCGGCTAAGGCTGAGCCGCCGTCGGGCCGGGAAATGATGGATCTGATGAGGACGCGGTCGGAGAATTGGGCGTTGGAAATGTGGGATGGTGTTGGTGACGTGTCGTTGAGAGTGGTGGCGGATAATTGTTCTGTGGGTGGCGATGAAGGGTCCGCCATTGGTGATGTTTGAGGAACAACGTTGTTGTTGTTGTTGTTTTGATTCCTTAAACCCTAAAAATAAAAGTGAAAGGCTCTGTTTCACTTTCACGAGCTATGTATGTAGGCCCCAGCTTCGTTTTGTCTTGCCGCGCACACCCAGGTTTTTGACCTTTGACTTCTTAACTAGCAGTAACTCCTCCCTTCAATCCTAAAAATTAAAGTACCTTTGGTTTGGTTGCAGCAAAGGAAAGGAAATTGCTGGCGGGTTAGCGTGAGTGGTAAGTACTCTCCTTCCTTAAATAAGTGGTTGGGAGTTCGGTCCCTAGCTCTTGCGAATGGAGCAAATTCACAAGTCAGCTGTCTACCCCTATATGGGACTTCAGAAGAGCGAGAGATTAGTCTCACTTGATATGTGGGTGAGGAAAGGAAAGTGAAGAATTAGAAAGTGAGAGGGTGAAGATGGGAAATAGAGGATACTATGAAAGTAAAGTTTGTGAGAAAAAAAAAAGTGTCAAATGTAAAGGATGTGGACTAGGGAATATATGTAAATATCCAAAATGCCCCCACTTTTCTCATTTTTCATTTCCCTCCCACTTTCCTTAAGCAACCAAACGGCCACATACAGGATCAGTTTGGTTCACGAAAACTAGAATAAGGAAAAGGAAAGTTAGCATTTTGTATTGGGTTACACTTCCACCGTTTGGTTGCCTCATTCTTCTCACTTTCCTTTTTCTAACGCATACTCACTTAGCATTAAACACTTGTAAGGGGTTTTTTTTTTTTTGAACTGAATGTAATACTCACTTGTAAGGGCTTATGAAAGGAGCTTACAACCTACTCTCTTTTATATGTAATACTCCCTCTGTTCCTAAATATAAGATCACTTTAGGGAGGAGAGTTTATTCCTAAATATAAGATCACTTTCTAATTTGACTCAAGTTTTCCCTAAATTACCCTTATACTCCCTTCACCCAAAAATAGTGGTTTGAGGAAGGTGTGAGGATATTTTTAAAACTTAGCTGAGGGGTATTATGAATATTTCATGTAATCCTAACTTATTGGAATGTCTCCCTTAATCTCTCCAAATTTGGTAAAGTGATCTTATATTTAAGAACGGAGGAAGTATAAGGGTTCGGCTACCGAAACTCATTTCTTAAAAATCATGTAAATTTTAGTTAGCCTACAGTAGTTAAATATTTTTCCCACCTTCCTATTTATTATGATACTATTAGAAAAGAGAAACATGTGAATATTAATAAAGACTATAAAAGAGAGTTAGGGGCAAAATAGAAATAAACGTATTAAATGACGAGGGAGTGAAATGGTGAGCTTTTGTATCACCAAAATCATTCAAATTTTGAATTCTTATATTATGGATTGGATGACGTATATTAGTAGAGATAGATTTTCCATTATGTGTCCGAAAGGAAGCCCATTTTACCCTTCCTCTGTTCTTCCTCCTCTTATTCTTGTATCAGATCTCTTACTTCTCTCTCTTACTCTCAACAAAGCTTCATTCATATGAGTGACAACAATCTTGATCTTCTATGAATATTGTCACTAATATCAAAATTACGTGTGTGTTTGGTTGCCCAAATAAGCTACTTATTATAAAAAAGTAGTTACTTATTTCAAAAAAGTAGTTTATGTAAGTAGAATGTGTTTTTTGTATATTTGACTAGACTTATTTTTCAACTGACTTATTTGAATAAGTAGCTTATTTAATAAGTAGAAAGAAGTAGTTTACTTTCACCTTATAAGTAGCTTATGACGTGGACCTCACAAATTCTAACTTACATTTTGTTTTTTTTTCATCTCCAACTTACTTTTCAACATATAATCAACCAAACATATTTTAAATCAAATGAGAAAATAAGTCAATTTTTTCACACTTACTCTAAACATAAATCTTAATAAACAATCTGACTTCTTTTCAAACTAACTTAAAAATATGTCAACTAAAACATAAGTCGCCTTTCTATAAGCTTAGTCAAACATTCCTTCATGGCTACATCTATAGCTCCAGATCTGTAGAAAAAAAACAAGGATCTCTTTCTTTGGGAGAAGACAAATCTTTGCTCGGTTAACAATGGGGTTCGCGTTGAAGAAGGCATGAAAAGGGGGGGTTGGTTCCTCACTGGGTTTTGTGAGGTTGACACCTTTGAGTTGAGATCATTTTGACTTATTAACCTCATTTTTTGTCATTGTACGGGATAATGAGAAATATAACTCAAAGATCTTGTAAAGTTTGAAGTAATTAAATTTGCATTAAGGCCATCAGATTCAAATTTAACACACCCATTGACTTATGAAAATTGTTTATTAAGATTATTTATGAGATTTTGTTGATAGTTTGATACAACTAAATTGGAATTTGTGTAATCGAATTCAAATCTAATATGTTTTTGTCTTGTGAAAGTAAGTTTAAAATTTATTTGGATTATTAAATTTGAATTTTGGGGTGTTTAATTCCGAGTTTGAATATGTTGATTCGAACTTGATTAGTTTATGGAAGTGCTTCAACCCAGACCCTATCATTTTTTATTCTAACTCGAAAGTATTATGGACATTTCATTTGTTATTTCCATAAAAAAAAATAAGAAATTTCAGCAAACAGAAAATCATACTTTTTATTTTATTCAATTCCCTTCATGTGCCAACCAAATGAGATAACCTTCATTTCGTTTCTAATCCATTACATCCACTTTCTTTTAATTTCTAATTCCAGCACTCCAATTTCTTGCAAATATACTGACCCTAAGTTGTCTCTTCTTGAGATTACACATACTCATATAAACTCCATATGAGTTTGAGCCCCTCATTAATTTGGAAACAAATTAAAGGAAATTAAACCCGGATTGGAAGCTAGCCCCGTCGAGGAAAAGAGTCAGAGGGTTAGTACACAATTAACACGTGACTTACCCCAATAAGAAATTAAAAAGAAAAAATAAAATTAAACAAAAAATAATCAGATATTCATTCATCGTTGGACTAGAACAGGTTAGCACATCGAGTCTCCCGGTTGGGAACGAACGGGCTTCATGAGTTAATCCCGGTTTACTTCCTCTGGGTTAGTTTCCAACCTAATGGCGGGGTCAACCAATCCAGTCTAGGTTTTTTTATTTGTCGGAAAGGGTGTTACACAAATAAACAAGTTAAGTTAAAAAAATCAGGAGAATCAATTCGTTAATAACCTATTTGGCGTTTCTAAAATCTACCAAGAAAACTCAAATAACTCTTATATTTAGGAACATAAAGTAAGTTGTGATTCAATATAATAAAAAAGGAACATAAAGTAAGTTAAATAAACAATTTATATAAAAAATATTCAAATCAATTTATAAATAATTTATTTAATTTTTAAGAATTATTTATAAAAGTAAACTAATTCGTATATTTAAATAGAAAGGGACATTATTAAAGCCCTCTAATTACTCACCTACATTTTTACTCTCCCTTTCTAGCTGCTATCTTGTGTATTCCTATCCTCCCATTTTGATTATAAGACTTATCTCTATTTTCCTAAATATGTTGAACTGTTTTATTCACCTAAATACATGACTTCTAAAAGTAGGCAAAATGTCCAAATTTAATTAAAGAGCAAAAACGCTAATCTAATAATTAACTATTTCAGTTTAGGCAGAAATAATAAATGACTATTTCGCGGTGTATAAATAATAACTAACTTTGTGACCCGGTGCAAAAATATTAAAACCGATACTAAATGTTAATTTGTAGTTTTGTGGAACTTTTCTGATATTATTTCCTAAAGTAAAAATACCTTTTTACCCCTCACAATTAAAACTCAACAATTCTTCCTTTCGCCCTTCATCTTCCCATGCTAACTGGTATCAGCAAGGTTTTAATTGGGAGGGGCAAAAATGTATTTTTCACTTTGAAAAACAATATTAGAAAGGTTCCACATGACTACAGATTAACACCAGGTCCGGTTTTATCATTTTTGCACCGGGTCACAAAGTTAGATACTATTTATTTATGCACCGCAAAATAGTCATTTATTATTTTTGCTCAAATTAAAATAGTTAATTATCAGATCAGCGTTTTTGTCCTTAATTAAAATTAGATATCTAGAATAAATTGAACGCCCAGTAAGGTCAAAAAAAAAAAAAAGAACCAGTAAGGTAAAAAGAAAGAACGCCCAGTAATCTCTTATAATAACCCAAAGTAGAGCCCAATAGACAAGAAGCCCATAATAAGAAAGTTGTATATGTTTGTAGCCCTAACCCCAAACCCTAATCTCACCTCACCATCTGCAACTCAATTCGGCGCGTCTCTGAGAACTCAGTAATCGACAACAATGGGTGAGTTCCAATCCCTCTCCTCTCCTCTCCTCTCCTCTCCTCTCGTCATTACCCTTACAACGCGTTTCTATGAGTATTATAGATTTATAATATCATCAATCATCAATATTGTCAATTACAGGAAAGGTACACGGATCGTTGGCACGTGCGGGGAAAGTTCGAGGGCAGACTCCAAAAGTGGCGAAGCAAGACAAGAAGAAGAAGCCCAGAGGGCGCGCTCACAAGAGAATGCAGTACAACAGACGTTTCGTCACTGCTGGTATGCCTCACTTTCAAATTAGTGCAACATTAGATTAGGGTTAGGGTTTTTTAGTTGTTGGATCCTAATTTGGTCTGTGTCTTTTTTTTTTTTGCAATTGCAGTTGTGGGCTTCGGGAAAAAGAGAGGACCAAACTCCTCTGAGAAGTAATCAAAGGCTTCAAGGATGAGTTCTGTTTTTTTTAAGCTTATTGTTAGCTCAGACTATGTATGAAACAATGAATTTTACGAGAGATTTTCGTTAGTTAATTTTAATTTACACCTACCAGATTTACTTATTATTGCCCTGTTTGTCTCTTTGAAATTAAATGTCGACTTATGTTCTTGCTGGTTAGCTTATAGTAATTTCTGATGATCTGCACCTGCATGACTAATTTTGCCTAATATAATTACTTGATTTTGCTTTTTGATCGTATATCTGTTCTTTTGTTCACTGAAGTATATTATTTAATACATCAGCATGAGTTATGCAAGAACAGCTTTGTGGACATGATTATAAGTTCAGGAATTTTTTGTAGCCAATTCAATGTTAGAGGAGTTGATAGCTGTGTTGGTACTTTGCTTGTACTATGTTGTGGGTAAGCTGTAGAGATTTTAAGATAGGCCATATGTAGCGTCCAGCACTGCATTATTCAATTCTTTGATTCTCTGGATTTAAATAATTGAGAACTATCTATGATTTTGCCCATTTTGGTAGGCTTCGATATGAATTATGATCATTGAATACCTTATGTTGGATGGATGCAACGGATAGTGGATAATGGTGGTAGATGTCGGTCCGTGAATTTGGACCAAATTCTTTTTCCGTATTTCTAATAGGGCTAGGCTTAAAGAAATTGGATTTAGTCTTGAAAATCATTGACAATTTCCTCCAATAATGCTTAGAAAGGAGCATGGTTGCATGTAGTCATTTGAGAGGGCTGAAAAGATTACCTAATGTACCCTTTATTAGGGTTGCATATAGACTCTTGATACCATTTGGCTTTCTGTTGTGGGAATTCTTACCATCCGAACTGATATTCTAGTGAAAGTTCGGATCATTTCAGAGAGGGAGAGGGAGAGGGAGAGGGAGATGTTTTTTTAACTGGGAGAGGGAGATGTTAAAGATAAGTCTTTGGTGCTTTGCTAAATGTTCTAGTTGTTGAAAATGACATGGTTAGCCCTCAGCTTAAATGAGATATCCTGTTCGATAATTGATGAGGTATTTCTTTTCTCTCCTGTTGTAGATTATTCAACTAAACGAACCCATCTATTTTATAGCTAGTGCTAAAGTACAAACAAATATTGTGGTCTGGTAAACAGAATTGATCATTGATCAATACTTAAGTGGCCTTCAAAAATAATAATTATCATATGCGTAGGTCCGTGAGAGCATGACAACCAACAAATGTGTTTGTTGGTTTGATATCTACTCGAACTGACTCAAGCAACCAGTTTTATCCTAACTTAAGATGAATAATTTGATGTGAAAGAAGCAAGTTTGTTTTTGACATACTCGATACATTAGCTGTTTGGTTGTGGAGAAAATAGGAGGAAGAGAAAACGAATGGTACAGACTCAGAATTCATTTTAGGAAAAAACTTATATCAAGTTGCTTATATCAAGTTTATCCAATTCACCTATAAGATATTGCCACTTGTTCAGTTTTTCCACGTCAACAAGGAGGTGTTTGTTCTCTCACAGTATTCAATCCAAAAACCAAATAATAGAGAAAAAAATTATGAAACCTACGTTTTCCACAACCAAGAATAATAGAATAGGAATCGACATCGGCTTCTCAGAATCGAAATTGGCCCTTCATCCACATTAGCCCACCATAATATGGCTTTTTCTTCTCTTCTCTCAGTTTCACTAAAACCCCATAATCTCCACCACTCATTCCACCATGGCCGCCTTTCAACCTCCGTAACCGCTCCCCTCACAGTTTCCTCAACCATAAACCCTCTTCGTCTTTCCATTATCACTCCCTCCTACCTTCTTCTTCCTCCTCTCTCTTCCTCATGTACCCAACCCAAAATTCATCCCTCACCCATCATCGTCTCCGTGAATGAGATGGTGGAGCAATGAAGACGGAGAGAGAGGGGGGGTCACATTAATCACTCATCACCGTACATCACTGTTTCCTTTTTTATTCTTTTTTTACCTTATTTGATTATTTCCTTTTTCTGGATCTTTTATGTTTTGAAATTTGTGAGACAACATTGTTTCCTTTTTTTTTTTTCTTTTTTTACCTTATTTGATTATTTCTTTTTTCTGGATCTTTTATGTTTTGAGATTTGTGAAACAACAAACACCTCCTTGTTGACATGGAAAAAATGAACAAGTGACAATATCTTATAGGTGAACTTGACAAACTTGATATAAGCAACTTGATATAAGTTTTTTCCTTCATTTTATTGTATTTGACAAGAAAATGGGTTCACATGAATGTTGACACCCCACATTTCTCCTTAGCCTGTGTTTTTCCTAATAAAATATAGGCAATAATTTATTTCCTCTCCCATTTTCACCTTTACTTTTCTCCGCCCTAAATTTACTCTAAACCAAGCTAGCGCACAATAAAATCATGTGTTCCAATTCCATAATTTCATTGTTTTATTACTATGGCAAGGACATCTCTCATGGTAATCATTAGATGTTTTAAAAAACAAATAGAAGTATCGTTTAAGTTGTATAGCGTAATTTTGACTCACAGATGTTCACATTCTATCTCGAACCATGGTAAGAGATAGTAGTCTTTTAGCCATTCCTTCATCCAAATTTAGGCTGCCGAAAGTTTTCCATTTTTTAAAGTTTCGAGCATATCGTAGTTAAAAACTAAAAACAAGTGACTTCCAATATCATCATAATCAAGTAACGAGTCTGTGGATCCTCAAGGAAAAGGAAGTTTCTTGGTAGTGTGAGCTGTTCTAGCCAATTGATCAGCATGGGTGTTGCATTTTCAAGGTACATGTCTAACTAGAATGTCCCAATATCAGTAGTCTTCCATCCTCCACTATATATCGATAGGGGTGATTGTCGGAGCACCCTCTTGGAACCATATCCATAACTTCAATGGATGTAGTATTCACCTTTACTTGTCTATGGTGTTTTTACCGACATAAATGTAGACCCTGAATCACCCCAAAAGTTCTGCAATGAATGGGGGAACATTGGTAAGTTTACAGGTGAAGCCCCCGAGCTAACCACCCGTGGGGTCCCTCATAACACATCCACAATCACTGCTTACTATGCTTAAAACTTAGTCATTTGTATTAAGGTGAACAAAATTACGACATGTCGCATGGTGTGCTCTTCCATCATTTTGACCTTGGTTGTAGAAACTATACTTAGCTAGTAGGTTTTGGTCCCATGCTGCTCTAAGAAAACTATTGGTGTCACGGGTTATGTTTTCCTCTAGGTCTTCATTAAACAACTTTTTGCACCTGGTCACTCAAATGTCTTGACATTGGTAGCTAAAAAAGGGTAGATCAAATGTTTTTCTTCATGTACTCTTTCCCCACCTCTTTCTTTAGCTTCCACAATAACCATGCTTCACCCTCTAAAGCAAAAAAGTGATCCCAAGATGTAGGTGAAACTACCGCTTTCCATCTATCTATAGCGTTGTCACGGTCTCTAGAAAGGTGCATTGGGTTTTCTACCTGGTTGCAGACTAAGAGGCATTTTTCTATATCAACAATACCTCTTTTAAATCTTAGCTATTTTGTGTGGGTTTTGCCGTGAGCGAAAATCCACATGCAGGTCTTTATTTCCTCTGGAATGGACCACATCTCTAAATTGCTCCCCACATGGGCTCCCACTACTATGAATACTTGCAAGGAAACTATAGACAGAGTTAATAAAAAAGTCATCTGTAGATGGCTTCCAAATATATTTATCCTCTCCTTTCTCCTTACAGGGTGGGTAAGCACTCATGATTTCTGCAATGATGTCAAAGTGAAACCATCTTCCCAATTTGTTGGGATCTCATTCCCCGTTGGTGTAACATGGTCCACAACTTTCTTCTCTCTATAAGCAAACTGCTCATAACTAGGAATCAGGCAAATCAAGGGAGTGTTAAGTTATAACCAATCATGATACGGGAAGCTAAGGATGTTCTTTCGCCACCGTCTGTTTTCATCCTAAGTCCTTTAATGAATTTTCTCGACACCATAAAAATGCTATGCTAGATGAGAGAGGAATTCCATTTCTTATTAATATACTTGAAATTGGTTTTGTCGATACAATACTTTTAAATTATTTCTTCATTTTTTTATATCAAATCCATTCAAGCCTTGTTGACAAATCTTTGTCGACTCTTTTAGCGGAATATAAACTATTTTATATCACTTCTTTATGGCCTTAATATAATTATCAGTGGTGTTTTTCCGCCCCTCACTCTGGCTATTTTCAAATCTCTCATCATCTCATAGTGATGGGAATCACAAAAGACTCAGAAAGTTTCTAAAGAGATTTGAAGATTATCATGTTAGGATTTGATTATCATCGATTAGTATTTTTAAATTGTTCTATTTTAATTTTGAATTAATTGTTATCAATTAGCATTAAGTATGATTTATATTCTAAAGTATTCTATCATTAGGTTTAGGGTTTAGGTTGAGACCTATATATAATCCCTCAACCATTTGATTTGTAGACTTTTATGAATTGAATAATAATAAGAATATTGTGTTGTCTTCTCTTGCTCTCTTCTCTCTTATCTCTACCTTCTATTCTCTTCTTATTCTACCTCTACTTCTAAATTCTCATCCATCTTCTCTATTTTCACATTCAGTCTGCATCACATAGGGTGAAATTTTCCTCACATTTGACTTTTGAGTCTCGGATACCAATGGAATTGACCAAATTCCAATAGGGTGAGTCGGGAGTGAGTTCCATTAATGACTCAATTCTTAGTTATCAAAGAGCGTAAACCCTAAAGACATGGTTCCGATCCAGTATTGGCACCACTTGACCAAACATGTAGTTCCATTAAATATAAGATCACTTTCTATTTTGTCTCAATTTTGGTCCAAATTACCCCTATACTTCTTAGCTCCCTCACTTCTCTCTCAAATCTCTATTTGTCTTTTAAATTTAAGTGAGGGGTATTTTGGGAAGATCATGTAATCCTAATTCATTGGAAAGTCTTCATTAATCTCTCCAAATTAGCCAAAGTGATCTTATATTTAGGAACGGAGGTAGTAGTCAGTTGGGAAATAATAAGAGCTAGAGGATAGTTAAGCATTTCTTTATATTGAATCAATTCTTTTTTTTATCCATAATCAAGGTACACTCGACAAGTGAGAGACTAATCCTCCGCTGATTTGTTGACACCTCAATGGGTGAAACAGCTGGTCTTGGAGATTTAATACTTCTCCATACCCAACGCCAAGGATTGAACCCCAGACAATTGGTTAAGGGTGAATGAGTCATTGCCACTCAACCACACACCCCAGCTTATATTAAATCAATTCTTCATCTAAAGAACTTATTTAACTTTAAATCTTAAAAAATTTAACTAGAGTATTAAGGATTGGAGAGCATTAAACTATTTCAAATTAAAATCCATTTCATGAAAATTCCATTGTTTTCTAAACTAATTTTTGTCACACTGCCAAAAATTTGTTTGTTCAAATTTTTTAATCAATTTATTCCCAATCCACTTTGCATTTGAGACCAATGCCTCCGTAAGCTTAAAACAAAAATGGGTTTTACCACTTTCAAGAAGTGCACCTCCTTAACAGGCACCATGTAATATTGTATTCTCTTCTTACTTTCGTAAGAGGTGAATTTTCCTTGACAGTCAATAATTTAATTAGTGAATACTTGAATATCAAGATATGCTTCCTCGTGTAAAAAAGGATTGGATTTCATAAAACTCTATTCATCTTGTTTCTCCAAATAAACAAAAAAAAAGGAATATCAATCTTATTTAAGTTTAACCCATGCAATACGTCATTTATGGTCTGATCAACCACATCAAAATCTAAATCTAAATCTAAATCTAAATATATAAATATGACGTGTAATGTTCAGTTAGATGTAACACCGAAAAATAAAATCTATTTTATATCAGAAAAAAAAATCGAAATTAAGAAATCGCAAAAAGTGAACTGATTTTTTTATTTTTGTTTGGCCAGAACTGATTTTTTTATTTAAAATAAAATCTATTTAGGGATATGATTTTTGTGTGTATTTAAGGTCACACACGCAACAATTTGTCGCCCAAAAAAACGCGGTACGCGGAGGGAGAGGCTAATTGCTAATTGCTAATTGCTAAATGGTACAGTAATTGGTAATTACTGATCGTCGACGTCAGGGAAGGGGCAAAGCGGCTTCCTCTTTTTTATTCTAATCTAATCAATCATCAATCAATATTTCAATATTCAATTTACTAGCAGGAAGCAAAGGAAGGAACCTACCTTAACCAGAGAGACACACACATAACATAACATAACATAACATACCCAACCAACCACCAATCGCTCCTCCTTTCGCTTTCTTCCCAGAGCCCTAATCTCATCTCATCTCTCCGATTCTCTCTCCACGCCTTACCCTAATTCCTAATTCTCCATCAGGTTCCTTCCCTCACTTTTCAATTTTTGCGATTTCTTAATTTCCATTTTATGATTTTGTTCTGCGATTCTCGATATTATCGATTTCACGATCCAGCTCTTTCTTATTCTCTTTGTTGCAGGAGCGTATCGCGCTTCATTTGTCTCATAATCAACCATGTTTACTCGAATTTTCGGTAAACCTAAACAGGAAGCCAGTGCTTTGGCCACTTTGGATAAGTTAAATGAGGTTTCAACCATCCTATTCTTTGTTATAATCTTTCTTTCCATCTCTCCCTCCGATTAAATTCGTTATGATCGTTATTTTTGTCGGCGATTGTTGTTTATTTGATCATTATTTTAATCTATCTTTGAATTCGCTTGATTTCTTATTGCAACAGTGCTCCGAATCATAAATCTCATCACTTCCCAACTACACCTTTTATTTTATTACTACTTAGGTTTCTGATTGTAGTTTTTCATTGTTTATAGTATAGCTGGGAGATCTGGAAATCCTACTTTGTTCATTTTTGTATTGGTTGTGCTCTATTAGTCTTGTGGACATCTGTGGATTATAGCTGCAGTGATAACTGAATTATTTTGGTATTCATTGTTAGAACATTTTAGTGTTTTCTCTGAATTTCAGCCACTGTTGCCGCCTGTTAGTGGCGCAAGATATGCAGAGTAATTTGAGAATACGTTTAAACTTGTTTTTCCAATGTTGTATATTTTTATGGTTTGTGAAACATGGAACTTTTTTGCATGGATGCACCCATCATGTAATAAGGTTTATTTCATTCTTTATGTCAAGCTTTTGATTTGCTTGTAAAGGATACAATATGATTGTTTTCTTGTTTGAATTGTACATTTGTAGACACTTGAAATGCTAGAGAAAAAGGAGAAAGTACTTGTTAAAAAGGCTGCTGCGGAGGTTGAAAAGGCTAAAGAGTTTACAAGGGCAAAAAATAAAAGAGGTATGTTCCAAAACTCAGAAATCTTTGCGCTGGTGTAGATTGTGCAACTGTCTTCTCTCTCATCCTGCAACAGTATATCTGTGAAATATACAATTTAAGAAAACATATTATGTGGGGGTGCAAAGTTCATGTATCGTTTTTATGGTTAGTGTCTGTGTATGCATATGCTTAACAAATGGACACGTAATATGTAGGGGATCATTGTTATTAGATTTGGATACTGAGTCAAAGCTTGTAACATTTCTTTTGAATATTTACTTCATGCAGCGGCTATACAATGTTTGAAGAGAAAGAGGTTATATGAACAGCAAGTAGAGACACTCGGGAATTTCCAGTTGCGTATTCATGACCAGGTGTGAATGCAATTTTTATTTATTTTCAGACAGGGTACGAATTCATTGAAATTATTTTGTAACTTACGAGGGCTTGTGGTACAGATGATAATGTTGGAAGGTGCTAAGGCCACCACAGAAACAGTGGATGCATTAAGAACAGGAGCTGCTGCTATGAAGGCTATGCAAAAGGCAACGTATGTGGCATATTATAAAATATTAAATGATTTGTTCTACCAATGTACACATTTTTTTCACTTTTTCTATTTTCGCTCAAATGTGGAACTTTTTTGATGTTATAGTTAGTTTTGTTTATCTAGTTATATTGCTTGTATTGTTTTTTATGGTCTGGCTCTTTTTCATTAACAGAATGCTTGTTGTGAATTGATTATCTTTTTATATTATTTTACAGGAACATTGATGATGTTGACAAGACCATGGATGAGATCAATGAACAGACTGAGAACATGAAACAAATTCAGGAAGCATTGTCAACTCCACTCGGTGCGGCTGCAGAATTTGATGAGGTCATCTTCTAATCATTTTAATTATATTTGTTTGGAGAAGGCATATATATTTCTTTTAAGCAAATTTTTGTAAGGGATTATCGATCGTATATTGAATATTAAAGGATATCCAGACACACACACAAACACATATCTCTTTGAAATTGAAAACCCCTGTAAGCAAAGAAGTATTTTCATCATTGTTTATAATCTATCTACTGAGCATTCTTGTGTTCTTTCACTCTTCAGGATGAATTGGAGGCAGAGCTTGAAGAATTGGAGGGTGCTGAGTTGGAGGAGCAACTTCTTCAACCTGCCACTACAGCTCCTGCAGCACCTGTGCATGTCCCAGCTGGGAGGCAACCTGCTCGCCCTGCTCCACAGAAACGCACTGAGGAGGAAGATGAATTGGCTGCTTTGCAAGCTGAGATGGCACTTTAAGCAGGTCCTTTTCAGCTGCAATGCTATTCAATACGGTAGGTTATTTATGCGTTTATTTTAGTTCATCTGTGTTGCAACTGTTTACTGCAATTGGGTGACTAGTGCATGCAACATTTTGTTATTCCATTTTGAAATGAGTTTCTTGGATTGCCTTCACAAGGAAAACGTGGAAATCTTATTTTAGGCTGTTCCCATTGTAATTGATGTTTCTGCCAGAATTTTGCAGGTGCTGTGCTTGATAACGTGTGGCTTTGATTATGAATGGTAGCTACTGAGTTGGAGAATTCTGCATTTCTCAGCCTCCTGTATCCCTGTGATTTATTAAACAAACCAGCTGGTGTATATAACGGTGTCAAAAATTGAAAAGAAAGGCCCATCAACCCTTGCATCTATCACTCAAACGAGCTGTTTTTATTTATTTTTGAATATTGTGTGATATGTCGAAATTCTATTGGTAAATTTTAGACTGCTTTTTTCCATTTCTAGTGGTTGATGGAATGCATTTACATAGATCATATATTTTGGTGTTTATCCTGGCTGAAACTAATACGATTGTTTTCATTGAGGAGCTTATATTCTTGAACCAGTCCTCAATAAATAGAAGAAACGGTCAATGGGCGACTTAGTTTGTTTGCTAATGTGAGTGACAGGGTCAATATCCTGGTTTCATTTCTTGTTGGGACAAGTGCACAATAGTCCAAGTAAGAGATTTAATTTTAAAGAGGTCTCCGGATAAAAAAAAATTAAAGAGGTCCCAATGAACTACTCCCTCTGGTCCCTAATATAAAGCTAGCCGCCAAAAAAATGCTTCTTAAGAAAACATGAGAATGTTAGTTGGGTATCTGGAGTTAATGCTTCTTTTCCAATATTGCCCATATTTATAATGATACTTTTAAGAGAGAGAAATACATATGCATTAATAAATATGAAAGAGAGTTAGGGGTAAAGTAGAAAAAAAACGCATTGAATGAGGAGAGAATGTGAGATGAGCTCTTATATTAGGGACCAAAATCATTCAAATTTTGGCTCTTATATTAGGGATTGGAGGGAGTATTAATGACTAGTAAGTTATCTGAATTTAAATATCTTATTTGGTACAATTGTCTCTTTCTTTTTCATGGATTTACCTTTTCAGGGCTTGATTGGGATTGTTGTGTTTACTTTTGTTTCCGTGTCTTTCACTAGTAAGTTATGGTGAATTACGATTGGATTAAATTTTATTGAAAGTTTATTTCAGAAGCCACACTAAATTTAAGAATGGTATCCTAGTAGACTTCTTGAAGTAAATGTGATTGTTGTCAATTACATTCTTCGGTCCTAAATTTAAAATCTATTTACTAAAGTTGATTAGATTAAAAATGCTGGTTAAAACCATATGATATTATCAATACAATCTTACCATCCTCCTTTATATTTATTCTCTCTCTCTCTTGTTTAGTAAAGAGTATTACTATGGAAAATTTGAGGGGAATTGGGATTCTAGTGGTGGTTATTTGGATGCGTTAAGTTGGATCTTTAAAGCTGAACAAAATTTTAAATACCCTTAAATTTAAAAGATCTTATATTTACAACTAAATCAATACCCTTAAATAAGTTTTATATTTAAGACAGGAGGGAATATAAAATAATCTTAAAAGTTTTACTTTGGTGTTGTAGATATAGGTATCACTTTTATTTTTTGTTGGGCAGAGATATCATTTATAGTTTATAGTGTAGTATAATTTTGTCTATCTCATAAAAAAAGTATAATTTTGTCTAAATTTCAATCAGTAATCCGAATACGGCATTAAAATATCAACCTTTAATGCACATTACAAAATATAATTTTTTATAAAAAAAATGAAACCACTTTTTTATTATAATATAAATAGATAATAGCCTACTCTATGACACTAAGAATTCAAGGCATAAGACAACTCTACTGGGTCCAGGTTCAAAGCGTCGCGAATGGTCTGGTCTCCGGAGGTTTAGTTCTCTTGCTAAAATCACTCTCAGCAATTCCAAGTCTGGGTGGCAAGTGTCAACATGATAAATCAGAATGAAGAAACTATTTGAACGTCTGTATTGTCCATCCTCAATCAATTTTAAATTAGTTATTAAAATATAACTACTCTTATTAAATTGATTATAACATTCAACTTCTCTTCTTGCATGCCTACCTAGGCCTAGTAAGTTTTAACTATTACTCTTTCCGATGTTTGTTTAATGGGATATAAGTATTATTAAAAAGGACAAAAATGAGTGAAATTCTCAAACTTATTAACTGTGAAATGCAATATAGTCTTTTACATCATCTTTGGTGGAACATCTTCATGGAGCACGGACATGGATAAAAAGCAATAGGAAGATTAGCATGGGTCATGTTTATAGAGAAAGCAACTAGGTTGCAGATTGGTTGGAAAGGCGTGGTGGGCCGCAGCTTGAACAGAAGCATTGGAAGGGATATGATATTTTATGATGAATGATTACTCTTCACTTATTTTGAAATGGAAAAAATAACTTAAACCACATAAAAATCACAAAAGAATTTTCTTCAAAAAAAAACCTTCACATGGTGGATCCAAGCTTATCCTGTATCTAACTTCATATAAAGAAAATTACAGCCCAAATGAATTGAAATAGCGCAGTTCGCAGTGGGGTCACTGAATCTCTTCTTTCACTTCAGTATGGTTACTTCCTAGTTCCCCCTACTTCATGCAACACATATTATAATTAATTGATTTTTTTATACTTTCGATTGGAGGAAATATTTCACACGGATTAATTTTCTTAGAAGTAATTTGTATCAATGAAATTATAAAAAACCAAACCGTCATTACTCTCTCATAGTATCTTCCAATTAATTAAATCAACATTTTTTACTCCACAAATAAACAACATATTTTAAGTACTTTTAATTCTTTCTCATCAAATTCTTTCTTCATTTTAATTAAAAAAGGTTTATGTGGGGGGAAAAGGATTTAATGCTGTTGATTTTTTTGTAGGTTATCATATATTTTGGATCATGAATACTTTTTTAAAGGGGTGTTATCATATTGACAACATGGAGTATGTTTGTAAAGTTTTAATTTATAAATGTGAGCTAAGTCACTGAAGTATTGGCTTTTATCCATCAAGAACTAGTAACCAAAATCTTGAATCTTGGCCAGATTTTTTTCACCCCCACACTTGGGTTTGACGAATTCTTCATTATGTGTGTAGAGGCATGAGTAGTGATGATTGGTGAAGTTAGCTTAGGTCATGGGGATGGAAAAGCTGCAGTATAAACAGATAGTCATGTGAGCTGGTCCAACTCCAATAGAATCACCCATGACCCACCATGCAAAGACGTTGAATAAGTAAGTCATAAATGCAAAGACGTCGATTAAGTAAGTCATAATGGGATACTTGTGGATTTTTTTTTCCATGGATCATCTTGGAAAAAAGAGGTTACCCGTATTTTCTGATGGCTTTTGCATCTCATATTTATCTGTCAATTGAGGCTTATTATGGAGAGGGAATGTGTTTTTTTTTTACCTTAAGAAGGGAATGTGTTAGAAATTAAAATATTGAATGAACCAAATGGGCCATAAAAGTAAGTGTCTTTATTTGCATGTTTTCCGTGGCCGTTTCACTCAAAACTTTCACTTCTAGAGTTAAACTACAGAATCCATCCTTAATGACAAAATTTTTTCCTTCCTTTCAACTCCATTTTTTTCAACCAAATAAGAAGATATTTTGTCTTTCATCCCTCCCCTCCTCTCACCTCTCCTCCTAAACCCCCCAACCAAACAGACTAAATAAAATGTTCAGTCACTTTTCATTTATTACGAGATTTGTGTTGGTCATAAACTATAAGAATGCAGGTCATCGTATTGCAGGGGAAAAAAATTACTTTGGCCAAAGGGAAACCCAAAAAAGCCAACGATGAAGTTTGGACAGAGAGCAAAACTACTCTCTAGTCTCTACCAAATATTACATCATCGGCTATAGTGCATTGTTTTCATCAACAAAATCATTAAATTGAACATAATTAAAATGTCTGTCATTTAAAAAGTGGGCAGGAGCAAGCAGAACAAGAAGACTACTCGTACTTGAAGCAAATTGGACAGGAGACGAGCAAAGCATGAAATAAAAGAATTCCATTAAATAAAGATCATAGCTTCAACATATATGAACACAACATAGAAGACAACCAATATACAAAATCTCAAACTCAGGCCTGCCTTCATTCCCAAAGGCTTAATGAATGATGTATGTAAGAAGCAAAGCCACCAGCATTAGCACATAAGCTATCCCTTGATCAATTGCCATCCCTGTCAGGAAAAACAGCATTTAAAACAAACCATATGAGACCATAAAATCAACCCCATGAAATAATCAAAGACAAAGAAGAAATAAGTGATGATTGTATAAGATAGACATCAATAAAAAAAAGTACCATCACTTGTGGGAGGTGGTGCAGGAGCAGGGCTTTGAGCATTGATGGTTGGCACCACAAAAATCAAAGCAAGAGTGAAAATGGCCATAAAGAAGTATTGAAGTCTAAATGCAATAACCTCCATTGCTATACTAGCTATTAAGTTCTTAAACTATGTTGTAATGAGAGGGAGAAAAAGAAGAAATATGTATAAGAAAGTTGGGGGAGGAAGATGAGGAGGTTGAGGGTTTTTAAGCCTAGAGAGAAGAATCTTTGGAGGAAGAAGACACTCTGGCTGGCAACTAAGAAAAGGGAGAAACAAGAAAAGGAGAAGCAACATGGGAGGGGTGGGGCCCATTGATAAGAGTTGATTGATGACAGTTGTTTATATGAGATTGTTCCCATGTTACATTGTCCAGGCAATTTTTCGCTGTGATATACAAGGAGGCCTGGGCCACCCAGATTTTTGAAATTTTTTTAAGTGTTACTATTAACAACCGACTAATCTGATTTGTATGAATGTATGTCCATAGTAGAGAAACTTTACTACCTCTAGATAATTATCGCGGCTGCATACTCGTGGCTTGAACTCAAGACCACTAGTTAAAATAAAACAACTCTACCTGATTGATCTAAACGCTTGGTGGTTCTTACCACAAATATTGAAATTATTGTTTTTTGTTTTTTAAAATTAGTGTGTATGTGTGTGCGCGCGCGCATATATCTATACAATCATAATTATTTTTGTTTTTCAAATTAGTATCTATACAATCATAATTTATTACTCTCAAAATTATGAATTTCATGGAATTGATTTTTAAACTTTTAAAATAGTCATCAATTAATAGTATGGACAATTATTTGTTTATCATATTTTTTTTTTGATAAAAAGACAAAATGATATTAAATAAAAATGATTACATGGTTTTTACAATATCATGGAAAATAAAAGGAATAACAACCAACCATTCATCTGAAACCAAACAAATAGAAAGCAAATTAAAAGGATGAATTAGAGAGGCTACATCTCTGGCAATGACATGTGTGACCGATGGAGCCCAACAATGGAAGTCAATGTGTCACTTGCGAATATTGTAAATGATAAGAAACTCCTTAAGCAAGCATGATTGATGTTTATTATATAACTATATGATTATATGTACATACCAAGAATTACGAATTTTGTTTAGTTTCATGGAAAAATTTACTTTCCATATATGCTTTCACATAAACTCATAGTCATAACAATCTGATCAATTTAATTAATCATATACTTACTTCTAAATGCTATTTTTATTCAAATACTCAAAAAATAGATAAAAGGAGTGCATGTAAAATTTTTGAAATTTGAATACTCAAATAAAAATTTTTAGAGTTTAATGGATACTAAAAATAGAAATTATTTTAATTTTCATTTATCAATTTTTTTTTCTCAAATGGACTCAAGGGTGCTTTGTTATTAGGCCTCAACAACCAATATAAAACTATGTCAAATCTCATAAAAATGATTCAATAGTAGTATTAGTGTAATACGATCTTTGTAACCCTACTTCATAAGATAAGATTTTGTTCTTTTTTTTGTTTGAACTCAACAAAGCCTTCTCAACAAAGAAAAACTAAGAATGAGTGGAGAGAGAGGAAATTTGAAAAATGATTACTGTGTGTTTTTTTTTTTTTAAAAAAGATATAATATAATGTACTCTATAAAGTATTATTGTACAGACAAATGATTCGGTTGAATCCTGGAATTTTAAATCCTTTTCCACCCCTCAAATATCGAGACATTATTGAGCCGTTACATTGGACGGCGACCGTTGGCTAGGACTGCATGTAGTGGGGTCACAAATACAACTCATCCACGACACAGATTGCAGCACTGAGGGCCGTTTGCTTCAATTATTTTATATTCCACCATCAAACTTATACTGAATGATATGGGGATGAACATCAGTTAGTTGAGAGAAACAACTCATTATGATTTATCCATGTTATTTAAGTTGAGATTCAAGCAATGTAAATGGAAAAAAAAACAGTTACATGGAACCGGATGTTAGTTGTTTTCTCTGATGCATTGCACTTAATACAATATCAATGTTTATTCTTTATTTAACATTTTTGTATAATGAAAGAGACATAAAAGCATGTCAACAAAGGTTAGTCTCATGGCGCAAAAAAAAAAAAAAACAATCAAGGTTGATCTTATTGAAGAGAATTTGAGAGAAAATTGAGCTGACAAAATAACACTCTTATTAATCAATCATAAAATGAATCTTAACTCACATACAATTGACCATTGTGGTTTATACTTTATATATACTAAAACAATTACAGGAAAACTGAACTTATAAAGCCTAGTATGCCTAGCCCACAAGGAGTTGTGTCCTTGTCCTTGTCCGCCATAGGCAAAGACGATGAAAGCATTCACGCTAAAAAAAATCTTTGATCTGATATGAAATGAACGGCTTAGATGGGATCTTAGCCAATTCAAGAATCCTTCTTGATTCATCGATCAAATGAGAAAAAGAAGAGAGAAATAAATAAAAACGGGCTTGGGCTCAAATCTTGAAAAAAAAAGGGAGCAAATTCTTGATTAATCGGTCATATATGCAAGTTCAACCAGAAAAAAAAAATCAACAAAATCTCTCTAAATCTAACAATTCATTGATTTACAGACTAAAAACAAAATGATGATCAATGTAAAAGAAATCTCATATTAATCTCCCATTAAACTAAACCAACAAATTGTTGAGCAAGGAACCGTTTTCCCCAAATTCAAAAAGGTATAATCATTGCAAAAATATGTCTAAGCAAACAACAAATACGTGGAGTCAACCTGAATGGATGGAAGACTCAGAGTGGAACGCAGAAAGAATAGAAGAGTGGGATGCGGACCGCAATAATCGCCGCCGTCGCCGTCGTTGGGGTCGGCGACGGCGACGAGAAACGTGAGCAAGGGGCGGCAGCCCGAATGCTCACGTGTCATAGATTAGCAGCTGATTTTTAATTTTTATTTATAGTTAGAGAATGTATGAGCGGATTCTTAGTATTTTTTTTCTTTTTTTCTAGTGAGAGCATATCTCCACGCTTGTTTGTGCATCGAAGTTGTTCAGTACTATCCCGTTGCTGATAAGTCATCCAATTCTCTTTTCAGCTAACGTTGTTAGTAAGTAGAAGATATATGGCTTTCTTTCAGATCATGTTCCTGAGAAACTATCGGCTGAGGATGCACTGAGAAAGCTGCAAGCAGCAATTTTATCTGAAATGTAAAGTAATACTTGCTTATTGAGGCTCTGATACCATAAAAAGAATTTGAGAGAAAATTGAGATGACAAAATAACACTCTTATTAATCAATCATAAAATTAATCTTAACTCACATACAATTGACCATTGTGGTCTATATATACTGAAACAATTACAGGAAAACTGAACTTATAAAGCCCAGTATACCTAGCCCACTTAAGGGCCCAGCATTCAAACCTATACAATAAACTCTAAAATTACACCAAAATAAATTCTTTCACTAACCTAAAACATTTAAAATCTAACCTAAACTCTCAACACTTATTGATAAAGAGTTGACTTATCCATAAGCTTATATTGAGCTTAAATTCTCCCCATCTGTATGAGAATCTAGTAAGTATACAATTGGCGAATCCTTCTCATTTTGAATTATTTTCTTTAAAGACTAATTATTCTTAATTATAGTTTTATCTCAACTAACTCAAACTTTTATCTTGTAAGAAATCAACTAGCTCAAACTTTTATCTTGTAAGAAAATTATAGAAACAAAGGTAATAAGAGGATCCGCATGCAGGTTCAACTTCTATGGGCGAAGAGTAGGTGCAATGATGAGGATTTTCCGGCAGTTGTGAGGAAACAAGTTTCTTGTATTAGCTGGAGGGTAATGTGTAATGTCTTGAACATGTTTAAAGAGGGTGTAGGGATGAAACACTTGCTTTTGGTTTGAGAATCTGCTCAAGTTGAATATTCTCATTGATATCATAATTGAGAGAGGCTTTATTGACATCCCATAAAAAGTTGCGGACTATGAAATCCAATGGAGGAAATGGGGCCATGAAAGGCTGGGAATCTGGTTTGAACATCAAATTAGCTTCCTTGTGGGACCATGAAAGGCTGGAATCTATACAGTGTTGTCATGCCTGAGAGTGGACTGCTCTGTTTGGTCACATTTGTTGTGCCATATGGGTCTTTTCAGATGCAACCAAGCTTTTGGGCAGGATGAGCAGAAGCTGGGTTCTTTCCACAATTGCTGAGATTTTACTGGACTAAAACGAGGGTTTAAATTGAGTGCAGAAGCAATAAGCTATGGACAAATGGACAATAGGTTGTTATGTGAATAATCCCAGTAAGAACGTTTTATTCTTTAGAGACTGGCTTCTTAGTTTTGTAACTTTTCATCTTATGTATGGAGAATTTTACTTATAAGCTCATCAGCTCGATAGGAATGCTCACTTAATTGATGAAAGTAAAGCTTTTCCCTCTTTGATCAATGTTAGGTTTTTTGTTCTGTCGTTTTCTTCTTGTATCAATGGTTGTTTTAATCGTCAAAGCAGCAAGAATGACAAAGTCATATGGACAAAGTAAGAAAGAAACAATTAGATGCGACAAAGTTTTGGTTGCCTGCATGTTCACCAAGAGTCACATGGCCAAGTCAGAAAACCAATTCAAAAGCATGGAACAGGTTCAATAATGACCTCTTATTGTCAAAAGTATCATATGACAATTCCTTGTATTTCTTAATATAAGATTTTTTGTCTGAAGCATTGATTTTATTTGCTAAGAATCTTTGTTTTCTTTTGGCCAACAAGAATCTGTTTTATTCATAACTAATTATACAAATTCATCAAATTAAATTAATGAACTTTATTAGAGATAATCATAAAATGTTAATAACACCAACTAATTTTAAATGAATTCCATAACTTGATAATACTCCCTCCGTTCCTAAATATAAAATAACTTTGGAGAAGTGAATAAGTTCCTAAATATCTTACACTTTCTATTTTGTCTCATCAATTTTGGTCCAAATTACCCCTATACTTCTTAGCTCCCTCACTTCTCTCTCAAATCCCTATATGTCTTTTAAATTTAAGCGAGCGGTATTTTGGGAAGATCATGTAATCCTAATTCATTGGAAAGTCATCATTAATCTCTCCAAATTAGTCAAAGTGACTTAAAACAAAATTGAGAGATAAGCGGCTCATACAAAGTTACAAACAACCTAGTCGCATGCCAAAATATTAGTAAAGATGAAGGTATACTAAAAATGAGGGACAAGATAAAAACGATTGATTAGTTAATAAGTGTAATATTATGACAGAAATTTATCGGTAAGAACAAACTTCAACTCTCTAACTTTGAGAAAGCACTTTTGCAATTATGTACTTCAAGGGTGTGAAGATATTAGAAGTATGGTTCTGTCATCCTTCAGAGTAAATTATGTTTAACTGAATTTCTCATATACTCGAGAACTTCAGAAATGGATGTCTATGGTAATTAGCTCATTATCATGACCAGAAAATTGAACAAAAATAGAACCCGAAATTTCTGGCCACTGTTGAATTTAAAACCCTACTCAAACTTGTAAAACTCAGGCTCTTGGAACATTTATTTTTTTCCATTTTGAATAAAAAGTAGCGAGGACATATTCACAATAACAAATACCCGCATCCTCCAAGTGGAAGGTATATAAGCTTTTGTGAAACAATTTAAGTAGCCTCAGCAGACAAAGGGAACAGAATAAGCACAGTAAACACCATTAGGCAAGCATACCAAACACTTCAGGTAAATCCTAAGTTTAATATTTCCAACTACCTCTTGGACTTTTCCATTCAAAAAGTCTTGCTTTTTTTAAGCTTGTTATGCTATTCTTGAAACTTTGATCAAAGTTAGTTAGGGAAGTGAGGATAAGAAAATAACATGTCACTGTTCTTTGAAGATGCCATAGGAATTAACCATAATCAGCTTTACTTTATGAAGATCAGTAACTGAGACAGACAGACAACAAGTGGCCTTAGTCTTGGCTCAAAGTTCCGGATCACCAACAACCCTGAGGGGAAGAGGTGCTAGCTCCAGATAGTCAAAATCATCTGTTATTCCGATCTGCATTTAGATATTGAGATGCAAGACATAAGGAAACATGAGAAAAACGTGGATAAACAACCATACTGGCCTTAAAGTAGGCTGTGTTCTAAATACAGTATGCATCAGAATATAAACCATCATCTTGTTGAAGTGACTATGAAAGCCAAAAGAAATCCAATGCATAGAGTCAAAGAGTGGCATCTTAACAGGGAGTTTGAGCATCAAGCTTTACATAGAGGGGCATTACTGACCTCATTATACACGTTTTCAAGCTGCTCCTTGGCCTGGGGGAAGTTGTTTGAACACCACTGCTTCAGGGTGAATATGTTGTCTGCAGATATTTTTTACAGCCACTGTGATTTGGAGGTTCTATGCAGCACAACCCAGTGTGGCATATAATGAAACTATACACCCTCCCCTAGTAAACCCAATTCATTGAAATAGAAAGGAAAAGGAAAAATGAAAACATATGAAAACCTGTCCATCTGTTGGCTGTTGTATGGGCAACTTCAATTGCTTCCTCTGCAAATATCGATATTAAATTATCAATGATCTCCACATGATGAAAAGCATCACATGTCATGAATTCAACTTCTACGAGTATATTTTAACAACGAAAGCGCCAAATGAAACATTCTTAACTCATTGCATCAACGGCGGCTGGATCATTGTCTGCATACTTTCCTAATTCTTCCTGAAATCATTGAATATTAGTGGATTGCGATCATGGATTTTATTAAATTATGGTCATACTTAATGCAGAGTGAACAACTAAACTGCAAGCCAACCTTCAACTCATTATGCTTCAGCTCAATGGCTTTTAGATCTGCTAAGGCCTCCTCTCGTTCATCCTGGTGAAGATACAATTGACACTCTAGCAGCAAAGCAAAATGCAAACGATGCTCTCATAACAAATAATTAATCATAACTCACAGATTCCTCTCGTCCCTTCTTCAGCGCCTCACACTGATCAGCAAGCTCTATATACCGCTTCTTGTTGCTTTTTAAGTCAGATTCAAGTTTGTGGTAAACATTCCTAAGCTATACAAAATAGTATCAACATTTTAATCAAGTTGCAGTCAAATAATCTGTAAATTAGTAACCAAGTTAATCAGCAGATTGTCACTTTGCCTCATAGTTTCACCTGATTTCCTGCACAACTTGGAAGACTCCAAAAGTACACCTGACATCCAAAATATCAAACCAATTGTGTCAAAGCCAATCTGTGAGAGTAATCTATCCGAATGTCAAAAACTACTTACAATTTCCATTTGTCAAATGTTAAGCATCTAATGACCCAAACTACTCCTCCCACCGTTCCTAAATATAAAATCACTTTCAAATTTCAATTTGTTCCTAAATATAAGTAACTTTCTAATTTTACTCATTTTTTCTCAGATAAAGCCTAATAATGCTTATCTATAATAAACAAGCAAGAGAGAGAGAATAAAAGTATATAATTAGGGAGATTAGTAATATCATGTTCTAATGACTAGCTTAAATAGCATCCTTAATCTAATCAAATTAGAAAGTGATTTTATATTTAGGAACGGAGAGAGCATAAACCAAAGGACAAGTATTAAATTGAGTGTGTATTTGTGGATGTAAACTTACAGAAGTTCCTATCTTATCTTTGGAAACAAGGTCATCGTCCACTAAACTTTGGATGACATCCTTGACGGACTGAGAGATGACACCTTTCTTAGGACCTAACTTCTCAAGCTCCTTAAGCTACATATACATACATATAATAAATGAGTTGATAATGAAATGTACAAGATTGAATGTAATGAGGCTATCAAGTAGGAGATTAGACGGTAAGAAACTAACAAGGTAAAAGTCTTGTGAGTCGTAAAAGATTTGAAGCATCTTCTCGCGCTTCTCTTCCAGAGAAAGACCTCTTTTCTTCGACTGCACCGTAATTAAAAAAAGCAAAAACACAAACAAATTGACGAACAATTTATATATCAATTGTAATCGTAAAACAGTGTATGGAAGATGCGGGAAAGAAATTAGGCATTCGCATTCCATATTTTAATTTTTGTTTCGGTGATTTATTCGGCACCTTCACCGACTCATGTAATATTGGACGAAGAAAGCGAAAAGGAACGAAATGAGAAAAGCGAGCTCAGGATTCAACTGTTGAAGTAAGCAAATTCGTACTGATTTTCACAAATGTGACGTCAGATAGTAAGAAATGAAATAGAGATATAGAGAGAAAAGAAGTGACCATGGCGAAGCGAAGCAGCGATCAGAGGTGGAAGTTGAAGTGGAATGAGGAAGGTAAGAAGTGAAGGAAGATTTTCGGAAACGCGGCTTTTCCTTGCGCCACACAATTTCTCCTTGGCGGGAAAAGGAGCCATCTTGCCCTTTTTTTTACAAAAAAAAAAACTAAAAAAGTCAAAAAGGCAGGTTTCTTTTGTTTAATACTCTCTCCGGTCCTAAATATAAGACCTAATTGACTTTTTTGAAAAATCCTAAAAAAAACAAAATCAGTTAATTATAAATTGATTTATCTAATTTTTTCCCTTAAATTAGTTTATTTTACTTATAAACTAATGGATAATCAAAAAATATATCAAATATGTCATCATTTAATAGACTATTTTGCAACCTTAACCTCTCCAAGGTCCAAGGTTTCTTTGACTCGCATTGACAATTGAGTGATTGAGTAATCTATACTAGAGGAATATGAGTGCTACCAATATACCTATCTCCTTAAAAGAGCGCTTCCAAATTCGAGCATACGTTCTTATTCTTATGGGATGAACCACTTACTGGCTTAACCAACTACTCATTGATAGACCTGTTTTTTTAATTGGGTCAAACTTAGGTCCAGTTTGTCCAGTTCACCAATTAAATCATGCCAGGTCATCTCACACTAATAGTCCCTTTCTCTTTCTTCTCCCTTCCCTCTCATGTCTCACCCTTCCTTCCCTTTCTTCCCTCTTTTAGATTCTTCTCACCCATTCACCATCAAAACTCAAAAACTCAAACTTTCTCTACTCGTACATTTGATTTCGAAATTAGAGAGATCAGAAGCATGTATGTTTCAAACAAAACCTGAGAAATCAGCGTCACTCACGCCCTTCTCCCTCCTCACCTATTTCTATAATCAATAATCATCGTTCAGATTTTTTCTTTGGCTTTGAAAATAAATTCTGTGGACTTTGAAAGGAGAACTCCGATTCACATGATGTGGAGATTGCAGTAGAAAATGGGAGAGATGATGAACTTGGTGTTGTGGTGGATAAGAGACCAATGTCTCGGTGTTTCAAACTGAAGGGGAAGGGTTGCTGGAGAGAGAAGATTGGAAGGAGGATGAGAGAGAGAAACATAATGATGATGCGGCAGATTCCTATTGGTGAACTGAACAAACTGGACCAAATGCACTTGACCTAAGTTTTTTCCTTTTTAATTGTCAAAAAAGGCTTGTTTTCTTCTAAAAAGAATGTAGTAAAAGAATGATACTTAAACTTTAATACTATCTCCTTCTCTTATTATAAGATTTAAAAATTAAAATTTATTGTATTTATAAAAAAATAAAAAAATAAAAACAATAAATATGTCAAAAATGTAACTTAATGTGGATGAAACTTTTAGCTTAAAATTTGGTGGTGGTTGTGGTGGAGTTCTTAGGGATGAGTTAGGACGTTTTATTATGGGTTTCAAGCAAAGATTAACTGATGGTAACAGCTTGATTGCAGAAATCTGGGTTATCCTGTCGGGATTGAAATTGTGTTGGAACTGGGGAGTTCGTATGAATTTGCTCTCCATGTATGAATTTGCTTTTAGAAATAAGGGATTTATTGGCGCAGGACTGGGAAGTTGAGCTGCTAAATATTCCTAAGAGTGCAAACAAAGTTGTTGATTTTCTGGCTAAAGACTCCCTTAGCTTATCTACTGGTTTTTATACTGTAATGTCTCCTTCAATAGAATTAGCATATCTAGTTGAGAAGGAATGTAATAAGCCTACATCTTTAAGGGTTTCCCTTCTTTTATTATAAAAAAAATGTAACTTGTTTTACAATTACCTTTGCTATTAAAGATAAAAGAGAATGTGTAGAGAGGAAATAATGAAAAAGAATATGACCATAAAAAAAGTAACTATGAAAAAAAATATCTGAAAAAGATAAACAAATGACAAATGAAAACAAAACACAATAAATGTTGAGACAAACCAAAAAATGAAACTTAAATTTTGGGACACACATATTCGCAAAAGTGAAACTTATATTTAGGACCGGAAGTAGTAGTTCTGTAGTTTTATATTACTATTAATCTCTCTCATTGTCCTTATTGAATGTAAGCACATATGAAAACAAATAGGGAAAATGCCATTTAAATCCCTCCGAATATACAAAAGGACAATTCAGGAACCTAAACTTCCAAAAGGACCATGACGAAACCAGACACCTACTTGACATTTGAAAATGTTGTAAAAAGACTTGACTGCCCTCCCAAAACAAAAATTACAAACACCACACTCACAAGCCTACTCTGCCGTCTTCTCTAACATTAAACCCTTAACCCTAACTCAGTCGTAAACCTCACCTGACTTTCTCCTCTTCTCGGCCACCAACTCCTAAATAACCCGCCTCTCCTCCGTCGGTAGGTCTTCAGTTTTAGTGGCTTCGTGTGCTTCGTCTGCTTCTTTGGCGGCTGTTTCGACGGCTTCGTGTGCCTAACATTTGAAATATGAACCCTAAGTCCCTAACATCAAACCCTCCCCCTCAGACGATTAACAATTCTCATGCCAAACCATAACATTTGCTGTGAATTGAAGGTAGCTAGGGGGCGTCAACAAGCCATGTATGTGATGATAAGGTTAGTTGCCCACACCATAAAACTGCTATGAATGGGGATGTAGCGAAGTCAGTGAATGGGGATGTTGTCTCAGTTGGAAAAAAATTTAAATGGCTTCACTTTGTTGAGAAAAAGGCAATAGTAGTTTGGCTGATGAATGAAGTTAGGGAGCTAATTCAAGCAATTGATGCCACGGAATATGGATAGCCAAGTTTGTGATTTGGGAGAGGGTTTTTTTGTTATCATCATTGAGAAGGTTTGCACTCAATTCAATTCGATCAAATAGCCATGTTTGTAATTGGTGCCAAAATTTATTTTTTGTGGTTTTCTACATTTTTTGTCTATTCATATATAGCCTTTGTTTCATTCTCAATAAATTTTCCTAATTTATTTATTATTTGATAATTTCTTCCTTGAAAAGAAGCTTGCAAGCTGTTCTGTCATAGTGTTTATTTTCCTCATCTACTTAACTATCTCAATTAGAAATGGGTTGTGCTTAAAATTCTACAAAGCATCAAACAGCTATTGAGTTTTTTCAAAAACTATTTTTCTACCCATTCATGTTTTGTGGCTTCATAAGTATCCTATGTTTATACATTTATTGCTGTATTATACTAGTTTTTGTTGGATAGCTGAGACTTGAAGTAATTTTTTGAACCTTATCATGTGGAACTGCATTTGGTGTAGGTATGAGAACATTCTTATGGCTGTTGATCTTGTTCTTGAAGCTTTGCCAACTTTAGTGCATCATAGCACAACCATTATGGCATCTAATAATGGAAGGATTTCAGGGTCAGCAACACTGGCATTGGGTCATTATTTGTTGAAAAAAGCAGCAGTGTGACTACTGTTATTGAGTGGGAGAAATGTGTCAAGGCTACAGGCGATAAAAGACTTTCTTCTGAGCTTGATCTTGATGAGTATCTTTGCCAAAAGATAGCTGGTGGCAGGTTATCCATTATAGGATTGGGTATGAGAGACATAGTGCAACATAAAGTAGAAGATGCATTGCATTATCTCGTTGGAAAGGAGAACACGGCCTTTGCTGGTGCACGAAAAGGTTCTGTTGTAGAAAAATGGGATAATGGATATCAAATTGCTCAACAAATAGTCACATGTTTGATTGATTGCATACGCTAATGGTGCTGGTGTGCTGCTCAAGAAGGAGATCCCTCTTTGGTCTCTTACGTTGTTTCTGTCATTGTTGGTGTAACATCCTAAAAAATTTAATACAGGATCAGAGAGTGTTTTGGGAAATAATAAATGGAGAAATTGGAAATCTTGGAATTTTTAGGAAATTTGGTGGTTAAAATGTTGATTAAAAAAAATGGATTTTGGTAAGATAAAGGTGTGTTTGAAAGGTGGTGGAGTAATTGGGAGGTTAGGGAGCTACTTTGAATGCCAAATGATTATAAATGAAGTGGTTTAAGTAAGTTATACATGTTTTGGTGATTTGGCAATAGTTAGGGAAACCGTTAAAATTAATGCTTTTGTAGTCAAAAGTAAATGGATGTTATCATGGAGTGTAAAGAAAGTGTGTGAGACTAAGAGACCTCCTTGGTGTCAAATTAATATTAATGAGAGGCTTTAGGTGATTAAAATGAAGTAGTGGTAATATTTGAAATTGAGGAATGATGATTGGGGAAATGAAATAGTATGATTTGTGTGAATTGCTGTGATTACCATCTATAGTGATTAGATTTAGATTTATTTCAATGGCGAAGAGGATGAAGGAGGATATGGGTCGGTGAAACCTAAGTTGTATTGAGTGAATGGAGTTGTTGGATTATAGTTGTGAACGTTGGGATGATGATACAATGGTATGATAAGATAAGAAGTTAATTTAATGATCAGAGATTTCCTGGGGTTTTTTAAAAGATGGGGTAGTACACGGGTAGATAAATGTAGTATTTCACTGTAGTATTGTACGATGCTTAAATAATAAAGTAATAAATTGGAGTAGCCTAGAAGGCGAGTGGTGAGAATAGTGAGAGGACGTATATAAAAGGGGTATGGTTAATTGAAAAACATGCTCTAGGCAATATTTTTGAATAGTTAAAGGATGGTTTGTATGAGTTATTTGGTTGTTCGAAATCCATTGAGGGAATATAGATAGAGGATGTATAATCTTAATTTTAGGACTGACCTTAATGGTTAGGCAATTGCCGTTTAAGTGATGTGAGAAAGAAGTAGAACATAAATAAAAGCCGGGTAAATAGGCAGTTATTGTAAAAGAAAGGGATCTATAAGGAATATATATTGTCATTTATTAGGTTGCATCCGCTTCCGCATTGGTTTGTAGTTAATTTGGACGACTGATTTGTTAGAGTTAGTATGTTACAGTTGGAACTTTAGGGCAGACCATAGCAAAATTACCTGATTTTTCAGTTGGAAATATTGACTCAAGTACAACATTGGCTACAAGTTCATTGTACTATGTGTGCATTGTAAGAATGATCCATGTAATGATCCATGGATAGAAACATAAAGGTGTTTTATGGGACATACTTTTGGTGTAATGATCCATGTATAGTCTTTGCTTATTAATGACAAATATTTAGAATTTCAATTAATTGTTGCAACATACCCATTTACAATTGTAAAGTACATATTAACAGCTGGAACATGTCAATTAACAACTGGAGCATAGCAATTAACAATTGGACCATTTGAATTCATTTCTCTGTTAACAAATGTGCATTCTCTATTAACAATTGCAACGTACTATTAACAACTGAAATATAACAATTAACAGCTAGAGCATAGTCATTAACAATTGGGTCATTTGAATCAATTTCCATGTTAACAAATATGCATAGTTTATTAACAATTGCAACGTAACGATTAACAACTGGAGCATAACAATTACCAACTGGAGCATATTCATTAATAATTGGGTCATTTGAATTAACTTCCATGTTTACAAATATGCATTATCTACTAACAATTGCAACGTAGCGATTAACAACTGGAACATATCAATTAACAACTGGACCGTATTAATTAATAATTGGGTCATTTGAATTAACTTTTCTGTTAACAAATGCATCTTCCCTATTAACAATTACAACATACCTATTAACAAATGTGCATTGCATTGCATATTAACAATTGCAACGTAGCTATTTGTGTATATTCATTAATAACTGGGTCATTTGAATTAACTTCTCTGTTAACAAATGCATCTTCTTTATTAACAATTACAACATAGCTATTAACAACCAGAGCATAGACATTAACAATTAGGCCATTTGAATCGATTTCCCTGTTAACAAATGTGCATTGCATATTAACAATTGCAATGTACTTATTAACAAATGGAACATACTAATTAACAACTGGAGCATATTCATTAATAGTTGGAACATTTGAATTAACTTATCTATTAACAAACGCATCTTCTTTATTAACAATGGAAGGAGATACATAACCATAACCATTACAGCAAGTATGACAGAAGTTTTATAAAAGATGGATCCATCTTTTATAAAACTTGAGCTACCATGGTTATGACATATTTTGAGTACATGTGGCAACACTAGTATCTTGAGCTAAAATAGCTAGGTAATCTTCTTCTTAGTATCTAATGTTGAAATTCCTCTGTCTTTATATTACACTCTTCCAAATCATCTTGTTGAATCTCCTCTCAGCAGCTGAGCTAGTCTTCTCCACCTTTTCCATATATTTCCTCCTCTCATGTTCAAAGAGTGCTTCCCAAGCTCTCACTGCCTCCCGGTTCAAAGTGCTGAAACTCGAAATGCTGCTGATCAGTGTTGTTTAAGAACCTCTGAATATCAAGTTCCATGCGCAAAACTACAGCACAAAACAACCAGAAAGTTGAATAGAGACATTGGTTAGGAAAGGGAAGAACATGAAAATAACCCAAACTCTCTAAGATTAAACCAAGTTGCAAGAAAACCATAAATCCATTAGCCAGGCCACCATTCAAGATCTCAAGCTGAAAGAGTATGACAAACATTGGAGCCAAGTAAACAATGCTCCAGCTACTCAATACGAAGTGGCAAATTATCATGAATAGCAAGAGAGTATTTTAGCCCCTCGCCCAAATATACACAACCTCACAGTTATTTTATGTCATCATGTATGTCAGGGCACACACTTTCAGTGATATTCATATAAGCTGAAAAAATTTACTAATCTTAAATACAGGGCTTTGATATTAAAAGTTCAAAATTACATCTAGTAAAAGACTTGAGCAGAGTTCATCCAATAAAAGTGAAAAGGATTTACTAATCTCAAATTTATAAGGAAATAATTATGAGGATGCAGATCAACATATTGATGATCTAGGTTTAAAAGGCCTGCAATTAAACATATAAACAGAGCACCCATATTCTAGGTTTAAAAGGAAACTTGTAATTCTAACCAAAATGTAGTGGAACACGATGAACACGAGCAAGAACACGAACAAGAACAAGAGCTCGAAAGCCGCCTTCGTCGCCGCCGCCGCGATAGGAAGCCACCGTCCGACGACCCCAACAAGATGAAGCACACGAAGCCGCAAGAGAGAGAGGAGAAGCAAGCGGATGTCAACTTAGGGTGGTAGTATGAAAGGATTGAGAACGTGAGGGAGAGAAGAGAGGAGTCGCAAGTGGGTGTGGGTGTGGGTGTTAGGGCTCAGATGTGTGAATGGAGAAGAGGAAATGGGGGTGTTAGGGTTCATGCGTGAATGGAGAAGAGGAAATGGGGGTGTTAGGGTGGGAAGTAATTTTTGTTTAATAATGGGGGTAATTTTGTCCTTTCACACAAATTTAAAATGTCCTCTAGGTCCGAGTTCCTTCATGGTCCTTTTGGAAGTTTAGGTTCCTGAATTGTCCTTTTGTATATTCGGAGGGATTTAAATGGCATTTTCCCAAACAAATATTCAATGAAACTCTTTGATGTCTATTAGGGATTGCAAAAAGTTGTTAGTGGTGTCTTATAGTTAATAATTAAAGGGAGTATCAGCCATGAAATTAACATCTATTTATTGAACATTGAAAAATAGTGAAAAAAAATATTCAATGAAGCTCTCAAATATCTATTTTACATAGAAGTAAAATAGTGAAAAATGGCAGAACATTTCAACACCCATGCATTATAAAGAAAAAATGTACTCCTTCTAGTTCTAAATATAAAACTTAGTTGACTTTTTCTAGAAATTTCTTAAAAAAGAAAAATAATTTAATTATAAATTGATTTACCTAATTTTTTCCCTTAAACTAGTTTATTTTACCTATAAACTAATGGATAATCTAAAAATATATCAAATATGTCATCATTTAATAACCTATTTCGCAACCTTAATCTCTCCAAAAAAAAGTCAATTAGGTCCTATATTAAGGACTGTAGGTAGTATAATTTTTAGATTTTAGTGTATTTTTAATAAAACAGAGTAAACATACTTTTATAGTGACTCATTTATTGAACTCAATGGTGTGCTTAATCTATTAGTTATCCAATTATTAATTCATTTATGACTCAGTGTCTCAACGATAACTCTAACTTAGTCCTTGAACTATTAACTTACTTTTGACTCAATCCCTCATCTTTTAACATTTTTATTTTGCTAATATACTCCCTCCGTTCCTAAATATAAGATATTTTGATTAATTTGAGGAGATTAAAGAAGACAATAATAATACATGATCTTCCCAAAATTCCCTCAATTACTTAACTTTAAAAGGAGGAGGGGTTTTCAATGAAAATAAGGAGTATAAGGGTAGTTTGGACAAAACTTGAGATAAAATAGAAAGTGATCGTAGTATTTAGGAACTTATCCACTTCCCCAAAGTGATTTTATACACTACTCTCTCCGTTCCTAAATTTAAGATCACTTTGGTTAATTTGGGGAGATTAAGGAAGACAATAAAATTACATGAGCTTCCCAAAATCCCCTCAATAACTTAACTTTAAGAGGAGGAGAGGTTTTCAATTAAAAGAGGGAGTATAAGGGTAGTTTGGGTAAAACTTGAGATAAAATAGGAAGTGATCTTATAATATTTAGGAACTTATCCACTTCCCCAAAGTGATCTTATATTTAGGAACGGATGGAGTATTTAGGAAGGAGGGAGTAGTCCTGAGTCATTTTACGTGGGGAGAGTTGCTTTCAACTCAACTCCATCTCAATTTCATGCGGCGAAAATTCATCCAACTTAGCTAAAACAGATGGTAGGATCTGGAATGGCTCAAAAAGAGTTGAGGCGACGTTGAGGAGGGAGCCACTGCAATAGAGCTGAATTGGAAGAATTTTCGCCCGTGTGGAGGTGAAGTGGAAGTATTTTTCACAACATACGATGACTCATAACTGAATTGTATAATGGTTCAAAGATGGGGGATTGAGTCATAAGTGAATCCTAATTGTGGGATTAAGAGAGTAAATAATTGGAGGACAAAAGGATAATTTCCCCAATAAATTTTAAAATTATATATTGTTGCTGTGGCAATTGTAGATATTGATGTAATACAATCTCTAGATCTTAGTGGTCTCATATAGCATCCTAATTCTTGAAATTGATCTGTGGTTGAATTGATCAAGTTTAAAACTGCTCTGCTTATTTTATATGAACTACTAATTTACTGTTTTCAATTTATTTAATGTTTGCCTTACATCATTTGAAGACTGTTTCATGTACTCCTGATATGGCTAAAGATCCTACCTGCGCCCTATTAGACAATGTTAACAACCTTATTGACTTTTGACTAGCTTGTGTTTTGATTTGAGCCTGAATGCGTCAAAGAAAAAATTATATTAGCAAGCCTAATTGATTTCACATCAATTCAACTTTATATATATATACTGAAGGAATTCATCCGGCCCACGAGCTTTTCAGGATTCGGAGCTTCAAATTGGAACTCGAGTAGAGTTCCTATAATAAACCAAGAACAAACAAAGTTGTGATAAAAAACTTTAAATCAGAGTCAAAAATCACGGAGGATTCATCTCATGCAGAATCGAGTTACTAGAACCCCAGTTAGTATTAATCATGTATTAATGTTTATTCGTCGATGCTCTCCTTTCTTGCAAGCTGTCAAATTTAGCGATTCGACAATCCGATCCATCGAGGGCAAATCCAATTAAATATTTCTGACATATACAAATAAATTTCGACCTAAATGTATATTAAAAGCTCCCTTAAACTATTATTTGATAATCTAGATTCAAACTATATTAATCATTTCTATAATTAAATGAAACGATGTTTGTGATTGTCTATATATATATATCCTCTGAAATAATTATAAACAGACAAACGATGATGGAATACTCTACACATTCCAATATGCATTGATTTTTATTTTCAAACGGATATAGACACTGTACTGTACTGATAAGTTTAGAAAAACTTATACTAATATTCATAATTTAAACTTGGAAGTAAAAATTGGAGAGAGAAAAACGACCTGTTGCGCATGATCAGTCCTAATGGAACCTGACCTTGTAGTGACTATAAACTTGTTATTAGGACCTAGTCACATGATTACAAGAATCAATGAATAAAGAATACAAAAGCATACGAAAAAGACAATAAGAAGAAGAATGGTAGAGGTTATAAATGGCATCTTCCATAAGTACTTGTTCAAAACTCAACCACTAATTCGCTGCTTGGAAAAGAGAATTATAAATAAATATTAAATGAGTTTGGCTTGGACTGAGCATTCTAAAATTTAAGGTAACTCTTATGTTTAATCAAATCATAAATAAGAGCTGTATAGCTGAATAAGACCTACTGACATTCTAGCTAATTGGTTATTTGATAGGATAACTTGTTCTAGTTTGCTTCCCATTTTAATATACTTAGTTGTCAATTAATATAACTATTTATGTGATGATCAAAGTAATCAAAGTGTAGAATCACCAGGTAGGTGATCCAGCGCCAATCAGTGCAAGCTGACTTCCCTTTTTAATATTCTCCATCTTTGCTGATTCCACCATGTTTCATCTTTTGTGGTAATTTAAGTGAATCCTTCTCATATATGACTCTATGCTATCCACTTCCAATATAGATTTATTTTCACACTATACAAATATATACATACACTATACATATATCCATTTTTGCTTGGGCTGGGGCTGCCATAATTACCTAGACGTCCAACTTGACAACTAAAGAGTAGCAACTTCCTGTGTCTGCTTTCATTTCATTTGTACTTTGCATAATTGTGACACTTGAAATCTTCATAAAACATATAAGGTTTTTTATTGGTTCAGGCATGACAATGTTGATCAGATTCATCTCTTTGATGATGAGTCTTCATCTTGTTCTTATGGTTTCAGTTTTTGGACAACAACAGACAGGTTAGCCTTCCCTGTGATAGTGCACTGCTGCCTCTTCTTCTGCAACTTTTCATTATGAATTTATCACTTATAATAATATATAGCTTAATGGGTTGTCATTAGTCCCTTGCCTTTGTTTATGTCATATTTGAGTTTCTGGTATGTATTCCAAACATTCTGAAACTGTGTTTTTTCTGAAGTTAATTTGGCATAACTGTGTGCTCAGGCTTCATTAGTATTGATTGTGGAAGTCCAGAGAATTTTGAATATACAGATGATAGTGATCAAATAAAGTACAGTTCAGATGGTGCCTACATACAAACAGGGGTAAATAAAAACATATCATCAGAATACTCATATCCAAACAATCCCAATCTACCATTACCAATGTCAGATCTCAGAAGTTTCCCAACAGGAAAGAGGAATTGTTACACATTAAGAGCTGGACCAAGAGGAAGCTTACATTTGATAAGGGCCTATTTTTTGTATGGAAACTACGATGGAGAAAACATGGTTCCAGAATTTGATCTCTATATTGGTGTTGATTTCTGGTCCTCAGTGACTTTCAAGAATGCTTCTGAGCAAGTTACACTGGAAATTATTAGCATGGCAGAATCAGAGGTGACCAATGTTTGTCTACTAAATAAGGGACTGGGAACTCCTTTTATCTCAGCTTTAGAACTAAGACCACTCAATAGTTCTATTTATAATACTCAGTTTGGTGCATCTGCTTCACTGTTACTTTTCAAAAGATGGGACATTGGAGCAATTAATGGAAGTAATAGATATGAAGATGACATATATGACAGGATTTGGTATCCATATGATTCATCTTCCTGGGATTCTATCAGCACAACTCAAGCTATAAATGGCAATAACAATGGCTATAGAATTCCATTTGAAGTGATGAGAACTGCTGCAAAACCCAAGAATACTAGTGCACCTTTGGAGTTTTCTTGGACCCCAAATGATCCAAATTCAAAATTTTTTGTCTACTTGCATTTTGCTGAGGTGAAGCAGCTTAAGATTGACCAACTGAGGAAATTCAGAATATCCTGGAATGAACAAACATTGTTTGGACCCTTATTAGTCCCAAGCTACTTAGTTGCATCCACAGTATCAAACTTGAAACCCTTGATGGGAAATGAACATAGAATTTCTCTTTATAGAACTGAAGATTCAACACTTCCGCCCATCCTTAACTCGGTTGAGATATTTGAGGTTATAATGAAGGAGGCATTTTCAACATTAGAGAAAGATGGTAATGGTTTGCTTTTCATGTCTAAATTTCAGTTGCAAAAGCAAATTTTATGTTAAATGAGCCTGCCACTGATTCTTTAGTAAGAAACACAGTGAATGCTATTATGGATATCAAAGATGCATATCGAATTCAAAGAGACTGGGTGGGTGATCCATGTGAGCCAAAGAACCACACTTGGGAAGGCTTAGTATGTAACTACAGCAATTCAAATCCCCCACAAATTGTATCTCTGTGAGTACCCTACATCTTCATGTTCTTCCATTATGGGAACTCTGATTTCATAGAGGTACCACCTTTGAGTGATTCAAAATTGAAAATGGAGATATATATTTTGATAGGAATTTGAGCTCAAGCAGTTTGAGTGGGGTGATTGCTTCTGCTATCTGCAACCTCTTATCACTTGAATCATTGTAAGTAAACATTTAACTGATCTTGATTATCTGCATGCCTATGAGTTTTAGAAAATTTATTTTATTGTAAATAGGGCAAAGGGGCAAAAATAGCCACCGTAATTGCCAAAATGGACAACTTTGGCACCCGTAATTTCGAGGGTGCAAAACCGTACACCATAAACCAAAATGGGGCAAATTTAGTCATCTTAAAAATTGGAGTTAAGTTTGACCGTTAAGTGAATTGGAATGCTGATATGGCAAATGACGTGGCACTGTGAGACATGACGTGGCACCCCAATGCTGATTTGTCTATGACGTGGCCCCCCCACCCCCAGGGAGGGGGTGGGGGTGGGGGGTCGAGGGGGGGAGGAGGGGTGGGGCTGGGGGTGGGGGGGAAGGGGAGGAGGAGGGAGGGGGTGGGGGTGGGGGGCCGAGGGGGAGGGGGGAGGGGGTGGGCCGAGGAGGGCGGAGGGGTGGGGCTGGGGGTGGGGGGGCAGGGGAGGAGGCGGCTGGGGTTGGGAATTTGGTGATGATGAGTGATGTGGCAGGGGTTCCCACGTGTAATCACTTCAGGTGTTGACTGTCCTACCAAGTCGTTTAATGAATGTGGGCCCCACACCAAAATATACGTCTGTTAACAAGAACTTAACGGTGTGGCTAGATTTGCCCCATTTTGGTTTATGGTGTACGGTTTTGCACCCTCGAAATTACGGGTGCCAAAGTTGTCCATTTTGGCAATTACGGTGGCTATTTTTGCCCCTTTACCCTTGTAAATAATATCACAGAAGGAATTTTTGTAACCTCAGGGATTTATCAAACAATAGCTTATCTGGGTCAATTCCAAAGTTTCTGGCAGAAATGAGACATCTTAAAATTTTGTAAGTCCTAATATGTTGATAGTATTTGCACTAGCCCTTGTATCTATTGGGGGGTTAAAAAATATGAATTATTTGTAGGAATTTGAGAGGCAATCAACTCTCAGGTTTTGTTCCTTCAGTTCTTCTGAAAAAATCTAGGGCGGGATTACTCCAACTGAGGTAAGCCTCCTAAATTGCAACAAAGTGCACTTTCTTTTATTTGTCCTGAAATTAAATAAAATTAAGGGGAAAAACTCACTGGAGAGAGAGTGAGAATGCAACCATGAAAGCATGTAAGACTTCAAATATATATCCTAAAAATCAGTTAAGACATGATAATGACTTCCTTGTTATAATTATTTTCAGTGTAGATGCTCAGAATCTTTGTGGCTCAGATAAATGCGAGAAGAAGCTAAATATATTTGTTCCCATAGTTTGTGCAATATCATCAATTCTAGTTCTTTTGATTGTCCTCATTATTATCTGGAGAGTCAGAAGAAATATACGTCCAGGTACTGCTTTATCTGATAACATAACTCCAAAACTCTGATTTCTATGCTAAATAGAATCTCAGGAGCTACATAAGAGTCTCATCTTTTCTATCCTTCTCAGCTAAAGATAAGGATACAAGTAATCCTAACAAAGAAGGACCACATGTGGCATCAAAAAAGTGGCAATATAGTTATGCAGAGGTATTGGACATTACCAATAACTTTAAAATTGTCATTGGAAAGGGAGGATTTGGAACTGTGTACCTCGGTCAGATGAAAGATGGCAATCAGCTGGTAGCAGTAAAGATGCTTTCTCCATCATCATCTCAAGGACCAAGGGAATTTCAGACTGAGGTAACAAAAATTCTTGTGTCACTGGTTTGAAATTACTTTCCAGAAAATGGAAGTGATCCTTTAACAACAGATAGACCATCAACAGAAAATCATTGTGGCTTGCAGGCTGAGCTCTTGATGACAGTCCATCACAAAAATTTGGTTGCCTTCATTGGTTATTGTGATGATGGAAACAAAATGGCACTCATATATGAGTACATGGGAAATGGAAACCTCAAAAACTACCTGTCATGTACACTCATTATCTTCTGTCTCTCCTCCTAATTTTATGCTTGGCTTCAAATACTAAAGAGGTCATACTATGGTTACACTTGCAGCAAGAAACTCATGTTGCTTGAGTTGGGGAAGGAGACTTCAGATAGCAATTGATGCTGCACAGGGTCAGTATGTATATGATCTTCACTTTTGAGGAAGCCAATAATTCCCTTGTTGTACATACAGAATTTGATAGCAATGCTGTGTTTTGACTTGTAGGATTGGAGTATTTGCATCATGGAATCAAGCCACCTATAATACATAGAGATGTGAAGACAGCCAACATACTTCTAAGTGAAAACTTGGAAGCTAAGATAGCAGATTTTGGCCTCTCCAAGGTGTACAAGAATGACAATAGAGATGCAGGATCCTCTATGAATGCAACTGATCATGGAAATGCAGAACATGATGCTGTTATGGGCACCAAAGGGTACCTTGACCCAGAGTACGCCTTCTATAGTCTTCATCATTTGGGCTCATTTTCATTCTCTGAAGGAGATACTAATTGCCACAAACTACTTTGTTTATTTTTTTTTTCAGATATTACAAGTCAGGGAAGTTGAATGAGAAAAGTGATATCTATAGTTTTGGAATTGTTTTGTTGGAGCTAATTACAGGTCAACCTGCTGTATTAAAGGGAAAGGAATCAATTCACATACTTGACTGGTTAGGACCTGAACTTCAAAGGGGGGAGTTAAGCAAAATTATAGATCCAAAATTGCAAGGTAGATACAATGCATGTTCAGTGTGGAAGGCTTTAGGAGCAGCAATGGCATGTACTGCATCAACCTCTATTCATAGACCTACAATGAGTTGTGTATTATCTGAGCTAAAAAGGTGTTTAGAAACAGAGGTGCCTAGTCAGAGTGAAACATATATAGTACCAGCACAGATCTATAGGGAGTTGCATAGGTTGTCCGTGGCATATTCCTTGGATGATGAATCCATCACCTATCCTTTTCCAAGATAGTGAAAATAAGTGTATATATTGAGACCTCTCAGATGTATTTGTCACAAGTGTAAATATTATTATGGAAGCAAAAGGACAAGTAAACTATGAAATGTGAGACTGAGGACCTTTGAAGTTCAATAGCATCCATGATTAAAATTGAGCAGGTGAAATTGCAACACAAAGCTATATGACTTCATTTTGTCTAATGCTTATTTGAATAAGTCAATGGGTGGAGTCAACAGCTCCAAAGGCGTGTTATACTTATCATATATAGTGGCATGAAATCAAAATGGAATGTGGTATTACAATAATTTATTTATTGCAATTTATTAATAATAATAATAGTATTTGTTATATTGGAAGATAGCTTACAAATATGATGTAAAGAACTATTTATTCTTTGGAAAATTGATATTTTAAGTGTAATATAGAATTGTTGATTTTGAATGAAAGAACAGTTTTTTTTTTTTTTTGCTAAAAAGGGAATTTAATTTAGTTTTAAATGTCAGCAATACCTATTAACTTCCCTTAATTGTGTGATGACATGATACCACAAGCCCAAATACCCGTAAACTTTTCTAAATAGGCAAAAGTTCTCTGCAGATACCTATTGTAAACTTCCGTTAACAAACTCTGCGGTTTAATGTGAACAAAATATGTTTTTTTATTTTTTTAGTATAACCATTTTTATATCTTAAAGGGTCTGCTTGGAAGGAGGTAAAATGACAGAGAAAAGAAAATTAGAGAGAAAAATGGGGTGAGGCCGTGCGGGGGAGTATTTTCCCCTATTTAAATGGGGAGAAAATGAGAGGGGAAAGAAAACTGTAGAGGAAAAGTGGGTGGACCTCATGTCTCATTTATCAAGATATATGTGTATGTATGGTGGAAATGCTAAATAATGAACACAATCAAAAAGAGATACCATCAGACGGGCATCAGTTTTGGTTTATCATAAATATTGAGATAATGAACAAACTATATACTTGAAGAGAGATCAATATAACACATAAATCTCGTCCCTCGACTTTGTGTCTTCAGTGGCTCGGCTAGCGCGTGTTTGCTTCTTTTAGATTTCCCTGAATGAGTCAGAAGCCATTAAATTTGCTTTAGTTACCCTCGACTTTGTGTCTTCAGTGGCTCGGCTAGCGCGTGTTTGCTTCTTTTAGATTTCCCTGAATGAGTCAGAAGCCATTAAATTTGCTTTAGTTAGTGCGATGAGCTATGTACTATTCATAAGCCGTATATGTCTATTTCATGCAGCTTCATTAATATTAATGCCAGCAACCCAATACAACTGTAATTGCCTATTGCATAGAGTTTATTAAAATTTGCTAAATTTATTAGTTGGATCATAAATGCTGCCTTCTAAAGTCAAACTTTCTGTTCCATTTACTTTGGCGCATTTAATATAGACATAATAAGTGGCAGTATGTCTATCTTATATAAAGGCATGTGTGCGGCCTCTTTTGCCCATTGACGTGCCTTTCCTTCTGTCATAGTTTAGATGGCATCCCATGATATTCTATTCGTTTCTATGGTTCATCCTGGATCTGCCCCCCTTCTCCATAGCCCTTAAAATAGATAGAGTTTACTCTGTCGAGGATGTGGAGATATTGGGCGAGGGTTTACCCTCTGTAAAAACTCTTTCCTCTGTTGACGTTGTTGTTTATGATGAGAAGGTCAAAGAATTCCTTAATGTTTCCTATATTTTTTTAAACTACTTTTTAAGGTGATCTAATGAGATTGTGTATTTTTTTTAGGGTTCCAAGATTATTCTAAGAATTGGTGATCAGGAGAGCATGGATACATTTGTTTGGCTTTTATATCCAGGATTTGCATTTGAACTCATTAGGCCGAGGGTTAATTATGGTGGTCTTGGAGTATGTAATGATTATCATTTGGAGACTGTTAATGATACTCAACTTAAGGAATGTATTGGTATGTTTCCACCATTTCCTTATGACGTTTAGACTCCTGCTCAGCTGACTGCTACTCAGATGCCTGGCGATCGTTTATTTGGTTTGGAGAAATTTCTCTTATTTTGCATTTATGTGATTACATGATTTTTAGCGTTTTTATAACTATCAATTTTTTCCAGATGTAGTTGGATTTTTGCAGTACGTCTCACCTATTACAAAAGTTAAAAATAAAGGATTTTGGGAAAGAGAGATTCGTATCCTTCTGTCGTGTAGACGGAATAGGGCTGGGGGGTAAGAAAATACTGTTGAGATATCGTTATGTTTTATAGTTTGTATCTTCTTTATGTGTACTGTTCTTTTTTAGGTCCGGCAAAATAGTTATATGCATATTGCGTGGTTCCTGGTTAGATGTGGTTGAAAGGGTCATAAAGGACGCAAATTTGAGGGATGTGGCTCCATTTGTTCACCTTCGATATGTTGTCTGCTCCGGGATTCTTGAATCTGGTATGTATTTTAAAATTTGTGTGATTTTATGTTTGGTAATATGGTTTGCATTCTGTTTTAAATAATGGTGAAATGTTTTTTTATTAAAAAGATTAATATCTTTTGGTTTATTTCTTTTAATAGGTATTCCAATGGCTGAGTCGTTTTCTGATGCTTCGTATCTTGAAATTGATCCTCCAAGCCCTCGTATTCAGCAGCTCAAGACTAGAATGATTAGTGTCTAGCATATATTATATCGATGTATTAATATTTAATTTCGGTCTTGCAATATTTGTCTTTCTTAAAAGTATTGATCACGAGCCTTTTACTTATGGGTAATCAGTGCGTGTTGTACTGTGACTTTACCTATTGTTTTATGTCTGTTGATCTTAGTGTATTGTATCTGAGAACTTCTAAGTTCGTTTACATTATTCTTAATGCATCTGTTATAATTAACCCTTTTTAGATTTATGTTTAAGCTTAACTCGATGGATCTGAAATCATTGAATGTTGGGCCGAGTTCATATATGATCAGTGACCTTTTAAATAAATAACAATTTGAATGGTTAGGACTGTATGTGATGTTGTGAATGGCATGATGAACCTTCCTATCTTTACTTTAAATTTATAGACATATCTTGTAATAACGTTCTCTATTTTCTGAAAAGACTTCCACTTTCATCTTCTTTCTTATTTCAATCCTTTATCACCAAGATCTTATCCTTTCAATGAATATAGTCTATTTTTCAAATACTTCAAATTAATATATGTCTTTCCTCGATTATTACAATTATTAAGGAAAAATGGAAAGTAGTATAACATACTCCAAAACCACGTCTACCATAATATATCGCAATGATAATATTTAAAGTGAACTCAATAATATTACTTTCATGTGTATCATCCGATTATCGATGATGATTATTTTGATTAAAAAAATCAATTATCATTGTTGAAGTAATTAGAAGAAGATTTAATTACACTCTTTGCTAAAACAATAGGATAATTGATATTATTTATTTTTTAAACAAATGCGTTCCATGTATGTATTCTTATCAACTGTTAAAAAGATTGTTGGAAACGTATAGTATCTCGGAAAAAATTTTCAAACGGCAGGTAAATTAATTGTAATTTTGTTGACTGTAAAATAATGCTACTATAAAAAATGCAGGGGAGACTGAACCATAATTGTTTCTAATTAATTTAATATAGCATACTTCTCAATTTTAAAATATCAAATTAGTCATAAATTTTAATCAGACTAAAACTTTGTTTGGTGAACTCCAACTAATACTTGAATAGTTGAAGCTGGCATAAGGAAGACAACAATTTCTTTAAATCAATAATTTCCTAATTCCTTAACTATATAGTAGTTGAGTTTATAAATGGTTTTAAAAATGACACTAAAACATACTATAAATCATATAAGTAGCATTTCATTTTAACAAGTGCCGATGTGTTAATATTAAAGTCCGCTGTGGAATAATATTGTAGCATATATTAAATAATTTGGTATTTCTAAATAGTTGAATATAGATTTACAAATTATAATTAGCATATGCAATTGTGTTAATTGAATTATATTTGTATATCTCACAAATTGTAAGTAATGAATTAGTTTGTAACACATTTAAATTTGAGTGTCTTACTCATCAACTTCAGTCTGAATTAATTTTAATAAAGACTGAAGTATCATTTTCGTCTCCTAACTTTGGAGAAATTCATTTTTCGGTTCCTTGCCTTTGAAAAGTGTCTTTTTAGACCCTTAAGTTTGTAGAAATTAATGCAAAACATACTTTAACCTTCACTCAACATAATTTCGTCATTGTTTTCTTTATACATATCTACATAAATTAAACGTTAATGAAAAAAAAGTCACCATATTCATACATTTCCGACAGGCATGGGATTTGAACATTGTTAACATTAATTTGTAGTCGGATAAAACTATGCAATTTGGAACATCTAGGTAGGCTCTATGGATAGCGTTAATGTCATCATTATTGTTCTGCATTTTTTCTATGGTTGATTGTTGAGTGATTTAAATGCTTCAATTTGAAGAAAAATGTTTATCCCAAAAATCTACTCGATCTTCTCTCTAATTTAACACCTAGCCCCAGAATTGGATAGGTGGTTGAGATATTATGTTTTGATATGTATTTGATATTATATTATGTTAATTGGTTACGAAATCGTGACAAATGAACATTTTTTTTGGGCAAAATGAAACGTGCCTTCTCTGGAAAAGTAGGCGATTGGAGTATTGGGGAAAAAAATATCCAAAGTTTGATGTTTTTACCATTTCATTTAAGTTATCGACAAGAAAATCTCATCCACCATACTCAAATGTAGGGTGGCATAATCTAAATACGCTAGCGTGACTAATGAACATGTTCTTTGAGTTAAATCTTGGTGAATATTGTTCATGGGTTGGTGAGATAATTTATTGTGTCGTGTGTTCTTCAATTTAACCTCCCACTATAGTCTTTTCGTAGGTAAAGAACACAGTCTATCTGAAAAAAAATTTGGTTCATGTTTTTTTTAATTGCTGAGCAAAAAATTGACCTTAATTCGGGCATAAAGTAACACCAGTTCCATTCTTAATCTTTAGGTTACTAAAATATAAGGAATTATATATAAGCAAAGGGATCATTTTATAAAACACATAATATTTATGTAATCGAAAAAACATTCATCACACTGATTTGAAAAAAGTACCACTATATGGATCTGTTTTTAACTTTCCTTTTAGAAACATTATTAGAACTAACTAATACTCTTGGTTATTAATATCATTTTGGGATGATATTAAAAAAGAAAGAAAGAAATATAGAACTTGTCATACAATCACGTATTTGAATTAGAAAAAAGTGTTTTTTCGTTCAATGACCTATGAACAAAGAATTAAGCCTTTATTTCAAAAAAAAAACACAGAATTCAGCCTCCCCATTCTTTTGACATTTTACCTTGGCAATTTAATAGTCATAACTCGTCCAACATTCTCACATCGTAAATGCGTTAATCTAGACATGTAAGCTTGGAAAATGAACATGTTCTTTGTTGAAAAACATACACTTATGTGCTGCAATTAATCTCACAGATGAAAGACACAGGAACTTTGGAGGACATTACCAATAGGTGGTTGGGATCATTACATTTTGTCCCACGTGTGAAGATATTTCCCAACAATACAAAGGGTGACATTGAAGATTATAGAGTGGACCTATTCTTATTCAATAAATGACAAAGATCTCAATATCTTAAACAGGGAATTTAATGTAGTTGATAATTGTAGAAGCAAATTAATGACGAAATAGAAGGAAGTTGAAATTCAAGAATCTTAATTAAAATAAAAGAACCACTATAGACTGTTCATTTAGGATAAGATACGTTTTAGTGGAGCAGGTGAACTCTTACTAAATATTAATTGTTCAGCCCTCCCTAGCAAGTAGACTACATGCAACAATTAATGGGGATATAATAATTCATTTTTTAATTCTTTTTAACTTTTCCTCTAATTATTCATATTAAAGCTCTTCCCACCTTTTTTTAAATAATCTCACACTTTGATCCTCGAGTTTCCTAATCCCTTCTTCTCCAAGTTGATCCTAAGTTTCTTTGCCAAATTGGTTTTGACAATTTCAATATGATTTCAAATTTGATTGAGCCTTTGTTAAATAGAAGGGTGAGAGGTTTAGGAATTGGCGAAGAAAATTTTTTTCCCAAGAGTTTAGGGACTTCGTTTGAAGAAGCGGTGAATGTTCGTGTGGTTTGGGGAAAGAGGTTGTGTTTAATTATGTGGGTATACATAAGGGAAATTCAGAAAAGAAGTCACAAAAATTTGAAAATGGTGTTATTATGATCAAATATATATATGCCTCCCAAATCAGCTCTATATTTAGGAACGTAGGGAAAGTAACACAAATTTTTCCAATTTTAAAAAAATTCAATTGGCAATAGTTTTCTCCATCCCCTAGGTCCCTCTTATCGAGCATTTGACGACTACGCATTTGGGGGTTGGGGAATTAAATGATCCCAACCAAAAAAACTTTAATTTAGTTGTTTTTTATTGATAAAGTTATGAAGTATTTATCACATTATTTACTTGTCGTGTCATGTCATAATTGTTATCGTAGAAAAAATCGATCTAATCAACTTTAGGTCTAATTATTTCAACTTGAGATAGTAGGATTCATGTCAGGCCTGCTGTAGAATTCAGTTACTCCTCTTATACCGCTCTTTCCATTCAAAACCTCTTCTTCTTATAGTGTTAAATAATTGTCTTCTCTTCCTTAATCTCCCCAAATTATATTCTGTACACTTTAGGCATACTTTAGAATTCAGCTACTCTTTATGTTAGGTGTAGCTTTGTTTAAAAGACTGAACCTACCTTAATAAAATTACATAAAGACAAAGAAAAATCGCAATGGGGTTTCAGAGAAGTTAAAACACACCAAATAAGTGATACTTTAACCCATCAACTTTCAGTGAGTGGCCATGCACAATAGTTGATGAAAAAATTGTCCCAAGTGAAAATTGCCTCCTCTCACCTAGAGTTGATGAAGACCTGTCTGTTTCGAAATTGTAATAAGAAATGGAAGCCAGAAAATCGGTATCTTTGCGCGGAGGAACTCACGAGAACAGTTAAAAGTTACGGCGTATAACATCTTACTTTCAAATCTTTCTCTCTCTTTCAATGAATCCCCAGTTAAAACATAAGAATAAAAGAAATTTACTTATCTGTGTATGCATACAGTTCAAATTGGTTGAGTCATAAAACTTACCAGCAAGTTTATATGAAGGAATATTTACATTGGATCATTAGAGATTTTGATACTTTAATCTGTTTCCATTTATTTTTGGAACTTAAAGTCACCACAAAAGCAACCATAGTTGTGTTGTTTTATTCTTAAAATCATATTGCATGGTTTAGCATAATGATCTTTCACAAAGGAGTTATATCTTAATGTATTCAGACTTTTGGAGTGCATTTATTAGTTGGAAGTGTGGTAGTTGTTGCTCTTCCTATATAAGGCAACCTTTGCATGGATACCATGCATCATCCTTTATCCATTGCAAGTTAATACTTACGAACTGAAAACAATTCTGGGGCACTAAAAAAAAACCATGGAAGCTTACACCCTTCTCAGTAACATAAATTCCAAGTGTGACATGTGGTCTATCTTGGTTAGGGTTCAACGGAAATGGAATGTTTATCATAAAGAAAACCCAAATGACCTATTTTATATATCGATGCTCTTGATCGATATTGAGGTTTTAATGCTAATTTGCTATGTTTTATTCTTTTTGTTACTATCTATTATTAGTTTTATTATCCAAAAACAATACCAATGTGTGTTTTCTTATTGTTTAAGGGTAACCGAATCCAAGCAGATGTTACATCTACCCGTCTTCACCAGGAATATGACACCTCCATTCACGAGGGTGGTGTGTATGAGTTTGAAACTTTCAAAGTTTCGCGAAATAGTTTCAAATATAGGGCTACTGATCATCCTTATAGGATTACGTTTACAACAAAAACATTTTTCGCACCTGCTGAGGGCAATTTGCCACATTATTCCTGGGACTTTTGGGCTGTATCCAAAATTCTGTCAATGTCTCGTGATGAGGAAGCTGAACATCTCATTGGTAACTTCATTTTTTAAAATTAATAATTTTTTTATCCTCATTCTTACTGACAAAAAAATCAGATGCCATGGGAATTGTTAAGTCTCTCACTGAGCTGGAGCGCTTTGAGATTGGAGGACAAACTAAGCACAGTCTACACATTAATTTGTGTGATACACAGTAAGTAATATATTCTATTATATTTGTATTTGTGTGATAGAAATGAATACCAATTCGGTTGGACAGAATAGAACAACTAATTAGAGTCCCCCTTAATATAACTGTTACAAGTTTTTCCTAGCTAAAATGTCGTTTAAATATAACCGCATCCTTTAGTAGATTATTTTTTTTTAATGAACAACTAAAATGATTTTAAAATCTTTAAATAAAAACAAAATTGTAACAATATATCGATACATCAATAGTTGTTATGAAATTTCTTTCTTGTATAAAATACATATAGAAATAATTTCAAAATTATTTGATAATTCTCATATTGATTGTATAGAGACAATGAAATAGAGTGTGTTTTGTTTGACGAGACTGCTGTTAATTTTTATCTTCACTATAAGAGCATTAGTGAAGGACCAATTGTTGTTGTGATCAATCTTGGTAGATTGTCTTGGACTGACACTGGTATGATTAGATTGTTCTAAGTTTTTTGATTTATTTAATCTTTAGAATACGTAGGATTTTTTTAATTATTTACTATTTGGTGACTAGATGATCGTCAAATTGCATCCTCCTTTTTTGCCACAAAAGTTTATTTCAATATGGACATCCCGGAGGTCAACGAAATGTTGAAGAGGTACATAGTTTTATTATATCTGATTATTGACTGAGAATTGTTGCCAATTCGTGGGTTTACAATTTGTCCAAAATTAACTTTTAATCTCCAGTGCACAAGAGGTAAATGTCAATGCCCCGCATTTGTTATCTCCTCCTGATGTTTCAAAAAGAAATAGAGTGAATCAGTCTCAGTCTATTCATGACTATCCCATTGTGCCTTCTGTAAAACATGTTATGGAAGCTGACATAACTGAACATGTTTCAAGACGAGAGGGAAAAACAATATTTTGCAAACTAAACATATTTTCATATAAAATTTATTATATTTTCAATAAGTAAAATTTTGTATACAGTATAAATATTATTCTTTACGTCATGTGGAGTGTAAAAAAACTGAATTTGAATTTATATTTGTTATTTTTCAGACATTGGGTATACCATACCTTTTCTAACTTAAGTAATAGCACTCTTTGCTAAAATAAATTAGCTTGGTTCCCAATCAGGCGGGGAGTTTTTACAGGAGGGTCATCTCCATGTGTCAAAAAAGAGAATGAGTCTTCTCCTCTAAAACAATACTTCCTACTCTAAAACATGGTATAAGTAATGTTTATCTTATGAAGGGAAGGAATCTGTTTAAGTACCATAATATTAATTACCATAAGGACAAGTCTTCATTTTCTTCGTGGGGTTTAAGGTATATGCAGGGGAATGTGTATAGCTTTGGAGGGAATTTCAGTACACGTGAGAGGTTTTCTTTTTTTGATCATCAAAGTGATGATGTTGAAGTCCCATGTGGGTTTTTGAAAGATTTTCCAGTAAGTGATTCTGGTGAGTTTTGTGCTTTAGTGTTTCTGATATGTATTGAATTGAATATATAGTCCTTAAAATTAGTGATACAAAGAAATACATTGATTAAATGAACTTCACCTTTCAAATGTTACAATGTTCGAGCTTGGATTGAGAAATAATTTCATGTTTGAATCACTCATTACTAAATGCTTTCAAAGAATCATATCATTTTTTATTAGCTACCATCTATTTCTATTTATCTATGACATAACTAAGTACCTATAGTTTATTCATCTATGTTTTTTGTAATTCCTAAACATAATTACTTAAAATAAGAGACAGATAATTACTTACCTGTCACTGTTGCTCAGAATAATGAATGATGTTGAAACTTCTTCAATCTTGCTCCCTATGAAGAAGACAGCCAGAAACACAAATGAAGTGAAGGATACAAGGCAACCACCTTTAGCTTTATGTTATATATATATATATATATAAATATTAAATATTAAATATACATATTTTAACACATGTGATTTACTGTTTGATGTGACATGCTATATCTACTTCCGTCTCCCCTTGTGCTTTCCTTTGTCCCCAAGTTTTGAAGTTTTTCTACCTTCCTATCCAACTACACCTTCCTATCCAACTACATATAATGATATAACAATTGTTTCTTAAGTGAGACGTCTCTTACTGGTAAAATATAATACTCCCTTTCATCCCTAATATAAGAGTCACACATTAAAACATAGACTTCTTATCAAAGTATCTAGAACTTATTTGACTGTTTTGAATTTTTTTTTTCAATGCTCCACATATTTATTACCAATCTTTAAATAAAATGAATCCAAAAATATTAATAAATATAAAATTGAGCCACAGTCAAGTTTCTAAAAACTCATTAAATGAGGAGAAGATATACATACTTACTTACTAGTCACTGTTCCCAGTACAATAATTCATGTTAAAAGTCCTTCAATTTTCCTCTTTTATATATATATATATATATATATATATATATATATATATATATTAAATTAACCTATTCAATCAACATGCCAACTAATGTTAAATAGTAAAGTCAACATCTACTTATCAACTTCCCCACGTCTTTACATAGGCTTTGCTTTGTCCTCAAATTTTCAAGGTATTTTACCTTATTGTCCAACAATATATTGGAATATCTCTCTGATCTTCACTTTTATTGAGGTTTGCTAGAATACTACCTTGTCCCTAATATAAGAATCAACCATTAAAACAAAGACTTTTTAGCAAAACATGTGAACTTAATTGGTGTCTTCAGTTATTTGTCTGTGAATAATACTCATATTTATTATGATACTTTAATTGAAAGAAATACATAAGCATAAATATGGTACATAACTATTGGCCAAGGAACAAAATTAGTACATAACTATTTCGAGGTACAAAAATGATACTCAAATATTGGGCAGGGTCAAAAATGATATTTTCACTAAGATGACAATAAAATTTGACATGAAAAGTCCAAAAGGCCCTTGTAAAATAAATTAAACATTCTTTTCTTCCCCTTCTTCCTCACCACCACCATCAAACTCTCTCATCGGCCACCGTCTTGTCAGATAAGTAAAGTAAACAAAATCCTGCACTCTTTTTTCTATACATGACGAGGGTAATACCTCTAAATCCCTTCCCTCCCCTAAGTCAAAGTCAAATTTAAAGGAGAGGCATGAACATCAGCATTACAGAGGAGTAGTAATAAGGAAGCGTCCATGGGGTCGGTTCGCGGTGGAGATCTGATACCCTACCAACAAGACCCGCAAATGACTTGGCGAATTCACCGCTGTCGGGGATGCCACTCGCGCCTACAATAACGCCGCCACTACCCTCTGAGGACCACGCACCAAATCATAATTGTAGACCACCGGAGATGGGTTGCAGAAACAAATAATTGTTGTCAGATAGTGATAGTGACTCTTTGCTCCTCGCCACCATGAGCATCGTTGGTCTTCCCGTCCACCTACAATTGTTTTTAAAAAAAACAACATATTCGTTCATCCTCTTATCACTTTTTTGAACTACGGCATCCAATGGCACTGACACACAGATGAGTTCAATATTTGTTGATCACCACTTAAACGAGGCCTAACTTGGTAACTTAAATTTCATTAATACAGTCAAGTAAATGTAAGCCAAAGTTTTTTTCTCCCCATAACATTTGAAACACGGAGCCAAGTGGTTAATGAATTTTTTTGTTACTGTTTCTTTTTGAATGTGAAATTAAAGCAACTATAAATATGCAATTCATGAGGCGTGCTAATGGGTTCCTCTTTGCCTTATCATAGTACATGCATTAGCAGCTTTTTCCAATTAGTTTAATACATTACTTGGACGTTTCCTTCAACGACATAATTCCATTCAATGAATCCAGCGTGCCATATCTTCAAATCAACATGAAATCCCTGTATGTGTACCCAGAACTGAAAAGGGTGTTCATGAGTCATGTCTACACTTTTTCCATCTATTGGATTCAGGCCTCAATAAATGTGTAATAAAGGCTAGATGAAGTATAAGGTCCTAAAAATCGAATCATAATCTGATAAAACTAATTAAAAGGAATTTAAAACATTAAATTTGTAGGAAACCAAAATTATTTCATATTTATAATTTTTTTAAAGAAACAATTTTGAATTCGTGTCCAGAAATTTGAAGACTTCGATGCATTTAAAACATAAAAAAACCTACTGCCACAATAACAACGACTAACCTAATATCTACACCTACCACCTCACCCTATACACCAAAATCAAGTAATACATTTTTCCTTATATATAGATCTATCTGTCAAGTTATTGTGATATCTTTTCCCTTCTATGTTCAAAACCTCCATTGCATTCCATTTATATATCAGTAGAAATCAGCTATCTGAAACTTCATTTTTTTTATGGAGATATTACCTACTTCTACTCTTTCATCTCTCAATCCAGAATCATCCCATTTTAAGATAGTCATAAAAATTAACAGAATATTTAACAATGAACATGTGTGGATTGTTGGACCCAGAAGATCCCCTATGAAAGAATTGATTTCAGTAGATGTTGTAGTTTTCGATAATGAGGTACACTTACCACTATTTTATCTTCCTTCTTCTGCAATATTATTTAGTTTAATATTTTTTAATAATTTATTCGAGACTTATCTATAGGGTTCAAAGATGCTGATGAAGTTAATGACCGAGGATGCAAGAGATATATTCCTCGAGATCCTAAAGGAAGGAAATGTCTACGAAATATTCAATCCTACAGTTGAGACAGGTGGTGAGAATATACATGAAAATTATCATTTAATTCTACGTGCATCATGTGCTGTTCAAGAGTTGAACATTTTGTTTCGCACATTTCCCTATACCATTAAGATACCATATCAACTTGAACGAGGAAGGGCTAATGTAACAGGTTTTTTCGGTAAGTGTAGAATACAATGCTCACAAATATATTAACAATTTTCTAAAGTGAATGAAACATATATTGTTCTCTACAGATGTAGTGGGGTTCCTACTCAAGGTGTCATCGGTACGGAAAGTCAAATGTAATAGCCTTTGGGAGAAGGAGCTTGAAATTGTGTTGGGCACATGAGATCGTACTTTTGGCTGGTATTTTCCATGTTCATTTGTTTCTTAAAATCAATTGTAAATGATTTTTTGATTAACTTTTGTTTATGTTAGGATAAATAAAAAAGTCATATGCGTATTAAGAGGGTCATGGGTGGAACCAACTGCTAAAGATGTAAGAAACATATAGGTGGATATGTCTGTAAGTTTGAGCTTCCGTGCGTCAGCACGGGAGTTACCACTCGTTTTCTTAATAAAATTGAATCAAATACAAAGTGGAGGTAAATTATATGGTTTTTCTGTCGAAGAAAATTAGCGACTAAATCTAGTCGCTAATTTAATTTCTATTATTTACCATGCAGCTAAAGATCATCTTAAGATAGAATGTAAAATTGACATTCGTTTCACTAAACCCCAAATTATCTTACTCATAATTCAAAACTTCATTTTTGGCATTGAACAACTTAGAAATGTAATGGCTTGTTTGGTTGCCAATGTAAAGTAGTAAAGAATTAGAAAGTGAGGAAAGTAATGGGTTTTGTGTAATTTACATATATCCTGGGACCCACAAGTTTTCTCTCTCCATCTCACATTTTTCCTGGGCCCCACAAACTTTACTTTCTCATCATTACTTAATTTACCTCTACTTTCCAACTCCACCCTTTCACTTTCCAATTCTCCACTTTCTTTCCCACAACCAAACGGACCCTAAGTTTTCTATCTATCATTGATATCATCATCTATTACCAAGACTTTACTTCTTCGTCTTTTAAGCATCTCACTTTAACTAGATACCTTGATTTTCGCTTCTTGATCTTTGCAATCCGATAAATTTTTTTTCGCCAGACTTTGTCCCTAATAATTCCTATGAAGCTCCTTAAACTCTTTAGAATAAGATACTCCTTTAACGCTTCTCATGGCTTTTTTCACCTTGCTCATGGTTTTTTTTCGCCTCTTTTTTTGTTAAGTGACACTTCTCCGAGTTTTCTCTCATTATCACATGTGTATAACCTTCAAACACTTTTTCTTGAACTTAATTTTCTCTTGATTATTCTCATTATACCACCATGTCTCTTTATCACATCTAATGGTCCCTTTGACTCACCCAAAATTTCTTTAGCAGCTTTGTGAACCATCATAGTAATTTTTTCACATGTCATTGGCACTCCTTTATTTGCACCTGCCAAACACATTCCTTTACCGTCCCATTTTTAAGATCTCCATTTTCTCCCCTTTAAACTGCCACCATTTGATTTGAGGTTGTAACATTTCTCGCTTCGGTCCTGTAAACTAGAGGTCTATATGTATAAAAAAAACTAGAGGTCTATGCTAGGTTGTCACACCATCACGTGGAATCACCTTGCAATTTGTACAAATTCTCTTGTCTAAAATTTTTTACTAAAAAGAATTCAATCTTTGATATAAATGCTCCTCACATTCATGTTGAGGCCTAAATTTGACGTGCAAAGATGCCTTAAGTTTAATTACATGCTTTGTGAAACACTGCATCATGTTTTATGTGACTCTTACTTTATGTAAGTGAACTACTCCATTTATCAGTTGGTTAACTGCTGTAAGTTTGCTAGACTAATGCATTGGTCACAGCTACCCCCATCGGAGTTATTGATGTCATGTCTTTTCGATGAGAAGACAGCCGTATGGTTTAACCGCGTATAAAATTTCAAGTTGAAGCATAATGTGAAGTGAAAATAAAGGCATGAAAAATACTCCTATAACTCAATCATTATGATGGGTAATATATTAATAAAGCTTCCCACCAGCTAGATTTGGCATGTGTGTTGGATTGAATGAAGCTCCAAAAGATACCTTTCCCATGAATAAATCTTCTGAAATTCGGATAGGCTTTGAAAGTTGAAACCACCGGCCATGACGCAATTTAATTGAGATAATTTGTCCATTTGATGTGTAGGTGTTAGTGGCCCAACTTCATTAACTCCTAAAACTTGAGGTGGTATCAATTTATTTGACCTTGCGTCATGAAATAAATGAAATTTCATGTTTCGATGACAGAACACTTGAAAGAAGAACTTTTGACTGTTTGTCCTTTCATGCTTCAGTTGAAGAATGCACTTTTATCAGATTTAATTTTTACTACCATTAACTTTCTGCCACTGAACTCTTTCATGTTTCTCTTATTGTGCATTCTGAATCCATTTAGACTTTTTATTGGAGTTGGGTTAAGTGTTTGGACTCTTGCAACCACAGGTTGTGGTAAAAGAGCTATGATGATGGCTCTTATGAGCAAGAACAAATTTCAATTTGTTGATGGCTCAATTTCAGTACCTAATCGAAATGATTCTTTATTCTCAGCGTGGCAAAGATGCAATACTATGGTTCTTACTTGGCTTAATCGATCGCTTTCTCCATCTATTGCTCAAAGTGTTATCTGGATCAATAAAGCTGTTGATGTTTGGAATGACCTAAAAGATCGTTTCAGTCATGGTGATATATTTCGTGTTGCAGAACTTCAGGAAGAATTATATCAATTCAAGCAAGGAGATCTTTCGGTTTCAGATTATTTTACAAAAATGAAGATTATATGGGATGAGTTGAACAACTTTCGTCCATTGCCAGATTGTTCTTGTTGTGCAAAGGAGTACATTCGGCAGGATTATGCAATTAGGTTTCTCAAAGGCCTTAATGATCGATTTGCTAATGTGAGATCTCAAATCATGTTGATGGAACCACTTCCTTCTGTGAACAAGGTATTTTCTCTGATTATTCAACAAGAACGTGAATTGTCTGGTTCTACTGATTCAACTATATGCTTTGCTCGGACTTCACAGTCTTCTAAGTCTTTCTCTAGAGGTGGAACTAATAATGATAAATTTTGCACTTATTGTGGTAAGCCACGCCATACTATAGAAACATGTTACAAGAAACATGGATATCCACCAGGCTTCAAGTTTCGAAATAATAATGATGTTGTCAATAATTTGATGACTTCTCAACCTAATTCTTCTGCTGGAATTTTGGCCAATAAACCTACTTTTGGTGATCAATATAATTCTGTCTCTCAAGACCGATTTAATCAAGTAATGGCTTTATCGCAATCAAATGCTATTGTTGCCGCTTCTTCTGTTATGTCTTCCACATCTGCCTCAGAAGCTACATCACATCATATCAATCAAATTTCATCTCTCAATTTAGTTCCTAATTCCAAGGATCAAGGTAAATATACGGTTCTTTCATTCCAATCTTCAAATTCATGGATTGTTGATAGTGGTGCTACTGCACATGTTTGTTATTCTTTGAGTTTGTTTTCCTCCACATCTGAAATTTCGCCAATTCGAGTCACTTTACCCACAAATTCTTCTGTTCTTACTAATACTTCTGGTTTTATTCAGTTTAATTCTGCTTTATGTCTTTCAAATGTCCTATATATACCAGATTTTCGCTTCAATATTATTTCAGTCACTCAATTGACTTCACAACTTTCTTGTTGTGTTGTATTTCTATCCTCTCGCTGTCTTATACAGGATTTGAGGACATGGAAAACGATTGGTATTGCTGAAGTTTATCAAGGATTATACAAATTGATATGTGATTCATCTCAAGCTGCTTATGTTCATTCTGTTTCCACATCAACATCTACATATTCAGATTCTTCATTTCAACTTTGGCATAATCGTTTTGGTCATTTGTCATCAAATGTTCTTCATGTTTTGAACAAACAATTTCCTTTCATTAAATGTAATCCTTCTATTTCACATTGTGATATATGTCATTTAGCAAAACAAAAGAAATTGCCTTTTCCTATTAGTACTTCTAAGTCTTCTGTATTTCTTCAATTGCTTCATGCTGATATTTGGGGCCCTTATCATGTTCCTTCTGTTCATGGTCACAGATATTTTTTGACTGTTGTGGATGATTTTTCAAGGCACACTTGGATTTGTTTACTCAAATTAAAATCAAAAGCTCGAGCTTCTTTTCAAAATCTTATTATTTTTCTTGAAAATCAGTATAATAAGCAGGTGAAATGTATTCGAACAGATAATGGCTTAGAATTTCAAATGACTTCATTTTATTCTTCTAAAGGAATTTTGCATCAAACTTCATGCGTTGAAACACCGGAACAAAATAGTGTTGTTGAAAGAAAGCATCAACATATTTTAAATGTTGCTAGAGCTTTGATGTTTCAATCTCACCTTCCTATATCCTATTGGTCCTATGCTATATCTCATGCTGTATATCTCATCAATAGATTACCCACACCTATTCTAAATCATCAATCTCCTTTTCAAATGTTCAATGATGCATCTCCTTATTTTTCTGATTTAAGGGTTTCTGGGTCTTTATGTTTTGCATGCACATACACTAATCATCGTACCAAATTCGATGCTAGAGCTCACAAATGTGTATTTCTTGGATATAAATATGGCACCAAAGGATATGTTTTACTAAATATTCATACTAATCAAATTTTCATATCTCGACATGTGACTTTTCATGAGTCTATTTTTCCATTTGCCTCTATCAATTCTGATTCTGCTTCCACCAATTCAATTCCTTCACCTCAACCCTTTACTCCAGTTGATTCTCTTACTTCCACTTCAGTTTGTAACCCTTCTAATTCTTCAATACTATCTTCCTTACCTATTTCTGATTCTTCACAGCCTTCATCTTCTGTTTCTCCCAATTTTTCTCCTCCACCTATTCTTTCTACATCTTCTAATTCCTCTCCTATTTCTTCATTTCAACCTCGTCGTTCACACAGAGAACATAAACAACCTTCATATCTACGTGATTATCATTGTTCCTTGATTACTTCAGCACCATTGTCTTCCAAGTCTACTAAATGTAAATATCCTCTTTCTTCTGTTATTTCTTATGATCATTTGTCTCCTTCATATAAACATTCTGTTCTCTCAATTACCATTCCATGTGAACCTAAAACATATAAACAAGCCATCCAATTCCCTGAGTGGCAGCAAGCTATGAAAGATGAAATTTCTGCTTTAGAGCTTAATAAAACATGGGTCTTTGGTGAATTACCTCCGGGTAAATCACCAATTGGTTGTAAATGGGTTTTTCGTTGGGATGAAGATAATAAGGACTTGTAGGATCCTGAGATGGATCTAATTGCCTTGAACTTTCAGAATTTTTGGAAGCCATGAGAATGCTTGATCAAAAATAAGAGAATAGACTGAAGAAAAGAGACGAGCGGAGAAAGCAATGCTCTGGTACCATATAACAGAGAAAGAAGCAAGAAGCATATAAAATCAGAGGAAGAAGAAAAGCAATTTGTTTCTCTTAATGTTCCAGTACAAAATTGTCGGTTAATATGGGTGTTTGCAGAAATTAATAACTATAGTTAAATAAGTAACTATGGTTGAGTAAACTAACTAAGTCTAACAACTGGAGTTAAATTACAATTAGCTCTTTTATGGCTAGGGCTATGATGGTAGTCTTGAGAGGCACAAAGCTCGTTTAGTAGCTAAGGGATACACTCAAACTGAGGGAGTAGATTATTTTGACACATTCTCTCCTGTTGCAAAGATGACCTCTGTTCGTTTGCTTTTGGCTATTGCTGCTAGTTCCAATTGGAATCTTGAGCAACTTGATGTTAATAATGCATTTTTACATGGAGAACTTGATGAAGAAGTGTATATGACACTTCCTCCTGGATTTTCTTCATCTGATTCCAAATTGGTTTGCAAATTGCAAAAATCACTTTATGGATTGAAGCAAGCTTCTCGTCAATGGTTTGCCAAATTATCATCTGCCTTGATATCTTCTGGTTATATTCAATCTAAATCAGATTACTCTTTGTTTATTCGAAAACAGGATGACTCATTTACTGTCTTGTTAGTATATGTAGATGATATAATTCTTGCAGGCAATGATTCTAATGAGATCTCACGTATCAAGAAATATCTTGATGAATCCTTCAAAATTAAGGATCTTGGCAAACTCAAGTTTTTTCTTGGTTTAGAAATTGCTCGTTCTTCTTCGGGTATTTCTCTAAATCAAAGAAAATTTGCTTTGGATATATTGTCTGATGCTGGTTATTTGGGATGTAAGCCTATTTCTACTCCCATGGATCGTTCTACTCGACTTTCTCAAAATTCTGGTGTACCCCTTACTGATGTTGATTCTTATCGTCGTCTAGTTGGTCGTCTTCTTTATCTCACCACAACCAGACCAGATATTTCTTATGCTGTTAATCAGTTATGTCAATTCACTCAAGCTCCAACATCTACTCATTATCAGGCTGCTTTGCGAGTGCTACAATACATTAAAGGTTCACCTGGAAAAGGTCATTATTTCTCTTCATCATCAACTTTTCAGATTAAAGCTTTTAGTGATTCAGACTGGGCTGGATGTCCTGACACTCGCCGCTCAACCACTGGATTTTGTATTTTTCTTGGCAAATCCTTAATCTCTTGGCGTTCTAAGAAGCAAACCACTGCTTCTAGATCTTCTTCTGAGGCTGAGTATCGTGCTTTGGGATCAGTTACTTGTGAAATTCAATGGTTGCTTTATCTTTTAGCAGATTTTCAAATTGTTCATTCTTCTCCTGCAATTATATACTGTGACAATCAATCAGCTATTTATATAGCTTCGAATCCAACATTCCATGAGCGTACCAAGCACATTGAACTTGACTGTCATATTGTACGAGACAAGGTTCAAGCTGGCACAATCAAACTTCTTCCAATCCGCACAACAAATCAACTTGCTGATATTTTGACAAAGCCATTAAATCCACAACCCTTCCACAATTTATTGTATAAACTAGGCATGTTAGACATCTACTTGCCAGCTTGAAGGGGGTAAAAGAGCTAATTGTAATTTAACTCCAGTTGTTAGACTTAGTTAGTTTACTCAACCATAGTTACTTATTTAACTATAGTTATTAATTTCTGCAAACACCCATATTAACCGACAATTTTGTACTGGAACATTAAGAGAAACAAATTGCTTTTCTTCTTCCTCTGATTTTATATGCTTCTTGCTTCTTTCTATGTTATATGTGGCTTTGCTTTTAGATGATTCTGGTTCATTACAATCTGCTCAGCTCCCTGTAAGCAGTCTAATTAATTAATCTCATAATTTTTAATGCTATCTTTTCTTGCCATTGATTTTTAGTTCATAAAAAAGTGGACATTGTCTAAGGTTATTTTAACTCTGCGTCTGTCTGAATGCTTGGAGGAAAAGAGAATCTAATCTAGGTGGTGGTTACTATTTGTGGAGTACTTCTTGATTTTGTTCTTCTCCTTTGACTTGTTGGTGTTGGTGAGGCATCATTATAAGTCTTACAGCTCTCTGCTTCTTTTTAGCATCTTGTTTGATATTCACTTTCTCTCATTTTACCGCCTACATTTCTTTAATTCACTAGAACTTAGATGCAATGATTTTGTAAAGTTTGGGTTGAATCAACAGTTATGACGTACGTGTGTTATCACTTGTTATAATTATATCACCTTACTCAGTTTTGACATGTTGATTTTGTACGGGCTGTCTCTTTAAATCAATAACGTTCACTCAACAAATAGATTGATTAAATTAAGCAGGTGACACTTATGCTACCCAGAAGGTTTTGGACTTCATTCTGCAAGTAACTGAATATTTGAAGTCATCCGCAGATATTTCAGTAATATTTTCTCTATATGGTAAGAATTAGTTTTAAAAAAATTCAATTTATATCAAAGATGATCTTATCTCCCACATATTATTTCAACCGAGGTTCAGAGAGACATTGAAATGTCATAACTCCAAATAACTTGTTAGAAACTTCTTAAACGTAGTTCAAATATAATTTAAAGATGAATTTCCACCTCATGGAATGCGACAATTACTTTATCTTTTTTATAATATACCTGTTAGTCAATCATTGTTCTGACTTGGGAGATTTCAGGTTGAATTTTCTAATCCAATTGTCCTTTTTCCTTCACTTTCAGGAAGAAAAAGGGACTCATTGGGACTTCATAAACGCCTGCCTTGACTTCAGAGGTATAGATTGGACCAGCGTTCCGCATTGGAGAAATCTGATTAGCCAGAAATACATACTTTAAATGGGTGATAAGACTAATCTTAAATCAAGTTATTGTCGTATAATAAGACCTTGTTTTGTTTACATTGTATTTTTCATTGTTAGTGTTTGTCCAGAAATTTATTAGTTTGACTTGAAGCATCTAAATAATCAATCAGATTGACTCTGTGATGATAAGATGTTGACAATGTTTCAAATGTTATTATGTCAAGAAAGTGGCGCTGCCTAAGCGAGCACTATGTCTTTGAAATTTGATACACTGGCGTCTAGAAGCAGGAGACCACAAAATTAACTTTACTCCCTACATTTTTCAAGTACTACTATTTTCTGTCACTTGATTGGGATTTTGAAGATAGCTAGCCAAATCAATATAAAGTAGAAATTTTTAATAATTGTTTTCTTTATATAGATTATAAAAAGTGCAACTCCTTGATTTTGATTTTGATTTTTTTATACGTTAATTTCATGCAACCTCTTTCTATTTGTTAAGCTTTTGCAAATTTCTCAATATAGATATTAGTGGTATTCAAATATTAAAAAGATATAGATTTTTTAGTTGTAAATGATCGACAACTATTAATAACTAGATTTTTTTTATTAATAAGTGAAGAATTTGTCAATAGAACTATCTAATATTAAATCTCTTACTTCGGAGTTGGGACCTATATACAATTGTCCATTAAAAATTAGCTTGGCCAAATACTAGGATTAATTCAGCAAAAGTTGCAAAGTAAGAGAAAATATGCCGTTTATTTTCAGTGTCTCTCTTTACAACATCATCTCCATTGCAATTATGAACTGTTTATATCAAACTTCAATTATTTGAATACTGATCTGTACTTTTAGAGATTAATATATTTAATTGAACGGGCTATCATCATGGTGGATCATCCACCTACAAGAGAGAAAGCCATTTGCACGACATGTCACCCAAAGTTTTTATCTCCTCTCTTTTTGGCCGAATCATTCTACTAGCATATAACCTAAGGTATAATCTAATTACATATAACCTATGGTGTATAATATTAAGTGGACCATTTTTTTATGAAATATTAAGTAGATTATTTATCTTCCTTAATCTCCCAAAAAAACCAATTTAATATTATGTTAAAGAGGAGAGGAAATAATTGAGATTAAGAAAACTGGTGGGGTCAGTGTACCTCATTTTTTTCTTTCATATAAATTACCGGCACACCTGATATATGTGTTGTGGTAGAAAAATATGTTAAGTCGATAGTTTAAACTTTAAACTATTTTATTGGATAAGGGTTCTTATATCTTGGTGATGATGGATATGCCGCACCTCATCAAAAGTAGACGAAAGAGGTAAAGTGTCAAAAAAATTCCGAACAAAAACAAAGCTAGGTGAAGGTGATAACCACACAAATAATGGTCTCTAATAAAAAATGGGAAACACAAACCTCGTCATGCATGTGGTAAAAGGGATTCAAAGTGATTTAATTCAATATATTGTGAAAGTGAGAGACACACTGCCAATGTTCAAACATGGCGACGATTTAAAATAAAAAGCTAATTTACAATTAACACACAATTCAAACCTCTTAATTACACTTTTGCTGGAGACAATTGGTGGGCTGGTCATCACATATCTCGTCATTCTCGTGGAAAACGAGCTCCTACTAATTAACCGTATAATATAAGTTTAAATTAACTAATAAGGGTTTGCCCCAATCATCACCACAATACACTCCTACCACACATCTTTCTTCTTCTTCTTCTTTTTTATTTACATGTTGTCTTAATGGATTAAAAACAACAAATGTCCAGTAGCAAGCAAATGAATTTGTATATATTGTATGTTTTGTTATATATGTTACGTTCCTTTTCTATCCGAAGCACCTGAGATTCTAACATCTTAGCTTCTAGCACTAGAATAGTTATCATTCAGAATTTCAGATGGAATCTTTTACATAATTATAAAAGTCAGGTGTTGCGGGTGTAATCCGGTGGAATATTCAAAAATAAAGATGTGAATCTTATATACCCGCTTGCAAGTTGCAACGTTTTGGCCTTTTTTATTCATATTACCACTACGCTAGCACTAGAATAGTTATTTTGTTTTTTTTTTATAAAAAAAAACATAAGAATCTGGTGGCTCCGGCAGAAACCAACCCAGCCTTGGGATAGTTTGAGCACAAATCATAATAATTAGGATATATGACTAAATCTGACCATCAGGTATGAAATGACAGGACAAAGACATAAGCTTTATTATCAGTGATGACTATTAGACCCACAAATATTATTATTTTGTACAAAAAATAAATTATTTCCTAATTTAAAAATACACCATAAAATATTATAATTCCTAATACACCATATAAAAATATTTGATTAATTATTTTTCCAAATTTCCTTTTGCTTTAATTATTTTATTATTTTTTCAAAAAGGTTCAAGAACCAATAGGACGTGTCATATAGCTCTAAGCAAGTGTCCTAACTGGTCTTGGTCTTGAGCCACACAAGATCGGGCCGTGCGTGTTTTGAGCCGAAAAAAAACCCAACTCGAAGATTTTATGCGAGGATTTAGAGCATATAGCTTGCTCTTTTTTCCAGCTATTTATTCCTTGTTATAAACTCATTTTAGCAGATTCCCACAAGCAAATAATTGTTAGTTAGATGTTAAATATGTCATAGATTGATGAAAATTTATAAGACCATCTTTATTTAAAATTTTCCTTTAGTTTCTTTACATTTATAAATTATTCTCACATCTCTCTCCTTTTTGTCTCTTCCCAACAAGAATTAAATAAGGTGAAAATTGCAGTTAATAATTCAGTTTAATGTTGTACAAGAAAAAAAACATATACAAATTAAGCTTACCGGTCAAGCTTCTTTTCAAAAATTTTTGGATAGAATAGGGGGAGAGGGTTTTCTCAGAATCCCCCCTCTCCTTTTCCCTCCTTTTCCAAGTGGTTCTTCATATTATATTGGTTCTTCAGATGCATTTAAGAGCTCATAATTTACCATTTGTACCTCTAAAAATAAAAACGGTATAAAATAAATGAAGAACTTTTAATTTTTTATTTTTGAAAATTTTTTAGCATAAAAAATTTCAACTATCTAGGCCTATTTTATTTTAACAGAAGGATCTATAACAGATACAGACTTATCCAGTTAACTGTAAAATAATTTACAGTTAACTAGATAATAATTTTACAGTTAACTGGATAAGTCTGTATCTCTTATAGATCCTTCTGTTAAAATGGAATAGGTCTAGATAGTTGAAATTTTTTATGTAAAAAGTTTTCAAAAATTAAAAAAATTAAAATTTCTTCATTTATTTTACATTATAAGACATGTTTTTTATATTTAATTGTATAAGTAGCAAATTATGGGCTCCTAAATAAATTTAAATGGCTGAAAGTGAGAATTTATAAGAGGAAAAGGAGGGATTAGGAGGGGAGGGATTCTGAGAGAACTCTGACCATAGAATAGGACCATCTGTGAAGATCAAAACACACAAGTTTGAATTTTGTACATTTGTTATTCGCTCAAACCATAAAGAAACTTTCAACGCGACTGATTTTGAAAGAAGCCAACAAATTTTCCCGATTAGCTATGTTTACTACATATATACTCATGAAGGCGTTAGTGCCCCCACACTGATGTGTGGGTATGTACGTAAGCAAACTAATTACCACAAACAGTAGAATACACACACACACACACACTCACATAGTGTGTTTGAACGTCTCAAGCATGGAATGAATTGATAGTAGACCTGGTTATCATAAATAAAATTTACTCGCTAGTTACAATGCTCTTGTTTTCCATTTTCTTTCGAATAATCAACATTCAATGTTGAAAAAACACTAGGGCACGTGCTAACGAGTACCTAAACTGAATAATGCACCTTCATATTGCTTTCTTCAATTCTTTTTTTCCCCGGTAATCTGGCTAGTAACTATTTTGGAAAGCACAGCTCGCTGATAAAACTTTGGTCATAAGAAACAAAGCCACTTGTGAAGAGATCATCATACACAAGATCAGGCATACTAATTGCATCATATTGATCACCATGCTTAAACAATCCATCCCGTTTGATATCATTTTTCTTTTCTGCCAAGCAACCTGAAGAAGAGGATGATGATAAAACTTCCATTGATGGTATAGCACTGGAGCTTTCATTATTCATCATAACACTGTAGCCAAAGTCTGAAAATTGAGATTGTGGAGGTTTTGGTCCTAAAAATGGAGCGTTGTTTTGCTCCAAATTCAGAACACAGTGCACAAAATAGTCTGAATCTTTGTTGTGAGGTACCAAAAGGGCATCATCACCTTGAGGTGCTTGAGGGGAAAATGATAAGAAAGGCAAATAATTACCATTACCCTCCTTCATGTCGCTGGTTGTCTCAATAATCCCATGATGACAATCGTTTACAGCAAAAAACTTCTTCTTCAATTTAGTGTTCCAGTGGTTTTTCACATCATTGTCCGTTCTTCCAGGCAATTGAGCAGCTATAAGAGACCACCTAAATGACCAAAACAAGAACATAAAATTCAGAGAGTTTAAGAAACAGAAACTGATGGTTAGAATGGTGTGTGTGTGTGTGTGTCTATAGAGAGAGAGAGAGAGATGGAGATGCCTGCTTCCGAGGGTAGCATAGAGGGTGCAAATAATTTTGTCTTCATCATCGGTGAAACCTCCAAGTCTGATATGAGGCCTCAGATAGTTTAGCCATCTCAGACGGCAGCTCTTCCCACAACGCTTGAGACCTACACGTTGGGCAAAAAAAAAGTTCAGAAACCAGTGATTAATTTAGACATTTAGACAATATCAAAAGACATGGAATTATGTGTAGCTTAGTGGCAGGGATATATACTCCCGTGTAAGTGGTAGGTCACACTCACTGGTCCTAAAGGTAGTACTATGAATAGAGGATTGTATTATGAAGAAGAAGTAAGTAATAATAAGGTACCAGCTTTTTGGGGGAGAGAGATCCAATTGCCACCAGTGCCATGTTGGTGGAGGTAATTCTTGAGGGTGGCATCTTCTTCAGGAGACCATGGTCCTCTTTTCACGTTTGCCTTGTCACAACAAGGTGCTCTTCCCATCCCCACCAAAACTCAAACTTAACTACCAGAGAGAGAGAGAGAGGTTTGAGCTTAACTTATAGCTCACAGAATAGAAGCTAAGGTGGAAGCATGAGGTTTTATAAAGCGAAAATTACTAGCTAGGGTACGGTGAAAGCTATAGCTTGACTTCGTCTCTGACTCACACACTGGCTGTTGTAACTGCCAGCATAACTCCTTGCTTTTTGTTTTGTTTTATTATTATATATCTGTGCAGTAATTATTTCCTATTGAAGAAGAAACAAAAGGTACAACTGGACGAAAGAGAATGGGTCAATGCAAAGAGAGCTAGCGTTCAAACCACTTTTGATATATATAGTATTTCATTATTCATGTGCTACTTCCCTTCTCTTGTTGTTTCCGTTGAGGTCAAGTATATTATGATCCATCACCCATGTGAACCTGAGTGTACTCAGTACTATACCCTGCACGTCCGGTCCATGGGATCATTATCTAAACCTGCCTTCCCATTTCTTTTTTATTGTTAGGGGCGTAAAAAGGGAAAAATAATAAAAAATTAAAAAACAGTTTCTCATTTTTGTTACATTTCTCGCATATTATTTGTACGTGCGCCTGATGTTGAAGAAACTTGAATATTTAAGGAAAAGAGATAAATGGAGTACTTGCTAGATGTGGCTTAATTCAGAAAAGAAAGATAATATATGCACGGGGCTGTAAGGATTATGTAGTGATTATTAAATATTTGGGGCGAAAAACGTACGTACAGGTAAATTATCAAAAATGGAAGGGTTAAAGCAACGGCGGAGGAAGGAGGGAATATGAGAAGAGACAAAATAAAAAGGTACACGCGAACTTTGAGTGATGAGTACTGTGTACAATCTCTGCTGCAAAGAACTGACTATGGACCCCTTGTTGGACTCAGTTACGTTCTTTAATTTTCTATATGATCAATACCATCCTGCCAGATTAACAACATCAATCACTTGTTTGTAAAGCTTGTGTTTATCGTATAGATAAAACTAATGGATGGTTTTTCATTGCAAGTAAATTAGATTGCATGGATTTGTTGACTAAAATTAATTAAGGGGTGATTATCTGAACATTACATTCCTTTATTGACACATCCTGATGATTTTCCTTAAAGTTGACTAATATTCTTAGCTCAATTATCAAATATCCATCCAAACTAAAAAGGCAATAAGAAAGGGAGGAAGAGGACAGCAAGAATTCGCGTAAAATATTGTTGTACGTGTCTAAACTTCAAGCACTTCTACTCTGTTTCAATAAATTATTGTTTTATAAAAAAAATAATTTTATTGTTTAAGGTTTTGCACGTAAAATTTTTTTAAAAATAACATTGGTTGAGGTGGTCGGTTGTTTTACTTTTGTTGTGAAAAAAAACACAAATTCAAATATAAAAAACGGCACTTATTTGGACTTGCCAAAAATTTTGTATGCAAAATGCTTTGAGAAGGTGAGCACTTTTGATCCAATCAAAAAAATAGAACTCTGAGATAAGAAGTATATTAGAATATGTAACCTGCGTATGGCATGTTCAGTGGCATCTCAAAGCACAAGAAAGTGGTTTTTGTATTTTTGGAGTAGCTCTGTCCGTAGCCATATATATGGGGAACTTTTCAATTTTCCACCTGAGTAATTCTTAGATGATCCTATACTTTTTTTTTGTTAAACATCGACCGGTAATTGGCACCTATTGGAAACTGACTATCCAGACTCGAAAGTAGAAGTGTTGCACACTTAGACAAAGTTGTTCATTCTCACAATAAGAGCGTTTCCTAGGATTCGAACATGTTCTCATCTTACAGGCTAAGATCACTTACCCACTATACCAAATATTCATTTTTTTACACTTTCCTATTTATATTGGACTATTTTTCTTCTTTATTTTGTAAATGTGGGTCCAATAATGCTGGCTATCTAGGTCCAAATGAAAGAAAGTAGATGGGGCTCACTCCAACACATTTTAAACCAATGAGCAGGCCCAACAATATAAATGGAACGATCCAGAGAAGGAACAATCCGCGAGATGGGACGCTACGTGGCGTTTGCCAGGTCCACCAAATAGTAGCAGTCTCTCCTTGAAGGGCATATGAGCACTCTTTGAGAATGCTAGTGGACAGGCTTATAAAGAACACAAATTCTTGCGAGAACCACACCCAAAAAGCTAGCTGTTGGGCTTGGGGAATCAAGAACTAGCTTGTGATTCTCCGAAGGACCTGTGCTCGTTACAGAGCCCTTAGCACCTTCAAGCTCCTTGATCACTCTTATTATTCCTTTTTACCTTTTGTTGCTTTTTATTGGTTGTAGTTGGTAACTTGACACGAATCATTGTATTTCTTTCTAACCACATTTGTTGTTGATGGCCCAATTTATTAACAAACGAACTATTTTTGTTGTTATTTTCCCTAATGAATTTAGCACAACCAATTTAAGTTGATAATATAGGCCAGTGGAATAACTGGTTGAGCCAAGAATAGCCTGTTTCTTTTTTCCCGAAAAATTGTCTGTTTCTAGTATAGGCTTGATTTTCCATACCTGGACCGTTTCTATGGGTTTTAGGCCCACCCATATCAGCACTTTTTTTTATTATTTTTCTACCTTTTGAGCCAAGAAAAGCCTGTTTCTGTTTTTTTTATCATTTTGTGCCTTGAGACGTAAATTGGATGTTTTATTTGAGTTGCTATGGTTTATTTGTTTTGTATTGAGAGACATGCACTCTTCAACATATAGTCATGTGTGTGTGTTCTTTCGCAATTCCATTGATGTCTTTCAATTTATGCATGGTTATGATAAATTAGTCTAATTTAAGAGGATTGTAATTGAAACCATTAATCACGCTCTAAGTTAATTAATAACACTTAATTAAATTGGTTCGTAAAATTCTATTAGATTTGTCAATTGGTGAGGTTTGTTATTTTAGAAAAATTAAATAATCTCAAAGTGAATCTATTGATTGTTTGAGTAACATTGTTCAACCCATTAATTTGAAATCATTGATAGGGGTTCTTTTAGGAAATTGAAATTGTTGAGTTATTTTTTATTGCGATTCTATGTTCTAATTATAGGATTAATAGTTACTCTCAAGCAATAACTTCATTGACATTGAAGGACTTATAATTAGATGGAGTTCCAACAATTAGTCATTAGACTCGTGAGTTTCATGAAGTTTAATAAATTAGAAAATTGATGCATATTAACTCCCCAAACTTCTTTAAAAAGTCTTAATAATCATTGAACGTTGTTTCCAAAAGAATTTCACTTCATTCCACCCCTTTTATATAAAAATACTAAAAACATTATTTGCTTTGCATCCTTCACTTATATTTGAAAACCAACCAAAAGTATCTTTTATTTAGCCTTATATATCTTGCATCATACTACCTCCGGTTCTAAATATAGGACCTAATTGACTTTTTTTTGGAGAGATTAAGGTTGCGAAATAGGTTATTAAATGATGACATATTTGATATATTTTTATATTATCCATTAGTTTATAAGTAAAATAAACTAGTTTAAGGGAAAAAATTAGGTAAATCAATTTATAACTAATTTATTTTACTTTTTTAAGGATTTTTTAGAAAAATTCAATTAGGTCCTATATTTAGGACTGAAGGGAGTATTTAATTTACTAAGATAGTTAGATTGAACAATTATCCTTATGAATGACTCAAATTGCACAATTCTGTACACTCTTACATCTGGTAGAAATATCTTTTGCAATTAATCTAAGGACAATATGGTATAAATATCTTTTGCAATTAATCTAAGGACAATATGCGACGACAATTGATTCAATGGACAAAAAGTTTTTTTTGTCGAGACAATGGACTAAAAGTTGGCTTGATGCAAAAATAAAGAGAAAAACATACTATAAGCTGAATTTAAAAAGTGTCAAACTCCCTAGCTAGTTAATGATGTAAAAAATGGATAATCTTGTGCTCAGTCGTAAGCCGTCTTGTTTAAAATTGTTAAAAATGGGCCACCCGTTGGAAAAGTTAATATATTGTCATTAACAGGCCTAAAGTCTAGATCCTTGCTTGTAAAGTTTAAGGGTGGCTTTTTTCAAAGGCCTCACAATAGTTTGATATAGTACTTATTTTGTAGTGTAGGAAAGCTATTCTTAAATATTTGTTATTTCCCGACTGAAAGGTAAAAGCTTTTTTTCGTTCGATAGAATAAAAGACAAAATATTAAACTGCTCTATTGTGCTCTTTCGACACTAGAGATCAATTTTATTTATCCAATTTAACTATATTAAAGGTTGTGGAAAAGCAAAACCGACTCAAATTTGTATATAAAAGATGTTGCTCCCAGTGCCTTCTTTTCTGAGAGGAGAAAAGATCGTTTGTCAATTTCACTACCTGTAAGGCTGAAAAACAGAAGCACAGCGCATGAATTTATCTGGCTCATACAATATCTAAACTGATCGTCGTTAATTAAAAAAAAGTAAAATATAGAAAGATCATTTGTCCATTTCACTGCTTGCTGCAACTATAGCACTATGCCACATGCTATACCTCGATTGTGATATGAAGACTTTTGCGTAGCACATTAAATTACAAAAAGGAAAACTGAAGAAAAAATATGTTTTGGAGAAAAGTGTATATGAAAATTACAAAATTGAGAGAAAAAATATCCAATTCGTGTGGTGCAGATTCTAGGTCAGGTCTAAATTAAGTACCTTTTAATTTCTTAAAGGGTATGTCAAGTTCCCATTTTTAGGAGTCCGCCCCACAGAATTTTTAACGGAATTCAAAATTTCAGGTATATTTTATATTTTCCCTTTCATAGACAAATAATAAATTATTGGTACAAAATGAATTAGTCAAACTAAAAAGATATGATTGAAGGCAAATAGTCTTGATAAGGTTAATTTCAAACTTCACGGGGTAAAGTAAAAATTCTAGCGTGTAAATAGGAGCAATTGTCTGGTGGAGATTAGCACTGAGTTTCAAGAAAATGACTGGTAACAAAGAATAGAGAAATTTAGACTTGGAGCTTAGAACCTAAAATTGCAAGCTACTAAGTCTAAGCAGTGATGAGGAAACACCAATTAAAGTCTAGTCGCTCTCTGACGTAAACCCAATATGACTTCAAGCATTAAAAAACATCCATCGATGTGGGCTCAATGAACCTCTCTAACAGGGGCAAAAAGGACAGCCACAGATCTCACTCCCTAAGAAGATTACTTCTCCACAAGATCGTTCGACCAGATCACAAAAAAGTCATCTACCGTATCAAACTATCAATACCATAAAAAACGGCTAAGTTGGTCTGGTCTAACTAAATGGGCTATAGTCCTTAAACAAGTTCCAAATTTCCTTCCAGAAGAAATGGGTACTTATACTTAGTTGTCCAACAATGTCACCAACAAAAACCGAACCAGGGCAAACATTGATGTAATTCCTAACCTCTGAACGAGGAAAGGGTAATTGGCTCTGCCCCCTAACATTCGCCATCTTCATTATACAACCAACCAGCACGACTCTGTCCATTTCAAGGTCATGTCCATACAACTATGATCATGAAAATGACTGTTACCGGGGAAATTTAAGTAAACCCCCTGATCCTCTTAGCACTGTTACAAGTTCTATTACTGGGATTAGAGTCAATCTCTGCAGTAGATTTGATGGGCCTACAAGGCAAAGATTAGGGCGTGACAAGACACGAGGTTTGACAGTGGAGAAGAGTGCACAGATCTTTCTGCCACAAGGCCATTACTACCTAAGGAGATAGTAACACTGTTACATTACATCAGAGGAGAAAATGGTTCGCAAGTCTGACAAAAGTAGGAAGACGCCAAACAAGTCATAATTTATTTATCCGTGGCAAATGGTCTTTAGCATAAGCATGGGAAGACCAGCGACTCCAGCCATCATTTCCATTGTTTTCTCAAAAGGGTGCAAATGTCATTAGATAAGTGGAATTTTCCGCATGACTTGCCAAAATGCGACATTGCCCATAATTCTTAGTTCCTCAAGAACTCAGATTCATTCCCCTCTCCTTCCATGCTTCTAGGTAAATATTGAGAATCTAGAGATTTCCAAAGCCAAAAAAAAAAAACTCCCTTAACGTAGTAAGAACCCTTAATACACAGACATTTTCATCCATTTTTTCCCAAAACAAGGGTGTAAATGGAAACAATCCCAGGGGAAAGGTACATGAGATGAGATTACCATCACAATTCACAGCCAACAAACTATGTACCCATAAAAGAAGCGATTGTCACACGCGCCTTGAAATTGAATGGCGAGGGACAAAGCCATGGAATCAAGAAACAACCGAAGAAAACAAGAAATTAAATATAGACAGAAAACAAAAATAATTTAGATAAAAGCGAGGAGCTTTGGATTCCTACACGAGAGATAAAGATAAATTTGTACATTCATAAGATTAGAAGAACAAGACACAATAGTTAATACTGAAATACATACATAGTAATAATAATTCATTAATCTACCACCTATGCAGAGAACCTTCAGATAGCTTGCTCATCTTATCATCAAACAAACCACCCTTAAAAACAGATTCTTCTAAAAACTTCAACCATGCCTTTGAAAATTAATAATTAATTAATTATTTACATAACAACATCTCCATCTTCATCTCCCACTTGTTCCTCCAAAATAAATCATACCCTGATCCCTCACATCCTATTCACAACACCACATCTGAAGAATCATCATCCCCAAAAATCAAACCAACCAAGCAACAAAGCTTCTTCTTTTTTCACTTGACCAGCTCAGAAACCCAGCCAACATCAGGACCACCACCACCAGATGAACTCCCAGCCGTACGATCAACAGAATTCTCCATACTAAGCTTAGCAAACATCTTCGCCCTTATATCTCTCCCAGATTCAACTCTCTCCATAGCAGGCTCCTCCTCCAAAAAACTCTTCTCCCAAACATCAAAGTAACTCATTGCACCACGACTCATCGGCGCCGCCGCCTCCGTCGGCGTCGACGGCAGGCTACAGAAATCAGGCCTCAGCACCGATCCTCCACGTGGCGACGATCCAAACCTCGGCGACCCCACCGTCACGTTCCTCGTCGCCGGAAACGACTTCACCTTCCCGAACTGAAGATTCCTCAGCGACGCCACCATCTCATTCACCGAGTTCGACCCCAGGGACCGACTCATCGACGGCGTCACCGGCGGAGAGTCCGCCGGCGGCGTCGCCGGCGGGGAAATCGAAGCGATTGTCTGCCGGAGAGGCGATCCGTCGTAGGAATCAACACTCCTCGGGCTCTGCTGCGGCAGAACCCTAAGTTGCTCCGGCGTGTGAGCGAAGAAGCAGACACGGCGGCGGCAGCCGGTGCCGTCCTTGCACGGCTGAGTCCGGTAACGAGCGGGATGGAGCCAACACTCGAAAACTCCATGCGCGAATTCACATGCATCGCCTTTCTTGCAGTTTCCTTTGCGGAAATCAGGGCACGCCGTGCCGGAATAGTGATACTTCCTCGGATCTCGCCGGCGAGCCTTCTCGCCGGGATGCGCGTACGGACACTCCGTCCAGTCATGTGACCTGCCACGTGCGCAGCGTCTCACTTTGAACTCGAACATGCGGAAGTGGTCGCACGAGTAAGCGTCCACGGGGGAGTCCAAGTCACGTGCGAAGGACACGTCGGAATCAGAGTCGACTTCGCCGTTATCATTTGACGGAAGGTAACGCTGGAGCGCCGTTAGTGCCTCTTGGAGATAGTACGGAGAGTAATCTCCGGCATTGCCGTCAGTAACGGAGTAGGGAGAGTAGATCTCGGGCGTTGGATCGTCGATGAGTGGCCATGGAGGGATGTGCACCGTTGGATTAGCGTGATGGGCTTCGCCGAGCATCATTGAGGATTTTCTCGAATGTTTTCATAACAAGATTGGCATGGTTAAGCCGTTTATAAACTGCCACGGAAGTGGTGGTTAACCATGGTTATGTTGGAATGTAACCGTGGTTGGATTAAATACTATGGCCTTTGAATTTTACTGCGGTTAAATGGGCGAGGTTTCTAGTGCTCCCAAGAAGGAACGTGACAGGCGGGTGTTCGTGTGCCACGTGGAAGAATAAACGGTGAGGTGTAAATTCGTTGGACCTCTTGATCCACGTGGTGGGTTGGGATTGGATGGTGATGGAAGATAATCACCGTGCTTTTTTTCGTCCTCGGACTTTTTTATGTGTGTGCAATGCGGTGAACGAATGAAATGATACGCAACAGACAAACTTTTTCTGATATGGAATTAAAAAAAGAATGTGGAATATTGGTAATATTAACAATAAAAAATTAAAAGTAGGCATAGTTTTGATCAGGGAGTTGGGGTAAATGTGAAGAAAACCGATGGGCTCGAAGTCGTAGAGTTCTAATATCTGTGTGTAGTTAAGTAGGTTTGAGGGTTATGAACTTGGGAAGTAACGCATGTTGTGGGTAGCTAAAAGATTAAGGCTCAATTTGTTGGATAATCAAAAATCCACAGCAGTATGGTCATTTAATATAAAAACAAGACGCGATATTTGGAACGCATGAGTGAGCATTTGATATGTGTGAAACTCTTGGTGGTTGGATCAATAATATGCAGAGTGTGAAACTTTGGATTTGGATTTTTTAAGCTGCCTTTTTTCTAAACATCTTTAAGCGTCTTAATCATGACCGTCTAAAATGATCCAACTGATAAAAAAAAAAGACACATGTTTACACTCTCCTCACCCAATCATATCTCTCTCCCTCATTCCTTATTACTTCCCCATTATTTTCTCTCTCTCATGTTCAGATATGAACTTCTCTCCTCACGGCTTCTTCGACTTCCATAGTCCTCTCCACTGAAAATAATATATGCTCTCTCCTTTCATCATCTAATCAAATAGAGCATCGGTTCAAACATGTGTTTGCATTCAACATAAAAGCTTATGGTCTGTATCAGTTTGGGAGAGAGAGAGAGGGGAACAATTATTTGAACTTAATATTTCAGATTTGCTACTTATATATGTTACTGCATAGTTCTATGATTGTCATTCTTACTGTTGATGGCTGTTGTTGTCCCTTAATTATTCATTTTTTCGAAATTACAAGTCAATATCAAGAAAAAAAGAGGCAAACGGGTATGTATGATTTTGAACGGTACATTTGCGGCATCACTGTGAAGATGGGTGGTCGGAATTGGTGGGAAATTGCGAGTTCGACGTCGGCCGGAGCTGTCAACGGCGACGGAGAGGGGGCTGTAGCCTTGCGGGAGATGACGATGTTGAGGGGGGAGACAGAGTGTATGTGGACTGCGCAGTTGTTAAAGGAAAATGAGGATTCATTTAGGGGAGGGATTGGGTGTGGGCAGGAACACACGTGTATTGATTAATTGGATGAATCAAACGGCCTAAATGAGCGCGGCTTAGGGATGCTTAGAGAGAGACGTCTTAGAAAATCTAGATCCGTGAAACTTTGTGTTTGATACAGATAATACAGTAATAGTGCAAGGAAAGTGACTGAGTGACATTTCATGATTAATAGAGCGGTTCATGTATTTTTGTTTAACTTTTCGCAAATGTATTGTATCATTTTGGCTTAAAACGGTACAAGCAAATATCCCTAGATGGCTTGATTGGGCGTTCATCGTTTTCCATTTTATTTTGAAAAAATTTCCACGCATGAATATAGACGGTTTATGAACATCAATTGTGTCTTTAATCGCTATCTTCTTGTTATTTTTGAGTTCTTCATATAAAATCAACTGTGTCAGATGTTCTATATATGATCACTCGTGCGCGTTGATCAGACCCTTGCTTGAACAATCAGATAAAAATCGCTTTTCGATTATACGGTAGAGCTACTATAGGACACACAAGAGAGGCATCCCATACATGTACACCGAGCCATACTCACGGTTCAAAGAAAAAGAATCGGGTAAAATGGTAATTTTCTTGACCTTTTGTGAAATGGTAATTAACAATATTGATTTATTTAAATTTTAAAATTATTCGTGATTGTTTTTTAATTTTTCTAAAAAAGCGTCAACTTAATACTTTTATACATGGGTCATCAATATCCATCGAACTGATGACATTTTTTGTTGGACTTAAGACATAGTAACAAGCAGCTATCTTTTTTTTTTCTCACTAGTTATCATCAACTGTCACTATCTGATCTATGAAGTGTATCCTCGCTTAGTATTTAACAAGTGATTTATATTATATACTACCTTCAGTCTTAAATATAGGACCTAATTGACTTTTTTTGGAGAGATTAAGGTTGCAAAAAAAGGTTATTAAATGATGACATATTTGATATATTTTTAGATTATTCATTAGTTTATAGGTAAAATAAACTAGTTTAAGGGAAGAAATAAAGTAAACCAATTTATAATTAACGTATTTTGTTTTTTAAGAATTTTCCAGAAAATGTCAATTAGGTCTTATATTTAGGATCGAAAGGAGTATGATATATCAATGTATAGTAAGAATAACATTTCGCGAATTGTGAAGACACTCTAGGCCACAGAAAATAAATAAAATATTATAGTGATATCTTTTTTTTGGCCAAATAAATATTATAGTAATATCTGAAAGACTGAAACAAGCGGAAAATAATATATATTTACGTGCAGAAAGTAAAATAAATTCCAATGTCACAATTAAGCGAGGGGCAAATATTTATTTAGGGCCACACCTGACACCACAATAGTATTAAGATTGGGTAAAATGTACTATATCATATATCAATGAAATATGCGATTGGATTACTTGGAATAAATATATATATTTTAAAGGTTACAATTTTATCGATAAATACTATTTATAAAACGGGGCAAGATAAACAGGAAGTGTTCATTTTTTTCTTATATGCCCATTAGATCTAACACACAAAATATATGAAATAAGAAATTAAATATACGTTTGGAGGAAAATTAAATAAGCAACACTAGTTGTCTTGCCCCTTTAATTTATTAAATGTTAATTGGTAAAAATACACATTAAATATATGTGTGTGTGTGTGTCAGATAGTTATATAGTACTCCCTCCGTTCCTAAATATAAGACCTAGATAACTTTTTTTTTTCGAAAGATTAAGGTTGCGAAATAGGTTATTAAATCATGATATATTTGATATCTTTTTAGATTATCCATTAGCTTATAGGTAAAATAAACTAGTTTAAGAGAAAAAAATAGGTAAATCAATTTATAATTAACTTACTTTTTGCTTTTTTTAGGATTTTTCAAAAAAGTCATCTAGGTCCTATATTTAGGAACCAAGGGAGTAATATTTAATTAATAAAATTACACCTTTACCTCAACTCTCAAGAAGAAAGTTTCGCGAAGCAAATAGAATTATAGAAGCTAATGACACGGAGCCTGGGATTGCATGAGGACCGCCTCACGAAGCTTCTGATGAGGTCTACATAGCTCCGGAAATCATGTCCAAATACTCATCAATATTTGTAAAGAGAAAGTAATTTGAAACCCGAAACTTTCACGGAGCGGGACCTGAGAATTTGAGATCATGCCTGAACAAGAATCTCAATAATGACTAGTACGTGAATCGATATGTTAAAGCTGTGTGTGTATATTTATATATTCATAAACAATTGTCTGGGGGTGTGTGTCTGCAAATAATGTGAATAACACACATATATGTTAGTGTGTGTGCATATTTGTGTGAGATATAGTATTTACCTTGTTATTGACCAAAAAAAGAAATATATTTACCTTGTTACCATTGTCCAAAAAAGACACATATTTTCCTTCTTTAGCATCAAATTATTTTGGGATAGCACATGTAACATGTTTTCCTTTCGGTATTTTTACTATTTTCTTACCTGATTAACCACACTATTTTGAAGTAGCACAACTTTTCATGCACGTTTATGGGGAAAGTGAAGTAAGAACAAAAGCGGAACTTATTCTTCATTTTCCAAGTAGCCATGACAATTGACACAATGTTGTGTTGGTCGAGTTGTTAGCTCGCTCATCTTTTTAATTAAGTATCGGGAGTTTAAATATTACCTCTGTTCCTAAATATAAGATCACTTTAGCTAATTTGAAGAGATCAAGGAAGACATTAGATTTACATGATCTTCCCAAAATACCCTCACTTAGATTTAAAATACAAATAGAGACACAACATCTTCTTCGTAGTTTGATTTGAATGGCTATTCGCTAACTCCATTTGAATACTCCACAAAATTGACAGCTTAGATTCACTACAATCCGAAAAATTTCCCTCCATTCCTTGCTCACTAACTTCATGACTGTTCAAAGTCTGTTCTTCATTGTTCGCAGACAATTCAAACGTTCATAATCGGCCTCCAAAAACACAAGATTCTGATCTGCGAAAAGGAGTTAAACACAATTAGAATCAATTGAATCCAAAACCAAGATTCAACCTCAAATGAGGGAAGAAAACAAAGAAATTACTGAAAGCAAAGAAATTAATTTTTGGTTGGTGAAAAATGGTGGAGAAATCTAAAATTGTGAAGGGGAATCGAATGTGTGAGAACACGAGAGCGTGAGAACAGATAAAGGAGGGATTTGTGGTTGACCTTGATGTTGAATTGGATTCACAGAGTAAAGTAAAAAGGGAACAGTTCCAATTTTTGTTTTCAAGGACATGAGAGTTTGGAGGTGATTATCATAAAAGACAAAAAGTAATAAAGGGGTAATTTTGGAAAAACTTGAGAAAAAGAGAAAGTGATCTTATATTTAGAAACTTATCCACATCCCCAAAGTGATCTTATATTTAGGAACGAAGGGAGTACTAGTTTTGTGTGTGTAGCAATCTATTGGGCAGCTCGTAAAACCTTGAAACAGAGCTCAGATTCGCAACAAATTATCCTTTAAGCTATCGATTTTGGGTACATCATGAGCAATAAAAAGAACAAGTGTGACACTATATTGTGTATTATACTTTGAAGAATTACATCCATGGTTTGAAATGTTGAGTCTGCATCAAACAACACATTATTTAAAAATAATAGCTACAATTGACATGCATGCATGTTTAAATTAAGCTACTATACTTTGATATCGAATATAAGATATATTCTCTTTTGTCTTGAATATAAGATCATTTTGACTTGTTATATAAAACAAAGAATCAAATTATAGACCACTACACTATGACATGTGTTACATGCATGTGATTTAATTATATGTTAGTATATATAAAAGAAGAATAAATTAAATTAGCTTAGAAGAAAAAGATAGATATGGACATTGTAAAGTGCATGATTAAGTTTGTTTCATTAATTTATCTAAAAAAGTCAAGATGACAGAAGGCGTAGTTTGTAACTTTGTATATGAATTTAGGTTATAAATAGTATGAACATTTTTTCATGTATTATTAGATTAATTATTTAATTTATGAAATTTAATCATGAAGAAGTATATATATTAAATTAAAGTATTTTAGAAAAACATGTTACATTTGCTAAATATAAATAAATAATTCATCTATCTTCCCTGATAGATAAATGACTTTTTTAGTTAGCATCGTTGAAAGTATCATAGCTAACGTCTTTAGTGACGAGCATTATGTGAGTGGATGAGATTGTTTAAATTCAATCTGATTTAGACGTTGTGGAAACAGAGGTTGAAGCAGCGAAACATATTGCCTCTCCAGTGTTTAAATAAGATGTAGTGGAAACTAAATTTTACATCAAACTAATGAGGGAGCAGTAAATAAATACTATGTCATGATCGAGTTTGACGGTGACAAGCTACATTTGTAATCCACTAGTTGGACTTTACTACTTTAGATATAATCACGAGCGATGATACTGGTCAATTTACCTCCCACCACCTCGTTTTTATCGATTCCACTTACCACTCTCTTATTTGAAGAGACTGACGATCCTAATAAACACAGACAAAGCAACTACAAAAATTGATGTGAGATATTAAATTTGTTTGACCCTTAGTATAGGAGTTTTTTGACAAGTTTTATGAGCAAGAAGGGAATAAAGAGAAGTACTTTTCACGTGCCCGTAGTGAAGAATACTAGTCCATTTTGAGTGGACGATGTATTAGCAGATATACTATCTATTTTTGTTCTCAAGAATTTAGCGTTAGAGGGATCAAAATCAATGGTTGTCGCACTGTTATACACGAAACATGGAAGGAAGAAGGTAGGGGGATTGGACGAAGCTAAGACGTCAGAATCAGCGTGAAGTGTGTGTGGATAAAGACGAGCATTAATAGGAGGCATCTAAACTGGTTGAAAGTGATATATTTGGCGTATTGTCATATTTTGGAGATGAGCGATTCTTTTTGTATTATCATTTTCTGCAAGTCTGTTTCCATGGTTTCGATTAACCAAGCATCAAGTGTACCCGCTTCATCAAGTTTTGCCTCCCTATAAAGGGAATTCCCCTCCTCGCTAATCATAACATCAATTCCTATTTAACTTCGTTAGGTAAATTATCTGAGTTCAGCAATATTTTCAGCTGCCGCCTGCTGGCAAGCAAGATGCCAACAGTGCAAAATTATATTTACCAGTGTCATACTTATGAATAATAAATTTTACAAGTGAACAAGTAATTTTCAAAGTCACTCCCATACTCCTCATCACTTCTAAGTCGGGTATATTAAAACATTAAATATATTAACAAATGTGATTTGATATTTTTCAAGCACATACGGACCTCACTAACATTAGATTATAAGTTTATAAGAAAAAAATTCCAATGTGATAAATGACATGTACTGTTCAAACGTTAATGCAGTTTTCTTTATATTTTACACTTACATGTAATTTGGAAGTAGTAGGATAAGGGGATAAAAGGGGCAGAAAGTAACAGGATGGAATTAAAGGAGGTGGATAGTGACATTATGGAACTGAAAGAAAATTAAAATAGAGTGAAATGCATCGCTCGGCCAAAGCCCAAAAGCACTGGTCAAGAGCTTTAAGTGGTGTACTACAAACACTTTACTGTTCCAAAAAAATCAAGTGAAAATAAAAACGTATAGTTGATCACATGCTGCAGAAAAAGTGAAATCCAAAGATGAACGAACACAAGAGGATTGCAAAATGGTTGGAAAAGCAGGGTGCATAAAGAGACTAGATGCAAGGAACGGAAGAGGGAGGGACACGTGGAGGGCAATGGTGAGGAGAGAATTGAATGAATGAATGAATGAAAATGTGAAGGGAAGGCCAGGCCACAAGGTACGCCAAGGGAATCATAATAAGAGAGATGGTCAGATGGGTTCGTAGGGGGCATGTCATGTGAAACAACATCAATCCTCATCCTCCCTTATCTAACACCCTCCCATCTGTGGGCCCCGCCCCATCCTTAAATATCTAATTCTTTCTTTTCTCTCCCCTCTGCCCTTTCGCCACTTGCCCCTTCTACATCCTTCTACCTCCTCTACTTTCCTCCCACTTCTATCACACTCCATCTTCCGTTAACCCAAAAATTAAATATGTAAAATTAATTATTTTAAAAAGTTTATAATTATTTCTTTTTTTCAAAACTAATTGTCTCTGATTATAAAATAATATACTCCCTCTGTCTCTAAATACAATTTCATTTAACTAATTTAATTGGATTAAAGATATTAGTTAAATTAGTTATAATCACATAATATTATCAATTTACCTAAACCACGTACATATATCCTCACTTCCTCTCTCTTATTTATTCAATTGTTGATAAGCATTATCGATGTTAATTTACGAAAAACTAGAAAGTGACCTTATATTTAGCAACAAATTCAAATTCAAAAGTAACTTTATATTTAGGAGCGAAAGGAGTATAATCTAATTACATGTCTCATATGTTATAATTTAATGTTATAATTTACTCTTTAATTTACAAAAATTCAATAGATTTTATATTTAGTAATGGAGAATATGTGTGGGTGTAAATTAAAATTGGGAAAATGCCATTTAAATCCCTCCGAATATACAAAAGGACAATTCAGGAACTCAAACTTTCAAAAGGACCATAAAGGAACTAGGACCTAGTTGATATTTTAAAATTGTGTGAAAAGACAAAATTGCCCTAATCAGAAAACAGAAATTACTAACCACCCTATTGAAAATGGTGGGTGTAAGCCTGTAAGGGTGGTTAGTAATTTCTATTTTATGATTAGGGCAATTTTGTCTTTTCACACAATTTTAAAATGTCAACTAGGTCTTAGTTCCTTCATGGTCCTTTTAGAAGTTTAAGTTCCTGAATTGTCCTTTTGTATATTCAGAGGAATTTAAATGGCATTTTCCCATTAAAATTAGTACTCCCATCATAAACAAATACATTGAACGTACGGAACATGAATATATATATATATATATGTGTGTGTGTATGTATATGTATGTATGCAGTAAGGAATTTAACACAACTAAATATCAGGACGTTGTCTCCAATATCACAAATGGCTAATCAGGACATTGTCTCAAATTGTCAACGTAAAATTAAAAGCAAATGACCGAACATACTCGTAGACCAAATTATTTTATTTTACAAATGTTATGTTGGATTCTCTTATAATATCTTTGATTCACCTTAACATTTTCGTTATTATTTTATTACAATGTTGGAATTGATTTTTGGTATGTTGAGAATATTTTATTTAATGTTAGGTCCAATTAGAACAATTTACTAAATTATCAAATAAATTTTGGTAATATCAAATTGCAATAATGTATTACTAAAATGTTGTGAGGAAATATCAATATTGAATAAAGTATTCTCAATATACTTAAAAACATCACATAATGTTACAATGTTTGTTACCAAATTGTGATAAGGTTTTACTACCTCCGGTCTTAAATATAGGACCTAGATAACCTTTTTTTGGAGAGGTTAAGGTTGTAAAATAGTCTATTAAATGATGACATATTTGATATATTATTAGATTATCCATTAGTTTATAAGTAAAATAAACTAGTTTAAGGGGAAAATTAGGTAAATCAATTTATAATTAATTTATTTTGCTTCTTTTTAGGATTTTTCAAAAAAATCAATTAGGTCTTATATTTAGGACCGGAGGGAGTATCAAAATGTGATAAGGTAATACAAAATGTCATAAGGAAATCCCAACATTATTTTTGTGAAATAGCTAAAAGAATTGGGTAGCGATATTGATATTTCGTTTACTTGCTATTAATTTTGTGGACAATTTGGGACAATTTCAACCACATTTCTCCATTTTTTTTATAAAGTCATCCCAAATAATTTCCTAGTATTATACAGCCCCTTCCTTAACTAAATAAGAAATTTGAGGTATGAATTTAATAATGTATGGGTCAATTATAAATAAATGGGAAAAAGAAGAGTCGTTGGTTTGACTTGGTGGGGGAGGTCACGTGACGAGGTGTGGGAAAAAGGACAGATGGCCTGAAGAGAGGAGGGCGCAGTGTCCGACAAAATAGAGCAAACACGCCGTACCATATCCTTTACAAAAATAAAAATAAAATAAAAGAGATCTTGTTCCCCGAGTATCCTCCTTCTGAATTTGACATCTGTACGGATCTCACTCCTCCGTCCACGTGTCCTCCCCTTCTTTTGTCCTTTCCTTCTCCCCCTGCCCTTCTTCCACCTGTCTCTCCCTTCTCTCTCTCCCTCAACATTCGTGTGACCCCTTCCGAAGCCAGAGCCGCCAAAACGGGCTGGCCCGGCCCTAAGGAAGGGTCAAGCCCATAAGGGTCAGTGCTAAACGGGCCAAGCTCATCAGAGCTTTTTTTCAAAATAACCTATGTTTTCTAAAGTCCGGTCCTAGAGCAATCGGGCCGGGCTTTGGCCCATATAAAAAAATTTAAAATTTCAACCACATACTACACAAGTTTTAACTTTTAATACACAAGTACACTAAATAAAACTCTAGTATTAATATAAATAAACCAAAACATCAATATCAATAAAGAAATAAAAAACATTCAAATACTAATAATCCACAAGACACAATTACAACTAATAAAAAGAAAATCTCAATAAATATCGTTCGACAACATTTGATTGTGTTTGGCTATGAGTTGTCTCCTCTTCTCTTCTCCACTGACAAAAATATCAAGTTTTTTCATTTCTTCTTTAACGTCATAAGCATTATCACCTCCATCATCTGCAAAAAAAATACCAAATAATAAACTGTCTTTCAAGCATATTTGAATCTATTAGTAAATAATTAATTGTCCTTTAAGTATATTTGATAAAAAACTCACAATCATGTTTAAATACATGCAATTAATTTCTTGTGCAAATAAGAACCTGAACATTACTGAACATTAATTAGATGAATATAACTTGGCACATTTGGCTCATTACACTATTACAAACTTACATTGAGACTAAGAACTTTGTGAGTGAACACCTCTATTTTTTTTTATTTTTTTAATTTAGGAAAAAGGGTCGGGCCTAACAGGATCAGCCTTCAGCCCGGCCCTCAAAAGCCCCTAGTCCTTAAGGGCCGGCCCTTCAGGACCCACACCCCATATTTTTCCCTCTAAATCCCAAGCCCGGTCCTACTAGGGCTTAGGCAAAAACGGGCCGGCCCCCCTTCTCACCCCTTTTCTTTCATAATTTTACATTACAGTTTTGTTAATTGTGAAAGTGATTTGGTTCCGGCCGAAAAAAAAGAAAGTGCTTGGGTTCAGCTTCTTCGGTGAAGGTTAATGTTCCTAATTTATGATGCATTAAAAGCTTGTTCATGTGAGCCTATAACGTGCAAAAATGCATTTCTTTTAGCAATTGAACCAATAATGAATGGTTACATGACATTCCTACTTAGCTTACATTGTTATGTCCCAAAGTTCTTCCCACCTAAAAAGTGTTGAGAATGTAATGAAACATGTTTCCCAACCATGAAATACTAGCTCCTCCGGTTTTAAATATAACACTATTTCACTCAATTTTTTATTAAATTAAGGATGTAAGTTAATTTAATTATTATTACATAATATTACCATTATACTTTTACCATATACTTTATCCCCAGTTACCTTCTATTTTTTTTGTTTATTATTAGTAAGCATTTTTTAATTTTATTATTAGTAAGCATTAGTAGTATGAATTTGAGAAAACATTAGAAACAATTAGAAAGTTAGTCTTATATTTAGAAGTAAATTAAAATTTAAAAGTAGTTTTATAGTCATCAACGGAGGGAGTATAAAATTATTACTCATATTTAAGAATTTAAATGCTCTAGTCTCAATCATTTTAAAATGATTTAAATGAAATTTTCACTACTAAGTGCACTAATTTCGGTTAAGTGGTGAATATCCTAAAAACTGTACAATGATATTATATATGAGTTCATAGCCTCGAACTTTATGAGAATTTCATTTGAGTCCATTTAAAAAAATCTAGGATTGTACTTTAATTTTAATAAAGCCCTAAAAATAACCATATGTTTTTTTTATCCATGATCAAGGTATCCCCTTACTCGACAAGTGAGAGACTAATCCCCCGCTGATTTATAGGCGCATCAAAGGGTGGGACAGCTGGCCTGGGAGATTTAATGTTTCTCCATACTCAACGTCAGGGATCGAACCCCAGACAATTGATTAAGGGTGAATGAGTCCTTGCCACTCAACCACACACCCCAGGTTAAAATAACCATATGTTTTATTAATTAAGGATTTCCGAAATTGTTGAGTTTAACAAAAATCTAGTTTGGCAACTTGTTTTTTATAATAGTTTTTGAAAAACAAAAAACGGAAACTGATTTTTAAAAATAAAAATAGGAAACAGCTACAAGATGATGTTTCTCTGAAAACAGTTTAACCAAACATGATTTTCTATTTTTTATTTTCAAATCTTGTATTCAAAAAACAGTTTTGAAAGCTGTTTTTAAAACAAACATTAGAAAACAAAACTAATCCAAACAACCTATATTCTCTTCATGTTTTTTTATATAATAATGACATGATCAAGTGTCTGCGTTTGTCGATAAAAAACTATCTTTATTTAAAAATAAAATAGTCATCATTTTCTTATTTACAAATTATATAATGATGTTATCTGTATACTTTGATATCCATATTTATCACATATGGTTAATTATTTTCAATAAAAAATATGAGTTTCAGCATTTTCTGATTTCAGAAATTCAAAAAAGATAGACAAACAAAGACGAAGGTGCATACAAAATAACAAAATGGTATATATGTATAATAAAAAAATTAAATAAATTCAAATAATAAGGTTTTTTGACCTGATCAGTGATCTGTTGAGTGCAGAATCCATATTTAAATTTGGGTATTTCAGATAAAACAAAAATCATATAACTTTGTAAAATATTTGATACTACTATTCATGTAATAATTCTACTAAAATTTATTTCTCGCCAATATATATGTGTGTATTTTTATGTCATACAGTATTTACTCCTTTTGACCAAACACATTTATAAAACTTTATATTTGGGATTTATATATTACTCTGAGCGAATAAATAACTTGAAAAGATTATTTTGGTTGTTAGCGTATCATTTTAGACAATTTTGTCTTTCAAGTCCTTTTTTACAGAATATCTATTCCTAATTAAATATAAGTAAGCAGGACTTTTATCAACGGAGATACTTCCTAATACAAATGGTTTGGGTATTTAGAAAAAAAATTGAACTGAAGATATTTAGAAAAAATAGATTTGAGATCTTATGAAATATGTAGTTACTATATCATTTTGATACCCAAGTAGAAATTAAAGTAGAATATTTTTTATTTATCTATTGATGTCTAGTTTTACTGGCAATTAACTCATATAGTTTGGGAGAATGAAGGCTCCCATTAAGGGAACCTTACTTCAAGTAATATCACGGTTGCATACGCAAACAACTGGGTTAAGTTAAAATAATCCATAGTTTTGTTTGAACACATTTTCGGACCAAACACAATAGCAAAACCAACTAACGCGGTTGGCAAGCTGAAGTGCAAATGTCCTACTTATATACTCTCACACACACAAACACACACATTCATGGTCGATGTGGTACTAAGAGATCCTAGGGGCCCCCAGTACGGAGCAAGCACCACCCACACCAACATACGCAAGGCACATGCCATTTTTTTTAACACATTTTCGGACCAAACACAATAGCAAAACCAACTAACGCGGTTGGCAAAATAATCCATAGTTAGTTGATCTAAATAGTTATTTAAAGGTAGAAATAGAATGCTTTTGTAATTATCTTTTCTATGATGAAATTCCGGAAATTATATAGGTATTTCACTGCACTAATGTCTTCCTTTTCTTTTTTGACAGGCTAGTCTAATAAGTTTATTGCATTCAATTCTTTATTGCGGTCAGATTGCTCCAATACAGTGTTTGTTTATTTTATTTTTTTTAAACACCACATGATATTTGACGCTTATTAACAACTGACTAATCAACGTAATACTCCCCCCGTTCCTAAATATAAGACCTAGTTGACTTTTTTAGAAAATCTTATAAAAAAACAAAATAAGTTAATTATAAATTGATTTACCTAATTTTTTCCCTTAAACTAGTTTATTTTACCTATAAACTAATGTATAATATAAAAATATATCAAATATGTCATGATTTAATAGTTTATTTCGTTACCTTAACATTTAAAAAAAAAAGTCAATTAGATCTTATATTAAGGATAGGAGGTAGTATATTTTTTGCTGGTCTGACAACTTCGCGTAATTAATGGTGGTTGAATTTTTGGCCATAAACGCAAGTCAATTGTCACGTTGAAACCAAAACCAATAATAGAATCCGGGTAATCATGACAGAGACGGGAAAAAAAATAAAAGTTCACCCATTTGTACAATATTCAATAATCCATGTGTGAAGGGGTTACAGGAGAAGGAGGGTTTTTTTACCATCATACTACAACAAAAATACAATATTACCAATATACTACACATAAAAAAATAAATACTAATATACTACATACTTAGAAGTCGTTCTTGTCAAGAACGACTTCTATCTTGCCAAGAAAGACTTTCGATTAGGCACGCTTTCATATGCAATATGTTTCGCACTGCAACGTAAGCATATTATATGTTCTGATCCTAAATATAAGACCTAGTTAACTATTTTTAGAGAGATTAAGGAAGTAAAATAGCTCATTTAACTATGACATATTTTATATATTTCTAAATTACCTATTGGTTTTTAAATATTTTTTGAACTGAAATATTAGTTTATAAATGAAATAAACTAATTGAAGAGCAAAAAAAATTGGTAAACCAATTTATAAGAGACTTACTTTGCTCTCTTAGAATTTTCAAAGAATTCAATTAACTCTTATATTTAGTACCAGAAGTAATATTTTTTAAACTCAAACTATCTCATCATCTTTATGTAGCTTAATTAGAATTAATACTACTCCCTTTGGTCCTAAATATAAGACTTAATTGACTTTTTCTGGAAAATTCTTAAAAAGCAAAATAAGTTAATTATAAATTGATTTACCTAATTTTTTTCCTTAAACTAGTTTATTTTACCTATAAATTAATGGATAATCTAAAAGTATATCAAATATGCCATCACTTAATAACCTATTTCGCAACCTTAATCTCTAAAAAAAAAGTCAATTAGGCCCTATATTTAGAACCGGAGGTAGTATTAAACATATATCTTCTTGAATTTTGTCCATTTTTATTACTACTTTTAGAAAAACTAATGTCATTTAAAACAAAAATAATGACGCATAAATTTAATAAAATGCATATTGGTTTAAATTTAAATAGTATATAAATTTATTAGTTTTTGTTTAAACCAATATGCACTTTATTAAATAGTGACACATGAATTTATATAGGGTAAATGTGCAAAAATGGGTCCAAAGAATTACGCCAGGAGCACATAGGGGTAACAATTATTTTCGGGTTCAATTATGGGTCTGAAGAATAAATATTGGTGCAATATAGGGTACGCCGTTAATGTTGACCGACGTTGACCGTTAAACGCTGGCGTGGCGGGGGAAATAAGATTTTTTGCTGACGTGACATACTTATGTGGAAATATTTTTCTGAGTGTGTGGGGGTGTTTTATATATATTTTTTAATTTAAATAATGTGGGCCCCACACACTCAGAAAAATATTGTCACATAAGTATGCTACGTCAGCAAAAAATCTTATTTTCCCCGCCATGTCAGCGTTTAACAGTCAACGTCGGTCAACATTAACGGCGTACCATATATTGCACCAATATTTATTCTTCAAACTCAGAATTGAACCCGAAAATACTTGTTACCCCTATGTGCTCCTGGCGTAATTCTTTGGACCCATTTTTGCACCTTTACCCATTTATATACTATTTAAATTTAAACCAATATGCACTTTATTAAATTTATGTGTCATTATTTTGTTTTATATGACATTAGTTTTTCTAATGGAGTAAATTCAAGAAGATATATGCTTAATAGTATTAATTCTAATTAAGCTACATAAAGATGATGAGATAGTTTGAGGTTAGATAATACTACTTCTCGTACTAAATATAAGAGTTAATTGAATTCTTTGAAAATTCTAAGAGAGTAAAGTAAGTCTCTTATAAATTGGTTTACCTAATTTTTTGCTATTCAATTAGTTTATTTCATTTATAAACTAATATTTCAGTTCAAAAAATACTTATAAACCAATAGGTAATTAGAAATATATAAAATATATCATAGTTAAGTGACCTATTTTGCTTTCTTAATCTCTCTAAAAATAGTTAACTAAGTCTTATATTTAGGATCAGAACATATAATATGCTTACGTTGCAGTGCGAAACATATTGCATATGAAAGCGTGCCTAATCTAAAGTCGTTCTTGGCAGAAGTCGTTCTTGGCAAGAACGACTAGAAATCATTCTTGCCAAGAACGACTTCTGAGGTATGTAGTATATTAGTATTTATTTTTTTGTGTTTAGTATATTGGTAATATTTTTTTTTTAGCATGATGGTACAAAAACCGGAGAAGGAGTAGAGTGCGAATAAACGCTCATATTTTAAATTATATTATAATTATGTATAACTAATATATAAAAGTATCCCAGACCCAAACCATACATGGTATTAGTGATATATACATGTAATAAGGATTAAGAGATCTTCGTTTTATTTATCCTTCTTGTAAGAGAATCTGAACTCTTGACATGCATCATGTATGTAAACCACAAAGAAAATCCGAAACTATAATTAAATATAACGATATGTGATTGTAAATGATTATTTACCACAATATTTAATTTGCTGACATTTTAACATGAAATGAATTTAATTCATTTTAAAATTTGAACTTTAAAAGGAATTGGCCCTAATGAAATGACCTTTAATTAACAACTTGGGGGGGGGGGGTCGCTCACTGTTCTACTTAACAATGGTCAAAATTAAACTGCAAAAGAAAATTGACTAATAAACAAGCACGCATGGATAATGGGATGAGCGATGAAAAGGGAAAGGAGATCAAGAAGGCAAGGAATAGTAGTAGTAGTAGTGTCTTTTAAGGCGAAGAGATGAGGAGAGAAGTAGACTTTTGAGAGTGATCGTAATATTGTTCAGTGCACTAAGCAGAAAGCAATTAATTTCATTGTGTGCCTGTCAACGTTAATGGGATTTGCAATATCTACCCTCGCCTTCCATTTGATCAGATAACGATTGACCCCAAATCCTTGATCACCTACGATCACAACCACCTAAGATTGTCAACTCCTTTATCATTTCATAATAAGTTAATAACACGGACAATTAACTACTCCGTTAGCAAGATCAACGCCGCTATATATTCGTGTGTGTGTGTGGTGATATGGCGGCTCTTCTCGTTTTCAAATTAAACTTAAAAATTGACTATATACTCCATACTGCATCAAATTCCCTAAAACTTATAATATTATTGACATACATTCAAACCTTAATAGGCAATAAAACCCTTGAGTTTTTTAACATTATATATGTGCATTCAATCCAAGGGTATTTATCAATTTTGCCTCTTTTATCAAACTCTGTTTTTTAGGCGCGCATATATGTGGGAGCGTGCGTGCGTGTCATTTTAACTTTGAGTTAAATGCAAATGATTTCCTTTTATTTTGACCATATAAATGATCTCCTTAAACTCTTAACTATTTTGCATATCATAAAAAAGTATGAACAAAAATGATTGTATGTGAGAGTTATCAAAGGTAAAGATGCAAAATTTTAAGATTAATGTTACATATACATAACATAAAGTTCCCGAGTGGTCTGTATAATTTAAGATAAAAAAAAAATTGTAAGCTTATTTCTTCTTCGCTTCAAAAATAAACTCATCAATTAAATACAATGAACAAAATTGTACAACTAAAGATATAATGTGATCCCAAAATGGGAAATATAACAACGAATTTTATTCATGCGGAGTCGTCAAGACAAGTATAATTGAAATTTATTTGAGTTAAAAGTTACTCCCTCCGGTCCTAAATATAAGACCTAATTGACTTTTTCTAGAAAATTCTTAAAAAAATAAATTAATTATAAATTGATTTACCTAATTCTTTCCCTTAAACTAGTTTATTTTACCTATAAACTAATGGACGTACAATCTAAAAATATATCAAATATGTCATCATTTAATAACCTATATTGCAACTTTAATCTCTCAAAAAAAAGTCAATTAAGTCCTATATTTAGGACCGGAGGTAGTATTAAATAGATGTGATGACGCGATAATTATTAAATAAAGTTAAAAATTTTATAATAATGCTGTTGTTTGGAGTTGCGTACATAGTTGGAGATGGGACTATGGGAGTGTGTTGACAATATTTGAAACTGGGAATAAATGTTTAATTATATATGAAAGAAGTGGGAAAATTTTTTGGTACGAGGATGTGAGACGTTTCCCACCCTAAAGTGGCATTGTCCCCCTTTTGTTTAATAACTTGGGTTTATTATGCTTCGTTGTTCAAAACCCTTCATCAAGCAGGGCTTAATCGCCACACAATAAGTACACTAATTTCAAATATGATTGTTAATAATGTCATCATATATGATTATGTATTGCAGCACTTATTTTAAACGCAAATTAAACGTCCACATCACGTACATATATACATATACAAGCTTGACTACAACTAACCCAACGTATACAATCCATATATTTTACTAAATTTAAGCGCTATCCATCCGTTTGCTTTTTTACCCAGTCTACTTAACACCGTTAAGAAGACGTTAAGTGGCCATCTATATTTCAATTCAATATATTTCTCTAAATTAAAATGTTGGGTTAAAATGCAAAAATGACTATGTAATATTTTTTTAGCAAAACTGACCATTAAATTTCAAAACTGGGGTAAAAATGACAATCACAGTTAATTTTTTTACCTTTTCACTGATCGTCCTTTGTCGCATTATCACACAAGAGTAAATAAATACATAAGTCTGTCACATATTTTAGTGAGAGATGAATTAGATGATGAGTAAAAAAATTCAAAAAAGTAACTATGATACTATTTTTGCCTTAGTTTTGAAATTCGATGGTCAGTTTTGCTTAAAAAAATATTATATGACTATTTTTGCATCTTTTACAACAATTACATGGTTATTTTTGCACTTTAACCCTAAAATGTCTTTTGTAACGACAAAATGTTTCAACTTTCTAATATTATTAACGCTTTTATTAATCAACACTTTCTAACTATAACATTAAAATGTTTCACCTTCCCAATATTATTAACGAATATATTACCGGATTCTCCTTCAGAAGGTTACATCCATTTTCTTCAATCCTTTTGTTCCTTTTATATTCGTGTGTGTAAATCTCATCTCACCCTCAACGACTCGTAATCGATCATAATCCTAGATCTCTTCATATTTTAGTGTTTTCACTTGGTTTTTTACCTTCGACTCATGGGTACAAGAGTAAACCGATGATTGGATTTTGTCACATTTTCTTTTAAATCCTGAATGTTTTATCTAATTTAATTGTATTAAGGAGATTTTGCTCAGGAATTGTATTAAGGAGATTGATATCAATATATATGTAGCTTTATTTAAAAATGATACTTTAAAAAAATCAACTCATATGTGTTTAACAAACTAATATTTTTAATAATATACTCAATTAACTATATATGTAGCTTGCTTTTACATGTTAAAAATGGACATAATAAGGTAAGGAAATAATTGGTATGTGATGAACTTGGAGGGCATGCCGAGGTGTGGGGCATATCATAGTTTTTGACGATCGCAATATATATATATGATCACTATTTTTTGATAATAGAGCCAGAGATCGCAATGATACTTTAAGAAGATTACTATTATGCTTATAAGAACTTTTCATCGCTTTCGTGTCTGAATGCATTCTTATAAAAGCGAACCGCATTTATCTGGAAAGATGTATATTTAATGTACATGCTTGAATATGATTTGAGCGAATGGTTCGGCATACGAAATTCAGTTTCCAAATATGTATGAATTGGATATTTGGGATTCCATCTCTTATGCGATAAAATTGACGCTCAATTCTATATAATAATCGTAAATTCGTAAACCATTAGCTTGCTGTATTTATTAATTAACATATAATTTAAATAAATAGGTGAGAGAATAAAACCTGGGGTGTGTGGTTGAGTGACAAGGACTCATTCACCCTTAACCAATTGGTTGGGGTTCGATCTCTGGCGTTGGATATAGAGAAACATTAAATCTCTCAGGCCAACTGTCCCACCCTTTGAGGTGTCTACAAATCAGCGGAGGATTAGTTTCTCACTTGTCGAGTGAGAGGACACTACAAAAAAAGGGCAGATCTGCGGCGGACATTTTCCCACCGTTGGGGCGGTTATAACCGCCCCCACGGCGCTTCGGCGGTCATATTTACCGTCGGCCATTTTAACGAGGGAACGCTGCGTTGGGGCGGAACGGTTTACGCTGTAGCTCCCTCGGAACTGCCGCTACGCGTTGGGGCGGACGTAGGGGCGGAACCACCCGACGCCAAAATTTTTTATTTTTTTTAAAAAAAGGCATGGGGGCGGTTACCGACCGCCGCCATGTGATTTTTTTTTTTAAAAAAATCAAATAGTGCCGGCGTATCAAACCTCCGGTATGCTGTTATATTTATTAAAAAAAATTGCTTCATGCAAACAATTTAATGATAATGACAAAAATTGAAGACCGAAAAAGGAATAAAAACAAGAAAAAAAAACAAAACAAACAAATGCAGCAAAAATTGATTTTATTGTAATATATATGAAATAAATATCTATTAAATCATCAAGCAGAAAAATATCATGTCCAAAATCCATAAGATAAATTCTAACGAAAAAAAAGAATAAGAGAAAATATCTGAAAAATAAATAAGATATATTACGAAAACAAAATAATAAGAAATAAAAACAATCAGATAAAATAAAATAAAAACAAAAAAAAACAATACCTATACCGAAAGCAAGACAAACTTTTAGGTGTCATCATATGTGCACCAACAATGAAAACAGCAAGAAACACAAAAGGGAGAAAGAAGAGATTGTGCGCGCGGTAGAAATGGGGGGAGGTTATTTATAGGGAGAGATAACAACGTGGGGGCGGAAGCCGACTGCCCCCATGCTTTTTGTAAGTAACAAAATACATGGGGGCGGTTGAGTCCGCCCCCATGCTTTTAAATTATTATATTATATTATTATAAATACTTGGGGGCGGTTGGTATCTGCCCCATGGTTTGGTATTATTTTTTTAAATTTTTTTATCTGCGTTGGGGCGGCCGACCGCCCCTAAGCAACATTAAATGCGCACAAAATTCTGTGGGTCGTGGGGGCGGGTGACCGCCCCAACGTGATTTTATTTTTTTAAAATTTTTTTTATTCGCGTTGGGGCGGTCGACTGCCCCCACAAGACATTAAATGCGCACAAAACTCTGCGCCGTGGGGGCGGGTGACCGCCCCAACGTTATTTTTTTTTAAAATTTTTTTTATTCGCGTTTGGGCGGTCGACCTCCCCTAGGCCACCGCGCGAACAGAGTTTTTTTTTAGTATTTTTTTGTGCTGCGTTGGAGCGGTTATTATTTTTGTGACCGCCGCAACGAATGCACAACAAACAAAAAAAAATTTTCCTCGCAACTCGCCCTCAGAAGGTTAAGACCGCCGGAACGCGTTTTCGCGGGAGGCGGTTTTTGGCGTTCCTCCAGGACGCGTGCGCGGCTAATCGCCGCTTGTTTTATAGTGGGATACCTTGATCATAGATAGAAAAAAGAGGTGAGAGAATAAGAAGAAACATGAAAAACATGGAATTCTCCACTACTTCCCTTCCAATTCCAAACCCAGACACTACTCTTTCAAATTTCTATCCACCACCACCACTAAATGGCTTCCGTTTTTACCTTCACGTTATATTACCTTCACGTTATATTCACTGTTTTTTAACAAATGAAGTGACCTCCCATGGATGGTAATATAAAACCCCGAAATGAAGTTTTTTTAGGTGTATGTATAACATTATAGTATCATACATGTTGTGATTTAATTTCTCTTTCGGGTGTATACTGCATGTGTCAAACTTTACACTCGAAGGATTCTTTCCGGTTTTTTTTATCTTATTTCATGACCTGTAGGAAAATACCTAGTCCACACTTGGTGGATTAGGGCCCAAATTCAGGCCCAATAAAAATTGGGGCAATTATGTGAATATGAGAAAAAGTATGGGTTCACGTGATTATTTTTCCCAAATTGAATATAACTTCCACTCATGTGTAAGGGTGGAAATAAGTCAGGCCGTAAACAGGCGGCCTATGACTCGGCCTATTTTTGGCTCGGCTTGGCCCGACCTTTTTAATAAAAAGGACAGGCTCAGACCTATTTTCAAGCCCTTTTAGCTAAAAAGGTCAGGCCTATTTAAGTAAAGCTTGGCTCGAAAGCCCGCAGGTCTGGCCTATTTAATATTACTACTAATAAGTAATAATAAAATAATAGTGCGGATGGTGTTAATGATGGTGGTGTAAAGCTTGTGACCAATGTGCCACACTTATGGTCCTTTTAAGCTTGATATGTAGGCCTTTAAAAGGCTCAAAGCCTTTTGATGGCCTAAATTCGAAGTAGGCTTTTAAAAGGCTTGAAGCCTTTTTAAAGCCTACATTGTAAGTAGACCTTTAGAATTTTTCGCAGGCCTAGACTTTTTTTAAAAAAAAACTTAAAAAAAAAGCCTACAACCAGGCTCAGGCCTAGGCTTATGTTTTCTTATTGCATGACGGGCCTAGGCCTATTTAGGCAAAGTCTGGCTCGGCCCGACTCCACCCCTACTCATGTGTAAGTTATAAATAGAGAAGATTCTGTCAAATGAAAACATCGTTCATACAGAAACCACTTCTCTTGAGAGAGTCATAATCCTCCCTCTTCTCTTCTCTCTAACTCCATCGAATGTTATCTGTCGTATATCGTAATTGGATCCTAATTGATGGTCCCAATTTCGTGTGGGTACTTGAAGAATGCTAAGGACTCCAGGTACCCCTGAAAAGGCTGAAACCCAACATGACCATTTGCCTCGAGTCCAGTAATATTGGACATTTAAACTTCAACACGATCATAATTGATTAATTTATGTTCTTGAATTGAATATGGCATCCATGTGGAACATGCCACGGCTTCGTGACCCCGGTTATTATTTTATCAGATTCAAATGGCTTTTCAGTGGTAACTAAGTGTAACTGACCCTTTATCTTTTTTTGGCAATGAAAAGTCTGAATTTAATTATATATCTCACAAAATTCTTAAAAATTTTGATTAAAAAATTTACACACACACTTCGCTTTTCGTATCTCTATTGTTTTTTAAATCTTATCGTGCTAATACTTAGATATGAATATGCAAATATTTAGCAGTTTGAAAACTTATGTGGTCATCCATAAACTAGTCATTACAAAACAAGACACGTTTATAAAAAAAACTACTTGCTAGCCATCTGGACGAGTGAATGAAAATAAAAAGGATGTTGAAAACATCGATCTAATTGGCTTATTTAACGAAGGACCAAAGTATCTATCAATACAAGTTCAATTATTGTCCTTACAGAATTAAAAATATAATCGAGACTTCGAGCGCAAACGTACACATTGGCTACCTATTCTTGCTTCCCAACACACAGGGAAAAAATAATCTTATATAGCCCCTGCGTATATATTTATTCTTGCTAGCTAGCCGATACCAAAAGGCTCGTTATCGTCTAATATTTCTAGCTAGCATGTTATAATTAAATCTATTTCTATTTTATCTTTAATATTTGTACAAATTTTGTACGTGTCTAATATAAGAGTTGAGAGATTGAATTTGGTCATAAATACATAAACTTGTTATATATTTTTGTCTCATATTTTATTATTTTTACCTACTTATATTAGCAATCATGCACGTGAAGAGGATTTGCATCAACAAGTAGTTTCATTTCAAGTGATATTGGGGAAGTTAATTACAAGTCACATTGAAAAAGAACGCAATTAAATTGAACCCTCGTGAAATTGTCTAATTAAATTGATGTTTCTAAGGTCCTTAAGAATATTAAGTTTTATACTGTCCAAAAAAAATAATATTAAGTTTTAAACCAAAAATCGTTTGGGCAGAAAATTTGCAACATATATGGCCAAAAATTGCTTATGACCGTACCAATTTTAAAAATTGTGAATGACATTGCTCATATTGTTGTTACAGGATGACAGAAATTTTGTTACCAGTTATCTAGTTATAAAAAATTATGACAGATGTGAATTATAATTTTAATGTTGCTACAAAGATAAAAAAAAGTTATCACCATAGGATTAATTGTTAGTGTTAACTGGAAAATATAAACAATTCCCTAGTAACCTCGTCTAATTAGGGAAGCTCGTGGATCTTATCTTAATTTAAATTTTCCACATATGCATGTAATTATTCTACCCAATATGATATTTCTTATTTGAATATGAGGGTATTTTAACATTGATCGTGGGTTGTAGGTAGTGTTATATATATTTACATATTCATACATGATTACTTAGATATATACTGTAATATCTTGTCTCAAATCCTTGACAGGTAGCGAAAAATGCATTGCAACCAAAATTAATTACTACCTAAATCGTACGTTAATTAATATTGGTGTTAAGTGGGGGTTGAAAAAAAATATTGATGTTAAGCGGTGAAGGTAGTATATAACGGAAAATTAGATAGATGGCCATCAGTGAATCTGACGGGAAAAATATTTGATATCCTGATTTAGAATTGATTCACTGAACTTTTTCCGATTTGGCACATCAAATTTACTTTGAAACTAATTGCCAATCTTGTTTTTTGAGTATCCGTACGTGAAAAGCAACAAATACTCTCCTCATTCTTATTAAATATATGATATAATTCTCCTTATTCTTAAATATATAATATATAATATAATTGGTTTTTTTTAGGAAACTAAGAAAATTTCATCAAATAAGTTACTTTATAAATGACTTTTTCTGATGTTTCTCAAACATGCATGTTTATTTGACCTATAAACTAACAAATAATGTATAATTAAGTAGTCTATTTAGCTTTCTTGATTTCTAAAAAACCTAACTTTTGTATCTTATATGTGTGTGTAAAAATCTTGAGAGATATAAATAATTAGGCAAAAGTTGATGTTGATGTGTTTCTTGGTCAATATTGTTGCGAGAAATCAGCTGAGGCAAAGCTGTGTGATAATTTCCAAATATTCGAGAGATGGGATGGAATCATATTCAAAGTGTATGTACTCATGAACTGAAGAGTTTTTGATTATTTGTCGTGGCTAGCAAGATTTGACTAAGCATTTATCTAATCAGGGAAAGCTCAAGTCTTCACAATTAAGAGGGGAATCTCATAGAATAGGATAATATATATATATATATATATATATATATATATATATATATATATATATATATAAGGAATAAAATGGAACGTTCTTTTAGGGCAAGGAATTAAGTAAAGATGGGACCCTTATGCTGCTCCAAAGCCAAGAAGGTTATCATCAACGCATATATAGTGAAGACCTGTTCTGCAACTTTGCTCGTGCAACTATAATATTATAATATGTATAGTGCTATACAATAAAATAATATAATATACTCCTTCCACATATATTATTGCTTCAACCAAAACCAAATCCAGATCCATGTGGATCCACTCTTTTATAGTTCTGCCTTGTATTTTAAGATAGAACCTGTAAAAAGGACGAGAGAGGATTAGATTTAGAGCCTTATCCAAGAGCATTGCTCATAACAATAATAATTAATAATAACCCATCAACTTTTCCCCATATTCTGCTGGAACTAGTAGGCCCCACGTGATAGAGTAAGTATGGTGGATAAAAAATATATATTTATATAGGTAAGAGGGCCAGGGAGAAGGGCCCAGGGTAGGTATGAGTGTAAGAAAGAAGTAGTAATAATGGGGTAGCATGGTACAATAATGGAAAACCTAACAAGGAAAAATATCAAGTGAGTTGGTTTGAAATGAGGAAGCCAATGGGCTGGACCACACCAGAATATCCTGTTCGGTCGAAGCAGGGTTCGGATTATTGGGATTGTATAGGACGGCTATATTTAGCCATATGAAGCCCACTTTGAGATTTTTATTGTGGCATGCTTTGCCGATTCTACCCCTTTTACATTAGGAGATTGTGGGTTGTGTTTGAGCAATGAGCACCATGATTAGCACTATCGATCTTGGGAGTGAGTAGGGTTTGTGAGAATGGTGGCCACCATCCATAAATGCCTGAGCTTTTTAGGAAGCAATAGATTGTTGTAATTATAGAGACAAGGGTTGGATGCAAGTGTGGTTTATGATTAGCCTTTTTGCAGGAGGTAGTGGTGGAAATAAGTGTTGTATTGATCGATTAGATGTTTGGATTGTATTTATAGCGTATGTTCTGTGACTCTCTGGGAAGGAGAGTTCCATATTTCAAAGGGATAGATATATTTAAAATGTGAGGGTGTACTAATAAAAGTCTCATAAGCTTATTCTAAGTTGAGTTTAAGTTTAATTTCCATGTCATCTCTAGATTACAAGTGTTTTGCTGATTTTTTGACCTCTCACGTATTCTTATAATTGTTTTATATTTTTTTTTTCTGCTATTCAGTTCTCTCTCTTTTTGTGAAGGAGAGTTCGTGTTTTTTACACCTTATCGTAATCATCTTTCCATAATAGTTTATGCCTATACACCTAAATCACATACATTTTCTAACATGATAACCCATCCCACAACCCTCTACAAAAGAATTGTTTTGATGCCTTTGAGCCAAGACTGTATTTACCACATTTATTAGTCTATGTAGTGAAATGACTATTAATTTTGAGAGTTGCCCACACATTTGTTGTAGTATGATTAAATATATTTCTTTTGTTGAAACTAGTCTTAACATAGTTTATTATAGTGAACCTAGCATAGGTATGGTAGGGTTGTTATTATGAGGAAACCAGGCCATAAAAAGTAAGCATATCCCTTTGTTTTGGTTGCTGGTGAGGGTGGGCATGTTCCTTTAAGGGGCCTATTCAATATTTTATAAATTAAACGAAACATTCATTGTACTCTCTACTGAGTTTCGCCCTAAAATAGAAGGTACTTTAAAGTTCATAGTTATCTAGAGTTTTAATTTTGTTTTTTCCTGAAATTTTGTTCTGAACAAATATAAAATGGTCTCATCCGGTCCCTTTAATCTAATTATTTTTCGCAAATTAAGCATCAAAGATTGAAATACAAACAGTGTGAAAGTGAAAGTTTCATGCTCACGTTTTAACTGATGGCTGAATAGTGAGTATATATCTTGTGGACAGTCTTAGAAAATCCATTTCCTGAAATAATAGGGCATGTAAATTTTTTTTTTTTGTTCAAATATATGGGCATGTAAATTGAATAAGAGAATGTAGAGAGTAGTTAAGTTTATAGGGGCAATCATACGATTATGACGAGGCCCAATAATCCAGACTACAGGCCCAATGTGGGCATGGGCACAACCACGAGAACCTAAGGTGAAAAAACAAAGAGCTTTTTAATAATTTGTTCTTAGAGGATATTTTCCAAGAGCTAATTTAAACAGGTGGTTCGTAAAAAAAAAAGAATTAATTAGAGGTCCCATGTAAGAAATTACTTAATTAAAATGAGATCCTACGAGTTGTTAGTGAGACTTTTAAATTATTATTGTTAGCCCTAGAAGTTGTAATTAACAACTCGTGAGACCTCATTTTAATTATGTTTCTTCCATGTGACATCTAATTGATTCTCCCAAAAAATAGGCCATTAATATGATGAGTAAATGTGCAAAAATGATACGAAACTTTGCCCCAATGAGCGTTTTTGATATCAAAGTTTTGTGAAGTGCAAAAAGAGTACCCAAGTTGTGGTTCATGTGCAACTATAGGATTTTCACTTAAGGGAAATAAAATTCGAATATGAAAAGACTGTTATGCCCCTCTTAAATTATTCTCTTCGTCAAAGCAAAATCTTAAGTAAGGGGCATAAAAGTCTTTTCATATTCGAATTTTGTATCATTTAAGTAAAAATCCTATAATTGCACATGAACTACAAGTTGGATACTCTTTTTGCACTTCGCGAAACTTGAGTATTAGAAATACTTCTTGGGGCAAAATTTATTATAATTTTTGCACCTTCATCCTAATATGATTTGACGTACGCCTAGGATAGTGATATAAGACTTGTGATCTGGCTTTGTCTTCTTTTAATTAGGTTGTTTTATTGGGAGTGATTCTAGCATTTCCCTCTTATATGAATTTCATAGGGATAATTGATTTGAGGTCCCTCACAAGGGAGTTAATACTGGAAAAGTCCCAAAAGTTGAAAATATTAATGTAGGGTCCCAAGGGACCTCACATTAATATATTTGAAAAGTGAAAAGACAGTTTTACCCCTAACCTTAAAAAAAAATTACCCCTCCCTCCTCCCCCCACCCCCCCCTTCCTCCTCCCTTCATCTCCCCCACCCCAACCCCTGGTTAGGGGTAAAACTGTCTTTTCACTTTTCAAATATATTAATGTGAGGTCCCTTGGGACCCTACATTAATATTTTCAACTTTTGGGACTTTTCCATTATTAACTCCCTTGTGAGGGACCTCAAATTAATTATCCCAAATTCATATGGTAACATCTTTTTTTTATCCAAAACGAAAATAAATTCATTCAACGATCCAAAAAGAAAAAAAGTCACTCCTCTTGAATGCAGTAATTTATCCCCACTCGTTCATTGTGTATTATATGAGAGAAGATAATAAATTACTCGGCTCTTTGGAAGTAAGAAGAGGAGGGGGAAAAATGGAAATGGAAAGAGTTTTTGATAATTTACATATATCCCTGTAGGCTGGCTGTACCCACAAGTTTTTTTTTTTTGTATCTCACATATATCTTAGATCCCTCAAATTTTACTTTCAATAATATCTACTTTCCATCTTTTCCCTTTACATTTCCATTTCTCAATTTCAATTCTAAAAACCAAACGGGCCCTTAAATTAGCCTTAATGCCCTACAGGTTGGATTCACTGATTCAGTCAAAAAATTACAATTTGGAACGGGCCTTTCCCCAAGTTCTTAATTAGTTTCACAGTTTAACATATTGTTTCCAAGCGACTCCAAAAGTCCAGAACAAGAAACATTTTTATTTTATTCTTGGCTAAAGTATGTTTTTGGTCCCATTTGTTTACATCAAGTTTCAATTTAGTCCTTTATATTTGGAAAGTACACTTTTAGTCCTTTTTTGTTGACACGCTAGTTTAACTTAATGGAAAATATTAACTTAAAAATTTTAAATAGTTATTAAATTTTGAAAAATATTCAGATTAAAATATTGGAGTGTAAATATTTTTATATTTTCAAAATTTATCATTTTTTGTCCAATTTCATTATAAAATAATCATTTAAAATTGTTAAGTTAACATTTTCAGTTAAGTTAAATTAACAGTGTCAATAAAAGGACTAAAAGTGTACTTTCCAAAAATAAAGGACTAAATTGAAACTTGATGCAAACATAAGGGATCAAAAGTATACTTTAGCTAAGAATAAAATAAAAATGTTTCTTGTTCTGGACTTTTGGAATCGCTTGGAAACAATATGTTAAACTGTGAAACTAATTGGTTGGTTGAACTGGTAAGTGGGCTACAACCCCCGTAAGGATGAGAAGTATACTTTAGCATTACCAATCGGTAGTTGATTGAGCTGGTAAGTGGGCTACAACCCCCGTAAGGATGAGAACGCGTGTTCGATTCCCGGGAAGCGCTCTTATTGGGAGAGGGGACAACCTTGCCTATGTGGGCAACACTCCTACCCCTCCAATCCGGATTAAACTGGGCGGTGATTAACAAAAAAAAAAGTATACTTTAGCATTTATTCTTTTTACGGTTTTAACTTTTTTCATGGCACCTGCAATAAAGCTTGCATTATTTTGATTTTAGCGTCAAAATAAATCTTATACACTTACACACACACGTTGTACCAAATGTTATTACTTTTGCAAAGCTAATCTAAACATACTTAAACTCAAGATATTGGCCCCTATATATTCACAAAATTCCGAACATTTTGTCCCAAAAATAGATAAAGCCTCCTATTAAAACTTTGACGCTAAAACACAAGAAAAAATTAACTTGTAGTCCCTCACAAGAAAGTTAATAGTAGAATACTCCATAAACTCTATATATTAAAGTAGGTTCCATAAGGATCTTACAAAGTCATATGGCCAGGGAATGACGAGGTCATGCACGCGTATAACAAGATCATTGACAACTCTAACAAGGTCATAACTCACCCTGTGGCAAGTTAATGGATAAGCATTGACGAGGTTATAGACAGGAATGATAAGGTCATACATGCGCACGTATAATAAGTTCTTGGGCAGGAAAGAAGGGGCAATCTGATCTTTTTGTATTTGAAGTATATTAAAATAAGGTCCATAGAAACCCTACCTTAAGATGTAGAGTTTATGAGAGTTTTCAGTCCTACAAATTAATTTTCCCGAAGAAACAAAAGGAAAGAAATGAGGTATAAGGCCATAAGGGATAAAGTACAGAGTACACGTGTGACATGCACGTGTTTCACCATCCAAGCTTCTTCTTCACTTGTCGATACTGTTCCTTTGCTTTTCTTCGTCTTCCTTCCTCCACTTTTCTTCTTCCAATTCCTTCCTCATCTTCTTCAATTCATTTCTCCTTCCTAAACCTCACACACACATCACAATTATCTTCCACTTCCATTTTAACCCCAAACCTTATCCAATAACAATAAAAACCACTTCAATTTCCCCTTCCATTTTACTTCAAACCCTAACCTTTTTCCACTAATCCGCCGATTTTTGATGGCCCACACCTTCTTTCTAACCATATTTTCCCTTTTCTTACTATACTGTAGTTCCTGTTTATGTTCACTCGATGAATTCTCAATTCTCAGTTCACAAATTTATCCTTTTTATTATGACGATTATACCCCTCCTTCACCTACTCCACCTCAACCCCCACCTCACCCTCCGTCTTCATCGTGTCAAGACGACCTCAAGGGAAATGGCTCTTTGGATTCCCTTTGTGAGCTCAACACTAGCTTGATTTTCAATAGTGATGTGTACATAGAAGGCAATGGAAGCTTGCATATACTTTCTAACGTTACTTTGAGCTGCCCTGTGTTGGGCTGCTCAATTATGATTAACATTAGTGGGGGATTCAGTTTACATAGTGGTGCAATGATAATTGGTGGGACTGTTTTTGTGATGTCTCAAAATTTGAGCTTGATGAGTGGCTCATTGATTGATGTTACTGGCTTGGCTGGTGAGCCTCCTGAACATACTAGTGGTAGTCCTGCAGGCACTCATGGTGCTGGTGGAGGACATGGTGGTAGAGGTGCTGATTGTGTTAATGATGGTACAAAGATGCCTGATGATGTTTGGGGCGGAGATGCGTACTCGTGGTCTACGTTGGATAGGCCATGGAGTTATGGAAGTAGAGGTGGGAGTACTAGTGAGGAAGAGTCATGTGGTGGGGAAGGAGGTGGTAGAATTCTGCTTAATGTAACTGGGGATGTTGATGTGTCTGGAGACCTTTTGGCTAATGGTGGTGATGGTGGAATGAAGGGTGGAGGAGGATCTGGAGGCAGCATTTATATTATTGCTCGAATGATGTAATTATATCTAACCTCAGAACTTAAGAAGTACAGTTATATGCTGATTTTTATTGTTGTCTGTGATGAATAATATATCCGTGTAGCGACCCTATGTAGTGGGATAAGGAGTTGTTGTTGTTATTTTATTTTTATCTGTTGATAGTAAAGTGATCCTACTGGAGTCTATAACTGTGAGTGTAGGCTTGCCTTTAGTATTCTATGGTTAGTTTATGAGCTCATCATATGCTGGAACTAGAGTTGATTTTTTTTTTTGCTTAAAAGCATGTCAGGAAAATTGTACTGTTCTCTATAGTTGCTTGACTTATTTTATGTGAGCGAGTTATGCATTAGTTAATGGTGAAAGTCTGAGGAATTTCATTAACATTCAAAGTAGCTTTTTGGGTTTTGCCTATCCATTAATATTGGAAAGTTACTTTTTGACTTACAGGGGAAGAAATAGTTTGAATAAAACTAATTTAGATGTGTTTATTGCCGACTTATTTATAATTTGTTTGTTTATTTTAATGTTGGTGGTTTGTAGTGTGAGGTCCATTAAAAAGTGAGGTGAGACCAAAGAGAAAACTTAGCAAAGTTATTGAGTGGGCACCTTTTGATTAGTTATTTATCTAAAAATATGGCTTTGATAGAGTATAATGGCGTCGTGGTATTTTTATAACTGACATCACTTTGAGGGATAAGCCCCTGTTGTGGTGATTTTGTTGGTTTATGCTTCTGGTAGGTTCTGCTTCCATGAAACTGTCCTTCACACAATAATTTTAAGAATGTTCACCTCACAATTGTCTTTAGACAGCCTCTTGCCCGGCATTACCTTTGGCTATTTTATGCATTGTATGAGATGAGGTGAGTGCCTTGGGTACCTTAGAGGAAAACTGTTGGTGAAGTGGAGGGGTAACCTTAGAAGTGCAACCAAGATATTCTCACCATTCATGACTATATATGCAGAAAGTGACATTAATTATTTTTCAGATACTGGGGGATAATATTTAATCTCTTATAAAAATGTTATAAATGCTAAGGCACCACTTTGTGCGAGATTCTAGGGTCTTCTAGTTCCTTGTGTAGATTTAAACTACTTTGTTCAATTCAAGTTTTAAACTGATAATCTCCTCTTTATGTGCAGGACTGGGACTGGCAAGATCAGTGCTACTGGAGGTAATGGATTTGCTGGTGGTGGAGGCGGGAGAATTTCAATTGATGCTTTCAAGAGACATGACAATACAAAAATCTTCATTCATGGTGTGTTGGAGTTTATATCTAGCATATGCGGTTTTCATTCCCTTTTTTTTCTTTAATTGGAAGATATTTTATTTGTCCTCTATGGAGATAAAATAACTAAAGCGTAACAAATGAGTGTAGTCTCAATGCTGAAGACTTACTCTGTTTTGTTTGCAGGTGGAAGGAGTTTTGGATGTTCTGGCAACTCTGGTGCAGCAGGGACATTCTATGATGCTGTTCTTCAGAGTCTTACTATTTGCAATCATAACTTTTCTACAGAGACAGACACACTTCTGCTGGAATTCCCTAAGCTGCCTCTTTGGAGAAATGTTTATGTTCAGAATCAGGCTAAGGCACTTGTTCCTCTATTTTGGAGTCGTGTTCAGGTGATTCAATTATTAAGGCTGTTGTTGGCCTTCTTGAAATTAAACGATGAATTATAGATAAAAAGAAGAAATCCTACCATGATAAGAGAAAAGGAGAGAAGAAAAATAATCAAAATGGCAATATATCTTCCAAATGGAATGCATATATCTGATAGAATAAATAAAGCTATCATAATTTACCTAGGTAAGAAAAATTATCAGGGTTGTGAGGTCTCCGGTCTCTGAATATTCACACAAAAATCTACAAAAGTCCAAAAGTGAAGTTGTGGACAGAAGGAAAGAAGATTTGGATTGCAAATTTATGATGGTGGCCTAAAATAATCATCAGTCATGGACAGAATTTAGTCTTCGCATAATAATGTTGAGAATGTATATGATGTATTGAAAGATAGGAAAGAGAGGGAAGGGAGGGAAAGAAAGGGAGAAATACCAGGGAGAGAGAGAGACGAGTGAAGAGGAAGAGAAAGCAGACTTCTATTTCATTAATCTAAAATATAACAGTTCACAGCCCTCAATCAAGTCCTAGGCCCCTTGTTATACTAATCTAAGCCTAACTATTTAATCATAACTGTTACAACTAGCTCACTTCTACTCCCTTTTATATTTATGTAACACTATCGGACACCATAGAGGGGATCTTATCATATCATCATTTTGTGTTTTTTTGTTTTTCTAAGAGTAGTTTAGTCTTGAGTTCGTACTTATTTTCATAGGTTAGATAAATTATATATGAAACTCGAGTTACCTAGATGTCATGAGCTTTCTAGTGATTAGGACTTTGCGTATTTTGTCGTAGGACTTAGATTAAAATCTTAATGACATCAATGTTTCTAAAAACAGAGGAGGATCTTAGAATCATTCAGCATGTCAAGTGGAGCATTTAAATTATATTTGATGTTTTGTGTGCAATGTTTAAGAAGAATATATGTCTGATTATTGTTGTATCTTGTATTGGAGTTGGTAATGCATAATATTGGACCAATTGCTGCTACAAATTTTTCATGGAGAAAAGTGCATGCATTAGAGTATGAAAGTGTATCCAGGAACTGGCAGACATTCTGCATTTTGTGGCGGTTCACTCTTAGATGTAATCCCTGCTGAAACGTGATGGATGGCTGAAATATAAGGTGTTTCTGTTGACTGACAGGTTGGTGGAGTGATTCGTTTGACTTCCAAAGCTGTTTTGAGCTTTGGGCTTGCTCACTTCAGTTCATCAGAGTTTGAATTAATGGCGGAAGAACTTTTAATGAGTGACTCTATGATAAAGGCAAGTAAAAGTAATTTCTGATTAACAGAAATCTGATTTTTCTCGTTTTGCTTTTTAGCAGTTTGACTGGGAATTTCCACATAGTCTCTAAAATAATTTATCCTGCCCTGGAACGGACCATTCATACACTCTTTCCAAACTATCATTCTAAATTACTGGTCTTGAATTGATCACTGTCATTTGTTTTGGAAGCTGTAGGCATAAGGTGATATGTTCACAAGATGAATTTCTTATGATCTATGAGTTGCATGCTTTTCCGTCTGCGTTTTAATCTGTCAAAATTCACACTACATGACCCTCAATGACTTGGGGCTTATTCATTTTGTTCTCTATTTTTATGTTCTCAGAACAATTCTGTTGGCTGCCTTTTAGAGAATATTTAAACAAGAAGTTAAAAAAAATTTGAATCATTATTCTGAGGTCATGGCTAAAGGGTGAAGTGAAGGGGTAAAAAAAGAAGCTTTGCTTATTGACACGATTACCTACCTTTAATAAAAATATGATGTGTTCCTTCTTATATCTAATTTTGTAGAACAAATGTTAAGAACATTGAGAAAATGTTCTGGTTTTTGGTTGTTCAGAATTTTTTAAGCTTTTTAGTATTTCAGAAAAAAAAAAACAAGTGTTCAAACAGTTTATATTTGTAATTTTTTGTTGTCAAACAAAAAACTGTTCTGAGAACAATACAATTAAATTGGTCCTTAGGTTGCGGCTGTTGTCATCATTACAACTAGCAATCACTGTAACTACAGGCGTTTCACCCTTCCATCTGTTATTGCAATTTGAATATCAGAAACTATGATGATAAATTGAGCATTGTACCTATTTGACAAAAAATACTCAAGAAATGATCATTTTTATAATTGAACAATTGTTGTGATAAACCATCTTGTGTTTGGCAGCGTTAACTAATCTGGATTTGGGTGGGTTAATAGGAAAAAACTTCTCCATCGTGTGTGTGTTCCACCCACCTCCTTTTTTCAAAGCTCAACTCAAGATCTTACTTGAGGGTGTTGAATATTTTACTGTTCAAATCATGTTTACTGAACTTGTATTTTTTAAACATGTTATTGTTGAAATTATACTTACTTTTGATTTGGTTAGATCTATTTAGAAACATGATTTTTTTCTTATTTATAATGTAGATTTATGGAGCTCTTCGGATGTCTGTCAAGATTCACTTGATGCTAAATTCCAAGATTCTTATAAATGGAGATGAAGATTCTATAGTTGCAACATCCTTACTCGAAATTAGCAATTTAATGGTTCTCAAGGTAGTTCTCTACATTTATCATTATCTCAAGTTTGCATAACATCATAAAATGACATTTTTATTTGCATGTTGGTCAGGAATCATCAGTTATTCATTCTAGTGCAAATTTGGGAGTTCATGGACAAGGTTTATTGAACTTATCTGGACCTGGGAATCTGATAGAAGCTCAACATCTGATTTTGTCATTGTTTTATAGTATCAATGTAAGCTGGAGGCTCATCACATCTATTCTTAAGCCAACTATTTCTTATAACCATTTGAATAGCTATGCTAGAAGTGACCATCCCTCTCTTTGTTGCCACAGTAGTTTTGTTTTCTTTCATGTGTTTATGTTGTTTTGTGGTGTATAAAATATGTAGAGAAGGGCCGGCTTAGCTCAACGGTAAGCTCGCTTGCCGAGGGGTCTGAGGTCGTGGGTTTGAATCAGCCTCTTTGCATAAGACAGGGTAAGGCTGCCTAATATATTCCCTTCCTCAGCACTGTCACTAAGTGGGGACTAGAACTGGGTTGACCCTTTTTATTTTGTGGTGTATACATGTTCACATAGTGGTTGAATGCATATTCCATGTAACAGTGGATTAGATCAACATATTCTGTGATGAAAGTTATTGTGGAAAAGCTTATAGAAAATTTAAATTGCAATTTCAAGGTTTTTTGAAACTTGGCTGCCAAGTCTAGGACTTAATTCTAAGATATTTGTGGAGGGCTAGGATCCACCAATACTTCAAAAGTGGAAATGTATTCTAAATGAAATGCACTTGATCTCTATACATTTTTTGCATTGCCTCCAGTGCTTGTGCATTTTAAGTAAAGGATTAATTTATAAGGTTTTTTAGGTTGAAGGTAGAAAGTTTTGCGCACAAAGTGGTGCCCTATAATGCAAAGCGGCACACAGTTCATTAGGGCTCTATGTTTAGGACACTTAATGTAAGGCTTGTGCTTGTGTCAATAGGTTTGATGTGCTAGCATGTTTGGTATAGAAAAGATGTTTAAGAAGGAGTTTTCAACAGAAGCGATTAGGAATACAAATTAAGGAACAAAACAGAGAAAAACATCATCTTCACAAACAATGTTTCTAGGGATTCCTGGCTTTTGATTGCATATGTTATCATGAAGACTATAAGCTTACTGAGAAATCATAAGATTAATTACTTGAAATTATGTTATCAGGAAAGTGTTGTAACAACAGAAGTGTTGTTTCTTATTAGAACTTTTTATGGCAATTCGGTGTTAAAAACCATTACCTTGCCAAGGAAATCATCATACCTTCTTTTTTTGTGAAACCAATTTCCCCTTAATATATTTATTTCTAAAGCAGCAAGTGGCTGCGAAGAGATCTGGTTTATGGTGAAATAGGATTAATGTAGCATGCACAAATTAATCAATGTTATCTCAAAAATTACTTACTACCTTTCAAATTTCATTACGGTAGTTGCCCCCCCCCCCAAAAAAAAAAAATCCAAGATTTGCTACTATTAGAGACCTGCCAAATGTCCTTGTGGGAACAAAGGAGAATGGGTAAAAGTCTGATATATTGATCTGAGTATTAGGCTCCATTTTATAGTACAACTGTACAAGAGACCCCCAATCAATCCCATGATTATAGGGATTTGAGTGATACATAAAATAAAAAAGATACTACCCTAATTCTATCAAATCATATTATTTCCTTATTCTTATAATCTATAATTATGACTTAGATTCTACTAATACAAAATAGGAAAATACTAATATTAATTTTATAATTCTAACAGTCCTCATTCTTCTAGAGAGCTTCATTAGCATCTAATCCTAATTCCCTTATGTCATTTATGATTATAGCAACTAAAGCAACAATCTTCCGACAAATAAATTGATTCTATATCACATGTGGTGATGGGGAAATTAGATGGGGCTGGTAATTTGGGGGATGAGGATGATTGCCTGATATTTTGGAGACATTGTGTAATTATTGTTCTACACTGCCTATTTACTTACCTCTCTCGTGTGTTTTTGTCTGGGGCTCTTAACTGTTTGCTTTCATGCACATTGATGACATAAGGACAACAACTTTGCAACAGGCCTTTCTTTCTGATAAATAAAGTTCATACAGCTTCTGTTCAATGGATTATTAAATCAAAACTTTACATACAAATAATTTTTCTGCACAAACTACATTGAAAGTATTCATATGTAAAATATTGCTGGAATTGCTTAAAATTCGACTGTTTCTACCTTGGAGTTGATTTAAAAGCAAAGATGGCTGATTGCAAACAAAATGTTGGTTGAGATGATAATATACACTCATATTCACATGCTAGGAATGACATAAATGACTCTTCTGTTGTTGGCTTGTTCACTGCATATTTAGGTGACTTGGGGTTTTGAAACTCTCCCAATTGAAATCCTGACCTTAAGCTTTCCACCTGTGGTATTATTACTGTACTAATATGATGAATATCATCCTTGAAATGCTAAGGTTGGGCCTGGTTCTGTTCTAAGAGGTCCTTCAGAGGCTGCTGATGAAAATTCTAGGTAAGTTTATTTATATTTATTTGTTTTAAGTATGAAGTTCTCTCTATTTTGTTTGATGTTTGGTTTTGGAAATTGCAGGACACCTCAACTTTACTGTGAACTTGAAAATTGCCCAGTGGAGTTGATTCACCCGCCTGAAGATTGTAATGTTAACTCAACACTGGCCTTCACTCTTCAGGTACTTTGTTGGCTTGATTTAGAATTAAGTCTGTAAAATGATATCAATCTATATCTAGGATTTGGTCTATGTGCTCCTTATGAATGGTTGACTTTGTTTGCTGCCGCAGATTTGTCGAGTTGAAGATGTCATTGTTGAAGGAACTGTACATGGTTCGGTTGTGCACTTTCATTGGGTTAGAAATGTCGAAGTCCACTATTCTGGAGAAATCACTGTATCTGGGATGGGTATTACATTTGCCTTTAGAAGATCACCTATTAATTGCTAGTTTTAAGACTTGTAATATCTTATCATATCGTCATTTGGATCATCGGCAGGCTGTACTGGTGGATTGGGTAGAGGAAGGTTTTACAGGAATGGTCTTGGTGGTGGTGGAGGGCATGGGGGAAATGGTGGGGATGGATATTACGATGGCAATTTCATTGAGGGTGGTACCACATATGGGGATGCTGATTTGCCTTGTGAACTTGGCAGTGGCAGTGGAAATAGTAGCCTAGCAGGTGCTACTGCAGGGGGTGGCATTATTGGTAAGATCTGTATTTGTTGTCACAGAACTAGAATTTAAACCCTGCATTTTTTTGTTGAGTGAGAGGTTCTCATATATATTTTTCTTGACTTTTATAGTTATGGGTTCCTTGGAGCACTCTTTATCAAGTTTGACTCTGGAAGGTTCCCTTAGAGCTGATGGAGAAAGCTTTAGAGAAGATATTGGAGTCTACAATGGTAGGGTCATTTCTACCATTGGTCCTGGCGGTGGCTCTGGTGGAACTGTTCTTTTGTTTGTGCAGTCATTGGTGCTTGGCAACTCTTCTATGATCTCAACTGCTGGGGGACTTGGTAGTCCTAGTGGCGGAGGAGGCGGAGGTGGTGGAAGAGTTCACTTTCATTGGTCTGATATACTGGTAGGAGACGAGTATATCCCTTTAGCAAGTGTTGAAGGAACCATTCATGCTGGGTTAGTATATAGCCAATGCTGTGTCTTATTAAACTTTGTTGTCTTTGTTATTTTACCATCTTGTTTTATAAGACTAGCGAGATTGTCAGAATTCTTGTTGGTGTTTACAGAGCCTACATTTACAAGTTAAAAGAACTTGGGTTTTGGACATCTAACCGTTGGTGGTAGCGCTAAGTATGAAATTATTATATATTCTCCAGGTGTATGGTTGTGATATTTCTCTTTGGCTATGTCATAAACATGCTTGACCGCCCATTTTGCTTAAAGATTTTCGTCCTTCTAGGAGCAGTTTCATGGCATTAGGATTAATAGGAACTCAACTACTCCCTCCATATCTAAATATCGGGCCTAAGTTACTTTCTTTGGGAAAATATGGAGAAAGCAAAATAAGTTATTTATAAATTGATTTGCCTTAATTTTTTTTCGCTAAACTACTTTATTTGACTTTTAAGATCACATATAACAACAACAAAACCTTATCCCACTATGTTAGGATGGCTACATGGATTATAAGTTAAGATATAATCTAATAATATATAAAATATGTTATGATGAAGTGACTTTTGATTACTTAAAAAAAACTGGACAGAATATTTGGGAACGGAGGAAGTATCAATCATTATGGCTTATGGTAATGCATTTAGTCAACATGTTCCTTTAACAGCTAATCTACTATTGGCTATCCTTTCTTGTTTGGAACTTACTGACCCAAGTAAAGTACTTAACCGTGGCGTGAACTTCTCATGTATGCTTGAATATGTTGCACTATAGGAAAAACAAGATTGAGCTCACGAAATTTCTATATGTTCATTTGGGTTTAGAAGTGACAAATCTGTCATGTAATGAAATTCAAGACTGAAACTATTTGAATACTTCTCTGCTATTTATATTTTCCCCTTCCCTTTCAGACCGTTATTGTCTCAAAGTTTTTTAACCTACTGCAATATGTGTTTGCAACCACTCACCTGCTGAAATTATTCTGATTCTGTGTTTTTATTTCCGGTTCAGGGGAGGATTTGGTGGAGGTCGGGGTCTTCCTGGAAAGAATGGAACCATCAGCGGACGAGAGTGCCCCAAAGGGCTTTTTGGAATCTTTTGTGAGGTATTTTAATACTCCCTTTTTCCCAAAATATAAGCTAATAGTGTGCAAATCGCTATATTTGAGAAAACCATTGAAAGTTGTTGAAAACAATCAATATGTCGAGAACATATCTTTTCCCGTCTTTACCCGTATTTATGAAGAGGATAAATGACATGATGATTAAATGAGAAAAAGACGAGGGTCTGTTGCTTTCAAGAAATGAGTGAAGGAAATGGAAATGGAAATGGAAATGGAAAGGGTATATGTTAATTTACATATATCCCTGAGCCCACAAACTTTTTATCTTCATCTCACACTTTTCCTGAGCCCACAAACTTTACTTTCCCATCATTTCCTCTACTTTCCATCTTTACTCTTTCCCTTTCTATTTCTCCATTTTCCTTTCTCAACACCAAACGGGCCCTGAGAGAGGATGTATGGGGAAATGAGATGAGGGTGGGAAGTAAGAGAGAGAATAAATATGCTACTTCATGGTAAATAAACAGAATAAATATGCCTCTGATTTTAAAAATGAGAAAGAACTGTTTGAATAAAACATGAGAGAGAACTAAAACTGAAATTGTGTGTGGAGGTAAAAAGTTAAAACATGAAAGGGAAGATTTTTTTCTTCAAAAGTTCTAGGAGTACGAATGCTGCATCTGAAAGACTGAAACTAATTTCACCTTCCTCCCTCATTTATATTTGGAGTTGCAGTATTGGAGAGTGATAACAAAGAGTCTCCCTCTCTCTCCTTTATGACTATTTTTTCAAAGCATTCAAACTACTCTCCCTTCTTTATTTAGAGTTGCAGTAATGGAGGGCTTCCATTTACTTTCCTCATGACCATAGATCATCTCTCTATGGTGAGATGAATTGCAAGAAAACAAAAAAAAATTTGTAATATATGTTGTCAATAGAGGGCGAAATCGGGGGGAAAAAGAATTAAATGACCAGACAAAATGCAACATTAGGTTATATTTTGGACAGTCCTAAATCACAACATTAGCTTATATTCTTGGACGTTGGGAATACTATATATAGTTGACAATAATAATAAAATGTCAGGTTGCTTTGACACCTTGAACTTAACTGGTTTAGCTCTACTTTGTGATTTGTTGCTCTTACTTGGTTGCCTTCCCTATAACTATGTAAACTTGCTGTAGGAATGTCCTGTTGGTACTTATAAAAACGTCAGTGGATCTGATAGAGCCCTTTGTCATAGCTGCTTACCTTATGATCTTCCACATCGAGCTATTTATGTTTCTGTTCGAGGTACTATTCTCTATATTGTTTTTTTAGCACCTGAAAGAAGAAAATGTAAAATCTCTTTTCCTTTAATTATGATCTCTATGTTCCAATAGGCGGCGCGACTGAGATTCCTTGTCCATACAAGTGCATTTCTGACAGATATCACATGCCAAACTGTCATACAACATTTGAAGAGTTGGTTTACACTTTTGGGGGGCCATGGTTATTCGGTCTTGTTCTCTTAGGTCTCCCTGTCCTGCTAGCTCTAGTTCTCAGTATTGCACGGATGAGATATATAGGTGGGGATGACTTACCTGCTCTTGATCCCGCTCCCCATGACACACGGATACATTCCTTCCCTTTCCTAGAATCATTAAATGAGGTACATTGCCAGTTTTACGTGTTTTTTTCTAGCACATTTCATTATTCCCCCATTTGGGACTCATTGCATTTTCAGATCACCTTTTAACATTATATTCTTGTCATCTTTCAGATAATGGAGACAAATAGAAATGAGGAATCCCAAAGTCATGTATATAGGTTATATTTCCAGGGCCCAAATACTTTCAGTGAACCTTGGCATCTATCTCATTGTCCACCAGAACAAGTAAAAGATATTGTGTATGCTACTCGTTCTATTATCAAACATAAAGAATTTATTTAGTGGCAACATTATTGGATTATATGTGTTGTATGCGGAAGACACTTTTACTGTGTTAAGTATTAAATTTGACCTTTTAACGTATAATTATGCTATCTATCTTACAGATACGAGGATGCTTTTAATAGATTTGTGGATGAGATTAATATTTTAGCAACTTATCACTGGTGGGAAGGGTCTATATACAGCATCTTTTGCATCATTGCTTATCCCTTTGCATGGTCATGGCTACAAAGGTGCCGGAGAAAGAAATTGCAACAACTTCGAGAATTTGTTCGATCAGAATATGATCATACTTGCTTGCGTTCTTGCCGTTCACGAGCACTTCATGAGGGGATCAAGGTTCATCTTCTGATTTTATGTCTTGAATTTGTTGTATTTTGGTATTCTTGGCTTTTGATGACTTTTCTAGAATGATATAATTTACCTTCTCTTATTATTAAATATCTCTATAATTAACTGAACACAAATGGATTCATATTGTTATACCCGCCCGTTAAGCCATATACAAATCAAACGGGTCAGAGTCCTCTCAACTCAGATAAAAAATACTTATTATTTGCAATGAGCTTTTATTTAATAAACCCAAATTCATGTGATTCAATACTTAACCAATAAAGTGGGTTAAATAGGTTAGCATATCTTAATTGGTTATATCTATCAATCAAATCCAGATTTTAGGTTTTTATCATTTTAATTTATTGTAATGAGTTATTATGAGATATTATTAATTCAAGTATCAATAGGTCAACAAATAATATTTCAAAATTTTAAAATATAATTAATGATTATAAAATGATATTGATTAGAATATTAATATATTTTTCATGTTGCACTGAGAGAAATTCTACTTGTAATTAAACATGGAATCCATTTCTGATGACATTGCTTTTTGTGCCTTTGTTTTGCTTTTAACATTCATCTTAACAGATAACAAGTGAAAAATCAGTGATTTTCAGTACAATTGTCATGGTAATCAATTGTGTTGTTACTTGATTGGATTTCAGGTAGCTGCAACATCTGATCTGATGCTGGCATATATGGACTTTTTCCTTGGTGGGGATGAGAAAAAACCCGATCTTCCTCCTCGTCTTCATCAAAGGCTTCCTATGTCAATAATATTTGGGGGAGATGGAAGTTACACGGCCCCTTTCTCTATTCACAGTGATAATATTCTCACTAGCATCATGAGCCAGGTTTCTGCAACTTGAAAGCCTGCTTTTTATGTCAAATATCGAAAAATGTCACTGTAAAATTACTTGTTGATTAACTTTTAAATTTTTCTTCATCTAGTTTGTTCCTCCTACTATGTGGTATCGGCTAGTGGCTGGACTCAATGCTCAACTACGCTCAGTTTGCCTTGGACATCTAAGATTAAATTTGGAGCAAGTTCTCAACTGGCTCAATACATTTGCTAACCCCACTTTGCTGATGCATGGTATATGTGTTGATCTTGCTTGGTTTCAACCCACAGCTTCTGGATATTGCCAGTTTGGACTTGTGGTGCGTGTTACTGAGAATGAACACATCTCACCAGTATCTGAGTGCCATGATGAGGAAAGTTTAATTGAAGGGAAACCGTGGTAATTATACATATGATTTCTGTTTTTGCTGAATATAAACTAGAAATTGACTTTCTTTGCTTTACATGTAGTTCCCTCCAAACTCATGGTGACCCAGAGAACCAGTTGATAGGCGACAAGCATCTGATGATACCTAGAAGGATGTCTAGAGGAATATTAAATGCGATGAGCATTAGGACTTTTAAAGAGAAGAAAACCATATATTATCCCTTTTCTTTTATTATCTATAACACAAAACCTGTTGGCCATCAGGTAGTAAAATGCTCACTATTTTCAATCACAACCTTCTTTCTCTTGGAGATGATACTTAGTAATTAAACTCCTTTTATGACTTGCATTGCAGGATCTTGTCGGTCTACTTATCTCAATACTACTTTTGGGAGATTTGATTTTAACTTTACTCACATTGCTTCAGATGTACTCATTGTCACTTGGAAACTTTTTCTTAGTCTTGTTCGTCCTTCCTTTTTGCGTATTATTTCCATTCCCATATGGAATCAATGCCTTGTTTAGTCAAGGACCTAGGAGATCTGCATATCTCGCTCGCCTTTATGCGCTTTGGAATCTTACATCTTTAGTCAATGTAGTAAGTTTTTTTAACAGTATCCATATCTTCATCTATTTGATTGTAGCGAGTGATCTTACTGAAGAATTTATGGCCGGTATCTGCTAGGAATGTGTTGGTTTCTAAATACATTGTCTGATACTTATTTTAACATTTAAATTGGTCTCCCATTGTAACAGGTTGTTGCCTTTATTTGTGGATTCATTCATTATTATTCAGCCCATTCAAATAACCATCATTCCAACTTTCAGTCTTGGAGTTTTAGCATGTAAGCAAATTTCATTGTCTTGCTTGGCAATTATTGTGGAGCCAATTGATTGAGCTGACTGATTATGCAGCTTCCATTATCCGGGTATTATGTGGTGTTTATGTTTTTTTGCAGGGACGAAAGTGAATGGTGGATACTTCCTTCTGGTCTGGCACTGTCTAAAATAATCCAAGCACGACTTGTTAATTATCATGTGGCTAACCAGGAAATTAAGGATCTCTCTTTGTATAGCACTGACCCTAATGTCTTCTGGCAGTCTTGAATGGATCTTTTACTCCCTCACTTCAATTGAACTTGTATATGAATAGCCGGAAATTAGGAAAAGAGCATTACATTGTTTCGGCACGCTCCATGTATACATATTGAATTGAGGTGATAGCAGGACGGGTAATTCCTTTTTTATTCTCGTCCTTTTTAAATTTTTTGAGATATTTTTGTTAGGGCGGAAAAAAAGTTCTCAATGCCTATCACAAATAATAAGAAACAGGAAAGGATAAGAGAAGCCCTGCCCGTACCTCATCTTTTTGTCGCCTGTGTGGCTGATATCAAGCATGCATTAGCAGAATTATCAGCACCCCACTAATAAATTAAGATATAGTGAATCAAACGTCATTATATTGAAGTAGAAAGGAAATGTTTTAAAAAGGCTTAGTGTACGTTATTGTATTTTTAAGTTTATGTCAACTTTTATTGAGTTCATAAACTTTTTTTTTGATCAAAAGAGTTCATAAACTTAACACCATTAATCTTGCTAATAATATTGAATCAACTAATTTAAATAATGATTTTGCAATAAATTCTTAGCATATTGGTTTTTAATTTACAATTAGTGAGTTGAAAAACATTTGAGATAGGAGAATTTTCTTTGCGGCCTTGGGGTGTTTGGGCATGGATCTGAGTTAAGTTGATTCATCAACTATGACTGTGTGATGAGACTTGTTTTTGAGATCATGGGAAACCTGGCAATCTGGAAAGCGAGAGAGCCAATTGAAATTATTGAACACCCAATCTAGCTGCTCCTTCATTCCCACTCTTTTCCAAGTAAATCTCTCGCCTCTGTGCTGAGTTTCAAGCAGACTCAATACACTCATGGAATTGTTGCATGGACTGCTTATATGGTTCTGCCCCTCCTATTTTATCTTAAGGTGTTAAGAATGCATTAGAATCGCCAAATACTATCCAGGGCCCAGGGGCATCTACATTACTGGACAGACATTGCTTTGACATCATTCCTAGGGACACTCGGGCCACAAGATTAGTTTCGCCGTATATAGCAGATATGACAAAAGCTTCTTTTTTCCTGATATCCAAGGCACGGCAATATAATGGAGAGACTTAGTGGCCTGGTGGGTCGATGATAGGCACTTTATGTCAAAATTGAAATTATTCTAGAGGACTGAATTATTAGTTAGTTTAAAAAGGGAAACGTTTTTAAATTAGGAAAATGAAGGAAATGATTAAAGGGAAAAGGTTGAATGATAATGATGATGATGATGATGATGATGATGATGATGATGATGATGATGGGGTGGAATGGGAGTGACAGATTTTGGGGAGGTGTGTTGTTGTATGAGATTGACTCTTGACCTTTCTTCTCTTTTGGGAATTTGGGATTTCTATGATTCTTTTTTTTTAAAATTTTTTTTTTTGCGTGTATATATACTCAATCGCTTTTGATAAAAAAAAATATACTCAATCGCTAATTTTGCTTTCACTTTATATATCAAAATGGGAGTGACAAATCTGTAGGTGTATTCATTGTCAAATTATCAAATTATTATCGTCATTCATGACATGTATAACAGTTACCCTAGGTGTTTTGCGTATATTCATTGGTTTCTTCATTCATTGGTTTCTTCATTAAACAAAATTAATTACTCCCTTCCGGCGAATCTCATCAATAAATTTGGAGATATATAAACACTAATAAGCCAAATTGTATGACTTGATTGGGACTATTTTTTTTAACAAGAATTACTCTTGAAGCCCACAAAAAACGGTTTACATCATAATCCTACAAAAGCTTGAACTTTAGTTAAGACCGACCAACATTTGATCCTATAAAAAATGACAGGCAAATACCTCAACTTCAAAATTCTAAATTGGTGATTTACACTTGTGAATATTGTTACTCAATTATTGAAAATCACAAAAATAAAAGTTCAAAATCAAAATACATTTGTCCATCATTTTTCTTGTAATTGTTTGGCGGCCGAGTCCAAATATAGAGTTCCAATATTTCTGAATACTATAAAAAATGATGATTTGGTGAGGAAAGCTAAGGATGGAGACATAAAAGTGTATAGTATTAGCATTGTCCAATCAGAAACGTGAGGCTCAAGCATGACCTCACGATTCTGACTGTTGACCTGAAGAAGCAGTAAAGCTTCCATGCGTGGATCATATGAGTCTTCTACTAGTATATTTTATTGTATTTTCGTTCTATGAAGAATGAATATTTAGCTCAGTTTATGCACTAGCCTTTCAACCACTCGTGTTGTTTGATATTTTGATCATAGTGAATTGAAGTGAAGTGAAGTGGAAGCCAATCATGAAGCAAAACATGGAATCTCTTCTGCTCCCAGGCCATCGCTTAGGACACAAAAACAACAACAACTCCATTAAAATTGTTTTCTTGCTTCTTCCTTTTTTGGCACTTTCAAGTTTGTTCCTTCTCTTTCATTCTGAAATATTTATCAATACTTAAGAGATCTTTACTAACAGTTCACTTCTGTGCTGACTGCTATTCTTATTATTCCTAAATATGAAGCCTTACTTCTTCTGCTCACTTAATGACTAAATTTTCACTAATTTCTCGTGCTTACTTTTAAGGCAACATGATTTTGGATTGATGAGCATGATGACTTTGTAGATACATGAATTAACTGGGGGAATCTGCTTTTGTGTAGTGATTTCTTATTTTATCTCTTACCAATCCATGACTGGAAAATCCTGTTTGCTTCTGATTAGTGAGGACCAAATCTGTTAGTAGAAATGACAAGAGAGTATGAAAGAGATATGCCAAAACCTCATTTCACAGGATTAATTTGATTGAAGTATTTACTGATTTGAACTAATGCTTGAAAATGTTGTGTTCCAGTTTTGGGACTTGTAATCAGAGGCAGCAGGAACATATGGGAACAAAAACATGGCGTGGGAATAAAACAAAGTCATCAGGATACTGTAGAGTCTGAGCTAGGAGTTGTTGCAGCAGATGATAGCCGATGTTCTGAAATAGGAGCTTCATTTCTTAGGCGTGGTGGCCATGCTGTTGATGCTGCTGTTGCAACTTCGGTATGTGTTGGTGTTGTTCATCAAACATCAAGTGGTATAGGAGGCGGCGCATTCATGGTCGTTAGATCTTCTGCAACTTCAAAGACTCAGGCTTTTGACATGAGAGAAACTGCTCCTTCAGCTGCTTCACAGGTTTTTTCAGTGAATCTATTGCTGCTGTCTAACCTTACTCCAACTACCACAAAAATAATTGTGTTCCTAAATTTAAGTCCACTTAGAGAGGTCATTAAATATTGCTTTCCAACTATAGCCTAATTAAATTGTTGATGGGAAAAAAGGAAGAGGATGTTAGAATAATTTTTAAGTTTGCAACACTTGTTTTTTAGTTTCAACTTAATATAAATCTTGCAAGACTTTAGCTTACTTTTCCATAACTAAGTGAATGTCAACCAAACAGAACATGTATCAGAACAATCCTGAGGCTAAAGGCCAAGGTGGCTTGTCAGTGGGAGTTCCTGGTGAGTTAGCTGGCCTTTATGAAGCCTGGATACAGTATGGACGCATACCATGGAAAGATTTATTCCAGCCAACTATAAATCTAGCTAAAAATGGCTTTGAGGTGTCACCTTTTCTCGGAGAGCACATAGCTAGCTATGCACATAGAGTGATGAATGATCCTGGGTTGAGAGATGTATATGCTCCAAATGGCAATTTGTTAAAAACAGGAGAAACATGCTATAATGTGGAACTTGGAAGCAGCTTAGAGGTAGTGGCAGAACAAGGTCCACAAGCCTTTTATAATGGTACCATTGGTGAGAAGTTAGTGAAGGATGTGAGAGAAGCTGGAGGGATTCTAACAATGGAAGATTTACGTAATTACAAGGTGGAAATAACTGATGGACTCACTGTGAATGTGATGGGATATACCATATATGGAATGCCTCTTCCTTCAAGTGGAACACTTGCTCTTACTATGGTAAGTGTATTACTATCTCCTGTTCTATTTTCCATGATACCCTTGATGAATTTAAACCATCCTTGTGAGTAAAAAAACTTTATGTTGTTATGAATGACAACTTGATCTTTATGGTTTTTTACGTCGAATAGGTTATGAATATCTTGGATAGCTATGGAAGTTCAGATGCTGCAAAAGGGGAGCTGGGGGTTCATCGGCTGATAGAAGCTTTGAAACACACATTTGCTATTCGAATGAACTTAGGTGACCCCGATTTTGTAAACATAACAAGTACTGTATCAGACATGCTTTCGCCTTCTTTCGCTAAGAAAATCAAACAAAAGATTCTGGACAACACTACCTTCCCTCCAGAGTACTATATGAGCAGGTGTTGTCCACTTGGCTTCCACTTATTATGCTTGAAAATTTTTTAAAGTCTAACATAATATGGTGGGCAGGTGGGCTCAAGTCAGGGATCATGGAACAAGTCATTTCTGTATTGTGGATGCTGATAGAAATGCTGTGTCAATGACAACAACAGTAAACTGGGTTTTTGGAGCTGGTCTGCTTTCTCCTTCCACTGGCATTGTGCTCAATAATGAGATGGATGACTTCTCAATACCTACTTATGTATCACCTGAAAAACTCCCTCCTGCCCCCTCAAATTTTATTCGACCAAACAAGAAACCATTGTCTTCTATGACTCCTATAGTTGTCACAAAGGTATATCTTGGGGCTTGCACACCATGATGACTACAATTTGATTGAATCTTTCCTATACATGATACTTAAAGGTCTTAGAGGGCAAGTGTTATTGCACAAGTTTGCTCACTATTATGATCCTCTTACAGGATGAAGTATTGGCTGGAGTTATTGGAGGCAGCGGTGGATTGCACATTTTTTCAGCAGTGATTCAAGTTTTTATAAACTGTTTTCTCTTGGGAATGGATCCTCTGAATTCAGTTCAGAGCCCAAGGATTTATCACACGGTTTGAACTAGACTTGTAACTTCTAGAAAATTACTAGTACTCTCTATGCATGATGTTGTGAACTTCAACTGAATTTTGTTTTTTTGTCATGCAGCTTATTCCCAATGTAGTTAAGTATGAGAACTTGACTGGTCCCTACGGTGACCATATTGAAGTTTCAGAGAAAATAACGCATTTCCTAGAAGACAGGGGTCATCAACTGAAAGAAACTCGATCAGCACCAGCCATCACTCAACTTATTGTGCAAGATATCAAAAATCATATAAAAATGAATAGGAAGATCAGTAAAGACTCCAATTCTTATACACTGCATGGCACTCTAACTGGTGTAAGTGACCCTAGAAAGGGTGGGTGTCCAGCGGCCATCTAGTTACCCATCAATTATGATTCATTAAATCACAGAAACATGGGGGACAACAAACCATAGAAAGGGTGTGAATAGATGTTGTTAATTCATTATTCGAATTTAATAAAATAATTAAATATCCAAATATTAGAATAAAAACTTAAACAAGCATTAAATCTTTCAAAATTATTTAAATTGAAAATTTAAACTATTTTTCGTCCACAATATGTTAAAATGTCATTAATTTTATGTAGAATTCATTGATGTAATTATATGTGGGTAGAGGAGAGGATCTCCCAACAATTATATGTGCTTTTATTAAGAGATTAGCCAGTGATCTCGTAAAACCTTTTTTTCTAAAGGGGTAATTAATTAGAGGTCCTCCACAAGGGAGTTAATACTGGAAAAATCTCAAAAGTTGAAAATATTAATGTAGGGTCCCAAGGGACCTCACATTAATATATTTGAAATGTGAAAAGACAGTTTTGCCCCTAGCCTTAAAAAAAATTTACCCTCACCCACCCCCCTCCTCCCTCACCCACCCCCCTCCCCCCTCCAGCCCGCCCCCACCCCCACTCCAGTCCCCCCCACCCCCTTCCCTCCCCTGCCCCCCCACCCCCAGCCTCCCCCTCCCCCTGCCCCCCCTCCCCCTTCGGCCCCCACCCCCCTCCCCCTTCGGCCCCCACCCCCACCCCCTCTCCCCTCCCCCTCCTCGCACCCCCACCCCCACCCCCTCCTCGCACCCCCACCCCTCCTCCCTCCTCGCGTAGGAGGGAGGAGGGGTGGGGGTGGGGGTGCGAGGAGGGGGTGGGGGTGGGGGGCCGAAGGGGGAGGGGGCTGGGGGTGGGGGCCGAAGGGGGAGGGGAGAGGGGGTGGGGGTGGGGGGCCGAAGGGGGAGGGGGCTGGGGGTGGGGGCCGAAGGGGGAGGGGGCTGGGGGTGGGGGTGGGGGCGGGCTGGAGGGGGGAGGGGGGTGGGTGAGGGAGGAGGGTAAATTTTTTTTAAGGCTAGGGGCAAAACTGTCTTTTCACATTTCAAATATATTAATGTGAGGTCCCTTGGGACCCTACATTAATATTTTCAACTTTTGGGACTTTTCCAGTATTAACTCCCTTGTGGGGGACCTCTAATTAATTTTCCCTTTTCTAAATTTAAGGAATAATCATTTAAAATAATAATATAGAGCTACCTAAAAAAAGTGAGGACAATTTAAATTTATAGATCATAAAACTGCCTCTTTTTAAATTATTCGTACACACACAAACACACATTGTTGCTCCCTTAAAAGCTTAATGGTTATAGATATTCGTAGCATAAAACTTCTAAAATGTGCACAACACACACACACACATATTCGTATCATATGGTGAAATTTTAAATAAATAATTGTATTGTGACTTTAGCAATAATTGAATTTGATAAAAAATTATAAAACTACATTTCCTAATAACATTCTTACCTAAAATTAGTAATGTAATTTACATATATGCGTGCAAATTTAGAAAATTCAATAAATACCTTATGTTGTCACGAAATCTAACAGTATTTGACTAACATATATTTGTTTTTCATACATAAAACATATATTTGTTTATATAATAGGAAAAAGATATATTTGTTTATATTAATGGGTTTTTCTACACAAAGATGATGGTTGTGAGCAGAAATATAACTAACATGAAGGTATTTGTCAATACCTTGTTTGCTCAGAAATATCACCATAACCCAGAAGTGAATTGGATATAGACAAGCAGATTATACCAAGGCCTGAACACAGAAGTACACTCCTCCAACATGAAGGTATTTGTCAATACCTTGTTTGCTAAAACATCACCTTTGATCTCTTGAGATATGACACATAGTTGCAAGGTCCATCCAACCCTTATCACAGTTTGAACTCCAAGAACAATATGCTGCAGTTGTTAGTTTTGTAAGTTGCCATCAACAAATCAATCAAATTCTTGGCAACGACTCCAGAACAATATATATGACTTCCAAATCTCAAGCCAATCTCAACCAAAATTTAAAAACAGCCAATTCTTTTGTTTTTTTTTGGTGAAGAATTTTTAGGAAGGGAATTGTACTCAACCACGATTCAAGGGCATGACACCTAATAATACTCTACAGCTTGACATGACACCTAATATTGTTTTAAGGGAGATGTATGCTTCCTCAAGCAATGCGACTGGAACCACAACAAAGTGACACTTCTTAGGGATCAAACCCGTCTAAGTTGTCACACGTTCTCACCCCTTCACCAGCTTAACCAATAAACTATTGCTTGTGTAAACCAACCATATGTACCATGCCTCTCATAGCTCCTACACTTGGCCTTGGATTTATTTGCATATATAGCATAATACACATACATTTAATTATTTAATCCAATCACATGGAGGAGGAAGCCAAAATTTGATATCTCTGAGTTATTTTTACATAAGCATTGAGAACTCTTTTGAATAGAGCAAAGCTGAGTCTACTCAACCAAGAACGTAAAATGTAAAATTAGAACAAACACCACAATTAGATCTAAGCCCGTCGAAGGTAAAATCTGTAGGGAAATAGTAGAACATACCTTCTCTCTATTCATAATTTTTTGCCAATATTCATCATTTTTTATAAATGTAAGATAAAGTGCACGAGAGAAACGTGCGTTAATGATATTTAAAATTTCAAAAATGTAATTACTTTTAAAGAAAATAAAAACTCAATACTCAATTATTTTGTCGGCGAGAAAAGGTATCACGACAACTAACTGAGCTCTTGTTTATATTATGGCGAAGGCATCCATTGTTTGATCTGTTAAAGTTTTTTGGGCGGTTCCATAAAAAGCAAAAGCATCTCAACATATTTTAATTTCATGATTGACATGTGTAATTTAAATATATCGAACGATTTAGAATTTGCTGAATATTTAATTTGTCTCCGTACGTATGGCTGATTGCTCAAGCAATGTATTCCCTATTTTATATACTAATCGATGTATTGATCATGATCTGGAGTTGTTAAACGTGGGACATGCAATCTTCCGCTATCTTTTTTTTTTTCAATATGTCCAAATTATCTAATTCCTATGTGTTAAAACAATCCTATCAATTATTCTTTTTAATATAAGCCCAAAATTTGAATTGTTTTTATCCAACATATAAGAGTTCACATTTATATTCTCTCATCATTTATTTAATGTCTTCATTCTTACTTTGTCTCTAACTCTCTTACTTTGTCTCTAACTCTCTTTCATACTCCTATTTATCTATACTTAAATGATTCTCTCTCTTATTAGTATCATAATAAATAGGGACAAAGGTAGGAGTGAGCAAATTTAACCGAGAACCGAAAATCGAACCGAGCCAAATGAGTTTCGGTTTTTCGGTTGGAAAAAACTTAGGTCCAGTACTTGATGTATAGTACATCCAGTATCCAATCAAAATTTAACACATGTGCAAACTTTCCTACACCCACCACACCATATCTCTCTCCCCTGCCTTCTCTCTCCTCTACCACACCCATTGTACTCCAGCCCCCCTCCCCCAAACAATGTGTTTAGACCCTCCCTTCATGACCGACCCTCCCTCCCTCCATGGCCGACCACCATACCTTCACCGGTCCACCACTGTTCCTCCACCGCGCCCCAACCCACAACTTCTTTGATCTCAGCCTCACAAACCGAAGCCACCTCCACATCACCCACGGCTGGCCACCACACCTTCGACGTTGCCGCTCAACCATCTGTTGGCCATGGAGGGAAGGATGAGAGAGAGAGGTGGTCGGCCATGGAGGGAGGGATGAGAGAGAGAGAGGTGGTCGGCCATGGAGGGAGGGAGGAGAGAGCGGTGGTCGGCCGTGGAGGGAGGGAGGAGAGAGCGGTGGTCGGCCGTGGAGGGAGGGAGGAGACGTTGGTCAGCCGTGGAGGGAGGGAGGAGACGGTGGTCGGCCGTGGAGGGAGGGAGGAGACGGTGGTCGGCCATGGAGAGAGAATCGAGAGGAGAGAGAGACGTGAGAGAATGTGAGAGAGACGTGAATGAAGTTAGGGGGAGAAAGATGTGGTGTGGTGGGTGTAGGAAAGTTTGCACATGTGTCAAATTTTGATTGGATACTGGATGTACTATACATCAAGTACTAGATCTAAGTTTTTTCCTTCCATTTCCCATACTTTTTGTTTTTCGGTTCGATTTCGGTTTTCATTTTAGGTAGCTTATTGGTTCGGTTTTCGGTTTCGGTTTTTCGGTTTCCTTTGTAAAATGATTGTAATAAAACAAAAAAATGTGAAAAAAATAATTAGTTTCGTTTTTATTTTAGTGTTTCGGATTTTCGGTTTCGGTTGTTCACTTTTTTTGTTTCATTTTATTTAGTTTTCGGTTTCCGGTTCGGTTTTGAACCGAATAACCGTTGCTCACCTCTAGACAAAGGTGTAAAAAAGAATTAACTTCAGACACTCAACTAACTTTTACATGTTTTCTTAATAAACATGTTTTGGCGACTAAACTCTTATATGACAGACTAGATCGAGTATTAAAGATGACCTAAATGATTAAGATTTTTCAGTTTTACCATTTGTTATGACCCACTCATCAATTCATTAATAGCAGTCAAATTATAACACTCACATTAGTTGCTCATAAAGTGGACCCACATTCCATTTGTATAAAGTAGCTGTGTATATATTTTTTTCCAAATACACGCCTGACACCCAATATTCCTTAAACAGAACTTTTTAGGGGGAGCACTGAATGCAATGTGCAAAATATTCATAAAAAAGGGAGTATTATGCATTGTCCAATCAGAAGCCTCCATTTCTTGAAAAAAGAATAATAAGCCTGGTTCCCGTATCAGCCAAAGATTATGAATATTAATTTCAAGAAATGGTCAAGCTTCTTCATGAGTCGTTGACTATGTTTCTGAATGATATTCATTGAGTGAAGCTTCAGCTCAGTTCCTGCTCAAGCCTTTCAAGTTTCAACAACTCACCATCCTCAATATTTTCTCCCTACTAATATTCCTTCTCTCTATTGGTCCCAGTGAAGCTGAAGCAAACTATGGAATCTCCTCTGCTAGCAGGCCATGATGGCTTAGGCAACAAGAACAAGGCCATTAAAATCATGATGCTCCTCCTTGCCTTCATGGCTCTCTCATGTTTGTTCTTCTTTCCTATTCCACTGACCTTTTTTGTTTTCTTTTTATTCTAAAATGTTCATCAATATTCGTGAGATCTTTACCAACAGTAAGGTGTGGTGATATGAGCTCTGCTTACTTTTCTTGGGGGTTGACTCTTGTGATATATTCTATTTTGACCTCTTGTAAACTTATGACTGGAAAATCTTGATTGCTCATGATTACCAATTCTATTATAAATAGTACGACAATAAGAAAGAATATGGTACAACCTCATTTTACAGGATGAATTTGAGACTAACTTATTCACTGACTTACTTATATAATGCTTGAAACTGTTGTGTTCCAGTTTTGGGACCTATGACTAGAGGCAACAGGAACATATGGGCACAAAAGCATGGTGTGGGAATAAAAACAAATCACCAGGATACTATAGAATCTGAGCTAGGAGTTGTTGCAGCAGATGATAGGCGTTGTTCTGAAATAGGAGCTTCATTTCTTAGGCGTGGTGGCCATGCTGTTGATGCTGCTGTTGCTACTTCATTATGCATTGGTGTTGTTCATCAAACATCAAGTGGCATAGGAGGCGGCTCATTTATGGTCGTTAGATCTTCTAAAAATTCCCGCACACAGGCCTTTGACATGAGAGAAACTGCCCCTCTAGCTTCTTCACAGGTTTGCATTCAACTTTTGTTACTTTTAAACCCCATATTTCAATGACACCAATCAATAGAAAGTATAGAAGCAACACGTAGTTTTAAGGTATAGGTCATGCATGCATATGTTACACACTTTTCAGTTTGTTCCCAGTTAAATTTGATAATTCATTCTTCAGAAAAATATAACTTACTTTACCATGACTATGTCTTTGTCTACCAAACAGAACATGTATCAGAACAATCCTGAGGCTAAAGGCCAAGGTGGCTTGTCAGTGGGAGTTCCTGGTGAGTTAGCTGGCCTTTATGAAGCCTGGTTGCAGCATGGACGCATACCATGGAGAGATTTATTCCAACCGGCTATAAATCTTGCTAAAAATGGCTTTGAAGTGTCACCTTATCTTGGAAACTACATAGCAATCTTTGCCAATAAGGTAATGGAAGATCCTGGGTTGAGAGATGTATATGCTCCAAATGGCAATTTGTTAAAAACAGGAGACACATGCTATAATGTGGAACTTGGACGCAGCTTAGAGGTAGTGGCAGAACAAGGTCCACAAGCCTTTTATAATGGTACCATTGGTGAGAAGTTAGTGAAGGATGTGAGAGAAGCTGGAGGGTTTCTAACAATGGAAGATTTACGTAATTACAAGGTGGAAATAACTGATGGACTCACTGTGAATGTGATGGGATATACCATATATGGAATGCCTCCTCCTTCAAGTGGAACACTTGCTCTTGCTATGGTGGGTATAAACCTGACTCTTAACCTTTATTTTTCATGTTCCCTTTGATGTTAAACCATCCTCGCGAGTAAACAAACTTGTGTTGTTTTGGTTCACAACCTGATCTTCATGGTTTCTTTGTGTTGAATAGGTTATGAATATTTTGGACAGCTATGGAAGTTCTGATGCAGCAAAAGGGGAGATGGATGTTCATCGGCTGATAGAAGCTCTAAAACACACAATGGCTATTAGAATGAACTTGGGCGACCCAGATTTTGTAAACATAACAAGTACTGTATCAGACATGCTTTCCCCTTCTTTCGCAAGGAAAATAAAACAGATGATACTTGACAACACTACCTTCCCGCCAGAGTACTATATGAGCAGGTGCTGTCCACTTCAGTTCTTATTTCATATTAAAATATATTCAAGGTGTTTGTTTATGATTGGTTAGACTACTAAATAAATGATATGGTACACCTTTGTAAACACCCTATTTTGTCCGGGCCCACCAAATTAAAATAAAAAAATAATTAAAAAAATAAAAAAATATAAAAACAAAAAAATATAATAAAACAAGATATGCTCTCTTGATTTTTTCTTGTGAGGCAAGCACAAGTCAAATTGTGTAAGGGTCAAACAAAGATTGGCAACTAAGTGAGGAAATTGGAAATAATTAGAATTTGATTTGAATAAGTTAGGAAACTTTTGAAGAGAATTTGAGTAAAAAGGAAAAATTTTTGTTGGCCAATCAAGTTTCATAATGGAATTGATACATGTGCAACCATCATAAATAGAAAAAGGAAATGTAGAGAATGATTGGTTAGTATAAATCAAAAAATAATAAATGGGCATTTAAGATGAAACCCTAGAGTTGGTGGCCTATATAAGTGAGAGCAAGAGAGCATATAGGGGGGCTTTTTTCTTTGGAGAGGCTAGGTTTAGTGATGATCATTTTTTTTTGGGAGGTTTTTGGGAGAGAAGGAGAGAAAAAGGCTAGGGTTTGGAGAGTAAAGAAAAGAGGTGTATTAGAGAGGTATACATCTATAACATACTTCTTATATTTCTTGGGGAAAAATAGAGAGAAGGTGAGTAGTGGAGAGTGATTTGATGTGAGATCCCTTCTTCTTCCTCTTCTTCTTCTTCTTCTTCTTCTTCTTACCTTTGTTTGCTTATGCCGATGAAAGTCTATTGTAGACGGAGGCATTCATAATCTCTCTCTAATCTCATTTAGGCAAAGGTGATATAACCTTCTAAGACAATTTGATTGTCTCTTCACCTTACCAATGATTTGAGATAAGAGAGGATTATTCTTAGTTATTTTTTTTTATTTTATTTGAAAATAATTTTTTGTATATATATGTATATATTTTTTTTTACAATATTTTATCTTTGCTTGATATATGATTTTGTTTTGATTTTATTTTAAAATTATGAAATCTTTTTTTTCTTTTTTTTATAAACAAAAAATAAAATGAAATGGTTTTCATAAAAGAGGAAAATGGGTTGAATGATTTTCATCCGAGAAAGATTGAATTATCTTCTCAGGTTGAAAGTCGATTGTTTCTCCGAGAGAGATTATCTCCTCAGGCGATTCAATCAAAATTGTGAAGTGTTTTCTCTTTTTAAAAAATAAATAAATATGCATTTTCATAACATAAAAAACACAAACCAAAAATAATATTTTTTCTTCTTCTCAAATTTAAACAAATGTTTTTTTCTTAAAAAACACAAACCAAGTGACACACATTTCTACCCCGAACTACGTGGGCTTTGATCCCTTAAGGGTACGTAGGCCCTAGGTCAAATCCTAGGCCAAGTCCAAAAATGTAAAAATTATTTTTTTTTCCTCTTTTTTTTGTTTTATTTTTATTTTTATTTTTATTTGTATATATTAATTTCTCTTGGTAATTTAAAATAAAATTAAAATTAAGGTCATATTTATTTTTAAACAAGTAACTTAGGGTAACCGTTTTCTTGAACGGGTGCTGTGGGGTGCCTAACACCTTCCCCACGCACAATCGACTCCCGAACCCTATTTTTATTATTTTAAAAGGTTTTCCAAAATATCCTTTTTAAAAATTTTGGTGGCGGCTCCATTTTTCCACTTAATTTAACCTAATTTTTCGGGCGCTACAACCTTGTTCACATAAGAATGTACACCTTGTTCACATAAGAATGTCTTCCCCTCATTATGCTTGAAAAGTTTTTAAAGTCTAACATAATATGGTGGGCAGGTGGGCTCAAGTCAGGGATCATGGAACAAGTCATTTCTGTATTGTGGATGCTAATAGAAATGCTGTGTCCATGACTACATCAGTAAACTGGGTTTTTGGAGCTGGTCTGCTTTCTCCTTCCACTGGTATTGTGCTCAATAATGAGATGGATGACTTCTCTATTCCTACTTATGTATCACCTGAAAAACTCCCTCCAGCCCCCTCAAATTTTATTCAACCAAACAAGAGACCATTGTCTTCCATGACTCCCATCATAGTCACTAAGGTATTTCAAATGGTTTGACTTCATGACTACAACTTGATTAATTAGTTAGTTCCTCATACAGAAATTTTCATCTCTTTTGGAGGGGAAGGGTTCTAGCACAAGTTTGTTCATTGTTATGAACTTATGATCATCTTGCAGGATGATCAATTGGTTGGAGTTATTGGAGGCAGCGGTGGATTGTACATAATATCAGCTGTGATTCAAGTTTTTATAAACCATTTTGTCCTGGGAATGGATCCCCAGGATTCAGTTCAGAGCCCAAGGATTTATCACACGGTTTGTATTAGACTTGTTAATTCCAAGAAAGACACTATCTATGCATGATGCTATGGATTACCATTGAATTATGTTTTCTTGTTATGCAGCTTATTCCAAATGTAGTTAAGTACGAGAACTTGACTGGTCCTTATGGTGACCATATTGAGGTTTCAGAGAAAATAAAACATTTCTTGAAAGACAGGGGTCATCAACTCAAGAGGGCTGAATTTGTGCCCGCCAACACTCAGCTTATTGTGCAAGATCTCAAAAATCCTATCAGCGTGAACAGGAAGATCAGTAAAAAATCCAATTCTTATACGATGCATGGTACTCTAACTGCTGTAAGTGACCCTAGAAAAGGTGGATGTCCAGCAGCCATCTAATTAGTTGTTCACTTATTCAAATTCATTCAACCACAGAAACCACAGAAACGTGGGGGAACATTAATGCACATTGCTTGAAAAAAACATAAAATGGGAGCAATTACTGAATAAATGTTTGTGCAATTATATTATTTGAATTCCATACATTTGTAAATAACAATTTTTTTAATGATAACAATTTGTGACAAGGTGATACAACTCTATGGCATGAGACATTCCAAGCCCTATGTAAAGTACATGACCATGTGAACAAAAGAAAATCAGCGGTCAACACTTGACCTCCTTTATTTTTAGCCTTTGCCCTCATGTTAAATTCGTATGTTCCACTGAGGTTACTGATAGATCAAGTATCACATTAGTCTTCTTGAATCTTCTGATCAAGGTTCATCATCAATGAAGATTCTATTTTCACTGTAGTTTCAAAGGCAAAGTATTTGAAACAAAGGATCATCAATCAAGATTTCACCATTCATGTTAGGAACCAGGGAATCCCTAGAGCCTGAACATGACCTTGAGCTGTTATCAGAGGCACCAACATAAAAATTCAGTGTAGAAGGGACGTGATCGACAGTGAGAACAAAGGATAGAAATATGAAATGGACTCAGGATTTCACCTCGTCATTTATAAAAACAACTGAACACTGATTGAGCAAAACCGAATTCATAAAGAAAACAATAGCAAAGGGGACAGCTAATAATACACAAATCGCCAAGTCCACATTTTGAGCACTTGTTTTATTTTCACCTGTTTCATGACACTTTGTCCATCAGCTGAATTTGAGTCAAAATGTTTGATTTGCTTGTCTCCACAATACAACCATTCATAACCATCTCCTCCAACATAAAATGTGCCTTTTCTAGATGGAACATTATATCTAGCTCACACTGCAGTGATAAAGTGAACAAGAAATTTAAAATTAAGACACTTTTCTGGGATCAGAGAACAAAAGATTTAAAACCAAGACACTTCTGTGCGATCTACTCGCAGAAAATGCAATTTTTTAAATAATGTGAAGAGGGAGAAAAAAAATGAATCAACAAAAAGTCCAATGGATGTCACAAATGGAAGACTTACCACATTGCCAAAGTGACGGTCCATGGTTTCAACTAAGAGATGTATGAATTCCAAAATAGCAAGCTCATTCTGCAACATTTTCAACAGAATGCAGGATAAACACTCAAGTGTAGATTCTACCTGATAATCAAAATGCCTGCTAACAAGACTAAACTTCAAGCTGTCTCATCTTGCAACAAAAATGAGTTCAGCCTTAATCAAAAGTCTACGTTCAATGCTAGACCAGATGGCATATAATATTTAAGCATTCAGAGTAGCATATATATGAGAAATGATTACCTCATCATCATCTACTCCAACCAGGAAAAACAAAGAAGCATAGCGCCTATACACAATTTTGTAGTTGCGATGCTCAGCAAATGAACACTGTTGACAACAAAAACATATGAGCTAATAGCCAAATTAAATGCTGTCAGCAACAATCAGAAAAGCCCATATTCCCAAATATTTCAGCATAGGCTGCACAGATCCTCTCAAACATAAACATTATAAGGAACAGAGAAAGCAGCACAACCAATTTCATTCGAAGAATAATAAACATATAAATATGTGATATGTTAAGAAGATATGAAATATGAAGTAGCCACAGTTTAGCTAGAGATCATATAAAAGTACTGCTTCTATGTAAAGAAAACAAACCATAACTCCTCTTAAAACTACTCCCTCCCTCCCTCCGTTCCTAAATATAAGATCACTTTCAAATTTCAATTTGTTCTAAATATAAGCAACTTTCTAATTTTTCCCAAATAAACCTTAATACCCCCTCCGTTCCTAAATATAAGATCACTTTTGAAATTCAACTTGTTCCTAATTATAACATCACTTTCCCAAATTAACCCTACAATGCCTATCTATAATAACAAGCAAAAGAGTAAGAATGAGGTTAAATGTATATAGTTTGAAAAAATTAGTGATATCATGTGTAAATAACGAACTCAACTAATTTCCTTATTCTACTCAAAATAAAATTAGGGAAAGTGATCTTATATTTAGGAACGGAGAGAGTAATAGTTATCTTAGATAAAGAAGCAAAGAGAGTGAGAGGGAGAATAAAGGTATATAGTTATGGTAGATTAGTATTATGATGTGTTAATAACTAACTTAACTGACATCTTAATCTAATCAAATAAGGAAGGGAAAATGATGTTATACTAGTATTTAGGAAGGAAGGTAGTATCTCTCATTGCTTTGTTTGAGGCTTGAGGGCCTAGATCGGAGTTCAAAGGAAGGCTCAGGTGGTGAGTCAATCAGGAATAAAAGGTAACGCGTTCCAAGCTAATACTTCCTCCGGTCACTAATATAAGAGCCCAAAATTTGAATGGTTTTAGTCCCTAATATAAGAGCTCATCTAATATTCTCTCCTCATTTAATGTGTTTTTTCCTACTTTGCCCCTAACTCTCTTTCATATTTATTAATGTTTATGTATTTCTCTCCCTTAAAGTATCATAATAAATATAGGCAATATTGGAAAAGAAGTATTAACTACACACAACTAACATTCACCTGTTTTCTTTTAAGAAGCTTTTTTTGGCGGCCAGCTCTTATATTAGGGAGTAAAGTTGATGAGACAATGAATATAACAAAGAATTGGGGGAAATATATAATTGCGATATTGTGGTACAGAATAGTTGAAATGATAATTAATAATTGAAGATGAAGAAGATATAATTGAAGCTGGTGGTCAGTACGGGCGAGGCATTTGCGGACGATTTCGCCCTCGAGAGCGCGACGCTCTTCGATGGTGAGATATTCGTACTATTGGGCCAGACGAGTTTGCCCCTGCTTGTTCACCATCACCACGAATCTAATGCCCATCCCAACAATCTCCCACGGCGGCGTTCTTCAGGGCGGTGCTGGTTCCGTGCCAATCGACGGTGGAGGAGATATACGTGGAACAAACTCAAGAAACTACTATACCAATAAATTATAAATTTTGTGAGGGCATTTTCGGAAAGAAGCCTAAAATTAACTAAGTTAACTACATTTCTCAATCTCTTTGAATTAGTTAAATAAGTCTTATATATAAGATCGAGAGGAATGAAAGACTTTTTTCTCGCTTCCTGCGTAGGGCACATTTTTTTTATTTCTCAAGGGTATCCCACCCGCGTGTCAAGTGGGACTAATCCTTCGCTGTTCTGAAGTCCCATGTAGGGGGTAGACAGCTGGCCTGTGAATTTGCTCCATTCGCAAGGGCGATCTTGTACTCCCTCCGGTACTAAATATAAGACCTAATTAACTTTTTTAGAAAATCCTATAAAAATGCAAAATAAGTTAATTATAAATTGATTTACCTAATTTTTTTCCTTAGATTAGTTTATTTTACCTATAAACTAATGGATAATCTAAAAATATATCAAATATGTCATGATTTAATAGTCTATTTCGTTTTGATCAAAAAAAAAAATAGTCTATTTCGCAACTTTAACCTCTCCAAAAAAAATCAATTAAGTCTTATATTTAGGACTGGAAGCAGTATTATGTAACAAAAAAATAGATTTTGTATTATGTACCAACTACCAAGACCGCTTTTGTTAATAAAGTCACTTCTACTTGTGGGGTAGAGTAGAAAAGGAGATAAATTTAGGATAAATCTCATGACACAACTATCAATCGTTGATTTTTAGGGGAAAATGTAATAGATGCTTTATAAATTATAATAAGGAGTAAAGGAGGATTAGTTATTGAAAGGTTTCATCCTTTCATGCTATATTATGCATTATCTTATCCAAGCTACTAAAAATAGGTGATGGCGTTTTGCCCAAATTGAAAATTATTTTCAAGGTTTTTTTATTTAATGACAAGACGGATTATTGGAGATAAATCAAACAACTATTCTAGTTTAATAGAATTCTCTGTTTCTTATGAGCTCGATTCTCTCCGTCAACTCCTTTTACTATAAATAAGATTCTCCTATGACCATTCATTATTTATGTACTTGAATGGCAACTATTTATAATGTCACCTTTTCTTCTCTCATTCACTCATGGTTTAATACATCGAGCTCTTCTCTGAATAAAGCTCCCTTCTTCCCTTTCACCAAATTAGAGTTAATGTTCTCATGGCTTCCTCTGCCCATAGTAAACCCAAAATCGTCACCGGCACTTTGGGTTATCTACTAGAAGATGTTCCTCATTTGTCTGATTACATTCCTAACCTTCCCGTACGTTCTTGTCATTCTTTTTTTTGGACAAACAATACGTTCTTGTCATTCTTTTTTTGAACAAACAATACGTTCTTGTCATTCTTTTTTTTTGGACAAACAATACGTTCTTATCATTTTTAAGTGTGAGCACGAAATGGAAATGAAGGAATTTCAAAATTCTTAAAGAAAACACTATTGTTTTTCTCTAATATATTGTGTGTAACATGTGTGTTTTTCCTATTTTGGGCCCATGTAGACATTTCCTAATCCATTGCAGAACCACCCTGCTTATTCAGTAGTCAAGTATGTATTACACTGATTCTTTTTTGATTTTTTCCTATCGTTTCTTGATGATGTGATGGTATTTATTCAATGTTGTTTGAAATTTTCCAGGCAGTATTTCGTCCATGTAGATGACACTGTTCCTCACAAGGTAGGCAATTTATTTCATGTAATTTCTTGTACAAAGAACCTATAGGCTAAAATTTTTATTGGGATTTTAGATTTATCATTTGACAGGTTGTTGTCCACAAAGATAGTCAAAGAGGAGTACATTTTCGACGTGCTGGGCCTCGCCAAAGGGTATACATATGTTTCCATTAAGATATGTCTCTGCATTATTGTATTTGATGATAGACAATTTTCTTATTTAATTTACACGGTCATGTGATTTTGGATGAATATTCAGGTGTATTTCGAATCAGATGAAGTTCAGGCAGCCATTGTCACGTGTGGGGGTCTATGCCCTGGACTCAACACCGTCATTAGGGAATTAGTATGTGCCCTTTACCATATGTATGGTGTTACAAAAGTTTTGGGAATCGTTGTAAGTATATATGTTTCGGTGTTATTTAATTTAATCAATTAATTTGGGAGATGGAAAAGATTCTAATAATTGTGACACATTATCAACTTTTTATCATGCATGCTTTTGAAGGGAGGTTACAGGGGGTTCTATGCTCGCAATACAGTTGATTTGGATCCTAAGAATGTGAACGATATACATCAACGTGGAGGAACTGTTCTTGGGACGTCACGAGGTGGACATGACACAGCGAAGATAGTAGACAATATTCAAGATCGGGGGATCAATCAGGTTTCTATCTTGTCTTTCTTCCTATATTTTTACCACATATAAGGTGAAAGTTAACATTGGATGATCAGAGTGTTGAATGTTTCTCTTAATTAATTTGATTAGGTTTATATAATAGGAGGAGATGGAACTCAAAGGGGAGCTTCTTTAATCTTTGAGGTATATATAAACCTATCATTTATTGTTTATCAAACTTTCTTGATGTTTTAAGGATATGAAATATAGAATACCTTGTGGTTTATTATCCATAACAGGAAATTAGAAAACGTGGTCTAAAAGTTGCAGTTGCAGGGATTCCCAAAACCATTGATAATGACATCATGGTACGTACACGTCTTGTTTCTTTGTCAGCCAAGAAATTGTGAATTTACTACCTCTAGACCTTTATATAACATTCAGTTTATAGTATAAATTATACAATAAGACTAAGGCTAATTTTCTTAATAGGTCTTATATTATGGACTGAGTTAAGTGATACATAGTTGATGATCTTATGCCTTATTTCTGTTGGTTGGTAGGTTATAGACAAGTCCTTTGGGTTTGACACGGCAGTTGAGGAGGCTCAACGTGCTATAAATGCAGCACATGTTGAAGCTGAAAGCGTTCATCATGGCATTGGCGTTGTGAAGTTGATGGGTCGTTATAGTGGTGAGTTTACCTTCAAATCAAACCCTATATATATTGATTCACAGCACAAAAATTCATTCCTTAAGTTTCTCTGCGTCAATATGTTATTGCAGGATTCATTGCAATGTATGCTACTCTGGCGAGTAGAGATGTTGATTGTTGCTTGATTCCAGAGTCAAACTTTTACCTTGAAGGTGGAGGAGGGCTTTTTGAGTTCATAGAGAAAAGGCTCAAAGAAAATGGACACATGGTTATTGTGATTGCAGAAGGGGCAGCACAAGACCTTATATCAGAGGACAGTCAAACCACCAATGATACTAAGAAGCAGGATGCCTCTGGAAATAAGGTTCTTCAAGATGTTGGCCTCTGGATATCCCAAAAGATCAAGGACCACTTTGCCAAACATCAATCCCTGGCCATAACCCTTAAATACATAGGTTTGAATAATGACCAAACTTTGTTAACATCAAATTAAAGAATACTTTGGAGGATGCAATTATAAGAATATCAAATATTTTACAGATCCAACCTATATGGTGCGAGCTGTTCCAAGTAATGCATCTGACAATATATATTGCACACTTCTTGCTCAAAGTGCGGTTCATGGAGCAATGGCAGGTTATACTGGCTTCACTAGTGGACTTGTCAATGGAAGACACACTTACATACCTTTTTATGTAAGTTCATCAATTGGACGTTGTTGGAGTTATTCTTCCGTAGACCTACCTCTTAATATAAAACTAATGTTAATTGATTGTTTATTTTTTTGTGTGGGTATTACAGAGAATTACAGAGAGACAAAACCGTGTGGTGATAACTGATAGAATGTGGGCAAGGCTTCTGTCTTCGACGAATCAGCCTAGCTTTTTGCGTCCTAAAGACGTGATTGTGGAGCCTAGGGAAGAAGCAGATATGTTAGATGATATCGATGATCTTAATTTGAATGACGTTATGGTTTGTGCAAAAGTCCCCTTCTAAATAATACTCATTAGAAGGTCAGGTTTTGTGACTTACACTAGAGTTCATCAGTATGACCTTTGTTCATTAGATGTCCCTTCTTGCATTTTTGTTTTTTATTGTAATATGTACAATATTGTATATGTTATACCTTTGGTTGTTGTACAGTCTCCATTACCTGTCTATGAGCTAAGTTTATAAGTTCATGATTCATTTTTTTCACTTAAATAATAGTTTTTGTAGTTGCACTTTCATTTCTTCATTAACAATATCAAACTCCTAAGTTACTTCTAACGAATTCAACATTGATTGCTTGGAGGAGAAAAACCATATTAATGGATAAACATTTTATAAGCAGGTCAAATATGATTTCAGTTATATTCACCTTGAAACAGAAAAAGTTAATTAATCTCTAATTCAGAAAATAAATTATTATTTTCATGTAAATAAAATAGTAAATTGATTTAATTTGGTGCTTTACCTTATAATTCTGGTGTTCTGATCTCTTTTAATTTGCCTTCAAACTTTGGCATATGTATATCCGCAAGCTATGATAATTTATCACCTTCTCCAAGCAAGAATGTAGTAAATCTTGCTAGAAATCTGAGTATACTTGTGAGAAACATATTGATATTGTCAGCAATTTCCTGCCAAACGTACATCCCCCTGTTTTGATGGAATTTTCTTCGTCCTCTCTTTTTATTTTCGTAAGACTTTTGTTGTCATTATTTTTATATGACTTGTGGGATTTCATCATTTTCGTGGTCTTTCAAGAAAGCAGATTGGTTTCAATGGTCAAAACAACATCCTAACGAGTAGAGTGTGGGAGCATAAATTATCAGATAAACAAACATCAATCTATTTGATAAAAAAACTAACATCAACATTAATGGATAGTCATACCTACTTCAGTACTTACCTAATTATATCCCTTCCTGATTCCCTAATTTTTCATATAAATACGTATTTGTTACTCTACCGTTACTTTCCCTTTTTTTCACGACTCTTTCCCTTTCCTTTTATTTTATTTTTTATGGTCATTTATTTATTTTTAACGCTTATTTTATCTCTTGCCTCTTTTTCTTTTTTTTGATCGAAATCTTGCCTCCTTTTCATGACCAATCAAATGTTAATATATGTGGGGAATAAGCAATCAACTTTACATTAATTAGATTATTCCATGTCTTGAACTAAAGAGTGACTAATTGAGTGCATAATTAAGGTATAATTGATCCCCATCTTATTCACTACTCCCTCATGTTCTTATTATAAGTCACCAATTAACTTTTCTCACATACCAATTAAATTCGTTAAATGCATTTAATTTGTTCTAGAATTCAAGTAATTTAAAATACTCCTAATAATTACACTTATTTCCAAAATTATTAATTATTACTCTCTCCTATACACCTATTAAATATGAGTATATATGGAAAAAATAATTAATGCGTATTAGAAACCATGAAGTGACTTATAAAAAGGATCAAGAAAAATTGAAAGTTGGTGACTATATTAAGGACTAAAGGGAGTATATACCAAGATTCACAGTTCACATGGAATTTGTCATTTACTATTTTTTGTAGAGGATAATTAGAAATTAAATCGTAGTTACTAAATAACATCTCCATTTGAGCAAACTTATTCCACACATCTATGTATAAAAAACTTATTTCGTGTGTCATATTAAATACTTTCCATGTGCCTTTGTATAAGAACTACTCAAAACTTGAATGATTTTGTTTTTATTAAGATATACTTAAAGTTTACAGAGCAATTAATCATTTTTTTCCAACTTTAACCATTATTATTCTCTCTATTATACCATTATATTTTACATTTTCATTTCAACCATTAATATGTGTGAAAGTGTTATTTTTAGCTTTTACATAGAGAAATTGAGAGTGTTATGTCGTTTTCTTTGGTACAACATGGGATGTTAATTAGTCCCCTTCACGATGGAATATTAATAATTCTGAGTTCTAAAAAAGTGCCACATGTAATTGTTCCTACCCTTCCAGACATTTTATAACTTAAAGATATGCCTCTCTCTCTCACACACACACACACTGTACATATGTGTGTGTGTGTATTAGTGTTCCACAAAGGTAGGAAGAGTCAAGTAGTGTTTATGGTTTACAGGATGGAATCGGTGTGGCCATAAGGTGAATGAGGTTTTGCCATGTGTTTCCTTAATAATTAAGTTGTGTTAATCACAACCTAATTACTTTGCACTTGTTTAATGAAAACTCTAATGATGGTATTTTTTTGATAAAAAATTATGGTTTTTTGTCTCCCATTGCAAAATGTTATGGGAGCCCTGATGTCTGTTTGCTGTGAATTGTGATTATACAATAAAGATCCGTTAACATTTTAATTATAAGCAGCGTTAGCATTCGTCTCTAGTCTCTACACATAATATCTTATTTTTTATTATTGATTTTTTTAAAAAACTATTTTTTATTATTGATAATAATTCTATCGGTGATCAAAATAATTACCTTTAATAATGTTCCAATATAATTGTAAACATCGACAAAAAGGAAAACACGGCAAATCAACAAATTAAAGACAATAATGGTCAATAGTTAAATCAAACTCCTTTTGCCAACACTCTCTAGCTAGCTCTAGAATTCAAAGAGAATCATTTATAAAGTCTCAGGGAATAAATGTTGTCACAAATTAAAAAAATAATCTTACAACAAGTGATCATCAACTCATAATATTGACAAGTTTGGTGCATGAAATGACAAGAAATCTATGTTATTTACTTGTTATTGGATCATTTTTGTTATTGTCACATTTCTTTATTAAGATCTCTCAGCTCATAGTGATTATGGATCCCTTAAATAAACACAAAACTTAAGCATTGTACCCTCCTAAAAATATTCATGAATATAACTACAAGGTGGATCGTCGGATTAGTACAATTTAGAATATTTGAGACACAATTCTGATACATGAGTGTGTGAATGTGGAGAGATCTTATTTAAGATGTATCATGTATGTACAAACATGTACAAAGGCTGCTAAGGCGGCCATATGGGCTCGTTTGGTTGGAGGGAATGATTCTAAGGGAATGGGATTGAGATTAGGAATGGGAGTGGGAGTGGGTTTGGGATAGGATTCAGTTTTTAAAATTAAGTTTGGTAAGCGGGAATATTTTGAGGGATTAGTTAAATTAAATTTATTTTTAAATTAGTTATTAATTATAAAATGACATTAATGACCCTCACAATAAATAATCAGATATATCATTATCTTTTTAAATTAATTCTTCCATTTCAGTTCAAAAAAGTAATTCTTCCATAATTTTTTTTTGCCAATTCCATAAGCCTCTACTTTTCTAACAAATCATCATTCTAAATTACAACAAGGAGTAGGCATAAGAAGAAGATCTTTGCATTGAACATGGGAGACAATAAATTCCAAACTTTGAACCATCCAAACGTACCTTTGGATCGTGATTGTTACGGAATATGTTTAACTCTATGGAAAGAATCTATCTGTTTGACTCATTCTTATTATTATCAGGGAAATAATTCCAAGATTGACGTGTGGGTGATGATGAATGATAATAATAAAAGAAAAATGTTGGTGTTCGCAAGGTTTCATGGACCAAGATGGTAAATATGGAAAAGATGAAATTTTGATGTGTGGGTATGAAGAAAAATGAGATTTTTTATTGAGAAGAACAAGAGATGAGAGAAAAATCATATGTACCAAGAGATCAGGGTTAAGAAGAAAAAGAAATGAAAGACTTGAGAAGATATGAGAGACGTGAGAAGAGATTTTTTTTACCTATATGTGAGAAGAGATGAGAATGTAAAATATGTTGAGAAATTTTGTTTTTGTATTATTTTGATTTGATTTGAGTAGATTTAAAATAGATATGGTTAATAGGTTTAACAAAATTCGATAAAAAAAATAGGTGTAACAAAAAAAGATGTTGTTAAATAGGGTTATTTTTGTAATTTAAGTAATCATTCCCACTAATGGATAGCCAATACCAAGGGGTGAGGTGAGATTTGATCATTCCCACTTAAGTGGGATTGGGAATCCCACTTAAGTGGAATACCACCAACCAAACCATGGATTGAGATTGAATCCCAATCTCAATCCCATTCCCTCACCCTCATTCCCACCAACCAAACGGGGCCTTAGGTATTAGGTAGGTTAAATATGGCTAGCTAAAGCTCAACTTAAACTGGATATATATATGATGAAAACAATATTTAATGTATGTGCGATACTTTTTAGTGATTGGTCAAAGATAAGAAACTAGAAAATGATGTTGCCCAAGTTAATGTGTTATTTTTGAATTAGGAAAATTGTAGACTTGAAGATAGAGGACATATTCCTGAGGTGTGAAATTAGGATAATTCTTCTAACGGGGGTGATAAAAGCAAATAATAAATAAATAAATAAGGGATCGGAAAGAAAAGAAGACAGGGGACAAGAGGGAAAATGATAGCCAACTTCATCATTTTGGTTCCTCACAGTTTTTATAAACGTGAACTCTAACCCATCAATCTTATTATTACTACTACCTCCGGTCCTAAATATAGGACCTAGATAACTTTTTTTTGGAGAGGTTAAGGTTGCAAAATAGTCTATTAAATCATGACATATTTGATATATTTTTAGATTATCCATTAGTTTATAAGTAAAATAAACTAGTTCAAGGGAAAAAATTAGGTAAATCAATTTATAATTAACTTATTTTGCTTTTTTTTAGGATTTTTCAAAAAAGTCAATTAGGTCTTATATTTAGGACCGGAGGGAGTATTATCTATTTCCCATTCATGTTGGACCCCACCCGCTTCCAATCTGGACCCCACTTAAATACTGTTCATTTATATTTTATTGTAAACCCTCCCTCCCTCTTAATGAATTACATTGTATGATTAAGTATATATATACCAGTAGTAGACAAACACGGCGCATCATATACGATCAGTATCTATTATTATACTCTAATCCCATGCCTGCCATCATTTGTATTTCTTCAGCTGTAAACTATGAATTATATTTCCTTTGATAAGCTCACTTTATATGAATTCCTTATGAGTAACTACTCTCTCTCTCTCTAGATCTTCTCTGATCTATATATATGTGTGTGTATATAATAATATTGATAATACATACATACATACGTATATACATACAGGAGCTACACTGATCATGATATCACTTATGTATGTAGATATTTGTATACAGGAGCTACAATATATATACACTTTATATTATCGGTCGTGCTGAGGAACTTTGAAATCCACAGACGATGATTTCAATTATGTATATAGATACTTTCAGGTAATCTAAAAGAAAAAAAGAAGCTAAAATGGAATTAGACTAATATAATAGAATGAAAGTGGGCTTATGGTCCACGTTTGAAAGATATTTGAAGATAAGAAAATATATTTTTATCAGGAAACTGATGTAATTAGAAGGGGTGGTGGGGGTCCATCAAGTACACTGCTGATTTGCCTTCTTGCTTCTCAAGCAACCTCCTAATACTCCCTCTCTCTCTCTCTCTCTCAACATTCATGGCGGAAGCATAATGATCACTCCTCCAGCTCAAAATCCATGTGAATTCCTATCATCCGATCCCTTTTACCCATATTTCAATCTCCCTCCCTCTCTCTCTCTGGCTTTACCATATACTCCCTCCGTTCCTAAATATAAGATCACTTTAGTAAATTTGGAGAGATTAATTAAGTAAAATATTTCAATGAGCGAAATTTCCGAAAAAACTCCTCACCTAAAGTTTTAAAAATATTCTCTCACCTTCAAACCACTATTATTTTTGGGTGAAGGGAGTATAAGGCTAATTTGGGGAAAATTTGAGGAAAATTTGAGTTAAATTAGAAAGTGATCTTATATTTAGGAACAAAATCTCCTCCTAAAGTGATCTTATATTTAGGAAGGGAGGGAGTATAACTCAAATATGACAATAATCTGTTATTACATTTTGCAAAAACTATCTGACTATAAATTCGTTTATGACTGATGTCGTCTTTGTTACTCAAACTCAAGATTGCATTCTTTATTTATTCCACGTAATAGGAAGAGCTGAGTTGTTCTCTCATATTTAATTCTAATGGGTTCTTCCACGAGTTTAATTGTCACCAGTCACACACACACACGCACAAACACATCCAATTCTCAGATTGATTCAGAGAGGGAGTAATAATGTGAGTTTTTTTTATGGAGGATGGGGATACAGAGTTTAAAGATCTCTAACAAGTGTCACTTGGCTTTCATTTTGTCGCAATTTTATGTGTATTTCTACAAGGAGTTCGAGTTCACAACATACACTTAAAGCAAACTTTAAGAGAGATGGCTGATGTGGTTAGGTTTTATAATTTATTCATTTCATTCATTTAAAATAATTTTTATTTTTATTTTATTTTATAAACTCTCAATATCATTGATTTGATTTCTCAGGACAACTACTGCCATTGGCGTTTTAGTTGAAAAGTTAACATGGGGCATGTTACACACAATTAAAAATTTGAAGGGCCCGCCAACTTTTAAAGGATAAATTACACAGTTGTCTCAAAATGAGAAATATTCTTTATGTTTTAGGTGTCAAACCAATCAATCCTTTATAATTCAGGGAGTTAAGTGTGTGGAAGTGTGTGTATAAAATAATGTTTTTGTTTTTATTAAGTTGTATGTTTACCGTATTTTGAAGGACTAATGCTAAAGGAATATTTATGTATAATATAATATAGTCAATTACAAATTGAAAGGATTTGTACGACGCTATTTAGGAGATCAAATTGATGTTGATCGTTTAGGATCAAATCATATATTTTTATAAATTTTATTCTTAATGATGATCATATATATTGTTGAAGAGACATAACTTCAATCACGAGAGAAGTATATGATTTCTCAGATAAATAATAATATTCTTCTATTTTAATTAAATAGAAGAATTAACTACATGCTACTTATCAACCATACAAAAACAGATGAAATTTTACAATTGCATGAAATATAAGTTTTTGCATGAATTAATTTTAAAGTAATTATTCAGTTTAATATGATTGTGAGTGTGTGCGCAAGATTTGTTTTTCTGGGAATCCTTTGGCAAAGGAATCTGCTTTGAGTCTTCTTTTGGTGGAGGAAATGGATAGAGTTGATGGGAAAAGTCATGAGGGAAAAATGCAAGAAGGTGATTTTGTTTTAAAGACTAGTAAAGACCCTCGTCTACATCAGTTTAATATCAAGAAACGGAAGTTTGGAAAAGAGCTAGTTTCTTCTGTTGTCTCTTTTAAAAGAGTCAAAACCCTCTTGAAGAACATTGAAGACCATTTTTCATCCAAGGTGGAACACCCCAATCAAACTCAATTTGTGAAGGGGAAACGAAGGAGACTATGGGGAGAAATTGTTGTTTCTCCTCCTCCTTTTAAGAAGAGGTATGTGATTTCAGCGATTAGCACTCATAAGTCAGAAGAGCGTGATCCAGAGGAAAAGGAAGTTGATCAAAGCTACGATCGTCTTTCTAAGAAGCGAGCATTGGCGGATGCTATGAGTTCTCCCTTATGTTCTCTCACTGCTGTCTCTATTAACAAGAGAATGAAACTCTTTTCTCCTCCTACAAATCTAATTTCAGCTTGGAAGCCTATATGTGTTGATTTTCAAGTTCATTTCAACATGGTATACCTCTGTTTTTCAAGAAAGCGTCCTTGGGATGATGACATGCATGTTCAAAGTCTGGGTTTTAGCGGAGCTTGTGCCAAAAAGCTCCGCGTCTTATTATCTCCTTATGCTTTTAGTTTGCTACTTTGGGTTCTGTTTTGTACAACTTTCTCTATATGCACAAGCTTCAACGTGTTATGTAGAATCTTCCAGTTCTTTGTGGGTGGCATCCTTGGTGCATTGTAACACCCCAAAAAATTTCAATGCCCTTTGTGGTATAAACGTCGTGAGGCTTTGGGTTTCTCATAGCTCTCGTAGTGGCGTGTCTCTCCGGTTCCAACTGCCCGTTGCTCTCAAGAGGTCACTGGCTATCGGAATTACTTCACTGGTTCTATATGGCACTCTGCATGCTAGTGCACGAGAAGAGTTTGATGTTGTCTCTACACTATCTGTTTTAATTTTCAGCTTGTTTAATTTTAAATATGCTTTATATGCTTTGGATATTAGTAACCTGTTGTAATAGTTAGATATTATTTAATGTCATTTTGCCTTTTATCAAAAAAAAAAAAGTGAGTGTTTGCGCAAGAAGCTGTATAGCTGTATCCTCCTGAAGAGAACCAAGGATTGAACCCAAGACCTTGAAGGCAGGGGATGTCTTACCTCACCCTTTCTAACCATTAGTCCACTAATCCTCCCTCAACAAAGTTAGCTATATCTAAAATGCTTATATCTCATTTGAACAACCTATAATTGACTCTATTGAAAAATATTCTAATAAATCTAGATGGTGAAAATGAGATATATACGGTTTACACCCATCTCTCTCTACTTACCCTTTTTTTTAAGTAACTGGTTCCATGCGAAATATAACTAAATAAATGAGATTGCCTAAATAAATAATTCTTAAAAAATAAATTCCTCGAAAACATAAATCCCCGTTTTTTTTGTTTGTTAAATTGGGTTCAGTTAACACTTAACAGTAGAATTTGATAAAGGTTAATTGGGTTACTTTTGAACAAGAGGCATAGAAACAGCTTGATGAGATGGCCGTTTGATTTTGTGTAACTTTTGCTTTAGTAGTCAAGCCTCAAACAAAGGTGTAACCTGAGGTAGGAGAGAGAAATTCGGAACTTTTTATAGAGAGGGAGAGAGATAAGAGGAGGAAAATAAAATAAAAATAAAAAAGGAGAACCGGGTTTTCTTGCTTTCTATCTTGTTTCTTTGTTTTTCCTTGTTTCTTTCTTTCTGTGTCTCTTTCCTTCTTCCTTCTCTCTCACAAACCGCCTTCATACATACTGACTGGTACACAACATGCGCTTCTTAAATTGGCAAAGCCTTTAAAGGTGACTGTGTGTGTTTGAAGCCGCCAGCTTTTTTGTGTTCATCTCTATTTTTTTCCTCACTTCCACTTCCATCGTTAACTACTTTTAAGTTGAGCCAATTCTGCTGCTTTTCTTGCTTAAAGCAAGTTTATAGTTCAATCCTACCCCCTCTTATTCACTTTCTTCTTCTTTTCCTTCTTCCTCCTCTTTCCTTTCTTGTTTCTCTTTCTCTCCTTCTCCTCATAATTTTTTCTCACATCCTTAATAATTGAGTATATTTAATTTCCACCTGCTTATTTATTAATTTTAGCTTGGCTGTATTGAAGGTTGAAGTTTTTTTTTTATGACGAATAGCTATATATGTTGATGTCATCTAGCTTCTCAATCGAATCATCATCAGAAGAGGCAGTAGTGGCTGAAGCATCTATATCTTGATATAAGGTTGACAAAAACTTGTGAAAATGATTTGGGCAGTATCAAAAGCACAATCTCTTGTTGTTATTATTTTCAGTTCCCAGTCATGGAAAATGTTTGAAACTTACCCTTCATCCATTATTGTTATTATTACTACTTCTACTACTTTTTCCCTTATTGGTTCTTCTTGTTTCTGGAGATTTTAGCCTTTGGATCTCTCATGAATCATCCATCTCCTGGACCAATAGAAGAAGAAGTTGGCTCATCATCAGAATCACTGGACTGTTACATAGGAATTAGTAGAGGAATAATTGATCGTGAAGAAGGAGGAAGGAGAATAGCAGTAGGAATAGGGGAGGAGGAGGATGAAGAAGATGAGCAATAATATGAGGTCAGTGAATAGTAGTGACCTCATAGATGCCAAGCTTGAAGAGCATCAGTTGTGTGGATCCAAGCAGTGCCCTGGTTGCGGACACAAGTTTGAATCCAAACCGGTACTCTCTCTCTCTATTATTCTTTCCTTCCCCCTAAAGCCTTTGACAATATCTACTATACTTTCAAGAATCATCTATATATGTATATATAAAAGCACATTATATATACATATTATCTCCCTTCTACTCTTGGTCTAATATAATGGAATCATTTTTGTAATTTGTGATCTATGATTATATAATAGATATGATTGTGTATGTTTTTTGTGTTTGTGTGTTTGCCTTTAACTTTCATTTCCCGCTACTGGATCCTCTCTAGCTTATGTATATGTTAAAGCTTACTTCGTCTTCTTTCTTTGATTCTCTCCTTCTTTCTCTTTTGCTCTTTCTCTTAATATTCTTCTTTCCTTTCTTTTCTTTTCTTTATTTGATTGCTTTCGTTTAATTTTATTTATTTTGAAATTGAATCCACAGGACTGGTTAGGTCTTCCGGCAGGCGTGAAGTTTGATCCAACGGATCAAGAACTAATCGAACACTTGGAAGCCAAAGTAGAGTCCAAGAATATGAAATCTCACCCTTTAATCGATGAGTTCATCCCCACCATTGAAGGAGACGACGGCATCTGTTATACCCATCCCGAAAAACTCCCAGGTCTCATCAAATCATAAGTCCCAAATAATAATACAAATATAAATACATACACTTATTATACCCTCACTCAAAACCTCACTTAATTATTACGTTTCCTAATTATAGTTGATCCAAGTTGCTACATTTTACTCATTCCTATCACTCAATCACACCTACCCTTTTACTACACACACATGTGTAGGTGTTCTTTTTATTTAATGGATGATTAATATGTTTGAAGCAGGTCAGGTCAGCTAATTAATCAGTCGACCTAACTTTGATTTATGCATATTTCAGGAGTGACAAGAGACGGATTAAGCAAGCACTTTTTTCACAGACCATCAAAGGCATACACAACGGGAACAAGAAAGAGAAGAAAAATACAAACCGAAAACGAGATGCAAGGAGGAGAAACAAGGTGGCACAAGACAGGCAAAACAAGGCCAGTGATGGTTAACGGAAAACAGAAAGGGTGCAAGAAGATTCTAGTACTCTACACCAACTTCGGGAAAAACAGAAAACCTGAAAAAACTAACTGGGTCATGCATCAATACCACCTTGGACAACATGAAGAAGAAAAAGAAGGAGAGCTTGTTGTGTCCAAGATCTTCTACCAAACACAACCTAGACAGTGTAACTGGTCTGATCGGATGGCCAACGCCGGAGAACCCGGTGGGGGAGGAGACTATGTTGTTAATGTCAATAGTGGTAGAAGAGATAGTGGGAGTGGAAGTTGTTCTTCTTCTAAGGAGATTAATAACAATAACAACAATGTTGTTGTTACAAACAGAGATCATGATCACATGTCGACGGTCGTAGGGGTTGTTCCGGTTCCTCCTTTGTCATCATACCTTCATCATCATCATGGGTTGGATATTCATCAACAACACAATCTCAAGGCCGACCATTTTGGGTTCATTCCCTTCAGGAAAAGCTTCGACGAGGTACACATGCACATGGTTAATTACTTTATTAGCATGAACATGAAATAGAATATAAAAATAGAGCTAACATATGAGCATGGAGGGAAAGTCTAATAGGGTAGATATTGTTGGTGTTGATTTTTCCTCTTTATCTATGATAACCTTTGCTTGCATACACAGCATGAGAGCTATATATTCTTTGTGTGGTTATGACTTGTTTAAAAATCAACATCACCTAACTAACGATTGTTCATTTACCAACCGAAAAAGGAAACCCTCTCATTTTTTTAATATATAGAGAATGGAAAATGTAGCATTATTTTGTAATTATTGGGTGATGTTTATGAGAAATGAACACACTAACAAAATTTTGGTACGTTACGTTGGGTAATATGGCAGGTGGGAATAGGAGAGGGTTCGATGGGTAGGGATCAAGTGCAGGCATCAGGAGAGGATGTTAATGAAGCACAAAGGCAACATCATCAACATAATCAAGTGGCTCAGAATCACCATCAGAATATGGCGAACGCAGCATTTCATATAAGTAGGCCTACACTACCAATCTCAAACATGATCTCTCCACCTCCTCTCCATCACACTTCCATCATCCTCGATGATAACCCCTACCATGTCTCCAGAATTATGCTCCAGCAACACCAACATGACAACTTTCAGGTATATCTCCCACCTTTTCTTTTTTCGGCACATACAATGTCTTTATATATACGCCCTATACATGAATTAATTACTTATTCAAATATATAATGCTTTAATTTGTTTACTCATATAAGACTTGACCTTTTTGAAAATGTCGAACCAATAAATTAATTAATTATTTCAGACAAAAGTTATGATTGATTATAATATTTATTACATGTGATTATTATATTCGGAAAAATTAGTTTGAAGGAAAATTATAGATATAAATGCTTTAAAGTAAGTAGTGTATTAATTTTCCTTGATCTTCCAAAGAAAGCGAAGGTTAATGGGTTATTATATTAAATACAAGAGGGAGTCCATTTAATATATAAATTAAGTAGGAGTTAGAACCAGTTTTGCTAAAAAATGAGTAAGGGGCTTTCTCACACTCGAAACCACCAAAATCTAATATAGACGGTTAAAATTTATTTTTTTCACTTCTTATTTTAAAATTAATTTATTTTAATGAGCACAAAATTTTAAATAAAGATAATCTATTAACTAGCATTTTGTAAAGAAATCATATAAAATTATGAAATTAAAAATATTTAATTTGGACATGACTCAAATTAAAGTGGAAGTGCATCATCTTCTCGACTTTCTGATGAACATAAAGTGTTTCTACAGTGTGAGAGTGAACAATAAAATGTGTATTGAAAAGGCTAATAATGAGAATTTATGAATTAGTTGGTGCGTCTGTTTATTTTCATGAGATATTATATATGTTAGCCGGGTTATACATACGGGGAGTGAGACAGTGAATGAGGAAAGCCCGAAAGAAATGGAGTTTGAGTCTGCATGGAATTATGCTTGAGGAAGACTCACACACAAGGGTGGTAGCTTTTACAAGTGTAGGGTAAATCGTGAGCATGAGACTGTCTTTTTAAATAACTTTATAAGGTAGAAACATGATGATTATGATCTATGCTTTGAATTTGATGATGTTAGTTGTGTGTCCTCTAGAAATGCATGTATGTGTGTGTACAATATATAATAAATTACTAAATGGTTATTATGGGATGGCAGCAAGAGGAGCAGCAACATCATAAACTAGGAGGGAGCTCTGCGTCAGGTTTGGAGGAAGTCATTATGGGATGCACTTCATCTTCTGATATTAAAGCGGTGAGTATATAAACCACTTTTTGACTCTGAAATATATGCACTTTGTGTCTCATGATGCCCACTTGAGAGAGAAAGGTACTATATGCATAATTTCTTTTCTTTTTATAATTTTCTTTAATAATAAGAATATGGTCACATTTTTATAATTTTTGTTTTGAATTAAAGACTAAAAATCTTTTCCATCTTTATCTCTTTATCCCCTTCTATCCCATCCCTTTAATTTGTTCTCTTCGTATTGGCATATCCAGACATGGAATATATCTTTTCTACGACTAATTAACTACACTTGAAGAATTTCCCTTTCTTTTTTCCCCCTTAGAAAAGGTGTGAACAAGCCAAGATTATTTAAATTTTATATTTTCATCAAATTTATAATGTAAAAGGTTTTCGATGTGTATTTTCTTAAATATATTTGAGGATGATGAATCGAAATTTGTTTATTTGAATTAAAAATTAAAATAGTATTTTTTTTATTGATCCTCCTCAATTATTTTTAAATATTGTATTTATGTGCTTAAGACAATGTACAGTTCTTTTCCCTTGAATCAAGGAATTCCTTCGAAGAATGGAAGCTCATGCTCTATTTATTTTAATTTTGAACATATAGTGAACAATACAAACACTTAAGCTATGACATTTTTCTTGCCAATGACAAGACTTGTCGTGAAAGTCGGTTCTAAATGGTATTAAATTATTATTTTTAAATAATGGAAAATGGTAGGAGATGATAATGACTCAAAACCCTTTTCTCATGCCTTGCCTTGTTATTAGACATAAATGGTTAGTGGGCATTGACATTAATTGACCAAGAGGTGGAAAAGCAGCCACCACCCTCAACTCCTCAAGTGCTTCTTCTTCCTTACCTTTATCTTTTGCTTCCTCTCTCTCTCTGCAAATTAATTATATATCGTATAACACCGAAACCCTAACCCTAGTTCTCTTTCCATGTGCATGTACTTGTATTTTCTCCCACAGGAATCATCAGTCTCCATTACAAACCCACAAGAAGCTGAATGGCTCAAATACTCTTACTGGCCCGACCCGGATAACCCGGATCATCATGGGTAAAAAAATTACACAAGATTGTTTTTTGTTTTCAAAAAGAGAGATTGATTGATCGACCATGTCAGCCGTGTCATCCTCGTCTTCATCATAAGTACGTAGGGGAGGCCTCACTCAAGTTTTCTTTCCCAACAAAAGGGGCAATATAAGAGAAAATCAAAATGGTCCATGTGCATGGGTTTTGCTCTTTTACTTTCTTTACCAATGGTAGCCTTGTTTTATTTGCCTTTGTTAGTTCTCACAACTATAACTCTGTGCAATATGGAACAAACTCTGCAAAAATCACACCAGACAAAAGGAAGAAAACCAAACAAACGAGAAGAAAAGGCTGCCCTACCTTCTGACACTTTGAGAGATGAGTTGAAAGTAAATGCATCCTCCATCAAAATCATCACTACTATCATATGATTATAATTTTTATATATTTATTATATACACATATTTATATATATTTACATATATATCTATATATATCAAATTTATTATATATTGTTGTTAATTTGAATATTATTTTATTATTTTGAGATGTATATGTTTGTTTAAGTTACGTCGCCCTGTTTCTTTATACAAGAAATATACGAATGAGTTTGTCCAACCTGCAAACCGGCCAAGTTAACTTTTTGCTGTAGTTAGTAATGTTTTGTTTAATGTCATGCATGTGATTTCTTACGCAGAAATGAAGTGTCGGTCGCTTCATTTCACATTTTATTCGAAAGATGCAAAGTTATCAGGTTGATGTATATAAAGCTCAAAATGTCTCTCTTAATTAGAATTAGTAATCGACTTGACGTGTCAGTTCAAAAAAATCGACGTGACGTGGAACTGCATGCAGGTTCTATATATTGTAGTGACCAGTAATTGACATACTCTCCCTAGTTCTAATTATAAAATCATATTTTTTTTGAGAAATTAATGATGCTAAGTTAATCACTTTAAATTGTTTATATAATTTTTCTTCATAATTCATATATATTACTTGTAAACTAACATATAATTTAATTACATGTGATATATGTTATAATTAATTCAGTGATTTAATTTACTTCCTCAACTTATAAAAAGTCTAATAAATCTTATATTTAGTACAATAGAGACATTATATACACACACATAAGAAATATTAGCCTCATGCCTTTAATTTTTGAAATTAATTTCTTATATCTAGCACCTAATTAAAGCGTACGTGCAATGCAAAATGTGACGTGAATTATATATTTTGTCAAAAAAGAACGTGCATTTAAAAAACTGAGGCTATATATAGTATACCATATAGCAACTCAATATTTTATAATGTATTTTACAATTTAAGTTATATTAATATGAAACATTTAGAAACTGTGGTATAGTATTTATTTGTATATGTGCCTTAGCTTTAAATCTCTCTAGTACTGGTCGATTTTATTTTGCTTGATTAGCACCCTCATTGTACCAAGACTTTAGTGTTGAGTAAATGAAGCAAGCTAAGCTATTAATTATCCTCGTATTTAATTTCTAGCGTGGTCTTTAACTTCTAATAGGCTAAGTTTTATATCCATCTAATTTTACACAAAATGACACTCATGAAGTTTTCGCTAGTTCCGATGTGTTCACCTAAATAGAAAGAAAATCAACTTTGGGTGATGAGTTTCGAGAAAATCTTTTGGTTTTGATCGATGGGTCCCCTTAATAATTGTCAAAAAATCTATAATATACTCCCTCCGGTCCTATTTATAAGTCGCCAACCGCTCATATTGTACAAACCAAGGAATGACGGTTAGTAGCGGTTAAATCATTAAATTGGTCTTGTTTTATTTTTCATTTCCATCTTTGTCCTTCCTCACAACCATTAAATGAGTCATAATGAGGCAAACAAAAGTAAATGCAGAGATCTCTTTTTTCAATGACAGGGGTATATTTGGAAAACTTTAATTAATGAGTTAGTTAATGGTAGTTGGCGACTTATATTAAGGACCAAAATTAAGTGGCGGTTGACGACTTATAAATAGGACCGGAGGGAGTACATACATGAGTGTGTGTTTAAAATTAAACTCAACGTTATAGATTGCACATGAAACTAATTCACTTTTGATGATTTGACACCATATACCTTACTAGCTAAAAGCATTTATCATCCACCATGTGTCTGTCAAAAAAGAAAAGGAGACGAACTCACCAAAGTAAGGGAACAGAAGTTCAAATCTATCACTTCGTATTTGAATTTTATACTCAAGTCTTATATTTACGATATGGTTTTGGGGTTTTTGATTTGAAAGTGTTATGTGGCCGGTAAGAGACAGAGACGCCTTTATTGCTTTATTTTGCGCTAGATTCGAGCTTTTGGTGCAGTATTAGATATATATATATATGTGGCTATGCCACTATGCCACCAGCCATATCTCACTCAGTAACGTGCATGCCATATCTTTTACTTCATGGGACATGCATGCAATAAAGCGAAAAAAAATAAATTCAAGGTGTATCAGGTGGGAGCAACTTCATTGTAGTTTCTCCAAAGGAATAAAGAGGGAACATAGAATAATAATAAGACAAGAATAAACTTTTTGGTTCTTTTTCTTAATTTCCCTCTTCTTTTATTTTAAGGAATGACAACCATTTTCGAACTCCCTCCTACCTGGGAATCGTATGTGTGTGTGTACAAGTGATACAAACATAAGTAAAAAGGTATCTAGCTAGCTTTATGTGTGTGAATAATTAAGTGGTAGGAGAATCTAAGAGGGATATAGGTAGAAGGTGTTCCAAAATAAACAAAAATAGAAAGAGTTGGTGACAAGAAATAAATTAGGAAGATGGCAGGCAGGGGATTTCAACTTTAAAAATGGCATAATATAAAATTAATTAAATACAAGCAGAGATAAAAAAGGTGATACTGAGTTCTTCGACTTAAGCAGAGATTTTGTATACTTTGGAAGGTAGGATTAATTTTGTAACGGTAACAGTGATCAGCTGTGCTAATGTTTGGTTCACGCAGTTATATGTGTGTGTGTGTAGAGAAAACTAGGGGAAGGAATATTTATAACATGGATACTATAGGAGTTACATTCCATGTTCATCACATATATAAGTAAAAAGTTTCTTATATTGATGTGGACCATTCAGATTTATTTTAATGGTCCAGATTCAATTTATTTTATTCCAATATTTTTTATATTTTTATTTTAATTGATACAAAATAAAATAAAGTTTATCTTAACTGTTTTTTCTTTTAAAACTAAAAATTTACTTTTAAAAAATGTTCCTTTAAAAATTTTAAATATAGACTATACAAATCAAATTGTATATGATTCCGATCATATTTTAGCTATGATAAATGCTTACTCATCAATGCGATGACTAGAGAAGAACACGTCTAGAATATATCTGCCTTATTTATTTTCTGATTCCTTCACAAGGACCGACCTTAGGTTTTTGCTTTCGTTTCAACACCACACAACTTACTCCATTTGACCATTAAGAATTTCCCTCCATCCCCATGTCCAACTCCAACCATTATTTCCATGCCTTTGGTTTGTTTTTCAAATTATTATAGGAAACCATTTTAGTGTTTTACATGTAACTACACTTTCCTTCAACACTTAACTTGGCACAATTTTTTCTCTTCATAAAATCTTAAATTTTGTTCTATTAACACTAATTAAGAGAGAACGTGTAAGTATAAATGAGCTCTGAAATGTTACTATTCCTTTTTTGGGCCAAAAACAAAATGTTACTATTAGCTAAACATGTAACTGGGTTCGGTCCCAAGAGACCCTCAGGCACAGAGCGATGGCAATCCATTTTTAAAAGTGGATCTAAAATTTGAGGTGACCCACTTGTTTGAGATATTACAAGGCCATCTCAAGAAAGGCCCATTTAGGAGTGCTCGGTAGTCAAAAAGGAGTGTCACCATTGTTGTCGGTGGAAGCTATATAGAAGAAAGCATATACCTTTTCTCGGATAATGATTCCATGTTTGAAGTCCCACAAGTAGAAACAACAAATTGCAAGCATCAATGACCATATTCTTATTATCATAGTGATCCCAACATGGAAATCCCATCTCAATCAGCAGTCACTGCACCAACTAGCTAGTTAAGGAATATTCTTTTCCCCGAACGCAGCTATATTCCCGAATATTGCTTTCACCTTTAAATGACGGGCATTTCATCCTTTCAAGCCTCCACTTTTGATTCACTAAAGAAACACTAAAATTAGGTGCCAATAGAAATTGTAATAATCTCAACGAAAATAGTTGGTTTCGATGGATGCCCAAGAGTGCAACGGACTAAACCTTTTAAAAGATACAAATATATCAGAGAAAATACTCCAAGACATCTCTTACCACGTTACACTTGCCTACAGAATCTTGGTTACCCAAGATTGAGGGATTAAAACTTAGACTTCTATCTATATCCCAGCATATCCTAACCACCCAAGTTAACTTCAAATAGCTCTTGTAATTATTATTTGCAAATGTTAAAATGTATGCCTATCCATTCCAAGCAAAACCAATTCTAAAACAAAAACAAAACTTGCAAGCCATTCCATTGCGAGCATGAATATGTATATAAGCACACCACTTCCGACCTTTCAAGCTATCCCCAGTTGCAGCTCATTGTACTTGGTTTTAACCATATCCAAACAGGCTAACAAGGTTTCAATCTTGTTAGAATCTCCTTCCCATAGTCTACCCATCTTCAAGCTAGAACTGCTGACTGAGTAAACCTGCACCACCATCAGCCTTTGTCAGACAAAACTTCATGTTCCAGTTCACACTTCACGCCTCAAACTCTGTTGATATCAGGCCGCAATTTTACTGACGATATAACTTATTTCCAAGTAAGAGATGTTCAGTTACACAACAGAACAACTATACAAAAACTAAATTTGAATGTACAGGTATCGTTAAAAACGTTCGCTCCTATCATTCTGGCAAACAGACTCTTCATGTACAACTCGATTGCACTGACAATGCATAAAAATTGACTGAAATTGGCTTATTCTCCCCATGATAATACTCCGCGTCCTCTTCAAGCTGATTTAGCAAGCACGTGCCTCAGAAATCGGCAAACGCCTGATCGCTGAGACACTGCTACCAGAAACTTTAAGTGAAGCAAACAAGCAAGAGAGTCTTGCAATCATGGGCTTGGCCTTTGGTGCTTTAGGGACAATTGCCAACTGCATATTGGCATCGTACGCGTTATGGTAACCCTCAAGATCAGCTTGGGTTATAAGAACTGCATCCCTAGAAGGAGAGTATGGTGTAGGAAGAGGAGTAGGCTCGGCACTAGAAGGGGAAGGCCAGCACTTGCTATAGTTCTGAACAGCCTGCTAATTAAAGTCAAGTCTTAGTTAAAACATTAAAATAAATTAACAAATCAATTTAGCGTCTTGGTTAAAATAATGAAATGAATTAATAGATCAAGTTAACCTTCCACTGCGATGGTGCAAGCAGCACCCTAGGTCTGCGAGACCGCACATAATCCAGGGCAGCTGCAGGTGTCATGTGCTTATATTCAACCTACATAAAAATTATAAATGGACCATCAGCAAACCAGTGCCTTGAAAGTATCAGCTGTTGCTATAGGCATGAGCATAGGTAACAAGCATTACCAAATAACATAGAACAATTGTTGTGCTCCTTCCTCGGCCAGCTTTACAATGAACATAAGTAGTTTTACCACAACATGCATTTTCTGCATAAATTAAAGATGGTAAGGGGTGGGGGGGGGGGGGGGAAAGAACACATTCCTTGCCACAAAATCACAATGATATACATGATCATGTGTCTTTTCAAAGAAGAGAAAATACTCACGATGAATGAATTCCACAGCACGGCTAATGTCCTTGGGTGAAGGGGCAAAGAGATAATCCCTTGTAGGAATCACTAAATGATCAATCTCATGAGCCTAAAATGCATCAAACAAATAAACCAAGAAACGTGAGCAATACTACTGGATTAAACAAATACTATCATACAAAACAATGAAAATAGTGAACTTATACAAGAGTAAAACCGAGAAAGTTTGTAGAGAAAATGGTCGTCACTTACACGATACAACGATGATGGAACCAACGTTTCATAAGGTTCATTCAGAGTAATCACACCACCCACACCAAGCTTCTTCAGATGAGGAACATCTTTAGGAAACGGAACAGCACCCAACAGCAAAAACTAGCATCAACAAAGAACAAAAATTATCGCAAAAGCTTCCATTAATGTTACACCCTAAGCTAAAGCTAACCCAGAGAAGCACCTATAAACGACTCCCAAACATTTCTAGTCCCCACCTGGTGAGGCTGCCTGAGAAGGGAATATACTAGGCAGCCATACCTATGCTTTATGCATAGAGGCTAATTCGAACCCACGACCTTACAAGCCGGCACTTCAGTTTCCTAACTTCCAATCCGGAATGAAATTCCGAAACCAAGAATTCACAATCAATGACCACTCTAAGTAAAGAAACTATACAAGCCCAAACAACATATATACATTCAACACCAAATTTTTTAGGGTTGCATCAATAAAGATGGCAGCTTAATTAAGGTATTTTAAAGTACAATTAAGCTAAGATATAAAGCGATGAAAGGTGGAATTATGAAAATATGAACCTCATCGACTCGATCCCACCATCGGAACTCAGATTCGATTTTGTTGCGAACAACATTGTACAAAAGTGTTGGGTAAAAGAGGAGGCGAGCGCCGGCTCCAACTAGCACTCGCTTAGCGTCAACTTTCACGATCTGAGTCTCGTAATTCACATCGATTCTACTGTTATCCGCCTCGTCCAATTGCTCGATCTTCATCCCAGATAGCCGATTTCAAAAACCCTAAAACCAAACAGCGATAAGATTTCGAATTTCACACAAAATTGAGCTCAATTGAAAGGGGAGAAGAAGTTACCGGGAATTATAGAAGGCGAAAAAAGAGGAATTGGGGGAAATTTGAGGAGGAGGAGAAAGTGGGAAGGAAAAAATAGGGCATTCGAAGTGGGTGAAATTGAAAATTGAAAGCAGGGAATTGATGAGATGTGGGAATCAACGGAAGGGAAGGGTAATAAATTGTGAGGAGAGAGAGAGAGAGAGAGAGAGATTTGGGCGATGAAATCGAAGAAGGAAGGGCGTAACGAATTTGGAAACTGCGTATTCTAGGAGGGAGTGTGAGTGGTAGTGGTAAGTGGTGTGGAGTATTCTCAATCAAAATAATTATCAATAATAAATAAACAAGAGATGGAGGATGAAGATAAAGATATAAGTTTTTTGGGCAAATTGGTAATATTATGTATTAATAACTAGTTTAACTAACATCATCAATCATTCAATCTAATCTAATTAGGAAAGTGATCTTATATTTAAAAACGGAGGAGATAGTATTATATTGCCAAACTAGAAACTAATTGTAAATAAAATTTTTATCTCTAAGATATAAGAGGTACTACGTATAAGTAAAAAATGCATGTTGATTGAACTGGTAAGTGACCTACAACCCCGTAAGGATGAGAACGTGTGTTCGAATCCCGGGAAGCGCTCTTATTGGGATAGTGGAGATAACCTTGTCTATGTGGGCAACACTCCTATCCCTCGAGTCCGGATTAAACCGGGCGGTGATTAACAAAAATAAATAAATAAATAAATGCATGCTTTTTTATTTTTGTACTTTTGTATTACTCCTTCTAATCTTATAATATAAGAGTTCAGCAGCCAAAATACGCTTCTTAGAAAATATGTAAAAGTAAAAGGGAATTGAGTGTCTAAAGTTAATGTCTCTTTTTCAATATTGTCTGTATTTATTACTCCCTCTAGTCCTTATAAGACACCAACTAATTTTTCTCACATACTAATAAAATTGGTTTGCATTTAATTTGTCCTAAAATTCAAGTAATTCCAATACTAAACCAAATAATTACACTTATTTCCAAGACTATTAACTATCACTCTCTCCTACTACCCCTATTAAATAAGATATATATGGAAAAAAATAATTAATGCACATTGGAAACCATGAGGTGACTTATAAAATGGACCAAGAAAAATGGGTAGTTAGTGACTTATAATAAGGACCAGATGGAGTATGTTACTTTTAATATAGAGAAATACATAAGTATTAATAAATATGAGTATGAAAGAGAGTTAGGTGTAAAGTAGGTAAAATGCATTAAATGATAAGAAAATATGAGATTTGCTCTTATATTTTAGACCAAAATCATTCGCATTTTAGGTTATTATATTACGGACCAAAAGAAATAATAAAGGAATGGAGAGAAAATGTATATAATAAATGAGTAAATGGAAAAATTTTATTAAATCTAGTCATAGGAATGATTCTGACATGTTGTGTTTGGTGTGTGTTAAAATGTTGATTAAATTTTATTTTATAATAGAGATTTTTTTTTATCAAAATTTTATAATAGAGATTGGAGGGAAGGATATCATGCTGCTCTTATGTGACAACCTACTTACTTATTTGAAGATATTAAGAAAAGCCAAATTAACTATTTAACTAGACATAGTCCCTTTACAATACTTTTATATAACGTTATATTAGTATTATATATTATTTTATAAATTACCAAAATTGATTTTTACGAATAATGAATATAAAATTAAAACAAATCTCACATTGATTTCAAAACTCGCCTCCAAGTTAGCTGCTGCATTCTATAACGGTGGAGTGTGTGACTTTGCAAGGTCAAACGAGGATAACCTTCGAAGCTAGATGTGTAAATGACCAAACTCCTCCTGATTTGAAGTCGGCAAAAGAATGTACGTGAGACAACCTGGGCTTTTGGGTCGATCAAAGCAAAGTTAGAAGCCATTTCTGTGAAAACAAAATCGTTTTGTAAACCATTGCAAAGTCTAATATCTCCCTACATTGGACTATATGGGCCAATCGGTTATTTCTCCGGAAAGTAATCGAAGCTTGGTTCATATGAAATCTTCCATCACATTGTTGGGCTTTCAATCTCCTTCAGAAGGTTGAAGAAGTGCGCTCGTATTTGAATTAACTAAGGGGCCTGGTGTTCAAAGGGTTCAGTATAATTATCTCCTAGCAGTAACGAATAAGGAATAAGGTTTCATTACAACGGCACATAACATGAGAATGCATATTAGGATATATGTTGACGTTTGACAGTATAAGGTGTTGATATACTCGATACTAATATCACATAGGAGTTCAGTCCTAAAAAGAAATTCAGTCTAAAAAAGAATCACATAGGAGAGGGGCGAGGGGCCGTTAAAACGTCATATCCAAACCACAACCTAAAGTATTGAAAAAAAACAAGTGGTTCCTACAAATTTACAACTTGCAACTTGTATAATGAAACACGTGGTTCTTTATCTGTTTCTTTTTTCTTTTTTACCAGTATGAGGTTCTCTAATTGAATGGTCAGAAGGCCGTTGAAGATTTCATTCTATGAAATCGTGAACAAATTGCAACACCCTTTGTTCCTAAATATAAAATCTAGTTGACTATTTTAAAGAATCCTAAAGAAGCTAAGTAAGGTAATTAAAACTTGATTTTCCTATATTTTATCTTGAAACTAGTTTATTTGACATATAAGCTAACATATAATCTAAAAATATATAAAATATGTGATGATTAAGTGGTTGAATGTTGATTTCAATTTCTTATAATTCTCCAAAAAAATCAATTGACTTTTATATGAGCATTTAGGAACGAAGGAGTATCCAAGAATCGAGAAGGCATTGAAAATGGTTATATTTTGGTTTGGATAATTGTGTTGGTTACACGTTGGGAATAATCAATTACTCTATAGAAGAACTTTATTTTGCATTGCCAAAATACTAATGTGTTGTTGTTCATACTTCATATAGGAATTTTCACGCAACAGAAAATTGGAAAGTTGGAACTCTAACCATGAATAATCTCGTATATGAATAGATCTTATATTTTAAACATTTAGAATAGGTAATTAACTTTTATACAACTAGGTGCGTTACACCTCAATTGAATAATTTAAGAAAATTAATTTAAAAGACAAATAAACTATATAATAATTATATAATATAAAATGTATTTATGAAAAACCTTTATTAGATTTAGAATAAAATTTAAGGTTAATAATCATTTTGGCTAATAAACAATTAGACAAGTATCAAATTGTACAACAAACAATAAACGACATTGAATTGGCAAATAAACAATAAAAAATATTATCTTATTGGCAAAAACCGTCCATTTCTCTCTAACAATGTTTATTGTAGGACGTATGGATGACGTGGTAAGTTAAAAACAATGTTGGAGAAAAATTGACAGTTTTAACCAATAAGATACATTTTTATTGTTTGTTAACCGATTTCATACAATTTCTTGTTTATTTGTACAAATTGATAGTTGTGTAATTATCTATTAGTCAAAATGATTATTAACCTTGAAATTTAAATAGGATTATTTTTTAAAAAAGATAAATTAGGCCACAACGTATCATGCATGAGTTATTAACAATACAAATATGTATACTTATTAATCCAGTAAGTAATAAAAGTACAACATTTTCATCCAATTTAATTCGAGTTAAGTTAACAAAGGGAATATATTTTTTACAAAATTCACAAGTATCTTAATTACATGTCCCTTTCTTTACTGATTATTATTAACAAAACATTAATAAGAGTAATTTGAAAAAAAAATTGACAATAATCAAATGTAGGCCATATGTTTACCAAAATCAATTCAATTATTTATAGGCTAAAGTATACTTTTAGTCCCTTATGTTTGTATCAACTTTAAATTTAGTCCTTTAAATGATTATTTTATAATGAAATTGGACAAGAAATGATAAATTTTGAAAATATAAGAATATTTGCACTCAAATATTTTAATCTGGACATTTTTTCAGTATTTAATAACCATTTAAAATTGTTACGTTAACATTTTCCATTAAGTTAAACTAACGGTGTTAACAAAAAAGGACTAGAAGTGTACTTTCCAAACATAAAGGACTAAATTGAAACTTGATGCAAATATAAGGGACCAAAAGTATACTTTAGCCTTATTTATATATTAAGAGCATGAGCCATGAAGGAGTATATTGTTGTTAATTACTCTTTTTGTTTCTAAACATGAGATTGTTTTCAAAATTCGATTTGTTTCTAAGTATAAGACCTCTTTCTAATTTTTCCCAACATTTTTTCAAATTAGCCTTTATAATGCTCATCTATAATAAACAAGTAAGATGTGATAGTGTGAATAAATATATATTGTTAGGGGTCTCTTTGGGGACATCCGATATATGATTCTGGTGAATTGTGCTAATAACTAAATTAACTAACATCTTTAATCTAATCAAATTAAGGAAAAGATATAATATTTAGGAAAAGATAAAGTACTATCTATTAAGATTGATGACAATTGGATGGGATCGGATAATATCATAATACAATCCATGTTGCAATGGATTGGAGAGATACAAAGTAGGTAGGAGTATAATTTTAAAATCTTTTGAATTTGAGAAAAGGTAAATAGAGAAAGTGTCAAAATTGGAGAAAAGTTATGAAACTTGAAAGCGATATGGGTGTGCTTCGATAATGTTATCTTAGTCCAACGATGATGGAGGAATGGAAAAGTGGAAAGTCGAAACTTAGGAGATAAGCAAAGGCATGGTATGACAGAGGAGGAACATCATTTACAAAGAAAGCAACCAAACATAGATGGGCCAAAATGAAAGCCACTTTATTCTATGTGGGCACAAGACCCCTAAGCCCATTCTCCTAATCACATGCCACCCCACTTCATTTTCAGAAAATATGGTTATAAAAAGGTCCCACTCATATAGGTATCGGACGATTTCTCAATATACAACAACATTGTTTTATCAACTTAAATGTGTTTGTCTATATGGATCATACAACGTTATTATTGTTAATTAATGTTCATGAGATTCAACATGATTTCACGTCGACTGTTGGAGACGTAACGTAACAATATCGTTCATATTTTACCCAAGCTTGGGGCTTAACACGAGTCTGCAACTTCTTTTAAGAAAAATTTAGCTAAGTGAGAGGCATCAATAGTTTTACAATAAAGGATGAAGAAAGTCATCTTTGAAAATCAGTTAAGAACAAGATAGAGTTATGATGGCGAATAGTCCTAAGCATGCAGGCCTTAGACAAGGTCCACACTAAGGTCCTTCCACAGAAAAATAGGAATTAAAAAATGCTATACAGGTCGTTGTTTTATTTCTCTGTTTTGGGTGTTTGACATGGATGACACTGTGATAAGATACGAGGAGCAATGTTAAGCTGAAGGGAGGGCCAATATTATTGATGTTCAAAAAATCTGATAGTCTTATCGAATATAAGATGATTTTTTTAATATGATTGCTTTTGATAGGAGAATACAGATATTTATTAAAAAAGTAAGAGGCTGACTTGTTATATGCTTAATTATGTATCATATATGATTGATTTCAGTAGAATCTGCAGCAAAAGAAATGTATAAGCTATAACTTTTTATGTGTTTCCATGGAGATTTTTATTTCATTTGTTTTGTTATACTAAGTATATTTTTAAGTTATTTCTCATAACACTTTATCCTAATTTACTCATACTTTCTTTAAATATCGCCAGCTAATCTTGTGTCTATTGATAACTGACTATTCCGGTCTCAAAAGATAAGAGTATTGCTCATATATTCTGAGATTCAAACTCATGTTTGAGTACACTTACCAATTCAACTAGAACGACATTTTTATTTGAAAATTCAAATGAATAAATATCTCATATGCACATGGTTGATTGAACAAGATGGTGTTTGGACATACTTTATCAGCTAACAAATGAAATATAATAGGAGAAATTTTTAATGGGAAACCAAAATATAATGTCGTAAGAAATCGAGTCTAAATCATATAACGGGGAAAAAAAGCTCAGAACACAAAGTCTATAACAACTCAATATCATAAACACGCATAAGTTTCAAGAGATACCAACCTTATCCCTCTTTCTTAATAATAAAAAAATCAAGAAACTTCTTAAAGTCAAAACACAATTAGAAAACTTTCAAGGGCGTGTTTTCAAAACAGCAGAATTTGAACATTCAAAAGGATAAAACACAAACACACGCACAAACTAGTTGTTAGAGAAAAAAGGTGACGGTCATTTTTATCCTAGAAAACATCATGGAAGGCTCTTGGCCAAGTTTGGGTGTATAACCTCAATAGTTGCAGCAAATTGTGGGATTTCTCGGTCAAACATTTTCATCATATGATATTCCCACCTTTTCATCACGTTTGGTCACTTCCTTACCTCTAAATAAAATAATAGTGTTCTATTATTGGAGAGTTAAATTTCTTCAAACAAGATAAATACCTAACTCATGTAATAATCTATATACATTACACTTCACCTCTTCCTGTCTACCCTTCTACGCATTTGTGGGGGTTGGTGGCTTCCACTAAACGTCTTAAAATATACCAGTAATACCACTGTGTTTCTGGTGGCTAACCTATCACAAGCACATCCATTAATGTCATACACTAATACTAATGGAACTAAGGAAGAGGTATCTCTTTTTATTTTTCTATTCATTTTTTGCCATATCTTTATTGTGAATTGGAGCAGAGGACTAAACTCATGGCTGTCCATGAAACTTGGAATCTGAGTGCTCACAATATACGCAATTCATAAAAAAATGGTGCGGCGCCCTGCTTTTTCTTGGTCCTAATGATTGATTTTGGAAGCATGCTCTCATCATTTAGATAAAGTATTATTGAACACTTATGTGTTCTGTGGCATTACACGGAACTCCGCAAAATCTTACTTGAAGCCCAAAAAGGGTTTGAAATTTAATGAATAGTGTTGAAAATAGAGTGTTTTAGTTCCTGCATTTCAAGCACAAGGGAGAAAAATGGCTCTGGCTAGCTTCTGGTCAAAGTACTTCCTCTTGTTTATTCTTCTACTTGGCCAAGTTCTTCATCAAGTTCAATATTAATACACATGCATCACTTAGGAAATGTTTGAATAGACTATTAACTGTGTCTCTCGCAGCCCCATCTTCTTTGCTTTTCTGGCCAACCCTTGGACCCTCCACTCTCAATCATTAGCTGCCATCTACTTTTTGGTTTCCATTTATTCCAAATTCAATCCCCTTAGCTTGCTACCTTCATGAAAATATAACCATTCTCTCAATTTATATTATCCTTCTTGTTAGAAATGTATTTGCTTCTAGTGGATTATTTGGATACCTGTTTAATAGTAAGATCTAAAAGAAAATGTCGATTCTGGATGAACCAAAAGTTGTAAAAAAAATTGTGTATGCTGAGATATGAGGTTCACGAGACTTCCATTTCTAGAAGTAGCAGATTGCAAAAGACCTACGTGTCCATTTTAATTTGAACCCCAAAAAAAGGTGTCGATGACTAACACTTGTTTGTACACACGCACCTAGTACAAGCATGGGCAAGTGAATTTTATTTTCTTGGGGTATTCTTTGAAGGGGTTTAGAGGCATTAAGAATCTGTCAGCAATGTAGTTGATGATTTGATTATCACAACCACCCAAATCTTTTACTGGATATAGCGAGGTGAAATATTAACTTTAGACACCTGTTGTATAATTTTGCATTTTACCTGTTGTATAATTTTGCGTTTTACTCTTCCTGTCTCTATCTTTTCATTCATAGACGACATGCTAGCAGTGACATTAAATGAAAAAAGTAATACCATCAGCAGCCCCACCAACTTTCCCCTCATTTTATCAGAAGCCTTCTGATAAATCCCTCACAATAATTAATTACCATACCGTCTTTGTCAACTGTGTGTACATTTTTATTTAATTCACAAATAAACATCTCGTAAAAGAAACTAGCTCATGGCCAACTAATAAAACAAGCAGAAGTCAACAAGTGTACAGAAAAAAACAGATCTATAAAAAAAATAGAGGACACAGCCAAGAGCTGTAGCCCAAAAGCCAATACACTGTTGATCCCACATACTCCCAGTGTGTGTACTATAAGGATGTGTGAAGTATAAGGAAACTCTCTTCAAATTTCTCTCACTCATTCAATCTTAGTTAAAATCTTACCAAAACACCATTAACATTATTTTTCCCACATTTTCTTACTTATTTACTAGGATTAGAACTCAGTTAACCATTTCTCTTGTTTACTATGGACCTAAAATTGGGTTGACTTTTTTCCCTACTTGTTTACTACCCCTCCCGTTTGTAATATAAAAGCCCAAAATTTGAATGGTTTTAGTTCAAAATATAAGAACTCGTCTCACATTTTCTCCTCATTTAATGCATTTTTCCTACTTTGTCTCTAACTCTCTTTCATATCTATTAATATTTATGTGTTGTCTCTTAAAAGTATCATAATAAATATGGACAATTTTAAAAAAACATTAACTTCAAACATCAAACTAATTTTCACATGTTTTATTAAGAATATTTAATAGGTCATATATCACGAGGGAATTATATTGAAGTGATCAAAAGGGTAATATTATAGAGAATTGTCAAAGATTAGAAATGGGTTTAATAGTCATTACAATATATTTAGGACATGAGGTGCAATATCTAAAGCCTTGTAATTATAGTACAATGGGTGAAAAGGAGTGAAGAATTTGTGGCATGGCCAATTAAACTCCCACCAGTACACACTACTCTCTGTCTCTTTGAATGCAAGCTTCAAGCTTATAGGGGACACAAACACAATCAATCACACAACCATAAAAAACATAAACAACCACCCTCTTGTTCTTCTAAACCTCAAAAAATGGAGTACAAGGCTTGGATGTTCCTAGCTTTTGATCTCCTCCTCCTCCTCCTTCATCTTCATTCAGCAGAAGCAGCCTTAAGCGTCGGCGGTGGCATTAGCGTCGGCGTAGGCGGCGGCGGAGGGGTGGTCTGGGTCGGCGGCGGCGGAGCAGGGACCAACGGCTCGCCGGAGTCTTCTTCATCATCACCAAAACAAGACAAAGCTTACACTGCACTTCAGGCATGGAAGGCTGCTATAACTGAGGACCCTTTGGGTATTTTACAAAGTTGGAATGGTACTAATGTGTGTACTTATAAAGGTGTGTTTTGTGCTAATCCTGAAGATGCTTCTGGTGAGCCAGTGGTAGCAGGAATAGATCTTAACCATGCAAATCTTAAGGGAAGTCTTGTAAAAGAGCTATCTTTGCTCACTGAAATGTCACTTCTTCATCTTAATAGTAATAGATTTTCAGGTACAGTTCCTGATACATTTAGAGAACTTTCTTCTCTGGAAGAGCTTGATCTTAGCAACAACATGCTCTCTGGTCCTTTTCCTATAGTGACAGTGACAATGCCTAGTCTGGTTTACTTGGACATTAGATTCAATTCTTTTTCTGGACCCCTACCTGATGATCTTTTCAACAAGAATTTGGATGCTATTTTCCTTAATAACAACCAATTTGAAGGTGAAATCCCACAAAATTTAGGAAACTCTCCTGCTTCTGTCATCAGTTTAGCTAACAACAAGTTAAGTGGGAGTATCCCAGCAAGTTTTGGCTTCATGGGTTCTAAGCTGAAGGAGATTCTCTTCCTTAATAATCAGTTAACTGGGTGTATTCCTGAAGGGGTTGGGATCTTCACACAGATGCAAGTTCTTGATGTGAGTTATAATTCACTGATGGGTCATTTGCCAGATACTATATCTTGTCTTCAGGACATACAAGTCCTGAACTTGGCACATAATAAGCTTTCTGGGGAATTGTCAGATGTGATATGCTCACTGAGGAACCTGTTGAATCTGACAGTTGCTTATAATTTCTTTTCTGGGTTCAGCCAGGAATGTTCTAGGCTTTTTGTGAGGAATGTGGGTTTTGATTTCTCAGATAATTGCATTCCTGGGAGGGACATGCAAAGACCTCAACCAGAATGTTCTGTGATTCCTGGTGGTGGCTTGAGTTGTCTCAGAATTCCAACTCCTAAGCTTGTTTGTGGTTCTCTTTCAGTAAGTTTCTCTAAGAGTACTCATCATCCCACTCCCTCTCCATCATCATCATCATCATCTTCCTCTTCATCACCACCTTGATATTATTTTTACCCACATGGCCACAGTTGGCCATGGCAGTTCTGTTAATTAATGCTAGCAATTATTATTCGACCTTGCTAAAATTTAATTCTTCATGGATCCGTTGTAATTGTTTACTGATTTACATGATTTGCACGGATAAAGATATGTCTCATATAGTTGAAGGAAAGGAAATTGCGAGACTTTTAACATAAATTGACCATAGCATAATGATAATAATACTGCTGCTACTACTACTATTTTAGTTATTGTGTCATTGACATGCAGGACATTTCCTGTGTCACGAGGCACGTGACATGCTTGTTTGTTTTAGTTACTAATAGTATCACGGACTCTTTATAGAATGTGCCCTCACTTTTCTTCTCCCCAACAAATCCATAATAATCGAGCTCCTTGCTTCTTACTTGTCAATACTCAAACTCGACACCTACGTTAATGTTTCAGATCACATATGTTGCGAACTAGCTTTCTTTTTCGAATGAAATGGACTATATTAAAAAATCGTGTGATGTGTCACACACCCATTTACAATCGATGTCTAGCTAACTAAAACGCTGCTGTGCTTGTGTGCTTACTAATATTTACATAAAAAAAACAGAGAGACAAGTGAAAAGCTACTGAGAGAGTGGTTCACTATGGTTCTAATCTGGGAGGCTGCAAACTAATGTTCTTGAAGGCAAGTTATAAGGGCAATGTGCTGAATAAAGAATTATTATTCCACGGCATATAATACAGCAAGATATGGGTGAGGTATAATTATGCTTCTTTCGAGTAAATGATGTAGATGTTCGGAAGTTTTTGTTGGATCAATATTATCTTGAAAGCGTTAAAGATGAAACTAAATCGCCCTAATTATAACTAATATTGATGGTTGATATTTTTAATGTCCTTAATGTTGCCATACTTTTAACCTTTTCAAGGTAATGTTGATCTAACATAAACTTTTAGATATCCTTAGTCCCTACGTGAAATCTTCTGGGCAATATAAGTTTTAACTTGACATCAATCCTTGTGGCTGAGACAGTTTTTAAAGAATAAAATACATTGGAATGGGAAGTTTAAATGAGCGTGACGCAACAGCAAAACCCAATAAATCACTCCACTGATCTCCTGAGCTGCCATGAATTCTGTAACCCTCATTAACCAATTCTTGTCTCCTCTCTGATTTGTAAATGGTGGCTGGTTTTCCTTGGTCTGATTGGTCTCTGTTTCATGACCAAGAAAGATCATCAAAATTTTCATAAATTAGAAAATGACCCTGCTTAGTGGAAATGAAAGCAAACAAATTAAGATGTGTGTACCTCAAGATAAGCCTGTCCCACTTGGTGTACCCTGAGAATAGAAGGTTTGTTTCTGTGGCCTGCCTTTGGAATTCACTTCTCCCAGTTAAAAGAAATATCCTGAAGCCCAAGTTTTGTAGCTCCTTGTAAAATCTCAAACTGGCTGGCAGAGCAGGAGCCTTAGCTTCATTCACCCAATCATCAAAGGACGTCTCATTGAATATCTCTGACCTGTGTTTCAAACAAGATAACCATCGTCCATATATAACCAATCATTCAGATAATTAATGATTTAATGATTCAGACTAAATGAAATATATTCATTAGTTCAAAAGTTTTAACTGGACTAATCACATAATTCCACAATTTCGCAGGGCGGGAAAAGTGTGGGCAAATTCATCATTTCCTTTTTTTCACCCGCTGCTTTCTAAACTGGGGATGCATATGATATGACGTGAGTAACACATCAAAAGAAAGAAAAGAAAATGACTATGTCACTACTCACTAACAAACACATACCTACCAACAAAATTCCAGCTATGCATTGCCTTTTTCTGGTTAGTGCTTAACAAGCTTGGCATGTGATCAAATATACACAACTTCAACAACCATATCTTAAAGACTTGAACCACGGAATTGCAATCAATCATCAATATATATATAATGGTGCCCCAATTGGACGTTTTGGTTATTTGGAGGTCACATGCAACCATAGATCGAACTGCTCATCAACCCAAAACCACTAAAAGACACGACATTAAAGCCCTGCTATACGAAAAGGAAAAATAACTCTACACTAAAAGCATTTTTTTTCAGTTAAAAAAACATTTTTTTGGTTATTTTAACGAAACGATTTTCGTAATAAAAGAATTATTATTCTTAAATTTATATAATATAGCTTATAAAATTTCTTATAAATCATATCTATTAAGTGGAATAAATATGCAAAACTCATCCAGTAATTTTAATAATTGAAGAAGTAATTATAATCTGCAACATCTTCAACTAAACTTTGGGTATAACATTTTGTGATTCTCTTTATCCAGTTAAACTTATAACCCAAAAGTAGCTTAAAATTTAAACTTACGGAGCTGCGAGATAAATTGCATATTACCATAAGGCAACAGATAAGGATTTAAATCTTGTTTTCTTACGTAATATAGTAATTTACAATCTATCTTATTCCATTATTTATCAATTAGTATATATGTCCTTTTAAGTCATTTTCTACATCAATTTAGGGGAAATCCTAAATAAAAGACGGTTGAATTTCAAAATTATTTTAAATATTTAAATAACAGGATTAGTACAGTAGCGGTATTCCCTTTCTTAGATTTTGAAATTTAAGTGTTATTTACTTGACATTCCCCTAAATTTAATTATCAAATCCATCATTGTGTTTTTTTATAAATTAGATTGTAAAAAAACCACTTTAGTTTTACCTATGGGTGACACATTGGGAAATATAATTATTAAGGAACTTGTTTGGTTGCATGGAATTAGTGGCGTGGAATTAGAAATGGGAAGTAGGGTAGGCTTCAGTACGCAAAAAGTTGCATGATATGATCATGTGACCAATTAATTCAGCTTAAAATCAATTTTAGGTGAGATTGGTGGTGTAATTGTCAATGTCACTATTACATTAAAAATGAGTTCACATCAGTAAACCTTTTATAGACCGGCCCCATTCCACTTTCTATTTCTAATTTAAGCTACCAATTCTCACAATTAAACCAGTCACATAAGTCCAATAAATAATACTCCCTCCGTTCCTAAATATAGGACCTAGATGACTTTTTTGAAAAATCCTAAAAAAAGCAAAAAATAAGTTAATTATAAATTGATTTACCTAATTTTTTCTCTTAAACTAGTTTATTTTACCTATAAGCTAATGGATAATCTAAAAAGATATCAAATATGTCATCATTTAATAACCTATTTCGCAACCTTAATCTTTAAAAAAAAAAAAGTTATCTAGGTATTATATTTATTTAGGAACGGAGGGAGGGAGTACTACTATTGTAGGAGTAATGATTGATAAGTGAATAATTGAAATTGGGAAGAGAGACTAACCCGAATCCATGGGTGACATAGTAAGGCAGATTGGAAAGAAGAGTCTCATCAATGTCAAATACCCAAGCGTCTCTCCCATCTCCTCCCAACCTCAACCCATTCGCAAACGCCGACGAGAAGCCGGCGATGACATCGGAGTCCGACCGGTATCGGTCGCCGGTCATATAGTCCTCCACGAACTGGCGGCACCGGGCCGGAATCCGATCCCATATTCCGGCGTTGTTGGTCTCCACGGAAAGCCTCCAGCTGTCGCAGTACAAACCATGGTCCACCTTCATCTTCCTGTTGGCTAACTCCGAAGGGAGTAGGATGAAAGATTGGGAAGAGATGGAGGGGATAAGAGTGGTGGTTATGGTTGAGAAGAATAGGATGATGAGGAAGAGAGGAGAAGCCATGGGTAGGGTAGTTGTTGGATAACAGAGGAGACTTTTCCGTTGAAATGAAAAGGCATACCACGCTGGATACAAAGAAAGAAAAAACGGGGAAAGCAAAGTAGTAAAATTGAACGTGGCCAGGATGGCAACTTTTTTTAATAAACAAAGTTCACCTCACCTCACTTGGTTCGGGGGCTAACCTGATATGAGCCGGCTCAAAGAGAGTCTATAGAGTTACTTATAAAGGGCTAACCTGATCTGTGCCTGCTAAAGGAGAGTTTATAGAGTTACTTATAAATCACCAGGTGATAAGGTTATTACATGCTCAAATTAGTATCGAAATGGGCAAAGGTTCAATTTGTGCAATCAACTACTACTTGTATTTTGGTGCAATAATTTGATGTGTAATCCATCAGTGTGATTTATTTACTTAACATATGTTCTTAATTCTATTTTTATGTTGTTCCTTGTACTAAAAATCACATTAAAAATAGGAAAAACTCTAATAAAATGACAATTGAATATTAAAAGAATAAAAACAATCACAAATTTGTGAAAAGACAAAGGAGGGATTGTTCCTTTGATAAACTCGCTAGTTATTTGCGCTCCTCGAGTAATTATTTGGTAAAGTAGTTAGTATGATTTTTTTGGTCAAAAAGTACTCTCTTTGGTCACTAATATAAGAGCCCAAAATTTAAATGGTTTTGGTCCTTAATATAAGAGCTCATCTCACATTTTCTTTCCATTTAATGTGTTTTTTCTTACTTTGCACTTAACTCTCTTTCATATTTAGTAATGCTTATGTATTTCTCTCTCTTAAGAGTATCACAATAAATTCGAGCAATATTGGAAAAGAAACATTAACTCCAGACACCTAACTAACATTCACATGTTTCCTTAAGAAGCGTTTTTTTGCGGCTGACTCTTATATTAGGGACCGGAGGGAGTAGTTAGTATGATAATAGTAAACAACACTCCTTCTAAGCAGTGAAAAACATAATTAATTAATCATGTCACAAAAGTGATTATTTGCACTTCCTATGTAGTTAACTATGTGTTAAACTTCTTAATCCCAAATAAGGAACAATCCATCTTTTGTACTTTTACAAAATTTGTGACCCATTTTTGTCATTTTAATATTCAATTGTCATTTTATTATTTTCTCTTTAAAAATATAGGATTGTTAATTAAATTTTCTAATTTTTAATGATTTATTAAAACTTTAATTTAGTCTTTGTAACAAAGCTAAAATGCCTTTTCTAGTTTGATTAAAAGTCAAATTTATAATATAACACATAAGTTTATATAAAAGTATCACCTTTTCTCTTAATTTAGTATGTGCTTAATCTCACATTTATAACAATCATATTTATAATTTTGATGATATTAAAGGTAAAACCATATAATCATATATTATGTATATGTAATTTTTCAGGAATTTAAAAATTTTCCCACATGGCCTTGTCAATTATGGAGATAATTAAATGTGTGGCCCCGTATTCTTTACAATGGGCAATTCGGAGTATTACTCTACCAGAGCTTCCGTGTAATGCAAATCAAGCAATCCTAATTCCTAGCCTAGCCTAGCCCATTAGTTGTTGTCTCCCGCGACCACCTTAGCCCCACGGTTGTATAAAACTATAAATATAAATGCGGCAGAGCAAGTTGCACCGTCCATATTTTTTTTTTTTTTGACCTCATGTTGGAGTAGAACACACATTAACCAATTCACTATATGTGCCACAAGTGTGACAATACTATTAATATAGACCTATCATTTTAGGGGTGAAAATACAGGCAAGTTTACGCCCACACTCAGAACAGCAGGCTCATACCAGCCCATTTAATTAAAACGACTGGACTAGCCGGATGGGAGGAGCCCAAATTACTAACAATAATCATCATATCCTTCCTAAGAACATATAGGGTCCGGTTTCTCTCCTTTTCTTTCTCTTCTTTTCTCTCTTTTTCCCTTTCATGAGTCATTGAATAAAATATCTAGTGGTTCAAATTCAATGTTTTTACAACAATAATGTAATTATGATAATATTTTAAAATGTAATAAATAAATTTAATCTGTCAAAATTTTATGTAAACTGTAATAAACTGTTCAGAACTGTAAATTACTATTATAAATTTAAATTTATTTTTTAAAACTGTCATGAATTATTCACACCAAATTTTGACTGATTAAATTTATTTATTATATTTTTAAGTGTGTTGATAATTATTTTAGTATTGTGAAAACATTAAAAATATGAACCATTAGATCAAATATCCAATGGTGTCAAAAGGAAAAGGAGGGAAAAGGAGAGGGAGGATGAGGAGAAAACCCTCTCCCGGAACATAGCATATGATTAGTTGATTACCAACCTACAAGAAATACGAACTCCACCTTCGATGGTTCAAATTTGAAATAAGTCTATGGATTATACTATTTGAAGATCAAATATCCTGGAGGAAAGATATATATAAATAAACATTTGCATTGAATCTGTCTGTACAGTTCAAATATCGTGTTCATATTTATACATCCGTGTATATATATATATATCTAAAGAACAAATACACGACTCTCCGCTGCTGACAAAACCCCACCCGTTAGCTTTAAACCGTATACTCACCATTCAGTACCAAAACCCAGCAGTAAGGAGCAAATTCCAAATTCACAGTGCTACATAAACCTAGGAAAAACCAACCTTCATAACATTCCACATGAAGGCAAAAAAAAACAGAGAAAGCCCCAAAAAGAAATAAAGAATATTGGAAGAAACATAAATACGTGAGAAACAAAAAACATTGTTGAAAGAATAAAAAAGGGAAAAAAAACTATTAGGTGGTCATGGAAACATGTCATGGTCAACATGGCAAAGCTCCTTGCGAAGTTTATGTGAAAAAAGCCTACAAGCATCCATGCTTAAATCAATAGCCGCAGAGAGTGCAATAAACAAAGCAGCATCGGGCGTGCAAGTCACGTGCTGTGCACCCACCTGAACCACCGGTTTACTAACTTTCCCTTCACCCTCCACGGTCGAGCCCATAACAAACCCTTTCCCAGCCCACCTGGTCGAACCCAACCCACAATCCTTCAAAGCCTTATAGTCAATACAAAATCTCCCTCCCTTCTTCATACTCATTGTAGCTTCGGCCATTGGAATCCCACTAGCCGGTCCATTTTCAGTGACCAGCTCGAACTTGTAGCCCAAGCCATCTGTGGGGCCCCTTTCACGCCATGCCTCAAGGCGCCCCCACGGTTTCCAGCTGCTGACGGATGAGCCGTTGGGCCGGAGTATGAGCCATGCTCCTGGGTTGGACCGGGACACCCGGTCTGAACCGGGTGAGGGGACAAAAGGTGTGACCATAGAGGCTGCAGCCACTGGTGAACCGGAGAGATCGTGGATTATTACCATCCAGCCTTTTCTTTCTCTTCCTGTTCGATCTCTGTCTCCAGTAAATGTTCTTCTAAATTTCCATTTGCTACCATTGTTTCCAAAATCCGATGGAAGGGACCTGGATTAAAAAAAATAATACATTCTTTATTAATCCAATGTACAGCATTAATGATTGAGTATGCTATATGACAAGTTGATTAAGATGTCAAACGTAGTTAGGATGATTAATTAAATAGGAAGAGATTCGAGAGTACAGCAAGATACGAGCACATGGCAGGGAATCAGAGGTAGTTATGTACTTATGTTACACAGTTTAGAAGATCACAATTTGTATGATTGATTTGACTACATAATATCAAATAAAACTGGGTGCGCAGCCTAGGATCACTCAAATGCTGTTTATTTTAGTTTAGCGGGAGTTGGGGTTTACTTAATATATTGGCCGGAGGAATCAAGAGAGAAAGGGAATATAGTAAAATAAAGTGAAGGATACAATAGAATGCACTCTGATTCTCATGGTCAAAAAAAGCTAAAGAACAAGCATACATTTTATTCCGATGTATAAAAAAAGAGAGCATGGAAGCATACATATTGGGATCGGACTGATTAATTTATTCATGGACGATAGATTGTTTTTTTTGGAACACTATGGATGGTTTAATGATAAATAAAGAAAAGAATGTTAAGTAACTTCACGAGGTTAGGGCCTTGGAGGCTTTTAATTTAATGTAGGGTTTAGCTAAAATTACGGCCAATGATGTGTTATTATCAGGAAGCAGGAAGTCCGCACCAAATCGTTTCATTCACGATTGTGTCTTTTTCGTAATCTATAATCCATTAGTTAATAGTAATATTTCTCATCACCTTTAATTTTTTACAACCCCAAATGAAATATAATACTACCTCCAGTCTTAAATATTGGACCTAGTTAACTTTTTTTTGGAGAGATTAAGGTTGCGAAATATGTTATTAAATGATGACATATTTAATATATTTTTAGATAATCCATTACTTTATAGATAAAATAAACTAGTCTGAGGTAAAAATTAGGTAAATCAATTTATAATTAACTTATTTTTTGTTTTTTTAGGATTTTCCAAAAAAGTCAACTAAGTCTTATATTTATGACCAGAGGGAGTATTAAAAAGAAGTGATAAAGACAAACATAGATGAATGCGACAAGTATCTCAGGAATAGGAAAGTAACGACAAAAGGCTATATCAGCATTGCTGTAGAGTCTGTGAAATGGAAAATCGTAGTCCGATGAAAATAATGGAGTTAGCTTTCATGTATCCAAAAACAAGAGAAAAATCAATAAACGATGACGACATGATTCAGAAATCCAGATAATGGCAAAAGAGTGAACAACTAAGCAAAGAAAGTAACATGAGATGATGTTGTGATACTACTAAAGAGATGAAATGCCTTATCTAGGCCATGTGATGATAGGTTGGTACGCAGCTAAAGATATAGACAAGGCAGCCCACATGTTGCCTGCTCCCTCACCTTAATTCCTTCCCATTCACCCCTCACCTTAATTATTACCTAAATTGTTGATAAAAACAATTATTACCCAAATTCATCTACCTCCCCAAAACAACCGCTAATTAACACATTTGCATTTTAGTGGTACCACACTAACAAAAGTACGGAAGAGAGGATTTCCTCAGAATTTTTCTCTCATTTTCCCTCAGAATCCTCAATCCAACGGTTCAGATGATGTCAACATCAAATATAATTACATAAATAATACTCTATTCTGTATTTAATATCGACATATATGAGGGTTGGTTTTAATTATCCTAAACATAAAAATAATTTTTCCTCAAAATTTCCGCTAAATTAAAAACAAGCATAAAATAACGAAGGGTATGAATAAATATATATGATTATGATGTTTTGATAATAAATTACCATTCTAGTTGAAGTAAATAACATTATTAATCTAATCAAATTATGCAAATCCCTGTTGCGTACCTTGACCTGGAATTTCGATCTGCACTGAACTTGCAACTAAAAACAGGTTGTCTAATATTCCCTTGAATCTGAAAAACCACGGGACTACACTCCGGTTCACCCCCGAACTGAAACACAAATCTTGGGTCCGGTTCAGACCGGACCACAAGATGAAGCTGAGCCGAGGGCTTCATGGGTTCATTCCTCCCAAGAGAAAACCACCCATTATGAAAAGTAAGAGGACGAGTCAGAGCATCAGAAAGGTCAATGCTCACAAAAACCCGACCCAACAACTTCGACCCACTCACACCACACGTGTGGCCCATCCGGCCCGCGTAGACCGAGACACGAAGCCCGACGGGCTTTCCAGAAAAGCGCCGGATAGAGTCCCCGTCAAGGTGGAATCCAGCGGCGGAGGTGGTGGTTTCCGGCGAGAGGTCGCCGGTTGATGAGCAAAGACGAAGGAGAGCAGTTTGTGATGGGAAGTTGGTGATTGTGATTTTGCAGAAACATGGTGTGGTTGATGGGTGAATACCTGAAGTGGGTGTGGGCTTTGTTATTGAAGGAAGCTTTAGAGATAGAGATTCGATCATGAGACGTACAAATGGACATGGATCCATAGTACTATGTTGATGTTGTTGTTATTGTTGTTGGTTTGATTAGTTGGAGTGTTTTTGGGGGAGAGAGTGAGAGAGTGGAGATGGGAAGAAGAAGAGAGAGTAGAAAGCATGGAACTTTATGGACTCAAAATGAATGTTTGTGTATGCATGTGTGAGCTTAAAATGATTCCAAGAGGAGAAGATTTTTGCTTTTTCTCTTTCTCATGGTTCATGGCAAATTTTATTTTGTGATTTTCATGTTGCATTTGTCTGGGAAAACGACAGAGTGACAGAATGCCATGATGTATAAGGTGGTAGATTGATTGTATATCCAATATTTGTAGGAATTTACTGTTATAGCAAAAAAAAATCAATTTGGCAAAAAAATAAGTAAATAAACTAATACTTTTTTTAGCACAAAATAAACTACTCCCTCCGTTCCTAAATATAAGACCTAGATAACTTTTTTTTGGAAAGATTAAGGTTGCAAAATAGGTTATTAAATGATAACATATCTAATATCTTTTTAGATTATCCATTAGCTTATAGGTAAAATAAACTAGTTTAAGAGAAAAAATTAGGTAAATCAATTTATAATTAACTTATTTTTTGTTTTTTTATGATTTTTCAAAAAAGTCATCTAGGTCCTATATTTAGGAACAGAGGGAGTACTACTTTGTAATGCTACAAACTAATAAATTTTATATACACGGATAATCCATTAGAAGAAAATAATAGTAAGGTAAACTTTACTATATTTTACTCAAATTGACATATGAAGTTGTGACTTACTTTATAAAAATTAATCCCTCATTCACAGCATATAAGCCAATTTTAATTGAATTTTATTTTCTAAAAAATATTTAAAATTATTTAAAAGCAATAAATAAATGTATGTGAAATTCATATTTTTTAATGAATTAAATTATTTGGAGGAATCGAAAACATACTTATTTTGTAAAAATTTCTCATTTATTTAAGATTGATAATGTATCATTCAATGCAAAAAACAGAATGATGATGAAAAATATAATAAAGAATGTATATGATAAATTAATAAATGAGTAAAAATACAATTAATTTAATAATTAAATAAAATCAAATAGAACTTTATAAAAATGAATGGAATAGTTAAAAATGACTTTATTATTTTCAAAGAAAAATAAGACTCTATAATTAGGGTTGGAGAGTAATAGATGACTAGTTAGAGTAGTTGTTTAGTTGTTATTTGTTTATAAAAAAAAGTAATAGTTGACTACAAATTAGTATAAAAAAATTTTATATGGAAAACATAAAAATGTAATAGATCTGGAAGATTTATATGCATAATTATACAGGTAGGTAAAAGTGACAAATATTTATTGACACGATTTTATTGACGTTGGATCCAAAAGGCATCGAAGTTCCATCATCAAGGAAAATTTTGGGATTTTTTGTTGAGCTTATATAAATTTCTGGACTTGAAATATGCAATTTTCTTTGGTAAAATAAAATATGCATTTTTCAGTTTTTACATCTCATCCCAGTATGAATACTCAAAGAATAATTGACAACTCTTTAGATTTACGCAATATATTTTATTTAAAAAAAAGCGATTTATAATTTGTGCAAAGTTTATTACTAATTACTATATGTGTGTGTATGACTTTTATTGCGCCATTTTTATCTAGAGTTAAAGTGCAAAAATGCTCACGTAATTGTCACGAAGGTGTAAAAATGCACACGTAAAATTTTTTGGAGCAAAACTTCTCATCAAATTTTGTAATTGAGTAAAAAATGTCTACCACAGTTAATTTTTTTACTTTTTCACTCATCATCTTCTGTCATGTCATCATCACACATGTGCAAATAAATACATAAATTTGCCACATATTTTAGTCAGAGATAAATCGAAAGAAAATGATCCATTAAAAAGTCAAAAAATTAACTATGATGACTATTTTTGCCTCAGTTTAGTTTTGCTCCAAAAAATTTTACAAAGGTATATTTGTACCTTAGTGACAATTATATGGACATTTTTACACTTTAACCCTTTTTATCTACGTAGCCATTTGACCGATTGACTGTTATTATTTCATATATATGTATACAAGAAATGTTATACGATAACGATGCCAGCTATATTGATTTCAGAAAAGTACTGTAGCTATAAATGTGTAATGATATACATCATCATGAAAATATTGCTGCTTCTGTTCGTATAATTTTGTTTCTATATATACGATTGTAAAAATTAAATGTCAAGATATAGCTTTTTTTATAAATTGGCTATCAAAAAATATTTTTCTTGACAATTTTATGATAAAGAATTTTTCTTGACAATGTAATTTTTAAATTTTCATGACAATTTATCAAAAAACTAAAGCTTTTTGAATTCTTTTGTAAAAATTAATCTTGACATATGAAGTTGTAACTTTACTTTTCTTGACAATTTTATGGATCTATTTTAAATCCTAAACAATGTTATGCATATTTAATACTTCCTCTTGTCCTACTTATAAAACTACTCCTTTGACTTTTTAGAAAATTTAACGATGTTAATTAAATTGATCACTTAAAAATATCTATAGTTTACTTTTTCTTTAAAACTAACTAATTTGTGATACTTATCATCTAATTACATGTAACTTGTATTATAATTCAGTGATAGATTAAATTTGTTTTCTTATAATTCAAAAAAAGTTAAATGAGTCTTATTTTTAAGATTTGAGGGAGTATCATCATATCAATATAGTCTTTATGGGAGATATTAGGATGTATACCACAGAACAATAAAAAATATATAATAATTAAAAAACATTAAAACTACTGAATTAACATTGAATAAATTATACTCTAAACAATTTAATTTTATTAGGGATATGGAAACACGCCTTCGCACCCATTGAATTTGGACTATACGACGAGAAGAATAGAATAAAAAATTGATGTTATTGAAAAAAATATTGGGAATTAATGTAAGATAAGCTATTAAATTTTTACATATTGCAAAATGTCTTACCAAATGAAATGATTAATGCATTCAATAATTCGTCTTGCACAGAAAATCGTCGTCTAAATTTCCATGCCCTGTGATTGAGCAATTATTGATCTGGTGCCATATCCAACACATAATCTTTAGTTTTTAATCCAAACATTTTTTTTATTTCAGGTCACATGAATATATGCAGCGTATAAAAATAAAATATTGCGAGGTATCGAAAAAATGAACTCATGATTAAACAAATTTATTTAAGTAATTAGATGACAAATAGAAAACGTCGCCCAAAAACAGTTGTGACTTGTGAATAAAGGAAAAAAAAATAAAGACTTCATATATGTTATTATAAGAAAAAAAAAACAAAATTTACTTCACACATTAATAATCATGAAATGAGTTAGTTGTAGGTAGGTCGTTGACAAAGAGTAAAATTGAATTGCAGATTCGTTCCAAATAAATAAAAACTTGCCATTTGAGTTTAAGAGTTAAAAATACGAGATGACGACGGTACCCTTGTGCAATTCATCAATGCGTAAAACACTACGTAAATCATCCACACCAATTCAATGAGATCATATAGAATCTATAGCTAATGCGGTCCTTTAATTTAATTTCAATTAAAAACACAGAACTATACAGTTATGACAACATCCACCGCAAACTGTACATTGTTAGTTTGGTTAAGACAACCATTTCAACCCTCAATTGTGTTGATGCAACTGTGTGTGTGTGTGTGGCTATTAATGTAAGTGTGTGTAAAAGGATGCAAATGAGTAATTACACATAGCGTGGTCATTTGTTGGATGGAGTCATTAAGCTATATTAAATGTACATGTTGCATTGAGACAAATCAAAACCAAAGTGAACTAGACGCATCTTAATCACATACGTATCAGCAAAATTTTAATAAGAAAAATATTTTTCTCAGATTTTTTCTGCATATTACTATAAGGTTAAATTTTTCATGCCACGCAAAAAACAAAAGATCATATTATGAAGTGTGAAAGGAAGATTTGATTTAATAAATATAAGGAAGTTAGTGACTTAGTGTAAGCATGATTATTTTGTTAATGTTTATTCAAAAATTTAGCCCTAGTTTTTAAAATAATTAGTAATACTATTTGAACTGGTCATAAACATTATATTTCAATATAATTTATTTCATCCTTATATCTTTCACTATTCTTAAATATTCATATTAATCAAACATATATTAGAAGAGTTTGCACCAATATATAGTAATAGACACTTTTAAGGAAAATGATTTAAGAAGGTCAACCATTTGAAGGATAACTAGATTTTTAACAAATCAATTTTAACTATTTTTAAAAGAAATTGTTAATTTTAACTAAATCATTAATATATCACAAATCGTCAAACATGTTTAATAAATAAGTAATTAATTTTAACTGATGTTTGAATTAGTAAAGTAAATCGTATATGAAGGATAACAGTTGGTAGACATGCCAATAGAAAAGGTGGGCGACTTGGTAGAAATAGAATTATAGTATTAGCTAGGGGGTGACTGAGTGACCCTAGCCAGTGTTGGTCCAACCCTAATACATGGAGATAGCATAATTAAAGAGAATTAAGGAGGTCTGATATTGTGGCATGTCGAGTTGAAAATTATTAGCGGAATGAGATTAATTATTAGATGAATGGGAAAGGAAGTTTGGTGGCATTATAAGATTTGAAGCTTGAAAAACGATTGATTTGAGGGAGTGAGTAAATGAATGGAATGGGAAATGATATGGTCGTTGCTTGTGTGATTATTTCAAGATAGGTGGATGGGGTCTAACCTACAGCTGGATGAAGCCTGTAAATTAGTTAATTAATTAATTAAATCCATTTATGAGTACTACTATTACTAAAACACATTCATATATATAGCTGGAGATTTGAGGGAATAATTTATTTTCAACGCCGTTGTGGACGGCGTTATTGGTACTTATATTTAATTAATGTAACTCCTAATTCCGAATCTCACCTTGTTTTTTTTTTTTTGGCCAAAATCTCACCTTGTTTTCTTTTTTTTTTTCTTTTTTTTTTGGCCAATGAAATCTCACCTTGTTTTCTACACATATGCACCAAACCAATATATATAAATCAGACTTGTCCATGTATAAAAGAGACCGTGACTAGAAATATCAGTCTCTTTCCCTATCTCATAGTACTTTCTTGTTTGAATAAAATGTGAACAATAGCTGTACTACTCATAATTAGCGTGAAGTCTGAAAAACGACAAAAGCCAATTCCTTTCTCAACTCCTTTATCTAACGATGAATTTTAAACATTTTTTTTGGCCAAAATGAATTTTAAACATTTGGAACATCTAAAGGCTGATATGTACATAATTTGATATTTGGGGCACCAGGGAAGGTGCAGGTTAGAAATTTGTTTTGATGACCGCTACGAGATTGTAGACTTCATTGTACCCTTGAGAAGTTGAAGTGATGGTCGGTGGTAAAGTCAGGGATGTTACAATGCGTTGTACTACCAAAAAAGTAAGTAAATAGTAATTGGCCTGGGGGCTGGAAATTGTGTGTTAGATGGGGAACAGAAGAAATACTGGATGATAATACCAAGAAATTGGTAGAGTTAGGGGACTGAATGATATGGTAATTAAGAAAAGGACATAGTTATTAGTAGAGGGCATGCAACTTGAGGTGGTAGTCTCTAAATAAGATTTATTAGAGCGTGAGCATGATGGCTTTGTGGGGGGCAAGCATGGTGCTCTGTCATTTCCCCCACTTTGTTTCCTTCCTACGCTATTATCCTACACTTCCCCTCTTTTTCATTATCACAAATAACCCTGAATCAATAACTTTGTTTTAAGCAAAAATGGAATCTATAGGGTAGAGAGGAGAATTCATTTGGTCTTATTTATAGAGTAACTCATAAAGTTTTTCATGTAAATATGCAATTTTGACTTATTTTCATTTGGTGTAGTAGTTATTATTAAATTAGTTGGTGTGAAGTTATAAAGTTGTCAAATTTTGAGCATTAATAATGAATTTCAGTGTGTTTGGTTAGTGTTCATCGTTATAATGGCAAAACACACACACACACAAACACTCCAAGTGAGCCAAAATATAAATACTCCATCCGTTCCTAAATATAAGATCACTTTGGGGAAGTGGATAAGTTCCTAAATATAAGATCACTTTCTATTTTGTCTTAATTTTGGTCCAAATTACCCATATACTTCTTAGCTCCCTCACTTCTCTCTCAAATCCCTATTTGTCTTTTAAATTTAAGTGAGACGTATTTTGGGAAGATCATGTAATCCTAATTCATTGGAAAATCTTCCTTAATCTCTCCAAATTAGGCAAAGTGATCTTATATTTAGGAACGGAGGCAGTATTAAATAGAATCCTGTGATAATAAAGTATTTTCAGTTTTGAATCTGAATATATGAATTGTAGGCATAGAATCCTGTGATAATATTACGGATGAGCAAGACAATCCGTTTTGTAGGCATATATATCATTGTGTTTCTACTCCGTGATTTCACTTTATATCACTTCCCACTGTGCATCTCGCTCCTGTGTTAATTATCAGCACAATTTGGTTAGTTAAAAGGCAACACTTAATCGCTCTTCAGTTACAACTACTCTTCCTATTTTCAACCCCTCGTTCATTTTTTCTCCATTTGTCTGGTTCCATATTATTATAACCTCACATTTACACTTGACATCCTTCAATTGTCATATTTCAAACCAACAAAAAAAAATCAAAAGTTATTGCCATAGGGCCAAGAGTTAAAAATATGTTCTTTTAAACTAGTTCATAATATGTATGTTCATTTAAGTTGTTATAAGCAAGGGGAGAGAGTGAAGAGGACAAAGCAAACCAAATCCGACATGCATATATTGAGTCGTACTCACTATGTAGTCTTTCTGAAGTGCCAGCTTGAGTGGGGTCCCCATTTCCATGAGGGAAGCGTGCATGTCACGTGATTCTCTCGTCAAAATCATTCCGCTAATAAATGAATAGATAGTTAAGGCCAGGGACCAGCCCAGTTTTGAAGTCAGTGAAGAGGAAGGTTGGCGGGGAGACAGGCCATTTGGGCTGTCCTTTGGGTCCATGTAAAAGATTGAGTCTGGATTGTGTGGTCCACTGTGGGGCCCACGCCTTTATAGTTTGCACTAATTAATTTCTCTCAATTACCCCATTTATGTTGTGATATCCTCTCATTCCAAATATTGTTTCCTCCCCCTTTCTCTCATCATAAATGTAATTAGATATAAGCATCATACATAATTAATTTCATGTGCATTGACATTTGACGGTGGGGACAGGACAACTCGATGTGAACTCTTATATTTCTAATAAAACCGATTTAAAATTTGGACTCTTATAATATGGTCCGGATAAAGTATTTGATGAGGGTAGTTGGTATCTGGGATTTTAAGACATTTTGAATATTTTTAACTAATAGTTTTGGTCTGTAAGAAATTTTAATTGATGTCATTTTTAAGTGCTTTTCTTGTTATCGCTTTAGTTCAGATAATGAAATATGTAGATCATGAAAATAGTTGAACTTAATTAATACATTTGAAATACTCCCTCCAGACCTTATTATAAGTCACCAACTACCTACAATTTTTTGTTCTTAATATATTTCACCAACCGTCACATTAAATGTTTTTTCCCAGTTTACCCATTTTATTAATGGAGATTTAAAATTGAAAGTGTGAAATACATCATTTAAGGAAGGGTGAAGTAGGAAAAAGTGACAAATTTAACATGAATTTTAAGACTCAACTACCATTCCTTGGTATGTGAGAAATGTGTAGTTGATGACTTATAATAAAGACTGAAGGGAGTAATTCTTTGGGACAATTGCACTTAGGTCCCCAAATAAGAGACTTAATTTCAAAGAGGTCTCAAAGAGTTATTACCACTTGTTAATGAAGGTTATTGCACTTGTTAATGGAAGTCATTAACAACACCTTGAGACTTCTTTTAAATTAAGTCTCTTATTTGGGAATGTGTTAAAATCCCGAGAAGCGCTCTCATTGGGAGATGGAAGAACACTGCCTATGTACGTGAACATCACTTTTACCTCTTAAGTTCTGATTAGTTGATTGTCAATTAGTGTCGGATTACCGGATGATGTTAAAAAAAAACAATAGGCTTACGTGAACTATTAATTGGACCTGCCATGTCACCATGACCACTCATAACTAAAATTTGATAGTTAAGACTTAAGATTCTTAATATGGGGTGGCATTGCTCCATTTTATTGCATTTGGGACAATATTAATCCAAAAAAACTTTAAAAACTCAATGGTTCGTAGTTCAAATTTCCGGCACAAATATGACTTTTATTCCTAGAAAAAGCTCATTAAATATTATGAAAAATTTAGACAGCCTCATTAAAAAATGACACCTATTCAAATTTTAACGAAATTATACACACATAGGGGGTAGAGTAGCGATTAGTAGGAGTGAATCATTTTGCGTCGTACCTTTAATCATTGATCATTAACAGTCGGGCCCTGAAACCACAACCACAACAAACAGGACCTCCAATATCCAGCTTTTAAAATTTGATGCAACGTATCCCAAGTCACATGGACACAAGGCCAATCTCCTATTAAACCAGGAGAATAAAAAGCTTTTGTTTCTCTCAGCAGTTTTTTCCTTGAATTCTTTGTTTTCGCCTGATTTTTTTTCGTTTGCTTTTTCTTGCATGTGATTTCTTATAATATGTTAGAAACAAAAACAGATTTCTTATAAAATGAGTACTATGGGAATCCCCATTCATAACTTACTGCCCAATATGCAAGTCTTTTTTTAATTTCAACATGCAACTCTTTGCCCTTCGTCGGTTATAAGTTATCTACACAATCCAATCGGAGACCCACACCACAACCATGTGCCATCACAAACATCATCTTTCACCATTACTCCTCTAGAAATTTAATCTTTCACCGCATTGTAAAAGATAAACAAACTCTTAAATTTAATCAACTGTCTCAAAATAGTAGTGCCTTTTTATTTTATATAGTGAGTGACAAAGTAAAAATTGTACAATCATATAATACATGTGATTGTACAATTCTCACTGTTCCTTTTGATTTTTTCCTTATTTTTTCGTGGGAATGGACCATGCAAAACAGTGAAGTCTCTCATATTGAAATGCTTTCTTTGATCTATACTTTAATTTAAGGTGCCTACTTTTTTAATTATTTAATCATCTTGAGCACATGACCGGTCACTTGATAAGTTCTTGCGAGACCTTATGTACCGAATATGTAAGCAAAACATATTTCAACAGTACTGGGATCTGATTGAGTTGATATTTCATATATTGGGCCTTCTTGATCCAGCATAGGACAAGGGACTCAAGGCCCAAATAAAGGATTTCAATAGACGCTAAGTGGATAAACCTAGCCTATCTTTTTTTTTTTTGGTTTTCCAAGGGTATCCTACCCGCGTGTCAACTGAGATTAATCCCTCGCTGTTCTGAAGCCCCATACAAGGGGCAGACAACTGACCTGTGAATTTGCTCCATTCACAAGGGTTAGGGATCGAACCCTCAACCACTTGCTTAAAGGACGAGAGTACTTGCCACTCAAACCAACCAGGTTAACCTACCCTATCTTCCCCACAAATCTATTCGGTATTATATACCAAAGAGTAAAAATACACTTGGTAGTCCTGCATTTTACGGCATGTTATGCAAATGTTTCATACCGTTAGAAATTTTATTTCTTTCCAATTTTAAGGTTGATATACAAAATCTAAAATTAAATATATTTTTTTGTATCATACAAAATGTTCTTAGAATTTAAAGTTGACAATACTACAGGTTTAAAGTTTCAGCAACAATACCACTATAAACAACCACATGAAAGTGAAGCAATTATTAAAATCTAACTTGGATTTAGATGTATGAAGAAGAAAGGCAAAACGGCATTTGCACATTTCATCAAGTCTCTACATATCTAACCTCTACTAATATTAAATGTATTTTTATTATATTACACAAATTGTACCCTTAGAAGAAGATATCTACATTATTACCCTTCTCTTCTAAAAGCTTTGGTGAGTGATTTAAGAAGATTTTAGGATGGAGGATATGCTCTTAAAATCCAAATCACCACAATTATATGGTGGGAGGAAAATTAACATTTTTCTCCGTATTAGCACACCGACTTATGCCTGTCTCTGATATCATATATAATCTAAATTTTTGTAGAGTGAAAGTACAGTCATAGTACTCCATCCATTCTCAAATATATAGTCTCTTTGACTTTTTCGATAATTCTACGAAAGCTATTTAAAAATTGATTTTCTTAAATTTTTCTTTAAACTACTTAGTTTCTTTTTGACGAAATTAAACTAGTTTATTTGACTTATAAATTAACATATGATCTAAATAATAAGTAAAATATGTTATGATTAAGTGTTTTATTTCACTTTATTAATTTCTCTAAAGAAAAAAGTCAACTAACTTGTTTTTATATTAAGGAATGGAGGGAGTAGTACTTTTGAGGTAAAAAAATGATATAGTAATATTTTTATGAAAAGAAATTAGGTTCACACAATAATTTCTTTTTCATTTGAAGACATTTTTGTTTGAAAGTTTAATTTATTTGAGGTGGTTGTAGCATTTTGCAAATAGGAGAGAGATGATATTAAGGCAATGACAGTGAAATGACTTATAAGGATCATCAATGAATGTGCAAAAATAGGGTAGTAGAGGATAAAAAAAGAGATGCTAAAACGAAGGAGGAGATGAAAACATAGCAAATTGAATTGACGGTTTAACCCAATCATCGCAATGAAATCTGCAAAATCTCCCGTATTTAAATTCAAAATCAACACAATTTCAATTCTCACATTCACAAAAGAAAAAAACCATTTGAATTCTCATTATTTCTCATCACCAAAAGAGAAATTAATCTCATCAATTCCTCCATAATGTCTTGGCAATCATACGTGGACGAGCATTTGATGTGCGACGCCGGCGACGGTCACACCCTCGCCTCCGCCGCCATCACCGGCCACGACGGCTCCGTTTGGGCTCAGAGCGCTAATTTCCCTCAGGTCCTTTATAATTCCTTTCATCTCATCATATAATCGCCGGATCCATTATCAATGTCATGAAATTTTGAAATCAATTTTTTGAAATGTGTCTTTTGACTTCTTTCTGAGCTGATTTTTAATAGATTTTACGAGTGCTTATTTAGTCATTGATATTATTTTGGAATGTTTTGTAAAAGCCGGAAAAGGCTCCTAGTCATAGTTCAACACGGTCGAACCGTTAAAACCGATGGTTGGACCCGGTAACCGTTGATCCGAAATGTGAAGCGGTCGATGGTTGGACCAGTCCAATCGTCCGGTCTAGTCTAGCCCGGTTCTTACAACACTGGTTACATGTAAATATTTTTTTGTAGCCTTGACTTATATTGATTGATGACGTAGGAGTGAGTTGTTTGTGTTTGTGAGTGTGATAATTGAGCTTTGAAGGTGTGATCTCTATGTTTTGTTTTTTACAGTACAAACCGGAGGAGATAAAAAATATCATGAAGGATTTTGACGAGCCAGGTCATCTTGCGCCAACAGGATTGTATCTTGCAGGCAACAAGTACATGGTCATCCAGGGAGAGCCTGGAGCTGTCATTCGTGGCAAAAAGGTAAAATCATTTTATCATTTCAATTAATTCTATATATCTCAAGCTAAAATAAATTTTGTCATTATAGGGAAGGAGGTAAAAATGAAGGGACACAAGTTGTTCCCAAATAAGATACTTAATTTTAAAGAAGTCTACAGAAGATGTTAATGACTATTATTAACAATTGTAATAGTCTTCATTAACAAATGGTAACAACTCCTTAGGACTTCTTTAAAATTAAGTTTTTATCTTGGATCTAGATGCAATTGTCCTTTAAATAAATTATTATGCAATGGTGCTTTTGGTCTTATTATATGATTTTAACAAATCTAATATAATGAGGTTATGTAATTTAGTCTTATAGTGAGTCAGCACTCAGCATTTGTATATGTATACGAAATAGAAGCCACTAACAACTTAGATGTCAATAGAATGAAGGACCGTGCCAATTTTATGACTGTGAACTACAACAGTGTGAGCCAAAGAAAATAGTCGTGCCTCATTCAATTTATTATATTTATGATTTGCCTTCTATGTTGTTACGCGAAAGTCAAATTCGATTTTTAAGACTTCAAGAACTTTTTTTGGACCATGAACATCACATGTGAAGAGGCTCTTTTCTTCAGTACTTAAAAGATCTAAGCAACCCGGCAATGAACTTATGTAGAAATTGTCTAACCTTCTTGATTGCCATCTTCCATTCTCGTACAAATATGTGAAAAGGACAAAGGTTCACTACTTGAATGAGGGAATATCTTACTTGTCTTTATTCAAAATTAGCATTTAATTACATGTAATTCTTTAGCCCCTGAATTAACCCAATAGGAGAGGAATCTGGTTGGTGTTGAGTGATTAACCCTATATATTTTGTCTAGTTTGTTTTTCAATGGAACTGACTTTTGTGGATTGGGCAGGGATCTGGAGGTGTCACCATAAAGAAAACTGGGCAAGCTCTAATTTTTGGCGTCTATGAAGAACCCGTCACTCCTGGACAATGTAACATGATTGTTGAGAGGCTTGGAGATTACCTCATTGACCAGGGTCTGTAGACCTGGGTCTCCAATGATTGGGATTTTGAACAGTCACCTTTTAGCACTAAACTTTTAATTTTTTTAATCTTGGCATGCATCAAGATCATCTACTTTTTTCATCTCCATTAGTTGGGAGTTGTTGCAGATCATGTCCATGTAAGACTTAAACATTTAATTATTTGAATTTTCTGATGTTATTACGTTATTTTCAACAATATGTGTGACTAGAGTAATAAGCACTGATCTCTCCCCCCTCTTTCTTCCTGTATCGTGCTCAAATCTGATAGTGAAAACATGCTAGCTAGCTACTTTTCAATTAAAAAAGTGGTGAAAAAACATATGGCTACCTGCCTGCCTGGTAGGTTGATGGTCCTTGTGAAATGGAACAAATTTCCTGTTAATCAAGTATTGAGTTTTTTTTAATTAAAAAATTCTGTTTGAGATATGTTTAAATCATATGTACGTGCAAGTATTGAGTGGTTCTTGATAGATTGACACTGTTTTCATTCTGATATATTGATGTAGGAATCAATTCATGATTAAGCCATGCATGAAAGTTAAAGGAAAATTCAATTGAGTAAAATGAGGTAAAGAAAAATTATTTTTAATGCCACTTTGCAATATACATATCTCGATTTGAGGAGGTGAGGTGGTGAGTTTATCCCTAAATATAGCATAAGACTTATTTCAATTTTTTTATCAACACTTATGATATCCTATTGATAGTTTTCAATAGTAAGAGATAGAAAAAAATACACCTAGGTTTATTGTATCAATTTCATGTGATTTTAACTAATTAAATCACCTTTTGATATAATCAAATTAGATAAATATATTTTATATTAAGAAATGATGTAGTAGATTTCACAATAAATTAAAAAAATCACCATATGAGCCCGCATATAAAAGCCCGACGTTCCCTTCGATCTTGCCCCCAACTTTGAGACGGTATGAGATGAGGTGCAAGAGGGTAAGGAAAGGTGTGAATAGGGAAAAATCACTAAATTCTGAAATCCCAATTTAGATCCTCTAATCTGATTTAGGATCTGTTAAATTTCATGGTCCACCTTATAATTTGGCCGGTAAAACTGTCTATGAAATAAATTAAGGTAATGATCCTAAAAACCTTTATTTTCTTATAACTTCACAGCAATGCTTGATTTTTCAAATGCAATAGGTTCATTATTAGCCAGAAACAAATACAACAAGTTCAATAAAAGTTTTTCTCTCAATTATGTATAGAAAATATTTAAGCAGAGGCCATTAGACTTCCACTCGTTCATCATCTGGTTCCACAACTCTACCCCACAGCACTGGGATATGGACTTATTATTGACCACTTTTCCTCGAGAAAAGACACAAGAGAATAAAACTCGATTCCAAACAAATGAGTACATCCGAGACAGCTAAAATATGGACCCATACATCTTTTTTTTCATTCATTCAAGACAACTTTGAAAAGCATTTTTTTCTCCTCTCAAGATCTATCTTTTTGAGGAACCTAAGAGAGAGAAAACAAGCCCCACATTTCCCCATCCCATCACCCAATTTTTCCTTCTTACATGATATCAACGCAGACGCAGTTAACATTTACTTTTTTCCCTATCTAACCCTATGTAAACACAGGGTTAGAGCATAAATTAGGAAAAAGACTTGGAATTGAATTACATCTTCTGGCAGCCATGAAGAGGCATCCTTAATTTAAAAAATAAAAGGACTTACATACAAAATTAAATTACCAGAGATATTTGTTATGTTTTCAACTTTGGCCCAATCTCTTGGCATACAAAAACCTAGCAGCAAGAATATTCTACAGCTGTTAATTTTTTTTTTTGCATCATTACAGCAGTGAGAATAAGTACTAGTTTACATTTTCTTAATCATCTGACAGAAATATATGCTTCCTAAATCATTACCTCCACCACTTGGAATCAAAAGCAGCACACATTTCAACATCAAAATCATGCTGGCCCCTTCATCTCAATACCAGAAAGAGAATCGTTACAATAAGAAAATTGGGACCCCACGATGTTATTTCTCTGTGTGATGATGAAGTTGAAGACATTGCTGTTGTGTTACTTGACATTGTTTTGTTGGAACTGCAAAAAAAATTAATGAAAAGGAGGACTCACGTGTTAAATGGGGAGTCTTATGGTAATTGTATACATATTTTATAGTCTTTCTTGAATTGTCAAATAATTCAACTTACCCAGCTCTCATGTAAATGCAGTTGTCATAGCCTGAAAAATTGACATTAAATCATAAGGTTTCTACAAAAATATTTCAACCAAGAACATAACTAGATGTCAGTTAGAGGCTAAAGAACATTATTCATCAACAAAATTCCAGTGTTTCCAGAGTACACGGACCACCCTTCTATTATCTGGCCCTCAGTTAGAATACTACCACATATACGTACTACTATCTTTGTCAGAAACGATTTCAACACACTCAATTCTGAATCACAAGGATGCTTCCACTGCCAGCATTCAATCACACCCCCCTAAAAAACGGGCCAATCCAGTTCTATTCTCCACTTAGAGAGGGTACTTAGAGAGGGTGCTGGGGAAGAGAATATATTAATCAGCCTTACAAAGAGGTTGATTCGAACCCGTGACCTCAGACCCCCTAAGACAAGTGAGCTTATCAATGAGCCAAGCCGACCCTTCTAATCACATCCCACTTCAAACTAGAGATTTTTTTAGTGTTAAAGCTTTCAATTTGACTAGCTTTGTCAAAATAGGCATTTCAATTAACATGCTCATATTGAATGATTCTTGCATGAAATGAATATAGAAGAACCGAGCATCACAGACCCACTATGCCAAATTGAATATAGATATCAATTCAATTAGGCATCAGTGTAAGCAAGTGCATGTAAAGAAAAGGCCCAAAGGTATCAATGAATGGGTATATAATGATACCAGAGCTAATGAGCATGTCATAAACACAAACAGACTAAGGAGAAAAAGAATTTAAAAAAAAAGACAGTAAAATGAAAGGCAGAGTTGTTGGTTGGGTAGTGATGAACATACTTGGATCTTTGTCAACTTTTACACCTGTACCACCAAAACTGCAAGCGACATCCGAAGCTCCATTCTGCTGGTAATAGGTATTAAAAGCAAAAGAGGCATGAGAAACTAGATTATCTGGCTCAAAACATGGCTGGCTCGGTTGGATAGCGGTACAGTCCACATTGCCAGGACCACAAGCCCAATCTATGGCATTCTGCAAATCAATTTGTGAGGCCTTACTTGAAGCGATACACCAAGTTGTACCATTTGAACGGGTTATATTTGCCGATGTTGTCATATCAACAGCACCTTTTCCAGTGAAATCCAGGCTATATACACTTGTCTGGTCTGGATAATATAATCCCCAGTTTCTCTCAGATTCCAAGCCAGGCTTTCTGTTTTCATTGAACAATGAGAAAATGTAGACATCTAATTCCTCTCCAGGTCTTGCAGGAGTACCAGTGTTATTGATGACATGCCTTATCAGATTGGTATTATATGTCTGAGCATTATCAGGTGTAGCAGCAGTCTCCTTAGGAGAACCTTTAGAAGGCCAGCCTGTTTCAGTGACCATTACCTTAATTGTTCTGAAATTTAAAGCCATCAGTGCAAAATAAATAGCATCAATCTGCGCATCAAACATGTTCGAGTACAGCAAACCAGTGTTTGGATCAATAACTTCTGAGGATGATTGAAATAGCGCATAATCCAAAGATACTTTTTTGGGGGAATCTCGGTAAGCATAATAAGGATATATATCAATCATAAAAGGTGACTGATTCTCAGCAAGAAATTCTAGCATTGGCTTCAAGAAGTATGCATGGCTACTATTAAAGGCCCCGGCAGAAGGAGGAAATGACCGTGATAAAACACCAAGGGAATGGGTGCTGGAAACTTTAATCCTTTTATGCAGGCCAGCTTTCTTGAGAGCATTAAGGACATTTTTCATGGCAGGTACTACAAAAGAAGAGGCATTATTGGGGGCTTCAGTGACTTCCAATCCAACAGCTATGTACGTGATCTTAGTAGCCGGATAATATGGAAGGATGCTGTTTTTTAGCCAAGTGTCAGCATTTGATTGGAACTGTGAGAATGCAAGTAAATCTGAATTTGTAACCCCAACCATTAGTTCCACCCCAGTGTTAGCAAAGGCCTTGAGAACCTGTATATTAGAATCATATATCCTAATATATTTGATTTTATGAAGTTGAACCAGCTGAGCCACCTTATCGGGTGTAGGGAGATCATCGGCATTTCTTCCATAGCAAACCCCAACAAAACTCCCAGAGCAACAATCTGACAAAACATTTTCCAACATTGTGAACCGTGTTAATTGACTGTATATCTAGGAAACCAGAAGCAACATGTGCATTTTTTTTTTGTGATATAACAATTGTTAGTTGACGTAAAGTCAGGCTACCCAAGTACACAATTTAAAAAATGAGCTTTAGAGGTGAAACTTATCACACTATCGGGTCAATAACCAATTTCTACATATTCAATGCATACCATATAATCTAAGCAGATGCTCAGCTCAGCTCAACATATGAATAATGTCATATAATAAACTGATTACCCACATTGACGTCTAGGAACATCATAATTTATCTTCTAAACGTGATGTGGCTAAATTCCATATTCTAAGGTTTTAGTATCTTACCCTATCTTTCATTTATAACAGTATTTTGACCTCATCCTTCATACCCTTCCCTAGTTTTTTCACTCATTGCAGCCCTCACAGTCACAGATACATGCAGCATTCACCAGATTCATAATTTCATAACTTAAAGAAGACAAACGTTTGAGAAAAAAAATTCTCCATAGATATATATATATCCTATGGTTGAAAACCTAACTATTCCAGTTCAGTTGTTCATGTCATAAATTAAATTCATCTTTTATGCATACAAGTGTGGTCATGTCGCCCTTAATTTGCTCAACTAGCAAAACAAAGGAAGTCTCTAAAGGGTAAAGGTAAAATGATGTCAAAAATTTCAGATTTTTAAAGAAAAGAAGGTGCATAATCCAAAAGTACTTCTCTAAGCTTCAGAAAAAACTGCCATTGCAAAACCAAGTGGAAACAACACAGTTGAAGAAAAGAATGGAAATTTCTCAAAGCAATAGATAAATTTAGTATGCAAAGCTTAAATTTTTAAGAAGCTGAGCTTGAGAAGAAAACCAACATTGCAAAATCTGGAGGAAACAATACATTAATGCATGCAATACTAGAAAGCATTAAAAGCTTGTACTTCAAAAACCACGATCTGACTCAGAAAAAAAAAACCCAACAGAAACCCAGAAGCAGAAAAACACACTACAACCAAAAACCATTCATGCAGAAGCTAAAGGTAAAGACAATGAATAAATGAGGACAAACCCAGAAGTATAAGGAGAAGGGAGGCCAAAAAGATGAGTGTGAACCCTCTTGCCATTACTCCTAACAACTCTAAGGCTTCTGTGGGAAGAAGAAGAAAAGGGAAAGTTCACTTCTTTCTTCTTCCTATGTTGTTCTAGTACTACTTATTGTTGAAATGGAGAGAGGTCCAACGTTCTAATGCTGAGAAAAGTAACGGGTACTGTCGACCTGTCTTTTTTACTCTAAGTGGGGAGAAGAGCAGAACAGAACAGAACAGAACAGAGGCCTCTATATTAGTAGTGTTGTAGCCTATTGCTATTAATTAAGCCTTTTTATTATTTTTGTTTCTAGTCTCACCAATGGCTTGTGTTGAGGGACTGTGATTTTTTTCAGAATACTGAACCTCAGGTTTGTTTATGAATTTTGGTTTAGAGATGCTTCTCGATTCCGGAATTCAGCATATATGTCTGTCCTCTTTGTTTCCCACTATTTCTTTTGGGTGTCCGGAAAATGAAATATTGTAAAAACCAGAATGGAAGGTTGGATTGGACGGTTGGACCAGTCTAACCGTCGAACACTTCATATTTTGACTCAACGGTTATTAGTTTGATTGTCGGTTTGACCATCAGTTTAAGCTTTTCAATTGTATTGAACTATGACTCGAAGGTCTGTCCGGCTTGCCTTCCAGTTTGACTTTTACAATATAATAAAGCTTTGATTTATCCGAAAAAAATAAAGGCTTAGAAAATCGGGGTTGAGGGGCTCCTCACTTGGCACAAAGAAGAAATATGTGGTTGGATGATTGGATTGGATGGTGATAATTTTGGTCACATTTTGAGAATTTTGTATGAGATTGGTCAATTATGTTTGTTGAATTATTGGATTTACAAAAAAATGTGTTTTTACTTTAGCAGAGAGTTTCTATCAATAATGTCCGAGGTATGATTGATTAGTGATGAATTAACAGAAGAAGTAGGATATTGGGATCTGAGAAAACTGAGGGGGCCATCGAAGGGTCTGTGAATGCTAATGAATAATGATGACCAAGTCAAAAGCTTTCTTGTGACTAGTTAGTGGGTGGACCGCTAGGCTATTGCTAAAATGCCAGCTATAGTTAAATTTTGGAGAAAATTAGTAAAATTAACTTGAAATCAGTTTTTAATCTAGAAACATTATGAATATATAATGTTTTAATTTAGTTTTGCTTGTAGCATTAAATTGTTAACATTTAGGAAAAATTAATTTATTAATTCCTCACAAGGGAAGGGACTTAATAGTAGAAAAGTCTCATAAACTCCACATATTAAAGTAGGGTCCCTAAGGACCTTACTTTAATATATTTCAAATACAAAAAGACAAGATTGTCCGTCTAACAAGGTCATGACCCACCCTGTAACAAGTTAATGGGCACGCATTGACGAGGTCATGAGCAGGAATAACAAGGTCATGCACACATATAACAAGTTCATGGGCAGGGGAAAATGGACAATCTAGTCTTTTTGTATTTGAAGTATATTAAAGTAAGGTTCCTATGGACCCTACTTTAATATGTGGAGTTTATGAGACTTTTCTATTATTAAGTCCTTTATGAGGAACTACAAATTAATTTTCTCTAATATGACAGTAAATTTTCATTCAGTTTTTTCAAATTTCGTCTTTAAACCTTCCAATCATAATCTAAGTGAGAGGAGGGCTAATATGATCATATAGCTCCAAATTGTGGGGCATAACGGGAAATCCTTTTGACAAGGACATGACGGATTCTCAATACAAAGGAAATTCTGAGGAAAATGAATGTGTTCCTCTCTTGAAAGTAATTAAGTTAATCATTCCAGACCATATGAAAGTAAGGAAAATAGGTTAATAAATTATAAAGTGTTTAGACTTTAGTACTTTACCATATTTTACTCGCACAATAAAATATACGGACTACAAAGGGTCTCGTAATATATTAATATGATATCTTCCTTTTAGGTTGGAGGTTGTAATTTCAATTCTGCTTGTATATCCAAGTTATTAGTACTTGTTCTTTTAATTATAAAAAAGGAAAATATACACACTAATATATAACAAATTAGCGGTGTAGATAATCATTGAGAAGTCTCACTAACAAAATAGTACTACTACATTCGGTCCTAAATATAAGACCTAGTTGATTTTTTTTTGAGAGGTTAAGGTTGCGAAATTTGTTATTAAATAATGACACATTTGATATATTTTTAGATTATCCATTAGTTTATAGGTAAAATAAACTAGTATAAGAGGAAAAATTAGGTAAATCAATTTCTAATTAACTTATTTTGTCTTTTTAGGATTTTCCAAAAAAGTCATCTAGGTCTTATATTTAGGACCGGAGGGAGTACTATGTAGAGAAATAATACACACGGGAGCACAATGTACATGAATAGACACAGTGGGGTTGGAATAGTTGAAGCCTTGAAGGAAGATGGTTGTTTTTGTAGTTGTCCTACTTGGTTGTCACAGAGTCATTGCTGATCTGTTCAGTTCCAATCTCATGATAGTTTTTTCTTTACTTTACCTTTCTCTTCATTTGTTTCTTTCCTACAAAACAACATATTCTTTCATATATTTTCTTTTTCTCGGCCAATCAGCCATCGTTTTTATTCTCAGTTTATGAACAATAAATTTGTATGAAAAAAGTGTGGATGCAATCGGATGTTGCATGAAGTCCCCACGTAAGAAGTTTTTACGAGTAAGAATGACCTGATAAAGACTCATATGCATAAATTGAATAGACTATATTAATAGAGTGTGGTACTTTGATTTTCCTATTAATATATACTAAATTTTGAGTGATTTTTTTTCCAATTTTCCTTTACAAATTCCACTTGCACATACGTTTCTCCAACATCCCATTTCCGTATGATCCATGAAGTATGCGTGATGACCAGACTATCCAAACTCCGCAAGACAAGACAAACCAAGATACGCCTGTAATCACCAAGTCGCCAACGTTCATTAGATCAAAATCCGTCATCTCTGTGTATAAGAAACTCTAAACAGGTGATTTGTAATTGTTGCTGCATATTCTCAAGTCTCAACTAGTCCCCTGGTTCTAAATAATAAAGATTAATGAGTCAAATCTAGCACTTAACTATTGACAAAAATTCACCTAACATAAACAACAATTTATGGTCTCAAATAGCAACCATTTATTACAAAAATGTTCAAATTTAGCAATCCTTTCAATTTTGACGAGTTTGACCTAATAATGTCACGTCACCGCCCATGTCAGGTCACATTACCCCTATAAATGGGATTTTAAAATTTTTAATAATATTTTCCTATTATTTCCCCATTTAGAAAATCCTAAATTCCAGACTAATAAATTTTCTTCAACTCAAGAGGAATGAAAAAGGCAATGTGTGCCTCTTCAGTTTTTTTTTTGTATTTAACTAGAAACTTTTAATTATTTTAACAAATTTGTAATAAAATTAATATCTTTAACTGACATTTCTTAACTTATTTTCTTAATTAATATATATGGGTTTCCATTTATAAATGATTTCCTAATATATTATTCTGTTATTTTTTCTACCCATAGAACCACAAGTTGGAGGTATTGATAGATTAAAATGCCGTAAACCCCTAAAGACACCTTTTCAATCTACATGTATTAAAATTTAACATCCAATGTTGGAGCAACAAAAATCCATGAGACAACTAATAATATGCTATGCCATTTTTTCCTTAAAATTTATTAAGAGAGTTGATCTTTACAATAAATACAATACATATTTATAAACTTTATCTTTTTTTCGTCAAGAATAAACTTTGTCATATTTCATATAACACATATTAATTCTTTTTCAAAAATAGTCCAGTAAAAAAATATATGAAGTGTGTTTTAGAAAAAAATATAAAATATTAACTAATTCAATTAGTATATTTAATAATCTAATTAATATTTTTATTCGTCTACTTGTATATACAACACTCCAAACTACTATTATACAGTTTTAAGTTTGCTGGAATATAAGCTCACAATATGGGAAAATTCGCTAACTTCAAATAGTTATCACAAGTGCACACTCAAAACTCAAGATCAAAACCATGGATTTCATTCCCAAAAGGTTTAAGATTGATATAATTAAATTATATATAAACACACACACACACACATAAACAATAATTTACACTTGGGTAATGGTCATATTTTCCCTTAAAGTATACATGGAGGATCATGCCTACTCTGAAGTAATTTTCGCTCATATCTACCTTAAGCGTGCATGCAGGACCTTATTCGCCCTTTATAATTAAAACATTGACGTTCAAATATGATATTTTGTACATACTACAAAGACAAATTTGACCCTTCATGCATACTTTGGTAGATATGAACCCTCGTACAAACTTCCAGGGCACATATAAACCCTCGGGCATAGGGGTGAAAATAGGTCAGACCTTAAACAAGTGTCCTTCGATCTGGCCTGATCTAACTCATTCCCACTCATTCATGCATATTTAAGGGTAAATATGATACTTCGTGCACACTTAAAAGACAAATATAACCCTCAACTCATTTAGAGTTTGAAGGCACATTCCCCTTTTATTTGAAAATTATTGGCACATCCATAGTCCAATACACATTGGATCATGAGAAAAATAAAGTCTCATGTGGCACAGTCTCATATAGTCGTCTCCTGAGGCCGCGCCCACCATTGTTTGAATTCATTCATTCATTTTTTATTGTTTAGGCAAAGTTGAGTGCTTCATCTTTTTGCCTCCTTCTGTAACGGCTCTCTTTCTCACAAGTCATAAGCTCTAGCAGCAGTGTTCTCTGTTTTTCAACTGAGACGAAACCTCAGAGAAATCCCTCAAAGATGAAGCCCAAGACGCCATTAAAGCAACTCAAGCTCGCTGTTCCTGCTCAAGAAACCCCCATCTCCTCTTTCCTGTACTAACTTCACTTTCACTATCACCTTCCTCATTCTTTCATTCTTTTTCTTCATTTCATGCCTTTCTCTCCATCTTCCTTGCCAAATCTGAATGTGCCCATTAAAGGATCTAATGCCTTTTAATCTAATAACGCTAAAGTTTGATTCTTGTCATTCTTTCCTCACAATGGGATTGATTTATTGTTTAGATAATGTGGGATTTTGTTTTTTGAATTGTGGGGTTTGATCAAATTGATGTCAAATTATCAGGACTGCAAGTGGCACATTTCATGATGGAGATCTGCTTTTGAACCAGAAAGGAATGCGCCTCATCTCAGAAGAAAAGGAATCCAAGGTAAGTTTTCCCTGATTGATGGTTTATTATTATATCATACGTATTTAACTCAATTATGTTGAGAACAAATTTGTCATTTTCTATCAGAATAGGCTGGTTTGGAAATTGGATCCTACCAAATAATTAAGGTAGATAAAGAAAACTGTGAAGCTCAGTGTTTAGGTCCAGAGTTCACACTGTGAAGAATTTTTGTGTAGTAGAAAAACTAGGATTGGCTTGGTAGATAGAGATAGAAAAGACACAAGAAACTAGAGAGCGGCTTCTAATTATAAGTGTGAGAAAGTGTGTGTTAACACTGTAATTTTGGGTGTAGCAAGTACAGCTAGAAATTTTATTTGGAACTTTGGTGTCATTTCTAGTGATCACTAGAAGTATGAAATTTGAATGGAAAGGATACACATCGTCCGTGGGTTCAATGGCAAGGGGGTTGGACTTAAAGTGTCTAGTTGTCCACTTTGGCACGAGTTTGATTCCTGGGAGTGACACTTAGTTGTGTCTCCATCGCGGCGCTTGGGAAGACATCTCTATAACCAATGGGGAACCGGCGGGGAGTTAATAGTTGACTCTATTCTCATTCGATCCGTATAGCCTTAGCTAGGTGCCCTGCCATTGGATTGGATTGAACCCAAACCCCTTCTTAAAATTTTGTAACTAAAAAAATTGAATGGAAGGATTTTCATTGTAAATTACTATAACTATGGAACTTCTTGAAGTAGCGTGCAAGATGGTTTTACAGTGTATTCCGTGTGTATTAAACATGAGCTATAGTGAAGGCCTGAAGGGTTAATTGTTAGCAACAAACAGTGAACGGTTGATTTGAAACTAACACAGTTCTTTTTATCATACTTTAAATGCTAGAATACTCCATTTACCATTCCCCTCCCCAAGACCCCAACAAATCCTGTCCCATTCATTGCAAAGCCAATTTGGTGAAACCTGACTTAATTAAGGGACAGTCTGTCTAAGAGCATTTTAATTTTATCTTACCAACACATCATTTTTCATAGGCGATTTTTATTCTGATGGTTAAAAGAACAGCTGTGATGCTTTGGTAGAATGAAAAATGGAAAGTATATAGTTTAGCTTTGACCGTAAAGTTTGTGGACTATGGTTCTTTCTACTTGATTCCCTTCTCTTTCTTTCTTTGTTTTTGTTGGTGTTATAGGTCCCCATAATTCTCCATGCATGATTCAAGAATTTATCACGCTTCCAATACATGCTTAACACTTTATCTTCTTACTTACAACCTCTTTTTTTGTGTCCTTTTATGGGATTTTTCAACAGCCTACTGATGGTAAGGAACTTGATTTTGACTTCACACTGGAAGACCTTGAGACCATCAAAGTGATTGGAAAGGGCGGCGGCGGTGTAGTGCAACTTGTTCGCCATAAGTGGGTTGGAAAATTATTTGCATTGAAGGTTTGTTATTCTTAGAAGCACAATTTTCCTATCATGAACTTAACAGAATAGCAGAATGCATTAGAAACTGGAGTGGTTTTTTTGCTCTTCACAAGTGAGTTGTAAATGTTTGTGGATATGTAGGAAGTAGGTTTTAAGATGACACAAGCTAACTGCTTTAGCTTGAGAAGTTTTGTTTTCTTGTCACCAAAGTTATGACTGCTATTCTGATTAAATTACATTGAGTTTCTACCATGACTGCCCAAGCCATAGGAGGCACAAGTGTAGCGTCATGTTTTATAGCTGTTATTTTATCTGGAGTTACTTCCGCAGTCAAATTATAGAATAAGAATGATCCTCTAAAGAATTTGAAACACATCAAACAGTAAATATGTATTGTCACATATGCAGACCGGTTATATCAATGCTTATGACCTTATACAGTTATACTAAGTATTTAATTTGCTTGAACTTCATTCATGAAACGAAATTCTCGTACTTTCGCAGAGCACTAGATTTTGAAACCAATCTAAACAATTTGAAAATCACTTTCAACCCTGTATTCACATTTTCCTATGATGGAAAAAACTTCTGAATTGCAGGTTATTCAGATGAATGTACAAGAGGAGATTCGCAAACAGATTGTGAAGGAGCTGAAAATTAACCAAGCATCCCAGTGTCCACATGTTGTAGTTTGTTACCACTCTTTCTACCATAATGGAGCCATATCTCTTGTGTTGGAATACATGGATCGTGGTTCTCTAGTGGACGTAATCCGACAAGTTAAAACAATCCTGGAACCATATCTTGCAGTTCTTTGTAAGCAGGTAAACCGGGTTGTCATATTTCTTGTTGAACTGGGCAGAATAGTCCACTCTCTCATTTCTAATAATTGATTAATCATTCCTATTCCAGGTCTTGCAAGGTCTTGTTTATTTGCATCATGAAAGACATGTGATTCATAGGGATATTAAACCATCCAATCTGTTGGTAAATCACAAAGGGGAGGTGAAGATTACAGATTTTGGTGTTAGTGCTATGCTGGCAAGTTCAATGGGCCAATGTGATACATTTGTTGGAACTTACAACTATATGTCGGTAAGTGATGAATCTTCCATAATTCTTTTATAATCAGAACAGATTGGGCATTTCCAGCTTGCAACACTAGCTAGTTGCAGAATGATTTGATGATTAATGTGTTGATTAACTTATACAGCCAGAAAGAATCAGTGGGAGTACTTATGATTATAGCAGTGACATCTGGAGTTTGGGCATGGTAGTACTTGAGTGTGCCATAGGGCGTTTTCCTTATATACAATCTGAAGATCAGGAAAGTGGGCCTAGCTTTTATGAGCTTTTGGAAGCAATTATGGAAAGGCCACCACCTTCAGCTCCTTCAGATCAGTTCTCTCCAGAGTTCTGTTCATTTGTGTCATCCTGGTAATTGTTTCTTTTCCTTTTCCACTGCCAACTATACTAAAATACAAAAAAAAGGTCAACCCAGTTTTAGTCCCACTTGATGAGGGTGTTGGGGAAGGAAATATACTAAGTAGGGCTTCCCAACTATACTAAAATATTTACATTTATTCCAAGTGTTTCAAATGTTTGACTCTAGTATAGAAATTTGTTGATTATTCTTGATTTATTGTGTTTGTTGTGGTTGCAGCATACAAAAGGATCCACGTGAACGATTGACATCCTTGGAGCTTTTGGTGAGTAAATTAATGCATCTTTCTTTTCCTTCTATGTTTTGTCGTTGATTTAATCACACTTGTTAAATCCTTGAATGCTGATTCTTGTATCCCATTGTCCTTTCAGAATCATCCTTTCATAAAAAAGTTTGAAGACAAGGATTTAGATCTTGGGATTCTGGTAGGCAGCTTGGAACCTCCTGTAAATTTTCCTAGATAACTTGTCCTATAAAGCATATGTAAAATTTAATGTGACAGCCTATACATGGTGACGGATCAGTGAATTTCTCCTTTTTCACCTATGTAATACTGCAAAATATAATACCAGTATCAGTCCTGGGCTTGGTAGTTCCATGGGCAGTGTGTACCTTCACCCAAGTTTTGTATAAAAGGTGTTTGCAGTGATTGATTTGATTTGGTCAAAATCAACCGGATAAACATGAGTCTACTGGAGCTTATATTGGTCGTAATTATACATCTATTCTAATTTTTGTCATTCTGTAGTTATCGTTATTAATTGTTCACCAAACAATAAACAAGTGAGATATGAGTATGATGAGCGAATGATGGAAAAGTGTTTATGGTGTCTTAGTCAAAAGTAGAGCGGTAAAACGGGCTAGCCCAACCTAACTCGCATCCGAAGTGGGCCAGCCCGACCCAGTCCGTTTCTAAAGCGGGTTGAGAAATCATAACTTGACCCGCATATACTAATAGAGGGGCCAGCTTGACCTGACCCGAATTTCAAGTTATATTATTTTAAAAAATTAAAATTGAACATTAAATCGGTAAAGTAAACACAAAAATTTGTGACAACATCATTTACCAACAAAGTAAATGAATAATTTTAACTGTCTAAATTTTAAAACTATAATGTAAACAAATTCAAAACAATTTATGACTTTGAAAGATAAGTCATCTAATTTTCTAATAACAAATTAAATATTCTTTAATTTCCACCTTTGTTTTTTTGTTGTTGTCAAACAATAAAGCTAAAATATCTATAACATATCACAATGTTAAAAGACTTTTTTGCACTCCTTTTTCAATCCCCTGTGAGAAACCTTATATGTAAGAACGTATATACATGGCCTAGGCGATAATTTCTTCCATACGCTTAATATATACTTAAACTCACATATTTACGTTACACACACTTCAAAATAAAAACCTGAAACTTCACACAGTTCAAAACAAATCCTAAAACACAAATTGAAAATGAAGATGAAAAGAAAGAAGAAAATGTGAAAGAATGGAAGAAGGAAAATTATTTTTAGAAGAAAAGGCAAATAATGTTTTTTTTAAAGAAAGTAAAGCAGGCCAACCCGCCAACCCGGCGGGTTAGTCTGATACAACTCGATTTAAGTGGCTGCTCAACCCGATATAAGCGGGTCCCAATTTCGTTGGCCCGACTTGTTTTTTTTTAAGGCGGGTTGGATTGAACCTGACAAACCGGGTTGAGAATTCCCAACTCTAGTCAAAAGGTCTTATTAACCAACTTAATTAACATCGTTATTTTAATCAAATTGGGTAAACATGTTTATTAGAACTAGAAGAGGGTAATTTTGTGTTAGAAAATACTACTCTATAGAGCATGTTGGTGTTTACATAGCGAATCCCAGGATTAACGGATAATTTATGAGTGAGTCTGCACGTTTCGGATGAAACAAAACATATGTGGTCAATGTGGCAGACAGAGCATCAGTGTTGTATCTCCAATTAACCAATTTCTTGGTGCATATTGACAGGTGAAGGATGAAACCATTGAATTCTACTGGGGTCATGATCCAATCGGTGGACACCCATACTAAAGATTAGGTTAATCATCACCCTCATATAATATTATTTTTTTTAAAAAAAGAATAACATGTATGCTTAATTTAATACACCTAAGTAATAAATGGACGTACAAAATCGGTGTCCAAGCATAAAATAATTTGAAACGTGATATAATTTGGTAGGGCATTACCAAAAGGAGTGTAGATCACAAAAGAGAAGCTAGTGGTAGCAATTTGATTGCCCATCCACATTAGAAACATAGCAAATCTCATCATAGAGGGTGTGTCCAAGTCAACCTTCTTATCTTCACATCCTCGTCATCTTCAATTCTTCATAGTCTTCATTCCCTCTCGTACCAATCCAGCTCATTCCAAATTACACTTTTTGTTGACGTGGTTTTTTTAATACTTATCTTCTTTTTCTGGGCTCCGTGGGGCTGTGCTTATTACGGAGTACTCCTATATAAAAAATATATTATTAAATACGGGTGTAATAATGTCCTTCCGCTTAAATTATGGCGTATTTTCCGCAAAAATTGATTTTTTAAAATCATAATAAATTATGTCTGAACTTTTTTTTGGTTAAACAATTATGTCTGAATTTATTATCATTCATTAGTGTGTGTTTTATTTTCACGTTTTCTTTTCATCCGCATGTATTTATTTAAAAATCATTGTAAATATGTTTATGTTAATCAAGTAATCATACACGAGTACACGTTTGGTTTATATTTGGTTGATTGGAAACATTCCGCCCATTGGAAATTGCCCAACTAGTCTATTTCTAGGGAAAATGTTGGTACAGCAAGTGGGTGGAATCGTTTCTTGAGAGAAAAATATTAGTAAAGAAAATTAATAAAAGGGAATTTGAATTGTGTGTTGAATAAACAGGCCACATATTACTAGAAGCAAGAAAACAAAGAGGGAGTAGTATTCAAAGAGAAAGAAGAAAAGGGGAAAAATCTCGAAGAACCCGTCAATTCGACTGAGATTTTAAAAGAGGATAACAATATCGGTCAAAAAAAACAGAGAGAGGATAACAATAAACTGAATTCACATCAGTTCTTGGTGTTTTTTAGTACATGGAAATATATATTTTAAAAAAATGTGCATTTACAAAACACTACCAGCTAAACCTCAACAATAAGACATGGTATGACGTTATGGTTAGTGGCGTGGTAAAAATATGTGGCAGGGGTCAGTGCTTCATTTAGGAAGATGGTCCTATTCCTATTGTCCCAAAGCTTCCAAACCAGTGTCCCGAAAAATAGCCTCTACTTGGTCTCCATGCTATGTGGGTTGAGGTTTATTAAGAGCCACTCCTTGAAAAGGCTAATTCCCAGGATTGAATAGGAGTTGTCTTGGGTCATTTTTCTTGCTACTCCAATCCATTTTACAAGTCACTATTCACTTACTCAGTAGTCATTGATAAAAAAATTTAATCCTAATTATAAGTTATTGGAGGTTATTGGAGGTTATTAGTGACTGTTTCACTATTTTATCCTTATATTTAATTGATAATGATAGAAAAAGATAAATGTAAGGATGATTTGTAAATATTAAAAAGAGGAACTTTTAATGCAAGAAATTTGAACAGGTTTATCAATTTAAGTCTTAAGACAAATAATAGCTATATCCGATCAGAATGAGTAAAATAGTTCATAACATGTCCAGAGTTGTAGCTTAATATACCGATGATTTGGTTTTTACTCGTTATGAAAATAAAGGGTGATTCATTTCAAGACTTCTATAGGGTCTGGATAGTGAGATATTTGCAGCTTATAAAAAACACGCATGTTCACCAAATAAAGAAAAGATTTTATCAATATGCTTTTCCTACAATAGATCAACCCAACTTAATTATTCCTCGAAATTTATTTCACGCGACAACAATTAAAAAGAACAAAAAAGAAAAAGAAAAGTAAAAAAGATGCATCAAAAGATGAGAATATACCAGGCTGTCATGGCTTTGAGAAGCAAAGTTGGCTTGATAGGGACCCAAGTTTCACCCACACAAAATAAATAAATAAATAATAAAAGAAAAGTGTTAGGACACTGACTAGGATATGTATGCCCCAAAAAATTCAGACCTTATCCTGTTTCCCCACTAGTTTAAATTCAGCTCCTATTTCACACCAAATAACGTGTTTAAAGATCAACACATATCCGTATCTATACAATCATGAATTATCTATATTATCTATATATGTAAATGTCATCAAAAAATAAAAAATTGGACCCGGACTTATCCAATCCCTGATTAGTAATCTATATATAAGCAGCCTCATTATTTTATCAGCAAAACTCAACTGCTCCTTCCACACTTCATAATCCATGTGGTTCCATCTTTAGAAAGCAGATAAACAAAGCAAGATCTTTATTATCCTCCTCTCCTTCTTGTCTTTGATCTTAGTTTTCTTCTTCCTTTCCAATATGGATCATCAGAAGGCAAGTAACCAAATGCTTCTAGGAATGAACATGAAGTGCAACTGGGTTGTTAAGAAAGTTGATGATGGTGATGATGATAATACTTGTGACTCATCATCCATTGGCTCTCTCTCAGAAGATACATCAATAGGATCTGTTTGTTCATCTTCTTCATCAGAATCAACAGAGGAGGCTTCATCATCATCTTCTTCATCTTCACATTCAAATGGACCTTTGTATGAAATATCAGACCTCATGACTCATCTTCCAATAAAGTATGCAGAACTCTTCCCTTTATCTTCTCCTAACCCAATTATCTTCTGAAAAGGCTTAAGTTCTTATAAGTTCTTGATATGTTATTTGCAGGAGAGGGCTCTCTATGTTTTATCAAGGAAAGGCTCAGTCTTTCACATCATTAGATAGTGTACAGAACTTAGAAGATCTTCCCAAGAAATGTACACCTTTCAGAAAAAAAATAAAGTCATGTAAAAGCTTTGGAGCTAATTTGGATAATAGCCCAAAAAACATATCACTATACTCTCCAAAGGCTACAATTTCAAAGAGTAAGAGAGGAAGTTTTCTGGGAATGCATAGGCCTTCCATTATCAATGCTGCAAGAAGAAGCTCATGATCAAGATTCCAACCATTTAGGTTGAGATTTGTGTATGGTATTGAGAGTCTTCTGAATTTTAATTTTTTTTTTGCCCCAGGGAATGTTTGCTTTTGTTATAAAATTCCTTTAGTTGATTCTCACACCTTCGTCTCTATTATTGATTTATTTATTTATTCAAAGGTAGCATTTTTGCCATGTTTTAGATGGCAGTTTTCTATATGTTTCAGTTATCATTATTCATTATTATAGCTCATTTCTTAAGTGAATGGTATGAATATTAGGAGATATCGTCATAACAGTATACTAAAAATGGGTAAAGAAGCAATTTTGGAAGTACAGCCTTTTATCAGATCTGAATTGAAATTGCTCAAACCAAGTCTACTTTCTTTGACTTCATTTTAAGGCAATATTTTTCAAGTTTTTCCCTTTTCAATATGTGAAGAAATCTGTTGGCAAAAAAAAAATTATGAAGAAATTAAAAATATAAGGTAAAAGTGTCTGTGTATGAGCAGCCTTACTGGTTCAATCCGTTCTCTATGAAGTGGACAGATCGAGCTAGTCTGTGAATGGATCTACAAAACTGGAAGCATCTTTACGTCACACTCCATTCTGTTTCGATTTTGTAAAGAAGGAAGAGAATATCTTAGATCATACGTAAGCAGATTGTGAATTGATGAGTAACTGTGTGGGTTGTTGTCTGCTTCTAAATATAGTCATCCATAGGTTGTGCTGGGTTCTTTACTTACGTGTTGTATTTTACCTTCATTCAGGAGTTTTTATTCCATAATTTTTCATATAATGGGATGGGATCAGGTTCCTCTAAGATTGAATTCAAGAAGATGGCTGTCAAACCTTTTCTATTAAATTTAGTAATTAAATATTACTCTAAGATTATCTATTCCAAAAAATAGATAGCCATTGAATATATCCAAGCTTTTAGATAATCCTAATCTGCTACAATTACATCATATCTTCCAAAATATTCGTTTCACATATTTCTCATTTTTATCCTGTACTTGTATTTTACTGTGGTAAGACAAATCTCTGTCCAAAACAAAGTTTAATAAGAGAACTTAGCTCCATCATTTTTATTTTCATTTTGCCTTGCTTTTTAATTTTTATTATAGTCAACCTTCTTTTTTCCTTATGTCTTTGCTTCGAATAAAATGAGATAAAATGATGAGCAATAAAAAATGAGATAAAATGGCCTCTTGTAATGTGTCAGGCATTAATTTTTTTTTTCTCTTTACAAAATAAAACTTCTCTCGTATATTCATTTCGTATAACAAGGGGAGGCTCGTTTCCAGTACCTAGTTTTTCTTTTAAAAATATCATCCAATCCGGTCAGAGTTCTCTTTATTATGGGGAAGTTAATTTTTTTCCCGCGATGCATGTTCATTCCAACCATAAATTGTTAACATTTGTGTTTAAGATAAATGGAAGAACAATTGAAAATTTTAATTGATCATGGAGAAAACATAAAATGATTCAATGATCTCTCTAAAAACCATTTCTCACAGTCCCTCACTTGAGGTGGTGTGTTTGTAACTCTAACTTTAGGAACTTAAGTTAACATCTCCCTCATTTGGTGTAAATTTTCTTAATATTACACCTCACAAACATTAGCTAGGACCTTTAATATAGACTAAAGTCACTAACCTAACACTTATAATATAATTTTGACCCTAATATCTCTAACATTAACTATTTTTTTTGGCCAGAACCATCAACTAACTTTCAGGTAAAGAAAACATTAACAACCTAATCCATTTTACACACTATATTATAGTGTCATAATATAGCAAACTACTATCTTATCATCTATATGTGTTCTGGGTTGGTAAAATCCTGCCTTGAAAAGATTAATTTGAGGCCTGAGAAGAATACAGACCCAAAACAACCTAATCCATTTTATACACTATATTATAGCTTCATAATATAGCAAACTACTCTCCCATCTTATCATCTATATGTGTTCTGGGTTGGTAAAATCCTTTCTTAAAAAGATTTTGAGGCCCGAGAAGAATTCAGACCCAAAATAATCTAGGGAAAATTAATTTTAAGTCCCCCACAAGGGATTTAATGCTAGAAAAGTCTCATAAACTCTCCAAATTAAAGTAGGGTCCCAAGGAACCTCACTTTAATATATTCTAAATGTGAAAAGACTGTTTTGCCCCTCATCCTATTAAAGTAGGGTCCCAAGGGCTTGTTACCTGTTCTCATGCACTTGTCATTTTGTGTCCAGGGGTTGTTACGTGTGCCCAAGGGTTGTCAATGTCTGCCCATTAACTTAGAGTATTATTGATCGTGAACTTGTTACACCTGCCTAAGGGGTTGTTACATGTGCCCATGAACTTGTCATTTTTGCCCAGGGGGTTATTACACCTGTCAAGGGGTTGTTAATCCCTACCCATTAACTTAGAGTATTATTGGCCGTGAATTTGTTACACCTTCCCAAGAGGTTGTTACGTGTGCGGTGTGCCCATGAACTTGTCATTTTTTGCCCAGGGGGTTGTTACCCGTGTCGTTTCTTAATAGGGTAATACACAATAATCGGTGGAGGGGCAAAACAGTCTTTTCACATTTAGAATATATTAAAGTGAGGTCTCTTGAGACCCTACTTTAATTTGGAGAGTTTATGAGACTTTTTTAGTATAAAATCCATTGTGGGGAATTCAAATTAATTTTCCAATAATCTAATCCATTTTATACACTCCAAGACGCCACAGCTCACGGCTTTGACAATACAGGATTGTTCTAGACTTCTAGCTATACGGCTGAAAGCTGGGGCCTGGAAGTTCACTAATAGGCCTTAGCCCGTTCTTTCACCAAAAAACAAAAGCGACAGCCCACGGCACAATGAGCCATTCTCTTTTTGTAATATAAACACCTGTTTATCATAACTTAAGAATGTTTACATCAATACAAGGCAACGTATTTTCTATCGCATTTCTTAATCAAGCTCCACCTCATGGGTGTGACTTGTGAGGTGGCCAAAAATGAACCAATATTGGACAAGGGCCTTTCTCCCAACGTACCAGTGTTATTACTTCATGAGATGGTTATTGGTTAACTAATATTTGAATCCCATTAGAGAATATTCACAAACATATAGTGCCCCACAATGCGTTTACAAAACAACAAGTAAGTCCTAATAAATTCGCATAGATTTCTTTCCACAAATTATGGCGAGTCAAGTGAAATTTTAAGAGGAATTCTCGCATGAATGAAGTCAACGTACTATGTCATTTGTTGTTTGATCAATCACAAGTAAACAAATACAAGTAAAATAAAGTTTAAGGTGAAATTTATAATTTAACTTGACACCTTAAAAAATTAAATGACTAATTAAAAAGATTCACAAAATATTTCGGGTGTCAAATAGATTGAAAATTCCATGTTTCAAAACTAATGTATATACTCATAATTCGTCAGATTATAAATATGTGATACAATGGGTCTACACAAAAATTTCTCGTATTTCAATGAGAAATATTTAGATAATTTTTTTAGAGAATTGCATTCAAATTACAAGAAAGACAATCAATATCAAATATCTCTCTATAAACGATCATTTAAAAACATAGGGAAAATTGCACCTAGTTCTCAAATAAGATATTTAATTTTTTTTAATAGCAATGAAATGACTATAAGATATTTAATTTTAAAGAGGTCCCAATGTATTATTACCAGGAAAAAACTTACCTCAAGTACTTGACCTAAATTACATCCATTAAGCCAATAAAAATTTGACACATGTCCAACTAACCCACACCACTTTCTCCTCCTTTTCTCTCTCCTCCATGTGTCAGTTGTGTATGTGGTTAGTTGGACATGTGTCAAATTCTTATTGGGTAATGGATGTAATTGAGGTCAAGTACTTGAGGTAAGTTTTTTCCTTATTACCACTTGTTAATAATGACTATTGCAATTGTTAATAGTAGTAATTAACAACTCCGTTTTTTTACCAAGAAGCATAAATTTTTATTAAACTAGAGAATTAAAATACAAAATAGGTCTGCAAAAAAGAAAATTAAAATGATAATACATAGAAAACCTAAAAAGGTAAATATGGATAGGAGTGAGTCGTCGCCGTCGCAAAAACCCTACCATCTTCTTCATCTTTCCTTCATGAGAATTTGTGGGTAGAAAAGAACCGTCACCGGTAGAAACATCATTGTGTAGTGGTTGTTCAAAGAACCATCCCAAAGGATCCACACCTCTTATCGGCAATAAACCAATTAATTTGGTTTTCAAGGAAACTCCATGAGTAGATCTCACAGAAACAAACGCACTCACAAAACTAATACATAAAATGAAGATTGGATAGAAGAAATTCCTCTTGTCGTCGAAACTCCTAGACCAATTTATTTGAAAATGAAATAAACATAAAAGTAGACCAATGAAAGTGACAGACGTCTCCTTCCCCGGCATTAACTAGGGAAGGAGACGCGGATGAAAAAACTCATACAAAGACGAGAGAAGATATCCCACCACCACCCAAAAAGTTTGAGAGGAAGGGGAGAGAGGATAGAGCCAACTCAAGAGAGCCGACCCTGCAGTCATTAACAACTCCTTAAAAAAAACAAAATAACCACTTATTTGTTATAAATTGTTGTCCTTAAAAAAGTTCAATCTAAATCTCCCATGAAAATCCAAAAAACAAACTCCGAATGTGTAAAAGGACAAGGAAATGATTCAAATTTGTATAAGTACAAGTCAGGTTCTAGGAACCGAATTGAGATTATGAAATGTTGCATAAGGACTCAAATGTCCTCCTCATCTAAACACATCACTCACCCCAACCCCTTATCCCTCAAAACTCACTTCTGATTAACAACACTTTCATAGGAATCAATAAATATATTGATATTTTTAATGTTTTTCCTAAAGTTGGTAATCCCTACAAAGTCATTGTTAATCAAAATAACAAAGTTGTTAATTATTGGGAATACACAACTCCACAAATGTGAAAGTTGTATAACTTTATTCGTTCAGGGTTCTTTAATGACTATGATAAAGTTTTTAATTCCTACCATGAATTTGTTAATATATGAAAGTGTTGTTAATAGGAAGTGAGTTTGATGAATTTGTTAATATATGAAAATGTTGTTAATCAGATGAGTTCTTAGGGGAAGTGTATTTGAGCCAACGTTTAACATTTCATAATCTTAATTTATATATTAGGACCTAACTTGTGTGTTTACAAATTTTTGATGTCATGAATGTGTTTTGTCGGATGAAAAGGTCAAAATATAGCATGGAGACGCCACGTGATGGGCAGCCACAGTATCACGTTCCAGCATTTTCTGACACTACACACTCTCCAGTGTTCCTCACTCCACACTATCACTCCCCACCGTCGTTCTTATCCTACGGCCACCCTCCATCCAATCCCGCCCTTCCACGTGTCCCCCTCCCCGTTCCCCCCTCCCCTCCCAAATTACCATCCTACCCCCACCTCCCTCCTTTATAGCATTTCCAATCTCAGACACTCTCACTCGCCAAGTGTAATCACAACATCAAATTATCCTTTAAGCAGCCAAGTGAAGATGAAGGACGCAGGGAAGAGCCTCAAAGCCAACGGCAAGCCTTCCACGTCGGACGCGAGAAGAGATCGGAAGTCGGCGACGGGAATGAACGGGTCGCCGAAGAAAGGAGGGCACGGAGGTAAATTCACGTGGATCGGCGGGCACGGATATTCCGATGCTGAGATCGGACGCAACCACGTGGCTCTGGACGCTAATGACCCTAACTTCGAAGATCCTCAAGAGGCCGTCGCCTCCACCGACTAATCCCGCATTTCATTTCTCTCTAATTATCATTAAGCCCTCCCATCTGCTTGCGTGTAGATATTTGATTATTATGATGGATGGTTATGGTGATGGTGAGATGGTGAGATGGTTGATGATGATTATAATAAACTTAGGTTGAGAGATCTTCTTGATGTGGCTGTAGTGTTGTAATCGCGTTCCTCTTTCTCTTGTATATAACTGATAATGATAATGCGATTTGGATTACTTTTCAAATATTCCCTTTTCAGTTTCTTTATGTTATTTCAGTTCAAAAAAAGTTTAATTATGTGATCGAGTTTTTGGATTATGGTTAATTTTCTTTTCAAAGGAATCAAATCTGGATATTGCTTTTAACTGGATTAATATGATTATATGAATCAGTCTACCTGGGAACAAAACAAAATAATGCAGTATTAGTGATCAATTGAAGATATAAGCTCCGAATATCAGAGTAAGATAATTTGTAAGGTTTTACATGTTCAAATTAACAGTTATGAGGATTCTTAAAGCTCCGGAGTTAATCATGATTAGTGACTAGATCAAGATTTCACTATCATGAAGTGTTTTCAATTATTATTTCACTATCAATATCAATAGAAAAGGCAAGATTAGTGACAAGATCAAAATTTTTTACACAGAAATTAATGAAGGTTAATGAACCACTTCATTATAATATACTCCTATTTCATATATATAATATTACTATTAGATTTTATGTTAACTTACTAGGGAGACTTATTTTTATATAAATTATTTAGTTTTCTTGGATTATCCAAAAAAAAAATTAAACTAACTCTTATATGGAGTATATGAAATGAGCGAGTGTGGCTTTTTAAGAGGCAAATAAGGTCTCATTTGCTCCTCTAGCGCAAAAAGTCTCAAGAAGCTACTAAATTGGAAGCTCGTCGCTTCCATACTATCAAATGTAAACACGTTTCCTGGTATAAAGAATCATTTGAGATTGAAAAGATAACTACTCCTTCCGTTCCTAAATATAAGAGCATTTTGACTTTTTTGGAGAATTCTAAGAAAGCAAAATATGGTAATTAAAAATTGATTTTTCCAAATTTTTTCACTAAACTAGTTTATTTGACTTATGAACTTACATATGATCTAATAATATTTAAAATATGTTATGATTAAATTGTTCATTTTGCTTTCTTAGGATTCTCCAAAAAAGTCAAAGTGCTCTTATATTTAGGAACGGGCGAGTATTAATTTCTTTTAAAAACCGAGTCATGAAACTAAAAAGATGCATCAAATTTCGTGGGAGAAAGATAAATTAGATAAAGAGTATGAAATGCTTGAAATAAGGGATTTCAACTCTAAAAAATGACATTTATTATGAAATCGTGTTGAGGTGTTAATTACTTATATTGATGCTCTATGTATCAAATGTCTCTCTATTGTAAATATGACGACGGAGTTGGGGAGTATCCAGTGAGCTTAGGACAAAAGGTTGATCAGAAGTCATGGTATTAATTACTTTTAAATTTGACAACCTTGTTTATAACTATATGTTTGTGGATTCAAATTGCATCAATGTGGGGACTTTTATAAGCTCATTCCCTGGGCCTTGTGAGACTACCCAACTCACCTAAACTTTTTCTTATATAAAAAATTTAGTTAGGCTTGGATTTATACATGCATGCTTTATAACACAATTTTATAATGTGCATACATATATTATATTTATACACTATTTCTAAATATAATTCTAAATATAAGATCACTTTCCCTAATTTGATTAGATTAATGAAGCTAGTTAAGTTAGTTATTAACACATGATATTACCAATTTATCCTAACCATATACCTTTACCTCTACTCTCCTGTCTCCACCCCTTACCTGTTATTATAGATAGGTATTATTATATTAAATTTGGAGAAATGTTAAGAAAAATTAGAAAATATCTTAATATTTAAGAACAAATTAAAAAATATCCATAGAAATTAAGGGAGTATATTTTTTCAGGTTTTAAAAATTTAGAAATTTAGAAATTGAAGCCCTAGGCCCTACCTAAGTGTTTTGCACTGTTATAGTTCCTTCCTCCTCAAACCAAAACTGATCTTCTGTGCAAGGCAAGGGAAGATATATCAATTCACCCTTCGTACATGAAGATTCATACTCTCAATGGGGAACAAGATTGCGCGATCAACTCAGGTTTCGTATTCCGAGTACTATCTGGATGAACTGCCCTCCAATTACAATCTCGTTCTCAAGGAGGTTTTAGGGAAAGGCCGTTTCTTCAAGTCCATTCTCTGCAAACATGACGAAGGTTTGGTCCTCGTCAAGATTTATTTCAGGCGTGGCGATAACATCGATCTCGACGATCACAAGCACCGCCTTCATCACATCGCTGAAATTTTCGATTCCATCGATCACCCTCACGTTTGGCCCTTTCAGGTAATTTTTCCCTTTTTTTTAGGGTTTTGAGTTCACCTAATTTGAAATTCTCATGTGATTGTGGTTTTGATTGATTGTGTTGCCTTGTAGTTTTGGATAGAAACAGATAGAGCGGCGTATTTAGTGAGGGAATATTTTTCCAATAATCTTCATGATCGACTCTCTATTCTTAGTTTAATTGAGAAGAAGTGGTTGGCTTTTCAGGTGTGTTTATTTATTTAGCTACATTGTTACTATTTTTTAAGTTTATAACCGTTATTGTTTTTACTGTTTGTTTGACAATGTGTTTTTTTTTTGGTTAATTGCAGTTGCTTTTAGCTGTTAAACAGTGTCATGAGAAGGGAGTATGTCATGGTGAGTGTTGGTTTTATTTGTGATATTTGAAGTATGATCATGATAGATATAGCATGGTCAATTAGCTGATTGGTTGTTTTTTTTTTTTTCTGTTTTATAAATGTTTATTGTGTCGTTTTTTGTTGTATGTTTTAGATTAAGTTTGCTGGCTTTATTTTTTATGTGTATTTACTTTTTGTTTATTTGCGAAAATTTTCATTTTTCAAGGTGATATTAAGTGTGAGAATGTGCTGATTACATCCTGGAATTGGCTTTACCTTGCGGACTTTGCATCATTCAAGCCCTCTTACATCCCATACAATGACCCCTCAGATTTTTCTTTTTTCTTTGACACTGGTGGAAGAAGGCTCTGTTATCTAGCACCTGAGGTCAGTTTTCTTCTCTCTCTCTCCATCTTCTATATGTAATTGTATTGCTTGCATCAATCTTTACTTTTGTCAATTGATCAAGTGCCTTTGAATAGTGTACAATTCTATGACCTCCGTCTCTGTTTTTTGTCTATCACATGCATATAAATGATATCTATCCTTTTGTGAGACCTGAAAGGCAGGTGGATTTATTTTCTTCCTAGTTCGAAAGCACTGATGCTGAATTTTTTGGAATACATGAACTAATTCAATCTGTTACGAAATTCGTAGCTCTCAGATGATAGTTTTATTTTGTTTATTTGAAGTAAAAACTTCCATTATCAAGGCAAAATGTTAGGTGTTGTTTCTAGTATGCCATTGTGTGTGCTTGTGGGTTTCACCTGTGATTTTCATGATCACTCACCCTTCCCTAACATGACTATCTTATTACTATTCTTTATATTCGTTTGGCTGTCAGAGATTTTATGAAGATGGAGGGGAGATGCAGGTGGTTGATGTTTCATTAAAGCCATCTATGGATATATTTGCAGTTGGGTGGGTATTCGTTGCTGCAATAATTTTTATCATAATCCTTCAAGATCATGTCTTTGCTTACCATTGACCCATATATTGTTTACTATATATTAATGTCTATGCCTTGACTGGCTCATTGAAGGGTAAAAGAAAGATATAATTTTTGTGTTTTGCTTGGGTATCATCAATAAGGAGTGCAGTGCTATAAGTTTGGGGTTGTAGTGGAGGAATTTGTTGTTAGCAATTGTGGGGTGTGAACTTGCATTATTTTTCATTTTCATGGATAAATGTATTACTGGGCCGTGCAGTTAGCTTGGCGCAGTAGTGGTGGATATGTGTATTGGCCTGATATTGACCCCTCCCTTTTTTCAAAAATTTCAGCTATCATGGGATACATATTTGCATTATTGAATAAAATACCATGCGTGAAACAAGTTTTGACTTTTTTGAAAAAATTAAAGATGCAAACTTCACAACTGTAAATTGTTAATGTTTGCAATTTTTCTCAAAACTAAGTTATTTTCTTGTAAACTATCATATAATCTAATTACATGTCGCATCTATTAATATTTAGGGTTTTATTTTGTTTCCTTAATCTCTCCAAAAAATAACTGATTCTTATAATCAAGACTGGAAGCAGTAAAATTTATAGTAGATGACACTTTACATAAATCATGAACAATGTGACTTAGCTCCACATTTGTTCATTGCGCAGAAATTTTTCCAGCAGGCTATACACACTATTTCAATCACCATTTTGATTTTATAACGTTCTTTCTTTTCTGAGGTTTTAACACGTATCATTTTACTGCATTAGGTGTGTTATCGCAGAACTTTTCCTTGAGGGGCAGCCACTATTTGGACTGTCTCAACTTCTTGCTTATCGCCGAGGACATTATGATCCTAGCCAACATCTTGAGAAGGTACAGCGTGTGCGTCTATTCTTCCGGTGCAACCACACTCGGGAAAAACCCACTGTACTGATTATGTATACAATATTGCATGTCTTTTGATTTCAGATACCAGATCCCGGAGTTCGTAAAATGATATTGCACATGATTCAACTTGAACCAGAGTCACGATTTTCTGCTGAGAGCTACCTGAAGGAATATGCAGCAGTTGTATTCCCAACCTATTTCTCACCATTTTTGCACGATTTCTATCGCTGCTGGAGTCCCGTTCAGTCAGATATGAAGGTAAATGGCTGAACTGAAAGTTCTTTTCCCTTATGATTTGATGCTTCTTGTAACTCACATGTGATCTATGTGTAGGTTTTATTGTGTCAAAGAGCTTTTCAGGAGATACTAAAACAAATGATGAACAGTAGATCATCTGAGAAGGATTCCCTGGTAAAGAAAGATGGAATGGGAAATCAGATGATTCCTGATCACTGTGAATTTCTTGGTGACATCTGTAGGCTGCTGAGGGGTGCTAAGAATTTTGACCAATTATCTGGTCCCCGACATGTAATAGGAAATGCACCCAATTCTACCCTATCTGAGAATCTTAATAGTTTGCGATCTCCTGGTGAGCTCTTTGAAACTATCATCGACGCATTTCGAGGAAATGGCCATCCCTTTCTAAAGAACATTACAATGGATAATTTGAATTCATTGTTGTCTGATTATGATAGTCAATCTGATACTTTTGGAATGCCTTTCTTACAAATACCAAAGGATAGCATGAGATGTGAAGGCATGGTTTTGATTACTTCTTTGCTCTGCTCCTGCATTCGCAATATCAAGTTGCCTCACTTGAGACGTATGGCTGTGCTCTTGTTGAAGGCTTCTGCAGTATTTACTGATGATGAAGATCGTTTGCAGCGTGTTGTCCCATTCGTTATTACAATGCTTTCTGATCCATCAGCAATTGTGCGTTGTGCTTCCTTAGAGACTTTGTCTGATATTCTGCCCCTTGTCCGAGATTTTCCACCCAGGGATGCAAAGATATTTTCTGAATACATACTTCCAATGCTTTCTATGCTTCCCGATGATCCAGAGGAGGAGGTGAGGATATGTTATGCCAGTAATATAGCTAAGTTGGCACTTACTGCATATGGATTCCTGATACACTCAATTAGTTTGAGTGAGGCAGGTGTACTGGATGAATTGAGTTCACCACAGAAGTCATCAATATCATTTAGCGATACTAGTGGAAGGTTGCAGAGGATAAATGGTGACGAGCAACTTTTGCAGCTGAGGAAATCAATTGCAGAGGTTGTCCAAGAACTTGTCATGGGTCCGAAGCAAACACCAAACATTAGAAGAGCCCTCCTTCAAGACATCGGCAAGTTGTGTTATTTCTTTGGTCAGAGGCATAGTAATGAATTTGTCTTACCCATTCTCCCTGCTTTCCTCAATGATCGAAATGAAGAATTACGGTCTTTATTCTATGAGAAGATTGTATATGTATGCTTTTTTGTGGGCCAAAGAAGTGTAGAAGAATATCTTATACCTTACATTGAACAGGCTTTAAGTGACACAACAGAGTTTGTCACTGCCAGAGCCTTAGATTGTTTGACCATTCTTTGCAAAAGTGGTTTCTTTAGGAAGAGGATACTGCTTGATATGATAGGGCGTGCCTTTCCTTTACTATGTTATCCCAGTGAATGGGTGCGTAGGTCTGTGGTCTCATTCATTGCTGCTAGCAGTGAGAGCTTGGGTGCAGTAGATTCTTATGTTTACCTTGCTCCTGTTATACAGCCCTTCCTTTGCAGACAACCTGTATCTCTGTCTTCTGCTATCGCCCTTATTTCGTGTTTGAAGCCTCCGGTCTCAAGACAGGTTTTCCGTGAAATATTGGAGAGCTCTAGGAGTTCAGACATGTTAGAAAGACAAAGGAAGATATGGTATAGTTCACCATCACAATCTAAACTATGGGAAATGGATTTACTGACAAAAGGAATAGATGAGTTGGACTTATCGAATGGCTGGCCTGACAAGCAACAAGGTCCTAGGGGTCAACAAACCATTGGCACTGGCTTCCAACAGCCAGGTGTAACTGATTGTGATGAAACTGACACAAAGTTAAGAAATACAGGGACCTCTATGCATAATGATTGCAGTATGATAGGTCATCGTGATCCCCAATGCTCAGAGAAATTGCAGTTCTCTGGACTGATGTCACCTCAGGTCAGTTGTAGCAGTTTGCCATATGAGAAGTCATCGAATGGCATACCTCTGTATTCTTTCAGTGTGGATAGGCGGGTGACAGGAATCCCTCCTGCAGCATCTGATTCTTCACTACAAATGAATTCATTTGGTATCAGCTCATCCACCATGACTTGGGTTAGTCCAGTTAGCAAGTCCTTTAATTTGGCTAGTTCAGTTCCAGCTCCAAAATTTGTTTCAGATTCTTTAAGCATAAGTAGTGGATCTAAACAGTTCTATCGAGTGGTGCATGAACCTGATGGTAGGGAAAATGAGACAACCTATGCTAATGGTAAAACTCAAGATGTAGGATCATCCACTGAGGCCAAAGGTGGTTTAATCTCACTTGAAGATGCAAACAATCAAAATGATGCATCAGAATTTCCATCTTTTGCTCGATCGTCCATTCCTGACTCTGGTTGGAGGCCCCGTGGGGTCTTGATTGCTCACCTCCAAGAGCACCGCTCAGCTGTGAATGACATAGCAATTTCTACTGATCATAGCTTCTTTGTGAGCACATCTGATGATTGTACAGTCAAGATCTGGGATTCTAGGAAGCTGGAAAAGGATATTTCGTTCAGGTCGAGGCTAACTTATCATTTGGATGGGAGCCGCGCGCTATGTGCAACAATGCTTCGAGGTTCTGCACAAGTAGTAGTTGGAGCATGTGATGGATTAATTCATAAGTTTTCTGTTGATCATATCTCTAGGGGGCTAGGAAATATTGTTGAGAAGTATTCTGGTGTTGCTGACATCACAAGGAAAGATATAAAGGAAGGCGCCATCCTCAACCTAGTGAATTATCCTGTGGATGCTAACACCATCATGTTTAGCACTCAGAACTGTGGTATTCATATATGGGATACTAGGTCAAGTTCCAGTTCATGGACTCAAAAAGTTAATCCGGACGAGGGCTATATTTCTTCTCTGGTAGTAGGTCCTTGTGGTAATTGGTTTGTATCAGGGTCATCCAGGGGTGTGCTTTCTCTTTGGGATCTGAGATTTTTGAACCCTGTGAACTCTTGGCAGTATTCCCTTGCTTGCCCCATAGAAAAGATGTGTCTCTTCTTTCCTCCTTCAAATGCCTCTTTATCTTCAGCTGTGAGGCCCCTCGTTTATGTGGCTGCTGGTAGCTCTGAAGTTTCTCTTTGGAATGCAGAGACTGGCAGCTGCCACCAGGTACATGTCTACTAATTTGTGGCTGGAAAAGCTATGTGCAGTAGAACCAAGACAGCTCCTACAGTCACACACACACACACACACACACACACACAAACCTGCAATACTCAAATTTCTCTGTTGAAATTTACCTCTTCTTTCATTGCATGACATGAGTACTTCAGAGCATTGTATAATAATTTATGACTCAATTTAATAATGCTTGGTTTGGCCAAAATAAAAAAAATTAATAATGCTTCAAAGACACCAGTATCCTGGTTGCTTTTCACTGTAGTGAATCATTTTAGATATGCCTTGTCATTTATGACAATATTATGTTCATTGATGCATAACAATTATAATTTCTTCCTCTAGGTATTGAAAGTGGCCAATTACGATGGTGATGCAGAAAGGTCTGAACTGCCTTGGGCCTTGGCTAGACCATCGAACAAGGGAATTTCTAAATCAGATTTGAGGCGAAATTTGAAGTATAGAGTTGATGAGTTAAATAATCCTCCTCCTCGTCTTCCTGGTATCCGATCATTGCTTCCCTTACCAGGGGGTGATTTATTGACTGGTGGTACTGACTTGAAGATACGTCGATGGGATCACCGCAGGTTTTGTGTTGAACTTCATTCTTGCTTGCTTTTCTTCTGTTTTGCAAATGACATTTTTTTGGTCAAATGGTTTGCTAATGAGCTAACTGCATATATTTATGCATTTTGATGCAGTCCTGATAGAAGTTACTGTGTATGTGGACCTAACTTGAAAGGAGTGGGGAATAATGATTTGTTTGAAACAAAACTTAGTTTTGGCGTTCAAGTTGTACAGGTAATTTGTGTTTTCATATAATTTTACATTCCAGCTTGTGCGGGTTGTTTTTGCTTGTTTGAGGGGGTGATATTCTCACAGAGCAAAGGGGCAGTGGATGCATATAAGGTTCCTATTAAAATGAAATGATGTAATTCCTTTCAAACAATCTTAGAAATTTGACAGATCAAACTGTGCTTTTATGAACATGTGGTGGATGAAATAGTTTATGTTAATGCTTTTCTTGACACCAGCAAATTGGTGCCCCCTCCTCCCTTTACCTCTCAGTCTCTTTGAAACCAGAAAAATGTGAGGAAACAGTGATGCACGAAAAGCGTTTTTTCTTATGGAGTATTCAATTTTTTCCAGATTATTTTGAGTTTTTTTAATACTTCCATAAATCTGGAATCGATTATAAATGCAAAACTTCTTTGTATGGATTAGCAGAAATCTTGACATTCGTCATGTATATTCACCAAATTCCCTATTTTGCAATGGCCTTGCTATCAATGTGATTTTATTTTTTGCATCGGACTGTTTGCCCCTTATAAAAACTGTCTGATCAGGATCCCTTTTCCTGAGATTGTTCATTTGTTTATTGCTGATGTTCGTATCTCCTACTTATATTGAATAGAACTTGATAGGCATTCAGATATTTCTTGCTACACACAAGCTGTTGCAATTGAACTTTCTACACTTTTGAACAGGAGAAAAAGAGACGCCCTCTTCCAAACAAGTTGACAGCAAAGGCAATTGTCTCGGCTGCTGCAACTGATCCTGCTGGTTGCCACCGCGATTCTATCCTTTCCTTGGCTTCTGTCAAGTTAAACCAGAGACTCTTGTTATCAAGTAGTAGAGATGGGGCTATCAAGGTTTGGAAGTAGCTAAAACTCAATGTGGGATGATTGTACATAGGCAGTGCCAGTTCTAGTGGTTAGAATTGTACATAAGTCTAGGAGCTAACCCTTTTAGTGGTTCAAGCTGCTTTTATCTGGAATGTCATAGTCCTTTGATCTGTACAGAAGGTATCATACAGGGGGGGTTAAATTAAGTCTAGATTCTCAGAGCATAGGAGTATTATGCATCAGGATATGTATTTTTTATTCTTGTCGAGTTTTTTTCCCCCTTCCTGCATTCATCATTGCATTTTGTATCACAAATAATGATGATGAAAGTCTAGTTTCATTCGCTATACAGGCAAACCTTTGCGTTAATTGAATGTTTGAACTTTGAGCCAGAGCAGTTCAATTGTCAATACCTCAAACCGATTTTGAATGGTTCAATAATTGAAATGTCAAGGTTCATGTTAATTTTTTTGGAATTAGGGGTCCCGTGAAGTGATCAATCATTACATTACATTCTTTATATACCAAAATAGTGTGTCAAAGGGCATGGACCTAATCGGTTTCTTCGTGAAGACTTCCCCTAATTTGTTTAAGTGTGCGTGACTGATAAAGGCAATGACAGCTGGAAGGTTTGATACAGATTGAGTAATCCAATTTGATGTTGAAGTTTCTGGCCAAAAAAAAAAATTAAAGAATTTGATGTTGAAGTTGCATCTTTTTGGATTTATGCAGTCACGGATCCTTTACATTAGTTGTCTCTTGGTTACACCTTCCAACAAATACGCTCAATTACTATTTGCTTTCTAGATTTTGAAACAAAATTTATATATATTATCTACAACAATCGCACGTGTTATTTCTTAATATGATTAAATCGGTTTGTGAATTTCTTGGAATCATTTAAACAATGACAGCATTATCCATAATTCATTTTTTAACAAAATTAAAGGATTTCAAAATGTGAGAAACAACAATGTTATATATTAGAAACTTAAAATCTGTGTTGTTAATCTCACTGAGACCAAATTCTATTTTACTTTAAAAATACTTTGATTACTTGCATTAGAATGTTAGTCAATTAGTACCTCATAAATTACTGACTTCGACTGTCTGGGCGTGGCAGTATAATTATCCTCAATACCAGAACTTCAGATGCTCTATCTCATCTTTGGCTGCAAAAAGATTTTATCACAATGCATAAATTTGAATTATAATTATTAAATAATTGTACAACCAATTTTCAAAGAAAAAACCGTGCTAACAGTATAAGATTGGTGGAATCCAATGATATACATTAGCATTCAACCAAAAGAACAAAAATAGGGTTCTCCTTGAAAGTAGAGAACTAGAAGAGGGGACTGATTACCCAAAATCAATAGACAAATAAAGATTGTATGATACTATGCTCTTCTATGTCCCAATGAAGTTTGGAATTTACGAAACGAATTTTTCTAAAGAAGTTATGACTTAAAATGCAAGATTTCCTAGCAAAACAATTTCAAAAAATCTTAGTACACTATCTGCTAGTACCTTCATTGACCTCTCCTTCTCCACTTGCCTACATACAAATTTTCAGCTTACTAGTACTTTTTGACCATTTGTCGTAATACAAGTTTATTGTATTACTCATGTTATGACACTGCAAAGTCCTCCTATAAGACCCCACACGATGCTCCATATAGGGTTAACTTCATAACTGAGATTTTTAGAATTCATCTGAACCATTGGAGTTTCTAATATAATACCAATCAAGTCATCTTTGAAGGGATCTTATCACATTATCATGACCATCCAATGGTTGAACGCTTATGATTGAAGAAAGCTTGTGGTTTAATATATTTTATACAAAACAGACAATCACAGCCTCAACCCAAGTTAATATTAGTATCCACCACGAGAATATTTTCACAATCACACACAAACAGAAAAAGATAGACTCACGGGCTGCAAACCAAACAAAAACAACAAAGGAAAAGTTGCCAAAGGTTTTTAATAGAGACAACCTTTTTTTTATTATTTATAAAGTGCAACCTGTCTTTGTGGTTTTGATTCTTCCTCACACTCTCTCTTTTTTCTCTAATGATGCACCCGTGAAGAGTACTGATTAGCCTGTCACTGATTCTATGGTTCACCCTCAAGTACCAACTAACCTTTGTGTATAAAAACCATGTCTCAGGCCTAACACTATTATCACTTCATCTCCAAACTTCCAAGCAACACCGTTTACTCCCTCACATTCTCTCTTGACAATGTCTAATCTGCATTATGTATTCAATTTTGTTCTGCTTCTTGTTCTCCTTCTGATGCAAAATCCAACCACAACTATGTGCCGTACAACAGGAATGCAACCAAGGCATTCTTCTGTGATATCATCAACAACCAACATGACCAGAATCCAATTCTCAGAACAGCGATTCATGAAATGGATTAAGTTTGTTGGTGGCCTCAGACACTCAGTTTTTGGCATAGCCAAAAACAAGCTTTTTCCTTCTTACACTCTGCATGTCACCAAGAAGCCTTCTCATGGACAATTTTCAACAATTCAAGGCGCCATTGACTCTCTTCCATTCTTAAATCTAGTGAGAGTCGTCATAAAGGTCCACGCAGGGGTTTACACGTCAGTAACATTCCTACATTATATGTTTATAATTCCATTTCAACATTTTACAGAACAAAGTTCACTCCTTTTATTTTAAATTTTCTTTTCAGGGAGAAAGTGAACATTCCTCCTATGAAATCCTTCATAACCATACAAGGAGCAGGAGCAGACAAAACCATAGTTCAATGGGGAGACACAGCTCAAACAAAAGGGCCAGATGGGAAGCCATTAGGAACATTTGGATCAGCCACATTTGCTGTGAATGCACCTTATTTCATAGCCAAGAACATCACATTCAAAGTAAATTCAAAAAACACCACCAAAGTATATATATATATATATATATATATATATATATATATATATATATAATATTCCTACGTTTTTTTTTTATAATTGTAACATTGTGCATGCAGAACACAACTCCAATTCCAAAACCAGGAGCAGTAGGAAAGCAAGCAGTGGCATTGAGAATATCAGCAGACACAGCCACATTCGTGGGATGTAAATTCTTAGGAGCACAAGACACATTGTATGACCATGTGGGAAGACATTACTATAAAGACTGCTACATAGAGGGTTCAGTTGATTTCATATTCGGAGACGGCCTCTCTCTTTTCGAGGTGACACTAATAATAAGGATATAGTTACTTAATTTAAATTAATTGGTGTGTATACATATATGTTAGATGTTAGGTGACTATCTATCTTATTGCAATGTGACTTAAGCAACATTATATTAGATGTACAATTAGTTCATATTTTTACATGGTATGATGCCAAATTTTTTATTAGTTGTACAACTAGAAATGATGAGTGGAAGATGGTGATGTGTTTGTGTGACAGAGGTGTCACGTGCATGCAATAGCGCAAAACGTAGGGGCGGTAACAGCACAAGGGAGGAACAGTATATTGGAGGACACAGGGTTTTCTTTTGTGCACTGTAAGGTCACGGGTTCAGGGGCACTGTACCTAGGTAGGGCATGGGGTCCCTTCTCTCGCGTGGTTTTCGCCTACACTAATATGGACAACATCATCATTCCCAAAGGCTGGTACAATTGGGGTGACCCTAACAGGGAAATGTATGTTCTTCTTTTTCCTTCCTCTCTCACACTCTCCATTACCTTTTTATAGTGACATGAGCATGCACTTAATTTGTTTCCAATTTGGAGAGAAAACCAAAGAAAGAAGGGTAATTCGGGTATTTTAATGTTTGAAAATTTTTATGAATATGAAGATAAATAGGTTTAGGTACATAGTGCCCTCTTTTTTATATATAAACTAAGGTATGACATGCAGGGCCTCTGTTTTATTCTTTGTTTGTCTCTAATATAGCATTTAGTCCCTTGAATTTCAATTATAGGCTTTGGTCCTACGTTGGAAGGTATGATTTAATAAAAAACTGATCATTTTGTCTTGAATGAATAAAGCCCATAATTTGAATTTGAGGGACCAAAGTTAAAGTAAGAGCATCAAATATTTTAATCTTTTTGTCTACCCAATTTTTGCCAATCAAAATTGAGCCAATTTATCATAATTTATAAATATACGACTCTTTTACCCTCTTTGTTATATTAAAAAAAATCAAAGTTAAAGAGAGCATAAGAGTCTTTTTGTGTTGTAACATAATTAAAGTAGGGTTCTAAGTAATTTCGTCAATTGGTAGAATCTTTCCAATATTATGTGTCTTAGGTGAAATCTGAATTAATTTTCCCCTATAAAAAAAACTGATGTGTACTGAAAATGAAACTTATCAAATACTGAAACTGAGATTGGTAGTCTGAAAGGGGAAACAATATCATGGAATGTTGACAAACGGATAAAAGCATGAGGAAGAGGGTTGGATAAGAGGCTTAATTGGCCACCTAATCCCATTAATTTGATTTGTTAATTGCTGTAATTAGAGGGTAGGTGGTCATGCATGTGGGGTGAGTATTGTCTGATTGTAGTGTTTTGTTGTGAATACACAGGACCGTGTACTATGGACAATACAAATGCACGGGACCAGGAGCCAAATATGCGGGCCGAGTGTCTTGGTCAAGAGAGCTCACTGATGAGGAGGCTAAGCCTTTTATTTCACTTGGCTTCATTGATGGCTTTGAGTGGATCAAATTGTAGAACTTCATCAATCATCACACACTGACTCTTTTTTCTTCCATTGTTTTTATTTCAGGAGTTTGATTTCTTCTTGTGTGATTATTTTTTCTTATGTATAAATAAATATAAATACATCACGATTTGATTGTGGCTTTCATAGATCTTAATCTCTGTCTCATTATTACAATGAAAATACTGCTATCGTGATTCATGACTATTTTAGGAAATTTTCCTCAAGTTTAATCGCGTACTTATCCAACCTTTTTTAATTCAACATGCCTCTCTTTTTACATTTATTTATATTTAAAGGAGAGAACTGAGTAAAAAAAGTGTAGCTTTTGGTTTGGCGCTTATGCTAGTGTATGAATGTAGGATTCATATGGTATGAGAACAAAGCATAGTGGGTTAACTTCGGGGACTTTCACTATGCCTCCGCCACTTGATTATTATTTTAAATTAAAGAATCTCCAAATTACTATAGAATTTTTCTCGGACTGAAAATCATCATCATCATCATCAATATATTATATAAGACTCTTCCACCAAACACTGTTCATAGCACTGTTCATGAATTTGGTGGAATATTATATATTATTTATTTTGTTTTTTTTTAAATTTTTTTTTTAAAAATTAGTTATTAATTTTTTTTGCTTTTTTTTGTTTAAAAAAAAATTCATTTTTTTTAAAAAAAATTAGTTATTATATGATTTTTTTCACCCGATATTTTAGTTAAAAAAATTTGTCATATATTTTTTTAGTGCAAATTTGTTAAAAAAATTGTTCATGAGCAAATTTTTAGTGCACTGATTGACATTCTCTATTACAATTGTATGTGATTGCTTTCTTGTGCGAATTTATTTGGGCAACATATTCTTTACTTTCTTGGGCTAATTTATTTGGGTCACATATTTTTTTGTCTGAATTTGCCTTAAAGATTTATATCTTTACTATTGTCATTATGATGATCTTTTTGACCTAATATATATCTGCAAATGTTTTATTGTGTCTTTTTATTTGCCTATTTATTTGGGCTACGTATTCTTTACTTTCTTTGGCGAATTTATTTGGGTCACATATTTTTTTTGTGTAAATTTGCCTTAAACATTTATATTAAAAATTTATATAGTTGATGATCTGGTTACCTATAATCAGTTGATACTATTGGCCAACTACTTAAAAGTTAAAACCCTTTATATGTAATTTTATGAAATTTAGAAGATGTTTTTCTACCATTTTCTCATATGGATATGTTAAATGATGAATGAACAATATTTGGGTCACATATTTTTTTTTTGTAGATTTGCCTTAAAAATAATATAGTATATTATTTTTTCTTTTTTTTAAAAAAAATTAGTTATTATATGATTTTTCACCCGATATTTTAGTTAAAAAAATTTGTCATATATTTTTTTAGTGCAAATTTGTTAAAAAAAAAGTTAAAAAAAGAAGAGTTATTTTTGACCTAATATATATCTGCAAATGTTTTATTGTGTCTTTTTATTTGCCTATCTCTCCTTTGCAAACTAGAAGTTGTTCCATGTAGATATAGAACACAAAAAGAAGAGTTGTTTCTTCACGTAGGGAAGATGTGTTCAGTTAGATTTAATTTCGATTTTCATTACAACTTACAGAAAAATGGTCATTTGATAATGTAAACTAGAAGTTGTCATTGAATCCTTCTAAGGTTAAGGTTAGATAATAGTTTTTTGGTTAATATTAATTTTTATACAAAACCGCGCGGAGCGCGGGAAACCCCCGTGCAACGCACGGGAGATACCGCTAGTTACTATAGAATTTTTATCTAGACTTACCACATAGTATTTGCCTCTCCCATCGAATGCGCAACTCTTGATAAAATTTGTGTTTTACTCTTCATAACATACTCCATCCGTCCTAAATATAAAACATATTTCCTGGATTTGATTAGATTAAAGATGTTAGTTAGCTTAGTTATTATAGCATAAAATTATCAATTCACTCTAATAATCTACCTTTATCCCCACCCTCTCTCTCTTGCTTGTTTATTATTGATATGCATTGTAAGAGTTAATTTAGAGAAAAAGTGAAAAGAATTAAAAATAAGTCTTACATTTAGGATCAAATTCATCTTCCCAAAAATGTCTTATATTTAAGACAGAAAGGACTTCTTTTTAAGTCTTCACTCTTTACCACTCAATTATTATAAGTACAGGCCGGTTCGGTTTGGTTTCCAGGACATTGATCAAACCACCTGCTTAATAAAAAAGCATGTATGCATTGAGATTGTCCTTATATTTTAAAATAAGAACATGGACTCGTGACTCGTGAGCCAGGTATAGACGGAAAAGTGGATCATGTTTTGCTATATGGACCTGAAAGTTGTGCACTTTGGGCCCATATTAACTATGGGAGCATTTGCCACTGCCCCTTGTGAACTATGCATTATATCTTTTAGTATGTCACTCTCAATCTGAGGTCCCTTTTCTTTCTTCAGTGTCGCCCTTTTCCTACACTTTTCATTATTATATAATGAATGTATAGCTTCTTAATTTTTCGGCAACTAATGAGCACTGTTTTTTCCTTTGGATTTTCCTTCTACTTTGATTTACTTCGCTTCTTTTTTTTAATGCAGTTTATTTGTACTTTGTGTTGTGAAGTTTCTTGTTTTACAATGAGTATGTGCTTAGCCAGAAATCTTGTCTCTATCAATGACAAAAGTTCATAAACAGCAAAGGCTTTGTTGGTTTCCTGAATTGAGTCTTCTTACAAAACTATTTCATTGCTGATAGTGACAGTAGAGCCCTACTAGCTACAATGTTGCTCCCACTACATTGACAATTGCTGCTATACTTTTGTTTTATTCTCTATATATACACAAGTTTACAACCAAATTGGTCATGGCCAAACCTCATCCTTGTTCTTACTTAACACATTCAAGGTTGATGCTTTCTGTTTGGCTGCACTTGATGCTCTTTAATTATATTCAAGAAGCGCCAAACGTGCTGCCACTTTGCAATATAAATTGAGATAAGAGTAAATTAGTGAGTGTACATCACGTTTGAATTGTTGTTTTGTCAAAAAAAAAACTGGGTTTGACATAAACCTGCTAGGATAAGATGTTGAAGAAACAATTTTTAGTTGTTTAAATCCATAGAGAAGCCTAAGAGTGTGAAAAAACTAATTCATCGTTTATATTTCTTTTATCGAAAAAACCTGTCAAGGATTTCAAGTAGAAAATTTTGAATATACTCATCTGAAGACATTAAATTAATCAATAATGCTAGCATGTCAATGATGTTTTAGAACATGCTCTAACCTAACCTGGGGTTTTGGTTGAGTGGCAAGGACTCATTCACCCTTAACCAATTGTCTGGGGTTCGATCCTGGCGTTGGGTATGGAGAAACATTAAATCTCTCAGGCCAGGTGTCCCACCCTTTGAGGTGCCTACAAATCAGCGGGGGATTAGTCTCTCACTTGTTGAGTGAGGGGATACCTTGTGGATCAAAAAAAAAAAAAGAACATGCTCTAACCTCTAGGGTGGAGAGAAGAGTAAAAGCATCTAGAAGATTTTGGAGAAATTCAAAGTATTTTTAACAAGCTAGACATCTCGTGGAAGAAATTAAACGCCAGATGGTTATAAATGTTACTTTTATGAAAATACATTTTAAATGAAAGTTACTCCCTCCAGTCCTATTTATAAGTCGCCAACCGCTTCTAAATTTTGGTCCTTAATATAAGTCACCAACTACCACTAACTAACTCATTTATTAAAATTTTCCTAATATACCCTTACATTATAAAACACTTTTATAGATAGAGGAGAATATAAATGAACATTGGAATATGAGAAGAGAGAGAAGATGAAAAAAACACTTTTATATATAGAGAATTAATGAAGAGAGAGAAAATGTAGTGGGTCATAGTGATAAAGGTGGGAGGGGCAAAAATGGAAAAGATAAAAAAAGTAAGACCAATTTAATGATCCAACTTCCATTAACCTCCATTCCTTAGTTTGTACAATTTAGGCGATTGGTGACTTATAAATAGGAGGAGGGAGTATTATATTTTTCTGAAATGATTGAAATTAATGTTTATTCTTATTTTTTTTAAAAGTACCATAATCATCATCGCCAGCGCATAATACAGGTAATAGGGAATTGAGACTTAAGGTTTGACCAAACTAAGGACACCTCTCGCTCTCAAATCTCAATGAATTGACTTCACAGCCCACGAACTCTACACCCTAATCATAAAAGCTTTACCTTCGATGATTACATAATGCGCTTTTTTTTTATTATACATCCATGTCATAATCCGCTTTTTGCCTCACCTGTATTACACAAACAGTATATCACTTAGTGATGCGCCATTGTTTGAGGTTGAGAGTGAAGGGTGTCCATCGAAAGATTTTTTTAATCTAGTACCCTAATATTTTGTTATCCACCTCTGGTCCTCAATACAAAAGTGCAGTGGTCAAAATATGTTTTTTAAGAAAACATATAAAAATTAGTTTGATGTCTAAATTTAATTATTTTCTTCCAATATTGCTCACTTTTATTATGACACGATTAAAAAAGAGAAATAAATAAATATGAAAGAGAGTTAGAGAAAAAGTAAGAAAAAAACACATTAAATGAATAGAAAATGTAAGGTTGATTCTTATATTTTAGACTAAAATCATTTAAGTTTTGGACTCTTCTATTATGGATCGGGGGTGTATTTTTCTGTCACATAATTTTGCCCTGGCCTTAAGATATTAGACTTTAGAAGAAATGTCCATAAAGTTTATAAGTAACAGTTTTAACCTCATCCTTTAAAAAGTTTCAAATGTTGACCCACAAAAGACTTTAAATGACTTGAAACACGAAATAAAAATATTATAGGTGTTATATGAAGATTAATCTTTATTTTTAAGGTCTTTATTCCCCTTTACTTCAATTCCATCTCTTATGACGAAATTAAAATATTATAGGTCTCATATGCAGACGTTCTTCATCTTTGTTAATTTTTTACGTAATAATGATACAATCTTATGTTCTGTTTTGGGAGATGCAAAATAGCCTTGCTTAGGCCCAATACAGCACAATGTAATTAATTCATGCAAGCATTTGAACAATTTTATGAAAGTTCAGTTGGCTCAATAGTAAGCTCGCTTTTCAAGGCCGTAAGTTCAAATTAGTCTCTCTACATAATGACCCTTTATTTTAGCAATTTTGAGCAATTTTATGAAAGTTCAGTTTGGCTTAGCGATAACCTCACTAAGTATGTATGGATCAAACTGGAGCGCCCTTTATTTGAGCAATTTTATATGCAACAATTACACTCTTCTTCCCAAAATATATTGGCATATATAATGACCTACAAATAATTGAGGACTTGAGAGATAATTGAGGGTTTGAGAGTAACAAGGGAAAAGAAGCATTCACAAGTCACAACCCCACAAACATTTCATCTCATTGCATTCACAGCACAAGAAAACCTGTAAAAAATTTGACACTCTCATGACCCTACTTTTGTCTGCACTCTTGACTTCTCCTCTGATCCCATGCCTGCAAATTGCCATCAATGTAAAAAAACAAAACATAGGTCCACCACCACCACAGTCACCATTCACCACCTCCTTTGCCAGTAATAATTCCCATCCCTTTCCCTCCCAAATTCCCCTGACTTCTCCAGCCTCCCCATCACTGCATTCTTAAAACTAATAGCCTCCTGCACCTGTGAACACGATCTCTGCATCCTAACTCCACTCAAACTACTCCTACACTCCATCAACTCATTCAATGACACCCTCTTCTTCACCTCCGGCCTCTGCTTCGGTGCACTATGAGACCTCAATTTCGCCCGAAACGACTGCGTATTTGCCATATAATTTGGGTAGTAGCAATCCCCATATTGCCTGTAACACTCATCACCACCACAAACACTTCTACATGAACTTGTGAACCGAGGAGTACTCTGCGCCGTCGACGACCGGCACTCCTCCGCCGCCGGCAGCCCCCAGTCGGAATCCTGCAGATTCCGGCGACATTCCGGCGGTATCGAAATGTGAGCCGGGGTCCTACAATAAGGGGCTGGGAGTGGAGAGGAAAGTGCATTGAATTGTGGGTCATCGCCAAAATCTGAAATTGATGTGTTGGTTCTTCGAGATCTTGATCTTGGTCTGCCAGTGTCCACTTCCAATATTTTTGGGCTTCCTTCATTTATTGTTGCATCAAACGATGATGACATCCTTCTGCTGTGAATTGGTGCAGCATACTCACTCCTAGTCTCATCAAATCTCTCCTGCAAAACATCACATTCCACCATTTACACCAAATTTAACAAACCACTAACAAATACTCCAGGATCCACAAGTCATAATTATAAAATCAAATTGACTAAAAAAATAGTACTATATGTTGACATATGCTACATGTAATTATACTATTATACAGTAAAATGAACTAAAATGAATTAGTTTGAGTAAAAAAAGCTAGATATCTACAATGTAAAGAGGTTGATTTTGCATTTTAAAACAAAACAACTATCTTATAAGATAATTAGGAGATGAGGGAGTGATAAAAAATTAAAAATTGATTTATGGAATCTAGAAGTGGTTACCATGGATCTTCTTGCTCGAGCATCAAATCTAAGGGCTTCATTATCTTTGTTCATGAGCCTGCGACTAGCTTTCTGAGACCTCACAGTGGCTTGTGCTCTAATAAGAGCTTGCATACTATGCAAAGTAGCAGCTGCTTGCTTCCTCACTAAATACCCCTTCACAAGTGCCTGCAATTTCACCAACCCCTTCAAAGCTCTAAGTGCTTTTCTTGCCTGTAAACAAGTCAAAACACAAACTTTAACCCCTCATCTAAACAACCATACTAAAAAAAAATCATAACTTTACTCACCAAGTAGCCCCTAAACACTGTCTGAATCTTAATGGCAGCCCACTTTTCATGTCCACTCCCACCAAACATTGTGCCTCTGCCGTGACTGGTGAGCCTCACCACTGCCACGGCTGCCTGAGCGGCGGCTACGGCGGCGTCGGCGGCGGCGGCGGTGGCTGCGGCCACTGCAATGGCATGCTTGTTTTGCTGATTTTCTGATTCTGTGTAGAAAGATTGAAGCCAAGCAGCTTCAGCAGGTGAAATGTTTGGTGGTATAGTGGTTGGATTGTGACATAAATCAGTGAGGTCTCCTTCTGGAACATTAACATTATATTTGTTGCTTCTTTCTTTCTTTATTCCAAACAAGTTCTTCAACCACCTTGTGGCTCTTCCCATTTGAATCAGCTATAGTAGAGAGAGTAATGGGGTGTGAAGAAATAGTGGAACCTACAGGGAAAAAATTTAATATTGAAAAACCAAGATTGGTTTTTTCATACAGTGTGAAAAGTGTTTATGTTTTCTCACAGCTTGCAGTTCACATATTAGGCTTATTAGGCGTCTTTCCAATTTCATGGAACGTGGTGAAACTGGCTAGTTAAAAAAATTGAAATTCTTAAAAGTAGAACTTTTCTACTACTTTTTCTTTTGGGTTTTTGTCTTGGTTGTACGAAACGAGGGGGAAATAGTAATAGGAAGAAGAAAAACTGTGTCAGCACCTCGTGATGAGATCTACATTACATGACAAAAGACTTGTCCATTGGATCATGAGGCAGATTAACTTGCTACTTCAACATAAAAGATAATCTTTTTTTTACTGGAAATATAAAAGATAATAAGATAATCACATGTTAGATATTTCACAAGTTTACCTTCTCTTAGTCATACTCATTCATGTTGGCCAAAAAAAAAGTCATACTCATTCATGCGTCCACTCAAAAATGTTAGAGAAAGATACGTCAAATAGCATTTTAAATTTGCATATATACATATATACAAACAGAATATGTGACAAGATCTGCTTTTATGTTAAAAAAGCTTTTTAATAACAATCAATACTCTAAATTTGCTTGTGAGGATACTAAAAACGAAAGATTTTGAGGGGATTAGCTTCCCTAATAAACAATGGGATTATTACTTTGATTAAGGCATGATTAAGAGAGAGGGAGGGAGGAAGGTGAGTTATTACTTTAGATTCTGCAGAGGAAAGGAATTAAAAAGGTTGGAATTAAAAGGGTTGAAGTATAGTGAAAGCCTCCAAAAACAAGAAACCATCCAATGGAGAACTCAGAAAAAGGCTGTGAGTGACTCCAAAAGATTGAAAAGAAAAGCAAGAGAGAGCATAGAGAGAGCAATGTAATGTATTGTGAGATCTCTATCTCCATCTGTCTTCCATTACTCTCTGCAGCGACGTGCCCTCAAAAAGAAGTAAAAAAAAGATACCTCAAAGGCTCTAAACATGTCAGACACTCTCGTGATACATTTCCTCTTTCACAATTTATCAGCCTCTTCAAAACTGCCTCAACATCTCACATCTCACAATTCAATCTCAGCCGTCAGTTTCATTTCTGCAAAAAGCATAACTCTTAATAATAACTCAAAACCAATGTACTAATGAATGAAACTGTTGGTGATTCCAGTGAGTTCGCAGACGCAAATATATTCCTCTCTTCAGCTTCAGAGTCATCAAACCAAACAAACTGGACGTGAGGAAGAGATTGAGTCTGAAGAAGAAAGGGCCATGTGTGCTTTTCTCTGCAAGCTATTCTGTTTGGCCATTAATGCAAGAGAGAATGAAAAGGAAAGGGATTTATGATTTAATTGTTTATGGGAGAATGAATAATGGGTTGTTGTTGTTCTCTGATTTATCTCTTGCTAAGGTTAAAGTGTGCGAGTGGTAACATACTAACATGTCTAGTAGGTAGCTAGGGAAGCTGCTTTTGGAGGTATGAAAACATCTTATCGAACCGTACGAGCACTTATAGGGGATGGACTTCGCTTTCATGGATCAGTGTAACTGTTTCCACAATTATTTGTTTACTAATTTATAATATTGGTTTCTCTTTGTTTTTCTCTTTCCTCGCTGTCCTGCTTTCTGCAACTCTTAAAATACAGCCTAGAATGATGACTTTATAGGGGTCCTCAATCCTCATTTAACCGTCATTGGTCTCTTGGTAATTGATCAATCGTACCTCCCTCTTTTACCTAGCTTATTATTACTAATAGGTTAGCTCAAATATCTAACTAAAATTTTTAAGAAATGTTATATTTGAGATGGTACATGTTAACGCAAAATGGTTTAAAATAAGTTAGTCTAATAACATTTGGAGAGATGTTTAAAAATTATAGTTAGATTGTGGGGCTGTGAAGAGGGAGAATCCTAAATATGAGGTCATGGAATTAAAACCAAATCTTAACGCTGCAACTCTGAACCCTCCCTATTTCTTGAGTACTTTGTCACCCCCCACATGCGGGTAGATCTCTACTTTCTTCTTCCTCCAACTCCCAATATGATAATGTTACTTTCAATCAAATCCCTTCCATAATCTCGGTGTTAATCCAGACCTGTCATTTCTTAAAGAGGCCGGATAGCAGGGCTTTTACGCAAAAAATATCCCTTTTCCATTTTCATTTTATTTCTCCACCCTATTACCTATTTTACCCTTTGCTTTTGTAATATCATCATTAAGATGTAATTTACCCCCTTAAAAACGAAAACATAAGCAAGAATGAAAAACTTGTGTGGAATTTGAGTAAGTGAAATGAGTTGAGTCATGCATACCCTACATTCCCTTGCCTTGTTGTGCCATTTCCATCATAATTGAGATGTGGCCAGTGATCTGTTCCAAAAAAAGCTGGGTTTAGAGTGTTGAAGGATGTTGTGTTGGCTGCAACACCTGTAGAAGGATGATCAGTTTGAGTTATATTGCGTCTTCAGATATATTGTGATATATGGAGCTATTTCACAATCATAGGCAAGAGAGAATGTACTACACATAACTAATTAGATTTTTCTTCAAAGTTTGGGTGAGTAGAATAGCAAAAGTATTTAAAATTCATCATAAAAAAGGGAACAATAAGAGGAGGAAAGAAGATGTCCAAAACCTTTAGCAGGCTTATTAGGGTTTATGTAACCTCTTCCTTTTATAGGCGGTGAATTGAGACATAGGTTAGCCAAAAAAAAGAATTGAGACATAAGTTGGACAATACTAAATTGTATTAAATGCGTTAGTCGTTAGATGACTAAGAAATTCACTATCACAAATATTATTATAAAAAAGTCATTGTTTTCAAACTCGGGAACAAAACTCGAGATTCAAACGTTGGAATTAAAGATGGTTGAAAATGTATGTATGTATGTATGTATGTATGTATGTATGTATGTATGTATGTATGTATGTATGTATGTATGTATGTATACACACGTATATTAATGGTATAGCAAAATTGCAAGACACTAGAAACAACATATTTCTCCAAAACACAAAAACAAGGTGTTTAGAACTTATGCACACAGGGCCTTTTGTAGGTGAGGAACCATCACACATGCTGGGCATCGATAAACCATATTAAACTAGTTTGATGACTAAAAAATTGTGAAAATATCATTGTATTATATTCTTCGAGTTTTGAACATTATATCATATATGTATTTCCAGACACAAAAGTTGAGATCAAAACATTAGAAACACGTAGATTTTCTCGGGGAACTCTAGTCCCATGGCATCGGATCCCAGGATTGGGATCCAGTTTCAGTCTCGGCCTTCTTCTATACCGGGATCCATGAATAGGAATTCTCTATCCAAGGTTTGGATAAGCTTTATAACAAAAGGTGCCAAATTCATCAACTCATGCCAAATTTTCATAGTGTTTATATTTTAGTGGCTTTTTGTGGATCATGCTAACCTACGTCTCCTCTTGCCCATTTATTTGTTCAAACTCACATTACATATATATAGAGTATAGACTTTTTCTATTTCAAACAATTTGAAATTGGTTCTTTTTTGTTCACTCAATCAGTCACTTAATATCTAACACATCTCTCATGTTTTGTCTCAACCATCAAGAATGTGTATTCATATATTGACCCAACAGTCCCACACTAAAAACTTAACAAAATGGGAATATGTGGAAATTGGAAAGGAGGAGATTGAGATGGAACAGAAAAGTTAACTAGTAATCTATTTTATTCCCATCCCTGATAAAAAGATAAAAAAAACTGGTGTTTTGAGAGAGTAATTGGGGGATTTTCTCTCTTTGGAAAACTGTGTCATCGAAGAAAACTGCCTTGATGGAGAATCCTGAATGCCAAAAGGTGCCACCGGATAAACCACTAGAGTAAGTCGCTAAGCAAAAGGTGAAGAAAAATTAGGAAAAGAATCCAAGAAGAAGAGCTAATGGGTGAAAGAATGTAAGATGATGAATATGTATCAGGAAAATTTGAGTCAACTGAGGAGGAAATGGAGATACAAGTGGAGGAACCAATATACTAGTGGGATGTTTTTGTATCTGATGCAAAAGTTAGGGGAAAGGCTCTGAAAGCATTCCTAAATCTAGATTTGCCATGTTAGAGGATATGGATGTAGAGGACAAGGTAGTTAATGTAGAGTCAGAATTTGTAGAGGAAATAACGAAAAAGTTCCTTATTGGCATAACCATTGCATTTGTGGAAGCATAAGAAAGGTCAATAGAGACAACAAGGAGACAACATGTTTCACCTTGGATTAAGAGTGGTGCATGAAGTTCGCTAGACACCTCAAAGCGAGTTGGGTTGAAGAAAACCTCTAAAAGGGTTAATATTGTGGTTACAGTAAGCATGAATGATGCTACGCCTCATTTGGTTAATTAAAGCCCAACCAAATGGAGATGAAATTAATAAAAAGCTGAGTGAGGGAAAGTTGGAGCCTATAAACGAAAAATTGCATTGGGGTGCATATACGCAGATTGATATATGAAGAAACAAATCAAGGGGTGACTTTTGTGGGAAGCTCTATAATGCCATGAAGACACATTGCAGAGGGACGTTATAGTGACATTCAAGGGCTAATCCCAACTTGAATTTGTAATATACTGCATAAGCAGTAGTTTTCTCAAGCTCAACTTACCATATGTATTAAAAAAAAAAGATAAATTGAGATCCTTGTCGGATTTGGCTCACCTCCAATTCCCTTCCCATCTACCCCATAATTTTCCCTCAAATTATACTATTTTAGTGTCAAATTATTTAACGATGGTTTCATCATTATAATTTACATAAAATCAGTATTATTTTAATATACTAGACAAAAGTCGGTAATGTATTCAATTTTATATGATTTTAAAAAACATTTAGATGATTAAATCTTTGAAAAATCATATAAAATTGAAAATTTAACTAATATTTACCCATAATACATTAAAATGTCACTAATTTTATGTACAATAATATAATAATAATCCAAAAAAATTGACTCCAAAATGGCTTAATTTGATGGAGAAATAATGGAAATAGATGTGTTGGCTGCTAAAGCACATTTTTTAAGAAAAATGTGAAAGTTAGTTGAGTGTCGGGAGTTAATGTTTTTGTTCAAATGTTGTCTATATTTATGATGATACTATTAAAATAGAGAAATACATAAGCATTAATAAATATGAGGCAAAATAGGAAAAGATGCATGAATTAAGAGAGAATTGTAAGATGAACTCTTATATTTTAGACTAAAATCATTTAAATTTTGGCTTTTATATTACGAACCGATGTGAGTACAAACTAGGCCATAAATTTAATACTCCCTCCGGTCCCTAATATAAGAGCCCAAAATTTGAATGATTTTGGTTCCTAATATAAGAGCTCATCTCACATTTTCTCCTCATTTAATGCGTTTTTTCCAACTTTGCCCCCAACTCTCTTTCATATTTATTAATGATTATATATTTCTCTCTCTTAAAAGTATCATAATAAATATGGGCAATATTGGAAAATAAGCATTAACTCCAGTTACCTAACTAACATTCACATATTTTCTTAATAAGCGTTTTTTTTGGCGGCTAGCTCTTATATTAGGGACCGGACGGAGTATTGTATACACATGATGCAGTAACTGTCATTAATGTCATCTAATTCACGTGCATAATGAATCCAATACAAGCATTGAGGCCAGTTGAGAAGTCGTGGCACTGTTTTAGCTCATATGTTAATGCGCAAATACTATGGTTAATATGATCATGGTTTAATGGATTTGGGGAATCATATATAAAGTGGAGTTTAAGGTATTGCATCGTTGGGAAGATTGGATATTATTTAGGGCCTATGAACCCCTACCTATATGTCTCCCACTACCCCTAATTTTTGGAACATCTTCCTAATTGCCCCTCCATCCTTTCCCATCATGACAATGTTACCATGACCATATGTGACGTGCTCTAAAGACAATGAAGAATTATATATTGTATATATAAATATAAATACACAGAGAGGGGCCAAATGAGACAAGATCCATCATTTAGGAATCTCCTACCCTAACTTTGTCACAGGTACACATGTACAAGACTTCTAGCATGCGCAACTAGTTTTGGTGTTTGGGTTCTCACTTCTCAGATTGCTCATGACTTTTGATGTTGAGCATTTTAATTAGACAAATATAAGGTGTCCAAATTTGATCTCCCATGGTCTCACCCCATGTCAATTAGCAACCAATTTGATATGTATCCCATCATCATTCCCACTTCTCTTAATATGATCAATTCAGTAATCTCTTTTTGTACCTCTTTTCCAATGCACTTGACGTTGTCCAACATGCGCACACACAATTCATGAAAGCCTTTCTTTTTTTTTTGGGGCATACATAAAAGCCTTTCTTACTTTTTTGTCCTTGAAGAGGATATTATATAGCTCCAATTTATTGTAATTGCAGGTTTCCTGCTTTCCTCTGTAATTTAATGTTGGAAAATTGAGTCATAATTAGGAGACATGTGAGCATGACCTCACAATATAGTGTGACGCACGCAGCATTATTCCCATTCATAAAAGAGAAAGGTATTACTGTATCTATTCCCCCCTGTTTAGAAGTTTTAGGACTCAGAAATTATTCAATTTTAGGTAAACTTGTACAACTAGCTTTTTAATCCACATGAAGTTCTCTTCTTCCCATGTGAGCTTTTTCTAATTTTGTGTTTTTTATGATATAGAATTTCGTATTAATTTGCAGCAAGTACCAAATGACTTTGTAAACCCATCAATGGGTAAAGAAAACGGCCCAATTACCATGAAATGAAACCCACCCCCCCCCCCTAAACAATAAAATGTCCCAAAGAAACTATGTGTATAATATTGTTTCGATTTTGGCCAAAAAAAAATAATATTGTTTCGATAGATTTTAAGTTATTTTGGAAGTGATGATAAAATAAGATGACGAAGTGAGAGTTTACATAGTGTTCACTTTTTGCCTTTCTAATAAAACAAGCGGTTTTTATAATTTTAATACTTTAGCAAACTATTTCCCTATTCTACGTTTATAGTTGGGTAAAGCATAAGCCCTGCCCAAAGATTGAATGATTTGCATTTTGAAAGTCAGTTGCCCAACCTTGCTCGTAAAAACCCATACCATTTCGGGCCGATTTGGAGTGGGTTTGGCAGATGGGCTTCCATGTCAAGTGACAACACCTTAACAAGTTTAAATAGAAAATAATATTTAGAATATCAATAAAAAATGCAGGGATAATGTGCAAATCTAACACCAAACAATTAGGCAAAGAGCACCTAAAATAAATAACAATTTTGAGGTGCGAAAATGTACCTAAACAATTTAAGGAGCAAATATAGCAATATGTTAATTTTCACTTATAATCGTTAAACTTTTGCAATGTGAAGCTCACAAAATGACATATATCACTTGCCTTATTCACCTTCTATTATTTTATAGGCTAAAGTATACGTTTGATCCCTTATGTTTGCATAAAGTTTCAATTTAATCCTTTATGTTTAGAAAGTATACTTTTAGTCCTTTTTTATTAACACCGTTAGTTTAACTTAGCGGAAATTGTTAACTTAAAAATTTTAAATGATTATTTTATAATGAAATTGGACCATAAATGATAAATTTTGAAAATAAAAGAATATTTACACTCAAATATTTTAATATGAACATTTTTTCAGTGTTTAATAACTATTTAAAATTGTTAAGTTAACATTTTCCGTTAAGTTAAACTTACGGTGTTAACATAAAAGGACTAAAAGTGTACTTTCCTAACATAAAGGACTAAATTAAAACTTGATGTAAACATAAGGAATCAAAATTATAATATTTATAGAAAACGTGGGGCCTACCATCTTCATCATGGGATGGGAAGAGAGATTGAATATTACCATCACCACCCTAACAAACTCAAATCAAATCAAAACACACAACACATAGACATAATCCTCAAAGCTTTAAAAACAATGTCCTCATCTCTCATGTTTGTTTCACTCTGGTGCTTTCTCTTTCCCTTTATTGTGTCAAAGTATTGCTATATTTGCCCCCTTAAATTATTCATAACCATTTTTGCACTACAAAATTGTTATTTATTTTTAGTAAATTTTGGCTAAGTGTTGGGTGCTAAATTTGCACCTTAACCCTATATTATATACTTTTTCAAATTGGAATATTTAAAAAGAATAATTGTAAATATATAGATATTACCCACAAATACAATAATTTCAAAATCAAAGTTATCACAATACGTCTTAGCACATCATACTTATAAGAATAAGAAATAAACAGTCTAATCACTCATAATAAATGGATCCGTTTACATAGATATACATGTACATTAAATATAATTATATATCATTATATCGTGGACAAAGTCAAATTGGCGAAGTAGCATACTATGCGCTGTCTGTCTAGTGGCCCTGCTCGTCAATGCCCATTTATTTTTTGGGCCAATTTTTTTAGGCAGTGTAGGGCATTTTATCCTCTCAAAGCGAAGTACATTGTGATTCGAGGAACGGCTTAGGCGCTTAGCTTCTTCAATCTTTCATACAGAAAATTAAAAATAGCATACTTAAGTTCCACTGTGTACGATGAGTTTTGATTTTTGTTGTTTTGGAATGAAATTTGATTCAAATATATTGACAAGGAACATTGGGTTATTCCAATTTGGGTGGTCCATATATCTAACTTTAATTATATGATCCTATTTGGCACACCCTCAAATCTAGGTTTTAAAATAAAAGCAAACTAATTTAGAATAGTTTTTTTTGTCAAAACTTATGTCTCATATAAGTGATAAGTCAGACAAACACTCACAGTTTTTTTAGAATAACTTTTTTAACCAAAAACCCATGTTTGAGACAGAAAATCTAGGTTTTGCCATAAGCTATTTTTTCAGTTTTTTCAAAAACTATTCTCTAGAATCTATTCTTAAGAGTTTTTTCAGTTTTTTTCCAGAGCTATTCTCCAAAAGTTATATCAAAAGACCCTAAAAACATGAAAGAGAAGATAGCTAGTTTGGGCCTTGAATCTGCTTCAATTGTGTCCTATAGGATAAGATGGGCCATTAAAAAAAAGGTTTATGGGAGACAGAATCCTTAGATGGGTTGTGATCTGTGAAGATGACTCATCGCAATTTGGCACTGAGACATATAAAGGTCTGACTTGATTTATAGTTGTGTGAAATTGAAACGAACACAAGCTAGCCTTTGAAATATCAAGTCCCAAAAAACTAATTGTTGGATCAGTTGAATAACCAAAAGCTTTATAAGATCCATAATAGAGGAAAACTTTATATGGCAAATCTCCTGGCCATAACACCAATGTTGATCATGACAGAGATGTTTTTTTTCCTTCATTTTTCAGAGATGCCATATATGGTGCATTTGCAATGAGATTAGCAAATACATAAAGTTTTGAAACACCCAAGTGCTAAATTCCTACTTTTTATGGACACAAATCACCATCGTTGTACGATACCACATTTGGAAATGTATCCAATTACTCTTGAACTGGTTAAAGAAAGTTGTACAATTATGCTTTACTTTATCATTCATCATCCTTTGTACAACATGTGTGTGTGGTGTTGTCGTGTTGAACGACGTATATAATCGAATAAAGCTGAATCCTGGCCATAACACCAGTTCTATATATGAGCGACAGGTTCAAAATAATTTTGAAGCATATTGGTATGTTCTTAATGTACGTTTTGACAAGTTGATGTGGAGTGGGGCCATAGAAAAAGGAGGAGGGGAAAACATTATAAAAAGCTATCCACCGAGGGAGAGCAAATCTCGACAGTGTAACAGCAGTGGAATGACAGATATATATCACAACCAAAAAAGTGGAGGAAAAATATCAGAAGCGAAATGAAAATGCATGTTTTGTAGTGTTGTGTAATTGGAGAACGTAGTAGTAGTGGATATATGTGTGTAAAAAAAGGCACAAGGGAAATTATAATTGGTGGGTGGTCCCTAAGTGTGTCGAGGTGAGACGGGGTAGAGAATGATGGGAAGGCAAGTGAGCCCTAACTGTGATACATCAAAACCTCTTGAGGGGGACATGTCAACCCATTAATTAACTTATTCTATGTGATTATCATCATCATAAAAAAATGTTTCTAAATCATACCACTTGCTTTCCTTCACCAAATCATCCAAAAACTAAAGGCCCTTCTCACAAGTTCCTTCACTTCCAGCTTTCTAGATATATATCGAGCATGACAGCTATGATCTTTAATCAGATTTTTTACCAGAATATTCCTAGGCTTGTGGCTTTGTGCGGATTGTTGCTTTAAGGGTCGACACAAAGCATCCATGTTATGTATTTCTTAATTTTTGTACAAATATACATACATTTGTGTGTGTTTGTGTTTTTTTCGCATCGGAAGGGAATATGTTTCTTTCAATCAGAGACAGCCATGATGGGAATAGGAGGGGTCTGGAAGGCTATTATGATATGTTGGTATGTGTGTAAACAGAAAAATAATTATAAGCTTCCAATGTAATATAATGAAAGTAATTAATAAAACGCCTCACAACAAGTATCATACATTAACAAATACTACTACTATGAGATATCACAAGTTCATGCATCTCATCAATTAATATTTGAACTTTTTACTCTTTAATTACATTTATTCCTTAAGATCTTTCAGTGATTTCGCATCACACTCCAAGTGGAAACACTTTTTCTTTATATATAATTATAGTAGAAAATATGCAGAGAATATAAAAGAGACAGGTGATCGAATTATATTGAACAGGAAACAAGGAAGTAGTTCGAGATAGGAAGGGGATTGGGTTGGTTGCTGAAAAGAGGAGCCATGTGAGAAGCATGATGGAGCAAAATGATGTTGTCTGTAACTACAGCAACTACTATGTATGTTTCTTATTTTTTTCCTGACCTAATACTATAATTCATTAATTCTGGCACAATCACAGTAAGAGAATTTGTATCTAGCTACGTAGCACACGGCACCTACCACTAGAGAACTAGCTATGATATACTAGCTTGCAAGTAAGCAATTAATAAAGCATGGCCCTCCAATGAAACCTCATTGTTAAGTGTGATTGAGCAAATAATTGAGCTGCTTCCAAACTGTCCTTAGCTAGCTAGAAAGAAACTCTATATAGCTACTCCTATCAAATATCAATCACATTCATATGGCTCTTTCCAACTTAATTATAATGTGACCACAGAGATTTATGATCATATGTGAACCTATCTTGCAAATTGGTTAATGATTAATAGGCATACTATGCCTTTGCCTGCGAGTTCAGATTAATGTGCTCATCAATTTCCCCTTTCCCATCACTCTCTCATCTCGTTGTTTACATCACTTTGAATAAAACATATCATGCCTCATTACCGGTACAACACGCCTACATTTAAAGTTTCGATCTCTTGATTATAAAAATTTTTCCGAGTAATGGGAATAAATATTTCATTCTCAGTTTTGGGGGTTTCTTATATCCAAGAGTTGTTTCCCATATTGTTATGCTCATTATTATACTTTATACGCTAGGAGATAACACAATAATGTATATGTAGGTACACAAACCGTAGTGCACACTATGGCACTAGTATTTAATTTTAAAATATTAAACTTAAAGATCCCCTGGTGATGGATTGCTTTTAAAATCTGAATAATATAGTCTTTAGTTTGGCGAGTTTTACTTTAATAATTCCAGTATAATATTCATTATATCATTATAGTTTTGCCATATGAAATTAAAAATGACAATATCAAGACTAAATCGACGATATAATTTGAGATCTCATGCATTGTCCGAGCCGACATCATATATTGCTTTACTGTGGTGTGTTGTGTGTAGTTCAAAATTCCATGAGTGAGTTCGCAAATGACTACCACAAATACCAATTGATGAAATGAAGTAATAGCTTAAACTACAGCTATTAAATTGAAACTGTGAAAGCAAGTCAAACTAGCTACATGCTTAATTATCATAGGCGATATTCTTTTTAATTTATATCTCTATGAATAATGAATTGTTACTTTTTTGTCCAAAGATAATTGAAAATACCATGACACATTAGATCAAATCTGAGTTCCCTATTAGAAAGTTGTAGACGATAGGCTAAAGATTGCTATTGTCAATGTCAAAGGTTATTATTAATTAATGGTAAAAAGTTGTTTATACATTATTGAGAGTTTAAATTTCTGTCAATATATAGACTAATAACTTTTATCTTGATGACACAATAAGAATTTTTTGTTTGAAAATAATAATTATTGGTTTGGTGAACACAACTTTAAAACTTTTAATCACTAACAACTTTTAATATGGATGATACAAATTTAAACTGGGTGGTAACAATTTCGTGAGACTTCAAATTAATTAATTAATCAATTACGTGATTTCACAATATTTCATTTTATTTAAATTCCTTCTGTCGTCTACAATTAATTTTCCCAGCTAAATTAGATGCTATATGGAGCTAAAATTTAGGCCTAGTGGCATGTTTGTATGGTATAGCTAGGGTGGATAAAAGTTGTTAAATAATCCATAATATTATCGTAACTTATGTTTGGCTAAGTTCTGCTCGCGTGTAGGCACATGACTTGTCCCCATAATTGGCCTACCTTAATGGCATATATAGAGATATAGTACGATCTATCACTTATACCATACAAATCATATTAAATTGTCAGAGATTTATCAAATGCTCTAGCTAGTCAGGCTTCCTCTGGAATCTTACTATAAAAATGTTTATTTTAGTTTCCCACTTTTTGTGATATCAAAGCTTCCATTAATTCTATTGAGCACATTACGTACCATGTCTGACGGTTTCATATCATGTATAGGTTTTTTGCGCTCTTCTTTTCCTTTGTTTTTTTAATTTTTAGCCGAAATCTTCTTTTCCTTTGTTGCCAACAAAACGAACTCCCCAACATTTTTATTACATATTAATGTGACATCTATATACCAGATGAAACCATGGACGATCATAAATTGGGAATTTGAATTTGAACCAAAATAAAGCATTGGGCCATACCACAGTAACTGTTTGATTCAGGCAAATTTTACCTTTATGATTTGCAAATCCAAATCCCGTATGGTTTTCCTAGACAACAATAATAAATATATACCATATATAGGCCAGATTTTATTAGGGATAATTAAGGGTCTGTTTGGTTCAAAAACATTGCACACATGCAATGGTAATCTTGATTACATTACCATATGTGGCTCGTTTGGTTGTACTTGGCAATGGTAATGTTGATTACAATTGTAATCAACATTGCATATTTTTTGGTAATGTTCTTTCATAGGGGTCCCCCTATGAATCTTCATTGCAGTCATGTAATGTTATTGAAAATGTCATTTATATCCTCATCAGTTTAATAAAAAGACATCATTTGCCCTCATCAAACAATCATATCAGATTTTTTTTATCAAAAACAATCATATTAGATTTCATCTTCATCATTTTCAAAATCAGATTGAAATGAAATTCAATTAGGCAAAAAAAAAATAATCATCTCAGAACTTATCCAATCAAAATGAAATTGGAATAAGTCATAGGAAAAAATTGAATGAAAGAAATCATCCATAATCAAAATGTTAACATTTATGCAAACTTTATAATCGACTTTAAGAGTAATTCCTGTCAGGCACAGATTCGAAGGAAACTTTATAAAGGGTAAATTTGACTTTGTGTTATATTATAGTTTTAAATGAAATAATGATTACACCTTCCCTTTAAAAACAAACCAAACGTACACAATCTTGGTAATTAATATTACATTGCATTACCATTACATTGCATTATACACCACTACATCATATATTGGGGTTGAACCAAACGGGCCCTAAGGAATCAATAACAACCTTCAATTGATACTAAAAAATTTAAGGGTGTCTATGCAATACTGTTTGCTCGAATAGTAGTTCTTCAAGGTTACGGGGTTTTTTTTTTTGAAATATTGGGGATTCCTCCACGCAACCCCTTTCTTAGTGATTGGTTGAAAACTTGAAATGATTCACCGCGAAAAGAACAAGCAAACAAGCAATTGACTTTCAAATTCCCCATGGGGGTTTTAGATACAATAGATATAGAAAAGTATTATCATTAGGAAAAATATAACATTTGACCCATAAAACAATGCGTAGCAATGCATGATTTACATATGATCTCATTTTATGACAATAACAAACAGGTCAACCTGAATCCTGATTAGTCCCTTACTTTTCTTGGATGCTAATTAGTAATTAATTAATTCAATTCAATTAAGTCACTAATGTTTAATTTATAATATGCAAGAATTGTATTGTAGTAGACCTAATGCCAAAGTCAATAGAGTTCAGTAATAAAATATATCACGCCATACGTATATCAAAATCCTCAAATTAATTCCTAAGTTTGATTCAGTGAAACCTGATAAAAGAATGGCTGACTATATGCGAGAATGACTATATAAATATTTTGGGGAGTTTGAATATAAATAATCGGATAATGTCAGCCAGTACAACAACATTAAATTATAAAGTCGTCCCACATACATGTCAACGTGTCTGGGTATATATATATAATATATCCGTGTGTGTGTGTGTTTATATAGGCATCATGAAGCATGCGAATTTAGAAACAATATCTTTTGGTTATGGTTTGGTGCAGAGGAGCGGGTAATATATATATTTACATATACGACTTGTATGTCATGTGTGCTGTGTAGACGCGGAGGACATTAATGCTTTTAGCAGTACTCACCTTCATGTCTCCAAATTCTGAATGTCGTGATCTATACGTCACAACAGCCATTACTTCAGTTAAGTTGAAATGTTCTCACCCAAAATTAATTTGCCGACAAATTAATCGTGCGAAACATTTTGGTGAGTCGTAGTAGTTGACTATTGCTTAGGTTTTTAGATGTAATTATAAAACCAATTGGATGTATATGATCCTATAGACAGACTAAATTAACTTCTTTGTGCATTTATACTCCCGTTGAAGTAGTACGGAGACTGGAGACCACAATACGAATTTCTATCATGTGCACATTTATCTCTCAAAACTTTACATTGTCGAAGTTGGGTATGTACAGACTTACCTTAAATTATCCCTCTTGTCCAAAATAGACACAGTCTATAGAAGAAATCCTTGGCCTAATATAACTAGTTACTCAATAATTTATGTTTCTAATGACCAAATGTTTTGTTACTTAAATTTAAGTACTAGTATTTTCCCCCATGACATGAAAATAACTTATCTTAGCTTGAAGGTGGGAGGGACTATAATAAGCTAACTAAATGTGTGAGAAAAGGGGGATTTTATTGAGAAATGTGAAGATATTTGAGAGAGTGATGAGATGAGAAGGGAGCGAAAGTGATGGATGAGAATGAAAACTAGCCACGACTCTATCATAAATATGAGATTTAATTGAAATTGATTTTTTTATGAAATATATAGTTTTAAGGGCTTTGTTTTCATTTAACTAATAAAATTATCATTTCTTTGTTTTCCTTTAAATAATAAAATTATCATTTTTTCTAAACTAATCCATCATACTTAAAAAATTGTATAAGAATAAGTATTTTAGAAATATCATGCAACATATATACTATAATTGATTGGTTTGTAAAGCTTATTTAATCTCCCCAAAGTAGTAAGGGTGTTACTTGTATATAGATTCTAAGGAAACAGAGAGTGAGATAAATAGGAATTACGGAGAGGATGAATATGCTTAAGCTAATAAGCTAGTATGAAGTGGAGTTTGGTGATGGTGGAAGATGTGGGATACAGTAGGAACATGAACGAGAAGAGAGAAAGGGAGGGAGGAAGAAAAGGGGGGTATGTTGGAGAAATAAGAGACAGGAGGGAGTTTTGTTTGGGATGAGAGAAGGATTGGTGTGTAGTGTGAGGAGCTTTTCTCATTATAGCCTCTGTCTCCTTCTTCCCTCTCATTCATCTCTGTCATGGGGTCGACGACGCATATATATGTGTATGTATCTCCACACCCACACGTACACTCTCCACTCTCATACGTACATAAAAATATATATAGGTTAAAAGCAAAAACATGGACGTGACAGCTAGTGAATATAATGATCTGTGCGTGTGTGTGTGAAGTGCTCTCTGGTATTCCTCAGAAGATAACTGTAACAGTGTCATGGAAGTGGCTGCCACTGCCACACGATAAGGTTTCTGTGATTGTTCATGACATGCCATCTCCTTCTCACTCTGACCCGCTCCCACAGTACCATGCATGTTTCCCTACTTCTCCCCCCACCTGTCTTCTTCCTTAATTCATTATTCCATCCTCCTTAGCTTGGACCACTTCAATGCCACTCTCCCCCCATTATCTCTTTTATCTCATAGCTTATGAGCAGGATGAAACCTACCAACCCTTTATTATTTACAGTCTAACTTTTGCGCTATGCGAAGACTACAATATCATTCACAAATAATATACCTTTCCATGCTATTTCCTTCATTTATCCTTTTTGTTTTATATTGTATCTGATCTTTTATATGAAATCTAGTTTGTAGTTCAATTTATTCATTAATTATACCCGAGAGAGTAGTAGATCAACAACATTATTCCTATATATTCACTAACGGCAAGCCAAATGCAAGCCATCAATGGCCAACACACTTTCTTATATACATACACTTTCTCCTCTTAAATGATACATTACCAAACCTTTTTTATATATACTCATTTATAGAAAACTTGGTTAAATGGCAGAGAAAACTATGGGGACTATTTATTTTTCACTGTTTAATGAGAAAATAGATTCAAGTGATTGTTTACGCATGTCAATTTCGTTATAAATCTTTATTTTTTCATAATAAAAAATAGATAAAAATTTATTTTCTCTCCAATTTCCCTCTATCAATCAAACTTAGCATAATTGTGTTGTGGGAGGATCACAAATACTCCCTCCGGTCCCTAATGTAAGAGCTAGCCGTCAAAAAAACGCTTCTTAAGAAAACATGTGAATGTTAGTTGAGTGTCTGGAGTTAATGCTTCTTTTCCAAAATTGCCCATATTTATTATGGTACTTTTAAGAGAGAGAAATACATAAGCATTAATAAATATGAAAGAGAGTTAGGGGTAAAGTAGGAAAAAATGCATTAAATGAGGAGAGAATATGGGGTGAGCTCTTACATTAGGGACCAAAACCATTCAAATTTTGGGCTCTTACATTAGGGACCGGAGGGAGTACTGCTTTATTAGCCCACGCGCATGCGCGCCCAACAATTTGACTCCTCATATCAACACATGTACGTTTTTATATCTTTGAATTCAGCAGCCATCACCAGATCGAATAATAAGATGCAGTTTATATATTTTAATTTGAATACGCACGCAAACCAAACAAAATAAATCCATTAATTACTAGTGTGTCTATAATGACAGAATCTTTTCATCCCTCCCTTCTATCTAATCAGAAAATCAAAGAAAATTATTTGGAAAAAATTAATTCACTATTGTTCTAAAAAAATTACAAATTAATCATAAAAAGGTCGGGAAAATTTATAAAAAAAATCAGATACTAGAGATGTAGACGTGGTAAAATTTTTGGATCGATTAATCAATCAACCGTGACTGTAGTATTGCTGCTCATCATCATCAGTGGCTGTTTCTGACCGTCCATTTCATCTTCTGATTCCTTTACTGCCTCATCAACGGACGTCAGTAACTGGGCACGACAGGCCTGGAAATCCCAATCTGTGGTCCCGATCACATACAACATTAACCCCGCACAGCAAACCTGGGCCGACAACAGCCCCAACCAAAGCCCACGAAACCCAAGATCCATCCAAAACCCAAGCCCAACTGCCACGGGCATCCCCACCAAATAGAAAGCCCCCAAATTCACATTTGCCGCCATCGTGGGCCGGGCCGTGCCCCTAACCACCCCACACCCCACCGTCTGCGGGCAATTCCCGAGTTCACACAACCCTAAAATCGGCAACGCGGCGGCGGTCAGCCGGAGGATCTTCTCGTCGTCGGTGAACATCCGGCCCCACCCATACCTTATACCGGAAGTGAACACCATCGCGGTGAATCCCATCACGGACGCCATGAAAACCGCGACCACGCCCGACAACTTGGCCCGGTCGGGCCGGCCCGCCCCAAGCTCATTCCCGACCCGGGTAGAAACCGCAAACCCAAGAGAAGAAGGGAAAACATAAATCAACGACGTCGTTTGGATCAAAACACCCATAGAAGCAACAGTAGCCCTGGGGTCCACCAAAAGGCCACACAAAATGATCATAATCTCATACCACCACCACTCCAAGCAAACCGAAACACAGCTCGGCGCGGCTAACTTCAAAAGCGGCTTCCACCCTGTCAAACACTCTCGGCTCGGCTTCGTCCACGTCGGCTCATGTATCCCCGTGACCCAAATATAAGCCACAAGGGACATCAAAATGGTGAAGTTGGAGGCAGCGGATGCGGCTGCGACTCCGGCTAAGCCGAGCCGGAAATAGGTGACCAAAAGAAAGTTAAAAGGAAGATGCAGGAGAGTACCTGCAAGAGAAGCTAATGTGAGAGGAAGTGTGATGCCTTGAGAACGAAGGTAGACACGAAGGGGGTGAATGAAGGAGTTGGTGAGGAGGTCGGGGAGGAGGTAGAGGAGATAAGTGTGGGCCATGTGGGAGATGTGGGGGTCTTGGTGGAGGAAGAGGAGGATTTTGGAGATGTTGAGCCAGAGGAGGGAGATGGGGAGGGAGGAGAGGAGGAGGAAGAGGACGGAGCGGTGGAGGGTGAGGGAGAGGAGCTTGGGGCGGTTGGCGCCGAAGGCCTGCGAGCAGAGCGGCTCCATGCCGAGGGAGAGCCCGGAGAGGACGGAGTAGCCGCTGATGTTGGCGAAGGCGATGGCGAGCGAGCCGGCGGCTAAGGGCAGCTCGCCCAGCCGGCCCAGGAAGATCATGGAGATGATGGAGCGCGAGTAGAAGACGAGGGATGTGAGGGCAATGGGGAGGGCTAGCATGATGAGCGCTTTGGCTTGTGATAGGATCTCACGTAGTAATGTTGAATGTGATGATGATATGGATGGTGTTGTTGCCTTTGTTTGCTTTTCTGGGTCAATGAATGTGTAGGGAGGGAGTAAGAGATGGGAGACTTGGTGTCGATCCTTAGTTTTGTCCATGGACTTTGATGAAGTGATACTAGATTCACACATGAGCATGAAGATGAAGGGAAAGCAGGGGAAGAGAGAGAGAGGGTGTGTTTGTATTTAGTGTAGTAAGGGAAGACTCTGTTGTTTCTGAAAGGAAGGCAGAAGAGGCTAAACAACAAAACAAAGTGAGGAAGTAGCTAGTGGGATGTTGTGTATGTGTGAATAGAAGAGATGTATGGACTATGGATGGATGAAATGAAGTTTGTTGTGGTTATAAGTGGGGAGGGATGAGATGGGTGTGTATTGTATAAATAGGAAACATTTCAACCCTGCCTACATTCTTCTTCCTCTTTTTTTCTTCGCCCCTTAGTTAATTCAAACTTTATTACTCAACTTTCAAAACTCTCATTCGAATCCGTGCGTATAGGCAGGGACTAATTAGTCTCGCTCATCACCCCTCGTCTCTATTCGTTTTTCCTTTTTTACCCTGAAAAAGAAATCTAAATCTAAATACTCCCTCCGGTCCTATTTATAAGTCGCCAACCGCCTCTAAATTTTGGTCCTTAATATAAGTCACCAACTAACATTAACTAACTCATTTATTAAAATTTTCCCAATATACCCTTAGCATTGGAAAATGAATATTGGAAGATGAGAAGAGAGAGAAGATGAAAAAGACACATGTATACTCATAAAGATTGAAAAGGTAGTGGGTCATGGTAATAAAGGTGAGAGGGGCAAAAATGGAAAAGACAAAAAAAATAAGACCAATTTAATGATTCAACTTCCATTAACCTCTATTCCTTGTTATGTACAATTTGGGCGGTTGACAACTTATAAATAGGACCGGAGGGAGTAGTAATAATGTCTCCATGGTATTCTGAAGTGTGCAATTCCCAATAACGTAAATGTTCCCTTTACGAGAGAGGGACAGAGAGAGGGGTTACTGTACTGCTTTATGTGATATGGGAGTTTTTTTTTATTTTTCTGATTAAACGAGGTTATATACTCATGTAAATATGATTATGTTAGTTAATTATGGGTGTCATTTTTCTTAATCCTTTGGTTTCTAATTCATTTGGTACTCTATTTTGGTTTGTGATGGGTGTGTCGTAGGTTAAACGCATAGTATATATGGGAATACTGGTAAGGCTATTTCTGTTTGGAGTGCTATTAATTAGACCAACGCTTTCAGCCCAACCAGATTTATACACATCTTTGACTTCTTATACGCGTTTCACTAGTAAGGGTGCATTCTAGGAATTTTGTCCATAAATATGTTCCCCCCGACCCTATTTAATTTAGTGTTTGACCCAAATTCTAGTAACAACTGAATTCTCCATTTCCAGCAGGGTTTTAATTTCCACCGTTTAATTTAATCCCCATTTTAATGGAAATCTTCGTTATTACTTTTATGTTATATTTATGTACCGCCAAACACGATCTGTTTTTTTGATAAAAAAAAAACACGATCTGTTTTTTTGTTTTTCAGTTTTTATATACCCTTTTTGGGGGACTACGTTTTGGTTTAATTAATGCCCGTTTCAGCCAGCATTAAATCTTCATAAACAGCATGCTATAAATCAGATTATATGTACTAATTATGAGTTAATTTTTTCAAGGGTGGCTATCCGCCATCTCATGAAGTATATATTTTCATATATATAAAATTTAGTGACTTGGGGCGGGCGGGCATCCAGACTCAAAGAGTGATTACACAAGTACTCCTCATATCTGCTCACCTACAATATCATAAAGTATTTCGTTTTCCAGACATTCAATATACTAAAGGAGTTAACTCGACTCTATATTATATCTCACTTTGTGAAGGTACTTTAGAAGGGAATATACTAGGCATGTACAACATTACCTCTGTTTTATGCAGAGAAACTGATTCGAACTCACGACCTCAAACCTTATAACAAGTGAGCTTATTGTTGAATTAAGTCGGCGTTTCAAATTTTACTTACATGTATGTAAACATGCAAAATTTATATACCATTAATTTGTTGAGTCAAGACCTATTTGTACCTGGTCACCGTAAATTTCAGTTAAAAAAAAGTCACCGTATTAAAAATAACGCAAGTAGACATGTAAAATATCACTCATGCACATGAATGTATATGCTGTATTCAAGATTGTCTATTCAGAAAAATAGTATCATCAAGATGAGTGCTTAACGCGGAACTCAATTGATGCAAGATGCATGCATTGATATTGATCTAAATAATTAATTTCGATTTCTGTCGTTTTGTTTAGATTACCTATGTTCACTTACCAATAATCAACAAGATAATTGAGGAAGATAATTAGAATGCGATTTTAGAAATAAAATATGTGGTATTAACTAACTTACCAACATATTTAATATATTTAATAAATAAGCTATACATTTAAGGCGTGGGAGAACATACATTTTATTATTATGAGGGAATAATTTGAATAATATTGTTCTGGTTCACAAATAAAGTGATTTTAATGGTAATGTTTTGAGATTACGACAGGTGTGTGTCTGTCTACACACACGCACGAACACTTAAAATTTTAATTACATATGAATTTTATATTTGAAAATGATATTAACATACAAGTGCCAAGTTCAGGTGGCTGCCCAGAGCCGATACAAGGATGAGAACAAAGAGGTTTTACTAGGAATGGTACACATTTTGAAATACAGATATACAATTTGTTTTTTGGCCACTAGCTAACTTTACATAATAATTACATGATCACAGTAGTAGTTAGCTTTTAGAAAATGCCCCCTCCTTCATTAATCCTTCCCCGTATATGGTACCTTTATAGTAACATTTAAAGTTTTATTTTTAAATCTTGCCCATGGAAAAAACAAACCGAAGGGTCACTCGTACCAATTAAACCTCTATAATTTTTTTCGATCTTAAATGATTGGGTCAAAAAGATTGCTTTTGATCCATGTATCTCAACGATGGAGATCATGGTAAAGGTGTGGTGAAGCGTGGGTAAAAGTTTAAAATGAAAATCCTCTCGATGCACTTAAAAAACATAATTACTTTATATATAAATTTATGAAACTATATGACTAACTCAAATTTTCTCATAATGTGATGATAATTATTTTAAATAAGAAAATCATCAAAATATATTCGGTGACAAAATAATAATTTTGGTCGTCATCACCATTAGCTAGTCTCTTCCACTCATACACATGTGTTTTGTTTTTCTTTTTCTTCTTATCTTGGAATTCATTAATATACATGTAACATTAATTATATTAGTACAAAACTGATTTTTATATTTGGCTTAATCGAAACACTTATAATTTTATATTTATTCATACTTACTAAAATTTATCTGTTTTTATAATTACTTTAAATATACAATAATCAATTCTCAGAACTTAGAGGTAGCTCTATTCATCTGTTTATTTTAAGATGGAGTCATGGTGTCATACCAACACCCTGAAAAAAAACGAGTAAGGTGTAGGAGCTTGACATAGAGTCAAAACATATTTTCAGGCATATATGCTTTTAGGAAAAATCTTTATCAAACTTTTTTTCATTATTAAACAGTGCAGATTTCCACTATGATTTATGTAATATTTAGTTTTTTACAAGAAACGAGATGCGTTTACATACATACATTCATACATATATTATTCGTATAATTCAAGTAAAAGTTCAATCAAATTACAAAACTTTTACAATCTTACCGTTATGGTATGCCTATAATGAAATATTTAAAAGGACTACGATAAGCTTTTGATTCGATTACTGGCTACCATAAACCGAAGAATGCCAATGACATTATAATATGAAAGTTAACGTGAACCATTTAATTCGATACTTTTTATCAAAAATTGAATATTTTTTTGTGTGAAAATTAAAAGGTGCATATTGTTTGGTAAGAACCAAAGACAGTTTCATATTGAAATTGTTGAAACACAAACGGATGTTATGTACGTGCGTCCGGATTCCTGAATGGGTAAGCGTAGGTGTATCATTTTAGGAGATGCAGTGCACTGAATAACTTCTCTCAATAGTATGGCAGTTTCTGTGATCTGATTGGCCAACTGGAATTTGCAGGGGCCCACCCCCTTGAATTTCTGGAAAAAACTTGCGTCATCAAAAGCAACAAGAAGCTAAATTTGGAGTCTTTCAGTGTCGATATTAGGCGTCCCTAGGTTTTGCCATCCCTATTCCAAAATGGCAAAATGTTACTGCTCTATTTGGCTGTAAAATGATAAAAAATTAAAAATCTCTGTTTTAACGTTGTTACACTTACACACACAATTCGTGACATCCCACACAACCCCACCATTCCCTCTTTCTACAGCCATAATTTCCCAATAGAAAGGTCAGCTACAGCTAGCCTCAAGATAATAAGTAACACGACTAAATACAAACATTGTGAACACAATGTGCGTTTTTTTTCCTGACCAATGACAACTAATTACATGAGGTTTTAGGTGTAATTTTTAATCTTAATCAGCACCATGTGTTTAATTGTGATTAGTTAGACTACAAATGACATGTTGCATCAGATTCAAGCAAGAATTTCTTAAAAAGTTATATGATGTTGAGATAATTAAGTCCTTCCATCTTGACTTAATTTACATTGACCAAACTTTTGCAATAAAGACAAACCTAACATGCACACACATGCATAAAAAAAAAACTTGATGCTACCAAAATTTTGATAAAAATTCCGCAAGTGTACGGATCGTATTTTAGTAAAGTGGTAATATCAAGGTCGATCCCACAGAGACTCAGACAATTAATAACTAGGCATTAGATCTCCTATTTTCATTCAAGTTGAGTAAATACAAGAAAATTGATTTTAATTATGTATGATCTAAGAAAATAAATAAAACAAATATTCACACAAAAGAAATTCACGAGTCAAAAGAACAACCTAGAACCACTAATCCCTTATTTGCTTCTTAGATTTTATTCCCCACTAAATTAATTATGAATTAATTCAACTAGCTAATCTAGAGTACTAGTGTCTATAAATGCCTTTCGGTTTTCACCTATATCCTTACCTAGTTTAATTACACAATGTCTTGCACTAATTTACTAAGCCAATTAATACCGGTACCGCTCTAATGTGACTATGTAGGGCTTCTAGGTATATGTCTATCCTAGTCGCAAATCAGATTAACAATCCAATCCTACACTATTTAATCCCATGGTCTATTTATAATTCCCTCTTTCGAGTCCAACTCTAAATTCCCTAAACATGTCTAATGGTGATCAAGCACTAAACAAGTTATCAATAATAGCAAGATTAAATAAACTAAATCAAATTAACCATGACTAAATAGTGGGAAATAAAATACTAAGTTACAAACAAGTTCATAGTACTCTAGGTTGTACAAGAAAACTAGCCACACATATGGTCTATCAAAGTCATCACAGAAACTAAATCAAAGAAATATACACCAAACTTGTAGTAACAGTGCAGACCTCTTCCTTCCTTGTATGTATGGTGATTGATGGCTTCTCCCAAGAAAGGACAAAACTGATGACACCTTGTGCCTTTTCTTTCTCAGCGCGCGCGTGTATATAATTCAAGAATCCAAATTGTGTCTTCTTTCTTTATCTTCAGCGTGTGTGATCTGCTTCCTCTCGTCTTCAATTTCTTCGTGAATCTCGTGTAGGCTATAGGAATTGGAAGAATTATGACCAAGCCTCCCTTCTTCTCAATTGCATGTGTATATTTATAATAAAATAGTCCAACACCATATTGTCTTTGTCTTGCATGTTAAGTTTCTTTTCTTTCCTTTTCTTGCACATAATCAAATAATCTCCTTCTCTTTATTTCCTTTTTCATTAAATCTGCATTCATGAAGAGAAGGAAATAGGAAATAATCACAATAACTCAATCACATAATCTCATTAATAGGAAACTTCCCATCAAAATATTTCTTTTAATATATTAAGTTTCCTATTTCAGTTAAATTTCAAATTTCCAAAAGAATCATTCATATAATAATCATCAAATTACTTTCTTTCCAATTCACAACAAAATCACTTAATTACTTAATTAATGACTCCCCAAATATAACAAAATATTTCCTAAAAACCACTAAATATGGGGAGTCATCACACCCCCACACTTGCATTAAATCTTGTCCTCAAGATTTCAAATTGTTAACACATTAGCACAAAAATGAAATCAAGTTTTTATCATCACAAAGTTGAAATCAATTCAAACTTTCAACAACTGAATCCTCTTAGAAATCTCTCTCACCATCCCCAAATGCAAGCAATAAGGCAATCAATTTGATAGAGATAAATCACAAAAGCATGTCCCTCACCGGTCAAAGTGTTTACACTCTACTCTCAAAGTATATAGGGGTTGTGTTTCACTCAATTCCATCTATGTAATCCAGCTACCATAGGCTTGTTTATCATCTCGATATCCACTTTTATATCTCAATGCACACACAAATCAAAAGGACTTTTAAGGGATGTAATGAAAAAGGTAGGATAATGAAATGAAAATGAGATGGAGGTATATTTGAAAAGTGCTAAACCATTTTAATTATAGTAAGGAATGAAGGAATCACATAACCTAACACGCACATAGGGGTTGACTCTTTTGAACTCCACAATTCTTCAATTCTTTCGATTTTCATCTTCTTTTTTTTCTTTTCTTTCTTCTTTTTTTTTTCACACTTTGTGTGATTTTTTTTTCTTTTCCTTTTTCCCCTTCACTTTTTTTTTTATTTTTTCTTTTCTCCTTTCTTCAACACTTATATTTCCCCTTTTCCTTTTCTAATTCCTTCACCCCTTTCCATATGAATATAGTATAACACTTTTCAAAGCGTAAATGGAAGAAATAGATAAGAGATGAAAACTTGCATCAAAAGAATTCAAAGGCTAAAATATGCAATCTTTCTTTTTAAAAGAGAAGCAAGCTCAAAGGGGTTAAGCAATGGAAATAATGTAAAAATGATGGCTATTTGGCTAAACTGGCTATGAAACGAAGGCCTTAATCATTTTTGTGCATGCAAGAGATTTGAGCGTCAAAAGAGATTCAAGACAAGTTCTAGAGGGGAAATTACAATAGATGTACTCACTCATGAAAGAATAAAATTAAGGCCCAAATTCCTCACAGGGTTTTTTGACATACTAGAGTAATTTATCTAAATCAAATAGCTTGCTTTTTCACTTACATTCAAAGAAGATGAGATCAAAGTCTAATCAAATCCAATTATTTCAAGTCCAAATCAATCCCAAAATTGGCAAAAAGTTTTTTTTCCAAGAAAATTTTCCAAGAAAATTTTACAAAATGAAAGCTTGAAGACAATCTTTAGAGAACAATGATACCCTTATACCCCCACACTTAGATGTCACGTTGTCCCCAATGTGAACATGTAACATAAGTAGTGGAATTACAAAAATATCCATAGCAAGTGTAAAGATGACAAATATTTCAACTTTCATATCAACCAGCAAAGTACTCAAGAGGTACACAGTCAAGACTAATCATCACACACGCACATATCAATAAGCACCATCACTCATTACCAAAATAATTCTCAGTCAAATAATATTAAGAAAAAGTTAGAAGAATACTCCCCTTCCTCTTCTCGATTTCCACTCTTAGCTCCTAGTCCATCAAGATCAAGTTGAAGCATCCTTTGAGGTCAAAAGAAAAAAAATCCTACAAACTCAAAAAAAAACAAAGCATCAAATACCAAAACCTTGGGTTGCCTCCCAAGAAGAGCTAAGTTTAAAGTCTTCAGCCAGACTTTCCAAACAAATCTTAGTCATAAGTATCAAACACAATAATCACCTCATCTTCATTCCTTTTCAAACAGTATAAGTAATCAATCAAACTAATTACTTGTGCCTTTTCAATCATAGACAATTTCAAAGAACAAGCAATCACTGATTTCAAAGGAATTAGAATATGATCATACAAACAATTAGATGTATGTCTTTCTAAGAATAATGAGCATCCAATAAAATCAATTTGACTCTCATCAATAAGAGTCACAACAGTAATAGGAGAATAATCCAAAGTAGTTATAGGAACACTCACATCAACATGTATATCAGAATCACAAACATTTGAATTTACATCTTGAACATCAATTAGACACCCATCAATTTCTTCTAAACAAGTTTCAGGCTCTATGGCAACCTCTAAATCCTCTTTAACTTCATGTTCATCCCTATCCTCAACTTCCTCATATTCAATCTCATTAGATAACAAAGGGGAACTATGATTAAAGGAGGAATTTTGTTTTAATTCTTCAAGGTCTCTGCACATTTGACTCATCTGTGCTACAAGATTTTGTGCTCTTGATTCAAACTTAGTCTCAATTGAATCTAACCTTTTGAAACAATCCTCCTGCCATTTCAAACACATATCGGCTAATCTTTCTAATATGTCAAATCTTTCTTCTCTACGAGATATTTCACTATCCTCAAAATTGTTTCCTTGAACATGTGAATAAGATATGAAGGGTGGGTTTAATGCATGTGAATAAGAATCAACATGTGGGTTCCAACACTCATCTTGCTCAAAATTCCAACTAGGCCTAGAAAAATTATCAACATAAGTTTGTTGTCTAGTGAAATCATCTCCTATACAATTTATGGTAGGCAAAAATGGACAATTTCCTGGTACATGATTATTTCCACAGTGATAACATCGATACCATTTATAATAATTAAGCTCCGAAAAGTCCATATTTCTATTTTTCCAAAAGAAAAAAAAAACTCAAGCTAAAACTACTAAAGAATTTCTAATTCTAATTACTAATTGCCTTGAGTCCCCGGCAACGGCGCCAAAAACTTGATGCTACCAAAATTTTGATAAAAATTCCGCAAGTGTACGGATCGTATTTTAGTAAAGTGGTAATATCAAGGTCGATCCCACAGAGACTCAGACAATTAATAACTAGGCATTAGATCTCCTATTTTCATTCAAGTTGAGTAAATACAAGAAAATTGATTTTAATTATGTATGATCTAAGAAAATAAATAAAACAAATATTCACACAAAAGAAATTCACGAGTCAAAAGAACAACCTAGAACCACTAATCCCTTATTTGCTTCTTAGATTTTATTCCCCACTAAATTAATTATGAATTAATTCAACTAGCTAATCTAGAGTACTAGTGTCTATAAATGCCTTTCGGTTTTCACCTATATCCTTGCCTAGTTTAATTACACAATGTCTTGCACTAATTTACTAAGCCAATTAATACCGGTACCTCTCTAATGTGACTATGTAGGGCTTCTAGGTATATGTCTATCCTAGTCGCAAATCAGATTAACAATCCAATCCTACACTATTTAATCCCATGGTCTATTTAAAATTCCCTCTTTCGAGTCCAACTCTAAATTCCCTAAACATGTCTAATGGTGATCAAGCACTAAACAAGTTATCAATAATAGCAAGATTAAATAAACTAAATCAAATTAACCATGACTAAATAGTGGGAAATAAAATACTAAGTTACAAACAAGTTCATAGTACTCTAGGTTGTACAAGAAAACTAGCCACACATATGGTCTATCAAAGTCATCACAGAAACTAAATCAAAGAAATATACACCAAACTTGTAGTAACAGTGCAGACCTCTTCCTTCCTTGTATGTATGGTGATTGATGGCTTCTCCCAAGAAAGGACAAAACTGATGACACCTTGTGCCTTTTCTTTCTCAGCGCGCGCGTGTATATAATTCAAGAATCCAAATTGTGCCTTCTTTCTTTATCTTCAGCGTGTGTGATCTGCTTCCTCTCGTCTTCAATTTCTTCGTGAATCTCGTGTAGGCTATAGGAATTGGAAGAATTATGACCAAGCCTCCCTTCTTCTCAATTGCATGTGTATATTTATAATAAAATAGTCCAACACCATATTGTCTTTGTCTTGCATGTTAAGTTTCTTTTCTTTCCTTTTCTTGCACATAATCAAATAATCTCCTTCTCTTTATTTCCTTTTTCATTAAATCTGCATTCATGAAGAGAAGGAAATAGGAAATAATCACAATAACTCAATCACATAATCTCATTAATAGGAAACTTCCCATCAAAATATTTCTTTTAATATATTAAGTTTCCTATTTCAGTTAAATTTCAAATTTCCAAAAGAATCATTCATATAATAATCATCAAATTACTTTCTTTCCAATTCACAACAAAATCACTTAATTACTTAATTAATGACTCCCCAAATATAACAAAATATTTCCTAAAAACCACTAAATATGGGGAGTCATCAACACACATATATATATATACACACACTCATACATAGACCACACACATATCTAATTCATATTATTTCAACAATGTTATAGTGAATGGTTAAAGTTTATCACTTTAGTGATCATTGTTAGGGCTTAAAAAATCGTGGGTCATGATTAATTTTATTGATCATTGGGACTGGAATTGGCTGGCTTGTAAAAAGGGGAGAGGAGAAGATGGGGTGTTTTGGTTAGGGGGTTCGGTCACATGGGTACGTGCGCAATCAACGGAAGAGTAGAGACCGCTCCCAATTTCGCAAACAGATGGTTGGAAGGAAACATGCATGCCCACATCAATTGGCCATTCATTCATTCATTCATTTCATTCATCATCATATATATCAGTAGTTGTATAGTACTGTTCACTCACCTTGTTTCTTTTCCTATCTGTCTCCATCTTGTTGAGTTGTTTTAATTAACTGTTATTGTCTCTTCCACGTCTCTCCAAATGTTTGCGTTCCTCCTGTCTGTGTCACTACTACTGTCTATGTTTTGTGCGTGTGTGTATGTGTGTGACAGTGTGAGCATGAGAGAGATAGAGAGAGAATGGAAAATAAAAGAGAGGGTGAAGAGGAAGGTGAAAATTATTATTGCTGTAGGGAATGTGACACACAAAATTGCAGTCCCCACATACCCATCTGACAGCACTTATTAGTCTCATATTTGGGAGGCACCACACCTCTTCTTGGATCAGATCCTCTTCTTTTCACTCGTTTTTTGTGAATTGAGAGTGAGAGTAATAAAGCTCACTTGATCCATCAAGAGGCTTCATATACATATACATATACTACTCTCTCATTTAATTCACTGTATATTTCTCTCTCTCTCTCTCTCTCTCTCAATCTGTGCCCCCTGCTTCTTTTTGTTTTCTACTAAAGTAGGGGAATCATCTGTACATGTAATGCAGGGCTGCTGTGTTCTGCTTCATGCCCAAAAATATCCACACACCCTTTCTGACTCCAGAGCCCACGTAGTGCCCCGTCAGCCACTCAACCACTTTTGCTTTACAATTTAAACATTAAATTCCATTTTTCTCATTTAAACCCCTTGTGTTCTATTTTTTTTTTGGAAAATCATAACTAGATCCAATAAAAAAATTAATCACGATCATATTCCAAAGATTCATCAAATTATGTTGAATCTAAGGACATGTCTTATATTTAATGATTTGTCATTGACAACTATTAGCAGCTCCTTAAGTTGTCAACTGAAGGAGAAGGAGCTGATATTGACAAGTCATTCAATATCGCTCAAGTTCCTTGGTACTTCAATATAATTTGATGAGCCTTAAAAATTTGATTGTGATTTTTCCTTCCTTTGCCTCCTTTTTTTCATGCCAAGCTAGTTTTGGCTTAATACACACAAGACACAACGACTGCTTGCTGATTCTCATACTATTTTCTCATATTCAGAATTATTGAATTATTGTCTCAGTAAAACAAAGCTGCCAAACCCATAAAATTTGGTGAACAATAATGTCCCTGAAAAAAGGATGGAAATGATAATTAATTTATAATTTGTTATTAGTTGTTTTATAATTTATAATTTATAATAATAATGTGTAAACATATAGCTATGTCCCTGAGATTCTGAATCCATCATACTAAGTAGTATAGTGAATATGTGAATATGTTCGGGGTGGCCATAGAGAAACTTAAACTAGCTAGGATCATAGATGGTGTTAGAGAGGACTGGAGGGTTTGTTTTAGGGGGGCAGGTTCATTCTTATTGAACAGTGGGTGGGGGTGGGACCCTGCATCAGAAGTCACAGTGGGGCATCTTTCTTGGTTGATGAGTAGCCATGGGATGGTGCTATACATTAATACATACATTGTTACTTGATCATGGACGCACATGATGATCATTTCTCAAAGTCTCTGCCTGCATGAGGTGGGTGGGGAGGTGCCTAAGATTGAATCCTCAGTTCTGCTTCCTTCCCTTCAACTTGTCCTTTTAATTTATTCCTCGCCTCTACCCTTTTTCTGACTCCTCATTTTGAGCATATGAATTTAATCAAACTCAGTTCTTTTTAGTACTTTGCTGCTATAGTTTTATGGAAATTGGAACTTTTTACATCAATATGACTAGATTCAGCACATTTATAAAAAGGTAGGAGATAGATATATTAAATGTAGGAGATAAATATATTAAAAGTCATCAGCTCATGGATTCAGTGAAACCTATCTTGATGCTCTCATCTCTTGCTCAAATGAGTACCTTCCAAGTGATTAGGGCGCTTTTTTATATGTGCCCTTATATCACCCTTTATTATCCCAAGATAAATGGTGTCATATGCCCATTGAGAAATGTCAAGGGGTAAATTTTTTGTTTTTTTTCTCTCTGTTTTTTTCCTTTTCAGAAATGGAACCGTTTGTCCTCAGACGACCTGTAATGGGGTGACTATGTCATTTAAGATGGAAATACTAAGAATAGTGCTGATTGATAATTCTATAGCTGGGTGAATTTACCAATTTCCAATATACGTACATCCACCTTTTTCATTAAATATGCAATTTCTGCCAAAAGAGGGACGCAGAAGTCAGATTCTATTGTAGCACTGATTTAAATGGGACATTATCAACCAGCTTTGGATGGTCATAAATACTGTATTGTATAGTTTATCTACACGCTATATATATACTTATTTTCTGCCCCTCAGTGTGAGTGTGTGTGTAGTCCAGTGCAGAACAATCAATGACATAGACGTACTGACTGTTTTTCTTCTCGAACTATTGTATATGGGGTCCAACATGCATTATTTGAATGAAGATAACATTAATAATGCCTCACACCTTTCAATTGACTTCGCTTTTTTTGTTGAGTTGGCCCTAACGAGTCTATAAATTTGACATGTCGTGGCCTAAAATGGCCATAGGAACTTTCCTTTACATAACTCTATTTTACTTTTGTGCTCTGGTGTCGCCGTGTGGGTTTCAAAATCTTCTTTCATATAATCTCATTCAAATGAAATAGAGAATTGAATACGTATGGTACACTTGGCAGCTCCCTAGACATAGTAACCATTAAAGAAACAAAAAAAATGAAGTTTTGGCCATCAGATTCCTTCTCTTTTCAATCAGACTACTTTTAGTACTCAGCTGGCTTTGCCTCTAAAGCTTTTCACAGCAAAAAGGTGTACATAAATGTAGTGCAACACACATAAATCTGCCTAGGTATTATTACTAGAACTAGTAAATATAAAGCTAGGATGATGCAAAAAGGTTTCTCTTAACAGCTGCACCACGAGTTGTAGCTTATAATTGTCCTCTTTTCCTTTCAATATATAGACAGTTGGTAAGAATCTCAAAGTCAGATCTCTGATTTATCTGGCAAACTTTATTCATAGTTGATGCCTTGTTGGACAAATTTATCAAACGATGAAAAATGTGGGTACTTGTAACTGTCAAAAAATTCAAAAAAGGAGCTACAAAAGAAAGGGAATTGAAATTGGCACGTGATGTTAGAGATGATGCCTCAATAGGCAGGACTTTACATTGCCAGCTACTTGCCTCATCACACCCACAGCTCACAAAGGCTTTAAGCCAAGAGAAAGAGTATCTCATCATTTTCATATTTGCATGTAGAGTCATGTGTACCTCGAAAAGGTTCGGTGCTGCTTGCTGCTTCATCAACTTGTGGTGTCCATGCATATTTTTAATTGACATTATTATTTTGAGGAGTCCTCTCTTTGTGTCTAAGGCTGATTTCCCCTTTTTCTTTCTCATACTTAGCTACCATGTTTGGAAACTATGGTGATTGTGGCATGTGCTGTATCTTGCCAAAATTGACAAAGGAAATAAGAAAACAGAACCACTTGGAATATGAGAGACCCACACGCATGTCATATCCCACGTGGGACGCATTGCTGCACATGGCTATGAGACATTCTTGTCTAAATCACCAGATTGCTGAACTTTCTTCAGTCTTCTCTGCCAAATCAGAGAAGCCTACCTTGATTAATCCGTTTTTCTAAAGCCTCAACCTTTTAAGTATCTGTATGTTCATATATGTACATGTTTATACTGTAGAGTGCTTCTGTTATAGGTTGAGACAAGCTAGTTAGGTGATCTTTATTTCATCTACAATTTTTTTACCATCAATTATCTAGTAAGGTAGGTTGTGGACTGTAAGTCACTCAATGACTACATTATTTAGAGGTTATAGTGGATGGCTTTGTGCATCATAGCCAACCAAACCCCACCCCAAAGAAAAGACACGATTGTAACATTGAAATTGTTGTGCTCTGCCACGTGGGGCTGGCTTTTGCTTGAATTGGATTTTAGTATTTCCTCCAACAACAAAGTAGGGTCGATTACATGGATCATATGACACCATTGTGCTCTATCAGTAAGCGTGGAATCCTATAATGAACTCAATACAAATTCTATGGCTGCCCCCACATTGCAGTATCGGTGGATGTGGTCCTGCAAATTGCATTAATGCTTTTTTGATGAGTGAAGTGAAGACCATGATATCATAGAGAGCACGCAAAAATGTCTTTAATGGTTAAAAAGGTTTGAAGCGTCTTGCTTTCTAGATTAAATATCTGGAGGACTTTACGTTATTCCTTTTAATGGGTCAAATGGTAAATAGGAATAAGTCAACACCACGCATTATAACAATGGGCCATAACAAAGATTGTCTTGTGTTGACAAAATCACATAAAGACCTATGGGAATTAGTTAAAATCTTCATTAAGGGCGTGTAGGAAATTCAATTCAACCACAAAACAAGGTGGGAATGATTAGAGTTAGATACGGTTGGATTTTGGGGGGCTCAATATTTGTTGCATGATCTGTTTAATTGGAGACACTCCCTATGATTAGACTGCAATTAGTGAAAGGTCCATATATTACTTTATTATAATTATAATTAGCTCTTTGTGAAAGGTATAAACGTCGGAATCAAATCCTAATAGTCATTACTGCATCATCCTGGGTTGAACCCTTGAGTTCATTAAAGGTCTCAATCAACCCCCCACCACCTAAATATGGAACACAAACTCAGGTCAAAGGCCATCTTTTATTTTATTTTATTTACTTTTTCTGAGTGATTCCCGTATGTTTGTGATCTTACTTGTGATTACAAACCTCTTTCAAAAATAGGCACTTTCTTGTTCTACAGGTTCCTTTGATACCGCAACAGAATGTGTACACCTCTTTTACGTCAGATTCCACCACAGAAATAGTAACAAGTTCATGGGAAAAAATTGCATAATTGAAGTTAGGCAGGTACTTGCTTCCTTAAAGCAAGAATGATATACATACACAACATGTGTTCTCACCGTTTTGCCTTATTAGTAACAATAACCTGTAAAAATAAGATTAGATTATTGCATAGGTATGCTTTATATATATATAATAATCATTATAGTTGAAAATTGAAATGTCAATTTGCAGATTAGGTAGAAGGCAGGATTGATAGTTTTTGCTTGGTGAGGCACATTTGATTGGTTGCGATTTCACCAACTTGACATGCACGCCTATTCAAATTCAATCAAAAAAGCAATCATGTTCTCATTAATAGTATAAGCATCATTATTAATTCTTTTTCTCTAAGTCATTGTCTTCTTTACAGTCATGGTTATTCTATATGACCATTTTGACTTGTGTCAAACTAGTTTCATTGATATCAAAGGTGGGTGTGAAAGAATGATTGCCAAATCCCTCAAAGCTATATTTAAATAAGATATCTTCTATAAGGTGGCTTGGAATCGATTCAATTAGGATCCCCACATTTTCTTAACAAATTCCTTTTTTATAGGAATTTGGACTGATTGTAATTTACTCGCTGATCATAATAATACGATCAATTATTATGAGAAATCGCCAAATAGATTGCCCCACTGTTCCCTCATGCTCATAAAGAAGAGGATATGGCTAAAGTCGTTAAAAATATTTAATTTTAATTTAATTGAAGAATTAAATGTGCATTTGCGGAGTAAAACAATCATTTTTTGGGTCAAACAAAGACACTCGCTAATCAACAATAATCAAATGTAATGCATCGAAAAAACAATTATCAAATATAAGAGTAAATGCACTGGCAAAAAAAAAATATAAGAGTAAATGCATGTTACCCAATCAAAGCATTGGGTAACATGCAAAAGGTTTTCATTTCTACCTCTGTGAATAAATAACGAAAGGATGGAAGAGAAAGTAATAAACGGGTGTGAGCAAGAATAGGGAAAAAATTTACCAGAGAAAAAATCATTAAATCTACCCACATATAATAAATAAATGATTCTAATATGTTATATTGATATGTGTGAAAATGTTGATCACCGCTTATAATAAGAACCAAAATGAAGAAGGATTAAAAAAAATTAATAATGAGTATGTGCATGCACATGCCTAGAGAGGTAAAAAATATTTAAATTGAAAGCTGAATCAATAATGAGTATGTGTATGCACATGCCTAGAGAGGTAATATGTATTGATATGTGTGAAAATGTTGATCGTATTCGGTATTCGGTTTTTAGTTCGCATTTTCGGTAAAAACTGCATTAATCGAAAGCTGAAATATTTAAATCATAAAAATTGAACCAAACCGAATTATTTAGATAACTGAACCGAAATAATCAGAATAATTCAGTTTGGTTTCGATTTTTATAAAAAAGAAAACGATTTTTTTTCATAATTAAATTTGCTTTTTTATTTTTTCAACAAGTAAAAATTATTAAAAATTGTAAATTCAACAACCTCAACAAGAACCTAAATAAGATCATACAATATTAAACTAGAAACATAATATAATATTTTTAAGAAATATAAAATACAAAAAAATAAAATAATTCAACATTACTACATCCAGATTAAAAAAAAGCATGATGAAAATTTTAAAACTTTAATATCAATAAATGACATATTTTTTTTTTGATAATGACATATTTTTTTAATATCAATGAATGATATATTGACATGTCATTTTTTCAAAAAAAAAAAATTGAGCACAGACATGTCATTTTTAAAATCAAAATAAGAAAAATAAGGTACATTTTAAGTTTTAGATTTTAATATATTAAAAGAAAAATGTGAGAAAAATATTTTTATAATTTTTTTAATATTTTGATTATTCGGTTATAACTGAATTAATTTTTTTTAAAAAAACCGAACGGCAAACACCCTGAAATAACCAAATTTAAAAACCAACTATGCACCGAAAACCAAAATAATTGTACTTAAATAACCAAATTGAATTCGTTTTCGGTTTGATTTACTCACCCTACAAAGAGGTATCAATAATCTTTAGTTTTTTTCAGTTAATTTAAAAGAAATAGTTATAGTCATTTTTATCAAGTTATTAAAATATGGAACAAATATGATTATGCAAATAAATCTCCAGTACTTTATTGTCTAGGCATCAGATAACGAGGTGTCCCAGCTCCCAGTCCTCTAACAGACTTTTGATTTTCTTGATTAAACTACCTAAATAGTGGTGGGTGGCAAAGTTTTCTTTTTCAGAACAAAAAGAAAGTCGCAAATGTCACAAGAAGCAGATGACACATTTGAGAAACAATACTTAAGCTTCAAAAATATCATTTGATGTGAGAACATCAATTATTTAAAATACATAAAAGTATGCTTTTTATCAAGGAAAAAAAGTGACTTAGAGATATGATTGTCTACAAAATTTTCATCCTATCTTCATAAAATTGATTTTTTTTTTCTGGATACCATCCTAATAGATGGAGAGATACAGATGGAAAGATAAACAAGTACTCTGCTTTATTTATATTTTTTTAAATGCAGTCCAATCAACTTTTTTTAGTTATAAAAGAAAATTTCAAAAAAAAAAACTATCTTCTGAATTTCAAATCCCATATGTATGATTTGTAGTTTAAAACATTTATACATGACTAATTAATATCGTTAGTTGTTAAAATTTCTTATATATGATTTTAAAGTTCAAAAGGTACCATTTCCTCTAATATAAATGGTAATCTTAAGTCACCTTGAACTTGATACTACTCCTTTTTCAAGGTATAGAATATTAAGTTTTTTCCTCTCCTATAAGTACACCTTTTCAAATTTTCATTCTCTTTTGAGAGTGAACGAGGTCACTTACCACTTCGTTTATCATATTATCTGTCGAATTATACTGTTGGCAGGAAGCCCATTTACTTATTTCATACGTATATTAAAGACCCTTCAATTCATTCTGTCTGCTTCTGGGCCGAACATTTTATTGGCATAGACTGCAATAGGCCTTCTTGATTTCATTTAAAAAGGTGAAGAAAGGATAAAAAGGACTTCTGGGCCACTTATGTATAATATGTATAAAGTCATCTTTCTATCGGTGCCCGAATCCAGACAGAAACAAAAATAAGTTAAGCCGAAACCTGTGTTAGCAAGTCTGAAAGGAAGACAATTATATACTTATAAAATTATTGATTGGGACTCGTCTAACGTAACTCTTCAATCATTATATACCCTGTTCTATACTCTAAGGTGCAAATTCAATTTAAGTTCCACAGTTAGTCAGACAAGTGAAACAAACTGTGTCACAATCCCAGTAATTCTCTGACGGGTTACGTTTTCCAGACCTATTTTACGTTATCAAGTGGCATTATTTCTGGTATATATTTAACCCAACTATATATGGAGTATTGAGAGATAATATTAATTCGTAAAACTCCAAAAATTAAAATATTCTAGAAGTATATTTTCCCAAGATGATCTCCTGGCTGCTGCGAAGTGTACGTAGTCCATGACATGATCCGACGGACGACGGTATGGACACAGGTGTGGCTCTCTGAAGCGATCTATATGAGGGATGTTTTGATCTAGTCCATGAGGATTAGAATATTGTTGTTGTTTTCATATTCTTCTTCATCATCTATCAATATAAAGATTTGTTTAATTCTTCATCTTGTTCTCTTTCCCTACCGATTTGTCAATATGGTATCAGAGCCACTCGATCGATGGGACCCACGAAAAAAAAAATACACAAAGCCCAAAAAAAAAAAGAAGATCGACCTAAGGACTGACCCTAAAAGGAGTACGGCCCAGGCAGACCTGAAGGACCGACCTGAGAAAAAAGAGAAAAAGGCGGCCCAGGCAGACCTGAAGGACTGACCCAAAAAAAGGAATACAGCCCAGGCGAAAAAGAATGAAAAATAAAAAGAAAGAAAAAGAAAAGAAAAGAAAGTAGGGTGAATGTGAGAAACTCATAAGTCCCACATTGCCTAAATCAAAGATAGACTAAGGGTATATATATGAGTTGAGTCTCCACCACATTGGCTTGAACTTTTGTGGTGGAATGACAACACTCATGATCTGAAGCGATTATTAAAAATTGGATTTTGAATTTTGGGTTAGGAATTAAAGGTTTCCTGAAAAGGAAGAGACAGGTAAAATAATAACATACTCCAACTTTTGTTAATTGGTTTATGGATGAGGATAAGATAAGCTGACACCTTAAAATATCGGTACCGAGGTATCTGAAATGACAGTGACAGTTTGTAGCTACAATATCCACTTCTATCTACATGAGCACAAAGTCACCAAAAATTGATATGTTAATTAATAAGTTAATATTGCTCTTAATGTTGCCAATATATATAAGATTTCTCAACTATAGGTCCTGCCACGACGAATGTATGTTTCTTTCGGATGCCAATCAAAAGAATGGAGTCGATTTTTATAGGCATATATCAGTGGCTTGATGTTAAATTGCCATTGAAATAGTCCTTTAGATTAATTGAAACTAACAACGTTAACAAAAAAGAATTAAAGTGTATTTTTTAACATAAAATACTAAATTGAAATGTGATGTAAATATAAAAAACCAAAATTATACTTTAACCTGTAAAAAATAACTGGGTGCTCACATTGTTATCTATGACAAATCATTTAGTTGTATTTGTATAAATGTTTCTATATGTATTCAATGTATTCAATAACAGATTTTGTTGTGATTAATTCTTTTGCACATGTTTGTACTTCCCACTTATTATAAAGTGAAAGCAACTTATTATTCTGAGAGAAAAATACTTCAATGATTTGTTTTATAAGAAGGTTAAATGAGATTAATTAAAAAGTATTACATAATTCTAATAACATCATTAAAATGAAAAACAAAAGCGGAAAACTGATCATCTGTAAGCAAATAAATAGAAAGCAAATCAAATGGGCGGATCAGAAAAACAGCATCTCTGACAATAACATGTGAGACTGAAAGAACCCAACAATTGAAGTCAATACTACACATATGAACGTTCCAAATAGCTAGTGAGACTCTCCTTGGATAAGCCAGATTAGTAATATATTAGAGCAATATGGAAGCAATCCATACTTAGGTGTAATTGTCCTATATTTCAATCAATGATTTAATTAAGAGTAGTAGACGAGACATATTCATGGAAACTGGATCCAACGTCGATGGAGGAATGCGGGACGGACGTGATGCATTGTATTCTCGATCTGAGTATGTTTGGTTATGTGAAAGAAAGTAAAAAATTAGAAATGGAAAGGGTAAGAGATGGAAAGTATGGGTAATGATGAGAGAGTAAAGTTTGTGAGCCTCACGATAAGTGTGAGATGGAGAGAGAAAACTTGTGGGCCCCGAGATATATGTAAATGATCATATTACCCCTTAACTTTTCAATTATTTACATCCAACTTTCTTTGAAATCATGAAACCAAACAAGCCATGAGTGTTCTGTCTATTCTTTACATGAAAGACAAAATATTCCTTAATTAGTGTTTGAGATATTATTTCACACTGAGAGGAGCACGAGCGGCCTTCATAACTTCACAAGTCCATTGTTTAGGTTCGAGCGGCCTTCCACTGCTCTTGTAAAACTGCGTCTTCATGTTTAGGTTCGAGCCAAAAAAAAATGCCCCCCGCTATTAAACATATAAGATTTATCAATAGATGCGAGATTGCTCTTAAATAATGTAATATATTTTCTAATTTTTTCTCATATTTTTTTAAATTCTTTATTAATGTTTCCCAACATAGACAAGTAAAAGAGAATGAATATAATAAGAATAATGGTAATATAAGTAGTTAAAATGTTTTAGTAATATAGTGTAAATGTGTCTTATATTTAGGATTGGAGTGAGTAATAAGTATGAATAATATCATGGGTTCAAGGCTTCAAGCCAAAAGAATGCCATGTCTAGTATGCTGCCCTTAATTAATACCCAACTACTCATACTCATATAGGTTATTTTTTAAAATAATAATAATCATAAATTAATGGTTATGGGAGCATACTTTTGTGATTGTGATTTTTTCCATCCTTAATGCATGATCATGTCAATTTTTTTCGAGATCAAAACATCAAAAATTACTTTAAGTAGTTGTTTGTAGTTTTATCTTAAGCCCATTTATCTTACATGTACCATATATTATATAATTTGCATGTTTTTTAAGCCTTTTCAATTGGAAAAAAAAATAATTTGATCTTATATATATGAAGGATTAAATGGAGCACATCGTTTGGTTGATTCAGGGATCGGAGTAAGAGAGGCCGCCATGCATTGCTTATTCCAAGTTGTTTGTATTTTACCAGTATTTTGTTTCAGGGTTGTTGGTTCCGTTGACTTCAGCTAATTAAGAAAGTCTCTATTGGTCAATATAGATGACACTATTCTATTACTATATGCTTGAGCATTTGGGAAATAGGCATGCAGTCATTCCCAGCTGGATACAACATTATTGGGTTTTGGGTGTGGAGCCCTATTATGAGACCCAAGTGAATATATGGAGTCGATTTACGGGCCAAGTCACACCCGACCCCATACACAGTTACTATACACACAAACTGAATCGAAGGGGTGGGAGTAGCGACAGAGTTTCAATAGGATCAGAAAAGGGAAAGTGAGATAGTAATTGATAAGATAAATTGGGAGAGAAACAAAAGCGTACTTGTCCATAGGAAGAAGAGGTGCATGAAAATGAGAAAGAAAATATAAGATCTGAATTTTGGTTCACAACTTGGGGTTGGTGTGGGGACAGTCACATGTTGTTCGGTTTTGGGAGAATAACAGGCACCTACTTGGTCTGGCACTCTCCATGTTGTTTGGTTGTGCACTTTATCTCGTAAGATTTCTATTTAAGTGATCTGGTTAAAATATCTAGCTATGAAATTCAATTTCGTTAGGGAATAGTCAATAAATCATATATTAAATTTTTTACAGTTCGGTAGGGCACTCTCCATGGCGTTTGTTTGCACAGTTTTGAATTAAGTTGATTCACTGCAGTCAAATCTTGATTTAAATTTTTTATTTCCCTATTTTAACAACATAAAAATCAATATCTATATAGTATTATCTTTTCACAACAAATATTAAAAGAATAAAAGTCATCGAAAAGGAATGGGTTGTGGTCTAGTGGTATGAAGTATGATGTCTAGTGTATGAGTAAGAACAGGGCTCCTTGTTCTTTGTAATTATAGGTCATTGGTGCATCCATTTTCATATCATTTAAGATCTGACTACGAGTAGTACTATATTCTTAAAAGTATCAAATTCTAAATCAATCCAAACCCAATAATTCACCTAATTTTTATCACAACTAACTGATGCTTTACATGAAACAACTAACATTTTATTTTATTTTCAAGATTAACATTTTTATTACTATTATTCTAACTTTTATAAAAACAACCTTAAATGACTGGTGATTCATCTAACATGAGTTCTCGATCAATTGGAACAAAAATCAAATGAATTTTTGAATTTAATATTTTAGAGTTAAGATATAAAATGATATTATCTCCATTCTTAAATTTGAGATTACTTTGACTTTTTTGTGGAAGTTAAAGAAGTAAATTAGACAACTAAATTATAAGACGTGTCACATATAGTTAGATTGTAAGCTAATTTATAAGTTGAATAATTTTTCGAGGGAAAATAACTATAAACAATTTAAAATGATTAATTTTATATTATAATTAGTACTGGGAGGAGTACTTCTTTATTATCTGCAAACATTTCTCCTTTTACATAAACAATCTCAAATTCTATTGATTAAATTGAGATTAGTCGAACTATAATGATTGAGTTGTGATTTGTGAACTCAATAGTAATATAAGATATAAGTAATTAATTATTTTTTATTTTACTATTTCATTTCCAGCAATCTTTTATTATTCCAATTTTAATTTTTGAATTGGCATGCTCCATTAATAAATTACTCCCTCCGGTCCCTAATATAAGAGCCAAAAATTTGAATGGTTTTGGTCCCTAATATAAGAGCTCACCTCACATTCTCTCATCATTTAATGCGTTTTTGCCTTCTTTGCCCCCAACTCTCTCTCATATTTATTAATGTTTATATATTTCTCTCTCTTAAAAGTACTATAATAAATATGAGCAATATTGGAAAAGAGGCATTAACTCCAGACACCCAACTAACATTCACATGTTTTCTTAAGAAGTTTTTTTTTTGCGGCTAACTCTTATATTAGGGACCGGAGGGAGTATTTGTTACAGCCTTACAGGTAAAAGAAGTGATAAATTATTTATCATGTAAATATCCACGTTAATATCACTGTAACGGTTAAATGTGTTTTTAAAAAATGGCGGCTATCATTTAATGCATCCTTATCTAAATGCTTCCCTTTACTGTAGAAATAGGAGTAGAAAATTTAAAAGTCCTACTAGTATTTTTTTTACAGGTCAAAACAGTTGTAGTTGATTTCAAACAAAAATCAAAATCACTGCAAAAAACTGGGAATTAGGGACGGATTGGTAGCTAATTGACGGAATTTCACATTTCCATTGCTAAGTGAAAAATTCCATCGCTAACTTTTTTAGCTACCAACAAATTAGCAATGGATAATTCCCTGGTTTTATTGTAGTGAATATATAAAATCAAACATCTACAACATTCTCCCCTACATTGCATAAAAACGTCAATCCCGGATAAACTACATAATATACATCATTCTTTCAAAGATTTAGTTTTCTGGGTTTTATACTCTTTTTTCTTTTTGCATCAATATTAAATTTAATCTGATTGCGTCTTAATTCAAAATTAAATTTATGGATTATATATTGATAAGATCGATTATCGAATATCACAAACATGTGATAAATATACTGAATAGATGGTTTGGTGGACTTTAGATATAGATTTGATATGAATGTTAAATGGATAAATCTTTTTTCAAAAGGCTAAAAAGGCTAAAGTATACTTTTGGTCCCTTATGTTTGCATCAAGTTTCAATTTAGTCCTTTATGTTTGGAAAGTACACTTTTAGTCCTTTTTTGTTAACACCGTTAGTTTAACTTAACGGAAAATACTAACTTAACAATTTTAAATGATTATTAAATACTGAAAAAATGTTCAGGTTAAAATATTTGAGTGTAAATATTTTTATATTTTCAAAATTTATCATTTTTGGTTCAATTTCATTATAAAATAATCATTTAAAATTGTTAAGTTAGTATTTTCCGTTAAGTTAAACTAACGGTGTTAACAAAAAAGGACTAAAAGTGTACTTTCCAAACATAAAGGACTAAATTGAAACTTGATGCAAACATAAGGGACCAAAGGTATACTTAAGCCTTTTTCAAAAATATTTCCTCCCTACCTCCATGTTAGGAGGCTATCTATCATGTATAAAAAAATTATGACAAAACTCGTTGATGTGATCGTGAACGGTTAAGTTTGGTGGGCATTGTTGGTGTCTTCTTGGTGTTTTCATCATGACACGAACATGGAACAAGGCGAGCAACAAAAGAAAACTGTTAAGAGTGTTAGGAATAAGATAATTAAATGTGTAGTCTAATTAAAATAATACTTCTCTCTACCCCATGATACCAAACCAACAACAGCTTCCTTTTTATTACACTCTCTCATTTTCTTTTCTGCCCTAAATGCATGGTCTATTTGAAGAGATGACTTAAATAGTAAACATAAAATATTTTTTTAATTGTTCTTAATTTTTTTTCTCAAATTATCTCCGTTTAAAGAGATAGTTTAATAAGACAAATAAGAGAGATAGCGTGGGGATAAAGGTGGATGATTAAGATGCATTCATAATATCATATGATTTAGTTTACTTCAACCAATATCTTCAGTCTCATCAAATTAAATACCTATATCTTATATTTAGGATGAGAGGAAATATATACATAAAAAATATAATGCACCAATCTTAAAATAGCATAACTTAACATAGACCAACATTTTTACATTTTTACGAAGGATTGCATCTTTTTTCATGAATGAATCACGTTTAAATACATTTGAAATGTATATATTTAAATGTATATTTACAATAAAATCTTTACTATAGTTTTAAATGTCCTAACTGCAAATATCCAAGAAGAAATTTCTAAATGCATGCTTTTCGCATGTGATATAGTTATTTTGGATGATTCAAAAGAAGAAATTAATCGAAATTGAAGTTAGAGTTATGGAAAAGGACTTTAGAGCCAGCAAAGATTGGTTCAGTTAGTAAAAAGGTTGACTCATAACTATAAGGTTGTGAGTTCAAATCCCGCCGATTTAAGGACCTTATTAGTGGGTGATATGTAAGAGGGTAAGCACTCTTTGAGGTGAGAGGCAAGAACTCTATAATCAAAAGGTTTTCTACTAAGCATGATCAAGCAAAATATATATGCACTTTAGCTTTAATAGTATACGTACTTATGAGGATGTTTAAGTTAAATTGGAAGACAAATGAGCTACTACCTCCGGTCCTAAATATAAGATCTAATTGACTTTTTTTTTAGAGGTTAAGGTTGCGAAATAGACTATTAAATCATGACACATTTGATATATTTTTAGATTATCTATTAGATTATAGGTAAAATAAACTAGTTTAAGGGAAAAATTAGATAAATCATCAATTTATAATTAACTTATTTTACTTTTTTAGGATTTTCCAAAAAAGTCAACTAGGTCCTATATTTAGGATTGAGGGGAGTATATCATAGGGGGACAAGTTTAAATATTTGAGATGAATTGTACAAAAAAACTGTGAAATAGATGGCGATGTTGATAATATAATTCAAGTTGAATAGTTTTAATGGAAATAAGCAACCGAGGTTTTATGTGATGGTAAATTCCAAGACAAGGTAAAAAGGAATTTTATCAAACATCTATTAGACTAACAATGTTATATGGTAGTGAATGTTGGGCACTTAAAGAAATGAGAATATTTAGATGAATGTGTGATTATACATCAAAAGATAAGATAGGAGTCATAATGATCATATTCAAAAAAGAGTTGAGATAACATCAATTAGGAGAAAATGACGGAAAGTCACTAGAGGTCGTTTGGGCGTGTTCAAAGACGACAATTAGACGTACTAGTAAGGCTAGTTGATCAAATAATGTGTAGTCTTTTTCGACAAAAGAAAACTCTTAACGAAACTATTCAATGAGATCTTCTAATCAATCATATATCACCTACCAAACATGACTACTGATGGAGCACAATGACATCGTCTGATCATATAGTTGACCCCATCTAGTTTAGAGAAAGCTTTGCTATTGTCGCTATTATGGTACCTCCAGTATCTATCAAGGAGAATATGAATTTGCTCAATTTACTTATCTTTTAGGTTTTAATATCATTTTCTTTGATTCTTCTCTTTTCACTCAAACCTTTTTATAAAAAATATAATCAATAAAAAACAAATTATTTGTTATTATTGAATAGATATGTTGGGTTGCTTTGAAAATATTCATACATGATAAATATAAATCTCAAATAAATAAGTATATATGAAAATTTTTAAAATATCATAAAATATGTACTTAAGTGAGTAATAAATTTTTTTAACACCCTATTCTAACACATTTACGCATGAATATTTTTCATCTGTACATAAAATGAATGATAAAGATGTAGTATTTTTAAAAACGTTGCACTCATAACATATAATTAAATAATCATAACCTGTTAATTTTTTATACAATTAACAATTAAATTTTAACCTAGATTATGTATACTTGTAAAAGAAATCATCAATACAATAATATTTAATATTAATTTTATGAAGTTTTACATATTAATCATTGATATTTTCAATCCATGGCAGATATGAAATTATGTTAAGATAATGAGAAAACGATTAATAGAAAAACTCAATCCCATAGATTTGATAGGTATATTTTTTTTCCCAAATGTAGATACATAAAATTAATTTTGTTCCTCAATAATACAGTGCAATAAACAGTAAGATTTAATTAAATTCACTTATTCGATAAAAAAAAATAAATTCCCTTAATTAGCAAAATGCAATAAAAATGAGAATTGCCCATGAGCCTATCAATTAGTTGCATTCCTAATTATTCCAATCACTTCCACTATCATGTATTCATGTGTAGAATAGATAATGAAAGAGATCCATATGATAAATGACACATTTAAAGAGTGGATTTATTATTTATTATTATTATTATATAACTAAAACCCAATACTTTTAATCATATTATTTGCATTCTCAAATTGTTTTCCGTTGACTACATACATACACACACATCATGCGCAGGCAATCTTCACCTACGATTACGAAGCTGCCTTTGAGGAAGCTGTCTTGTTCTAAACCAAATTCTTACGTTACTGTTACTGTTACTGTTACTGTTACTCTTACTGCTACTATTTGACTTTTTTCAGTTCACCCTCCCCATCATCTTCAATAAAATGTGATTAATGCTTTTCCTCACACCATCTCCATTATAATCACTCTGATCTAGGGTTTTATTATACTTTAACTTTAATTTAATCCAATTTCTCTCTCTCTCTCTCTCATTTCTCCTCCTTCTATGTACTGTACTGTCCATGTCATTTCCCCACCCGTGGGCAATAAATAGGAATCTTTGAACCCCCAAAGAGATTTTCCAAGCTCCACTTTCAGCTCATCACTGAACAAAAAAAAAGTTTGTTTTTTTTTTTGAGTTTTCGAAGATCTTAAGGTTCATTGAGGAAAAGGGTTTTTTATTTTTCTTTTTTTCTTTAAAAAAAAGTTGGCTTTAATAGTGGTTGAGTTCCGTGATTGGCGGTGATGGGGAAGGTGGTGGTGGGAGCTACAATTGTGTGTGCTGCGGCGGTGTGTGCGGCGGCGGTGCTTCTGGTGCGCCACCGTGTGAGGAATTCCGGCAAGTGGGGCCGTGCCATGGCCATACTGAAGGAGTTTGAGGACAAGTGTGGGACCCCTATTGGGAAGCTCAAGCAGGTTGCTGATGCAATGGATGTTGAAATGCATGCTGGCCTTGCTTCTGAAGGAGGCAGCAAATTGAAGATGTTGATTAGCTATGTTGATAATCTCCCATCTGGGTATGACAAATTTATGTCCTTTTTTTAAATTTTTTTTTACAAGAATTGAAAGTTTTGTTTTGATTGATATTGGATTCAGTAGCATTCTATCTGATGTCAATTGATTTTTATGTTTTAAAGATATATTTTTTGGGATCCTTTGGAGATGAATTTATCTTGGCGGATCCAGATGTGTGTTTGTGTTCTAATAAGGTTTCTTCTTTTTTAAAGTGGAGGCTTTCACTTTTTGGGCTTTTTTTCATTCTTCTTGGTTTTCATTCATTTAGTCAATTATATCAGCTGTTTTGATTAGACTTTGGATGGTTTTGTGCTGTTTGATTTTTGCTGATGAATTCTTGTGTCTTCTACTGAGTTTCTGTATGTAATCATTTTTTTTTATTTTTATTAGTTGTCCTGTAATTTTTGTCAACCAATCATGATTATGTTGATAGGATATTTGACAATGTAATGACAAACACTTTTATGTTTTTGACTGTATTGTGAAAAATTTACAGCCGGAATGCAGAAATATAAAACTTGATTGATACAAGATTTTGTCACGTATACAAGTAAGTATCATTCTCTGTTGCAAAAATCTTATGTTTTATCCTTTGTTTCTAGGGATGAGAAAGGAATCTTCTATGCTTTGGATCTTGGTGGGACGAATTTTCGTGTCCTTCGTGTACAGTTGGGTGGAAAAGAAGGTGTTGTGAACAAAGAGTTTGAAGAAGTTTCAATTCCTCCGCATTTGATGACTGGCTCTTCAGACGTAAGCCTTTGGTGGAAACGGTATTGAAGTAGTTTGCTTTGCTTGCAATACTGCCTCACTGAAATGCATCGATTCATGTCGTTTCAGGCATTGTTTGATTTTATAGCGAGAGCTCTTGCAAAGTTCATTGATTCAGAACCTGAAGCTTTTCATCCACCCCCAGGCAGACAAAGAGAACTGGGTTTTACATTCTCATTCCCAGTGAGGCAAACATCAATTGCATCTGGAACTCTAATTAAGTGGACCAAGGGATTCAATATAGAGGATACAGTGAGTTTAGTTACCCTGACTCTGCTGTGCTCAACTTTCTTTGTGTTACCATTCTGGTTCTGTCATGAATACTTCAAGGCATGCATAAGTGTTCTCTATCTGTTAGAGACACCAATAAGTTCATTGTTTTTGTACTGAATTTCTGGAGTTTGGATACTACTGTGCTAGCTTTGTTAGGGTAGACATATGTACTATATATTTATATTCTTTTTGTGTCTGATAATGACTTGAATATGATTATCCCCCATATGAGGATACCTATGTGTAATCAAAAAAGAAAGAAGAAAGAATTCTCTTTTAGTGATGTTCTCTTCTGTACTCTGCTCTTTCTCTTTGATTATGATAATGCTATTATTATTCCTTAAAAGATTCTGTGTGGCTTACATATAGGTTGGAGAAGATGTGGTGGGAGAACTAACCAAGTCAATGGAAAAAATTGGCATTGATATGCGGGTCGCAGCTCTGGTCAGTTCCACTTCCATCCTCTAGTTTCTTTTTTAATCAGTCTCTGAGATGATGATTTTCATACTCTGTCTGAGGATTAATTTGGAGTTGAGTTTTCATCTTTAATATCATTTTTAATTGGTTATTTAATGTCTTAGGCAGCAAACCACACATAATAGTGATTTGTTGTAGGTTAATGACACCATTGGAACTTTAGCTGGAGGCAAATTCCACAATCCGGATGTTGTTGCTGCTGTGATTCTTGGTACTGGAACAAATGCTGCATATGTGGAGCGTGCACAAGCTATTCCAAAGTGGTATGGTCCTCTGCCAACATCAGGGGAGATGGTAAGGATGTTATAAGTAATTATGGTAGTGCTAAGTCTCATTTCTGGTGTGATAGATTTATCTTTACCACAAAACTAAGTGGCGGCTGATGATAAGTTGGTGCTGAGTCTAACACATTAATTTTTCAATATATAGGTAATAAATATGGAGTGGGGTAATTTCCGGTCCTCACATCTTCCTCTGACAGAATATGATCACGATCTAGATGAGGAGAGCCTAAACCCTGGAGAACAGGTAATGGTCATTCATCATGAATTTACAGGACAATTGTACCATCTGTAACACTTCTCTGCTATTTTTCGCAGATATTTGAAAAGATAATTTCTGGCATGTATTTGGGGGAAATTGTACGGAGAGTTTTATTGAGGTTGGCTGTAGAAGCTGAGTTATTTGGAGATACTGTTCCTCCAAAGTTAAAACAACCATTCATACTAAGGTGCGATGATTCATATAATTTGAACTTGTACATCCACACATCTAGGATGGCATTTGTTTATATTGCTATCTTCCATTTTGTTGCTGGAGTTGTTTGATGCTTAATCATGATTATGAGTTGCTGTTGGTTTAAATGTTGGGAATGCATACCTGTTCACACTTATTTTTCATTTCTACCAAGAACTTATTACTATAAGGTGGCTAGATCATCGACACAACTTAGCGTTTTGTTTGTTTTGAGGTGTACTATTGACAGTAGAGTGTTGCAATACCGTATCAAGGATCATTGCCTCTTCTAGGATGTGATTGGTGGTTGTTAGGGGACGTAGAGAATTGAGGAGGGTGAAAATGGGTAGTTATGGAAAGGTTTTACAATTCTGTTTTTATGATTGGTAAAAGATTTGGGAAAATGTATCGTGGAAAATCTGTTTCCATCCCTCTTGATTCTTGTTGCAATTGAAAAATCAAAGGGAAATTAATATGTTTCATGCTGGTAAGAGAAGTGATTCAATATTAAGAACTATTTGAAGCAGAGGATCGTTGCCTCTTTTAATTTTGTTTGGATTTTCAACGTACTGATCTAATCTCACTCTGCACCCTGATTTGGAGATAGTGTAAATCCTATTGATGGCAATCCATTTTTCATTTCTTCCTATACATTTCTGGCAAATTGAGTCATTACAGTTCCTTTCCTGAATAGTACGGCACCGCCCTTTTCTTTTGCTATGTGTTTTTTTTTTAATTCTTCTTTTGCTATGTAATTGTGTGGCCATGTTGTATGAAAGTTTTTGAAGAAAAATAAAGAGGGGTTTTGTTCCAGCATAGTTGTACAAATAATAAGATATTGGTGGAAACTTATTTTGTAAGCTAATTAAACTCGTGGCAGCTCATATTTACAAGTTTTAATCATCCTGTTTTGAGTTATATAAACGTGCAGTTGAATGCATTGCTGATTTATTGCATGTTTAAGCTTCTAAGTTTTCTCATCTAATTTTTTTTTGTGATGTTTAGGACACCTGACATGTCTGCCATGCATCAGGATACCTCTCCAGATCTGAAAGTGGTTGGAAACAAATTAAGGGACATATTTGAGGTATGCATGGTCTAGTTTCATACTTGATGTGGGGGTTTTAATCTCACTGAACACATAGTACCTCCAGTGCATAGTGTATAATTCGCCTTGTTGTTCAAATTCTTAATGAAAGTGGATCTTATATTATTATCCTCACTTGTTACGTGTCACCCAATTCATTTATTTAGGTATGTTTTTTTCGTTGGATTGGAGAAAGTTCAATTGTTTTTTTTTTCCAGGTTTCTAATACATCCCTTAAGACAAGGAAAATTGTTCTCCAAGTCTGTGACATTGTCGCCATTCGTGGGGCCCGCCTTTCTGCTGCCGGCATTTTAGGCATCCTCAAGAAAACAGGAAGGGACACAGTGAAGGTTGGGGAGAAGCAGAAGACAGTTATAGCATTGGATGGAGGATTGTTCGAACACTATGCTAAATTCAGAAGTTGCTTGGAGAATACGATGAACGAGTTGTTAGGGGATCAAGTGGCCGAGACCGTTGTCATTGAGCATTCTAATGATGGTTCTGGCATTGGAGCTGCATTGCTTGCAGCTTCTCATTCCCAGTATTTGAGGCTTGATGAGTTCTAAAATGGGATTCATTCCTCAGCCAAGATGTGTAATATGTTCAATTTTTTTCAGCACAAGTCAACAGAGGTTTTGTACCATGGGAAGATTATGCTGGAGTCCTCGGAAAGTTTAATGAAGGACTCTGTTTATTCTTACTGCAACTTGTAGTGCCTGCCATATTTTTTGTTGCAGGAATAAAAATGGGAGATGTAAACTAAACTTTGAGGAGTGACATTGTCTGGAATGTAATTTGTTTCCGTATGAGAATAAATCAGGACAGGATGAACCTTTTTTAAACATCCAAGATTTACTGATATCAGTGAAGAGTTTTATGATTTTTTGTGGCCCAAATTCAACTAGTTGATTTTTTACCTTTAACCTGTTGATTTTTTTCCCCAACACTTCGGGTGTTCGACTTTTGTATTTGATAAGTGAGTATTAATTATTTTAATGGAGTTACTAACTACTAATAGTGTGGAATACTGTGGATGGATGAATATTTTATTTTAGAACAGTGAACATTGGTTATTTAAGGCATATACAGTATTGCCTTTGACAGCTTTGGAAAGGCAAATTTTTACAAACAAATTAAAGTACTACTAAGTTTTTTTAATAACTAAAATACTACTAAGTTTGACTATGTTTGTTAAAATTAAGAATACCATTTACAGTGTCATTGTCAAGGAAACTTGACAGGACTAATTATGAAGACATTTTTAGCCAGATAATTCATGAAGACTAGTCCCTTCTATTTGAGTTTTATCAGTAACGTGAGAATTATAGATTTGTTTTAATGGTGAGGGATTTTGATGAACTATAAGAATCTAATATGTTAAAACCTTTTTTTGCCCTAAAAAGTGGGAAATAACAAGAGTCCAGCCATAAAATTTAGGACGGGAGGTTGAGGTTCAAAAAGGCCCTTTTTTAATGTCATTTCATGGCTTTGGCATTTGAACTGTGGAAACTGAAGTCCACTCACCAGTATCTCGACTAAAACCCAGCTTTGCATTGCTTTGCATGCCGCCATTCACTCTTTAGTTTTTTTTCCCCATTTTTAGGCCTATTAGTCTTTCATTTAGAGGAAAGGGACTTTTTTCACCCATTAAAAGGACGGATTATTTATTTGTTTTTGGCCTAATGATGAAATAAAGTGAAATGCAAATTAAAATTGGTTTTTAAAAGTAAATACTCCCTTCGGTCCTAAATATAAGACCTAGTTGATTTTTTTGGAAAATTCTAAAAAAGCAAAATAACTTAATTATAAATTGATTTACCTAATTTTTTCCCTTGGACTAGTTTATTTTACCTATAAACTAATGGATAATCTAAAAATATATCAAATATATTATAATTTAATAACTTATTTTGCAACCTTAATCTCTCCGAAAAAAGTCAACTAGGTCTTATATTTAGGACCGGAGGTAGTATATGACTTGGTTGACTTTTTTGAAGAAATTAAGGTTGTATAATAGATTATTAAATTATGACATGTTTTATATATTTTTAGATTATTCATTAGTTTATAGGTCAAATGAATTAGTTAAAGAAAAAAGAGGTAAATCAATTTATAATTGACTTATTTTGCTTTTTTAGGACGAGAGGAAGTACCAATAATACGATATTGTGAAAAAGGATAAATAGTGTCGAATAATATAAAAAATTGTGGCAATTTTGATCATTTATGACACTCCTAGGGTGGGAATTTGTTCACTTTTTGAAAAAAAAAAATTATGAATATAAAAAACATCCCTATAATTTAGTTACATTTGTCTTTTTTCTTTAAAATTTTTTATTTAACTTTTAAAGTATTATACTACCTCCGGTCCTAAATATAGGACCTAGATAACTTTTTTTTGAAGAGGTTAAGGTTACAAAATAGTCTATTAAATGATGACATATTTGATATATTTTTAGATTATCCATTAGTTTATAAGTAAAATAAACTAGTTTAAGGGAGAAAATTAGGTAAATCAATTTATAATTAACTTATTTTTGCTTTTTTAAGGATTTTTCAAAAAAGTCAATTAGGTCCTATATTTAGGACTGGAGGGAGTATAATCTAATTACATGTAACATAAGTTAAAATTTAAGGGTCCAATTTGTTTTCTTAATCATCCAAAAACTTCAGCAACTCCTATAACTTAGAGCGGAGGACTGGTGGTAGTGTTTTGCATGCACTTATACAATTTTTTTCTTGCCATAAACAATTTTAATAATTTCAATTATCAAGCCTATAATAATAAAGTGCTGATATCTCAAACAATTTTTCTTGCCATAAACAATTTTAATAATTTCAATTTTTCTTGCCATAAGAAATGTTGTTCCCCTCCCCAGCACATGAAAACATTGTCCTTGTGTTCCGCCTCCCTGTGCTCGTAGAAAGTCTCCAACTTTTGAATGGACAGTGGATAAGATGCTTCCTTGGTAGCTCAAAACTCTTGTATCAGGTACAAACGTACGTAGTTTGATTCTCCTTTTATCGTCTCTGGCCTTTCAATCTCCAACATAAGATAACATACACTTTCTTTCTGTGTTGTTGTATAAAATGTATACTAACCTAACTAGAGCTCAGGCTTTTCCACTTGTTCCTAAGATTTCTCCCCCATCCAAATCCATCCTCCCATCATCTCTCCATTTAAAGACTCAATTTTCAACTCAAAAACCCTCTCTAAACCCTGTGTTAAAAAAACCCAATTTCCATTCACATAAGGCCAAGGCCAGGAATGAAAGTGGAGCCTTCTTTTTGATGAATCCAGTGAAGTATTCCACTGGATTGTTACATGGGACCTTGATGATGGGGAAACTAGTGTCTTCAAGGCATGTCTCATGTGGGTTTTTGTTGGAAAGTTCTGGGCTTTATTGCCATTCATTGAGGCCCAGAAGTTTCTCAAGTTCTTTTGCTGGAAATGGAAATGAAGGGATTGTTGTGGGAAGCCAACTTCCTTGGTTGGCGTCAAGTGAAGTTAGGGAAGCTAAAGGTAAAGAATTTGGGAAGAAAAATGTGGCGAACATTAGGGGGTCTATTCATGAAGAATCAGCAAAGAGGGGAAGGAAGTTTAGTAAAAGTTCTTCTGTGGATGAATCCCTGAAGAGGTCAGGGAAGTTCAATTACAGGTCCTCTTGGGAAGAATCTGTTCAAAGGTTGGAGAATTCGAAAGCCTCTTCTGCAAAAGGTGATATTTCTTCTGCAGCAGTTAAAGAAAGTAGGCAAAGGTTGATTTGGACGGTGGGAGAAACGAGGAGTGATTATGGTGGCAGGCCTGGGAAGTTTGATAATGATGATGATGAAGAAGGTAATGATGAAACAGATGAGGCTATTGATGATCCAAGGTGGGATGGCATTAAAAATAGATTCAGGGGGATAGTGGGAGGAAGAGGTGGATCGGAGAGACCCGAGCTTCGGAGATGGAATAAGCAGGAAAATTGGGGGAGAAAGACATGGAAAGAGGCCACTGAATCTTCTGTGCCTAGGATTGTTGGTGAAGGAGTTTATGGAGTTGGACCAGTTTTGGCTGCATTGTCAGCTGGAAGAAGGGAATTCTATGCATTGTATGTGCAAGAAGGACTGGATTTGAGTAGCAACAACAGGAAGAAGAAGGACAAGAAAGGATTTGAGAGGGTTCTCAAGATTGCTGAGAAGATCGGTCTAAGTGTTAAAGAAGTATCAAAACATGACCTTAATATGGTTGTCGATAACCGACCTCATCAGGGTTTAGTGTTAGATGCTTCACCGTTAGAGATGGTAAAAACAAAAGAATTGGATCCTATTTCTGTTGAGGAAGGGAGAGGTTGCCTTTGGGTGGCATTGGATGAGGTTACTGATCCTCAAAATTTGGGGGCAATAATTAGGTCTGCTTATTATTTTGGGGCTTCTGGGATAGTGTTGTGCGCAAAAAATTCTGCGCCGTTGAGTGGTGTTGTGAGCAAAGCAAGTGCTGGCTCTCTTGAATTAACAGAGCTCAGGTATTGCAAGAATATGATGCAGTTTTTAGTGTCTTCATCTGAAAATGGTTGGCGAGTTCTTGGAGGCTCTGTGTCCTCAAAAGCTGTCTCATTGGATGAGATTGTGCCTGGTCCACCTACTATTCTTGTTTTGGGTAGTGAGGGCACAGGGTTGAGGCCTTTGGTTGAGAAATCATGTACTGATCTGATTAGAATTCCTGGGAATATACCTGTTGACTTGAATGCTAATGAATTAGATAGTGAAAGTACTGATTTGGATAAATGTGATATTTCTGCTAAAGAGTTTCAATCATTTTTAGCTGTGGAAAGCTTAAATGTTAGTGTTGCAGCAGGAGTGCTTCTTCATCATTTAATTGGAAAAAAGTTAGAAGCATCATTGGCACATGCGTGTAGTCAGAGTGATGGTTTACTTGAATGAGACTTGAAGAGCACTGAATTCAAACATTGATTTTGTCTTTCCTACTCTCTGAGTTTCTGTTGGTGAAGCCTTATTTTTCTCATTGATCATGTATTGCATAATGTGTTATGTCATTCATTGATCATGTGTCATGTTAGTTGCATAATTTTTCAGTGAGAATTATTTCTAAGCGTCAAAGTTTATACATCTTTCATTCTTAAGGATCACTAGAGAATAGAGATAAATCTCTTTATTGTACTTGTAAAACTGTGTTGTTTGAATGAGGAATGTTACTTCAGATAGATCAATCTCTTTATGTTATCACATTCTTCTTTCAAATTTTATAGTACTTGCTCATATATAATCAATGAGTAAATCTTCCCTCAGTTTCCCTCGAAGATTTACTCATTGATTATATATGCAGTATATCATTAGCTTATACTATATATATTAGTTTATTGGTGAAAAAATAGTTTAGAGAAAAATTTAAGCTAATTAATTTACTAGCGACTTATCTAATTTTATATGATTTTCTGAAAAAATTCAAATAAGAGGGTCAACCCAGTTCTAGTCCCCACTTGATGAGGATGTTGGGGAAAAGAATATACTAAACAACTTAACCCGTTTTTTTTAAAAAGTCAAATAATGTTATAGTAAATACTAGAGTGAGTATCATTTTGTAACCCATCACCTTATCTAACATGAATACTAGATAGATCAACCATCACCTTATCTAACATGAATACTAGATAGATCAATCTCTTTATGTTATCAAATTCTTCTTTCAAATTTTATAGTACTTGCTCATATATAATCAATGAGTAAATCTTCCCTCAGTTTCCCTCGAAGATTTACTCATTGATTATATATGCAGTATATCATTAGCTTATACTATATATATTAGTTTATTGGTGAAAAAATAGTTTAGAGAAAAATTTAAGCTAATTAATTTACTAGCGACTTATCTAATTTTATATGATTTTCTGAAAAAATTCAAATAAGAGGGTCAACCCAGTTCTAGTCTCCACTTGATGAAGATGTTGGGGAAAAGAATATACTAAACAACTTAACCCGTTTTTTTTAAAAAGTCAAATAATGTTATAGTAAATACTAGAGTGAGTATCATTTTGTAACCCATCACCTTATCTAACATGAATATGGATTGAATTTAAAAAAAAAAACACTGCCTCCCCCCCCAAAAAAAATGAGTGAAGAGTTAGTTACGAGAAAAACAAAAAAAATGAGTGAAGAGTTAGTTAGGAGAAAAACTATGTAGAAAGGGCACATTTGGTTCTGAGAAATGGGTTTAATGGAAATGGAAAAGGAAATGTGAGACTCATATTTCTGCTACAGTGTCAAGGAACAATGACACCATTACTCTCACCTAAACTCGATTATAGACACGTAAAATCAATTTTAAGATCAATTTTAGGTGCCTAAAATCGATTTTAGGTGAGATAATTGTGTCATTGTTCCCTATCACTATATTGGCAGAAATGAGTTTCATAAGAAACTTTTTCAATCTGGGGCCCACTAAACTTTCCATTTCCATTTCTATTGAACCCATCTCTCACAACCAAACAGGCTCAAGTGTAGCAAAACGACAAAAGGGAGGGAGGGAGGGATGCCAATAGAGTCCATTTTGAAATTTGATAGCAAATGGAGGGAAATAAAATCATCTGTAGAGGGTATATTTTGAAATTTGAACAATATGTGGGCTGTGGGGGAAGAAAAAACAACTTTGTTAAATCAAACTTTATCCTCAAGGTGTCAATGAATAGGGAAAGTAAGGAGAAGCCAATAGAACATGTAAAATCGAGTCTGTTTGGTTGAATTGAATTGAGATGATTGAAATGGAAATGTGTGTAAGGGAGTAAAGATGAAAAGTAAATGTGAATTAGGTAATGATAAGAAAGTAAAGTCTGTGGGGCCCATAAAAAGTGTGAGATTGAGAGATAAAACTTGTGGGTCTTGAGATATATATAAATTATCATTTTCATTTCCTGGTTTCATTTCCATTTCTCAATTCTGGGCAGCCTAATGGTATCATGCTTTAAGCTGCTTGGATGGAGGGAAATTGGGAAATGAAAAAAATGGGAGGAGAGAAAATAGAGAGGAAAGAAAAATGGTTTTAAGACCCATCATGCTTGAATAAATGAGAAAAAATAGGGAGGAAAGAAAATGGGTAAATGAGGTGGGACATGACCATTGACCAATAATTAATAATATTTCTTTCTCTCTCTCATATTCTCTCCATTTTGGGAGAGAAAACTTGAGAGGAAAATGGAGCATGGGTCCACCCACTTTTCCTTCACTCTAGGCTCTGTTTGGTTTAAGGGGAGGGGAGGGAAGACTCTTGGAATATTAAAATATTGAAGATGATAAAGTTGAAATGGAGGGAATGAAATTTAAATTTTGATGGGAGTGGAGGGAAGTTTTGATGGGACCCACCAACCATTTTACAAAAAAGACCCCAACCCTCACCTCCCACATCCTCCCCTAAAAGGCTAAAACCAGACAGAGAGGATACATGATTTTCATTAATTGGTTCTTTCCAAGAATATTACTTCATCCGGTTTTAATTATAAAATCTTTTTAACTTTTTTTTTGAGGAATTAGAGATTGAAAATTAATCAATTTAATATGATGTAGAATTGGGAATTTTGAGGACTGAAAATCAGTTTGGTCTCATTCTTAAGGGGCGGACATGAATTTTAGATCTTAGTTTTATAGACATTCCTAATAATGACTTGAGGGATTACACAGAATTTTGACAACTTTCATGTTTTATAGCTTTTGTGTGTGTCAATTTGATATTAGTATAACAGTGAATTATGATCACACACATGCACTTGGCGAATTTATGAAAACTTATCAATTACAAATTTTGTCAGTCCGAAGGATGTCATATGTTTTTCATAGACTTAAAATTCCGGTATACCATGAAGAAATTACACATAAGCATACGGGCACAAAAATTCTAGTCATTTAATTCAATAAAATGTTCAAACAATAAATATTTAATTATTTTTCAATGTTTTACTTCTAATGGGTTATAAAAGAAGTGCAATTTCTTAAAAAAAGTTAGTCCTACTCTTAGTTTTTGAACTTTCACACAATTTTAATATGTCGATTTGATATTAATAGGTTACCTTGAATTATGATAGTACACATGCATCCAGGCGAATTTTGTGACAACATGTCAGTCAAAAATCACATTAGCAGAAAGACATGATATGTTTTCATAGAATTAAAATTCTAATATACAATGCATAACTTACACACAAAGCACACCAAAACAAAAAATTTAGTCAATTAATTCCATAAAATGTTCAAACAATAAATGTTTGCTTATATATTTGTGTTTTAATTTTAATGGGTTATAAAAGAAGTGCATTTGTTTTCCAAACGAGGTCTAATATGAATTTGGGGAATTTATATTCCCTAAATGATTTATTTTTTCATCTTTATTTTTGTATCAAACATATGTAAGTACTCACAGTCATTATTCCATTACTAGCTAGTAATTCAAGACTTGACAGAGTATGAAGAAAACTTAATGTAAATGTATACTAGTTACCTGAATATTATTTATATGGTGGTTCCTTTAATGTGGTAGCGTGCTTATCAAGTTTTGACAGTCAACCACATATTAATAAGTTTTTAGAGATGTATTCGCAAAAAAATAGTAAGTTGTTAGAGATGTTGTTTCTCACCGTTATTGTGTTTAACTTTTCCTTTTTAGAGCATGTACCCGCCTATAATTTAAGACTTTCATATGTTACATGTGACCCATCATTTTTTTTAAAAAAAGAGTACAATAACAGTGTTTCTGGAAGTCTTGAATAAACATAAATATGCATAAATAAGACTGATTATCTTTTTCTTATAAAATGATCAGATATATTAATATTAAAGAAAATTACATTAACACACTAACATAGAAACTAACAAACTCATGATGATTAATAACTAATCAAGAAAAATTATAATTGTTGAAAACACAACTAAACATAATGACGAAATTCCCATTTCTGGACATGACCAAGTAGTATAACAAATGAAATATTGCATATAGATAAAGACATTAACTTATAGTTGAAGATTATGCTACTAACTCCCTTTTCAAGAGAGGAAACATGCAAGTTTATGCCCAAAGAGAGTTTGAAAAAGAAGGAATTAGATCTAACACTAAGTTAAAAGTCTCATAAACACTAAAACACTAAAACCACATTTCTATAACTCAAAATTCCAATTAAAAAAAATGATAATATAACATTCATTTTTTTGCATGATTCTCTATGTATGTAATAACTTATGAGATGACACGAAATCATAAGTAACATACGTGCAGTCGTGCACCCACAGATACTAGGGGATGTTTGGAAGGAAAGCAAAATCTGAAAATATCTTAGGGGATGTATGTTCATGTATATATATAATCCCTATGAGATTATGAAAAATCATAATTATTAATTATAATAACATTCATTATTCTTCTTTGCACGATATATGTGTATGTAATAACTTATGAGATGACACAAAATATAAGTAAGATACATGCACCCACAAATACTAGGGTGAGGGATGTTTGGAAGGAAAGCAAAATGTTGTGGACAAACGTGAAACTATTATATTTGAGAATTGTATCAGTAATTTAATTTAGACATATTATGTTCTCTTATATAAAAAACACCACTACTTTGAATAATTCATTCACTATGAATATCACTACTTGAATTAAAGTCATTATGTGTTATGACCACTAAATTTCTCAAACAAAGATGTTTCACCAATTTTTTTCTTTATATTTTACTTCTATTTGATTACAAAAAAATTGAAGGTTTTATAAATATTTTCCACGTTCACTTAATAAGCTATTCATATTATGAGTTCATGACAAGTAGTAAGTTAAAATTTCACAATTGAAAAGAAAACTAATGCAAATGACTTTTAGCTGTCACATTAATACACAATTTAATTTCTCATACAAACGAAAAATACTTTAGACACATTGAATGATTAAATATCGAAGAATAAAATCTACCAATAGACATTGAAATAAAAATCAGCAACTACCACCACAATAGCATATAATCAGTAATTTAGCGCGTTAATGTAAAACGGACACGGTTAGACTCACGAGTCGCCTGTTGCACAGCCAAGTAGCCCATATTTGGAGCTGCGTGAAAAAATCGAAGCTGTGAAAATGAGGATTTTTTTGATAAAAAACCAGATAACATTAGTTAAAGTCTCAAAATATTACTCCCTCCAGTCCTAAATATAGGACCTAGATAACTTTTTTGGGGAGATTAAGGAATGCTTAATTTTAGATGTCTTTCCAATAATACCCCTCATTAATTAGTTTAATTCCTTAAGGTGTTGGTGAGAGCTAGGAAGATTCTGGTTAAGGAGTTGTTAAGAAGAAGAAGGGTAATTTAGGAAAAATGTGACCAAAAATGTAATTAGGTCTTATATTTAGGACCAAAATGAAGTCTCTATATAGGTCCTATATTTAGGACCGGAGGGAGTACATGATATCACCACCTTAGTGGATATACCTCCCATCACTTGATTGAGAGATTAGGATTAAATAATGCCAAATTTCCTTTTCTTAAATTAAAGCAAGCAATATAGTAAGAAATTTAAAATGAGCAAAGTTGCAAAAATACTCATGTAGTTTGGTCCAAATTAAATGTAGTACCGCAAAATTTTTTAGGCCGAAAATGTCCACATAATTTTCATAATGGGTCAAAAGTTCCCATGTTGACATGTCGTCAACATAGAATAGCGGTGTTAAGTTTTAAAATTTTCACATGGATTTCGAGAGTTTATATTCCCTAAATGTTTTTCTGTCATCTTCACTTGTGTCAAATATATGCAAGTACTCAGAGACATGATTCATAATTCCTTCACAAGTAATTTAAGATTTCACATAGTTTAAAGAAAAACTTAATGTTAATGGTTACTATTTGTTTGAGTATTATTTATGTGGTCCCTTTAATGAGTTCGAGCGCGTGATTATCATGTTTTGAGAGTCAAACAATTTTCTGGCGTATTGATAATTTGTTATAGAGATGTTGTTTCTCACAGTTAATGCGTATAAGTTTTCCTTTTTAAAGCATGTGCCCGCCCACAGTTTAAGGTCTTCACACGTTACACGTTGCCCTTTGTTTTGTAAAAAGATAATAAAAAGACATTGTTTCTAGAAGCATTGAATAAAAAATAATAAATACATATAAATGTGATTCATTCTCTTGAATTTAGGTTCATGTATAGATTCCCTTATGAAATTATAAAAATCATAATAACATTCATTCTTCCTTGCATGATTGCTGATTAAGTAATAACTTATGAGATGACAAAATCATAAGTAGCATACATGGACATTGGATGCCCACACATTAGTATTGAGGATGTTTAAAAGGGAAACAAAACTTTTTGAAATTTAAAATGTTGTAGGCAAACATGTGATAATATTGCATTTGAGAATTTTACTTACATTCTAAACACATCATGTTTTCTTCATTCAAAAAGTGCCACTACTATGGAAATTTTTTATTTTGAATTTCAAAACCTAAATCAAAGTCCTTCTAAGTTTTTCAAACAAGGATATTTCCCTATCCACTCCAGCTACTCATAATTACTCATTCATTTTTTTGAACAGAACAATCACTCATTCATGACAAGTAACAATTTTAAAATTACACATATTTTAAGAAAAAAAAGACTAATTTAAATGAATTTTAGCTGTCACATCTACCAACAAATATAGGAACAAAAATCAGTAACTAGTAGTAACTACCACCATCATAGGATATAAAAAAAATCATATAATCAGCAAACAGGAGAGAGATTAATTGAAACGTGATAAGATCCTAAAAGGCTAAAACCTTAGCAAAGGCAAACAACCAAACAGAAACAGTTTGGAACCCTAACGTTCGAGAAGGACATTAAAGTAAATTCACCCAAAATTTGGTCTTCCCGCTTGCTCCACTGTTCCCCACAATCTTCAAATTTCAGCGCCTTCCATAAATTGCCTTTATATTTTCCCCTTTCTCCTACTTCCCATAAATTCAACTTCAACCCTTTTCTTCTGCACAACCATTTTCTCTCCTCTCCTTCCGATCTCCCTCCTCTTCATCACCCACCATGGCAAGCAAGCGTAAAGCACGTTCTAAAACTGATTCTGCTTCCCATTCTGCTTCTGCTGAGTCTTCCAAGAAAAGCGTCAAGAAAGCAAAGAAGATGGAGGCTAAAGGGAAAGAAGTGGTTTCTTCTTCAAAGACTCGGGCTTTGGCAGCTGATGGCTCATGTAGGTTCGTTGGAGAGCCTGTTCCTGACGAAGAAGCAAGGCAGCGATGGCCTCTACGGTATAAAGGCAACGAAGGGGTATGTTTTTTTGTGTAAAGTTTTGTTCTTTATGATGTAATGTGGTTTGGGTTTTGTTTGTGTGATGATTTTGTTTCAAAGTTTTGATTTTTATTACGTGGGGTTTGCTGTTATGAGTTGAATACTTCGTTTTTAGTACCTGTTACGTTTTTGGATTATGTATTACGTTTAAAGGGAATGGTTTTAGGTGGGTGTCTGTTATATTGAATTAGATTACACTGTAAAAACCAGTAAAGTAATGATTAAAATTAAATACAGTTTTTTAGGTTTATTTATTGATTAATATAATTTATGGAAAAATCTATTAATCTAAAAAAGAGAAATTTGATAGTCACTTGAGTTGTTTAAAAAAAAATTGTTGAAAAAGTTGAATGAATATGAAGAAATGAACACATTTGAGTATTTGACAGGTTACGGACTCAGCTATTTTATAATAATGAATAATGAATGAATGATGGTCTAGTTCAAAACACTTAAAGAAAACTGATAGTAGCTCCGGTCCTAAATATAAGACCTAATTGACTTTTTTTTGGAGAGATTAAGGTTGCGAAATAGGCTATTAAATCATGACATATTTGATATATTTTTAGATTATACATTAGTTTATAGGTAAAATAAACTAGTTTAAGGGAAAAAATTAGGTAAATCAATTTATAATTAACTTATTTTGCTTTTTTTATAGGATTTTCTAAAAAATTCAATTAAGTCTTATATTTAGGACCGGAGGGAGTATATAACAACAACAAAGCCTTATTCCAACTAGCTGGAGTCGGCTACATGGATTTGTGTTCCACCAATATTCATATTTGGAGATAAATTATTGATCAAAAGATCTTCTTGAATAATTTCTTTAAAAGTTTTCTTTGTTCTTTCTCTCCTTCTTTTTAAATGACTTTATACCATTTGATCAACTATTTTTCTTGATGACTCATCTAATTCTCTTTGAACTTTCTCATACTACCTCAAGTGACTTTCTACAATTTTTCTCCGTAATTGATGTTACGCCAACTCTTTCTCGCATATCATCATTGTGTATCCTATTTTTTACTCTATGACCACACATATATCTCAACATTCTCATTTTTGTCACCTTCGTCTTATGTTCGTGTTGTCTTTTAAGAGTCCAACATTCTCTATCACATACCATTGCTTGTATAATAGTTGTTCGTTAAAACTTTCCCTTTAACTTATTTTGAAGCTTATGACCTCTGTATCTTTTTTCCAAATAAAGTTTTTTAAGTTTATTTTAATGATTACTATAATTTATAGACAAATCTTTAACCTGTGATGTGGGCCGAGGTGTCTTTTAGAAGCTCATTCTCTCTCCAAAATCTCTCCATCTTTGGGGTGAGAAAACTTGGAGAGAAAAAAATGTGTACTACATTGTTATTTTCTTCTCACTTTTCTCCTCCCCCAATTTCTCTCTCTCATCCAGGCATATCCTTAGGAATTTAGCTATTGTTCGCGAGTTAGTGTCATGGTGTCTACCTTTTTTATTGCTCATACTGCCTTAGGGCTTGTATTTGATGTGCCCTTTTTTGGGTCAGCATTCCCATTTCTCTCTGGTCGGTTTTTTGATGGATCAGTGGTCTGTCATTGTGATCTTGCATGTTGATGATTTTAATGTGTGGTTGGATGGATCAAGTCCTGGTTACTTCATGCATGGTTTTTTCTAGTGTGAAGGAGAGGGTATGATGGGTTAAGGGATTTTCTTAGTATAGCTCATGCTTCATGGTGGCGTTCACACACAAGTTGATAGATTTGGACCTGTTTACTCCACTTCATGATTTTGTTGGAAGGAAAGTGTTGGACATCTCTTTGTTCAGTCAAGATGATGGGATGGCATGACATATGACAGTGCTTTGTCTTTTCCTGTCAACCTGTATATTTCTTTCTTGTCTTCATTTGAGTTTTCTTATGGTTGTGATGTTTGTTGATGTGGAAATAAATGGATATAAGGGGTTTTCTTGCGGCAGCTCTCGTGTTAAAGGTTTTGATAGGCAATAACATGTGATCTAAACTTGATTACTGTGAGTTTCTTTATGGAGTAACTAATTTGTTGGATGGATTTAATTTAATTTTCTCACAATAGCTCTTGCTTGGTGATGGCTTTAATAGGCTATTAGATAGATTCAGACTTGTTTAGGCAATTAATATTTTTTTTTGAAGAAGGAAGCTGTAGTCGATTCCACTACCCTGTAAATATAAATGATCCCTATTAGCAAGAAATATTTGGTTTTTGTGTGCATTGTAATTTGTAAAAGGGCGAAGATTCAAAAATGATACATAACTATTGGTTAAGGAACAAAAATAGTACATAACTATTTCAAGGTACAAAAGTGATACCAACTTTTATCATGTGATCAAAAATGATATTTTTACTAATATGAAAATAGTATTAGAGATGAAATGTCCAAAATGCCCTTATAATTAAATAAACTTTTACTGTGCGGCGATTAATTTATAAGGGCATTTTGGTCTTTTCATGTCTAATATTATTGTCATATTAGTAAAAAATATTATTTTTGATCACATGGTAAAAGTTGGGTATCATTTTTGTTCTATTTTTGTTCCTTGACCAATAGTTATGTATCATTTTTGTATGTTTAATTTTGGTTGATGTGGGATTCTTATGATGTAGTTGTTAATCTGCAAGCTGTCTTTATAAATGCATTATATTAGACAAATTATCTGGATTAATACTTGGTTTTCACTTCTCTCTATCTATTTTAATTTGAATAACACTATTTATTTCATCTGCAGAAAAAGAGGCGATCTGTTGTATCAAATGCAAACAAGTAAGTTAACATCAGATTTTGTAATTTTGCTGATTTCGGTATTACATCCATTGATGACTAAAGTTCCTTTTTATTTTTAACCTTTACAAAGTCGTTGCAATCTTTTGAGGTTTTGACTAATGCCTTATGCGTAGTAATGACGACGAGGAGATTATTCAAGCTCGACAACACTATACACAAGCAGAAGTAGATGATTGTACTGATTACAAGCTGAATGATGATGCTCACGTGAAAGTGAGTCAAAATAATTACTCCCTTGGTCTCTAATTATAAGTTTCATATTGGTGAATGACTTTACCCAAAACTATAAGCTCATTTTGGGCTGTCTAAGTATTTATTGAATTTTTTTTGACAATTTCACCCAATTTTTATCTTTTCGCTATACACTCTCTTTTGTCTTTATTATCTCTCTTGTCATTCTATTTCATCTTTAATAATAGGGGTAAAGTTGGAAAATAAATTTTATTTCTCACATAATTATTGCTTTTAACTAATATAATTATTTACTTAAACAAAGTAATTGTTTGAAGTTTAAATTTATGGACGGATTGAGTATAATTCATTATGCGGACAATCATTCACATTCATGCTTCGACTTAACTTTGTTAGATTGAAATAACAATCATATCTTGATCATGACCAACTTTAGTTAGGGATTGTTTATTATATCAGGTTTTAGGTTCAAATAAATCAGTAGTTAGATAAGTTGTACCAACTCTAAGGCAAAACACATTGCAGTTTCTGAATGTTTATGTTATAGAATTAATATTCTATAATAAAGAAATTAGGGAAAAAGACAAATAAAATCTTCCCAATTGGTAAAAGGACAATTGAGGTTGCTAAATTATAAAATGGATAAGTTGGGTCATAAGCACCTAATACACATTATCAAATTTGGGAAAATGACTCAAATGCCCTTAAAGACACACACTTACCCCACCCTCACAAAACACACTATTCGATTCTTACCCACCCTCTCCAACCTCAAATTGTTAAGGGCATTTGAGTCTTTTATCACAAATTTGTTAATGTGTATTAGTTGCCTATGACTCAACTTGTCCTTTTTACAATTTAGCAACCTCAATTGTCCTTTTATCAATTAGGAAGACTTTATTTGTCTTTTTCCCAAGAAATTAATTGAAAAAGGTAGAAAAAGGAAATATAAAGGATTCAAGACAAGAAATATGGAGGGGTTCAAGAAGAAGAAAGGGAGACACCGGCCATCAAACACAATCTTAATCCATAATGCAAAACTACTACACTTAACCATAATGCTAGTTTATATAGTGTCTCACCTAATTAGTATTGGATCTCACTACACCTAAAGCCCAAATCATAGTAAAACTACTAATAACCTTAGAACTCCCTTGGAAATTTGAGCCTTTCCTTGGAAAAATGTCGTACCATTTTATTAGCAAAGGTGCCAACTAATCTCATAGACGTCTCTTAGTTTTGGCTATGTTGTTGAGATACAATATGGATCAAGTAAGTGAACATTACAATAAGTATAGGATGTTACAGGTGGACTGCTCAAATATCACTTTGATCTCGCATGATAGCTTGAGGGTTTTCACTATGTTAACTTTCACTAGTTCGTGTTTTTTTGTTTAAATAAGTAGTTGCTGTGGAATTCAATGTATAATTCAACAATATTTCCACATGGTATGCCTTATAATTCTTTTTGTCTAGCATGATCGTGATGTAGTTTATCCATCTTGATTGTAGGCTGAAGATGGGATGCCACATTATATTTGTAAAATTGTTGAAATGTTTGAAGCTGTTGATGGCTCATTGTACTTCACAGCACAATGGTATTATCGGGCGCAAGACACTGTAAGATATATTTTTGTACTCCTGGTATTTGAATCTGAAAACTATTGGTTTACATGCTATTTAATTAATTATTTGTATGTTTCCTTATTTTTTCAGGTTATAAAGAATCTAGAGTATCTTATAGACCCAAAACGGGTATTCTTTTCGGAAATACGGGATGTTAATCCTCTTGACTGTCTTGTTGAAAAGCTTAACATTGCTAGAATACCGCTGAATGTACACATCAAATTGCCTTATTTTTCTGTTTTTTGTCATCCTTTCCTTTTTAGTTGTGTTTTTGCCTGGTAAATTTACTAACTTTTGCGCTTATTTGTAGGTTGATTTGGAAGCAAAGAAGACATTGATTCCACCTTGTGACTATTACTGCGATACTTTATATCTTCTTCCATACTCGACATTTATTAACTTGCCTTCAGGTTATTCTCTTAAATGTATTGTTTTTTCGTGTTTATGATTCATTTAGGTTTCTTCTCATTATTGGTGCAATAACTCAGATTGCAGAGATGCTGCTAGTGAAACATCATCAACCATATCTTCTGAGGTGGATGAAAAAGAAAGATCTGAGCATAGTTTTATGCTTGAAGATGTTTGTGATGGTCGACATAAAGAAGAAGAGGTCAAATTACTAGATTTATACTCAGGTTGTGGTGCAATGTCAACTGGTTTGTGTCTTGGTGGAATTCTGTCTGGTGTGAATCTTGTAACTGTGAGTCTCTCGTTTACCGAAACAGTCACAACATATATCGAGTAATTTTATTGTCTATTTTTTTTTATTTTGACTTAAGTTAACTTCTTGTTTTCAATAGAAATGGGCAGTAGACCTCAACGAAGATGCTTGTCAGTGTCTTAAAATGAACCATCCTGAAACAGAGGTTGCTCATTTCTTGTGTTATGTAGTCATATTATAATTGTGCCAAGATGTTCTTGTAAGCTAACTTTACCTACCATTGCCTTGCAAACCAGGTTAGGAATGAAATGGCTGAAGATTTCCTATCATTGTTGATGGAGTGGGAGAAATTATGTAGCTATTTTTCTTTGATAGAAAGCAATATACCTCATCAGTACGATGATTTTTTTAAAGAAGCAGAAGATGATGATGGCAATGATACCGACTCTGACGAAAATGAAAGTGACAATGAGGACAATGAAGTGTTTGAAGTTTTAAGAGTGCTCGCTATATGCTACGGCGATCCTAAAAGCGGGGAAAAGAAAATAGAAAAGAAGGGTTTACACTTCAAAGTCTGTTTGCCTTATATTTTTGTTTTCAAGTGATTAAATCTGTGTCGTCCACATACTTGCATTGTCTTTTACTTGTAATGTTGAAAACATTTTGTTGTTTTGTATAAATAGGTCAGATGGAAGGGTTATGGTCCTGACGAAGATACTTGGGAGCCAGTAGAAGGACTAAGGTAAGTGAGAATATAAATTATATTTGTTGTGATATAGGGGGCTGTAATTATTCCTGTAAATGCATGCATGACCCCTTGCAACTTAATATATTAAAGTAATTATGTCCATATTCAAAGGCATCGAATACGTTGAATTGGTTTGAATGGTTGAAATCCCGCTCCTATATATGCAAATCTGAATTTTGCTAACTCAAACATATAAATTGATGTTATAGGATTATGGATTTAACTCAATACATTTGCATAGTGGCTTTATGAGTTGGTTCACTTTTGTTTAGGGGCTGTTTGGATATAGAATTTAGAGAATAGTGTCTGGGAAAAAGCTGAAAAAGCTCTTTTGAAGAATAGATTCTGGAAAATAGCTCCTAGCAAAACCTAATTTTTCTGCTTTAAACCGAAGTTTTCAGTTAAAAATGCTACTTTGAAAAAGCTATTAGTATTTATCTGACTTAACCAAAACCTATACAGTGATTTCTCACTCAAAAGCGAAAGATCAGCATATATGTCCATCCCTTCATTCATTCTTTTTTTTTTGTGGGTTTTCGCTTTTGCTCTTTCTTTTTATTTAATCATTATTATAATCTGGGTGGATTTGGGGTATTGAAATTAGTGGTGTATATGTGGTCGGAGGGAGAATAGAGACGAGGAGTTGCGAAGCAATGGAGAATCCATACACCAAACAATAATAGTCATCTTCGCTTCAATGGTTCTTTCTATCTTCGGCAGTGGATTTGGCTCCGGTGGGTAGCCGGAATTTTGTATACCGACGGTGGAAAGAGGTTGAGAGAACAACGGTCGAGTTTGGTGGGTGGCAGAGTGGTGGGGAGGGAGGGGAGAGAGGAAAGAGGATGGGTGGGGGAGGGGTATATGTTATTATTATCTGTGGGTTCCACGTCTTCAGAATTTATTAAAGTGAAGAGTCTCAAATTTCTCCAATTAAGACTTTTTCAATATTATGTCCCTTACAAGTGAACTGTATTTAATTTTATCAAAAACTATTTTGAAAAAGCTATGAGTGTTTGTCTTCCCTGATTTCAAAATGTAGGTTTCAGAGATTGCCATACAGGCCTTTAAATAAGTACTCTGAGCTGCTTAAAATCAGCCTAAATAAAGTTTGAGTTAAATAAACCGGGCAATTTAACATTGGGAATATTTTTTGGTATATTAGATTAAATATTTTAGTTAAATTCCTATATAGTATGGACTTTGGATATTGATTTAATCTTTACCCATGTTGTGATTGGTTTTACTACAGTAATTGCAAGAAGACTATAAAGGATTTTGTCATTGAAGGCTTTGAAAGGAAGATCTTACCTTTGCCTGTACGTTTTGCCTTGATTGTTCAATTTGTAAGGTTGATGTTATTTGTCAATTATTGAATCTACTCATGGTTGATATCTAGGGAGATGCCGATGTGATCTGCGGTGGACCTCCATGCCAAGGTGTTAGTGGTTATAACCGCTTCAGGAACACAGAAAGCCCTTTGAGTGATGAAAAAAACAAGCAGCTTGTTGTTTTTATGGACATTGTGGAATACTTGAAGCCCAAGTTTGTATTAATGGAAAATGTTGTCGATCTTGTGAAGTTTTCTAATGGGTTTCTTGGGAGGTATGCGTTGGCTCGGTTGCTTCAGATGAACTATCAAAGCCGTATGGGAATAATGGCTGCAGGCGCCTACGGTCTCCCCCAGTTTCGCCTTCGTGTTTTTTTATGGGGGGCCAGACCTTCTGAGGTAGTTCTATAGCAATTTGAGTTTTTTTTCTCTCTCTGGAATTTGATATTAATTCCGTTTTGTTTGTTTGGTGCAGAAGCTTCCTCAGTTTCCACTTCCAACTCATGATGTTGTAGTAAGAGGTGTTATTCCCATAGAGTTTGAGGTGATTGAAAATCTCGAAAGTTTCTTACCTATGTAAATCTCTTTCATTTAACTAAGGTGATTTGATGAATGACATGATTTGCAGACAAGTCTTGTTGGACATGAAGAAGGTGAAAATGTCCATTTGCAGAAAAAGCTTTTGTTAGAAGATGCAATATCTGACCTTCCTCCTGTACGGTTTATTGTTCTGTTTGTTATTGCTTATTAATGACTGTTTAAATGTTGTTATGTAACTTGATGCCATTTTACGAATTTTTCAGGTCGAAAATGATGAAAGTCGTGATGAAATACCCTATTGTGTACCCCCCAAGACAGAGTTTCAACGATATATTAGATTAAGCAGAAATGGTAATGATAAATTAAATTGTAAAAGTTACATTTGTTCATGGAGAGAATTTATATACTAGCACTTTTGTTTATACCATCTTACTCTATTGTTGTTACGGTTGTTAGAATATATGTGTTTTTTGCAGAAATGTTAGGTATTCCAGAGAGTTCAGATTCAGAAAAGAAGATATACGATCATCGTCCACTCAAATTAAATAATGATGATCATCAACGTGTGTGTCGGATCCCCAAAAGAAAGGTTATTTATGTAGTTGACATAATTATTTTAAGAAAAATGGCGTTCCTAGAATAGTTGCAGTATTAATTTTCTGTATTAATTCTTTGCTTTGAATAGGGGGCAAATTTCAGAGACCTACCAGGTGTACGTGTAGGATCGAATAAAAGGGTTGAATGGGACCCTAATGTAGAACGTGTATATTTAGAATCAGGAAAGCCTTTGGTAATAAGCTTGTGTTCTTATCCATTAATGAATATTCTTAGGATCTTTATCTCTAATTCTATGATGTTTGATCCATATCTCTATTTTGTGTGCTTTTAATTGTTGCTGCAGGTGCCAGATTATGCCATGAGCTTTATCAAGGGTTCTTCATCCAAGTAAGTGGTCGTTGTGATGATTAGGATGTAGCCTTTTGGTACTATTTTTGGACTTGAAATGTAGAAAACACCTTATTTTTCCAAACACTGATGTTAAAGTGGTTTTCATTTGTGCTTAGACCATTTGCCAGATTATGGTGGGATGAAACTGTACCAACTGTTGTGACCAGAGCAGAGCCACATAATCAAGTACGTTGATAGTATAATTTGTTTGATATGCGGTTGTTCATATTGATGAATACTGCCCCTCTTCTAATGCTTAGAGCTAGATAATAGAGAAATTAGTTAAATTATTTGTAATGAATACATGTGGGTTTCTTTAAAACACTGTTAATCATGTGCTTTGGAACAACTTGTTGATGAAAGCCTCTCAATATCTGCAATCAATATGAATATTTTAAAACACTGATTATAGAAATGGGATATAGTAAATTCAGGTAATTTATTTAGGATTAAAGTCGACATATCATTTAGTTATTATATCAAGGGCCAGAGGCACCAGTCACTGTTTTCCTTCAAGTATGTTTACCTTTAGATGTTATAACGTGCATCTTATTGTTTTCAATAGAAAATCTTACACCCATTACAAGATAGAGTGCTGACAGTTCGTGAAAATGCAAGACTTCAAGGCTTTCCAGATTTCTATAAACTTTATGGGCCTATCAAAGCAAGGTAATGATGATACTAAATATTAGCTAATTTGTCAAACTTCAAGATTTAATAAAAAAGTCGACTAGGTCTTATATTTATGAATAGAGAGAGTATTAATTTTGATGATAGTGATAAAGTTGCTGTGTGATATTCATATTGGTAGTGCTGATGCTCCTGCTAATGTTTAGAGTTTACTTTGTGTTTTTCTTACTTATTTAGTTTTGGACAGTATTTTATATTGCTTAGGACTATGTTATAATCTAATGTAGTTTTAGACATTTGAGTAATAGTTTGACACTTTATTTTGCTAACATTTATAGTTTGAATAATGAATATGTGAGATTTTTTATTTTCAGTTTTAGCGATTGCAAAATATTTACAGTCTAAACATTTGATTACCTTGTATAAAAAAGCTTGGTCTATTGTTGCATCCATTAGAAAATATACAAAAGGTATTAAAATTGTGGTGGAGCATGCTAGCGTGTAGGTCTTTTAGGCCCAAGATTTGGAAAGGCTAGGCCAATCTGTCTTCCCACCTTTGTTATATTTGAAAAAACATATGCAGCACAATGGAAATGGAAATGGAGAGTAAACTGTGTTGTTGGTATTGTGTTTTAGGTACACACAAGTTGGTAATGCAGTTGCAGTTCCAGTGGCACGAGCTCTTGGATTCACTTTAGGGGAAGCATTACAAGGATCTGCTGGGGATGACCCTCTCCGTAAATTGCCTGATAGATACCCCAAAATGAGGGAATCTGTTACTTCTGAATCATCTCAAGATAATGCTTAGAAGTGTTCACCCAATAATTATTCATGATTTAGGAATTGATTCAGAAATAATTCTTCTGAATTATCATCGCAGAATTAGATTTTTTTTTCTAGTCCATGGGGATTTGGCTTCTGAATTTCTTATTTGAGGATGCCGTTCAATGTGACCTAATGTGTACCTTATTCATATTGTGTACTGTTAAAAATTTGTGCGGTAAACATTCTTTATTGATATGTAATTTTTAATTTATTATTTCACTATTAATGGTTATAATTACGATCATATAAAGGTATTTTTAAAATATAATTTTGGTTGTCTATTATTGATAAAGTATGTCAATATCCGTCACCTCTTGATTCATTGTCTATTGCATTTCACGCTCCAGATTTCATGCATCAATTGTTTCATTGTCTATTGCATTTCATTCTCCAGAGTTCATGTATCAATTGGTTCATTGTCTATTGCATTTCATGCTCTAGAGTTCATGTAGATAGGTTCTAATAGATCGTAAAATAAGAGCCTTGCTAGTTAATTGCTGTTGTGTCAAGTCCTTTACTTAAAAGTTTTGTACATAAAAATAAAAATTGAATAGATCCCAAGTTCTTTGCTTGTCTTGCAGTTGATCTCTCGTTTTGAGGTGCTGAATTGTCACTGTTTATGTGCAATTATTTTATGTAAAATCTTGTTTTATTAAACTGGGTTTCTTGTGTTTCTCTTGATTCCCCTGAAATGGGTGTTGTTTTTTTTCCCACATTGTTGTTGTATGATAAGATCTGTAAAGGTTGGACCTTTATTGATGAGGAGGGTGGAGGAGGGGGCGGAGGTGATGTAGAGGAGAGGGAGAGGTGGTGGAGTTGAGGAGGTTGGAGTTTTAAAAAAAGGGCATTTTAGTATTTTTTTAATGGTCAAGTGGTTAAAATGAACCATTTTTTTTGTTCAATGGCCAAAATGAGACCGTTTATTGTTTGTAGGCTAAATTGATACTTTGAAAATAATTCAGTGGCATGATCTTTAACTCTAAAAAGTAATGTCATTTGTCAATTTTTCTGTAACATTTAAGTTTTGTTTTGGACATGTGAGATTATAACCATTTTCTACATTAGATAAAACTTAAAAGCATTGTTGATAAAAAAAACTTTTAACAGCATTGAATTATTAGTTATCTTGTTTTTGAGATTTTTTTGGTCGAAAATAGAGCCAAGATTGAACAATTAGTAACGTACTTTATGAACTTTGATTGGGGAGATTAATTTATATCATTAGTCTTTAGGTAAAGATTAAACTTTCATAAGGGAGGGTTTATTTTTTGCATTTTGTATTTCAAGGAGGACTAATTTCTGCCATTACAAGAAAACTCTTCTTTTAAAAGAAAAGTCAAATAAAATTAGTGAAGAGCACTATGAGCCTGCGACCTATATTCACTTTCTCACGAAAACAGATTTGGATTTTCGCAGACAAGGATGGAAACAACACATTGGATCTTAACCATGAATTAAGTCAACTTGTCTGGGCTTAAGACTGATTTTCACCTAAAAGGCATTACAAAAGAGAAAAAGGTTCATGATTTTGATGGGAACAATCTCATTTGTTATCCATGGACACCCGTACTTCAGAATCTATCTAAACTTTGGAAGTTGTTATGAGGAGGACGTCATAGATGAAGACATATAATGAGAGGGTTTTAAAATTATTTTTGCTTATCAACCTAAGTCTGGCATGTTGCTAGAAACAAAGTACCAAAGATCGTAAACGTGTCATATCAACAATGGAAGAAACATATGTAAAGTACCTAAACACAAGTTAGTGCTAAGATTTGAATCACAACATAAACATCCTTATCCTTAGTTTTTTTTTGGAGATGCTTGGGGTGAGGGTGAATTCAAGTTTATGGATAGGATATATAATGACTTGATGAGTCTATGTCAAGAGGAGGCATTGTGGAAAAAGACCTCCTTTTCAATAACAACTGTTTGCATGCAGCAAGTGGGTTTCTTTTTCGTGTCATAATGTACATTCAACTTGGTCCCTACCTTGTTCCTTCCTTTTCAACTAAAATTTACTTTTGATCTCAAACCTGAAGCAAAAGCCTTATTTGCCTCTTGTCCCTTTCCTTGTCTTAATTCCCTATCTATCATTGAAAATTTAACCTTGAAGTACATATTCTGTCTCCTTGATGCATGAATTATATAACTAGTTTATATTTAGTTAGTTGCTTTGTAAATAATGTGTGTTAGTTTCCTACAAGACAATATTTCCTTATTATATGCAATCACCACAGTTATTTGCCAAAAGTCAAAACATTATAAATAAAAGATACAGTGAATTATAGTTAATCATTAAATAGCTCTTATACTGAGAGACTGATCAAACAATTAGGTGAAGATTTTTTTGAACTGAAGGTGAAGAAAGATATTATAGGAGAAATAGATGGAAATAAGGCCACTTGGTGAGAGGGATCCAATTACAAGAAGTAAAGAAATAGCTGGCAAAACTCAAAAGCCAGTGCTGAATTAGGTGGCGACATATCCCCATGGGATCCATCTTTATGTGGGTCTCTTCCTATCCATTCTCTACTTAATACCATTCGAATCACTTCCTCAATCCCACATTCTACCTTTTTTCATTTTGTTTAAAACATAAATAATTTTCCAACATGTCATTAAATTTAAAGGATAAAAATGAACTCATCAACTCAATCATAAATTTAAAAAATCAACTTTTTTTTATCTTTAATTTAAAAAATCAACTTCGTCGTTATAGTCTAATTAACTTTTTCTATTATTTTATCTCTTTTTAGAGGTAACAATTTTTTATATTTACTGTGTACCACTAATAAATAGAGGTAGAGTGAGAAAATGATAATTAGTAACTCTTTGATTTTTATTATGAACCAATTGATCTCTCCTACAAGACACCATGTATTTTAAATGTGTATAATAATATACAATACACGATGTATTTTGTACATGAGGAAACCATAATGCTCTTTTTTTTATACATGATCAAGGTATCCCCTCACTCGACAAGTGAGAGACTAATCCCCGCTGATTTGTAGGCACCTCAAAGGGTGAGACAGCTGGTCTGGGAGATTTAATGCTTCTCCATACCCAACGCCAGGGATCGAACCCCAGACAATTGGTTAAGGGTGAATGAATGAGTCCTTGCCACTCAACCACACACTCCAGGTTAATCATAATGCTCTTTTTAGTCCTAACTATAAAATCACTTTGATGTTTTTTTTTAGAAATTAAAGATGAAAAATTAATTACTTTAGAATGTCTATAATTATTTTCCTCGAAAATAATTTATTTTTCTATAAACTAACATATAATCTAATTACATGTGACATATATAATAATTTAGTGGTTTAAATTGCTTCCTTAACTTCCACATATAAAAGTTAAAGGAACGTTATATATATTTAAGACCAGGAGAGAGTATAATTGTATAACTTTTTAATACTCTGCAAGACTGTTGATAAAAAAAAATACTCTGCAAGACGCTACTCCCTCCGGTCCTAAATATAAGACCTAATTGACTTTTTCTAGAAAATCCTTAAAAAAGCAAAATAAGTTACTTATAAATTGATTTACCTAATTTTCTCTCTTAAACTAGTTTATTTTACCTCTACACTAATGTATAATCTAAAAATATATCAAATATGTCATCATTTAATAACCTATTTCGCAACCTTAATCTCTACAAAAAAAAGTCAATTAGGTCCTATATTTAGGAGCGGAGGTAGTACTCCAAGATAAGATAAATAGCTTTAAACATACCATCTTCTGCCCCAAAAAACATACCATCTTTATTTGTTGCCATGGTCCAGGGATTGAGAGACAGAGCCAGTAAAGCCGATTATTCCAAATCTGACTAGCATCCCTCTCAATCGTTGGATCAAAAGGGTCATCTTTTACACGCCCACACGGTCACAAAATCGTATTATTTAGTATTTACAACTTAGTATTATGCAAGACAATACGTTAATATGGCTAATATAGTTCTATATGTGAGAGCATCTCCTATAAAATAAACTATATTTATATTTAGCTTTGTATCTGTAAACCATGTATAACAACGTTATTGTTTCATCCATACTTCTTTACTTTCTTTCTTTTTGTCAAATTTAGACCCTATGCGTTCACGTGAAATTTAAAACACCCCATATGATAACGAAATTTTCTCTTCTTTTTTTCCAATTTTGACTTTCTCCTTGAGTTCCATTCACTGTTGGTTGCAGCGATGAGAAAATATTTGCTCATCGTTAAGATATAATCTGGACTATCCAAAATTGATATATAAGGTTTAGATTTAAAATTTTAGAATAAAATCACAATTTTTTCAAAGATAAAATTAGTTTTTTTAAAAAAAAAATGACAGTTATTATCATATTTACTTTATTTAATATATGATGGGTATGAAATGTAAACCCTTTTTCCCTTGAGAAGGTGGGGTACCCGAAAACGATGATGTATATCTATTTTTTAAGATTCTCATTCATTCACATTGTTTGAGTATGACCTACTTTCTTTTAATCGTATGTAATTTAAGAAACTTAAAAATTGATTTTTCACCGGCATAATGGTATCATATTTTTTGAGAGCTGGAAGGCTATATGTTTGATTTTGTTCGTAACCTTATATAATTTTTGTTTATCCTTCTAATTTTTAAAAAAATTATTTATGAAATTGCAAGAGAAATTCAACATTGGCCTACTACACACGCACACAATAAATACATATCACTTATTTTTGCAGAGACAATATATAAGATTTGTAATTATAAAAACATATATGTAAATCTCACACTTTTTAGTTGAAACCAATGTTGTAAAAGCCGGACCGGCAGGCGAGCCGGAAAAAGCTTCGGGTCATGGTTCAACACGGTCGAACCTCTAAAATCAATGGTTGGACCGGGTAACCGTTGATCTGAAATGTAAAGCGGTCGATGGTTGGACCGGTCCAACTGTCCAGTTCGGTCCGGTTCTTACAACACTGGTTGAAACTAATACTCATATGAGATTGAGTTAAATCCGAGGAAAAATTGAGCATATAAAATAGAGAAGAAATGGGGTGCGAACAGTGATCGCATTTTAAGCATTTGAATTATCGTGTTACAGAAAAAACAAAATAAAATTTTGTTAGTAGAATCACATTAAATGATTAGATTATACAAATTCCAAAATTTAGTAGTTGATCAATCAATTTCTCAGAATTTTAGAATACGTTCTTTAAACTGAGTAACTGCAAATGCATTGAAAATAATTCAGTCCAAAAAAAAAAAGATCTATGAAATAATAGATGATTTTGAAAGTGGCATGCTTACACTTTTTTTTTATTGTAAAATATAATTGCATAGTTTTACCCCCGATAATCTATATAATTTGGAAATGGTACACAACACAAGACACGAGATGTTGCAAATAAATCACGAAGCACTACAATCCTAGGTTTATTCGTCCTAAATCAATTGATGAACCCAGCAATCATCATGTGCAATGAACATTTATGAAGGCATTAGTGCTTGAAATTAGGAGTGCATTATATTAAAAACAGAATCGTAGTATCTGGTTGTTATAAAAAAAAAGAATAGTAGTATCTGGAATCTGGGCAAGAAGATGCTTCCCCAGGGATCCCTACAAGGCTTCAAGGCACATGTCCATTCCTTAAAAGCCTGATTATGATATCAGATCTTTCTTAAACTCCATCATTATCGCTTATTTGTCCCCCTTATGATGACTCTCTCTCTCTCTCTCACACACACACAAATTCAAATATATTCTGTTCTTTAGGGAATCAGATGCACCTAACAGTCTTTCTTCCTAACGTTCGTTCCAATCAGTGAAGTCCTACTCTTATTCCTTTCCCTTATCTCTGCAGATTACCGATTCCACACATTTTCTCTCTAATAAATAAGAAAACAATTATAGGAAAAATTTGTAAAATTTTCCTATTAAAAAAATTTACTTGGCAAATAGACATGATCATGTTCATGTACATAAAAAATAATACGAGTATTTTGTCAAACTTCACATATAATAATACTTTCGTACTTTAAGTAAGTGGTTGGAGGTTCGATCTCTGACGCTTGTGAATGGAGCAAATTCATGTCTACCCCTATTGGGACTTCAGAACAGCGAGAGATTAATCTCACTTGACATGCGGGTGGGATACTCTTGGGAAACCAAAACCAATAAAAGAATTTGGATAAATAATTTGTATATTTACTTTTGCATCAGACAATGAAGGAGGACCGGATATAACAAAGAAACATTAGCTTGATGGTAGAGTTGAGTAATGAAATTTGTTGAACTAGCTAGGTATGAATAAGAAGGAATAATGAAGATGGATGACAGGTGAAAAAGAGAGGAAATAAGTTTTAGAAGAAGTGATGAATGAGGTGGAGAAGGCAGGAATTTGGCCAACAGACAGAAGGAAGCATGTGCAAGGCTGTCCTTGGGCACAAATCTAAACACCCAATATGTCAAAACGACGCCTTCTATTTTATTTTATTCATTCATTTATTTTATTGCCAGAAATAAGAATGAAATATTCGGATCCTAGAAAAAGCATCTTTTCATTATCAATCAAAACGGGACACTTTTTGCTCTCCCGTTAGGCTCCCCACTCAATTACATAACCACCAATCCAAATGGTCTCGCTTATTTTTAAGTGAAGTCAATTCAATTTCATTACATTATACTCCATAATTTGGTTGTCGAATATCCGTACAAATTCTAGATTTTGAGCTCGCTTTTTTTAGGAAAAACGTTGAAAAATTTTCCTCTTATTTTGAAATGATTTTATATTTTAAAATTTTGTTAATCACAATAAAATTTGTACAAATTTGGTCATATATCCCTATTCGAAAGATTAATTGAAAAATAAGACAACTTGGCTATTGTTTCATATAATTATCATAACTATGTATAATGTATCATTCTCTTGTTTAACAAGTAAACTGGGGAATGATAGATAACTTTCCCACCCTAAAATTTTGAAAATTATAGTAGTATAAACATTAAGTATATATTTAGAATATATATACACCCTAATAGAAATCTTTACAGATTCTTAGAGTATTTTATCCCTTATAAGAATGATAGTAACTATTAAAACTAATATGTGATTTACATTTTTCACTCGAAAGAGTTCAAATGATATACTACCTCCGGTCCTAAATATAAGGCATAGATGACTTTTTTTTGGAGAGATTAAAGTTGCGAAATAGGTTATTAAATTATGACATATTTGATATATTTTTAGATTATCCATTAGTTTATAGGCAAAATATACTAGTTTAAGGGAAAAATTAGGTAAATCATCAATTTATAATTAACTTATTTTGCTTTTTTAGAATTTTCTAAAAAAGTTAATTAGGTCTTATATTTAGGACCGGAGGGAGTAGTATTTTATTCTCCTGATAATTCACGCCTATTAATGACAGATTAATCTAGACTCGAGGTACGAACATTGTCCACTAAGTATAATATCTGCTATCCCAATGAAAGAGAGGGAATCAACCTATTATCATATAAACCAACTATCCACTGTAGTATCCTAAGAATCGGTCGGACTGGACGGTCGGATCAGTCAAACAACCGTCAACCGCTTCACATTTCGATTCAATGGTTACCCGTTCGACTGCCAGTCCAACAACAGGTCTAAGCGATTCGAATGCATTGAACCATGACCTGAAGCCATTTCCGAGTCTCCTTTCAATCCGGTTTTCACAACACGGATCCATTGATTATTTTGACATAATTTGAATTTAGTTGTAAATTCAAATTGTTGGAAAGAGAGGGGATTTTTGGAAATGAGAAATACTCCATATAAAATGAGATAGGGAGAGGGTGGTCTCTCTCTCTCTCTCTCTCTCTCTCTCTCTCTCTCTCTCTCTCTCTGTTTCCAGCGTTTCATTTCATTTCACAACACTCTCTCTTGTCTCTTGTCTCTTCTCTCCCGCTTCCGTTTCTGTCTGAGATGGCGTGGGACTTCTGAGAGAGAGAGAGAGAGAGAAAGAGAGAGAGACGTTCTCTTCTCCTCGCCTTCTTTCTTTCCACTCTCAATTTCATTCCTACAAGCAACTAACTGCATTCTCTATTTATTTATTTATCTCTTTAATCTCCGAATTTTGATTTCAACTGGCGGATATTCGAAGAGACACAACATTCATACAATACAATGCCTTCTTCGTTTGAGCCTCTCGATTTGTTCCTCTTCTCTCTCACCCGAGCTTTTTGCTCTCCTCTCGCCGTCTTTTTTCAGATCCAGGTTCGATTCACCTCTTTTTATTTCTTCCTCTATTTTAATTTCATTTCCTGCAATTGCTTTTGCCAATCAACTTACCACCTTCCTTTACATCGAATTCTGCTGAGCTCAACTATATTTCCTAATTGCCTTTTCAGGAAATCATTACGTATCTTTCTTTTTCATTTCTTCCTTTTTGCTCAACACTTTCTTAGCTGTTCGCCACTTTATTTTATTTTTTTTTACCTATCAATGCTGTCTTGGTGGAAACTACGACTCTGCTTTTGCCAAAAAGAGGATCAATTGTTTTGTTAGCTATATACTTTGAAGTGTAAACTCTGGCTCTGTTAGCTATATACTTTTTCTGAAACATTTGTTTGCTGTTTTTCTGATTATATGTTTAAGTTTGGTCCTCCGATGTGTTGCGGTTAGGGTATCGTTTTGTACGTATGTTGCGGCATTGTGCATTGATGTGGCTTTAGATCCATGTTCCTCAAAGTTGAGAATTCTGATTAGACATAACGTCTGATGATTGTTTAGAGGATTTTGTTTTTTGAAGTTAAATGCTGCTCTTCTGAGGCTTAGAGATTTTAAGCTGCAGGATGTTATTATTTGTTGATGTGACAATCAGGTTCTATGAAATTTATGCCACACTTTAGTAGGCATAGATGGCTTCACTGATCTGTTGTTGTGCCATGCATGAATGTTGTGTTTTTGCCAGTGTAACTATTGCAATTTTCCTGACAAGAGCAGTTCTACTATGGCATAGTAAAATTTGATGTTGAGATTGCTTTATCCCTTGGAAGCTTGTAGTTCTTGTGTAATGTTGTTTTTAAAAGGCTCATGTAGAATGTACGGGTTCATAATGCAGCTTTTGGAATGAAATTGAATGAGTGGAGGGGCAAATGAAGCTTCAAATTTTTAATACAGATTTTGTTATTTTATATTACCACCATCAATGATATGGTAAAATAACTTTTACCTTTCAGCTGCATCATTGCATGATAACTGTCAACATAAAGGATAAGTTGCCATGAGAGTGTAGCTTTTATTTCCCCCCTTCATTGCTCAAGTTCAAATGTACTATGATGATATGTAACTCAATTCTAAATTTTATGTCTCCTCTGCAGGGATGTTTTATTTGCTTAGTCCTTGCTTTTGGGTGGGCTTGTGCTTCTTATGTCAGGTACTTATTTTCATTGTTGTAAAACAGAGTTAAAGAACGAGTTTTAATAAAATGTCAATGAGATATTTAGACCATCTGTTTTTGTTCTTACAGGAACAGGGAAATAAAACAAATGAAAGATAGTATGCGGAAAAAGAACAGTTTTGCTTTCCTTTATCATGACATAAATCAACTTGAACACTCCAATCAAGTCAATTTGCCAAGGGTGACAGTGATTATGCCCTTAAAAGGGTTTGGCGAACACAATTTACATAATTGGAGAAGCCAGGTGGGAACTTATAAACTGTGCACCTCTGGAACTTTATGGATAAAAACTTATTTATGACATGACATTTATGTGAATCCTACATCTATTTGGGCTTTTTATATATACCCTTTTCGTTTTCAGTTTTTGTAACTTTTAAAAAAATCCATTATTCTTTCAAAATCTATTTGACTGATAACATTTAGTTAATAGTGGTCATTAATATATTTTTGATTCAATGCTTCTGGTAATAGTAGTCATCCAATGTTATAGCATCTTTATGACTTTTCTTAGGCTTCCTCTTTTATAGAAAAGTAATGTTCAATGTAATACTGCTCTTTTACAAACGCAGATAACATCGCTTTATGGTGGCCCTCTAGAATTTCTTTTTGTGGTAGAAAGTACAGAGGATCCTGCTTATCATGCTGTATCAAGATTAATTTCAGAATTTGAGGTATAAACTTATTATGTTATTCTTAAAATAGTCCTCATAAATCTTTGTAAAAATAGTAATGTTGTACTATCTCTTGTATTATTTCATTTGATCTAGTTTGTATTCTCTCTGGGCATTTCTGGAAGAGTAAAACTATTGAGGCTGGGTTCTGTTCCCTTTTGTATTTTTGCAGCTCTTTATTGATATTTTAAGCCTTCTTTCCTTGTTTGCTTAAAGTTAAACATAACCTGTCAGTTACTCTTCAACTTGGATGAGATGCCTGTTAACTGTATTCAGGATCATGTTGAAGCTAAGATTGTTGTAGCTGGTTTGTCATCGACTTGCAGTCAGAAAATTCACAATCAACTGGTATGTATTATTTACATGCAATTTTATAGTATTTTTCAGTGCAAAGTAGGGCCTTGTCATGTAGGGATTTTTCTTCCTGTCACCCTTCCTATTAGTATCAATATTTAAGAACAAGTTTTTGGTGAAAAGCATGATGTGTTTTAGTTTCTTCTTTGACTAGTTGCTGTAAAATATTTTCCCTTTATTCACTTGTAAAGATATTGAATGTTTGAATGAGTAGTCATAGATTTTTGCTCATCATGTTGAAAAATGGTGGGTCATTATTTGGAAGTGGACTTTGGCAGAAGTGTTTTACTAAATATGTTAACAATTCATTTTGTCTGCATCTGGACAGGTTGGAGTTGAGACAATGCATAAAGACAGCAAGTATGTATTGTTTCTGGATGATGATGTTAGGCTACATCCTGGGTCTATAGGAGCACTTACTCATGAGATGGAAAAGAACCCTGAGGTATAATACCTTTCTCGCATTTTGTTCTCTATTTTTGGTGTCTGATTGGAATAATTATGGCTCCCCTCGCCTAACCATTTGATTGTGTTCACAACTGTTTAATTCCGAGCAGATATTTATTCAAACGGGATACCCTCTTGACTTACCATCTGGAAGCCTGGGAAGTTATTGCATCTATGAATATCATATGGTACACCACTGGCACTTGCTGTATATATCTAATTTCTGCAGCTTCTCTCTCTCTCTCTCTCTCTCTCTCTCTCTCTCTCTCCCCCTATTCTTTTGCTCATAACCCAGCAAGCTGAAGCTTGTGTTGAGAAAATAGCACAAAAACTTAGTTAGCAGAAGATAAGTCCTCCAATTCGTGTTTCTGGTTTCATTTCTGCAGCTTCCCGATGTATAAGATCATATTCTTTCATTTGCCTCTTGTTAAAGCCTTTGATGTTTCAATATAAATGAAGCTTTGCATTTGACAATGGTCTTGAGATTACTGGATGCTTCATCTGCATGCTAGTATTAGCTGTTATGATTATGATTTTAAGGAATGAGCATGGGAATTTTCACTCTTGTTGATAATATTATGATATGTATTATACTTATTTACACTTTTTAATTCCATTTAACAGCCTTGTTCAATGGGCTTTGCCACTGGTGGAAAAACATTCTTTCTATGGGGAGGGTGCATGATGGCAAGTAACTTCAACCTTTGTTTACAAAATTCTGGTGTTATCAAAAGAACTTGCATCCTGACTATGTAGATTGCCTGCAGATGCATGCTGATGACTTTAGACAAGACAGATATGGTGTAGTTTCAGGGCTAAGAGATGGTGGATATTCAGATGATATGACTCTTGCAGCCATATCTGGTATACGTTTGAATGATTCTGTTTTCAAAAGTTGTTTGCTATTACTGTTACTATTGCTATTACTATCAGTATCAGTATCAGTATCACTATTATTAATATTATGCAACTAAATCAGTATTGTGCATTAAAATCAGTGGTTAAAGGTGGATTTTTAGCTACTAGAGTTAACTTAGATGGTAAGAATGTGATTTTTGGGGGGGGGGGGGGGTAGAGGTATACGATTCAAAAACTTTTTGATGTAACCCAAAAATTGTTGGCTTTTATAGTATTATATTTGCTTTTTCTTTCATGCTGTTTATGTACACATTCTTGTTGATGTAGGATAGGTGGGAAATAAATGAGGGAGAAGGCAAGGAGTGAGTGATTGAAAGAAAGGAGGGTAAATTAGGGAGTGGGAGGAGAGAGTGAATGCAAACTCTCAAAATTATATTCAGAAGGCTAAAAGTTCTCACAATTGATGAAACTCTGGGGCTGTTATTAGAGACATAGGTATAATCATGTAAAAGAAATGATATCTAGACGTATCGTGCATCTGAAATCTAAATCCTAATCTAAAATAAATTAAAATGTTAACTTTTTATAATAATGGGAATCAATAAATCGCAAAATATGCTTAATTATGTTCTAGGATTTTTCTAGGACTAGCATAGGCCTTACATTCACCATCACTTATTTTTCTTGGTTGATATTTTTCTTCAGTAAATTGATTGTTTGAGAAACTGGCCCATATTTCTGCTTTTCATGTTTTACCACACATAGGCCTGTATATTTTATTTTGTTTCTAGTTGTTTATTATGTGTTCTCTTTCAGGGGCTCACAAAAGGCTCATTACGTCTCCTCCAGTTGCTGTCTTTCCACATCCACTTGCAAGTGATCTTAATTTTGGAAGGTTTGTTATTTTAAGCCAACATGTCAGACTAACTATCTGTACCATCCAGTGGATAAACTGAGTGATGCTCCATGCTCATGGAAGATTCTGTTGTATCTTTTTTAATAATGATTGATTAATTTTGTTTATTTTCTTTTTTTTAAATGTACAGGTACTGGAATTATTTGAGGAAACAGACATTTGTTTTGGAGTCGTATACAACAAAAGTGAACTGGATGATGAACCGTGCACTATTTACTTCCCACTGCTATCTGTCATGGGGATTTGTAGCACCATATGTAATGGCAACAATTCATGTTGTGGCAGCGCTTCGATCTCATATTGCAGGATACTCACTTGAAGAAGTTACTCACACGTCCGTTGGTGAGCCCACTACTCTTGCTGTATATATTGTACATAATTTTGACTTTAATGTGTTATGTAAAGTCCCTAACTAACTACCCCTACTCAGGGACTGAAACAGAATACAATAACAGAAAAACAACAACAGTAACAGAATGCAACTACAATAACCAACCTAACTAACTAACCTTACTCAGGGACCTTACATAACATATTGTAACCTGAATAAGTATTCTTCCGCTGAACGAAGGACACTAACATGCTATCGGCTAAATTGCACACAACTCTGTCATATATAGACAATCCTTTAGATTCTAATTGTGTTCATAATGCCATTTCGTGAGTTTGTTTGTTTTTTCACAAAAGGATTTGAAATTTCTGTCAATTATATATGCGCATGATGTACAGTTTAGGGGTTGTATGCACATTATACAAGTTGAGGGGGTCATTTAATAAGCTTTGCAAGAGTTTAACATCATTGACATATCACACTTCATAAGGAACACCGTAGACTAGTAGTAAGTAAATAGAGGGGTTCATTGCTAGTTTTGTTTGTTAGAAAGTTATCTTCACATTACTTAAAAAATTGTATAGATTTTGTTTAATTTAGCCTAACCTAATTTGATTTCTTATGTGGAAGGAAAGAAAGAAAACACATTTCTATTGAAAAAAGAGAACAAAATGATGCCAACTATTTTATATTATACTGTGAAGTATTGGGTGGATTATTTTGGTCCAATAATTAAGTGAGATCATATGTGCGATTTATTTTCAACAGTTACATTCCTGATAGTTGTGTTTGAATCTATACATTTTACAATTTCAGGTTCAAAAAATCTTTACATTTTACAGTGTGTAGACATGACCTGTTAAGAAAATAAAAGTTGGAGTTGTGCATTGTTTAGTTGAACTTTATGTTTTGAACTTCATAATTTCGTTCTTGTATTTTGATGCATTTTCTTTGCCCAGGGTTATCATTGGTGAGCTTATTAGCCATATGCACTATAATAGAACTTCTTTCAATGTGGAACTTGACAAGGATCGAAGTTCAGTTATGCAACATGTTGTCTCCAGAGGCACCCCAACTTTCACTTGCTTCCTATAATTGGTTTCTTGTGAGTATATTGACTTGCATCATGCACAATATATATTACCTGATGTCTTGTACTCTTTCATTCTCCTGTAGCTTTTTGGGCTTTCTGGTAAATCTGAATCTGTGGGATATGTGATGATAAGTTTTAATTTTAACCCAGTGATTTAGGACTTGAAATTTAAAATGGTTGATGCAGAAATAGACATAATGCACTTTTAGATTGAATTGAATTTGAGAAAAGAGTTGCTGAACATGAAGTACGGACTTAGGTATATAAATATGACTTGAAGCTATGCGTTTGAGTAAACATAATTCATAATGGTCAAGGATAAAAAAAATCATCAGCAGACTCATGTGAATACGTGCTGAAAGAGCTCATAATATTTGAATTTAAATATATATTAATATGCTATGAAGGAAGTGTTGGCTTGACTAGACGGTAAACTTGTTTTCTGTGGGGTCTGAGGTCGTGATTTTAAATCAGTCTCTCTGCATAAAGCATGAGTAAAATCGCCTAGTATATTCTCTTCCCTAACACCCTCACCTAGTGGGGACTAGAACTGAGTTGACTGTTTGATTAATATGCCATGAAGCTAAAGGAAGTAAATTGTCTGCTTACTGACTTGCAAAGTAATGCATTCATTTTCCCTGAGCAGGTGTTCATTGCAATGTTGGTGGACAATTTTCTATACCCTATCTCTGCAGTTCGTTCTCATTTTTCTCAGTCTATCAACTGGTCTGGCATTCGGTATTATTTGAGAGATGGAAAAATAAGCAAGGTGAGTTGGTCACGCCTTCATTCTAATTCAGTGAACGACTTATTTCCCTAACTTGCCTATTTTAGCAGACTCGGGTTATTTGATGTTTAAGTTCTATATTAGGTGTCTTCGGGCTTTTCTAGCATGTAGAGGGTTTTGGAGCAATCCCTCACTCTGCCATGTACCCAAAAGAAAAACTAATCCTACGTTTTTCTTTATGAAGATGTTGAATTTGGAAACCCTTATTGAGAACATGTTATCTGTTATACTGATGAGCAGCTTTCAGGCTAGCCGTTGGCATTTCTGTCCCTAATTATTTATGCAGTGTTTATGGACTAAATGCTTTTGTATGTTGTGCAGATTGAAAGAACTCAAAGAAGCAAGGATATGGATCCGGTGTTCACAGACTTGGGAGGAAAACATTTATACGGCAAGAAAGGATTGCCAGCCAGAGGGTCATTCCTCAATTCTTTGTCCCGGAGTTTGGCGCAGTGGCGTCAACCAAAAAAATTTGATAACTAGGAAATGCTTCATTTAGTGTCTGTCCACTATTTTAGGTTTTGTGGGTAGCATGAGCTTTAGGAAGTATATGGGTGTTGGGTTTACCAATTGGTCATATTATTGTCTGATGCATTCATGATTTATTCATTGATTTTAAGGTGTGTTAGGAAATCCTAGATCCATTCAATCCACCATTCTTCATCTCATTCCTTTCCTATTTTAGGCTTCATCTTGTAATTGTAACAATTCAGTTCTCATTTTACACAACTTTCACCTTGCACTAATAGCCCAAGCATTTGAAAAGTTACTTATAAAGAAATGGTTGGTTCTGGCATGTATAAATTTCCACTGGTGTATTTTTGCATTAGTAACTTTGAGGTTCAGGGGTTGAAGTGGTGATTTATGTAGAAAACAAAATATAAATTGAAGGACGCTTTATTTAATTTATAAATGTGTATTTCTCATTCTTTCGTTAATCATTCCGCAAATACGCTTATTCATTTTTATAGCCAATGTTTTAGCGGGTTAAATGTCATATTTGCCTTGAAAGTATTTGTTGTGGGCCCAAAAATATTTTTAGGATCAATGTTTTTCTTAAAGTTGCTAAAATGTATTAATGTTGCCTCATTGTTATATAACGTTAAATTTGACTGTTAGTTTGACTCACTTGACAAACATTGTAAAGACACATAATCCATTTAAAGCCACATCACCATCTTCCTAACTCCCTCCCTCCCTGCAACAATTTTCATCTTCTTCTTTCTTTCCTTCACCTCATACTTTCATGACCCAAAAAATCTTGAGGTAAAAGGATGATGGAAATTGCAGCTAAGAAAAACCCCTTTCAACATTTTAGCATATATCTTCATCCTCTTCACCCACCTCTAGTAAGTAGTAACTATGGTTGTTTAACGGGTGAGCACTGCCCCCGTACCTGTGTAACATAAACGGGCACGGGCATGCCCATACTTGTGATGGGCAACAAACGGGCAGACCATAAATTGACGATGAATAAACGACCAAGCAACACAGTTAAATGGACGACCAATAACAAATCCCCACAAGGTCAAGCAAACATTCTATTTTTAATAAACTTAGAATTTCATTTTTCTAATTGAAATATACAAACAAAGTAAAATTAAGGGCAAGGAGGGAGTGATGTAAAATAAGATTAATATGCAAAAAAATTAAAAAGATAAACAGATATGAGCATGCTTGTACTTCGTACTCCTTTAAGCTAAACGAGTACGAGCATGCCCGTAACCTGTGAAGATGTGACGATTCCTAAATGAGAGGGGCTAAATGGAGAAAATGCGGATGGATATGGGCGGCCTGACAGGTATGGACATACTTGAACACTCCTAGCAGTAACCACCTTCTTACTTTGAAAGGGGGACTATGCCACTGAGATCTTTGCTTTGCTCTCAGCTGCAATTTCCATCAGCCTTCAAACTTGAGATTTTTGGGTTGTGAAAGTGTGAGGTGAGAAAAGAAAGAAAGAAGATGAAACTTGTTGAAGGGGAGAGGGAGTGAGGAAAATGGTGACATGGCTTATGGATGATGTGTCTTTACCATGTTTGTCAAGTGAGTCAAATTAACAGTCAAATTTAACACTACATAACGATGAGGCAATATTGATACTTTTTGGCAATTTCTAGGGCAACATTGAGCCTAAAAAATCTTCCAGGGCAACGATGATCCACAACGAATACTTTCGGGGCAAATATGACCCTTAACCCACGTTTTACCCCTCATTCCCCTCCAACCAGGTGAGGGTTGAGTAATTGACAAAGTAGGAGTTTGGGTATAAATGAAAAAAGTCATTAAATTCAATTTAGATTCGGTTGTAAAGCGTCAAGTCATCGATAGAAGTAAATGGTTATTCTCAAATAAATCCAATTTTGTTGTTTTGGTAGGAGAACTTTGGACGGCCGAGGAGGGAAGGGGATGGACTCTTCTTTTTATAAATATCAGTCTTGATTTCCTCATGTATCTGGTGCCTTTATAGTCTCTGCTAGGGGTGAGCAATGGGCGGGTTTGATAGCCCTTAGCCCTAACTCATTACCCACTATTTAATATTTGTTGGGTATGGGTTTACTCATACTTGAGCCTCAACTCATTTAAGGCCACACTTAGTGGGTACGGGTAAGCGGGATAAATGATAGAGTAAACCACTAAACCCATTAATCCTTTAACATATTTTTTATTACTATAATTTTTCAAATTTTAGATCAAAGTGAAACATTTATGCGACACATTCATGTATTAAAAGTGACAACCACAAAATCCTGAATTTTGCAACAATGTTTACAACATATTTTTTTTGCATAAAGAACTTAAATTTAAACAAATACCATAATACAAACACTTTAATGTTCAAACTTAAAAAAAACATAACAATCGCAACTTTGTAAAGTTTACTGATTACTTATTTTCATTATTTAGGAAAAATAAAAAATTATTAAAAACGTATGTAAGTGGGCGGGACCTGAAGGTGTGCCCATTACCCGCCCATTTAAGTATTCAATGGGTTGATTTTTACCTGCCCACATGGGCTTGAAATGGGCAAGTTTATAATATGTAAAAAATGTTAGTGGTGGGCTAACCCATTGGGTTTTAGGTTTTGTGCTAAGCCCAAGTCTCTGCCCTCCTCAAACGGGCTAGATAACTTAAACTAACAGACTAATCTAGAGCGGGCTTATATGGTTGACACTTAACACAACCATGCAAGCTACTTTGCACAAAATTGGGGTAATTTGGGATGACCTCTAGATTGAATCTCTTAAGCCATCTCTAGGATAATAGTAAAAAAACCATAAAAACCTAAAGCAACTTTTACTTCAACTTTGTAAATATTGGTTTTGTCTCAACCAAAGTAGTGGTTTAAACTTAAGATCGATTTTGGTCTTAGTTCATGAACTTTGCATTAGTGGTTCTACCTTTGAATGTCGTGTCATTCATAATCATTTGTACTTGATTTTTTTAATATGTTTTAAAGTTTATGAACCAAGACCAAAATTACCTAAAATTCAAGATTAAAACTATCAATTTTAAAATGTAGACACCAAAATAAAAAATTAGGGAAAATGACACTTGAATTTGAGTTAGACAAAATGAGGTCTCCAATTCCAACTTGAACAAATAAGGGATAATCTCCAATTTGTCTTGAATGAAATTTGTGACTTTGTAGTAAAAGGGTAGTTAATGACGATTCTCAAGCAGTTAACTGCTATACATGAATAGTTAATGGGTAACTACTCATATATCGCAGTTAACTACCATTCTCACTAACTACTCATCATCGCCGATAACTATTTGAAAATCGCTATGAACTACTCTTTTGCTACAAAGTTATAAATTTCAATTAGGACGAATTGGGGACTGTCCCTTATTTGTCCAAATTGAAAATAAAGACCTCATTTTGTCCAACTCAAATTCAAGTATCATTTTTTTGTCACACTCCTTAAAAACTAACTCAAAATTTAAATACTAAAATATCCACATTTTAGAGTTGAATCACCAAAACCAAGATTAACTAAAATTCGAAGCATCATGTAATAAAACAAAAATTGAAGCATCATAAATTGAAGCATAAAGTCAAAACATGCATTGGAAAAAAAAAAAAAACAGCCCAAGTCCTTTACGCTGAACCCTTGATTACTTGATTGGTCGGAGAGAATCATAGTGAGAGAGGCTTAGAGCTAAAAAGGCGAAATCATAAATTAAATTCAAAACTTAAAACAATCCTTAAAATCGCCGAACTTGGAAAAACCAGGTTTCCCCAATCCCTGGAAATCTCTGAGAATAATGGAGGAGGAAGAGAGCCTGAGGAAGCTAAGCATATACAAGGCAGCGAGGAGCATAAAGCGAAGAGACAACAGTCTCTACAACGCATTGAGATCCATTTACGAAGACTCCATCTTTGTGGGCCAGATCAGTCAGCTGTGGCCCCACCTCCCTCTCCTCGCCAACCTCCGCTGTGGCCTCTGGTATTCCCCCACATTCCTCTCCTCCTGTTACTTCAAATCCACCGATGGCCATAACAACAATTGGTCCTTCAATACCTCTCGCCTTAACCTCCATGTCGCTCATCTAGCTGGTACAAACCCTTTTTTTCTTTTTCTCTTAAAGGGTATTCTTTATTTTGATTCTTAATAGTGTTCATGCATTAAAAAAGGTTTCTTTTTTTTTTTTTTAATTTACCCAGCTTTTGTTTGTTGGGTGATTTGGGAAAAAAAGTTCTTTTTTTTAATGTTGATCTTCACTTGTTCGTGTGCATGTTGGTGCAATCAACCCCCATTTCCTTTTTTCTGTTAAAGGATACTTTTTATTTGGATTCAAAACAGTGTTATTGAAAAAAAAGGGTTTTTTTTTTCACTTGCTTTTGTTTGTTGGGTAAATAGAAAAATAAAGTTTTTTTAGGGTAATCGCTCTATTTTGACATTCAATAACCACCCGGGACCACTGGGCACTCTAAACTAACAGTGATTCAATTTTACTCTCTGGTAAATGTAATGTTGACACGTGTCGTCCACGTGTCAACATGACATCCCACGTGTCAACATTATATTCGCCGGAGGGTAAAATTGGACCACTTTGGTTACTTCAAGTGTAAAATTGCACTCGGTGTTAGTTTAGGGTGCCCAGTGGTCCGGGGTGGTTACTGTAAACTAGGACCCTTTTTAATGTTAATCTTCTTTTGTTCGTGTGTAAGTTGGTGCTGAATTTTCATTAGTGATTTCTTTATGCTGAGCTTGATGGAAGTGTAGCTTTCATTTAATGCGGTTTTCCTTTGTGTTTTTTGTTTGTTATTTTTTATTTTTTTGGGTTGATGATGGTTTGGTAGGACAGAAGGGAGGTTGTTTCATATTGGATTCCACCAGAAAGGGGAAGAGGTTTCCGGATAGCTTGTCAAAAACTATACCCATTTGGACGTGTGTTTTGAATCGAGCCATCAGAGATTTCAGGAAGAAACTTCACGTTAAAGATACTTTAACCAATGGGGTGAGTAGTTGTGGCTCTTTGGACGAGTAGATTACTGATTCTATTTATATGTTGCATTTCAAAAATACTGATCATATGCTATTTTGTCTCCAACCAAACACTATAAAAGTCACTATCCCTTCATCTGCTCTCCTTCCATCTTGCTCTTTATCATGATCAAATGGCATGGCTGCATTCTATTGCTTGGAGCAATGTTCTTTGCAACGACAAGTGAATTTATTGGATACTCTATTTGGTTTAGCAGATGCTTCCTCCCTTTGTTAATATAAGATGTATTTGGGAAGTTGATCTTGGTGCTAAATATAGGGCCTAATTCTATTTGGAGAATATGAATAGGGTGTTTCAGTAAAAACATGACATGCTAATTAACTTAACCAATGCCTTTGATCTAATCAAATCAGGTAAATGAGTGATGTAATATTTTTGGTATCTTGCCATGGATATTTCATTTGTATTGTTATCTACTTTGTCCTTACAGTATCTTGTGTTTTACTGCCTTCACACACAGGATTCAGGCACTGATGATCAATGCCATAAGATTACGGGAGAGGTATCTCTTGATTGGGATTATTCCCTGCATCTTCCTTTGTGGGTTTCCGAAACTGAGAAAGCTTCCATTGAGGGGCGCCTTGAAGAGTGGACTGAAAGGTTGAAAGAAAGTGGAGCTGATATTGCTTCTCTTTCAGCATGCTTGAAGAAGCCCTTACGCCCACTGTGGATTTCACAGAGAACTGTCATCTGGCTAAATGAAGTGCCCGACCATGATTCTTGGGATTTTACACCCATCATACTAGTGTCTGCTTCTGCCTCAGCTGACATATGTCAGCCCAAGACGACCTCTGAGTTTAGCTGGAGTTATATAGCAGGTGCTGGAGATGATGAAGAAAGTTGGGCAAGGGGTTTATCTCCTAATCTTTTTGGAAAAATGTCTATGATATATAAATTCTGGTCCTGATGTCTGTAATCAGAAAGTTGCAGATATTGTTGAAAAGAATAGAGTTTCTCGTTCTTATAGAGGAGAGAATGCTCCACAGATCACTGTCAAGTCTCTTAAACCATCATCTCTATCACATGATGAATTTTCTATAACTTCTGATATTTCAAACATGCATCTTGATATGTCAAGGTCTTCTGATGAAGATTCTGCAATATGTTGGCTAGGTTTGACGAATATTTCCGTTGGAACCTCTCAATGTGGTATGCACAGTGAATTGATTCCTTTTTATCAGTATCTAGTGGATGTTCTTGAAGGACGCCCTACCTTCAAGGCACTACTTTAACTGTACAAGTTTTAGGTAGAGTGACTAGTGCCTCTCTTTTTTATTAATTTATTTTTGTTTATTTTTGGTACAGTTGCGGAAATGCCTGATGTTGATTGCATATTGAATTGTGATCATGAGTCCATCTGTATTTCTCCTCGCAGTGAAGAAGCATATCTTCATCTTCCCATAGCTGTGAGTGTGAAGTGAGTGGAAATTTTGCTTTTATTATCATGGGAGGAACTTTTTATCTTACTTCTCTGTTTTCTGTTGTACAGACTTCAAAATATGATCGGTTTTCCGTGTTAAACAATCTTCCTTCTGCTGTGAGCTTTGCAAAGTTGAATCTAAGTGAAGGGAAGCGGCTTCTGGTTTGCTGTTCCAATGGTAAAGGCTCTTAAGAGCTCTCTCTCACACACAGTTGTTTAATTATGTTAGCTATATTAATCAATCCATTTTCGGACCATCCTAAATCAGTCCATTAGACGTGTGTTATTTGATCTAGAGGTCATTGGTTCAAATCTTGAAAATAGTCTCTCCACTTACAAGAATAAGACTGTGTGTATTTGACCCTCCCCAAGCCTCATCTAGTGGTAGCCTCTTGTAATGTGTCGCCGTTAATCAGTCCCTTCCTAACAGTTTAATGACTTAATCTGACAATTCAGTTACCTGAACAAGAATTTGTGCTTAATTGTATTGGACATTGATTTTTTGTTTGTTTGAGATTTGAAAATTTAGTCATCCCTTGATATCAGTGCATTTAAAATGTTGACCGTGTTTGTAATGATTGAGCTTGTGTTCAGAATTTCATAGCAGCATTTGGAATGTTTTTAAAATTCATAGCCCTTAACTTCCTTTTATCTTAGGTGATCTTTTGGATGCATGACTTTCCACACTCCTGCTTAGATCTATGAATTAAAAAATCATGTAGATCTCTGTCTATTCAATATTATCTTTATTTCCATTTTATATTTTTATTGCTTTTCCAGGGGAAGATATTAGTGTATGTGTTTGCTTAGCAATTTTTACCTCATTATTCAATGATGAAGGTACATTTCTGTACTCTGCATTAGATACTGATGATTAATTTTGAGCTCGTCTGTCATGGTATAAGATCAATTTTTTTTTTTTAACTGAATGATCAACACTTTCTTGGATATATGGTTTTTAAGAAATTTAAATATTTTAAATGGATGCTTGTTGCGTCCTCTTTAAAATTGTCTTAACAATAAATGCACTTGTACGCATTTAACCCACTTATCAATTACTTACATTCTCTTTCATCAAGTTTTTCATTAAATATTTTTTCTTATTAATTCATAAATAAGAGTACCTTGAAAAAGAAGGTAGATTTTCAGCGCATATTATGTTAAACTAATTTTAACTACTTTTTTAAGGAAACCATGATTTTGCTAAAATGACCTTATATATTAGGACTGAGAGTATTACATTACCTCATTCTCTAAGATCATGAAAATGATGTCTTTCTAGCTGGCTTTTGAAGAGTTGAATGAGTGGAACCAGCTAGAATAAGTATATTTTGGAAACATGCGACATCATTACATTATATTATTCAATGAACTTAAGGGATATGCTTCATTAGCATTCATATTAGTCATCTTTTAACCACTAATGACATTCCTAAAACCTGACTCATTTTATGTGGCTAGGTAAGTACGATGGTGGAAAGTCTTTCAGTGAGACTCGTATCACCAAATTGGAGATGAGGCGGCGGCTTGTATATATCTGCAAGTTTGTAACAAATGCCAGACCTTCCAGGGGAAATTTGAGGCAGGTTTTCAATTTTCTTTTAGGTTTCACTTCTCAACAACAACCACAACCATCAAATGGCTGCAATTAGCCGCTCCCTTTCCAAAGCTGTTAGTTTAAGCTTGAGGGTAGAGATTTTTTTTGATACAGAGCTTGAGGGTAGAGATTTATATCACACTAAATAGATTTCGGAGTCCATGCACTTGCATGAGTTTGAAATTAGAAGTTACCACACTGTTTATACTCTATAAATAGTGAGGCTTTTAATATTATATTAGACTTGAACAGATTGTTCATGTGTTCATGAATTAACTTGAAGAAGTTACACTATTTGTGACTCTATAAACATGCAGCTTTTAATATCTATAAAGCTTAACAGATTGTTCATGTATTAGTCTAAAAACAGTGGCTTTTGATATTTTATAATACGTGAGCAAATTGTTCATCTATTCATCTATAAACTAGAAGTTATACCGTTTTATTTTTTCTTTCACTTGAATATTGTTTCAAGTATTCTATCTGTAAATTTACCAGTTGCTAGTCGGCTATTTTAAGAAACAGTGCTTTTATGCAATAAATAAGCAAAGTAATTCAACATTATAATCTGTTATTGCTTACAATTTGTTCATGTATTCATGAACTTACATATTATTGTTTTAAAAAAAGGATCACCTATTTCGTTCACATCTCATTTCCCATTCTCTTCCCAAATCAATAGAGGAATTGAAATCTAACTTAAAGTGAAGAAGTCCTCATATAAGATGCTTTATGATGCGGTAAACAGATTCAAGGATTAAAACGAAATCAAAGGTAAACAATTGGTGTGAGTAATTCCAAATTTTTCCTGTCAAATTCCCACTTCCTAACTTATTTCATGATATTCTTGGTCCTTCCTATATGTTGTCTCTGGAATCTGCTAATCCAGTATTTGAATCAACTCTCTTAAGATTGTTTTAGTTTAACCTGTAATTTTGCATTTGAGCCCTGACTTTGTAGTCTTAATGATTATTTGACGATTAAAATTACTTTATTACGAGTCTACATTCTTACCATATATACACAAATATAATGAGGTTTGTGGTTTCTAAACTGAATTTAGTGTATGACAATTCTGCAAACAAAATTAATTATTGGGTCAAAATCAAGGTTTGTGGTTTCTAAATTGAATTTAGTGTATGAGGGAATTCTGCAAACAAAATTAATTATTGGGTCAAAATCAATGGTTAAAATATTATACACCCTCATCCAATTCAAAATTGATTTATTGTGTTGCATTTATAATTTTTACAAAAGCTTTTTCTTCAAACTTCTAATATATTTGATTTAAAATATATTTGTTCCAGTCCAAACACTACCTTAGCATCAGAAAAGGAGACTTAAAATCCCTTGGTGTTAGTGGGTAACAACACCAAGGAATGATGATGTTGTTGATGATGATGAAAAGGAGAGGCAAGTATTGAAATGAATGGTGAGATTGGGAATGGCCTTCACTCACTCACTGACTCACATCAATGAATGGTGATCAATATATCATCATCACAATCATCATCATCATCATCATCATCCACTTACTTCATACTTGTTGCTTGTTTTGACCAAGAACAAGGCACCAAATTAAAATCAAATACTTCCTGAAAAGGAGCAATGATATTGATATACAAAGATGAATCCATCCAAGATTGATCTCCACCCTTCATTCTTTCCCCCCAAAAAACTCTTAATACTATCATTATCATCATCACCCCTGGCCAACACAGTAGCCACTATTTCTCTACATTTATCTCCTCACAGCAGATTAAATTAGCTTTTGAAAGGTTGTGCCGCCGTATGTTAAGGATTTAAAGTAAGAGATATAGTTGATTTAAAATCAACATTGTTCATATAATTCAAGACTTAGATAAGTTAGTTCTACAATGGCAATAAGAGTGATTGCTTTCTCCCTTACACTTTCTTTTTTGAGTTCTTACAATTTATGGACCCCCTCCTCCCAAAGAGGACAAGGACTCACGCACCCATCTCACTCACACACACCTATTTGTCAACATGGGGTGTAGAACCCATGATCATCTCAATGAGAAGGAACATGGGGGTGCCAATTGAGCTATGAAGCTCTTGGCACTTTCTCCCTTACACGGGGGTAAAAGAAATAAAAAGTGTTCGCATATATGCGTGTGTTTGAATGACTGTTTCCACAAATTGCTACTTTTCAAAAACATAAAAATATTATCAATTGCCTTTTTCTTTGTGTAAAATAGATTAACCTTCATATATATCTTGGCGTGACTGATGATGATTGGAGCTTGCTATCATTTGATTAAAATAATTTCATCCTCATACACACGTGTGTTTTTTTGGGTCAAATGTGTTATTGTGTGTGTTTTTGAATGGCTAGCTGTTTCCATAATTTTTTAAATAAATACACTATTTTTTGACTGGATAAAAACACTATTCACTTCATTTTTTATGTGTAAAATAGATGACAGTCTTCATTTATTTTGGCGTGACCGATGATAATTAAGGCTGGATCATCATAATCATTTTTTATTGTGGAAGAACCTAAATATTGATTACTCCCAAAAATTTATAATAAGAAAAACAATGTTTCGCCTATCAACATGAACCGATTCGCTTGACTAAAAGGATTCAATAATAGTCTCGTTACCACTCATCATGCTCTGTGGGTTCAAATCAAAATTTGAAGTGGATGCGATGCTTGAATGAACATAAAAAAAATAATCAGAAAGCAGCTCGCCAAAAGCGAAAAATATAAACAAGGAATAAAGTAGAAATTAAAGAAGTGCCAGAACATGATTCATGTATTGTTTATTGAAGGCAAAATCATGCACTTTATACTAGTTATATATCAAGTAGTTCAAGAAAGAAAAGATGACTCGAAAGTGGCATATAATTTAGATGGATCATGAACATCACAAAGCAGGACTACAGTTATTAATCACCACATAGGGTGTGGCTCTAATTAAAAATTCATCACATTGGACATCTATTCCACAATCTTGTTATACTATGAGAATATTGAACAGCCAAAATATATGATGTGACTACCTAAATATCTCGTGTTAAACGCGCTGAATTTTGTCAAGGATCCATTATAAAATAAAATATAATGTATTTCACGGTGATAATGTGACCAGTCATTGGCCAAAAGAAAAAGGTGACAAGTCATTAATACACACACACATATATGACAACGATCTACTTGTACTGATCCTTATTATAAGTCACTAACCACCCAAATCTCACATATCAGGCAAGGAATGAAAATTACATAATTAAATGAATTATATTTTATTTGTTTTTTCTCTTTCTATCATTCTCATCTCTCTCTCTCTCTCTTTCTCTTTTCATCTATCCAATACTCTTATATTGGAAACAAGAATAGGAGGAAAAATCAATTCAACTAAAGAGTTCTTTTTTTCCGTGGATGGTGAGGGTAGATTGGGAAAAATTTAATAAATGAATTAGTTAATGGCAGTTGGTGACTTATATAAAGGACAAAAAAGTAGGGGAGGTTGGTGACTTATAATAAGGACTGGAGGGAGTACTTACAAATTTTTTTCAAAGTAAAGTAACCGTAGTTTTTTTTTGAATGAATGGATATATATTAAGAATCAAAATATACAAAAAAAAAACAGCTTACAGACAAGCTGTCATAGCAGCAGCTTTGCACAAGACAAACTAGGCTCTCATTTGTATACGTAACATCCTTTAGATAGAGCAAGTTAGCAATCTAAAACTAAATTCTGTGTGTTTTGCTGTAGCGTGAATTTGAGAAACTAAACTGTGCGCGGAGATTTCCTCCTGAACAAAAATACGCAGGTTCCTACATTGCCAAAGTTTCCACATAATGATGCATATACCAGCTTTCCATGACATAGGTAAGGCAGATTTGTTAAGAATGGACCTAAGCCAAGCGGTGGGAGTCATTCCTCTGAAATCTGCATACATGTCAGTCGGGAGGATTTTCTTCCAAACCGTGGAGGACATAGCGCAATCCCGAAAAACATGGCAGATATCCTCAGTGTCACCACCGCAGAGGGAGCAGCGAGCATCAAGGGTAAGGTGCCTTCTAAGTCTCTTGGCATTGGTGAGAAGCTTATGTTTAAGAAACAGCCATGAGAATGTTTTCACTCTTTGGGCAACAGGTAGTTTCCAAAGGATTGGCCAAGTGCGGTCTTTGGCGTTCCAAAAGGGAGACATGAGGTGATAATATGCCGTGGATGTGAGGAAAGAGCCAGAAGGGGATGAAGTCCAAACGCAGGGCTGGGTGGGTTGAGTAGGACTAAGGGAGATATTTCGGATAGCTTGAAGGGAGGTCGGAGGAAGGAGCCTATCAAAGAGTGACCATTTCCAAGAGGAACCATCCCAATAGTCAGCCACTGTAAGGCTACGACTGGATTCAGGGATCTCAGCAAGGGAGAGAGGGAGGAGGGGACCACAGTTGCCAACCCAATAATCAAGCCAGAAGTTGGTAGACAAACCATCCCCGGGAGGCCTTTTGATCTGGTCATGGGCCCAATTCCAACAGCGGCTAAGGCTACGCCAAAAGTGAGAAGGGTGAGAGCGGAGAGGGAAAGTAGCGCCAAGTGAGAACCCATATTTGTGAGTGAGTACTTGTACCCAAGTAGCCTGCGGTTCAGAGAATAACCTGAATATCAACTTGGCAATGAAGGCTTGGTTGTGAGTAGCCAAGTTAAAAATGTTAAGGCCACCGTGGGCGGCAGGCTGGCATACGTCCGACCACTTGACCAGGTGGATGCCTTTCCGATCGCTAGAGTGACCCCAAATAAAATTACGGATAATCTTCTCCATGGCTTTACAGAGATGGAAGGGAGAAGAGTGCTTTGCATAACATAAATGGGAATGGAAGCCAGGACAGATTTGGCAATGGTAATGCGGCCGGCTAAGGAGAGTGAGCCGGCTTTCCAACCTGTGAGTTTCTGTTCCATTTTCTCTGTGAGGAAGCTGAAAGTGGAGGAGGTGACACGGCCAGAGATCAAAGGCACTCCCAAGTGTTTCCCCAAGGAATCGGTTTCACCATAACCAAAGGTCTGACAAATGGTCCTTCTACAGGAAGCAGAGGTGTTCCTAGAGAAGTAAATCTTAGTTTTCAAAGGATTAACCTTATGGCCCGATGCTCTGCAGAAATCCTCGATGGTGGTGACCTGGCTAGCCTCTGTATGACCAAATATAAGGAGATCATCCGCAAAGAAGAGATGAGTGAGGGGGAGGCCGCGCCGGCCAAGCTTAATAGGCTTCCATGCCTTGTTTAAGGCAGCAAGGGAAATGGCCTGGGAGAGGCGTTCCATGCATAGAACGAAGAGGTAGGGGGAGAGAGGGTCTCCCTGTCTAATACCCCGCTGAGGCAGAAAAGCCGGAGAGACCTTCCCGTTCCATAGAACATGCATGCTAGGGGAAGTGACGCATGACATGATGGTGGTAACAAGAGCATCCGGAAACCCAATATCAGATAAAGTATCGTGGATGAAGTCCCAGTTGAGGCGATCAAAAGCCTTCTCAAGATCGACTTTGATGATAAACCAACCGCCTTGCCCTTTCTTCTTTCTCATAGAGTGGATTACCTCTTGAGCGATGATGATGTTGTCAATGATGCTTCGGCCCTGGATAAAGCTATATTGGAAGGGGCAAATGAGAGATGGAAGGAGAGGTTGGAGGCGGCGGGCAATGACCTTAGTGAGGATTTTGTAGATAACCGAGCAGAGGCTGATAGGGCGGAACTCACTAACTTTAGAAGGAGAGCTAATCTTAGGAATCAGAGCAATCAAGGTACGATTGAAAGCTGGATCCATCGGGCGGCCCTCCCAGACCTGCTGAAGGAAGTGGTGCACGCTGGTACCAACAATTGACCACTGGGATTGGAAGAACAGAGCATGAAGGCCGTCCGGACCTGGAGATTTTAAGGGTTTCATGTCAAAGAGGGCGGCTCGGGTTTCCTCAAGATCAATAGGTCTACTAAGGCTGGCAAGGGCAGCCGGAGGAATAGCAGGGAAATGGCCTCGAGGGAAGGCTGAGGGAGGTTGGGGCGGATCCAGGGAGTAAAGCTCTCTAAAGTAGGACGTGACCATGGATGTGAGCTCATCATCACCACATACCCAATTGCCATGGGAGTCCCGAAGCTTGGTGACGCGGTTTCGCCGGCGTTTGATCAAGGCCTTAGTGTGATAGTAAGAAGTGTTACGGTCACCCAAACAAATGGCTTCAGAGGAGGATTTTTGGAGCCAGAGAAGCTCCTCTTGGAAGCAAATCTCCTCAAGCTCCTCAGCAAGAGATTGCTCAAGATCAAGGTGGAGGGGAGAGTCAGGATAACAGTTAAGCCGCTCTCTAAGGCCCTTAAGCCGAGCAAGAATGTGCCGCTTCCGCTGCCCTATAGACCCAAAAACCTCACTGTTCCATTGCTGAGCTTTGCTAGAGAAGAGAGTAATCTGATCACAGAGACTAGAGCCTTCCGCCCAAGCAGCAGAGACCAATGAAGGAAAGTCTAGGTGCGTCAACCAAGGAGCTAGGAACCTGAAAGGCCTACTCAAGGAAGGCCTAGAAAAAACACCCAAGTTAACGGAAATAGGTCTGTGATCAGAAAGTACTTTCAGCAAATGATCCACGGTGCACTGTGGGAACATGGTGGAGAATGAGGGATTGCAAAGAGCCCGATCCAACCGCTCCATGAGAGTGCCCTCCGCCAAGTGTATTTGTGACCATTATAACCCAGATCAAGAAGGCCAAGATCATCAATAAATCAGCGGAAATGGCGGCAGCCGGGGATAGAGCGAGAGACCCCTCCTCTGCGTTCATCGCTAGAGAGGATGGCGTTGAAATCACCACCAATGAGCCAAGGGGAGGAGGGAGAAGGGGAAAAAGGAGGAAGATCCTCCCAAAGGAACTTCCGGAGGTGCTTCTGGGGACTACCATAAACCGCCGTGAGAAAGAAGGTAAGATTGTTGGAGGGGCAGTTTACTCGCATATGGACAAACTGGAGGTGACTATGGAGGATTTGGATCTGGATGTTCCTGGTCCATAACACCCATATACCGCCAGAGAAACCGACCGATTCAACCCTGAAGGAGTTACTGAAGTTCAGTTTACTGATAACAGAGTCAGCTCTGCGACCCGAAGTTCTAAGCTCCAAAAGAACAAGTATTTGAACATGATGGCTAGAGGACAAGGATTTTATTGTCCAAGGGAGTCTTTTGCCAGAAGCTCCCTAACAGTTCCAAAAGAGGATCGACATGGGAAACTATAAGGAGGGGGAGGAGGAGAAATCGACGCCCTCAACTAGCAGCGCAATATCATGTTCATCAAGGTTCCCCTGCATAGACTTGGCTATTTCAGAAAGAGTGTGGTCGGAGATGGAAGGGTGGTGACTGCGTTTAGGGCCCAAGGGGAGGATGGGGGGGCCGGTATGCAGTTGAAAGCCTCGGGGTGGAATGGTAGGGGATGAGGGGGGAGGGGGGTGGTTGGGTTCTTGTGGAAGATGTGTTAGGTTGCTTGCGGGGTTGGCGGGGGTCAACAATGAGGATGACCGAGTGATGGGCACTGTCAAGGGAAGAAGGGGCGGTTTTGGAAGAGTATGGTGGAGCTGATGGGACGTCTTTAGAGGGTGTGGTTGGAGGGAGGATAGCTTTGTGATGTGGGGCAGGCGGCGGGCGAGGTGGGCTAAGAGAGGCAGGAGGAGTGGTAGCTGTGCTTATTGGGGCCCACGAGGGTTCCCCCTTATGGGATGTGGATGGCTTGTGGTTGGCTTTGCGCCCCTTATGCTGAGGCACGTGAGGTTCCTGAAGAGCAGCAAAGCGGGACCCAGTGGGCCCTTTGACGTCTTTCGTGACAAGGAGGGGAGCAGGCTTTTTCAGAGGGTGGTCAGGGAGCTTTCTCTTTCTCGGAACGATCATCCAATCGCCGTACACCGGCTCAGGGGGAGTTGGCGGCGGAGTTGCACCCGGCGGTGGGATGGGGGTCTCCGGCACAACAATGGAGAGGGGGCAGGCCTCTTTAGGATGTCCATATCTACCACAGGAAAAGCAAATGGAGGGTAAGCCCTCATATTCCACCAAGATAGAGCGGCCGTCCACCTCTATCCTGGGAACCAGCGGCTTGGTGAGGTCCAGGTTAACCGCTAGACGAGCGAATTTGGCCCTATCGGCCTGTTCCGTGTTAGAGTCAATTTTAATCACATCACCAACCATCTTCCCAATGGAAAGGAGGATGCTTTTGCGGTAGTAGTGAGCTGGTACTCGTGGAAGCCTTATCCATCCCATGATGTGGGTGACAGAGTGGTGGAGGGGGTCGAACTCCGACGTCCAAGGCTGAACCGACAGGTAGTGTCCGAAGATAAGCCAGGGGCCATCGGTAAGGGCATGGTGGTAATCGGAGAGATCTGCAAAGCGGACTAAGAAGCAATCATCGCTTAGATCTGTGAGTTTGAAGGGCCCAGAGAGTCGCCAGATGGTTTGGAGTTGCAGGCGGAGCTGATGGAAACCAATGGTTTTGCCCAAAAGCTTAAGAACCACAGTGGAACCCATTTTCTGGTTGAGGGTTTCAAGAATATGGGAGGCGAAGCTAATGGAGGGGATGCTTCCTTTAAGCGAGTAGGAGACATCGATCCCCTTGACCGAGGGCAATATCGTCATCTTCCTCCTCAGGGAAGTGGCTAACCGAGTGAAGAAGGGTGTCTTTGAAGGAGGGCTTGGGTGGAGGGGTGGGGTTGGAGTGGGTGGCGACTGAAGCAGGCTCAGTAGGAGGGGAAGGGAGGGGGGAGCAGCTGGGGCGGTAAGGGAAGGAGGATCGTCAAGGGGAGTTTCAGGGACAAATTCGACGGTGGGGGTGGAGGGTAGGGTGGCGAGGGGCGGAGATGGCATGGCAAGGGAGGGAGGCGAAGGGGGGGTCTAGGGGGCGGAACCTTACTTTTTTGGGGGAGCGGTGTACACCAGGCGGAGGGGGAGGGGAGCAGCGGGAAGACGGCATGGCGGAGGGAGTTTTAGTGAGAAGGGGGAGGATTTTCTCTCTCCATCTCTGTATTTTCTTTGGTTTATACCGTAGTTTATTTTTTTAAGCTACTGAAGTAGAGATACAAAATGCAAAATGAAATATTTGCAAAAAAAAAACTCAAAAAAATTGAAGGAATTCCTAAAAATAACATAACATAACATTAACATAGGTATAGATAGAAGTGAGAAGCCATTGCCAAAAAATTGCCACTGCCTTCATCATTCTTACATCGGAATTTGTGGATAGAGAAATTAAAAGCCGTAACAAATAACAAAACTCATGCAAGTGAGATAATTGTTTGAAGAATCATCTTAAAGAATTCACGTCTTTTATCGACAATAAACCAATCAAATTGATTTTTGAAGAACATTCATGTATCACAAAAGCAAAGTAGGAACTCACAAATACCAGCACAAAATACCAAAATCGGAGAGTGAAACACCGTAGAAAAAATCGCACAATAATGAGAGAAAATTTCCTCCACTCCAAAGGTTAGGAAGGAAATAGAGAGAAAGAGCTAGCCCTCATCTACTTACTAATTGATTAATTAAAAAGTGGGATAATTAAGTTAATTATAACAGATGTTATATGATTATCCTAAAATTCATAAATATAGAAGAAAAAATAGATTGACATCTTATAATTAAAATCAAATATAACCCTACAATTTGGCGGGAAAAAATATTCCTCCTCCCATTAGTCCGTATATTAGAAAACAAAGGAATATCTATTTTGTGAAAATTAAAGACCTAAATCAGATTACCACTATTATGTAGGTACTTAGCAAAGTAATAATACTTTCTACGTATAAATAAAATTTATCATGTGATTCTCATCAATAAAAATCATCCGAATTTCCTCCAATCCCCATTAGTGTCTTATCTCCCATGGAAAAGTTTTGGTTTTCCGATAAGTTTGTATATGAACAAAGAGATGTACTCAACAGCGTTAATAAACAGATCCCACATATTATGGACATGTCCTATACGTAAAAAATTTTACTTTGAGTCACGTGTAATTAAGATGAACACGTTCGATTCTACTCTATTATTTTTTTTATTAAATATAGAAAGAAAGGTCTAATCATGGATAGACAAGACAGTGACGTTTTATTCACAACGTAGGCTCAAAAGCAGTAATATAAATAAGAATAAGAAATTAAAGAATAATGGTCTTCGCATGCACTCAACTTTATTTGGTATGGCCTCACTGACTTGTTAGGAAGAAAAGAAGAATATGCTGTTTCTGCTTATCTTCGTCCCTCCTTCTCAGAAACAGTAATAAAGCTCTTTCCTCTGATGATCGACAAACATAATAACATATAATTCATGATCATGTGCACTTGTTTCTATGAAATTTAGTTGTCCGCGTGTGCGTGTGAGCGCACTGTACTAAATGCAAACTGATCGGATCCAATCCTTCTCAATTTTCATAGACTTGAGAGATTAATATACTACTCCCTCCGGTCCTATTTATAAGTCGTCAACCGCCCATATTGTACAAACCAAGGAATGACGGTTAGTGGCGGTTACATCATTAAATTGGTCTTGTTTTATTTTTCATTTACATCTTTGCCCCTCCTCACAACTATTAAATTAGTCATAATGAGGCAAGTAAAAGTAAATGGAGAGATCTCTTTTTTCAATGACAGGGGCATATTTGGAAAACTTTAATTAATGATTTAGTTTGTGGTAGTTGGCGACTTATATTAAGGACTAAAATTTAGTGACGGTTGGCGACTTATAAATAGGGCCGGAGGGAGTATAATATTATTAATTGGCAGACAGTGGCTTTTTGAAACAACCAAATGTCAAGGGAAAATGAATCTGACAAAGAAATTACTAATTAATAACCAATTTTGGACCCATCATTCCCACTACTGTTAAAATAGTAATTAATATGTTCTCAGTAAAGTCCTTCCTTCAGGAGCTGGAGAAATAGAACAGGTGGGTGAAAGACCAACATATAGTAATTAAGACGAAGCCTGACCAACTAAAAAATACACAAAGGGAGATAGCACGTAGTATTTTAAATACGTTGGTAAAAATGTAGTCTTTGATATAATGCAAAACCTTGATAATATATATTAGTCTTCATTTCGTTTATTAAGACCATCCAGACAGATAGGTTTTATATATACATCTTCTCATATCTCATCGAATAAAGCACCATACAAGGTTGCCCCACACAACTTTAAGAATCTCATAAATTAAATAAAGCTCAAATAATTAATTGCACATTTTTATAAATGTGCTTCATTTTGACTATATATATATTTCACTCACTAATGGTGTCACGCGCTTTTCCACTCATATATAAGCTAAGCATCATGAGGATATATCAACTTATTCATTCATTGTTTCTTGCTTCCAAAAGCTATTAATATATAAGTCGAGGTTTAAGAGAAGAATAAGTTGAAAGAAGCAACATGGGTTCCTCATCAGGAAGTGAAGTGTTAGAGACGAAAGAAAGGAGTAGTGGAAACAAGAAATATTCATCAAATAACTCTATAGCCATAATTTTCAGATATAGTGATTGGATTGATGTGGTGCTCATGGTTATGGGTGCTTTGGGTGCAATAGGAGATGGCATGTCCACCAACGTACTGCTCATATTTGTTAGCCGTATTATGAACAGCTTGGGTTATGGCAGTAACCACCAAAATAGTGGGAATTTCATGGTCGAGGTCGAAAAGGTTTGCACATATATAATATAATTCCTAGTTAGCGTTATTCACTTCTTCTGTCTTATCCTCAGTATTATTATTATTATTATTATTATTATTATTATTATTATTATATGGGAAAATCCCAAATAAATCCCTTCCAATATCCAAAAGGACAAGTGAGGAACCTAAACTGTCAAAAGGACCGGAACCAGCACCTACATATCATTTTAAAATTTTGCGAAAAGACAAAATTGTCCTCATCCTAAAACACAAATTGCGAGAAGAGGGTGGGTCACTACTAGAAAATAGGCTTTTCACGACCATAATAAACGACTAAAAAGCCAATGTTGGTCGTTGATGAAAAACGCGGTGGCATAACATGTAAATAACTGTCCAGGCGCAGATCTTTCACGACCACATTTGTATATGTGGTCGTGGAAGGGTCCCCTTCCACGTCCACACATTTAAATGTGTGGACGTGGAAGGGGACCAGCCTTCCACGTCCACACTTATAGGGAGTGTGGACGTGGAAGGGTCCCCTTCCACGTCCACACATATATATGTGTGGACGTGGAAGGGGACCCTTCCACGTCCACACTCACTATAAGTGTGGACGTGGAAGGGTTCTCCCCTTCCACGTCCACACCTTTAAAGGTGTGGACGTGGAAGGGGACCCTTCCACGACCACATATACCCAAGTGTGGTCGTGAAAGGTGGGCAATTTTTTTCCCACTGCGACAAAACCCTTTTTTATTTCCCTCCAAAACTCTCTGCGCCAAAACTCTCTGCGCCTCCCTTTCTCTCTTCTTCTCTCACACTTTAGCACTCACTTCTTCTCTCATTATCTCCGCCGCCTCTCTCCTCCCTCTCTCCAACCACCGCCGCCTCTCTCCTCCCTCTCTCCAACCACCGCCGCCGCCCTCGCCTCGCCCTCTCTCCTCCCTCGCCTCGCCCTCGCCTCGCCCTCGCCTCCGCCCTCTCTCCTCCCTCTCCTCCGCCCTCGCCTCTCGCCCTCTCGCCTCCGCCCTCTCTCCTCCCTCTCCTCCGCCCTCGCCTCGCCCTCTCTCCTCCCTCGCCTCGCCCTCGCCTCGCCCTCGCCGCCGCCCTCGCCTCCGCCCTCTCTCCTCCCCTCTCGCCTCCGCCCTCTCTCCTCCCTCTCCTCCGCCCTCGCCTCTCGCCCTCTCTCAGGTAAGATCCACTTCTCCCTCCCTCTCGCCTCCCTCTCTATCGCCTCCCTCTCGCCTTATCAAGAAGTGGCCGAGAGTTTTACTCCCCTCCTCCCCCTCCCCCTCCTCCTCCCTCCTCTTCAAGATAATACTCTCTGATTTTTTTTTTTACTTTTCGCAGGGCATTTTGGGGACAAATTAATTGGGTTTCTTTAAGTTTTTTCGCTACATCTTCAACATCAACTTCTGTTGCTGTTTCAACGTCAACATCCTCCCAAGTTAAGGTGAGTTTTTTTTTTATTTTTTGTTTTTTTATTTTTCTCTCATTGTATTTTCTTTGTTTTTTTATTTTTTGTATTTGCTTTTTAATATAGTTTGTGCCCACTGTAAGACATTTTAAGCATTGAAATATTGTTTGAATGATTTTATAAGCTCAATGGAATTACTGATTTTATTTGGTTTTGGTAATAGATTGTTAATTGTTATTTTGATTATTGTGATTATATTTGGTTCATTTGCTAGCTTAAATATTGCTTCTATTGTTGAATATCAAATTCAGCTAGCTTTTGGTTTGTGCATTTGTGGTAAATTCTGATTTGCACTTAATTTGGTACACTGTTTGGTTGACTATTCTGGACATTTTAAGAGTGTTTTGGGCTGCTCTATTTAGCAATAATTGCTGGAAAAAGCTTGTTTTCTTTGCTGGAAGGGGTAGTAAAAATTGCATGCAAATAGGCTCTAGTTTCTTGGAGAGGCTGTTTTTGGTTGTTGATTAGGACTGTTTTAGGTTGCCATAGATAGTCCTCTGATTGGTTCAATTGTCTTCTATTCTTTTTAATGAAGACAAGTGTATATACATATTATACACATTACTCCAATGGATCGTGCTTGGATGGATGCTTTGCGAACTAGTGAAGAATATCAAAACGGGGTGGAAGAGTTTATTGAATTTGCCAAAAGAAATGTGGCGAGTAAGAATGGAAAGTACCCGTGCCCTTGTGTGAAGTGTGTGAATGTTGATCGCAAGAGCCTTGACTCTATAAGGAATGACCTTATTTGTGAGGGGATCAATCGCCGATATAGGAAGTGGATTTGGCATGGGGAATTGGGAACTACCGTGGAACATGTAAAAGCAGCGGAGGTGGATGATAATGATGATGATGAATATGTTTGCGATGTTGGCATGGACAACATGATAAATGATATCGCAGCGGAGTCGTTTGTTGTGTCAGACGAGTACGACAAAGTGCGTGGTGATGCTGAGACACCTTTGTTTCCAGGGTGTAAGAAGTATAGCCGTCTGACCTTCATTCTAACAATACTAGAAATAAAGACGGAAAATGGGTGGGCAGACGCGGGTTTCTCGAAAATGCTCGCAGCTTTGAGCGATATGTTCCCGGATAACAATGCGGTTCCGAAGACAATGTATGAGGCCAAGAAAATGCTAAGTAAGATGGGTATGGAGTATCAGAAGATACATGCTTGTCCCAATGATTGTATTTTATATAGAAATGAATATGAAGGGTTACATGTGTGTCCAAGATGTCAGGAGCCAAGGTATAAACAGAGGAAGGGTGCTGATGATGACGACGACGACGAAGAGACAAACAAACCAAAAAAAGGTGAACCTTCGAAAGTAATGTGGTACCTTCCAATAGTTCCAAGGTTTAGACGATTGTTCGCGAATGCGACAGAAGCAGAGAATCTGAGGTGGTATTGTGATCAGAGAAATTCTGATTCTAGATATCTTCGACATCCTGCTGACTCTCCTCAATGGAAAAAGGTTGATTCAGTTTTTCCAGAGTTTGCTAGTGATCCTAGAAACCTCCGTCTCGGCCTTTGTACAGATGGATTTAACCCATTTGGGAGTGTCTCTAGCAAACATAGTGCTTGGCCAGTTTTGCTTGTCATTTACAACCTTCCACCTTGGTTGTGCACGAAACGGAAATATCTTATGATGTGTATGATGATTTCGGGACCGAAACAGCCTGGGAACGATATCGATGTTTATCTTGCTCCGTTGATCGAGGACTTGAAGATGTTGTGGAATGAAGGTGTTGATGTGTTTGATGCATACAAAAAGGAGACATTCAAGTTGCGAGCTTTGTTGTTTACCACAATCAATGACTTACCTGCATATGGCAATCTCTCAGGATATAGTGTCAAGGGACATAAGGCATGTCCAATTTGTGAGGATGACACTAATTTCGTCCAGCTCAAGTATGGAAGGAAGACTGTTTACCTCGGTCATAGGAGGTTTCTTAATCGCCACCACCCATACCGTCGACTGAGGAAGCGATTTAATGGCTTTCCTGAGCATGCATCTGCTCCAATTCCGTTAACAGGTGAAGAAGTTTATCGTCGTGTTGCTCGTGTTACTGTGGAATTTGGTAAAGGAAAGAAGAAGAAGAAATGGACTAATATTTGGAAGAAGAGGTCAATCTTCTTTGATCTCCCTTATTGGCGTTGTCTTGATGTGAGGCACAGTATTGATGTGATGCATGTGGAGAAAAATCTTGCAGAAAGTATTGTCGGAACGTTGTTACACATTCAAGGAAAAACCAAAGATGGGCTCAACGCTAGAAGAGATTTAGTTGAGATGGGCATAAGACAGCGGTTACATCCGACAATTAGTGAAGATGGAAAGAAAGCATATATGGAGCCTGCTGCTCATACACTTTCCAAACTTGAGAAAACACGATTGTGTGAGTGTTTACGTGGGATGAAAGTGCCACATGGATATTCCTCTAATATTAGCAAACTTGTGTTAATGGATGATTTGAAGTTGACAGGAATGGAGTCTCATGATTACCATGTGTTAATGCAACAACTTTTGCCGGTAGCTATAAGAGGAATTTTGGAGGATGATGCGCGGAAGACTTTAACAAGGTTATGTAAGTTTCTTAATGCCATTTGCAGTAAGGTAATTGACAATGAAATACTCGATGAGTTGGAAAAGGAAGGTTATGTTATTTTGTCGCAATTGGAGATGCATTTTCCTCCAGCGTTTTTTGATATATCAGTTCATTTGATTGTTCACTTGGTCCGAGAGATAAGACTTTGTGGTCCGGTTTCTCTAAGGTGGATGTACCCTTTTGAGCAATTCATGAAAGTTTTGAAGGGTTATTCAAAGAACCCATATCGCCCGGAGGCCTCGATTGTTAAAAGATATCTTGTTGAAGAGGCAATGGACTTTTGCAAACCATACCTAAGAAAACCTGACGACGAGGAAATCAACCTAGATGAAGATGAACTTTCATGGTAAAGGGGTGCGGGGCATGAAAGTAAAGGGTGTAGAGAGAGTGGAGTTGTTACAGGCACATCTATACATCTTGAATAACATGAAAGAAGTGCAACCTTATTTGGCTGAGCATAAAAGGCTTTTGAAAGAGAATAACCCGAAGAAGAGTGATATGCAGATTTCAAATGAACATAACAAGTCATTTATTGGTTGGTTCGAGGAGTATGCGCGAAAACAAAAGGATGTGTCTGACACAGTAAGGTTGCTAGCTGTGAAGCCTCAGTTTATTGTTTTTTCATGGGGTGGTTATGAAATAAATGGGTATTCTTTCTCTACTAAGGTCATTGATGGCAAGCGCACCACACAAAACAGCGGGGTGATGGTTGAAGCTGAGGCAACCCATTTTTCTAGCTCTAGGGACAAAAACCCAAAATTGGCTACAACTACATATTATGGGGTTGTTGAAGAAATTTGGGAAATCATCTACGCACCGCATTTCAAGGTTCCCATATTTAAATGTAAGTGGGTACATAGTAATGCGGTTGTGATTGAGCGCCAAAGTGGCATGATATCTGTTGATCTTAATAGGGTCGGCTACAAGGATGAACCATTTATTCTAGCAAGTCATGCGAAACAAGTGTTTTATGTATCAGACCCTACAAATGTTAAGCTTTCCATTGCCTTGCAAAATAGAAATCAAATGGATTGTGCTCTCACAGTAAATGATGGTGATGATGATGAGATACAATTATTAGGCAAAACAACAAGAAGTTTGTTAGATAATGATGATGATGATGACTTCTGTGCGGTCAGAAATGATCATACTGAGGGTATATGGGACATATGGGACGACAACACATAATGTTAGAAAATGTATTGATTATTGTTATTGTTTTTCATTTAATAATCTATCTAATATTATTAATTGTTCTGTGCTAATGTATGTAATTGTTCCTCTTTCACAGGTTATAATGGCAGAAAATGACTCCGATCGCGAGGAAGAGTATCATGAGGAGGCCCCACCACCCCCTGTGAAGAAGAAGAAAAGAGGGCCTACCAAACTTTCGAGAGTCATTGCTCTGACAGTTGAGCATAAGAAGAAAAATCATTTGGAACTAGATGAAAAGAATAGGCCTAAAGGGCCAACTGCAAAGTCATTTTCAAGTTATCTTGGAACAGTGGCGAGAAACAGAGTTGACATCACAATAAATGAGTGGAAACACGTTCATAACGATGTTAAGCAACAATGTTGGTTGGATGTATATGTATGTACATTCGTATTTTAACTCCATATTTGTGAGATATTGTGGTGACTAATCACTAATCATATTTGTTTTTTCATTGCAGCAATATTGGGATGTGCCGGATACCAAAGATTTTAAAGAGTTCGTTTGGCAAAAAATTGCAAAAAGGTTTAGTGAATTCAAATATAACATTGCCAAGGACTACATATTTGGGGGGTCTAAAATGGGTGAGGATCCATGTATAGCATATCCCAATATTGAACCAGAGAAATGGAAGGAGTTTGTTAAATATCGGACGTCTGAAGCATTTAAGGTATATCTACTATACATGTATAGTTCATAACTTGGTTTTAATATGTGTACCTGTATTATTAATATTTTATTATTGTGGTACATAGGAGTTAAGCAAAAAACAAGCAGAGATTCGGGCTCAAAATCAGTATAATCATACCATGTCCCGTGGGGGGTATGATTGGATGACTGATTATGTGGAAGCCGAGCGGCAAAAAAAGTGGGAGGAGCAGCGGAAATCTATGGAAGCTGAGTCATCTTCCACTGTCTTAGAACCTTTACCTGACCTCCAACGCCATGTAACATGGGCAGCGGCCCGGAGGAAGAGACCAACTGGAAAATATACCAGTGACAAGGCTGAAGCGGTGGCAAACTGAATTGTGAGTGCTATATAAATTGTATTTAAACACTTACGTAGGATATTATTGTATATTAATCAATGTTTGTTCACTTTTGTAACAGAATGAACTGGAGGAGCAATCTTCTCAGGGGTCTTGGACACCGCAGGACCCCAGAATGGACATCCTAGCAACTTCGCTAGGGAGATTAGACAACCCTAGCCGAGTTGTAGGAGTTTCTGGGAGAGTTGGGGCAAAGGAATTTTTTGGGCCCAAAAAACGAGTGGTGTCTCGTAGTAAAATGTCCACTGAGGAGCTTGATGCAATGGTGAATGCACGGGTGGACGAACGGATGGACGAACGGGAGAGCCAATGGCAAATGAGGTTTGAATATCTTACATCACAGTTAGAGGCTCTTCAAGCTTCCCAAAGAATAACTTCAACAATGAATGAGCCAAGTGCACCTGATCCTCTTGATGACTACCACGAGGAGTGCTACTTGCATCTTGACGAGCCTTGCCTACACCCTGTTGCTAAGGCTCTCAAGTACCCAAATCACACCATCATTCATAACAGGTCTATCCGGGATGATCAAGTAAAAGTGACAGTCATTTCCGTGATAAAGGGCCAAGAAATGACATGTGTTCCATTTCGTACTAAAGAGGTCACAACTTTAGGGCAAGCAATGAAGAACTTTATTGTTTGGCCTAAAAGGCTTGTGTTCGATACTGCTCAAGAAGCTCAAGAAGCTCAACCACCAATTCTTCTCCCACAGTTATTCAAATTGTCTATGAATTGACCTTTATTAACAATGTTATTGATATATGTGTGTACTGATGATGTGTTTCTTATTTTCAGAATTTTAACGGTGAGAAGTACCCATATCTGAATCTGCTGTGGACGATGCAACCTGGATTTGAGCGTAATCTTTCAATACCTGCTGGAGTCGTCAATCCACTAGTAGAGGAGAAGATTTGGTTGGAAGGTTCTCGAGACGTTAAGGAGTTCTTGATGATGGAAGAGCTTGAGCAAAGCTGGCTTGATTTGGCCGTCTGGTAAGTGTGTCATATTTTTATCAATATAGTTGAATATTGTAATGAGGCTTTAAGTTCTAATCCATTTCGCCATGTCTAATAGGTACTGTCACAGCTTATGCCAAAGAACCCCAAAGGAAAAGTTTTGCCGGTTTCTATGCCCTTCTAGACTGGCTTATGATGAAAACGCCTTGAAATTACTTAAAAAGAGTAAGAAGGATCATTTTTGGGAGATGCAATCTTACGTCGAGCTGCAGATGGGCCTTGATTGCGGCACTCTTTATTTCGCCCCCGTTTTGAATTGGTAATGAGTTATCTTTTACACAATATTAAATGTTATGTCTTAGGTTAATTAACATTTATTTTCACTTATATCTTTCAATGGACATTGGACTTTGGCTATACTTTGCCCGAAAGAGTTCAGGATTTTTTGGTTTGACTCTTTAGAGAGATTTATTAGCAACGATCACAGAAAAGTCTTCCACAAGTAAGTTTCTCTTTTTTTTTACTTTTATGGTTGATAATAATATATCTTTATACTATATATAACATTATTGTTATGATTTTGTCTCTTTTGAAGAGGAATATTAAAATGGCATGATGCTCAAGATACTGATTATTACACAGCTAGTCAGACTTCGATTAATGTTATAAACGTAAAGGTAAAAGCAATTTTTATATTCATTTTCATTTATATTGCTTTTAGTCATACCCGAACTACCATGATATTGCTGATATTATCTGTGATTTATCAGTGTCCAAGACAGCGGGGCGCTGTAGAGTGCGGATACTATGTCTGCAAATACATGCTGGATATTGTATATCAAGATCAAATTAAGCAAGGGAGGAAATTCCAAAAGGTATGCACGCTTCTAACATATATCTCCAAGAAAATAGTGATTTCTAATTGTAAGTGGTACTTTCCTTGTCTTTTTTAATATTGTTTAATTATGTTGCAGCTTTTGGAGGGACTTTATGGACTCAGTACTGACTCATTTAAACAAGATGAGGATATTGACTTTGTACGAAACGCACTTGCAGAATTTTTAATCACTATGTGAGGCAGAAATTGTATAGGCTTAGATTGTTGTAGCTAAATTTTGAACTTATATTACTAGTAAGGCAAAGATATAAAACTTAGATTATGCCTTTTGTATTTTGTTGTCTAAGTAAGGTAATATTTATGGGATACGTTTTTGCAATTGCTCTGGTATTCTGTATTGTGCAGTAGTATGGTATTGACAGTGATTTGTAAATGATCTGCAAGAATGCAGATGGCTATAAAATGCATTTACAAAAAGTAAAAAAAAAAAAAAAAAACCCCTTTCACGTCCACACATAAGGGAGTGTGGACGTGATACCCTATCACGTCCACACTTAGAAAGTGTGGACGTGATAGGGGAGCTATCACGTCCACACCTTATAAGGTGTGGACGTGATAGCTCCCCTATCACGTCCACACTTTCTAAGTGTGGACGTGATAGGGTATCACGTCCACCTACCACGTCCACACTTGATAAGTGTGGACGTGGTAGCCTCTTTCCTAAGAGGCTACCACGTCCACACTTATCAAAGTGTGGACGTGATAGCCTCTTAGGAGGCTCCAAATTTGGTGCCTCCTAAGAGGCTACCACGTCCATTTTTATCCAAGTGTGGACGTGATAGGTCCTATCTATCACGACCACAAACATGTGGTCGTGAAAAACACACTTTTTTACGACGCGGGATTCCACGACCACCTATTTGTGGTCGTGAAAAGCCCAATATTGTGGTCGTGAAAGACCTTATTTCCAGTAGTGGGTGTTAGGGTGGGGTAGTAATTTGTGTTTTAGGATGGGGGCAATTTTGTTTTTTCGCAAAATTTTAAAATGACAGGTAGGTGCTGGTTCCTTCATAGTCCTTTTGGAAGTTTAGGTTCATCACTTGTCCTTTTGGATATTGGGAGGGATTTATTTGAGATTTTCCCTTATATTATTATTATTATTATTATTATTATTATTATTATTATTATTATTTGTTTTCCTTTCTAAACTTGTTTATCTTGGCTCGTGTTGTTGTTTACAGTGCAGTTTATATTTTGTCTACTTGGGATTAGCAACCATGGTGGTCGCCTTCATGGGTACGTGTATACCACTACAGACTGTGTCCTCTTTATATTTTCTGACTTCTGATTTTGAGGAGAATAAAGGAAGTGTCAACTTTTTTACATTTAAAATTTTAAGCAAGAAATAAACCATCACTTTATAATGATATGATCTTGAACGATAAAAGCAAATCATGGGAACTATTGATCATAGAATACAAGTTGTATATACAAGTCTAATAAGTAAGTTGTACGGTGATGTTTAAAAATGCAGAAGGGTATTGTTGGAGCAAAACAGGCGAGAGGCAGGTGCTGAGAATTCAGTACAAGTATTTGGAAGCTGTGCTGAGACAAGAAGTTGGTTTATTTGATTCCCAAGAAGCAAACACCTCAGAAATCATCAATAGCATCTCAAATGACACTTCTCTCATCCAAGAGGTTCTCAGTGAAAAGGTCATTCATTCCTTAATTCCTAGTTTCCTCTCTTTCCTTCTAGTTAGATATTCGGTAGGAACTTGAAGTATCAGATACAAATCACATATTGAGTAGAATAAGATGCTCAATGGACTATTAGGGTGGTCCTCAGTCCAACTAAGGTGTACTAATTGATCAACTTCGCTAATAATTGATCTTATGCATTGTACATCTCATCAGGTACCACTATTCTTGATGCACTCATCATCATTCATATCAGGAGTTGCATTTTCTGCATACTTCTGTTGGAGGGTGACATTAGCAGCATTCCCAACGCTGCTTTTGCTGATTATTCCAGGAATGCTTTATGGCAAGTTCCTTATCTATCTCTCAAGAAAGTCTTACAAAGAGTATGGCAAAGCAAACACCATTGTGGAACAGGCTTTAAGCTCTATTAAAACTATATATTCCTTCACCGCGGAGAAGAGAATCATCCAAAAATATTCAGCCATACTGGAAACAACTTCAGAGCTAGGAATCAAGCAAGGCATAGCCAAGGGTCTTGCTGTGGGAAGCATGGGTCTCTCTTTTGCAATATGGGCTTTTCTTTCTTGGCACGGAAGCCGTTTGGTTATGTACAATGGTGAAAGTGGAGGAAAGGTCTACGCAGCTAGCATCACCTTCATTATGAGTGGCCTGTAAGTAGTAGTTTCTTTTATTCCTTTTAACTGCTTAATTAAAACATTCCATTCCACGTTATAACAGGAGTCATCCAATATTACCTACCTTTTTTTTGGTTACAACATTACCTACCTCTATAACATTATTATACTCTCTTACATTTAATATTTAATATGTAAGAACAAAAATAGAAATCAAACAGTTACTACTATTATCTAGACTTTTATACATGATCTCTTATAGATTTGATTTTGGTCTTAATTGTAAGATAGGAGTATTTATTTATTCAAATTAATCTGACTAATGAACTTATAAATAAACTTATAATCAACTTCCTAATTTTTAATGCCTCATAGTATTATACAAGTACGAATGCATGTGATTGAGTCATTGATAGATGTCGTACTCACTTCTGTGGGAAAGGAGATTTAAATTCATTTTACTTCTTAATGAAGTTGTTAACTATTTGACTCATAACTGATCATTGTCTTGATTAATGTGAATCCAAATTAAATAAGATCCCACTAATAGACCATCTTTTACCGCACACTTATCGAGGCATACGAAAAATCTTCATAACATACTTTTGGCAGTGCGTACGGAAAGAAGTGGAAATAAAATGCAAGTCACCAAACTTCCTTTGAAAAAGTGCCCTTCTTTTCCACCAGAGTGCTTTCTCATACCCTTCTCTTGAGACGCTGGAAGCATATTTAGGCACACTTGACTACTTGAGTATGGTTACTAGTGGACTCCAAATACCTCAATTATGAATTTATAATATATTATTATTTCCGATTATATATATTTTTAGATCTATAATCGAAGCAAAGATTCTTCAGACCGATTATATAAATCCTTATGGTTTGGTAGTCGTCAAGATTAATTTATAATTGTAAGTATCACTTTTATAGTGATATTGCTGCAAAGTGTCGAAGTGTCAGTATAAAACCTCAACTTGTAATAAAGAAATATTGTACAGTAATTTAGTATTCTCATAATTTCAGTCGGCGACTAGACGACAAAAATGTGCTGAAATGGAGCTTAAGTCAAATATTTTCCATTATTTTAAGATACATAGGTGATCGAGAAAAGTGAACTTATTCATACATTCATACATGGGGTAATAGTGAAAGAAATCACACCTTACAATTTTCACCCGTCCCCAATTCTCACTTCTCGAGGTAGGAAAAGATGATACTGCTATGTCACATATTATAAGGTGAAATTAAACAAATGATAGGTTCCCAAAAATTAGTTAAAGTTAGTTAGAAAGTGATGGATTATATAGGGGACAAAAATTTGTTTCTAAAATATCTCTATTTAAAAAAGATATAGAGAGTGTAGGGGAATAAATAATATGAGAGAAGAGTCATGGTAAAAGAAAAAGTGTTGTACAAGCCTTAAATGATGCTAGAGAGAAGTAAGAGTAGTATTGGAAAATATACATTTATTATGTTGACCAACTCAAACATCATCTTATATTTTGGGACAAAACCATTAAAAATTTTCACTGGGATAGAGGGAGTAATATATTAATGTCTCAATTCATTGTTTGGATGCAACATGCTATAGCCCTTGATATTAAGGTCTCACAATTCAATATTTTTAATGCAACATGCTATAGCCATTGAAAACTTTTCGTGAATGTTTATCTGAATTGCATAATGTTTTTCGTTATGCTTATTAGTGAAACTGTAATATACAGATCCTTAGGAGTGGTGCTTCCTGATCTTAAATACTTTACAGAAGCTTCTGTTGCTGCTTCACGCATATTTGAAGTGATTGATCGGATACCATCCATTGATGTTGAAGACACAAAAGGACTAGTGTTAGAAAGCATAAGTGGAAGGCTAGAATTTGAGCATGTGAAGTTCACATACCCTTCTCGTCCAGAAACACTTGTACTAAGAGATTTCAATCTCATAGTTGAAGCAGGGAAAACTGTGGCTTTGGTTGGTGCCAGTGGAAGTGGAAAATCCACTGCAATTGCATTATTGCAGAGATTTTATGATGCAAATGAAGGTGTCGTGAGAATTGATGGTGAAGACATAAGAAGCTTACAGTTGAAATGGATAAGAGAGAAAATGGGATTAGTTAGTCAAGAACATGCATTGTTTGGAACATCAATAAAAGAAAATATCATGTTTGGGAAGCCAGATGCTACCATGCATGAAGTGATTGCTGCAGCCACTGCTGCTAATGCACATAACTTCATAAGGCAGCTTCCTGATGGTTATGAAACTAAGGTATGCTTGATGAGAAAAGATGAATTCGATGTTACTCTTAGTTTCTGAGATAAAATTTCAAACTGATTTTTCTTGTCATGCAAGCAACAACAGTGTAATCATTGATCAAGTTAAAATGTAAACCAGATTGGAGAAAAGGGGGCACTTCTATCAGGTGGACAAAAGCAGAGAATAGCCATTGCAAGAGCCATCATAAAGAATCCAGTAATTCTTCTACTTGATGAAGCAACCAGTGCTCTTGACTCTGAATCAGAATCACTGGTTCAGACTGCCCTTGATCAGGCTTCCATGGGAAGGACCACACTAGTAAGTACCTCAAACTACCATGCAATGCTATACCCCAAAGTACTTTTAAAGTTATACTACCCCTTGTCAGCTTATGTACGAGCAGTATGGTGTTGAACACTATCTCCAAAATTTATAATTCTTCTTATAAAGTATCACTATTGATTATAAACTTTAAGGGAGTTTCCATCAAATGGTAGTTATAGTTAAAGAAGGCACATTAAAAAATTCAACTCATACACAAATAATAAAAATGTTAACTAATTTTCTAAAACTAACCTATCAGTTTAATAACTTTTCTATTATGGACCCAAGGTAGTATTTATTAAACGTATTGAGTGAATCAATTTAAATTGCACCTCCCTTGTCTAATCACATAACATGAACAGGTTATTGCCCACAAGCTATCAACTATTCGAAATGCAGATCTCATAGCAGTAGTCAATGGAGGCTGTGTAATTGAAACAGGCACACATAATGAACTCATAAATAGACCAAATGGCCACTATGCAAAACTAGCAAAACTTCAGAGACAACTAAGCTGTGATGACCAAGAACAAAATCGAGAAATGGGCATTATTTCTTCAGCAGCAAGAAGCAGTGCTGGTAGACCAAGTACTGCCAGGTCAAGCCCTGCCATATTCCCTAAATCACCCTTACCTGATGACATCCCTCCACATCCCATAGTTTCTTACCCTCCTCCTTCATTCCGCCGCCTTCTTTCGCTAAATTCATCTGAATGGAAACAAGGTCTAATAGGATGCCTCTCAACTATAGCATCTGGCTCAGTTCAACCAATATATGCCTTCACAGTTGGTGGTGTGATTTCTGCATTTTTTGTTCAAAGCCATGAAGAAATGCGTCATAGAATAAGGACTTACTGTTTTATCTTATCTCTCCTCGCTGTTGCATCTATCATCCTCAATCTCATTCAACACTACAACTTTGCTTATATGGGAGAGAAGTTAACAAAGAGAGTCAGATTGAGCATGCTAGAGAAAATCTTAACCTTTGAAACTGCATGGTTTGAGGAAGAACAAAACTCAAGTGGAGCCTTATGTTCAAGATTAAGCAATGAGGCTTCCATGGTGAAATCACTAGTGGCAGACAGAGTTTCTCTTCTTTTACAAACCACTTCTGCAGTCACAATCGCCATGATCATAGGTCTTGTGGTTGCATGGAAGCTAGCTCTTGTTATGATAGCAGTACAACCACTCACGATCATCTGCTTCTACACAAGAAAGGTTTTACTATCCACACTATCAACAAAATTCATCAAAGCTCAAAACCAAAGCACTCAGATAGCAGTGGAAGCAGTTTATAATCATAGGATAGTGACATCATTTGGAAGTAGTAAACTGGTTTTGAAACTGTTTGATGAGGCACAGGAGGAGGCTAGGAAGAAGTCATGGTTAGCTGGGTTTGGAATTGGTTCTGCTCAGTGTGTAACTTTCATGTCATGGGCTTTGGATTTTTGGTTTGGAGGCACTTTGGTGCAAAAGGGTGAGATATCAGCAGGTGCTGTGTTTAAGACATTCTTTGTTTTGATCAGTAGTGGAAAAGTCATTGCTGATGCCGGAAGTATGACTTCTGACCTTGCCAAATCCTCCACCACCGTCGCCTCTGTCTTCGAAATCCTTGACCGAAAATCACTAATCCCCAAGGTATGTACACATACTCACACACACTCACACACACACACACACACACACATATGCATATATCATTCCTTGTGAATATAACAATTGTTTGACAAGTTTGAGAAGAGTTAATAATAACATATGTGAGATGATCTACCCAAAAATGCACATGAATAGATTATATACTTTAAGTCATTGATTTGGATAAAGATGGAAAATATAAATTACTCATTTAGTTTCTTTAATTTTTACAAATTAGTCAACCACATCTTATATTAAGTATTATGTGTAACAGTAATTAAGACTACATTTTTACAAAGTTTTAAGTTCACTTCAGGAGTGATATGTCATTTGTAGGCTGAAGAAGAAACTAGTGGGACTAAGCTGGAGAAGATGAGTGGGAAGATAGAGATGAAAAATGTTGATTTTGCATATCCAAGCAGGAAGGAGACACCAATTTTGATACAGTTTTGCTTGGAGGTGAAAGCAGGAACGAGCATTGGGCTTGTTGGTAAAAGTGGTTGTGGAAAATCAACAATAATAGCTTTGATTCAAAGGTTTTATGAGGTTGAGAGAGGTTTTGTCAAAGTGGATGGTGTAGACATAAGGGAATTAGACCCACATTGGTACAGACAACACACAGCTCTTGTAAGCCAAGAGCCTGTGATATATTCTGGCACCATACGTGACAATATCTTGTTTGGCAAGCCAAATGCCACAGAAAATGAAGTGGTCGAAGCCGCCAGGGCTGCAAATTCGCACGAGTTCATCTCGTAAGGACTCTGATGCCATATTAGAATTTTTCTTAAAACACGATTTTATAGTTGTGATTAGTCCTCTAATTTCTCTTATAATGCAGATCACTAAAGGATGGATATGAGACTGAATGTGGGGAGAGAGGAGTACAATTGTCAGGAGGACAGAAGCAAAGAATTGCCATTGCAAGAGCAATAATTAGGAACCCAAAAATATTGTTGCTAGATGAAGCAACAAGTGCTTTAGATGTACAATCAGAGCAAATAGTGCAGGAAGCTCTTGATAGGATTATGGTGGGGAGGACTACCATTGTTGTTGCACATAGACTCAATACCATTAAGCATCTTGATTCAATTGCTTATCTAGCAGATGGTAAGGTTATAGAGCGAGGAACCTATTCTCGCTTAAGGCACATGAAGGGTGCCTTCTTCAACCTTTCCTCCCATCAAACTTAGAAATAAGTTCTGCAAGCAGAGAAATATAATTCACTTTATATGGCTCTCTGCTATATAACAGTGTACTCACCCAAAGTGGAAGATTTTTTTTGTGTATATATTTGAGACAATTCTGAAAAACTACAGGATAGAATAAGAGGATGCCACTATTTGAGATAAAAGTTAAAATGGTGCTCACAAACTATTGTCTTTTTTTACTTGTGGCAAAAACAAGCTGTTGTCGATTTCTTGAAACTGTTCGATATTTTCCTTGAAGTACAAGGAAAATATGTCCTCAACAAAGTGAGGACTATCCAAGTCTTGCAGATCTTCCAAGTCTTGAAACCGGGATCAACTCAACAGACCAGACCAGATGTGAGCAACTAGATGGAGTGTGCATCTATGCTTATACTAATGGACCACTTATATCCGCCTTTACATAAAGTTTTTGGTTGTATGCTATGATATCAAGGTGGTGGAAATGGCCTTTGTTATATGTTTCTGCCCCATGGTTTACCGTTAATAATCCACCCAAATTTAGTTAGTTTGTGAATCACACTGGCATTTTTGTGTGACAATTGAAGTGTTGGTAGGGTACTTTGTGCTATTACTTTCGTGATATTTATTAATGGTTATTCTTTTCTTTTGATACATTTCTTTGATATTTCCCATGTATGTATCACCAAAATTATATTTTCTTTTCTACAAATGTATTATATTTGCGTGAATTTTCAAAAACATATCATCACAGTAAAATTAAGAAGTTGGTGATGCTGCTCATTAACTATTTGCTTATCGTTTATTTCTGTTTATCCTTAGTCACAACCCATAGTTTTTACCCCCCACTATGTTACAGGTTTTGCATTGCATGTAAAAAATTATATACAATGTTTAAATTCTTGCAATGTCTACAATATGAACTTATATGTCATGCTCCCCGTACAACCCCTTGCAACGCACGGGAGAATTATCTCGTTAATTATAATGACATCTGATACTATATTCAATAGGCATGATAAAGTCGTGAATAATCAATATGAATATAAATTAAACTTTGTGAGACCTAACATTAATTACATTATCTTGTGAGATTTCATTTTAATTTATTTCTTTGCATAGGACATGTAATTAATTTTCTCTAAAATAAATCATTTTAAAATATTTATATTTACTATCTTCCGTACAAACTAATTTACCTAATTTATAAATCGATATATAATCTCGTAAATCGTAATACATAAGATATGTTATAATTAAGTAGTTTACTAGAAGAATTTGACAAAAAAAATTAATTGTACTCCCTCCGTTCCTAAATATAAGACCTAGATAACTTTTTTTTGGAAAGATTAAGGTTGCGAAATTGGTTATTAAATGATGATATATTTGATATCTTTTTAGATGATCCATTAGCTTATAGGTAAAATAAACTAGTTCAAGAGAAAAAATTATGTAAATCAATTTATAATTAACTTATTTTTTGCCTTTTTTAGGATTTTTCAAAAAAGTCATCTAGGTCCTATATTTAGGAACGGAGGGAGTATAATTTTCTCAGACTTAATTCCACTGAAATAATGGTAAAAAGAAATTGCATTGAAATAGCATTCTACACACGCATATATCGAGTGTCATCTAACAAAGCCGAAAGATAGAAGGATAAAATAAAAAAAAAAAAATCATGCACAATAAGCATGCATATATGCAGTTACATGCATAAGGGTGGGTATATTGATTATAGGACATTGATGATAATTCCTGTACAATATTCATTCATCAAGTAAAAATGACAATGTCCTTCAAATCATGGCTCCCCTTCTGGACCAATGAAACCAATGAAAATTGAGGGTTGATCTAAACTTTGAAACAGATTTCTGTGTTTGCTGGGCAGCTCTGTACAGCAAATGGGGTCAGACAAGAAGGGTCATGTTTGTTCATTTGTTCATGAATCGCCTACAACTTATTAGTATCATCATCTCTGATGACATGATGAGACACTCTCATACGTGACTAAATAAAATTCAAAAGAATTGATGTTAATAATACTAATAATGATTAGGAAGTCAAAGTAGGAGGAGGCCTTTGCTGCCTTTTTCTCTTTGATTTCAGATCAACCACTATGATTGAAATATTGTCTTTACTATTTCTGCCACATGCAATCTCTGTGAGGCTATTAGCCACCACTTGAGCAGGTGAAGTTTCTTCCATGGACAATGACCTCCTCCTTCTTCTCAGAATATGGCGTGCCACTTCACCAACCTCTGCATTTGTCATCACATCCCAAAGCCCATCACTAGCCAATATAAGGCATTCGTCCTCCTCGCTTCTCGTCGTAAAAGTCGTCTCAGGCACCGGAATGATCCATGGCCTTAGATACCTGTCACCTGAAACATAAGCCAATAAGTAGTCCCAGTTAAAAGAACAGGACAATCATTTAGTTTCCCAGATAAACATTAGTAACTTATACAACACCTTTTTTCACTGCAATGCACTTGAATCTTGACATAGAATCAAATAGTTTAGCAAAGTAACAGAAGTTATTCAGCTACTATGTATACCTATATGTTACACTGGTTCTACACTCATTGAAAGACACCTATATTAACTGATTATTAAGAAACGTGGAATGAAAAGAGGAATGACCCACCTTGGCTGTGTGTGCTTGCTTCTTTCTAGTAGAAGATTACTAACATGATTAGGTTGTTCCAGTCAAATGGTAAGTGAACAAAGTGTATTTAAATCTATAAATTGCGCGGAATGCTTCTTGCGGTGTTATTTTCAGGCACCAAATGATTTTTAGTGACAAGGAAATTAGTAATATTTTCCTGCATCAGTAGGTTAGGGACAACAAATAAGAATCTCAAATAAAAGACAGTGATATCATGTTTTCCCAAAAACGTTTCTATTGGGGTCCAAACTACCCAGCTTCAGCTCCAATTAACAAATGAAAACTTAATTTGTCACGACAGACTAGGCTTTCAGTTATATCTAGTAGCACACACATATACAGATTATCCTCCACATTTGGAAAAAGTTTACAAATACAATGAGTCATTGACAGGTTGCAGAGATGACAACAAACGAAGAATTGAAGTCAAATTGGCAAAATAGTAAGACAATGCTAAAATGTCAGTCAGTCAAAGAATAAAAACTAATATAGAGAATCAAATGGCTAAAGTTTTCCATGCATATTTTTGGATCATAAATGGAACAAGAGGTAAATTTCTGTAAATTTATCGTTGTTCTTCACCTATCCCTCTCCTTTGCTTCTTCACTTTCTTTGTTACAACATTCATTACCACTAATTTATGAGGTTCTGAAGGAAGAGGAGTCGTCCATGTCCCCCTTTCCACTCCAATCTCTCCCTTCAACTTAGCAATCCATACAACACATAAATCATATCATCAAATGAAAGAAACACTATCTTTTACCAACTGCTAAAATTTCGTGTCACATGTAAGTCATTATAACACTGTTTATAACAGATCATATCAACCATTTGACTTTTGAAAATGATCTTTTTAAGCTTAAAAAATAAAAAAAAATCATGTCTATGTGATGGCTGCTTGCATAATTCAAAAGCTTATGCAAACCAAATGAAGATTGCCTAAATAATATAGAAAGGAATGAGAAGCCTTAGTCAATAAGTCAGCAGGAGAAAGTTTGACACAAATTTTCAATACGACTGGTAATAAAGATAAATCAAGGTACCTATGGCCCTTGACATGGCAAGAACTCCAAACACCCTAGCTCCATTCCAGTTTATGACTTTTCCTCCTCCTCCTTCAATTCTCAATAGTTCATCTTCTCTATCTGGCTGTACAAGCAAAGATAACTGCATCTTAATATTTTTGTTACAGAACAACATATAACTGAACTTAAGTAAAGATACAATGCCTAATGGCTTCAAATGGGAAAGACTGCTTCATTTTCTTTTACCCCTTCATCGGTTGTAAGTATCTCAACCTTCAAAGTTGCACACAATCAAAATCTTTGCTTCTAATTCACATGAATAAACAAATACAGATAGTAAACCAGAGCATATGCAACCAAATTAGTGCATGCATGTCAACATATAGTAAAGAATGGACCGAAAATAGGAATACAAAGGACCTTCTGATCCACAGTCAAGGGGATTGTTTGTATGCCACGGCAAAGAACTGCCCTTGAGTCACCACAGTTAGATGTAATGATTTGGCAGCGAGAAAGAATCACCACAGCAGCAGTTGATCCTACCATTTCTGGTGCAACCGCATCAGTAACAATTTTATTGTCAGTCTTCTCAAAGCCACTAGTAAAAACAGCCTCCCACCTTCTCTTCCATTCAGTACTCTGAGCTATGCCTCGATCCCACTCTTCTGCTATAGCTTCATGCATCTGTTTGGCACAAAACTTGGCCACCTAGAGTTGAATATCCTCTGAGGTTAGTAGAGTGATTATCTACTCATGACACTATATATTACCTCTTTAATACTCCCTCCAGTCTTAAATATAAGACCTAATTGACTTTTTCTGGAAAATCTTTAAAAAGCAAAATAAGTTAATTATAAATTGATTTAACTAATTTTTTCTCTTAAACTAGTTTATTTTACCTATAAACTAATGAATAATCTAAAAATCTTTCAAATATGTCATCATTTAATAACCTATTTCGCAACCTTAATCTCTCCAAAAAAAGTCAATTATGTCCTATATTTAGAGGACCGGAGGTAGTATATGGCAAGATGTACATCCCCATGTTCTAAATAGTAAAGGGTCAGACATTACGAACATGGGACAAACACGCCTACCATGAATTCAAAATGATGTTGAAGAATCAATCATGCAAAAAAAATATGGTACATGAAATTAAATAAACAGTCACATAGTCATAGTCACATATTTTACTTCACTTACACATCAGAACACATAGAATATCTTCACATAAGATCTTCAAAGATAGTCGTCATATTTGTTCTATCCTACCAGTCACATATTTAATGAAATGTGTATGTCATTCTGGTTCAGCCAAACACGAGAAAATTATGTTCTTTTGTTTGGTAGCGAGGGCTCTAAATTTATTCCTCGGTTCAATTTAATGGATTTGAAGTTTGAACTATATATAATATTCAGTTTGTCATTAAACTTCACATACATTAGGCGCCACAAGTCAACCATAGTACCATACCTACAAGTCGTAACGTAATTAGGTCCCCATTCATCTCGTGATTCACGCAAAAAGTTGCAAGAGAAGACGTTTAACAGTTGTATCCATGTGTCAAGTGTATTTGTGTTTGTTTGTATGTGTTAATAATAAATACTTTTCAAAAAAATAAAAGAGTGAGAAATTGGTTTCACAGAGGGAGCCACGTGGCCAACAAATGATCACCTAGTATTGTACGGAGTATGCAAGAGAATAAGCTGTTTTTTTACCTATACAAGAGAAGAAGCTGTTATCATATCATATACGTACACGTTTCTTAGATTGGAGTAGTCGTACAATACAAACATTAGAAGGAAATCATTTTACTTATGGGCATACGAGTGGTTTCATTACGAATGCAAAAAAAGAATAATGGGGAATGTGGCCTAAGCTTTTGTGTGAAGATGAAGATGCATAAGCTAAGAATAAGACAGGCCCTAAACAAAGAAAAGTTCAGAATAAAGTGGGGATGAGGACTATAACACTTACCAACTATCATCCTCTAAATAAGTTGGAAACGTGGCACCAATGCACACACTGAACCTTTAATTTGGTCCCACCTTCTCCTCTTCCACACTACTATTATTGTCAACCTTTTTCTTTCCAGAATAAAGGGATTCATTCTTCCACGTGTCTCCTAATCCAACGGTTCACATTTCACCCCTCAAAAACTCCTCTAATTTGAAATACTAGTAGTAATGCTTATTTATATAGGAACAGTGTTATGATGACCTCATTAATCCTATGCTATTTATAGCTAAATCACTCACACTCTATTATTAAATACCACTACTATCATAAGGCTCATTTAACTTTTTTTTTTTTACGAAAATTGAGCGAATTAGCACTAAAATATAACATTTTTCACATATAATTAGAATATAAATTAATTTAGAGGTAAAATAAATTAATTTTCAAGAAAAAATATAACTATGAACAATATGAACAATTTAACGTAATTAATTTTGCATCTTTAATTTCTTCAAAAAAGTTAAATATGTCTTATAATTAGGGGTGGAAGGAGCATTTAGGAAGGTAAACATATTCCGTAAATATAATATCAATTTGAGGAGGTATGCTTGTTCTTAAATATGAAACCCGCAACTAATTTTTTTCAACACCCTTAGAGATTTAAACCGCAGTAGTAATAAAGAAGTAAAAAATGAATGTGAGAATAAATAACCTTAATGTAACCAGATCGAATAAATATTTGGTGATGGAGTATTATAGATGCCAAGAAAGTCTGTAGGGGGTGGCCAAATGGGAGGCAATGGTTGGGCAGAAACATACGAGAGGGCGTCAGTGAGAAAAACTGAAGAAAGGCAGTGTGAAAGTCGGTGACGTTAGAGAATGTGTCCATTTAAAGCAAGGGGGGTAAAACCGTAAATGCAACAGGAAGGGAGCAAAAAGAAAACAAAAAGGGAGGGCCGGAATGAGGCAAGACTAAAAGTAATCGTACGGCCTTGCGACACGTGGCGATGCATGAGACGTAAGGAGGCATGGATTTTCTCTCTGGTGGACCACTGCTTGCACACCACGTGGTCACCCTCAGCAATCATCTCACTCCAGCGTTTCATCAAGAAAATACTAAAAATATAAAAAATACATACAATATAGCTTAATTTGGTAGGCAAATTAAATATACGACAACTTCTTCGTCATCTTCTCCGATCGTGTCTGTTCTGGAAGGAGTGAATATTATTATGCAACATCATGGAGGTACTTGTCCTATTTCCATTCAGATTTTTTAAAAATACTTAGTCTATTCTTAATTATAATACCACTTTTAACCAATGAAAAATTAATCACTTTGTAAAATTTACTATGATGTTTTTTCACAAAATACTCCCTCCGTTCCTAAATATAGGACCTAGATGACTTTTTTGAAAAATCCTACAAAAAGCAAAAAATAAGTTAATTATAAATTGATTTACCTAATTTTTCTCTTAAACTAGTTTATTTTACCTATAAGCTAATGGATAATCTAAAAAGATATCAAATATGTCATCATTTAATAACCTATTTCGCAACCTTAATTTTTCCAAAAAAAAGTTATCTAGGTCTTATATTTAGGAACGGAGGGAGTAATTTACTTAGTTAGTTATGAGCTATCGTATAATATGACTACTATGTTGTGTTTCCTTAGTTTTCACATAATTTTTTTTTATCAAATATAAACACCACCAGTTTGAGATTATATAAGGGGATCACACCTAAATGGAAGATGTCATACTATATACTCCCTCGATTCCTAAATATAAGACCTAGATAACTTTTTTTTTTTAAAGATTAAAGTTGCGAAATAGGTTATTAAATCATGATATATTTGATATCTTTTTAAATTATTCATTAGCTTATAGGTAAAATAAACTAGTTTAAGAGAAAAAATTAGGTAAATCAATTTATAATTAACTTATTTTTTTGCTTTTTTAGGATTTTCAAAAAAGTCATCTAGGTCCTATATTTAGGGAGTAGTAGATATTATTGTGGTAAAAGGCTCTTAGTAATTTTCACTATGATGTATTTAGGAGTGGAATTTTTCATTTTAAAGAAAAGGAAACACTAATAATATGATGGGGAGAATAATGATGGAGTAGGAGTAGGACCTGAGATCCGCCGTGGCCGTCGTAGACGCCGAAGAAGTGGAGGGGGGAAATCTGGGAGGAGGAGAAGGAGGAGGGGGCCGTACAGCCGCCGACGCGATGGCAGGGGAGGGAGAGGAAGGAAGGGACGACGGAGATGGCATCTTCCATCTCTTTCCTGCGCCCAATAACGGAGGTGGACCCCCAGGAGAGGCCCTTGTTGGTCCTTCCCACGCACTTGTCCCTCGGGGGAGGCATGATGGAGAGGGAGAGGGAGGGAGGGGAGGGGAGGGGGTCACCCGAGGAGGACGATGAGCTGAAGCTGAAGGTGGAAGTGTCAGATGTGCTGCGAGAGGAGAGGAGGAGGGAGGAGGAGGAGGAGGAGTCAGCTCGGTGGAGTTCCAAGTCCTCCAAGTCTAAGTGTTGTTCTTGTTGTTCTTGTAGTTCCATGGGGTGGGTGGGTGGTTATTACTTATTGGGGAGGAGGGGGAGAAGAGGGAGGGTGAGGGGAGGGGAGGGGAGGGGAGGGATAAATGGACAACAAAACAGAAGTGAGAGTTGACACGTGTTACTAGATGTTACTCCACGCCACACGCCTCCTCTTCTCAGTCTTTACTCACATAGTCACATTCCCCTACATTATAGAATTGGCTTTTTAACTTCAAAACCTATATTTGGGGGAATGCAACCTACATTTTTCACACATGTTTTCTTCCTACAATATTTGAAAGTTATCATTGAAAATATATTGTTTAAAAGCACTTTCACATATTTTTCTCCAAAAGATATTATGCAAAAGTTAATTCAAATATGCTCATAAGCTAATCTTCACCATTTATATTCCATCCGGTCAATATATATTTGATTTTGGATTCAGCATTCGTTGGAATATTTTATATCACTTTTAGGATCTATTTTGTATGAAGGATTTGGAGGGGAGGGGAGGAAGGAAAAGAAAATTTTGTAAAAAGAACTTTCAAATATTTGAAGAAGTGATGTTGTAATATTTTAACAAAGATAAGATGTAAAATTAAAAAGTTATAGATACAAATTTAGAATTTTAAACCTAAATTCTCAAATTCTTTAAATTCACACTACTACAAAATACCTTTAGAACCTCCCTATTACAAACACTCAATAAAAATAAAGCACATGTAAATATATACAAGCGCTTTAAACAAGTGTAAAAGTTTAAAAAAATTATATTTGTTTTGATGAATCCCTTTGCACGAGCCTAAAGTGCATGCAAGTAAAGGCTCTGACCTTTATTACTCCCTCTGGTCCTAAATACTCCTTCCATTATAGATCACTTTGAGAATGTGGATAAGTTCCTAAATATAAGATCACTTTCTATTTTTTCTCAAGTTTTCCCCAAATTACCCCTATACTCATTTTACAATAAATTATTCCATCAATCTTTTAAATTTAAGTGAGGGGTATTTTTGGGAAGATCATGTAATTCTAATTCATTGGATAGTCTTCCTTAATCTCTCCAAATTAGCCAAAGTGATCTTATATTTAGGAAAGGAGGGAGTATAAGATTTGTTTGGTGGGAAGATGAGTTTAGTCCTAAATATAAGACCTATTTCTAATTCTTACCAAATATTTCTCAAATTATTCTTATCAATGCTCATTAATAAAAGATAAGAGAGGAAGGGTGGGGTAAAAGTAAATATTTAGGGTATATTGGTAATATCATGTTATTTTAACTAACTTTCTTAATTTAATCAAATCAGGTAAATAAGTCTTATATTTAGGGAGGGTGCGAGTAATATTTTGTTTCATTAATTCTATTTTTGTTTTATTATTGGAATAATCTCAATGAATGATAGTATTTTTATTTATTAATGTAATTATAACATTACATTTTTAGATATAATGTGATTTATTTGTTAGAGTAGTAGGAGCAATTAAATTTTGAAATGCAAATTTAATGTAGGCAATTTATAATGCAGGTAGGGCTTTATTGATATTAAAAAAATTCGGTTTTAAAAAATATAGGCTTTTACATGTAAAGGTGTGTTTTATTTTTAAATTAAAAAATAAAAGTCTTTGCATGTTTTTTATTCTTAAAGCACATGCAAAATACTCTTTTGCATACGTTTAAAGCACATGTAAATGCTACTGTTTACATGCTCATTCGGAGAGCTTGGCCAATGCTAGTTATACTAGTATCCATGAAGTTCGTGCAAATGCCCCAAATCAAGCGCTTCTAAAGGCATTTTTTTTTGGTAATGTTATGTCACAAAAAAATTTTCTTCCCTCTACTCATACCAAATAAGCCCTGAAATAATTAAATTCAAACAGTAGCTAGGGATGAGACCTAGATGATATATATATATATATATATATATATATATATATATATATATATATATATATATATATATATATATAAAATTTATTTACATATATCTAACTCTCTCAATAAGAGCATAAAACCACTAAGCCAATACCCACCCTTCTCTAACCCTCTTCTCTGATGCCTCAAGTCATACCAATTAGTGCTCTTATTATTCCTCCCATATTGATTTCAATGTTTCATAATATGCACGCTCTCCCTTCTCTCTAAAGCTGTACATATCTCCTTAGGTTTATTTAACAGATATTGTTTTACATATTTCACATACTTAGAAGAACCATAAATTTTATTAGTATTTTTTAAAAAAATTTTAATTACCTTTCAACATGTTTAACATATATTATAATAATTGAATACATGTTCAACACAATAATAAATAAATACAAAATCGAACATTTTTATGCATTATTTCAATAAGGTGAGTTATAAATAAGCGACAAATATCCTTCCTCTATTTAGTATGTAAATAAAACCTAAATAAAGTATAAAGCTTAAGATGTTCAAAAATATTTTATATTTTAAATTTTCCAAAAGTAATTCATATTTTTTTTCTCAAATGTCTTGAAAAATATCAAAGAAATTAAGAAGTTATCGTCATATTATCAAATCGAGATAAATATATAAAAAACCATTAAACGTTTATTATTCTACCTTAATTAGTGATGTTATATTTAAGTTTTTGAACAGCTATAATTTGACATGGTCTGGTACCCATTATAGGTTGAGGTCAACAATCTATTGGTGGATAAATTAAAACATGAAAATAATGATCAGTATATTTTAACTAGCCAATTTATAAGTAATGTACGTTAATAATAATTCAGAGAAACTTCCTGAAAAGTTTAATTTGAATTTCACATTTTAGACCAAAAAGTGATAATTTGAGTTTGAACTCGTAAAACCGGGGGTGTTTATTTGGATGCAAGATAATTTTGGAAATGGACAACAAAAGATATACGAGAATACGAGAATAAAAATGGAAAGTGAGGAGGGAATAGCTGGCTGGACAAGGGCATGTTCATCACGGGTCGGGTTCTCTCAGAATACCTCCCCTTCTAATCCCTCCTTTTCCTCTCATAAACTCTCACTTTTGGTCATTCAAATTCATTTAGGAGCCCATAATTTGCTACTTGTACTATAAAAATAAAAAACATATATTATAATATAAAAAAAATGAAGAACTTTTAATTTTTTTAAATTTTTGAAAACTTTTTAGCATAAAAAATTTCAACTATCTAGACCTATTCCATTTCAATAGAGGATCTATAAGAGATACAAATTTATCCAGTTAACTGTAAAATTATTATCCAGTTAACTGTAAAATTATTTTACAGTTAACTGGATAAGTCTGTATCTCTTATAGATCCTTTTATTGAAATGAAATAGGTCTAGATAGTTGAAATTTTTTATGCTAAAAAAATTTTAAAAATAGAAAAAATAAAAGTTCTTCATTTATTTTACACTGTTTTTATTTTTAAAGGTACAAGTGACAAATTATGAGCTCTTAGATGAATAATATAAGAAGCCAAGTGATTAAGTGATTGAGGAAAAGGAGGGATTCTGAGGCGGAGGGATTCTGAGAATCCCTTCTCTGTTGATCCCACTTGTGCAGCAGCATCTACATCCACGTGTCCTCCTCTTTTCCTTCTATGCCTTCCTCAAGCATACGTTCGCACACTTGCCTTCTATATTTTTTTTTTTTGACCAATTTGCCTTCCATATTGACTCACTCCAACATATGTCCCTTCTTCTCAAGGTCTCACCATTGAAAAAAAAACGGCTCTAAAATGTTAAAAGACGTAATGTCGTGCTGGCCAAAATCATCAGATTTTTTTTCTTCAATAATAAAGAGCTACAGGTGGATTTTAATTAATTATGAAATGCATAATTGGAAATAATTAGTAGTGAATGCTTCGTAGTAAATCTTACAGAGTACTCCCTCCGGTCCCTAATGTAAGAGCTAGCCGTCAAAAAAACGCTTCTTAAGAAAACATGTAAATGTTAGTTGGGTGTCTGAAGTTAATGCTTCTTTTCCAAAATTGCCCATATTTATTATGGTACTTTTAAGAGAGAAAAATACATAAGCATTAATAAATATGAAAGAGAGTTAGGGGTAAAGTAGGAAAAAATGCATTAAATGAGGAGAGAATATGAGGTGAGCTCTTATATTAGGGACCAAAACCATTCAAATTTTGGGCTCTTACATTAGGGACCGGAGGGAGTATATGATATCAGAGATTATATGTAAAGTTGTCACTTGTCAGTGTTGTCACAAACGATAAGTCTTATTTAAAATTGGATTATTCTGTTTCAAAATGGTCACGTGTTTTAGATAATTGTCGGTGAGCAAATGACGGTCCAAATATCCCAGTTACTTACTGGGATCACAAACAACTTTAATTTTTTTTCCTCATCCACTATAAAATACTTATTGCAAGGTGACACTTATTTTCGTCACTACTTTCCAGCATTTATAACAAACACTGACAAATATATCATGACAACACGATTTTTTGGTTTATGCAAATGTTGTAGTGTAAAAAAAGCCAAAAATTTAGGAGTATTTGTAACCTATATTTTTAAGCGCCAATAAGGGCTGCTCAGAATGTTGGAGGAAAATTTTAGATTTTAAATTTTTCCGCGGTTGTTAAACGCCGCTAAAAGTAGATTTCAAAACAATAATATTTTGCGGTTGCTATATCTAAAAAGTTACTTCAAAGATTAACATTTAAACCTTTCACTTCTCGGTGCTTAAAAACTTCCGCAAAGTTGATACTAATTTAATAAGCATAGCGGCATTTTTTTAGACGCTACAAAATAATATAATTTTACCAATGGGTAGTTGGTTGAGCTGGTAAGTGGGCTACAACCCCCCGTAAGGATGAGAACGCGTGTTCGAATCCCGGGAAGCACTCTCATTGGGAGAGAGGACAACCTTGTCTATGTGGGCAACACTCCTACCCCTCGAGTCCGGATTAAACCGGGTGGTGATTAATAAAAAAAAATAATATAATTTTAATGAAATATATACTTCTAAGTACAAATTTTTTTGGAAAAAAAATCTATATAACGCTTTTATATGGGGAGAGTGAGAATATTAGGAGGAGATATTTATAGGGAGAGTTCACTATTTAGATGCGTTTAATATTAAACACGTGTATGTCTAGGTTTAATGTAGGGGCGTTTATTAAATGCTTCTTTGTTAAACATAGTAAATGAAAATAATTTAATGAGCGTTTAACGCTTAACTACGTTAAAATTGCCCATATATACGTCGCTGCTAAAAGTAATAGTACTCTATATAAATGTCAACATTCTGATAAAAAAATATATAAATGTCAACAGATAGTTAACAATTCAATTTCTCACGACGACTTTCTCTAGCAAATGAGATGACCTGACTTTTATAGGAGTTCAACTTGTAAACATAAATTCTAAATGATTTGCAAATGCTGCTATCGGACTTATAATATGGGGGATTTGCAGTTTAGTCCCTGGTAAGGGAAATTAATACTGGAAGGTCCCAATACATTCCAAAATAATTATAAAGTCTCAGGGGCCCTTTCCTGCAATTGTTTGTTTAACTTCAATGACCATTTTGCCCTCATTAAAGATGGTTGCCATCTCACTGGTCCCTACAGGGGACTATGCTTTCATCTTATGAGGGCAAAATGGTCATTGAAGATAAGCAAACAATTGCAGGAAAGGGCCCCTGGGACTTTATAATTATTTTGGAATGTATTGGGACCTTCCAGTATTAATTTCTCTTACTATGGACTAAACTGCAAATTTCCCTATAATATGAGGTTTTCTAGTACGTGTCCTTAATTTATAATTTATATAGTAGGTCTTTTTTTTGGGTTATATAAAAGTTTAAATGTACAGATATGTGAGTACTTTTTCCTGATGAATATATAGCTACAATAGCTGACTCGAACATCATAGAATGTCAGAGTTCATTCATACATAGCAACTGAGGCATACAGATCATGATATACATTTTTCGTTCTTACCTTTTTCGATCAGCGAGCATTTCATGGTGGAATGGAGAACATCTCTGTAGCTAAAATGTAATCATTCTTTATTCGAAAAAAAAAATGTAATCATTCTTGTGATTGCATTTTCCGTTCTTACCGTTTCCATAAATAAATCGAGGCGTCCTTATCATTTTTGGTTCTCAACGTCTATTTCTTCTTTTATCGATGACATACATTGCATGTACGGCCTAAATCTCATTGTTCATTTTCTTATTTAATATTATCTCCATAGTTCATATATAATCATACCTTGTGATTGCTGAATGCCGATGCCAATTAACATGGAGAAAAATAGGCTGAAAATTGTCTATTTACAGAAAAATACTCTTACTCCTTAATACTATAACTTGGCTAGTGCTCCATCCTTCCTTATCCCATCTTGGCCTCTTGGGTAGTTAATTAGCCGAAGGGAGACACGTCGAAACCCGAACAGGTGAGGGCCCACACTCACTATGTTGAGATTCCTTCACCCCTTTACCAACACTTCATGTTTCGCTAAATATGAGTAGGGAGAGTTGAATTTATTATCTAAACAATTTAATTATGCTTAGCTATATCCTTATTCTACTTCTTTTCTACGGGTAAGACAGTTCCAACTATAGGGCCACCTCAAAATGAAGTCCAAAATCATGATGGTAAACCCCTGCGATGTGAACACGTGCACGTTTTACTAGCTGGTAATAGGGACGTAGATGGACGCGGCCGTGATTGATCGAGAAGTTGCTTGGGCGAATGGGAGGTGTTGATGAATAAATGAGGCACCGCAAAAAAACATAGTACGACTATGGCCTCCACAACACACACACACACACGTCGTATTAGTAGGAGAAGTTAATGTTGAATGGAATGGACGCGTACCTAACTGCTTTAGGTCCGATTCCATCTCAATATACCACCATGAGCTAGGTGTCCTTTATTATTACCTGCTTCCCTGGGGCCCATCCATCTGCCTACGTGGACACCTTCCCCTTCCCTTGTGCTTTCCACTAGTCTTGCCTTTCTTATCCCTCTCTTCTTTCTTCCCAACAACCATGACCCTCCACTTCACAGATTCCCCTTCCATATGTTGCATTCGGTACCCTATGAGTCATGACCAAAAGGAATAACAGCTGGAATCTTCTAAAGCCATATGAAAAAACCACATCAAAATACTCATCACTTCTTATATCTTGTTTATTGTAGTACTCCCTCCGTTCCTAAATATAAGAGCACTTTGACTTTTTTGGAGAATCCTAAGAAAGCAAAATGAACAATTTAATCATAACATATTTTAAATATTATTAGATCATATGTAAGTTCATAAGTCAAATATACTAGTTTAGTGAAAAAATTTGGGAAAATCAATTTTTAATTACCATATTTTGCTTTCTTAGGATTCTCCAAAAAAGTCAAAGTGCTCTTATATTTAGGAACGGAGGGAGTACTATTTTAATTATTATTTAATTAGTTTTCTACAACTGATGATCTGCATACTGTACGTGAATAACAAGTTGCCAAAGAAAAACTCATGCACTGGTATACTACCTCCGGTCCTCCTAAATATAGGACCTGAATGACTTTTTTTTTAGAGGTTAAGGTTACGAAATATGTTATTAAATGATGATATATTTAATATATTTTTAGATAATTCATTAGTTTATAGGTAAAATAAACTAGTTTAAGGAAAAAAATTAGGTAAATCAATTTATAATTAACTTATTTTTTGTTTTTTCAGGATTTTCCAAAAATGTCATCTAGGTCTTATATTTAGAATTGGAGGGAGTATATGTGGGAAAGTTTCATTTGGCCAAAAACAAATATGTAGGAAAGTTTAGTTTAACGTTACAGAAATTAAATGCGTTCACACAAACCAAATAAATTTAGATTCTTTCACATATTTACTTTACATTCGGTAAAATACGTTGAAAAAACAGCTTTTATATATGACAAATTCAAATAGATAATGTGTGTGTGTGTGTAAATGTCAGTTCATAATGTATATATACATGTAAATGCATGTCCACATACATTTGTCCATTTGATTTGTATGGGAAAAGAGCTCATCATCTCCTGTCCTCTCTCCTTCCGACCACGTTTTCAACGGTTTAAATTATTTTCAATTTCATAAAAAAATCAATATTGAAATATTACATTGTAAAAATTAAATAATTAACTATAATTGATCAATATAATATATACCATAATCTGAACCTTTTCAACAGGAAGATGACGTGGCAGAGAGGGAGAGGAGAGATCGCCCTCTATTAAGTAGTTTATAGTATACACATGCACAGCTTGTACCTTAAAAGATAAATTTTTTCGATTTACATTCCAATATTAATTGATCATATCTGCTATCAAGTCAGTTGTCACACTCCACACATATATATGACAGATCCATTATCAAGTTACGTCGAACATTCAAAAAGGAGTTAGACCAAAAGTGGGATATAATGTAAGTTTATCAAACACAACTATAATAGCGTTTGAATTGCATATTATCGTGTCAATAAATCGAACTCCATTTTCATCCTCCACATCCTGGGAACTTTCATGAATGACATTTACTATGAATTTTGATTATTTTCTTTCTCTTAATTATTTGGGAGAATTAATTAGAGGTCATGGTCCCATGGAAGAAACATAATTAAGATAAGGTCCCACGAGTTGTAAATTACAACTTATAGAGCTAACAATAACAACTTATTGGTCTCACATAACTACTCGTGGGACCTCATTTTAATTATGTTTCTTTCATGACACCTCTAATTAATTCTCCCTTATTCATCTATGTCAAAACTGTGTGTGTGAGAGAGCATATTTTCTTAGGTTTCGTAACTTTCCATTCATTGAAGTGCTTATCTGTCTTCAAAGAATATTTTGAAGGAAAATATTTTTTTAATGTCTGAATTGAAATTTTTTTATTCATACGGGGATGATTATCATAAAACTTGAACTTGTAAAATATTCTATATATTAGATTACAGGTAATCACTTGTCAAATGTGAAAGCCGATTGGTTTTTATTGATCGAGCAAGCAAGCATAAACAACGAATTCGATTAATCGCTCATTATTTTGAAAACTGGCCATCAAATATTCAATAGCTACGCCTACACCATTGCTTTCTTTTTCTGTTTTTCTTTTTAAAGATTTTGAGCATTGCTTTGTAAACGAAGTTGTCATATCTGAAGAATCGAGGGAGAAATTTCACTACATATCGTGGACAGGTGGAAGGCATCTAGATTGACAACACTGAACACGCCATTAAATTACAATTACTTTGTTTGTCTAGTGTTGTGTTTGCTAAGTTAAGGAAGTTCCAAAACATTAATTTTGATTAGGTTTGGTGGATGTGCCATGATTTGGATGACCCAAAGATTTTATTGAGAATTATTATTATGATAGACACATCCGGTTTTCAATATAAAATTCATTCTGATATAAAAAATTATATTACAAATATTAAGGGCCAAAGAATGCATATGTAAGATAATCAACCTATCAAGATTTTGAATTCATCGTTTTTCTTTATTTATCTATTGATATCCAACGCTATTAATAACTAACTAACTATTAAAATGGATGGTAAAAATGGAGGAAAGTCATCGCAGTTCTTTAATTTGTGATAGAAAAATATCTCATAAGATAAAGGGAAGTTCTGCCGCATTACTATAAGATTAACATTATTATATAGTAGTGAATGTTGGGGCCTGAAAAGACATGAACATAAAATGAGGTAGCTAAAATGAGGATATTGAGATAATATATATATATATATATATATATATATATATATATATATATATATATATATATTCATACAAGAGAAAGGATAAGATTGAGCATGACCTATGAGAATGTGGAATGACCCTATTAGTGAGAAAATGGTAGGAAAACATTTGAATTAGTTTGGACATCTCTAGAGATGGCCATTAGATGCGCGGTAAACCAGACAGTCTGAAATTCGATTAAAGGAGAAAAAAGGAGACCAAAACGAACATGCAGCAAACTTATAGAATAAGATTTACTAGTGAATAATATATCCAACGATTTGATTTCTGATAGAGTACAATGGTGCCATTGTGATCCATATAGTGTACTCCACATAGTTAGATAAGACTTTGTTGTTGTTATTACACTTCTACTTTGTCATTTATAAATGTTCAAAATTGCAAAAGTCAAGTCATATTATTAAATGAAGTAGGGTAAAGTTGAAAAAATGCATGGTAAGTTAAGTATAGATTTATTACTTAACTATCATTCCTGAGTTTGTAAGAAATGATAGTTGATATCTTATAATAAGATTTAAACATAGTATTGGAAACATTTATTGTGCTAAAAATTAATGTGATTTTTCAATTTTACTCTCATAACATATATTATACTCATTCTTTCTCCCCTCTTTATTTACACTTGTTATGTAGGGTACAATGGAAATTAAACATTTAATTTATTATCTCAACTTTTGCGTGTCATCTCTTATAATGTTGGACCAAAATAGTTCTCCTACTACTTCTTATAATGTGGACGAGAGGGATCGAGTGATGGAGGGCTAAGATCACATCCTTAAGCGAAGTTGGTATCTTGCGTACGAATGACCCACTTACAGGGAATTGGTTCTTTACTCTTAAAAAAGATGAGTAGGGGAGATAGTCATATATTAGTCGTCAAATTTAATATCCGAGGGTATAGATTTAATTTAGATTATACTCCCTCTGGTCCTAAATATAAGACCTAATTCACTTTCTTTGGAAAATTCTTTAAAAAACAAAATAAGTTAATTATAAATTGATTTACCTAATTTTTTTCCCTTAAACTAGTTTATTTTACCTACAAACTAATGGATAATCGAAAAATATATCAAATATGTCATCATTTAATAACTTATTTCGCAACCTTAATCGCTCCAAAAAAAGTCAATTAGGTCCTATATTGACCGGAGGTAGTATATCTATTAGAATATCTTTAATAAATACAAAATCTAGACTATTAAGATGAAATTTAATGACTTAAAATAGGACTAGCTAGCTCTCGCTACTCATCATTTTAATGAGTAGAGAAAGATGAGTAAGGAAATCAGATAACACCTCTTACATATCAACATATGTTTATAGAGGGGTCTTATGTCTATTAAATGTTCTGATGGGCCTCAAATTTAATTGCTCTAGAATTGAAATGTCCAAACAAAAAGTAAAAGTTCACTAAGACCCTAGCATTCGGCGAAAAGCATTTTACGTTTGCCTATTGGATTTCGCCACATGCTTAGGATGCAATCCTACATTATTACCTGCCTCGTACGAATTCTCCGAAGTGGGTCTTTATCATTTGCTCAATCCCAAAGTGCATCATCATCCATAATTTTACAAGTCAACTCCCTACCATAATGTCATTTTCGAGCTTCTTTTATCTTTGTTCTCTTTACTGAAAGAGTTTTAAAAATATGTTTTTGTTTTTCTCGCCAATAAAGTATTACCTTGTTTGAGTTTGGTTACCAACAATTAAAATTGAATATGCAATTAATGCTTTAGATTTTAGGATTTTAATTCAGATATTATAATTTGGAGGGGGTGGCGGTTGCAGGTTGCAGGAGGGTAGGAATTATTACAGGGGGAGGGGGTGAGAGGGATGGGTGAGTGGGTGTGTGTAGTGTGTGAGTTGTGATCCATTAAATAATTTGAACGGTTGTAGTAAAAAATAATAATTTGAATGGCTGAGATGAGGGGAATAGGAAAGAATAAGAGAACAAGGAATAGGAGGGAGTATGACTTTTGTACCACATCAAATTCTCCTCCTCTTTTTGCATCATTATTTTTGTTTTATATGACATTAATTTTTCTAAAGATAGTAATGAAAATGGAGAAAACTAAAGAAGATATATGTTTAATATGTTTAATTCTAATTAAGTTACATAAATATGTTGAGATAGTTTGAGGTTAAATAATACTCCTTCAGGTCCTAAATATAAGTCACTTACTACCCATTTTTATTGGTCTTTTTTATAAATCACTTCTTGGTGTCCAGTGTGCATTAATTTATTTTTTCCATATATACCCATATTTAATAGAAGTAACAGGAGAGAGTAATAACAGTTAAAAGTTTTGGAAACAAGTGTAATAATTGGGGGTAGTATTGGAAATTACTTGAATTTTAGGACAAACTAAATGTATTTAACCAATTTTATTGGTATGTGAAAAAAATTAGTTGGTGACTTATAATAAGGGCCGGAGGGAGTAACATTTTTTGCTCATGCGTGGGGTTGCGTGCGGGATATAAGGAAGTCGTTCTTGGGAAGAACGACTTCTAAAGTCGTTCTTGCCAAGAACGACTTCCATATATGTAGCATATTGGTAAATAAGTTTTTTGGTGTAGCATATTGGTAAATTTTTCTTGTTTCTATAGCATATCAGTAGAAGAAAAACCGGCTCTTCACATATTAATTTGGTATGCATATTAAATAGTGTGAATCATTTATCTAGAGATTTTTGAAATTTAGAAGGCATTTTCTATCATTTCCTCATAAATAAACATATTATAAGATATAATTAGCCAAATAAGCCATCCATATAAACAAAAATAAGGAATCATTATTTGAGGAAATAGTAAATAGATAGATAATTAATTAGTAAAATATTTTGAGCATATATATAAAACTGAAAATAGAACCGTAAACAAGTTCATTATAAGTTATAATTTCATTTGCTTGAAAATTTCTCTCTAAATTAGTGTAGTTGAGTTTAAGAAAATATATAAACTATTTCATGATTTAGCGCCTAGTGTTGTTTACTTAATTTACAAAAAAATGAACAAGATCTCATTTAAAATGGAAGGGTAAAACATACACTATAAAGTCAAACATATAATAATAGTTAAACAAATAAAAAAAAATGGATGGATATTAGATTAAACAATTAACCTCCAAATTTATGAACAAATAAAGGTAAAATAATACGCTTTTCACCCAAAAAAGGGTGAAATATTGATGGAAAATAAACAATTAAATACAAAAAACAAAATAGGAAAAAAATTCATAAAAAGAAATGAATCTAAATAAATGATTAAGTGTAATAAAACTAAATATTTTTAACCATATAATTAAAATTACTCTCATAAATTTGGCAAATAGGAGGCAGACTATATTAGCTCAAATGATATATTAATAGAGAAAATATAGAGCATGTGCAAGGAGCATATAAGATATCGGCCATTCTTCTTTCCCTTTGACTATTGACTGAAGAAAATTTTGAAACAAAAACTCCATAAACAAGCAATAAGGCTAAACTATAAAATAAGGTCAAATATGTTAATAAACTCATATATGCCACCATATTATAGATGATTAGCTTTTTCATGACTATATCAAAAGTTATAACGCATCAAGCAATACTCAAATTCTAGAATATGAACTTTCTATCTTGAATTATGACATCCATATCTTGAATTATGACATCCAATTGAGTAAAAACTTGAAATTCAATAAGCAACACAATCAAAAGTAATTGGAAACAAAAGGAACCTTACCTCATCCACAGCCCACTTCCCTGAAGTGTCCAAAACAAGTGCAAAACAAAAGCGAAAAAAATAAAAACAGAGGCAAGGAGTGAGATTTTAGATTTTTCTTGATTTAATATGAAACATATTAACAATGCTTTATAAATAGAACTAGAGAAGGAGTGTAATCCAAAATTTGTAACGCTTTATTTGATTATGTTTGTTTTACTCCTCTTATGAAAGTTTTTAGTAATCCATATAAATATTGGACAAAAAAGTAATCCATATACAAATCAATAAAAAATACTCGATTCATTATTTATCTATATTAGAGCTAAATTTTTTTAAATAATTTCCCTCAAAATTTACCTGAATGAATAAATATCTTAAAGAAAAGAAGAATAAAAAGTAATATTTTTAAATTAGCAAATTAGAACACGAGGAGGGGAAGGATATTTTAATGAGATGAGGCTTACCAACTGTTAAACAAAAAAGCAGTGCGACAATGACATGAAAATGTCAAGAATTTAAGCATCATATTCATTCATGCCCATGCATATCCATACCTGAGGTTTATACTTTATATATAGATATGTGTGTGTAGGCATGTCATCATAACTTTTTAATCTGAGAAAGCCATATATTATGGAAAACATATTGGTTTCAGAAGCCAATAGCAACAACATGGACGCCACTATGCCCTCCCTCCGACAACCTTCCAACACCTCCGTGGATTTGGGGGCTTTCGACCTCGACGAGGCTCTCTCCTCCGCCGCTGACTCTTGCCGCCGATTCGCCATGTATCAGAGCTTGGTGGCAGCATTGCCGTCAACTGGACACGTGCATGGACGCCAACTAGGCTGCTTGCTCCGTTTGCATGGAAGGCTTTGATGGCGGCGGACACGTGTACACCACTCTGGCTGCATCATCTCTTGGATCTCTCATTCCAACTCTTGTCCCCTTTGCCGCTCCCTCATCTTCCTCCGTCATTCTCTTTAGTTAATACGCCTATACCAAATTTAATTTTCTACCCTTATATTACATATGGTTTAATTGCTTATTGCCTTTAATTTTATATCAACATGAATATTTTTATCTTTATGTTTTCTTCTCTTATAATACATATAGGGTTTAATTGCTTATTATTCTTCATCCTTTAATTGTGTTTTTGTTTCTGGAAAATTCATGTATTATTGCTTCAATATTTAACTCATGGAGGAAGCGACAAAATTAAAGGGGTTATATATATGTTTATATAGTGGAACAAACGACGTAGGCGAAGAAGTAGGCAACTGATGAAAGAGTGCGCAGTGGAGGGTGAAGGGCACATGTAAACGATCCAGAATTTCATCCGTAGCTGTATATAATTCCTTGAGTTTGCTGAAATTTAATATATGGAGTATATCCTTCCCGGTCGGGACCCCTCATTTTCTTTTCTCTACGTTTCTCCTTGTTTCCCCTTATCTCTGCCGTCTAAGTAATCCAATGCTTCACACCTCTCTCACACCGCACATCCCACTCACAACATATATTTCCCCCCTCCCCATGATTTCCTCCTCATCAACCCCCAAATCTCTAGCATTAATAACAAACTTTATTTTAAATAATAATATATGATATAGTAGCCTTTTTTGGAATGTATTACCTTAATTTATAGAATAAACATACTTTTCAAGAATTTCATCAAAAAAATTATCAATGTTGCCCCATCCAGCTATAATGCATGAATAAAATTGATAGAATAAATTAAATAAACAGACATTAATTGATAAATTAATTGATAGTATAAATTAATAAACAGGAAAATTGATAAAATTGATAGTATAATATTGATATGTATGAATATCAATATTATATGTATCTTTCAAGAATTTAATCATAAAGTTACTTGTTAAAAAACAAATGGTTTCATTATTTATTTGCATTATAGTGGCTAAAAAACAAAAATATCACTTGATAATTTTGTATCTTCATATGAGGAAGTATGAATAAAATGGTTGCATTACAAAAAAATAAAATTGATCATCAGTAAATATTGATGAGTCATAACTGCCAATAAAATAAAAGGTCTTATTTGTTGAGTTCAGAGGAAGAAGATGCTTGGAAATTTCATAGCTTTATATGTGTGTTGATATCTGATCATGAATCTGCAATAAATTGTATCATTATAGTCGTTAGTGATCAACTTTATTTTAAGAAATTTGCATCAGACTTTTTAATATGATTTAATTTAGCTAATGCATGGGTGATCAACTTTGTATTTGATATTGAATATGTAAATAATTTTTGAAGAAGAATATGCACCATGTCTTGCTGTCAGACACGTTTAAAATGATGAAAGAAAAAATAGGAGTTTTTATGATTAAAAAATATAATATTGTTGACTATTTTAGTTTTATTAAATTTCTTATGATTTAAAATAGAGATTTGGGGTTGATAAGGAGGAAATCGTGGGGAGGGGGGAATTATAAGGTGTGAGTGGGATGTGGGGTGTGAGAGAGGTGTGGAGCATTGGATTACTTAGACAGCAAAGATTAAGGAAAGTAGTGAGAAACGTAGAGAAAAGAAAAGGAGGGATCCCGAACCGGTATCCGATCCGTCCTAATGACCTCTTGATTGTAATACTCACTCGTCATAATGACTCATGTTGCACGGGAGGAAAGTGCTTTTATACGTTAATTTACCATGTCCACCAAGGTTTCCAACAAGACTTTTACTTTAATTTGCAGCTCTAGTGTGAACTTTTCAAATATTTTTTAAAATGAATGAAAAGTCTAGGTAAGAAAAAAACAGAGAAGAAATGTTGAAAATATTGTGTGAGTGTGTGATAAGGAACAAGTCCCAAATTCTTAGAAATTGTGGGGTCCAAATTATACGTGAATTTAGATTCTTATAAGAATTAACTCATACAACAATGGGTCACATCACATGGAGATTCAATCCAGCTACTCTGAGCAAAAAAAAAAATCCAGCTATTTAACTCATTCATTTGTATGAGTTAAAATGTTGATTAATCACCTTTTATTAGGATATATTTTGTGCAATGTGAAATTAAGTTTTGGGACAATAAATTGTCATATACTCATATGTCATACTCTCCAGATTGGGAATTCTAAATGAAAAAAAACTGATTTTGTGGATCACATTAAATGTGCATATGGAAGTTGTAATAATGTGATTTTGGGAAGTAACAGGTTTTGAATATCAATAATAATGAAATTCTTAAATTTACTTTATACTATTAAAAAACGAAGGTGTTTCATTGCTCTAAACACTATTCATGAATGACATTGAATTGCTTTAATTTCCTAAACCATCCGTTGCCTAATATTGACCACGTTTTAGTAAGAACTGGGATGGATGGATTTAATAGCTGATTCTATTAAATCTGCCAACGCAGTGAGAGTGAGAGACTGCTTGAGCATATCCAACATATATATATATTTCTGATAAAAAAAAATATATAAATTGTTTTGGGGCATACAAAATGGTGCATCAGAAGAGTAGAGTTCTTGACCAATGGGTAGTTGGTTGAGCTGGTAAGTGGGCTACAACCCCCGTAAGGATGAGAACATGTGTTCGATTCCCGGGAAGCGCTCTTATTGGGAGAGGGGACAACCTTGCCTATGTGGGCAACACTCCTACCCCTCGAGTCCGGATTAAACCGGGCGGTGATTAACCAAAAAAATAAAAAAGAAGAGTAGAGTTCTTGTATATATGGCTCTTAGCTCTAGAGTTTTAGAGCACTCTTCTTTCTCTTCTTACATATTTCTGTCTTACTAAGTTTATCATCTTTCGCAGTAGTTTTGTTCACCTTGTTTTACAGGAAGATTTCGTTTATTAGGAAGCACCACGACTTCTTTTGTCGGTGGTCGTAGAATAACTTTTAAGGACAATACGTGTCCTTGAGGATGCGAGACTCGAACTGTGTTTTAATTTCATTGTTTACAGGTATATATTGTTGTTGACTGGATATATTAGCACTAAAGAGGAGTTATTAAAAGATATCTATGGAATTATTTGATGGTTTAGGAGCTAACGCCAACAAGAAATATCTATGTTATAGTGTTGAATAGTTACAAGATTATCAAATCCATTTTAATTTAAACATGTGTACTGTATGTAGACAACGCTGACCACAACGACTTTGTACAATCATAAAACAAAACTGATGAGTAGACCGATTAATGGAATGTGACAACACTACCTAAGGATGAGTTAGTTATTTTACCCATTCTTTTCTCAATAAGTAGAGTTGAGATTTCAGACTAGCTTGATTTAAATAGACCAGCTCAACCCAACCCAGTTTAAAAATTGGTCAGCTTGTTTTCAACCCGTTTTAATTTGGACTTAACTTTTCTCAACACAATCCATTTTTTCTATGCACTTTCTGGTCAACTCAACCTAACCCACTTTCCTGATAAAAAAAACCTAACCCACTTTAAAAGCGGGGTAGCCCGCTTTAAACCCTTTTTTACTTGGGTCAAACTTTTTGCAATTCAAGTTGTTTTTTTCTATGTTTTTATGGGTTCAACCCAGTGGGGTTAAGCTAGAAATTCTAGCTCTAAATCCAAGTACCACCTTAGAAAATGATGGTCGGGTAGGCATATAAACCTAACAACAAGATTAGACAAAACAAGAGGAAATTAAAATGGCTTCTTATGATCTTCTTTGCCATCCTAGAAAATATGAAGATGGATAGAAGGTTAAGATGTGTTTTTAATAGGGGGAGGAAACGGATAACGGGCTGGCCCATAGCCATGGCCGTATCCGCCCATGTAGTGTTACACGGGTACGGTTTTTACCCGTATCCGTGTACATACCCGTTTTGTCCGTTCAAAACGGACATGAACGGGTACGGGTATAACGGGCGGATACCCGTTATACCCGTTGAAAAATCATTACACCATACACACTTAAAAGTATTCTGAAAACAACTGAAGCAAATAACTATAACATTGTATCACTGTATAAGCACAGTTCAAAGCATTAAAATCTGAAACAAAATATGAAGTAAGCAACTGTTCAAAGTTCATATTGAAATAAATTATTGTGAATGGAATGGCTTGAGTCTTGTGAAGTATCAAAGCTGAATATGTCACTACTCACTAGAGAACAGCTAGTATAATCCTTAAAGTGGGGTAATATAAATACTTAATCCATTGTTACAAAATATCAATTCATAATTCCATATGACATCCATTGTTCGAAGATGGACAACATCCTAAATTGAAGAAGGGGAGGGGGTCCTTATTCTTCTTCACAGTACACACCTATACGGGCGGGAATAACTTACCAGTGCCCCAGCCCGTATCCGGATCCGTTTAATGATAAACGGGCGGGGCCCGCCCGTTATATGAACATGACCAGAACAGGCGGGCCCAATACGGTTTTTTTTAAGAAACGGGCGGGCGGGGCCCGCGGGTAGAGGCCCAAATCCTCACCCCTAGTTTTTAAAATCAAAATATACATAATATAAGACTCACATCTTTTTTAGAGTTAAAATCTAAAATATACTTATAAAACTATAAAAATGAAACCTAATTGGTGGGTGTGAATGTTAAGTATTTTTGTTTTTGTTTTGCCAGAAAAGTGTAGTGCATTGATAAATAAGCAAAGAGTACATAAGTTTAGAGTCTTAAGTAAGAGAAACAAAACAAACAAAACAAAGTAAAGACAAACTAAACTAATCTAAAGCAACACTGTATGCAGTCAACCACCATCATCACTTGGTGTACCAGAGGCATCTTTGAGGAGAAGAGCTTCCAAGTCTGCGGGGGGACAAAGGAGCTAGTCCACCGGGCATGACCTGGATAAGGAAGCATGTGCTAGCCAGTTAGCGACAGCGTTAGCTTCTCTCGGAATCCATTTGAAAGAATGGTTCCTAATGAAAGATCCATTTGAACGGATGTTATCAAGGATAACATCACAGGTCCAGTTAGGAATACTATCAGGCAGAGATAGGAATTTCGCAAGGATTTGACAGTCTGTTTCAAACAGAGTGTTGTGCAGCTCATTCTCCTTGGCAAAAAGAATTGCAGCCTCCAAAGCTAGACATTCAGCATGCAGGCTGGAGGAGGCAGAGATGATGTGAGTAACACCATCTAGGAGCCAGCCCGAAGTGTCTCGTACAGTAAAGGCTATGGCAGCTTCATTTGTTTCCTCGTTGAAGGCAGCATCCGAGTTAATCTTGAGCCAATCCAGATCTGGCGGCTTCCATTTTTTGAGAGAGGTAGAGAAGTTGGAAATCACACCTTAGGAAGGGGGAGATGTAGTAAGAGCATTTGCATCCCAATATTCAGCTAGAGACTTACCTGTTTGAGATAGGATAAAAGCACAGTCAGTAGGAGAGTTACTATACACAAAAGCATTCCTGCATTTCCAAATGTGCCACATCAAGGTGCATAGATAGCCTTTCTCCCAATCACTGAGCTTGAGACTAGTAAGGCATTCAATAAGCCAATGGTGAAGATTAAAGTTGGTTTCTGAAGGAATGAGGAAGGTAAAGGGACATGCAAACCAGAGTCTTCTTACCCAAGGACATTGGCAAAAGAGGTGGGGTAAAGTTTCAGGCTTTGATTTGCAAATCATACAGAGGTTGGTTTTACTGCTGTTTCTCTTGAAGAGGTTGACAAAAGTGGGTAAGGCATCTGAAAAGATTTTCCACATGAAGAATCTTATTTTATTTGGAACTTTGAGTTTCCAGATAGTTTTCCATAAAGGGTTGAGGTTATTGGAATATGAAGAGGAGGGTTTGCTGTGATCTCTCAGTATGACATTATGGGCAACTTTGTATCCATCTTTGACAGTGTAAGTATGCCACTTCCCATAACACAAAAGCCACTTATCAGTACTAGTTATGGACCTATACCTGGAGTTCAGGATTGCGTGCCTTTCATCATCTGATAGGTATTCATCTATGGGTGATAAATCTCATCCAGTTTCAAGTCGTAAGGCTGCAACCTTTAGAGTCTCAAAACAGCTCAGGGGACAATGATGGAAAAGGGTTTTACCTGGTAGATTTGGGATCCATGGATCATTCCAGACGCATGTGCTTTCACCATCACCAACACTAGCAAGAAGATTTCCTTGTAAGACTTTTCTGCCTTCTAGTAAGCTAGACCACAGCCAGGAAGCTCGAGTGCCTTTTTTGGTATTCATGAAGGAACATTTTGGGAAGTATTTTGCTTTAAGAATTTGAGCCCAGATCTGGTCAGGTTCCTCTCTTCCTGCATCAGAAAGGAAATTCTGTTTCCAGCCTTGAATTCTCTTCTTAACTCTATCAATAACAAAGTTAAGTGCTCTCTTTTTTGAACGACCCTAAATGATTGGAAGACCAAGATAATTGCCTGGAAGATCAGTAGCAAATACCTGAAAAATATGGCCAATTTCTTCTCTCAGCAAGGGATTAGTATTTTGCGAAAAAATACAGGCAAGATTATTGAAGTTAATGAGTTGGCCTGAAGCATCACAATAAAGGTCTAGAATAGCCTTCAATCTCCTGCAAACATTAATGTCAGCCACTAAAAACATGACAGAGTCATCAGCGAATAGGCTATGAGTAATTTTTGGGAAATTTCTTGCGATTCTAATGCCGGAGATTAAACCAGCTTGTTCAGCATTCTTAATTAAGCAGGAAAGAACATTGCAGACAATGATAACCAAATATGGTGATAAGGGATCGCCTTGGCGTAAACCCCTTTGAGGTAGTACAGAGGCAAGTCTTTTACCAGATAACATGAGGGAGAAAGAGACCGAATTGATGCACCATAAAATCCTTTGGATCCAATTTTCACAAAAACCTATCTTTTTAAGCTCAACACACAAAAAATCCCATTCTATGCGGTCAAAAGCCTTATTCATGTCAAGTTTTAAAGCAAGCTCAGCAGTACCAGATCTTTTGTTTTTCATGTGGTGAAATATTTCATGGATGATGATCAGATTGTCCGGAATGAGTCTTCCTGGGACAAAAGCTCTTTGATTTTCAACAATAAATTTACTAAGAAGAGGCTTCATTCTATTTGCAAGCACTTTAGAAAAGATCTTATAAGAGAAATTGCAAAGGCTAATTGGTCTATAGTCACTCATGGTTTCAGGGCAGTCTTTTTTTGGGATCAAAACCATATCAGTTTGGTTAATCTCCTCTAAAGGGAAACCAGTGTCAAAAAATTCCTTTATGAGAGAACATACCTGACCGCCTATAGTAGGCCAAGCTTTCTGATAAAATGCACCTGTGAAGCCGTCAGGACCAGGGGCCTTAGTGTCACCAAGCTCAAAAACTGCTGATTTGATCTCTTCATTGGAAATAACTCTCATGAGGAAGGAGTTATCTTCATCAGAAATCAATGTGTCAATTCCCTCGAGGATGTGGGTGAAGTTTCTGCCTTCTGTAGATTTGAATAGATCAGAGTAAAATTGAGCAAAATTATTACCTATCTGATCTTCATCTTCAATCCAGGAATCATCAGTTAAACGAAGCCGAGTGATTCTGTTACGACATCTTCTTTGAATAGTGGTCATACGAAAAAATTTGGAGTTTTTGTCTCCACATTTAAGCCACTGGATTCTTGATTTTTGTGCCCAGTAAGTCTCTTCTTGGTTCCAAAGTTCAGTAAGCTGCCACCTCAAATCAGTGATTTTACAAGCACTATCGTTATTCCAGGGACCACTGAGAATATTCTAAATCTGGTCCAAGGTTTTGTTAATGATTTTTGCACTGTTTTTGAACTTTCTTTTTGACCAGATACTAAGTTCTTTTCCTAGTTCAGATAGGCTAGTGGCAAAGCTAGAAATTGAAAAGGTTTCAGAGTTACCAGGCCACTTGCTTTTGATAAAATCATCGTATTCTGGGTGAGACAGCCACCGTAGATCAAATCTAAATAAATATGGGGCATTTATTTGAGTCTTTGCAAATGTGCAGGGGACAATGATCAGAACCAATAGCCTCAAGGACCTTGCAGCGTCCATTGGGGAAGGTGTTTTTCCAAATGCAATTGGAGATTGAGCGATCTAGTCGCTCTCAAATAAAGCCTTCCCCTTCTCTGTTATTTAGCCATGTGAAGAAGCAGCCTTTAGTATCCAATTCCACAAGCTGATTAGTCATCATACAATTCTGAAAGGGCTCAAGATCACGGATAGATTTGGTTCTTCCTCCTTCTTTGTCAAAGCTGTACAAAACATCGTTGAAGTCACCAAAGATGAGCCAGCCTTTGCTTTCTCCAGGATTAAGTCTAGAAATATTTCTGCACCAACGTTCTTTGGTTTTGCAATCATTAGGGCCATAAACCCATGTGAGTGCCCCCCAGTTCAAGCCATCAATGATTAAGTCCTCAACATGAATAAAGAATCTGCCAACTTTTCCAATTTGAAGCTGTGAATTTGCTTTCCACCATATTGCCATACCACCAGAGCGGCCCATAGGTTCAGAATACATCCCTGAATCAAAGTGAAGCTTTTTCCTAATTTTTTCAATTTTCTTATAAGACATTTTTGTTTCAGATAAGCAAACAATATCCACCTTATATCTTAGGCATTGGGACCTTAGATTTCGAACCGTCAAGGTGGTGCCCAAACCTTGACAGTTCCACCCTATAATCATTGGGGGCCGGTGACTGGAGAAGGCCAGTCACCACCCCTGTATCCGTCAGTAGAATTAGAACCACTCGGCAGATTAGAAGTTTCTTCTTGAGGAGGGAAAAGAGCGCGACGAGATCGAGAAGAAACAGGTTTTTTGCGATGTTTCCCCAAATCAGATGTACCAACATTAAATATAAGGTCATAACCATTGTATGGTTTTCTGAGATCTGTGGGAGATCTATTACCATGAGAGTACTGGACTTTACCTGGAGAATTGGTATTGTGAGGATCCCATGAGAATTTCTGATCAACCAACAAATTCGCGCGAAGGGTCCGTTCATCCGAGGCGGGAGAGCTGTGTTCATGTGGTTTCTTTCTCTTAGGAAGAGGAGAGTCGCGAGAGTCATCAACCTTTCTTTTTAACTTAACTTGGGAGACTTGGCTTACTAGAGCAGATAAAGCTTCAGGATTCGGATCTATAGAGGGAGTTGCATGAAGAACAGAGAAGCCACCATCCAGTTGTTTATCAGTTGTGACGCTACTGGGTAGGTTGATGTGGGAAGCATCGAGTGGGGACTGATCATTAGGCCCATCTTGCGTGTCTAATTCATGGATTTGGACTCCAGTGGGCCTATGCGAGGAAAGTCTAATATTGGCCCAAATATTGACATAGTTGGCATTACTGTGGTGCAATAGAGAATCAAGCCTTTCTCTCTCTTGGGCAAGTAGACTGTTGCTACCTTTGTCAAAATTGGAAAACATTCTTCTTTTGTCTGATGAGATAGAAACACGTGGGGTTTCTAAAATACCTTTGACTGATTGGTTAAAAAGTCCCTCATGGGTCCCACCAAAATCATTGGGAAGAATGTTTGAAAATTGAATGTCGCTGTTGGTTTCCCCATGCATGCAATTAATACCTCCACTATCCCCATGCAACTCTTGGGTGTCCCGATGAGAAGGGCAGTGGGATTTTTCCGGCGAGATGGGACGGTGGCGGAGCGCTGCGCACACATCTTGGAATTGAAACGATCTCTATGTTCCAAATTGCAAATTTCATCCTCGTCAAAATCACATTCCTTAGATTCATGACCTAGCTTACCACAAAGAAAACAGAACCGGTGGAGCTTTTCGTACTTCGCCTGAATCCAAATTGGATTAGAGAGAACCCCGCCCACAGGGGGCCTCTTGATTAGGAATCCCGGGATTAAAGGCTTGTTAACATCAACTTCTACTCGGATTCTTGCAAATTTCCTGTAATTAAACTGACCTTCACCAGGCATTTCTATAGAAAACACCTTTCCAATCTGGTTGCCAAAATACATGAGATTAGGCCGGAGGAGGGCCTCAGGAGGGAGATTGTGCAACTGAACCCAAAAGGGGCAAGAGGAGATCTGAATATCTTCATCTCCAACAAATATTCCTCTTGGCCGAATACTTAGCATATGGTTTCTGATAATCCAAGGTCCCTCTTTTAGAACCTTTTTAGCGTCTTCAACATCGATGAAAGTGAATGCAAAGAGGTTGACACCAATATTACTTATAACAAAATCAGCATTGGGGGTCCAGGCTGCTTTGAGTTGTTCTTTTATGCCCATAAGATTAACTTTCTTTTTTGAAACTATGCGACCCACAAGTCTTTTTTCGTAGTCGTTGGTGCTGGATTCATCCTTCCAAACCAGGCCCTCAAAGGAGAGTGTGGACATGGTTGTGGCAAAGATGCTAAGAGTAGGGCGGAAGGGATTTGAGAGAGTAGACACGTGAAGTGGGGGCGAAAAGTGCAGTGTGAGAGGGAGGAGAGGTAGGGAGGAGAAAGGAAGTGAAGTGGAGAGGGAGAGTAAAGTTAGAAGATTACTGCCATGGGAGTAGAGCACCAAGGGGGTGATGGGAGAAAACCCTAGTTTTGAAGTATTTTTGTTCATTAAACAGTGGATGGTTAAAAAGTTTGTTCTCTAGCACTTGCTAATGTAAAAAATTCACAAGCTAAGTGGGAAATGAAGCTAATTGGCTTTTCTCCTTTGCCCTTCCTCTCCTCTCCTCCTCATCTGCCTAAAATTTTAATTATATTTTTTTGGTCAATTTTTTATTTGATTTTATAATTATATTCTACATAGCATTAGTTATATTTTTGATAAATTATAGACAAAAAATGGTTCAACTTTTAATTTTATATGATTTTTTCAAAGATTTAATGTTTAAAAATCATATAATCTTTTACTACATTCTAGTTAACATACTCCTCTAGTCATAATTATAGGGAAGTGAAGGTTTAGATATTCTTGAGACAACTATTTAAATGAGTAAGATTTCATATATCAACTTAATATTCATTAATTATTATTAGAGAAAGGTTAACTAAGGATCATAATATACAGAAAGTGCATAAATAAACCTATATTTTTCATATTTTAATTTGTAAATCTTCAAACTCACCTTTTTAATTTTTATTGCTATATAAAGAAGATTATTGATTCATAATATAAATTATTTGCAAAAGTATTATTGCTTTTTTATTAATTATGTTCGTGTAATTAAATTTTAAATCTGACTTATAGTAGTTCTTTCATTTGAAACCTCATTGATAGGGATGGAGTTGAACATTATAATAATTTTAAATATAATTAGCAAATCAAGTATCATTCATTGGTTCATATATACTTCAATCCCATAATATAATATAAGCTTTTTATAATCGAATTCGGCTTCCTAAAAACTAGTTAAAATTAGTTAGAAAACAATAAATAGATAGGAAATATAGTTGTATTTCCAAAAAAAATGTCATTATTTATTAATGAATAAGAAAAAGAATCATAATAAAATAATAAAAAAAGTAATAATAAGAAAAGTAATGAGAAACAATATGATATAAATTCATTGCTTTTTGATAGCAGTATAAATTCATTGCTTAACAACAATATAATAACACGCATTTATTATTTACACCAACTTAAATAAGACTTACTCTTGTGACAAATTCATTAAAAAAGTGGACGGAGGGAGCATGAATTTGTTGAAACTTACAACTTAAAAGGGGGCCTTCTAATAACGACATCGATCAGAGTGTATGATTAAACTGAGAACGCGAGCATTATATAGAATGTGAAGTCAACGGTGATTCATGGTTTCGACTTTGGAACATTACATTTTTTATTTTTCTCAGATTTTATATCACTTGGTATGGTGTATATGGAAGTATAAATTATACTATATGATGGTATGAATTACTCTGATTCTAATTATAAGGTCATTTTATCTAATTTTATGTGTTTTTCCAATACTGCCTCTCTATTCCTTCTACCACCTCATACAATTTGTTTGTAAAAAATATACTACAATAATGATGGTAAGTTTGGAAAAAGATGGATAAATATATGAGAGAAAGTGAAAAGTGACGCTATAATTAGGACCAAAATAAATAGGATAAAATTGAATCTTAAAATGATATTATTTTAGGACCGGAGGGAGTACTCCCTTCATTTGATTTCTAAATATAAGATTACTTTTATATTTCAATTTATTTCTAAACATAAGATTTCGAGCTTTCTAATTTTCCCAACTTTTCCTTAATTAACTTTATTAATACTTATCAATAATAAATACATAAGAGATTGAAAATAGGGATAAAAGTATATGGTTTGGGCGAATTGATAATATCATTTGGTAATAATTAATTTAACTATCATTTTATCTAATCAATTTAAAAAAAGTGATCTTATATTAGTAACTACTCCATAACTGTACAATGTTAAAAAAGATACATGCGATGTGGTTTTTTTGAACTGATTTTTTTTTTTTTTGAACTGAAGTACATGCGATGTGGTTGAGTGATGCATTTGCTTGCGTCCCAACGCGGGCAGCGGCATGCAGCCTGCATTACAACTAACTAGCTCATGGGCTTCATGCTGCTGTCTTTCTGGTCAACGGTTTAATATGTCAATTTTGATATTTTTCTGAAAGTGTGTCAATTTTGACATTTGAATGAATTGAAGATAAGATAATAGGGGCAGTGCGGGAATGTTAATTATAGTTATTTTTAGAAGTGACATCATTCAATTTTTCAAACCCACGGAATTTTTTTAACATTTATTTATTATTATATTTTTAAGGATGAAAATAACAAGATAATTACTCCCTCTAGTCTTAAATATAAGACAACTATCAAGATTATTCAATTTGGTCATAATTACCATGACCACTTTCTAATATTTTTTAATTTTTCTCCAAATTATCCCTGCAAATGATCTTTGATTATAAACAAGCAAGTGAGGTGAGGATTAAGATAGATGATAATAATGCATTGATAATATCATGTGATTTAAACTAATGTTACCTATATCTTTAATCTAATCAAATAAGGTAAAATGATACTATTATATTCAGGATTGAAACGAGCATGTTATCCACAGGTCTTCTCATAAAGCATAACAAATGAAATCAAGTGGGCTTTCAAAGCTTCTTAAATAAATAACTTGATCTAATGATGTTTCCACCAATAAATCCACAACCTCACTTGCCTCACTTGCCTCGCGATTGCATTATATTATGATGCATGGTCCATGTGGAATCTCCGACAAAGATGCTCCATGTATGAATGATGGTAGATGTTCAAAATACTACCCAAGAAGATTTGAAGAGCAAACTGTTTTGGATGAACAAGGCTATCCCACATATAGAAGAAGGGACAATGGAAGAACATATGATAAGAAAAACATACCGTTGGACAATAGATATGTCGTGCCTTACAATCCAATGTTGTTAAAACTGTTCCAGGGTCATCTAAATGTTGAGAAGACAAATCAATCAAATGCTATTAAGTATCTCTTCAAGTATGTCAACAAAGGCTGTGATCGTGTTATAGCCGCTGTTTGTAGGAACAGTGGAGAATCAGACCAGAGCAATCAATATGATGAAATCACTCAGTATCTTAATTGCAGATACATTTCGCCGTGTGAAGCAGCTTGGCGCATCTTTGCTTTCCCTATCCATCATAGATATCCTCCTGTTATGAGGCTATGCTTTCATCTTCCAGACCAGCAGTCTGTAGTCTATTCAACAGATGAAAGCATTCCTGCTTTATTCAAAAAACCAAGGATTAAAGAATCTATGTTCATAGCCTGGATGTTGAAGAACAAAGAAGGAGGAAAAGCGAAATCTTTAAGGTATTCAGAGTTCCCCCGCCACTATACCTATGACAGACAAGAGAGAGTGTGGAAATGGAGAAGAAGAGGATTATGTGTGGGCAGATTGACACACACATCTCCATCTCAAGGAGAATTATATTTCTTGAGAGTTCTTTTGACTAAGGTTACTGGTCCTACAAGTTACGAAGATATCAGAACCGTTGATAATGTTGTCTATCCAACATTTAGGGAAACTTGCTATGCTCTTGGCTTATTAGATGATGATCAAGAATTCATCGATGCGATAAAGGAAGCTGCAACATGGGCTACTGGAAGGTACCTCAGAAGATTCTTTGTCAGTATGTTATTGAGTCATTGTTTATCGCAGCCACACACAGTCTGGAATGAAACAAAGACATTGCTAAGTGAAGATCTCTTATACATACCTCGAAATGATATTAGTCTATCAGGTCAGTGCTCTCAATTGTGGTTATTTTATAAAATAAATATTATTGACATTTTTAATAGTCTATTTCCATTTATAAATTGTAACAGATTAATAACAAATAAATGAGCCATTTAAAATAATATGACAACATATTAAATATCTCATACCATCGCAAAAAACTGTGTTGAAAGAACAGATTTTTTGATTACTTTTTCATGACTTTGCAGAGATCACAATTCAGGATTCCACAAGAGAAAATGCATGTTTGCACGAATTGGAAAAGCTGCTTTTAACAAATGGGAAAACTCTTTCAGACTATCCGTCAATGCCAAAACCAACTGGTGAGGATTTCATTGATGTAGGAAATCATTTGATACTTCATGAGTTGAATTTCAACAGGGAGGAATGTGCAGCACAATCAATTAATATGGTGAATTTGTTAACTGATGAACAAAGCAACATTTACCATCACATTATGTCTGCAGCAAATTCTGGAAAAGGAGGATTTTTTTTCGTTTATGGTTTTGGTGGAACTGGAAAGACATTTCTTTGGAATGCTCTAACTTCTTCCTTGAGAGCAAATGGTGAAATAGTGTTGAATGTCGCATCAAGTGGAATTGCAGCCACTCTCTTACCATCGAGAAGGACAGCTCACTCGAGATTTGCAATACCGATTGATATTAATGAAGATTCTACCTGTAATATATATGCCAACTCTCCCCTTGCCAAGCTTCTACAGTGTACAAAGTTAATTATCTGGGATGAAGCACCTATGATTCAAAGGCTGTGCATTGAGGCATTTGACCGTACTATGAGGGATGTTATGAAGGCTGATTTACCGTTTGGAGGTAAGTGTATTGTTTTTGGTGGTGACTTCAGACAAATTCTACCAGTAATTCCAAGGGGGACCAGGGCTGATATAGTAAATTCTGCAATTAATTCATCGTACCTATGGAGTAGCTGCAAAGTCTATGTACTTACCAGAAACATGAGGCTAAAATCAAGCAGAGATCCTGAAGAACAGAGGAAAGTCAAGGATTTTTCTGAATGGCTTTTGAAAGTAGGAGAAGGGAAGGTAGGGGACTCCATTGATGGTGTAGCTGACATTGAGATCCCAAAGAGTGTGCTTATAACTGAAACTGACAACCCTCTACATTCTATTGTGATGTCAACATACCCAAATCTTAATGAAAGATTGGTTGACTCACAATACCTGACAGATAGAGCAATTTTAGCTCCTACAATGGATGTGGTTGATGAAATTAATGACTATATGTTGACTCTTATAGATGGACAATCTGTTGATTATTATAGCTCAGATTCAATTTCCAAATCTGATGTAGAAGGTGAAGCAACAGAAGATCTTTATGACACAGAATTCCTCAATACCATTAAGTGTTCAGGATTACCAAATCACAAACTTGTGCTGAAGGTAGGGGTTCCTATCATGTTAATTAGAAATATTGATCAGGCAGCAGGTTTGTGCAACGGCACAAGGTTGCGTACAACAGTGTTGGGAAAACATTTCATAAAAGGTATTGCTTTGAATGGGAATAGTGTTGGGGAGGAAGTGTTGATACACCGCATGGATATGAATCCTTCTGATACAAAGCTTCCGTTCAGGATGAATAGAAGACAGTTTCCAATCATTTTGTCCTTTGCAATGACCATCAACAAGAGTCAAGGACAATCAATGTCAAATGTTGGGTTATACTTGCCAAACTCAGTATTCTCCCATGGACAGCTCTATGTTGCTATGTCTAGAGTTAAGACCATAGATGGGCTGAAAGTTCTCATACTTGACAAAGACAAGAAGCCGACTAATGTCACAACAAATGTCGTCTACTTGGAGGCATTCCAAAATGTTCATGGAAATGTGAACTAATATTTCATAGTTATTTTGATTGCAATCAAACTTAAAGCTTTAATTATTTATGCGCATGTTTAAGACTTTTCAATTACAACAATGAAATTTGGTAGCTATGTAATTTACTGCTTTTCATATCTTCACTTTGTTTTATTGTTCATACACAGGATTTTTTTCGTCAACTATATTTAACCAACTAGCATCAAATCATACATATATAATTACGTTGATTACTATATACTTAAATATCAAGTCCAACCATATTCTTTGCAAATAATAATATGACAACTACATCATTTTTGTTGACTTTCATTTGTCCCACGTGCAACGCACGGGGTAAATTACTTGTTCATTAAAAAAGTGGACGGAGGGAGCATGAATTTGTTGAAACTTACAACTTAAAAGGGGGCCTTCTAATAACGACATCGATCAGAGTGTATGATTAAACTGAGAACGCGAGCATTATATGGAATGTGAAGTCAACGGTGATTCATGGTTTCGACTTTGGAACATTACATTTTTTATTTTTCTCAGATTTATATCACTTGGTATGGTGTATATGGAAGTATAAATTATACTATATGATGGTATGAATTACTCTGATTCTAATTATAAGGTCATTTTATCTAATTTTATGTGTTTTTCCAATACTGCCTCTCTATTCCTTCTACCACCTCATACAATTTGTTTGTAAAAAATATACTACAATAATGATGGTAAGTTTGGAAAAAGATGGATAAATATATGAGAGAAAGTGAAAAGTGACGCTATAATTAGGACCAAAATAAATAGGATAAAATTGAATCTTAAAATGATATTATTTTAGGACCGGAGGGAGTACTCCCTTCATTTGATTTCTAAATATAAGATTACTTTTATATTTCAATTTATTTCTAAACATAAGATTTCGAGCTCTCTAATTTTCCCAACTTTTCCTTAATTAACTTTATTAATACTTATCAATAATAAATACATAAGAGATTGAAAATAGGGATAAAAGTATATGGTTTGGGCGAATTGATAATATCATTTGGTAATAATTAATTTAACTATCATTTTATCTAATCAATATAAAAAAAGTGATCTTATATTAGTAACTACTCCATAACTGTACAATGTTAAAAAAGATACATGCGATGTGGTTTTTTTGAACTGATTTTTTTTTTTTGAACTGAAGTACATGCGATGTGGTTGAGTGATGCATTTGCTTGCGTCCCAACGCGGGCAGCGGCATGCAGCCTGCATTACAACTAACTAGCTCATGGGCTTCATGCTGCTGTCTTTCTGGTCAACGGTTTAATATGTCAATTTTGATATTTTTCTGAAAGTGTGTCAATTTTGACATTTGAATGAATTGAAGATAAGATAATAGGGGCAGTGCGGGAATGTTAATTATAGTTATTTTTAGAAGTGACATCATTCAATTTTTCAAACCCACAGAATTTTTTTAACATTTATTTATTATTATATTTTTAAGGATGAAAATAACAAGATAATTACTCCCTCTAGTCTTAAATATAAGACAACTATCAAGATTATTCAATTTGGTCATAATTACCATGACCACTTTCTAATATTTTTTAATTTTTCTCCAAATTATCCCTGCAAATGATCTTTGATTATAAACAAGCAAGTGAGGTGAGGATTAAGATAGATGATAATAATGCATTGATAACACTACTACAGAATAACCCCTTTACATGCGCTCATTTTGGCCTTTACATGCGCTTAAAAAGCGCTGGCAATGTCGTCGCCGGGAAAGCTTTTACATGCGCTTTAAAAGCGCATGTATAGAACACCCTATACATGCGCTTTATTTAACGAAAGCGCTTGTATAAATACACATATACATACGCTTTATTAAGAAAAGCGCATGTATAGGTGTATATTTACATGCTCGTTTACCAAAAAAGCGCATGTAAATACTATTTTTTATTTTTTAATAATTAACAATTCTCCCACTATTTAGGGGTAATACATCATTCAACATGTAATCCACCAAAAGTAATGTATTCTCAACATCCACATAAAACATTATAATAGTATCAAAATAATAATAATGTCCATTTTCTCTATACATCAAATTTGAAAGCAGTAAAAAAAAGAGATTGGAAAGATTGTCTAATTGAAGATCTCTGACAAACATTCCATCTTCCCATTCCGAGAAAAGCAGTAAAAATTATCTAATTGAACATGTCCATCGAGGACTACTATTGGAGATTATATGCTTAAAAAAGGCAGCTTAAGGAAAAGCTGTTATTCCTAAATTTCTTGCAACAATTGAATGATCTCTAGTTCTGTAAAATCCCTTGATTTGGACAAATAGTCTAACACTGTCAGAGTTTCAACTAAATCAAGAGAGGTGGCAAGAGTTTATTTGAATCTGAATACAGTAGCTCACGAGAAACAAGGGTATTGTGCACAGACAATTGGATTGTATTTTCTAATGCGGCAGTGTGAAGAAATAAACCAACCTCTCATCAGCCCAGTAGGAAGAACGGTCAAGGGAAGGGAGGACTGGTGTTGCCTTCAAAATCTTAGCAATAGCAACCATGTCGCATATCTACAATCCAGAAGTTTTGAGACATTAATTATGCTTGCTAGATAACTTTTTTTGATAAACCATAAGCAAATAAGATAGTCATACCCCAAACCTCATCTGATTCAGGCCACCATTAGCATTTGTAAGAATGTAACCATTTGCATCTAGTTCTGTGAAAAGAAGTAGCAAGTCAGAGACAATAAAACTAAACAACATAATACACTAAGTGGATAGGTAAGAGAGGTATACATGATAACAAACGGTCATACTTTTATGATTTTTTGACTGGTCAACGCATTGAGTGTAATTCTCATAGCTGTGTACAGACGAGACGCCTGCTTCCTGAATAAAAAGCAGAGTTTATGCATACAAAAGAAAATAAATCTTTCGTAGATATTAAATAAAAAATGATTCATCTAAGTTATTTTATTTAAGAAGTAAAGAACTAAGTAAATATTAGTAATACACCTGACAGCTTAGAGCAAGACTTACTTCAGCCATGGCAGTCTAGCTGCCAATTACTCCTGTATTTAACATCTTCAGTGTTCGCTCAGCATCAACTCCTTCCAACCTATATGCATAATCATGGGTCCTTTGCTGCATCAGATCAAGATTTCCGATGGAATCAGATAGATCCAGATAAAATGCAGAAATTACTTGTGAATTCAGTAAGATAAACAAATTAAAAACGCAAACAACCGTATTTTCAAATGAGAATTGACACAAACTGACATGCAATATAACCATCAATCAGACCATGGCCTACCCATCCAAATGTTGAGCTGTTTACAAATTTAGTGCAATAGTATCTATTACCAGTAAAAAGCACTAAATCAAAATAAAAGGGAAATAAAAATATAAATTACAGTTCTCATTTCAATGCATGATTGACTTCAAACCATAACAAAAATTACCAATACCATATTAATAGTCTCCCACTTCTATTAACAAAACGTGACCATGATCACTCCCAATTCTTAAAACTCAATAAGATTTTAATAACTCTATAACATAGACACGTGGTTGTCCATCTATATATTAAGTTATATATTCTGACATAGCAACAGCCAAGCTATCATAATAGAAAAGATATTAACTCCTCTCCCCTGCCAAAGAGTAGAGAGGAAGCATCACTGACAAAGACCAAAAAGATGAAGAACTGAAGCCTGATGTTCTAGATCAGAATAAACCAAACAAAAATAAAAAAATTCATTATATATTAAAACATTCAATTATAAGGAAAAACACATTAAACCCGTCACCACCTCCAAAAATTGAAACTTCCACATGTCTTTAAAGAAATAAGAACATAGATGTTTGCTAACCTGATTGGACTCAGCTCTTTCAATGGCAGATCCAAGCCAGCCAGTGGCACAAATCTTGAAAACACCCAAAACTTTCAACAATTACACATGCCCAATGACCAAATTTGAACTTCAAAAATCACCAAGATCAATTAGAATTATATGCAAGCATAAGAGCATCATCAATAGTTCCTTTATTATCTTCATTTCACTTTAACGAAAACAACTTCGGAAATCAACTAAGCAAGAGAAAAACTCCAAATCAAACAAAATCATGAAACAATCTTAATAACAGACCAAATAAGTAAGACATACCCATGCTTCATCCTTCACCCATTAGAAATCAATCAATTAGTGAATACAAAAGCACAACCTCTCTGGAATTCAACAACATAACAAACACCTTTTTAAACATCTTTTAAAATAATATATGTGTGAAGCAAAAAGGATATTTCACTTCCAAGCTCATAGATATTTAAACTTTATATTCTAGTCACTCTTACTCGTATCATTTAACAACAACTAGCATGATTTAAATAAGAAATTATCACTTAAGTTCAGCCATGACTATCGATCATTTAAATAAATGCATTAACATTCATGTTATATATACACACATTCCAGCCACAAATCAAATCAAAGGATACATGAAATTCTTATGAATCCCTAGCTCAATCAAGACTCTTTTAAATAATTAAAATCAAAATTTGAAGCCTACATTGTATCTTGAAAAATTATGGGACCCAGTTCCATTTAACCTACTTAAGTCACATATACACATATACACACAAATCAGCAACGCAATTTCTGAAATCCTAACTTCAACAACCTCAGATTTAGAGCCTAAATCCTTAAAGAAAATCAACAAATTTAACAACCCCAGTTCGGCCCTTTCTCAAACTCACCCGAAATCGTATAAAAGGAAATAGAAATGGAAAGATTTGATCTACCTGAGCTCAATGTTGCCAGATCCCGCCAAGTTTCGCCGTGACTCGCCGGAAATCGTCACCATAGAGGGTAGGCCGAAGATGAATCAAGAGAGACAAGGAAAATATGAGAAATAAAAAAAAAGGAAATTTAACTCGAAAAATGCAGTAAAGGCCAAAGCTTTTACCAATTCTCGCCGCATCCACCATGGGCTCGCCGGAAAACAAAAGAAAACTCAGAAACCCGACGGAAGTGAGAGGAAAACGAAGGGGACCGAAGTACACAGAGAAGATTTGAACCTGCTCAAGCTAGGATGGAGGATAACGAGGAGAAGAAGCTTGGGAGGAAGCTCAACCGTCGCCGGTGGCCGGCAAACACGCATGACGGAGAGGAGGGCGAAGGGATAGGGGTTTAGGAAAGGAGGGAGCCGACGGTTTGAGTTGAGAAGGGAGGCTAGGGTTCTGATATATACACATTGATTGGGGTTACCTTTATTCTTTTAATTAAAAAAAAACCTATGCATGCGTTTTAAACGCATGTAAATATTTCTCTTTACATGCGCTTACGAAACGCATGTATAGGCTTCTCTTCACATGCGCTTCCAAGTAAAACGCATGTATAGATTTTCTCTTTACATGCGCTTTATATAAAGCGCATGTATAGGTCTTCTCTTTACATGCGCTTTTACGTAAAACACATGTATAGTATATCAATACCTGCGTTTTTCCTTGAGCGCATGTAAAGGTGCGCTGGTATAGGGAAAATCTGTAGTAGTGTAATATCATGTGATTTAAACTAATGTTACCTATATCTTTAATCTAATCAAATAAGGTAAAATGATACTATTATATTCAGGATTGAAACGAGCATGTTATCCACAGGTCTTCTCATAAAGCATAACAAATGAAATCAAGTGGGCTTTCAAAGCTTCTTAAATAAATAACTTGATCTAATGATGTTTCCACCAATAAATCCACAACCTCACTTGCCTCACTTGCCTCGCGATTGCATTATATTATTAAATACAGGTATAACACTTTTTGGAAAAAAATTGACTAGGTAACTGAAAATTTGCTAATATGTAAAAATATAACTTTGTCCCTAATTAAATAGAGATAAACTTACAAAATTGTTGAATTTCAATGTAGAGTTAACAGGATTTAAACTTTTTCTTTATTTGTGTGAAACATGTTCAAAATGCTTTATAAATAGGAGTAGTGAAGGAGTATAATCCAAATTTTGTAAAGCTTTGTTTGATTATGTTTTTTTTTTTGCCAGTTGTTTGATCATGTTACTCCCTCGATCTAGTCTTCATTATATGAAAGTTTTAAGTAATCCATATAAATATTGGACAAAAAAGTAATCCATATATACAAATCAATAAATAATACTCAATTAATTATTTAATCAATATTAGAGCTAACATTTTTTAATAATTTCCTTCAAAATTTACCTCAATGAATGAAGATTTGAAAGAAAAGAAGAATAAAAAGCAACATATAAATTAGCGAATTGGAAGACAAGAGGGGCAGATATTTTAATGAGATGAGGCTGTCTAACTGTTAACCAAAAAGGCAATGCGACAATAACATGGAAAAAGTCAAGAATTTAAGCATCATATTCATTCATGCCCATACATATCCATACATATGAGGCTGTTTATATATATATATATATATATATATATATATATATATATATATATATATATATCCCTACATATGCCTAAATATATAGGCATGTCATCATAATTTTTTAATCTGAGACAGCCATATAATATGGATAACAAATTTGTTTCAGAAACCCATAACAACAATATAGGCGCCACCACCATGCCCTCCCTACGACAACCTTCCAATACCTCGGTGGATTTGGGGGCTTTCGACCTCGACGAGGCTCTCTCCTCCGCCGCTGATTCTTGCCGGCGATTCGCCATGTCTCAGAGCTTGGTGGCGGCGTTGCCCTCAGCTGGACACGTGGACGTCAACGCTGTTTGCTCCGTTTGCATGGAGGGCTTTGAAGGCGGCGGTGGGAACAAGCAAATAGCATGTGGACATGTGTACCACTCTGGCTGCATCCTCTCTTGGATCTCTCACTCCAACTCTTGTCCCCTTTGCCGCTCCCTCATCTTCCTCCATCACTCTCTTTAGTTAAATCCTATACCAACTTTAATTTTCTATCCTTAGATATATATCAACATGAATACATTTATCTTTATGTTTTCTTTTCTTATACTCCCTCCGGTCCTAATTATAAGTCGTCAACTACTCATTTCTCACATACCAAGGAATGATAGTTGAGTGTTAAAATTGATGCTTACTTTTCCACTTTTTCCAACTTCATCATTCATTTAATGATGTGTTTCACATTTTCAACTTTAAATCTTCATTAATGACAGGGGTAAAGTGGAAAAAAACATTTAATGCGGCGGTTAGTGACTTATATTAAGGACCAAAAATTAGAGGTAATTGGTGACTTATAATAAGGACAGGAGGGAGTAATACATATATAGGGTTTAATTGCTTATTATTCTTCCTCCTTTAATTGTGCTTTTTGTTTCTGGAAAATTTCATGTATTATTGCTTCAATACTATTGAATTCTTGGAGGAAGCGACAAAATTAAAGGGGTTATATATTTATATATAGTGGAACGAATGAAGTAGCAGGCGAAGAAGTAAGCTAATGATGAAATTTAAGAGTGTGCAGTGGAGGATGAAGGGTACATAACTACATATATATAAACGATCCAGCATTTCATCCGTAATATATATAAATCCTACAGTTTTCTGAAATTTCAATATATGGAGTATAATCCTTCCTAACGATCTCTTGATTGTACTCAATACGCATCATAATGACTTAGCATTGTTGCACGGGAGGAAAGTGCGTTTACTTTTTAAAGTTAATTTACCATGTCCACCATGGTTGCCAACAAGACTTTTGCAACTCAAATGTGAACTTATTGGTGTATTGGTATGTCTAGTTGATCCAAACATAATTTCAGTTTTTTTTAAATGAAAGAAAAGTCTAGGTAAGAAAATAACAGACAGCAAATGCCGACGTTACATGCGTTGAATATGTACAAGATTATTAAGTCCATTTTAATTTAAAGATGTGTACTGTGTGTAGACGACGATGACCAAAAAAGTGTAGAAGACGATGACCGCAACGACTTTGTACAAGCATAAAACAAAAATGACGAGTGGACCGATTAATGGAATGCGACAACACCCAAGGATGAGTTAGTTATTATATTACCCTTTCCTTTTCCAATAAGTGAGTTGGGGTTTGGGGCTATGATAAACGGATCAGTCCAACCCAATCCACTTTAAAAACGGGTTAACCTGCTTTCAATCCGTTTTAATTTGGACTTAACTTTTTGCAAAGCATAACACTTTTTTCTGTGCAATCTCGGGCTCAATAAACTCAAAATGCAAACTTTATATGTAAAGTTGAGATTTTAGATCAACATAACTTAACCACTTTAAAAGCGGATTAATCCACTTTTAACCTGTTTTAATTAGAGTTGAATTTTTCGCAATCCAAATGGCCACTTTTTTTGTGCTTTTTTAGGCTCAACCCATCAGAGTTGGGCTAAAAGCTAAGTCCAGCTCTAAATCTAAGTCTCACCTTAGAAAGTGATGGTGCAACAACAAGCATATAAACGACCTAACAACTAGGTTAGCCAAAACAAGAGATTAAAATGGCTTCTTATGATCTTCTTTGTCATCCTAGAAGATATGAAGATGAATACAAGATTAAGTTGGTATTTGAAATAAAAAATATACATTATATAAGACTCACATGATTTTTTAGAGTTAAAGTGTAAAATATACTTATATAAAACTGTAAAAATGAAATTTGGTGGGTAGACGTAAGTGGTAAGTACTCTCGTTCATTAAGTGGTTAAAATGTTTGATCTTTAGCTCTCGTGAATTTAGTAATTCACATGCCAACAATACCCTAGAGGGCAGAGATACCATAAATCTATTGATTCCATAGCCAATTGTCTATATGAGACTTTAAATCTCACTTGACAAGCGGGTAGAAATACCATAGGAAACCAAAAATTTATAGAAATTAAATGAAAAAAATGAAGAAAGTTAATTTTTGCTTACATAAACCAAAAAATAGTCCCATTGAATACTAGGGAGAAGGTGGACACAAAGAAAAACGAAAAAAAGATTCGAATGTTTAATTGAAGAACACTGAAAGGGCATGAAGTGTAAATCGGTATATTTTTTAATCAATTGATGAAGGAGTAAGTGCTAATGATTTGAAGTTACAAGCAGAATCAAAATCCATGACTTCACTTCCCATTCCATGGGGAGTTGTTATATTACTCACTTGGTGAAGTGCAAATCAGTATCAATGGCTTATGAGCTCACATGTTGTCTTTTAACGTTTGTTTGATTTTGCTGTTGGGCTTGGCTTTGCTCCTTACTGAAAAAAAAAACTTGCATCATGGACAAATATTACCGAAAGTTTATTTTAAAACTTTAACTCGGAGCTGCTTCTATAAAATTGTTTCTAGCTTTTATATATATATATATATATAAAGCAAACCTCTATTGATTTAACAAAGAATGATTATCAAAAGAATTTCTTAACAATATATTGATCATTTTTCCATAATTACACATTACATGTTGATGTATCTCAATAAAAATAATCAATTGATCTTATTTCAAAGAAATTTTAAATGTATAAGTATGATATGTAAAATTTGATATGGTGTGAATGTAAAAAATGTCTGTAGAAAACAAATCCAAATTAGGACCGATAATGTTTAAATTTATTTTATAAATAACCATGTAAAAAATCTTTGAAACTAAAAGGGAGGTTAACTTTCTCTTTTGAAATTCTAGACATAACATTGATTATCTAAAATTTATTTTGTTTATTATTGGTCTTTATTTTTTGATACATTTGTCATTGGTCTTCTTGCTTAATGGCTAATAATGGTACAGCCGTACAAACTTCTGCGGGCATAAAACAAAAAACAAGGAAAAAACGAAGAATGATAATTCAGTTTGACATTGATAAACAAAATAATAATAATTAATTTTAACATTTTATTTCACAACAAAATATGTAATTTTTTAAAAAATAAAAGCTTTGCCATAAAAGTAAAAAATCCCTGATCACTATGAGAATTTAAACTCCTTCCTATAATCATAATATAACATATAGTTACTTTTTTTAGAGAGAAATAAAACTAAACAAGTCACTTAATCATGACATATTTATATTATTAATTTATTATGAGATCACAAGCTTTTGTGCCAGAATGAGCGCTTCCAAGAAGGTTTTCCATTCAGTAAACGAACTGGTGCCATGAACAGCAAAATTCTTCCATTAGTAACTGTTATACACCGTTATACCTTAGTGGGCCTGGGCCTTATCGGAGGCCCAATACCAAAATAGACGCCCTTGGGGCGTCGACGATAACATCACCAACGACAGCAAAGGACCAATAACGTGATAGACGTGATAGACGCCCTATGGACGTCGAGGATAACATCGCCAATGCAGTAAAATGGAATGACTTGGTCGCCCACCTTTTTCGGAGTAGTCGCCCATCTTTTTCGGAGCACGTGCAACGTCTCTTACCCATAACGGCCGCCTATAATTTCGCAACTACCAAGACGAAGTTTCAACTATAATAAGGCCACGAACTCATTCAGAAGACACAAGCAATTCACTGCAATCATTCTCTCAGTCTCTTTCTCTGTATCCTTCTCTCTGATTATCATTGTACTCTGAGTTTAATCTTTGCGATCAAGGCATTTACGCCCAAGTTTGTAACCACCGTTGCCGGTGACCCCGTCTATTGTATTCAATCATATTATTAATAAAGAGTTTCGATTATTCATTCATATTCCATAGTTCCCCTATATTGTGCATCAACATTTTGGCGCCGACCGTGGGGACTCCGGCAACATTATTTCTAAAAGCTTCACGTTCTCTGAGTGAGCGAATAAAACTTTATGATGGAACAGCAATCAAAGACTGTTCCTAAGCCAACTAGCTCTTCTACTGACCTCCAAAAGGTCTTAGAAGCCTTGACCTCTCAGTCTGAACAAATGAAGCGTCTTGAACAATCCGCAGGAATTCAATCTGAGAGGATGAAACGTTTGGAGGAAGAAAACAATGAATTAAAATTGCACCTGGCGGGCTTAGAGTCCAAGAAGAACAAAAGAAGGCAGAGTGGACCCGAAAGGGAGATTCGCCAAGTGCCAAACCCAAATGATCACGAGCGCAACCCGAACGGTGATAAAGGTAATAAAGGTAAGAATACTGACAATAATGATATTCCTAATGATGAAACAGGTCGAGACGACGAAGAGGGATATGATGATTCACAGTCTTATGATAGTCGAGAACAAGGAGAGCAGTCCGCTCAGAAGTCACAGGCAAGGATCCTTCACAATCATCCACAAGGAGGACAAAAGAGGGAAGATGAAATTCTCTCTTTTGCCCTTCGAATGGAGAAGGAGGTCGCTGAGATAAAGAAAAAGATGTACTCGATTCCAGGTGTTCAAAAGCCACTTGATGCAGCCCGTCTAGGGAGTTATTCAGAATCACCCTTCATAGACGACATCGCATTTGCTGATTTACCTGAAAGATTTGCTTTTCCTACCATGCCAAAGTATGACGGCAAGTCAGATCCAGACCAACACTTGGCTCAGTACAGGCAGATTATGCTAGCAGCAGTCCTCCCAGCCGACAAACGACATGCAGCTATGTGTCGTGGATTCGGTATAAGTCTGATAGGCCCTGCCCTGATGTGGTGGACCAATCTCCCTCAAGGTAAAATAACTTCATTTAGTCATTTAACTGACATTTTTGTTGAACAATTTGCAAGCAGCAGAGTCATGGTTAAGACGTCAGACGACTTATATCGAATTGTCATGAGGCCGGACGAGTCATACAGAGATCTTCTGAAAAGGTTTACGGCAGAGATGGTAAGTATCCCAAATTGTGATCCTAACATCGCTGTGCAGGCATTTAAGAGAGCATTGCCGCCCACTTGCGGCCTCTATCAAGAACTGGTTTTGAAACGGGTGACGACTTGGCCAGAAGTCCAATCATACGTGTGGTCCCATATTAATCTTCAAGAGGACGACGCCAGTAGAAATCATGCCCTTAAAATGAATCAAGGACTGGCGACAACCAGTCTCCCCGCTAATTCAGTGATCGCCACAAACGCGGATAAGCCAGCTAATCAACAACAAAATAACTTGGGATCCACAGACCGCCGTTCCAAACGGCAACGAGGTAGAAATTTTCGTTTTCACCCTTATACTAACAATAATGAGCAGGGCGACAAACAGAAGAGGGATCCACCCCCTCCTAGATATGAAGAGTTCAACATGTCCATCGGACCAGCCGAAATGGTAAGTGCACTTGAAAAGATGGATAGGGTGAAATGGCCTAAACCTATGACGACGCCTATCAATGAGAGAGACACCACAAAATACTGTGACTACCACAAAGACGTCGGCCATCGAACAGAGGATTGTTGGAGGTTCAGAAAAGAAGTAGCCTTCCAACTTAAATACGGTAACTTACAACATCTTCTTAAGAACAATACTACTAACAATGCAGGTAGAGATCAGAGGCAGAACGCCCCAGCTCAACCCCCGCAGGCAATCAGAACGATTAACACAATCATCGGGGGGTCGGCAATAAGTGGGATGTCTTATTCTGCTGCAAAGCGACATGCGAGGTCTTTACCAAAAGAATTGGAATGGGTTAATGGTAATGTAAGTAATGATCAGGTGGTTGAAGGTCCAATAACCTTCAATGACGCTGATATTCAGAGCGTCCAGATGCATGACGACGCCCTGGTAATATCTTTACTAATAGCTAATTGTTTGACCAAAAGAATATTAGTAGATGCAGGTAGTTCCGTTAATATTATTTACTTGCAAACTGTCAAAGAACTACAATTAGAATCCCAAATAATTAAGGCTCCAACCGTCTTGGTATTTGGAAATGGAACGCCAGACAGGACGATTGGAGAGATATCTCTGATGACTTTTGCTGCTGGAATTAATGCTTTAGTCAAGTTTCAGGTAATGGACTGCCCGTCCACTTACAATGCTTTGTTAGGACGTCCCTGGATTCATCAGATGAAGGCGGTCCCCTCGACGTTACACCAATCAATTAAGTTCTCTACACCTTGGGGTGTGAAAGAGATCAAAGGCGACCAGAGGATGGCAAGAGAATGTTACCAAGCGGCATTGAAAGGCTTGGAACAATCTCCTCCATCAGCATAGCAACTATAGGCGTTCATTCCTATGGACAGGGCGACAAAGGAGGAAGACGATAACTTAGAAAAAATAATTTTAGACCCTGAAAACCCTGAAAAGTTTTTGTCCATAGGAATGGACCTAGTTCCTGAGGTAAAACAGGAACTAATTTCTTTTCTAACTAATAACTTAGATTGTTTTGCTTGGTCCTATGATGATATGACAGGTATAAGCCCGGACGTCATTGAACACCAATTGAACGTCGACCCTACATTTAAGCCGGTCAGACAGAAACGACGGAAATTTGCACCAGAGCGGAATAGAATTGTTAATGAGGAGGTTCAAAAATTATTGAAAATTGGGTCTATTAGAGAGGTAAAGTATCCAGATTGGCTTGCTAATGTTGTGGTCGTCCCAAAGAAAAATGGTAAACACCGAGTATGCATTGATTTCACCGATTTGAATAAAGCTTGTCCGAAAGATTCTTTTCCACTGCCACACATCGACAGCCTAGTAGACGCAACGTCAGGCCATGAATTGTTAAGTTTTATGGACGCCTTCTCCGGGTACAATCAGATACTGATGCATCCAAACGACCAGGAGAAGACGTCGTTTATCACAGACCGTGGAACTTATTGTTACAAGGTAATGCCTTTTGGGTTGAAAAACGCTGGTGCCACATACCAAAGATTAGTCAATCGCATGTTTGCCGCCCAGCTTGGGAAGACGATGGAAGTTTACATAGACGACATGTTAGTCAAGTCCCTGAAAGCGGAAGATCATATTGACCATTTGCAGCAGACGTTTGATCTTTTGAGAAAGTATAACATGAAACTCAATCCCGAAAAATGCACTTTCGGGGTTCAGTCTGGCAAGTTTTTAGGGTACTTGGTGTCCAAGAGAGGAATCGAAGCGAACCCATCACAAATCAAAGCTGTGTTGGACATCCCGTCGCCCAAGTGTGTGAAGGACGTCCAGCGCTTGACGGGCAAGATAGCTGCTCTGACCAGATTTATATCTAAGTCCTCTGAAAAATGCCAACCATTCTTTGATATATTGAAGAAGAATAAGGAGTTTGTATGGAATGACGCCGCTGAAAAGGCGCTTCAAGATTTGAAAGATTATCTCACGAGCCCCCCTTTGCTTTCTAAGCCAAGTCCAGGTGAAACCTTATATTTATACTTGTCTGTTGCCTCTAATGCTGTGAGTTCAGTGCTTGTTAGGGAAGAAGATAGGCGACAGAGCCCAGTATATTATGTTAGCAGAGCTTTGCTAGATACGGAGACGCGATATTCAATGATGGAAAAACTTGCTTTGGCTCTAGTAGCGTCTTCCAAGAAGTTGAGGCCGTATTTTCAGTGCCACCCAATTATGGTCGTCACGACCTACCCTTTGCGAAACGTCCTTCACAAGCCTGACTTGTCTGGAAGATTGGTGAAATGGGCAATTGAGCTGAGTGAATTTGATATTTCTTATGTCCCAAGAACAGCTATCAAATCACAAATCCTAGCCGACTTTTTAGCAGAATTTAGCCCCAACCTACAGGTAACAGCTAATAATGAATCTTTTTCTGTTAAGAAACAGGTGAACTTGTCGCCCTGGACTCTCCATGTAGATGGATCTTCCAATGTAAAAGGAAGTGGACTTGGTATCGCACTTGAAACCCCCGATGGTGAACAAATTGTCCAGGCGATAAGGTGTGGCTTCAAGGCGACGAATAATGAAGCTGAATACGAAGCTCTTATAGCTGGACTTAAGTTAGCATCAGAGTTGGGCGCAAAAGTTCTAGAAGTAAAAAGTGATTCGCAGTTAGTTTCGAAACAAATCAATGGTTCTTATCAGGCAAAAGACCAAAGGATGAAGAAATATCTGGATGTAGTGTCTGATTTGACCACACGATTTGACGCTATGAAAATCACCCAAATAGGTAGGGAAGACAACCGGAAGGCCGACGCCCTTGCCAACATTGGATCCTCCATAGAAGTTATGGGGACAAAACAAATCCCATTGTTCTATCTGAAAACACCGGCGATCGAGGTAAATAACCGAGTTGTATTGAATAACAGTTTGACATGGGACTGGCGATCCCCTTTGCTTGCATATCTGTTGCAGGGTAAATTACCTTCAGATAAGAATGAAGCGCGACGAATAGTTGTTAGAGCTGCCAGATTTACTACCATAGGCGATGATCTTTATAGACGTACTTTCACTGGCGGACCTTTGCTGAAATGTGTCTCTCCATCCGAGGCAAACTATGTATTAAGAGAAATTCATGAAGGTGAGTGTGGAGACCATAGTGGGAGTCGATCATTGATAAGGAAGGTAACCAGAGCAGGTTATTTCTGGCCGACTTTGCAAAAAGATGCAGTAAGTATGGTGACTAAATGTGAACGTTGCCAAAAATTTTGCACCGTGGCAAGACAACCCCCTGAACAGTTGCATGTAATAGTGCCTTCGTGGCCTTTCCTTAAATGGGGAATGGATATTGTAGGCAAATTCACACCAGCACCTGGACGACTAGTCTTTTTGTTGGTCGCCACAGATTACTTCACCAAATGGGTAGAGGCCGTCGCCCTGAGCCAGGTACAAGAACCCCAGGTAATTGATTTTGTTTGGAAGAATATAGTATGTAGATTTGGTCTGCCCCAGGAAATTGTATGTGATAACGGATCTCAATTTATAGGAAGAAAATTTAGAAAATTTTGTGATAAGTGGCATATTAAACTTAAGTTTTCCACTCCTAGAAATCCACAATCAAACGGGCAGGCAGAAGCTAGTAACAAAACCATAGTGACGTCTTTGAAAAAGAGATTAGATAAAGCTAAAGGAAGGTGGGCAGAAGAGTTGCCCGCCGTCTTATGGGCGTACCGAACGACGTCTAGGACGTCGACTGGTGAAACGCCTTTCTCTCTAGTTTATGGATCTGAAGCTATGATACCAGTAGAGGTAGGAATTCCATCATTAAGGAGACAATGGACTAGAGAAGAATCTAACAATGAACATTTAGCCCAAGATTTAGACTTGCTAGATGAACGTAGGGAACAAGCTCTTATTAGAATTGCCGCTTACCAACAAAGGGCGACAAAATTTTGGAACAAAGGTGTTAAGGAGCGCCATTTCCAAGTAGGAGATTGGGTTCTTCGAAAAATTTTTCCTAATACGCCTGAGCATAAAAATGGAAAGTTGAACGCTTCATATGAAGGCCCTTATAAGGTAGTCGAAATTACTGGCCCTGGTGCTTACAAGTTGATTGACGTCCATGGTAAAGACATTCAAAGGAGTTGGAACGCCATCCATCTCAAGAGATATTATTTCTAAGTTATTTGATTATTCGATTTAAATAACAATGATACTGACACGATTATTCAAGAAAGAATGCAAATGATGAGAAACGCCTATGGGCGACGAGCCCAGCTAGAAGACCTAGTGTCTGATGATACGTTTAGCTGTGGTTGCGATAATCTGATGCAACTTAACCCTATTTCTTGAGATGTTTTGTTGTGAGATGTCATTTCCCAGATAATGTGATGAATTGACACCAAAATAATTTGATGATAAGACGACGCCGTGATGGCATGACGACGTTACGCCCTGGGAGGCTGATGAGAAGTTGATTTGGAAAAGGTATATATTACCTGAATTATTTTGAGTGATTTTTATTCGATCAATTGACAGTCGACGTTAAATTAATGTTTGATAATTCCTTGGCAGGGTCGCCAACGTTTGATTAAGGTATGAGTGACCATGTTATGAATTGATATTTGATGAATATAATTTAAGAGATTCCTTTATTAATGGACGGATTCTTTGTATCTTGGTAGGTTGTTACCCACACCCGTTGGAGGTGTGGGTGTTTAACGGAGAAAATAAATGAAGTGATGCAAAGAATAGTGAATATGAAGATAGGAGACAAGATTTGCATTCTGTTAAGTGAACAATACTAGTTGTATACAATGAAAATAAAGAAAGTTTCTAGAAATAATGACATTTTTAGGCGTTGCCGCCGCCTTGCTCCTGGCTGGTTTGATTGCCGCCGCCAAGCTCCTGGCTGGTTTGATTGCCGTCTCTGCCACCATGCTCTTTGCTAGACGGGTTGCCGCCGTCTTGATTTCCCTCGCCTTGGTTGGCGCCCTGAGCCCTCATCTCATTGATTGTTAGATTGTCTTCCTGGGATGGATTGGAGTCAGTTTCATCTTCAGGAAAGAGATCGTAATAGTCGTCGATGACATCGTCGGGCTTCCAGTTTACATGCCAGCCGCTCTTGTATTCCTTCATGAATTCCATCCGAGCGCGGGCATCGACTTCCAAGATATGAGTCTCATAATTCTCAGCCATTTGCTTCATATCTTGTTCTTGCTGGCGATAGGCAGTTTCCCATTTATCCCTGGCCGACTGGAGAGTCTTGATCTCTTCATCTTTGGCAGACGACTCAGCACGAGACTCATTGACGTACTCCTTCAATTTTTCGACGTCAGTATGATGATCGGCTTTCAACTTCTTAATGAAAGCCTTTAGCTCCTCTTGCTTTTTGTCAGACTGCTTCATCAACTCCTCCGCCCTCCTTCTGTCTTCATTAGCTTGTTTTTTAAATTGGAGGGCGGACTTCAAGTCAGCCAGAATCTTTTCTTTGTCGGCCATGGCAGCGTCCCTCTGGGCGACGAGCGTCGCCTTATCGTCTTCATTCTCCTCAGCATGATGGAGAAGGACTTGTAGGGACTGAGAATATAAGTGATGGTAATAATTAGAAATGTCTAGTGTTAAGAAGACAGAATAGACTTAATAGACTTAAATGATGATACCTTCATTTGGGCACGAACAGCCCTTCTGAAAGCCTCTTTCCTCCCAAGAGATTCTAGGGCGGCCTTGTCATACTCGAATTCTAATTTACTTAACTCAGAGTAGACGTCGTCTCACCCTTCCTTATTTCTGACAGATGAGTTGGGAGGAAAAGATAAAGTGACTTCGCCAGAGTCTTCTTTGTCGCCCTTCACCTTGGCAGATTTTGAGGACCTAGAAGCCCTAGATTTCTTGGCGACAGGCTCTTTGGCAGGCACCTCTACAGGCCTCTTTCCCAGAGCGACGACTTCCTTGTTCGCAGGAGAAACAGGCTTCTTATTCTTTGGTGGAGGAGAGGGAGCTGTAACAGATTCAGGATTTGGGGGGGGGACGCAATGAGGGTCATGTCCTTCCTTTCTGGCTTCAGCGTCATACTCCCCCCTCTTGGCCTTGAGCTTCTCCAGCCGCTGAGCCCTGGCTCTGAGGAGAGCTTCTTTATTTATCTTTTGCTCAGAAGCCTTGGGGATCATCTTCTTTCCTGATTAACAGAAAAAAGAAAGAGTAAGATGAATAAGGTGAAAACACTTGAATTAAGCAAATAGAGTATAGGCGTCAGGAGACTTACTGTCCATCATGGTTTTGAAATGCCGCTGGTCTGCTGGAATTTGAAGGATTTGCTTGATTTTCTTTTTGGTGTCGCTATTGGTGCGCGGAGAGATCCTCAACTCGTACGCACCTGTAAAATAATTAAGATATTATAAATCAGATAACAAATACAGTGAGAAAAATATCGTTGAGACGACGACTTACTTAAGCGACGCCACATTGGAGATACATAGTCCTCTTGGGCGACGGACTGAAAGGGCACCATAACAAAACGTGCATCCCATTGACGATCATTGGGTAATGACCCAGACGTCCAAGTTGGTAGCCCTTCCTTGGCTTGAATGAAAGAGTAGACGTCCGTCCTAATTTCTTGAAGTTTATAGGAGCCGAATAGATCAAACATATCTAAGTCGACTCCTATTTCATGATACATTAACTCAGCCATAGCGACGAGACACCAGGCATGAGGAGAAAGTTGAGAGGGAGAGATTTCATAAAAAACACAAAGATCTAAAGCTATGTTTGGAAGAGGAAAGGGGTTGACATAGCGAAAACTTTCAAAACTTAAAGAAATGGTGTCGCTAGACCATGAATCAAGGGCTTCCCCGACTTCAGGCAACCTAAAGGGCACTCTAGGGTCAAAGTAGTAAAGTGATGGCATCTTCGAAATTTCTAAGACCCTAAGATGAGTTTCTTTGACGTCGTTAAGGATGTTGGCCCTAGACGTCGGTAAGCCCCCAGTTTTACAAGCATACGGGGCGTTTCTAATTTGGGGGCTAGATTTCCTCCCAGAACTAGTCGAGGGCGATGAACCAGCATCAACCCATTCTTGATAGCGACTATCATAAATCTTTAGATATTTACCAGATGAAGTAGATTTTCTACTACGTAATGGTTTTTTCCCTTTGGAGGGATCTACAAAAGGAATGATATCTAAGCGATTACTATCAGAAATTTCTGTTTCTAAATCTATTACATTATCTGGGTTCCTAGAAGACGAGGAGGCGCTAGAATGGGAATTTTCAGAAATATAAACTTGATTAGAAGTAGTTTTTTCAGAATCAGAAGGTGATGACATAACTACGAATTTACTCATGATAATAGTAAAAAGATAAGATCTTTGTAAGAAGATACCTTCGCAGAAAGTAGGATGACGCGTTGATGGAAGCAAATGACCGAAGTTTTGATTTTTCGAAGTGTTGGAGGAATGGAGAAGAAGAACGTCTGCGAATTGAAATAGGAAAATGAACAGTCGAAAAGGGGTATATGCAAACCGTTTGACGTCGTTAAGTTACGGTGTTACTTTAGCAAAACCATCCAGGTCGTTGGTTTAAGAGGGAAAATATAAGCGAAGATCTGAGCCGTTAGACGTGGGATAACTGCTACTTCCCAATACTTGATGACGTCAGCATTGAGAAGTGGGGGGACTAATGTTATACACCGTTATACCTTAGTGGGCCTGGGCCTTATCGGAGGCCCAATACCAAAATAGACGCCCTTGGGGCGTCGACGATAACATCACCAACGACAGCAAAGGACCAATAACGTGATAGACGTGATAGACGCCCTATGGACGTCGAGGATAACATCGCCAATGCAGTAAAATGGAATGACTTGGTCGCCCACCTTTTTCGGAGTAGTCGCCCATCTTTTTCGGAGCACGTGCAACGTCTCTTACCCATAACGGCCGCCTATAATTTCGCAACTACCAAGACGAAGTTTCAACTATAATAAGGCCACGAACTCATTCAGAAGACACAAGCAATTCACTGCAATCATTCTCTCAGTCTCTTTCTCTGTATCCTTCTCTTTGATTATCATTGTACTCTGAGTTTAATCTTTGCGATCAAGGCATTTACGCCCAAGTTTGTAACCACCGTTGCCGGTGACCCCGTCTATTGTATTCAATCATATTATTAATAAAGAGTTTCGATTATTCATTCATATTCCATAGTTCCCCTATATTGTGCATCAACAGTAACAATATATAAGAACCAATATCTAATTAGTACCCATGAACTCATAAAACAAAAATGCAGATTTTCAAACAGACTTGTTACAAAGACTTTCCTAAACATAGAGATCTGCTTCCTAATCTTCTTCACAATCTTATTTGCCTAGTAACGCGGAGGGAGGATCGTCGGCCGAGGACGGCGGACTGAGTTGGGTGGTGCGGGGGACATGATGGACATGATGAAGATGATGAAAAAGAAGAAGGGGGAGGGGAGAGAGAAGAGAGGAGAGAGGAGAGGTAGGAATATTTTATTATTAACTGTGTGGGGCCCACGTTTTCAAAATTAATTAAAGTAGAGTCGAGTCTACTTTAATTTCACAAGTTAGGGGGCTTTTTAGTATTATGTCCCTGGGACTTGTAATTAATTTTCCCAATAAGTTATAACTAGTTTTCTTTTTCTTTTGACCTGAATATCTAGTTTTCTTAACACTTTCTAAAAAAGTCAAGTATATATGAGTATTTGGATTAAACCATATTAAGAATAAATAATCTCTTAATTAACACCAGCCTTGACCTCAACCGAGAAACAAAAAAACTAAAACGAGAGTGCTTGTCGCTCAGCTCCCACATTTTCCCCAAATCCCTAATTCCCAAATCCCTAATCGCGCGACGGCGCCGCCTTCGTCTTCGTCGTCGGCGCCTCCACTTCCAATTTCTTTCCGGCGACAATCAAGGTAACCCTTCTTTCACCCTTCGAATTCATGAATTCCGCCTTCAAAGTTCACAACTTTTCCTATCCCTTCCTCCTTATTCCCAATCTAGGGCTTCGATTTCTATGGTGCTTTCTTCATTTACTTCTCTCCATATGGTATTCCCTAACATCCCTTTGTAACACCTGTGAAAGCTTCCTTATTTCCTCGGGAATATTCAAAAAGTACAAATCTTGTAATTTGGGAAATCTTCGTTATCTTGCTATAGTTATAGAAAGTGATGATGCTCATCAGGTTTCAAAAGTTGTTGAGCTTTTGCGTTGGTTGGAATCTCTTGGTGTCAAGAATCTATGCCTTTATGATAGGATTGGAGTGCTTAAGAAGTCTGAGAGATTGATTATGCAGGAATTGAAGATTGAGGATGAGGATGATGATGATGGTGTTAATCATATGAGTGTAGAATTTGCTAGTAATGAAGATGGGAAGGAGGGGATGGTAAAAGCAGCAAATTTTATTTTTGCTCAGAATTTGAAAAGGCATGATTTTGGTGACATGTTTGATGGTCAAAGTTTGACTGAATCTCAGTTGGATGAAGCTTTGGAAAAGGTTGGTTATGGAGGTGAGGAGCCTGACCTTTTGTTGGTTTATGGACCTGTGAGGTGTCACCTTGGTTTTCCTGCTTGGAGATTGAAGTATACTGAGATTGTACATATGGGGTCTTTGAATTCCATGAGATATGGTTCCTTAGTGAAGGCTATTTATGATTTCACAAGGGTGCATCAAAACTATGGTAAATGAGAATAGTTTTGGTTGTTGTTGATTAGGATAGGTATTTAGAGTTGTGAGGAAGATCCCTTCCCTTTTAATACATACACTTTTAAGATATTATACGATGTGAAATATAAATGCCTGCTCATACTATGGCCTGATTTGTACTTTTAGCTTTATAATTAAGGTACAGTTTTCCTTCCATTTGAAAGTTGTGCTCATGTTTATCGTTGTTGTAAATCTCTTCTTGACAAAAAAGAAACAGGAATTTTTGCGTGAACAAGATTTCTATTTATGTTTGATTATTCAAAACAAAATGATGCTAGTGGAGAATGCTTGAATGTGATCAATTGATTGTTGTCTATATGTATTGGCCAAAAAAAAAAACGGGAATATTTGCATTTATAATTGGATTCCATTTATTAAGTGTTTCAAAAGTTAACGTATATGTGGCTATGTGCAGAAGCTTCGTGAGCATCCTGATCTATGGATCTGTTGTATAATAGTAATAAACTTTATTAATAAACATTAGTTCACTACCCATTCTAATTAAATTTAGGCTATTTTTTTGCTGGGGGATATCCCTGTTTAAGATTAATAACCTGCAGATGATATCTATATTACAGTATCAAATGTTTCTTTGTGTATTGAAAATATATAAAATGTTTGTACCATTCTATTATTTCCCCAATTAATTTTTCAGTTAAGGACTTCTCTCCAGTTTTTTCTTTCTGCTGATTTAGAATTACAGATCCTAAATGTAATAGTGATGGATGTGATTGTGATAAAGGGTTTCATGTTCAACACGCAAATATAGACACTAATTAAGCAATCCATCCAAGGTGATCTAGTCTTTTGTTCAGGTATAAACCATGCTGAGAAAATATAATGCGTTAGATTTATATTAATGTCATTGTGATAAGACAAGTTTTGGTCTTTTGATGCAATACTTCTATTTAATTTATTTGTGATCATTCGGTCTCTAGATGATTAATTGTTGGGTAGATCATATATTTAACAATTCAAAATTTTCTGGCGATAAAAACACTTCTAGTTTACTGTTTACGAATTTCCATTCCATATTCAATGTGAAAGAATTTCACATATCGATCAGATCTCCTAGTGCACGGTGGAGTATGTTCTAGTTATAATAAGCCTGTAAGACATTACAGGGACAAGATTCAGAGGCTCTCTGCTTCCTAAAGCATTTATATTACCAGTTGGCCTTACATCTACATAACACGATACAAGATTTTCATAATGGAAAACATACAATCACTCATTATTGCATATGCTGCATAAAAAAGTACATTATTCTACATGTTACACAAAAAATCCTTATTTGATCGGAGATCTTAGCTTGCTTGATCATTCAACGATAGTTGCGGTAGACAGGAGAATACATGCAGCTTTCAGCATGCTTCACAAGATTCTCAGGACGAGGAAGCCGTGTTGCCACCCCTACAATCATAGTTCAGTGATTATTTTTTAGTGAAGCAAGAAAATGCATAATTAGTAGTTCGAAATGGAATGTAATTGTTCAAGACAATGAGAAACACAAACCTAGTTCATATGCCTTGGCAGCAACATTAGCTGCTATATTAGCTGAGATTTTTCTGATGTCAGAGAATGGTGGGTATATCAATCCATTTTTGTAGTTCTCCTCTGTCACTTGTTTAGCCAGGGATTCCGCTGTGCAAAGACATAGAAACCATGTTCAGCTGAGCACTTCTTTGTTATCCTTACAATAGTCCACTAGTAATAATTGAGGATTTCTTCTTTTTTAGAAAGAACAAAATATAATGTATGAGGGATGCATCATATGCTACATTTGTCAACATCATCCACTTACAAGCTGCTAGAAGCATGTCATCATGTACACGGATTGCTCCTGAGATTACTAAACCCAAGCCAAAGCCTGGGAATATGTAAGCATTGTTTGCCTGGTTTGACGAAAAATGGAAGTATATAATTCTTAGTTGTTTTGTCAGATAAAGGAGGATCACATAAAAATGAGTAAGAGGAGATTATGAAAACCTGTCCAGAGGCAAAAACTTTGCCATTGTACTCAACAGGATCAAATGGACTCCCACTAGCAAAAATCGCACGACCCTTTTCCATGGAAGCAAAAATTTAGTTTTGACTCTTATCATCACAATAAATTGAGCAACAAATGCCCCAAATCAGCACCAAACTTAAATGGGACAAATATGATTAATTGTTGGCGCTATCTTACCTCACTCCACTGATATGCTTCTTCAGCTGTACACTCGGACTGCGATGTTGGATTAGATAGAGCCATGATAAGTGGTTTCTACAAGCATGACAGAGATACAGTTATTGCTGAATTTATTTTATTCAAATAAACGCACACTTACACATAAAAGCAAATGTTTGGGTACAGAGTGAGACAGATAGAGAGGTTTTTTACTTTGTTGATTGAAGATACAGCCTCAATCACCTCCTTTGTGAAAGTTCTTCCCACTCCTGATGATCCAATCAAAACTGTAGGTTTGATTACCTGAATATAGGCAAAGCTATTTGAGCATCAAGACCATACTTAAGCCATATATGTGAAAAAAAAAAAGCAAAAGCAAAAACAATTTTGGCACCTTGACAGCATCTAAGAGACTGCTAACAGGTTCATGTTCATGAGCCCAAGGCTTCTTGAAATGCTGAAGTGAATTCTTCCTTGAAAAAACAATCAAACCCTGAAAGAGATAAACAAAAACTTAATTGGAACCAAACTAAACTTGAGAAAACAAGAAAGCAAATAAATGTAAAAGGAAAAATTTTCATCGAAAAAGTATTATGCTCTCCATTACCTTTGAGTCCACGAGCCATATCTTTTTGCGAGTTTCTTCTATAGGTTTCTTTGTCTGTAGGCAAGCAGTATAAAATAAATTTAAGGAATTTACTGATTGTATGGTAAACTACTCACTTGCAACCAATTTTGTTTTTAAAAAAACCATATGTAGGTTTTCACCTGCTTTGACATTTCAAGAGCTATAAGCTCTGCAATACCAGTTCCTGCCTGAAATCATGAAAGAAAATAAGTCATGTGATATAAAAGCAAGCCAAATATAAAAATGAATTGCTTTCCCATGAATTGTTAATGGTATAAAGGCAAGCCAAATAAGCCATATGATATGAAAAACAGGTAGAAAGATGTGTGTGTGAAATCCTTTACACGAAATATGGTTTGTTATTTGGCATTACTTTGGTTGTTCCCTTTTCACAATAAGGGAGTGGAAAGAAGCATTTATGTTTACAGTATATGTAAAATAATGAAAAATATAGTCTTTACTTCTCCAGCGCCAAGGAACAGGAATGTATGGTCAGCCAGAGCTCCACCAATAAGCTTCAATGCTGCAACAACCCCAGCAAGAACAACAGATGCAGTGCCCTGATGCAACAAGACACTTATTAATTAGAACATAGTAATCTTCCAAGATATGTCAACTTTTGAACAACTTGGTACCTGAATATCGTCATTGAAAACAAGATGAGTCGTGCCATATTTTGCCAGCAACTCAAAAGCATTGTGATTTGCAAAATCTTCAAACTTCAGAATTTTTTTTAATTGTCAGTCCAAGAGAAGGGTTGATGCATATAGAATCAAGGACCTCATAATGCAAGCATGAAGAATATTATAACCTGTACAAGAACTTTTTCTCCATAGTTTTGCTTCACAGCAGTCATGAACTCTTGCAGAAGATCACTATATTCCTAAGAACAAAACCACCACATTTGCCTCAAATTAATGCAGGTCAAACCAATACAGATAGTAAAATTACCTCATAATAAGGTCAAGCTAGTCATATTTGATGTACAAACCTGTCCAGTCGCTCTCTTTTGTCGAAGTCCAATATAGAACTCGTTGTTCAGCAATTCCTCATTGTTGGTCCCCACATCAATTGTTATGGGTAAACACTAGCCGCATAAAAGAAAAAAAATGAAAAGTGAATCAAAAGACAGGCGTGGTATAATGTTTTTAAATTCTGATTCTTGATCTCTTCACAACCTAAATATAACAATACAATGAAAAGAAGATGACAAAAAGCTGAAAAATGCTTACAGCAGAAGGACGAACTCCTCCAAGTGCCGTGTACAAAGCCAATTTACCTACAGGAATTCCCATTCCCTGAAACACATTGATCATTATTAATCATGAATGATCTGGACTAATTCAATGTCATTCTACATCATGGAATATGATTCTCTTGAAGAAATACCTGGCATCCAAGATCTCCAAGTCCCAAAATTCGCTCACCATCAGTTACAACTATGACTTGAATACTCCTCTCAGGCCAGTTTTTCAGTACTTCAAGGATTTTCCCCCTGCAAAATTTCAAAACCTCTGTAACATTGAATCGAGTAAAAAAAAAACTTGCCAAAATTGCATACTGGAAAACATGAATTAATTTATACTTCTCTTTCAAACTAATGTAGAGACCCTGTGGACGCCTGAAGATGCTTCCATATTTCTGGCAAGCCTCACCAACTGTTGGAGTATATACAACTGGGAGTAATTCCTCAACATTATCAACTAAAAGTTTGTAAAACAGTCTTTCATTCCTCTCCTGTAGACCAGAATAAAACTTAACATTAGTTGCTGTCTCATAAGTCATATGATCATTTCAGTTAGGGAGAATGACTACTAATGAATAAATGTAATCACCAAAAAATCCACAACAAGTGAGCCGCATGCAATGACAGGTCCTAGTACATGATATGACAATAAGTCCATGTTTTAACTTGTTATTAGGACATTTTTAGGTGATCATACTTTCCTTGGGAACTCACAGAGATTCTCTCTTTTAGTTATGTTTGTGTGAAGTACGAGGAAGTCCAAACATCAATAAGAGGATAAATCACACCAATGGCATTCTCATTCCATACATAAAATGGAAAGCTATTATTTTACCAGAAGCCACATCAAGCAGTGTCATGTAATCACAACAAAGTTATTGAAAATGCAAACCTGAAGATCCATCATTGCCATATACTTTTGCAAGGGGACCTGATACTGTCGGATCTGGTGCATAAGTTTCTTCTCCTGTGGACAAAAAAAAATTAAACAGAAAGAAAATGACAAAGCGCTAAAAAAATAAAAATACCCCACTAACAAGTAACACAAAAAGCTGACAAATTTATCATTAAAATGCAAACCTGAAGTTGTTGGGAGCTAACAACAGGAGGTAAGAGTCCACGCAAATAGTGAGCATCCCTCTCTTTCTCAGTAAAAGCAAGTCCTTTATTGTATTGAGGATCCCTCAACAAAGAGTAACCACTGCAACAACACACAAACTCAGACCACAAAAATTAAAAAAAAAATGATCCATCAATTTGAGATGGCAGAAAAACAAATAACCTCCACAAACACAAAACATGTATGGCTGAGAGTCTAAGTGAATGATCAAATATACAAAAGCATCCATGAAGCTGAATTGAGCTAAAGAAACTATAGACTATATGGAGCTTTGGGAAGCTGACCTGGCAACTGAGTAAGTCCATGGGGTGACAAGTTGATCCTCGGTGGCTTGATCCTCACTGTAGATATCCTCAACGCCGCCGCTGACACATGATCTTGGGCTCAGGTCCAGCACCGACTCTCCATCTCTGAAAGATTTCAGGGTACTCTCCATCTCTCTAATCAATTTTCTTCCTCCTTTACTTTTCTTCCAACTTTGCTATGATCACTCTGATATTTTAAATGTGCTTTGCTTTACATGCAGCAGTATGATTTATATGCACCAAGTCAATGGGAGGCCATGATCAAGTGGCCATCACTATCAATTTTCTATTTTTTCTTTTTTTCAAAGGGTGGAAACACGTGGCCCCGGGGACTTAAATCCAGATACAGAGTACTGATAATTAAAAAAAATTGGTGCAGCATTGTGTCGTGGATAATAAAGTAATGATCTTTATATTTTATGGTAGTGGGATTTTTTTGTCATCACTTTTCTTATCTGTGACGTGATGTTCATATCATCAAAGTCTAAAATTGTTGTTGGTTATACCATCAAAATAAAAGGGTTTCACATATAACCATGTAGGTGTGAGTTTGAATTTGTGTGGTGATATGTAAGTACATGGGTGATCTGTAAATACATGTGCACTCTTAGAACCCGAAGGCCTGTCTCAACCTTGTTGACAGATAAATCGGGACCCAACTCACGTAAACTTTGTTGTATAAAAAAATGTTATTGGTTATTGAATAAGTTACTTCATTTTATTTGGGTAAATCAAGTCGTTGGGTATTATTAGAATAAAATAGAGGATTAGTCTCCCACATGGTTGGGCTGACATACTTGAACAGAATTAAAAAGAAAATAACATAGAGGATAAGATAACGAGAAGATGAAAGAAAAAACAGAAATTTTCGTGTCAGTGTTCGGCGCAAGAGCGAGAAGGAGAAGTGAGAACTGGAGTTGTAGTTGTAGGTGGAGCTCTCTCATCGCGCGCAGTACTTTGCGTGTCAGAGAAGAGGGATTGAAAGATCTTCTCTGGTGGACCCCACGTGTCTTAGCTAGGGTCCATGCTGACATTGAAGTCTTTTTAAGGCAGTGATAATGGTCAATAATTACGGAATATCCTTGAGAGCGGTATAGGATATTCATTACATTTACCAGAAAGGAAAGATCAGTATATTCATCATCATTCATTTACCCCCTCACGTTTATGTATTATGTATGTCCTCCTCTAATTGGTACCTCTCACCTATTCATACATAAGTATTTCTCTGGTAAGTAGAGAGGAAAATTTTTTGGGTACTATTTACTAGTGTAGTGGGTGCCAAATAAGTTTAAAGTTGAAAAGTTGTCAAATTTTAAGAAATAATTGACAACAATTAAATTGTTCTTTGATTTGTGTGAAACATATTGAAAAGGTCTTGTAAATAAGATGAGATGGGTAAATATTCAAACAAATAATGCTAAATAAAAAAATGTAAACTAAAAGTTACAGAAAAAGAATTTGAACAATCTTCTTTGTTACAATCACATGTCATACATGTATAGACAGATGTATGTAGGGCATGTGAAAGAGACACACACAGAGATATATCTTTCACATGTACAACCACAGTTTCATTTGACAAATAGAATAAGCCATGTTTTCATACTGAAAAGAAAATAATGTAAATTGTTTTGGATTCTGAGGCGGATTGAGTCGTTAGATTATGGCCATTTTGTTGTATAAATGAAGGTTGACAGATTTCTAATGACATGCTAAGAGATTACACTTGTTTCTTTATTGAGATAAATCGGTCATATTTTTTACATTGTTTCTTTTTAAAAAAAATAATATAATACAATACTTACTAATTAAGGAATATAAGTTGAGACTTCAAAGACCGATATGACCGAGATCGCGAAATTCCTTCAAGTGGGTATCTCTTAATTTTTAGAGCCAAGAAGTATAGCTTATGTAATATAGCCCAATTCGCCTGGCTGAGTCTAAAAATATACACAAAAAAAGTAATTTGAGTTGGAAAAAGTTCAATCAATCCGAAGTAAAATGGTATGAAAATGAGTCAGTTGGACTTATTTGAAATACTAACTTTACATGTAAAACTTATATTTGGGTCAGGTTGAGCCCAACCCAACAAAGCATAGAATAAAGCGGGTTTGAATGAAAAAAGTGAAGTTTGAATTAAAACAAGCTAGTTCGAATTAAAAGTATGTTGGGTCTAACTGACCTTTTTAAATCAGGCTAGCCCGAAATCCCAACTCTAATTTTTCTGTGAGGAATAGAGGTGGAAATACCTTAGTCCACCTATCATGGGTCTATAGCCTAGATCGTTAAAGGTTTAGATTGATCTCTTTATTTCCAGGTCAAGCCCAGACCTAGATTTTTTCTTGGACTTTTTTTATTTAAGTTCAAACTAAGATTTGAAAGAAAAAACTTATTAATCTATCAGAGTGATCTATTAAGCAACTAAATAGTATGTTGTTTAAAATATGATATAATATTATTATAATTAGTTGTTATTTGTTACTAATTCGTAATATAAAATTGCAATCATATATTATATCTTAGGGTTTCTATTACATCCAACTCTTTAAACATCTCTATTCAATCGACATCATCCATCATTCACCTCTTTAAACCTCACACAGTTAACTTATTTAATTTATTATGTCTCCTGAAAGGCTAATAGACAGTCCAGGCTTATGCCTGAAAAAATGGCCTCTAAGAGGTCATAGGTCAAACTTATATCTCCTTTCAACAATACAAGTCAGACATACTTTTGTTCATCTTGAACCAGCCTAAACTATTCCCTCTACTTAATTTTTTTAGTTGAACACTACCCAGTGGCAACCGACTAATCCAGATTCAAGGGGTAGAAGAGTTGCCCACATTTCGAAAACGCGTTCTCATCCTTACGTGGGTTGTAGCCCACTTAACAGCTCAAACAACTACCCATTAGTATTCCCACTACTTATTGACGTCGCTATATGGGCAACAATTCAATTTCAAGTATATGATGAGCAAATGATTATTCCTCGCTATTGACAAAAATAATAATAAAGTAATTTGATAAGAAACGTGTCAATTAATTAAAGAAAAGAGTGATGTAAATAATTGGGCTATGGTGGCGTGGACAGATTTTTATATGCATAGTCGCAATCATAAATGTAATTGAGGTACTGATTGAGATCAAATTTTATAGTATTAATTTTGTATGATTAGCATTTTGAGGTAACATGACAATCATCGTTAACCATAATGGATTACTGTAATTTTCGTTTAAGAAATTAAGGATGTTTAATTAAGCATTCTAAATTGTCTATAGTTATTTTTATTTTTTCAAAACTAATGTATTCTACTTATAAACTAATCTATTATCTAATTTCATTACTTGTGACATATGCTATAATTTAGTACTCTAATTGTGCTTCTTGAACTTTAAAAAAAGTTAAAGACGTCTTATATTTAGGACCGACGCACTCTATATATCATGATTGGCGGGCCATGCATTCCATTTCTGTCGGTGTGGGGTTGAAGTAATGCAAAACAAAACAAAATGGAGCCTAAAGACGACTTTGCATCAAATAATTGGAACATGACAACCTGTGCCTGTGTATAGCAAGCAGCCACTTTTGAAGTTTGAATATTCTTTTGATTTCTTTTCTCAGTAGTGTTAATTTCAAAGACATGTTATTGGCTTATAGCATTGATTCAAGCATACTTCATATAATTTTCTTATCCCTAATTTAATTAGATAGGTGACGAGAAATTTGAACAGAATTTAGAAAGAACGATTCAGAAAAAACACTGAGAAAATTCTTATTGCTTCACAAAAATGAATAATCATACATCAATCCGAACCTTTGTGGTCCTTTTATATCAACATACAGGGAAAATAATTAAAGGACAAGGTCCAACCCATTAGGCCCAATCCAAATAAACTATACAATAAAACAGCCTAAATAACTTTTGGCCCAATACAATATATTAAACATTAATCCTCTCATTAGCCTATAAAAAGTAATTCTGTCCTAAAGTCTCAACACTCCCCCCATTGGCCAAAAAAAAAAAAAACACTCCCCCCACAAATTGAGAATAAAACAGATCAATAGTTCCCGGTTTGTATAATAGTCGAACATGTACTGCCTTTGTCACAGATCTTGTAGATAAGTCAGCCTCTTGTTCCGATGACCTCACATGTTCGAGAATAAAGAACTTTTGGGAAATTATGCAACTGATGTGCTCACATCATTCAACGCTGCTTTCCGAGTTTAATTATCAAAATGTTTTTATTTTATTTTAAAAAATATATTTAACACATAACGGTGTTTAATAAATGCCTCTCTATGTATTCACCTTTTTTTAAAAAAAAAATATACTAAGACTTTATGACGTTTATTAGACATGGAAATATTTTTACTTTTTAAAAAAACATATTTAACACCGCTATGGCGCTATGTAATCATTTTTTTTCCAAAAACATAGTAAAACTTTGCGGTGTTTATTAGAAACTGCCAAATTTCCTCCATTAAAAAAATCATAATTAATTGTGTTAAGACACAGCGACATTTAGTAAACACCGCTATGTTTAAAAAATTATAAAAAAAATAAAAAACTCAATTCACATTAAGCACTACGGTGTTTATTTTGATTATAATCACAACAAAGAAACATGGCAAAATTAGCATGAACTTCGCACCGTATTTTCGGTGGCTTTAGCCCCATTTTGCCACGTTAGCGCTTCTAAGCAACAAGTTTTTTTGTAGTGTCTTGTGCTTTGGTAATGGTACAACTTCCCATGTTTCAGAGAAATTTGTAGGTGAACCCGGTGCACCAACATTTTTGTGGTCTGACCACTAAAAACTTGACATGTCAATTAAAATGAATCCTAATCATTCTGCTGATGTGGCATAATATTAAATTAAAAACTTCTCTAAAATAAAATTAGAATTTCCCAAAAAAAAAATGGAATCCTATTCTTCAAAGTGAACCCAGTCTCCCCCAAATCTGATTCATCTTCAAAGTGAACCCAGTCTCCCCCAAATCTGATTCATATTCTTCTCTTCATTGATTTCTCCTTCTCCTTCTCCTTCTTCATGTTTGTACAGTAAAAAAAACAAAGGCATGCGACATGGTTGGCGAGGGAAAGCCAACATCAAAAAGGGATGCAATATTAACCCAAAGGCATGCGATATGATTTCTCCTTTTCATGTTCCTTCCCATCTGCAATACTGTACGAACATGAAGAAGGAGAAGGAGAAATCAAGGAAGAGAAGAATATGAATCAGATTTGGGGGAGACTGGGTTCACTTTAAAGAACAGGATTCAGTTTTTTTGGGAAATTTTAATTTTATTTTAGAGAAGTTTTTAATTTAATATTATGCCACATCAGCAGAATGATTAGGATTCATTTTAATTGACATATCAAGTTTTTAGTAGTCAGACCACAAATGTGCTGGTGCACCAGGTTCACCTAAGAATTTCTCCATGTTTTATTGTTTTCTAATGCTTCCGTTTTCCGTTTTAGTGGTACAATCTCATTTTTTGTAGTGTCTTATGCTTTGGTAGTGGTACAACATCCCATGTTTTATTGTTTTCTAATGCTTCCGTTTTACTTTTCACTTCTTCAACCTAATGATCCTCTTTAACATCTTCTTCATAGGAATGAGATTCAATGACTCAATCAATGGCACACAAAAAATGTAAATGTGAAGGGAAACATTACCACGTGACATATAATTATCAATGCATAGTTACATTCACCTTATTTTGTGCCACAATTTCTATCCAAACCTGACTTATCAGTCATGAGACCACATACATAATCTAAAGCCCAAATTGGAGGGCGCCCCTTGCAGCTGGGCTTTTCGATTCGCTGCCTTGTTCATTTTCAAGATGGACAGGATCCAAAACATGTTTGTGTACATAATTTATAACAGGTTCATTATACCAAAGCACATCCTTTATGTTAAGGTTAGTAGCAAACGCTAGGCAACCAAACACTTGTAGTTGATAATATAATGGCAACATTTTATAGACCATCTCATAAGGAGTCTTATAATGCAAAATCTCGCTTGGAGTCCTATTTAACAAATAAACACCAAACTTTATACATTCTCCCCAATATATAATTGGCAATCCAGAATGTAATAGAAAACTTCTATCTATTTGCAATAATATTCAATGTTTCCTTTCCACAACCCCGTTTTGTTCCAATGTGTAAGGACATGTTGTTTCATGAATGGTATCCTCATCTACTAAAAATTATCTAAGTTCATGATTAACAAATTCAGTTCCATTATCATTTCTAGTTCTTTTAATAGCAACTGAAAATTGAGTGCCAACATGTGCTATAAATTAAAGTATTTAAGGTGATAAACAATTTCAGATTTGTTTTGCATCAAAAATAGCATGTAATTGGGGATTGCATACAAAATAATGGGGAGAATGCCGCCAAATAATGGGTCGTCTGGCGGCACAATGAAATGAGTAGTTCGGGATTGCATATAAAATAGGACCTTTAAATTTAAAATATCTTTGTTGCCTTGGTTTTTGATTATTGTTCGATGTTGGATGATTTTCTTTGTCAAAGTTTTCTTCAAGCAAGGCGACAAGGATAAGTCACTAGTGAAGAGTAAGGGTCAGTTAGAGTGTTAGTGAGACAGCATATCAAATGTGGGAAAAAAAATTTACACATAGTTGAGTTTGTGTTATCAATTTCATCGTTCCTATTAGTCATGCAAAACATATCCTATATATCTAAAAGCAGTGGGAAAAGTACTGTTCATTTAACAGTACCCTCCCTTTTTTAATGCTTTATTATTATTATATTATATTATCCCTTTATATATTATATTTATATATTGTATTATATATATATAGGAAATTTCAAATATAAATTCTAAAATCAATTACAATATTTTTTTGAAAAAATAGTCTTTTAAAATAAAATTATGATTTTCCCCTCTCTTTATGTCCATCACAATTTAATATTTTTTTACAATTTTTCTCTTTGTTGACTTTACATATTGCAATTAGGTTTTTATTCTTTCTCTCTTTTGCTACATACTCTATCCTTATTTTGCCTATACATCTTATCTTATCAATAGTGATAAAGTTGGAAAATTAAATATATTTGAGACAAATAAATATTTTATCTATTTTTAATAGCTTTTTCAAATAAAACAAAGTGGTTGTTTTCACATTATATTTAAGGACAATGAGCGTATTATTGTTATTGTTATCATCAAAGAATAGTATTCCCTCTTATTGCTGTCACAAATTCACAATGTTGTTTGCTAGCTTCTGTTTGGTCCAAGTTGAGCCCATTTTCAAAACTTTTGTCTCAATGTTCATTTGGCTGGATATTGATGTTAGAACTTGTCTTAATGAAGTGAGTTGCCATATATTTCAAGTCCTAAAGGTGATGTTTTGTTTAATTTTCATGAATTTGGTTGGAAATATAAAGCCTAGTCGTGAGGTATTTTGAGCCTAATTCTTCTTTCTATTGTGTGATCTTCCACTAAAGCTATTGCTCTCTAGAACTTGTTTTATTTTTATTCTTTATAAAACGATTAGGAAAGAGTACAATTAATACTAGAGTAGAGTGAGACTGTGAAATTCCTCCAAGAAGAATCTTCAAGACTTTCAAGAATTTTCAAGGCCAATAGGCTTTGATTATCACAAGATTTTTCAAGAACTAGTTTGGGATGGAGGTTAGAAAGAGCGAAGGAGGGAGTGATGGTGAGCTATCAGAGCAATTGGGAGAGAGAAAACAGGAGGGGATGCCTAAAAGAGGTTTAAATGTCTCTTTTAAGGATAAGTTGCTGCAAGTGGAGGGCTCAAGTTTCTCAGTTGATTCTCGTGGTTGTGGTGTGTTTGAGGATGCATGGCGTGAATATCTAGATAACTTGAAAGGTTTCTTTGACGGGGAATCCTTAGATGGGGAAAATTCTGGTGGAAGGAGTGAAGAAGAAGAGGATTCTTTGCCTACTTTGACATTTTCTAGGGAGCAATATGAAAGATGGTGTGCTCCTTGGTGAAAATCTTTGATTGTTAAATTGTTGGGGAAATCTATGTCTTTGTGGAATATGCAATCCAGACTTCTTAGGCTTTGGAAGACGAAGGAGAAATTCACGGTGCGAGATATTGGGAACGATTGCTTTGTGGTTTCTTTCTTGTGTGAAGAAGACATGGAATATGTGTATATGGAGGGGCCTTGGATGTTGGCCGATCACTATTTGGTGGTACAGAGATGGCAACCAAATTTTGATCCTTTAGATGAGAATTATCATCGCAAGATAGCAGCATGGATTCGTATTCATGTCCTTCCTTTAGAATTTTTTAATGCAGAGAGTCTCCATATGATTGGAAATCTAGTGGGTAAAACTTTGAAGGTGGATTCTAGAACTTATCTTACTGAAAGAGGTAAGTTTGCTAGATTTTGCGTTGAATTGGATTTGGATAAGAAGCTTTGGCCAGCGATTCGTAATTTCGGGAAAGAACTTATAGTGGAATATGAAGGGTTGCATAAAATTTGCTTTTGTTGTGGTAAATATGGTCATTGTCGGGAGGTTTGTCCGGAGAAAGATTTGAGCATGACCTCTCGTGTCTTTGATAATAATGATGAGGTTAAACTTTCATCGCTTATGGAGGTAGTGAAGAATGAAAGTATAAAGGGGTTAGGAGGTCATTTGAATGAGGTGGAGAATCATTCGGAGCGCGTGTATGTGGAGGCAGGCGAATGGGAGACTCACCAGTTGCAGAGGTTAGGGGAATGGAACTTAGTTAGAAAGTCAACGAAAAATAGGAGGAATGTTCAGCCGAAAGATACGAAGAAGAAGAGATCTGCGTCGATTGTTATGGATAGAGCGAAGATCATGGGTTCAATTAGAAATTGGAGAGGTAATGATGGGGAGAATATTCCTATTTCTCAGCGAAGGAATAATTTGAAATCTGATGGCAATAATGGGCATTTAAGGGAGTCAGTTATTGATTTACAAATGTTTGACTCTTCAACCACCAATCCCGTTAAAAATGCTCAAGGATTAAATGATAAAAAAGAGTGGGTCCCAAGATCATATAGTGAAAGAAAGGAGGAATGGGGGCATGTGTATAAGAGAAAATTATGTTCTTTGTCTTGTAAGAAGTTAAATTCAACATCTAATTCAGTGGTAACTAATGATATGAATGAGACCAAGAATGCTTTTGGAGTTTTAATGGATTTGGAGGAGGAATCGAATAATGAGGGAGAAAGATTCATATTATTATCTCGTAATGAGAGTTTGTTGCCTTCATCTTCTAATGTTGATAATATTCTACATCCTCAGGTGAGTGGTTCTTTAGAAAATGTTAATGGTGGTTGTGAGAACCACAATCTCAATTCAATGATTCCCCAATGAATGTTATTTTCTGGAATTGTAGAGGGGTGGGAGCAAGATCTTTCCCAGGATTAATAAGAGAATTACAGTATAAGTATAAAGTAGACATTGTTTTATTGTTTGAGACTCGTTGTGGAGGTATGAAAGCAAAGAAGATAATCTCTAAGATGGGATTTAATGACTCATATGTTGTTGACACTCAAGGGTTTAGTGGAGGTCTGTGGGTGTTATGGCGTGATGAGAGTTGGGCTGTTAGTATAATTGGTTCATCTGAGCAATGTGTTCATTTGAGTTTTGATCATAATGGGGAGAAATGCTTAGTTTCTGCGGTGTACGCAAGCTCTTATTATGTGAAAAGAAGGAGTTTATGGAGAGAGTTGGAGGAGTTTGGTAATGAGGTGGAAGGTCCGTGGTGTGTAGGAGGAGATTTTAATGCTATTTTATTTGAGAATGAACGACGGTCTACTAGGAAGGAGTATTCTTTGGTGGATAAGGATTTTTCTAATTGGTATGGGGAGTCCGGTCTATCTCATATTCATACTATGGGGTCTTTTTTTACTTGGAGTAGAGAGGGTTGTGAGAGTAGACTGGATCATATTCTAGCAAATGATATGTTTATGGATAGATTCACTGAAGCTAAAACAACAGTTTTGTATAGTTTCAAGTCGGATCATAAGGCTTTGTTATTGACGATGGAGGTGTCTCATTGTTCGGTTGCTTTTGAACGACCTTTTAGGTTTGTGGCTTCATGGTTGTTACATAATGATTTTAATGAATTTATGAAGCGGGTATGGGATAAGAATTTGTCATGGTCCCAAAATGTGAATGTTTTTACCCAGCAAGTGGAGGTGTGGAAGACGGAGGTATATGGTCATGTGGGAAGAAGAAAGAAACAAATTCTTGCTAGGCTTGATGGTATTAGTAGAAGTTTAAAGAATCAAGGTTCTTGGTCTTCTCTTTCTCAGCTTCAGAAAGAACTTTGACAAGAACTAGAGACACTAATTTTGCAGGAAGATATTATGTGGGCTCAAAAGGCAAGGTGTGAGTGGTTTTATTTAGGGGATAAAAATTCGAAATATTTTCATCGAAGGGCGAATGCAAGGAGGAGGATAAATCGTATTGAAGCTCTTAAGGGTGAGGATGAAGAGTGGATATTTGATGTGGATCAGATAAAGAATGTAGCTGTGAATTTTTATCATATGCTTTTTTCTGAAGATCTTGCGCATAGGGATGTGTTGAATGTTGATGTATCTTATCCTATGCTTACGGAGGGTGTTATTAGTAATATGAATATTGATGTGAAAGAGGTGGAAGTTGAGACTGCTTTGAAGAGTATGGGCCCTCTTAAAGCTACAGGTCCTGATGGTTTTAATCATTTATTCTTTCAAGCTCAATAGAAACAGGTTAGTGGAAATGTTATTGATTTTGTGCGAAAGGTGTTTGAGAATCCTTGTTTGATTAGGGAGGTTAATCAGACTTTTCTTGTGCTTATTCCTAAAGTCCCAAACCCAGAATTTATAAGAGATTTTCGTCCGATTAACCTTTGTAATGTGATTTATAAATTGATAACGAAAATCATAGTTAATCGGATTAAGCCTGTTATGTCGACTATTATTTCCCCTAATCAGTGTAGTTTTGTTCCGGGACGTTTGAGCTCCGACAATATTATTGTTGCTCAAGAGGTGATCCATACCATGAAAACTATGAAGGGAAAGAAAGGTTTTATGGCTGTAAAAATTGATTTGGAGAAGGCGTATGATAGAATTAATTGGGAATTCACTATTAATTGTTTAAGGGAGGTGGGAATTCCGGAGAGCTTGATCTTCTTGATTCAGGAGTGTATATCTTCTCCCTCTATGCAACTATTGTGGAATGGTAGTAAGTCAAATGTTTTTAATCCTTCCTGAGGTATTAGACAAGGTGATCCTTTGTCTCCGTTTTTATTTGTGATTTGTATGGAGAAGTTGGCTCATTTGATTCAGTCAAATATTTCATCTGGAAACTGGAGACCAATTCGTCTCAATAAAGGGGGACCACCATTATCTCATTTGTTTTTTGCTGATGATTTGATTATTTTTGCTGAAGCTCGTTTAGACCAGGTACAAGTGATTAAAGATTGTCTTAATGCGTTTTGTGATGCTTCGGGTCAAAAGATAAATGAAGGAAAGACAAGAGTTTTCTTTTCTCGCAATATTAATCATAATATTAAATCTCAACTAAGTCATAGTTTGGGATTTAATATGTCTGCTGATTTGGGTAGATATCTTGGGGTTCCTCTTCATCATGAGAGGGTTTCTAAGTCAATGTATCAATTTACGGTGGATAAGGTAAAACAAAGATTGGCTAGCTGGAAGTGTCATTCTTTGTCTCTGGCAGGGAGGAATACTCTTATTAATTCAGTGGCTTTGTCTATTCCTAATCATGTGATGCAAACGTCTATTATTCCTGTTGCTTGTTGCGATGAGATTGAGAGGAATGCCCGGAATTTTTTATGGGGTTCAACAAGTGATAAGAAGAAAGCTCATTTGGTGGCGTGGGACAAAGTTTGTTATCCTAAAGTGTGTGGTGGATTGGGTCTTCGTCATGCTTCTCTTCAGAATAAGGCTTTTATGATGAAAGTGGGATGGGGGTTGGTGAATAACAAGGATGCATTGTGGGCCCGAGTAATTAGAAGTAAATATAATTGTGGTCAAGATTTGATCCCAATTATACGAGCAAAGAAGTCGGGGTCAAGAGTGTGGAGTGGAATTAAAGCTGTTTGGGAGAATGTTAAGAATGAGATTGAAGTTGTTCACAGGAATGAGGAGTATAAAGTTAGATGGAAGCTTGAGAGGAGTGAGATGTTCTCTGTCAGATCAGCATATACGAAAGTTACTGATTTTAATGCTCAGGAGGATCAATGTTGGAGGAACATTTAGAGGCTCAAGGTCCCTCAGAGATGTAAAATGCAAATGTGGTTTTTTATGCATGATAGACTTCCTACTAATGAGAGGTTGCTTGAATGGAGAATTCATCCAGATGGTTCTTGCGCGTCGTGTCATTCGCAGTTGAAATCAACGGTACATGTGATAAGAGAATGTGGTAATGCTAAAGAGGTTTGGCTTAACTTGGGAATCTCTTTTGCAAATAAAGAATTTTGGGAAAGTAATTTACATGATTGGTTAAGGAAGAATGTGAAGATGCGTAGAGGGTATGGGATGGATAATTGGAATGAAGTTTTTTGTGTGTCTTGCTGGTTGATTTGGAGAAGAAGGAATGAAGTGACCCATAATAATGAATGTTCAAGTGTGTATGAAGCCATAGCAGAGATCAAAGGCATTATTAGATGTATGCATAGGGCGAATTCTGTCTTGCCCAATTTAAGGATGTAGGTTAATTTTTTGTTTGTATTTTCCTTCCTTTTTATCAAAAAAAAATAGTATTCCCTCTTATCCGTAATATAAGAGCCCAAAATTTAAATAGTTCTTTTCCAAATATAAGAATTCTCCCTTACATTCTTTCATCATTTGATGCATTTTTTTACTTTGCCTCCAACTCGCTTTCACATAATTTTTTTTGGAATGTTAGCGTTTAATCTATCATTTTCCATTGTACTTTGTCTTTCCTTTAGCATATCAATGTATAGGTTGTGTTTTCCTTCTGCTTGCTTATTATCCACCTGCCTTCCAATTATATATGCATTCATTTACCTTGGAAATTTGAAACTTCACTACTCTTTCTTACCATGCATAAATTGACTATAGCTGATATCTTGCCTTTTAGATTAAGTACAATTTACCGATTAAGAATCAATGCTACCTAGGCATGGCCCGGGGTATACCATCTAGTTGGTATAATATAAAGCTGTAGTTTTTTATTATATTCCCCAAACTAGAGCTGATAGGTTCGATGGGTTGAGAAACATTGATTACTACTTTGATGTTAGAAGACCAATATCATATTACTTGATGAAAAAGTTTTAGGATCCATATAGTAATTGACTCTATTTGACGGAAAGGTACAAAGCTTTGTTGCTGTTGATATTATTGTAAAGGGACAAACACTAAAATAATTAAGAGTACAAATGAAATTAAGCACGTGATTTTGAAAAGATTCATGTTACCAACCTACTTCTTATATTCTTTATTATAAGGCACAAAGTCACAAACTACCAACTCTTGCTAAGAAATAATAGTTATGTAGCTAATTTATCGTAAATTTACTCCTTTTTTTAAACTTCACTGCTCATCAATTGACAACTTATAAAGCAATTAATGCATTAGTAGGTCTTATATTTGGAAACTTTTTGGAACCAATTTTTTTTGTAGTAATTATATAGGAGTAACAGGTTATTTGCACCCATTGAACTATGCCTTTTCTTAATAAAAAAAGAAAACTATGCCTGTAGCATCGGTTATCATAGAAGGGAGAAGAGTGGGCGACAGACAAGATAGATATAGAGACTATTCCTTTTTTTTATCCTTTTTCATTTTCCCCATTTGATGGGCCAAAATAGATATAATGGGATTAATCAACATCAAATCCCGCAAAAATTCTGCCCAAGATAGACATATTTGGGTGTGTTTGGCTCAACTTGTGGAAAAGTGACTTATTTTTAAGCTGACTTATTTTTAAGTCTGTTAGAAAATAAGATCTACATTGACTTATTTTTATGTTTAGATGAACTTTGAAAAACATTGCTTATTTTCCCATTTGACTTATAAACATGTTTGAATGACTTTTTGTTTAAAAGAGACTTATTTTTAAGCTAGCTTATTTTTAAGTCATGTAGAAAAATAAGCTGACTTATTTTCTGAAATAAGGTATCTTGAGTGACTTATAAATAAGTTGTCTTATTTCAAATAAGCTGGGTGAAAAATAAGTCCAATCAAACATAGAAAAAAGCCACACACCCAAAAAAGCTGGCTTATTTCTCAAAATAAGTCGAACCAAACACACTCATGATTTCTTTAAGTGAAGTTCCATAGCTCTGTTGGCTCGGATTTTAAAGCCGTGATATTCAAAACATACAGGGCTGCTAAAAGCCTAAAATGAGGAACACAAAATTGCATAAATTTCCAATATTAAATATTCACATTTCAGTTAAAGAAATAATAATCAATCATGGCAACCAGATTCCCTAGGTCAAAAAAATCTGCTATATGATGAAAGTATAGTGTCAGTATCAGCAATGAACTTAGGATGTAATTGTGTATCTACAGCAGCAACTTTCTTCCACTCCAGAATTTTTTTCTGTGCACCAACACAGAGAAAAGAGGGACTCAAAACCTGTAATTATAAATCCAATAATTCCCACTGGGCATACTAACGATGAGAGATGCAGCCACCAGTTGGAATAGCTCAGCTTCCCCTAACTCTGCCTTCCAAAACCCAACGCGCAGATACAAGACACAGTAGTTTCTCAAAAGGGCTAAAGATGAACCATGAAGTGGCTTATTATGTTCCATTTTTGGGTTGCATACTTGGTGATTAGATGAACAGTATTGGGCAACCCCACAAGCAGCTAAATTGGCTATATGCTTTAAGACATAAAGCCAGAAATAAATTAAACTGATATGCGCCCTGGAGTATCCGGATACTCATGGTAAAGTAGGATTTGCAAGTCCCATAGAAGAAGCAACTTCTCTGGAAGCCAATTCGTCAGCTTGTTCCTAAAAGATAAGAAATTACAACCAGAGTCAACAGAATTTAACAATCTGAAGGATTACCATGGTTACAAGTATTAGTTGTTGTCGTGAACCATGTTCTGTCTGTAAATAGCGCAACCAGCTAAACAATGTTACCTGAAGACGATGCATCAGATACATCAAAAAAAGATGCACAAACACCTGCAGATAATTTCTTCAGGTTAGCAAAGAGTGCAACTCTTTATTATATTGTATTTCAATTATTTGGCTTTCTAAACACATTATGAACTGATCTCACCAGATAGAAAAACAGACAAACTCTGGCTACAGGATACCGCCAGAGAAATCTTGTGGCCCTAACAGCCCCTGAATCTAGCAGTTTCACTGCCTTCTGTAACTGTAATAAACATGCCAAATATGAAACCGGAATAAGTGCTGAAAGGAGAATGCAAATGACTTGAAATATGTTAATCGTTATACCTGAGCACTAGCACCAACCAAATGACGATGATATAAGGGAAGAGGCCTGCAATATTCACACCAGCAAGCATAACCAAAAAAAGTAAATTGATTTTCTGTTGCAATGAAAAATAATACATTTATTACCTACCATACTCAATAACAAACAAACTAGAATCGCAGAAACCAACTAGAATTCGTAGTTAGAAGTAAACGAGTGACTAATTAAACAGATTGAATCATTATAGATTCTCAAGCCTTTATATCTAAATAGTAAAGAGGGAGGACCTAAGTTCTGCAATGAGAGCTGGTAGGAACATACATGTCCCCATCAGCAAGCACAACCATTTAAGTTAAAGCCTACCGTAATTTCCTTCATAAAAATATCTCACAGAAAACAACAAATATGCTACTATAAATAAAGAGAAAGCATACTCAAGGGGTTTTATTTCAGAATCTTCTTCCCATGATGAGGATGCACGTCGGGAAACTCTACTTCTTTCAGCCTCTACCTGTTCAAATGACAATAATTTCAACTTGTGTGGACCAAAATATTGAATAAGCAGCCAAAAGCACAATATGCATACCTGTGCTTCTTGAATACGCTTTATTTCCTTCTCTAACTGAAATTCTGCTGCAGCTTTTTCACTGGCCATGGTTTCTAACTGTGTTTGCTTATAATACTGGGAATGAAAATCAAGAACGCATATCTATAAGATAAAATAATCAAACATCACAAGTAATAAATGAATTTTACAATGAATTACCAAAAGATCAGTCAGTTCACGATAGCGCTTCTCGAGCTCCATATGCTCCTGAGAATGCAATATATCTCTGGTTAGTGCAAGCAGCAATCTAAACATTATCATGACAGCAAAACATCTCTACAAAAGAGTACTTGATTCCAACTTAAACCTTCATCCAGAACCATAAATGAAAACAAATTAGCATATGAAAATGGAAAAACATGTACACAAGTGATCACTCATTTACAGAAAACTCAGAGGACCCCTTTCACAATGAAAGATGTGAATTTATGTCTGCTAGGTTAATTAATCCTAACCATCCAATTATCAACCATTAATATTTCAAGTGCCAAAGTCCAACATATCTTGAAGTAAAAACAAATTAAAATCACTCATAAACTTCAACCAAAATTTCTTAATGTAAAATATTATTTCTCCTCATGATTTTAATATTGTTTCTCCTCCCAAACTGACGTGGAACTTTACAATGAAACATTTTTGAAACCATGAGTAGTGTTGGAACATTAAAGTGAACAATTAATTTAACTTTGACAAAGATCCAAAAGTGACAAATATACACGCCTAAGTGTATACACAGCTATTACACATTTTGCTATCCAATAGACTCAAGAGTTCAATACAAACTTTTCAATTCACGATTTGACAAATTTGCTCATATAATGAAAAACAAACTTAAATGTGGGAAACTGTGAAATTTCAAAGAGCCAGAGCCCTTGGTTTGTGTATTTTACAAATGTTTGACACGAAAAGTTGGCTTGTGAAAAGAAACATCGAAGGTGATACCTGACGAGAATAATGCTCAGCATCCCTCTTCATGGCAGCCATTTCAACTCTCATCTTTTGCAACTCACCCTGAACTCAGAAATAATGAACATTCATAAGAAATTTTGAACTAAATGATGGAAAATTATCTCATAAAATCAATTAAACACAATTAAAAGTCATTTGCCTCCAAAGAAGAAAGCTTGTTTTCAGCATCTCTCTGACTTTGGCGTGCACGCTCCACTTCTTCTTGCCATGCTTGAATCTGAATGTATCAACTTAAAGTCATTTTTGTCTAAATCTATATGTATGAAATTTATATTTGAATATGGAAAGCAAGATAGCTGCAAGTGATTTATATTTGCCAATTTACACTTCCTTCTATATTACACATAATGTCCATTGAGTTTGCAAGCCAAAGTAGAAGCATAAAATATAGTCAGAGTACTAGCATATGCATATACATGCTTGTGTGTTTCTATTGAAAAGTGGGAAAATATAATTTGTCCTTGAAAATTGTCAAAAGTATAATATAATAACATTCTAATATGGAGTCCATACATTATTACAGTCATACTACACAGTGTATAAATAAAATTTAAGCCATTAAACATATAGAATGTCAGCTCATTAAACATGTCTATTATAGTAATCAGTTTACTAAAAGACAAAAGAGTACAAAGTGATCCACAGCAGGAAAAACTAATTGATGCTTAAATGCCTAGGTAATACCTGAATCACTTGATTTGTTTCTTCTGGAGACTTTTTTTGTTCACGGCGAACCCATGCTTCCAAGTCTTGCAGTTCTTGATTTAAAGATGCACATTCAACCTGGTAACAGAAAGCTCAAAAAATGATTTACTAGATCTTTATTCAAAAACTAATAATCAGCCTTGACCTTTCGAACTTTCCTTTATTAACAAAAATTAATTAACTGTTCCAAATGTACCTCAAGAAGTGCCACCTTCTGCTCCAATTCTGTGGCCTTTGCTGTTCTCTCATCTGCTATTCTCTGAATTAAGAAGCAATTAACCAATCAATTCCTATGGTTAGCCTTGATATCATAAATGGTTCTACAATTTCCAGATCTTCTCAGGGAGAGAATATATATATATAACCAGCTTTTTTAATGTATAATATAGCCAGCTTATCAACGGAAGGTTGAATACAATTACTTTAATAGAAGTTGCATAGTGATAAGAGATCAAGTTACCTGAATTCTTGCGAGAGCTGTAGAAGCCTCAACAGCTCTGTGCTCCAATTCCACTTCTCTCTCCATGGCAGACTGTCACACCAATAACAGAGTAAGAAGGGTACAAGACAAAATGAAACTAGAATTAAGGACTCTAGCTACTGACCATTTTGGTAGCACTATGAGCGGCACGTTCCTCTTCTGCTCTTCGTTCAACAGTTGCTAGCTCCTCTCTTAAAGCCTATGAGAATATAGTATACCCCAAAAAGTTCATTTTGTGAATCATAAATATCAGAATCGCGTTGGGTGAATCTTACATGTAGCAGGTCTTTTACTTACCTGCATCATTCTTGTCTCCGTAAGTTCACGACTTCTCATCAAAGACTCCATGTTTGCCTGATTGAATGTAATTAACCACAAAATGAATGGAAGATCAAAATCATGATGTAGGAAAATCAACATGCTACACAGTCTCTACAATATATCGGATGCTCACGATTTTAAGTTATGCACAAAAAGACTCACATATAACAGTGAAATGATGTATTCCAAAAGAGCTTACACTGACACACAGCAATTTTATAAATGCATCTCTGTCATTATCCTGAATTAAATACAGCTGGTCATATCATGCTTGGGTAGGGACTATTGAGCAATTTCTTATAGATACAAACCAAATATTTTATGATGCAATTCAAGTAAGTCATGTCTTTTGAAAACTACACGAAAGGTAATATAAACTACATAGCTAAAACTCTTATTTTTATACATAGATTTTTTATAATCAGCCATATGGAAAAGGAGTTCATCTAAACTTCAAAGAATACAAAGACTAGGTGAAATTCTCAGCCAATATCAAAGTTGCCAGCACTTGAGCAACCCGATATGTTCATTGAAGAAGAGGAAAGATTTTGCAAGGGAACAAAGTAAATAATGCAGGACATATGGATCAAGTTGGGACAATAACTGCAGAGCAAAAAACACGAGCTAAAGAACCTGCAGAGAAGCAAGATTTCCCTCTGATAATGCAGCCTGTCTTTTAACAGCATCCATAGAATTGATGAGAGTCTCAATTTCAGCATTCTTTGCTGCCAAGGCCTCAGACATATTTGATTCTACTCTTGATACTTCCCTTTTACATTCAGACAGATCTTTCTATAGCTCTTTTATCCGAGCTTCATAAGATTTGCTCAACTCTCTCTGTAAGATATAATTTAGTATTACAATTTTTTTCTGATGGATAAACATGATAACACCTATCCTCTATTTAAAGAGCACTGTAGCTTCACCTCTGCACTAAGAAGTTCCTCCAACTGTGCATTTTCTGCTTTGTATTCTTGGAGTCTGGATGATAGTCCAGCACAAACCTGAAAAGCAAGAAAATATCAACTTGAAATCTAATCAGCAATCAAGAAAAAATATTGCTAAGATCCCAGAATTAGTCTGCAGGATATGCCTCTGTATTCATGCCTTTCCCAGTTAGGAAGGTCTTGGATGACAGAAATGTTAGTCGACAGCATTCTTACCCGAGCTAATCTTGCCTCTTTGGATTGGCCAGTAGATTTTGCTGTTTTGAGCAGTCCTTGAGCCTATTAAACCAACTAAAAAACTAGTCAGAAGCAATTCAATAGAACATACTTATTTGCAGTAATAATTTTTATATATAATAAATATGACACCTCATCAAGTTGATCTTGCACTTTCTTTGTATTATCAGCTTCATGATCCTCCTGGCTCTTTCCATTGTCAATAGATTCAACTTTGATATCAGTATCTTTACAAACATCACCATTAGAAGTAGTGTCAGAGGCCAGAGATTCAGATCTCTCATGACCCTTTCTAAAATCAGCATCCAAGTTTCCAGGGTCCATAATTAGGCCAGCATTAGTGGATTGATTTTCATTAGGGCCTTCAATCGCTTTCTTAGTTGGAGAAGAATGCCCATCGTGGACATTAGAAGCATTCTCTTTGGGAAGCTGGACGTCAGTAGAAAGAGTTGAAAGAAGAGTGGAAGGTTCAGCATTATTATCCTTTACCAAGACCTCCACATTGTCCATTTCAGGCTTATTCACATCTGTAGTCATCACTTCTGTTGATGGAGTGCCTGACAAGGGTGATATTGTGTCAGTATGTTGATGCTCCTTGTCAGCTTGGCTTGTAGACAAAGAAGCACTCCCATCATTTTCAGCTACGAGATTAAGATCAATGTTATCGCTCAGATGAGTGACAGTAACATCTACTGGTTCTGCGGGTGTGCCAACTTGCTCTTTTGTATTATCATTGATTAGAGGTGATGAGATAGATTGTCCCTTTTGAACCTTTGTCGAATCAAACTCGTTACTTGATGAAGTTACATCTACTGGGGATTCTGATATGTCACCTTGATCCTTTACAGTGTCACTACTTACAGGAGAAGGAATAGCTTGTCCCTTTCGAGCCTGCAAAACAGTTCGAGAAAAGAGGGTCAAGGTTCATAGATTATAAGAACACCGCCTAAGGATAAACTACGAAAACAATACCTTAGATTTTGATTTTGTCCTCTTGCCTTGGGATCCTTGCTCACTGGAAGCTAATTGTCAGAAAGGTTCAAAAAAAAAAAAAATCAGCACTTGTACTTGAAAATATTGTTCAAATATGGACTGCATACTGTAAAGCAGGAATTGTCAAATATAGGATTATTCTAGAAAAATAAGCTTTATTATTATAACATTCTATTGCAGATAATAGTTACAGTGTTACACTTCATTATGCCTCTCAGCACATCTATCCAGTTAGTATTTATCATGGTGAGTCAATATGATTGCAACTGGTAACCATTGGATGTGTAAAAAGTAATATTTCTATTAAACAAACAGTATACAATTATAGCAATACTCGTAAACATCAGTGAATAAATTGATTGTGATATACAGGAAACCGTAAGCCAAAGGATGTAGAGTCTAAACCTGGCGTCTTAGAATCAGACTGCTCATCTGCTAATTCGCTGACAACTAGTTTGGCCCTTCGATCTACAACCTCAAATAGATCTGTTCAAATAAATTAAAAAAGAATGTTATAGGCAATAATTTATTTTAATATGAGCAGAGCATAATACACAAACAAAAAGATGGGGGTGGAAGAGAGAAATTTCCATTTGACACTGCAGAAGGTACTAAAACCCAACCTCAGGCCCACCAAATAGAAAAAAAATTATAAAATGGAAATGATCTCAAAGGACAATAGCTCTTCCAACAAAAATATACATGAGCCAAAAAGACCAATTTGAGGTACTTATAATTTCTCCTACATGATTAAAACTTGTGCTCCATACAAAGTTTCAAAAGATTTACTGGCAATGCAATCAATCCAAGAGAGGTACTCCTTCTAGTACTAATTATAAGACCACTTTAACTTTCAAAATTAATCACTTTAAATTACCTATAATTAATTTTTTTTTCAAAACCAATTTATATTCTACTTATAATGTAACCTATCATGAAGTGCCAGCTTGGCTCAGCGATAAACTCGTTTAACATGGGTTTTGAGGTCGTGGGTCCAAATCAGTCTCTCCACAAAAAATCAGAGGTAAGACTGCCTAGCATATTCCCTTGCCCAACACCCTCACCAAGTGGGGATCGAACTAGGTTGACCCCTTTTTTCATAATATAACTGATTATCTAATTACACGTGACACATATTATAATTTAGTAATCTAATTTGCATCCATCACTCCCACAAAAAGACATGCAAAGGGATCTTATATTTAGGACGGGACGAAGTATTATGGTTCTTGGCCCCCAAAACAAGAAAATTTAAGGTGCTTGGGAAACATATATCTTGCAGATTAGCTAGCTAGGATAGGAGCTGCTACATATGACTGAATCAAATATTAAACATCCAAAACAATCCAGGAGGACTTGACTAGATTCATAAAACATAGAATCAAAGCAAATAAAGAAAAGTCACAAAATGGAAAAAGGAAATGAGATGAAAGGGTTTGGCAGTTAAAGGAATGAGAGATTGGTGCGAGATGGAAGAATACCTTCGGCGGCTTTGAGCCAGGAAGCCATGTGAGAGAAGAGAGGATTGGGATCTGAGAGGAATTTGGTTCAGAGATCCATGAATATGAATATGAATGAAGATTGAGAGAGCTGAAAAGCGCAGTGAAAGGAAGGAAGATTAAGATTATGATTATGATTATGATTATGATTATGATTAATTGATTATCGCGCGAGAAATGAAAAAGGTTAGTTATGTTAGGAAAGGAGGAGAGGTTGGTTGAATGGTTTTGGTTTAGTTATGTTCGAGTAGAATGGAAGGAACAATCCTTCGGTTCACACGTCTACGTTCTTCCTCTCCCAATTTTTGTTTTCCTTGAACAGGATTGAATGGGACGGTCAAACAAGTCTAGGTCTCAAGCTCAAGCCATGAACACCTTGGTATATTGGCTCAATGGTTATCATATTTGACCACCGTCCAATATTGTCCATTCGACCATACCATGAAATGAAACTATGTTCGATCTGACTTTTACAACACAGCTTAAAACATTATTTACATTTAATGTTAGAAATTTTAATTTCATTAAACTGCAATATTTTTAACTAGTTGAGTAATGATATTAACAAATGCAAATAACTTGTATAAGATTTTGAAATCTGTGTTATTTTTTCTATCATTTTCTCATAATAAAATTCCAATTTGATTAAAAATATATTGTTAATAAATCCTTTTGAAAAAAAAATTTGTTAATATATGTTCACAAAAATTAATAAGGTTTATGTGGTTGACAGGGCATAACACAATCATATCGTTCATCTAGGTTTGGAATTGTCTATGAGCATTGGCCAAGTTCAAGAAAGGTCATTAGATGCCTACTAAAGATGGTTGGTCAAGTAATATAAAGTCCATTAAAAAGAGGCTCAAGGGTACGTAGACCGGCTGATAAGAAAAGGGAAGGTAAGACACCGCGTACCCATCAGGTCATGGGTTCGAACCCTTGGGAAGTCGTCACCCCCAAAATGGGGGATCCTGGCGGAGACTTCGGATTAGTCGGTTCCCCGAAGGGGGGGGCGGACACCGAAGGCTTTAAGCAAAAAAGTCCATTTAAAAGAGGATGAGACTAAGAGAATAATTAGCAAAGTTATTGAGCATGCCATTTTGATTAATAGTAGTATGTCCAAAAAATATGTAGTATCATGACATCAGCTGATCCATGCAGTCCACCACATCTAGTGGGATAAGATTTTATTGCTGCTGTTGTTGGTGTGTTTATTTTATTTTTTTTGCCAAAGATAAATTAAATTATTGAAAACATTTTTTTTATTAAATTAATGTGTGTAATCCATGTGTGTAAGAAGATTCCCACATATGTGTATCCCACCTATGTGTCAAGTGTGACTAATCTCGCTGTTCAGAAGTGTCAGGTAAAATTATGCACACAATCTGATTCATAAACAATTGATTTAGTTGTCTCAATTAAACTTTATACGCATAGAGATTGAAATATCCTGCCATATTGGATCCTCTTTAGCTGACCTTATAATTAAAACAAGAATTTGGTTAGTTTTGACACTCTTCCAATTGATTTTTAACACAGTTTTATGCAAAACACTCCTTAAGTATTTCTGGGCTTGTCAGTTGTCAACTTTTTTCTTCTTTTCAATTATTATTATGGTCACATGTCTTTGGTCTTTGTCTTTTGTGACTACTCAGGAGTCAGGAAGTGATTATTTATGTATGGATCAGATTGGCCAAATTAGGCCCATATTCATGTGGATTGATCCAACATTCTTGAAATGCCCCTTTTATGCCCTTTATGGGCCTGTCATAAACATCGAGCTTCTCTTTTTCATATACATACAAGCCCAAAATCGTGCTTTCAGGATGGCCCATCGTCTAACAGATTGAAGATGCCCATTATAGTGTCAGTTTTTAAAGCTCGCGTCTGTATGTCCCTTCATGCTTTTACAGCTCAAATCACAGGTTAATGCATTTAATTGGGTCGAACATATTAGCTTAAATAAATAAAAATTAGTGTAAAGTATAAATAAAATGATACATATCGTTTACATAGATGCAAGTCTCAAAAGAGATCAATCAAAAGTTCAAAGTCGTTTGGGTACCGTTGATCAAATTATGTAAATATGGTATATATATACTGGTACTTGTTAGTAGGTGAATGGATTATAATTTCCATGTAACATCAAAACATAAAAAAATACCAACACGAAATTTTTATAGTTATTTCACATGACCTCTCACGAAGTGATAAACTAGTGCTCAAATTCTTGCTAGAATATATGCGTATATACAGTGTTCAACCGGAGCTCGAACAATATCGCATTTGTCTCAAACAGACCAATATATTTGATTAAAAATACATAGACTTTTTCCCCATGCATGTTTTGCTCTTTTAAATTGAGAATGGAGAGTATTAAAAAGAATGCGCCAAGTGTTAAAAGCAAAGATGTAAAAAAATAAAAAAGAAAAGTTTTGATAAAAAAATTAAAAGAAAAATAAGAAGATGAAAGTAGAAAAGAACATACAGTAAAACACCAACCGAAAGTCCCACTGCTACTTGTAAATCATAGAGAAAAGATAGTACCGGCCAAACGGTAAGATTAGTGGTATAAGATATAATACATAAAGGAACGATTTGTGCTTTTTATTTTCTAAATTTTGATAACGACTCCTCTGGTGTTTTCTGCTTTATGACCTTTTTTTAGGGAAAAAAATCCTTACATGATATATAGTCTTGTCACTTGTGATCTTTCATTCTCATCCCTATGTATGGAAAAACCTTAAATTAGACTCTTCAAATTAACCACTCATCAATAACATAGTCATATTCGTAAAAACAAAAAAAAATCATTCATGCACACTATATATTATCATTTAATTTGAAGTTACTGCTCGTATCCAATCAAGTATTACTATTATACTCAATTCTTAAATATAAGGTCACTTTCAAATTCCATTTATCCCAAATTATATGCCACTTTATAATTGTTTATAACTTTTTTGTCTTTTTCCTAAATTAATCCTATTAATAATAAAAAATTTAGAGAATGATAGTGAAGATAAAGGTATGTGGTTTGTGAATTGATAATATCATCATGTGACAATATAACGAACTTACATGTTATCCTTAATCCAATCAAATTAAGTAATGTAGTCTTATGTTTAGGGAGATATGAAGTATATAGATATTATTGTCTTAAAAAAGTACTCAAAGTGTTAGTCAATAGCTCATAAGAGCTTTGATGAGAGTCTCTGTATGTATCGCATCCGTATGCTAATAATGCTATACATTAAAATAAGTTCAAGTGTTAGTAATAAATCTTTCAAAGGCCCCTTTTATATGTATCTCACTATTTACAAACGCCTAACGAAAAAGCAGCAATTGTTGTGTGACTTTCATAAAAATGAGTCTTTTAATTTGTTGAAGTTTGAAGGTGCAAATTAAAGTATGGTAAAAAAAAAAAGGTGCAAATTAAAGCGGGCTTGCTTTAGCTGTGTGTTTGACAAATTAGTTCAAGTTCTATTCATTCTATACTTTAATTTCTTTTAGAGGAGAAATAGACAAAACCCAACCCATCCACATATCAAAAGCTGTGGCAAAAATTGTATTGCCCCGACATATATGCATATGTATCAATAAACATACCACACTATATATATAAAGCTTCATTATCTCCTTGCGGGACTTCTAAAGTTTGCAAGGATTGCGCTCTAAAGTCCCTCCCTTTCCCTACAAGATTTAACATTCTGTATATAAAGCAAATTTTTAATCTTTTCATACCCCCTTCTTCAAGCTTTACTTATTAACTTATCCCTTTCAACTAAAAATATTGTGAACAGTATAAGTTGTGCCAATTTCCAATAAAAAATTATCTGTAAACCAGCAAATTGTTTTTTGAATGTTCCAACAGTTTGAACCGTTGGAAAGTCACTACAAAACGGTTCAAGCAACCGATGGAAGTTGATGTGTGTCAAATGTGACGAGTAAACTAAAAGCAACCATTGTAAAGTTGATCAAACCCACTTGGAAACTTAGCAACTGTGCACAACGACGGTTGGTATGCAACACGGGAATAAACAAATTTATATAACGATGAGGGAACGTTTCTTAATCGTTGCAATGCTCCAATATTTAATAGTAAAAAACCAAATGGCATGGCGTTGACACACTTGAGAACTGTTACCATGTATCAAGAATATAATAAAAAAATAGGAGTTTTAGTTGACCTTTAAATAAAAAAATCGTCTCATAAAAGCCTAATTAGCAATTCACTCAAATGCTCTAAATATGAAATTACTACAAAAACAATTAATTAATAATATTTTGTAACTATTTCATATAAATCGCATTTAAAATGTCTTAGAGTGTAATTAATAGAAGAAATAACATTTAATAAAAAAGATTGAAAACAGTTATATAGAGTGTGAAATATTTAAATAAAGGTTGAAAAGAAAAGGTATTTATAACATTTTAAAAGTAAAAATCATATAAAAAGTTAAAAACTGTAGAACCAATATGGAAGTGTAGAGAAAATATAATAAGGACGATGGAGAAGAGTAATCTGAAGGGAGAGGAGAAGAGAAGGTGATATGAGAGAATATAGATTGAGAAAAAAAGCTAGTGTTCGAATGATCAATAATGTCTTCTTTTAACAAAAAATAAATCAGATTATCAATGTCTGATAGCTTCTCCCATCAAGTGGTTTATGTCCCTCGGAGGTTGAATATATAAAACACGTCTCAGGGCGAGTGGCTCCTAAAGTGCACATTAATATTAGTTGAATAAACAATATGTTTTTTAACGAAAAATAATTCATTAAATGTCAATAAAATAAGAAACCGCCAACTTAACACACACACACTTGAAAGAAAAATTTATATAAAAGGCCAAAGCATCGACAAAAGTATTAGGAGATGTGAGAAAGTTGAGAGGGCACAAGCTTTTTGAGCACTAATGTTATCACAAATGGGAATGCGCAGGCAACCAGATCAAAATCCATACAGTTTTTATTATTATATCAAAAAGTAGAAAGTATGAGTATATTAAAAATCCAACATGCATAAATAATAAACAATACTTTTTATAGGGTTGTGGATAATCATTTTACTTTTATTTTCAACATTTATCTACATATATAAGGGAAAATTTCATGAACTCGATTGAATCTAGCGTTATTTTGAAGGAATAAATAAATAATTGCAACAAGGAGTGTTGTTGAATTAAAACTTCAAAGCTTCTAGTTTTAGATATTGATCATAACGTTCAACCTAAAAAAAATTAGTGACAAATCCTTGGATTTGTATGTTTTTAGCTTGTTCACTTGAGGTTATTAACATTTAAAAGATGCAATATTGGTTTATTTATACTTAATTGAATATCTAGACTCTTAAGTAGAAATTAGATTAAGAAGTGAATTAACAGCAAAATTTATGAACTTAATGTGTTAATTAATTTTGAGAGCCAATTGATCTATTTCCTTCTCTTCTTTCACTTTTAGGGTTGTTCTAGAACCAAACATGAAGGAGTATAGATGGGAAAAATCAAAGAAAAATGGGGAAAAGCTGGAAAATGAAGCTGCTGGACGAATTTGGAAAATTACAGAAAAGGACCTCAAATTTCAGAATTGCAGTTTAGTCCCAGTATCATAATTACAATTCTGCCATCGAATTTCAGAAATTACACCGAGGTCCCACCTGGGAACTGCTACTTCCAGATTCGATTTTTTGCTGATTTTTGACCCATTTCACCTCCAATTTGGACCCAAACTCAAACTCAATCATTAAGCTCAGGTTCTCATTCATATTAAGTGAAGAATTAGGTTTAGAAACACAAGTTTTGGGGATTGGGTGCTCCCCAAAACCCCACCTCTCTCCATCTCTGATCTTCCTCCATCCCACTCCCATTTTCCTCACATTTTCCTTTCACCTTCCACCTTCCTTCCTCTTACCATGTCTCAATAAAGTTCCTCCTTGCTCTTGGAATTGATGGGAAGTGGCTTGAGCTTTGAATCTACAAAAGGGAGTCTCAATTCCTTTCCTTTCTCTTTATATTTTTGATTGCCTATTTAGGTTTACCATTTATGTTTTGAGATTGGACTGAACTTGGTTGTTATCGTGGGTATTTGTGATTTTGGTTTGTAATGTACTCATCAATATACATGGTCATGTATATGTTCTTTATGGTTTATTTGATGTCATTCTATTTATTCATGGTATTGATAGATAGTTTGATTCAATTAAATTATAATTGAACCTAATCCATTACAAATCACTAATCATACTCTAGGGTAATTAATAATGTCTATTTGAATGGGTTAATGAGACTAGGCATTAGACTTATCGGTTGGTGAGATTTGGTACTTTAGGAAACCTAGAGAAAACTCAAATGTGCTACAGGCTTAACAATTTCTAGTTAGTAGGAGTTCCACTAATTAGGTAATTTGACTCATGGGTTCATGAGGTTTGGTAAATTAGGAAATTAGTGCATTAAACTCCCCAAAAATCCTTAGAAAGCTATGATAGCCATTGAAATTCATTTCCAAGAGCACTTCACTTCCATTCCACCCTTTAACTAAAAATACCAAAAATATTTATTTATTTTGCATCCTTCATTCCATCTTTAAAAAATCAACAAAATATATTTTCTTTACCCAAATTCATCTTGCATTGCATCAAATTTATTAGGGTAGTTTAATTAATTAAACAAGGCTCCCTTGAGAACGATACCCTGGGTAACTTCCGCTTACCTTGAGGTACTAAAATTTTTTGAAGGACTAAACCCAAGGCACACTACACCGACAGCAAAATTGGTGTCCTTCAATTAGATTTCAAGATAAGAGAGTCAAAACATCTGCGTGAGTCAGTAATTTGGGACAATTGCACCTAGACCCTAAACAAGAGATTTAATATTAGATTGGTCCAGTAACAACTCATTCACTTGTTAACAAAGACTATTCCAATTGTTAATAGGTTTAAGTAACAATTCCTTGAGACCTCTATAGAATTAAATCTCTTGTTTGAGATTAGTGTGTAATTGTATCTTCTGAAAAGAGAAGGGATTGGTGTCAATCAAGTCAAATCATTTTGACATCAAAGGAATAATGTTATTTACGATTGAAATCGGAAATCAACTCAATACATACACATATAATCACAAAATTTTCATTTTAGTATGTTAATATATACTTATTTATCATACTTAAGATTACTATGATGAAAAGTGTTGAGATATTATTGTCGATTCTTAAACAATTGCTAGTAGAGATGTATAAAATGGCGGCCTTTCTGTGATATGAATGATTAGAAGGACATCCCTTTCTTGATGTTTCTTCTCTTTAGCCAATCCAATAATTTATGTTTTTGTGAGACATACAAATTACCTCCTTCAATTATATATTAATTGGCTTACCTACTCTGCATTTGTTATTACAAGTGTTGTCCATCTATTGGCCATTCTATTCACATCCTCAATGATTGCATTAGTCGATAATATTACTTGGATTTTAACAATAGTTTCCCCACTGATTAGTAGTATAGTATATTCAGTGTGAAAAATTGCATGATATAGACGTTAATTTATGACCACATGATATTATTGAGCGATATTAATTTGATCATAGTATTAGTCCGTATGAACAAGTAAGTAAAAGAGTCCACAAGTACATTTAATTTCCCGGAAGTCAGCATGTTGAATCTTATGATTTCAATCAATTAAACATGTAATAACATTATGAATAGACGTACGCGATAAAACCCGCAAGTGCGAAACGCAAACCAACGAATGGATTACAAGAATTCACTCGAATGAATTGAATCACCGCAGTTTCTGCTTTCAACTCTTTTACTTCATCTAAAAGACCCGGAGCTAGACGCCGCGTGTCATTGAAGAATTGTAGTGACAATTTGTGCTTATTTGTGAATTAGTAAATGAAAAGGATCGGACAAGTCGAATGAAACAAATTAGGAAAAATTAAATACATCTGCATTTCTAATACTTTTGGATTGCTTGTACTTTGATGGTGACTTACATATTACTAATTTCACACATAATGCATTCTATCCTATTTGTAAAGCATTTGAATTATATATGCATTTCGAAAAAACGCCACATTGAGTTTCCGTTATAAATTTTCATTTCTGTACCTTTTAGTTGGTATATGATGAGGGAAAACATTTTTTAAAATGTTATTAACAAAGTAAGAAACTTTTTTAATTAATTTTAAGACAATCAATAATGATCATTTTAGCTGTTACTCCTAATATTAAAATTTCATAATTAATAAGACAGGAGAGAATATGCTAATAATAATATAGCAATGCCACACATTAGTATAGTAGGCATTACATAGGCATTACAAAAAAAATAGTCAATTAGTCACTAAATTTAGCGATGAATTTCTATCGAACAATTCGATGACTAAATGAGAAATTCCATGACAAATCTTTTAGAAACGGCCTATTTTCCAGCAAATATCATGCTAATGTTACTGGTTTTCTTAGTGAAGGAAGTGGAGCATTGGAAGTGAAGTGAAATTGGTGTGGGAATCCCCATTGCTTTTGCATGCTTTTTGAGTTTTTTCGTAATAGTTATTGTCCTCTAACTTGGCTGTTGTTGATGGATCATGATCACCCGCTACACCTGGATGTTTAACGTGCATGCATTAATAATTGTAGGAGGAGGCTATGGTTTTTGTGGGAAAGGTATATTGGTCATTTTATATAATCAACACATTAATTATAAAATATATCACAATTCATGGGTATACCGTAGCAAACTTTTGACCTTAATTCCAATTACACTTACATTAAAAATTGTTTTGTACCCAATGAGAGATAAGTCATTTGACATTATTATGGTTCAGTAATTATAAGAATGAAATAGGTAATTGTGTGTACGTTTAATTAAGTAGATAGATGTAAGATTCAAGCTCACCTCATCACCTTATGTATATAAAAAAGGCCAAAAAAGGTTCGAGAAAGCTAACATTTTTCCTTGACCGTGTTTTGGCTCGAAGCATGCTATGTGTGCGTACATATGGATATCATATTGATGGCTGTTTAAGTGGATATAGCACTAATAATAAAGTTATATATATACAGAAAATAAATTTGAAAGTGTTAATAATTGATTAATTTTCTTTAACACCAAACTTTTTGAAAAGAAAAATAAAGCATGCATGATTTCTCGCGCGTGCGTGTGTATCCATATTCGTACATATTCTTATTAAACAACTAATTAGGCTGTTGCCAAATAATCCTAATTAAAACCATTAAAGTACAGTACTGAAGCTCCGTAATAGCAAAAGGGAAGAGCATGTATATGGATATTGGACATACAGCATTAGGCTCCAAATAAAAAATCAAAAATTGAAGTGACTTTAGAATAAGCGACACAGAAGTGTATATACTAAAACCAGAAGAGGTACCATTATAATGGTATGTGGCCGAGAGTTAAGAGAAGGGAAACAACAAAAAAAAGTGGGCGATAAAGCCAAAGCTCCAACTCACCAACCCATAGAAAAGAAAGCAGCACCTCGAAATTCTTCCTCTACCATCGACAAAGTCACAAAACATAACGCTCTAAAATTGCTTTATTACTCCCTCCTTTAACTTATCATCCCATCCCAAGTTGTAGTAGTAGTAGTAGGTGCGACCTCCTTTATAGAAAGAAGAGAAAATATTATTCCTAACCTCCTCCACAAAGACAGGTACAATTCCATAATGTCTTATAATTCTTTCTCGTCCTTTAATTCCTTTTATTATCAACATGATCACTGATCACAACATTGTTACAAAAGGGTTTCAAAAAAACCCAAAAACATAGAGAAGTGTCAAATTTAAAGAAGGTAAAAAAAACACCAAAGACCAGAGTGTGATGACACCAAATCAGAAACAAACCACATGCACAAGTACGTCTTAGCTAGCTAGCATCTCTTAGTTTCAACAAGAACCAAACCCCAAAAAAACAACTGCTTCATCACGTGACGTCGTTTCACAACCCACATACATATACAGCAGCGAAAAATAGAAGGACCAAGTCTCTTGTTTCGTGAGGGTGCAGCAAGCTTTAAGGTATATGTTCGCACTCAATGCAAGGCATCATATACAAAGAGTAACTCACGTGTCAGTCACGTGCCGGAGTAAAAACTTCAACTCACCTACCCCACAAATAACTACTAGGGCAAGGAGAATCAGGAACCATTGTCTTCTGCATATTAAGTTCCTTATAGAACTTCCGAATAAAATCCTCCGCCGCCAAGTCCACGTGGCAATCTCCGTCATCATCCCTCACCGGAAACGGCGAGTCCGTCACTCTCAGTTGCCTCCCAATAGGGCTCTTTCCAAATCCAGGCAACGTCACCAAAGGCGAGGCCTCCACAAACTTACTAGAACTATTCTCATGGTTGTTATTGTTGAGCATCTCCAGAACTTTGTGGAAGGCAGTGATGGTGGAAACGTCGTCGTATTGGTGAGACTTTCCAAGCTTGTGTTTGCGTTTGATGGAGGATGTGAAGGGGAAGAAGGCAGGGCTATTACTGCAGCTAAACTCGTACTCACGTGGAGGGATGAAGTGGTGGTTGTGGTGGTGGGAGCGGGAGGAGATGGCGGCGGAGAAGTGGTGGTGGAGCATGAGAGTGGTGTGGGCGAAGGCTTTTCCGGCGAGCTTGCCACGTTTGAGGAGTAGGTGGAGTTCTAAGGAGAGCTTGCTCTTGGATATGCCTTTTCTTAACATGGTAAGAGCTAAGCGTAGAATGTTCCAGAATTTTCTTGCTACCACCGGAGCTTTTGCCTCTGCATTTTCCATTATTTTTGTGTGTATGATGTGCTTGTGTTGTGTGAGTGAGAGAGATATAGAGAGGGAGATTGTGTTATGATATGGAATTATGGATATGGGACGATGAGAGAAAGAGCGAGAAGAGGTATTTAAGGGGACGTGCTGCATGATTGAGGCGAGTGGAAATCACGCGAGTGTGAGAGCTTGGTGTTGAGAGTGAAAGTCACGAGAGTATGTATGTATGTATGGAGTTCTGATGATAAATAAAAAGAATGTATGTGTGAACTAGATTGATTTCTTCAGAAAATTTTTTATTATCAGTTTAAATGTTAAATTATTTATATATTTATCCATGACATCCGGCGCTACTAGTAACTAAATTAAATTAATCTGATTCATTGGAATTTATGCCCACAATGAGGGAACCCTCGTGTCGTAGCTGATTGAAACGCATGCCATTTATGCACCTATATGTGGCTACATATATGAGAGTTCAATAATTGAAGAGCTATTAAATTTGGGGTAAAAATATGTATGAAGTACCATCATTTAATTTACTAATTGTCGTGCACACTAAGCTAATCCAATGCGATACGCCAACTTCAACACGTTAACTTTACCCATATAGCATGGATTTCATGTGATGTAAAATAATGGACATCTACGTGTAGTCTATATAAATTTAGCACTGTATGTGTACATAGGAGTAATAATATACTTTCAGCGTATAGCAAAGCTGCGTTTAATTTGAACGCTATTGTGGGATTATATAAAATAAAATATGTTTGTTTGCAATTTATGACACATGTCAATTGACAGAGTGCTCAAAAAAAAAAGTGAGGCCTCATTTTCTACGTTCTAGTTAAGAAGGTGTATTTGAAGTTGCTTGTGTTTGTGTAGTATTGACATCAAATAGGTTGGGTTCAGGAGAACATGTTTTTAGACAACCACCCTCAATTACTTTTTTTTAGACAACCACCCTCAATTACTTTTTTCTTTTGATCATGGTGAACCATTAATTGACTTTATCACTACCAACCCCTATGACTATAACTCTCATTTGCTTAGTTAGTTTTAGGGGATGCCGATTGTTTTCAGTGGTCTTGTTAGTTTTAATGGTGTTTATTGTTTTCAGTGTGTCTGTTTATGTCTATGCTATTAGTCTATGTTTATCAATGCTGTTTCCTTCGGGTCTGTAATTGATTTCATATAATTAATGAAAAGTTTTATTCAGATAAAAGAAAGACACATGTCGCGTGAGATTTGTTCATATGGTAAAAAATAAACGTTATAAAATCGATATTTCTAACTTAAATTTTTCCATAAAAAAAGCTAGCCATTTGAAAATTATATACTCATAATTGAAAGCTAGATTTCAAGTTGTGTGTTGCATGGACCCCAATACCAAAATCTTCATACATGTATGCAGTTGTACAATCAGTACAGCTGCACACAATTATGAGAACATGAGTTTGTATATTATATTGATGTTAATATACTCCCTCCATTCGAAAATATAAGAGCTAATTAATTAATTTGGAGAAGTTAAGAAAGCTGGTTAAATTAGTTAATTTAACATGTTTTTTCTAAAATACCCTTATTTAAATGTAAAAGAGATCGGATCCTCTTCTTAATTACTTCCCACGACATCTTTCCCTACATCTTCTTCATTATCATCAACTTGCTCTCTATGAGTGATTATCATTACATCAGTCATTTTTAACATATTTTTATTTCGTCCTTCAATTTTTTTTCATGCATCTCCTCTTTAGTTCATTCATCTTCAATTTGTCGATTCTTCTTCTTTACAATGAAACTCCTTTTGTTGAAGCATAGCTAGTGTAGTATTGAAATCGGATGTTGATTTTGTGTGTGTATGTGATTGTTATTCGTATAGATCTTTGATGATGATTGATTTGGAGTTGTTTGGAGACAGAGAAGCTCTTATTTCAGATTTGAATCGTTTTTTTAGATCATTGTGGTAGATGTTAAATTTGAGGAAATCTGCCATATCAGAGATGAAGCTTGAATTTAATTTTGCTGGTGATGGATAGTTAATACAGGATGAAGCTTCTTGGACGAGGCTGACTCAGTTGTACGTAAAAGTGATTTGCGTTTATGATAAGCATTGGAGATGCGGTTTTACACGGGGGCAATCTAGGAATAAAGTTAAAGTAGCAAAAAATAGAAAAGACTCTTATATTTAGAAATAAATTCAACCCTAAATTAGTTCCTATATTGAGGAATGGAGAGAGTATCTTTTCAAATTCCAAGCAATAATGCCCGGGGGGCGTAGCTTGATGGTTTGAAGAGGATCCCCAAGGTGTGTATTCCGCCATTTAGCCCAAAGGTGCCAAGTTCGAACCCCCGGGAAGTCAGTCACCCTGTTTACGGGAATCCCGGCTGGCGACTCCGGATTAGTCTGCACCCGAAGGGCGTGGGACACCGGGGGAAGCAATTCAAAAAAATTCCAAGCAATAATACTTGACAGAACAATATTGCATAAAAAGTTGTTCATCATTTGAAAATCATTGGCGACACCTTAAAAATAAAACAGAGTGCATGACGGGGTGTATGTCTTAAAATTATTGCATTTTGAGAAAGAAATAATTGAAGACATATTTTGGGATAGTACTGTTGAAAACTACGTACTATGGAATTATTAATGGCTTACTGTCTATTGCCCTCGTGCCCTGCATGGTAAGTTGGTAACGGACGCTAGATTGCTAGCTGTCTTGCATAATGAGTAAAATCATTCAACTTCTTTACCCATTTTCCCATTTTTTTACTAAACAAAATTAAACTACCCCAATTGTGATTGGATTTGGTAATTGTAATTCCATAAAGAGATTATTTTGGATTTACGTATAGTTTGCATGACAATAAACCTGATCACTGTACTATTTTTAAGTTGTAGTTAACCATGTATATATGTTGCTAAATATAAGGTCATTTTCCTTAATCTAAAAATATAAAGGAAAGTAGTTAGATTGGTAATTTTATGTGCTTTTCTAATAATGTCTTCTATCAGAACTAGAAATGGGTGAGAATGTTAAGGATACAATTTGTTTGTAAAAAAATATACATAAGGTTATTTTGAGAAAAGATAGACAAAATATATGAGATAAAGTAAATAACGGACTCTAATAATTAAGGAAAAAATTGAATTTCAAAAGTGATCTTAATTTAGACATACAGAGAGTATATACTAAATAATCAAGTACATACAACCACTTGTGTTTATGATCATACATTAAATGAACTTCAAACATTAAATGAAATTCACGATTATTACATTAAGAATTTTTACTTTTTAGAACATTAATAATTGAATAATGTGAATATATGACAATTGTAGGAACATTATTAAAATATAACAATAAAATAATGAAAGAAATATATCTATGTACAAAAGTAGGGAGAATGATAGTCCCTTTTTTTTTCTCTCTTCTCTTCTCACCTCTTTTTTTCAACTTACTATCTCATCTTTCTTTTTCTCCTTAGTCTTTTTTAACCGTTTCGTTTCCTTCTCTCGCCTTCATTTTTTTTTTAAAAATCCTTTTTAATTGAATTTGACCGTATTCCCTCTCCCCTTGCCCGCTTTTTTTTTGTGGGAAGTTTTTTTTCTTAGCATATACACTAATAAACACATGAATTTTTAATCTCGCCCATTTGCACATGATGACCTGAAATTATTTTAGATTAAGTAAAGTTTCGTGGCTAATTTTTGGAACGATATGATAATAACTTGTTTCAATAAGATGAATTCCGTAGATAATTTACTAATGCACTACATCTTTTTACTGAAAAAAATGAAAATCCTTCCGTAGATTCGCGCATCGCCATGGAGGCTAAGGGTATAGGCAACTCTTCCCCCCAAACCCAAATAAAATAAAGAAAGAAAGGATAATAAAAAACAGAGGCAAACGAAAACAATCCTTTTCTTATTCTTATTTTTTACCCCCTCGCCCTGATGGATACACACACACACATTGTTCATTTGATACATATTCCCTTGGGCATTTTCCACTGCAATTTTTTTAAAATATTGTGAATAAAAAGGAATAGGCGGCCAAGATTAAAATGAATGGATAATCTATCACTACAAGAAAATAAGACGTGCATTATAAATATGAATAAATATTGTTAACAATAAATATTTTTTTTTGGTCAGAAACAAACATATTCATTAAACTAAATAAACAATCCAGTTTACAAAGTTTAATCAAAAAGTACAAAAAAGTCAACCAATACCGTCTCGCTCTCGGCAAACAGAACTAACAGAGAGATCCTCAAAAGCAATAAGATAGAGAGGGGATGGTGGTTGGTCAAAACAAGACCTCCACTGCATCCCCTTTACAGCAGATTTGGCAATCCAGTCAGCAGCCAAATTACAAGATCTAGGCGCAAAGGAGAGGGACCAAGATCGATCAGATTTCAGCAACCAAGCGGCTTCCTCCACCCACTTCTGCACCTTCCAGTCCGGACACCCCGTATCATGAACAAAAATGTTGACCAGAGAGAGGCAATCCGATTCAAACTATGCACCTCCCGTAACCCTTCCGACCTGGCGAAAAGGAGAGCCTCCACAAGAGCACGGGCCTCACATTCCAAAGCAGAGAGCGCCTCCACCATCTGCCCAAAATGGGCCAAGATAATCCCATCAGCATCCCTGTGCATAAAACCAAAAGCACCTACAGAGGAGACAGATAAAAAGGAGCCATCAATATTAATCTTAGTTGTGCCTGCTGGTGGCAGACTCCAGCTTTGTTGAGCATTCACCCTTTGTGCACCGGAATCACCCTCCATCAACCAACCTCTAGCCTGCCAAAGACCAAAGGTGGAAGAAGAGGCCGAATGAAGCACCCCTCCCGGGTCAAAGGGTTTATGATCATAAAGCTCCGAGCACCTGCCTTTCCACAAAAACCAAAGAATATTACAAATTAAAGCCTGGGCATATGTATCATTTCTAAGTGAATTCCACAAATTCAAGATCCACCCCTCCATAGTTCTAAGGTTCACATCCGAGATACGGATAACCAAAGGACTAGCAAACCAAGTTCTACTCGCATTATCACACAACAGAAGCATATGTTACAGAGTTTCCACCGACTTCAGACACTTCGGGCATAAAGGGTTGGGGGAACATTTTCTTTTAAACAAAGCTTCCATAGAGGGAAGAGCATTGGAACACAAACGCCACAAAAAGTGTTTAACCTTAGGTTGGATTTTCTGTTTCCAAAGCGAGACCCACAACTCCCTCGGAGGGGAAGAAGAGGGCCCAGCCACTGCCTTTGGCTGCAATGGATTGAGCTCACAAAAAAAATTATAACCCAACTTAACAGAGTACTTACCATTATTTGAGACCGTCCAATGCACTCTATCTCTAAGTCTATGCGGCCCTAATCTGATAGAAGAGATATAATCCTTGATCACAACAGGGATATCAAACAATTCTAAATCCCAATGACCATCTCTAATGATGGAGGCTACTAGTTGCCTCCTGGCTACCATGTTCTCACTCACATGATCAGATAGCGGTCCGGCAATCTGAGGAATCCAAGAATCAGCCCAAAGCCTAATGTAACATCCTAGATTTTTTTTAAATATAAAATAAGTTAATAAATACGTGAAATTTAATCTTACAAAATAAATTTAGAAAGTTTAACATCTTTTTAGGAATTTGTTAAAATTTTATTTCCATTATAGGTGAAGGAAATAGAAACTAGGGAGAAATTTATATTCGATGCATTAAATATGAAATTATAAGGGTCTTATAATTAAATTTGTTAATTAAGAAAATTCATCTAGAAATGAGAAGTTTAGAGTTTAAATTGAATGATTATAATTCCATGTCCAATCAAAGAAAAATAAAATGAGTGTACTCTTCCATAAAAGTAGAAAACTTTATAGGGCCATCAACCCTAAATTTTCCTTGAATGTATATATAATTTCACTTCTTCTCCTTTGATGCGCCGCACACACACCAACTGAACCCCTTGCTTCTTCGTCTTTTTCTTCTCTTCTTCTTCATATTTCACACTTTGCTTCTTCGTCTTTTTCTTCTCTTCTTCATATTTCACACTCCCCTCTCGATTTCTATCTCTCCCTTCACCATTCATTCACCTTCTCTGAATCCAACCATGTTTTCCGGCAGTCCACCGCAAGGCAAGCCGCCGCGGACTCATACAACGCGAAACAAGTTTCGATGACGGTTTCAAAGAGGTTCCTAGCGGAGGAGACCACAGTTCCGACGTGCAAGCTTATCTTCGAGCTTCGGTGAGTTTTACTCTCGGATTCCAACTCTTTTCTTCTGACTCGAGTGAGTTTGAGCGAAAAATTCGGGTTCGGGACTATGTGATTCTTAAATCAGTATGGATGAATATTAACCTTTGATTTTGAAGTTTGTATTTTGTTCTAATGGTGTTCTGTCATGGGTGTCTTGAAATTGAGCTTTAAAATCATGAATATGGCCGAATAGTTGTTTGCAAGTTGCATTCCAAATTTCTGGGAAGTCGCAAGTGTTTGAGGAATTTCTTGTGGTATTTGGGTATGGTGTTGTTTGGCTTATGATTATGAAGGGGGAGTATGTATCTTTGGTGGTTGTGTTTCTAAGCTTAAAATATTTTCTGCAGTATTTTAGGTGGTTGAATGAATATGGTATAAAAAAAAAAGATTAATATGTTCCTGCTTTGAATGGTGCTGCGCAAGTTTTATAATAATAAGAAAAATACCAAACTGAATTGTAATTGGAGGAAACATCAAATTGATTTAATGTGTACTGATATTGAAACACCTATTTGGTTTAAAACAAAATTCTTAAAGTTTGAGAATGACCTCCTAGGAAAGTGAATGTAAGTAAAAGGATTGGGTAGTGCTTCTAGGAACGAGAGCGACGTTAATCACTATACATGAGCTATTTTTCATTTAGTCAGTTGGAAGGGACATAGTTCCCAAATCATAAATCATGACAATTGTTAAACTTTTAATTGTTGTATGTGTTGTATTATTGCATGTAGAAGTTGGTTATTGACCCTTGAGCACGTGGGAGCTTACATTTATTTTTGGTTTAAATGCAAGGAGGTAACTACTTCACTTGTCTGCGTGTGTGTGTATGTTAGTAAGCATTTAGGTAGTGTATAGGTATATGATTATTGCTGATGTGGTTATGGAATGCTTGATTGGAATTTCTGATTTTGTTGTGGTACACCGGTTAATATAATTATAATTATGCCATTCCGGAATGAGGTTCCCTTGCCCGTACAGCAGGGACTAAATGAATAAAGAAAAATGAATAAAGAGAAAAACGTTATTGGGGAGAGCGCCCCCGGTTCAAGCGAGGGTAGTGAGTCCCTATTGAACTGTCATATTATCGGTGTACTTGTGTATTGTGTTTGATGTGATTATTATTATTCTTAATGTTTGAGTTTGTGATGTGGCTTTAAATAAATACTTGTACTGCTGTATTATTTGGTAATTGATAGATACTTAGAATAGAAAATAGATAACATGTTCATGCAACACAGCATGTAGCACACACCACCAAACACGACATTAGCACACACCAACTTGCCGGCATGCACATGCACGTAGTGCAAAAATGTGCGTAGGCGAGTAGTTGTTAGTTACGACATCAGGGTCTACCCCTCGTGGTTTAACATTTTACAGGTATTAGATCGGGGCAGGAGTCATGGGGAAAGGATCTGGAGACTTGAGAACTAAGCTTTTAGGCTCATATGTTCTTTCGCATTCTTTCATGTTTCATATTCTTGTTTATTAATTTGTACATCTTTTGAATTTATTCCCCTGGATGACTGTAAATAATTTTACGTTAGATAACTGTAAATATTAATTAATACAGGGTTGTGTGTTTATTTGAAATTTACTATGAAGAAATTTAATTAAGTTATATTAGATAAATTTAAATATCTATGTTAGTCAATTTTTATCTAACATGGATAAATCAATTTTAGTAATTTTTTTAAAATAAATGATTTTTTTACTTGTGAATTTTATCTTTCATTCTAAAATTATATTTATTTTTGATTTGTTAATTTCAAATTACATTAAATCTTTTTCTAACCATGATAGATTATTTTATTTGTGACTTCAATTATTTTTCCTATCATGGTTAGCCTATTAATTTATATTTTATGGAAAATAAGAAAAGTTGTTTTTCTAACTATGTTAGTTAGTATTATGTTAACTATATTCTTTTCTAACATAGTTAAACTCCAAACTATTTTTAATTAAGAAAAAAAAAGATATATAGCTTAAAAATTGTTATAGAAACGTGGTTGTTACACCTAACCCCTACACCATCCCCTATATCCCAAAACAAATGCCCTTCCATACATTTCCTACCGGCCAACAGACTACCCCAAGCCCATGACGCCCTCCCCCCTTTTCTGGCCTCCATAAAGGAGCAATTGGGAAAATAAATGCCCTTCATAATTTGCACACACCACTCATCAGGTTCTAATAGGATTCTCCAACATTGTTTACCTAGCAAAGCACAATTGAAGTTCTGAAAGTCCCTAAAACCTAACCCTCCATCCGCTTTAGACTTAGTCATTTTATCCCATGATTTCCAATGGATTTTGTCTCCCCTCTCCGTGCTGCCCCACCAGAATCTAGCAAGTAATTGATCAAGTTGCTGACATGTTTTTTTAGGATAGTGGAAACATGACATGGAATACACAGGCACTGCATTAGCAACTGCTTTAATTAATGTTTCTTTCCCTGCTTGTGACAAAAATTTTTTACTCCATCCCTGAATGCGCTTACCCACCTTCTCCCTAACAAAGGCTAAGGCTTCTGATTTAGCTCTCCCCCATAGGGTGGGTAGACCAAGGTAGTTACCTGGTGTGTTGGTACAAGGGATTCCTAGAATGTCGCTAACCATGGTTTTTATGTCCCCTGGAACAAACTCAGCCATGAAGATGTTAGATTTATCCCAATTAATGCTCTGACCCGAGGCCCCACAGTACTCCTCCCATATACTTTTCAAGAGCACACAATTTCGCCTGTCCGCTTGAATAAAAAACAGTGAATCATCAGCAAAAAAACAGTGAGTAATCTCCGGGCAATGCCTAGTGATTTTAATTCCCTGAAGGTCCCCTCTCCTAACATGTTCATTGATCATTCCTGAGAGAACATCAGCCACCATAATAAACAAGTATGGAGAAAGAGGGTCCCCTTGTCTTAAGCCCCTCTCAGGTTTAAAGGAGTCAACTGTCTGCCCTTCAAGCTTGAGTTGAAATTCTAAGGAGGTAAGGCATGCCATAAGATATTCCACCCACTGGTGTGCAAACCCAAGCTTCCTTAACAGCGCTTCCAAAAAGTCCCATTCAACTCTATCATAGGCTTTGTTCATATCTATCTTAATGGCTACCTCGGGTTTGGCCCTATTCCTTCTAAGGTAGTGGAAAGCTTCATGGACCACAAAAATATTATCTTGAATTTGCCTACCCGGTACGAAAGCTCTTTGTTGTTTAGAGATGATATGTGGCATCAACCCCCTCATCCTATTGGCTAATATTTTGGCAATGACCTTATAGCTAAAGTTGCAAAGACTAATGGGTCTAAATTGGCCCACTACTTCAGCTACCTCAACCTTAGGTATTAAGACTAGATTGGTTTGATTAAGCTCCCTCAAGCTAATCCTTTGGTTAAAAAATTCCTGCACCATATCTGTCACAGCCTGAGTCACTACTTCCCAAGAGCGATGGTAAAAAACTCCATGATATCCATCAGGCCCTGGTGCTTTCATACCCCCTGATTCATGAACGGCCTGCTTAATTTCCGCCTCTCCTATGGGCCTAAGAAGAAGGGCATTATCCTGATCTGTTACTTTAGGCTCTACATAGCTTAGGACTCTGTCCAGGTTACGCGGTTCACTCCTCTGGAACAAACTTCTATAGAATGAACTGAAACATGCACCAATATCCTCCTTTGCCTCTATCCATTCCCCCTCGGCATTTTTTATTCTCACAATTTTGTTCCTAGCCCTTCTCTGGATTGTTGTTTTATGGAAGAAAGCTGAGTTCTCATCTCCCCATTTCAACCAGTTCACCCGGGACCGCTGGAACCAATACTTTTCCTCCCTTTCCCATAACTGGTCAATGCGGTGTTCTACTTCTTGGGCCTTAATCCTATCCACCTCGCCTCTACCCCCTCACAACATTCCCTAAATTCTTTTAATAGCTTCTGGATTTCCACTCTATTGTTTGGGAACTCTCTTCTACTCCACTCAGTTAATAAGCCTTTCATCCTTTCTAATTTCCCCAGTATCCATGGCCCCTCACCTTCTCTCTGGTTTTCTGCTCCCCCTACTTGTTCTTAATCAAATCACCATAATCAGCATGATCCAGCCACATTATTTCAAATTTAAATTCTTTCTTGCCCACAAAACCTACATAGTCTAGCTGAATTAATAAAGGAGAGTGATCAGAACCTAAAGGCTCAAGATTGCATACCTGAGCTGTGGGGCAGATCTCCTTCCATTCACTATTGCAAAGCGCCCGATCAAGCCTTTCTCTGATATACTCCTCTTCTTGTCTATTGTTGGACCAGGTAAACTGGAGGCCTTTAGCACCCAAATCAAACAAAGAACAATCCTCCACAAAGGTTTGGAAGTAAGACAAAGAGTAGCTAGAACGATGAGTACCCCCTTCTTTCTCCGTATTGGACAACAGGTCATTAAAATCACCAAAACAGAGCCAGGGACTGCCATCCCCTGGACTTAGTCGCTCAAGCTTACGCCACCAGAGGCGTCTCTCATGTTCCGTGGGAGGACCATACACAAACGTCACAAAACCACTCAATGGCTCTAGTCCGGTTCGGATGAAGAGATGAAAGAAATGCTGGTGCCTATCCAAAACCTCCAACTCCACTCCCTCCTTCCACCAAAGTGCCAATCCCCCACCTGTGTTAACTGGTGGAACATACTCCGCATGATCAAAACCTAGTCTCCGTCGCAATCTGTCCACCTTTGGAACATTCGCTCTGATTTCTGACAAAAAAACCAGAGGGGGTCTATATTTATTCACCAGGAATTTTAAATTCCTACCTGTCAAGGTCGACCCCGCTCCTTGACAGTTCCATCCTAAAAGACTCATGGCTCTTGGGTGGTCGATGAAGGACGACCACCAGACCTCTCACCAGCTCGGAATACATAGGTACCAGAAACAACTTGTTGCCACCTTTCTTGCCATGGAGTTTGATCCTCCCACTAAGAACCAGATTCCTCCTGGCTGTTATGCAATCTCGCCCGCAGCCCCTTCCTGTTTTTCCCTGTTTTAAAGTGCATCACCTTCTCGCAATCTTCCTTCTCTTTCCTCTTTTTAACCTGCTGTTCCACACTCGGGTCAACCTCCTGCTCCGTGGATTTTCTTTTCAAAGAGACACTGGCCAGGTCTTTTATCAATACTTGCTCAACATACTGCCCCTGTTGGTATACTGTCATTTCTTTTCTATCTTCCCCACCTTCCTCCTGTGGCATCTCCACAAAGTATGCTGCCCTAGACCCCACAATACTACATCCTTGCCCTGTCCCCTCCGCAAAAAGCTGCCGTTTGGCCCCTGGTTTGTAGTCCAGCAACACATTTCTGTCCTGCCACTCTGGATTATTGTCCTCCTCACTATCTTCAGGTTCAGAACCAGATACTGCCGGATCCCTAATCCCATGAAGATCCTCCGGGGGGGCAATCAGCGCCTGTTTCTTACCTGAGCCTGGTCTACCACTGCCTTCCTCCTCTTGGTTAGAAGAGGCCACCGTACTAACTTTACCCTCGGAACTCTTACAAGTCCCCAAATCATTTGATCCACCACTACCACCAGCTGTGCCACCCGGGGTTTCCTCAACATTCATTGCTTCATTCGGCCGGATTTCTCCCATCTTTTCTTTACCTGGTCTTTTAGCAGGGCTGTTAACTTCATCATCTTCAAACCGAAGATCCTCCATAAGAAAGGAATCACTTATCTGCATGCTCTCAGAGATATCCATCTTATCTATAATCTCCGGCTCACTCATGACTTGCTTACCCTTATCCCTGTCCCTTCCACTACCCTGAATCTGGTATCCCAAAGGATGACCCAACTTGCTGTCTTCATTTGATTGTTTGGAAGAGGACGAGTCCTTTCGCATACTCACTTCAACAGTCTCACCCATATCAGCACTATACCTGCAAATGTGGGTAGTAAGCGTCTTCGGGAAAGCTTCAAGGTTCTTGCTATATTTTTGTACCTTAGGGTTATGGACAGCCATCTTATAAGGTTTATCACATTCAACTTCCTCATGCCCGATAATGCCACAGCGGTAGCAGAAACCTTTCAATTTTTCATACTTTATTGCAACCCAGATCTTCACACCCTCCGAGGTTGGCAACCACAATCCTGTAACCAACGGTTTATCTAGCGTTACTGCTACGCTAATTCTCACAAAATCCCTAAAACAAACCCCATCTTGCTTGGGTTCCTCATAGTACAGAAACTTACCTATCTTGGCACCCATTTTCACTATATTCCGCCTATGTTGAATCGCAAAAGGGACATCCCGGATCTGAACCCAGAACTCACAGGTGCTCATATCCAAAGTAGGCACAGTAGATCGATCCCCCCATAATTTAAGGTTCATCATACACCCAGCAATTGCCCATGGACCATCTCGTAGGACTCTATCATAGTCTTTTTTGTTATTAAAGGAAAATAGGTAAATACCTTCTTGGAGGACCCGTGCATGAACCTTATCCTCAATGCGCCAAGCTTTCTTAATCAGAGTGATGAGTTTTCCCGGATTTATGCCTCGCTTAGTGAGAGGTTTCCCCACGAGCATCCACTTGCCCCTGTCATCTTGAGTACCATCGCCCCATTCCACCTCTACATCCTCATCAGCTTCAAACTCCACCTCCATCCTTAACTCAGCATCCATGGTACAGAGAGAACGCTCAAATTCGGAAACAAACTCGCCTCTGCCCGTGATAGAGAGTCACCGAAGAACACACCGTCGCTCGGCCAGATCTAGATCCCAAAACACCCCGATAGACAAGCTCGCTGCTCCACTGAACCAAACCAAACAGCACCCACAAAACCCGATTCCACTAAACCACACAAAGATCCAAGCTTTCTTTTTCCTCACACTGTGTCGTCGACGCTAACTGTCTTGCTTTGTCCGCTGCCGACCAAAGAAGGGTTGGGCAGTAAAGGAAGCGGCGCCTCCTCACTGGGTTGGGCTCTCTTGAAAAGAGAGGTTTGTTTCTCGCTCTAGAAAGTAGAGAGAGGTTTTAGACAACAATAAATATTTACTCATGTACAAATTTCCCATTCACCTCAAACTCTCCTACTAATTTCCTGTATTTCACATTTAAATTTGTCCTCAAATCCAACTCAAATCTCAAATACAAATTTTATATCTACTGCCAATTAAATCTTCAAATTCCAATAAGATTTCAAATTAAAATGAATCCAAAACTCCTTTGTATCTTAATATAATTTATATACTGACTTTATTCTTTATTCTAATAACATGACACCAAGAAATTTGCTAAAAATTCTTAAATTTCGTTATTGAAATCCAAAATAAATAACTAAACACTAATTAATTTTTCAAAATGTTATACTTCTACTCTTTCTTATCCAATAACCTTCTATTCTTTCTCCATTATAATTAATAATAATATTTGTGACTCGATAAATAATACTACCTCCGGTCCTAAATATATGACCTAATTGACTTTTTTTTGGAGAGATTAAGGTTGCGAAATAGGTTATTAAATGATGACATATTTGATATATCTTTAGATTATCCATTAGTTTATAGGTAAAATAAACTAGTTTAAGCGAAAAAATTAGGTAAATCAATTTATAATTAACTTATTTTGTTTTTTTAAGGATTTTTCAGAAAAAGTCAATTATGTCTTATATTTATTAGGACCGGAGGGAGTATATATTTATTAGAAAAAATTTCACACCTAATATTGCACTAGCTAGTGCGACATAAGCAGCGGGAATTTATTTTCAATTAAAATGACTATGTCGTGGTTTATATGATGCGACATTCCAGATCATTTTTATATAATTTTGTATTTATGTCACAGTTGGTTTTGGATCGTTTTGCTGCGGTGAAAACCGCGACATTTTGCTTCGTCTCGCATTTACACTGTGTATTGCTAAACCGCTAATTTCTGCTAAATCCAAGACTACATGCTTTTTTCACTCAGGACTAGCGCCTATTTTTCTTGTAGTGTATATATATGTCTCGCATTCATTCAGAGATATTTGAATTCTTCACCTTCCCTTAGAATTACATGTGAATCAACTGCTATCATTTCTGGCACACATTTAACATGATATATATACCCCAAGAAACGGGGCTGTGTGATTTTTCTTATGTACTGTTTTGGTTTGGATAATACTCCTATCTTCAAGGTCACGAGACTACATAAATGTTTGATGGTTTGCCAGTGGAAAAGCATGCACGGAAACAAAAAAAGGAATTTTTCTTTGGCCGAAGAACAAAAAGTGGAATTTAAATATGTGTACAAGAAAACTTGTATTTGTGGCAACTCCGTTTTTTGACTAGTGGAGTTTCCGTTTTTTGACTAGTGGAGTTTCCTTAGCCTCCTCATCTTCCTCTCAACATTCCGAGAATTTCGCATTTTTGCATGCTTCACCTCACTTTCACACACCCCCCAATATTGTTTTTTGCTTCACACACCCCCCAATATTGTTTTTTGCCTGACACCCCCCATATTATATTGCGGCACTATACATTGCTGGGGAAATTAAAGCATCAGATATAAAAAGACAACTAAGCCCCGACACTGCATAACAATAAATTGTATGAAGAAATTATAAAATTTATCACAATCACAATGTCCTCTAGCTATCATCATCAAATCATACTGGAATACAAAAAAACTTGGATGAGATTAAGTTGTAGTATTATATATTAATGTCACTCCATGAGTTGTCAGCTAACGTAGTTTTTGTTAGAGATTAAGTTGTAGGATCATGTTGTGATTGATTATATTCTTATTGATAAATGGGACTTGGTTATGAATTTCCATCAATTTTATGTTCAAGTTAGGCTCACAACATCAATTCTCATTCTTCCATGCCACTATACCATATCTATTTTGCTAAACCTTATTTATTAACTAACTAAGGACGTAATTAGTTTCTGAATGATGAAACAAGCATGCACTTAGGTAATATGGTGGTTTGGTGGCAATAAACCGTTGTTGTGTAATCGTCCCAAAATTGGCGCAAACTTAATGCCAAATTAGCGACAAGTTTTTTCCTTGAACCACGGATATGTTCCGTCACTAATTAGCTACATTGTCAAAACTCATGTTCGTTGTCACGGTTTGCCTTTTGAACCGTGTGTTATCGCATGATTTAGTAATGGGCAAACAGTTACTTAAATAGCACTATTAATTGGTGAGTTTTTTTGTAGTGTGAACAAGTTAGGGAAAGGGATGCATGGAGATATTTGGATATGTGCTAGGTGGTGATAAATTACAAAAGGAGCAGTAGTCACAATTTCATGTGTATTTGGTTTCCCATAATACCAATTATAAAGCATACAATAATTATTCTCCATATAATTCGTGAATGTTATTGACTCCACTTTTAAATATAGTGCTTCTGCTTTTCTATACTTTACTTCTTTTTATTTGGCCAATAACTACATCTCCTTTTTCAGTTCATGATTCAACCCCTCTATTCATAATTTTATTGCCTTTTGTATTTGCTTCCCCTTTTGCCTCGCCACGAGGAGCCCCCTCCCTTTGCCTTGTCCACACATCTCTATTAAAAAAAACTTCGTCCTTATCTATGAAATGATTGCACAATTTTTGTGTCTTATATACTTCGTCTCAGTCCCCATTTTGAAGTAAACGTGGCAAATCATGACACACGTATTCTGATGAATCAAATCAGATTATTTTAACCATGAATAAATGATCTGATAACTTTTAAAAAGCCGACTGAAATTATTATTACTATTTCTTATAAAGAAATTACTACTTCCAGTATGTATACTTTAGTGATAAATAATTACTACTGCTTGAGAGAAAATAAAACCCGTATGTCTATAAGTTTAAATAATTTTGAATGTTATATTATTTATATAAGTTATAAATTATAAATTATAAATAATATAATAACATTATTACATTTCTTGCCATATAGTGTGGGAAAACACTGGTATAAGTATACATACAAAGATTTACTTTTTTATTCGAGATATAGGTTTGTTGTTTTTCTTATTGGCAAATGCATGCATCCTACTTATCCGTGTAAAATTTTGGGTGATTCTCCTAATAGAAATAAGAAGATTAATTTGTTTCATCATGAGAGACTAACTCATTCTGGTAACTCAATCTCACTGGATTTTGGTTTGTTGATGGATCAGAAGTTCAATTCTTAAAAAAAAGGATCTCCAATGGTTGTAGACCATACATCCTGAAAAGGTTGGCCCAGACATGCAGTAACGTGTAACTTCAATTACCATATCTTAAGGCAAAAAAAAAACAAGCTTAGGCCATATCTTGATATTTGATCTTTTCAATCCAACCTCAACTTTAGCCTGATGATTATTTTCTGGGCCAACTAGCCCAATGAATATAAGTCAAAATAGATTCACTTAATCTCATAGGGTTGACAATTTAATTTAAAATAGCCCAAAAATTGATTTATAAGCATAACTAATGGAAATAGATCTCGTTCTTGTACAATAGTAATTTAAGGAGAGTGACGACTAACGAGAGAGGGGAGGGAGAATATTATATATATACATGCAGCAAAGTAAGCTGGCATTTGACAATTATATTTCATGCACTTCCTTTTCTCTACCTGATCATTACAATAGAAAAAACCTATATGGATTTATAGTCTTCTCAACCTCACATCAAAACTCAGGTTAAAAAAATAAACCTCACATCAAAACTCAGTTTAAAAAAATAAACCTCACATCAAACCAACTAACCAAAGACCAATAATTCCACCCATGATAATATTGATTATTATTGTAGTTAATGGTTTGATTGGTCGTTAATATTTTATGTCAATTAAAAATCAGAAGGTTCCAAATTTCAATGTAGGATGCCAAATTTTTATTTTGAAGAATTCAAGAAGGGCCGGTAGTTTCAAAGTCAGACAAGAGAAAGCAGACTAAAAAAATTGAATCATTTATTCCACAACTGGCTTTGACCAATTTTTAACTTAAAAAACTGACAAATCCAAATCAAGTGGAATCCATCAAGTCATTAATAAATTAATTTACAATTAATAACAATGACATGGCAGCTATAAAATTCCAACAATTAGGTTGCAGTGACATTTTAATCAATATCCATGACCCAAATTTGATAACTCCATCCCACCTTAATGACGCTGGGAAAAATAATTATAAATTAGGGTAAAAAAATAAAAGTCACCGCTGACAAAATTTGGCTTAACTTGAGAAAAACCTAGAAGAGTAATAAAGATAAGAATACTTGGGAATTCTAAAGGCCCATAACATGATTTCCCTAAATTACCCTCAGAGAATTCAGCGCATAGTCCCAGAACGCTTTGAGTAACTAGCAAGGTTCGGCGAGGAAAACGGGGGTATTTTGGGGATGACAAGAAAAAGCAACCGCTACTTTGGGCCCACTCAACGACTCAACATGCGTGTGCATGTGTGTGCCGAACTAGTATTAACTTTGAGTTCATCTCATTCTCAAGATTTTTCACAAACAACAAAAAGAACAAGAAGACGATTTCGCAAAGTGAATTCTTCTTCACGCTCTTCTCTCGCAAAAGGTAAAACTCATCGTTTCTTCTTTCTGCTTTAAGTTAATATTGACCTTCGTTTATGCTTCGCTACTATGTCCTTGCTTTTTATGTACTATGTTTTATTTGGTAATGCTTGATTATTGATATTGTTGTGTGCGTTGAATTTCTTGATTCTTGTATGGTTGATAATGGATAATTTCATAATGGATGTATTTGGAATTGGAAAGAGCATTGTGAGAAGCGGATTTGTTTTTATTAGACTAGACATATTTCTCTGTTTTTACCCTGCTTTTGATTTTGATTTTCCTGTTCTATTGAATTTGGTTTTCACAATTTTTCAGCTCCCTTGTTATGATAATGAATTACTATATATAGGAATTTAGGTAATTGGAAAGAATGGTTGAAAAGAAAATTCAAGAACTGATCTTTTCTGTACTAAGAACTTGTATTCAATCAAATTTGAAGAGGCTTGCTAGGGACTATTATAATGATCGTATAATGAACCTCCATTGTTTTTTCATTCAAAATATGGATTAAAATAAAGAGGATAAATCACTGAGAAAATTGAAATGGGTTTTAGGCGGCTCTAGAGTGGAATTCTTTAATCTTTAAATTCCCATAAAGTCAGAATCAAGCATCCTATTGAGCATATTTTTTTTGGGAGGGTTTTCTTGCTTGGAGTTTGACTTATTGTTCCATTATGGATAGAATATAGAATGGAGTATCTGAACTTGGGAAGGCAAGAGAGATCTAAAGGGGCCAACATGAAGCAGGCATTTCTGGTGATGCTAATAGTGGTTGGTAGTGCTTGGTTCATATATCAGATGAACCACTCGAGACATGAAGTAGACAACTTTGGTGATTTAGAACAAAAAATTATAGTGTCTTTGGGGCGTAAAGTCTCACCATTATGGTTCCAAGAAATTCAGTTTCCTACCTTGGGAAATGTACATATAGGAGATGCTAAGCGAGATGAGAATTCTTATAATGCTGATGGTAGTGGTGGCGCGAAGGAAGTAGATGTACAAAGAAGAATGAACACAGGAGCGGATGAGTCCATTGAGGAAAATGAAGATGTTGAAGAACATGAGACTTTAGATAGTGGGGTTTTGGTCCATACATTTCATGATGAGAATGGTGTTCCTCCTGGAGTTAATGAAACTGAGATAGTATATGGTGAGGCAGAGATCGAGATTGTGCATGAAGAAATCATATCAAATGATAGTAAGGAAGATGAAGCTTTCAACGGCAATATAGAAGTCCCGTCTTCAGAAAATGAAATTGAACTTTTGGACCTTTCAACTTCTGTGGTAGTTGATGCAGAATCTCAAAGTATTATTGCTCATGCTGATATATGATTAGTTTTGCAACATTCTGATTCTGTTTCTCATAATTGTAAATAACTAAACAGAATCACCGGTTATCATTGGAAGCAAAATAAAAAAAGCTGCAGCCAATAGAGGATTGTTCTTTCTTTCGGTTTTTCTTTCCTTTCAAATACCTTCATGTGCAGTCTTACTCCCTCGTCCACAACATAAGCTAATGTTGCTTTTTCTATGAGCATTTGTTACATTTTTTCTATTTTTAACCTTTGTTCACAACACACTCTCATTTTTTTCTCATCCAATCACCATCTCACTTGTCCTCTTCATAAATAGCGGTAAACTTGGGAAATAAAATATAATCCAGACAAATTGATTGCTTTCAAATAATTTTAACAGTTTTCTCTAATACAATGATTTTAGCTTATAATGTAGGATTGAGGGAGTATTTTTATTTAGAAGAAATCAGTGGCTGCATGATTTTTTATGGGGTGGGAATATTGAAGAACTGTTTCTTCTTGGCCTATGTTTTTGGTTTTCGACTTATTTTCTTTTTTAGACATCATTATTGCTCTAAATTAAGTTGCAATATTTGTTACAATAACCATGTAAGTCAAAATTTGTTAATGAAACTTTTAATGCATACTCAACTTCTTGTCCAATCATGTAGGATTCAGGTATTAATATGGGGTTCTAGACACATACAGAATATCTTTGTCCAAAAAAAAGACACAGACAGAATATGTAATCCTGTGTCTCAAATTTGTCACGAATAGATGTATAGAGAAAGGCTATTGGCTGCTGAGTTGGCAACATTCAAAATGAATAGCCATAGCCATACAATAGGAGAAACTCTATCCTATTACTCATTCAACTGAATAACGAATACCCGATTGGACTATTTATGTGATATTTAGTGTCTTGCCAAGCTTGTGTTGCTGTCTGTATTGTTATCTAACATATAAATAACGTGCTTTGAGCAAAGTTGAAAATGGACCACTAAACGAAAAAATACGAGCAAATACTTGGCCACTACTAGTGGTATCTAGACATTGTTGTGACGGGCCTAGTTTCTTCATTGTCCGCTTCGATTCATGAGCGTTACTGTTCAAGAGTTGCACTTAGGGGCTGTAAGTTCTTCTGGTCCCCATTTCAGCTAGGCTGGACTTTTGAGGGGACCATTTATATATATACACCCACACTCTACGTCTAAGACCACTATAATTTTTGGGGTGAAATTTAGATATGTAAAATTAATCATTTTAAAATGTTTATTATATTTTTTCTCAAAACTAATTTATTTACCTATAAACTAACTTATATTATGATCTAATTAGATAGGGCATATGCAATAGTTTAGTTGTCTAATTTACTTCTTTAATTTCCAAAAAAAAATCTTATTATATTTAGCACATGCAATGAGTGTGTATTACTTAAATAATCCAGCGTGACCTGTGACCCTTCCTACTTTATGACTTTCTGTAACTATCAAAGTATAAGCCATTTGTTGGTTAGTGAAGGACAAGGAATCATCTTGGCTGAGATGTAGTGCATTTAAGCGGAAGTGACGCATTATTATTCATGCTACGTCCCTCATTTTGTTTTTCTATTTCTTAGAAGAGAAAGGGAAAGAAGAAAAATATCAATCGCCTTGTACTACAGTGGTATGACATCTCCCCATTATTTAATGGGAGGTTGTGAGTTCAATCTCGCTCATAATCTCAAATGAGTGCTTAGCTTGCCCATTTAGTTAAAAAATAAAAGAAAAAAGAAATTTAAAGGAGGTGACTCCAACAACAATAGTCAAAATATCACCATGTAGATGGAAAATATGTGATGATCACCTACTCTCCTCACTATAGCCTATATTGCTCACATAACATCTATACACTTTTGTTAAAAATTGATCTAAGAGTCCGTTTGGTTGTAGGAAAGAAAGTGAAGAAATGGAAAGTGAAAGAGTGAAAATGAAAAGTAGAGGTAAATTAGGTAATGATGAGAAAATAAAGTTTGTGGGACACAGAAAAAGTGCGAGATGGAGAGAGAAAACTTGTGGGCCCCAGAATATATGTAAATTACACAAAAACCATTACTTTCTAAACTTTCTAATTCTTTATCACTTTACCTAGGCAACCAAACAGACCCTTAACTGATCTACACATATTTCTCGTCCTACCCCATCCTGTCTTGATTTGGTCCCATCCCAACAATTTTCAGGACAAGAAAAAAGGGGCGTAATGGCACTGAGACTAGACATAGGTGCCTCTCGTCTTCATCCTATTCCAATATATTATATTTGAATACAAATATTATTTATTAATTTATTTTAAAATATAGTACTTATATTTATATTTTTTTTCTAGTTCATTATACTTTTTACTCTTTTCTATTATTTATTTTGGTTGATACATTTTATCTATCACTTATATTTCTTTATATAACGTATTTTCTTTTGAAATTTCCGTGTTGTTCACGTTTTTTATAAAACTCTTTATATACTTTATTTTATCAATATATTATTTGTTTAAATTCTTGTTGACAAAATATTCTCTTGGATATAGAATATCATACAATATCACCTCATCAATATTTTGGTGTGAACTAGATAAAATCTCAAGTGAAATGGGTTTAACTAAGTGTGTATTTTATTATATATTCGAAAAATAGTAAACAATTTCTTACAGAGTGAAGCATGATTACATGATAAAATCCACTATTATGAAATTATGAAACTAATGAATCTAAAAGCATGGATCATAATATATAACTTGGACAATTACAATAATAACATTACACGTCAACATAACAAAACAAGTAGACTAAATATATAAATATAATTAAGTCGTATTCATCCTTGTAAACTTAAGCAAGTGGTTGTTACTAAATTATTATTTTTTATTAACAATACCATAAAACCATGGGGTAGTGGAAAAAGACATAGGAAATTTCCGTATTGACCCGTTTGAGACAGGATAACTACAGGATGAGACGAGAAACATGACAAAAAATATGTCTGGGATGAGACGAGACAGGACAAGGGCGTTCCCATCCCGTCCCATGATCACCCCTAGTTCAACCTACCATATATAAATAAAAACGTGGAAATGATTAAAACTAAAAAGTTGTGTATATTAATTTTTAAAAGGTATTTCTTCAGTTTCTAAATATAAGATCAAATTGACATAATTTGAAAAAATTAAAGAAACTAAATGAGTTTCTTAATCATAATAATTTTTGTGTATATTAGATCATATGTTAGCTTTTAAGTTAAATAAAGTAATAAATAAACTATTTCAAAAAAAAATTAGACAAATAAATTTATGAACAACTTATTTAGCATTATTTTATGAATCGTGACAAAATTCAATTAGATTATATATTTAGATCCTATATTCAGAAATAGAGGAGGATATATCTTTTAATTTTATATTTTAGGAGGCAAAACTCATTTAATTTCATGTAAGATATAAAAAAAATCATTTAAAAGAAGATAATTCAAGTTTCAGGCCAATAAATCTGAGAGGTGGCCTGTGGGATTATTTGTGAGAGGTGGAGGCATGAAACAATACCGCTAGCTAGTATAACATATAAATCCTAGTACAGCCATACGACATGAGTATGTAGATCAAATTTTGAGGGCCACACAAACAAAGTTTTGTTTGCATATCCTAAATTCTCCAGCCGGTACAATAATTACTCGTTACTTTCCGAGTCCTTGCAAGTTGCAACTCATAAAAACCCGTACCCTAGGAAAAAAATTGAAATGAGTCAATAATGGTCTAACTATTAATATGATTAAGAATTAAGATATATAATTATTGCACGAAATGGCTGAAAAATATAAATTGGTTAAAAGTATAAAAATCAGTCCTGACATTTGAATATAAATTGATAATCAGTACACTATCATAAAAATCACTGGATGAGAGAGATCGATCACTCTAGAAAATAATGAATAATGGATGAAAACCTACTGAACATAAATCTGTTTGAACTTGTTGAAAAGGGCATCGAATGTCTTGAAATATAAGAAAATGTGGGGGACAGAGATACGGATAATATTGATACTATTTTGATTTGATTTATTTGATTCTATTAGAATTTTTTTTCTTAATAGAATAGAATGAACTCGTGGCTAATTTACAAATCAATTGCGTTTTGTTTTATGTTTGAAACGTGTAAAATGCAATCCATTCGGGAAGTTGTCTTTATCCGGTGCACTGTTCACCAGTTGGCCTTTTTATATTATTTAAATTTAAATTAAATTTACCACTTCTTCATGCAATCATTTTAAGAAAGCCTTGGACAATGTCCTATTTATCGCCACATTATGAACATGTTTGTCATATGTTCCCCAACCTAGAACCCTACAATGTGATCGGATATTTTCATTTAACTTCAATTTTCTCGTGTGCACAAGGGCAGTGCATTTTTGGGCTTGGGGTGTTTCTCTCTAATGTTTTGTATAATTTACCAACTCCCCTAATAAATCCATAAAAAATGAGCAACATTTTGGCATCTTATGATAATGAAATGGTGTAAATATGAATTTTGGGTTAATATAATATTTTGATCATCAAGTTTGTCCTCATTTTTTATTTGATCCTACAAGTTTAAGTTGAGGAGTATTAGTCCTTACAAAATGATTTGTGAATTTATTAAATTATATATAGACTATTTTTGTTTGAAAAATGAAATCTGAAAGGTTAAAATCTTTGATTTTAATTAAATTTGAGTAGTCAAAGCCAAAATCGAGATAAATATTAGGGGATAATAATTCATGTGTGAACTTGGAGCTCTGGGTCATTTCTCATTTATAGTATGTCCAATTAACATACAATAAATCGCACCGTTACATACAATCGATAAACTTCCATGACATTTATTAAATTAAGCATACTAATTTTCTTTAAAATTACTCTCTTCTCTCCCTAATTAATTTTCTCTTATGCATTAAATAAAGTGATTCAATATATTTTAATAATTAGATATATAGATCACTTACAAATAGTGTCATTCAATTCTCTAGTTTGATATAAAAGATTTCTTTATATAAAATTTTTATCAGGATTGTATCAGCCCTACTTTTTAAACAAAAATATTTTGAAACTCAAAAATTTAATTTTAAAAAATAATTTCATCAGTGATATATGTATATATCAAAACATCAAATAATTATGAAAAGAAGGTAAAAAAAAAAAAAATTATGAAAAGAGCTATACATGAGGTTGTGATGCTAAAAATCAAGTGCATACAAAAAGAGGCCCCACGCGGGCACGCGTACATGGTGAATTTGTATATAAAACCACGACCACACTCTGATCCGATCACACCACTGATTAGTGCGAGACTAAAGAAAGAAGAGGAAAGAAAATAATGGAGGAATGTGATGATGGGAAAAAATGGAAGGGGAAGGCCATGACTAAGGTGAAGGGACACAAAGGAGAAAAAGTATGGCCTCTAATTGCCGACTTCTGTGGCCTCAGCAAGTGGTTCCCTACTCCAACTTGCATTCCGGCCGAAGGAATCTCCGGCCAGCCTGGGTGCGTCCGATTCTGCGCCGGCTTCAAGACTCCGGTGGATGATGGTGATGACAAAGAAAGAGTGAACTGGACGAAGCAGAAACTGGAGTGGATAGACCCCAAGAACATGACTTTAAGGTACATAATTTCAGAGAGTAACGTGGGGTTTTATTCATATGTTGCCACGTGGAGGGTGAGGGATTGTGGGGAAGAAGATAGTGAGGTTGAGTGGGAGTACGAGGTTGACCCTCCTAAGGGATGGACTCTGCAACAGTTGAATTCTTTTACTAACGCTGGTATTCAAGTTATGGGGAAGAGGATAGAGGCTGATCTAACTGCTATGGACCATGCTCTTCAGCCTTAGATTCAAAATAAATAAATATTTACTTTATATATATTATATTATATATGTTCAAGCTCCTTTTGGATTTTATGTATATTTTGTGTGTACTATGTGTGTAGCTGCGAAACAATAAAGACATTATTGCAGTGTTTAATCTGTACGTTTGAGTTTCTAGTGTTGTTAAGGCTGTGTCTTGTGGTTTGTAGTCTTTCATCCTTCTCTTCCTACTTGGAGTATTAGAAGGGGATGATGAATTGGCATGAAGGATTCAGAACGGGATAATTGGTTTGCATATTCCAACAAAATACCAGGAAGCGAAGTCCATATTTGACTTTATATTTGTGTTTAGTAAATTAATTTTTTTTGATCGAATGTTTAATAAATTAATAAATTCAATCATATATACTCCCTCCGGTCCCTAATGTAAGAGCTAGCCGCCAAAAAAACGCTTCTTAAGAAAACATGTGAATGTTAGTTGGATGTCTGGAGTTAATGCTTCTTTTACAAAATTGCTCATATTTATTATGATACTTTTAAGAGAGAGAAATACAAAATCATTAATAAATATGGAAGAGAGTTAGGGGTAAAGTAGGAAAAAATGCATTAAATGAGGAAAAAATGTGGGGTGAGCTCTTACATTAGGGACCAAAACCATTCAAATTTTGGGCTCTTACATTAGGGACCGGAGGGAGTATATATATAAACTGTCTGTCTGTCTGTCTGATGAGATCTAAACCGTGTATATTTGCTCAACTCTTCAGTTTTCTTTTTGGTAATAGACAAATTGGTTCCACAGAAGGAATTTCATAAATGGATAAATTGATTTTCGTGTATGCTATATTTTTCATTCTTCTGATCAAGCATATAAATCACGTCAGAATACTGAATTCTAGTAGCTAGGGTTCTTAGTAGATAGTTTATTTACTTTCAATAATTAGTCTTATTCAAGACACTGGCAGACACTGAATGTGACATTTATCAATTAATATTTCCTTTGACATGGTTAATTATGAGAACCAGCGGAAGGACACGGTTGGAATAGAGATGGGTTTTTTTCCTTTTATAGAAAATATAAGATAATTTTTTTGATAGAATAAATTTACTCATATAATATATGTCAAATCTTGATTATTATTTTGTCCTAAAAATGGTTTATGTTAACGCAAAACAATTAAAAAATGGAGATGAAAATTATGTGGAATGATTAAAGTGAAAAAACAATAAACAAACGAAACTATTCATCAGCACATTGATTAGTCTTGTTAAATTGGCTCTCTATGGATTAAAATTATTTCCATGAATTCTCCACTTAATCATATACTACTCTATTTCTATTTATAAGTTTACTTTAGTTAAAATTTACGTACCAAGGGCGAATGTTATAATTAAATATGTCCTCTTTTCATCTATCCTTTTACAATCCATCTTACTCTAACTAAAGGGTGAGTATTAAAATAATATAAATTGTTTCTTTCTTTCTATGTTACATTAAAATAGTCACACTAACATTTATTAATTCTGATATGAATTTATATTAACGAACAAAATTTTTGAGGTAATTGAACTTATAAATAGAAATAGAGTGGTATACAATGAGGGGATATTGTTTATTATACTACCTCCGGTCCTAAATATAAGATCTAATTGACTTTTTTTGGAGAAGTTAAGGTTGCGAAATAGACTATTAAATCATGACACATTTGATATATTTTTAGATTATCCATTAGGTTATAGGCAAAATAAATTAGTCTAAGGGAAAAATTAGATAAATCATCAATTTATAATTGACTTATTTTACTTTTTAGGATTTTCCAAAAAAAGTCAACTAGATCCTATATTTAGGATCGGAGGGAGTAATAAATATAGTGTTAATGAATTAACCTCCTTCTCTCTCTCTATATGCACTCTATTATTGGATCCACATTATAAGAGATAACCTATCATTTTAGACAAAATCAAGAAAACATAGTGGATTCATTTATTATATATTGTAGTTTCCTTTTTTACTTGTTGATCATTTAATATTTTACTCACTTTTTTTCTTTTTTCCATTTAAAATAAATTTGAATCATCCAGATTAAAATAGGAAACTCATTACTCATCTTTATAATTAGCATGGTACGTGCCTACGTGGTTCCATCTTTCTCTCGGCCGGCCCAGTGGATTCTTCATTTTTCAAGTGAATGAGCTAAAGAAATGAGTTTAAACCCGTAGGCACATATAGATAGACACACACACATATAAACACACACACACACAATTTTGTAAATATATAGGCATATATTCGTTTTATTTTTATTTTTTAAAAATGATTATAATAAAATATGTAATATAAAAATGTTGATAGTGTTTATCATTATAATAGGCATTGTACATAGTGTTACAGGAGTTTGCATTTGTGGTGTATCTAGCTATATCCACTTCCTGTAGCATCTATATATAGAATACTCTCTCCCTTCCTAAATATAAGATCAATTTCCTAATTTGATTAGATTAAGGATGATAGTTAAGTTAGTTATCAACACATGATATTACTAATCTATTCTAAATATATACTTTTATTCTCACTCTTTCACTTTTGCTTGTTTATCAAAGATAAGGATTATTAGAGTTTATTAGGAAAAAAAGTTGAGAAAAATTAGAAAGTTATTTATATTTAGGAACAAATTGCATTCTTAAAGTGATCTTATACTAACTCCTTTCCTAAATATAAGATCATTTTTCCTAACTTGATTAGATTAAGGATGTTAGTGAAGTTAGTTATTTTTTTTTTGATAAAATTGTGAAGTTAGTTATTAACACATGATATTACCACTTTATCCTAATTTATACCTTTATCTTCACTATCCCTCCTTTGTTTGTTATTATAAATAAGCATTATTAAAGTTAATTTGGGGAAAAATGAGAAAAATTAGAAAATGATCTTATGTTTAGGAACAAATTGAGATTCGAAAGTGATCTTATAATTAAGAATAGAGGGAGTACAACATTAGCCTCAGCACTAGAAAAGAAAAGGCAGCGTTTTTAGAATGCTACAATAGGGTTTTGTAATATTATTAATAAAACACTTCTATAGAATTTTCTAATGATTTTCTTATTTTTGAAATTGCCTGCATTTTCTGCAAGTTAAAAATTACATTATTCAAAATAATGTACAAATACTACACTGTCAATGCAATACACTCACATTCATTAATATGTGTGCGCGCGCATTTACTCGATGTAATTTCGTAGCTGTTCTCTAATATGCTTTAAAACTAATTTACTTTATTATAAACTAACCTATTACCTAATTACATGTAAGATATGTTATAATTTAGTGATCTAATTTGCTTCTTAACTTTCACATAAAGGTAAAAAGATCTTATATTTAGGAACGAACACTACAAGAAAAACAGGCTCTAGTTGAGGGTGAAAAGTGGCTGAAGTTGCAGGTTTAGGCACGACATGAAGCATGCATCGCGGTTTAGTGACACACGATATAAACGTGCGAGACGAAAATACTTATCACGGTTCGAGAAAACCTTGATAACTAAAGAAAAATGCATCGTATAGACAATTTCAAAAACAATAATCTCAAAATGTCGTACCCAAAAACTACGACATGGTCATTTTATTATGTTGCACTAGTTAGTGTCAATCATGGAGAAAATTACAAGTTCCTCTCTCCCCTGGGGCTAAATGTAAGACTCAGTTATTAAGACAACAAATTAAACCATTAAATTATACCACATGTAATTAGAATATATAATTTATAAGTAGAATAAATTAGTTTGAGGAAAGAATATAACTTTGGACAATTCATCAAAGTGATTAATTTTGCCTCATTTAATTCTTTAAAAAGTCAAAGGCTCTTATAATCAAGAGTAAAGAGAGTATAATTTAAGTAAATCAAATTATTTGTTACAATTGGCAAAAAAACAAGAATATTTCATGTTATTTTTACTCTAGTAAAAAGAAAAATATAATGGGGGCAAAAATTCTGTTGTTTCCTGGCATCTCGTAATGTTGTAAAAACTGCCAATGGCCGTACATGGATCATGGGGCAATTCTTCATCAAGAAACCATAACATTTCAGTCCAGATGTTGAACCAAATCATCAAAGTCAAATCCCACAACCCTGTGCTTAACCTGACTATGTTGCTAAGCTGTATGCAGGGATTTTAGCAAGCATTCTCTGCTTCATGACTGATCTCACATGTTCCACCTCCTTCCACATTCCTTTATTGGCATATATATTAGACAACACCACATAAGCCCCATCACTCCAAGGTTCCAATTCTTGCAAATGTTCAGCCACCCACTCTGCCATTTCCACATTCCCATGTTTCTCACAAGCACCCATCAAACAACCCCACACTACTGTATTCGCTTTCATCGGCATCTCCTCCACCATTTTCCTGGCCTCAGTAAGCAACCCTGCTCTTCCCAATAGATCCACCATGCATCCATAATGTTGTAATCGTGGCCCTATGCCATAAACTTTCCTCATCATGTCAAAGTAATATCTTCCTCCTTCAACTCTCCCACCATGCACACAAGCACTTAACACTCCCACAAAAGTCACATGATTAGGCTTCACCCCTGCCTCTCTCATACTCTTGAAACACCCAAGTGCTTCATTTACATGTCCATGCATGGCATAACCCACAATCATAGATGTCCATGATGAAACATTCCGTTCTTCCATTGTCTCAAAAACTTTGAAGGCTAGGTCCATCCTCCCACATTTTCCATACATATCTATCAATGAGTTATACAATAAGATATCTATCCTATCCATAGGCTTCACCTGCAAAACACATTTGTGTAACTGAGACGCCAAGACCAAGTCACCAAGGCTTCCACACGCGGATGTCACGCTAACCATGGTGACACCATCCGGCACAAATCCATCTCTCATCATCTCCACAAACTTGTCTATTGCCTCCTTGGCAAGTCCAGCTTGGGAAAGTCCACCTATTATGGCATTCCAAGAACCCAACTTTCTCTCAGGATTTTCCTCAAACAGCTTGTGGGCACTTTCAAATTCCCCAGCTTTACAATACAGATTCAAGAACCCACTTTCACAGAACTCATTAAACTGCAGTCCAAGCTTCACACCTACAGAATGCATCTGATGTCCTACTTCAACGTTAAAAGACTGACACACAGCCTTCATAACAATGGGAATGGTGTAACAATCAGGTAAAGTTCCAGCTTGCAGCATTGAAACATAAACGTGAATAGCTTTGACTGGAGATTCTAGCCTAGTGTAGGATCTTATGATGTTGTTCCAATGAAAAGGAGCATGATTAAATTGCAAGTAATGGGTTCGGATGATATGGGCATATAGTGTGTCCAAGTGGAGTAAATGAGTAGAATTTGACAAGTGGGTTGCTATATCTGGGGAGAAATATGTAGAGGAGAAATATGGATGGGAAGAACGAGAAGTGGCCAGAAAAATGGGAAGTTGGTGTTTGAAAAGGCGTAGCATTAAGTAGTAGGTGGGATTCGAAACCAGAATCAACAGAATGGAAGTTAAACATGGAAAGGGGGCTCTTGGTTTTATGTAATTGTGCACAGGATCAGTGGATTCATGGTCATGGCTGTGTCAACTGTCAAGCTTAAAAGTGGGAGGTTGTAGCATATGTGATAGTAGTATGCGCCTCTAAGTAACCCTATGATATTGCATTTCACCCTAACCTAAACGATTTAATTATCCCTGTATGTCCTTAGTTTTGTCAAATTTAAATAAATTAAGGATGTTAATCGAGTTATTTAAAATTCTCTGATATTATCAAAAATTCTATGATATATGTAAATTAAGTTTTGACTTTTGAATTACTAACAAATAAAGTCATTGGCCCCAAAAAAATACATTCTCACTAATCTTTATAACAACTCACTTTCTATAAACTCAAATATTTTTGAAAGTACCATCATTAAAACACTTGGATCAAGTATATTAATTATGCACTCCCCAAACATAATTATAGGACATTTTTAACTTTTTGTGGAGAGAATTTTAAATTTTCTATAGTTATATTTTTTTCTCGAAATTTATTTATTTTACTTATAAGCTAACTTATCTTTTAATTATATATGACAATTGTTATAATTTAATGTCTAATTTGTTTGCTTAACTTTAAAAAAATGGGTCTTATATTTTAGACGGGAGGGGTATAATAAAATTATAAGTACAAAAATTAAGTTAATCTCAGTGGCATATTTTTTTTATACATGATCAAGGTATCCCCTCACTCGACAAGTGAAAGACTAATCCCCCGCTGATTTGTAGGCACCTCAAAGGGTGAGACAGCTGGTCTGGGAGATTTAATGCTTCTCCATACCCAACGCCAGGGATCGAACCCCAGACAATTGGTTAAGGGTGAATGAGTCATTGTCACTCAACCACACACCCCAGATTGTTTTTAATCTTATTAAACCCCTGGCATATTTTTAATCTTATTAAAAATTTTAAAATTCATCCGTCCAAAAATTTTAGGGTTAAAAGTCATTCTGGCCACCAAACAATTTCCAATGTATCAATTTGGCCTATAAACAATTTTCGGTCTCAATCTGGCCTATAAACAATATAAAAGACTCATTTTAGCCACTACTCCACTGGAAAATACTAAAATACCCTTGAGACATATTTAATATAATTTCAAAAGATGTGGGTCCCACCATTAAAAATTGTTTATAGGCCAAATGGATACATTGGAAATTGTTTGGTGGCCAGAATGTCCTTAAACCCAAAATTTTATTTTGAGAAAATTTTTGGGAAAATTAAATATAAGTCCCCCCTGGTAAGGGACATAATACTGGAAAAGTCCCAAAAACTTGAAAAATTAAAGTAGAGTCCCACATTTTGCAAAGACTCTACTTTAATTATTTTGGAAATATGGGCCCACAGTTAATAATATTATATTCCCTCTCTCCCCTCCCCCTTCTTATATTATTAACTGTGGGGCCCACATTTCCAAAATAATTAAAGTAGAGTCCCTTGGGACTCTACTTTAATTTATTTTGCAAAATATGAGACTCTACTTTAATTTTTCAAGTTTTTGGGACTTTTCCAGTATTATGTCCCTTACCAGGGACTTATATTTAATTTTCCCAAAATTTTATATAGATCATAAAATAAGAATTTGACATTAGCAAGTTTTTAAAATTAATGGCAAAGATGTAATGAATAATTTGGACTAATTTTCTGAGGTATTTTACAGCGCAATTAATACCCAAACTATTTTTTGGGGTGTAATGTACCCTAATTACTCCCTAGAGTATTTTAAAATGCAATCAATACCGTAATATGTTTCCTTTGAGATTGTATTAGCACCCTAATATATGCTTTGGTACAATAAATTCTGATGTGCTCCATCCCATTTCTTATCAGAACAAGAAAAAAAAAAAAGAAGACGACGGTGGCAAATGTTAAGAAGAGAATACAAATAGAGATATATAATCATGTTTGTGAATTTTAGAGTGCCCCATTTTAATAGTTAAGACTTGAGAGTGTTGATCACACCCAAAATTATTTTAGATATTATGCTATGTTAATTGTACTCTAGGTTTAGGGTCGTTAATTGTAAACCCCAAAAAATAGTTCTTTTTTATCAGAAATCCCAAAAAATAGTTAAAAGCGCTAATAAGTGCAATTTTATGCTTTTTTTTTGTACACAAGTGCAACTTTATGCTTAAATAAATGCAAATCACATAAGATAAAATATATAGGACTCCAATGTTTCCAACAAATGTTGATCCAATAGGTAAAGGGGTTTGACTCGAATCCTGCCGATGTGAGACTTTGTTGGTGACTAATATGTAAGTCCAATGGTGAGTCCGGGACCCAACTCAACTAAATTTTTTTGCATAATAAAAGCACTCCAATGTGTTTAGATTAAATTCCAAATTACTGTGAGAGGACGTATAAATAATATTTTTCATGTTTGAGAAAGATAACAACCAACCACCGATGTTGCCCTTCGATATGGACAACGGAGCTCATTCGGCGGCGGCGGCGGCAGATGTGGAGGACGGCGATCCTTCTTCGACGGTTCTCGATCTGAGCAGCTATCAGCTCCACGACCTGGACTCCGTGGAGCTGCCTCCCAATCTGACGGAGCTGGACCTCACCTGCAATCGCCTCTCCTCCTTCGACCCTCGCATTTCCCTCCTCTCTCACCTCACCAAGCTTTCCTTTCGCCAGAATCTCCTCACCGACGATGCCGTCCTCCCTCTCTCTTCCTCCCTCCACATTTCCTCCCTCGAGGTACTCCATCTCTCTCGCTTTTCGCGTTTCAAACACAAACCTCGAATTTCAATGATTGATTATTAGCTTTTGAGGCTTAGGTAGGTGCGATCATGTGAATTTGATCTTTGCTTGCTGGATCACGTCTAATGCAATTTGACGTCTTGAATGATGATGATGATGATGATGATGTTTTGCTTGATGATGTTCATATTTATGCTAATGATAATTAGGTGATAGGAGTGAGTTAAGGAGTATGATTAGTTCTTTCATATTCTTTATATTACTCCCTCCGTTCCTAAATATAAGATCAATTTCCCTAATTGATTAAATTAAGGATGCTAGTTAAGTTAGTTATTGAAACATGATATTACTAGTATACACTAACATATGTCTTTATTCTCACTCTCCCACTCTTGCTTGTTTATTATAGATAAGATAAGCATTATTAGGGTTTATATGGGAAAATGGTTGAGAAAATTCAGAAAGTTGCTTATATTTAGGAATAAATTGAAATCTGAAAGTGATCTTATATTTAGGAATGGAGGGAGTATATTGGTTGCTTTTCAATTTAAATTAAAATGGAAATTTTTCATGTAGTTGATTGTTCTAATTATCTTGTTTACTTCGTTAAGGTGATGATAAAGTGGTATTTGTACAGGAGCTGGTGCTGCGTGATAATCAATTAAAGAAAATTCCAGATGTCAGCATATTTAAGAGACTATTGGTTTTTGACGTTTCTTTTAATCAAATTACTTCGCTGAATGGCTTGTGTCGGGTCTCCAACACGTTGAAAGAGTTGTATGTATCTAAAAATGAGGTGACCAAGATGGAGGAGATTGATCACTTCCATGAACTGCAGATTCTTGAGCTTGGCTCCAACAGATTACGGGTTAGTAATATTGTTTGCTAGAGAAGAATATATCATGGAGTATTTTTTGGGACAGATGACGCTTTTGGGCAGGCAAACGCAAACATGATATCTTGAGAGCAAGAGCATGAGTGTATGCCCTGTGGAAAAGTGAGCAGTGACTTTGCTCATTATAGTTTCTCATGATTTATTTGTATTTCTGATTCAGGTAATGGAGAATTTGCAAACGTTGACAAATCTACAGGAGCTCTGGCTTGGACGTAATCGAATTAAAGCTGTAAACTTGTGTGGGCTCACATGCATAAAGAAAATTAGCCTGCAAAGCAATCGGCTGACTTCTATGATAGGATTTGAGGTATTTAATTTAATATCATTTCCCCCTCAAATTTTATACAGAATATTAGGGGCTAATATTAAAAAGCAGTTAAGTCCTGCAATGAGTTCTAGGCTGTCTTGTCAAATTATATTTATAGACCAAACTCATTGGAAATGGGGGATAAGGAATTTTTTACTTATTCCATCCACTAATAGACTATTATAAAGATAATTACAATTTATTTTCCTTTCCTTCCCTCTCTGTACACAGGGTTGTGTAGCTCTAGAAGAACTATACTTGAGCCACAATGGTATTTCAAAAATGGAAGGCCTGTCATCTTTAGTCAACCTTCGTGTTTTAGATGTGTCATCAAATAAACTTACATCAGTTGATGATGTTCGGAACTTACCACAGTATGTAGACTCTTCCTTTTACCTTCCTACTGATTGCTTATGGCCTCCTGTTGCTAATTTTAGTGATTTGTGTTACCAATTGTAGATTGGAAGATCTATGGCTTAATGACAATCAAATAGAATCACTTGAAGGAATTGCTGAGGCTGTTGTTGGTTCAAGAGAAAAGCTTACCACTATCTACCTAGAAAACAATCCTTGTGTAAGTCCATCCATGAACCTGACTGATTTTTTGAATTTCTTTTGATTCAACATCTCTGGAGATGGGATGTGTCTTGATCATCATTGTATTACATTTTATTTGCTTTTTATTAGGCTTACTGTTTGGGTTAACTATTTTTTGAGATTGTCAAAGAATCGGATTAGCATGTAATTTGGTTGGAATATAAAAACATGCTTTAACTAATTTAAGATTTTAACTATTTAATTTCCCTGGATCGGATTAAACCTCTGTTGTTTGTTTGTATGACTTAAGTATCTGTGAATCAACCTTGTCAAGTTGGAGCTTCGATTTTTGTAGGGTTAAATTACAGTATTAGTACCAAAAGCTTCACTCACTTTGTAATTTGGATCGTGTGATTTTGAAAATCTGTAATTAGATTCTTGTTGATAAACCTTCACGAGCGTGTTATCAAAATTTACTGATGCGGCCCATAATTTACTCGCAAATAACTTTAGATATGTACAGGACATGCCTATGAAAAGTGGGAGGTAGTTTTGGAATGAAATTCACTCAATTGAGTGGCAAATGATGCCTTGACTGCATAGTTTACATTGGGTGCAGTAACATTAAAAATGCATCCTTAATTACTTATAATGCGGATATTGCTCTTGGTTAAGCACATCACTGCATTTAACATGACATCGGTATATATGATTATGATTCATTGACATGGATAGCTGGATTTAAGTTATTAGGGGTCTTATTATGAAATTGTAACTCAGTGAAACTGAGTAATTTAACATCTTTGTTATTATGGTCCGAGATGTGTGGTTATTGTAGTTTCAGGACAAACTGATTTTTTTCACCATTTCCTTTGCGTTTTAAAATACTCATTCATTGTGTTTATCAAAGAACAACTAATTCAATAATGATCTACTCTTTCAGGCCAAATCTTCGGAGTATCTTGCAGTCCTAAGGCAAGCCTTCCCTAACATCCAACAGATTGATTCCAATGTATTTTCTTAGAAGTGGTCATAGCTGAAGCCTTTATGAAAGCCAATTGCTTCTAGAGCTTTGGCTTGTCTTATTCTCGGGTAAGGTGCGAGAAAAATAATCTATATGAGTATATCATCCTTTATCTTAGTATTAATGTATTAAACCGGGCATAAAAAAGCTTCCACAAAAAGTCCTATATGCGTGCAGGTTCTGACTCTCCGAAGTAGGAAGTATCATTTGAAGCTGTTTACCTGATGAAAAGATTGGGCTGTACAATCCTTAAACTTTTATGTGGCCTGGCATTCGGTTACCTCTCTGACAAATTCTTTTCTAGCTGTTATATTTATTGTTTTGCATACATATCATATTCCGTTTTGTTTTAAATTTATATACCCCTCTCACGTTTGGAAAACTTGGTCCTCATATAACACATTAGATACGCTACCAAGGCTATATAGTATTTATTCATATCCTCTTCCCTCTTGTATCTTTTGTAATCCCCCGGGGTGCTCAACGTTGTAGTGTTTACCTCAGGATCTACTCATTTCGAGTAGCCTAAAAAGGTGAAACAAGTTGTGCTTTCCCGTTGTTTCAGAAGTGCGTTAACACATAGTTGTTCCATATACAGTATCAGATGTTATTTTCATTTATGACTTTGCAGCTCTATTCAATTCAAATTAATAAAAAATATGCGAGTGGGATTCACTTGTATTTTATAGACCAGTCATCACGAAAGTTCCTATTTGCGCAATTCCTATGCATAGAAATTTGATTTTACAGATATTGTCATGCATACGGATAGAAATAGAATATTTATTCTGTTTGATTCGTGTAAAGAGGTGGAGGAAGGAAGCAATTAGTTGTTTTTTGAAATTAAATGTATAAATGAAGCTGTAAAATTTTGATAAAGTTCAATTTTTTCTATATTTCAATTGGCAATTTCAAAGGATTTAATAGTTTTATACAACTAAACTAGTTGTCAGTGATAGAAAAAAGCTACAAGAATATAGAACAGGGAGAACTTTCACCATCATCTTCATTCCTTTTTTAAAAATTGTACTCATTAAAGATAATCCCATTTCTTTCCTAATTCCACTGGAAGCTCTGGCTCAAAACAAATTCCATTGCAACCAGACTGGCAGAACTTCGTCTTAAATGGCATGCTCAACAAATACCACAATAGAAACTTGTGGAGACAGAAGTGAGCATGTGAAGTGAGAAATATGAGATTAATTGCAACAGACCAATCAGTGCCCTCTTTCAAATCCAATGCGAGTCCTACCAGAACCTCCATCATAACCATCTCGAGTTGAAGAACCGCCACTAGCTCTCATAGTACCCCCACTACCAACTTTATCCATGGCTTTCTTACCCTTCTTCACTTCTGTCAAGAACTGATCCAGACCAAATGGATCAGCTTCTTCATTTTCAAACTCAACAGGCCTATCCCTTGGACCTGCCCTTTCAGAAGCGCCAGCAAATCCTTTATCAGGCTTAAAGCGATCTGTCTTCATAATCTTCTCCAATTGCTCATCCGCGCCTCCATAAGTATCAGAATCCACATCTTTCTTTGGCCTGTACAAGGTTGAGAGTGTTGGCTGAGCAGTAAACAAGCCAGACTCATAAACATTATACTGATCATCAGTGGCAAACCCTGAAGATATTCCTTTATCCTGGTTGAATAGCCTTTCATCATACATAACTTCAGTCCCTGACTTGGTAGATGCCATGCCAAGAGCAACTTTCTCACTGATATCACGGTCCCTATCTCTTGTAATCTTGCTTCTCTTCCCCATTGCAGCATCCTTAGCCTCTAATCTTCTCTCCCTCTCCCTTTCTCTTCGTCGTTCCTCACGAATTTTTTCACGTTGCAATCTCTCCTCCCTCTCCTCCCTCGACTCCTTAGGGTAATTCTTCTCCCTTTCCCGGGAATGCTCATAATCACCTCTCACATCAGTATCTTCCATACTGCTCTTCTCTGAAGGAACGACAACGGCAGCTGGAGGTGCCACACCAGTTCTCTCTGAGCGTGCTTTCTGAGCCAAAGCCCTAAGCTCCTGCTCTTTTCGTTCCTTCTCTTTCAAAAGCATTTCCTTCTGAACCTTGGACCTCATAGCAACTGCTTCTCTAGCCTTTTGCTCTGCAACATACAATGCCTCTGAAAGCTTGGCAAAATTATCATTAATTTGAACATCCTGTAGGCCTCTCCCATCAGCAGCAAGACGCTTGTCAAGTGGGATTGTGTAACCTTTGGGGTTCTTCCAATTGGAAATACAAGGGGGTATCTTCCAATCTTGCTGATCTTTCACAGTAACAGGCCTAGGAGGTGAGTGCATCACTGGCACAGGAGGAGAGCCAGAAGCCTTAGGAACTCGCTTATGCTTAAACTTTGGAGGCTCAAGTGGATCCACAGGCATCTCAACCATCCTAATAATCCTCTCTTTCGCCCCTGAATTGAAAGCTCCAGATTGTTGTGACGGCTTGTACTTGATAAACTTATCATCAGACGACTGTTTAGGCACATTCTTAGGCTGCGCTGCACTCAATCTCACATTAACTATCTTCTCAAGCGCAGCCTTAGTTTCCTGTGTTGTTTCCTCAATCTCTTGTTGAGCATCGTCATCCTCACTTACATCATCTTCTTCCTCATTCTTCAAAAATTTGGGTATCAAATCCTTCTGCTGCGAATATACAATTTTTCTAGCATTTTCATTCTGCTTCACTATCGCATCATACGCTACATTCCCATGTGCATCAACCGTGACAGGAAGAATCTTCGACCCCGGTTTCGACGACCTATCCCTGCCCATATCAAGGGGATACTGGGCAACATGTATCTCAGGAAATGCTCCACCATCACCAAATTCCTCTACCTTCCTAGGAACAAAACCCGCTCGCTTCAAATAAGGAGGGACCGGCTTATGCTGAATCACTGAGGATCTTTCATCCTCAGATGCATTGAATCTCTGCTTGAACCAGGGATCACTAGTGTGGTCATAATATGAAGCTGATGTTGATTTTGCTGCGGGAAGAAGGTCTTTCAAGGCCACCATACTTATAAATATTTCTGAAACCCCACGAGAAATAAGCACCTGAATAACACCAAAATACAAGATAATAAGTTGTTGTAAACACCAAATATAAAACAAGAGTGAAAAAAATCTATAAAAAAATATAAAAAGTAATCCACATACAAATCATATCTTGATTCTCCTCTAACTATATCAGTGGCCACCAAACTCAGACTCTATCTAACAAATTAGATCTTCACACGAAATCATGTTACTATCATACCATCTTTTTTTTTTATCAGGATGTTACTATCATAACATCTAAACCTAACAAAATATCACTTATTACGCGTACTTATTATCTAAACCTAAAAAATAAGTTGCTGTAAACACCAAATATAATAGAAAAGTAAAAAAAACTATTAAAAAGTAATATTATAATCAGGAAATCTGCAAAAAAAAAAGAACAAGAATATAGAAAATATATATTCCTCCAGCGACAATTTCAGTTAATTGTAAAGAGAAACTGAACTCAGAGTCTATCTAACAAATTAGAAGTTCACATGCAATGTTGCGACTATCATAACATCTAAACAGCTAAAATCATCAGTTACAATTATTGTTTTGTTAAGAGCAGAACGAGATTGGGTCAACGGAGGGATTGAGAAGAGAAATGAAAGGTTTGAAAAATATAAATATGAAAGGATAGTAGAAGAAGGGGAAACCCTAATAAGATTAAGAAAGTGGAAAATAAGAAAAGAAAAGGCTAACCAGATGCGGAGGAAGATTAAGCGGAGATGGAAAGAGAAGGATGAAGGAAAGGAAATGCGAGATGGATTGGATTGGATTGGATTGGATTGAAGAAGAGGGAGGGCGAGCTCAGGCCAAGTGTTGTGGCGGTGAAGCTCGATGATGATGATGATGATGAAAATGGAAACTTTGGTGACTCAAGAATGAAGGTACTTTCCTTAGAATTATGGGCAAAAATAAAAAAACGTTAACACGTTAAATAAAAATATCCATGGTTCGAAAAACCGGACCGGCATCCAACTGGGCAAGCTACTGGATAAAGGGTTTTTTGTTCAATTGTGGTTCAACCGGGTCAACCCGGAAATAATAAAATAATAATATTTAATCAAATATTATAACTGTAAAAAACTAAGAATAGTAAAAATGTAAAATACATCAAGAATCAATATAACATCTGCTCCATATAGAATTGCAATACTTTCAAGTTCTATCAATACTAATATACTAATACTTAAAAAGTAATTAAGTTTCAGCAACACACATTCATCTTTCATCAATATCATCATCCATATTAATATCTTCATTGACACCTGTATTAACCTCTTGACTAGTGACAAATCAGGATAATCAGGAACATTGTTCATAATCAAATGAGGTGATTCAGACATGTTCAACGGGTTAAACCCGTTTTTCGTGGTTTAGCGGGTTAGGAACGGTTTTAACGAGTCTGACCGGTCTAATACCGGTTAAAAGATGTGGTCGGGTTAATGTCTAGATCAGACCGGCTTGGCCGCTTGTTGGAGGTTTGACCGGTCAGACCTCCCGGTCCGATCCAGTTTTTTGAACATTGAAAATATCATTTTGGAATATACATGACTCTATCCTATGTCATATATGTCATGCCCGGTTTTGAAATAGAGTAAATGAGTAGAGTTGTGTTAGGTCTTTATAACCAAGATAAATATTTATCAAATCTCATGATCGTGAATATACAAATATATTGTGTTAATGTTAGACCATTGCCCGTACATAACACGATGTATTACGCGAGTATAGTGAGAAGAGTGCAAGAGTCTACAATGTAGTGTTAAGAGAGCAAGGGAAAAAGAGTAGGTCGTTGTTGTCTGGTTGTAACGCGCTATATAGCTCAAGTACAATGATAAAAAAGCTAAGAGCCGCTGCATCATCACCTGAATGTATTGTTAAATATGTAAGGGCTACTTCACTCTAATGGATGAGACAGCTAAAAAAACTAGTTCATGAGAGTAAGAATATACTACCTCCGATCCTAAATATAGGACCTAGATAACTTTTTTTTTGGAGATGTTAAGGTTATAAAATAGTCTATTAAATCATGACATATTTAATATATTTTTAGATTATCCATTAGTTTATAAGTAAAATAAACTAGTTTAAGGGAAAAATTAGGTAAATCAATTTATAATTAACTTATTTTGCTTTTTTTAGGATTTTTCAAAAAAGTCAATTAGATCTTATATTTAGGACCGGAGGGAGTATTTGTTTCTTTTTTTCTTTACCAAACTATATATTTGTTTCTTAGAACATAATAATTAGAACACTAAATGGGAAGAGTTTCGAGGTAGCACAAGTAATGAGTAAGCGTAAGATTAATATATTGTATTTGTACGAAACAATTATGAGTTTGGGATAGAAGTCGAGAAATAAAAATTAGTGGGTCTAAACTTTTGTACAGATGAAAGGTAAATGGAAGGATTGATGTTGATATCATTGCTAATAAGAAATGGAAAAAGAATATGATGAGAGTTAAAAAGATTGAGGATCGGATTATATCAATACACAGGGGAAATATCCAATATATTTGAACATTTGTAAAACATCAATGTGATCATTTTTAAGTCTCAAGAATCATGAAATCTAACACTAAAATATTCAATATTTCATTATTTGATTTCTATAACATGTATACGGATTTTTTTAAGACGTTTATAGTTCTTCCCAACATTAACATACATATTTCTAAGTCTTGTAGAAATTTCAAAACATATGTACTTATTTCAAAAGGAATAGCCCATACTCAACTATTTAATCCTTCTTCTCAACTAGTTAAAACGATTTTGAAATTAAATTGCCACTTATGAAATTTCCCTGTAGAAAAACAGTTCAGATATCTCAATAAGTAATCTACAATAATTAGTAGTTAACACACATTGCGTGGAAGACTAATGTTACATCACACCTCATGAAAATAAATAATGATGGCATCTTCAGAATCAACGCGTAAAAAATAAACAATATCCAAAAAAAAATCGTGGCTGCCATAAGCCAGTCCAAAACTATCAAAACAAACAACCTCCATCATAATTATTTATCCGCCTGATCGTTAGCGACAGCATTGTGGTACAGAAGCTGCAAAAGTCAGCTAATAAAAAAAAAATCAAATCTTACCACCTGTACAGCGTGTAGTTTGTTTAATATAAAGATCAATATGTAAAGGCACACTAGGTTGCCTACATATATTCCCTCCAAATGGTCACTTGCTACTCACGAGAAGACCGTTATCCAGACCAGTTCCCTCAATAATTACAAGATCCTCACAAATGTGAAAGGAAGATATTTCAGACGAAGCAAATTAAGTCACCTGGGCATATATACAGAATACACACTTCCCATTTGATAGATGAATGCTCCAAAGAATATTGACTAGGACGGCAGATTCCAATATAGTATAGGTTGCTTGACTTGTGATTGCGATCATACCAAATTTTTCTAAAGTTTAGTAGGTAAATTAAATGTCTTCTTCAGGAATTTGGCTGCTGTTTCATCATTCCGGTAACACAAAACCCGTAGAAGTGTGTTTGGCTCTCTTGAATTCCATTGACCTGTAGTAGGAGGCAATGGAAGATGGGACTTAGATGAACCACCATACATCTCCTTATTGAGTTGACTGAACTGTTCAATAAGGTGCTGAGAATCGAGGCGAAACAGGGGAAGGATATCTCTTACTGTGGTAGAAAGTTTCCCTATCAATTCAACTGGTAATCCATCTCCATTGGACCAGAACAAATCAGTCAAAAATTTAAAGTCCTCCTCTATTATTGCAGAATCTTGCAAACTGAAAGCACGGGAGGGGCCTCCAGCTAACAAAACCATGAGAAACCCTTCAAAAGATGTTTTCATTACATCTGTAATCACACGAGTTCTCACTCTATCATGCACTGTATATGATATGATCTCCAAAAATTTCTCAAGCTCCTGAAGGAAAGGCTCAATCCTAGAAGAAGAGACATCCCCAACGTACAGGCCATCCCAGAGAAAATTAGAAAGATCATGGAATATGACCTTATGTGCTATGACTTCACATAGTTGTTGGATGCCCTCAACACAAGCAGCAGGAGAACGCTCAAATTTAAAACCCACCCCATTCACTATATCATCCTCGTGAATGGATTTAGAACTCGCCAGACGGGCTGCTGTCCTCTTTTCCAGAACCCCAAGCTCCATGCGAATTCGCTGCATGGTATTGATACGAACGCAAAGTTGGGGTACCCCAAAAGAGTTATTAGCATTTGTGGTTCCCACCTGGGGTTTCCTCATATGAACCCCATGTGACTTCTCTTTCTTCTTGAATACGCCATGAAATTTTGATCTTGCCGAGCACCTAGTCAAAGCAGGTATAGCTGGTAAGAACGCATTTCGGTCCCCTGCATAAAACATAAAAGGAACTTCAGTTAATGTAGAAGTTGAGGAACGTTTTGGTAGGTCAAAGTCATGCAGTAGCTATTTACCACAGCCTGCTTTAGCCTTCATAATGTAGTGTTCAAGAGATTTGTCAAGACCAAACATCAAGTCAGGAAGCAAAACTGCATGCGTAGATATTGGCAATAGAAAGAATGCTTCCAGAGTGTCATCTAGGATTCGTAGAACTTCAATGGCAGAAGGAGCAAAGCACTCTTTGTTTGCCCTTGGATTCCACACCTATTGGAGCAAGTAAAGAATAATTAGGTCATATTCAAGTAAATGAACAAGTGTCAAGTCAAAAAAGCAGACCGTGAAGTTAACGTCCAGTGAGAAGCATTGTTGAGCTTAAGAACAAATTTTTTAGCAGATGCTTGATTACCCTCCTAACAAAAACAAAACCCAAAAAAAGAAAGAAACTTATTTATTTTCTGGAAGAAGAAGGAAAATATTCCCAGAACCCTCATGAGGTTCACTGATTTCAACTGTCAACAGTTTATTTTCTATTCCTTTTAAAGGAACCTAAACAACCTCATTAAAGCGCCTAAGTTACATTGAGATAGTGCCAAAAGCCTAGTTAATTAAACATACAGAAAACTTTGTTTTTGGCAGAGATTAAAAAAACCAAAGCAATCCCAGAACCCTAATGTGGATTACTGAGTCCACTTTCTTTTTTGTTCCCATTTGAAAGAGCTAAACATTCTTCGGTCAAGCACACAAGTTACATAGAGGCAGTGCCAAAAATCTCTAGTAAGCATTAACATATGAACAATATTTTTTGTCACACTCCACTTTTGGATACATGACACATGGTATCCTTCTATAAGGAGTTCATCTCAAAAATACTATTTACTGGCAGAAATGAAGGAAGCTTGAGTAGAAGGTTAGCAAGATTTTCGAATACCTCTTGCTGCAGATTTCTTTTGACCCATTCTTCCAGTCTATCAACTCTGACCTTTGCCCATGACTTGACCAAATTGGCAATCACAGCTTCAGCCTCATAAGGAGGCATCTCCATTATAATGGATTTCCCACCATCTTCACTGTCAACAGCATCTTCTACAGCTATCTGTACAAGATTTTTCTCTAATTTATCAGCAGCCGTCAGTACTTCTATAGCATCAGGTGTCAACTCAGTAATACCCTTGACATATCGCTTCAACTCTTTCCGGTAACATGCATGAAGGGTAGCAACAGCAACACCAGCAGGAAGATGATGCCAACTCTTGAGCATGGGACTATATATTGCCTTCTCATTGAAAGCCAATTCAGTAATGTCTTGTGCAAGGACCGTGAGAGTGGAAAAGGATTTATTCTGTTTTCTAGTTACATGCCTTCCAGGGTCCAGTTTCTCCAATTTCTGCCATAGCAAACAAGCTAAAAGAAGTCAAGTTGCATTCTTGGCACCAGTATTACACTACTAATATTGTAGTAACATATTCATCTTTGTACTTCACAGAAGTTTCCAGAGGTTTTTTTTTTATAATTAGTTTCCAGAGGTTTTAAGCATCAGCAAGGGAAAAAAATCTTAAGTTTTTAATCATAAACGAAAGCAGAAAACACAAGAGCAGAGATGATTTTTTTTGGAAGATAACATCACAACAGAGCAAAACAATTAAGTGAAAGTTATATGGGAAGAAATACAAGAAGAGAAAATGATGTGACATTAAGTTGTCTCTCAAGTTGTTAGTGTTTTAGTGTCATCATCTAGATACTTTTTCATTGTTAAGTGTCTTAGTTGTCATTCTAGATATTTCTTAAGTATAAGAGTCTTGGTTGTTCTAGATGTTTCCTTTAAGTGTCCTAGTTGTCATTCTAAATGTTTCTTAAGTGTAAGAGTCTTAGTAGTTCTAGATGTTTCTTTGTAAGACCAAAGTGCCCCTAGACTTGGTCTATAAATAGGACCTTTTGCTTATTGTATTGGCATGCTTATGAATGAATGAAGTATTATATGTTTGGTCATTTCTGCCTTCCCCCTCATAAACTCTAGTTCTATTTCCTCCCCTCCAAGTTCTTTTCTCTTATTTCCCTCATAAATCCAAATCTGCCAACACTAAACTTGAGCATATATCAGCATTATAAACTTGTTTTACATCATTAAGCCTATTAAAATCAAAGAGATCAAAAGCATGCCATCAACGACAGAGTATTCCTTCTTTTTTTTTTTGGGGGGGGGGGGGGGGGATAGGTACGAACTTGCCTGGGTATAAGCAGCACGCAATGATGATCTAATATATTTGTCAACTATGTTGAAAGCAACATCTGTTTCTGTTATCTTTTTACTGTGGTCGTCTTCTGCCAACATTTTTGCCGATAAGACTGCTAGAGACACAACATTTTGCAGTGATTCAATATTATCATGATTGAAGCTATTGTGATATGAAAGAAGCTTTTTCTCTGCCCAATTTAACATCAAACTCAATGTAGAGCTCAAAGTTTTTGTATAAAGAGGATCTTTCCTGGCATCCGTATCATTTTCAAGTTCTGCCAGTAGATTACTGGACGCAAACAGAAGATCATACTCCACTTGGCCAGTGGCAATGTACTGATGAAATAAGACCCAAGAAAAACAAAGATTATGCAGCCTTTCATTCATTCCAAGAATGGACCAGGTCTTCTTAATGAGCTCTAAAACCTCGTCAACCTCTTCAATAACTGAAGTTTCATCATTAATATCAAAGCATGCTTCTAGTAGAGTTTGATAGATCTTGATATTCAATGGAAACCCATCAGCCCAGTGACATGTCTCAGAAAATGATCCATCAAATGATCTACAAGCAAGAGACATTACAGCACTCCGTAGAGCTTGCATTGATTCACCAGTCTTTGTAACATCTATGGGTTTCTCAAGGGCACCACGAATAATGCGTTGAAGTTGTTGTGCTGAAGAGTCTCTCTTGTTTAGTGGCATGTAAGGGTGCAAAAGCAATCCTGCTTCAAGAACCTTCAAATGTTTCCTTAGCCAAGCCTCATACTCTGGTTGGGAAGGGAAATCTGAAGACTTGAGCTGTTGTATCAGTTCTAGAGGAAGAACAATTGACTCCATGCGTTTTCCAAGCTATTGTATGAACAAGGTATTAAGCTATATCATGAGTTGATGCAAAGTAAAGCATCCAGAAAAATAAAAACATGCTGAAATTTCATGTTCTGGTCCACATGTTTCAATAGCAATTTAGATTAAACTTGTAAAAAGGACAATGATCAACAACCAAACAATATAATAAAAAAAAATTAAGCTATAGGTCCTAACTTCTAACCCGGATAACAAAGGAACACACACAAAAATGCAAGCAATTAACGTTCATTAGCTACATCAGTTCCTCATCTTCCTCACTTTATTTTAACCTTCATAAGACTTATATCTTTACTGCTTTGCAGCACCCGAGTAATTCCAAAGATATCAATAAATTTCCTTCTCGTCTCTCCTCTAACACAACATAGAAACAGAAATCATCCCAACAAATTGTAAAATTTTAAAGGGTAATGACCCTTATTTGCTCCTTAAGTGACCACCACAGACTATTGAGCACCCTAAACTAACAATTGGTACATGTCCGCTTGAAAGTAACCAAAATGGGCCAATTTCACCGTAATGCTGACACATGGACAACGCCCATTGGTGGGTCAGTCCAGTCAGGGAAAAATTAGCCCACTTGGGTTACTTTCAGAGCGGAAATGTACCAGTTGTTAGTTCAGGGTGGTTACTTCTGGGAAAAAAAAGGCATTGCCCAATTTTAAAAAACAATGATCACTCACTGATATGACATATCCATAGTCCATAGTTCAGTGAAGGACATCCCTCCATAGTGGAAGCCAACAGAAACACAAAGGAATAAAAACGTCAAATCCCAACTCTTATATCAAATTCAGAGACTTATTAAATTACTCAAAACTAATCCAATTAGCAATTAAACAAAAAATCTCTGAATAAGTCTCCTCCATCTTCTCCCCCCAACTAAATAAGTCAAAAACAACCACACCACAATAATTCTCAGCAAATTAAAGGAAATTCAAATCCAAAGGCTAAAACATAACACAACTCTATCCTCTCCCCAATCACACATTATAGTCTTAAGCATTTCTAAACCTAACACACACACACACACACACACACACATATATATATGTGTCATATGTGTATAAATACACAATGAATTGAAATTTGAAGAGTTCACACCTGACCTGCGGAAACTCTGAGAAGCGCCCGGCGAATTCTGGAATCGGTTTGCTCAGAGACCTTCATCTGCAGCCTCGTCAACTCACCGGTCGTCACGGAACGCTTATTACTCTTCGCCACGTCACTCGCCACGTCATCTCTCTTCTTCGACGGCGTCGTTTTGAGCCCCAACGCCTTCTTCACCCTACTCGCCGCCGTCAAAGTAATCGACCTGTGCAGCGACGTTGACGGCGTCAACGCCGAAGTGCTCCGCTCCGTTTTCTCCGACTGCGAAGTGAACGTCAGCGGCCTCGTTCCGGTGCTCCGGCACGCCGCCACGAGAATCTCGTAGGCCGTCTCTCGGAGCTCCGAATCGGAGAGATTCGACGCCACGTCACCGAACGGAGACGGAATAGGCATAGTGGTTTGGAGAGAGTGGTATCTGCTAGAGGTGGTAGACATTTGTTATGGTGAGAATGCTTTTTTCTCTCTTTATTTCTTTCTTTGTTTCTAGTGTGGTCCAGTGCTTTGCTTTTTGGTTATGTGGTTGGTTGCTTGGCTTTTAAGGTAACAAGAGGATGCTTAGTGGTGGGGACATTAGTGAATAGTGATTAGATTACAGTGTAAGGAGGGGAAGGTTGTTTGTTTGTTTGTTTTGGGTTGAAGAGGAAAGAGAGGTTGCTTATTTGCACTTTGAGAAATAATGGTAGGAGGTGGGTGGAAATGGAAACAGTACTGTGGAATGAATTATACATTTATGTTCACAAGCGACGCGCAAACTGAAATATAAATACTTACACAGTCAAATATTCACTAATCTTTTGAATTTGAATCTTAACCAGCTGTCACAAAATCTTTCAATTTAATCCGTGGTTTGTTAAATATATAAGATAAGTTTTTTTCCCCTCATTTTTTTATAAATTACTATTATATTGATCAATGTTTTTAACGACAAAAAAAAATCAATGTTATAATAATGGATTCGGATGAACTCAAATGGCGATAGCTTCACATGTTAACTTGACGGTCATCATTTTAACTATCGATTTGAGCGACATAACCATCTAAACTGTGCTTCAAAGCCCTCTCTGAATTTCATTCCCGTCTCACTTTTATTATACTATTATTGATAAAAAAGCAAGGGGTGGAATAAATAAGGTTATTTTGTCTTGGTAATATTCTTTGATGTAATTAAAGTAGGTAAATAGGTCTTATATTAGAAATTTGATGAAATATTTATTAGTTTAGTTAATGTTTTAGTATTTTATCAATGATTTTATTAATCGGTATTGAATTTGAACGGCTCAAATTTTAATTGGATAGTAGTTAGGTAGAGGCAACCAAGTCTATAGATTACTACCATGATCGTTCTCATTTTCTTTTTTTCTTTTTTTTTTTGATCGAAATGGTCGTTCTCATTTTCAAATTCCTGATCTTAATAATCTGCTGGTTTGTTACATCTCACTAATTAATAGAATTTATTATATTTATTTGAGTCAAGTGAGGCTGTCTTTGATAAAAAAAAGTGAGGCTGTTTCGCAAGGTTTAAATTTCAAAATAAGGAGGAGGAATCTCGCCCAATAAAACAATACGTTTTTAAATATATACTTGTAGTATAATTAGACACCATACTCTAACAACATAAGGATAAGCTGGAAGATTCTCATCCTCCTCATGGAATCTGACAAAGCGTGCGCAAGCAGAGATGCCCAGATTTCTGCTGGGGGTCAAATGAAGCAAAGATGCCAGCAATTTTGAAATGGTTTTTTTTTATAACAAGTTGAAATGGTTTCCACCAATGATTATCAATCATTCCTTCATATAATTATTTCATTCTTTAAAATAATTAATGTATTTATTATTATCGCCTAACTCATTTTTAAGCTCAACGATATCATAATGATAATTCTTCTTTGTGATCATAATTAAATAAACAACAACAAAATCTTATCCCAACTAGGTGAGGTCAGCTACATAGATCATCCGACGTCATTATATGTTCAGTCAATTGCTATGATCATAATTAAATAAACAATATATTTAATTTAATACCATAATAAAAATGCACACTATTTATTTAAATCAATTGAAAAATAAATATATAGGCCTAGGTGGCATTGAGTATATAGACAAAATTATGAATGAGTCTACGGAGTATAGAGAAAGGAAAAGTATATATGTGATCTATTATTAAAACTTGTAATTTCTGACAAATTATGATGAATTGCAAGTCAACATACTCCATGTATATGCTGTGTTTAGAGGATAGAAATCTGGAGATATATGTGTATAACATTTTTTTTAAAATGATGCTAAAATGGCAAGGCCGTGTTGGTAAACGAGAATCGGTCATGTAAGAAACGCGTCAAACAAAATGATGCACAAATATATGTGAAATCTATAAACTAATACAGAAATGTCATGACCATTAAGTCAAACTAGATTTCAACCCCGGACGATGTCCGGGAAGCATAAACTTGAGTTTGGTTGACATTTTTTCAGGAATAATTGTCCATAACGTATCACCAACAACAACTAATTAATTTATTAAACAACAATTTATGGAAGTAACATAGTGTAGTAAAATATAAATTGAAAGAGCTATAAAATACAATGGAGTTAAAACCATGAAATATAGAAAAACAACCACACAATGAGGGTGTAGTTTTTTTCTCTCTCTTAAAAGTATCATAATAAATATGGGTAATATTGGAAAATATGTATTAACTCTAGACACCCAACTAAAATTCACATGTTTTCTTAAGAATCATTTTTTACGGCTGAATCTTATATTAGGAACCGGAGGGAGTATTAATAAAAAAAAACCCACAGCCATGCTTTGTCTCCTAATTAAAACGATATAATGTTCTCGCCATTAATACCTGGATTATTCATATTGGTCACACATGCTGGTTGTAATTCCCCACATTTTACTTACACTTATTTAAATTTAATTTCTCCTAAATTTCTGATTCAAATTTATATAAATGTTGCTTCCCAAATGTTTGCTTTACATTATAAGGCAGCCGCTCGCAGACGTGTCTAACAATCTTTAAATAAAAAAATCCAACCCAATATTAGAATCCGGACCCTACCTAATATCCAAACAAATATTAAAACAAAACTTAAAAAAGGGCATGGCTAAAAGCAAGCACACTGTTGAACATCGGCTTATCCAGCTCAATGAACAGTACCCCATGTGAGAGAAGCCACATTCTAACCAGCTCAGTGAACAGCACCAAAGAATTGATTTATAAGATATATAGATAACTTAAATCGTTTAACAGAAAGTAGTCTTCCCACATCACTACAAGAAAATGTGGGGCTAGTCGCGCGAGATTTTGGGACTTTGTTGCGTTTTAAAACGTGACAAAGGGGTATGTCGCGTTTTATGCATACGCGATTTTTCGTTTCGTAGTAAAAGTGTGGCACGCATGCAAAGGCGCGACAAAATTAAATATTAAAATATAGTTGTCGCGCATGCCATGTGCGACAAGTATTACTTGTCGCGCATCCCGAGATGCGCGACAATCATATTTTATGTTAAAAGGGTTTAGGGTTTAGAATTCATGACTCAGGCTGGAAAACCATCATGCTTCTGGCACCTCAATGAAAATGGCAGATTCTCGACACGTTCAATGTACAAAAGCATTGAAGCCATCAACTGGGACCGAGCTGAAAAGAAATGGGTGAAGCTTTGGAAGTTACCAATGGCACAAAGAGTCAAAACCTTTGCCTGGTTATTCTTTAAGGGCAGGCTCTTGACTAATGCAGAACGGCACAAGCGGCATATGGCTACATCTGATCAATGCAGCCTCTGTGATGGCAGCACTGAAGACCTGGATCATGTTTTGAAGCACTGCTCCCTTGCTGCAGGTGTGTGGAAAGAGATACTTCCCCTTGACATTTATCATCAGTTTCTCAACCACTAGCCTCAAGCCTTGGCTCCAATCTCTCTTGCTGCACCCAACTTGTCATATTTCTTGGCAGATTGGATGTTTTATCATATGTTGGAAGCTGTGGCAAGCACGTAATCTCAGACTTTTTACTGATCAGACGCTTACTGTACATGGTGTAGTCTCACACATTAGATCCATCATTAACACTACACTTCATAGTTTTGCAGCTCTTCAATTACTTTTGTAAAGTATCAAGCAAGCAAGTTTAATTTGCTGATAGCTCTTAGTTTAGCTTTAGTTAGCTGATAGCTCTTAGTTTAGCTTTTATCTTATACAGCCTGATTGTAATGGCAGCGTGAATCACCACGCATTATTTTGAATAAATAAATCCATTTCACTCAAAAAAAAAAATGTCGTGCATGCATACGCGACAACTTATTTCCCTTATCAATTTTTATTATATGCTACGTAAAATAAGTTTACAATATTCTTAAGGAAACTTTGGACAAATAAGGGATAAAGAGAATTTTTGAATTAGGAAGAATAGAGGGCAAAATGAAAAAATAGTAATAGATAATGAAAAATAGAGTAAGTTACAAAGAGTTGAAAAATAAGTAGAGAAGAAAATAATGAAAGAAATTAGTATTGAATGATGAAATAATAGATTTAGCACACTATTTTGGTTCTCAACGTCATGAAGTGTCGCTGCAAGATCCTTAGCTTTGCAATCGATGTACAAACCCTTTCATTTCCTTTGGATTCTTTGTGTTGTTAATGAATATTTTTAAAATATTTAGATGTATTGATTTCTTTACATCGGCAAATGAGTTATCCTCAACCTCCATTTTTATCTCCTTCCAGCATATGACTATTTATAATTATACCGCTATTGATATGTAGGCAGTAAGCCATAAGTTTTGAGACAAAACAACCACAAAGAAATCAAAGAAAAAGTACAGTGGATGAGGTGAAAGTGAAAGGGGCAGCTTCAGCACCAAGGTGATGCAACCATTATATTGTGCAGAAGATTTCGCAATAGCGGACAGAGCTATTTGAGGCGTAAATGTTGCAACACGCTTGAAAACTAGCTTAGTACTGTTTGTTTTCTGTTAATATTAGTTGGATTAATGAGCTTATTTTTTTTCACCATTTTGAAAGCTCCATACACGATTTTGCACTATACTCTTGATTTATGTACTTGTTACACAATCCAAATTGGTTGATTTAATGATCATATATAGACAACTTTCCAAGTGTCACGTATATAATGTTAAGTTGATATTACAAAATATTCCGTAGATATAGATACTATAGATAAGTAAATTTTGTTAGTGAACTGATGCTATTTATTGTCAATATACAGTATAATAACTTATCTTCTCACTGCAAAGTTTGATGATTTTCATGCCGATGCATGGAACTCCAACCCACTTGACTAACGGAAAATGTTATAAATTTATTCTCATTATAGTATTTCAAAGAAAGTGTCAAATTGGATCAATTAAGGATGGTGAGAAAGCAGCTGATTGCGCAGGGGAATATGCTAGGAAAACGAGAGACAGTCATTCAGAAATGTCTCTGTCTCGATGGATTTGGATGCAGTCTCTGTATTTACTATGGAAAATGTTATCATTATTATTGACTGCTTCCAGTTCTTATGGGGCCCGTTTGTCGTTGACCACTTATAATAGTATACAAAATATGGAATTATCAGTTTTGTTTAACAGGTCTGCAGCTCGGAAATATAGTAGTTTTTTTTTGTCAAAGCTTAGAAATATATATATATATATATATATATATATATATATATATATAGGTTGATTTTTCATTATTTTAACTTAAGTTATCTCTTCGGCAAAAAAAGAAGAACTTAAGTTATCTCCGATCTTAACAACTTTTTTATTCATTATACAATTCAACCAAATAATTCTCTAACTTGTAACCAAAAAAAAATCATTCTTTAACCTGCCATTTGTTTTACATCAAGAAAACATGTCTTAGAACTACAGTGCTCGTTTGAAACGTTATTTTACTTTCATAAATTAACTTGATACATGTTAACTTATTTTTCATATTTGACAGTATTCATTCATGAATAATATACTATGGGTAAAGTAATGACCATGTTAGAATAAATTTAAAGTTATCAATGGATTCTAATGTAACAAGCTTTAACTATTTAGGTAGAGATATTATTGCATTTATTTCAAGTTTGTTTAGATATATAGAAAATATCTTTATATATAAGAGCCTTTTCTAATAAAGGTTAAGTTTACATTGAAGTTGCCTTGATTATGGCGGCACAAAACAAACAAAAGGTCACATTATTGTTTAAAGTTTTTTAAAGCCACATTGTTTAAAGTTTAAACTTGCTATTCTGACACATGGATGTTTGAATTTTAAAGAATATTAATCATTTAATCTCTTGCAATATGTCACAATTTTCAGAACTATTTTGTCCCTAAATATAACAAATTTTTGTGTGACTAAAGAATATTTAGAACAATATATAGTAAAAAGTTTTCCCCCATTAAATATTTAACTTAAGACGCTGGCTCTTTTGCATTACCAAAAAAAAACGATGCTGACTCTTTTCCACATGGCATTTGATTAGAGAGTAGGAACGGATTTTTTTTCCAAAAAAAAAATCAAAAGTATTCATATCCCATGGATTTCACTGTTTTCCTGGTTGTTATAATGGCATCACACCTCTCCATTTGTGGGAGTGATTACAGGTTCGACTAGTGTGGTGGGTGCGTACATGTGTTTGATTGCCCTTGTAAAAAAAAGGAAAAAAACAGCTTTTTCTTGGGTTTCATGTATGATTCATTTGTATTGGTCAAGAATGTATGATTAATTTGTCTGACTAATTTTATCGTCGCGTGTTATATGCTGTTATGCTATTATGCTGTGGGCAAGGAAAATCATTTTCCTAGTTCGAGTTATAAACTAGGCTCAGATCAAAAACAGAAGTTATAAATTAGGCTGGAAAAATGAAGTGGGCCAAATGCAATGCTCGTAGAAGCCCGGCCCGATGAATGAATAATCTTGTTGGGCTAGGAGAACGTCGGCTTAACAATAATCATGATTTGGTTATCCCAGTTCCTATTATTTCAATTCAGCTGTGATAATATCCCATTCAATGGAGGCTTGCGTGAATATTATTAACAGGCTTAACCGTTTAAGTGTCAAAACTAGACTGTGATTTTGTCAAAAGTTTGTCCACCATCAAATAATTTTTTTTAATTAACAAAAGTAACTTTGAAATTTTAAATTAGGCTCAAAATTATGCTTGTCATTGAATTAGGGAAAATATGCACATAATTCTGTCCAAATTTTGTCCAACATCAAGCGTTTTTTAAGGCCACTATAAGTGTGGGTTTAAGCCTAATTTGTAAGTTCATAATTACTTTTAGTCCCAAAAAAAGTACTTGGTATTAGACGAATTTTTGATAAAATCATGTGTATTTTTTACCCTTAACTCTTACTTAATAGTTAATAAATAAAATAAGTAAACCATTGTAAGTTGTTAACATTCCATGAAATAATGGAGATATCTTCCTACTTTGTTTCTCATTATTAATGGACCACATTACAGGTTTTCATGCCATGCACAATGGCTTCAATCACAATGTTCATTTATTTTATTTCCCATGACATAGAACAAATATACTGTCAGTCTTATTGATTCGGTACTAATAAGAGCAAGAGTTTTCATGAGTTGAGCCAACTGAGTGTTTTCTTGGTATGCAGTAATGGGCTCACCTTAATCTCTTATATGGCCTTTTCTTTTGGGCTGATTTAAGTTGTGTTATATATACATAAGGTAAAACACGGTCCGGTTTGAAAACTTAATGAGAGACGCACCTGTGTATAGTATTTGACAATTTTGAACATGATTATCTCTAAGATGAAGATAAATATTGCTAAAAAAATGAATCGGTAGTCATCAGAAAGAATTACTTTTACCTTCTCTTCACAAAAAAGTAAACATTTTTATTTAATTTTTTGTTTCAAACTAATGGTTTAACTTTTGGCCAAATAAAACCAATGATTTAGTTCTTAGCCTTTTCGATCAATAGTTTTTAACTAGCCAAGCCGGATATAAAGTCATATAAAAATAAGTACTATTTTACTTCGGATGTCCAAGTTTTACTTCCAGTTAGTCAACATTATTATGAATTTTCTTAACTAACTCTGGCGTCAAATCATAAACAGGCTGGCTTGGACTTACCCAAATATCAATATGCTAGGAAGGACGACAAAAGTTATTTGGTCAAATTATACCCAGTTAATTAAATGGAATATCGATAGATAAAACACCGTCAATTGCAAAAAGAAAAAGAAATGAGGTGAAAAAAGCGCTTGTCACGAGTTCATTCATTTGCTTGACCAAATGACAATGTTGCTCATTTTAATTTTTTCTTAAAAAGTATAGGTTCTTTGAAGGGGGAAAATGATACATAAAGCAAAATAATGTGCAAAGAAGGAGGGAGGAAACCGAAGAATAAAGCAAAAGGAGAGGGGGGAAGACCCATGAGATAATGTTTACAGAAAATATATATGGTTGGTACCTCACTCAACAAGAAAATCTACACAAATATATTCCGTGAACTTAATTGTGAGATCAGGATATAATAGATATACAAAATAAACAGCTTTCAAAGGTTGACCACCCACAATGGAACCTTGCTTTTATGCGACACAACCTGGTGATTGCAGATGTCTTTGCCTCTTCAATGAAAGAAAAACACGTACCCCTTCTTTATCATTATGATTATTATTATTATTATTTCCACTAATAATCATATTGTACTCCCTCCGGTACTATTTATAAGTCGCTAACCGCTTCTAAATTTTGGTCCTTAATATAAGTCACCAACTACCACTAACTAACTCATTAATTAAAATTTTCCTAATATACCCTTACATTGGAAAATGAACATTGGAAGATGAGAAGAGAGAGAATATGAAAAAGGCACTTTTATAGATAGAGGATTAATGAAGAGAGAGAAAAGGTAGTGGACCATAGTGATAAAGGTGGAAAGGGCAAAAATGAAAAAGACAAAAAAAATAAGACTAATTTAATGATGCAACTTCCATTAACCTCCATTCCTTAGTATGTACAATTTAGGCGGTTGGCGACTTATAATAGGACCGGAGGGAGTACCTTTTTAGTCCAAGCAACCACGTAACGTAATACAGCAGTTTCTTTTTTTTTTTTTTACAAGTGCGGTGAGTGTAGGACCCAGCACCCGCCGCAAATCCTAGAGTGTCCCCACAGGGTAAGCCGTCCACACCGCCACTCATGGTACTGCCACGTGTCATATCTACGTCACCTTGATGCTCATCTCCCTATATCGATCCCATCCTCTTGGAAATCCAATGGTTCTTGAGCCTTTTAGCAGATACGTGTCACACGATCTATCAATTTCTTTTTGTCATGGTTTTGGACAAGACAACAATTTGTGGTGGTCCCCAGCATGTTTCAAGTTGGGTCCTTCAATTCGTCGGCATCCGCAAAACATAATTAGATACCTTAATTAGTAGTGTGTATGTCAAATCACATTCTTAATCTCCCTTTATCCCATCTATCAAATCACCTTGTTTTTAGAAAGGTTTAGAAATAAATTTAAACAATAAAATAATATGACATTTTTTCTATAAAAAATAATACGACATTTTTATAAGGATAGAATTTCTAACTTATGTTTCACTAGTTTCTATAATATGACATATAAGGGCCCATTTGGAAGCATGAGGGTCTGTTTGGTTGGCCCAAGAAAGTGAGAGTGAAATGGAAAGTGGAGAAAGTTTTGGTTTTTTGGTAATTTACCTCTATCCCTGGGCCCACAAGTTTTCTCTCTCTATCTCACACTTTTTCTGGGCCCCACAAACTTTACTTTCCCATCATTACTTAATTTACCTCCACTTTCCATCTTCCCTTTCTTTCACTTTCTAATTCTTCACTTTCCCTTCATACAACCAAACACACCCTGAAAGTTTTGCTCTGAATCTGAAAGTGAAATTAATTCACATTCTCACGCGGTTTGGAAGCCAGAAACTGTAACTCTGAATTAGAAAGTTTCTATTTTCAGTTTCCCTCCAAAATTAAGAATAGAAATACAAATTTGGCTTCCCACCAAAATTGAGTGTGGGCCCATGTGCTAAATACCACATTGCCCTTCATTTACTCTAACCAAATACAACACAAACGTTGGGAGCTTCAGGCAAGACACGAATTTGTCAGTGAGGAGGTGTGGGTTGTCGTGGGTGGCATTTAACTCAAATTAGCTAGCTGCACATTGTGCCAAGTAAGGAGACAAAGGAAAGGGTGATCAATGTAGTTTCATATTGGTGAAGTAGTTTTATTTTTGTCTAGGCATTGATGGTGAACCCAAACATGTTTGCATTTCTTCTTCATGACCCTGTTTGTGTTTCTTTTGAAGTGTTTTTTTGTGTGATGCGTGTTTTTTGCTTAAATGAATTGGTTTGAACTTTAAAATTGATGGGTTAGCAATGATTAGTTTCCAAACTATAGTTACATAGTAAAAATTTGCCTGAGTGTTGTTTGAAGTTGTTGTCCAGGTGCTTGTGTTGCCATATTGTAGGTTTGCATTTGTTAAGTGCAGCATTTGTTAAGTGCAGAGTTTTTCAGGAAAACTCGATTTCACTTATGAAACTCGAGTTTACCCAGGAAAACTCGATTTCACTTATGAAACTCGAGTGTACCCAGGAAAACTCGATTTCACCTAGGTAAACTCGATTTCATTTTGGCACAATCGATTTGGCACTGCCTAACTAGAGCCATGTTAAATATCTTTTTTAGCAGAGAGCCATGTTAAATATCACACCACTCTTAATTAACTTTTACTATTTTTTATCAGCAATCTTAATTAAAATTACAATTAATACCAGGTGAAATTAAATTTAAATCAATTGACGTCATAATTAATATAAGGTGAAATTAAATGTCAATCAATTAACTTAATAATTAATATCACGCCAATCTTTGATTTCAATTAACTGAAATTAGTAACTTTTCAATTAATATCATGTCAATCTTAATTTCAATTAACTTTACAATTAATATGAGGTGAAATTAAATTTCAATCATTGCCTTAATAATTAATATCACGCCAATCTTTGATTTCAAATAACTGAAATCAGTAACAAGTCGATTAATATCATGTCAATCTTAATTTCAATTAATTAAATAATTACTACTAAGTACCATGTGAAATTAAAATTGAAGTAATTAAATTGTTAATAAAATTCGTGTGAGAAGTCTTTTAAAAAAAATCAGGTCAGATGTCCAACAGTTGTACTAAAGGGAAAAAAAAAAGTTGTGTAATCCCTTCTCCTCTTCCTTCTAACTTTCACCACACCCATCATCTCTGCAAAACAAAGATGGAGGTTGTTCCAGGTAAACTCCATTTGACATAAGTTACATCCAACAACTCTATATCACCACCCCTATCGCTAGATGTTGGAAAAATGTTGGAAAAGGTTTGGGGATGACGTGAGTTAAAAGGTTAAACATGAGTACACTTTATTTGTAACTGTCATTGTTATTGCTAAACTCGATTTTACAATGGCAAACTCGATTTTAAGATGGCAAAATCGATTTTAAGCTGACAAAATCGATTTTACCATGACTGTTTTGGGAAAGATGGAGGTTGTTCCAGGTAAACTCCATTTGACATAAATTACATCCAACAACTCCATATCACCACCGCCATTGCTAGAAAATTGTTTGGGCAAGAACAATCTGAGAAGATCTGAGAACACCCAATAAAAATTTCTCCTTTAGAGTTTCTAGAGTTTCAACCCAACACCCAAATCTCTTCCACAAATGAACCCCAAACCTGTAAACCTCCCCAACTTCGTCTTCCAGAATTTGGTCTCCAAGTTTCTATCTTCCATTCTCCAGTTGGCAGCCTTGTTCCTCAGTACGCCACCTCCTTTGCCGGAGACAACCTTCGTAGCAAAAGAGATGTGTTGCACTTGGGGTTTTTTTTTCAATAAGGGGCTTTTTGGGAATGTTACAATAGGAAGGGGCATTACTGTCATTTATGTGCTTCACTTTCATATTCTTCCATTAGCCAACCAAACAGCCGCCCCTGAAATGCTTTCTTGGTAAACTGAAATCATTTCACTACTTTCAGATTCGGAGCAAAACTTTCCTGCTTCCAAACGGGCCCTAAGTCTCATGTTTTTGTGAACTCTGCAGTATGACAAACAAGCCCAAATATTCTATTTAAAAGTTTTTACCAACTTCACTATTGTAAGGTATATCCCCAAGAGCCACAACTGGAACCACAACTAATTTATAAAAAAATGTTAACTATAAAATATGTTTATTTCACATATTAGGGATGGTTTTGATCATCGTCTACACTTTCTTCGTTTCAAAACTAATTAGGATTTGAATATCGGTATTAAAAAAATCGAAAAAACGCAGATCCATATTCATGTAAACGTCTCGATGGGAGACCATTGATTTGTTTATATCTTATGAAGGTTTAGTTTTGTGTTTCATTTGTTAATGTTTTCGGACTGCACAGATTCTTAACTAGTTAAGAGATGTAAAAATACGCAAATTTAAAACCAGAACATACTAACATAAACAGCACTTTTTGATTCTGTGACTAAAATATGATTATATAATACAAAAAAATCTTTATTCATTCTCAGAGACAAAACAGAATCGAAATCACAGATTCATACATACACAGAACTTTATTCATGTACAAAAACGCGACATAACACACATAAACATTTATGGGTAAAGGGGCAAAAATAGCCACCGTAATTGCCAAAATGGACAACTTTGGCACCCGTAATTTCGAGGGTGCAAAACCGTACACCATAAACCAAAATGGGGCAAATCTAGCCACGCCGTTAAGTTCTTGTTAACAGACGTGTATTTTGGTGTGGGGCCCACATTCATTAAACGACTTGGCAGGACAGTCAGCACCTGAAGTGATTACACGTGGGAACCCCTGCCACATCACCCATCATCACCAAATTCCCAACCCCAGCCGCCTCCTCCCCTGCCCCCCCACCCCCAGCCCCACCCCTCCGCCCTCCTCGGCCCACCCCCTCCCCCCTCCCCCCTCGGACCCCCACTCCCACCCCCTCCCTCCTCCTCCCCTGCCCCCCCACCCCCAACCCCACCCCTCCTCCCTCCTCGGCTCATCCCCTCCCTCCTCCCCCCTCGGCCCCCACCACCCCCCCCCCTCCCTCCTCCTCCCCTGCCCCCCCAACCCCACCCCTCCTCCCTCCTCGGCTCATCCCCTCCCCCCTCCCCCCTCGGCCCCCCCCCCACCCCCTCCCTCCTCCCTCCTCGGCCCCCACCCCTCCTCCCTCACCCCTCCTCGGCCCCCCCACCCTCAGCCTCCCTCCTCGGCCCCCACCTTCCCCCCTCCACCCTCGGCCCCCACCCCCACCCACTCCCCCCTCCCTCCTCGGCCCCACCCCCACCCCCTCAGCCTCCCTCCTCGGCCGAGGAGGGAGGGGGGAGGGGGTGGGGGCCGAGGGGGGATGGGGGTGGGGGTGGGGGGCCGAGGGTGGGGGCCGAGGAGGGAGGCTGAGGGTGGGGGGGCCGAGGAGGGGTGAGGGAGGAGGGGTGGGGGTGGGGGCCGAGGAGGGAGGAGGGAGGGGGTGGGGGTGGGGGGCCGAGGGGGGAGGGGGGAGGGTGAGGGTGGGGGGGGCCGAGGAGGGGTGAGGGAGGAGGGGGGGGTGGGGGCCGAGGAGGGAGGAGGGAGGGGGTGGGGGCCGAGGAGGGAGGAGGGAGGGGGTGGGGGTGGGGGGCCGAGGAGGGAGGAGGGAGGGGGTGGGAGTGGGGGGCCGAGGGGGGAGGGGGGAGGGTGGGGGCCGAGGAGGGAGGAGGGAGGGGGTGGGGGTGGGGGGCCGAGGGGGGAGGGGGGAGGGTGGGGGCCGAGGAGGGAGGCTGAGGGTGGGGGGCAGGGGAGGAGGCTGGGGGTGGGGGGGCCTCGTCATAGACAAATTAGCATTGGGGTGCCACGTCATGTCTCACAGTGCCACATCATTTGCCATATCAGCATTCCAATTCACTTAACGGTCAAACTTAACTCCAATTTTTAAGATGACTAAATTTGCCCCATTTTGGTTTATGGTGTACGGTTTTGCACCCTCGAAATTACGGGTGCCAAAGTTGTCCATTTTGGCAATTACGGTGGCTATTTTTGCCCCTTTGCCCAACATTTATATATGTATATTTTCCAGAGGCAGAAAAACACATATGCATCTCATAAGCAATTTGGAAATTCTAATATTACATATCTGAGATTTTAATTATATTCCAAATGAAACTAATTCATAGAGTTAAACATAGAAATAAATGTTCGAACATTATATGAGCAAGCAGAGATATGGAGATATTATAACATGCATATAAATATGAAACTGATTCATCATATGCGTGCAAAAATATTCCAGAAACATGAAAAGCTAAAATAATAAATGCATATTATTAAAAAACAATGCTATTCATGAAGCACAGTGAAAAAATAATTCGAGACACTACCTCAATCGTAGCCTTAGAAATCTTCTATATTTGATGTCAATGATGGAATTACCTAGCCCACAAGCTTTCCCAAATCCAAGAGCTTCGAACCCAAACCCGAACTTGAAACGAGTTCATGCTAATCAAATAAGAACAAACAAAGAGTCGTGATAACAACTCAAAGTCGGAACCAAGAATCTACTAGAACCTGAATTTGATTCGCACAACGAATCACACAACTCAAGAAAACTTGAGAAGAAAAGTTAGAGATTGCAATGGATGGAGTGAGTGACATCTGAAGGGGACAATAGTGATAGGAGCGGTGCTTTGAAGGGTAGAATATCACCATCATAATTGCCTCTTATTAATACACCAATCAATGACTTATTTGATTTCCAATCGAATCAATCAACATTAATCATGTATTAATGTCAACTATTTTCTTTCCTGCTTGGCGTCGAATTTAGCAACCGGACAATTCAGTCCATTGAGGGCAGATTCTATTAAATATTTCCAACAAGTTTAAACTTCCTCATCCAATTTTTCTCTTGATTAAGATTTTTTGCAATTTTTTATAGCATAGTTGTGCAAAATATTGTGGGCCTTTGGATTATTTGGATGGTGATGATTGACATGGCTGAGAGACGGTGTGGCTTTTGGGCTGAGAGTATCCATTCCCAGGTAGTAGACACTCTGTGAAGGAGACATATATAACACACACACACACACACTTTTGTGAATAGCAAATGCTAATATACCATCAAGTTCTGTATTCAAGGAAAGTGCCATTTTTTTAGTGATGTAAGCATTGAAAGTTGATTTATGAAATCTAAGTGAGAGAGGTGTGTGGGGCGCAGACGGGACAATAGAATTGGGGCGATTTAAGTGAAGAACACTATATCTGAATGGGGCACATGGGCCTTTCTTGAGGCCGCAAATATAGAATTGGATGCCTCAACCTCTAAAGTCTGCAATAATGATCACTCCCATCATACAAAAACAAACTTTCTAAGTTGATTATCAGAGGGAGGGGTCATGATTAGTCAAGTAGATAAAGATTTGGCTTGTCTCTCTTAAGATTGTGAATTCAAATTGTGATATCCATATGAATATTTTGTTGATGAAGGACATATAGTGATGAATTCAGTGACATATATATCTTGGCATTAACTAGTTCTTAAGACCTAAACTCAAAAACATTTTGGAACCAATTTTGAAGCCTAATGGTACAAAAAACTTTTTTGATGAGTGAGAGATCACAAGTTCAATACCATTTAACTTCAAGTCGCCACTGCCTGTTTCTGTAATTCAAATAAAAATAACAAGAAGGATAAGAGGACGAGGCAGGGGTAAGTGAGTGTTGGAATAGTAGTATACGTGGGGTTTCCATAGCCGACGCCGTTGTCTTTGTTAAGCGTCACTGCTGAGAAGAAAACAAAGGGGATAAGAAGTCAAAAAAGTAAGTTGAATAGCAAAAATGATGATGCATAAGGCTGGCCAGCACAACCAGAGGTGTTGCCTGGCCTTTCCTACTTATTCCTGCTTTCCTGTCCCCTCCCACTCAAGTCATTTGCCATTAACTCTTTAATTTGCCAAATGATGGATACTACCGACGTCCTTAAACTTACACAACTCATGCTGCCCTAATTATTATAATCATGTGTGTCAATATTGAACTCTGTATACTCTATAATGATTTAGAAGTTCTTTTAAAAAATGATCCTCCATAAACTTTAATTTATTATTTACTTACAATGTTTTGCTCTTGACAATGCTTACGGAAAAGTTTAAGCTCTAGAAAAAACGATAATTTCTTTGTTTCTAAACAAAGATCTAGTTGACTTATTCTGGAGAAATCAAGAAAGTTAAATGGGCTGCATAAAATTAGAGTATTTTGTATATCCTTAGATTATATGTTAGTTTATAAGTTAAATAAAATATTTTAGAGAAAAATTTAAGAAAAGCGATTGATAAATAACTTGTATAAATTACTTAGAATTTTCTAAAAAGTCAACTATATCCTATATTACCACAGGAAAAAGAGGCTCTAGTCGCGGGTCAAATAAGTATGTTGTCGCGACTTTGACCGCAACAAATACCCCGTGTTGCGTTGTAAGGAAACGTGATAAAAGCGCGCGAAAAAATGCTACATATCGTGAGTCCAGAAACACGAGATGAATAAACGACTAAGTGCGACATATGAAGCGTTATGTCGCGCAGCCGTGGCACGACATCAGTAAAAATATTAAAATGAATAATGTTGTGCCAATTAAAAACATTAAAAATTATGTTATTCCCAATAATGCACAACATCAATTAAATATTTTTTAAATACACACATATATGTGGCAACATACACTACGTACATATACCACCTAAAAGAAAATGTTTAGCTCTTTGTTATTAGCCATGAAATATTAATTAAAATGTTCCGCATTCCTTTGATTTTGTAATTTCTTACAGGACATTTAATTATAGTATATGATAATGAATTATTATTCCACCCGTCCATAATATAAAAATACATCTAGCAGTTTATATTGGTTTTAAATATAGACATATATATATGGTTTTTATTGATTTGTTCGCACATCATCCATTTTGATATCCACTAACTAAACAATAATCAAGAGATAATGAAAAAAATGGTAAAGATTATTAGAGTGCTTTAGACAAAATATAATGCTAAAAAACCGGACCAGATATATATACCTTATTATCAACTAATTATTCAACTAATATTATTAATTAAATCAAATTAGGTGAATATATGTTTCATTTTAATTATTTAAAACAAGGTTAATCACATAAGTAACTCTTGTTGACTGTGATGAGATTTGCAGATTAACCTATCGCAATTACACTATTGGCTTTGAATCCTTGAGAAAAAAAGCTAGGAAAGAGATCATGAGATCAAGTTTAACAAACAAAATCTCAGTAGGCTCCCACAAGATAATTAACATCGTGTCTGGGAATAATTTGAGTTTTTATAACAAGAGGAATTAAACCAAAAAATTATAATTAAACACCAACATGCTTCAATTCTATATATTCTGTCTAGTGTCGATAATTAGAATTAGACACGAGTCAAATGACGGAAGCAATCAATAATGCAATGAAAAGTTCCAAAAGTCAAATAATATCAACGCCTTTTTGTGCCGACTATATTTATAGGGAAATTTGCATTCTAGTCCCTGGGAAGGGAAATTATTACTTGAAGGTCCCTACACATTCCAAAATAATTATCAAGTCCCTTGGGCCTTTCCTGCAATTATTTGCTTATGTGCAATGACCATTTTGCCTTATGAAAGCATGAAAACCCAAAACATGCACAAGATAAAATTCAGGGACTTGCTACCGGCGTGTGTGCCTACTTGCTACCGCAGGCTTGGGGACTTGCTACTGAGACGAGTGACGTTACCCAACATTCCCTCCCAAGTGTCATTCATATCTGAGGGCCCTTTAATAAAACCAGTGACCACTTTTTGTTATTCCCCCGATATGTGCCACACCATGTTTTTCAAAAACCATTTTATTCACATGGGATGGGAGGGACTAGTCAGGGACTTGCTACCGCGGGTGTGCCTACTTGCTACCGCAGGCATGGGGACTTGTTACTGTGTTTACAGATCAACAAACCTGCAGTAACTGGGAGGAACTGTTGGTCACTTAACGTCTCAGTAGCAAGTCCCCAAGCCTGCGGTAGCAAGTAGGCACACCCGCGGTAGCAAGTCCCTGACTTTTATCTTGTGCATGTTTTGGTTTTTTATGCTTTCATAAGGGCAAAATGGTCATTGCACATAAGCAAATAATTGCAGGAAAGGCCCAAGGGACTTGATAATTATTTTGGAATGTGTAGGGACCTTCAAGTAATAATTTCCCTTCCCAGGGACTAGAATGCAAATTTCCCATATTTATATATGTCACGGTCACCACTTTAGAATGCAGCCATAAACATGACTATTTACTTAACCTACCACTAATTTATTTACATCCCCCCATTAGCTCATTTGATTTTGTTAAATCTATAAGCTAAATTTATTGCTAAATCTACATACAGCTCTAAACTTTTCACATTAAAATTTAACATATTAAATTTATTGATGTAGTTTTAAGTATTATTGTAATTATCTGCATTTTTACAAAAGTATTTAATATGAATAATTGGATAAAAAAATACAATCATATAAAGGGAAAGGAGAAACTACATTTCGAGTTACATGAAGGTGAGAGAGTGAAAAAAGTATGGCATTGTGCAAAAAATTGTATACGGGTATGACATCTGTCCATCGTCGGCATACCTACATACATACATGCATGACCTAAATCCCATGTTTGTCCGTATAGTATAAAGGAAGTAGACATTTAAAGTACGGAAAAGTTTATATAAGAAGTCTCTTGTTCCATTTTCACTCGACAATATTAGTTTCACTTATTATTATTGGCAATATTGGCAATGGGAGTTCATAGGAAATTTTTTAATTACAGGGTTCCGTCCCTATAATTTCTTTCAATTTGTGTTCTAGTTCCTATAATTCTAAAATAGTGTTTTGGGTCCTTACAGTTTTCTCCGTTTAATATAGTTAATTATTAGCCCCTATAATTTTAAAATGACCAAAATTTGTCATTAATAGTGTTAAATAAGACATGTCATTAATTAACACTTACAATTTTACTTGTTTGGCTAATGATTGGTTAAATGAGATGAAATAATGATCTTATGTGGAGTACTAATAATGTTTAGAATGATTATTTTAAAATTGAAAAAACAAACCAAAGGAAAGAACTTATAAATTACTATAGACATTCACGCACAAGAATGAAAAGCCAAGAGCAACAACTCCCAAGACCTCACATTTCTCTCGCATTATCACTTCGTATTGCTCTAGAAACTCTTTCATTTTAGTTTTCCTCTATGCACATATTTGTCCAGCAAAGTTTATTGCTTCTGATCGTTTCCTTGTAGGCGCCCCGCTAAGAATGTGTCTCCCATATAAGAGGGTATCCAATGTTCACGATCCTCAAAAATTGAGCATAACCAATTCTCGTCAATTAAATCAAACCTCTTAATCATTTTACACCATCGCTTCTCAAACTGTTCATTTAACAAAGATTTGGATCAAGTTTTCTAGGAAGTCTAATAACGGCCTTAAAGTCCTCCACCGTCGTCAAAGCTTCGATGAAATTTTGCCCTAACCACTGTGCAAATGATTTGAGATTTGGGGTTGATTTTTTTATTTTAAAATCACATATCTACATCATCTCATTTAATCCAGTCATTAGCCACACAGAATGATGGTGTTAACGACAAATCATCATATTTAACACCGTTAATGACATATTTTGGTCCTTTTAAAACTATAAGGATTAACTATATTAAACGGAGGAAACTATAGGGATCATAACTACCACTTTGAAACTATAGGGTAACTTTCTTTATATGTAAATTTCAAACTCTAAATATATGCAAATTAATTAAATATTTGTCAGGGGTGTTCAAGGGTGTTCTGTCTTGATCCCGAGCATTTTGGGATGGGAAAATCCTATCTCAAAAATTTTTGGGATGAGACAAAATTAATGTTTGAAATGAAACGGGACACTAGATGCGGAGCATCCAAATCTCGTCCCATCTTGAAGTATATTTTCTTCAGTTTTATTTCAGAAATATTAATAGATTCCTCATATAACAATCTCTTAAAAAGGCTTAAATATCTATAAAAAAATTTTTCTTAGGGCGAAGGGGCAAAAATAGCCACCGTAATTTCCAAAATGGACAACTTTGGCACCCGTAATTTCGAGGGTGCAAAACTGTACATTATAAAGCAAAATGGGACAAATTTAGCACTCTCAAATAGATGTGTTAAGTTTTTTTCCCTTTAGTTGACTGGGAATGGTGATTTGGCATGCTGACATGGCGAAATAAGGAATTATGTGTCACATTGCATATGACTTGGCAAAAAAATAAACAACAACATGTCATATTGGGGCCCTCCTGAATACATATGTTAACTATAAAACAAAAACAAATTTTCCCCAAAAACAAAACACACTATCATGCCCCAACAAAACACAAACATAACACACTCAAAGTCAGGCGCGACAATAAATGGAGGTGGGGTATGGGAATCAGGCGCGACAATAAATGGAGGTGGGGCTGGCAATTTCAGGGACGAATTCGAAAATGAGTGTGGTGAGGATGTGCAGAGATTTGGGATTAGGGTTTTACATTTCAGATTGGGGATTTGGTGATGATGAGGTGATGTGGCAGGGCTTCCAACGTGGATTCACTTCAGATGCTGACTGTCATGCCACGTCGTTTAATGAATGTGGACCCCACGCCAAAACACACGTCTATTACAAACAACTTAACGGCGTGGCTAGATTTGTCCCATTTTGGTTTATAATGTACGGTTTTGCACCCTCGAAATTACGAGTGTCAAAGTTGTCCATTTTGGAAATTACGGTGGCTATTTTTGCCCCTTTGCCCTTTTTCTTATTTAATTTCTTGCATAATTTTTGAAGATCAAAAGTTATCTTGAAACCTGTATTTTTTGTAAATGTTACATATGTTCATCCATGTTTCTAAAATATCCCTTATATATTTTTAGCTTATTGTGTTGTGTAAGATATATTTGTTACAATTATATTTTGACTTATTATTATATTGTGTAAGATAGATTTTTTTTTGAGCAAAACGAGTTTATTTATTTATTTATTTATTTTAATTTAAAGGGGCAAGCACTAACGATTTGAGGTTACATGCGAGATCGAACCCGCCACGCCTTCCACCTAAAGGAGAGATGTCATACCACTGGGCTACAAGACCTTTGGAGCAAAACGAGTTCATTTATTTATTTATTTCATGTCCAAATTGCTATTTTTGTTTAACAACAATTGTTTTTAGGTAAAAAAAGTTTGGGAATTTCTCATCTTGTCCCGATCCTGTTCAAGACAGGACATAGAATGAAAACCCTATCCCAAACCCTTTTTTTCTAGATGGGAGCCCGTGGACACACACCACAACCCGAATCCTGTTCGGTTATGGTTATTTTTCGGTTATTTTTGGGCTTTTTTTGTTTTATGACCCAAACGAATTTTTTTAAGATTGGTCATGCATTTAAAGTTTCCTCCACACCTACTTATACTTTCAACACAATATATACATTTTTTTCTCGCAAATAAGAGCAACTAAAATTCAAAGTATCAATCAAACCAAAAATTACATTCAAATAGCAAGCATTTTTAGGAGAACAACCAACAAAAATAATAGAGTCACCCAATTTGTCCTAAACTTGGATAGAGGATAGCAAACTCAACATAAATATCAAATCCATTGTTTACTAAAGATCCTCCAAAAGCACATAGTCAGCATGTATTTTTTTGCTTCAACCAAAGCAAAAATTTTATCCTTTACAAGTTTAGATGGAACAAATGAAAACTACAAAATGTTAAAAGTCTTAACATTAGTAATTTCCTCTTAATATGGAACTATCTATTGAACTCAGTAAAAGACATTTGAGGTAAACTTAGAGTATAATCTTAGACATTGAATGAGCAGAAAAAATAATAAGAGGAAAAATTGGAAAATGGAGAGGGTAAAAAAGGAAAAGGAACATGTTGAATGAGCCGAAAAAGCATATTGATTTTTTGGTTTTAACCGAATTTATTTTATTATTGATATTGATTTATTGGGTTTTTTAAAGCATATTGATTTTTTCGATTTTTTCTGTTAACCAATTATTTTTTGAAAGAAACCGAAACCGAACCGATAACCGAAATGAGAACCAAATGAAAACCGAAACCTAAACCAATAACCGAAAAACCGATAACCATTTGGTTCGGTTTGGTTTCGGTTTTCGGTTTGTTTTGCCCACCCCCTAGACACCACTATTATTTTTAAGTTATAATGTTCAAGTAAAAATTAATCTGATTTGTAGCAAAATTGAACTAATGAGTGACACACACATAAGGTTGTGAAATAAATCTCACCGTATCATGTGAGAGTATTATCTACCTACAACGTACAACTTATAAATACCTTTGTAATTATAAGTGCTCGTTCAAGTTTAAGGTATTCCTTGTAGATCAACATACACGTTGTTGAGTCTCAAAAAATTCAAAGTTCCGTTTGATTGCTAATTGGTTTGAGCTAAAAATCCAACATGAACGACAGTTGTCCGTATTTCTTTATTTACATGATAGAATTATAATTATTAGGTAGAAGAGAAGGAAGCGATAAAGACTGAAGCTATTTATCTGTACAGCTCCAAGTCCCTCATAATTTCAAACCCTCATCTCTCCCACTGTTTTGTGTCGACCACGACTAGTCTTTTTAGATCACCCATCTGCTACTTCATCATCTGTCGCTATTTTTTCGGATTATATACATATATGCATCTTGTCAATCATTCATCAAATAAAATTTTAAACAATCATATACTGTTATATGGTCCCCCCGTGGGAAAAATTTCGTATACACCGGTTTTATTTTAAATTGTACTCTTTATCCAAGTTTAAACGCATAAGCCATTTCGCTTTTAAGCGGTTGGAAATTAAAATACTATTCCCTCCCGTCTTAAATATAATAAGTTGAGTTATGGTGAATTGACTATGGTGAATCATCTCCATTGCACATATGCTTTATTAGAATTGAGAAGCATGACGTGGGAGGGGATCGGAATGCTGGATAACTATATTTCTCACATTTTTAGATCTTTCTAAAATTTTGAAATCAATTAAAAGATCATATAAAAAAACTTTAATAATTGCCTATCCAAAAAACTCCCCCTATCATATTATTGTGTATTCTTTCGGAATCTTTTGAACCATTTATTTTTTGGCCAACGTCTTTTTATTGCTTCTATACATGTCTAAATTGCATATTTCACTGCGCATGGATGTTACAAACCATGGATTTGTTGTCGCTTCTTACCTTTTTCATGTAAAAAAATGAAATCAGCATCAAATCATGCATATATAGTAGCTACCATGAAGCATCAATTTGATTCTTATTTTATTTTGTGTACTTCATATAGCTGAGAGTGATAAAACATAAATATTCTAGCAGATTATGATATTTAGAAATTAAAAATAATACTATCATTCAATAGTTTTTCAAATCCGTGCATCACACGATACTCGTACCACGTTTGTATAAGCTAATAAGCAAGCGATTTCATTTACTTCGACGGATCCCAACATGAGAAGTAGATCAACGAAGAAGGATCGTCGTAATGTATAAAAGAAGCTTTTCCAAAAAGGCCGGTGGGCCCAAAACCAGACGTTTACGTTAAGATATTTGACTCATTTGACCTCGATATTGTTGAATAAAAAATTATGTTAATTAGGAGGACATTTCGTGGTTGGTGATTAATAGTGATGAATATTTGAAGTTAATTAAAATATATAAATAACCTATTTTTTAATCAAAGGACAAACGCTACCGACTTGAAGTTACAAGCGGGATCAAATTCACAATCTTTCACGTAAAAAGAGATGTCATATCATTGAGATATAAGACCCTTAATTATTAATAACTTATATATTTGTTTGTAGTAGCTAGAAGTAACTAAATTAGTTGAAGTTGGAATCAAATAGAAGTGTTTACTTTTCTATAATCTTTCATGAAGCTTTTCTCCCAAGCAGGCTACTTTCTAAAATGGCCCTTTTGTCATTATATTATTACGGAACTATTTGTAAGTTTTACTTTATTTTATATTACGCACGTTGGAATAGTGCTGATAAATTTTGCGACGATGACCATTACCAGCGGATACATAAATACTTTTCTGATTTTTTCTTTCCCGCGATGATTTTTCTGATTTCGTGACACACAAATGCACCACAGAAAAAGATTTAGAATTTTAAAAAGGGTTTGCACATATATTGGCAAAATGTATCATATCTCACACACATATATGATCACGTTTTTATTTGCGCGAAGGCCCAAAAATGATACACAACTATTGGCCAAGGAACAGAAATAATACATAACTATTAATAGGCACACAAATGATACCCAACTTTTCCATGTGATCAAATATGATATTTTCACTAATATGACAATAATATTAGACATGAAATGTCCAAAATGCCCTTATAATTAAATAAACTTTTACCGGCCGGCGATTAATTTAGGGCGAGGGCCCAAAAATGATACATAACTATTGGCCAAGGAACAAAAATGATACATAACTATTGCAAGGTACACCAATGGTACCAACTTTTAACATGGGATCAAAAATGATATTTTCACTAATATGACAATAAGATTACACATGAAAAGTCCAAAATGCACTTATAAATTAAATAAATTTTCTTCCTCACCCTCTCCTCCCTTAGCTTATTTCTTCTACCAACACTTTCTTCAATAAATAACTCATCCACCGACAGCTTCAACTCTCAGCAACTCTGTTTTCATGTTTTTGCAGCCTGATCGCCCTAACGAGTTGTTGAGAGTTGAAGCTGCCGGTGGACGAGTTATTTATTGAACGAACTGTTGGTAGAAGAAAGAAGCTAATTAAGGAAGGAGAGGGTGAGGAAGAAAATTTATTTAATTTATAAGCGCATTTTGGACTTTTCATGTGTAATCTTATTGTCATATTAGTGAAAATATCATTTTTGATCCCATGTTAAAAGTTGGTACCATTGGTGCTTGCAATAGTTATGTATCATTTTTGTTCCTTGGCCAATAGTTATGTATCATGTTTGGGTCTTCGCCTAAATTAATCGCTGGCCGGTAAAAGTTTATTTAATTATAAAGGCATTTTGGACATTTCATGTCTAATATCATTGTCATATTAGTGAAAATATCATTTTTGATCACATGGAAAAGTTGGTATCATTTTTGTACCTCGAAATAGTTATGTACTATTTCTGTTCCTTGGCCAATAGTTGTGTATCATTTTTGGGCCTTCGCCCTTTTTATTTTTATCATTTTATTAAAGAAAAGTGGGTGATGAGTGATGTGCAGTGAATGTATAATTTAGACACGCGGAAACAAACACTGAAATGGGTTAGTATAACAGTATTACTGCTATTAAGTGGCTTTAAATCTTTAATTTACAAGCTTCTCTAAGATAGTTTTCCTAACCCTCTCCCATCCCCATAGTCTCTCTCTCTCTCCCTCTCTCTCTCCCTCTCTCTCTCTCTCTCTCTCTCTCTCTCTCTCTCTCCTTCCTGTCCCCCCCCATAAATAGGGGTAAAATTGAAAAAATATATATTCCTAATATATTAATAGGCTAAAGTATACTCTTGATCCTTTATGTTTGCATCAAGTTTCAATTTAGTCCTTTACGTTTGGAAAGTACACTTTTAGTCCTTTTTTGTTAACACCGTTAGTTTAACTTAACGGAAAATGCTAACTTAACAATTTTAAATGACTATAAAATACTGAAAAAATGTCCAGATTAAAATATTTGAGTGTAAATATTCTTATATTTTCAAAATTTATCATTATTTGTCCAACTTCATTATAAAATAATCATTTAAAATTGTTAAGTTAGCATTTTCCGTTAAGTTAAACTAACAGTGTTAACAAAAAAGAATTAAAAGTGTACTTTCCAAACATAAAGAACTAAATTGAAACTTGATGCAAACATAAAGGACCAAAAGTATACTTTAACCTATATTAATATAATTGTTTTCAACCAATTTTAACAGCTTTTTTAATACAGTTAATTGGTTATTTGATAATGCTATAAAATGGAGTGGGGACTTTGGCAAAAAAAAAAGGCGGGCCCTGCCTCGTTTGTGGCCTCTATTTTCAGGGTGCATTGTAAAGTTCCAAAACAATACTCACTCCGGTCCCTAATGTAAGAGCCTAAAATTTGAATGGTTTTGGTCCCTAATGTATGAGCTCACCCCATATTCTCTCCTCATTTAATGCATTTTTTCCTACTTTACCCCTAACTCTCTTTCATATTTATTAATGCTTATGTATTTCTCTCTCTTAAAAGTATGATAATAAATATGGGCAATTTTGGAAAAGAAGCATTAACTCCAGACACCCAACTAACATTCACATGTTTTCTTAAGAAGCGTTTTTTTAACGGCTAGCTCTTACATTAGGACCGGAGGGAGTATATTGGTCAAATGATTGGATTGGGGCTCAATACAATGTGCTTTTCAATAATAATATTCTCTCTTACATTTAGCTCATAGCTTATTCTTTCAATGCACATGATGATCTTAAAATTTGCAACACCGTTCCGAATTTTATTTTGAACTGAAACACCGTTCCGAATTATTACAGTTATGGTGACATATATTGAGTTGATTTTGATCTAAATATAGTGCATATTCTAATCTTTGCCAAATCATCCCCGTTAATACTATTTTAGCAATAATCAAGAGATGTGGAAATTAAAAAAAGGTGGTCAAGGTGTTTTAAAAGGACATTTTATATTAAATAACTTAACTAATATCATTAATGTAATAAATTATTATTTTAATGAAAAGACAAAATAATATTAATCAGAAAATATCAAAGAGTTCTAATTAAGTCCTGTAAAAGAAAGGAAAACATTAAACTAATCATCACTAGATATTAAACCATAGAAAGCAAAGAAAAATGTTGGAAAAGCAATGCAACATCTTTGTCAACCACATGCTTATAATTAAGGGAGCCCAACTGGGGAAGTCAATGTTACGCTTTCAAACATTCTAGACGATGAGATTCAATTCTCCATAGCTAAGCCTGATCGATATAATAAATTGTTAGTTGTGTGGCAAACAATATCATCTCTATAAGAGGGAGAACGTGGGTTCAAATTATGAGAAGTATATAGCCTGTTAAGAGAGATAGAAACCATTAAGTAAATGGAGCTGTAATTAATTGATGAAGTTTTTTTATGAATACACTTTCTGTAATGGTAATTTCATCATAATATATACTCCCTCCGGTCCCTAATGTAAGAGCCCAAAATTTGAATGGTTTTGGTCCCTAATGTAAGAGTTCACCCCACTTTCTCTCCTCATTTAATGCATTTTTTCCTACTTTACCCCTAACTCTCTTTCATATTTATTAATGGTTATGTATTTCTCTCTCTTAAAAGTACCATAATAAATATGGGCAATTTTTGAAAAGAAGCATTAACTCCAGACAACCAACTAACATTCACATGTTTTCTTAAGAAGCGTTTTTTTGGCGACTAGCTCTTACATTAGAGACCAGAGGTAGTATTATGCAATAAATTGTGGTTTTTATGGCATAAAAGAAAGTCATTTCAATAGAAACTCATTCATTTTTCCATTACAGGGTAGAACTCATTTTTCAATTACAGGGTAGAACTGAGTTTCAGCCTCTTTGATAGAAATGACTTCCACAAAGTTCTGATGTACTCCTACTAAACAGATTTTTTTTTTGTGTTTCATGCATTTTGCATTATATATTTATCTGTCTCTATTCTATACTACCAAAGTACCAAGGATAGAAATCCTCTTAGCTAGTACTTTAAGCAATGACCACCCTTAAAGCCTTGAAGTGAAAATTCCCCCATTGAAAAAGAAAGATGGTGGTGAAAATTAATAATTTAAATTCCCTTAACTTTCCAATTCATTTATTCCAAAAAGCAATTAGTTGATAACTAAGAGTGTTCCCATATAATATATAAAGTATGCTAAATTATGCTTTTCGATTTTTAACTTTGGACAAAGTCATATTTTGGTCTCTTAATTTTGGAAAGTGTGTTTTTAGTCCTTTTAAATTAACAATGTTAACTTTTCTAACGGAAAATATTGACTACATAAATTTAAGATGGTGATAAGGAAACGTTAAAATGTTGACTTACTATTATCAAATTGAGAAATATTATAAATAATAAAATGAATAAAACATTTATTAAGCATTTCAGTTCTGCCCAATGAGCATTCAATCAAATAAATTAACGGTGTTAATTTAAAATGACCAAAAACACACTTTCCAAATAAAAGATGATTTTTTCTAAAGTTAAAGGACAAAAAAACATATTTTAGCTTATATATTAATCAACCGCACGATGATCATAATACCATTTTTTTCAACTTTAATATTATTATGGTTGATTAATCAACCCAAAATAATATGACAAACAAAGCAAACCAGGGGCTATTTTGAACAAAAAAACTTTTCAAGGAAAAAAGTTACCTTTGACTGAAAACTTTTAGGGTAATTGCACCTTGAACCCTTTAATTAAAAAAAAAGCAATGAGTAATTGTTAAATCAATTCCAAATAAAACAAATGGACTATTATTGATCGATCACTAATATATGACACAAGTGACTTAATTTAGTGAAACTATCTATTGAAAAACAAACCAATCAATTTTAATATGTGACATGATATTCTTGAAAAATTTATTATTATATTATATTTAATTGGGTCCTAAATATAGATTAGTTATGTTAGTTAAGTGAGTTTATGATGTAGTTTTTTCTAAATCAAATAACCATGTTTTATATATTCCACCTCGATCTCCCTCTTTTCATTATTGAAGAATATCAATAGGGATAGTTTGGGAGGGAGTAGACAAAATATTAGAAGTAATTCTTATATATATTTAGATTATAAATCAACTTATTAAAAATGTTTTCTATTTCACCAAACAATGGGTAGTTGGTTGAGCTGGTAAGTGAGATACAATCTTGTAAGGACAACCTTGTCTATGTGAACAATACTCTCATCCCTCGAGTCTGGATTAGTTGGTTGTCAATAGACGCAAGATTACCGGACAGTGATTAACCAAAAAATATGTCTTATTTTAGACCATATAGTGTATATGGATTTATAAGTCAAGCATGCCAATTCACCAATTCACCAATTTAGAAAAAAATGATTAACAAAGTGGGAGGTTATGCAATAGTGACGAAACTGTTATATGGCATGCGTGGCACGTGGTTGATGTAAGATATGATCACTATATGTAATTACTTCATTATCGTCTATCTATCTATCGTCCATTCCACAGAGTCCCAATGATGTTCCTCTTTTTCTAAAAAGATGGAATGCCTTTTCTTTTGTGATATTGCTCTCTTCTTCATAAACCTGTCTCATACAAAAACACAACCATATCCTCAAATGTCGCTTCTCTTTCAAATGGCCATTCCATACATGCCACTTTCCCATCAATTATTTCTCTGCACTTGTATATAAATATATTGCTTTATGAAATAGATTCTGATCATATGGAATACTCCACTCACAATTTACGATCTGTGCACCAAAAAGCCATAAGAAAAAAAGGAAAATGATGATGAGATAATGGGTTAATTTTTAATTTTGGTGTATGATGAAAATGAAAAGCTGTTATGAAAATGAGGCAATATCTTTCTATCTATCTCTGGTTTGAGTTAGCTCTGGCCCTTTGTGCCATTAAAGCTGACTGGGTATGTTGGAAGTTAATGAGACAAGAGGCTTGAATATATACACGAATCCCCTTCAGATAAGGGCACCACTGAATTTAATTTATAGATTAAAACTTTTTGGACCACTTTGACACTGAGACGTGTAGAGATATATATTTTTGTAGCAATATTAAAGATGGCTGTTCATAGCCTGTCATTTGTCTATCTCAATTATTTCATCTATCCTTCCATTATATTTCTGTGGTGATCATCGTTCTCTCTTCCATTCGGACGATGAATTGATCTCCCAAACTTAACTTGATTAGTGAGGAAGACAGAAACTTAGTAGAGTTTAGTAACACTAAATGGAGGTTATTGTGTTTAATGTAAAGATATAGTGTCTTGCTTATGTGCCAGAGATGACCCATAAATCTGATTCAGCCGTGGGAAGTCCAAGAATTGTCTCAATGGAATTGGATTTTTTTTAAACAAATTCTTTACTTGCGGACAAAAACTTTTCAGAAACATGGTTCTGTTTTCTCATCAGTTATCTGCACTCTGCTATTTGGATTCTCCTCCCCAAAAGTAAATTAAAAAAATAAAATAAAATCAAATTACCTCTATTATCACTGTGGATGAGTACACGTCCCCACATTATTCATTTATTTATTTATTTTATCTTTCTGGTCTATTATTGTGCTTGTGACTTGTGAGTTATGACACTTCGTTTTTCTTCCCCCTGCTTCTACGACCAGTTTCAACTTTTCATATAAAAAAACACCACGAGGTCTCAGTATTGACTTACATTTATATACTAAGAAATAACAATCAAAGCCGAAAAAGGAAACTTGTGGAATTGAATCAGATAGGTTATATGAAAGGGAAATAAATATCTGTGGTCTCTCTAACATATTAAGGGCCAACTAGCTAGGGTCTTAGGCTCTTCGCAATAATAATAGTTGAGCCAGTCTGTTGTCTCTCTTCTCTCTTGCATCTGATGCCGCTGTGATTCATAATTATATTCCGTTGTTTGTTTTCCTGATAAAGATTAGTTACTATATATATTCTTTTGTGTTGCTATTGCTAATTAAAGCAAAGCCCACTGGCTCGATCCTTTTGATGCGCCTGCAATGCTAAGCAGAAAGCACGTGGCCTTGGAATCCCAGTTATTCATGATCAGATATTGATTATAATATTTGTAACCAAAAAGAAAAAAAGATATTGATTATAATATTTACTTAGGTAACTGAAAACTATAAACATAAACAATAAATGCTAAGTGCTTCACTGGGAATTTCCTCAATAATCCCATCACATGCATGATGCCATGATGGTGTGAATGAATGATGGTGTGAATGAAGATTAGAACACCTTTGTTACATCAATAACTAACCTTTGGCGGTAAAAAGTTCCTTTCTTAGTTATATAAACGGGTCATATTCAAATATAGTCAAACTTCTTAGGATCGGAGAAACTTTTTGTTATAAAAAAATTAGGAGTAATTTACATTAAGATGTTCGAGTAGGGACAGGTCCTTCTCACACTGAAACTGATAAAGAAGACCCTAACTTTGTTTAATTATGTCATTAAATTAAACATTTTGTTGTATTACCTTGTGAGTTGTGAGCATCTTATTATAAGGGCAGTCAATTATATTATACAAACAAAGGAGCATAGCAGATCAATTTATTGAAAGTAAAATTAATGATATTTTTCAATTTTACCCTTATACTCCCTTCGGTCCCTAATGTAAGAACCCAAAATTTGAATGGTTTTGGTCCCTAATAGAAGAGCTCATCTCACATTCTCTCTTCATTTAATGTGTTTTTTCTACTTTGCCCCTTACTCTCTTTCATATTTATTATTGTTTATGTATTTCTCTCTCTTAAAAGTATCATAATAAATATGGGCAATATTGGAAAATAAGCATTAACTCTATACAACCAACAAACATTCATTTGTTTTCTTAAGAAGCGTTTTTTTGGCTGCTAACTCTTATATTAGACACCGGAGGGAGTATCATTTATTATACACTCATACTCTTCCCCTCTATCATTTAATATATGTAAGGGTAATAATGAAAATCAAACATTTGACTTTTTACATGATACACCTGATAATGTGTAGGGGTGACAATTTGATTATTCGGCTCAAATATTTGGTTAAAACCGAATAGTGTAAATTACAAATACCAAAAAAAACCAAATAACTGAAACCGAATCAACTAAAATATTTCGGTTCGGTTCTATTAAGAACTGAATTTCAATTTCAATATTTCTTAACAAATATAATAATATATATTAAATGAAATATTGAGTGCATTTTGAGTTTAATATCATCTACAAAACATATTATAGTACTCCCTCCATTTCTAAATATAAGATTATCACTTTCACATTTCAACTTGTTCCTAGATATAAGATCACTTTCTATTTTTTCCCAAGTTTTTCTAAAAGTAACCCTAATGATGCTTATATATAGTGACAAGGAAGAGAAGGAGAGTGGGGATAAAGGTTTAATTAATTTATGTAAAGATAAATTGGTAATATTATGTGTTTAATTAACTTAACTAACATACTTAATCTAATCAAATTAGGAAAGTGATATTATATTTAAGAATAGAGGGAGTATATCTTATTAATCACAAAAATTATATAATCATACAATATATGTTATAATAAGATTAATATATTATACAAATTTTGGTTATTTGGTTTGACCGATTTTTTTATAATGACTAACTGAAATTTTTAAAAGCTAACCAACCAAAATTAATAAAAAAACTGAATTTAATTGAATCAAAAAACCTAATTGAGGTTGTTTCAGTTTAGATTTTGGTTTTGGTTCTCATTTGCCACCCCTAATAACTGAAAATTCTTATGTTATCTCATATTCTGGACTGGAGGGAGTATGAATTCGTCAGTCATGAACAAAAAATGTGTATATGGTGAGAACATCGAGGCAAACTCTTGGCTAATTAAGATTCCCAAGTATTAATTCCCTTTTATTAATTATAAGTCAACCTCGGAACTAAAGAGCACATGTGAGCCAATAAGATGTCAATCTAAATTGGTCAAAAAGCATGGACAACCAAATTAATGTTTGATCTGTTTGACATAAAATGAAGCTTAATTATTAATTAACGTGACTTGCAAAAGAAAATTGTTGGCAACATCAAAGGCCAACTCTTTCACTTCTGTACAAAGGTTCCATCTATTTTCCTTCTCATGAATTAAGAAAGGCACATGTGTGTGTACATATTTGGATGCAAATCAGGCCGACTATTAATACTAATATTCTTGATAAGTTGCTCGCCCAAGATTTGTTTAATTCAAACCAACGTGATTCGCTAGTTTTAAGATCTTTGGCATTTCCAACCACACATAAAAACGAGTAAAATAATAGACCCCAAATCTAAAGTAGAAGACAAAAATAGCAGGCAAAGAAATGGGTCCTTTCTCACACATCTTACAGCTATGTAATGGGGCCTCGTATTTCTGACTTGTATCCTATTTGATTAATTATTAGTAATATATATATATATATATATATATATATATATATATATATATATATATATATCTAAACTAAGTGAGTAAATAAGTTAAGGCGGGGAAAACAGACAGTGAATAAAACACAAGATAAGATATGTGGGTTTAAGCTTGTTCGTTGTCAATTATTGAAATGGAGGCCATTACTGTGTGACAATGTGTCCACCTACCATTGGGTTTCTTGTACTCAAAGTGGCGTTAAATTATATGTATGTGTACCGTATGGTGAAGCAGTATATGCAATAGGCTGAAGATAGATTATTGTTGTGTGGAAATACTAGGAAGAAAATTAGTATGGTGAGAGTGGGGTTCAGAGACAGAGACAGCTTTTATAATGAACATAAATTCAGCCCTTCCTCTTTAATTACATGTCTTTCCCCAGAATGATATTGATAGGGGGATGTTCTGTGTATCTGCAACTTCTTCGTCTTCAGGTCACTGTTGTCATAGTCACTAGTATTATTACCATCCTGGACCATTTGCTCTCTTACACGTTTAGCATGGCGAATGCAATATGATGATAATCACATGTGATGTTACACAAAACATAGCTCAGACTTGGGCAAATGCATTTATCTTCTCGATCACCATTTCGTACGTGAAGGACAAAAAAGGGAAATTTTGATAAAAAGATTTTATGTTTAAAATTTATCCAGCAAAAGAATGTAACAAGATTAAGTTCTTAGGAGAATCACACACAAAAGTTAGCTTTTGGGCTAGGGCTAAGAACTTATAATAAGGCTCCTCTTGCAATTAAACCTCCTGCGGGATTTGTAACTATGCATTATGCATTATTCCACATAAGAGTAGACGTCCCAACAACTCTATTCTATGGCATTTTACTCAGTGTTTCACTCAGTCTTCTTGTCTGTTAAAACCCTTCGTAAGTAGTTTTCTTTGATCAATTGATTGAGATAACGTCTAGGTGGCTCCACTTTATAACACTTATTAAGGTTTAGCTCATTCGGCGCTTCACTCAACCTTTTGTTGTTTACATCTCCTATCAGAACCCTCCATAGGTAACTAATTCTGTTTGATCTTCTCTCAATAAAAGCATCATTGTAAAAAGTTCAAGTTATTTGGAGAACCACACTCAAAAAGCTAGCTGTAGGGGTTGAAGAACCAATAATTTATAAGGCACCTAACTCTTGTGAAAAAATTTGCTTGATGTACAACTTGTAACAAGAAAACCTAATGCTTTTGTACTGATTTTGGCGTTTCTTGCCAATAACATTTTCAAACTAAAGAGACTTTTAACATTTAGCCTTTTAATTAGAGAAATAGGCAAGCCCGTTTGGTTACCATAGGAAAGTGTATGAGGAAGTGAAAGTGGAGAAAGTGGGAGGTATTTTTGTAATTTACATATATCCCGGGTCCACACGTTTTCACTCTCATAGCACTTTTTCTGGGGTTCACAAATTTTACTTCCCATCATTAATTTATCTCTACTTTCCATGTTCACCCTTTCACTTTCCATCTTCACCATCACCTAATAGAATTGTCTGTGGTATCTCCTCATTTATAGAACAACATCCATATCAATTGGTTACAGCGCCAATACTTGGAGCATTTAAATAATTGACATGTTCCTTGTTTGTCCATCAAATTGGATGAGGCTATTCTTTAGGGGCAATTTCATGAATACACCTATCTATCGCCTTTCGTCTGGCTAGAAAGAAACCTTCAATTATCTTAACATCTGACTATTTTATTGTTGCGCGTTCATGAATAACTTGAAAGTTTAGTAGTGACAAGTACTAGTAACTGCCACGTCATCGTTAATTATTCGATCTTTTGGCAATCTAATTAGGATAGCTGTACCGTTTGTTAACGAAAATTGGAACTTTCTTTCATCCAGGTAATGAGACATCTCTCTCGTTATAATTAGAGATCAATTGAAAAGTAACCCCCTTTCAAAAAGAATAAAAGGAACAAGAAGTAAGAAAATCTCGGAGATTGTATCAACACGTTTGTTTTGGTGTAAAAGCATAAAAAACCGCGTTGGTGGTCGAAAACTTACAGCTAGCATGTACGTATCGTACCATCATTACAACTATATGGTCAATTCATTCAAAGCCTTTGTTCCACTTTTAGGACATTCATAGAACTACCCCATCTCACCCCCACTTTAGCCTGCATTAATTGCATGTTACTACTATCTTATCATCAATAATATTTGGGAATTCCTCATGCCATTGCCAGCTATGCCCATTAAACCACTGTTCTTTCTCTGCCACTAATTTTAAATGACCCCATTAACTAGTTCCTCAGAAAACCAATTAACCATGAGCTGTAGTGCAATACTGTACGATATCCCCAAGCTTCTGTGGAGTTATTAACATACAAACATAAAACACACGCCAATTCCGTAACTTGTACATTGAATTGGGTGCAACAATAAGGATATTACAAACAAAAGAAGCTGAAGTGGGAGAAGAGACAGAGAAAGATATAATATCACACACAAGCAAAGTTACTAAGTAGTAGAGACTAGAGAGTATATAAAAAAAAAAAGAAAGAAAGCTATTTTTTTAGCCCTTGTCCCTTGCAACAAAAATTGAAAAAAGGGCTCATCACATATGTTGTAGGAAAGTGATTTGATTCTTGAGAGTGAGAAAGATAGTGGGGCGTACATAGTTACACACCAATAATAGATGATGTTAATATTGCCACAAAGAGCCCTCAAATCCACACAAAGCAATACTCTCAGCTTCTTGCATTAATGTGCCATCATAAATGCTATGATACCATGGGTGAGGATACGACCAACCATCAACCGGGTCAAAAAACACCATCTCATTTCCCGGGTCGGGTATTTCGAAACTGCTTCCCAATTCGGGTAGCTCCACTATCTCTCCCAACTCCTCCGCCGCGGAGGCCTCGCCGGAGCAACCCGACATTGAGGAAGACTCCGGCGACGACGGAGGAGGGCTGAATTCCTCCATGGCGGCGGCTTTGGCAGCGGCGGCTTGAACATCTCGGGGCGAGTTGGAAACGGGTCGGGGCAGATGACCCGAGAGTTCGGGGAAGTTAAGGATGGCAGAGTTTCCTTTGATGGCTAAGGCTGCCACGTCATGTGCACGCGCCGCCATCTCGGGCGTGGCGAAAGTGCCAAGCCAGATCCGGTTTTTCTTCCTGGGCTCTCGGATTTCGGATACCCATTTGCCCCATGCTCTCATTCGGACCCCTCTGTACATAACATGTTGCTTAGTGTTGTTACTGTTTTCTCTGCTTCTTTTCAGCTTCCTCTCTTCTGAAGATAATGTCTTTGATGATGATGATGATGATGATGATGATGATGTTGATGATGATGATGATGATGATGGAGAGTGTGATGTGAAGTTAGTGTCTATGTCTGAGCTGGGGAGCTCAGCCATTGATATTGATATGATGAGGACAAGAAAATGTGTTTTTTCTTTGTGTTATGTCTTTGTTGTGGAGGCTAAGGTTGGGAGGAGAATGAATGAGAAATGAGAGTGATGAAATGAAGAGGAGGAATGGAATGGGATGGGAATGAGAGAGAGATTTGGGGGGTTTTAGTAGAGAGGCAAGTGAGAGAGAGAAAGGAGTGACCACCACACGAATGGTTTCTGCTTTCAATTCATCGTCTTATTAGTTTCATATTTTAATCTTGTTTATGTGTATCGTACTTCTCTAATGCACATATTTTAATTGGTTGTTTATTTTCTCTTTTTTGTTATATGGAGGGAGCATGAATACAAGGGATGCTACAGTGGAGTGAGCAGACTTTGTATGACCGGCATTAGATTCCTTCCATCTCGCATAAGAAACATATGAAAAATAATATGAACACACAAAATTATAGTATTTTTATTTTTTTTATTTTTATTTATTTATGATTGGGCACATTTTTATATATTATAGTACATGTACAAATTTTGAAATCATTTCTCTTTGTCATATCTTACACAGTTGTTATTATTATTATTTTTAGAGATGGGTTGAAACTTGAAATCGATATTTTAAAATTATAAAAATCCTTAAATAATGTTTGGTGGCATTTGAGCAATCATTTTTGGACTAAAATAAATTTCAGCAAAGATTTTTTTTATTATAAATTCTCTTAAAGGAATAAAAAAACTCTCAAAATATAGGGAGGAAAGAAAGTGTATTTAATGAAATTATTTATTCTCTATGAGCTATCATGAACTCATGTATCCTTTCTTTTTAAGTTTTAATGTAGACAACCTAAATGTCGTTCAATAAAAGAGATTTTGTAAGGAAATTTTGGTGCAGTATGTTTAAGGTATTGTACATTAAATTTGGAAATGACAGTCGAGTCCATGACTCTCATGGGGATTATACAATTTCGTTATCTATTTGTGTCATTTAAACATGTTTTAAATTATTCCCCGTCTTTTTCTTTGAAATATTCCATTTGAGTTTATGATATTTTCCAACTAATAATAGACAATTTTGCCAATGAGAAAAGAAGAAAAACATCATTAAGTTCATGTATACTGATATTGCGGAGGGCCCCAAGGCAATAATAACGGAGCCGACGTAGAGGATTTTTGTGCAGAGCTACGTACTTAGAGTTACTTACATACAGATACAGTCATACACTTTCTTCCCACTTAAAATCTCCTATATGTCTCTCCCTGTTAAACTCTCTTGTTTCTTTTTACTCTGTTCTTGAGCATGATAATGATTGTTGAACAGCACCAATATATATTGTCCCTTGCTCCTCTCATCTTTTTTTTTTTGCCTGCTTCATTTAACCAATAACCAATCGCCATTATATCCCATTCATTAGCTCTATCTTTCTATCTAGAACCTGCCACTTTGTATAAACTACTCCCTTCTACCTTAATAATAAGATACAAAATACTCCACTTTAATTTAAATTACTTATATTTGTCATTTTTCCAAGAAAGTAAGTTATTTTACTTATAAATTATCAGACATTCTAATTACATATCGCATATATTACGATTTAGCGGTTTAATATACTTTCTTAATCTTTTAAAAGAAGCAACAAACTCTTATAATAAAGGAAGAGGTAGTTTTAACAAAAAAAAGAGGTAGTTTATAGTCTATAATTCATGCTTAAGCTTATTGACTGGGCTTTGTCTTATTGCGAAGAATAATAACAGAGCAGTACTGACTTTCAGAGTTGGATTTCTGTCACGAAATTCACATTGTCCACTCATTTTATCGCTATTCTGTTTATTTTTACATTTATTTTCCCCTGCTCTTCTCTGTCACACTGTGCAATTCCTCAATTATCGTGAATTAGAGCTGTTTATTATTGTTCCTTAGGAAAATTTCAAAACGACAAGGACGGGAAAACATTATCATATGTTACCCACAGGAAAAAAAATATCTTACTTATTATTACAGCATCAATTGGGCAGTTTAAAAAAATTATTGAAAATTATAACTATGTTTTACATTTCATACCAAAATCCACCATAAATAGATCATATTGGATTGAAGGTAGTTACACTTAGACCAAATTTCTGTGGGACAGTGGTTGAAAATATAATTTATGATATTAAATGACCACAATTAAAAAAATACCGTCTGCGGTATAGAGAAGATGTTTTTGACTTAGCCCACAAACCCAAATAAGAAAAACATAGTAGTTTGTTAAACCGTGATACATTTACAAGCTACAAAAAAAACTAAAATTTTTACTCGGTATGTTAGTATTATTAAGACTACTTAATTTTTTTTAAAAAAATAAGGATGTAAAATTAATCATTTTAAATTGTTTATAGTTACCTTTTTTTCTTATAAATTAATTTATTCAGCTTATAAACTAACTTATCATCTAATTACATGTAACATATGTTACTATGTAGTGATTTAATTTTCTCCCTTGACTTCCACAAAAAAAGTTAAAATAATCTTATATTGTTAACAACTCCCGTCTATCTCTCTTAGCTCAGGAAAATTTTGGATCCAGTCAGTTGCAGCTAGCGCGAACAGTTTTCCATTCATAAAACCCCTTAAAATAATGTTAATTTTGACACCCATTTAAGACAAATCAAAGGACAATAAAAGCTTAATACTCCCTCCGATCCCTAATGTAAGAACTAGCCGTCAAAAAAACGCTTCTTAAGAAAACATGTGAATGTTAGTTGGGTGACTGGAGTTAATGCTTCTTTTCCAAAATTGTCCATATTTATTATGGTACTTTTAAGAGAGAGAAATATATAAGCATTAATAAATATGAAAGAGAGTTAAGGGTAAAGTAGGAAAAAATGCATTAAATGAGGAGAGAATATGGGATCAGCTCTTACATTAGGGACCAAAACCATTCAAATTTTGGACTCTTACATTAGGGACAGGAGGGAGTAATGTTCAGAATTTATTTACCTTTCTCAAGCTTTGGTGTATGTACTGAAGTGAGATATGTGAATCATTGGTCCCAGGTTCCCAGCATGTGTAATATACTAATCTCAAATCTTAGGTGGTGTACGTGTGGCATTTTGAGCATCTTCGAAGCCGTATGATTCTTAGTACGAAGAAAATCAAAATTTTCCTCCACGACAAAATCAATAATTCATACCACTTCGTCCTTACACATATGCATGCACAACTTCATTCACTCCCGATTAAATTAAACCAAAATTCTCAAATTTCACATCTCCTCAATTATGGGTAATGCAGATTAAGACAGCAGTCAATCTTCATTAATCAGTGAGCGAGATGGTGGTTACATCCTTAATTGCAAAAAATTAATTAAGATGTGATTATAAACTGATAAATCAACTTCAGAAGTTCTATGAAACTTGACTTTAAGCATTTTCTGGATGTCACATATAGGAATTTGTATAATAATATGAGCCGACATGGATATAACGTCCTTTTCTTACGCGTGCCAAAAAAATACTCACTCCGGTCCCTAATGTAAGAGCTAGCCATAAAAAAAACGCTTCTTAAGAAAACATGTGAATGTTAGTTGGATGTCTTGAGTTAATGCTTCTTTTCCAAAATTGCCCATATTTATTATGCTACTTTTAAGAGAGAGAAATAAATAAGCATTAATAAATATGAAAGAGAGTTAGGGGTAAAGTAGGAAAAAATGTAATAAATGAGGAGAGAATGTGGGTGAGCTCTTACATTAGGGACCAAAACCATTCAAATTTTGGGCTCTTACATTAGGGATCAGAGCGAGTACATACGAGTCCTCTCTATGCTCATGTTGCTTCTTCACATTACAATCCAATCCAATATTAAAACCTCTGGATTTTCCATATAGTACGTACAATCACTTCTTGAACTGAAGGACTATACAAAGTCTGAATTTTGATTCGAGAAAGGCAGTTTAATTAGCTTTTGATGTTTAATAGAAGGACCTGATCAATAGTACTCCTACCACACATTGTTCAGCAAATCAAATCAGTAACATGTTTCCCTGTGCTGATGCAAACAGAAGTGATATGGATCATTGTACAGTAAAATCTTACAGAGCTAGACTGAGTACTAAAGCAAACCAAATTTGTGGCTAACAATGTGGAAACAAACTTAAATTTTGTTGCATACCACGGAATTATGAAATATGCAAGATTGAAATTCTTCTGTATAGTATCATAATGCTAGGTTCTTGTACTAAAACTCATCACAATGCTTTATGTGTGGTAGGAAGCTTCTCTTTTCGCTTCACCATGATCACTCAAGTCATGGTCATGACTGTACGGTGCATCATACAAGTATGAGCTGTCAATTATAGACACAGGCTAGTCCACTCATTAATAAATTAATAATAAGGGAAAATCATTCTTCATACACACCGTTTTTTTAATTTTTAATTTACTTTGTTGTGTCTTTTCTTTTTATTAAATATTTTAATTTACTCTTTTACTATACCACCAAACATTTAGATCAAATAAATGTGGATTGTTCTAATTTAATTATTAATCTTACATTTGAGCTCTGGATATTATGTAGTTACAATAATTACTTGAAACTAACAGCCAAACTACCTTATTGAGGGTTTTCATCTTTATGAACATGTGAAAAATATAAGAAACAAAGGTTAGTGCAATGATCAGCATCTGTCATATATAGCAAAGCTTTTTTTCTTCCATTTCTTTACTACCGTGGGACAATGTTTGAGAAACATAACCGTAACCACGTGTTTGACTATTTTGCGCTCAATAAAACAAAAATTTCGTCTTGAGGTGTCCATTCGTTTTATATAATACAAACATTTTGACACATAGAAACCAACTACAGTCAACACTGATGAGTAAAAGGAAAGATGAATGGCCAACAACGTACACAATCTAATAATTTTGAATTAGGGGCCAGGTTACATTTATTTACTCATTAAGACTTTTTGAAAATCAATTTGTACTGGGTAGAGACATATAGATTGAAGTCCATGTGTATTCAAACCCCACATTGTACGTACTGCACCTCAAACTCTATTAAATCGACTAAACAAGATTGGATGGATTTGTTCTCTACATTAAATAATTGTCCTGTTTAAGTATATAGATATTATCCCTAGCAAGTAAAATTAGTTACAGTATATGGATTTGACTTAATGAGAAGGGAAGTCATTAAATGCATAAGTTTGATTCCAGTTAAGAGGTGGCGTTCTCTGATTGATAAGTAGTAACTGCTAATTTGCTTTCTCCTCAAATAGAATGACAGTGTGTTTGTTTTTGAAAAATTCTGTCATATTTATTGAAAAGTTCCCATTTGTTTACAATATCTTCTCATTTATTATTACTGCATTTTGGAGGGGAAGACTCAAGAATAAACTTGAAATTGAAGCAGCTCCTGTCCTGAAATTTATTTGATTGAAGTTGTCACTTGTCACAGAGATTTAACTCAAGACTTTGGTGAAATATTCAGTGCTATATAAGAATCTGGAAAATTCTGTCTTTCCCATAGAAGAAGCAACTGATCAGATCAAATACTCCCTCCTTTCCTAAATATAAGATCACTTTAGGGAGGAGAGCTTGGTCTTAAATATAAGATCACTTTCTAATTTGACTCAAGTTTTCCCAAATTATCCCTATACTCCCTTCACCTAAAAAATAGTGGTTTGAATGTGAGAGGATATTTTCAAAACTTAGGTGAGGGGTATTTTGGAAATTTCATCTAATCCTAACTCATTGGATTGTCTTCCTTAATCTCTCCAAATTTGCTTAAGTGATCTTATATTTAGGAACGGAGGGAGTATAAAATAATATTTATTGTAATATAATATGTATGTGTGTGTGTATGCAATGCAATGCAGTGTATGTAATATAATATGTATGTGTGTGTGTATGCAATGCAATGCAATGTATGTGTGTGTATTACAATAATATTTATTGTAATATTATATTTATTGTAATATAATATGTATGTGTGTGTGTATGCAATGCAGTAGATGCACGAGGGCAGTTGCAGGTTAACACAGAGGGGGTCCAAAGGAAATTGAATGAGTGGAGCCATTTAATTTTGAGCTGCATTTTTGTTTTCAAGAAATTGAGGTGAAAGTGAAATACAACCAGTTGGAATAACACACATATAACTCATTTCATTTTTGGAGAAGGGGTGTATTAATGAATGAAAAGAAGTATCATTTTCGTTTTGACCCCTCTATTTTAATTCTTTGTCCTTTTTTTAAAAAAATAATAGGACTAATATATAATATACACCATCATAGTATAGTATCCTACCATCCTGCATAGCAGAAAGAAAGGTCCAAAAAAGGTAGATGGCTTGGTGTGATGATGCATATTGGTCCAGAAGCTTAAATAGGTAGACCCCAAAACATTTCCAAGTATTAAATGGAGGTGGGGAGCCTTATGTATATACATGATTAAGATCTATTTAGGTATGTAATGATTTATTTCAACTCACATGGTATTCAGGTGGCAACCATACTGGGAAGTTTTGGGGTCTTCACTCCTTCAGGAAAATGTGTCAGTAGTGGTTTTAAACTTTGATGAAATGAGAAACAAGTGACATGAAAATTAAAACATGATATGTATACTACTACTTCTTCCTGGGAGCATGTAACAATCTTTTTGGCAAAGAATAACAAAATGGAGGATGAACTCCTGTAAAGTCATTTAATGTTTTATCTGCAAACCCACTCTTATGTATGGCCCTCTGGCTACCTACTGGTTTTTATTGAATACTCTGCGGCACAAATTCATGGGATGTGGCACAAACTCATGGATTCTATTTTGCTTTAATGCACATGATAAATGTCACTTACCTGATACTAGTTGATTTTTCTTTTTGATGGAGACTTAATGATTTATGATACTAAGCTGCATATTTAGTAGTATGGTAGGCTTAATGATATATTTAAGTTGGTTCATTCTCACACACCAACTAGATTTTAGGTAGGGTTCTTCATCATAGTTATAGGTATCCATCAAGTGGTATTAGTAGAGTCAGGTTGCCATGTTAATTGTAGTTATTGTGACATTGGTAGTATGGTAGGCTCAGTGGAGTGTTGAAGTGGGTGGTTCGTCTGTATATCTCAGTGCGGGGCAGAAACTTTGAAATGAAGCATTCCATATGATTTGATAATAAAATGGTCGGTCAAAAATTTTCTTAGACAATATGGAACTTTCAAAAGAAACAATTCAAGTTACTGGTCAATAGAATATTTGTCATTTACTTTGTATTAAAATAAAACAGTCAATGATCAGATAAATGTTCAAATATCACATAATTAATAATAAAAATGTTTTTCCCAGATAAAATCAGTCCATGGATGTCAGGGGCTCAGAGCCGTGCATCCCTTTGAAGTCTTTGGTTTCCACCAAACCAGACGTACCTCACTCTTTTACTATTAAGTGACTTGTCCTTGTTATAAGAAATGACAATGGAAACTGACTTTTATGCATAAAGGGAAGGCGGCTATCTCTCTTTCCCCTTCTCTGTTCTTTTTGTTGTTGTTTTGTTTGAGACTTCATACTGATTCCAGAGGGAATTTCAAAGAGAAATATAGCACATGTGGAATTCGTTATAGGAGCTCCAATTTCCAGGTCCTGAAGATTTTCTCTTTTCTTCCTGCAATGTCTTCAATAGATGTGCCACGATGGACCAACGAGAACGGGATGGAGTATCTCATTATTAAGAAATTGGTGGAAAATTGTTGAGGTGGTTTGAATATGACCAAAGAAGACCAATAAATATGCTAGTGAGGAGGGTAGACCACGCAACTTGTAGTTCAATTAAAAGAGGGAGATAGAAACTAAGACAAACACTCGATGGATTTATAAAATGAAGTCTATTGGTGAATGGTAAAACACAATAACGCTGTATGATCTATGTAGTCAACCCCACGTAGTGGGGCAATACTTTGTTGTTGTTGTCGCAATACTTTGTTGTTGTTGTCTTTAGAAGAAAATGTTTGGAATATCACTGTTAAAGTGGTCCCCATCTTTTCAAACTTTTACCCATCAACTTTTACTCTTCTGAAATCTGAAGAGAGTAAAAGAATCAGTTGCAATTTTTTCAAATAAAAAATTTTCTTATTTGAAAGGAATCAATGTTTTTGGCAGATGCAGTAATTATTAAGGTGCATTTATTGTGATGGAAACACAGGCTGCTGTTTGGTGTTTTCAAACAATATCAATCTTTGATAAACTAGATGAGAACAAATCATAGATTATATGTTTGAGAAGTGTGCTAAAACATAATATGCATAATATCTATAATAAGAAGCTCAAGAACAACTTGTAAATAAATCCCAAGAATAACACAGTCTAACTTGTGACATAATTTTCTTTAGTCCAAGCAAGCTCTACAAGTAGAGTCAATAAAGCCTCACACATTTCACTAGCATCAGGTTCCCTGGGATTTCTTTGGTTTGAAGAGTACACCATCCAGGCATGGTCAAGCTTTCTATCTGGTTTAACAACAACAGATCCAGGAACTTCAGCGTCACGGCATGTGACTAAGCCATCGCTTTTTTCGCCATATCTTAGTTGCAGATGGAGAGCACAAATAGCCATGGCAGCAGATAGGGGCATCAATACCGGAACTTGGCGTCTGGATTGAATGCAAAAATTGGACTCTTCAGCCTCATTGCCTTTCAGAGGGAGCCAGGGGATTTCAGCATGAGCAATGTGAGTCATTGATGCCAGAACACCAGGACCAATGCTTGCTTCTGAATGGAAAGATATCAGAGGAACTTCTAAGGGGAGCTTGTGTTTCGTGATGAAATCCTTTCGCTTCTCATATGTGAGATCCTCTAAAGCTCTCATATCACCCTGAAATGTACAGTTCAAACTAAATAAGCACAAGAACTGACACCAAAAAATCAATTCAGATTTATTTTTTTGGATGAATGTACTGAAATTTTGTACTGAAAATGAGTAAAACATAAAGGATAGTGGCCAAAATCAGTTGCATCAGTCAAATAGCATTTCTGGACCCAAATATTGCTAAGAACCAACTTCAATTTTCAATGCACAGGTATTGATAATCTTAAGTAAAACCTTAAGCTATTAATAGAAATATTATATTTTATAATCAGATAAGCTTAAAACAAGAAATAAGTAACCATATACATGAGAGTTTCAGGAGAGGAAATTGTGAGAATATTATGTATTTATTGTAAATATTCTCTGTTATTAGGCATTATCTTTGTAGTTATTAGTATTTATTACTTTGTCTCCTACATTAGGCTATATATAGCCTCTGCTTGTACATCTATTATCATCAATGAGAATATCATTTTCTCTCATTTTCTAGTCTCTAAATGACCACATGGTATCAGAGCTCAGTCTCAAAAATTAGTAAAAATTAGTAGTTAGGGTTTGCAGCCATGGAAAGTCTAAAGCTTTCTCTAAAAGTCGAAGAGGTGATTATGTGGGCGTTGATCGAGACTTTGTTATGTCTCACCGCCATCACCATCAGACAGAGGAGGCTCAAATCGGCCAACCCCAGAAGAATGGCGGCGAACGGCAGCGCGTGGCACCGCCACGCGCCTCTTTCTTCTCCGGCGACAGAAACTCGCCGGCGGCGCGTGGAGGCGCGTGACAACGAGGATCCGACCGATCTTCTCAGCGACGGCGACGGAGGCGCATTTCCGGCGAGTCCCAGGTCACCAACGTTGAGTTCAGTGGTTTGTGCGTACTGTTCATGTAGTTGCAGTGCGGTGTATGTACTCTACAGTGCTGTTTTTATGTGTATTGGCCAGTTTACATTAAGTGGATCAATTTGGAAGTTCCTGGATGGTTTGGGGTATCTCTATGCATGGATTATTCAGCCATTGTTGGAATATTTCTATCAAAATCAGATCTTCAGAAATGTACAATCTCAGGCTTACACATGTGTTGCTACGGAGACAATATCTTTAACGTTCGTTGCAAAACGGGGTAACTTTCTTCAAGCCCTTAAAACTTCAAGAGATCAACATATGTGGATTGTTGACTCTGGCGCATCTGATCATATGACTGATAGTCATAAGTTATTCACTACCTACATCCCGTGTGCTGGCAATGTGAAAGTAAAAATTGCTGATGGCTCGCTTGCTTCTATTGCTGGGAAAGGAAGTATAAAAATTTCAGAGAGTATCACTCTGGAATCTGTGTTACATGTTCCAAAATTAGCATGTAGCTTGCTATCTGTTAGTCAATTGACGAAGCAATCCAATTGCTCGGCTAATTTTTTATCCACTTATTGTGTGTTTCAGGAACTATCAACGGGGATGGTGATTGGTCATGCTAAGGAATGTGAGGGACTCTACTTTCTGGACAATTTCAAAGTGAGTGCACCATCACATTGTAACACAAGGGTATGTAATTCTGTATCTAGTTCTAAAAAGGAAGACACTATATTATGGCACAAGAGAATGTGTCATCCCAATTTTCCATATTTATTCCGCATGTTCCCAAACCTTTGCCCACTATCAGAACTTGATATGAAATGTGAAGTCTGTGAATTGGCCAAACACCATCGATCATCATACCCTAGATCTCCATATGTGCCTACCAAACCTTTTACCACCATTCATAGTGATTTATGGGGTCCTTCCCGTAACCCAAACCGTACCAAAGCAAAAGGATTCATTACATTCATAGATGACCATACCCGTTTCTGTTGGGTTTATCTTCTAAAGGACAAGTCTGAGGCACCAAATGCTTTCATGAATTTCCATGCCATGATTAGAAATCAGTTCAATACTAGCATCAAAGTGTTACATTCCGATAATGGCACCGAATATTTCAATCGCACTTTGAGTGACTTCCTCCAAACCAATGGTATTATTCATAGAAGCTCGTGTGTCCACACCCCTCAACAAAATGGGATTGCTGAAAGGAAAAATCGACACATTCTAGAAGTCACTAGGGCCCTCATGATCACTTGCAATGTACCAAAGTTCTATTGGGGAGATGTCGTTTTAACTGCAACCTACCTCATCAATCGGATGCCTAACAAGGTGATATCTTTTGAAACTCCACTTAAAATGTTACAAAATGTATTCCATACCACTCACCTTGAGTCAAACATTCCACTTCGTGTCTTTGGTAGCACTGTCTTTGTTCATGCATATTCAAATAACAAATTGGATTCCCGTGCAGTGAAATGTATTTTCATTGGGTATTCTCCCACTCAAAAGGGGTACAAATGTTTTGATCCTGTCTCTAAACATCTCTTTGTAAGCTTTGATGTTACCTTTCATGAAGATAACCCTTTCTATTCCAAGTCTTCCATTCAGGGGGAGAGAACAAGTGAATCTCAGACTTTTGTGCCTGAACAAGAATATGTCACCCTTGAACAATGGATAACTTTACCACAGACAGAATCATCACCTCCACCACAGACAGAGCCACCACCTCCACCACAGACAGAGCCACCACAAATGGAACCACCCTTAACCCAACCATCCCAACCATCTCTTGTGCCAATCACAAGTGAAAATTTGAATGCAGGGAAAAATGATGTGATGGTGTACTCACGGCAGCAAAAGTCTAAGGGAGGAAGGAACCTTGCATCTGAAGCACCCAAGCAGCCAGAACCAGTGATTGTTCCTGAAGGACTAGAGGAGGCAGAAGTGGTGGTGACAAAGGAGATTGATTCTGAGGTATATCAGGAAAATTCTGTTAATATTGATGAACATAATGATCTTGATCTGCCTATTGCTCACAGGAAACAACCTCGATCTTGTACTTTACATCCAATTCAGAAGTATATGTCCTACAATGCCCTTTCCACTAGCTATCGGGCATTTGTTACTAGTCTGGATCGAGTGCAGATTCCTAAGAACATTCAGGAGGCACTGGAGATACCTGAATGGAGAACTACAGTTATGGAGGAGATGAGAGCTCTAGAAAAGAATGGAACATGGGCTCTTGTTGAAAGGCCAAGAGGCAAGAAGCTTGTTAGTTGCAAATGGGTATTTACACCCAAGTATATGGCTGATGGTACTCTTGACAAGTTGAAAGCACGACTTGTGGCAAGAGGTTTTACTCAGACGTATGGTCTAGATTATCAGGAGACATTTGCACCGGTAGCAAAATTGAACACTATTCGTGTCTTATTATCTGTAGCAGCTAATCTGGAATGGCCATTGCATCAACTAGATATTAAGAATGCTTTTCTGAACGGTGAGCTCAAAGAAGAGGTTTACATGACTCTTCCTCCTGGTTTTGAAAAGGGAAAGAGTGATAAGGTATGTAAGTTGAAGAAATATCTCTATGGCCTTAAACAGTCTCCCAGGGCTTGGTTTGACAGGTTTTCGAAGGTTCTTAAATCCGAAGGCTACAAGCAATCTTTGTCAGATCATACTATGTTTGTCAAAACAGAGGGCAAGAGAAGATGCATCCTCATTGTTTATGTTGATGATATCATCCTTACAGGAGATCATATTGATGAAATGTCAAGGATAAAGGTTGCACTTGGCAAGGAATTCGAAGTGAAGGATCTGGGAGATCTGAAATACTTTCTTGGAATGGAAGTTGCAAGGTCAAAGAAAGGGATCTATGTGTCTCAAAGAAAGTACATAGTGGATCTTCTCGAGGAGACGGGCATGTTAGGGTGTAGTCCTGAACCAACTCCTATCATACCTCCTAAGAAAAAGAAGAAGAAACCTAGAGAAGAGGGGGAGTCAGAAGAGAATGATCTTGATGATGATATTGAAGAGGAAAAAGAAGATTAAAAACAATAAGAGCCAGTGGATAAAGAAAGATATCAGAGACTTGTTGGAAAGCTAATATATCTTTCCCACACAAGACCAGATATAGCATATGCAGTGAGTGTTGCTAGTCAATACATGACTGATCCAAGAAAGAAGCATATGGATGCTGCCATCAGGATTTTGAAATACCTGAAAGGTACTCCCGGAAAGGGGTTGTTCTTCCGGAAACAAGAAAAAAAAACGATTGAAGTGTACACAGATGCAAGTTGGGGAGGAACGCATCCAGACCGAAGGTCTACCTCTGGTTATTGCTCTTTTGTATGGGGTAATCTAGTAACTTGGAAGAGTCAAAAACAAAGAGTTGTGTCTAAAAGCAGTGCTGAAGCTGAATTAAGGGCGTTGGCTCAAGGAATAATGGAAGAGTTGTGGCTGAAACGTGTTCTTTGTGAGATACATGTCAAGGTGGAATTGCCACTCAAGATCTATTGTGACAATAAGGCAGCTATAAGCATGGCCTTAAATCCTGTTCAGCATGAAAGATCAAAGCATGTTGAGATAGATAGACATTTCATCAGAGAGAAGGTGGAAGAAGGAATTATATGTTTGACTTTTCTACCGACACATCTTCAAGCTGCAGATGTACTGACAAAGGCTTTACTTAAACCTGCATTTGAGAGTTGTATAAGCAAGTTGGACATGATTAGCATCTATGATCCAACTTGAGGGGGAGTGTGAGAATATTATGTATTTATTGTAAATATTCTCTGTTATTAGGCATTATCTTTGTAGTTATTAGTATTTATTACTTTGTCTCCTACATTAGGCTATATATAGCCTCTGCTTGTACATCTATTATCATCAATGAGAATATCATTTTCTCTCATTTTCTAATCTCTAAATGACCACAGAAATGATTCCGTTAACTACCCTCAATACTTTGCACACGAGAAGTTCCATTATTCTGCGAGTTTCTTTGTCGCCAATTTGGTCCTCACGAAGCATGTCAGAAGCTACAGGAGTGCCACCATATGGACTCTGCACCAGTGCCAAACCAGCAACTTTGTCTTTCAGGTCTGACCAATACAAAGACAATGCAGCAGCAGCATCTACCCCACCTTTACTGTGTCCTAGAAGCATCAAACGCTTCCCCAAACCCCAGTACAGCTCCTCAATGTACAGCTTCAGTTCCCAAGCATTGTTTTCTACGGAAGCCTTTAATCAGGAAAATTAAACATTAGTACATTTCATTGTTTTTAGTGTATTATGGGTGGAATAAGGTTATTAACAACTACAAAACAATCTGGTAGTTAAACAAGTGCTTTAGCATAAAAGGAAATTGATTTCTATGGTTGATGAGTGGTGCTAAACTACCTCACTATGAACTTTAGCAATGTGGCAGGCAAGGCCCATTTTTGAAAAGAATTTCTTAGTAGCTACAAAGTACAAAGGTCCATGATTGCTGAAGAGGCCTGAAATAGTGTAATCTGTAAGCCTGAAATGTATGGCACAATAAATAAGGAAAGATAATAAAGCATAGATTCTATTGTACCTGGAATCAAGAGATAAACAAATGAGTTGGGTAGTGAGTGCTTTCCATTTCTGTTGAATTAAACCAAAATATACTTAGTCAAGTAAAAGATAGTGAGATCCAAAAACGTGACAGAATGTCCACCTGAATTTATGCAACAAACTGCAAATTGAAATGCAAAAGAACCAACCGGCAAAAACATGATAAGTAATACAGTAATAAGCCAACATTTAGGTCAACCTCAAGTTGAAACTGTATGGCGAGCTATTGTACCTTATGTCTGTTAGCAATTCCAAGAATCTTTCAGTACCATCCTCTACTGGATGCATGTCGGGATTTTGTTGCAACCATCCGATATCATCCGAAGAACCACGCAATGTTATCCATGCACGGGATACAAATCTGAGAGGGTGCCAATTAATATGCATCACAAACAGTTCATAATTAGAAGCAAATATTTCAAACAGTCATAATTCCCACCATTTGGCTTTGAAAAGGCCTACTGCTTTTACCTATTAACTTGAACATGAGCCCTTCTAATGCATGAGAAAAAATATCTCCACGGAGAAATTGCCAGACAAGTAGCATACTTTAGACCAACTATTGGGAGCTTCAACCTGCATCCATGTGAACAAAATGAAAAGGCTGCCAGTAAAGGTTTAAGTATTGGCCATTCCACTTCATCCTACATAAGAATTCAAGTCTGAGGAATTCAGTTCAATACATGCTCGACTCTTCGGAAATTTAGCTGGGCATTTCATTTGAAGATTAAATTCAAGTATAAAGGTGAAGAAAAAAGGGCATTACCCTTTTAAAAATAAAGGAACAATGGAAGTTGTATAACTGGTATCTAAAATTACATATCCTGCATCATTGGCGCCAATAAAATTTCCCCTTTCACAGGTATCATGGCTTGGACCAAAACTTTTTGTACAATGTATTGAAGAATTAGCCGCTGGATTGATCACAGAATCCCCTCTCCATCTATCTACATCTCTAAGCACAAGATTTTCTGGAATATTGGCAGCAAACAAAAATGCAGCTGGATTACGCTTGACATGAATAAAAACTTCAGACAGCAAGAGCTCAACTCACCAAGAAATTGTACAAAACGATCATTGATGATTCTTGACAATAACAAAAGATTGGTCTGTATGTCATCCATCATCAGCCAGGAAAAATCTAATCAGAGATTTGGCATCTTAAACGTTAAGTCCTCTCAGATTGAATTATTTACTGATTAAACATTGGCAAGTGAACTAAGCAATATCTTGATCACCTTCACTTCCTGTAGAATATAATGTCGTCTTCAATCACAGATCCAAACAATAAGCAGGAAACTCACAACATAAAGGATTGAATTAACTATAGAACATGTTCTGCAAAGACTGAAACTTTCCTAGTTTTGCATGTCTATTCATATACCCAACAATCATCAAGTTATACATGAATAGTAAAGCATGAGTTCCAATAAAAAAAATCAACTATTGTAACACTCAGAATTTTGTGGACCATAGTCACGTCTAATAAGCACATAAAAAAATCAACTTTAGAGCAACAGAAGAGGCGCCATCTATTACCACTACAACAGATAAGGGGAAAACAATACCAATATGGGAACAGGGGAAATAAATGGATTCAGTGGTAGTAATAATAAGAACTATGTATTTGTATTGGTACAGGTTTGGAAAGTGAAGGATGGAAGTAAAGGAAGATGTGATCTCCAGCTACATGAGGAGGGGGAAATATATTGGTGTTGGTCGTTATCTTGATCGCAGTTTTTTTACTATATATTGACTGCGGATGGGCCCACTTGTAGTTGTAGTTATCATTCTTAGTAAGCAAGCCATGTCCAGAGATCACTAGTCACTACAAAAGTACAAAGTACAAAGTACAAAGATTTTCTTTTCTTACCTCTTGGGCAGCTCAAACCTCAAAATGATACAATGAGGTGAGCATTCCAAAACCACTCATCTTTTACAAAACTTATGAATAATATAACTTTTTTAACCAATTATAAATAATATAATTGATATAGAGGCTTGTTGATTTTTTAGGGATAATTTAAATAAACTAAATTAAATCAGTTTTAAAATACTATATTTATAATCTTTTAAGAAAAACAAATGTTAATTATATAATCTCTTGAACTTCTTCAATATGTCAAATGTAAATCAACATGAATGTTATAGTATGGACCAAGCAATGGATTGAGGCTTAGTTTCCCTAACTTTAAACAAAATAAAAAATTACTTCGATGCCGGGAAAATTCAGAAAAAGCTCAAAATGAAATGAATAGAGTTTTAGTCAGTTTACATTGCCTTTTTTACAATGGTCTTAGATATAAAATTCAACTAGACAAACTGTTTTATCCAAAATATAAAAATTAGCGTGCAAAAGTAAGAGTAGCAAATGCACATTTTATTTCCTTCGTATTAGTTAATTAGTTAATCAAAAGAGAAGAGATGAAGTGTGTATAATAAATGAGTATGGTAAAAATTTAAAACTTTATTAAATTAAATAATCCTATTGTGTGATCAAATTGCTCTTTTAAAAGCCACTCTCTTAGCTTCTATTATGATATTATTGAGAGAGAGAGATAGAAATATGTAAGTATTACTTCATCCTATCCGTAATATTAGCCTAAAATTTGAATAGTTTTTATCTAAAATAGTATAAGATTTAACCCCTACATTCTCTCATCATTTAATGCATTTTCCTACTTTATCCTCAATTCATTCATATTCATTAATGCTTACATATATCTTTCTTAACAAGATTATAATAAATTTGATAAAAAACAATATTATAATAATGGGGCAAAATTGGAAAATTAGAATTAACTTTAAACACTTAACTAACTTTTACATGTTTTAGACTAAAACCTTTGAAACTAGTGAGCAGTGTTGTAAAAGTCGGACCGGAAGGCAAGCAAGAAGGGCTTCGAGTCGTGGCTCAACAAGGTCGAACTATTCAAACCGATAGCTGGACCGACGATCAAACGGATAAACATTGAGCCGAAATGTGAAACAGTCGATGGTCAAACCGGTCGAACCGTTCGATCCAATTCTTTTTTTATTCATGATCAAGGTATCCCCTCACTCGACAAGTGAGAAACTAATCCCCGCTGATTTGTAGGCACCTCAAAGGGTGGGACAGCTGGTCTGAGAGATTTAATGTTACTCCATACCTAATGTCAAGGATCGAACCTCAAGCAATTGGTTAAGGGTGAATGAGTCCTTATCACTCAATCACGGAACTCAGCTTTCATATGATGCAATTCTTACAACATTGAAATTAGACATAATTATGTGGAAGTATGTTCACTACTAGAGCTGGGCTGCCATGACAAAACGGCACCGTTCCAAAAGCATTCAGTTTCACACACACATAGCATGATAGCAGTAAGCAGTAGTGACTGCCTGAGAAATGTGAAGGAAGGAAAATGTTATCAATAATGGAGCTGAAACTCCCACTCCATTTCCCTTTCCTTTCACCGGACCCCACCCCACACCACCCTCACCCTCACCGTCCCTCCACCGAAATCCACTTCTCCCGCTGGAACAACGCCAACGCCGAGAAATTCAACCTCCGCCGCCGCCGCCAGCAGCAAATCGAAGACGACATCCGCCGCCTCCGCCGCTTCACCTCCGCCACCAACATCGCCCACCCCAAAATGACCCTTCTACCCCTCCCAACCCCAACCCCAACCCCCCACCCTTCAAATCCACCGGCACCCCCTCCTACCCCTCCCTCCCCTCCATCCCCGGCAAAAAGTCCAAATACTCCAAACCCCCACCTCACCCCGCCCTTAAATTCTCCAACATCCCCTTTCCCAAAAATACCCATTTTACCCCTACACCTACACCTTCTCCCCCACCCCCTAGTAATGTCAAGATTGGTGAGGATGGGGTGTCTTATGTAATTGATGGGGCACCTTTTGAGTTCAAGTATAGTTACACGGAGACCCCCAAGGTGAGGCCTTTGAAGATGAGGGAGCCTCCCTTTGTTCCCTTTGGGCCCACCACGATGCCCAGGCCTTGGACTGGGCGGGCCCCTTTGCCTCCCAGTAAGAAGAAGATGAGGGAGTTTGATTCCTTTGTGTTGCCTCCTCCCAATAAGAAAGGGGTCAAGCCTGTGCAAAAGCCTGGCCCTTTTTTGCCTGGCACTTTTCCTAGGTATGTCCACTCTAGGAGGAGTAGATTTTGGGTGAGCCTTTGACCCAAGAGGAGATTGATGACATGGTTAATGGCTGCAGGAAAACAAGTAGACAGCTTAATATTGGTAACTTCAAGATTCCTTATTTTCTTTTAGGTGTATTAGTTTTTTAACATTGCTAGTAGCATGTGCTTGCTGTGATGCTTGGGAGTTCTCTCTGTTTTTAAATACAAGAGTTAGTTAACTTTGTTTACTTTATTTTACTATATTTTGGGCACGGAGAGAGAGAGAGTATAGTACTCCCTCTGTTCCTTGATATAAGATCATTTTCCCTAATTTGATTAGATTAAGGATGTTAGTTAAGTTAGTTATTATTAGCACATGTAATTCCACTTCACTTTAACCGGATACATTTATCCCCACTCTTCCTGCCTTACTTGTTTATTATATAGATAAACATTGTTAGGGTTAATTTGGGAAAAAGTTTGAAATAATTAGAATGTGTTTTATATGCAGAAACAAATTGAAATTGATCTTATATTTAGGAACGGAGGGAGTATATGATATATCATCTAGTATTTTAGGAGAATAGGGTGCACGAAAATGAGTGTAATGGAATCCATTTTAGCTTAGACACATGGGGGGTATAATATTTTGTCTAATCTGCATTTGTATTTCTCTTTTAGGTAGAGATGGTTTGACGCATAACATGTTGGAGAACATACATGCTCACTGGAAGCGGCGGAGGGTGTGCAAGATAAAGTGCAAAGGTGTATGCACCGTTGACATGAATAATGTGTGCGAGCAGTTAGAGGTCGGTTTTATGCTTATCTCCTCTGGTCCGACCTGATTTGTTAATATGAATTCATTTTGGCTTTGTACATTATGTTCATGCAATAAGAAGTTTGCTGGATATCTTGTTCTGTCTTTGTTGGTTTTGTACATATTTACTCCAGCTATTCACTTTTCCACCATTTGAAGTTATTTTCGGTGTAATGTTACTATAAGACAAATTCTCAATCATGTTTCCTATTGTTGTTAAGAATAGTTTATAAAGAGGATGTTAGACAATTTGGTTGAGTGCTCTTTCTTTCTCCTTTTTATCACTGGCAACTTCATTACCTTCTTAGTGGTCTAATCTTTCCTCGATTTATTTACTGTCTATGCTGCTTGCACTCTACAATTACAAGAGAAAAAGATAAAGGAAATTGATCATTTTCTAATGTCCTTGCACCATGTCATTCCTTTTACCAGGAAAGGACTGGAGGGAAAATCATCTACAGAAAGGGTGGTGTTTTATACCTCTTCCGAGGCAGAAATTACAATTTCAAAACACGACCTCGGTTCCCTCTCATGCTGTGGAAACCTACCCCTCCAGTATATCCGAGGTTAGTTCAGCGAGTTCCAGAAGGTTTAACTCTTGAAGAAGCAACTGAAATGCGCAGGAAGGGAAGGAATCTTATTCCCATATGCAAGCTAGGTATTCTCTTTTGATTGGTCATTGAAGATGATTTTTTTAAAAAGATAAAGAAAAAGAATCTTCAAACTGACATTTTTCTCATCTTTTTCTTGCTGCAGGGAAAAATGGTGTTTACTGTAACCTTGTAAGAAATGTCAGGGAGGCATTTGAAGAGTGTGAACTTGTCCGTATTAACTGTCAGGGATTAAATCCAAGTGACTTTAGAAGAATTGGAGCAAAGCTCAGGGTATAAGCCATCTCACACTTGCCTTTGAAAATTCTTTGGGCTGAATTTTTTTGTTGCGCTAATCATGTGTGTTATGAATTATGCGGTATAATATCTCTCTTGTCCACTCTTTATTTGTAGGATCTTGTTCCGTGTGTACTGCTATCATTTGTAAATGAGCACATACTTATGTGGAGAGGACAAAATTGGGTTTCTGCTTTACCACCTTTAAACGATGACACCAAGAAAGCTAATAAAAATGGTTCTGACGTTAAAAGGTCTGATACATTGCCTCCAGATGCTCTAGAACAGTGTTCAAGTCATGAAGACTGTAAAGAACAGCATTCAAGTCATGAAGACCGTAACGCCAGTGTTTCGCAGAGTTTAGGAGATGGGAATGAACAGAATGTCGAGGTGCCATACCCCGCAGAAGACAGCAACTTGTCTGGGTCTGTATCTACCGATGCAACTTCACTTGTTAAGAGAAGTGATGAAGTTGAAGTTACAACAACAGAGTTCCCTGGCTCTCTTGAGGAAACAGATACTAGCACGTATTGCAATACAATACCAACCTCACTAGACCATAATGGCTTCACCAGTGGTGATGAGGAAGTTATCATTCATAAGGATGAAAATGAAGTCATGGTGAATAGTAAGGAATGCAACGACGACCACCTGGCTTCAACTTCGGCATCAGATACCATGATAGGTACTAGTGGCAATTCTAGCAAGGCCAAGGTAGATCCGGCGCCATGTACAAAAGGCGTTTTAGAACTCTTGGGGCAAGCTGTTGAGAGAGGCAGTGCACTTATTTTAGATGATGAATCTTTGGATGCTGACATTATTTATCGAAGATCAGTTGCCTTAGCCAAATCAGCACCACCTGGACCAGAATTTAGGCTTCCACATAGAAAATTTGTGGTTCAGAAAAGTGATACTGACAAGGGCAAGCAGGAAAATAAGAGTTCTGAGACTAAAGAAATGATTGATTCCTCGATGAAAGATAGGGAGAAGAGTATTAAAATTCGGAGAAGAGAAGATTTTGATGCGCAGTGTTTGAATGTAGTACCTCAGGGCACATTAGGTGTCGATGAGCTTGCAAAGCTTTTGACATGATAGAGATGTATATTGCACATTAGTTAGCAGTATTCTTTTTTGGGGATTTGCAGTTTAGTCCTGGTAAGGGAATTTAATACTGGAAGGTCCCAATACATTCCAAAATAATTATAAAGTCTCAGGGGCAGAGGCCCTTTCCTGCAATTGTTTGCTTAACTTCAATGACCATTTTGCCCTCATTAAAGATGATTTTCATCTCACTGGTCCCTACAGGGGGACTATGCTTTCATCTTATGAGGGCAAAATGGTCATTGAAGATAAGCAAACAATTGCAGGAAATGACCCCTGAGACTTTATAATTATTTTGGAATGTATTGGGACCTTCCAGTATTAATTTCCCTTACCAGGGACTAAACTGCAAATTTCCCTTCTTTTTTTCCCATCTGTTAGCATTGCATTGGTTAATTACAGATATACTCGTGGCCTTGTGGGTTACATCATAAAAAGAAATAAAGCAAAAGACAAAAGTTTATAAGTAAAATAAAGGGAAAATTAATTCCGAGTCCCTGGTAAGGGATAAAATATGGAAAAAGTCCCAAAAATTGAAAAAAATAAAGTAGAGTCTCAACTTTTCAAAATAATTAAAGTAAAGTTCTAAGGGACTTTACTTTAATTGTTTTGAAAATGCGGGCCCCACAATAAATAATAAAATAATCCCGCCTTCTCTCCTCTCTCCTTTATTGTGGGATTATTTTATTATTTATTGTGGGGCCCGCATTTTCAAAATAATGTAATGTAATTAAGGACACTTTTGTCTAATTCTATATAATTATTGCCTATTATCATGTATAATATAATCTAACCAAAAAATGCAACCAAACAAATTCATGTAATCATCATAACATGACATTACATTACATTCCCTCTACTACGTAAATGAACCAAATGGCCCCTAGTTTTTTATTATTTGTTATTCAATCTGATACCAATTCAAAAATATTATTTGATAAACATAACAATAACAATTAGTTGTTTTGTGTTTTTCTTTCTTATTAAGAAAGCAAAGCATAAACGAATACAATAATGTTGACTCAAGAGAAGGGCAAGTTGAACTTATCAAAATCAACCTATCTTCTTCATTGAAAGTTAAACAAATTCCACCATGAGCGTATTATTTTTTTTGTACTTTATGTTTGTAGTAAACAAATAAATTAGTTTAACATATTGCTTATTCAATATCTTATACAACATAATAAGGTAAAAATTTATTAGGATCATATTTTTCATAAAAAATGTTATGTGTGTGTGTGAGCGCGCGCATAAATGATATGAAGGACACATACATCTTTTAAAAAAATTATATAAAAACATATGTGTGTAATAATAATAACAACGTAAATCTTATCCCACTAATCATTCCTGGAGAATAAATCTTTCACTAACATATCTCTTTGAATAATTTCACCAAGAGTTCACTTTGGTCTCCCTCTATTTCTTATATACGGCTCCCTTACCATCTGCTCCGCTATTCTTACGGGCTCATCTAATTCTTGAACATATCCATACCACCTTAAATGATAATATCTCATTTTCTCTGAAATTGGTGCTACCCAACTCTTTCACGAAATGTGATCATTACGAATCTTATCTTTTAGTGTATACCCACTCATCCCTCTCAACATTTTCATCTTTATCACATCCATCTTATGTTCTTGTTGTTTTTTTAATTGCCTATCATTCACGTTGTACATTAATTGTTTCCTCCTCAATTACCATTTTTATCGATAATAATCTGTCACCACTTCTATAAACTTTCAACCACATTCTTCTTCCATACTTCATTCAAAATTATACCTACACCATTCCTACGACTCACTTTATCAATGTACCAAAGTTTATAACCATCAATATCCTTAGCCTTTTCACATACCCATTTAGTCTCTTGTAGACATAAAATGTTTATCTTTCTATCCCTCATCACACATATTACCTCCCAAGCTTTGCCTTTTAAGGTTCCAATATTCAACGTACTAAATCTAATCCTACACTCATTCATTTGCTTCTTTATATATCTTTTCTTTTGTAAAATGCTAGACGATGACATATTGCAAAAATGGTTGTGTGTGTCCATACTTTAGGATTAGACAAATTTTTACGTTGGCTGTCGAAGCCTAACACAACCTACTCTTTTTATCCGGGCTTAGGACCGGCTATATTATAGGCAGAGTATTGCTTACAATAATAACAGAATACAATATAATAGTAACACTAAACACTAATAATAATTAAACTAGCACAAATAATAACAAATAAAAAAATCGATAAAAAAAAATCACAATACAATAAAATAATAACACAATACAATAAAACCATAAAATAAAATAAAATATTTTATCAAAAAAAAAAAATAAATAAACAAATAAATAAATAAATAACAATATACAATAAACAATAAAACAAAACAACCACAATATTCAACAATAAAATAAAACAATAATTAATAAATATACTATGAAAACAGAACAATACAATGCTCAACAAACAATATACAAAGGTTAAGATATACATGAGAAACAAAAGATTTAATAAAACTATGCAAATTTAGTAAAATGCCTTGAAAAGAAAATCAAAATTAATTCATTTTGATATATTGAGGAGGAGAAAGATTATAAGAAATGAGAAATGAGAGGAAGCAATTAATAAATAAATAAATAAATAACAATATACAATAAAACTAATTAATAAATCAAACAACAACAATGAATGAATAAATAAATAAATAACAAATAAATAAATGAATAAATAAATAAATAACAATATACAATAAAACAAAACAACATCAATGCTCACAATAAAATAAAATAATAATTAATAAATCAACAGCTATAAATATAATATATATAATATGTGTATATAAAGAAAGGAAGCAATAATTAAAAACTAATCTAATATATCGTGTACATGAAAACATGGAAAACTGTTAAGCACAAAAAACAAAGAACAAGTCATAAACCAATTCCTAAATAAGTGCAAAAGAAATCTAAGTAATAACCACCAAACGGATTATATCCTAAAAGTTAAAGTATACCTTTAGTCCCTTATGTTTGTATGAAGTTTCAATTTAGTCATTTATCTTTGAAAAGTACACTTTTAGTCCTTCAAATCTAACATTGTTACCCAACTTAACGGAAATTGTTGACTCAGCAAACTTAAGTGATGACTATTCAATTAAAAGTGCGCACATGATTATAGTCTATCTTTTAATCTTTAATTTTTAATTTTTATTTTTATTTTTATTTTGTTTAAAATTTCAGAAATATTTATATTATTTAGTATTGTGGGTTTATATAATATTGTGGAATGTATCTTTTCATCTCTAAATCCAAGGAAAACAAGACCAGGTACGTACTTATGTAATCTCACTCTTTAATTCTGTTGAAGATTAATTTAAGATGGATTAGTTTTTTTTTTAATTATTGTTTGATGTTTGATTAATTATTTATTTAATAATTTAGGATATAATCCGTTTGGTGGTTATTATTTAAATTTCCTTTGTACTTATTTAGGAATTGGTTTATGACTTGTTATATATATATATATATATATATATATATATATATATATACCTGCTTAACAGTTTTCCACGTTTTCATGTACACGATATATTAGATTAGTTTTTAATTATTGCTTCCTTTCTTTTATACACACACATATTATATATATTATATTTATAGCTGTTGATTTATTAATTATTGTTTTATTTTATTGTGAGCATTTTTGTTGTTTTGTTTTATTGTATATTGTTATTTATTTATTCATTTATTTATTTGTTATTTATTTATTTATTTATTTTATTGTTGAGCATTGTTGTTGTTTTGTTTTATTGTAGGCTAAAGTATGTTTTTGGTCCCTTAACTTTGGAGAAAATCATGTTTTGGTCCTTTAACTTTGAAAAGTGTGTTTTTGGTCCCTTAATTTTGGACAAAGTCATCTTTTTAGTCCTTTAACTTTGAAAAGTGTGTTTTTAGTCCTTTTAAATTTGGTTTAAGTATGTTTTTGGTCCCTTAAGTTTGCAAAAAGTCATGTTTTAATCCCTTAATTTTGAAAAGGAAGGGACTAAAAACATTTTTATTCTTTTTTTAAATGACTAAAAACATTACTTTATCAAAGTTCAAGGACAAAAAACACATTTTTCAAAGTTAAGGGACCAAAAACACACATTCTCCAAAATTAAGGGACCAAAAACACACTTTTCAAAGTTAAGGGACCAAAACATAACTTTGTGCAAACTTAAGGGACCAAAAACATACTTTAGCCTTTATTGTATATTGTTATTTATTCATTCATCCATTCATTTATTTATTTATTTTATTGTTGAGCATTGTTGTTGTTTTGTTTTATTGTATATTATTATTTATTTATTTATTTATTCATTTGTTATTTATTTATTTATTATTTTATTTATTTAATTGTTGAGCATTGTTGTTGTTTTGTTTTATAGTTTTATTGTATTGTTTTATTATTTTATCGTATTGTGATCATTGTTTTATTATTTTATCGTTTTTTTATTGTTATTATTTGTGTCAACTTCATTATTATTAGTATTGGATCTATTTTATTGGATCTATTTTATTGTTTTGGATCATTATTATATAACGTTTGTTTTTTGTGACTTCGTGTCATGCTTGGTTATTTACCCCCGTGTGACTGTGTGTACACGGAATATTCCGCCTATATTTATAGACGGTCCCTAGTCCGGATAAAGGAGTAGGGTTGTGTTAGGCTTCGGCAGCCAACGTAAAAATATGTCGAATCTATTGAGCATGGAAACACGCATTGTTTCTATCAATATGTCATTGCTTAGTTCTTCACAAAGGCTATCATACTATCATGAGAAAAGGCATATAAAGAAACAAAAGGTTCAAAGAAGAGAAGTGGATGAGCAGTAAGAATAATTGAAGAAAGGGTATGGAATCACTGCACAAGAAGGAGAGGAAGACCAAAGAGATCTTTTGATGAAATGTTTATCTCCAAGCATGACTATTGATAGAGCACAATGACCATGTAGCCGACCCCATCTAATTGGGATAAGGTTTATGTTGATGATGATGATGATGATGATTCAATTAAAAGTTGGCCACATCATCCACACCGTCGACCGCATCATCCACACCGTCGATCACATCATCCTCACCGTCCATTTTCGCAATTCCAATTTTGATTTCTCCACTCTTTCTCTCGTCACCCCTCATCTCTTCTCCTACCACCTCCATTTCTCCAAAATCTCACCGTCTTCAACTTCTTACGCCGCGAAATCCGCATCTCTGTCGAAGAATCCCACAATTTTCTCCTCAAAACTCTAATTTGTTGCTTTCTGAAACTATGACTTCGGCCGACACTCCAATTTCTCCATCAAATTGGAATTGAGAAATTGAGCGCGCATTTGTTGGATGCGAGGGTGGAGAAGTTGTTGAGGAATGTGAGATTTTTGGAGAGTTTAGGGTTTAAGTATGGGGAGATGAAGAATGTGTGTGAGGTGTCCGGCGATTTTGGGAGTCATGTCTATGAATCTTCGTCAGAAGCAAATCAGTAACTCTCATCTTGTTGTTCATCTCTTCATTCTCTTTCTCCTCTCCTCTCTGAATTAATGTTAATTCATAAATATGAGCACATGAATACTGATAGAAAAACCAGCAGTCATGATTCCTTTTCAAATTTGGTTAAATTTGTAGTAGAAATTGTCATATATTGTTTTCCCTTTCGGTAAATTAAATGTGTTTTGATATTGATGCAACAAGTTTGTTTGCCAAGTTATAACGAACAACCATGGTTTGTTTGCAGATGTAGCAGGAACAAAAAATTAGCAACTTGCTTACTGGAGATAGCAAATGGTTTTCATCATGATTAATTTGGGATGATTTTTAATTGGGATGATTTTTAATTGTCATGATTTATTTTTAATTGAGATGGTTTTTGATTGTCATGATTGATTTTATTTGGTTTGTTTGTCAAGTCTTTATTTGGGATGATTTTAATTGTCATGATTAATGATTTAATTTTTTACTCAAAATAATATATATTATGCCTCGTCAGCTTTTAATTGAACAGTCATCATTAAAATTTGATGACTCAGCAATTTCCGTTAAGTTGAGTAACGGTGTTAGATTTGAAGGACTAAAAGTGTACTTTCCAAAGATAAAGGACTAAATTGAAACTTCATACAAACATAAGGGATTAAAGGTATACTTTAGCCTATCCTAAATTATTAAATAAATAATTAATCAAACATCAAACAATAATTAAAAACTAATCCATCTTGAATTAATCTTCAACAGAATTAAAGAATGAGATTAAGTAAGTACGTACCTGGTCTTGTTTTTCTTGGATTTAGAGATGAAAAGATACATTCCACAATATTATATAAACCCACAATACTAATAATATAAATATTTCTGAAATTTAAATAAAATAAAAATTAAAATACAAATTAAAAATTAAAGATTAAAAGAGAGACTATAATCATTTGCGCACTCGCCATAAAACTCGGGATGTGAGTAATGTTATTTTGCACATGAAAGGTTCTAAAATCCAAAGGTTTAAAATGTGTGTGTGTGTGTATATATATATATATATATATATATATATATATATATATATATATATATATATAAAATCCAAACAGTAAAAATCTTGCCCACTCACCATAAGACTCGGAATCTGGTTAAGGTTAAGTTTGTACATGCCATGTTCCAAAAAATAAAATAAAATAAAATAAAATCCTGCACACTCGCCATAAGACTCGCAATGCGGGCAAGATTAGTCTATACACGCAAACGTCCCAAAAATCCAAACAGTAAAAAAAAACGGTGTGAATAACTGTAAGCTTGTTTTTCGCCATAATACGTGTGAATATTGTTAGACTGTTACATGCACCAACGTAAGAGAGATGAAGGAAAAGAAGAAGAGGCCGCCGGAGTAGTTTTTCGGCAACCAGAGCAATCGCCGATGGGAAAAATCCGATGGCGAAACAGTAAATTTAATCGAAATCTCTAGAAACATGTAATACAGGTTTAATCCAAGAAAATGCTTCAGTTTTCTCCATTTACTTCCCATGTTTATGCAAAACATCTCGATAAACAAGTAGTGTTTTATGAATTGAGTCTCAAAATTATGATACTGATAATAAAAATGTTTGAAGAATTGTGATAATATAAAACATGGTGGAAGAGGAATCGATTTAGATAGATTGCATGAATTGAAAATTTATTGAGACACAAGAAATAAAATTCAATGAAACTCATTAAGCTACATCTCAAGAAAACTTAGAAAATACATATTGTGTGAAAATCTACAAGCTAAAATATGGACAAATCAATCATCAAGTCAGGAGCTTTAGGATATTTTACACAAAAAGTAAATATAAATTTACATACCCTTCATACTAAAACTTATTACCTTTAAAATAAAACAATAAATCTTCAATTCTTATGAAATAAAAAGCAATAAATTTGTGCTGAAATTCAAAATGTAAAATATATTATATATAAGCCTACTTTGAGAGATGCTTGTATTTAAATAGGCTAAATATATTAATGAAATATAGAAGGGAGAAAGTAAAGAAAAGGCGTAGGGACGTACATACCTTACCCAGATAGATGTAATAAAATCTATCATCAAAATGTTACCTTTGTCAATAGAAACAAAGCTTCTGGTAATAGCACCAAGCAGTTCCAAACTTCCAATATCATCAAATTGAAATCCGTGCTATTGCGAGGAGCCGATGATGAGGGATTGAGACGAAGTATTTTTGGTCTAATTATTTTTTTATTTTTTTTGGAGAGGAATAATAATAGAAGTAAAACTGTTTAACAGCTAAATAACTCTACTAAATTCCTTCTTATAAAGAATGTAGTAAATGTGGCCGTATAAAAAGGATAGGCGAAAATACTATCACTATGGTCCTATTATAAATTGCCTCCAATCATTTCACAATCACCCTAAATACTATCACTATGGTCCTATTATATATTTATATATATAGTCCTAAATATAAGACCTAATTACATTTTTTGTCACTTTTTTCCCAAATTACCCTTCTTCTTCTTAACAACTCTTTTTTTATAGTGGAAGACCTACTAAGTAATTAAATCAATTAAGGATGAGTATTATTGGAAAGACATCTAAAATTAAGTCTTCTTTAATCTCCCCAAAAAAAGTTATCTATGTCCTATATTTAGGACCGGAGGGAGTATAATTTTTGAAGATATGGGTCTCACTTTTAAAAATAAAAAAATCACTCATCCTACTCCCTCTCTCTCCTCCATTCTTTCTCCTCCATTCTTAGTTCTTCCCCTCACCCAATTCCACCGCCCCTCCCTCTTCTTCCTCTTCCTCCTCCCATTTTCCTCCACTAAAAATTCCAAAACTGAGAATCCCCAAATCATAATTTGGAAAACAAAAATAAGAGAATACCCCATGCCTTTTGTTTTCCAAATTTTGACCTGGGGATTCTCAGTTTTGGAATTTTTAGTGGAGGAAAATGGGAGGAGGAAGAGGAGGAAGGGGGGGGGGAGAATTGGGCGAGGGGAAGAACTAAGAATGGAGGAGAAAGAATGGAGGAGAGAGAGGGAGTAGGATGAGTGATTTTTTTTATTTTTAAAAGTGGGATCCACATTCTCAAAAATTATATTAAGTAAGTTCCTAAGGGTATTTTAGTATTTTCCAGTAGCTCAGTGATCAAATTGAACTTTTTTTATTGTTTAGTGGCAAAAATGAGACCGTTTATTGTTCGTAGGCCAAATTGATACTTCCATAATAGTTCAGTGGCCAGAATAACCTTTAACCCTTTGTTATTTAAGTATTGAATTAACTTCGATTTCAATCACGCTTCCTGCCCCATTTTATAAGATTCAAGCATCACGGATTGCTGCTGCTGCTGCGTTTTTTACAAGCTAATGTCATTTTGTTACATTCGAAAATTTTAACTTTAATAAAATTGCTTATTCGTTTGTACTCTGCACCAGAAGGTGAAAAAGCTAAGTAACTATAATAATATGCGTACAAACTAAATTATTAAGTGAAGAATCAAGTGTTTTGAAAAAGTACTAGTTGTTAGTTGATATCAGTTGGTAGTTTACAACTAAAATTAAGAAAGTCTAATGAGCTTGAGGTGTTGGTATGATAATTTTCAGCAAGCCAGCAAATGACAAATGAACAAGAAATGTATTTGACCACAAAAAGGAATAACAAAAAGTTTCACCATAATCTTTTAAAATGTTGCCAACAACCCAAACAAAAAATAAAGCAAATAAAGGGAACATAGATGGAGAAATTTGTATGTGATCACATCATTTGTGATCTGACCAATCATAAGCAAACACTTCAAAAATATTTCCATCTGATGTGGTGCATTTAAAAGTCTTGGTTGTTTTTCAGAAAAACAAAAATTAGAAGTGTTTGCTTATTGATTGATGAGAACACAAATGACTTGGTAGTTCACACAAGAATGCCTCCACATTGATGGACTAAAACTAAAACAAAACATAAAAACTAATGTAATGTCTGGAATGTCTTCAGATAGACTCAGACTTCAGCAGGTTTGCTCTCTGGAATCTTTTCTACATCCACAAATGTATCCTGATGGCGCTGACCAACGTAACTCTTCCAGAACCAGTGCTTCTCAAACAAGAGATAAATCTCTTCAATGGGAACCTGCTTTGTCTCGGGCAACAATTGCCACACCACAGTGACCATAATGACGATCAATGATGCAAACAGCACGAAGATGCCCCACTTTAGATGGCAAAGTGAAGCTAGAAATAGTTGTGCCACCAATGCTGTGAAGATCATGTTCACACACACCACCACACTCTGTGCAGACGACCTTATCTCCAATGGGAATAGCTCGCTCGGAACTAGCCACCCCAGTGGGCCCCACGACCTTCCATATGCCAACACAAACGCGAATATTACAAACACCAAAAACCCTGCTAATGGTTTGCTTATCTCTTTCCCGTTTCCAAAGCTGGTAGCCAAAATTGCAGCCACAATTATCTGCACAACAAAATTGTGAGGAGTAACGAAAATTGGAAAAACTGAAAAAAAAAAGTGAGTATGTTCTCATCACTAAGGGTCCTTTGATTGCAGGAATGAAAAGTTAAGAATTAGAAAGTGAAAAGTTGAAGATAGAAAGTAGAGGTAAATTAAGTAATGATGAGAAAGTAAGGTTTGTGGGCCATAAAAGTGTGAGATGAAGAGAAAAAACTTGTGGGCCCCAGGATATATGTAAATTACAAAAAAAACCTCAACTTTCTTTACTTTCACTTTCCTTCCAACTTTCTTTGTGTAACCAAACGGACCCTAAGGATTCTAAATCATTGAAATCACATATACGAGTACATCTGCAATGATGAGTTTTTTTTTATGGGCATCATTGAGATGAGTAGAGAATGTTACATACCATGCAGACAATCATTTCAAGACCGGATTCAATGAAGAAAAATCTCCTTCCTTTTTTGTCAACCCAAGTCATGGAGAGGCAAGCGCCAAGAATGAGAGCAACACTAGAGATGAGTGAGGAAAGAAGAGAAGCATTATTGCCCCAACCAAGACTTTGGAATATGACGGGGGCATAAAAGAGAATGGAATTGTTCCCTGTGAGCTGCTGAAAAGCAGGAATACACAGAGCTCCAAGCACAACCTGAGGCCTATACTTCCTCTCTAAAAGGCTACTAAATGGTTTCGTTATGGCCTGTGCTTGTTTGCTTGCATCTTTCAAGTCTTCAAACTCAGCATCAACATTATCTGTGCCTCTCACTTTCTTCAGCACTTGTTTTGCTTCCTCTAGTCTTCCTTGTTCCACAAGACTGTTTGGTGTCTCTGGGCAAAAAATTCCTCCTAACAACATGAGGATTGCTGGCACAGCCGCCAAACCCAGTGAGATTCTCCATCCGTGGGGATGGACTCTGTCTGTGAAATAGTTGATGACATTTGCCACCAAGATTCCGGAACATGTTGTGAATTGAAACAGTTGGTTTATTAGTCCTCGGATTCTTGCTGGTGCCATCTCTGATAGGTACAGAGGTACAGCCTAACAATCAAAAAAATCAACATCAATCATATAATTTCATCATCACAGTCCATTACTCATTAATGTTTGAACCTTACTTAAGTCAAGTTCATTTCTCTGGGTTCTCAAGTTTTTTTAATATAGGAGTGACAATTATCGAACCTGGAGAAATGAACTTGATGTAAGTTTTTCCCGTAATGTTTTACATGTATAATATGATTAGACTAAGCGTTTAGTTTTACTCTTTTTTTCCCTTTTATCATATACTATCAAGTGATATTGGCAGCCCTTTGCCATTGAGACCTGCCCTATTTTTTTTTTTGTTTTGATAAAAAGACCTGCCCTAATTTATCCGATCTGATCTTATTACTCTATCACTACAATTCTATTTATCTAATTATTTTTATTATCAGATATTTATCTGATTTAATTTAATTATATTAAAATTGTTGATTGCCAAATATTTATTTGCGGGGTGAAGAAGGAAATTAATTATATTAATTATTAAGGAGAAGGAAAATAAAAGCTAGATTTATAAGTTGATTTGGATATATTAAAATTGTTGATTTCCAAAAATTTATTTGCGGGTGAATTAAATTGATTATATTAATTATATTAAATATTTAATGAGAAGGAAAATAAAAGATAGATTGATATGTTTATTTGGAATGACCAAATATTCAAAAATTCAAATTAAAATACGAAATTTTCCTTAATCCTCTTTCCTAGAGAATATAAGGGAGTTAGTTATGGACTAATATCTATATCTAGTCTTTCCAAAATTGATATTTTTTTACCATTTCCAAAATTGATATTTAAACATTTAGTTCGGCTAAATATTTTTTCCCTAAAAATTCTCTAAGGAGAACTCTCTTTTTTGAAAAAAATTGAAAATTCTAAATCTGACTCACTTTTTTTCTTATTAAATAAATATTAGTAATATTTTTAATTTTTAAATTAAAAAAACTGATACAGATTTATTAGATTGGATTCAAAACAAAAAAGATAGGAACAAATGGATGGCCAAAAATAGCAGGAACGTAACAAATAAATATTTGAAGCAAAAAGATAGGAACAACTATTTTTAGTAGGTAGTACCTGATTGCCAAATCCGATGCCACCTCCTAGGAGGATCCTACCGATGATAAGCATGGCAATGTTCTGAGCAGCTGCATTTAGAATAGCCCCTGCCAGAAAGCTGAGAGCACCCATCATAATACTCACTCTTCTTCCATACTTTCTCGTAACGTGCGAGGCTAAAAACGTAATCACCAGCGCCGCAAAATAAAGCGACGAAGTGAACAAAGTCAGAATCTGGTTGTCATATTTGCAATAATCTGTTTCCGTCAGATGTGCATGCTTCCTCTCATACACGTGTGGGAAAAATTTGATCAAGAAATCATCCATAGATGTCACCCCTCCTGCACAACACAAATAAAAACACGTCCATCATTATCATTACTATTTACTAGTAATAAGAAAAGAACCGCAAAGAATGATAAAAAATAATGGATACGAGGATTCAAACGTTAAAAAACATTATTATTATCTATAATGGTATGATAAAACATATGTATATTGATGTATGTACCTGAAACACCAAGATCATAGCCAAAAAGAGAACCCCCAACAGCTCCAACAACACAACTGAAGATTAAGTAACGAGTGATCTTGTACTCGTACGAGGCAGCCCTCGCGCTCACCCTCGTATCTAACGTTCCTCCTGCCATTTTTTTCCCTTTCTCTTAGCTTCTTTTTTTTTTATCAGACTTTCTCTTAGATATGATTTTGTGAAATACCAGATGTTTATTTATAGGTGTTGGGGTCGAGTCACACACTTAGTCCAGTTTATACCGATACTTACGAAAACGGAACGAGAATATCTCGGTTTAATTAATTTTTTCAATTTTTTATAAATTAATTACTTTTTTGGCTAAAGTATGTTTTTGGTCCTTTAACTTTGGAGAAAAGCATGTTTTGGTCCCTTAACTTTGAAAAGTGTATTTTTGGTCCCTTAATTTTGGACAAAATCATCTTTTTAGTCCTTTAACTTTGAAAAGTGTGTTTTTAGTCCTTTAAAATTCGGTTTTAGTATGTTTTCGGTCCCTTAAGTTTGCAAAAAGTCATGTTTTAATCCCTTAATTTTGAAAAGGAAGGGACTAAAAACATTTTATCCTTTGTTCAATGGACTAAAAACATTACTTTATCCAAAGTTAAGGACAAAAAAACACACTTTTCAAAGCTAAGAGACCAAAAAACACACTTTCTCCAAAATTGAGGGACCAAAAACACACTTTTCAAAGTTAAGGGACCAAAACATGACTTTGTGCAAACTTAATGGACCAAAAACATACTTTAGCCTACTTTTTTTAATAATTTAAGAGATTTAATTGACGATTTAATTAATTTATTCTGTTAAAAATTGTATTCGAATAATAGCTATTTTCCCCTATTTTTAATCACAAAAATCTGGGGTTTGTTATAAAAAATAACGTTATGAATGATAACCATTTCCCTATCCCCATATTTATAACAGACTTTCGATAAAAAAATATTTATAACAGACTTTCCAACCAAAAAAAATATTTATGACAGACTCTTTTCGTTGTTAATAGTTATAGCGTGAGTCACTCATGAGTTGTTAAAAACAGTAGAATTTTTTTAATCAGAATTAAAAACAGTAGTATTTTTTTTTATCAGAAAAAAAAACAGTAGTATATAACTTACACATCCAGTAATAAAAAAAGATGCATGCTTTAATCTGATAAATTTAAAGGATATAGATTATATGGCATATGAATGTAACTATATATGTTTTCATCATTTTCAGTTTTAACACATTAATAAATGTTAATAAAAATTTGATAAATCTTCTATAAATAGAAGAAAATAATTTTATTTGTTTACAAAAAGTATGAGAGAATCTTCCATTGCCTATCTTTAAAATTATATGAAATGAGATTTGTACTCGTAGATCATTTAATGAGTCAATGCTGACTATGATATTTATCTCAATAGATAAACACAAAATAATAACTAGGAGTCTAGGAGTATAATTTAATTTATCATCAAAATTCAGAAACGATGTTATGAATGACATTTAACAGTATTTATTTTCCTTATATTAAAAAACAGTATTTATTTTACCAAATTTGCAAAGATGGTTGATAAGTGGGAGTGGGATCAAAACACGGATATGTCTGTGAAATCCCATAACAGTGAGTTTTGCTACATTTCTTATGTTTTTAATTTATAAGGCTCACGAATACTTCATCTGGTCTGCAATATAAGCAATATAAGAATTCATTCGTCCAAACAAGCTTATTAAGAAAACATGTAAAAGTTAGTTGAGAAGAGATAAATACATAAGCATTAATAAATAGAATGGAAAGTTAGAGACAAAGTAAGGAAAAATACATTAAATGAGAAGATCGAGAATATGACCTAAACTCTTATATTTTGGACCAAAACCGTTCAAACTTTAGTCTCTTATATTACTAACCGGGGGAGTACTTTGAGGAGTGGAAGACACATGTTTATCACATCCAGGGATTTTTTTTTGATAAATTATCATCCAAGGATTTATATGTATGATTGTTTATATGCATGAAAATCTTTTGGAAGATTAAGACAAACTTAAATGATATGTGTGTGTGTGTGTGTCTGTATGATTGTTATATGATTAATGTGAACCAGCTTATTCTGTAAATGATTTGCTCAAATCACCTGAATTATCAATTATAACCTATCATCATCTACTAGTTTGCTTGTTGACAGCCTGAGATCAACGACATAGCATAAAGTTATTTGCTTTCATAGCATAATAACGTTATTTATTTATGGGTTAATATGCAAATCCACCCCTGAAGTATACCAAAAGGTGCAAATCTGCCCCTCACATATTTTGAGATGCAATTTTAACCTGGAAGTAATAATTCAATGCAATTTTACCCTTCTGTCAATTAAAGGTGTTTATTTTAATGCAAAATGACCCAAATGCCCTCCTCATTATATTCTCTCTTCTCTTCAACCTCCCACCTCAAACCCCAACCACCACCACCACCACCCCCCACCACCACCACCTCCGCCCAAACCCCCCAACCACCGTCGTCGCCCACCCACCCAACCACCACCACCACCCCAACCCTCCCCCGCCGCCCAACCACCCAACCACCACCACCACCACCCTCCCCTGCCACAACCACCAAAGCAGTACGCTTGTGTGGGAGACTTTCCTCACTGAGTTTCAAGTCTTTAGAGAAAATTGCAGTGAGGTTAATAATCCTTCATGCAACTTCTTGTGGAATCAAGTGCAATAACTTCTCTTTGTTGAGATGGGTTTGTGGGGATGGTCGACGTTCTCGGATCGGATTAGACAAAGCAGAGAAGATTATATTTACTGCTGCTCATTCCAAACTAGAGAAGAGGGATTTTTCCAGTGATGAAGATAAAGAGGCAGGGGTATTATTTAGCTTACAAAGGGTTGGGGCAGTGGTTGTTGTAGTGGGGGAGGGTGGTGGTGGTGGTTGGATGGTTGGGCGGCGGAGGAGGGTTGGGGTGGTGGTGGTGGTTGGGTGGGTGGGCGACGACGGTGGATGGGGGGTTTGGGCGGAGGTGGTGGTGGTGGTGGGTGGTGGTGGTGGTGGTGGTGGTGGTTGGGGTTTGGGGTGGGAGGGTTGAAGAGAAGGGAGAATATAATGAGGAGGGCATTTGGGTCATTTTGCATAAAAATAAACACCTTTAATTGACAGAAGGGTAAAATTGCATTGAATTATTACTTCCAGGTTAAAATTGCATCTCAAAATATGTGAGGGGCAGATTTGCACCTTTTGGTATACTTCAGGGGTGGATTTGCATATTAACCCTTTATTTATATGTAAATCACGCTATTATCATTTTTAGTGTGAGTTGTAAAACAAAATATAAGTCATATATTATTAAACTCGCGAGTTGGTTCTCCGATTCACCTTCTTTATGACTCTATCTAATCAAAATGTATCACGGGTCACTTAAACCTTTTATTGCCTTTAAACTAACTCGGTAAAAACTCACGAATTTACATGTGTAATATACTGTTTTTACCTTTCTACTTTATTGGAATTCATGTTAAATTGCTCAAAAACTCATTATAATTATTTTTATTTAACCATATTTAATGAATTTATATAAAATTCATAAAATCACATGTTGATAAAGTAGGAATGTTGATATATTTAATACAACTATTTTATAGATATATAAAATTTATTCTCTATTCAAGTTGTTGTTATTTTTTTACATTTTTAATTTTATTTAATTATACACTGAAAAGTGAAAACATGTATTTATTAATAAAAATAAACTCTTACATATCTATGATTAGAGTTTACGATCTGATTTTATATTTTTCTCACGAGTCTCCTCAAACTCACAAGTTTGACAAATGACAACCTTAGACACACGTTCCATCTCCCGTATAACATACAGAGTAAGAAACTTGTTGAGAATTAAATATGAGAAAAGTAATGGGTCAAGAGGTTAAAGGTTAAGCAGTCACAGTCTAGAATTAGGCTGATGGTCTATGAGTGATTGTTTCAGAGCTCGGGGTTTATATGGTAAGCGCTAAGCAATGATTATATATATATATACTACTATGACATTGACAATGATTATATCATAATTCGCATGTAGGAAGGAAGTGGAGATTTTTAGTTAAAATAGTTAGGTATATAAGTTGTCCAAATAAATCCGTCTCCACATTATTTTGTTACTTTTTAATTTTTAACAAAGTAAGAAACTTAAATAACATGGTAGAGCTCATAAAGAAAACATTTTAAATTGATAAAATATATTATTGATAATTTGTTTTCATCATGTTAATATGATGACATAAACTAAAATATACTACCTCCGGTCCTAAATATAGGACCTAGATAACTTTTTTTTTTGAGAAGTTAAGGTTGCAAAATAGTCTATTAAATCATGACATATGTAATATATTTTTAGATTATCCATTAGTTTATAAATAAAATAAACTAGTTTAAGGGAAAAAATTAGGTAAATCAATTTATAATTAACTTATTTTGCTTTTTTCTAGGACTTTTCAAAAAAGTCATCTAGGTCCTATATTTAGGACCGGAGGGAGTATTTTTTAATAAATAATATGCATAGGTCAGCCTCTCATGCCTAATAATGAAATATTTTATGAGGCTTGAACCTAACCTATTTAGTACTCCCTCTAGTCCATAATATAAATGCCTAAAATGTGAATGTTTTTTTTTCCAAAATATAAGAGATCATCTTACATACTCTCTTCATTTGATGTGTTTCTCCAACTTTGCCTCTAACTCTCTTTCATATTAATTGGGCTAAAGTATGCCTTTGGTTCCTTAACTTTGGAAAACGCCATGTTTTAGCCCATTGACTTTGAAAAGTGTGTTTTTAATCCCTTAACTTTGTACAAAGTCATCTTTTAGTCCTTTAAATTTGAATAGGGAAGTATGTTTTTAGTCCTTCCGAATTGCAGGGTCAAAGTATGTTTTTGGTCACGTAACTTTGTACAAAATCATGTTTTAATCCCTTAATTTTGAACAAGGAAGAGACCAATAATATACTTTAGTTTTTTTTAAAGAACTAAAAACATCACTTTGTCCAAAGTTAATGGACCAAAACAACACTTTTCAAAGTTAAAAGACCAAAAACACATTTTTCAAAGTTAAATGACCAAGAACACACTTTGTCCAAAGTTAAGGGATAAAAAACATACATTTCAAAGTTAAGGGACTAAAACATGATTTTCTCCAAAGTCAATGACCAAAAACATACTTTAGCCTATTTATTAATATGTATGCAATTCTCTCTCTTAATTTTGGCAAAAAAATGTAATTCTCTCTCTTAATAGCATCACAATAAATATGGGTAATATTGAAAAAAAACATTAATTTCAAACACTCAACTAAGTTTTACATGTTTTTTTAAAAACTTGTTATAGAGACTGAGCTCTTATATTATAGACAGAATGTAGTAAAATATAGGCTTCAAAAAAGCTTAGACTTGGGCATGCGGCCTATGAGGTTGGACTTGGGTAGGCACAAAAATAAGCCAAGCCTAAGGTTTATGTCAGGTGGTCTAGCTCGTTTCAACTCATCATAGTCAATGATGCGAACATAAAGAATTAAAAGTTTATTTTATCTATTTTAAATTCATTCTTTTGTTTAGAAGCTGCATATGATCAAGATATAGTAATCAAATTTGGATAAAAAAAGTTATAGTAACCAATCAATGACTTCAAAATTTGGTTTTTACACTTTTGAAAATTTTTAGCATATAAAATATGAATTATACATATGCAGATATGTATGCATAACTAATGAGATGTTAAGATATACTACCTTCATTCCTAAATATAAGATCACTTTCCTAATTTGATTAGAATAAGGATAATGTAAATTAAGGTAGTTATTAACACATGATATTACCAATTTATCCTAACTATATACTTTTATCTTCACTCTCTCACTCTTGCTTGTTTATGATAGACAAGTATTATTAGGGTTTATTTTTGGAAAAAGTTGAGAAAATAAAAAGTCACTTATATTTAGGAACAAATTAAAATTTGAAAGTGAACTTATATTTAAGAACAAAGAGAATAATTAACTTCTTGAAAAAGTATTAATTAACTTTAATATGATTTGAATACTTTTCATATGAGTTCATATATATATATATATATATATATATATATATATATATATATATATATATATATAGACACACACACATATATACATATATATATATACCTATATATATATATACAAATATATACACACACACACACACACACACACACACACATATATACATATATATATATATATATATATATATATATATATATATATATATACATATATATATATACCTATATATATATATTGGGGGGGGGGGGGACTAACTATGTTATTACTTATCAATTAGCCTCGTCCCGTATGAACATATTTTGTGTATATGTAAGCTCAAAATTCCTTTGATGTTGCATTAATACGCTATAAATAATTATTGACGCCCTTAGTTCCAGGCCAGTATTAAAGTTTATTATCTGTTTAATTAATAATTCCTCATGAGAGAGTTCTTTCTGAACCAGTGCTCTTGAACAAATACTTGTATGTATAGCTTATGGAATACTTGACAAACCCAAATTTAACACTTTCTCTCCGTTTGCAAACAATATAACGGCCATTTTTAAAATTATTTACATAGAATAAAAAGTTGATTAGTTTATTGAAACTTTTGATGCATGTAACATATGAAAACAACGGCAAACATTTTGCTGGAGTCCATGCACGTTTAAACATGTATGGTTCGATCACTCCATACATTTGCATGGAGACATTTCCGAGATATGTTTGCGTGGATGTGTGGGGTTTATGTTTCTAGTTTAACCTTGGGCATGTGAAATGTTGAACTCATTGTTAATAGTCTCAACTTATTTGGAAAAGTTGAACCCAAAATATTTATTTGAAATACTCTTGTTATTGGTTGTTTATTATAAGGAGACATGACTTTTTTGTAAAATTATTTTTGAAGAAGTCATGTGATACAATTTTGTCATATTTGAATAGTTAATATTTGTATGAAGTATATCTGCATGTAATGTTTTGGTTATTACTCGTCCTAATTAAATGACATATATATTTGGAGAGCTGATAATGGCCCTTAGCATATGGTTTAATTCTAGTCTTTTCATCTTATTAAAAAATAGCAACAAATGATTAAATATATGTTTTCATTCACTTGTTGCTATTTTCATTTTTTTCCCATTATAAAAATTATATTCTTTCTATCCTATAAATAGGACATGCATGTTTTAACGGAGTATATATGTCTAACACGAACATACACCTGCAGCATCTGCAGCGAGGAAATAGAGGATGTGGATCATGTGGTTGGCTACGAACTGTGCTACTGGCACTAGAGCTGGGAAAAGATCGTCCCATATAAAAAAGATGCTGGATTTTTTTCTTCTCTCGAAACCAGTCTTTTTGAGTGGTTCCATTGGAATCTCAATCCAAGATGTATGGGGAGTGATGACGCATTGGAGCCTTTGGCACTCTTTGCTACAGATCATGGGACAATAGGAACGAGATCATTTTCACACAAACGAAACCTTAACCATAACGCCAGAAAATTAAAATTAATCATTCAAGTCTCTGCTTTTGTAAAACACACTGCCAATGTAAACGATCTCTAGGTAATTGCTTTTTTTTGTTTGGCTTAACATATGAATGTCATTTTTTTTGTCAGAGCTTAACATATGAATATCTACAATCATTTCCATTTGAAAATGGTATAAGACATGGTTTTTTGGAAGATTATATATAATATATTAAGATAAGTTATTATTTATAAATAAATTTACTTGAATTTTTTCTCAAAAATAATTTATTGTGGTGATCTGGTTTCTATTTAATAGTGATATAAGTATAACTCATCATTATCTCTGCTTATTAGACTCATTATATTGGTTCTTTTCCCATCAATAATTGTAACACATACACTACCACTTGTTAGTTCAAGAAAAAGAGATGGTCGATCGTCATTCACCGTCAAGGTAAATATGTCCATTTTGATTACTTCAATGGCGGAAATGTCCATTTTTCTTATATTTTTTATGCATGTTTACTTTTTTCTTAGGTGCTTCTATCAGGGAGAAGTTTTTTTTTTTAGATCTCAAAGGCCTAGGAAATATTATTTCAAAGTATTTATGCCCAAAATTTGAGTCTTTAATGCTGTAGAATTATTGTTTCGTAACATATAAACCTCATCTTGACAAAAAAAAAACATGTAAACCCCAAATTTTGGGCATAATTAAATATTACGTAATAAAACTTTCAGGAGATTTAAGATCAAACAATGCAATAATTAATAGTTTTGCCAACTCCTTGGGTAATACTTATTAAATACTCCCTCCGGTCCTAAATATAAGACCTAATTGACTTTTTCTAGAAAATCCTTAAAAAAACAAAATAAATTAATAATAAATTGATTTACCTAATTTTTTCCCTTAAACTAGTCTATTTTACCTATAAACTAATGGATAATCTAAAAATATATCAAATATGTCATCATTTAAAAACCTATTTCGCAACCTTAATCTCTCCAAAAAAATCAATTAGGTCCTATATTTAGAACTGAAAGTAGTATTTAAAAACCTTAACCTTGAGATATATCACAACGATACATGAAAAATATAGACACGATTTTGCTTTGGAGATTTTGGATCCAACAAGTGAGACACGCGTATCACTCCCATTTGTTGTATTTGAAATTGAAATAATTTAATTGATCCCTTTCAAACAAATAATTATAAAGCTCTGGTTTAAAGCTCAAACATTAAATTATTAAAATGATGTTATGATGGTAACGGTCTGAATTGAGACTCATTTATCATGTGATGTAATGTAAATATGGAGTCACTTCTAATTTATAAATGTGATTATTGAAATTTTAAATTTATATGTTGATTAGATCTAGATATTTATGGCTATTTAAAAGAAGATGAAGGATAAAATGGGTTTTAATACATTTAACCCATTCATTTATGCTCAACCCATTTGACACGGGGTTAAAGGGATTGAGGCACATATACAAGCTTACTTAAACCGGTTTAATATTTAACTGGATGGGCTACGGGTTAAGGCCCGAGTTATCTACCTTTCCATAACTTACCCCTGGATTTAAAGGTGGGAATATCGGTCGGCCCACATAGGGCCGGGAGTAAACTGGTCAGGTCCATTTAGGCCCAGTTCCCAAATCACACCCTATTTCTGAAATTCAACCCTCATGCCATCGGGTCGGGCTTATGCCCTCAGGGCCTAGCCCTTTTTCATTTTTTTTCAAAAAACTAAGCCTTTTTTACTTAAAACCATTTTTTTCCTATTTCAGTCTTATTTTTCCTGACGTTTTAGCAAAACAAAATCATCTAATAACATCACAATAAACATAGTCATAAGTCATAACATAATCTGGTAAGTGATAACATAACAACATACACATAATTTGACATTCAAACTAAACAACAAAGTCTTCAAACAAAATCTAAATAACCATTAAACAATAACAATCAACTACAAATAGATCATAAATAGAGCCATCTAAGAGTGCGCTTATAGCCGGTAATATGGCTATGGCCCATCGGGCCGGCCCGTTTTCATGCGAACCCGAGGAGGGCCGGGCTTACTATTATGGTGGAAAAAATGGGAAGCGGGCCTGTTAGGGCCGATGGCCTATGCGGGCCGGGCCGAGGGCCTATACGAGCCGGCCCATTTCCCTATTTTATTTAATTTTTTAAAATATTCATTAAATTATTACAATGCATTATTGGCCAAAAAAAATTATTACAATGCATTTACATATTGATTAGATTTTTAATTGAAGACTTTGTTGTTTATTTTGATTGTCAGATTATGTGTATCATTATCAGTTTATGTTGTAATGTTATCGCTTATCAGACTATGTTATGACTTATGACTATGTTTATTGTGATGTTATTAGATGATTTTGTTTTGCTAAAACCGTAAAACGTACAGGGAGAACAATGTGGAAAGAGGAAAAATGAATTTAGTAAAAAGGGTAGGTTTTTTTTAAACAAAAAGTGCCGGCCCGGCCCGATGGCATGAGGGCCGGGCTTCGAAAATAGGAGACTAAAAGGGGGACCGGGTCTAAGTGGACCCGGCCCGTTTAGGCTCGGCCCGATGCGGGCCGGCCCGTATTCCCAGCTCTAAGTGTGCTTCATAATCACTGTCAATATCATCAACGACATTTGATTGTGCTTCGCTATGAATTGACTTCTTCTCTCCACCGATAAAAATATCAAGTCTTTGCAATTATTAATTTTTTTTAGAAAAAAGTGGGAAACGGGCCTATAAATACGAGCTGACCCTTATAGGCCTGGCTCCCATTTTTCCTTCAAGATAGCAAGCCCAGTCCTTCTCAGGCTTGCATGAAAACGGGCCGGCCAGAAGGGCCAGGCCTGTATTACCAGCTGTACATGAATTATATTCAGGAGAGGCATATTAACCCACATACAAGAAAAGAAGTGGAGATATAAAATATGGATTATTTAAAACAGAAGGAAGTCTTTTTTCTCTTGTGCAAGGCCAAAATAGTCAACGCAGACATAAATCAATTTATGTTGTAGTAAAAGGATGACGTTATCAAAGAAAATGTGTGATGAGTAGGGGATAAGTGATTGGTTTTTGCTCAATTCATTGTATTGCTATGAGGTAATACCTTTGCTATAAATTTGTCTTTCATACGATTTGATTTTGTCCTCACTGTCATTTTAAATTGTTGGCTTTTGTTCTAATAGTTTTATAATATTGTAGCTTGAATCTTATGGTTGATTCCTACATTTTTAATAAGTTGTAGTTTTTGTCTTTGGATTTAACTTCATACCAAATCGTTCTAAAATTTTTTATTACATATACCGAACCAAAATTGGATGAAATTGTTAGATAGAACAATGATATACCTCAATTATTTACAATTATAAGACTCTCTTTCCACAACTTGTCATCACTACCAAATTCAGCAAATATTTAAACGCATAATCTTGTAAATAAAAGGGGAGAATCAAATCAAGACGCAACATACAACCAAAGAAGACAATAAAGCAAAACAGACTTCTAAAAGAGGTGACTGTCTATGATCAAGGATAAGATATTGAACTGCTCTTTCACACCAACCCCACAAAAACTCAACTCAAAACACATTTTAATTTGCTGCAGAACCATGAGCAAGCTTTCTCTTCCTTTTCTCTTCCTTCTTTTCTTCCATGTCACAGCACAACCACAGATGAATGACAGTGCACCTTCAGCAGATGGAATCGAAAATTTCCAACCAAGTTTAGCAGTTGTCATAGGAATACTATGTCTTATGTTTTCACTCACATTCATTCTTCTCTTGTATGCCAAGTTCTGTCAAAGAAGAGCTTCAGCTCACGTTGACCCTCAGAATAATCTCCCTGAACTTGCAAGATCAAGGTCCAGAACATTCTCTGGAATCGACAAGACTGTCATAGAATCTCTCCCTTTTTTCAGATTCTCTTCTCTTAAAGGATTCAAAGACGGTCTTGAATGTGTAGTGTGCTTGTCAAAATTTGAAGATATTGAAATCCTTAGGCTTCTTCCCAAATGCAAACACGCTTTTCACATCGATTGTATTGATCATTGGCTTGAAAGACATTCTAGTTGTCCTCTTTGTAGAAGAAAAGTCAGTTCTGATGATCCCACCATGTTGACTTATTCAAATAGTTTGAGGCTTTTAACAAATCAGTCAGAGAATAATGGTGAAGAACCCAACATAGAGATCTTTGTGCAGAGAGAAGAAGATCAACGCCATGGTTCTTCTTCTTCTTCTTCTAGATTCAGAATTGGAAGTAGCTTTAGGAAATCTGGGAAGGGTATAGTTATTAAAGAAGAAGAATTACCAATCCAAGAAGAAGAAGAAACAGATGATGATGTTGGTGGTGGAAAGTTTTATCACAAACATAACCACAAGATTACTGTAAGTGATGTGGTGTTCAAGCATCGTTGGAGCAACGTGAGTTCTTCAGACCTTATGTTTTTGAGTTCAGAGATGATTATAGGTTCTGTGAACAGCAAAAGACCTGATCTTTCAGAACCAAATGGTGAGAAGATTCAAGCTTCAACATCAGGAGAAAATGGACATATCATTAATATAAAGGAAAAGATAGAGAGGAAGATATTTTTGGAAGCAAAGGTTGGTGCATTGAACTCAGTTTTAGATTCATCAGATTGTGTGGGAACTTCATCATCTTGTAAAACATCAAAATACGTGAATCCGGGGGACAAAAGGTGCATGTCAGAAATCACTGGTGTGACTAGATTTGAAGATTTGGGTATGAGAGAGGGAGTATTATTGAGGGATTCTTCAATGGTTTCACGTGATGTTAAAGAGGAAAGAAGGAGGCAGCTATGGCTGCCAATTGCCAGAAGAACTGTTCAATGGTTTGTAAACAGAGAGAGATCTCAGCCATTAGATGTATAGTGTTTTTTTCATCAATAATCTGTCACCTTCTCAAGGTATGGTGTGATCTGTTTTGTTTTAAACTTTTGATGAATATAGAGTAGCCATATGTTGATCAACAACTTCATGTAGATTTTATTTTGCAATTTTGTTTAGGAGTATACACTATATGTTGTAGAGAAGCAGAAGATGAACCTCTCTTGTTTTGTCTTTCAATTCTATATTTGGGGTAAACTTTGAATTCAAAACTAAGTATGTCGTTTTAAAAATAAACAAGTTTTAATATCTATATACGAGAAATAGCATAGAAATTTTCTTGTTTTTGTATCTTTTTTAAGAGCAACTATAAAATATATACAAGAATAATTTAAATTAAACGAAGAAAATGGTTCTGTGTTAATAAAAATACGTGTATGTATATTTAGTATTGAAAATGTATTATGATATTATAAAAAAATTATGCATACATTTTGTCCTTTTGCGATATTTTGAAAGTGGGGCAGAACAACCAGAAAAGTATAGGTAGTAGAGATCATAGAAAATATATTGTTTTGAAATTTTTAGCTTTGAAAAAAAAAAATCAGAGTACTTTACAGTAGATGTGTTTCTCACGATTACCGGGAAAAAACCCACATATCTTTTACCTTTTTTACTGCTTAACGTATGAATATTATAGTATTATAATTATAATATAGGTTAAAGTATACTTTTGGTCCCTTATGTTTGCATCAAGTTTCAATTTAGTCTTTTATATTTGGAAAGTACACTTTTAGTCCTTTTTTGTTAACACCTTTAGTTTAACTTAACGGAAAATACTAACTTAATAATTTTAAATGATTATTAAATACTGAAAAAATGTTCAGGTTAAAATATTTGAGTGTAAATATTTTTATATTTTCAAAATTTATCATTTTTGGTTCAATTTCATTATAAAATAATCATTTAAAATTGTTAAGTTAGTATTTTCCGTTAAGTTAAACTAACGGTGTTAACAAAAAAGGACTAAAAGTGTACTTTCCAAACATAAAGGACTAAATTGAAACTTGATGCAAACATAAGGGACCAAATGTATACTTAAGCCTTATAATATAATAAGAAAGGTAAATAATACTAACAACAACAATTATAAAAATTATAATAAACTTAAGCAACAAGTAGCTGATTACATGCCAGCCTGTTTCCACAAATCGAGCATGTTATTTTTCTTCAACTTTATCATCAAGCAATCCAGATATCAAATCAGAGAAGATATCAGTCTCTTGCTTATCTTCTCTAAAGCGTTTGCAAAAGTCAAAAGCAACCTAGAAATTCTACTTTATTATAAGGAGTTAGTGCAAGAATATTAGTTTACCAACGTCAATCATTGAGATATAATTCACATTGTTTAGGCACATGAATTTTTTTTTCATTGGAGTTTTTTTACATGCAAACATTTATTTTCTTGCAAAATCCAAAGACTACCTTAAAAGATACTACCTCCGGTCCTAAATATAGGACCTAGATAACTTTTTTTTTGAGAGGTTAAAGTTACAAAATAATCTATTAAATCATGACATATTGGATATATTTTTAGATTATACATTAGTTTATAAGTAAAATAAACTAGTTTAAGGGAAAAAATTAGGTAAATCAATTTATAATTAACTTATTTTGTCTTTTTTTAGGATTTTTCAAAAAAGTCAATTAGGTCTTATATATAGGACCGAAGGGAGTATTAAATAAATGGACAAACTGATATTGTCAAATTTATATAAAGAAAGAATTTTCTGAAACCAAAATGTTTAAGCATTGAGAAATATTGGTATATTCTAACTTTCTTATGTAACCCTACTATTATTAATGTCAGTTTGCCTTATTCTATATGTATGTGTGTGTGCTCGAACTTATCTACTCTGAATTATTTTTGTTAGAAATCCTTCAATTAATCAAGCAATAACCTCATAGATTACCCTTCACGTGTTGTCCAGTGATAACCGGCCAAGTGGCTTAAAGGGAACCACCAAAAGTCTTCAATTTATAATAAGGAGTTAAAGTCTTCAATTTATAATAATGTATGATTTATAATATAATAATACTTGTTGTAATGGACTTCTAAATATTGAATGCACAATGTGATTAAGTTATGGGGACAGGTGTGATTTGGGTCAATTTCTTGGGTGACAAGTATGCAACATTTAATGGCGCGAGGCATGTAATACTGTAATAGGATGCAACCAGTGACCTATATGTGGGTCCTCTTCCCTTGTCCCAAACAACCTTTCTTTGTCCTAAGCAACCTAAGAAGGCTGCTTCTCCCTAATATAACGAAACACATATCCAGAATCTGCGAGTAAAACAAGGAGCTCTTACACCCGCAAAAATAAAATTTAACACTACTTGCGTTTATTCAAGAAGGACTGTTAAGTCGTCATAATCAGGCTACTATGCATAACTTAATAGCCATTTTAATGGTTGTGGTCCAGTTAATTACATTTGTGTTAGATTAGGTGTGCCTCTCGTCCTTTATCTGATTATAATATTTCCTGGGAATCAACCAGACACAAAATCCTGAGGAGAAACGTGGGGAGTATTATGAACCACGTGATGACATGTTTACATGGTGATGTGATGTTAACCATATCGATCAGTAGTTATAATGCCTCATACCTACTAAACTCTGGCTAAATCTTAATCTGAAATTTTACACTCAATTAATCTCTTAAGTTGATTTGACTTGGAAGGGCTTAGAGCACACATGTTTATCTCCTCTATATTATTGATGTAAAATTGTTGAATAAGCCAAAGACTAAATGGTGCAAAATTATAATGAGACAATTAACCATGACACTATTATTCCATCACCTATTTCTATTTTTTCTTCACATTTTTCATATGTTATATTTATTAATGTTCCTCAAAAATAACAAATAAGAGAGTGCAAATAAAAATAAAAGAATGTGGTTAAGTTATTTTAGTAATACCATATGATTTTAACTAATTTGATCACCATCTTTAATTCAATAAAGTTCTATAAAATATAAATAAGATTAGTATTTAGAACTGGAATGATTAAAATTTTCAACTTTTATGGCTGAAATATAATTACATGTGATAGGTAAATAGATCAAATATCAAACAGAAAATTGATGAAAAGAAAACAAATTTCACCTCAAAATGAAAAAACAAACTTGATCTTGTACATTCTATATATGAAATTTACACAGGAGGGAACTGCCTCCAAAAAAAAGGAAATGACAGATTTCAAAAGCTATATATACCTTACCAACGCTATCTAAAACTTTTAATAAATAAAAGGCAATGACCCTATTTTGCCCTTTAAATAATCATTCTGGACCACTGGGCACCCTAAACTAACACTAGGTGCAATTTTACCCTTGAAGTAACCAAAATGGTCCAATTTTACCCTTCAAATTGTGTGTTATTTTTTTTTTATCAAAATTAGGTAATGTTAGACTTTTATGTTATTTTTTTGTAACATTTTGTCTCAAATCATGAGAATCATTGGATAAGTTTTTAACCGTTTCTTAGTGTTAGTTGTGTTGAATTTGATAATATAACTTATTCATAGTTTATACTTCCACCAAGTCTGATACTATTGTCTCTAGGAGCATTTCTAATAAACGAATTCTGTGAGGTTTAATATGCAATGTATGATACTAAATATTGTCTCTAAGAGCATTTCTAATAAACGAATTCTGTGAGGTTTAACGTGCAATGTATGAAATGTTATTTTTTAAATATAACATCACATCCATGTATATGTATTCGGAATTTTAAAGTGGACGTGTGTCTTAAATGCGATAATAAGGAAGTGAATAGAATTACATCACGTTAATATTTAACTTGGTCGGGAATCAAGCTCCCAAAATAAAAACAAAATAAGAATCAAACTATATCCAACCTCCCTTTTATTAACCCTCACACACAACAAAAAAAGTGCTTAAATAGATTGAGAAGATGGAGAATATTTCATCACCTTGAAAAATATACACAATTATAATGATATTTTTTTCCACACATTTTTTTTTAATGTAACACACTCCTACTTTTTGAACATGACTTTTCTCATAACTATAATAAAATAGGTCTCTAGTACCAGTGAAGAATGGCAAAAGATAGAAAATTAAAAACCCTATGTTTTAGAGAACCTCCGAACGGAAAGTAAAAACCCTATATGCAATGAGGTAACCGAAAAAGAACAAAAGTAATGACCATCACCATTGATGTAAAGATTTATAATTTTTTATCAGAGGGAAAATATATAAGGCAGGGCAACCACCTACCCCACGACCTCCGACTAAATTCAACATTCAACTTCTTTGTTATCTTCTTCGCTGAAATGACCTTGTACGTTGCTTTCTCAGAGGAAGAAGCGCAGGGAGGATGTCTCAACTAATCGCAACTTTCCTATTCAGAGGGTTAAACTGTTATTGTTAATTAGTTATCTTTATTCTATTGTCACCTGTCTCGTGAAATGTAAGTTTTGCTCCTAAATAATACTATGTCCGGTCCTAAATATAAGACCTAATTAACTTTTTTGGAGAGGTTAAAGTTGCAAAATAGACTATTAAATCATGACATATTTGATATATTTTTAAATTATACATTAGTTTATAGGTAAAATAAACTAGTCTAAGGGAAAAAATTAGGTAAATCAATTTATAATTAATTTATTTTGCTTTTTTATATGATTTTCTAAAAAAAGTTAACTATATCTTATATTTAGGACCGGAGGGAGTAAAAAGTTTAGACAAATGGAATGATTTTGAAATTGTATTCACATATTAAGTGAAAATTGGGCCAAACCAACTAACAATATATTAAACCAACATTACTTCATAATGGAAACAACATGGACCAATTTTCTATTTTTTACGTACCAATAACATGGAACACTTGTACATACAACACTACAACAGTAAATACATTTGTCTGAGTACCTTATCAAGACAATACAACTCACAAAAAACAAAAGCACTTGACAAAAAAAGGGAAGAACAAAGGAGCAACTACTCATGGACTTTACAAATTCAAGCATTACTCATGGACTTTACAAATTCAAGCATTCAAAGAATAGCTTAATTGTGTGTGAATCATGACCTCCATCTATAATTCCAACACCTCTTTCTATTTTTTTCCTCACATTTTTCATATACTATTATCTATATTAATGTTCCTTAAAAATAACAAATAAGAGAGTTAGAAATAAAAGAATGTGGTTAAGTCATTTTAGTAATACCATATGATTTTAGCTAATTTGATCAACATCTTTAATATAATCAAGTTTTATAAACTATAAATAAGTCTAGTATTTAGAACTTAAATGATTAAAATTTTCAACATTTATGGCTGAAATATAATACATGTGATAGATAAATAGATCAAATACCAAGCAGAAAATTGATGAAAAGAAAACATTTTTCACCTCATAATGAAAAACAAACTTGATCCTGTACATTCTATATATGAAATTTACATAGGAGGAAACTGCTTCCAAAAAAAAAAGGAAATGAGAGGATGGTGTAATTTGTAAGAGTTATATACCCTACCGATGCCATCTAAAACTTTCAATATATAAAAGCAAAGTAAACAGTAAATATTTCGATACAGTGAGACCTGGCAACCACGAAGTCAAGTTGTTGAATCAATTGGCAGTAGCTCTCCTAAAAGAGTTTTCTTCATTTATATAAAATCAAGTTCAACATCTAATACTAAAGCTATTAGAGCCCAGTTCACCAAGACCAACGTATGTTAATAGTTATTTATATTAGTTTATTGCAACCAAGTAGTCAAGTGGTATGACATCCCCTTTAGTTGGGAAGTTGTGGGTTTAATCTTGCTCCTTTATTTAAAAAAATAGTTTATTGTACCGCCAAATGAAAATAGTTATAGCATAGTTGTAACATCTCAGCGTATCGCTCTCGAAATTGTCCGCTTTAGGGAATCTTCACCCATTTCCGGCTTTAAAAAGGACAATTTGGAGAGAGATGCTGAGATATTATAATAGCAAAAAAAATTTCCTGCCTTAAGATATGGAGAAAAGACGCAATATGTTAACAAAGCAAAGAAAAACTGCAACATTGCTAGATAGATTATATGCAATGTAAAGTATCATAATCCTTCATAACTTTCAGAATCAGAGTTTACATATGGGAATTTTTCGGTGCACTAAGACCAGATTTTGAAAGTTCAATCACTTTTTACATCTGTGGATAGACAAAGCAGGCATAGCCAAATCTATTTGATCAGGATTGTCCAAGTAGCTTAAAGTTGCTGCTCCAATTTCTGTGGTAAAAGTTTACTGTATATATACAAACTAGTTGCTCCGATTCACCTGTTCTCCACCAGTGGTGCGTCTCTTCTCTTCCTCAACTTGTTCAAGTAGTACTTGTAGCTCTGCTTCTGTTAGGCCCTCTAACCGTTTCTGCATATTCAGAAGAAACACCATGAGTTGTTTATATTCAAATTTGAGTAATTTGTGGATGGGGAAAAAATTCAGGGGCGTAACCAGGAAAGAAAACTATAAATGAAATAGTATCATCTATGAATGCAACTGTTCTGACATCATTCAGGAAAGAAAAATATAAATGAAATCTCATCCTAAGAATGCAACACTTCCCAGATTTACAGTTGTCAAAAATAACTGAAGATATATACAAATCCTAGAGTCTTGTTACAAAGATAAATCAAAGACTATAAAGCAGCTAATATGAAGCTGAGAATATATTTTACTGAACTTATTCCTAGCACAACAAAGTAACATAATTTTCCACATTCATGAACAGGGCAGTTTGCACCCTAATGAGATAAGACATGTTGTAGCTGGAGTTGTGCAGTTTATGGTAAGCTACCGTAAACTGCAGTGTACTTCAAAATTATTGGTGTTACTGCAGTTTGCTTCAAAATTATAAGTAACACCAATGATAAAGGGGCAAACCAGTTTGAGTATCCATTTGGTGGGGTTACTGGATAATGGAATATACTAGGCAGTCTTACCCCTTCAATAACACCAATGATAAGTGCAGAAGAAAATTTAACCAGTGTATAATGGTACTATGTTGTGAAATGTTAGCAAGAAACTCAGGCAGCTAATCAGACTGTTAATTAGAGAGGGTCAAAATACTAATAAAAAGGTTCACTTTATTCATCTGCTTAGTCATATATTTATAGATAGGAAAGAAGATTCTAGACTATCACCAAAACTAATATTCCTAATTAACATAGATCCTAATTCGGGCAAAAAAAACATAGATCCTAATTGATTGAAAAAATAAATATTTCCTAATTCTTAAATCTTCAATATTTTCTAATCATTATCAAACACAGACAAATGATGTTGACAGTCAATACAAGATATACACTTAAAGAGATCTTAACTTGTGGCAAACCATACATTTTAATAAGAAACAATAGGAAATAGAAAAGTTCTTGTCATTTTGTCTACCTCCATCACTTTGTATTCATAGTCCCGTAATTGTTGAGCGTATGTCATTTCCTTGTTTGAAACTCTAAAGATATATGTTGAGATCCATCCAACTGTAAGTCCCAAAACCAGTACCAACTGAACCACATTCCCAGCTTGCAATGGATCCACTCCTACAAACTGCAAAGTATTTTCCAGTGTGTTATAGTCCCCATCATAATAAGGGAGAAAAAAATTATGAAAAAGAAAAAGTTATACTGCAGTTTCATTTATTTCATAATGCATCTGATTTATTTGTAGGGATGCACCATCTAAATACAATCTCGTTCTTATATCAGAAATGTACAGGGTTGCAGTCATGAGATAAAATAAGATGAAAAATTTGTACAAACTATTGCATTACTTGGGGAGCACAAAAGATAATACCTCTAATCCACTCTTTAAGCCATATCCTAGGACAGTAACTCCAAGTCCAATTAACAGAACATCCTTCCTTGTATATCCAAATGGTGTCTTCTGTAAGGTATAAAAGATATCAGCACAATTTGTCATTCCAAAATTTATTAATTACAAGTTAAATAATGGAAAATAATGGAATGCATGTAAAGTAACTAGATAATTTCAGTAAGTTGCGTATGATTAAAATAACAATCATCACCTATACACCAACAAGTATTTATTGTCACCTAAAATAAACAAGTGGTTATTCCATTCACCATCTCTTGATCCTTTCTTAACAATCAGCACAAAACTCTTATTACATCACACGGAAATTGCAAAAGGACCACCCATGCATAACAATTTGAACAAGCATGGAAATCCATATATTAGATCACATTCTTTTAGGTATATTATGTTCAATTTCATCCAGGGTATCATTGCACAGGTAGATTTCGATACATGCCTCTGTCTGATCAGATGGAGCATCCTCACTTCCACTGGAATTTGAAGAAGTGCCACTTCTGGGGACAGAAAAGTCCTCATTCTTCAAAAAGTTTCCACCAATTCTCTTAGCTGATGAAGGGAAAAACTTTTTTTCATATAAGCATCGAGAAATCACTGTTCCTGAATTATTTGAAGTGTTGCAGTCAGTGATACAGAAAGCCCTCTATGAGAAGAGATCATAATCAGCGAAGAAACGGTGATGTTCCATTCATGAAAAAAAAGGGACAATCACAATGAGGTCTCTCACAACAATTAATCAGATTCAGTTACTAAAGAATGGTGAAATTGGGTCAAAGTCACGAGAGACTTTGGCGATATTAAATATCTTGTCATTGAGTTATCAATGTCAACTCAATTGACAAATCAATGACAAGTCATTTAATATCACCAAAAATCCTCGAGACTTCAACCCAATTTCACTTTTGGACCTTGAATGTGATTAATTACGTTTTGAGGGACCTCATTGTGACTATCCCAAAAAAATCTATAATAGAAAATAACAGTTAGCAGGTCATCAAGTTCAACACAATTGAGTGTTGCAATATTACAGGTCAACCAACACTCAAGTAACTCATGACTGCTAGTGAATCATATAAAAAATTAAGCACTTAAGCTGATAGAACAAAGGGTCAACCCAGTTCTACTCCCTACGTGGTGAAGGTGCAGGGGAAGGGAATACACTAGGTAGCCTAACCTTTGCTTTTTGCAAAGTGGCTGATTCGAACACACGACCTCAGACCACACGACAAGTGAGCTTACCGTTGAACCAAACCGGCCCTTCTAAGCTTAAAGAACAAAGGTTCCACAAATTTTATCTATGTACCATTAATTCTCAATAACCATACCCAGCTAACATACATACCTTCCCATTAATATTTTAGCACACCTTCTTATATAATCTCAAGTATATTGATGACATGGAATAATAATAATAATAATAATAATAATAATAATAATAATAATAATAATAATAAGCACATGAAACCGTTTTTCTGTTAGTTTAATGGAGGCATAGATAAGTAACTAACCTCTCCTGCAACATGTAGAGGCTGTTCTTGGGGTTTGGAAGGAGGGCAAAGCAGGAATTCCGACATAAGGAATGACACTTTTTTGTAATAAAATGCGGCAATTGGCATTGCCATGTGGGAAAGAGGTCATCCCTGTGGAGAATAAAGAAAGTTAATTGGAAAGGCAGCCTTATTATATATAGCTCAAAAAGAGAAGTATGGAAGTGAATAGTGGAAACTGGAAAGCATAAGCATTGAGAAGAAACAGTTGGGAGGAATTACCGGTGGAGCGAGGGAAGCAGAAGCAGAGTGCAGAAATGAGTGGTGGACAATGTAGGAGTGGAGTGGATATCATATCAGATTTTTCCTTAAAATCTCCCACTCTCTTCTACGTGTCCCATTCTAATTCAGTTTGGTCCCACTTCTCCATCATAAGTATTTCCAAGTGAAATAACGTATGGACCAATGGGTGAGCTAACGTGTGTTCTAATCCCGGGAAATCCTCTCATTGGGAGAGGGGACAACCTTGGCTACATTGGCAACACTCCTACCCCTCGAGTCCGGATTAAACCGGGCGGTAATTGACTAAAAAGGAAATACTCCATGGAGTGGTAAAGTTGCACTCATCCATCCACAAGAGAACTTATGAAATTAGGGCGAAGGGGCAAAACTAGCCACCGTAAATTTCCAAATGGACAACTTTGACACCCGTAAATTGGATGGTGCAAAACCGTACATTATAAATCAAAATGAGACAAATTTAGCCACGCCGTTAAGTTGATGCTAACAGACGTTTTGATTTAATGAAGGTGGGCCCCACGCCAACACAAACGTCTGTTAGCTTCAACTTAACGGCGTGGCTAAATTTGTCCCATTTTGATTTATAATGTACGGTTTTGCACCATCCAATTTACGGGTATCAAAGTTGTCCATTTGGAAATTTACGGTGGCTAGTTTTGCACCTTCGTCTTATGAAATTAATATTGCAAGGTGGCAAAGCAAATTGAAATAGGGTGAAGGGGCAAAACTAGCCGCTGTAAATTTTTAAATGGACAACTCTGGCACCCGTAAAATGAATGAGGCAAAACCGTACATTGTAAATTAAAATGGGGCAAATGTAATATTCTCAACTAAAGGTGTTAAGTTTGACCGTTAGTTGACGGGGAATTCTGATGGGGGTTTGCTGACGTGGCAATATGTGGCATTCTTTTGTGACGTGACAATATGCTGAATAGGTGGGACCCATAGTAAATAATAAAAATAACCCAAACAAGTCCCTCCCTCCCTCCTTCTTCATTTTCCGTTGGCCACCCCCTTCACCATTTCATTTCTTCTTCCTTCCATACACACACACTTTGGCCTCCACCCTCCAAAAACTCCATCCATTTCGTTTTTCTTGCACTCTCCTCTCCTCAAAACTGTCAAGCTCGGGTTAGATCTGTAGTTGTGCGACTCTCCTCTCCGATGTGTGAAGCAGTTTTGCGACGGTGGTGGTTCGTTCCGGCGGCGGCCTGCGGTTTAGGGAGGGTGGGTGGCATTTTTCTTTGGTTTTCAAGCTAGTTTCCCTCCCCAACTTCATTTCTTATCTCCTTCCTTTTTATGTTGAGGCCTAGCTCGGCCAGCCACTATAAGTGGCCAATTTCTGCGAATAGGATGGCGGCCAACAGCGGGGTGTTGGGGAAGATGTAGAAGGAGGGGAAGAGAGAGATGGGGTTGAGTTATTTTTTATTATTTCCTGTGGGTCCCACCTATTCAACATATTGTCATGTCACAAAAAGTGCCACATATTGCCACGTTTACAAGCCCATCAACATACTCAGTCAACTAACAGTTAAACTTAACACCTTTAGTTGAGAATGTTACATTTGCCCCATTTTGATTTACAGTGTACGAATTTGCCCCATTAAATTTACGAGTGCCAGAGTTATCCATTTGAAAATTTACGGTGACTAGTTTTGCCCCTTCACCCATTGAAATATACGACAAAAATTTTTAGTGAGTTGTAGAGTTCTCAAATGTGTTCCAACTTAGTGCTCATTATAGTGACGGGAAAACACTTTCTTATTGCTGAGATAAAATCTGGACCATCCAAAATTTTATATGGATGGTTCATATTTAAAAATTTTAAATGCCCATATTTCATAGATAAAAGTAATTTTTTAACAAATGATAGTTTGTATCAAAATAGAAATTTATAAAAAATTATTAGCTTTATAATAAATGAATATAGACCATTGAAATACTTTGAATGGTATAAATCATGATGAGACATCCATTACTCAACTTTGAGATGAGCATGAAATGTGGCGTGTAATTCAAGGTCTTGATGATTCGCTAATTACTCATCGTTTTGGGCAATACATTTCATACCGTGGGCGATACATTACTCATCACATTTCATGCTCATCACAAAGATATATCGATAATTCAAAGCCTTATTGATTCGCTAATTACTTATCATTTGTAATTCACTTGTAATCCACACAAAAGTTAATAAGTGTTTCTTGAAGTATCTCGATAGTCTCGTTTACATTTTTTTGGCAATACATTTTGGCACCGACCGAGGGGACCCATTAATTCAACGTCTTGCTGATCCTGACTTGCTGATCCTGAGATGAACATGGAAGATTGGCCATCTTCATTAGCCTATGTTGGGTTGAATTTTTTTTTTATCAGGAAGCATAATTTTTTTTATTAAACTAGAAAATTAGAATACAAAATAGGTTTGCAAAAAAGAAAATACAAATCATAATACATAGAAAACCTAAAAACCCTACCATTTTCTTCATCTTTCCTTCATGAGAATTTGTGGGTGGAAAAGAACCGTCACCGATAGAAAAGTCATTGAGTAGTGGTTGTTCAAAGAACCATCCCAAAGGATCCACACCTCTTATCGGTAATAAACCAATCAATTTGGTTTTCAAAGAAGCTCCATGAGTAGATCTCACGGAAACAAACATACCTACAAAACTAATATATAAGATGAAGATTGGGTAGAAGAAATTTCTCTTGTCGTCAAAACTCCTAGACCAATTTATTTGAAAATGAACAAAACAGAAAGGCAGACCAATGAAAGTGATAGAACAACGAGAGAAGAGATCCCACCACCACCACCCAAAAGTTTGAGAGGAGGGGGAGAGGGGATATGATGTTAGGAAGGGATAATGACTATGTTGGGTTGACTTGGAGGAGCTTAAAGCACACATGTTTATCTCCTTTATTATTTATGGGAAATTGATGAACAAGCCGAAGACTAAATCGTGCAAAATTATAATGAGACAATTAACCTATAACACTGTTAATCGGTATAAGATATATTTGATTAGGTGAACCTATCTTTAAATACAAGATATCTTTTTATTTTTCACATTCTAAATATATTATCTATATTAATATTTATGTTCCTCAATGATACAAGCAAGAGATGAATGATAGAAATAAAAGAGTGTGATTAAGGTATTATAGTAATAACATATAATTTTAATTAATTAATTTTATTAACATCTTTAATTGAATCAAATTAGATAACAAACCCTATATTTAGAAACATAGTGAGTAAATTTTTTTACTTTTATGGCTGAAATACAAGACACGTGATAGATCAATAGATCAAGCAGAAAAGTGATGAAAAGTAAGCATTTTTCACCTCCAAATGAAAAATAAACTTGCTCCTGTACATTCTGTAAGAAATTTACACAGGAGGGAACTACCCCCCAAAAAAGGCAATGAGATTATGGTGTAAATGCTATATACCCTACCTACGCTATCTAAAACTTTCAATAAATAAAAGAAAGCAAAGTAAACAGTAAATAATTGGATCTATTGGAGACAGTGAGACCATGCAACCACAAAGTCAAGTTGCCAAAAATTTGAATTATGGAGAAGCACTTGGATCTATTGATTTCTGAGCATTTTTCCCGTGAAACTGCCTTCTAAGCCATTTCTTGTGTTGCTAGTGTTTCAATGAGCCAACATCAATTTGGTTTCAGGGAGAAACATGAAAATGAGGTTCTAAGAACAGAAAACCCTGAATCATTCTGCTACCAGTCCTCAAGCCATTCAGGAATGTCAAGTTCATCTACCTCATGTGAGGGGGAAACTTGAGAACCAGAACAATCCTCAGAATGAATTTCCAAGTATTGAGTTATACGGGAAAGAATTTCTGAAGGAGCAGAGAAGCTGTGGTTTCTTATCGCTTCCCAGTCAATCCCATTAAACCAGGGATGGCTTTTGACAGAATCAGGACCTTGACTACCAAGTCTAGTGTTTTCTTCACCGTCAAGCAACTGACCAAATTAGTCAACCAAAAAGAACAATTACTCTCCTTTCCATGTCATGTTTAATAAAACAGACAGAAAGTACGCTGCAAATTTTCTAATACCTTAGTGATGAGATCAATGGCCTCTGGGCTGAAAGTTTCCGGAAAGTTTAGCTTCCGTTTTGCAATTTTTGCCACGGTATCAAGCTCATTTTCTCTCCATGATCCAAAAGGCATCTCACCTCGTAACATGAAGTAAATTAAAACCCCTAACGCCCACCTGCATTATCATCACCAAAGCGTATTAGCTTCACAAACATCCAGGATAGTCAAAACATACAGGACCATAGCCATAAAATATTTTATGATTCTAATGATTCCAGAGCAGCCCAAGAGCAACATGAATAAATATAATAAAATAAAACAAGTCATTGAGACTCCTTTCTAGTAAAACATAACAACCATGAGCAACATGAATGAATATATATAATAAAATAACAGTTAAATCATATCTTGTTAACATGTAAACTTAGTTTTCAAAGTATTATTGCAGTAACAAGGCTCCAAAGAATCTTTAAATTTCTAAGACCATAACTTTACTTTCCATAACTTGGCATAGCAAAGTATCAATGCAGACCGCATGAAACTGCCTTTGGTTAAGAAGTAATTAATTCAGTTTATCTTTTCTTGTTTATTTCTCAGGAACCAGGGTAAGAAAAGCACCCCAGATATAAAACTTTGGGGTTCAAAATGAATCAATGGTCATATAAGCCTTGTCATACCAATCAGCAGGGAAACCATGGCCTTTTCCCAAAACAATCTCCGGAGCTAATGAGTCTGCCATTCCACAAATAGTGAACGTTCTCTCATCTGAGAGCTTCTTCCCAAACCTGAAATCCACTAACTACAGAGACATAGTTAAGCACATGTGTGTATAGATATCCTTCTCATCGAAAATGTTGGGTGAATATACATGAAACTATGAAAACATATTATCCAGTGCATCAAATTAAGAACTTAAAAATCTTCTGACCTGTATACATCCAGTTTGGTCCAAAGTCAGAAGGTCAGGCGATACCCCTCTGTAAAGAACTCCATTCTAAAAATTAAATGTGAAACAAAAGATAAAAAGAATGAGAACAATGAATAAACGTGATCTTAATCAAGCAACACAAGCTGAAGAAAATTATATGCAGATATAATACCTTGTGTAAATCTTCTATGGCAGTAACAACACAAGCAGCACAATATCGTGCTGATGATTCATCAAAAGGACTTGTAAGTATGGAAGACAGTGTACAAGCAAGACGAGCATTTAGCAGTATCCCAGCATATGCTCGATCAGCACAGGTACACAGAACTTGTGGTATACAAGCTGAAGAACTCATGCCCTTGATCAAATTTTTCTCCTTTAAAACTTGTGCTTCCTTTCCCAGCTTTTTCACCTTTTTCTTGGAAAATCTCTTCAAAGTAAGCACATTCTCTGCTAGCCAACCATATTTGTACAGCAAGTTACATCAGTAAAAGCACACATGCATTGTTTCATTGCAATATTAAATGCTATAACTGAAAGAAAGAAAAGCCACCCAAATTAACAAAGAAGATTATGTGGAAGGACAAGTTAACATTAACTATTTTCAGACAGCACTGGCATCAGCAGAGAGAAATCTACCTGAGTCTCCTAATAGAGTAAGCCCAACCTCAGAGAAGTCAGTAGAATATACAGTCCTTTTCCACTCCTAGAAAATAAAATAATGAGCTATTTCAAGAACACTATGTCCTCAGCATGATACAATGGATGACGAGCAGAAGTAGGAATGAGCACCCCTTACCAAATCTGAGAGGTGGATTTTGTCAGGGGAAGAAAAGTTATGACTTTTACTCGATTCCTTCGAGTAGTCTGAGGAATTGTCCCTCCACCTATCATCAAATTGTTGGTATCAAGGATGAGGTTTGTCAGTAAAGTTTAGCATATCAACATATAAGCAGACATAAAAAAAATTTTTGAGACATGCACAGTCAAACTTACTTGTGATCTTCCGGAGAAAAAGTTTTCAAGGGGCCAATTTCTGATTCAAATTTTTCTTTTGTGAGTACAGTACATAACACATCACCCACCGCAACAACCCTGAAAGTTCCAATACTTTCTCCAAGAAGGGTCCATTCACCAAAATAACTTCCCTCAGGCTTCTCTATCGATAGTTCCTCCATGCTCTGTAGTTCATCATTCTCAATTTGACTGTCAAGCTTCAGGCTGCAGGCATTTGGGTTTCTCAGTAAATCTGAATCAAAAGTTATTCTCACTTGTCCCTTCTGGATTATGTACAACGCAGCAGCTTCATTCTGCAAAGAAATGCACAATAAGTATAATAAAAGGAGAGTAAATGGGATGAACACCTCAAAATCTCACCTGATCAATTATTGTTTGGCCATTTGAGAAGGAAACTTCAGAAAGGGAATCTGAGATCTGACTGAGTTGTAGGATTGTCAACTTTGAAAGGAGATCTACAGACCGTAGCAACTTCAATGATGATAAGTTAGAGAATTTTGACATTAAAATTCCTCGAAAGTCTTCTCGCCTTAAGGCCCACAGAGTTCCTTCTGTTACAGCCCGTACAGAGGCCTGAAGTGGTTTATTATACCTATGAGACCACAAAATTCAGAACAATCCATTTAGTACTGAGGAAGAAAAAAGCTTTATGCTGTATTTTTATACAATAGGAGCACTCTCCACCGATAGCATGGAAATTTCCAGGTTTATCTCAATCCTTGGTAACCCTTGTAAATTTGAGTGGCAACATTAATACCGCTCATTATGTTTTTTCAGTGTCTGGTACGAAAAAATTTCTCCAAAACTGCATGTGGTAGTTACAGCGTGAGATGCAAAAATCTCCTGAAGATGAAATGAAAAATTTTCAAATGAAAAGAAGAGAATATGCAAGAGCATTGTGTCCGATATTTTTCTTGGATCATGTTATGTTCCTGCAATTCCTAGAGGCTGGAAGACAATTCTCAAGAAAATTAATACCTCTGCTTGAGAAAAGTAAAATGTGGAAGGTGGGAGATAAAGAACTCACATTAGCGCAAGTTCTCCAAAACAAGAACACTTTTCTGCTGTGTAGCGCTGCAAAACCCTAGGCACTTCCCCATTTGGTTCTTCCTGCAATTTGTTATGGGTTGAATAAGCATTCAAATCCAATCATGTCATATTAAAAGTACAAAATTTCAGAAAATATCAGATAAACAGGATGCAACATTTATAATATTGAAACAGTCACCTTCATATAGATAAACGGAATACGCAATACAAACAACTGGTAAACATTTATAAACCTGAGTTGCCAAGACTTCAAATTCTCCACTACCAACAACATAGAAACAGTCACCTTCACCGCCCTGCAAAGCATAACTGTCATAACTCTTCAATCATAATTCATGAATCATAATTCAAGGGTTTTAAGAGGAAAGGCAAACCTGTTTGACAATAACATCTCCAGGTTTAACTTCAACTCTTTGCATGCAGTCCAATAAAACATGACACTGAGAATCAGTAAGCTTTCTGAAGAGAAAATGATCATGCAATGCCCGCTCAATGTGCGCCTGTAGCATATGTATACGAAAATAAAGGTTCATATATTGAACTAGCAAGTGAGAGCAACAAATTTTAATTGAAGACATGCATAACAATGGTAATGACAATCGCAACTGAAAAATGTATAATGGAGGAGAAACTTGTGATGGAATATGCAAAAGCAGGGCTTACTTCTTCCTCCCATGTTTTCCTGTGAGCTGAAGATGGAGGAACCCAAGTTTGTCCATTTTCTAAGGAATTTTCAATTGCACGGACACGTGCCCTTGATAAGTCATGCCTAACCCGGGGGTTCTTGGAGTTCCAGCTAAGGGTGGAAGGTGATTCTGATCCTGTAACCTCAACAACTTGAGGGACTGGATTTCTAAGAACATCACCATAACTAGCAGATTGACCAACAGCAGGCTGTTACAAAACCACCAGGGGGGTATTAAGAACACCGTGAATGTTTTCCAAGAAAAATTATAATTGAATAAAGGAAGGAATGGAAAAACAACATACACCGGTTAGTCCATTAACATGAACAACAATAATGGTAATATCATCTGTACGAGTTTCATATTGTAGCCAAAGGCGATAAGATTCAGCTACAATTGCAGCACAAGCATCACGAGGATCTTTGAATTTAGCAACCTGAAAATATGATGGAAATTCATTTACTTCTTGTTAAGTTTTAAAATTTAATTGACTCAAGCCTACAGTGTAACTGGTGATACCTCAATCTGACTGTGTCCACAAAAAATTTATGAGCAAGCCTCTATTAAACAAGAGAGATCCTAACAACTTGATATTTTAGCTGGACAGGGTGATTATCGACAAAGCATCTAACAGCACCAATTATTAAAAGTGTCAATTTAAAGAATATTAAATTCGATATTTTTGTATTGCCAAAAACAAATCCTCTGCTTTGAACAGGAAAGTAATTTGATTCAATTCTGGCTTAGTTTCCTCATTTGTTTTGTACAACAAAACAAATTGCACCATCATTTCAATGAAAAAAAATTGAATGACTCTCTTGGCTAAATAGGAAAATTTAGATTGACTCATCCAACCACCACGCCAATGTACAGCAGTTTCGCTTGACAATTTCAAATAACATTCCCAAATTTAACAAGATTCTTCCAAAATCAAATATTGCTAAATTAAACATTTTCAATTGAAATATCCCACACTAGTCTGCACTCTGCAGCATCAAATACATACTGGAACAAACAGATAGTGAAGAACTCAAAAAATAAAGTTGTTCCTCACCAAACTAACACCCAAAAGCTAAAATACATAGTAAAGTACTGCACAGTACTTGAAGGCTTATCAAAGCTTTTTTGTTAAATAAAAAACAATACCACCTTATTACAGAACCACGTCACTCAACCATTGGATGCCTCTTACAACAGATTTATGAAGCAAATTTTATTTTTGCTGTGCTTGTCTGTGAAAGTTATGATGTCACAAACTCATAATTACCTTGACAGCAACATTTTAACCAGACCCCACAAAATTTTAACCATAAACAAGACAAGAACTTTTGCTCATGCGTCACACAATTGGGCTAGAATATATGCTCTCCGCCAGAGATGACATCAGTTTTATACAGAATATAGACATCAAAAAACAAGAAAATTACCATTTCAACCACATTCTGGCTAGACAGAAACTCAAAAACACCATCACTGGCAAGCACAAAGAAAGGATTATTTGGTGTGAGCTCAAAAACAACAATCTCAGGGTTAGCAACAACCCCAATAGTCTCAGCAATTGAGTCACCAATACTTCTAGTAAAAGCAGTGCCAGGGTACATCCCATTAGGCACCCACAATCTAGGCGGGTCCCCATCATCTCCTTCCTCAGTACCCCAACACTGAACATCAGGATTCTTAAGCCCTTCAATCTGATCCAAAGTCAAAACTCTAGCCCCACAAAGCTTCACCCTTTCAAGCTCATCACTCCGAAAAGGCGTCTGATCCATCGACAAATCCACCGCCACAACATCACTCCCTCTCCTCTCAGCAATCACAGCCCTGGAATCCCCAGAATTAGCCACATATATAGTCCTCCCCCTAACCAAAACAGTAATAGCAGTGGTCCCACTCATACTATCATCCAAAACATCAGCATGCAACTGAGAATTAGTAGCTAAAAAAGCAGCATGACAAGCCTCCACAGGATCCACCCTAAACTTACTATTCCTAAGCAAATTCTCACAAACTTTTCTCTTCACAAATTGAGAACACTGAGTCCCAAACTCTCCATGCCCATCAAAAACACCAAAAAAATTATCATCAGGGTTTGTACCAAAGGGAGTGTGAATACAAAAACTGTCCTGATTAGCCTTATCTAAAGCATCAGGGTAATAACCCCTTTGAGATAAATATGAATAACGTAATTCAAAGTTGCCTGAAGGGATTTTAACAGCACGTGAGCCATCTGGGGGTAGAAACTGAGCTGAAACCCTAGCAAGTCTTCTGATTCCAGCTTCAGAATCTCTTGTTAAGCTTAATTGATTAAATTGGTCTCTTTCTTCACCTTCTTGGATATCTGAGGAGCTAGGTGAAGCCCAAGCAGGGTCAGAATTCTTGGCATTTCGAGATGATTCGTTTACTTTGACTCTTGGATTTCTTGGAGTACACACTTCTCCTATACAAACCCTTGAATAAACACAACCCATTATTCAGTGAGACAAAAGATTTGAAATTGAGCAGAAATTCATGAGGTATGTATTCAGTAACCTCTGAAGAACTATGCTTGAGCTAAGAAGAGTAACGTAAATTAGAGTTATTGAGGGATATAATAATAATGACTGATTAATGGTGTGTGAGGCAGTTACAGAGAGAAGAAGAATGAGAAGGAACCGTTGGGGGGATTGGAATTAATTAATTTGAGGAATTGAGGATGAAGAGGGTTTGGAGTAAGGTCTGTGATTGTGATGCAATGGTGAGAGACAAAGATGATAATATTGAATAGTAGTTATGAGTGGAAAAGTAGTATTAGTAGTAGGGGTAGTATATTATTGAGAAAAGAAAAGGGGAGGGATGGTGTGAGACAATGAGTGGTTGATCTTGAAAAGGAAGGCAATGGGGAGGGGAAGTGAAGTGGATGTGTGGATTAGGGAGAGAGAAGGAAGGAAAGCAGTGATATTGTGATTTGTGAGTGAGTGCATGTGCATGTGTGGTAAGCTCTGTCTCACACCTTTTGTGTTATCATTCATACTTTCTTTTTTCTTTCTTTCTTTGATTAATCACTGTCTAATTTAATCCGGACTCGAGGGGTAGGAGTATTGCACATATAGGCAAGGTTGTCTCATCTCCCAATGAGAGGCCTTCCTGGGATTCGAACACGCGTTCTTATCCTTACTGGGGTTGTAGTACAGTCCACTTACTAGCTCAATCAACTACTTATTGGTCATTCTTTCTTCTTTATTACATTCATGCATTCCCCCATAACCATACCGGTGTTTTGTGGGCCCACTTTTCCTCATCATATTGTCGGATCATTCAGATCGACGGTTGAACTAATGTCTATTGAGTAAACATCATGTGAAGCGGTCGTCGGTTGGACTAGTCTGTCAGTCCAGTCTAGTTTTATTAACACATTTGATTGTTGATAATGCTTAGTGTTGATTGTTTGAGTGTTAAATCGACTATAGTACTGTAAGTTCACATCTCATCTCAACTATGTGAGAACCTTGATGTAATATACAATTTGTGACTACATGTGTAAATATTTGAAACAAGAACATGGAATCATGATCAATTACCTACATGAATCATGATTTAATTTCTTGTAGTAGATGGTTTGAGAATGATTATTGATTCAATTAGATTCACCAATTTAGAGCGATTTGTCTTAAATTTGAATTACAATCTTCCACCAGTGCATGTCACATTATCACATATACAAAGGTCCAAGTGTCTGGCAAGAAATTGTTAAATAAGGGTGTATTAAAAATAAGAGATCGTTTAAGGCCTACTAACATAAAATCCCCACGAAACGCCTACCCTTCCCGCCAGTTCAAATTGCATGTGCCATATGGAACCCACTAATTACATATATGAATGGTCCGTTGAAAAATACTGATGACATCTACTGTTAATTATTGTACAAGACAGTATCTTATTGAAAAATACTGATGACATCTGTAAATAGTACAAGGCAGTATCGCTCTTAGCACCTTTGACCCAGGAAAATACTATAGTAGATTGGAAGAAAATGATAAAAGAAAATAGTACTATATTTGATGATATAGGAGTATCTTTTTTGGCCAACTGATGATATAATGCTATATGAGTAGATAATAAGTAAATGATGATTATTGACTGCTTTTACATGATACACCATGACTTGCCATTCAAATAATTACCAGATTTTTTGAGACCAATCTTTTTTGTCCCTTCGAAATCCAAACTACTTATATACTCCTAATATTTTACTGCACATGAATTTTATAAGGGTCTAGAAACTATAGATTTTGAATAAATCAGCACATTTGTAAGCTTTGTGTGGTCGGTAAAGGCCACTAATCACATAAAATTCATAAAATGACATTGTTCAAAAGTACAAGTATACGACGACGACTCTTGCTATAAAACTAAATTCTCTCCCCCCAACTTACATTTTCATGCTAAATATCAAACCAAGATCAATGACAATATATGCTATAGTAAATGGAAAATGAATGGCGTTACTGATGGAATCATTTATTCACCTCGACTTCTCATTCAATTAATTGGTACCAGAATGGGTCATTGATATAAGATATATTCGACAATCATTTATTCATTATTTTCAAAAATGCATGTTGATCTATCATTTAAAAAATGTGTAAGGATAATAAATTAAAAAATTTTGTTAAATGAAGTATTTGAAAACAAAAATGCATGTTGCTTATCATTTGTATTTATTTATTTATTTTTTGTTAAACAAACTCCGATAATATATATGTGTATAGTTTATGAAAAATTATAAATACAACAATAAATTGGATAAATTAAATGTATTACATTTGGACCAGATCCAATCCAAGTAACCTTGATCATAACATGGACCGAAGGTAGTGATCATTAGTACTCCCTCCGGTCCCTAATGTAAGAGCTAACCGTCAAAAAAACGCTTCTTAAGAAAACATGTGAATGTTAGTTGAGTGTCTAGAGTTAATGCTTCTTTTCCAAAATTGCCCATATTTATTATGGTACTTTTAAGAGAGAGAAATACATATGCATTAATAAATATGAAAGAGAGTTAGGGGTAAAGTAGGAAAAAATGCATTAAATGAGGAGAGAATATGGGGTGAGCTCTTACATTAGGGACCAAAACCATTCAAATTTTGGGCTCTTATATTAGGGACCAGAGGGAGTAATTTATTCCTTAAAAACTTAATCAGTGACTTTTTGGGACCAATCAATATGTTTTTTTATTTCCAACAATTTTTTTTCCGTGGTCAACCCAATTGACTCGTAGAGTATTTGGCTAGTACATGTAACATGTAGTCATGTACAATATTTTGACTGTGAACTGGCTGGCGTTGTTAAATCATAAATGCCAGCTAAACTGGTGCTTCTTGGACCTAAAATTTGGCGTGATGCTAACCATAATAAATTTTACCATTATCCATGCCACTAAAAGTCAAGTTGTTTGAAATTTAAGGCTGATGCTTGAGCATGGGTTACATCACTAGTTAATTGCCGTATGCTTGATCTTGATAATACTCCCTCCTGTCCCTAATGTAAGAGCCCAAAATTTGAATGGTTTTGGTCCCTAATGTAAGAGCTCACCCCACATTCTCTCCTCATTTAATGCATTTTTTCCTACTTTACCCCTAACTCTCTTTCATATTTATTAATGCTTATGTATTTCTCTCTCTTAAAAGTATCATAATAAATATGGGCAATTTTGGAAAAGAAGCATTAATTCCAGACATTCAACTAACATTCACATGTTTTCTTAAGAAGCGTTTTTTTGTCGGCTAACTCTTACATTAGGGACCGGAGGGAGTATATAGATGTGTGAAAGAGACTATAATTAATTTAACCTAGAGTAATCTTGAATCAACTAGTATTTTAACCATGTGCGATGCACGGATGCACGGACGTTTTTATTTTTAATAGAATTTCATATATTGTGGTAATATAAAGTTTTAAAGTATTGAAAGTCAATAACATATAAAATCGTTAAAAACCTCTTTTGTTATCTTGAAAATAGTGATTCACGGTCGTTTTCGTTTTTGGTTGCCACGCACTGAATTGTTTAACTCTTTATTTTTTGCCAGAATTGTTTAACTCACTGCAACATCATGGTGTTATTATCTTCTTATTATCATGCTGGTCTAAATGTGAATATGCAACAAAAAGTTTAAGACTCTTTCAAGTGCTTATTGTTATAAGGCACCAACTATCAATTCTCATAAAATAATGAATGATATTTGAGTCCTTAAATTTAAACATAATTAATCACACTTTTTGAGACTCCGCCCCTTATTAAATGATATTTTAGTGTTTTCAACTTTAAACATCTATACGTCTGTAGCATTGAGGTTTCGATTCAATCACAACTTATTTTATGGATTCTTAACCTGATCATTATAATGTAATTTAATGACAATTTTTTATTATTTTTGTACTTAATACTTTAACGGTTATTAATTAGTGAAATTGTCATAACTAAAAAAATAGATCCACGTTAGCTATTGAATTTAATAAAAGGTATGAGATATATTTTTTTGAAGGGTGAGACAAATTTAAATAAAAGGAAGAACACTTTTTCCAATTTACATCACACATAGTAATTAGCTATAGCTACCGTTACAAAAAAAAAGTAATTAGCTACCCTATGCTCCTTAACTTCAGTAAACCAGTTAAATGTGATTTAATATCTCAGGAAAAAAAAACACACAGACAAGAAGGTAAACCCCTGGAAAAATATATATTTAAAAGACACGAATCTTAATGGAACAAGTTTCTGTCAAAGGTTACCTTTATATTTTACAGGTATCCAGTATCCTAAATATGTACTTCAGAAATGTACGCGTTAATTTGGCCAAGGTTAGATTACATTTATTAGAGCATTTACATGGCTATTCAGAATATTACCAGCCGTTCGGGTTAGATTGCTCGCTACTACTTTTTTTCAAGGTTAGATTGTATTCCTCCGTCCCTAATATAAGAGTTAGCCGCCAAAAAAACAAAACATGTGAATGTTAATTGGGTGTCTGGAATTAATGCTTCTTTTCCAATATTGTCCATATTTATTATGATAATTTTAAAAGATAAATACTCCATCCGTTCCTAAATATAAGAGCACTTTGACTTTTTTGGAGAATCCTAAGAAAACAAAATATGGTAATTAAAAATTGATTTTCCCAAATTTTTTCACTAAACTAGTTTATTTCACTTATGAACTTACATATGATCTAATAATATTTAAAATATGTTATGATTAAATTGTTCATTTTGCTTTCTTAGGATTCTCCAAAAAAGTCAAAGTGCTCTTAAATTTAGGAACCGAGGGAGTACATAAGCATTAATAAATATGAAAGAGAATTGAGGTAAATTAAAGTAGGAAAAAACGCATTAAATGAGGAGAGAATGTGAGATGAGCTCTTATATTATGGACTAAAACCATTAAAATTTTAGGTCTTATATTAGGGATAGGAGATAATACATGTAGAGACACATAAAATGGGAGGTCCCTACAAGTAGAGGCCATAATCAAACAACAGACTCACAGACTCCAAACGCGGTCCCTACAAGTAGTGCCCAACCCCTGGGCCCACCTTCCCCTACTTACCCAATCCCACCCTTTTCACTCCCTCACTCCCAAATGCTCTTCATCTTACTTTTATTGTTTCACTATTATTGCCCCCTCCATTTATTCAGTGCTCTCTTCTGTCTTCATTTCGTGACACGACCTTCCTCAAACCCATTCATTAAAAAGTCATATAACTCAACCAAGAATGGTTGGTGTACGTAGTGATTATCTCATTCCATCGCTTAACTTACTAGAAATCTGGAGTTTAAGCTTTAGAAGAAATGTAGTCTGCCTCTTGACCAATATACTTTACCTTTAAATGGAGCCTCCGTGCATGACATTGGAGTTTGCCCAAGATACATTAAAAACTCAAAAAAAAAAATCATATAAGTCACACTTTAACCAACCTCCAACACCCATTTTGAACCATATATAAATAGTATTTTAACTTTTTATAACCCGATACTAATTAATCTGAATTGAATATTTGCATATCCTTTTTTGAAAGTTTTTTTTTTTGTATGAGGTGAGAATTAAATCTCAGTTTACCCATTTTATCATCTAGCTTTTCTTCCTTAAAATCTATTTTTTTCTTACCATGAGTTTTATCATCTAGTTGATTCATTATTCAATCAATTATCATTATAGGTTACTTAAAATAATCATGTGGTAAAAATCATACGCTTGATTTCTGTTATCCCTGTGGGCTGTGGCTATATATGAGTGTGCCAGCAATATGAGGCAATTCTTTTGGGGTGGGGTATTTTTAGTTTGACCACACGACTGACTAACGTATGAATTACTCCCTCCGGTCCCTAATGTAAGAGCCCAAAATTTGAATGGTTTTGGTCCCTAATGTAAGAGCTCACCCCACATTCTCTCCTCATTTAATGCATTTTTTCCTACTTTACCCCTAACTCTTTTTCATATTTATTAATGCTTATGTATTTCTCTTTCTTAAAAGTACTATAATAAATATGGGCAATTTTGGAAAAGAAGCATTAACTCCAGACATCCAACTAACATTCATATGTTTTCTTAAGAAGCGTTTTTTTGGCGGCTAACTCTTATATTAGGGACCGGAGGGAGTACTTGCCAGCAATATGAGTACTATTTCCAAACATTTCCTGTAATAGTTGTTAACTCACATACATAAAAACGACAATTGTAGACCATCTACTTGACATGCCAGCAAGAATTCCATTTAATGCTTCTTCATAATTTACAGAGAAGACCCTTTTGTCCATTATATCAATGATTATTTATTTGATAGGTTTATATTGCAAGTTTTTAATAGGGATACCCTTCATGCTGGCTAGAAGCATCAGAGGTGTGTGTGCACAATAATCACCAGAAAAAAATTGTGGCAAATTGGTGATCAGAATATCATGCGTCACAGACCCGCACAAAATTTTTTATTTTCTTTTTTCTTAAACCTTTAATTTGGATAAACGTGTAAAATTAACCAAGTGCTACCTTTTTTTGTTATTTATCAGTATCTGATGACTGATTTGACTAACGGGCGATTAGTTTAGTTGGAGGGATTACTGTTAATAAGGTACGGATGTATACTGGAGTGAAGCATAAATAACATAATAAAAGCATATATTTTCTTTAATTGTACATATTAGAGATGGTTAATTAACCAAAATTCGCTTCAATTTTAAATATAATTCTCCAATTCACCTTTTCTCTCAAATTTAAATTATGTTTCTCATTCATAAAAAAATGTTTTCTCATAGTAACTATTACTATTACCTCTACCAATAGTGAGTGATAAATAATTCAGTAAGGATCCGAATGATATATATATATATATATATATATATATATATATATATATATATATATATATATATATATATATATAGTGCAGTTGCAAAAATGATACTACATTTTACCTAAAATTGTGTTTCTAATATTAAAGTTTCGCGAGGTGCAAAAATAGAACCCGACGCAGGGTCCAGGTGCAAATATAGTATTTTCACTTGAGGAAATAAAATTTAAATGTGAAAAGACTCGTATGTTCCTCGTTAAATCAAAGTTTAATGAGGGAGGAATGTGACATAAGAGTCTTTTCACATCTAAATTTTATTTCTCTCAAATGAAAATACTATATTTGCACCTGAACCAAAGTTGATACTCTTTTTGCAATCGCGAAACTTTAGTATTAAAAACGCAATTTTGGGTAAAGTTTAGTATCATTTTTGCACATTCGCCATAATGTTTATGTATTTTCCCATCTTAATAGTATCATATATAATAAATATGGACAATATTGAAAAAAAATTAATTTCAAATATCTAACTAAGCTTTTACATATTTTCTTAAAAATCGTGTTTTTATGTCTAAGCTCTTATATTTTTTGATAAAAAAAAATGTCTAAGCTCTTATATTTGGGAGTATGTACAATATTATTTAAAGGGGAATTTGCACTGTAGTCCCTAGTAAGGGAAATTAATACTGGAAGGTCCCAACACATTCCAAAATAATTATCAAGTCCCAGAGTTCCTTTCCTGCAATTGTTTGCTTATCTTCAATGACCATTTTGCCCTCATTAAAGATGGTTGTCATCTCATTGGTCCCTACAGGGGACTATGCTTTCATCTTATGAGGGCAAAATGATCATTGAAGATAAACAAACAATTGCAGGAAAGGGCCCCTGGGATTTGATAATTATTTTGGAATGTGTTGTGACCTTCCAGTATTAATTTCCCTTACCAGGGACTACAGTGCAAATTCCCCTTATTTAAAGTATGTGTATGCATGCATGTGATTGAGAATAGTAATTGGTGGGGAGAGACGGCGCACAGAGAGAAAGAAAGAACTGGAAACGCAAGAGGAAGAGGAGGAGATAGTGATAGAATGGTGCTTAATTGGTTAGTCAAAAAGGAAGAGAGGAGAAGGACAAGGCAGAAGAAGCAAACATGCGCATGGAGATAAAATGAATGATAGGTGAAGCAGTTAAGCGATTACGACTGTGAGACGCCAAATGTCTTGGCTCATCAACAACAACACTCCAAACCAAAACTACAAACTCATTCACTCCTCCCTCACATCAAACGTATTCAATGTAACTTTTGCAACTTTTGTTTACTTACATGCAATTCATCATTAACAATTAACGAGGGCAATATATTTTCAACATATGCAAGATGATTTTGGTTATACACTAACTTATCTTCAATTATACTTCTATCTTAGAGTATTACTCCCTCCGATCCCTAATATAAGAGCTCAAAATTTGAATGGTTTTGGTTTAAAAAATAAGAGTTCATCTCACATTTTTTCTCCTCGTTTAATGCGTTTTTTCCTACTTTGTCACTAACTCTCTTTCATATTTATTAATGCTTATGTATTTTTTTCTTTTAAGTATCATAATAAATATGGGCAATATTGGAAAAGAAACATTAACTACAGTCACTCAACTAATATTCACATGTTTTCTTAAGAAGCGTTTTTCTGGCGGCTGACTATTATATTAGGGATTGGAAGAAGTAAAATAAAAATTGAATTGCTGGCATAGAACTGAAGAAGAGTTGCACTTCATAAAGATGACTTGCACGTACTCAAACTAGTGGGCACTATTTTTTCAAATTCCTCATTCCTATTAAGTTTATGCATTTTCCCCAAGTTTTCTTGTATTTTCAACTAGAACTACAACCTTCATTCATTCAAGTCAGTGGGTTGGATTCCCCATTTGGCAGCAAATGCTCTATCAAGGAAAGAGACAATTTTTTCTAAATCTTTAAAATAACTTTTAATTTCTAATAAAGGAATTTTTTTCTTTTAAGTTGTAACATGCCAAGGATACAAAAAGGAAGAAAAAAATCCTTCATAAAAATTTCATTATTGAGATTGATCTAATAATTTTTTTAATGAAAGATCTAATAATTTTTAATAAAGACAGAGTAAATATACTCTGTAAATTATTCTATCATTCAAATTCTTCCATGCCGCCAATAAAACTTTTAATGTGAGACTTAAAAATATATTTCATCCAGGTAGATTCATCTCTCTTCATAATGGAATGAAAATTTGAGCTTTGAATAATAAAGACTGATTAACATGATAAAATTTCAATTAAAATACAGTAAATTAGCTACAAAACGTAATAATCAAATTCCCTTAGTAAATGCAAAAAATTGAGACTAATTAACGGTCTATCCTAAGACAGATTTTGTGACTAATTCCCTAATTAATTCATTGTTGTTGTTTTTTTGAGCGAAAATTCATTGTTGTTTTTTTTTGAGTTTATAATCCGATATCCTGGGCCAGCCCCAATGTCACGGGGAACTCAACGGGCTCAGACTAATCCAGATCCGCACCGGGGCCTCCACTTAAGGGTAAAGTGTTAGAATCTTAAGTTTTGATGAAGACTAAAATATGAAAGAACTTAGAAAGCAATAGGTGAACATAGAATCCTAAGTAAAAGTGCAACCGGATGTGGACTTACTTCCGGATAGATTAGGACTAGCGCTCGCGGATGAATGTCTCATCCCCCAGCGACAGCAAGAAATTCACTTAGGAATTAACTTAGTCCATGAGCACTAGATATACAAAATTCTAAGACTAAGTTAAGATTCAACCGGAAGTGAATTTGCTTCCTGTTAAACTTAGACTGGCGCTGGCTGTTGGAATAGATAACCCTAAGCGTCAGTGAAAATGAGCAACGTCCAGTAGAAGTGCTTCCGATAGCTCAGTGACTGGATGGCTGTTGGATTGAATGAACACTGAGCGAGAGTGAGTAATAGTGAACAAAATCCTTCATCCAGCGGATTTACTTCCGGATGGAGAAGTGCTTCCGGATGCAAGGAAGACCTCTTAGACTAAGAACACTCCCACTGCATGTAACTATATGTTAATACTGTTAGACTAACACTCAGTGCAGCACACTAAGTAGAATTGCTTCCGGATGTGAACCTGCTTCCGCAAGCAATCAGAATGTCAGAGTGTTCAGAAATGCAGTGTCAGAATGCTTTTGTCAGAGCAGAGTTGTCAGAGCTACTTTTCAGAGATAAAGCAAGTCAACCCTGCTATGCATTGCTGAAGCATTAATTGGGCAAACGGTAACATGGGAAAAACGGCCATATTCAAACGGCTATCCCACCTACCAAGAGTCAGAATGTTTGAAGAGTATATAAAGGAGCTCAACCTCATTTATGAAGTTAACAATTATCTTTGAATATTCTTGAGAGAAGTTAGAGCGAGAAACTAAGAACATCTTCAAGCATTCAAAGCTGCCAAGAAAAGTAAAGAGCATTTAACACATCGAGTGATCTTTTTCATCTACATATTCTATACTCTTTGTTGTTAAGTCTCTTTCTGTTATAAGAGCATTGATTGTACTTAAGTGTGTAACACCATTCGTTCTTTGAGAGAACTTAGTTAGAAAAATCCTTTAAGTGTAAAGGTCAACCCCTTGCTCGGTGTGAGGGGGAGCTAGTTAGAAAGGTTACAAGTGAGCCTTGTGTAAAACTTGTAGTTGTAAGGTTGCAAGTGATCCCGTCCAAAACTTGCGGTTGTAAGGTTTCAGGTGAACCCGATTTAAAACCTGAGATATAGTGGAACTCGGCCTGGGTGGTTGAGAACTGGACGTAGGTCAGGTAGACCGAACCAGTATAAATTTTGTGTTGGTTTTATTTGAACATTTATTTTTGTAGCACAATTCACCCCCCCTCTTGTGCATCCATTACTTTCATAAAGTGCTGGCCAAGGGGCAGACTGCATTCCCAAAGCTCGAACTCGAGACCTCTGGTTAAGCGGTGAAGTGAGGTAACCACTACACCAGTCACGCTTGGTTAATTCATTGTTGTTTTTAATATTGAAGGTAGGCACATTACTAACCATCATCTTTCAAAAAAAAAATGGAGAAACACGCACACACACGCTGGGTGGTATTGAATAGTTATTTAAGGCATGGAATATCATGTGGTGTCACCGACTATTTGCCTCTCAACATTATTCACTCATTGGTCCACCTGTCTCATCTCCCCTTTAATGCAACGGCTACTTCCCTTAGGCTTACCCCTCGCGGGAAATGATCCCATGCAGCACCTCTTCTCAATTTGTCGTGTACCTGCCAGGTATATTCACTTTCTGGTGGTTGGTTAGTTATATATCATCATTTACTCAGATATTCATATTTCAGTGCAGGCAGATCTATCCACATATACTCCCTCCGGTCCTAAATATAAGACCTAATTGACTTTTTTGAAAAATTCTAAAAAAACAAAAATAAGTTAATTATAAATTGATTTACCTAATTTTTTCCCTTAAACTAGTTTATTTTACTTATAAACTAATGGATAATCTAACAATATATCAAATATGTCATGATTTAATAGAATATTTTGCAATCTTAACTTCTCCTAAAAAAGGTTATCTAGGTCCTATATTTAGGACCGGAGGTAGTAGTATTAAATAACGGAATGTGTGATGTGAGTGTGAGTGTGTGACAACGTGAGATTCCAATTTAATCCACAGAATTAGTTGTGCACACTGATACGTTAGACACGTCCTTTTTTTATATGGATGATTCCAATCATTCAAAAAATTTTCTTAATTGTTTTGATAAAAAAAAATTTATTGAAATTTCAATAGGAGTGTTGCTTAAGATCTTAAATGGATCAGAATATAAAAAAATAATTATGTTTACAATTACTATTTTGGCCGCCTAAACTTTATCCCAACCTTAAGATGGGACTTGTTTGTTATTTTATTATGTTGGTGTCATCCTCCTCATTGGATTCCTGTTTGTACTTTTGCGTTTGCATTCTTTCTATTAACTTTTATGTATGCATACAGAAAGAGACATAACATTGATGGATCCATCAAACTTAAAAAAGGACTAAAGCTATAAATACTACTAATTTATTAGTAAGTTCTGTTTGTTTCAGTATTTCTTATTTCTTATTGCCAATCTAGAGTTCCATTTTGTTCTTTAGAGTTCATTACTCAATCATAAAGTATTTTTTTGTATTTCTCCTTCAGTATCTTAGGGTAGGTCATCTCTCAGGCATATCAATAGCCCCAGACTAATCCGAATTGATGCATGATAAGAACAATTAAGGTTGACACCCTTGACCCATAAGATACTGCATTCTCATGTCTCGAACTCCAGATGGTGCATGCCCCAATCATAAAGTTGTTTGAGTTAAAGACACTATGATATAGTAGCTATTAGGTGATGAAGAAACTAAATAACAAGTGTTTCAATTTTTTCCTTTTAGTAAGCAACCCCCATTTAATGAAAATTTCTCTCACACTACTCATTAGTCATTACCCGTAAATGAAATTAGAAGCAATACTTCATAAAAGAAATTAGAAGAACCTGCAATACTTCATAAAAGAAATTTAGAAGATCGTAATACCTCATAAAAGAAATTAGAAGCAAAAAAATTTTCCTTTTAACTTGCTATGCAATATGCACAACAAAATTAATGGCCCAATTACTTGTAAAAAAATTGGGACATTCAGTAGGAACTCCATCAATTTTGGACTGTATGGATCTGTCTAATATAGGCCCAAGATAAAAGCATAACTTACTTTCTAATTTAATTTTGAGAAAAAGCCACTGAATAAGCGACTAAGCGTAACCAAATAAAAGATCATCAATCAAGTAATTTTTCTAGGGAATACCATACATATATGACTAGACTTTTTTTAATCTTAATTCTTAAAGACTCAAGGCTTCTCTTGTCCAAAAAAAAATCAAGGCTTCTTTCCTAATTTTGTTTGTGTAGTCTCCATTATATAAAATATGTACCCAGCTTAGATTCTGAGCAACGGTTCTCATTTTATTGTCGTCATAATTAAAGTAAATTATATTCGTTTTTAATAAAAATATTACTTCTCATAAAAGAAACAACTTTCATATAACTACAATCTTCAAGGAAGAGTTTAAAAGGACACGTGCAGAGGAAAGTAAAAAAATACTCCCTCCGATCCTAAATATAAGATCTAATTGACTTTTTCTAGAAAATCCTTAAAAAAGCAAAATAAGCTAATTATAAATTGATTTACCTAATTTTTTTCCCTTAAATTAGTTTATTTTACCTCTAAACTAATGGATAATCTAACAATATATCAAATATGTCATCATTTAATAATCTATTTCGCAACCTTAATCTCTCCAAAAAAAAGTCAATTAGATCCTATATCTAGGACCGGAGGTAGTATTATGCAGATTTTTTTTATAAAAAAAATAGCCCATCCGAAGGCCAGCAAAGGATTCCAACATGTTAGCAAAATATTCGTGAACTACACAATGCATCTAATGATCTTTCCAAATCCTCCAGTAAGTAGCAAGCTGCTATTCTTATGCCTATAATAATTCCAAAGTGGCCAAGTTGGTGTAAAGGAATGAGAGATCATTATCCGACGTTGCTCTCAAACTTTCCAAAAGCTGTCAATGTGTAATTCTACTTGCTTGTGAGTGTTAAATATCTGAAAGCTTTTTGATAATTAGTTTTTTTAATGAAAATAACCAAAACATAATAATTTATTCATTGCCATAATTAAAAGTGTTTACAGAACGCTAGTTTTTTAACATATAAAGTATATTTCAACTCCTTCCTTTTATTTGAAACAAAGGATAAACCACCATGCTGTAAATCCTGTTCATAAAAAATAACGAATATATTTACTTTGGAAACACAACCAAGTATCACAGACATGTTTATTATTAATGTTGAAGATTTTGAACTGTCAGCAAGTACATGATAGATATTAGAGTAATAAAGAGCTAAATTACAATTTTATATGATAACTCAAGAAGAAGTGATATTGAATTATTGACAATTGCCAGCATTTCTTGATTATAACTCATCCATATTCTAAAGAATTTGATGATTTAAAAAAATCTAGGTAGGATTAACTTTCTTCCACAAGACCTAATTGTAATATTCCAGAGACATGATACTTCCCTTTATGAAGCACATAATCTCGTTTTATCCATGAAAAACCAATCAACATAAAATACTATAATTTTCCTTTGATTTATGACATTAGTGAGGATGATACATCTATCCTCCCCTTTATGCACTATAATCTCGTTTTATCCATGGAAAAATTAATCAATATACGATATTCTATATAATTTGGTATAAATAAATAATAGTATAATTTATCACTTAACATTGCGATTTTTTTAAAATTTATTCGTAAGTGTGATTTGTGCCTTGATGAATTCAAATTTACATTTACTTAGAATTTTCATTCAAGTCAGTACATTTTTCAACAAAAAAGTATTGATCAAATTGCTTTCGAATATCACAGAGTTCAAGTTAATTGTACTGAATTGAGTCTTTGTAGCTCATGGAAATAAAAAAAATCGGTTGCCCATCAATAAAATAATAAATTTATTCATTGACCATGCGATATAATATGAGTTGAAGAATATCCAGGGTTGGAGGATACTTTGAATAGGATATTTAGAACTTTCGATCATGAATGGAAAAAATTATTTATCTATCAAGATAACGACTTTATTTATTTATCTTTTAATATCTTCAATATCTCAATAAAATAGGGAAACTGACAAATAAATACCTTCGAATATCCAAAAGGACGAGTAAGGAACTCAAACTTCTAAAATGACAAGTAGGGAACTTCAAATTCCAAAAGGACAATTAAGGAACCAGACAATTGTTAATTGCTATGTTCCAAATGTTAATAACTATGTTCCAATTGTTAATTTTTACTGAAGTTCCTTACTTATTCTTTTGAAAGTTTGAGTTCGTTACTTATCCTCTTATATATATTCGAAATACTACTCTATTTTATTTAGTTTTAATAAAAGAGGAGGGAACAACGTACTTGTGTTACAGTAAGTGAGGAGGAAGGCCTAGAAGAGGTAATCCCATAAAGAGGGTAGTGATAACATAATAATGGTGGCGGTACAAACAAACAAAAGACACTATCAAGTCAAGACTACTTTGGTAAAACATCGACACGTTAGCTCATTCTCACATCATCACATCCCTTCCCTTCGTTCGTTGTTCATTCATTCAATACATTCATAGTACTAACCTTATTCCTAATTGGTTACGCCACCAAAAGGGAACAATTCTTTTATTCTCTTCACATCCCTAGACAGACTCATACATAGCAGAGTATATTAAAATTAAATTAAAATTAAAGAAAATAATTGGACTTCCTTTCATTCACACTTATCTATCTATCTATCTAACCATCTATCTGTCACTCCTGTCTTGTGTTCTCTTCTCTCCTTCTGATTCAGAGGCGGAGAGATGGTGGGAGTGATTCCCATGGCTTCTTCCATTAGGCCTTCTCTCTCCTCCTTTGCTGCTTCTCGTCTCTTCCCTTCTCTCTCTTCTTCTCGCCGCTTATCCTTCTCTCATCTCCCCACCTGTAAGCTTTTTCTCTCTCTGACCCTTTTCAGATTTCACTCTTCTTATTGCTAAAGTTTCGTTTTTTCGTGTTATAATTGCTCACATTGCAATTGGGTTTTTATTGTTTTTATTTTTTTGATCACATCTTTAGTCACCCAATTGGGTTTTTATAGGTTGATTGATTGGAAGACCTCACAATCTTTACTCCCAAGTTGGCTGTTTCACATTAGAAATAATTGCTTGCTATTTCGTTTGATTAGATTAGATTTGAGTCAGTGATAGATATCCTTCAATTATGTGTGATTATAGCATAGGACTGATCACCAATTGTCCCCCATATGATACATGCATAATTGCACTTGTTTTTTTGATTGCAAGTGGTCTACTACACTCAATTGTCAGTGTTTTCTTTCTCCGGTTCTTTGCTCTGGTCTGTGCCCATGCGTCAGAAGTTGTTCTTTCTTAGGTGTAGTAAAAGCGAGGAATGGTTGATTATGTTCACTCATTGACTGGAGCCCAGATGTTCCAAAAGTAGGAAACTTTATGAAATTGAAATAGTTTGTTTTTCAAATTAAACTATTTTGAGGCTTCAGATGTTTTACGTACGTTCTACCTGATAACTGCCAGTCTTTTGTAAAACTACTGTGGACTGATGGACGCAGCAATACACATTTTTCTCATCATATCTTCCCTTTTTTTATATTTAGACTTTAATTATGTGTTATACTTCAGTGATAATGGCCTTTATGTTAAGTAGACCTGATGTTGCGGATTGTGAACATTGTTAGTGGATAGTACTTCATAGTTTATAATACACTGGCACTGGTGATAGATGATATTCTACATTTTTATTATTGAAATTAACTGAAATTGTTGTGGGTTGTTGTCCAGCTATTCCTCAGTCCCATACCTTTGAACTAAAAGCGCCTAGGCTTTTGAGACGGGATGGTAACTGCAAAGGATTGATAGCGACTGGGATTGTGTGCCAGGCAAGCACAGCTGCTTCACCAGAAAATGTACTTGAGTGGGTCAAAGAAGATAAGAGAAGAATGCTTCATGTCGTTTATCGTGTTGGTGACTTGGACAGGACCATTAAGTAAATTCAAATGAACCTCAAACTCCTTATCTGTGTAGATTCTTATTTAGTAATCAATGGAACTAAGTATACAAATGCTTCTTATTTCAGATTTTATACAGAATGCCTGGGAATGAAGCTGCTGAGAAAGCGTGACATACCAGAGGAGAAATATACTAATGTTTTTCTTGGATATGGCCCTGAAGATTCACACTTTGTTATTGAATTGACATACAGTGAGTGTCTTACTTAATTCTTGATCGCCTCTCTAAATGCAATGACCAATACTTCTTACAACTTGTCATATTGAAGCCTGCACTTTTTCATGGAAGTTATATAAGCCCGTGTTATAGAAACCTTCTAGTTTATATTAATTTTATTTACAAATATTTCAGATTATGGAGTTGACAAATATGATATTGGAACTGGATTTGGCCATTTTGGTATTGCTGTTGAGGATGTAAGCCTGCCGAACTTTAATACACACCCATTACTATCATTTATAAAGTCTTTGTCCTATCTTACTGTTTTTACTTCTGGCAGCTCCTTTTATTATTAAATATGCATACTGTGTAGTCGACAATTGCTCTTTCTTCTGTTGGCCAAAAAAAATTGTTCTTTCTTCTCTTTTGGATGACGTGACATGGGATTGGGGGCCCAGTTTTGTTCATTGGTACATAAAAATTTCTTCTTTGTTGATGCTTTTAACATCTTCATTGGAAATTTTGCTAGGTTGCAAAAACGGTGGAACTCGTACGGGCCAAGGGTGGCAAAATAACTAGAGAGCCTGGTCCTGTCAAGGGAGGCAAGACAGTAATTGCATTTATTGAAGATCCAGATGGTTATAAATTTGAACTTTTGGAAAGAGGACCTACACCTGAGCCTTTATGCCAAGTAATGCTTCGAGTAGGTGATCTACAACGTTCCATTGAATTTTATGAGAAGGTGAGGGTCAAGGCTGTTTTGATGCTTGCTTTTTTTTGTACTGGTTATATTGCCTTGTGCTGAGTCATTTTGGTGGGTTCTTGCCTTTCAGGCTTATGGTATGGAACTTCTTCGGACACGAGATAACCCAGAGTACAAGGTACAATGCCATAGTTTCTTTTACGAATATTTCGGCTCCCCTTAAAAAAATGCTTAGTACTCAGCAGATTAGATCTTATTATTTAGGGAAATATCAGGGTTTTGTCTTCTGCACTTCAGTTACTAATACCCTATCAGTATCACCTGTACAGAAAAAACTAAGCTTGAGGGGAAGAGATAGATTATTGTTTGAATATAACAAGAGAAGTAAATGACCAAATCTGCTGAGATGTGATTTTTCCTTGCAGGACAACTTCAGTATTACTATTATTCCATTAATAGTTATGCATTTTAGTTCTCTGGTTAATTATTCTTGAGCATGTCTTGTCTATGAATTGATTCTCACAGTTTCTCCATTTTATCAACTTAAGTAAAATTATCATGCCGACATGTTATAGAAGAGTTATTAGAGGCATTGATGGATATAAGCTTTGTGTAACTCCTCTGGAATTAGAACTGAACTTTCATTTATATTCTGATTTGTATTTGACTTGAAAATTTTGTATGCTGAACTATGGTTTCAAATCTTGAGATGTATTTTGAATTCTGAGGTCCCATCTCGTTTGCTTTTATGTAACCATAAGTATTCATTGTTACTTTATTGAGTACTTTGGGATGTAGTTTCCTTTTCTTTAACTCTGACCTTTGATTACCCTTATCTTTTGGTAGTATACCATTGCTATGCTTGGTTATGGTCCTGAAGATAAAAGTACTGTTATGGAGTTGACTTACAACTATGGAGTTACTGAATATGACAAGGGAAATGCTTATGGTCAGGTATAAAGTTGTTCTATTTCAATTCTTTATATCCTTTAAAAGTTTTTGCCGAGGTAATCTTTGTGTGCATGTGATATTTAAATTTTGGTTTGTTTATTAATTAACAACCTTAATCTAATCAAATTAGGTAATTAATTCTTATATTTAGGATTAGAGGGTGTAATATTTTCTCTAAACATCAACTACATTGTCTTTTCTCACCTCTAGTTAGAGGATCTTTTGTAAAATTTAATTCTTTTTCTCTGTCTACCGTTCACAGATTGCAATAGGCACCGATGATGTTTACAAAACAGCTGAAGCCGTTAAACTTGCTGGAGGAAAGATTACCCGGGAACCTGGTCCATTACCAGGGATCAACACAAAAATTACAGCATGCTTGGATCCTGATGGTTGGAAGACGGTATGCATCTGCATAATTTAATTACCACCCGAAAACTTTTACATGAGAAGTCATTGTCAATGATGGTAGAGTTGACAAAATTAGGGCACACCCTTGGTTCATGAGAAGTTTTTCTAATATCTATTTGGGTTTTGTGCGAAGGGTGGCTTAGTTCAATGGTATGCTCGTTTGGTGTGAATTCTGAGGACGTGAGTTTGAATCAGTCTCTCTGCATAAAAAATAGTGGTTAAGTTGCTTAGTATATTTTCTTCCCCAACACTCTCACCAACTGAGGTCTTGAATTGGGTTGGCCTTTTTTTTTTATTTTGTGACAGGATTTTTGAAAAAAGAGGGGTTTTTGTTTATAAATCAAAGGCTTCAGCTCTATTTTCAATAATCAGTCAGCCACAGGCTTGCTATTTTAGATATAATCACTAATTAGACGAGCAATATATACAATATTCTCATACCTTGTTGTCATCTTCATCATAGCTGTAGAATATTTTTAAGTGACCGAGGTCATTAGATCTTGCTGAATGTCCCATTCTGAACTCTCTGCTCTGACAGACAGTTCTCATAGTGTTATACTTTCTCTTGCCTTCAAATTGTATATGTAAATAGGTTTCTTAGTATTGAATCCCAGAAAAAATAGTAATTTATTCCTTTTCTGCAATTTAAGTTGTGAAACTTTAACTTCTCGAGGTATCTGTGTTTCTATCATCCTGCCCCTGGTCCCTTAAACAATCACCAGCTTCTTAGTTCCTCAAGCAGCATGCATTTTTTGCTTCACATCCGTTCATTTTTGTGGTAACAATTTTGTAATCTTTCACTTATTTTTTATAATCATTAGCTTGTGTCTCAATTTCTTTTCCCCTCCAATGTACAGGTGTTTGTAGATAATGTCGATTTTCTCAAGGAGTTGGAGTAGTGTAAAAAGCGCCATCATAGCAGTCCAGGGGAGCTTAAATGAAATTTGCTCATGAATATATGATGTTATATATTGATTAAGCTGTTCATGATGATATGGAGAATGTATCATATTCGATTCCGATTTTGTAGATAATGAATTATTTAATGTTGGCAACAACAACAAAAAAGTAGAGAGATCATGAATTATTTAATGTTGGCAACAAAAAAGGTAGAGAATGGAGGACGAGTGACCATGTCAATAAAACTCGATGATGAAGCAAGCTTGATCTCTTTCATGTGTTTCACACTATCACCAGGTTCTTTGACTCAACCATCTCATGTGCAACTTTTGTATATTTTAACCATGTGCAACTGTAACTACATCCCAAAATAAAAATTTATGTACAACTACGACAGGTATAAGGATGTACATGATATAGTTTTTGAATTAATTAAATGTGGGTCGTTTGAACGTTTCACATTAATTAGTGGATTTGTGTTCAAGTCTTGAATGTACATTTTTTTTGGTCATTTACTCATCCAGTTACATCCATTGTCCTTCAATGTTTGTTCCATTGCAATTAATATTTGTATGTTTAGGGATTTAACTATTTAAGTCCTTTCTTTATTTAAAGAAAAATAGAGAAATGTAGTAATGTACTACTATCAGTATGGCGGTAGATTAAGTCAAAGATATTCAATATTTGAAACAGGATCTCAAATTTGAATATTTTACAATTAAAAAACTATATCGGTAGAGTTATTTATTTTTATTCAAAGGTAGACAATGATGCCTAATTTTTACCATGTGATCAAGAATGATTAATGCCCAAAAATGATGCATAACTATTGACCAAGTAACAAAAATAATATATAACTATTCCAAGGTACATAATGATGTCTAACTTTTACCACCATGTGATTAAGAATGATATTTTTACTAATATGACAATAAGATTAGACATGAAAAGTCCAAAATTCCTTTATAAATTAAATAAATTTCCTTCTTCCCTCTTCCTTTCACCACCAAAACCACACTGGGAGCTCACCTCCAGCCACCACTGGCGCTGTCGTGGTGGGCACCACCGTCGCCCAATGAGAAAAGAAGTACTCCCTCTGTTCCTATATATAGGACCTAGATGACTTTTTAAAAAAATCCTAAAAAAAGCAAAAAATAAGTTAATTATAAATTGATTTACCTAATTTTTCCTCTTAAACTAGTTTATTTTACCTATAAGCTAATGGATAATCTAAAAAGATATCAAATATGTCATGATTTAATAACCTATTTCGCAACTTTAATCTTTCTAAAAAAAAGTTATTTAGGTGTTCGAGGGAGTATAACCTTTGGGTGTGTGAGTCCTTCGCCGCTCGCAGATTCGTCTCTAAATTGAACACGATGGGTAAAGCAGAATCCCACTTCCCAACGTTCCATCAGGTTCATGAATTTCGTCTCTGAAGATCAAGTAAATTTTCTCTCAAACCCACTAGAAGCTCAAATAAACCCTATGCCCACGCATTCAAAGTCATACTTTTTATTTGTTCTCCATTTCATTAATTCTTAATTTGCTTTTTCAAAGTTTGTGCTATTCTGATGGCTCCTAATGTACAGGGTGTGCGTCTTATAAATAGTTGGCTGAATCTAAAAGAACAAGGGGTGAGAGACTTGAAGACGGCACTGCCCAAGGAGATAGGGCCTCTGTGAGGTTACATTTTTGGCTAAATTAACCTCTGTTAGGTTGCTCTTGGGTTACTGACTATCTAAATCATTTTCATTTATGTACTTCTCTCATTGGGCGGCGGCGCTGGCCACGACAGTGCCCGTGGTGGCTGGCAGTGAGCCTCCACCGCCGGTGTTGTTGGTGGTGGTGGAAGGAAGAAGGAAGTAGAGAAAAAATTTATTTAATTTTTATGGACATTTTAGACTTTTTTATGTTTAATTTTATTGTCATATTAGTGAAAATATCATTCTTGATCACATGGTGAAAGTTAAACATCATTGGTGTACCTTGGAATTGTTATGTATTATTTTTGTTTCTTGACCAATAGTTATATATCATTTTTGGACCTTCACCCTTTATTCAAAGTTAACATTGTTGGATTAGGGTAAATCTAAGTAGGTATGATATTCATATGTAAGGTCTTTTATGGAATAATTATCCTTATAATCTTATTATGACTTAACCACGTTATGCTTTGTATCATAATTCTACAATGAATTATGTTTTATTGGAAAATAATCTTATATCTTAATAAAAACTAGTTTTGTACTATAATTATAATAATTAAAGTCAAAATATTATGGGAAAATTCCAAATAAATCCCTCCGAATACCCAAAAGGACAAGTGAGGAACCAAAAATTCCAAAAGGACCATGAAGGAATCAGCACCTGTCTGTCATTTTAAAATTTTTCGAAAACACAAAATTGCCTCCATCCTAAAACACAAATTCCTACCCAACCCTAAACTCACCCTAACACCCACCATCTTCTCGCAATCTGTGTTTTAGGATGGGAGCAGTTTTGTCTTTTCGCAAAATTTTAAAATGACTGATAGGTGCTGGTTCCTTCATGGTCCTTTTGGAAGTTTAGGTTCCTCACTTGTCCTTTTGGGTATTCGGAAGGACTTATTTGGGATTTTCTCAAATATTATTTTGAGTTCCACATTTTATTCTAAATTTTGTATCAAGAAATAATTTCCCTATATTCTTAAATATAATATTGATGTTTTTCCTCAAATTTCTAAATATGAGATATAGCTGCCTTTTAGAAGTTATAAGAAAACTAAATAAGCTATTTTTGAATTAATTTGGTTAAATTCTTTTCTCTAAACCGGTTTATTTGACGTTTAAGGTAACATGTAGTCTAATAATTATTATATGAACATTTTTAGAGCTCATTATTTTATACAGTAAGGGAAATTATAACTGTAAACTAATTAACATTAGGAAGACCAAAACAATTTTCCTTGAATAGACTCCAAAGTTCTGGTGGAACTTGATCCACATTATGAAAACTCATGCTAGCGTTAAAAGGCTAAAAAGTCTGCTGCAACATTACTTGCCTATGAGATCAAAGAGACAACGATGACCTATTCACTAGTAATTAATTCATTTGCACGTTGAATGAGTAAGTAATAACGATGTTGAATAGAACTGCCATGATTTATAAGATGAAAAACCTTCGTTGCATCCGTTTCCAAAATAATATCATGTCTGCCTTTATCCCATGCAAATTCAACCCCAATAACAGGAGCTTGAATCTCGGCACATAGACTATCTCCCTCTTGATTTATGAAAAAGAACCCACCATGACAATTACCAAGATGATCACGTATAATTCCTCCACAACCTAAACCTTCTGCTGAGAAAAATGAACCATCAACATTAAACTTTAGACTACCTAGAGGTGAAGGAGGTCATCGGGCCAAAAAAGTTATCTAGAATATAAAAGAAACCAAGAAGTAAACCTTTTTTCCTACTATAAATAAATACCAATTTTAAAAAAATAACATTATTCTGTTATTAATTTGTCATTAGCGAACGTCAAATTTTCTTCTTCATCTTTATTAAATGAAAAATTTTTAGAGAAGGACCAAGAAAAAATAATTACTCATACAAGTTTTTTCAAAAAAAATTATAATAGTAAAACTATTTTGAATTAAAATAATATATTGAATTACCAAATTACCCTTCCATATACCTTGTTTCCCCCTCTCCTTCTCACCCCACTCTCTCTTCTCTCTCTCCCACTCTCCACATTCTACAAACTAACTAAAATTTAATTAATAAATTTAAAAGTTGTATAATTTCATTGTATCTATTATATGGATATTTTAAAAAAATTAAAGCAATTAATTAGGAGGATCACAATATTATTAAAATTTTTATTTGAATTTTTTACTGCAACTATTATATTGATTATTTTTTTATAACTATTTTTTTATTTACATACTATATGTAATACATTTTTATTGTTTTTACACGATGGAAAGAGAGAGAAAGCATGAGTAATTGAGGGTTCGATCAGTCAAAAGTAAAAACCCCATGAAGTATAAAGTATAAACCCTTGTGATGAAAAAAAAGTATAAAGTATAAACCCTATTTGAAGAAGAAATCAAAAAAAGTATAAACCCTATTTCGCTGTCCTTACTTGGCTTACGGCATAACAAGGAATCATCAATGGGTAGTATAGCGAAGGTGGAAGTTCAAAATGAAAGGCGAAATCTTGTGAATAATGACAACAGCAAAAGGCGTAATGCGAAGGGTGGACACCAAAATCAAAATCAAAATCAAAATCAAAATCAAAGTGAAAGCAAAAAGCGTAAGCAAGTGTTTCCCCACGGCAATTACAGGAATTACTATGGCTATCGAGTCAGTAATCCTTCTTTTTCGTTTCAAACTTTCCAAAATTTCACCTTTTCACAATATCAAACTCTTCCATTAATTTCTGTGCTTACAACTGTAACTGTAACCGTTGGTGTTTCAGTTAGGTCAAGACCTAGACGAAGATCCTCGATTGAAGGTCTTCAACAAGGAGTGGTTTGAGGGCAAGGATTGTCTCGATATTGGCTGCAACAATGCCAGAATTACCATCCAAATCGGTAATCATTTCTTTCCTACTCTTTAATTCTCAACAATTACACTTGCTCTTCTTATTGTGTTAAGAACGAAACAATTGTAGTGTCTTTTACCGGAAAGTCTATTGAGATTGGTTACCGTAATGCTCAAATGGGAGTGATGTGGTGAATACTCCTACCCTAGGTGATATGAATGAAGCTGGGCTTTTATTTTAATGTTATTTATAGCCAGTTTTCATTCATTTTATTATTACTCCCTCCGTTCCTAAATATAGGACCTATATGACTTTTTGGAAAAATCCTAAAAAAGCAAAAAATAAGTTAATTATAAATTGATTTACCTAATTTTTTCTCTTAAACTAGTTTATTTTACCTATAAGCTAATGGATAATCTAAAAAGATATCAAATATGTCATTATTTAATAACCTATTTCGCAACCTTAATCTTTCCAAAAAAAAAGTTATCTAGGTCTTATATTTAGGAACGGAGGGAGTATTTTTTTTTGCTCAAATGGTGGATTATTATATATCTTTAAAACATTTTAGAACGGGTCAACCCAAGTTGTAGTCCACATTTTGTGGGGGTGCTAGGGAAGGAAACATACTAGGCAACCTTATTGTTCCTGCTTTTATGCAGAGAGGCTAATACGAACCCACAACTTTAGACCTCACGGCATGCAAGCCTAAAAACCATTATTGAAATAAAACATGCTTGTGTTTGATGTTTATTACTCCCTCCGGTCCTAAATATAAGACCTAGTTGACTTTTTTGAAAAATCCTAAAAAAAGCAAAATAAGTTAATTATAAATTGATTTTCCTAATTTTTTCTCTTACACTAGTTTATTTTACCTATAAGCTAATGGATAATCTAAAAAGATATCAAATATGTCATGATTTAATAACCTATTCTGCAACCTTAATCTCTCCAAAAAAAAGTCAATTAGGTCTTATAGGACCGGAGGTAGTATCTTTTTACTTGCTAGGCACAGTTTTAATTTTTTACTTTAGTCACTGTTGTAATTGCCCCCTGTTATCTTGAATTTTGATGGTGATTGGGACTCATGATACTTTGAGTTTTACCTGCTGCATCTTTAGCTGGAATTAGTATGTGATTGTTGCAAGAAAAAAATCACTTTGCTTTAATATTGGTGAAGTAGATACTATTTTGCCTTTTGTTTTAATGGAGGCGTGAGTTGTGATTGATTTTTCAATTTTTTAGCTGTTAAAACTTATATTTATATGAAGTTTTTATTTCTGATGTGATATTTCCACGTTGTACTGAATACTACCCTTTTCCCCTCAGCAAAGAAGTTTCACTGCCGGAGCATACATGGAATTGACATTGACTTCAGTAAGAATCTTTTTCAATCTGTGTTTGTTCCTTGATGTTGTACTTTAAGTTTAAAATGAACCTTGTTGGTGAGTTTGTTACATAGTTTTCACAAACATTCAGAATGGGATCATCAAATGCATTGTACCCAGTCAGCCTAATCAAGCTTTTGGGGGCACATTCTTATGGTCCTGTTTTTCCAACACATATGACAATAATTTTGATTGGTTCGTTTCATCTAGTGGCTTTTGAGCTACAATAGTTTGAACTTATTCTAACTCATACATGAGAATTACGCCATGAATTTCGGATTTCAGTTTGGATGCCTGATAGGAATTAAATGAAGTAGTTTAATTTGATTCATAAATGTATCACAAGTTAGCTGTAAGTTCTTAGTGTTTTCACCCTTAAATCAGATCACATAAAAAATGTTTGGTTTATATATTTTTCTTTTCCAATGTTCTAGACCTGGTTGAGGATGCATGGAGGAATTTGCGACAAGCAGTCAGATTGGAATCTTCTGCGAAGAAACCTGTAAATGCTTCGAAGCTAAGAGCTGAGGACTGTCCTGATGACAATGTAGAACAGAGTGTCACTGTTTCATCTAATGAAGAGCCAATAGATGTTTCAAGAGAATCGTCATTTACGGAGGATAGAAATCTGTTGGATGTTGTTTCATTCCGACAACAAGATATTGTTAAGAATCATCATTCACCTGAAAAGCGCTATGATACAATTCTTTGGTGAGTTTCTGCTTTTACTGTTGTGTATTACACTAAATTGAAGTTTCCTTTGCTAGGGAAAACTTGGCTTTGAGAGATGGATACAAAATTTATTATATTACACAATAAATTGAAGTTTCCTTTTCCAAATTCCCATGCTATCTTTTTCTGATCCCTCAAGTACTGTAATTTTATCTGTTTTTTAGTGCCTGGATTATTTTGCACCTTGATTTGTATAATAAATGGACTTCCCTAGTTATGTTCTAAGAAACTTTGTTTTATTTTCAATTATTACAAAGTGGCTAAATGGTTAAGTTGACTTACATCTGCAATGCAGTATGAGTGTAACAAAATGGATACAGCTCAATTCAGGAGATGATGGCTTGCTTACATTATTTGCAAAGACTTGGAAAATGCTTCGGCCAGTAAGGATCATCACCTGTCAAATTATTATTTACGCTTTTCACTTTTGCATTTAATCAATTGAACTTGAAGTCTTAGTGCTTCTGTTTGTTCTTCTCATGTGTATTTAGGGGGAGGTTAGGTATGGTGACGGCTTGTTTCATATTCTTAGTTCAGATTTCAGTTTTGGATTTGATAAAATATATATTTTGTCTTTTGATCAGGGTGGTATTTTTGTGCTGGAACCTCAACCATGGAAATCATATGAAAGTAATCGTCTTGTCTCAGAGGTAATAGTTAGCTTGCCTACTATCCTTGTCTAAATTTGTATGTTCTTTTAAGAGCCATTAAAGCCTTTATATTTACTGCAGGCTTCTTTGCATCATTCATCCAATGGATTTCCTTCATACTTGTTTTTGGTTATATTATCTGGGTGTGTTTGATCTAAACTGTTATATGAATGCTATAGACTCATTTTCGTTGTCTTACATTCATTCAGATGCAAAGTCTCAGTTTAATAATCCTTTCTTAGTTCACTCTCAAACCCCAAATCTTCCTTTTAACTTCTGCGTGTGTTCTCCAGCTCTCACCTCAGTCCCTACACAGTATACAGCATACAAGTTACATACATGCTTTATTCATTCATTATGGATCCATCATTTGTTCATTTTTTTATATATGTTTCTATTTGAGTTCTGTTTGTTGTTTCGACACTCATTAGAGCCTATAAAAAGGATAATAGAACTACTACTTTCATAAGGATATAGGTGAAATAATGACATTTTAATATGTAAAAAGTGAAGATGACACCAAAATAAATTTTTTAGGCGTAAAAGTACCAATTGTAAATTTAAAGGTGCAAAAATAACAATGGAAATATGTAAGAAGTGTAGAAAATTATTTGCAACCTCCTTTAAATGTGGAACTTTGCCCATTTAAATTTTCAATAGGTAGTTTTGCACCAACGAATTTACCATGGTGTCATGTGCACTTTTATTTTTTCATTGTTACTTTTGCACCTTTATCCTTTTCATAATTAATGCATGTATATTGTTATTAGCCATGTGCTTGGCTATATTTGTGCTTAGCTATCACTAACTTCTTAATTATTTCCATCATATATGTAGACTGCTTCTATCAACTACCGTAATATAAAGCTTCGTCCAGAACAGTTTCAGGAAATACTATTGGACAAGGTTTGTATGAATTGTTATTTCGTGGCACTTTTCATTTTTACAGTAGGTTGTGGCTGAATTGTTAGGGTAGATTATTATTTCCTCCATGTGGTTTGCCTATTTTTCACTGTCCCTGGATAGCTGTTGAGTCGGCAAGCAGGGGTAGACCGAGCAAGCCACTGAAGGGAAATCAGGAAACTAATTGTTTCACCTTCCTACCAATTAGTATCCGTTTTACTGATATCTTAATGTCCGGACATGTTTGTAGGTTGGATTCAGAACTGTAGAAGATGTAACTTCTGGATTGTCAGGGACGAAAACTGGTTTCAATAGACCAATTTTGGTGTTTAAGAAATGAGTCATACAGAAAATCAATGCAACCCTGTATATTTATTTGTTGGTAACCCTTTTGTTTTGCTGTTTTGGGTTTTGGCAAAGGGGGGCTGTTGCTGTAAATGAGGAGAGAAAATGCGACTCGAAGTTGTTCGTCACATAGCTTGCTTAGAGTCGGATGTAGTGATCTTTCATTTGTATGATTGATGGAGAGGTAGCAGACCATTGAAGCAAATTGAGTTGGAAGGGACATATTTGATCAATATGAATATTTGCCTATGAAATGTAAAGCAAAACCAACAGGGTTATATAGCTTTTAATTACTACTCTTTAACGTGTGAATTTTCTTTTTTCTTTTTTCCACATTCAACTCGTGTTTTCTTTTGTGCAGAATTAATGTAAAGCCAAACGAATATAGGGTTATAACTTTTAACTTCCGACCTAATAAGAATAATTTTTGGGTAGTTGGATACAACTCGTGAGATTTAATCTTATTTTATTTTTTAATAAAGCCCTAATTAATTCTCCATGTATTCAAATAAACACCCAAAAAAATCCAACCTTGCCTTCAGGACTAGAGATTAACGTGACTAGGAATAAATTGCAATGCAAACTACAACCGTTTTTTTAGTTTGAAGTTCGAACATATAAGACCAGATTAACAAATTAAAGTTAACAGATAAATAATACCACCATCAGCATAAATCCCGTGCAAGAATCCCTACCTCAACAAATCTTCCATATCATAATACAACTTTTAAATTCTGATAAAAAAAATTGGTAGAGGTATGTTTTTAATACCTTAACTTTGCACAAAGTCATGTCTTAACTTTACACAAAATCATGTTTTAATCCTTTTAACTTTTTAGTCCCTTGACTTTTATAGCCTACATTTGTAATTAATTCAATGATACATTCAACACTCAAAACATTGACAAACATTCAATTCCATGAAATTCATGCATATCAAAATTGCAGCTCGACATGTTTTCCTCCAAAATCTTGGGAAATGCAAGGTAGCTTAATCCCAAGATATTCAGACCCGAGTCTTGGGTATCTGGGGTATATTCCAAATGATCAAAAATAAATAAATTTGATCCATTCAGTACAAGTGTAAAATTCGGGGAAGAAAATGGCATGTGCCAAACATCAAGACAATTGTCATGCTTCATCGCAAAACCAATTAACTCTGACTTGTTTTTCAGCCAGCCGACTGCATGATTTTAAACATGCCAACAAAAGAAAAACAAATGAAAACGGAAAATCATAGTTACTACACTAGTAGCCAATAATATAAAAGTCAACTTACTTACCTACAGGATGCAATTGTCAACTTCCAAATGGAGCAAAGTAAAAAATCGTGGATAAAACAGACCATCTCAGGGTACCCAAGTTATTGACCTTGGGATTCTCTTCATTAGAAGTGTTTTTCTTTGATCCCAGAACCAGCATCAGAAACCAAAAGTGCAAAGATTGTCCATTAAGTCGCAGCCTTTTAAAAGAAATGTTGGATAAAAATCGAAAGATTCATTCTTAAGGAGGCCTTTTGACTATTAGCATCAATAGCAGCACCTCTCTTTTTCAATGTATCCAAAAAATAAAAAAACAGATCCGTAGTTAAATGATGCCGCATGATGTGAATCTGCCATTCTTTTTTTGTCCACAATTTGTCACGAAAGAAAACCCAATACTTCATGCTTTCAGTTTGATATTTCTAACACTCAACCAATTTGAACAACCAAAAAATTTGTTCCACATATGATTAAGTGGAACAAACATAAATGTTCTTCATAATCCCTAAATAAAGGCTTCAGAACAATCTAATATCACCAAAAAGAGCTTTCTATATCTCCCATGCGTCAAATTCTTCGAAATACCTGGATACCAAATTATATCACATGAATGGATAAACTCATCCCTCCAGTTAAAGAACTTGAAAAATTCAGCAACTTATTGCAATCTGAGGGGGACTTAGAAGTGTGGAATTCCAAGTGCCACATTGAGAAGAATGAAATGCTTAATAGGAATTTAAGGGGGTTGTTCTCCCACCTCAACATCTAGCGGGTAAGGTTTCTCATCCCACTTAGGTATTTGTTGACCTCTCCAGAGAGAGCAACCAATGGTGTGTTTTGACCGGCAGAGGGTTGAGTGAAGTGCAGCTGCAGGGACATTGGCTTCCCATTGGGCCCCAATTGACAAGGACTTGGCGGTATGGGATACCAAGTTCTACAGAGTAGGAAGGCATGCTCAATAGAGCATTTAAATTATTTGGTTCTCCTACCTCAACAACTAGCTTTTTGGGTAGAGTTACCCTTCACACTTAGGTTCCCATCAAAATCCAATCCATGACTACAAAATTGAGTAAGCAAATGGCAGGTCAATGGCCCATAATTCTTCAAATAAGGTGCAACCATCAAGTAGCTTTCCATTTCCTTCATGTACATGACCAATGCTAACGATTCATCAGATTCGTTAGAAGTAAGATGGAAGCACCAGTTGATAGGGGAATCTACTCAGTGATATTTCATCCCCACAGATAAACATTGATTGGAATAGAACATTCCTGCAAAAGTAAAAAAGTATGATTTGAAAATTGAGCCAGCCCATTTGCTATCAGTTTAATCACTGAAACATAAAATATGCAGCACCGTTTTCAAACCTTGAACTAGACTGACAAAATCAGATTGTAACCATTAATCCCAAGAATGAAGTACAGGTTAATCAGGCCGAGTGCCAATATTTGTGCTACCTATTAGTAGAGAAGTGCTGCTTGAGCATCCTGGTTGCACCAAAGAAAATTAGATAACACAAAATAAGTTCATAAAATCAAAGGTAAATTAAAGGAGAAAACTTCTTGTCCTTCGAACTACCTCTGACAACAATTAAATATAAAACTTTTCAAAGAATTTTCCTTCAAATAGAAAATTAAAGTTTAAAAGAATTGAAAAGTTTCAGAAAATGAGATATGGTTCCTGATGATAGAGTCAGCTCATTGCCCCAATAAGCGACCAGTCCTTGATCATTAAGTGTGAAATACTATAGAGCCATCAAAAATATCATTGATACTTAACAATAACAAAGCATTGTCATCGATACCATGTGGGTTCAGCTATATGGATCATCAATATTCAGAAAGTCAAAAATGACCTGATATAGGCTCCTACATATTTGTGGTGACCTGGTTACTAACAAGAAATAGCAACTTACCACTCAGAGGAAAATGATGTGGTGAGGAAGGATCAAAGTAATATACAAATGATTTCTTCCAGTTTATGCTTCCACCAATCACATTATTTTACTATTGATCTCCAAAACATGATATATGGGCAGTGGAGTTTCTTATTTAGGAAGGAAATGAATAACAAGATGATGTGAGCATATATAGAAATTTCGAAGTTGAAGTAAAATGAATCTCTATGAAAGAAACCGATGATACACCTGCAATTCATAATATTGTCAACCAATTTAAACCAAACTGTACGCCACTTATCACATGGCACAAAGAAACTTATCAAGTGACAAAGGGGGAAATGACTTTCACACATTATCATTACAAGGAAACATGAATACACAAGATTGCTGTGTGCCACATTTGACATCTATGTACAGCACAGGTGCGAAGCTTGGGTAGTCTGTATTTTATTATACCAATCGTTTGTAGTCACCTTGAGAAAGAAGTAGCAGGATGGCAGCAAATGTCAGGTCTCCATCAATTAATCACCTCGATTAAATACACAGAAAGAGGCAAGTGAACCACCATAAATTTGCAGCTTCACATATGCACCAGACTTTTCTTGAACAGATTCACAACTGCAAATACAGCAAGCTATAATTGGTCAAGCAAAAACCTGAAAATAATAATCACAAGAATCAATAAGTTAAGAACATGCACATACCATATTGGAATTTCATTTGGCACGATGCAGAGATGAAATCCAGCTGCTAGAAGGGCCAACTTTACTAACAGATTCGTGTCCAGAATTAGCAGCTTCAGCAGACATGGTGGGCTTCATGGAGTCCCTTTTGGTGGTACCAGAAAGCGCATGTGAAGTAGAGGGCATATTCTCCTCTCCAAAAATCTAGAACATTAAATACTTGATAAACATGATATGCTAAATTTACAATATTAAAGATCACAACAACGTTAAGATTTTAATGTTGCCTTAGTCATAACAAGAAAGAAGAGGTTATCAATCTTTAGCAAGATGACTTACATTCTTCTTAAAAGGATGTTCAGAACTTGAATTTCTGCCCATTGGCGATTTAAACTGCAATTTAACACCAGAACTAGTAGCATTGCCTGATCTTATGCGATCTGATACATCAACTGAAAATCCATTAACGGCTACTAAATTAGAATATGTAAAAAATATGGGCATCCATACATAAAACATTTTAGCATTAATGGACAAGGTTAGTGAAATGAAACCTCCATCTTTCTGACATTAACAGAATCATAAGAAATTCAAAGGAACAGTACAAATAAAGATACAAATAGTTATAAGCTAATTCAATAAAAGCTCACTTGTCATGGGGTCTAAGGTCGTGGGCTCGAATTAGCCTCTCTACATAAAGAGCAGGGGTAAGCTGCTTTGTATAATCCCTTTCTCAACACCCCCACCAAGTGGGCACTCAAATTGGGTTGACCCTTTTTTTATAGTTATAAGCTAATTCAATAAAAGCGATTTGCAAATGTAAATAACGTTCCCTCCATTATGAAGTTATAATTTCATCTATAGTAAGAGAATCTCTCAAAGCTGTAAATGTCAACACTAATTCAATAAGCATGAATAGTAAAATAAACCTAACCATGATTGTTGTCTATATCCATTGGCACTGCTTCACTGTTGCTTGCTCCAGTAACCGGCTGAAATATGACAAAATTCAGTTTTCACAGATACATAAACATTGAAATAGAAAATATGAGTATGTCTACACCCCAATCTAGGAGGGGGTGGACAAAAGGGAATGAGGAATGGCTCAACAGTAAGTATTATTACAGGTATCCGTGGCTGGGGTTTGTTCTTTTGTGCCTGCTGATACTTCAAGATAGTCCAATCAAATACGTAGTCAAAATCATAACCTGGCATACACCAAAACAGAATAACAAACGCAAAAAAATTACACTGAAGCATAGATATGGGAATAAAGGAAATTACGTATACAGCAGAACCAAAGCAAGATATGAAATTATGAAATGATGGGTGCCTTTGTCAATACTATATTCTAGATTTTCGATTTGTCACATTTCTTTATGAACTGGGCACAACTAAATTGATCAAATTTAACGCAAGGAAATTACATTCATACATGATAAAAACCTTCATATTTATGTCGAAATATTTAGTTTCTAAACATGTAAGGAAATCTTAGCGAATTCAACAAGATGTCTTTTGACAAATCCAGTTTATGAAGTCATCAATTCATTTTCCTCTAATCTCCTGGTTAATGGTACATTAGATATGGCTGTACAGGTACAACGGTTCTCCATAAGCAAAAGCTTCTAATCAGATGTTAGTCTTAAGTCCGTAAATTTACTCAAATAATGAGCAGAGAAAGTACCTTCTCGGGTAAACAGTTCACGAAATACACGTTTCAAGAAACCATAATCAGGCCGCTGGTCAAAAGTCAGAGAGTGGCAGTAGTGGAAGTATGAAGCAAACTCTACAGGATGAGATTTGCAGAGGACCTATGGAAATAAATGTCGTGATTAATTATTCAATACAGCACCAAAACATAAAAAGAAAAGAATGCATGAAGAAAGAAAGGGGGTAAAGCAAGACATTCACCTCAATGGGGGTTGCCAATTTCTTTTCACATATTTTGTCATACTTCTGCTTCTTTGTTGCAGCCTTTAGACCTTGCCAAGGAAGACTAAATACAAAAAAAAAAAATTAAAAATGGTCATGATTATTTCTATCACTTTCGATTTGCAATAGATTATTTAGTGTCGGGATTGACTTGAAGAAGCAACTGGAGAGCAATGGCATACCTTCCTCTCAAGAAGTACAGAAGAACATAGCCTAGTGACTCCAAGTCATCCCGCCGGCTTTGTTCTGCAAGTAATAAAAGCATATAAGGAAATTGAATTTTACTCTCTCTTTCTGCATTTTTTAGGTTGTGAGGGTTCAGTAACTTGCACTGCCTTACCAATCCCAAGATGAGTGTTACAACTTGCATAACGTGCAGTCCCCGTTAAATTTTTGTTCTCCCTGAGACGTACATTTGTTATCATAAGTTGAATATCAGAATTGTTTACAGGATAAAACGAGAGGAGCAAAACTTAAGGAAAAAGGAACATTTGAAGAAAAACATACAAAGACATTTTGAACCTTTTCTTCAGGTGAGGCAGGGAAGCAAAAAAGAATGAGCAAGCAATGGAACAAACTAAATTACCTATAAGGAATGTGACGATTGGTGGTGGAGTCCCGATACCTTTTAGCAAGACCAAAATCAATTATATAAACCTGCCAAACAGAACAGAACCATTGTTTACCACATAAAAGGGATAACTTGTCCCAAAGGAATGGTCCATCAAATCTAACTGTAATAGAACAGAAATCAAAAGATACTTAATTACCTGATTAGCCTTCCGGCCAAGTCCCATAAGAAAGTTATCAGGCTTTATATCCCTATGCAAAAACCCCTTAGAGTGCACATACTCTATTCTAGTAATCTGGAAAAAGTAAACGCAACACTTGTTATCAAAACATCCAAAGTACAGTTATGATGAAACAAATCATAACACTTATCACATTCTTCCTAATCGAATAACACTGATTACCATTTGATCAGCCAACATTAAAACTGACTTCAACGAAAACTTTCTGCCACAATACACAAAGAGATCCTCAAGACTGGGCCCCAGCAAGTCAAGAACAAGCACATTCTCCTCCCCATCAACACCAGACCATTTTATGCTAGGAATGCCACCTATATCACATTTCAATTACAAATACCAAACAGACAACTCAGACAAGCATCAACAACACTTTAAAAATGCAATTCCATGCGACTAATTACTGAGTAAAAGTTTAGATTAGGTGCATAGCATAACAGAACACAACACATACTTCCTCCTTGAAGAATATTGTAGAGTTTTGCCTCGTAAAGCAGCTGCGGATGCTTCGTTTTACTATTCTCCTGCGGAAATCAGCAAGATTCGTTGAGAGAAGCATAACATAAGAGAGGCGTGAAATAGAGAAAGAGAGAGAGAGAGAGAGAGAGAGATACTTACGATCTTGACGGCGACGATCTCGAAAGTATCGATATGCGTAGCTGGAAGAAGAGAGAGAGGAAATGAATGAGTTAACAGAGAGAGAGAGAGAGAGAGGGAATGGTTGAGAGAGAGAGAGAGAGAGAGAGAGAGAGAGAGAGAGAAGACCTAGATAGATTTCGCCGAAGGATCCGCTGCCGATCTTGCGGCCAAGCTTATACTTGGAGCCTACAATTCGTTCCATGAAGGGGGAGCATACAAGAGAGAAGTTAGGGTTCAAGAAGTGTTCGACCTGTCGTGAATGGATGTGGAGAGAGATTGAGAAGCAGAGAGAGATTAGATTCCAAGGTGGAAGAGATGATATGATTCTATGATGGATGATGGTGAATTGAATTGCCGTTTGAATTTGCCTGCGTCACTTTTTTTAGTCTCCGGATAATGGGCCTCAAGGGCATATTTGTAACTCTACCACCACAACAACTATTCCCCGGTCGGCTACATGTATTATACGAAATTACTCCATCTATTGCCCTTCTTTGGATATTTTCAACCACCCCAAGTGATTTCATATCATTTTCTTAGCGATGGGAGTCGCTCAAACATGTTCTCGTGTATGGTTATTCAGAATCTTACCATTTCTTTTGTGACTACACATTCATCTCAACATTCTCATTTCAGCTACATCAATTTTATGTTCATATTGTCCCTTGTCAGCCCAACATTTATTACTACCATATATACTGTTGATCTTATAGCTGTGCGATAAAATTTTCCTGAGGTATTTTCCTATTCCGGACAATTCTAGTAGTTTTCTTCCACTTACACCACCCAACTTGTATTTATGATTGACATAATCATCAATTTCACCACATACACGTAGGAACCTCCTCTTTGATACTATCGGTTAAAGCATATACCACTAAGTTAAATAAATAGGACGTTAAAGATGATCCTTATGTAGGTCAATCCTTACAGAAAAGTTTTTTGTTTCACCTCGTGATGTTCTAACCTTAGTCTTTTGTTTAACATTACCTATGTAACCTCAAACTCTTGTCATTTAGCGTACCAAAAATAAAGTCTGAAGAATTTCATTTGGTATCCTCTGTTAGAAACTCTAGGGCAACCGCAACACATTGATATTCCTAGATGAGTCACTCAATGCAGTTTGTAAAGATAACAATGTTTTGATAGAAAGGAGTACGACTTAATCTCAATTAATCTCTTTTATCTTTGTTATAAGGCACTAACTAACAAAGAATGTTGAAAAAATGTTAAATGTGGCCCTGACTTAACCTAACTGTTATACCTTAATTTGTGACAATCGATAGTTGGTCTCTTATAATCTCTCTGTTTCGTAATATAAGAGCTCAAAATTTGAATAATTTTAATCTAAAATACAAGATTTAGACATAATTAACTACATACACTCAACGTAACTAATTTTTGTTGTTTTCATAAGAAGCGTGTGTTATAAGAAGCGTGTGTTTTAACGGTTGAGTTTTATATTAAGGAATAATAATGTGTTTTGGAGGAAGACATCAAGACAATGTCATTGTCCTATAACGACTTATAATTGCAAGTTTCTAATTGATATTACTCTCACTTCTCACTCAAACTACCCATTTTGTGAACTCCTCTTGCGATGTGACGTCTATAATTATTAATAATCCTCCTTTGTCTAAACTCTTCAACTCATTCAAGTAGTACTCCATCTTGTGCAGCTAACAAATTTTATAAAGGATTTTAAAATTTAGCATATATTTAAAACTACGAAAGTTTCTTTTGAAATTTAAAACGAATAAAAGATCGAGCAATTTTTGTAATTTAATTTCGGTTAAAATCTTGGTACACACAAAACCAATTTTAAAAGATGAATTGAACTCAATCACTTTTTTCTAAGTAACAGTTCTTCCAACCCATATGGTTTAAGTTAAGAAAACAAATAAGACTACTAAATTATAACATATATTATATGTAGTTAGATTATAAATTACTCCCTCTAATATTAAATTATATGTAATTAGATTATATGTTAATTTATAAGTAGAATAAATTAGTTTTAAGGGGGAAAAGATAACTAAAGACAATTTAAAGTAATTAATTTTTTTTATTACATAAAGTAATTAATTTTACATCTTTAACTTCTTCAAAAAAATCAAAGTGATTTTATAATTAGGATTAGAGAAAATAGTTTATAAGTAGAATAAATAGTTTTGAGCGAGGAATAAAGATATTGATAATTTAAAGTGATTAATTTTGCATTTTTACTTTCTAAAAAAAAGTTAAAGTGATTAATTACGATGACCGGAGGAGTATATCTTATTGACAGAAAAAGAGTTCAGCTCATAAAGATGAGAAATTTCGTAGGCATATTGAAATTAAATGCTTCCTAAAAATGCACACGAATAAGAGAAGATAAACAGAAAAGATCGTCAAATTTATTACGTACCCAGTGAACAAGAATGAAATCACCAAGATAGAAACAGAAATTAACAGAAAAAGTAGTGATAAAAGAGAAGGAAACTTGTGAGCTGAATTCCCACGTTTACTTGTTAGAATTGATTTTTAAAGCACTCAGGAGCCATTTGTCCATTGAATCTTTTGAAATCTGAGCAGTAGTCATAAATCATATAGTTCTTTCTGACCCAATTCAATTGACCCATTTGGGCATAATTGAGCCTGCTGTAAATGGGATTGGCCCACCAGTTTGCAGGGGTACTATTGTTTGCACACTGACTAATGCTGACTGGTCCATTCCACTTGCAAGCCCTTGCCCTGAAATGGCTAAGTTTGGCTATGAACGGAGCATCATTCCAATTAGTCTTAACAAGGCCACCTCTAGTTGCCCAATCATCTGCATTCCATAAAGTCGTATACACCTTCATTCCTTGCTTGTTTGGGTAAGCAATGCCTTCTCCTTCGTAGTTTCGGAAAACTCGAAGTGGAATGCCATCAACATACCATCTGTGACAAAAGCAGCATTTATAAATATTGACCTATATTCTATGATGGATGAACAAAACTTATGTAAAAGTATTTATGACCTTTAATTTAGGTCCAGTTCAATCTTCCCTCATACTTAACCATCCACACCATCATTATTGGACCTCGCTAGACTTCTTGTCAAAGTGTGATTGGACACGGGGCAAAAGTAAGATAACATTATGTCTCATCATCAAAATTTTAAGTTGAGATTTATTTTTTCACACAATTTTAAAACGGGTCAAGAAGAGATCTCTCAAATTTTTAATGCCCAATATTAAATTATGGGATGATGGGACCCAAAATGGACAATTAATAGCAAGACAACGACACATGCATTGAACATATAACATAGTAAGATCGATCAGAGTACTTGACCTCATGATCATAATGAACTTGGTCTGACCTTATAATTATATCTACTATATGGGAACAAGTTGATAATCACTTACACAATATGCGTTGGATTCCAGTGAATGGTATAATTATGAAAATCAGCGGTAGGATCAAACCAGAGATAAAATTGTTGCTCCCTGTTGCCTATTCCTTTGGTGTATACATTGGTGTGGACAATGTATGGCTGCCCTGAAACGTTACCTAAGAACTCAAAATCTATCTCATCATGCTGGCTTCCCGTGGAGGATACCTACACGCACATTTATATGTACAAGATTAGCACTTAACACAATTGTACAGTCAAGATCCATAAAAATACAAGAGAAACCAAATTATGTATACGTATATATAATCAAATCAATGGGACCTTTTTATGTTTAACTAATAGCCTGTGAACTTACATAATAGGCTGTTACTGTTCCGGCAGAGTTTCCAGGTACAAGCTTGATGAGCATTTCAATACTTCCAAATAAAAAAGCTCTTTTTGTTTGAGCAGCAGAGCCTGAGGTTTGATCCAGCACCAGCTGAAGATCTTCACCGTTGTTCTGAAACGCTGTGTGTTGATGACCCCATGTGAGGTACATGCTTTTGGAGAACTTGGCATCCACTACTGGAGCCATTAAGTTCAATAATAATGCTGCTGCAAATATAACCGAAGCTACAAATATTTTATTCATCATCAGTTTTGCCATGTTGTTTCTGAACAAATTTTGCCCAGTCACAAACTTGATTGGTCGCTATTGGTTGGGATGTGAACAGAGTGTATGTGTATATATAGGTTACAGGTATATACTACAACGGCTAGATAATTTCATAAGGCTATTTGGTTTCCGCGTGTATTGACCTTTTCATAGGATTTGACATTGGGACATTCATTGTTTCTGAATGCAGAGGAGCCTATAGAATTTATGTCGGGTGCCAATATAAATAACTTTGGCTCCTGGTTGTGATACCCGCTATTTAGTTTTGAAATTTAGGCCTAGCAGAAAAAGTTTTGAAATTCAGTGCATTTATTTCTTTCCACCTTTTTCTTTGTTTTTTTTTCCAAAACAAATTAAGAAATTCATTTAGCGCATGTATATGGTACGTACGAGTTAAGACTACTCCCGTTAGATCTAATTACGAAAGACAGAATTTAAGAAATTGCCATTATTCTATAAAAATAGTGTGATCAAATATGGGGGGCAAAGACATAGAAAAATGATGAAATTTAAAAAGAAATTATACAGATTTAAAAAATGAAACGAGGGAGACAAAGTAAATGAAAGTCCTGCATACATCAAATTTATGACTTAATCACGTTAATTAATTAAATAGATCTTATTTATTTAAGACTCGGGAGGGTTGTATTTATATGTAACATAAATACATATATAATCTAATAAGAAGGGTTGCAAATTTGCAATAGATTATTATTATTATTATTATTATTATTATTATTTAAATAGGAATGAGGTAGCTGACTAGCTGGTAAGGTGGATGTCGTGCGAAGGACTAGGCAACAGTGCTATCAAGTATTAAGAGAAATTAATACGAAAGTGACAACATGAGAAATCAGAATTTAGAAAAATCTACACGCACACGCAGCTGTACATGGACGTGCCATCCTCACAGAATAAGAATGCTAATTTTTGTTCGGAAATGAATTACATTTGAGCACAGAGAGCATTAAAAGTGTTCTTTTTTATACATATAATAAAGAAGTAAAGATACAAAACTAAAATTAGAGTAAAATAAAACAAAAATAAAGTTTAATTACATCTTGCATGAGCATGAACCTGCATCCATACTCGATAATAGAATGTGCTGCATACTTCTCGGATCCTCTAATAACAACTCTCTGACCCTTAACATGCAACGAATTATGTCTTTTATCTCAGTCAAGCCTTCATCAAAATAAAGACAAGAATTATTGTGAATAACTTCATTCCTCCGCCTCCAAATCAACCAACAAGCTTCACAAAACAAAAACTTCCAATTCTCTATCTCATTTCTGTGAGATAACTTAATGTTGCCAACTAGTTATTGTCTTTCATCACTTGATCAGAAATCTATATCAGATTCATTAACCCTCAACTTAAGCCAATATTTGACGAGATCTAGTACAATCTCGTAACACATGAATACATGATTCTCGTTGATCCGAACAAGTCCCACATGACCCATATCTCCGAGGTATCTTAAAAGTTTTCTTTTTGGGATAACTTAGGAGGTCCATTTTTCAATGACCTCTTGCTCAATGTCATCAACCTCTTGTGGGATCGATTCCCAGCTTAGAAATATGGGTGGATGTGTTGCGTTTGGGTACGTTTTGCGAGGGTTATGATATGAGTTAAATTTTGAATTTTCTTTTTACAAAAAGAAGGTCCATAGTTTACTAAGTTTTATAAAAATTTTATAAAAACACACCTTAAAATATATAAAAATGATTTATGTATATTTTACTAAGTTTTTGAAAGGACATAATATATGTTAAAGGAAAAGAACAAATTTTCTTCATAAAAAGAGTTAGTAAATCCTCCTTTGGAGCTGGTAAACACAAATAGAGAATTGGTAAACCTATGTAAAGAGGTAATACACTCAAGGTTGTCAAAATCGCGAGTCTAAGTAAACTCGTGAGAGGGACGTAAAAACGGAAACGTAAAATCGTATCGTAGACTCGTAAGAGTCTATCTTATCTAATAATTAATTTAAATAATTAAAATTAGAACTCATAAAAATGATAATAATTTATTGTTGTTTTTACTTCTTGTGGAACATTGCTACAAGGTTCAACATGTATTCTTGTAGATGCTAAATGATTTTTGAATCTGTATATGTCTCCATTAACAATTTTCTCACCATACTTAAATTTTATTCTTTTGTCATTCCCATCAACTTCCTTTCAAGACTTTCAAGACATGTGCTGGTGTGCATCTTATCAAGTACTCCTATAGTCCTACACTCCTACTTATGTAAGCTTATAATATAATAAATAGATAAACAATAAATAATATCTTTTTTTTTATTCACACAATAATTTTTTTTACCTCAATTCACACAATAAATAATCTCTTATAATATAATAGAGGTATATAACACATGTGTAGCATCTTCATACAATTGCTCTTCCATTTAGAAAAAAGATGTCAATATTCTTAGCTTTTCATGTATGTGCACCAATTAAAATAAATAACAAATTAATATATAAACAATGAAAAGTGAGAGAAAGAGTCAAAAAAGATAATACCCAATGTATAAATCATACATGTCAGATGATAAGAGTGGATGACAGTCTGCTACACTGTTTCACAATGCTCAATAAAGTTTTTTACTCCTCTTGTAAGTCACGCATAGCCACCTACACACACCTATAGAAAATGCACATTCAAAAGAAATCTGAACATACAAAGCACAACCCCTCTTCTTTTAAACCTTTTACTCATTAGTTAAGTACACACAAACACAACACGCCACTTCATCTTTCCTCTCACAAAAAATTTTACCCGTTTTCTCTCCTTAATCCTCTTCTTCTTCTGTAACCAAATTTCTTCTTTTCTTTCTATCCTCTTTCCCAATCGGTTCAAACATACAACAGGATTACTCTCCATCTTCTTCCACACTGCAACTACCTTGAGAGGCTCAAGATTGAGTGAAGAACGAAAACATAAAGGTGTGAGCTTGTAAAAGAATATGTGGGAGGCATAGAGAAGGTAGTCTGACAGCAGCTCGAAGTATTTTTGTTTTTATTTCCATTTTTTATGGTTTCAGTATTTTATTTTTTCTGTTTTGCTTCTTCCATCTCTAACTCGGTTAACTCGGTTTTGTAACTACGAGTTTAACGAGTTTGACCGAGTCATGAACGAGTTTGACCGAGTTTGTATGTAGGACGAGTTTGTATGCGAGTTAACACAATTTTCTCATCTATAAACGTGAACTCGTTAAAATCGGCGAGTTGACTCGCGATTTTGACAACCATGAATACACTGAAATGCTGCGCTGAATTGGCAAAGTTCAATAAATAAAGAATTGGTTAGTGCTTATGGGAATTTGTTATATAAAAAGTAAGTTAAAGTGCAAGTATGTCAATAACAATTTTCTCAATATGCACCAAACACACAAAAACATAATTTTGAGGAGTAAATTTGTCAATTGACAATTTTTAATAAGGGGCAAATATGTCAATACAATTTCAAATTAGAGCATCCCAATCAATTATAACTTTTAAGAAGTAAAAAAGACAAGAAGTTTGCAAATGTTTATAATTTTGCCCTTAAAAATTGACAATTGACAAATTTACTCCTCAAAAATATTTTTTTGTAGTAGTTGCATCTAGAAATTGTCATTGACATATGTGCACATTAACCCGTTGCAACATTGGTAGATTATTTATGAAACTCAACGGCGGATATGAGTCATTTATTTCCTTTGAATTTATATTACGACAAATCAATTTATGACATATGTCGGTCCTTTTAGAAATTAAGTGTATATATGTATTTTGATAAAAACACTTATGTACACTTAATTGCAAAAGACCTTATATAAATTGAATGGGAAATATTGAAATAATAAATTAAAATTGTATAAATGATTAAATAGATTAAATTAGATAATATATTAAGTTATAATTAAAATAAATTAGTTTTGATAAAAACAAGAGATATAAATAATTTAATGTGATTTATTTTGCATCTTTAATTAAAAAATTAAATTCAACCTAATGTTATAATTAAGATCCAAAGGAGAAGGAGTATTATATTGACAATTGAGGGAAGAAGTGGGAAGAGAAATAATGAAGGGTTCTGATACGGTATGACCAAAATCAAATAATCAATAGAATTTGTACAAGAAGAAGCAATGTTAAAAGCAATTAGTGGAACCAATCAATTTTTTCAACCCCCAATTTGGACCCAAATGCCCTTACTAGGCACCCCACGGTGCACAACAAACATCAAGTAGTACCCCGGTGGAGCAATATTCCCCGAAATTGGCGCCATTGTATCTATCGTATACCTCCCCCCAAGCTTCGCCGTGAGAGTCCCCGGTGGCAACACCACTTGCCTCTGATTCATAGAAGTCCCATGAGTAGTAAAAGGCGGCGCATATATGACAACCTTAACATCATTCCTCTCCAAATTCAAGCTCCAATCAAGCACCGTAAAACTAACCTCAACCCTATTCCCATACACCAACCTCTTCTCCGTCAACAACTCATCGATCTTCGGCCTGAACCGGTCCAAAGCCGGGTCAAGATAAGGAGGGGAGAAGTTCTCCAATCTAGTCTCCGTGGGAAACCTATCCACATCTTTATAAGTATTATGTGTATTGCTCCCACCAACCCATATTTTCCCACTAGGTAACACCGCAGATGATGAATGATACATCCTAGCAATAGGACTCTCCGCCATCACACTAAATCGCTCTCCCTTTGGCTTCTCCGGGCTATAAATAACCGGCGTAAAATTCGGTACGTCGGCGTCCCACCATGCAGCCGTGCCATTTTGAGCACCGTTGATTAAAAGGAGTTGTCCGTTAGGGAGGTTCAATAGGTCACCCATGGTACGTCTCGAGGGCATAATTTCGGTGTCCCATGCAGGGGCATTATCGGTAATGACCATCCTGTTACAATCCTGGAGGGCAGGGAGATATTGTTTTAGGGTTTCAGCTATGTGGAAGGCGTCCGGGGTGTTGCCACCGCAGATGATGACCTCAGCGGAGGAGGCGTTGCCGGAGGAGTCGAGGACGATGGGGAGGAGGGCGGACATGCCGGAGGCCGGGTAGTTGCGGGACCCACCGGGGAGGGTGGGATAGGTGCGGAGGATTTTGTTGGTGGTAGGGTTTAGGAGGAGGGAGCGGTTGTTGGAGAAGATGAAGAGGTTGGAGTCTATGGAGAGGTGGACAAAAGGGTAGAGGTTGTTTTCGTCGAGGTCTGAGGTTTCGTAGAGGAAGGGGAAGAGGTGGAGTTGGCTGCTTTGTTGGCCTTCTGGTGGGATGTACTCGTAGCTGAACGACTTTCTTCCTCCAACCAAGATGAAACCTCCATCTGCTAGCCTTGCTTGAGTTGCATACCTATCAATATCATTATCATGTACACCATTCAGTTTCATGATTAATCCATTGACTTGAGAGAGCAAGGAACAAACACAATATATAAATGGTAGTACGATCAATATCATATCGTGTTTTTTCATAATACTTCAATCATATTTCTTAAATTCCTATTTTATTACTTGTTTATTATTAGAGGAACATAATGAGATTATTTTAGGAAAAATAAGCAACAATTAAAATAAATTTTATATTTAAGACAAATATCGTCTCTTCATATAGGATATATATATAGGTTCTTGACCAAAAAAAAATATAGGATATATAGGTTGTAATTTTCAGGATTAAAGTATATTCCATGTTTAATATTTAACTCATTTTTTTTTGTAGAAATAGAAACCTCAGGCCTATACATATATCTAAAATACAACAAGATGTTAGATTCGATCAAGGGATAAAATAAATTAGGAAAAAAATGAATAATGGAAAAAGAAATTGTTGACTTTAGGTCATTGAGACTAAAAATAGTATATAAGCGGAAGATGGAGGGAAAAAAGACTTGAGGTCTTGTTGAAGCTAAAAAATAAATAATTTCAGGCAATGAAAAAAATAAAAAATTGAATGAAAAAAATAGAAGTCGATCTTATATACCATCTATCTGCTTTGAAAGTAGTGGGATAATCTCTCCACTGACAACCTGGACATCCGGAAATAAATCTCAAGGATCTTCCTCCAGTCTTGAAGCCACCAGTACTGACGAGGGTCCCATCAATGTCAAGCCCTCCTGATGAGCACCATGGGTCTGTCTCTATCTGTGTCCAACCACATGCACACACGTACGAATTAATTCATGAGCAATATTGTGATCAATTATCAAAATGTATGCATGGAATCACACACCAAAATTAATTATTATCCAACCTTGATGGGTCTGACAACTCTGTTAGTTTCAATATCATATTCAACCACGTGAGCCCAACAATCCTTCTGTGTTACATTTTTAGGATCAAGGTAAGTAATACATTCGCGTAGTCGAGCTTTGATCCTGGAAACACGATAAAAAAAGGTATCATAAAGCATGATCCTATTATTAGGCATTAGCTGCACGTGCATGGCGGATACCCCTGAGTTTCCATTCACCAATTCCCACTTCCCTAAAGAACTTGTCTCAAAATCAGGTTTAGCCGGCACGTCATCGTCATTGTTATCATTGTTATTGTTATCACTGTTATTGTTATTGTCTTCGTCATCATGGCTAGAATTTTTACCATCACCAAACAAAGGAGGATTAAGGAGATCACTCAAGGGATTGTGACGAAAAAAATCATCACCACTACCATCGGGTAGAGAATGTCTACGCTTGTTCAACAAGTCAAATAAGGGATTGTCGGGAAAATCCGGAAGGCCAAGAGGGTTATCATTGCTGTCGTTGTCGTCGCCATCGCCACGGATGGCATTAAGGAACAAGAGAGGAAGGATCAAGACAATGACCTTCTTGTGCAGAAGTGCCATGTTTTAGTTTAATGGGATGAGAATAATACTCTAATGTCCCTGGACACATAAAGTCCTAGTTACCAAAGCGTTAAATTGGGGCTTGGTGTGAATAATTTAACAAAACTTTGTTTCATTCCTAAGGTTTGGTTAGGACATTTCCAACATTAGTAATTGTGGTTAGCCTACTTGTTTAGAGGAGGAAAAAGCGCTGGTTATTAATTAAACACACTTATGTACGTTTATGACTTCGCAAACGACGGGGTCACTTTCAGTTTCAGGTCTGTTTTGGATACTCAACTACATGCATATACCTCCCCAAAATAAACACATGGCACATAACTTAATATTCAAAGTTGTTAAACCAGAATGAGCCCATTGCCCATTTACATCGAGGAATCAAAACCCAGCATATTGTAATTTTTACTGTTTATTTAATATGTACTTTTTTTTACTGTTTATAATGGACAGCTATGTATGGGTCGATTACATACATGAAGTTTAATTTTAATGGGACAATTAATTAGGCCCATTATGTGGCCCAGCTATATCTCTAAGCCATTACCATTCATTATTTAACCCAACGAGTCATTTTCGAATCTAAAGACCCATTTGAGGTTTTACTCACCGTTGATTTGCCACAGACTGCTCACTTCATCCTATAATGCATCAATATCGATGAACAGAACCATATCTATATCCAACTCAATCTAGATCAACTATGTCCGTTTCTTTATCTATTAGCTTCTATTTTACCTCAACTTCATCATTCTTGCAGCTTAAGTTGTAAATTTGTAATCTTTGCCGCAGCGGACCTATGGTTATTGAAAGAGTAATCAGAAAAATTAACGCAATTTATTTTAACAATTATAATTATTATTCCACATCCTGTAAGTTCCTTGAGTGATAATTAGTCATCATTTAAACCCAACATAAAGGTGAAAATTAAAAAAAAATCCGTTGTGAATCACTGAATCTTATATCTTTACTGCGTGACTCTTTTTCAACATATATATGTTCATCAACTGAAGAAAAGTTGCCTCTATTTCAAGATGAGTTGCACTGCTCGAGAACTTGGGTCTTTAGGTACTTTGACGATGGGGTTTTCAGTAATTTTTTAACAGAAAAAGAGAGCTAAATTTCCTGTAATCACTCTTAATATATATTTGTGAGCACATGTAAATTAAATAATTATCATATTTTGAATGAAAATTAATAAAAATATTTTGACACATCAAGCTAAGCAAGTGTTACCGTTGTTTAATTAACTGGAAGATTCTTTTTAATCAAACGGAAGATAGAGTCATAGAGAGCAACAAGCTAAGGCATGATAATGACTATTAATGTGATCAATATGAAGGGATGGTTGGGGTACATATGTCAAATTGTGAGGATTATTATTTTTCTTTTCACTGATTGACACTAAACATTACAGCTGTTTTTCCATCATTTGCGTCTTGAAAATTTGATTAAGTGATGGGTTTGACAGTGTGAGAATACAAATAATATAGTACAAACAAATTGCCTAAAAAAAGCTAATGCTTTGAGTGGGTATTGATGTTAATGATTATGCATTAAGCAAAATGATAGACATCAAGGACTCCTTCAAAATGATAGACATCATAATCCAGCTCTGCTCTTGCTACGTACTGACAAACACATTTGCCACCCACTCTTTATTTTTTTGGTCTGAAAATTTGCCACCCACTCTTCATTCTATTGCTTTAATATTTTGTTGTAATATATATTCCTCTAAATTCTATTTCGGAAAAATCGGCGAGAAATTTGGTATTTGTAAATTTTAATGGCTGAGTCCAGGAGCTAGGACCTGCATTTGATTATCGATATGTATCAAAATATATCTCATAGTGCTGACAATAGGATTTCCAAATATACCTTATCATTGAATTTCCATTCTATTTATGTGACACTATACCAAAATTATATAAATTCCATATTTCTATTCTAATTCATTTCCTTAATTTGTTGCCTTCTGTGTTTTCCAAATTAGTCCATTGAATTTTATCCAAAAGCCAGCACCGGCCACAGCTTAACACAATCAAAGCTCCACTTTACTAATGATTACTCAGGAGGCAGATAAATAAATACAATAAAAGAGCATATAACTATTTTAGCTATAATTTATAAGAAAAAACTAAGCTATTCTAGTATAGGACTCAATTACCTTTTTTTAACAAATATTAAGAAATTAAAAATTTTTATATTTATAAATTTTCCCAAATTAACTTACCCAGCTTACTTAAATTTTTAATCTAGCTCGATCTTATAGTAAGTATAGGAGGGGGTAATTTCATCTACATTGCGTTTTTATTTGTTTTTTCCTTTATATTTTCTATTCGTATTTAGTGCATTAATTATTAAGGGGCCGGGCAACAATCTTTCCATTGACGGTGATAGAAAGAATTGACCGAGAAGTTTCCACAGTTGATAGAAATTAGTATGCCAATGTTTTATAAATTAAACGGATGATCAATCGTCAAAGCGAACCAATTATTTGTGATGCAAATTTTTTTTTGATACAGCGGAAACTATGTGATGCAAATTATTTGTGATGCAAATTTTGAAGGCAGTTTAGTGAAAATTAAATTATTTTTTATGGATATGTATCCTTTTTTATAGATCCTAACTAAAACATGTATATTACTGTTTGTGCATATTATTTATCCACATCGAATAAATTGAGTATCAGAAATTTTATATAACAGTGTGCTGAAATTTTAATTCAGAGAATCGATTACGTTTCAAAACAAAGTTAATTACTACTTGTCAATGCAGATCGATAATTCATTTATTATCTAATTATCCGACCAAATGTGTCGTTATTTGAGTAGCTGCTACTTCTTTTGGTTGGTGAATTTGACGAATTCTCTGGCTTGCCAGTAGTAATATATCTTTTGGTCAAATCCGTTATATATATCCTTCATCCAAAATCATTAGGACACTTTTGACCGAAAAAAAATTATAAGCACACTTCATGGACAAGATTTCAAGAAAAAATCGCTTAATTAAAGGTGTAACTAATAATATTTTTTTTTGGAGTGAGACGTCATAAGAATAATCAAGGAAAGAATGTGTAATTTTGAAGGAAATCAACGACTAATGCCCAACAAACCAACAAGAATATATTCTGCATATATGTAGCATTGCCAACACCCTTAATTGTTAGTGGACTGATTGGCATAATTTTTTTATGACACTGATTGCCTTAACTTTAAACGAAAATATAATTGCCATTTGAGATATTAGAATCTTGTTAATTAATTTGACTAATCGGGCAACTAAATAGAGGATTTTGGTGATTGATTTGTCAACGGTTTCCTGATTATTGACAGATAGATTGATCATGTCCTATAAAGTATGGTTGATGTTGGATCACTTAATCCTTTTTTGGTCATTTACCTACAATCACATGAGATGTTTGATTGTAAATTTGTAATTTTCGTATCAAGTTACATTAACTTTTTGGCACACTCTCGAAAGCGTTCGGTATCTATATTCTGTGCTTAATTGCTTTAATCTATATCTATTCAAATTTGGTACATTAGTTCCCAAGAAAGGAGAAGTCAGTCCCTTCGAATGAAAGTAGCAAATTTGACAGAGCTTCTTCTTTTGCCTTTAATTAGTATTATTCAAAGTGATCGATCGAACTAAACATGAATTACAACGTAGCTGAAAGGAACTATATATGATTAGGCAAGTAGCACAAGTTGCCAACGGCCCAACAATTTTCCAAGGGAAATTTGGTAAATTTTTTGCTAAGATGGACTCTCTATCGTCTTAAATATAATACTTTAATTTCTTTTTACTTTTTTCTTGGAAATTAAAGGAAGTAAATTATTATACCACTATATTATAATATCTGTCACATGTAATTAGAATATAAGTTAGTTTATATAAATAGAATAAATGAATTTTGATGAAAAAAAAGATAAGTATAGACAATTTAAAGTAATTAATCTTAAATCGTTAATTTCTCTAAAAAAGTAAAAGAGATCTTATAATTAACACCAGAGAGAGTATAATATTTCCTCACATTCCAAATATAGGGTATATTCATCATTTGGTTAAGTTTTTTGATTGTTTTGAAAAAGAGATAAAGGAAGTAATAAAATTGATAAATTAATTAGGACTAAAAGAAAAAAAGATGGTGAAAAAAGACATGAAATGGATCAAGCTAAGCTAAGGTCCTATATTTAGGACCGTTACATGCATTCATCAACATGCAGGTCTTATATTTGGAATCGGATAAGAGATAATATATGGATATTGAAATGGTAATAAAATAATCAAGAGTAACTTTAGTATACCTCTCTAATAAGCAGTCCAAGTGCAATGCTGATATGAATTATATTCAGCACACAAATTTCATTCACACTCATAATTACAATGATATTCCCTTCGATACTAAATATAAATATAAGATCTATTTACCTATTTTGATTTGATTAGATTAAAGATATTAGTTAAGTTAGTTGAAATCACTTGATATTACCAAAGCATCCTAACTTTCTATCCTTATTCCCACCCCCCATTTCCTTATTTGTTATTTTTTTTATCATATTTCCTTATTTGTTATTGAGGAGCTTTAGTGGGGATGATTTGGGGGAAAACCGTTAACAATTAGAAATAAGTCTTGATTTGGAACCAAACTCACCTCTCTAAACAAGTCTTATATTTAGGACTTGAAGGAGTATTATATAACTAGGGGCTAAAGTGCAAAAATGATGGTGTAAAATTTTTTGAAGAAAAATTGCCCATCGAATTTCAAAATTGGGGTAAAAATAACAATCACATTTAATTTTTTTGACTTTTTCACCTATATATCATCCTCTGTCTCATCATCATCACATAGGGACAAATAAACACATAAGTCTGCCACATATTTTAGTGAGAGATGAATCGGCAGAAGATGATGCGTAAAAAAGTCAACAAATTATATGTGATAGTCATTTTTGCCCCAGTTTTGAAGTTCACTATTCGATGGGCAGTTTTGCTCCAAAAGTTTTACATGGTCATTTTTGCAACTTTGTGACAATTATGTGGTTATTTTTGCACTCTATCCTTTTAAATCATCTTAGACAATTGCATTAATTTAAGAAAATTGTAGCGATTTGTAATATTATCGCATTTCTGTCAGGAAATCTTTGGTTTCTTTTGGTGCAAGTGACAAATCCTTGGATTTGTATTATTTTTATATGCTTAATTGAGGCTCTAAACATATTTAAGATGCAATTTTGGTCCTTTATATACTAAAATAAAATGCATTTTTTGAGTGAGAGTTGGCTTGGGAATTGAATCAATTGGTCTTGAGATATTTGATAATTAAGTTTTTGACCATTTGATCTTCCTTCTTCCTTCAGCAAGCTAGCAATATATATCAACAGCTATATACAATAATAGAGGTTTAACAAGTTGCTACACCTCAACGAGGTATAATTGCTGAATGTAGACTACGTGTGACTATATATATAGTTAATGCAGCAAGAGGCCGGTCTAGCAAAAAAAAAAAACTATTTTCTTCTCATTTCTTTAATTTATGTGAAGAAGAAGATTGTGATTTGTCTTTGAAAACTGGGTCGTCATTCCAACTCTTGCATTACACATGGCTATCTCCAAGATGAAACATTTTTAAGATAGCAACTAATTATGAAAGAGCAAATAATGAAAAGCATTACATATTTTTGACGGTTACTGACTGACTACTAAAGAGATAATCTGAGTTCCAAGTCTGGTTCTTGAGGGTCACCTGATTCAGAATTCTGACTAATTCCATGCTGTTGGCTATCTATGTGGTTCGAGTGATCCTGATGATGATATCATTAAAGCAAACAAGTTTATGTTCATCAAGACTTTAGTTTATATCAGGTATAATACTATTAAGAATATGTTGATCAGTATGTGAAGAAAAAAGAAGGGAAATGCTCTTACGTAAAGGTTTAGAAATGGTCTTGTGACATTTGGTTGAGCAGAAGATATGGAATTGTCCCATCTGGTGGTTTCAGATAAACAAGTTCTCACATATAAAAGAAATAAATAATTCACATGCATGTGTTTATATATAACAGAATAAATAGTGCTAGTTGATGAGGAAGATATAAGGTACCTTGCTGAATTGGGAGGTGGCTGAGAAGTTGCATATCTGATGTTTGTTCTTTCGTATTCGGGTAGGCCCATCTGCAATTGCAACCAATCATTTCAAAATCCAGTCTTTTCCAAAACTCTTTTCATATATATAGCTTTAATAATGAACACATACAAAGTTTGATAATTAATATCTAAGAGTACTTTATACATGTGTGTGTGAATTAAGTGAAGGAAATATAATGGCGAAAGATGTAGGAAGCGAGATGGTCTCTTGACGACTTGACAGCAGGACACACAGATTCATGTACTTGTTAGTTGCTACTAATAATTCACTCGATCGAAAAAATAAATTTAAATACTCTTTAATTTAATTTTCATATTTAAAACACAACATTAAGCTGATGAGTTGGTTCAAATCTGATCAGAAGATTCTGGCTCTAAAAAAATCTGACAAAAAGATTTGCTAGGGTTGTCCCATGAACTTTCCGAATACAAAATAAAACAAATCATGATTCGTTGGTCGTACCACCTAACTACCTCTTGCAAGCACAGTTAAAGAAAAGGGCCACAAACAATCACAGTGTAACTGTAGTAATAATAATTTGAAAATAAATTAAAGTACACACATACATACATACATACATACCTGCACAATGTTGGGGTGGAAGCAGTATGAAGAAGAATAGGAGGAAGATGAGGAAGAATAAGAAAAGGAGGGTGAAGGTATTGACGAATAAGGGGATTGTGCTCTTAGATCTTGCTGCTGCATGTTTATGAGAAGCCAATTAAAACTCCAACATATATTGAAAAAAGAAGAACAAATTCTCTTAATAAAGAAAAGGATGTATACAATGAAATTACATTGTTGAAAGTAGAAGAAGGGTAAGTAGGAACTTGAGGATGATGATTATGAAGGGGAAATCCAGATGAATCTAATTGGCCATGTAATCTGATCTTCTCCAATTGGGCAACACCAAGACCTCTCTGGGGCTGCTTAGGCTTTTCTGAACTGTTCTTCTTTCCTTTCCTTGATGATGATGATGAAGGTGAAGAAGAAGATCCACTTGCTCTCTCACTATTTCCCAGGTTTAGCTCTCCATAATAACCACTTCCCATATCTTCTCTCTTTCTTTAATCTCTTCTCTTCTTCACTGTGTTGTGTGAGAGAGGAACTAATAATCACCAAAAGAAGAGAGACACAGAGAAATAGAAGCTTTTAAATTTCTGGGTTTTGCAGAGAGAGGGAGATGGGAGAGAATCAGAGATCTCCAAAGCTGTTTTTAAGCTATTTTGCAGGAATTATTGCATCGCTGGAGCTGATTGTGCGTAGATTTGAATGTTATATATACCTAGATTTTATGCCTCTCTTTCTATCTCTACCTCCTACCTAGACTTTTTTTTCTCTCACAAGAACTGAATATTTTTATTATTATAACATAATAATGATGATTACGTTATTAATTAATTTCTTTCCTGCCTCATGTATTATTAACTTTTGAAGCCTTCCTATGGGATGCTCTCTGAAAGGGATTGTCTCTCTTTTACAATCTTAAAATAATTTGTGTTGGTGGACAATAAGAAGCCACGCCCCACGACAACAAGGTTACCTACGCAACTGTGAAATCTTTTATTCCTAAAATATTTTTTTTCTATAAACAACAAGATATCTATATATGTAGTCATGTACTTATAAGAATTCAGCTATGATCAATATATAAATAATGAAATTGTGGGCTAGCTTAATTTGCTATAGAAGTGTTTGAATAAAAATTACCTTAGCTTAACTATTGGTCTTAAGTTTAAGCACCCCATATGCAATCGTGATAATTACTTGAAGGTCATCACAATATTCCTCCATTAATAGGTTTACGTTTTGAAAATTAGACTAAATTAGTTACTAAAAGTGAGGATAAATGGGTAAATAAAAAAATCATAGAGATTGCAATGATAAATAATTTACACACATTTTAGTGCTGTACATCAAACCACTAATATTTATATCATTATTTTATAGATCTTTGATTTCTGAAATGTCTCAGATTTAATTGAAAATTTCCTCAAATACCAATAATCCAACTTATATGAATTAAAATTTCATATATGTATAAACTCAAGGTTTGATTTACAAATTAAACTAATTATGCTACATGTGAAAAAATAATATTAATGCGACATGTTGTAGCATATGTATAAATACTTTTTATCATGGATGCACTTCCTATAGTTAGCTAAAATGACTAACGGACAAGTAATTTTTCTTTTGAAATTTCAGAACAATAATACATAATATATAAAAAGGTCAACTCATTCAGTTCGAGTCCCCGCTTGATGGGAATGTTGGGGTAGAAAATATACCAGGCAAACTTAACATTAGTTTTAGCATTATTTTTATGTAGAGAGACTAATTCGAACTCAAGAAATACATTATATATGATTTAATTAAATTTTAATATAATTTTATCATTTAATTTAGATACCCTAGCAATTGAGCATGTAGATAACAAGACCTTTAGTGGGTTCCATCAGCACGTGGTTCCCTTCTTGGTCAATTTGTCTTGGATGATAATATTAAAGCCCCAGCTGTAAAAATTAATCTATAATCAAGCAGCTTATCAACAAAGGAAAGTAAATATACAGTGATAACATAAAATATTATTAATTAAGAGCAAATCACGTTTGAATTACATATCCCAAAATCATTATAGAGTTTCAAAATGTATGATGTTCAGGAGGAGAAAACAGTACCCATATAGAATCCAAACATTTAAGTTGAAAATAATGTAAAATTAAAAACGATAAAATTGCTTAATTAAGAAGGATAAATATATATATATTCGATCATTAATGTAATAAGTGAATAAAGGATAATAATGGGGGTATGATCATTTTTAATTGTTACGAGTCCAAATCTAATTTGTAGCAAAATCACGCACGATTTGTGGGTCATATTATATGAGTTGTTTGTGTGGTGGAAAGTGAGAAATTTAGAATCCTTCAATTTGTTTACCAGACATGTGAACCCATGCAATTACAAGAAACCCCACATATTAATATAAATAAGTCCACGAGCCTTTTGTTGCTTCACCATAAGACGCACACTATGTGTATGTGTGTTTGTGTGTATCTCCATATGCTAACAAAAGGTTTATGTTAGGTAATATTATGGTATCGATCATCAGAGAGTTAGAACATGCTTTTAGACTTAAAGATGAGTTCAATTTAGGGTTAACTTTGATAAGAGTGCGTCTTTAAACTTAAACGAGTTCATTAAATTACATACAAATAATCGTTGGATAAAATAAAAAATGTCTTGCAAATTTTAAAATCACAAATTGGTCATTTTTGAGTTGTTAATAGTTGTTAATATACACACTGAAATTGTTAATACCTGTATAGAAATAGTTTTTGTGATTTTGAAAGTAGAAGGTAATTTTATGTCTTTTCCCAATAATCATTTGTACAACAATATTTTCACATTGATAACAATTTCAACATATAAGTAAAACCTTTGTGCTTTAAATCAATTTCTTGTCAACTTTGAATTCTATCTACCACACACTATATATATTATATATAAATTAAGGCATATTGGATATTGATATTATACTGTAAAAAGAAAAATTGTATTATATACATGCTGTTTTAAATAATTCGGGTTTTGCCTCCTTTCTTTCTTGAATCCCTCTCGCTTTTATTTACTTTGTATGTCATTCTTTAGTTTCCCCCTTACATATCACAAATAATTACTTTTATATAATCGATCATTGATTTAAAAATGATATAAATATAAAAAAGTACACTTCATATATTTTAGCTTTTCATATATATAGGAGCTAGAAATCAAAAACAAAAAAGAAAAGAATATTTCTAAGATGCAATTATGCTTTTCCTATTAACTTTATTTTACAAGAACGTTTTATGATAAAATTATATTTGAGTCCACTCATCCATGAATAGTGAAATAATGCTCTGCCATCATAAGTTTAATTTAATATAAAATATTACTAAGGGATACTATTGATATCCTTCTTGACTCAACCGTTATTATTAGTTTTATTCCTTAGCTTGCAATCATGCCTTCCTTTTTGTAACCTTCGAACTCATATTACATATATATGCTTTATTTGGATGAAGATTTGACTGAGAAGAGGGAAGAAAATTAGGGGAAGAAAATGGAGAGGGCAGAGAAAAGTACGTATAGAAACCTTTTTTTCACTCATGTAATTATAGGAGAAAACAGAAAAATGATCGATTCCATTACGACAGCAGTATCCCAATGTCTCTCTATTATAGATTTAAAACTGGCCCTTTCTTCTTCACTTTTCCCTTCCTTAATTCCTCTTTATTTTTAAAAACTTTCTCTATGATATCCACACAGGAAAAAAGCTCTATATAATTCTCCCTCATCTTCTATTTCTTTTTCTTGATTTTTTTATCAACTCAAATGTAGGGTTATATACTTATAGGGTGATATGATGATCCTAAAGCACCACTTTCAATTATGGCTGCCTCCACTTCTGAATCAACTTTGAGCTAATCAGTTGTAATAATAAAAATATATGAAGTGATATGAATGACATACATTAATAAAATTATCTTTCTTTCGATTTTAAAACAAAAACAATAGCAGCAAAAGTCAACAAAGAGCAATATTATTTTCCCTTATTCGTCAAAGTAGCAAGTTAAAATATATGTTTCATGTCTCATCATCAATCCACTTTAAAAATAAAACCGGCAGTCCTGAACCCAAAACAGAGTAATAACAGTAAAATGGGTAGTTATGCGTGTGTGTGTGAACACACATAATTATAAATGGAAAAGAATCGAATTATATTTCAATTAAAATGCTGAAAGTGATTATTTTTAATTTAAAGTCGTATTCTTTGTTTGTAATCCTTTATAGGGTTAGGCAGCTGGTTGTATGGTTTGATTATGAGAAGGGTATCGCATTACGAGTCCATTGGACATGATGCAAAGTTATAAAATACTCCCTCCGGTCCCTAATGTAAGCGCCCAAAATTTGAATGGTTTTGGTCCCTAATGTAAGAGCTCACCCTATATTCTCTCCTCATTTAATGCATTTTTTCCTACTTTACCCCTAACTCTCTTTCATATTTATTAATGTTTATGTATTTCTCTCTCTTAAAAGTACCATAATAAATATGGACAATTTTGGAAAAGAAGCATTAACTCCAAATACTCAACAACATTCACATGTTTTCTTTAAGCGTTTTTTTGACGGCTAGCTTTTACATTAGGGACCGAAGGGAGTAATACGCACTTATATATTTGATTATATTATTAATTAATTAACCTGAAACATATTCAATACTATCGTGAAACAGGTGATTGCAATATATAAATACACAAGATTCTCGTAAATCAAATAATCTGCTGCGTTCGTTGGTTTGGGTTTATATTTTCGAGGACTAATAGAATCATGCCACATATATACAAATATATATAGTCATGTTCCGAACGTTAAGTACCGACCTAATGACATTTTTTTTTAATGCTGATGCAAAATAGAAATGATATTATTTTGAATGCAACAACAATGACTAAGTATATTAATATAGTCGCCTTTGACTTGTTTAGAACTTAAAATGATAGATGTCATGCAATTTTGGGCAACTTGATTTAATCTAGCATCTTCACTCACACATTTTTTGTGCTCTAATTAATGAAATTATTTAAGAGGACTTATAAAAAGGAAACTATTTACACATGGACCAACGAACAAGTGTAATTAAAGGCATGATCAGGTTTGATTTATTTAGAACTCGATATTGAGGAGATTCCTGTTAGGCATCGTGCAGTGATGGGTGATTAGATTTTAATTATAAATTTGCACCGGCGTGTGTTCCTAATAAAATTGATATATTAACATCACTATGGTTCTAAGATAGGAGTATATATCATTATTCTCATCATCGCTATACTTGCATGAATATATAAAGTAGTTTTTATTCAGGACTATAGACACACAACACTTTGCAATAATTCTTTTTCTTTTTTAAGAAAAACAATGAAAACTATTTTTTTAAATCATTGCCCGTTTTAATCCGGACTCGAGGGTTAGGAGTATTGCCCATATAGGCAAGGTTGTCATCTCTCCTAATGAGAGCGCTTCCCGAGATTCGAACACGTGTTCTCATATTTACGGGGTTTGTAGCCCACATACCAGTTCAACTAACTACTCATTGGTAGAAGTGAAAACTCTTTCTTCAACAATAAAATCAACCTTAAAATATTCTTCATTATCTTAAATATTTAATATTCAACAGGAATATATTTCACTCAATCAAACTAATTCAAATTAATTTGTTTTTTATTTAAAATATCATATAGATCACCTTAAAGTAATTTAATATGACAGCCAATGTCAATTAATTTTAATTCTGATCAATAGTTTATGTTGAAAAATAAAAAATAGATAATCTATGAAATCAAAAAATAAGTTGTAAGTAAATTTCCCTTTGTTTTTCAGAACCTTTGGACCACTCCTCATTTTCTTGTATAAAATTAGATTATCCATGAACTGCATCTCCTTTAATTTGTACCTTGCAGCAATAAGTTCCAAGTGTGTTCAATTAGCACCTCAATCATTTTCATGTTAAAATTAAAGGAGTTCGTTGCGTTTTTATTTTTAATAAGTGTTAAGGTTTTATTTTTACTTGGAATTCTTTTCATGAGCAATTTTGTTTCAGAAGTATATTTTTGTCCAATTTTACCTTTATTAAAATGGAGCAATTTTACATTTTACCGTAAAAACATTCACAGACAACGTCAACTAACTCTTTAATAGCCGTCAATATACATTTCTTAATAGAATGTGGCAATAATATTATTGCTACGTTTTAAAACTTACATGTCAATTTTGAATCTAAAACATTTTTTTAGACAAAATAACTATTGAGCGAAGACTTAAGATGTAAAATAGGCTATCAATAACCCTTCTAATATATATGTATGTATGTATGTATGTATATTCCCACCTTGCTTACTTCGCGAAATATTTGCTTTTTTCTTACCTTGACATTTTTATTTTCATTTTACTATTCATCTAAAAACTTTCATTCTTTCCCAAATGTGATGAAATGTTACTATTCGTCATCAAGTAATTTATCTGATATTAAGTTTTCACCTTTCATATGTACTTTTAAACTAAAATGTAAACTTTATACCTTTTACTACAATATTTAAAGTGAGTTGCAAAGCTAGCTAATAACTTGTATCGAATATTGAATAGCGGGGTTTACAATAAATGTTATTCTAAATTTATGCTGTATTATATTTTGGGAAAATTAATTTGAAGTCTCCCACAAGGGATTTAATACTAGAAAAGTCTCATAAACTCTCCAAATTAAAGTAGGGTCCCAAGGGATCTCACTTTAATATATTCTAAATGTGAAAACATTGTTTTGCCCCTCAGCCTATTAAATTAGGGTCCCAAGGGGTTGTTACGTGTGCTCATGCACTTGCCATTTTGTGTCCAGGGGGTTGTTACGCTTGCCCAAGGGGTTGTCAATCCCTGCCTATTAACTTAGAGTATTATATATTGGCAGTGAACTTATTACACCTGCCCAAAGGGTTGTTACGTGTGCCCATGAACTTGTCATTTTTTGCCCATGGGGTTGTTACACCTGCCTAAGGAGTTGTCAATCCTTGCCCATTAATTTAGAGTACTATTGGCCGTGAACTTGTTACACCCGCCCAAGAGGTTGTTACATGTGCCCATGAACTTGTCATTTTTTGCTCAGAGGGTTGTTACGGGTGTCGGTGGAGGGGTAAAACAGTCTTTTCACATTTAGAATATATTAAAGTGAGTCTCTTGTGACCCTATTTTAATTTGGAGAGTTCACGAGACTTTTCTAGTATTAAGTCCCTTGTTGGAGACTTCAAATTAATTTTCCTTTATATTTTCTATATGATATATAAATAAGAGAAAATTGCATTTATCATGTTCTAAAAAACAATATATTACTGTAAAGTCCTTTGAAATCTCAAAATTATTCAATTATTATAGGTCCCAAGGGACATGTAAATAATACTACCTCCGGTCCTAAATATAAGGCCTATATGACTTTTTTTTTGGAGAGATTAAGGTTGCGAAATAGGTTATTAAACTATGATATATTTGATATATTTATAGATTATCCATTAGTTTATAGGTAAAATATACTAGTCTAAGGGAAAAATAAGGTAAATCATCAATTTATAATTAACTTATTTTGCTTTTTTAGGATTTTCCAAAACAGTCAATTAGGTCTTATATTTAGGACCGGAGGGAGTATAATGTAATTGTGAAATCTCAAAATTAGTTGTTAATAATTGTTGCGATAATTGTCAATATAGTTATCTTCTATTTTCTTTATAACAATTATCTCGAACATGTTGAAAGTTGAAACTACTTGCTAATAAAAATTACAATTGTCTATCAAATCGCCTTAACAACTTTGAATTAATGCACTCATACTTATCAATATTGTTTTAAATCAAAAAATTTAGGAAAGAAATTTAGTTCACCCATAATTCAAGAGTACTGTTTATAGTGAGCTACTCAAATATATCTATGTGGCTCAAGAGTCGTATGACAAACATTCCCTTTCTTTCTTTATATCTATCAAACAAATAGATTTCGCTCAGATTTACCTAACCACAGAGATACCTCCCAAGCACCGCAATTAAAATCACAACTAAGTGTACTCTCTAAATATCAATCACTTATCAAGATGGTCAAACGTTTAACCCTTTCACCAACTAAATCAACGCCGCCATGGGTATGTTTTCCTTTATCTATTACCGAATGCAACATTATGTGTGTGTACATGTGCGTGTGTGTGTATATACACACATTATACCGAATGCAACATTATATGTATATGTGTGTGCATTCCCTCATGTCTCTTCCCTTGGGACCTATTCATAATTTTGATATTTAAATAGACTTTATAGTTTTAATATACCTTATTTAGGATCAAAACGCAATTTGCCTTAAAAAAAGTAAAAATAATGTAACGTATTTGAAAAAATATGATCAGAAGAAGTTGGATACACACTAATTTCATGATCGAATAAACATGAACATATGGTGATTGTCATACTTCCAATTTTTTTGATGCTCAATTTTTTTCGTTTTGTGATAATAGATATATTATAATTAGTATTATTCACTCCCATTACACAAAGAAAAACAATTAAATTCCTTATATTTTCATTAATTTTAAAATAATTTTAATTAGACACGTTTTGTCAAATTAATTTAAAGTAGTCCTGCACACTATTGTTTTAAGTGATTGGGGAGAACTTCACATAATAGTAATAATTTTATGCAAATATATAATCCTTAGACAAATACTCATTCCATCAAAACTCATGCATCCGTACAATTATTTTGTTTTTATAAAATATATGTACCTAACTAACCAAACATGAGATATATTTCAAAATGTTTTTTAATTGTGGCAATATTATTTAACCTATTCAATATGAATTAATACTTAATAATTCACTCCATGAAGTGGATGCATGCATGTGTATGTAATTGAGAGATCATATCATTGATTGATGTTGCTGTTGCTGTTGCTGTTGCAAAGCCTAATCATAGTCAGTGCATCTTCAAACTTATTACTTTATATATCTAAAGTTAGTTATCCTGCCTATGTCAACCAATCCAACCTTTGTTATTAGCTATATCTTCCTATTAATTTTGACATATTCTTTTATTCTGTTCTCTATGATTAAGATCCCAAGGATTTGAGTTCTTAATTGTGTCAGGTACAAAATGTCTCTAACGAATAAAATTACTTCTCATTCTTCCATCCAACACACACACAGAGTCATATCAAATTAAAGAAGGGTGAAAGTGCAAAAATGATACTAAACTTTACATATAATTGCATTTCTAATACTAAAATTTCGCGAGGAGCAAAAATAGTACCTAACTTAGGGTCCGGGTGCAAATATAGTATTTTCACTTTAAGGAAATAAAATTTAGACATAAAAAGACTCTTATGCCCCTCATTATATAAAAATTTAATGAGGGAGGAATAGGGGTATAAGAGTATTTTCATATCTAAATTTTATTTCCCCCAAGTGAAAATACTATATTTACACCTGAACATCAAGTTGGGTACTCGTTTTGCACTTCGCGAAACTTTAGTATTAAAAACGCAATTTTAGGTAACATTTAGTATCATTTTTGCACTTTCGCCCATTAAAGAATCGTAAAAAAAAACTGGACGGCGTGCTAACTGCTAAGTACGTAGTTGCTGCGTATATATAGATGCAAAATATCTGACATGTATGAATTGTCTCAAATATATATCGTATTTTCAACCAGAAGAGAAAACTTATACTTGTGTTTCGAAGGAATGAAGAGCTAATAATAATTGAGGATGAATGAGTAATATAGTTGATAATTAATAATCAATGATATTGATTATAAAGCAAGGAAAGAAGGGATTGTGTTGATGTGGTTGAGGTGTAAAAAACACGACAAAAAGAAGTGGAAAGAGATATGCACAGACTATATAAAAAACGATATCTGATCTATATATATCTACTGTAGATTTGGGGCACATGCCTTCTAAGAGGATACATTACTCCCCACGATCTCAAATTAATGTACAACATATTAATGCCTTGAAAAATGCTCTATGTCAGATTTTGGATATTCATCATTTATTTTTATTCCAATGTCATTATCAAATTACACACGAGCACATACATATACGCGCGCGTGTGTATGACATACCCTCATGGTAGTATTTGCAATTAACACGGGCAAGACTTTAAAATATGATGAATTGTCAATAATCAATTCTATTTACTTACAGAGTTATGAATTTGAAGGAAGCTGATAATCTTTCATAACATAAACAACTAATTAAAATCTGAATTCTTGTTTTAAGAGTTAATGATATTAATTTTGGTGCTTGGCTAATATCTCCAACACATTTATTTCCAATATTTATGACTAGAAGAAAAAAGATCGATCTCATGTTATCATTCCATTCTATTTTAATCACATATTTAATTATCTACAAGGTTTTTCAATATTGAGGTTTTTTCAATTCAGAATAGGCAAAAATAATACAACAACAACAAGAACAAAACTTTATCTCAACTAAGTGGGGTTGACAAAAATAATAATTACTGTTAAACAATTAAGAAATCTTTTGATTTGAAACTAGCGGTATAAGGATAGATGATCAAAAATAATCATTTCAAAGTTATGGTCCCAAACTAAAATGTTGTACAAGCTGCAGTTAGTATATTTTTTTTCTTGGCCAATTAGTTGTAGTATAAAGGTACAGTTTTTATATAAATTTTTGAGGGCTCATTTCGTTCACATCATTTAGGGTCTGTTCGGTAGACATGAATTGAGAAAGGGATTGGACATTGGAATTGAGAATGGTAATTTCCATATATCGCGGAACTCACAAATTTTCTCTCTCTAACTCACACTTTTCCCGGACCCCACAAAGTTTTACATCTCATCATTACCTAATTTACCTCAACTTTCCATCTTTACCCCCTTACCCTCAATTCCCACCTCCAATACCAATCAACCAAACGGGGTTGTTAGAAGGAAAGTGGAAAAATGGAAAGTGAAAGGGTGAATATGGAAAGTAGAGGTAATGATGGGAAAGTAAAGTTTGTAGGACCTTAGAAAGTGTGAGATGGAGAGAGAAATTTTGTGGGCCCAGAGATTGTTAACTCTAAGATATTCATGACATTTCAATAAGTTTACTTCAATTTTTGGCCTTAATTTGCATATTTGTGCATGTTTTTGGTTGTGAGTGAATAATTTGTGCATTTGATTTTGGATTGCATTTTCTTGCTCAAATATATATATTTTGATTACATTTTAGTGTTAGAACTATTTTTGTTGAAAGAGTAGGGAAACATCAAGTGGAGATAAGGTGCATTAGGAAGGATGACAAAAGAAGCTTCTTGGAGCCTAGGCTAAATTCTGAAGCTTAGGCTAAATCGCATCCAAGAATCAGAACAAGTCACATGGCCTGGGCTAAATTCTGAAGCCCAAGCGAAAAATAGTGCAAAACAAGGCCTAGGCTAAATTTTTGGGCCTAGGCAAAACTACTCTCACTGATCAGCAAACCAAGTTATAGAATGTCAAAGAGCTAGCCTAGGCCAAATTTTGTGGCCTGGGCGAAATCGCCATCAAATTGCAAAACGCAAAGTTTTGTTAAAATGAAGGGTTTGAGGTATATAATGTGAAAAATGGAACATTGAAGGCATCTTTCGACCTAGGCTATCTTTGGGGACTCTTGGAGGCAGCAACTCTTTACTAGGGTTTGGTGGTTTTGAAGGAGATTCAAGTGGAGATTGAAGATTTTGAAGAAATTCAACCCCATTTCCCTTGGTTTTTCTTCTTTCCATTCCTTCCCTCTTGAACTTCATGTTATGGCTTCCTCTATTTTTGGGATTTGTAATTGTCTTCCATTTATGAGTAGCTAAACTCCCATTCTAGAATTATTTTGAACCTTTGTATGGATTAACATTAGATTCTTTCTCTTATTTTGTGATTAATGACATATGTGTTTATTTTACCCTTTACCTAATGCTTCTAAGTGCTTGATCACCATTTAGATGTTGAGTTCACTTGATTGATGCTTGAGAGAGCTAGGTTGAGTGTAGAACTTGGGTAAAATAGTGCAAGAACTTGAAGTTTGCTTGATGAATGGATGATTTTGTTGATAAGATAGAGATATACTTATTGACCTTGCATAGTCACATTAGGGTTGGAGCTTAGAAATTGAGTTTTATTAATTGTAACAAGAGATTGAGCAATTAAATAGAACTAAACACTTGTTCTTGACTCGACGGAGCTTTTACAAGTACTTTTTGAACCCTAGATTAGCACATATGTTAATGAATAGCATCTATAAGAGGAGATGAATCTAAAGTTGAGAAATACAAGGGGAATAAATAATCCTAGACCCCATTTGATTGTTTAAGTCAAAAGATCAATTGTTTATATTAGTTTTAGATTTAGATTTCTTTCATTTCACTTTAACAACCACCATTGTTTTATTGGTTCAACTTAATTGAATTCACTTAGTCTTTTGTTTGGTTGGGATTATAGTCCAAATCCTCGTGGGAACGATACTTTTCTTATCACTTTATTACTTGGCGCGACTCCTGTACTTTGCGGTGCGAACAGAGATATATGTAAATTACTAAAAAACCAATACTTTCTCTACTTTCAGGCCCCTTTGGTTGCACTTAGGGCCTGTTTGGTTGGACTGAAAATATATAATGGAAATGTAAATGGAATTGAGTTTAAGGGGTAAAGATAGAAAATAGAGTTAAATTAGGTAATAATGGGAAAGTAAAGTTTGTGGGCCCAGAAAAAGTGTGAGATGGAAAGAGAAAGTTTGTGGGCCCTGGGATTTATGGAAATGACATTTTTCAATTCCAATGCCCAATGAAAGTAACAAGGAATTGGAAAATGTAGAAAATAACTGTTTTTTCTGTAATTTACATATACCACAGGGCCCACAACTTTCTCTCTTTATCTCACATTTTTTCGGTCCCACAAACTTTACTTTCACACCATTACCTCTACTATTTATCTTTACCCTTTCACTTTCTATTTCTCCACTTTCCTTAATTCTTCCAACCAAACGGACCCCATTTCCTTGACAACCAAATATTTCCTTGACAACCAAACATTGATAAGTCAAAGAAAAAGGAAATATTCAATTGCGTGCGAATGGCAAAAAATTGTTCTCATAAGGGCTGGCTTGGGCCTGATCTACTGCAGGTTAATTAATTTGAAAAAAAATAAGATCTATAAGAAATAAATATAAGACAAACTATGAAAAGTTGATTTTAAGACGATGAGATTTTTTTTATCAGCATAAGACGATGAGATTAAACATGTGATTTCTTATCCTCTTTATATGTTATAATTCCTACCAAATTAATATTCCTAATAATCATCTAATGCATTCAGTATTCATCTAAATTCAGATGTGATCAGAAATGCTCTCTCAAGTAAAAAATCTGGTTTTTATCTTTCAAAACCTTCAAAATTTTCATGCTACTAGATTTGTGAAAAATCGTGTTCAAAAACTCTCACAATTTCATGCTATTGAATAAACAAAAACATGGTTAATTAAGCGTCAATTCCAATCTAACGATACTAGGTTAACAGATGAATCAATCCTCTGCCAATAACGAATTTATCTTTCTGATATAGTTTCACCTAAATTTTACACCAAAAACCTTCTCTCAAGTAATGAATCATAACTAAATAGAATTGAATAATTAAATAAACAAATTAAAAAATTACTGTATATACAGATTTAAGAACACCTTAAATTAATATTTAACTACGCATAGTTGAACAGAAATCACACGTATGAAATCATTCATGATTAAATCTACGACGCTTGAATGAAAAGAATAGGGAAGAAGCCTCCCAAATTAGCCTCATAAGACTGTACTCCTCCAAACTCTGATTTGATATTTCTCTTTGCACAAGTCTTTCACTCTCTCCTTTTTGTCGTCCCAAAAGCATAATATCTCATTTTATTGAGCCTCTCCTTTTAAAACTCTAGTTTTCATATGACCATCAAAATTGTCACTTTAATTTTTCGCTTATCACCTCAACACCCTATTTGTGTTCTGAGGCGTCTTCGGTTTCCTCGACACTTATTCCTAGTGGTCGAGTTGGCGGCCTGCTCTTTCTTATGCTCTAATTTCTGTTCTATGTTCCTTCTTCTTTTCTTACAAAAGGAAGAAAATTTATGTATTTACCTACTCGCCTCAAATAGCATATCGTACAATACATTATACCAATCATATAAATATATAAATAAATCAATTTTAATTAAAACATGGATAATTGAACGATAAATGTGATTTAGAAAACCAATAAATTCTTCTCAGTTACACAGTAAAAGTTACACATCAATACTTAATTTACACTTGCATATGTGCAAATGTACAAGCTGTCTAACCCACACAAAGTACTATTAATTATATAGTGCTGAGTTTGATATCATTTGTTTTGGAAGCTTCAAGATGTCCGATGATGAATAAGATGATGCTTTCTCTTTTATTATTAATTAATTGTTAACGAAAGAGAATCATGATTGATCTGTGTTCAGTTTAAAACAATGAGGAGATACCTTATATCTAGATCTTCAGAATCAAGTTGAAAGATGCTTAATCAGCCAGGAATCCACGTTTTGCTTGGCTGAGAGATTTTATGGCACTAAAGAATTACAAGAAGCCTCTATAATAATTAGGACACTGCCTTAGTACATCTGGACTGGGACCTTGGAATTTACAAGGAAACGGTTCCTGACCCACATGTATGTGTTGTAATAACCCCTTTTTCATATTAATTATGAAATAATACTTAATTAATTAGCAGTGCTGGTCCCAGACATTACTTGGAAATTTAGTTTCAATTATATTGGTTCTTCTTGTCCCCTAACCTTTACAATACTTTTTTTAAATGAAAACCAACATCCCCACTTATGATGATCTCTCCCCCTTGGATGTGATTTCTGCAAAACTTAATTGATTACATTTTTTTAGTTCAATCATCATGACTTTATATCTAATCTTTACTTTCCATTTATTACCTGCGCTCTACTGATTGATTCGCTAATATATGGACCAATTCTATGTATCAGCTTATCAATCAATTTTATTTCATCAGTAGTGCAATATATGACTTTTTTAAGGCACAAGTTCAGTCCAAAAAAAAGGCACTAGTAACATCATATTCGAGACAATTATAGCTGCAACACTGCCGGACATTTCAAAATTTGTTGTTTTGAAAAGTTTTCAAATTCAAAAACATGTATGCAACTGGCATAATCTAACATGCTTAAGGAATTTTTATGTACTGTTCTCAGATCTTTCTATCTTTTCAGATATCAAATGACACCATTTAACTCTGTATGCATGTGTGTGTAAGAGGGACGATTCAATAAGCAAGTATTTATTAAAAACAATTAATTGCATTTTTGCTAGGGGGATTTTAAAGTAATTAGACCCGAGCGATCATCGATTGAAAAGCCGTTCACTAGGCCTTATAAATTAAAGCCTGTTAAAAGAAAAAAAAAAAACAAATCTAAGATAGACGTCCAACGAGAGAGGGAAAAATAAGCCTGTTTTATAAATGTCCAAATATAGGAAAAAAAATAAGCCTGTTTTATAAATGTCCAAATATAAAATGATGGGGCATCGATTATTTTAAACCCCAATTTAGATTATCAAGCTAGGAAGTAGCATTACTTTTTTCTTGATGATATTGTTAGTCAGCAACATTTTTTATATCCTTCTTAAGTTTTCGCATATTGCTAGCTGCATGCTTGATTCAGCATGTACACATAATACTCTGAAATATATGTGCTCGAAATTTTTAAATCATGAGAAATTAAGAAAATATTCAGTTGTCTAACGTAGTCAATATTTTTCTGTTTCTAGTTTTTATCGTTTTTATTTACGCTCTCAAAAAATAATGTTAGCTTTGTACGTTATTAAAATTCAACTGTTGTTACAATCATTAACATGTTTCCCCAAATACTGTGACTTGAACCACAACTAAATAGTACTCCGTAGGAAACGAACACTCACCAATATGGTTGAATGCTCATTCGCTAGTTGAATGATGGATAGAGAACTTAGACTAGCTGAATGCGGGGAAAACAAGGGAGGAAGACTGTTTACCTCGGTCATAGGAGATTTATTGATAGTCATCATCCTTATCAACGAATAAAGAAACGTTTTAATGGTTCACATGGATTTGCTCTAACCCCTTAACTGGGAAAGAAGTTTACCGTCGTATTGAGAATGTTAATAATGTTATAGATTCGAGATACTCGCTGGAATTGTTCATCCAAAGTTGTAATATGAGTTTTGGCTTAACAATCAAGAAAATGTGACTGATTTTTTAACAATGAAGGATCTTCACCATAGCTGGCTTGAATTGGCCACAAGGTAATTAAGTGACTATTAATTATCTTATTTCATTACAATAGTTGGACATCAATCATGTCTGATTTCATGAATTATGTCATGAATAGGTACTTCTACAAGCTATATCAGTTAGATACTATATAAAGAAGAGAGTGTATCGCTTTTTGATTATATCTTTCTTAGCGATTAATGCCACAGTCGAGGTAACTCAAAATGTGATTATATATTTTGTGAAAATGCGAAGTTATGTCGAATTACAAATGTTTCTAAATCAGGGAACTTGTTATTTTGCACCTGTTCTCAATGAGTAACTAGTTAGATTATTTAATAGTCTAAAAGTTGTTTTCATTTGACATAACAAGTATTTTTAATTTGTTTTAGGCGTCACTGGCTTTGACTATCCTTTGTACCAGAGAATATCAAATATATTGGTTTGACTTGCAGGGGTATTTTCGCAAAGAACATAAAAACATCTTTGTCAATTCAGTTTTAAATAAATTGCTAGTTTTGACCTAATATTCCTTTATATAAATGTTCTACTTTTTTCCGGTTTTAGGGACATTCTTAGATGATACAAAATACATAGAACTGACCTAATCACTCTTGAATGCAATCCTATTGTCGATGTAAGAGTTAAGGTAAACACTTTTTATATTTAATTTCATTTATGTTGTTAGTACATTGTTCTCTATATTATTACTATATGATATTATTGTTTTTATTTGTAATTTTTAGTGCCCAAGACAATCAGAGTATAAGGAATGTGTGTATTATGTTATGAAGTACATCTTGGACATAATTCACAATGGTCGACAAGATTCAATACGGTATGCAATTCTAACATTTACATCAAATAAATTAAATGAATGATAATTTGCATAGTTTATATGTTATGCTTTTATAACCTTACATCCTTATTGTTGCTACAGTTTTGTGGTAGCTAGTTACGATTCGTTTGATCAAGAAGAGCGCATCAACTTAATTCGTAATGTAATTGCAGGGTAATTTATCGTTTTTCATTTAGGATTTATCTAATGCTCAAGAATGACTTGATACCTTCTTATTATTGTATAAATATATTGTTGTAATTCACAATATTTTATAGATGTACAAGTATTTATCACTTTCTTCTGGCTGTGATTCTAGCTATAACTAGTGGCATAAGTTGTAGTTGGTGACATGGTTCTATATAATTGATCTGCAAAAATATAGATGGATATTCAAAAAATGAATGAAATATTAAAAAAAGAAATTTATGCTATGAATTGTTTTAACGACCAATTTTGTGAAAGTTTGGTCGTTAAAACAACTTTTAACAAAGTCCCAGACTATCAATTGAAATTCGTGGCTGTCACCCAAGAGGGGGGGGTGAATTGGGTGAGGGAATAAAAACTTAAACTCTTTTCGAAAGACTGCTTGTGCTCGGTGATGATGATAATAAATAATGCTATGCACAAGTCAGTATGCTATGTGATGCAAAATAGAATGATCAAGTATAAGTATATGCACACATAAATTTATCCTGGTTCGGTCACCCAGACCTACATCCAGTCCCCAGGCTACACCTGAGATTTCCAATCCACTATTCTTGTTTAAACCGGGCACAAGAGAAGCCTTTACACTTTAGGTTTTACGAGCACGGGTTCACCTAACAACCCACAGGTTTTACAACGGGTTCACCTGCAAACCTTACCGCAAGTTTTACGGGATCACTTGCAACCTTACAAACGCAAGTTTTTCGGGCTAACTTGCAACCTATGGAGATTTAGAAAACCTTCTAAATGCTCCCCCTTACAAAATGTAAGATTACAATTATGTTCACTCTATGAACTGATTTTGTTAAACACTTAAGCTCAAAACTAACTCTCTCAAAGAGTGGATGATGTTACTCACTTAAGTACAAATAAATCACTCTCTAAGAATATTACATATCAAAGTCCGAGAGTAGAAGATGAGAGGAATGTAGAATAGTGTTTTTCAGATAATAGCCCTGTTCTCTCTCTCTTTTTCAAGCCCCTGCTTCAGAAATGAAGAACATCCCTTTTATACCAGTCTCTGAATATCTAGCCGTTGGAGAGGCAATAAGATCGTTTGATTATAGACGTTGGGGCCTTGTTTACGTTGTCCTCATTAATGCACAGCAGGGTTGACTTTGCTTTATCTGAAAAGGTGCTCTGACCATGCTGTTCTGTCAACACTGTTCTGACAATACTATTCTGACAAAAGTCGTTCTGACATCTGAACACTTTGTACGGTCCGACTCTTGCTTGCTGTCAGAGAGGACTTCGTTCCTCAAGCATAAGTCCAGGATGTTAAGAGACTCACTATCGGAAGCTCTCTTGCTATCTGAAGCTCGTGGACTCTAACATTTTGCTTGCTATCACATAGAGGAACTTTGTCTTCCAAGCACTTGTCCATGAATGATAAGAGTGCTTTGCTATTGGATCCTCTCTTGCTATCAGAAGCTCTCTTATGGACTCTGACTCTTGTGGGCAGTATGAGCTTTGACACCTTGAGTGAATCTTCAGATTATGTTCTCATACTCCTCATGCTTGGTAGGTAACAATGTTGTTTGAATGTGTCTGTTATCCTCTTGTTACCGTTGGAAGGAACATCTTCTTAAATGCTTCAGCAGGGTTGACTTGCTTTATCTCTGAAAAGTAGTCCTGACACCTCTGCTCTGTTAAAAGCATTCTGACACTGCATCTCTTTGAACGTTCAGACATTCTGATTGCTTGCGGAAGCAACTTCTCATCCGGAAGCAACCTTACTGAGTGTGCTGCACTTGAACGTTAGTTTAGCAATATAATCATATAATCTCATGCAGTGGGTGATCCTAAGTCTAAGGTGTATCCGGAAGCACTTCTACATCCGGAAGTAAATTCACTTGATGAGGGATTTAGTTCACCATGACTTGCTCTCGCTTAGTCTATTTCATTCCACCACTCAGCGCTAGTCACTGAGCTATCGGAAGCACTTTTACTTGACGTGGTGAATTCACTGACGCTTAGGGTGAAATCTATTCTATCAGTCTGCGCCAGTCAAGATCTAACAGGAAGCAACTTCACTTGATGTTGCATTTCCGCTGACGCTCGGGGTTATATCTAGTCTATCAACCTGCGCCAGTCTAAATCTAATAGGAAGTGCTTTCACTTGGCGAAGTAGACTTACTGACGCTTGGGGTAATAACTATTCTATTGCTCTGCGCCAGTCTAAGTCTAACAGGAAGCGCTTTCACTTGGGGAAGTAGACTCACTGACGCTTGGGGTAATATCTATTCTGTCGCTCTGCGCCAGTCTAAGTCTAACAGGAAGCAAACTCACTTCCGATTGAAACATAGCTTAGTCTTAAGATTTTGTGTACCTAATTCTCATGGACTAAGTTATTTCCCAGTGATTTACTTGCTGATGCTGGGGGATGAAAACATTCATCCGCATGCGCAAGTCCTAATCTATCCGGAAGTGATCTTACATTCTCAAGTGATCTAACTCAGGATTCTAACCATGTCATCTAATCCTTCCTAAGTGCTGATTATGTTCTCTTAAGTACTAGACCATATCATACCTTAGTCACCATCAAAACTTAAGATTCTAACATTCTCCCCCTTTTTGATGATGACAAACCCATAGATGACTAGAGAACATAATTAAACTTAGATCACTCCCAGAGCACTCCCAGAGCTATAATTAAACTTAGATATCTTATCTTACCTTTCAGCTCTAGACATCTCATGTCTCATCTCATATCTCATCTCTAGACAACTCATGTCTCATCTCTCATCTCTCTCCCCCTTTTGGCTTCATCAAAATTCAACAAGTGCAAGCTAGCCTTAATAGGGATGGGGATACTCCTAACGTTCTCCTCGGAATGGGCTTTCTACCTAATATTTCTCCCTATGTATCGTTAATAAGGATTTGTTCTAGACTATTCAATACAACGTTAGGAGCAAAACATGATTCATGATCCTAAATGATTGTATTCGCCCTAATCATTATGTAGGATAGCTAAACATGTTTTTCAAGGATTAAGTCAAGAGCAAAACATACAAAAAAAAATTCTCTTTTTGAAGGTGAAAATTCTCTCCAAATGTAAACGATATCAAAAGTAATTTTGATCCTCTCGATTTGATTAACGTGATATCAAAAATAATTTTGATGTGTTTAAAAATGATGATTATGATGTCAAATGAAATATGTGATTTTAAATTCAAATGAGATGAAATCTGATACCAAATGTAATCAAATGAGATCTGTGAGTTTGAACTTGTGGTATCAAATGAAATAATTAAATGCCGAATGAAATTTGTGATACCATATGAAATGAAATGAAATCAAATGAAATTTGTGATTTTAAAAGTGCCAAAAATAATTTCCAAACAAATTTCATCACAGCATCTTAAGAGTTTATTATCGATGACAGCATGTGACTCTCTATTTTCAAGGAATCATTAACAAGTAATGTCCATCTACTTTTCTTCTATATTAAAAATTAATCATCATAAGATCAAGAATAGAAGCATATAAGAGAGGTATGTTATCAATTACTTTCCAGCGTGTCATATAAAGGATACAGATGTGTGAGCTGGGATGATTTTCTAAGGTAGAGGATGATTTTGAGGTCAATGCAGATTGAGAAAAGCATCTTAAATTGACACCCTTACCAATGCCATGTATGTATCATATATAAGAGATGGTAAGGTGTAGATATTACCACAGATGAGGGGTCCTCATACTCTATTAGATTCAGGAATCTGAATCATACGCAGATAAGCATGCTTCCTGACATCTTCAAGAGGTGTGCTATCTCAAGTGGAAACCCCTAGCGCAAGTGCTTTGATGATTCGCTTCGGCAAGCTGAGCTACAACCACAAGCAGACATGACTGGGCAGTCACTCTACTCTTCCCATGGTTCAATAGTTGGCCTGCTATCGAAGGCGCTGATTGTTGTGAAAGCAACCTTGCTCAAACTTGATGATTGGTCCTGCATATTCTTGAGGAAACAAATGCTTTCTGATGGTCAGTGAAAGAACTTAAGATTTAACATTGAAGACCATCCTCAGGACATTCAAGTCAATCTGTGTTAATCAGCACAAGTTAATAATTTTAAGAAATCATGCTTGCTAATTGGTTTAAGAAAATATGAGCAATGATTATGTGAAAACTAATTTTGAAATTGTCTATACGTTCACATAGTTTCACTATCAAGACATGAACTCTATTTACTCTCATAGATAAATATCAATGTGATAGTACAAAGAGTATCAAACAGGTGGCATATTTTCAGAGTTTCATAAGCAAGTATAGTTCAATAAATATGCCTCAAGGATGTTCATGTTAGATCATGAAGACAAGTGAATTATTAACACTATGAAATTTTGAAAAAAAATCTTCATCCTCACAAAAATGAAATACTGGAAATTTTCATGTTCACAGAATAGTTTGATTTTAAGACTAAATTCGGTTTACAGAAACAATCAAATTTCAGCATATGATTACGAGAATAATTTCCAAATATTAGCTCGAGTTCTTCTAGATATGCTCAATGTGATCTCATTGTTCTTAGGATATCAACAAGCTTGAAATTAATACAGATTATAGCATGCTTGTGATACTATGCCATGTTTTACAGATCTAGCAGAGTTTAATTCAAGGCATTTCCTAAGATTTCTAATGCATGTCAGACAAGAGAGAGACTATCCATTTAATTTCACAACAGAATATGTAAGGGATAGAAATGCTCATGTGTATCGGCGAAAGTTTCTCAGGTTTGGTATAGCCATTCCACACATCTTGATAAGAGACATTTTCGTTGTCATTCTCTCTTGGTTATATTCATTGTTCAAGCTTCAATAATCTGTGTCAACATTCTTAAACCACAAACTTGAACTGAGATCATTAGTAGATTGAGAACTTAAAGATGTAATTAAGAGGGATGTATTGTTCTCGAAACCATAGCTGCTTATGCATTGAAAAAGTTGATGCAAGAGATACCACATGAAATGGAAAATCAGAAATAGCTTTTGAGTGCTATCATGAGGTACGGTTGTCATGTAGGTTTAAAGAGGATCAGAATCTGTTTTGAAAGTTTGTATTTCAAAAGGATCTTTCAAAAATCAAGGTGAATGCATAAACCATTTTCTTCCATGAGAGGTGCCCTTAAAAGAATTCACTAAGCATATATGAGTAAAATGATTTAGACACCATATGAAAACTCTGAGGAAGATTTTTAGTTTTAGTGTCAAAATTCTGAAACTAGTTCCGAATCATCTTAACAATGTCAGAAATCTTAGAACACAATGATTCAACATGCACAAATTCAGAAGGTTTTGAAGAAGGTTCAGTTTCAAGGTGTCGGACTTCTTGAATTTGTAAAATCTGTATGCATTATATCAGAAAATGAATTTGATATGATAGGGTCGTTTTTACAGAAAATAAGTGTTCATCACAGATAAGGGAAATCATATCAGTTTCAGAGAAATAAAAGCTGTTGAGCCCATCATGCATTTACTAGCCAAGTGATTATTCAAGTAAAGAGGAAGGTAAGAATGATATCACCATAGCTCCATTCGCATCTAGCAGTAGCTCGCTTGATTTTGGTTGGCAATGCATGGAATCTATATTTAGAGCAGTACCAAAATCTATGCGTGACGAATGCTTATCAAGACTTGACTAATTGTTCAGATGAGGTACAGTTCTGAGTCTTGCTGAGGCTAATAGGATGGATTGGAGCTGGTGCAGAGGGATGAATTTACTTTGTGATCACTACCACTGGCATCTCTGGCCTCTTGAACCCATACTCCATACACAGCTCTTCACTCAGATTGGGTGCTGGCGCAGAGGGAGACACAGGTTCAGCAGAAGGTATCTCCGCAGGTTGATCACTCAGCGCTATCTCAAGTTTGCCTCTGAGCTAGCAGATTGTTGGGGGCACATGAATCAGATGGCTCACTGTGGGGGGAGGAGATCTTCCTTTTAGCAAGGGTCTTCTTCACCCTTGTCTTGCTGAACCTTCGGATTTGCCTTTCCCAAGAAGATCTTCTATACTTATCCTTGGTTCGAAGCACTTTCTTCTGAGAGGTAGGATTCAAGAGCCTTTTCAATGATGATCGAGGAATCCACTCTCTCTTGTTCTTCTCAGGATAATTGAATGGAACTTTGTGATAGCTCATCCTTGAGACAGAACCATTGTCCCTTGTGGTGGCCGACAGCTTCTTATGATTGTACCAGTGGGTTTCAGCAGTTGCATCACCACGAGTTCTCTTCTTTGGGATAAGAGGAACTCTTGATTTTTCCTGCACAAGTAAGGCACTAGGAGGATGTTTTGGTACCCATTTGTACTTGGGTCCTACATGGTTAGCACTGGACCTTACTTGTCCTTTAGGAATCCATACAAACTTATTTCTCACATTTGAATTTCTTCTAAGACTGCATGTGTGAGAAATATGTCCTAATCTACCACAATAATGACAGATAATGGAATGATAATCAAAATGAGGCTTCCTATCATTATCATGATTAGTTTTCTTTAGAAAAGCTTTTTGTTCCTTTGAAATTTCAGTTTCTTTTGAAAGCTTTTCTTTTTCCTTCAACACGTGTTCACAATCAAAACATTTTTCAAGACATGTTGAAGTTTTCCCTACCGATAGTGGGCTAGCTATCGGAACCACTAGTTCTTTAAAAGAACCCTCGGAAACTTTAGATGTAGAAGAAGAAATTAGTTTTTCAAGTTTCCTATCTTTTTCTTTTAAGCCTAGAAGTTCTTTTGCAAGTTTACAATATTCAGTATATAACTCATTGTATGCATCTTGCAAATCAGAGAGTTCAATTTCAGATCCAGATACCTCACTTTCTGAATCTTCTAGGCAGAGATGGATACTCTCTTCACTGAAGTCTGCTTCCTCAATATCAGCTTCCAGAAGCTCATCAGTAGATGATCCACAAAGAGCACGAGTTGAGCTTTGGACAGCTGTGCTTTCAAGAGATGGGTTAGAAGCATATATCACATCAAGAGTATTCCAAATATCTCTAGCACTAGAGCAATGTTTGATTTTCTGGAAATCATTTTCAGTTAAGCCTTTGTATAAAATTTGCATTGCTCTAATGTTTAAGGAAAACAAATTTTTCTCCCTTTCAGTCCAGTTTCCTCTTGGTTTGAAATCAAAATCATTTTCAAAAATATCCCACATTTTCAAACTAGTGGATTTTATAAAACTTTCCATTCTTGCTTTCCACCAACAAAAATCAATATTTTCTAACACAGGTGGAATGGTATGATCAAAGCCTTTGGAAAACATTTTAACCCAAATCAGCCAAGGTCTTTGCACTTGAGATCGTTTGATCCTTTAAACAAGTGACCTGCTCTGATACCAAATGAAATTCGTGGCTGTCACCCAAGAGGGGGGGGTGAATTGGGTGAGGGAATAAAAACTTAAACTCTTTTCGAAAGACTGCTTGTGCTCGGTGATGATGATAATAAATAATGCTATGCACAAGTCAGTATGCTATGTGATGCAAAATAGAATGATCAAGTATAAGTATATGCACACATAAATTTATCCTGGTTCGGTCACCCAGACCTACATCCAGTCCCCAGGCTACACCTGAGATTTCCAATCCACTATTCTTGTTTAAACCGGGCACAAGAGAAGCCTTTACACTTTAGGTTTTACGAGCACGGGTTCACCTAACAACCCACAGGTTTTACAACGGGTTCACCTGCAAACCTTACCGCAAGTTTTACGGGATCACTTGCAACCTTACAAACGCAAGTTTTTCGGGCTAACTTGCAACCTATGGAGATTTAGAAAACCTTCTAAATGCTCCCCCTTACAAAATGTAAGATTACAATTATGTTCACTCTATGAACTGATTTTGTTAAACACTTAAGCTCAAAACTAACTCTCTCAAAGAGTGGATGATGTTACTCACTTAAGTACAAATAAATCACTCTCTAAGAATATTACATATCAAAGTCCGAGAGTAGAAGATGAGAGGAATGTAGAATAGTGTTTTTCAGATAATAGCCCTGTTCTCTCTCTCTTTTTCAAGCCCCTGCTTCAGAAATGAAGAACATCCCTTTTATACCAGTCTCTGAATATCTAGCCGTTGGAGAGGCAATAAGATCGTTTGATTATAGACGTTGGGGCCTTGTTTACGTTGTCCTCATTAATGCACAGTAGGGTTGACTTTGCTTTATCTGAAAAGGTGCTCTGACCATGCTGTTCTGTCAACACTGTTCTGACAATACTATTCTGACAAAAGTCGTTCTGACATCTGAACACTTTGTACGGTCCGACTCTTGCTTGCTGTCAGAGAGGACTTCGTTCCTCAAGCATAAGTCCAGGATGTTAAGAGACTCACTATCGGAAGCTCTCTTGCTATCTGAAGCTCGTGGACTCTAACATTTTGCTTGCTATCACATAGAGGAACTTTGTCTTCCAAGCACTTGTCCATGAATGATAAGAGTGCTTTGCTATTGGATCCTCTCTTGCTATCAGAAGCTCTCTTATGGACTCTGACTCTTGTGGGCAGTATGAGCTTTGACACCTTGAGTGAATCTTCAGATTATGTTCTCATACTCCTCATGCTTGGTAGGTAACAATGTTGTTTGAATGTGTCTGTTATCCTCTTGTTACCGTTGGAAGGAACATCTTCTTAAATGCTTCAGCAGGGTTGACTTGCTTTATCTCTGAAAAGTAGTCCTGACACCTCTGCTCTGTTAAAAGCATTCTGACACTGCATCTCTTTGAACGTTCAGACATTCTGATTGCTTGCGGAAGCAACTTCTCATCCGGAAGCAACCTTACTGAGTGTGCTGCACTTGAACGTTAGTTTAGCAATATAATCATATAATCTCATGCAGTGGGTGATCCTAAGTCTAAGGTGTATCCGGAAGCACTTCTACATCCGGAAGTAAATTCACTTGATGAGGGATTTAGTTCACCATGACTTGCTCTCGCTTAGTCTATTTCATTCCACCACTCAGCGCTAGTCACTGAGCTATCGGAAGCACTTTTACTTGACGTGGTGAATTCACTGACGCTTAGGGTGAAATCTATTCTATCAGTCTGCGCCAGTCAAGATCTAACAGGAAGCAACTTCACTTGATGTTGCATTTCCGCTGACGCTCGGGGTTATATCTAGTCTATCAACCTGCGCCAGTCTAAATCTAATAGGAAGTGCTTTCACTTGGCGAAGTAGACTTACTGACGCTTGGGGTAATAACTATTCTATTGCTCTGCGCCAGTCTAAGTCTAACAGGAAGCGCTTTCACTTGGGGAAGTAGACTCACTGACGCTTGGGGTAATATCTATTCTGTCGCTCTGCGCCAGTCTAAGTCTAACAGGAAGCAAACTCACTTCCAATTGAAACATAGCTTAGTCTTAAGATTTTGTGTACCTAATTCTCATGGACTAAGTTATTTCCCAGTGATTTACTTGCTGATGCTGGGGGATGAAAACATTCATCCGCATGCGCAAGTCCTAATCTATCCGGAAGTGATCTTACATTCTCAAGTGATCTAACTCAGGATTCTAACCATGTCATCTAATCCTTCCTAAGTGCTGATTATGTTCTCTTAAGTACTAGACCATATCATACCTTAGTCACCATCAAAACTTAAGATTCTAACATCAATGACTTAAGATTGGGAATATTTGGTCGTTAAAAGTGTGGGACTTTCAACAAACAAAGTTTGGGGAAATTTGGTCATTACAAAAGATTTTAATTGTTAAAAAACCTCAATAACACTCGTATTGACAACCAAATTTTTTAATTATAAGAAACCCATTTTTTGTGTTGTTAATACCCTTCTTTAGTCATTACAACTTATAGACGAAAACCTTCCTAATAAGTACAATCTTTATATGGATAGTAGTTTAGTAAAAATATTAAAGGTTTTAAAGGTGAAGTGGATTGTAGCTTTGGATTGAGAACGGGAACAAACTCGATCAACTAGTTGGATTGTATTATTATTAGAGGTGACGTCACGAATGACATATATGTGTGTGTTGGGTTTTCACGTGTCGTGGAGTTTGTGGCATTATTATAATTGGGCCGTATTTTAAACAGGAGGAAGGGAATTTGCCTGCCATCCCCCATAAAGCTGTGTTTAATAAATAGAGTTTGGCTTCATACATATCACTTTAATTTAATTGACGATTAATTACAAGGCAAATCATGATGTCGTCTCCAGTTCCATACATGCTTGCTTACTCTTTTTTTTTGAACTACTGAACTTGCTTACTCATCATAATACTTTAATAATCGTACTGTTGTGTTAGTTTGTTTCAATATACTCCGTCCATTCCCAAATATAAGATCACTTTGGTTAATTTGGGGAGATTAAGGAAGACAATAAAATTACATGATCTTCCCAAAATCCCCTCAATTACTTAACTTTAAAAGGAGGAGGAGTTTTCAATTAAAAGAGGGAGTATAAGGGTAGTTTGAGTAAAACTTGAGATAAAATAGAAAGCGATCTTATATTTAGGAATGGAGGGAGTATATATATATATATACTCAATCAAATTCAACATCAACTATTAGCTTCCCATGCATGCATGTGGCCTTCTAGCTAATTCATAAACTTCGCATCATAAAACTAGTTATACAACTAAAGGGTACTTTGGTCACATACTAATATCATAAAGTGTTTGAATCCTGGGTGTGTTTGACTCGACTTGTGGAAAAATGACTTATTTTTAAGTTGACTTATTTTTAAGTCAGTTAGAAAATAAGTTCTAGGTTGACTTATTTTTATGTTTGGATGACTTTTGTTTAAAATGAGCTTATTTTTAAGTCATGTAGAAAAATAAGGTGTCTTATTTTCTGAAATAAGCTACCTTGAGTGACTTATAAATAAACTGACTTATTTCAAATAAATTGAGTGAAAAATAAGTCCAGCCAAACATAAAAAAAGTCACACACCCAATATAAACTTGCTTATTCCTCAAAATAAGTCGAGTCAAACACACTCTCTGCTGTCTTGTTTAAAATGACTCGTCAATTTAATAGCTAAACCTCGTTTCAAACTGAATAATTACTCAAATAGTAGTACTACATCGTAGTATGATTTATGAAAGACGCCAGACATATATCATACGGCTCAAAGAATTATATAAAGAAAATATACGTCCGCTGTTTTGTTTCCAATGTTTGGTGCTTTGTGGGCTTGTATGTCATCATGTTGGATCAATCTAAGGCAAGATCGGCTTTGAAGTTCTCATCAAGTGGAAGTGATTCGCTCCCGGAGACTCCCTCATTTTTCTGAAATTGTTACACACACACACACACTAAATTTCTGAAATTGTTACACACACACACTAAACGGAGATCGAGAAAACTAAGGAAGAAAACGAAGGAAGAAATTGATAAAGAGATGATGCAAATCATTATGATTAATGTCAGAATTTGAAAAACAAAATAAAACGAAGGAAGAAATTGATAAAGAGATGATACAATCATTATGATTAACAAGGGTTAAAAGGCATTTTTTAATCATTTGAGAGCATGGATATCTTAAATTATTTTTGTATACAAAAAGTTTGGGAAAGGAGTAGTTGAGCACACCCACAATTTAAGGGAAAGACTCTCTTAATTAACTCATGATCCATGATACATCATGTTTCTGTGAACACTTAAGTGGGTATTCTAAATTATTTAAGTCAAACACAATATTTTATCGAAGTATCAAAACGTAATTTTTTTCCCACAAAAGGGGGCAATGTACATATATATTATCCTTTAATTATCATTAAACCTGATTAAAATTGTAATTCGGTCTTTTACATGGGTAAAAAGTAACATCAGTCCCTCAACATTTATTTGTAGGACTTAATAAAATTTCAATTGTTTATATATCTATTAGTAATTTTTTAGGCTTGTTCGTAATTTTTCCAATTATCTAGCTATAAGTCAATTGTGTGTTTTCTTTTTGGTCTGATATAAGTCAATTGTGTTAGCTGATAGTATTTTTTATCAGATAGCTGATACTCCTATTTAAATTCCACCATTTTTAGACCCCGTTTTGTTTGCTTAAAATCAACTGATGGAAATACAAAAATTAAGATTTTCCATCAGCGGCGGACGTTTGATTCACTGAGATGAAAAACAAAATTATGATGAAGACGATTTTTCCTTAAATGTGGGAAGATCAGTTCCCACCATTTTTGTGTGGGATCTGATTGTTCATTGCAAGTAGGAAAATTCAAAAGATTAATATGTCTCAAAACGAGCCTCTGGTATTTTCAGATGCTATTTTCAGATGCCTTGCGAGATCCTAGTGGTGTATGTATGCAAAAGGTAAAGGTAATTCAAGCTGAAATTGAGAAGATATTTGATCAGGAAGAACAATATTGGCGCCAAAGGTCTAGAATAGAGTGGTTAAAAGCTGGTGACAAGAATTCCAAGTTCTTCCACCTTTCAACTATAAAAAGAAGGCATCAAAATAGCATTTTGAAGTTGAGGGATGATGAAGGTCACTGGTTGCATGATTCCTCAGAAATCAACAGCAATATAGCATCTTTTTTTCAGAATCTCTTTGTTGCCAAGGGTGATTAGCCTCTTGTTGAAGCATTGAATTTTATCAAGCCTAAAATTACAGATCATATGAATGCCCTTCTTTTGGCACCAGTTACCAAAGAAGAAGTTAAAGATGCAGCTTTTAATCTTGGAGGCACTAAAGCTCCGGGCCCCGATGGTTTTTCGGTCTCTTTTATCAGTCATCTTGGGAGGATTTAGGTAACAATATTTTGAATATGGTGGTAGAATTTTTCAATGGCAAGTCTTTATTAAATTTGCTGAATGATACTAATGTGACTTTGATCCCAAAAATCATGAAACCTGAACATGTGTCCCATTTTCGTCCTATAGGATTTTGTAATTTTGCCTATAAGATTATTTCTAAAATTCTAGCAAATAGGCTGAGATTGTGCTTAGACAAATGTATCTCTTAGAATCAAAGTGCTTTTGTACCAGGGAGAGTTATTCATGATAACATTATAATTGCTCATGAAGCATATCATTATTTGAAAAGGAAGTAAAAGGGATGAAATATGAATTTGCTTTAAAAATTGTTATGAGCAAAGCATATGATAGGGTAGAATGGGACTTCCTTGAATTGGTGTTATTGAAGTTTGGTTTCTGTGAGGATTGGGTGAAGCTGATTATGAGATGTGTGAGTTCTGTTACTCTTAACCTTTGTGTTTCAGGAGAGAAAATTGCCTCCATTGCTCCAGGAAGAGGTCTTCGGCAAGGAGATCCACTTTCTCCTTATCTTTTTATTCTGGTAGCTGAGGTTCTAAGCTGTATGATCAATAAAAGTCTGATGCTAAAGGAGTTTAAGGGAATCAAATTAAGCAATACATGCCCAGAATTATCTCATATATTTTTTGCAGATGATGCTTTACTTTTCATGAGTGCTGAATCTGGAAATTGCGTGAAACTTGCTGCCCTTTTAAAATTATATTGTGACGCTTCAGGATAGGAGACTAATCTTGATAAATCCAGTGTTTTCTTCTCTGCTAACACTCTGGAGGACATTAAATGCAATGTAGGGAAAATTCTGGGGATTTCAGAAGCCAAAGATCCGGGAAAATACTTGGGCATTCCTAATATTTGGGGAAAGACAAGGAATCAGGCTCTTGCATATATGATAAACTCCATAATTGCACACACATTTCATCTGAATTTCCTGATTTATCGCATGTTTTGGTTAATAAATAGATAGAAATATAGCAATACTCATATGGTAAAGAAACAGAGATAAGAAATACATGTGCGTGAGTTTATGAGTTGAAATTGCTTAATTTTTGATATATATGTGTTGAGGAGCTCACCATCTCTTTCTAGTTAATGTGAGTAGGAACAAATAGACAAACATAGGTACATCAAAAGAATGGAAGTAATAAAAAAAGAAGAGAAAAAGGGAAGAAAAGGTTCGCTGGAAGTTATCCTCAGCGAACGAACCGCGAATCTGCCCCAAAATGCACATGTTCTGCCAATTTCTTTGCTGGAGGTTCGCATTTAGCGAACGAACAGCCAACCTGCGAAAAAGGCGTTCGCTGGACGTTAGCACCCAGCGAACGAACAATGAACCTGCGGAAAAAATGAAACTCTGTGTTTTACACCATTCTCACTCGAAAATTAGGGTTTAAAAGTGGCAAAACAGATGGAGTTCGGATTCTTCACTTCTTGGGCATATTGGGGAGCTTTGTGGTGTGCTAGGGCATGGATCTTGGTGGAGATTGAGTTAAGGTTTGAAGTTTTGAAGAGTTTTGGGCTTCACATCTTGGTCTTCTTCTCCATTCTCCTTTCCTTACTTTTGTTCAATGTGTATGACTATTATTGTATATTTTCCTTTGGGTTTGTTGAACATGAGTAGCTAAACACTTTGTTTTAGGATTATTTTGAACCCTTGTATGGATTAACTCTTGATTCTTCCTTTCCTTTTGTGATTAATGTTATATATATGTTTATTTCACTCTAGCCCTAATGTCTCTAAATGCTTGATCACCATTTAGTTGATTTGTTCATTTGACTTATGACTTGAGAGAGCTAGGTTAAGTGTAGAACTTGAGTGGAGTAGTGTGAGAACTTGAAGTTTGCATGACAAATGAATAGTTTTGTTAATAAGATAGACATATACTTATTAGCCTCACATAGCCACATTAGGGTTGAAACTTAGAAATTGAGTTTTATTAATTATGACAAGAGATTGCATGATTAATGGAATTAAACACTTGTTCTTGACTCGAAGGAGCGTTTACAAGTATTCTAGAACCCTAGGTTAGCAATTATATAGCTATTAAAAGCAATTGTGAGAGGATACCATTTTAAGGTTAGGAAATACAAGGGGGATAAATAATCTTAAGTCTCAATTTATCCTTGAAGTTGGAGAATCACTTGTTTATAGTTTTTCTTATTTTTTACATAGTTACACTTCACTCTCAACATTTGGATCACTCAAATTGAGCGAGAGTGCGATAATCATTACTTGACTGGGTTTGGAGCCAAATCCTCGTGGGAACGATACTTTACTTTCACTTTATTACTTGGCGCGACCCGTGCACTTGCGGTGCGAACAATATATCAGGGAAAGAGTTAGTCACAAAATTCAAAGTTGGAAGAAGAATACTCTTTCTTTTGCCGGACGGGAGGTGATGATTAAATCAGTTTTGAATGCTATCCCTATTTATCCTATGAATTGTTTTAAATTTTCAGAGAAGACATGTAAAGAACTTCATAGCATTATTTCTCGTTTCTGGTGGAATGGAAAGGGAGATGGAGGTACTACATACTAGAAGTCTTGGTCTTATCTTGTGCAGCCAAAGGAGAGTGGTGGAATAGGTTTCCGGGATTTCATTACTATGAATGATGCCTTGCTTGCAAAAACAGCATGGCGCATCCAAAACAATCCTGATGAGCTATGGGTTCGAGTTCTAAAGAACATTTTTTTCCCAAAGTGACCTTTTTAAATGCCAAAAAAGGGTACAAAGCTTTGTGTGTTGGTCTAGCATTGTGGAGGGATTAGAATTTCTAAAAAATGACCTTTTTTGGGACATTGGTAATGGTACTTCTATTCGTATTTGGAATGACAATTGGATTCCTAACACCAAGCTGTCTATCTCTGATGAAATTAAGAACCATCCTCTTGTGAGAGAAGGTAGAGTTTGCGATTTGATCTCCGAAGGCCATTGGGATTTGTCTGTCATTAGAGGATTGATATCTGATGAGAATGTAGCTGAAATTCTAAAAATACCCATACCTGTTAATGGTGTCCAAGACAAGCTAATTTGGAGGGGGCTGTTAATGGTGTTTTTACTATAAAATTGGGCTATTCACAGGCTATTATGGAGGCACAAAAACTTGATTCCAGGGCTGGTCCATCATGTCAATTATCAAAGTCTAATTGGAAACATGTTTGACATCTTAAGACTGTTCCAAGAATCCAACATTTTATATGGCGATGTTTGAATAATGTTGTTGCAACAAAAACTAATTTGTTCAGAAGTAAAAAAGCAGTCTCAGCTATCTGTCCTATATGCTCTGCTCAAGATAAGACGCTAGAACATCTGTTTTTCCACTGCTCATCGACCAAATTTGTTTGGTTTGGAAGTAACCTGAGTGCTCGGATGGATGTATCTACAATAATGAATTTTAATTAGTGGTGGCTCAACTTAATTGACCCGATCAACAATATTGATACGATTGTGATTTCCCACATTTGCTCTACACTTTGGTTCATTTGGAAGAGCAGAAATGGTAAAGTATTTGAGGAGAAGGATCCTAATCCGTATGAAGTTCTTGGTCTTGCTACTAATTATAATCTCCAATTTTGGAAGGTTGAACCTGCTGTTTGCCTGTCTTATAATGAGATTAGTAGTGTTGTTCACTAGAGCAAGCTTTGCAAGGATTACTTAAAGATAAATTCTGAGCCACTTGTTCTTCCCACTTCTCCTTATGTTTTAATTGGAATATTAGGTCGTATGATTATGGAAATTTTAGTGGGAACTTCTATGAAAGATCAAGTCTATTTAGCCTTTATGTCTGAAGCTTTAGCACTCAAAAGAGCACTTATGTTAGCAGTGGACTTGGGTCATGTAACATTCTGTTACTAATTCCCTAATTATCAATAATATCTATTTCAATTCATTAATTCTTTACTAACTATGATAGAAAAAGGAATATCCATAATAATAATATCTCTATCATAGTTAAAGAAAGAGTTTCCTAATCATTTTATACATTATCCATGATAGAAAAGAATTGCCTAATACAATATGAACCTTATTATGGATAATTAGCAGCTAACCATGTTAGAAAAGGTTCACCTAACATGGTTAGAAAAAGAAGCAACCTAATAATAATTATCTAACTATGATAGAAATGACTTTTCATATTATTATAACCCTATCATAGCTAGAAAAGTATTTTCCTGATAATACAATTCATAATGCGGAAACGAATGCAGGCCTATGCAAATTGGCAATATACAATTCCAATTAAACTATACAACTCTACTACCTAATTCCCTTTCCTGATGTTTGCACCTGTGCATGAATACCTGCAAAAATGTCAGTAATCGTGGGATGAGACAATTTGTCCCAATAATCACCGCTTAACTCACTATAACAGTGAGATGTGCGGTAGCGAGGGCGTCTAAAGGGTACCACAGTTTTAAAATCAATAATACACACACACACCACACACACACACACACACACATATATATATAATCCAAACCTTCTTCCCATGTATCACTCCAGTCTCTCTATCATTTCCAAATCAATGCACTTCAACATCTCTACCTCCAATACAACCATATCACCCCACAACTCTCACACTCACCTATAGATGCATTGTGCCATCACGGGGCATTCAAGCATCTAATCTTCACTATATGATTTGACACTATGTCCCTCTCCATAATGAGGGGACAATTTCCCTCTCTGGCAATCTCCAGAGAGGGAACCCCAATTCTGTTTCCATTACAGAACGGGAACGGTTGGGCTCTCCAATGCCAAACAATCGTAGGTCACTTTCTCTCAATAAGTTGATCTATGATCCCCGGTCTAATCAATCCGAAAAGGATCATCAGTACAAATAACTGTCGATTGGCCAATCGATAGTTATCATCGCGCGATGGTACATATCAAAATCAGTGTCATGCAATGCTCACAACTATCCATCAATTTCAACTTTATTCAATATCAGTGTTTTCCATAACATAATTCTCTACCATCTCAACCCAACATCTAACTCCCTTTTCCATCTCATAACCTCTCAAACCACAACCCAAACACTATACCTATATACCTTCCACACCATTCCAGATCAATAACCACTACCAAGCAGGATAATATATATATATATATATATATATATATATATATATATATATATATATATATATATATATATATATATATATATATATATATATAATGAATCAAATTTCTTTATTCGAAAATAATCGCGTTTAAAAGGCATCCGATAGCCTATTTTGTATAAAAATAATTTTCCAAAGATAATACATATATAATGAGGGTGAGAAAGGATTTTGAAAATCCCCAACTAACGTCACCCTCAATGTTATAGTAAGATTAAGAGTGATTACCTGTCGCCCTTTAGCATTCCCTTGTTTTTCCTTACCGTTACTGGTAGATTTTCCTTCGAGTATCATCACCACCATATACTCCTATAATAATATGATATAAAATGATAAGTTAATATCATTTCTAATTTATAATGCTTTGACGTCTCTCTCGTATCCCATTTTACTACCCAACCCTTTCTTCTTTTACATTGTTATATAAGGAGTCATTTCACTAAGAGAATATAACAAATCAATGCAATAATTCTCAGCCATAATCAAGAAGAATTAACAAACCAAAATCCAACACCAACTTCACATCTCTTTCACAATTTTACAATATTATTTAAAACATCATACCTATTAACCAAGAATTGAACTACAATCACCTTTATAACGCATATCATCTTTATATTAACTATTTCATGGCATTACATCAACAAGCAATATTCTTCATACTATGTAGGACTTCAAAACAATGAATCAGCCCCTTAAAGTAGCATCTCCGATTCAAGAATATTAAAATCAGCAAAGACATGTTAACCAACTAAAAGAACTCACATGCTTTTCATGTTTCCTTCTTGATCTTCTTTAAACAAGACACAAAGCACTACCACGCATAGCAGTAATAAGTACATATGAGTTATCAATTTCATTTTGCAACCAACACTATGAGTAGAAACATCCTTGACAATTTGGCATTAATTAAACATCATATGCATAGGAGAAAAACAACTCAGTGACTACTGCATAAATTTCAGTAGTGTTGCTGTCACTATGCAGCAGAATTAATAGCAAAAATGCAGCTGAAACAATTAAAGTAAACAAAGAAATAACCAGTAGCAAAAATAGGTGACACTTGCATAGAGGAAATAATGTTTTGCATTGGTGTAAAGGGCTAATATGAGATAAAAGGGCTAAACATTTAAAGCACACATACAACACCCATTTCCATCTTTGTTCAGCCACCAACACTGCACAACTTTAACTCAATTAGACCAAGTGCAAAGCTATGAAGGAAATTCAGGAGTTAACAAATGAGCATCAAACATAAGTTATCCTCTTTATCAATATCATACAATTTACATCACAAGAACCCAAGTTAATCAATCAACTCATGCTTGAACATAATGAATTATCAAATACATCAAAACTTTCCTCAACGATTCAGTCAAAACAGAAAATTACAGAAAATTTGTTACTCCCACTTGCAACCACGCATTTCACTCTAACTATCCTTTAACTCACTCAGCACATGAAAATCCACATATTGGTTCAATTTTACTCTTTTTAAATTCAGCATGAACTTTGTTAAAAGTTCCAATAATCATGTAGTGATTTAAACATGTGAATAACAACAACTTTCTCATATTTCACCAAATCAAAACACTTCAAAAGTAACATCCAAATTCAATACAACATTTTACCAACAACCAGCCATAATGAATTACATTCACACATATGCAACAGCTCAGTCATGCAAGTAAAAGGAGAGAAAGTTTGGGATTCATCAATTTAAATACCAATTGGATGTGCAGCCAGATCTTTAGACTCTACAACCATTGTACCTAGACAAATTTAAAATTTTGAACCCAAAAATCCCTTTAAACCCATCAGCCCTATAGTCCCAAAAACCTAGGGTTTTCATAAATTGCACCAAACTTCAATCAAAGTTCAATCTCTCATTCAAAACAACAAGAACAGGAGCTAAAGATTTAATCTTTACCGATTAAACACTCATACCCAGAACTAAAATCGGACCCTCATCTGACATTGGCCAAAACGGAAAAGAAAAGGTAGAAATCGAAGAAAAGAGTCACCTAAGTTTGAATCTAACCTCGCTTGCCTCGTCGGAGCTCGCCGTCGCCGGGAAGAGGCTTCGCCGCCGCCGGGCTTTCAAAAACAAACAAAGAGGTGTGAGGACGCGAGGAGGGGAAAGAGGAAACTGAACGAATAGAGAAGGGAGGAATCGAAGTGGAGGGAGGAAGTGACGGAAGAAGAAGACGAAGGTGAAGAAGAAATGGGGGGGGGGGGGGGGCGACGGATTTGAGGCAAGGAAGGAGAAGAAGAAATGTAATATTAGGGCTTTTAGGGGAGAATTACAAAAATACCCTTCTATCTTTGTTTAATTACCTACACATTTTAAATCCTACCTTATTCTAAATTATGATATAGATCCATATACCAACTTACATATTTTCTCTCATCATAGTATTTCCTATGCCGTAGCATATTTTTAACAAGAGTTTTAATTTAAAACTCAAACTTTAACTATTTTTCTTTAATTTCCAAAGAAAATAGGCATATTATCTTCTTAAACTGTAATTATCCCCATTTACCTATTTACAATGCCTTCTAATTGAATAATAATATCCAAATGCCTTAATTAATTCCCTATTATCTCTAATTGAAATTTTGGGATGTTACAGGTCATGACAAGGTGTGCTTTGAATCTGACTCTAAGTACCTGGTTGAAAGTATTCAAGCCAGTCGCCCGGATATGTATGATTGGAAGTGTCGAAGCATTATTCAAGATATCTTAAAATCTCATGGCGTCAAACGTTGGGTTCTCAGTTACTTTCATTCCTAGAATTGGTAATGCTGCAGCAGATTGCATAGCAGCAGAAGCTTGTAAAGGGGTGTATCCTTCGGGGTCGGTTTCTCAACCAACACTTCTTTTGAATTCCATTCTGACGGAGGATGCCCGGATTTTTGATGATGTTCCTCAAGATGCTTCTCATTCTACTCGGCTGGGAGTTGGCTAAGATTTGCCTATTAGTTGTCATTTTAGCATTTCAGTTTGTTTTCAGTTTGCTACTTCTGATGTTGACATTATTTGATATTTACTCCTTTGTGAGTGTGGTTGTATTGTTGAAACTTTTTGCCATTTAATTTGCTGATAATGATAGCAGCTTTTTCGATAAAAAAAAAAAACAAGCCTCTGGTCCATCTTTCCAGTCATCATATGTCGTCTCTTCAGAAATGAACAGACCATCTTGAAGTTTTTTGCCTGGAAGTAATTATAACCAGACGATGGGTACCTGATTATAACGCAACAATTTCTGAAGGATGTTGTCTCTCGTATCAGCAAACACAATGTACAAAAGGTCATAAGTGCACAATCTTTCATGAGAAAGTCAAGATCATGAAGAGAATACTCACTACTCCTAATAAATATAAAGACCCGTTTACTTTTTTTTCTTGGCAAGATTAATGAAACAAAATAGTCTAGTTACTTTCGCTATATTGGATAGTTTTATATGACTTATTAGTTTATGGTCAAATAAACTAGTTTAAGGAAAAATTAGGTAAATCAATTTATAAGTGATTTATTTGAATTTTCTTTTTTAGGATTTTCCAAATAAAAATAAACTTTTTTATATTTAGCACAAGAGGAATATTTTGTATAATCTTCATAAATCAAGCTCTTGTTTTCAATTTAATCCCCTCATGAATAGCCAACAACTTTGCTTAGGCATATCCGAGTATATTTATTATAATCTTCTGTAACTGATCGTGGTTAAATACATATGCCCTTTGCACAATTGTACATGTTAACCAGATGCACTTGCTCTAAGTACGTTGCACCCCAAATCTTCCCATCATTTTAATCCTACCAAATACATAATTTTCGATCAACCCATTTTTTCCATTCCTATGTATACCAAATTTCATTGAAAATAACTATCTTTTTCCAATAAATTCTTTAATCCAAACGTCCCTTAATTTTTCAGAATCTCAAGAGCAGCAGCATGGCTAGGTAAAACTAAAAGTGTACTTTGCGGTAATTTAACTTTCTGTAATTAATTTGTTGGAGACGTTAAGAGCGAGGAACTACCTGCCTTGTTTATGCAAAACTGAGGTAGTAGTACTGCTAAAGGGAAGTAAATTAATAAGAGACAGGGTTGCTGAGAAAGCAATTCCAATCTGACTCGAAATAGTCGAAACAAAGGTCCTTTACATTCAAAACCTATTTATACATAGGTCCTTTAATTAGGTCAGATATGCTTTACAATGTAATTAATCAGTCTCTCCACAATTGACCAAATTAATTTTCTTCCGAAGCTACTTTGACCCACCACCCTGCTCCTCCTAACATTGGCGTCTCCCAAGTACACTTATTATCGGCGAAATAAAATCTCGCAACATAGATGATAGTACAAATTACTTTCATTTTCATACATAAAAGGAGGAGAAAATGACGTGGATCAAGAAAAATTGCTTCCGTTAAATCTTGGGTAAAATGGGAAAATTATTAACATAGAGATTCCTTCCATAATCGCTGTGGGCAACCAACTATGTTGAAAATAGGACAAAGTTTATAAACTTATAAAGAAAGAAATACAAAAACAATTTTTTCATTAGGGGAATGACAAAAAATATTACTAATGAATTTCAAAATTCCAAAAAAGGAATTTCAAGTAGTAAATGTCTCTACTCAACAGTTAAAGTGATTTTAAAACTCAAAAGGTAATTAATTGAGATTTTACCTTTTCATTATTAACCTTTCAAATAAAAATTTATTAAAACTTCCAGTCCCATGACATATTGCTTCATATTAGAATTCAGATTTAAGAGGACAAAATTGCGATTGAGGATTGATTTTATAATAATATTTAATTTCTAATATTCGAAGGGCTGATTTGTCTCAGCAGTAAGCTCGCTTGTCGTGAGGTTTGAGATTATGGGTTTGAATCAACCTCTACATAAAAGCAAGGGTAAGAGACCCTTTTTTATTACATGGTAAGAGACCCTTTTATTTAATTTCTAATCAGTCATCATTAGTCCTATACTTTTGTCTAATTCAGCATACAAATAAAAATTGGGAAAAACTAATTTTTTATATGATTAATCTAAAACACTTCCTCCACTTTCAATTCGTCTCAACACTTCCTCCACTTTCAATTCGTCTCAAGGTGCAACTTACATGATTAATCCTACACCTTTTTTCTAATTTAGCCTCAAGATATTAATTATTGGAAATACATTTTTCTCTTTTCATCTTTTTCCACAATACCTTTCTCTATCAAGTCACCACAAATAATTGGAAGACGCAATCCTGTGGCTTTTCAATCAATGCATCAAGACCAATGGAAGTTTTCTTCAGAAATTGGAAATTGAAGGCACTTCATATCGCTGCACTTTCATTTGTTTGGTGGAAAACCATTACATCATTTCAGTTGGTAGCACATAACTCTTGGTCATCTAATCATCTTGCCTGTTTTTCCTAAGGATCATATGACAATTTGGAATGTTCACAAAGGGATAATTGATTTTTCAAGTTGCCCTCCCACCATAAACATATCATTGCTAGAGACACTACGGAATTCCTCAAAACCATATCGCTAAACAAATTTTTGATCCATTTCTGTTAATCTGATGAGAAATCAATACTAGAGTAGTAATATTCAATCAAAGTATGACCTCAATTGAGGTTTACAGAGACAGGATCAAGGCCCTGTGTACAATTAAAGAGGTACACACTCTCCTCACAACTCACTGACTTTACAAAAGTGTCTATCAACTACTCCTCTCTTACTATTTATAATGTCTAATACAACAGCTGGCCTGCTTAGCTGTCCTAACCGCCTAACAGCCTCTGCTAACTATATGACAACTGTATCTTCCTAAACACTCCTCCTAATACTGGACCTTAACATCCTAAACACCCTAACACCCCTCTTAATACTTGGGCCTTCTCTTATAGACAGCCCATGACTTCGCAGGTCCATCAATACCCTCCCCTGCAAGCCTGACCTTGTCCTCAAGGTCAAATGATGGAAATTGCTGTTTAATGGTTTCTGCTAGCTCCCAAGTACTGTCCTCATCAGACAATTGACAACATTTGATCAAGACCTCCATGCTTCCATCAGTCATCCTGCGCCCCTTCAACACATCCTCTGGTTGTACCATCAATTCACCATAAGTTGACAAGGATGGAGGAAAGTCAGCAACATTGACATAAGAAGCAACTGACTTCTTAAGCTGAGATATAATGGAAGGTGCCCACATGTCATTGATAAAACAAAGATATGAGACTCTCCATCTATAAGAAATTACATCCATTTGCATCCATTCAACACAAACAAAACCAAACAGCCATACACTCCCTTTTTTGATTTCCATATCAGCTAGCACAAACTCCAGAACACCCTGAACTGTCCATATAAATGAATTATTCGGCTTTCCCATTATATCAGAGAATAAATTAGGTATGCCCAGCACTTTATTAGCAATAGAAACTTTCTGTTTGAGCGCATCTCTAGTCAGTGGAAAGCGAAATATTGCACAATTGAACCTCAATAAGCCTGATGATTTAAAGAATGCAGCAACAAAACATCTCACAGCTGCAAAATGCCCCAAATATTTCACAAAAAATTCAAATTCATTAGCAACTACAAAGTAATAGGGAACTATCACTCCACTGAATCTAATTCCAATTTGAAACCATTCCTTTGCAAAAGAACCTACAGCAATGCTCCAATTCATGGTTCTTGTTGCTACATAATTTTCAACATCAACAACACAAAAATTCTCAACAGAAGAATGATGGGAAACAACAGAGAAAATCCTAATGGATTCAGAAATTCCTTCTTTAGGATCATATTGACTAAGAAGAATGTTTAAAACCTGAAACCCTTTCACCTCTTCAAAGTAAGCAATGGAAGAATCACCAGAAAGTTCAAGTACAAAGCCATGAGCTCCCAGAAAATCATAGAGTAAGAAAATACCAATTAATATTTTTCCAATGCTAGATGGTCCTCCTTTCTCCAATTCAGTTGTAAGAAGATAGAAAGCTTCATGAATATACCTTAGTAAGCACAATAATCTGAGTACTCGAACAAGGAACCACAATTGAATAAAATCAGAATACCCCCCAACCGAGACTTTGAATCCAGTAACACCTACTGCCAAACAAAGAACTCCAACTTCAATAGCGTCTTCAGCCTCCTCCACCTTTGCTGCCAACAGTATGAGTAGTGGGTGCCAGAAGAATGCCTTCGTCCTTGTGTCACACAAGGATTCTGTTCTGTTTGTAGCGAAAGCCACAAAATAAATGTCGAGAACGAGAGCTGTCATTTTGTCGCACAACCTTGTAGATTTAGGGCAATTGAGTTGTGAAAATTGGGCTCGAATCTGATATACTAGTATTAGGTCAAAAAGATTAGGCCCAAATAAAATGTTTTGCCATCAAATTTAGGGCTTCTCCCTAAACGGGCTTTATTAGCCCTAACCAAGATCCAATTATTTTGGGAACCTCCTTCAACCTCTTCTAACTTTGCGATCGCCAAAAACAAAGGCGTACACCACTGCTCGTCTTCAAATGCGAATCTTCCCTGGAAGAATTGCTCCTCGCCATTAATTTCTTCTTTCGATGTTTCAAGAACATGAACCGACTTCACTTGAGTGTTTAATTTGATTTTGTTTGCATGAGATTTCTGTTCTTCCCTAATTTCAGCCTCAACACGAACAATAACTTCAATTTTAGATTCAATCGCACCCACTTCTTTCATGTTCTCTTCAACTTCGATTTCATCTTCAACGTCCTTTTGTACTACAGAATCAATGTCTTTGATTTTCTCTTGAACAACATCTTCTCTGGCCGAATCTGATTCTGAGTTCATCTTTACATTCAGAATTTTCCTTTCTTCTCCATATTTCTCTAATCTCTCTAACATGTGATTCAACTTTGTGATAATCTGCTCTGCGAGAGATAGTACAATTTCATCTCTATTCTCCACCATCTTCTTGATTCCAAGATCGGTGCTCTGATACCTTTGATGAGAAATCAATACTAGAGTAGTAATATTCAATCAAAGTATGACCTCAATTGAGGTTTACAGAGACAGGATCAAGGCCCTGTGTACAATTAAAGAGGTACACACTCTCCTCACAACTCACTGACTTTACAAAAGTGTCTATCAACTACTCCTCTCTTACTATTTATAATGTCTAATACAACAGCTGGCCTGCTTAGCTGTCCTAACCGCCTAACAGCCTCTGCTAACTATATGACAACTGTATCTTCCTAAACACTCCTCCTAATACTGGACCTTAACATCCTAAACACCCTAACACCCCTCTTAATACTTGGGCCTTCTCTTATAGACAGCCCATGACTTCGCAGGTCCATCATAATCCAATCAATGTTGTTGCTTTATTTCCTTATTGTTAGAACTATGTGATTCTTTTATAATTAATACTCCCTCCGGTCCTAAATATAAGATCTAGTTGATTTTTTTGGAAAATCCTAAAAAATAAAATAAGTTAATTATAAATTGATTTACCTAATTTTTTCCCTTTGACTAGTTTATTTTACCTATAAACTAATGGATAATCTAAAAATATATCAAATGTTTCATGATATAATAGCCTATTTCGCAACCTTAACCTCTACAAAAAAAACACAACTAGGTCTGATATTTAGGACCGAAGGTAGTATCATTCTTTCCTTATTTTTGTAAAAATGTGAAACTTTCAACATAATCAAATTAAATTTAGTTGACTAAGTCAATGCTATGGAAATCAAGAGTAATTGTGCGTAAAATTACAAAAAAAATGAAATCGGATGTGGTTCATCTTTTTTGGTATTTAATTATTTTCTTTTTTGTTAATGGTAAAAAATACCCATATACATTTGTCAAAAGTGCATCTACCACGAAAAATTTTTTTATGTGGGAAAATGCCTATAAACTTTTTTAAGTAAGGCAAAAATTACATCCTCTTTAAATGATGGGTCTCACATGCTATATTTTTATATGATTATTTGAACAAAGGTTAAAGATAAAAAATGGCATAAAGTTTTCTCAAAATGCATCTAAGATTATATACTATTTTCTACGTCAAAAGTACTTATAAACTTCGTTAAACGAAAACCTTTATTAAATTAGATAAATTGTCATGAATTTTTCATCTTGTGAGTCTCGTATTACTGCTTTGAATTATTTTAAAAAGGGAAAAATCCCAACTCTCCATTATCTACGCTTCTTCCTCTTCCATGTATGCCCTCCCAAATTCTCAACTCTCATTAACTTGTCTATCCAATCTGTGAGGCATCCAAATAATGCACATCACGGTTTCAGACAATCGGTAATTAAACGTATTGAAAAATATCAGCATTATTAAGGAAGATACGCGAAACGTATTTGTAGTATTGTATACTACAAATTAGATCGCAGAAGAAAATATTACCTCTAAAGCCTCGCACAAGTCAATTATATTTTAGCCTCAAAAACAAACCAACTAACTTTACATGAAAAGAGTAGTACTATACCAATTACTACTTCTTTCCTAAATATAAGACTTCTTTAACCTTTTTTGAAAGTTAAAAAAAAATTGATCACTAGATTATAACATGACACGTGTAATTAGAATATATGTTAGTTTGCGAGAAGAATAAATTAGTTTTGAGGAAAACATATAATTATAAGCATTTTAAACTGATTAGTTTTTCATCTTTAATTTACCCAAAAAAGTAGAGTTTTATATAGGACGAGAGAGAGTACTTAAGAAACGACGAGTATATCAAAATAATTGAGTTGTTTTTGAAAAATAAATTATTTAAAAAATTTTTTCAAAAGAATGGATACGGTGGAAGAGAAAACCGAGCAAGGGAACGGGGAGGGGAGAGAGTTGGGATTTTTATTAAAAAGATAATTTAAAACAATAGTGTGGGGTCTAGAAGATAATTTAAAACAATAGTGTGGGGTCTAGAAGAGAGAAATAGAGAGAGAAGCTCTCTCTTGAAAAACGTGTACTTTTCTCAAATCCTTCCTTTTCCTTTCCTGCCGCCACTGGCGGCCCCGCCACCCCTATGCACGCAACCCCACCCCATGGGGGATAGCCCCCATACATCGGCCCCCACCATGATCATTGAACCTGACATTACAACAAGTTCCAAGCCGGAGAGGACCCCACTCGCAGATCACCACGGTTCCAAGAAGAAGGTCAGAATAGGGCAGGATGACTCTGTTGAGGACATGGCAGTCGGATCTGAGCAACCCCATGAGAACCAGCCCCAAGGCTGGACCGACGTCCAGAAGCAACTTTTTGCTGAGAAGGAACACCAAAAGGTGGATAACATGGATTGTGAGAAAGAATGCATCAAACGCCATGCCGCGCCCATGTCGTTTAGGGATAACTAATGGGCGGACAAGCTCCAGAGGATGCCCATGATGACGTCGACGCTGAATGGACTCTCGCAGCCGATGACTTCTCTGTCGCCATGGAGGGGCTCACTCCAACGATACGCTTCTCTCAGAGGGTCAAAGATCTCACGGCCGAGAGCATGAAGTTTGCTGTTGTTGTGAAGTTGTTGGGGCGTTTCATGCGACAAGACACCCTCCATACCTGGATTGAGAGCCTCTGGAAACCTTCCCGGGGATTTCAGCTGACCGAACTAGAAGGGGGTTGCTATCTGGTTCGCTTGCATTGTGATGAAGACTACCAGAAAGCACTATTAGGGGGCCCATGGGTCGTGCTGGGACATTACTTAACAGTCCACCCATGGGAGCCTGAGCTTTCACCACTAAACCTGGAGATCAAACATGTCTTTGGTTGGGTGCGCCTCCCGGGCCTCCCCTTCCACTACTATCACAAGAATGTACTCAGAAAAATAGGAGAACTTATTGGTGAGGTTCTTAAAATTGATTACAACACACCCGGGGGTATTAAAGCTCGATTTGCAAGACTAGCGGTCAAGATTGATTTGCAGCGACCATTAGTCTCAAGACTCAAGCTTGATGGTGTTACCCAGTATATTGAGTACGAGGGATTGCCAACAATCTGCGATAATTGTGGTGTTTATGGGCACTTGGAAAACATATGCCCCCTTAAGGTTCAGCAGGTCACGGTAGAGCCAGGGAGAGCCCCGGTACTGCGCCCCATCCCTTCGGCGACACCCTTCGCCCATGAGTCAGCCACGGCACAACACCCAATACCAAAAGAGGATCAAATGTTTGGTGAGTGGATGAAGGCACCTACTAAGTGGAAAGTTGGTAGAGGTCAGAGGAAGGTACAGCAGGGACCTGTCCAAAATGGTGAAAAAGGGGGCAACAGGTACGAAGTACTGGCCACTGAGAATATTGCAGAGGACACAGATGTGGTAAGTCAAACTGACAAAAGTAGACAACCAGCAAAAGCCACCCACCCACAGTCCAAACTCAAACAGCCAAAACCCCAAGGCCCAAAAGCATCCAAGCCCAAAACCAAAACCAATGACCACTCGGTCAACTCAAATAAGCAAGCCCAAGCCCACCCTCGTCCTAACTCCGAATCCATATTTCAATCACCAGCTTACCAAAGTATCCGACAACCCACGACCCTCAACGAAGCACACCATACGGTTATCACCATTTCAGACCATAACCAAGAAACCACCTCGGCCCAAAAGCGAACCCTGCACCCAACCCAGTCCCAAACCAAGCCCACCCTAGGTAAAGAAAACATCCTCCCACACCCGCCTGACATTGGCCAGAACAAGGGAGGAATTAGAATCCAAAACTCTATTAAAGTTTGGACACTTAAGTCCAAATTTAAAGATGCCTTAGGAGGCCCTTCTGAGGAACTTAAAACCTTGATAGTGGAGGCACTGGGGGCACCCCAAGTTTCTGATGAGGACACGCAATTCGAGGAAGCCATGAAGGGCGAACTTGACGATGCATCTGACCATACCCGCTCCGATTTGGAGCAATAACTTTGCCTATTTGATGGATTTATCCTTTTTTGTCTGGAATTGCCAGGGAGCTGCTGCTCAACGTTTTCAGCGAATGTTGAAATCCCTCCTACAAGGCTACAAACCTGATGTGATTGCACTCATGAAGCCAAGAATCTCTGGCCAGCAGGCGGATGCTGTCATTAAAAAAATTAACTACCATTTTCACACCGCATTGAAGCCCGAGGGTTCTCCGAGGGTATATGGCTTTTGTGGAAGTCTCATCTACATGTAGACGTTCTGATGAACCACCACCAATACTTACACGTTAAGGTTCATATGCAAATATGATCGCCCTTGTGCCACTTCACAGCTGTTTATGGTAGCCCAACGTCTACCCTCAGACATCAGCTATGGACGGGGCTCTCCGAGTTGGCAGCTTCACAAAATACTCCATGGTTGCTGGCAGGCGATTTTAATGCCACCGTTGCTGCAAATGAAAGAAGTGGTGGTGCTGAGCGCCAACGATGGGGGGATCGTGGCTTCAAAAACCTCCTACTGCAAACTGGTCTGATTGACTTGGGTTATGTAGGCCCTCAATTTACGTGGCAACGGGGCACCCTCTTAGTGCGGTTGGATAGGGCACTAAGTAATGACCAATGGCTACACTCACATCCCAACACAAAAGTACTCCACCTGCCGAAATTAGCAAGTGATCATCGCCCCCTCCTTATACAAACCAATGGCACTCCCCCACCATGTGATAGGCCGTTCCGCTTCTTTGCCTCTTGGCTCCTCCACCCCGAATTTAGCACCATGGTTCAATCTGCCTGGGACATCCGTCGGAATGTAGCAAGCAATATTGCGAGTTTTGCGGCTGCAGCTGCTGATTGGAACAAATCCACCTTTGGGCATATTGGGAAGGAGAAGCGCAAACTTCGCGCTCGAATCCTAGGTGCTCAACGTATACTTGAGAGACCCAACCCGCCTGTCTCCCTTCTTTCCCTTGAAAAAGATCTGGTGGAGGAGTATGAGAATGTTTGCCTTCGAGAGGAGATCCTTTGGATGCAGAAAGCTCGTGTTGACTGAATAAATGATGGGGACCGGAACACTGCTCAAACGTAGAAGAGGCAGCATATCCATGCTAAAAAATGACATCGGGGAATGGGAATCAGACCCAGAAACACTTCAGAACCTCGTGCAACAATACTTCAAAGATATCTACAGCAAGGAGGACTCACGGTATAGCGCATCCTTTCACCCGGGTGCTTTCCCCTTTCTCTCGGATAGCCATTCTGCCCTCCTGAATAAAAGAGTCACTAAAGAGGAGATTAGAGCCGCACTCTTTGATATGCATCCGCTAAAGTCTCCAGGCATAGATGGTATACATGCCCTCTTTTTTCAATCTCAATGGGAATTTGTCGGAGAAACTGTGTTCAAGGAAGTTGAAAGTGTCTTCAATGGCCGGGACATAGATCCGTGCTTCAATAAGACCCTAATAGCACTAATCCGGCCGATAAGTCTTTGCACTACAATGTACAAACTTATCACTAAGACCTTAGCCAATAGGCTTAAGGAAGTGATGCCAACTCTTGCTCTACCTCAGCAGTCTAGCTTCATTCAAGGTCGGAACATCACCGACAACATCATTATCGCGCAGGAGGTGTCCATACAATGAGACTCAAGAAGGGCAAGAAAGGGTGGATGACCGTTAAAGTGGATCTAGAAAAAGCCTTTGACCGGCTCAGGTGGGAATTTATTGAAGACACTTTGATTAGTGCTCACCTACCGCGCTGGATGGTTGACCTTATTATGAAATGTATCACAACCCCAACCATGCAGGTCATTTGGAATGGCAAGCCACTGCCTCCCTTCAAACTAGAAAGGGGAATTCGGCAAGGCGACCCCTTATCGCCCTACATTTTTGTCCTCTGCATGGAGAGGCTCTCCCAAACAATTAATGCCGAAGTTACTAAAGGAACATGGGATCCATTTATTTTAGGCAAAGAAGGGCCCCCCTCTCACACCTCTTCTTTGCAAATGATCTCCTACTTATTAGCTCCACGGAGCCGAGGCAAATCTCTCTTATGCAAAGGATCATGGAAAATTTTTGTATAGCTTCCGGCCACAAGGTTAGTGCTGCCAAGACCCGAATCCATTTCTCCCGAAATGTCACAGCCCAAGTGGCTAACACCATTAGTACCAGCCTAGGTTTCCAACGAACGGAGAACTTAGGGAAGTACCTTGGTGTTCCCCTGCTTCACGGGCGAGTCCTTGTTGACACTTACAAATATCTTGTTGAGAGGTGAAGGCCAAATTGACTGGTTGGTCTGCAAAGTCTTTATCGCTGGCTGGGCGGATAACTCTTGCACAATCAGTTCTCTCGGCCATACCTTATTACACTATGCAAACTACAAGGCTTCCGGCGCAGACAACAAAGGACCTACAAAAGCATGTGAAAGCTTTTATCTGGGGCACAGACAGTACCGGGAAAGGTGTTCCTTTAGACAAGTGGGACACTTTATGCCTTCCAAAGAGCTGTGGTGGCTGCGGCCTCAAAAATTTTGAAGCACAGAATTCCTCTTTTCTCATGAAACTAGCTTTCAAGCTTAGAACCGAACCTGACCTTCTATGGGTCCGCGTCCTGAAAAGCAAGTACCGCTGGTCCAACTGTCCTCCACAGGAATACAAGAGGAATATGAGACATTCCCATATATGGCGAAGCATTTCAGCCTTATGGCAAAACTTGGAGTTTGGCCTCAAGTGGAGTATAGGGGATGGTACCATAATTCGTTTCTGGACAGATCATTGGCTGGGTGAGTGGGGGCCTCTAAAGTTGCTTGCTGACACACCCATTAATGATATGGAAGCTGCCAAACCTATATGTGACTACATCAGCAGCCACGGGATTTGGAAGCTTGAGGAATTCAGTAGCGCCCTACCAACTAATGTGGTAACTGAAATTATCAGCACTCAACCCCTTCTTACAGCAAACACACGACCAACATGTGTTTGGTATAGAGACAACAAAGGCTTTACAGTTGGGGATGCATACCGCTTGCTCCAGGAAGACACATGGGGCGTAGACAATCCAAGATGGCAGCTTGCGTGGGGCTGGCAAGGACCACAGCGCATACGGACTTTCCTTTGGTTAGTACTAAGCAACAAACTCCTAACCAACGAGGAGCGCCAGAGACGCCATATGACAGAAGAGGCCAGTTGTGGTTTCTGTGGTCATTTGATGGAGACTACGGACCATGTATTGAGAGGGTGTGAATTTGCCCAAAGATGCTGGAAGTTTATAATCCCCAGTGACAAGCTTGATAACTTCCTTGCTCTGCTTTTCAACCAATGGCTACATGAGAATCTTAAGGATGGCCAACGGCATGCCGGATGGAGCACCATGTTTGGAATCCTATGCTGGAAATTTTGGAGGGCCCGCAATGACCGGACTTTTGGGAATGCAGAACCGCAACCATACAAGACCATCTTAGAAGCTGTACACTTGCATGGTAGTGTCATCCAAGCCACCAACTCACTATCCCAAGTTAGGTTGCATTAATGACATTGCATATGTAAAGCCTTTAGTTTTGTTTGTCACTGTCATTTAGCTTACTTTGAGCACTTTGCTCCTTTTTGATTGTACCAGCACCAATTGGGTGCTTGACACTTGAGTAATTAATACACACATCTTTACTAAAAAAAGGCAATTCACTGAAGTTAACGAATGTTACATTTTTGCCGCATTTGAAAGAAGTTCATGGTTATTTTTATACTTAACTATATTTTAGTATATGATGTAAAGAAGCACTTAAAAAAAGTTCACAGATTTTTCTCACCATCAACTCTTATTTGAATAATCATATAAAAATATAGTGTGAAGCCCACTAACTTAAAGTATTGACTTGGTTGTCATGCTCTAAAGTCTACAGAGACAAAAATAGATCATGAGTTAGAAACAATGTCCTTAGATCATAGATGAATCGAACCCTTTTCTAAAATGTACAATAAAAAGAAGTAACGGCTTACACCATATAATAGGTATGGCATTTTAAGCCATTTAAAAAAGTTCATAAGCATCTTTGCTCCTATTTGTGTTTTGACAAAAGCGCATGGGTATATTATACTATTAACCCATTTCCTTATGGGGAATAAGAATAGCCCATAATGGGCCAAATTTTGGTCTTGTGAAATTTTGGTCTTGTGAAATTTTGGACTTTCGTATGTATTAGTCTACTTCTGGGAACGAGTGTGAATTTTCGTCTCTACGCATTGTTTATCCCCAAGCATTCTCACCTGCAACAGCCTTTTCTTTTCCTTTGCTTACTTTAAATTATGGATGATATTTCAATCACAATTTTCGTTTATGTTAAAATCTGATGAAATTCATATTTCTATCCCTATTTCGAGTAAATTATTTCTTTTTGGGTTAGATTGCAGTTTTAGTTTAGGACAATTGCACCTAAATTCTAAATAAGATACTTAATTTCAAAGAAATCCCAAAGAGTTGTTAACACTTTTTAACGAAGGTTATTATAGTTGTTAATACTTAATAGTAGTCATTAGCAACTTCTTGAAACGTCTTTGGAATGAAGTATTTTATTTGGGACTTAAGTGCATATATTCCCTTAATTTAGTTTTGCGAGGCACGGTAGTCTTTTTTCAACACAAACAAAAAACAATTTTTACAGTCCAATTTCAATGAAAACTTTTTATTTGGAAAGGGGTTAAATATCATTCCGGCTAATTAACAAATTTGAAAGGGTCAAATTGGCCAAATAACAATAAAATGACTCATTCTGGATAAAGAACATTAAAAATGGTACATTTTGGCCAATAAGCTACATAAAAATACCAAAATAACCCTTAATACATAATTAAAATAATTTTTTAAAATGTGAATCCCAAGGGTTATTTTGGTATTTCAAGTAGCTCATTAGACAAAATGAACCACTTATATTGTTATTTGGTCAGAATGAACCATTTTATTGTTCTTTGGCCAATTTGACCCTTTCAAAATTGTTTATTGGTCAGAATAATATTTATCCCTTTGGAAAAATCAGTTTATATTTAAAACTCATAGACCATTTTTTTTTCTGGAAAAAAATAAATTGTCTAGTTAAAAATTCCCTTTCACATTTTCATTTAAGAGATGCATGAAAAGAATATCCAAACCTTGACCTCCCCTTGTGTGTCTTCCAAGTTATCTCCCTTCATCATTCACCCTCTCTCTCTCTCGCGCGCACACACCCACACACACACAAACTGACGTAGGAATGTGATCAGGAACAAGGCATATATGAAGGAACATCAGGTGCACACGCAAAGTGGTTTTAAAAAGTTGATAATTTGAAAAGACACTTTTAGGGTAAACTCTATACGCAGTGACAGTGGCTATGAATTGCACAGATCCATTATTTGATGATCAGTCAACTAAAGTGAGTCCTGCCTGTGAATATGTGATTCATCTTAACTTATGCGCATAGGAGGATGAAGATGAAGATGAAGATGAAGTTGATGAGCATGATAAAGAAGAAGACACATTTGACAGGACAAGACCTGTCCCCTAACCACCCTCTCTCCTTGTATTTGTCAACTATTACCAGACACATTCAATTCACATCTCACATAACCCTATCTTCTTCCTCATCCACTCAATTATCTGAGTGCTCATCATCATCATCAACTTGCTTTAATCTGGCTCTTCATTCTATAGATCATAACAAAATGCTCAGTCACTTTACTCTACAATCTACATACACTTTTTTACAGCAGTTGTAGCTAGAGTGAGGGAGGGAACAATAATTTGCTGAATAAAAATATGAAATTTACATACAAATATAACCCTTTAGAGACTTCAGAAGTCAGAGTGAAAGAGAGATTCAACAAACGTTAGAAACCTTTGAAACCTTCTACAAACATACATGTCTTGTCTACTACTAATAACAAGTCTGGCACACTTAAATCCCTCATTACTAGGACTGTAATTATACATAGACAAGGATGTTATAAGCCACCCCATGTGTATCAAATACATGTATCAGTTTTTGTAGCATTCCCTCCCTAGTTTCGGCTTTTGCACTTTTCCATTGCTTTTGGTGCTGCAAAAAATGAGATATATACAAGTAAAATCAGTCTGAAAAATTATATTATAAATTTCAGAAAATTGAAATAATGAGAGCAGAAATTGTCAATTACCCAGGCCAATTGCTTCAGAACTCTTCATTATCCTCAACCTCTTGCAAGAAGCAGTGAACATCCTGAAACAAGAGAAAAGGGGTTATTAAATCAGAAAGATAATTTAATTATCAACATGGTTTTAATTTGTTCATGCCAAAACAAGAGCAAAGTCTGAGTGTGATTGATACATATGAAGCAGAGTCATTGTCTAAGAACAAGTGAACACATGGCTGGTATTAAATGCAGTGGAAACATGGAACCGATTGAAATGGACATTTTTCCGACAAATATAACCAGAAATCAGAATTCATATATTATGAATGAAACATGGATATGGATAGAACACTTACTCCCAGGGCACATCACCAACTAACATCCAATCACCGTCCTTGTCCTCATAGGTAAGCACATATTCTGAACCATGAAGCAGATCCTTCAGCCTACTCTCACTCAAATTATCATGACTCGAAATCCCATGAGATCCACATTGACCTGACAATGTCATGTATTAAAACATCATAATCTTCAATATTAAGTAAAATCTCAGTGGAATAGAAAAATTTGACTACAACTCATGCCACGCAGATGAAAAAATCACTACTTTTCAAGGTTTAATTGGATAAATTACGTGTCTTTCATTAGGTTCATGGAAACCTTTCGTTATTTATTACCATGTATAGTGACGATTCTTTATCTGTTATATGAAGTACATGATATCATTAAAGGAAAAAGATGATGGAAAAAACAAGCGTTAGAGAAGAAACTCACTGATTGTAAAACATCTGAACATCTTTTCAAGTGCTGAAGAAAGTTGGCGGTAACTGGCAAAGTTTTTGAGATCCACTTTCCTCAAGTAAGGGGCACCATCCATGCTTACTTTTACATAAAGACATCCAGACTTGCCTTCTGCATCATCATCATCATCATCATTCTTCTGAGGATTAGAAGCCATCGAGTTCTTCCTGAAAGATCTGATTGGTGGCCACCCCACAACTTGTTCCCTGTGCCACACAATCAACAAGCACACAAACACACCAAACTTCAACAAAATCAGAAACCATAATCCACTAGCCAAGTGAATCAGCCAAAACAAACACTTTTGCAGGAGTTCATCAAGAAAAAAAAAAAAAACAAGGTGCAAGAGAAAATAGATGAAACAAATAAAACCAACCCAAATAATGATATCATAGAACTAATATCCTCAAAAATTACTTTGACAGTGAAGAAACACAAGAGTAAAGCAAAAGAACAAGAACTGAAAAAAATTATAAAAAAAGGAAAGATTGAAAAGTTTACTTTGGAGGAACAACAGATAACTGAGAAGATGGCTTCTTGTCATGCAACAATGGTTTTGGCTTTGGTGAGATAGGGATAGGGATGGTATCTTTAGCAAGGGAAGAAGCCAAACATGTGGGTGAGTTAGTTGCAGCTCTGGGAGAGAACAAGCCACCATCTTTACTCAAACCCACTTCACATCCTTTATTTCCAGGCATACCCCACTTGCCAGAACCACCATTCATGGTGTCTGAGAAACCCCTCTTAGCCCCACACACCACCGGAGTCTTGCCGGCGCCGGCGCCGGCGTCTCTCTCCGGTGACTCAGAGCCTGGCAGCCCAAGTCGAAGCTCAGTGGCCTTCAGGTTCAAACCACCATTGCTTCTCTCACAAAACTTGCCTGAGCTTTCTTCCATTGAAGAAAGCTCTGTTATGGTTACATAGTCCTGTGGCACAGACATCAAAATGAGAGGGAGACGAAGAAGAAGGAGAGAGAAAGTGAGAGAGAGAGAGAGAGTGAAACGGAGATTGAAGATGGAACAGAATATAAACAGTGGAAGAAGGAAGTGAGTTTGATGAAGTGAAGTTGCTGTGAGCTTTTAGATTCTGTTGTGTTCCTATATAAACTCTGTGCTGCTGCGAGATGTGTATTAATATTAAGAAAAAGAAAAAAAGGGAATATTATCGAGCTTGTAATTTGCATTGGAATAATGTTCAAAAATTAGTACTCCGTAGGAGTATTTTGTTTCTGCTTTATTCTTTGTTTAAAATTTCTTGAGGGCTGTGCGTATAAATACTGTATGATTTTTTTAATTTATTTGATGAATCCTTTTGTAGGCAACCACGCCGACAAGTCACAGAAAGTCCCCGGCAAGCTCCCTCCACATTCATTTTTTTTCCTCCTTTCGAAATTAGTGTTTGCTTACTTGTTTATTAGAAGATTGAAATATAAAATTAGTGGCTTTTTAATTTATTGGCAACCAATGTTACTAACCATAACCAAGAACCAAGGTTGTCAACTTGTCATACTCATGAATTTAGCTGAACTGTTGAAAGAAATGTGAAATACGATCGTCAATTCAAATTGTAAATTTGTAAGAGTTTATCTTAATGTTTTTAGTATATAATTAAATAAAAATAAAAAAAATAAAAATTATAAATAATTAACATCAAATTTCTGAAGATTCATATTTTATTTAAACTCAATACATTTTTTTTTATAAAATCTACATATTTCTTGAAATCTACTAGCAACAATTTCATTGGTTTGCATGATAGATGATATAATCTACAATTAACTCTATAATTAGTCTAAGTGTTCAATTAAGTCATGTTATCTTACACATCACTAATCAATGCATTAATTATAATCACTATGGTCATAATAATTAGTATACTTTCATTTGAAATTTAAATTAAGAGAGTCTTCATATTTGATATGAGGTAATTAAGTTAAACATTTCTTTGACTAATTGGTAATTATATGATCTGCAATTCTTGATTTTGGATTTCTAAACATTAAATATTGTGTTCAAACAAGTGGTTATTTTATACAACAACCCAAACACACACACACACATGATTTATAATCTAAGTCTTTATTTTGAAAACTCACAAATTTGCAATCAAGATTTATAAAAATAATTTATATTTTATTTTATATTCAAATAATTTCATTCAATTATTTAAATTTTCATTGATATGAAATCAATTTTTTTGTCAAGTTTAAAATAGTTAATAAAGAAGTTAAACTCTTTAGTGATTTCTTTTTTTTTTATTTTTAACTTCTATGCATCGCATATGTATTGCATCTTACAGGGGGAGAAAAATGTAGTTTATATATAAATTCATTAACTATTGTCAAATAAAATATAATTAACATGAGATTTAGAGCATATTAATACGATATTTTTAAGTATAAAGATATATATTTGATATGTAAACCGGTGAGTTTTTAACAAATTTACATCTTATACAATTTTAACTCACATGTGACATATTTTAGTTGGCTAGAATAAAAAAACGATAAAATCAAAAAGTCAACTTGTGTGAGTTTGAGAATAATGTTAGTGGAAACTCATCAATTTAGTTCATTGTGTATGTGTACGAGATGCTTGTTTGTATAGAATTTCTAGAAATTTGGATCAACTTCAATCAAAATGAGTCTGAGGAAAAGGCCAACCAAAATGGCAAACACCTCTTATTTTGATAATTTTCGATTCAGATCTTTTCTTTTTTTTTCCTCACCACATGAAATGTCAGGTAAATTTTAGAAAATGTCGGCTCTGATCAATGAATTATGGTAAGACATGATAAAAAAGCTTTTTTTAAATTTTAGTATAAATTTACTACCCAATGGATGAATTATGTCTGTACATTACTACATTTTACATCCCCTGTAATATTATTGCACGGGGATTTTGATAGTTTTTAAAATAACATTTTCTTTTAAAAATCATGAATGTTCATAACTCTTCTGAGATTCATAGACAAACATAACTCCTTAAAATTCTTAAATGCTCATTTATAATTTAGCCCCAAAAATACAACCATTTCATTTGCATTATTTTCAAAAGAAAATGGAAAGAAAGTCTCCTAATAAAGATGGGGTGGCTGGTGGGAGACAAGACGCCGTTACAGTCGTTAGTGGATGAAAGGACCCAATTCCATGAACCAAGAAAAGTTTTCCTCTTTAATTACATTCCCCATTTTTGTAGCATTAACAAGTGTGGCTACTTTTGTTACTAACTTTAAACTAAAACCAAGTAGATATATATAACGGATAACTAATCCAGATAAATTGATATCATTAAAAAACTAATATACGTAACAGTAGTACAGTGTTACACATTCTTTGGATTTTGTTTGACGAGGGAAAACCGGAAAACAATTGTACTCGGTGAATAATGCTGCATTTATTCTAAATGAATAACTCAACTACTGCCAAATAATAATATACTGTAGGTACATAAATGATACATGAACTGATGGACCGTACCAATCCAATAGGATTTTTTTTATCTGAATTAATTCAATATGCTAGAACAAGTGGAATTCCATTACAGAATGCAATATGATCATGCTCGTTAATACTGAGCAATCAACCATGACTTTAGCAGGAAACTTGTTCAAATAATCCATCTGAATGTATAAACAAACGTGAATTTTTTTTATATTAAAAAAAAGAGCTACAAGAGGACTCAAAAAAGTAATGGGATAAACAAAAAGTTGCCCAATGCCCCCTCATTTTTCCTCCTCCAGGCGCCGTAGCATTGACTCAGCAAAGTTTTGTTGCCTACAAATAAATGTCCAGTAAACCATCCAGTAAGTACCATGACTCAAGTTTCTTAACACCCAGAAGTTTTATACTCTCTCCGGTCCTAAATATAGAATCTAATTGACTTTTTTGAAAAATTCTAAAAAAAAAAGCAAAATAAGTTAAATATAAATTGATTTACCTAATTTTTTCTCTTACACTAGTTTATTTTACCTATAAGCTAATGGATAATTTAAAAAGATATCAAATATGTCATGATTTAATAATCTATTTTGCAACCTTAATATCTCCAAACAAAAGTCAATTAGGTCTTATATTTAGGACCGGAGATAGTATAATCTAATCTAATACTCCAACCAGTCCTAAATATAGGACATATTTTGAATATTTACACATTTTGTCCCACATTACTCTCATCGATGTTCCCTCAGCAATAATAATCACGGAAGGGGAAAAGAAATAATGAATATGATTAAGGTGTTTTACAGAACAAAATGACATCGACTAACTAAACAAATATTATCAATCTAATTAAATTAGGTAAATAGATCTTATATTTAAGACTGAAAGGAGTATAATGTATCTTCATAAATTTGATAACTTTTGTTAATATCAACTATCAATATAACCGTTATAGACCATGCTATCACCAAGGGAAATTTAAGAAATAGCACTTACTTTCCCTCTTTCAGCTTTGGGCTAGGACGAGAATACTTCAGATATCCATCCCAAGGAACCTTTTTAAGGCCAGCTCGAACTGAAATTATGTCTCTCACCCTACATTAAAAGTAAAATACAGACAGCTTCAACACTCTTAAAGATGTCAAGCGAGATTTCATGCACAAACCTTCCCACGAAGAAACTTTCTGCTTGCAATAAGGAGGAATATTATTTACCTCTCGGCAAACTCAATGGCTGTTTCTCCTGGCTTCAAATTCTGTGGCTCCAAGTACCAAACATCACAAACAACAGCCCAAGAAGTCATTAGTTGCAGCAGGTGCATAGTGAATGATTGCCTGAAAATGAATGAAATCCAACCATTACACGTCCAATACAGTAGTGGAACAGTGTAAGTATAGAAGTAATAAACATTGTCAAAACATAGCCTTACTTTCTACTATTCCAAAAAGCATCCACAAATATTTTATTATACTTAATTGCCACCGGGCAAACTGTGCAGCCAAGTTCAAATGCACCCTGAACGTCAACAGAAAGTTAATTTTTTTTATGATAGATAAAGAATATATGTAGAGCAGTGCATATATGCACACAACAGCAATAATCACAGATTCATGTACCTTCTTGAACATTACTGTGTAGTGATTATTTACACAAGTTCCTTCAGGAAATATGAGAAGGGGATTATTGTCAGTTCCCAGGACATGCTCCCTCAATCTGAAGGATGTACGACAGAAAAAGTCAAAACAAATGAAATAGTAAATACGCATTTACTAAATTTTCGCGAAAACTCACTTCTTGGCAACAATTTCTCGATCCTTTGCCTCAGTCCGATTGAACCAGATACATCCTACGCTCTCCAAAATGGTGCTCTGCAGTAATCCTACACAAAACAGCCCATATTTATAAAATACTGAATGTACTGTTTTATTAATAAATTTATTCTACATTAACAAGTTTCTAGTCATCACTAGTTGTTCATCACATGCCCTGTTCTTGCCAACAAATGTATGAACTGACCAAAAGAGAAAACAGTATTAACAACAAAAAGGTTTAGATACATTACTTTTCATGATATCAACATTATCTTAGCAACAGGATGAAATCATCCTGAGAGAAGGTACCAATTCTTTAAAAGTGAATTAGTCAAATATATCTTGTCAGGATATTATGCATGAGTGTTACTATGCCAACAGCTTTAGTTAAGGAAGATGCTTACCAACCCAGCCAGGATGCTTCTGCATGATTACAGCAAATGCAGTCATCTGTTCTAAAATAATGAAATCAATCATGGAAGTATGGTTGGCCACAAAAACCTGTTCAAGAAATGAACAAAGAACTTAAATCATAAATCAATTACATAAACATTCACTTAAATATAAAAATAAGGTTAAATCTGGTGATCAATATATTAGACATACCTGCTTTGGTCTAATGCTAGGACGTGGCCCATGATATTTGACAACCCCAGTCCATGATGCAACAAAAAAACTGCACATCATCTCCACCAAATATCTCTGGAGGATATGTTGAATTTGTATAGCATCCAATTTGATAAAAAAGTCACATCAGAATTGTGTAACGGACATGTTTAAAAGGCCAGACATAAAAAAAGAGGGGGAGGGAGAAAACTAGTAATTTAATGAGATGACATTTGTTTGGGGGAGAGGGGGAATGGGCACCTCGATCTTTCTCCTCAACTTGTCATGTCCCTTGAGTAGGAAATGCACAGGATAGAAGGATGATAGAAATAGGATCCATCCTATTGTCAACACTAAAACCCTGTAAGTTCAAACAAGAAGTATTAGAAGGCCAGACATAATCAATAGTATATGAACTTATAAACAGAGACATGATGGAGAACAACACGTCTATTTTAAAAGGGAAATTTGATGTAATCACAGTAGAAATTCAAATTAAAATTTACACAATTTTTAGGCAAGTAGACTCTAAAATAACAAGACTCATCGTTACTGCACGATGCATAACATAATTGCAAGTAAATATGGCAAAGGTGAACGCTAACCTTGCAGGGAACAGTATCAAATATCGAACTAAGACACCAAAACACCACAAGAGGAACAAATAAACATTCCAATTCCAAGTTTCGGGAGGATTTGACTTGAAGCATCTTGTGAATGAATCCTATCCAGCAAAAAAAATCGCCTAGTGAGAAAACACCCAAAGGTAAAAAACAAGGGGCTGAAAAACACATTAATATGTGCACACTATCCCCACACATTTTAAGAGCTAGAGAATAAATTTCTGATTCTTAATGCAAGCCTAAATAAACCCCGAGAACAAAACACAAGAAAACAAAAACTAACGAAAAGCAGTACACAATAGCTTGTCCATGTGCTATTTGTAAAGCCTAAATGTGATGTATTAACCACAGTAGACATGGGATTAGGTTAAGAAGGAGCTAGATAAAAATGTTAATTAACCAATGGTAAGTGTTGCCCATATAAGAAATACAGCAGTAACTTAGATGCTATGCTAACTGTGAACAATAAAGAATACGATTTCATTTGAAATCCTCTTTCCTTTTCTTTCATCAGTATTTCTGCCACTACACAGCACAATGCCTCAAGATTTAAACTTTTATCATTTAACATATGATAATCATTCTTCAAAAAACAAAGGGAAACTACAAAAGTAGACAGCAAATTTCAGACAAAGATCAAACATTACATCTACAATGGCACCAGCTGCCTCAGACAAAGTAGGAGAAATGTTGAGCAAGTCCCGCCTGAAAACAAACAACCAAATAGCAAAAATCTGAAAATGTCGAAATGAACTGAGAATGAGAGGTTGAAATTTTACAGCCTTAAGTGAATATCTATGCTCCAACAGATTCAAATCAATTGAATAAAAAACATGTCTTATCTCACAACTAACTATATCATTAAACATCCAAATAAACAGTAGTTAGTAGAATATAAAGACACATACAGACAAAGCTTGCCATGAGGTTCTTGTTGAATAGTTGACCCAGAAGGTAGATAATCTTCAATGTTGGGTCGGCCAAGGTCCAATTCAGAACTAGAAGATTTCAACTTCTCAGTGGTACTCATCTATAATAGGCTTTCACAACTGCCAGAGATTTCTGAAACACAAAGTTGAAGATAATAAACAGATTAACTTTAAATTTGAAGCCCTCATCAATCTAGTTCATCACCTAATTAATGATTCAGATAAATTTCTTGAGTCAAGTTCAACTAAATTGCAAATTCAATTGACTTTCTTGTTGATGATATCAGATTGGGGAACCAAACGGTCAACTGTAGGTAACCAAATATGCTGAGTTGGCAATGAAGCATAAGATAGAGTATGTTATGCCACATAATAATATGCCACGTCATCATCATCCTCACTCAAACTGTAACTACTCCCTCCCTTCCTCTAAATAGATCACTTTCCCTTTTTTCTCAAGTTTTGCCAAAATTACCCCTATATTCTTTTTTCAAGCAAATTACTCCCTCCATAAAAAAACTAAAACTAATGCCAACTGAAATCCTCATTCTTCTAACACGCGAATCCATGACCAATAATGAAAAGAGTACTACTATCATAACAAAATGAAAAAGCATATGAAAGATGAAATCAGGAAGGGGGATTCAATGGGAAAGGATCACAGATTGAGAGCATACAGATGAAGAAGAAACAGAAAATCATGTAAGAGACAAGAGAGAGAAAGCTTAGAAGGAGAAAATCCAGAAACCAAACCCACAGTCCACAGAAGGAAAGTTCACTCAAATTCTTCTCTGCCCTCGCATTCTCTCCACCTCTGATTATATTAATCTTTTGGCCCAGTTACTTGATGAATATGATCTTTCCTCCACCCTCTCAATTTACAAGAGCCAAAACATTTTGCAATCGTTCCTTTCACAAATTAAAGTCATCGATTGATTCACTGTGTATTTGGGATCAGCAATTGATTCCTCAATTGATATTATGGAGACAACATTCATTCAAGAAGAAGGGAAGAATTGAAGAAATCAAGGAGGGAGAAATTAGGGTTTATAGTCCGTTTTTATCTTTTAATGTTTTTTTTTTGGCCTAAATTTAAGTTAGGGGTAATTTACTAAGATCATGTCATTTTATTGTTTTTTGGCCAAAATATAGGATCTAATTGACTTTTTGTTAGAGATTAAGGTTGCGAAATAGGTTATTAAATGATGACAAATTTGATATATTTCTAGATTATATATTAGTTTATAGGTAAAATAAACTAGTTTAAGGGAAAAAAATTAGGTAAATCAATTTATAATTAACTTATTTTGTTTTTTAAGGATTTTCCAGAAAAAGTCAATTAAGTCTTATATTTAGAACCGAAGGGAGTATTTAGGAACGGATGGAGTAATAATTAAAAAAGAAAAACAATTTTTTTCCTCACCCGGAAATTTTATAAAGCTAATTATAAGAAAACTTAGATGGGTGACAAAATAACAAGGAAAAAATGTCCCTGAAAATGGGCATTGCAATAATTGAAATCAAGGTAAAAAAAATGTAGAGAGAAAAAGAAAATACTTGCAAAGATCTTTCCTTTTTTTATATATAAAATCAAATCGGAAAAAAGGATCGGAGAAGTTCAGAAAAGAAAAACCCTAAACTTTTAAGGAGGAGAAGATAGCCGAGAAGGCGTTGGGTAGGCAACGAGCCAACGACTAATGAGCGGAGGACAATGGACGATGAGGTGAGCTTAAAGATCCATTTTTGTCATGCTAGTGAATAAAATTTGCAATGAAAAAGTCCAAAATTTAGATTTAACTAGTATCAACATGCGCGATACGCGAAATATTATTTTCTTAACTAACTTTGATACATACATATTATATAATAATATAAATAACTACATAATAATCTTGATATCATTTTTATTTTGATAAAAAATATACCATAAAATATAATAATATTAGTCAAAATTTAATAAATTTCACTAAAATTTATTTTTCATAGAAATCAGTTTTGTATGAGAAAAAAAATAGGAAATCAATTTCTCATAAAAAGAGAGATTTGGTAGAAAAGAAAATGAGAAAATTTCTCATAATAAAAGAGAATGAGAAAAGGAATGAGCAATTATTTGAAAGAGGGATCACGAAAGAAGGAGAAAAACATGCAAATAAAAAGAATGGGAAAAATGGTAACAGAATATGTTAAGATAGTAGATATTTTAAATGGATAAAATGGAAATGTGCAATGTTACTTTACAAAAATAAATTAAAATTAAAATATAATAAGAAAATACTTTAAAAAACGGAATTCGATGGAAAAATTAAGGGATAATAGCAACAATAGTAAATGAAGTTAATCCAAATAAAATATATAATTTAAGGTATAAACTTGTAAAATTATTCAATTAAAAAAACTTGTAAAATTTGAAGAAAAAATTGTAGAGGGAAAATTATTGTGAAAAAATAAGGGAAGATAGAAATTTAGGTTGTAATAAAAAAAAGAAATTTAGGTTATATATTTTATAATATATATAAAATTAAGATTAGTATTAAAATTAAATTGAGAAAAAGGAGAAGAATTAATGTTTTTTGTGTTAAAATAAAATTAAACTATGATAACTGTTTCTTTTTTTTTATGAATACTAAGAAACATGTTTCAATAGTCTCAAATATATCGGTGAAACACCAAGTAATCCAAAAAAAATTTCATAGTTTTTTTCTTATTAGAGAGAAACCTCAAACTATTTTTTCCCATCAATAAGGCAAACATAAAAAAAAATTAATAAACGAAATTCATAATCATAGAGAAATAATAAAGAGAGAAAGGTTGTAAAAAAGGAAGATAAACAAGAGAGAGAAGAACAATAGAAAATAGACATTTGACACTAATATAAGTAAGATGAGACAATTGTCAAAACATTGAATACCATTGTCCTTAATAACATTATTTACTTTTTTACTTTTTTTCTTCCTTCATTTATATTGTTAACATAACTATCAAATTACCGCTCCAACTAATCACATAAAATTTTCAAACAATTACAATCCAAATCAAACATCAAATCAATTAAATCCACAAATTAATTAATATTAAATAATAAAATCCAAAATACAAACTTAATTATCATCAGTTGAAAAAAAAACTAATTATCTGATTCTAGGCAAATAAAAATCTCTAGCAAATCTTAATTTCCTATTTAGCAGATATAATTTCTAAAATATTCTATTAAATATCTAAATAAAAGTTGTAGAATTCTGATTAAAAAGCCTTAAAATTTAATTAATCTCCCTTAAGATAAGGAGGACACTAAATCCCAAAGATCTAAACTACTTAAATTGAAAAGTAAAAATTTTAAAATGTCTTAAAATTATTGTTAATTATTAATATCCTAAATAAAAAACCACATTTTATTTTATTTATAATTAATGAGGTTACAAATTCTAATTGAAATTCTAATGACACTTGCACACCTAATATTTAATTAATTTCCCTTCATTGTTTATGTCAGTTGTTAGTTTTTTATTTTATTTCTTCGGTGTTCTTTTCCTTTTATCACTTACAGACAAGCAATCAGAATGAACTCCAATCAGTTGCTTGGGAATTGGATCTAGGAGGATGATGAAAATATATGATAATGGCAAGTTAGGAGAGAGAGGGAACTTGGTGTAGTTGAAAAAGAGAGTAGAGAAAATAGAGGGGAAAATAAAATAGGAAGTTAAAAAAAAATAAAGTGAGAGAAAAGTGGACATGTGACTCGAACTCAGTCAGTCTCACGGGCCTCCAAAATTTCTATTCACTAGTACAGAACCCGGGCGATACGCGGGGCATTATGAAAAATATACATATTAATTTCGAAAAGTTGTGGAATTACTTTAAAGAAATAAGATCTTAGACAAAAGAACTTGAGCTTGTATTCTAAGAATTTGTAACATAATAATGCATATTTTGATATTTCATAGCATTTTAATGGTTCAATAAAATTGTTGAAGCTTCATGAAAAGCACAAACACATGAATACTCAAAATAGTTACTACATGGTAACTCATTACATGGATCAAATAGGGCCGGCTCTCTTGAGTTGGCTCTATCCTCTCTCCCCCTCATCTCAAACTTTTTGGGTGGTGGTGGGATCTCTTCTCTCGTCGTTGTACGAGCTTTTTCATCGGCGTCTCCTTCCCCGGTTCATGCAGGGGAAGGAGACGTCCGTCACTTTCATTTGTCTGCTTTTATATTTCTTCCATTTTCAAATAAATTGGTTTAGGAGGTTCGACGACAAGAGGAATTTCTTTTACCCAATCATTATCTTATGTATTAGTTTTGTGAGTATGTTTGTTTCCGTGAGATCTACTCATGGAGTTTCTTTGAAAACCAAATTGATTGGTTTATTGCCGATAAGAGGTGTGGATCCTTTGGGATGGTTCTTTGAACAACCACTACTCAATGGCTTTTCTACCAGTGACGATTCTTTTCTACCCACAAATTTTCATGAAGGAAGGATGAAGAGGATGGTAGGGTTTTTGTGGCGGCGGCGGCTCCCTCATATCCATGTTTACCATTTTAGGGTTTCAATATATTATTATTTGAATTTTCCTTTTTGCAGACCTATTTTGTATTCTCATTTTCTAGTTTAATAAAAATTCCTACTTCCTGATAAAAAAAATTACATGGAACAAATATGAGTTTGATATCATAGACCTATAACAACGTCCTTCATATTTATAATGTCATCATATGGTTTTAAATTTTAATTATGATGTTTTATAGTTAAATCTGTATATATATATCAAGGATATTTGTCTTTTTATTTCATTTCTAGTGTTCTAGTAGTTTGGCAAATCTAAAAACCTAAACTTACGTATGGTGAGCAGAATTAAGAGAAAAGAACGTGTGTATGTTTGTAGGCGCATGGGGAGTTCAGTTTTTGTTGTTAAAATGAATAAAGAAATGAAAAAAATTAGTATTGTGTGGATTAATTCTTTTTTTAAGGTGGCTAATAATATACATAGCCAATGGCATAAAAAAATAATTGTGTATGACAAGTAACAAAATAAGAAGGAATGTAAACATGTATTTATGCTAATATCACATTGGAAAAAAGGGGAATGGAAAATGATTGTGATTAACACATTGAAAACTGAAAAAAAAATTGGAAAAAAATAACTATCCGAAAAGAAGGTGGGTTAGTGCGGAGGTGAGGAGAGCAGTTTTTGTGGAAAAAATAGATAAATAAAGAATTGAAATAAATGTGCAGTTAATCAGTTTTTTTGATAGGTGGTTAATAATAAACAAAACATATGAGAGTGACAAATGTCCTTTAGGGAGTAATGTCAAATTGAATTGGAAGGAAGTTTAAAAATAGAGGGGAGAAGAGGAAATAAAGATGGACACTTGTCACTTACTTAGACATGACAAATGTCAATTAGAGGGGCTGTCAGTGGTCCTGTTGTTATAGATAGATAGATTTGTTTATTATTTTGGCCAAATATTTAATTACTTTATGTTTGCATTTATTTCTCAACATTTTATTTTACATTGGTATGTTTAGTTGGAGAGAGAACTTGGGTGAAGAAAATTAGGGGGGAATGGGAAATGAAATGAAAGTTTTTTATAGAGGAAATGAAATGAATTTTATATGCTTTTGATTAAAAAATAGGCTGATGAGAAAAGATGAATAATCAAATGAGTTTATTTTCTTATTAAAACGGGAAAATGACAAAAAAATGACACCTGAATTTTAGTGGACAAATAAGGGATAGTCCCCAATTTGTCCTTAATGAAATTTGTGACTTTGTGCCAAAAAAGTAGTGAATGACATATATTCTAAAGTAGTTAACAGCGATAGTTGAGTCGTTATTGCAAATGGAAGTTAATAGCGATATTTGAGTAGTTAACATCGATACTTAAGTAGTTAATGGTTAACTACTCAAGTATCGATGTTAACTACTTTAGAATATGTCATTCACTACTCTTTGGCACAAAGTCACAAATTTCATTTAAGACAAATTGGGGAATATCCCTTATTTGTCGAAGTTGGAATTGGAGACCCCATTTTGTCCAACTTAATTTCAAGTGTCATTTTTTTGTCATTTTCCCTATTAAAACCGATAAAATAAATTTTCCACACTTTATTTTCTCTTCCTCCCATTTTCTCCTCTCAAGTTTTCTCACCAATCGAACACTTTTTTTAGTAAAAACATGTTATCTACTACACAAACAGGGGTAAATGGTGACTACTGACTAATCTCCTTATTTTGTATTGTATCTTAACAAAAAAAGTTTGATACAAAGTACTCTTCATACCTTAAAGTAGGATTCAAATCCTCAACCATTTATTTACATAACCCAGACTGTTCAGCTCAACCCTTCTAAGGCATTAGCCCTTGATTGGCCAACCCTGCAAGCCAACCCTGCATGGCTTCTAAGGCACTTATTCCCAGTAATACCAATAGGCAACACTTATATGTTTTTTACATTAAGTTTTCTTAGTCACATAATACACAAGTCAACGTCGATTATTAAATATATTTATTAAATATAAAAATTAGTATACTAAAGATCTGAATTTTAAAAATATTTGATTAATATTTAACTAAATAAAAGCTGTTTAATTTTGTTGAGTTGGTATTTCCCATTAAATACAATAATGATTTTAATGGAAATTATTGAAAGTGCAATTTTGAACTAAGAGATAATAGGAGGACTTTGGCAAAAAAAAAATGATGAGAGGAAGACCACTACAAAAAAAGCTCTACTTTCCGGCGCAAGCGTTCCGGCGTTTCCTCAATATTCGCCGGAAACAGCATACGTTCCGGCGTTTCATAAAAGCGCCCATGGAAAACGCCGAAAAAATGTGGCGCGCTTTTCCCGCCTTTTTTATGGCGTTTACATACCGGCGTTTTACGAGGCCCAAACGCCGGTATGTATATTTTAATATTTTTTTAAAGCAGCGCGGCATTTTATTTTTCTTTAATTTCAAATAAATGCATATCGGCGTTTTACGTTGGCGCCGATATGCATTTTATTTTCTTTTTTTTATAATAAAAATGCACATCGGCGTTTCTAAAAACGCCGATGTGCGTTTTCATTTAATTCCATTTAATGAATATACACATCGGCGTTTCTTTAAAACGCCGATGTGCGTTTTCATTCAATACAATTAAATGAATACACAAATCGGCGTTTTTGAGAAACGCCGATGTGTAATAAAATTAGCATTATTCTTCGGCGCAACCCACGAAACGCCGCTAAGGACCCCAGAAACGCCGGAAAGTTTGCGCCAATATATACCACCGACGGATTGCATTTGGGCGTTTCTAAAAAGCGACAGTGGGGCCCACCGAATCTTTGTCTGCCAGTTGCGGTTTCTCGTATATATATAATGTCTCGGCGTAGCGGTAAAGATCCCATAGACGAGGAAGAGCAGCAGCGACTGCGCAACGAGGAAGAAGCCAGACGTATAGAAGCTCTTCGGAAAGAGAAAGAGCAGGAACCTATTCCCCAGTCGGTGTTGCAGTACGTCAGTTCTCCTCTATGCACCGTACCGTATAGTCCTTTCGGCTTTGGTGTGGACCCAGAAGTGACGCAGGACCAGCTCTGGGAAGACTTGGGGAGTGACGTCAACATGAGCTTCGAGGAAATGAACGAGTTTTTGAATGAGGAGGAGAGACAGGAGAGGCAGGAGAGGGAGGAGAGGCAGGAGAGGCAGGAGAGGCAGGAGAGGGAGGAGAGGCAGGAGAGGCAGGAGAGGGAGGAGAGGCAGGAGAGGCAGGAGAGGGAGGAGAGGCAGGAGAGGGAGGGGAGCTTGAGCTCCAGTAGCGACGGTGACGGTGGTGGTGGCGGCGTAGGCGGCACCGGCGAGGAGGACGGTGATATGCCTGTGCCGCAGGTTCTTATTGAACTCAAGAGAGGGAGGAGGTCCACTTCTGGGAGTGGATATGTGGTAAACGTCAGAGGTATGTAATTAATTTGATATAGTGATTTAATGCATGTAGTAATTAATATATTTATATCAATTATCTGAAATGTGTTTTTTCCTTACAGATATCAATGGCGTTGTCACCAACAAGAGGCTGGACCAGAAGCAGGTGCATTCGCTTCAGGCGAATGAGAGGGTTGAGCTGCCATATTTCGAGGAGACTGGGCAGCCAACCATGGATGCCGGCGTCCTATATCACCGCTACTGCCGCCTGCTCGGTAGGGATTTCCGGCGCTTCCCAATCGACCCGATCGACTGGAGGAAAGTTCCTAGGTCGCGGAAAGAAGAGGCATGGGATATTATGAAGGTAATTTGAATTTCCAAATTATTTTATAATTACGTGAAATAATATATTTATTTAGTGTTAATGTTATTAATTGTCAAAATTTCCTATTGCAGAGGAAGTGGTGGATCCCCGAAAGCAAGAAGCTAAAGAAATTCACGATATCTATGATCGGGGATTCTTGGAAGGACGAGAGACTCAAGTTGTACAAAGATAGGGCCGAGGGGGGGGCGAGGTCTAGGGAGGAGGTGGAGAATATGGTGCCCGATGGAGTCGACCCTGAACAGTGGAGGCGGTACATCGGCTGGAGGATGTCCGACCTGGGTCAGGCGAGGTCAGAGCGGGGCAAGAAGGCGCGGGCACAACAACAGGTTTCTCATACGACTGGGAGCAGACCCATGATTGTCGGCTATGACGAGATGGTAATATTAATATCTACTAGTCTTTGATTTTTAATTATTAACTATATATTATAACGATTATTTTTTGACGTTTCAAATATTTCAGTTGCAGGAGGCCAAGAAAAAGGGCGTCAAGAAGGGCGTCTACCGCGACTATATCGTTCAGGTGCGCAGCCGGAAGGATGGGAAACCTGTTTCCCAGAAGGCTGCCGAGCATATCAAGAAAGTCGCGAAGGCACAGGCGACCGTGGAAGCCAGGGCGACCCCCGAATCTCAAGAGGGGGAGAGCGTGAGCCCGAGTCCCTTTGCCGAGGTCGCTGCTATCCACGCGGAGATTGGGACTCCGGATCCTGCCGGACGCGTGCCAGGTCTTGGCTTTGGAGCCAGACCCACTCAGCTCTTCACTTCTTCCGGAAGTCGCGGGACCCAGGGCTACTCACCTGCATCCTCTGGGGCGACTCAACATGCGCGGCAGCAAGAGGACAGGCTGCGGGCGCGCGAGCTGGAGCTCGCAGAGCGTGAAGCCCGGTTGAAGGCATATGAGGATAGGCTGGCGCGCGAGTATGAAGCCCGGCGGCAGGCGCATGAGCAAGAGGTCGCTAACTGGCGCGCGGAGTTTAAGCGCCAACAAGAGGAGTTCTTTAGGGCGCAGGAGCAGAGGTGGGAGGAACGCGGTCAAGCCTCCTCATCACGTGTTCGTCGCCGACGCCGACGCTCTCCAGAGGATGAAGATGAGGATGAGGATGAGGATCGTGTAGATTAGTTTTTTTATTTGATTGGACTTTGTTTACTGTACTTTTGTTTTGTACTTTTATTTTAATCATTGTACATTTTTATATTTTTGTAAATACAATTTTATTATTGCCAACTGTTTTATATGTAATTATATTGAACTAAATATTACAAGAAAACAGAACTAAATACGATAAAAACTGCGAATATTTATTTATATGTACATACATTCGCTTCATTCCTTACAAACAACAATCGTTTCATTCCTTACAAACAACAATCGTTTCATTCATCATCACCATCTTCACGGTCTCTAACAGACGGTACCGGTTCATCTCCTTCGGGCATTAGGTAGTCGGAATTATTAGGAGCAACCAGTTGAACAGTTTCAGTTGTCGCGTCTAAATTCTCGTCCCCCATGTCGTATACATCGCGAGGTTTTACCTGAATCACCATTTGCCAATCTTTGTTTTTAGGATCGGGAACATAATAAACCTGCTGCGCTTCGTCTGCAATGATGTATGGCTCGTCGTCAGGTAATGCCCCTGTGTGGAAGAGTCTCGAGAAATTCACGGAGGTAATACCGAGAACGTCAACTTTCTTGCCTCTTTTTCCCCTAGTGTCTGCCCAATCGCACTTGAATAGCGGAACGGGAAATGCACCGTTGTAGTTGAGCACAAGTATATCAACAAGTTTCCCATAATATTGAACCTCCCCTAAACGCGCTTGAGGATCGTCTCTACTAACATAACTCCTTGTTCCAAATGAGCCAAACACACCGGAGTTTTGTGTTAGACGAGAGCCATCGCGCGCAACAGTGCGGAAGTGAAAGCCGTTGACATTGTAGGCAGAGTATCTCTGCGCATACTCAAAAGGCCCATGTGCTAGATCAACTAGTGATGGTGGCGGATTTGGTTCGTTGCGTATTCTTTTCGTGAACCAATCAGCGAAGCCCCGGTGGACCATTGTATCAATCACAGCTGCAGTGATCCCCGAGCGTCCTCGATTCTCCCACTTGACATATCTCCGATAATCCCTAAAAACACAAATTATCGGTAAACATATATTTAATTTAAAATGTAATGTATATAATAAATATAAACGCACTCGCGATAGGAGTCCACGGCAGTGCAACGTGTAAGGACATGTCTGTGTGCTTGCAACATCTCGGTGGGACTCAGCTGGTGGAAGTGCGCTGCTCCTACTGGCTTTCCAATGGGGGGAAACAACATGTCAGAGATGGGATTGACATAGTTCGAGTTATCTTCAACTCGGGGTATTCGCTCATTACGAATGTTCTGACCATAATATCTTTCAACAAATGCAACTACCTCGTCCCCCACGTAACACTCAGCAATGCAGCCCTCTGACGCGGCTCTATTCCTAACGAACGACTTCATTTTCCCCAGGTACCTTTCTATGGGATACATCCAACGGTAGTGCACCGGCCCACCCATCTTCGCTTCTTCAACAAGGTGGACAATGAGATGGACCTGTGAGGTGAAAAATGATGGAGGAAATATCATCTCCATGCGACATAGCATCAGAACAACTCTAGTCTGCAGGTCGTCTAGCTCTTGCCTATCCAACACTTTTGCGCACAACTGCCTAAGTATAAAACTGAGTTCGGCCAAAACCATAGAAACATCTTCGGGAAGGGTGTATTTTACAGCTAGAGGAAGGAATTGCTGTAGCAAAACATGATAGTCATGACTTTTCAACCCAGAAATCTTTGGCTCTCTCGAAGATAGGTCAACGCAACGCGAGATATTACTTGAATATCCGTCAGGAACCTTGATGCCTTTTAGCGTGGTCAGGAACACTTCCTTATTCTTTTTTGTCAAAGCAAACCGAGCCGGGGCAAACTTATCGTTCACGTCAGGCCAGGCATCTTGACGTATTCCCATGGCCTTTAGATCCTTCCTCGCTCCAAGATGATCCTTTGACTTTCCTGGCTCATTCAGAATGGTGTATAAGACATTCTCCCCGACGTTCTTTTCAATGTGCATGACGTCCAAACAGTGGCGCATTAAGTTGTGCTTCCAGTATGGCAGACAAAAAAATATGCTTCTCTTTTTCCATTGAGGTGCTGGGCCAGTTCTACGGGCCACCGGCGGCGGCCTCCGCCGAGGCTGCCTGCCACCGCGGCTTGAGATAGGGACCTCTTCATCCGGCAGCGGCGGGTCCTTGCCAAATTCACATTGCACATCACAGATCTGGTCAAAGATCTCAAACCCAGACACCCGTCGAGGGGGATCTCTGCGTTCTCGTGTACCGTCGAATTTGCTCTTCTGCCGCCTGAATTGGTGATCACGTGGAAGGAACCGTCGATGACCCATGAAACACGACTTCCTGCTGTGCGGCAATCTACGGGGCTCACAGTCCAGGTTGCAGAACGGACATGCCATCGCTGTATAAGTATTCCAGCCGGATAACATGCCGAGTCCGGGAAAATCACTCACAGTCCACATCACAGCGGCTCGCAATCTGAACAACGTCTTAGATTCAGCGTCAAACGTCTCGACCCCATCACTCCATAACTCATTGAGCTCCTGTAACAGTGGTTGAAGGTACACATCGATATCGTTTCCAGGTGATGTAGGCCCTGGAACAATTGTCGATAGAATGAAGGATGTCGATTTCATGCACAACCACGGGGGAAGGTTATATGGTATCAACACAACTGGCCAAACGCTGTAATGTTGGTTGAAGGAGCCGAATGGGTTAAAACCATCAGAAGCGAGCCCTAGCCTGACATTTCTTGGGTCCGAGGCAAAATCGGGGAATTCGCCGTCAAAAGCTTTCCATGCATCACCGTCTCGAGGATGCCTCATCTTGCCATCTGGGTTAGCTTCTGTCGCGTGCCACCGCATTTGCTCAGCCATCTTCGGGGACATGAATAGTCTTTGGAGCCTTGGACGGAGTGGAAAATATCTCATGCTCTTAACTGCTCGTCGTCTCTTCTTCTTATTATTATGGCCCTCACCCTCCACCTTGTATCGGTCAGTGCCACATCGTCTGCATTTATCTAACGCAGCGTCAGAGCCCCAAAACAACATACAATCATACAGGCATGCATCGATTTTTATGTACCCTAACCCCATCTTTGAGATTGTTTTCTTCGCTTCGTAGAATGATGACGGTAGCTCGGCTCCAATATTGTAGAAGGCGTCTGACAGCAGCTCAATCACGTCTGACATAGTCGCATCGGAGGCGCCACGTTTACACTTTATACTATACAGTTTGGTCAGAAATGACAGTTTAGAGTATCTTTCATTCCCTGCCCAAACACATCTATATATATTGTCATACCACGTACATATATAATATATGTATTTCATCGCATATATATTAATTATAATTATTCAGTCGCTTAAACAGTTAGAATGATTAATGCATTATTTATACCTGGGTACAGCGGTTTGTCACCTTCCGTCATAAGCTCAAAGAAATCTCTAACCACCTCAAGCCGTAAGTAGTCAGCGACTGGTCCATCGACCACTACATCCCCGCCATCTCCTGCTTCATGCTGCCCAAATGCTTCCATCACAGTGTTATTACCCGGATTATTTGCATGTTCGCCTCCGTCGGCTTCATCGTCACTGCTTTCGACTTGCATTCCAATGTGAGAACTCGAACCGACTTCTAGATCACCGGCGTTGTCGTGTAGTTCGCCCTCTCCATGAAACGCCCAATTGAGGTAATACCTGGGAAACTGCTTATCCATACAATGGGCAAATACCTCCTCTCGAGTCTTCCATTTGTCGAACTTACACTTTTCACACGGACACCGTATCTTACCCCGAACATCACTACCGCGCAAGAAAGCAAACTCCAAAAACTGATTCAACCCCGCCATGTATTGCGGTGACGATCTAGGTAAAGAGATCCACGATTTATCCACCATTATATATATTATTAATATAGGTGTTTCACAACAAAACTACAGAAAATATGAAATAAGAAGGGAGATATTTGAGAAAGATTTTGACGACTCACATATTCTACATATATGCATATTTATAGCCACTGCCCCTATCCTTTACGCGTTCACCAAAGCCAACACTGCCCAGAAAGTTTTTCGTTAGATGTTTAGGCTTACCGGCGTTTTAGGAATCGCCTCTAATTAAAGTAATAATAAAATATCGCATATCGGCGTTTCGAGGAACGCCGGTGTGCAATATTATATAAGTTAATATACATATCGGCGTTTCGCGGAACGCCGATATGTGCAATTATTTTTTTATATGCATATCGGCGTTTCCCACAACGCCGATATGCATACAAATAATAAAATAACATACCGGCGTTTCCACTGTTGCGCCGGTATGCATTATTTTATTATACTTACCGGCGCTTGGTGTAGAAACGCCGGTGTGTTCCCATACTCCTATAAATAGCGGTACTCCCCCCACTTTGGCTTCCCATTCGTTCTGCCTTCTCACTATTTCTTTCTTCTTCATCGTTTCTTCCTTTGTCTCTGGTTATTTATATTTTCTTTGTTTATATTTTTTTTTGCTTAAGTTCAGTTATTTAATTATTCATTGTAATACAGTTTATTTCATTATTCAATATAATACAATTTTGAACTATTGTTATTCTCTCTCTGTTTACTCTGTTTATCAATCATTCAAATGCTCTAGATTATTATTCTTGTTATTTTCTTTTTATGTGTGATAATATTTTTATATATTATGATATCCATAATATTAATTTCCGTCCCAATTTGATTTCAAATTGGGCCGTTTTTTTTAATCAGTTTTATTTGCTTTCCGGCGTTTTAACAAACGCCGGTAAGATAATAAAATATAATAACACACACCGGCGTTTGACGTAAACGCCGGTGTGTTTTATTACATTTTATTATCGCTTTCCGGCGTTTGTATGAAGCGCCGGTATGTTTTTTGCTTTAACGAATAACATACCGGCGTTTTCTGGCTTGTGGTGCAAACGCCGGTACGCGTGAATATTTTATTATTTTTGCACACCGGCGCGACTCACAAACGCCGGTGTGCTTGAATATTATAATAATATATGGAACCTGCTTTGCGGCGTTTCCTGGTTCTCTACGGCGTTTCAGAAAACGCCGGAAAAAAACTTTTCCACATTAAATCAGCGGCGATTGTGTAAAACGCCGTAGAGCTGTTTCGCCGGTAAAAAACGCCGAAACGTAGGGTTTTAAAACGCCGATAAGGCCTTCTTTTTTGTAGTGGACACAAATGCGTGTGTGTGAGAAAGAGAGAAGCGAACACGTGCCGTTGCTTTTCCGGATTCACCAGCCAGGTAGTTGCAACGTGATTGCCAAATGGAAACGTTAGATTTTCATCAATGTACTTGGAGACTTGCTTCAATTTCACTACTTCTGACATTATACTGCTTCCTCGAAAATGTTAAGAACTTCAGAACAAAAATGTTCTTTTACCCAAAAAGAGCATTGTAATGTAGATTGACAAAAAGAAGATCATTTTTTCTTGGGATAGATTATGGACAATTCCGCATCTTGAGAAGAGCTCATGATCAACGTTAAACAAAATACTCCCTCCGTTCCTAAATATAAGATCACTTTGGTTAATTTGGGGAGATTAAGGAAGACATAAAATTACATGATCTTCCCAAAATCCCCTCAATTACTTAACTTGAAAAGGAGGAGGAGTTTTCAATGAAAAGAGGGAGTATACGGGTAGTTTGGGCAAAACTTGAGATAAAATAGGAAGTGATCTTATATTTAGGAACGTATCCACTTCCCAAAGTGATCTTATATTTAGGAACGGAGGGAGTAACATTACTCTGTTTTAAGACTTTTAGACTATATTGAGAGTGAACAAACTTATTACACTACATTTGTAGGCAAACTTACGTTTAACCTTTAATTGTTAATGAATAACTCAACTACTGAAAGATCATATAGGTATATGCGTGATTGAATAGACTCCAAGGCTCGAATGTGAAAAAGTTTTCAAGACATCTCTTTAAGATCTGAGACTGCGAATGAGTTCATTAATTAATTGTTGGAGGAATAAAAAAAGTTGTTGCAAAGTGAAGAACCACTGGCATAACAAGATTTATAACTAAAGGAGTCTTAAATAACACCTCTTGACAATATATAACTATATACATTACAAATTACTTACACACACACATAAATATTACACATTATTATTTCCTTTTATTCTTGTTATAAGACATCAATTAACAAAATTTTTCATCTTAGTATTTACTAACCACCATATCAATTTTTTTTCTTATGAGATCCCCCTTTCCATAGAAGAATTAAAAGAAATTGTTTTTGCTCTACTAGCAAATAGTGCTCCGAGCCCAAATGGTTATAGCACCAAATTCTTTCAACAAAATTGGGATTTACTCGAGCACAATCCTTTTGAAATGACACTTTCTTTTTGGAATTCTGAACATTTATTGAAAGAGATAAATAAGACAAACATAGTTCTATTACCAAAAATTACTCACCTCGAGTGGTTAAAAGACTTTTGACTTATCAGTCTCTACGATAATGTGACTTAAAAAATCTTCTCTAAGATCCTGAGTAACCTATTAAAATCGGTTTTTGCTTCCATCTCTACAATAAGTGTTTTTCTTAAAATGACGTCTCATATGAGACAATATTATATTGGCAATAGAGCTTATGGATCATATCCATTCCACGTATTGGTGTTGGGAACTAACTGCTGTTAAAATAGACCTCTCCAAGACTTTTGATAGACTCTCCTAGAACTTCCTTATTTTGAAGGTACGTACCCTTCAACAAAAACTTTCTATGGAGATACAAGAAACTATTGATAGGAGTTTATTCAGCCTAGCCTGCTTCTGACAATCTCTAAATTGGATTCATTTCTCAAGTCTACCGTTGCAAAACATTCAAATCTGGAATATAGGCAAACAATGGATTTAATTCTTTGATTGGTCTTCGTCAAGAAGGAATGTGATAGCTGAAAACAATGCACAGTTATTGAAACATTTTTCTTTAGTCTCTATTATTGTATTTAATAATAATCAATACAACGATGTACCTCTTAACTTTAGTTTTATAGATATTGTTAAAACTATGTAATCCTATCTATTATAATATCATTTTGCCTTTATATCCAAAAAAAATATTTTTTTTACTTCATCTTCTCATAAATGGAGGTATAAAGTTGAAAAGATTAATTGTATTGTTTAACGAGGGATGGAGTGGGAAAAATGGTTAATTTAGTCTAAATTTAACGACAAAATAATCATTCTTTGATTTGTGAGAACATAAAAACCAAAAGGTGCACTACATAATGTTTTTTTAAGGAGCCCATAATTTTAAAGAATGCGACTCAAAAAATTTATTAAATAATCTAATTGAGTTGAAGAGACTTCATTCTATATTAAGTTTTCGGACGTTATGAAAGGAAAAAAACTTAGACAAATTACTTTTAACTAGAGAACATAATATTCGTATTTGACCTCATAACAATGTTAATGTACATAGTCATATGTGTGGAACTTGGTTTCTCTTCTTTTTCTTTCCCATACTCCTCTTTTTGCCACGAATTATGTCATTTTGGAGTCAAGTTTTTTTGTAGTTAATTGTATACTTAGATTCTATATAAAATTAGTGACACTTTGATATATTATGGGTAAAATTGTTAAATTTTCAATTTTACATGATTTTTCAAAGATTGAATTTAGATAATTAAATATTTAAAAATCATTTAAAATTGAAAATTTACTATTTTTATCCATAAATTTATAAAAATGTCACTAATTGTATATAGAATCTAATAATAATGAAACAAGATTACATTATTTTGGATTAATGATCGGAGCGGTTGAAGGAGAATATATAATAGAAAAGCTAAGTCGGTCTGAGTTAGTGTTACAATTTATAACCACTCTGTTATCGAAAAAACCTAGTGTAGTTTATCAATATGCTCCATACAATGTTAAAAAGTTTAAAGTAAAAAAGAAATAAATAGAGGGGAAATTAATTATAGGTCCCCACAAGGGACTTAATACTAGAAAAGTCCCAAAAGTTGGGAAAATTAATGTAGGGTCCCAAGGGACCTCACTTTAATATATTTGAAAAGTGAAAAGACAGTTTTGCCCCTAGCCTTAATAAAAAATACCTCACCCTCCCCTTCTCTCTCCTCTTCCTCTCCCCTTCTTCATCATCTTCACCAACACCCCCAATCATCCGCCGGCCTCCAACCCCCCACCACCTCCCTCTTCCCCGACGAAGGCGGCCTTGCCTCCTGAAACTCTGCAGGCTCATCGCCAGCTCCAAACTCGCCTCTCCTTCCACCGTGTATCGCTCGAACGACTTCGCAGCCCTAATCTCGTAATCCAGCGCCTTCGCAGCCCTAACTTAGGAGGAAAGGACCGAGATCGGGATTGTCGAGGGACGATTCGGAGAGAGCGAGGTTTGGAGAATCTGGAGGCGGCTTTTTTCTCCGATCTGGTGACAGTTTTGCGCGCGATGACGATGACGGTGACAACGGTTTCTTCGGAAGTGGTGACGGCGTTTTGATGGTGGTTGAATCTAGGGTGGGCAAACGGTTATTCGGTTCAAAACCGAACCGAAAACCGAAATAACCGAAAACCGAAAACTACCTAAAATGAAAACCGAAACATTGAGAAACCGAAAAGCCGAAAAACCGAAATGCTACAAGAAAAACCGAAAACAATTAGCTTTATCACATTTTTTGTGCTAATACAACCATTTTACGAAGGAAACCGAAAAACCGAAACGAAAACGAACCAAAAACTACCTAAAACGAAAACCGAACCGAAACCGAAACCGAAAACCGAATAGTATGGGAAATGGAAACCGAAACCGAAACCGAAAACCGAAACCGAAAAACCGAAACTCATTTGGTTCGGTTTGGTTTTCGGTTTTCGGTTTAATTTGCCCACCCCTAGTTGAATCTGTAGATCTTTGTGGTGTTTGTGCTTCTGGTAGTGAAATTCTCAGTGGTGCTGAGTCTGGTGGTGTTTTAACAGAGACTAAGCCAGGTATGGTGAAGAAGAAGAAGAAATTGAGATCCGAAGAAAAAGGAAGAGAAGAGAGTTTTCTTTAGGCATCTGATTCTTTTTGCCGGGGAAGAGGGAGGTGGTGGGGGTTGGAGGCCGGCGGATGATTGGGTTGGTAGGTGAAGATGATGAAGAAGGGGAGAGGGAGAGAGAGGAGAGAGAAGGGGGAGGGTGGGGTATTTTTTATTAAGGCTAGGGGCAAAACCATCTTTTCACTTTTCAAATATATTAAAGTGAGGTCCCTTAAGACTCTACATTAATTTTCCCAACTTTTGAGACTTTTCTAGTATTAAGTCCCTTGTGGGGGTTCCTATAATTAATTTTCCCTAAATAGAGGGGAATTAGGCCGTAATGTAAACGCTGGACAAGAGAATCCAAAGCAAAGACCCACATTCCAAAAATGGTGCTAGTGTCAAAGTTCTTGCCTAGCCTGGGCCCCTCAAAGTGGCTATAGCACTGTTTAGCATCGAGCAGTGCCTCAATCTCTTTTTTCACTCTTTCATTTTTTGTTATTCTTTTGTCCCTCTTCTAAAACAAAAATTATGATGGCCACTCACTCCACCATATTATGAGATTTCTTAATCTCATTTCTGCTTTTGAGAGGAGTTTGTTCGGCAAAGCACAACTATCATATATCTTAACCAATGCAACAAGGTTTCATTCATGGTTTCGGCAATTTGTGGTCCCAGATTTGCCACACTTTTTTGCTTATGATCATTCCATTTTCCACCTTCTTAACTACTGTATATTCAGATAAGTCTCAACTTTAACTCTCCATTATGCACCCTCCTTATCTTTTGTCTTCTTCACTCTAAGCATCGAACTCGCATTTGAATCTCCAAGAATATTAACACTATCGCACGCACTCCCTCCTGTATTTTTATAATAAAATTAAATTAACTGAATTGTGTGGTCCAAAAATCTATTAAAGTTAGTTAAAGAAATAATTATGTGAAAATGCATTTTTTAGGCATGATTTTGTTTAATAGCAGGTGAGTGATAAATAAATAACAAGAAAAAAGGGTAAAAGTGAGTGTATGGAAAAATGAGAAGACAAGAAATCGATTAGAAGTAATATTGGTAAAAAAACATTAACACATTCAATAGATTCAAACAACTCTTAAACTAAATCTTATTATTTTTTTTTTAAAAAAATGAACTAGCTTAGTTCAATAAATTGGATCTTTTGAGTACTATAGCGAGTAACTATTACCCTTCCTTGCAAGAATTATTTCTTCTCTATTACTTAGCCAAACTTTTACAACTACTATTAGCTAACTGCTTCCTCGAGGTCTTAAATATAAGACCTATCGGAGGAAATAGATTTAGTCGAAAATATAAGATCTATTTCTAATTTTTATCAATTTTCCCCAAATTATCCTTATGAATGTTTTCCAATAATAGACAAATGAGAGAGAGACAGAGAGGGAGCGAGGTAAAGGTAGATAATTATTAGAGTATATTGCTAATATCATGTTATATTAACTAACTTAACTAACATAATTAATGTAATCAAACCAGATAATATGTCTTATATTTAGGAGTATTAATTTTCATTATATAGATTCATCTTCTACATCGGCGCTGTTCGAATCTGCTGAATAATTTTAAATCCGTCACATGAAATGCTTCAAATCGGAAGATTTGATTTCCTTAATTTCCAGCTCTCTTCTATCTTGGCATTTTGCCAAACATTTACAGCTGCTACTGGCTAGCTAGAAACTTTTAACTTTTATATTGGATAAGAAAAAAGAAATAGGGAGCAGCATATAATACTACCACGTAAAACTTTCGAAAACATTTGAAAATTTTATCTTTTCATATTCTCTTCTCCACATTTTCCCCTCTACCTTAACAAATAACCTTTAGATATTAAATATGTGCATGGAAATGTGTTTGCTAAAGTTAACTTTGATTTTGGTAGAAGCTATCAAAAAATTACAATTGCCAACACCATAATTTGATTTTGACAAACATATTTCCAAGCACGCTTTATGATCTCCTTCCACTTTACCAAACTGTTACTCAAGCTGGCAGAAGGATTTCTTAGCTAAGGATTGTTAAATTGCAAGGTAATCATTATTTAGCAAAAATAAGACCATTAATCAAGAATATATGACCATAAATATGTCCACGTTACCATTTTGTTTGTATGATTTGTTTTTCATAAAAGCAGAACAAAATAACGATAGGAAAGAATGCTCAAAAGCCCAAACCCAACCAAAAAGAGCAGCCAAGCAGGACAACACTTAACAAGAACACCCAAATTCTCTAAAAGGAGAAAAAGATAAAAGAAGTGAGAAAGAAATTACTAGTATGAAACAAGCACTTTAATAATGTGTCCAAGTTCAACATGTGAAATGGTTGTCATAATCGGAAGAAAGACTTTTAAGTAAAGAGGGTAGGAGGCAGCATGAATCTTCAAAACAACATTATATCTTGACCCCATCTGGGATTTGATTGAACACCAAGTGGAGTTCCAACTTCCTTTTTATCTTCTTCTCCTATTCAATTATTTTAGTCCTAATTGGACTATCATAGTCCTCTTTGAACATTTCTTAGTCTTCCACACCTGTAAGAGAATTATTGACCCACCACCACTCCAGTTGCTTGCCAAGATGCCCTTACTGATTTTTTTTTTTCGTTTTTACTCTTGAGAAATGAAAACAGCACAAATTAGATGAGATAATTGGTAGAAGATGATGAAGTAGTATTGTGAGCACCTTGAGTGCATAAAAAATTTCATAAATATCAGAAAAAAATTACCCTATGTTTCTAAATTTAAGACCACTTTTAAATTTCATTTCGTTCCTATAAGACAACTTTCTAATTGTTCCCAAATTTTTCCAAAATTAACTTTACTAATGTCTATTAATAATAAACAAACAAGAAAGAGAAATCGGGGATAAATGTATATGGTAAGGGTGAATAATATGATGTGATAATAACTAACTTAATTAACATTTTCAATCTAATCAAATTAAATAAAATTATGTCATATTTTGGGAGGGAAAGAGTAAAATTCTTGTATGTGTGTCTGTGAGTGAGAGAGAGACACATCACACTAATTAGTTGCAGACAGTCACATGCATTCATAGCTGTAGAACAATAACTCATGGTAACCTGGCTTAATTAAGGCGTGATCCATCATATCCTCAACCTTTTTATTTGTACGAGTTTCTGCTTTTACAGCGAGGGAGGTGTACCATTGATCAGAAATTGTAATTATTAGTAAGGGTACGAGAAATCGAATGCTTGCAACTAATTAATGGTCACAAGGACAAAACAATATAAATATAGCCCATTCATATGCTGTCAAAGTGTTGTATTCATCACTTGGATGGTTTGTTTGAGTTAATGACTTAATGGTTTGTTAAGAGTGATTTTATCCTGACCAGATTTTCATAAACTGTAATTAGAATGTAAGTGAAAAAAATTGTTTGAATCCCATTATTTTTGTGTTAATATTATTCTATAAAAATTTGTTTCTCCCTTCGGTTGTAAAAAATTGTTTTTAGGCTCAAATTATGGTTAGGCATTATAAACGAGCCTTTAAGAGTTACAAAAGCTAATTCAAACCAAGTTCAAAGCGATTTTCGTTATTGGCAACTATCTTAAAGCAAGAAGCAAGTGTTAGAATCCCCAATCCTAAGTGAAAAAACCAACTAGACTACAAATGAAGGCACACACATAATATTTAAAATGAAGCATGCTTTTTGTGATCAAAGCATTGCCTTTTATATGATCATCTTGTGGGTGCAACATACAAGGCAGGCTGTGAATTACAACAAACTGAGTGCAGCCCAAGTACACACAATAACTCATGTATGCTGTTACTTGTTAGTGCTAAATGGAAAGCCTATTCATTTTCCTTTTTCCCTGAAAGAGAGTCTTATCAATAAGTTCATAACCACAAGGATCCACGCTTGTCATGTTGTACAATCTTATGTATAAGGAGTAGTGGGATACTGCTAAAAAGCCTGCCCATTTTATTGTATTCCAACCATAGCCATTACAAGGGGCCCTGCATCAAATATGTATTATTGCCACTCTCAAGGGCCCCTTCATTTCACTTCCTGTGTACTATGATTTAAACTGAAAGTGATGGATTACCACACGAGATCAGAAAATGGTTATTTCACAGGGCTTGCTTCTATATATATGATATAACCCTTTTTCACCTGGTCCCATTTTGCTTGTTTCATTCGGATATGAAATTATGACCTGTTTTGAATTTTGAAGAAAGTTTAAAAAGTATTTATCAAAAGGGATCAGCTTCAGGAAATGAACAACATATCCAGACAGGGTAATAATTATAACTGTTTGCTAAATATAAATTACCTTGTGGGGAATGAAGTTCCTTTCTTATGATATTATCTGAACCTTGATTTTGTCTGAACAATCAATCATTTGGTTGTCACTTTCCATTAACCTGTTTTTTCAGCAACAAGTGCATCTGTATAGCACAATGCTATCCTGCAAGTGAATAATGATTATTTTGTCAGCAATATTAGTTAGAGTCAATGGCATAAGAGTACAGTCAAATAAAGCTTTAATCAAATTTGTGTACCACTTGTATATGACCAAGAGTTAAGTACAAATACTAGTTTTACTCATATACAGAAAGTGTCTCCATATAAGTGTATGTCAAGGGCTAAATGGCAGGAGACCAACTTCCATACATATTGAAAGGAAAACATGATTGTTACATCGACATGGAAGAGTAACCTGATAATGAATTGAAAGGATATTTTTACTGTAGTGAACATCAGTTGAACAGCCAAAAAAACATCCTAAACCGTTATCAGAGAAGAATAAAAATGAGACATTTAGGTTTCCAAGTTAGCCATGTGGCATTTGTGATTCCATGTAGAGAGCATGTGAAGCATGTAATGTACTATGCACCCACCAAGGGAGAGTTAAAGTTGATTTGATAGTATGCAGAACGAGTGAGAAAGATAGAGATAACCCACCATTTCCAAAGTGCACATGCATTGGCTCATATTTTTTGCAGTAGCATTTTTTTATATAACCATTCAGCAAATTTAGAGGGAAAAAGAATAGTATTTGAACGTCAATGACTATTAACCTGTCCAAATATGAGCAACCAATCCTCTCAGTTGTATCATTCAGTAATTAAAACACAACTGAGAAAAACAAAATCAGCTAACATCTTAGCCTTTAGAAGATGATGGAACTTAGAAGTGACTCAGTGAGAGTAATAACATATATTACTTGAAATTGAAAGGATATATTTGCATATGTATAATACCATCTTCATATTCTGATGGCAGGGTCTGATCTTTTACTTTTAGATCACTTAACATTTGGTAGTTTATTTTTTCCAACACCTACTATTTGTTTTTACCTGTTAAATGCAGCAATCATTGATTTGATTTCAGCCGTTGATAAGGATCCTCTGTAAATTTCAGAATTAGTGATTGATGTGTCGGTATGATAATTGTGAATCCTACACCATAGCCATCTAAGTCACTTGAACATCAAAGTTTTACTAAAAAAATGCTCGGTGGGATATTATTTAAGTGGTGGCAAATTTAGTGTATGGGGATGAAATGACTTCTAACATGAAACTAAATACTTGCCCCATTGCATCACAAATGAGATACTGGATTTAGTATTTAACGAGACAAAGCTGACTAAAAAAATGGTACATTATAAAAACGGAGACTTTTTAATAATACTTTTTACTTGCTAACTGACTTTGCTTCACTTGTCTGATATTAATTGTGTTTCTTATGAACTGAATACAATTCTCCTGTACATACGTCACAAACCAACGGGAAGATGCGAGGAGTAGGTACAAATGAAAGCTGTGTTTAGTACATTTCTACAGCCCACAAGTAAACAGAAGCGAATCTCTATAGATCAACAAGAAGTAACTGGCTGATGCTCTGACACATAACAGCTACAATAACAGTTGACTTTTTAAACTCAGTGTTTACACTTCTTTTTTTTCAAAATTATTTATTTTATTTTTTGTTTCAAATTCTATAAATGATTCATGCCATGAAAACTATGAAGCAGTCTCCGTTATCTAACACTCTTGGAGTATCAGGAGTTTGCTCGGGAGGATGCGCCAAGTAATGAACCCAGGACCTTGAAAGTAGGGAGATGTCTTATCTCTCCTTTTCTAACCATCATGTCACTGGTTCCTTGGCGAACAATCTCATTCTTTCTTTGTGAAATGTAACTACTTAAGTTCAGTCCCATTTGCATTTAATTGATTAAAGTAGGTATATTTAGTTGCAAATTGTAACTACGCCAGTGATATAATTTTTTTTTTTTAAAAAAGTTCAGTTGTTTAAATATAATCTTAAGAAACTGTTACCTAAGCCAGTTGCTTCGGTCATTAGACCAGATGAAGAAATACTCGATTGGGATTTGTCATCCACAGATTAGGGATCTGAGAACCTTAAGGACCCAACATTATAGGCCTTACCAGCAAGTGCTAAGAGCCCATATTTCACATGTAAAAAGAGTGTGCGTTAGTTAGTGTTTATTCTTTGCTTTCTTTTTGGGCCTTTGGTACCTTTATTCACCCATTGGGTTTGATGTAAGAGTATTATTAATGTAAGGGGGTTAAGTAACTGAATTTGAACTCTTTTAAGTTTAGTTATTAACTTTTAAATAAGTTGTTTAGGTCTTTAGGTTTTCACTCAATTCTGATTTTGTTCACTGAACTTTAAATCAATGATTTTGGTCCTTGTGCCATTTATAATCATTACTCCTTGATTTTCCAATTGTTTTTTAAAGAGAGGGAACAATAGTAGCAGCAGGTAAAAGTGGTGTTAATGCATAATGAATGATAACGAAATAATAAAACCTACAACTCAATCCATGAATTGAATATATTTTCAAACTAAAACTACAATACATAGGCGATTAAAAGTGGGAAGATTCCGAAACGAAACTCAGGTAGGAGAGAAAATGATTAAACTGAAGATTAAGGAAAAAAAATGTGGGCAAATTCAACTTGTATATGAAAGAAAGTGAGTGGGGGTAATGAGCACTAAGCAACTAAGATGGATGACCACTAAGCAACTAATAATCCCACTTATTTCTGTGTCTCTTGAATGCTGTATGCACAGAGATAATTGTAAATTTAATTGTCTTAACATCAATCCTTTATTTCAAGCGTCTTTATACCATAACAGGCCAGGAGATGTCCTATCTTGAAATATGAAAAGTGACAAATAAATTGTTTAAAGGCTTAAATGTTGGTTTCAATCCTTATTTGAACCACACATGCATATTGTATTCTTTTAAACAATGATTATTGTTTTTTTATAACAAAATTTTAGGAATTGGTTTGGTTCACCTGTTATCAATGGACTAAGCTTCTAACTTATAATCCACTGGGGTCTATCATGTGGGTTCCAGAGTATGACAAACAAACTGTTCATTTCTCTCTACACAGATAGGTTTAACCCATCCTCATTTAGCCTAATATATATAGTTTTAAATTATATAAGTAAAAACTAAAATAAGGCTACGGCATATAATTACGAAAAATCAACTTGTAAGAAATAATGAAGGGAACATTAGTAGCAGCAGTGCGATGTTAGCGATCTTAGATTCTTAGTAGTGATTTGTCAACAGTTTGCCGGGGCTGCTGCTATATAAAACTAGTTTTTATTTGGTGTTTAATGTTTGGATTTTAGTCATCAGTCGTCTTGGTTAATTTCCATATCATTACTTGCTTTTATTGACTTGTACAAGTCGGAAATAATGGTCGCTTCCGAATAGTAGGAGCTGTACGCGCGCGTGTGCATTTTTCTCTCAAGCTGCATCTGGATTGTTTTTTTTTTATTCCTGAAGCTGCTTATGCATGTACCTAAAGTGACTATATACCTTCAATATGAATACTGGTATTATTCTTGTGTAAACACGCACTACCACTATATTATTATTACTGCTACCATTTCTTCTATTATGCATAATATTTCTTATTAAAAGAGAAGAGTGTGTGTGTTGCACTTCCTCCGATGTTAAATCATAAGAATTGGTAAAGAATTTTGCATGTGATCCGAAATATAAAGTTTCAATACATTTTATCTCTTGGGCTTGTACTTTTTTTTTTTCAAAACTTACTCCAATAAATATAAACATGAAGAGAGCTTTTCATGCATCAATAGAGATATTTAAACCAAATAATTATGATTGAAGTTTTAGTCAAATCAACTTATAACTTCTTCTCGACCAAAAAAAAAACTAATAACTTGTTGAATAATAATTTCGTTATTTTTTAATGCACGCAAATTGAATATGCATATAGTTATTACATTTAAGATCAGACCCGGAGCGTGTGTGGTGTGTGTTAAGTAAAAAGGAAAGGCAGGCAGGCAATCCATGTGTGACGAACATATAGTGGTGGGGGAGAACATCTAGAAAAACATATATTGTGGAATGTTTTTATAATTTGAGGCGTAGGATGAATTGGAAGGTCTAGAAAGATACGTAGGTGGGTTGGCAAAAAGAACTTAACTGTGAGAGGCATCGAGAAATTAGAACCACAAAAAATTAAAATAAGATAATAAACAAGGGAAGATAGATCTATCTAAATACTAAATCAAAAGTGAGAAGAATTGGTTTGAGTTCAACTCTTTAAACCCCATATATATGTTGCCTATCAATGTCATGTTTGGTGCACATTTTTAGTCGCATCCGCAACTACCTTCTCATAATCATCATCATTCACCACCCTAACGTCCCATTCGTTTCTACCTCCTACGTACTCTTTTGTATTTGGTCTTTTATTAAAACTATTTCGCACATTAGTATCATTTTCGAAAATGCTTGTCTTTCACACTCCATTGTCTTGTTAATTATCATCATTGTTGTTGTTACAACATTAACCGGTCTAATGAAGAAGGCCCATCAAGCCCAAAGAAGAGATAAGTTTGAAGGAGCCCAAAATGCCAGAAGGTCGACAAAGTCTTTATTGATGGTCAAAGATATTTTGTAACCGTCCATTAAACCACTGTAACCTCCATATTAATTGGAATCAAAACGGAAATACTCATAAGTGAGAAAATTGATTACTCCAACGGGAAGGAAAATTGTAGCCTATATATAGAAACACAATCCATGTAAAGGGATCATGGAATATTCTCTAAGCATTCTATTTTCTACTTTACTCTCTGGCTAATCGACTAAAGTCTAGGCGACTAAACTTTTGTATTATCATAGTCGTTCGCCCATTCATTCCGAATAAAGTCATTGTTCTTTGATTTGATATTTTTGTGTATCAACATTTGGCGCCGACCGTGGGGACGATAGTCTTTTCATATAAGCTACTGTCTTTTTGGCAATTCATTTACGATGGAACAACCTAGTCATGGTGATCAATTCTCTCAAATTCTGGCAAAGTTGACTGAACAATCTGAAAGGATGACTAGGCAGGAGCAATTTGTTACACAGTAGAGCGAAGCCATCGCCATTCAAACAGAAACTCTGGAACGGTTGCAGAAGGAAAATCAAGAATTACACCAAAAAATAAATGTCATTGCTGATAAGCATCCTGAGAATGAAGAAGAGCGCGAGGATGATATTCCTCACGATTCTGAAGGAGGAGGTAAGAAAGATACTGAGCCTAACAATTCTGGTCATGATGCAGGATCTGAAGAAGAAGAATCCACCAAAGCATCCACTTATACAGGTGACACACGTGCCACTGAAACGGAGTATTTGAAGAAGAAAGTGCAAACTCTCGAAAGAACAGTGTTGCAAATCCCAGGAATTAGAAAACCATTTGAGTCTGCTAGATTGGGAAATTATTCAGATAGCCCATTTGTCGATCAAATTGCTTTAATTGACTTACCTGAACGTTTTGTGTTTCCTGTTTTGCCAAAATATAGTGGAAAAACAGATCCTGATGAGCATATGGCACAGTATAGACAAATTATGATGGTTGCCGTCATACCTGCTGAAAAACGTCAAGCTGCGATGTGTCGTGGTTTTGGCATTAGCCTAATAGGTCCAGCATTGTCATGGTGGACAAATCTCATGCCAGGTAGTATTAATTCGTTTAGTCAACTAACTGAAATGTTTGTGCAGCAATTTGCTAGTAGTCGAAATTTGATCAAAACATCTGATGATTTATATAGAATATTACAAAGACCTAATGAAACTACTAGGGAAATATTAACCAGGTTTACTCAAGAAATGGTAAGTATTCCAAATTGTGACGAATTTATAGCTGTGCAAGCTTTTCGTAGATGTTTGCTTCCAGGTTCACAACTTTATAAAGAGCTCACTATGCATCAAGTTAAGACTTGGGTGGAAGTACAAGCTTATGCTTGGGCTCAGATAAGGTGGGAGGAAGATGATGAAAAATTTAGATTAGAATTGGCTGAGCGACAGAAAAATACACAGCAAGGTGGTTATGTCGATAGGCGATCCCAGCAAACTCGAGGTAAGAATTGGAGATCTGAACCTTATTCCACAGGTAATCGAGGAGGATCGCATGGTGATGATTCCAAAAAGCCGCCCGTGCCCAAATTGAGTGAGCATAATTTTTCAGTAAGCCCGGCGGAATTAGTGAACACATTACAGAAGCTAGGCGATTCTGTTAGGTGGCCCAATAAGCTTAAACGTGAGCCAGAAAAGCGTAACCCGGATAAATGGTGTCATTTTCATGACGACCATGGACATAGAACGGAAGATTGTATTCAACTAAGAAAAGAAGTGGTGGAATTGATGAAGAAAGGTATGTTAAAAGATATTATAAAAAATAATAAAAATACATCTCGTGCAGGTGATGCACAACAAAAGCCAGTCCATTCATCGACTACACCACAGAATGCTCGTACCATTCATATGATAATAGGTGGGTCCGAGGTAAGTGGAAGTACATATTCTGCTGCAAAGAGACATGCTCGTTCTTTGTTTAATTATGATTCGTCAACTAGTTACTTAGGCGACGTTATGTCGACTAGTAATATTAATGAACAAATAACTTTTAAGAGTAGTGAAATTCAAATGTTTTCTTATCATGACGATGCTTTGGTAATAACTTTAATGATAGCTAATTGCAATGTCAAACGAGTTTTAATCGATGCAGGTAGTTCTGTTAATATAATTTATTTGCAAACAGTTAAAGAGTTAAATTTAGAATCTCAAATTATACAAGCACCTACAATATTGGTCTTCGGAAATGGAGCACCAGATAGAACGGTAGGGGAAATTTCTTTAGTCACCCAGGCTGTGGGTGTCAATCAACTAATCAAATTTCAGGTGATGGATTGCCCGTCAGCATATAATATGTTGTTAGGTCGACCATGGATTCATCAAATGAGGTCTGTACCATCTACTTTGCATCAATCCATCAAGTTTCATACTCCTTGGGGGGTAAGAGAAATTAAAGGAGAACAAAGAATTGCAAGAGAATGCTATCAAACTGCTTTAAAAGGAATTTCAAAAAGTCTTGAGCCCGTATAGCAATTACAGAATCTGTCTCCAACGGATAAGGGGGGCTTAGGTGACGAATTAGAGAAAATTTCTTTGATTCCTGAAAAACCTGAGAGGACTTTATCCATTGGAGCAGATTTAAGTAAAGAAATTAGGGAAGAATTAATTACATTTTTATCTAACAATTTGGATTGTTTTGCTTGGTCTCATGAGGACATGACAGGAATTAGCTCAGAGATAATAGTTCATCGGTTGAATGTGGATTCGTCGTTTAAACCTGTTAGGCAAAAAAGAAGGAAATTCGCACCTGAAAGAAATAAAATTATAAATGATGAAGTTGACAACTTATTGAACATTGGTTCAGTAAGGGAGGTACAGTATCCAGATTGGTTAGCTAATGTGGTAGTAGTACCTAAAAAGAATGGTAAGCATAGAGTGTGTATTGATTTTACAGATTTAAACAAAGCATGTCCAAAAGATTCTTTTCCATTGCCTCATATAGATACACTAGTCGACGCTACTTCAGGTCATGAGTTGTTAAGTTTTATGGACGCTTTTTCTGGATATAATCAAATTTTAATGCATAGTGATGATCAAGAGAAAACATCTTTTATAACAGAAAGAGGCACTTATTGTTATAAAGTTATGCCATTTGGTTTGAAAAATGCAGGAGCAACTTATCAACGGTTAGTAAATAAAATGTTTTATCAACATCTAGGAAAAACTATGGAAGTCTATATAGACGACATGTTAGTTAAGTCTTTAAAAACAGTAGATCATGTTAGTCATTTGAAGCAAGCTTTTGATTTATTAAGAGAGTATAATATGAAATTGAATCCTGAAAAATGTTCTTTTGGGGTGAAGTCAGGAAAGTTTTTAGGGTATCTTGTTTCAAAAGGGGGATTGAAGCTAATCCAGCACAAATTAAAGTAGTAATGGAAATTCCTTCTCCTCAAAATGTTAAGGATGTTCAGAAACTAACAAGGCGTCTAGCTGCTTTGACTCGTTTTATTTCCAGGTCATCTGAGAAGTGTCAACCATTTTTTGAAGCTCTGAGGAAATGTAAAGATTTCCAATGGAATGATCAGGCAGAGGGAGCTCTGCAAAGTCTAAAAAATTATTTAAGTAGTCCACCTTTGTTAATGAAACCTGAAGCAGGTGAAGTGTTATATTTATATTTAGCTGTAGCAGAAAGTGCAGTAAGTGCGGTGTTGATAAAAGAATTTGGAAAGAAACAACATCCAGTCTACTACGTGAGTAAGGCGCTACTTGACACGGAGACCAGGTATTCTTTAATGGAGAAACTAGCTTTAGCTTTGGTATCAGCTTCTAAAAAGTTGAGGCCCTATTTTCAATGTCATCCTATAGTGGTAGTAACTAATTATCCTTTAAGGAATGTTTTGCATAAACCTGATTTATCTGGTCGACTAGTAAAATGGGCGATAGAGCTTAGTGAATTTGATATTTCGTATTTGCCTAGAATTGCAATTAAATCCCAAGCATTAGCTGATTTTGTAGCTGAGTTTAGCCCTAATTTACAACAAGAAATAAATAAAAGTACATTAGGTGAGAGTCGACAAAATACTAGACAAGCTCCATGGGAGTTGCATGTCGATGGTTCCACCCATTCTAAAGGAACATGGGTAGGAATTGTTTTACAGAACGTACATGGAGACAAAATAGAACAAGCTATAAAATGTGGATTTAAAGCAACTAATAATGAGGTAGAATATGAGGCTCTAATTGCTGGTTTAAAATTAGCTTTAAGTTTAGGAATAGCATCCTTGATAGTCTGCAGTGATTCACAGTTAGTTTCAAAGCAAGTTGAAAAAAGTTATCAAACAAAGGATGATAGAATGAAAAAATACTTAGGTATTGTGGAAAGTTTAGTAGACAAATTCGAAAGTTTTGAAATAAAACAGATTAGTCGAGAAGACAACCAACAAGCTGATGCATTAGCCAACTTAGGATCAACTTTAGATGCTAATCAAGATAAACATATTCCCTTATATTTCTTGACAACTTCAGCGTTAGAAAGTTCTGATAAATTGATAAACAGTAATAATTTGACTTGGGATTGGAGAACATCCTTAGTCGCCTACCTAAAAGATGGTCAATTACCAAACGATAGGAACGAGGCGCATAGAATAGTTATTAGGGCAGCTAGATTTATCATGTTAGGAGATGAATTATATAAAAGATCATATGCAGGAGGTCCGTTGTTAAAATGTGTGTCCCCCTCAGAGTCAAATTATATCCTTAGGGAGGTTCATGAAGGAGATTGTGGGGATCATATTGGTAGTAGAAGCCTTATGAGGAAAGTGCGTTTAGCTGGTTATTTTTGGCCCACTTTACAGAGTGACGCAATAGCATTAGTTAAGAAATGTGATAGTTGTCAAAAATATTCCAATATAGATAGGTTACCACCCGAAAAATTACATACTATTGCACCTATATGGCCGTTCATGAGATGGGGAATGGATATAGTTGGAAAGTTTCCAGCAGCACCTGGGAATGTTGTGTTCTTACTAGTAGTCACAGATTATTTTACTAAATGGATAGAAGCAGCTGCATTTGCTCAGATCAGAGAGGTAGAGGTAATTAATTTTGTGTGGAAAAATATAATTTGTAGGTTTGGTCTGTCAAAAGATATAATATGTGATAATGGGTCACAATTTATTGGGAAAAGTTTTAGAAAGTTTTGTCAAAAATGGCATATCCACTTGAAATTTTCGACACCTAGAAATCATCAGTCTAATGGGCAAGCTGAATCAAGTAACAAGACCATAGTTAATTCGCTAAAGAAAAGGTTAGATAAGGCTAAAGGCCGATGGGCCGAAGAATTGCCAGCTGTTTTATGGGCTTATAGGACAACGTCAAGGACGTCGACTGGCGAAACACCATTTTCATTGGTGTATGGGACGGAGGCAATGATCCCTGTAGAGGCAGGGGTACCTTCGTTAAGGTATAAGTGGTCACGAGAAGAAACTAATAACGAAGGGTTACAATTAAATTTAGATTTGTTAGACGAAAGAAGAGAACAAGCATTGATTAGGATAGCAGCTTATCAAAATAGAGCAACTAAGTTTTGGAATAAACATATTCGAGAAAGACAGTTTAAAGTAGGCGATTGGGTTCTTAGGAAAGTGTTTCAGAATACTGAAGAAAGTAGAGATGGTAAGTTGAGTCAAACATTCGAAGGTCCCTATAAGGTAGTTGAAATTTCAGGACCTAGAGCATATAGATTAGTCGATAGAAATGGTAAAGAGCTTTTAAGAAGTTGGAATGCCATACATTTGAAAAAATATTATTTTTAATGTTGATGATTGAATGCAGATTGCTTGATATTAACAAAGTCGTCAAGAACTTTGGAAAATGATGAATAGCGTGCTAACAGGATCATGGAATCATGACGTTAATCTGTGGCACTTAAAATTCTGATCCATAGTCAAAACGGAAAAGTTTGCTTATGATTATTGCAGGTTGCAGAAAAGCTACCTCGGATGATAGGTGATGAAAATCCAAAAGTCAAGCTAAATGACTAATTGTCGAGAATAGCTTAAGTCGACACAATTCAAGTAATATAGTCGACCATGCTTACTCAAAACAGGATAGTCGACCAAGCACTTGAACTAGTCGATTGATCCAAAGGAGAGTAATGTTTTTTCCCAAACGAGAGTTAGCAACCAAGCATCTAAGCATGCTAGTCGTTTAACTCAAAAGCGGGTGAGATAACTTGTTATGCTAAGATTCATAGCAGTTATAAAATTGCAAATGCAAATAAAACTTAACATTCATAAATATGTTTGTGATAATATCCAGGGAAAGCAAATTCAAGGAAAGAAAACAAAGAGCCAAAGTAGCGGAAATTTGAAGCAAAATATAGCTGAAATGCAGGCTAAGCGGTTGGAGTATCGGTGTTGCCACCTCCATCGGTGTTGCCACCTCCATCTTGGGCTGGGGGACTGCGAGGTTCATTTTCTGGAGAAGAAACAAAAGGGTCTGGGAATGTCGCATAGTATTCATTAATTACGGCCTCAGGGTCCCAGTTGACATGCTTACCCTCCTTGTACTCCAGCATTAGTTCCATTTGAGTCCTCATCTCCACTTCAGCAATGGCCCCCTCCAGGTATTTTGCTTTGTCTTTAAGGGCCTTGTTTTCCACTAGTAGTTCTGTGATTTCTTGTGCCTTGCTGGAGATTTGTCCACCCAGGTTGGTGTTGATATCTTTAAGCTCAGTAACCTTTTGCCTCCATTCTTCAACGCCTCTGCGAAGGTTGTTAATTAAGTCAGTCTTTTGAAGCGAAGCCGATTTCTCTTTTGCCAAAGATTGTTTCCCCTTGTCAACCAGAGCTTGCAGAGCTTTTAATTCCTTTTCTAGAACAGCAATCCTTTCACCCCTGTCTGCTTCCAGCTGGGCAAGGCGATCCTGGGTGACTAAAGACTTCACTTGTTCTCTATGCAGGGACATGAACTCTAGAGCCTGAACAGGCTCACAAAGTTTGTAAGTAATAATATGGTATTTGCAAATATTAACTAAATGAAAAAGTGTGAGTTATGTGGATTACCAGGAAAAGGTTCCTCATCGTATTGTCAATGTTCTCTGTCACCTCTAGAGATTGAAAAGTTGCCCTATCAGTAGGGGTTGGAAGTCTTTGCAGAATGTCCAGGGTCATCGCCCAAGGCTTTCTATGAAACGCAGAAGCCTCAGCAGGAAGAGAAAGATCAACGCCCTTCATCTCTTCAGGGGAGATTAAGTCTTGAGAAGTACTTTGTAAGCTCCAATCAGAGGAGGTTTTGAACTTCTTAGGAGACGGGGGAGCAGAGTGAACTGAAGGTTCTTGGATGACAATCCCAGGGAGGACAGCTCCTCTAGGCCTCTTACTTCTGGTGGCAGGGGGATCAGCTACGGCAATGGCTGTTTCCTTGCCTTTAACTTTAGCAGGACTGAGGTTCTCATTCTGAGGAAGAGGAGGAGGAACAATAACAGCAGGGGGAGTAACAGTGGCGGCATTCACAGAGTGTCTCTTCTTGCTCCTGATTTCAGAAGCGGCAGCATTCTTTGCTTCAACCCTAAATTGAGCTCGTTCAGCAGCAGTCAACTTGGGAGGCATTTTCCCTACAAAGAATGTGGTAAATTGTCGTTACTTCTGCGCAATTATCATTTCTAAAATTATTTTTAAGGTTAATTATATTTAAGGTTAAAATTTACCTGAGATGATGGATGAAAAACGCCTAGATTCTTTTGAAAGAGCGAGGATCTTTTTGATCTTGTCGGTAGAGGACTTTTCAATAGGATGAGAGTAACTTAGCTGCTTGTCACCTATAAATAAAAATAAAATGAGAATAAGTGTCAAAGGATAATTTATGAATAAGAAATAAGGATAGTCGTCTTACTTAGACGACGCCACTCCTTTCTGAGTTTGACGCCAGGAGGCTCTAGGCTAGCAATTGGAATAATTAAAAACCTCTCATCCCATTGTCGGTCGTTAGGGCCTTTGTCAGAAGTCCAAGTCTCAAGCCCCTTGCGATTACGGATTAAAGTATAAATCCCTGCCCTAACCTCCCCTGAAGAAGCCTTAACTTCACTAATAGAGTAAGAGGTCAAAACGTCTAGGAGGTCAAGGGGAACACCTAAGTGACGCCCTAAAATGTCGGCTACTAACGCTACCCTCCAAACATGGGGCATAAGCTGAGAAGGGGATAGGTCAAAATGCACACAGAGTTGTTCAATAATAAGAGGGACAGGAAAACAACTAGCATAGCGAAAAGCTTCTACGCTTAAAGCAATAGTGGTCTTAGAAAATGAATCAAGTCTTTCATGATTTTTAGGGATCCTAAAAGGTACTAGGGGGTTGAAAAAATACAAGCTTTTTTCCTCTAACTTCTTAGATTCAATTGCTTTTAACTTAACAGGTTTTAAATCAGTTACCAAAGAAGACCTTTTGGTTTCAGTATTAACTACTTCTTCAGGAATTACCCTAACTAGCGACCTAAGGGGTGGCGATTTCGAACTCGTACCTTCAGAGGGTACATTTTGATTACTAATGTTTTTTGGAGTTTTACTACTCGACCCAGAATCAGACAGGTTGGGAGAATCCTCACTCGGATAACTCACATGCGATGGGTTAGAATCGGAACCAGACATGTTTGTGATAAAAGATAAAGGTAGAAGATACCTGAAGTGGAGACAATGAAAACGCCTGAAAGAAGAACAATCTAGGGCGATGGAAGATAAAGCACGAGAATAAGAAGGGAAGTTTCAGATGTAAGAAGAAGAGAGCGCCAATTTTGCGGAAATAGCGCCAATTACGAAAGAAGTAAATCTAAGCCATCAGACGTGAGCAAATGAAACGACGGATTAATTTCAGCCGTTAGATGTTTTAACCGCTACTTCCCAATGACCATTTGCGATGCCATTGAGAAGTGGGGGACTTAATATTACAACATTAACCGGTCTAATGAAGAAGGCCCATCAAGCCCAAAGAAGAGATAAGTTTGAAGGAGCCCAAAATGCCAGAAGGTCGACAAAGTCTTTATTGATGGTCAAAGATATTTTGTAACCGTCCATTAAACCACTGTAACCTCCATATTAATTGGAATCAAAACGGAAATACTCATAAGTGAGAAAATTGATTACTCCAACGGGAAGGAAAATTGTAGCCTATATATAGAAACACAATCCATGTAAAGGGATCATGGAATATTCTCTAAGCATTCTATTTTCTACTTTACTCTCTGGCTAATCGACTAAAGTCTAGGCGACTAAACTTTTGTATTATCATAGTGGTTCGCCCATTCATTCCGAATAAAGTCATTGTTCTTTGATTTGATATTTTTGTGTATCAACAGTTGTATTTTTTTTCATGACCATGATCATTGATGTACGGTGAACTGATTCATTCATATAATTATAAACTCATAATTCAACGATATTTTTTGGATATGAACGTTTTAGACAACTATTTAGTCATGTGAGAATTAAAATGGGCGTCCGACCCACATGACCCGGCCATAAAATGATGATGTCATGTATGACTCGGGGATGACGCAGAAACTACAAGGTGAAAGAAATGGGATGTGCATTAATAAAAAATGGAAACGAATTTAAAGGGGTGGGATAAAAAAAAAAAAGAAAGAAAGGAGGAAATAATTATGATGTGGGCCTAAATGGATTTAGTAATGAGGAAAAATAGGAAGGAGGGAGAGGGCCTAAGGGAGGTGGGGCCCATGCTTGAGAAGAGTACAAAGACTTTATGTCGCAGTCGGGCGTGAAAAGACCAAAGGAGAAAAAGAGTTACGTTTGTACAGAACTTCCCTCCTCATGGCAACCCTGGGACCCACAAACTTCTGCCCCCCTCCCCACCTCGAAAAAAAGTCTCAATTCCATTACCCTTGTTTTCCCCTTTATTAAAAAAAATTTTAAAGTGTCATAAAGTATTGTTTTGTATAAAATAACATATAAATATCATTTGAATATTAAAATCTTATATAATTGCTAATATGGTTATAAATACAGCTTTTCAACTAATTAAAATCTCCTATATGAAATTTAAAAATCTAGCATATTGAATTTCTTTTTTTTACATATGCACTCAACAAGTTGAAATATATGTTTGGCTGTATTCTAAGATACTGAATGAAATTGAATAATTTTTGTTGAGTATATGTATCTTATAGGAAATGCTATTCGAAACTATGGGTGTACACTATAGTATTTTTTTTTCCAGCAGAAATTGAAACATTGGTTTGTCATGTTGGGTTCCCTAACTTTTTCAACTAGATTCAACGATGATGGTGTAATTAAAAATACTTCATATATAAGACGCACAAAATATTTTAGCTATACACGGTACAATTAAACTATTTTTTATTTATTATTTTATATGTGTAAAGTTTCTATGTAATCATTTAATTTAAAAATAGAAAAATTATTATACATCAATTTTTATATTTTTATTGTTTATTCAAAATAAAATAAAATTAGTTGGAAGAATTCCCTTTAACTCTCAGAGAGAAGATAATTATTACTATAAAATAAGTCCTATAGCTAGCTCATCATTACAACTTAAAATGTCATTGCTTATTACAAGTAGTGAAAGATAGACTGTCAGTAATAGGTTGTTGGGACTTGTTTGATATTGATTACAATCCATAGAACTTGAATACAATTCCTCTAATAAATAGAAACACTTATCTTATTTGAGTATGTAGTCTAATTTTCATTTTATCATCTTCTTTGAAAAACATTGCATATTTGTATACATTATTTTTGAAATCCCCAATATACACGCTTAGAATATTAGATTTATGAGTGAATGAGTATTTTTTGTTAACCAGGTTTATTACTCTATATTCTAATAAAAGTCTAGGTAAAAGATCTTGGGATTGGATATAGTAGTTATTGTTTGATACAATCCGATAGAGATGAGATAGGAGAGAAAATTTAAATATATTTTCACCTATTATATTTTTCAAATGAAGGAATTGTCATATTTCTTCCATCCTTAAAAAGTTTGTCATTGATAAAAAATAATGCATTTGAATTATGAAATAGATGTAGTTGACAAGAATTGGAAGTTAGACACAGGTAATTTCAGCCTCAACTATGTTTAATTTGTAATTGTTTTGGATTTCACAATTTCATCCTATATATAGTATTTATTTTATATAGTAAGAAAATATATTTTGTTTTCAAAATTAAGTTGGATTCTACCTCTAATATAGATTATTACATTTATATATATAAACTTTTTTATTTATTATATTGAAGGGATATATAGAATGGAAGGTGATTAATAGTTATATATTCAGAATAGGAGAAATGAATAGTTTCCATGGGCAACGTTGAACAATATTTATTGGTTTAAACTTTAAAGACAGCATGGGCCACAAGTACAGATTAAGTGTTGAAGCTATCTATGGAAGTATAGTGGAACTATTGTCAAGCGAATGAAATATACAACATCAAGAAGCGAACCTACTTTCAGGAAAGAAAAAAAATCAGCTTATAAATAGAGCGAGTGGAATGATGTAATCGCGAGAGCACATACATTGGCGAACTTATTGGCAAAGTCCTTCAGATTTCTTATGCTGTGTAACGTATAAATAAGGCCAAATGAATTTTTATCTCTCTGCCCTATATATATACAAAGAGGAACACAAGAGTATGGTGGATATTAAATAAGGGTAAAGTTGAAAAGTTGTTGGATTTTAGATAGAATTAAGGTGGTTTAAGTTTTTTTATTTATATAAAACTAGTTGAAAATACCTTAATTTTAAAGAGGACCTGGTGAGTAATCTGCAAAATTTTAATTCATTTTAAAGGCTGAATTTTTCATTGATTTTCCGCATTCTTTAATACTATATTGAGTTACTTATTTCGATCATACATATATATAAGAGCTAGATGAATTTTTAGAAAGAATTAAGAATGTGCTTTACACCATTTTAAATTATTGTTTATATTTGTCTTTTTTTTCAAAACTAAGTTATTTTACCTATAAATTATTATAAAATCTAATTATATATCACATATATTAATATAGGGGTCTATTTGACTTCATTAATTTTAAAAAATTCAATTAACTCTTATTTTCTTTTAATTAATACGCATACGGGATGCATGATTTGTGGAGTATTTTAGTTTAATGAACGATCACAAATGAAGGTAGCTTGTCCGTGAGAAGAGGGGAATAGATAAGGAAGCCAATTGATAAATGTCAATCCGTCCCCTATTGTCATTTTCCTCACTTTTTTCCAGTTATTATCAAGGACTCATCTTCCATAATTAATTTCTGGATTTGGTAAAGACTGATTTAATTTTTAACAATTTTTCCTCGGGACAATGAGTTGACTCTTCTGCTTTCTTTTTTGAAGAAATTTTCATTCATCATTGCGTTAAAATTACACATTCAATTATCGTCTGGTACATGTTCAAGACAAAATATCAGAAGAATCCCCTCACCAAATCCTCTCCAATAATTTTCAATTACCCTATCATTCTCTTCCTTTCAAATTTCATGCGTGACTCCAAATCGTTAATCATGATTGAATGACAACAGTCTATTTCTCAACGCAGAAAAAAATTATTTATGTCATAAAGTACTTACAATGTTTATTTCTTTTTCTTAAGAAATAAAGTTATACTCTCTCCCTCTTCTTCTTATTATAAAGCACCAGATAGAAAATTTTGTGGTCCCAAATATGAGGTACCAACACGCCAATATTTTTTTTTTCTATTTTTTTTTTTTGGCCAACAGAAATCATTTTATTAAAAGGAGAAGGGATTGAATCCCATACATCTGCCAATGAATGGCAAGTACAAAAGAGGTGAGCTAACTCGCTCCAAAAGAATCAAAAGAAAGGCAGCAGATGTGGTGTTAGCCAATGCCTTCTCGGTCTTCTCCTAATACTGGTTGGCCTTGAATATGTGATCCAGTCTGAGCTTCTCGAATTAAGATAGGTGCTAGAGGAGTTGGTGATTCCAAAATCAGACCGGTAGGTCCCATCTCCCTTGAAGCCAGTGCCGCTAAACAGTCTGCGGCTTGATTCCCTTCGCGAGGTACAAGAGAAAAGGATATCATACTTCGAGTAAGCAGCAGGTGGAACACATCAGTTAAGCTCCCGTGACACTGCCATTCACAAGTTCCAGCCTCTCTGGTGGTTACAGCATGAAAGAGCTCTTTGTTGTCCAGTTCAATGATAACTGGGGTATCTCTCCACAGCTCAGAAACTCTAAGTGCTAGCATCAATGCTTGAAGTTCTGCATGGAAGCTGGAGGCTGCATGACAGCTCTCGGCCCGTCCCCTCAGAAAAGTGCCTTCACTGTTTCTACTCACAACACCCAGTCCCCCTTTCTTGGTCTTTCTACAGTATGCTCCATCACAGTTGACTTTGATGGTCCCCGCCGGGGGTGGTGTCCATTCATGAGGTCTGCTCGGTTCCTTGTCAACGATGTGGTGGTCAGCAGTGCCCTTGGCCGCATCAAATTCCCACATAGCCTTGTTAGTAATCTCCACAGCTTGCCCCGGGTGTGGATCGATCTGTTCAAAGACCCATTTGCACCGCATTTTCCATATTGTCCAAAGATGAGTCGCCACATAAGCTTGCACAAACTCATTGTCTTCATAGTCACGCAGCAGGCTCTGTTCTAACCATTTTTCGATGCTCCTAACATTATACTCATCCACCCTGATGCCAAGGCTACTACCAGCCCATGCTCTCTTCGCCCAGGGGCATAACAGCAAGGCATGCTCAAGTGTCTCAACTTCCTTCTCACATATGGGGCAGTAAGGATGAGCTGCACAGTGACGCCTATAGAGTGCTTCATTTGATGCTACAGCTTTATTCATGATGCGCCAAATGAAGTGTCTAATCCTCGGAATCACCTTGATTTTCCACAACTTGGTCCATACTCTCTCATCAAGAACCTGGGACGATGAGGCCTTACTGGATGGTTGAAAGCGCACTTTCCCCTTCCTTAATCTGTATGCCTTACGTACACTATAGGTCCCACTTTTGCTGCCTTTCCAGTATAGCTTATCATCTCTGCTGTGTTCAGACAAAGGAATGTTACTAATCTTGGCAGATTCAGAGGATTCGATGGCACTGGCAACCGGGTTTAAATTCCATCTTCTTCCCTCAATTAACTCGGCCACCATCATGTGCTGAGACACCATTGATCCCTCCTTTGGTTTGAGTAGGCCATTCGGGTTTTCCGCAATCCAAGGATCGTTCCACACCTCTATATAGTGGCCTGTTCCAATTTTCCAACACAACTCATCCCTCAACAGTTCCCTCCCATGAATAATACTGCTCCAGCCCCAGGATGGTCGCCCCCCTTTTTTGGCTTTCATGAAAGATGTGGTTGGGAAGTAAAGGCTTTTGAGAATTCTCACCCACTTTGCTTCAGGAAATTGGAGGATGCGCCAAGCGGTTTTGGCTAGTAGTGCATCATTAAAGCCCTCAAATTCCTTAAAACCGAGTCCTCCCTCATTTTTGGGTGTGGTCATGCTTTGCCATGCTCGCCAATGAATCGAGGATTTAGTAGTGGAACTGCCCCAAAAGAAATTAGAGACCAGGCTATCAAGTTCCTTGCAAGTGCTGGTGGGAAACTTAAAGCAGGACATGGAATATATTGGGATTGCATTTATGACTGCCTTTATCATCACCTCGCGGCCAGCAAAGGATAAGCACTTCCTCTGCCATCCCATCACCTTTTTGCCCATTCTATCCCTCACAAAGGCCAGTGCACGTTGTTTTGAGGAACCCCAAAGAATTGGTAACCCCAGATATTTGCCGGGGTCCTCCACTTCCTGCACACCCAAGCATCTAGCAATATCTTCCTTACATTCCCTTGGAGTATTCTTTGAGAAGAATAGATTGGATTTGTCTAAATTAATTTTCTGACCCGAGGCCTTACAGTATTGTTGTAACAGAGCAGCAAACTTGCCACAGTTGGTAGAGGTAGCTTTGAGGAAAACTATGGTGTCATCGGCAAACATACAGTGTGTGAGCATGGGACTTGATCTGGCCAGCTTTATTCCTTGGAGGCTGCCGTCTTCCTCATGAGTAGAGAGCATTGAGGATAGAACTTCAGAGGCTATGATGAACAGATATGGTGAGAGTGGATCCCCTTGGCGGAGTCCACGTTGTGGTGTGATACTGGTGATTGTCCTACCCGAGAGCTGTACATTAAAGGAGACACTGCTGATGCACTTCATTATCCATCTCACCCATTTCTCGCAAAAATTCATCTTCTTCATAACCGCTTCCAAAAAGTTCCACTCCAGCCAGTCATATGCTTTATTCATATCCATCTTCAGCGCTAACTCATACTTGTTACCAAGCCTCTTGTTCCTTAGGTAGTGAAAAGCCTCATGTACGACAATGCTGTTATCTTGAATTAATCTATCCGGTACAAAGGCCCTCTGAGGTTCTGAGATGCAACAGTCTAGCACACTCCTCAATCTGTTGGCTAGGATCTTCGCCACAATTTTGTAGGCAAAATTACATAAGCTGATAGGGCGATAGTGGCTCACAGTCTCTGGATGCTCAACTTTGGGAATAAGTATCAAGTTAGTCACGTTGACATCAGCAATGAGTTCGTGCTCCCCTTCAAAAAATTCTCTAACCATTCTACCCACTGACTCTTTCACTTCTGCCCACGAGTGCTGATAAAAGTGGCCATTGAAGCCGTCGGGGCCTGGTGCTTTGAAAGCCCCGAGGTTGAAGGTGGCATTTTTGATTTCCAGGTCAGTCACCGGAGCTGTTAGCCGTTCATTCTGCTGGTCAGAAATGCTTGGTTTCACATAGGCGATGACTTCATCCGGTAAGTTTGGCTCACTGCTAAACAAGGATTGGTAGAAATCTGCAATCAGTTGCGCAACCCCTTCCTCACTTTCCACCCATTCTTGCTGATCTTTGAGTTTAACCACTAGATTTCTCTGTCGTCTAATCACTGTTTTCTTGTGAAAGAAGCCAGTGTTAAGATCCCCCGCCCGTATCCAGTTGGTTCTGGCCCTCTGCCACCAATAGAGTTCTTCTCTTCTCCAAAACTCTTTGAGGTCTCGTTTAAGTAACTGCACTTGCTGGACAGTATCCTCAGTGTAAACATCCTTCTTCAAGGTTTCAATGCGCTTGATGATGGTAGCGGAAGCCTTACTGCTATTTGGGAAGGCTACTTTACTCCACTTAATCAGCACTTCACGGCACTGATCCAGCTGGCTGATAAAAGCAACTATCCCGTTGTGAGGTCCAGCTGAGTTGCAGGCCCAACACCTTCGCATCAATTCTTTAAACTCAGGGTGTGAGGCCCATGCAGCCTCAAACTTGAAAGTACGAGGGGATTTGATGCCGACAAAACATAAATTCACCAGGAGGATGTGGTGATCAGATGCTAGCGGTTCCTTGTGGATGACAATAGCTTGCGGAAAGCATTCCTTGAAAGCCATGTTGCCCAGTGCTCTATCTAGTCTCTCCTTGATGTGGGCATCCCCAATTCTCTGGTTACACCAAGTGAAACGCGAACCTTTTGCTGCGATTTCCATTAGCTCACAGTCGGACACAACCAGCTGGAAGTTGATCACCCGCCGTAGCACATGGGGGTTCCCTCCCATCTTTTCCCCTTGAGACAGCAAATCATTGAAGTCACCCACACAAAGCCAAGAACCCACCATTGAACTAGCCATCCTTCGCAACTGGTCCCATACGAGCAGGCGTTCGCTTTCTACAGGGGGGCCGTAAATGAAGGTTATATAGTTAGGGAGATTGAGACTTACAGAGTCAACCTTCGTGTGAATCACATTTTTGGAACTGCTAATGATATTGACCACGACACTCTCCTTCCACCAAAGAGCCAAGCCGCCTCCTTTCCCTATGGGGTCAACATACCAAGCTTCTTCAAAATTAAGTGCCCTGCGCTTCCTTTCCAAGAACTTCCTCTTTTGTTTAGTCTCCATTAAGAAGACTACCAGGGGCCTTTCCTTCCTAACCTCCTCCTTGAGGTTTTGAATTGCCAAGGCCGCCCCTAAGCCTTGGCAATTCCAAGATATGAGACTCATGGCTGCGTGGTGGCTGTTGTAGGACAGCCACCAGAGCCGTTGGTTGTACTTGAGCCAAGCTCGTCGTTTTCCTGCTCCTCTCTCATAGTCAGCCATTCAATGGGGAAATCAATTTCTGTGTTGTGAGGCAGTGTTACTTGTGAGTTAGCTCCCCTAGCCTTTCCCCTTATCTCCTTCTTCACCTTCCTTACAGTGGTTTTCCTCGGTGTGGGTCTACACACAGGATTTTGGTTGGGCCGGTTGTTTTCCGCCGTGAAGAGCCTCCGCTTCTTACATGGCTCAGGGGATTCTGGGTCTTCCTCAGCATTTCGTTTCAGAGAGCACCCATCCAGTCGTTTTGCCATATCGGACATAGGGGATAATTGGATGTGTGGGCTTGGGAGGTTGGTCCGGTTCCCGATTGGGCTAGTGGCTTCCTTAGGGTAACTTTTGGGCCCCTTCTGCTTCCTATCCACTTCCCTAGTAGGCCCAATCTGCACACTCCTTGTTTCCTCCTGGTTGTCTTTCACACAGTCCAAGCCTGGCGAGAAGGCCTCTACTGCCTTTTGTGGGCTTATTAAAGTTGGTTGGGTTTGGGCTTCCACCAACGAGACAGGCCCACCATGACCTTGCTTTGGCATTCCTTCTGCATCCACAGATCTTTCAACAGTCTTTTGTGGTTGACCCCCAGCATCCTTGACCCATAGCATAGGTGTAGCCTCCTGCACAGCCTCTCTACATGCTGGCGTGTTTTCCTGCTGAGGGTTTAAAGCTGCCATATCCTCTGCATCACATATGTACCTGACTGTCTCCCTGCGTCCCCCACGCGCTTGATGGAAGTGGGGTTCAAGCTCCTTCCTCTCCCCTCGACTATCTTCTTCATCCCAGCTCCTCGAGAACTTCACCATGGCATCTTCAATGTCTCTCTCTGCAGGAATCATTAACCATGGACCAAACATTCTGTCTCCCCTCTCATCAGTGGTGGTTGGTTTACTGCAGGCTTTAAAGTCATGCCCTACAAAACCACATTTAAAGCAAAATGATTGGAGCCTTTCGTACTTGACTGAGACCCAAACCTCCGAGTTGTCCGGTCTGTTGGTCCAAAAGCCAGCTACCAGAGGCTTATTAATGTCAAGTAAGACTCTGGCACGCCCAAAACTTCTGTTAAACTTTTCATTCGTCTTTGGTTTCTCATACCACACAAGTTCACCGACTAAGTTCCCCATATTGAGGATATTTTCTTCCTCCTCTAAGATCCCCATAGGCAGGTTGTGGAACTGAACCCAAAAGGGGGATCAATCAAAACATACCTCATCATACACCATGTACTCGGACCACTCTTGAATACTCATCAGCATGCCATTGATGGACCATGGTCTCCCTCGTAGCAGACGTTGTTTATCCGCTAACCTGGAGAAGGTGAAAACAAAGGCATCCTTTCCCTTCTCAACTATCTCTGTCTCTTCCCCCAGATTCCACCCTTTACGTATAGTAGCTACAACCGATTTCTTGTTAATACCTTTGTCTGACATAACCTTCCCTATCAGCATGTTGCTTGGACTGTGCGAGTCGTTCTTCAGCTTCCATACCGCTTTTAGCTTCAGCTTACCGTTGCTCCGGTTGTCCTCCAAGTTTGCCATAGTGCAAGCTTAGAACACGATGAAAGCACCGTACACTCTTTCTCCTCCCCTCTACAAATGAGAGAGGAAGAGATTTTTACCAGCAAGTTGCAGTGGGCAACTGCCGTACACTCACCCACCCAAGATGGTGGTACTCAAGAGATCTCACAGGGAGAGAGAAAACCTCAGAGCGAGGGACTCATTTTTTTTTTTTTTTTTTTAGAAAAAAAAAAAAATTTCTATTTTACCATTGTCCTTAGTTGGACTTTTAAATTAAAATGTTAGGTCATATCATTTAATGGGGTGTGAAATCAAAAGAAGTTGTCAACTCAACCTAAATTTTATAACTTATAACAATCATCCCTTAATTTATAAAAATTGGTAGTTGGTGTCTTATAATATTAGAGAGATCAGAGTAACATAGACCAAGTTGCTGCTTTTTTGTTGTTTATGTTGCTACTTAATTGATAGATGCAAATCTTGTCTTCTCGTTAAATTAGGGGGATAAGCTCATCTGATAACATTTTGTGCCAAGACGAATTGCACCTTCCACCTACAAGTTGGTTTCCAAAACCCTCAGATGTTTTACCATTACCCCCGACCATTTGTTGGTTGATTCATCTTTGCTTTCAAATTAAATAGTATTCCTTCCCACCTGAAAAAAATTGATTTATTGATTTGTCATCTTGTGCTTTGGATTCAATTAAAGCATAAAGTTCAACTTCTGCCATTCATACACGTGATCTAGCACGTGACTTAACATTTTCTTTTATCCTGTCGTTTTTCTTAATTCTTTAGAATATTCTCCTATTCTTATATATGTACAGTAGTGTGTGTGGACGAGGGAATGGGCAAAACATAGTAAATTTATTCAGGAGTTAAGGTTAATATTACAGTGGATTATTGACAGATCTTAATATTTATATAATTTTATAGGTTAATTTGTGGTTTTTAATATATTGAGATGGAATATTTAGGCATTATTTGAATTAATTAGATTATATTAATGGTTAGAAAAAGATGGGATATTTGAAAGAGATTTTATGATAATTATAAATATTGATATTAGAAGAAGAAAAAGGCAGTATTGTTTTATTGGATATTAAATATATTATATTCTGCCTTGATTAGATATTATTTTATCCCAAACCGTGCAGATCAATTGGAAAGATGAAGATATATTAGGAGAAGCATTCAAACGTGGAGCAATGGAGAATTAAAAGGAATTCACGTTGAGTTCAAATTCAAAAGGAGGAGACTTCTTCTATCATTCACATGAGTGGCACACGCAAGAAAAGAGGAGAGCACGCATAAAATATGGTTGAACAATTCAAAGAGAAGCATAACGTTCAGCATAACGGCTATAGGGAGAAAAATATGGAATGGATAACAATTTCTTTTGGATATGCATTTACACATTCAGTTGAGAAAAAGAAGGGAGAAAGGAGCACCCACATCCTACACGCATATCAACATCTAACAACCATCTGACGCCATATATACACACCACACTCACGCATAAAAAGAACAACTTCACACCATTCCATTTTCTAATATTCTCACACACAAAAATATCTTTCTTTCACTAATCACATGACTATCTTCTCCATGACCTCCAACAACTAAATCTCTTGTTCTTGATGATGGGAGCAAATGAAGGAGCTTGAATCTTATCTAGGGGAGTTGTAGTTCTATCCCTCTTCCTTTCTTACATTTATGCTTTTCTAGGGTTCTAGGAGTGTAATTGTGATATTTGTATTAGGGATTGAAACTACATTTATATTGTTTATGTTATTTCATTCTTGTTGAATATTTGATTTGATGTGTTTTAGCTTTGAGATTTATAAAATTTATGGGTTCATGATTTTGTTTTTCTCTTGGTGAAAATTATGTGCTAGTACAAGGTGGCTTGGCTAGTGGATTGTGGATCAAATTTATCTGCATGCATGAAATGACATTAGGATTTATTGATTATTTTGTGGCATTAGACGTCAATCTTGATTAGCTTCAATTTATTATTTGGGTGGCCATTAATAAATTGAAGCTGCAAGATTAATTTAGAGCAATTGTGGGGTGGCCCAGATTGTGGATCAAAAGTCCTTCATAATTAATCAATCCTTAGGTTTAGAGCTTAATCAACTTAGATTTATTTAAGTAATGTTTGGGGTTCCAACACTAGTTAAATTAGTCTAAGCCTAGCCTAGAGGGGTCCCTCTATGGTTCAATTTGAAAACCAACAATATTAATACTCCCTGAAAAATCTTTTGAAGTGATGATTTCTTAAACTCCCATCCGTCAAGAATATCATAATCATATTTAATCTAAACTCTCTTTTATTCTAATTTTTATCATATAAAATATTTCCCAATTTCAACTAAAAGAACTTTCTTTGATTTCAACAAGTTTTTCATCTAGTTTCTAGGGTAATTGATTACATTTTTAGGCTCCTCAAAGAGAACGATACCCGGGGGCAACTTCCGCTTACCCCGAGGTCCATAAATATCTTGAAGGAGTGGTCTCGAGGTACTACACCGACCCGTAAATTTGGTGTCCTTCAATTATTATAATTTTATTTTTCTCTCTATGATATTAAATCATGGGTGAGTCCCAATAATTTTTTTAGTAATGTTTGTCTGCATAATTTATAAAGACTTAATTAAATATAGGTTTAAATATAGGTTTATTAACATTAGAGGTATGTTTAACAAAATAATAAACATTAAAATTTGAAGTATCAAAATCAAAATTTTAAAAATCAAAATGAAAACTGACAATAACGAACTGAGTCATTATTTGTTTAAAAGATGAAAATAAACACTTTACATGGGAGAAACCATGGTTTAAAAAAAATACCCAAACCCACGTCAAAATAGAAATATTGCTTCTCATATAAACACTTAGGTTTCTTTAGACGAAACCGTTATTGGAGATAAAGAAATACGATGCAGAAAGATAATACTCCCTCCGTTCCTAAACATAAGATTACTTTGGGGAAGTAGATAAGTTTCTAAATATAAGATCACTTTCTATTTTATCTCAATTTTGGTCCAAATTACTCATATACTTCTTAGTTCCCTCACTTCTCTCTCAAATCCCTATTTGTCTTTTAAATTTAAGTGAGGGGTATTTTGGGAAGATCATGTAATCCTAATTCATTGGAAAGTCTTCTTTAATCTCTCCAAATTAGCCAAAGTGATCTTATATTTAGGAACGGAGGGAGTATCATTATATTGTTGCACATAATCTTGATAATAAACAAGAAAAAAATGCTCATATAGCTTCTCTCCTTTTCCAACATTATATTTCAAGCATAGTTATTAATTTACATAACTAAACATGAAAAAGTCATTCTCATTACAATTACAAATCTATAAATACAATCAATGGGTGTGTTTGGCTCGACTTGTGAAAAAGTGGTTTATTTTTAAGTTAGCTTATTTTTAAACTGACTTATTTAAAATAAATTGGGTGAAAATAAGTCCAGCTAAACATAGAAAAAAGTCATACAATCAAAATACGTAGGCTTATAAAAAAATCTAGCTTATTTCTCAAAATAAGTCCAGCCAAACAAACTAAATATCAATTTTGAAAAAAATTAAATTTTTTGACAAAATTTATTTCGCTTAAAATTTGTCATGCATCTATCACAACAAGAGTAGCCAAACACGTTTTCAAAAGATAAATATTTTTTAAAAGTCAATCCAATCAGGTTCTTCAGTTCAGAAAAAATCCAATCAAGTTCTAAAAGCAATAACCATGGCCTAACAAAACCTTTGAAATTTTATCAATAAGAAGTTCTACTATTAAGAGAAGTTCATGTGACAAAATTTAAGCAGAGAATTCCACCTAATGAATATAAGTAAATGAACTTAAGTTTTGTCCATTGAAATCTACATAATATTCAGTTAAAAAAAACAATCTACATAATATATATGGCCATATTTTTTCAATGTAAAACTGTTTTTTTTTTTTTGGGGGGGGAGGGGGTATACCGTATAAAGGAATTTAAATATATGATCAATTCATAAAAGTGAGTTTGTTTCTAAATATATATAGTATACACATTACTAATTTTTCTCAACATTTCCATCATATTAATTATCTTTATCTCATTTGATGCACCTTAACACAATAGACAAAAAAAATGAAAGGTGGAAAAAAAGTAGGTGGTTATGATGTTTTAATAATGATATCATACAATTTTAATTAAAATAATTAATATAAACAAATCAATCACATAATGGATTGTTTGATACAACTTATGAAACAAGGGTTAATAGGCAAATTCCCCTTCGAAGCATAACAAAAGGTGCAGATTCACCCCTGATATATTTTTCGATGCAATTTTACTCTCGAAGTAAAAATTTGGTGCAATTTAACCCTTCCGTTAGACAATCACTTTAACACCGTTAATTTTAATATATGTGGCAGATAAGTTGTCACTCTAGCGCTTACATGTATGCCACATAATAAAAAGAAATAAGATAAAATAATAAAAAAAAACAAAATTAAACAAAAAAGAAAAATTCACTCCCCCACCACCACAACCCCATCCCCATCCCCATCCCCACCACATCCCCACCCCACCCCTCCCTCCACTGTTCACACCACCGCCCCACCACCCCCGCCGCCACCGCCCCACCCTGCCGCCGCCGCCCACACCCGTTGCCGCCGAGTCACCGCCGCCGCCGCGTCACCCACTTCCCCTCCACCCTCTCTTCCTTCCATTTCCCTCCACCCACAACTCACCATCACTACCACTCTCTCCTCCTCTCAACCTCTCTCCTCCTCTTCACTGCAAATACAACAATCCAACTCCGATCGTCTTCGGTTTGTTCTCTATTGCACTCTCTTTCCTTTATCTTTGCCTTCGATTGTTTTTTTTCACCTTGTCTGACCAATCTATCAGTGTTGGTGGTCCGGATTTTTCTGCAAAAGGAATGCTTTTTCTGGTTAATCTGTGTATGTGGATTCTTATGTTGAAGAGGAGGAGAGAGTGGTAGTGATGGTGAGTTGTGGGTGGAGGGAAATGGAAGGAAGAGAGGGTGGAGGGGAAGTGGGTGACTCGGCGGCGGCGGGTGTGGGCGGCGGCGGCAGGGTGGGGTGGTGGCGGCGGGGGTGGTGGGGCGGTGGTGTGGACAGTGGAGGGAGGGGGTGGGGTGGGGGTGTGGTGGGGATGGGGATGGGGATGGGGTTGTGGCGGTGGTGGTGGGGGAGTGAATTTCTTTTTTTTATTTAATTTTGTTTTTTTATTATTATTTTATCTTACTTCTTTTTATTATGTGGCATCCATGTAAGCGCTAGAGTGACAACTTATCTGCCACATATATTAAAATTAACGGTGTTAAAGTGATTGTCTAACGGAAGGGTTAAAATTAACGGTGTTAAAGTGATTGTCTAAAGTGATTGTCTAACGGAAGGGGGAATTTGCCTATTAACCCATGAAACAGTGATTTCAAAGTATAGGTTTTTTTGCCATGCCTACATACATAATGTTAGTTAAATGAACAACTGGTTCTGCTAGTGGTTCCACCATTGCTTGGTGTACTTCGACAAAGATAGGCATGAATGATTAATTAGTTCAAATATATAATGTCATTAATAATATTTTTTCTCTGGAAACCTTTTCGCTTATTTTATTCCTTTCTCATTTGACTTATTTTCTCCCCTTACACACATATACATGTTCACATTCACTTTTAACACATGGGAGCCTAGAAAAGGCTAAGATGGTGGCAAAATAAGCAGCCCTGGAATAATATTTAAGTATTTAACTAATAATCAACATCTCTAGGGTGCAATTAAATATGGAAAACTGATAATTATTTTCAATATGTATGATATATAAGAAGCCAAGGGAGTTAGAGATCAATCTAGAAAAAGCAAGGCCGGTAATGGATTTTTTTTTAAAAAAATGCAACTATCAAATCCAACTGAGAAGGATTGGCGGGGATTTGTTACATTTTATAATCAACTGAGATATTGTTCCAACGGATTACTTAATTGTTCTCCGACTTTTTAAGTTCCTTACAGAATGCAATAATTGGATATGGTGGTTCATTTCGGCAACGCAGGTTGATCTCATCTATAACCAGGTTCCATTAATCAGTATGGATAGACGGGATAGCTTAAATTTTTAAATTTATGTAATTTCTTTTCAGATTATTGGAAAAATTTAAAATTTGAATTTGATACTCCATTCGATCTTTAAAATAAATTCAAATTAATTTATTTTTATACATTGGAAACATTAAATAAACTACATAATTATATCACGTGTTACATGTTATTGGATTACTCATTAATTTATAAATAAATTTAATTAGTTTGAAGAATGAACAACACTAATTTCATATATGTACTTTAAACTGATTTATTTTATTTATTAATCTCCCCAAATAAATTCACTTAATCTATATGAAGAATTAAACTTATTGATTATGTATATGTAGCATACGAATGTATTTTAAAGAGGTAGAGACTAGAGAGTCGTAGTGGTTTTATATACGGCAATGCCCGGCCATCTTTTCTTTAAAATCATGTTTTGTGACTACATGTAATGCAGTACTCCTTTCCTTCTTTGATGCAGTGAGATCCAATTGATTTTTTAAGAGATTAAGTAAGTTAAATAAGTTAAATTAATTACAATATATTTGATGTATTATTAGATGATATATTGGGTCAAATAAATTAATTTTAAAAAAACTGACAAATTGATTTATAAATAGCTTACTTTTATTGTCCGGGATTTTCTGATAAAAGACAATTTTTAAATTTAGGAATTGACGGCGTTGTTCATATCACCATGTGTATTACTTTTACAATATATACCATAATTTGTACCTTGGTTCTGTTTCACATAAAAGAAGCAAAAATGTTGTTTTCAAGTTAGGATTTTGCAGTGTGTAAACTGGCATTAAATCAATCACACATACACTGCAAAGATTTACTGTACACACTACTCATATATATGCATGTGTATTTGTATGTGTACATATAGCTATGAATTAAAGGTAAATGACAAGTAAAATAATAATTTAATGGTATATATACACATCTATAATCAAAATAAAGTAGAGAGCTGGCCAAGACGGTAGTTCTTGAGTTTCTAATACCAAATCAATGCTTATGCCTTGTGCCTAATTAATCTTATTATAGCCACACCACAATTATTTTTAGCCACAAGTTTTCTTTTCGGTCCACGTGTATATAAGCACTCGACGTGCACATTATTCATATATAAGTAGTACACCCTCCAATCCTAAATATAAGACTCGGTTGATTTTTTAGAAATTAATGAAGTAAAATGAGTTAGTTAACATATTTGATATATTGTTAGATTATATATTAGTTTATAAGTCAAATAAACTAATTTAGAAAAACAATCCAGGTAAATCAATTTATACTTATTTAGCTTTCTTGAGATTCTTCATAAAAGCTAATCAATTAGTCTTATATTTAGGAAGGGGGAAGTAGTATATATATGATACACACTATGCTAGTGGAACTACTTAATATGGGATAGATACCATTACAAAAATAAAGTGAATCTAGAATTACGAAGACAAAAAAAAAACAAAATAAAGGTTCAAGATAATGATTCTGCTAATAATTTGATAATATGGAAACAACTTATTATCACAGACACACATCTTAAAACCAAAAAGTAAAATAAAAAGTAAATGATACGTTTAATTTCCCATACGAAAAAAGGCCTTTAAAAATGTTAAACTACCCTTGGATGCTCTTACACTCGATCAGTAATTTATGGGAATTAATTTTGATTAATCTAATTGTCACGTTAAAGATAATAATTCTGCTAATCTTTTAGGAGACAAGTTTTGTAAGAGTCTTAAGTCATAGGTATCCTCCTGACCTATTCGATCCGTTGTATTAATTCTTCAATACAATATATTTGGTTTATTATCTAATTTTTTTTACCAATGGTTTATTATCTAATTGAATTCAAATTCCCTCTACCTAAACTAAACTAGAGATGACACTTAATCAAGTCCACAGGAGGAATAGACTTCAGTGAATCATAAGTTAGAGACTCTGCCCATGGATCGTGGGTGAGCCAAACCCCTTTCCTAAAACCCATCAACAAGCATTGGGTGCAGTAGTAAGAGTATTGACAAAACCCAAGCGAACATAGAACCTTGGAGAAATTCTTGTTGGAAAGGGGTAATACAGGTTTGGGGGTTATTACCCAACAAAAGGAGAGAAAAAATGCTTAATCATGTAATGTACTGATCATTAACTAGTGGTGATCCCAACTCTCTCTTCATTTATCCATCTCTATCTATCTACGGCCTTTGCATTAACTTGAATAATGAAGTTATCGATGAACTATAAAATAATTGTGTTCAAACAAAATCCTGAGATGAGTAAACATTGTTGTAACCAATCATTAGATGATAAGTAGATAATAAGTACGTACTCCCTTCGAACTCTGACAAACCACAAGATTCTATCATCTTCACACATTAAAATGAGGTTTTAAACTGAAATTCATAGTCGGCTGATTTAATTTATCCCAATTATTAACTGTAAAATTTATGAAAAAAAATATTCAACATACAGTACAACACAAAATCAATCCACAGTTGTAATTCATTTTGTATTTAATTTGGACATTTAGAGAGAGATATATCTTGGATAAAGAGGTCATTAGTAAATGTTATTATGTATATGTTTAAATTATAGATAGCTATATTACAGTGAATGGCAGAATACTTGTTTCATAATCTGTTTTAAAGTATGTTTAAATTAAGATAAGACTCTCTTGGTTTCTAAATATAAGATCACTTTCAAGTTTCAATTTGTTCCTATATATAAGACCATTTTCTATTTTTTACCAACATTTTCCCAAATTAACCCTAAAATAATTCTTATCTATAATAACAAGCAAGAGATGGAGAGTAGGGGGTGAAGGTATATAGTTAGGATAAATTGGTAATATCATGTGTTAATAACTAACTTAACTAATATCATTAATCTAATCAAATTAGGAAAAATAATCTTATTTAGGAACAAAAATAATATTTAAGGTTAGTACTAATTTTGTATTATTATGGATAGTAACAAATGATTTAATTATAATATATGTTATATGATATTTCTGAAATATTTTTTCATTTGATCACATTTTACATAAACTTATAAGTTAGACAAACCAGTTTGGAAAAATTGAAAATGATGTATGTATTTTTAAATAAGATGAAAAAAATATATTTAGAACCAAAATTACTACTACACTAACTCTTATATTTAGAATTAGAGGTAGTATTAAAAAAAAACTATTGTAGTAGCCAGATGATTAGCCTTGGAATTGAATTTGTCGGAAAATAAGTCATTGCTAAAAAAATTAGCTACGGAATCTTTCATTTAACCATGAAATTTGTTGTCTTTACTAACAGAATTCCATCACTAAATTATATGAATATTTTATTGTATTTTTGTGTTCGTATAAGATAAGAATAACAACATACTTATAGTTGATAATGATAAATTATAGCAGAATTATGTAATTTGATTATATATATATATATATATATATATTATAGCTTTCTTAGCTTAATAATGTAAAGCTATAGCATTATGAGCACTTGTAGTTGTCATATTATACAAATTAAAGTTAAATGGAGTGCAATATAAAGAAATTGGGATCATAAGGAGGCATAATGAGATTAATAAGTTAATTAATTAATTAATTTGAAGGGGCGTGCAATTAGTGCATGTGAAGCGATGAGGAATCCAATGAATGAACAAAAATATTGGGACTCACTTTTATAGCTAGGATTATGGGTTAATCTACTGTCGTTTGTAGGTGTGACATACAATTACACGTTCTTGAATTGAGTATAAATATGTATGTATGCTGGGTCACGCCTTATTCTTGTGTCGGCAGTAGCCTAGCCATATCGATTCATCCCTTGATTTCCTGACCATAAAACCATGTAAAAGGCTTTGGCAAAAAGAATCATGAAAAGACAACGCAAACGACATCGACATCGACATCGACTTCGACATCGACATTATTCATGGTTACATATTGCTAATAAACAAAAAACTAGATATATAACAATTAGTTATATAGTCGTTTATAGTTATCAATGCTTGTTTTGTTAATATTTTCAAAGAAACTGCTCACACACACACACAAATATTATTCAAACAGCGTTTAGAAAAATATTGTAATAGTATACTCTTATCTTCAGGCAAAATTCATATATATTTTTTTGGTCAACGGGAAAAAATATATTTAAATATCACTCAGCATATGTTTTGCCACACCACTCAATCAATACATTTAAACGCAATTTTAACCTTATACTTTATGAAAATCTGCGTTTATATATCTACTATATATAAACCAGACGAGTCATCTATTTTTTTTTAAAAAAAATACATATATTTTTTTTCTCTTGTTTATAAATCTCTCTAGCTAACATTGTTGGTTAAGAAAATCTGTCTATAATTAAACTTGGATGGCAGAAAGAGCATGAATATTGAGATCTTTCAGTTTCAGTTGTTGATGATAAAGATTCCCTTATTTGGATCGAAACTGCATCACGGTCCTATACTGTTAAAGGGGGTTTTCATTACCCTTCAATGACAAATTTCAGAATCAACCAAGATTTGATCTTTTCTGGAAATTCTTATAGTCAATGTCTTTGATTTAGAAACAACTTCTCTTTTTATGGAAACTTCTCAATAAAGTTATTCCTTTATCGGATATCTTTTAGGCGCATCATTTACAGGTTGATAAGTTGTCACATTAGATGTTCAAATGCATATTCCATTAACCACATCCTTTCTTGTCATTTGGCTAAAGCAAATTGGTTTGTCTGTTTTTCCATGTATTCTCCATCTCATTTGTCTCTTAATGACATGTTAGTTTAACTTAAGTGTTTCTTCATCTCAAACAAAGATGATTAAGTTCTCCTTTAGAGCATCATTTCATTGTTGAATAACATCTAGCTAGAGGAAGCAAAATCAAGTTGTTCATGGAGATTTTGTTCCTCATCCGCAAGAAAATATTGGAGACTCTTAGTCAATTTTAGATTTCTTTGCTCTTACTTTTCAGGAGAAGGTCAATGTGACAGTTCACCATCAAGCCTCCGCTGCCCCTAATTTCTCAAATGTAGATGAGTGAAACTTTTTGGTCAAGAAATGAAAACTCCAGCGATCCTCCTATTGTCTTATCTTAGTATATTCCGAAGGATCTCTTCAAACTTTCGCCTGAAAGCACACTATCATTTCTGGTGAATTTTTTACCCTTGACTGCTTTTGTCTTGCTTTGAACTAGATACATTAATCTGACTTACCTATGGAGCGACTCGACATTTGGAATGTCCATAAGTGTAAGCGTTGACTTCAATTATTGGTTTCCTTCGATTAAACATATCAATGCTATGGATGTGCCTTTTAAACCCGCTCATTTACTTTTTTTTTTCTTTTTATTTACTTTTTGTTGATCAGTTTACTATTTTTTCTTTTCATTTTCATGGTTGTTAGAACTATCTAATTTTTTTAATTAATATCATTTTGCCTTTTTATAAAATAAGAGCGCCGATAATGAGAGATTGATGCAAAATATTAAAAAGGATTCCATAATTTAATTATACAAAAATTTGACATACTAAAAAAATTATATGCGACAGGGTACTTTCAAAGCACAATCGTACGCATATGTTTAAAAATTACCTGCATTGAGAACCCCAAAGAAACAAGAATGCAAATTGAGTGAAGGCCGAAGGGCGCTTGTATAATAAATTTATTAATATACGCGCAATTAAAAAACAAGAAAAAGAAAAGAAGAGATAGAAGGAATATAAGAGAAAGAGGATAAGGACAAGAAAATAAGTGTGTTAGGTGGTGTTTGTTTTGTGGGGAAAGGACCCAAAAAAAGGCAACTACAAATTAAAAAGAAAAAAAGGAAGAGAGTGAATTGAATTGCTGATGAAGTTATGGGTTCAAAACACTAAACATTTAGCAGTGCGAGACCACCAAACTTGTGTATGTGTATCTCATTCCTCGTTTAATTTCTTCTCTCAGGTTTTGTTGGGAAGTGTAATAGCTGCATCCAGATTTAATGGCTTTTTTTGTTTGTTTGCTAGTAACCTCAAAATGCGGTTTTAGAGAATGTTTGTCTTCCCCAATAGTTATACTCATGTATTGTCTTGCTCAGCTAGTTGTTCCATCATCATCATCATTTTGTGTCCATTATTAATTAATCACTTCAATTTAAGTCTTGATTTAATTGTACAATGTTCATCGAGGTTGATGCATGCATGTGTGTTGCGTGAAATAATTGTAGCCGACAAAATTTAGGAAATTAAATTAAAAAATCCATATGCTTGTGTCAGGGAGGTCAGATCTGTCAAAGAGATTGGGGGATTTTTTAATTTATCAATAAAAAATAGAGACAGAATATATATAACTTACTTTCTGAATGGTTTATTTGAGTTAAAATCACTTGTGCCATATTAGCACATGCATATCGATTCCCTCTCAATTATTGTAGAACAAATATGTTTGATGTTTCATAATTAATTAATGTACTCCATAGTCCATACATCTTTATAAGGTTATTTTGACAAATTGTGGTTTCCTAAAAATAAGTTAAAATTAGTTTAAAAACAAATGTGTAGAACATATACCCAATCAATTATTTTTTTAAAAAAAATAAAAATTTGATTTCGGTGTTTATAAAATGCTGGAAAAAGCCCGTTCAATTTTAAAGTATAATATACAGGTTTTTCCGTCTTTTATACAAAAGCTGAAAAAGGCAATTCATTTTTTAAATAAAGGGTGAAGGTGTAAAAATGATATTAAACTTTAACCAAAATTGCGTTTCTAATAGCGAGGTGCAAAAATAGTACTCAACTTGGGTCCAGATGCAAATATAGTAATTTCACTTGAGGGAAATAAAATTTAGATATGAAAAGACTCTTATGCCCCTCATTAATGAGAGAAAATACTATATTTGCATAAGAGAAATGGGGGCATAAGAGTCTTTTCATATCTATATTTTATTTCCCTCAAGTGAAAATACTATATTTGCACCTGGACCCCAAGTTGGGTACTCTTTTTGCACCTCGCGGAACTTTAGTATTAGAAACGCAATTTTGGGTAAAATTTAGTATCATTTTTGCACATTCGCCCTTAAATAAAATATACAGATTTTGCCAATGTTTCTTTAAGTACACACCGAAAAGCCAGTTCAATTTTTAAATAATATATAGGCTTTTCTGGCATTTGTTTTTAAAAACGTCGAAAAATCCTTTTTTAAAAAAAATTACCACATGGTTTGCGGTTCACAGGCGCAGCTATGGGTTCAAATTTTTTTTTTAAATAAAAACATAGAAGCTTTTCCGGCGTTTCCTTAAACGACAAAAAATCCTATTTTTTTATAAAAAAATAACGAATAGCAGCACTTTATAGGCGTTGCAATGTGTTCAATCTTTCTTTTAAAAAAATAATAGACAGACTTTTCCGGCGTTTGTGTAAAAGTTGAAAAAACCAATTTTCTTCATTAAAAACAAATTACCACGTGGCGACGCTTTTACAAACTTTGTTATGTATTTATTTTTTTAAAAATAATATTTATATCAAATGTCATGTCATTACTGATGTCACTTGGTTAACCCGGAAAGTGTTAAATTTATTTAAAAAATTACCATATAGCGACGTTTGTTAAACTTCGCTATGTTTAAAGAAATTAAAAAAATAAAATCAAAGCTTTCCGGTAGTTATTTCAACTATAAATTATGGTAACATGTTTCTCAATTAAACACAAATATTAGTAGGAAAGCTAATAAGATATGGCCCCTTCAAATCTAATGTAGATGATATCTATTTGATTATTTTTAAAAGGATGTTTTTTGAATAAGAAAAATTATGTTTTGAAAATGTGATAGTTAAGAGATTATCTTTATTTTCATTGTACCTCTATTATAATAACTTTTTTAAAAATAAATTTTTAAGAAATCCGAATCTGGACCACATAAATGATACTACCTCCGGTCCCTAATGTAAGAGTCAGCCGCCAAAAAAACGCTTCTTAAGAAAACATGTGAATGTTAGTTGGATGTCTGGAATTAATGCTTCTTTTCCAAAATTGCCCATATTTATTATGACACTTTTAAGAGAGAGAAATACATAACCATTAATAAATATGAAAGAGAGTTAGGGGTAAAGTAGGAAAAAATGCATTAAATGAGGAGAGAATGTGGGGTGAGCTCTTACATTAGGGACCAAAACCATTCAAATTTTGGGCTCTTACATTAGGGACCGGAGGGAGTATCATATTTGATTAGCTCTCCAAGCTAACTTGTTTTTTAACCCTTCATTTTTATTTTATTATATATTTGTTTAAACCCATTCCAAGTCCATATATTTTTTTGACAAGTTTTGGTTTAGTCTAAATACTTTTAAAGAATTTTGATTTTTTTGGTAATTAATAAAAGAGTTTTGGTTTTTGTTCAGTTTTAATACATTGACCAAATTAAAACTATTTAACTCCAATAAAATTACTTGTAAAATTTTAGGAATTTAAAATAAAATTTGTTCAAATTATATTTTGAAGGCTAAAGTATGTTTTTGATCCCATAACTTTGAAGAAAGTCATGTTTTGGTCCCTTAACTTTGAAAAGTGTGCTTTTGGTCCCATAATTTTGGGCAAAATCATCTTTTAGTTCTTTAACTTTGAAAAATGTGTTTTTAGTCCTTTTAAATTCGGTTTAAATATGTTTTTAATAATACCTTAAATTTGCACAAAGTCATGTTTTAGTCCCTTAACTTTGAAAAGGAAGAGACTAAAAACATACTTTATCCTTTTTTGAAAAGACTAAAAGCATTACTTTATTCAAAATTAAAGGACAAAAAACACATTTTTCAAAGTTAAGGGACCAAAAACATACTTTCTCCAAAATTAAGGACCAAAAATACACTTTTCAAAGTTAAGGGACTAAAACATGACTTTCTCCAAAGTTAGGGACCAAAAACATACTTTAGTCTATTTTGAATAATGAGAAAGACTTTTTTAGTAAAAAAAATTAAATAACTTTTCAAAACTTGGACAAGATATATGTACATAGGGTTGCTTCACAAACTATGTTTTTATATTTATAATAAAAACTAAAGATGCATATATAAAACATGCAAAAAACTACCTGACTCATCAATGGGTAGTTGGTTGAACTGGTAAGTGGGTTACAACCTCCGTAAGAATTAGAACACGTGTTTGAGTCCCGGGAAATGCTCTGATTGAGAGAGGGGACAATCTTGCCTATATACGCAACACTTCTATCCCTCGAGTCCGGATTAATCAGTTTGCAATAGGCACCGGATTATCGGGCGATATTTAACCAAAAAAAAGAAAACTACATGACTCATGGTTTGCAATAGACCTAGTTGACTTTTTTAGAAAATCTTATAAAAAAGCAAAATAAGTTAATATAAATTGATTTACCTAATTTTTTTCCTTAAACTGGTTTATTTTACCTATAAACTAATGTATAATCTAAAAATATATCAAATATGTCATGATTTTATAGCCTATTTCACAACCTTAACCTCTCCAAAAAAAAAGTCAATTAGGTCTTATATTTGGGACCGGAGGTAGTAACTTAGCTTATCCATTACATGCGAGTATAACTTCATAATATAAAACGATGAGTTATACATAAAATGGAGAGCATTATAATGGTAAAGTTGGTATAGTCGGGACCCGGAGAATGGGTATATAAAAGCACATCAATTTTATATATTGAATTAATCAAAAGATAGAAAAAGCAACGAATAATTATGATAAGCCAAGGTGCCTTTACGATTAATATGGAGAATATCATTGAACAAATTATTTTATATAAAAAGACAATGACATGGTTCAAGGAGAATATACGTTTTTCCGTTGTCAAAGTAATTATTACTACTAAATATGTGAACCATATATATTGAGTACAATTACATTGTGTGGATTCAGCTTACTTATCATCCTCACTCTCTCCTTGCGTCCAGGATTCTCCTATCTTTTTGCAATTGCTAAATCATATGTAGGCTATTCTTTCTTTCTTTTTAATATGACACCATTAATAAATATATTCGTAATTTCATTTTCCACTTTTACTAAAACAAAACGTAATACTTCAGGAATACAAGTAAAATATCCTCGTATATGAAAAATATATGCTTTGCACCTATATTTAAGTGCATTGCTACGGATCAAGCTTAGCTATTTACATGTGCAGTTCGCTTTTTATTTTTTGACACATTACATATTATTGTGCATTATTCAACAATGAATAGATTTTTTTTTTCATTGATGATATTTTGTATACCATAAGTACATATATATCCAATAATAATGCATTATATATTACTGGCAAATAGATAAATTGATGAAGAATATTGCACATGGAGAAGGCTGTCACGGATGTTTTCCCCTCAACTTTTGAGCACCTTTTATCTTTAAAATGACAATACGATGTTAACTCGAAGAATAATGGATCTTTTTTCTCTCCTTTTATTCCCAAGATAATTTCCGGGATTTCCTCTGATATATTGCTTTTCACGTCATTTCCTGGTTATAATTGTAATTTGTAAACATATATCATACTTTGATACGTTAAATCACCTAGGCATGAAAATATCATATGGAATATTTCAACATATACGGCAATAAATCCATATACAAATTTCTTCGTCAAGATATGCAATTTTGTTTTTTGTTTTATTGGTGATTAATTTGGATTTAATCTAAATGAAGTAAAATATAACTTTCTGTTCGTTTCATTGATAATAAGTACATGCATGTGCAATTTACTGGAGTGAGGTGCAAATTAAATGGAAGTGTATTTGTGGAAAATAATAGTCATCAATACTTGATTTCTCAAGCAAGTAAGATTGATATTCACTCTATTATCCCGATTTAATTTATCTACCAAACACACACACACACACACAAAGAGTGTGTGAGTGTATTTTGGGGCAAATTAGATTTTCCCTTATTTCAATCTATTGCTAAATCAAGATCACATCGCAAGCGAATTATAAGTGACATGATTTTGGTAAGATCTGTATAACATTAACACGCTACACATTATCGCATTATCGCACGTTGGATCTTTGATCCAACAGTCTAGGTTTAATATTTTTATATAAATGAATTTAATTATAATCATACGTACTTAAAACTCTAAAAAAAAATTAATATATATGTCGAAATTTTGAACAATTCACACCTGTAATAAAACAATTAAAAATAAATTTATAATAGTAGTTTAAATTTCTGAACAGTACTTGACAACAAAGTTTGATAGATCAAATATATTTATGAGATTTTAAGTTTTATTATAATTATATCCAACAACAACAGAGGCGGTGTATCTCACTATGTGGGGGGGTTGGCTGCATAGATCATACGATGTCATTGTACTCTATCGCTAACCAACTCTTTGACCGATAAATCTTGTTCTATAAATTTCGTCGAATATTTGTTTTCGTCTCCCTCTTCCTCTTTTAATTAGACTCCAAATTTTTTTTGTCTACCCTCCTAGCCGACGCATCTAATGACCTTTTTTGAACATGTTTAAATCACTTCAAATGATTTTCCTACAATTTTCTCACTAATAGTTGTCGCTCCAATTTATTCTCGTATATGGTCATTTCGAATCTTATCTTTTTTTGTATTGACCATACATTCATCTCAACATTCTTATTATTTTAGCTACCTCCATTATAATTATATTCATTTTCATAAAAGCATTGATTCTAGATCACTATTGCATCAAATATCCAATGGTGTCGAGGAGAAAGAGGGAAAAAAAGGAGGGGAAAGGAGAGGGAAAAAAAGGAGAATCCGTTTCCCACACGTTCACATTCAATTGATATGCATATCTATAAATAGATATAATTCAATCAATAATCATGCACTTCAAATTAGATTATAATCTCAAATGTAGAGTTACTTCTAAAGCCATGAAAACAAGGACGGACTTGCAATCAATAAATAGTCAGCAATTGTTTGAACTTATTACATCAATATATATTATACAAACGCGCAAGACAAGACTTTTTTTTTTGGCCAACGCAAGACAAGACTTTACTCATTGGAGATATTGAGCATATATATAAATAATATTGAAAACACGTGGACTTAAAAAGTTAGGAACCCTTTATGGTGTTTGGATTTGGATTGTACAAGTCAAAATTCCAATACACTTGCACACACTCGTCAACTAAATTAATTGCCACACACACAGAGCTAAAGGCTGTGCAAATTGTACAGATGGCTTCATAAAACTGCCACGTATATTCATATAATATAAATATCAAATACCAGAGTGATAGATGCATTACACACACACACATATATGTACATACAATTATATAATGTAATTCTTAATTTAAGGGGAATTGGTATCACCTTTTCCTGTTCCACTTTAAGATAAAGCAAAAGCAAGCGGGAGGGAAATTAGAAGGAAAAAAAGCAATGGCAAGAAAGGAAAATAACATCAAAGAAGGAAGATAGAAAATAAAAGGCAAAGCAAAGCAATAAAGAAAGGAAGGCGAAGGAAAGGAGAAACAAAAGACAGAGAGGGTTCACAGACCTCTAGCTAGCAACATGATTAAATATTTTTCAAATTGCACACAACACACACACACACACACACACACACACTTATATATAAATGGGACCAACAAGTAATATAGCAGTATATTATCTATTATATCGTTCCTCTCATATAGCTAGTACTACAAAATCAACGGAAGGAGGACCTCCTAAAGATTCTACAAAGACCTCTGTTCGTGAAGGAGCATATAAAGAAAGAGAGAGAGAGAGAGAGAGAGAGATTGAGAAGGAGAGAAGAATCATAAGAAGAAAAGGAGGAGGAGGATCAATGAATAGCAGAGGTCATCTTCTTCATCAGAGCTCACCAGTTCAGCAAATGATGGCCAACCCTAATTGGTTGAACATCAATAATATTAACAATATTCACCCTCAACAACCTTCTCCTTTCTTATCCTCTCCTTCCAATTTTCTTCCCAATCACCATCACCACCTTCCTTCCTGGCAACATGACCTCAACAATAACCAACAACCCCTTCCTGACTCTTGGACCCAACTTCTCATGTACAAATCAAATACTTCCTAATCTGATCTACATATTGTAATTGATATATATTGAAATTTGTATCTATTTTAATTTATTGTTTTGTTGTTAAAGGGGTGGAACGATGGGTGAAGAAGATAGGGGAGGCATGGGTCAGTTTCAGGAGGCGACTATGAATGCCGGCTTGATGGATATAAAGCAAGAGAGTTCAGTGAACAGCTATGCTTATGGACATGGAAGTAGCGGTGAAGAATTTCAGGCAATGAAACCATCTGGTTGGCCTCATCAAATGGTAGTTCCAGCTTCTTCGCCAAAGTCATGCATCACAAGTTTCAGCAGTAGTAATATGTTGGACTTCTCTAACAATCTTGCTGATGCTAAGCCTTCTCTCCCAGATCCATCTTCTGAGGTAAGATTAAGATATATATATATATATACCTATCTTTCCTATATGACAATATAGTTAACATTTTCAATTATATGTTCTGTGAAGTTGTTAGTCAAACTGTACAGACATGTTTTTGGAACTTTACCATCTCTCGATGCCTTAAGGCAGTATCTGAAAGATGGGAAATTTTGAATTGCAAAAAAAGAAGGCCTAAAAGTTGAGTTTAGAAAAAAGCCAAGACATTAGGTTCTTTTGGCACTTATGTCAAAGAAGGTGTTCTCTCTTGTGAGATAAATGTTCCTGGATTCTACATGAAAATTTAATTTTTTTTAGTTACTTCTAAATTAATCTGCTTGAATCTTTTTGAGCTTGCTTATTTAAATTATAAACTACTCCCTACAGTTCGTAATATAAAAACCCAAAATTTGAATGATTTTAGTTCAAAATATAAGAGATCGTCCTACATTCTCTCCTCATTTAACCTATTTTTTCCTACTTTACCGTAACTTTTTTATATTTATTTATGCTTATGCATTTTTCTCTCTCAATACTATCATACTCCCTCTGTTCCTAAATTAAATATAAGATCACTTTTTCTAATTTGAGTAAATTAAGAAAGTAAGTTAGGTTAGTTATTTGCACATGATATTACCAATTTATCTCAATTATATACCTTTATCTCCACTCTCCCTCTTTTGCTTGTTATTATAGATAAGCATTATAGGGTTAATTTGGGAAAAAGTTGGGAAAAGTTAGAAAATGATCTTATAATAAGGAACAAATTGAATTTCAAAATAAAGTGATCTTATATTTATGAATAACACTGAAAAAAAATCTTAACTCCAGACACCAAACTAACTTTTAAATGTTTTCTTAATAAATATGTTTTGATAGCTGGACTCTTATATTACGGACCAGAGAGGTGAATATAATCAGATAATTATACATAGAATACATTATGATTAAGTGATGACTTGTTTAATTTTCTTAATTTCTTAAAAAAATCAAATGAGTCTTAATTTTAAGAAAAGAGGAAATATACATAATATCAAGATAGTTCCTCGCTCATGCCTTTTATTTAATTGCTGGGGATTCGTTTTCCTCCTTTTAAGTCCATGTTTCCTCTTTGAACCAAGTTAATAATAAAATTGTTATTTTAATTCTCTGCTAGTTTTACTATTTAATCTTTCTTGAATGGGTAATTATGAAATGCATGCTGTCAATTCTAAAAATATAATGGACCAAATTTTCCTTGTCAAGGGCAATAGCAGTGCATGTGGTGGGGCAATGAAGAAGGCTAGGGTTCAAGCTTCTGGAACTCAGTCGTCTACCTTCAAGGTGTGTGTGATGCAAAAAAATAACGTAATATAAATACTATATATATATATATATATATATATATATATATATATATATATTGTGGGCAGAAATTTCCAAAACCTAAACTATTATTTAGGCTTTTGGATAGCACACCCACACACATACAGAGACATCATGTGGGAGTGGTAATTGTTGTCTTTGTGGTTTTGTCACTATTTCCAATCATGCTGATTCTTTGTCTGTTTGTTCCTCAGAAGAAGAATAATTATTCTCAGGCCAACTGAAACAAACCAATCCATGTGTTAAAACTAACTGTCAACCATGTGTGCCTGTCATTTTCTTCTCAATTTCAGGTCAGGAAGGAGAAGCTCGGTGACAGAATCACAGCCCTTCATCAGCTTGTTTCTCCATTTGGCAAGGTAACCCTTCTTTAATAATAAATCTCTTCGAGGGCAGGAAGAAACCCATAAGTATAATTGTATAAAGGGTAAAGTATACTTTTGGTCCCTTATGTTTGCATCAAGTTTCAATTTAGTCCTTTATGTTTAGAAAGTACATTTTTAGTCCTTTTTTGTTAACACCGTTAGTTTAACTTAACGGAAAATGCTAACTTAAAAATTTTAAATGATTATTTTATAATGAAATTGGACCCAAAATGATAAATTTTGAAAATATAATAATATTTACACTCAAATATTTTAATTTGAACATTTTTTCAGTATTTAATAATCATTTAAAATTATTAAGTTAGCATTTTCCGTTAAATTAAACTAACGGTGTTAACAAAAAAGGACGTATTTTCCAAACATAAAGGACTAAATTGAAAACTTGATGCAAACATAAGGGACCAAAAGTATACTTTAGCCTTGTATAAATAAAAAGCATGTACCTTTTTTTATTAGATACAAGCTATAATTATACTTTTATTTTGTCCTTTCCAATCTAATTTCAAAGTAAAAAAAAAGTGAATTTATTTGACCATAAGATTCTCTCACTTTCAAGAGGTTTTCGACTTTTTTTGTGTCAGAAAAAGCGCAAGACACAAAGGGTGAATGCATTTCCTATGTGTGAGAGATTTGAATTTTCTCTATTAATAATAAAAGAGAATATATTTATATAAGAGAATATGTATAATGCGGATGATTATTAAGTATTTACAGTATTTAGTGGGGGTACTTTTGCAGACTGACACAGCTTCTGTGCTGTTAGAAGCTATTGGGTATATCAGATTCCTTCAGAGTCAAATCGAGGTGATGTTTCTTTCATTCTTTTCTTACCAAACAACCATATAAGACTCTGTGTCGCTCTCTGTGAATGGCATGCTCGCTAGCTAGCTGTTAAAGCTATAATTCTATTTCCACTTTCTTCTTTCAATATTCCTTTTTTCTTGAAGTTCTCAAACTGCCCATCCCCCTTGGATTCTGCTTTCTTCTGCAGGCTCTTAGCTTACCATACTTGGGCAATACTGCTTCATCATCATCTAACATCAGAAACCACCAACAACATGCAGTAAGAAATTGATTTTATTCAACAACAATAATAAAGCCTTGTTCGAACAAGAAATTAATTTTTTTCAACTTAACAAATTATATTACACATACCCTTTTTCTGATAAAATTTTGGTCCTAATAATTTAGAACCATCATGTTTTTTGTCTCTATGGTTTCAAACCATAATTTCCAATTCATCTTATTTCTTTATTTCTAGAACTTTAGTTCCTAGATTTAAAAAAATAATTGGATTTTTTGCCCTTTTGAGACCAGAATTCATGGTTTGAAATAAATAGACACCAAAACCAGAATTGGAGTAGATTATAAGGACTCAACATTTTATCAACTTATTTCCTTCATCATTCTTTCAAGTGCATGATTATCATGTGGTGATTATCTAGTAATTAGTAAGTGATGGTTATTGATATTATTTGTTGTTAGGTTCAAGGAGAGAACAATTGTATATTCCCTGAAGACCCTGGTCAGGTATGATGACTTTTTCATTGGATCCATTGAAACCCCTTAAAAAGGGGTTTGGGGCTTTTACATTTGGAAAAGATGCTGCAATTTCTTATTCTTAAATGAACAAAGTAGATGACTAAAGGGACGTATCACCAGCTTTATTGGACTTAATATTATTATACTTAAATTAATCAGACACAAGTGGTTCATTATTTACTCTTTTACATCATTATAAAAAAGGAAGTGGTTAAGATAATGCCCATCTGATCTCATTGTTTTTCTGGCTATTCATCATCAGCTGCTGCATGAAAACAGCTTGAAGAGGAAAGCTACTGGTAGCAATCCACAGGTGACATTTCTTCCCTCTAAGTAATATCTTACTACCTCATGTCCATATACCAATTAACTTGTTTGAGGAAAATAATAAAACTAAATATACTTGTATATATAGCATATGCTACATACATACGCATACGTATGTACGCACATACATAATATCTCTCCCAAGAACTTATGTATATAATCAAATTAAGTTTTGAAAGTCGAGAAAATTAATTTAATTTGGTGGAAAACAAATATAAACACATTAAAATTATTTATTTAGTTTTCTCATTTTTCAAAATAGTCAATTGAGTTTTATATCAATAACTGAAAGTTGTAGAATAATAGAACATTGAAACATAAATGAAGCCATGTATTACACACACACACACACAATCACACTGATAATGATATCATTATGTACAGGAATCAAGAGAAGAAGGGAAAAAAGATCTGAGAAGTAGAGGGTTGTGTCTGGTTCCAGTACCGTGCACAATGCAAGTTGGGAGTGATAATGGAGCAGACTATTGGGCACCTGCACTAGGCGCTGGGTTTCGATAAGTTTCTTCGCCAGCGATCAATAGCTATCGAAGGAGTAGGAGAAGAAGCATGCATTCATGGAGATGCATCTAGATACCATCATGAGCAGTCAATCTGCTCAAAGAAATTTCCAAGGCTGACTGCTCATGATGCTATCCTCTTTCTTTCTCAATATCATAAAAAAACTGCTAGCTTGCTTCTTCCAACTCCTCTCAATTGATTCATTCCCGCTTCTTAGAATTCCTAACCTCCTCCTAATATTTATTTAAGCCCTACTTTATAATATCTTCTCTGTTATTGTATGTTAATTCATGCAAGCAAATCCAATATCAGCTTCCTTTAGTAGTATTATTATTCCCCTCATAATTTATTCTCCCTTTAGTTCTAAATATAAGACTCATTTGACTTTTTCTTTGTGGAAGTTATAGAAGTAAATTATACCACTAAACTATAACATGACACATGTAATTAGATCATATGCATGTTAGTGTATATGCATGTTAGTGTATGTGTAAAATAAATTAGTTTTGTTATAAAAAAATAAATTAGTTTTAAAGGAAAAAATAATTAGAAACATTTTAAAATGAGAAAGGGTAATTTGGTGGGTATTTGAGACCGGATAGAGTATCGTAATTATATTGATACATTGTCGCACTATATATGTGTGCATGTATCCACGTATTGTAGATTTGATTAATTAATGTGTATATGGCATGATCATCATCAATATTGATGAATGAATAATGAGCTCCATCATTAACTGCTCCTGTCCTTTTCATGCATCAATCCTCTCTATATATAGCTACTTCTAATGTTTTTTGAATCTTTATTTGAATTATAAGACATATTTGTCCTATGTTTGATGAACCTTTCATACCTAACTCATCTAAATTTTTCCTTCTCTCACACACACATGAATCAAGACAATCAAAGCTAAGCATTGGTGCGTTTTATTTCACATGTTATTCATTTTAAACATGCAGTTCATTAAATGATGTTTTTTTAGATTGTACGGTGGGTGGGTGGGTGGGTGTGTGTATAGCTTGTCGATCTCATTCAAGAACTTTTCTCTGCCAAATCTTAGTGAGTATTTAGCCATTCTTTTCATCACGTTAATTAATTAATAGAAAAATAAGAACAGAGATCAATTAAAGAAGTTTGGGATAAATAAGTATGGTTCAATGGCAAAATATGGTCTAAAAGTCATATTTCGTTACAGTCGGGCGCGCTCGCATAATGAATTATGAGGGAATGAATTGTTAATAAGGGACAAATTGGTACTGAGATTCCAAAAAGACAGTTAATATTAAATATAAATTTTAGTGAAATAACGTTGACAAATTAAATCTCATCCTTATCATTGATTGCAATTTGCATGAATTTAAATTTTGCTAGTTAATATTAGTATAGTCATTTATTTTAATTTATCCAGAAAAATGTTAATTGAACAATTTATATATGTTCTTGTACAAATAATTGGAAAAGCAAAAGGAAAAACAGGTGCGAGGAATTCAAAAACAAACACTCATCATCTTGGCTTGCAGCATGGATTTTACATATGACATGATGATGATAACGAGATCTAATCGATGCACAAGAGAATCAGATAGATTAACGACAGGAAATTAAAATGCATCTTATCCCTATCACGTCCCAATTATCAAAACAGTATTCTCAAATTATTGAGAACATTTCATCTCTATCAGATGATATCTTGGAAAATCCTAAGATTATCATTGATGATAATTCACTGTAAGAATGAGTGAGTGAGTGCGTGCGATTTACCATCAACGGTATCATTGTGCTCTCTAATAGTTTTAAGTGGTGGCAGAATAACTTTTATGTGTTATACTATTTGATGCACGACATTATATAGAGGAATTTAAAATTAGCTGGTTTGGTTAAAAAATTTTGTCATAAACGCGAGATATTTTATTAACAACAAATAATCCCAAAAATACCACCACTCAATGTCATTTCCATTGTCCATTTTAACGTTTGTTTGAGATGTTTGATGATGTGATGGCTGTCGTCCATCGTAGAGTTTTGTTTCTGCATGTCGTTTCAATGTCATTCTTGAGGTCGGCTTCTTGGTACTTTTTTTTTCGGCCAAACGTCTTCTTGGTAATTTTAGTTCTTACTGTATGCTTTTATGGTAGAGTCCTTTTCTTGTGTTATGATTATGGGCTAATAACAAGCTCTGAATGTTTTGTTTGGGTTGAGCCTGATCATGGCTATTGATCTTGATGATAGCTGGCAAGGCCTTTTAGAATCCTAGACAACAAGATAGTAAAGTAAAAGTTCTTTTAAACTGTTAAGCTCTTTTGAATTTAAGTGGGCCAAATCATTTTCACAAACATTGGAATTTCCATGCCATGCCACATAATAGAGTCGGGGTCCTATTGTTGATGGGCCGAAATTGATAAAGCGTTGTTTCAATAGAGCTAGATCTAGTAGACAGAGTTAATTTTTTTTGTGTTTTTTATGAATAATAGTAGACAGAGTTAATATATCATTTTACAATAATGTGACATGCAATCATTTGAGTGTTTTTAATAAGAGGCTATGCTTTTTTTTTATTCTTTAGTGTGGATTAAAACGAGAGATAATGGCAAAAATTTCTTTCCAAAATTTCAAAATCTCAAATTGGTCATTTGAATTGATACTAGTTGTTAATGTTTATGTTAATAAAGTAGTTAATACTTATATAGAAAAAATTATTGGAATTTTAAAATTGAAAGATATATTTTTGTATTTTCCCCTCAAAACAACATAGGAATTTTTTGGAAGGACAACAAAGTCCATGCCAAACCTACATAAATCAAGAGGTACGGACAAATAACACTACTTTATTTTAATCTTCATCAAGAATGAAAAATTGCCAAATGCTAATTGAGACCAAAGAAAATGACTTTAAGAAAGAAAAGAGGGAGAAAGAAACACGGACACGGACGAATTGGATCACGCGCGCCCATTCAACTCAACGCAGCAATGCCATTTGTAACGGTCAATTTGGCCGGCAGGGCCTGCACACATTTTGAACCATTTCAAATCACCAAAGTACCCCCCTCATTTCATCTCCTCTTTTAATATCCCATTCTCTCTTTGTGGAGGCAGTTTGGTCAAATTAGTGTGAGCACAGGGTGTTGCCCAAGTATACGAGGAATTCAGTTGTGCTATAGCTTTACTAGAATACATAATTTGTGTATTTATAATTTTATATATAATTTGTATTGCAATTTTTGGATGCCTTTCATTATAAATTTTTAACAAAAATACATACTTGATATTCAAACTTGGAAAATATGTTGTTACTCAAGTAAAACGTAGTGAAACTATTGCTTTTGAGCCACACATAACCATTAATTCCCCTTGAGCAAATTTGAATACCATTTGACCAAATAATAATTTATTGTTTTTTAAGCATCATACCAGGCCAAAATTTACAACTGTTAATGAATTTACAAGGGTATTTTAACAAAACAATAATAAAGTATTACGTGTGACTGAAAAATTTGACCAAAGGAACATAAACAACTTGAACTAGAATTTGTCCCGCTACGTAATCAAAACAAGAATTTGTCCGGCTAAATGTGGTGATAATTATGTTATGCGAGTATTGCCTCCGTTGTTAAAAAATATTGCTGTAATGCCCTAAAAAATCTTACTAGAGCAATACTAAATGAATAACAATTGATCACAACTAAAGATAATCTGGAAATTACTTCTTGATATTAATCAAATGAGAGAGTTACAAGATGTTCTTCTTTTACAAAGAATACAACATGTGCCTTTTTTAACACAAGACATCATATTTAAACTAAATTACATCCGGGATAACCGCCATAGCACGTCCTGGGATCATGCGCTCTGGTACTAGATGGGAATCCGTCCACGTGTCATCATGGGTACTCCCTACATCTGGCGACTTTATCTCCAACTGCTCAGGAAGTTGTCGCTTTAGGTACTTGGAAACGGTTCTGGATCTTATTCTGGTGGGCTTCTACAAGTTGGGCCCGGTCTCAACATGGGTCTTGACGATGAACCGGACAGGACATTATACTAGTTGTTAGGAGATGATCTGGTTAATAATTTGAATTAGCCACGTGTCGATGACCATTTGAAATTTGAATTAGTAAGAGAGAGAAGGCGGGTGTGACGGGTCACTACATTAACTCCCCCACAGCGACACGTGTCCGGTTTTGGCTGACACGGGTAGGTGTAATCATTCCCATCCGTTCAGATTTCAAAGGACTAGCCGTTGGATAGAGGAGGTTTCGATTCAGACACCTTCCCAAGTCCTATATATTTGACTCTCTCACAACTGCCTGTACTTTCACTTTCTCTTCGAAGTTTCTGGACATTCTGGTTTTCTCAAGAGATTTGATTCACATTCCTGCATCATTAACAACACATCATACTTTCTGGTAAGCGTTGGTCAGTCTGGTCAACTTAACCTGTTGCGTTTGTTTTATTTATTTCCATTTCATAGTTTTGCTTTGTCCGTTCTGGGGCGTTGATGTGCGAACGAAGTCAATGGGTTTCTCGCTCTTTCTCTCTTCTGTATTTAACAAAAATGTTTCTGGACATTGTTGCTTTAACATTCTTATGAGCGGGAACTGACTTGTGCGTTTTTATGAGTTTTTTATGGGGATTAACGTGGCGGCGTTTTATCGACCAGGATAGGAAGGCATGACGAAGGCTGGAGACGTTTCATCTTCTGGTACTAAGAAGGCTGCAACCAAGGGTTTCAACCCCATTCCCGCCGACTTGATAGAAGACTTACGGGATGGGAAGTTATTGGAAAGGAGGAACAATGATGAGGCTCCCATTATCACAGAGAATGATGTGGCCGCCCTCCCTGATGAACTGGGTCTTGATCGATCATTGTTGATTCGGGCGCCCAAACCTGAGGAGCGTCTAGACTGGGGTAGTGAGAACTGGGCTACTCTGGGCATAGACTATTTGAAATTTTTTCATGTGTTCCTCTCCCACCTTTAATATTGGAGATCTGTCGTTTCTACGACTTAGCGCCATCCCAGTTAATGCATATGGTGTAGTCTGTGGCCTTGAGTTTGGAGGTGATCACCAAAGATTGGGAGGAGAAGATTACTCTGGCGGAATTGCTTACAAGTTACAGCTTTGGTAGGAAATCCAGTGGGCTCTTCACCCATTCCCGGTTGGATGGGAATCCCTTGATCATTACTCCTTGGGACTCTGTTAGGCGTTGGAAGCGTAGGTTTGTGGTTGTACATAAGAGAAGTTTAGTCCCGGATGGTGGTCCTCTCAGGACAGAGTGGAACAATTTGTGTAAGTATACGTTTTTGTTTCTGGTTCTGGTCTCAAGTGTCTGGTGATATTTTGGGAGTCCTGTACTTGTATGATTTGTATTTTGATTGGTTTTCCATGCAGTTAAAGCCGAAGAGAGAAAGGTTCCCCTGCGTCCAAATTCTGAGGAGTTGATAGCAGCCATTATGGCTCTTCCCGCTGACAAGCGTACTTATATCAAGATCTTCAAGATCGGTATGGCTATCTATCTTCTAACTTGTTTTGTCAGGAGTATCGTCTTGTTGCGTTTTAGGCTAAGTTTCTTATCTCTGGTGTTAGGTGATCCTGACGTTCCCAAGTTGAAATTAAAAGCGGTCGATGCCGGGAAGAAGAAGAGGGGAAGTACAGTGAGTGGATCGAGCAGTGATGTGGCTTCCAAGACGATAGCATCTCGGATGAAAAGGACCAAGCGCGCCGTGACTGCGACTCCAAAGGGACTTGTTAATCTTGATCCTATCGTGGAGGAGGTTGACAAGCTGAAGGAAACTGGAGCCCTTACTGCGATCCCGGAGCCTATAGTTATGGATCTGGACGCGATTCTTGAAGTGGGTCAAGGGGAAGGTGAAGCATCGAAGGTTCTTAGTAACACTGGCGGGCAGGATTTGCTGGTTTCGTTAACCACTAGCTCCCTCAAGGTTTGTGGTGTGGTTTTTATTCTGGTTTTTGTTGCAGGATGCGATTCTACGCATCTTGTTCTTGTGGGTTTGTTATTGAGGCTTCTGGTTTTGATAGGTCAACCAGGTGGCTGATGCTGTGCGCAAGCGTTTCTGGGATCTGGAGAAGTCAGCTGAGACGCTTCGCGTGGAGCGAGACACTTTAGCAAAGCGTGTGAAGCATTTGGAATGGTTTGACAAGGAATGAGGAGGACGCAGGCGGATTATGAAGCTGCGCACAAGTTATACAAGGATGCTGCCGAGGCAAAGCTTCAACAGCTCACCCGGGATCTTGAAAATGCTAAAGGCGAGATAGTGGATGCTAAAGAGGAAGTGAAGCTTTCTGATATCACCATTGAGGGTTTGAATGTCACCATTGGGGACTTGAGGAAGCAACTCGCCAACTTGGAGGAGGAGAGGGATAAGAGCGAGAAGAAGGTTGAAGCCTTGGTTGAAAGGGAGAGACGGGAGGTCTCGAAGTTCATGTTATTTGAGCGCATTCGTATGGTAAAGGAGTTCCAGGCGGGAGAAGGTGTTAATTGGAATTTGAAGGAGTTGGAGCAGGAGTTCCAGGGTGAAGGCTACTCCATGCCTTCGTCTGGTGATAGTGACGAAGAATCAGGGGTGAGGAAGAGTTAATTCTCATCCTGAGATGCCCGGTTCAGACATGAAGCAAGCTCCTGACAACGAAGAAGGCACCGGGGACTCCCATGAAGTGGATGGGAAGAAGGCCGACGGGAAGGATGTTTAGATGTTTCTGTGTAGTAGTTTTCTGTGTTTTGTGTTACGGATTAGCTTTTCTGGTTAATGTTGTTTTTTTTTACTTATGTTAACTAGTTATGTTCTGTTGTCTTTTGAAAATGTAATTCTGACATTATGAATATAAGTTATGTGTACTTACTTGTGTATTCTTCTGGTGCTTCGATTTGATATCCGTAAACAGTTTGTAGATGCATCTTTCGGGTTGAGTGATCTGTTAGACAAACACGATCAGGTTATCACTACTACAAAAGGTAATTTAAACCACCATATTTAGACCACTTATATACATGTGGTTTAAAAAACTTATTTAAACCACTTTTTTAATATATGTGGTTAAAAAAATGTGATTATATAACCACTTATTTATAAATGTGGTTTAAAAAGTATAAGCAGTGACAAATTTGTAAATATGAGAACTCCCTAGAAAAATGCATTCATGATATTAATATCTTCTCACAACTTCAAGCAATGGCAATTCCCTTTCTGTTCTTCTTTCTTTTTGGTGCGTAATCTCTTCTCCACTTTCTCTTTTACCGGCTTAACATTGTGATATCTTGATTTTCAACTAGAACTAGATTCATCGTCACGATATCCAACTTAGTTCGAATTCATCTCCGATCTGAACTGAACCTTCCTCAATCAATTGCCTTCGACTTGTTCAACTCCGATCAAATTTCCTTCACTCCTCCGTCAACGACGAATTCCTGAAGGTTCGATTCCTTTCATTTTATTCCTTGAGACAGACTATGAACCTTGGTTCTTCAGTGTGCTTAAGCAAGTGTATTCTTCAGTGTGCTTAAGCAAGTGTATTCCATGATGTTCTTCTTTTGAATTCTTTTATTTGACTTGGATTGGAATACTGAGTGACATATACTTTTAGTATTGGAAATATTTTGCTATGATTTCTGTGGAATGTTTTGTGCTTTGATGCTTTCAAGTATTGAATTCTGTGAAGTGATTAATATTATGATGCTAGTCTAAGAAATTTTCCATTGTAATTGTAATTGACTTTAAGTTGATTTACCATGCAGGACCTTTTATCATGCTAGTCTAAGAGATTCTTGTTTCTTTGATTTGAGGTATTGTTATTTGGAGTATTAATGTACAAAGAGATGAACTACATGTTAATGTTTGCACACTTGGCTTAAACATTGAAATGATGAGGCTGCTGCATGCTCGCCTTATCAACTAACAAATAGTAGTTGGTTAATTTTGTGATGATTTTGCTTAATTGCATTCTACATGCTTTCATTGGTAATCTAGTTAGCCTTGCAAACTGTTTCACTTTAACATATGTAGCTGTGTGGGATAAAATTATGTGAGTAGATTATTATATACATATAGTGAGCATATAGAATTGTGTCCACGGGAGCTGTGGAAAATCACGAGTAGTGATGTAACTGGATAGGTGATGGATATATGAAGATGTGTCTGAAAATGAGGGAAGCATTAGCATGATGAAATTGCACACACACACAGAGTACACATTTGGAATGTATAAGGCATAGATGCATTATATATATGTAAAAGATGGGGAAGGAAATACAACAAAATTGAAATTGAAGATGATAATACACATTGACACATAAAAAGACGCGAATACATGATTGAAGAAATTAAACACAAGCATTGAACACAAGCATAAAGTAAACTCACAATGCTGGAACAAAAGTCAACTAGTTGCAAAATGTCACTACTACAAAAATAGTATAATCATTCTATGGTGGGCCTAACCAAATTTACAGAAACAAACACACCTCAGAGATATGCTTGCCAGATTTCTATTTACAAATTCTTCTTCTTTGGCCACAAAAGATTCTTTCTTGTGTTCTTCCTCAGAGGTTGACCCCGGTCATGTGTCATGACCAATTTTCAAATTCATGTATGATACATCCACCATCCTGGTTCAAGCATCTCCAAGCCTGTAAAATAATGATAATAATAATAATTAACTAACATATTCAAAATTTGGGAGCCAAATCTACTTTTTTATGAAACTTCTCAGCATCCTTCCACGTGAAAACAAACAGCATCTAGTGGCAAAGAGTACTGCATGATCTCTGAGATATGGTTCCATCATGTGTTAGCATCTTTAGATATTATGAGTTTCTTGATGTGTACTCATCTTCATACATATGGGTGTTGCTCTATGTGTTATTCCAAATTGAAATGTCATAATAATAGTATATGATTTTTAGTTGGAGACTAGCATTGTGTGGACCACTCCTAAACATTTCAGCATCTGTGTACATTGGCTGAGTGGGGCATAAAAGAGAATGTAAAACATGTGTCATCAAACTATAAATGGGGATTCAAGTGTGCTATATAACTAGGCATAAATGATTATATATATGAGTGTAAAATTCCAGATTTTGGTTATTTCTTTCTTTCTTTTGCGTTGAACTGATCTCTTAATTAAAGAGATCAAAACAAGTTTGGTTTTAGCCAAACTTGAGATACTTTGGGCGCTCAACCCAAAAAGGAGATTACAAAGATCAAAAACCAAACTTGCGTTCCTTTAAGTGGCTAAAACGAGCAATTGGGCTTAAAACTTGTTTTGGTGGGCATAAATGAGTGTAAACTTGCGTTCCTTTTGTAGAAATAAAAAACCACTTATTTTTGATGAATTGCTTGAAAACTTCGTTGTTTTCATGTTTTGATGTTCTGAAACTTTTCTTCATATCTCTATTTTTTTAGCAAACTTGAAGATAGATGTCATTGTTTAGTAAATCTGGCTAGTGGAAGACCTTTCCTTCTGGAAGGTATATTTTGCATTGAATGATAGTGTTAATGTGTTCCCAAAATCTGATTGAACCCCCAAAAAGGTGAAGCAAATCTTGGGGTTCAAGTTGGCATCATTACTGTATCATGGGACCAGTGATGCAACAATGTCGCGTCTTTTGGGCCAGAAATACCTAGCTTCATGTTCTTATGTGGTATAGTTTTAATAATGCTGCAGTGCTTGGAAGAAAAGTTAATTTCTACTTATTTGTATTACTTATGACTGATTTTAATTGATTTCTTGGACAATGTTGTTTATGAGATTTTATAAACTGGATCAGATGGAGTATAACTGCAATTTGTAAAGATACTCATGGGATCAGATGTGTCTAGAGACCAGATATTGTATGTTTCAGATAAAAAAGATTGTGATAATGAGATGCTCCAACTCAAGAAAAAAATGGGATGTTTAATGTCTTAATTTATAAGGCTCTCATATTTATGATCTTTGGTTATAGCTCTTCACACAGGCTCTCATGAGAATAGCATTAGCATTCTGTATTCCCTGTAACTAAGAACATTGTTAATGAACTGCTAGTTATATAATCTCCCCATAGTCTGATGGCTATGGGCCTTAAATACAATTGAATTCCCATTGTAATGGGGAACCAAAAAGAAAGAAAGTGAAGAGAAGAAGGGGCACAACACTATGGTTTTTTAAGTTAATCTGAATTTTAAGCCTAGCGCTGTGAAGCCTTGATCTTGAATGTTGGAGCTTTTCCTCTTTTGAATATATTTTAGCTTTTCTCATGTCACACAAGCCTTATATTTTGTGTGCCTCTGTCCTACAGGATCTTGTTGATCTTGAATCGATTTGGACTGGACTCACGCACACAAAGTACCCTTCTAGTGTTATATCTCTTCATAAGTTTACCAAAAGTTCTATTCAAATTTTAAGGTGCTCACCAATCTTCCAAGCCATAATAATTGTCTATATCTCAATCCAAAATAAAAATGTTGGCCCATTGTATGTGCACATTTTTTGGATTCCCAAAGATAAGTTTCTGTCATTCCTGAAAAATGTTCTATGTAGAGAAACTATGCATGATACCACAAATACTCATATTTATAGAGATGACCTAAATCGTGTGCAACAAAGGACTACTTAAAGAAGATTTATAGTCAATAAACGCCTAAATTCTTCAAACTGTAATTAGATATACCATCATTTCTTACAGAATGTACTGAAAGAAATTAAGTGCTTATATGAATTCTAAATGCTCATTCCCTATACCCCAATGTATTGAATGAGAAACAGTTGTAGGCTCAGCTGGAGAATGTGAATTGGATTATTATACTGTCTGGCTGTATGACTTTGTTTGCTTTGGTTTCTATGCTTTATATATTGACCTTATGCAGGTCTTGGTTTTTAATTAAACAAATGATCATTGGTTTCTTTATTGTGACAGATTGTGAAAAAAATTGAGCAGGACTTGTCTGGATTCAGTGTAGTTTAGCACATCTTTTCTTTGAGTACATATACGATTTGTTTCTTTCATTCTTGTATGTTTATGCGTTGTACAGACTGATCTTTTAGTTTTTATGAGGAATGCAGTGCAACATACTAGTGATAGTGGTAGATTGCCTATTGTGGTTCGCTTGATTGCTCAGGCTGATGCTAATCCTCAAGATTTATAAAAAATAGTGTTGATCTATTGAAGTCTCAGTTTTTTTTATCAAATTGAAGCCTCAGTTTCCATATTGTTTTTGCTGCATTAGTTTGTTTTGCTGTGTACCTATGTTTGCTCTGTACATCATATCATTATGTCACAGTTACCATCTTCTTGTCCTCCCCCTCAATTAGTGCAAGAAGTATTGGATTATTTGACATGTAAATGTGGACCCCTCTGCTTGATTTAGAGATGATATCAGAATTTCAATGTTCTGTACTTAGAGATGTAGATAGTTGGAGAGGGGATTTGTTTTTATACATCACTAGTTAATTTGTTTTAATTGGAACTAGATTTAGCTTGTTTTTGTGTGTCAAATTTAGCTTCTTTGGGCTGTTTTCTGTTCATCTCAAACTTACAAGAGTACCATCTAATCCGTTTGGTGCTCATTTTGTATAATGATACAGTACATGTTGAAGAAGGTGGTGAAAACAACATCAACTTTGTGCCATGGAGAATGCTATCTCTAAGCATGGAAAAAGAAGAGATGAGCTCCAATATTTTCTCCATGCTATCTCTAAGTATGGAGAATACAGAACATGTTTGCACACTTGGCTTAAATATTCCTCTTGTTTCATATAACATCAGCTTTGTACAAAGAGATGAGCTCATGAATTTCTCTTTGTTCACTTTATTGTTAGACTCATGTAGACTTTTAAATTTACATTGTTGGAAAGCATAGTTTTCAAATTGTAACTAGAATGATTTGAATTTTCCGAATGTATTATGTTATTATGATTTGTTAGTTTTCTTTCCATTGGTTATCAATCGACATGCATATATATATTTTGAATAGTATATGTTTTTAGACTATATTTGCATAAGAAGAGGTCTTAAAAAATATTTTTTTAAACCACATTTTTACAAAAGTAGTCTAAAAAGTATGTTTTAAACCACTTTTTTATGTGGTCTAAAAAAGTCATACTTTCTAAACCCCCTTTTTCTAAACCACTTTTAAATGTGGTTTAAAAAGCCTTTTTTATGAGGTTTAAAAAGTATTTTTTGTAGTAGTGTATGTTAGAAGAATTAGGATTAAAACAGGAGTTAATTAGAGTCTGGGGTTCGTGTAAGCCTAGTTAGAGTTTGGTATACCTTAGATATTGGAATCGGGTTGCTCAGGGATGTGGTGGATCGTCATCCATACATCTTTCAGGATTCAGGATGGTCTATAAGTTATGTACCGGGTTAGTAGCTACTATGTATTTAGAATTTATAAGAGATTTAAAGCAACAAATGAATAAACAAATGAAGTAACTTAAGAAGAGTAAGTGTAAAACATAAGTATTATGTACCTTTGGCTCCGGGAAGTTGTACCAAGTGAGATGTGTTCAGTTGGTGGAACTTGTGTTTATAGTTGATTTCAGGATATTTTGGCGGTTTTGATTTGAAAAGAGTCGATTCGTTATCGCCTGAGTGTTGGCTCCGGGAAGTTATATCATCAGAAGTATATTTCTGGTGATAGAACTTAGGCCTGGGCGTCGCTTATATCATCAGAAGTATATTTCTGGTGATAGAACTTAGGCCTGGGCGTCGCTTGGATATTGGCTTCGGGAAGTTATATCATCTGGAGGGTATTCCTGATGATAGAGCTTGGGTCTGGGTATTGCCTGGGCATTGGCTCCGGGAAGTTATAGTACTGTAGTACCAATGATATATGTTTGATCAGAGAAGACGGAATGTGGGTGTCATGGAAAATACCTTTTTAAGTGTATTGCGTTCCAGCTTCTGGGAAGTAGTTTTCCTTTGGAATCTCGCAATTGATAAGATCCTGGTCCTGTGATGTTTTCAATCTGGTAGGGGCCTTCCCAGTTTGGCTGAATTTCCCATCTTTGGATTCTGGTGTATTTGGAAAGACTTTGCGTAAAACCAATTCTCCCACTTGGAAGTGTCGTTCTTTGACGTGTTGTTGTATTGGCGCGCTATCTGTTGTTGATAGGAGGCCATCCGGATTAGAGCTTGTTCTCGTTTAGAGTCCAGGAGATCCAGTTCATAGTTGAGGTTAATGTTATTGATTTCTTCGTTTGTCTACTTGTACCTTAAGCTTGGTAGTCCGTACTCAACGAGGATCATTGCTTCTGATCCATACGTCAGGGAGAAGGGTGTTTCTCCCGTTGGAGTTCTGGCTGTAGTTCTGTAAGCCCATAGTACTGCTGGGAGTTCATCTGCCCATTTTCCTTTGGCTTTCTCTAGTCGTTTCTTCAAGGAAGATACAATTGTCTTGTTACTGGCTTCCGCTTGGCCATTCGACTGGGGATTCCGGGGAGTGGAAAATTTCAGTTTGATGTTCCATCTGGTGCAAAACTTTCTGAATTTTGAGCCGATGAACTGGGATCCGTTATCACATACTATTTCGTATGGTAGCCCAAATCTGCAAACAACGTTCTTCCAGATGAAGTCGATGACTTCTGGCTCTTTGACTTGTTGGAATGCTCCTGCTTTTATCCACTTGGTAAAGTAATCGGTCACCATCAACAGGAACACTCGTTTTCCTGGTGCTGGTGGTAACTTCCCAACTATATCCATACCCCATCTCATGAAGGGCCACACTGGAGTCAGGGAGTGTAGGAATTCTGGGTGTTGCTGGAGTGTTGGTGTGAATCTCTGGCACTTGTCGCACTTTGAGACAAGTTTCTGGGCATCTTGCTGCATTTTTGGCCAGAAGTAACCCGCTCTTAAGAGGTTCCTAACCAAACTTCTGGCTCCGGAGTGGTTGCCGCACTCGCCTTCATGTGTTTCTCGTAGTGCATACTCAGACTCTTCTGGGCCAAGACATTTCTGGTATATACCTGCGAAAGACCATTTGTAAAGCTCATTCCTGAATATCCGATATCGGGATGCTCTTTGTTTAATTCTCCTGGCTTCATTCTGGTTATCTGGGAGTACATCTGTATCCAGGTACCGGTAGATTTTGGGGACCTCCAATCATCTGGTCTGTAATTCGCCTGCACATTATGAACAGGTGCATTGGTTAGTACTGAATCTGGTAGCCGTATAACCGGGATAGCCCGTGTTCTGGAACTTGGAATGGTGGATCCTAGGTTCGCTAATGCATCAGCATGTTTGTTACTATCTCTGGGTATTTGTGTCAGTTTGAATTCCCTGAATGATTTTGATATTGAAGCGGCTAAACCATAGTATTGTTGCATTCTAGAATCTTTTACCTGGTATTCTCCTTGGATTTGCTTGGACACAAGCTGGGAGTCACATCGTACTTCCACGTCCTGTGCTCCAAGTTCAACTATTCCAATTATCAATGCCTCGTACTCGGCTTCGTTGTTGGTTGCTCTGAAGGCGCACTGGAAGGATTGCTCCATGGTGTCCCCAGTAGGTGACTGGATGACTACTCCGAGTCCGGTTCCTTTCGAATGTGTGGACCCATCGACATGCAGGATCCATGTATTCGGGATTTATTCATTGCTCATGCAGATAAGATTTCTCGCAACACCTATTTGGATGTCAAGTGCGAATTCAGCCGTGAAATCGGCTAGTATCTGGGACTTTATTGCAGTTCTTGGGATGTATGATACATCGTATTGACCGAGTTCGATTGCCCATTTAACTAGTCTGCCAGATAGGTCTGGTTTCTGGAATATGACTCTGAGCGGGTGAGATGTCACAACCTGGATGGGGTGACTCTGGAAGTATGGTCTCAACTTCCTGGATGCCATGACTAGGGCTAATGCTAGCTTCTCAGTGGGTGAGTACCTGGTCTCTGCGTCCAGGAGAGTTTTACTCACATAGTATACTGGATACTGTATTCCTGGGTCTTCGCGTATGAGTACGGCACTCACAGCGTGCTCGGATACGGACAAGTACATTTGAAGCAGCTCGTTGGGCCTTGATTTGGAAAGGAGTGGTGGTTTGGATAGGTATTCCTTGAGGCCTTGTAAGGCTGCTTCACATTCTGGACTCCATTCGAATGTTTTGTTCTTCCTGAGTGTTTTGAAGAAAGGATGACACTTATCTGAAGAACGGAGATGAACCTGTTCAAAGCTGCAATCATCCCTGTTAATTTTTGCACGTCTTTAGCCCGCCTTGGAGAACAGATGTCCTGGATGGCTTTTATCTGAGTAGGGTGTGCCTCAATGCCTCTGCTTGAGACCAAATATCCTAGGAATTTCCCGGATTTGACCCCGAACGAGCATTTTTCTGGATTGAGCTTCATATTGTACTGTTTCAGGATTTTGAATGCCTCTTGTAAGTTCGAGATATGCTCTTCTGAGGTCCGGGATTTGACTAGCATGTCGTCCACATATACTTCCATGGATTTCCCAATCTGGTTTTCGAACATTTTGTTTACCAACCTTTGGTAGGTGGCCCCCGCATTCTTTAAACCAATAACATTACTTGATAGCAATATGTTCCTCTGTCTGTAATGAAGGAAGTTTTCTCTTGATCCGGAGGGTGCATCCTGATCTGGTTATATCCGGAGAAGACATCCATGAAACTTAGCATCTAGTGTCCGGACGTTGCGTCGACCATCATATCGATGTGTGGCAACGGGAAGAAATCTTTGGGGCAGACTTTGTTCAAGTCTGTGAAATCTACACAGACACGGTGCTTCCCGTTTTTCTTGGCCACTACTACAACATTTGCTAGCCACTCTGGATAGGTTACCTCTCTTATTGACTTGACCGCCAGTAGTTTTTGAACTTCTTCCAGGATGACCTGGTTTCTGTCTGCACCAAACTTTCGACGCTTTTGTCGAACAGGTTTGTGTCTGGGATCCACATTTAACCTGTGTAAGCTGATCTGGGGGTCAATGCCGGCCATGTCGGAATAGGACCAAGCGAAACAATCTTGGTTCTGGATCAAGAATGCTGTCAATTGGTTTTTCAGGTCTATGTCAAGATCACTTCCGATAAAGAGCTTCTTGTCTGATTGATCCGGGTCGACCTGAATGGCTTCAAGTCCTGTGGTCGATTCATCCCTGATCTGGAATTTCAGGGATGATCCCTGTAATTGCTAGGCTGGGAGTTTTTTAGGCTTCTTCAGGAAGTCTGGTAACATTCTCGGGACTTTTTCTGGTCTCCTCTGATCTGGCGTACCCCCTTAGGAGTGTAGAATTTAACTAGTTGGTGTAGGGTGGATGGTACGGCTTTCATCTGGTGGAGTCATGGTCGTCCCAGGATGGCATTGTATGGAGACGGGCAATCCATAACGTGATAAGTAAAAGTTTGATTAATTCCGGCAGCGTGTGTTGCTAGGTTAACAACGGCCATTGACTTGTCCGCTGCACCGTTACCGAATACCAGGGTGGTTGGATAGTATGACATGGCCGATTCCATGTTCATTTCCTTAACCGTATTCAAGTAAATGATATTGACAGAACTACCTGGATCTATGAGAACCCTTTTGACTTCGCAGTTGGCCAGGTGGATCGAGATGACAAGAGCGTCGTCATGGTTCCGGTCGTTGATCTCGTGATCAAGAACGCTAATGGTCCTTCCTGTGCCTCCAAGTCTTCACCACCTATAGTCAGGGACTCTATCTGGTCAGTCAGGGTTCTGATGTGTCTTTTAGCAGCAGAGTAACTGGTTCCCATGATGCAAGATCCGCCATTAACAAAGTTTATCATTTTGGTCGGGATTGGCGGATTTGCAGGAGTGGGCTTCGTATTCCTTACCGTCCTGTCTATCTGGTTCTGTTTCTTTGATCCTTCGAGTAAATGTTCCAAGTAGCCTCTTTTCAAGAGTTCCGAGACTTGGAAGCGTAGGGATATACAATCATCGGTTCTGTGCCCGTGATCTTGGTGGAAGTCGCACCATTTGGATTTGTCCCGCTGCTCCGCGAGTACCTTTATCTTTCCTGGCCACCGTACTTGATCCCCCATTTTTCCGAGTTCTTTAACTAGCTCCTTTGCAGACAATTTCAATCCTTGTTCTTCTATTCGGGGAGCCGGTGGTCTGCTTGGTCTAATTGACCTGCCGGATCGCTCTGGGGCTTTCTTGGCGTTTGAGTAGGATTCTGCTCTGGGAGGCTTCTCAGATCGTTGATTTCTTTTCTTGCTTTTACCAGCATGACTAGACTCGGATTCGGGCGAGTCATAATCACGATTCATTCGATCTTCTTCTAATCTGACTTCAGCTAGTACCCTTCTCATGACTTCTGTCCATGTCTTGGGTTGGCATTTAGTTAGTTCTTCGTATAAGGGCATCCAGGTCCATAATCCCTTCCTGAACGCGTTGATACATGTCATTTCATCCGGGTGGTCTATCTCCAACCGTTCTTTGTTGAATCTGGTAACAAAGCTGCGAAGGGTTTCCCCTCGTTTGATATGAAGCCTGTATAGGTCATCGGCGGTTTTTTCTAACCGCTTGCTGCTTGCAAATTGACTCACGAAAGAGTCATGTAGTTCAGCAAATGTGGCGATGGAGCCTACCTCGAGGTGCATATACCATTTGAGAGCAGGTCCTGTGAGGGTCATCCCGAATCCCTTACACATACACGCCTCACGTACTTTCTCGGGGACTGTGATGGCGAACATACAATGTTTGTAATGTGCCATATGGTGATCCGGGTCTGTTGAACCGTCGTAAGGCGTGATGGTTGGGTAAACCAACCGGAGGGCAGTTTTGCCCTGGATATGGCTTCAACGAATGGTGAATCTGCGTAACTGGAGGGATCATTTTTCTCGAAGGGAATTGGGCTCCTGGAAGTTGGAACATGGTTGCTTTCAGTTCATCTAACTCTCGTTGCATCTGCTTGATTTCCGGATACGTTCTCCGCATTTTCCGTATTCTGGGTGTTGAGTTTCTGGGAACGGTTATCTTGGAGGCTAAGTGTCTTCGTGGCCTCTTAGGAGGGTCAGGTTTGTCAAGCGTGTCATTAGAACTTCCAACTCCTTCTTCATCTTCGTCCGAGAGTTCAACCTTGGGGTTATAATCCGGGTCATCATACTCTGTGTTCCGGTATCTATCTTCCATTCTGGTATCTTGGGATTTGTTCTCTGGATTCTGGTATCTTTCTTTTTTCTTGGAGGGATGGTGTTTACGCTCTGGATTCCTGTGCCCTTCTTGTGGTTCTGCGTGTCGAGATTTTTGCTCTGGAATCTGGTAGTCATCCTGTGGTTCTGTGCGTCGAGATCGTTGTTCGTGCTGGTCTTCGTTAGGTTGGTGTCGTTCCGGGTTCTGGTATCTGGGGTTTGCGTTCTGGTGGTATGTACTTTCTGAAATCACTCTTGGGATGGGTTGTTCGTCCTCCATGTTGTCTTCTGGTAAATGGAGTCGAGCCATTCTTAGTTCAGTGATTTCGAGTTTCAGGTTCCGATTCTCGCTTGACAACGTCTTCAGCATCGCGAAATGTTCTCGTTGCTGTTCTTGTAGCCGTTGTACAGTGAGTAACAGCGGATCGTTTTCTGGGATGTTCTGGGGGGGTTTCCTGAGCATTTCCTTCGGGATATCCTGTGGAGGAAATTTCTTGGACGTTCGAATGTATAGGCGCGTCTGGGTTAAGCGGTGATGTTGCGTCGTCTTCCATGATCTGGGATTGCAAGATAACGAGAAGAAATATAAATTTCTCCCCACGGTCGGCGCCAAATGTAATGCCCTAAAAAATCTTACTAGAGCAATACTAAATGAATAACAATTGATCACAACTAAAGATAATCTGGAAATTACTTCTTGATATTAATCAAATGAGAGAGTTACAAGATGTTCTTCTTTTATAGAGAATACAACATGTGCCTTTTTTAACACAAGACATCATATTTAAACTAAATTACATCCGGGATAACCGCCATAGCACGTCCTGGGATCATGCGCTCTGGTACTAGATGGGAATCCGTCCATGTGTCATCATGGGTACTCCCCACATCTGGCGACTTTATCTCCAACTGCTCAGGAATAACTTCCCACCTAGTCAGTAGTCGCTTTAGGTACTTGGAAACGGTTCTGGATCTTATTCTGGTGGGCTTCTACAAGTTGGGCCCGGTCTCAACATGGGTCTTGACGATGAACCGGACAGGATACTAGTTGTTAGGAGATGATCTGGTTAATAATTTAAATTAGCCACGTGTCGATGACCATTTGAAATTTGAATTAGTAAGAGAGAGAAGGCGGGTGTGACGGGTCACTACAATTACCTCTATTTATCATATTACTTTAGCTTTTATGACAATTTGACTATAATCCACAGTGTTATGGGTAATCTGAAAGTTTTTGTAGTAATATATAACTCGTAACTCGTAACTAATAACTTAGCCACATTTTTTTGGTTTTAATAAGGTATAGTACTTTTCTGAAAAAAAAATAAGGCATAGTACTCCCCGCTCAGTATTAGATATAAGACCCTTTTGATTTTTTATAAAAGTTAAGGAGATAGATTATACCATTAAGTTATAACATTTGTCACATGTAATTATAAATTGAAGTTAGTTAATATGTAAAAAAAGTAGTTTTGAGAGAAAAATAACTATAGACAACTCATAGTGAATAATTTATATCATTAATTTCTCCAAAAAAGTCAAAATAATATTATAATTAGAATCGGAGTACTAGTACAAACAAATTGATGTAATGAAGGGAATCTGTACGTTTTATAGAGTGACTGATTCATTGAGCTTAGGCTCCACGACAAACGAACTTTTCATTGAGCTAAGCCATATATTTTCAATAAGGTGGATAAAAAAATGTCATATATTCATTGAAATAGAACCTTGAGTAAATAAATAATGTTGCATTTTTTTTTTGGTCTAAAATAATGTTGCATTTAGAGAATGGCAAATGGGTCATTTGAGAGGTAGCCGTCCGTGTGCATAGACTTTTGGCGCCAACCAACTGAACCCATGAAAGCTTCAAAGTTCAAACACTCTCACTCTCACCCTCTCTTCAATCTTCACCCTCTTCTTCCTCCATTTCCATTTCCATTTCCATTTCCATTTCTCTCTTCCACCATGTACACCACCACCACCACCTCCGATATCCTCCACCACACCACCGCCTTCCTCTCCGACATCCTCTCAAACTCCTCCCTCCGCCACCGCCTCACCTCCACCCTCCTCCACCACTCCTCCCTCTCCACCACCCACACCACCCTCAAACACCTCACCCTCGCCTCCACCGCCTTCGATACCGCCCCCTCCCTCGCCCACCAACTCCTCCTCCCCCTCCCTCCCTCCCCCCTCTCCTCCTTCCTCCTCTCCCTCGCCCACACTCACCTCAACCAACCACTCCAAGCCGCCCTCCACCTCCTCCACATCTTCCATCTAAGCCCGCTTTAGCTTTAGACCGATCCGATATCGCTCCTCTTCTTTACGAACAACTCTTCTCTCTCCACCTCCTCCCCGTTTTCCGATCATTCAACGAACAAAGAGCGAAGATAAGTAGTTCATCGAGTTCGGGGATTTCCTCGCGCTATGAGGACGATGATTGTTCGATTTTCGAGGAGTCCGTTGTGTTACCGCCTGCAAAATTGTTGTCCCGGATGAGTGATGAGCAGGCGGGGAAGCTGAGGGAGTTGGAGAGGGAGTATGAGGAGGCCATTGACTGTAATTGCAGGATTGTTGCTGAGTATTTTAAAGAGGTTTTGGTGAATAATACTACTGGTGAGTCGTCGATTACTCCGCCATTGTCCGTTGTGAAGAATAGTAGAGATGATGCAGAAACAATGGAGCGTGGCCTAGAGGAGATGAAGGAAATAAATGTGCCTTTGTTCAAGAACCGACGGTATAATGTAATGTTATATATATGTATATAGATATGATTTTTTTATTGAAGTTATAATAAGTTCTTTGGTGAATATGATAAAGAATGGAGTTGAGACACTTTTCTGTCTTGGGGATAAAATTTTTAACGGTTTGTACGTCTAACTGAATTTCCCCTTGAAATTAAGCTCCTCTTTTGATGGAAAGCTTCTAGTGATATTTTCCTCATGAAGAAAAATAGGTGCTCTCTAGTTAAGTTAAAAAGTTTGACTTTTTTAGTACAGGAATCCGGATTTTTCTAAGTATATGCTTCTCTTCTAAAAAACGAAAGACAAAAAAAATGTTGCATGGTCGGGTCATATTTATAGAAAAATGCATAGAATTAACGAATCTCTGGTTGCGCAGTATTTGTACAAAATGATACATGATTGAATATAATTTATTCCGAATTTATTGGAAATTCTCACAATGCTGTCAGTACCAGTATATACATTATATACATGTGTTCCTTGATTCATGATTGCGCAGCCAATTTGGACCGAAAGGGAAACGTCTGTTGAATTTTCAAGTAGCAGTTTCAGCGGCAAGTGCGTGACTGAACAGTTTTACCCGCAAAGAGTCTCTCCCAAAATCTTCAAACACCAAGAATCTTCTAAAAAAGTGTCCTTACCATCTCGTCCAGACATAGACGCTGAAACTGATTCTTCCGAGGATGAGAACATGCCTTCTTATTCCTCGGAATCTGAGGTAGAAACTAAGGTAACCGATACTTACAAGAAGAGCAAAATCCAATGCAGGCTGAATTTACTATGTAAGTTATTATATATTACGTTCTGAAGCAGTGAAGCTACATATGTCCTGTAGGAAAAAGACATGATGGTACCATTGGAGCCTGAACGAAGCCAAATCCAAGAATCTGTTCAGATTAATATTGCAGAACCCGGAGGGTAGGCCATAGAAATATTCATTTATCTTAGTTTTGTTCTTTGCTGTGTTCTCTCAAACTTGGATTCTTCCTGTTCCTAGTTCCCCAGATTATAGTACCATGGCAGATTTTGGCCACCAACCTCCTGGCAATGGAAAAAGCACACCTCCCAAGGACTTTGTCTGTCCAATAACTAGCAATCTATTTGATGATCCAGTGACTCTTGAGACAGGACAGACTTATGAACGAAAAGCTATAGAAGAATGGTTCAAAAGAGGGAACTCAACCTGTCCAATCACACGCCAGAAGTTGCAAAACACACAGCTTCCTAAGACAAATTATGTGCTCAAGAGACTAATTGCAAGCTGGAAAGAACAGCATCCAAATTCAATCCCATCACTATCTCCATCTCCATCTGAGAGTCTACTTGCTGAAACTGAGGTAGCAATCAAGTCAACAACACCTTCTACTTCTCCCACAAGCGTTATAACACAAACCAATGTTGATGGGATGATTAGCGAGTTACGGCATGCAATTAGCAACCTCTATATGTTTGAGATGCTTGAGGAATCTGAAATGGCTGTGCTTCAAATTGAGAGATTTTGGAAAGAAGTAAACTTCAGAGTGGATATTGAGAGCATGTTATCAAAACCTGCTATTATTAATGGGTTCATGGAGATTCTGTTTAATTCTGTTGATCCTCAGGTGCTTCAAGCAACAGTTTTTCTTCTTGCAGAGCTGGGTTCTAGGGACAATGCTGTCATTCAGACACTTACACGAGTGGATTCGGATGTCGAATGTATTATGGAGCTTTTCAAGAAAGGATTGACCGAGGCCGTTGTACTGATATATCTCCTGAAGCCTTCTATCATGACTCTCGCAGAAATGGCGATATCGGAGTCTCTAGTAGCAGTTTTTGATAAGAAAGAGGAGGACTTGCTTACAATGTGTGTAAAGCCCAAGTCAGCTGCTGTATTATTACTGGCACAGATTCTTGGAAGCAATGAGGAGAGAATTGCATCTTCAGTAGCCAAGACTTTGATAAATGATAGAGTAATTGGATATATAATTGGCAGTTTTCAAGCAGAGTTGGCAGAGGAGAGGATTGCTGCAATGGATACCTTATTAAGATTTATCCATGAGGATGGAATTTGCAGGCATCTCGTTGCTGAAAAAGTTGAGCTATCTCCCATTTTGGAATGCTTCATTGGGGCAAATGATGCAGAACGTTTTAAGATAATTCAATTTTTTTCTGAGTTAGTCAAATCAAATAGGTAAATCTGGTTCATACATATGGTTGCATTCAACAAATCAGTTTACTTTATAATTGGGGTATCATGGGCTCTTTAATAGTATAATTCAACTGTTTTTTTTTTCCTTCAGGAGGACATTGAATGAACAAATCCTACACATTATAAAAGAAGAAGGTGCTTTCAGTACAATGCACACTTTCCTTGCTTATATGCAGACAGCCCCTCACGATCAATGTCCAGTTGTGGCTGGCCTCTTACTCCAACTTGATCTTCTGGTTTGAATCTGTTCATCCCTATGCTCCATTGTTTCTCTGGAAATTATGTTTGATCTCCCCATACCTGTAAGAATGAATCGAAAGGAACATTTGCATGCTTGCTTTGACGTCAAACTAGAGAAGCTGAAATTCGTTACTTGTGCTAGCAAGTTGTAATCATAGCTTTGTTTGCAGGTAGAACCGAGAAAGATGAGTATATTTCGTGAAGAGGCTATAGATACCATTATTTCATGCCTAAGAAACAATGATTTCCCGGCTACCCAAGTAGTTGCTGCCGAGATAATAGTATCATTACAAGGGAGATTTAACTTTTCTGGAAAGCCTCTTATTAGAGAAGTACTTCTCAACCGTGCTGGATTTAACAGAACTCATAGTAGCCTTGATCAGCTGGATCATATCAGCAATATAAGTGGAGAAACTGATACGAATCCAGTATATTTCTTTAAATCTTAACTACTGTGTTTTGAGTTCCTGATTTTGCCTGTCAATTGTGTTTTATGATCTCTTATATCTGCTTTGTCATCTTGATAAAAGAGCTAATGCTTTTGGTTTTGTTATCTGTCATTATTTTCATTTCTAATTCTTTTTTGATACAATTTTCATTTCTAATTCTAATTGATGCATACAGGAAGAAGAGAAGGCTGCTGATGACTGGGAGAGAAAAGTTGCGTCTGTTTTGGTTGGCCACGAGTTTGGCCTCATTTTTGAGGCCTTAGCTGAAGGCCTGAAAAGCCGAAGCACACGACTAAGTTTAGCATGCTTTATATCAGCCACGTGGCTTACACACATGCTTACTGTTCTACCAGATACTGGAATACAAGGAGCAGCATGTGTGTGCATGCTCAAGCGCTTTGTATCTATTTTAAAATCTTCTAAGGACGTTGAAGATAGAATCCTTTCCATGCTTGCTTTAAGTAGCTTTCTTCAGTACCCTGGTAAGTTGTACATTCCATTTTTTTTCTGTTTGGAACCAAAAGTTTTGGTTACTAAATTATAATAATCAGGCTGTTTGCTCCTGAAATATGAAAAACGAGGCAGACAGAAATGCAACAAATGAATTTATGTCAGGCTTAATATATAATTATATATCACTATGTTGGCGTCTTTGTACTTTGAACAATGGCAAACAAGTTTCCTTATGCCCTGTGCATAAAGCTCCAAATATCAAAACTAAATTAATTTTGTTTTATTTTATATTGTTTGCCAACGCATATAAAGGCGTAAATGTCATTATGGTAGAAGTTGAGAAAATGGGGAGTGTTCTTGACATTGTGCATTTCAGATGGATTGCTTGATCTTACTTCCTACACTAAGGATATTTTAAGAGGTCTGAGAGAGCTAAAGAGATTCTCCCCCCTGGCATCTGAATTGATTAAGCTTTTGGTTGAAGAGAACGAATCTAATGAAGTAAGTTTGCTATATCAGAATGTTAATTACAAATAGAGCCAATGTGTTTGATGTAAATGTTTTGATCAAAACAGGGCGTCTGGATGCATAAAGAGTTATTTCAGGTAGACTGCAGTGAGAATGGAGAAGTGTTGTCTGTCATTTTTCATAAGGATAAAACTTTTTCAGGTCATTCAGATGGAACCATCAAGGTAATTAAACTGTTGCAAATTTCTTCAGCACCTCCAATGATTTTTATGAGCAGATAATTAACTGCTTGAATAGCTAAATAATCATTCGATGCTATATCAAAGCTTAATGCAGTTAATTTAGATTCTACCAAACTTGCAATAGGTCCAATGATATGCAATTATGCAACATCCTTGTTTGCTTCATGTAGGTTAAATAGCTTGAATAAAGGACAAATATTAATTTGAATAAATACAATTTTTTATGGTCTGATTTGTCTAACAAATTTGTGCAATATAAAAATATAAGCTCATTCGAAAAATTCTATGTTACATCTGAAGCTCTGGATATTAAGGGGGAGCTCATTCCATCTGATACAAGAGGTGCAAGAGCACATGAAGGCGGTTTCAAGTTTAGCAGTTTCAGAATCTGGTGATAGACTGTACAGTGGTTCGCTTGATCGGTTTGTAAAGGTAATGTCTTCAGCAATCTTTTTTTTTCTCAAACAATTACTGTTATATATACCCTCATCATAAGAAAACTCTTTTTATTGATGACCAGGTCTGGTCTATAGGAAAGTCAACAATACAGTGTGTGCAGGTGCTTGATACGAAAGTTCAAATTCAAAATTTAATTGTAGACAACAGTAAATTCTACTACATTCCTCAGGGCTATGGTGTGAAGGTATGAGATAAAACTATGAATCGTGAATATTCTTTCATTTGATATGTACATATAAGATGTACTAGTTATAAACGCCTTTATTCTTCTAAAATCTGAAACTACGTTTTTATTTCTAAAGGTTCAATCATTTAATGGAGAATCGAGGCTCTTAAACAGTAACAAATACGTCAGGAGCTTCGCTCTTTTAAACGATAGACTATATTGTGGATGCCATGACAACAGTATTCAGGTAACAAGTTTCCTGATTTCTTTTAGTCTTTAAGCACACTGATTATTTTTACCATTCTAAAACAATACTCGTCTGAAATTTCAGGAGATATATTTGGAAACAGGAACAGTAAATACCATTCAAAGTGGTTCTAAGAGATTGCTTGGTAAAGCAAATCCTGTTTATGCCCTGCAAATTCGTGGTGAACATCTATATACAGCCAGTTCTTCCTTGGATGGAGCTGTTATAAAGGTACCCTTAATATAATTATGTGAATATCTCTTCCAGGAAGTATATAGAAAGGAAAAAGAAGCCAGAAAATTAAACAAATTGTGTGGTTCCCATAATATATTCGGTGTTGCCTCCAGTATGAACTTAATTAATTCTTGAATACACTAAAGTTCTTGCCCAAGGGTTGCCTAGACTTTTTACGGGTTTTGATTTGGTGCTCATCACACATATTACTCATCACCTTCTCATTACCATAAATGCACACAAATAAAAAATGAAATGATGGGCCCCAATAGGAGAGAGGTTTGGAAGGCCAACATGTGCTTATATATTTGTGTGTATTTTGTGGTGATGAGAAGATAATGAGTAACATGAGTGATGAGCACCGAATCAGAATCCAAATTTTTAGCATGACTAAGAATTAACTTAATTAAAGCTACTTCAGTTAATACTATGCCGAAGTTACTCATGTAACTATATTATGTTTTTATGCAAGATATGGAACACTACCAATTACAGTATGATTGGAACATTGGTAATTTCATCAGAAGTGAGGACGATGGCAATAAGCTCAGAATTAATTTACTTGGGGTGCAAGGGAGGAGCTGTGGAAATTTGGGATAGGAAGAAACAGAACAGAATTGATACATTACAGATTGGTACAAATGGTAGGATTGCCTGCATGGCGGTGGATGAAAATGAAGAAATTCTGATCCTTGGAACCTCGGATGGTAGAATTCAGGTACCTTTTTATCTTAGAATCTTGTTCTTTTTGTTTGCATGCATTGTTTATAGTTCTTTTCTTCATTAAAGCGATTCACTTGTATGCATGCATGGTCCCTTTTTTCTATCATATGGGAAAACAAGTTCAATGATTAAACAAATATTGTTTGATCCTCTTTTTCCCTCATTCATGGCATCAAGATTTACTGAACCCTCTGATCATTTGCAGGCATGGGGAATAAACTAAGAGGGCGATCAAATTTTCTTGCCGGAGAGGAAACTTTAACTTACCTGACCAATATTATTAAATTCATTGAACCTTTTAAATCTTTATATTTGGGATATATTGTCACTTGTAAAATGTAAATAACTTAAAAGTTATATGGAGAGAAATGTCAGTATACAAAAATGATTTTTCACACCTCTAGTTCTTGCCCTCTTCTTTCTTTTCTTTTTCTCAAGATTCGCAACAAGGTGTGGCTGTAGTAAGTACTCTCTATGTTATTATATTATTAGTTATCTTAATTCTATGATGATTTTGACTTTTTCTAAAGAGAAATTAAGTATGTAAAATTAATTTAAATTGTTTATAGTTCACTTTTTCTCTTAAAACTAATTTATTCTAATTATAAATCAACTTATCATTTAATTACATTTGACATATGGTAAAATTTTGTGATATAATTGTTTCATTAATTTTCGAAAAATTAATTTTCATTTATCACACGTCATCTTCTACAAATCTCACGGCCTTGCTCCTGCAAATCGAACAACATCTTGAAATCGAATTAATTTTCATTTATCACTTTGGCTTTGTGTTGGCAACACTTCCCTGCTCCTTTTTATTATGGTATTAACAAATTTAGAACTGGTCATATTCTTTTCAATTTGGTGTTTTTGGTAATAGGTTGAATAAGATATATGGTTTGAATGTGCGAATATTTGGCTGCTCGAACTGTAAAATGGATATTCTTTGAGCAAGCTAGTTTGGGAGCACACAAATTGTTTTGTGAAGGGGTAAAGGTGCAAAAATGGGTCCAAACAATTACGCTAGGAGCACATAGGGGTAACAAATATTTTCGGGTTCAATTCTGGGTCTGAAGAATAAATATTGGTGCAATATAGGGTACGCCGTTAATGTTGACCGACGTTGACCGTTAAACTCTGACGTGGCGGTGAAATAAGATTTTTTTGCTGACGTGGCATGCTTATGTGACAATCTTTTCCTGAGTGTGTGGGGCCCACATTATTTAAATTAAAAAGAATATCAAAAACACCCCCCCAACCCCCCCCCCCCACCCCCACTCCCCTCCCCCCCTCCCCCTCCTTCTTCCCTGCACCCGCCACCACCCCCCGCCAACCCAAAAAAAAAAAACTCCCACCACCACCCACTTTGCCCCCACCCACACCTGCCCCCCGCCGCCGCCGCTTCTCCCCCGCCCCAAAACACCTCCACCACTTTGCCCATACATTGCCGCCGCCGCTGCCTCCCCCTCAAAACAAACAGCCACCACAAACAGCCACCCCGCAGCCGCCAACAATACAACCCCCAGTCATCTTCATCACGCACACACACCCCCAACACACATACACTCGCCGCCGGCCGTCGCGGGCTAGAAATGAGGAAGGACGAAGCAGAGCAGAGAATAAATGGTGAAGGCGGAGAAGATGATGGTGAAGACGGGGGAGGGCGGTGGAGGATGGCGGCGACGATGGAGGTGTTTTGGGGCGGGAGAGAAGCGGCGGTGGCGGTGTATGGGCAAAGTGGTGGAGGTGTTTTGGGGCGGGGGAGAAGCGGCGGCGGGGGCAGGTGTGGGTGGGGGCAAAGTGGGTGGTGGTGGGAGTTTTTTTTTTTTGGGTTTGGGGGGTGGTGGCGGGTGTAGGGAAGAAGGAGGGGGGTGGGGGTGTTTTATATATTTTTTTTAATTCAAATAATGTGGGCCCCACACACTCAGGAAAATATTGCCACATAAGCATGCACGTCAGCAAAAAAAATCTTATTTTTCCGCCACGTCAGCGTTTAACGGTCAACGTCGGTCAACATTAACATCGTACCCTATATTGCACCAATATTTATTCTTCAGACCCAGAATTGAACCCGAAAATATTTGTTACCCCTATGTGCTCCTGGCGTAATTGTTTGGACCCATTTTTGCACCTTTACCCTTTGTGAAGTGCTTGAGGGAGGACATTTTATGAAATTCATTGGTGATAACATTGAAAAAGATATATGATAAGTGCTATTTACTCTTCTACCTTGAAACTTGATAAGTAAATTGAATTTGGGATGCATGATAATGCGATATAGTGTTATAGTGATACTTGCAGAATATGTGCCTGAAGAACTTGTGTGGGTGTTAATGTGCACGAAGTGTTCGGCAAAGTGTTTGGAAGGAATGAACATGGCATAATATTACATGACTATTCACACCTTCATTCTTAAAAACTAGATGGCATACCCCGGGCGATGCCCGGGTAGCATTGATTTTAGGGGATAAACTGTAATTTATAAAGGGAGACATTAGCTATAGTTAATTTATGCATGGTAAGAAAGAGTACTGAAGTTGCAAATTTCCAAAGTAAAAGAATGCACATATAATTGGAAGGGAGGTGGTTAATAATCAAATAGAAGAAAAACACAACCTATACATTGATATGTCAAAGGAAAGACAAAGTACAATGGAAAATGGTAGATTAAACGCTAACATTCCAAAAAAATTCTACGAAAGCGAGTTGGAGGCAAAGTAAAAAAAATACGTCAAATGATGAAAGAATGTAAGGGTGAATTCTTATATTTCGAAAAAATTTATTTAAATTTTGGCTCTTATATTACGGATCAGAGAGTATTATTCTTTGATGATAACGATAACAATAATAAGTTCCTTTCCTTTAAATATAATATGAAAACAACCACTTTGTTTTATTCAAAAAAACTATTAAAAAAAGATAAAACTATTTAATGTGACTCAAATATATTTTATTTACCAACTTTATCTCTATTTATAAAATAGGATGTATAGGCAAAATAAAGATAGAGTTTGTAGCAAAGAAGATAAAGAACAAAAACCTAATTGCAATATGTAAAGTCAACAAAGGGCGAAATTGTAAAAAACATATTAAATTGTGATGGATACAAAAATATAATTTTTTTAAAAAGACTATTTTTTAAAAAAATATTATAATTAATTTTAGAATTTATATTTAAAATTTCCTATATATAATATATAAATATAATAATGATAATAATAAATACTACTACAGCCACACCAAAATTTCCTATATATAATATATAATATATTATATAAAAGGGAGTGTATGGGGAGAACACTGTTTTATATAATATTAAAATTTCCTATATATAATATACTACCTCCGGTCCTAAATATAAGACCTAGATGACTTTTTTTTGGAGAGGTTAAGGTTGCAAAATAGTCTATTAAATCATGACATATTTGATATATTTTTAGATTATCCATTAGTTTATAAGTAAAATAAACTAATTTAAGGGAAAAAATCAGGTAAATCAATTTTACAATTAACTTATTTTGCTTTTTTTAGGATTTTTCGAAAAAGTCAATTAGGTCTTATATTTAGGACCGGAGGGAGTATAATATAAAAGGGAGTGGATGGGGAGAACACTGTTAAATGAACAGTTAATCTCCTCACTTCCTTTATATATATATGATTTATTATCAAATAATAGAAATTTAGGATTTGTTTTGGTTTGATCTGATATACATCAAACATCAAAGTAATAAATAATTGATACTACAAGAATTTTTCAAAGATTAGGTTCTTAAGTACTTTTTTTTTTGTAAAAAAAATTTCTAAAGCACTTGTCATTAGCATCTAACCTCTGTTGTAGAATCTGATTATCATGTTGAAAGCCAAATAATTTCCAAAACAGAGGGTCAATTCGGATGTGATTGGATTGAGCTCAACCGCTCAAGAATTACCGACCCAAAAAAAAGAGAAATTGCCTAAAATTGATTAGATGTTATTTGGAGAAACCAATGGATCCGTTTTCTAAAGGCTTAAAACACCTCAGGGAAGTCGGATTTGGTGATTGGGAAACAATTGATTAAGATAGAAATGGGTTATATATAATGAAATTCACCAATTAATTGCTCAAAATAACATGAAAATGCAATTAATTCTCTAGCCATGAACTATATATGCAAATAAGTTTAATCGACATTATATTTGACTAGTTAACATGCAATTTCTCATTATTAGTGACATAAAATTATATAAATATCATGTGCAATTATTGATCAATGACTTGAGTCTGACTCTGATACCACGAAGAAAGAATAATGTTAATTGGCTATGAATGTTCCGATGATTATTCTTTAACCTCAAGGTTTGATTTATACCTAACATGGTCACCTGTATCAGATGATTCAAATGCAAAGACCACTTCGTATTATAGACCAAAATATCATAAAAACAAGAAAACAAACTGATGCAAAAAGGTCAAAAATATCATTCATACTGTGGTCGGAGCGTTTGTCAACCCAAATGGCATCACTAACAACTCATAATCCATATGCATCCTAAAAGTCTTATTGGGGGGAGAAAAGGTAAGTTTGTCATTACCTTTTCTCCCCTCCCCTCTGAAACCAAACAACATATTTTTTATAAATTGAATAAGATTTTTAGAGTACTATTATATAAATTTTTCTATCTTTTAATAAGTAATGGTAAATTTTATATTCTTATATATTTTAACATATAAAGATAAAATGGTAAATTAATCATTATCACCTTCCCCTTCCCTCTTTAACTAAAGGGTTAATATGCAAATCCACCTCTGAAGTATATCAAAAGGTGCAAATTCACCCCTGACATATTTTTAGATGCAATTTTAACCTGGAAGTAACAATTCAGTGCAATTTTACCCTTCAGTCAGTTAAAGTTGTTTATTTTGGTGCAAAATGACCAAAATGCCCTCCCCATTAAATTCTCTATTCTCTTCTACCCTCCCACTCCAAACCCCAACCACCAACACAACCCCAATTCTCCCCCTGCCACAACCACCACAGCGCGCCCCAACCCCCCTCCGCAACAACCACTGAAGCAAAGTACTTGCACACACGTGTGAAGCTTTATATCATATCATATTGTGCGAGAAAAAGAAAACAATAGCATACGCATCATATGACAACAGATGATTGAACGAAAAGATATAAGATGAGAAAAGCAAGCGTAGCGTACAAAATGCTCTACTTGCAAACATAAGAAACCCACCCACCGAGGATCAGTTTCCAAGGCAATATGAAGAGCTTGGTTGATGGTGAAATAAAGGTTTAATGATTTCAGGCTTTGCTCACCACCGCTTTCTAAACAAGGAGAAGTCGAATACTCCCTCTTGGCAACAAAAGAGACGAACCTTCTGAATCTCCTCATGCTGGCAAACATGTCTAATCACTCCAAAAACAAGTTCACGGAAGTATACGAGATAACGAGAAGGTGTAAATTCAAATTTTGGGTTGCATGGTGGGGTGATGGTGGTGGTTGGGGTTTGGATTGGGAGAGTGGAATAGAAGAGAGAATTTAATGGGGAGGACAATTGCGTCATTTTGCACCAAAATAAACATCTTTAACTGACATAAGGGTAAAATTGCACTGAATTGTTATTTCCAGGTTAAAATTGCATCTAAAAATATGTCAGGGGTGAATTTGCACCTTTTGGTATACTTCAGGGGTGGATTTGCATATTAACCCTTAACTAAACAAATGATCATTAAACTGTCCCCCTCCTTTCCATTCCCTTCCCTCCTTCTTATCAGACCAAACAAAGTAATATTCCACCCTCCCCTCCCCTTCCCTCAAACCAAACAGGCCCTAAGGGCCTGTTTGGTTCGAGGGAAGGGAAGTGGAGGGAAAATGAACCCTCCTCTTGTGTGATTTGAAATATTGGAAGGGAGGGAGCCCAAAATAAATATTCCCTTCCCTTATTTTGGCTCCCTCCAAAGAGGGGTTTCGGAGAGGGAGCCAAAATGTTACTAGACTACCCGATCAATTTTATAATATTTCTGCTTTGCTTTCTGCACTTATTTAGTGCTTGGTAAGCCTTTCCATTTCCTTTTTCCCCATTACTACTTATTTCATTTTTCATCAAGTGAATCTATCTTTGCTCCCTCCAAACATATGAACTTTGCTTTTCAATTCTGTCACATTGGAGTGAATTTCTTTTTGTCATATTTGCTTTCTTTCACTATAGATTTTGGCTTATCTCTAGAAACAGTTTATTTTACGAAACTTTTTTCCCTGCCCTTCTTATTGGGTGTTTATAAACCGTGCATCCATTTGGTATATTTTGTGGATCAAGTATGTAAAATCTGGAAAGAAATTTTCAAACAATCTTACAATTGATGTCTCATCCTTGTAAATTTGGAGTATTTGGTTTTGAGAAAGACGATTGAATTGTTTTTCTTCATAAATGTTTTTTTGACTTGGGCATAAGTTTGAATTGGAAGATCCGATTGTAAGTGGTTTTCTTTGCTTAATTCAAACATGATGCATAAATTGGATTTTCGTTCATTGGTTCATATTGGATTTAAATTCAGTTAATACTTTGCTTGTTATGATCAAACTGTTCTCATTTATTTTAATTATGTTTAAGATTTGTTTCTGGCTCTGAACCTTTGAAAGAGCTCATGATACTTAGGCAAGAAAGATCACAACAAATAATCACAACTTTTTGTGTCCCTATTGTATGTCTGCTACATTTGAGGATGTTGGATTAATATGAAACATGTTTAGAATATTATTATATCAATTGTTATGTGACTTTAAATAAACAACTTAATTTGAATAAAAATGTAAGTTAATTTATATGACAGACAATCATTAATTAATATAAAATTATAAGGATACATACAATGATAAATTGAACATTATCACCCTCTCATTCCCTCCTTAATCAAACAAATGATCATTAAACCCTCCCCCTCCATTCCCTTCTCTTCCCTCCTTCTTATCAAACCAAACAAAGTAATATTAAATTCTCCCCTTCCCTTCCCTCCCCTTCCCTCCCCTCAAACAAAAAATGTTTATGGTAAAAAATGCATCTACTTTTAAAAATTATCATTGATAATATGATAATGGTAAAGCCATTTTTTCAATTTTTAACTTAAACCAAAGTTGAGTACAATAATCAAGATTCAAGATTACATCTTACTGCCTGTACTGTTTCCTTAAAAAAGGATCTTAATTTTGAGTTAGGTTGAGTCGAGCATATATTAATATTAGTTTATAGACTGGATTAAATTAAGTAAACGATTGCTTCTAACTATTTATATTAATCATATGTTCTCAAATCACAAATTGCCATCCATCTAATTTTGAAAAGTTATGATTTACATATAAAACTAAATTTAAAAATACTACACATATGCTCATTTGTAATTGTTAAACTTCACATAAAAAATATGATTAAGAATGTTTAATAGGTAATTTATTCCCGAGAGCAGACATCCTCCCTTACGCAAAATAAATGTCCTTAAAATCATTAAAATCAATGTATAAAAACTAGTCGAAGTAATGGTTTAAGGGACAACGATTGAATTATTTTTTTCTCTTGAAATTTCTTCAATGTTTATGTTTCCTTTTAATACACAGGTCCTCTTTTAATTAGGGTTCTACATCCATTATTAAATTTTTCAAAGAGGAATAAAAGAAAAGCAATTCTAATGTGATCTGATACTGATATCATATACCTTGTTATTAATTATTTAACCAATCACAATTAAACATATAAGTTTTGATATGAAATTTTCAATTAAACTTGACACTCTAAAAACTCAACTAGTATATAAAATATTAAAAATTATGCTTTTTTATTTAAAATATATATGAGCATGTCTAGGTGAGACATGTTTGCAGACCAGGTGTGCAGCAATTTGACTATGTTTGAACGGAACTAACAATAATTTGGCTAAAAGATATTTTAAATAAGAGTTGATATTTGATACATCAATATTTATACACTTTTTATTTTTATTACAATAAAGCACTAAACTCAGAGCATATTATGTGACATCTCTTGTCTAACTTTAGCAGCAACATGAGCAGACACTTCCTTAAACTACACAACTCCAGCACCCACTGTCAGCGCATATCTTACGAGCAAGTCAGCAACACTATTCCTCTCTCGATTACACCACAATATTTGGACATCCCATGCACGCCTACACAAAGACAGAATCTCTTCTCATTTGTTCTATTCCCATCCATCTCACGGTATTGCTCAATATCTTGGACAAGTTCAAGACAATTGGATTCAAGTATGAGATGTCTAACACCAAACTCCCAGCTCCATTTTAATCCCATGAGAATAGCCCACCGCTCCGCTACGTAGCAGTCTCCTCTTCCCATATTGAATAAGAAGCCTCCCCTCACCTTTCCTTTATAATCCCCCATAACCCTCGCACACGCCGATGCTCCTCCATCCGGGTTACATGCTCCATCCACATTAACCTTCACATATCCTTTCCCAGGAGCTTCCCATCCATCAATATCCCTACCACGGTTCAACCCATAAGGTATACACTCCCCACTCCATGAGGCACATGCTCTAACTTTAGCAATAATAGTTCTAGCTGTTACCTCTCCATCATTAAATATCTTGCTATTCCTTGTGAGCCATAATTGTTGACAAGCTAGGGAAAATACAATTTGCCACGGAATATCATACACTTTAAATTGAGCCTTAAGATTTCATTCCATCCAATTTTTTATTTCTCCATAACTAAAAAAGGTAGAGCAATACCTTCCTGGTACCATTAATAACCAAACCACTGTCGCCTTATAACAGTCTCGAAGAACATGTAAGTCGCTTTCAGGAAATCTTGCACAACATCCACACTCCTCTGAAGTAGCTATATCACGCCTAACACGTTCCATATTTGTTAAAAGATTACCTCTACAAGCAAGCCACATAAACATTTTGCATCTCTGTGGCACATTCAATTTCCACACCTTCCTCCACTGCCATTCATCTCACTTGCTATTATTCTCCACCTGGCTCATATACGCTGATCTAGTAGAAAAGTCCCCAGAAGCGGTATACCTCCAACTCGGGGAATCCTCCACATCCACATGAAGTCTCTGGTATAAAATTGTACGTACCATATCTGGTGTTAAGTACAGTACAAAATGATCTAGATTCCATTCTCCATCCTCAGTAATAACATCAGCAACTTTAACTTCCAAATACTCTTCTGGAAGATTATTTATAACAACTTCTGCCAATTTAATTTGACCCGGAAGCCACCTATCTTCCCAAAATCTGATAGAATTTTCATTCCCCAATTGCCAAAAAATGTCATTCTGGACTTTTGACCATATATTCTTCACTCCTTTCCATACATGAGATCCCGCTCTAGACGAATTTATATGTGGCATCACCCCCAGTCCGCACCCATATTTCTCCCTCATTAATTGAACCCATAAGACATCCTTTCTATTAATTAAACTCCACCCTAGCTTCATCATAAATGCATTGTTCTGTAACTTAGCTTTCCTTAATCCCAACCCTCCTACCTCCTTCCTCATACACACCTTATCCCAAGAAACCAAGTTAACCTTCGATCGAGCTTCACTCCCACCCCATAAAAATTTTCTGCAGCGTTTATCAATTTCATTGCATGTTGATGAGAGTAAAAACATCGTTTGCATATCATATGAAGGTATAACAGACACCACCGAATGAACCAACGTGTGACGAGCTGCACTAGACAGGGTATTTGCCTTCCATGATGACAACTTCTTATCCATTTTCCCCAAAATATACTCCTGAGATCACCTCGTAACTTTCTGATGAATCAACGGAACACCCAAGTATCTCCCCAAATCAACACATGGGCTAAACCCCATTAAATTACTATGATCAAATAAAAATAATTAAAATGAGATTTAAAATAACTGGAAACTAGATTACTTCATAAGGTAGAAATTCAAAAACCTTAAAATTGGTGTGTAAACTCGTGAGCTTGATTGAGTTTATACATAATGCAAACTTTAGTTTGTTATATGACACATTTTGGTTATCTATGGCCATAAAAATGGTAAAATTATATTCAGGAATTTTATATAAATGCTTATGAATAAGGCTAAAGGAGACAAATGACGTGAAATGGTTTTACAAGAAAACTGCAGTTGGAATCAGGATGTAATATACGGCCCAATGCATGAATGTCATAAAAAGATGCATACTCTTAATCATTAATATTAATAATCCTTTATGTCAAGATTTTCTTGTTCAATGTTTGTACCGTCATCCCTGTGAAAGAATAAGAAATTGAGAAGGAAAAAATCCTTAATAATAATATCCTCAATTCTTCATCCTCACATATTTGACACCATGCCAATCTTCAGAGATAATTGATTCTATTCACACATTTTTGCTGTAAATTAAAGATAAAGTCAAATTATATACGAACTCCTAAGATATATGTTTCGTTCGGTCCAATAATATGACAAATGGTTTTGTCAAATAATATAAGAATTAAAATGTAAAAGTAAACATATTTTCCGTTTATGCCCTTACATATTAAATAATGAAAGGATAAAGTGTTGACAGAAAAAAAAAAGGATAGAAGTGTATGATAAATGAGTGCGAATAAAAATGAACAATTTTATTAAATGAAATATACCCATAGCAAATGATTGATTCCCATATGTTTAATTGGTATGTAAAAAAAGTTGATTATCTCTTATATTTTAGACCGAAGAGAGTAATATTTATATATATATATATATATGATTTCTATATATATAGAAATTATATATATATATATATATATATATATATATATATATATATAATTTCTCCGTCATATATAGATATAAAACTAACCAAAATTTGAATAAGTTTATCCATTTTTATAAGAGTTTTCTTATATTATTTTCTTGGATATATTAATAGGAATTCATCACATCTCTGGATTATCTTACTAAGTAGCCCAGGAATTAAATACTCAAGTTTAGAAATCCGTGACTTATTCTTTTGACATAAATTTCTACTAGGACGACTTAGGGCCTGTTTGGATTTCCCACATAAGCTATTTTCCAAAACCAAACCTAGGTTTGAGATGAAATTTGCCAAACACTCTCAAAATCTAGAAAAGCTATTTTCCAAACCAAACCTAGGTTTGGGATTCAAAACATAGGTTTCGGGAAAAGCTACATTTTTTTACTTTTACGCCTTTCTTTCCTCTCTTCCCTCTGCACTCTTCAATCACTCTCCTCCCCAGCTTAAAATATACTCCATCTGTTCCTAAATATAAGATCACTTTGGTTAATTTGGGGAGATTTAGGAAGACAATAAAATTATATGATCTTCCCAAAATCCCCTCAATCACTTAACTTTAAAAGGAGGAAGAGTTTTCAATGAAAAGAGGGAGTATAAGGGTAGTTTTGGGCAAAACTTGAGATAAAATAGGAAGTGATCATATATTTAGGAACTTATCCACTTTCTCAAAGTGATCTTATATTTAGGAACGGAGGGAGTAGATACTACATTAGTAACATTCTTTTTGGTAATTTACACAATAAACATTAAAAAAGCTATTCTACTAACACTTTATCCAAACACTCTCATTTTATCAAAATCTATTTTCGAGAAAAGTTATTCTACTCAAAAGCTATTTTCAAAAAGCTATTTTCACAAAAGCTATTCTCCAGAAGCTAATCCAAACAGGCCCTTAAACTACAACTATTGAGGAATATATAGGGCTTTATACCTTTGGACCAACCATGTGCTACTAGAGTTTACTTATATTTATGGGCAAAAACGTTGATCTAATAATTAACTATTTCAGTTTGGGAAAAACTAATAAATGACTATTTTCGCGGTGCATAAATAATATCTAACTTTGTGACCCGGTGCAAAAATGATAAAACCGATTCTGAATGTTAATTTGTAGTTATGTAGAACCTTTATGATATTATTTTCAAAGTGAAAAATATACATTTTTGTCCCTCCCAATCAAAACATTGCTGATACTAGTTAGTATGAGAAGATGAAGGGCGAAAGAAAGAAGAGTTAAGTTTTAATTGTGAGAGGGTAAAAAAATATTTTTACTTTGGTAAATAATATAAGAAAGGTTCTACAAAACTACAAATTAACATTTAGTACCGGTTTTAATATTTTTGCACCAGGCCAAAAAGTTGGTTATTATTTATGTACTGCGAAACAGTCATTTATTATTTTTGCCCAAAATAAAATAGTTAATTAATAGATCAGCGCTTTTGCTCTATATTTATAAAGGCATTCAACGATTTTTCTTCATTTTGCCCATCATTATTATTTCTCTTGACATTCTTTTCCATACTCATTTCTATCTTTTTCATTATAATTCTCTTTCTGTCTTTTGTAAACTCCATTCTTTTTAATACATTTGTAAAACTCCATTCTAAATAAGAGCAAACTTAAGAAAACAATTATTTAATTCATGTTTAATATTTTCAAATACTTTTTTAATATGTGTGATTTTACTACCTTCCAGCCTCCAGCCCACGTTATAAGACATAATCAACTATTTTACACAAAAAAACATAGTAGAATAATTTTGGTGCTTATAAAAAAATGTGGTTTTCTTATTTAACCCTTATACTACATGTACGCATTGTCTCCCCCTCATCATGTTTAATATACAGAAGAAGAATGGAAACAAAGCATTAAATATCTTAATTTCTCATGTTACTTTTCATGTTGCCTATGATATGGAGAAAATTCCCAGGTTGCCTGAAATAAGTAGACCGTTCGAGTATTGGCCGTCGGTCTCTAGACAAAATCGGCTACGTTTTTCTAAGATTTTGTTCTACCATTCTTACCCATTTTTATTTGTTATATTTTTGATTTAGGTGCCACTAGTTAAGTGGATGATGATGTTAATAACCAGCACGTAACCAGCACGTGTCACACTCTAGCAGTCCAGCACTTCAACCCATCAACTTATTTTATTAATGCGAATTCCGAGAAAATGTTTGGGAAAATTAATTTGTATTCCCTCACAAGGGACTTAATAGTAGAAAAGTCTCATAAACTTCACATATTAAAGTAAGGTCTCTAGGGACCTCACTTTAATATACTTCAAATACAAAAATATCATCTTGTCCCTTCTTCTCTGCCCATGAACTTGTGATACGTGTCCATGACCTTGTCATTTCTGCCCATGACCTGTCAATGCTTGCCCATTAACTTGTCACAGGGTGAGTCATGACCTTATTAGAGTTGCATATGATCTTTTTATACTGGGAGGAACAATATAATCTTTTTGTATTTGAAGTATATTAAAGTCAGGTCCATAAAGACCCTACTTTAATATGTGAAGTTTATGAGACTTTTCTACTATTAAGTTTCTTGTGAGAGACTACAAATTAATTTTTCCAAAATGTTTTTACAACCCATTTTGGAACCTGTTTATGGTAAATTATTTTTTCTTATAAAAAAACAGAAACTTGTTTTTGAAAACAGAAATAAAAAAGCAATTGATTAGAGCACTATTGTTAATCGACTATTCTTTTTTTTTTATCTGATACATCGGAAAAAATGTTAATCGACTATTCTAGACTCGAAGGATAGGAAGATTGTTGTCAAACACACAGGTTGACGCCCCAACTTCATCGATTTTACGACTGTAACTATGTAACTAATTAAAATGTGTCACGAGTCATTTAAATTCCTTTTGACTGTAAACACGGTAAAAACTCACATGTTTACATGACAAATTCACTGTTTTTACGTTTCTACATTATAGAAAATCATCATGTTAACTTGCTCTCAAACTCATTTTAATTATTTTTATTTAATTATATTCAATCAAATTATATATTAATTTCATAGAAATTACTCTACTAATGTTTATAACGTATGAATATTGATATATTTGATATCGAATATATATATATATATATATATATATATATATATATATATATATATATTATATATATATATAAAATTTATTCAAGTCAAAATTTTTGTTTTTCATATTTTATTTAGTTATATACAAGAAACACATGTCTATTAATAAAAATAATTTTACGAGTTTAAAGTTCAAGTTTATGGTCTGACTTTTACCTTCTTTCCACGAGTTTACATAGATTCACGAGTCTAACAATCTTGAGTAGAAGTATTGTCCACAAAGACAAGATTGTCCAATGAGAGCGCTTTGCGAGATTAGAACATATGTTATCATGTTTACGAGTGTTGAAACTCATTTACTAATTCAACTAAACACCCATTTGATAATAAAAAATAATTTTGGTATGTTTTCTAATTCTTTTTTCAATCTCATCAACCAACAACTTTTAAAAAATTATTTTTAGAAATATATTTTTTAAATCAGTTTTAAAGACAGAAACCACAAAACAAATTATCAAACAGCTTAATTGTTTTTCCTAAAAAAAACGTTCTAGAAAGTACGGACTCCAAATTTGATTATCAAATATAGCACAATGTGGAGCGAGATCCAACTAAATGGCGGGCCCATCCCTTGTCTATATATATACATACCCCACGAGTCTAGACCTTTGTCACTGTAACAATCTGTAAAATTGTAATAAATCTCTTTCCATTTCTCATTTCTCAATTTCTCAATCTCAATGGCTCCCATCGCAGCTGGAGACGTGATTCCCGACGGCGTTTTGTCGTATCTGGACGACGACAACAAACTTCAAACCGCTTCTATTCACTCCCTCGCCGCCGGCAAAAAGGTCATCATTTTCGGTGTTCCCGGCGCCTTCACCCCCACTTGCAGGTAAATCAATATATTTACTTTTTTGCCCTTTTTTACTGATTTTAAAATTTTAGGTTACCATAATATTTCTGACCATCGTCAACCCTATATGACTAGGGATTAAGATCCATGTGCTCTGAAAGAGTTTCCATTTTTTTGGGAAAATTACCTTTTTTTTATCATAATTGGGAAAATTACCTGGTTTACCTTGAATTGGATGTTTTTTTAAGTGTCGCTTTAATTTTAATTTGGCCCATTTACAGAGTGTATTAGCACTAATGACACCATTATACCATTATTTTTAATTAATAATACTACAACTCAGACAATTGAAGCATATAAATAATACTATTACTACAATTCAGGCACTAAAAGGCACGTTACTTTCTATTCATTTGGACAGCTGTCTGATACGTGTCCATCATCTAGGATGAATAGAATACAAATGAATATTACAATTTACAAGAATGCTTTTTAGTTTTCACTAATTTGTTTGTAATTGTAAAAGTTGGGGCTATTGTTGTTGGTGACGTTTTTTTTTTGACCCGGCATTGATTTTTTGAACAAGTCAAAGTTTTCAACCATGTTGCCCAAAAAAATGATTATCGACCAATACATACATAGTGGGGCATGGAAGTGAGTCGCTGCTGTTGCACGCCAAAGTCAAGTGCATAAAAAAAATTATATTTTTGGATAACGTATTTCAATTCTCTGCAGTGTACGCAATTGTTTTCAATAGGATATGCACACACTTCTGATAAGGTATATCCTAGGAAGTTCTTTTTTTCTACTGATTTTGAATTAGCTGCATTTTTTGGTCCATGTAACAGCTTGAAGCACGTGCCTGGCTTCATTGAGAGAGCAGAGGAGCTGAAAGGAAAGGGTGTGGATGAAATCATCTGTATCAGTGGTATGTATTTTCTTAATATCTTCTACTTTTTCCATCCATATGTATCTTCATCTTTGTCGTGGTGTTTACTACTCCTATTTCTCTAATTTGCTGCTTACTCACTGATACCTTTGGAATAATCCCTTTGATTCTATCAGATTTTTTTATTTAAAAACTCAATATGTTACATAGTGGCGGCTTTTCTTATATATATGTAATAAGTCTTTAGACACTCAGGGATAGATGGCTATAGTGGAAACAAAAAAATTATAGGGTCTTCATATGAGATTGAGCTAAACATACTTTTTGATTTAATACTCCGTTTTAATTTAATCCTAAACGAGGCAAGATACGGGATAGTATCATAGAAATCAATTTTTTATTAATGTGAATTATGAAAGAGACTGTGATTTAAATTAAAAGGATGCCACAAGGAAGGGAAAAAATATCAGATTTTGACATACCTTTGTGTTCATTTTATGTGGCGGACCATAACTTTTATAGCGTGAAAAGATTTCTTAGACGTCATTGGGGGTTATCTGTCATCCTTGTCCTCAGGTGAACAAAAGTCAACTCTCAAGTTTCATGAGATTTATATGGGTCAATGCAATTTTTAAACTTGCAAGTTTGCTCTTATTTTGGCTTCGGTGTCCTAAGCTTCAATCCCATATGTTTTGGTTCCTTTAGAACATTGTTCTCTAGAATTTTAATAAAAAGCTAGACTAGTTTTTCTCACAAGTAACTAAGTCGAAAATGAGAACAAACTGAAGGCATGAATAATATTGTATGATTCCTTAGTTGATATTGATGGTTTCCATAGTTGTGTAATTTGTGGACTTGTGGTTAAATATTGTATGATGGATGCAGTGAATGATCCATATGTGATGAAGGCATGGGCACAGACATACCCAGAGAACAAACATGTGAAGTTCCTTGCTGATGGATCAGCCAAATACAACACAGCATTGGGGCTGGAGCTTGACCTTAATGACAAAGGACTTGGCACTCGTTCTAGGAGGTATGCCCTCCTGGTTGAGGACCTTAAGGTGAAGGTTTCAAATGTTGAGAGTGGTGGAGAATTCACTGTCTCCAGTGCTGATGACATCATCAAAGCCCTTTGAGCTCATCTCCATATCCTTATTATTATGATGATGCTGTGTTGCTATGTGTCTCTTATCTTTAGCCCCTTCTCCCTTTTGCCATCTTTTGTGTGCATGCGCTCGCGCATTCCCTCTGATATGATACCCTGCGTATCCAAATAATGAAGCGGCTCTTTCTTATGACTACTCGTTCTTATGACTACTCGTGTCTCTGATATTGAATACACATCGAAATGATCAAGTGTTGGTAGTATAAAATATTGACAAGAATATGGTTTATACTACTTGCGGTCCTAAATATAAGACTGAACTGACTTTTTTTTTTTGGAGAGATTAAGGTTGCGAAATAGACTATTAAATTGAACTTAAATTCATAAAGTAAAAACTGATGAAGTAATGAGTTTTTACTTTTTAGAGCAATTTTACTTAATTTTGTACGGTGAACACGTAAAATTTGTTGGTTGTGGAGCTTTGGGAGTTTACGGCTTGCACTAATCTTGTGATAAAAAAGTTGAAGGATTAAAAAGATAATCATTTCTGTTTGTTATTATATGAAATGTGACAAATTCAAATTAAAGGAGGTGAGAAGGATAAAGTCAAATGATCCATATGGGATGTTCTCGTACATGAATGGGTGGGTGTTTGGGATTCGAACGGTTCGATACAAATGTCAATCATATGTTGGAAAGTCGTTTTAAGTACAATTTATTGGCAATCTTGTCCTTTTACAAAGTAGTGTCTTGTTACAGGTAGTCGGTTGAGATGATAAGTGAGATTTAATCGCATAAGAATAAGAACATGTGTTCGAATATCGAGAAATGCTTCCATTAAGAGAAGGGTTAACTCTGTCTACCCTCCGAAGTATGGATTAGTCGATTTCCAATGAGGGGCGATTATCGGGTGGTGTTTAACAAAAAAAAGTTGTGTCTTGTTAGTTACCAAAAAAAACCAATGGATATAGTTGATTGAGCTGGTAAGTGGATTATAACCCCGTAAGGATGAGAACGCATTTTCGAATTCAAGGAAGCGCTCCCATTGGAAAAGGGGACAACCTTACCTTTATGGGCAACACTTTTAACCAGTTCGAATTAAAAGGGCCATGATTAACAAAAAAAACAGTGATTTATTGTAGTTGTTGGCATTCCAAGGCATTACAATATCACTTGCAGAATATTGTCTTCCATTTACAAATAGTTTTACGCCTATATTTTCCTGATCAACTAAAAGATTTTTACCATAACTTTCCTTTTAAATAAGCTATGTTATTGGGTTTTAGTTTAAATTTGTGCCATTCATCGAAAAAAAAGTTTAAATTTGTGCCAAAAACTGAGGGCAAATGTTGCTTCGGGATGTTCTTTAGAATTCAAGATTGTGTTGAGAGTTGATGTAGAATATTGTTACTCCTCACCATTAACATTGATACTTTTGAATATATCATGAGGACATTAAACTCAAAAAAAATATATGGGGCAACTATATTCTATTACTCTAGAACAGAAACTATTGGGATATTTGTTCTTTAGTTTCATATTATAGTTTTTTTATGATATATGGAAGAAAACCACCAACAGTTAATTATACCAAACTAGCAGGGAAAACACATGAAAAACCTCCACCAGTCTCGTCGCTTCAGCAATAAGAGTGTTAGCCATCATACTCATCTCCCACCTGCAATGCACAAGCTCAGCTTCAGGGATCGATTTAAGAATCATCTAGTTTCATGTAAAATATAATACTCTCTCGTTCCTAAATATAAGATCACTTTGTCTAATTTGTCTAATTTGAGGAGAACAATCCTATTAGTTGGGGTTACATGATCTTCCAAAAATACCCCCTTTAAAGAGAAAGATTGAAGGAAAGAGAGAGAAACACTATCCTTTTGTGTATAGGGGTAACTTAGGCAAAACTTGGGACAAAATAGAAAGTGATCTTATATTTAGGAACTTATCTACTTCTCTAAAGTGATCTTATATTTAGTGAGAGAAGGTCCACCTTCTCTCTAAATACTTTGCCTCTTTCAGTACCTCCTCTTGTGAGGTTTGTGTCACGCCTTGTGCGTGTGTGGAGTACGCGTCCATGGCGGCGAGCGGAGGCCGGAGCGCGCGGGCTAGGGGCGATCGAATGCTGTCCGGCGGCGACGATCGTGGCAAAGGTTGGGTTTTTGACAGGTGGGTCAGTGGTTTTCTGATGGGTCATGTGGCATCATGGGCCTATTACAAAAGAAGGCCCGAAGTGAATGACAATAATAATGTAATTAGCAAGGCAACAACAAAATAGTTAGTTTGTTACAATTTGTTAGGAGTTGAGAAATGTATAAATAGATGAGTTGTAGTGTGAAGAGATATGCTTGTATTGAGAGTTGAAGAGTGTGTGCCTCTAGAATTGCAAAGGCGAACTCAGAATCAGATATGGCCAGAGAAGACTTCGATCTTGAAGCACCGGAGGAAATCAAAGATGTTGATTCAGAGGATCAAGAAGAAATTGAAGGCGTTCTTGAAAAGCAAGAAGTTGATGTAGTTTCAGGTATGAAAGACGAAATTGAAGATGACATCGTTCCAAGAATGCAAGATGAACTTGACGATGACATTGTTAGGATTCATCGATTGGAGGCTAAAATTGACGATGAATACACATGGAAGCAATTTTTTCAAGAAAATTTCTCTGTTGAAAGAAACCAATTGAGTGAGCCATTATGTTTCATGACCTTGATGAAGGACGCGGATAAAGAAAATCACCAAGACAACTGGATAATAATTAGGGTTCACAAGGCCCATTGGGGAAGAAGTCCTATTTTTAATTGGAGAGGTAAATCAGTTGTGCTTGATTATGGTGAGGAAAAAGCTCAAACCATCTATAATGTATTGCAAAACCCTAACCATCAATCAAAGATATGGCGTTCAATTTCAAATTGCACGAGCTTAATTTCCTTCTCCTCACAGTTTGCAACGTCATTGACTAGAATCGTGCAAGATGATCAGGTTGAAGATGCACAAAATACTGCCAACAATTTCTTCGTTAATGAATCCTATGGAGTTACCTGCTTGGTTCTTGCAACTCAAAAGTTCAAGATTTCTAAATACAAAAGAAGACCCGAAGTGAATGACAATAATAATGTAATTAGCAAGGCAACAACAAAATAGTTAGTTTGTTATAATTTGTTATGCTTGTTAGGAGGTTGAGGAATATATAAATAGGGGAGTTGTAGATAGAAGAGGAGATGATTGTATTGAGAGTTGGAGAGAGTGTGTGCCTCTAGAATTGCACATTAGGAGAGTGTGTGCCTCTATAATTGCACATTAGGAGAGTGTGTGCCTCTATAATTGCACATTAGGCCCTGTAATTGTTTCTGTAATCCTCTTTTGAGGTGATACTTTGATTCTTGAATAATACTATATTGGTATATTTCCATCAAAGGTATCAGAGCAGTTCGATTGGGAATGATAAATACCAAGAAGATGGTGGAGAATAGAGATGAAACTATTATATCTCTTGGAGAGCAGATAATCACGAAGTTAAATCACATGATAGAGAGATTGGAGAAATATGGAGAAGAGAGGAAATTTCTAAATACAAAGACGAACTCAGAATCAGATATGGCCAGAGAAGACTTCGATCTTGAAGCACCGGAGGAAATCAAAGATGTTGATTCAGAGGATCAAGAAGAAATTGAAGGCGTTCTTGAAAAACAAAAAGTTGATGTAGTTTCAGGTATGAAAGACGACATTGAAGATGACATCGTTCCAAGAATGCAAGATGAACTTGACGATGACATTGTTAGGATTCATCGATTGGAGGCTAAAATTGACGATGAATACACATGGAAGCAATTTTTTCAAGAAAATTTCTCTGTTGAAAGAAACGAATTGAGTGAGCCATTATGTTTCGGCTTGTTGGGGTGGGTATTGATGGGCCCATGGCATCATGAGCCTATTATAAAAGAAGGCCCAAAGTGAATGACAATAATGTAACAAATGTAGTTAGTAAAGCAACAACAAAGTAGTTAGTTTGTTATGTTTGTTAGGAGGTTGATGGATGTATAAATAGAAGAGTTGTAGATAGAAGAAGGTATGATTGTATTGAGAGTTGGAGAGCGTGTGCCTCTAGAATTGCACATTAGGAGAGTGTGTGCCTCTATAATTGCACATTAGGCCCTGTAATTGTTTCTGTAATCCTCTTTTGAGGTGATACTTTGATTCTTGAATAATACTACACTGGTATATTACCATCAAAGGTATCAGAGCAGTTCGATTGGGAATGATAAATACCAAGAAGATGGTGGAGAATAGAGATGAAACTATTATATCTCTTGGAGAGCAGATAATCACGAAGTTAAATCACATGATAGAGAGATTGGAGAAATATGGAGAAGAGAGGAAATTTCTAAATATAAAGACGAACTCAGAATCAGATATGGCCAGAGAAGACTTCGATCTTGAAGCACCGGAGGAAATCAAAGATGTTGATTCAGAGGATCAAGAAGAAATTGAAGGCGTTCTTGAAAAACAAGAAGTTGATGTAGTTTCAGGTATGAAAGACGAAATTGAAGATGACATCGTTCCAAGAATGCAAGATGAACTTGACGATGACATTGTTAGGATTCATCGATTGGAGGCTAAAATTGACGATGAATACACATGGAAGCAATTTTTTCAAGAAAATTTCTCTGTTAAAAGAAACCAATTGAGTGAGCCATTATGTTTCATGACCTTGATGAAGGACGCGGATAAAGAAAATCACCAAGACAACTGGATAATAATTAGGGTACACAAGGCCCATTGGGGAAGAAGTCCTATTTTTAATTGGAGAGGTAAATCAGTTGTGCTTGATTATGGTGAGGAAAAAGCTCAAACCATCTATAATGTATCGCAAAACCCTAACCAGCAATCAAAGATATGGCGTCCAATTTCAAATTGCACGAGCTTAATTTCCTTCTTCTCACAGTTTGCAACGTCATCGACTAGAATCGTGCAAGATGATCAGGTTGAAGATGCACAAAATACTGCCAACAATTTCTTCGTTAATGAATCCTATGGAGTTACCTGCTTGGTTCTTGCAACTCAAAAGTTCAAGATTTCTGAAGGGGCAAATTGGAAGGTCACATCTAAAGGAGGCTGATTAAGCATTCAAATTTCACTGGAGCTTCTGGTATTAATCAACTATGGTCTCATGTTGTTCGAATTCTAGAAATGCTTGCTGAGTTTCTAGATTTTGTTCCATATGCATTTGCAATGAAGAAGGGGTGGTTTACTGTTGCTGAATTTTTGACGATCCTAAAGAACGCATTCTTGAATCCGTTGTTGCTAGCTTCTTCAAATCATTAGGCTCATTTCCAGCTTTCAACCTTGAGGACAAGGTTCATCTTGTTGAGGTGGGTATTGATGGGTCATGTGGCATCATGGGCCTATTACAAAAGAAGGCCCCAAGTGAATGACAATAATAATGTAATTAGCAAGGCAACAACAAAATAGTTAGTTTGTTACAATTTGTTAGGAGTTGAGAAATGTATAAATAGATGAGTTGTAGTGTGAAGAGATATGCTTGTATTGAGAGTTGAAGAGTGTGTGCCTCTAGAATTGCACATTAGGAGAGTGTGTGCCTCTATAATTGCACATTAAGCCCTGTAATTGTCTTTGTAATCCTCTTTTGAGGTGATACTTTGATTCTTGAATAATACTACATTGGTATATTCTCATCATTTTCCGTCTTGGAAAGGGTGCTCGGCGGTGGTCAAGGAGGCGGTAGCTAAGGAGAACGCGAGCTCATATCTGGTTATGGCGGTGGCAGTGAATTTCTCGGTGGTGAAGGACTTCGCGACCTCAGATCTGGTCGAGGTGGTGGTGGTTCCAGATCTGCTTGGGGTAGGATGTGAAGGTGAAGAACACGGTGGTGGTGGTTCCATGTTTTCAGGTGGCTGGACCACATATCTGGAGGTTTGCACAGAGGGTAGTTTGATGAAGATGGAGTTTGGTGGCTGGCCTACAGCCACCAAAAATCCATGAGCCTTAAGCTTGAGCACTACCCAAGTTTGGGGGTATCTTTGGTAGTGCTCTTAGTGTCTTGGTCACCCCCATTAGAAGTTAGTATTAGGATATGTATCTTGTTTCTGAAATTCCTTTTGTGGTTGTCTTGCATGTTCTATCTTAGCTTAATCTTGCAGGTTAATTTTGTTTGGTTTGGAAGCTGGCTAACTTTCATCATATTCTGTACTCTCATGGAGTTTGTTCTCAAACTTCAACAATTTCTTCACCTTCTAGGAGGTGACTGTGGAGCTGCCTTTGATTGGCAGCATTGGGATCAAAGAGGTTGGGCTCGATAGAGCACGTCTTTAGACAACCACCCCCTATTGCTTTACCCATTGACTGATTGGAAGCTTAGTTTCTCTACTATCTACCTGCAATGGTTAGGAATCAGCATTTATTCCAGTGTCTGGTGTATATCTTATCATGTTAATCTTTTGATGTTAGTAGTTGTGGTTGAATTTAAGGTCATATGGGTCTGTAACATAATTGTTCTGCTATGGTGTCTTCCTTGTAATTTGGTGTTTCCGGTCAAGGTCTTATTAGAGTATGTAGTGCTCTGTTTCAGTGTCTTATTAGTGTATGTAATCTAATCTTTTATCAATGAAAGACATCCTTTCGGCAAAAAAAAATGATCTTATATTTAGGAACGGAGGGAGGAGTAATTCAAATGATCGTCATATGACAAAAGTCATATTTTTATCTATGTGCCCACTGGGCCAACCTCTATATTTTGGGAAACTCAATGGAAAACTAATTTGTCTCCAGGATGAGTGAGACCTATCAAGAATAAGACCTTTCCACATGAGTTTTAAAGTTTCCGCATGTCTCAATTCAAAATCAATACCATGATTAAGTTGGATGAAAATCTTTATCAGTTGTATCAAACATTCGAGGTCTGTTAAAATCATTTGTGGTGAAATTGATTACATCTTGACAATCACAGTCAACAAATAAGAGAAGATACTGTTCAATCCCATCCAAATTCCATTGACTATAGAAAACTCCATGCTTTAGTCGGCAGACTGTTTTTTAATCAAAGTTCAAAGCATAGCGAGTAACTTTTAATGTTATTTGAGGGTTTCACGCTAAAATCCTTGACCATTTACATACTCGATCTCAATTATACATGTAAAGTGCTGATTCAGACAAAAAGTTCCAACGGTTGAATAATTTGAATGCCCCCCGTTTTTTATCAGATCTTCCCCCCGGTTGGAGCATTAATATTTATTAACAAGTTTACCAATGTGTTATCCTTATAGCACAATTGCACAAGATTTGAATCAAATGTGGGTCATGGACAATTTGGACACGTTGGCCCAAAACACAAGAAATTGATTTTTTTTATAGGCTAAAGTATGTTTTTAGTCCCTTAACTTTGGAGAAAGTCATGTTTTGGTCCCTTAACTTTGAAAAGTGTGTTTTTGGTCCCTTTAAATTCGGAGAATGTGTGTTTTTGGTCTTTAACTTTGAAAAGTGTGATTTTTGTCCTTTTAAACTCCATTAAAGTATGTTTTTAGTCCTATAACTTTGCACAAAATCATGTTTTAGTGCCTTAATTTTGAAAAGTAATGGACGAAAAAATACTTTATCCTGTTCTAGAAGGACTAATAACATCACTTTATCCAAAGTTAAGGGACAAAAAACACACTTTTCAAAGTTAAGGGACAAAAACATGACTTTCTCCAAAGTTAAGGGACCAAAAACATACTTTAGCCTTTTTTATACTACTATTGCGTTTTCCTTCTCTTTTAACCTTTGTTATTCAAGAAAGCATATTAGAAGAGCTTATAAATTAATTAATGTGCAAAAGCTAATTTCACTATTGTAGTGTGTTTTCTCTTGGTTTGTTTATGTCTCCACTTCCAAACAATGTTAATTTTTGTTTATTGAACTCAAAATTGACATTTTTTTTCATATGTAGCGGGTTGAGACTAGATATTTCTCCCACAATTTTTTTTTCGTTGTTAGAGGAACTGTCTCGTGTAATTTTGTTTTCTTATATTTGGTTTTCTTGAGATGTTAAATTACTTTCTTTTATAATGTTATTATGATATAACACATAATCCATTAAACTTGTTTTATACTTCTTTTTTTATACAAAAATCCTAGGAAATGTATTGGGCTCACTCATAATTTGAGGGTATATTTCCCAATTGATGATCCACTAGAGTTTGTCCTTATGTGTGTTCTACAGTTTTCTTATTAAATACACTTATAAACAAAATTCATGTTGTAAAAGGCCACCTCAAATCCAAATTTGGTAAATGTATAAAAAATAAAAATAAAACCTTGTCTTAACCCTTCATTTTTTTGGTAATAAAAAGTTTATGTGAATTAGGTCTCAGTGTTCACTAGGGTCAGAGCAGGTTTCAAAGATCAAATAACGTTTACATAGGTACAGATCGCCCACAAACAAGACCACAATATCATCACGATTAGAACCCTCAAATTTGTTTACCAAAGGAAAGATGTACCTTGTCTTAAACTTCCAGTGTATGGGATATATGGCACCAATACTTGTGTGGTTGAGCAGGTCGGTCTTGCACGGTCTTCAAAAGTGAAGTATTTTTTGGTAAAATCCAAAAGCGAAGTATGAAAACCTTGAAAACAGTGGCTCAATGTGATAGCACCCCCATTTTTCATGTTTGTCAAGGTTATAAATAAGTACTACTATAATTTACTCACAATAATTACTAATAATTACTCTCAATTTTTTTTACAGTACTCTGTCAATGTTGCAATTAATGTATTTCTCACAATTGTTGATATTGTTGTAATATAAAAAATATCACATTATTACCAACAATTTGGGTCTATCTATACATGAGTTAATTTCTCAGAGTTACAATTAGAGTGTTATGAACAAGGTTTGACAAGTGATTGTATTTGAACATATGAAGCATAAATTAAACTCCATGGGCTACTATTGAAGAAAAATTGCTGAAATTTCTATATTTAAAAAGTTGTTGACCAAAATGTTGTAATAATTTTTCATATAAAGAAAGTATCCTTACTTTTCAGAATTCATATATATAAAATACTAGTATCTCATTAAAACACTATTACCACTTAGTAATTTTTACAGTCAATAGTCAATAGATCAACAAAATTTTACAAACTCGTAATGTATACAATTCACGAGTCAAGAATAATTAATTCATCATAATGGCTACATCTATATATCTCCAGTCATCTAGATACTTTATAGTAATTCATTAACTGTTATACTAAATCTCCAATAAATAGTTCTCTCTCCCATAGTTCTATTGAATTTCCAGTTGGAAAGCATGAAGGAGGCGGATAGCTGTATGTGCCGTTTGGAAAAGGGACCCATTCAATTAATTCAAAATATTTTATGTTTCTGTTTGGATTTGAAATTTGTTGAGAGGGACCAAAAGGTACAATGCAACGACTCTCATCTTATCTCACACCACTCACAAGTCACAACCAACACTTCTCCCTAAATTCAACTCTCTCTTTCTCTCTCTCCCTCTCTAGGTACATTTTTCTACCACCTTATTCCTTGAAAATAGAGGAACGACCTATTTTAAAAAACCAAACTTTACTTGTATAGTACCCTTTAATATACGCCCAAAGACTAGCATACCTAAACTGCTGTCTTCTTTGTTGAGGAGTGAGATATACTGTTATACTTATAGTATACCCTACACAAACACCAAAATCTGAACAACATGAGTGCTTCAAAGTTCATTAAATGTGTCACAGTTGGAGATGGAGCTGTTGGCAAAACATGCATGCTTATCTGCTACACTAGCAACAAGTTCCCCACTGTAAGTTTCCCCTCAAAATCTCAACCCCACCTCTCAAAATTTGTTCTTTCTTTAAAAAATAGCATCAACATAGAGATTTATTATGAAAGGTGGTGCCTTTTTCCATTATGGGCTTAACCCCATTTTGATTATATGTATTTTGGATAGTTTAAGGATTATTGTTTTGTTGCTTTATTTGTTTGGTGAAATGTGGTGTATTAGGACTATATACCAACAGTGTTCGACAATTTTAGTGCCAACGTGGCGGTGGATGGGAACATTGTGAATTTAGGACTTTGGGATACAGCAGGTACTAGGATTTTGTGGCTCTAACTGCTTTCACTATTAGGTTTGGCTTGTTCTTTTGTCTCTGATACTGTTGTGATTGTGTTTGTTTTGTAGGTCAGGAAGATTATAGCAGGTTGAGACCACTGAGTTATAGAGGTGCAGACATTTTTGTGTTGGCATTTTCATTGATTAGTAGAGCCAGCTATGAAAATGTTCTTAAGAAGGTAGTGTAAGCCTTTTTTCTAAGTCAAAGCCTTCAATTTTATACTACTTAGGATTTGAATTCTTTTTTATGAACTACATTTAGTTATGAATAAGTGGAGTCAACTTATGAGTTATGAGCTGCCTTTTTAATCTTTAACTTTTATTCCTGTTGTTCCAAGATTTTAGAAAGTGGGTTTTACTATTTTATGAAGTTGTTCATTTCAAGTTTTCTTCTTTTTTCCCCAGTGGATGCCGGAACTGCGAAGGTTTGCGCCTAATGTTCCAATTGTTCTTGTTGGCACTAAGTTAGGTAAGCAAGCAGAAAACAGAAAATACTGTGATTTCGTTTATGCTCATAGCTCTTATCTGCACCAAGGGAGTAGTTTGACTGACTTCATGAATTTGGTATGCATTTTAGATCTTCGCGAGGACAGGGGATTTTTGGCTGATCACATGGGATCTAACATTATAACATCCAACGAGGTTTGTATTCTTTATATTAGCTTTGTTCAATGAATGATTATGAAATACCTTTGCATTGAGAAGAGCTTATTTACTCACTGTTCATCATTTGTTACCAATAGGGGGAAGAACTGAGGAAACAAGTAGGCGCTGCAGCTTATATAGAGTGCAGTTCAAAGACTCAACAGGTTTGGGATTTAGATATTTCATAGCTTATTATATGTTGGATTTTTAAATTTGTATGTGCAGTATATTTACACAGAAAGCTTGATAATTGATGTCTTTCCATGGTTCAGAATGTCAAAGCAGTATTTGATACTGCAATTAAGGTTGTTCTCCAACCTCCAAGGAGACAGGAAGTGGAAAGGAAGAAAAGGCAAAGAAGGTCTGGCTGCTCAATTGCGTAAGTCCTTGACTTAAAAAGAATTATTTTATTTTTTATATGCTTCATTTATTGATGCAAGTAATCTTTAATTGGTAAGAGGAAATAAAGTTTGAAAACTTAAACTCTATCCGTGGCAGGTGTAATATTTTCTTTAGTTATCATATTCATGAACTATTGATCTGCAAGCTGAAGATTTTCATGGCTTTTCAGTGTTCTAGAACTTGCTATATACCCATACACATGATTATGAAGAGAAATGCTAACAAGGTGTGTCTTTTGCTGATTGACAGAAGCATTATGTGTGGAAGCTGTACAGCTTATTAATACACATCAAGAGAATCATCTTCAGCCTACTTCGGATATGGAAGTTGACTCGCAAAAGCCACCAAGGTTTCCTGACATTTGATTACTATTTCAATGTCTCCTTATGAGATTGAATTGTAGGTGCTGTAAGATTACTGTTATATCTGATTGTCCATTCATTTCAGACTTAATGGTGGAGGGAATTATTCATTCTCTCGTTTATTATTACTTACTCGGCCTTGTATGATTACAAACACATTTTACGAAGAAAGCCTTTTATTTGTTTCATTATTCACTTAAGACAGTTTTCTAGGCAAGTGATGGCTACATTGCTTTCCACTTTCATCAGTAAAGATCTGTACAATTTCACCTTTTGTTGACAGGTTCTCTAAGCCAAGTTACTGACAACACTCGTTTCTTTAAATGGTGAATTCAAGATATGTCAATTATATCATGTGAGTTTTCATAAGTATTTGCAACATACTACTGACTGTGATGAAGTTTTGGAGACTATCTGTTAAGGCGGACTATGATTATTGATGATTTACATGGAATTCCTTGATTTTTCTATCAGTCCCGTTCTTACTTGCATTTCAATAATTGGCATACATGTTTTCTCCGGTTTTTCACCTGATATTCCCAAGATTCTTTGTTTCTCATAAGACAAAAGGAAGGGACTTAAATGGTAAAGATAGAGGCAAAATGCTCCTATGATGTTGGTGGTGCATGTAGAATGTATTGTTAAAATAGAACTGATAATATTTGAGTGTAGCTTGATAGTATTGAATATCAGATATGTATGTGTGTGATTTTGATGTACACAAGAAGTGGTCCTTTCTTGATGAAGTAGAAAGGAACACGAGAGATGTAGAGGAAGAGCCATTGAAATTTAGTTGAGGGAATTCATTGCAGGGAGCAGGTGAGACGTGGGGTTGCATGAACCATTACTTTCCAAATCAAATGAAATGACTCTTCCACCTTCATTTTGTGAATGTTGCTATCCAACTTTAAGATGCCAGGCCTAAGAAATATGAAACTTTCCCTTTTTATAACATGAATTGTGTCAATTTCTTCTGAACTACTATTAAGTTGGAAGATAGTGAAAGTGTTCATATTCATTCTCACATATTTGAATTTCCACTCTCAACTGTTTTGTTATGGGCATTACTTATTGCCAACATTTTTATGTTAGTATTGCTGGGTTTGGTGATACAATGCGCCCTACCTCAGCCTTAAAAACTGTATTAGAATTATATTTTATTTCTCTGAAATTATAATTAGTTAATGTAGTAGGTTGGTTGAAAAATTGAAAACAAGTACATTTAGTAAATGATAATAACTATACATAAGTGGTAAACATAGTCTTGAGACTTGAGAGTTTGTGAAAGGAGCATCCCTTCAAGGATAAAAGTCACTAAAACTCACTTAGCTAAACTTTCACATAACTGTATACGTATGCGCGATCAACCTCTCTCATCTATCCATGAAAAGGAGGTTTTTTTTTTACCTTAATGGCTTAATGAGAAGGAGGTCATAAATGATATAGACTTTACTACTTTAGTAGATTATTGGGTTAAACTAACTTTTGGTCTTATAATTTGGTGTGATTTGGGTTTTAGTCCCTAGAGTTTAAAAGTTGAGGTTTTGTTCCTTATAGTTTATATCAATTTTTTTAGTCCCTACACTTTTAAAGAAGAGGTTTTAGTGCTTTAAGTTTCATTTTGTCAAAACAAATGGTCTTGTAGTGACATGTCATACTTAGTTGTGATGAGTTGGCAAGCTTACATGGAAAATGAAATTATAAATATATAAGTAAAAACAATTAATTGTTTTAAAAAAAAAAGAAAAAGAAAATTTGTTCACATCCTTGTGTCTCTTTTTGTTCTACGACGAAGAACAAAAAGAGTTTGGTCGCCGCCCCTGGATTTTCCCTTACTGTTCCGGTAAGGTCGAAGTCATCGAGTTCAACTTCAATGGCGTCTATGTTTGATGTTGAACAAAAAAACATATCGGTTAGCTGTATAAAAAAAGCATATCGGTCAATGATAGAACACATTTTTTTTATCAGAAATATTGTTTTATTAGAACACACATTTAGATTAATCAGATTTGTTATTTTGATCTACGTTTTTCTTTTCATTATACAACAACAACAAAACCTTATAGGATCGACTACATGATCATACGATGCCATTGTACTCAATCAATAGTTATGCTTCGAGATTTCGTGTGTCCATATTTATAATATTTGACATACTTTTAAGTTGGTTGCTGAAATCTAACACAACCCTACTTCTTTATCCGGGTTTGGGATCGGCTATATATAGGTGGAGTATTCTTACAAAAAAATCAAATAAAAGAAATAGCTTTGAAATTTAAAACAATAAATAAAAACTAAAATAAATAGTAATAATAAAATAATGAAAATGAAAATAAAATTTGAAATATAAAATGTAAATGATAATAATCGATTAAATTAAATATATCTATATTTCAAAATAAAATAATAAGATAAAGGTTAAAAATTGAAGAAATAGCAGAAATAAACTTACAATTCAAAATAATAGATATAGAAGAAGGTAATAATTTATGTTATAAAAAAAAGAAGGTAATAATTTATCTACAAACTCAAATTTTTTCTTTTGATCAAAAAACTCAAATTTTTCCTTGGCAAATCCGTTTACTTTATTCAAATAATAATAAAAATGTTCTTTTTATTATACAAGATGAGAAAAATCAAATTTATCTACAAACTCAAATTTTTCCTTGGCAAATCCGTTTACTTTATAAAAATTTAAAAATAATAAAAATGTTCTTTTTATTATTTTTATTTAACCGCAATTTTTGCTTTTATTGTTAGTGACCAAGTCCAAGGTACAAAAATTTCTAATATCAAGCCCCCCAAAAAGATATACCTAAACCCAGATTTATCGGGATAGATATGGATATTCCTTCTTCCCAAAATACCCTCCTCAAACCCTTATATAGGCCTTCATTTTTTTTCTTTCTTTGCTAGGCGAGAAGCAACATGGCTGACTTTATACCCCAAGAACTTGTTGAGAAAATCCTCCACAGGCTCCCTGTTAAGTCTCTAGTAAGATGCAGCTCTGTTTGCAAATCATGGAATTCTCTCATCAAATCTCAAACTTTCATATATATGATCATCATAACTTTACAATTCAATCTCCACATCACAAACACTCCCTCTTTCTCCTATTCTCCATTTTAAATTTAAATTTCCCTCAAAATCGCCCTCTTCAGGCGGATTATTTCTCAATAATGCACTCTACTCATGAGAGTGCACATAACTTCTCTGTTGAGATGTTCCCCCTCTACCATCTATTCAATGACAATCGTTATACACTCGTCGCTGGGGTATGCAATGGCCTCGTATGTTCGGTTTACTATTCCCTATTAAATATTATCATTATTTGGAATCCCTTGCTTCGCAAGTATGTGGTTCTTCCCGAACCAATCATGACCATCACAAAATTCGATCATCAATTTTTTTTCATGTATCATTTATGTTTTGGGCTAGATTTTGATTCTACTTGCAATGATTACAAGGTAGTGAGACTCTTGAATGATGCCTTCACAGGAGAAACTCCTCATGTTGAGGTTTACTCTCTTATTTCTCATTCTTGGAGGGCTATACATGCAAGAGTTCCTAATTTTCATCTATGTGATCATGAGTGGTTGCCCCCAGTGTTTGTGAATGGTGCATTACATTGGGTTGTTGGCCGCCGGATAGGTGATCGATGGAACAATATTCAAATTCATTTTAACATTTGATTTGGCTAAAGAAACATTTGGAGAATTCGCTTTGCCAACACATTCTAATGAAGAATATACGTTTATATCAAGACCAATTGCGGTGGATGGAGGCAGTTCGCTTGCTGTAATTAATTATGCCAGAGAAAGGGAGACATGGGAACCGGTGTTATCTATTTGGGTGATGAAAGACTATGGTATCACTGACTCATGGAGTAAAGTATTCTATTGTGATAATAGATGTTATGGAGGACGCATATTTGACATATTGGCCCTAAGAAGTAATGGAAAAGTGCTCTTTAATTCCAATATTGACGATATATTTTTGTTGGACCCAATCAAGGAATCAATTGAGCTTGTGGGACATCAGTTTCAAGGAATCAATTGAGCTTGTGGGACATCAGTTTCATTCTCAAGCTTATGCTTCATCTCATGTGGATTCTCTATTTCTCCTCGACAAAGAACCCCATATTTTGTCTTTCTAAACACAATATTCTAAACACAATATTATATGTTCACTTTTATAAGTGTTTTTTTATTGTTGCTTTTTAAATACAACTAGTAATTCCCCGTGCGATGCACGGAAAGTAATAAATAAATTAAAAAAGATTATTTGAAGTTCTTCATAGATTATTTGTTAAGTGTGTAACAGTGTAATAGTAAATTAATAATGCATTAACAGCAATCAAAATCTGTTTATTTTTTGTCATTGATTTAGATTCTTTTACTAGGTATTTGAGCAATTAGTAACTTCAAGTTCATGATGGTTTTCTCTTTTGGCTCAAGTGTCCTCTATGACTCAAACTCTAAGACTAAAAAACTTTAGCTCGACCTTAGTCTGGAAAATTGCCTTTTTCCACTTTACCTCCAAGAGAAAGATGACTCAAGCAATAATATAGTTGTGGAAATGAACAAGTATTTGGCTAAAAAGGGGAAAATGTTCCGTAAAAACAGTGGAGCTCGAGAGGTGAGAACATTGTTGCAGATTCATTGGCAAAGAATGCTCACGGAATTTCTGCTCATTATTCATTTATGAAAATTCTCATTCTTGTATTGTAGGACTTTTAGATGATGATTCACATTTTCTTTTTTTCTCCATACTAACGTCAAGGATTGAACCCAGACAATTGGTTAAGGGTGAATGAGTCTTTGCCACTCAACCACACACCACAGTTTGATTTGTATTTTCTTTCTTGTAATGAAATTAATGTCAATATGACAGCGTAGATGTACTTCACCTTATTAGAAAAAAGTACAAATAGTGGAAAGAAAATCAAATAATAAAATTTTGATAAAGATAACAGTATATTAAATTATTAATATATTAAGCACACACAAGAGAGTAATCTTTGAATTGAAATTGATACTTTATTGTACACTATAAGAACCAGTTAACTTTTTTTCTCAATAAAAAAAAAACTTTTTTTGAAATTGAATTGAAATTGATACTTTTCTGGATAAAAAAAATTGATACTTTATTTTACACTATAAGAACCAGTTAACTTTTTTTTTTAAAAAATTAAAATAGTAAAATAAGTCAAGTATAAATTAATTTATTTAATTCTTTCATTAAACTAGTTTATTTAAACAGTATGATAAAAAAGTCAACGATATCTTATCATAATCCCACGGGATCCTATTAACTAACTAAAAATAAAAAGGGAAAAAGACAAATAAAGTCTTCCCAATTGGTAAAAGGACAATTGATGTTGCTAAATTATTAAAAGGACAAGTTGAGTCATAAACACCTAATACACATTAACAAATTTGGGCAAATAATTCAAATACCCTTAAAAACACATACTTACCCTACCCTCACAAAACACACCATTTGATTCCCACCCACCTTCTCCAATCTCGAATTTGTTAAGGGCATTTGAGTAAATTCTCACAAATTTGTTTATGTCTATTAGGTGATTATGACCCAACTTGTCCTTTTTACAATTTAGCAACCTCAATTGTCCTTTTACCAATTGACACATGTCAAAGTAATGTAACGATGAAAAAGAAAAAGAAAAAGAAAAGCACTGAAAATGTCAAAGTAAACAATTGACAATACTTAGCTTATAACTCAAAATCCAAAGCCTCCTCGTCGTCGTCGTCGTCTTCAACCTCTGAACAATTCAATTCTCTGCATATTCCAATGGCAGACGCGACGAACCCTCCTTCATCTCCTTCTCCTCCGAAGAGCTGGAGCATCTACACGCGATCCGAGATCGTGGCCAAGTACCAAGTGATGGACCGCATCGGCTCCGGCGCCTACTCCGACGTCTACAAGGGCCGCCGCCTCTCCGACGGCCTCATCGTCGCCCTCAAGGAGGTCCACGACTACCACTCCGCCCTCCGCGAGATCGACGCCCTCCACATCCTCCGAGGCTCCCCCAACGTCGTCGTTATGCACGAGTACTTTTGGCGCCAAGACGAAGACGCCGTCCTCGTCCTCGAGTTCCTCAAAACCGACCTCTTCTCCGTCATTCACAACGCCAAGAAGGAAGCCTTTGGTATTCCCGTCGGCGACATTAAGCAGTGGATGATCCAGATTCTCTGCGGCCTTGACGCGTGTCACTCTAATTTTATCATGCATCGTGATTTGAAGCCTGCTAATCTCTTGATTTCTGATGATGGCGTTCTTAAATTGGCTGATTTTGGACAGGTAATTTTATTTTGAGTTTCTCATCTTAGATCGCTTTATTTTCTGTTCTTAATTTGGTTTAGATTGAGGGCTGGCTTATAGATTTTTGAAATTTTGTTGCCACAGCATTTTTAGATTATGAACTAAAATTTTTGTTTGTCTAGTTATTTATAATTCTTAGAGACCATGATTTATGGATTGATTGGTGTGGACTTGATGAATATAAAATACGGCTTTAAAACGCGTCGAGAGGGAGGTATCCAAGCCGTTATAAGGCACCTTTCGTTCTCTTATCCAACCGTGTGGACTTTGCACTTGTCATTATGAGAGTGTATTTATTTTGCTGATATGAAATGAATTTTGTTGCCTCATCTATGTTTATGCTTTTTTTACTTGGAGGAGTGAAGTGTTATTATTTTGTTTCATTTACAGGCGAGGATACTTATGGAGTCTGGGTATCATGCTATGGATGAGAACCCACCACCACCTTATGAAGATGATGTTGTCAATGATGAGAGATCCCTTCAACATTCTGAAGAATTTTCTCAGAGGGAGAGGCAAAACCAAGAGGGACATGGAAATCCGGAGCAAGGAAGTGTGACTCATGATGAGTATTTTAGAGCATTGGAAGAGATGAAAACTAAGAGCTGCACAGATGATATGGAAAAGGATGTGTACTTTCAGGATGGAAATACATCTTGTCTTGCGACTTGCACAATAAGTGACGTAGACGATGATTTTATGAAGGGTTCGTTTACTTATGAAGCCGATGACAGGGACAATGAACAAGGTGGTCTCACATCATGTGTTGGGACTCGATGGTACCGGTCTCCTGAACTGCTTTATGGATCGATTGACTATGGGTTAGAGATTGATCTCTGGTCATTGGGGTGCATTTTTGCAGAGCTCCTAAATCTGGAGCCTTTATTTCCTGGGTCTGGTGATATTGATCAGCTCAGTAGAATTATTGATGTTTTGGGCAACCTCAATGAGGAAGTTTGGCCTGGTTGTTCTAAGCTTCCTGATTATGATAAAATCTCGTTCACTAAGGTGGAGAGCCCTCCAGGTGTTGAAGACCACCTACCCAACCGAACCCCTGATGAAGTCTCTCTTGTGAAGAAACTGGTTTGTTATGATCCAGCTAGAAGAGCTACAGCAATGGAGCTTCTTCAAGACAAGTATTTTAGTGAAGAACCTCTTCCTGTACCTATTTCTGAGCTGCGAGTTCCTTTGGAAAAAGTTACACATGATGAAGATTTGCATGATATCGATGATTTTAATTTATCTGATTATGAAGACTTTGACCCTGTGAATGTCATCAGAACTGGCACTGGTTTCTCTATACAATTTCCCTGAGTTCGAAGAATTCGAGGTGCATTCTAGTTTTGAGATGGTTGCTGCCATTGTTGTCATTTGACTGGTTTTCACTTTGTTGAATGTCTCTTGTAAAATCAGGTGCGAGTTTTGAGAATTTTGTTGTAATTGTTTCCCCGAGGGGAATGTTTTTGGATATCAAATGTCGAACTAGACGATAAATTATTGTAAAAAAGTGGATGATTATATGGGGCTACATTGGCGCCCAAACTTGATATGATCTTGTAATGAAGCACCCTTTAAATACTAGACTTATATTTATGACTGGACAGATCTGGCATGATCAAATAAGCAAGATTCCACCGGCTTATCTTGCTTATTTTTACTTTTAACTTATTTGGGCTTGAATATGTTTGGGAAGGCACTGAGATCAAATCTCATTTGAACTAAAAGCAAGGCTGAAAAAAAAGCAGTCTAGCCTTTCTTGCTTCTCACTTCTAACTTATTCCAGCTTATTTGCTTTTAACCGTTGACCACCACCAGTCCACCACCAGCTTATTCGTGATGTAATTGAAGATGAAATTGTACTAAACCTTTGATTCAGCAACTTATGTAATGCAGTTGAACAAATTTGAATATAGTATTTTAATTTTAAATTAGCATTTCAAATTTTTTATTTTAATTCATGTATTTTCTTTCAATTATAAATATATTTGCATATATTCTATGTACTATCGAATAAAATTAATGTTTGGGAAAATCCCAAATAAATCCCTCCGAATACTCAAAAGAACAAGTGAGGAACCTAAACTTCCAAAAGGACCATGAAGGAACCAACACCTATATGTCATTTTAAAATTTTGCGAAAAAACAAAATTGCCCTCATTCTATAACACAAATTGCTACCCCACCCTAATCCCACCCTAACACCCACCCTCTTTAGGATGAGACAATTTTGTCTTTTCGCAAAATTTTAAAATGACAGATAGGTCTATAACACAAATTGCTACCCCACCCTAATCCCACCCTAACACCCACCCTCTTTAGGATGAGACAATTTTGTCTTTTCGCAAAATTTTAAAATGACATATAGGTGTTGGTTCCTTCATGGTCCTTTTGGAAGTTTATGTTCCTCACTTATCCTTTTGGGTATTCGGAGGGACTTATTTGGGATTTTACCTTAATGTTTTAATCTAATACTCCCTCCGGTCCTAAATATAAGACCTAATTGACTTTTTTAAAAAATCCTATAAAAAAGCAAAATAAATTAATTCTAAATTGATTTACCTAATTTTTTCCCTGAAACTAGTTTATTTTACCTATAAACTAATGTATAATCTAAAAATATATCAAATATGTCATGATTTAACAGCCTATTTCGCAACCTTAACCTCTCCAAAAAAAGTCAATTAGGTCTTATATTTAGGACCGGAGGTAGTATTGTTTTTTTTTTCAAAGTAATTATCTAAACATATTTTCAAAAGTCAGATTGAAAAATATACTTATAGTTACTGCAAATCCAAATATAATCACAACACAATTTGACTTTACTTTCAAAAAAAAGTTGAAAATTGAAAAAAAGTCATTTTTTCACCGCTAATCCAAACACATACGAGATACGACTGCTCAGCTTCAACGGAAGTCATGTTTGCATCCGCAAGCATCTCTGACATTCAAAACATAGAGTGAGTGGACAGTGAATCAAACATCCGGCATTTTGTGTGGATCTGTGTTATTTCTAATTAGGAGTTTTACTATGTTTCAAATAATCTATTGAATGATTACAATGTTTGAATTCTTCATATCACAATCTATTGCGATATTTTGAAAGAACTGAATTAAATCGTATATTCTGGCACTCTAGGTACTCATTCTCTATTCTTCCTATTGATTCAACGGTTGTTTGAGTTTCAAAACCTTTGATTGTGAACAGTTCAGAGAAAATAGTGAGTTTCCCTTATCTATGGTCACCACCTAAAACTAATGACATTGATTTTGCTTGTAATTTTGGGATACCCCTGCATATAAAGTTGAATAACGCATGTCATGTGAATTGATTTACACAGATTATGCAGGCCTTGTTCACGTTTGAGGTCGAGTAGACTTGGTAATCGCTAGAATGAACTGGAAATATCATACAAACCCGAGAACATTCATTTGATCTGAATAAGTTGCACGTGGACAAAATTTTTTTCAGCAGATTATTGATCCTTCTCTTTTGCGTCAAACATGTTTTTAATATTACAACAAATTTTGATTGGTTAACGGGATACATGAAGTCCTCCTCAGCAACACCTAAAGCATCACATATTCTGAACCGGAAGGGGATTGCCGATAGATGTTTCCAACGGCCTATGAAACAGCTACTAATCACCGATCAAGCCACTGAATCTCAGAGAAGCTGGGCATAGTTCCAGCCTCGAGCTTCTTGTCCTATCCAGGCTGACAAACCAAGGTTGTTCATCAATCAAATATGCAAAATTCGGATGCAATACCATGCCATTATCATATATCTACTAATCTTGTGGAAGAAGCGCAATCTCAATTTCTTGAAGTGACTTCCCTTTGGTTTCTATCACATTTCTCTTCACGAAGACAACTGCCATCATGCAAAAGGTGGCAAAGATAGAGTAAAGCAATTGTGGACCAAGTTGCTGGAGCAAACGCAAGAATAGCAATCCAACAAAGAAATTTACAACCTGCACAAAATCCAAGCATAAATATGATGAGAAAAAGTTTTTTTAAAAAAGGTGCAGTTTTCCTCTTATAAGTCACTTCGAAACCAGAAATAACAACAATTTCTGTAAATTGATAAAGGCGCGGCTGACAATTCAAAGTTTCAATAATTATCATCTTGTGAACTTCTGCAGCTAGAAGTTTGGACAGTTATAGAATCAGTCAATCCAAAATGAAGACTGGCAATTTCGTCCAGACTGAAGTGTATCAACACAGCACGAACTAATGAACTATGAAAGTTTTTATTTACCATAGACTAAGAAAGTACAAAAGTTCGGCAGAAAATTACCCAGTGCACCGACATACAGACTGCCACCGCCTTGGCTCTAATACGGCTGGGAAAAATTTCTGGTAGAAGGAGACCTGGGACAGGACCAGCCCCAAGAGCAAATGTTAAGACAAACCTGCAGGAAGTTAAAGTATCCACATGTCACTAACATAAAACAAATGATTATACGATTTGATTAACATTCTTACCAGTATGATTGCATCTACCAGAAAATCCATCTTCTAAGTTAAAGGGACTTACATTAACATGCCACCAACAGACAAGTATAATTTCCCAAGGTCTGATACAAGTGAACTTGCTGCTGTAGCTTGAAGGACCATTGCAATTGCCTAAGCGATATAAACAAATATCTTGATTAGAGGCCAACTTTTTTTTTATAATTATTTTAACATGTGAACCGGAAATATGCCCGCCTGCTTTGTCATGTTATACCCTTGCATTTGTTTATATTCAACTTATTAAACTGAATCTGATCTTTTTTTCTCGCACACCATGGCTGACATTAGTATCATAATGATCATTACCATTAGTGATAGAAGTTGGTTATTTATTTGTATTGAGCTAAGCTTACCATGCCTAAGAAGCTCCAAAAAAGAAGCACCTTCCTTCCTAGCTTATCCATTAAAACCATTGATATGACAGATCCTGAAGTTAGAAGAACAGATATCAGCATTCAAGAACAAAATAATTCTAGAAACATAAGCTGAAATCCAAAACGGTGAACCTGCACCTGACAAATTAGCAACTCCTATGCAGACATTTGCAAGGCTTGATGGCACTCCCGCACTTTTAAAAACAGTGGAAGAGAAATAAAAGACAGCATTTATACCAGATAGCTGTTGTAAAGCAAATAGGGTTGATCCAATAAAAACAACTGCAAAACAAATCCGTGAATAACAGAGAACTTTTGCTAAATGAAAGAAACAGAGACACGAGTACAGTGAGGGCCAAGTGAGAAAAAACAGCATGCACAGATACCTCTGAAGTGGCGACCCACAAGCAATTCTTGGAGCTTCACACTATCAGTGTCATCTCCTCTATCAGCCTTGGATAACTCTGCAATTGCAAGTCTTGCTTCTGATCCTCCAAGAAGCTTCTCAAACTCAGCTTCTGCTTCAGTAGTTCTTCCTTGCTAAATCACAGAAGAGGAATGATCAATATCCAGCCTTATATGAACCGTGAGGGTAGTTTGAAGAATAATAAATATGGGATACAAAGGAAATTAAAGTCTAACATTCATAACCAAAACAACCCCCCCCCCCCCCCAATTAATTTCCACATTGAGTGCTGGGGGAGTGGATGAAGCATCATTGTGGCTAAAAAAGAGGCAGGCCACAAATCAATCCACACTAACACTGTAGGAAACTATACCATGAAAACTTGATCACTTATTTTCTAGGCATGGTGTGCTAGAGTAATCAATTGTTGTAGTATATGAAGTTATCAGCTTAAAGTGGAAAGGAAAAGAGAAATATAGACAATAAAAGTGAATACCACCAAATCGTTTGCATAATTAATATAGAAATCCCAATGACATGTCTCAACAAAATATTAAGTGCTCACCTTGTATAACCAATGTGGAGACTCTGCGCAGAAAAACATAGCAAGAGCAAGTGTAGCAGCTGGAATAATCGATACCCAGAAGCAAACCCGCCACCTGAGCAAGAAATGGTGAGCTCATATCTTAAATATATCAGCTGTGAAAGTGGATAGAATAAATTTAAAGTGAAGGATGGATAGAATAAATTGAACATTTTCCATACCATCCCGATATTTCTTTGACAGGAATTCCAATAAACAGAGTCCCCATTATACCAAGACATGTTGCAATTTGGATGAAGGCTCCATATGTACCCCGTACATAAGCAGGAGAAACCTATTATGAACACATGACAGGATTTGAGCAAGAATATTTTCATCCAAATCAGTTAAAAAGATGCAGCCATTGGCATACCTCTGTTACGTAGAGAGAAGCAACAGCAGGGCCGAGACCCAAACCAGCGCCAACAAATAATCTTCCAACAAGCATGCCAAACAAGTTGTTTGTTGCTGCACTGAAAACAGTTTTCCAATCACAGTATTAACAATAAGAACTCGTACTATACCATGTATGTAAGTATGAATAAAATCATAAAATTTGCCTTCTGCACAGGGAGTAACTTGCAAAAGATTATAAATCATCCACCTCCACCATAAATGGAGGGATGAATATGAATTTCATTATAGCATATTAAGAAAGAATGCATAAAATAATTACAAGAAAAAGCATAGGGAAAAGAAATTATCCAAATCTTCCACGAGACAGATTGAGTATGTAACACAACTTAGTTCTAGAAGTACAACCTCATAGAAGCGCCGATTATCATTGGCAAGGAAGATAACTGGAAAGCTTTGCGACGGCCCACTCCATCAGCAATCCAACCACTGAGTAGACATCCAATCAAAGCACCGCCAAGGCATATACTCACCACCAGACCTTAATTTTTTTTTATTAAAAAAATATAATTTAGTTAAAATTTTAATCAAAAGCACTACAAACAATCAAAGGATAAATGAAAGTTAAAATCTTTTGTGTAACCTTCTGCCATTGTGTTCCCACTAAAACCAAGATCCACAGAAATGCTCTCAAGCGGTTCATTAACTACTCTGAATCGGCAAGGAAAGTATATTCAAATTTGAAGGCTCGACAAAATCTTCAAACAACACTAAGAAACCAAGAGTAGATTTTGTAAAGGAGAAAATACTGACCCAAGATGGTATCCAAATAAGAAAGAAGAAATAGTTGCCACAAGAACATGTGGCAAAGCAAGCTTCCACGAAGGAGTAGAACTTTCCTTGTCCAAGCCATTATCTATAAGAGCTATTACGCACAAAAAGAAGTTAGATTAGAAATCAGCATCAATACCTGAAGATTTTATCAGAGTTTGCATTGAGTCATTAAATTATGCTATGGTTCTCGAGCATCACTAATTTGAACAGCATCTTTTTAATTTTCATTTTAAGCTCCAAAGACCAATAATAGATATCAAAATCAGAAAAGGGAGCAACCTTATATAAACATAGCTAGAACCACATTGAGATAGATTTGTTTGTCATTTACCCAAGAGGATGAAACTGTAAAGGATTCTACTGGGAAAACTGTTAAATGATGTATAATTGTAGTAGTAGTCTCTAGACCATACTGTTATGTTCAAGAAATATTCTAGAGAGTGTTAGAGTATGAAGGTTCTAGAGTGTTAGAGAGTTAGTGGAGCCACTTGTATAAATAGCACCTCACACTTGAGAATAAATTAACAAGAAACATTCTTTCTCCTTAAACTTTTATCATGGTATCAGAGCAAGGTTGCTCTATACTCAGTTTCTTTCGTCTCTGATTACTTTTAGAGAGAGAAAGAGAGGTTTAGAGAGAGAAAACCTCTCTGCCCTAGCCTATTCACTGCCGTCCAGAGCTCAGACAGAGACACGCGCCCCACCACTGTCTCCGTCGTCTTCCGGTCGGCCAAACACAGCAGCCGCGAAGAATTCCGGTAAGCCACGCGCCGCCACGCACCGTCACCAGAGTGTCACGCGCCGCCGCCGGAAAGTCACGCGCCGCCGCCGGAAATCGCCCAGAACCGCCGGAAAGCGCGTGAGAGCGCGTGGAAGAAGGTTTTTGCGGTCGTTTTCTCCCATATTGTTCAGAGACACCTCTCCGTCCTATTTAAATCATGGCTGAGATGAAAAAGGCCTTTAATGATACTGGGTCTGCATCAATCAGCGGTGTTAGTGCGCATGGAGACTTGGCAAATGTTCCGACAGCTTATAAATGGCATGGAACTAATTGTTTAAGCTGGTCTCAGTTTATTCGCACATTTTTAAAGGGTATGGAGAAGCTTAGTCAGACCAATCTTAAGGGGAGTTAGAGAGGCTAGAGCTTCTGATAGAAACGTTTGAGAATTATTCCCCTTCTACAACAGGTACCTGTGCTTTGGGGTTCTCAGGTATTTCATTTCAACCTTCAACTGTTTTATTTTCATCTGCTCTTAATGCCTCATATAAGGATTTCCACCACTCTTGGATCATTGATTCAGGAGCTAGTGATCATATGACTAATTCATCTAAACACTTCATTTCATATAGTCCATGTCCTAGTAATAGGAAAATTGTTGTGGCTGATGGATCAGTCATGACTGTAGCTGGCCAGGAAGATGTTTCGATTAACTCTGCTCTTATTTTGAAAAATGTCCTGCATGTTCCTAAACTTTGCACTAGTCTCATATCTGTTCAAAAACTTGCTGCCGATTCTAATCTTTCTGTAATCTTTTCTTCAAACTCTTGTATTCTTCGGGAGCAAGAAACGAAACAGATGATTGGACTTGCTAAGGAAAAGGATGGACTTTACTTCTTTGAGGACTTTGGTGAATGTAGTAGAGTTAAAACCCCTTCATCTTCCTCTTTTCAATCTAAAAGTGTCATGTCAAATAAGGAACAAATTTGGCTTCAACATCGCCGTCTTGGTCTCCTTCTTTTAATGTTTTGAAAATAATATTTCCAACTTTATTTAAGAATGTATCCATTGAGTCCTTGCATTGTGATATCTGTGAGTTTGCAAAACATAAGCGTTCCTCATATCCTATAAATAAAACAAGTCTTGTCCCTTTTGAGCTAATTCACAATGATATTTGGGGTCCATCTCACGTTTCTAATGTCTCTGGGTTTCGATGGTTTGTGTCATTTATTGATGACTGCACTCGGGTGACTTGGATTTATTTGTTGAAACAAAAATCTGATGTGAGCTCTGTTTTTCCGCGTTTTCACAATATGATTCAAACACAATTTGGAGCTCAAATAAAAAGATTTCGTTCTGATAATGTTAAAGATTTTTTCAACCAATCTTTATCCACATTTTTTGAAAAACAAGGGATTTTACATGAGTCATCTTGTGTCTATACTCCTCAACAAAATGGAGTAGCTGAAAGGAAAAATAGTCACCTTCTTGCAGTCACAAGAGCATTATTGTTTCAAACAAATATGCCGAAACATTTTTGGGGTGAAGCTGTTCTAACAGCAACACATCTCATTAATCGACTCCCAACTCAAGTTCTTGGTTCAAAGAGTCCTATAGAGGTTCTCACTCATTTCTATCCTAATTTTAATGCATCAAATGGTCTTATTCCTAGGATTTTTGGGTGTGTTGCATTTGTGCATGTACATTCTTATCAAAGGACTAAACTTGACCCTAGAGCTCTTAAGTGTGTATTTGTAGGATATTCCTCTACTCAAAAAGGATATAAATGTTATCATCCTCCTTCAAAGAAGTTCTTTGCTTCAGCAGATGTGACGTTTTCTGAGTCTGAGTCCTACTTTGGTAGTTCTGTCAATAATGATCAAGAAAATGAACATTTTTCTAGTGATCTTTTAGAAACTAAATTTCAAGAGGATTCAAGACTACAATCTCATCCATCTGTAGAGGTTACACAACAATTCCAAACTAATCCATCTGTAGAGTTCTCACAAACACTTGACTCTACTCATTCACCACTACGTTACAGTAGAAGGAAAAGGAAACCTCAACCAGAGCAAGTTCAATCATCTGAACCAATTATTAATGAAGAACCTGAATTTGCTCCTGAAAATACAGCGGTATCTTCATGTCCTTCTAATATACCTGATGATCCTCCTGTTTCTACTGATGATTCTGATTTACCTATTGCCTTAAGAAAGGGAGTTCGAAGTTGTAGTAAGCGTCCTTTATATCCTTTATCTTCATTCCTTTCATATGACAAGTTGTCTTCCAACCACAAAGCTTTTCTCACTAATCTCCAATCCATTCCAATACCAAAAACCTTAAATAAGGCATTGGCAGATGATAATTGGGTCAAAGCAATGAAAGTTGAAATGGAAGCTTTGGAGAGCAACAAAACATGGGATCTTGTTCAATTACCCAAAGGAAAGAAGCTTGTTGGATGTAAATGGGTCTTCACACCCAAATACAATTCCGATGGCAGCTTGGAACGATATAAAGCAAGATTAGTTGCTAAAGGATATACTCAAACTTATGGAGTTGATTATGAGGAGACATTTGCTCCTGTTGCAAAAATGAATACCTTTCGAATTTTATTGGCCTTGGCTGCCAATCAAGGTTGGGATATGTTGCAGTTTGATGTGAAAAATGCATTCCTGCATGGAGACTTGAAGGAAGAAATTTATATGGAAGTCCCACCTGGTTTTTATTCTCAGGTTGCTCCTGGTACAGTGTGCAAACTCAAGAAAGCACTTTATGGCTTAAAGCAATCACCAAGGGCTTGGTTTGGGAGGTTTACAAAATCCATGGTTCGCATGAGATATAGACAAAGCCAAGGTGATCACACTTTGTTTATTAAACATTCATCTTCAGGGGGAGTAACAATTTTACTTGTTTATGTTGATGATATCATCGTCACAGGAAACGACATAGCAGGAATTAATTTTCTTCGAACACAGTTGATGAAAGAATTTGCCATTAAGGACTTAGGCAGACTCAAATACTTTTTGGGTATTGAAGTTGCTCATTCCAAACAGGGCATCTTCATATCTCAACAGAAGTATGTTCTTGACCTCTTAGCAGAAACAGGAAAACTGGGATGCAAACCTGTGGATACACCTATAGAACAAAATCATAGACTATGTGAAGCAGGTAGAAGGTCTCCAAAGTGGAGAAAGAAGAAGAATTCTTGTACACCACCTGAAGATCCTCCAGTTGACAAAGGATCCTATCAAAGGCTTGTTGGAAAGTTGATTTATTTGGCTCACACAAGACCTGATATTGCATATGCAGTGAGTGTAGTGAGTCAGTTTATGCATTGTCCTAAAACTTCACACTTACAAGCTGCTCATCGAATACTTCACTACTGGAAGGGTACCCCAGGGAAAGGGATTTTGTTCAGAAGGAGGAGAAAACTAACAATTGAAGCATACACGGATGCTGATCATGGAGGTGATCTTGATAATAGAGGATCCACAGCAGGATATTGCACTTTTCTTGGTTCAAATCTTATCACATGGAGGAGTAAGAAGCAAACTGTGGTCTCAAGATCTAGTACTGAAGCTGAGTTTAGAGCAATGGCTCTCGGGATTTGTGAATTGTTATGGATAAAGATCATTCTATCAGATCTAAGGATTCACTGGGAAGGTCCAATGAAGCTCTACTGCGACAATAAGTCGGCTATCAATATTGCCCATAACCCAGTACATCATGATCGAACAAAGCATGTTGAGATTGATCGACACTTTATCAAGGAAAAGTTGGAAAGTGGTCTGATTTACACTCGATTTGTACCATCAGAAGATCAATTAGCAGATGTTCTCACAAAAGGGTTGCCTAGTGAGCAATTTCAGAATATAGTGTCCAAGCTGGGAATGGATGACATCCACTCTCCAGCTTGAGGGGGAGTGTTAAATGATGTATAATTGTAGTAGTAGTCTCTAGACCATACTGTTATGTTCAAGAAATATTCTAGAGAGTGTTAGAGTATGAAGGTTCTAGAGTGTTAGAGAGTTAGTGGAGCCACTTGTATAAATAGCACCTCACACTTGAGAATAAATTAATAAGAAACATTCTTTCTCCTTAAACTTTTATCAAAAACAATTGTAGATTCCAACAAGGAACAATTCCATTGGGAAGTAATAAAGCATATTTAAGTTCCACAATAGTACATAATAAATCCTTATATGTTTGTGTGAACACAATATATATCGTTTAACTAAGACCGGTACCTGAGTTTTCTTCAATATCTACCATGTTTGTATTATTATCCCTGGAAGACGCACGTTTGTACATAGTCATGGATGAAATCTCACAGTGACGACCCCACATGCCAAAATATGACCTGCCTGCTTCCTATATCAGCAGATGTCTGTATAAATGTTATATTATACACGAGGTCTAAATTTCAAAAGCAAGAGGGACTTGCTTCAATGATATGATGTAAAATAAAGTAAACCCAAACAACTTATCACAAGACATGATCTCAATGCATAGCATAACCACCCTCACCCTGCTTTTTAGTTTATCAATATTTTCTCACAAAAATAAATATGCAATAAATGCTCTACAATCAAATTTTAATACATCCCGCCATGTTAGGATGAAAGTCTTGTTCAGATAGAATTGTTCTAATTGCTAGTAAATAAAAATCATAATTTAATAATTTAAACAGTGGACCATCTGTCTAATCACATATGACTGAGATGAAGGCAAGCAGCCAGCAAGAGAAATGTCTGGAAATTGCCAGATACCATTGTTCATATTATTAAATGGTTTAAAAACATAAACATCAACACCTGGCTTTCAGTATTAAACTATTTTAAATTGTTTATATTGTCAGAATTCAGACCTATACAAACGTAAAGAATGATCTTAACAAGCGTGGCACAACTTGGCAATCAAATTAATCAATTCTCATATGCAAGGGCATGTCTAAATCCAACACACTGAAGACCAGATTCTCCAGGTAAATGCTAACTAATAATGTTACCAACTAAGAAGCGAGATCACTAGATCAGGTCGTCAGCTAATATAAATTAAAATCCCTAAGCCTAGGATCTGAGCTAACATATGGGTAATATACTAACTATTACTATGCTTCTCTCTCTTCAAAAATCTTCAGATATAAATTATTCCCTCCGTTCCTAAATATAAGATCACTTTCAAATTAATCAATTTGTTCCTAAATATAAGATCATTTTCTAACTTTTCCTGACTTTTTCCCAAATTAACCATAATAACAAGCAAGAGAGGAAGAGTGAGGATAAAAGTATGTAGTTAGCATAAATTGGAAATATCATGTGTTAATAACTAACTTAACTAACATACTTAATCTAATCAAATTAGTGGTCTTATATTTAGGAACAAAGGTAGTATGCTCAAACAGCTGAACACAACGGAGTAAACTGAAGTAATTCAGTAACTATTAATGCTTAATAAAGTATCTCAAATAAATTCCCCTGTTTTCTAAACGATCTAGCAGAAAACTACACAAAACAATAAATAACTATAAAAAACTCTATAATCAAACCATGCACCAAAACAGAGCTTCCAAACTTACTCAATCAAAGAAGCAAGTTAAAAACAAAATCAGCAAAGAAATAACATATCAGTCTGTAGTATTCATACAAAAGCGAACAAATCAGAAAACTAGCAAAACACGTACAAATCATTTAACAAACGGCGAAGATCCGAAATCTGAAATCCGAAATTGTCAGAGTAGTTAGCAGAAAAGTTAAGTCTAAGAATGATTTGAGAAGATACAGACAGAGAAAGTGATGAAGTGAACGGTGAGCGACAATGGTGGTATATGAAGAGAGAGATTGCTGAATTTGAAAGAAAGAGAAGGAAAAAACAACAAAGCAATCAATGTGTTGGGTAAAAAGGAGTAGTGAATCTTTCTTAGGGAAAGTTCAAGATGAAGAGGGAGATTATATTAAAGAAAATAAATAGACCGTTCACAGAACGCCACGTGGGGATGGTAACGAACAAGAATAGATTCAACGATGGAGATGGAGACGGGTGGCGAATTTAGAATGAGGCGGGCGTGATAATGTGAGTCCCAGTTGTTTCCAAAAATAAGGCCTCCCTAGATCTTTGTTCTTTTCTGTCAATTTATTAGCACTCCAACTTCAACAAAATTACCCTATTTTTTTCTTAATAACAGTAGATTCTCAATTTATTCGGGAATAATAATTTTTTTATTGAAGTCCAAATGATATTAAAACTTGAGATATTCTTGAGTGAACCCGGTGCACCACGTCATTTGTGGACCTGGTCTAACCAATCACAAGTAGACACATATAGTCTGACGTGTAACTTTTAATTTGATGTGGGACCCTAAAAAAACTCAACTAACCTTAAATTTTTTTATTTACACTATAAAATAAAAAAACATTGAAATTATGATATTTGAAAATTTTAATGGTTAGTTCCTATTTTTAGGGTGTCACGTCAAATTAAAAATTACACGTCATATCAGATGTGTCTACTTCTGATTGGTTAGACCACAAATGACGCGGTGCACCAGGTTCACACAAGAATGTCTCTTAAACTTAGCATTTTTTTTGTTATAAAAAAAACTTAACATTTTTTTCCGGGTGGAACAGTCTCCATTTGTTAAGCGGTCCATTTCCCTCCATTTCATTGATACGCAACTTTTTTGTGTGGCATTCTAGTTTTTTATCTTTCACTATTTCATAATAAGAGAGTTGTTAGTATCTTTTTTTTTTAATGAAAAGAGTTGTTAGTATTTTTATCTTATATGCATATCAGTTCTCAAATTAATAAATTTGTTTACATGGGAACGATATAAACAAAAAGACAAATCGTACATATATATAATATATACAAGGCATAAATGTAGTTAAAATTTGTTCATATGGGAACTATAAAACGAAAATAATGCTTAATAAACAACTCCAGATGTCATCTAATTATTGGGAAACTGGATGAACTAGTTGCAAGGAACTCCACATAAGTTTTTTCCAAATGTTATTAATAAATATCTCTTCGTTTTTTTATTTTATATAATTAACTCTATTATTTTTTTTAAACAAAAAAGATATTTATTGATTTTGTTCAATTGTGATTTAAAAATATGAAAGCTATCATATATTTACCCATTCACCATCAATTATAGTTATGGAACTGATATACTATTCTGAAAATATAGGATGCAGTAGTATTCATAACAAAAGGTTTATGTGAGTTGGGAACTAAGAGGCTCACTAGTGTTAAGATAAACATTTGATTTTTTAAAACACTCACGAAGTACTAACAGATCAGTTATCACATACGAATAAGTCTTCATATTGGCAGGATAAATGGTCAACCAGTTCAATTTTCACTTGGTAAGGGTGTTGGGGAAGAATACATTCGACATCTTTACCCTTTTTTACACATCAAAGAGGGTGATTCAAATTCAGAACCTCATATTTCACGGTAAGCAAGCTTAAAGCTGAGCCAAGTTGGCCCTTCCCTAAGATAAATCAAATAATTTATTGCATTTGAATATCTCTTTATAATATTTATTCATGAAATCTAAAAAAAATACAATTATTTTGTCCTGAGCATACTCATTCTAACAACTTCATTAGGCCCAACAAATGCTGTGTTTTTTTGGTCAATGATAAAAGACTGCAGATTGAAAAAAAAGGCAATAGTCATATAGTGTGTCATCTAGCTTCAGGAACGCTTGGTTTGGTTTGTCTGGTCTATGGTCTCCCACGACGCTCTAATGCTGTATCACACATCAGCCACAAAAACTGCACTTTATGCTTCACACATTCTCATTCTTCAATTCTTGGGTATCACCCACATCCTCAAAAACTTTCCTTTTTCAATCGAATCCACCTAACACATTCATCTTTCATATTTTCGATGTCTTCTATGTGTGCTCTATCGCCTTCCCTACGCTTAGAGATAACCAAAGCTAGACTCATTACTCCATATCCATTCCCATCATATCACCGTGAGTCCACTACTATGATGCTTCTATGTCTTTTTGCTTTTGCCAAATAAGCTCTCATTTTGAATTTTCCATTATGTTTGAAGGAAGCAAATGTGAAATGAACAGGAGGAGTTTTACTATGAAAGGAATTGTGGCATCTAGTGTTTCAGCTATGGCATCCACTTTGACTGCCGAACCAGCTCAAGGTTGGTTAGTTCACATAGCTTATAAATTAGCGGTTTCCCTATTTTACCCTTCAAGTAACCACGCTAAATTAACATCACATACAATTTCACCACTGAAGTAATCAAAGTGATCCAATTTTACCTTCTAACGAATGTAATGCTGACACGTGTTCGCCCATTGGCATGTCTGTCCATTTAGGAGAAAATTGGACCAATAGGTTACTTCAAGCAAATTGGACCAATTGGTTACTTCAAGCGTGAAATTGTACCTGTGTTAATTTAGTGTGCCTAGTAGTCTAGGTGGCTATTGGAAGGGCAAAATAGGGCTATTGCTCATTATAAATTTGTTACACGCATGAATTGTTTTTAGAAAGTAAGTTTAAATTCAGGAGTTGAGAGATTGGCGTATAAACCAGAAGGGTATAATTACTGGACTTGGAGGGGCCATAAGATACACTATGTAGTGCAGGGAGAAGGCTCTCCTGTTGTTCTTATTCATGGTTTTGGGGCTTCTGCGTTTCACTGGAGGTCTGTTTCTTCCTAGTACCATACACCTTAGCTGATTCTCTTATGCTAGGAATGAAATTTCAGTGACTCTGATATTGTGGCCTGCTCAATCTTTGACTTCACTCCATGCTTTATTACAGTGATTTCAAGTTTACTTGTTGGAGTTGAGTTGAGCTGATAGCAAAGTAATGAAAGAAAACAAAGCAGATCAATATTTTCAACTTGGTTTTTTCATTCATAAGGCTCAAGCCTTAATATTTGCTTAATGGGTATCAAATCCCTTCCACTCAATCTAATCATTGTAGGTCTCACTAACCCTACATCAGCCCAATAGAATAAAATACATTTAGAGTTTAGACAATGAAATGATCCTTCTATTTGTGTTCTTTTGCTGCATTACCTTTTTGGTCCATTACAGTTGAAGTTTAGTGTGCCATAGTTCTTAGTCTTGTGTATATGGAGATCCATTTACATTTATTGCATGTCTCCAGGTACAATATTCCAGAATTGGCGAAAAGACATAAGGTTTATGCGATAGACTTGCTGGGATTTGGGTGGAGTGACAAAGCTATCATAGAGTATGATGCCATGGTTTGGAGGGATCAAGTGGTGGACTTCTTGAAGGATATAGTAAAAGAGCCAGCGGTTTTAGTGGGAAATAGGTAAATGACTATAATGAATCAAAGTATAGCACTTGCATCACCTAGTCATTATCTTAGTTGGCTATTTTCTTATAGCAAATCAGACTGTGTGCCATTTGGCAAAATTAGGTTTGCAATATTATACTTCAATTGAGGTTTATTCTGGCTACTATGTTGTCATATATTAATTGCGAAAGGAGGATGCTCAAAAGAAGGAAGCCAATGCGTAGTTGAACTACTCCTTGTTCCCAAGTTACCACATCACCTAATAAGTCGTGGCATTTGGATTTTAGACCAACTTCTTTTGTTTGTGATGTTTTTCCTGTTTTGTATGATTTTCAGTCTTGGAGGATTTGCTGCTTTGGTTGCAGCCACTGGACTGCCAGAGCTTGTCAGAGGAGTTGCTTTGCTAAATTCTGCCGGGCAATTTAGTGATGGAAATGTTAAAAGTAAACAGTCTGAAGAAACACCTCTCCTGAATTTTGTTGTGAAACCACTAAAGGAAATCTTTCAGCGCCTAGTTCTTGGATTTTTGTTTTGGCAATCAAAACAGCCAGCTCGCATTGAATCTGTCCTAAAAAGTGTAGGTTACTTCCCATGTGCTTCAAATTTGGTTTTAAAAACTTCATTATTTGATATTGACATTCTTTTACTTGAATTGAATTCCCCCTGATATATTCATAATTTAGCAATGTTACTGTGCCCATGATTACAGTGATACAATAAGCATATTTGTCATTGCCTTTTTACTTGCGTCTACTTGCCATTTGTTTTCTTTTGTTTGCCAGCCAATTGCTTCTCTGTTTGATCTGATGGTGTAGCATTATTTATTCAAATAGGTCTATATAAATGCTGCCAATGTGGATGACTATCTTGTGGAATCTATAACAAGGCCAGCAGCAGACCCCAATGCTGGAGAAGTTTATTACAGGTAAATATGGACTTGTATTTTCATTTTGGTCATCCTATTCAATTTTATGTAGTTTATTACAAATCGTGTTCATTTTCTAATTCTTCTCTTCTATGTCACCATGATATGTATAGGTTAATGACGAGGTTCATGTTCAATCAGGGCAAGTACACGCTGGATGGTGAGCTGAGTAAACTATCTTGCCCGTTGCTGTTGCTGTGGGGTGACCTAGATCCATGGGTTGGCCCTGCCAAGGCTAACAGGATCAAAGAGTTTTATCCAAACACAACTCTTGTGAACTTTCAGGCAGGGCACTGTCCACATGATGAGATTCCAGATGCAGTGAACAAGGCATTGTTGGAATGGTTGTCCACTTTATCTCAAGCTTCTCTTCAGACATTGTAAATATGAGATTATGTGTGGTAATATATTCATTGAGTAATAGATAATAGATAGGGGGAAGCCTCGTGTATATATTCTGCATGCATGCACGCACATTTTTGGATATCATGTGGATAGTCATTTCTCTTGTAAAACTCGCTTGTTATAACTAAAGATAATTTTGACTTTTAAAATCTTTCCTTTTTTGAGCTACAAATGCCAATCGTCTTGGTTATAGGTTTGAAGGAATATTTTCAAAATTAGTTTTATATGGGAATGTTGTGTGAACCACTAAACCTCACTCTGTGAATCATTAAAAAAACAAGTATTTTATTTACCCGTGCAATATATTATAGGTGTATGAAAGTGATTAAATGTCCTAACACTATGAATATATTTAGTTATACTTGATGTGTTAATAGATAGTGTAGTGGTTACGTTAATCCATTTTTCTATGTAATAGTTATCATTGCACTTAATTTACTAATGTTAGAAAATTTTTGTTTAATGTGCTTAATTATTTACTTTTAGTATCACACTACCTGTCCTTTTTCTGTTATTGTTAAGGTTTTTAAAAAATGATATAGGTTTAAATTTAAATGTATTTTTTTTTTGAAATGTTTTTAAGTTCATACAAATCAGTTATTAAGGTTGCTTTTGAAATATTTCTAAAAAATATACATTTAGACTACATGTAAACTTTTCAAATTAGTTGAAAATTAAACTCACATGTGTATACAAAAAAGAAGACATGGAACATTTCATTAACTAATAGCCATGTCCGCATCACTGTTGGAGGGGTTGCAACTTGCGAGAGAGGATCTGATAGAAGCAGTAGAGTGTTGTGCGTTTCATTGTGATGGTGAAGCATTTGACGGAGAGAGAAGACATAAATGGAAAAGGTGACGTTACTTTTTTATTTTTTTTGCCTTTAAGTTAGATAGGGTCATCATTAATTGAAATGGTGCAGTTTTGATGATTAGATGGGTGATGAGAAGGAGAGTGCTGAGCCTGCAATCAGAACCCAAAGAAGAACACATAGAAAATCCGGTTATAATGTGAACACTAGGGGTTTAGGCAGGAGTATTAGAGATATTTATTAGATGAAAGGACTTAAAAATGAAGGCTCAAAGAATAATGACCCTTAAAAAGAGTATAGCTGCTAAGACACTCTCGGGTATATTGACATTTCAAAACATCAAATATGCTGATGGTTTCTGAAGGATCATCATGTATCTTTGCACGTTCTCATGGATTAATCAAAGAGTATAGCTGTAGTTTTTTAAGCGTCTCAGTGATTTAAGTCTATATGGGCCAATGATTTCATTTATTAAGTTAATCAAAGCGTATAGCTGTAGTTTTCTAAATTAGATATTTTATTAAGTTAATTTCTTTTTCTAACATAGTTAGCAAAAATCGAAAGATAAATGGAAGTAGTTGTTACAATTTGGTATCAGAGCTTAGGGTTACGGTTGACCAAACTAGTAATTGAATGAGGAAATAGATAGAATCCCTAAGGGTCTATTTGGTATGAGGGATATAGAAGGAGGGAAGAAGAAGGAATTTTTGTAAGATGAATTTTTAAATATTGAAGAAGTGGGGTTGTAATATTTTAATTAATATAAGATGAAAAATATAAAAGTTATATATATTAATTTAGAATTTTCAACCTCACTTCTCAAATTTATGTAAATTTATGTTACAAAAATTTTTCCTCTGCTCATTTTTCCTCCCCTCCCCTCCCCTCATACCAAACATACATTAATTGACAAAAGGATGTAGCACGAGGGAAAAAAATATTCTTACAAGAATGGAAGAACTATACTCATAAAATTAAATGTTACAACTTCGTATTTGGCATGAGCATCATCTATACTTAGAAACTCAGTACTCAATTACCACTAGCATTTGGCCAAAAAATCAACTAACAATTAGCGATACATATTTACACACACACACACACATACACGTGTGTGTGTGTAGACACACACATATATAAAGATAATTAAAATTAGTATCTTTAATTTTAACAAATCGGTTTTGGACGTTGCCTCCCTCTTCACCTTAAACCCAATCGTTCCATGACTTAATTATTGTAAAAGATTGCAAAGAATTTTGTTTAGTTATGCAGCAGAAGTTTAGTTATATTGATATAGGTAAATTTTCACAATTTGTTAGTCTTATAAATTCTTTTATATCACTACAATAAATACATGGGCTAAAATAAGGCTAGGAAATTAACAAAGTCAGACAAGCTTCAACAGTGTTAGACCATTAGTATTTAAGCATTGACTATTGGGCCGAAACAAGAACCCATTAAAAAAAAAACTCAAATCCACAAAAAAAAAACAGCTCACTTGAAAAGATATCAATTTCAGGTAAAAGATCAACAAGGGGATTAAATCAAACTCGATTATAATTAAAATATAAAGTTCATTTCTTAATGACAATGTCCAAAGCAAATAAGCAACAAAACCTTTAATGGAAAACAACCAACAAACATTTTCTCTCCTCTGCTTATCTCCTGCTTTTACACTTAGAGAGGGGCTTTCAGTTTTGAGGAGCCCAATCTTATTGATTCTGAAACATACAATATGTGTAGAAGGAACACCCCTAGAGGTAGGTATGCGGGAAGACCTATTAACATCTATAGGCGTGCTTTTGACCTTGGAATAGATGAAGCAGGTGCACTCTGCAGTCAATAAAATAACAAATACATGTCAATGAATTATTCTTGTTACACCGTATCAATGTATCATGCATAGAGAAAAATAGGTCTCTCCATTCCAACTATTATTCAGCCTCTTTCATTTCAAAATCCATATTTCAACAACACCAAGCAAAAGTACAATTTATTAATATGTTCCACTTGTATGTGTGTCATTTTTATGTTTGAGTGCAAATTCATAGATTTAGTTGTTACATATGAAGATATCCATGGATCCTTGGATGTTGATGAACCATATTTTATCTAAAAATTAGCATAGAAAAAAGGACCAGATTCTTACCAAAGGAATGCCCTTCATCGCTCTTTCTTCCAGATACCTTGATGGTTTATAAAAGTTACCGTATAGCTCTGACCATTGTTTTAGACGTGTATATACATGATTGGCCCCAAGCAAGTCTGCCCAAAAAACAATGCCACCCCTGCAACACAAAAGGAAAATGAGATACAAATTAGAAAGCATAAGACTCAGAATCAATTCCTAATTTTTACAGAGAAAAAGGTCACACAGTTCTAAAAGACTTGATCGAAAAAGAATAATTACTCCCTGTATCCCAGATATTTTTTACAGTACAAATAAATAACACCCAATTTAATCTGATTACAAATTTACAGTGCTGTTAAAGCTGGGTAGATCATACATGCACTGTAATCTCTCATGGAGAGTAAAATGCAACATAAGCATAAAAAGTCAACAGAATCTCATAAGCACACAGGGATACAGATAAGCCACGTGTAACACAAAAAACTGAGAGAGACTGGTTGAAAAATCATTCATAGCAGGTAATTATATTCTTGCTACTCCCCACCAAGCCATTCATCCCTCCCTTTTTATTCTTTATTTATGGTTTTACTCTAATTGCTATTATTCCCCATTTTACTGCTGTGTATTCTACATGAAAATGTAACATGGTTATACTTATACCCCTTTAACCCCTTTCTAAGTCCAAATAAATGTCAACACAGAAGAAAGCAAGAAGGGAAAAGCTAACCGGTGAGAAGGGAAGCTCATCCCGAGAACAGATGCAATGTCAAGATCTGATGCACGGACAACAATGTCGTCATCTAAGACACGGCATGCTTCATTCACTACTGGAAAGAGTACCATCTCCAAAATATCTTGGTCGGTCACAGATATAGGCTGCAAAGTGACAATGGATTCAATTCCTCAAAATTAAGTTCTATAAATGGCTGAGAGAGAAAGCTCATATCAAAGTGGTACTTGAAGGTCAATAGTCAATATACCTTTGACTCATAGTTATTGTGTTAATATAATTGGTTACTTGTGACAGCAAAAGAAAAGTACCTTTCCATTGGGCATAATATTGCAAAGTTTTATGGAATCATCTATAATTGGTAGAACTGAAAGATCAGGTTTTGGCTTGCTGCCCTTTTCATAAATGTAGTACCCTTTTCCATTAGCTTTCCCTGATGAATAAAAAGATAAGATATGGCCAAGAACAGAAAGCATTAGTTATGAGTCGCTGCAAGACATGATGTGTGGTAGACAAAAAATGATTTTAGTAAAATGGATCTTGCGCAGTTATGTTACCATTTCGTCCACTTTTGACCAACAGTTCAACCAACGGAGATCTAAAGGTGCGATCAGGGAATGCGCTGGCAAATTCCTTTCCAACTGCTTGGGCAACTCCATACCCAGCCAAGTCCTGAAGTCTGCAAGCCACAAAATCATCTACTTCAAAATGGGAAAAAACTTGCAATACCCTATATTCCCAGGCTGTGAGGGTGAGGCATATGCCTGTTGATTTATACCCTCATGTTTAATCGTTGAAACTTCAACACCAAATCCCAGCTTATTGGTGTATGGAAAGTGGCTTTGGAGTATGTTTTTAAAAATCGTATCAAATTTAAAGAAAGTTCATAAAAGTAATATTGACTTCTGCTTAATCTACAGGAGATTTGCATGATCCTGAGATCAGACCTCTTTCCTATATGGGTAAAAGTGATGCCCAAATCAATGGAAAATGTAACACATTTTAATCGACAAATGATAATATGCACTCTAAAGAGAAGAACATTACTGGAATGGGCCCATAGGAAGACCAAAATTGCTGATTACTCTGTCAATTCGGAAGATGTCCACACCCAAGTTGGCCAATAAATGAGCACCTTGTGTATAGGGGAAGAAGGTTCTGTTGACGGCGAATCCAGTACAGTTACCAACCACAACAGGTACCTTTTTTATGATTTTCCCAACAGTCATTAAATCTAGAATTACTTGTGGAGAAGTCTTCCTAGTGCGTACAATCTCCAAAAGAGGCATAATGTGAGCAGGACTGCATTTAGAATGTGGAGTCAGAAAACTTCCAAAAAACAAGTCTTTTGTTAAAGTCTTAGAGATAATTAACTACAAACAATTGGACAAGAATGTAATATGTGCCACTCATGTCATCAACTGCACTAATGCATAACGCATATTTGCTTGGCAAAAGAGACAGTCCACACAGTAAAATATATCAATAGTATTTTTATTGGAAGAACAAACATTTTTTAAAGTGTAAGCAAGTGTCTGATGTAATATATTATGCCAAAAAAAACTGTAAAGAACATGATTCTGCTTTATTAAAAGCCACAATTTTAACAAATAGGACTCAAGGTACGGTTATTCCCACCCCAAAAAATTACGTCAAGAAACCGAGTCAAAATTTCAAATATCCATAATACTAAAAAGCCTGAAATGCATCAGCGTCTTTTTAAACTGCAAAGTTCATCAGCATTAATCATACCTATCTCTTACTGTCTAAGGCACAGGTAGATGTCTTGAAAGTTTAAATACATTTTGGAATCCTGACTAAAATACGGCATATAGACAGAGCTGATTTCTTTTGAAGCACTGAAAAAGAGTGTTTGTTCTCTGTTTTATAACAGAAGAAATTGTAGAGCCTACCACTCACTTAAATAACTTCATAGTCATTTGAATTTATATAAAAAAAAGACTCCATTAGAGCAAACAAACCAAACAAGTATTGATCAAGGAGACTAACAGACGAATATTAATACATATCAGAATATTAAGGCTAGGGAAGTCAAGGTTCAATGATCCAGTATTTCAAAGCAACTGATACATTTCTACAAAAAAAAAAGGTGGTACGAAAAATGGTTTCAATGACCTGAAAAAGTGAGCCCCTACAATGCGATCTTGAGAACTGGTCTTTTCACCAATGATGTTAAGATCTATAGTTGATGTGTTTGATGCTAAGATGCAGTGGGGAGGGCAGGTATTCTCGAGATCCTTAAATATATTTTGTTTGAGACTAACATTTTCAATCACTGCCTGCAAAGAGAGAAAAACATTTGATTTCCAAAACTCAGCATATGACTTCCATCCTTTTACCTACATAATCTTTGTCATACTAATAACACAAGAGCCAAAGAAACATACTATGAGTCAATGTAAAATACAATGGCATTTTTAAAATTTATTTAAAGCATAAAATTCAAACAAAGCCAACAATTTTTCCAATAAAACAAAGGGCCTTTCCTATCATATAATAGCCATATTACATTGGAAAGATAGGAATTAAGCAACCAACCTCAATGACGACATCAACATCTTTAAATTCTGAGTAATCAAGCACACCTTTAAGCAGTGAGAGTGCTCTATCTGCCCCATCTTTTTTCAACTTCCCTCTTGTTACTAAGCCACGTACATTAGCTGTCATACATAATGAAACAAAAGGAAAATATAAAACATCATAAAATGAAGTTTTACATGCATCAAGGATCAAATAGAAACCTTCTATGATTTCCATCCTAAGCAGAAGTCTTCAAGGGAGTAATTGAACTGAACTTGCCATCAGTCAGCCAAAGTTGTAATAACAAGCTTTTTCCATATATATGGCAGATGCTATGTACTTTAAATAAGAATAGAGCATTGATGCTCTCTAGCTTAGCAATTAATTATAAACATGTATGTCTTTCATAATATATATATATATATATATATATATATATATATATATATATATAAGCAATCATCAATAGCAACTTCATCAAACATGATGTGAAATATTAAAGATGTCAAAAGATAACACCACTAGTAAGTCGTAAATATGGAGCCCAAACCACCAAAGACAATGTATATACGATATAGCAAATTATATTTGTTACTTACTTACAAAGTATAATCCAATTACAGTTAGCATACCATCTCCAATTTATTCTGCTTTTATCAAAGGACAGAGGAATTACCTTCTATTAATTTGATTCCCCTTTGCAGATACTCAGAATTAACTTCCTTGAGTATAACTCGTATGTTGCTTAACAGGAGCGCTGTAGCAATGCCAGAACCCATTAGACCTCCCCCAATAACAGCAGCTTTCTTTATATTTCTTGGTTTAAGTCCAATATCAGTAACGTTAGGCACCTGGCAAAGACAGAATCCAGAGAACCTATTTAATTCAGGTCATTTTTCAGGTTCAAGAATAAGATGATATATCTGCATTAAACACAGAAAGAATACAGAACATTGATATGTTGATTGGAGAGTGCATAAAATATCTTTAGTTCCTCAAATTTTTGAAAGGAAATTTGCCACTAAGCATTATTATCATGCCTTTTATTGTCCATGAGCAGACAAAAAAAATATTTAGCATCAGGCATAATTTATTGAACTGTATTACTCCAAAATAGTGGAAGTGTTCTATAAAACATTTTCAGGCAAAACGACCAACTAAAAAGAAAAGTCCACCTAATCCAGTTTTTTCGCTCATTAAGATTCCACTACCCATAAAGGAGGATCATATCTTATGTAGTTACCTTTGATATAGCACGCTGGGCAAAGAATACATGGACTAGACACTTTGAAGTGTCAGATACGACTAGCTTCTTAAATAGTTCTGTCTCCTGCGATCACGAATTTAATTAGCAAATATTTGAAGTCATCACATCACAATTCACAAGATACATAAATACTTGTGAATGTGAAGTATGCCAGATAGGCATATACAATAAACAGAAACAGAATCTGCCCCTGGAGCAAGATAACAATAAAAGAACAATAAATAACAAAGCAAACACTTCCTTATGGGCTATCAAAGGGAAACGGAAAAAAGAGAATTGTTCCCAAAGCCTAAATTGACAAATATTTATTCCTTAGGACCATTAATGGTAAATACTTAGTGTTCTGCTGTGAATTTGTATTTTAGAATCACCCAAAAAAATCTACATTGTTAGACAGGAAAAATAATAATATCATTTTAGTTGAAAAATTATGTTATGTGAGCACTTAGTTTGAGGGCCTTTTGATAATTCATTTGTACATTTGGTCCTGTAGTATAATTCTCCCAAAACATACCCTCAAAACTCCACTGTAGCCTCCATAAACTATTCCATGCTCAATCACATCCAGGCAAGCCAGGTGTTGAGGCATATGTGGAGCAGTCTTCTTGACTTGTAGTCTGGCCATTTTCAACATCTCACGTGCTTCAGAGAGGGAAGCAAGTTTGTCTGTCTTGTGAAGAGAACGTATCCAAGGTTTGCGCCTCTGTACAATGTCAAGGGCCCAAAGCCTAGATACCTTTAACAGCTCTTCTGGAGGCACAATAGCATCAATAAGTCCTAGTTTCTTTCCTTCTTCAGACATGATTGGTTTAGACGTCTGCAAAAGGTGCAATTTGAATCAAAACATCGCGCATATAGTAGTTAAAAGCAGACATTATCTGTGTGATAAATATTGCTCTCTGTTTATCTTGTTTTACACCCATTTTGCCATCTCCCTAGGAATCAAACAAAACATGTACAACTAACAAGCTATAGGAAAAAAGGGCATGAGCATGAAGGTGCAATAAATTTGTAGATTTTACTATTCTCACAACAGTTTAAAGTATCCCTGAGTTTACATATTTATTCAATTATTGTAAGAAAATCCACACCTAAATTAAAACTTCAAAAGCAACATTTTAGTAGTAAGAGCTTCTTAACAGAGTCATGAACCCTGATCAAGACCCATGCATAGCAGGAAAGAGTCAAAGTGAGTCCAATTTATGGAGAGACACTGTTGCTCATACAACATTACCAAAGAGGTAACCTCTCATGTTTTATCCCTCATTCTTTCCTGTCACTTTTCTCTATGTACAATCAATGTTAACCAACTTTTACGGTGATGTCATGAATCAAATGCAAGTTAAAGAAAATGAAAAAAGATCAGAAAGCATCTCACCAACATTATTTCAACAGCCTTAGACAGCCCGAGAAGCCTTGGAAGGCGCTGTGTACCTTAAAGATAAACAACATTTGTCAGCAGGTGATTGATGTGAAATGTAGAAAGATTCAGAGTCTCCTAGTAAAGATCACAGAGGACATTTTATGGATAAGCAGGCAAACCTCCAAATCCAGGAATTATTCCTAATGAAAGTTCTGGCAGGCCCAGTTGAGTTCTTGGAGCAGCAATACGTGCATGGCATCCCTGTATACAGTGTTATTAAATTTCACAGTCATGAAGATATTTGTATTCATAGCAACTTGTGATGAAAACATTGTGCCAGCTCAATGATAGCGACTAACCATGGCCAATTCTAAGCCACCTCCAAGAGCAAGCCCCTCTACGGCTGCAACAACAGGCTTCTTGGAATCTGTAATTACATAGTGCACATTAATAGTTTTACAATCATTAGTACAGATAAAATCACCAAGTTCTCAAAACAGGCTTCAGGGACAATCACAACCTTCAATTGTATTAACTACCAGGTCCACAGAGACATCAGGGACAAGTGTAACATCCCCTGTAGAGAAAAACAGCAAGAATGAACCTTCAAAAGTCATACTCAAAACCACAATTTAACTATTATTTCAGTATAATTCTTTTTCTTTTCAAAACAGAAATCTAATCATTGCACACCAGTTTGGTGAACCTTCTGCATGACACTGATGTCAAATCCACCAGAAAACCGCCCACCCTTGCCTGAAAGAAATTTCAGAAAATCATAATACTTTAACTGTTGACAATAAAACAGTTCTTCAAATTTAATTTCTATAAAATTAAAGAAGGGGACATGTTAATCACAAGGTCAGTCCTCAATAACTCATTAATCATATACACACATTTCTTAACCTTAATTTACTCAGCTGAATACGAATAAGCCAAATCAAGTATCATAAAATCACTGCATAGATTCAATCCAAAGAAACTTTACCAGTCAAAACAATAGCCTTCACATCATTTCTCCTATTCGCCTCATCAAACTTCTCCTTCAACCCCTTAATAACTAAGCCAAAAAAACAACAGAATAACACAAACACAACATGAGAAGCGAAGAAAGAAACAACAGTGAAAGAAATGAAACAAGAAACAAACAAAATCCAAAGCTCACTTGGAATGGCCAAAGCATTGACAGGAGGGTTACACATAGTAATCACAGCAACCCCATCATTTGCAACTTCCAATTCAACCTTAATCGAAGCCATATCTGAGAATCCCAAATCAAAGTTTCCAACTTTTCTTCAGAGACTCACTCAATAGACGCAAATAATAGTGGGTTTCAGATAAAAGATGACAATGATATATATATATATATATATATATATATATATATATATATATATATATATATATATTTTAAAGTAGTACCAAACTAATGATTTCAAAGAAGGACAAATATGAATGAAATTCAAATGTGAACAAAAAAGTAAAAAACCTTAAAAAGCTTGAAGCTTTTAACGACTTGCCTTGCCTGGTTATTTCCTTGGTGACTTGGGAGTGTGATGTGAAGCTGACTCACCGACCGTATAGTACGACATGTGGACAATATCTAGATTGGGGTTATAATCTGGTGTGTTTCGCCACAGGGTAAGTGTGAGAAACTTGGGGATGTGATTTGTTGAGATTGGAGGGAGCCTTGTGGAGATGACGCGTGTCGTAGGGGTTTGTTATAGTACGATCTTGTCCGTCCAATTCTGAAGCTGTAAAAGCTTACCCAATGACCGCCTTCTGGTAAGCACCGGCCCAATACAGTACTTTCCATGTGAAACATGAATTGGATATCAGATTAGTTTTTTTTATTTAATTTAGTTGATTTAATAATATACTCTTAACATTTATCAAACAAAGGATACATTTTATTTGTAATCTTGTCAAAATCGTAAAAAAAATATAGAATACGTAAAAGTTTACCTTTGTAAATAAGTACGACGTCCGGTCCTAAATATAAAATCTAATTGACTTTTTTTTGAGAGGTTAAGGTTGCGAAATCGGCTATTAAATTATAACATATTTGATATATTTTTAGATTATACATTAGTCTATAGGTAAAATAAACTAGTCTAAGAGAAAAAATTAGGTAAATCAATTTATAATTAACTTATTTTGCTTTTTTATAGGATTTTCTAAAAAAGTCAACTAGGTCTTATATTTAGGACCGGAGGGAGTATATGTTTTTAGAATATAATTAAATGAAAAATATAAAAATAATACTTCCTCCGTCCTTCATATAAGAGCTCAAAATTTGAATGGTTTTGGTACTAATATAAGAGCTCATCTCACATTCTCTCCTCGTTTAATATGTTTTTTCCTACTTTACCCCCAACTCTCTTTCATATTTGTTAATACTTATGTATTTCTCTCTCTTAAAAGTATCATAATAAATATGAGCAACATTGGAAAAGAAGCATTAACTCCAGACACCCAAATTACTACCCACCCTAACACTCACCCTCTTCTCGCAATTTGCGTTTTAGGATGGGGACAATTTTGTCTTTTCGCAAAATTTTAAAATGACAAGTAGGTGCTAATTCCTTCATAGTCTTTTTGGAATTTTAGGTTCTTCACTTATCTTTTGGATATTGGAAGAGATTTATTTGGGATTTTCCCTTATTTAAGATTAGCCATGACTTTCGTGAATCAAATGCAAGTTACAATAAATGAACCAAAATTAATCCACAAGAAAAAATTCGGTCAAAAAAACAAAAGAAACAATGTACCATATTAAACATGGGCTTGAAATACATTGGGTATGGTCTCAAACGCTACTCATAAATCTACCCAAATATTCAGTTCAAAAAAAAAATCTACCCAAATACTGTGAAGACCTTAACCCTTGAAAACCTGCAAAGTGCTCAAAGGATACATAACAACACCGAAGTTCATGTGAGTAAAAACACTGGTTGTGGGCTCAAGCCCAGTTCATAAAGCTACCCGACATTATGGACGGGTTACCAAGGACCACTCCCCAAAGCTAATGAATGGGATAATGGAGTGTACTTTCAATAACTTGTATTTATATCTGTTATTTTTTATCGATTACATTTGAAAAGTACTCCCTCCGGTCCCTAATGTAAGAGTTAGCCATCAAAAAAACGCTTCTTAAGAAAACATGTGAATGTTAGTTGGGTGTCTGGAGTTAATGTTTCTTTTCCAAAATTGCCCATATTTATTATGATACTTTTAAGAGAGATAAATACATAAGCATTAATAAATATGAAAGAGAGTTAGGGGTAAAGTAGGAAGAAATGCATTAAATGGGGAGAGAATATGGGGTGAGCTCTTACATTAGGGACCAAAATCATTCAAAGGGACCAGAGGGAGTATATTCTTAATATTTTTTAGAATTACTAGTTTCAGTTAATGAAAATATTTACTCACAATATTTTATATAGTTATTATGTGGTCAAATGTCAAAAAAATATAATTATTTAAAAATAAGTCATTTTCTAGTTGAATGTATTATAAAATAGTGCTTTTAATTTGCCGAGCAGCCACTCTGATTTGTTAAGCCTCCATTTTCTGCTAAAATGAAGCTAGCATCTTCAACTAATTTTTTTTTTGTTCAAACGTCTTCAACTATATGAGTATAACTATAAGTGTGTTTTTCAAGCTTAAAAGATAAATATAATTCCTAATGCAAAAATAAATGAACAAAAAGTGCTTAATTCAGTTCAAAATATATGATCTATTCAACAAAGGTTGTTAAATATGTTAATGAGTATGGTGTGTTTGTCCGAGAATATCATAATCATCTCTCCTCATTCTCTCCCTCATCTCTCATTTCACTATTGTTGGAGGCACCAATAGAGATTATTTAGGAAGAAGTTGTAAGAAATTAGAATTAGATCTCATTTAAGATCAAAATCAACTTTTTAAACTAAGTCTTATATTTAAGGGTGGAAATGGTACACTTTAGTCAAGGATCCTATATCTAACGGGATATTGTTGAAATTTACAGGAAGTTAGTCATTCCATTAAGCATATATAAAAGCTGAAACCTTGAGGGCAACTATAACTTAAAAACAAACGTGAGAGGAGGGAGGGACCATTTTATCTGCTCTTATTTTCATTTTTCAAGGTGGAACTCCTTGGAGTAGCTTTTTGTCATTGTCACCCCAATGAAAGAGTGAAAGATGGGTTTTAGTGACCACAGCAGGCAGGCTTGTGAAATTTTACAACAGACAAACTTTTTTTTTTCTTTTGACCTGTTGCAACAAACAAGCAAACTCAAATCATATGATATGGAAGATTACAAATCAACAATTTCAATCCCGTGACAATTGTGATATTTTCTTTTTAGATATTTAATTTTTGCTAATCTAAAAGTATTTAGTTTGCATGATCAATGTAATTAGTAGTTACTAGCTAGTTGGGGAAAATCTATTATGTTTCAAACTATTTTGAATTACAATCAAAGAGAATCATTGAATGTTCTTGCAATATTATAGTTAAAATTTAAAAATTTAAAGATATTTATCAATAATTGACTCAGTTGACTTTTTAGAAAATCCTAAAAACACAAAATCAGTCAATTATAAATTGATTGACCTAATTTGTGCTAAAAAATTTGATTGACCTAAATTTTCTTTAAATTAGTTTATTTGACTTATAAACTAATGGATAATATAAAAATATATCAAATATGTTTTAATTTAATAATATATTTTGCAACCTTAATCTCTCTAAACAGTGTCAATTATGTCTTTATTCAAGACCGGAGAGACTATTAGTTTAACCCCATATGCCATCTTAAACTAGAGCTGAAACTGTTGAGTTTATATGGCTTACTGTTTTCTTTTCTTTTTTTTTCTTTTTTTTTTTGCAATTTTATAAGTTTTGTTGTTTTCAAATATATTTTATACATTTTGTTTTTATCCCTAAAAAGAGTTACATTTTTTTAAAAATATTTTTTTTGCCAGAACTTTTTTTATAGTATTGTGTTAAAGCTTTACTTGTGACTTTGAAATTCTTAGGTATAGATACCTTTTCTCTTATAGAAAAAAGATTAGTGTTGTGTAAAGCGTTTAAAGGTTAAAATTTTTTCCAAACAAAAAAATTGAACGTTGAATTTTTCATTCTTTTACTTTAATCTTTTTTCGTTATAATTTAATTTTTATTATATGTATTTCTTATTCTAGAAAATTATTTTTTTACTTTATCTTTAACAAGACTGTAAGATACTTAAATGAATTAAAAGCATATTGGCCCACTCCTAGCCCACATGTTAATAAAGAGAGGGTTTTCATAATATAGATACTTTATACAAACCACGTTTAGACGGGCTAGCTCGTGTTTGTTCGAGCTCGCGAAAGCAAATTATTTTGGCACAAAATCTCAACTCAAAATGAGATTGTGATTTCAAAAAAGTTAAAACAAAATTTTGATTTTGTATTGATTGAAGTTAAGGTACAAGTACTAAACTCTTTGAGAAAATACTGTTTTTAGTATTATATATTTAATTAATGTTTTAATAATCTAGAATATAAAAGGGTTATACTTAGATCCAGTGCACTATAACCAGTTCAACCAGCGCACTCTTAATTTACTGCCACATGTAATTTTTAAACGGTTAAAATTTAACAGCGTGATGTTTCTCATCTAACTTTCTTTTCTCAATTCCCAAATAGAAACCCTAACCTGCCATCGTAATTAACTGTGTGCACAAGATTCATGAACCAAATTGATCGTTATTCACTTACAAATTCTTATCGGCTTCTCAATTTTTATTCAAAATTGGCTTCTCGGTTTTTTAATATATAGTAAATCGTTATTTTAAAGAATATTATTACTGTGATGAAAATATTGGAGAGAGTATGAGAAAAACACAAAGAACTTCTTTATTGCTTAAAGAGAGAAAAAATAATGAATTGTTACATTATAACAAGGACATAATGTCCTTATATATACTAACATACAGCAAAGGGGAACTAAGCCCACGAACCAAGCCCATAATATAGGGCCCAGCTCACAATTCCTATACATCAAATAATACTAAAAATATTACATTATATAAAATAAACAATTCTTACACTACCCTATACATGGAAAATCTATCCTACACTCTCAACACTCCCCCTCAAACTGAGAACTAAACAAATCAATAGTTCCCAGTTTGTTCAACAATCTACCTTGTATTTCTTTAGACACTGCTTTGGTCAACAAATCTGCTTCTTGATCTGCTGAACTTACATGATCTAAACTAATATATTTTTGATTGACCTTTTCCCTAAGTCTGTTAAAATGCCTTTAATCCAAATAATTTCTGAAACTGCAGTGGCCAATGCTCTGTATTCCGCCTCTGCTGAGGATCTTGAAACTGTATTTTGTTTCTTTGTTTTCCATGTGACAAGCGATCCTCCAAATTTTACAGCATATCCTGTCACTGATCTTCGTGTAGTCGGGCATGTTGCCCAATCAGAGTCGCACCAGCAGCTCAAAGTTGGCTCTCCATCCGAACTCAACAGCACTCCTCGTCCAGGAGAACCTTTAAGATAGCGCAAAACTCCAAGAGCAGCCGCCATGTGAGTTTTTAATGGAATTGACATAAATTGACTCAAAACCTGCACAGAAAAACTTATGTCAGGACGAGTCATGGTGAGATAAATTAACCTACCCACCAAATTTCGATATCTTTCTGGATCTTTCAATAAATCCTCCTTTTTATGCTTGCCTTCCTCATATGGTACAAGCCTCAAATTTGTCGGCATGGGTAATGAAAGTGGCTTACATCCACTCATTCCTGTATCTGAAAGTAAATCCAAAATGTATTTCCTCTGAGATAAAACTATACCCTTTTTAGACTTTGCTAATTCTATCCCCAAGAAATATTTCATCTTTCCAAGATCCTTAATTTTAAAATGTTTATTCAATAATGTTTTCACATCCTTAATTCCTTGATGTGAATCACCTGTAATCAATAAATCATCCACATATATCAACACTATAACAGATTCATTGTTTACTCTTTTTGTAAATAATGAATAATCATGCATACTTTGTTTAAAACCACCACCAATCAAAACCTGCGTCAGTTTTACATTCCATTGTCTCGAGGCTTGTTTCAAGCCATATAACGATTTCTTTAATTTACAAACCATATTATTATGTTTATTCTCAAAACCTTCAGGTATATGCATGTATATCTCCTCATCTAAGTCTCCCTGTAGAAAAGCATTACTAACATCCATTTGAAAAAGATTCCAATTATAAAGAGAAGCCAACTTAAGAACTATCCTAACTGTAGTCATCTTAACCACTGGAGAAAAAGTTTCATGATAATCTATACCTTCGGTTTGACTATAACCTTTAGCTACTAATCTAGCCTTGTATTTTTCTACTTCACCATTGGGTCTAAATTTAATTTTGTAAACCCACTTACATCCTATGGCCTTTTTATTTTTCGGTAAAGAAACAAGATCCCATGTATGATTGTTTTCTAGTGCTTCTATTTCATTTTTCATTGCCTTTACCCAATATTTGTGCTTAACAGCTTCTTTTTAGGAATGAGGCTCAACAACAGAATCAATTGCACTGAGAAAATATAAATGTGAAGAAGAAACATTATCATAAGATAAATAATCCTGAATGGGATATTTGCATCTACCTATACCCAAATGATCAATCTTACTCAAACCTGATTTATTAGCTGTAAGATTACATATGTAATCTGTCGCCCATATGGGAGCTCTTCGCTCTCTATGTGGTTTGCTCGCTGTACGTTGAGTATCTCCGGTTGTATTAGATACATTTTCTTGTGTTGCTGGAGACTCAAACTGTATGTTCTGTTCATTCAATGCAGGCATAGGTACAGAGTCTAAAGCACGTTGAAATGAAAAATCAACATTTTCTGAATCATGCCAAAAAATATCAGATATTTTCTGTCTTACTCCCCCTTGATCAGTTGCTTTACTATCCTTGAAAGGAAACCTATCTTCAACAAAATTAACATGTCGAGACACAAATATATTATTGTTATTGAGATTAAGTAAGATAAACCCTTTTTGATGATCTGGATATCCTAAGAAAACACAAGGAATAGATCGCGATGCAAATTTATCTTTAACATTAATGTCAGTAGCGAAAGCCAAGCAACCAAAAACTCGCAAATGATCATATGATGGTAAAACTTTATGTACTATCTCATAAGGTGTCTTAAAATGCAGAATCTTACTAGGAGTACGATTTATTAAATGAACAGCAAATTTAACACACTCTCCCCAATACAAAACTGGAAGTCCAGAATGTAACAGAAGACTCCTAGCTATTTGCAAGATTGTACGATGTCTTCTTTCCACTACTCCATTTTGCTCAGGAGTATATGGACAAGTTGTTTCATGAATGATTCCTTTTTCTGCCAAATAAGATCTAAGCTCATTATTGACAAACTCAGTTCCATTGTCACTACGTATTTTTTTAATAGAAACTGAAAATTGAGTGCCTACATGTGCTAAATAATATTTTATATGAGAAGTTGTTTCTGATTTATGACGCATTAAAAATAACCATGTAGCTCTTGAAAAGCACTACAAAAAAAACGGCGCTTTCCGGCGTATACCTTCCGGCGTTTTCATCAAAAACGCCGGAAATGGCATGCCTTCCGGCGTTTTCTAAAAAACGCCTAAAAGAAACGCCGCAAAATTTGGCGCGCGCTTCCCGCCTTCTTTCCCGCGCACACATACCGGCGTTTCTGGACACAAAAACGCCGGTATGTATATTTTAATCAAAAAATTTGTTATTTGCTTTTCTTTTTCTTTTTTTTTGGAAAAAAATAACACATATCGGCGTTTTTCATTCTTAAAAACGCCGGTAAGTATTAAATAATATTTTTTTGAAAAAACCATGCATACCGGCGTTTTATGGAAATGCCGATAAGCGTAAGACAAACGCCGGTAAGTATTAAATAATATTTTTTTGAAAAAACCATGCATACCGGCGTTTCCTAGAAATGCCGATAAGCGAAAGACAAACGCCGGTAAGTATTAAATAATATTTTTTTAAAAAAAACATGCATACCGGCGTTTTCTGGAAATGCCGATAAGCGTAAGAAAAACGCCGGTAAGTATTAAATAATATTTTTTTGAAAAAACCATGCATACCGGCGTTTCCTAGAAATGCCGATAAGCGAAAGAAAAACGCCGGTAAGTATTAAATAATATTTTTTTTAAAAAAACATGCATACCGGCGTTTCCTGGAAATGCCGTTAAGCGTACAAAAAACGCCGGTAAGTATTAAATATTATTTTTTTTAAAAACATGCATACCGGCGTTTCCTGAAAACGCCGCTAAGCGTATGGAAAACGCCGGTAAGTATTAAATATTATTTTTTTAAAAAAAAAACATGCATACCGGCGTTTCCTAAAACGCCGCTAAGCGTATGAAAAACGCCGGTAAGTATTAAATATTATTTTTTTAAAAAAAACATGCATATCGGCGTTTGCGAAATCGCCGGTAAAATAATAATACAATATCACTTTCCGGCGTTCCCATCATAAACGCCGGTATGCTCCACCTTCCCTATAAATAGCGATGCTCCCCCCTCATTTTCCCTTGCTCATTCGTTTCTTACTCCTTCCTACTTCTTTCTATTTGTTTCTCAGCGATCATTATAAATAGTGGTGCTCCCCCCTCATTGCACATTTGGTGGTTGCTTATTTTCATATCTCTTTTTGTTTATATTTGCTTCATTTTTGTTTATTTTTATGTAATTGTTAATTTTTATATTTGATATACTTTAGTTGCTCTTACAGGTATTATTTTCTTTTAATATGTGTAATATGATTTTTCTATCATTATTATTTATTAATATTTTTTATTTATATCTATAATACTAAATTTTCGTCCCAATTTAATGTTAAATTGGGACGAAAATTATTTTTTTTAATAATTTTTAAACACTTTTCGGCGTTTCTGCAAACGCCGAAAAAGTTTATATTAAATAATAGCATACCGGCGTTTCATCAAAACGCCGGTATGTCAATTATTAAAATAATGGACATACCGGCGTTTCGGGAAACGCCGGTACGTCTGAATATTATATTATTTTCTGCATCCCGCGTTTCGGCGTTTGTGGGTATCCTACGGCGTTTGTAAAAACGCCGATGTGCTACTTTTCCACGTTTTTTTTTCGGCGATTTGAAAAAACGCCGTAGAGTTGTTTCGCCGGAAAAAACGCCGGAAAGAGGCAAAAATAAACGCCGGTAAGCGGCAAGTGTTTTGTAGTAAGTCATCGACAATGGTAAGAAAATATTGAAAACCTGCATGGGTTGCCCTTTGATAAGGCCCCCACACATCTAAATGTAGCAATTCGAAAGGTCTAACACTCTTAATAGTACTAGTAGGAAAAGGTAATTTAGTTTGTTTAGATTGAAAACATACATCACATTTACCATCAAAATCATCAATTTTATTAGTCACAAAATGCAAACGTTTGAGAATTGACATTGGAGCATGTCCCATGCGATTATGCAATAAAATTGCTTTGATGTCTTTACAAGCAAACACAGAATTAGAAACAGATATACATTGAGCTAAACCATCATCTACACTTAATAGGTAAAGCCCATGTATCATTCTACCAGTCGCCATCATCCTCTGACTCTGAAAGTCCTGCAAAATACAGCGATCGCGATAAAAAGTAGCAAAACAATGCGAATCGCTGGTAAGCTTGGAAACAGATATTAAATTGAATTTTAAATTAGGAGCATATAATACATTTCTAAGTACTAATTTCTCAGAGATTTTAGCAATACCCTGATGAGTAACAGGTAATAAAGTACCATCTGGTATCTTAATGTTTTTCACAGGACCTGAATATTTACTATAAGATTGTAATAACGACAGATCTCCAACCATATGCGCTGTAGCGCCAGAATCAAAAAGCCAAAATATATGTGAGTTTCTTACAGTATTAGAGGAATTCAAACCTGTACCAGCCAATGCAAGAACTGAACCTTCCTCCTTCTGACGTATCAGTTCAAGGATCGTTTCATATTGTTCCTGAGTAAAACTTGGTGATACAACTCCAGCCTTGTGAGTAATGATTTGACCCTCATTTGCAAACTCAGTATCTACAGGTAATGCCTTTACTTCCTGTTCCTTTTTGTTACTCTTAGATTCAGAAGGATACCCAACCAATTGATAACAGAATTCTCTAGTATGGCCTTTCTTGTGACAATAGTCACATTCAAGAATTGAACCTCCTCGGCCACGTCCTCTTCCTGCTCGGCCTCGTCCTCTACCAGTAGTAATCATAGCCAAACCTTGAGTAGGATCATTCACAGAACCTCCTTGTGCAACAATCTTTTGGGCTTCATCTTCATAAATCATGCTATATGCATGGTTCACAGAGGGTAATGGATCCATTAAAAGAATTTGGCTTCGTGCATGATAGTGTCGATTATTGAGGCCCATAAGAAATTGGAGAAGCTTTTGTTGTTGAATAGCCTTTGCATAACTTTGAGTGGATACACAAGAACAACAAGGAACAGTCAATAATGATGACTGCTCCTCCCAAAGATCTTTCAAGCGAGTGTAGTAGGCTGCTACAGAAAGTGACCCCTGAGATAGCAAGGTAATTTCACGATGGAGGCTAAAAAGTCTAGAACCACTTATCTTGTCAAACCGCTCTCGAAGTTCTTCCCAAAGTAGGTATGAATCTTGGAAGTATACCATTCCATTAGCTAAATCCTTAGAGAGAGAATTTAGTATCCATGATAACACAACGGCGTTGCATCTTTCCCACTGATCTTGAAGGTAGTCTTCTTGGTCCTCCTTTCGGCAAGTACCTTCAACAAAGCCTAACTTCTGTTTTCCTTTCAGAGAAATCTTCATAGCTTTTGACCAGACGGTGTAATTCTCAGTTCCTGTAAGAACTTGTTGAATAATTGTATTACCTTGGGTATCTGATGGATGAAGATATAAGGGGTGCGAAAATGGAAGTGATTCAATCTTGGGAAAATCATTCTTGGAATGTTCAGATTCTTTGGTATGTTCATGAGATGTCTTCGTCATGATTGAATTCGAAGAATGAGATGATAAACTCAGATCAATATATGAAAGAAAAAAAAACAAGAACTCGAATAGAACGAAAAAAATGATTCAAGAAGTTTGGGTTTCCGAAACAAAATGAAGCGCAGCCTCGAATCCCTTGTGGAGAGCGCAGAATCACTTGTTCTTGAAAATGAAATTGGGCTTGGGATGCGTTTTTGAAAAAAAAAATAATAACCTGAATTCTTGATTTTCAGGTGATACTCAAAAGCCCAAAAAAAAAATACACCTAAATTGCTTTAGTGAGAAAAAAAAAATATATCGGAAATCAACAAAAGAAAAATGATTAACAATTCATAAATCTTCCCATGAATCTCTGCTCTGGTACCATGATGAAAATATTGGAGAGAGTATGAGAAAAACACAAAGAACTTCTTTATTGCTTAAAGAGAGAAAAAATAATGAATTGTTACATTATAACAAGGACATAATGTCCTTATATATACTAACATACAGCAAAGGGGAACTAAGCCCATGAACCAAGCCCATAATATAGGGCCCAGCTCACAATTCCTATACATCAAATAATAGTAAAAATATTACATTATATAAAATAAACAATTCTTACACTACCCTATACATGGAAAATCTATCCTACACTCTCAACATACTGTTTAATCTATCCTTGAGAATTTGCGTTTTAGCAGATCTACAGAGGTATCTCCTCGTAAATCAAATGGTGGAAGATTTGAAGCTTACCAGGCCGATTATGGCCGCCATCGAAATTTCAGAAGTGCAAGAGAAATTTACAATCGTTGTTAGAACAGATTTAAAATCAGACCTGCATGCTTAATGTCATAAGCATCAAAACATACGAAAATGGTAAATTAAGAAATAGAAAAAAGAAAAGGCAAGCAGGCAGGTAAATGAATTGAACCAAAAGCCATGGAGGAAGGAGATGCGTGACGGCGAGGTGGGAGTTGTAGGACGAGATGGGAGATGCAGATATTTTCAGAGTTTCTACTTGGGAAGAGGGAAGAGAAAACGACTTACGGTGTTAATTTTGGTTTGTTTATTATTTCCACGTGGCAAACATCTAAGGTGCACTGGTTGTACTGGTTCTAATGCACTGGACCTAAGTTTTTTCCAACATGAAATTACTGAAAAAATAATTACATGTGACATGTAAAACTTTGGTCTATATGTAATACAAATTTCAAATGAACACAATTTTTTTTTATCAAAATATTTTATTTTATTTCATAGATATGTTTGACACAATCATGATAAATATCCTAAAATATATTTAACAACAACAATATACTAAAATACACACACAGATATCTTTTTGTTTGAGCAAAAATGTATCTTTTTAATGAGAAATCGATATATACTTGTATTTAAAATTTAAACAAATACACCAAATCTCTAAAATATCGATTTGCGAAATCATTATAATATTCCATAAATTAAAAAATATCTTGCATTTTTATCAAAAAAATATCTTGAAATAAATTAAGTTAGCTTTGGGATGAAATATTGTTTGTCTGATTCCTGAACAAATCTTCAAGAGCATGATTTCGAATGAAGAGTAGTTGAAAGAGATAGAAATACATAAGTAACATAAGAGGAATTAATCTCTGCACCACATATTTTCTCCATTAACTTTAATTATTTTTTATTGACGATCAAGGTTGCGAGAGACTAATCCTCCACTGATTTGTAGGCATCTCAAAAGGTGGGACAATGATTGCCCATTTACTCTAAAATTTAGACAAAAATGGAATTGTGAGACTGAGATCTTGGGTAATATGATGATGATGAATATGATGATAAGAATGATATCATACATTACTTTATATTAAATGAAGAGTTGTGATCCTTTCCTCATTCTGTTTTATGGAGAACTTTTTTTAAATTTCAACTTTCAACATATAGATGACGTACATGTTAAGTGTTAATGTTAAACTATACTATATTATTTATGAGAGAAATTCTTGTTTGAAACGTTCCACCAAATTATTTGTGTTCTTTTTTTAAGATCAATTTTCTTCCTCACATCTTCAAGTAATTAACTTGTCATATGATATCTTGTCATCAGGGAATGCTCTTCGTCTAACAATTCATGCACACATTTACTTTTTGATAAGTTTCACTTCCTACTTCTCAACTTTAATCCTGAGAAAGTACTTAAATTCTTTGTTTGGAAGTTAGAATTAAGAAAGCTTAGTTATAGAATGCCTCATCATGTGTCACCGCTATCTCAAAAAACAAAGAATCCATAATACCATGTTTAAAGCTCACCATTAGCTAGCATTAACTCCTTTCCCTTTCTCACATTAGCTAGAATTCGTGCGACAACTCTCCTCTATGTTTTGATAGGATACATAATACTCCATCTATTTTTAAATATAAGATCACTTTTAAATTTCAATTTTTTACTAAATATAAGATCATTTTTCTAATATTTCCTATTATTTTTACAAAGTAACCCTAATGATGTTTACATACTAACAAGAAAGTATATTTTTTATCAGAAATAACAAGGGAGTATGAAGATATACAATTAAGATAAATTGGTAATATCATGTATTAATAACTAACTTAACTAATATACTTAACCTAATCAAATGAGGAAAATCTATTTTATATTTAGAAACAGAGGTAGTATATGACTTTGATACCATAAAATATTCTTATTTGTCAAAATTTAATAAAATTCAATAAAATTTATCTTTTACCTTTTCATATTTTTTAAAATTTATAAATCTACTGCTATTTTTTATCCCTAATAACTTAATTTTCTTTGATAAAAAAATAACTTAATTTTCTAATACTATGATTGTACAAGTATGAATAAGATAATACAAATATTCTATTGATACAAAATAGGAAATATTAACATTATTTTCATAATTTGAAAAAGAAATTTCGGAAGATTATGATTGTTTTGTTTTATCCTTCAATGACCATGGGTAGAGAGAAGCTATAAAACCAACGATGTTCTTCACGCCAATTTGTGATTTTACATTATATAATGATCTTTTGAGCAAATTGGACGCCTCATCTGTTGAGTAACATTGTCTTGCTTGGGGTAGGTTAAAGTTTTCATATGAGAATGACTAGACACATGTTTTAACCGCTAAAAAATTTACACATGATTTCTTAGTCAAGCATGATCATAATGATGCTTTCGAAGTAAGTTGGCAATTTGTTAGCCCAATTGGGCAGAAAAAAGGATGTTGACGGAGAAAAAACATTATTTGTAAAAGTGACTTGATAGGAAAAAATTTAAGTCCAGTTACTTAGGTCAATTTCCTCCAGTTCTCAATTAAAATTTTACATATGTGAAACTTCTCTTACACCCTTCACACCATATCTCTTTCCCTACCTCCTCTCCTCTCCACCACACGTCTACACCATATCACTCAAGTATCGGCTTCACTTTCCTCAAACTTCATCTCTTTCTTCCTTGGCTCTCTGCTTCTCTGATCTCCTTTTTCTTTCTTCCAAAAAAAAATCGGCTCTTCATCCACAATAGAACACCCATCTTCTTCATTCTCTGGGCACCGTCCCTCTCACACGTAAGTGCCACCGTTTCAAAACCCAAGAATCTCCACCACTCATTTCACATGACCACCTCTCAACCTCCATAACCGCTCCCCACAAGGTTTCCTCCATTATCACTCCCTCCTACCTTTTTCATCCTCCTCTCTCTTCCTTATTCACCGAACCCTAATCTATCCCTCACCCATCATCATCTCAATGAATGAGATGGTGGAGGTTGTACATGTGTTAAATTTTAATTGGGAATTAGAGGAAATAAACATAAGGAACTGAATCTAAGTTTTTTCCTATCATATATATGGTAAGACTTGAGTGTTCTAAATTTGATCTTTTTATTAGAGAAAAACTACAGAGTCCACCAATTTCTGAGTTACTACTCCCTCCAATCCGTGTTATAAGAGTCCAACCACAAAAAACAATTATTAAGAAAATATATAAATGTTAGTTGAGTGTCTAGAGTTAATTTTTATTTTCCAATTCTGCCCATATTTATATTATGATAGTATTGAGAGAGAGAAATACATAAAAATTAGTAAATATAAAAGAGATTTAGGTGAAAAAAAGGAAAAATGCATTAATTGAGGAGAGTGTGATGTGAGCTCTTATATTTTGTATCAATACCATTCAAATTTTGGTTCTTATATTATGGACCGGAGGGGTAATACGTAAGATTTCGGAGAGTCAAAGATAAAAATTTTAATCTATGATATTAGTCAGTTGAAAGATGATGTTCTGATGCATCTTAGTCTCGCATTATTGATGAAAGAAGAATTCAAATGGATTGAAGACAAGGAGCTATATTATCTTAGGAGAATTAATTAGAAGTCTCATGGAAGAAAGATAATTAAAATGAAGTCACACGAGTTGTAAATTATAACTTTTAAGACTAACACTAACAACTTATTGGCCTCACATAACAACTCATGTGACCTCATTTTAATTATGTTTCTTTCACGGGACCTCTAATTGATTCTCCTTAATGTTCTAAAAGTGAATGTCGTGTTTTGAAAACTGTTGGTTGTTTTGTATTGTCCAGGTCATTACTTGGGAAAGCCTTGCAACCTACCATGTTGTTCTTGCAAGATTGTCCTCTGGAGTTTTACAACATGATCCTGGAAGATAACTGGGAGTCCAATCTATTGGGCAACATGATTGTTTTGCGCGGAAAGGAATTTGATGAATGTACGCGGTATTCTGTACATTCTTCTGACTCTATCATTAACGAGCCAAACAGGAGTATTGTTTCAAGGGAAATGGGGCATATTATAGAAGCACAAACATTGAGTTCAAATTCAAAAACCTTTTTGTTGATTATCCTTCTTTTTAAAATTCAATTGTTGTTGGGAGGATGCATTTTATCATTCAACTTGTCAATTTTGATACGGGAGGGAGGATTATACATGTAGTGACTAGCTTTTAAAGTATTAGCAACATTTAAACTCACTATTTTATAACATTCAACTCACAAAATAGATACTTTATTTTCTCTTTTCATGCTTATTTTTTGCATTTCTGTCTTTCTCTTTCCCATTGTAATTCATCTTGGCATACAAGATCGACCAAACTTAGATGACACTACATTTTCATTGTTATCATGAGCTTATATGTTTCAGTCTTTTAAATTTATATTAAAGTTTTATTTTGGTCGATATATGACATAGAAAGTTTCTCAATATATAAGTTATTCTTAGTAGGATTTATCAAAACTCTATATAATGTTATGCTAGAAAATGTGGTCGCATTTAACCAATGTTACATGTTGATATGACCTAAAAATACCTTTCAAATTTCAAAAATTACTGGTAGGAAATATTAACTAGTTGAGTATGTGAATCAACTAGTTGGATATGAGTATTATTAACAAATGCACAAATCACCTATTTAGGATTTTGAAATTCAAAATATGGTTTTATATCATTTCTACCAGAAACACTGATTAAAAGTATAAATTTAATTATTTTTGTATACTAACAAAATAATTTGATTTTGTAATCAAGTTTTAATTACTTTATTTTAACTTATATATTTGGAATAAAATTTTTTAAATCAAATAAATCCTACTCCTATAATTTAAGATTTTATTACAATTAAGTGTATGTGAAATATGAAATATAATTTGAAGTTAAAAAGTTAAATGTTTAGAATCTTTCAGAATATTACTGACGGGTTATGTGTGTGTATTGTATTCAAAATGTTGGAGGTGTTAGTATAATTACGACAAAACTAAATAGATGTCAACATTAATTCTAAAAAATTATATTAAGCGTCTGTTTGGCATACATTGAAATCTAGGTTTGAGTTTAAACCTAAGTTTTGAAATTAGGGCATATAAACACTCACAATTTTTTTAAAATAATTTTTTTTTCTGTCAAAACCTAGGTTTCATTTAAATAAGACAAACGTTTAGCTTTTTTTTAGAATAGTTTTGTTAACTGAAAACCTAAGTTTGAAACAGAAAACTTAGGTTTTGTAAAAAAAAACTATTTTTCTCAGTTTTTTCATAAACTATTCTCCAGAAACTATTATTCACGAGAGCTTTTTCGGAATATATATTTCTAGTCATTAGCTCTTGTAATACTTATGCTCCATGATCCACATCCAGTTGCTAATCCCAAAGCAAAGAGGGAGGTGTAATTCCACCTCTGAATCACGAAACGACGTCGTTTTCGGGACCTCTGGTGATGGACAATGACAAATCGTCAATGGTAAAATCGAGAGACAAATAATAAGACCTTCTCATGCCTTTGGCGAGTTTTGTAAAATCGTAAAAAAAACAAAATAAGTCAATTATAAATTGATATACCTAATTTTTTTACCTTACACAGTTTATTTGACCTCTAAAATAATGAATAATATAAAACTATATCAAAAATGTATAATTTAATAACCTATTTTGCAACATTAATCTCTAAACAAACAGTTAATTAGATCTTATATTATAGCGAGTAATAAGTATCCATTCAAATACAGGCATCACCATAAGATTGGCGTCACGATCTTGTCTTTTTTGACAAAATCACTGGTGTTAATCTCACTGAACAGTTATGAGCTATACATAATTGCACAGAAAATTCTTTAATTTTCCAATCGATCAACGCAGTGCTGTCGTCTGATTGCATTGTGTCTTCTTAGTCAGTGAGTCACTTTTTTAAAATAATTAAAGCTCTCTAAAAAGCGCAGAACATAATGTCACGGGCCTAAAACTGTTGATTGTCACCTTCCTCCGTATCATATGGTTTCATGTTTGTTTGTTTGCTGTAAGATATCACAAGCCTATGATATATATAGTCACAGAAACTCATCTTTCACACTCTCATTGGGGTAGAGATAATGACAAAAATCTACCCCAACGAGTTCCACCCACAAAAAGAGAGCAGATAAGATGGCCTCCTAAAGTTTTTTTTAAACTCTATTCTCGTGTTTTGTTTATAGGCATTACTTTCAGAAATCAATACTCTCATATCCTCTTCCTCAATGGAGACTGTATCCAAGCCTTCTTCTTCTCCCTTTGTAACCCCAGAAGCTGAGGTGGCAGAAAGCATCAACTTTGACAAGTCTCTTCAGGTCATATTTTACTACTTGTAATTTACATTATTATATTATGGAGTAATATAATTTATAAATAACTTAAGGCTCTTGTTCTTGCTGAATTTGCAGGAGCTAAGAGAGCTGAGGTCTCAGCTTCATAACGCAGCAGATTATTGTGAAACTGCGTTCTTGAAAGGAAAAGAGAAGACACAGTGAGTGACACTAACATGCATTAATATCTGCCTTCTGGCTTCAGCTTTTACCTTTCATGGAATGTCTTCTCAATTTTTTTAGTATACTGTTAGTGTATACTGACAGTATACATTATTAAAAACTGCTATATGTTGCTCTCAAGGGAAGTGTATTATCATGTCAGGAAAGTTTTCTTTAAGTTGGAGTTTTATAAAGTTTTGAACCCTCCAACTCTATTTGCTAGCATTTGGAGTGTAGTTCCGAAATTTATGGGTAGATCCATGAGCTGGGCTTTAGTCCTTAACCAATGTGTTTTGCTCACATGGGCCTAGCCCATGCTGAAAATGGCCCATTGTTAAATTCAGGTGGTGTTCTTGAAAGTGATCAATTTAGATTTCTAACTATTAACTAATGTTGATGCAGGGTTGTGGAGAACACAAGAGAGTACTTATGCAGTGCAGTGGTTACTGTGATAGATCATCTTGGAAACGTGTCTGCCAACATTGAATGCCTTATTTCTCAGACCAACGCATTTTCTGACACTGAATTGCGCATCAATTCCCTCAAACAAGTCTGTTTTTTTAACACTATAAAAAAAGAGCATTTATGTGTTCTTGGCTACAAATACAGCTTAAAAGCAAGTTAGCCTTTTATATCTTTTCTTTCTTTGGCAGAGACTTCAATCGTGTGAACAATATGCCGATAAACTTGCCCTCACTAATATGCGATGGGGTGAGAAATTACCACGTTTTCATTGTCGTTACCTATCATCATGTAAGTTCTTCAAGTCTTCCTAATAGATTTTTTCAGAGGAATCACAAAAATGTATGTACCTTTTGACGATTTATGTGTTTTCATGGATCAGCAGCCACCCTTGGGAAATCAAAGAGCGAAAAATCAAGGTACTTTAACTAGTAATGAAAAGAGTGTGACCATTTGTCTATTAGACAGTCAGAAACAACATTGATATGACAAAAGCTTGCAATTTTTATTTTTCAACGTAGTGATTCTGAAGGTACAGTGCCTTGCAACATAAAATCTAGTAACGTAATTGATCAGAATGTAAAGCTGGCCTCCGCTACAAGTAAGACCCATTTGAGAAAAGGCAATATATTCTCATGCATAGTGGCAATGTACATTGATTAATATAAAATCTCTGTTTTTTTTGTGTATACTATATACAGTGGTGCCTGTTCGGGATGGTTTATCCGTTTTAACTAAAGTCCCAAATCCAACATTTCATTTCCAAGTGAGTTTATCATATCCTAGATCTTTATATAATGATGAATATATTGAATTGGGTCGGCTTTTTTTTAATTAACTGTGAATGGCTTTATGTTTGCAGTGTACTCAGAAAGTTGGACGTCATAGAAAATCGTTCCACGGGAGTGACATTTTATATCTAATTCGACGTACCAAACGTACTCATTAATGAGATTACTATAGTGGGCTTCTTAAGCACATCATCAAATTAGTTTTTAATTTTCTAGTTATTTTCTTTTGCCAATCAGAATTGTTATTTTCCACCTGTATCTTCAATCTCTCATTCCCTGTTTATGTGTGGTACTACAATCTTATACTATTATGGAACAAAGGGAGTGTTAAAATTAATAATGGGTCACAGTAGATTTGAGGGTGCAAAAAAAGTTAGTTAAAATAATGTAGTATTAAATTAACCAAGTGATGGTTGAGAAACCCAAGTAATAGAAAGAAATTGAAAATACTGCATTTGATGCAAGAGTTAGAATGATGTCTTGAATAATGCTTCTACATCTCCAATCATACAGGTCTGGTTGCTGACTTGTAATACTTGTGATGAGCAATCTGGAGTCTGATTCAAAAATGATCTTATCATGAGTCATGACCCATATCTGTGGCTAGTATCATGGCCCCTTTTAGAGAAGGGCTTCTGTCATAAAAGCCGAAATAGATTTTACTTTATCCACAAAGCTCCATTTAAGAAAGCCAGACTCATCTCTACAAATAATCCTGATCATATTCTGATATGATGCTTTAGAAAATGCATCATCTAAATTAATTTTCAAAAAACCCGAAAGGTGCCAAATCCAATTAGAGGGAATTCTGATGAGTTTGGACATACATCAACTTTGGAAGAGACTAATATTCTTGGAAGTGGGAGAAGCTTATTCGATAGCTCTCATAGGATGTATTCTCAGCATAATCTAAAACACAATCATTCCGGCATTTCAATATGACCCATATAAAAACCAGCAATCATTCCTGCTCTCATAGGAGTTTAGTTCAATCAATTGACCACTTGCATTTAGCAAAACTCCACCACAAACAGCCTCATCGTTATAAAAAGAGTAAGCGTCATCTGTATAAAGATCTAGTTGACTTTTTTGGAAAATCTTAAAAAAGCAAAATAGGTCAATTATAAATTGATTTACCTAATTTTCCTTTAAGCTAGTTTATTTAACCTATAAACTAATGGTTAATCTAAAAATATATCAAATATGTCATAATTTAATAACATATTTTGTAACCTTAACATCTCAAAAAAAAGTCAACTAGATCTTATATTTAGGACCGGAGGTAGTATAAACTACATCGTCAAATGAGATTCCTAGAGCCAAATTTTGCTGACTAACACGGGAAACAATTTTTTTTTGCTAAACACCTTAATCTTAATCATACAATTAACAATTACACCAATCTCCTCCACAGCCACATGGTAAGAGGAAATGATATTGTGATGAACACCTTCATTCCTATTCCTCCATCAAATCCAACATGTCACGTCAAGAATTTCATTCCATCTCCCAAATCCATGAAATCAAGGGTTAAACCCATTTTTGGTCTCTGAACTTTCACCCCGTTTTACTTTTAGTCCCTGAACTTTCAAACGCGTGCTATTAGTCCCTGAACTTTACTTAGTTTAGAAGGATTGGTCCCTAAAACCTTTAACTCTCTTAAATTCTCCTATGTGGCATTGATTGTGTCAAATTGGATGATCTAGCAGGCTTATTAGGATGCTGATGTGACAATGTATATTTTATAATATTAATTATTTTGATTTTTTTCCATGGATAATATTAATTATTTTATACAATTCCTAAAATCTGAATTTTTATATCAGAAAATCAAATATGAATTCAAAACACATGTGACAATTATCAAATTTAAAATCAAAATTGAATTCATTTCCTCTTTCTCTCAAAAACCAAAATAGTAATTGAATTTGAATCCATTTCCAATTTCTCTCAAGAACCAAACAGATCTGGTCAAAAACCAAAACAGAGTCATCTTGTATCATCAATTCATCATCATCATCATCACAGAATGCAATCTCACTCTCACGTCTCTCCTTCCCCAGCTTCAATAGCTCCTCTTTTGAAACCCTCGCCCAAACCACCGCCCGCATCATCCATGAAGTTCACTCCGACCACGTACACTTCCGACGACCCTCTCTTCAACTCCTGGCCGCCCAACACCGCCGCCGCTAACGACACCTCTAACAACAAAGGTGGCGGCGATGATTTCGAAATCTCTTTTCTTCCGAAGGATTCACACTACTCTTTTCTTTCGAGTTTTCTTTTCGACCATATAAGTGCAGATCTTCCTCTTCCCCAAATCTTTCTGTGGGTTTTAATTTCTTGTGTGTTTTGAATTCATATTTGATTTTCTGATAAAAAAATTCAGATTTTAGGAATTGTTTAAAATAATTAATACTCGCTTCGTTCCTAAATATAAGACCTAGATAACTTTTTTTTGGAAAGATTAAAGTTGCGAAATAGGTTATTAAATCATGACATATTTGATATCTTTTTAGATTATCCATTAGCTTATAGGTAAAATAAACAAGTTTAAGAGAAAAAATTAGGCAAATCAATTTATAATTAACTTATTTTTTTGCTTTTTTTAGGATTTTTCAAAAAAGTCATCTAGGTCCTATATTTAGGAACGGAGGGAGTATAGTATTATCCATGGAAAAAAATCAAAATAATTAATATTATAAAATATACATTGCCACATCAGCATCCTAATAAGTCTGCTAGGTCATCCAATTTGACACATTCAATGCCAAATAGGAGAATTTAATAGAGTTAAAGGTTTCAGGGACCAATCCTTCTAAATTAAGCAAAGTTCAGGGACCAATACCATGCGTTTAAAAGTTCAGGGACTAATCCTTCTAAACTAAGCAAAGTTCAGGGATTAATAGCACGCGTTTGAAAGTTTAGGGACTAAAAGCAAAACGGGGTGAAAGTTCAGGGACCAAAAGTAAGTTTAACCCTAAAATCAATTAACATTACTATTTTTTTCACTTCAAAGGCGAAATTGAGAGAAAAAAGTTTCTGAACAACATTGAGACTTCATACATATCATGGAAGTTTTCTTACTTAACCTTATAAAAAAGGTCAATATACTTTGAATTTTTTTTATTTCAATATACTTTGAATTTTTTATATTTTCATTAGTTTGAGTTTTGGAACTTTAAATTTGAAAATCACACTTTTAGTCAATTTATATTAACAATATTGATTCTTATTTTCAGCATACAATTGTTTACAATTAATTTAGTGCTTGAAGAAGTCACTTTGAATGAATTGTAAATATTCTCTTTTTTTATTATAGAGCCTTAATTAATAGCTATTAGACTTAATTAACATTTATTAGATTAGAATGTATTAGTATTTCTCGTATGAAAAGGCTCATTATGTAAGTTTTCATCTATTATTAAAATAATTGTAATAAAATGAAATGGTATAGTAAAAATATGATAATTATGTTTTGATGACACTCAAAGTGTTTAGCTCTGATATCATTTATAACATTTAATTTTCATCCTTGAAATTAATTGTTGTAGGGCCTTCTCACATCATTCTAGAGTCCCACATCAAAGTTGGTGGGGAATTATAGACATCTTATAAAGGTCTGCTACCTAATCTCAAATAAATAGAAACGTAAAATGATATCAAAATATCAGCTATAAAAATATTCTATAAATTGTCATCTTCAATAGAACATCAGCAATGATCTTTCCCAATACAAATTTTCAATCAATTACATGTACCACCTAAAACTTCTTCATTTAATGCAAACACTTCTTGTAGCAAATCAAATATGCTGGAAGTTGTAAACATAAAAAACATATTGGTTGTGAAAGCCTGATATAGCTCGTATTCAATTGATGATGAGCTTACAAAATCGCTAGCATCAACCTCAAACACTATATATCCACAATAACTTGCAATTACATGTGCAAGTGTAGTTTTTTTCGAGACCAATAGAACGACAAAGTAAAAGGATCCAGATTATTATGTAGGATCCAGATTATTATGTACATGAAAGATTAATAAGCACAAATCTAATTCACATAAAAGCTTGTGCACATAATTCTTATACAAGGTTTGAATGTGAGAAAAAAATAATTTATGTTAAGAAGATTTTGAGCACAATTAATTTCTCACAAGATGTAAAAATTGATTACATTTTATAGAAGAAAAAAATATTACCCTAATATTTTTTTCTCCCTATAATTGGTATTATTCGCTAACAAGTTAATTATTTGAGAAGAAATAAATGTACAATAAATTGTTTTTACTTTAAAAAATCAAGAAATTAATTTTTATTTGGATTTGTTTATAAATTATTGCTTAACATTTAATAAAAAAATCATGAAAATTTTATTTCATAACAATTTAATCAACCAAAATATTGTACTCCCTCCTAATTTAGGACTAGATGTAGTAATATAAGTAGTTATTATGTCTAGTTTAATTTTACTCCACTCTGATGTAAACATTATGGTTTTATTAAAAGTAAAGGCATAATAATAAGAACAACTTTAGGCACACTTTTTAATTTCTTATACCCGCAAATAAATATGTGGACAAAATTAATTATTAGAAACATGAAGAAAAGTTGTTTTTGAGAAGCTTGCTTTGGGTAGCATTAGCGATAGCATTTTCAGACACAAAGCGAATTGACTGGGCACAACATAACTACCAGATATACGAGCGAAGATGGGGTTAAATATCATATCTTCGTTAATTAACATTTAACTCCGTTTAAAATTTTGTTTTGCTTGATGAGGGACTTTTTTTTATAGTTTATTGGTAAAATGATACCATTTATTGTTCCATTTGTTCGTTGTGAAATTTAATACTTAAAATTAATTGTTCGTTGTAAAATATGCTATTTAATCCTATATAAATTATTGTGCATCACACAATAAGTTTTTTGCTCACTTGTTTTACATACACTCATTTTCATTCCCTTTCTCTCTTATCCACTTCCTCTTCTTCCTCCTTAAGCTCTTGCAAATTCCATCTTCATTTGCTTTCTTCTTCGTCTCGCTTCTCTTTCCTCTTGCTTCTTTGGTACTTCCTCATATCTATATGCTTCTTCATACACTGCTTGATGCATACTTCCGTGGGGGTGGGGGGGGGGGGGTTTAACAAAGTTTTGTGCTAAGAGTTTCTAGCACCATAAAGTTTTTAAAGGAGAAAAATACTCGACTTTTATAAAATGAAGCAGTTTTAATACCAACTCTAACACGATAAAACTCCTGTCATGTGGGCCCCATGTAAATTTTAGTCTATAATATTAAAAAATTTGAGAATGCAATTTTTTTACTATTGAAAGTGCAATTTTAAAACGTTTTGTGCGAGATTCTCATAACATAACACTTTGTTGGTAAAAATTGCACTTTTCCTTTTTGAAATAATTATTTAAAATCAAAGCAAGACCGAAAAAAATAATAGAAATTTAACATGTTAGGTTTATTGTTAAAATCACTCCATTTCCTAAAGTTTGCACGTAATTTTGCTCCTAAGAAAAACCTTTAGGATATGAGATGCTCTATTGCTCTTGACAAAAGAGCTTCGTTGTTAAAATTGTAGTTTAACCCTTTTTTATATTTTCATTAGTTTGACTTTTAGTATATTAATTTGAAAATAGCACTTTTAATCCATTTCATATTAATCACTGATAGATTTTATTGATACAATATTCAGTAGGGCTACACAAAAATGATATGGTAGTTAGCCCGATATGAAGGTGATGAAGCTAATTTGATATTAAGAAAAATTGACTTGGAACCATAATAATTAGCGTAAGACTAAACTTAATACATGTATCCCATAACAACCTGGAAATATAATTATGTTTTAATTTCCCCTAATTCAAAAATATACTATATAATAAATAATTTTTTTACTATATAAAAAAGTATTTTATTAATTCTTTTCCCAATTTCTTTTATTTTATATATTTATTTCATTATTTTTTCTTATGTTCTAAAGGTTCTAGTTTAGTAAAAAAAAAAGTTTCTAAGACCAACAATACATATTGTACTGCTCAAATGACATATCCTATCCAGTCTTGTTTCGGCTACATATGACCGAGCCATGTATTGAGAAAAAAAGTTAGCACAACAATTTTTATGACAGGACTTAAGGGCATATATGTGGACCCGTTCTGCTCGGGTTTTATGTAGTCCTATTCAACCTCTAAATATAAATAATGTTTTTAAAGTTAAACATAATAAAATATCGATGAATTTTAAAATATAAAATAAATAAAATAAATAATTAAAATTCTAAATTCCAATTGACTTTAATTTGATATTATAGAAACAGAAGGTACCTCTATATATATATATATATATATATATATATATATATATTTCTTGTCATTAAAATAATTTAATTTCTGGTCCCATTAATATTTTAGATAGAGAATGTTTTATACGACACTCCTTCCGTTCTTAAATATAAGATCACTTTTACATTTCAATTTGTTCTTAAATATGAGATCACTTTCTAATTTTCCTGACTTTTTTCCAAATTAACCTCATAATACTCGTCAATAATAAACAAGTAATAGATGGAGAGTGGACATGTATATTGTAAAGATGAATTGGTAATATCTTGTGATAATAAATCTTATATTTAGAAACAAAGGTAATATTATATAAAAGTATGCCCATAAATTTTGTGTGTAAATATACAAGTTTAAGTTTTAGTTATTATGTGTTGATTTTATTCTCAGGTGGGTTAAAGTTAAGCCCTCCAATTCTGATAAAAAAAAAGCCCTCCAAGTTAAAAGTATACACACACAAAAAAATTGTCCAAAAACAAAGCACCAAATTTCCAACAAAAGACTAGATCGTAGCTCTTGTACATCCAGTTGATAATCCCAAAACAAAAATGGAGGGCTGATTAAGAGTCGACGACGATGATTAATTATTTATTATCCTCCTCGTTTGGAATATTGTCATTTCACAATCTTCCTCTTTGACTCACATACATACATTAATTCATACCTACATTTATACATACATACAGTTTCAGTTTCAGAGAGTGAAGCAATTAATTGAAATTCTGTTGCCCAAAAAAAAACAGTTATTAATTGTAATTGGACCTCGGAATCACGAAACGGCGTCGTTTTTGGGGAGCTCCGGTGATGGGCGATGAGCAAACGTCGATCATAATGGCCAACAACAACAGAGACAAAGATCGCGAGCTTCTCATCCCTGTGGCCGATGAGGACGCATCTTCCAAACCTTCCTCTTCTTCTTCCTCTTCCTCTTCGCACCATGCTGGCCGTGAGGTCATCATCTATTCATACATAATTTTAGGGTTTATTGCATTTCATAAGCACTTACACCTATCTTGCTTTTTTTACAATCAATTTGCGTATGGTTGACTTTTTCTTTTGACTTGGATTAGGAGTCATTTCTGGATTGGGAGTTTTATCAATTTAGGATGGATTTTAGTGGCACCTTCTTTTTCTGCCTATTTTTTTGTATCTTCTTTTGATTTCTGAAATTAGTTTCATATTAACCTCAATTCTTCTTCCTTTAAGGCTTTCGTTTCAAATATCCACTTTTCATTTTTTTTGTATTGTAGTGAGATTAGTTTAGAAGGAGTACCTCTGTATCTAATACCTTACACTTTAATTTAATGTCATTATTGAAATTGACAAGCATAGGCTTTATAATAATTAAAATGCTGGCTGTGCTTCCTTGATTGAGATAAAATCTTTAACTGGAAAATGTTAAACCTGTGGTGGAGTAACCATCATTGTGAAGTGAATGTCTCTGTTCTATTACCAAGGATGTTACTGGAATGGATGTTTAGTAATTTAGGAAGTTTTACAATGTTCTATAAGCTTTCATCATTAACTGAAATGGAAAAGGCAGGTTATGCATCAACTTAGTATAAATAGTTTTTTTTAGTGAAATGTTTGCTCTGTTACATTATATCTTTAGCACATGTATGACTAAATAATGAATTAATGAAATTTAACTTTGTACGATTGTCTGGTATCATACTATGTTTTCTAAGTTGTAAGTACCAAATTTAACTGGTCAGTTTATAGATTTCAGTTGCTTGATGTAGTATGCAGTATGCTGTGGACATCCTTAAGTTACAAATATTCAACTGACATATTATAGTCATTCATCTCATTACTGCTAGACCTGTCCTAGCAAATTGAACTTTTTTTCATTGCACAAAAATTCAATAAATAATGAAGCATTACATATATTGTATTTGCTCACATATGAACTCTTAGAAGTAATTGTTTGACTGATTGCTTTTTGTTGTTTCATCGTTTTGTAGACTTTTTACAAAGTTGTTAGGAGCTGGGCATCGAAAAAATTCATGACTGGCTGGTGCGCAATTCTTTCATCAATCTAATATCATGCTGCTTATGCCATGTATGCTATGTTATTGCTGAAATATGTGCTCAATTCTTATATACCTACCTTTACCCATTATGTTGTTGCCTCCTTAAGAAATATGTCATCTGCAAGCTTTGCGTTCCCTGAAATCTCAGTTTAGCATTAATTCTTGAGCCCTAACATAGCTCTTAAGACATCTTGTTGCTTAAGTTGTGTGTATTAGTATGGTAAAAACTGCTTCTTATAGTACATAATAATCGCACTCATTTTATGCTTGTATTCATAATAACCTATTCCAATTGATATTCATTCTTTAATGCAAAATCCCAATTGAATTGAATCCTGGTGTGTGGCATGTATTTCCAAATGGCTTGTTGAGATATACTAATTTAATTTTAGGCCTATATGCTAATTTGCAAAATAACTGCACTGTATGTGTTGTATTATTGCTTGAATTGAGTGCACATTTAAAAGCCAAGTTGACATAAATCAAGATGTTGGAATCAGAATAATTTTGTCAGGAATGTCGCTTCTTTTGCAACCTTCACTGTTCAATAACTGCATCGTGATAACTTGTCCTTTCATTTCTGTCCAGTCTACATACTGCTTTAGCCTTTTAGAATTCATGAAGTAATTGTCTTTACCTCAATTTCCTTCTTTTGCATCTCAAAAATCTTGATTATTTGGAGCTTTGGACTATTATTGTTTATAAAATTGCAGTGCAGTGTCAACCAACTGTCTCATGGTTACTTGTCCTTTCACTTCTCTCCAGTCTACATAATACTTAAGCCTTTTAGAATTCATGAAATAATTGTCTTTGCCTCAGTTTCCTTATTCTGTATCTCAAAAAACTTGATTGTTTGGAGCTTTGGACCATGATTGTTTAATAACTTGTAAATTGCGATGCAATGTCAACCAATTCCTTGTGACAAATAGTAGCATGGGAAAATTAATGATTATATTTTGCATATACATGCCTCGTGGTCATAACTTGTAGTTGGTTGTTTTGCAGTGTCATTCTATTTCCAATCGCGATTACTTTCTATATCACATGGTGGTTTATTCATTTCGTGGATGGATTCTTTTCTCCAATCTACGCTCAACTTGGAATAGATATTTTTGGTAAGTGTGCCCTACATTAGGGAAGGGCCAAATCATTTGGAGTTTTGTAGGCCGTGGATTATGTTGTTTTTTTGTGGAAGTTTTTCTGTAAGAAATTTTTTTGTTAGGGCTGTTAAAAAATTGCTAGTTAATAATCACTGGTTGACGCTAGGATGAATATGAATTCAATATTCTTAATAATCATTTTTTTATGTTTTACTATATTCAGCCCCCTTGTCCTTGACTTGCTCCATTTTCTGAAGTAAAAATGTGCAAGTGGAGAACAAACTGGTGGGAGTGATTGTTTGCAAATTACAACGATAGTTGAGTTTGTCTTTATTACTCCCCAGATGGGTTGAAGATGATGTTGATATTATTTGCTGATTCTTATTAGGTCTTGGATTTGTAACTTCCATAAGTTTCATCTTCTTGGTCGGGGTTTTCATGTCATCATGGTTGGGTGCATCTGTCCTGGGCCTTGGGGAGTGGTTTATCAAGAGAATGCCTCTTGTTCGTCACATTTATAATGCCTCTAAGCAGATTAGTGCTGCTATCTCACCAGGTGTGTCACTGTGTGTATGTAAACACACTACTCTTTTGTAAGGTACTAGTGCAAAGATTTTGATTGAGAATGTTCATATTAATAACTGTCACAGATCAAAACACACAAGCATTCAAGGAAGTAGCCATCATTCGGCATCCACGTATTGGTGAATATGCATTTGGATTTATCACCTCATCCGTTACCCTCCAGGTAATTAAGGAGAATTTTATTTGATGTTTTTTACGTTTGGAAAATATTATTGCAGCATTGGTATGAATTTATTAACACATGGCATGATATTGCTTTTTGTCTTGAATGATGCCATATACCCATCCATACATTGCATATATTTAACTTTAAGTGTACAATTTATAGATGCTTAATCAGTGAAACTATCAAATTTTTTGTATGAGTATGAAAAATATGGTTGTGTAGTGATAGCTAGAATTCAATTCATTGGTTGGCAAAAAAAACATTCAATTCAGGGAATGGCTGCAAAATATTTGCTACATGGGCCATTAATTAATGGTTTGTAGGCTCATCCTGTTCACATTTCTTTCATTTTTCTCAATTTTCATGCTTTTGGTTGCTGTATAGATTTTGAAGTTATTTAACTTATGCAATGTATGATGCACCTCAAATTTCAAATCACACATGACTGTTTGAGTTAATTACAAATTCTAAATATGATCTATTTATGTTAAAGTTAGTGCTTATTATAAGTGCCTTTTGAATGTTAACTTGTGATTTATCCAAGTTGAAAGTTTGGAAATTTTCGATTTAGTTTGATTTAATTCTGTTGAGGTCGGCGAGATTGGTTTCATGTGAATTATTATAATTTATATCTGTTTAGATTTTAAACAATTGTACTTGTTGAGACTGAGTTTTACATATGCAGAACTATTCTGGAGAGGAGGAGCTATGCTGCGTCTATGTTCCAACTAACCATCTGTATATTGGTGACATATTTCTTGTCAACACTAATGATGTCATTAGACCAAACTTATCAGTCCGTGAAGGAATTGGTGAGTGATTATAGATTCCAAATTGCTTCTTTAACTTTGCTCGCAGCTATATTATCTCTGAATTAGACCCTTATTTATTTGAGCCTCTTAATGCCCCTCCTTTTCAAAAGTAGAACGAAGAGGTTCCTTGTCTAAAAATTTCCGGTTAAGTAATAACTTACTGAATGAGGAATTGAAAAATGAAGTTAGGGATCAACTTGAATATTTCAAGTTTCATATGATGTGCTGGCTTTCGATAATGGGATTGGGCGTTGATTGTCTTGCTCAGTGCTGACAGGACAAAATCATAGAAATGTATTTGTATTTATTCTTATCTCACGTTCATGAATACTCCCCAAGGAAGTAGCTAATTTTTTTTTTCCGAATTGCAGAAATTGTTGTTTCTGGAGGCATGTCAATGCCCCAGATCCTATCAACACTATATCCTCGCATCATGCCAACGGATAGAATTAGACCTGCCACCTGACAGAAGCAGAGGGTGAAGAAAATAGGAGTTGTCATTTTTTTTATATAAATTTTAAACCTTTTTCCTAGTATCTTGGTTTGATATGGGGCAAAGAGCAATGCAATACTTGAATCTAAATTAGTTATTGTTGAGGAATATAGATATCAGATTGTGATGGTATTATAGAGGAGATATTTGTTCCTGTGTAATAGAAATTAGAATTTGGCGTTTTGTTTGGAAATGTAATTTGGGTGGTGACAGAGGCATTATCAATAGTTCACCATCTTTTCACAAGTTTTGTGGATAGCTGTTTGTAGAGACAATTCTGTAGTGCCCATTTGTGGCTTTGCCTATCTAATGCTTATGAATATCGTAAGCATATATTAAAAGGTATCAGGCAGTTTTTTTTTTATTAAAAGGCGAGTGTATAACATAGTAAAAAGGATGATTACAATATAACTTATAACCAAAGCTAAAAGGAAACTAAAAACGATATAAGACATCCACAGCTTGCACCATCGAGTTGTAATGTTGCTGTGACTTATATTCTGCAAGGACCTTTAAAGTGGAGCAATGTAGGATACTCAAATAGAATCTTTCTTCAGACATTACTCCAAGCGGCCCTTGTATGGATCACAGCCACTGACATCCATTACAGCTTCCTTAACTTGGCACTCCTCACAAACAAGCAACCTTCCTTCCTCTTAGGAACGGGTCACACTTCCTTCCTCTTAGGAATGGGTCACACGGAAGAAGTTCTCTTGCAAGATATAAACTCAACTCTTTCATCTTTCAATATTGCTATGTTTTTTCCTATTACCTACATTTTTTAGGGAGAATCGCACAAGTTTCAAATAAGACAATGAATCACATGAAAAACCAAGCAATCATCAAATTAAATAGATTAAATAGAAGGGCCAATGAACTTGGGTGATATTAAATGACTTGTATAATTGAGTTGTCAATATCTGCCTCGTGAGTTGTTAATGCAGCCCTATATTGATAATTCACGATGCAGATATTTGACACCTCAATGATAATTATTGATAATATGGTCCATGTCCCTTGGTCTTTCAATGTAAATTAAGCAATGTTTAGTCTTTCCATGTATTAATTGCCTTATGTGGGACTTGTGTATAATTCACCTCAAATTTTACTCATTTGTTGTTTTTTTAATGAAAACTTTTGCGCAGGAGAGTGTCACATCAGACAACAAGTGATAAAAGATAGCATAATTTGGAATGGTCTAACTTAACAAGCGTAAATGAATGTCAACCTTGTACTTATTTAGTCCAAACAATGTTTGATTATCGTAGTGTAATAAAAGATTGTCTTAGTGTAATAAAAGTCTGGGGTTGCATATGTTATATAAGAAGTTTAGTAGGCAAAATAAAATGAAGGGAAGTTATCAAAAAACAAATGAAGGGAAGTTATAAAAAAAATAAGGGAAAATGTCATCCAAAGTTTTAACTTTTAATCCATAAAAAGATGACAAAAACGAAATTTTGAGAATCAATCCATCATTTTTTAGATGAACTTTTTAGTACTTGTTAGCCTTACTTCACATATTTTTGTTTAGTGAACAAATACAGTAAAAACATTAACGATATTAATATAGGAGTTATTTACCAATGAGTAGTTGGTTGAACTGGTAAGTGGGCTGCAACCCCCGTAAGGATGAGAACGCGTGTTCGAATCCCGGAAGCGCTCTCATTGGGAGAGGGGACAACCTTGGGCAACACTCCTACCCCTCGAGTCCGTATTAAACCGGACGGTGATTAACAAAAAAAAAATAATATAGGAGTTATTTGTAAAACAAATGAATAAAATAACCTGGCGGGTTGGCGTGAGTGGTAAGTACTCTCGTCCCTTAAACAAGTGGTTGAGGGTTCGATCCCCAGCCCTTGCGAATGGAGCAAATTCACAGGCCAGCTGTCTACCCCCTACATGGGACTTCAAAACAGCGAAGAATTAGTCCCACTTGACACGCGGGTGGGATGCCCTTGAGAAATAAAAAAAACAAATGAATAAAATATAAAATTGTAATGGAAAAGTATACGTAAATATATAGCTAACTATTTTTCTGTTTATTTACCTTTATTATACAAGATAATAGACCTAGTTAGTTTACATCTATTTCATTATTTACGCCATAAACTTCCATTTTTCCTTATTTCAAAATTATGATGAAAGTAACAACAAACAATAAGGAATGATTAAACTTTAATTTGGTATCTTTTGAGATTCAAAATAATAACAAGGTCAATCATAACTAAAAGATTAAAAAATTTCCCGTGAAAAAGAACAATGCAATTCACCAATCACCAGTAATTTTATAGGAAAGTGAATCAAAAAAAAAAAAAATCGTAGTGAATAAAAAAAAAGTAATTTTATAGAAAAAAATAAAAATAATTAAACTCTTGGGGCTTAAGTCAGCTCGCGGCGCTAGGCCCGTTTCAGATTTCTTATGTTCGTAAACCCTAGCAGCTTCCACACCTTTATAAGCGGCGTTACTTCTCTTCTCTTCTCTTCATATGTTCCGCCTCCATCTTCGCCCTTCGTCCCTCTAGGGTTTTAGCTTCCCTTCGTGAACAAATCTTCCTTTCCTCCTATCTCATACCATACTCTAGTACTCTACCATCATTCTATTCACCTATATGAGTACTTAATAGTTCGATTTGTTAGTTTAAAATTAACGGGACTGTGACGATTGATATGTTAAGGTCTCGTTCGTCGTAATTGGCCTCTCAGGCCTTGCCGACCATCCTGCTATATCACCACCCATATTCTGAGTCCCCTCATTTTCTCAAAAAAATATTTTTCCTCTTTTTAGGGTTTTTTATTTCTTTTTCAAAGCCTTTTTTTAATTCTTTTTATGTTTTTGTATGAACTACCCTGAGATTTATCGCCCAATGATTAGACTATTTAAAATAGACAAGCATATGTCTGAACAATCATGTGGAATAATCTAATCTTCTCTATGAGGCCGATAAACACCTTTTTTTTACTTTGTTTTCACTTTTTTTTTATTTTTCTTTTTATTTATCTTACCTGAAGAGTAGGCTGTCTCTTGCCAATGATGAAAGTTATGGTATTGTGTATTGTATGACTTTCATGATTACTATACCTACTACTGCCTTCCTTCTGAGGCTTATTGTTTCTATTTTATCATATGTATAAGTCAAAAGGTTAATTTTTTTGTTCTAATAAATTATTTTTTCCTAAAATCGGTTGTTTTTTCTGATTTGAAGTTAGGGGCGTGAGTTTTGATAGCAGGGTCGTGTGATGATCTGTAGCATAGTTCAAATGAAATAATTTTGTGATTATTTCAATTTATAGTCTTTCACCCCTATCTGATGACCCTTTCAAACTCACATTATAGTGTGTTCTTCTTAATGGGTCCATAGGTTTTGATTTCTTTGATCTATTGATATTTGGTAACTGGTCATGTTCCCCCCTATGCATTTTGATGCTATTTGGGACTGTCTGCCCCTTTAGCAGTCACTGAGTGCTTTAGGGATGAACAAGTCCCACATAAGTATCCATCTGATCACTTTGTCAGCTTTTATTGTTGATTTTTTGCTGATCATTATAGGATGGAATATTCATAACAACTGAATTTACTTTCTCTGCATTATTGTTTGATGTCTTGGTCATTTTGAAGTTGTATTTGATTATTTATGTGAATTAAGTTTTCGATGATGATAAATCCAAAGGCTTGTTTCTCCTAACATTCGCAGTGGCCGCCTAAGAGCTTTCGCCTTCGCCAGGCTTGAGAGCTAATGCTGCTTCTATCCTTCCTTGGATGTCTGAGAATCTTTTAACCAGTTCTCGACTTATTGTACCTTAACTTAATTAAATGGTATTGCTTGTTTGTTCAAAAAAGTCCAATGTTTGCAAAAAGCCATTTTTTATTGAACTTCCAATGCCCCATCTGGCTTAAATGTTTATGTAGTTAGAAATAGCATGTGATATGTATTTTTCTTGTAATATACGATCATATTTGATGCTGCTATGTTACGAGGGATTTTTTGAGCGATGATGATAATCCAAAGGCTTGTTTCTCAAAACATTCGCAGTGGCCGCCTAAGAGCTTTCGCCTTCGCCAGGCTTGAGAGCATATGCCGCTCTATCCTTCCTTGGATGTCTGATGCTTTTAATAAAATCCCTCTTAAAATTTGATTTTTTTTACAAATCAAACAAGAATTACTATGCCTTTATAACTATGTTTTTTATCAAGTTTTATTATCTCATCCGAAAAGTTACAGTATATAATAAATTCTGTTCTATTCTTAATGCTCAGTGAGATAGTTGTATATTTGATTCCCCTAGGTTTGTCGAATGCAAAGTCTTGGTTATACTGTGCTTTACTGATCAACACATTCGAGGTGGATATGTGCTGATAGCCTGGGCCCTGATGACCTTGATTTGGTCGAAATGTTTGTAATTTGACTCCCTCTCCCCAAAGCTGACGGCCTATTTTTCTGGCATGAGGAGAGCCTGTTATGGAGGCCAATTGTGATGCCTGTAAAACAAAATTGTTGTTATTGAAAATATAAATCTAAATGAAACATAAAATTGAGTGCAGAATTATTTTCTTCGTGCAAGAGAACAATGGCTAGCACATGACCTGAGAGTCGAGATAAAAATATTGTAAAAGGAAAAGATGGTAAGCTACATTTACGCCTATGATCTCCAATGAATCAATTTCTTAAACTAGATGTGTGGATAATATTCATAGATACGAATCACCAAAATGAATGCGTCTATTTTCTGACATTATTGGCAAAGCGATAAAAAAATATCGTAACCCTGTGGTACAGTTGGATTGCAAAAGATATAAATATATATGTATAATAATATTTTTTTTTAAATTAACCTGGAGACTAACTTAAAATAAGCTACAAAAGCTAACAGTATTCTTGCTACCAAGTCAGGTCTAAAAAAATAAAGGAAGTTGGCTTCCCTTGGGATATGGCATCAATGTTTTATAATGTTTAGCCAAGACCGATTTCGAACTTAATTTCTGCGATAATGCGTGCAACTGAGTGAGCGAAGTGGAAATCCTTCAAATGTTAGTTCAATTTCTAGTTCTACAATTTCTTTGTGGCTCCTTGTTTGAGTTCAAGGATGAGTCTGAATGTTAGGGTTCCTTCGGTGGTAAGACGACTCATAGGGAATCCTCTTTAAAATGTAGGACAGCAAAAAAATTTGGGAAAATTCATTTCTAGTCCTTTACAAGGAAGCCACAAACTCCACATATTAAAGTAGGGCCCCTAGAATCTTACTTTAATAAATTTAAAATACAAAAATGACCAGATTGCCCCTCTCTATGAGTCTGTGACAAGGTCATGGGTAGGGAATGACGAGGTCATGCACATGTATAACAAGATTATGGACAACTCTAACAAGGTCATAGTCTACCCTGACTAGTTAATGGGCAAGCATTGACAAAGTCATGGGTAGAAATGACAAGGTCATGTGAAGGGACAATTTAGTCTTTTTGTATTTGAAGTATATTAATGTAAGGTCTTTAGGGACTCTACTTTAATATGTAGAGTTTATGAGACTTTCTACTATCAAATTTCTTGTGTGAGAATACAAATTAATTTTCCCAAAAAATTTCAATTTTTGAGAGGATTTGCAAATTCTAAAACGCTCTTGAATTTTGAACTTACCTTATGTTTTTTTTCGATTGGTATCCAATTTTGTTCGTGACCCCACAAAATAAAATATAGTTGACTTAACGCGGAAATTGATGCGCTTCTGTAAGCATACATGTCGTCAAAAGTAGTATATAAGTAGTATAGTAAAAAGTGTCGTTCCACAAAAATTGTTGTTTAAACAAAGTGATTAACGCTAATTATATCATTAATAAATTTAAGTAATAACATATTGGAATTGTAAATACCATGTGGGACTGAACAATGTACCCCATTCTGATTTTTCTGTGTTTTTTATTTGCTTTAAACCTGCAGGGGTATGGTTTACATACACACTGCTCCAAGGTTTTTCCCCAAAAGAGTTGAAGCCTCAAAATGTACACTGGTCTGCTTCTATATCATTACTGAATAAACATTGAATTTAGTTCTTCTTTAGGTTTGATCTAATGTCATTTTATGTATACTACAGGTTGATACTCACACGCATTAGGTCAAGCTATCTGATTTTGGAAGCACACAAATGCTAACATGTTGACCTTAATATGAGGTTGATAAGTTAAAACGTTGACCACTCTGTTATCGTCAACATAAACTGAAACAGGGTTTAAGAACAATGGTAAGATTTCACATATTGGAATTGAATTTATTGTTTAATAGCTTATGGTACAATTTTTTGTGTTATTGATTGTTCAATCATCAATTAAATTTATGTGTGATGGTAATTGTGTTTTGCTGTATGTTTTGTACCCTAGGTTTTTTCTTTATGTTTTGTACCGTGGGGTTTAACAATGGTGAGAACATAGCGGTGCTTGCTTTATGTTATGTGCCATGGGTTTTTTATATTACATGGCTGAAATTATGAAGTATAATAAAACATTAGAGACTAAGTTATATTTTAGCTTCTTGAACCACTAATTAACTTTGGGTGTCCAACATATATATTCATAAGATACACAGCCCATTGGATTTTGCATGCTTGCTGATTACCACCAATTCAGGGGTAGTTGCTTTGGATGTTACATAGGGACATGATGAACTTCTGTTTTTGGTTTTTATGTATTTTATGAAAGGTGTTTATGATATTTTTTAAGGTGTTTATGATGATGAGAAGGACATAAGATTGGTTGCTGAAAAATTTGGGAAACTTTCTGCCTCCTCTGAATTGAAGGAGAAAAGAATCTTTATTGAAGATCTTATTGAAAATGATGTGTGCATGAGGTTTGCACTACAAATAGTCTTTGGTAAATTTACCTCCCCCCCATACGCAGTGCATTTGAAGAGAATCTGTAGGGAACATACTGCAAAAATTTGGAGGATCAAAGGTAATTGATTCTGTACTTGGAAATAAATCTGATAAGTTCATGTGTCTATTTTTTTTCCTTTCTTCTCATGCATTATATTATCTCTTTCGCTGGTGTATTGAGTGAAAGCATTAATTAGTTAGTTACTGACCTGTATTAATTTTAAAATTGATTGTTAGTTTCCCATAGAAGTGGTTTTTTCTGCCTAGGAAACTATCACTGCAATTGTTCCAATAAGTTTCATCTTATTCATTAATAATTGCTCATTGACAAATTTACCAATTGAACAATTGATATTAACCAATTGATATGATTGCAAAACAAATACCTCTTTATCTTGGCTGTGTGAATTGAGTTATATACTGATATTAACAAATTAACCTTTAAGCAATTGATATGATTTCAAAGTGGTCACTTTTCTCTTGGTCATATGAAAGGTAGCAGAAACTGATAATTTTATCACAACAATTGTACCATTGGCACAATCAAATAATTTATGGGTTGCTCTTGCTTAAGTCAACTTGGACATGCATGCTATAGTCTATTGATAATTTCTAATGTATGTTGAGTTTTTCCTTATTTTGCCACGAGTGTATATTTTAAAAGTCTTTCATCATTCACCTGTTCAAGGTAAATGCTGTTGAGATTTCAAGTGCTTTTTTCTTTTTCTACATACAAGGATTTTGATATCTGATATGTAGTATAGGTGGTCGTGGTGGTCCTGTTATATAGCAACTTAGATAGCTTTTATTTCCAATTGATTGCTTTAAACCTTCATGAAGAGAGTCATTCTTTGGGTATATAACAAAAGGCAATGCGAAAGCAACAATCTAAAAAGTCAAACCTCTGATTATTAGGAAAGATGTGATAAAAACAGAAAGTGACCAAGTTTTCAAGAATCATTACATATGATTTGTAAATATATGATTTGTAAATGAGAATGAAGACATCTTAATGGCTCACTTGCTATTTTCCTTGCATACAAGTATTTTCCTAAATTACATATGATTTGTAAATGAGAATGAAAACATCTTTCTTGGGTTTCATGTGACCTACCGTGTGGAATGTAATGAAAGGACAGGAGTTATTCAAGGAACAAACCAGAGCCCAAAATCATGAACTAGACAGTAGTAGGAAAAAAACATGATGTTTCTTTATTGTTTGATTTGTTATGCATTGTTGATTGGGAAATCAAGGGTGTATGAGGTACCTATTATAGGCATCATATGTTGACCATGGAAGACTTATAGAATTTACAAAAATCCTCCACTTTTAATTCACGGCATCATACATACTCAAATTTTTACCATTTCAATTTTTTTTACCTTCGCAATAAATGAATTAAAAAGAGAAATCTTCCTAATCAACAATATTTCTCTCTCTTTAATACAAACGTGATGACATACTCAAATTGTTTCCATTTCAACATTTTTTTACTTTGGAAGGAAAAGGATCAAAGAGAAATCTTCTTAATCAGCAATATTTCTTTCCCTCTTTGATTCATGTTTGTCTTAAGCAATGTATAGTACTATAGAAGCACCCATATCATACATGAAGCAAAAAATATCTCCCCTTAGATTTTGAATGAGATGTGGCTTTATGTTGTTTTAGGAAATATACAAGATTTTCCCATTTAAATTCAATTGTGAAGTTCCCATTTTTAGCTTCCTAAAAATTGTCTTATTTTTCCTAAACATATCACCCTATTGAAAGATTGTAGTGAGTGAGAGAACTGTAGGAAAAAAATATTCATATGATGAAGGAAATTGAATTTCCTTTCATTGATCAATATTATAAATTTGAATGACCTATATCAATGGAACACGTAATCATAGGGATTTTTGCTGAAATTAATGTTAGATAACAACAAACTATGGTTAATTCAGGTTCATATGTACTCAGTCACAAAAATTTCTTCATATAAAAAAAATCACAAAAAATGTCTATTTTTCCAAGTGAACCATTGGGCAGGTGCTCCAAGGATATTTGGTTTTTTAGGGGGGTTTTGTATGGACAAGTTTTGAGATAGAGTTTGACTATTCTTTTGTTTTTATAAACAAATGAATCCAATTATTGGTCAAGTTTAAAATATTACATATAATATATATTAATACCATTTTGAAAGATTAACTACCAAAAAAATTTAGATCAAGTAAACTATTAGATAGGGAGGTGCCCAAGGAAAATTTGGTTTATTTTGGAGGGTTTGGATGGGGACGCGCGTGATGGGTTGACTCTTCTTTTATTTTTATATGCAGTCGAATTTATTTCTTGGTCTAGTTAAAAATAACCTATATACTGTAGATTATAATTATTTTAAAGTATTTATAGTTATTTTTTTTATCACTAATTTAATTTAGTTTTATCTTTCCAAGTATTTACAACTTTGTCTGCAAATGAGGAGGTGCATGAGATAAATTTGGTATACTTTGAGGCGTTAGATGGAAAAGGTTGGAGATAGAGTTTGACTCTTTTTTTATTTTTATAAATGAGTGAGTCTATTCTTGACCAAGTTAAAAATATTACATATAATCTACTTCCTCCGGTCCTAAATATAGGACCTAATTGACTTTTTTGAAAAATCCTAAAAAAATAAAAAATAAGTTAATTATAAATTGATTTACCTAATTTTTTCCCTTAAACTAGATTATTTTACTTATAAACTAATGGATAATCTAAAAATATATCAAATATGTCATGATTTAATAGACTATTTTGCAACCTTAACCTCTCCAAAAAAAGTCATGTAGGTCCTATATTTAGGACCGGAGGTAGTAAATTGAAACCATGTTTAAAGATTAACTAATGAAAAAATTTAGACTCAGTGAACTTTCAAATAGGGAGGTGCTCAGTTTAGTTTTATTTTTTTTATTCGGGGTTCGCATGAGGGAGGTTGGTGATGGAGTTAGTTAGATTATCTTTTTGTTTTTATACACAAGTGAATATGATTCTTTACCAAATTAAAAACAGCCCATTTAAAGTAAATTGAAGTTATTTTAAAAAATCGCTTGCCAAAAAAAGTATACCAAGTGAACTTTCAAATGCGGGAGGTTTTCAAGGGAATTACATTTTTTTTCGGCGGGGGAGGGGTAGATGGAGGGCATTGGGAAGAAAATTGGCTCTTCTATTGTTTTTGTAAATGGTCTTAGTTGATTGGGAAAATTAATTTGAGGTCCCCCACAAGGGACTTAATACTAGAAAAGTCCAAAAGTTGAAATAATTAAAGTAGGGTCCCAAGGGATCTCACTTTAATATACTTGAAAATTGAAAAGACACTTTTGCCCAACAAGTTGTCACATTTGCCCATTCAGTTGTCAAGTTATGTCCATCGAGTTGTCACGGGCTCACGGCTGCCCATTAAGTTGTCAGGTTTTTCCCATTAACTTAAGAGTTTGGGCAATTAACTTAAAGCAAATGCCCAACAAGTTGTCACATTTGCCCATTCAGTTGTCATGTTATGCCCATCGAGTTGTCACGGCTGCCCATTAAGTTGTCAGGGGCAAAAGTGTCTTTTCAATTTTCAAATATATTAAAGTGAGGTCCCTTGGGACCCTACATTAATTATTTCAACTTTTAGGACTTTTCTAGTATTAAGTCCCTTGTGGGGGACCTCAAATTAATTTTCCCTAGTTGATTCTCACTTAAATTAAAAGATATTACATGTAATCTAATTTTTTTTAAGACAATTCATTGGTAGTAATCATAAATATCACATTCGAGTGGTGATTTACATAATAATGGTTGGATGACAATTTAATATCACATACAAGTCTCTAATGAAATATTTTATAATTTGACATCTTTTTTTAGGCTACATATATGAACGACATTTATTTTGGTCTACTATGTTAATATAGATTTTCAATAAATAGGCTAATTTTTTATTGTTTATTGTTCAACCTAATACCAAATCAAAAATATTATTTGATAAGGATAATAAATATGTATAGTTTTTCATTGTTTATTGTTCAATCTGATACCAATTCAAAAATATATTTGATAAATATAACAATAACAACTAGTTATTAACAATAACAACTAGTTGTTATTTGATAAACATGACAATAACAATTAGTTGTTTTAATTTTTTCTTTCTTATTGAAAAGGAAAAATATAGACGAATAAAATAATAGTTGATTATTATGTGTAATAAATGATATAAAAATAAAATTTAGAAATAATTATTGTTATGCATAATAAAATGGCTCCACTATCTTAAACATTGAAAGTGGAGTGAAAAGGTTTATAGATTGATTGGCTGGATTACTTTTAAGCTAATTTATTTGATTTATATTTATTCATAATCTAATATAGCATATGTATTACTTCCTCTGTTTAGTTAAAATATGATATTACCAATATAACTTAATCATTTACCTTTACCCTTCTTCCTATCTTATTTATCTATTATTAGGAGCATGGATGGATACTTTTGGGAAAGTTAGTAATAATTAGAAATAGCTTTACTATTTATGACCAAATCTATCTCCTCAAATAAATCATATATTTAGGAGCCGATGGAGTATTTGATTTCCTAAATCTCTTATGAAAACCCAACTAAATCATCCAGAGGTAAGGAAAGGAGGGAGGAGTATATTATTCTGTCAATTGGGATCTCTTACATTGCCCTTGCAGCAACAATTCTGCAAGTGCAGTTTACAGCAGCATTCTGCCATAATTGTATGTGTATATTGAAAAAAAAAAAAACATGAATGATATCTACATATTTTCCCACTAAAACTTATCAGCCTAGTCTGCCACCATTGAGGCAAATTCAATCTATTCACAGGATTTTGACCGGCATGATATCATCCCACAGCTGCAAATTTCCTTGTTAGCATATAGCCATTACCCCGCTTAAACCATTTAAAGGCTTAACAAGCTGCTTTTGAATTTGTCTCCCACTTACAATCAGTGGCTGTATTCTGAATGAACATGTATGAGGAAGAGCCATTGAAATGGTGGCACACTGTGAGCTGATTGATGAAAACTCATATCCGTTGACTTTCATTTGACTTTTTATGCTGCCATTGGAAGATCTTTCTGGATGAGATGCCACAGCTTCTGGTAATGGCAATACATTAGGTTGAAAAGTAACAAACTTTTGTTTCTCAAGAATCCTCCCCGAACTCTGCGCCGTTAGTTCGTCGCCTCCTAAATATTGATCAACCAATTCAGAATCTTCTGAACCATTTAAAACTCTCTTGGCTTCTTTAAACATACCAATGGCACGCCATGCATCAGCAACTAAGTTCTTGGTAGTCATTTCAGGAGACACACCCCTCTCTTGCATAATATTTAGCATGTCTTCTGCTTTCCCTGGTTGTTTTGCTTCTCCATACCCCCAGATCAAAGTCTCATAAGTTTTCAGATTTGAAGGAATCCCCATTTCAAGCATTTTATCATGAACTTGAGAGGCTCGATCCATTTTGCCGGCAGCACACCATCCACTAATGATGGTGGTGAAAAGAACAACATTGGGGTGCACACTGTATTTGCTCATTGAAGTCAGTAAAGACTCGGCTTTCGCCGGCAGTCCAGCACGCACATAGCCTTTCGCGAGGATGCTAAATGAATGGATGTCAGGTTCTATGCCATTCTTCACCATGTCATTGAATATCTCCTCACAATTGTCCATAAGCCCTGCTGAGCTCCATGCATTCATAATGGTGCTAAATGTAATTACATCTGGTTTGACCCCAAATTCTTCCATCAATGTCAGTGCCTGACCAATTCACAAGTGTAACTTTATTGTTCTCGATATTAATGGATATGGAAAAAAGTGCAAGCCATAAGATGCATGCTTACAAACATAAAGACATCATAGAGAAAGAAGTTAGGATTATATAGCTTCAGGGAATTCATGTTTGTCACCATAGATCAAAAAAGAAAATTCCCTGGGCTATAATTATCTTATTTTCTGGAAGTTTCAGAGGACTGAACAAAATGAACAATAAAAGGAAAAACTATCTTATGATGAGTATCAAATTTGAGTTTTACCTCATTTACTCCATCTGTGTCCATATTGTCCAAATATCCTTTGATAAGAGAATTGAAAACTACTAGATTTGGATGCACTCCAAGCTCCTTCATTCTGTATAGAAACCTCAAGGCTTCTGCCATATTCCCTTCTTTGCAATAACCACTTATTATGATACCACAAGTTCGTTCATTAGGCAACACTTTGTTGTACTGCATTTTCAATATCAACCTCTCAGCTTTCTCTGTCTCTCCACTCTGAGCATAAGCCCTTGCTAGAGTGTTGTAAGTCACAGCATCAGGCTGCAGGCCAGAAGCCACCATCTTGTGCACAACATTCCATGCCTCTTCTACTTTCTTCTTGGTACACCAGGCTTGGATGAGAATATTATATGTTCTCTCATTGGGTTTCACATTTTCATCTATTGTCATCATTTCCAGCAATTCCATAGATTTTTCAGGCCTTCCAGCAATTCCAAATCCTTTGATAAGAGTGTTAAAAGTACTTGTTGTAGGTTTACATCCATACTGCTTCATTTTCCGAAAGGCTTTCATGGCTTGGTCAACATTGCCAGAATCACAAAACGCATTGATCATGGCGTTAAAAAGTATTGAATCTGGCTTTAAGCCACTCTCTTCAACTTTAGAAAGAATTGAAGGAATGGACTTGAATCTCTTCTGGCGGGTCAGGGCAGCAACAAGAGTAGTGTATGTTATAAGAGTTGGCCTATGCCCTCCCTCTATTAAGCCATTGAATATGGCCTGGACTTCATGAGACTTGCCTCTCCCAATCAAAGCATTCATCAGTTTTGTTCTTGAATGAACTGTTTTACAACTGTTGTGGTCCATGCAGATGAGACAACGTGATTCTTTACATGGCTCTTCAGGAGTAGAGCCTAATTTCGTTTGACTGTACTGCTTCATCAGTCCCTGATTCAAAAAAAGTATGTATCCTGTCAATTAATTTTTGGAGAAAATAAGTAATTAACTTGGTCACTCAATCAATCATCAAACATCGTTCAGATCCCATCTTAGAGGGTTGACTGATTTTTTCTGATTTTCTATTTCAAGGCTTTAAATATTGAATGATGTTGATGCATAGATAATATCTATGATAGCTATATGGCATTTATTACAGTCATTAGAATGATGTGGTTCGAGTGAAGTCAGCATTAGTGTGAAATACTATAATTTTCTCCTACCGCGCATCACACAGGTATGAAGTCTACTTTAATGGAATTCAGAGCAAGACACTCGTTAAGATCATTAAAATGAGTCAAGTCATCATTCCTACTGTTTCCTGCCCATCAGTTTCAATACTACATAGCATTAACCAGACAACTAAAAATCCCGACCAAAAAGAAAATTGATAAATTACATCTAATGACAATCAGTGATGTGCATCGATCTAGTAAGACATAGTAGTTCTCAACCGTCGGTGAACATAGTTTGCATGACACAGCAGTTCATTCAGTTGAGAATGGAATTTGACTGTAATAGTGGAGTTGACAAAAATCAATTTCTATGGTTTAGGAATACAAGAACTTTTTTGTATCTTGCACTTGTTGAACGGCCACTATCTGGTGCTAGAGATGTCACATGATTGAAGAATAATTAGGAAGCATTAACATGGAATGAATCTACGTATTTAGAGTTTTTTTTATCACAAATTTAGAGTTTGTTTGGACTGGACGTTTTTTTTTATCATAGGACTGAACGTATTTAGAGTTTAATGCTTAACATGCTTGGGCAGATTATAACTCATTCAACTAATTAATAGCTAAGATAACATGTGAAATGTAACAGATTATGTTACCAAGACTGGTACTTCTTTAACTTCCTCGTTGGTCATGAGAGCTCCCTTCTTGCTTCCATCCATGATGGTGAACAGATTTGATCAGATTTTCCTACCTGTTCCACGCTTACTTTTCAAAGCCTGATTGAAGCACCTTGCCACCAAGGAAAAAATTATATTCTGGAGAGCAGGTGCAGGTTGATTTGTACTACAATTCCATCATTATAAAGGGTTTGTCCGTTGAAGATCATAGGGACAAGTCAATCAGAGAAAGTTACCATTATTAAGTTTGAAAGCTGAAAAGAGAGACAAATAAGCAAGTACTATATAGCTTAAAGTTTAAAAATAATCAGTCCTCAAAATAAACAATTGGCTCATGTAAAAAACAGAAAAAGGGCCGTTAAATGAATACAGAATTTAGAAATAAATAAAATAAATAATAACCCAGAATTGAAAAGCATAGAGATAAAGAGAACAGTGATGAAGGTACAAAGATAAAAGTTCACTAATTGATCACATGAAGCAGCAGCGTCATTTCCCAATCCAGGAAAGAATGCCAGCTAATATTGAAGACAAACTAAGAATGAGAATACAAAGCCCACTTCACATATAATTTTCTAAGCTTGATCACTCTCTTAAAACAAAAGTGAGGGGCATGCATATTCAACGACCAGAAGCAAAATCATATATTGTGGGAAACATAGTACGTATAATATCGTTGTAGAATGGAGCATAGCTAGTAAAGAAAGAAAAGAAAGGTAGTAAAGAGAGGTACCTCATGAGCTGAACTGAGGAGGAGGAGAGAGAAGAAGTGGTGCATGTATAATGTAGTAATAAACAAATGGGAGAGGGAGAGAGGCATTTGTGTGAGTGGCATCCATTGGAGATTCTTATCCACTAGTTATTATCACTGTGAGATTTTCTTGTAGGAGCTCATTCATTTTTTCATTTTTTCATTTTTTGAGGCCATTGTCACAATAATACAAATGCATTGGCAGATTTTCCATGGGATTACTTTCGCCACGCCAGCTTCCCTATTGGCACCTCAACTTTCACCACGTGTCCCCCTCCCTCCCTCTCCCTCCAAATTTGATTTAATTTATTTTTTCAAAAGAAAAACTAAAACATCCCTGTTTATGTCTGTTTAAAAGTCATTTCAGTGCAAAAAAAATCTGTATAAGAATTATATTACGGATGTGACTATAAGTATAACTGTAATGCATGCATTCCATCCGACCTTACTAGGTATGAACTATATTGTAATGCCCTAAAAATCTTATTAAAGCAATACTAATTAAATGAGTAATAATTCGATCACAACAAAAACTAATCTGGAAATTACTGCTTGATATTAATTAAATGAAAGTGTTTACAAGATGTTCTTCTTGAACAGAGAATACAATAATCATTTCTTCTTGAATACAAAAGCTCTTATTTAAACTAAATTGCATCTGGAATAACCGTCAAGGCACGTCCTAGATCATGCGTTCTGGTATGAAGTGGGAACTGTCCACGTGTTATCATGGATACTCCCCACGCCCAACGGCTTTATCTTCAAGCACTCAGAGAATAACTTCCCACCTAGTCAATAATTGCCTTAGATATCTGGAAACGGTTCTGGATCTTATTATGATGGGCTGCTACAAGTTGGGCCTGATCTCAACGCAGGCCTTGATGATGAACCGGACAGGATGTTATACTAGTCATCAAGAGATAATCTGGTTATTGATCTGGATTAGCCACGTGTCAGTGATCATTTGAAATTTGAATTAGTAAGAGAGAGAGAGAAAGGGGTAACGGGTCACTACATATATAATCCTGTGACGAAGGTAAAAAAACTAATAATCCTGGAGTTGATAGATGTTAATTATGAATGTGTGACATTTTTATTTTTTGTCAAGTCTTTTAAGGTATACGCTTATGATATATGAACAACGATCAAGCAAATGACAGAGTGATAGATTAAACGAGATAATTAACGTGTTTTAGTTTATAAAATTGTTTTATATTAATTATTTCAACTTGTGTGGTAAAAAAACTAACATCTGGAATCAAATTAAAAAAAGTTGTTTAGGATCGAGAGAACATTTATTAATTATAATTGCATAAGAGTAAGTATGTTTGTCACAATATATAGTATAATATGATGGTACATTTTTAAAAAAAATGGGAAAACCACAATTAGGTCTCATGTAAGAGAATTAATTACAACTACATCCTAAATAATCATTAAAGTACATTGGAACCTCAATAATATTAAATGGTTTGTCATTAACAAGTCGAAAATTTCCAATACTAACTTCTTGAATTATTATCAATGATGATTAAGCTTTTAAAGAGTTCACGTTAACAACTCAATGAACTGACAATGCATTGGCAACAAAATTTATCAACTGAAGACATTCATTCGTAAACGTGAATTACCGACGGAGTCCCGATGGATTTGAGATTCGCAACGAAAATTTGGTTTCGTGGCTAAATTACCGACATATTGTGATGAAAATTCCCTAGGTACGGACAGATTGACTCTATAAGTTTTCATTGTGGTTGAATGGTTTGACAGTACAATTTGGTTGTTCAAAGAAATGATGGCAAGGTTCAGCATTTTATGTAAAAAAAACATATACATGCATTCGTGGAGATAGAGATGATTTTGGTTGTCAATCACCATAACAAATTAGTCAAGGTTGTAAGTTTGTGAATATGGTTTAGAAATAAAGACATAACAATGGTGCATAGAAAAACCAGAAAGAGGAGAAAGAGGAAAGGGAAAATAAGGAATAGTTTTGAAATTGGTCAAGACACAAATATGAAACCACGTCAACGAGGAGGGGAAAATACAAAAAAAAAAATAAAAAGAGACCATCTTCATTGTCAGAACCGTTATATTTACTAGGACTTCGAATTTTTACAGACATTTAGATGATAAAATTAATCATTTTAGTTTATAATTATGTTTTTCCTTAAAACTATATTATACAGTACTACTCATGGACCAACATAGGAGTATAATAATAATAATTATATATGTCATATATTACTTCTTCTGCTCCTAAATATAAGACCTATTTTAGGAGATAAATTTGGTCCTAAATATAAGACCTATTTCTAATTTTTATCAATGCTTCCCCAAATTATCAATACTCCTTAATAATAGAAAAATAAGAGAGAGGGAGGATGGGTAAATGTGTAAATGATTAGAGTAAATTGGTAATAGTAGCATAGTAATATTTTAACTAACTCAACTAATAACACTTTTTGTAATCCAATAATTAAGTAAATACTCCTATTTGGGAGGGAGGGAGTATAATTTAGGGGGAAAAAAATAAAAGGGTGTTAGAATTATTACCGTCACCTTCAGCTTCAGCTTCTTCATTGGGGTGGCAAAATCGAGTAAAGGATGATGAGACTATGGAATTGGTATACAAATTGCCTTTCTGTCCATCCAGTTAAGACGCAGGTTATGAGCTCCGGCGTCCTCTGGGCCGTCGGCGACATCACCGCTCAGTACATCACTCACTCTTCAACCAACAAGCGCCTTCAGCTCTCCGTAACAATTATTCCTGTTCCATTTCCTTAATCTGAATTCGCTCTTCATGTCTCTCAACATGTCTTATTTATACTTCTGGATGAAGCCTGATAACTTTATTCCTCACAAATTGAAATAGATTGTTTTATTCCTTTTATGTTTGGTTTCCTTGGATGGATATTAGTGTGTTAGCTACTGATGAGTTTCTCATGAATGTGAAATTATGTATGTGTAGGGTGAAGATGCTAAATTTAGGATTGACTGGAGGCGTGTGGCTGTCACAAGTGGCTTTGGTATTGGTTTTGTTGGCCCAGTTGGCCACTTCTGGTATAGTTTTCCCATCTTGTTTTGTTTTGTTTTTTTGGCAATGTACTTGTGTTTATTACTGTTTTTTAGTTATAAATCATGCTCAAATAACACCAAGGAGAAGGAGAATTCTGAGAGTCTTATAATTCACTCGTGAGAGAAAAAAATCTTAGTTTTATTTGAGGACTATAGATATTACCTTGCAATTATGTTGACAAGAATGACTTTCTGTTGTAAGTTTAGTTTAGTTACAGGATCATAAAACATCCAACTTTATTATATTAGATTAGATTGCCATCAAGTGTAGGACATTTCTGGAGTTAAGTAGCTAAACCCAAACAGGTGTTCTCTGTCTATGGCTGAGTTTATTTTCTTTCCTTCGATAGTTGGATCATCTTAGAACTTAGAATTCATATCAATTATGAAGCTTAGATTTTTGGTTAGTCCCCTGCATAGTTTGAATATTTCCTGTGAACACCTACCTGGTAAGTGATAACTTACAGCATAGAAGGTGTCTAAACGGACAGAATAAATTTTGAATCACAAGGATGAGATTTATGAGTAAACTTTTGATATTTGTAGTCTCTAACTGATAAAGTGAATCACACATAACGTGTCAACAACGATGAGATAATTAGGCTTGTAATATGCTCTTTTGTTTGTGGTGGATCGATTTGATTTTTTTAGCATATTCTATTGTTTTGGTAATTTTAACATGCCACAAAAATATTGCTTTCATTCTACTGGAAACAATTAAAAGAAGTGATCGTGCAAAAATACTTATTAGTTACCTTGAATTAGAAAAATTCGAGTCAGATAGTGCCAAAGAATTTGTACTTACATTAAACTGAACCTACTGCCTTGTGTAGGTATGAAGGAATGGACAAGTTTATTACGACAAAGCTTCATCTGCAGCCGAAGTCTGTGCGATTTGTAGCTACTAAAGTGGCAATGGATGGGCTCCTATTTGGCCCCATCCATTTATTTGTTTTCTTTACGTATATGGGATTGTCTTCAGGCAAGACTATTCCACAGGTGAAGGAAGATCTGAAAAGGAATTTCATCCCAGCCTTCCTCTTAGAAGGAGGCGTGTGGCCGATTGTCCAAGTTGTGAATTTTCGGTACATCCCTGTGAAGTACCAGCTTCTCTATGTAAACCTTTTCTGCTTGCTGGATAGTGCTTTCCTGTCATGGTTGGAGCAACAGAAGGATGCACCTTGGAAGCAGCGATTAATGACACTTGGCCCTTTTAAGGAAAAGAAATCAACATAGTTGAGCAGAATATGATTATATCTCAGCAATACTTGCCCATTCAATCTATAGGTCAATTTTGATGACAAAGCAACGTTTTCCCTGGCAGAAAAAAGGAGCTCGTGCATCGTGTGCTATAAATTTGAAACATTTACATTTGTATGACACTTTTGGATATTCTGATGCATGGGAGGAAGTCATTGTTACAGTTTTGTTTTTCAACAGCATCATAGATTAATTATATATTAGCGAGCCATGTGGGATGTGAGTGAAAGAACAAAATTTTACCTACTTAAATTGTTTTTTTTCTATCCATCTTCCTTCTCTTATCTCACCTAAATATGATCGAGTTTACTTCCTGAAAGGGTTATGTCTAAACCAGAGTAAGTGACACAATTTACAACGGTCAATAAGTCCTTCATTTCAAATAATGCAGCGTCAGAATTCTCATTTTTACACAGCTTAATAATATTTCATGGCATTAGGCAGATAAGATTAATATTTCTTTCTGCACCATCCGTGGGACTTGCCCTAAGTAAAAATATCAGATTCCCCCACGGGAACCACCTAATGCGTGTCGATGCTCCTCACAAGTCCCATGTGTTCTGACTCTGTCATGGGGGTCAAAGAGATTGGCTTCGATTTGAGATTCAACCATGACCTGTGTGAGTTTTTAAGCTGGAATAAAAGCTTAACAGCTACAATAGCATTGAAATTTCAGCCTGCATTAGTCACAACCTGTTAGCCAAGTTCCATTATCTTTTTGTGTCAGGAATGCCACAACAAAACTGAGTCAACTCGGAGGCAGCTTGTAAATCTTTGACCCGAGCACCGTCATGTATTACACCTCTGAGACACATCTATGGCCATCACTCCCCAACATCCCTCTGACAAGAGAATATCAGGAGGCTTTAATGTGGAAGTTAGCTTGCTGAGAGCAGATTATGGCTTTTCAGCATCCATGACATGAATGCTGTTTCATCTCCATCATGTCTGCCTTGATTTACCGGAAGTTGCAGAGATTCAGTGAAATATAGAAGGGAAATTACAACAGCTATTGTACTATATGAATGAACTATAGCCTCCTCCAAGGGGTATTTTTGGCTTGAATTCTGTACGTACAACCAAGCATGGACAATGGCTGAAATTAACAGTCTGGGAAAAACATGCACAACGTTAGGTCGGGATACAAGGAAGTGCCAAACACAGCAAAGATTGAATGGGGACTAACTTAGATCTCCAAAAGAAATCCTTTTTGACAAATTGAAACTATTTAAACACGTGATAGATATTTGAACATATTCACCATGGTATTAAGTAAACTTTTGGTTGTAAAACGGGATTCAGGGTTCTCACGCAACAGAAACTAAAAGAAAAGGATTCAGTGCAAGTTATAACTTGTCCCTTCCTTACTGAATTTAGACAAAAATGTTATATTAGAAAGTAGAAAAACAACTAAACTTGTCACTGCAATAACAAAAAATATCTTGACTTACTGGAATGCTTATCAACTGTCCATGCTGATTGACCAGGACTGGTAGACTTCTTCTTGCAGCAACCGGGATAGATTTTAATAACCGGAGGGCTTTCCATGCTGATGCACAAGCATAATGGAAACAAGAAGTTTTCTTCTCCATTGTTTGTTCTATTTCATTAGATTTTGTAAACCCCTTCTGTTCAGAATCGTTGGGAGGTGCGTGCTTTGATAACTTACCAAGATACAGCCAGTCAGATTCAATCATGTTACGCAATTCAAGTCCAGTGCTATGATCAACGACACATGACAAGCAAGAACAGTTCCAGCTTTCACCAACAAAATCCATGCCGCATGTAAACAATCCAGATAATGCACTCTCATCAATGTTTTCTTTCAATCCCCATGTAACAATAAATCTATTCATAAAGTAGCCTAATTGCCCAGGCTTCAATGTAGTAACATTATCAACTTCATGGTTTGGTATAGAGTGAGTCTTGTCCTCAGCTTTAGATCTGAAGCGATCAGTCTCTTCCCTCTGCAGTTCCATAATATTCCTGTAGGTTGACTCACCGATAATATTTAGCCTTTTTGCTTCAGTCAGAACTAACTCAGAAGTCACATCAATAAAATGAACATCTGAAACATCAACAACTGACTGACTAGCATATGATTTTTGGTGTTCTATAATTTTCTCCACCTCATTCAAAACACAACATTGCTGTTCCTGATTGGTGAATGACTCGAAAACTTCCGTCTTTAAAGGCAGAGGACAGTCAACTGAACAGCAAACCAATACTCTGGATCCTCTGGAACCAGGATCCGGGCAGAGGTAACAACCAGCAGCTGTGAGAGAATTCTATGGGACAATTTTAAAAGTAATAGTCAGGGGAGAGGTTCTCAATATACTTAATCATCAAATATTACCAGAAGCTAAAGCAACACACACACCACACTGATCAAATGATAGAAGCTACTGAATCACTTTGTGCAGGATGCATTTCTTGCAAAATTCACTGTTTTGATTAATGTTCAATCTCTTCTACCTTTTTTGCATCCAGTTCGATTAAAAATTGCAATAATCATTATAATGCGCAAAATTTACATCAGTTTAACAATAAGTTATGCTCCATCAATATAATAACAATTCAATGCATGCTATATTTTTTTAAAAAAAAGTATGTAAAATTTAATATATATGATTAACATTATTACTTAAAATTCAACAATTGGATGAATGAATTTTCCTTCACACAGAACTCAGTGCATGTGTGTCCCAAAAGGCCAGTGGACTATGAATAATAAATGAACGGGTCAGAACATTTAAGTGATGACAGCATATCTACCTTGCATGGGAAAGTACGAATATAATCCAACAGCAATCTTAACGCACTACCTCTGATTGGCCTTTGCCTTTGAGATATGAACTGAAAAAACAAGACCACTGTTACAATAATGTACACATTAAAAAGGTTTTAAGGCATATAACAACCTATGAGATCTCAAGTACCTGCAAAACCAAGGACATGAACTTTGAGAGGCACGTATCCACAATTTTTGAGGGATTAAGAATCTTTAAGTCAATAATAGCATATCCATGCTGCCAACAAAATCCAACCCAATCCCAACAGTCACAAAGTAAATACTGGAAAGGTATTTCTTAAGCAAGGAGATGTTATTTATAGACCATTTCTAATATAAGATCACAAATTCACAATACCAGTACTATAATATTAGTACCCAGGTATTATCCAGCAATAAATAAAAAAATTACCTCCATGATGACGACAGCTTCATTTATCAAGCTATAACAAAATTGATCAACATATAATCGGGTCATTTGATATGCAGAAATGAGTGCTTTTAGCTCAGACTTGAAAGTGGCTGGAAATGTACAAATAATATCCTAAAAGTTCAGTGAAAAGGAAGATATAGCAATACCATCTGATCTTGAATTAAATATATGTGCCAAAAAAAAATTTTAAAAATAGAAACATATCATGCTTTTGTGTATATCAGTTCTGTTGATTTTAAAATGGAGTAAAATCTACTTCTGTTTGAACACAATGATATGTCAAAATATCATGGATCAAGAAAAACAAGGCACATTCACTGATGCACTCCATGGTGGTTTAGGTAAATTGTAATGTTCAAATCTAATGAAAAGTGCAGCTTGCTATAGATTTTATAATCACATAGTGACTTTATAGCCTTTCCCATTTCATCTTCCTCACTTGAACTAACCAATTAAAATCACTTATGCTTTTCTATTTGTAGACAAAATGAGAGAAAAGTGATCTGAAATATTATTCATGATGATAGAATATGACGATACAAATGCCTTCTTATTGGCCAAGAGCAAAGGGACAATACAACAATGTCAAATAAATATTAAGAAAGACTATATAATCAAAACTTATTTACAATAGTCACACTATATTCCTGCACTATTCTTCAATACAGATACTGATTCACACCTTTCTTTTGTTAGAAAAGCTCTGCATTGAACAAGAATCTAAGAACATGAAAAGAATACCAGAAAGTGACTTTAACCCAAAGGAAATGTTGATCAAAAGAATTTGATAAAATGATAGCTGTCAAGAAAAAAGAAAAGCAGGTCACTGAATTGCATCACTCATCACAACATACATGATGACAGATCATTCAAGGACATCCGTATCCTATTCCGTGCAAATAATGGACTTTGATTTGTTGGGTCTTCTACCCAATCTTTGCATCCCCCTTGACATATCTGTAATGTCATTGCAATTACTTATTCACATTATCAAAAATACATTCAGATGTAAGGAAGGAAAAGTAGACATTTTCAATGCATAAACATATAATCCGTTAGACCAACCTTGTACATATCTTCTTTTGAAAATTCTAAAAGAGGTCGCACAAGAAGCATGCGATAATTCAGAGGAACTTCTTTGCAGGAATGTATTTGTGTGGAGAAAATTTGGGAGGTAAAAGGCATGCCTGCAAGTCCAAGCACACCACTATCTCGAGAAAGCCTTAGGATAAATAACTCAGCCTGCATTATGTCTCAACAATCAACTACATGTGTAATATGCATAACAAGCCTTCCATGATACAACTAACTAGTGAACAAAGTGCTGCATTAGACACTAGCAATCCAATTATTATTTTTAAATTTGAACTTGAAGGAGTGTTAAAAAACCAACTCCCTCAAGGACCAAACGGCTTATGTTTAAGATCTCCTATAAGGAACCAAAAGCACCAACATCTCCTAAAGAGAATTAGAGAACACAAAAGGTTACAACGGAAATGCAATGCGGAAACAAATGGCATTGCCAACCAAACCTGGTCACCAGCATGATGTGCAATGAGCAAGATACCTATATGGTGCTGGGCGCAAACTTTTTGAAGCATATGATACCTAAAGTTCAAATCAAAAACGAAATAAAAACTTCAATAAGCATATTTTTCTCAAATCCACAGGCGAACTCAGAAAACATATATTGATAAGTTAAAACACAATGACCTCATTTCACGAGCTGCTTCTTGCAAATGACCCAGTTTAGGCCTGCCATTAGGCCAATCACAGTGAGCAATCTCACATTTAATTCCTACACAAAGTTTGTGTTGCCAATGAGTATAACCAAAAAATGGCTAAGTAGAGACTTCACATTACAAATATAGCACCCAGATATGAATGTACCCATTTCAGAAACCCTGTTACTAACAACATCAGCCTCATATTTGCTCTCTGCTCGTAACCCATGATCAACAACTATTGCCAGCAACCCATCAATAAAACCACCATTGTCAACCTTCATACCAGCCCTTTTCCACCAAGCAGTTAATACACAGAGTGCAACACTATCAGGCCCACCAGAGACCCCTAAAGCTGAAAGGAAAATAGAGAGCAAATTATAAAATAATGATCACCCAGAGACAGCATATAACCAAAATGTGGGAAAAGATTGAAACTTTGTGCACATTCCTAGGAAAGAAGTAGAATTTGGTGTTGAAAAGTTGATGAAGTGAAACAAACTAAGTAACTAACCAATAGGGAAAATAGACAACTAGTGCTACCTCTCTTTTGCAGAGTAGTCCTATAAAATAATGAAGACCCAGAAACAGAATATAACCAAAAAGTGGAAAAGATTTAAACTTTGTGCACATTCCTAGGAAGCAAGTGATGAAGTGAAAGCAAGTGAGTAACTAACCAATGGGATGGTGAGGTTGAAGGCCTGCCATGGCCATACGGCTGGAGAAGGCTTGTTTGTAGCTGGACATGTCAATGGGGCATTGTGATGAAGAAGAAGAAGAAGAAGAGTTGGATATAGTGATAGAGGGAGTTTGAGTATGGGAGTGAAGGCATATTGATATGGGAAAATGAAAAGGAAAAGGTTTGAATTTTTTGTGGGGTTGTTTAGAGAGAGAGGAGAATAGAAAATTGAGAGAGTTTGGTCTGCTATGGGTTGATACTGATTGGAGTAAACCTCGCGCCATTAGCTCTGCCTTTCTCGACTGTGATAGTGTTGCTGAATTTCCAAAATCTAAAATGAGTGTTATATTACAAGAATGCTTACTTGGTCTAATGATAAGTATAAGAGGGGCAAGCTACTTGCAAAATACTTCCAAGCTTCAAATTATGATACTCTCTCGGCTCCTAAATATAAAGGGGAAAAATATATTTGGTGCTTGGATGACAGCAAAAGCATATAGAGATATTGAAGAAGTAGGGGAAAATGACAGAAAAATGCCACTTGAATTTCAATTGGACAAAATGGGGTCTCCAATTGCAACTTGGACAAATAAGGGTCAGTCCCCTATTTGCCCAAATGAAATTTAAGCCAAATGACAAAACAATTCTTCCCTTACATAAAACAAAACAAGCCTACCCCTTTTATAAAACATATTCTTCTTCTCCTTTTCTTTTTGCTTGGCCGAGACAACCAAGCTTCATCTTCTTCTTGTTGCTTGCCAAGTTGAAGCTTGGAAGGGGAAAAAGGTGAGAACTTTGGGTATTATTGTGATCAAGATAACATACTTAAACACAAGTTGGAAGCTTTTCTGCATACTTTGCATGTCAGAGGAAGGGATGAAGCCATTTTAGCCAAGGTGAAGCTTGTGAAGGAGAAAAAGGTAGGAACTTTACGTATTATTTTGATCAAAAAGGTATTCTCCCTTTAAGTATGAGGTGAAAAATGATACTTTAGTTCATTATTTTGTTGGGTCTTCTTTAATGTTACATAAATGGTTTCAAGTTTGCTTTTTTCCTGGTCATGGGTTAAAGAGTGATGATAATATAAAGTTGGATAGTTGATTTTATCATCATCATCATCATCAACGTAAACCTTATTCCATTCAAATGGGGTCGGCTACATGGATCACACGACGCCATTTAGCTCTGTCCCTAGTCATTCCTACAGATAAATTTTTCACAATCATATCTCTTTGAATAATTTCATCAAGAGTTCTTTTTTGTCTTCCTCTATTTCTTATATACGGCTCCTTTTCCATCTGTTCCACTATTCTCACTGGCTCATCCAATTCTCTTCTTTGAACATGCCCATACCACCTTAAGCGATATTCTCTCATTTTCTCTGAAATTGGTGCCTCCCCAACTCTTTCACGAATGTGATCATTACGAATCCTATCTTTTAGTGTATACCCACTAGACCATCTCAACATTTTCATCTCTGACACATCCATCTTATGTTCTTGTTGTTTTTTAATTGCCCAGCATTCACTACCATATGACAATACTGGTCTAATAGCTGTTCGATATAATTCTCCTTTTACTTTAGTTTGAACCCTTCGATCACAAATAATCCCAGAAGCTTTTCTCCATTTGCACCAATCAGCTTGAATTCTATTATTGATATCTCCATCTACCTCACAATCCTCTTGTATAACTGATCCCAAATATTTAAACTTATCCACTTGACGTATAACATCTTCTCCTAATACAGTTTTTATGTCCTCATGAGTTTGCCTATTGCCAAAACTACAGCACATATATTCCGTTTTACTCCTACTTATTCTAAAGCCTTTCGACTCTAAAGTCGTCCTCCATAACTCTAATTTCCAATTAATTTCATCTTTCGAATCCCCTAAAATTACTATATCATCCGCAAAAAGCATGCACTTAGGAATTTCTTCTTGTATACTTTCAGTCACAACATCCATAATAAGATTAAACAAATACGGACTCAACGCCGAACCTTGATGTAAACCAATTTTTATTGGGAAATCAATTGTATCACCTACCGGTGTTCTAACTCTAGTCATTACACCTTCATACATATCTTGAATAGCTCTAATATACTCAACTTGTACCTCTTTCTTTTCTAAAATTTTCCAAAGTAAATCTCTTGGCACCCTATCATATGCTTTTTCCAAATCAATAAAAATTATATGTAAGTCTTTTCTAATACTTCTATATCTTTCCATTAAGCCTCTAATTAGATATATTGCTTCTGTGGTTGACCTTCCTGACATAAAACCAAATTGATTTTTATGTGAATAATATTGATAAAAATTATATATCTCTTTTAGTTTGAACTCCTTTGGATGATGATAGTTGAGATGGGTGATTTAAGGGAGTGGGAATGGTCTCTGTTGCATGGGAAAGATGATGACTGTGTTGTTTTCGTCATTTTGACATTTGAGTTCCTGCTTAAAATGTATTACAGTAGGTGGACTCGAATTTGGTAGTAAATAATGCTAACAGAAGTAGTGAATCTTGATTCTGGAGTAGTTACCAGAACACGCCACACATTATAGTTAATAGTGATACTTGGATAGTTAATACATGTACCATAGTAGTTAACGAAACATGTGAATCTGTTGGATCATAATTGAAGCTGCAGAAATATAAGTGTATAAGAACACACATTTTGATTGATCTTTGATTGTTCTTGTGTAGGTTAGCATGCAGGATGACACATTCAAAATCACTCATGTGTTATTTTCATGTTGGGGGAAATTTTGAAAAGAGTGTTGAAGGTGGAGATAAATATTGTGGTGGCAATACCAGGTCTAAAAGTTTACAGCAAGGGGTCACATTTGAAGAATTGAAGGGTTTGGTAGGGGAATGGTTCAACATAGATGGGATGGTATGTGAGATGAAATATACGGTGAAGTTTGATGAAAAAGTGTTAGTAGACCTGATCAATGATGATGAACTGAAAAATTTATTTCGATATAATGACAACTTTGCATAAACCTGAACATACTAGGAGGAGCTGCCAGAATCCAAACCCAAGATAAAGCAAGGCGTCACGATGGAGCAATAGCTTTTTGAAGGTTGTTATTTTGTATTATGTGGATAGGAGCATACCCTTATATATTTTTTTGAACAATGGTCAATATATATGCTCCTTATCCCTTTTTGTAAGTAATGTAAAGTGAAAGCATTATGCTTGGAGGTAGTCATAACAAAAAAACATTAGGAGGCTTGAAGAATCCTAATGTTCACTTGTCAAGAAAATGCTATTATGTTCGTGACATATATATATGTAATGTATTGAAGTTGTGTGAATGTCATATCAAGTTCTCAATGTTGATAACCACTTTATGATGTCATACCTTATTTTTTTATTGCTGTTGATAATTACTGCTGTTACAGTAACATGTTTGTTAATCAAGTTTTAAAATGGTTGCAAGCATGGGAAAACGTGGCAGTTAATTGCGATACTTTGTTAGTAAATACTAATATGTAGGGTAGTGAATTGCGATTCTTGGGCAGTGAATAACCCTTTTGTTTTTGAGGCAAGTAGTTAATCAAAGGGGCACCCTTGGGAAAACGTGGCAGTTAATTGTGATACTTTGGTAGTAAATGGCGATATGCAGGGTAGTGAATGGTGATTCTTGGGCAGTGAATAACCCTTTTGTTTTTCAGGCAAGTAGTTAATCAAAGGGGCACCCTTGGGAAAACGTGGCAGTTAATTACGATACTTTGATAGTAAATGGCGATATGCAGGGTAGTGAATTGCGATTCTTGGGCAGTAAATAACTCTTTTGTTTTTTAGACAAGTAAGTAATCAAAGGGGCACCCTTGGGAATTGTGATACTTGAGTAGTGAATTGCGATACTTTGGGTAGTGAATTGTGATACTTTGTTAGTTACTTTGGATTTAACATGATTGCAAGTAGTTGAAAACTGGGTAGTTAATGGCGATTCTAAAGTAGTAAATTGTGATACTTGAGTAGTGAATTGCGATACTTGGGTAGTTAATATGAGTTTAACATGATTACAAGTAGTGGAAAACTAGTAATGAATTTGATCTAAAAAAACTATCTGGGCAAATTTGATTCTTGATTAAAATTTATAGTGCAAATTTGATCTTTAACCCAACTTTAGTTACTTGGCAAAATCCAAAATTTTCAAACAAATTCTTCCGTCAAACATTTTATCAAACACCTCAAATGCAGTCCAAAATCTATGACATTACTAATCTTCTCCGGCCACTTTCTTTTTTGCCAATATGGTCCAGCCTTCATTCAAGCCTTTCAAGTTTGCTACAATAAATTTCCAACTTCTCTCAAACCTTTTAACAAACATTTTGAGTGCACACATAACCCAATGATATAATTTACTCTTTACCTTATAAATCTCATGTCAAAATCCCCAAGTTTCAATCACACACACACACATAAAAACATCCAGAATTTCTAAGTGAAGAACAAAATTATTCCTCTCCCAAACATCAATTCGAAAAACAGAGAAAGAAGAAAGACATATTGACTAAGAAGATGAAGAAGGGGAAGAGTAGGCTATGAGATGTTTCTCTTCGGAGATTTGTTTCTTCAGTGTTGTTGCTGTCAGAAAGTAATGTGTTGTATTTTTCTCCGATTTGCTTCTGATCTCCCATTGTTGTTTGCTGGATCAGACTTCTAATGTTCATGTTCTTGCTGATGTAGTGATGCTGACGAGAATTTCCAGGGTCTATTTGTTTGTGAGCTGAATTTGTTTGTGAAAGTAGTGAAATCTTTTTTAATGTACAAGAGTGAATGGTTGTTTTAGTGAAAGGCAGAAATGACATTTGCCCAACATTTCATTTGGACAAATTGGGGACTGTCCCATATTTGTCCAAGTTGGAATTGGAGACCCCATTTTGTCCAAATGGAATTCAAGTGGCATTTTTCTGTCATTTCCCCAAGAAGGAGGCCTGAAAAGAATAGCTGAGGAAGATTTTTGGTTAGGTTCGTAGGAATGTGAAAATCATTACAGCGAATATCTTGAAAGTGGTAAAGATTTAGGATTGTATTCCGTTGATTGCAAGAAAGGAAATGAAAAAAATTAAAATAAATAAATAGTTAAAAAGGAACATGGAAAAAACATATTGAAAGTCCCTTGTTTCCATTTGAAAGGCAACATTTCGAAACAACGAAACTGGAAAAAGAAGGAAATGGTAGTCAAGAGAGCGTTAAGGGATAGAATGTAGAAGATTTCTTCTCTTCATGAAGAAAGCAGGTCCATGCAGAAGGTGTAGATAGGAAACAAAGTAGCAAAGTGAAGGACATTTGGGTACTTTGATTTTTTTAGTCATTGCATGAATTGAGCTTCTCGCCATTTTTATCGTGAAGCTACTTTCCCAAAAGGAAAGATTGAAGATTCTGTGCTCCAAACAGCTACTCACCAATGGAAATGTCACAGTTTCCTTTTCTGAGGCTTCCTTTCCTGAAACCAAACGTATACATAATTCAGAGGGGAAATGAGGAATCATGTGTTGAAAGACATATGAATATGAATTTAATTGAGGAAGTGGCCCCACTTGTTAATGAAACCCACATAGGAATTGGATTCGTATGGGCATAACACTACCAAGTCCAAAAGCCTTGTGTTAATCTCATAAAATTCATGTCATTTTAACACATTTCACTTCATTCTCACACGTTTTTTAGTGTGTGTGTGTAATAGGAATATTTGCTAAATGAATATTGGGTTGAAGACTTCAAAATCTTGATTTAAATGTTAACATATCACTTGTTTTCTCTATCAACTTTGTCTTTGGTAGATTTATTTGCTTTGTTGGTTGTCAAAGTTACTAAATTGAGCCATAACTGAGTTGCATTTGAAGCTAAAGTTAAGAGGTGATATGTTGTGAATTGTAGCTTGTTTTAACCCACTCCATCTCTAGATGATATGATATTGAACCGTTACAAGTTGAGAGTTGTGCTACTATCTTAGTGGTGTGGGTTGAAGTGCATGTGTCCTTGTTGTTTACCTCACCAATCACCTCGTAAAGCTTCTGAATGGGGGTTGGGAGACCAATAGGACAACTGGAACTCTGACTTTGATTTGGAATAAGATGCAAAAGGATTCAATCTATCCATTACTTAACCTGCCACCCAAACATCATGATGGCTCTAATGTGGTACTATTGCAAACCAAATTATTAGTCTTTACTTTTCAATTGTGCTTGTTTCCAGTTTAGTTAGTGTTATGTTTTATTGCTTCTGTCTTTTTCAATTGCAATAGTCCATGTTATTTGTTTTCACTTTTCAATTCTTCTAGTTTCAAGTTAGTATTTGATTTGATATATTGGAAAAGTTTATTTTTTTTTGTTTGGCCAAGTTATATTGGAAACGTTTATTACCATACTCTTCATTTGCTAAGCAATAAATTTTTTTTAGATTTATACACTCGTGTTATAAGAACAGTTGGTCCGGTCTAACCTCGACCGTTTCACATTTCGACTCAACGGTATTCATTCAACCACCAATCCAATCATCAGTCTAAGCAGTTCGACCATGTTAACCATTACTCGAAGTCCTGAGTTCCACTTTTACAACAGTGCTAGACACTTGTCAGTTTTGAATGTAGTATTGTTTATGCGTTTAAATATTTTACTCACACGTGAACATATTACATCAAGAGAAGCTCGTTTCAGTCCTTGGTATCCCTATTAGGAAGAGACTATTTTCAGATATAACGTTGCTCCGGACAATCAAAAGAGAAACAAATGTAAGAGGCATAGGAGGGATTGAAATTGAAGCCACAAAGGCAAAAGGCGAAGAATCACCTTCACAGTTCACATCACTCTAGTCTCTCCTTCATCTCATCTGAAACATCAGTCATGTTTGAATTGCGCCGCCTTCCCTGATGCCTCCTCCGCCACCGCCATGGCCATCCCCTCCCTCTTCCTCCTCCTCCTCGCACTCCTCGCCCTCTTCCCCTTCCCTTCTCCAACCCCACCTCCCTCCACCCAAAACTACATCGTACGCTTCCTACAATACAACACCTCCCACCTCCACCGAACCTATCTTCAGTCCCATCTTCCTTCCCACGGCTGGCATTGGATCCACCGCCATAACCCTGCCTCCAAATTCCCCACTGATTTCGCCTTGATTTCTCTTCATCATTCTGTCAAGGAGCCTTTGCTGCAGGAGATTGCTAAATTGGGTCTGGTCAAGGATGTCCATGTGGATAACACTTATAGCAGGGGCTTGCTTGTGGAGGATTCTCATCAAGTTGGTGACTTTATCCATGAAAAAAAGCGGCCTGGCAAGATTTTCACTACCATGTCTTTCTCTGAGGGGCACCAAGCTCACTCTTTTAACGCCTCTTCTGTTCATTTGGGGAGGCAACTCTTATTGCAGGTGAGAAAGATTCGTTTTTTGTTGCTTTTATGTGATGGGGTTTTCTTGATTTTTGTTTTTTTTTTTTTTGAAATTGTGTGCTTTTTACTGTGGCAGAGATCCCAAGTTACTTCTATGTTTGGAGCCCAGGATCTTTGGGCAAAAGGGTACACTGGTGCCAAAGTCAAAATGGCTATATTTGATACTGGCATTCGTCTCAATCATCCTCATTTTCGAAATATTAAGGTAGTTCTTGGTTTGGATTGTATGGAGACCGTTGCTTGGATTAGAATGTTTTTGGTGGATGTTAGTTGGATTGATTTTTGAGGGTTTTTATAGGAGCGTACAAATTGGACCAATGAAGATACATTGAATGATAATCTTGGGCATGGCACTTTTGTTGCTGGTGTAATTGCTGGGGTGGATTCAGAGTGTCTTGGTTTTGCACCAGATACTGAGATTTATGCCTTCCGGGTGTTCACTGATGCACAGGTAATGCACTTGGATGTTATCACTAGTTTCCTTTTAAAATGCGAAGAAGTGGCATTTCAGTATATCCAATTATCCATGGTATCTTATTTCCATTAATATGAGTTTATTGTATCCATGTTGTCCTCATTTGTCATAAGTTTATTGACTGAATTTTTCTACATCTAAATTGGGAATACGCAGTTTAGATTGTGTTGAGCTGCAATCTTTTTTTTTTTGCTGATATTTCATTTTATGAAGTTTTGCTAGAATTTGAGAAAAATTCATTCAGCTCATTGCAGGTGTCTTATACGTCATGGTTCCTTGATGCCTTCAACTATGCCATTGCAACCAATATGGATGTGCTAAATTTGAGCATTGGTGGACCTGATTATTTGGATCTCCCATTTGTAGAGAAGGTAATTTTATGTTGTTACAGTTTAATAGTTGGACAGGATTAAGGGGCACCTTAGTAAATAGGCACAGATGCTGTAGGTTCATTAAGTTAAAGCTAATGAGTAGTTAAATAATTTAAATTTCTTGCAGTAAATACAGAAGCGTCCCTTTGAGTTTTTTGTTGCTAATTTGTTCATCAGGTTTGGGAGATCACCGCAAACAATATTATTATGGTTTCCGCAATTGGAAATGATGGTCCACTCTATGGAACTTTGAACAATCCAGCAGATCAAAGTGACGTGATCGGTGTTGGGGGAATTGACTATAGTGACCATATAGCCTCCTTTTCCTCACGTGGTATGAGTACCTGGGAGCTCCCTCATGGGTATGATCCTTTTTGCTTTACTTTTTTTCCTTTGGGTTTTCTTTCATTGATTCCCCTTCTATGGGTATCTAATGAATGCAAATAATAATTAGAATTGTCAGATTTTATTACTTTCATGAAAAGTTAAATGCCATTGTGATGAAATAGAATGCGTTCTTTGCTGAAAGATCCTAGAGTTAAAGCAATTACCTAGAAAGTGAACTTATTCCTGTTTTATATCACATTTTCATGTTAATATTATATGTGAGGTTTATTAGTTAACCCTTGTCATACTACATCGTCCTCTTTGTTATACTCACACATGCGTACATATATTCTCTTCATGCTTCTATGACTTCTTAGACGATACCATTATTTCCTTGCATCTAATGCTCTTATTTCTTATTTGTCATTCTCTTCATTTTTATGCATGTGGATTCTTGATGATAATAGATGCGCTTATTAATATATTGACATCTTAAACATTGCAGTTATGGTCGTGTTAAGCCAGACATAGTTGCATATGGACGTGACATCATGGGATCCAAGATTAGTACAGGGTGCAAAAGTTTATCAGGAACTAGTGTTGCTAGTCCTGTGGTTGCTGGTGTTGTATGTTTGCTCGTTAGCGTTATTCCTGAATCGAAGCGGAAAACTATTTTAAATCCAGCAAGCATGAAGCAGGCATTGGTTGAGGGTGCAGCAAAACTTGCTGGTCCAAATATGTACGAGCAGGGTGCTGGCAGAGTTGATTTGTAAGTTTTCCAGTTCAAGATGCTGTTTTTAAATGTTTATAAAAACTTTTTAGTGTACTCAATCTTACTTGGCAATAATTGTTGTCCTGATTATAATTGTCCTTCGTACATATTTATGTGTACTGATTTGTTAACTCTATTGTCAGGTTAGAGTCGTATGAGATTCTTAAGAATTATCGGCCCAGGGCGAGTATCTTCCCCAGTGTTCTTGACTACAATGATTGTCCTTACTCTTGGCCTTTTTGTCGTCAGCCCCTATATGCAGGTGCCATGCCTGTCATATTCAATACCACTATTTTAAATGGGATGGGCGTTGTTGGTCATGTTGACGGTCCACCAATGTGGCATCCTTCTGATGAAGAAGGGAACCTTTTAAGCATTCATTTTACGTATTCAGAGGTTATCTGGCCTTGGACTGGTTTCCTGGCACTTCACATTCAAATCAAGGAAGAAGGTGCCCAGTTTTCTGGAGAGATTGAAGGTAATGTGACTCTTAGGGTTTCCAGTCCTCCAGCTCCTGGAGAGAAAACCCCTCAAGTTAGCACATGTGTACTTCAATTGAAGTTAAAAGTAGTGCCAACACCACCACGGTCAAAACGAATTTTGTGGGATCAGTTTCACAGCATCAAATACCCTCCTGGTTATATTCCAAGGGACTCCCTGGATGTTCGTAATGATATTCTTGACTGGCATGGGGACCATCTGCATACAAATTTCCATATCATGTTCAACAATTTAAGAGATGGTGGATATTATGTTGAAACACTCGGTTCTCCTCTTACATGCTTTGATGCCCACAACTATGGAACACTTTTGTTGGTAGATCTTGAAGATGAGTACTTTCCTGAGGAGATTGAGAAGCTTAGAGATGATGTCATTTATACTGGATTAGGACTTGCTGTTTTTGGTGAATGGTATAATGTGGATACAATGGTTAAGATGAGATTCTTTGATGATAATACACGGAGCTGGTGGACCCCTGTTACTGGAGGAGCAAATATTCCTGCCCTTAATGATTTGTTGGCTCCATTTGGGATTGCTTTTGGAGATAAGATTCTAAATGGTGACTTTTCCCTCTTGGGTGAGCAGAGTAGATATGCGTCTGGAACGGACATAGTGAGATTTCCAATGGGTGGCTATGTACATGGATTTCCCTTCTTGGATAGTTCAGAAAGTGGGGCAACACAGAATGTGCTTCTGACTTCTGGCATGAACAAGGTAAGCTGGGAGGAAAGCATCCAGTTCATTAATGATTATTAAGTGGGAGTAATAGGGATGTTAATTTTTGAAGAAAAATTGAAGAATTTTTAATTATATCGAAATCAACTGGGCATTTGGCTCCATGTTATTCTAATCATCTAATGTATACATGATATCATTTGATATTTTAAAGCGAATGGTGATGTTTGACTTCATAAATGATATTTCATGCATTCATGATAACTTTGCAACTGTTGAATCAGATTTTTGTAGTTCCAAAATTGTTGTTAAGCAAAGATTTCCACGATATGAAATGGTATTTTTCTTACATTATACTAAAATTGATCATTGTCTCTTATGGTAAAACAGGCAGATTCTCCTATTCTTGGCTTTACAGCGATGGGTGAAGGTCGTATAACTGTATATGGGGATTCTAATTGTCTGGACAGTAGCCACATGGTTACTAATTGTTATTGGCTTCTCAGGAAAATGCTAGATTTCACTAGTGGAGACATCAGGGATCCAGTGCTTTTCTCTGGTTCAGCGAAACTAGTCTCCGCACTGTATGAAGACGACAATCAATTGCCATCACGCAGGACTGACGTGAATTTCTCTTCATATTCTGCTGTTGTGGGAAAAGAATTGATCTGCAGGACAGACGCAAAGTTTGAAGTATGGGGAACAAAAGGCTATGTGCACGCTAGAGGAAGAAACAGAAAATTGCCTGGATATCCTGTGATTGATTTGGGGAGAGGTTTCAATTCTTCAACTCATAGCTATAACATCCCTTGGCGTCCCAAGTCTTATGCAAGAAGTAGGACTGACTCTCAAGGGAACAGGTTTCCTGGCTTGGGCCTATTCTATGGTGATGAGGTAAGAAACTATTGAAAAGCCAAACATTGGTTCTTTAAATATGAAATTTCCTTTATCATCTAGTTTCCTATGTTTGGAGAAATAAATACCAGAACCAGCATAATGATATTATGAATTTTTGTGATATGTTGTGCAGCCTGATGCTCCTCTTTTGGCTAGGAGTTATTGGCTTGCTCCTGCAGTTGTTGCGGCTTCTGGTTTGTAAAATTAAAATTTGCATACATTATTTTCATTTCATGTTTGCTTTGTTTTAATTATGCTGATCTGCCTGCAGGTATATTGTTATGTTTCTGGCGCATTCGCCAAAAGCGACGCAGGCGAAGGAAAGGTTCAGGCTCTGGTAGAGTGGCCATTTTATAGTTTAGCATTTAGACCCCATATTATTGTAACACTACTCAGTCCCTTGCCCCTAAAAGAAGTAAGAAATTTTGCTGTAGCATAGTAAAAAAATTAGGATATTTTAAGCCAGCATCATGTAGGAAGTTGCTTACCCTAGAGTTACAACTTTTATAGACTTGTAGATGCTTATAAATGTTACAATTTTTCGGTTAATAAATCGTGTATTTCTAGTAATTTGTGATTTTCGTTTGTAGGTTAAGTAGATATTGTATTTGCTATATTTATTGGGGAATAAAAATAAATATACTCCCCCTTCTTAAGGGCCTATTTGTTTTGAGAGGGAATTCTTGTGAAATGAATTTGCGAAAATTTGGGAAGTGAGTTTGAAAATTCTAAATTTATATGTATAACTTTTTTATTTTACATTGTATCTTTCTTAAGATATTACTATTTCATTTCTTCAAATATTTAAAAATTCATCTTACAAAAATTTACCTTCCTATCACCTCTCTTCTAAATCTCTCATACCAAATAGATCTTAAAATTAGGACCTTTTCAGGGAGGTGTAATTGTTCCCATATATAAGACATCTTTATGATTTTTCTAAACATTTTCCTATATCTCTATTGTTACTCCTCAATAACAAATAATCAAGAGATTAGGTAAGAATTATGGTAGGTTGTTGGGATATATTGGTAATGTCATGTCGTTTAATTGATTTAATTAGCACCTTAATTTAATCAAATTGTTAGATTCATTTGTCTTATATTTTAAATATTTTGCGTTTGAGTAATGAATTTTCAAATCAGGTTCCGTCTTTAAAAGCATGGCTTCTCCCAAGTATAGTGATTTGATAATTCGTTGAAGAAATCTGGCCAAGAATAAAAAGATAACTCGTTAAAGATAAACATTTGCATTATATTTTCAACTTGCTCCTCTTCCTTAAGTCCATGTTCTACGTTATAAATTAATCAACGTCAATGACGGGGTGTCATTTTCTTAAATTAACAAGTTACCCTGCCGGCATCTACAATATTTCAAACTTAGAGCTGTAGATGACAACTATACCCATGTGCTGTTTACAGGCTACAAGCACTTGTGCCTGGTCCACCTACTCTTTCCACCAAACGTGATGAACATTTTGTTAGTGATTGAATGCAACGATGATGGCTCTCAAAGGTGGTTGACTAGAGAAGAGATTCTCAAACGTATACCCTGTTTTGTTTGATTAATAATAAGTTTAAGTATTGTATAAAAAAAACAAGTTTAAGTAAGTTGAATCATGGAGGCCTATCAGGTTCATGAAAATACTTACAGATCTTACAATAAAAAGTTTTTCATGTAAATAAGTTTTGAACTCACAACTTTAAGTTGAAAAACCAACATTTTTATTGATTGAACCAAAGGTATAACTAATAAAAATTGGTATAAACATGTGATTGAAAAGTCTAGTGTGTGTGTGTGTATAAAAGTGTTACAATTTAGCCAGGCCTTTCTATTTCCAGCTTTTTTGTCTTTTACCAGATTTTCCAAGTCTAACATTCTGAAATTTGAATATCAAACACTGCTCCGACTTTTCAAGAACTTATAATTCGACCTGTCGTGAAAGAGGGCTCTCGTCTTTACCCAACCGCAGTCATACATGGTGGATGAATAAAAAATTACAAAAGACTCAATGTTTTGACCACAAGCAAGTTGAAAAACAAACGTTGATACATTCCAATCATGTAAACAACAAATGAAAGAATGGAACTAAAATGTTTGCTTTGTTATAAGTATGTGTGTGTGTATATACCTTGATCAACGGAATTTTAAAGTTGACAATATGTGAAAACTTAAAAATACTCCCACCACTTGCTATAAATGTTTAAAAAAAAAAGAGGATATAAATTTATGCATGGTAAAAGTAAAGACTTGTCAATAGCTTCTTCCACTGTAACCTTGGTGGTTATTCATCTTCCTCATTTCCATTTCTTGGGTGGTCTGGCGACTCTGGGCTTCACTGCTTGAGCCAGATGGGTATAAGCTGTTGTCACTTGCATGTGCACTGTATTCACTGCTCATGCCTAGCTCCTGGGTTCCCAAAGCCATTTTCCTGAATTTTTTCATGTCTTCCTTGTATTGTGCACTGTCATAGTCAGAGCTCCCTCGGAAACTGTAGGCAGAGCTGTGTCCAGGCTTAATTCCTTCATTCAGATCTGATAGGGACATGTCTCCTTCCAGGGCACGAACAACCTATGACAAGTTCAAATTGTGGAGTTGTTAGAACCATTGATGCATATGGCAGCACACTGACGAGATTGCACGTAATATAATTTTATACTATACATATAAGGTGCTCCTTCTGGTACATAATATAAGAATCTAAAATTTGAATGATGTTTATCCAAAATATAAGAGTTCACCTTACATTCTCTCTTCATTTAATATTTTTTTTCCTACTTTGCCTCTATCTCTCTTTCATATTTATTAATGCTTATGTATTTATCCCTTTTAATAATATCATAATAAATATGAGCAATGTTAGATAGAAAAAACATTAACTACGGATACTCAACTAACAATTACATGTTTTATTAATAAGCGTGTTTTGGCGGCTCAACTCTTATATTATGGACTAGAGGGAGTATCAAATATAGACCATAAGAATTGAAGTCTGAGGCTGGAAACACTGATTTACCTGGCTCACTTTTGGCCTATGACGTGCTGAATGGCGGGTGCAGGCAGCAGCACATGCAACCATGCGAGTCATTTGATTGGGGTCATATTCATCTTTGAGCCTTGGATCAACCACAGAATCAAAATCATGGTCTTCCAAAGCACGGATAAGCAAAGGCCTTGCCTGTGACAACAAGAGATGGACATTCAATTCAGAGGTTACTTCAAAGTGCAGTTCTCTTTTCAAGGGAATAGAACGCAGAATTTTAGTCCATTTTAAAGCCATGAAGTGCAACAGAGAAAGTTGAATCATCACAATACTGACCCATTCTACTAGACTGTCCTCCATGAAAGTATGAGTTGTGTCAACTGGTCGACGTCCAGTAATTAGCTCCAGGAGCATGACCCCATAGGAGAAAACATCAGATTTGTCTGTGAGTTTCCCACTGGATGCATATTCTGGAGCCAGATACCTATAGCAGAAATCAATGTGAGATCATGTTAAATATGTCAACATACTAAGCCAAACAATATAGCACCTTTTGACAAATATTGGTGATAACAGCTCATTGTAGGCCAAAAATCTCAACTCTCAAGTGGAAAAGCAAAGCGTCGAGCAGTTTTAAGGAAGAACTAAATTCATTTACAATAGTTTTTCAGGATAAGCTTGACAATTGAACAAGGAGAGAGCTTGGCCAATATATTGGATCATGAAGCATTGTGAATATGGTACATCAAAATATCACAACTATGGGTATAGTCATGAACAAATTTTAATTTCCTAGTTCATTCTTAAGTTTTGAACAGTTTAAAGGAAGTTTGTCTCACCCAAAAGTTCCCATCACTCGAGTGGAAACATGAGTATTGACATCAGAAGAAATCTTTGCCAGTCCAAAATCAGCAACCTGACATCAGATAATAAGAAATGTATTTTAAATTCAAGTTCAAAAACAAAACAAAAAAGATGTGATTCCATAATACTCCCTCCGGTCTTAAATATAAGACCTATTTGACTTTTTTGAAAAATCCTAAAAAAGCAAAAAATAAGTTGATTATAAATTGATTTACCTAATTTTTTCTCTTAGACTAGTTTATTTTACCTATAAGCTAATGGATAATCTAAAAAGATATCAAATATGTCATGATTTAATAACCTATTTCGTTTCGATAAAAAAAAATAACCTATTTCGCAACCTTAATCTTTCCAAAAAAAAGTTAACTATGTCTTATATTTAGGACCGGAGGTAGTAATATTCTAGCTGCTGCTAAACTACAACATCTGATATCTCATGGCATTGAAAACAGAATAACCACCTCTGCCGTTGACAACATCAAATTAACACTATAGAAATTCTTACCTTCGCTTCAAACTTGAAATCCAGAAGTATATTAGCAGCTTTGATATCACGATGGATGATCTTAGGATGACCTGAACATAAAGACAGTCACATTAAGCATTTAAGATCAGGTAATTTAATCACATCTTCATAAAACGCCCAGATTCATAACACATACAATCCTCATGGAGATACGCCAGTCCTTTTGCTGATCCCAATGCAATTCTCAGTCTTGTGGGCCAGTCCATAGTAGGTCGCCCTTTTCCTGCAGTAGAATCACCTATCAGATTCTTGTAACCAAAGCCAAACATCTAACCAAGCAAACAATAACTCCAATCACAAAAGCTACTTAGTTAACAACTTGCCATGTAAGTGAAATTCCATAGTATTGTTTGGAACAAACTCATAAACAAGCAATCTCTGGTGTCCCGTGATGCAGTATCCAACCAGAGAAACAAGATGCCTATGATGAACTCTGCTAATGATCTCAACTTCAGCTTGAAACTCCCTTTCTCCCTGCCCACTTCCTGCCTTAAGCTGCTTGATAGCGACCTCCTTGCCATTAGGCAAAATTCCCTTGTGGACATATCCAAATCCACCTTGTCCTAGCAGGTTAGCATCAGAGAACCCATCTGTTGCACGTACCAACTCTTCATATGTGAAAGTGCTCTTTGAGAAACCCAATGAGATACCAGGAGAAGGAGGGCGGTGTGGATTTTCGCCTCCTGAATAGTTGGAACCTGACCCTCCACTGCTGTTTATGAATAGTGGAGCTGGAGGAGGTTTAGAGGCATAAGCTGGTGGCTTTTGCAAGACAACATTGTCTGATGGAGGGGCAGCATTATGTTGCCACTGATGTGGTGGTCCACCATATTGGTCACCTGGTCATCATGAAGAATTCATTATTAGTATCATGTGAGAATCGATCATCACTAGTCCAATATCTCAGAGCATCAAAACAAGTCCAGCAAGGAACTTTTCTGTATAATAAGAATAATTCATCTTCCAGAATTAGAATGGCAGATAAGCCTAATGTTACGTGCCGCCTTGTGAAACATAGGCGTAACTACTATTTGTATCTGTTTTTAGAAAAAACATGGTTTACTTGTGTAAAGTCCCACATCGGCTGAGGATGAGAACGGAATGCGCCTTATAAGAGCTGGATACTTCCCCCTCTCGACGTGTTTTAAAGCTGTGAGGGTGAATATTCTCCAAAACGGACAATTTCGAAAGCGAGGTGCTGAAATATTACAACTTATAATTCCATGATCATTGGAAAGTCGCATGGATGGATAATATCAAGTAAGGAGTTTGAAAATTTCGATATAACAACAACGTGCAAAACATAGGCGTAACTATTTGTGGCTGTTTTTAGGAAACACATGTTTCCACTTGTAATTCCATAATCATTGGACAGTCGCATGCATGAATATCAATTATGGAGTTTGAGAATTTCGATATATCAAAAACGCACAAAACTTTTTAAGTACAATGAAGAACAAAAGGTATACGTGTCCGATCAAAATGAGTTATGATGAGATTGACAACAAGGAACAAACAGTGCTGAATAAATGTATATTAAAAACGCAAAGCGACAACAATTAATTCTATACAAAAACGAAAATGCTATTTGAAACGTGAGTTACATGAGAGTATGTTAAAAGGTTGAGTGAAAATAAACGGCTCACCTTTAGGAGGTTCATAGTATTCGACATTAGTGGTTCTCTTCTTCTTCCTCCAACAGCAAAAGCAAAGAAGGCTTAGGATAACAAGAACGGCAACACCACCAACGGCGATTCCAACAATAAGACCAGCAGAGGAAGAGGAAGAAGAAGAAGAAGGCGTGGATGAAGTTGGCGGAGGAGGAGGAGGAGGAGATGTAGTTGTAGTATTAGTATTAGTGGTAGATGGCGGCGGAGGAGGAGATGTAGTTGTAGTATTAGTAGTAGAGGGCGGAGGAGGTGGAGTAGGAGATGTAGTATTAGAAGTAGAGGGCGGCGGAGGAGAAGATGTAGTGTTAGTGGTTGACGGCGGAGGAGGAGGAGGAGGAGGAGGAGAAGTTGTGTTGTTAGAAGGAGGAGAGGTAGGAGAGGGAGAAGCTCCGGGAGAGGGGGAGGTTGACATTATTGGTATGGTAGGTAGTGGTAGGCAAATGAAAAGAAGGCGTGTCACAAAAGCAAACAAGAGAGAGATGGAGAGAGAGGATTGGAATGGAATAACAGTGAAGATGAAGCTACAATGATCTCTATCTCTTTCTCTGTGTGTGTGATGAGAGAGAGAGAGAGAGAGAGAGAGAGAGGCTAAAGTTGCAGAGAAGGAGAGGGAAGGTGAGGAAATGGAATGAAGAAGAAAGCGTTTTGGTTTAGAAGAAGAAGAAGAGGTTGATGATATTCATGATCATACGTTGAAGCTTTCCCATTTCCTTAAAATAAAGTTCAACCAACCAAGTCAAGTCTAAGTAAGCCAACTAGGTTCCTCGACTGCCTGTGGGAGTGGGACCCTCTCAACCTCCTTCGTCCTCCCATTTGTCACCTCCCCAATTTCACATACACTCCACACGTAAATTGGATTTAATTTCTCTAATAATCCTAAATATTCCATTTCACTCTTCCTTATTGTATATTACGGAAAAATGACAAATTCCAATTTTAAAATATCAAAAACAATTTTAGGATTGACATTAACAATCTAAGGAAAACTACTCCCTCTTGTCCCTAATGTAAGAGCCCAAAATTTGAATGGTTTTGGTCCCTAATGTAAGAGCTCACTCCATATTCTCTCCTCATTTAATGCATTTTTCCCTACTTTACCCCTAACTCTCTTTCATATTTATTAATGTTTATGTATTTCTCTCTCTTAAAAGTACCATAATAAATATGGGCAATTTTGGAAAAGAAGCATTAACTCTAGACATCCAACTAACATTCACATGTTTTCTTAAGAAGCGTTTTTATGACGGCTAGCTCTTACATTAGGGAATGGAGGGAGTATTAAATAATCATTGAGAACTCTAAGTGACCAATTTCAGATTTTAAAATTAAATTGGAGGAGAATCATTTTTCATTTTCCCTAGTAGTCTTATTATTCTTTCAATATTCATCATCCTAACCTAAATAAAGGATATAATCATAGTTAGTTTTTTTTTAAGTTAATGAATAGATCAAGTTAGACAACTAAATTATAACATATTTTATATGTAACTATATTATAGGTTAGTTATAAGTATAATAAATTATCTTTGAGGAAAAGCGATAATTATAAACATTTTAAAGTGACTAATTTTGTATCATTAATTTCTTTAAAAAAGTTAAAGGGTCTTAAAAAGTTATAATTATTACAATTGGAGGGAGGAAGTAATATGTGTCACATGTATTTGTTTTATATGATAAAGTAATTTATAAGTATGGTAGATTAATTTTCAAGAAAAATATAAGTACAGAAAATTTTAAATGATTAATTTTTCCAAAAAAATAAAGTACTCTACAAGTAAGGTAAATTAAAGTAGTTTACATTCATATTTTATCCAAAAAAAGTTAATAGTGATCTTAAACTGGAAGGAGGATAAGATAGATATATTTAAAAAAATTTATTTGTCTCTGCTAATCCCCTCAAATTAATCAATTAAACCTTATATTAAGTAAGGATTGGAAATCACATTATAGTAGCATTTATTTCTAATGTTTTGATGTTAATATCGTTTTGTTATTTACTTATATCTGCATTATATTTGGTCAAGGTTCCTTGTGCATGTGTTTTTGTTGGCGTGTCTCTGATTCTACTGCCATTGGTAATCAATGAGTAAATTATTCCCACCATCTTTTGTTTTTAAATTCTACTATTTCTTTGAGTGTAGTGTAATGTTCATCCATCTTTCCATTCCATGCTGGCCCCATGTTCTTCTTATTAGTTCTTACTCTCCCATGAATATTGATCCCTATTATTTATTCCTCAATTATTTTTCTCGAAAAAATCAACTGTGTCTTAATGCGATCGGGAATTTTCATTTGTAATTTGGAACAGTGTAGCAAATTCAAATATCTATCGTCCAGTGCCCATCAGTAGAAATGGCATGAACTTTACTTGGAGACTAGATTTTGGGACGATGTGCGTTGATTACGGAGGTGATTGTGAAGTCAAATGGACACAAATTTATAATCCTAACAAATACCCTTCCGTGGTAAATGCTCTTTCTCATAAATCATAACACTAAAATGCGGCCCCAATCCTGAATTACATACCTGTATGGGGACCATGGAGTCAATTGTTAGAAACAAACACGATACAAATTAAGTACGTTTCCTTTTTTTCCCCATCGTTTTACTCCGCACAAAAACACTTATTACACTCAATTATGATTATGATGTACAAAATATTGAAATCTAAACTTCTCATTTAAACTAAAAAATTCAAAAAAAAAGCTGTTTGGTGTCAATTGAGCTATACGGTTCTGACAACATATTTCAGGTTATTCCTATTACAATTTTCCCGAGTCATTCTTAGAACTCCACCCTCCCGAAATCTTAAACACAATTTGATTAAAGATGCTGATTAAATTAAATTAAAGATGTTAGTTAAATTAGTTAAAATGATAAGATATTACCAAACCACCTTAACCACTACTTACCTTCATTCATATCCTCAATTTCTTACTTATTTATTATTGAAGAGCATCAATCAGAATAATTCAATGAAAAATGGGGGAAAATAGAAAGGTCTTAAATTTTGGAACAAATTCACTCTGTAAATAGATTATATATTTAGAAATAAAGGAAGAAATAAACTTTATTTGAAGTATCAATCTTAAATCTAACACTCTGATTAAAAAAATCTTAAATCTAGTATATATTATTTATGATATTGCATCAAAAGATACCGATTTAACATAATTGAGTAGTTTTTTTTGTTCCTATTGAGAAGTTAATTAAACGTGTGTTGACTTGTGACAACTACAGTGCCAGGCTCGTTATTATGTCAATCTTTTGTTCGATATTTTTTTGGTTCATCATCACCAAATAAATGGCATGGCTAAGGGAAACCGCTTGAAAGATAGTAGCTGTTTAAAGTTTAAACCCTTTTCAAATGTCGTTCCATGGAGGCCTTTTTATGTATTTAAACGACATAACAGCTCTTGTTATTGCCAAATGCCAACACAAACTGACACGGGTTTTTGTTTCTATGCTCATCTCATCACCCTTCTCATCACCTCAAATACACACAAATAAATTAGCACATACATGGTGGGCCCCACTAGGAGAGAGGTTATGGGACTCACCATGTGCTTATATTTTTGTATATTTATGGTGATGAGAAGGTGACGAGAAGGTGGGTGATGAGCATGGAATCACAACCCGAACTGTAACGAGCCTTCGGTGGAATATTGAGGGGATGAAAGGAAAAAAAAAAGCATAATAATGTCTCAACTTGTAATATTCAATATTTATTATAGTTGTGAATTAAAGTGTATAGTACATAGGGCTAAGCAGAAAACCAAAACCCATATGGTTTAGCCCACCACCCACATTTTTTACCCATTATAAGTCTGTCCATTTCAAACCCATGATGGACGGGTAAAAACCCAACCCATTTATGAGTTGAATGGGTGGGTGATGGGCACACTTTTGGACCGTGAAATTTGTCTAAATTTAAAAATTAGTAATTGTTATGTTTTTTTTAAGTTTGAACATTAAAGGTTGTTTTTATGATATTTGTCTACATGTAAGTTCTTTTTTATCCAATAAAATATGTAAACATTCACACAAAAGTGTGAATTTTGTGGTTGTCATAATGTGACACATAAATGTTTGACTTTGATTTAAAATTTAAAAATTTATAATAGTAAAAAAAATAGGTTAAGACACTAATAAGTTTACTTATTACCTATTTAGCCCGCTCGTTTAACCAATACCCATATAGTGTGGGCTTAAATGGTTTAAAGTTTGGGTATGGGCAAATTCACACCTATCAAATATTTAAATATGCATGGGTTTGGTTGGCATTATGTTATTTTATATTTAAATATTAAATAATTATTTTAATTTTATGAGTTGGTCATGTAGTTCTTATTTCTTATGCCATTTTGTCTTTAAAAAGTTAGCGGTTTACGTGAACTGAAGGAGGCTGTAGGCTCTTTAAAAAAAACTTTACAATTCAGGTCAAGGATATCATGCTGTCCCCATAAACTTCATCTGGCTGCTCCATTCTTCATAAAAAGGCTAATTGCCAAAATAAAGGTTGACCAAACAATGTTCAGTTGAATACAAATCCCTACCATAAGTAACTTGTTGACAAGTAATATGTAAATACTTTTGAAAATGATATTTGAATCCAGCAGTTTATCCTGACTTTATTAATCATTAGGATGCAACTCACCTAAATTTTAGTATAAAAAGATTACAAATCTAATTGTCTCATTCGATAAAATTAAAGAAATAAGTTAAAATATTTAACTATAATATATGTTGTTATAGTAATATTTTTTAAAGATGTTTATGCATTATACTATCATTAAATTACAAACCCGTTTACGAAATTGATGTAGTAAACTTGAATGCTGAATTTGGGAGTGATGTTTTTTTTTATTCTATTTGTGTGAATGGTAGATAATTAAACTGACGAGCTATCCTAAAATTGAATGCTGAATTTGAGAGTGAAACCAATAAGCAGTTGAATCAATGAGGCATCATGGAAATGAGTGTTGAACATAGAGGCATTTTTAAAATTTTCTCGTGCTACTAGTTGAATGAAAAAAAAAATTGATCATCGCGAACAAGCATGAAAAAGAATCAGCGTGTTAAGGAATAATTTAAGAAATTAGTAGCCATTGTGAATAACTAATTTTTGATATGAAATAATATAATATTATATAGTGAACTTTATCTTTCTATTCCTCCTAATAATCTTTTTTCCCTCTAAATGTCATTGACGTACTTTGTAGCATCACAATGGGTTTCAAGTAAAAACTTTCTAATATCATAAAGGTTAACATAACTTTTGGTCCCTGTAGTTTGTCTTCATCAGCTTATTTGACAGTGTTAGTGCCACACCATCACATTTAACATTTTTTAAACTTCAGGGACTAACTTTAGTAACAGAAGTAAACTTGAGGGACCAAAACCTCATGTTTGAAACTATAGGGACCAAAACCAAAATGAAGGCAAACTATAGGGACCAAAAGTTATGTTAACCCTATCATAAACTATATCATAATTTTCTTGTAACTCCTTCCATAGTTTTCAACGGTTTAGGGATTATAAATAGAAGTCATGTACAAGGCATTTGATACCATTAAATCACAAGTGAAAGTGATAGTTTCTTACTCTCATATCTTCTTATTCTTGTGTTCTTTTCATCTCCATCTATCTCTTCTTTCTTCATTTTTATAATAATTTTATTTATATGTATTCCCCCACTTCCATTCATAATGTATTACCCCCTCCAATCCTTCTTTTTGGTAAAATACTCACTCCAATCCTAATTATGAGAGCATTTTGATTTTTTAAAGAAATTAATAATGATTTTATAAAAAAAAAAAGAAATTAATAATGAAAAATTAATTACTTTAAATTGTCTATAGTCTCAAAATTATTTTTTCAATTTATAAATTATGCACGATTCTAATTACACGCAATATATTTGTGTGTGTATTAATTTAGTGTTATAATTTGTTTCTTTAACTTCAACAAAAAAGAGGTAAAGTAATTTTATATTTAGGGATGAGGGGAATATTGTTATTATTATTATTATTTTACAGTAGCCACTCCCATTTAACATAAAAATGTACTTTAAATAAATGTACATGTAAAAAAAAAAAGAAAATGTACTTATAAATAAAGGCCATGAATTTTATGCATTTGAGAGTGAACAAAAAATTTTTGCTCCTTTCGCCCTTCCCGCATTATCTACCCATCACAGAATTTTTTTCTATTATTGAATACCGTATATTTTAAATTGTTGTAATATTCTGTAAGTATATCTATAAATTATGCTTCTCTCTTACAAGTTCACTGATAAAGATAACTCCCTGCCTCACCTTGAATATCGATAAACTGTTTTTTTAATCTTCACGCTTTATTCCTCTAGAATTTTTAAGAATGATAAAAATTTTCTATTATTCTTTATCTCTTTTAGTCCCCACCTTCCGCATTTGTTTGCTAGCATGTTTAGAAAGTTTGGGCCACTCCAATTTCCATGTCGTAGATATTTATTCTCGTTGTGAAGAGAATATCCAACTAGTTGGCAAGAAAATACAGAGAAAATAACATTATCCAACTAAACGTGCAAGACTCTCTTGAATTTTATTTGTTAATATGAAAGCACCAAACAAGTTTGTAATTTAGTTGTTATTTTGTTCAACGCCAAATTTGTTTTTTTTTTTGATAAAAAGGAAGGAAAATACAAACAAAAAATAACCTACATCCTTAAATTGGGCAAGACAGATTTCGCCCTATGCATACATCTAATAATGCCTTTGATCTCTGCTATGGCTTCATACACACTTGAACATTCATTATTATGGGTCACTTCATTCCTTCTTCTCCAAATCAACCAGCAAGACACACAAAAAACTTCATTCCAGTTATCCATCCCATACCCTCTACGCATCTTCACATTCTTCCTTAACCAATCATGTAAATTACTTTCCCAAAATTCTTTATTTGCAAAAGAGATTCCCAAGTTAAGCCAAACCTCTTTAGCATTACCACATTCTCTTATCACATGTACCGTTGATTCCAACTGCGAATTACACGACGCGCAAAAACCATCTGGATGAATTCTCCATTCAAGCAACCTCTCATTAGTAGGAAGTCTATCATGCATAAAAAACCACATCTGCATTTTACATCTCTGAGGGACCTTGAGCCTCCAAATGTTCCTCCAACATTGATCCTCCTGAGCATTAAAATCAGCAACTTTCGTATATGCTGATCTGACAGAGAACATCTCACTCCTCTCAAGCTTCCATCTAACTTTATACTCCTCATTCCTGTGAACAACCTCAATCTCATTCTTAACATTCTCCCAAACAGCTTTAATTCCACTCCACACTCTTGACCCCGGCTTCTTTGCTCGTATAATAGGGATCAAATCTTGACCACAATTATATTTACTTCTAATTACTCGGGCCCACAATGCATCCTTGTTATTCACCAACCCCCATCCCACTTTCATCATAAAAGCCTTATTCTGAAGAGAAGCATGACGAAGACCCAATCCACCACACACTTTAGGATAACAAACTTTGTCCCACGCCACCAAATGAGCTTTCTTCTTATCACTTGTTGAACCCCATAAAAAATTCCGGGCATTCCTCTCAATCTCATCGCAACAAGCAACAGGAATAATAGACGTTTGCATCACATGATTAGGAATAGACAAAGCCACTGAATTAATAAGAGTATTCCTCCCTGCCAGAGACAAAGAATGACACTTCCAGCTAGCCAATCTTTGTTTTACCTTATCCACCGTAAATTGATACATTGACTTAGAAACCCTCTCATGATGAAGAGGAACCCAAGATATCTACCCAAATCAGCAGACATATTAAATCCAAACTATGACTTAGTTGAGATTTAATATTATGATTAATATTGCGAGAAAAGAAAACTCTTGTCTTTCCTTCATTTATCTTTTGACCCGAAGCATCACAAAACGCATTAAGACAATCTTTAATCACTTGTACCTGGTCTAAACGAGCTTCAGCAAAAATAATCAAATCATCAGCAAAAAACAAATGAGATAATGGTGGTCCCCCTTTATTAAGACGAATTGGTCTCCAGTTTCCAGATGAAATATTTGACTGAATCAAATGAGCCAACTTCTCCATACAAATCACAAATAAAAACGGAGACAAAGGATCACCTTGTCTAATACCTCGGGAAGGATTAAAAACATTTGACTTACTACCATTCCACAATAGTTGCATAGAGGGAGAAGATATACACTCCTGAATCAAGAAGATCAAGCTCTCCGGAATTCCCACCTCCCTTAAACAATTAATAGCGAATTCCCAATTAATTCTATCATACGCCTTCTCCAAATCAATTTTTACAGCCATAAAACCTTTCTTTCCCTTCATAGTTTTCATGGTATGGATCACCTCTTGAGCAACAATAATATTGTCTGAGCTCAAACGTCCCGGAACAAAACTACACTGATTAGGGGAAATAATAGTCGACATAACAGGCTTAATCCGATTAACTATGATTTTCGTTATCAATTTATAAATCACATTACAAAGGCTAATCGGACGAAAATCTCTTATAAATTCTGGGTTAGGGACTTTAGGAATAAGCACAAGAAAAGTCTGATTAACCTCCCTAATCAAACAAGGATTCTCAAACACTTTTCGCACAAAATCAATAACATTTCCACTAACCTGTTTCCATTGAGCTTGAAAGAATAAAGGATTAAAACCATCAGGACCTGGAGCTTTAAGAGGGCCCATACTCTTCAAAGCAGTCTCAACTTCCACCTCTTTCACATCAATATTCATATTACTAATAACACCCTCCGTAAGCATAGGATAAGATACATCAACATTCAACACATCCCTATGCGCACGATCTTCAGAAAAAAGCATATGATAAAAATTCACAGCTACATTCTTTATCTGATCCACATCAAATATCCACTCTTCATCCTCACCCTTGAGAGCTTCAATACGATTTATCCTCCTCCTTGCATTCGCCCTTCGATGAAAATATTTCGAATTTTTATCCCCTAAATAAAACCACTCACACCTTGCCTTTTGAGCCCACATAATATCTTCCTGCAAAATTAGTGTCTCTAGTTCTTGCCATAGTTCTTTCTGAAGCTGAGAGAGAGAAGACCAAGAACCTTGATTCTTTAAACTTCTACTAATACCATCAAGCCTAGCAAGAATTTGTTTCTTTCTTCTTCCCACATGACCATATACCTCCGTCTTCCACACCTCCACTTGCTGGGTAAAAACATTCACATTTTGGGACCATGACAAATTCTTATCCCATACCCGCTTCATAAATTCATTAAAGTCATTATGTAACAACCATGAAGCCACAAACCTAAAAGGACGTTCAAAAGCAACCGAACAATGAGACACCTCCATCGTCAATAACAAAGCCTTATGATCCGACTTGAAACTATATAAAACTGTTGTTTTAGCTTCAGTGAATCTATCCATAAACATATCATTTGCTAGAATACGATTCAGTCTGCTCTCACAACCCTCTCTACTCCAAGTAAAAAAAGATCTCATAGTATGAATATGAGATAGACCGGACTCCCCATACCAATTAGAAAAATCCTTATCCACCAAAGAATACTCCTTCCTAGTAGACCGTCGTTCATTCTCAAATAAAATAGCATTAAAATCTCCTCCTACACACCACGGACCTTCCACCTCATTACCAAACTCCTCCAACTCTCTCCATAAACTCCTTCTTTTCACATAATAAGGGCTTGCGTACACCGCAGAAACTAAGCATTTCTCCCCATTATGATCAAAACTCAAATGAACACATTGCTCAGATGAACCAATTATACTAACAGTCCAACTCTCATCACGCCATAACACCCACAGACCTCCACTAAACCCTTGAGCGTCAACAACATATGAGCCATTAAATCCCATCTTAGAGATTATCTTCTTTGCTTTCATACCTCCACAACGAGTCTCAAACAATAAAACAATGTCTACTTTATACTTATACTGTAATTCTCTTATTAATCCTGGGAAAGATCTTGCTCCCACCCCTGAGCATGTAGAATACGTGTCAATAGATAATTTGTCCAATACTACCAATACGTGTCAAGATCTTGTTCAACGCCAAATTTGTCCAATACTACCAATAGATAATTCAGGCAAGAAAACTTTTTTAATTCTTTTATCACAGTATGAAAGAATATAATATAGTTTACTGATAATGAATGAAAGCAAAACCTACTGGTTTCCAATTCTTTTATCACCCAATTCATCCATACTTAAGCTTTTTTAACTAATTAAACGCTTAGACGCCATTTTCTTAAATAAACAGGCTCATATGGATGTTGAAATACATATTGAAATTGCAAACAAAATCGAATATAATATGTGTGTGTGTGCACATATACACACACATTGCACGCACATAATAATAATTAATTCAGATTCAACTGTGCCAAACTCCAATAATGAGAATTTCTTTCAACGCAAACTTTTCTTTCGGAAAATTCATAATCAAGATTATTTTTTTTGAACTGAAATTCATAATCAAGATTGAGAGTTTGAGACAAGCATTCATTTGACAATAAAAAGACAAGCAATCACTACTCACATGGGTGTGGAATATATTTTGCATTGTCCATAAGAAATTAGTGGCGTGATATTCGTGTGATCTCAGTACTAAATGGGACCATGCTATGATATGATAGGCTCTTCTTTCTTCAAAATTAGAACTGTAAAGCAATTCTATGAAGGGATGTTTGTCTTCAGTTTTGGGCTTCACAAACACCTTTGCTGTTGGTAATCACTTCTCACGGAGTTTTACTTTAATCATGCGTATTTCTTAAATTTATAATTTAGTTAATATTATATTGAAATTTTAAGGTGCATATTAAAGTGATTTTCTGTAAAACAATACACATACTTACAATTAGTTAATTATTTTTAATCTATATAGACTAGTCATGTAACTCCTATATCAAGGGGAAAAAATTTGTGGTCAACATTCTTCTTAGTCCTTACATTATAATCAATTTTCAGTTTTCATTCATATAGTTTCATAAGGATTAGATATGATTTTAGGTATAGTTAGAGATAGAAACCAAAACTCCTAAAACAGTACAAGAAGCAGTCACACTCAAATCAAATTCTTGTAAAACCATATGGAGCAAGACTAATGATATAATATTACAAGAACCAAAATTAATATTCAAATAAAAAGAAATAGTAACAATAATATGAACCCAATTTTTTTAACACGACGTGTAACGTGTTTGCCATGCTATTCTTAAATAGGGTGCAGGGTGTCATTTGTAATGCCTTAAAAAGTCCAACATTCTCCCAGCAACACGGTGATGAATTTAATTTGTGATATCCTTTGACTAATCCCCTCAACATTTTTTATATTGGACGAACTTTCCATACTCCAGCCCACACTTTGATGTACACTTCATTTTTTTACAATATATAAACATTCTTCTTAGTCCTTACATTATAATCAATTTTCAGTTTTCATTCATATAGTTTCATAAGGATTAGATATGATTTTAGGTATAGTTAGAGATAGAAACCAAAACTCCTAAAACAGTACAAGAAGCAGTCACACTCAAATCAAATTCTTGTAAAACCATATGGAGCAAGACTAATGATATAATATTACAAGAACCAAAATTAATATTCAAATAAAAAGAAATAGTAACAATAATATGAACCCAATTTTTTTAACACGACGTGTAACGTGTTTGCCATGCTATTCTTAAATAGGGTGCAGGGTGTCATTTGTAATGCCTTAAAAAGTCCAACATTCTCCCAGCAACACGGTGATGAATTTAATTTGTGATATCCTTTGACTAATCCCCTCAACATTTTTTATATTGGACGAACTTTCCATACTCCAGCCCACACTTTGATGTACACTTCATTTTTTTACAATATATATTATATATAATTCATACACTGCAAGTACGCGATATATACCTGTCTCTATTGTTGGCAAAAAAAAAATATACCTGTCTCTATTTTGTTTTGTTAGTTAAACAAGGGCCCAACACTAAAACAAAAAATGGTCTGTCCATCCAACACTGTTCAACTTTTCAAAAAATTGTGCTGCGCATCAGTTTACCAAATAAACATTCATACATTTTTTTAATCACCCTTCTTTCATGATCATCTTAATTGGGTTAAGCCGAAGGGAGCAAGAATGCATGCATTGAAATAGGGTCAAGAGTATTTGAACAAAAAAATGCATGCATTGAAATAGGGTCAAGAGTATTTGAACAAAAAAAGGGTCAAGAAAGGAAAATCACATAGTAAATGAATTATGAGAAAACCAATAATATTAAAAGGTAGCTGGCGTCTGAATGGAGAATACTTCATTTGCAGCATTAACTAGAATCTGTATAGAGAGTCCAAACAACTGAAAGTGATACATACATAGCAAAGTGTCTAAGCTCATAGTTGAAACTTGAAAGCACCCTAAAAAATTGACAGATCATGATAGGAAGTATACTGTATGGACATGGTGGGTAAAAAGGTCCACCTGCTTCATGTTGTATTGATGACAAATATACATTTGCCTAACCACTAAGAGCATATGTACATTCATAATATCACCAAGACATCAAGTGCCAGGCAAGTTGTTGCTTGTGGTGGACAGAATTATGAATGCACAAACAACAGAAAGTGAGAAGACTGATACCCAGGTGTTCTCTGTGTACATTTCCATTGCATCGGTAATTGAAAAACGAGCTCGGTTTTCAGCCCAGTTTCGGATTCGATCTGCCTCAGCTGCATACAACGCTCTTCCCTGAAATAAATAAGTAGGCTTGCTTAATGCAACTTTAGGAGTAAGGCTATGTTGTCACTTGTAAGCCTTTGCAAAAATGATGGATTAAGTAGTCCAGCCTAAAATTTGTTACCTGATCATCAAACCAGCGACCTCGCCGTAACCAGGCAGTGACTAAAGCAAATAAGATTCTAGGAGGGGTCAAGTAATTGACAGCCTTGCCTGTTCCCTTGATAACCCGCATCCGAGGAACTAGAGTTCTAGCAACAGTCTCAGGAAGCTCGCAGATGATATTAAACATTTGTCTGTTTTGTACCGTTGAGCCACTGGCCAAAAGGCGAAAAGCCATCATATGGTTTAGAACATAGTTTTAGAGCCAAATTGACAATATCATCATAATACGTCACATTCAAGTGGAATGAGTTATGAGATATATGAAACCCACAGAGGTTTCAATTTATTCAGAAAAGAGGCAATTCAATGTCACATATGAGGCACAGAACAATTTCACTTATCAGCATTAGATCTAATAGAAAATGTTAGTGCAATGGAGAGGAAATTAAAATGGGCTTTAGAAACTTTCTGAATCAACTAACTCAGCAATGTAATCCTCCACTATTACAAGGAAAAACGTATCACAAACAGAAAAAGGTTCAAATTGTGAAGTACCTCAATAGCAATTCTGTGAGTACCATGCCTGGAGATGCTGAGTGCACTCCTACCTTGGATCTTTTGCATTCCTTCAACAGTGATCCTTGAAACTGCCTTAGGCCACATTTAGTGGAACCATAGCTACATTGAAATATTGAGAAACAAAAAATCATTGTAAGGATTAGTGAGGAAAACTTACTCCAAAAGGAGAAGAAACCAAGTACTAAAAAATAACTCACACGGCCGTAAGAGGGGTGCTAGAACCTCCAGATCCTGCACCATCCATATTAAAGATATGGCCCCCGTTGGACTGGTTTTGCATTATATGAATGGCTTCTCGTGTACAAAGTATAGATCCAACAAGATTTGTTGAAACAATCTACAGGAAAACCAGATGGTAGAAACAGATAAATTAAATTGTAAGATTAGGTAACAACATATTAGAACTGAATTTAGAAATCTGACTTGAACTCCTTAACTGATAATCAAAGTCATGTATATATATTTTCCAAATAGAGGAACTACTACTTCCAATTCATATTATAAGACATTTTTTGCACGGTTAAGATGCTGATGTTCTGTGAAATATAAGGACTTACTAATTGAAGTTTTTTGGGGAGTTCATACGTGTTTTCTGAGAAATTAAGATTTCAAAAATGGACTTCATAGGTACACACCATTTTTCCAGAAAATGTCTTATAATATGAAACAAGGGAATACAAAGTAAAATATACCTGTCTAATATCTTCATCACTAAACTGAAGCAGTGGTCTGAAACCTTTATTTGCACCCGCATTGTTTATCTAAGTCCAAATATAAAAGGTAAAGTATCAGGAACAAAATTAGATAGTGCATTCTACTCAATATATGGAATCTCCACATTTGTTATAACGAAAAACTTTTAATGGCCTTTGAGAATTACAAAATTTTTAAAAGAGTAAATTTACAGTGCCACTTATGGTCATATAACGGATGCAGCTATCCATGTTTTGATATTGTTATCAATGGTTATTGGAGAGAAGAGTTGAAATGTGCATAAATAATGCCAACTTATTGGTTGAGAACAAAACGATACAAATTCAAACATTGAATATGGCCAGCATCATGTTTTAGCTAGAATGGCTGTGATTCTTACCCAAATGTCAATATATCCGAGCTCAGTGACAGCAAAGTTTGCCAATTTCTGCACATCACGAGGCTCACAAACATCACATGCAATGCCTACTACTTTTGCTTGAGACAGCTTTGTCAGAGATGAGCCTACTGCAGAAGCAATGCCTTCCTTCAGGCTTTTCTTTAGCTCTTCTATAGTTGCTTGGACAGATTCAGGGCTGTATTCATCAAATATGATAGTGGAAGAATTGATGTGAGTATTACGTAAATGAAAAACTAATATTACTCCTCAATCTCTATTCAACTAAAGAAGCTAGCCCAATCAAATCAAGGACACCACCTGCGAGAGGTAATGACCACTCGATCTCCAGAAAGAAGAAATTCCCGTGCAAGTGCTTTGCCCAATCCCCTTGTACTGCACAAAATATTTATGAGATGCAGAAATCATGTTATAAAAACATGTCAATTTTAATATCATAAGTTCATAACATAACTTCAGATTTCCAGAGTGACAAAAACATGTTCCACTTGGACACACGTGATAAGCGTGATATTGTATAGGCATGCTAATACAATTCAGAAAAAGGAAATTGAACAGCCCCACAAAATCACTTTCTAAGATGATAAAATCAACAATCAATATGCAAAAGTGATGGTATTCTCTTACAGAAAACGATCAAGACAAACTTTCAAAGATAAAGCAAGTGTACCTCCCGGTTATGACAACATTACGAGGACCAGCACGACTATGTTCCTCCAACACCATGTTGGCACCTACCATGGTTCCTATGATTATTCCTCCAACCCAGCTATACCATATCAGTCCATCCATCTGGCTGTCTCCACCTTCACGAAATTTACAGACATTGTAACATTTAGCACAGGGTAGCAAAGCATATCACAGCAAAAATATTTACATGATCTATCGAAAGATAGGTATATGCCAACCTGACATAAGAAATCCAATTGTAAGGATTACCCCTGTGCTCATCATAGTTACAATATACCTTCCAATTTGAAGGGCAACCTGTAATTCATAAAGAAAAGCACGGTCAAAGGCAAATATTTAAAACAAATTAAACCAAGATTAATGCTTTGACCTGAATGCATCTGTCTGGTGGCCCAAAAAGTTTCATAATATAGTTGTCACTCTACCAAAGTATTTGATGACATGTTGTGAAAGTCTAAACATGATTTTTGGAAGAAACTCTATTCATGATGAATGATATAATTCAGTAATAATAGAACAGTCTGTAAAAATTTCTGCTTCTAATGACTAATGTTGTTTTAAAAAAAGTAAACATAAATAGCCAGTTCTCCCACATAGGCCTTATGTAAGCAGTCAAAACCACTAAGATATAAGTTAGCATATCATGAAGCCGTTTTATCATAGGGACTGCTCATATTTAGTGCAGGAACGTCTAGTTTTAAATCCTACTATCTTAAAGAAAAGAAATCACCAGCATAGTTGTTCTTGACCTTCATCCAACTTTTGCTTCTATGTAATTATATTAATCTTTGAACACAAATAATCACTTAACAAATCAAAGACTCTAACAACAAATTCTGGGGCCGTTTCTTTTCTTTCCTTTTCTCAGCTCTCTATCCCTCTCTCCAAACTTCAATCTAGTCAACTAATAATTTCCCATTAAATTTAAGAAAAATTTCATTTTTTACCACCAACCATTTGAATTCAGAAGCTTGAGATACAAACCAAAGCCTTTTCATTCAGCTCAATTAATTTTACCTACGCAGTAGGGAACAATGAATCTTGACATCTATACTCTAGAGTCCAGGTAATACTGGATCATGAAAACTATTGGCTGAAATCAAAATTACTTAAACCTTTTTTTTAGTCAAACAAAAAATTTCAACTTAAATAGTTTATGCTGTCCAGGTAATTGACATATTATTATTTTAAATTTAATCATCTAAGAGCATATCAGCAAAATCAGTTGATGATCATGGAAGAAAGAAACTAGAGAAAAATAGTACTCCCTACGTTCCTAAATATAAGATCACTTTAGCAAATTTAGAGAGATTAAGGAAGACATTCCAATGAATTAGAATTACATGAAATTTCCAAAATATCCCTCACCAAAGTTTTAAAATATCCTCTCAACTTTTTCAAACCACTATTTTTTGGGTAAAGAGAGTATAGGGGTAATTTGAGGAAAACTTGAGTCAAATTAGAAAGTGATTTTATATTTAGGAACAAGATCTGCTCCCTAAAGATATCTTATATTTAGGAAGGGAGGGAGTAATTAATTGAAACAACTTACTGAAGATAGCACCTCCTCCACCTTGGCCACCGCTTGCCTATACTCATCATCTGATTTTCTACTCAAGATAATAGATTTCATAGAAACCCAGAAACCATTTTCCCTATTCAACTTTACTATACTTTGATCTTCTTCATTTTCCAACTGCTTCTCTCCCAAGTGTCCTTCATCCTCAGCCTTTAACACTCTCAAACAAAACCTCTTACGTCCACCTAGTATTATTCTCCGAGTACTTGACCAGTATAAACCTCTTCTCAGCAACTTTTTCTTATCGTTAACTTTGCTACAGTTGAAGCTTTCAGCAGGAATATGAAGACTCACAACTGTAGCCATGGCTAGGACTGGAAGATGGAAATGAAGATATTGGTGGCACTGTTGAAACCAATTATGAAGTTAAGCAAGTTGGTAAGTTATGTACAATTATTGATGATTGGTTTATCAGTTATTGTAATTTTGTGGACGAAAATATCATGGGAGTTATATGATAGAAACCAAGGAAGAATGAAAGAAAGATTGTGATGAACACACGTCAAAAAGCTACTTCGCCTTACTGACATTGGTGACACGTGGCAATGTGGGTGTGAGTCCACGTCAAAGGTGGGATTTACTCCACTCGTCAACCGAACTTGAATAGAAAGAAAACAGTTTGAATTTTGCTTCAGAAAAAAAAATATAGGATGGAGTTTTTGGCCAAATTGTAATATTACTTGAACTAGGTCTTTCTGGAAGTATGGATCAATATCACAATTTCTCATATAGATGTGAAGATAAATATATTTGCAAGCCTAAGTAAAAAAATTTAACTTATCCAAATGTTATTACAAATATGTCGTTAAGAATATACTAACAACTCAGTTTTAATTATGGTATATCAGGGTTGAGATATTGTCTCTGGGTGCAGTCTCAGTGTCTCTCTACCTCTTATTATATACACATTAGATTGATCAAAGAGTTCATAGCACATCATAAGAACTCTTAAATTTTTTTTGAAAGCTCAAATTTCAATTATCTAAACCTATTTCATTTCAATAAAAGAATTTCTAAGAGATACAAATTTATTCAGTTAATTGTTAATTTTATAAGTAGAGGGAGTGTGTGTCTGTGTGCGTATATTAGTGCTAAGAACCAAAGAAAATGACTTTGTTAAGAAAATTGCATTACAAAAAAAAGGGAACATTTCAGAGTGTTTAATAAGTCACATATGGGCGGTTTAAACCGCTGATGTGGCGCTACAGCGCGCACAGCAACCTCTGTAATTCAATGCGTTACAAACATCATATTAGCGGTCAAAAGGGACCGCTGTAGCGTTGGTCAAACCGCCGTTTTGGGAAAGCACGGGCATATAAGCGGTCCGACCAACCGCTGATGTGGCACATAAACTTTTTCAAAATTTTCCTGGCGGGATGATTCAAAATTCAAACTTTTTAACAAATTCACGTGAGCGCGCTTTTCAAACTTTTTAACAAATTCTCCCACTTCAGCGGTCATATCGACTGCGGAGGTGCAGCTTTTTCTTCTTAAAATAATCACCACATCAGCGGTTGCAACCGCTGATGTGCTCAAAAAAAAACAAAAAAAAATCATTACAAACCCAGTTGCCTAAGGAGAGAGCTAAACTGGGTTTGGCATTATATGTATGTAAACAAATTAAATCTCTATAGACAAGGAATGAATAAACGAAGTGAGAACAAGTAGTATAATACTTGAAGAAGAACTATGAGTTTGACTAGATGAAACAATAATAACAACAACTATTAGTTGAATGAAACAATAATAATTTACATAATACTTGAAGAATGAAACAATAATTTCCAATCATAAAAACAATGAAACAATAATCACAACAACTATTAGATTAATGTACATAATACTTGAAGAAGAACTATGAGCTTGACTAGAAATTTGGAAAGAAAACGCCTGGATGTAGAGATGAGAGGAGGGAATCTGAGAGGAGCGAATCAGAGAGGAGGGAAGGAAAATGAGCGAGATCGAAAATGAATGGGTGGGTGGTGCTCTATTTATAGGCAGACCGTCCACACCAGCGGTTACCAGCGCTGATGTGTGTATGACGGTTCATTTCAGCGCTGGTAAGCGCTGATGTGCAAATGACGGTTCATTGCAGCGGTTCCAACCGCTGAAATGAATCGCTGGAGTGAGGGTTAAAACGGTCAAAAAACTCCCACGCTCCTCTACGCTCCTCTTGGCCTATATATATGCATACATATACCTTCAACCAGGATAAATTCATCTCTGTCTCCATTCTCACTCAAATATATCATATATATGGATAAATCATGGATATCATTGCCACGTTCAACCACCGAATACAAGATCGGTCTCCATCAGTTTTTAGATTTTGCATTTGGGAGGTCGAGTGTGAATGGAGAAATAGCTTGTCCATGTCCCAAATGTAAATTTAAAAAGTGGCAAGTTAGAAGTGTTATGTATGAACACTGTATAATAAGGCAATTCCCACGCAAATACCTTTTTTGGGCGCAGCACGGTGAATATGATTATGTTGCGAATAATCTTGAAATTGGTTCAAGTTCTCACGTGGGAAGAGAGATTGGTGGCACTAACAACAATGTTGAAGAATACCAGACAAATGAGAATGTTCAAGATGACGAGATGTTGGCTATTGAGGCAAATGAGAATGTTCAAGAAGAAGATGTGATCGGGCCAGAGTCGTGTATTCTGCAAAATGATATTGCCAAAACTTTTTCGATCTAATGAAGGATGATGTGCCATTATATCCAGGTTAATTTAAAATTTTTCTAGGTTTTGGTATATATGCATTTTTTTGTTATTATATATATGTGTGTGTGTAGATATATATATAATGTTTGTTTTTTTATTTTCTTTAATTTGAAATATGTTTTTCTATCTTGAAAACAGGTTGCACTGATTACACTAAATTATCATTTCTGACCAAACTATATAGAATCAAGTGTAAACGTGGTTTTAGTGATGTTGGGATGTCAGATGTTTTTGAACTGTTGTCAGATGCATTTTCAAAAATGCAAGTTCAAATCCCGCCTACATTTTATGAGGCAAAGAAAACTATTACCAAATTGGGGTCGAATTACATTAAAATTGATGTGTGCAAATATGATTGTATGTTGTATTGGGGGCAAGATGCGGAGCTGGACAGATGTAAAAGATGCAACACCCGTCGGTACAAGAAGCAAAAAGAGGGTAGTAGTCGGAGCAACAAATTGTCAAGGAAAAGTATGCGATATTTCCCACTCCGAGAGCGATTGCAACGGTTATTTTTGTCGCGACAAACAGCTGAGCACATGTGTTGGCATCATAGAGAACACAATAATGATGGGAAGATGAGACATCCTAGGGATGGTGATGCGTGGAAAGCATTCAATAATGAATTTCCCGATTTTGCGGGCGAACCTAGAAATGTGAGATTAGGTCTCGCTTCTGATAGTTTCAATCCATTTGGCGCGTGCAACCAAAAGTACAGCATATGGCCTGTTGTTTTAATACCTTACAACTTGCCTCCCTGGATGTGCATTAAACAAAGTTCATTCATTCTTTCAACAATTATTCTCGGTCCAAAGTCTCCTGGAAATGACATAGACGTTTATCTTCAACCTTTGATAGAGGAGCTGAGAGAACTTTGGACTTACGGTGTAGAGACGTTTGATGCTCAGACCAATTCTCTATTCACACTGCGCGCAGCATTGATGTGGACAATCAGTGATTTCCCCGGGCTTGGTATGTTATCGGGTTGGAATACGCACACAGGAAAGGCGTGCCCATACTGTAATTTTGATCAAGAACCTCTTCGTCTGATACATAGCAAGAAGTCGTGTTTCATGGGTCATCGACGGTTTCTCCCTCCAGGTCATAGGTTCAGGCGTGAGCGAAATAAATTTAACGGAAAGCAGGAGCGCAGAAACCCGCCCCTTTTGTTGACTGGTGTTGACATCTATGAACAAGTGAGCAATTTGGAGGTTGAGTTTGGAAAAAAACCGTCTTCAGATGAAGAAGATGGAGATCGCAACAATGGTGGTCGCAGAAAGCCACGCAAAACTACTGGATCAGCGCAGCAGTGGAAGAAGAGAAGCATATTCTTCGATTTACCTTACTGAAAACATAATGAGTTGCGACACTGTTTGGATGTCATGCACATTGAGAAGAATGTGGGAGAGAATGTGTTGTACACAATTTTGAATGAACCTGGAAAGTCAAAAGATCATCTTGCAGCGAGAAAAGATCTTCGAGAAATGAATATACGGTCGGACGCATGGCCGGACGAATTCGATAGAATTGCTCCAGCCATATTTACGCTAATGAGATCAAAAAAGCAAATGTTTCTCTCCACACTTAAGGATATTAAAGTTCCAGATGGTTATGCGAGTAATATCTCTAGATGTGTGGACATGCCTAATATGAAGATTTCTGGTTTCAAAAGTCATGATTATCACGTCTTCCTCCAACAATTCCTTCCGTTGGCAGCTAAACACACGCTCCCGATCGAGGTGACTACAGTTTTGGCTGATCTTAGCTATATATTTAGACAATTGTGTCGGAAAGTGTTGGATAGGGCCGAACTGGATACTTTACAGGAGAAAGTTGTGATCATGCTCTGTCACATGGAGATGATATTTCCTCCTTCCTTTTTCACTTCACAGGTTCACCTCATTGTCCACCTTATCCATGAAGCGCAAATGGGAGGACCAGTGCACTATCGTTGGATGTATCCAATTGAGAGGTGCTTTATATGTTTCCCATACGTGTTTTGCTGATTATTAATGTGTTCCCCAATATTTTAATAATTTAGTATACTATATATTATTTAATTTGTGGTCGTAGGTGCTTGGGGAAATTTAAGTCTTATGTGAGGAACACTGCCTCACCGGAGGGATGTATAGCAGAGTGTTACATCGGCGACGAGGTCATGGAATATGTCACACGTTATTTCAATGATATAGAGATGTCCAAAAATGATGATAATACAATCAATAATGTGCCATCACCGTCTCACACATCGTTCCCTGAAGTTGATGGTAAACCAGTCGGAGCAGGTCAGATTTTTTATCTAGACCCGATCCAAAAGATGCAAGCGCATAGGCATGTACTGACAAGTTATTCTTGTTTAGATACATATCGCGAGTAAGTATTCTATATTTTCAATTATTTATCTGATGTGTCATTATTTGGAATTTTTTTGAAATTTTGACCTTCAATAATTATTATTTGATAATTTGATATAGTGAGTACCGGAGACTCATCAGACGATCACTTAGAGGTAGACGTCAAGGGGCATCAGCAGCTGTTGTGGACAAGATGGTCCACCCTGAATTTGCAGATTGGTTTAGAAAAACGACGCTGAACAATCCTAATGCAACTCCAGAACTGATAAATTTAGCTCTCGGTCCTCTCGATCATGCTTTAAGATATACAGCTTATAACGTCAAAGGTTTCCGCTTCAAAACCGTTGCTCGAGATGGCGGTTCGGTGACGACCCAAAACTCTGGAGTCTTTGGTACATTTGGAACAAGAAGTTATGCTAGTACACAGGACACTGAGATGCATGAGGGAGATATTGCATATTACGGAAAGCTCGTTGACATCTTTGTGCTTGCATATAATGGTCATCGCTCCGTGCCTCTTTTCAAGTGTGATTGGGCAGACACTAGGGGACAGAGAGGGAAAAAAGTGGACGATCTTGGCATCACATCGGTCAACTTTTCAAGACTCATCCACACAGAGGCATCACCAGACGATGAGCCGTATATTCTTGCTGACGAAGCACAACAGGTTTTCTACGTTGCTGATCCTAAACACAGGGACTGGCACATGGTTATTCATGTGAAGCCCCGAGACCTGTACGACATGGGCGATGAATATGATGCAACAACCGAAACTACTCAACTCAAAGCCCCACAGAATCTGGAGAATCTCATTACTGCAGATGATGTGCACATACCTGCTGTTAGGGAGGAAGAAGACAACGAATGATTTTATTACGCAATATTACTTTGTAATAGGGATTTTTAAATTTCTACTATTTTAATTTGTTGTTAATTATCAACAATGTTGTTAATTAAATTGTACTATTTTAATTTTTTGTTATTTAAGTTTGTTGTTAATCGATATATATATATAAAAACGGATAGAGTTATAATAAATGAACACACACATATAATATTCATTCCTTTTAAAAAAAGGAGGAATGTTCACGGGCACCGATGGCCTGCCGTAGTCTGGCTATGATCTCAAATGGGTTGCTATATCTAGCATGTCTATCAAACTCGTCGTTGTCCATCCCAATTGAGTCTGCAAATTCCTTACAGGCTCGATCAATCGCCTCCTGCAAATAAAACTAATATTATTACCATCTCATTAAAACTACACAATTCATTTCTATAACTTAGACATCTAATATTATTACCATCTCATCCTCGGCATATGGAACAAATGACCCATCAGCGTGTCTGCGTATTTCCAACAAGAAATCTCTGACGATTTCCTCACAGGTTCTTCCTTGCTCCTGGCCCCTCTGCAGCTGGAATTAAGAATTGCAATTGTATTATTATCATATTAAACAACAAATTAAAAATACAATTGAAATTTTCATAATAACTCATCTCGTACCATCTCGCCCATTACCACCGAAAAGGGACGGGAGCCAGTGGTGTGACGAACATCTTGCTGACTGCGCGAATTTTTGCCAATCTCAAACCTCTGGAGGCCTTCCGGGCTGAAACGGAATTTCACAAAATTCCTCCACTGCTCAGGATCAACCCCAGGCGGTACTTGTCCAGCAACCTCCTCTTCAGTTTTATCTCCCAACTTATTCCTATTGTTGAATAAAGTGTTTCTTTTTGTCTTCCACCCATCCCCTATCTTCTTGAGAGCGTAGTTTTTCACGTGACCATATTTATCTGTAATCTCAAATTTTCTCTAACAAAAGAAATTAAACATAATGTCAGTATACAAATTAAATAATAATAATTAAACAACTGAAATTGAGTAATCGATTCTTACTTTGACAATATTGTGCCACGCGTGGTTACGCTTGTGGTCCGGCACCTTCTTCCAATCAAGCAAATCAATAGGAAACATTTTAAAATCAGCACCAACATCACGACAGAAGCGTTGAATAGAGTGCCCGCTGCTCCGCTGGGCTGCCCTGTGACGTTGAAATATTGGTCAACCAACACCCTCTCATGCAGAGGAAGGTGATGAGTCTGTGCGACAGTCAACCGCCTTCTTGAGGTCGTGCCACCTCGAAAATCTGCATCATGTGAAAAGTAAAGATTAAAATAAATTCATTAAATTGTATGTGATATAAAAAATAAATATAACAAAAAATAAAAAATATGTATTAATAATATTAAAATTACTCACTTTTCACTCGAACATCGGAGCCAGGTGCTCCTCTAGACGTTCTGCCCCGAGTAAATGTGGTTTGAGCAGGGGGCACCCTACTGCTTCTCTCCTCGCCATCATCACCCTCCTCATCATCCTCATTGTTCCTCTCCTCATCATTCTCAATGTTCTCCCTATCATCATCATCATTCCTACTCCCATGTCCCTCCATATCCTCATATTCTTCCTCATTATCATGCCCCGCCATATTGCAATCCCCGTCTCCCGAGTTGTGGTGATGATCTAAAACTTCATTCCTTTCAGCATCATCAAACACAGTATCTATTGGAACATCATCATTTGTGCGGTTGATCGGCGGTGAAAATAATCCTGGAACAACAGGAACCTCGTAATTAAACTCGCTATCCTCACTACTACTGCTAGACATGCTATATATAGTGGAAGAAACACGTTAGAAAAACTCGCAGGAAAGAAAACACGCTGGAAAGAAAAGAAAGGCACGCTGAAAACAACATATGAAGCGCTGTATTTATAATACAACTGAAAGGCATATCAGCGGTTCCAACCGCTGATATGTACAGTCATTAATGCCATTTATGTACTTTAAAGTTTCGAGGCTGGGGACGCAACGGTCGGGTTTTTAACGGTCACATGCATTCCAGCGCGTGGGAACCGCTGATATGGCATTTATTTTAATATTAAAATCCTGCAACGGTCAGCTGCATTTACTGCTCTGACAGGATTTGAAAGGTTCCCCGCATTTCCGCTGTTAGAACCGCGGATATGGTAATATTTTAATATTAAATTCCTGCAAAGGTAACCTGCATTTACTGCTCTGACAGGATTTGAAAGGTTCCCTGCATTTCAGCGCTGGTAACCGCTGTAAAGACCCACTGTTCCGTTTTTTTTTTAAACAATTATTTTACTTTTTTTGTTTGAAAATAATGAAGTCACACGTGCACTTCCGCGGTTGGAACCGCGCATGTGGCCTGTTTTGTCTGAAAAAAAAAATTTGTGTTGACTGACATTTTCGTTTCAGCGGTCAACCAAACAACCGCTGAAACGGGTGCCCATTTCAGCGGTTTGTGCCCAACCGCTGAAGTGCAAGCGTCCACTTTAACCCTTTTTTTTGTAGTGTTGTGCGAGAGTTAGTTGTTTTTTTCATTTATGTAATGTTGCTAATGTGGCTTACATTATATTTATATACAAGTGTGGAATGAAGATAATCCTTGGCTTTAAAGGATTTTGATTCAGTAGTAATCTCATCACTTTCTCATTACCACAAATACACACAAATAAATAAGTACATGGTATTCCTTCTTCGTGGTGGAAAAATATGTAAATGGTTTTCAAGGCTTGGGGAATTGTTTCCACCATGTACATCAGCTCGATCTTTTCAACATAGGTAACATGGGGTATAATTGGGGTATATTGGAAGGGGTGGAAAAATATGGCCATTGTACATCAGCTCTGATCTTTTCTTTTTTCGAATCTATTGTTTTTGGCTTGGAAAAATATGTCCTTCAACCCCTTCCAATATACGCCATGTTACCTATGTTGCTGTTTAGTTTTTCTTTTTTTTCCTTTTTTTTTCTTTCTTTCTTTTGCTCTTTTTGCATGATGTATGATTTTTATTTTTTTATTAAATGGAAATTGTCCTTTTTATATAAAAAAAAGAAAGAAAGAAAGAAAGTGGGTATCCCTTCATCTTCTATCATTCTACACGTGGAGTTTCGATTTCAAATCAAATAAAAAAACAAAGACACTATGTTTAATTGACCATGTTTGATTTTGTTGAATTAGTATTTCTTTAACAATAAAATTGAAGAATATATCGTGTTCACATTCAGAAAATATCCACTATACTAATTATAAAAACGTTTTAGAAAGTGTTCACGCCATGATTTGGGTAGATGACACGTTTGGAAAAAGAGTAACGACGTACAACTTAGAAGGGGCGACCCTTCAATAATTATAAATCATATGATGACAGCAATTTTTCTCAAATACTCTACATTGAAATGCTTATCACTTTATCTTAAGATTAAGATCAACTTGTGCTTGGTTTGTATTTGATTAGAACAATATAATATTACGTGGCGTGTGTCAGCATAACCTGTCGTATACTAAGTGATATATTTAAATAATAATCCGAACCCAGTAATCACGCAGGGCATGTGGTCATATATAATATATATATTGCTACAAGCAAAAGCTAGTCAGGACCCATTATTCTAAGAACAAAATCATTATTTTTATCAAATATAGTTGTCTTTATGTGTTCTTCTTTAGAGGATAGATTTAAAGGAATGGAAGAGAAGAAGCGTTTATGTAGTATTGTGCATTCGTACGTAAAATATCAAACATTCTTATCACATATCAAAGGAAAGTCAAGCAGTTTAAGTTGTCCTGTTTTTGGAAATACTCTTTGTTTCGTTTCTCTAAATTTTCACTTTTAGAGATGCAGGAAAGCCCTGATCCAGAACAAAACAAGCTTCACTTTTATTACCATTCACTTCCTTCTTCCTCGGATTCTTACGCCGCAAAAACTAACGTTAAACATGAGAGAAAAGGAGAAGGATCATCAACATGTATGGAAGAAGAAGGAGAGAATGATTTTGCAAATGGATCCCATAAAAACAAGCCTCCTCTCAATAAATACGCACTTGCAAGTGCCATATTAGCTTCCACAAACTCCATTCTCTTGGGATATGGTAAGTAGTCTCATTCAAATCACTTCAATTAATGAGAAAATTCAGCTATGTAATCACGAGGATAAATTCATGTGGGTTTGTTTTTGCAGATATTGGGGTGATGAGTGGTGCTGTGTTGTTCATAAAGGAGAATCTAAGAATAACATCAACACAAGTTGAAATCCTAGTGGGTTGCCTCAACGTGTGTTCATTAATCGGATCTCTAGCCTCAGGCAAGACCTCTGATTCAATAGGGAGGCGTTACACAATAATTCTGGCAGCATCAACATTTCTAATAGGTTCACTCCTAATGGGGCTAGCACCTTCCTTCATATTCCTCATGGCAGGACGTGTAATTGCAGGAATTGGAGTTGGATTTTCCCTCATGATAGCTCCTGTGTATGTAGCAGAGCTATCACCTTCTCTATCTCGAGGTTTCCTCACATCTCTCCCAGAAGTCTTCGTCAGTATTGGAATTCTTCTAGGTTACATCTCAAACTATGCCCTCTCATCTCTCTCCCATGACATAAATTGGAGACTCATGCTTGGCCTAGCATCTTTTCCTGCCATTGCAGTTGCATTTTGTGTTCTTGCCATGCCCGAATCGCCTCGCTGGCTCGTCATGAAGGGGAGGTACCGAGAAGCGAGACATGTTTTGTTAAGAACTTCAGAGACAAAAGCAGAAGCTGAAATGCGACTTTCAGAGATATTTGAAGCTGCAAATGCTAATTTAAATTTGAATTCTTGTGGGGCAAGAAATCATGGAAATGGGGTTTGGAAAGAAATTATTTTGAGACCTTCTAGGCCTGTTTTGAGAGTTCTCATTGCTGCCATTGGAGTGAACTTTTTCATGCAAGCTTCTGGGAATGATGCTGTAATTTATTACAGTCCACAAGTGTTCAGGGAAGCTGGGATTCACTCTGAGAAGCAGCTTGTTGGTGTTACAATCATCATGGGAATTGCCAAGGCTTGTTTTACTTTGGTCTCAGCCCTGTTTTTGGACCGGGTGGGCCGAAGGCCCATGTTGCTTTTGGGCTCGATGGGGATGGCGGTCTCTCTGTTTGGGCTGGGCTTGGGCTCTAAATTCCTTGAGCAGCATCATAGTAAGCCTGAATGGGCTATTGCATTGTGTGTGGTTGCTGTGTGCTGTACGGTTTCCTTCTTCTCTATTGGGCTTGGCCCAATAACATGGGTATATTCATCAGAGATATTCCCATTGAGGTTACGGGCCCAAGGAACTGGCTTGGCTATTTCGGTGAATCGGCTGGTGAGTGGGTTGGTATCTATGACATTTCTTAGCATTTCGGAGAAAATTACATTTGGGGGCATGTTTTTTGTTCTTGGTGGCATAATGATACTTGCTACCATTTTCTTCTATTTCTTTCTCCCAGAGACCAAAGGTAAGAGCTTAGAGGAAATTGAAGCTTTATTTGAAAATGAAGAGGCTCATTGAAAATTCTATTTACTTCATTTAAGTTTTTGAATGAAATAGAACTCAGTCTTCCCAAAACCAAACTAGTATTGGTTGCCACTTAGAAAACAAAACATAAAAAATGGCGTTTTAGTGTAGAATGTATATAGCGAAAAAAAATTGCAGTTTCTATCTTAATGTGGAATGCATATAGCAAAAAATATTGCAGTTTCTATTATTTTAGGTAATGAGTAAATCATTGTACTTTTATCGAATCGTACATGTGATTGCTCATGATATTTTTTGGACAATTCTTGTAATTTTCCCATTCTTTTTTCATGTATCAAAAGAGTTTAGTGATTGCAATCACTAAACTTCATGTATCAAAAGAGTTTCAGTCAGCAATTGCCATATACAAGTACGTACTGTATAATAGCCTTGCCGGGGAATATTTACAGTATCTGATTAAGAGTTTAATTTTTTTCGGAAGCGTATTAATTGTAAGCTTTCTTGTTCAAATATATTGTGATATTATATTGTTGGGATTAATTAAGCGAATATATACCTAAACACAGCAATTCTTGCAAAAGTGATGTGCTGCTATATGTAGTGGATTCTGACGTACGGTGTTCTGATGAGGAAAGTTCATATACGTATTCACCCGTGCCAAAATCATAACCTGACCATCAATTCCAACAACTTTATACGAAAAAATTGAATCAGAATTCCACTGCCCATACGCAAGTGTTAGGGGAGACCAAAACATGACATCTTTGTTTCTGTTACTTTAAATATGTAAACAGGGTACTCTTTGGGTTCACGGGTTGTAAAAAATCCCTGGTTAAATTTGGTATTCTCCCCACTCACACATACGGTTGACATTATAATGTTACAAGCAGTGTTCAGTTACTTTTACTTTGTGTAGCTACCCAAAACTTTGATTTTCTTTCTTCTGTTGGGATAATACTAGTTTTGTACTACATTCACTTGTGTCTGTTACCCTTCATGCCAAAAGCTTGCATTGCTTGTTTCAACTCAAACATTCAAACACTATTATTACAACTGTTTTTTATGAACTATCCTTGTCCCGAAGCTCACTGATTATATGCAGAGTCGGTTTGTTTCATTGCCTCTTGTCTTTTACTGTGACCGTAATAATCTTTACATCACCTTCAATATTAAGTAAGTAACTTAGTGTTAAGGATTTGAATTTGTGACCTAATCTTTTGTACATATTTGATAATATAGCCAATGCAAGGGACAAGTTAGCTCATGAAATCGTAGATATGAAAAATCAATTTATATTTATTAAATTAATCATAATTTAGGACCATACGTCATGTTCCAAATTTCAAAAGCTAGCAATTCTTGTCGTCACTGATGACATGCCAGAGTAAGAAATATAGTATGTTAGAAAAATTGGGCGGTGTCTGAGTTTTTTTTTCCCAGAGGAAGTGTATGAAGAAATCCATGGAGAGGGGAATGGTTTTCTTCTTGTCATGGAACTTATTTGGGTTTTTATAAAGGAAAAAAAGCTGACCGAAACTATTCTCATACTGTCTGTTATTACATGGTGGGTATTTGAAGTAAAGGGCAAGATCTGCCCTCTTTCGTGTGTCGTTTTTTGTTTGGAAGCTTCCAAGACTTGAAAGATACCGTATCTTAGAGAAAGTGAGAAACACGGTGATGACTTGATATTTCCAAAGTCATATCTTTTGAGGATTAATGTCTATAATTACTCTCTCATGGAAGAACATGAGAAATTTTTTTTATTCAACTAATATGTAGAAGTCAAGCCAATGAATGTTTGATTTTCATTTTAATTTTTGCATAATAAATTGAAAGAGGGGAGCATGTGCGTATAATAAATATAATTATATAAAAATAAAATTAGAAAATCAAATTACTTTTGCCATAATAATGACTTTACTTTATTTTTTATTTGTGTAAAATGGTTGATTCTTTTTTATAATATGGATAAGAGGCATTAGTATAATGATACTATACCGTGTTAATTGATGTATTCGAGAAGATGATGAGACGTACAAGTGACTAATGAGAAGTAGTACTCATGATCTGAGGATAAAATTTTTTTCTTGATCAAGAAAAGAATTTATCTTTGTTGAGGATGAGGGTGTGAAGGGGCTGAGAGCCTTCGCTAAAAAAAAAAAACTTTAATTTTCACCAAAAAAAAAACAGACTGAAAGCCTTAAAAATTGTCTTGTAACCACCGGACGAGTTGAGGAAGACACGAGCATGAGGACAAATTAAGCTCTCTGTAATATAGTATCCATTTACATGACAACATTTAAAAGGTGACAACATTAACTTTGTCGTCCACTCTATCTCTCACATCTCGAAAACAATATTTTTGTTTTTATAATCCCTCTCTCTTTCTCTGTGCGTGAAACAATATTCATGGTTAACTTTTGTAGCTTTCAAAATTCAATTCAGTGAACTCAGAAAGTATAGAGGGAGACCCTCTCCCCTAGGCCTCTCTTCTTGGCTTATTAAAGAAGATTAGGAAGAGGTCAAAATGAAATCACACAGAGTTATGTGTGTGTGTGTGTGATATATTTTAGGTTTGTTGGTTATTCTTCGTAGTTTGACTTAGGGTTTGAGGGGGTAACAAGGTAGTGGAAAGTGGAAGCAAATAATTGAAATATGCAGAAACATGAGATGGGAAGTAACCACCAATTTGATTCAAATTGTTTGGTGAAGAGTCACTTTCTAAAAATCAGTTATGGAAACTAATTCAATAGAGTGCACAGTTCACTGTACTGCCTTAGACTTAGAGTGCCATCAAAATGATATGCTCGTAGGTTTAATATAGATCATTAGTTATATATATTCTTCCACGTCAATACTCCTCTGGTTTTAAATACTCTCTCCGGTCCTAAATATAAGACCTAATTGAATTTTTCTAGAAAATCCTTAAAAAAGCAAAATAAGTTAATTATAAATTGATTTACCTAATTTTTTCCCTTAAACTAGTTTATTTTACATATAAACTAATGGATAATCTAAAAATATATCAAATATATCATCATTTAATAACCTATTTCAAAACCTTAATCTCTCAAAAAAAAGACAATTAGGTCCTATATTTAGGACCGGAGGTAGTATAAGATTTCTTTAACTTTTTGTGGAAATTAATGAAGCAAATTGGATCACTAAATTATAGCATACAACACATATAGTTAAATTATAGGTTAGTTTATGAGTGGAATAAATTAGTTTTAAGGAAAAAGATAATTATGAAATTTTAACACGATTGATTTTGCATTTTTAATTTCTCTAAACAAATTAAAGAAGTCTTATATTTAGGAAAGGAAAAAAGTAATTTGTATTATTTGATAGCAGGTTATGGAAAAGCGCATAATTTCATATAATGTAGGTATACCTTGGAAACAGAAAACTAGATATATATATATACACACACACACATACAGACACACACAGACACACACTATCCCACTATTATTTACTACTCGTAATTTACGAATCAGTGTTACTTGTGTCTTTGAGGGCCCAATGTAACTATTACTCCCACTTTATTCTTAAATATAATCGAATTTATTTATTTCGGAGGGAGTAATAAAAAAAACTTATCCAAATAGTTGGGATTTTAGTTTTATTTCAGAATATTTCAATGAAAAGTTATGTTCGTACCTTTTATTAGAAAAAGTAACAGCTTTGGCGAGTGTGTAAGTTTTTGTTTTGAACATAATTAACAATATTTGGGTTAATTAACAATATTTGGGTTTACAGCCATTGGATTTTGCCACAATATTCTACACTGATTAACAGTTTCTTAAGTAATTAACTTTAAAATTTAAATGCAGATATTTTAAAATAATTAATATGGATAACATAGGAAACTCATTTTAAATGTATAATATTTTATGCGTAGTCGATACGATTTGTAATTTACAATTTGCGATATAATGTAATGAGGTGAAGCATAAAGAAAGTGATTTGAAAAATCGGAGAGATAAGCACCTTTATAAATTTTTTATCAATTTAGAAGAGACCTAAAACTCAAGTACGTACGAAAACTTTGTGTGTAAGAAAAAGAACTTTGTATAAGGAACCCTATCTATATGGAATGATGATATTTTCTATATTGTAAAAAACATACAATGTATTATTTCTTATCAATAAAATCTTTTGACAGAAAACATTCGCCAATTTTTCCTGTTCCTTCACTTAAATTTATGTGTGCTATATATATGTGTGTGTGTGTGATCATTTCGTGATATATAGCTTGTTTCGATGGAAATCAATGGATGTCTTTGATCGATCTATAAATTAATTTGCCATTTATTTACAACATCACCATGTGACTAGCTATATGTGAATAAAATCTAATGTGAAAGTAGTCTACTTAGCTAGTTTTTTACCATCATCTCTCACTAGCCAGTTAAAAGCAAAACAAACTTTCAATTCTTTTTAGTAATTAAGCTTGTAAGATACAGAAGTAGCTTAAATATTTTTCAGTTTACATGTGTTTCAAAACACAAACAGATACATTCCACTTAATTAGCAGTCCCTATAGATTAATACAGGGATAAGATTTAACGGTCTCACGCCCTATAACATTTTACAATAGCTAGATAATGACTTTCACACATGTATATATATACATATTGTATTTTTATTTTTTTTTTGTTAATCACCAATCCGGACTCGAGGGGTAGGAGTGTTGCCCACATAGGCAAGGTTGTCCCCTCTCCCAATGAGAGCACTTCCCGGGAATCGAACACGCGTTCTCATCCTTACGGGGGTTGCATCCCACTTACCAGCTCAACCAACTACCCATTGGTTATACATATTGTATTTTTGGGTGTATTATAATAACTGATGATGTGACATAAAACAATTTTGAATTAATTATTGTATTTTGAAGATAAATTTTGGCATAAAAATTAAATCGTCGAATGACGTTAAGCTCTCAGCTCAAACACGCAGTTTATAAAAATCGTAGTATTTATTACATAAAGAGTCATCAACAAATCAATATCATTATGTAATAAAAATATGTATTTGAAACGCAAATCTCCTACATCCACAAAAATATGTGTATGGATCTAACGCATTTACATACATACATACATACATACATACATACATACATACATACATACATACATACATACATACATACATACATACATACATACATATATACATACATACATACATACATATATATATATATATATATATATATATATATATATATATGGCAATGGAAGCTGTAGGCAACAGAGTAACGTTATAACTCTCGAGTAAATCAACATGTGAAATTCATTTCATAGGAGAGTATGTATGTAGCAGAGAAAAAAAACCAGAAAAAGGAGTTTAGGTGAAGATTCTTGCAGAAAAGGTAATAGTAATGTAGGAAGCCTTTGTTTTGTTCTGGTCATCACTACTTAGAGGATATCAGATATGGACTCTTTTTTATATATAAATAGAACGTAGTACGTACCATTTGAATTTCAAACATCATTAAGCGCCTACAAGTCCAACTTCTTCCATTTATATATACTCATCACTTGTATTAATATCATGGCCTGGTCCCCTACCTTATTTTGATGTACAACCCACCATTTCATTATTGACTGTTTCTTAAGCACTTAATAATTAATTAATAGCAGTAATTCTTTATTTTCTAATTAAAGAATTTCATTATCCCCATTACGTGGAAAGTATAGGAGGCTTATGATTGATGGAGCCTCCTTTTCAGCCGATATCTTTGTTGTATTATTACTACTAGCTAGTAGCTACTACCTATAAAAATGATTCCTTAATCCGACTTTTCCATTATACTCTTCGTTGTGCCATCTCCTTTTTCGGGCTTCCAAACAAACTTGGCCAGCAAGTGAGCACTGGTGCTTCTTCTATAAGCCTCTTTCTCTGGCGTTCTTGTCCCGCAAGTTTTATTCACTTTTTTTTTACATACAGTTTCACTACATGCATGGATATTGAAGTGATTAAATCAATATTTTTGGACTTTCAATATAAATTCGCTTGTCTCTATGACACTCTATTCTCAATATTTACACAAATCAAATTATTAAAATGAATTCATTAATTTTTAAAAAAAAACTGAAAAAATAAAATCAACGTAACTTTACCCGTATATTGATGGGTTTTTCAAAAAATAGAGACATAGAAAGAATTAAATCACATCTAAGCAATCATGGGACAAAAATTAGCAAATAAGAACTATTATTTATTTACACTCTATATGACTATATATTATGAGTCAAGGAATTCTTCTGCAGAATGTTACGTTGTGTGATAGAAATATGGTAATTAAAGCACTACTCTGTCTCTATTTATAAGTCAAACTCAACCAATTTTTTGTTACAAGTCTGTTTACGAATAATAATTAATGTAAGTTTGATTGTTTTACCCCTATTAAATGTAAAAAAGAAAGAAACAATCAATACCATCATTGTATTTGATTCTTCCAATTCATTTTGAAATGACGGCAAGATTGGAAAAATATACTATTGCTATAACTTTTCACTCCTTGGTTATCTTAGAATGAGTTGTAGACTTATATTTGCAAGTAGCATGTGATTAGCTTTCCAATAATTGACTAATTATGTTACTAATCCATTAGTCAATGCATGGGAAGAGCTTCTTAACCTAGTTATCATTATTCATTAGTGTGTGTAATAAAGATGATGATATTTTCTTGAAACAACCTTTTGCTAGTTAGAATGAATAGTTTTCGGGTTAAATATCATTCTGACCAATAAACAATTTTGAAAAGGTCAAATTGGCCAAAAAACAATAAAATGACTCATTCTTACCAAAGAACAATAAAAATGATTCATTTTGACCAATGAGCTACTTAAACATACCAAACTAACCCTTGAGACCCACATTTTCAAAATTATTTTAATTATGTCGCAAAGGTTATTTTGATATTTTTAAGTAGTTCATTGGCCAAAATGAACCATTTTAATTGTTCTTTGGCCAGAATGAGCCCTTTTATTGTTTTTTGGTCAATTTAACCCATAGTTTTCTGAAAGAATGGAATAAAAAGTTGCGCTCCTCCATTCTAGACTCGTGCTCATCCTTAAGATAAGCATGAAAAGTGGTTAGATATGGAATCACATTTCATGCTCAACACAAATTTCTCATCTTAATATGTACCGTTTAGATTTATTTCAACGGTTTAAATTCAATTCAATTTATTCATATATTTTTCAATAAATTGTTATTTTTATTGATAATAGAAATAAATTTAATCTTATAATTTGGTAAAAAAGAAAATTTTGTCTTTGAAAAAAATGACCATTCCAAATTTTAAATATGAACCATTCTATTCAGATTTTGGATGATCTGAATTTCATCTTAATTCTCATTACAATGATGAGTGCTGAATGAGAATCTGATTACATATTTATTTGAATAGATAGAATTAAAGTTCAACCAAATTAATTATGTTCAAGTAATGAATTTTTGTATAGAGAAGAAGTCTATAAAATTGCACAACAATACAAGAAATAAACATATGAAAATTATTTGAAGTAACTAAATGGAATCCAAAAGGCATATCAAATGGGATCCGATTTTCCTACTTATAAAAAAATGAGTTGGGAGAATTAGTCGTATCTAGACCTTTGGACTACCGTCGAGATTTGATTTAGATTATGTATGTATCTATTTTAATATATGTACAATCTAGACCGTTCAAATGAGATCAAGCAGTCTAAATACAGCTAGCTCTCCCTACTCATTTGACAAACAGGAAAACCAGATCCTATTGAATGCATGCATAGGGATTAAATGTGCTTCATACTTATGCTCTCTACTAACTTGTTGAAAGGCAACCAGCTAATCTATCCATTAGAAGCATTTGATGGTTTTGTGGGATTAAAGAGTTTTCACCTTTCTTAGAACATTATATAATTGAAAGAGATAAAATGGTGATAAACTCTTAGAAATATTTCATAATATAAGAGTCCAAAATTCTTGTGGTTTTGATTTAAAATATAAGAGTTCACCTTACATTCTCTCTTCATTTAATATATTTTTCTTATTTTACCCCTAACTCTCTTTCATATTTATCAGGGCTTAAGTGCAAAAATAACCATAACATTTCAAAACATGTGTATTTTTGCATCTTACTCTATTTTAAATGTTTATGTATTGCTCTCTCTTGATAGTATCATAGTACATATGAGTAATATTGGAAAAAAAACATTAACTCTTGACACTCAACTAACTTTCGCATGTTTTCTTAATAAGCGTGTTTTTTGAGGATTAAACTTTTAGGGTTAAAGATCAATCTGGCCACCAAACAATTTCTAATGTATCAATTTGGCCTATAGACAATTTTTGGTCTCAATCTGGCCACTTAACAATATAAAAGGCTCATTCTTACCAACCCCATCCATCACTCTTTAACACCATTAGCATCTATGCCTGTTCGCACCGCAAGTGCACGGATCGCGCTAAGTAATAAAGTGATAAGAAAAGTATCGTTCCCACGAGGATTTGTACTTAAGTCCCAACCAAGCAAAAGACTAAGTGAATTCAATTAAGTTGAACCAAGAAAAAGTGGTGGTTGTTTAAGTGAAATAAAAGAAATCAATTTCTAAAACTAATATAAACAATTATTGATCTTTTGACTTAAACAATCAAATGGGGTCTAGGATTATTTATTACCCTTGTATTTCTCAACTTTAGATTCACCTCCTCTTATAGATGCTATTAATTAACATATGTGCTAATTTAGGGTTCAAAAGGTACTTGTAAAAGCTCCGTCGAGTCAAGAACAAGTGTTTAGTTTTATTTAATTGCTCAATCTCTTGTTACAATTAATAAAACCCAATTTATATGCTCAAACCCTAATGTGACTATGCAAGGTCAATAAGTATATCTCTATCTTATCAACAAAATCATCCATTCATCAAGCAAACTTCAAGTTCTTGCACTATTTTACCCAAGTTCTACACTCAACCTAGCCCTCTCAAGCATCAATCAAGTGAACTCAACATCTAAATGGTGATCAAGCACTTAGAAGCATTAGGTAAAGAGTAAAATAAACACATATGTCATTAATCACAAAATAAGAGGAAGAATCTAATGTTAATCCATACAAAGGTTCAAAATAATCCTAGAATGGGAGTTTAGCTACTCATAAAACGGAAGACAATTACAAATCGCAAAAATAGAGGAAGTCATAACATGAAGTTCAAGAGGGAAGGAATGGAAAGAAGAAAAACCAAGGGAAATGAGGTTGAATCTCTTCAAAATCTTCAATCTCCACTTGAAGCTCCTTCAAAACCACCAAACCCTAGCAAAGAGTTGCCTCCAAGAGTCCCCAAAGAGAGTCTAGGTCGAAAAGATATTGAAGAGTTCCAATTTCCCACCTTAAATACCTCTGAAACCTAATTTCACCAAAACTTTGCGTTTTGTAATCTGGTGAACATTTCGCCTAGGCCACAAAATTTGGCCTAGGCTCTGTGATGTTTGCGAGTCTGTTGTTCTTGTCCAGAGAGATATTTCGCCTAGGCTTCAGTATTTAGCTTAGGCTTTGCAGACCTTCGTGATTTCCTCTGGTTCGAGGAAGTGATTTCGCCTGGGCTTCAGAATTTAGCCCAGGCCATGTGACTTGTTCTGGTTCTTGTTCTGAATCTTGGATGCGATTTAGCCTAGGCTTCAGAATTTAGCCCAGGCTCCAAGAAGCTTCCTTTGACATCCTTCAAAATGCATCTTATCTTCACTTGATGTTTTCCTATTCTTTCATCAAAAATGATTCTAACACTAAAATGTAATCAAAATATATATATTTGGGCAAGAAAGTGCAATCCAAGATCAAATGCACAAATTATTCATTTAAAACCCAAAACATGCATAAATATGCAAATTAGGGCCCAAAATTGAAGTAAACTTGCTGAAATGTCATGAATATCTCAGAGTTAACAATGCCAAGTAAGCATTTTTACTGACATGTGGCAGGTGAGTGTGTTTGCTTTTTTTTAGTGACATGGCATGCCAAGTATTCATTTTTATTCAAACTTGTTAAATGGGTAAATAACTAAAAATAAACTCTTCAAGGTTTGCGATGAACCTGAAATGGAAAACCCAAAACCCATCGATGGATAAGGGACAATTGAATCGCTGCCGCAAACTGATTAGGGCTGTGACGGACGTGAATCAGAAGTGAGGGACTTGTGAGGGATTTGTGGGGGAGGATTAGTGCCGTTGGCGAACGTGAATCGGAAGTGAGGGACCTGAATCGGAAGGAAGGAGCTTCAATTTGAGTTTATTGCTAGAATTTCAGAAATGCCATTGAAAGGAGAAAGATAAAAATCAAGTCACAATTTTATTTTCTTTACTAGAAAAATAAGGGCAAAAGCAATCAGATTACACAATTCTTCCTCTGCTCACACATATGGGTTGATTGCCAACCATCTGGGACCTTAACCTGCGATGGTGAATCATATCCTCAATATCAATGTTCCCCACCAATCTTGTCCTCAACACAAGCCATTCTCACTGGAAGCTCAGTTTTTTAATCTGATTAATCCTTAATCAGATTTACTAAGGATTAAAATACACAAATGTAATCATTATCCTAAGGCAGAGCAAAACAATCAGATTACATGAGGCAAAGCAAAAACAATCAAATTACAATCATCATTTTTCGTGAGATTCTCAGGTCCTTCGTTTTCTCGTTTTCATCCAGGCCTGTTCTCAGCTTAGCTTAGCTTCGTCGCTCAGACATTCAATTTGGGTTTTCTAATTCAATTTAGGTTTCAGATAGAATTTCATCTTTTTTTAAAAGAAAAAAATTTATCACATAAAACACGTGGAGACTGACTTGGCATGTATTCTTGCTTACATGGGTCTTGACTTAACGGTGTTAACACATATTTAACGGCGTTGGCCAGGATGGGCCTTTTATATTGTTTAGTGGCCAGATTGAGACCGAAAATTGTTTATAGGCCAAATTGATACATTAGAAATTGTTTGGTGGCCAAATTGATCTTTAACCCAAACTTTTATAAGTACTCCCTCCGGTCCCTAATGTAAGAGCTAGCCGTCAAAAAAACGCTTCTTAAGAAAACATGTGAATGTTAGTTGAGTGTCTAGAGTTAATGCTTCTTTTCCAAAATTACCCATATTTATTATGGTACTTTTAAGAGAGAGAAATACATAAGCATTAATAAATATGAAAGAGAGTTAGGGGTGCACTAAATGAGGAGAGGATATGGGGTGAGCTCTTACATTAGGGACCAAAACCATTCAAATTTTGGGCTCTTACATTAGGGACCGGAGGGAGTATTATAGACATAAGAGAGTATTATTAGCAAGCAACTAGGAGAAAAATTAATGTTGAGCATTTACTCTAAGTCCAGAACAATAAATTAAGGATGCAACTTTAAAAAACTAATGAGAAGTCAAAGAAGACAGAGAAGAGGACGAGAAAAACAGCATAAAGTTGGTTTGAGAACATTTCAAAAATGATTATATATACACACATAACACTCTCTTCCACTCCCCACTTCCCATGCATTCACTCATTCACACTCTCTCTCCTTCCTTCCACTTCTCCTCTCCATTCTTCTCCCTCCAATGGAAACTCGCCTGAAGATGCGAATCTCTCGCATGTTCCGATCCTCCTTCGCCTCCTGCCGCTCTCGCAACTTCTCCGACGTCTCAGAGAAAGCCTCCTCCTTCCCCCACCACCATAACACCACCCACCATGCCTTTCAGTTTCACCCCATTGACCATTCTACCCCTAAAGCCATGGAAGCCTCTCACCCCATTGACTTCCTCCCCAGAAAGAAGGTCTCCGATTGGCCCTCTTCCCCTTTTCTCTGGCCCCACCATAAACCAAAGCCTCCCTCCCCAGCTTACGAGGATGAGTTTGGTTACTGTGAGAAATTGAGACATCCTGAAAAGGTTAACAAGAAAACTAAGAATAAGAAGAAGAAGAAAGGTGGGAGGAAGAAAAGAAGGCCTTCTGATATCTTCCCATTTAATTCTTGTGCTCAAGATGGAACCATTGGAGGGTATTGGTGGTATAATAACAATGATGATGATGATAGTGAAGTGGAGGATGAGACAGAGACGTTTTTTTCTTCTAGAAGTCACTCTTCTGATTCTTCACGTTCTCGCCGGCGCCGGCGCCGGAGTCAACGGTCTCGCCGGAAAAGGAAGGACGGGGATGAGGTGGGTTCTTATGGCGGTGGGAGTTTGAGTTCTGAAATGGGGATGATGCCATTGAAGGGGAAAGTGAAGGATACATTTGCTGTGGTGAAAAGATCGAGTGATCCTTATAATGATTTCAGGACATCAATGGTGGAGATGATTGTGGAGAAACAGATATTTGCGCCTAAGGATTTGGAGAATCTGCTTCAGTGTTTTCTTTCTCTTAATGCTCATAATCATCACACCATTATTGTTGAGGTTTTCACTGAGATTTGGGAGGCTTTGTTCTCTGACTGGCTTTAGAAGAAGAAGAAACTCTAGCATATAATAATTTGTTGTTATTTTTTGCTTTGTTTTTGTTTCCAAGGGAAATAGTCTAGTTATCTAACTTATAACTTAGTTCTCGCTTGTAATATATATTCCATTTCCTATTCAATCTAAGTTACTTCCTAAGTTCCATTTTTTCCTTCTAATTTTTTGTCTTTATCTCTGGAAGACTGGAACTGAATATTTTCCTCCTTGTTTTTTTTTATCGTTTATGCTTCTCTCCCCGTTGGTGTTTTTTCATAGTATATAAATATAAACTGACAAAGAACTGTATCTGCAACGCATGGCAGTGAAATAAACGAAAAGACCTAAAATGGAGATATGCTTTATTATTGTTCATTGTTTTGTTATTATGCATTTTGATGTTGTGAGAAAAATGGTTGATAAGATCGTTCAAGTGGGAAACAGAGTGCTTTGTTTTGGACTTCTGGGTCTAAAAGAAGGAAAGAAAAATAGAAAGGATAGGGGATGGGATGGTTTTGTTTTATTTTGATTTGATTTGAAGTGGCCACAAGTTTGAAAACAATAAAAAGTTGTCTCACTCTCTTTGTGATTTTTTGGGGGACCTTTTTGAACTTATTTTCCTCCCAATAAAATACAAAAAGGTTAACTCGTTTTCTCAAGTCTTCCCCACCATAGAAAAGTTGCTTTCTTTCTCCATTGAAAATTTGAAAGTTATTGGTTCCCTTGAGAATCCTTTAAATTTCTTCCTCCCTTGGAAGATGCAATACAAACTGTTCAAGATCTGTCTACCTTTTGTTAGTTTCTAGCCCGTATCCCATTTTTCTTGTTTCACTTTTTCACCTTAAACAAAAGGAAGATATAGATTAATAGATATGAAGTGAGTGTGTGATCTGTCCCTGTCTTTCTTTTTTCTTTCTTCCATTCTGTTTTGTGTGTATGTGCGCTTAAGAAAAGTGGGATCTCATGATTTAGTTATTATTCATCATAACTATGAACAGGAAAAGATAATAAAAAAATATAGGAGTATATATTTGGTCTAACAGGGAAATGTTACTTTATCATGGCTAAACATTGAAGGTCAACATGGCAAAAAAAAACATTGAAGGTCAAATATGAGTATTTTTTAACCACACAAAATGGAATCCAGAAGATGGCGTAAAAGTTGACCCAATCTGCAAATGTAATATACTAATGAGCCATGCGTTGGTAGAGAATTCACGTGGCAAATAACTCGTGTCTGTATATTGTATTTAAATTCACATGCTTCAGTTTTGGAAGATTACATTGAAACAAATCCATAAGTTGCGGATATGGCTGGCTGGATGGCGAATGAAACTAATAACCTGTGTAGATTTGATTTAAAAGAAGGAAAACTAGCAGCCGAAAAAAGATTCCTTGAATCCTCTAAACAGTTTTTCTCCTGTGACACAAAAGAACAAAGCCGAAGTTGAATAATTAAGTACTAGTACTAGCTACTAGTCACAAGAGGATAGACAATAGAGTATAGTTACAGAGAAAAATACCTGTACATTCAAAAGGAGAAATGCAAGTTGAATATGAAGAGTATTATTATAATAAGGATTTGGGAGAAGAGACAAAATAAAGAAGGATATACTGATTGGTTGCATTATTAGGCAAATGCGGTTTATGAGGGCAGAGAGAAAGAGAGAGCAGAGCACATATCAGATGGGCATGAGAGATCATTATCCTAGGCATAACAAACCAGGGATAGTGTCAGGGCTTAAATAAAGATGACAATAACAAATAAGAAAGGAGAGAGGCAAAGGCAAGTAGGCAAGGAGAATTTGAAATGGAGGGAGGAAAGGAATGGAATGGGACAGAAGAGGAGTGGGATTAATTAATGCAAACGAACTAAAGGAAGGGAAGGAGTCATAGTCACTGGCTACAATTCCTGTAATTAGAATGAAGAGGCATTAATGGATGTGTCTGAGATGAGCAATTAATGATAGCATTTTTTGGGTTATCGAGCTAAGACTTATCGATGGGCTTAGGGGTCAGAGAGAAGGGGAGAGTGGGCCTATAAGAAAGAGCCAAGCCCAGCTGGGAGGTCCCTTCATTGCCGAGACTGGTAAATGTTGCCACTTTTGCAGACAAATACGGATCCTATCTGACCATTACCAACAGAAGCAAGGATAGAAGCGAGAGTAACAAGTAACAGCTACATATTTATCTCCTGTTTCTACATGGGGACTCCAGATCCTCAGGTTGCAAGGCATATGTGCGTCATAATTATAAACATGGTTTTAAAACCAACCCATTATTGTCGACAACTTGAATAAAATTAAAGGCTAAGAGGTGATACCATTTTCCACCTGAAGAGACTCTCCCTGGATTGATTCAAGTTTATCTAGCCCTATGTGAAATCCTTAATAGAGGTCTGCTTACTCGCCTAATGCTTAGGAATTAGGATATGGATTGCTTAAAAAAAATTTCCAAAAAAAAAAACCTCATTGGCACGACTAGGCTTGTAAATAAATGGAGACGGTTGAATTTCAAAATTCTGCTATTCAACTAGTTAAAATGGTTTTGAAAGCGAATTTTGAGTAGTAAACATCAATACTTCACTAATTAATCATACTATTCAACTAGTTAAAATAATTTTGAAATTTAAATGCCTCTTATATGAGATTTTCCCATAAAAAAAAAGAACTCGTACTTTTGATTGGTCTGATTTAAAATTTTAGATAGCTCCAATGGAATTTCTCCCCTTTTTATATAAGGAGTTTTTTCCTTTTTCAATTTCTTTATCAAATTTTTAAGTTCCAACACAATAGAGTTTTATGGTAAAAAAAAAACAATATAGTTTTGACTGTTGAAAAATAATAGTCATATATCATACTGATACTCTGGTAATTTTATCTTGTTAAATTATGGATGATTTATATAAGAATGTTCTATATACTTGTGATTTAATGTTTTTATGTAAATTGCTGATAAAAAAATGCTTTTATGTAAATTTTTTTAATTATGGCTAATTGATCCTTCTCGTCTGATTTATTGACCTGCCTGATTTCCAACAGCTAAGTTATAATTAGGACATCATATGTTTGACACCTATACTCAGAACGGTTAATTTAAACAAGAAATTAATATAATAAAAGTTATATGTCTGTCTTTACAAATATATTAGGTGTAATAAACTAATAATCCTATTAATAAAGCATATTGGTTGTAGTTGATGACATTCTTATGCTGTGATCAAAAACGGAAAAGAAAACCCCTAGTCAAACATATATGATTGATGATTCACCCTAAAAGCAACCAAGTGATGAGTCGTGTCCTTTGGCTGACCAGTATAGAATCTTATAGCCGCAGATGAACCCTCATGTCTAGCGTCTTCTCGTTTACTCATGTCTAGTACACACTTTGCTAAAGACAACCATAAGATGGGCCCATGGTACGTGTCTCGTTTTCTATTTTGATATAGCCTAGTCATCATATTATTGTTTTGCCATAGAAGCCTAGTCATCATATGGTTCAACACATTTAAATTAAATATGGTTCAACACAATTAAACTAAATATGGTTCAACACAATTATGGTTCAACACAATTAAATTAAATATGGAGAATAACATACTAACGGTCTTTTTCTTAGTTTCCAGTGAATAACTCTTGGGGGAAGACTTGCTACATATTTTGAAAAATAAATTTTAGAAAATAGATTATGAAATGGGTTAAATAGTTCCACTAATTATCTAATTTTAAAAACTCATTATGATCTCTAATTCAAATTTAAATATTGGGAAGTTACATTTGTCACTCATATCTTTTAACAGGAGTTTTCTGATAAGATCTTTGATGAAGTCGTGGTGAGCATTCGGTTTTCGGTAAAAACTGAAAACCGAATTATATATATCATGAAAGTCGAACTGAAACCGAATTATTTTGATAACCGAACCGAAATAATTCGGTTCATTTTTTGTTTTAACCAAAAAACAGATTTTTTTACTTTATAATAGATTTTTTTTCATTTTCAATATATAAAACTCATTATTTATATTGATATATTGCATATCATTTTTTAATTAAATAAGAAACACAAAAGATATGTATGTAAGCATTAAATATTAACTAACCTAAAGAAAAATACAACAAAATAATACTTTTTTTAATTTTTTAAATATTTCTGTTATTTAGCTAACCATTTTCAAAAAAAAAAAACGAAAACCGAAATAACTGAACTTAATTTGGTTCGGTTCGGTTTTCGGTTTGATTTGCTCAACCCTAGTGGTCATGTTGAACTTCTTCTTCTTCTTTTTATTTTTCAACTCCTTGAATGCTTAAAATTGTTATTTCCATCAAGTTTATCTAATCTCTATTTTTCATGTGACTCATCATGTCTTATAATTATTGATTTGTGTCATTCACGGGTTGCATTCAAACATCATCATTAAAATTAAAATACAAAATCATAAGGCAATTAGGACGATGTTAAGGATGAATACTTGTAAGATTTTACACATCCAAATCAGGAAATTTCAAGTTTGTCGTGATCAAGATTTGTTCTATAGTTACATATCCTTACTCTACAAAATTATATTATATAAAATAGAACTTGATATCATTTTACCAAAAAAACAAAATACAACTTGAAATTTAGTATGTTTAGTGATAATGTTCAAATACACAAATGTTTACAACTAGGGGCAGACCTCGTGCGATGCACGGTGCCAGACATTTGTTGATGCACGGGGCCAGACATTTATTTTCATTACTTGTGGAAAAAATTTATATTTGTAGTTTCCTATGTCATCATGTTTTTGTTTCCTTTTTTTGTTTCTTCTTATTTTATAATTACAACCAAAGAATTGATTTTAAGAAATATAACTTTAGATTACATGAAATATTTTTAACTTGGGTAAGAATTAAAAAAAAGAAAATATATCTCCAACCTCTCACATTCAACAACCCTAAAAAAATAATTTCCCCTAGGCACCTCCCTCATTGAAATGTTCATCTTTGCAAATAATTTTAATTTAAATTATATGTAATATTTTTGACTTAGTGAATAATTAAATTCACCCATGTATGTAAACAAAAGAAAAGGTAAACTCAATCCCCAAACCTCCGTCATATTTATTTGTTAATTGTACTGCTGCAATCTGATATTTCTGAGACTTAAGTTGAAGAATTTTCTTCTATTGATTAATGACTGGTTAAATTTAGTTCTTTAAAACTTTGTTGTTTTTAATGAATTCATTGAATTGTAACTTTTCGATTGGAGTGCTTTTCTTTGTTTGTAGTCTAATCTGTTCTGTTTAATCATTTCATATGAGGATATGTGACAAATCCTTGGATTTGTATGTTTTTAGTGTGCTAAATTGAAGTTATTAACATTTTAAAGATGTAAAATTGAATTAAAATGCATTGATTATAATTTAATTGAATTAAAAATGATTGTGAGTAAAAAGGGTCAAACAAGGGCATAATCGTCACTTTTAATTGTTTATCTTAAGTGATTAATTTTGTAGATGAAAGGTATTATGTTGTTATAAATTTTTCCTTGCAGAAAATGGGCTGAAATGAAGTTCTGAACATTTTTGGAAATTACAGAAATGGCCCAGAATTCTGAAAAAACTGCAGAACTGTCCTGGGAAAATTACAGAACCAGACCCAATACTTCCAGAAATTGCAGAACAGCCCCTCTTGCGAACAGCACAGTCCAGATTCAATTTTTGTTGGTTTTTGGCCCTTTTGAGCACCAATTTGGACCCAAACTCAAACCCAAACATGAAGCCCAAGTCCCCATTGATATTAGATGCAAAAAATAGGTTAGAAACTCAAGTTATTGGGGTTGAGTGCTCCCCAAAACCCTAGTTCCCTCCATCCCCTTCATCATCTTCTCTTCACTTCTCATCCCATTTCTTCAATCTTCCACCTTCCTTCCTCCATCCACGCCTCAATAAAGTTCCTCTTGCTTTTGGATCCTCCATCCACGCCTCAATGAAGTTCCTCCTTGCTTTTGGAGTTGATGGGAAGTGGCTTGAGCTTTGATTTTACAAAGGGGAGTCTCAATTCCTTTCCTTTCTCTTTATATTTTTGATTGCCTAGGTTTAGGTTTACCATTTATATTTTGAAATTGGACTGGACTTGGTTGTTATTGAGTTTATTTGTGATTTTGGTTTGTAATGAGAGCTTTGCACTCATCAATATACATGGTTATGTATATGTTCTTTATGATTTATTTGATATCATTCTATTTTTTCATGGTATGGATAGATAGTTTGATTGAATTGAATTATAATTGAACCTAATGCATTACAAATCACTAATCCCACTTTAGGGTAATTAATAATGCCTATTTGAATGAGTTCATGAGACTAGGCATTAGACTTACCGTTGGTGAGTTTTGAAGTCTTTTTTGAGCGAATCTATTTCTATGCAAAAATAGAACATTTTATAGAAGTCTTTGATAAGGATTTTTCGTCCACCACTTTAGGAAACCTAGAGAAAATTCAAAGGTGCTAAAAGTCTTAACAATTTCTAGTTAGTTGGGGTTCCACTAATAAGGTAATTGGACTCATTGGTTCATGAGGTTTGGTAAATTAGGGAATTAGTGCATTGAACTCCCCAAAAATCCTTAGAAAGCTATGATAGCCATTGAAATTCATTTCCAAGAGCAATTCACTTCCATTCCACCATTTTATCCAAAAATACCAAAAATATTTATTTGTTTTGCATCCTTCATTCCCCCTTTAAAAAAATCAACAAAATATATTTTCTTTACACAAATTTAATCTTGCATTGCATTTAATTTACTAGGATAGTTGAGTTAAACAAGGCTCCTTGAGAACGATACCCGGGGTAACTTTCGCTTACCTTGAGGTCCTAAAATTTCTTGAAAGACTAGGCCCAAGGCACACTACACCGACCGCTAAATTGGTGACCTTCAATATGTCAAAAGTTCAATTTAATATGTTCAACTTAAAATATTTCTTTGATTTTTGCTATCACATGTATTTTTTTTTCAATTCTATTTTTTTTTTGTGTTTGGTTATCATATTTTAATTTCCCTTTTTCTTGGTTTACATTTTTTTTAACTGAATTTTTTTTTTTGAACTGAATTTTTCTTGGTTTACATAAGTGTTCATTGTTCTTATCATTCTTCACTTTCTTCCTGGCATATCATTATCCCCTATGATTTTTTACATGTTCTTTACTCTAATCGTGTTTATCTATACAATTATAGAAGCTGCATTTCTCCTTCAAATTGGTATTCATTACTCTTGTTTGCATGTTCACCCTTATTCATCAAAGTATTTTTCATCTTGTTAAAATATACTTTGTCATTCTTTTCTTTATTCAATGACAATTTACTTCATGCTAGTAAATTCATGTGTAAACTTGACACAACAACATGTTCATTATTTATTAGAGATAATGCTATTGGATGATAGTGTTCTTTTCCGCCTTTGTTTTTAATAAACTATCAGTAGTCTTGCCAAAGAGCACCACTTCTATTGTATTTTGACCGTTGATTTCATATTTAAAAAAAGGATTAGCTTGAAAATTTGTTTTGTAATGTGGAAGGAAGATTAGAAGATATTACTTAACTCTATACCAGTCAAAGTGAAATTCATTCTTTGGTCATTTTCATTCTCATTTACATTAGAAGTGGAGTATCCAAAATTTATGAGCAATCCAATAGCATCTGTTCATTTATAGTGCACAGAGATAATCAATTATATAAAACCAAATAATTAAAATGAACTTAGCATATGAAGGATAAAATAAAATCATCACCTATCAGCTCAATATTATTGCAAGTTTCCTGAACAAATGATCTGATATAGGGATGAAATGATGCCCTCTAGCAGCAATATTTTTATTTGTTTCTCTTTTTTTGGTAAATTACCGTCCGGTTTAATCTGGACTCGAGGAGTAGGAGTGTTGCCCACATAGACAAGGTTGTCCCCTCTCCCAATGAGAGCGCTTCCCGGAATTCGAACACGCGTTCTCCTCCTTACGGGGGTTGTAGCCCACTTACCAGCTCAACCAACTACTCATTGTTTTTTTATTTGTTTCTCTGAACACAGTAGATTGGTACAACTTGAGGTTGAATTTATGAGCAGCCAATTTAAACTGGTCATTATTACTCTCAACTTTAAAATTTTCCACTAGATACACTGTACTCTTTGGGAAAGATTTCCAGAGCTCCATCTGTGATTTGATAGTTGTGTAAGCCTCTATCCTTTCATCCTAGTTTTAGATGAAGGAGTTAATTTAAGCAAAATGATTGAGGTTAAAGTGCAGCAGAGAAAGCACGAAGGAAAACTATAATATTGAACTAAACCTCTTCATCTAAAAGCATTAGACATGACTTCCATGGTTGAAATGGAGGGGTACTTCTAAACACGTCTCATTTCTTGAGCACTTTAACTGTAATCTTCCAAGTTTCTTGGCCCTGAGTCAATTCACTTAGTGTTGCTATCTCCATTTTTTGTAAGAATAAAAAAGATAGGTTTTTTTCTGATTATTCTATGAGTGACACTCATTTGAGTATAAGATGATAGGATATTTATACTTGGTTCAGTAATGGATAATAATACATTGACTTAAGAAAAAAGATATCATAGGTCCACTAACCAAGGAAATTAAATAATATGTGAATTGATGAGTCCCTAATAATTTTGTGGACGGTTTTTAATATTGAAGACCATAATTAGACAATGAAAACATTAGATTGTGATGACTAAGAAATCTAGTAGCCTTTCGAAGCGAATTTTTTAATGTGATTGTTGAGTATACTGAACAATTGTCCAAAATTAGTAAATTATATCACCATTAAAACATAAAGAGTATACATTACCAATGAGTCATCATATTAAAACCACTATTGTTCGCACCGCAAGTGCACGGGTCGCGCCAAGTAATAAAGTGATAAGAAAAGTTATCGTTCCTACGAGGATTTGATTCCAAAACCCGGTCAAGTAGAGATTATCGCACTCTCGCTCAATTTGAGTGATTCAAATATTAAGATGTAAAGGGTAACTATAAAATAAATAAGAAAAACTATAAACAAGTGATTCTTAACTTCAAGGATAAAATGGGTCCTAAGATTATTTTTCCCCCTTGTATTTCATAAAATTAAATAGCCTCCCCTCACAATTACTTTCAGTGACTATATATTTGCTAACCTAGGGTTCTAGAATACTTGTAAACGCTCCGTCGAGTCAAGAACAAGTGTTTAATTTTACTAATCACGCAATCTCTTGTCACAATCAATAAAACTCACTTTCTAAGTTTCAACCCTAATGTGGCTATGTGAGGTCAATAAGTATTTGTCTATCTTATCAACAAAACCATTCATTTGTCATGCAAACTTCAGGTTCTCACACTATTTTATCCAAGTTCTACACTCAACCTAGCTCTCTCAAGCATCAATCAAGTGAACACAACATCTAAATGGTGATCAAGCACTTAGAAGCAAGCATTAGGTAAAGAGTAAAATAAACACATATATAACATTAATTACAAAATAAGAGGAGGAATTAAGAGTTAATCCATACAAGGGTTCCAAATAATCCTAGAATCAAAGCTTTAGCCCCACATGTTCATGAAATCCAAAAGAATATATACATATGATAGTACAATCATAGAACAAGAGAGAGGGAAAGGAAAATGGAGAATAAAAACCAAGATTTGAAGCCAAAATCTCTTCTAGACTTCAATCCATTGACACCCACTCCTCCAAATGTCAAGCCCTAGCTCCCAATATGCCAAAGAGGTCAAGAATCCTAAACAAATGTGTTTTTGGCCTTTTTAAAACCCTAAAAGTTCAGTGTTGTGCGTTTTGGCATTCCTGTTCGCGATTGTGCCGCGGCACGAAACAGTGGTAGAAAATTGTGGCGCGGGATGGTTTTTCTCTGGTGGCTGAAATTCAAATTGGGCCGCGGCACAGAATTTACACATAGAATCATGTCGTGGCTCAGTTCTGTTTTGATGAAAATTGATTTCTTCCCAAGCAAATAGAATGCTCCAAGCATACTCCTCAACCATCTTTGACTTCTCAAATGTTTGCCTTCAACTCCTAATACAAAAATACCTTACAAAATAACAACTTTGACAAAAATGAGGAAGAAATGTGCAACCAAAAGTATTATGTATCCTTCCTATAGTTTAGCCTCTAAGATATGTATAAAATCTCCAAAAAGTGTATATAAAAGCAAGTGAATCATGCTAAAAAGTATGAATTCCAATATCTTATCAACTATGAATGGTAAGTTAAAGAATTATATAATATTTTTAACACATTTAATGACAATTGAAAAACTAAAAATTTGATTTTTGTTAAAACATAAAGAGTAATGTTACTGCAAAAGGGTCTAAAGCTTTCATTAAAACTTTGCTATCATCATCATCATCATTTATATACTAATAGCAAAACCTCTTTAGTATCATCTTGGAATATTCCTTAATGTGAGAGAAGCCGATCAAGCATGTGCAGCTCTAGACTCATTTTACTATTCATGAGCCAGATTCCTTTCTCCCACTCTGCCTATGGCTCTATGCATTTCAAATCCCTCTCAGAATAAGAATTCAGTTTGAAAAGGGGGCGGGCTTATTTTTGAAAAGATGCTTATTGAAAATGAAATTTGAATTTTGAAATTTCCCTCTTATTGAGGTCTTAAATACCTTATTACATACATATACCATCTCATATGGACATTTGTAGACAGCGTGATATTTTGAATTTTGTAGAGCCCTGCTTCTCCAATTCTCTGAGAAAACAAATTAGCCCAATCTTTCCTGGTACGTACAACTCTTGCCTTTCATCTTCAACTTTCTTCACCACCATTTCTATCACTATAACTAAAACAAAAGCAACAGTTTGATATTTGGCAGGTACTGAAACGCTTGGAATCTGTGATACAAAGTTTTCATCAGGTATTCATAGTTTGCTAACTTCCACCAATACATCTAACAGTTGTAAATTTTGAAGTAATCTTAAGGATTGATTCATCATTTTGCAGGAGAAAGAGTCTCTGAGGAAGATAGTATACAAAATGTAAGTTGAAACAGATAAATGTAGGAGAAAGAGAGGAATCCACAAAGTAAAGGCAAATTTCAAATCAGGAAGTAAGGAACAAGACGACTTATGCCCCTTTTCCTCTTACTTATCTTCAACTACTGGTGAGGCATCTTCTATAATTTTACTGGATTTTTGAATGTTGGTGAAGCAAGGAACAAGACATCTTCGGCCTTTTCTCCGGCGACTATACTACCTCTAAAGTGGTGTTTACAAATCTGAGCTGGATCAGAAGGTCTAACAAGATGGATCTTCCAGAATGGCCAACATCGTCGTATATGGAGAGGAAGGAGACGTCCCTTTGATGAAAGAGATCTGGTGCGTTAATCAACAATTATGAATTGTCATAGTGAAGGAGATTGGAATATGATAAGCCAAGGAAGTAAAGAACATAGACAAGGGAGTGAAAAGAGTAGAATCAGAACATGATGGGAGGAGGGGGAAGCAGGGGAAGTAGGATTAATTCTCTTCCTTTTCTTTTCTTCCGGAAGCATTATTTACTTTTATTTTCTTATGTACTCCATTTTGTCACCTTCTTAGCCAAGCACATTCATCGAGATACACCAAGCAGAACCATAGCCACACAAATTAAAAAACGCAACTCACTATTTTGGCCTCTTTTCATCCTTTATCATGTTTGTTTTTATTTTTTTTTTATTTTTTTTGTTAAAATATGATGTTTTAACAGTGAACACCAAACATTTTTCCAAAGAACACCTCGCCTTCAAAATAAATTTTTTCCATAAATAGATTCGGTTCTTTTTAGTGTTGCTTAATTTAATTCTAACTATAGCCTTTTCAATTTAACATTAATATTATGCTGTCATCAGTAAAAAAAATAATTACACAGTTAAAATGAAATGAAAATATTAAAAATTAAAGAATCCATAACAACACAAAAATATTTTCAGAAGTTTTATGAAGTTATTATTTTGAGTGATCCAAAATATTTTTATTTTTAGAGGTTTAATAATCTAATTTTCACCTCATCTAGACCTATTGCATTCGGGAGAGAGATGGAGAACCTTAAAAATAACCACATGTTTTTTCACCTCATCACCTCATCTCGAAGAAAATTGACTATTGTAGGACTTTCTCACATGATTTTAGAGTAATTCAAAGTTGAAGGGAATGAAAGACACCTTATAAAAGTGTGAAATTTATATAGGTCCGATACCTCCTCTTGACACGTTTTAAAAACAAAAAAGGTATCAGTAAAAGCGTAAAAACGTAAATGTGTTCCACCAATTCTTTCTCTCTTTTTTATTTTAGATATAATCTAATCCATTTATTATAACTAATGCGACTGTTATTGACACGTTCCCCTGAAGTAAAATTATTTAAAGATATTATAAACACTTTCTGTTTTCTTTTATTTAGTCTTTTAAAATTTTGATTTTCATCAAAATGTAATTTCTTTGTAGCAACTCAGCAGTATTGTCTTCCCAACTTACCAAATACAACAAAATGTGGAGGTGACGCTAAATCGCTAAAGAATGAAAAATATGTTCAGATTTATGGAAGCTGATGAGACTTTAACCATCAGAGCTAATACAAATGTTGATAGGTACAATGTTTACCACTAAATTATTTTATGTTATTATGACTATAGCAAGGGGACATTCAAGTTGAAGCTGTGTCCAATTTACATTGGATCAGCTGCAGCTAGATACCAATGTTCCACAACCTTTTGTACTAAATAATACTCCCTCCGTTCCTAAATATAGGACCTAGATGACTTTTTTGAAAAATCCTAAAAAAAGCAAAAAATAAGTTAATTATAAATTGGTTTACCTAATTTTTTCTCTTAAACTAGTTTATTTTACCTATAAGCTAATGGATAATCTAAAAAGATATCAAATATGTCATCATTTAATAACCTATTTCGCAACCTTAATCTTTCAAAAAAAAGTTATCTAGGTCTTATATTTAAGAACGGAGGGAGTATTACAGGTTCTTCATTGTTTGAGAAAAGTTGCAAAAGACTTATTGGTTTTAATAATACTTTATTGTTTTTCTTCTTCTTCATTTTTGGTTTTTAGTTAAACATTAAAAAATGATACATTTGTTGCCGCTTTTATTTCAATCACCCATGAAAGAATTAGATTAAATTCCTTTGGAAATGGAGGGAGTATCCTTGCAGAAGTTTGCAGAAATCCTGATAAATTTTAAGGAATCATTTTTTGAACAACCTCACTTCTTTCTTTCATCACAACTCATTACAAAAAGAATGACTACCTAATGTTGGGGTATTTTGATATATATTTTAATTATATTTTGGGAGTCACTTTCTCATAACCTCGAATACACACAAATACGTAAGCACATGGTGAGTCCCAAAACCTCTTTCATATTGGGCCCATCATGTGCTTATATATTTGTGTTCATTTATGGTGATGAGATAAGTATGGAATCAAAATCCGTAGTGTTTAGGCAAAACTTAGGTTTTTGGTTTAAACCTATGTTTTTAGGCAAAAAAACTATTATAAAAAATTGAGTGGTTGTTTAATTCATATGAAACATTGGAAAATAACTATTCCAAAAGTTGAAAGTTTTGTCACTCTGATTTTAAAATTTAGGTTTAGGCTTAAACCTATGTTTTAAAGCTTGTTCCCAAACCGGCACTAATATCTCTCATGCTTGAAGTGATTTTTTTAAGTATTTGGAAATCAAAGCTTGAAGTGATTGCAAATTTGCAATGCATGTGAACACTTTAATATTGTGAGCACTTTTTTAAGGTGCAAATATGCCATGAAATTTTTTATTAGTCAGTACTAGCTACGATAACGAAAGTTGATTTGGGAGCATTGTTGTATTGGAACTTGGACGGGTAAAAATGGAACAATCATTTATTTTTCATTAAAATGTGAACTATTAACATTAATTTCGTAACATAATAGAGTAATATTACTAAGAATTTAAAAGACAATTTTAAACCCAGAACAACTTCAAAGCAAATTAGATTATGAATATAATTTTTCAGGCGATTTTTTTACTTTTACCCAATTTCTTAATGAATGCAAGCATTATTTTTCAGAGGCAATCTATTTTAAAACACTACTAGGTACCAAATGCAAAATGCTGTCAGTATTGATATGGTGTACTGAGTTATTTCTAATATTTACAATTATGATTTGGGCCAGATCCAATAGATTGGTACTATAAGCCCATCAACATCAGAAAATAAAGGCTTGGAGAATCGTGAAGTCCATCACACTCATAAACACATCTCAAAATATTTTTCCTAGCTTTTTTTGGTAACAGATTTTTCCTAGGCTTTATTGGAGTTATTTATCAAGTTCTTACGCATGGGAAAACAATTCAAATTACCACCTTCAAAAACAATTCAAATTACCACCTTCAAATTTCTAATATTTCAAAAAAAAACCTTCTGACTAAACCTTTTATTAGTAAAACTATATTTAGGAAATCGACTTGTAATTACATTTGTATAAGTTGAATCAATAATACAAAAATTATGCGAAATCACTTGTAAATCTAATTGGCTTGAGTTGTAATTTTGAAAGTCGAATTGTAAAAATGAAAAGACAGAAAATATTTAGCGGTAATTGAGTGGTGAGCAATCAGCCATGATTAAAAAATTCTTGTCTAGAGGAAATTTAGTGTCTATGCACGTGTACAATATAACATTCAACAACATTAACCTTCCTTTATTATGGAAAATAATCAAAATACATAGAATGAATTCATGAATGAAGCCCCCTTTTAGGATCCCGCCTCTTTTCTGGCCATTTTTGTTTCTTTTTTTATAGTACTTGGGATCCCTATATAAACGTGTACATTTCAAGAGATTCTTACCTCCTCCCGCTAAAATGATTCATGAGAAAAGTGACATACATTTAGCTTAGCTTTGTCTTTCCATTCACAAGTTTAAACTAATACAAGTGGACTGAACTCAACATTATATTAACTATCTCAATCATAAAAATATACAACTTTATGATCTTCTTTATAGTTAGGTCCCATTGAGTTTGAAAAGACGTGTAAGCAAACCGTGTGGCTTCAATATTTCACATCACATTTGCGTTCATGATGTGCTCAAATATTTATTTGTGTTTTATGATTATTGATGATTATTCCACGAGCAAATAGCATTGGGCTGTCCTTAACAATTATCATAATTAATGCATGTGGGCATAACATTATTCTAAATTTAAACTACCTAACATAAGAGCACATCCAGTCCAAATCGAACAATTCAAATTAAGACAGAAAAAAATATAGATGGAGAGTTACAACGCATAGAGAAACATGGCCAATTCCCACTGCTCGAGTTTGATGAGCAGTAACATTTCATGCATGCTCAGTTCAAGCCTACCCTCTAGCTATATATATCTTTATATCCTCATTCTCTCATCACATTCACGCTTCCTCTGCTTCCCCTTTCTCCAATTCTTCACCTTCTCTATTTATTTAGTATTTACTACTTCCTCTTTACTTACACATACCCAAGATTACTGTTCATTAGGAGTTACACACTCTTGACTTGTCTGTGGGACCCATTCCTCTGATTGCCTTTTACTTCTTGGAGAAGCTTTCTCCTCATATTTTTCACTCACATGCCAATATCTATTTTCAATCCCGCCCAAACATTTCCTTCTCAGACATCATTTTGAATTTTGAATTCACCCAAAAAAAAAAGATAAACATTACAGAAAAATTATTATTTTCTCTCACATACCTTTTACTATCAAACCCAAGTCCGCTTCTTCTTCTCTAAATTTCTCTTTGATTTCTTTCTCACTTCTTCCATGATCCCATCTTGCAAAATCTGTCTCACCCTTTCGATTTCCGTCTTCCCCTTTCACCACAATAACCATTCTTAATCACCACATTGCTTAATCTTCTTCTCTAAATTGCAATGATTTGGGAAAGGCTTTAGGGTTCATAGGTTGGGAGATTTTGTACTCTGTCAAGTTCATATTTCTCTAAGGTATTTTTTATCTCTTCATTTTTTTCTCTTCTTCTTCAGAGTAGACGATGCTCACCATGTTTTGTTCTTCTTCTTCTTTGATTTCTTATTTTCTCTTCTTCCTATTCAGATTATGATTTGTTCATGGATTTCTCCTACTTTGTTTTTGGTGATCTGTTTGATTTTTTTAGGGAAAATTTCAGCAAGATGTTGAATTATAAATCTTGGTAATATCTAACTGTGGAGGTTTAGTGTTATTGTTGCCCATGGTATTATCTTTTTATGGGCTTAGCCAGTAGTGATTACGGTTCTAAATTGCACTTATAAAAAAGGTTGTATTTGATTTTTTACTTTGATGATTATGTTAGATCTGAAAAAGGTTGTGCTTTGTGAAACAAAGATATACCATTTTAATTCGTCCGCTCTGCATTATGGACTATTTAGGCAGCCAATTCAAGTTTATTTTAGTTTTTAATAGAGGTTTATTTTAATTTTCCTGCTCTGCATTATGGACTATTTCTTAAGTTCATAAGCAATCAATCAGGCTTGTGGTGCTTAGTATTTGTGACTTCCTGAAATTCTTGGAATGTTTGCCCATAAATTTTGTTGATTGTACTTCTGTGGTTTGTACTCTACAATTGGTAATGATATACTAATGGATTCCTCAAGAGTTATATCATAAATTCTTTTGGATCATTTCAGTATGTTGTATGTGCACAAACAATGTTATGGTAAATTTTACACTTTTCCTTTACCGAGCTCAAGGTGTGATTTCCAACATGGAGTAAGTCTTCAGTCCAAAAAAAAAATTCAGTCCAAAAAAACATGGAGTAAGTAGATCATTTTGCAAATGAAATTGTGAGTTTTACTATTTTGTTAATTGTGCACGTGGATAAGGACTCAATGTATAGAATTCTGATATTGTGTTTCTTTTTATGATTGGCTCAGGTCTGTACAATTTCACCCTACTGCATTAGCTGATGAGGGCCTCCCTCTCAAATCAATCGATCCTTGGGACAATGCTTTTCTGATATCTGAAGCTGTAAGGTGTCATGAGGGCATTCTGTATAATTTAGCCATGGAGAGGTTCATGCCTTGATTGAAGATTCTTACTCTATTATGGGAGTTTTAGGTTTCAAAGGTATGTTGTTTATTGGAAAATTGTTTAAAAATGCTTCAATTTTTTTATTTTTGAGTTGTTGATGGAAAGAGTTTAGAGTTAGAGTAGGTGGTTTTTACTGTGTAATTGGAAAAAAAGTTATCTTGGTCTTTTTTACTTGGGAAGATTCAGATTAGTTTTCTTCTTTTTTGAGAGAAGCAATATATAGATCTTGCTTTAAATGTTGGTGATATTTTGTGTTACTAATTTGATGATCATTGTCTTCAAATTAAAAGATATTATAGGCAAAAATTCTGCTATCAAAACTTCTGACTTATGGTTGGATAATTCAGATTTGTTGGTTCAAAAAAGTGTTATTCAATGCAAATATTGAAAAGCTTGAACACTTGCTTTCAGCAAACGTATGTTCCTTTCTAATTACTTCCAAGGCTTTGACTAATGTGACACATCTAAATATGGTAAGAATGATGCTGATTTACACTGTTACTTTTGATTCTATGATTTTGTAGCCAATTATGATTTCTTCCTGACATTGATTATATGCAAATGAACTTTTTTGTGGAATTAGTTTCTAAATTGCATATTTGTGCTCAGATGAACCTTGATGCAGAGGGAGCATTGATGGAACCAATATGGGATGTTGCTCAATGTCTTTTATTACACCTTAAGGAATCCACACTACAAGGATTCCGAAGAAGCCATTCACAAATTGAAAGGTACATGTTGGAGAATGCAAGATTTCTGATGTCCCATGTTCATCTGCTATTGTAATATTTATCCTTATGATGGTGATATTGATGAGTTATTCTCATGTCCTAGAGGCATGTGCATTGCAGTCTTCATGTTCAATGAAGTCTTCATTATTGTTAAAGTAGTCAACATACTTTATCACGTGTTTTATTATTTTTAGGTCTCTTGGTTTACTTTTTGTCTCTTATGAACTATCTTTTGGACTGACATTTTTTAATATATGTATGAAAAAAATTGTTTCTGTTGTTCTTTTCTTTTCTTTGAATCAAACTTCTTTGTTTTTTCTCTTGCTGTCAATATCTGCTAGACCAGTGATTTTTCCCTATTTTCTGCAAATCTAGGTGCTTTTTTCCTTCTTTAATAAGCTGAGTGATCTTGTCATTTTTAAAATGGCAAGGTGACTTCATGTAAATTCTGTAGCAAACTGAAATTTTTGCTCATTTTACAAATCATTACCAATCATCTCAAAAGAAGTCCAAAAGGAAGGTATGAGTGAGGCCTACATTTTAGCGTATTTATTGTTTAGTGACAGTATTTTTCACGCCCTTTTTTGTAGGATTGATTTTTAGTATCATGTCAAAAGATTTCTTGCAAGTTTTGTCTTAGTTGCATATTTTACCTTATGATGTCCATTAATTTGTTTAGAATATATTTATGCAGCATTGCTATAGGTTTTATTTATATTTAGGTAATGAATTTTCCCCATAATCAAGTTGTCGATTTGTTCTTTGATCTTATAATGTTGTAACTCTAGGATGGATGGATTTGATTTAGATTTCAAAAGAATATTATAATTTTAGTCCCATTTGCACTCTTATAGCCAATGTTACCTTTGCAGAAATGGGGATTAAGAAACTTGAAGTTTAATGTGATGCAGAAACGCTGATACAAATGTTCTCAAAAGAACAACCAAGAAGGACACTTTTAGAGCCTTGGGTAAATATCTGGCAGATAAGGAAGAGGATGAAGCAACTCAGCTTTTAAAATTGTGTGCAGAGAAGGCAACAGAAGTGCATATGCTTTAGCAGCTTTGAGCAAGAAGCAACAAGTGGATATAATATGGATAAAACCACCTAGAGAAATTGAGCAAGTGTTAATGGAAGATGTCATAGGAAGGGAACAAGAACGTTTCTTGTGGTCTGTAGTGTAATTGGGCCTTGGCCCCTGCTCTTACCTAAAAAATAATGTTACCTTTGTAGAGTGCTAGCATTAACATATGTGCTTATCAGTTTTGTGCTTATTTAGATCCTTCCATCTTATCTTCAATAACTTAATATTCTTTCAATTGCACTAATTTAATAATCTCATTAAACCACTATCTTTAATTATTGCTATTGACTAACCAATTTGTTTGTTGTACCTTTTTTAGTCGTGTATTTTCTCAAATGTGGTTTTTTCACGTTTCTTAGAGAATTGCAGATTTTAAGAAATGTACTCTTCAATTTTCATCTGTATAAATATTAAAATATTGATAGATTATTTTAATGATTTATCTCATATTACTCTATAACTTTAAAGCTATCATATACTACTCAAATATCAAAATGTCCTACTATCAACCAACCACGCGAAGCGTGAGAAACATAATGTATTATTTCACTTATGTTGTATATGATTTGTCACCTCTTAATTTTGTTTAGAATTTGTTTGGCTTTTCAGATTAATGTTGTTTCTTAATGCTATTGCTTTCATCATATTTTTACGTTGTTATGGTTTTCTTTTGAATTATTACTTTGGTATTTGCTATACATGTAACACCAGTCTTGGTTGATTTTTTTTGTTCTTTATGGTTGCCAAATATAATTTCATACAAGCCTATCTCCCCGTGCAACGCACGGGAGGAAAAACTCGTTTGGAAAATTTTAAATGACACTGGGCTCAAATATGTTTAGTCCTTTAGGGCCCAAAAATAAAAGGGTCAAGCCCATTTAGTGCTGCCTTCTGGAAGCTCTCTCTTTTTTTAAAAAAAAATAACAACAATTTATCACCAAGTTTTTTAAAAATAAGAAAATTATTTACATACAAGTCAATGTCTAAGAGAGTTGCATGAGTTAAATAAAAAAAATGAGTTGGGAGAACCATTTTGTTTGGAAGAAATACGATGGCAATAATGTGTGTATCTCGAAGAAATACAATGGCAGTAATAGCTTGCTGATCCTGCTGTTAGATTGTTGAAGATGGGTTAACCAAAGTTATGTTAATACAATGGCACCCAAAGGGAAAATGCCATTTAAATCCCTATGAATATACAAAAGGACAATTCAGGAACTCAAACTTCCAAAAGAACCATGAAGGAACTAGGACCTAGATGAGGTGAAAATTGACTATTGTAGGACTTTCTCACATGATTTTAGAGTAATTCAAAGTTGAAGGGAATGAAAGACACCTTATAAAAGTGTGAAATTTATATAGGTCCGATACCTCCTCTTGACACGTTTTAAAAACAAAAAAGGTATCAGTAAAAGCGTAAAAACGTAAATGTGTTCCACCAATTCTTTCTCTCTTTTTTATTTTAGATATAATCTAATCCATTTATTATAACTAATGCGACTGTTATTGACACGTTCCCCTGAAGTAAAATTATTTAAAGATATTATAAACACTTTCTGTTTTCTTTTATTTAGTCTTTTAAAATTTTGATTTTCATCAAAATGTAATTTCTTTGTAGCAACTCAGCAGTATTGTCTTCCCAACTTACCAAATACAACAAAATGTGGAGGTGACGTTAAATCGCTAAAGAATGAAAAATATGTTCAAATTTATGGAAGCTGATGAGACTTTAACCATCAGAGCTAATACAAATGTTGATAGGTACAATGTTTACCACTAAATTATTTTATGTTATTATGACTATAGCAAGGGGACATTCAAGTTGAAGCTGTGTCCAATTTACATTGGATCAGCTGCAGCTAGATACCAATGTTCCACAACCTTTTGTACTAAATAATACTCCCTCCGTTCCTAAATATAGGACCTAGATGACTTTTTTGAAAAATCCTAAAAAAAGCAAAAAATAAGTTAATTATAAATTGGTTTACCTAATTTTTTCTCTTAAACTAGTTTATTTTACCTATAAGCTAATGGATAATCTAAAAAGATATCAAATATGTCATCATTTAATAACCTATTTCGCAACCTTAATCTTTCAAAAAAAAAGTTATCTAGGTCTTATATTTAATAACGGAAGGAGTATTACAGGTTCTTCATTGTTTGAGAAAAGTTGCAAAAGACTTATTGGTTTTAATAATACTTTATTGTTTTTCTTCTTCTTCATTTTTGGTTTTTAGTTAAACATTAAAAAATGATACATTTGTTGCCGCTTTTATTTCAATCACCCATGAAAGAATTAGATTAAATTCCTTTGGAAATGGAGGGAGTATCCTTGCAGAAGTTTGCAGAAATCCTGATAAATTTTAAGGAATCATTTTTTGAACAACCTCACTTCTTTCTTTCATCACAACTCATTACAAAAAGAATGACTACCTAATGTTGGGGTATTTTGATATATATTTTAATTATATTTTGGGAGTCACTTTCTCATAACCTCGAATACACACAAATACGTAAGCACATGGTGAGTCCCAAAACCTCTTTCATATTGGGCCCATCATGTGCTTATATATTTGTGTTCATTTATGGTGATGAGATAAGTATGGAATCAAAATCCGTAGTGTTTAGGCAAAACTTAGGTTTTTGGTTTAAACCTATGTTTTTAGGCAAAAAAACTATTATAAAAAATTGAGTGGTTGTTTAATTCATATGAAACATTGGAAAATAACTATTCCAAAAGTTGAAAGTTTTGTCACTCTGATTTTAAAATTTAGGTTTAGGCTTAAACCTAAGTTTTAAAGCTTGTTCCCAAACCGGCACTAATATCTCTCATGCTTGAAGTGATTTTTTTAAGTATTTGGAAATCAAAGCTTGAAGTGATTGCAAATTTGCAATGCATGTGAACACTTTAATATTGTGAGCATTTTTTTAAGGTGCAAATATGCCATGAAATTTTTTATTAGTCAGTACTAGCTACGATAACGAAAGTTGATTTGGGAGCATTGTTGTATTGGAACTTGGACGGGTAAAAATGGAACAATCATTTATTTTTCATTAAAATGTGAACTATTAACATTAATTTCGTAACATAATAGAGTAATATTACTAAGAATTTAAAAGACAATTTTAAACCCAGAACAACTTCAAAGCAAATTAGATTATGAATATAATTTTTCAGGCGATTTTTTTACTTTTACCCAATTTCTTAATGAATGCAAGCATTATTTTTCAGAGGCAATCTATTTTAAAACACTACTAGGTACCAAATGCAAAATGCTGTCAGTATTGATATGGTGTACTGAGTTATTTCTAATATTTACAATTATGATTTGGGCCAGATCCAATAGATTGGTACTATAAGCCCATCAACATCAGAAAATAAAGGCTTGGAGAATCGTGAAGTCCATCACACTCATAAACACATCTCAAAATATTTTTCCTAGCTTTTTTTGGTAACAGATTTTTCCTAGGCTTTATTGGAGCTATTTATCAAGTTCTTACGCATGGGAAAACAATTCAAATTACCACCTTCAAAAACAATTCAAATTACCACCTTCAAATTTCTAATATTTCAAAAAAAAAACCTTCTGACTAAACCTTTTATTAGTAAAACTATATTTAGGAAATCGACTTGTAATTAGATTTGTATAAGTTGATCAATAATACAAAAATTATGCGAAATCACTTGTAAATCTAATTGGCTTGAGTTGTAATTTTGAAAGTCGAATTGTAAAAATGAAAAGACAGAAAATATTTAGCGGTAATTGAGTGGTGAGCAATCAGCCATGATTAAAAAATTCTTGTCTAGAGGAAATTTAGTGTCTATGCACGTGTACAATATAACATTCAACAACATTAACCTTCCTTTATTATGGAAAATAATCAAAATACATAGAATGAATTCATGAATGAAGCCCCCTTTTAGGATCCCGCCTCTTTTCTGGCCATTTTTGTTTCTTTTTTTATAGTACTTGGGATCCCTATATAAACGTGTACATTTCAAGAGATTCTTACCTCCTCCCGCTAAAATGATTCATGAGAAAAGTGACATACATTTAGCTTAGCTTTGTCTTTCCATTCACAAGTTTAAACTAATACAAGTGGACTGAACTCAACATTATATTAACTATCTCAATCATAAAAATATACAACTTTATGATCTTCTTTATAGTTAGGTCCCATTGAGTTTGAAAAGACGTGTAAGCAAACCGTGTGGCTTCAATATTTCACATCACATTTGCGTTCATGATGTGCTCAAATATTTATTTGTGTTTTATGATTATTGATGATTATTCCACGAGCAAATAGCATTGGGCTGTCCTTAACAATTATCATAATTAATGCATGTGGGCATAACATTATTCTAAATTTAAACTACCTAACATAAGAGCACATCCAGTCCAAATCGAACAATTCAAATTAAGACAGAAAAAAATATAGATGGAGAGTTACAACGCATAGAGAAACATGGCCAATTCCCACTGCTCGAGTTTGATGAGCAGTAACATTTCATGCATGCTCAGTTCAAGCCTACCCTCTAGCTATATATATCTTTATATCCTCATTCTCTCATCACATTCACGCTTCCTCTGCTTCCCCTTTCTCCAATTCTTCACCTTCTCTATTTATTTAGTATTTACTACTTCCTCTTTACTTACACATACACAAGATCTCATAACATTTGAAATGGTTTTTGCTTTTTGATAAGGTGCTATTTATTTGGATTTCTTTCACGTCTAAGTTCATTTTTCTATTTGACTCTTAATTTTTTTTTCATATATTGCGTGGCCTTTACTCACTTAAATCAGTATTGCTCTATCAGTTGCACACGTGGGCATAATATTATTGTCAAGGTTAACTAGCTACCAGGACCATATTCAAGTTGAACAATTCAAATTAGGAAGCAAAGGAAAGGGATATAAAAATGATCCGAATATGGATAAAATGAGGTAGTTGCATATATCGGAGGGAGAGTAGGCACAATCGCATAGAGACACGTGGCCAACTCCCAAAGTTTGATGAGCCGTAACATATCAAGCTCAGTTCAAGGCTAGCTAACCTATCATTGTCCTCACCCTCTCATCATGCTTCCTTTGCTTCTCCTTTCTCCAATTCTCTACCTTCTCAATTTACTATTATAATGCTTGGTTGTTTGGATTAATTTACTTTTGAGTAATTTTGGTAATGTGGGACGAGTTTTATCTATTAAACCACTTTCCAAGTGATCCCAATCTATCACTATGTCATATTCTCCCATCAGAGCTCTCACATCTCACATTTAACACTGCTATGAATCCGTCACTCGCACTAATCATTCTCATGTATGTGTGTGTAGTGTTCTTCCATTCAACCCTACGGCTGTTCAACTTTGATGTTACTAATGCTCCTTTTAGTCAAAAGTAAAACTAATCAATCAATCTGTCTACCTATCAATTGAGCTAAACTGTAATAATTAGAGAACCATCAACAAACAAACAAAGGAGACATTTATTAAATAAAGTGATTCCATTCAGCAACACCCCGCTCCTCTCCTTTCTTGTTTCTTTTCCCTAAAGTGGCCACACACCAACTCGACCACTAAAAGTAAAAGCAACGAAACATTCTACAAATTTTATAGTATATAAATATACACAATCAGTCAATTACTCACACAATATGAAAATTAGTCCCCGTCTTCTCCGCTTTGATAAAACACATATTGCGAGCTTTGGAGGTCTTGGTGGGTCCCCTTTGGAAGCGGAAAGTTAACTATTTGGATTTTGGAGCGTGTTTGGAGGACACAAAAGCTAACTACAATCAAATTCCAAAGGGATTTCTTATGAAGTAAAAGGTTTAACAACAACAACCTTTATTGGCTCCTCTACTTTTTTAATCTGTATATAAAGATTTCTTCTTCACACCATCCATCACCTACCTACAATCCACAACCCCAGATTCAGACACTTTGGCAATCACATTGTTATTCTCTTCCCTGCAAAACCCAACACGGAAGTTTGATTCTTTCTACAGCAATTCATACTATAATGCTGCTAAGAAGTTCCATTTCAAGCACCAAGAAGTTCTTCCACAAGACCTTTGAGAATCTCAAGGTTTTCTTCTCTCCAGGCTATGAAAGGCTTCCCAAAACACCTTCCCATGACAATTTCACTTTCCCTGTGATGAGTGCAACTTCTGTTGTGGAAGCCAATAACAATAACTCCTCGTATGAAGACTTGGAGAAGTTCTATGCTAACTTCACTGAACAATGGGATTGTTCTCAAAGCACAAGACTAGGAAAGGGAGCAAGAAGAAAAGTGTGATGTTATCAGCCCTAGCAAAGCAGGAAATGCAAGTGTATGATGGGAATTTTGTCTGTGCAAGTCCTGTTCAGAAAATCAATCACGTGCAGAATAATAATGATAAGAGGATGATAGCCCATCATATGGGAAAAAAGCAAGATACGCCGGCACTTATAAGTTCTGTGCATGTGGGTGAAAAGAGAAGTTGTATTGTGGAGAAGAAGTTGAGGGAGTTGGCGACGTTGGATAAGGGCAATGTGGATCATGTGATGGACATTGAAGAGGTTCTTCATTATTATTCTAAACTTTCTTGCCCTGCTTATCTTGAGATTGTGGAGAAATTCTTCATGGAAATGTATTCTGAGTTCTTTGGTCAGGCTTCACCTGTTACACCTGACGCTGTAAGATCTAGTTTGATGCATAGATCTGTTAGGTCTTAAATTGTCCTTTTGCCTCTTTCTGAATTCATCCTTCGCACCCACATCAAACATTTTGTTTACTTGATTTTATTGTGTTTATGGATGATGATAATTGGCTTGGTGTGTCTAAATAATTTGTATGTTCAGTTATTTTATTCATCAATCAACATGGCATACTCTTGTGTTATGGGTTGTTACTCCCTTTTCTGAAAAAAAAAGTATATGCTATTTCCATTCATAAATATATGATTATATTGGGGAGGTGGACTTATTCCTGAATACAAAACCTTTCTTTGACACACTTTCATTAAACTATCTATACTGTTGATTTTCAATAAATATTAAGTAGTAGAGAGAAGAGAGGAATAAAGGTAATTTCACAATCATCGTTGAAGAAAGGAACAAGGGCAAGTGGTTATTATAATTAATTTAATTAAATTAGATACAACAACAAAGTCTTGTCCCATTACATGTGGTCGGCTAGATGGATCATATGATGCCACTGTGTTCTATCAGCAACTAACTCTTTGAGTAAATTAGATAAATAGGAGTATTTTTTACTTGTAGTTTATTTGTGCCTATAAGTATCAACTGATGAATAGAAGGTTCTTGAGAAAAGACGAATTGGATAAATAGGAGTATTTTCTTTTCATTCTTGTCATCTTTATTTGCTATATCAATTACCGTAGCCAGGTTTCGCTGAATGATAATATAATACTTCAAGTTGATGCACCATTAAGCAGTCTCCTAACACACTATTGTCAAACTTGCAAATTCACACTCCATTTTACCTTGTTTAGTCTCTACCTAACCAAAATATGTTACGAGTCACTTTGCTTGAAAACTCAATAGAACCTTGCATGTTTACATGCCGAATTAACCATTTTTACGTTTCTATCTTACAGAAATCGTGTTAACTTGCTCCAAAATTCATTTCAATTATTATTTGATCATATTAAATAATATCAACTATCAATGTTGATAAAATATAAATGTTGATACATTTAATATCAACTATACATATTTAAAATGTATTCAAGTCAAATTGTTTTTCTTTGTATTTTTATTTAATCATATACTGGAAGCACATGTTTATTAATATACGTAAGCTATTACGAGTTTATGATTTAAATCTGAGGTCTGATTTTACCTTCTTTCTGCGAGTTTAGTTAAATTCAAGAGTTTGACAACTGTTATATAGAATAAGAAATTTATTCTCATTATATGAACCCACATGTATTTATATATATCCAGTTCAACTTTTTAATGAGTGAATATCATTTGGATACCTTTTCAATTAAAAAAGAAAAATAAAAAGAATATGGATATCGAAGAAAGTATTGAGGTATGGCCACATGGGTTATAAAAAGAATATGGATATCAAAGGAAGTAGTCAAATATGGACACATGGGTTATAAAAAGAATATGGATATCAAAGAAACTAGTTAGGTGTGGTCACATCACATGGGTTACGTTATATGTTTCCGTTAGGCTTATTCCATAATGGGCCGGCCCAATGGATATGAGAATGGGCTATATTGGGGGCTTAAGGATACTATCTTCATATGACTTTTTATTTGGGTCAAGATCATGGCAACGATGCCGTTAAAAAAAGAAAGATCATGGCAATGATTGATCGAAGGCCGACATTATCTTCTTTTTAAACACAATATGGCCCAATATAAATGTTCCCTGAAATTATGAGTCAGCAAAGAAGCCCCAAATGGATGTATTGATCATGCCAAGGGATGTCTAGCTAGAGGAAGCTTAAATTGGAATATGCTCACTTCTTAATAGATATAGAATAATAGGAGACATAGGAGGACCATTCAACGCATGTGGTAGGATAGAATCACATGGTTGAATAGCGATGAGATTGGAAATGATAAAGAAGAAAAGTCCAAAGAATTGAAAATGGGAGGATTAAAGTACAGAGTCTGGAGTTCCACCAAGCATGGTAATGGTGGATCCCATGTAGAAGCAGCTAGCTACAAGGCACAGCCCAAAGGCCAAAACTTTGTTCCTTTTACCTGACCAAGCTTTTTCTTGGCACACTACTATACACAAAGATTCTATTACCATTCATTCTTATTCCTAAAGATTGGGTCGGTCCATTGCAACACTTGGAGGGAGTTTATTAGTCTGCCATTTTGTCCTTATCTGAGTTTTTGTATGCATCAGCATGATGCATGCAATAAGAAGGATATGATTTGATAGTTCTAGAGATACTAGATATGTTCCATATATTTGCCCTCTTATTTTATATTATTGGAGCTTAATTGATGGATTGTCATTTCCATTGAAAGCCCCTCTCATATTGATAGCTCTTCGTACGCATGATATAAGTCAGATCAGTTTGAGAAATCAAGACTCGTTGAAACTGAAAGATACAGATTATTGTTGACCAGTGTATATGTTAATGATTGGTGGTCCCTTACCCCATAATTATGGGTTATATCATTCTCATAGCAGTTGAGCCTAAACACATCACATCTTTGGATTGAAAAAATAACCCACAAATCTTTCACGCAACTACGCTTAGTTCACTTTTGTTCAAAGCTATGGATTGAAATTAATGAGCTATAGAGCAATGGTAAACGTTTTTGCCATGTGATGACGTAGAGATCACTTCAAATATAGCTAAGAAATATCGTCCCCTATGCTTGCAAAAGTATGATTGCTAATATCTAAGGCTCTCTAGACTACAAACATGCTCTTTGTTGGTAGAAATTAATGTGGATGATGAAGCAAATCTATATACATATAAGCGGTGCAGTATACACGTGCTTAGGTGAGAGGGTAATAAGAGAAAGAGGCAAATTAAACCAAAGGGTGGAGAGTGATGGAGAGGTTTCACGGAAGTGGAAAGTGCAACATTGTGTGTGGGATAGCTGTAAGGGTTAGGAGGGATTGGCATTAGATCATGTGGAGTGCGTAAATGATTGAAGAGGACAAGTTGGGAGGTGGGGAGTGGGGTGGTCCATGCATGGTGGTGGAAAATAGAGAGAAGAGAAGCTTGCTAAGAAAGAACAAGTGTACAAAAGATGTGAAGTATCCATCTGCAAATTCCTTTCTTAAGACCTGACTATAAATCTCAGCACAACACTACATATATAGCTAATAGCTTAATTTCCCCCTTATTCCCCACCCTCACGCCCATATCATCACACTCACTCATCACTATTATTCCTTTCTCACTTCTGACCACTCAGCTCATCATGCTCACCCATCTCACGCACACCCGCCTGCATGTCTTGCCCTTTTCACCTACGTAATACAACAGTCATCATCTCTCTCCGCGAAAACAGACAAACTCACACACACTCACTCACTATAGTTTACTAGATTTTATTTGCCGTTAATGCTGACAAATAGATTATTATTATGGGCAAGTATATCTTCTAAAGATATTAACTGTTTGATTATAGTTACTTAAGCCTCCCTACTACTTCTCTTGCATGCCCAAATAAGTAGCAATCATAGTTTGTCACATCCCAGTCAAACTTAACATTACGTCCTCTACCTTCTCGACATTACTTTCACATAATATTAGAGTAAGCAAAGTCCCACGTTGAAAAGATTTGAGTTGAATTAAGGGTATATAATGATGGGTTGAATACCATCACATTGGCTTAAGCTTTTGTGATGGATTGACTCTCTCTCATTATGTGTCATTGATCCAAAACTCTAAATCTTAACAAGACTCAATCCAGATTATTATTAGTCACGTTGTATTGAAAACACACACATATCATATGTTATCTATAAATCTTACTCACAAATGAGTTCTTCACAAAATTTGAGGACTCTTTGTAAATAAAGATTGATGTGTAATATATTGGATGATATGATCTATCAGTGCTTCTTATCTTCAGAAGAAAAGTCGTGAGATTAATTATCCTAAAGTGACATATATATGATGAGTTTGAATTTTGAATTTTGAAAATGAAAGAGGAATATATGTTATTGGCATTATGGTTGTGATGTGTTTAAAGTTTCAAAGCATGTATGAATTTGTGTAGCTGCTGCAGGAAAAAGTTAGGCAAGTGGTGATGCATATATTTCTCTTTATTCATCTAAAACTAAATTAATTGCAAATGGTCCTGCGGAATAATATATAATACCCAATTATACGGTCATTACAATAAATATCTTGGACCACGCATACAGTCAATAGCCAGTAAATTAAATTATATGAAATATATGTATGGTCCAGAATAGATTCATGATCGCTCACAGCATGTGTGCACCCATGTGTACCTATGCGATAGCAAAGCTGAACTTGGGATTCAGAGGGTGTCCATCACCTGTTATCGCTCGTTTTCAGGACCATATACTATTTCTTCTGCACTCATGTAGGCCAAACCCTCTAATATAATCCTCTTTAATTATATATTGCACTTCGTAATTAATTAAGTGCTACACAAAATATTATTGGTGGGCAAGGGGCTCTAATACCTCTATATATATATATATATATATATATATATATATATATATATATATATATATATATATATATATATATATATATACCCCAACCTTCCAGACTTTTTTTTGTAATCTCTTTAAAAACCCTAAAATAGTTTTGTTTCATAAAAAAGTCATAAAAACTTAAAATTATTACATTAACTTTTTAGTAAGATATTAAAATAGCACTCATTTTATATAGAAACTATTGACTGTGTGTGTATTCAGTTCAATGTGCGCGCGCGCCGTGTGTGTGTGTCTATATATATATATATATATATATATATATATATATATATATATATATATATATATATATATGAACATGACTCAAAAAAAATATATATATGAACATGGAAAAAAATTGTAAAGCTAAGGACCGTTTAAAGGGCATTAGAGAGTGTGCATGGGACCCTGGCTCAAAAAATAATATGCGACTCCATCTATAATTAGTCGGTCATTAACTGATTTTAACTCGATGATTAGAGTAAGAAATTTTTTGAAGTGTTTAGTATGATTGTCTTATTCTGCAGTATCGCCGTCCAACGTATAGCTTCATCGCAATCACTACATTATCATTATCACTGTCATGTACAGTACACATCAGTATATATAGGAATATTAATAATAATATTTTTATGATCATCTGCTCCTTATTACAATCACCATCATCATCATAATAATTATTGTCACATCCCTTAATTGCACCCCTAGCATGGACAACTTGTCTACAAATAACTCGGTTTACCTAAATCTTGTAGGACATGGAATCTCAATCCCATTAATTCTGGACCTAAGTTTTGAAGTGGATAGATTGTGTCCATCCAATTATCAAAAAGTACTCCGTCTATCCGTTTTTAATTATAAGATCTATATAAATAATTATTTTTATTAAATTAAATACGTTGATTATGTTAAATAGTATTGTGTTTTTTCCAAAACACACCAATTTCAATTATTTCCCCATTTTTTACTTGATTTTTGTTGGACGAAGAGCACCAATGGCAATTATAGTTTGAAAAGAAGAAGGCGTGAAAACTAGAATTAATAGGTATAGGATAAGTATCAACTCTACTAAGGGGTATGAAATTCGAAACAATCTTTTCTTGGCTCTATCCTTTTCGAAAAACAGAAATTTCAAGTATTAGTTGAAGTTCGCTTTTGCTTTAATCCCCTCCACATTTAATTAAAGCTTTAGCAGAAGTCAGATATGTAGTAATATTTGAAAAAGTTAGATATCAGGACAGCATTGATGGAATATATATAAAATCTCTTTCCAAGTAATACATTATCTAACAAAATACTTATCAATTAAGCATGGCATGATATATATTATTTTTCAATTCCATGTTTATTAGACGGGTATGTTAAATATAATGAAATTCCAATAACACATATATATCATTTGAGCTTGGGGAAATGGAGTTAAATGTTATTTTTATTATTTAGTGTCCACCGGTATTATCAACTATTTTAATCTAAATTCAACTTGTTGAAATTCTTCAACTTGATCTAACCATAGTAGTTCTATTCTTTGTTTCAACATATATTTTCATTGCTTTCAGTGAGTTTCGCTGAAAGCCATTCTATTTGCATATTCAATGTATATCAACAGAGGTAAACTTGAAATAGCCAAAAAAATGGACATAGAGTGTGTAAATGAAATTATAGCCTCCATTACGAATTAAGCAAGTTAGTGGAAATCGAGCAAATGGAAAACGGAATAGTGGGAGAAAATGAAATTTGGATGCTCAAAACTCAAAATAAAAAAAAAATGGTGGCTATAAGCTAGGCAAATGGCCATATTAAACTTGCAAATTATGATAACTTTTCTTAGATATGCTGAGCATATTTTTTATGGCTATTATATAAGCAGAGAGATAGACGCGCCCATCAAAATGATATATTAATCAAAATGTGAGAAGGAACATTAGAAAAAGGCGATGAAGATGGTCGGCAGGCAAGAGGAATTAAGGACAACTAACGATGAAATTAAAGGATGTCGTGGGTCAAGCAATCATTATTAGGCCAAACCTTGCCGGTCCTCTTCAGAGAATTGTACAAATAGTGTGTGTGTGTGTGTGTGTGATTTATTTGGAGAAGAAAACCTTTGATGTTGATAGTGTATGTTGGTGTAGGTTTGGGGATCGGATTGAGAGGGATCATGTCATAATTAACCATCTTCAGGGTTGCTAAAGATTGGATTCTTCTTTCTTATGGGCTCACCAACTCGAGCAATGTCGAAAAAAACAAAAAACACAAAACACTAACTAATCAACTCCCTCAATTATTGTCATTCTCAATAAATCCAAACCAAGTTTGATCTCTTTCTGCTTTTTTATACATGGGCAATATTACCAGGTATCAGTGTTTTGATTTTTGCGACTCCTACTTTCATCGTTAATGTCTACTCTATAAGATTCAAACTCTAAACTTCAAGAAATTTGGTAGAGCTTTACACACATCTAAGACAACTATGTCTTGGTAAGTTTTATCTCTTCTTTGCACTATGTTGTTTTAGACATTTAGATAACTCACAATTACACGTTCTTCTTACATAACATTGGTTAGTAATTAATTATAACAAAAAATATATACATCTCCTTTTTATGATAACGAATTAAAACACATTGAATGGATCCGAGGCAAACTTTTGGAAACACAGTGCATATTCATCAACTAATTCACAAATTAGTAATTTTACTCTAAAATGTGTTTTTTCCTTTACTACATTTCCATTTATGTTCAGTTCCATTTGGCCGGAGTATTCTAAATATAAGATTTATTTACCCACTTTAATTAGATTAAGAATGTTAGTTTTTAAGGTAATTGAAATCATATGATATTACCAAAACTCTTTAATAATTTACCTTTATTTCAATAATCTCTTTCTTGTTTAATTTATAAATTATTGATGAGCATCAGTGTGTGGGTGTGTCGGTGTGTGTGTGAGAGAGAGAGAGAGAGAGAGAGAGGGGAGAGGGAGAGGGAGAGGGAGAGGGAGGGAGGTGTGTGTGTGTGTGTAACTATGCATAAATCAGTTAACTGCAAGATGACACAGTGAAAGCTCAGTGTGATGATTGATCAATAAGAGAAGATGTGATATATATGTATATATATCTTGTCCTTTCACGCTCTTTCTAGCTTCTAGCTACCTCCTACTTTGAATTACAAACGGCTGGCCCCTACCCTTCTTCATCTTTGGATTCTGAGTTTAATTAATTAGTACACATACAGTTTCTTCATGTGCAAATAGGACTTCAATTTCAACCCTAACTTGTCATGCATTTATTAGACCCGGCCATTATAGTCCATCTATATATGAATGGTTTTTCTAGACTTTGAAGAACCAAAGTTAGGTGGTCCGATCGATCCATATCTTTATGACGATGGAAAGATAAAAAAGGATACAAAGATATCAAATGAGTAAAAGCACAAGTTAAGTCTATAAAAAAGGGGTCAACTAAGTTCTTGTTTCCACTTTGTGAGACTGTTGGGAAAGAGAATATACTAGACAATTTTACCCCTACTTTATACAAAGAGACTTATTTAAACACATGACCTCAGACCCCATGACAAGCGAGCTTACAGTTGAGTCAAACCGACTCTTCACAAGTTAAATCTATATTGAAAGGAAAAGGACAAAAAAAAAGCTAACCCTTCGGAAGAAGTTAACAAAGATGAATATAGAGGGGGGTGCAATAGCTTTCAAACTCATTGGAATGAGACCTTTTTGTAGCCTAATGGACTTTTTCTTTTTATGTCATCGTTTTTATTTTATTTGCTCTCTCTTTTCGAACGCCTTTTTTGTGCATTATGGTTTCCATCAGAATAAGACGATAGATGGTCCCCAGGCTAGCTAGGCTAGGTCCAAGCTTTTACTTAAGACATAACTAGAGTTATGTTCATCTCCAATAAGTGCTTCATATGTAACAAAACCAAGGTCAAATATATGATAAAAACATAGCCCCTCCATTCTTAAATATAAAGATAGTTCGTTGAATTTTTTGGATAATCATAAAAAAACTAAATAAGGTAATTAAAAATTGATTTTCCTAAATTTCTCTCTAAAGTAGTTTATTTGACTTATAAGTTAACATATGATCTAATAATATACAAAAAATGTTATGATTGAGTGATTCATTTTACTTTCTTAAAATTCTTCAAAAAATTCAACTATTTTTTATATTTAGGAACGAAGGGAGTATCACATATAATTTCTATGAACTCAGAGCATCATACATATGAGACTACGTGATGTTATAAATCTCTTAATTGTAAAAATCCAAGAAAAAACATTTAGCTAACGACAATGTACAAGATATACACATCTATATATAACAAGATGACAAAACAAGCAAGTAAATAATACCAATCCCACCTAGTTAAGGGGAAAATACACATAAATACAATCAAATCTCTCAATCTTTTTTTTCTCATAACTATCAACTCTCTCAATCTAGTATACACTGATAAAACCCTAGTTAGTTTTGTGAATGGACGGATGGAGAGGAATCGCACATCGTAGCTATATATGCCTTTTCTTTTTTCATTTTTCCTTTTCTTGTTCTTTTCCTCATCGTCAATATTGTTTCTTTTTCTTCCTTTCGGAGTATGATGAACTCAAATGAAGGGACGAGTGTTTGGGCAGAAAGCATTGTGTGAATGACACGTCGTCGAATGAAGAAGGGCGATGACCTTTATCTTTTTCTTTTTGGTGGTCATTGTTTCTTTTTTTCCCTAATCGAAAAATAATACAATATATTAATTATGTATTGTGTTGTCTTTGTGGTAGGATAATGCAAGTGGAGGATTGAACTTGATAACATGGTGGTGGGTGGCTTCTACAGCTTTCCAGCAATGTTCAATGTCTTCTGCTATTCGCTTTGCATCAATGGAAGCTCCAAGGAGGCCACGTTTAGTGAATCCCACTGAATAAAGTCCGTTTTCACCTTTCCATCCACTAGGAAATTCTTTACGGGGCATCCCATCTTTCTCATTAAACATTTCACTCTCCTGTTTGTCACAATAATGTATAAAAAGATTCATTAATCACCTTATAATATTAGTTACGACCAAGATAGTAGGCGTGTGAATAAGTAGTCGTGCAGGTGAAATAAGGGGCGGCTACACTTCTGTTTATCTTTTAGAAGAACAAGTGAAAAGCTTTTATTTAAAAATTTTATGTTTCTATCAGAAAAAGTACCGATATATACTCTTAAAGACTATATAAACATAAAATACCCTAGGCAAATTCGTGTCCTTCTTGAAAATAAAATTCACACTGAAACTTTTTTTCATTTTAATCAGTTTTCCTTTATTCTATTGGAAAATTTGAAATATAATTAAATTGAAGAACTTTAAAATAATTAATCAATTAATTAAAATCTAGGAGATTAATAGAAATTAAATTATATACATAGAGGCTTAGGTGTTTGTGATATTTTAATCTAGATATTGTATGTAGTAGATAAGTATATAGAAAAAGAACACACACAGTACAAACTCATATAAATATATATATATACATATATGCACAGCGTCTCAGCCAATTTTTGTCACTTAGCGTTTTTGTATACAATATTTAATTTGACTATATAGAGTGTGTGTGTGTCTATATATATATATATATATATATATATATATATATATATATATATATATATATATATATATATATATATATATATATATATATATATTCTCTGTGTGTGTGTATTCTGTAAATTTTGTACGTGTGTATATCTGCAACGCATGAATAAAATTCAGCGAGATAAAAAAAATAAAGATTGTGGATTTTTTGGAAGCTTGTAAGTGATATTTGAAATTTGAAACTCAACCTGCCCTCTCTTTTCTTCTTTGTGTCTATTTCATACACTGAGCGTAATACCTTAATTAACTAGCTAGGAGGTAAAATTTAAGGATATGAATTTGTTATTTAATGCATTTAGCAGATTTTATGAGGACACGTCAAGTGATCCTATGACAATTCAACATAAAATGTACATATTTTCCCCCTTTTTCCAGAAAAATAGACTCCACAAGTTTTTTTTTAAAAAAGAAATGAATTTTTTCTTAATGAAGCCTAATTAATCTGAATTAAAAGCCTCTAACTTTAGCCCTCAAGAAAAACGTTTCAATTGATTTACCTAACATTCTCTTCTCTTGGCTTCAACCCCAATAGATATTCCCAATATCCAAAACATAAAAAGTGCCAAAAGTATATACACACCAAACAGAGAACAAAAAGGAATCACCTTTAACCAAGAGGGTACATTACTTCTGTAACCAGTCGCCAGAATGATGGCATCGAACTTCTCTACTTTACCATCAACAAACTCCACTTCATGCCCCGTTAGTCGTGAAATTCCCCGGCAAACCTGTTTCATATATACATCCATTCCACAAGTAAAAAATTTGCGCCGACAAAAAACATAGGAAAAAGAGACAACGTATAAAATTTGAGGTTCAATAATTATGACAATAAAACACACACACACACACATAATATATTATATATATTATTCTAACCTTAATATTGCCGCATCTGATGTGAGCAAGTGTACCAACATCCAAAACTGGCGTCTTGCCGTTCAAATTTTTGAGCTCAAGAGGTCCAATTTTGGGTCGATTAAGTCCATATTGAGCTGTATCTCCGAGCATGATACGTGACATGAGAAGCAAAAATCCATCTACAAACCTTATAGGGAACCACTTGAGCAAAGACATCGATAATCCAAAAGTTGATCTCCCAAACATCTGCTGAGGCAAGATATGCACCTGCAAAGCAATCAAAAGAGAATTTTCATAAAACAATTAAAAATGGTAAGCATGGCACGAGGGCTAATCAAAACCGCTCTATCAAATAAGTTCTCAGATGTATTCCGAAAACCCTGACAATCTAGTTGAAGATCTTGAGCAGGTGCACATGCGCCTACGGATTCCAAGAAAAGTGAATCCACATGTTTATAAATATATATAATCCTTTTTTAGGATTATTGGTATATATAGTAATGACTTTAAACAACTGAACATTTAAAATCAATTAACAGAGGTTTCCAGCGTGAATGAGAGTTTTAAGTTTTGAGACTTGGGAAACTAAAGCAATAAACTAAATAGGAAAATTGGTCGATCATGTCAGGCCTCGAATTTAAATTAGTCTAAGCCTGTAGAGTTTCTTATTACAAAGGGCTGACCTGGGATTCTGGATGCATATACAACAAAAAAATAATGAGTTTGAGAATGAGTATATGAGCTCACCGTGTCTCTAACCACAAGGGAAGGGTGAGCATTATGATCACAAAGGTCCAAGCAGACTTCCATGCCGGAATTGCCACAACCAACCACTAGGACTTTTTTGCCAGAAAACTCACTACCTCTCTTGTAGGAGCTACTGTGTAATACAGGTCCTAAGAAATCACCCATGCCTTCAATTTGAGGCACTATGGCCTCTGCATTCTCTCCTGTGGCCACTATGAGCCATTGGCAAATAAATTCTTGCTGGTTGGTCTTCACTCTCCACAAACCAAACCTATGTTCAAACTCTGCGCTTATCACCGTGTTGTTGAAGGCTGGTTTGATGGAAAAGTGATGAGCATAGGCCTTTAAGTAGGCAAGAAATTGTTGTTTGGTTGGATAGGAAGGGAAATCCTTGGGAAAAGGCAAGAGAGGGAGTTGGCAAAATTGTTTGGGAAGGTGAAGGCGAAGGCGATCATAGGTCTTGAATTCCCACATTGAAGCCAAACAATGGGATCTTTCAAGGATGAGACTTGGAATTCCTTTGTGTTTAAGGCAGGCTGCGCAGGCTAAGCCAGATGGACCAGCTCCCACTATGACTGGTCCACGAACCCACACTAGCCTTCTTTTATCCATCGTCTTTACCATTTGAGCATCATAATCGTGCACTCTTTTGCCTTCTATCTCTTTCATGTACTCTTCCATCATCAGATCACCACCTGCCACAAATTAATATCACTGACAAATCAAAGGGTGAATTGAAGTTTCAAGAATTATAGGATTTCTGGGTTTTGGGAAGAATATGGAGCGTGGTTATGAGGGTTTGAATTGAGGAAATGAAATTAGTATTTTTCAAAGCTGATTGGAGGGGGAAGCGGGAAAAGATAAGGAGTATTGAAGAAAGTAAACCACAAGGGCAGAGCTAGGAGGTATAAATGGATTATGAAGAAAAGATAGCTAGCTAGCGACCTATTTTTAGTTCGGATGGTGTTTGAGGAGGGATTTTGGAAAGAGGTTGTGGATGGTATGGGTTTTGGTTTAGTGATGAGTGTGTACATGTTTATATATGAACTGGTTAGCATGTTGTGGTCAGGAGTGTTGAAGGCGTTTGGTTGTGTGGGACATGTTTATGTTAGTAATAATAATAGCTAACATTGACCAACAACAACCTTTCATCTACCCAAAATAACATATGCACAGTGTGGAGTGAGGGAGAGCACAGGCCCTAGCTATAGCTTATAAGGACAAGAATTCTATTTGATTGCGGTTAAACGTGGATAGAGACTTGTAAACGTTTAATTTGTAGGCTCGAGTACAACTGTTTGAGAAAACCACGCACTAAAACTAAAGCGGATTGTAAGGGTTATTAGTGGAACTCAAGGCATTGTAAAGCCATTTTTTCAACGAAAACTTTTCGACTTGGAACTCATGACAATATATTCCTTGAGATCAAAGGTTGCTCTAACTATAGCATTTTACTCGGCCGCACCCCTGCCTGCCAGCCCCTCCACAAGTTGCCTTAGCTTCTTTGGCCGTTTCCGCTCTCAATAAATACTACTATAGTAGTTAAAATTGGGAACTCAATTCCTCGGTCCAATGTAGGACTCATCATGACAATGGACTGCAAAGGGGTTGAGTGAAGCTCTTTAGTGTGGAGCATTTTGAGCATTGATTCTTGAGAGGATACACCACTAGAAAAAGTAAGTTAGTTATGTAATTATGTGTGTATAAAAAGATTATGTCGTTAGATTTGAACGATTTTGAAGTTGATAGGCGTTAGTTTGGGACTCTAAATTGTTTTTATGTTAGGTGAATTTTCATTAATATTAGTTGAGCGTTAGATTTGAACCTTAGACCCTAATTATATGTACTGTATAATACTCCCTCCGTTCCTAAATATAAGACCTAGATAACTTTTTTTTTGGAAAGATTAAGGTTGCGAAATAAGTTATTAAATGATGACATATTTGATATCTTTTAAGATTATCCATTAGTTTATAGGTAAAATAAATTAGTTTAAGAGAAAAAATTAGGTAAATCAATTTATAATTAACTTACTTTTTTGCTTTTTTTAGGATTTTTCAAAAAAGTCATCTAGGTCCTATATTTAGGAACGGAGGGAGTACTACCTCCGGTCCTAAATATAAGACTTAATTGACATTTTTTTGGGGATGTTAAGTTTGCGAAATAAACTATAAAATCAAGACACATTTGATATATTTTAAGATTATCCATTTGATTATAGGTAAAATAAACTAGTCTAAGGGAAAAATTAGGTAAATCATCAATTTATAATTAACTTATTTTACGTTTTTAGAATTTTCCAAAAATGTCAACTAGGTCCTATATTTAGGACTAGAGGGAGTATAATTTAGTGACATAATTTGCTTCATCCTTAACCTAAAAAATCAACTTAATTTTAAGATTGTGCAGGTTACTTAATGAATGGAAACAATTGGGGAGGATGAGAATGTAGATAGTTAGGTTTCAAAAATATGATGGCATGATGACAATGATTTTGCCATGCCCAGGTTCAAATTATGAAAGTGAAATTTTCAGCTAGGACATAGTTCTCGTGCAATAAATCGTCACCTCACAAAACAAATCGCTGGGGTTCATTTCCTAAAACCTGCTAGTCAAATACTCCTTCCGGTCCTAAATATAAGACCTAATTGACTTTTTCTGGAAAATCCTTTAAAAGGCAAAATAAGTTAATTATAAATTGATTTACCTAATTTTTTCCCTTAAACTAATTTATTTTACCTATAAACTAATGGATAATCTAAAAATATATCAAATATGTCATGATTTAATAACCTATTTCGCAACCTTAATCTCTCCAAAAAAAAGTCAATTAGGTCCTATATTTAGGACCGGAAGTAGTATTAATTAATTGAATACGTTAGTCGTGTGTGTGTAGCCATGTAGGTTACACTTAACTCCATTTTGACCCTCGCTTTTGATATAAAAATAAAACTTATATTAAGCCTTGGTACAGGTATAGCGGAAATAATCATATAACGAACATTAATTATCAGTCACCATTCAGTTATGTTTCAACTAACCCAACTAATTATAAACTAAACACATGCATAATTGGCCTAAACCTTAGTCGACAAAAAATAAAAAACTTTAGGCCTAAACAGTACATCCATGATCTCAAGCGCTTCACTCGCAAACTGAGCCACACTTAATAATAATCTCCTTTAAAACATGTGGACACTAACAAAAGAAGTATTAGAGATGCTAATGGTTTCTATGAACCAACGTGATCAGGCTACATGTGGATGCCTGATTAGAGATGAATATATATATATATATATATATATATATATTATATATAAATAAATATTTATATATATATATATATATGTGTATCTATATATATATATATGTATGTATGTATGTATGTATGTATTAAATCTTAGATTATGGGATTTACCAAAAAAAAAAAAAAGAACGAGGCTATACCTTCCCAGGACATTTGCAACGGCATAATTTTATTGCCAACACTCTGCTCAAGTTGTATAAATCGTTTTCAAAAATCATCAAAAATTGAAGATCTCAAATATTAAAATTTGGAAATTGGATAAAATCGTCTCTCGATTGGCCCACAACTGAGAAATAAAAAAAATCTTATATAGAAACCCCTCAAAGAAATGAAAAAAATATTATCATGATGTGTGATTGGTTAGTCACTTTGGAATAGGATTCTTTTTTACACCAATGTTTTTTATAACAAGGTGGGAGATTTGAACTCATTACCTACCTTATAACTAGAGTTGAAAATAATTAGAGGTTGATATATGCTAGGTTGGGATAGCTTTAATTTAGTTAAACAGGTCTAGACCTAGAACAAAAATGTGAAGATCAAAACTTAGGTTTGGCCTTATATAACTTTTTTTGTTTGCCTAAGCTCGAGTACTCAAATATAGACCTTGAAGTATACTTGAAAACTTCTACAACCGATCCCATATATTACCCTTTAAATATATTTAATTAAAAACCTATGTATGTCTTAGAAAGTCTTTATTGTATGTCTCAACAGAAAGTCTCTATGGCAACAGAACTAGATATTTACTAATCGATTACAATATTTTATTTTTTATTTATACATTTAACTGAAAGAAAACTCCAAGTTGTAAACTATGTTTTGCGAAAATCATATAAATAAAAAGCAAATTAGCTCTCTCTCTCTCTATATATATATATATATATATATATATATATATATATATATATATATATATATATATAACTAAAAGGAGGAAGAAAGCAAAAAGTGGTGAACAACTACTAACAAATGTATAGCGTGTGCCTTAAGAAAATTACGACATGATTACCTAAATAGGCCTATTATTTGGCTTGAATATGAGTTTGAGCTATTTACTAAATATGCTAAGCTTCATGTAGAACAGACCTTAACCGCTTTTAAATGCATGGTATATTATTAGCCCACCAAACAAAGTTTTGGGTTTTTGGAATTAAGCTCCTCAAATGGGTTAATCATTGCACTTGTTTGTTAATGGAACCATCAAAAAGTGGCAATAAGTTGAGAGGGTCAACATAGTGTTCATCATATCCTAAATGACTAGTGAGTTCAGTTTCGTTGATTCAAGATTCTTCGTGATGTGAATCCCTTCGAACGCGTGCACAATAAAAGCCCTTTTCATGATTTCCTGTTTTAGTTTCTTTATTCATCAGATTTCTTCCCTTTTTCTTCACCTCGGTGGATTCTGCTTTATCAGTCATATACCTTTCATGCTTTCAAGTTTTCATAAAAGCTGTACTCTTCCTGTATCAACCTCCTCTTGCTCCTATGAACAAGATATGTACTTTCTTGGTTAATTCGAAAGCAACTGCTAAACGACGACAAAATGTTAAACACACACCCCCCCCCCCACAAAAAAAAGGTTTTTTTTTTTTAAATTTCTCTCGAAGCTCAAGGAGCTAGTATAACATATGTATTATAATGTATGTACTCCTTTTTTTAAAAAAACAATTTGTTAATTAAAAACATGCAATAAGGAGAATATATATTAGGTTTCACACTCATAAATTAACATCAATGCAATTTATAAAATATATTTGGTAAATAATTGCATTTAGTGTGCCCTACCAAATTTTATAATATAATTATTATTACATGCCTTACATATTCTCGCAAGCTTTTTTCTGTTGTTCTGGTGTTTTTTACTGCTAAAAAGTTGTACATATATTTTGTTATGTATTGCATTATATTTTTCTTTCTTTTTTTCTCAAGTCAAACTTGAATAACCTCAACACAAAATGGGTCATGAAAAAAACCCTACATTAATGGCATAGGGTGTACATGTGTCTATATATATATATATATATATATATATATATATATATATATATATATATATATATCCTGACCCTGGCCCCTCAACAATTTGTGTCTATATATATATATAGGGTGTACATGTGTCTATATATATATATATATATATATATATATATATATATATCCTGACCCTGGCCCCTCAACAATTTGTGTTTGTCTGACTCTATCATATATAGGTTGCCGATTAATTATTGCTTGAATGCTCTTTGGCTCTCTGATTTCTCCAAAAGGAGAGAAAATTAGAGTGGTTGATTGGATGTCTCAACTTTCAAGAGGTACATTTGTATGTTGCATGGTCAACTTCTAAGTAAACAAAAGTACCATGAAGAGTCATGTAAAGTAAACTACTATGCTTATGCACCATGAGGCTTAGAGAAACGTTTTACGCCATTCATGGTGCTCATGATCATGACCTTAGACTCTGACAAATTGTTCGACCTACACACCAGGCCCCTGCATGCTCCTTTCAGCAACCCTACACAGTCTCTTGCATGTTAATTTCCTGAAGCTTCAATTATTAAAATCTCAATATTAAAGTGGTAAAGATATACTCCCTCCGTTCCTAAATATAGGACCTAGATGACTTTTTTGAAAAATCCTAAAAAAAGCAAAAAATAAGTTAATTATAAATTGATTTACCTAATTTTTTCTCTTAAACTAGTTTATTTTACCTATAAGCTAATGGATAATCTAAAAAGATATCAAATATGTCATCATTTAATAACCTATTTCGCAACCTTAATCTTTCCAAAAAAAATTATCTAGGTCTTATATTTAGGAATGGAGGGAGTATATAATAATAATGTCCACACAGTTAATAGAGGAAAAGACTGATGAATTGTGCAGAGAATAAATGAGGAATATGGTCCCTATGGAACTAATTATAGGTTTAATTTTTAGTCATCCCGCAGAAGTGATTGCAAGTAGATTAATAAAAAAAGTCATGATAAATATAGTAAAGTGCATGGGGTGGACTCTATGGTCAGTTAAATAATTAAGCATCTACTCTTTAAGTCAACTTATAAATAGCAGAAGGCGTTGCTTTAGGTTAAAGGAGTACAGTTTTAAATTATAAACAGCCATAAGAAGGCGTTGCTTTAGGTTAAATTAAAGGAGTACAGTGTTAAATTATTAAAAGCCATATACATCAAATTAAATTAATCAAAGACTAGTCTATTCATTGATTAGATTTATTAGCAGTAGCACCTGAGTACTGTCGTCTCCATGATTAGTTTGAATTGGAAGGGCGTTGATCGATGCACACACCTTATTATTATATACAACACATTATCAGAGATGTGTCTAAACTTTTTTATGTATGTGCATGCGCTGAAGCAAAACGCTAAATTTATAATATATTTTTACCTACCTATACTCGAGAGTTTACATAAAGCTGCAATAACTTGATCTGTTTCCTAAGCCTATGAGGTTAGACAGGTTTATTTCCCTTTGAAGTATTTTGGGTTAAAGTTCATTTACAAACTATTTTGAAAGTTCAATTTAGCCTACAAACAATAAGTGGTCTCATTCTGGCCACTAAACAATAAAAAAGGATTCAATTTGGCTACGGGACGGAAAATACTAAAATGCCTTTTACTACTTAATTAATAAAATTTTTGAGGATGTAGGTCCCACCTTTAAAAATAAAAAAACACTCACCCTACCCCACCTCACCTCTCTCTTTCTCTCTCTCCTCCCTCCTTCCCCTCACCCTCACCGACCACCGTCCCCTCCCACTTCTTCCTCTTCCTCCTCCCACTTTCCTCCACACACCACCACTCAAATCAACTCCACCCGCCATCTCTCTGGAAAACTTCGCCACCAACACACGCAGTTCTCCCCCTCCGTCGGGCAGTCACCAAACTTTCCAGATTTTGAAGTTGAAGCCGAAAAAGAATGAGAAGGGTGAATAGTAATACACACTTAAAAATATAACAAGAATGAGAAAAATTGCTCCATTCATGCTTGAACGTGATCCCTCTTAAATTTCACATACCCACATCATAATTTCATCGAATCACTTCTTACTCACATCCCTCAGCCAGACAAACTAACTAAGAAAAATGTATACAGAAATGTGGCAGAGAGTGACTATGGTGGTGAGGTGATGAAGGTTCAGAAACGAAAATGAGAAAGGAATGATTTGAGTGGTGGTGTGTGTAGGAAAGTGGGAGGAGGAAGAGGAAGAAGTGGGAGGGGACGGTGGTGGGTGAGGGTGAGGGGAAGGAGGGAGGAGAGAGAGAAAGAGAGAGGTGAGGTGGGGTAGGGTGAGTGTTTTTTTATTTTTAAAGGTGGGACCCACATCCTCAAAAATTTTATTAATGAAGTCTTAAAGGGCATTTTAGTATTTTCCAGTAGCCCGGTGGCTAAATTGAACCCTTTTTATTGTTTAGTGGCCAGAATGAGACCACTTATTGTTTGTAGGCCAAATTGAACCTTTCAAAATAGTTTGTATGCCTAAATGACCTTTAACCCAAGTATTTTAGGTGTATTTAATTGTAAGTATATGTTTTGCTAGCATTGCTTATTTTTAATTAATAGTGTGTGCGTGTGTATGTTAACAATATAAATAGGGCAAAAACGCTGATCTAATAATTAACTATTTCACTTTGGGCAAAAATAATAAATGACTATTCTGCGGTGTATAAATAATAACCAACTTTGTGATCCGGTGCAAAAATAATAAAACCGGTACTAAATGTTAATTTGTAGTTTTTGTGGAACTTTTCTGATATTATTTTCTAAAGTAAAACTATATACCTTTTTACCCCCTCACAATTAAAACTCAATCATTCTTCCTTCTGCCCTTCATCTTCCCATACTAACTAGTATCAGCAAGATTTTGATTGAGAGGGGCAAAAATGTATTTTTCACTTTGAAAATAATATAAGAAAGGTTCCACATGACTACAAATTAACATTCAAGGCCGGTTTTATCATTTTTGCAATGAGTCACAAAGTTAGAAATTATTTATGCACCGCGAAATAGTCATTTATTAGTTTTGCCTAAACCGAAATAGTTAATTATCATATCAGCGCTTCTGCCCATATAAATAAGACCTGTTAGGGCTCACTGGATCAAAAAATAATCTCAGAAGAGTCTACATATAGAGTACCTAACGTAGCATTCCTAGCCTTTACGAGTACTTAATATGCTGATGATCATGATCACTTCAATGTCCAGGGGTATTAATTTATTCTGTTTAATGCAATTTGATTGTTGATCAACCTTTGAAGCATACTCGTGTTCTATGTAATAAATAAATAAGCAAAATCTGGTATTTTGATCTATTAGTACACTCCAGTCTAACCTTAGAGTTGGTCAGATTTAGTCCAAGTAATGAATGCCATGAAATCCGACGGGACTAGAGCTGACTAATTGGTCAGGCTTGGGAGGATTCTCGACCCAGCGACAAGACCACTTGGTCTAGCATATATGCTATTACCTTTTTTGTTTTTGCCATGGCATATATGCTATGAGTTATGACCGTAAGTGATTTTTTAAAATTTATTTTATAATTTAGATACTGCTTTTTTTTTATTTAACATTATTGGTAGGGAATCTTTGTGGATTTACAATTAAGGTTTCTTCTATATGATCGTAGGTGCTATTATTATCTTATTTGCATTCATCAAATTTAATTATTGGTCTCACGTAAAAAAGAAAGTAAAAGAAATAGTAAATTTAAGTTCCTAATAAATTGTCTAGATCTATCCATTGCCTATTGGAAAAACCCTAAAGTCTCACATCCTAAGTATTAGATGTAGGTTAAACCTATGTAATATAGGTTTAGTTTCACCACATACGTTGACTTAACATTTTGCCATGTAATAACAAAACATAATATATGCATTCCAAAATATAATTCGGTTATAACCGAATAACTAAAACCGAATAACTAAAATATGAAAAAATTCTCATATTTTTCTTTTAATATATTAAAATTCTAAACATAAAAATGTACCTTGTTTTTCTTTTTTTAATTTTAAAAATGAATTTTCATATATCATTCATTGATATTAATTTTTGCGCAAATGTGCAAAAATGATACTAAACTTTACCCAAAGGTGCGTTTGTAATACTAAAGTTTCGTGAAGGTGCAAAAATAATACCCAACTTGGGGTCCATATGCAAATATAATATTTTCAGTTAAGGGAAATAAAATTTAGATAGAAAAGACTCTTATGTCCCTCATTAAAGTATTCTCTTCTTCAACCTTGGATGGAATTTAATGAGGGGCATAAACATCTTTTCATATCTAAATTTTATTTTCCTTAAGTGAAAATACTATATTTGCACATGAACCCAACTTGGGTACTCTTTTTTTTATAATAACTTGAGTACTCTTTTTGCATCTTGCGAAACTTAAGTATTAGAAACGCTTCTATGGGCAAAATTTAGTATCATTTTGCACCTTCGCCCTTAATTTTTTTTTTTAAACTTTCATTATGCTTTTTTTATGTAGTAATGTTGACTACTTTTTTTGTATTTTATATTTCCTAAAAATCTTATATTATATTTCTACTTTATATATTGTATAATCTTATTTGGGTTCTTGTTAAGGTTGTTAAAGTTATAATTTGCAAATAATTTTACTTATAATTAAATATAAAAAATCAAATTTAATTATGGAAAAAATTCAGCTTTTCGGATAAAAATCTAAACCAAACCAAATTATTTTGGTTAATTCAGTTTGGTTACCGAAATAATTCGTTTTCGGTTTATTTTTATGATTTTAACATTTCAGTTTTCGGTTAATTTATTTTCTACCAAAAAACCGAACCAAAAACGGAATGCTCACTCATACCCATGACATATTGGCTTGATGAAATTTTTTGGTGAAATGATAAGACTCAATATAGTTATATATGTCTTCGATTATCTTTGATCCTATTATATTGTACCAAACTTAACTATAAGCAGTCAAACTCTGTTACTCTAAAATAAAAATACTATACTTTGACTGGGAACTCTGGTATGTGTTGCAACCCTGGTTGTCTGCTATATGGATTCACTTTATTTTTAAAAAAATGGTATGTGAAAGAAAATAATTGGTTTTGCTGCCTCATTTTGCTCCAGAATGTCAAAAATACTACACGCACAAAGTTTTATTCTTATTTGGAGGATCGAATGCTGTTCTATTTCAAACTATTCTCATTTATTGTATCGATCACCATAAATGCTGCCCACTGGACGGATTATAACAGAGCTTCTATTCAATAATCATCAATCACTACCTAATTAAGAATTCATTTTTGTATATGAACATGATCTGATTCCAGTTTTTTACATATATATGTGGACGCGCTACTTTTTGATTAACTATATTAATGAGGACAAATCTATATAAAGATAAATTAGGAATTTGTAGGGATTTTTTTGGGATGCGGCTAAAAGAAGAGGCTTTATTAACTGCGCAATAAATCATCAGAGCGTGTAACCTCTTCATCTGGAAATCTTTGATCTTAGATAGGAAGCAACTTTAAACAGTTGAAATTAAAATAGTTTTGTGATTACAAGCAACGGAAGGGCAACTATCATAACTGTCATTGGTTAGCTTCAATCAATCAAATAAAGGGCCAAAAGTTAAGTTCAACTTTCGACTTTTCGACCAAGTGTGGTGATTGGGACTGTATGTCATGATATCTAATTAACTTAAAAGTTCGAAAGAGAATATAATTACCTTTTACAATGGCCTATGGTTATTCACTTCTCTTTCAATCAACCTATACTAATTCTCTTCTTCTCTAGAAGAACTTTAATTTTAAAATGCCAATATATAAAGTAGTTTATATATATACCTTTAGCTATATATGTATATGTATGCCCCTAGTTCGTTTCTTCTTTTGATTAGTGAGGGAATATTTTGATTTATTGATGCCTAGGCAAAAAAGATTCAGGTAGAAATCGTTTTTTATGGATTGTTTTCACAGAAAAAACTTCTTTGGGCCCGATTAATGTCGGTTACTGTGAGCTTTAATAATTAAGTTGGCCCATATATAGTAAAGTGGTGGTGGGAACAATAAACTTATTTTTAATAACAAAATGAACTGAGGATGGAAGCATTTATTTGTTATAAAATACTTTTTTGTTGACAAGTTGATGGTTTGCTTAGTTAAATATGTCAATAACATTCATTAAATCACCGCATGCTATAATACTTCAGATCCCTCCACTCAATCAAACCCAATCAGGGCTTTATCCGTTAAAGTGATGTAATGTGGGTTCAAAGAAATGGTTAAGTAAGCCTGCATTATCTCCAAAGACGAATTATGGGAGGGATAATCATGAACTAAAACAGGGTCGTCTGGTGAATACTTTTGGGAAAATTAATTTGAAGTCCCTCACAAGGGACTTAATACTAGAAAAGTCTCATAAACTCTTTAAATTAAAGTAGGGTCCCAAGCAACCTCACTTTAATATATTCTAAATGTTAAAAGACTGTTTTACCCCTTAGCCTATTAATTTTTCATTCCCTACCCATGGGGTTGTTATGCGTGTCCATACCCTCATTAATCCCTGCCCATTAACTTGTTAGAGGAGTTGTCATTACATTTAGAGGGTCGGTCATGACCTTGTTAGAAGTGCCCATGAACTTTTCAATCTCTGCCCATGGGGTCGTTAACTGTGTTCATTGACAAATCCTTGGATTTGTATGTTTTTATTGTGTTAACTTGAGGTTATTAACATTTCAAAGATGCAATATTGGTTCATTTATGCCTAATTGAATATAGACCTTTAAGTAAAAATTAGTTTAGGAAGTGAATTAATTGGCCTAACTTATGAATTTAATTTGTTAATTAATTTTGAGAGCCAATTGATCTATTTCTTTCCCTTATTTCGCTTTTAGGGTCGTTCAAGGACCAAACATGGAGGAGACTAGATGGGAAAAAGCAAGGAAAAATGGGGAAAACCTGGAAAATCAAGCTGCTGGACGAATTTAGAAAACTACAGAAAGGACCTCAAATTTCAGAAATTTCAGTTTAATCCAAGAAACATAATTACAGTTTAGTCCTCGAATTTCAGAAATTACACCGAGGTCCCACCTGCGAACTACTACTTCCGGATTCGATTTTTTGCTGATTTTTGACTCATTTCACCTCCCATTTGGACCCAAACTCAAACCCAATCATTAAGCCCAAGTGCCTATGCATATTAGATGAAAAAAATTAGGTTAGAAAGAAAGTTTTGGGAGTTGGGTGCTCCCTCAAAACCCTAGTTCTCTCATCTTCTCCATCTCTTCCTCCATCACACTCGCATTTTCCTCACATTTTCTTTTCACCTTCCACCTTCCACCTTCCTTCCTCATTCCATGCCTCAATAAAGTTCCTCCTTACTCTTGGAGTTGATGAGAAGTGGCTTGAGCTTTGGTTCTTCAAAGGGGAGTCCCAATTCCTTTCCTTTCTCTTTATATTTTTTATTGCCTAGTTTAGGTTACCATTTATGTTTTGAGATTGGACTGGATTTGGTTGTTATTGTGGGTATTTGTGATTTTGGTTTGTAATGAGAGATTTGTACTCATCAATATACATGGTTATGTATATGTTCTTTATGGTTTATTTGATATCATTCTATTTATCCATGATATTGATAGATATTTTGATTGAATTGAATTATAATTGAACCTAATGCATTACAAAGCACTAATCACACTCTAGGGTAATTAATAATGTCTATTTGAATGAGTTCATGAGACTAGGCATTAGACTTACCGGTTGGTGAGGTTTGGTACCTTAGGAAACCTAGAGAAAACTCAAATGTGCTAAGGGGCTTAGCAATTTCTAGTTAGTTGTGGTTCCACTAATTAGGTAATTGGACTCATGGGTTCATGAGGTTTGGTAAATTAGGAAATTAGTGCATTAAACTCCCCGAAAATCCTTAGAAAGCTATGATAGCCATTGAAATTTAATTCCAAGAGCACTTCACTTCCACTTCATCCGTTTTACTAAAAATACAAAAAATATTTATTTGTTTTGCACCCTTCATTCTCATATTTAAAAAATCAACAAAATATATTTTCTTCACTCAAATTCATCTCGCATTACATATAATTTACTAGGTTAGTTAGATTAAACAAGGCTCCTTGAGAACGATACCCGGGGTAACTTTCGCTTACCTTGAGGTCCTAAAATTTCTTGAAGGACTAGGCCCAAGGCACACTACACCGATCCTCAAATTGGTGTCCTTCACTCATGCTCTCGTCAATCCCTGCCCATTAACTTGTTAGAGGAGTGGTCATTACATTAAGGGTCGGTCATGACCTTGTTAGAAGCGCTCATGAACTTGTCATTCTCTGCCCATGGGGTTGTTGCGCGTGCTCATGCCCTCGTTTTAACTCTGCCTATTAACTTGTTTACTTAGGCTGAGGGGCAAAACAGTCTTTTCACATTTAGAATATATTAAAGTAAGGTCCCTTGGAACCCTATTTTAATTTGGAGAGTTTATGAGACTTTTCTAGTATTAAGTCCCTTGTGAGAGACTTCAAATTAATTTTCCCAATACTTTTTCTGTCTTGTTGGTCAATAATGAACGTTATAGTTCGAACTAGAGGAAATTAAGATATGATTAGGGAAGACTGATAATTTGTCCCCACGTTTATGCCCAGCCCTTTAAAACTATAAACTAGAGGCTGTCAAATACTAAATTTGAACATCTTTTCAAATACAAATCCAAACCTTAATGTGTACATACTAAGAATAACTAGTCACTTCCACTACACTTATCGCCCTTTATAAACAAAAGAGAGTATGATTGGGTTCATCATGATACTCGCTCATATCTTAATTAGACCATTATATTATAACATGTCATATGTAATTAGATTATAAGTTAGTTCATAAGTGGACTAAATTAATTTTGAGGGAAAAATTAATTATTAACAGTTTAAAGTGATTAATTTTGCTTCCTTAATTTCTTAAAAAATGAAATTTATTTTATAATTAGGACTGGAAGGAGTATTTGGAGAATGGGCCAAATTGTTGGACTCGTACTGTCGCAATATTTCTGATCCAATAAACCAACCTTCTTTATTTGTTTTATACAAATCCAGCCCAATCATCTTACTCATGTCACACCTATCATTAGCCAAAAAACAAGTGAAAATGAAGTAAGCTTCCCATAGCCCAGCCCAGCCCAGAGCAGTTATGGAAATAAGGCATCATTTTAGTACGTCTTGAGGGATATCTTTCGACATACAGCACAAATTTATATGCAGGTTGTACACTCAGATAGATTTTTCATAATGTCGACCAACTTGAATGGATGTATGATTAAATAACAGCAAAATTTACTTAAAAACATTTTTAACTCTACTCCAATTCTTCGAAACTGAGCGTATTAAGGGCCTGTTTGTTTGCTTGGAAAGTGAATGTGGGAAAGTAAAATGGTAATTTACATATATCTTGGGACCCACAAGTTTTCTCTCTCCATCTCACACTTTCTATGGGTCCCACAAAATTTACTTTCTAATCATTACCTTATTTACCTCTACTTGCTATCTTTACCCCATTACCTTCAATTCTCACCTCTAATTCCATTTCCCAATTCCATCCAACTAAACGGACTCTAAAATTTCTTCTTTTCTCCCTCTTTTACTTTCCTCGAGGTAAGCACATTATTAGTAAAGTTTAGAGTTCTGACTCTCTTTATATAAGTAGTACAATATATGTGCAATGCATGTTGAATGCAGTAAATTAAATGACACAATTGTTTTTGTTATGCAACTTGAAATGTTCAAAATTACTCACTCCGTTCCTAAATATAAGATCACTTTGATTAATTTAGGGAGATTAAGGAAGACAATAAAATTACATGATCTTCCCAAAATCCCCTCAATTACTTAACTTTAAAAGGAAAAGGGGTTTTCAATGAAAAGAGGGAGTATAAGGGTGGTTTGGGCAAAAATTGAGATAAAGTAGGAAGTGATCTTATATTTAAGAAGTTATCTACTTCCCCAACGTGATCTTATATTTAGGAATGGAGGGAGTACTAAATATGCTTTTTTTTTCTTTTTTGACCAAAACTAAATATTCCTTTGAGGGACAATTTTTTTTTTTAATTTCATGTATTTTGAGAAAACGACTATTTGAGAATCCATTTTGATAATCAATCCCAAAAATGAGAAAAAAAGAGTAGATTTTCTAAAACATGAGATTTTGGCTTCTCAAAATGTATTTTGGACTAAAAATGTACATTTTCAACTAATGTTTAGTTAGTAGAATTGATAAGTGAACTTATCCCCTATAAAGATGAAAACATGTGTTCGAATCTTAAGAAGCATTTCTCGTTAGGAGAAATGATGACCCTATGTATATGAACAACACTATTCACATAGAGTCCGGATTTATCGGCTGCTAATGGACATCTTATTATCGGGCATTGTTTACAAAGAAATGAAATCACATTTTCAAAATGGGTATCCAAACGGGTAATAAATGGAAAACTTGGCTTAGAAAGGTAGGTGGTGGGTGACGAGGGCAATGAGGTGTTATGCATCTCTATTTGTGGAAGGGTGCATGATTGACTCTCTAATCCACATTATTTAATACACTAACATTTCCTCATCCTTATTATTTATACATTAATTAACTAGTCTTCATCCCTATTGTTTAAATATAAACACTTCTCCGGCTCCACGCTCCAACTAAATCTATCTTCCTCCCGCTTCTTAGGACGTGGGCGTCTGCTTACCCCTGCTTTTCCTCCTTCTTTTTTATTGTTTATTATATATCGGATAATATATATCATATATTATGTGCACACAAAGCATTATTATTTATTCAATTGTCTCTCCCCAAACAGACAATTTTCCCTCTATGCGCTCCCCTCCTTTCCTAGTATTGCCCAATCCTCTTTTCTCTCCATCCTCCTGTTTCTATTTTTTATTTTTTGAATATATATTCGATTTACCATCATCCCACTTTAGCTCTTTTTGTCAGCTCAGTTTGTGAAAAAAATGTTCTTTATCATAAGTCAAATTTAGAAGTTTTTAATGCTAGTGTTACATTTTGTCCTTATCAGTAAATTTAGAGAAAAATTAAGACATGGAACACAAGATATAAACCATTATTTGAAGTTTTGTATATAAATGAGGGTTGTTTTAATTAAATTACTAACTTATGCTTTTCTAACGAGTTAACAAACATTAAGTAATTAAGACTTCTTATAAAAAAAATTAAGCTGAACTGTAGTTTGTGGGCGAACCTGATAATACATAAGTCGATATGTGTGTGGGCCTTGTCTTTTTAATTCCGTCCACCCAATCACAATATCACACGCCTTCTTAAGAAGAGTGGGACCCCGTGGCCCCATATATAGTTGCTGTAGTCCTTGTCTAGTTGTCAAGGACTAGTCTGGGGTTCTGATGGTCTGTAAAGGAGAGCACTGTACTTCTAGTGCGCTTTAGTCCGATCTGAACTCAGATAGCCTGATGACGTGGTCAGTTGACACGTGTGTTGTATTAGATTGGGTGGCCCCCATGTGGTTCCAGGGGCCAAGTGAATGAGTGGTCTCCACCACAACAACGACTCAAAATGCGTTGATTCCATTATTGGAAGCGAAGTTGAAGTTGTGACTCCCTCTCTCTCTCTCATCCTCCTTTTTATGACGCGTGTCTGATTTTACTTAATGCGGACTATATTGGCTATTGCTACATTAAAGGTAAAAAAAAAGACTATATTGCTACATCAAAAAGGGTCCCACCACAATTTGTCCTCTTATTTCTTTTGTTTCTTAAAATATTAAGTCAAGTAAATGATTAATTAACTGGCGTGTATATAGCACGAAGTACAAAATAAATTAACTTGGATGTGGTTCATGTGCATGTCAATAATCCTGTGCTTCAAACCATGTTTATGAATTATATACTTGTATTGTAAATGGTTAATTAACTGGCGTGTATATAGCAAAAGTTGAAAAATCATATTATCATTTCCTCCATTGTTAATGCAATGCATACTTATTATATAGTCACTCTCCTTTAGTCATGTCCTTGACCTTTTAAGCTTTTTGCTATCTCTGTTTTCTTTTTCAACGATTGCGTAGAAGTCCTTTGACACACCATTTAACCCGTCAGTTTTATGGGAAAGCCCCTATATTTTGTAGAAGTTAGAGAATAAATTAATTCACTAAATTATAACATGTCATATGTAATTAATATATATGTTAGTTTATAAGTAAAATAAACTTATTTTGAGGGAAAAAAGATAATTTCAGACAATTTAAAATGATCAATTTTGTAGCTTTAATTTGTTTAAAAAAACAAGTCAAATTGACTTTATACTTAGGACCCGAGGGATGTGTTTTGGGCAATTTTTTTCTTATAAGATTACTATCTATAAGAGTGCATACGATTTTATTGTCATTTATAAGTAAAATAGTCTGTTATTATCCAGTAAGTTTCAATTCCAAATTCATGATATAGTATATGAAATTCAAAGAAAAAAATGTAGAACATGAAAAATGTGATGATAATGATATAAATATGATGTCACTTGTCCCTAATTGCGGAGAAGATGCTCATAATGATTTAATTAGGATGGATTTTGGGCGTGGTTGATTCAACACACGTGATTCTTTTTTTGTCCATGAAAAATAGTACTGTAGTATACCTTTCTCTCCTCATGGGCTGCCGATATTGCTACCGTTACGTTGCTAAATTTCTTAATTAAGAACTAATTATCTTGCATAGTAAAATCGGAAATGAAAATCAAAACTTGTCTACTAAATTTATTAAACTAACGGCTCATCATATATTCCCTCCAACGTCCATGAACCAACGGCCGTGATTCAGTAGACGGTGAAATGAAATGAGACCGAGACACAGAGTGTAAGTGTAACGAGGCATTTTGCACAAAACGGTGCGTTTTACTTAAGCACTAGTTGGCAAAACATAGCCAAGTGTACTATATGTAAACTTGTCAATTGTCATATGTAATACATGTTGGCGTTAGCTCCCAAATTTTCGAATAATCATGTTATTCTTTTAGCTTCTCTCTAATGTTATGTCTAAGTCCAGTTGGCAGAAGTATCTACAAATAACAAATAATATATAGTATCTGAGTCGGTTCCCCTTTAGGTCACTGTACCCAAACCCTACTTTCAGAACAATTGAGCAACTACCAACAAAAGAAGTTGCGGAGCTCTCTAAGATTAAACGAAATCTTCCTGTAAAATATCAAGGGAAACAAAACTATGGGAGATAATAAACTCAAAAAGGCAGTAATAAAAAAAATAGCACAAGGAGGAACTCAAAATGTTCCTCAAGCAGTGAAGACCTTCAACTGGTCCTTCTCTATATATATCCACGGACATAAATACATGGAAGGGCAATTTAATAATATAAAAAGAGAATTAAACCACCGGTTATAATGCTTATAAAGCCAAATAAAAATTCTTTAAGAAAACGTTTTATAACATGAGAGAAGTTAATGAATAAGTTCATTCATGTCCAACGAATCCACATTATTGTAATGTTTTTTGTTAATGACCGCTCGGTTTAATCCGGACTACTCGAGGGGTAGGTGTGTTTCCCACATAGACAAGGTTGTCCTCTCTCCCAATGAGAGCATTTGTCGGGATTCGAACACGCGTTCTTATCTTTACGGGGGTTGTAACTCACTTACCATCTCAATTCTCAACCAACTACCATTGGTACATTATTATGATTTGAAGGCACGTTGATCAAATGTCCTTTTATTCAGATAAAAACCAATGCAATGAATGAGGCATATTCACACTTGACACAACTTTCTCATTAAATAACATTTTGGATTTACTCAAACCGGTCTGCGTTTCACTCTTGCACACCGAGTGGGGATAAATAGTCGGATTTCACGTTAAGTGACTCCTCATTGTTTGGAGAGTTAATTCTTCCACCTTGCCCATCAAGTAATTCAAGTTCACTTATAACTTAGACCAAACAATCCCAAATACTATGAGACTTATTCTTTATGACACAAATTGACACACTTACTCAATATTTTCAACAATACATTTCTTGCAAGTTTTTAAAACACACACTCACTGACACACAGTTCTCCCACTTTTTAATTTCTTATTTTAGTTATATATAACTACTACAAATTGTCCCTCTACCAGCGCACCTTTACATGCGCTTAGAAGAAACGCATGTATAGAGGGTCCTTTACATGCGCTTTAAGCGCATGTACATGTAAGAATCTATACATGCGCTTAAAGCGCATGTAGAGGCCTTATCTCTACATGCGCTTTAAGCGCATGTATAGAAATGTGCATCAATTAAAATTCACTAAAACAATGACTAGAAAAGGATTTAAGTATTTAGAGATAAAATATAAAATGAACTTAGGTGAAGAGCTCAAAATTATATGGAAACACCCTTTACATGCGCTTTAAGCGCATGTAAAGGGTGTTTCTACCTCTACATGCGCTTAAAGCGCATGTAGAGGCAGTATTGGAGTGAAAAACTTGAAGTCATGCATAAGAGTTCATCCTCAGATTTCATAAGCTACTCATGCAAGTGTTTATAAGCTAGAGCACCCCATTGGGGTGTTATGCTTTGGTTATACTACATATACATGCGCTTAAAGCGCATGTACAGGCTCTACATGCGCTTAAAGCGCATGTAAAGGCAGTATTGGAGTGAAAAACTTGAAGTCATGCATAAGAGTTCATCCTCAAATGTCATAAGCTACTTATGCAAGTGTTTATAAGCTAGAGCACCCCATTGGGGTGTTATGCTTTGGTGATACTACATATACATGCGCTTAAAGCGCATGTACAGGCTCTACATGCGCTTAAAGCGCATGTAGAGGCTCTACATGCGCTTTAAGCGCATGTAAACGTTATCTTTTAGTCAGTTGTAATTTTCACTCAAGTATATATACATACTCACTCACCTTCTCCATTCATTCGAACCCACCTCCCTCATCCCGACACCCCCTTCCCAAAACCCTAACCCTTCAGCCACCACTCTGAATCCGGCGAGCTCCTCCTTCGGCGGCGAGCTGAAACGGCGGCACGGTGGCGCGACCTCCCCTCCCCTCCCCTCCTTTCCCCTTTATCTTAGTTCGTTTTACTCTCCTCTTAAACCCAACGAATCCTCCCTGTTTCTCCTTGCAAATCCGGCGGCCGACGGCAACAGCAGTGGCAGCCTCCCTCAATGTTCCTTCCTCCACTCTTTCTTTTCGTTTTCTCTATTCCAGCGAGCTTCCTCGTTTGTTTGCTTCATCTCTCCGTCGGGTGTTGCATTTTCCGGCGAAGCATAGGCGAGAAATGGGTAAAAGCTTCGGCCTTTTTAGTATTTATTGGGCTATGCTTCCATTTTAAAGTTATTTTAAAGTTATTGAATTATCCTTGCATGTCTCCTTTGAATATCCTTGCATGTCTCCTTTGAAGTTTTGCTTTGGGTTCTTGGCCTAAGAGTCGTTATTTCTCAAAAGATTGATAGAGTTGTTTTTTTTATTATTGAGTTGAAGCAATAATAAAAAAAAACAACTCTAGGGATCGGACGCAGGTAGGATTTCTAAAAGTGTAAAATTTACCTTAACTGTCAAAGTGTAAAATTTCTTCCATTGTTTTATATTTAGCCTGCTCATCCTACTTTTAAGCTTATTTTCTCCAATTAACCTTTTTGAGTCTAGGGATCGGATGCAGGTAGGATTTCTAAAACACTTGTCCAATAGGATTGCATTTGTAGCTTAAGGATTTTTAAAAGAGATTTTGATTGTGTCTGAATTATTTTCTTAGGACACTCAAGTAATGAAGACATGGACATTCTCTGGATGCTTTATGTTTTGGGTGTTTCATAATGTTGGTTCACAGTGGTTGTCATTTGTTGTTCAGGTGAAGGCTCATGGCATTATTCTTCTTGAATAGCATTGGTTTAGGCTGCTATTCATTGATTTTGATGGATTAGATGTTCCTTAATATAGTTTAATCAAATTTATATTTTCAATACTACTGTACAATGTTCCATGGTTGCTGTTAAAGCTTAATATCTGTGTAGCTGAAGATGTGCTTCACTGTTAATGATGAGTATCTTTACTATGATTACTATTGTTCCCAGTTCTTGATTATTGCCCATATTCTAATTGTCACTGCTCTTCAGCTGCCATCTCACTCATTATTGATGCAATGAAACCATCATTATCATTATTGCATCTTATTTATGAAGAAGTTGCGGTCACAATGACCATCACCATTTATTATCTCTCCATTGCTGTACATGTGTGACCTTTAGTCCAATTTTGGCCTGCAACATTATTCTATCCTTTTACTGAAACACAAGTGCTCTGTCCTCTTATCCATATGCCCAAAAAATAAAACAGATAAAAGTAATAGTTGGTATGATATTATTAATTTAATGGCTTTGCTTGCAGATACATAAGATTTTCTTGACATTATCTTTTTCAACTGCACTTATTTTTTCTGACTATATTAGTGACATGTTTTGTAGTTGTATTTGACAGATTCTATATCAGCTTTATGGAATGGGATGTTGGCGCCAATAGTCATAGTGAGGTTGTAATTACAATGTTTGGTTTGGATCTCTTTGCATCAATTTGTATGATCCAGGTGAAACTTTTATAGTTTAGTTTTGCTGTCTGGACTTACAGATTTTGATAATGAGCACAAAGAAAATTTCTGCTGGACTTACAGATTTTGATCATTTTCCTACTGGTTCCAATATCATGGTCCATATGATGATGCAGTGACTTGTAAGATCAGAAAAAGATGGCACTTTGTGTCCAATTCTTCAATTCTCTCTTCAGTTAGCTTCAATTACCCTTCATAGTGGCACTCTATTAGGTTTTAAAACACACAAAGATGAATAAATATTTTTAATTAGACTGATATTTTGATGTGTTTCACTGAGCGGCTTTCAAATGGTAATACAAGTCATCTTTGAAGTCAATCATGAAAAAATAATATGTCCTCTTTTTTCACTAAAGCGTGCTATCTTAAATAATGTCTACTCTTTCTGCCTTTTGTTCCCTTTTCTAGCTAAATTTTTCATAAATAATTTTTTCACAAAATTATCTTAAATAATTTTGTGACTTATAAACAAAATGTAGGAAGCCTGAGTAACCTTTATTAAATATCTCTACTATCTTAGCTAATTTTTTTGTAAAATTAATTGTCCTATTTTGTTACGTTATTCTTCAATTTTTTGACTCTGCTTCCTGCTTATTATTTTGGGAAAGACACATGAAAAGGCTATCAGAATCTTTACAAACTTTATCAAACTTAGCTCCACAACTTCTATTTAAATCTGACAAATCTGAGAGTTTGATGCCATCATCAGTTAACTTGCCAATATGGCAACCCACAATTGAGATGCTTGTCAATGATTCTGTCAGCAAGGTCTTACCTGTTGCATTGAAAGAGAGAAATGAAGGTGAAGAACTGGCTGTTACAACTCTTGTTTGTGGTAATTTGGATGCACTGAATGCACAGGAGACTGTAAAATATGATGATATATTGAGCAGGACTCTTGAGATGCATGTGCATGTTGAGACTTATATTCCTCCATCGTTTGGTAGGAGGGAAAATGGTGTAAATTTGGCTTTGGTTGGCCATGGCAGGAATCTTGCATCGGCAAAGTATTCAGATTGGGTAAGGTGAGTTCATGGTTATTTTGACCAAAACAAAGTTGATGGTTACGCAAAATAATCATATTGGACATGGTTTGTTACATGTAAAAGCTTCAAATATTTGTTGTTCAACATGTCTGTGTGAATGTCAATGTAGTTCAGCATGTCTGTGTGAAAGAGTTATTACTTATAAATATCAAGTCAAAAGTCTTGTTGAGATAAACTATGAATATACATGTAATGCCGAAGTTGTTAGTCTATACTTAATCAATTTTTGAATATTGCTTTGATTGAAGTTGTCTTTTGAAGTTGTTTCCTGGATATTTGTCTATTTTGCAGGTTGAGACAGAGTCTGGAAAAGCTTAGGCCTCCTTTGGTGACAGAATTGTTGCTGTCAAATGATGGTGATCGATTGCTTGAAGGTTGCCTAACGAACTTCTTTGTTGTTTGCCAAAAGGTCAGTGGCTCTGAAAATATGATCGTGTATAATTTGCAAGCTTCACTTCTGATATTTATTTGCTATCTTATACCTGTGTGTGATTGTTTATAGGATACAAATGCAGGCCATGACAGTTATGGAAACAGAAACTCTTTTGAAGTACAGACAGCTCCTATTAGTGACGGTGTCCTTCCAGGAATTATACGTCAAGTAGTGATTGAGTATGCTGTTTATTCATGAACCTTGAAATTTTTTTACAATGTATCTTCCTTGCCTTCCCACCACAAGTAGATTTTGCGTTTGCTTTAAATTTTTATTTTTTTACTCAAGAATTCACATGACATACTAGATTTTGGGGCTTTATCTCTTAGTGGTTGACCATCTTGAGAATGCTCAAGGCAAAGCATTCTCCTGGAGTTTGTAAACCTTAAACCCAGTTAGAGACAAAGGGAACCTGATTTTATTGATATACTTCTAAGTGATGATTTCAGGGTCATATGAAACTAGAAAGGTTGCATTGTCTAAGATCTGGTAGTGCCATTAGGCCATGAATGTAGGGCAATACCATGTTTGAATAGGAAAGAGATGAATAAGCACTGTCTATTTACTTGTGTGTACTTAAGAACTGATCTTCTGTGTTTGCAGTGTGTGTAGAAGCAAAGGAATCCCATTTCGTGAAGTTGCACCATCATGGTCAGAACATGAAATGTGGGAGGAAACATTCATCACAAGTATGTATTTTTTGTCTTAATAATTCTAGATTTTGTTGATAATTCCAGTCTGTTTTGGATTTTTATCTTCAATATCTGTACAAATTAATGCGAAACTTATTTGGTAATTGAATGTTAAAAAGAAAATTATTTTCCTTTTGATTGATGAGACATTTTGATGAACAGAAACTTAGCTTCAATGAAGTTACAACAATGTTTGTTTCATTTATAGATTTGAATATTTATTACTTTGTTCTGAATCATTTCCTGTTTTGTCAATATTTTTAGTATAGATTAACTTGTGAACAACTATGATGCACATAGTTCTTTTTGCTTATGTATATATAAAAAATGAATCATACATTGTTATTGTTTTGATATTGATATATAATTCATTTTTGAAGATATTAAGTAATTGACTTTTTCTGGCAAATTCTTTTGATATAATGCTAGTTGGTTCTATGAACTACAGCTAGTATTGGTGGTTATATTGGGAAATAATGTAAATTTATAATAATTTTTTTTTTTAAAAAAAACATTCTATACATGCGCTTAAAGCGTATGTAAAGGGGCCACCTGTACATGCGCTTAAAGCGCATGTAGAGGTATGTACCTCTACATGCGCTTTAAGCGCATGTAGAGCCCCCCCTCTACATGCGCTTTAAGCGCATGTAGATGTACATGCGCTTAAAGCGCATGTAGAGGTACATACCTCTACATGCGCTTTAAGCGCATGTAGAGCCCCCCTCTGCATGCGCTTTTTAAAAGCGCATGTAGAGCCTTTACCAGCGCCCCCCTCTACATGCGCTTTAAAAGCGCATGTAGAGGCCAAAATAAACGCATGTAAATGGGGTAATCTGTGGTAGTATAGATGAACTCCTTTAATAAACTAAATATAACTATTTAATTACCAAAAGTTAATTAACTTGTCAAATTTGTTCAATTTACATGTGTGTGTGTGATCAATACATACATTCTTTGGCCTATTAAACTTGTTGTCATTTTTTTGGGCACATCAACTGTCAAACAAATGTTTTGGTTTCTCAGATTTTATTAGGTTTAATGCATTAGTCTCTATGTATAAAGTAATAAAAAATTTAGGTCATGTTGTCTTTTAATAGACTATTACTCTTTGTTTAAAACGTGATGAACCAATGCAATACTAAAATAAGAAAAAACTTGAGGTTCTAGTGATTATATATGTGTGTAATAACTCTTATAGTAAACATGATGGAATGGTTAAAGATGATATCTTATAATTAGGACCGGTACTTCACTTTTCAAATTCTCCTAAGTTTGACATATTATTGCTCCATACCAACAAATTGTTGAAGCACTAACACAAGATTTTTTTTTATGAAAGATAATGAATTCTTACTTCTCTTTAAAATAATTTTCTCAAGATAGGGTAAACATACTTTTTTTTTTGTTACCCAAGGGTATCCCCACCCGCGTGTCAAGTGAGACTAATCCCTCGCTGTTCTGAAGTCCCATATAGGGGGTAGACAGCTGGCCTGTGAGTTTGCTCCATTCGCAAGAGCTAGGGATCGAACCCCCAACCACTTGCTTAAGGGACGAGAGTACTTACCACTCACGCCAACTCGCCAGGTTAGGGTAAACATACTTTTTTGAATTGCACTATATGGGCACCTAATTAATGTCCAGAAGTGGCACAACATTGCGCCTCACATAGGTTAGAAACGGAGTAATGTTACCAATCCATTAAACCTATGTTTAACATTACTTTCACCGTTAACTAAGAAGAAGATTACGTATAACTGTAGATGGCACGCAAGAGACAAATGTTAATTGTTACGCGGCGATGGGGTGAATATTAGATCACTGTTGATAGCAACAATACAGGCCAGGTGATTAAGTACTTCAATGTTTTAACATTTTTAATACATACATCGATTCAATAGTACTATTAATTAAAGAGATATTAGTTATATGTAAACGAAAAAAAAAGAGATACTAGTTATACTAGTAGTAGTTCACAAGTTATTAGCTTGATAATTTAAAAATCTTTCAAACATTGACAGAACTAATTTGGAGTAAAATTTGACAGCAACCTTTAGATCAGATTTTCTTTGAAAAAAAATAAAAAACAGATTAAACAAAAAAAAGCAAAATTTGGATATACATTATTAGAACTTGATTGATAAAAAAGATAGAATAATCCAACACAAATTTGGTGAAGCAAGAACCTCTAAGGGTTCGTTTGGATGGATGGAAAGTGTGTAATGGAAATGGAAATAGAATTGAGTGTTAGGGGTAAAGATGAAAAGTCGTAGAGGTAAATTATGAAATAATGGGATGTAAAAGTTTGTGGGACCCGGAAAAGTGTGAGATAGAGAGAGAAAACTTGTGGGCCCTGGGATATATGGAAATTACTTTTTTCATTTTCATTCCTCAATTCCCTTTTGTCTTTCTTGTCATCCAAACTGACCCTAAGAGTCCGTTTGGTTAGATGAAATTGAGAAATGGAATTAGAGGTTGGAATTGAGGATAAGAGGATAAAGATGGAAAGTAGAGGTAAATTAGGTAACGATGAGATGTAAAAGTTTGTGGGACACAGGAAAAGTGTAAGATGGAAAGAGAAAACTTGTCCTATATGCAAATTACTTTTTTCAATTCCATTTTACAATTCTCTCAACACTTTCCTGGCAAACAAACGAGCTCTAACAGCCCCACTCCAACAAAGAAAATGGATAAGGCGGCGGTTGTTGCGGCATCGGCGGTTCGGCCTCCGCCTCCGTAAAACCACCGGCGACGTGAGGCGGCGGCCAAAGGATCCCCACAGCGGCGTCACTATTACTCTGTTGACTCCTAGTAGGTGTATCAACCATAGCCTGTGCTGGGCCCCACCTAGACAGCGGTGGCGGAGAATAAGGATGACAAAAATTATGACGATGAGCTGTAAAACCACCAGTCTCCGGCGACGACATAAATCCTCCCACCGTCGACTCTTCTTCCTCCACCTTCGTCCTCACAGCCATGCCGGAGGAAGACGAGGAGGAGGTTGTGGCGGCGGTGGCAGGAGACGATATTACCCTCCGCCTCTTCTCCGCCGCCAGCCGCCGCCGCCCCTCTCTCTCAGCCAAGACACGTGTCAACACGTCAGGATCGTCCACCACTTTACACAGAAAGGCCATCATTTTCTGAGGCTTTGTCTCTGTGGCCTCCAACCTCTTATTCATACCTTCCACTTCCTTATCCAATGCTTTCTGTTCTTCCTTCAATCTCGCAATCTCCATAACTAACACCTCATCATCTACCTCCTCCATTGATGACAAACCCTCATGATAATAAGAAGACATAACGTTCTTATTCTTATTATTATGATTATGATTGCCCTGCCTCTTCCTCACTATGTTCACTAGAAGGTGTTTCTGTCCTCGCAGGAACCATTGGTTGGCAAACTCCCATCGATCTGGATCCACCTTTTTGAATCCCTATAATGTATATTATCATCGATCATTAAAGAACTTATATATAGTGACGATTATAATTGAAATTGTTGAATTAAATCAAAAGCATACATATATATATTGGGTAGCCTATGTGGCCTTGTACATGTGTATGTCATTATATACACTTATTAATCCACTTCTAATAATACTTAGTTTCGATGTGAAATATTATGGAAATATTATTGAAAGGAGAAAAGAGAGAGGAGGAGGAAGGGGCATACATAGGTATTGAGCTGACGGATGAAGCTGGAGAAGTTGTTGTGCTTGAAGTAAGCGGGTAAGATGAGGCGGGAGAAATCAAGAGGGTCGAGTACGATGAAGCTGTTATTGGCAGGACCCCAGGAGACAAGATGATCGGTCAAGGGGTCGTTGACTATGTGGAAGGTCTTCATGATGAACGGTGCGATCACATCCTTCTCCTCCATCATCCCATGCTCTTATATTTCTCTCTAATGCGTATATGAACTACTCTACCAAAGTGAGGACTGAGGAGGAGGGATTATGTATTATTTGGCTTTCTTATAGAAGATGGGGGCACCACCGTAAGTATATAAAGGGATGCTTACACAGTAACGGAGGCAGCTAACGTGGCGATCTTTGGGAGTTACGACATGGGCCCCACATTTGCATTTCTTTTTCCCTTTTTTGTTTGTGCCATTTTTGCTGTGACACGTCATGTGGGAGGGAGGTTGAGATATTTTGGTACCGCACCAGCGATGTTATATCCACGCGCCTATTCAGAGACTGTGCTCCCACTACCCCCTTTCTCCAATTTTGCGTCCCTCTTTAGAGGGTCACCGTGTAAATATATTTACTATTTAGGCTAATCTTTTTACTATAAAATATTGATAGTTAATGTCAATATTGCAATGATCAATATTAATATTTTAACGATAAAACACACAAAATTGTTGTTTGACGGGCTGTTATGTTGCCAACATTAACCCTTTAAGGAAGGTTGATGAGCTAGCTTGTATGTTTTACTTTTTGTTTCTGAAAGTTGTTAAATATAATAGATGAAATCTCATATCAACAAAAAAATATCTTTCCATAAGTCATTCAGAGTAAAACATGTAAACATCATAAAATTATCGACTTCACTATAAAATATTTATAATAAACATCTTTTTAGTATTATTCTAGGAACTAAAATTTTTAACATATTTAATTAAAGTTTCAATATACTCCCTCCGGTCCCTAATGTAAGAGCCCAAAATTTGAATGGATTTGGTCCCTAATGTAAGAGCTCACCCCACATTCTCTCCTCATTTAATGCATTTTTTCCTACTTTACCCCTAACTCTCTTTCATATTTATTAATGTTTATGTATTTCTCTCTCTTAAAAGTACCATAATAAATATGAGCAATTTTGGAAAAGAAGCATTAACTCCAGACACCCAACTAACATTCACATGTTTTCTTAAGAAGCGTTTTTTTTGGCGGCTGGCTCTTACATTAGGGACCGGAGGGAGTACTATGAACCAATGTTTGTATTATATATATATATATATATATATATATATATATATATATATATATAACACTACGCTTTTTTGTAGTGAAGTGTCTAAAAATGTTTGATTGGATATGTGTTTTTTTTAAAAAAACATATATCTTACAAGCCTACCCACCAATTTCACCGGCCAGCCTTTCTCAGCCCTTTGGTTGTGTGGAACAGGCTCATTCAACCACACTCTGTGAGCTACTAACACATCAACCCTAACCCTAGTTTAACCAATGTTACCAACTCTAACAATAGTAGACAAACGACCTTGCAGCCTTTAAATATTTACCAAAGTTGAATACTCAAGAGTTAAGCACAAAGTAACGGCGAGCATAAGAAATCGAAAATTGTTCTTTAATTTGAGTGACGACACTCTTCTGCGTATAAATGTTTTTGCTCAAGTTAAGCTGTTACTATGCTTACACTGTTAACGGGTCTATATAAACGCCTACAACAAATGCCGCTTGCTTAAAAAATTCGAGCTTTTAATCAACAGTGATAAATGACAACAAGTTTGGACAACCTTTAGACAAAAAGGTGAAGAATTATGGTAAGGACAAAATTACTCAATAGTTAATACATGGAGATGTGATAAATTATAAAAAAAAAGTTTGATTTGACTGAATACAAATAAATTATTAAGGAACTAGCAGTAAAATTCAGACCGGCCTCCAAACTAGTAATTAAGGGTGGGTATAGTTTAGGCCGATAATAATGGTCTATACTAATTATATAGTCTGACTTGAATTTATCGTTGAAAGAGACTCTAGCCCGACTTGTGGTTTAATTTATTTAAGACTATATTTTTCAAGCCTGAGTCTAATCTATGGCCTTGACTGACATGACTATTAGTCTATTAAGAGGCCTGATAAATTAAACATGCTAGAACAAGAGGTTTAAATTAAAGAGAGGTGAATGGTTAGTGACATCGTTTCAATAAAAATAATAAAATTAAAGGCAATATAAAGTCTAGAATAGAGGATATAATTGTAATAATATATTTTTAATTTAAGAATTAGTAACAAATAACATCAACTAATTATAATAATATATTTTTTAATTTAAAAATATTATCAAAATGTTTTTTTATCAGAAATCAAAATGCTTAATAGACCAAATTAATAGATTAATAGACTTCTTTTTCAAGTTTGAGTCTGACCTACTCCCTCCATTCCCAAATATAAGATCACTTTTGAAATTCAACTTGTTCCTAATAATTATAAGATCACTTTCTAACTTTCCCAACTTTATCCCAAAATAACCCTATATAATGTTTATCTATAATACTCCATCCGGTCCCTAATATAAGAGCTCTTATAACATTCACATGTTTAATTTTCTTAAGAAGCGTTTTTTTGGCGGCTAACTTTTATAATAGGGACTGGAGGGAGTACCAAGTAAAAGAGGGAGAGTGGAGATAAAGGTATATAATTTGGATAAATTGATAATTTAATGTGTAAATAACTAATTTAAGTAACTTCCTTAATCTACTTAAATTAGAGAAAATGATATTATATTATTAAACAAAGAGGTCGGTCTAACTTCGGTCTAACTTCAAAATGCAAGTTATATACTCATGAATCATGATAGCCACACTTGGCTGTTCCCAATGAGATAGTGGAGAAATTCTTAGGTAATCCGGGAGTGCCACGTCATCCATGCTCAGACCAATGGAAAAGCTCCAAATTACACTGTTTTCTCCCTTTTTCTTCCTCCAGGTGCGAGTTGCATTCACCCAGACTCCATTTCTCTGTCTATTTATTCACCCAGACTCCATTTCTCTGTTTATTTCTCCCATGTCCTATCACCACACTCACTCGTCCTCATCTCCCTCAATCTGATACTCCCTCCTGTCCCTAATGTAAGAGCTAGCCGCCAAAAAAACGCTTCTTAAGAAAACATGTGAATGTTAGTTGGATGTCTGGAGTTAATGCTACTTTTCCAAAATTGCCCATATTTATTATGATACTTTTAAGAGAGAGAAATACATAAACATTAATAAATATGAAAGAGAGTTAGGGGTAAAGAAGGAAAAAATGCATTAAATGAAGAGAGAATGTGGGGTGAGCTCTTACATTAGGGACCAAAATCATTCAAATTTTGGGCTCTTACATTAGGGACCGGAGGGAGTACTCAACTCCCCCTGCCCCAGTGCCCCTCATGTTTTTCAATTTAAAACCGACTTAATGTTTTGTTATATTTTTCGTTTTTATAACTTGTTAATTTAAAATTATAAATTACAGTTAGGTACTCCCTCCTTTCCTAAACATAAGATTATTTTCCTTAATTTGATTAGATTAAAGATATAAGTTAAGTTAGTTATTAACACATGATATTACTAATTTACTCCAATCACATACCTTTATTCTCACTCCCACCTTTGCCTGTTTATTATACAACACTATTAGGGTTTAATTGAAAAAAGTTGAGAAAAATTAGAAAATTGCTTATATTTAGGAACAAATTGAAATTTGAAAGTGGTCTTATTTCTAGGAACTGAGGGAGTATATCACACTTCAAATATTTGAATTTTGAAGTTTCTTTCTTTCCATTCCTAGATTTTATGAGCATTTACATTTAATTAAAATTATGCAAGAAATTAATTAAAATTTTAATTTTTTCCATTTACCCTCTTAGAATATACTCCCTCTGGTCCTAAATATAAGATTTAATTATCTAATTTGATTAGATTAAGAATGTCAATTTAGTTAAAATAACATGAAATTATTATTAACATACTATAACCATCTACTTTTACCCCACACTACCTCTCTTATATGTCTTCATTGGAGAGCATTGATAAGGATAATTCAGGGGAAAATCGATAAAAATTAGAAATATGTTTTATATTTAGAGTTAGAGAGAGTAACATTCTACTTATATATCTAATTCCATTGCACATGGAAAGTATATACTTATTCTGGGACTTGATTAGTTTGAGTAAGTTGAGGAAAATATGTATACTTCATAATTATAGCATATCACTTCGTTTTTATCTACAAGTTAGTTTAGAGAAAAAATCCACACAAAAAATTATAAATAGCTTCTTATATATTTGTTAAACTTTTATATATTACTAAATTATATATGGGTTTATTATAATTAAGTTAAACATATTCATTTAGTAAAATAAAAATTTAAACTTAAAGAAAGGAACAAATGATATGTCATAAGCAAGGAGTAAACATAGCTTCTTTAATCTACTCATATTTATCAAATTTTAGAGATATTCTAGTGACAATGAACAAATAAGCACAATGCTATTTTTTAATGTGTATGTTTGAATTAAAAAAATGAAGTTTTAATTAACTGCTTTCATAATTTTTATTAAATATAAATGCTTATTAAATATAAGGAATGAAAAGAAAAATAGACTTCAACAATCAAATCTTAGAAGTCCAACTTACTCATATACGTAATTCTAATTTATAATTTTAAATTAATCTTAACTTATTACAAAAACAAAAAAAGAAAAGAAAAACATGGAGTGGGGTTTCAATCAATTAAAGAAGGGAAATGGCAAATAAAGCATTCCGAATATTCAAGAGGACAATGAAAGTACTCAAATTTTCAAAAGGACAAATCAGGTATTAAGGAGTAATATGAGATTTTGAATAGTTGTCAAAAGACCCATACTCCCCTAAAAATGTACTCCCTCCGGTCCCTAATACAAGAGCTAGCCTCCAAAAAATGCTTCTTAAGAAAACATGTGGATGTTAGTTGGGTGTCTGGAGTTAATGCTTCTTTTCCAATATTACTCATATTTATTATGATACTTTTAAGAGAGAAAAATACATAAACAGTAATATATATGAGAGAGAGAGTTAGAGGCAAAGTAGGAAAAAACGCATTAAATGAGGAGAGAATATTAGATGAGCTCTTATATTAGGAACCAAAACCATTCAAATTTTGGGCTCTTATATTAGAGGCCACATGGAGTAATTCGTATGATACTTGGTTGATAGAAATGACGCAGTGGTTAATCAAAATGAAGTTATTGTTGATATTTCATATTTGAATACACTAACAAATGTTAGTTAATGTGAATGTTGTTGTTAATGTATATGCTGCTATGGTTAATATAAATGATGTAGCGATTAATCGGAATGAAGTGATTGTTAATATATATATATATATATATATACACACACACACACACACATATGAACACAACAAATGTGAAATTGTATGTTGTTGTGGTTAATATAATTGTTGCAGTTGTTAATGTGTATGCTCTAGTGGTTAATTAATATGTATTATACAATGATTAATCAGACTGACAATATGCTCTATAGGGCATATGGGTCTTTTGACAACATTTCAAAATCCCTAAATTCCTTCAAAATACATAATTTGTCATTTTAAAAATTTGAGTATCTTGATTGTCTTTTTAGATTTTTGGAATATTTTATTTATCATTTTTCCTTAAAAAACACGAATCAAGAAACATGAGAGAGGGGGAGTTGAGTGTCAGATTGAGGGAGATGTGGATACAAGCTAAGTGTGTGAGGTGATAGGACATTAGGACTTAGGAGAAATAAACTGAAGGATTGGGAGTCTGGGTGAATGCAACGCGCACGTAGAGGAAGAGTAGAAGAGAGACAAAAAATGTATGATTCATGGGTTCCATAGTGTGATTTGGGTCTATTTTATTGGTCAGAGCATTGATGACGTGGCAATTTAAGAGTACCAAAGAATTTTGTGGGTGATGTGTCAAATCAGAAGAGAATAAAAAGTTTAAAATTAATTTTGTCATTGAATATCCACATATAATACATTATGTTGAATCACTAACAAAATAATTAAAATTTTAACTCATATAATACTCCTACAATTCTTAAGAAAAAATGTGAAAGTTAGTTGATCGTCTAGAATTAATGTTTTCTTTCAAATATTATTTATATATTTATTGTTATACTATTAAAAGAGAAAAATACAAAAGTATTAATAAATATGAAAGAGAGTTACAGAGTGAAAATGTAATATATAAAGAGAGAATATAAAGTGAACTCTTATATTTTGAATAAAATCATTCAAACTTTACGCTCTTATATTTCAGACTTGAGGGAGTATTCTTCATAATTTCTTTGAGATATTAACATTATGTCATTTCAATCCACCATCAAATGACATCGAAATCAATATAACTAAATATTTGTCCTAATAAATTATGGAAATAGATAATGAAAACAAAATATTCATTTATATTATCTTCTAATAAGTTATCAGCGCCAAAATTATTATTACCTTTAAAGGATATTGCTTTTTCAACTCACTATATAATTTGCCCCGAATTGAGACCGATTGAATTGCACCACGTTGTTGTCACCACAACTCCACAAGTTAGGCTCTTCTTGGACCGGTTTCATGGGCTGTCGTGGGGGTTTTAGGATGATCGGTCACTACGGGTTTGATAACTATGTGGCTTTTTGATACTTTGTGTGTCTTATAACTTCATAGGTTCAATTCCACTTCTAATATTATATGAAAACGTTTACGTCTTATAGGGAAAGTAAAAAAAAATTAACAAGGTGGCATGGGGTGCTGGAAAGTGGAAATGAATGAGGACATCAAAATAGGCTGTATGGGACTATGGGTATATAAAAAACAGTAATCAAAGGTGTAATAATTTATACATAGATTCAGGGATTCAGGGAATGTATTTAATAAATAAGACCAATGAGTGTGATAACTCGTGTAATAAAGGAATGTGATTGAAGGAAAGGGGTCGAAGATTCGGGTGGTGGCTGGCTTTGGGATTCGTTTTGGAGAGAAAGACTATTGGTTGTGGTTGAAGCATAAAAAGACAAGTGAGATGCGTGTCGATTCCTAACTGGTCTGTGTCATTTCCCTCCATCGGTTTTCGGGTGTTTCAACGCCAGGGAGCAAGCAGGTGGCTTATAATTTCACTTTGTACTCGTCAGTCTTCACAAATTTCTGTGATGAATCATTGATATCATTAAATTAAATTAAACTAAAAATATTTAGTTCAATTAAATTAAATTGCATACTCACCTCTTTTTGAATAACATATTCATTTCAATTGTATTAATAATAAAAGTCAAGTAAACTAAGAAAGAACGTCATCTTTTTTTCTTGAAACACAATAACCATTGATATTAGTTCTTCTATTATGTCTTTTATTTATTTGTATTAATTTGAATATTGGAAGTATGCCCTATATCCATATCATTCAAATAAGCTCTATATTAATGAAATGAGGGAGTATGATTTATTGTAATAAAAGAATGAAATTTTAAATCTTTATGTTTTGTATTTCTGAAAAATATATTTGTGTAACAGTATTGATGATCAAAAGTCACAGTGAGTAGTTTTTATATTTGGAAAACCAATGGTGTACTATGTCTCCCTCCGGTCCTATTTATAAGTCGGCAACCGCCCATATTGTACAAACCAAGGAATGACGGTTAGTGGTGTTTACATCATTAAATTGGTCTTGTTTTATTTTTCATTTCCATCTTTGCCCCTCCCACAACTATTAAATGAGTCATAATAAGACAAGCAAAAGTAAATGTAGGATCTCTTTTTTCAATGACATGGACATATTTGGAAAACTTTAATTAATGAGTTAGTTAGTGGTAGTTGACGACTTATATTAAGAACCAAAATTTAGTGGCGGTTGGCGACTTATAAGTAGGACCGGAGGGAGTACTATAAAATATGCACAGATACATGTGTGTGTGTGCGCGGGCATATACAATGAGATGAGGTAAGATAGTTGAGTGGTGGAGGAGGAAAAGGAGGCTGATTAGAAGGCGTGTGTATGATTGGAGGTTGCCCTTTGGGGAAAGGAAAGATCCATTACTTGACAAAAGCAGTAATGGTGGGAATAATATATACTCCCTCCGGTCCCTAATGTAAGAGCCAGCCGCCAAAAAAACGCTTCTAAAGAAAACATGTGAATGTTAGTTGGGTGTCTGGAGTTAATGCTTCTTTTCCAAAATTGCCCATATTTATTATGGTACTTTCAAGAGAGAGAAATATATAAGCATTAATAAATATGAAAGAGAGTTAGGGGTAAAGTAGGAAAAAATGCATTAAATGAGGAGAGAATGTGGGGTGAGCTCTTACATTAGGGACCAAATCCATTCAAATTTTGGGCTCTTACATTAGGGACCGGAGGGAGTAATAAATAATAAATTAATATAATAGAAAAGAATAGTTGGAAGGCATATATCTTTATTTAGAATTAGAATATATATACATATACATTTTAATATATAGATTTGCATTTTAATATATAGATTTGGAGCACTCAGGGGCTCCAACAACATGTGGATTATATTCCGTTTTAGCATATCCCTCCCTCTCCAAACAAACAAAAGAATTTTTACCTTTCTTCCCCACCCCCAAACAAAAAAAAAAACATCCAACAATATGGTATAGGTCTAGTTAGGTATTTAATTACTTGAGGCAAATAGTTCTAATTAAGAGGACTCACTTTTCCAGCTTACATTCTCATATCGATCCGCGACATTTCATTTACTGGGCAACTTCCATACCGATAACAAGTCGAGTTACTTTAACATGTTTTTCTATTATTAGTCCCACTACATATATATGTATTTTTACTGTATGAAGCAGCATTAAAGCAAAATGTACGTTGGTGAATGGTGATGCTAATAATGTGAAATAAAATCGAAATATTTAAGGTTTGTTGAGTTTATAGCGATGGTGAACAATGCATAGGTATTGTCACTGCCCTTTTCTTGAAGGTATCCCATTAGTTGAGATGACCTACTTAGGCGTGACAACGACCTAAATAGCACCTGTCTTTAATTTTGTGGATCAGCTTGCTTTTATTTTGTTTCTCAGTTCGTCTTCATTCTTGAACAGCGAATGATCACAAAGTCAGAGACAAATCCCATCACTATATCTTCAATTCAATATTCAAGTTTATAAAAATAACTAACATACCTTGTTTTGATTTTTATAGATTGTGGGGTTATTTATTACCAATTCTGATATAACTATATATAAGAGTTAATTAACTTTTTTGGGGAGATTAAAAAATAGAATATAGACTTAAAAAAACTCAAAACAGAAGACTGAAAAAATTCTGATATGCCTATATTATATATGTGTGTGTTATATAAAATTAAATTCTATGCTAATTAATAAGTAAAGTAAATTATTTTTGAGGGAAAACGGCAAACATAACTAATTTAAAATAGTGTATTTTTCATTTTTAATTTTTCCAAAAAAGTCTAAGTGACTCTTATAATTATTGGAACACTATGAGGAAGTAACTTAAAGATATATGACATTTTTTAAATACTTAATGTTCCCTAGTTTCTTCATATCCATTCCTTACTTATTACTTGATTATATCACTCGATCGAGTACTATAGAAGCATTAGTAAAGTTAATATTTTAAAAAATTAATAATTATAACTATTTCCTATCTAGCTAGGATAAAAATTAACTTCTCAGTGGGTGATGATATATACTTGTCGTAGAATAACAGGCTTCTCTCTTCCTCTCTAATGCAGTAACATTAGGCTCATTGATTGAGCCGCTTGTGTGTGTGTGTGTAAGCTGATGATATATGACCGCCAAAGCGACAGTCTCCAATTGTTTGGTTAATCAGAAAAACCATATAAAGACTAAGCAGGTGATTGGAGGAATATTGGTCAAGGGATTTGATAAAACCACAGGAAGGGCTTTTTCCTTTTATGGTGTGAGTTTGGTAAACGACTACATATATAGCAACAATCAACACACATACATATATGGATTACTGGTGACTATGAAATTACTTCAAAAATTAGCTAGCTAGAACATACCCAAACGTTTTCACTTTTTTCTCTCAGCTTAGTATGTTTGACTTTATCAATAGATAGGGATCTGAGCCGCACCCTGAAAATTGAGCACAACAATAGTAATGTTGTTGCAGAATGAAATTATAAATAGTCCTTTTATATTTTAATGGGAGAATCAGTTAAAACTATTTGTTAGAAAATGTTTTTAGCTTTGGGAGCTTAATGCAACTATTGTTTAACAATATTTTGAATTATAGGCACAAGTCTTTAAAGCAAACTTCATTTGCACATTGTTGAAGATGAGTTACACTTGCATATTCAAATTCAAACTCTTCTAACTAATATAATTTCCCAACAAGTACTATAATCCATTTCCTCAATCATTTTAAATTATCGAAATATTTCAAGTAAAAAAAATTATCGAAATATAAGTGCATAACTCTTCAACCATTAGATTTTAATAAAAAAACCATTGAAATTATATATTGATTTATCCAGTTCTTTATTATTAAATGACATCAATGACTTTTGTTGTATGTGTGCATGAATGTGTGTAATTTCATTCTTTATCTACATGTATAGCGCAATGGGGTACATGTACTGTATAGCGTATGGGCAAGGTGTGAATGAAAGAAAAGGGAGGTATTGAGAAGAAAAAATGGATGAAAGAGACAGATTTTTAAGGTAAGATGAGCCTTATCTTAAAAGAAGTCATCACAAAGATTAGTTATTTTCAGGGTGATGATTCAGCAGGTGAGAAGGAAATAGGGGCTTAATTGAAAGTGCCCTTAGCCTGAGGCCAGATCTACAAAATCTAAATGTGATCTGCATCTGTACGTAGACTCCAAAATATGTCATCGATCAAGAAGGGTCCAGCAGTAGTGTTCCACTTTGAGTATTGAGTTTATTTCTTCATATATTATATATGATACATGCAATTAACAAATTAATTAAATAACTCGCTAGTCCATAAATTCAACGTTGATCATGACTTAAACCAATAATCTATATCATGCTCAAAAATACTTTTAGACAAGTTAGTGTGAAGAGTGAGTGAAGTAAAATCAATGAAGCATGAGTAGCCAAGTCACTGTGATGTCGGTAAGATGATGAATAGGTTTAATTAATTAACTTCCAATCTTGGATCTGGGTTTTAGGGTTTCATCAGTGCCAGCTGCAACTGATCTATCGGGCTTGAACTGTTTGGAATTATGTGCATTTAAGAACTAGCTTGACTTTCTCTTTACCTAACTTGGAATATTCCCTAGTGTCAAAACAAGGATCTTTGAACCACTTAATGAGTATGAGTAGACAAAATAAGCAAATTCATTCTGCAGTAGTGGCATTGATAATGGATAATTTGGAGCCACATGTGTCCAATAATTGGTGTTTTCATTAGCCACATGAAGATTTTGATTCCAAACAGGAGTGAAGAACATGCGAGGTTGATTATATTTCGCACCTAGGTTCCAAATAAGAGACTTAATTTCAAAGACTATTGCACAACTCTTTGGGACCTTTTTGAAAATAAATCTTTTATTTAGGATATAGGCGCAATTGTCTCATTATATCAGAGAAGTGAGGTCTTGCCATGTGTCGACCTAAACTGTAACAATCATGGGGTGGACAAAGCAGAAAGGAACAGGGACAGCTAAAGACATTGATAGTGAAATGAGAAGTATAATTGGGCAAACTTTAATCCGAGCATCATTTTTTATCAGTGATGTTGTTGCAGGCACGCAACATGTGGCAGTAAACATTAAGTTTCAACCAGGATCTGTGATGTTGCCTTTCTTGCTTGGCATCAACAGAACAATTTGCTCTAGCTTATAATACCATACCACATCATCTATACGTTGAAAATTGCATGATTGATTGTTTTTATCCCTATGTGACAATGCATCTAATAATAAGTATTGATGTGATATGTTATTGTAGTCAGAAATTTATTGGTCTAAATGTACAAAAGAATAACACATCAGCAGACACAGACGACAACAAAGTAACAAATTAAAAAAATGGTGAGAGATCAGTGTGCCACTTGGGCTGGGCATATATATGCAATTAAATTGGTTTACCACAAACTTAGTGACACATCAAGTTTCCTCTTCTGTATATTCAAACAGAAAATTATTGCATTGGAATTCAACTGATATTTGGCAAGCTAATAAGAGCGCTAAAGTGATGGCAAATGTTGTTGTTATAAGATTTGAAAATGACGAGTTCAAACATAGACAATGACTTTTTTCTTTGTGCAGGGTAAGACTGCATATATCTGTCATTCCTCAAACAACATTACTAGAAGCATTTTGGACTAGACTGCCCTTTATTAAGAGCTAAAGGGGAGACCCCCAAATTTATAACCTGATTTTGTGGGTCCAATGAACAGATTATAATTGATCAACACAGATTTTGACCATAGAGTACACAGGAAATTGCAAGATTTCTCAAACCCTGTTTCTGCCATTTTGAGTCATCTTTGTGTTAGTTTTCTCCTTCTGGCATATACCATTCATTATCAGGTAATCAAGCTATTATGCAGCATTATATGATCGTTGGCATTTTCTTTTATTATGCTATTATCAGTTTTTTTTATGCTTGGAAACAATCAAAATTAAAATTTGGTTGTAAATCCTTGATCCTCTGTTTTCATATTAACAGAATTATGAAATTCAAGTTTTACACACAGGAGACGTTCATATTACAGTGTCATAGTAGTATAAAGATCTTCGTGCATGCAGAGCTGAACTAATTCTGCAAAACATATAAAAAATTTTAAGGTTAATTATATCACTCAAAAATACCAAATAACTCATCAAATTTATCACCTTTTTCACCACTGAAAAATACTTCCTCCAGTTCTAATTATATGATTTCTTTAATTTTTTAATTTTTTGTTGAGAAATTAATGATACAAAAGTAATCACTTTAAATTGTTTAATTTTATTTTTTTAATAAAAATTAATTTATTATACTTATAAGCAAATATATATTCTAATTATATGTGAAAAAAATTATAATTTAGTGGACTAATACATTTCCTTATACTACCTCCAGTCCTAAATATAGGACCTAATTGACTTTTTTTTGGAGAGATTAAGGTTGCAAAATATGTTATTTTTTTTTTTTGACCAAAGTTGCGAAATATGTTATTAAATGATGACATATTTGATATATTTTTAGATTATCCATTAGTTTATAGGTAAAATAAACTAGTCTAAAGGAAAAAATTAGGTAAATCAATTTATATTAACTTATTTTTTCTTTTTGTAGGATTTTCCAAAAAAGTCAATTAGGTCTTATATTTAGGAATGGAGGGAGTATTTAGGAATCTATAAACAATTAAATAAACAATAGTATGAACCAGTAACAACAAGTTGAGATGGCCGAGTTGGTCTAAGGCGCCAGATTAAGGTTCTGGTCCGAAGGGCGTGGGTTCAAATCCCACTCTCAACAAAATCATCTTTTCATTTTCCAATGGGCAGGTCGAGCTGATCTTCGGCCCAATAAAGAAAGCCCATTCTTGCAATGTCACCTTTTCGGCTTTTCCCCTTTCCTTGGCCCAATTCCTAACTAATGCACAGTATTCGTTTTTTTTTAATTACAAAAATCCACAGTATTCTATCTAGCGAGAAATCAGAAAACAATTATGTTCTGATTATAAAAAAATTTAAAAATTACTGTGCATCAATTATGTTATGACATTTCCTATCACAAATGATTTTTTTACCAAACCTATCGCAAATGATTGACACATTTTACTAAATAAATAATCTGCAATGTAAATTAATTACATGATGTGTAAATAATATCATCCCACCTTTAAATAAAATAGAGATGTAATGCTTTATAAATTAGTTTTAAAATTATTTATATCTTTACCAGACTAATATGATGTAGATAGTCAGGACAAACTTTTAAAATTTAGATTTTTATTGATATTTTAGTAACATTATAATCATACTCTATCCAAACCTAAATGTGAGACCCACTTGGGAAGTTGGTCTTTATCATAAATATATAATTTCATTTTTATCATTTTCCCAATTATTCTTATCAATGCCCTTCCAACAATAATCAAGTAAGAGATAATAAAAGAAGATGATTGGGGTGTGTTAAAAAAACATATATATCATACTAACTAATATAACTCTCCTTCTAATTTTAACAATATATAATGAATTAAATAGGTCATATATTATGAATATACCAGGGGTTCCAAACTACTTATATAAGCCCAGCTTCCAGCTGCCATTGCCAAGGGCCATTTTGAATTCTAATTATATCCTTGAATTTGCATTGGCCCTATATTTGTGTATTGGGGTGAGATGGGTGAGGAAAACGAGAAGGAATTAAACAGAAGAAGTTGAGGGGTGAAGGGTAGGTGTGACTGTTAGTTCCAATTGGTGATCACAATTCACAAAAATAGGAGCCAAAATGAACATCACCATTTCTGAATGAATCTCCATGACTTGATCCAATTATCCAATTAACTACTAATATCCTCCATCATCCCTCCCATCATGGTCATATTTTACTTATCTTTCTTTGTTTTCTCTCAAAAAATACTATGTTAATTATTTGAATATATATATATATATATAGTGATTAATTAATTATTGTGGAATCTGATTGTTGGTATATGATTATATGCAGTGTTTGACTAGTTTGATGATGAGATGGGTAGTGAGGCTATTTAGAACGCTGATCGGAGAGCCAATTGCATCAGTGACAACGTTGTTGTATTACAGTGGTCTTCTTCCTCAAAACGTGGCACTTACCAGAATGGTTCGTCATGACTTGCTTCTTCATGGCAACTACCTCTTCCGTTTCATCATCGACCTCTTGTCTTTCCTCTGACATCAATTACTTCTCCTTTAATAGGATGCTTCCTTTAGATAATTACTTGATGATGATGATGATGATGATGATGATGATGATGATGATGATGATGATCATTGCCCAATTCTCTTTAATTTGGAGTTTATTTTCTTTCATATTAATTCGCCATCTACAATTCCCTATTCCTGCTATCCTTTCTGTCTACAAACTGTACATAGTTTTGTCATAGTTTTGTTATTTAGAAGATTCAGTATTTGTTAATCTCACATCTATTGCTGTTTTTTGGGCCAACCATATCTGATCTGTTGCTATTCAACGTGTATAGTTGTGATGTGATATCCATATATGATCAAAACTAAACTTACTACTCCCAATTATTCAATGTGTAGGTTATTATTATTGGGCTTTTCATCACAGTTTGTGAGGGAAAACAGAAAAAAAAATCCATTTTAAAACACTTAAGAAAAAGTTTGGATGAGTTGAATTGGAAATTTATTGTAGTCGTACAGCCCTAACAAATTAAAAAACTTGTAGAATATATACCAATAAAATTCGCATATCAATGGTTTTTAAATTCATAATCTAATAGTTATCAACAAAATCTTTTTACTAGTTAGACCAACTTTTGTTGGTTTAAATATATGTTATATATATATCAGCTATGTGCTTTGGAAATAAAAAATATGTTTTGATAGATTTTTTTTTTTTCAAATAATGAAATGTTACAAAGGGGTTTGTCCTCCAGCCAAGATTACCATTCTGGCGTAGAATAACATATCACAAAATCCTTTGTCTTCCACCACTATAGATCTAACATTAATAGAGACTAGCAATTACAGAATGGGTCAATCACTTATAAGTCATTCACTTGTAAGTCATTACTTGCCTTGCCGAACCAATAATTAAATTAATGATGGTAGATAGTGACAGTATTTTGAATATAAATTGTCTTTGATAATAGAATATTATTGTACCTATAAATAAAACGTCTTGACAAGGATATAGTCACTCCCCCACCATGACTGTAACGTTGTTAATAATGCAATCCCTCTTTTAAGAAGAGAAGTTCCAACGTGGCCCTTGCATTGGACCAATTTCTTGCCAAAAAATTAGAAAACTAATTCAATATATGAAAATAACAACTAATTTAATCAAGAATCCTTTTTTGTATCAAAATCAAGATGCCTATTTTAAAAAGGTCTGGTATGATAATTTTTATTACATCCTGGACCCAGCGCCCACAGTTTGTCACATGAAAGATTCAAGCTTCAAGCCTTTTTTAAAACCAAAAGAAAAATATTGGCAAGCTCCATGCTCTCTTTCCCTCTGTTTTTTTTTTTAATCTTGAAAGCTTGATGTAATATTATTTATATGTGTGACTACTACCAATCACACTCAGATATCATAATTCATAATTTTGATGAGCTCGAAAACAATATATACATATTATTATTTATTCATTGAATATCGTGGGACCGTGGATTGCTTCAAGTTGTTTTTGTTTCTCTTTTTAATTACAATTCAAACATTAATGATTTAATAATTTTTGTTTACCAATTGTAAATTTTTTGTGATATCATTTTTTTTGCTCAGAATTTGTGATATCATTTTAACAAAATAAGTTATCTGCTTTTTTTTAGCTTGTCATGTTTTTTAACGATGAATTAATTGTTGACGAGGTATTGGTATAGTATATTGTTGTTTGATTATTTTGATTTACAATAATAAGTTAATTGCTGCAAACGCTGAACTGCCCTTTTGCGTGGTTTGGTTGAATCCAACCAAATTGTTCGCAACCTTTTGATAAAGGAAAAATTGATTGAATTTGCCAATTTTTACCCACGTGACTTTTCTTCAGCTTATTTATTGATGCTTGATAACCAGCTTTAGATTCAAAACCGCACTATCAGTGGACGTTTTATAAAGGATTGACTTGTTAACTCCATTTGAAATTAAAACATTCTCCCTATTTTATTTATACTTTTTTACCTAACAATGTAAGTCAATTGTATTTATATCAATGTTATAAAAGTCTAACCGGAAAGCGAGTCAGAGACGACTTTGGGTCACGGTTCACTCAATCGAATTGCTCAAATCAACGATTAAATTGATGGTCGAACTGATAATCATTGAATTGACATGTTAGACAGTCGAAAAATTGAATATGGTTTAATTCTTTCATATCAACATTAAATTATACTCAATAGCCCAAAAAAACTACTAAAATAGACTTTTTTTGCCAGTGTACTAAAATAGACTTCAATAAACTATAATCAAGACAAAGTGATCTACATAATATTTGAAAAAGTTTCTTGATCACCCAATAAGTAATTGGATAACTACATTAACTCACTTACATAAGATTCAAACAATTGATTTGTGTGTGATTTAATCTTCCTAATGCTCCTAGGTCAAATGCTAAATTTAGTCCAATGATTGCAATATAGTTTCAACCCCACTAGACTACTGATTTAGCCTAAAGTCGCCTTGGCTAATCAAAATAAAGTTAATACTCAAATCCACTAGAGTGTAGTGGTGAGTAAGGGTCAAATCCACAATCTAGGTTTTATATCTTGCCAATTCCAAGTTCTTTAGTCATGCAAGTTAACAATTGGTTGATAGTGATGATTATACTAAGTAAACTACAAGTAACAACTAAAATAGCTAATTAACCGAATAGAGAATGTGATAGAATGAGATGAGAAACAACCTCCCTCTCCAAAGATCTTTGTGCTTTTGGTTAATTAGACCTCATGTACTTGTTAAACTTGATCTAACCTAACTAAATCCTTGAGATCTCCTAAATCTAGGAAATCTTCAAGAGTTTAATTAGGTCAACCAAGCCTAATGCTCTTTCAAACTAAGCACATACCTTAAGCAACATTAAATTCTAATCAAGAACTTAAGCAAATCTATCATTTCACAAACACAAGAGGAGTTAATCACACACACATGTATCTATGAAACTACACACATATAAGCTTTAGGTTTTCATGTACTTGACCTAAAAGAGAGATTTGTGAGCCAAAAATCTAATAGAACACTTAAAGCTAAATGTCCTAACCTAATGTAACCTAAAACTAGAGAGACATTAGGCGAAAATTTACATATAGCTCACAAACCTAAAAGTTACATACACAAGCACATGAGGCCAAATGTGAAGATCTACAAGCACATTCCTTTGGAGAGAGAGATTAGGAGTCTAGCCAAGCATGAAGAAGGTGGAAGGATGGAGGAATGGTGAAGATGAAGCCATCTTTGAGTGGAAATGGTGGAGGGAATCTCAGCCAAATGAGAAAAGGTGGAGAGAAAAGAGAGAAAATGGAGAGAAAAGAGATGAAGATGGAATGGGAAGTGAAGGAATGAGTAAAATGAAGGTGGAGATCTCTTTTATTTCGTGAATGTGTGTGTGTTTTTCATTCTTGGCCGAAATGAGTAGGTAAGGAAATGTAAAGGAAAGTGAAAGGGAGTGTATGGTGAGATGAGGGGCAAAATGGGAATGGGAAATGTATTTGGGTGGAAAACATGACTAGATTCATTCTCCCATGTGCTCTCTTCATTAGACTCTTCATTCTCTTTCCAAGGATGCCCTTCATGAAGCTCTTGGACTTGAAATTCAAATTGTGGCTCCAAATTACCCCTTTTAGTAACATGTAATTCCCTTGTTTTTGACAAAAGGAGTAATATTTGTCCTTTAGCCTTTGCCTTTGATCCAATGCTTCTCCTTGCCCTCCAAGCTCCTCATGGGGTATGTGGGGCCCACTTGGGACCCCCCTACATATAAAAATGAACCACACAGTGAAAATGACCAAAATACCCCTATATGCTTAAAGTGCAAGTAAGTAAGCAATATTTTCCAATTTCTTCCAACTAAGTATGTGCATGATATATACATTAATAATGAATAAAAATACCAATTAAGTCATTCAAATCAAGCACAAATACACATACTTAGCTAGGTAAATATAGGTCTAATCAACTACTTAGTGAAATAATGTCTAAATCACTAAATGCGACATGATGTGGGTAAATTACAAAATATTTTGTTTTTTTTATATTTTACTCATATTCTAACTTTCCCCACAAAATGGACTATTCACTCACCAAAAAGCACACATATTCCCAACTTCGAAATTGATCCCACAACCAGCTCTATGAGGGGGTGGGTGGTGTACGGTGGGGTTGGGTAAATTAAAATTGGAAGTGAGTAATTGAAAATAGATATTTTGGTTCATTTTGCTTAAATGAAGGAGTTGAAGTGGGATTTATGAAGTGATATGAATACTCTTGGGAAATGATGTTCAATGGTCTTAGCTCAATTAAGATATTTAGGAAGTCAAATGCACTAATTAACTCAATACTCCAACCCATCAATCAACGAGTTCAATGCCTAATTAATATAATTTCATCTAATTAGATATTGTCAAATCCTTTAGTGATTTTTGATAAAAAAAAAATCCTTTAGTGATAACGGGCCTATTAACTGTATGAAGATTAAGTTTTTAATCTCATGACTGACCCACCTTATATTGCTACTTGATTTCTTCTAGTGTTTCAACCCACCTTGTATCGACTAAAAAGATTCCAACAAAATTTTGATTCATTTAATGTTCGGTTTTAAGAAGTGGATGAAAATATTGTGACTCTGATGGTAATTTAGAGAGCATATATATACGGAGTCGAAGAGGATATGCGAGTCACGGAGTTTAAGGAGGTACAGGAGGAGATAAAAGATGAGGATAATAAGTGTGTGGGGAATATATGTGTAAGATGATGGATGAGAGTGTTAAGATACAAAAAGAGATAATGAGAGTTGAAGAAACGATGTCACTTGAGATACAAATTGTTCACACACTAAGACACAGGTATAGTTCAGTTAGCCGCCGTTTCGCTACGTAATCGACGTCTTATTGATGATCAAACTAAATTGATTTATTTCAATTTTTGAAATAGAATAAAATAAAAACGTTTTTCTTCGACAAGAAGAATTTCAAAGAAAAGACTTACCAAATGTACCTTGGGTATGATACTTCTCCCTTTCGATGCGTTTTAAGATTGATAGGGGTGAGAGCCACATAACGGATAATATCAAGAGCGAAACAATGAAATGTTACAAATGGTATCAGAGCTAAGTTTAGGTTGATGTACCAGCGATTGCGCTATGCCTCCGGGTGTATTATTGATTAATACATATATATTATAATTCATAAGAATTTAACATTTATAGTTTCAATGAATATAAAATATAACTATTGCGTCAATGATTCAATTTAGATTCAAATAAGAATTTATTATTTGTTAATTTCCAAACTCTCCCCTTTTCCTTTGAATATATATTTTAAATGAATTTGAAATAATATAATAACCTTAATTAGTTAGTTATTCTATGTGTTACAATCATAATTATATTACCTTTTTGAATTAATTGATATCAATATTGGAATTATAAAAATTAATTTCTAGAATTTTCTTGTTGTGCAATACTGCAATGTGCCTTATGCTGTTTGAAAAAAAGGCAATAACTTCCAATTGAATGTTATTCTTTTTGACACGCAAGTCATGGGTTGGACACAACTGGAATCATGGTCTATCAATTTTTTTTATCGAAAATGGTCTATCAATTCAGTCATGTGAAATATGCATTAAAATTATACCTTTTCCATCATAAGAGGAAAAAAAAAAGATTTTCCCATTTTTGATTTTTCTATTGTTCAGTATAAGCTCATGTATTGTTTAATGCATTAAGCTGGAATTGTTGAAGTCTAGCTGAAATTAAAAAAAAAAGATTAGTCTCTAAATCATGGAATTAGGTTGACCCATTTGTCTCACAAGCTTTTTTTTTTATCAGAATCACAAGCTTGCATTGTTTAAGTATCGAGCTTACAGAGAAACAAAATGTTAGTAGAACATCACTTCCATGTTCCTTTTTACTCGTAGAGGTCAAATCACCAACTCAAATTAATCATGATCACCAAGATTATCGTTTGCAACCCATAATAATTAACTTCTCCCCATTCTGCCTTATCTCATGATTTTAAACTCTCTGAATACATAAATACTACGCGTCTTCTTTAATTGGTAGTTTGTTACATGTACTATGCGTATACTTCCTTTCATTTCTTACCCAAATCCATGATTAATTATCAACATCAATCTGTTTCCTTTCATAATAAACAAATCCATTATCATTTCCCTAATCACCGTATTCTCTTGAGCTAAAAAAAGAAAAATAAGATCGTCAAATTGATGGTCCGATTTTGACACTGATAGAACATCATCAAAGGACCCTATCCCGTTTATCACGCACTGAATATATGCCACACTTTTATTCATAAAAAAAGAAAACTACATAAATAATGACAACAACATTAAATCAGACCGTCCACTATTTCTCAGACCACCAAAAAGTAACCAAATCCAACGGTCTAGTCATTCCTTATCCTCAATCGATAATAACCCTTATTAAAATACCGAAAATGTCCTTTTATAACGTTCAGAAGGAGGGTCTCCTAATCATTGACCCCACCAGGGCAGCATTGTAATAACAAATAAGAAAAGGCAAAGGTCATTATCGTAAGTTTAAAAAAACATGAATTGTCGACACTGCGTCAAACACACTCAAACCTTTTTCTAATTCCCAATAATTTCATTATTGTCATGTTATTCTCTCTCATTATATGGATTGATCTAAACGAGAAATCTTTCCTTCTTATGTTGTGAGCTCATTATCTTACTGAGTTAAACGTGTGTGAGATCCAACATGTTGGATGGTCTGCTTGGCCGAGGTTTCGCTGCCAAGTGGTAAGTCTTATCATATTCATATGTCTTTTGTTTTGTCTGGTTAATGTTGATTTTGAGGTGTTTAAGGTAGAATGTGAGAATGTGTTTTTTTTTTTGTTTTTTTGCAGCAAAGGATTGATTAAGCTGACAAAGAGTCGGATCGATGTGATAAGAAGGAAGCGAAAAGCAACTGAGAAGTTTCTGAAGAAAGACATTGCTGATCTGCTTGCTAATGGTTTGGACATCAATGCTCATGGAAGGGTAATGATTCTTTTATTTCTTTATTGTTTGTGAAATTGTCTATGTGAGGACATGTTTGAAGTGCTTTGTGTGTATCTGTTTGTTTTATTTGGTTATTGTCATGCATATAGGAGAGTTTTGATTGACATTGCCTACAGGCCTATAATGATGGCTGAAAGTTGTGTTTGGTGATGCAACAGGCTGAAGGGTTGCTTCTGGAATTGATGATATCGTCTTGCTATGATTTTATTGAGAAATCGTGTGACTTTGTCTTGAAACATCTCTCTGTGATGCAGAAAGTGAGGTATGGATTCTTTTCTGTGAGTCCTGCTTGCTTACACTCTGATTTCATTTTGTTCCCTTGAAGTGATTGTGCTCAAACTTGTCAATCCGCTGGACTTGGTATTATTCATCATTCTCTAGAAAACATATAAGTAATGATATGGTTCTTGGACATGAACAAAGAAGGAACAATTGTTACACATATATGTACAGATACAGATGGGATTGGAATTCTTCTGTGAAGTTCAATATTTATTTCCTGTCATATTTTTGCTTAATTATTTGTTTGAATGAAACAGTGCATTAGAATTTTAAGTTGTTCACATGTTACACTGGGTGTCTTTTTTTTTTCTATTTGCTCCTAGCTAAGTGTTTTTTCTTATTTCCTTTTGAAAATTCACTCGTTAACAACGACGTTTCTATCCTCCGGTGAACATCAGAATATTTCACTGACATTCAGTCACCTTTGTAGCCCTCAATACTACATAACTTTTTGGATTGACAAATTTCACTCATTTCTAGCTAGCTGTGGGGATTTAGTCTATCTTAGAATTAACGCGGTGGAGGTATTTTACTCTAGAAAAGTTGTATGCCGGCCATTATGAAGTATTTGCACTCAAGTGTGACAAACGCTTCTGTGTGATTGTAATTGAGCTGCAATTTCACTGATATCCTTGTGTCAAGTTGGAATGATCATTAACTTTAATTGCTGGAATTTTGTTTACAGTGGATGCCCGGAGGATTGCAGGGATGCTGTATCATCTTTGATGTTTGCTGCTGCAAGATTTTCTGATCTGCCAGAGTTACGTGATCTTAGGCAAATATTTCAGGAGAGATATGGGAATTCCATGGACTGTTATGTAAATCAAGAGGTAACTCTTTGTGCTTGTATTTTTGCAAGAATTTGGCATGTGCACGACTTGTTTCTGCAATGACTGGCTAAGTTGTTTATTTCAGTTTGCTGCAAATGTGAACTCGAAGTCCTCTACATTTGAGAAGAAGGTCCACCTGATGCAGGAAATTGCTTCAGAGTTTTCAATAATGTGGGACTCCAAGGCTTTTGAACAGAGGATGCAGAAACCCTCTCCTCTTTTACAGGTGCTGTTATTAGCATATCATTTCAATTGTATGAGCAGTTCAGCTCCTTCTGAAATAGAGTTTCTACCAATTTTAATATGCTCCAAATAAAATTACTCTTTTGTGTATTGTTTCTCTCCTATTAGATGCCAAACCTGATGGGCAATGTCTCTCAAAGTGTAGTGACATCATCTATATGACTTCTGCAGGAACGCAATAATCATGACTATAATCACTGGACTGATCATAATAAACCATCACTCGGCAACAATGCTGTCATAAAAGAATTCAAGTATGATGTGCCATTGCAGAAAAATTCTGGCCATCCTAAAGATGGGCATAAATTTCACAATGGCAAGGAAGCAGATCTCTTAATGAGAGATGATCACAATAATCTGTCCAAATCCAAAGTCGCTGGAAATGGAGTTGGGAAGATGAATGGTGGAGATGATGTCATTTCGAGAAGGAATGGCCATGATAATGTATTGTTGGGAAGGCTAGATTCGACTTCTAAGAAGAGTGATAGAGGTTATTGGAAGGAAGATTGTATGCTAGATTCGAATGCACAAGGTTGTTCATTGCAGGGTTATAGAGTGGAACACTTTGACGTTGGCACTAAGCTGCATAATGGTTGGGGAAATGCCACTTCACAAAAAGTAAGCCATGGTACTGTAGCTTCAAAAAAGCAAGACTTGAATCCCAGTCATGCAGATGCGCATTTGAAGAGGATTATCAGTGAGCCATCTTCTGTTCATCGTGCCAGCCTTCATGATATTGTAGCTACCAATAAGCCAGACATGAATCCCAGTCATGCAGAAAGGCATTTGAAGAGGAATGTCAGTGAGCCATCTTCTGTTCCTCGTGCTGATGGCCTACGTGATACTGTTGCTACCAAGAAGCCAGACTTGTATCCCAGTCATGCAGAAATGCATTTGAAGAGGAACGTTCAAGAGCCATCTGCTGTTAATCAGGTCAGCCTACCTGAATATTATGGCTCAGAGAGGAAAGTTCAAAAGGATGAAACACCTAGGGTGAAGCCGGGCTACAATAATGTTCTCCCACCACCTTATATCAAACCTAATACTAAACAGAAGAACGGCGAAGGCAATATAGGATCTGCAGATGCTGGCAGTAATGGTATCCCTAAATATCCTTCATTGCATGATCAGTCACATGGGGCTGCTGTAGCAGATAGGAGCCAATTGAATTTGGATAACTCTGAATTGGATAGGAAGGCTAGTAGGCATGCAAGGCATAGCAGACGAAGGAGTCATGAAAAAGAACTCTATGATCAAGAAGATATGTCACAAGTCCCGGTCATAAAACCCAAATCCATGAGGCGGAGGCACTCAAAATCACGGCCTAGTCACAGCGATGACAGCGAAGAAGATGCTGAAGTTGTGACAAGAAAACCAAGAAGCAGGAGAAAGGATGAATCAAAACCAAGGCATGGCCTGCAAACTCTCTTTGATGATGAGCAGCATCGAAATGACGCAGAGGAAAAGATGATAGATAAGTTACTTATCCATTCTAGTAAAAAGCCTTCCATCCCTCTTCCTGAAAAGGCAAGGAAGTCTAAAAGTCGTCATGCACATCAAATGGACGACACAGTTAAAGAGATACCAGAGATGGTTACCCATCCACCTCGATCTATTTCCCTTCCTCATGAAGAAACAGGAGCGAAAAAAGTTAACAAAGTATTCGCTCGTGCTGCTACATTTCAGGCAGATAGATCAAGCGAAGCTCGTCATGTACATCCCAATTTACCGGACTGTGATGATTTGGCTGCCAGGATTGCAGCATTGAGAGGAACCTGAAGGAAAACGAAGCTTAGCTTGGCCATTTCCCTCTACATGGACATTAGTTGGAGTCACTGTGACCTTCACCATAGAACTCACATTCTGGCGTTGAAGTTTGAATGGGGGTGCTTTGATAGCAAATTGTCGCCTATTGTATGTGCTTTATCAGACACAATACAATGCAGCCAAACTCATAGGATATATTGTGACTGTAAAATAGAAGTGTGTGTAATTAAATGATAAATGATTCGGTGCTCATGATTGATCCAAATTGATGATAATGGATGAGATAGCAGCTACTAGTTAGTTTAGCAGGCACACATCTGAACTATAAAGGTTGTAATAGTTCCATCTATTGAACATGATTATTCTTCATTTTTACATTTTTGGTGATGACAACAATGTTCTTCATTCGACCTATGGTGAGTAACACGAATGAATGAAAGAAATGGTGGACGGATTCCTATTATGATGGGGGAATGTCAAGATTGTGAATGCATTTTTGTATTCCTCGCGTCCGAATTTTTTTAAAATAGTAAATTTGTATATAAAGTGAGGAAAAGTTATTGAAAGATTTCGACCACTCTTTTCTCCTTGTAGTGGTTACAAGCAAACCCTCGTTTCTTACCTGCAAGGGAAATAAATTGGGTGTATATAGCATCTAAATTATTTAACTTTGAATATTGTTTTTTTTTTTTTTTTGAAAAAGACACTGAAGTAATAAGTTGGTGGCCTTTGAAATTTTGAATAATAAGTATATTTGAACAGTATTCTAAATAATAAATACTTCCTCTGGTCTTAAATATAAGACGTATTTACCAAGTTTGATTAGATTAAGCTTGTTAGTTTAGTTAAAAGATCATGATATTGTTACTTTTATACTTTAACCATATATTTTTACCCCACCCCCTCTCTTATTTATCTATTATTGGGGAACATTAATAAGGATATTTTTTTAAAAAAAAATTGGTAAGAATTAGAATTAGTTTTTATGGATCAAATCCACTAATAAGTCTTATATTAAGGAACCACTGGAGTATAACATTTCTATATGAAACGAAAATAGGCAAGTCTTTCTAATTAAATCTGCTTATGCAACACACTACCACTTACTGAACAAAATAGTAACAGAATAATAACCAGAATTCTCCTTTGAAAAATCGTAAATCCAACATCATGATAACTTTCACTAATTATTACATGAAAATTCATATCCTGAACACTAGCTTATCATTATTGTAATTTTAGTAAACAGAAGCTTGTGTTCAATCTTAAGGGCATAACAAGGTCAGGTTAGGCCTAGCAACTTAAATAGTACAATAGTTACTTATATAGATCACCTATAAAGTTTTCACATCAACAATGACATTTGAATAACCCACCTTTTATGAGACATGGAACTATATTTTTACCAACTAACCTATCTTAGTTGGAAAGTGTTAGTTGATTCTAATTCTCTTTTGACTAACTTTTCCATCATATTTCAGAGTGCCACTGGAATCCCCTTCAGATGAAGCTTCTTGTGACTTCAAACAAGAGTTGGAAAGAGCAGCATAGAGATCAACCACCCTTCTGATATTGTTATTCAGTTCTTTGATCAAACCTACATTTCTACTCAGATTTTGTGGCATGTTTGACAAGTGATTTTGATTGATCTCATTGATTAGCAATCTATTCTGGTCCAATATGTCTTGGGCTTGCAGTAAGTTCTTCTGAAATGCCTGAATGATTCTGCCATCTACTTGGACTGCTGTATTGTCTATGTCTCCAAACATATCACCCTCCATTGCAACTAAAATTTCTGACTCAATCATCAAATGGCTCTGTAAAGAGAAATGAACAGAAGTAAGATATTTTTTGCTATTATTGAAGAGAGGAAAGCTGTCTATTATTATGCTTCATTGAAACAGGATTTTTGTTGCGCAAACATTACCCACATACTCTATTTCAGAAAATCTTCATTGGATATGCCACAGCTCTACCAATAACTTGCATCTTCCTATTGTAAATATAAATTTCATTGATTAGTTTTAACACATCATCACATTTATCTCAATCTTGTATCACTTCTTTTCACTTTTCACTTCACACTACCATATTAATTAGTTTCAAAGGGCAGGAATAGTTTGCATAAAGATTTACTAACTCCAACAACAATGATAAAAAAAGAACAAATGCATCACACTCCTTTCACTTTTATAGAGTCACCATAATTGTGAAAAGGTCCAACTTAAAGAATCATAAGATCAAATTAGAAGAGACCAAACAGAATATTTTAAAGGCCTAAAGCAGGACTCTTCTTGAGACCAAAGAACATTTTCTGAAGCAGCTTCCCAAGCAGTGGGAATTGCATAAGCAAGTCAGTTCCAGAGAAAATATTGTGCTTCAACAAACTAAGCCAACACACACAAGGGAGGTTAATAAAAAGCGGGAGGTTAATAAAAAGTTTGCTTCTCTCAGAAAATGAAACTGGGAAGGCGAAAAAGTGATGAGTTTCATAGAAACAATCAATCCATAACGAAAGCATAATTCTCATCTTGATATACTCCACTCACCTTTATTTAGCTCTAAAATTAGGATTTTCAAAATTAGAAATTACTTTATGAAATCCAAAACTCTCTGAATTCCTTATTTCAGCTTCTAAACTGGTTTGGCACATACATGCACCGTATTTTTGAACACTTAGTAGTTTGTAGTCACTAAAAAAATCCCAAATTTCAAATTCAAGATCAATTTTTCTCAATCCATAAAGCTCATATTTTTCTCTCCTTCGACCTCTTATTTTTCCATATTTAATGAAGAATTGCACAGTTTCTACAAAGCCCCCAAATTTACTTATTCACCATTCAGGGAAGTGAAAGGGAAAAAGTTGTTGAAAAATTGAAGAAAACAAGAAACAAACCATGCTTATTCAACCTCTCTAGCATCAATTTGTAGGCATAAATTAAAAGGGTAAGGTTAAGGTTTGAGAGATATGCACAATATACATATGAATATGATGGGAAAACTTACCTTTATAGTAGTATTTTATTTGGATGAAGTCCCCCAAATCAGCACTTTGAAAAGGCTTTAAGAAAATCTAAAGTCTTTTCAGAAAATCTAAAGTCTTTTCCTGTCTCTCAATGCCTCGTGCCATTATTTAGAATGTCTCAGTCTCAAGCTTTGTACGAGGTCGAGGATGAGCTTGCTAAGTTCCTATCAAGGTTTCGACCATACAAATTTAAAAATTGCGTTTCCAACACAAAATGGGAAACTACATTCAAGTTAATCCCTCCATCATTTTTCACTTCTAGTCTCTTTTCTTTTTAATAAAAGCCAACTTAATTAACTTGGCTGGTTGACGTGAGCAGTAAGTACTCTCGTCCCTTGAGCAACTAGTTGCCTACCCCACTATATGGGACTTCAGAACAGCGAGGGATTAGTGTCACTTGACATACAGTGGAATACCTTTAGGCAACAAAAAAAGCCAACTTTATTCACCCAGTAAGATGAGTACATAATAAGATATTTTATGAAGAGACAAAGGTCAATTCTTAACCTTAGTTAAGGAAATGAAAGTTCTCCTTTAGAAGAAAATATAAGTGCAAAGAGCCAATTTTTTTTGCTAAAATATGAGAGGCAATATGTGAAAGTATAAGTAATAAATAGTAATTGTTTTCTTTTGATACCTCTATCAGTTAGCGCAAGTAGAGAAGAGAAACGTGCATAATAAATAAGGGTAAAACTTTATTCATTAAACATACCCGTGATAAATGTTTCCATTATATCTTATTGATGTATGTAAAATGGTTTATGACCTTTCATAATAGAGACTAGAAGAACATAGAGGGAAAAATATGACTTAAAAATATAAACTACTTAGATAGTCCACTAGGCACAGTATATATTACAGTTGTTAATTCATAGGATGATGAATAGCATGGAATGTGGAGATGGTGAAACAAACCGTTATAGTTATACCTGTCAAAGAGAGGTGAAATACGAGGTCACCAGAGAACGAGCTGAGGACTCGATGTTCACTTGTGGATGACAAGTGTGTGTGTCTGTGTGTGTACTCCCTCCAATCCTAAATACTCCCTCCGGTCCTAAATATAGGACTAGTTGACTCTTTTGAAAAATCGTAAAAAAAAGCAAAATAAGTTAATTATAAATTAGTTTACCTAATTTTTTCTCTTACACTAGTTTATTTTACCTATAAGCTAATGGATAATCTAAAAAGATATTAAATATGTCATGATTTAATAACCTATTTTGCAACCTTAATCTCTCAAAAAAAAGTTAATTAGGTCTTATATTTAGGACCGGAGGTAGTATAAGGCTTATTTGACTTTTTTGGAGATATTAAGGTTACAAAATATATTATTAAATTATGACGTACTTGATATATTTTTAAATTAGTAATTAGTTTATAGGTTAAATAAAATAGTTTAAGAAAAAATTAGATAAATTAATTTATAATTGACTTATTTTGTTGTTTTAGGATTTTCCAAAAAAGTCAACTAAATCTTAATTTTATATTTAGGACCGGAGGTAGTATAACCGAATACAACAAACGAATTATACCCAAAAACGAAAAAGGCAAACTAATGCATGTGCTACTAAGTACTAACCTCCTCGTTTGATAGAAAGCCTCTTTTTATACCAATGTCATTGTTATTGACTTTACCTCCTTACTCTCATTTGATTACTTCTTCATGCATTTCTAATTATAAGACAAGTCTTATTTCTTAATGTAAGGATAAAAATTCATCACTATAAATTAGCTATAGTTAATTTTGTTCTTCAAAACTAATTTTATTGTAACTATAAACTAATTTATATTATAATTAAATAGAATATATGTTTTAATTTATGGTTTATTTACTTTGATGAAATTGAGAAAGCAAAAATGAAATTGGAAAGTGAAATAGTAATTTACATATATTTCAGGCTCACAAGCTTTCTATATGCATCTTACACTTTTCTTGGGTCAAACAAAATTTTATTTAATCATTACATCTACATTTCATCTTTACCCCTTGACACTAATTTCCATTTCTACTTTGTTCTTTCCATGTTTTCATTTAAATAAAAATAAAAATATTATTTTATTTGCTTATTCATTTTTATTTCAAAATATTATCTTTTTTACCTATAAGAATGTGAAAAATCGAGTCTCTTTTAAGAAACATGATATTGGAGTCTCTTATATAGCATAGAAATAAATTTGATGACAGACAACAAAGTAGTGATCTTTGGTGATGATTAGATTCACGTTCACAACATATCAGGTAAACATTAAGGAACAAAGTACTCTAAATTGATTTAAATTGATGGGATCAGAGATAATTATATTGAGAAAGATCAACACAATTTTCTTATTTTGTTTTTTGAAAGGATGATTAACACCTTCCATCACAAGTAAGTCTTCCTTAATCTTTGATTAATTCCTGCCATCCATCATAATCATAAAAGATTCTTCCTTAATGCTGTTCAACTAATACAAATTAAAGATGTCCAAGCCATCCAAGAGATCACACCATCCATCATAAATAATTCTTCTTAAATTTTGTTAAAAACGCTGCAAACCAAACTTAAGATGTTGAAATCAAGATGTCATAAATTAAAGGACACCTTCCATCGAAGGGAAAATGTTTCACTCGAGATCCTGCCAGATTAAGATCACTTTTCTTGCAATCTTCAACTCTGATAAATACTGACTCGGCCCCAACACTTGCACTAAAGGCCCAATGCACAGAATCTAGCCAATTCAATCTCATCAGACTAAACCGTTGCAATGCTAGTCGACTAAATTGACAGCCTCTAGATTATTCAACAAGGAACGATCATAACCAAAAGTGCTGAATCTTTTTCTTCTTGTATTGTAGATCAGCTTTATACTTGGCCAAATACAAAACTTCTCTCTCCTCATGCAATTTAAATACCCCACACCTGTATATATAAAAATTAATATCAACATTAAAGAACAATAAAATATGCTAAAAACCAAAACAATTATTGAGATGGGAAAAAATATACACCACAAACCTAAATAAAACATTTAAAATTTTAAAAGATGATGAGTTAATTACCATGAATTGACATTGTACACCTCAATATCACAACCTTTCACAATATCCTTCAATCTGGTTAAACCTGGACTAAAAAAAATTGGTTCAAACTCAACTGATGTCCCACGGCCCTCAAAAAATCTCCATGAATTCCTCTGAGGATCATAATAGACAAATCTTCTAGTACTAAAATAAATCATAATCCCCTGTCTTAAAAAGGCTATTGTTGGGAAAAAATAAAGTGGCCAAATACGATCCGAAACATTAATATCAAACCTGAAAATTTCAATCCAAGAGTCACTATCGCCATACTCTTTCATAGTCCAGACCCTAAGATGCGTACGTTTCTTATATGTACAACATATGAAGAGACTTCCCTTCAATTCTCCAAACCCGAGAGTAGCCCGTCTAAAAGATAATGCCGAAGGACAAGAAAATGACTTTGGCATCTCAGTTTCCAAATCAAAATATAAAACTGAAGCCTTCTCATTAGGCTTCATTTTACGAACAAACCAATGAAGCGATCCATTCAAATAAGTGGGACATCCTACAGAATACCTATATTCACCATATTCAATGTTTCTCCATACTTTAGTCCCCAATGTGTGTATTTCAACACTTATAGGGCCACCCATTTTTTTAAACAAATGTATCACTTTATATTCATCAGTTTTCTTGAGATAACCTAATCCATAATGGTGATAGAAAAAACCATGATTTATTTTACCATTCTCAGGTCGTGGAAGTCTTATAAACTCTCCTGTGATTGGGTTGCAAACAATCACTGTCAGTGGGTGAAAAACACAACCAAATAAGCCAGTGCGAGAAAATAAGAGAAGCAGACCATTGCAAGAGTTCCCTACTGTTAATCTGTCATTTTTAGGGTCACAAGCAATTCTAGTTGTTCTATTGCCCCTCCTCCTGGCCTCATGCTTTGTGTGAACCACCATTTTAGCATCACGAAGAGGAATATTCAGCCTAACATCAAGCTTCATATGATTGTCACAATCAGGGCTTGGAGAATCTGTACATGGACAAACACCGCCCCATTTGTTACTGCCTAATGAATTTGTAGGGGCTTCATCACTGCCAAGCTCATCAAAGTTGAGTAAGTGGAGATTTCTTGAAACTCGTTTCTCATCATAAGTGCGTAGAAAAGCATAGACAGGGGAGGACTCTGAATACAATTGAACAAAATGTGAGCTTGAGATAATGGAGAGCCAACTCTTGCAAACACACTTGTAACTCAAAACCGACTTAATAGGGAGTTTGAGTAGAATTTTTGTGAGCACATCAAGAGGGAGATGTAGTAGGAGACTGTTTGGGACATGGACTTCTTCTGCTTTGGTTTTCCTACGGACTTTGGATGTTTTACATTCTACGAAGTCCCCTTTTCTTTTTGCCACCATCCTGAAAGGAGAAGAGGAGAATAGGGCAGCGGCTAAGAGGCAAACACAAACAAAGTAGAGATAGAAATGATTAGCCAATACAAGCATAGGCAGTAGTTGATTGATATGATATTATGCCTATACAAAAATTTATGAGAGCATACGTGCATTGCATACACACAAAAGCTTCCCAATATGTGTAACTTTTTTTGGGGAAGGAGTCATTTTACACACAAAAACTAGTACTAGAATATTGCAAAGTGAAAGTTTTAATTTGTATAGAATAAAGTGGATGGACTGAATGAATAGGAATGAAGAATGTAAAAAAGAATATTATTTCTTACTCATCCCAAATCAGACCAAATCAAATCAGGGGAGGTGGTGATTTTAATACCTTTATGCAATGAGCTAGCAGCTAGCAAGCAGCAACAAAGAAGCAAAGCAAAATGAGAATTGTAGAGAGCGTACTGTGTGCGATTCCATCATCAGCAAGCGAGCATTTAGTAGGGAGCAATAAAAAGTAAATGAAATAATAATTAATTCAATTGCTAACAAATGGAGAAGGCTTCCGGCAAGGGAGAGAGAGATTACAAAATATGAAGAAAAAACATTATCACATCTATCTCAATCTTGTATCACTTTTTTTCACTTTTCACTTCACATTATCATATTAATTAGTTTCAAAGGGCAGGAAGGTTAGCATCACAAAGATTGACTAACTCCAACTAAAATGAAACAAAGACAAATTCATCACACTTCTTTCACTTTTCCAGCGTCACCATAATTGTGAAAAGGACCAACTTAAAGATTCATAGGATCAAATTAGAAGACACCAGACAGAACTTTTCAAAGACCTAAAGCAGGACTCTTCTTGACACCAAAGAACATTTTCTGAAGCAGCTTCCCAAGCAGTGGGAATTGCAAAAGCAAGTCAGTTACAGAGAAAATATTGTGCTTCAACAAACTAAGCCATCTCACACAAGGGAGGTAAAAAAATTGCCTTCTCTCAGAAAATGAAATTGGGAAGTTGTAAAGTGATGAAATTCACAGAAACAATCAATCCATAGCGAAATCATATTTCTCATCTTGATCAACTCTACTCACCATTATTAAGATCGAAAATTAGGATTTTCAAAATCAGAAATTATTTTATGAAATCCAAAACTCTCTGAATTCCTTAATTTAGCTAATTCAAACACGTAAACTTATAAACTGGTTTAGCACATGCATGTACATTATGTTTACAGTAAAAAAAATCGCACATTTTCAAAATCAAGATCAATTCTCCTCAAATCTATATGATATCAATTTTGGTCATACTGTTTCTCCTTAGACCTCTTATTTTTCCATATATAATCAAGAATTGCACAACTTCTAAAACACCACCAAATTTGGCTATAGCCAATTTTCATTTATGCACCATTCAGGGAAGTGAAAGGGGAAAAGTTGTAGAGAAATTGAAGAAAACAAGAACGAACCTTGCTTATTCAACCTCTCCAGCATGAATAATAGTATAAAGCAAGAGTTCCTCTCAACACTCTCAACTGCTATCTAAATGGAAATTTAAAGGGCAAGGTTTGACGTGAAACGTTACCTTTATATTTGTTGGGAATATTTAATCGTTCATTTGATTATTAAATCCAACTACCAATATCAAATGAAATGATTCAAAGTTAACAAATCAATATTAATATATCATTGATACTAATTGATTTAATTATATTCAAATCACTTGACAAATCAGCATTAACATATGATTGATGCTGATTGATTTGATTATATTCAAATCACTTCACAAATCAGCATTATTGTTGATCAGTGTCATAATAAATGCAATTATGACAGCGATATTCTACCATTCTTAGTGACACTCTTGTCCTTATACTACTCCCTCCGATCCTAAATATAAGACCTATTTGACTTTTATTGGAGATGTTAAGGTTACAAAATATATTATTAAATTATGACATATTTGATATATTTAATATTAGCCATTAGTTTATTAGTAATATAAACTAGTTTAAGGGAAAAAAATTAGGTAAATGAATTTATAATTGACTTATTTTGCTTTTTTAGGATTTTCAAAAAAAGTCAACTAGGTTGGGACCGGTGGGAGTATTATTTTTCTTTTCTTTTTTTAAATAAAAGCCAACTTAATTTAATTGGTACAATGAGTGCATAGTAATTAGTAAGACATCCTTTATGGAGTGATAAAAGTCAATTCTTAAGCTTAGTGCAAGAAAATGAAAGATATCCTTTATAAGAAAATATTAGTGGTAACATGGGCAAATTTTTTTTGGCCAAAATATGAGAGGAAATATGTAAAAGTCAAAGTAATAAATGATTATTTTTATTTTGTACAGAGCAAGTAGGGAGAGAAAATGTGCATAATAAATAAGGGTAAAAATTTATTAAACATACTCATTGTTATGAATATTGTGATTATATGGATGTCCATACCTCCACAAACTCTTGGCTTTTCCTTTTCTCAATTGTTAGAATCTTAAGTTTTGATGGTGACTAAGGTGTGATATGGTCTAAGTACTTAAGAGAACATAATCAACACTTAGGAAGGGTTAGATGACATGGTTAGAATCCTAAGTTAAGTCACAACCGGATGCGGAATCACTTCCGGATAGACTAGGACTCGCGCACACGGATGAATGATTTATCCCCCAGCGGCAGCGAGTAACTCACTAGGGAATTAACTTAGTCCATGAGCATTAGCTATACAAAACCTAAGACTAAGGTATGATTCAACCGGAAGTGAAGTTGCTTCATGTTAAACTTAGACTGACGCAGACTGATAAGATAGATATCACCCCAAGCGTCAGTGAAAAAGCCACGTCAAGTGAAATAGCTTCCTGATAGATTTTGACTGGCGCAGACTGATAGAATAGATATAACCCTAAGCGTCAGTAAGTTTACCTCGTCAAGTGAGAGTGCATCCGATAGCGTAGTAACTAGCGCTGACTGTTGGATTGAAGAACACTGAGCGAGAGTGGGTAATAGTGAACAAAATCTTTTCATCCAGTAGTTTTACTTCCGGATGTAGGAGTGCTTCCGGATACATCATAGACTAAGAGGACTAACGTTCAAAGTAAATAATACACTAAGTCAGAACATAGTCTAAGTAAGACTACTCCCCATAGCAAACAAGCTTCCCACAGCATGTATAGTTCTTACTATATTTGATTATATATATTGCTATGTTGGACTAACCAGTATGTGCAGAACTTAGTCACACTTCCGGATGCAAATGAGCTTCCGGATGGAAAGACTCTTGGCATTGGGATTCAGAGATTAACACTTGATTGCCACTTCCGGATGAACGATGATCATCCGTCAGCAAGAGTACAAGAATAAACGCCACATACACAGAAGTCAGATTGCTTTCATCAGGGCAGAGGTGTCAGGACTACCTTTCAGAGATAAAGCAAGTCAACCCTGCTAAGCTTTAATGGAGCATTTAAGAAGATGTACTTCCCAACGGTAACAAGAGGTTAACAGATATTCAAACAACATTGTTACCTACCGAGCATGAGGAGTATGAGAGATAAGGGGGAACAAAATCTGAAGATTCATTCAAGAGGTCAAAGCTCATACTACCCACAAGAGTCAGAGTCCATAAGAGAGCTTCTGATAGCAAGAGAGCATCCAATAGCAAAGCGCTCTTATCATTCATGGACAAGTGCTTGGAAGACGAAGTTCCTCTATGTGATAGCAAGCAGAATGATAGAGTCCACGAGCTTCACTTCAGATAGCAAGAGAGCTTCCGATAGTAAGTCTCTTAGCATCCTGGACTTATGCTTGAGGAACGAAGTCCTCATCTGACAACAAGCAAGAGTCAGACCGTACAGTGTATAGATGTCAGAACGACTTTTGCCAGAACAGTGTTGTCAGAACAGTGTTGACAGACCAGCTGGTCAGAGCATCTTTTCAGATAAAGCAAAGTCAACCCTGCTGTGCATTAATGAGGACTACGTAAACAAGGCCCCAACGGCTATATTCAAACGGCCTTATTGCCTCTCCAACGGTTGGATAATCAGAGGCTGGTATAAAAGAGATGTTCTTCATTTCTGAAGTAAGAGAGCTTGAAAAAGAAGAGCTAGAGAAGGGAGAGCTTCATGAGTTTGATAAGCAAGAGAAATAGAATGAAGAAGCTCAAGCCTACTATCTGAAATATCCTTCTACTCTCTGATCTTAAGTTGTAATATTCTTAGAGAGAATTTGTTGAGAGCAATTATTGTACCTAAGTGAGTAACATAATCTGTTCATTGAGTGAACCCACTTAGTTGAGCTTAAGTGTTTAGCACAATCAGTTCATAGAGTGAACATCCTATCAAACCTGTTCTAAAGCTTGTCGCTTGAAGAACAATATTGTAATCATTGTTAAATCATTGTCTGTAAAGACTGAACCCTTCTAGGTGTGAGGGGGAGCTGTATAGGTTGCAAGTGAGCCCGCAAAACTTGCGGTTGTAAAGGTTGCAAGTGATCCCGTAAAACTTGCGGTTCGGTTTGCAGGTTAGCCGTTAGCAAAACCTGTGGGTTGTTAGGTGAACCCGTGTTCGTAAAACCTAAAGTGTAAAGGCTTCTCTTGTGCCCGGTTTAAACAAGAATAATGGATTGGAAATCTCAGGTGTAGCCTGGGGACTGGATGTAGGTCTGGGTGACCGAACCAGGATAAATTTGTGTGTGCATAAATTTATATTTAATCATTCTATTTTGCATCACATAACATACTGACTTGTGCATAGCATTATTTATTATCATCATCACCGAGCACAAGCAGTCTTTCGAAAAAGAGTTTTAAGGTTTTATTCCCTCACCCAATTCACCCCCCCCTCTTGGGTGACAGCCACACATTTCATTTGGTATCAGAGCAGGTCACTTGTTTAAAGGATCCAACGATCTCAAGTGTAAAGACCTTGGCTGATTTGGGTTAAAAATGTTTTCCAAAGGCTTTGATCATACCATTCCACCCGTGCTAGAAAATATTGATTTTTGTTGGTGGAAAGCAAAGATGGAAAGTTTTATACAATCCACTAGTTTGAAAATGTGGGATATTTTTGAAAATGATTTTGATTTCAAACCAAGAGGAAACTGGACTGAAAAGGAGAAAAATTTGTTTTCCTTAAACATTAGAGCAATGCAAATTTTATACAAAAGTTTAACTGAAAATGATTTCCAGAAAATCAAACATTGCTCTAGTGCTAGAGATATTTGGAATACTCTTGATGTGATATATGCTTCTAACCCATCTCTTGAAAGCACAGCTATCCAAAGCTCAACTCGTGCCCCTTGTGGATCATCTACTGATGAGCTTCTGGAAGCTGATATTGAGGAAGCAGGCTTCAGTGAAGAGAGTATCCATCTCTGCCTAGAAGATTCAGAAAGTGAGGTATCTGGATCTGAAATTGAATTCTCTGATTTGCAAGATGCATACAATGAGTTATATACTGAATATTGTAAACTTGCAAAAGAACTTCTAGGCTTAAAAGAAAAAGATAGGAAACTTGTAAAACTAATTTCTTCTTCTACATCCAAAGTTTCTGAGGTTTCTTTTAAAGAACTAGTGGTTCCGATAGCTAGCCCACTATCGGTAGGGAAAACTTCAACATGCCTTGAAAAATGTTTTGACTGTAAACACGTGTTGAAGGAAAAAGAAAAGCTTTCAAAAGAAACTGAGATTTCAAAGGAACAAAAAGCTTTTCTAAAGAAAACTAATCATGATAATGATAGAAAACCCCATTTTGATTATCATTCCATTATCTGTCATTATTGTGGTAGATTAGGACATATTTCTCACACATGCAGTCTTAGAAGAAATTCAAATGTGAGAAATAAGTTTGTATGGATTCCTAAAGGACAAGTAAGGTCCAGTGCTAACCATGTAGGACCCAAGTACAAATGGGTACCAAAACATCCTCCTAGTGCCTTACTTGTGCAGGAAAGATCAAGAGTTCCTCTTACCCCAAAGAAGAGAACTCGTGGTGATGCAACTGCTGAAACCCCCTGGTACAATCATAAGAAGCAATGCGCAACCACCAGGAACAATGGTTCTGTCTCAAGGATGAGCTATCACAGAGATTCCATTCAACTATCCTGAGAAGAACAAGAGAGAGTGGATTCCTCGATCGACATTGAAAAGGCTCTTGAATCCTACCTCTCAGAAGAAAGTGCTTCGAACCAAGGATAAGTATAGAAGATCTCCTTGGGTAAGCAAGGGATCACTTAGCAACGAAGCATTTGATAGTAAAATCTCCTATGCTAATATTAGATGGACTTATTGAGATTTTACATTAAGCACCCTAAGATGTGAACATTATATTAATCATAGAAGAAAGCTTAAAGAAATTAATAATGTTCATAATCCACATGCTGTCCATGACTAACTTGATCAAAAACCTTGTATATCCTTGTGCATATAGTCATGATAGATTCACCATGCCATACACATAGCAAGTAATCTTTAAGTGCATGTGAATTATATATAACCTACAAACTGACCTTCAGATCCAGACTTGGATACAAAAGGAAGGAACTATCTGATATTTTGTAGGAAAGGCAATCCGGAGGTTCAGCAAGACAAGGGTGAAGAAGACTCTGGCTAAAAAGAAGATCTCCTCCCTCGGTGAGCCATCAGACAGTGAAGAAGAGTCAATTGCTGATCCTAAGAATGCTCTGAATGAACAAGAAGGGAAAAGGGAAAGTTAGGTCAAGCCAACCTCAAGACCCCAGCAACCCTGTCTGATAAACTCAGACTTCCCAGTTTGAAGGTTGAGATCAAAATGTTTATCTCCCTCACGGATCCATTACAATAGGAGATGCATCAACATTTGAAGGATCTGTTGAATTTAGTGAGACTGTTGATCTGAAAAGCCATAGTAGAACCCCTGGAGCTTCAACAGATTCTTGTCCAGATCAATCAATCAGAGTTAGATGAGTTATGGGCTAAAATGAACAAGGAGCATGAGCAAAATCAGAGAGAGATAGGCTAAGATAGCCATCCTTCGAACTTGACCAGGATGTCACTGCTGCCCTCAGAAGGGAAATTGAAATGAAGCGGATTGCCCAAGCAGGAAGGCTCGCCCTTGGGGAAGCCATCTGATTCATGTGCCCCCAACAGTCTGCTAGCACAGAGGCAAGCTTGAGATAGCGCTGAGTGATCAACCTGCGGAGATACCCTCTGCTGAACCTGTGTCTCCCTCTGCGCCAGCACCCAATCTGAATGAAGAGCTGTGTATGAAGTATGGGTTCAAGAGGCCAGAGACGCCAGTGGTAGCGATCACCAAGCTAATTCATCCCTCTGTACCAACTCCAATCCATCCTATTAGCGTCAGCAAGACTCAGGACTGTACCTCATCTGAACAATTTGTCAAGTCTTGTTGAGCATTCGTCACACATAGATTTTGGTGCTGCTCTGAAAATAGAAGAATCCTTGTATTGCCAACCAAAATCAAGCAAGCTACTGCTTGATGCGAATGGAGTTATGGTGATATCATTCTTACCCTCCTCTTTACTTGAATAATCATTTGGGTAGTAAATGCATGATGAGCTTAACAGCTTTTATTTTTCTGAAACTGATATGATTTCCCTTATCTGTGACAACCATACCTCATGATAGCATTCAAAAGTTATTTCTGATTTTCCATTTCATGTGGTATCTCTTGCATCAAGTTTTTCAATGCATAAGCAGCTATGACTTCAAGAACAATACATCCCTCTTAATTACATCTTTAAGTTCTCAATCTACTAATGATCTCGGTTCAAGTTTGTGGTTTAAGAATGTTGACACAGATTATTGAAGCTTGAACAATGAGAATGACCAAGAGAGAATGGCAACGAAAATGCTCCTTATCAAGATGTGTGGAATGGCTACACTAAACCTGAGAAACTCTCGCCAATACACATGAGCATTTCTATCCCCTACACATTCTGTTGTGAAATCTAATGAATAGTCTCTCTCATGTCTGACATGCATTAGAAATCTTAGGAAATGCCTTGAATTAAACTCTGCTAGATCTGTAAAACATGGCATAGTATCACAAGCATGCTATAATCTGTATTAATTTCAAGCTTGTTGATATCCTAAGAACAATGAGACCACACTGAGCATATCTAGAAGAACTTGAGCTAATATTTGGAAATTATTCTCGTAATCATATGCTGAAATTTGGTTGTTTTTGTAAACCGGTTTTAGTCTTAAAATCAAACTATTTTGTGAGGATGAAGATTTTTTTTTCAAAATTTCATTGTGTTAATAATTCACATGTCTTCATGATCTAACATGAACATCCTTGAGGCATATTTATTGAACTATACTTGCTTATGAAACTCTGAAAATATGCCATCTGTTTGATACTCGCTGTACTATCACATTGATATTTATCTATGAGAGTATAAATAGAGTTCATGTCTTGATAGTGAAACTATGTGAACGTGTAGACAATTTCAAAATTAGTTTTCACATAATCATTGCTCATATTTTCTTAAACCAATTAGCAAGCATGATTTCTTAAAATTATTAACTTGTGCTGATTAACACAGATTGACTTGAATGTCCTGAGGATGGTCTTCAATGTTAAATCTTAAGTTCTTTCACTGACCATCAGGAAGCACTTGTTTCCTCAAGCATATGCAGGACCAATCATCAAGTTTGAGCAAGGTTGCTTTCGCAACAATCAGCGCCTTCGATAGAAGGCCAACTATTGAACCATGGGAAGAGTAGAGTGACTGCCCAGTCATGTCTGCTTGTGGTTGTAGCTCAGCTTGCCGAAGCGAATCATCAAAGCACTTGCACTAGGGGTTTCCACTTGAGATAGCACACCTCTTGAAGATGTCAGGAAGCATGCTTATTTGTGTATGATTCAGACTCATGAGTCTAATGGAGTATGAGGATTCCTCATCTGTGGTAACATCTACACCTTACCATCTCTTATATATGATGCATACATGGCATTAGTAAGGGTGTCAATTTAAGATTTTTTTTTTTCTCAATCTGCATTGACTTCAAAATCATTCACTGAAAATCATCCCAGTTCACACATCTGTATCCTTTATATGACACGCTGGAAAGTAATTGATAACATACCTCTCTTATATGCTTCTTTTCTTGATCTTGTGATGATTAATCTTAATATAGAAGAGAAGTAGATGGACATTACTTGATAATGATCCCTTGAAAATAGAGAGTTACATGCTGTCATTGATAATAAACTCTTGAGATGCTGTGATGCAATTTGTTTATTACTTTTGGCATTTTAAACTCACATATTTCATTTGATTTCATTTGGTATCATGAATTTAAAATCAAAAATTTTCATTTGATATCATAATTATCATTTAAACGCACCAAAATTATTTTGATATCATGTTAATCATTTCGAGAGGGTCAAAATTACTTTTGATGTCTTTTATATTTAAAAAGAATTTTCACCTTCAAAAAGAGAACTGTTTTTGTATGTTTTGATCTAGACTTAATCCTTGCAAAACATGTTCTGTTATCTTGCATAATGGTTAGGGAGAAAGCCCATTCCTAGGAGAACGATAGAAGTATCCCCATCCCTAAGGCTAGCTTGCACTTGTTGAATTTTGATGAAGCCAAAAGGGGGAGAGAGAGAGATGAGATGTCTAGAGATGAGACATGAGATGTCTAGAGATGAGACATGAGATGTCTAGAGATGAGACATGAGATGTCTAGAGCTGAGAGATAAGATAAGATGTCTAGATATCTGGGGAGAGAACTGGGGAAAGAAATATAACTCTGGGAGTGATCTAAGTTTAATTATGTTCTCTAGTCATCTATGGGTTTGTCATCATCAAAAAGGGGGAGAATGTTAGAATCTTAAGTTTTGATGGTGACTAAGGTGTGATATGGTCTAAGTACTTAAGAGAACATAATCAACACTTAGGAAGGGTTAGATGACATGGTTAGAATCCTAAGTTAAGTCACAACCGGATGCGGAATCACTTCCGGATAGACTAGGACTCGCGCACGCGGATGAATGATTTATCCCCCAGCGGCAGCGAGTAACTCACTAGGGAATTAACTTAGTCCATGAGCATTAGCTATACAAAACCTAAGACTAAGGTATGATTCAACCGGAAGTGAAGTTGCTTCATGTTAAACTTAGACTGACGCAGACTGATAAGATAGATATCACCCCAAGCGTCAGTGAAAAAGCCACGTCAAGTGAAATAGCTTCCTGATAGATTTTGACTGGCGCAGACTGATAGAATAGATATAACCCTAAGCGTCAGTAAGTTTACCTCGTCAAGTGAGAGTGCATCCGATAGCGTAATAACTAGCGCTGACTGTTGGATTGAAGAACACTGAGCGAGAGTGGGTAATAGTGAACAAAATCTTTTCATCCAGTAGTTTTACTTCCGGATGTAGGAGTGCTTCCGGATACATCATAGACTAAGAGGACTAACGTTCAAAGTAAATAATACACTAAGTCAGAACATAGTCTAAGTAAGACTACTCCCCATAGCAAACAAGCTTCCCACAGCATGTATAGTTCTTACTATATTTGATTATATATATTGCTATGTTGGACTAACCAGTATGTGCAGAACTTAGTCACACTTCCGGATGCAAATGAGCTTCCGGATGGAAAGACTCTTGGCATTGGGATTCAGAGATTAACACTTGATTGCCACTTCCGGATGAACGATGATCATCCGTCAGCAAGAGTACAAGAATAAACGCCACATACACAGAAGTCAGATTGCTTTCATCAGGGCAGAGGTGTCAGGACTACCTTTCAGAGATAAAGCAAGTCAACCCTGCTAAGCTTTAATGGAGCATTTAAGAAGATGTACTTCCCAACGGTAACAAGAGGTTAACAGATATTCAAACAACATTGTTACCTACCGAGCATGAGGAGTATGAGAGATAAGGGGGAACAAAATCTGAAGATTCATTCAAGAGGTCAAAGCTCATACTACCCACAAGAGTCAGAGTCCATAAGAGAGCTTCTGATAGCAAGAGAGCATCCAATAGCAAAGCGCTCTTATCATTCATGGACAAGTGCTTGGAAGACGAAGTTCCTCTATGTGATAGCAAGCAGAATGATAGAGTCCACGAGCTTCACTTCAGATAGCAAGAGAGCTTCCGATCGATAGTAAGTCTCTTAGCATCCTGGACTTATGCTTGAGGAACGAAGTCCTCATCTGACAACAAGCAAGAGTCAGACCGTACAGTGTATAGATGTCAGAACGACTTTTGCCAGAACAGTGTTGTCAGAACAGTGTTGACAGACCAGCTGGTCAGAGCATCTTTTCAGATAAAGCAAAGTCAACCCTGCTGTGCATTAATGAGAACTACGTAAACAAGGCCCCAACGGCTATATTCAAACGGCCTTATTGCCTCTCCAACGGTTGGATAATCAGAGGCTGGTATAAAAGAGATGTTCTTCATTTCTGAAGTAAGAGAGCTTGAAAAAGAAGAGCTAGAGAAGGGAGAGCTTCATGAGTTTGATAAGCAAGAGAAATAGAATGAAGAAGCTCAAGCCTACTATCTGAAATATCCTTCTACTCTCTGATCTTAAGTTGTAATATTCTTAGAGAGAATTTGTTGAGAGCAATTATTGTACCTAAGTGAGTAACATAATCTGTTCATTGAGTGAACCCACTTAGTTGAGCTTAAGTGTTTAGCACAATCAGTTCATAGAGTGAATATCCTATCAAACCTGTTCTAAAGCTTGTCGCTTGAAGAACAGTATTGTAATCATTGTTAAATCATTGTCTGTAAAGACTGAACCCTTCTAGGTGTGAGGGGGAGCTGTATAGGTTGCAAGTGAGCCCGCAAAACTTGCGGTTGTAAAGGTTGCAAGTGATCCCGTAAAACTTGCGGTTCGGTTTGCAGGTTAGCCGTTAGCAAAACCTGTGGGTTGTTAGGTGAATCCGTGTTCGTAAAACCTAAAGTGTAAAGGCTTCTCTTGTGCCCGGTTTAAACAAGAATAGTGGATTGGAAATCTCAGGTGTAGCCTGGGGACTGGATGTAGGTCTGGGTGACCGAACCAGGATAAATTTGTGTGTGCATAAATTTATATTTAATCATTCTATTTTGCATCACATAACATACTGACTTGTGCATAGCATTATTTATTATCATCATCACCGAGCACAAGCAGTCTTTCGAAAAAGAGTTTTAAGGTTTTATTCCCTCACCCAATTCACCCCCCCCTCTTGGGTGACAGCCACACATTTCATCAATAACCTCTCTAATAAAGTGTCTTGAAGAGTTGTTATTGTCATAATTCAAGGGTTACAATATTGACACTTTATGATGATTGAATTTGTCATTTACTTTCTTGTAACTTAGTTGAGGTTGGTGGCCTATAAATAAGAGGCATTGTACTACATGTGATGTACCCATAGATGAATAAACATTTCTCCTATTTCTCTCCAAATTCCTCTTCCAATTTTCTCTCTTCTTCATCACTAACATTTGCTACTTATTCTTCTTCTTCTCAAGCTTCTATATTTTGTTATTTTCATAACACGTTATCAGCACGAGTTTGCTCCAAAATTAAGGTATGTTCTTTACATTTGTTTTTAGTGTTGTTGATAATACACACACATATACTACTCATATATTATATTATATTATACTTCTTTCATACTCTTATATATTATATTATGTCATTTATTTATTATTATTATTATATTATATATATAATAGTACTATTTATGTTTATTTTTATTATTTTATTTATTTGTTTCCTTGCATCATATCCTTACCCCTTTCGGAGGGTTAGAGAGGCTGTCACAATGAATTCGAATGGTCGGTTCACCGATTGTAATTCATACGCCCTTTAATTTCTCACGAAAATTCCCGTTGTGCATGTTTAATTTTAATGTTTTGCATTTATATATACATATGAATTCGATCGGTCGGTTCACAAAAAGTAATTTATATATATATATATATATATATATATATATATATATATATATATATATATATATATATATATATATATATAAATATATTATGCCATTTAATATTTAGATTTATTTATTGTTAATTTTCATTTTATATTATGCATTTGATTTTGTTTATATCATGTCATTATTTATTTCTCTTTATTTTGTCATTTATTATTTTGTTATTTATGTCTATTATTTTTATATTGGGATTCATATTATTCTAGTTATAATTACAATTTGTTATATTATATTCAATCATTATGGGATAAAAATCCATGATATATTATAATGTCACTTTATCCAATGGCCTGAAGCCATGACACTCCCAAATTTGATTTATAAGATGACTTAAAGTTTCATCGCTTTGATAAAGCATTTTGGTATAAGACCATATTATGATTTTTCATTTAAAAAGGGGCATGAAAAAGAGGAGTGAAATTTTGATGCTTTGATGCTCAAAATATTATTATCTAGCCTTGAAGGCCAATGATGAGAAATGACTTAGTGAGAAATGACTTAAGTGACAAATGACTTAAGCATCAAGTAACATAAAATAGCCTTATATCTATGGAAGATATTTGATGTGGTCCTGAAGACAAATAGTATGAGAAAATATGAAAATATGACAAGAAGTCATATAGAAAAGAAAATTTTACAAAATAATGAGATGCCATAAGAATAAGTATATGACCAGAAGTCATATGAAAAATTTACACAATGACTAGATGACATATGAATAAGTATGTATCAATTTATGATTATGATACAAATAAAAAAATATATTGATAACCCCCGAAGGGTCATTGCTGTAAAGCATAAAAAAATATTGATAACCCCCGAAGGGTCATTGTTGTAATCAAAGCATAAAAATATTGATAATCCCCGAAGGGTCATTGATGTTTATTTTCAATTATAATTTAATGTTATATTTATTTCATTATTTATGTAAATTAATTATCTTGTTATTTCATATATATATATAAGGATATTTACATATTGCATATATAATTTGATGACATTATATCTAATATTATATTTTCATAATATGTTCATTTGATGACATTATTATTGTTATTTCATTTGATATGATTAATTTGTGGGAGAAATACGTTAAAAAAAAGTCCTGAAGACTGATCAGCATATTTTGCTATAATCACACATGAGAATGACCATGTTGTGAATTAAGGACACCAACATTTGGTGATATAAAAATATAAGATTTTGATGGTAAGTCTATATGACTAAGAAGTTATAGTCAATAACACAATGGTATGGTCTTGAAGACCAATCAATATTTGGAATATTAATAATATGAAAAATGAATGTGAGAAATATAATGATAATGATTTGTGGATTTCCAATAAGAATGCTCTTTACTATTATTGTTTAAATTTAGGGTAAATGTGCAAAAATATGACTAAATTTTACCCTAAGTTGCATTTCTATGACTAAAGTTTCGCAAGAAGCCAAAATACCACCAAACTTGGGATCGAGGTGTAAAACTATGATTTCCGTCAACTATGACGGTGTTGACCGTTAGTCTTCGACTTGTAGGATGCTAAGTGTACAATAATGACCATGTGGCATGCTGAATAGACTCTTTATTGGTGTTATGTGGAATAAGGGGTAAATGTATTTAAAGTAAATGTACTTTGAGTGTAAATATGGGTCTGTTGTTAGAATAAAATAATCATATTTTTTTGCATTATTTTAAATACATTTACCCCTTATTCCACATAACACCAATAAAGAGTCTATTCAGCATGCCACATGGTCATTATTGCACACTCAGCATCCTACAAGTCGAAAACTAACGGTCAACACCGTCATAATTGACGGAAATCATAGTTTTGCACCTCGATCCCAAGTTTAGTGGTATTTTTGCTCCTTGCGAAACTTTAGTCATAGAAATGCAACTTAGGGTAAAGTTTAGTCATATTTTTGCACCTTTGCCCTTAAATTTATTGTGATTAATTTGTGAAAGAGAAATAACTATAATTATTATTTGATATTGTTATAGTAATAAGTGTGAAAATGATATATGAAATCAAATACTAAAATTATAATTGAGTTTGTATTGGAGATAAGTGATGCTATAGCAGACCTTTTCCAATACAATTTATTGACCAGATTTGGAGAATTTTATGACTTATTTTTCAATGGTTTATGATTGATAAAGTGTTCAATTTTATTATTGAATTTCTCCAAGAATTCTACCCATATTACATTTATATGATTTTTTTGTATTTTAATATCTATGATTTCTTTCTACCTTATTGTTTAAGGGCATGAAAAGTATTTGTTAATATGATTCATTGACAATAAAAATAGAAATTATTTGTTATCAAGTATGTTACATTTTATTAATAAAAATAATTAAATGGCTTTGAATATATTATAATATTTTATCATGATGTTGATATGAATATTAGAGTAAATTGATTTTATGTGAAATTTTGTTGAGTAAAAGTTATATGATTAAATCAAACTTGTATAACACATTGTTATGGCAATTCATAATCAAAATGTTATATGATTATGATTATTTCATATTGTAATTGAGTGAAAAAAATTATTTTATTTATACAAAAACTCACTAAGAAAGGTGGTGGTGATATTGGTTTATGTGATGAAAATAGAATTAATGGGTGCTTAATAGAAACATGAGTATTTCTTATAGTCATTGATTCTTTAGCATTATAATATGTTTTTGAGTTTCTCTTGAATTAATGTTTCTATTATAACCCTTCATTTTTGTGATCATTATGTGTTTCGATTAGATCTCTTCATATTTCTTTATATAGAGAAAACTTTTGAACAATTCATACTTTAACCATCAAATCAAGTAATTTGAAGAAAATTATTGATAATGAAATATAGATGAATGCAATAATCCATGAAGTTCCTGGATATCTTTTGATGAAAATCAAGACTCATATTTTGATACTAGCTTAGGACTTTAGTCCATATGCATAAGAGAAAAAGAAAAAAACTTTGGTTCATTAAGGATATGAAAGAGAAATAAATTTCAATTGGATTGAAATCCAAATTTATATGTGAGTAAGTAAATTTGTTATCTTCCACATGAAATGTAGATTATTATATTACTAAAGTTGTCTTTGAATTACATGAATATGTTGTTTATTGGTATGACTACTCACATTTGAGGGGGAGATTATTGGAGTATAAGTGTGAGTTAAATGTTCAACACTTACATAGTCAAATCTCCGAAAATATGGAACAATAATGGATGTCATATACTATGATACTCTATAATATGAAAGTTGAAAAGTTCAATGTTGGTTAAGAAATATGATACAGTAAACCAGAAGTTTGCTGATCAGAATAAATTTATTGTTGGCTTGACTTGTTTGATCATCCAAGTCAAATATATGAACTATTAAATTACTGATATCAAATATTGACATCCATAGAAGAACCAGAAGATTCTTCCGAAAAAGTTATGTTGTGCTGCTTGTTCTCAAAGATTTATATTGAAAATATCACTGGTTGTGATATGGAATAGATCACTGGTTGTGATTTGGAATAGATTATATTTCTGGAAATATATCATACTGATGGGCCCATCCAAATAACATATAAACCAAATAAGTATATATACAATAAATTTGATAGATGCATCTACAAGATGGTTACATGTGACATTATATATTAGCTTGCAACCTGAAGTTTGCAGCATTGTCTAAATAAGACATTACATTGAGTGCACAATTTCCAGATTATATGATCAAGAAATTGTTGTTTAAAGCCTCCATGAATAGCTACATCAATGCTTATGAGAACATTGTTTTTATTTCATTATTATGTTGCAGCACTTATTAACTTTAAGCCAACAAAATTCTCCCAGTAAAATCGGCTTTTGGTCAGGAGCAAGATAATTTTCATCTAAAGAGTTTGAATGTACTCTGCAAATGAATAATAATACACCACAATGTCACATGCAATGTGCATAGATGGATAATTATACAAAGTTGATAAAATTGTTGGACACCACAATGTCACATGCAATGTGCATAGATGGATAATTATACAAAGTTGATAAGATTGTTGGATAAGTGACTCCATGTTTCTAAAATAAAACAAAATGATGTTTCAAATAGAAACAAATCGATTTAGGAGACTTATACCACATGATTATTTGTTATTCAACATTTAAGGAAGGTTATGCAAATATGAGGGGGAGAAACTGTGTAGCTGGAAAGAAAACTCATTGAATGCATTATGATTATGAAATGTAGATCCTCAAATGCAAATGTAGTAGTATGAACCAGAAGTTCATTAATTTTGCATTCCTTAAATATTAAAAAGTGTATGAACAGAAGTTCATTAGATTTTGAATTTATGAAATATTACAAAGTGTATGTCAGATATATAATTACTGGCCTAAATGAGAATTATTGAATCTCATATTCCAGCGAAAAATGCTCCTATAAATGTGACATGCCTGAAGCATGATAAAATCAATCGATTTCAAATATAAATACTTTATATAAATAGGAGTTTATAAGTATGATGATCATATTGGGGAGGCAGACATTCCAGAAGAGTGCCAACACATAACTAATTGAAAAACCTCGAAAGAGGTATAGGTACTTAGAAAAATAAAGAGATCTCAATAAGTTATGTCACAAATGGAATCGAAAGGAATAAGATTGGCCAAAAGAAAATGAAAAGAAGTAAAAAATTGAATATGTTTCAAAATATGAAAATTATGGGCCGGAAGCCCAGAACTTCTAAATTCAAAAATATAAGTTATTATGAGATATAAATACTTGGGATATAAGATTGTCATAAGACGTATTATTTTGTGGTGGATACAAATATGCTACAAAATTTATTTGTCTGGCAATATATGAAAAGAAAAAGTGCATCCCACTTGATGATGGAATTTACATGAAATTCTTGAATTATCGAAAAAAATGCCAAAAGCATATATTAGAAATCAAACAAAATATTTTGTCATTTAGAAAATATATGAGTTGCATATAAAGGACTCATAGTTTTATTGCTCTTACATATCACAATTTGTAGATGAATTTAGATGTTACAGGCTCACAAATTGACAATGACTTTGGATAAATATGTGGATGAAAAGTATATCATAGAGATATGTTAGAGGAATACATTTTTGCAGCATTTGTGATGATAATATGATTCAGTCAAATGAAGATATGTTTAAATAGCTTTGGAAGGAACACAATTGATTACTCAATGGAGACAAAAGTGATGTTGTCATGAGGGGGAGTAAAATTGACCTTATTATGCGAGAAATTGAAAGTGATTCTATTTTCAAGGGGAGATAGTATCATGTTGTACTCTTTTTTCCTTAACCAAGGTTTTGTCCCACTGGGTTTTCCTAGTAAGGTTTTTAACGAGGCAACATTGATAATTATTGTGTACTCTTTTTCCTTCACTGAGTTTTTATCCCAATGGGTTTTTCTTAGTAAGGTTTTAATGAGGCACAATAATATGTTATGGACATCCAAGGGGGAGTGTTATGAATATTGTGATTATATGGATGTCCATACCTCCACAAACTCTTGGCTTTTCCTTTTCTCAATAATCTCTCTAATAAAGTGTCTTGAAGAGAGTTGTTATTGTCATAATTCAAGGGTTACAATATTGACACTTTATGATGATTGAATTTGTCATTTACTTTCTTGTAACTTAGTTGAGGTTGGTGGCCTATAAATAAGAGGCATTGTACTACATGTGATGTATCCATAGATGAATAAAGATTTCTCCTATTTCTCTCCAAATTCCTCTTCCAATTTTCTCTCTTCTTCATCACTAACATTTGCTACTTATTCTTCTTCTTCTCAAGCTTCTATATTTTCTTATTTTCATAACACTCATAATGAATGTTTCCACTATGTTTTATTGGTATAGGTAAAATGGTCACTACCTTTTATATAGAAACCAGAAAAATACATAAGAAGAAAAAAAACAAAATATAGCTTAAAAACAAGAATTAACTACTTAGATAGTCTTTTTTTATATAAACTACTTAGATAGTGGACTAGGCACACTTATATAGGAGTGTTCACCACCTCGTCTTTTGGGATGTGGTTTCCGTCTTATATCACGTCTCATCCTGAATTTTGTCTCATCCTGTTCCCATAGGAAATTCTTGATTTTAAAAAAATTGCAAGAAACTGAAATTGAATAAAGTAAGCTCTAGACATAGAAAAAATAACAACATAACAAGTAAGCCCTTTTGGAGATGAATGTAACAGGAAAAAGAGGATAGTCACCATAACAACTATTCACTCCATAAAAATTTTAAAAAATGTGCAAATATAATGAGCAAATATCATGACCAGAACTGTAAAAGACTGTAAAGCAAGTAAAATAGTCTTACAGAATTTAGTTAATCCAAGTAAAATAAATACAAGCTGGTTGAAACATGTATAATGACCAGTTTGTCAAATATTCAAACCATGAGCTAGACCTACCCTGCTGTACAAAAGGAAACCTTGTACCTTGGAAAAACTTCTTCATTTTTTCAATTCACCAGCTGCAGAAAGCCATTCAATTAGAATACAAGGAAAAAATTGTACGAGGAAAAAGGATGGTCCTAATATATATTGTCCGATATACAAGGAAAAAATTGTACAACGTGTAAGCTTATTAGCTTACAGTCATAATACCATATGACCAATTAAAAGTTGAAGCAGAACATGTTGAAGCACATAATGCATGAAAGCTGGGTTAGAAATTAGCTCAAAAACAAAATGAGACCTATAAAGGAACCACAATTGCTAAGCTCATAGGATGATGAATATCATGAAATGTGGAGATGGTGAAACAGACCTGTCAATGAGAGGTGAAATACGAAGCCACCAGAGAACGAGCTTCAGGCCTCAATGTTCCCTTGTGGATGACAAGTGTATATTTCTATCATTTAAGTATTCATTTTTTATGTATCTTAAGTTTAAGTGATTTGGCTCAATTTCATGTAGATTTCTAATTTAAAAATTAGTCTTTAGTAGTATGGAATCTATAGAAATGGGTGACCATTAAAGGGAGTGTGACCCCCAAGACCATACTAGTATTGGGTCTATGCGGGTGTAAATTTCAAATTGTCACAAAGTTTATTGTTTTTTTATTAAGAAGTATTCCCTTACAGCATGGCAAATTAAGATTTTAATTTTATTAGGAGATGTTCTCATATTCACTATCTAATCAACCAAAACATTTTTGGCCAACAACTAATTAACCCAAACATGATCGTTATTAATTAGAGGATACTCATAATTGACAATAATAATAAAAATATCTACATGGTCTCGTGGATTCAACAAAAAGAGCTTATTATATTTACCATCTAATTAACCCAAATGTAATTACTCCCTCCGGTCCTAAATATAAGGCCTAGATGACTTTTTTGAAAAATCCTAAAAAAGCAAAAATTAAGTTAATTATAAATTGATTTACCTAATTTTTTCCCTTGAACTAGTTTATTTTACCTATAAACTAATGAATTATCTAAAAATATATTAAATATGTCATCATTTAATAACATATTTCGCAATCTTAATCTCTCCAAAAAAAAGTTATCTAGGTCCTATATTTAGGACCGGAGGTAGTATTATATTAAGGACTAAACTCATCACTCCAAAAGATCTTATATTTAGAATCAGAGCGAATACATAATATCATCACTAGGGGTGGGAATGGTCCAGGCCTGGCCTGGCCTGGTCACAAAATGGCCTGGCCTGTGGTATAATTGATCGGCCTGAGCTGACCTGTGGCCTATTACAAACAATTTTTTTAGCCTGAGGCTGGCCTGTGGCCTGGACTGGCCTGGCTATTAGCCTGTTAGGAGGCCTGGCTAATCAAACATACTCAATAAGAGGTTTAGAAATATGAATGATGGGTAACATCATTTGAATGAATGCTTAGAGAATGTGCGACAATAAACACACTAGAATAGAAGATAATATAATTGTAATTTTATATTATGAATTAATAAAAATAACATCAATTAATATAGTAACATAATTTTTTATTTAAATAAATATTATTTAACTTCTTAATAGGCCAGCCTGATAGGCTAATAGACTTTTTTCTCAAGCCTGAGACTGGCCTGTTAAGCAAAACAGTTCAAAAGAAAAAGCCTGAGCCTGGGCCTGGGCCTGGCCTGGATATAAGGAGGCCGGTCGAAGGCCTTAACGGTCCAAGTCATAGGCCCCTGATAGCCGGCCTAGGCTATTCCCACCCCTAATCATCACTTCATTAAAAACATGTTTATTTGAAAAAAAAAGCAACTTCATGTATTTTTAATATGGCTAACACAACCTGATATTTTTAATATGGACATACCCAGATCTTTGAAATTGAAAAAATTTAAGAGAAAAAGTTTGAATGCTTCATTATGGATTTATGGTAGAAGTTTTGAGTTCTATTGCTTGTTCGGCTTCTCTCTCTCTCTCTGAGTCTAACAGTGCAAGGAGAGTGAAGGGCAGGAATGTCAATTGGCACAAATTTCATTTAGGACAAATTGGGGACTATCCCTTATTTGTCCAAGTTGGAATTGGAGACCCCATTTTGTCCGACTCAAATTCAAGTGTCATTTTATTGTTATTTCCCCTTTTTCTTTTGTCAAAATAGATGAATATCTACACATGGTCTAGGAATTCAACTAGCTAAAAATTTAAACATTCAGCTAGTTTAATTAGTATATATTTGATTCTTAATTAGGGAGTACCATTTAGTTATGTAACCATTATTAGTAGTGTCTGTGAGACATCCACAATCAAGTGAAATTGGACTAAGCTCACTTATGTGGGAAAAAATGAGCTTATTTATCACTTATGTTGTAAAGCTCACAAGGACATACATATACAAAGTATTGGCCCGTTTGGTTGGACTAAATGTGTGTAATAGAAATAAAAATAGAATTGAGTGTAAGAGGGTAAAGATGAAAAATAAAGGTAAATTAGGTAATGATGAAATGTAAAAGTTTGTGGAGTGCACAAAAAGTGTAGATAGAGGGAGAAAACTTGTGGGTCCGAGATATATATACAATTTAGGATTGAAAACTTGGCAACCAAACCTAGTCTTATGAGTTGAAACTCCTTTCCATAGCTGAGCTCAACCCTCCTAAAATTCTCATAAAAAGGAGAGAGATAAATATCAGTTTCCCGCCAAAACATAGAATGTCAGTTCACACTCTCTCACATGTATAATTACTGCACCTCCATTTTTTACAGCCTACGAAACAGAGCCAAAAGGCCAAACATAAAAAAGAAGAAGATGAAGGGCACATCAAAAGTGATCATGGCAGCTACATTAGTGATGGTGGTGACCCTCGCCGTCGTCCTCGCCCTCATCCTCGTCCTCCTCGCCGACCTCTACTGCTCTCTCTTACTCCGCCGCCGCCGCCACCTCAGAAACACCCTCACCACAACCACCATTGCTTCACCATCATCATCATCACCACCTTCACCAACTCATTTCCCTCAACAACAATCTCCTCCCTTCGGTAACATCTATTCACATGGTGTTCTCCAAGCCCCAAGCCACTTTCTTTTCCCTTCACATGCACCCAAGTCTCATAATTCTGAGCTTCTTCCACAAATCCAAATTTCACACCCACATCATCAAATTGGACTTATTTCTTCCTCTTCATCACTACCACCTTCAAATCCAACCCAACATGTCCCTTATAATTCTGATGATTCTAGCAATACTGTTGGAGAACACCTTGTGTATATTTCGAACCCCATGTATGACAATGAGGAAGCTAATAAGTGTAGTAGTGGGGCTGATACTTCATTTGAAACGCCTGATTCTTCACCTTCACGTTTAGAAAGAAGTGGTTCTTCTGGTGATGATGATGATGTGGAGGTAGAGCAATGTGGTTCACCTCCTCTGGCTCCAATGAAGAAGCTTCCTGCAGAGGCTTGTTCTGTTTCTCTTAGCAATGGAAAGTCATTGGTCACTTCAGGAAGTGATTCTCATAGTATTAATGGTCCCTCTTCATCATCTTCTGCTTCTCCTTGTACTTCTCCTTCATGGTGATTCAACAATGGTGTATTCAGTTTTTTTTTTTTGAGTTTCAGTTTGTTGAGCTATCTGGGTAGTGTAGTGATTATGGAAATTGTGGTTATTATTGGTAAGATAAAAAAAAGTAATGGCAGCATAGGGCATAGCTAAGGGAGAAAGCTATTTTTTGCAGGCAGGTGATGGAGTTGGCACATTTATCTAAGTCACGCCTGTACCTTCTCAAAATCTTTACCTCGCTTTCCGTTATTTGCTGGAGTACTTGTTACCTTAGGGAAATGCAAATCATTAGTTTAGTCTTTCATATACTAGCTTGTACTTGGCTTTTTGTGAAGTTGTTGTATTCCCAATGGTTCTAGTTAGGGAAAATGTCATTTAAATCCCTCCGAATATAAAAAGGACAATTCAGGAACTCAAATTTCCAAAAGGACCATGAAGGAACTAGGACCTAGTTGACATTTTAAAATTGTGTGAAAAGACAAAATTGCCCTAATCATAAAACAGAAATTACTAACCGCCCTATTGAAAATGGTGGGTGTAAAGGTGGTTAGTAATTTCTGTTTTATGATTAGGGCAATTTTGTCTTTTCACACAATTTTAAAATGTCAACTAGGTCCTAGTTCCTTCATGGTCATTTTGGAAGTTTGAGTTCCTAAATTGTCATTTTGTATATTCGGAGGGATTTAAATGTCATTTTCCCTTCTAGTTATCACATTTTACCTTATTTTCCTTTCTTGTTTCTTTGCTTTTTTGGGATGATAAGGTCCTTCCTTTTCAATAACAAAATTTAGAAAGGGGTTTTGGCTCAACTCAATCTAAGGGCATGACATCTAGTCAGAGGCTAAACGAACCGAGTGAGAATAAAGTCAACCATTAACTCTTCATCTGGTTCTCCGTCTGTTCCCCTCTGGTTACGGAGATGTCTCCCCAAGCGCCGCGATGGAAACATAACTAAATGTCACTCACAGAAATCGAACTCGTGCAAAAGTGGACAACTAGACACTTTAAGTCCAACTATTTCGCTACTGAATCCACGGACGATGTTGGATGGGTTGATAAGGTCTTTGAAAGATAGTAAACTTGGGAGTGTAAATTTTATTGTTGTAATAAAGTTGCATGTAGTTTAATTTTCTGTTTAATATTTTCCGTGCATTTACATGAGCTGGCTGATACCAGGTAATAGTTAGTTTCGAATAAAAAATAGTGTATGTGGTTTTGGGAGAGACCTCGAGTAATGATTCCAATGCATCGAAGCCTATAAACTTATAAAAAAGATGATGTGTCAGGTGCAAGGTCGTTCTTTGTTTGTCCATTTCGATGAGGATGAACCCCCAGTTGTTTTCCTGCAGTTCCATTAGGCTCTGGGCTTCAGTTTTCCAGACTTTCACTGCATTGACTCTGCACGTCAAATGCTGCATAATTAATTACAATGCACATCATAAAGCAAGTCTCGTTTTCACAAGACAGAGACTACCAATAACCTTAATGGAACTTCGTTGGTGAATGGATGATAACCAGCTTCACCAACTTTGTGCATGTAATAATGTACTTCCTCCGGTCCTTATTATAAGTCACCTAACTAATTTTCTCACATACCAATAAAATTGGTTAAATACATTTAATTTGTCTTACAATTAGTATTTTCCAATATTACCCCCAATGATTACACTTATTTCCTAAACTTTTAACTTCCACTCTCTCCTACTACCCATATTAAATATGAGTATCTGTGGAAAAAAATAATTAATGCACATTGGAAACCATGAAGTGACTTATAAAAAGGACCAAGAAAAATTAGTAGTTGGTGACTTATAATAAGGACCGGAGGGAGTAGTGAAGTTGCTCGTTCAACCTCATCCTTATTTAATTTAATTTAGGAGGTGAATATGTAAGACGAGTTTTGTTTAACTTTCCATTAGTGTGTTTCTCCCAAGCTAATCCAAAATTAAAGTTTTAAGATTCAACTAACAAGGCTCATTCAATCAAATAAGCTTTTATCATATACCCTACGAGTTATGTGTCTTTAGGAGAAAGATACTTTTGTTAAACCTCTAACTTGAGACATAGATAAAAGTAAAATCTTCCATATCTTTGTTTTCTAGCATGTTTATGGGCTAATTTTAAGGTTGTCCTTATAGTTTGATTGGATTTTTGTTAATTCCACATAGATTCAAATAATAGTTTTTAGTCCCCACAGTTTAATAAGTTATATTTTTTAATTTAAAGGTGTTAGCTACATGGACCTAAACCAAAATTTAGATGGAAGAATAATGATGAACAAAGGATTAACCAATGTTGAATTTATGGACCCATTAAGATTCCCATATGTCACATTTAACAGATCTTTTCTTGAATTATTTTGGTATATATTCTCATGATGGCTTAGAATGTGAATTGAAGCATTATCCACATGTAGGGTGCTCTTCCTTTTTGATTGTTCGGGTCAGCAAATTCTTCTCTCATTGGAAAATAGGTGAGCCTAGTTAAAAAGGAAAGTCATTATTGCATGAAATCTGTATTTTTTCTCTGAACAGGTAAAGAAAAGTACCACTTAAAATACACACATAACTTAACAGGATCTCTAAAAGAGAACAAAACACATTTCAAATGAAGAAATCATAAATAGCAACAAGATAGTGTCCTGCTTTCTTGAGTACTGCTGTGCAGCTCAATTCCAGTTTGACGAGGGGGGTTTGCTTTTGCCAATGTCTTAGCTGCCAAATCAAAAAATATGTTCCATATTAAAAATTGGCCATTGGCTTTAAGACTCTCATTGGTGTAATTATTGATATTCTCATGTTAGTGCATGAGGCTAGCTATAATGAATGAAAAGAGAAATGGCAAAATAATCACCTATGTCATAGAAGAGCTCGTTAACATTTTCCGCAGTTTTTGCTGAAGTTTCCATGAAAGACAGACCGTTTTCTCTGGCATATTGCTCTGCTTCCTGTATAATTTGATTCATTATTGATCATTTTGAAAAATGAGTAACACATGAAAATGTTGAAGTTAGAAGAATGCCATATTAGAATTACCTCAGTTGCCACCGCTCTTTTGTCTGCCAAATCAACCTTGTTAGCTACCAAAAACATAACCATACCTGGTTTTCCTGATGACCAAAGCAAATTATACACCAAATTAGGATCACATTGATCTTAGCTCTACTCAATTGTTAATCATATTAAATGCAATTCGTACTTACTAAGATTGAGGTTGAATTCTGAAAATATAATCACAAAATTCCATAAAACATAATTCTTTTTTTTTTGGGCATCCAGTGGAATGAAATAATAGTGGAATCTGTACCAGACATGTCATACCTTGTTTTTGTACTTCCTGAACCCACTTCTTGCCTCGTACGAAGGAATCCTACATCGAAATACAAACAAGTTTGGAATAAAAACCACTGCTTCCAGTTCAGAACTCTCATACTGAGTAATGTAGCATGCGCAAATAGAAAGGAAAAAAAAAATAATCCAATCTAGTTTGTCTCAAATTCTGTACTTCAATTGTTCACATTAATTTCTCATATTAAGGATATTTCATTATGGCAAATTCCAATGTACATTTTTAAAAACAACATTTTAGAAAATCAATATGCATTTCATATAAATGACTAAACTAATTTTCTTGATAAATTAGTTATGTAGCTTCTGCATTAAGGACTGGATGAACACCTTGTTGGTGATGTCATAGACAACAATAGCAGCAGCAGCACCACGATAATACATAGGAGCCAAACTATGGTATCGTTCTTGGCCTGCTGTGTCCCATATGTCTAACCTTATTGTCCCTTCGTTAAGTGACAATACTTGTGTGAAGAATGCAGCTCCTATTGTTGATTCCTGCACCAAATCACTTTTAATTGGGGAATTCCACTATGAAGGCAGAAAAAAGTCAGTCAATGGGGGCAAATTTGACAATACCAACCTGGTACTCATTAAAATTGCCTTTCACAAACCTTAGCACCAAACTTGTCTTCCCTGCTCCCATGTCCCCTAGAATTACCTGCCAGATCCACAGATCATAGGTGTTGATTAACAAACATTACACATAATCATAGGTGTTGATCAACAAACATTATACATATTTTTCCATCATATAATCAAATCGAAAGAGGATTACATGCATGCATACCCACCAATAATTAACTTATGGGATAAAGTTTAGTACATTGTTTCTCTTGTCTGTCTTATCACTTACTGTATTCAGTAACAACACTTATGAATCGTTTCTTATCCAATGGGGAAAATATAAAGGGGAAGACATACCCACCAGTTTGGCTTGAGGACTCTTGTTTCCTCCTGTCCTCGACATAGCTAATCAAAGTGAACAAGAAACTCAAGCGTTGAGTACTCTTGAGAAAATTTTTGGCATATTGAAATGAGAAGCAATAGATGGCAATAAAAATGGAGATGCCAGGAAACGAAACAAGGGTGTTTCAGAAGATTGGGATTATTCTAGGTAAGATAAGGAATATTGTGATCAGGGAAGAATGGTAGTTTTTTCACTTGGACTGGTAGGTATGCTTTTTTAGTTGTATTAAACTATTAATTATATTTATGTATATAGTAACCTTTAAACGGGAAAACTAGATCAAAGACATGTTCCATGTTAAAAAAAATATGAGATCTTTAAAATATAACATGACAATTTGATTTGCAGAAAGAGCCATGTAACACATCTTAGAAACGACTATGTTCCTTGCATTCAATAGTTCGCTACTTTGCTGTGATTTCCACTTTGACTAACATCGTTGCATTGAAGACGTGTAAATATCCAAAGGAAGTAATCTGTTTTTTTTTTTTCATACTTAGAATTTAGAAAATGGCTTGGAATGTGGTTTGTTAACTTATACTCTCTACGGTCCCTAATGTAAGAGCCCAAAATTTGAATGGTTTTGGTCCCTAATGTAAGAGCTCACCCCATATTCTCTCCTCATTTAATGCATTTTTTCCTACTTTACCTCTAACTCTCTTTCATATTTATTAATGCTTATGCATTTCTCTCTCTTAAAAGTACCATAATAAATATGAGCAATTTTGGAAAAGAAGTATTAACTCCAGACACACAACTAACATTCACATGTTTTCTTAAGAAGCGTTTTTTTGACGGCTAGCTCTTACATTAGGGACCGGAGGGAGTATTTTGTAGATGACTCTCTTTGAACAGCGAGCCTTGAATACTTCTCTTTAATATCTTTTCGCTTACTATAAAAGTATATTTAGTTTTTTCTTGATCGCAATTAATTAGTTTCGCAGAAATGCATGCCGATCTTTGTTTTCCATCCCTTCTCTTTTTATTTGCGATATGCTTTTGTTATATTCTTTTTTTTTTTTTTGATAATTTGCTTTTGTTATATTCTGAAACTATTTGATATAAGAGTATTTATTAATTCGTCTGAGTTTAAACAAAATTCAATATCAAAAGAGGGATAAAACATACGGAACCTATTAATATTTGTCAATAGTAATACACAAATTTCGAATTTAAAAGCCGATAGACTGTTCAGGCAAAAGCCATTTTCCAGAGACCTGATTTAAGATTATTTTCTCTAGTGTTTGGGCTCCATGATGATATCAATGGATCCGAATTCCTTACTTATATTGTTAATTATAAGGAATAAAAAACATACGTAAAAAATAGTAATAATATCTTTAGGACAAAAAACAATACTCTCTCATGTCCTTAATACAAAATCACATTAATTCTTTGTATAGATATTAAGGAAACTAAATAGACCATAATCTCTAGGACAAAAAACAATACTCTCTCATATCTATAGGACAAAAAACAATACTCTTTCATGTCCTTAATACAAAAACAATAATCTCTCATATTTTTTTGACGGCTAACTCTTACATTAGGGACCGGAGGGAGTAATTCACTGAGAAGTGGCTTTGTAAGCTTTCAAGCAAGACAAGCAAACACTTTCTTCTACAAACACAGGAAGGAAGTAATGTATCGTTATCCACAAACAAAACCTTTCCGATAACAATAGATTAATAGTAGTACCATATATATGCATGGGGCCAAGTGCCAACAATTCCCCCTAAACTAAAATACTATACCCTTTCTTTTTAAATATAAAATCTAGTTAATTTTTTTAAAAAATTCTAAATAGCTAAATAAATTACTTATAAATTCTTGAATTATTTTTTAAAACTAGTTATAAGACTTATTAGGTGATACATAATTTATCTTCCTTAACCACTCAAAATAGTCAATTAAGTCTTATTTTAAGAACCAACAAGTGATCGTTTATATCTGTTTGTCTTGTTAAATTTCTTTAGGAAAACGAAAGGAACTCTATCATGTATAAGAGGTAAGATGAAAACATTTTTCGTGTGCTTACTCATTATTGAGTTCTGCTTCTTGTTTACGTATTTGGATGGGATTTACATTTGTCTAATATGTCTGCTACGTATCCATCCATCGTATCCATCCCTCCCACAAAGCAATGAAACCACATGCTTATCCTCGTCCAGCCTGGCCTCAAAAATCTTCATCATCATTATCACCCTTATTTAAAATGTTACGCATCATTATTAGTTGTCTTTGATTATTTGAATTCTGCTCTAATTCAACTTAGAATTAAAAAAATTATATATCAAACACAACTCTTTATATTAGTGGAGCTGCTCTATTTCATATTTTGATGATTCTCGAATTTAATCTTACATGGTTGTATACTTAAATAACTTCACCCTACTTTTATGTTTTATGTTTATTGATATTTGAATGTCATCATGAAAATCACTTATCACTTAATGTAATTTAGTGCGGGTTTCTGGAGGAATCATGCCCTTGTTGGGCCACTGAAGGTAATGTACATTTAGAATAAATAAATAAAATAGTATCACAAAAAAAGAATAAATAAATAAAATAGGGCCCACCATTTTACACTGCTGAGTCATGGCTCACTGTATGGTAAATGGGTATGCATTTAAAGGCCTGGAGATGATGATAATACTCATTCATACATGGGATCTATATATGAATGTGGGTAATCATTCTTTTGATGATCTAGATTATCCCGTGTCATCATAATTGATTCAATATTACTCGTATAAAAAATACTTATTCAAATTCTTAGGTTATATAAAATGCTAATTCTTTACCTTCAACACCAAATGCTAGTTGATTAATATAGTTTAAATAATTTTAAAGTATAAGAAATATTACAAGCCTAAGCCTAGAAATCAAATAATTACAGGTGTTTACTTAATAATTAGGTACTAAACACATGTGTTTATTACTTAATGATTAGGTAAATACATGAATAGCAGTATGAATTAATATGATACCCGTACCATAAAGATTATTTGACAAAAATAGGCATCGTACAAATTAAAATGGATTACTAAACAAGTAGATTGATGTTTATCTTCCTGATATATGAATGACATCATCATGAAATTCTCTCGCAACATACAAAAAGAAAATATTCATGACATATATGACATATTCTTAATCAAATTAAAAAATATCTTTGGAGATGAGAACGGAAAATAAAATTATTGACCACATAAAATGAATAGGAAACGCCAATATTCTGGAAACCATAGCCCCACTATAAATAAGTCCAATCCAATGCTCTTCATAAATTTAGAGCTAGTGTCAAAGAGATTTGTATAAATATATATATTCTCTTCCCTTTGGTGGGTGAGAGTGAAATCAATGGCTTCATCACAAAAATTAGTGGGAGAGAGTGGAAAGCACAGAATCTCAGTGCCTTCACCAAAAAGTGACGGCGGCGGAGCAGGGTCGCCGCCGTCAAAAGGGCAGTGCTTATGTTCTCCGACAACACATCAAGGCTCTTTCCGATGTCGTTTCCATCGATCATCTTCCCTGAAACGAAGTACCTCCAATCTTCTTTCTGCTCCTCATAATACTCAGCCTGCCACATGACTCTGCTTTTCTACTCTATCTGCCTTTTGTTCTCTCTTATGTTAGTGGCTTTTCTTGTTTAGTTTTACTTTCTTATTACTCCTTATTCCTTCCTGTTTTTCTTTTCTTTTTTCATGTGGCTTCTGATTGTCTATTTCCATCAAAAAAGCTGTATGTATAATTATTTATATTGGATGCATGGGCTTACACTGGATTATATATTGTATGATTAATGGATCCATATATTATTTCTGTAATTAGCTTGTTATATTTTGTCAATCGATCATTCTCCCTTCCTCTCTTGGTATGACTACCTATTAGTAAGTGTTTCATTTTGAGGCTTAAGCTCTTTTCTTTTTAGGATAAAGTAAATATAAAGCCCAAAAACGAGAGAGACAAGAGAGAGAGAAGAGAAAAAAATGAAGATTGACATAAAGAACAACATAAAAGGAGCAAAGAAAAGGAGCACAATACAGGCAAATCCAATTAGTTTTAAGAAAAGAAAGTAGTCTATATGTTGATAAACCCATAACAAAGTCTCACATTAATTAAATATATTAATAAGAATATATATTGTGAGTTTTTTTTTTGATCAAAAGAATATATATTGTGAGTTAAGTGCAAAGCATAATGGCAAGACTCATGCCATGTACTTTAATACTACCTCCAGTCCTAAATATAAGACCTAATTGACTTTTTTTTTTGAGAGGTTAAGGTTGCGAAATAGGCTATTCAATCATGACATATTTGATATATTTTTAGATTATACATTAGTTTATAGGTAAAATAAACTAATCTAAGGGAAAAAATTAGGTAAATTAATTTATAATTAACTTATTTTTGCTTTTTTATAGGATTTTCTAAAATGTCAATTATGTCTTATATTTAGGACCGGAGGGAGTAATTAGTACTCCCTCCGTTCCTAAATATAAGACCTAGATAACTTTTTTTTGGAAAGATTAAGGTTGCGAAATAGGTTATTAAATCATGACATATTTGATATCTTTCTAGATTATCCATTAGTTTATAGGTAAAATAAATTAGTTTAAGAGAAAAAATTAGGTAAATCAATTTATAATTAACTTATTTTTTGCTATTTTTAGGATTTTTCAAAAAAGTCATCTAGGTCCTATATTTAAGAACGGAGGGAGTAATATTTTAGCATGTGAATATCAGATTCTAGTCATGGATTAATTTTCAATTTGTGTTTTCCCTATCTGCATGAAAAAAAGCTTATACACACGTATTGATAAGGCGTGATTAATTTTTAAGTTTTACATTAGGAGTCATATGTGTAAAGTGTAATTAGTGATTAGACATCGAATGATGATGTGTATTATGATGACAAAAAAGGTTTATGATTGAACACAAGATATTATGTATATACAGAGAGATGCTGGGGCTTGGTTCACCAATTTTGACCACACAATATCCAAACAGGTGGGATGGTTTTTGAGTGGCGCTTGATAAACACAAGTTGTTAAGATAAAATTGAAATTTGAGATAATGAAGAGAATCATCAAGGTCATTAAAACTCAACAAAAAATAGTGACCATTGATAAAGACACTGAAGCCGATCAAGCCAGCCACACTTAGATTGCCCTCATACCTTCCATTTGTGCCCTATTATTCTTCTACCTATCCGAACGTTACAATCACTTATCGCTTCTTTGGATCTCTCCCTTTAATAGCTGGTACTCACTAGAATGTAGTACCAACATTCTGTGGGCCCCCACATTATTGAACCAATTCTCTCCCACCCACTACAATGGAAAATAAAAAGATAAGAGATTCCCATAATATAATAATATAATGGAGTAGAAATAGTTGACTTTTTTGAAAATCTTAAAAAAAATAAAATAAGGAAATTATAAATTGATTTATTTCTTTAAACTAGTTTATTTAACCTATAAACTATTGACTAATCTAAAAATATATCAAATATATCATAATTTAATAACATATTTTGTAACCTTAACATCTCAAAAAAAAGTCAACTAGATCTTATATTTAGGACCGGAGGGAGTATTTTTATTTCTGTTCACAATCACCCGTACTTTCTCCAAATGAAGAAACCACGGTCAGTTAAAAAAAAATGAAGAAACTAGGGCTTGATAGTGCAAAGGAAATTGGATATGAAGAATAAATCTTTAAAATATTAGTATATATTACAATAATTAGAACGAACGAACTGTAGAGATATGCTCACAATTTAAGGTTTGATACATGTAAATCATGATATACCACGTAAGAGAAGTAAGGTCTCACACGAATTGCACATAAAAAAAGATGAATTGCACGACTTGTATAGATAGAACTAGTTGATAATTCTTCTGCTAGGCCACACGGGGAGAGGGTTTTCTCCTCTTCCTCCCTCTCCTTTTCCCTCCTTTTCCTTTTGATACAGATTCAATGGTTCATATTTTTAATGTTTTCTCAATACTAAAATACATTTAAAAATATAATAAATAAATTTAATCAGTCAAAATTTGGTGTGAATAATTCATGACAATATTAAAAAATAAATTTAAATTTATAAGAGTACTCTACAGTTCTGAATAGTTTAATACAGTTTTGGACAGTTTACATAAAATTTTGACAGATTAAATTTATTTATTAAATTTTAAAATATTATCATAATTACATTATTGTTGTAAAAACATTGAATTTGAACCACTAGATATTTTATCTAATGATTTATGAAAGGGAAAAGGAGAGAAAGAAAAGGAGAGAACCCGGACCCGGCCACACGTAGTTGGCATGATGGTGGCGACACCGAAATGAGCCTGGATGCTGTGACGGCGAGCACACACAATGACTCATTGTGACCCCCTCACTGGCGCCGCCAACAATCTCAGCTGATCTCACCGCCAAAGGTTCTTGCATAACAATCCATGTTTCATGCACCTTCAATACTTTGGCCCCAATAAAAGGAGCTGCCCGTGGCTGACACATTCTTCTTCGTCTTCTTATCTTTGGTGTTTGATGTGTGTGTGAGAAAAGAAGAGAAAGATACTGTATATATGGTAGAGGATGATGATCTATCAAAAGACATAAAGCTGTATGTGGCTGTATGGGCTGCAGAAGATAGATTCGCCTAAGAGATCACACTAGTTTGTTTGCTTCATGAGGTTGAGGAGTTTTTGTGCACGCCTAATCCAATCTTCAAACCAAAATTTGGGGCCATCTGTATTTGGAAATATGCCACGTGCTACATTTTGGTGGTTTCTAACATCAATTATTTCGTACGTGGCAAGTCCTTGGCCATTGACAATTTTCAATCTTAGTTTGGTTACCACTTTGTCAAACTTGAACTCTACATGTTTATTTATTTTCTGGTTCTCACTGTATATCCCTTACTATGATGATAAAAAGTAAAAACGATCCACACACCTAATCTCAAAATATGGGTTGAGGCATTATGTTGGAGGATTAAGCTAAACTAAACAATATCTCTAAATCTTTTTGGACTAGTTTTATGTTGAAACTCGATCACCTAAACACCAAATACTTGAGGACCCCTTTAATGTTCAGGAAGAAAACCACCGTCATTAAATTTCTACTCTTCATAGATTCTCTCATTTCCTAAATAAAAACTAGCTAGTTGAATTTTAATGATCAATTAATGCTGATTGAGTCAACTTTCATTTTCTCTCAGACCGTTTCTTATTCGTCGCATCATCTTATGGATGATCCAGAGCCTATTAAGACTTATAGTGATGTAGTCCAAGTGTCCAACAAAGGAAAAAGGGTTTGTGAACCAAAATTCATGGAAAAGATTTGTGCTACCATGTCTCGACTAGTTTTTATTTATTTTTGCTATAGTTCGGTGTATTATATCTCCTTTCAGCTTGCAAGTTAGTCTCACTGTTAAGAGTATAAAAGCCCAATAAGGCCCATTTATGTAATAGTTTGTTCTAGTTAAGTTGGTAGTGCTTAGTAATGTATTCAGTTAAGCTTTATGTGTTAGTTAGGGTGATTAACACGTGTCATTATTTCATTGGTTCAGTTGTAACAAACTCTACCTAATATAAATAAAGCCAGATGACTCAGCAAAGCTAAGTTGAGATCATTTTTCCCAATTCTGTTTTGTTTCTTGGTATCAGAGCTTTCTGGGAAAGTTCTTCATCTTCGTTTTCTCCGTCAAGCATCAATGGCGGAAAAATCATCATCTTCATCATCCTCGTCGTCTTCTTCCTCAGATGCTTCGTCATCCTCTTTGACGATGCAGTCGAAGACGGTTTCGCTGCTAAGCAGCTTGAATCAAAGTGGATCGATCAAGCTGGATCGATCTAATTTTAGGCTTTGGCACTCTCTGGTTCTTCCGGCGCTAAGAGGACATCGCGTCGAAGGCTTCGTTCTTGGAACGAAGATTTGTCCACCTGAATTCATCACAGATGAACAAGGCATTCGGATTCATCCTGAATTCGATGATTGGAGAGCTACAGACTCTATCATTTTTAGTTGGCTCTTAGGCACAATGTCTACTGATGTTGCGACTCAATTGCTACATTGTAATACCTCGGCTCAGTTGTGGAAAGCTGTTCTGGCCTTGATGAGTGCTCACTCACGTTCTAGGGTTACAATGTACAAGATGGAGCTTCAACAAACTCGCAAAGGAACGAGTACAATTGATGAGTATCTTGGCAAGATGAAGGCAATTTCTGACAATCTCTCTATGGCAGGTAGTCCATTGCAGAATCCGATTTGATTACTCAAGTTTTAGCTGGTTTGGATTCGGAATACACACCTATTGTCATTTACCTGTCAGATAAGGATGACTTAACCTGGATTGATCTTCATTCCAGACTTTTGACTTTTGAAAGACACTTGGAACATATTTCCTCTGTGAATGCTGTGACTAAGTCTTTTGCTAATGTTGCTATCAATAACAACAACTCTAATTCTGGTTATTCACAAGGTTCTAGGCCTCCCTGGCGTAACAATAATGATGGTGGTGGTCGTTCTCAGAACAATTTTAATAATGGACAACGAAGTGGTTATGGTAGAGGTCGAGGAGGACGTTCTTCAGGAGGACGTTCTTCACGTTCCAAGCCTACTTGTCAAGTCTGTGACAAGTATGGTCATACGGCAAAGCAGTGCTATCATAGGTTTGATCGTTCTTATTCTGATGATAACTCCAACATGGAGTCTGATTCTTCAGCATATGTAGCCACTCCTGATATGGTTTGTGATCCTGCATGGTACATGGACTCTGGAGCTACAAATCATATCACTCATCATCAGGACATTCCTGGTACAAGCGGTTCAGGTAATATTTTAGTTGGAAATGGGTCTCGTTTAAAGGTTCATAAATCTGCCTCAGCTGTAGTAGGTGATGATGTTAATATGAATAAGATTCTGGTGGTACCTGAAATTAAGAAAAATTTGGTTAGTGTTGTGGAACTTACTGGTGAGAATGATGTTGTAGTAATTTTTGATTCTATGAACTGTTTTGTGAAGGACAAAGCAACACACAAGGTGCTGCTAACGGGGAGGAGAACTAATGGTCTTTACAAGCTTGATCGTGTCCCTGCCTTTCGCAAGGATCTTGGTGACACTCAAGTGGCCCTTCTCTCCGTTCTAGATTCATGGCACAGAAGATTAGGACATGCTTCTTGTAGTACTGTGAAACAAGTATTGAATGATTGTAATATTTTGATTCCTTGTAAGGATAAACTCAATTTTTGTGACTCTTGCCAATATGGTAAATCACGTGCTTTACCTTTTCCTCGCTCTATGTCAAGAGCTACTGCTGTATTAGATCTCATACACACTGACTTGTGGGGCCCTTCTCCTATTTCATCTGTTAATGGTTTCAAATACTATATTTGTTTCCTAGATGATTTTAGTAGGTATGCTTGGATTTATCCTTTACATAACAAAGGAGAAGCCTTTGGAGCTTTTAAAAATTTTAAGACTATGGCAGAAAATCAATTTGATAGACGAATTAAGATACTTCAAAGTGATTGGGGAGGAGAATTTCGCTCATTTTCTGATTTTTTAGTTGAACATGGCATTGTTTTTTCGTCATTCATGTCCTCACACTTCTGCACAAAATGGTAGAGTAGAAAGAAAACATAGACATGTTCTAGAAATGGGACTAAGCATGTTAGCTCAAGCCAATATGCCTACACGGTATTGGTGGGAAGCATTTTCTATGGCAGTTCATATTATAAACAGGTTACCTACGCCTATTCTTGAGAAGTCTCCGTTTGAAGTGTTATTTGGTGCAAAACCGGATTATAAGTCTCTTCAAGTATTTGGTTGTGCGTGTTTTCCTTGTTTGAGGCCATACAATAATCATAAACTTCAGTTTAGATCCGAGAAATGTACTTTTCTTGGTCCTAGTGGAAGTCATAAAGGTTTTAAATGTCTGAGTCCTAGTGGCAGAATCTATGTTTCAAGACATGTTGTTTTCAACACTCATGATTTTCCTTTTGTTAAGTCTGGTAATTTGACTACTTCTGCTGGGGCTACTTCTGCTGTGTTGAATGGTGTTGAAGTTTTGCAGAATATTCCTTCATGCATCCCTGATATTGCTTCTGCAACTCCTGTGATTGTTTCTCCCAATAGAAGTTTGCATAGTTGTGCATCTTCTGATAGAACTTTGCCTCATCTTGCCTCTCCTGATAGCTCATTTCCACTGAATGTGCCATCTCCACAGACTGAACCAGATCCACCTATAGTTCCACCTCAACATCCTATGATGACAAGATCTAAAAATGGGATTTTTAAGCATAATTTCCTTTTGTAGGTGCTGCTACACTAGATTTGTCTCCTGAACCGCGAAGTGTAAAGAGTGCTTTATTAAACTCTGATTGGAAACATGCCATGGATCATGAATATAATGCATTGATGAAGAATAAAACTTGGATTCTTGTACCTCCTTCTTCTGATCAGCATGTAGTTGGAAGTAAATGGGTGTTCAAGAAGAAGTTTCGTAGTGATGATTCTTTGGATAAGTATAAAGCTCGATTGGTAGCTAAAGGTTATCTTCAAGAACCCGGTGTTGATTTTGGTGACACTTTTAGTCCAGTGGTTAAGATGACAACTGTGCGTGTCATTCTTACTCTAGCTTCATGCTATAATTGGCCAGTCCGTCAGCTTGATATCAATAATGCTTTTCTGAATGGTTTTTTGAATGAAACTGTCTATATGAAGCAACCTGAAGGGTATGTAGATTCTGCCAAACCACATTTTGTGTGTAAATTGACCAAGGCTATCTATGGTCTCAAACAAGCTCCGAGGGCCTGGTATGATCGTCTCCGCTGTACTCTTTTGGCATGGAAATTCAAAAATTGTAAATCTGATGCTTCTTTATTTTTCTACAAAGATGATAATTAGATTCTCATTTTGCTCATTTATGTTGATGATATTTTGGTTACTGGAAGCAATATAACCAGCATAAATAAGTTTACTGCCCGATTAAATAACTTGTTTTCTCTCAAGGATCTTGGACCAATTCATTATTTCCTTGGCTTTGAGGTGGTTCGTGATGAGAAAGGTTTTGTTCTATCTCAAACTAAGTATGTTACAGATTTGCTCTCGCGATGTGATATGCTTCATTGCACTCCATGTCCAACTCCTATGGTAACTGGACGTTCTCTTACTTTAAATGATAGTGATCTATTTTCGGATCCACATTTGTATAGAAGTGTTGTGGGTAGTCTTCAATATCTTGTGAACTCTAGACCAGATATTTGCTATGCTGTTAGCAAGCTGAGTCAGTTTCTAAGTGCACCAACTATGCTACATTGGCAAGCGGTGAAGAGACTCTTACGGTACTTGAAGGGTACTATTGACACAGGCATTCTTCTTCAACCTTCTGTTTCTTTACAACTTGTTGCATATTCTGATGCAGATTGGGCCTCTTTTCCTGTTGATCGTCGCTCTACTAGTGGCTATTTTGTTTTTCTGGGAGCTTCTTTGGTTTCTTGGTCCTCAAAGAAACAGATTGTTGTTTCACGGTCTTCAGCAGAATCTGAATATCGTGGATTGGCAAATACTACAGCTGAGCTTATGTGGTTAAGATCGTTGCTTAAAGAACTTCAGATTCATCTTCTATCTTCATCTGTGATTTGGTGCGATAGTATTAGTGCTGCAGCCCTTGCTTCTAATCCTGTTTTACATGCTCGGACAAAACATATTGAAATTGATGCTCATTTTGTTCGTGATCAAGTCTTGGATAAACGGTTGAAAGTTCAATATGTTCCTACTTCAAATCAGTTAGCTGATTGCTTGACTAAACCCCTTGGCACGTCACGTTTCTGTTTCTTCGTGGCAAACTTGGACTTGTTTCTACTCCGTCCAGTTTGAGGGGGGATGTTAAGAGTATAAAAGCCCAATAAGGCCCATTTATGTAATAGTTTGTTCTAGTTAAGTTGGTAGTGCTTAGTAATGTATTCAGTTAAGCTTTATGTGTTAGTTAGGGTGATTAACACGTGTCATTATTTCATTGGTTCAGTTGTAACAAACTCTACCTAATATAAATAAAGCCAGATGACTCAGCAAAGCTAAGTTGAGATCATTTTCCCAATTCTGTTTTGTTTCTCTCACAAGTTCTGCTCTTTTTTGGTGATGAACTTTATATCCAATGAATGTGGAGATTGAATAACGATGAATGATGAATGATTAGGGTGGTTATTTTTTAGTACATAAGCAAAGTGGTGTTAGAGAATTGATTCTGAGAATCAATCAACGTGTGGGAAACAGAGTGGGAAAAAATGAAACACGCGTAGCTTCCACTTCAAACAAGTCATACTCCAATTAAGTCTCACATACTATTTATTCTTATTCCCTCTGCCCTTCTATAAAATGTCTCATCCCTCTCTCTCCTTTGTTTCTCACTGTGTGTGTGTGTCAATTTCCAAACATGGCCACTTCTGCAATCATTGACTTCCCTTTCATCACTTTGGTCATCATCTCTCTCTCCCATCTCTCCCATGCCCTCCATCTCTCTCCTTCCCCTGCTCCTCCTCCTACAAGTGATGGTTTGTATTCTTTTTATAAATCCATCCAAACCTTCACTCTCTCTTTATGTATACACATTTTTTCTTAATTTAATTTAGTTGTTCTTCCTATGCAGGCACTGCCATTGATCAAGGAGTAGCTTACCTTCTCATGCTGGTCGCATTGGCTATCACCTACTTGTTTCATTGATTTCATTCTTCCTTTTTTCCTCTCTCTCTTTTTATCTTTTTGTTTTTCTATATTTTTTTCTACCCTGTAAACTACCGATGACATTATTGATTATTCTTTTTTGATCAGAAATACTCATCGCTGCTGTGCTTTTGAGTATGAATTGTATTCTGGCCCTTTCTTGAATCTCCTGTATTCTTTTTCTTTCTTAGGTTCTAATTCTTTTCACACGCGGTTTGCTTTTTTGACTTCTTGTTGACACGCTTTTCTTTCTGTAAAGATGTCATAAGAAAAGAATCTGCAAAAGTTAGATACCATGGAAAATAATCAGTTCTGATTAATCCCTGCTATTTTGAATGCTGCACATTTTTGTGCACAAAATGGCTTGCTTTAATTCTAAGCATCTTTTGAATCTGTTCATGCTGTTATAAACAAAGTAAAGCGAGCATGAATAAATTAGTCTCTCAAACTACTTAATCCAAGGAAATAGAGATTTTTAGATATTGGATGACTTTTTTATACGCAAAAGTTTAGTCAAGGAGAATTGGGTCACGAGACTTGCCGCCTCAAAACACAAAAGATTACTAAACAAATGTATTTCCACCAACAAGGCCCTCAAATGAAATAAAAACTAAACGAGATGGCAATAGAAAACTACAAATACGGCGCAATGGAATCTAAGCATCCTTAATATAATTGGCATTCCATGTCCATTCACGAAATTACAAAACAGGTAGGCAGGATTATCTAAACAACAAGATTTCAAACCATATCAACTCCCACATGGCAAATAGGCCACAAAATGCAGGCTATCACGTGCTCACGTGCCTGCGTCATAATAATAGTGCGATCCACATTACATGGCCAACAGCCCAACAACATAGTAATAATATATACCTTAAGTCCAACATCCAAACCGTGTTTGGTTTTCCCATTTCTCACTTGCATACATCCCAAGCAAAAAAATAGCCTTGAGGTGGTTCTTCACCAATGGATATTAGATACTTGTGCAGTTCAAGTTCAGAAAGCAGCAGCACAATCCAGTTAGGAAGATGCGATTCAGCAAAGATGAAGTGGAGAATGCTTTGGATGAAGTTTAAGAAGGAGAAGAAGAGGCTTCTTCATCAGTCTTCTGCATCTTCTTCCCTGCATAATAGTATCACTTATTATGATCCACACACCTACTCTCAGAACTTTGATCTAGGCACTTATCTGGATGAACCAGAAAATTTTTCTAGATCTTTCTCTGCTCGCTTCGCTGATCCTTCTCAATTTCATTTAAAGAAAGCTGTAGTGTAAAAAACAAACACAGAAAAGTTTGTGTCTGCCATGTCTGATTAGATGTTTTGATCATCTTGGTGATACCAGTACTTATTTATGCTTGTATCTCTTTAAGCGTTTTAAAGTACTACTGGTCAATTATTATTACTGAATGTAACTCCTTTGCTTCAAGTTAATTTAGTTGTAGGTTAGAATTTCATTGAACTTGAACTCCTTTTTTTCCTTCACTGAAAAGCGTTAATCTGTACAATGGGGGAGGGATTTTGGAGTTTATTTGATACTTCTTCTGTTTAGAAGTTTGGTCAATGTGGCCCATTGAAAGAAAAGAAAATGGAGTTAGAAACAAAGGAATATCTTAGGATAAGATGATTTATACAGTAGTCAATTAAGTGTCTTCATGCCAAAAAGTCAATTAAGTGGCTTGTGGAAGCTACAAGAGAACCTGAAGAGTCATTGTCATTGTACAGATGCTGTTTTTATGTCAAATACAATGAACAACTACTACTATTTTCGAAGAAGCTACAAGAAACCACTCCACAAACTCCAAATTTGAGGTGAGATTGTGAATAATAATGCAGCTTCGTTGGATTAATTTTATAGTGTGTGTGTGTGAAAGGAGAATGCAGGTAGAGTTGTGGACAAGGTGCCGAATATTATGAGACTAAACTATTATACGAGCCATTTATAATTGTAACGGTCAATTTGGTCAAATTTGTATAAAATATCTTTTCGAGTTAATTGGTTAAGTACACTCCCTATCTACCTAAATATAATCACTCTCACATTCAATTGGCTCTTAAATATAAACAACTTTCTAATTTTTCTCAACTTTTTTCTAAATAACCCAATAATGTTTATTATAATAAATACGAGTGAGAGAGTAAGAATAAAGGTATATGGTTAGATAGATTAGTAATATAATGTGTTAATAACTAACTTAACTAGCATCATTAGGAACAGAGGGACTATGATACATATTAGATCTCTCTGTGCATTAAGAGATACTAAACCTTGGTCCAGATCCCCAAAGAAAGAGTGCTGGTAATTAAATAAGATTTGGGTAAAGTATCATTTTTACCTATAAACTATGTCACAAGTATCACCTAGCACATATACTAATAACATTTGTGTAGTAGTCACATCACACCTAGTAGTAAAGATAAGATATAGTCTTAAAGGTCACATGAAAATTCAGGAAAATAGGTGATAAGAGATTCTTTGTTGAGAATGTGAGAATATTATTGTGCATTAATTATAAATATTCTCTTTTTGATTATATTGGGTTAATTAATAGTTATTAGGGTTAATTAATACTCCATCCGTTCCTAAATATAGGATCACTTTAGGGAGGAGAGCTAGTTCCTAAATATAATATCACTTTCTAATTTGACTCAAGTATTCCCCAAATTACCCCTATACTCCCTTCACCAAAAAAACAGTGGTTTGAAGAAGGTGAGAGGATATTAAACTTAGGTGAGAGATATTTTGGAAATTTCATGTAATCCTAACTCATTGGAATGTCTTCCTTAATCTCTCCAAATTTGCTAAAGTGGTCTTATATTTAGGAACGGAGGGAGTATTTATTAGATTGTATTGGTCTTTCCTGAATTAATTAACTCATGTGGGCTCATTATGTAAGGCCAAAGTGCATGTATTATTAAAATAAGTTTAACACAATGGATGAAGTAGTGATATGATACAAAATATGATAAATACGTTTTGCTAGAACATCAACCTAAGTCTGACATTGATATCATTTGTAACATATAGGTCACCTTTTTCAAAATTGACTACTATAGGGTAATCTCAAATGATTCTAAAGTCTAACATCAATTGTGGAGGAGAACGAAAGAAATATTATAAATGTCTCATACCTACTCATAACATATTTTAAAAACGAAAGAGGATGAGGAAGCCACAAAACAATTTGTTATTGAAGGAAGACCATAAATAAAAACATAAATGTGTTTATACACCTTAATAACAACCACCATCAATAAGTCAATGATGGTGATGGTGAAATATTTTACCAAAGAAAAAGGAAAAATACAACTTGAAATTTAGCATCTTTAGTGATAATGTTCACATAAACAGTTGTTTACTATTAGTTTACTGCTCGAAGAAGAAGTCATCGCCATCACATGTAAATATTCTTTGTTCTTAATGCGAGAATATTATTGTGCATTAATTGCAAATATTCTCTTTTTTTTATTATATAGGCCTAATTAATAGTTATTAGGCTTAATTAACATTTATTAGATTGTCTTAGTATTTCTTGTATGAAAAGCTAATATGGCATTATGTAAGTTAAGTTCATCTAGGATTAAAATAAGTTTAATAAAATGAAACACTACAGTCCAAAATATATTAAGTATGTTTTGATGGCATATCAACACGAGCTTAACTCTGATATCATTTGTAATATCTAGGTCGAATTCTTGAAATTGACTGTTGTAGGGCCTTTTAACATGATTCTAGAGTCTCACATCAAAGCTGGAGGGGAATGAAAGACATATTATAAAAGCCCGATACCATCTCTTGACACGTTTTAAAAACAAAAGGTGAGAAGACACTAAATAAAAGCATAAAATTGTTTTTACATGCATCGCCAAAATTAGCAGGAGCAGAAGGAACAGAAGGGAAATAAGGAATCAAACCGTATTCAAATACTCACAGTTCTTCAACGAATAGAACACCTTACGGTTTGTTTTTTTTATCACGCTCTAGGTTTGATTTGGAGCATATTTATTAACCCAAACATTATGAACAATGAGTGTTTCAGGAAGATCTATAATAACATTCTACAAATTACTATCAAGATGTAGTAGAAGCAAAAACAAATTAATTAAATTGGAGAAGGATGAGTAAGATCTCGAGTGAGGAAAGCTATGATGGAGATGACTCAAGGGATTGTTCAGGAGGGGAGAATGGTAAGAAGGATGTTAAGGTTTCTTTTAAGGAGAAGTTGATAGGTGTTGAGGTTCCTAGTGTCTCTATTGATTCTCGTGGAAGTAGCCTGTATGATGTTGCTTGGCAAGAACTTATAGAGAGCTTGAAGGGGTTCTTTGTCGGGGAGAATGGAGTTGGCGGGGATGCTGAAAGAGAAGAGAATGAGGAGGAGGTTGATGGTTTTCTTCCAACGTTGAGTTTTTCTAGAGAACAATATTCAAGATGGTGTGCTCCATGGAGGAAATCTTTGATTGTCCATCTTTTGGGAAAATCTATGTCTTTGTGGAATATGCAAGCGAAACTTTTGAAGTTATGGAAGACGAAAGAGAAGTTCACTATGAGGGATATTGGTAATGGGTGCTTTGTAGTGTCCTTTTCTTGTGATGAAGACCTTGATTATGTTTATATGGAAGGTCCTTGGATGTTAGCGGATCATTATCTTTTGGTTCAGCAGTGGATGCCAAATTTTGACCCCTGGACTGAAATTTATAATCGTAAGGTCGCAGCTTGGGTTCGTATTCATGTGTTACCGTTAGAGTTTTTTAATGCTGAGAGTCTTCCTATGATCGGTAATCTTGTTGGAAGAACGTTGAAGGTTGATTGACTTAACGCGGATTTTTGTGCGCTTCCGTAAGCATACGGGTCGTCAAGTGTAGTATAGAAAAAGTGTCGTTCCGCAGAGGTTATAGTTTAAACAAAGTGATTAGCACTAATTGCATGCCCAATTACCTTAAGTAAAAACATATTGAGAGTTGTTGTTCAATTAAGAATAGAGTTTGGAAAATAAGTGTAAAAAGAGTTGGAGTTCAAACACGATTTAACAATGATAATTAAGACCTAGGGTTGCTAATCCCCTATTTACTTCATGAACCAAGCTTTTCCTCTCCTCTTTAAGTGATTAAATGAAAATATGTGCAAGTCTAGGGTTCAAAATCATTTGAAAAAGCTTTCCCAAGTCAAGATCAAATTTATGCTAGCATTTATTGCACAATCTCTTGTCACAATAAATGCTAGCTCTTTTCCTTAACCACCCTAATTATGACTATGTTAGGTCAATAACTATATCTCTATGTTATCAACAAACCTTCCATTTAAAACCATAAACTTCAAGTCTAACATGTTCTTATCCAAGTTCTAAAACAAAATACACTTTCCCAAGTCAAATTTCATTTAACTAATTAAGTGGTGATCAAGCACTTAAAACAAATAGAGAGCAAGATAAAAACCACACATATACTTCATTAATTACTTAAAGAAAGAGAGAGTAGATGGTTCAATCCATAAATAGGTTCATAACAACGCTAGATTAGGGTTTTAGTTACACATAAATGTAAATAAAACAAACCCTAAAACTATAAAGGAGTTCATTGAAGAGATATGAAGAAGAGGGAAGAAGATATACAACCACAAATGACGAAAGCTCAAATCTCTCCAAGTTTCCCACTTGAATCCCAAGCTTCCCCAATGTTCTTCAAGCTCTTCAAGCTCCAAAATGTGCCCTAGAGATATCCCAAGTCGTCTGTTTTCCAGCCTCTCTTCCAAATGCCCAACTTTTCCTTTTTATATGTTGAAAAATAGGTCAAAACGCGCAGCAGCGAGTTGTGCTCGCCAGTCGCTCGCCAGTTGGCGCGCCCCTGGCGAGAATACAGAGAGGGCACGCCAGCTGCTTGCTTGTTGGCTTCAATGGCTCGCCAGTTGCTCGCCAATTGGCGAGCCACTGGCGAGAATACAGAGACGGCACGCCAGTAGCATGCAAGTTGGCTTTGTGATGATGCATTGGCTCGCCAATGGCTCGCCAGTTGGCGTGCCGCTGGCAAGCAGCCTTTGATTTTAAGTTTTAGCTTTCCCTTGCTCCCTTTTCTCCTTTGTTGTATCACTTGGGTTTCATTGAGCTACTAAAACATGTCCACCTCTTCCTACACAAGCTAGAGAGAGAGTTGAAGAGTTTCCATGTCTCAAATATACAAGCATTAAACTCCAAATTTCACACAAATGAATGATTTCCTATTTGCATCACTTTCTATTAGTATTTGTGTGTTTTGTTGTCTATGTATCATCAAAAAGAGTGTGAACTAGAAGGAAATAGAGATGAAAATCTGTGAAATTATGGAGTTTATCATTGATTCTAGAACATACCTCTCTGAGAGGGGGAGATTTGCTAGAATATGTGTGGAATTAGATCTGAGTAAGAGGTTATGGCCGGCTATTCGTATTTTTGGGAAGGAGCGTATTGTTGAGTACGAAGGTTTGTATCGAATTTGTTTCCGTTGTGGAAGGTATGGTCATTGTAAAGAAGCATGTCTGGAACAAAGTTTAATGGTGAGGTCTAGTGTAGAGCAAGGACACGATATTGGTAAGGTGGATAAGGGGGAAAAGGACGGTGTAGGCGGCAAGAAGACTCAGCTGGGTTGTGGACTTGTGGTATGCATAATTCACATCTTGATCAATTGTTGGAGGAAGGTGGGCTGGAAGGCGGTAAGATTCATCGACCAAAGCAATTTGGGGATTGGAATTTGGTGAGAAAGTCAACAAGGAAGGTAGGAATTTCGGAGAGAAAGAAGGAGAATGAAATTAATTTGAAAATAATTGGTGGTTTAAAGTCCAATCAAGTGGAGAGAGAGCATAAGCTTCCGTTTAAAATTGATAGTTGTGGGGCGAAGTCAAAAATCTCTGTTGGATCAGAGTATTCTTTAAATCGGAGAGCTAATGATGGGGAGAATTTTCCGTTTTTTCACCAAAGGAATAATTTGAAATCTGATGGCAATAATGGACACTTAAGGGATTCAAGTATTGATTTACAAATGGTTGACTCATCAACCATCAATCCTGTAAAAGTTGCACAAGGATTAAATAATAAAAAAGAGTGGGTCCCAAGATCATATAATGGAAGAAAGGAGGAATGAAGGTATGTGTATAAGAGAAAATTAAGTTTTGAGTCTTGTAAGAGTTTATGGTCAACATCTAGTTCAGTTTCCACCAATGTTATGAATGAGACCAAAAATGCTTTTGGAGTTTTGATGGATTTGGATGAAGAATCAAAAAATGAGGGAGAAGAATTCATATTATTGTCTCGTAATGAGAGTTTGTTGCCTTCCTCTTCTAATGTTGATAATAATTTACATGTTCAGGAGAGTAATTTTCTTCAAAATATTAATGGTTGTTGTGAGAACCACAATCTGAATTCAATGGTTCCCCAATGAATGTTATTTTTTGGAATTGTAGAGGGTTGGGAGCAAGATCATTCCAGGGATTAATAAGAGAATTACAGGTTAAATATAGAGTGGATGTTGTTTTATTGTTTGAAACTCGATGTGGAGGTATGAAAGCAAGGAAGATAATCTCTAAGATGGGATTTGATGGCTCATATGTTGTAGATACTCAAGGGTTTAGTGGAGGTCTGTGGGTATTATGGCGTGATGTGAGTTATGCTGTTAATATAATTGGTTCTTCTGATCAATGTATACATTTGAGTTTTTATCATAATGGAGAGAAATGCTTAGTTTCTGCGGTGTACACAAGCCCTCATTATTTGAAAAGAAGGAGCTTATGGAGAGAGTTGGAGGAGTTTGGTAATGAGGTGGAAGATCCATGATGTGTAGGAGGTGATTTTAATGCTATTTTATTTGAGAATGAACGACAGTCTTCTAGGAAGGAGTTTTCTTTGGTGGATAAGGATTTTTCTAATTGGTATAAGGAGTCCGGTCTATCTCATGTTCATACTATGTGGTCGTTCTTTACCTGGAGTAGGGAGGATTGTGAGAGCAGACTTGATCGTATTTTAGCAAATGATATGTTTATGGATAAATTTACGGAAGCTAAAGCATTAGTTCTGTATAATTTCAAGTCCGATCATAAGGTTTTGTTATTGACGATGGAGGTGTCTCATTATTTGGTTGCTTTTGAACAACCTTTTAGATTTGTGACTTCATGGTTGTTACATGATGATTTTAATGAATTTATGAAGCGGGTGTGGAATAAAGATTTGTCATGGTCTCAGAATGTTGATGCATTTACCCAGCAAGTGCAGGTGTGGAAGACGGAGGTATATGGTCATGTGGAAAGGAGAAAGAAGCAAATTCTTGCTAGGCTTGATGGTATTAGTAGAAGTTTAAATAATCAAGGTTCTTGGTCTTCTCTCTCTCAGCTTCAGAAAGAATTATGGCAAGAGCTTGAGACACTAATCTTGCAGGAAGATATTTTGTGGGCTCAAAAGGCAAGGTATGAGTGGTTTTATTTAGGGGATAAAAATTCAAAATATTTTCATCGAAGAGCGAATGTAGATTTGAAAAGACTCTTATCCCCCTCATTAAATTTTATTTATTGAGGGAGCAATGAGGGGCATAACAGTCTTTTAATATCTAAATTTTATTTCCCTCAAGTGAAAATACTATATTTGCACCTGGACCCAAGTTGGGTAATCTTTTTGCACCTCGCGAAACTTTAGTATTAGAAACGCAATTTTGGGTAAAGTTTAGTATCATTTTTGCACCTTCACCCTATGCTTTTTTCTGAAGATCGTGTGATTAGGGATGTGTTGAATGTTGATGTATCTTATCCTATGCTTCCGGAGAGTTTTATTAGTAATTTGAATATTGATGTGAAAGAGTTGGAAGTTGAGACTGCTTTGAAAAGTATGGTCCCTCTTAAAGCTCCAGGTCCTGATGGTCTTAATCCTCTATTCTTTCAAGGTCAATGGAAACAGGTTAGTGGAAATGTTATTGATTTTGTGCCAAAGGTGTTTGAGAATCCTTGTTTGATTAGGGAGGTTAATCAGACTTTTCTTGTGCTTATTCCTAAAGTCTCAAACCCAGAATTTATGAGAGATTTTCGTTCGATTAGCCTTTGTAATGTGATTTATAAATTGATAACGAAAATCATAGTTAATCGGATTAAGCCTGTTATGTCGACTATTATTTCCCCTAATCAGTGTAGTTTTGTTCCGGGACGTTTGAGCTCCGACAATAGTATTGTTGCTCAAGAGGTGATCCATACCATAAAAACTATGAAGGGAAAGACAAGTTTTATGGCTGTAAAAATTGATTTGGAGAAGGCGTATGATAGAATTAATTGGGAATTTGCTATTAATTGTTTAAGGGAGGTGGGAATTCCGGAGAGCTTGATATTCTTGATTCAAGAGTGTATATCTTCTCCCTCTATGCAACTATTGTGGAATGGTAGTAAGTCAAATGTTTTTAATCCTTCCCGAGGTATTAGACAAGGTGCTCCTTTATCTCCGTTTTTATTTGTGATTTGTATGGAGAAGTTGGCTCATTTGATTCAGTCAAATATTTCATCTGGAAACTGGAGACCAATTCGTCTTAATAAAGGGGGACCACCATTATCTCATTTGTTTTTTGCTGATGATTTGATTATTTTTGCTGAAGCTCGTTAAGACTAGGTACAAGTGATTAAAGATTGTCTTAATGTGTTTTGTGATGTTTCAGATCAAAAGGTAAATGAAGGAAAGACAAGAGTTTTCTTTTCTCGCAATATTAATTATAATATTAAATCTCAACTAAGTCATAGTTTGGGATTTAATATGTCTGCTGATTTGGGTAGATATCTTGGGGTTCTTCTTCATCATGAGAGGGTTTCTAAGTCAATGTATCAATTTACGGTGGATAAGGTAAAACAAAGATTGACTAGCTGGAAGTGTCATTCTTTGTCTCTGGCAGGGAGGAATACTCTGATTAATTCAGTGGCTTTGTCTATTCCTAATCATGTGATGCAAACGTCTATTATTCCTGTTGCTTGTTGCGATGAAATTGAGAGGAATGCCCGAAATTTTTTATGGGGTTCAACAAGTGATAAGAAAAAGGTTCATTTGGTGGCATGGGATGGGACAAAGTTTGTTCTCCGAAAGTGTGTGGTGGATTGGGCCTTCGTCATGCTTCTCAGAATAAAGCTTTTATGATAAAAGTGGGATGGGGGTTGGTGAATAACAAGGATGCATTGTGAGTTCGAGTAATTAGAAGTAAATATAATTTTGGTCAAGATTTGATCCCTAATATTCGAACAAAGAAGTCAGGGTCAAGAGTGTGGAGTGGAATTAAAGCTGTTTTGGAGAATGTTAGGGATGTGATTGAGGTTGTTCGCAGGAATGAGGAGTATAAAGCTAGATGGAAGCTGGATAGAAGTGGTGTTTTTTCTCTGAAATCTGCTTATAATTCTATTACCAAAGATGGTTAGGAGGGAAGAAGTTGGCAAGCTATTTGGAAGATTAATATTCCTCAAAGATGTAAAGTTCATATGTGGGTCTCTTTGCATGATAGGCTGCTCACGAATAAGTCTTTATGTGATCGTCACCTCCATCCTGATGGTGTTTGTGGGTTGTGTAAAACTAGTGTTGAGAATTTGGGCCATGCATTTCGTAATTGTATTAAGGCTTGTGAGTTTTGGCTTAAGCTGGGGGTTTCTATTCATAATCTAGACTTTTGGGAGAGTGATGTTCAGATAAGGTTGAAGAGTAATTTGAAACTTTCTCGCAAGGTAGGTATAGAAAATTGGAAAGCTATTTTTTGTGTAGCTTGTTGGTTAATTTGGAGGAGGAGAAATGAAGTTGTTCATCATGGATCTTGCTCTAGTGTTGATGATGGTGTAGCGGAGGCTATAGGTATTGTTCGGTGTATGGCGCGGGCAAAGAAGTTTCTGGGCGGTTATAGAAGTTTTGTCAGGCATGATCGGTCAAACCAAGTTGTAGATATAGTTAGTTAGTTAGTTTTTTAATTTTTTTGTTTTGTTTCTTTTTTATCAAAAAAAAACAAATTAATTAAATTGACGGAAAAGAAATACGAAATATGTTCCTCACCTTCCAAAAATGATCTTGTCGCCATTGGGAGCTGGTGTACACTCCCATGTTCTTGAGCAGTTGTCTCCGCATTTGTTCATCCTTGTGTCACAAGAGATGAGACTATGATGAATAAAGTGCAAAAATACCTATGTAATTGTCACAAAAGTGCAAAAATAACCATGTAAAATTTTTGGAAGCAAAATTGCCCATGAAATTTTAAAAGCAGGCAAAAGTATCCATCACATTATTGGACCTCAATCTCCTTCCCCTTCTTCCTGACCACCAAATCTCAATTCTCCAGCGACCCATCATCTTTGACTTCCCATGTTCTCAACGCCATTTTTTGGTGTAGCCGCTTGGCCATCAGAAAATGGGTTATCATAATATGCTTCATGTAATTCTCATACATCTCGTCCGACACCTTTCTCATATCATAACTTAGCTCCAAATTTATTTGTTGTTAGTGGTTTCTACGATGGTCTTTAACAGAGACACCTTCATTTTCCTCAGGATCACAAATTGCGACTGCTCATTTTCCCCATGAACGTTGTCGAATTTCTCGGCATTTTTGCGCTTTAACCTAATTATAATTATAATTTAGTGCTATGAGTAGAGTGCTATGTTTTAAATAGTAACATATGCTTAACTTATTTTTTGATATTATACCATTATTTAGTGTAACATTAGTTCTTTTATAGTTATGTTAGTAGATGAACCCTTTCTAACGTAGTTACATGTTTTAAGATGTGGATTTTCAATTCTATAACTATGTTAAACTTATTGTTTTGGTAGTGTTTATGTCACTAATAATTACCTAACATGCATTATTCATGATAGAAACTATTTAGATTATAACTAGCTTTTTTTTTTTTGGTAATAAGCTTTCTTTTCTATAATCATGGGTTGTCATTTAACAGCTTCTTTACTTCCATATTACACTCCAAACCCTTACTTCAACCAAATCCAAATCAATGACACAACCATTCAAAATTCAACCTCGATGTACAAAAATCTGAATCACAACACACTGGTCCAAAGAAATGGAATCAATTTCAAGTATCTAATTAAAAGTTAGATTAATTGCCATCAACATTAACCAATTGGTACACATATATTTCTTGTTTACATTCACATCCACACACACACACATACACAACACATCACATCTCAATATTCTTTAAAGGTCTTGCCCCATTTCATATCAATAATAATGACATCCTTAGTCTGAATTTCTGAAATTTCAAAGTTCCAATTATGAATCTCAGAGCTTCATCTCAGTTATTTTACACCCATTCAAAAATCTTTGAGTGCGGCAAAAGACCATGGAACAATACAGGATGAGCGGGACCAATTGAGATGGAAAAATTTGCACACACCCTTAAGTTTAGGCTTGATCGAGTTTATACTTAATAAAAAATTAAGTGCCTGTTTGGATACTTTCACAAAAGCTATTTTGGGTTTCAAACCTAGGTTTCACACAAAGGCACTCAAACACTCATTTTTTTAGATAAGTTATTTTGAGAAGAAAAGCTATGTTGAGATTCCAAAAGCTATTTTGAGAAAAAACTACATTTTTCTCTTTTTTCAACTGAAAGCTCCAATCTCTCATTTAAGGAAAACAGTTATTTCAAATAAAATAAACATGAAAAGCTATTCATCAAAACTATTTTTAAAAAAAACTATATACAAAAAGCTTAATCCAAACACTCTTATTTTATCAAAAAATATTTTTCAGAAAAGTTATTCTACTCGAAAACTATTATCAAAAAGCTATTTTCCCAAAAGTTATTTTCCAGAAGCTGAATCCAAACAGACCCTAAGTGACTTATTGAAATTTTAGAATTGTAGAAATTTAATAATAGTGAAATCAAAAAGCCAAAAGTGAACCATACTAACAACAATATTGATTAAGAGAACATTTTTTTCTACCCGAATGACCAAGAGAACATCAACCTATGCATATCAACTTTTCAGGTCAAATTAAGCTTGAGATTGAGATTAAGATTTAAGAGTATTATTAAGTCACTTGCCCATGAGAAGTTGAGACAAATATTCCCATAGAATTTTTAATATCACCACAAATTTACCATTTTGGGCTTTTGTTCACTCATACAACATTGTCATCTTCCTCATCAGTATTACTCTGTATTAGGGTTTCATATCATCTCCATGTGTGATTCCTCAGATTCTAACATGAACCCAACAATGGCCACTCAAATTCTCCCAACTCCCACAGATAATAAAATCCAACAATTCTTCGACGACCTCGAATCTCAAAGCTCTCTCATTTCCACTTGCACCCAATTATACACAACCCTATCCAACCATTTCTCTTCCTTAGAAGCCTCAATCTCCCAAAAATCCCAATCCATAGATTCAAACTACGAATCTTTACAAACCCATTTCGCCAAAACCCTCGAATCCCTCAAAAACCGCGAAAACTTAATCTCCCAACGCGAGTCAGACTTGTCCGTACGAGTTGAACAGCAAAAGGAAGAAGCTTTAGCTGAATTCTCAAACCCCATTTCAGAAAATGCTAAATTATCTGAAACCCTCAAGTCTTTATGCCGTAAGATGGACTATTCAGCTTTGTATAAGTTCGTTATATACAAGCGTAAGGAATCAGCTTCATTGAAAAGTTATATAGGGGAGGCTATACTTGAGGCTGTGGATCCTCCTAGATTGGTGTTGGATGCTGTGGAAGAGTTTTTGAGTTGTAAATTGGCTAAGTATGGTGTTACTGATAAAAGATGGGCTTGTGGGTTTATGATTAAGGCTTTGTTTCCTGTGGATAGTTGTGAGGGGAAAAGTTCAGACTTTTGTAGGAGGACGATTGCTAGAGCTGTTGATTTGGTGGAGATGTGGAAGAAAGAGATGGATGGTGGTTTTGAGAATGGTGAGATTGGTGGAGCTGAGGCTGTTATGTTTCTTCAGATGGTGGTTGGTTTTGGATTGCGTAAGAGGTTTGATGAGGAGTATTTGATAAAGTTGATTGTTGAGTATGGTACTAGAAGGGATATGGCAAAGATTGCATGTGCATTAAACCTTGGAGATAAAATTGGAGGTTTGTGTAATGCCACTTCTTTTCTCTGCATGTTGGATTTTTTGAAGTATTTGGATGGAATATTTGTAAGGTTTACTCATATAAGTTTGGTAACATTGATCTCATTTGTGGTTTGATTTCATGATGGACTGTTTGTTTGTTTTAAATATGTTTATGAAGTGGAGTTACTAGTTTGTTATCACCTGTTATGTTTGCATTTTAAAGGAAATAATTGTTAGCAAATATGCCAACTCCTTGCGCTTGTACATCAGAAACTCCTATAAGGATGAGAACACATGTTCAAATCCCTGGAAGCGCTCTCATTGGGATTGGGACAACCTTGCCTATGCGGGCAACACTCCTACCCCTCGAGTCCGAATTAGTCGATTGTCAGTAGGCGCCGGATTAATGGGTGGTGATTAACAAAAATAAATGATCATGAAGTGGAGTCATTAGTTTGTTATCACCTGTTATGTTTTGCATTTTAAAGGAAATAATTGTTAGCAAATATGCCAACTCCGTGTGCTTGTACATCAGACATTCTTGACTATAGCAGTGTAGGCTTGCTTTGAATTAGTTAACTCAAAATATAGATAAAGAAGTTGTGTCTGACCTCTTCCATAGAGAGGAGTTTCCCTCAATCTCAATGTCTCTGCCTCAAGCTTCCGAGTATAGAGACAGATTAACTAGATTATATGCTTCTTCTTTCTTAACAAAAATATATTTATAAGTTTGTAGCAAGGTCACTTTGCTCTTGAAATGCATGTTGACATTTTTAACAAGTCATTGGGTGACTTTTTTTGAGATTTGTTAAATAAACATCGTAAGTTTGCTTGAGAACCAAGTTAGAAACACAGATACATTTATGGACATAAGACATTATATGGACACCATGAAACTAGACAAAACATGAAGTTTCTATCCGCTTATAGATTGTTGTGTTGTTTGATTGTTTCTAGTGTGAGCCTTAGACATCTTTCTTATGTCATTTGAGCAACGCCTTGATAGAAATGAATGCTGTCCAGATGGGATTTAGTATAGGTATAAGGATATCTCTTGTTTACAATTTGGTAAGCGATTCAATTTTTATTAGATTATAACCATTAGAATAGATGTTCTTTCTTTAGTTGTTAAGTTAAGCTACACTTACACAAGAGAGTGGAATTATTTTAGACCTGAAGGTTGAATCTGATAGAAGGTAAGGTTTACAGCAGGGCAATGTAGTCAATCCACTGTAATTGAAAACCTGAAGTTTTCATATATGGCGTAACTTATTGAGATTTGTTTTGGTTTGTAAAAGTTTTTGCTTGCCTATTGTGTTTGGAATTATTTAGAACTTAGATGGTCGTGAAAGTGTCAGCCCTTGATATTGATAATGTTGTATGTCTAATTATTTTGCTGTTGATGTTGGCTTTTAATGTTACTGTCTCACTGAGATTTTTCATAACCATATCCTGACTGCTGACTTCTCTAATATCCCATCTCAACTCCATACCATGGTATCTATCTCTGATGCATTTCCTCTTATCATACCAGAAAATCCACTTTTAGTTTTCTCACAGTACGTATTTCGTTAGACTGGTTATACAGCAGGAATTTACCTTTTTGGTTTTTGTAAATTCCTTTGATTGTTGTAAAAATTCCAGTGTGTGTGCCTACTTCTTTTGGAAGATTGTGTATCCATTAATATGCTATTGTATTGCTGTTTTGAATGAATATCATGAGATGCATAGTTGAATGGTGCAAACTTAACCCTTCAACTTATTCCTATTTTTTAATCTTATTCATGAATATCTACCGTACGTATTCATACTCAGCATCTGCCTTTTAGTTTTTGGAGCTTTCCCCCTGAATACTTTATGGAATACTTTTTTTGTTTACATTTGTTTACAAGATTAATGCAGTGGGGTCTTAGGTCATGGGTTCGAATCAGCCTCTCTGCATAAATCAGGGGTAAGACTGCCTAGTATATTCTTTCCCCCTGCACTCACCAAATGGGGATTAGAACTGGGTTGACCCTTTTTTACAAGATTAATGCCATTTTACAGTGTCAGCAGATGCTGAGCCTATTTATTAAAATTTAAGACGCTATAAACTGAAACATTCTCTCATGCTTGGGTTTTGTGATGGAAAGTATTTTTTAAATCAATTTTTCAAGATGCGTACTACATATTGGTGTATTATATATGTTGATACGCTTGCGCTCCCTGTAGGAAAAAAGATGTAATTTGTAGTGTGAACAGAGCCTGAGCAGAGTAGTAGATATTGATCACTGAGTTATATTGAATATCAAATTATTCTTCCCCTTAATGGAATGAAAGGGAGTTAAAATATAAGAAAACCCACACAGAGGATATATAAGGTGACATTCTATAACCGAAACAGAAAATGATGAAGAAAGTTGATCTTCTTCCAACATGGGGTAATATTCTAAACCATTAGTATTGTCCCCTCCTACCCTTTCTTCATGTACTCCTACAGGTCATAGCAAACCCAGCAGGTCAATCAGTGTGACATGAGTGGTTGGATACTGTTTTGACTTTCAATGACATAAACTAAATATAGAGAAAACGTCTACTTAACTAGATGGAGTTGTGCTTGACACAAAAAACTAGATGGAGTTGTGCCTTAAATTTAATTTTCAAAGAAGCACTTTTAAGCTAGATTGTGTAAATTTTATATGAAAACTTATTTGTTCTGTTAATGTTGGTGAGGATTATATAATAAGGTCCACAGTTACTAATAGGATCTAATAATGTCCAACTGACTTGCTTCTCCTTGATAAGAGAAAAGGATCATCATGTCAAGAAGGAAAAAGAAAAATGACGGATCTGCTTAGAAGTAAAAATCAGATAGAATCATTGAGAACAAAGCTGAATTTTTTGATAATGTTCATTTGACTTTTTATTTCTGTGAAATTTTTGGCCAGGGCATACATGCACTAATAAATGATATTGGTCTATGCAGATATAATAGATGAACTCGTTACAAAGGGCAAAGAGGTTGAAGCTGTCTATTTTGCTTCAGATGCTGGCTTGACTGAAAGGTTTCCCCCCAATCGCCTACTTAAGTCCTTTCTTCGGAGGATAAAAAGGAATTCTTTGCCCACGTCAAAGCATCCAAACAGCCTTCAGGTCTGTTATATAGCTTCAGAATGTGTTAACTAGTCCCATGAATTTATGTTTCCAATAGGCCTCTTCCTTAAATTGGACTCATTTTTCAGGATGAGGCAAACACTTTGGAGTTAAATTCCAGAAAGGCTGCAATTAAATGCATAGAAGACCACAAACTGGAATCGGAGTTCAACCTTGATATTTTGAAGAAACGAGTTGCTCGTCTCCAGAGTCTTTTAGAGAAATCCAAGACTGACAAAAGGGGCTCTCGACACCAGACTTATTCAGAGAAAACCAGGGCTGAAAAAGGGAGGCGAAGTTCAAACATGGAAAATAAGTCCCACAAGCGAGCCTATGAGTCAAGCAGCAGCCGCGGTGCCAGATCGAGCTCTTTCCGGCCGGCTAAAGCAGCGAAATACAGTTCATACCCATCTGTGAACTGGAGAAACCAAATTCCTCCTCCGCAGCCAATTCCTCCTCCGCAGCCCAGCCCGGTTTCAAGATTTTCTGGATCATTCAATTACCCCAGCCAAACTGTCTATGATGCTCCAACAGCTAATCTTTATGCAACTGCCTATGGAGCTCCTCATAATCAAAGCTCTGTTGGATTAACTCAACAGCCCTACCCTCTCCCTAGTGCTTCTTATGGAGCTCAGGCTAACTACGGCATGTATGATTATGGAAATACTGTTCCCCCTGGCTATCAACCACCATATACCCACTAGACCCCAGAAAATCACTAGTTAGTGATAATTTCTGTTTTCCGTTATTTTGAAGTGTATCATAAATCATATCCCTTTATATGACTCCTAGAAGTTCAATCTTATTCCTTTTGTTTAGAAAAAAGTTACTTTGTTATGTTATATGATTGACAGAGCTTCAATGGAGGTCGAAGTCCTATAGTTTCAGCCTCAAAACCATATTAGAATGTACATGTTTATAGATGTAGCTGCTAAAATACCATGTACTCAATTGCATCTTTAATTCAGTTTAAAAAAATGCATCTTTTTAATAGATGATGATGATGATGACGTCAATATGACGATTCTTAAACGTGATTGGCAGGAACCCTCTACCCTATAGCTTGACATTTTATAAGACGCAACTTTCTTCTTGTCATAGTCAAAATGCGCAAGCATGATCTTTTAATATTACTATTTTGATAATTCTGAACACTCAAGTTGACTCTACTGTTCTTTGAAACTAGTTTGTCACCTTTTATGTAGACCATTAAATGTCAGATATTACTTTGGGGTTTAGTGTGGCATTTGGCGTCGTGGGGCGGTTGATTGTCAAGTTTGCCTTCATTATTTATTTAAATGAATTCGTCATTTAGATAATGAGAATATTAAATTAATCGGTAGTCGTTTGATTGATATTGTATATTTTAGTTTTATAGTCATTATCATCATTGATTCATACAAGATTACTGCAGAAATAAAAGCTTGAAAACAGTTGAAATGGTTTGCCTCCGGCGCAAGAGGGTATCTAGAGAAACTATCGTCTTAGATAAAAAGCTTAAAACTTGTTTTTCTCGGTTTCTCCTGACAAGTATTCTTAATTCTTCCGTGTTGTTAGTACTTGTAAACAGGTGTGAATTAGTGGCTAATTAGACTGATTAAGACCCCACCTTAAATATCCTTAACTCGTATAATTGTCATCATTGCATATGCTATTATTTTCACGTCGCATCACATGAAAGATTAAATTCGATACTTGTAAGACAGATTTACAATGGCAAAAAAAAAACAAGAAAAGAAAAGACAAGACAAGAGAGATTAACATTGTTATCAGGTGCTACTAACAAGGGGTGTGTCTTATGAGGATTTCTTTTCTTTTCTCTTGTTTTGTTTTTTGATTGGATATTTTTTTTAACTTCCATTGGAGCATATCAATTGTCAAACAAGAAAACACAGTTTGCGTTGAGATATCATGATCATCATTAAATGAAAGGATTGGACTAATTGCAAACCCAGAAATAACTCAAGTAAGGCATAAAAAATCTATACGGTCCAATGTCATAAGTACATGATTTCAATCATCTATTAATTAATATTTTGAACTCGCAAAATCTATTGACTGGACTCCAAGTAATTTCCCCCCAAAATTAGCCCTATAAAAGAAATGAAGAAAAGAAACACATCACCTTCATTAATGACAATCACCTTTGTTATGCGTGTATTTTATGTTTCGTGAATCACACTGCAATAATCCATAGGCTATATCCACACCAAACGCCTTTGAACAAAATATCTTGTATACAATCGATTGAGTTAAATATGGAATATAGGGACTAAAATAATTATATTGAATCGTTTGAATAATTTGGTTTAATAATACCTAATTACTATTATTTTACTCTATCATTCATTTATAATAAAACCTCTATTTTTTATCAGATATAAAGGCTCTATTAAGATGAAGACAAACCAAACACTTTAATAATGGATTCGTTCTTCATGCTGCTAGAAGTGCAAATTAACGTCAGTGCTAATTTGATTAAGCGAAAAAATCCATCCTTAGAAAAAGGAAATCAGAATTTTCCATCGTGTTCCCTTGTCGAATTGCCAAATTTTTTTATTTGTATTTTGGCAGAGTCTCAATTTCCATTAAACACCGTGAAATAGCTTCCCACTTATTTTGATAGAAACCATTACAATGAAGAAAAGTAGAACCGTGGCCTGCAACCCATCTTCTCGTCATTCAAAGGCAAAGTCAGAGGCGAAGATAATTAGAGGGAAGGGCAAAGTAAATCAAGGAATTTTGTGGGTAACACATTTATGGACGCCATGAAAATGACTTTTTGTACTTCAGCTGAATTGTCTTCTAGAAGAGGCTCTGCCTTTCCATGTTTTGTGTATTTTGTGTTTGGCATTTGATGGAATTAAATAAAGTTACTTAATGAAACATCTTACTTTAAGAATAAACGCAAGTGAAAACCCATAGTTCATCTTTGTCATATCTTAAGAATAATATTTGGAAACGTAGCGTCCTTGACATTTGGCATCTAAATAATGTATAAACATAAATGGAAAATAATTTTCAAACAATATATTCAGGGTTTGAAACCAATGCTTAATTTCACATTCAGTTTTCTCTTAAACAATGTATTGTTTTTTCAAATAACAATCGTCACTTTAATAAGCAAAATGAAGCATGGTAAATATATATATATAATATATATTTAAATGCCAAAAGTTTGTGAAGGTCTATTTTTGAAAAAGGCATCCCAGTATCGTAGTTTTCTTGCGAGTTTGAATATACGTGTGCGTGCGTGTAACTACGTATGTGTGTGTATAATTAATTCGTTTTGATTTGTTTCATTGGAACAAAAGTTGTATACATAATAGTATCAGGCTTTTGTTGCTTCCGATCCTAATTATTCTAGATCCAAATTAAGAATAGACTATACTCCCTCTTGTCCTTAATATAAGTCATCAAATTACCAATTTTTCTTGGTCCTTTTTATAAATCACTCCATGGTTTCTATTGTGAATTTATTGTTTTTATCTATATATACTCATATTTAATAAGGGTAGTAAGAGAGAGTAACCGTTAATATTTTTGGAAATAAGTATAATTTTTAGGATAATATTGGAAATTACTTGAAGTTTAGGACATATTAAATTCATTTAACCAATTTTATTGGTATGTATGTCAAAAAAATTAGTTTGTAACTTATAATAAAAAACGAAGAGAGTATATATGTGTGTCTATATATGTGTATATATATGGGCAGTCTGTAGAGATGCAATTCTTCATTCTAATGGGAAAAGAAAGCTTCAGAAACTTTGGTGTATGTCGTTTTCTAACAACAAATCGCATATTCAGAAAGACTCGCCAGAAGTAAAAGAGTACACTTAATTACAATATAGAGAGATAAAAGTGTGAATAAATATTAGGTTGGGAAAAAAAATTAATACATTCATTCGAAAACATAAATATCAACACAAGATATATTAAATCTAATAATCTATATAATCGTTCATAGTGCTATTAAATCACAAATAGTACAGGATTTTTTAAAAAAAAAATTGCCCCGGACCTTCTTAAACACATCTGTTGGACTAGACTTCTTTCTTGCTTCATCATGATATTTTCTTGGGTACAGTCTTTTCTTTTCTTGCAAACTCCTTTTGGTTTATTTTGTCTTCTCTAACAAGACAAATTAAAGTTTAAATTTTATTATGAGAGTCATTCACGTACAATGTATTTTAAACATGATTTTCGATCTCCACTACTAGAAAAGTAATTATGCCTTTAACTTGTTTTATTAAAAGTGTTAAGTTAATATACGATTGCTACGCTCATCTCTTGGTTTCTTAAATATATGAACAGACTGCAATGGACAAGCTTTATAGAGTTAGTTCAAAAATTACTCTCTTGTGTTCTAATATATGCTCCACCTCACTTTTAGAAGATTAATAAAGTCAAATAAATCACTGTAAAAATAGTTATACTTAATGATTTTAAAATCAATTTATTTGAGTCAAAAACTGATATGTAATCGATTGGTGTGTGACATATATTCTATTTAAATTGTCGACTATTTGACTTTTTTAATTTTATCGTAGAAAATTCAGCTACTAAAATAAGCTAAGAATGAATAATTTAGCTTAGTTGGCGTAATTATATGTCTACATTACTATAAATATAATGAAAATAATATAATAGTTCCTATAGGCCAGGTCACCAATTGAAGCACGACTAATTTTTTTTTCTTTTAACGCAAAACGCATATCAATTTTATTTTGTTATCTTTTATTGGTCGGGCCCGAATTACATTTTGTTTTTATTAGAAAAGAGAATTTATGAATTCAAAGAAAGATGCGGTGGACCAAATGACCAAAGGAATACTAAAATATAAATTGCACATATCTTATACCGGGACTTCGAAATATATCAGATGTACAAGGCTGAATATGCGTTTAGCAGTTTAATTCAAATAAAATAATTCAATCTTTAAATGTTTTCAATGCCTACCATTAGGCATTTCTTAAAGGATATAATTATTAATATCGGCGTATGAGATAGCTACGCGAGCCTATAGTCAACACTTTTATTGAACAATGAATTGGATATTCATCTTTCAAATTTAAGGATTTAGTTACATAGGTAGTCTATATATTGAGATTTGAGAGTCTTAACCAACTGACTATATATTAAGCAATGTCTCTAAAATGTTTTGGGCTTGTTAAAAATATTAGGATCATATTAAATGAGTTGTATCTTGTACGTGGTTAGTGGCTCTATTGCCTATATAAAGGGTCATAACCTAAACATTTTAGTATGTGCATTACCAGAAAAATGGTGGCTTGTCACGGGCCATATGTGGCGTATGGATTCATGCCCCACAAATGAAACATAGTGTCACTTTTTTTTACCAAACGCGACAACGCAAACGCGACAACATTGTTTTCACCCTACAAACGTGACAAAGGAAAACAATTTAATATTGTTGTCACCTACAAACGCACAAACCCTCTACACTTTCTCTCAAAAATTCAAATTTTTTCCCTCCACTCTCCCCCACTTTCTCCCTATATAAACTTCACTTCTCTCACATTTTCTCCTCCCCATTCTCTATTTTTTCCTACTCTCTCCCCACTTTCTTTTCTCCTCTTTCTCTACTCTATTATTTTCTTCCTCTTCACTTCCATTCTTCATATATAATTTCTCATTTAACTAATTATACTTAATTTTTTTGCAGGCTCATTGTTTAAAATCTTCCACAATTTAAGGTATACACTTTATCATTCTTTAATACTTTGTTTTTTTTCTCATTCACTATAATTCAAATTCTTTTATTTCATTATAATACTAGCTTTTAATTATTTTCCCCTCTACTCCCTCTAATTCAAACACTCTCTTTCCTTCTTCCTAATTATTGTCTCCTATTTTTTTATTTTTTTAAACCTGCAGCTTCCTCGGCAAGCTGCAGTTTTTTTTATTTTCACTTCACCTTATGTCGCGCATGAGTTAGGTGAAGTGAAGTTTGCTATGACAAAAGTTTGCTACGATTCGATTTTATTGCATTAAAATTATGTCGCGTATGATACACGACAAAAGTTTGCTACGATTCGATTTTTCGCGTATGGATTTCAACGCGAAAAAACTCTTTCTTACGCGACATACTTCACAATTTTCTCCATTTTCAAACGCGACTAGCAGGCTATTTTTGTAGTGGTGAGATTTATGAGAGTTTACACCAAGAGGGAGAATTAACTTGGTCTCTCTCCTCATTACCCTAGTGTTAGGGATTTGTTTTGTAAATCCATTTCCTCAATTAGAAGTGGACATCACCTCTACGAGGGATGTTTTGATATAGTCCAAGAGGATTAGAATATTGTTGTTGTTTTTGTATTCTTCTTCATCATCTATCAATATAAAGATTTGTTTAATTCTTCATCTTGTTCTCTTTCCCTACCGATTTGTCAACATGGTACCAGAGCCAGTAAATGATCTTTTATGAGATTAATTCATGTCATTATCACCAAGAATCTGAGATAGTGATTCATGTGTTTCAAAAATCGTAAGATGGATAATCAAGAATCCATTAAAGAACCTCCAAATCAAGACTTGGCTTGTAGTGCTCAAATTTAAGGTGCAATCCTTCGCAAATTACTTGAAGACATTATTTAAGAAAGTGAGCAAGATTCCATTTCCCAAGAATCAAGAGACGAAGAAGGTGAAGACTTCCAAGATCATAATGATTTTTCTGATTTTGGTAATAATATGCATTGTCGAAGGAATGATTAATGTTCAAGAGGACCCACTTCAAATTGAGGAACACTTCAAGACTATACATTTATAGTGCTTCAAGCAGATTTATAGAGTGTATCGATCTTCAGCTTCCGGAGTCCGTACGAGAGAATCCAATTACAATTACAATTGGAGTGGAATCTTTGTCTTCTACCAATGAGTTTGGTGAGTGTGATGATTCTTTATCCAGTTCTTATATCCCCTCTATTCAATAATTCCCTCACATCCAAAATTTATGAAAGGAAGATGAATTTTGATGCTATGTCAAGATTTTTGGAAGATTCCTAATAGGTGTCAGAAGTTTCTTGGGCTACTTGTTTTCTGGATTTCGTATCCTCTTTTGGTTTCATGTTTGCCTAATTGGTGACAGAGAGTTTTCTTTGTCATTGCTAGTTTTACTAGAATTCAACATGTTCAGTTTTGTTTGAATCATTTTTAAGCTAGTGTCTATGTTGGTCAACCAAATGCAAATGATTGAGCAGACAAGCGAGATGCATGATATAAATTGCTCAACTTAGATGGATTGGTGTCATGGTGGATTGCAATTTCATAAAAAAAAATGCATATGAGGAATTATGTATGTCACTTTCAGAGACCAGTTATATCAAGAAATATAATTTTGCCTTGATCTGTCGGAGTTGGATTTAGGAGATTAATAATGGAGTCCACATTGCACTTGGTTTTGAGAGTTCGTGGTGGTATGCAGATAATGTGAAGACTAAGTTGATGAATAAGATTAGCTTGAGGAGAAGATGACGAAGAGAAAGATTAGAAATATGAATGTTTTTTTGAAGACAAAAGGAGGAAGTCTTCCATTTTTGTTTTTGTGCAAGATCAAAAGAACTCGATCTAATTAATTCACTAAACCCTATTGTTTGTATTGACAAGTTGACACTTTCATAAGTTCAAGTAGTGTCAACTTGAGGGGGTGTGTTAAAAATATTAGGATCATATTAAATGGGTTGTATCTTGTACGTGGTTAGTGGCCCGGCCCTATTGCCTATATAAAGGGTCCTAATCTAAACATTTTAGTGTGTGAGATTTATGAGAGTCTACACCAAGAGAGAGAGTTAACTTGGTCTCTCTCCTCATTATCCTAGTGTTAGGGATTTGTTTTGTAAATCTATTTCCTCAATTAGGAGTGGTCATCACCTTTATGAGGGATGTTTTGATCTAGTCCAAGAGGATTAGAATATTGTTGTTTTTGTATTCTTCTTCATTATCTATCAATATAAAGATTTGTTTAATTCTTCATTTCTTTCCCTACCGATTTGTCAACAGGGCTCTGTTTTAAAAAAGTTTAAGTATATTATTTGAAGGAAAAAATTGTAATTCAATTTAGAAATGCAAAAAATATTTAAAACTGGATATGCATGTTTACCTGTTTTTTTTTCATACAGCATGTTTACCTGGTTTATAGTGAGTTCAGTTGACAAAAATTTTAATACACTTGAAATGAAGGTGACTGAGCCTGTGATTATCGTTAATTAATTTACTTGAAAATGCCGGCTGCTTTTGCCTAGCCTCCTTGGCTCTATGCTCATGACAGGCTAATCCACTTGTAGAAAATAGTCAATTGCTTCGATTTTTTTTTTGTCGAAATCTTAAATAGTACCGTTTCGAACAATATAAAAAGACAGTATCACATGGAAGAAAAAGGTCATATAAAAGTATAAAACAATAAAAAAGGAAAATTGAAAGTGATGCAAGATTGAATAAATAGACGAAGGCCCTTTTTTAATGCTAATATGAGTTTTTGATTTTTCCCTCTCACATGTTAAAAAAAATGAAAAAGTGAACCTGAGCCTTGTTTTAATTTTTTAACTTTGCATAAGTACCACATCATATCAAATTTTTTAAATTAGATTAAAAATGGGAAATTAATTAGTGGTCTAAAAAATATAATTAAGATTGATAAGGTTCCATAGAGTTGTAAAAAGTGACAAACTGACAATAATAAATTGTGATAAGGCGATTATCTTAATTATGTTTATTCTTGAGTCATTAATTAATTTTCCCTTAAAACATTTGTCATTTTTTTGCCAGAATAAAACATTTGTCATTATGTATAAAAAATTTATCAAACCAAAACTACATTATTATTATTGTAATGTAATTTCTAGCGTACGTTTTGGTATTATTTAATAAATGTAAAGGCGTATCATCATTGATTACTTACTGTGTTAGTCTATATATTGCTAATGGACGAATACTTTTTCATTGATATCACAAGCTAGACACCCTCCCTTGCATATCTCTCTCTCTTTCTCCAATGGCTTCTCTCTCCAACGGCCACTCCATTGACATCAAGTTCACCAAGCTCTTCATCAACGGCCAATTCGTTGATTCAGTTTCAGGTTAACATTCTTCTACCATTAATGATTTAATCCTCTCTATCTTTTCATTTTTTTTGCCGGACCTCTATCTCCTCATGATAATTAATTAACTGCTTAATATTTTGGTTTCAAGAGATTTCTTAATAAATGGTTATCTATTGATGACACAGGGAAGACTTTCGAGACGATAGATCCAAGAACAGGTGATGTCATCACCACCGTGGCTGAAGGCACCAAGGACGACATCGACGTCGCCGTGAAAGCCGCCCGCAACGCCTTTGACTCCGGTCCCTGGCCTCGGATGTCTGGTTCTGTATGTTCCTTCTTCACTCTTTTTTTATTATTATAAATTTATATTTATAATTATAACAAGAACAACCACTTTATAACAAGAACAACCACTGATCGATATTACTATACGTACGTATTATTAATGTATATATATATTCCTCAATCATTATATTATTCTTCGAATAAATTATTGACAAAATATAAGATGGTAAGAATGATTCAAAATGTATGTGTTCAAAAGATGAACTAGTTGTTGTTACCAAAAAAAAAAAGATGAACTAGTTGTGGTCCTGTTGATGAGTGCATGACGCCAAGTTAAGACATTAGTAGAAGACAACGTAACATCTCGGGGATAGAAATCAAAGCATTTTAAGGACCGCCCTGTGTCATTGAGGAAGTCAACAGTAACATTTATTTAGTAAATATCCATACTTTTGTTTGTGCTTTTCATTCTCAACATTTATTTAATATATTCGCTGAAGTAATAAAAATAAAATATAATCTCTCCTTGTTCTAATTTCTGAATTAACTATGTTTGAGTAAATCAATGCTTCACATATGACACGAGTATATTCCAAAAGTGTTCCATCATTATAGTCTTAGTTATCCCAAATCCATCGCCATGTCACCACCGGTACCACACACCTCTTAAAATTAAAAACTTATATAATTTATATTTGAATTTATGTTTTAAAATATAATTTCCTAAGTTTGTCGCCTTTGAAACTAACATGGTAGTTGGCTGTATACGCACGCCATTACTTTTTTTAATACTTCATTTGTTTCTATGTAAGTGTAGGAAGTTGACATTATTGAAAAATTTTACGAAATTAAATATTAATAAATTATTTATAAATTGATTTAGTTGAATTTTTTTCTTTAAACTAACTTAAATTTTTTTAAAACTAATTTATTTGACTTTTAAATTAATATATAATTCTTTGTCCATAAAAATTTAACATATAATTCGATAAAATATAAAATATATTATAATTAAGTGATTCGTTTTATTTTGTTATTAAAAGAAGTAAACAATACTTTTTATATCTAGCTAGGACGGACGAAATAAAATATGACATGATGAATTAAGAAGATAACTTTATACACTATTCTACGTACATAAAGTAAATAGTGATTCATTTGTGACTTACAAAAATCCTTATCTTTTAAAATCAAGATTCGATCATAGTTTTCGATAGGTCTAGATCAAAGTTCCTTTACAGTAGGAAAAAAAATTGAAGGTCCTTTATAAAAAAACTAAATTTCTTCAGTACCTAGCCCCCCAGCTGCCAAGCCTAAATGATCGGTCAACGCTGCGCAAAATACTACTCCCTCCGGTAAGAGCTAGCTGCCAAAAAAACGTTTCTTAAGAAAATATGTGAATGTTAGTTGGGTGTCTGGAGTTAATGCTCCTTTTCCAATATTGTCCATATTTATTATGATACTTTTAAGAGAGAGAAATATAAAAGCATTAATAAATAGAGTTATTAGAGACAAAGTGGGAAAAAACGCATTAAATGAGGAGAGATTGTGAGGTAAGCTCTTATACTAGGGACCAAAACCATTCAAATTTTGGCTCTTATATTAGGGACCAGAGGGAGTATCTTCTATCAATTTCGCTCCCTATTTTTTACCCAACCAATTTTCCTACATTCACTCACAAACTAACATGTAAACCAAGGGACAACAACTTTTATGCCTTTTATATACCATCCATTCTAAAAAATTATAAGTGCATAAGCTGAATTTTTTTAAAAAATGAAGTTATTTATAAAGCGATTTGCTTGGATTTTTACAAACAAGTTTATTTGTATGTCCTACAAAAAATTATAAAATCTAACAATATAAAACACATACTCTTCTTTTCCTATTTGTAGTGCAGAGAGAGAATGTTTTTTTATCCTATATACAAGTCATTTCATTATGAATGTACAAGTTCACCATTCATTTATTATATATTAAATTTTTTTCATGTGCTATAGTGGATACTAAATATTGGTAAAATAGAAAATTTGTTCGATTTTAAGGGGAAGTTGATAATGTTTAAGGGTTTTCTTGGTATGCATGAAATATGTATGAAATGAATTCACCCTTCATTTATTATATATATTAATTTTTTTCGTGTGCTATAAATATAGGACGAGAAGGGTATTATAATTTTTTTATCAAAAAGAGTATTATAATTGAGTGACAGTTTCCTTTCTTTCTTAAAAAAAAAAATCAACTATATGGATGAACTGAAGGAGTTTTAAAATGAATAATTAGATAATAAAAAGTTGCTTCATATAAGATCGAATTCTTGTATGGATCACAACTCCAAAGGATTTTTTCAAGTTACGGAAGTATTTTTGTTGTTTTTTCTTAATTTTGACTATTACTTACATAAAGCAAAAAGTGTGACGGTGACGTGGGAATATACAGGAGAGAGGAAGAATAATGATGAAATGGGCAGATTTGATAGAGCAAAACACAGAAGAGATAGCAGCAATAGACACCATGGACGCCGGGAAGCTATACCAATATCTTAAAATGGAGATTTCAACGATGGTAAATATGTTGAGATATTATGCAGGTGCAGCCGATAAAATCCATGGAGATGTATTGAAGATGTCAGGAAATTTCCAGGCTTACACTTTACTTGAACCCATTGGTGTGGTGGGTCACATCATTCCATGGAACTTCCCTACCTCCATGTTCTTCATCAAAGTTAGCCCTTCCCTCGCCGCTGGCTGCACCATGGTCGTCAAGCCCGCTGAACAAACCCCTCTCTCTGCCCTCTTCTACGCTCATCTCGCCAAGCAGGTATATACATAATATGTTTTTATTAAAATATGTCACACATTGAATATATAGTTAAACATTGAATTTAATGTATGTATACATGAAAGGTGAGGTATATCGTAATTGTTGGTTTAAGTTATATTGATAGAAATACTACTTCAATATACACGTACGTATCTAAACTTAAGTGATTATTGACAGGCTGGGATACCGGATGGTGTGCTTAATGTGGTACCCGGATTTGGCAAAGTTGCTGGCGTTGCTGTGAGCTCCCATATGGACATTGACAAGGTAGTTTAATAGTTACGTAATGATTAATTTAGTATAATCGATCGAAAGAGGATGAACTTGATTATTTATATATTTCCTTGGATTGTTAATTGCGTTATTGTAGGTTAGCTTTACTGGATCAACACAAACGGGGAGGGAAGTGATGATGGCGGCGGCTAAGAGTAATTTGAAACAAGTTTCACTTGAGTTAGGGGGCAAATCTCCTCTCATTATATTTGATGATGCTGACGTGGACAAAGCTGCTGAACTTGCGCTCTTTGGAATCCTTTTTAACAAGGTCGACGTCACATGGCTATTGCTAAGCCTAGCTAGCTAGTTTCCACATGAATTATATATTCCTTATGTGAGTAGAATATGATAATACCTTTAAGTAACACTACTTCTTGAAACTTGTGTGGTTTTTGCAGGGTGAAGTTTGCGTTGCGGGGTCACGTGTGTTTGTGCAAGAAGGAATATATGAAGAGTTTGAGAAAAAGTTGGCTGAGAAGGCAAAAGCATGGGTAGTTGGAGACCCTTTTGATCCTAATGTTCAGCAAGGCCCACCACAGGTAACTAGGAAATTAAATTTATTCATAAATATATGCACACGCACGAACAGATAATTGATAACCCTCATCATCATGTATATACATACATGGTTTAATTTAACTTGGATGGGAGTGTAGGTAGACAAGAGGCAATTTGAGAAGATTTTGTCGTACATAGAGCAAGGAAAGAGAGAAGGAGCCACCCTGTTGACTGGGGGCAAGTCTCTGGGAGACAAGGGATATTACATTGAACCTACTGTCTTCACTAACGTTAAGGTAACACTAATCCAAGTGATCAACTTCATAAATATTTAATTAATGAGCTTCAAAATCTCTGCTGGTATTGTGTTAATTAGCTATTTATAATAACTGACAAATATATATATATATCCATCACGTATACCTACAGGAGGACATGCTGATAGTACAAGATGAAATATTTGGGCCTGTGATGGCGCTAACCAAGTTCAAGTAAGTTTAAGTACTTGCTAATATCTCCAGCTGCTGCGCTTAGTATAAAATTCAATTTGCTAATTAATTTAGAGAGAATAATGAAGATAAATAAATTAAATTACTTAATTATGTTATACATTACATGTTCTCAATTCTTTAGCTTCATTAGCATATATAATTTAATTAGTTAATTGGATCTTGTTATAAGAACATTAGGTAATATCATTAATTCTCATGGTGCTAATATTGTAATGAGATTGATGAGTATATGTTAAAATGTGGGATATATATTTATATATATTAAGTATGTGACTACTATATGCAGAACGATGGAGGATGCAATTAAGAGTGCGAACAACACAAAATATGGGCTAGCGGCAGGAATAGTGACGAAGAACATAGATATAGCAAACACAGTGTCGAGGTCCATCAAAGCAGGAATTATTTGGATAAATTGCTATTTTACATTTGAGAATGATGTTCCTTTTGGTGGGTACAAGATGAGTGGATTTGGCAAAGATTTTGGACTGGATGCCCTTCACAAGTACCTCCAAGTCAAATCTGTGGTCACTCCAATCTATAACTCTCCTTGGCTCTAAAATGCTAATGTGTGTCTTTTTATACATGTGGGTTTTTCTAGTCAAAACAAAATATACATGTGTGCTTTTCATTTGAGGGTCTCTAAAGTTTCACCAATAACAAAGCTTCATGTTTGTACTTCGTAAATGAAAATTTCTACACCTATTGTATTCCTATATAATAAGAAAATCGTTGTAATTATATATGTGGATGGTTTTTTGTAGAACACTTAAATAATAGAGTCCTGAATATATTAGGCGAAATTCACAATAGTATTTAAATATTTTTTAATAGAGAAAAATACGTTAATTCTTCACTTTGTTGGGCTTGGAGAGTTGCATTTTAGTTGCAAGGAAGATAATTAGTAGTATCAAATAAGATCTAATAATCGGTCTACGATGCATTTCCAAAAAAAAGGCCTAATTGAAGTCGTAATTATACTAAACATGATGTTTTTGAATTAGGCCTTGACGTTGTTCATCTTAAGGGCTTGATATAGCTTTGATTTAATGAAATGATGAGCTACAATGATCACCAGCAATCCAGCATTAACCTACATAATTAGTGAGGAAAAATCTGTGCCAATGTCTTGCCCTCACTTGATCGAGGCACACTCACGTGAGACCCTCACTTTTCCCCTTATTTCCCCTAATCTAATTATATGTAGGTTAATGCCGCGTTGATCATTGATGCTACCAAAATTTTGATAAAAACTCCGCAAGTGTACGGATCGTAAATTTAGTAAAGTGGTAGTTCAAGGTCGATCCCACAGAGACTCAGACAATTAATAACTAGGCATTAGATCTCCTATTTTCATTCAGGTTGAGTAAATAAAAGAAAATTGATTTTAATTACCTAATATCTAAGAAAATAAAATAAAACAAATATTCACACAGATGAAATTCACGAGTCAAAAGAACAACTAGAGCCACTAATCCCTTATCTGCTTCTTAGATTTTATTCCCCACTAAATTAATTATGAATTAATTCAACTAGCTAATCTAGAGTACTAGTGTCTATAAATGTCTTCCGGTCCACTTACATCCTTGCCTAGCTTAATTACACAATGTCTTGCACTAATTTACTAGGCCAATTTATCTCAGTACCGCTCTAATGTGACTATGTAGGGCTTCTAGGTATATTCCTATCCTAGTCGCAAATCAGATTAAAATCCAATCCTACACTATTTAATCCCATGGTCTATTTAAAATTCCCTCTTCCAAGTCCAATTCTAAATTCCCTAAACATGTCTAATTGTGATCAAGCACTAAACAAGTTAATCAATAATAGCAAGATTAAATAAACTAAATCAAATTAACCATGACTAAATAGTGGGAAATAATATACTAAGTTACAAACAAGTTCATAGTACTCTAGGTTGTAAAAGAAATTAGCCACACATAGGATTCAACATAAGAATTTGGTGAAAATCCAAAAACATACTACAAGTTCACAAAGGAGTAAGAATTGGACAAGATTGGGGAGCTGCTTCCTTACTTTTGTGTGTTGATGTCAATACATATATGTGTGTGCCTTTGTGGTACGTCCTTGGTGCTTCCTCCTTCTTTTCCTTGCGTCAATAAAATATGAACGTGTGTGATCTGCTTCCTCTCGTCTTCAATTTCTTCGTGAATCTCGTGTAGACTTTTAGAAATTGGAAGAATTAAAATCAGCCTCCTTTCTCCTCAATTGCATGTGTATATTTATAATAAAATAGCCCAACACCATATTGTCTTTGCCTTGCATGTTAAGTTTCTTTTCTTTCCTTTTCTTGTATGATGAATGCACATAATCAAATCAACCTCTTTCTCTTTATTTCCTTTTTCATTAAATCTGCATTCATGAAGAGAAAGAAATAGGAAATAATCACAATGACTCAATCACATAATCTCATTAATAGGAAACTTCTCATCAAAATATTTCTTCTAATGTATTAAGTTTTCTATTTCAATTAAATTTCAGATTTTCCAAAAGAATGACTCATATAATTCTCAAATTACTTTCTTTTCAATTCACAACAAAATCACTTATTTATATAATTAATGACTCCCCAAATACAATAAAATATTTCCTAAAAACCACTAAATATGGTGAGTCATCAATCATTCAAAATCATCATAAGTTAAGACAAAGCCTAACCAAACTAAAACTACACATGCATCCACCACTAAATTTCTAATTCCTTTTAAACCTTTGAACAATTGTAAACTAATTGGAGTTCTCTAATCATAGATGGTCACTTAACAAATACTTCTTTACTTTCATATTACATTCCAAATCCTTACTTCAGTCAAATCCAAATCAATGACACAGCCATTCAAAATTCAACTTCAATGTACAAAAATCTGAATCACAACACACAAGACCAAAGGAATGGAAACAATTTCAAGTATTTAATTAAAAGTTCAATTCATTGCCATCAACATTAACCAATTGGTACACATCTTTCTTGTTTACATTCACATCCACACACACACACACACACATACACAACACATCACATCTCAATATTCTTTAAAAGTCTTGCCCATTGCATATAAATAACAATGACATCCTTAATCTGAATTTCTGAAATTCCAAAGTTCCAACTTCCAATTATGAATCTCAAAACTTTAACTCAGTTATTTTACACCCATTCAAATCATCAGAACCATTGCTTCATTTTTTTTTCAAGATTTTGAAACCAAATATTACATCATCTAATCATTTTTAAATATGATCTCCAAACTTCCTTTCTTCCCTCCATATTGATCCAACACTTTCGTCATTCATTTAAAAATATTTAACACTTCATAGTCTTCAATAAACGTTGCATTAAGGACATGATAATAATCCCAACTTAATTTCTTATTTTCATACAATAGGCTCAATATGTCTCTCACTTGAATAAACATGAATAGTTATTAAAACAAGGGTATTACTAGCTGAAGGCAAAAACACAAACTCTTCCCATTTTACAGAAATAGAAGCCACAATATGCAATAAAAACAACCCCTCCCTCAGTGAACTCGAAATAGGGCAGTAAATAATAGTAGAATCACTAAAAATCTAAACCTCAGGTCATGTAGTAACCAGACAGAGATGCAGCATTAGAAGACAGATTTTCAAATTTTTAATTCACTTGAAAATTTGTCATGCAACTAGCTAGAAACCAATCATACATGATCAAACATCAAATTATCATTCCCTTATGCATGTGCTCAGAAACAAAATCACAGTAAAAAGTTACAAAATTTCAAACTCAAAGAGGAGAGAAATGGGACCAAATAGAGGAAGTAGCCAAAAATCCTAAACCCTTTTTTAAACTCGGGAAAATCCAACGTACGTACACACCATTATGATCTCTAACATCTCTAGTTAAAATTTATACCAACTATTGTTCTTCAAGTTCAAAAAAAAAAAAACTCATTATGATCTCTAATTCAAATTTAATTTTTGGGGAGTTATGTTTGTCACTCATATAATTGAATAGGAATAGTCTGATCAGATCTTTGATGTAGTCATGTTGAACTTCTTTTTTTTATTTTCCACCTCCTTGAATGTTTAAAATTGTAATTTCCATCAAGTTTATCTAATTAATCTCTATTTGTCATGTCTTAGAATTATTGATTTGTGCCATTCACAGGTTGCATTCACACATCATCATTAAAATTATAATGTAAAATCATAGACAATTAGGACGAGGTTAAGGATGAATACTTATAAGATTTTATGCCCAGATCAGGAAATTTCAAGTTTGTCGTGATCAAGATTTGTTCTATAGTTAAATATCCTTACTCTACAAAATTATATTTATATCAAAGAGAAGTCAAAATCATTTTACCCAAAAAAAAAGAAAAATACAACTTGAAATTCAGTATATTTAGTGATAATGTTCATATACACAAAACACAATTGTTTACAATTAGTTTACTGCTTGAAGAAGTCGCGTTCACATGGAAATATTCTTTGTTCAAAATGTGAGAATATTATTTTGCATTAATTGTAAATACTTTCTTTTTTTGATTATATAGGCTTAATTAATACTAGTTATTAGACTTAACTAACATTTATTAGATTGTTTTAGTATTTCTTGTATGAAAAACTCATAAGGCTTAAGTCCATCTATTATCAAAATAAGTTTAACAAAATGAAGCACCACAGTCCAAAATACGATAAATATGTTTTGATTGTATATCAACACGAGAGCCTAGCTCTGATATCATTTGTAACATCTAGGCCCGGTTTTTGAAATTGACTGTTGTAGGGCTTTCTCAGATAATTCTAGAGTCTCACATCAAAGTTAGAGGGTAATGACAGACATCTTTTAAAAGCCTGATACCTCATTTTTTCACGTTTTAAAAAGAAAAAGGTATCAGTCATCTATACTTAGTAATAAATAAAAACGTAAAATGATATCAGTGATAAAAATAGTCTATAAATAAATATATTAATAGAACGCTAGCAACGATTTTTTCCTGGGCAAATCCCTAGTCAATTCCGTGAAACAAAATTATTTAGAGATATTATACAGTCAATTATGTCATTGTTTAGACGAGAAACATTTTGTTTTAGAAATGTGTGGATGTTTCTTTATGCTTTGGATGATATCAGAACTATAAATGTAAGACTGAAGCTAGATAGAATTGGCTTCCTAACTTACCAGATACAGTGTGAAGGTGACGCTAAATCTCTTAATAGATTTCACCATCAACCAAATTATGCCTTCTGTCATCCTACTATATTTGGCACACCATTTATTCTATATTACTTATGCTTCATGCATGCCCTCCATAAAGAAACACTAATATTCAGATTCACGGTATTGTGAAGTAATGTATGTATGCGTAAGATAATAAATTGATATATAAACTGCTATGTAAGGTGCAAACTCTAATTAATGGTTTTAGAGATATATATCATTTTGTTGAACCTATTTTATTTCGAACTTTCATATGTTCTTGTCTCATTAGAATTTGAACTTGGTTTGCCATATTGTGAGAGATCAAACTATTGTATTAGCTCAACTCAATTGATGGTCAGACTTTTGAACTAAGCCATGGTTTGCCATACTTTTTTTAGGACAAACCTAGGTTTTTTAACCATTAGGAAAAACTGGTATAGAATAATGTTATCTTAATTAGCTGCATTTTAAGCATATGGTACATGGCAGTATAACATACATGTGTTGTAAAATGTGTACTACCTCCGGTCCTAAATATAAGACCTAGTTGAATTTTTTTGGAGAGATTAAGGTTGCAAAATAAGGTATTAAATCATGACATATTTGATATATTTTTAGATTATCCATTAGTTTATAGGTAAAATAAACTAGTTTTTCGGGGAAAATTAGGTAAATCAAATTATAATTAACTTAATTTGGTTTTTTAGGATTTTCCAAAAAAGTCAAATATGTCTTATATTTAGGACCGGACAGAGTATATAAAATGAAGGCAATGATGACAATAAGCAAAGTGTAGGAAGGAGCATGTGGGAAATGTATAGATAAGAGAAAGGAATAGCCGAATTTGCATTGGGGTTGCAAAGACAAACGCAAATGAGGTACTATGGCGTGTTTTTCTAATTTTGGATATGGAGACAACGGCATGGAAACGCTTGGTTGTAAGAACTTAATTAAGAGAGTCGTGCTACTCACTTACTTGAGCCATATTGCTACTGATCACGGGTTCCATGGATCACGTTGTACCACCAAGACATTACCCTGCTTAGAATGTATACTCCCAAGACATTACCGGCTTAGAATGTATACTCCCTGTCGTTGTCGTTATGACAAAAGGATCAATTCTCATCATTTCTAATAGCAACCGGCTTCTCTACTCATCACATTGATTTTGACGGTTTAGATTGAATTTAGACTATATATATCTATCTATTGAAATATTTTTAATAGTTATAAAATTTAAATCATTTAGACTAGATCACAACAACAGTTTAGATTTAGCTAGCTCTCTCCCTACTCTCTCTTCGATGGGCAGGGAAACCAAATCCTTTATGATATAACCCCACTAAACTTTGATACAATATTAATTATTATTCGATCTCTACTAGTACCTTTATTAATTATGACACTTATTTTCCTACGTTGTTTAGACTAATAAGTATATTAGTAAAGTTAGTTGAAATTAAATAATTTTACCAAAAAAAAACCATAAGCACCTACACTTATTCCCACAATCTCTCTCTTATTTATTTTGAAAGAACTTCAAAAGGGATACTTTAGAAAAACAAATAGAGAAAAAATATATTGAGGTCTTATATTTAGAAACAAGTTCCCCTCTCCAAATAGGTCTTATAGATATTTAGGAACGAAAGAAGTAGTTTAGAGACAAAAATTGGGTAAAATAATTTAAAAGTAGCTTATATCTTTCTATTGATTCTCTAAAAAGTTAATCTGGTCCTTTTGGTTGCAGGAATAGAAAGTGAAGAATTGGAAAGTGAAAGGGTGAAGATGGAAAGTAGAGGAAATGATAAAAATAAAGTTTGTGAGGCTCAGAAAAAGTATGAGATGGAGAGAGAAAACTTGTGGGCCCTAGAATATATGTAAATGTACAAAATGTCCCCCACTTTCCTCACTTTCCATTTCCCACCTACTTTATGGGCAACCAAATGGGCCCAACTCCTACGTTTAGGATTAGATGAAACCATTCTCCCTAGTGGCCCCTAGTGGCCTTGAGGCAAGTTCCTTTGAGACATCCCATGAGGATCGCGTGTTTGAAGAATGACATGTGGTACTTCCTCTGGTTCCTAAATATTATATAAAAGGGACTAGATGGATTTCTTTCTATTATCTTGAATGTAAATTAGAGTTATCAATTTTTTCTATAGGAATTGAAGAAGCAAGATAAATTGTTTTAATTATTTGTATTTATTTTTTTGTCAACGCCAAAAAGTTATAATATAATCTAATTTCATGTAATATATATCCCTCTACTCCTATTAATAGGGCAGAGAAAAGATTTTATTTGATCATAGGATATGACACTTCATTAAATTTTTCATATCAATGTATGATATTATCTTTCATTTATTAGGGTGTTGACTTTATTTTTATATTGTATAGTAGATATATTGAATACGGGTAAAAATGGGAAATTGTCAAATTTTAAGCTTTATCAATGAGGTTTAAGGTTTTCTTTGTTCTCTACAAAATATTTTGGAAATGACTTATGAATAAGAGCATATGGTGGGTATTAACTTTAGTGCGATAGTTTTCTCTTAATCAAAAGAACAATCAACTTATTCTGATATATAGAATTAGAATGAGTATATATAACATTATAAGAGGTATCCAACCATTTTATATAATCCAATGAAATAATTGATGTTATATTCAAAATTTCCCATTATATCATTTAATGCATTATCTTCTCTCTTTACATATATATAATATGAAAAAGGTTAAAAATATAAATAATACACTTGCTATATGGAACAACAAAATTTCATATTTCTATAATATGGATAGGAAGTACTCCTTCTAGTCCTAAATATAATACTCTTTTATTTTTTGTTTTGGAAGTTAATAATCAATTTATACAAATTAGAACACTGTATTAAAACATATATTATATGTGCTTAAATGATAGGTTAGTTCATGTGTAGAATAAAAATTAGTCTTGAATAACAAAATCAACTATAAGTAATTTTAAGTGATGAATTTTTTATTCTTAACTTTTTCAAGAAAATCAACTGATTTTATAATTAGAACTAGAGGAAGAAGTAAAAAAAAAAGAGTAAGGAGGTTTGGTCAATCAAGTTGCTAGCAAAAGAGGCTTGGTACCAATAGAGGAGGATAGTAACTGTTACATTAATTTTAATTATTACATATATGGAAGTAGCAGCCCCCAGCTAATTAAAAAGTGAGTCCCTATTTTAGCACGTCCCCTCATATGCATCCTTCTTCTCACTCCTCAACTCTCCCATATATCATCCATTCTCTTTTAACTTTTCTCCTCAAACATCTCTCTCTCAAATGGCCTCTCTCTCCAACGACCACGCCTCTCCCTCCATGCATATCAAGTTCACGCAGCTCTTTATCAATGGCAGCTTCGTTCACTCTCTTTCTGGTAATCAATTAACTACACCATCACGCCTCTCCTTTTCCTTTATTAATTAATTAATTTATTTATCAAGCTTAGTTTTTCCTCCAAGTGTTCATTTCCATTAATGAGTTATTATTATGTGTAAATTCCTTGGGATGAAACCAAAACAGGGAAGAAGTTTGAGACCATAGATCCAAGAACAGGTGGTGTCATCACCTGCGTGGCCGAAGGGGCGGCGGAGGATGTTGACGCCGCCGTGAAAGCTGCCCGTCACGCCTTTGAGACCGGTCCCTGGCCTCGCTTCTCCGGCTCTGTATGTTCCTCCTCCTCTCTTCCATCTAATACTCGTTGAAATTTATAAAGAATATTCACATGATCCGTACGTTGGTTAATATAATACTCCCTCCGGTCCCTAATGTAAGAGCTAGCCGTCAAAAAAACGCTTCTTAAGAAAACATGTGAATGTTAGTTGAGTGTCTGGAGTTAATGCTTCTTTTCCAAAATTGCCCATATTTATTATGGTACTTTTAAGAGAGAGAAATACATAAGCATTAATAAATATGAAAGAGAGTTAGGGGTAAAGTAGGAAAAAATGCATTAAATGAGGAGAGAATATGGGGTGAGCTCTTACATTAGGGACCAAAACCATTCAAATTTTGGGCTCTTACATTAGGGACCGGAGGGAGTAATTAGTTGAATTTTTTAAAAAGGTAAGGAATTTAAATAAGCATCATAATTACAATACATGTTACTTTATTATTTCTCCTGTCTTAAGTCTTAAATATATATGACATAGTTAACTTTTTTAAAAAGATTAAAGAACAAAGCAAAATATGTTAGTTAATTATGACATACTTTTAGATTACCTATTAATTTATAAGTCAAATATATTAGTTTAAAAGAAAAAAATTAGGCAAAACTAACTTATTTTGCTTTCTTAAAATTTATCAAAAAAGTTAAATAGGATTTATATTTAGAACTATTGGAATATTAGATTATATGTTGATTTATAATTCAAATAACTTAATTTGGAAAAAAAATAAACAAATCAATTTTTATGTAGCATACCACATCTTGTGTTGAGAAATAGAGAGAGTAACGTCATTGTACAAAAAAAAAATGAAAGAGAGAGAGTAACGTCATGTGACCTTATCGCAGATTCAACACAAACCCACCAATAATGAGTGGTTATGGGTCTTACAAGCCTTTAATTTGTATTCCATCGGTAGAGGTGATCACATCACATTTAAGACAAGGTCATGTAGGCTATGGGTTGACCTGAAATTTCAACCAACCCGAGCTGGATAAGCCCATCTCTCAACTCTTTTATTTTTCAATTCCACTAATAATGAAGTGGTTATGGGTCTTCCATAAACGGAGTATAAAATAAGGAATTGCTATGGAACATGAGTATATTCGAAAAGGTAAATCCCATCAAATAATATAAATTAAGGAAAATTAATTTTAAGTCTCAGACACATAATATTAGAAGGGTCTCATCAATTGGTCAAATCAAAGTAGGGCCCTAAAGGACCTTACTTTAATTATATTACAGGACAAAAGGGATTCTTATGGAAGAATTATGTTGTTTTTTTCTGTTTTTTTTTCTTTGGGCCCCTTTAAATCATTTTGAGATTTTTCTATCTAATAAAATCAAATCATTTGATATGTCAACTAGTACGGTACATGCTTCTTTGCGAAGCATTCATAATCAAATTGTGTCCTTTATTTGGTTTTGTTTTTTCAAGTACGTGTAGAATGAGTTGGCCTGTGTGTCTCCTTTTCTTTGGTATAAATAATATGTACATTAATGCATATGAGTGTGTGCCATATAACATGGATAAGTGATAGCAACTTCTGATAAAAAAATAAGTGATAGCAACTAATATTGATTTTATTTATTTTACAAAGGCTTGACTGGATGAACTTTTATATTTCCTGGTAAAATTTAAGAAAATAACAGTTAAAATAACGCAACCTTAATAACATCATTATATGAGTTTATTTTTTTTTCAAAATAATTTGCCTGATTGAGCATATAAAAATACTTTTAGGGTTCAAAAGTCATTTCAAATTTGTTAATTAAAAACAATTATTTGCAATGCTGAGTCCTCTCGGAAAAAAGAATTTAATCATGGAAATAAAAATAAATAAAATAAGTTCCATCTCTCAAGGTTAGTATTTACGAAGCGACATGGACCACCCTATTTCATAAATATACAACCACTCTTTATTCAGAAGCCAGCTTAATTTTTCTATATTCCTTTTTTGTGTAAGGAGCGAATGTTCAAGATTCGGGCAACTTGTATAGTTATAAAGATACGAGTAGTCCTCCTATCTTAATTATGAGATAATTTAATCTTTTTTAGAAAAATTTAAGTAAAATCAATTACTGTAAAATATTTATAATTATCTTTCTATTGTCAAAATTGATTTATCTTAGTAATAAATTATCTTATATTACAATTATGTGCAATATATATTAAAATTAAGTGGACTATTTAGTTTCCTTAATATCTATACAAAGAATTAATGTGATTTTGTATTTAGGACATGAGAGAGTATTGTTTTTTGTCCTAAAGATATTATTACTATTTTATACGCATGTTTTTTTTTAGTCCAAATTCGGGTCCATTGATATCATCCTCGAGCCCAAACACTAGAGAAAATAGTTTTAAAATAAGTTTCTAGAAAATGGCTTTTTTTTTTTGTTTCTCAAGGTTTCCCCACCCGCGTGACAAGTGAGACTAATCCCTCGCTGTTCTGAAGTCTCATATAGGGGGTAGACAGCTGGCCTGTGAATTTGCTCCATTCGCAAGAGCTGGGGATCGAACCCCCAACCACTTGTTTAAGGGACGAGAGTGCTTACCACTCACGTCAACCCGCCAGGTTAAAATGGTTTTTGCCTGAACAGTCCATCGGCTTTTAAATTCGAAATTTGTGTATTGACTATTGACAAATATTAATAGGTTCCGTAAGCTTTATACCTCGTTTGAGATCGAATTTTGTTTACACTCAAATGAATTAACAAATACTCCTATATCAAATAGTTTCAGAATATTCATAAAAAAAAATAGTTTCAGAATATAACAAAAGCATATGGCAAATAAAGAGAAGGGATGGAAAACAAAGATCGGCATGCATTTCTGCTTAACTAATTAATTGCGATCAAGCAGCAACTAGCCAACTAAATATACTTTTATAGTAAGTGAAAAGATATTAAAGAGAAGTACTCAGGGCTAGCTGTTCAAAGAGAGTCATCTACAGAATATCTCTTTGAGCATTCTTTATTTTAACCCAAATCATTGGGCAGGCTTGGGCTTCTGATATGGGTGACTAGTGGGCCTCTGTAAAGCCTTTGCTGATGTTGGGCCATTTAATAGTTATCATATACTACCTCTGGTCCTAAATATATGACTTAATTGACTTTTTTTTTTTAGAGATTAAGGTTGCAAAATAGGTTATTAAATGATGATATATTTGATGTATTTTTGAATTATCCATTAGTTTATAGGTAAAATAAACTAGTTTAAGGGAAAAAATTAAGTAAATCAATTTATAATTAACTTATTTTGCTTTTTTATGGATTTTCTAGAAAAAATCAATTAGGTCTTATATTTAGGACCGGAGGGAATACTAGAAGTGTCTATATATTAGTATTATGCAATGTTACAAATTCAGCAGAAAGGGATAATCCCTCATCATACTGTGGTAAATCAAGGTTTGAATCCTTTAAGGGAGAGGACAGAGGAGTGCCCCACATTCACAAACCAACAAAAATTAACTTGTGTCTAGAAAACAAAAATTATACAAATTTCATAATAAAATTTCTCATTATGACCAATAAACAAAAAAATTGGTCTATTTTAATCAATGAACTACTGGAAAATACTAAAATACCGGCTAGAACAAGATCTTCAGAGTGTGTGTGGAATTCAATTCAGAATGATATTTAGTATTTTTCAATAGTCCATTGCCCAAAATGAGTTATTTTTTTTTTCATTGACCATAAGGAGACTTTTTATTGTTCTTTGACTAAATTAATACTTTCGAAATAGTTTATTGTTGAAAACAAAAATTATACAAATTTCATAAGTGAATACAGCATACTTTTTTTTACAAGGACACAGTCGAGGTACAAAAGTCCATTGAGAATAACAATTAACTTGTTCATGTTGGGTTTTGTTAATTTTGTTGCCATTACTGCATTGAAGTAAGACGTTTGATGATGGTGTGGGAAAATTCAGGAGAGGGGGAGAATATTGATGAAATGGGCAGATTTGATAGACCAAAATGTAGAAGAAATAGCAACACTAGATGCCGTGGATGCTGGGAAGCTGTACAATTTCTGTAAGAAGGAGGTTGCTTCAGTGGCAAATATACTAAGATACTATGCAGGAGCAGCTGATAAAATCCATGGAGAGGTACTGAAGATGTCTTCAGAGTTCCATGCCTACACTCTTCTTGAACCCATTGGTGTGGTGGGCCACATCATTCCCTGGAACTTTCCCAGCACCATGTTCTTCAGCAAGGTTAGCCCTTCCCTCGCCGCCGGCTGCACCATGGTCGTCAAGCCCGCCGAGCAAACGCCTCTCTCCGCCCTCTTCTATGCTCATCTTGCTAAGCTGGTATCAATGTTCACACCCTCTAAGCTCTTCATTTGTTTCTCTTCTATCAACATGTGACTATTACTATGGGATGGGATTTAGTACAGTAAAGTATTTATGGAAGGGCCTTCGAATCAGCCACTATGCAAAAAGCATAGGTTAGGCTGTCTATTTGGCAGACCTATAAAGTGACATGAAATCTATTGATACATATAAGTATTTCAGAGAGATCATGTAACCGAGTGTTGTTTTGATAGGCTGGAATACCAGATGGTGTGCTTAATGTAGTTCCTGGGTTTGGTCCAACTGCTGGTGCTGCTATAAGCTCTCATATGGACATTGATAAGGTAAACTAATTGGAAAGTCAAATATTTAGGAGGCTTGAATTTTTAAATGAATTGAGATTTTGATGAAAATGAGTTACTTAGTAGTTAGTACTTTCTACTGAGCTTGACTTATGTATGTGTTATTAAAGGTTAGCTTTACTGGTTCAACACGAGTAGGAAGGGAAGTGATGCAGGCTGCAGCTAAAAGCAATTTGAAACAAGTTTCACTTGAATTAGGAGGCAAATCTCCCCTCATTATATTTGATGATGCTGATGTGGACAAAGCTGTTGAGCTAGCCCTCATTGGAATCTTTTATAACAAGGTTTAATAATTTTCTTCCAGAAATTAATAATGCTTCTTAATTAATTTCTTTAATGATGATTACATCAGTTCTTAACTACTTAAGTCTATTGTTTCTTGTCTTGCGCTGTTTTAGGGAGAAATCTGTGCTGCAGGGTCTCGTGTGTTTGTTCAAGAAGGCATATATGATGAATTTGAGAAGAAACTGATGGAGAAAGCAAAATCTTGGGTAGTGGGAGACCCTTTTGATCCTAATTCTCAGCAAGGTCCTCAGGTATGTGATTAAGCACAATTATATATAGCGATACATTGACTAACGATCTATCTATATGTAATCATGCATGCTTGCTTTTTTTATGTATATAAAAAACAAGTACAGGCAGATAAGAAGCAGTTTGAAAAAATTCTTAGATACATAGAGCTTGGAAAGAGAGAAGGAGCTACCTTGTTGACTGGGGGTAAGGCTGTCGGCAATCAGGGATACTACATAGAACCTACCGTGTTCATCAACGTTAAGGCAAGTTCCAAACTGATGAATTTAGGTATATGTATATGTATCAATTAAAAAATTTAAGCCAATTGTTATAATATGTTTCACATTACACATACATTTAATTTGATGGTCCAACTATTCAATGTGAAACGTATTCTAATATAGTCTAAGTGTATTAATTCTCATCGCAGGAGGACATGCGGATAGCACAAGATGAAATATTTGGGCCTGTGATGGCACTAATGAAGTTCAAGTAAGTTATATATACACACACAGAGTAATTAATATGCTTGTTATATTTCTGTATGGTGTGTTTTAGCAAAAAATCAATTGATGATGAATATATACACGAAAATATTGGGATTCATGTTCGTATTTAAACAGAACGATGGAGGAAGCAATTAAGAGCGCAAACAATACAAGGTATGGGCTAGCGGCAGGTATAGTGACGAAGAACATAGATGTAGCCAACACAGTTTCAAGGTCCATTAAGGCAGGAGTTGTATGGATAAACTGTTATTTTGCATTTGGGAATGATGTTCCTTTTGGAGGGTACAAGATGAGTGGATTTGGCAAAGATTTTGGAGTGGATGGCCTTCACAAGTATCTCCAAGTCAAATCTGTTGTCACTCCTATTTACAATTCTCCTTGGCTCTAAACATGTCCTCTCTAGGCTCTAGCTATATGAGGCTTTTCTATCTTATTTGCCAACATGAGACTTTTCAATTACACACACATCGGAGGGCTTTATTTTGCATTTTTATGAATAAAAAAGAATTATGTAATCTTATCTTGTAATTAGATTATATAGTCATCATTTATTTCAATAATTCCCTGAATAAAATATAGTCTTCTTAATATAACATGTTTTGGTTGGATGAAATATGTGGAGAATTGATATCATATGAAATAAATCTATATGCTACTTAAGCATGTTTTGATAAAGGGAAAATAGGAATAACAAGGTCTCATGACAAGTAGTAAGGATAGAAGAGGCTAGATTTTAGTTAAATAACATGATTGTTTTTCATGGCTTGAATGTTAACCTATCAAGAATCTGAAGACTTGCTTAAAAGATCTTATTGGAAAATGATTGTAGGTATTTAAATAGATTTATGCTCTAGATTTTAAAGGCCTTAATAATAGTAGTAGTTAAGCATATTAAAACCTCCATATATATACATCTTTTCTTTGTTTATTTTCCGCCTCATTGAATGTTATTAAAATATTTATTTCCATGAAGTTTTTCTAATCTTTATTTTTTATGTCTTATAATTATTGATTTGTGTCATTTCATGGGTTGCATTCGCACATCATCGTTACAAATAAAAATGTAAAATCATAAGACAATTAGGACGAGGGTTTAAATGAATACTTACAAGATTTTGTGTCCATATCAGCAATTTTTAAGTTTGTCGGGATCAAGATTTAAATTGTACTATAGTTACATATACTTACTCTACAAAACTATATTATATCAAAGAGAGCTTGAAATTATTTTGCCAAAAAAAGGGAAAAAACAACTTGGAATTCAGTATGTTTAGTGACAAAATGTTCACACACAATTGATAACTAGTAGAAATCACATCGTATACCTAGCAGTAGTAAAGATTGAGGATCACATTGAAATATAGGAAAATATGTGAAAAGATTATTCTTTGCGTGATAATATTATTGTGCATTAGTAAATATTCTCTTTTTGATTATATAAACTTAATTAACATTTATTAGATTGTCTTAGTTTTTCTTGTATAAATAAGATCGTATGGCTCATTATGTAAGGCATAGGAGCAAATTTATGAATCGAATAAGATCGAACTGTGTATGAATCGAATCACCAAATTTATAAAATCGGATCAATACGATAGATAATCCTTGACATAAACATCCAAAGAATGGAAATGTTCCTCAAATTATTTCAATATTTTATACATGAGAAAAATCTGTGTGTTCCTTTGACATTTTTAAATTGGGTTTGATCATGGAATTGAATCTGACTGAATTTATATTGTTTTGTTCGTTTCAGGAGTTCGTGCTTAATTCAAAATATTTCAAATGTGAAGAGAAAGGTAATATTATTGATAGACAAAGGCTCAATACAATACTCACTGGGGGCTTGAATTGAGAAATGTAACTACATCGAAGGAAGAGTTGAGAAACCTGCATTGAATTATTTAGTATGCCATGTACAGGATTGAAGAGAAAATTGTCATTTACAGGTTAATCGAGCTAGGATGCTCATATGAGTTGAACATAACAAGCAAAAAATTACATTGTATTTCACGCAAAGAACGAGCAAAGCATGCCCATTGCATTTTCACAAAACCAACAAATTACATTCAATTTCATGCGTAGTGTATAGAATAAAGAATAAACGAACAATGCATAGAACACCACCCTTACCACGAAAATATATTTCTTCCCCAAAAAATATATATTTTGTCGCAGTAGTGTGATTAAAATTGAGTTGGTGCTTGCCGTTTTGAGCTCTGCCCTGAAAGCTCATGCAAGAATTTCAATCACTTAACTTTGACTTGTGTGCTTGAAAGATATCTCCATTGCTTTATACGAGGTCCATTTTCTAGAAGCATTTGTAAGCCGACGCCGTTGGCTAATTGGCCAAACGTATACCTGGGAGTCACCAACATTTTGGATAATTTGATCAACAATCACTAATTGTTATTCTAATACGTAAGCCTGAGTAAACGATTTACATAAAGCAACATGTAATTCTTAACTTTCCAAGGCCCAACATAGGACTTTCAATCATCTTTTCTCTCCCTTCATGTAATTGTTTAATACTCCCTCCGGTCCCTAATGTAAGAGCCCAAAATTTGAATGGTTTTGGTCCCTAATGTAAGAGCTCATCCAATATTCTCTCCTCATTTAATGCATTTTTCCTACTTTACCCCTAACTCTCTTTCATATTTATTAATGCTTATGTATTTCTCTCTCTTAAAAGTACCATAATAAATATGGGCAATATTATTGGAAAAGTAGCATTAACTCCAGACACCCAACTAACATTCACATGTTTTCTTAAGAAGCGTTTTTTTGGCGGCTAGCTCTTACATTAGGGACCGGAGGTAGTATATTCAATACATAAAATTCAAAGTACCATATTCCCTTTTACAAAAAAGAAAAATTCTTTAAGTGGTTGTGACTTGTGAGAGTTCAAACACCACCTTAAAATCACCATTCTCAAATATTGAGATAAACAAAAAAAAAAAAAGAATTGTGAATTGTTTAATGTCAGTCAATTGCATACTCCAATTTTGAGAAAAAGTTAGAAGTAGGGCAAGATTGTTGGGCAATGAAAACATGCAGCCGTAAAATCATTTTTTCCTTCAAACTCAACGTCATAAATTAGGACACGACATGCAATACAAATGAATGTACCATCCCAGCTTTCTCTTCACTTTCTCCAATTTACAGTGAAATCTTGTGAGATTTAGGTTCAATATTCTCTTGAGTTTTATGACTTTATCTTATTCAAAGTATTAACTCTAAATTTCTTTCATCTCAAAATTGTTCCTCCAATTTTAACGTTTCTTAATAGAGTATTGTTGTATACTTACTTGCATTGCTGTGCTTTCTTCCTCCAGAAAAATGCAGCTCTGATTGTCTGAGCACAAAAAGGAAAGAAAAATAAAATATAATATTAGTGTGCACATAAATCTTCACTTGTAAAATGAGACTATTTTGAGCAATGTAAACAGTGAAGCATCCTGTATTTCTAGATAATTCTGTGGCAAGGAGTTTTTCTTCCTTCCTGTTTTTCTAAGAAAAAATTAGAGGTTTGTATAGACGACAAAGGGTGATAGATGATATCTTTTATAGAGAGAAGACAACCAGTATAATGTGAAAGGTAAACAAATAGAATGAATACTAGTTGCTGTTAAATTTTAGGCTCAAACTTCTTACACCATCACTTGATAAATTATCTTCAGATTAAAGGCATCTCTAGAATTTCAGAAATCATGACATGGTTTGGCAGAAAATTAAAGCAACACATTTTCAACTAGATGATAAGCAGCAGCTTGAACTACAATATGAGACATCAGATATAGTAGAATCAAACACATTCTATTCATGAAACTAATATTTTATTTACCTTTATGAGTGACTCAAATCTGCCAACATGTGGCTTTTGCAGTGAAATTTTTGTCTGAGAAGACATCTCTTTGCATAAATGTTGAGCTATTTCCCTCAATAACACTGTCTGCGCTTCGTCAGTACTCATAGAAACAATTGCCTGCTTCATCGATTCCCTATCAGCCTCAAGTGCTTGAAGCCTCATATATAGCTTTTTAATGTCAGGGTCTTCATATCCAAAAACACAATCCACCCTTGGAGTCATGCCATAATCTTCATAAAAACGTTTAGACTCTTTGAAACCATTATATGAGGGCCCACTATGAATAGAGTCAATGGTATAGACTCTATCGCCCGAGTCATCATCAACTTCTAATGCATTATCCACCTTACTCAAGTTGGACGAATCCTCTGTTATTAAGATATGCTCTGCCTTCTGGAATGAAGTACTAAGTTTAGGAGAATCCGCAAAAGGGTCACCAGAAAATTTCCTTGAATGTCGACTTGATTGAGGAGATTGACCAACTATGACCTTCTCAAGGATATTTTTTCCTAAACTATCACCATCCACATAGGTGGGGCCCTTTTCCATCTGGGAGATCCTATTCTCCAAATTCTTCAACCGATCACGAGGGGTTTCACCAAACACATATTTCTCAACATCAACATCAACATCAACATCATCATTACCATCCCTCACACTTGAAGCATGTGTAGTATCATTCACCTTACACTTCAAGGGAGGATACTCAAAGACGGAGGTTTCATATTCAGGGCCAAAATCTTCCAAACATGGATTTCTACCATCAGCTTCAGATTCAGTTAGCCCGTAGCTCATCATCCTATGCTTATAAGCCTGCACCTCACATGTAAGCGCCTCAATTGCTTGTTCCCTCTTATACAACAAATCCTCAAATGCCCCAATTTCCTCTTGATCATGCAACATCTTCTCCTCCACCAAAGTCTTGAATTGCCGCGCTTCCATTTGCACCTCTGCCTTCTCCCTTTGTAACCTCAATATCATTGTCATGGCCTCATTCGCTGCCGTGGTCGAAGCATTTCTCTCCTCCTCCAACTCAGCATGTAAATCTTGTATGGTATTTTGTTGCCTAGTGACTGTCTCACGTAATGCATCACATTCATTCTCGATTTGGACCTTTGCAACTGAAAAATAATCCAATGTAGGTAGAAACATTTGGTTTCCCCTTTCAAACTCATCATGCTTTCGTTTCACGGAACGAATCCATTTCCCCGGAGATTCAGCTTTCAAAGAACATTTACAGCCACAGTCACAACATTTTACCATGTTTCTAGAAAATGAAACCGTATCTGAATCCATTTAAATATAACATCCAATGCAAATGCACCCCCTTTAGATCAAACAATATAATCACCCAAAAACCTACGCCAAACAAAAGAAAATAGACTCGTACTTGATAACAATCGTTTATAGTTTTGATGCACCTAACAAATAAAAGGATTCAATAATGTAACGTACAAGCTAGCTAAGCTATTTATTCCACGTAAAAATAATAAAATGAAGGTGAGAAAAAGAGATCAAGCGAACGTTGAAATAATGACATTGATGAATGGAAAGGGAAGAGGAGAGGAGAATGGGAAATCACACCTGTCCCCGCGAAGGAAGGTAGGAGCGGGAACGGTGTTTGGAGGGAACAAATACAATATTTGAAGGGTCTGTCTCTGGGGATGTAAGAGAAGAGGAAAGAGAAATTGGTCCCACAACAACAAATTCCATTTTATCTATTTGTGATTGTGATTTGTAATCTTCATTTTTAGAATTTATTATTTGCCTCTTAGCCATTTCAAAGAAATGGTGTTTCATTATAAATGCTAATGATTATTTGTCCCTCTCTCTTCCCCATAGGACAGGAGGTGGACAAATGTACGGCGGAAGAGTGAGGTTTTGCTCTTTTGTGGTTGCTTCGTTGGAGTTTTATTTTTTTTTACCTTTCAAGTTTTAATTTTTTGTACAAATATTATTTTTTATCCTTTTTTCTTTTATTTTGCTTCTTCCCCTTGGACAATTATATTTAGGAGACACTGAAATGAAAATAACTTTTTGAATTTGAAAAATTCCAATTCAGATCTTAGGGGAAATTGAGTTTTCTATATCCAGGAAAGGACGACCTAAAATGTTTAAAAACGTCATTATAAGTTATAACTATTTGCAAATTCAACGTGAAAACTTTCGATTTGGTCATATTAATTTTTAAATTCATATAAAAAATTTATAACTTCTATTACATCATAAATTGATGAGTCATGATATAATCGTTCTCACACTTCAATATATATATTGTTTTTAACTTAATTATAGCGATTTTCAAATCTGAGGAAACAAGTCACAATTATATTCTAGCTGTTTTCATTAATAATTTTTTAGTTAATGTTAACAAATGACAACTTTAGTCTCCAATTGTTGAGGAAATTTGTAAGTTTTAGTAATATTGTAAATTTTATATGGCTGGTTATAGAATTTGGGATTTTTTGAATTTAAGAAATCGAGTTGTCATTTTATATTGATGTCGTTTATTGCCACTTCTTGTTATCATATCACAATACCAACAACAGATCATAATTAAATTCAGCGTTAGTTCTATAGAGACTTATTGTATCTTGGATTTCAAATTCATGGATGTAGAGCTTTTTGACATTATGTCCTTTATTTGGACCCAAAAAAAGGACATTACATCTTTTAAAAAACATGTATGATATTGCCAGTTTGCTATTATTAGAGATTCTCTCATGAAATACCAGTAACACAAAATTAATAATGTTCTTTGAAACCCGTATTTGGCTATATAACAATTAATAATGAATTAAATGGAAAAAAGGAATAACAAGGTCTCATGACAAGAAAGGATAGAAGAGGCTAGATTTTAATAAAATAATAATTATTTTCCCTGACTTGAATCTTAACCTAACAAAAATTTGATTAAAAATCTTATTGAAAAATATATGTAGCTATTCAAATAGGCTTACATTCGAGCTTTTAAAGGCTTTAGTAATGCTTTTACACTAAGTTTGGAGGGAGAGAAAAGTTGAGAAGAGAAACCTGGGGTGTGTGATTGAGTGACAAGGACTCATTCACCCTTAATCAATTATCTGGGGTTCGATCCCTGGCGTTGGGTATGGAGAAGCATTAAATCTCTCAGGCCAGCTGTCCCACCCTTTGAGGTGCCTACAAATCAGTAGGGGATTAGTCTCTCACTTGTCGAGTGAGGGGATACCTTGAACATGGATAAAAAAAAGTTGAGAAGAGAAATTGGAGGGAGGAGAAAGTGGGAGGGGAGGAAATTAAAGTAGGGGGAGGCCGGACATCAAAACAAACCCCTCAATGATCATAATAAAACCTACATAAACAAATCTTGATTTTTATAAAACTTTATGTTTTCTGAACCCAGTGATGACAATTTAGATTTTTTATTTTTTATTTGAAATATTGATTTAAGATCTTGGTGCAAATACGTATGTAAGAGTATTAAACTATCAGCTAACCTGCCAAACACATCTGAATAATGGCATCTAAATTATACTATTATATAATACATCTATTTTTGTCAATCCTATCATTAAATTTCAATTATTTCTAAAAGTCAAACGGTCAAGATATTTTATCACAAAATGAGAAGAGGGTGGATCACCAAAAGAACAAACAAGAGATATAGTGAGAGAGGGGATAATCACACAGAAATTTTATTTTTTTCCTAAGAAAAAGTACATTGATTTGAGCAACCATTTCTATTATTGGAATGTTCATTGTAGTGAAAATAATTAATCGGAAAATTAATTTTAGGTCTCATCCAATACACATAATATTGGAAAAGTCTCATCAATTTACTAAATTAAAGCACAGTCTCAAGAGACCTCATTTTAACTATGTTAACAAAAAAAAACTCTTATGTCCCGCCCTTTGACTTTTCTTTTTTTAATTTAACAAATAGGACATAACATGATTAAAGTAAGATCCCATGGGACCTTACTTTAATTTTTCCAATTGGTAAGACCTTTCCGATATTATGTGTTTTGAGTGAGACCTGAAATTAATTTTCCTATAATTAATCTTCATCCCACAATTTACATGTTTAGTTTTCAACCCCTCAAAAATCCCTCAATTCCCTGTGCAATACTTCACATTCTTAATTTACATCCCCACAAATAAATCTCACGAAACAAAAAGCAAAAAACAAAAAAAAATGTGAGAGACAACGTTGTCATTTCATTTGTCAACATTCCATGCATGCAGACAACGTAACCGTTTTTCAAAACAAAACAAAACAAACAGTTAAACAAAACTAGCAACCCCCTCCAATAATGGCGACGACCCTAGAAGAAGAAGAAGAAGAAGAAGAAGAAGAACACAACATACAAAACCAAAGAGACCCAATCAAATCCAAAAGAAAAGAACTTGGAATATCATGCATGCTAAGCACCGAAGTCGGATCCGTACTCGCTCTTATCCGACGTACCCCAGATTTCAATAATTCCAATAATACCCCTTACCACGACGCCGGCGACTCCTACGACTCCGCCGCCGTCCATTCCCTCCGATCACTCCGTTCCGTCATCTTCAACCTCCACCAACCATGGCGCTCCGTGGACCCCACCATCTACCTCTCTCCTTTCCTAGAAGTTGTCCAATCCGACGACGTCCCTGCCACCGCCACCGCCGCCGCCCTCTCCGCCGTCCTTAAAATCCTCAAACTCGGCATCTTCAACGAGCGTACCCCCGCCGCGAAGGACGCCCTTGACGCCGTGGCCAACGGCATTACCTGTTGCCGCCTTGAGAAAACTGACCATGTTTCTGAGGAGGCTGTTATGATGAGAATCCTTCAAGTTTTGATAGCTGTTATGAGCCATAAGGCTTCTTTTTTGTTCTCTGATCAGGCTGTTTGTACCCTTGTGAATATGTGCTTTCAGGTGGTGCAACAGTCTGGGAATAGGGGAGATTTGCTTCAGAGAACTGCCAGGCATACAATGCATGAGCTTATTCAGATTGTGTTCTCTAGGTTGGCTCAGATTGAGGTCAAGGATGGTGGTGGAGAAGAGGAAATTATGGATTTTGAGGTTTTGGAATGTGGGTATGGTGTTAGGTGTGCCATTGACGTGTTTCAGTTTTTGTGTTCTTTGTTGAATGTGGGGGATGGGGGTGAAGGAGAGGGTGTTTTTGGTAATAATTCTTACTTTGTTGATGAGGATGGTCAGGTTTTTGCTTTGGTTTTGATTAATTCTGCTATTGAATTGAGTGGTGATGTGATAGTGAAGCATCCTAAATTCATGAAGATGATGCAAGATGATCTGTTTCATCATTTGATTCATTATGGCACCTGCTCTAGCTCCCTTGTCTTGTCCATGGTTTCAAGTACCGTTTTGAATGCATATCACTTCATGAGAAGGTTAGATTTCTTGAACAAATTATGTTATACTCATCCCTAATAGATTTCTTGAGCAAACTTGTCATACTCATCACTTAACTAATATCTTATAGATAAATGATTAATACTATGTAAGGTATTAAGAATTCTTTTTAAAACAGTTAACTTGACCTTATAATTTCCTTTTCATTTCAAGATATTTTCATTTCATCACTTAATTAATATCTTGTAGATAAATGATTAATTACTCTATAAGGTCTTAATTGTAGGATTATTTACCTTATGTAATTAGACTAAAAATTCTTATTAAAACGGTGAAGATGACATTTGTTTTATAAAACACCTTAAATATCCATATACTAACTTTTCCACTCTAATAATTACTTGAAATCACCTTTCTATGGAAGCAAAAAAGGATATTATTATTATATGTATCAAATGTATCCAATGCATGAAACATAAATCTTTATCTTTGTTTTTGTAGGTTTATTCGCCTACAACTAGAAGCCTTCTTTGGACATGTGCTTGTGAGAGTAGCAGCTTCAGGGAACACAGTTCAGATCCAAGAAGTTGCACTTGAGGGGATAATAAACTTTTGCAGGCAACCCACATTTATCATTGAAGCTTACACAAACTTTGATTGTGATCCATTTTGTCGGAATGTGTTTGAAGAGATTGGAAAATTGCTATGCAAGCACTCATTTGCAGGGAGTAGTCCTTTAACCTCTCTACAAATCCAAGCCTTTGAAGGATTAGTCACTATAATTCAAAATATAGCAGATAACATCGACAAGGAAGGTGATTCCTCTCCTTTAGGTCCTTACTCAAATAATATAACAATGTACACACCTTTTTGGGAAGTGAAAGAGAAAGATGATAAGGACTTGGAATCTTGGGTGGAATATGTACGTACAAGGAAATTGCAGAAGAGAAAAATGTTAATTGCAGGGAACCATTTCATGAGAGATGATAAAAAGGGCCTTGAGTACTTAAAGCATTCTCATTTAGTCTCTGATCCTCCTGATCCAAAGGCCTTTGCCTTCTTCTTTCGTTACACTCCTGGTTTAGACAAGAATCTAATAGGAGAATATCTTGGAGACCCTGATGAGTTCCACCTTGAAGTTAAAGAATTTGCAGCCACCTTTTATTTCACTGGCATGTCTCTTGACACTGCACTGAGATTCTACCTTGAAACTTTTAAATTGCCAGGGGAAGCTCAAAAGATTCAACGTGTTCTTGAAGCATTCTCGGAGAGATTCTATGATCACCAATCTGCAGAAATTTTTTCCACCAAGGACACTGTTCTAATTCTAAGCTATTCCCTCATCATGCTTAATACAGATCAACACAATCCCCAAGTGAAGAACAAGATGACAGCAGAGGATTTCATAAGGAACAATAGAAACATCAATGAAGGGAAGGATCTACCTAGAGAGTACCTCTCAGAGATGTTTAACTCTATTCAATCAAATCCACTTCTTGCTCCAACTAGTACAGATCTAGACATGAAACCAAGCAAGTGGATTCAGCTCATAAATCGATCTAAAGTGGAGCAACCTTTTGTCCAATGTGAATTTGACCGTAGGATTGGTAGAGATATGTTTGCCTGTATTGCAGGTCCATCAGTGGCTGCCCTTTGCACAATCTTTGAACATGCTGATGATGATGATCTTCTTCATGAGTGCATAGAAGGGTTATTCTCAGTGGCTAGGATTGCTCAGTATGGACTTGAGGATACTCTAGATGAACTCATAACATTATTTTGCAAATTCACTACATTGCTGAATCCTTATGCCTCCATTGATGAGACATTGCATTTGTTTACTAATGATTTGAAGCCTAGAATGGCAACTGTTGCTGTTTTCACTATTGCAAACAACTTTGGGGACTCAATCCGAGGTGGTTGGAAGAACATCATAGACTGTTTGTTGAAACTCAAGAAGTTAAGGCTGCTCCCTCAATCTGTCATTGATTCAGAGTTAACACAATCATCAGATGGATCAGGTGGTGGTGTTTTTCCTGTTCATAACTCAAAACTAGGAAGCAGACAAATTTCTAATATTGCTAGCAACTACTCATTTTCATCTCGAGATGCTGGCAGGGAGGAGAATATGATGACTGGTTATGAGTTTGAACAGAATGTGAATATGATCAAACAATGTAGAATTGGTACCATTTTCCTTAAAAGCTCCAACATACAAGAAGAATCTTTACAGAATATCGGACGGTCTCTGATACTTGCAGCTGCTGGAAAAGGCCAGAAATTTAACACACCAAGTGAAGAGGAAGAAACTGTTAGCTTTTGCTGGGATTTGATTACTGCAATCTCATTAGTAAATGTTCACAGATTCCTAGCATTTTGGCCTCAGTACCATGAGTATCTTATGACAGTTGTTCAATTTCCTATCTTCTCCCCTATCCCTTTTGCAGAAAAGGCACTTGCATCCCTTTTTAAGATAGCTATCAGGCTTCTTTCTTCGCCACAGATTGAGAAGCTCCCGGAAGAGCTTATTTTCAAGTCAATAAATCTAATGTGGATGCTTGATAAAGAAATTCTTGAAACTTGCTGTATGATCATATCACAATCAGTTCTCCAACTAATCTCTGAGTACCCTGCAAACTTGTATACTTCTATTGGGTGGAAGACGGTTTTGCATTTGTTATCAATCACAGGAAGACATCCTGAGACCTATGATCAAAGTTCTGAGGCCTTGATCACATTAATGTCTGATGGGGCACATGTTTCACGTATCAGTTATTCATACTGTATAGATTGTGCTTTTAGCTTTATTGCACTTAGGAACAGTCCTCTAGAAAAGAATATCAAGATTCTGGATTCACTATCAGAATCAGTGAATTTATTAATTCAGTGGCAGAGAAATCATTATTCAGATCCAGGAAGTAATTTAAGTGGAACAAGCTATAATAGTGGCTCTTCTATTGAGGACATTAATGCAAGAGGCGGGTCATCAAATCTTACCATCAATCTGTTTCTTAAACTTGGAGAAGTATTTAAGAAAACGAGTCTAGCTCGGCGTGAGGAGATGAGAAACTATGCAGTTCAATCCCTTCACAAGATATTTGAACTGGCTGAGGATTTGCAACTAACTTCAGCTAATTACATAAGTTGTTTTAACCTAGTGATATTTGCAATGGTGGATGATCTTCATGAGAAAGTGTTGGATTACTCAAGGAGGGAGAACCTAGAGAAGGAGATGAGAAGTATGGAACGTACACTTAAGCTTTCAATGGAGCTAATGACAGATGTGTACCTGCTGTTCTTGAAACCAATAAGTGAGAATACTGGGTTTAGAACATTCTGGTTGAGTATGTTGAGAAGAATGGATACTTGTATGAAAGCACATTTGGGGCACTATGGTGCATCAAGTGTGCAAGAGTTGGTGCCAGATTTGCTGAGGAAGATAATAACAAGTATGAAGGAGAATGAGATTTTAGTTCCAAGAGAAGGTGATGATCTATGGGAAACCACTTACTTTCAGATTCAGTGGATTGCACCTGCTCTTAAAGAGGAACTTTTTCCTGATTAGCACTATTAGAGCTTGTGTATTAAACTACTTGTTTCATTTTTGCACTCATAGTTTTAATTGTTACATTTGTTCTCAAACACAGAAATAATGCAATTCAATCTCATATTCCATGAAAATGTACATATTTATATAATTAATGTAGGGAACTAAATCTTCGTGAATTGATATGATAAATTTCTCCGCGATATTGAAGAGCTAAGGTTAGTGAATTGAATATAAAGAGGACATAAGAAATGGAATCAAAACTCATTATATAATCTTTAGTTTCTTTTAATGAGACTGCCACCTATATCAGAGAAAGCTGAAGTCAATAATTCATCCTTAGCAGAGGCATCTGTAAGGTAATGTGAAGCGTGTTAGCTAATTTGAAGCGAAGATCATGAAAGAGACCATGAAGGTATGGTATGGTCATCATGGCAGGGAGAGGAATTAGAGAGTCAAAGTAACAATTCAACCCGGATATAGTGTGGCGTTCTGCTCCTTTTTGTGGTAATAATAAAATATAGTGTGGTGTTTTGCTGAAAATGCCGAAATAGGGAAATGACATATTGCTACTCTATCACTAACATGCTATATATTTTAATATTCACATGACATTTTTAGATTATTAGAATTCCAGCGATTTTTTAGTTTGAAATTTTCTTTAGAGTGTATGTTTGGCTCGGCTTATTTTGAGAAATAAGTCAGCTTATTTTGGGTTTTTGGCTTTGAAAATTCAAAATAAGCTGACTTATTTCTCAAAATAAGTCGAGCCAAACACGCTAAGAATCCTTTATATATTTACATAGTTCTTGTTTTGGTTTCTTAAATTTGAAAATTTCATTTTGTTGTCATGTTTTTTTTTTGTAAACTCAAGTTAGTTACATTTAATTAATTGAAAATGCTGATTTTTTTAGTTAAATGTTAACAAAATATGTTTGAATTAGGGACAATGACATTGAGATCTTAAAGAAGAAAGTAGTATTATACAACTTTAATTGAGTTGTTAATGAAAGCATTGACTAATAAAAGTGTCATAGTTACAAGTGAGAAAATCATTAAGAATTACTTATTAAGATTTGTCTAATATTAAATCTCTTACTCAAAACTTATGGTTATTCTCCCTTCAAATTGTAATTTTTTAGTATAGTTATTCTTACACACACATTAAGATTTTCCTATCTTTTACCAACATTTAATTAAAGAATAATCACTCTTCTTAAAATTTCTTAAGAAAGCATTATCCATTTAATTGATTTAACAACGTCAGCTAAACAAATTAAATGTTTGCAATTTTCATACTTAAAATAAAATTGACAAAAATGCAAACGAATAAATGTATACTTTAACATTTTCCCTTGTAAATAATTAATTAATTATGTAATTAATGAGTCACTTAAATTATATAATTATAGGGTAATGGATCTAATCTGCCCCCCAAATAACCACCAAGGAGCGCTGAGCACCCTGAACTAACAACAGGCCCGTATCTGGACTCCAAGTAACCAAGGTGTTTAAAAACTACCCCGGTTGGACGGTCAACAACGTTTGACCGTTACTATGTCTATGTGGATTAGAGCTGGGATTTCGGGCCAGCCCGCTTTAAACGGGCTGGCCCAACCCGACCCGAATGCAAGCGGGTTGAGCCCGCTTCCAGCCCGACACGATTCGGGCTGGGATTTTCCAACCCAACCCGATTTGGGGTGAATTCGGGCCAGCCCGCCAGCCCGCATTTTTCAACACTTTTTTTTTAATGAATCTCCCTTATTAATCTCCATACAAACAAAAACCCCACTAAATAAAAAATTAAATGAACAAAATAAATAGTCACACTGTTATCTCTCACCCTCTATGAAATAAGTGAATCCACCTAATTTCATTTCATCAAACAATGATTTCATTTGAAATAAGTGAACAAACAAGGATCAGGAAAATAATTCTGAAGATTGATGCCAAACATATTATTGAAGGGATAATTGCTAAGAGAATAATTCTGGAACAAGCCACCTGAGAATGAGAACGTAGAAGTTATAATTGCAACAGACATTGAGGGGAGAGGAACTCCCCATGGGATTAGGATATAGTTTTGGGCTTTGTCCTTGTTGTAACAAAAAAACAATGATTATCCTCCTCATTCTTCTCCTCCCTCTCCTTCTTCCTCAATGCCTCGGTCTCTTTCTCAATCTCTCCTCCTTCCAACACTTCAACGGCCAACACTCTCTCTCCACCACCACCACCACCACCTTCTTCAACCACACTCACACCCACTCCGACCCACGTAAGCGGCCCCTCTTCCACCGTGACGCCATCTCCCGCGGCTCCACCTCACCGCCCCCTACTCTCTCCGATTCACCTCCCTCCTCCGCCCCCACCTCCTTCGGCTCCGACGTCATCTCCGGCATGGACCAAGGCAGCGGCGAGTGAAGAGTGAAGAGAAGGAGATAGTTGATGATGGCTGAACATTGTGGGGGTGTGCGTACTGGGTAGGTGATAAGTTGATGGATTAGGTTTGGATGTTTTTCCCCAATTTTTTTTATATATTCGGGCCAGCCCGTTTGAAGATCGGGCCAGCCCGAATCTAGCCCGCATATTCGGGCTGAGAGCCCGTTTTCAGCCCGAATTAAATGGGCTCACTTTTTCCAACCCGACTCTCTTTTTTTAAGGGCGGGTCGGGTTGAGCCCGCCAAACCGGGCTGAAAGTCCCACCTCTAATGTGGATGCCATGCGAGCAATTGTTTTGTCACCTCTGCTTGCCACGTATGTATTTTAAATTGACCTAATCTGCCCTCCAAGTAACCACCAAGGAGCGCTGAGCACCCTGAACTAACAACAGACTCGTATCTGGACTCCAAGTAACCAAGGTGTTTAAAAACTACCCCGAGTGGACGGTCAATGACGTTTGACCGATACTATGCCTATGTGGCCGCCACGTGAAGGTCTTGTTTGTCACCCGACGCCTTGTCATCGCCACGTAAGATATGTTCATGTGGGTCCCACCTATAATAATAAATAATTTCTCTCTCCCTCTTCATCTCCATCACCACAGCCCCCCCAACACCCACCACCTCCACCCACGCCACCCCCTCACCTCCCCAGCCCCCACTGCCCCACCTCCACAGCCCCCGCCCCACGCCACCTCTGCTTGCCACGTTTAAGGGGGTGGTGTGGGTGAGGGTGGTGGGTGTGGGGGGCTGTGATGATGGTGATTGTAACATTGTGTTACTAATTCCCTAATTAACCAATATTATCTATTTCAATTCATTAATCTCTTTTTATATATTATCCATGATAGAAAAGAATTTCCTAATATAATACGATTACTATCATGGATAATTAATAGCTAACCATGTTAGAAAAGATTCACCTAACATGGTTAGAAAAAGAGGCAACCTGATATTGATTATCTAACTATGATAGAAAAAGGCTTGTCATAGTAATACAACCCTATCATAGTTAGAAAAGTATTTTCCTTATAATATAATTAATAATCAATATCCCTAAGTCTATTTCCCAATTTCATAAGAAAATATGCGGAAACGCATGCAGGCCTATATAAACTGGCAATATACAATTCTGAATAATGTAAGCAACCTCTAAAGCCTAATTCCCTTTCCTGAAACTTGCACCTGTGCATGAACACCTGCAAAAATGTCAGTAATCGTGGGATGAGACAATTTGTCCAAGTAATCACCGCTTAACTCACTATAACAGTGAGATGTGCGGTAGCGAGGGCGTCTAAAGGGTACCACAATTTTAAAAACAATAGTAATATATATATATATATATATATATATATATATATATATATATATATATATCCAGATCTTCTTTCATTCCTTACTCAAGTCCAACAATCATATCCAAACCAAATCAATTCATCATCTCCATACTCCAATCAACTAATACTACCACATCAACTCTCACACTCACCTAAAGATGCATTGTGCCACCACGGTGCATTCAAGCATCTATTCTTCACTATATGATTTGACACTGTGTCCCTCTCCATAATGAGGGGACAATTTCCTTCTCTAGCAATCTCCAGAGAGGGAACCCCAATTCTGTTTCCATTACAGAACGGGAACGGTTGGACTCTTCAATGCCAAACAACCGTAGGGGCGGTTGGGCTCTTCAATGCCAAAACAACCGTAGGTCACTTCTCTCACTAAGTCGACCTATGATCCCCGATCCAATCAATCTGAAAAGGATCATCAGTACAAATAACTGTCGATTGGCCTATCGACAGTTATCATCGCGCGATGGTACACAAAATTCAGTGTCATGCAATGCTCACATATTCCTTTTAATATCTCATCCACAGCATTTCATATCTCAATCACAAATATCCTTGAATATCTCAATTTCATTCACTATCTCCTTCACAACAACTAAACTCTTTCCCACAACCTACTATCACTATCCTTGATAGCAGCTATATAAATCCCTCAAATAACTATCTTAACACTATAATCATAAACCTTTCACACCATTCCAATTCAATAACCACCACCAAACAGGATAATAGATATACAGAGTTTCAAATTTCTTTATATGAAAATAATCGTGTTTAAAAGGCACCCGATAGCCTGTTTTGTATAAACATACCCTTTTAAAGATAATATATATATAGAGGGTGAGAAGGGATTTTACAAAATCCCTAACTAACGTCACCCTCAATGTTATAGCAAGGTTAAGTGTGATTACCTGTCGCCCTTTAGCACTCTGACGTTCTTCCTTACCATTTCTCGTAGATTTCCTCCAAATACTTTCTCTTAGTTTCTCCTATAAGGATAGGATATAAAATGATAAATTAATATCATTTTCACTTTATAACATTTTAACGTCTCTCTCGTATTCCATATTACTACCCAACCCTTTCTTCTTTTACAATATCTTATGGAGTATTTTCATTATTGTTTAGTTTAAGTATCTATAACAATCATAATCAAAATCCAATTATAAAACAAACAACCTTCATATCACCAAGGACAAAAGTCCAACAACAAACACAAGAAATCATAATTCAAAGCAATCCAAGAACAAGGCAATACGATTTTTAATCAAGTGAAGACCAATGATTTTATCACAGAGAATAACAGTACAAGAATAGGGGTTTTGCTTAACTTATTTACAATAGAACAAAACTACCACAACCATTAACAATATCTCATCAGGGTTTCCAAAACAAGAATAGAACACCCTTAGTCATTAACTATTCGTTTAACCTAAATAATAGTTCACAACTATTATATTCATCTATTTTGTTTAACCATATATCCATTGAGAAATCAAACTAACATCGACCAAATGTCTTCCTAAGCTTTAGATTTCAAGATTTAACACATCCTGCCCAATACTCTAACTTCATTGTTTTATGAGTTAGTTAGCCCAAGTAAATATTAAAACGACAAGACCCCTAATAATTATGCTTAGTTCTTTGCGTGAATATCTCAATTAAACTAGATTTTCAATCAGTTTTACAGAATTTAAGTAAAACTTATCTTACATCCAACTATTCAAAGATTTCAAGTTAAATAACAAGATGAACAACCTATACACATTCCCCCAACATAATGTAATAAAGGCATATTCAAACTTATCAAACTTAACACTTTATTTCATAACTTCAAGAATCACACTAATTGGAATTAAAGAAAGACTTGACAACCTTTGGCTATCATTGGTACGGAAACTACGCACATGCATAATAATAAATACCTCAAGTAGTCACATATACAATTAACACATACCACCATGACATACTCATGAATTCCAATAACCCACCATGATTAAAATTACTCCTTTAGAGTTCTTAAATTTTGAATGACCTTTAATCTAATTAACCTTAAACTCGCATTACCATTTAAATTCAAATTTAATCATCAAGTTGAAGAGTAATTTTGCAAACAAGCATCAATAGCCTAAACAGAACACCCCAAAACATAGCAAGAAAGTAATGCTTCTCAAGCACACATACAAGAATCAACTTCCCCTAAATCTATTTGGTTACTATAGCAGCAATGATACAAGTTTTTAATATCATTTCACTGCACACTTGCAATCACAGCAGCTCCATATTCAATCAAACCATAACTTATAATAAAATCATATTAACCCAAACTTTCACATTTATATCTCACATAAGGCTAATTTCATAACATAAAGTAATGACTTGTTTACAATTTTTAAGCCCCAAAATCACCATCAAACACCAATATCTGTAACAAGTCAAGGCATAAATCCATTGGAAAGAAAGAACAATAAACTGTCAATTGGAAAAATACACCCAAACAGAAAAACACACGCATATACAGCCCTGTACCCACACACAAAAAGCTGAGCAGAGAAAGGAATCAAATTCTCTGAGCCACACAACAGCAGAACCACCAGACATGCACTACAATAATCCATCTTTAATAAAGTTTGTATCTTGATAAATTTTAGGGGGATTGTTAAACCCTAATTCTGACCCCATCTCAAACTCACTCCAAATTGCAAGAACAGAGTTAGAAATTGGGAGCAAACAGTCACTTGAATTCAAAATCAAGCTTGAATGCATAACAGGGACAAAATAACTAAGGAAAATTTTAAATAAACCATACACTTGTCTGCACACTTAGCTAACATTTAAAATCTTCCTTTTCCTAGATTAAATTAAAAAATTTTGAGACACGGTACCAGAATCCAAACGGTTCAGTGAAAAGAAAAGAACCAGAATTTGCAACAACATGGAACTACACACTGAAGCATAAGCCACTGTCTTCAAACTTGAAGCAACAAGAATCAAAGTTAAAGGTTCACTTTCAACTATTTGACAACTCATAATCCCAAAACCTAAATCAAACCCTAACCAACCTCTCTTCCAAACTCGCAGAAAAGGAGAGAAAATGATGGAAAGGGAGCTCACCTAAACTTGTTTTGTGTCTTCCATGCCTCGCCGGAGCTCGCCGTCGCCGGAAACCCGCCGGAAGTCGGCCATTTAGGTGGCTGGCAGAACAGGAAAACCAAAAGGAAAAGGAAAAGTAAGAAATTGACATGGGAAAGAAACATAACACGCGAAAAACAAGTCAAGGCCAAAGCTTACTCTTACGTCACCGCCGTACGTCGTCGAGCTCGCCGGAAAACATGGAGGACGACGATGGCGAGCGAAGAAACAGAACGAAGATGAGGAGTGAAGGACGCGAGGGAGAGAAAAAGGCATAAGGTTTTAGTGAGGCTGAGAGGAGAAGTGAGGGGTAACGGCGGTCGCCGCCGTGTGCCGCCGGAAGGAAAGGAACGGAGAAGGCGACAGATGGAAGAGGGAGGAGGAAGTGGGCGGCGCATTTTTGAGGGAAGGGAGGGAGTCCGTCATTTTTATTTAGCGAAGAAAGAAGGAGGGCCGTGTTTGGTTAAGTGAAATAAAGGGGGTTCTCTGATGATTTGTAGCCCAAACTTACCATAGTGTACTCTTTTAATTTAAAACCACTTAAACCAGCCTCCAATCTCCTTAACCTTCAAAATATTTTGGGTTTTACCATTCCCTCATATTTCAAACTCTTCAATTTCTTAATTAATTATATGCACATTTATTATTCAAAATTTTCCAAATATCCTAAAAATCACCAAAAATTCCTAAAAATTCCAAAATTTCCCAAAACACTCTCTAATCCTGAATTAAATTTTTCAGGATGTTACAATTCTCCCCACCTTTTAAGAATTTTGTCCCCAAAATTTACTAAACGTATTACCTATCACAAAGAAATTCACGCGTCAGTTCTGCATTCTGCATATTAACTCTAATCATTTCACTACAACTTAATACACTCAACGTCATATTTTACCATTTTTCCTCATTCAATCTATAATAATCATCAATCCTTATCCCGTTTCTCTTAACTAACCCTCAATTTACTAGCCACTCTAACCTTAACTTACTTGTATTAAAGTCCAACATCATATATGACAACAACATCCTCTTCAAAATCTAGTGGTTTCCTCAATCATAATCCAAGGTCTCGCTTCTAATTGTTAGATAACAATTCCATAAAATTCCCTTTCCAACTTTAACTCATGATTCTAACTTAATATACACTCATCCATAAAAGCCTAATATTGATCTATCAACAAGTCATAATAGTCCACCACATCACTATACTTCTCTAAATCATCAACACAGTGTATTATTAATAACTAGTGGAACTACGAAAGTCGTTAATCCATAGAAATCACCAAGATATTGAAATCCACCTCCAACTTTGCCTTTTGTACTAACAATTCTATCAAACTCCCCATATCTAAGATATATGCCTATTCATACCATCATGCTAAAAACATGTGACGATACTTAATTTCTCACTAAAGTCATCAAATATTTTCCCAATTTTCAAAACTCCAATGTATCCATTTAAAACATTCACTAAAGCTTCACCCTAAATTCTTCATCTCAACTAACTTCTTTATTTAATTGGTTTTGACTTGATCACAACTCCAAAATGCGTCATTTATCTCCAAGGCTCATACTCACACTAAATTTATTAGACAACTTTATTCACTGACTGTATGGCAAATCATAAAGAATCACATTTCTAAAACTAAAGATCTTCCCAATTCCTCTTACTTCAACTGATCTCCATTGGCTCATTCATATTTGACATCCCTTCATCCTTCCTCGCATCAATACCAATTTAAACTTAATAACTCGAGATGATAAATCATAGTAACTCGCCCAAATCTCACTATTTTCTCGCCCAACCATCAATTTTCAATTCACCTATCACCATCACTCCATTTCAATTATTAAATACCCATCACTAATATTCATGACATCTCAACGAAATCAATGTGCCACATTACAAAAATGTTTTTTAAATCAATTTCCTAGGTCGTTCTCACAATTTACGTCCTTTTACTAACCAAAATCTAACTCAAACACTATTCTCATAATTCATTAACATCATATTCATGAATACTCTTGATAATATATAAATCCTGGATACCACAAGATTAAAGAGGATTTCATAATCATCACCACCCTAAGTATTTAAAACGAATTCATAACATAGAATTTTAGTTCCTACGCCAATTTGGAGTTTTCAACTACATACATTTTTAAACATGTCGGGTTCAAAACACCTAATGATTCAGGGTTTGTTTGCGAAGCTCAACCAAACCTTTCTTAAATCACTAAATCTCTCCAAGAAGTTTTCATTTTAAAGCATATTCATTCTTTGATCGGTATGTAACTCTCGAAATTTATTATATTAATAAGGATCAGCATGGACAAAAATTAAATTAGCAACCTTGGAAACAGAATATACCAACTACTAAAGAAACAAGTATCAAGCCAAATGGCCAAGCTTAATTAGTAAAGAATCACAATAATCAAAATAAATTTATGTCACTACATTTAGTGAAATTTGAACCAAACAAATGTAAGGAATTCTGCAGATTGTAACTAAACTACAGATTAAGACCTGTATTAGAAGCTGGTATAAAAGCATCAAGTTTGGATTCTTTTCACATCAAACATCCTTTGATTAAAACACACACAATCAAATTATGTATTTACAAATTAACACACCCATACACATAGTATTTGGCTCAAAGTATCAAAATTGTCCAACATAATACTAATAAATCACACAAATAATAAAAACACGAAGAATTTTAATAAGATTTCATTCAAAAACCATCCAAATATGACAAATCGATCCATCAATTAAGCCAACAATTTAACAAATAAACTAAACATTTAAGCATGGTCAACCAAACTTATTTCATATCACATTGTTTATCAATTGTTATTTTCCAATTTCCTTAATCCCTTAACCCAATAAGGGATCTCATGATGCCTCGACTATGATTATGGCCGGCACATAACTATACTCGAGACCCCAGAGAAGCATCCTTATTTCGTCATTCTTCCTAAATTCTTATACATATCAATATTATTTCGTTATTCTTTCTATGTTCATCTCAATCTCTCCACAGTACCTATTCAATTTCTCTTATCACTCTCTCCCCACCACGGGATGAGCGATAATCCTCTCAAAAAGCAGAGTATCATGCACAGAAGGAAGGGAAACTATAGAATGTATATTGCCAATCTATATGCAATGCAGCACAGTCCTAGGTTATCGTATACCAAATACTGATAACCAAGTTGTAACATTGTGTTACTAATTCCCTAATTAACCAATATTATCTATTTCAATTCATTAATCTCTTTTTATATATTATCCATGATAGAAAAGAATTTCCTAATATAATACGATTACTATCATGGATAATTAATAGCTAACCATGTTAGAAAAGATTCACCTAACATGGTTAGAAAAAGAGGCAACCTGATATTGATTATCTAACTATGATAGAAAAAGGCTTGTCATAGTAATACAACCCTATCATAGTTAGAAAAGTATTTTCCTTATAATATAATTAATAATCAATATCCCTAAGTCTATTTCCCAGTTTCATAAGAAAATATGCGGAAACGCATGCATGCCTATATAAACTGGCAATATACAATTCTGAATAATGTAAGCAACCTCTAAAGCCTAATTCCCTTTCCTGAAACTTGCACCTGTGCATGAACACCTGCAAAAATGTCAGTAATCGTGGGATGAGACAATTTGTCCCAGTAATCACCGCTTAACTCACTATAACAGTGAGATGTGCGGTAGCGAGGGCGTCTAAAGGGTACCACAATTTTAAAAACAATAGTAATATATATATATATATATATATATATATATATATATATATATATCCAGATCTTCTTTCATTCCTTACTCAAGTCCAACAATCATATCCAAACCAAATCAATTCATCATCTCCATACTCCAATCAACTAATACTACCACATCAACCCTCACACTCACCTAAAGATGCATTGTGCCACCACGGTGCATTCAAGCATCTATTCTTCACTATATGATTTGACACTGTGTCCCTCTCCATAATGAGGGGACAATTTCCTTCTCTAGCAATCTCCAGAGAGGGAACCCCAATTCTGTTTCCATTACAGAACGGGAACGGTTGGACTCTTCAATGCCAAACAACCGTAGGGGCGGTTGGGCTCTTCAATGCCAAAACAACCGTATGTCACTTCTCTCACTAAGTCGACCTATGATCCCCGATCCAATCAATCTGAAAAGGATCATCAGTACAAATAACTGTCGATTGGCCTATCGACAGTTATCATCGCGCGATGGTACACAAAATTCAGTGTCATGCAATGCTCACATATTCCTTTTAATATCTCATCAACAGCATTTCATATCTCAATCACAAATATCCTTGAATATCTCAGTTTCATTCACTATCTCCTTCACAACAACTAAACTCTTTCCCACAACCTACTATCACTATCCTTGATAGCAGCTATATAAATCCCTCAAATAACTATCTTAACACTATAATCATAAACCTTTCACACCATTCCAATTCAATAACCACCACCAAACAGGATAATAGATATACAGAGTTTCAAATTTCTTTATATGAAAATAATCGTGTTTAAAAGGCACCCGATAGCCTGTTTTGTATAAAAATACCCTTTTAAAGATAATATATATATAGAGGGTGAGAAGGGATTTTACAAAATCCCTAACTAACGTCACCCTCAATGTTATAGCAAGGTTAAGTGTGATTACCTGTCGCCCTTTAGCACTCTGACGTTCTTCCTTACCATTTCTCGTAGATTTCCTCCAAATACTTTCTCTTAGTTTCTCCTATAAGGATAGGATATAAAATGATAAATTAATATCATTCTCACTTTATAACATTTTAACGCCTCTCTCGTATTCCATATTACTACCCAACCCTTTCTTCTTTTACAATATCTTATGGAGTATTTTCATTATTGTTTAGTTTAAGTATCTATAACAATCATAATCAAAATCCAATTATAAAACAAACAACCTTCATATCACCAAGGACAAAAGTCCAACAACAAACACAAGAAATCATAATTCAAAGCAATCCAAGAACAAGGCAATACGATTTTTAATCAAGTGAAGACCAATGATTTTATCACAGAGAATAACTGTACAAGAATAGGGGTTTTGCTTAACTTATTTACAATAGAACAAAACTACCACAACCATTAACAATATCTCATCAGGGTTTCCAAAACAAGAATAGAACACCCTTAGTCATTAACTATTCGTTTAACCTAAATAATAGTTCACAACTATTATATTCATCTATTTTGTTTAACCATATATCCATTGAGAAATCAAACTAACATCGACCAAATGTCTTCCTAAGCTTTAGATTTCAAGATTTAACACATCCTGCCCAATACTCTAACTTCATTGTTTTATGAGTTAGTTAGCCCAAGTAAATATTAAAACGACAAGACCCCTAATAATTATGCTTAGTTCTTTGCGTGAATATCTCAATTAAACTAGATTTTCAATCAGTTTTACAGAATTTAAGTAAAACTTATCTTACATCCAACTATTCAAAGATTTCAAGTTAAATAACAAGATGAACAACCTATACGCATTCCCCCAACATAATGTCATAAAGGCATATTCAAACTTATCAAACTTAACACTTTATTTCATAACTTCAAGAATCACACTAATTGGAATTAAAGAAAGACTTGACAACCTTTGGCTATCATTGGTACGGAAACTACGCACATGCATAATAATAAATACCTCAAGTAGTCACATATACAATTAACACATACCACCATGACATACTCATGAATTCCAATAACCCACCATGATTAAAATTACTCCTTTAGAGTTCTTAAATTTTGAATGACCTTTAATCTAATTAACCTTAAACTCGCATTACCATTTAAATTCAAATTTAATCATCAAGTTGAAGAGTAATTTTGCAAACAAGCATCAATAGCCTAAACAGAACACCCCAAAACATAGCAAGAAAGTAATGCTTCTCAAGCACACATACAAGAATCAACTTCCCCTAAATCTATTTGGTTACTATAGCAGCAATGATACAAGTTTTTAATATCATTTCACTGCACACTTGCAATCACAGCAGCTCCATATTCAATCAAACCATAACTTATAATAAAATCATATTAACCCAAGCTTTCACATTTATATCTCACATAAGGCTAATTTCATAACATAAAGTAATGACTTGTTTACAATTTTTAAGCCCCAAAATCACCATCAAACACCAATATCTGTAACAAGTCAAGGCATAAATCCATTGGAAAGAAAGAACAATAAACTGTCAATTGGAAAAATACACCCAAACAGAAAAACACACGCATATACAGCCCTGTACCCACACACAAAAAGCTGAGCAGAGAAAGGAATCAAATTCTCTGAGCCACACAACAGCAGAACCACCAGACATGCACTACAATAATCCATCTTTAATAAAGTTTGTATCTTGATAAATTTTAGGGGGATTGTTAAACCCTAATTCTGACCCCATCTCAAACTCACTCCAAATTGCAAGAACAGAGTTAGAAATTGGGAGCAAACAGTCACTTGAATTCAAAATCAAGCTTGAATGCATAACAGGGACAAAATAACTAAGGAAAATTTTAAATAAACCATACACTTGTCTGCACACTTAGCTAACATTTAAAATCTTCCTTTTCCTAGATTAAATTAAAAAATTTTGAGACACGGTACCAGAATCCAAACGGTTCAGTGAAAAGAAAAGAACCAGAATTTGCAACAACATGGAACTACACACTGAAGCATAAGCCACTGTCTTCAAACTTGAAGCAACAAGAATCAAAGTTAAAGGTTCACTTTCAACTATTTGACAACTCATAATCCCAAAACCTAAATCAAACCCTAACCAGCCTCTCTTCCAAACTCGCAGAAAAGGAGAGAAAATGATGGAAAGGGAGCTCACCTAAACTTGTTTTGTGTCTTCCATGCCTCGCCGGAGCTCGCCGTCGCCGGAAACCCGCCGGAAGTCGGCCATTTAGGTGGCTGGCCGAACAGGAAAACCAAAAGGAAAAGGAAAAGTAAGAAATTGACATGGGAAAGAAACATAACACGCGAAAAACAAGTCAAGGCCAAAGCTTACTCTTACGTCACCGCCGTACGTCGTCGAGCTCGCCAGAAAACATGGAGGACGACGATGGCGAGCGAAGAAACAGAACGAAGATGAGGAGTGAAGGACGCGAGGGAGAGAAAAAGGCATAAGGTTTTAGTGAGGCTGAGAGGAGAAGTGAGGGGTAACGGCGGTCGCCGCCGTGTGCCGCCGGAAGGAAAGGAACGGAGAAGGCGACAGATGGAAGAGGGAGGAGGAAGTGGGCGGCGCATTTTTGAGGGAAGGGAGGGAGTCCGTCATTTTTATTTAGCGAAGAAAGAAGGAGGGCCGTGTTTGGTTAAGTGAAATAAAGGGGGTTCTCTGATGATTTGTAGCCCAAACTTACCATAGTGTACTCTTTTAATTTAAAACCACTTAAACCAGCCTCCAATCTCCTTAACCTTCAAAATATTTTGGGTTTTACCATTCCCTCATATTTCAAACTCTTCAATTTCTTAATTAATTATATGCACATTTATTATTCAAAATTTTCCAAATATCCTAAAAATCACCAAAAATTCCTAAAAATTCCAAAATTTCCCAAAACACTCTCTAATCCTGAATTAAATTTTTCAGGATGTTACAGTGATGAAGAGGGAGAGAGAAATTGTTTATTATTATAGGTGGGACCCACATGAACATATCTAACATGACGATGACAAGGCGTCGGGTGACAAACAAGACCTTCACGTGGTGGCCGCATAGGCATAGTAACGGTCAAACGACATTGACCGTCCACCCGGGGTAGTTTTTAAACACATTGGTTACTTTGAGTGCAGATATGGGCATGTTGTTAGTTCAGGGTGCTCAGTGCTCCTGGGTGGTTACTTGGAGGGCAGATTAGGTCCATTTAAAATACACATGTGGCAAGCAGAGGTGGCAAAGCAGGTGCTCGCGTGGTAGCCACATAGGCATAGTAACGGTCAAACGTTGTTGATCGTCCAACCGGGGTAGTTTTTAAACACCTTGGTTACTTGGAGTCCAGATACGGGCCTGTTGTTAGTTCAGAGTGCTCAGCGCTCCTTGGTGATTACTTAGGGGTAGATTAGGTCCATTACCCATAATTATATGAATGTTTCTTGCAATGTTTCTTCCCAGCCCAGGTGGCATCGGTTTTTCTCCCTTTCTCTGTTGTTACTTCATTTTCATTTACGAATTAAGCGTAAGAAATATTGTGAAACTTCATTCGTTCTTTCTTGTCGGAGAGTATATATTTAATTGTCATTATATTGTGTCTGAGAGAGAAGACGAAGAAGCTTATAAGTTTTTACTTTAGTAAGGGCATTTTAGTATTTTCCAATACCTCAAAGGCAAAAATAAGACATTTTATTGTTCGCTGAACAAATTGATACTTTGAAAATAGTTTATGAGTTAGAATGATATTTAGCCCATTTTGCATACAATTTGTTGCGTTTATTGCTAAAGCTTTAGTGTTTATATGATAATTCATGTCCGCTTATGTTGTTGTGAATGCACTTTTTGATTTGGTATTTCTACGTACTTTCTTAAGATTATACTATTGTTTATGAAAATGAACTGAAGAATGTTGCCCGTGCTCTTACAATTGATGGTATCCATTTTCTGATTGGTGCATGGTTTCATTTTGGTGGAATTAGATGACATTGGTATGGGTAGTTTTTTATTGGTTCGTCTTTAAGTCTTTCACTCTTTCCTCTCACTTTGCTCACCATCTTTCTCCTCCTCTTTTATTATCCTTCAATTCAATCATGTTTGATATATTTCATTCTTCATCTATTATCCTTTTCTTATTTACCAATCATCACTGTTGAAAATTAGCTTTCTTTTCCTTTGGACTGTGTGGACTGGGAAATAATAAATACGAGGGGGATAGGACAGATGCATCCTATAATTTTGCCTTTTACTATCCCAACATTTTACTTCCAGAATATGAAATTAAGTTTGTGTTCTCAGGGATGTGTTTCAGTTGTCATTTACCCCCTAAATTTAGAAAATTTTGCTTTATTTCTTTGCAGTTTTTTTCTAGTTGTATTTACGGTTCTAGCTGGATTGAATTGAAGATTTATATATAGCAAATGTGTGGGATTAAAAAATGTGTTTATGAACATATGTAAACACACTAAGAGGGTAACAAAGTTTACATCTTGAGGAAAAAAAGAGAAAACATCATCACCTGGAATTAAGCTACCACCACACATACACATAGGAGAGACATCATGAAATTAAAATAAACATGTAATATTATACTTGTCTCAATAGTGCTGATAAAAAAAAAAGATAAAAATGGTTGTGATCGATAGTATATCAATAATTAATAAATTAAACTAAAATAACAAATATGTAGCAAACTAAGAGATAAAATCGAATTATCACTTTTTTAAGGAAACAATCACATTGGATGCAACTTTACTTCTTATTATCTGTGCATCACATTCTGATAAAAAAAAATCGCATCATAAGTTTTTTTTTATCAGCGATCACACGTGGTTTCACTAGTTAATAAATAAAACTAAAATAACAAATATCTAGCAAACTAAGAGATAAAAACGAATTATAAGGATACAATTGATTTGGCTTATTCAAACTAAATAAATTTGAAAATAGAAAAAATAATGTCTTTGAATATAATTAAGATTTCTAGGATAAAAAATACTACCTCCGGTCCTAAATATAAGATCTAATTGACTTTTTTTTGGAGAGATTAAAGTTGCAAAATAGGTTATTAAATCATGACATATTTGATATCTTTTTAGATTATCTATTAGCTTATAGGTAAAATAAACTAGTGTAAGAGAAAAAATTAGGTAAATCAATTTATAATTAACTTATTTTGCTTTTTTTTTAGGATTTTTCAAAAAAGTCAACTAGGTCCTATATTTAGGACAGGAGGGAATACAATAATAAGTCATCGGCTGATCGGCCCACGCATTACGATGTCAACCAAGCTTGTCTTGAAGTGGTCCGGAATTTCAGTTCAAAAAAAAAAAAAAAGAAGTGGTCCGGAATGTTATATTCGAGCATAATATATTACTTGGCAAAGAGGAAATTTTATTTATACAACTACACCGATCACTACAAAAGAAGCGGCGATTAGCCGCGCACGCGTCCCGGCGGTTCGCCAAAAACCGCCCCCACGAAAACGCGTTCCGGCGGTCTAAGCCATCCGAGGGTGAGTTGCGAGGGAAAAAAATTTTTTTTTTGTGGTGCATTCGTTGCGGCGGTCACAAAAATAATACCCGCCCCAACGCAGCATAAAAAAAAAATAAAAAAAAAATTTCATTGGCACGGTGCGTTGGGGCGGTCGCAACCGCCCCAACGCGAATAAAAAACTTTTAAAAAAAAATAAAATCCCTTTGGGGCGGTCACCCGCCCCCACGGCATTGTCGCGTGGTATAGGTATTGTTTATTTTTTCTTTTTTATTTTATTATATCTGATTGTTTTTATTTCTTATTATTTTGTTTTCGTAATATATCTTATGGATTCTGGACATGATCTTTTTGTGCTTGATGGTTTAGTATATATTTATTTCATATATATTACAATAAAATTAATTTTTGTTGCATTTGTTTTGTTTTTTTTTCTTGTTTTTATTCCTTTTTCGGTCTTCAATTTAAGTCATTATCATTAAATTGTTCGCATGAAGCAATTTTTTTTTAGTAAATATAACAGCATGCCGGCGGTTCGATACGCCGGCACTATTTGATTTTTTAAAAAAAAAAAAATCACATGGCGGCGGTCGTAACCGCCCCCATGCCTTTTTTTTTAAAAAAATAAAATATTTTGGCGGCGGGTTGGTCCGCCCCTACGTCCGCCCCAACGCGTAGCGGCGGTTGGTCAAGGGAGCTACAGCGTAAATCTTTCCGCCCCCACGCAGCGTTGCCACGTTAAAATCGCCGGCGGTAAATTTGACCGCCGGAGCGCCATGGGGGCGGTTAGAACCGCCCCTACGCTGGGAAAATACCCGCCGCAGATCTGCCCTTTTTTTGTAGTGGATTAACTTAAGTGGGAAAATCACAAGTTTCTCATATAGAATCAATCACAATCAAATCTCTTGGCAACTCAAGGAGCCTGTTGACAACTCAAAAAGTTGGATTTTGAACTAACTAGTTAGACTAACTTGATTGCTAATAATTCCTACATGAGTGACGTGGTTATGATTTTCCCTTAATTCTTTGTTCTATTCCTTCTCCATCCTCACCGGTTGATCGCTAGCAACAATCCTAATTGTCACACCGCCTTAATAACTATATATAACCTATCTGATCATCCACAATACTTTTAACTTTTTTCCTGGAGAGAAATTGAATGACTAATTAAGGTACAAAGTATTCGTCATTAAGGCCACTTAAGAGTTGCATTCCACACTTTTCAGCCATGGAATATAAATAAGGTAATGACTCTAATTTACCCTTCAAGTAACTAATTTACCCTTCAAGTAACTGAATCACTGGACATCCTAAATTAACAACAAACTCTAATTTGCCCTTCAAGTAACCAAAGTCGTCCAATTTTACCCTCACCTGACGGTCAATGACGTTTGACCGTTAAACTTCGCAAAATTACATATTAAACCCTTATGTTATTATTATTTATATTTTTGTCCCTATAGTTTTTTTTTTTCAATTTTTGTTTTAGTCCTTGTACTCTAAAATATGATGTTGTGGTTCCTCAAGTTTGATTCCGTTAGTATAGTTAGTTCTTATAGTTTTATAATGACTTGTATATGGGTTAATGTTGTTAAATATACTGACATGTCGCTAACGTTGTTAATTATGATGACATGACTATATGACTAGAAAATTGATGTGGTCAAATAAAATATAAATTTTGGATTTTAAAATAGTTTCAAAATTGAAAAATTAAAGAAACTCTCACCCTACCCCACATCAATATTTTAAAATATTTTAACTTTAAAAATTTAAAATTTATATTTATTTGCTCATTTCAATCTCCTTGTCTAGTTATGTCATCATAATTAACACCACTGACGAGATGTCAGCATATTTAACATTGTTGACCCATATTCAAGTCCTTATAAACTATATAGGGTCTAACTGTGCTAACGGAATTAAACTTGAGGGACCAAAACATCTTGTTTTAGACTACATGGACTAAAATAAAAATTGAGAAAAAACTATTGGGACAAATATATAAATAAAAATAATATACAGGGTTAATATGCAATTTTGTGAAGTTTTTTAACGGTCAAACTTTGGTTACTTGAAGGGCAAATTAATGTCTGTTGTTAATTTAGGGTGCCTAGTAGTTCACGGTGGTTACTTGAAGGGCAAATTAGAGTCATTACCCATATAAATATGTTAGCGCGCGTGTGAGAACAAATTGACCCAACAATACACTAATGCGCGGCATACTACTCATCTCACAATTATAGCTTGATTTGGTGCAAGATTGTCTAATTCGAATGAGCCAACATGCATTGATTCTAATAGAAGATCAGAGGTTTTGATTGCTTAAATACAAGGGGTTAATTTTTTTTTTACCAGAACAAATGCTTTAATTTGAATGAACGATAATGCAGAAAACATTTTTAGAAGAGCTACTTTTTATTATTAACTATACCAGATATAGCAATATAAAAAATTGGATGTTGCTTAGATTAATCAAGTTGGCGTTTGTTAGATGGTGTATGTTTAACACAAAAGCTTATGGATATTGCTTAGATTAGGTTGGTGTTTGTTTGAAACAGGCATGCATGCATGTTTTTGGATCCTTCAAGAGAAGCTTTGGCAATGATTAAGAAGAAAGGGTTTGAAATAGAGAATGATATGTCCAAATAAAGATCTATATGCTCTGCATATTGAATTCTCACATCTACCGGTAGTAGGCAGTATGCATGGATGAGCATTTAAGTAAAAACATGCGAAAGGTTTAAGCTTTTGTCAGAACCACCCATTATACCTTCTCCCCATTTTCAAGTTGCAGAGAGGCCAAAAGACGTACGAACTGTGCAGTTAATGGTGGCATGAGACTCCACCTTCCTTCTCCCCATTACCTTCGCCTTCTGTAACTTGCATATGTATAATTAGAGGGAGAAAGAGAGAGAGGAAGGTGAATACATACAATATACTTTAATGGCTGCATGAGATATTGCACCGACGAGTAGGTATTCCCCAACTTCAATGTGACAGCAACTTCACGCCTTGGAGCATGTGGCACAGCTAAATGCATGATTCATGTACATTGTAACGTGGCTTCTGACACTGCAATAAAATACACTCCCAACTTTTCATCTCTGCATTCAATTCACAGTATAAACTTTGCCTAAAAATACCATTTGTTGTCACCTAATAAGCCAAAATAACTAATATAGTACTAATTCACTGTGGATATGGATTTAACATATAATGTGTCTAGTACTAAGTTTTTTAGGTGGTGCAGCTACATATATGTGCCAAATCTCACGACTCACTTGTGAATCAAATAATTCCTCATATCAACTGAAAGTGTACTGTATATATAAAATTCAATTATTTCTATACTAAAAAGTTATCGCATATATATCCTTTAATAATTAATTTGACGGCAACAGTTAGATACTTTCTGACAAAAAAAGACAACAGGTACTTTGATTTATTTCATTTTTTAAAGTGAACTGAAGTGATAAATTGAAAAGAAAAACACAAAAATAGCGAGTGGTAATTATTTGGGAGCCAATAGTACAGTGAATTCTAGCATTTATTACTAAATTAATTTACATTATTTTTTCTCATATTACCCGCACCTATAAATATGCATGCATGCAAGTGACTATCTCATACAGTAACTAAACACTTGTATTCACTAGTTTACAACTGAAATATATATGATGATGGAGAAGAAGTTGACTTATCTGCTTCTGGTCGGTCTGTGTTTAGTGGCAGGGATATTCCAACAAGCAGATGCAAGGAATTTGAAGAAGACCAAACATCACGAAGATGTGAAGAAGCCAGAATCATTTCTTGGGGATAGCTCTGGTGGTCTTGGTGGGTTTGGACTCGGTGGGGGCGGCCTCGGTGGAGGCGGTCTCGGAGGGTATGGTGGAGGAGGATATGGAGGTGACAGTGGTGGAGGCCTAGGAGGAGTAGGAGGACTCGGGGGAGGAATCGGGTCGGGTTATGGGGCAGGCATAGGAGGAGGAATATACAAGGGATTTGGAGGGTATGGAGGAATTGGAGGAGGAATTTACAAGGGATTTGGAGTGGGAATTGGTGGAGGAGGAGTTGGTGCCATTGGTGGAGTTGGTGGTTTTATTGGAGGTATGAAGAATGTTGATGCAAATAATAAGAAGCCTTGAAAGTTAATTTTTAGCTATATAGTTATTTAATTAAAATAGTTCTAATAATGATTCTACAGTGCTTCTTCATATATATTTATTTCTGGTTAGATATATTTGGTTATCTTGTTAATAATATATTCTGCATCGGCAGGATTTAATGTTGTATCTCCTAATTATGTTGTGGTTTGTGTTGTTCCAGTCTCTAGTTCTTCAAATAGTGTGAACAAAAAGGAAAACATATACAAAAAAATGGATATTGTGTTTTCGTTATCTCGTTCACATATAGGATATAGAAATATTGTATATCATTTATGTTAGTTTGCAAAATAACGTGATGTTCTACAAGTCCAAGTTGACGCTTTTGCTTTTTTTTTTTTTTACTTTTAGATGAAATTATATTTGTCTTTAGTTGCCTTCTTTAATAATTATACAGTTAATATCATCAAAGTATGGCTTGATCGAATCTTTGTTTTGGTCTTTTAATTTCAAGTTAAATTGTTGGTTTCAATCTACATGGATGCATTAAAATTTAATTTTAGTTTAATGATCCCAATATTTTAACGTGTTTTGGTTTTGGTCTCCATGTTTAAACACAAAGTAATTTTCCTATAAAATAATATATATGACCAAAAGTAATGATTTTGATAATACATTGACTATAATTAAATAAAAAAATTCCGCTAAAGATAAGGCAAGCAAAGAGTCATGTAGACACCTTCCATTCAAAGGATATATATGAATTAAAGTAAAAAAGTTCACTCAATTTACATATATTAAACAAGAAAATCAAAGGAATAATGAAGTACCAAAGAATCGGCAGTGTGTATGTGACTCATTTGAGACTAATTAAGAGGAACAAATATTTCTAAGATCCAATATGTTCGCAACGCAAATGCACGGGTCGCGCCAAGTAATAAAGTGAAAGTAAAGATCGTTCCCACGAGGATTGAGATACAAATCCGGTCAAGCAAAAAGCGTTGTCATTTAATTAACACTACCACAGATTACCCCTTTTACATGTGCTTATTTTGGGCCTCTACATACGCTTTATAAGCGCATGAAGAGGGGGCGCTGGTAAAGGCTCTACATGCGCTTGTAAAAAGCACATGTATGGTGTATGCCTCTACATGCGCTTAAAGCGCATGTATGGTGTATATACCTCTACAAGCGCTTAAAGCGCATGTATGGTGTATACCTCTACATGCGCTTTAAGCGCATGTATGGTGTATACCTCTACATGCGTTTTACCTCTACATGCGCTTAAAGCGCATGTACAGCTATATATTTTTTTTTAATATATTATTCATTTACATTTGCCACCTGTATTACTTTCAAAAGTCACCAGAAACATTTACTCAAAATAATGTACCTAAGAATTACGTGAAATGCTAACAGAATTATATATGTATATTGTATCAAAATATAATAGTACTTGTTTCCTATATAAACATCACCAAAATATATATATATGCACTGCCACTGCACCAAAATAAGATCTACCTCATAACCAAAATGAATATTATGCACGGCCATTGCACTAAAAGAAGAGATCTACCTCATCACCAAAATATTTGCCACTTGCACCAAAGAATCAAAAAGATATGAACCTATATGAAAGAATAGTATAATATCAAAGATATAAACAAGCCACAAATGATCAAAAGTCAAAACGAAATTCCACCAAGGATGTCTATAATATAAAACTACCAATTCCTAAGTAAGAAGACTACATGCAGCAAAAGATCATATGTACCTCAACGTCACAAATGAAAATGATCTCAAGTAAAGCACCAAAAGGGATATCATCAACCTACATGAAAAAATAGCATTAATATCATAAAATAAATAAGCATGTTATTCATAACAAAATTTCATCAAGACATATCCACATATTTTATTCAAGTAATATATGAAGATACTTCAGTAAAACCTACTAAGTAGCAGGTGGCTGATTAAGAACAACAGGTTCAACAATGGGGTATACAAATTTGCTCCATTCTTCAATAACTTCTCCAACTTGCGTCTTGGAGAGGCTGTCGAAACGACAGTCTTCATAATACTGGGTGGACAGAAACATGTTAGTAGCAATTAAATTTAAGTGAGTTAAAAGTAATTCACACATACAAGCAAATATGTGAACAAATTAAACAAGTTTTAAATTAATGGAAAATTTCAAAACTTACCCTTTCTGGGACCTCCAATTGATCATGAGTGACAGTATCTTTCATAAATTTCATAACATAATACCCACAATCGTTATCATTCGGTTGGAATGGGCACTACAACAAAAAAACCACAAATGTGTTAAAAGACTTGTATATGATTACAGTCCATAATTCAAATCATTGTTTTAATTAGCATGTATAATTAACCTGAATTTTGAGCCAGTCATATGCTTTGGAGTATTTCATTTTTTTACTAGACCTACAAGAAGTGATCACACTAAAGTCGAGACAAATAAAATTAGTAAGAGTGACATTTATAAATGAGTTAACATAATTTAGTAAGGTTAAATCATTACCCATTGATAAACCTTATATACGAAGGTCTATTTTCAGGTTTACCCGACCTAATAGGATCCAGATAGTACACCACAGGCTTTGATGCAACGGGATTGAATGCAAGGAGAACCCAATGATTCCTAAAATGTGATTAATAGTTATATACATGTAAAATTTGAAAAAATAAAAAAATTATTAATGACGAGTAAGAACTTACGATACATTCACTGGGGCTAGAAACAATGTTTTATCTGAAGCACATCTTCCCAGACGTGCTTTCACGTTACCTTCATCCCAATAGCTAGTTTCAGTCAGCATTGAGGTTGTACTTGGATTTATGAATGCGAAATTGGCATTTTCCCCTGGCACAATTATTTCATCATGCAAATACCTATACAAAAAACATATCAACACATATACAATTATTGTAATTTAAATACTAAATGACAATGTAAGAAACCACAACAACATAAAAATTAATTCAACATTACATACTTGATCCATATGTTGATAGCTGACGCACTAATCCATTCCTGATTAACCACATCCATAATTACTTCATTACCAAGCTGCTCAGTGACACTCTTGTAATAAATTGTCCTCGTTAATTGAACTTCGATTTGTTTTAAATCAGGTAATTGGTTTGCCAAGTTCTTTAGTTTAACACGGAATGATTCAGAGGGATGTGGTTGGGTGACACGAGTAGGAGTTGGCTGATGCGGTTGGGTGTCACGAGGAGTAGGAGTTGGCTGATGTGATTGAGTGACACGAGGAGTAGGAGTTGACTATTCAAGAAATATGTCAATAAGTCTTTTTACAAAATGAGTGCTAGCTAATGTAAATCCATTAGTAAATAGTTACCTTCAAACTCTTTTTCCGAGGTTTAATCGGAATAGCAGAACGTGGCTGGACATTATGGTGGACTCTTTTCCCCAATTCTTTCCTTTGTTCTTTTTTGGGCTGTAAAACATAGTAAGTAAGCAATTAGACATATATTAATTAAATCTCTTTATCTATTATATATTAATAATAACTAACTAAGTAATCACCTCTGATTGAGGAACCATCCACTTTTTGGGCCATGCCACAAAAGAGCTTATTGCGTCAACGACCACATTCATTCCATCAATGGGATACGGCAACGGTGAATTATCCCTAAGAGAGATGTGGATGGACACCCTCACCGTGCCTGCAGGGAGAGGCGAATTGTGCAATATTTTGCTCCCATCATTGAAGACATAAGCCAGAGCAACTGGCATATTCAAGGACAGATCAAAAAATAGTTGACAATAAGACTCACCCTACAAATGAATGTTCACCTTCAATTATGAAGTAACAATTCATAAGAACATTAATATTTAAAAGTAAGAAGCATAACGATTACCTCTGGAATGGGGGCACTTTCCATTGTACAACTATAGTTCTCCATGACCGGGCTTTCATGAGCCGATAGAGCATGAGATTGATGGCCTGATGCCTGACCTCGCTCTTATCAAATCTCATTAACTTGTTCTTGCAAGTCTGCATACAACTCGAACAAGACCTTGTACTGCTTCTGTAATGTGGACGTTTGGTGGCTTTTCAGCTTCTTCTTAAAAAACTGTGAGGGCAAAACACCAAGCCCTTTGCCCCTGACACGACCTGTACTTTCTGGGAGGCCAAGTGTTCGGCCAAGCAAGTCATCTTGGCCATGGGACGGGATTTCTCCTGATGCACCTTGCTTTAGTTCAATCTGTAGGAAGGAAATGATAATTGTTGGTTATGTATCAAGCAATATAAGAAACTGAGATATAACCAAGAAAATGACTTACTGCTCGATCACGAGCAGCTTTAACGGAATCATGGGCTATAGTCCCGTCCTTCTTTGTATGTCCTTCCAACCACAAGTCAAGGCGATCTACGTTGCGATTAGGGTCAGCAGTTAACTGTAACCAAAAAATAGGTTAACATGAATTAATTATAGGAACATTCTTATATATCATTAATGAAAATGTTTACGTACTATTTCATTGTCTAAATCAGCATACTTATTTCTACCACGCATATACGGGTATAGATTGTTTCCTGCTGACTGGCTATTCTTTTCGCTAGCGAAACTCCTCTGAGCATCGCATCTCAACGAACTCATACCATTGCTGCTGCGTAATCACATCATAGAATTCTACTGGATGCTTGGGAACAATATCACCATCAACATTGCGCAAAAAGTATATGCCTAGATGGGACCGCCACCATCGGGCTATTGACGCTGCTTTCTTCAGCACATAATCTTTGGCACCCTCATAGTCCGCTAAGTCAAAGGCAGTCTGTAACAAATGAAGTACAAATTTGTAAACTTAACAACTCATCCAAATAAAGATTGTATTAAACATAATTGCATGAAAAGTTGCTTACCAAAACTTCTCTCCAAATAGCTTTTGTTTTGTCCGGGGGCAAATATCTCCAATCTTTTAATGTGATTGGGACGATGTTCCGAACAATCACTCCAATATAGGCGATCAATAACTTACTTTCTCTTCCAATTGGTTGATTCTCCTCATTCCATCCAACTTTGATCTTAATCCCCTTATGTCTTTGTGAAATAACTTCTTTCATCACCGTCCTACCACATTTCACCAATGTCTTTGCTTTCTCCCTCTCTTTATTGTAGTCTACACTGGGCTCATCTTGTCCCTCATTGGGCTGTGCCACCTCTTCCCGGTCGTGATCTTGTCCCTCCATTATCCTGTAAGAAAGAAAAACCAGAAAAAATTCAATAATATTAATACAATGATAAAATGATAATAAAACAAAAAAAATTGCATACATGAAAAATCATTTTTTTGTGGCCCGTATTCTTTTTCTCTGCTGATAACGAATAACAGCTACTCGCTTTCGCTTTCTCTTTGTGTTAATGAAAATTCCTTCTCTATGATCAAATCTTAAATAAAAAGGTTCATCGTTAAGACCATTTTCTGGTGCATCAAATTCTTGTAAGATTGATGTGAAGAATGAAGGTTCGTTCTCAATCAAATAATTCATATCTATTTCAGTACTTTCATCATCAACAGGATCAACATGATTTCTATTCGATTGCATGACTATCGACCAATTCTTCTTCGAAGAATCTGCAATGTAAAACACCTGTGTAACAAGAGATGGTAAAATGTAGGGGTCGTCCTTATATCCAGCTTTGGAAAGGTCAACCGACACAAATCCAAACCCATCGATCCGCCGTCCACCAGAGTTGTTAACCCATTGACATTTGAAGACAGGGAATCTAAAACCAGAGTAATCCAACTCCAAGATGCTTTCAATCACCCCAAAATATGACATCTCCGCATATATTGGATTTGTATCTTTTGCACTGGATACATGTTATCCCTCACCAACCACTATGACTCCACTATTCTGCATTCGGCTCTTCTCATCATGGGCTTTAGTGTAGAATATGTAACCATTGATTGCATAACTCGTATAAGAAAATGCTTTTAAAGACGGTCTCCGTGACAACCAGTACGATTTCTCACACACTGACCCATCGTCTAGCTCTAACTGACGGCGAATCCGTTCATCAAACCAATCAATGAAATGTTTGTTGTGCTCTCTTGTGATCAAACTTTCATTTCTATCACCGTGTGCGAGTCGAAGAAGATTTTTGTGCTCTTCAACAAAAGGTTCTACTTTGCTACTATTGTGGAGAACATGTAAATGAGCTAACTCTCTGTCAACATTTGAAATGTAAACTAATATGCTTGCACTAATTCCTTTTCCCTTTGATCGACCATCATGACGAGACCTTGACATACCAACAGGTTCAACACTAGATAAGTAATCAGCACACAAATCACTTGTTTCGTCCACGATGTATCTCTCAGCGATACAACCCTCCGGTCGATATCTATTTTTGACATACCCCTTCAACACTTTCATGAAACGCTCAACAGAGTACATCCATCTCAAATATACTGGGCCGCACAGTTGAACCTCCCTGACCAAATGTACTGCAAGATGAACCATAACATCAAAAAACGAAGGGGGGAAGTACATTTCGAGTTCACACAGAATGAGCACAATCTGCTTTTGCAAACCACGCAACATTTCGACATCAACAACTTTACTACAAATGGCCTTAAAAAACAAACACAACTTAGTGATCGTGCCCCGCAGTTTCTTATGCAAAATGTTTCGTATGCCAACTGGTAAGAAATTTTGCAGTATGACGTGACAATCATGTGTTTTGATGTTTTTCAACTTCAGCTCTTTCATGGACACAAGATTCTTAACATCTGAGCAATAACCTTCTGGCACTTTGATTCCATTGAGAAACTCAAAGAACACTTTTTTCTCCTTTCTAGAAAGGGTGTAGGCCGCTGGAGGTAAATATGTGAAGTTTCCCTTTTGAACAGGTGCTAACTCTTTCCTGATCCCCATCTCTTGCATGTCTAATATCGATTTAACACTATCCTTACTCATTCCCCTAACATTCAAGATCGTGTCAATTAAGTTATCAAATATATTTTTCTCCACATGCATCACATCAAGAAAATGCTGAACATATAATGACTTGCAATACGGGAGTTCGAAGAATATGGACCTCTTCTTCCAACCACTCTCTGCCACATTTGTAGCGTTAGGCTTGCCAAAATTGTTCTCCAACACTTCTACCTTCTCAAACAATTCATCCCCTGTTAAAATCGGAGGTGAAGAACTTTCTTCTGAGTTACCATTGAAAGCCTTTTTCCACCTTCTCCAAGGATGGTTTCTCGGTAAGAACCTTCGATGCCCCATGTAAACATTTTTCTTACACCGAGCCAGCCGAATCGAATGGGTACCAGTTTCACATATAGAGCATGCACCATACCCTTTGATCTTATATCCAGACAAATTACCATAACCTGGGAAATCATTTATTGTTCCAAACAACAGGGCTCTCAACGTAAAATTTTCTTCACTGCAAGCATCAAACACATTTTATCCTGTGTGCCACAAATGATTCAAGTCTTCTACTAATAGAGCCAAGTACACGTCTATATCATTGTCGGGCTGACTGGGCCCACCAATAAGCATCGAAAGCATCATAAACTTGCGTTTCATAATCAAATTTGGGGGGAGGTTGTAATTCATCAGAATGACAGGCCATGTGCTGTAAGTAGTACGTTGAACCCCATGCGGATTGATTCCATCACTTGCCAGTGCAAATCGCGGGTTTCTTGGTTCTTCACTAAACTCTGGGTACACATAATCAATTTTCTTCCATTGGGGGCTATCCGCAGGGTGTCTAAACTTGTTGTCTTTGATCCTCTCATCCTCGTGCCATGTCAAACATTTCGTTGTGTCCTTATTACTATACATGCGCTTTAGTCTTGGAATTATCGGAAAGTACCACAAGACCTTGACAGTACTTTTGCCATTCTCCCCATATCGAGAGACTTTGCACTTCAGACACTTATCCAACGACGCATACTCATTCGGTATAAGATGCACTCATTGGGACATGCATGTATCTTCTCATATTTCAAACCGGTAGCGAGGAGAATTTGTTGCATCATATGTTTTTGAAGGGAGTACATTATCTTTTGGCAAAGCATCCCGCAGAAAGGTAAGCAGTGCGGTGAAACTTGCATCACTCCAACCATAACAAGCCTTTAAGTTGTACAATTTAACCACTGCGCGCAATCTTGAGTATTTACATCCGACATACAACGGTGTCTCTGCATCACTCTTCAACTCTTCAAATATTTCTGGGTTCTCCTTACCCACAACTCTCACCATTTCTTCAAGACAATCCTCGTCACTCTGATTAATGACATCATTCGAAGCACTACTAACATCATGTTCACGATCACGACATTCAACCTCATCGGTCTCATCGTGCTTTGTCCATCGTGTATAAGATTGATCAATCCCATTACATATTAAATGATTCAACAGGCCCATGGGATCGACACGCTTTCCATTCAAACAGCGGATACAAGGGCACACAATGTTGTTAATATCGCATGCATGAGCAGCTGCAAATTCAACAAACTCCTTTACTCCATTTATATATTCACTTGAAGTTCGGTCACAACGCGTCCATTTTCGGTCCATGACCTACTAAAGGAGAGTAGCAGTGAGATGGTAAATTACACTCTATGCAGCTGCTATGCATGGAAAACACATTGTCTAAACCTTTTGTCAGAATAATGGCGAAATAAACATACCTAGGCTCAATACTGACTTTTCCAGTTTGAACAGTCTACTACCGTTTTGGGCAAGAAAAGAAAAGGCAAACTTAAACACATAATTCTGGGCATCTTAAGACAAAAAAGGAACCTTTTAAAAGCAAAAACATCACTCTAGACAATCAAACAACTTCATTGAAATAATAAATAATCATCAAAACATAATGAGAAAAGGGTAAGATTTACTCATGTTACATACCTTAATTCTTGGAATTCTAGAGAACTAGAGTTTGCCCATCCACTAGTGTTTTCCTACTAGACAGAATTCTTCCAATCACCTGTGCACAAGCTTTGCAGAAAGCTATTTCCTCAGCAGCTGCTACTGGATCTCCGAGAGGGCCGTCTGTTCGCACCGCAAGTGCACGGGTCGCGCCAAGTAATAAAGTGATAAGAAAAGTATCGTTCCCATGAGGATTTGGTTCCAAAACCCAGTCAAGTAATGATTATCGCACTCTCGCCCAATTTGAGTGATTCAAATATCAAGATGTGAAGGGTAACCATAAAAATAAATAAGAAAAACTATAAACAAGTGATTCTCCAACTTCAAGGGTAAATGGGGACTTAAGATTATTTATCCCCCTTGTATTTCCTAACTTAAAATGGTCTCCTCTCACAATTGCTTTTTATACTATATATGTGTTAACCTAGGGTTCATATTGTACTTGTAAACGCTCCGTCGAGTCAAGAACAAGTGTTTAATTCTATTAATCATGCAATCTCTTGTCACAATTAATAAAACCCAATTTTTAAGCTTCAACCCTAATGTGGCTATGCAAGGTCAATAAGTATATCTCTATCTTATCAACAAAACCATTCATTTGTCATGCAAACTTCAAGTTCTTACACTATTTCACTCAAGTTCTACACTTAGCCTAGCTCTCTCAAGTCATAAGTTAAATGAACAAATCAACTAAATGGTGATCAAACATTTAGAAGCATTAGAGCTAGAGTGAATTAAACACATATATAACATTAATCACAAAAGGAAAGGTAGAATCAAGAGTTAATCCATACAAGGGTTCAAAGTAATCCTAAAACAAAGTGTTTAGCTACTCATGTTCAAAGGAAAAGATACAATAATATTCATAAACATTGAACAAAAGTAAGGGAAGAAGAATGGAGAAGAAGAACCAAGATGTGAAGCATAAATCTCTTCAAAACTTCAAACTCCAACTCAATCTCCACCAAGCTCCATGCCCTAGCACACCCACCAGCCCCCAAGTGGTCCAAGAAGTGAAGAATCCATTTTTAGTGTGTTTTTGGTCTATTTATATATGATTTTTCGAGCTGATTTTCGCTGCCTTTCTTTTCACTGTGTTGGCTGTAGCCAAGAAGTTCTGTTTGTTTTCTTGGCTGTAGCTAGGTCCATTCTGACATGTATTGGCTGCAACCAACCATTTTTGCCTGCAATTCTTGACTGTAGTCAAGTGCATTTTCAGCTTCCTTTTGCTCCTTTTCCATTTTTATCCTTCCACCTCAAATCTCCTTCAAATGCAACTCAAATGTGGCCCACTTGTTTACCATAAAAAACCTACATGACAATAAGATCTATACCAAGCCAAAGTTGACAAGTAGATGGTCAAATATTCACATGTAAATCAATAATTCCATGATTTTACTCCAATGTCAACTTGACACATTTTCCTATTATATGTACTTCAAAACAAGTATGAGTTTATCCAAAATATGTAGGAAGTATAGGAAAATGTGCTAAAATGGCATGAATTTCATGAGGTTAACACCGTCACTAGGGGATACTGTCCCTGTAGATTCACGATGCGCCTGTTTACAAATGTTAATAAACTGCATATCATTTCAATTGATTTTACTTGCAGACCAAAAGAAAAAGTATCTAATGCTGCTGTCAATTTCTACATAGGATAGTATATTACAATTGTTACATAGTTATATACAAGCAGATGCACAATATTTAAACACACATAAAATATGCGTATGATGGCAAAACATAGGGAAAAATGATAATAGTGACTAAGAAGACACTAATAAAGCTTATGAAGATATTGCGCCCTCAAAGCATAGGGAAAAATGAACTTCCTCCACCTCCAACTTGGTATTCTAGAGACCATGGCTCTCCCTCACTAAAACCCATTTTCTGCTTAAACCATTTAACAACCCATACATAAATAAATAAATCAGCCAACTCTCTTTCTCTCTCTAACATGCAAACTTCAGACACCCCTTACTTAGGCTGGGTCTATTAAATATGGTTCAATTAGCAATGGATCTACCACTACTGCCCTCCAAGATACACTAGTCTTCATGACTGAAAATGAAATCTTTCGGTTTCTGTAGAATGCATTGCATTCTCATTCTTGGCTTATCCAAGATCCAAAGTGTGTTGATCTCATAATAACAAAAGATAAACATTAGCATGCATTTTCTTCCTGTTCCAACCACACTTCATAACCAGGGCTAAAACTGTTCCCATAATGATAAGTCTAAGCCAGGAAGAATGTAAATTTTAAACACCTCAAACCAACAACAATAACTTTTGCAACTGTAACATTCAATTACTAATTTCCTAATTAATCCGTGACATCTCTTTTAATCCAATAATCTCTTTACTAACTATGATAGAAAAAGGATTTCCATAATATCAATGTCCTATCATAGTTAGAAAAAGAATTTCCTAATGATTAAATACTATCCATGATAGAAAAGAATAAACTAATACAGCACAGCTGCTATCATGGATAATTTATTGCTAACCATGTTAGAAAGGATTTGCCTAACATGGTTATTAAACAAAACTAGTTGATATTTAATAATAAATAGCTATATACATGCGGAAACGAATGCAGGCCTATACAAATTGGCAATACACAATTCTAAATAAACTATACCAACTCTACTACCTAATTCCCTTCCTGAAGCTTGCCCCTGTGCATGAATACCTGCAAAAATGTCAGTAATTGTGGGATGAGACAATTTGTCCCAGTAATCACCGCTTAACTCACTATAACAGTGAGATGTGCGGTAGTGAGGGCGTCTAAAGGGTACCACAGTTTTAAAAATCAATAATACATATAAATAATTCTCATTTCCTTTCATCCATCACTTAAATCCTTCTGTCACATCCAAGTCCACTCAAATTCACCATCTCTACTTTCCACATATCACTCAAATCCCTCAGTCAAATCTATATTAACTAAATATCATCTCCCAGTCTCCAATCTAATGATGCTACCATAACTCTCACACTCACCTATAGATGCATTGTGCCATCCTGGGGCATTCAAGCATCTAATCTTCTCTATATGATTTGACACTGTGCCCCTCCCTATGATGAGGGGGCAAATTTCCCTCTCTGGCAATCTCCAGAGAGAGAACCCCGGTTCTGTTTTCCATTACAGAATGGGAACGGTTGGGCTCTCCACTGCCAAACAACCGTAGGGGCGGTTGGGCTCTTTAATGCCAAACAACCGTAGGTCACTTCTCTCAATAAGTAGACCTATGAACCCCGATCCAATCAATCTAAAAAGGATCCTCAGTACAAATAACTGTCGATTGGCCTATCGACAGTTATCATCGCGCGATGGTACATATATATATCAGTGTCATGCAAACCTTACAATATCCATCAAATCAAATCTCATCATCAATATCATGAACCATTATCATTCCCTTCACTATCTCAATCTCAACTATTTAACTTATTTCCTCAACCTAACTATCAACATCTCTCACATAATACCATCTGAACCTCTCACATCATACCAGAATAAACACCAGCCAGGATAATATGTATAATATTTCAAATTCCTTTTATATGAAAATAATCGTGTTTGAAAGGCACCCGATAGTCTGTTTTGTATAAAAATACCATTTTAAAGATAATATATATATAGAGGGTGAAAAGGGATTTTACAAAATCCCTAACTAACGTCACCCTCCATGTTATAGCAAGGTTAAGTGTGATTACCTGTCGCCCTTAGCAATATACGCGATTTCTCAACTTTTCCTTATTGATGCCACGAAAGCCATATCGCAATCAATCCTATAATGTATTGCAGAATGATAAATTAGTATCCTTCTACTTCATGTTTAACATCTCTCTCATGTCATACATTACTACCCAATCTTCCCCATTTATATATTTTATCTTAATGAGCCACATCAAACATATAAACAACCCATTACAATTAAACATTTGTATATGATCTCAAAAGTAATCACAACGATTTCAATTACTTCCTCTTCATCAATATCATTCATCCCATTTACTCAAAAGAAACCAAGTCCTCATAGTTTAATTCAAATTTGAAACCAGCAGCTAAGAATTGAAGACACCGCCATTACACATTACCATCATAACCATTAACCAGTCATAAAACACAATCATTTCATTAACCAAATTGGAAAGATAACTCAAACTTCTCAGCGCCTCGCTCTCGAAATTGTCCGCTTTGGGGAATCCTCACCCCTCACGGCTTTAAAACGCGTCAAGAGGGGGAGGTATCCAGGCCTATATATAGCACCTTTCGTTCTCCTCCCCAGCCGATGTGGGACTTTACAATCCACCCCCCTTGGGGCCCAGCGCCCTCGCTGGCACACCGACCCGAGCCTGGCTCTGATAGCAACTATCACCAATCCACATGTCATTGGCACAACAATAACTTTTCTTCCCAGTTGAACTTCACAGCAACCTTTCAGTCTCCACGACAGCAGAACAAAAGGTCAACCCAGTTCTACCCCCAACTTGGTGAGAGTGCTAGGGAAGGGAATATACTAGATAGTCTTACCCATGCTTTGTTGCAAAGAGACTAATTCAAACCCACGACCTCAGACTCCACGACAAGCGAGCTTACCATTAAGTCAAGTTAACACTTCAGAGAAGCACCAGAATAACTCAAATAAATCAATCAGGAAGGAAATTCTCATATTCAACACATGCTAGAAGCCTAGGACTAAAAATACACTAGAGCTCCACAATGTTCATTCCAAAAATTTGTAGTCACAATTAGTTTATCAGCAAGCAGAAATTTATTTTGTTTAAATTCTCTATCACCTATAGTTCTTGCAAGCTATAAACTGACATTGACCCACCAAACATCAATAAAACCACCACCTTTTAAAATTCTTTTCTTATTTCTAAATCTCGAGGTCAGGTTTGTGACCCCACACATTAAATTCTCATCATTTGCAGTATGTAGGTTATTTCTAATTACCATAGCACAAGTCAGTCTGAAAACTGCACTTCTTAAATCCTCATAATTAGCAACAAGTAGGTAGTCAGATATGTGGCACTAGAAATGTAAGCCTAGTAGTTATTCAGTTGGCATATTGTAACCACTTTTGTTATTTAGATAAGTGGATAGAGATATTTAGATAACCACTTTTGCTATATGATTCAGTTGGCATATTGTGGCACTTTTGTTATTTGTACACAATCTAGTGTGGAATAAGAATTTACTAGTTTACTACTATTTTCTCTCTTTTGTGTTACTCTGTACCAGCCTCCCATTACCCTAACAAAGCCTTTGTTTCTTGAAGTTCATCCACCAAAATCAGAACACAATCGCTCAACAAAAGCCTTATGATCAATCTCCTTCCAAAAACCCTTTACATTTCAATTGAAGCATACATATGTGATCATTAATTTTTATTTATATATCAATTGAAGCACTGGAATTGCTGAATATATCAGTTCAGGAGCTACATAGAGCAGCACAAAATTCAAACTTGTATGAAATTAAAATCACTCACACTAAATAAAATCCTTCCCTTGCAAGATTTTCTGTTCAAAATTAAATGAACCTTTCTTTCTCAGTTATAACAGAGTAACAAACCCTAAAAAAATGAACCATTTCATTCTCAGTTAAAACAGAAAAACCAAATGTTAATAGGGTAACAAAGCTAAGACAGAACAAACAGAGAAATCATAATCAAATTAAAACAAAGCAAAATCTAACACTAAACCAAAGCAAGGCAGAAAGCATGGAGTTGTTAGCGAATTCACAATCAAAAAGAAGATCAGAAGATGAGGAATCTAAATCATACACACGCTGCAGTTCGCACAAGCTTTGAATCTCTTCGCCGCCGTCCTAAAACTTCAGGGAGGTTTCGATTTTGAATGAGGGAAGCATCACCGCCGTCGTCCTAAAAGTTTGCACCTTTGGAAAAAGAGAGAAGCTTTCGATTTTCACTTCAGGGATGGCCGGCGACAGCAATGATGGTCGGGGACGGTGGCCGGCGACAGTGGAAGGTCGATGATGGTGGAAGGAAGTGAGGTTAGGGACGGTGGAGATTTGGAGAAAGATTAGGGTTCCTTGTTTTTTAACAAGGGATTAGGGTTTCATTTTAGAACTTGAGAATTAAAATTGGCGACAGTGGAATGCTACTACATACTCTGTGAGCGCGCTATAGAGTGATGAGATATAGGGAGGGAACTCATAAGACAAAGGCGCGGGAAATTTATAATTAAAATTCAATACATGCGCTTTAAGCGCATGTACAGGGAATAATATTAATTTTTATTAAAACAATTACACATCATAGAACTTAGACTAAATTTTTGTTCTATATATATATATATATATATATATATATATATATAGTTCACATCAAAATAATAATAACATCTCACATTTGTGACATTGTTTCTGTTGAATATTATTTTAAATCATAGCGTTTAGTTTGAATAATCTGATTAATCAGGGAAATAAAGCACTGAGTTATATAAATTCCATTATATAAATTGAATCAACTTTTTTCTTCAATATTATTTTATAAATTTCATTTTATAAATGGAATTTAAACATTAAAATAACTCTCAAGGATCACTTAATGTTTTTCACTATAATACTGCCTGTACATGCGCTTGAAGCGCATGTATAGGCTTTACATGCGCTTAAAGCGCATGTAAAGGGTGTTTCAACATTTTCATAACACCCAAAAGTGACAATGGAGCTTTGAAACACTAAGTACACAAGCAAAAACACCTTATGAGGTATGAGGAGGATCTCTTATGCATGACTTCATGTTTTGAACTTCAGTAGTGCCTTTACATGCGCTTAAAGCGCATGTAAAGGGTGTTTCAACATTTTCATAACACCCATAAGTGGTAATGGAGCTTTGAAACACTAAGTACACAAGCAGGAACACCTTATGAGGTCTGAGGAGGATCTCTTATGCATGACTTCATGTTTTGCACTTCGGTAGTGCCTTTACATGCGCTTAAAGCGCATGTAAAGGGTGTTTCAACATTTTCATAACACCCATAAGTGGTAATGGAGCTTTGAAACACTAAGTACACAAGCAGGAACACCTTATGAGGTCTGAGGAGGATCTCTTATGCATGACTTCATGTTTTGCACTTCAGTAGTGCCTTTACATGCGCTTAAAGCGCATGTAAAGGGTGTTTCAACATTTTCATAACACCCAAAAGTGGTAATGGAGCTTTGAAACACTAAGTACACAAGCAGGAACACCTTATGAGGTCTGAGGAGGATCTCTTATGCATGACTTCATGTTTTGCACTTCAGTAGTGCCTTTACATGCGCTTAAAGCGCATGTATATTGACTTTAAACATTGAAATAACACAACAATGTGTTTTTTTGAAACTTGATGTATGTGTCTAGCATGAAATAGCATGAACAGGATTTATTTCATTATGTGGGGAGTAAGTGACGTTATCCTATTTACATGCGCTTAGAGCGCATGTATTCATCCGGCTATGTACATGCGCTTAAAGCACATGTACAAGTTGCTATGTACATGCGCTTAAAGCGCATGTAGAGAAGGACATATGTACATGCGCTTAAAGCGTACGTAGACACTATTTGTACATGCGTTTTTGGCTCTGCATATATGAGCGCATGTAAAGCTGCGCTGGTATAGGCTTAATTTGTAGTAGTGAGTTGAGCTAATCAAATATTGTTTGAGAAATTAACAACTAAAACTATTGTTTGAAAATAGAAAATAGATAAAAGTGGTTCTTGACTTTAAAGATGAAATGCAACCTAGGATTATTTTTCCCCATTGTATATCATAATAACCTTTAATCAACTCCTTTTCCAAATTGCTTTCATGTTTATGTATGTGTTAATCTAGGGTTCTATAATACTTGTAAAGCTCTCTCAAGTCATAAACAAGTGTTTCATTCTATTAATTATGCAATCTCTTGCCATAATTTATAAAACTCAATCTTTAAGTTCCAACCCTAATATGGCTATGTAAGGTTAATAAGTATATCTCTATCTTACTAACAATACTAACAAAACTATTCATTTGTCATGCAAACTTCAAGTTCTTACACTATTCCACTCAAGTTCTACACTTAACCTAACTCTCTCAAGTCATAAGTCAAATGAACAAATCATCTAAATGGTGATCAAGCACTTAGAGGTATTAGGGCTAGAATGAAATAAACACATATATATACATTAATCACAAAAGGATAGGAGTTGTAAAGAGTTACTCCATACAAAGGTTCAAAATAATCCTAGATAAAGAGTTTAGCTACTCATAGTCAATGTAAAAGCACAAATACATGGTGAATGTATAGCCATAAATGACATGAGAAAGGAAAGGAAGATGAAGAAGAAGAAAATCAAATGGTTGGAGCTCCAAATCTCTTTAAAATCACAAACCCTAGCACACCCAATAGATTTACAGTTTTCAAAAGTCAGGACCCTTTGCTCTCTTCCTTTTCTTTCCTTTTAAATACTCATTTTCTGAGTGAAAAATGATGAGTTGGTAGTTTTCCCGCGACCATGCCGTGGCATTGTAAAATAGACCAAAACCATGCCGCGACATAGTTTTTCTCTGTAACTGAAATCCAATTGGGCCGCGGCACAAAAGTTCGACATGGAATCATGCCGTGGCTCAGTTCTGTTTTGCTGAAAATTGATTCCTTCCCAAGCAAATGGGTTGCTCCAATGTGTTTTGACATCCTTTCATTCATCTTGACTTCTCACCTGACCTGGCTTTAATTTCCTAAACAAATTTGTCTTGTAAAACACTTAACTTTAATGATTAACTTACTAAAATATTCAAAATCACTTAACAAATGTGCTACCAAAAATCATGAATCAATTAGCCTTTAAAGTATGTATAATTACTTCAAAAGTATATGCAAAAGCACATGAATCATGCTAAAAAGCATGAATTCCAATATATTAACACAATATATGAGTCAACACCTTTGAATTGGAACAACTTATTAAATCAGATAGTTCAGACAATATAATGAAAGCATCAATGCAAACAACTAGAGATGGAGTGCCGTAGATGGATGGTGGAATTTCAGGCATTATATAGATCTTTATTAGTTATGTTGGAGCAAACAAAGGTTACACCAAGATTGCCCTTTTTTCACACTAATTACTTAATTAGCTAGCTAGTGGCTAATAATTTTCTTACCAATTAGCCTTTAATTTTAAGGTATTGCGGATCATGCCTATAGGATGCATTTTCATACAGGGAATGACATATATATATTATCTCTAACCATATGTACGTATCTATAGGGAAGAAGTCCCACTGCTCATTACTCAGTCAAATATTCTCGTAGTCTTAATAACCCAATTTTTCTGTATATCCTTGATCACCCTTCACTTTAATCGAAAGGAAGTGGAAGTTGATCGATGATTAGGAAAAGTAGGCATTTTATTCGTTTTGAGTAATGTTATGATTTGATGGATGTCAGTTTTCAAACAACGTAAAAAGGTATACCTGCGTGCATTTCATTTTTAGTGAAACGGGATCAGACCAGACAGCACACAAACCCAAAGGAACATGACAGAATCAACTCAGTCAAGATTCTGTTAACTCTATCCAACTAATATTGGATACATAGATGTGGAATTAAGCAATGATTATATGATATTAATATATTGATGATCATGGAGCAGCAAATAGAGCGCGCGCGCATATGAAGATTAATTAATAGAAGTGATGATATGCATTTTTATTAGTGAATCTATTACACAGCCATTTGTTTCATTCTTAAGTAAATCTTTTTGTAATTTTTTTTTATCATCATTCTTAAGTAAATCTCGCTCTCGCATTCTCTATGTTTTATTTCTAAGACTGATATATAGTTAGCAATTAGCTAGCATCCCAACACTGAGTTCCTTGGCCAAATACAAGATTGTTAAGAAGGACGAAAAAACCCATCATTTATTTCCGATGTATAAAAAAAAGAAGAAAAACCCGTCATTAATCAATTAATTACTACACACACACACACACGTTTCAAATTATATTGGTTCCTTACTTCTTTAATATTTTCCATCCTTTGGACAATCGTTTACACTCCCGAAGTCTTTTAATTCCAATACTAAATGCAATTGTACAAATACGTTCCCCGTATCCGTGGCACAATATCTATTCCAATTTTTTCACAATATATTATATATGTTGACGAAGAATTGAACTACAACTTATATTTTATTTCACTTTTTTAGGATGGAATCTAGTAAAAATTAAGTTATAATTTCCATCCAAACATAACAGATACATCTTTATAATCTCGCCAAGTTACCTCATATGTGCTTTGTTTTCTTTGAGTGGCTTAAATGGCTCATCTTATGTACCCTATCGAGTTGAGGAAAGGGCATGAAAAGACCATTTAGCGAAGGACCAATTGTCCCTTCGGAGTCAACACAACAAAGAAAGCACCAAACCAATTATAAAAATGTAATATTTAATCATCATGCATGCAATATAATTTAAAACTCATACAAATTTTTAAAATTTCAAAAAGTAATAATGTTAAACACCCTAATGGTTATTTCTCAATTGCATTCATATACTAAAACTTTTATTTCAAACTTTATGATGTCATTAGTATATATTGTAAACACTAAACACCCTAGCTAATTAATCTTAGTTATAGTGCATCCAACATCTCAAACCAGACATAGTACTGGGTGTAACAGAACAATATACCATCAAGGTTCTTATTGCATCAAGAAAATAACTTTATGATATATTTAATGTACAATAAATAAAATGAGGTGCTAGATAATACTAGAAAATCACTAAATTCTTTTATACGAATTTAATTTACCCAAAACCTTTGTAAAGGTGTACGTAGAGGCTAAGTATAAAAAACTATGTATTTTTCTTTTTCATTCAATTTCAATTCATTTATATGCACAAATGTCAGAATATGTACATACTCCCTCTTGTCCGTAGTATAAGAGCCTAGCCGCCAATTATGCTTCTTAAAAAATATGTAAAAGTTAGTTGAATGTCTGAAGTTAATGTTTTTTTCTAATATTTTCTATGTTTATTATGACGCTTTTAAGAAAGAGAAATATATAATCATTAATAAATATGAAAGACAGTTAAAAGTAAAGTAGGAAAAATGTATTAAATAAAGAGAGAATTAATGTGAGATGAGCTCTTATATATATTATGGACCAAACCATTTTTTAGGCTCCTATGTTACGGACCGGAGGAAATATATGTGAATCATTACCAATTTCCAAGGCGAAAAAAACATTATAAGTTTCGTGTTTCTCATTATAGACAGAAAAGTCTGTGTATAAAAGTATAAATCATTTTACGTTATGCTGTATTTTGCTTACCCCAAATCATAAATATTTTCTAATTGATTGTCTATGTGGCTCACTTTTTTCCCCAATTATTTCTCTGAATTATTGCTCTTTGAATCTTAATCAAATTACACTGCTCTCAAAGTTTTTCCATTTAAAAGCCTGTCCAGTTAAAGCATATAATTAGGCGAGGGGTAAAAATCCAACCCATTTGAAAATTAAATGGCGGACTATGGGTACCTCTTTAGGCCTTTGTTTTATTTTTATCCTAAATAAGTATTAAGTAAACTTATAGAGAGTAAAACATCATCATCTTGAACTTATGATTGTAATATTTAAGTTGAAAGTTTGAACATTAAAAATATGTTTCAATGGTATTTGTCTAAATTTAAGTTCTTTTATTATGCAATCTATGATGTAAAACATGGATGTGGGATTTAGGATTGTGTGGCTGTCACGTACTCACGTTTAAAATATAAATGTAATGGTTGTATTTTGAGTTTGGATTCAAAATTTGGAAATTTAGATATAGAAAAACAGGTCAATGAATTAATGTGTTTCCCCATGACCATTTAACTTGCTCATTTAACTCGCCACACGCCACACCCATTTAATTCAAGCTTAAATGGGTTGAGTTTTTGATTATATGGTCTATTCCATACCCATTTAATGTTAAATAGACGGGGAATAAGTTGGAGTTCAGGCAAATAACTCAGCCGCCTGGTCACCCTATCTTCGTAAGCACGAGTTAATAAGTTTAGTTTAGTTAAAAGAGCCATAACATCCCCCTCCCCTTTTTCTTGTAAGTGGGTCACTATGTGTATGCTTTATATTGGTGGAACATGATGTCGTCTTTGTGAAAAACCAATATAATCCAAGACCTACCGCCACAATAATCCATCGTATCAAATTAAAATTATTTAATTAACTGAATATTTAATATCCAATAATTTATTGGGGGAAGTTGCAAAAATGATACTAAACTTTACCCAAAATTGTGTTTCTAATACTAAAGTTTCGCAAGTTGCAAAAATAGTACCCAACTTGAGCTCCGGGATCAAATATAATATTTTCACTTGTGGGAAATAAAATTTAGATACAAAAAGACTCTTATGCCATCATTAAATTGGAGGAGTGGGGGCATAAGAGTCTTTTCATATCTAAATTTTATTTCCCTTAAGTGAAAATATTATATTTGCACCTTGACCCCAAGTTGGGTCCTCTTTTTGCACACCGAGAAACTTTAATATTAGAAACGCAATTTTGAGTAAAGTTCAGTATCATTTTTGCACCTTCACCCTAATTTATTATATAATTTAGTGATGTGATATAAAATTAATGAATTAATATACACAAATGTAATCGATTCGCACTTGAAAGTAGAAATCAACAAGCTAGTCATGAATTTGGAGACCTCCACGCATCATTATCCTATGAATTAATCGGATCCACATATCCCAGCGAGCGAAAATCACCCAAAATGTTGGCACTATATTTTAAATAATTACCATCGATTAATTACCAAATTTTTTTTATCTTGAATTACCAAAAATGTTGGCAGTTATATTATTTTTCATTAGTCGACGCTTGTATTATAGCGCTAGAAAACCTTTAGTTTTGTAATGATTGAAATAGCTAAGTGTGATGAATCTATCCCCACAAATCACACTCAATGCCGATTTCAACTTGAATTATAGTTTTTCAATTTTAAAGTGTTTACTTTAATTTCCAACTCAGTAACTGAGGGAGGTTTATTTAGGAAAGATCGTGCTGCACAATTATGTCTCTTTCTTGGAAGCTTTCCTGGAAATTAAACACCACTGTTCTTTCTCTTTTTGGTTTTGATGATTATCGGTATCTTTTTCATTCGAAAATGACAATTTAAAAAGAAAAAATGAAACGAGCAAAAGGGAGCTGGACCTTTGAAGACTTTGAAGAGTGTGAGTTTGCTAGAGTTTGTGATTTTGGAGAGGTTGAAGTAAAGATTGAAGCTTTGGAAGAGATTTGGAGTTCCAATCATTTGATTTTCTTCGTCTTCATCTTCCTTTCCTTTCTCATGTCAATTTATGGCTATACTTTCCTCTTGGATTTGTGCTTTTGTATTGACTATGAGTAGCTAACTCTTTATTTAGGAATATTTTGAAGGGAAAATGACAAATAAATTCCTCCGAATGTCCAAAAGGACAAATAAGGAACTTAAACTTCCAAAAGGACAAGTAAAGAACTTCAATAAAAATTAACAATTGGAACATAGTTATTAACATTTGGAACATATATAGCAATTAACAATTGCCTGGTTCCTTAATTGTCCTTTTGGAATTCAGAGTTCCTTACTTGTCATTTTGGAAGTTTGAGTTCCTTACTTGTCCTTTTGAATAGGTATTTATTTGTCATTTTCCCTATTTTGAACCCTTGTATGGAGTAACTCTTTAAAAATCCTATCCTTTCGTGATTAATGTATGTGTGTGTGCGCGCTCTTATTTTACTCTAGTCCTAATGCTTCTGAATTCTTGATCACCATTAGTTAGTTTGTTCATTTGAGTAATGCTTGAGAGATTTTGGTTAAATGAAGAACTTGAGTAAAATAGTGTAATTTAAGAACTTGAAGTTTGCATGACAAATGAATGATTTTGTTAATAAAATAGAGATATACTTGTTAACCTTAGATAGTCATATTATGGTTGGAACTTAAGAATTGAGTTTTATTTAATCATGACAAGATATTGCATTATTATTAATAGAATGAAACACTTGTTTATTACTTAAGAGAGCTTTTAAAAGTATTATAGAACCCTAGGTTAACACATATATAAACATGAAAACAATTCGGAAAAGGAGTTGATTAAGGTTATGAGATACAAGGGAGAGAAATAATCCTAGGTTTCATTTCATCTTCAAGGTCAAGAACTAAATTTTAATTAGTATCCATTTTTCTAATTTTCAAATACGCATTTTCGTCCTTACGGCGGTTACAGCCCACTTATCAGCTCAACCAACTACTCATTGATAAAGTCTCCTACTTGAACGGATTTGTATCCCAATTTTCATGGGAACGATCTTTACTTTCATTTATTACTTGGCGCAACTCATGTTGCGAAGCGAACACAAGCCATTGAACTAGTTTGATCAAGTAACAAATGTAGTGATCAATCATCAACTGAGGGTGACTTGGGTAACCTGTGTAACCTGGGCTCAACCTAATGATCCAACAAATAATTGGTTTGATCAGTTTGGTTTTCTAAAGTATTACTTTTATATTTATTTAAGGAAATGAATTTAGTCTTAAATATAAGGTCTATTTATAAATTTTACCAACTTTTCTCTTAATTATCAATAATGCTCCTGATTATAATTGGAAAATAATGCTTCCCAATATTTATTTATTAGAGTATATTGGTAATATCATTTTAAAATCAAGTTTATCTTTTTTTTTATCCATGACTAGGGTATCCCCTCACTCGACAAGTGAGAGACTAATCCCCCGCTGATTTGTAGGCACCTCAAAGGGTGAGACAGCTGGCCTGTGAGATTTAATGCTTCTCCATACCCAACGCCAAGGATCGAACCCCAGACAATTGGTTAAGGGTGAATGGATCCTTGCCACTCAACCACACACCCTAGGTTAAAATCAAGTTTATTTTTCCATGAAAGTGCACAATCTCTTGCTACATTTAATGAAATTAAAATCCACTTTGAACCACAACCATAATGTGACAATGTATGGTTAGTAAAGATATCTCTATTTCACCAACTAACTCTCCATTTATCATATAAACTTGAACTCAAACATGATTTTAACGAAGTTCTACACATGGATTAACTTTCTTAAAGTCAAACCCACATGAAGCATTAGGAGAAGGATAAAATCTACACATATATAACATTTAATACCAAAAGATAGGAAATACCAAGTCTTAATCAATAGGGTTAAGGTGCATTTTTAGTACTCTAGAATATAGCAAAGTGCACATAGCATAATATACAATATTGTTGTCCATTTGTGATAACCAAGAATTATTTTCGTGGCTCATTTAGTAATGACGTTAAATAAGTTAAGTTTGACCGTTATGTGTCAAATTTTGACCGCTAAATTATGGGGTAAAGGAGCAATTTCAGTACTCTAGAATATAGAAGGAGCACCAAACATAATATACAATATTTAAACACCATAAACAACTAAATCACAATATTATTCAAAGTGTCAAATAATTAAACACTACAACATTATAAAGATCCATAGAATATCCTAATATCATGCATGTATAAACTAATAAGTCATTAGTATTTTACATATATAAAAAAAGTAAGCAAAGAATCATAAACTAAATAGGTTGGCCTTACTGAGTCAAAACAGGTTGGTCATACTGGCTCCACCCGAATTGAAACGAGTTGGTCATACTGGCTCGACCCGAAATAATGGCTCTATGATGTAATAGAAGAAGAGTTACTTTTATCTTATTACATAGTTATAAATTTAAAATAAATGTTCATTAAATTGTCATTTCAATATACATATATTACATCATTATGTCACATCAGATTGTATCTTACAAAAGTGAGTTTTAGCTAACGAATTACTAGATAAGCAATGAAAATAATTCTTGGTTATCATAAATGGACTAAAATATTGTATATTATGTTTGGTGCTCCTACTATATTCTAGAGTACTGAAAATGCTCCTTTACCCCATAATTTAACGGTCAAAATTTGACACATAATGGTCAAACTTGACTTATTTAACATCGTTACTAAATAAGCCATGAAAATAATTCTTGGTTATCGCAAATGGACCACAATATTGTATATTACGCTAGGTGCACTTTGCTATATTCTAGAGTACTAAAAATGCACCTTAACCCTAATCAATACAAAGGTTCAAAAATAATCTTAGAGAGAAAGTTTACCTACTCAAAGAGAAAGAGCACAAATCGAAGGTGAATAAAGACAAGGAAAAAATATAGAGAGTATATAAGAGAGGAGAACAAGGAAAAACCAAGAAAAATGAGGTAGAATCTCTTCAAAATCCCAATCCCACTTGAATCTCATTGAAAATCTGTAGACCTTAGCAAAGAAAAATGTCCCACATTGTGCCCAAGTGAAAGCCTAAGTCAAAGATGAGTGGGTGTGTGAGTTGGAGCATTTGTATACCCTATTTTTAAGCTTCTATTTTCGCAGGATTTTTTCCCCTATCACTATTTTCGCAACAGTAAAGTGTTTTGCCTTTACTACAGCTAATAACTCTCTGCCTTCGAATCCTCCTAATGCTTCTTGGCTATAACGAAATGCATTTCCTTTGCTACACAACAAATTACTTTTTATTTCTCCATTTCATTTCAACTTTCTTGATGCTACTCAACTCATTGTGCGTGATATTTATATGGTTTTTTACAACAAATCAAGAGAAATTGACATGTCAAATGGTTAAATATAATGAGAATTAAGTGTAATTTCGTGTAGAGTCCAAGCTTAAGTAGTTATTTACATTTTCATGCATGATAATTTGCGCATATAGGCAGTTAAATAATACATTTATTGTTTATGAACCAGATATACTTCATATATTTCATAATTTCCTATTTTAGGTGCAAAATGTCACGTGCCACTCATACGTGAAGTAAAAATACAAAAATATCAACTTTCCGAAATTGTCCAAAACAATTTAGAACAGTTCGGACTAGTCTAGATAATTCTAAAACCTTTTTGAATGCTCTAGAACACTCTGGAATCTTCTACAATTCTCTAGAACAATGTGGAAGTATTTGGAAGAACCTGGAAGTTTCTAAAACTCTCTAGAAGCATGTGGAGATTTAAATAGTATCTTAGATAATTCAAGAATATTCTAAAATAGTTTAAAATATTTTAAATATCTACATATTTTGTTAGAATATTTTAAAAAATCAATTGTAAATGTTAGATCAAGTAGATCTTACTCATCCATTGAGGAGGTAAAATTAGTATAGATACCCCTCACCACCCCTCATTTTGAACCAACTAAAGCATGAGAGCTTTGTTAGATCTTTGAGATAAAGATTAACAAAAGTTCATTTCATATAAATTCAAATTCCTTCATACTACTTAACTTCTGTCGAGAGTTAAGAGTAAGAATGACTAGCATTCCACTGTGAGTAATGTTGGGAGTGACATTTGGTATTAAGAAAAAGTTCGTGACCGTTGGTATCAGAGTTGAGGTTGAAGGATTGTCGGGATAGAGGGAAATGGAATATGAGAAGAAACAAGAGCCTGAGATCTCGTTTGACGGAACACATGGAAGGATTCATCAAGACACACTTAAGGGTTGTGATAAATTATGAAATTAGAGGCAGAAATTTGATATAGATGAAAGTAGAACAAAGTACAAATAAAATATTAGAGAAATGAAATAAATTGTGAGGAAAGAGTTAAATGTAAAATTACGAAATTATGAAATTAAAGCCAGAATTACGATGAGGATGAATGGAGAAAAAAGTGCAAATAAAAAAATTAGAATGAGTAGTCCAAAATTGAGTTTGGATTACTCTCATTTTTTAAGCGATTAAAAATAATATACGGCCTTATCCAACGACCTCCCTAACTTCGCTCTCTCACACCCCACTAAACTCGCTATACTTGCCACATACTCACTCCGGTCCCTAATATAAGAGTTAGCCGCCAAAAAAACGCTTCTTAAGAAAATATGTGTATGTTAGTTGGTGATTTAACGCAGAAATTCTGCGCTTCCGTAAGTATAATGGTCGTCAAAAAGTAGTATAAAAAAGTGTCATTCCACATAGATTGTTGTTTAAGCAAATTGATTAGCGCTAATTATATCATTAATAACTTTAAGTAATATTCGCTTCGGTCGCTAATATAAGAGCCCAAAATTTGAATGATTTTGGTCCCTAATATAAAAGCTCATCCAATATTCTCTCCTCATTTAATGCGTTTTTTCCTACTTTGCCCCTAACTCTCTTTCATATTTATTAATGCTTATTTATTCTCTCTCTTAAAATATCATAATAAATATGAGCAATATTCTCTCCTCATTTAATGCGTTTTTTCCTACTTTGCCCCTAACTTACATCATGTTCCTTTCTCCAGGTTCTCAAGTTCTTTCAATATAGGCCATTAGATTGAATGAATGATTGTTATAAAAGGACACATGTCACTCCCATATTAAAAGAACTTGAGAACCTGGAGAAAAGAACATGACGTAAGTAAGGTCCTTCTTTTTTTATCAGAAGGAGAGGATAGACTTGGTGATAGGAGACTTGGTCATCCACAGAATATTCATAACAATTTTCCAACAAATTAAATGAATAATTTATTTGTCTAAATTTCAAAATTATAATGTAAATAAATTCAAAAGAGTTTATGACGTTCAAAGGTCCTTAACATTAGTCATCTAATTTTCTAATCATTAAACTATAACTCTTTAATCTCAGTTAAAAAAAACTATATACTCTTTAATCTCTAACTTTGTGTTTTTTGTTGTTACCTAACCACAAAGCTAAAATATATATAACATATTACAATGTAAAAAGACTTTTTTGCACTCCTTTTTCATTCCACATGGGAAACCTCATATGTAAGAACATATATCCATGACCTCGACGATAATTTCTTCCTCATACGTTGAATATATACTTAAACTCACATATTTACGTTACACACACTTCAAAAAAAAATCTGAAACCTCACACACTTCAAAACAAAAACTAAAAACAAATTCAAATTGAACATGAAAAAAAAGAAGAAGACATGAAAGAATTGAAGAAGGAAGATGAGTTTTAGTTTTAGAAGAAAATGTAGATAATATTTTTTGGGAAAAAAGTTAGCGGGGCAAATCGCCAACTTCTTTGGCCCGACCCGAGATAAAGTGGGTTGGGTTGAACACAGCGGGGCGGGTTGGAAATTCTCGGCTTTACTTGAGGGCAAATTAGTGTTTATTGTTAACTTAGGGTGCTCAATGGTCCACGGTGATAACTTGAAGGGTAAATTAAGGTCATTACCCTAATTTTTACCATCATCATTTTTTTAAATGATTTCTCTACGTTTTTTATATATGTGTATATTTAAAACACCAAAACGTTGATATTAATGTAACTATTTTCCTAAATTTTTGAGAGTATCTCAGTGGAATGGTGGATCAAATGATTTTTGAGAATATTCTTAATTAATCAAATCTTCCTTGCTTTGCTCTTAGAAAGAGAAGAACGTTGTTATCAAAAAAAAAGAAAAAAAGAGGAGAACGTAATTTTTGAAAACGAAAGAATGACCCCCATGAAGCTTTCGATAAAAAAAAAACCCAGGAAGCCAAACGTAAAGGAATCCTTTGTTTCCTCCTTTCTTTTTTCAGATTCGGTCTCTTCTCATCCATCGCTTTCTCCACAGCTTTCGTTCTTCAGCTCTTGTTTCAAATTGGCTAGACAATTTCTATTATCACATAAATCTTTTCAACAAACCTCCATAAAATCCTCAAACTTCAAATTTAATTTATTCTCAAATCTAATCAAATCTCAAATTCAAATTAAATATATCAAACATAAACCAAATAATTTTTTGATAAAAATAAATCAAATACTTTAATTAAAATTATAAGTAAAGAAATTGCATCTTTCAATTTAAAATTAAATGATTATGTATCCTTCTTAATAATAAGGAGAATACTAATGTTATAAAAAAAGGACAATAGTAACATCTAAAATAATTATGTAAACCGTAATTAATTTTTTTTCGAGATGTTGTGAATTCATGATTATTCTTTTTTTTTTTTTTGATCAAAAAATTTATTCAAAACAGCCAGAAATGGATATGTACTTGTAATAAAAAAAAGAAATGGATATGTACCAAATCAAAAATACGTTTTTTATTAAAAAAAATCAAAACTACCTTTAATAAATAATAATTAATGTTAACATCCAATCATATTATCACAGCAATTAAGTTTTTCGTGATCTTAGTGTTATAACTTAAAACTGTTTTCTGATAAAAAAATATTAAAACTGTTTATTTCCTCCTGATACAAGAGAGTTTAAGCTGAATTTGTTTAAGAAAGCAATCCTATTTAAAATCTTAATAAAAAAGAATGAAAAATTATAATACTCCCTCCGCTCCTAAATATAAGACCTAATTGACTTTTTTGGAAAATCCTAAAAAAACAAAATAAGTTAATTATAAATTGATGGTTTACCTAATTTTTCCCTTAGACTAGTATATTTTACTTATAAACTAATGAATAATCTAAAAATATATCAAATATGTCATAATTTAATAACCTATTTTTTAACCTTAATCTCTCCAAAAAAAAGTCACCTAGGTCCTTATATTTAGGACCGGAGGTAGTATAAGACAACTTGTAGGAAAACTCCTTTTTTTAATAAGAGAGAGAATCAGGAAGCACAAAACCTACACTATAAAAATATGTTCAAATTGAAATCAAAATGTTTAAAAATGGCTTTGTTTAAGAAAAATTAAAAGGATTTAATCAAAAAAAAAAAAGAAAAAAAATAAAAGGATGACAAAAGCTTCAAAATCTTTTTTTTTATAACAGCTTCAAAATCTTTTTTTTATATAACAAAGCTTCAAATTCTTTTTTTTGATTACAACAAACTTGAAATTCTATAACAAAAGATAATACAATATTTTTACTAATGGATAAAAAAAACTGGATAAAAAAATATTTTTACTAATGGGTAGCTGGTTGAGCTAGTAAGTGAGCTCCATAAGGATGAGAACGCATGTTCGAATCCCGAGAAGCTTTTCATTAAGAGAGGGACAACCATCCTATGTGGGCAACACTCCTACCCCTCGAGTCCGGATTTTTTTTATCAAAACTCGTTAACAAGAAAAAAAAAAGATAATACAATATCTTTGTGTCGGATAAAATTATATTTAAAATTTTAATTTTAAATATAATAAAAGAAATGAATTTTTTTTGGTCAATAAAAGAAATGAATTTGCTTAAAATAGAACAAGACTGACCACATAACCGGTAAATTTGAAAAGGTTTATCAATTTAGAACTTTTTAATTAATCATTTTAAGGTTTTTTAGCATTTTTTTTACCATAAGGTTTTTTAGTATTTAAAAATTATGTTTAAGGTTTGGGGTGAATTATGAAATTAAAGGCAGAATTTCGATGAGGACGAAAGGAGAAGAAGTACAGATAAAACTTTAGAGAAATGAAATAAAACGTGAGGAAAGAGTCAAATGTGGGAGATTATTTCTGATAAAAAAATGTGGGAGATTATCATAAAAAATGTGGGAGATTGAGTTTGAATCATTCTCGGTTTTTGAAGCCAAGTCAAGATAACTCTCTAAAATTTCGCAGCTCTTAAAATAATACGTTGCCTTATGCCCTTATCCAAACACTTGGGTAACTTTTCACTCTATCACACCCCACTAAGCTTGCAATACTTGCCACGCCACTTTCCACCAAACCCCCATATATTCCTTCCTCTCTTATTTATTACTCCCTCCCATATATTCCTTCCTCTCTTATTTATTACTCCCTCCCACTGCATTTATCTCTCACTCCCTCTCCCACTCTCACTCTCACTCAATTCTTCTTAGCTTTCTCTTCTATAGGTGTGTGTGGAATAATCAATTCAACATCATTCAAGAAAAGTAGTAGAAAATAACTGAATAACGTAACACATAATTAGAATTATACCATATTAGTGATAGTATATGATATAGTAAGAATTATATATGGAAGGGCAAGAGTACACATCATCAGGGGTGAACTTGGGGCAGTCAGGTGGGTTCAAAAGGAAATTGAAGGGAAGATTGAAGGAAACGTTATTTCCAGATGATCCATTCAGGCAGATTAGGGAGGAGAAGACGAGTAGAAGGAGAGTGTTGAAAGGGTTACAATACTTTGTGCCAATATTTGAATGGCTTCCCAAATATAAATTTCGTCTCTTCCTCTCTGACCTCCTCGCGGGACTCACCATCACCAGCCTCGCCATCCCTCAGGGCATTAGCTATGCCAAACTCGCCAATATCCCTCCCATCATTGGCCTATGTAAGCATTCACTTTCATATTCATGTTCATATTCATATATATGCACTCTATCATTATCATATTCACTTTGATCTTTTATTTAGTATTATGCATGTATTTAATGGGATAAAGTTGGAATCTGGTTGGATTTCAAGGAAAGATTATTAATAGTTTTAAGTTTTCCTTATTCGATGTGAAAGATATAGGAAGTTACCTATTAAATTTGTTTGATATTTTATTTGGAGAAAGATGAAAAGTGATCGATGCTTGATTTGATCATTTAGAGAAGAAATAATTGAAATTTAAGATATTTTTTTTTTATGTTGGAGGGAAATATGCTGAAAGTGACATGTTTTAGATTTTCGTAGAGTTTACATCATTGAATTTTGTTTTTACATGAAAGTATGAATTTATCATTCATTTTTGTTATTGAATACATAGAGAATGGTACATATTTTTTTTTTGATACAGAGAGAATACTACATATTAAACAGTAATAGAATAAAAATGTATTCAGATACGGCGTTTGTTCCGCCCATTATATATGCGATATTTGGGAGCTCAAGGCACGTGGCGGTGGGGCCCATTGCATCATGTTCGATGATAGTATATCAGAACATATCGAGTGTAGTATCTCCGGACGAGAATCCTGTCTTGTATCTTCATTTGGTTTTCACGGCTTGCTTCGTCACTGGTGTCTTTCAGGCTGCTCTTGGTGTTTTAAGGTCTCACTACTTTACTAAACACTAATGCTGCACCCTTAATTAATTATAGGGAAAATTAATTACAAGTCTTGTTTAATTAACATAATTAGTTGAAGGTCTCACGAGTTGTTATTTGAGGTCATTGTTATTGCTAACTCTAGAAGTTGTCATTAATTACAACTGTACTCGTGGTACCTCACATTAATTATGTTTTTTACATGAGACATGTAATTAATTTTCCTTTATATAGTGTTCCGCATTTATGCACATTATTCACATGTTTTATGAATTAATTATATTAAATGGCGCACATACAGGCTAGGGATATTAGTGGATTTCTTTTCGCATTCAACTATTACAGGCTTCATGACTGGAACAGCCATCATTCTATCATTCCAGCAATTGAGGGGCATATTTGGCCTCAAACATTTCACCACTAAATATAACGTCCAAGGTGTTATTAGTGCCATTTGGAAATACAGATCCGAGGTTTGTATCAAAATTTGTATACGTACTTCAAATTAATTCCAACAAACATGGAGCGTAGAAGTATAACCCATTGAGAAAGAACAAGAATATGAAATGATTGTAATATAATTAAGCGCTTTTTCTTTTTGTAAACAGATAAGGTGGCAGACTACTGTTCTGGGTGTTGTACTTCTTGTTTTCTTGCAGTTCACAAGATTCGTGGTAAGTTCTGACTTTCCCAATTGCATTATGCATAAAGTAGACGAGAAAGCACTTTGTTTTGAACTTTAATTTTGTCTACACATTTGTGAACTCTAACCCGTTTGTGTCATTTAAAATGATTGATCTGGCTATTGTGGACTCTAACCCGTTTGTGTCATTTAAAATGATTGATCTGGCTATTGTTTCTCTTTATTTTGTCACCTTGTGTCCAACTTTTTATAATAAGCATTAAGTTTCTAATTATAAGAGCCAGTTAACTTTTTGTAGAGATTATGGAAGAAACGTAGACACATAAATCTTAATATATCATGTAATTAAATTATATGTGATAACTTATAAGTGAAATAACTTACTTTTGATGAAAAACGAAATATAAAAAATTTCAAGTGGTGTATTTCGCATTATTTATTTATTTTATATAAGTTAACCGCTCTTATAATTAAAAATGAATGAAGTATATCATTTATGTGTTTTGGAGTTCATGGCTTGGTTCAAATGTCTCTTCCAATTCCAAAACTAGAACTCGTGACATAGAGATCTTTGTCACTCTCTCCTTCTCCTCTCCCTCTTCATGTCTATTCGAACCCGCAACCAAGTGGGAGCAACATTTGCTCAATCACCAACTTGTTGCCACATGGGTCATGAATACAGACCTCGTGACATAGAGATCTAAAAGGCCTCAATATACAACATGATAAGACTAACTCCATTTGCAATAAATTTATATTTCTGGACACCATTTTTCTTACATTCATCCAGTTAAACGTTGACCAAAAAAAAAATCCAGTAAAACATGATGTCTGTACGTGCATATGAATATACTCAACACAAATAGTGGCCGACACTTGTTGGAGCACTCAGATCCCATAATCCATGAAAACTATTTATCCATATACAATCTTAGATAGCATGGGCAATTCTCAAAATTCTTGCTTTAGTATGTGAAGATGAATACCAAAAACTCTTTTGGGTACCGGCAATGGGTCCAATCCTCACAGTCGTGATTTCTGGCGTTTTCACCTTCCTTGTCAATGGCCCTGAACATGGAATTCAAATTGTGAGGATCCATATCTTTTCAATTTTTTCATACATATATGTTTTAGAAATAACTTTTAATTAATATACATGTGGCACTTGATTTTAGGTGGGTCACTTGGATAGAGGAATCAATCCTCCTTCCATACACTTGTTAAACTTTGACCCTCGCTATTTACCAGCGGTGTTGAAAGCTGGCTTACTCACAGGCATTTTGTCATTGGCGGTAAAAATTAACTAACCCATTTTGACATCACATAATTGTGATCATCATCATCATTAATTAACTCATCATGTAATTACATTTAATATATTTTACAAATAATATTCAGGAAGGAATAGCTATAGGAAGGAGCTTTGCTGTGATAGATAATACACCTCACGATGGAAACAAAGAGATGATATCATTTGGCCTCATGAACCTTTTCGGCTCTTTTACTTCATGCTACTTGACTAGTGGTACGCATATACTCTCTCCATCACTAAATATAAGATTTAATTACCTAATTTTATTATTTATTATATTAAAGATGACAAACGTGTTAATTAAAATCACAAAATATTATCAAGTCACTCTAACTATTACCCTCCCTATCTTGTTTAGAATTAATACTGTGTGATCAATTTATGTATTTTTTTATACTCTATATATATATAGAGAGAGAAATTTTGAGAAAAAATAGATAGAGATTTACTTATATATTTAGGAAAAATTTGACTCCCTAAATAGTCTATAGGCTATATATATAGAAACAGAGAGTATAAAAAAAATACATAAATTGATCACATAGTAATAATTCCCACGTAGTTGAGCAAATCAATGAGGAAAGTATATGTAAATACACATTGTTAGCTTAAGTTGCATCTTTTTTTCAGGGCCATTTTCCAAGACTGCAGTGAATTACAACGCAGGGTGTAAAACAGCCTTCTCAAACATAATACAATCGATTTTTATAGCATTCACACTTCAATTCCTAGCTCCTCTTTTTGGTTACACTCCGTTGGTGACTTTATATATTATATCTGCAATGATTAGCCTCCTGGATCCCAAAGAGTTCATCCATCTCTACAAAGTTGACAAATTTGATTTTGTCATTTGCATAGCTGGCGTTCTAGGTGTCTCCTTCGTAAGCATGGACTTTGGTCTCGCCTTGTCAGTGAGTACTTCATTTTTGTTTTGATTCTTCTCTGTCAACTATATATAATTACTCCATTTCATATTAAGACAAAAAAATTGATTTTTATTTAAATGTTCTATTTAATATTAGGGTAATGACCCTATTTTGCCCTTCAAGTAACCACCCTGAACCACTGGGTACCCTAAACTAACATCGAGTACAATTTGTAACCAAAGTGGTCCAATTTTACCCTCTGACCAAATATGTTGTTAACACATGGAATGTAATGTTGACTCGTAGACAACACGTGTCCACATTACATTGGTCAGATGGTAAAATTGGACCTTTTGGTAAAATTGTCGCTGATGTTAGTTTAGGGTGCCTAGTGGTCCAGGGTGGTTATTTGAAGGTCATAATAGGGCCATTGCCCTTAATATTATATTGATGAATAGAAGAAATAATTACTAATTGGTTTGGCTAATTAAGCTGATTGGTTGGCTAATTAAGCTGATTGGTTGCTGTTTTGTGAATTAATGGGGTCTTAATTAATTGTAAGGTGATTCTTGCTCTGTTGAGAGCACTCTTGTATGTGGCTCGACCTGCCAGTTGTATGTTGGGAAGGTTACCAGATTCAGGTTTATATCGTGATGTAGAACAGTATCCAAACGCATCAAAGATGCCTGGCATTTTAATCATACATATCGGTTCTCCTCTTTACTATGCAAACTCCAATTATGTCAAAGAAAGGTAATTAATTAATCTCATTTTACATATGTGTGGCTAGATATACTCCCATAAATCAACGAACATATATTTCATCATTTAATGTATGCACATACATTTTGATTTTATTAGGATTTTGAGATACATCCAAACTGAGCAGGCCTCTGAACATCCGGTTGAGCACCTTATACTCGATTTTTCAGGTGATTCATTAATTCATCTACCTAATGGCAAAACTGTTTGGGGTATACATAAATTACACTAACTGCTCTCATATTATATAACCGAAGCAAATGAAGAATACATATTGGTGCCTATGTTTTCGTATTGTTGATTGCATTTTATCCAATTATAGGGGTGACATCGATTGATATGACTAGCATCAAAGGATTGTTGGAGACACGTAGAGTATTGGAGAAAAGGGATATACAGGTATATGTCTAGATTTTAAACACACACACACATATATATACTATATTATGTCCGAGAGACACGTAGAGTAATATTGGAAAAAATATATATAAATAATAGGTATATCCACATTTTACATATAGATAAATATTTCATATACATATTATTTACTTTCCGAATTTACTTAAATTAGTCAACTGAATTTTGCAGTATATAGCCATGACAGTTGTGTTACATGCAACATATATACAATTGTCTACATATATCAATGTGATTGACCTTACATGTTAAACACACTCTATACATATTATTTGATAGGTATTGATAGTGAATCCAAGACAGGAGGTGGCAGAGAAGCTAGTGGCATCTCACTTTGTGGACACAATTGGGAGGGAGAGTCTCTTCTTGACTTTAGATGATGCAGTGGAGGCGAGTCAAAATTCTCTCCAAAAAACAAAAAAAATTAGTGATCAAGCACCTGATAATGTCTAATTCAGTCTGTTTTTCATCAACATAAGTATGCTGATGTATCGCTATGGCAAGCTAACTTTGCAACATTCGTAGCAGCATGTATTGCTTATTTTGCTGTGAACTCAGGAACTTCCTATTTGCGCGGATATCACTTCTCTTTATCATGTCCATCGCAAAGTAGTACTAATTAATAAAGTTGTCGAATGGAAATAAATTAAAACAGGGTTTATAAATCAAATTGTAAAATCATCAATACTCCTATCATGACTGTAGTTACGACGCGTTTGTTATTTGTATTTGTGATCTGATCACGCTTTTTTCTTAATGCACATATTAAGTGAGTGCATATGGTTAAGATGTGTCCCACAGAATTAGCTTCACAGTTTCTAATGAGATCTGATGCATCAGATTCAACGTTTGTAAACATCAAATACCACCTAACACTGAGCAAGATATATATACTCTGCTAGTGTAAAAAAAAAAATCTCTCCAACGATATTTAGGAAATTCACACAATTTACTTATACAAAATTTGCCTTGCTTCACCACCATGCATTAAATTGTGTCAATTGTTAGGATGTCCAAATTTAGAGTGATCGCTTGTTGAATTCTGTACTTCGTTGAACAGCTCACTCAGCTTTAATGTTGCATAGAAGTGTAAAACAGTCCTGATTTTTTCCTAAGTAACTAAACAGCCTTTATTTCGTTATTTACTTCATTACTGACTTGTCATTGATCTGTCTTTTTGAACTGACTTATCTTCTGCAGTCTGCTCCGCAAAATTTAGATGTGTTCATGGCATGTTTGTCTTTATTAAAATAACAACAGATTGGACAAATTAAGGTCATTGAAGAACTTGCAAATAACATAGGATTTCTGGCTGATAATCAAACTCTTTAATGAATTCTAGCATCTCTCATGTTCTAGTGAAACTAAATTTAATCACAAGATGGCCTGTTTTGTTCTGATAAAAAAAGATGGCCTGTTTTGTAAATGTCTCCTTTGATTGGACAATTAAGCAGGGACGTCTTATATGGTCTTATATGGGCTTTGTGAATTTTATTGGACTCTGGCTGCTTATTCGGCTTCTTGCATGATAACATTTTGCTTTGTTACATTAGCTCTGGATTAATCGGAAGGGTAAATTTTGGCTATTTTTTTTTTTAAAATGATGGCGTTACCTTCATATCCAAATCAGTAATCACAATACTTGGGGAACTTCACCAAAATAAGTAAATATCTCTGCAGGAGGTCACGTCATATTATTAATTCTAGTCCCTGACATTGTTTCAGCTTTTCCTAACCATGTATCCATTCTATTCGTTGCTTAATGAGTAAGAAAGCTTCTTTTAATATCTTTTTGCTTATTAGTTTTCTGATTTTACTGACCATAATTTTCTTGCATCATATTCTTCTTGAATGCTTTTCCAGAGGTTTGCTAATTACCTGTTCCCCAGCTTTACTCTGTGGTTAGATTTAACCAACACTAATTTTATCCCATGAAAACTAGATCATTAAACTTAAACCTATCCATTAAATAGAAGTTCAGAACATTAGATATGAGGAAATTTAGCCTGAAATGACTAATATGATCAGTTGTTGAGGACCACTTGGGCTTGTATTTTCCAGACCTCAATAACTTTTCATTGTAGATCTGTAAGAGTGTGGTAGTATAATGGTCATGAACCTATCTGGCCCAATATTCTACTTACCTACATAGCTCAACATTTTCCTCACTAATTTTTTCTTTTAAGAGAAGGAAGGACTCATCTCATTACGTAAGACTTGATTCCTTAAAACACTACATAATTTTGCTTTGATCTTAAAGAAGAAATTTTCGTTTTAACTTCGAAGTCACTTTGACTAATTAGGCCATCTTTTACATCTCCTTTTTATTTCTTTTTACCACCTTGTCATGAAGTGTGAAAAAAGGACAAATAAACATTATTTCTTTTTATCTCACTTTTTATTTATGAGTGTTCTGCTCATACTTATAAATGGCTATGAAGAAGGGAAGATGACAGTGCGGCAATAATGCAGATATTTAATTCCTGAAACCTATACTCACAGTGGTTAGCTGATTTCATTGATTATTTACAGTCTCATGCATTCACATTTTCCCACACAGTACAGTCCTCCCTCCCATTAATTGCAATCTCTTCACTACATTTTACTAGCATCCTACATCAATATCCCAATCCTCTCATCAGTAATATTAAAATTATACTACCTCCGGTCCCTAATGTAAGAGTTAGCCGCCAAAAAAACGCTTCTTAAGAAAACATGTGAATGTTAGTTGGATGTCTGGAGTTAATGCTTCTTTTCCAAAATTGCCCATATTTATTATGGTACTTTTAAGAGAGAGAAATACATAACCATTAATAAATATGAAAGAGAATTAGGGGTAAAGTAGGAAAAAATGCATTAAATGAGGAGAGAATGTGGGGTGAGCTCTTACATTAGGGACCAAAACCATTCAAATTTGGGCTCTTACATTAGGGACCGGAGGGAGTAAGTTATTCTACCCAAAATACTTATATGATCCTGTATTTATCTTTTCCTTGTATGTATCAAGCAATTTTCATGCTGATACAAAAAAAAAAAACTGTATTCTCACATGATTTGTGACACGGGCACACGAAAACGGGAGTGCTGATATGCTGATATCATACTACTGTTTATAACATTGTGCGTTTATACGCTCCACAACTTGTTGCTGGTTGTCACTGACACACATCAAAATGAATCTCAATTATATATACCACACATGCACATAACATTTTATATGCGTGATGTATATGTAATGGTGTATAATCATTTACTAGCCATCAAAGCACAATTTCTGACTTTCATGTACCTTTACTTTGATTCTTTTTTCCAGATGGTAAGTTCATATTGAGGGATCTCAATAGGGGAATGTGGTTTAGAAAATCATGAAGCTATCTCTCTTAATAGTAAGTATAGTCTCTTGTGATGGATTCATTCCTTTAAACTTATGATCATTACACGATAGCAAAATGAGTTTGCAAGCAGGAAAAAACACACAACCACTCCCATTATACGGAAAACTCTCATGTCACTATTACTAGGACTAATGTGCTATGAATTTGTGAGCTTATTAGCTCAATACGCGGCTGTAACAACTGTGTGTGTGAGAATGGAGCAAGAAACAGGAGAAGTTAGTTTTTGTTGTGACGTGCCGACAAATTCATGGGTTGTATCCCTCACCAGCTGTCACTTTCAAAATCAGGCATGAGGACAAAACAGGGAACTAGTTTAATTATTTACTACTGCTTCCATGTGGGGTGTGGGGTTCTTCTTCTGCCTTTTACTTTTTATTTCTTTCCCTTTTTCCTTTTTTGAAGATGAACCATTTCTCTGTATCATATATCAATTATCAAGTCTATAATTAATGCCCAAATGTACCATGCATTAGTTCTTAATCTCTGGCTAATCTGTAACCTAGAGATATTGTGAACTAAACCCTTTACTATAAAGGGTTAGGGGGGAGTAAAATAAAGTTACATACCACACCATCTGGTTAATGGTTAATGCAATGCCGTGTCCATAGACTTTGTCTCATAACAGAATCCCAACCCATTCCTAAATTGATGGCTTTAGATTCGTGGGATCCAACAGCCTTGGACTTTTTATCCCTCCCTTGAAATCTTGTACTATATAGTATTACTTTTTTTCACCAAAATTGTATAGAATAGTTTATTTCGTCGATAAACAATTACCAAGTGTCAATTTTGCTAACAAATAATAAAAAGTACATTAATTAATTTAATTTTTTGAAAACTAATTCATCAATATTTTTCCAAAATAATTTGTTTATGTTATAAATTAATGTGTTATATAATAATATACCATATGGTCAAAAAAATATAATAATATACCACATTTATCATGATCAAGTACATTAATTAATTTATTTAATCTTTCCAAAAAAAGTGAACCATATGCTATATATATTAACGAACAGTAGATGGTGACTATTGGGAGCAGTGTTGTAAGAATCGGTCTAGACCGAGGATCAGATAGGTCAAACCGTCGACCACTTCATATATCATCTCAATAATTATTAGTTTGACTGTCGGTCTAACCAATGATTGAGGCATTAGTGTTGAACTGTGACTCGAAGCTCTCTTTGGCTCGCCTTCCGGTACAACACTAGTTGAGAGCAGTATTTCTTAATAATATATTTTGAAAAATTGATGTGCCCATTCATGTGTGTAGTTTTTTATTTTTTTTTAATTTATTGATTTTTATTCTTCCCTTAGCACAAAAGGTTTCTCCGGGCAAGGAAATGATAGAGCCTTTCACGTATTAACATTGGAAGAGTTGAAGAGGTTTGAGGAAATAATAAGGAAACCAACCTTACTATTTTGATAAGAGTAGTGTTTTGATTGTGAGGCTTTTTAGCATGATTTTAATATGTATAGTCCTTTTTTATTATACCATAATCTGAAAAAATAAAATAAAATCGAGTGTATATAATATTGTTAGAATCTTAAGTTTTGATGAAAACTAAAATATGAAAGAACTTAGAAAGTAATAGGTGAACATAGAATCCTAAGTAAAAGTACAACCGGATGTGGACTTACTTCCGGATAGATTAGGACTAGTGCTCGCGGATAAATGTCTCATCCCCCAGCGGCAGCAAGAAATTCACTTAGGAATTAACTTAGTCCATGAGCACTAGATATACAAAATCCTAAGACTAAGTTAAGATTCAACCGGAAGTGAATTTGCTTCCTGTTAGACTTAGACTGGCGCTGGCTGTTGGAATAGATAACCCTAAGCGTCAGTGAAAATGAGCAACGTCCAGTAGAAGTGCTTCCGATAGCTCAGTGACTAGCGCTGGCTGTTGGATTGAATGAACACTGAGCGAGAGTGAGTAATAGTGAACAAAATCCTTCATCCAGCGGATTTACTTCCGGATGGAGAAGTGCTTCCGGATGCAAGGAAGACCTCTTAGACTAAGAACACTCCCACTGCATGTAACTATATGTTAATACTGTCAGACTAACACTCAGTGCAGCACACTAAGTAGAATTGCTTCCGGATGTGAACCTGCTTCCACAAGCAATCAGAATGTCAGAGTGTTCAGAAATGCAGTGTCAGAATGCTTTTGTCAGAGCAGAGTTGTCAGAGCTACTTTTCAGAGATAAAGCAAGTCAACCCTGCTATGCATTGATGAAGCATTAATTGGGCAAACGGTAACATGGGAAAAACGGCCATATTCAAACGGCTATCCCACCTACCAAGAGTCAGAATGGTTGAAGAGTATATAAAGGAGCTCAACCTCATTTATGAAGCTAACAATTATCTTTGAATATTCTTGAGAGAAGTTAGAGCGAGAAACTAAGAACATCTTCAAGCATTCAAAGCTGCCCAGAAAAGTAAAGAGCATTTAACACATCGAGTGATCCTTTTCATCTACATATTCTATACTCTTTGTTGTTAAGTCTCTTTCTGTTATAAGAGCATTGATTGTACTTAAGTGTGTAACACTATCTGTTCTTTAAGAGAACTTAGTCAGAAAAATCCTTTAAGTGTAAAGGTAAACCCCTTGCTCGGTGTGAGGGGGAGCTAGTTAGAAAGGTTACAAGTGAGCCTTGTGTAAAACTTGTAGTTGTAAGGTTGCAAGTGATCCCGTCCAAAACTTGCGGTTGTAAGGTTTCAGGTGAACCCGATTTAAAACCTGAGATATAGTGGAACTCGGCCTGGGTGGTTGAGAATTGGACGTAGGTCAGGTAGACCGAACCAGTATAAATCTTGTGTTGGTTTTATTTGAGCATTTATTATTGTAGCACAATTCACCCCCCCTCTTGTGCATCCATTACTTTCATTTGGTATCAGAGCAGGTCTTTCTCACTAGATTCCAACGAATCCAGAAAGCAAAGATCTTGTAATGGATACTGACTACTCTTTACCAGACGTCTCTATTCAGCCCAACAAGCCTCCAGGCTTTGATGGGTACAACTATCCATTCTGGAAGTTTAGGATGGAGACTTATATCAAGTCAAGTGACATTAGACTCTGGGATGTAATCGAACGTGGGGATCACACTCCCTTAGATGATGATGGCTTTGCCAAGGCGAGAAGCAGTTACACCCCTCAGGACTATGCCCTAGTCCAGCTAAACTATAGGGCCATGCACTACATCCAGTGTGCTCTCAGTCCCAAGGAGTTCCACATGATCAGTCACCACAAAAATGCTAAAGATATGTGGGAGGCTCTTGAGGCTGCTCATTCTGGAACCAGGGGAGTGAAAGCAAGACGTGTTGAGATGTTAGTGGAAGAATTCCACAAGTTCGCCATGCTTAGCCCCACTGAGCCTATCAGAGAACTAGAGCTCAGATTCACTCATCTCATCAACAATTTGGCCTCGCTGGGTAAGGACATTCCTGAAAGGGAGCAAGTGAGCAAGATACTAAAGATCTTGAAAGGTGACTGGATCACCAAAGTGACTATCTTACAGGAAGTCCAGGGTGAATCAACTAGTTCCATCACCGCTTTATTTGGCTCCCTGGCTGAATATGAGCCTACACTGCTAGCTCAGAGAGCTCCTCTAGCCTCATCCAAGGCCAAAAATCTTGCCCTTGTTGCTCCCAACAAGGAGACTGAAGATGATGATGAGGATGATGAGGAGGAAATGGATGATGAGGAGATGGCTATGATGGTGAAGAAGTTCAGAAAGTTCTTCAGAAAGAAAGGAGGCTTTCAAAAGGGTGACTCCAGCCAAAGGAGGGGTTACAAGAAGGAAAAGGCTCCTGTGTGTTTTGAATGTAAGAAGCCTGGCCACTTCAAGGCTGAGTGTCCCAGCCTGCAGAAGTCAAAAGGCAAAGACAAAAGGAAGGCCTTTGTATCTTCTATCTGGGTGAATAGCTCGGATGATGAAGCAAGTGATGAGGAAGAGGTAGCCAACCTCTGCCTTGTAGCCAAAGAAGATGATGAGGAAGCATCTTCAGAACTTGACCTCACCCACGAAGACAATGAGGTAACTTTCTCTGAACTGCAAGAGGCTTACAATGAGGTTCATGAAGAATTCTCTCGATTGTGTAAAGACTATAAAGTGTTGAAAACCAAAAAGGAATCACTTGAGTCCAAGGTGGACTCACTGAGTGAAGAGCTAGCGGAAGCTAGAAAGCTTCCGGTAGTGATGGATGGCCAGGGTTCTCTCCAAACAGAACCCAATGCCTCAACACTTGAGAGCTGCCCCAATTGCAGCAAAATCTCAGCTGAGAAAGACAAGCTGCAAATGCCCTGCAGAAGTTTACAAATGGCTCAGAAATGTTAAATATAATTTTAATGAATCAAAGGGCATATAGGGATAGAACTGGCTTAGGATATACTCCTAGAGGGAAGAAGTGGGTGGAACCAAAAGTAAAGCCCTACTTAAAGTTCTTCCATAAAGCCACTAGTCATAGCTCCTCACCCTTCAGCTTCTGTAACTATTGCAACAGGAAGGGACACTCCACGTCCACCTGTAATGCTAAGAAGCATGGAGCAAGTAGCTCCTACAAATGGGTCCCTAAAGGAACCAAGGCAACAAAGGATCCTCCACCTGCAAAGGAAACTAAGAGAGGACAAGGATCTCGAGCTTGGAATCATTCCAAAGGGAAGACCCAAGAGTCCAGAGCCAGCACTAGGCCAGAGGCTCTGAATAATCACAAGCCCAAGGTCAAGGATGACTCTAGACCAAGGGCATTGAAAACTAATGATCGAGGACCCAAGAAAGATTGGGTACCTAAGTTCACTTGATTTTTCCAGGTGTGTCTCAAAGCATCCGAGAACAAGAAATGGTATATTGACAGCGGATGCTCGAGACATATGACTGGAGACAGAGACAAGTTCAAATCTCTGGTGATCAAAGATGGAGCCACAGTAACCTTTGGAGGAAATCAAAGTGGAAAGATCACTGGAGTTGGAGAGGTCGGACCAATAAAAGATGTCTACCTAGTGGACGGTCTCTGTCACAACCTGCTAAGCGTCAGCCAGAGCACAGACAAAGGAAATTGGGTAATTTTTGATTCACATGAGTGCATAATAGTTGATAAGCAGGATCTAAATTTAGATAAGGCCAACTTAAAATGCAAACTTAAGGCAAATAGAAATGGAAACCTATATACTTTAGACTTGTGCCAACAACTAGAAGAAAAATGTTTAATATCTAGTGATGAGAATAGTTGGCTTTGGCATAAGAGACTAGCTCATGTTAATTTTACTCAACTCGACATGCTAATTAAAAGGGAGCTAGCTATAGGTATTCCATCGTTTAAAGTAAAGCATGATTTTATCTGTGAATCCTGCCAAAGAGGAAAGCAAACAAAGTCCTCGTTCAAAACCAAGAAGAGAGTCTCCACCAGCAGGCCCTTGGAACTAATCCACATGGATTTGGTTGGGCCAGCAAGAGTGAAGAGCTTGGGTGGAAACCTATATGCTCTAGTGGTGGTGGATGACTATTCAAGGTTCACCTGGACTATGTTTCTTGCCTCTAAGCAAGATACTTTTGATGCCTTTGTTGTCCTGGCTAAGAAAGTGCAGAATGAGAGAGAGCTCAAAATCACAGCCATAAGGACAGACCATGGAGGAGAATTTGAGAACCATAGCTTCTCAGAGCTATGTGAACAAAATGGCATAGAACACAACTTCTCAGCTCCTAGGACCCCTCAACAGAACGGAGTGGTCGAGAGAAGAACAGGGTTCTGACTGAGATGGCTAGAAGCATGCTCAACGAGAAAGAGGTTTCTCAAGTGTTCTGGGCGGACGCTATGAGCACTGCTTGCTATATCTCTAACAGAGCCTATGTTCGCAAGGGACTGGATAAGACTCCCTATGAGCTGTACAAAGGGAGGAAGCCCAACATCAGCCACCTGAGAATATTTGGATCAAAGTGCTATGTACACAACAATGGAAAGGTGATGCTACCAAAATTTTGATAAAAATTCCGCAAGTGTACGGATCGTATTTTAGTAAAGTGGTAAATCAAGGTCGATCCCACAGAGACTCAGACAATTAATAACTAGGCATTAGATCTCCTATTTTCATTCAAGTTGAGTAAACAAGAAAATTTGATTTTAATTACCTAATAGCTAATAAAATAAATAAAACAAAATATTCACACAAAAGAAATTCACGAGTCAAAAGAACAACCTAGAGCCACTAATCCCTTATCTGCTTCTTAGATTTTATTCCCCACTAAATTAATTATGAATTAATCCAACTAGCTAATCTAGAGTACTAGTGTCTATAAATGCCTTTCGGTTTCCACCTATATCCTTGCCTAGCTTAATTACACAATGTCTTGCACTAATTTACTAAGCCAATTAATATCGGTACCGCTCTAATGTGACTATGTAGGGCTTCTAGGTATATGTCTATCCTAGTCGCAAATCAGATAAAAATCCAATCCTACACTATTTAATCCCATGGTCTATTTAAAATTCCCTCTTTCAAGTCCAATTCTAAATTCCCTAAACATGTCTAATGGTGATCAAGCACTAAACAAGTTAACCAATAATAGCAAAATTAAATAAACTAAATCAAATTAACCATGACTAAATAGTGGGAAATAAAATACTAAGTTACAAACAAGTTCATAGTACTCTAGGTTGTAAAAGAAATTAGCCACACATAGGGTTCAACATAAGAATTGGGTGAAAATCCAAAAACATACTACAAGTTCACAAAGGAGTAAGAATTGGACAAGATTGAGGAGCTGCTTCCTTCCTTTTGTGTGTTGATGTCAATGCATATGTGTGTGTGCCTTTGTAGTACGTCTCTGGTGCCTCCTTCTTTTCCTTGCGTCAATAACGTGTGATCTGCTTCCTCTCGTCTTCAATTTCTTCGTGAATCTCGTGTAGGCTATAGGAATTGGAAGAATTATGACCAAGCCTCCCTTTCTCCTCAATTGCATGTGTATATTTATAATAAAATAGTCCAACACCATATTGCCTTTGCCTTGCATGTTAAGTTTCTTTTCTTTCCTTTTCTTGTATGTCCCTTTCTCTTTATTTCCTTTTTCATTAAATATGCATTCATGAAGAGAAAGAAATAGGAAATAATCACAATGACTCAATCACATAATCTCATTAATAGGAAACTTCTCATCAAAATATTTCTTTTAATATATTAAGTTTCCTATTTCAATTAAATTTCATATTTTCCAAAAGAATCACTCATATACTCTCAAATTACTTTCTTTCCAATTCACATCAAAATCACTTAATTATTTAATTCATGACTCCCCAAATACAACAAAATATTTCCTAAAAACCACTAAATATGGGGAGTCATCACACCCCCACACTTGCATTAAATCTTGTCCTCAAGATTTCAAATTGTTAACACATTAGCACAAAAAATGAAATCAAGATTTTATCATCACAAAGTTGAAATCAATTCAAACTCTCAACAATTAAATCCTCTTAAAAATCTCTCTCACCATCCCCAAATGCAAGCAATAAGACAATCAATTTGATAGAGATAAATCACAAAAGTATGTCCCTCACCGGTCAAAGTGTTTACACTCTACTCTCAAAGTATATAGGGGTTGTGTTTCACTCAATTCCATCTATGTAATCCAGCTACCATAGGCTTGTTTATCATCTCGATATCCACTCTTAGCTCCTAGTCCATCAAGATCAAGTTGAAGCATCCTTTGAGGTCAAAAGAAAAAAAATCCTACAAACTCAAAAAAAAAAAAAACAAAGCATCAAATACCAAAACCTTGGGTTGCCTCCCAAGAAGCGCTAAGTTTAAAGTCTTCAGCCAGACTTTCCAAACAAATCCTTAGTCATAAGTATCAAAAACCATAATCACCTCATCTTCATTCCTTTTCAAACAGTATAAGTGATCAATTAAACCAATTACTTGTGCCTTTTCAATCATAGACAATTTCAAAGAACAAGCAATCACTGATTTCAAAGGAATTAGAATATGATCATACAAACAATTAGATGTATGTCTTTCTAAGATTAATGAGTATCCAATAAAATCAATTTGACTCTCATCAGTAAGAGTCACAACAGTAATAGGAGAATGATCCAAAGTAGTTATAGGAACACTCACATCAACATGTATATCAGAATCACAAACATTTGAATTCACATCTTCAACATCAATTAAACACCCATCAATTTCTTCTAAACAAGTTTCAGGCTCTATGACAACCTCTAAATCTTCTTTAACTTCATGGTCATCTCTATCCTCAATTATTGATTTTAACATTTTCAAACAATCTTCTAACCTTTTGAAACTATCCTCTTGCCATTTCAAACTATCCTCTAGCATTATCAAAAATTTACCGGCTAATCTTTCTAATCTGTCAAGCCTTTCTTCTAAACAAGAGTTTACACTATCCTCAAAATTGTTTACTTGAACTCTTGATCCAGAACTATTGTAATATTTCTCATTCCTTTCCAAAAAGATATCGGCTAATCTTTCTAATTTGTCTAACCTTTCAAAACAAGAATTCTCATAATCAATATTTTCTTGAACATGTGAAAAAGACATGAAGGGTGGGTCTATTGCATGTGAATAAGAATCAACATGTGGGTTCCAACACTCATCTTGCTCAAAATTCCAACTAGGCCTAGAAAAATTATCAACATAAGTTTGTTGCCTAGTGAAATCATCTCCTATACAATTTATGGTGGGCAAAAATGGACAATTTCCTGGTACATGATTATTTCCACAGTGATAACATCGATACCATTTATAATAATTAAGCTCCGAAAAGTCCATCTTTCTATTTTTCCAAAGAAAAAAAAAAACTCAAACTAAAACTATTAAAGAATTTCTAATTCTAATTACTAATTGCCTTGAGTCCCCGGCAACGGCGCCAAAAACTTGATGCTACCAAAATTTTGATAAAAATTCCGCAAGTGTACGGATCGTATTTTAGTAAAGTGGTAAATCAAGGTCGATCCCACAGAGACTCAGACAATTAATAACTAGGCATTAGATCTCCTATTTTCATTCAAGTTGAGTAAACAAGAAAATTTGATTTTAATTACCTAATAGCTAATAAAATAAATAAAACAAAATATTCACACAAAAGAAATTCACGAGTCAAAAGAACAACCTAGAGCCACTAATCCCTTATCTGCTTCTTAGATTTTATTCCCCACTAAATTAATTATGAATTAATCCAACTAGCTAATCTAGAGTACTAGTGTCTATAAATGCCTTTCGGTTTCCACCTATATCCTTGCCTAGCTTAATTACACAATGTCTTGCACTAATTTACTAAGCCAATTAATATCGGTACCGCTCTAATGTGACTATGTAGGGCTTCTAGGTATATGTCTATCCTAGTCGCAAATCAGATAAAAATCCAATCCTACACTATTTAATCCCATGGTCTATTTAAAATTCCCTCTTTCAAGTCCAATTCTAAATTCCCTAAACATGTCTAATGGTGATCAAGCACTAAACAAGTTAACCAATAATAGCAAAATTAAATAAACTAAATCAAATTAACCATGACTAAATAGTGGGAAATAAAATACTAAGTTACAAACAAGTTCATAGTACTCTAGGTTGTAAAAGAAATTAGCCACACATAGGGTTCAACATAAGAATTGGGTGAAAATCCAAAAACATACTACAAGTTCACAAAGGAGTAAGAATTGGACAAGATTGAGGAGCTGCTTCCTTCCTTTTGTGTGTTGATGTCAATGCATATGTGTGTGTGCCTTTGTAGTACGTCTCTGGTGCCTCCTTCTTTTCCTTGCGTCAATAACGTGTGATCTGCTTCCTCTCGTCTTCAATTTCTTCGTGAATCTCGTGTAGGCTATAGGAATTGGAAGAATTATGACCAAGCCTCTCTTTCTCCTCAATTGCATGTGTATATTTATAATAAAATAGTCCAACACCATATTGCCTTTGCCTTGCATGTTAAGTTTCTTTTCTTTCCTTTTCTTGTATGTCCCTTTCTCTTTATTTCCTTTTTCATTAAATATGCATTCATGAAGAGAAAGAAATAGGAAATAATCACAATGACTCAATCACATAATCTCATTAATAGGAAACTTCTCATCAAAATATTTCTTTTAATATATTAAGTTTCCTATTTCAATTAAATTTCATATTTTCCAAAAGAATCACTCATATACTCTCAAATTACTTTCTTTCCAATTCACATCAAAATCACTTAATTATTTAATTCATGACTCCCCAAATACAACAAAATATTTCCTAAAAACCACTAAATATGGGGAGTCATCAAAAGGTAAATCTGGGTAAGTTTGATCCAAAAGCTGATGTAGGTATATTCATAGGATATTCCCTTAGGAGCAAAGCATATAGGGTATACAACATGAGAACTAGAATTGTAGAAGAATCAATGCATGTTGTATTTGATGAAACTCCTACATGGGGACAATCCACAGAAGATGATGAAATACTGAATCTTCCAAAGTTACCATCATCTTCTTCACCACCAAAAGAAACACCAGCAAGCAATCCTAACGAAGAAGATGGACTCAGTGATGAACCTAGAGTGCAGACCGTGCCTGATGAGGCACAGTTGCCAACAGCTAGGAGGCATCACAGAGATCATCCTCTTGATCAAGTGCTTGGTGATGTTTCTTCTGGTGTCAGAACCAGAAGACAAGTTCAAAATGAAGTTGAGTTTGGTGCATTTCTATCTCAAGTAGAACCAACTTCAGTTGAACAAGCTCTTGAGGACTGCGACTGGATTATCGCCATGCAGGAAGAGCTAAATCAATTTGAGAGAAGTCAAGTCTGGGAACTAGTCCCTAGGCCGTCTCATCAATCTATAGTAGGGACCAAGTGGGTCTTCAAAAACAAACTAGATGAGACAGGTCAAATCACAAGAAACAAAGCCAGATTAGTAGCCAAAGGATATAACCAAGAAGAAGGCATTGACTATGAAGAAACCTTTGCTCCAGTCGCTAGACTTGAAGCAATAAGGATTCTTCTAGCCTTTGCATCCATGAAGGGCTTTAGGCTATATCAAATGGATGTAAAGAGTGCATTTCTTAATGGCTATATTAAAGAAGAGGTGTATGTAGAACAACCTCCTGGCTTTGAGGATCACAAATATCCCAAACATGTGTATAGATTAAAGAAAGCTTTATATGGCCTGAAACAAGCTCCTAGAGCTTGGTATGAGAGACTCAGCAGCTTTCTGCTGGGCAAGGGTTTCTCAAGGGGCAAACTTGATAATACACTGTTTATCCTTCACAAAGATAGAGATATGTTAATTGTCCAAATTTACGTTGATGATATTATCTTTGGGGCAACTAATGAAAAACTTTGTGAAGATTTTTCTAAGACTATGCAGGGTGAGTTTGAAATGTCTATGATGGGAGAACTCACATTCTTCCTAGGCCTGCAGATTAAACAGAAGAAGAATGGAATCTTCATATCCCAAGCTAAGTACTGCAGAGAACTACTCAAAAAGTTTGGGATGGATGAGTGCAAGGAGTATGACACTCCCATGAGCACCTCTGCCGCACTCGATGCTGACGCAAAGGGTAAATCTGTCAGCCTGCCCATGTACAGGGGAATGATAGGTTCCTTTCTATACTTAACGGCAAGCAGGCCTGACATTCAATTTAGTGTAGGCATGTGTGCTAGGTTTCAAGCCAACCCCAAGGAGTCACACTTAACATGTGTTAAACGTATTTTGAGATACCTTGAGGGAACACAAGAACTTGGTCTTTGGTATCCCAGAGGTAACCAAGAGTTCTTGTGGGCTTACTCTGATTCTGACCATGCAGGTTATAAGACTGATAGAAAGAGCACCAGTGGACAATGCGCCTTCCTTGGTGGTTGTCTGGTGTCTTGGGCTAGCAAGAAGCAAACCTGCGTGTCATTGTCATCCACTGAGGCAGAATACATTGCTGCTGCAAGCTGTTGTGCTCAAGTGCTGTGGCTAAAGAACCAACTGAGAGACCTTGGCTTGGAGTTCCCTGAGGCACCCATCCTCTGTGACAACAGAAGCACAATCAGCCTCGCCAAGAATCCAGTTCAGCACACAAGGACAAAGCACATTGATGTCAGACATCACTTCATCAGAGACCATGTTCAAAAGAAGGATGTCAAAGTGCAATTTGTTCCCACTCAACAACAGCTTGCTGACATCTTCACCAAGCCTCTGGGGGTTGACCAGTTTACTTTCATAAGAGGTGATTTGGGAATGGTAAACCCAAATGAGGTGTAAATTCCATTTATTATACTTGATTGTTTTAAAACTTACAACAGTACTAACTTAGGCATCGGAGTGCCAACATGTGTTCTTGCAGGATCTCAATGTTAAATCTTAAGAAACTGCAACCGGAAGCAAAACCACTTCCGGATGATCATTCGCTGACGCTGGATGATGAAAACAAGAGAGCGCCAGCACCAGTCCAAGAGACGCGTCACTTCAGAAACGTTTCAACTTCCTCTATGAGAAGGTGTGCCCTATCTGACTAGATGAAGCGACACATGTCATAAGGTGCGCCGTTTCAATTAAATTTTTACGTTACCCAATGTGCAAACGTTTGGTTTTCATCTGAAAAAGCATGACCATTTTAGCCTTAGTTACTTCGCCTATAAATAGGGTGTCATTTTTCCACTTTCACTTTTTACTTTCACCACATTCTCTCTGCATAACATATTCCATCTTCATCTGAGTTCTTCGCATTCCTCATACACATCTTGCATTTCATCTCTTTTCACCACCAACCCACACAAAAATGGCCGGATCTCATGAAACAAACCCAGTAACAAAGAAACATTCCTCCTCCAAGAAACACAAGTCAAAATCTGGGAAATCTCGCCATGAACATTCTGGGAAATCTGGGAAAAATGATGAACACCGCGATGAACACCATAGGATTTCTGGGCAAACCCAGGGACAGGATGAACCCACCCAGAATCAGCCTGGAACATCTGGTCGAGTGGCAGAACAGTCAGTGGCTTCTGAGTCTGAGCAAGCTAGGGAAGCCCAGAGAAAAGGAAAGAAGAAGAAGGTTCAGTTCGCTGAAGAACCTTCTTCCAAGAGGAAGAGGGTTGAAGAAGATGACCCCACAGTGTATAGAGATGGGGCTTTGGAACCTGTTGCCTCCAAATTTGAAACAGTTCAACCCTACTTCAACCATGGCCTATTCATTGACTTAGCCATGATTAATGGACTAGGGTTTCCCCACCTGCGCCCTTTCTTGGAGAAGTATATGGGCTGGCTAGGAATCGACCAAGACTACAATGTCAACGTCCTGCGAGTCTTCTATCAATCTCTCTCTGGCAAAGTGAAGTACAAGAAGGTTGATGGGAAAGAGCAAATACACAGACTCTCCTTCACTGCCACAGTAAGGGGGAGAACCTTCAGGTTCACCTAGAGGACATTGAACGAGATGATGGGGATCACAGACGAGCGCATGAATGAGTGGATGTATCCTGAGGCGCTCAGGTACAGCAAAGAGGAACTCGTGAAGCTGTATGGCACCGATGGGAAAAAGGTGTCCAAAATGTCTGACTCTGACCGATTGCTGTACTATGTTTACTCCCGGATGATGACTCACAAAGGGGGTAACTTCAATGAGTTCGCCAATATAGACAACCCATGGTTCCCCAGAATCCTCTCCCACCAGCCAATCAACCCTGGCCAGTTGATATGTCTTGAGCTTCAGCGCTGGATAACTAATGACAAGTCTGGCTATCTTCCGTATCCCACCATCATTGCCTTCCTCCTTGAGAAGCATCTGATCAAGGCCACATCTGCTGTGGAGGAAGAAAATGTCAAGTGTAAACCTGTGGGAGCAACCAATATTGGGAAGATGGGGATCAAGTACTTGAAGGCCCCTAAGCCCACTCGCTCAGGATCTCAAGCGGGTAGCGCCTCTGGAACTTCAGCCCCCTCGACATCTGGTGCAGGGGATCAGGAAGTGCACTCCCATGCTGGGCCAAGCCGTGCTGCAAGAGTGTCAGCTTCTGTCAAAGCCTTTGCCGAGGAAGTTAAGGAGGAACTTCTCTTTAGACTGCCTGAATCCTTGGTAGGCCCTCTCCGTGCTGAGTGTGACATTGGCTTCCAGCGGCAAGGGGAGCGAATTCAGAGGCTCGAAGACAGGGTAGGCCAGATTGAAAACCACATTGCCAGGGTGGATGCAAAACTTGACCTCATTCTCCAGCACCTACAAATTCCCCAACCATCACAAGGTAACCTACCACCACCTCCTCCTCCTCCCCAAAATCCTCCTCCTCCTCCTCCCTCAGGTCACCCTCAACTTCGCCCTCCTCCTCCACCTAACACTCAACCACCACAGCCACCTCCACAAAATGACCATCAATCCCCTCCATCACCAAACAATGCTCACCAATCCCAACCTTCACCCAACCATGAACACCAAACTCAAGACACACACCAACAATCTCCTAGCCAATCACCCCTTCACTCCAACAACTCCCCATCTCCACAAAACTCCCCATCTACACCTCCCTCATCCACTCGCACACCATCCAACCCCTTAGCCGAACACCTTGGATTTCAAACTGCCATTCACCCCCTCAGCCATATCTATCTACGAGATTACCTACGCCTTCAGCAAATCCCTGAGGATCCTCACGTACCCTTTACCCCATTTACCCCACACTCTTCCACTACCTTCACTGAATATTCCTCCACCTACCCATTCGAAGGTCTATTCGTAGATCCTACCTGGTTCCCCAACCAACCCACATCCCTAGAACATACCTTACCTGCCTCTTCCCCAGAATCCTCACCCCAAACTCCACTTAGCCCTGAACCTCCACCCTCCTCTTCATCTACTTCATCCCTGGCACTCGCCCTTGTTGATGATGACAAAAGGGGGAGAAATGTGATGACCGCTCTTCGCCTATCCATAAACACAAGGGATGTGCTCAGCCAGTCATCCCTCTGGCTTGATGAAGACATCATGGCTGCCCTTCGCCGTGCCATGGAATCCCAAAGGCTGAGTGGTGCTGAGAGCCTTATAAGAGGTGAAGCAATCCGGTTCATGCAGCAGAAGTCGGCTGAGCAAGGACCACAATTAGAGATGGTTGCCTTTGAGCCAAATGAACAACCTTCACAGCCTGAGTCATCTTCATCAGAACCTCCTCCAACTAAGATAAGTAGAAAAATTGTTGAGGAGATAATGATGAAGTGGGGACTGAAGAAGATCAATCACCCTCCTATTGTGATAGCCAAGCCTATTCCTGCATCCCCTGGGCAAGAGTCTGAGATCCCCTCGTCTGAGCGATCATCTGCCCCTCCTCCCTCATCTGAGCCAGCAGTCACCTTCAGTGAGTCTAGAAAGAAGGCCGTTGCCAAGAAGCGTACCAGGAAAATTATTGCCTCCACTGAACCTGCTGAGAGTGAGGAAGAGACTCCATCTGACCAACCTGAGCCAGAGACCTCATCTGCCCAAGTTGAACCTGAAATCCCAGTAGTACAAGCTGTTCCAATTCTGAAGGAAGTCAAGTTGGAAATTGAAGACATGACTCCTGAGGAATTCGAAAGATATGGGTATACGGACAGACTATCCTTTGGTCAGATGGCCTGCCTCGATGCTGACAGAGCAAGAGCCATGCCGACTCCTCCGATTAGCAAGAGCAAAGGGAAGAGTAAGGGGAAAGGGAAAAGGAAAGCCCAGGAAGTTGAGGAGGATCTCAACTTCCCTGTATGGAACGTAAAGATTCGGGCTGTTCACTACCCCAATGGAGAGGTCGCCTACTTCGATGATGCTACAGGGTTCCCTGGGTATGAAGAAGTAGAGAACATGAAGAGGGCATTCGAGGAGTCTATTGAATCAGAAAGACTCAGACGAGAGAGGGATGAAGAAGAGCTTCAGCGAATAATTGCCCAGATAGACCAGAATGTGCATGAGGCTGAGATCGCCAAGCTTCAGAAAGAGAGTGAAGAGAGACAGAAGGAGAGGGAGAGGAAAAAGAGACACAAACTATGAACACCCTCATTCCAACTTTTTTTTTAACTTAGAGAATTTTTCTTTGTTTTTCATACATCTCTCATTCTTGCTTAGTGTAGATTACCTGTATATGTTTTACTTGTATACTCTAACATGTAATCTCTTTTTATCAATAATATTTGTCCAAATTACTTGTTCTTATCTATTGCTTTTGTTTTCCTGCTAACCCTTTCATATGGACTTAATCGATAAATAGTTAAAAACTGAGTTTGTCATCATCAAAAAGGGGGAGAATGTTAGAATCTTAAGTTTTGATGAAGACTAAAATATGAAAGAACTTAGAAAGCAATAGGTGAGCATAGAATCCTAAGTAAAAGTACAACCGGATGTGGACTTACTTCCGGATAGATTAGGACTAGCGCTAGCGGATAAATGTCTCATCCCCCAGCGGCAGCAAGAAATTCACTTAGGAATTAACTTAGTCCATGAGCACTAGATATACAAAATCCTAAGACTAAGTTAAGATTCAACCGGAAGTGAATTTGCTTCCTGTTAGACTTAGACTGGCGCTGGCTGTTGGAATAGATAACCCTAAGCGTCAGTGAAAATGAGCAACGTCCAGTAGAAGTGCTTCCGATAGCTCAGTGACTAGCGCTGGCTGTTGGATTGAATGAACACTGAGCGAGAGTGAGTAATAGTGAACAAAATCCTTCATCCAGCGGATTTACTTCCGGATGGAGAAGTGCTTCCGGATGCAAGGAAGACCTCTTAGACTAAGAACACTCCCACTGCATGTAACTATATGTTAATACTGTCAGACTAACACTCAGTGCAGCACACTAAGTAGAATTGCTTCCGGATGTGAACCTGCTTCCACAAGCAATCAGAATGTCAGAGTGTTCAGAAATGCAGTGTCAGAATGCTTTTGTCAGAGCAGAGTTGTCAGAGCTACTTTTCAGAGATAAAGCAAGTCAACCCTGCTATGCATTGATGAAGCATTAATTGGGCAAACGGTAACATGGGAAAAACGGCCATATTCAAACGGCTATCCCACCTACCAAGAGTCAGAATGGTTGAAGAGTATATAAAGGAGCTCAACCTCATTTATGAAGCTAACAATTATCTTTGAATATTCTTGAGAGAAGTTAGAGCGAGAAACTAAGAACATCTTCAAGCATTCAAAGCTGCCCAGAAAAGTAAAGAACATTTAACACATCGAGTGATCCTTTTCATCTACATATTCTATACTCTTTGTTGTTAAGTCTCTTTCTGTTATAAGAGCATTGATTGTACTTAAGTGTGTAACACTATCTGTTCTTTAAGAGAACTTAGTCAGAAAAATCCTTTAAGTGTAAAGGTAAACCCCTTGCTCGGTGTGAGGGGGAGCTAGTTAGAAAGGTTACAAGTGAGCCTTGTGTAAAACTTGTAGTTGTAAGGTTGCAAGTGATCCCGTCCAAAACTTGCGGTTGTAAGGTTTCAGGTGAACCCGATTTAAAACCTGAGATATAGTGGAACTCGGCCTGGGTGGTTGAGAATTGGACGTAGGTCAGGTAGACCGAACCAGTATAAATCTTGTGTTGGTTTTATTTGAGCATTTATTATTGTAGCACAATTCACCCCCCCTCTTGTGCATCCATTACTTTCAAATATATGGAATTCATGGCAAGAAAAAATTACATATGGTAATCCAATTGTTTGGAGCAAAGTGATCATTTTGAATGGGCGATAATGAAGCATAATGCCATCGAATGTTAAGCCCGTTCGATAAAAATACAACTCATATCCACAATAATATGCATATAGGTTCAAAAGCTCTAACAATAATGAAAGAGTTTCTGATGAATTGTTAGAACCGATATTACCTTGACCGTTATGTATTAAAATAGTAGTTCGTAGCACTATATATAATTGTATGAAAGATATTAATGCTTTATATAGCTTTGATTCTATGTAGTTGGCGGGAAAACATAAGTAGTGAGCACATGTGACGTGAATGGGCGTTCGTATTGTCTTGTCGGGGGCATGGACAAATGATAGTTATAAATTGAAATACTACTAGAGGAATATATGATGAGTTCTTTTTAAAAGAACCAACGGAAGTTTACATGGTTGCATTGAAATATGGTTACAGCGAGTTTTACTTTGAAACCGGCTCCTTATGTTTACAGTTTAAATGACGATGATGTAAAAACCCCGATCGATTAGTATGCTATATGTCTTCACATGTAAATGATTAATATTCTCGTCCAGAAAAAAAGTAAATGATTATTGAGTCTTAAAGTGTTTCCTAGCTCTATTAAGTCTCCTAAATACAACTAGACCTTTTTAAAATAAAAAGTAACACTTTCGTCTAGAATCTTATACAGAGCAGAAAACTTACACTTTTAATTTAATTTATAAAAATATAATATATTAGAGATAATTAAACAATAAGCTAAGAACCATCTCAAACTCTTCCCAAAATTAAAAACGCACCCGATACGTCGTGAAACCCATTATTTTTAAATGGATTATTAGACGTGGTCATCACTATATTGTCCAAAAGACATGTTCGCTAACAGGCAAATAATCAATCTGATTCCAAATTTGAACTAATAGTATATGATAAATTGATAATCCCCTCCAAGTCCAAGGTGGAAACATATCACATGCACTATTGCTAATTACTAATCATTAATTCCAATACACTATTGTTGTTCTACTAAAAGGAATTAATCAATAATGTTGTAGTAGTAATTCACTACTAAAATATAAAACAATGTGTTATCAAAACATAAAATAAAATAAAACAATGTATTAGCAGTCACGAAATGACAAACAATGTTAAATAATAATTATTTTCAAACTTCTCTATTTAGCCACGAAAATATATCATCTTTACGATAAATTAGTTAGAGACTCCTATGAAAATATATCATCTCCACGATTATAATTAGTTAGTACTCCTACAGGTTTTCATTGGTTTCAACAATCTCCCCTGATAAGAGAGGAGGCTGATAGCGTATACTAAATATTTGAAAGCGGTCTCATTTAGCTTTGAAATAATGAAATTCAGTTGCATCAAAAAGAAACTGTTGCATCAAAAAGAGCATGTGGGTTCTGTTCCGGTAGTATTGGCAATGTTCATTCAATTCCGGCCAGGCAAGCCACGACGCGTGGGGGCCACCCCCAACACTTCTACAGTTCTACTAGTTAGTCCTGTGATGGGTTTGCAATTAGTCCATTGAAATTTTAAAAAATCAGATAAATATAAACCTTTGAAATTCATTTTAAAAATATTTCATTTTGAAATTAACCGTATGAAAATAATTGATATTCAATACACCTATTTTCTTAAACACAACCCAGTAATTCCGCGCTTACTGACAATTGACTAATCAAAATTTAAGAATAAGAGTGCTTCTCGTATATATGCAGGATTGTCTCAGCTCCCATCGATGGTGCTTCCAGATTTAAAAAATGTGTTCTCGACCTATTTTTAGTCAAATCAATATAATGCCTTTTTATCAAATATTATAATATACTCTTTTCAATTTTAAATATAAGACCATCACTTTGACATTTTCTTTTAAAGTTTAGGATACAAATTATACCACTGAAATAATAATATGAGTAATATGACACATTTAATTAGATTATATATTAGTTTATAAGTAGTTAAATAAGTTTTGAAGAAGAAAATATGTTTATAAACAATTTTAAATAATTAATTCTATATTCTTAATTTTTCTAAAAGAGTCAAAGTGATCTTATAATTAGGAATTGAGAGAATAATTTTGTTTGAGGAATAACTATTCACATATCGGCATCGAAAAATTGGTTGGTTTGCAATTTCACATAACAATTTTGTCCAATAATATTAGTAGAAGTATCGGCTATCAATTTTAATTTGTCAAAAGATTACGAAAAACTTGGTGTTTTCCCCCTTAGTGGTTACTTCCATAACGAAATTTAAATTAAACTAAACTTTTCATTAATGAACTACATAACACGGAGGACGTGTATTATGTGTGGCACTGTGTATGTGTGTGTGTCACACAATATACTCCCGTAGTTGTCAATCAGATTGAATCAACCAATTCCATAGAGAATGAGCGTATATAAAGTGACCCGAGCAATAACTAGCCAAAATCCATAGAAAATTGTCGGAACTAGTTTTTCTTGAAAATATTATACTAACAAGCGGTTATGTACTTGTGTTAGATTGTTTTTTTTTTGGGTTGTAATTGTAAGCATTAGTATGTGTGCGCGTGACGAAATGATGATTTATTATGGTAGTTCTTTTTTATATACATATTTATTTTGGTAGTTAAGGATAAATGTTTATTTTATCCGATGGTTTTTTTATTGGGGATGGTTTAAACTTTGATGTAGGAGTTTAAGAAAGTACGACTTTGACTTTAATTCAATTGTTGGCCTGGGTCATCTATAATAGACAATAAATACTCTTTTTTTATAAGGAATAAATACTCTTTTTTAACATTGAATTTAGTATTTATAGTACTTCTCTTGAATTATGGATATTGATACTTCAATATTAATTGATCGTGGTTAAAGGAGATTGTTAAGGAGTTTTAGGAAAACCCCATTATATTAACTAATTTAACTTATCTTCTTAATTAAATCAAATTAGATAAAAAAAATTAATTCAAAACTAGCGGAAGTGATATTTAGGTTGGTCATAAATGATATCATGTTAGTATTGGACCCAAATGTGACAAATCACAAATATTACGAGTACTTTATATATTGGGGCATGATGATTGGTGGCAAATATAAATATTTGTTTTATTTTTCTTGCATGTGTTACCTAAAAGTTATAGTACTATATATCATAGTTAAGCACAATGTATTGTCGAATAAATCAATGAGTAGATTGACGAATTTAATGATTTCCTAAATATGGGTACATATTACTCTCACTGGTTTTAAATAGAAAATTAAATTATTTTCTTTAAAATTAAATTATTATCTAACTTAACAGTAAACATATCATCTAACCACATATTACATATGTTTTAATGAAGTGGTTAATTTAAGTTCTTTGATCTCTTAAAAACATTTTAATCTCTTCAAATATATATAAAGTACTACCCCCATCAACAAAACCTCGAGAAGTTGATAGGGAATGTGTGCCGCTGGCTAAACCGGTTTTAGTGGGAAGTGGGAACTAGAAAGAAATTTATCTCTTGCGAACAAAAAAACTCGCCTGGCTACAACTATGCAATTTTAAAACCACCGACTCCGCAGAGGCAACCAAGCTAACCTCATTTATTTCCTTCCTTCCACATATGGCAATTTAGTCAATTGTTAATTAAAAGGTGTATGCAAAGACGTATACAATCACATTACATATTCCTTTTTTTTTTTTATGGGACAATCTTTTGGTCTTTTTTATCCATTTTTTATAAGATGGAATATCTAAACTTAAAACTTTAAAACTATGTTACCAATTAATTTTTTACTGGAAGTTACAAAAAAAATGTTAGAAGAAAATTGATGGTGTGGCCAACATAGTATTTTTTTATTGTTTTTGTCAATTTAATACTCCATCCGGTCCTAAATATAAGACATAATTGACTTTTTCTAGAAAATCCTTAAAAAAACAAAATAAGTTAATTATAAATTGATTTACCTAATTTTTCCCCTTAAACTAGTTTATTTTACCTATAAACTAATGAATAATCTAAAATATATCAAATATGTCATCATTTAATAACCTATTTCTCAACCTTAATCTCTCAAAAAAAAGTCAATTAGGTCCTATATTTAGGACCGGAGGTAGTATCATTTATTTTTTATTGGCTAAATTTATACTTGTATACTTTTTGTTAGTCAGAATGATTATTAACTTTCTCTTAAATCAATAAATAAACTGTGCAACCGTTGAAATATATAATTTATAGAAATAGACTTAAAGCATGAACGAAAATACTAAACAGGAAAGTCCAAATGATTGACACTTAATTTATGAAAATATTTAAAATAAGCTCAATAACAAATAAAAATGTTCATAAATAAATAAAATAATCAAAACACCTTTTGAGAAAACGTCGTATAAATCAAACCAAATTTGAATGTACTCATAGGTTTCATCTATATAGTATAAAATTTACTTGATTTTTTAAGTAAAAATGTTAGAGAAGTTTCACAATCTTACTCTTAACTTTAATTTTTTGTCATGACCGTGTTCTCTGAACTGCTTTATTCACATTATAATCTACTCTAACAAAAAATGAACTAAATCCTTAACACAATCACTATTCCAACTTGGTAAGGAATGGAAGAGGTCAAGAAGTAGGGAGTTTCCTGTTGCAACAGGACACCATAATAAATTCTGCTAAGAAATTTTATCAAAAAAAAAATTCTGCTAAGAAAGCACTCAAAGCAGTCGTACAGAGTGGTGGTACTTTGGAGCTTTGCACATATAGTGATTATCAAGAGGGAACAACTCCATTTCAAAACTAGCTCTTCCCTTCCAAGTTCCAATCCAAAAAACCAAACCACCATATTTGCAAATATCACTCCCCACCACCACCTCATGTAATAAGCCATATCATGAAGAACTTCATCTTCTCCCTCCTCTTCCTACCCACAGTATTATCTCTCTCCTCTCCCACCATCACCCAACAACGCCACCTTCTCTACTACAAAGACCAGTTCAACGACAGAGGAGAACTCATAACCATCGACCCATCTCTCACCTTCGAGAACAACCGCATCAGAAACGCCTACATTGCCTTACAAGCTTTCAAACTAGCCATCCACTCCGACCCCAGAAACTTCACCTCCAACTGGGTCGGTTCCAATGTGTGCAACTACACCAACGTCTACTGTGCACCCGCACCAGACAATCACCACATCCGTACAGTCGCCGGCATTGACCTCAACCACGGCGACATCGCCGGATACTTGCCACGTGAGCTAGGCCTCCTCTCAGATCTCGCCCTCTTCCACATCAACTCCAACAGATTCTGTGGCACACTACCCCACGAGTTTCGTAAGCTCAAACTTCTCTTTGAACTTGACGTTAGTAACAACAGATTCGGCGGGAAGTTCCCAACGGTCGTTTTATCTCTCCCGTCGTTGAAGTTCTTAGATCTGAGGTACAATGAGTTTGAAGGAAGTGTCCCAAGTGAGCTCTTTGACAAAGACCTTGATGCTATCTTCATTAACAATAATCGCTTTCAGTTCAACCTTCCTGATAACTTTGGAAACTCTCCTGTTTCTGTCATCGTACTCGCGAACAACAAGTTTCACGGGTGTGTTCCGGCGAGCTTAGGGAATATGAAGAATCTGAATGAGATTATTTTGATGAACAATGCGTTCCGGTCGTGTTTGCCGGCGGAGATAGGGAGGCTGAGGAATGTGACGGTGTTTGACGTGAGTGTGAATCAGCTTCTGGGGTCGATTCCTGAGGCGGTGGGGAATATGGTGAGCTTGGAGCAGTTGAATGTGGCGTATAATTTGTTGTCTGGGAAGATTCCTTCCGGGGTGTGTATGTTGCCGAATCTGTTGAACTTTACGTTCTCGAATAATTTCTTCACGGGTGAGCCGCCGGCGTGTTTGGCTTTGCCGGCGTTTGATGATCGGAGGAATTGTTTGCCGGCTAGGCCGTTGCAAAGGTCGGCTGCTCAGTGTAGAGCCTTCTTGTCGAAGCCTGTGGACTGTAACTCTTTTGGATGTACACCGTTTCGTCCTTCTCCGTCGCCACCTTCACAGAGTTCTCCGCCGTCGCCGTCATCGGGAGTGGTTCCTTCACCGCCGCCACATGGGATGGCTCCTCCGACGTCCCCGGGAGTGGGACATTCGCCACCGTCACATGGCACGGCGCCTCCGACGACTCCAGGGGTGAGTCCTTCACCGCCGTCACATGGTGCTGCTCCTCCGCAGTCTCCCGGAGTGGGACATTCTCCGCCGACACTTGGAACGGAGCCTCCGACTTCGCCGGGAGTGGTTCCTTCACCACCGCCGTCCCATGGCAATGCTCCCCCGCCGTCTGCGGGAGTGGAACATTCACCGCCGCCACATGGCACGGCGCCTCCGACATCGCCGGGAGTGGGTTCTACGCCGCCGTCACATGGCAATGCTCCTTCGCCGTCGCCGGGAGTGGGTCATTCACCACCTTCAGAAGGCACTCCACCTTGGGTGGGTCCCACACCGCCTTCACCGTCCCCTTGGGTGGGTCCACATGCACCGCCATCACCCTGGTGGTCTCCGTCACCTCCTTCACCTTATCCACATCATCCGCCACCACCATATTCTTCTTCACCTCCTTCATATCCATCTCCACCTCACTCTTCTTCACCTCCTCCACCATGGTCATCTTCACCAACTTATTCTCCTCCTTCACCACCACCCCCACAAGGTGGTTATTCACTGCCTCCTCCACCTACCCATTCCCCCTCACCATGGCATCCTCCATATTCACCATCTCCTACACCTCATCATTACTCTCCTCCCCCCCAACACTCACATTATCCACCATCATCACCTCCTACTACTTATCCCTATTCATCCCCTCCTCCACCTCCACCTTCTCCACCTGTTCCCTTCCCTCTCCCTGGCCATTCCCCACCGCCTTCTCTCCAACCACCTCCCCTTCCTCCACCCTGTCACGACCACTCTCCCCCTCCACCACCTCACCTTCCTCCACCTTCCCCTCTATACCAAGGCCCTCTACCCCCTGTTGTTGGTGTCCCTTATGCCTCCCCTCCTCCACCTCCCTTCTATTGACCATGCACTTCCTTTCAACAACAATATTCACTTGTATCCTCCTAATATACTTTCACACGTGCAACCAAAACTACTGCACTATAATGCAACACTATGCTTTATTATCATGCATGCTCACCATAAGTTATTATGAGTATTATATTCCAGGTAAGGGGAGAAAGTGTCTCCATTTTGTTTTGGATCATCATTATCATCATTATTATTATGAGTGTTCGAGTTGTGAAATAAAGATTATTAGCGGAGATTATTTATTTATGTATAGGCGTGAGTGAGTGAGTGGGTGAATTGCAGACAATGATCGTTCAGTGTTGTTATCATAGGAGCAACTTTCTGCTCAACTTGATTGCTTGTATCATTACTCGTTACTCTACTTTTCTTTCTTTTTGATTGGCTTCCTAATTTTGTTATATGATTCATTATGAAGATTTCACTTGTATTCACTACTTTTGCTTCTTTTCCTTATCATTGTCTCAATCAAATATTTTTTTATATGTTGTATGCTTCAACCTCACGATTCACTTTTACTATGCTCTTCTACTATACATGCATATTTTAATGTGGTTGTCATTTCCATTTTTCACTTAGTTTCGTGAGTGTTCATGAGCATTTGGCCATTGAATTATTCGTTCAATCATACTATGTAAGTTCTTGAGTTGCTTCTGGTTCTTTCTCCGGAGTCATTAATTATAAACATTGAAGTTGGATCTAAACCTGAAATTATTATGGTGGCGCCCTATATTTGCTGTTTGAAATGGTCCCCAACCCCGAATCTTGTTCAAGATGACTGCCATCGGATTTAATTATTAAGTCCAACTTCAGACCTTGGTGGGACCTGAATAGCATCCCCAGAAGCATAGAACAGCGCATGGAGGGCTCTATTTCTTCCATTAATTAATGACATTAGAGATTACCCTACATGTTGGGAAGTTCAATCTTCCCTTTGAAATTTGAATTCGAAGCCTCCAATGAAACTTGGTTGGTCCTTGTACCGTTTCATTTAGCTTTTGCAGGCTTGATTTTAGGCCACTGAAATCAGAGTAATTTCTGTCAAAACATGAATGATTTTTTTTCCAAAGCATCATTGAATGATTAGCCTTTCATTATTTAATTACTCTCCCCAGGCGTGACACATAATTTGTTTAATCCTTCTCCAAGAGTTAGTGGTTTTTTATTCTTCCTAACATTTAGTGGAAGTGATTAAAGAAATCAGCTTGACAAGGACCCTACACGGTAACCACAGTCAAAAAGCATCTAGTCAGTCACAGCATCCTCAAAATGCGTATCTAATAGGCCCGATTACGTCCTTTAATTTACTCACAAAACGATGGTGTTTCATATTGTTTTGTTGTTTTAATCTAAGCTAGTATGATTTTAAATTTGATATATCTAATTTTTTGTTTTAAAAATACAAGGACTAAATCAGGCAATACCGCAATATTTTGTCTCCTAATCATAATCAATTTTCTGAAATTGACAACTCATGTCGGACCCAGTTGATCCTTTTCTCTGAAAAGGCCCTTCTGGAATATAACTATTCTTTACTGCATGGTTAAGCAATTGGCGCAATGGTTCCCAGATCATTAAACCTCTTCGCCAGGGAAAGAGAATCAAATTTATATACTTTTCTCTTTCTATATATACAAGTAAAATACAGGAACCAAACTAAATAAGAATAAACCATATAAACACCATTAAATTATACAACTAGCTAGTATGTTAAATTACCATATTCCCTTTGTATAAAAAAAATTACCATTTTCCCTAGTTTGCATTATTGATCATTTTTCTCAGCAATGGCGACTATACTGATCTGATTCATCGATTTGGCATTTCAACTTTGTGGCTTGGCTATCAAATTTTTAATAGAACATTATCGGCTACGATTATAGTTGGGTGGAAATGAACAATAAGCAGGGTATTAGTTTTATTACACTCTTTTTTATCTTAATTAATCTTCATGTAATTATTCTAACACACATCCATAAACAGTTTATAAAAAATATAAAGATAGACAGGAATATAAAAATGAATTTAATTTCCCACTGCCCAAAGGATGGTGATTTCAGTGAAATGGGCCCTCCATGACTAATTTTCATACGGTCTGTCAGGGCGTTTTCCATATTACTCCCTCTTTCCCTTGTTATAAAAATTCAGAAGAGTTTTTGACCATCCTAAATAAAATTCAGAAGATAAAATCACACAAATAAAAAATAGTTAAAAGAAATAAATATGTCTAAAATAAATGTATTTCTCAAAGTTTTACCCGTATTTATTTATGATGGGTGTATAGAATAGAGGAATATAGAATAATATTGGTAATGATAGGAGCATGAAATATTCAAAAATGATGAGTGACAGTGGAAAAAAGTCTTCAAATATTGTGAATCTTATGCAGGTTCTTAAAATAAAAAAAAAACAAAACGATTTCAAATTTTGGGCACAACGGAGTAAATGGTATCAAAATAATGGTGTCTATATTACAAAGAAAAAAATATAGATGATTTCACCTAGAAGAATTAAAAAATTATATCCTTTTTTATGAAACACTGCCAAACAAACTAAAGGGAAAATGTCATTTAAATCCCTCCAAATATACAAAAGGACAATTCAGGAACTCAAACTTCCAAAAGGACCATGAAGGAACTAGGACCTAGTTGACATTTTAAAATTGTGTGAAAAGACAAAATTGACCTAATCATAAAACAGAAATTACTAACCACCCTATTGAAAATGGTGAGTGTAAGGGTGGTTAGTAATTTGTGTTTTATGATTAGGGCAATTTTGTCATTTCACACAATTTTAAAATGTCAACTAGGTCCTAGTTCCTTCATGGTCCTTTTGGAAGTTTGAGTTCCTGAATTGTCCTTTTGTATATTCGGAGGGATTTAAATTAAATGGCATTTTGACTATCAACTCTGGACTCTAGGGATATGACATATGAGTGCTCCAAAAATGAATTATATCTAACAAGCTGTTTGTTCAGGGAATGGAATGTGATCAGGTTTATGTTATTTCATAATGTGAAGTTCATTATTTCATAATGTGAAAAGGCAGCGAAATTTTTGGATAGGTAAGAATTAATATAATTCTCCTTATTTTTAAGGGTTAAAGGTCATTTTGGTCACTCAACTATTTCCAAAGTATCAATTTGGCCTACGAACAATAAATGGTCTCATTCTGGCCACTGAACAATAAAAATGGTTCAATTTGGCCACTGAGCTACTGGAAAATACTAAAATACCCTTGGAGATTTAATTAATATAATTTTTGAGGATGTGGGTCCCACTTTTAAAAATAAAAAAATCACTCATCATACCCCACCTCCCTCCCTCTCTCTCCTCCCTCCTTCACCTCACCCAAAACCACCGTCCCCCCTCCCTCTTCTTCTCTTCCTCCTCCATTTTTGTCCTCTGCCCCACTCACAACAACGTGGATAAGCATCAGAACTTGTACATGCCCCACGCTTCACGCGAATCTTCTGTTTCATCACGCCGTAGGTTAGGCGGCATAGCCATAAGACTGAGTCATCGGAAATAACAAACACAGGCGTGTGAAATAGTTAGACTAGAACAACGTAACAAAAATTGAATGAATGAATGAATAAAATGAATTTCATTTAAAAAAATAAATTGAATTTCAACTGTTGTCAAACTAATACAGAATCTAAACCAGCAAAAAGGATCATTGTACTGTATGTACAAGAACAAATGAATCCCCCTAAACAAATGAAAATATTAAGAAAAACAAACTAAAAATTCAATCAAACTTCATCTGAGCGAACTTTCTAGTTTCTACCCAAAAAGAATTGTATCATATTATATGATTAAAAATTCATTCAAGCTTCAATCTTGGGAGGCATCAAAAGGCGAGGCCTTTTCACAGGCAAAGGGCTCTCCACTTCATCTTCCCCATGAGCAAACAACTTAGCAGTAGAAAAATCAGGCAAAGCGGGAAGATTCAAGTCAAAGTCACGGTGGCTATGACTAAGAGTATGTGTAGATCCAACTCCTTCAGATGCCGTCACACCACTGTTATTACCGCCACCACCGTTACCGTTAGCAGCCGCAGCAGCAGCAGCACCGCCGTCATAGTGACACCGTTTATGACCACCAAGAGTAGGGAGGAAGGTGGTGGGGAGGAGACGAGTGAAGTTAGGAGACGAGTGAAGTTGTTGTGAGTGGGGCAGCTGAGGACAAAAATGGAGGAGGAAGAGAAGAAGAGGGAGGGGGGACGGTGGTTTTGGGTGAGGTTAAGGAGGGAGGAGAGAGAGGGAGGGAGGTGGGGTATGATGAGTGATTTTTTTATTTTTAAAAGTGGTACCCACATCCTCAAAAATTATATTAATTAAATCTCCAAGGGTATTTTAGTATTTTCCAGTAGCTCAGTGGTCAAATTGAACCATTTTTATTGTTCAGTGGCCAGAATGAGACCATTTATTGTTCGTAGGCCAAATTGATACTTTGGAAATAGTTGAATGGCCAAAATGACCTTTAACCCTATTTTTAATTTCAAATCCAAGTAACTTTAAATAATAGATTATAGTTTTTAAGGGGTAACATGGTTTCACATGATGGTAAAACTCCATGGACTACTAATATTTTAGACTAAAAAGAGTTGATGAGCCAAAACCTATCATTTGAAAATAGCAGGATGGAAACCAAAATGGGTGAAAAATTATTAGGATAAAAACACTGTTGTGACCCTAACATTAATTATTAACCTTCCTCTTCGTTCGCACTAGCATGAGTTCTTAGCACTGAGGTTTAACTATTAATGGATCAGCAAAGATATTAACTTTCCAGTACAATTATTATATTTCGGGGGATTGTTTTAATCAGTTATTTCCATTTGATTAGTTAAACACACACACGTATGCTAGTAACTTGGAATATTCCCTTCTCGTACACAAGAGGGGAAAATACAGACCAATGCCATGTGCATAGGTTTTGAAAACTAATTAATATTATACTAATATGATTCTCTAAAACTTAGTATAAAATGATTTTTTCTTTGTCGCAGAATTTGATTTTGATTAATCACTTGAAGAGAGTGCATGTGTATAAATATTTAATTTGATGGTGTTTTAAGAGAGGATGGACAACGCCAAGTTGCCAACTAATTCATGTGAATTGGTGGGATCAATCACAGACATTTTTGAATGAAGCAAGCAGAGAATACCACATTATGCAAAGCAACAGGCTTCTCATCACTCTTCTCATCGGCTAAAACGTTACCGTTTGTGTTAATGAAGTCACATGATTTTCTCAATGCACCGTTTAGACTTTTCTCAACTCACCTTTCTCCCCCCTCTAGTTCAGACTCTCAAATCCTCTCTCGCATCCTTTCCTTCGGCGCCGACACTGAAAATCTCAGGCGCTTATCCAATTGTAATCTATTAGAATTACATTGACATATATTAGGAGGAAGATAAAGAGACAATACTAGAACAACAATTTTATGAATGATTAGTTTTCAACTCGTGAGTTAATACATCTGATTATTCATAGTATTGATTGAGATTGTTTTCATAATCCATTGAGATTTTTCACAAAATAGAAGTTATTTACCACCAATTCGGAACTTACAAGTTTGGAAGTATTAACTATTAACTAAAGCAACTAGTTTCCTTGATCTGCTATATATCTTTTGAAATGAGTTAAATTCACATGGGTGGCCATTTCTTATAATAGACTGCAACAATTGGATTAGGAAGCCGCACCTGTCCCTTACACCTCTTTGTTTTTCTAATGAACTTGCACCTCTTTTAATTTCTTAAGTCATGTTAGATTTGGTCTCGGCCAACTCTAGTGACAGTACAATAATTACTGTAAGATTTAGATGCTCTTAAGCTCCTCCTTGTTTTACCTGAGTAATTGCAAGACAACAACCCCCTAACATTGCCTCTACGACGATTCTAGTTGTCATTAATCTTTATTCAAAATTAATAAGCTTGTGAGCTTTCTTTGTTTTGTTTTGTTTTTTTTTTGGCCAACTTTGTTTTGTTTTGTTTCTCCATTAATTTTATGGGCTTGACATATAAAGTGAAGATTGTGTTATTTAAGAAAAGAAAAAAGATGTGGCAGTAGTGGACTCTTTTTTCGGCTAAATTAATGGTCATTGGTGATTGTTTTACTTTTACTGTTGGTTGATATGGAGCTTACATGCTTTTATTTTCATGATTTAAATCCCGTCCCTAACCCTTGAGATTAAAGCCCAGTAATTCCAACACAATAATTACATTGTATAAAATAACTAAATTTATATTGTTATGACTAAAGTTATTATTGTCTCTTTGTATTTTAATTTGCTATTTTAAAATTAAAAAATAAATACTTAAAATTACATGTAAATGGTCCAAGAACTTGTTTGAGACGTCTAAACAAATATTTTGTTTAAGAGAATAAGATTTTTTATTATATGAAATCATCTACACGCTCGATAAAAACAGAATTGGAAAACGAAAGCTATAGTAACATAGTCATATAAAGACACTGGAAGCAATAAACATAAGCAAATCAAATAAGACTATACTGAAAGCAATAAACATTTGTATAGGTTTGTAGATTATTATACTTTCTGAAACAAAACTTTTCTCGTGTATATATTCCACATAGTACTCTGTCCCTTCCTATATGACACATTTAAGAAGGTGAATTTGTTCCTAAATATATGGCATAAATCTTTTCAATTTTTCTCTGCATTCCCAATATTATAAATATTGATAATCCTCAATTTTTTTTCTTTCCAGAGATCCTCCTCCTCATAAACAAACAAGAGAAAAGGGGTGAAAATAAATTGTTAGGGTGTTTTGGTAATATCGTGTGATTTTAACTTACTTCATTAACATCTTTAATAATCTAATCAAATTAGGTGAATGATTATGATATTTGAGAACAAAGGGAGGGAGTATGAAATTAATATTACTTCAAATAAATTTATCCATGTATTAGATATTTAGGATTTTTTTATTCAATAATATTGATATGTTGTTAAAATTATGTTGTAACTGCCAATATATCTCAATAACCAGGGATGGCATTTGTATTTAAAACGAGCTAGTGATAAATTTCATAAAAAGAAGAGGGACTAATTAGGTGCAATAGTAGATGATACTAAGAGTGTTCCTGGGACATACTAATATTATTGACCAATTGGTAACACAAAATCCAACAAAAAAACCCAACATTTATAATGTTCGTGGAGGCTAATGCTTGTTAGGAGTATATATGTATGTATAAACATAAAAATACAATAATGAAGGTGATAATATAATTTGACCAAGCGAAAATATGATGAAGAATTATGTCAACTCGAATTGTGAATTTTGGTATTAAAACTCAATGATCGTTTGGTAACATTAGTAAATCAGTCCTTTAATTAAATCCAGTCAACAGTTTTGATTAGGGTCTGTAACCATCAATCAAGTCAATTCCAATTCCAATGATGAGAATATTTTTGTCGGGCCCTCACTAGGCCTAGTTTTACATCATAGAGTGGGACCAAAATTTGTGACCCAAATCAAAGATAGGACTAGTTTGGAAGATATGAGCAAAGGGTTAGGCTTCTCCCGTATTAGAACTTGGAATGTTAATTGAAACGGATTCGGATCCCATTTTAACAGTTCGTTGCATTAGAAAGAAAAATCAATTAAAAACTAAAATCAATTAAAGTCACGAGGATATTAGGTTGGTTTGGTAGAAAACACATGAATTCTTCTGAAATGAATTTGAGCGTTCCAATGTAGTGAACAAAAAACAATTTTGAAAAATGTTCAACAATTAAATTTAATTGCAAAGAATAATGAAATTGGTAATGTTTTATAAGATTTCAAAGGATAAAGGATTTACAAGGTTGCAAAGAATAAAGAGAGAAAGTCGTGAGATCAGGTCCCGTTTGGTTGGACTAAAAGTGTATAATGGAAATGAAATTGAGTGTAGGGGGTAAAAATGGAAAGTAGAGGTAAATTAAGTAATGATGAAATGTAAAAGTTTGTGGGACCCAGAAAAGTGTGAGATTGAAAGAGAAAACTTGTGGGCTCCAAGGTATATGGAAATTCCATTATTTTTCAATTCTCATATACAATTCCATTTTTCAATTCCTTCCATGCAAACAAGCCCTTAGAATAAATAAGATGTATAAAAAATGAAATTGGTAAAGTTTTAGTCAATAATGAAGATATTAATAATAAATGGGAATAGTACTTTTATAAAAATTTCAATTATGGAAGTGAAAGATCTAATTCCGTGTTAGAGGATCTGACAATTAGTGAAAGCGGGATTAATAGGTTGTTTTGTTGTAGAATTAGAGTTTTAGAGGATAAAGATCTAATTCCGAGTTAGAGGATCTGACAATTGGTAGAGTTTTACGATCCAAGAAGGTGCCAGATGAAATTATTGGAAATGGTGATGAACATAGCTTGATATTGGAGACTAGTATTTCTGAGATTAGAGATGGTTTAGATTCATGGTAGGAAGATCCATGATAGAGGAAATTAATTTACTAAGAAGGACAATGGAAAAATATCAAAGTAGAAGAAAAGACTTACATGTATATGATCTTCATTGATTTAGAAAAAGCGTATGATCAGATGCTAATAGATGTACTTTGGAAAGCATTGAGAAAAAAAGAGTGTATACAAGATATGTGGTAAGAGATTACACTACACGTTGGGAAGTTCAATCTTGGCTTTGAAATTTGAATTCGAAGCCTGCAATGAAACTTGGTTGGTCCTTGTATCATTTCATTTTGCTTTTGCAGGCTTGCTTTTAAGCCACTGAAAGTAGAGTAATTTCTGTCAAAACATGGATGATTTTCTTGCCGGAGCACCATTGAATGATTAGCCTTTCCTTATTTAATTAATCTCCGACGCGTGACACATTTTATGTTTAATCCTTCTTAACATTTGGTGGAAGTGATTAAAGAAATCAGTTTCATAAGGGTCTTACACGGTAACCAGAGTCAAAAAGCATCTAGCCGGTCACAGCATCCTCAAAATGCGTATCAAATAGACCCGATTACGTCCTTTACTCACAAACCGATGGTGTTTCAAGAGTATTGTTTTGTTGTTTTAATCTAAGCTATCAAATAGACCCGTATCTAAGCTATGATTTTAAATTTGATATATTTAATTTTTTGTTTTAAAAATGGACGAAGGACTAAATCAGGCAATATTTTGTCTCCTAATCACAATCAATTTTACAACTCATGTCGGAGTGTCGGACCCAGTTGACCCTTTTCTCTGAAAAGGCCCTTCTGGTATAACTATTCTTTACTGCATGGTTAAGCAATTGGCTCAATGGTTCCTAGATCATCAAACCTCGTCGCCAGGGAAAGAGGATCCAATTTATATACTTTTCTCTTTCTATATAGTATATATACACGTAAAATATAGGGAACCAAACTGAATAAGAATAAACCATATAAACACCATTAAATTATACAACTAGCTAGTATGTTAAATTACTATATTCCCTAGTTTGCATTATCGATCAATTTTCTCAGCAATGGCGAAAATACAGATCTGATTCATCGATTTGGCATTTCAACTTTGTGGCTTGGCTAGCCAATTTTTAGTAGAACACTATCGGCTACGATTATAGTTGGGTGGAAATGAACAATAAGCAGGGTATTAGTTTTATTACACTCTTTTTTATCGTAATCTTCATGTAATTATTATATCACATATCCACAAACAGTTTTAAAAAAACATAAAGATAGACAAGAATATAAAAATTAATTTAATTTCCCACCGCCCAAAAGATAGAACTTCTAATGAAGGAAATTAATTTTTTAGTGAAGTTGGACTTCTGAATAGGTACATAAAGAGCGATAGCATTAAAGTTAAGTAAAATTATTGGAATGCTACTGAAAATTATTTGAATATTAGGTCAAATTAAATATTTTCAACCATTCTAATTGATAATTATTATTTTATGTCTTATAATAAGGACTAAGGAGGAGTACATGAGGTCGCCAAAAAATAGTATATGACCAAAATTGGAGATGCAAGAATAAGACTTGGCTTCACACCTGTTAACTTATATGAGATCCTATATAAAATAGAAGAGTTTAACAATCAAATCACACTTCTTATAAATATACGTGAAATAGTTGATAAAAGTTCACCCAACATAAAAGTGAATTTGTGATGGGGAAGATGATGATGACGTGGCGAAGAGGTGGTGATGATGTGCTGACATGGCTTAAAAATGTGACATGCGAAAATGTCATCGCATCATCATCACCATCACTCTTACTGCCACTGATACTTCCCAAATAATAATATCTTAGATAGCCCATGACTCCAATATCATATTGCACACAATAAGAATAACTTTGTGAACCAGACCCACAATCACCATATCAAAGAGTAGTGCAGCTTTCAAAATATTTAAAACATTGGCTAGACGATATCTGCCACAAACGGAATTTTCTGATGTAGAAGCTCATTATTCTGATTGATTAGCATCATCATCATCTCAACCACATTTATGGGCTGTAAGTATATTAAAACTAATAAGTCTTTTGCAACTTTTCTAAAATGATGAAGAAGCTATCTTTACCCCTGTAATATTATACGAAAGATGGAGCAATATTGTTATCTAATTGCAGCTAATGCAACGTAAATTGGACGTAACTTAAATGTTCTATAGTCATATAATAACATAAGATAATTTAGTGATAACTTTATATGTACTAATGTAAAAGAATAAATATTCAGATTAGATCTGAAAATAAAAAAGAAGTAATTGGTAAAACAAATTTTCGTTTTTAAGTTTTAATAATTATTTGCTGATACGTTTTACGTTTTTGTGTCAAGATGAGGTATCAAACCTTTATAAGGTGTCTTTAATTCCCCTCCAACTATGATGTGAGACTCTAGAATCATGCGAGGAAGTCCTACAATAAACTATTTTAAGAATAGAATCTAAATGTTACAAATGATATCAGAGATAGACTCAGGTTAATATTTCATCAAAACATGTTTATCATATTTTGGACTATAATGCTTCAATTTGTTAAACTTATTTATTTTATAATATATGGACTTTTATATGTTGAGCCATATAAGATTTTCACATAAGAAATATTAAGACGATATGATAAATGTTATTTAAATCTAGTAACTACTATTAATTAAACCTATATAATAAAAAAGAGAATATTTAGTTATTTAGCATTAATGCATAATAATATATATTCTCACATTCTGAACAAAGAATATTTCCATGATCACTATGTGACTTCTTCAAGCAGTAAACTAATTGTAAACAATTGTGTATGTAAACATTATCACTAAACATTATCAGTAAACTAATTGTATTTTTCTTTTTCTTTTTTGATAAAATGATTTCAGGTTCTCTTTGATATAATATTATTTTAATTTTTAGAGTAAGGATATGTAACTATAAAACAAATCTTGATCACGACAAACTTGAAATTTCCTGATATGGATGCATAAAATCTTATATAAGTATTCATCCTTAACCTTGTCCTGATTGTCGTATGATTTTGCATTTTAATTTTAATGATGATGTGTGAATGCAACCTGTGAATGACACAATCAATAATTATAAGACATGACAAATAGATAGATTAGATACACTTGATGGAAATAACAATTTTAAACATTCAAGGAGGTGGAAAATGAAAAAAAGAAGTTCAACATGACTACATCATAGATCTGATCAGAAAAGTCCTTATGAAAGATATGAATGACAAAAGTAACTCCCCTGAATTTAAATTTGAATTAGAGATCATAATGTGAGTTATTTTAAAAAAGTTTTTGAAATTGAAGAAAAATAGTTGGGGATATAAATTTCAACTTGAGAATGTTAGTGATAAACTCCATAATTTCACACATTTCATCTCTATTTCCTTCTAGTTCACACTCTTTTTGATAATAAATAGATAACAAAACACACAAATACTACTAGAAAGTGATTCAAATAGAAAACTATAACATCCTGAAAAATTTAATTCAGGATTAGAGAGTGTTTGGGAAATATTAAATGGAGAAATTGGAAATTTTGGAATTTTTATGAATTTTTGGTGGTTTTTGGGATGTTTTAGAAATTTTTAGTAATGAGTGGACAAATAATTAACTAAGCAATTGAAGAATTTGAAATATGAAAGAATGATGGAATCCAAAATATTTTGAAGGTTAAGGAAATTGGAGACTGGTTTAAGTGGATTTAAATTAAAAAGAGTACACTGTGGCAAGTTTGAGCTGTAAATAATCAAAAAAAACCCCTTATTTCACCTAACCAAACGCGGCCTTCTCCCTCTTCCTTCTCATAAAAACCCGACGGACCCTTTCCTCCCCATTTCTTCATCTTCTTCGTTTTCTCTCCTCCGCCCTCCTTGCGAATTCCGGCGGCCAAAGGCGCGGCGGCGCCGACCCCCCCTTCACTACACCCACTATCTTCTTCCTTTCTTCACTAAGGGCCGAAGCCGCTCCTTCCTCTCAACCCAAACCCACGAACCCTAGCAGTGTTGGCGGCAGCCGAAGAGTTCCAGTGGCGTTGAGGCGCGTTTTCCGGCAACAGTAAGTTCATTCAACCAAAGATTTTTCCTTTTCGTGTTGCCTTCCCTGTTCTTCGAGTTTCATCAACAGCTTCAACATTTCTTTTTCTTTCTTCCACCTGATTCCAGCGACGAGTTCCGGCGGGTTTTCGGCGAGCCAGCGATTTCCAGCGAGAATCCGGTGATGTCGAGTTTAGGTAGCTTCTTTTGTTCCATTTCTACCCTTGTGCTTTGATTTGGCCGAGACCTTGAGAGGGTAATCCGAAATTGAGTTCAATAATCCACCTAAAACTAACCAAGATACAAACTTTATTAAAGATGGATTATTGTAGTGCATGTCTGATGGTTCTGTTTTTGTGTTGCTTATGGAATTCGGTTCCTTTCTTTGCTGCTCTGTGAGAATCGAATTTATTGGTTGGGTTTGATGATTTAAAATGTTTATATAATTGTTTTGCTAGGACAGAAATTTATGCTTGTAAGCAAAGTTGATTGACTACTTGCACATTGAATTTTGGGTATTCGAAATTGGTGAATAAGGTGTTTGTTGAAATGCTTAAGAGAGTAGAGAAATTGATTTGAGCTTGAGATGTGTATTTTGGACAAGTTTTAGGTTATGCTTGTGAACATTGTTATGAAGGGCCCGTAGTTTTGTGATTGATGTTGCTTGTTCTGATTACTTTAATAAATTGTATGGCATATGTATAGGTGTGATTGCTTGGTTGAGTTTTGCCATTTTAGGGTTTTCGGTATGCTATGTTTGGTTTGATGTTTATAATCCTTGTTAATAAGTAAATGATTGGTGAAATGGATTTGGTAAAGAAATATTATTTAATAAAGTTTAGATTAAATTTCATATGAAGTGTTCCCATGATTTACAATCGTGAAGGGAAAATATTCTGTTATGGCATCATTTTTAATTATCTTGTCCTTGCTATGATTAATTGATCTTCAATTTTGATTCCATAAAATGTTCAATAGAATGTAAATGCTATTTGAGGTGCTTCTTAGAGTGGTATGGCTATTGGAATATTGAATTCCAGTGGATTTTTGTTGTGATTACATTGGTTGAAATGTGGCTGTATAAAATGAGAATTTCTGGGCTTCGATGTTTCAAATTGAGTAGCATATATGCTTAGTGAATTGTAATGGAGCCATGTTGCTTTGTTGGATTTATTGATCTCTTGCCTTTCTTTCTCTTCTCTGTTTTAAATCAGCTTAGTACAATAAAGGAAACGGGATGTCCAATGATATTAGCATGGGGTTTTATAATAATAAATCTTAATAGTGACTTGTTTTGTGAATTTTTGTCCTTCATTATGTTGGCCGAATCATATTAGTATTTCATGTTTGATTTCTTGGAGATTTCTGGATTGGACACTTGAAGTTTTGAATAAATGTGCATTTGGATAAAGAAATAAAGTGAAGGATCTGTTGGATACATAGTATTTTGTTAGGATTTTGGGGTTCCAAAACTTTAATGAAGTTGCAGGATTTTATTAGAATTTTAATTTGGCAGTGCATGTGTGAGAGATGTTTGAACATGCAGACTTCATGATGAATATATGAAACTACGCTATTTTAGTTGCTAGGAACTATATGTAGGTGGTTGATATTGAACCTGTGTGTCCTTTTCTGTCCTGGCCAACATTGTGTGTTACTTTGAATGTCCTGTTTAGTTTAGTCCCTTCCTTTTCTTCCCTGTTTATGCTTGATTTTCTTTTGTTGGATTGCTGGTTCATAAAGAATGATGAATGAATGTTAATGATGAATGAATGTTTGAGTATGTTGGATTACATTGATTTTTAGTTTATGCACTAGTTGAAAGGTGTTTGTAATGGTGTATGGCAGATGTGAATACATGCTTTCTGCAATCATTATTGTTTTGGCCGATTAAATTTTGGGAGGAATGGAAAAAGTTGCAATTGCATATGGGGTTAATAATTTTCAGCACATAAGTGGAGGTCACGTGAATTCTTGAATTCTGTTTCCTATTTTTATGGAGCTGATTTGCAAATGCTGAATGTTTCTTCCTTCTTTTCTGGTTTAAATGGTTTGGGAGTGAATAGTTCTTTTGACCATGCTTACAATGGGTAAATGGGATGTATGTTTTGGGTTCAGCTGAATTTGTTTATTGGAATTGTTGTTTATTTAGTCATTGACCATGTTGATTATGAAAGATGATGATTTGTTATGAATTGTGATTGTTTTGAATTGGAAGTGAAAGATGATGTTTGATTGTTATGAATGGTGATTGGGTTGTATTGGAAATCTGTATGGGTATGACTTGTATGAGATGTGAGTTGTTAAAAGATTCTTGAGATGTTAAGATGTGTATGATCAAAATGATTTTATAAGAGTTAAATTAAAAAGGGAAAATGGGTAGTTATGTAGAAACGAGAGAGAGACGTTGAAGTATTATAAAGTGGAAATGATATTAATTTATCATTTTGCTCTCTATATTATTATAGGAGTGGGAGCATGTATGCTTTCTTGGCATCAAGTAAGAAAGGTTGAGAAATCGCGTAAAGTGTTAAAGGGCGACAAGTAATCACTCTTACCTTACTATAACATTGAGGGTGACGTTAGTTGGGATTTTCAATCCTTTCTAACCCTCAAATCTTTAAAAGTTATTTTTATACAAACAGGTTGTCGGGTGCCTTTAAACACGAGTATTTTTGTATAAAGAAGCTTCATACATTATAGATATTATCCTGTCTGGTGGTTGTGATTTTTCCTGGAATAGTGAGATATATATATAGGTGTGGTCCTTTGACAGCAGTGTTGATAGGTTATTCGATGGAAAGTGATGGAGTTTGTGATGGTGCTATATATAACTGGTACTCGGACAGGGGTATTGGAAAGTGATCTGGATTGGAAGTATCATACGTTGTGGTTGAGGAATTTGGAAAGTTTTGTTGAAGGAAAATATTGAAAATTCTGATTGAGATGTTGAAAAGAATTGTAAGCATTGCATGCCACTGAGATAAGTACCATCGCGCAATGATAACCGGTTGATAGGCCAATCAACGGTTATTTGTAACGGTCAACAGATTTGAGACTGTGACCAGCAGTCTCCTGATTTGAGACAGGGACTGCTCCCTTTCTGATTTGAGACAGACTGGGATCCCTCCCTGGGAGTAGAGCACCAGGGTTGTACATGGATGAGAGCCGAGAAGTTGGATTGAGAACTATGTGTATGAAATTTACAATAATGACTGCATGGATTTGGAGATTGGATGGTGAAGTTATCGATGTGGAAATTGATTGAGGGGTTTTGAGTGATATTTGAAAAGTAGAAATGATGAACTTGATTTATTTTGGACGTGACAGAGGGCCTGGAACGGTAAATGGAAGAATGCTTGGTTCTTATATATACATATATATATATTGATTTTAAAATTGTGGTACCCTTTAGACGCCCTTAATACCGCACATCTCACTGTTATAGTGAGTTAGGTAGTAGATTACTGAGACAAGTTGTCTCACCCCACGATTACTTACATTTTTGCAGGTGATCATGCACAGGCTCGGACACAGGAAAGGGAATTAAGTTTCAAAGGTTGTTTTGATTATTTAGACATGTATATTGCCAAAATGTATAGGTCTGCATTCGCTTCCGCATATTTTTAATTGTATTGATATTATTGGTTAATCGGGGAAATGTACTAGGTTGCTCCTTTTTCTAACCATATTAGGTGATTCTTTTCTAACATGGTTAGCTATTAATTATCCATGATAGTATTCACGTTATATTAGAAAATTCTTTTCTATCATGGATAATGATTATTAATAGGAAAGTCTTTTTCTAACTATAATAGATTTATTGATATTATGGAAATCATTTTTCTATCATAGTTAGTGAAGGTATTATTGAATTAATCAGGGAATTAGTAACAGTATGTTACAACTTGGTTATCAGTATTTGGTATACGATAACCCTGGACTGTGCTGCATTGCATATAGATTGGCAATATACATTCTATAGTTTCCCTTCCTTCTGTGCATGATACTCTGCCATTTGAGAGGAATATCACTCTTCCCGTGGTGGGGAGAGAGTGATAAGAGCAATTGAATAGGTATTGTGGAGAGAATGAGAAGAATATAAGAAGAATAATGAAATAAGTAATGATATTGATAAGAATTTCGTAAGAATGACGAAATAAGGATGTTTCTCTGGGGTTTCGATTATAATTATGAGTCGACCATAATCATAGTCGAGGCATCATGAGATCCCTTATTGGGTTAAGGGAGTAAGGAGATTTGAAAATAACAATTAATAATGAATGCAATGTGAAATAAGAGTTGTTGCTTTGTTTATTATTTGTTTACTGATTTGTTAAATTGTTTGCTTCATAGATGAATTTGACTTGTGCTATTTGATTGTTTTGAAACAAAATTTTAGTGAAATTGTGTTTTTATAAGCTCCAACATGAGATAGGCTATTTATTGATTGCGATTTGATTCTACATTGTAACATACTGTTACTAATTCCCTAATTAACCTAATATATCTCTTTTAATTCAAATATCCCTTTACTAACTATGATAGAAAAAGGATTTCCATAATAACAATGGTCCTATCATAGTTAGAAACAGAATTTACTAATGGTTAAACATTATCCATGATAGAAAAGAATTTCCTAATATAACCTGGACACTATCATGGATAATCAATAGCTAACCATGTTAGAAAAGATTCACCTAACATGGTTAGAAAAAGAAGTAAACTAATATGAATCATTAATAATCATCTAACTATGATAGAAAAGACTTTTCATATTATTACAAACCTATCATAGTTAGAAAAGTACTTTGCTTATATAATAATCCATAATCACATCCCTGAGTCTATTTTTCATTTTAATAAGGAAACATGCGGAAGCGAATGCAGACCTATAAATTGGCAATATACATGACTAAATAATCTAAATAACCTTTGAACCTAATTCCCTTTCCTGATGCTTGCGCCTGTGCATGAATACCTGCAAAAATGTCAGTAATCGTGGGATGAGACAATTTGTCCCAGTAATCACCGCTTAACTCACTATAACAGTGAGATGTGCGGTAGTGAGGGCGTCTAAAGGGTACCACAGATATAAAAACCAGTAATGTAATATATATATATAAAGGATTCTTCCCATGCTCACCCAAGTCCCTCAGTCACATCCAAGCCAAATCAAATCCATCATCTCCATACTCCAATCAAATAATACTACCACAACAACTCTCACACTCACCTATAGATGCATTGTGCCATCACGGTGCATTCAAGCATCTAACCTTCACTATATGATTTGACACTGTGCCCCTCTCTATAATGAGGGGGCAAATTTCCCTCTCTGGCAATCTCCAAAGAGAGAACCCCAATTCTGTTTCCATTGCAGGACGGGAACGGTTGGACTCTTCAATGCCAAACAACCGTAGGTCACTTTCTCTCAATAAGTTGACCTATGATCCCCGGTCTAATCAATCCGAAAAGGATCATCAGTACAAATAACTGTCGATTGGTCAATCGACAGTTATCATCGCGCGATGGTACATATATTTCAGTGTCATGCAAAGCTCACAAATCCTTTCAATATCTCAATCTCATTCAATATCTCAAGCTTAATACCAATGTCATGCATACTCACAATTAATTTCAATATCTCCATCTGAACATATCATAGTCCTCACAACCTTAACTCTCCACAATTTCAAACTCAACATTTAATTCACTTTTCTATACTCATAAACTCTCAAACCACTATTTAAACACTATGCCTATATAAATCCTTCACACCATTCCAGATCAATAACAACCACCAAGCAGGATAACAATATATATATAATGTGTCAAACTCTTTTATACGAAAATAATCGCGTTTGAAAGGCACCCGATAGCCTATTCTATATAAAAATAAGTTCTCAAAGATAATATATACATATAGAGGGTGAAAAGGATTTTGAAAATCCTAACTAACGTCACCCTCAATGTTATAGTAAGGTTAAGAGTGATTACCTGTCGCCCTTAGCACTCTGACATTCTTCCTTACCATTTCTTTAGATTTCCTCCAAATATTTTCCTCTTACTTCCTCCTATAATGATAGGATACAATATAATAAATTAATATCATTTCACTTTATAACACTTTGACGTCTCTCTCGTATCATATATTACTACCCAGCCCCTTACTTTATTCATTGTTATATAGGGAGTTATTTCACTAAGAGGATATAACAAATCAATGCAATAATTCTCAACCAACTCAATTATTTATATTAACACCCTAAAAGCAGAAAGTTTTGTCACATAATTCTATCGGAATAAACATCAGCCCAAACAGAACAAGAATCACATGATTTTTCACATTCTAAGCACAAACTTTAGTGTGAAACTTGCGGCACTATACACTTTTATTTGAAGTTTAAAAATCATAGATTGACAATCACCAAAAGCAGCTCAAACACATTCAAAATAAGCACAATGATTGGCTAAACAGAAATTAAAGAGCATTCTCAAAAACACAAGGATAAGGACTTCTTTGACATCTTTTCCATCATTGTAACATAAAGAGAATTTCCAAAATCTATCACGCCACCCAGCCATACATCATTCCAATTTGCATTCATCATTCAAACATAATTGTACCCCCAAACCAAACAAACAAAACAAAACAAGCTTATCACCATTTGAATCTTTCTCTTCTTTAAGAACATCAATTAATACCAGATTTACAATTATTGTCTTCCCATCACTTAATACCTTTTAAATCACATTCTTGCACTTTTTAAAACATAATTCCACAATGTATGTAGGTATCTAACTCAACCAATTCAAATCATCAATCATATGAATTTCATAGTCATCAATTTCAATCCAAGGAAATCAGACCAATCAAGCATACTTACAATCAGTTAATTAGTATAACCATATTAGCTCACTTACTGATTACATCCCAATTGACTAAATCAATGAAATAAGAAATCAGATTTTCAATGCTTTCCACAATATCAAAACCAAAATTCTGTTTTAACAATCCATTCATACAAACTCCATTCATGCATTAGAAACCAACATTCCAGAAAATCCACAGAAGGTCATTGTATCAACATGATGCAGAATAATCAACGAAACAGGGCACTAAACTGCAAAAACATAATTAACCTCATATCCATCCAAAACTGTAAACAAAAAAGGGTTAAGGGTCAAATCTAGCACACTACTATGGCCAAAAGGTCACCCAACATAAACAACTATTGGATGGCTCAAAAGTAGCACACATCTATTCAAAAATGGCTCAAAAGTAGCATTTCCGTCAACTTTAGCTGGTTTGACCGTTAAGTTTGACCCGAGCATGCCACGTCACTCGCCACGACACCCAATTTTTCCACGTCATCTGCCACCTCACCCGCCACGTCACCCAATAATGGGTAGTAAGTGGGCCCATTGGGTGACGTGGCGGTTGACGTGGCATGCTCGGGTCAACCTTTACGGTCAAACCAGTTAAAGTTGACGGAAATGCTACTTTTGAGCCATTTTTGAATAGATGTGTGCTACTTTTGAGCCATCCAATAGTTGTTTATGCTGGGTGACCTTTTGGCCATAGTAGAGTGCTAGATTTGACCCTTAACCCAACAAAAAAATCTCAAATAAATCGAGCAACTCTCACTATATGCACATGCACAGCCACATAAGCGACTGCACTTTGACCAAAATCACATGCATAATGAAGACAGATTTTTAACTTCCCTTTCCTCTTCTCAATTTAGCCAATCAATCAAACAAAACAATAATCAAACAGAGAAAGAGAACTGAACATAACATAATACTTAACAAAAATTGTTATCAGCCCACAAGTCACCCAAAATTCTACATGCAAAGCCATATTAATACTTTTGGTGAACTCATACATTTACCCATATCAAACACACATGCCAAATTTGATCAATAGAAAAGACATAGACATCAAAATGCATACATCCATAACATGTTGTTATATGGACTGTAGTATGCAAATCCAAAATAATACAATCATTTATACAAATCACATGGTCAAAGTTAAAGCTCTAAATCCTTCAAGAAAGTTAACCATTAACAACCCTACTAACCAAACCTACATAACAATTATTCTATGCCACTACACAGCACCTTCAACACAGAAAAAATACCAAAGCAACCATAAAATGCAACACCCATGAAGTTAATTAGGAACATAAAGATTAGGTTTTTCAATAAATCCAACCAAAACTCCACTGAACACTCAAATCCTTCCTAAAACTTCATAACCCAAAGCCTAAACATGATTTTTGGTTGATTATCAAACCCAAAACAGAAAACCCCCTTTCGAATTACTCTCTCAAATCACGTGTAAATAGCAGAAAAGGGTAGAAATGGAAGAAAAATATTACCTAAACTCGTTTTTGACCTTCCATGACTCACCGGAGCTTCGCCGTCGCCGGAAACTCGCCGGGAATCGGCCATTTAGGTGGCTGGCCGAGATTCAAAAGCAAAGAAGGAGAAAGGTAAGAAAAAGAAGTTGAAAAGAGATGATCTTGAAGATTCAACAAGAAAATGGCGAAGCTTACCTTCCCCAATCGTCCGCCGCAGTAACAGCCGAAAAAACTCGCCGGAAAATAGAAAACGCAGTGGAAGAGTGAAGAAGACCGAAGAAGACGAGCAGAAAGGAAAAGAATAAGGGCACACACGATCTGCAAGGATTGGGAGGAGAAGAAGAAGTGGATGGAAGGAGGTGAGTAATGAAACAAATGTTGGGTGAGATTTGAGAGAGAGAGCAACGATGGTGGAGGGTTTGAAGGGAGGGGGCGACGGGTTGATGATGATCAAAGTGAAGGGACCGTGTTTTTGGTATAGAATGGGGAGGCTAGGGTTTTGCTATTTGGGTATGCACATAGTACTTAAGGAAAATTCCAATTGACTACCCATCTGTTTATTTTAATTATATTTTCTAATCCCAAAAGTTTGTATATATATCACTACATCCCTTTCTCTCTATAATACTCTTATCTAGAATTCAAAATATTTTTCAAATAAGTTTCTAATTCCAAAAGACTCCTTTAACTCTATTTCTTTAAATTCCGAAGTAAATAAGATTTAATATGCATAAATCATCTAAAATATCATAAATTTATTCCTAACACTTTAAATTTCCTAAATCATACCTCAAGACATTAATAAATTCTTTATTATCCCTAGGGCAAAAGCGCTGATATGATAATTAACTATTTCAGTTTGGGCAAAAATAACAAATGACAGTTTCGCGGTGCATAAATAATAATCAACTTTGTGACCCGGTGCAAAAATGATAAAACCGGTGTTGAATGTTAATTTGTAATTATGTGGAATCTTATTGATATTATTTTTCAAAGTGAAAATACGTATTTGCCCCTCTCATATAAAAATCAATCATTCTTCATCCTCCCCTTCCACAGAGTCATCCCCTCCCCTTCTTCGAACAACCTCCTCTTTGTCAATACATGCAGAAACAGATGCCACCGGTGGGGATAGAGGAGTGTGGGTCCTACCACATCAACCATAAATATAATCTTCCACAGTTACCCTTCCTCTTTCCACAAGTCTGGATAGAGGAGTTTAATCTTTTAAAAGAAATTGGCCACAGAGGCTGCTTAGAAGTGATATCCGACAATTGAAGGAGTAGAGAAGCTGCACGGATTCATGCCCTGGACGGTTGAGCTACGTGAAATTAGGAAATACCAGAAAAGCACCAAGCTTTTAATCTCTGCCAATTCTCTTACTTCTTCTCTTTGTGCTTTTTTTTGTTTGCGTGAACTCGAACTGTGTGTAGAAACTTCATGGTTCTAAAGATTGAAAATGGGAAATTCTTTTAACTTACCTGTTGAGTTATCCCTTAGTTTAATGTGACGAGAAAAGTTTGAAGCTTTATGCATGAATTTTGAGTAAGTTCCCCTCCTGCATATTGTTCTGATCTGTGTGTATTTTTATTTTATCAGTAATGGGTATAACATAAATAAAGTAGGGACACAAGAAGTGGTGTTTATTGTTTTTAAATAAATTAGTGATGGCTGATGACTTTACAACTCATAACAAAGATATAGAGATATGAGAAGCTTCCGTTTCAGTGTGTGGTGAGGGATATTGCGCGGGATTTTGAGACTGATCTGAGGTTTCAGAGCACTGCACCCGCATCCCCACCAGCGGCCTCTGGTTCTGCAAGTATTGACAGAGGGGAGACTGTTCGAAGAGGGAGGAGAAGATGTCGTGGAAGGCGAGAGAATGAAGCATGGTTGATTTTTAATTGGGAGGGGTAAACATGTATTTTCACTTTGAAAAATAATATCAATAAGGTTCTATATAATTATAAATTAACATTTAACACCGGTTTTATCATTTTTGCACCGGGTCACAAAGTTAATTATTATTTATGCACCGCGAAATAATCATTTGTTATTTTTGCCCAAACTGAAATAGTTAATTATCAGATCAGCGCTTTTGCCCTTATCCCTAATTTAAAATTCGGGATGTTACAATTTAAATTAGTTAAATGAAATATGACTTGGGAAAGTGTATTTTGTTTTAGAACTTGGATAAAAGCATGTTGGACTTGAAGTTTATGGTTTTAAATGGAAGGTTTGTTGATAACATAGAGATATAGTTATTGACCTAACATAGTCATAATTAGGGTGGTTAAGGAAAAGAGCTAGCATTTATTGTGACAAGAGATTGTGCAATAAATGCTAGCATAAATTTGATCTTGACTTGGGAAAGCTTTTTCAAATGATTTTGAACCCTAGACTTGCACATATGTTCATTTAATCACTTAAAAATGAGAGGGAAATCTTGGTTCATGAAGTAAATATGGGATTAGCAACCCTAGGCCTTAATCATCATTGTTAACCCGTGTTTGAAACTCCAACTCTTTTTACATTCAAAAATTGAAAACTCTTTTCTTAATTGAACAACAACTCTCAATATGTTATTACTTTAAGTGGTTAATGATATATTTAGTTTTAATCACTTTGCTTAAACAACAATCTCTGTGGAACGACACTTCTTCTCTATACTACTTTTTGACGACCCGTATGCTTACGGAAGCGCCCCAGATCCGCGTTAAGTCAATGGCGCAGCCGCCGGGGATTGTAGTTTAAGCAAAAGTTTATTCTCTTGTGTTGATTAGCTTAATTGTGTGATTAATTGCTTTTAAGTAACCTCTTTCCTTATCTTGTGGTAACTTGGTGTTTTGTTGTTTCTAGCTACCTTAGGTGTTAGAAATAGCTCTACCTTGGTTGCCTTGCTTATTTTCACTTTTGGTTACTTTGATACTTGTGATCTTGTAGTGCTTGTAGGTGCTCCTTTTTGTAGGTACTCATTTCTTGGTGCATGCAACACATTGAGTTTGGTGACTTGGAAGTAGTACTTGAAGGGGTAATTAATCTTGAGCAAGAGGTTGAGGTTGAAACTGCAACTATGGCGGAGGATGAGTATGATCATGCCACGGTTAATGACTTTGCTAGTCGGAACTTGAGAGGAACTCAATCTTGCATTCGGATTCCGGATGTGCAAGCAAGGAACTTTGAAATCAAGCCGGTGATGATCACAATGCTTCAAATGCAAGGGATGTTTCATGGTCTTTACAATGAGGATGCTAACAAACATTTGATATATTTCTTGGAAGTGTGTGATTCATTCAAGCAAAATGGGGTTCCAGCTGATATTCTTCGACTGCAATTGTTCCCTTTCTCTTTGCAAGGCAAGGCCAGAGAGTGGTTCAACAACCTATCAGAAGGTTCTATCACCTCTTGGAATGAGCTTGAAACCAAGTTTCGTGCTCGATTTTTCTCTGATGACAAGTCTGTTGAGGCTAGGGATGCATTCTTGAGTTTCAGGCAATACGATGATGAGACTCTCTATGCTGCTTGGGAGAGGTATAAGATGTTAATGAAGCAATGCCCTAATCATGGAGTGGACAAGTGGGTGATTGTTCAAATTTTCTGCACTCGCCTTAATCCTCAGTCTAAAGCAATGGTTGACTCTATGACTAATGGTGGGTATCGGAATGTGCCAGTGAATGAAGTATTTCGGTTGTTAGATCAGCTATCGGCCAACAATTCTCAAGGGACAGATAGGAGGATTCCTCAATCTTCCATTGCTCCTAAGGAGGATACCGCTACCGCTCAGTTTGCATCTATCCTCTCCGCACTCAACAAGCGGTTTGATGTTTTAGAAACTCAGATCAGAAAGGGTAGTGCTCAAGAGGTGCGAGTGACTCAGTCTACTCCGGTTGTCTGTGAACAGTGTTATGATGTGCATATGCCGGATCATTGTCCTCTCTATGCCACTCCAGAATCTGTGAATTATATGGGAAGAGGACAAAATCCTCAAAACATTCCTTATTCTTAGACTTACAATCCGGGGTGGAGAAGTCATCCCAACTTCAACTGGAACCAAGGGCAAAATATGAATACATCATCGTCCTCCGGTGCTAAGGCCTCTTACCCACCTGGTTTTCAAAATCAACCTAGACAAGTACCTCATAAGGAGGAAGAATCTAAGGTGGAGAAAATGCTTGCTCAGATCATAGCCAGACTAGACGCACAAAAGGTGTATAATGCTCAAAATGATACCAAGATGGCTAGTCATGAGACTTCAATCAGGAATATTGAAATACAAATAGGCCAAATTGCCTCTCAACTGAATGCTTCACAAAGAGGAACTCTACCGAGTGACACCATTCCTAATCCAAGAAGGGATGGCAAGGAGGAGTGCAAAGCAATATTTTTCAGAAGTGAAGGGCAAGTGCCTAATATGCCTCAATCTTGTGAAAAGAGCAAAGAAGTCTCTGAAGTTGTTGCTCTTGGGAGTGATGACAGATTTGAGCAAGATCTTGTAGTTGTGGATGATGAAAGTAAGAAAAGAAGGCAAGTTGAAAAAGCTATTGATGATGGAGAAAAAGACAAGAAGAGAGAATGTGAAAAGAGGCAAGACAAAAAGCCCAAGACAAATGGTCCTCCTCTGTATGTACCTCCGGTCCCATTTCCTCAAAGACTAAAGAAGAAAGAAGGGGATGCATAATTTAAGAAATTTTTGGAGATGTTCAAACAACTGCACATTAATGTCCCTTTTGCAGAAGCGCTTGAGAAGATGCCAAAATTTGCCAAGTTTTTCAAAGAAGTGTTGTTAAAGAAGAGGAGATTCAATGAATTTGAAACTGTAGTTATGAATGAAGATTGTAGTGCTATCCTCCAAAGAAAGCTTCCACCCAAGTTGAAAGATCCGGGGAGTTTCTACATTCCATGCAATATTGGAAAGAACTTCCAAGGAAAAGCCCTTTGTGATTTGGGGGCAAGCGTGAATTTGATGCCCTCTGCTGTTTTTAATCGACTAGGTTTGGGTGAAGCAAGACCTACTACAGTATCACTACTCCTCGCTGACAGAAGTATATCTCGTCCCAAAGGGATCATTGAAAATGTTTTGGTGAAAGTAGACAAATTCATCTTTCCAGTTGATTTTATTGTTATTGACTGTGAGGTGGATCCAAACATTCCTATCATATTTGGGAGACCCTTCCTTGCTACAGCTCGAACTCTTGTTGATGTGGAAAAAGGTGAAATCACTTTGAGAGTTGATGATGAACAAGTAAGCTTCAACATGAACAAGGATGTAGAATATTTTGATCATCTCTCTCAATGCTCTTTTGTGGACATACTTGGTTCTGGTTGTCAAGACAAGTTTGAGGCTTTATTGAGTAAAGGTCATGTGACATCGACACTAGTGGAAGATGAAAGACCTGAAGATGTGCATAATGTCAGTTCAATGAATTTGTGTGATATGGATGCTTATGGGCATGAAAAATTTGAGCTGTGTGAAAATGTTGATGTATTTACTCCAAATGATTTTCAACATGGTCAGAGGGTTTTGTTGTATAATTGCAAGATCAAATTATTTTCAAGAAAGGTGAAATTTCGTTGGTCTGGACCATTTACCATTGTGCAAACCTCTGATTTTGGTGCTGTGGAGTTAGAGAACAAAAAGGGTGAAAGATTCAAAGTGTTTGGGCACCGGTTGAAGCATTATTGGGGTGGAGAGATTGATCGCCAAACTACCTCGATTTCACTCTCTCAGTCCACATGATGTTGCAAGAAGTCGAGCTAAGGACTACAAACTAAGCGCTTCTTGGGAGGCAACCCAAGTTGTCAACTCTTGTCTTTCATTTTGATGTTTTACCTAACTTTAGGTTGTTTGGTAGTTTTGTTCTTGTTTTCGTGTCTGTAGGAAGAAAGGTCCCTGCTGATACTTAGACTACCACTTGGCATGGAGAGCTGGAGCTTACGTTTTGGAAGGCAAGAAGAAGTCTACAAAGGGAAGTAGATCTGAATTCCAACCTTAAATTCACTTTTGGGCATTATTGTTGTTGATTGCATGGAATCATCCTGCTGAACTGGAAATATGGTGTTCATGTGCCACTTGACCAATTTGCACTTGATGAGTTGAACTGTGATGAAATGAATGTCTGTTTATGTTGAAATAGCCTTTGGTGTTTTTGTGAGTACTTTTGGTTGTGAGAAGTAAGTAGCATGTGAATGGATCCATGTCTGTGGTGTGTGAACTTTGTTTTGTTTTGTTGCAAACATATTTCCTTGGCATACTAAAAGCACCTTGCAATGTCTGGTAAATGAAGAGTCTGTTATGTGATTAAATTCCTGTGATTATGTGCTGATTGTTTGACTTTTAGACCTGTAGTGAAGTTAAAGCATGGGGTGTTAGTGATTTTTGGTTATGCCATGTGATTGAAGGTTGGTGTCAAAATGTGGTCATTTTAGATACCCAGTCACTTTGAAGTGTGATATGGTGTTTTTGTTGCTCATAAGGATGATTTAGGGGTTAATGTGCTAGTTAAAATAGGCATGTGGCATTTTGTATTGGAGTTTTAAGGTTGGTCAAATTCTGCAGAATCAGCAGCTTTGCTGTCAAATTCGCCAGTGGCGAGGATGGGCAGCCAAATGGCGTGTCTTCTCTGGAAACTCGCCGGTCGCTCGCCAACTGGCGAGCGGCTGGCGAGCAGGGCATCTGTGAGCGTCTTTGTATTCTAGTCAGTGGCATGCCAACTGGCGAGCCGCTGGCGAGAAATCTAAAAAAATAAAAAAAAATTGAAACTTAATTTTCCTCCTTCTGCTACTCAAAGCTACACCTGAACCCCCACTCCCTCTCCAAAAGTCGACGCCCCACCGCTTTGTGTAACCTCTGACACTTGGTTTTCTGGACTTGAAGTGAATATTGAGAATAATGGTATAGTGGACTAAGCCTAGGTTTGAAAGTTGTGGAGAGGTTTGATGACTAGTTTAGTCCAAGTTTGGGGGAGCGTATTAGGATTTTTTTTTTCTCTCTCTTTTAGGTAGTTCGTTTGTGTTAGGATTTTTAAGAATTTTCTTCAACAACCTTGTTTCTATGGTGTGTTAAGTGTCTTGTCTTGTTTTTGCCCTTGATGGACCAATGTTTTACTGCATGGTATTGTGGGTGATTTCAATGATATATGCAGGTTCATGTTCCACTTTTGATGTGTTTATCTCCTAGTTGTTTGTGTGTGTATTATGTCTGACTCTTCCCTTTTGTAGAACAACAGTGAGGACACTGTCTGGTTTAAGTTTGGGGGAGAGCTAATCACTTTTGAAACTTTTTGGCACTATGAATAAATTCTTTTGTAAATAATTAGTGCACAGGGAATAATTTTTGTTTTGGATGATGAAATTGTGAGATTTGCATACCATACTTAAGTTGTTGCTTTAGTTTTTAATGAGTGGGCTATAAGTTTTCTTGAAAGCTGCTAGAAAGTTCAATGATTACAACTAGTTGAATAACTGTGGGGTGTATGGAAAAATATATATGTATGCATTGCATAACTTGAGTTGTTGCATTAAGGCAAATCTTTATTTGATTCTAATGAGTAATTTGCGCACATTAGAGGTTAAGGTGTATTTGGAAGGGTTTGAGGAAGGAAGATTTGCAATAACACAAATCTATGCATCTGTTTTCATTTGAAAATTTTCAAAATTCTTTTTGGAAAACTTCAACATTTTTCACAAATTGCACATAACTTTGAAAAATGATTGAGGCAGTTCTTAAATGCGATTGAGCCTTTCAAGCTATGCTTGATAATTTATATCCCATTTGCACCCTTTTTGAGGCTTATAAAGAAAAACCATGTGAAATTTCTTTTTGAAACCCACATTGGACTTAACCCTTACAGCCCGAAAAACCATGAACTACCTGAATCTTGAGATAATGGACATTTCATTAGTAGTGAGGATTAGTACGGTTGCTAAATGTGTGTAAATGTAAGTACATTGTGAGAAGGGAAATATCGGTTGTGAAAGGAAAGTTTGTACTCCTAAGTCAAGAAAGTGATGAATGAAAAAAAAAAAGAAAAGAAAAGAATGAAAGAAAAAGAGAAAAGTAGAAAAAGAAGAAAATGAGTAAAAAAAATGTATGTTGCAATAAGACTAGGAGTACAAAGAATCAAATTGAGATGAGTTTGGGGGGGATTTTAAGCTTTGGAAGAAAATTTTGTGTATGAGTGAATCTAATGAAATATATTCATTTATCTCAAAATATTTAAATTCCTTTTCTCATTCTTTCAAATAGTCAAACACTTAAAACCCCTAGCCCCATTACAAGCCGTGAAAAGTCCTCTTGATTTTGAACTTATGTGCTAAAAGTTTAAAATGGAGAAGAGAGAAGAAAAGAATGAGAAATTTGAAAAATGACAGCATATTCATGGTTTAAGGTTATTGCAAAAGGACTGGAGAACTTAGAAGGATTCCCTTAACCTCATCACACACACACCTACTCATTGAATCTTGAAAAACTTGCTTTTAATGTAGCAAATAGTGATGGCAACATATGAGAACAAGTATTTCAATCCAAGTAAAGTGAACTTATAGTCAACTCTGGAATTGTTTTGAAAATTTGCTTGAGGACAAGCAAGAACTTAAGTTTGGGGGAGTGATAAACTCCATAATTTCACACATTTCATCTCTATTCCCTTCTAGTTCACACTCTTTTTGATAATAAATAGATAACAAAACACATAAATACTACTAGAAAGTGATTCAAATAGAAAACCATTCATTTGTGTGAAATTTGAAGTTTAATGCTTGTATATTTGAGACATGGAAACTCTTCAACCCTCTTTCTAGCTTGTGTAGGAAGAGGAGGACATGTGTTAGAAGCTTGATGTAACCCAAGTGATGCAACAAAGGAGAAAAAGGAGCAAAGGAGAGCCAAACTTAAAATCAAAAGCTGCATGCCAGTGGGCGAGCCACTGCATCATCACAAAGCCAACTGGCGCGCCAGTGGCCTGCCGTCTCTGGAATCTCGCCAGTGGCTCGCCAACTGGCGAGCAACTGGCGAGAGCACTTCGCTGCTGCGCGTTTTAGTCAGATTCTCAGCATATAAAAAGGGCAAATGGGGGCATTTCAAAGGGAGGCTGAAAAACACGACTTGGCACACCTCTAGGGCACATTTTTGGAGTCTTGAAGAGCTTGAAGATCATTGGGAAAGCTTGGGATTCAAGTGGGAAGCTTAGAGAGATTTGAGCTTTCTTCCTTTGTGGTTGTATATCTTCTTCCCTCTTCTTCATATCTCTTCAATGAACTCCTTCATAGTTTTAGGGTTTGTTTTATTTATATTTATGTGTAACTAAAACCCTAATCTAGGGTTGTTATGAACCTATTTATGGATTGAACCATCTACTCTCTCTTTCTTTAAGTAATTAATGAAGTATATGTGTAGTTTTTATCTTGCTCTCTATTTGTTTTAAGTGCTTGATCACCATTTAATTAGTTAAATGAAATATGACTTGGGAAAGTGTATTTTGTTTTAGAACTTGGATAAAAGCATGTTGGACTTGAAGTTTATGGTTTTAAATGGAAGGTTTGTTGATAACATAGAGATATAGTTATTGACCTAACATAGTCATAATTAGGGTGGTTAAGGAAAAGAGCTAGCATTTATTGTGACAAGAGATTGTGCAATAAATGCTAGCATAAATTTGATCTTGACTTGGGAAAGCTTTTTCAAATGATTTTGAACCCTAGACTTGCACATATGTTCATTTAATCACTTAAAAAGGAGAGGGAAATCTTGGTGCATGAAGTAAATAGGGGATTAGCAACCCTAGGCCTTAATCATCATTGTTAACCCGTGTTTGAAACTCCAACTCTTTTTACATTCAAAAATTGAAAACTCTTTTCTTAATTGAACAACAACTCTCAATATGTTATTACTTAAAGTGGTTAATGATATAATTAGTTTTAATCACTTTGCTTAAACAACAATCTCTGTGGAACGACACTTCTTCTCTATACTACTTTTTGACGACCCGTATGCTTACGGAAGCGCCCCAAATCCGCGTTAAGTCAGTTAGATATCATAATGGTGTGTAGGTTGGATTTTTTCGAGTTTAAAAAAGGGTTTAGAATGATAATTTGATGTTTGATCGTGTATGATTGATTTCTAGCTAGTTGCATGTGAAATTTTCAAGTGAAGTAGAAATTCGAATATCTGTCTTCTATGCTCCATCTCTGTCTGGTTTCTACATGAACTTAAGGATTAGATTTATAGTGATTTTACTGCCCTATATCGAGTTCGCTGAGGTAGGGGTTGTTTTTATTGCATATTGTGGCTTTATTTCTGTAAAATGGGAAGAGGGTGTGTTTTTGCCTTAGCTAGTAATACGCCTTGTAAGTTGTAATAATTATTCATGTGTATTCAAGTGAGAGACAAATTGAGTTACCGTATGAAAATAGGAAATTAAGTTGGGATTATTATCATGTCCTTTGCTGCCACGTTTATTAAAGACTATGAAGTGTTAAATATTTTTAAACCAATAACGAAAGTGCTGGGTTAATGGAGGGAAGAAAGGAAGTTTGGAGATCATATTTAAAAATGATTAGATGACGTAATATTTGGTTCTAAAATCTGGAAAAAATATGAAGCAATGGTGCTGATGATTTGAATATGGGTGTAAAATAAATGAGTTGAAGCTTAGAGATTCATAATTGGAACTTTGAAATTTCAGAAATTCAGATTAAGGATGTTATTGTTATTGATATGCAATGGGGCAAGACCTTTGAAGAGTATTGAGATGTGATGCGCTGTGTGTGTGGATGTGAATGTAAACAAGAAAGATGTGTACCAACTGGTTAATGTTGATGGTAATGAATTGAACTTTTAAATACTTGAAATTGATTTCATTTCTTTGGTAGTGTGTTGTGATTCCGTTTTTCGTACATCGAAGTTGAATGTTGAAAGTAAAGAAGTATTTGTTGTTAAGTAATCATCTATGATTATAGAATTCCAATTAGTTTACAATTGTTAAAAGTTTAATTCAAAAAATAATTAGAAATTTAGTGGTGGATGTGTGGTTTTGGTTTGGTTAGGCTTTGTATTAACTTATGATGATTTTAAATGATCACCAGCATTAACCTACATAATTAAATTAGGGGAACTCAGGGAAAGTTAGGGCCTCATCACGTGAGTGTGTCTGGTGTTCATTGTAGCTCATCATCCATTAAATCAAAGCTATAATCAAGCTTTCATCATGAATAAAATCAAGGCCGAATTCAAAAACATCGCACCCTAGTATAATTCGACTTCAATTAGGCCTTGTGTACTCTTTTTTTTTCAAAATTATACCAATTATTATATTCCTATAATTCGACTTCAGTTTTTTTTTCGGAATTCAACAGACCGGTTTTTATACCTTATTTGATGTTAATTATGTTCATTATTGTAACTAAAATGCATATTGATGTATTTCGCCCTATATATTCAGGACTCTATTATTAAAGTGTACTAGAAAAAATCATCCATAGATATAATCATAACAATTTTCTTATTATAGGAATAAAAAAGGTGTAGAAATTTTCATTTACAAAGCACAAACATTTCGAGTTTTGTTATTGATGAAACTCTAGAAACCCTCATAAAAGAAAAGCCCACATACATGTTTTTTTTGTGGACTAAAAAAACCCACATATATAAAAAGACACACATTAGCATTTTAGAGCAAAGGAGAGTTATAGATAGGAGTGACCACAGATTTGACTTTGGAGGTACTTGTGAAGGGTATCAAGTCCAAAATCTTTGCCAAATCCACTCATTTTGTACCCTCCAAAAGGAACATCATTCTCAAATATAAGATAACAATTTATCCAAATAATTCCTGTTTGGGTTAAAGGTCAAATTTAGCACTAAACTATTAATAATAAAGTTAACCCAACATAAAAGTGAATTTCCGGTCTCAAATGTAGCAAAAATCAAGTACAAAGTGTGTCAAATGTATCAATGTCATCAATTTTGATGGGTTTGACCGTTAAATTTGAACCAATTAGGCCACATCACCTACCATATCACCTTTTTAAGTCACGTCAGCACATCATCACCACCTCTTTGCCATGTCACCATCATCTTCCTCATCACACTTTCCCTCTTCCACCTTCATCTTCCTCTTCATGTCAATCTCTCAAACCTCCATTTTCATCTTCATCTTAAATTTCATTCCTCAAACCTTCATGTTAATCTCCCAAAACAGAACAGCGTCTCCTTCAACAACAAGATTCACAACCTCCTCTACAAACACAAAAAAAAATAGCTAAGATGAAGAGGTACACCGCCGGAGGTTTAAACCCATGAACAACTTGCTTCCATTACTGCAACTAGCAGGTCTGAACCCAATCTTACCACCACCGGAGGAGGTACATCGCAGGAGGCAGCCACGTGATTACCGTGCCGGAGTCGGTGATCACGCCGGAGGAGAACGTCGCGGAGGAGACCAGGAGGTTGTCTCCGGCGACGGAGATTCCGATGAGTTCGAGCCCGTAGAAGGAAGGAGCTGGCCGGGATGGAAGAGAATGGCGTGTAGACGATGTTGCTGCTAGAGGAGGATGAACGGTGTGCCGCCAAAGTCTATGTCGCCGATGTCGCCGGCAGTGGCGGAGAGGCAGTAGGAGAAGATGTTGTGGAAATCAAAGTGTTGGTGGTCTGTTTGACGAAGGTAAGGTTGTTGCGGCCGAGTTCGAGGATGCCGACGTCGCTGGGCGGTGGCAGAGAGGCAGTAGGAGAAGATGAAGATGAAGGCGGAAGAGGGAGAGTGTGACGAGGAAGATGATGAAGATGAAGGTGGGAGAGGTTGTTGAGTGGAGATTGACATACATGAAGATGAAGATGAAGATGAAGATGAATGTGGGGGAGGGAGAGTGGGATGGGAAGATGATGATGACGTGGCGAAGAGGTGGTGATGACATGGCTTAAAAATGTGACATAGCAGGTGATGTGGTCTAATTGGATCAAATTTAACGGTTAAACCTGTCAAAATTAACGGTATTGCTACATTTGACCAACTTTGTACTTGATCTTTGCTACATTTGAGACCGGAAGTTCACTTTTATGTTGGATGAACTTTTACTGATAGTTTACTAGATTTGACTCTTAGCTCTATTTAAAATTAGGAGATACATTAACAGATATGAGTTCTTCCTCTTAGTACAACATTGAAAAAAGAAAAAGAAAAGGCAAGTAACATGAATGCTCCCATTTCCATGATAAGGACAATGCAATCACTAGTCAATGATCATTGAAAGGGAAGCACCTCCTTCATTCGCCAATCTGACCCATTGGTTCTTCGTGCATACCCATTTGACAGCGACAACTCAATTGCTGCTTTATCTTTTCATGAATAAAATTAGCATGAGCACTAGCAGTTGCAATAAAATTAAAAGTTTGACTTTATGGATTTCATAGTTTATCACGAGTCTGGTCATTAATTTGATGTGTGTGCATATCAATCATGATTTAAAAATATATGACATATAATTTAAAATTTTGGGGATTTTTTAAGTGACACTGGATATCATTTTTTTATAAATATTTTTGTCTAAACTTATTTTTTAAAGGCTAAAGTATAACTTTAGTCCCTTATGTTTGCATTAAGTTTCAATTTAGTCCTTTATCTTTGAAAAGTGTACTTTTAGTCTTTTAAATCTAACACTGTCACTCAACTTAACAGAAATTGCTGACTCATCAGATTTTAGTGATGAATGTTCAATTAAAGGATGATGAAGCATAACTAAATTATTTTGAGTAAAAAGTAAAATCAATTATGAAAAGGAGAAATAAATTTTAACACCGTCCACGCTAGTTTCTCCTCCATTGTCGTCTTCTCCTTCCCCTCTCTTTTTGCAGAAAGTAAAACAAAGTCAGGCTATAAATAAACTTGAATTATTGTTTCGTCAAGATAATTGGCAGTACATTCAAGTCATGGACATTGTTGATGATGTGGGGTGTCTGGAGGTGGAGTCATTGTAGATCCAAGGCGTATCTGTTTTGGCCCTCAAGTCTAACCCCAATTTCATTTAAAAGCTCTTCGACATGTGGTTGTCTCTTCCGAAAGCAATCGTTTGGTTTGGTTTGGTACACTTCATTTTACATATTGCTTTCTCTCCATTTAATGGATTCTGCTTCCTCTTTATTTTTCAAAACAAAACATGTTGATGAATACAAAGTATTCTTTTAGGAAATCAAATAGAAGATTTTTGTTTTGGGATTGAAACTTTTTTAAAGGAGAGATGAAGGTCTAGTAGAGAGACTTGCATACTAAAGAGAAGATGAAAATTTGGGATGAGCCGTCACAAGGAAAAAACCCCAGGAGAAACATCACATTAAAAAGGATTATTATTTGGGATGATTTTTAATTTCCATGATTGATTTTATTTTTTACTTAAAATTAATATATTTATGCTTCATCATCTTTTAATTGAACAGTCACCACTAAAATTTGATGAGTCACCACTAAAATTTGATGAGTCAGCAATTTCCGTTAAGTTGAGTGACGGTGTTAGATTTGAAGGACTAAAAGTGTACTTTCCAAAGATAAGGGACTAAATTGAAACTTGATGCAAACATAAGGGACTAAAGGTATACTTAAGCCTTTTTTTAAAATAAAGGCTGTACAATTTCTTTCATCAAATGAATTCATATATTAACTCATATCAATAATATAATACTTCCTCTGTTCCTAAATATAAGATCACTTTAGGGAGGAGAACTTGTTCCTAAATATAAAATCACTTTTTAATTTAACTCAAGTTTTCCCCAAATTACCCCTATACTCCCTTCACCGAAAAATAGTGGTTTGAAAAAGGTGATATTTTTAAAACTTAGGTGAGGGTTATTTTAAAAATTTCATGTAATCCTAACTCATTCGAATGTATTCCTTAATCTCTTCAAATTTGTTAAAGTGATGTTATATTTAGGAAGGGAGATAATATTTAGTTTTTATATTAAGACGCTACATATGAAACTCACATGAAGCAATTTACGATTGAGAAACTGGAAAAACCTCCTCCCTCCTTATTGAAGATTTAGTAAGTGAGAAATACTTGATAATCTTTAGTACCATGAGTACTGTGCTGTCTATTAAGAAACTGGAAAAACCTCTTCCCTTAAGCAAATGTAATGTTGACACATGTTATCCACATGTCAACATTACATTCTACGTATCAATATTATATTCGGCAGAAGGTTAAATTGGACCACTTTGATTACTTCAAGGGTAAAATTGCACCCAGTGTTAGTTTATTAGGGTGTTCAGTGATCCATGATTATTACTTGAAAGGAAAAATAAGGTCATTATTAACCAAATATAATAAAGGACAATACATGAACACTATAGTGGAATCACATAAAAGGTTAGAAAGTAGTCAGTTCCTTTGTGAGCATCGAATGCTACCTTACTTCATAAACAGATAATCAACACTATTTAATAAAGTTAATAGATTTTTATTAAATTTTGCCTTAGAAAGTTGATGAAAAAGAAGCGTAACATGGGGAAGATGATTGAAAGCATCGTGGTCAAGCAATGGTGGCATAGAAATTATATTCGAGGTTTGTCTTATTTCCTTTTCGATTATTTATTTCTTTTATATTATTAATTTTAATAGAAATGTCTTATATATGCTTTTCTTTTCTTCGCTTTATCATGGATCCAACGATCTTTATGGATATAATAATAGTGAAGGGGGCCATCAGAGAATGTCGTTTTCATTCTGTTAGAGATAATCACCCTACACATAGAATCCTCAACACATGACCTGCGTAAAGATTCATCATATCATGTTTCTTAACTTGTTATATAATGCAAACTTAATATTCTCCCTCAAGAGTGAAGCAATAATTAAAAACTTGGAACTTTAAAGCTTCGTTTGTTCAGAAAAGAAAAAAGAATTGAAGTAAGACTCAAAATTGATCTGATGATGAAGAAAACTTGTGTAAGAGTTCGTAGTGTGGGATTTTGAAGTTCTTGCAGGTTTGTGATTGCTTAATGCTTGGAATTTTCAAAGCATACGACATGGCATTTTGGCTTATACGCAATAAGAACGACACTGCGTTGTGTGACCAATACAAAAACATAAATTTCGGTTTATTGGTTCTTTAATTTGTCTCCTTTTCCCATCCCATGTGCGTGTTTGTGTGCGAAATCACACGTTATAATTGATTTATGCTTAGACTCCAAAAATATAAACAAAGTGACTTGTGTAGTTAATTTTCAGATTTTGAACTAAAAATATATACAAGTCAATGTATGTTAGTAACATTTGGGGGGTCACGTGCAAGGAAAACTCGACAAAGTTAATTTTATGACAAAAATATTATTTCCCTTTGAAAATTTAAATTTCTCATTAATGCTATATTCATTTCAGAAAAATTAAAAATTTCAAATAGGTAGTTTCCGTGTATAATATCACTTTGTTCTCTCTGGCTACCCTATATATTTAAATTTTGATAATTTTAATATGCATCGAGGAAGAATTCTTATTTTTTTTTTATTTTCCTAAGGTATGACCACCTGAGTGTCAAGTAAGACTAATATTTCGTTATTTGGAGTTCTATAGGTAGACATATGACCTGTAAGTTTGTTCCATTCACAAGAGATAAGGATTGAACCTTCAACCATGCTTAAGAGATAGTACTTAACACTCACACCAACCCACCATGTTTAAGGAGTTCTTAGGTGAACCTAGTATATACCACGTCATTTGTGGTTTGACCGACCAGACAATAAAAATGTAAGGCCTGACGTGCAATTGTTAATTTGACATGACACCATGAAAAATCAACTAACATATAAAAGTAACTTTTTAAACTTGTAAGATAAAAACAACAACCATTGACGAAAGAATTGTATATATATATTTAAGTTTTTATGCACTAGTTATTATTTTTAGGGTGAAATTAAAAGTCAAATTGGATATTTCACATAAAATCTTATGTGTTTAGTTATGATTGGTCAGATCACAAATCATTTGTTATACCGAATTCATGTAAGAATTTCTTTAAGTATATGTATCTATTCAATAAGCTAAGGTCACTTCCTTATTTTTTCTGTAAGTAATATTTTTTTTCATTAATTATGTCACTCCTTTCTTTTATTCCCTTATATTTCCTTTCCATGAGTGTATGCTTCACACACACACACTCCCTCTTATCCGTAATATAAGAGTTCATTCGCCACAACGTACACGTTTAGCAAGAAAACATGTAGAAGTCAATTAGATATTTGAAAATTAATTAATTTTACCCAATGTTGCCTGTATTTATTATAATACTACTATGAAAAGAGAAAAATATATGTAAGTATTAATAAATATGAAAGAGAGTTAGAGGAAAAGTGGAAAAAAAAGTCAGTTAAATTATGAGAGAATGTAAAGGCGAACTCTTATATTTTAGATCAAATTCATTCAAATTTTTGGCCCTTATATTAACGACAGGAGTGAGTATTACATATTTATTAATTTTTAATTGATTTAGACCCACAATTTCATTAGCATGATTATTGCTCAAAAATTCAATGTATTATAAATTAATATAATGTGGAAGTATAACGTGGTTAATGAGAATAGTTATTAAAAATCACTTTGATTAAACATATGATAGGTTTAAGTTTTTTAAATGAATTTGTTTCAACATGAGAGGATATACTGTTTCGTTTGCCGCCGGATTTTCATCATAGGGCCAATTAAACATATTAAGAGAGCTGGCGGAATAGAGCTTAGGACTACGTGAGCTTAATTTATATGGACAGAATCACAAACAAAACTATCATCGCGTATTCAATTGGCAACATCAGTATATTAATCATCGAAGAATAAGCTTGTTTAATTTGTGTCAAATTTTTACCACTAGGAAACACAAGCAAGTCATTCAAAGCATGCATGTCTCAGAAAAAAGCATCATGCATAACCCTGCTCGTCTTTGACTTTTGTTCCATATAACAATGAATTTTAAATTCGATATTTTTTCTAACAATCATTTATTGTCTAGTTCATCTAGCTAGCCCCACATCCCATGTGTATGCAGTAATATAGCTTGCCTAGCCTTTGGTGTTCACTAATAAACACACTAATGAAGGCATTTTACATGCAAGTCCTATGATAAATAAATATCCCTAACAAGATTGTCTTTCTTAAAATTATCATAATAAATATGGGCAATATTGGAAAAGAAGCATCAACTCCACACACTCAACTAACATTCTCATGTTTTCTTCTTAAGAAACGTTTTTTTGGCGGCTAGCTCTTATATTAGGGACATGAGGGAGTAATAAACTACTAAAAAGATGTTGCGTTAACTAATTAATTTCCACAAAATAAGCAAGGCTAAAACAAAATTCCAACCTCCTTACCAACTAGTATTCCTGAGAGAAAAAAGGAAAGTTCTAATTGAATGATACACTTTTCACATCATGCACAACATAGCAAACTGCTACTCATATATCTTTCTTAAAATTAGCTAAAATTTAAAAACCATAATTATTCTTCTCGCAAATACAACAAAAAGAGAGAGAAGGCAATCATAAAAAATTGATTTTTTTTACATCAACTTCTAGAAGACAAATCTGAAACAAAAGTAGAGTTGGTAAAAAAAGAGGAAGTTGGTTTGATAATACATATTTTCTCATTCCCAAGAGTTGACATGCAAATAAATAAAAATATCCTGGTGACTGATAAAAAACAAAGATGCAGTATCGTATGGGAATTCATACGTAAAAAGAAGGAAACTGAAGATACAAAGAAAGAAGGAATGAATAGTTGAGAGAGGTGAGAAAAATACGTAAAAGGCAAAACAAAGGTGAACAAGAAAGAAAGACAGAAAGCTTACGGTGGGAAAAACATACAGGAACAACAACAACAAGAAGAAGAAGAAAGGCAAAGCAAAGAAAGCAAACAAAAATCTATAAAAAGCGACCTCTCACTCTATCACATGCAGTGCTCTTCATTTTTCAAAAGAGTGAGAAAAACTGAGTTTTCTCTCTCTCTAAAGAAACAACTATCTCTGATCTCTGGTACTTTCTTCTTGTTGTTCTTCTGTTCTTTTGTCTCTGAGATTCTTTGCTTTTCTTTGAAGTAGTTAACCTCCATTTTCGTCCACATTACAAGAATTATTTTTTCTCATTTATCTTTTTTTTCTATTTCTTCTAGCTAGTTCACTTTCTTCTGTCATATGGGTAGCTCATTATGAGTTTTTCTTCAAGAAAAGTTTGATGCACCGCCAAAAAACAGAGGTGGGACGAGTTTTTTCTTAAAAAAAATTAGATATATATTACTTGTGGTGGGAGGAAAAGAATCACTACATACACTGCTCTGAAACTGTTTCTAACGGAAGTTTTGGACTCTTTACTTGACTTCTTCCTTTTGGATAATCTCTTGGTTTATTACTTTCCTTTCTTATCTCATGTTTTTCTTCCTTTTTTGAACGACCAAACAGAGGGTCAAGCCGTTTTTGTAATCATCATTTTTGTCTCTACGTTCCTTTCATTGCCTTTTCCTTTTCATCCTTCAAATTTTGTATAAGAGCTAAGTTTAGCACCAACCATTATATCATTAGTTATTATATGAACATGTATTTACATTCATGCATCTCCTTCAATTGAAATTCCTAGTTTCTTTCATACGCAGCTCGTTCATTTGTTTATTTTTTTAGTATGTAAATGTATGTATGATCTTTGCTTTGATTTTTCTGGTGCCAAATCAGCTTGTTCTGAGTTTCATTTAATTTTGTCATTTGTATCTGGGTTATTTTATATTGTTTTATTAGTATTTGTTTGTTCTTGTTCCTTTACTGATACCGTTGTGTTTCTTGTTTATCAAAAAAGAAGATGCAAAGAGAATTTGAAAGTTCACGGATGGTGTTGAGAGGAGAACTATAGCAAAGTATTTTTGGGGGAAAATTAGGAACAATCGGCGTGTGAACTTTATATGTTCCATTGCTTTCCATCTTTACAGAATAACGTAATGAGAACAAGAAAGAAGGGTGGAAAATGAGACTTGAAATCTCTATTGATACAAGCCGTTATATTATATTCCCCAGAATGGTGAAATAATAGAAGTCAATCTTAGGTGGGTAAGAGCAAGACTTTTTTGAAACATGGAATATTATTTGTGTGGGAACATCACCTCTTGATATGTTCTTAAAAAATACAATTGTTTTTTTATTATCGTGGAAAGCTAACTAAAAGTGAATGATTCTATAAGACATGCCGTTTGAAGTGTCAGAATATTTGTTTAGTCCATGATGCCAGTTAATTCTTGGTCAAAAGTAACCTGCGATGGGAGGAGATTGGACCTATTGAAATTAGTGTTTTTGTTTCAAGCTAGAAAAGGCAAAATTCTGAATTTAACAAGGAGATGTTCTTTTCTACATTTCAGGGGAATAAAAGATCTAAGTGGAAGAGATCCTCACCTCTTCTATGTTCCGGTCATGCTCTCTGTAGCATAGCTGTTTTGAAGAAGAGATGGAAAGTGGGGCTAATGTCAGTAATAATGAGAGTTCTAACATTTACAAGGATTCTTCATGGTTCAATCAATTCAGAAATGCATCCAATCCATGGATGGCAAGATATGTTTATGCCTTGATTTTTCTAGTGGCAAATCTACTAGCATGGGCTGCCCGTGATTTTGGTCATGGTGCTTTAATCGAAATGAAGAGTAAGATTGCCTAATTCCTTAAAAGTAATTTGTTTTTCTGCAGCTTTTCAGGATGGACATTTAGATACACACCATAAGTATCATATTCTGCTTTCAACTTATAATTGTCAGTTGCAAAAGAAAATAAGAAAGAATTTGACTTGTAAAATTTTGAATTGCAATACATGCTTGATAATCGGCCTATCTACAAACTAGCTAGTTTGTATATATTCATTGATGTTAGTGAATTTTCAATCCCAACTTATTAACATGGCATTGCATATTAGTTTACTAATGTACTTGCTCAAGATATTGCATATATTTGACTTCCAGGATTGGAAGGATGCAATGGTGGGAAAGACTGTTTGGGTGCAGAAGGTGTTCTGAGAGTGAGCTTGGGTTGCTTTGTATCCTTTTTCAATCATAAGCATTGAGGTCTAGCATATGCCTCTAACCAAAGCTCATTCATCACTCCATCATCTTCAGAGTGGAACCTTAATGCTATGTCAGATGTTTTATATCATAATGTTTTGTTCTACTGCTCGTACTTCTAAATTGAATGAAGCCAGAGACAAATGGCACTCTGGGTGGTGGTCAGTCAAGAGTGCTCTCTGGGTTGGAACAACAATAATCCCATTTCTACTTCCTTCTGCTGTAATTCAGCTCTATGGTTTGTAAATTGTGGTGCAAAAGGTTGCAATTATTCCCTTTGTCATTTCATTCTTTCCTGACACTTTCCTTTTTCTGCAGGGGAGATTGCACATTTTGGAGCTGGGTACTGCTTGTATCTTGTGTGTGTGTGTGTGTGTTCATAATTCTTTTTCTTAATAATTTGCGATTGTTTAAAATGTTTTAAACACATATTTTTCAGGGTTTTCCTCCTTATTCAACTCATAAGCATAATCAGCTTCATTACATGGCTGAATGATTGTTGCATATCTGAAAAAAATGCAGAAAGATGGTAAGATTCTCAGTTACATAACTACTGGAAATACAAGCTTCATGATAATGAAAAATTCCCTTCAGAGATCAGTAATCAATAATAATATCGGCTTTGGTAGTTGAATTTCCATTTAAATAAGGCATATTCTGACACTTTATTATACAATGTTCATTTATAAAGAAGCCAGAAAATTTTTAAATCTTCTTGATGCTAATCGGCTGCAATCACTGAAACTTCTTCAGTAGTCTAGAATAGACTCTAGCTTTTCTGAGGTAGAACTACTCAGGTTTTAACAAGCTTCAAGAAGTTTAACTCATGTATCAACTGTCAAAGGATGAAAAGAAAAAACTAAATGCTAAAATTGTGTCTATGACACATTGATTTTGATATATTGAGTAATTTCATTTATTAAGATGTCTTATTTCTCATTTATTGCAATTATTATCAATTTCTTTGCAGTCAAATCCATGTGATGTTATTTGCTACCACTTCTTATGTTATTTGCTTGGTGGGGATCATTTTAATGTACATTTGGTATTCACCACAACCATCTTGCCTCCTCAACATTTTCTTCATTACTTGGACCTTAGTACTTCTTCAACTCATGACAAGTGTGTCTCTACACCCAAAAGTAAGCTTAATTGTTACAGGATCCTTGCTACAAATCCACTTCATCTACCAATATAACTTGTTATTTTCTCTGATAAAGGTGAATGCTGGCATTCTAACTCCAGGGCTGATGGGTCTTTATGTTGTGTTCCTATGCTGGTGTGCAATTAGAAGGCAAGTAGTTTTACTACTGTGCAAATTTAATTCCAATGCATGAAAATCATCTAGTTTAACTTTTATTAATTTTTCTGAGTTATGGCATTTATGATTATTTTTCTGAGTTATGTGTGCATTCAGTGAACCAGCAGGAGATAACTGCATCAGGAAGTCAGACTCTGCGAGCAAAACTGACTGGCTTAGCATCATAGTAATATCTTTTTTCTTTTGTTTTTGTTTCATCCTTTTTTGATACTAGTAAAATGTACATAACTACTCCACATGTCTCTATACTTGATAGTTTTGTGCATAGGAATATATATACTTGTCAAATCTTCATGAAGACTTGTTATTTCAGTTTCTACAGCTATCAAACGCATGATCTCATGTCATTTTCTGATTTATTGGTTGACCTGTGGCAATAACTTTTTGTTGGCAGAGTTTTATCGTTGCTATACTGGCAATCGTTGTTGCAACATTTTCAACAGGCATAGATTCTAAATGTTTTCAGGTGCCTACTCATATAAACTTAACTGAACTTGAGTTTGAATATTAGTGTCTCCATTCTATGTCTGACAGAAGCCTGCAGTTCAGGAAAGATGATACACCGGCTGAAGATGATGTTCCATATGGTTATGGCTTCTTCCATTTTGTTTTTGCCACCGGAGCAATGTACTTTGCAATGCTTTTGATTGGCTGGAATAGTCACCATGTTATGAGAAAGTATGCATTCCCACTTACTGTTGATCCTTACTTTTTTCCTTTCACTTATTGTGCATGAAACTCTTTGATGGTTTCTTGTCTCCTCTATGTGCCCAATAAATTTGGTCTCCATAAAGTTTATTTTCTTGTCGAAATATCATTCTAGATTTGGATAGTGAGGGCCGGTTTGGTTGTGGGAAATGAGGCCATGGGAAATGGAAATGGAAATATGAGTGGGCTCATACTGTAAAAAGTGTCGACCCATTTCTGCTGCGATAGTGGCAGAGAACAATTATTCCAGTACTCTCGCCTAAAATTGATGTTAATTTCCACTCAACTTTCCATTTCCATTTCCCATAGCCACATTTCCCACAACCAAACGGGCCTGATTGTACTAGAATAACAATCTGAATTGCCATTTCCAAGATCTGTATCACTAAATAATCACATGTTTAATTTGTCTTTCATTGCAATGAGCAAGTTATCAACGGTTGACCTGGTTTTTCATTAATGTTACAGAGCAAATGCGTTATACCTTTTATTCTTATGCAGATGGACAATTGATGTGGGCTGGACCAGCACATGGGTTAGAATAGTTAATGAATGGCTGGCAGTTTGTGTTTACTGTAAGTATACCTGGCAAATCTAAGGCTAACATTTATACTCTGAATTTTGTCTTAGCAATATAAATCATGTAGCCAACCCCACCTAGTTGGGATAATGCTTCTTTGTTGTTGTATTATAAAATAAAACTTATTTTTTCTTTGAGCCAATGATTTAGAGGAACATTTCTTTTTTATTTTTATCAGAAATATGTACTAATTAAGAGTGGCTAAAATCTTATTACAGTGTGGATGCTGATAGCTCCGGTCATATGGAAGAGCAGACATAATGATTCTACATGAGAACTTCCAAAATATTATGTTGATATCTTCAAGATTTTTTTATTGGTGGAGGACTTCAATCTCCAGATATCTGCTGCACAGGCAGTGGTTCACCTCTGCCTGATTGAAAACTGCAACACCACAAACATTGCTGGCAAAGGCATCACAAAAAAATGATTGAATTTATACACACACAACCACTCTCCTTAGATAAAAAAGATATGCTGCTCCCTAGAAAAATACTTCTTTCTGTACGTGTACTTCCGAGGAAGCACATGCATTGTAAAATCATTGAAAGGATCTGAATAGGAATTATTAGATTGTTCTATCGAAATTGAAGGAATTAATTTTGAAAAAAAAAGTATACTCAATTTAGTTCTCCTCTTGAATTATGAGAAGTGTTTTTAGGTCTCTTCTCAGTACAAACTAAGATTTTCATGGTATTCAATCGTCAAATTTAATGAGGACATATTCCATACTTCCATATCGGTTGCCAATACAGAATGGATCCACTTTCAGCAGTAAAAGACCAAGCGCAGTAAAGATAGTAAAAGCATTGCATGCCGCGTTCGTTACATAAGAAAGATTCGGGGTTGATCCCATGAGTTACCAGGTGATGATATGTTAATGAATGAATCAAAGTTGAGGTACATGACATGTCTTAGATTCACCTGGTTTTCAATATGAATATAACAAAAACCTGATCATTTTCTCGTTCATCATGTTTCTGGTATGAGATGGCCTGCTTATAAAAAACACTAACAATTTCAAATATACATTTTGCGGTACAGACTCAAATGATTACAATTAGTAGAACGGTAGACTGGTAGAGACTTTCAAAATGAAGCATACCGTATAACATCAGAAAATAATACAACTACTGGGAACCAAATAAACACACATCATTACTCAATGGACACTACTATTGCAAGCGAACACATGTTGCACCCAAAAAATTGTCTCCACAATCGATTTCTCTGCACCGATTTCAGCTCCCTATTTGGCTTTTAAGACCACCCCCAAAACAAAGCAAAAACAAAGTGAAAGATTATCTTTTTCTTTCCTATAACAATAAACAAATTTACACTACAAGTGTAGATATTTGACCCCAAGGATGATCACAAATTTCTCATTGACTAATATAATAAAATGATGTAAACCAAAACTTCACCCACATTTGTACAGGGAGCAACAAGGGTGCGTGTCAAGAAAAGGCCAGAAGGAATAATATTCACATCACCCAAAGGGGTTGCCTCCAGAAGAGAAGGAATTTGCTGGAGCAGGGGCTGAGAAAAAACCAGTCATCGGCTGATCTGGATTTGAGAAGCCAAAAGCAGCTCCATGTGCGCCTGAATTCCCAATTTCCTGAGGTCTATACATGCAAGTAAAGCTTAGATGTTAAAACAGCCTAGTCACCAACGTTTTAGATCAACCACAATAAATTAATTCAAGCACATGTTACTTAACAAACTAGAAGATGCAGAGACATAAAATAGAGATAGTTTAGCTTACAAACTAAAGAAAAAGTTTAATGTATAAAATGTTACAAAAAGTTGACAGTTACATGAATTGAGAATGTAGATACACAATTTTATCTTTGGTAAAAAAAAAACAGAAATTATTTTATCCAAAAGATGGCCCCCAAGAGCATGTCATAATCTAACCTAAATTAGCCTTGGCAAAATGCAAAATATTATCATTAACAGATGGTAGTTACCTAGGCATTGGCATGTTACTCGGAACTTGTTGCCCCGTGTATGAACCTAATATTTTCAAACCACACTTCAGTATACTAAAAACAAAAGAAATAGTATAAGCATAAAACCACCAAAAAGGGTAAAGTGGGAGAAGTAAATATACTTGGTGCCATTGGTGGTGCATGAACTTGAGCTTGAGGAGGAAGTACTGAACCCAATGATGACGGAGGTGAGCTCCAGGAAAGTGATGGGTTACCTACGCCTGGGGGATGTATTACCCCTGAAGAAGGTGGCATGCTTGGCAGAGCACCTTGCAAGGATGACATGGATGGAAACTGCATCAATGGAACACAAACCGCAACCAAAAATTTGTGACTAATTGATCGAAATTCAAGATCATATTGATTCTAATGTCTCAAGAGACTTAAGGGATAATAAGTAGAAAATTTTAACTTTTTCATGATATAATCTTCATGAAAATAAAAACCACTGTGTAATACTAAGGTAAAATAAAAACCACTGGGTAATACCCATTTCGAAAGTCAACTTCAATGTTCCAAATTTGTGATATTTCAAATGTCAACCGTGGAGATATTTTTCAGCAACTATTGTATATTTATTATTTACTTATTATAACTACAAAAAAACCAGTACATTAGCAATAGAATCCGTCGGAAAATAGGTCATCGCTAAAATAATTAGCCATGGAATCTCACATTTAGCCACGGAATTTTGTCATTACCGACGGAATTCCATTGCAAATTTCTGTGACTAAATGAGTTTTCCGCAGTATGGTTCCTCTGACGTGCAAGGTGTGCTCAGCAATTATTAAATGGAATGCCATTTTTAAGTTATTTCTGTAGGACTTGCATCTATAATAGCCTATAAATAAGGGATGAGAGGTATGGAGAGGTATGGACATGTCGAAATTGAGAAGTATTGAATGTATTTCATTTTCCACGTCAATGGGTAAACCTTCATACCCATAAATCTATCTCATCATACATTTCTAGGCAGTTAGAGATGCAAGTGATCTAAAAAACAATTTAGAGATAAATTAATCCCAACAATTCCCACATAACAACCTATCAAAATATTTAACGCCCGTTTTCATTTGAACGCTATTTTACAATTGAATGAGATCTTTAAGATTGAAATAGGTAATGGCCCAAGCTATCATTTCATATTTATAAAAGTCACGTACTGTTAGGGCTTGAACTGGAGGTGGATCGTTGCCAATATCAAATGGATTTGTTGATTTCGATAACTGTGGAAAACTTGGCACAGGCTGCAACAGAGGGCAGACAAACCGTAAGAGATAGGTATGGTGGAACACTAGTACAAGCTACATGAAGATTAATGATTGCAAATGCTGAAAATGTTGGATTATAAATGTACCGGTGCAGTATTGTATTGCATATAGATACCCATGCCATGGGGAGGTCTCATTTGCCACCCTGGAGCCGGAGAAGTGAAGGATGGATACCTTGCAGTGAAAAGATCCTGCATAAATTTCACAGGGTAAAGTAAGATATACATTACACATACAGAAGCCCACACATACAGCAAAGATGAGGAGCAAGGAATACCTCAGGAAGTGCTTGCCTTCCACTGGGTTGTACTTCTTTTGAAGGCTGGGAAGCAGCGCCAGAGCTAACCTCATTGGTAGGCTTTGAGATATGAGAGGATGCATGTGGCATTTGTATGCTAGGGTGCCCTTGCATTGTGGGCACTGGAGATACACTCCACTGCTGCAAGATTTATCCACAAAATATGAGGGTAAACAAATACATCTGCGACAGACATAATGCTTGAGAAAGCTGGTGTACAAGTTATACCTGACTATTCAAAGTTCCACCTGCTGATGGAATAAATTGCTGAGTAGTAGGGTGACTACCAGTGGTAGGGAACACAACTTGGTTATGTTGCACACTGGCCCACTGGCCCTGATTGTTGATTGGTGGCACTGTCATCAATCCAGAGGCTGTTACAGAAGTGCCACTTGGTGGCACTGATGAGAAATTGCCAAAAGTTCCAGCTCCAGCAGCAGTGGCAGCGATAGCTGATGCTTGCAGAGGCCCTACATGAAATATAGATGAGCTAACAGTAATAACTCAAGGAAAAAGGTCAAAATTCTCCTTGCAATAACCATTTCAACATTGGGATCACCTTGAACTCCGGGTGCAGGTGCCTGTGCAGCAGGGGCAGGTGATGGCATCGATAGTTGAGAGAGAACAGAGTCAAGTGGACTTAAATTTGAAGGAGCTTGGGTTGTTTTTGCTGCAGGGGCAACATCAAAAGATGCCCAGTTGTCATCACTAGAATTTGCTGGCTGCACAGCAGATTGGACAGTAGTGGTTTGTTGAGCTTGAGAAATGGCTGGAGCAACAGGAGGTTCTGGCTCAGCATCAAAATCAATAAGGCTCTTAGTAGTTTCAAGCTTAACTTCTGCAGCGTTTCCATTACTAGATGCTAAGCTACTGGAAGATGCAGTTCTCTGCAATTATAACCAGTCAGTTGTGAAATATATAATATTAATATTGAAATCAATTTTGGGCTTATTACAAAGTAGTGAAAACAGAGAGATAATAAATGGTAAAGGAAGCAACTATTGAGCCACTACACAATTGGAAAAAAGAAATAAACTAGTTCTAGAAATGAATAAAAGTTGGTGCCGCAGCTAACTGTTGATTCCCCTATCTAAAGCTCAGTTATATTTCTAAGCGCGTCACAATTATTTAACATAACTTTGAAAACAAAACAAAAATTCAAGACTTAAACCACAAATTAGAAATAGCAAGCACAATAAATCAAAGGAGTCACACATGCTTCATAAATGACTCAGATTATACTAATTTTGTTGTAGCAATTTGCAGGTATGCAACGTAGTATTTCTTAAGCAATAAGCAGCCAATTAATTCATATCAGCTGAAAACATGAATTGCAGCAGTACTAACAACTTCATCGGCAAGATGTTGGGATTAGAAATTTTTTAAATCCTGGTGATAGACAATTCCACAGCAATTTGAAGTAAAAACATAAATGAATGATATAAAATGGCAAACCAAAACATTAACAGCTATATAAAAAATTTGGTTAATACAAGTTAACGCAAACAAGAAGTGATAGACAGATTATTTTTAAACAGTTAATAAACTTCAAAGAGGTAGATTGCAGCACCATCGCCTAGATGATAGTACAATATGAAATATTGTTTTCACCTGTGTGAGAGAAGAGCCATCGGTAGCCTTTACACTGTTTGTTTTTGGGGGTTCACTTATTCGAAGAGGAACCACATTTTCTCCCAAAATATCTCTAACAGGACGTACAACAGGTGAACTTGAAGAATCAAGATGTTTTGCTCGCTCAGGTGATTGGCTGTCCAATTTATAATCTCCATCAGATGATCTACGATCTCCAAATCTATCTTCACGACGCCAGTCATTGATTACTGGTGGACGACCTGGGCTTCTCCTATAATCACCGAATTGTCTACTTTCTTGATCATATCCAGGACTTCTTCCAGCAGGACTAGACCTATCACTGGAACGACGTTCATATGTATCCTCATATGGCGGGCTTTTAGATCCTCCCTGATATGTCTCAACTCTTCTGTTTTCATAGAATTCATCCTTGTCACCCTGCACAATATGCAGGACAAATGAGAAGCAGTATCACATTACAGATCCAATTAAGTACTAGTTAATGACATGCAACCAGGAATAATATCTTTTCCCAGGTTTTGTGGCGGGAGCTTGGATGATGCCCCCTCACACCTGTATGGCTGTGTTCCTTCTTTGATTAATACAAAGTGAATATTTGAAACCAGATTATTAAAAGCAAATCTGTTTTAGCTTCCCAAAAAAAAAATGAAGAAACCCTGTCCAAAGAAATATTCCTGGATCCATCTCTGATTGTAAGATGCAACAATCAAGTCATTATTGCAAGAAACAGTGCCCAAAAAGTGGACAAGACAAGAGTCAGTTTACCATCTTTCCTCTAGGTGGCTTGTCAAAAGACCTCTCACCACTATATCTTCTATCCACATAAACATGCTTAATAAAGTCCCGGAGCCTGTCAATATTACTGCAATCAAGCATGCCAATCAGAAAATTGCAACCAACATTTATACATTGATTGACAGCTAATTGATACCTGCTATCAGGAAGAGATTGACGTTGTGGATCCCATTCTTTAAAATAAATTACCCTTGCACGCTGCAAGGAGCAGATGGAGCAAATCAATTTAAGAAAAGCAGAATACTAGAAGAACTAATAAACAACTAGCAGAACTATCCACAGAGGCAAGCTTATTTACTTGATTTCCTCCTTCCTGAAGTGCACTAACTTCTTGTGAAGTAAACTTAGCCATTGAAATTGATTTTACTCGATGTGTGAATTCCCGACTGGAAAATATGACAAAAAAGCAGATCAATTGCAAGAATAGTGTACGGAGTATATAAACGAATGCAATTCTACTCTCCAGCCCGTCGGGCTATGTCATAACAAAGTTATTTTTTTAATCACAATATGATAAAAAAACTATGATTAGATATATATATTCGAGACTTATATGCTGCTAAACAGTAAAAGGCTTTGTAATTTACAAAAATTGCTAAACATAGAATGTAAAGAGTAAATACAAAGATATCCAGTGAACTCCAAAGCATGTAAATGAGGCATACTGATTTTAACTGATTAACAAACAAACATATACATCGGGAAATCTGAAGGCAACGAGGATGAAAGAACTTACTGTATTCCACTACAGTTTGTGCAAACAAATGTCCAAAAGTTTGTGCATACATATTGCGGTCCCTGCTTGGCAGGAAAAAGAGGGGAAGAGTACAATAAGATCATGTAAACTAATAAAAATTTATTAGAATTTATTCTGGATGGTAACAGAACTCACAAAAACATAATTATAAACTAAATTCAATATAATCTTTTCATTTAAGGTTCTCTTCTTTCTGTCCGATTCAAAACTTCCTCAGAACTTCATCAATGCAATATCTTACGTTTTCAAAAACATATACTTGAAGACACTAAAGTTGCAGTTAAAAATATTATAATTAGGTATAGTTTGTTCACAGTTTACCATCTAAATATTTATTTTGTCTCAGCTAAAATCTCAATTTTCAGCTGAATTTGGAATAAATGATTAAGAAAATTTATAATGACTTACTCAGAGAATTCTAAACAATAACACTGACGGAAAAGCACAGCTGTCCTTAAAAATAATTTGTAAACCCAATAATTGTTCTTATATTTAGCATCCATAGCAGTACTTGTCATTAGTTAATAGGAAACAGAGAGAGAACCTCAAAAAAAATAAAACTCCAACACATAACTGTGATGTTGATTATACCCTTATCACAGAGTCAAAACCAATCTTCATACTATAACTTTCCACTATACACATTTTAATGATATACCCCATCAGTTTCCAAGCTAAGAACGGGATAAATCATACTTCCTCTGGTCCTAAATATAAAACCTATTTATCTAATTTTATTAGATTAATAAAGTTAGTGAAATTAGTTAAAATAACACGATATTACCAATATAATTTAATTATCTACTTTTCCCCCACCCTCATTGATAAGGATAATTTGGGGAAACGTTGGTAAGAATCACAAATAGGTCTTATATTTAGGACCAGAGTTAGTATAGTCTATGCCACCTTTTCGGGAATATTAAACTAGTACAAAGCAGAAACCGCATAACATTAACCTCAATGACTCATCTGCAGCTGCAATTAAGTATTTCATCCTATCACATATCTTCTGCTTAGTATCAGCTAAATTGTACAACAAAATAGCACATATAAAACCAATACTAATCTATGAATTGACATGATGCATAATCGATCAAATACAAAAATAAGACACCAAAAGTGAGCAAACTCACCAGGCTGCCACAATTAATACATCTACGATTGTCTTGAATTTTCAGAAGACCCCGAATTATGCGTTCATTCTTCTCATCTTCCTTTAGTCTATTCGCCATCCCCACACTGCACATATGATTTCAATATCACCATACACAATGTTAAAACCAAATATTATCGAAACCCCATTACGTTGATAACCAAGTAACAGAAATCAACAAAGCTAAACTAAAACAAAAAAACAAAAACCGCCTTAAGCCTAATTTAGACTAAGACTTAGCTAATTTACAAATAATGCATCATAGATTTCAAAACTTTACCAACAACATAACCAATCACATAAACCCATCACCACAGATCTGAGAAGTAAGCAAAAAAAAAAAGGTGCATGCGATCCAGAGAAGTAAATGAAGAGTTGGATGATGAAAAGAAGAAAAGGGGTGGACCTGAATTGCACAAGGGACGATAAAAGAGGTAAAGGTTGGAGCTTTATGGTGATGGTGAAGAGATCTGAGGAGAGAGAGAGATGGTGATGAATTAGGAATAGAAGCTAATAGTAAAGTAGAGAGAGGTGAGGAAGAGGAAGAGGAAGAGGAAGAGGAAGAGGAAGATTCCCCAAAGTGAAAAAGAAGGAAGAGTGTCCGTACGAAGCTGGAGGGAGGGAGGGAGGGAGGGAGGGAGGGAGGTAGGAGAAGCTAAATTGATGGCGTTGGAATTAATGCCTCATTTGTTGAATTTTCCAGGACGGTCCACGGACTGACTGCTCTCAAGTCTTACATGGCTGCCTTTCTTATTTCTTAGCCTTGCAAAAATATAGCAACACTTTTTTTTTCGGGACAATATTAATTGAAAGCTTTTTTATGTAATTATATCGTTTACTACTATTACGGATCAAATTCAATTCTTTTTTGTAATGATCAAATTCAAATTTTTTAACCATTACTATTTCGGGAAAATCAATTGTTGCTGTAAAACAATTAATTAGACATTATTGTTGTGTTTAAAAAATTTCTAACAAATGTTCATAAAAAAGTCTTTTATGGTCAATTGGATCTAAATGAAAATTTTCAGACAAATTTGTAAATTTAACCTTTATATATATATATATATATATATATATATATATATATATATATATATAAAGAGATTAAATTGAGATGAAGTCTATAATACTCCCTTCGTTCCTAAATATAAGATCACTTTCCGAATTTAATTAGATTTAGGATGTTAGTTAATTTAGTTATGAACACATATATTAACAATTTATTCTAACCATAAACCTTTATCTTCTCTCTCCCTCTCATGCTTGTTATTATAGATAAGCATTATTAGGGTTAATATGTGAAAAATTTGAAAGTGATCTTATATTTAGGAACAAATTGAAATGTGAAAATGATCTTATATTTAGGAACAGAGGGGGTATTTTAATAAGCCGTGTGAAACAATTTTTTTATGCTGTAAGCCGTTGTGAAACAATTTGATCTTTTATTAAACATCGCACAGTAATTTAGCTCCTATTAGAAATCGACTAATCCGAATTTAAGGGGTAAGAGTATTGCCAACATAGACAATGTTGTCCCTTGTCCCTTACAGGGTTGAAACCAATTGACAATTTTCAATTGTTAGTAATAGTTTTTATTGAAAAATTAGGATTTCTGCCTCAAATGGCAGTGATTAATTCCTTCGTTGTGTGTCGTTTACTTAAGTGTAAATAACTGGCCACAAAATGCTCTCAATACACGAATGTGAGATTTAGACTCCCCACTACTTGGTTTGGGACCAATTAAGGAATCACCATGTCATGTGTACATATTTGAGACCTAATTTGGTAATCATTTACATAATTCTAAAAACAAATAAAACAAATTGGTAATTAGATAAAGTATGTTGGCAGTTCATTACCCTTTTTTATTAACGACAGTTCATTACCCTAGTTTGGTAATCTTTACACAATTTTGGGAACAAACGAGCTACTTCTCCCGTGCGTTGCACGGAGATAGCCCAAAGAAAATGTAAAAAAAAAGAAAACATCAAAAGACCTGAAGTATAAGATGACACATAACATTGGTTATCAAATCATCCGGAAGAAAACATCATAAAGGTTAAGTAACACACTTTTTTAACTATTTAGGAAATAAAACGTGCAGTATTATTACAGGAGTTATCAGAATTACTGAAATGAGCAGAATGTCAACACTCAATAATACATATAACACCAAAATAAAAAATAGCGTCTTCAAAAAAAAAGGACAATACAAAAATGGACAATATCATTCCATCTTGCTCAGCCATTCCTCTTTCTCCCATGGCAACAACATAGCCACACACATCTGCAGAAAAATGGATGTGTGAACAAACACTGCTAAAGTATGTTGATGAACATCTTGGAAAAAAATGAAAAAAAAAACGGACCAATCAAACCACGGCGTCTTCCCCCCCCCCCCCCCCCCCCCGAGCAACCTCAGCCATAGTAACAAAATCAAAACAACGTCTACCGAAGCTACGCGCGAAGTACGACCTACTCTGGGTGACGTCCTCCATTTCTGTCTCACCGTTGAGACGAACATACAGTCCCCGTCCGAGAGTACCACACTCTAAGCACACAGAAAAGTTACCCAAGCGAAGTAGCCTCTGTTCTGCAAACATGTGGCCGAAGCGCTTCTTAACTACGTTGTCATCCAACACAAGCAATATCCGCATTTTCTTGCACATTTAAAAAAGTATAGTATTAGTAGGGTTCACTTTCAAGGAGCAATGATAATGGCAAAACAAAAAAAAACACATTCACAAATGAAAGCGAAAGAATAAACTCACATTTTCGTCGATGGCCACAACATGGATGGCTTGTTCCTCAGACATCGGACGGTCCGGTCCGAGAGGATAGCGCGTCACCATTAAACGTATGATACGCATCTCCTTCACGAATACATCTTCCTTGTTTAAACCGACGTGCACTTGAGCGAGTGTTCCTGTCTTTGGTGAATCAGACATGATGAGAGAAATTCAAAAAGGATTAGTTCGTAGACTCAAAACACTTGTAAAGAGACAAAATTACAAACGCAACTAAAACAGAGATTTCTGTACTCCAGAGCTAAATGTATAACAGGTGGTTCAATATATAGGCTGACACATGAGAGAGTTAATTGAATTCAAAATTCAAAATTCAAATTAAGAAAGAGAAGAAGTACAATGTCAGATGCGTTTGGCGGGTTTTTATTTTTTCGTTTAAGCTTCCTCAAGAAGTTTTTGTTATGGGGACTGAAGGGTTTAGGAGACTCGTGTCACGCTGCGGTTGATTACTATGAACAGTAAAAGCACTTTTGTTAATGAGGTTTTTGTCTTTATTGATATATTGATTCAAAAAATTGACGTTGGTGGCCGAGCTCCATCGTTGATGCTGCTGACTACCAGATATAGTATGTTGCTAATCCATTATTCAAAGTTGGTGATCCACTACCAAAAATTGGTAATCTTTTTTTACAGTTCTAGGAACATTATTAAAGATGTTGGTAATTGAATAAAGTAGTATGTTGGTAATACATTATCCAAAGTTGACAATCCACTACCCTAATTTGGTTATCCTTCACACAATTCTCAGAACAAATAAAACAAGTTGTTATGTAGCGGTGCGGTCGAGCTCTGGCGGTCAACGCATATGCTTTCCCATAATTGTGTAAAGAATTATCAAAATAGGGTAATGAGTCACCAAATTCGGATAATAGATTATCAACATGTTCAATCTAATTACCAATAAGTTTTATTTCTTAAAATTGTGTAAAGAATTACCAAATTAGGATAATTGTTTACCAACTTTGAATAAAGGATTAGCAACATGTTTTAACCAATTATTAGCAGAGCTCAAGCCGAGCGGCGCCAACGGCGGAGCTTGGCCGCCAGCCTCTATTATTAAAAAATAATTCATGGGCAATTCAATCTTTTTTTTTTAAATTTGTAAAAAACATCATATTTGGTCCATTTTAAAATTATTTATACCAATCACTTTTTATAATTCATTAGTCTTTTTGTTGTCTTTTTCCTTCTATATTTAGGATTAGGAGTATACAAACATAGAATGGGATCGGTCGCTGTCTTTCAGGCTTCAGGCGGGCAAGGACGAGAGATAGTGAATTAGTGATACGATCAATCTGGTCAGAATTTTTCTTTTGTTGTTTTTGGGTCAAATATAAAACTATCACCATCATGACTTTTTTTTTTTTTTTGATTTCATAAGGGTATCCCACCCACGTGTCAAGTGGGACTAATCCTTCGCTGTCCTGAAGTCCCATATAGGGGGTAGACAGCTGGCTTGTGAATTTGCTCCATTCGCAAGGGCTAGGGATCGAACCCCCAACCACTTGCTTAAGGGACGAGAGTACTTACCACTCACGTCAACCCGTCAGGTTCCATCATGACTTTAGACAGAGAACGGAGACGCCAAACTGCAGCTGTTCAAAAAAGAAACGCCAAAATACAGGGCCATAACTTTTAGCTTATGAACACAAAATTACGGAAACATGTAATTACGACTTAAGAGTACATATATATTATGACTCAAAAATTCTAATAAAATTCAATTGGGCATTATAGATCTGTTCTCTCTCTTTTTCCATAAAAACTTGTTCTCTCCTTCAATAGTCTAATAAAACATACATATAATAGAAAAACCAAAAACAAAATCATAAGTTACTATTTATGAAATGTATAAAAATAAATATGTGCGAGATTAGATACTGTTTTGCTTAAATACATGTATTGTTTCATTTAAAATGTTAACGAAAAATGAATTCAAATTAAAGCAGCTTGACCTGAAAGACTCATAATGAGTTGTCCATATATATATAGGGAAAAAGACAAATAAAGTTTTCCCAATTGGTAAAAGAACAATTGAAGTTGTTAAATTGTAAAAAGGACAAGTTGGGTCATAAGCATATACACATTAACAAATTTGTGAGAAAAGACTCAAATGCTCTTAACAATTTGAGATTGGAGAGGGTGGAGTGAGAATCGAATGGTGTGTTTTGTGAGGGTGGGGTAAGTGTGTGTTTTTAAGGGTATTTGAGTCATTTGCCCAAATTTGATGTGTATTAGGTGCTTATAACCCGACTTATCTTTTTTACAATTTAGCAACCCCAATTTTACTTTTATCAATTGGGAAGACTTTATTTGTCTTTTTCCCATATATATATATATATATATAGTCTATATAGCTATATAATTAATAATAATTGAACCTCAAATTCAATTGACGTAATCACATCATTTGAGGTCAGAGTCAGAGGTGACATGAAGATATAGAAATTTCCGAATCACCAATCACACATATTCTTATTAACAACTAGCTCATCAATCCTCCATTCAAACTGCAAAATATAGGTAGGAACCTCAGAAATACTTCATATTTGATAATATAAATTCAGTTTAGTCTGTGTTTCTCCATTTTTCCTTGTTTTGAACGCCCGACTTCCTGTAAATCATTAAAAAATACGTGACATCCTTATCAAAAAAAAAAATGTGACATAAGTGTCTGGAAACTAATACATTTCTTATCATTAACAATTATGACATGAGCATTCACATGCTAATATCATCTTCTACCAAACCTCTGCAGGGGAGGGGAGGGAAGATTTTGGGCTCCCTCCCCTCCAATTTTTCAAACCATGCAGGGGGGAGGGCCTCATTTTCCCTCCCCTCCCCTTCCCTTCCCTCAAACCAAACAGGCCCTGCATGTCTGGGTGATAAAAACTCAGAGGCTATGTTAATCTATTTTTTCAAATTTACATTACATACATGAGGCCCATAAACTTCCGTTAAAATCTACTATATATGAAGTAACTGAAGTTTTACCTTAATTATTTGAGGGTTGTTATTTTTATTGAGTTAATTTTTGCACCCAACAAAACATTATTACATTTGTTGCACATAGCGAACATTTTTGTTGATAAACTTGCACCATTACTCAATTAAATATCTATTAAATATCTTTGTACTAAATAATTTTCTGTGTTGTGGCAAAAATTTTAATTTGCCGAGTTGCTAAGCCATTGCATTGCTTGTGTGCTTGGACTTCAATCTCAAAGTTTAATTTTCTTATCACCAAGATTATCATCAGCAAAAGCTCAGCCTTATTACAGAAGAGAACAGATTATTAATAGATGCTGCTTCATATGGTAGTGGTGCTTGATGGCTAAATTATATCCAGGCAATGCAGTAATATCTGTAGAACCATTATACTAGACGTAGGCCATCATGTCTACAGAAAATGCAGTAGATCAGTTTAACACTACTAACATGAGATGGTGTTGAACTTATCTGTAGACATGATGGCCTAGTGGAATCTGGTTAGCTGGCCCCATTTAGTATGTAATTATGCTACTTGGAGATGATTTGACAGTGCAGTACATATCATGGTCAGTCTCAGCTAATTTCCAGATACACTGAGACAAGATATGCTCTTAACCCCTAAATTTGAATTATAAGTTACTAACCATCCAGTCGTATTTTATTTGTCTTTTCCATTTCTGTTCCTTCCATTTCTCTCTTTTTGCATCTTTTCAATGCTCTTTTACATTGGAAACAAGAGTAGGAGGAAAAATTAATGCAATTAAAGAGTTCTCTTTTTCCCGTGGATGATGAAGGTATATTGGAAAAATTTAATAAATGAAATATTTAATACTAATTGGTGACTTATACTAAGGACCAAAAATTATGGACGATTGATGACTTCTAAGAAGGACCGGAGGGAGTATTAATGTGGTATTAAGAAAATAACACGCAAATATGAGAAATATTAAGAGTTGTTTTAAAGCAATGAATATCATTATTAATAGACAAAAACATGATATAACACAAACAGGAGTATACAATACATGACAAAACGGATGTCAAATATAAAAAAACTAATGATAAAACGGATGGAAAATACTCAACTTTAATAAGATATATTGATAACAAATATATAAAAGCCAAGAAAAGAATTTAATTTACTTGGATATGTGAGAACGAGATAGATCATGCATTGCATGTCCCAGCTTGCCACACGTTTATACGGTAAAAGCTTCTCCAGTTTGCTTCACCCTTTAAGCCCATTTATTTAAAGCAAGAAGCAGTTCACAGATAAGGTCAACGTAAATATGATTAAAAAAAATGCCTAAAAATGCTTCACACCGCTAGAAATTAAGCTTTTCACGACCAGCATTAACGACTGAATTCAACAATGGGGTCGTAGTTAAAACACGCAGTGGCATACTTGTAAATAACCGAAAAGGCGGAGGTTTTCCACGACCACCATTTCTGTAACTGTGGTCGTGGAAAGTGGCGTAATTATCCACGACCACAGTTATTCAAAGTGTGGTCGTGAAAGCTATATTATTCACGACCACACTTTGTGAAACTGTGGTCGTGGATTATTCACGACCCACATTTGCAAATGTGGGTCGTGAATAAGGTACTTTCCACGACCACAATCCCTTAAATGTGGTCGTGGAAAGTCTGGCGGGTTTATTTTCTTTCCCTCTAAACCTAAGTTCCAGTTCCCTCCAACACTTTGCTTCTCTCGCGCTTCTCACTCTCTCTCGCTCCCACCCTTCTTCCCCACTGTCTCCCACCCTTCCCCACTGTCGCCCACCGTCCCCCACCGTCCCCCACTGTCCCCCACCGTCTCTCTCTTTCAATCTCTCTCTCAATCCACCGCCTCGCGCTCCCACCGTCCTCGCCGTACCTCTCGTCGTTGGAAGGTAAAGGTTGCTCTTTTTTTATGTTTCCTTCTTTTTTTTGCTTATCCACCGCCTCACACTTTCTTTATGAACTCTTAGGTTTCGTCTTTTTCAAAGAAGATTTTGAAACAAGTGACACACAAGGTCTTCACGCTCACGGTGTGTAACGGTAACTTTGCTAATGTAACAGTGACTTTGCTTTTCGTTCCTATAGTTGTTATGTTTCTGTTTTGCCCTTCATTGGCCGATTATTCCTATCAAGAATTAGGGCACAAACATGTTTGGCCGATTAGATTTTGGAGTTTATACTGAGCATTTCATTTTTGTTTTTGCTTGAGATTATACGTTTTACTAATTTTAAACTTTTTCTTCTTACTTCCTCTGTTTTTGCATGTATTGGTATGATCATGGTATTGTATGTTTGTATGCATGTGGTGCCTTTGATCCTGTTATTGGAAATGAGTATATGGATTTACTTTTTGGTGCAATTCTGCTTGTTGTTTTGGTGTGGTCTGATTCTAGAAAAAAAAACAATAAGATAAATAAATATAGGTATAAATAATAAAGATGTAGTAGGTTTTGGTGCAATATTGCTAATGTAGTAGGTTTTGGTGCAATATTGCTAATGCATTAAAGAGAAAGAAAAGGAATATGTTGTTGGAAATGTATTGTTAGTGTGTATCCACTTTCTAGGTTTTTTTGTCTTCTATGCTTTTTAAAGAGGACAAGTGTGTGTAGCATGCACACACTTTTGGAAAATTCAATAAGTTGTTGGAAATGGGTTAGGTTTCAGAATGAATCGTGCTTGGATGGATGCCTTGCGGACTAGTGGAGAGTATCAAAAGGGGGTGGGGGAGTTCATTGAATTTTCCAAAAGAAACGCACCTAGCAAGAATGGAAAGTACCCTTGCCCCTGTGTGAAGTGTGTAAATGTTGATCGTAAAAGCCTCAAAGACATAAGGGATTATCTTATTTGTCACGGGATCAATCGACGATACAAGACGTGGCTTTGGCATGGGGAATTGGGAACTACAATGCAAGATACAAAAGCAGCGGCGGAAGCGGATGAAAGTGATGATGAATATGTCTGCGATGTTGGCATGAACAATATCATTTGTCCCAGAGAGTTTAGAATTTTTTGGTTTGACTCTATAAAGGGAGGAAGTATTGACCAAGATCACAAAAAAGTCTTTGAATTGTTAGTTAGTTTTATATCTTCCAATCACATTTGACGTGATAACATTACACTAAACTTTAGATTAAATGCTATCATTTTTCATGGTTTCAGGGGCATTCTAAGATGGCATGATGCACAGAATACTGACGCTCTGACGCTCGAGCGTAACCCTATTCGGACTCACAATATTAAGGTGTAACATTCTTTATAATATTTAACTAAATTTAGCTGCAATTAAATTGTATGTGAGATTATTATTAATTCCTTAATTAATGATGTTATTTGTTTTTATAGTGCCCAAAACAGACAGGTCATACCGAGTGTGGTTATTACGTCATCAAATTTATGTTTGACATAGTTCATCAACAATTCACACAAGGGAAATTCGCTACTGTACGTATTTTTTACCCAATGTTACAATATTCAATGCCTCTATAATAAAGAATCACATTTTCATTATGGTTATTGCAGACTCTGGGGAGTATATATGATTTTAACAATGATCCGTTCAGCAAGGATGAGGAAATAGACATGATACGTAATGTACTTGCTGAATATTTTTTTTCTTTGCCTAATCTCAATCAGGGTAGTGATTGACTTTGTACATGTTGTGGTTGTATAATGTGCACTTCTGTTTGGATCTTTTTTTTGCGCATAACTGCTTCTGTTGGATCTCACTTAGAGTAGTTGACTTTGTAGAATTTTTCATTTTGTGGTTACTTGAAAATGATGTCTGTTTGGATCTATTTTGGTCATGAGTAGTAATTGATGTATGCGCTTCTGGTAGCTCTCTGAGTAGTAATTGGCTTCTGTTTGATGTTAACTTAATAGGCGCAGAAAATGGCATACTGAACCACAAAAAAAGTAGAAATTAAAAAAAAAACCTACTTTTCACGACCCACTTTTGTTAAAGTGTGGTCGTGAAAGGTTTTCACGACCAAACTTTAGCACAAGTGGGTCGTGAAAAATAGCTTAATTCACGACCACACTCTAAAACATGTGGTCGTGAAAAACCATACTATTGACGACCCACATGTCTAAATGTGGGTCGTGAATAAGCTATTTTCCACGACCACACAACGTTGGTCGTGAAAACCATACTTTTAACGACGGCAGATTTAACGACCACAAAAAAGTGGTCGTGAAAAGCCTCCTTTTGTGGTCGTGAAAGACCTTCGGTGTAGTAGTGTCAGGAGTTGAGTATATTGGAAAAATTTACCTACATTCATATAAGCGTTTTGACCCCAAAACACTTATACTCCCTCCCATCCTAAATATATAAGACCTAATTGACATTTCTAGAAAATCCTTAAAAAAACAAAAATAAGTTAATTATAAATTGATTTACCTAATTTTGTTCATTAAACTAGTTTATTTTACCTCTAAACTAATGGATAATTTAAAAATATATCAAATATGTCATCATTTAATAACCTATTTCGCAACCTTAATCTCTCCAAATTAAAAAAAAAGTCAATTAGGTCCTATATTTAGGACCGGAGGTAGTATTAAACATGTTTTTTTATTTATCGATCGGTATCCGGCACAACTAGCAACTAACTAATCCGATTCTCGGGAATGTAGGCCTACAATGGGGGAACCGCTTGCTACCTCCAAGTAATTATTGTGGTTGCATACACATGACTCGTTCTCGAGACCACTGGATAATATAAGCTAGAACAACCATAATACTCCCTCCGTTCCTAAATATAAGACCTAGATAATTTTTTTTTGGAAAGATTAAGGTTGCGAAATAGGTTATCAAATGATGACATATTTGATATCTTTTTAGATTATCCATTAGCTTATAGGTAAAATAAACTAGTTTAAGAGAAAAAATTAGGTAAATCAATTTATAATTAACTTATTTTTTGCTTTTTCTAGGATTTTTTAAAAAAGTCATCTAGGTCCTATATTTAGGAACGGAGGGAGTAAGTGCTTGGTGGTTATACTAAACATGCTTTATAAACTAGATATATGGCTTTGAAATAAAATTAAAGAAGCAGGGAGAGATGACAAAGATAGCTAGGAATCTAGTACAAGACAAAAGGAAATGGAAAACTCATAGGTAACTTGAGGATCTAATCTGTATAAAAAAAAAAACTTGAGGATCTAAAGAGATTTGAGTAAAATGCATATCATTAGCTGTGAAGTCCAGAGATTAATTAAGAACATTCCCTTTTCTAGCGACTGATAATATATTAGTAGGCACGGAAATATCATACAGCTAATCAGTAGGCACGGATACATCATGCATGCGCTGAGTAATTACAAGGCCACAATTCTCAACGAGGAACGTATACATCAAAGATCATGAAAACTCTAAAGATAATAAATGAAAGTATTTGAATTTGAACCATAGCTAATTTAGAAAGAAGCGAGAGGGAAATTCAGAAACATCTGAGAATAAAAAAAATAGTGCTAGAGCCGATTAGATGAGCCACAATAAGAATAGAGTGAGCTTTTTGGGAGGATGTTTTGATAATTTTCTTGCAATGTTTCATTATCATAAACTGTCTCAATTTGCCAACATTTCATGCCTAAATTATGTTGAAAACTTTTCCATTATTATTGAAAACAAAGAAGCAATTAACTGTTACGACCTGCTACCTCCATCTGTTGTCTTTTGGTAGGTGGTAGTCTGGTAGATTGGTAGTATCCAGGAGCAGTGCAATCAAACCCGCCCGACCAACCTGGCTCAGAATCCGTTGACTCAGATGTCAAGCGAGGCCAGGTTAACTATTAACTCGGGGAGAAGAGGCCCGGAATTAACCCGGGCAACATGTTCCCACCCGGGAGATCCGACAGACTAACCCATTTTAACCTGGGAATTTATGAATATTTGCTTAATTTTCATTTTTTAAAAAGAATCTTACGACTAGGCTAAGTTACGAGTTAATTATGTACTAACTCTCTACCTCGGTTGGACTAGTTGTCGGTCTGAGTTTTTACCTTACTCAGGAGTTTGGAAAAACACTTATTAAAGAAGAGTCACCACTAACCTAGCGGGTTGACGTGACCACTAAACTAGCGGGTTGACGTGAGTGGTAAGTATTTTCATGCCTTAAGCAAGTGGTTGGAGGTTCGATCCCTAACCCTTGTGAATGGAGCAAACTCACGTGTCAGCTGTCTACCCCTATATGGGACTTCAGAACAGCTAAGTATTAGTCTCACTTGGGTGAGGATAGCCTTAGGAAAAAAAAGAAAAGTCAACAAAGAAGGAAAGGTTGGGTTAATAATTATTAATTTTACAATACTATATGTCATGTGGTATTCTATCTATGCTCCTACAGTGGATCCCCCCATCTCACTATGACCTAAACCAACTTTTGTCGTGTCGCCCATTATAATCTTGCCATTAGCATAAAATGATTAAATCTAATTATATTTTTCTTTTCTCTTGTTGGGCTTCAGTACGTTCTTCATGAGTTAACTATTTTAATCAAAATTTTCACGTAATTCAAGTAAATAAATCAAGGATGTAAATTAATTCAAGAATATTGCATTAATTGCCATGATTGTTAATCAAGGAGTAATTATGAATTATTCCACAATAAATGAGAGAGATTCCACCTCTAAATAATAAACAGGAGCTGCTCCATTTGCTAAGGTTATTCTAGTTTAGGCTCTAAAAGTCACGAATCTAAAATCTGGGTGAACTTTGGTGATTTGACTCGAAAACTTGAAGCTTTTCCAAATCTCATAGGTTGCATTGTTAGGAATTGAGTTTGGTCACGTTCTGTATAAAGGTACACAAGAGACTTGCTTTTCCATCTTTCTTTCTTTGTTTGGTTACTTTAATAAATTCCATAAAAAGGCAAAATGAGATATCTTGAACTTAAATTACTTTTAATGGTTGCAGAAGTAGCGAAATTCATATGACTGACACACCCCCACTGACCATATGGCTATTAGCTTTTCTTTTCAAAACTTGGCTTATGCCTCAGTTGAAAGGTTCCCACCATTCACATGGACCAACCTGTGCTCAGAAAAGGAACCTTTATTTTACATAATTATTCAATGATGCAATTATTCGAAAACACTTCCATAACTCATGCTGCCCAATAATTCATAGCCACATGTCCCCATTTGCACTATTTTTATAGAACATCAAGACAAAAGTGTCAACACATCACAATTACTTATCCTATCTATAGCCACCCTTTTCCATCACGCTTATATAACTTCTACTTAAATTGTTTAAAATGTTAATCAAGCATGCAAAATCTCTCAATCAAGTGTATTTTCTAATTATATAGTTCACCACGTAGATCCCATGCTTTTGTCTCTGTTTATGCATTTTATAATCATATAATTCCGGAATGTTGCGTATTAGTGTCACAATGCACTAGAGTGTTATTATGTATAAGCATCTTTAGTGAACTAGGATAATAATACTCTTCTAATTATTTTTTGGAATAGTGTGCCTCTCAGTCTCTCACCACCATATTCAATCATGCCATCATTTTCTTTCTTTTTTTTTTTGGCCCCTTCTATTATTATTATGCATTACAGTTGTAATTACCAAATCTGCCTTGCTTTTGTTCCCTAATATTTGACCATTTTTCATTCTTTAATTTTATAAATCTGATTGTTAGAATTTATTGTTTCTCCACATGTATCAATAAATGTGTGTGTGTGTGTGATTATATATTTGTATGTATATTCTTTTCCTCCAGCTTGGGCTAATCTTCATCACATTCATTCGTCAGTCATTCCTACTTCCTGTCCCTTGTGTTACTTTTTTCCCCCTCTCACGTTTCTCTTCTGTGACACCTTTATGCTTATATCATGTAGGTAAGCCACTTTGAGACACTTCTCACACTGTCCTTAGTGGGTCTGTCTAAATTGTTTTTATTTTGGTCAAAGTTTTTAGTGGTTGATCACATGACCATACAAATCCAATAAGACCTGTTTCCATTTTTCTATTTATATCCTTTATAACATCATTGGGTTCTGTGAACTTTGGCCTCCCCAATAAAACTTGACCTGAAAAGCTTCTTTGTCTCCCACATACCCTATCAATACATGGTCTTGAAAGCAACCTTATTTTGGTTTTTCTTCCATCACTCAATTGCAGTTAGTTTAAGCTGTTGATCATTGTTGTGTGAGCAGAGAACTAAAATCTTTCTCCAACTCAGATTGCCTCAAAGTCAAGTAAGAGGATATTGAAATGGGTAAGCTTGGTAAAATGCTGGACACGTTTTGTTTCTCTTCTAGCTCAAACTCTTGCTTCTGTATAAAGTCCATGGAATTTGATGATGAGTTTGAGGGAAATCCCTTGATTGCAAGTGACTCTGATCAGAAACTAAGACTGAAAGATGTGGTTGCTGGGAAACAGACTTTGGCTTTTCAGTTGAAACCCAAGGTTAGCCTTTCTTTTCCTTAATCCTTCTGCTGTCAATTTTTTATTTGTCACACCAATCTTTCTTCTTTGCTTCTAGACAGATGGTTCAAATATTTTAGCATGTTTGGTACTTGCAGATAGTGATATTGAGGGTGTCCATGCACTGCCAAGGATGTGCAAGAAAAGTTGAGAAGCATGTGACAAAGTTGGATGGTGAGTTATATTGCCATTCTTGTTTTAAATTTTTCATATTTTGACTTGATTAATAATAACATTTAATAGCTTCTCATCCATCAACAAAATGAAATTGAATATAGCTCTAGAAAATTAATGATGAACAGTTTTATGCATAAATAATTAAATTATAGCTCTGAGCTTGGTTCTCCTTAAAATTTTGAAACAGTGTATCTGAATCTGGTATATTTTTCTAAACATATCAGAAAGCCAAACCAAAATTGATCCATTCCACTGCTACTTCTTACTCAATTACTGTTCAACAAAATAATATAAATCCAGTGAGGTTGCCCAACTGTCCACCAAAAGTAGTAGATTACTTTAGATGCTTTTCTGACAAATGCAGTGTCAAAATGTGAAGAAGTCAACATTATTGTTGTGTTTACTCTTAATAAACAATATTAATTGATTATCTCCCACCTTTAATTTTATTATTTGCAAGATATTTTAATTAATATTTTGATCAAACAGAGTTGGTGGAATGAGTACTAATTGTGTTTAATTTTATCTGTTAAAACAGGAGTGAGCTCATACAAGGTAGATCTAGAGAACAAAATGGTAGTTGTAATTGGGGACATTCTTCCCTTGGAAGTGTTGGAAAGTATCTCTAAGGTCAAGAATGCACAACTTTGGGATTCTCCACGCTGAAAGAAGGGAAAAAAAAAATATTTTCCCACTGGATTCAAATTTCCAAGCAGAATGAAGCAGTGTTTTATAGTAGTTCCTCTGATCATTCTGTTCTTTCTTTCAAAATGTATGATGCCCATGATGCTAGAAAGAGAAAACAAACATGAAAGCGATATTGTCTCTTTTACAAGACACTAGATCTGCTTACACGTTTGGACCAGGCTGGTGATTTTGTATTCTCTAATCACAGCCCAGTATAGGAGATACTGTTGTCTGTACTATAAATATTTATCTGAATCACGTACACAACTTAATGCTACTACTGAAGAAAGATCACCAGTTCAAAGTTGAACGTGAAACGCTGATTTTATGTCATCAGGATGAGCAGAACACAAGTTCGTCGGAAGATTCTTTGGAAAGCGTGACATAATAAAATTAGCTATCCACCGTCAATATTGTTATATATTACTATTACTATTATTTAAAAATCTAAAACCGAACACCCCCAAACCCCACCTCATTTGGCTACTTGTGATTGTTATTGGAGATAGAAATAAATTAACCACACCAATTAACCACACACATTTGGTTAGACTGATCTGACTTTCTTTAAAATTTAAAGAAATAAATTATTACCAATGAGTGATAATATATACCACATGTAATTATATTTTAAGTAGAACAAGTATTTTTGAAGAAAAATTATAATTATAAACATTTTAAAATGATTAATTTTGCATATTTAATTATTTTAAAAAATAAAATGGTCTTATAATCAGCATCAGAAGAAGTAGTTTATACATATTAAATATACTAAGTTATTAGTTTACAAGATGTGTAAGGCAAATTTTTAAAATTTTTCTAAAACATATAACGTAGAGTTATTTGCAATAATGACTATGGAGTATCGCATTGTTGACATGTGCAATGAATATTGGATCGTTTTGGGTATACAACGGAATGGAGTATATATGATACATAGATTACATACACAAGTCCCTTAGCCAACTCCTACATTAGTTTACACTGGGAGGAACATTTATTAAAATCATATATCAGTGTTATTGAAATTGTAGTCAGGAAGATTGGTGTAAATTTCTTAAATAAACTATGGGGTGGAAACTTTGCATAGGATTAGACCGTTTCTTAATAATAATAATAATAATAATAATAATAATAATAATAATAATAATAATAAAGACCACCGAAATGGCAAGAACGAACATATGAGATGCAAGACTAGCTAGCATATGTTTGGTGGCAACCAATGACAGGGAGGGCAAAAGATTTGAGAAGATCTGAGAAGATCTGGCTTTGGCAACCAAAAGATTTGAGAAGATCTGGCTGCTTTTAGGCTTTGGCAGAATGATAACAAAATAATAATGAATAAATATAATGAATGAATATATAAAGTATAAACATCACTGACTCTGATGATATTTGAACAAGTACATAGTACTTTTTTTTGAGACCTAAAGGCAAGCTCACCCTTGAAACAAAAAGCTAGGAATCTATCCTAAGCGAATGCTCTAGTCAGTAATTAAAGGCCGGAGAGGGTGGTCATCTGTACATCCCCTCATAATAAATGAGCAAATGCCCAAGTTCATCTGGAATCCCATGATCCATCCTCCTCTATGGTTCCTGATTATTCCACCACAGGTTCTCGAGATGTATGGCTTGACTTAGCCATCCACATCTATCATTACTGTACCTACTGGAGGTGGTATTGAACAAGTACTACTAGTAATGGACAAATGGCCTAGGAAAATACTTTGCCTGAGTCAAAAGTAAAACTTCTGAAACTCACAGACTCAGAGAGAATCAGAAGGAAGAAATGGCTTTTGTTCACTATAAAAATTCGCACTTACTGACACGTTATTGACTTATATGTTTAACGCTCAAAATTCTCAGAATCACTGCTTTTCTTTCACTTCTTACGGAAACTATGTAACAGCTTTTATATGAGGCTCATTTCTTCGTAGCTTTCAACCTGTTTCACATCTGTGTCTATAAAAAGTACTCTTAATCTCATAATATAAGGTGAAATTAAACGAATAATAAAAGATGACTAAAAATTGGTTAAAGTTAATTAAAAAACAATAGTTATTTGTTTTCAAAAATGTCCCCATTCAAAATGGAAGAAAGAGAATGTGGGGGGAATAAATGAAAGTATGAGAGAAAAGAATCTTCTTAGAAAGCAAAGGTGGTGTGTAAGCATGAGTGTGTTTGGTAGAAAGAAAGTAAAGAATTAGAATTGGAAAAGGTAAGAGATGTAAAGTAGAGGTAATAATTAGAAAGTAAAGTTTGTGGGCCCCAGGAAAAGTGTGAGATGGAGAGAGAAAACTTGTGGGCCCAGGATATATGTAAATGACTATATTACCCCTTAACTTTTCAATTATTTACATGTTACTTTCTTTACTTTCTCACTACCAAACAAGTAAATGATGTGAGAGAAAAGTAAAGATAATATTGAAAAAATTATATTTATCATATTGATCTACACAAAAAGCACGTCACATTTTGGGATTAAACTATTTAAAGAATTTCACCTTACATTATGGAATGGATAGAGGGAGTATTTATGACCATTTCATCTCAAATTACGCATTTAATGATTGACATTGAGAGTGCATGAATCAAAAAGATGTGTGTGTTGAATAAGGTTTAAATAGAGATAAGGAATGTAAACAATACTCCCTCCGGTCTTAATTATAAGTCACTAACTACCAATTTCTCACATACTAAGGAATGGTAGTTGGATCTTAAAATTCATGTTTACTTTCTCGCTTTTTTCAACTTCACCCTTAAATTATGTATTTCACATTTTCAATTTTAAATCTTCATTAATGACAGGGGTAAAGTGGGAAAAAAACATTTAATGCGGCGGTTAGTGACTTATATTAAGGACAAAAAATTAGAGGTAGTTGGCGACTTATAATAAGGACCGGAGGGAGTACATGACAAAAAAGATATTTATATAAAAAATGTATATTATCAAATAAAATAGTAAAATACTACCTCTGGTCCTAAATATAAGACCTAATTGTTTTTTTTTTGGAGAGGATAAGGTTGCAAAATAGGCTATTAAATTATGATATATTTGATATATTTTTAGATTATACATTAGTTTATAGGTAAAATAAACTAGTTTAAAGAAAAAAATTAGGTAAATCAATTTATAATTAACTTAATTTGCTTTTTTATAGGATTCTCTAAAAAAGTCATCTAAGTCTTATATTTAGGACCGGAGGGAGTAGTATATAAGTATGAGGTTCACTAAATTGAAGTTTTCTAAACAAAAGTTAAAATTGGTTAAAAACTAGAAAATACTCTTTTTTATAAAAAATGAAAATATACTCTTTTTCCTCAAAAATCTTTTCTATGGATAATTGTGTGAGAGAAATTGTTTGTGGAAAAAATGAAATTAAAGCAAATGTACGAAAAAATCACTACATAAATAAAATAAAAAATCATTTTTTACTCAATCAAAGTTTAATATAATCTTATATAAAAGTACAAAAATATTGAGAGTGAGTTAGAGTTTCTTTGGCTTCATGCACAATCTTTTTGCCATTAATTTCTCACTCAATTTTCTCAATTTTTTCATCTCTCTCGGTGCCTTTCAATTTCATCATTGTTCTCAATTCTTCATTACTTACTTTATTATCCCTCTCTCATTTGGTTCCTCTTCTTTTCTGTTTCCTGCTTACATATGACCGTTTTTTTATTGTCTCTATCTCATATTCTTCTTTTTCCTTAACTGAATCATTATTTGAATGGAAGAAAGTGAAGTAAATAAATTAAAAACAAAAAGAATCTTCTGATAAAGAAATTAAAAGAAATTTGTTACACGAGACCATTTTATTTGGTGAGTCATGGTTACTTTGGCTTTATCTTCTATGCACAATCTTCTTGTCATTAAATGATTTAAGTATCAGGTCAATAAAAAATAAATGTTATCAGATTGACAAACAAACAATGTGTTATGTGGACCACGTTTATTTTTTGTTGGCCAATTCGATACCACAAGTGTCGTTTTATGCATACTGTTGTTTTTGTTATGAAATAGTAAGAGATAATTTAAATATGTGATGTTTTATAATTAATCTTAAATCATTAAAAGACTATAATACTACTAATATTTGTATTGTATATTTAACATAATGTTGTTAAATGAATTGACATATCAACCTTAATTGTGATGATGTGACAAGCTTATATGAAAAAACAAATTAATAGATTATAATTAAAACCAATTAATTATTTTAAAAAAAACCGTCAAAATTAATGTTTCTAATAGCAGGGCAAGATTGTCCCATTTTTAAAGCTTCTGAGCATAATTGCTCTTACAAAACTTCTGGGTGCCCAGCACCGTTCCATAAAAACTTCCGAGACATTTTTGCCTTTTAACCCTAAATACTACTCCACTAACACTTTTTAACACTAAATAAAATGTATATAATTTCAAACACTAATATTTCACATGATTTCAATTAACATTACAAATGTCCCTAAACTAGCCACAGTTTAGTACTCTATTATATGAGTGAGTAAAATCAATGATAATTGACGATTATTTAATTTGAAGATATGGTTGATATATGTGAAAATCTATTAAATTTGTTAAAATATTTGTATTGTATATATAATAATAATTATAATTCATATGATAAACTCAATATCTATAAGAGTTGATTTTATTTTATATTTTTTCCATATGAAAAAACTTTAACTCAATTTTGCCTTATAAATCTCAACATCTTAAAAAATGTATATATTGTTAAATTTGTACGTATTGTTTAAGTATTTTATTAATTGTAAGTATTGTAACTTTTCTTTTTGTCTGAATAACTTTTATTGATATTATATATATATATATATATATATATATATATATATATATATATATATATATATATATATTCACCATTTAATTCTACACATTACTTTGTATTATATATATATATATATATACACACACATATAATACAAAGTAATGTGTTGAATTAAATGGTGAATAAAATATAGCATGCGATAATTATATTATAATAAGTTTTATGCAAAGGAATAATCCGCTTATATTCATAATTAGTTCCAAGCCTGGATAAAGGAGTAGGGTTGTGTTAGGCTTCGTCAGCCAACGTAATAATATGTCGAATCTTATGAACATGGACACATGCACTCTAAGTCTCTAAGTATGAATATTGATAGAGTACAATGACGTCGTGTGATCCATGTAGTCGATCCCACCTTGTTGGGATAAGGCTCTATTGTTGTTGTTTTAAAAAGTGACAAACCATTTGGAAAAAAGAAGAATATATATAGGATAGAGAAAGTAATTCAATATTTTGATCTAAGAATTAACTTTTTTTTTATAATAAAAGAAGGGAAACCCTTAAACAGCTACTAGCCTACATAAGTAGGCATATTACAATCATTCTCATCCCTAAAAATTCCACCACAGCCACCACCAAATTTTAAGCTAAAAGCTCCATCCACATTAAGTTTAAGGTATCCTTGCTTTGAGTTCTTCCAAGCCTCATTCTGTGACTGGAAGCACACTGCATTCATACAAGTTCCTTTAATTATAATATTCACCCTATCCATATTGTTCAAGATTGCTCTAGCTCTAATGAGGAGACTCTCATTAGTTTCTTCCTTTTGTTCAAATATCTTGAGGTTCCTTCTCTTCCAAAGTAACCAATATATCGTTATGAATAGCTCACTCCATCCATCTCTCTTCCAAGTACTTGAATTAAAAAATATTAGTTCTTAGCCATTGGGGCAGGTTCGTACAGAAAAAATTACTATGCCCATTCCTATCGATAAGACTTTTCCACAACAATTTAGAGTCTTTGCAATCCCTAAGAACATGAAGTAAGTCCTCAGTAGTATCTAAACGGTAGTGGCGGTGATCTTCAAGGCATAAGTTTCTGCGCTTCCTCTCAGCATTTGTTAATAACTTCTCCTGAATAGCAAGCCAAGCAAATGTTTTGCACCTTTGCATTATATTCAGCTTCCATATTCTTTTCCAAATAGGGTCATTTCTGGTCTGATTCTTCATTAAAATCCCATATGCTGATTTAATTGTGAGCTCTCCGAAATTCTCATGATTCCAAGAAACTGTTTGATTAACATAATCAATAGAGGTGTCATTCATAACCTCATTCCAGTTATTACGAATGTCAAGCCAAGTATTAGACCCTAGTCTTTTGTGATCAATGACCGGGACCAAGTCATTCCCGCATTTGTATTTCAACCTGATCACCTTCACCCAAAGATCATCTCTTCTATTCATCAGTTTCCAACCAAGTTTCATCATGTAGGCTTTATTCTGCACTTTCATCTTCCTCAGGCCGAGACCTCCCTCTGATTTGGGTTTACAAACCGAATCTCAGGCCACTAGATGAAGTTTCCTCTTATCTTGTGAGGAGCCCAAAGAAAATCACCATTGCATTCCTCTTATCTAAGAATTAACTTTAAATTTGAGTATGACAAAAATTAAAACCACACTCAAAAATATAATTTTTTATTTGGGACATGCAATATGAAGAATGATATATAGCATTTACTTTTGTTGGGGTCAATCTAATACTACCTCTGGTCCTAAATATAAGACCTATATAACTTTTTTTTGGAAAGATTAAGGTTGCGAAATAGGTTATTAAATCATGACATATTTGATATCTTTTTAGATTATCCATTACTTTATAGGTAAAATAAACTAGTCTAAGAGAAAAAATTAGGTAAATCCATTTATAATTAACTTATTTTTTTGCTTTTTTTAGGATTTTTCAAAAAGTCATCTAGGTCCTATATATAGGACCGAAGGGAGTAGCATGTACTTTTGTTGGAGTCAATCTAATAGCATGCACTTTAGTTGAAAACATTTTCTTCCCACCCTAGGGCACTGGGGCTTGTCAACCAATTGGGTCAGAAATATAAAATTATTTTAACTTTTTTTAGAAGTTAAATAAGTAAATTGAACCACAAAATTATCAAATTTTACATGTAAAAAAATTATAGATTAGTTTATGAGTATAATAAATCATTTTTGTGGAAAAATAATATACAAAATTAATAATGATTAATTTTTTTATAACTTTTTAATGATTAATTTTACACCCTTTAATTTATCAAAAAAATAAAGTAATATTATAATTAGAATCAAGAGAGTATAATGAAATAAAAAAAAGGATCAAGAGAATTTTTTTATTTTTTTTTAATTAAGAGGCATGTATTAGCTACATTATGTTATTAGTGAGATTGAACTCGCAACTTTCTCAATCCAAAAAGAAATTCTCAACTTTCCGTTTGCATGAGAATTTTTCTATCAACTAAATTCAATATAAAAAAAGTAGTTGATGGTTTCATCAATTTCACAACACTTTTTTGAATTTATGAACATATTTGAAATTAGTTTGGCACAGCTCAAATCTTATATGAATAAAACTAAATAATAGAAACAGAAATAAAATTGTAATAAAAAAAGAAACAGAAATAAAATACCTATATCATCTTATAAGGATGGTTACAATTTACACCTGAAATAGGATTTGGACCCAACTCTTCATATGTAAGCCAGGCCCAAAAAAGGATAGAACAGGTCAAAAGAGAAAGAGCTACGTATGTAACAAGGGAGGAATCCAGGGAGATCAATCAAAATCAATGCTTCATCCACTATCGTCACGGGCCCAAATGCAATGTCACGTTGATAATGAGATGAAGGGTAAAGGCGCTTTCCTTGATCAGCATGGTTTTTTTGGCCAACATGGTTGTTGAAAATAAATGTGTAGGAAAAAATATCTTGGAAAATGGCATTATTTTCCCCTACCTTGATGTGGAGAGAAAATTTTGTCCAAATAGTAATTACGCTAAAAGTATGTTTTTGGTCCCTTAATTTTGGAGAAAATCATGTTTTGGTCTCTTAACTTTGAAAAGTGTGTTTTTGGTCCCTTAATTTTGGACAAAGTCATCTTTTTAGTCTTTTAACTTTGAAAAGTGTGTTTTTAGTCCTTTTAAATTCGGTTTAAGTATGTTTTTGGTCCCTTAAGTTTGCAAAAAGTCATGTTTTAGTCCCTTAATTTTGAAAATGAAGGGACTAAAAACATTTTTATCCTTTTTACAAAGGACAAAAAATATTACTTTATCCTGAAATAAAAAAAAATATTACTTTATCCAAAGTTAAAGGACAAAAAACACATTTTTCAAAGCTAAGGGACCAAAAACACACTTTCTCCAAAATTAAGAGACCAAAAACACTCTTTTCAAAGTTAAGGGACCAAAACATGACTTTGTGCAAACTTAAGGGACCAAAAACATACTTTAGCCTAGTAATTATAAATGAAAAAATTGGGTGAAAGGTAAATTTAAGATTTAAAATAATCATAAGTTGGATGAAATCATAAATATTTTTCTTGACCAGAGATAAAATCGTCAATATTAAAAATTAAAAATTTGACAAGTCATAATTATAATATGAGCACATATAATTATAAAGGTAAATTTATATTTATTTTTAAAATAATTATAAGTTGGAAAATATGAGCACTGCTTATAAATCATAAATTCATTCATATGTAGATATTTATAATTATAATAAGTTCATTTCAAGCACATATAATTATAATAAGTTACTCTTTTTCAATTAAGGAGGAGAGCTCATATTTTAATCTTGTTTGTTTATCAATTTCGTTCTAGTTTTTTTAGTGGAGTTAAGTTGTAAATTTGTTATAAAAATAACCACTTAATAATATAATATTATTGGATATCCAATTTTATGAGTACTTTTACATCAAACGTAATCAAAACTCAAGAATTATAGTCAGCTACAATTTTTTAAATGTAATGTCATTTTTCAGTAAGTTAAGGTGAATTTTCTCTCTTTCAACATTTTAATAATACTCTAAACGAAAAAAAAAAACATTTTAATAATACAGAATGCTATGAGTACATTTGTACTCACAACTCTTTTTATACTCTTTCCTTCCTATAACATAGGATGTGTTTTTTCTTTTTGGAAAATACTAAATAAAGAAAATACATATATTTATAAATTCATTTGTCTAAGATTTTTTATCTAAATTTAATTTAAATGGTTTTAGTATCAAATATAAGAGTTTACTTTACATTCTCTATTTATTTAACACATTTTTTTACTTTGTCCCTAACTCTCTTATATATTTATTACTTTTTTTTATCAAATCTTATATACTCCTTCCATTCCTAAATTTAAGATCACTTTGGTTAATTTAGAAATATTAAGGAAGACTTTCCAATGAATTAAGAGTATATGATCTTCCCAAAATACTCATCACTTAAATTTTAAAGATTAAGGAAGTAATTTACTTGTAAAATGAGTATAGGGGCAAATTAGGCAAAACTTGAAAAAAATAGAAAGTGATCTTATATTTAAGAACTTATCCACATTCTCAAAGTGATCTTATATTTAGGAATGGAGAGAGTATTTATTACTGGTTATAAATTGGGGGAGTATTATTTAAATAAGGTAAAATTGGATGGATAATAGGAAAGACACGTGTGGATCATTAAATAAAGAAGAGAGAGCTACGGAGTTAATTAAAGAAAAGTCTCATTCTAAATCTAACGAACAAAATCAAATAAATCTCACTCACTAATCACTACTATTAATTAATCAACCAGTTCAACTTAACTACGAAAAATTATCCGCAAACAAAGATCACAACATAACCAACCAAAACCAAACCACACAACACAACACAATACACAAACAAATCACAAATCACAAAATCACAGTCTCCAATTCCCAAATCATGAACCCTAAATTCCACTTCCTCATCATCTTCCTCCTCCTTCTCAATCTCACGCCTTCAATTTCCTCTCACTCGCACTCTCCGGCGCACGCCGAGCTCGCCAATTACGGCTTCCCCGTCGGCCTCTTACCGGCGGCCACGATTTTGAGCCACTCCGTCGACGAGGCCTCCGGCGACTTCTCCGTCGAGCTAGGCGACCTGTGCCAGATCACGCTGCCTCCTGACAACTACGTGGCCACCTACTCGAAGAAGATCACCGGGAAAATCGTGAAGGGGAAAATCGCTGAGTTGGATGGGATTAGGGTTTGGGCCTTCTTCAAGTGGTGGTCCATCACTGGAATTAGGTCTTCTGGTGATGATATTGTCTTTGAAGTTGGCATGGTTACGGCTAAGTATCCTGCTAAGAGCTTCGGTGAGAGCCCTGCTTGTGAGGGACAACACTATTCTTCATGAAAAAGGTTCAATCTTTTTTCTTTTTGTTTTTTTTATGATCTGTTTTCTTATTTTGATTTTTGTTGATTATTGTTGATTGTTTAGATGCTTTCAAGTTTTTATTGGTTTTAGAATTATAAATATAAATTGATGACTCAATATTCTGCATGGCTTGAACATATGTGTGTGTGGGTAATACTCCCTGTGGTCCTAAATATAGGACCTAATTGACTTTTTTTTTTGGAGAGATTAAGGTTGCGAAATAGGTTATTAAATGATGACATATTTGATAGATTTTTAGATTATCCATTAGTTTATAGGGAAAAAATTAAGTAAATCAATTTATGATTAACTTATTTTGTTTTTTAAGGATTTTCCAGAAAAAGTCAATTAGGTCTTATATTTAGGACCGGAGGGAGTATAAGACCAAGTTGACTTTTTTTGGAGATGTTAAGGTTACAAAATATGTTATTAGATTATGATATATTTGATATTTATTTAGATCAATCATTAGTTTATAGGTTAAATAAACTAGTTTAAGAAAAAAAATTAGGTAAATTAATTTGTAATTGACTTATTTTTCTTTTTTAGGATTTTCCAAAAAAGTCAACTAAGTCTTATATTTAGGACCGGAGGTAGTATATATGTATGTATGTAATGGCATTCTGTTTCTACCATGAGAAGAGATAAGAGAGCTCAAACTTTCCCGCCTTTGGATCATATTTGAGATTTCTGCATAGTTATAACTATTGTGTGTCATGGATTCTCCATTTTTCCACCCTCAAGCTTGTCCATTTTGACATGTTTGATAACACCATACCCAGTCGTTAAGTTAGATAAGAAAAACGTTAAGTTAGATAAGAAAAATTATGGATGTTATGAAGATGATGAGATTAGTTTCCAGTTATGTCCATGGAGACGTGGAAGTGGAGATATTATGTTTTGTTAGTACTCCCGCTGTCCCCAGAATGCTAATATTGTGCAAATCGTTATATTTGATAAAACTGTTAAAAGTTGTTGAATGCAATCAATATGTTTGAAACTTATTTTCTCCCAATTTTACCCCTGTTTATGAAGAGAATAATTGACATGGTGACTGGATGGGGAAAAAAATGAGAGTGTGTATGGGGGAACATGAGAGAAAGTAATTTCAACAAAGGGCAAAATTAGAAAAAAAAAACATTAAATGGTCAGACAAAATGCAACATTATCTTATATTTTGGGACAACTCTAAATCACACATTAGCTTATATTCTGGGACAAAGGGAGTATTAATTTAGTTCCCAGTTGCTTTGTGCAATCTCTTCCCTATACAGTATACATTCCTTTTTTCTGCATTGTTTGCATCAAAATGGAGATGTGCATAGGGGCCGGGATTCTTTAAAACTGCAAGTCACATTTGTTTGGTGCACGGGTTGGTTGATTTAGTATTATCCTCTGTCCAGTTAGCCACTGAATGACCATGTGTAATTTGGCATTTGACAGTCATTAGGTTAATAAGAAAAGGCAAATTCATAATTTCCAAATTGAAATAGTTGTTGAAATGGCCATTAATTTTGTTTTCTAACAAAAATGGGAGAAAGAAACAAATGGTTCTCATATCCTTAATTTCAGGAAAAAATCGTGTTTTGTTTGCTTCACATGACTTGGAGAGTCGCCTTTTCAAAAGCAAATTTAAGTTTAAAGTAAACATGCATCTTTTGGCTAGCATCTGAAGCCAATGTTTGCCACATTTTTAAAATACCTTTATGATGGTTTCTATCGAGTTGTCTTGTCAGATCTGGATCAGATCGTTATGCAGTTTAGCTTATTTTCATTATCTGTGATCAAGTTTTGGATTTTTCATACATTGAGTATATTTCATAACAGTGCTTCATGGATCCAGTATAACTTGTGGGTCTGTAAGTACTTTGCGACCCATTTTTCATGCTGGAATTTTGATTTTGAGCTGTCAGACGAACAGAGGAAAATCATCTTGGAATGCACTGTAATACTCCCATTTTTAAATATAAAACATGGTTGACTTTTTTTAAAATATAAGCCATTTAATAATTATACATAAGTATATTACTATTACTATTAGATTAATACAGGCAAGTTATAAGTAATTTATTTAATTTCCTTTACGATTTTCTAAAGAGTTCACCATGCTTTGTTGAAACGGTAGGAAGTATTTTTAAAATTTGTTAAATATTATACACTTCTGTTCTCTAAGTCCATTCCTTTAGTTAGGTCTTGGTTTTATTCCGAATCAAAGTGGGAAAACAAGCCTGTTATAAATGAAAGGCGATGTTTATTCCTATCTTATTGGAGAGAAATAGTTAGTTGATCATTTGATTTAAAATATTAGGGGACTATTTCCAGATTCATGCATAAAACAAGATATTCGTTCAATGGCGATGTTGGTTCTGGTGTAACGTGGATCCCATATTTCGCAACATCTATCTGACATTTTCTTACTCCTATGTGCAGGGTACGTTTTCACTTTCTCTATGGTAGAGGCAATATGACTAGGTCCAGGGCCCACCAAGTGTCAATGGTCGATAAAAATAAATAAGATAAAGCTTAGTGCATCTTGTACCTATATATAGTCTCAGGATACTGTTCTGTTGTCAGTTTAATGGATACTGTTAATCTATTTTCTTGGCTTGTACTTGGAATATTGTATTTATTTATGTTATTCTGACTTACGCAGTGAAGCAGTACGTTGCCTGTCTCGAATGAATGATGGACCTATTTGTAGAACTGTGTTATAATTAATGCTTGGATTATTAATGAAGAATTGGAAAATAAGTAGTTACACCTATTAATTCAATGATATTACATCTCACTTTTATTTTGTATGGGAGATTGTGTGATAGATCTCACTTATAACTTCAAATTGATAATATCTACCCCTATAATAAATGAAAAACAAAAAGTTACACCTATTTGACCCCACAAAGGCTGATTTGGAGCCTTTCCTCTTATGGCCCAAAAAACAAGAAAACTCCCAAAAACAAATTGGAGAAAGGACTTGCAAAAACTTTATAAAGCTTGTGAAGTTACTTTGATTTTGTAGGCCTTTGTTGTGTATTTTTAATTAGCTAATATAATACTCTCTCTTATCTTAAGATTCCTAGCTTTTTTTTTTCAAGTTAAGAAAGCAAATTAAATTACTAAATTATAACATGCCACATGAAAATATATTAGAGGTTAGTTTATAACTAAAATAAATTAGTTTTGAGGAAAAATATAATTATAAATATTTGAAGTGATTAGTTTTACATCATTATTTTCTTTAGAAAGGTCAAAGAGGTTTATAATTATGATGAGAGGAGAGGTAGTATTTGGTTGTCATAGTTTTTTATGGATAATACTTCATGGTTCACGTTCCTATTCTAGATCGTAACATTTTAGACCGAAAGAAACTTGAAAAGAGGAATCAATTTACCTAGCATTATACTATTAACTTTTATTTTTAAAAAAAGTTGAACACCAATATTTGTTATCAGCCTCATCATTTACGTCTATGTTTATTCATCACCAAAATATATTGCCACTGAAAGTCTCGTAATGAAGTTTGCTAATTGTTATTACCTTACTGATGCACATACAGAGATTTTTTTGATACAGTGCACATACAGAGATTTAATTGTATAACAGTTGCCAACATTATTTTCAAAGAGAAAAAAGAAAGAAAATGGCCGAAATGATTGGCTTCGAATCAAGTATCTTTGATTTTGTGATTCTTTTTTTTTTTTTGGTGACGACTCATTTTTTCGAGGATTAGCATGTCTTACACATGACAACCCCTTAAACCTATGAAATAAGTAGGAGCAACTCTTATGTTATGAGGCTCCCACGTGAATGATAATTTTGATTTTGATATTTGGATGTCTTGTTGACTTGTTCTATCAAAACTGCCAATCAATGATTGACCCTAAAAGTCAACCAAGGAGAAGATACATTATCAATTAATTGATTTATTATTGGAACAACGTCCTTCATTATCTTAATTAATATGCCCCTCTGTATTTATCTTTGTTCACATGTTTGTTAGATCTACCAACGAGAGGGTGAATAAAACTTATCAATCAAAAGCTTCATTTTGCATTGGGCGAAAGCCCAAAAATGATACACAACTATTGACCAAGGAACAGAAATAGTACATAACTATTTCGAGGTACAAAAATGATACCCAACTTTTCCATGTGATCAAAAATGATATTTTCACTAATATGAAAATAATATTAGACATGAAATGTCCAAAATACCCTTATTATTAAATAAACTTTTACCGGCCGACGATTAATTTAGGGCGAAGGCTCAAAAATGATACGTAACTATTGACCAAGGTACAAAAATGATACATAACTATTGGAAGGTACGCCAATGGTACCCAACGTTTAACATGGGATCAAAAATGATATTTTCACTAATATGACAATAAGATTACACATGAAAAGTCCAAAATGCGCTTATAAATTAAATAAATTCTCTTCCTCACCCTCTCCTTCCTTAGCTTCTGTCTTCCTCACACTCGTTAGGGCGATCAGGTTGCAAAAACATGAAAACAAAGTTGCTGAGAGTTGAAGCCGTCGTGGACGAGTTATTTATTGAAGGAAGTGTTGGTAGAAGAAAGAAACTAAGGGAGTAGAGGGTGAGGAAGAAAATTTATTTAATTTATAAGTGCATTTTGGACTTTTCATGTGTAATCTTATTGTCATATTAGTGAAAATATCATTTTTGATCTCATGTTAAAAGTTGGTACCATTGGTGTAACTTGCAATAGTTATGTATCATTTTTGTTCTTTGGCCAATAGTTATGTATCATTTTTGGGCCTTCGCCTTAAATTAATCGCTGGCCGGTAAAAGTTTATTTAATTATAAGGGCATTTTGGATATTTCATGTCTAAATTATTGTCATATTAGTGAAAATATCATATTTTATCACATGGAAAAGTTGGGTATCATTTTTGTATCTCAAAATAGTTATGTACTATTTCTGTTCCTTAGCCAATAATTGTGTATCATTTTTGGGCCTTCGACCTTTTGCATTTTACATTTGAGAGGTGGGTTGTCATTTCATTACACGTCTCTATTATTCTTATTCTTCTTCCTATTTTCGTGGCTGTATGTTGTTGAATATGATTTCACAATAACAGAAGAATATGCGTTGCTCTGCCCCTTTATTTTGAAGCTACACAATGGTTTCAAAGTAAAAAAAAAAACAGAAAAAAGAGCGAATCTTATGCTGATTTGTTGTACGTTGGATGGTTCTCAGTGTCTCATTGTCTCTTCTTCTCTTTGCATTTGTCTGAGAAACAAAAAAGAATGATGATTCCTTAGCTTTCTGCCCAACCCAACCAATTATGCAAATCTGTGCACATTACGCGCCTTCTATTGCATCCCTTACAATCCTTTTCTGACCATTTCACTTTGAAGGACAAATCTCTCAGTACCTTTGCTTGCATAATACTACTACTGATACAGTCTGAATTCACTCTCTCGCGCCAGTGAAACAAAATCTCTATCACTGTTCATTCTTCACACGTAAAGATTCATGACAAAGTTGCTTTAAATTCCCATCACAAAAATTTATTTGCCACAAATATCTAGAAGTATATAAGTCACCTTTTGCAACATATGATGAGGTTTATTTAATTCACCTTGTACATCTTAAATAGTTGAAGAAATGAACTTATTAAAAATTAGTTGTACTCAGATCCTGAAACAAATGTAAGATAAAATTGAGTTATACATATTGAAATGTGGGATTTTAAAGATTCAATAGACAAAAGAATGTTGTTCAAAATTTTAAATTTTCATTAAAAAAGATACATTAATTTTAATAATTTAAGAGTAATAATCAAGTTTCTAGAAATTAGAACGAACTAATTAATATATTTACATATACAGTAATTATATCAATGTATACTGACTCCATCTGCCCTTCATATTTCTTTATATTTTTTTGACATGCAATTCTACTTTCCATATTTCATCAATGTTGAAGCTATAGTTTTGTAGACACTGAACAGTAACTGGCCAGAAAGTGAATAAGGGAAGAAAATAAATTCTGGCAAAAAAAGGGGGGAAAATAAATTGTACGAACAGTGGGGGGAAAGTAATAGTATAACTTTATCATTAATAATGCGTTTGGTATTTAATGTGCTTGGATGTGTTAGGATTTACAGATACCCATCCAGAAGTAACTAGTATCTCCATCAGTGTGCTATGGTGCTGTAAGTACAAGAAGCTTTTTCATTAATGTCAATAATAAAGCACAATAGTAGTATTCTGCTCTGTTGCACTAAATTCTTTCCTACTTAACCTCGTGCATTAATGGCGAGCTGTTGATACAATACAACGCATAATCTTTTTTACTACTACCAAATTGATGGAAGGAGGCCGTCCATAAACTATTCTTGGTCGGGGATATATGTGACTTTTTTAACTTCATCTCCTAAATTTAGGAGATCAGGTACGTTTGTAGCTAATGATAACAACATCTAAATATTCCATGATTCAACTTTATCAAAAGTGTTCTATATGTTTAAAAAGTTTAAGATATATATTATTCCAGCAGTAACATTTCAGCGTTCTAAGTTGAAGATACATATCCACTATGCTGCTGTGAGAAAAATATTTTAAGGGTAAATTATGTCAAATGTTATTCAATAAATAATACATACTGTTGGATGTATATATTTTAACCCTATATTTCATTTAATGCTAAGAAAAATAATGTAACAAGTTGCATCTCTCGTGTTACTCATGAATTCAAGAAGATTTTCCACTACTCAATAAATTGTTTTTTTAATGTATTTTTCATTTGGAGTTGTGCATATGGTATATACACTCTTATGAATTCCACAGAAAAGAGCTTCACGGTTATGTTTTATAAGTTTAGGGCCTTTAATTAATTTCTCACCCAATAAAATTGATTTTTGGGACGGACGATAAATAGGCTGATTTTAATTCAACACTCATTTTCGCATGAAAGTTGAGACTAGCTATTTGACGATGCCTAGTATATTAGAATATTAAAATATCAGTTAACATGAAACAAAATGGAAAAGGTTTCACACAAGTGACAAAGACAAATTTCTCAAACGGCTCATATATACTCTAAGACAGAAATTAACAAAATAACTAAACCTATAATATTATATTTCTTCATGTCCTAATCATATAAGACCATTTTAACTAGTTTTGAGAAATTCAGGCTGTAAAATCAACTATTTTAAATTGTCTATAGTTGTCTATTTCCCTCAATAAAAAGGTATAGGCTTTCTTTTGGATGTCTGAATGAATACAGTGAGAGCTCTATTATACGACTTTTGATTGTTATTCTTCTTAAATAAAATAGCCTATAATTTAATTACATTTTATATACGCTATAATTTATTACTGGTTTGATCTGTTTCCTTAACTTGCATAAAATAATCAAAGATCTTATATATTTAATTATGGGTTAACATAACTTTTGGTCCCTCAAGTTTCAGTCAACTTTGTTTTTAGTCCCTCAAGTTTGCACCGTTAATACAATTAGTCCTCCAACTTTGTAAAGGACCTAAAATTTCATTTAACATTGTTAATTAGTCCTACGTGGCATTAACTCTGTTAAATATGATGACGTGGCACCTAACTATGATGCCGGTTAATAGCTTCCTCTGGTTCATTACAGACTGGCTGATGAACATCATATCTTGCTTCATCTGATATATTGCATACTGGTCCATTTCTTTCTACCGTATGATTCTCCGTCCTGTTTTTGCTTTATAAATATTGAAGCAGTTCTCAACTTTCACTCTAATGTCCTTTACGAAAATATGCAAACCATGACAACATTTACTTCAAAGCAGTTCTCCATAGTCAGGTGCCATGTCATCATATTTAACAGAGTTAGTGCCACGTAGGACTAATTAACAGTGTTAAATGAAATTTTAGGTCCTTTTCAAAGTTGGAGGACTAACTGTATTAACGGTGCAAACTTGAGGGACTAAAAGCACGGGTTTTAAACTTGAGGGACTAAAAACAAAGTTGGCTGAAACTTGAGGGACCAAAGTTATGTTAACCTTTTAATTATTTATAAGATGGAACGGAGTATATCCTATGTGTGAGAGGCGGGTTTAATTTAAACTGTTAATTACAAATTATGTTAAGAGGTGGGAAGAGACCCTTTGTTATTGTTTATTTCGGGCGCTCGCACACACATATATAAAAACAAATTTTATTTGATCGATGAGAGAGAGGGGTGTGTGTGTGTTATGCGTGCCACAACCAATGAAAGGGAGCTACATACACAAACATTCACCACACCTTATGATGAAGAGGACCTTATCCGATCAAATATACTCCCTCCCCGGTCCCTAATATAAGAGCCCAAAATTTGAATGATTTTGGTCCCTAATGTAAGAGCTCACCCCATATTCTCTCCTCATTTAATGCATTTTTTCCTACTTTACCCCTAACTCTCTTTCATATTTATTAATGCTTATGTATTTCTCTCTCTTAAAAGTACCATAATAAATATGAGCAATTTTGGAAAAGAAGCATTAACTCCAGACACCCAAATAACATTCACATATTTTCTTAAGAAGCGTTTTTTTGACGGCTAGCTCTTACATTAGGGACTGGAGGGAGTATATAGAAGGCATTGTATTCGATTATTATATATGGGGGTCCATAACATTATTTTCACGCGAAAGAAGTCCAAGACTTGTCGTTTCACTTTGCCTTCTTTATTACAAGGTTGACAGATCACAACTCTATCTATACCAATTAAGCTACTTGCTCTCCAACCAAAGCCACCGCAATATTATTACTATTATACCGGCCTCTCGCACAACACGTTTCAATTATATATACACCCACTGCACCGGGAGTTTTTGTGGATTATTATAAATTATTTGATTCACATAAGCATCATTTATTTAGATAGGTTCATAATAAAAACATTCAGATAGAGACTGTGAAATGATGCAAATCATTTCAATGAAATGTACAAGCAGCCAAATGGCTTTGCATGTGAACAAACCAACCGTATAAAATTAACATGTGCAGCTCGCGAGTCTCAAATGCGCAATTTAACGCTTAGCAACGAAAATAAAATCAGAGACGGAAGAAAATTGACATAAAAAACTTAAAAAAAATAATATTGACTAGTCTTTTTAATTTAAAAATTAGTTGTCTAATTTGAAAATATCATTGAGCTTAGGTTTTGGTTCATACTCTCGCAGGTACACATACGATATATATAGACATATACATATTCAATTTAGCTTCTATATCACCTTAGAAGATCATAAATTTGGAGCCTTGATGGTTTTTTTGGACAAGAGCCTTAGCTTGATGAGATTGTTGTTATGTCAATTCCAACGTCACTTTTAAATTAACCATTTTTAGGTAAATGTTTGTTTAATTTGGAGGATCTGTCACGTCTACCATAGAAAGAGAGGGATATGATATTGAAGGTAGAGTTTATTATTTGTGTGGGTCCTTTTGTCTTATCTCTTTATATCCTTTTTTTGTTACAATCTCTTTATATCCTTTACATATGCGAAGCATCATTTAATCATTGAACAAGAGAAAAGATCCAAATGCATGTTTTGACGTGAATTTCCCTATATATTATCTTCACTTTTCATCATTATACTAGTCCTGACCGGATTTTATGATGTATGTGTTATACGTTATATATGTACCTCTATTTATGATCATAGACAGATTTCATATTATCCACTCGTTGTTTAGGTACTCACATCTGTTAGATATTATATCAACTCGTTCACGTTCTTTAAATACTCGTCACCATTAAAAAGAAATGTTATCAACCGACCAAAGATACATTATTATTAGTGAGTGATGGTACGTAAACACACACACATACACACGTCTCTTTAGTCTTGAAACTAGTTAAATTTAAGAAAAGCCAGTGAAATGTCTCAATTTGTAAATATAATTCGTATTGGTCATCACAAGATCGGATTCATGCTCAAATATCATTCAGTATTTCTTGTGTATGATATCTTATTGAATATTGATATTTTTTGTGTATAAGAATATATTAAACTATCATCAATCTAGCAATATTTTTAAACATTAAATTTTTTTCTTCGATTTTCCCAATATTATACTTTCAGTTTATTGAAATATTGTATGTGATTATGATGTAAAAAGACGACAAGCTATCACCAATACTTTTTCCAGTAACAAAGTAACTAAGTTTAAATCAAGATGCAAGTGATCCGAACAATTATGAGATATGAAATTGAAAATGTTAACTCGCACAATGCAGTCGCTACAAGAATTGTAGGGCTAGTAGCACCTTAAAAGTGGGGTTAGTCACTCCCCTGGGAGAGACAAATGAGAGTGGTCGCATAAACCTTAACCGCGACAGAATTGTGTGAAAAAAGGCGGATGGTCGCGTTTCCATTGGGTGCGACACCATGAATTTAAACCGCGACATACATGATAGAGGAGTGAGAAAAGACATATCATGTTGTCTCGCCAGGGGGAGAGACAAATTAAATTATTATTAAAAATTAGTGTCTCGCCTTAGTGAGAGATGTAACATCTCAGCGCCTCGCTCTCGAAATTGTCTGCTTTGGGGAATCCTCACCCCTCACGGTTTTAAAACGTGTCAAGAGGGGGAGGTATCCAGGCCTATATATAGCACATTTCGTTCTCCTCCCCAACCGATGTGGGACTTTACAAGAGACAGAAGAATATATTAATATATTCCTTTGTCTCTCCCCTGGGCGAGACAGCGATTCATTTACTTTTAAAAAAACACCTGCAGAGTGAAGCTTTATGCAGATGAGCAGAGACCTTTAGAATGAATGAAAATAAGAAGAACGGTCAAAGACAGAGACGAGTGAGAGAGAAAATGAGTTCTGAAAATGAATCAAACAGAGTGAATGTGTTTCAGACAATAAGCATGAGAATGAATGAAAATTAACAAAGAAAGAAGTAGATATAGAAATTGAATGTGTGTAGTAACAAATATACTTGAAAGTAAGGTAAAGAAATTAAGACTCACAAATGAATATAGAAATTTGATGTTAAAGGTTGAGTTGAGCAGTGACCTGCAAGAAGGAAAAAAAAATTGGATCAAAATAGTAATACATCAACAAATACAAATCATAACTAATATAGAGTGAAACTTAACAAAATATCATTAACAAAGAACAATACAATACAGAGAAAAATCTAAGACTAATGAAAGAAAGGAGTGAGATTAGTTTGGTGTATGTATGAGTATATATAGATATGAAAGTTGAAAATGCCCGCCAATTTGTTTTCAAAAATTCATATGTTGTCACGCCCAGGGGTGAGACAACATACAATGTAATATAAAAATATTTTATGTTGTCTCGCCGAAGAGAGAGACAACATACATTAGAATATTAAAAAATGTTTTATGGTTTTTCCAAAACAAAATATTTTATGGAGTGTTAGCAAAGTAAAGACAAAATATGTTGGAAAGATAAAAATATTTTATATTGTATCGCTTAGGGAGGAAACAACATACAATATAATATAAAAATAAAAATGTTGTCTCGCCCATGGGAGAAATAAGATATTTTTAATATTTATAAATTAAATTATTCTTATTACCTTACATGTAGTGGCAGCATGTGGTGGGACAACATTTTTCAGTAGCACCAAAGTATAGCGTTTTTTAAAAAATTGATATAATATTTTGTCTCGCCCATGGGAGAGACAACATGTAACGTAATATAAAAATATTTTATGTTGTCTCACCCTGCGGAGAGACAACAAACAGGAGAATATCAAAATATTTGTTCATAGTGTTTGCCATGGGAAAGATGAAATAATATATTTTAATAGATCATTGTCCCGCCTGGGGAGAGATGAAATAATATATTATAATATATTCTTTTGTCTCTCCCCTGGGCGAGACAAAATAATATATTATAAAAAATATTGTCTCTCCCAGGGCGAGAGAATGATCCATTAAAATATCTCATATTTTATATTATAAGTTATGTTGTTTCGCCCAAGGGAGAGACAAGATAATATATTTTAATGAAATATTGTCTCGCCCTCGGGAGAGACAAAGAATACATTATTATATATTCTTTTGTCTCTCCCCAGGGCGAGACAAAGTAATATATTATAAAAAAATATTGTCTCTCCCCAAGGTGAGACAATGATTCGTAAAAATATACTACTTTGTCTGTGTCATATTTTTATGTTATAATTTATGTTATCTCGCCTAGAGGAGAGACAAAATAATATATTTTAATGTAGCATTGTCTCTTCCCAAGGCGAGACAAAGTAATATATTATAAAAAATCATTGTCTCACCCTGGGGAGAGACAAAAATTAAAACTGATTTATTTTTTTAAAAAAAATAACACCTATAGAGGGAATCACTCTGTAGGTGTCAGAAAAGAAAATAATAAAGATAGGTAGAGATGGATACAAGAGATAATGAGTGAATGCGAATTTAAGAAAGATGTAAATATATAAATTAAATGTAATGTAATGACTAGAATAATTGAATATAAATGTAATAAAATGACCAGTATAATTGAAGATAAAGCAAAGAATTTAAAATTTATAAATGAATGAAAATATAGAAATATAAATTCGGAAATGACAACCATGGTATTGATTTGAATTTCGTGTCATATTTAGGCTTCTTTGATGGTCCTAAATATGATAAATGGGACAATAATCAAAAGCAATTTTTATGAGAAATGTGGAAAGTTTATTTGTCTCACATTTTTCATTATCCTTCTTGCAGGCCATCAAAACTCACCCTCCAGAAAGAAGAAAAAGCTAATTAAAAAAATAAATAAACATTTTGTGGCACCATTGGGAGAGACAAAGTAGTTTGTCTTGAAATGAACTCCGTCTCACCCCTAGTGCCACAAAATTACTGATTTATATTAAAAAAATAAAAAACTCATCATTGAGACGCATTTTGCTCTTGTGTGTGACAATGACGACTTGATAAATATAAGAAATAATAGTTGACTTGCAAATGGTAAGGGTGTTCAGTATTAGCCCGTAGTCGTCTCTGTAGTTTTCTTTATTTGTCGTAGTTTGTTGTATAAAAAGTTGAAATATGATATTTCTCCTTAAAATTCTTCTACGAGATGGTGTTTATAGGGGGCGGCATTCAAAAATTTATCTCCTAAAAATTTTAGCTATCTCTAAATTAAACAAGTGGAAAGGAGAGAAAATAATCATAACAAATATACAAGCCCTAAGGTGGCCGATGACTGAAATATAAAGGTAGTACTAAAAAGTAAGGTCAATAAACTTGAGGGTAATAATATTGAACTTCAAAATAATAATATGAAGATCAGACGATGAATATGGTGATGAAAGTGTGGAAGAAGGAACCCTAGTTGAATCCCAGAGTTATTTATACAAGAGTTTAGGTACGGACGGATTAAACCTCTTAAAATATCTAGAGGATATATATATATCTTAACCCTTAATTTAATAAGCTGTACCTATATAATTAAGTTGGGTCCGCATCCACATATATGCACGCTCAAATTCAAAACAAATCACATAATATTATTTATTTCATCCCTTTCATCAATTGATGTTCTTCAGATTTTGGTATAGTATATATGGCACGAATAGAAAATCATATGCTCTGACATTAAATTTATAACAATTTGTGTCCTGTACTGATGAAAAAAATATCTCATTTGTGGAGCCCTATGCATGAGAAGAAGAAGCATTGACTTTGCTTTTTTTATTACAAACTGAGAACAACTACATACCTTATTACAAACACAAGAAACTATCCTATAATTCTAAGTTTCCTCTTCATCCACCACACCTCTTGGTTAAAAGGTGGGGGATTCTCACATTGACTTTGTTTTTAAAAAAGGTTAACATACATTATCTGAAGCGATCTTCTTAAGAAGAGACCAAAATGTAAGAACTAATTTTTTTAAAAAAAAAAATTGCCAGCCCTAATCGAAGGAAGGTTGTTCACGTTGTGTCGCTTCAAATGCTATTACAGAGCTGTCTCTTTCAGTCTTTATGGTTTTTGATAAGGCACTACCTAGCCAGTCCCGACTCACGAGTTGTATTTGCTTTTACAAAAATTGAAAGACTCCCAAATCTGCTAATCAGTTTCTCTGAGGCGGGAGATGAATTGAAATCATGCCGCATTTTTCGGCCAGTCTCAACAAAGCAAGGCTAATAATCCATCTTTTTTACTCGTCAACCCAACATGCATATTGGTGAATTAGTCACTTTATGGAGAAAATAATGAGCCAACAGAGAAAAATATACGTTGGCCTTAATTATTAGACTTTTTTTTCTTATACTCAAATATAATTAATATTGCGTAGAGCTTTAAGCATAGACATACGTTTGTATAATATATATTTTTGTACAAAATAAGTGATAAAATTGATAATAAAATGTTGTTATTTCTTTATTCCGTTATAAATATAAGATCAAGTTGAACTTGTAAATATCAAAGAGACTGCTTATTAATTATATAAGACATGTTCATGCAATTAGATTTTACTTTAGTTTATAAGGTAAATTAGTATCGAGACATGAATATAAATACTTTAAAATGGATTAGTTAATCTTATATTTGGAGTAAGGTGTACACTAATAATAACATGTGCACATATATCATCCCACATAAGTCTTTAATGAGAATACTTCTATCCAACTTATTGTATCTATGCCTCAATTTCTCCTTTTTTTTTTTTTGCCAAACTATGCCTCAATTTCTCCAATCACAAAGTAATGTGCATTTATATTTAAATGATACTCCCTCTGGTCCTAAATATAAGACCCTTTTGACTTTTCTGTATAAGTTAAGGAAGCAAATTAGAGCACTAAATTATAACATATGTCAATTAATTTCAAAGCAAAAAATAACTATAAACAATTTTAAATGATTAATTATGCATAATTATTTTTCTAAAAAAAGTCAAAGAGGTCTCATAATTATGAATGGAGGGAGTAATATTTTTAAAATTAGACAATTGACTTTGACGATATGTTATTGAAGAACTTAATATAATGCGGGTAGATACAAATAATCTAATTTAAGTGTTTTTTTAAAAAATAAAGTTAAGAATTGAGGAAATTGAAAAACGTAATTACATTTTGAATCAGTCTTATATTTTTAATTTCCAATCAATCAAAGTAATAATTCTCATCATGAGTTATTGATATGGATTTATTATTAAGTAAAACTCATACTCCCTCCGGTCCTAAATATAAGACCTAATTGACTTTTTCTAAAAAATCCTTAAAAAAGCAAAATAAGTTAATTATAAATTGATTTAACTAATTTTTACCCTTAAACTAGTTTATTTTACCTATGAACTAATGGATAATCTAAAAATATATCAAATATGTCTCATTTAATAACCTATTTCGCAACCTTAATCTCTCCAAAAAAAGTCAATTAGGTTCTATATTTAGGACCGGAGGTAATATTATTTATGAGCCAATGATATATACCGAAACTTATTTAAATTTCTAGTTGTCAGTCTAAACGTATTTCTACATCTGTATTATACTACAATTAGTAGTTATACACACACACATACACACACTAGAGGAGAGGGAGCGTAATAAAACAGTTATAAATAAGAGTATTATAGATTATGTAACTCACTAATAGTGATAGTTATAAATGATAGCGCATGTTTTTGGAGAATTGGTCGCTAATATAGGCACAATGTGCTTAATCGTGTTTCTAATAATCATGTACATCCAACCTCAGGATATATTCGACTTAGTCTTATTGTAGTTACTCATTTTCAATCATTTTACAAAAAGCTTTTAAATCTTTTTACCTTAACTATTTTCTTATCCTAACAAATTGTTCATTATATTGTGCCCAATAATAATGTAGATATTTTACAATTATTTTCCAGACCCAGTTAATAATTATTTAAATATATTCACTTCCTTATATTGAGCTAATTAAACTATTTCCCGTCACATATAAAAACATTCAAGTACAATTTTATGAGTAGGCTTTTTGTTAGCATTGAAAATGATACATAAAATATCGAAACTTTACTTGCTATGATACATGGCTAATAGCACGTTTTTCAGTTAGGTTCTACAACAAAAACCATAAAATGGCAAAAATTGAAACTAAAGTTAAAAACCATTTGGTTTGGTTCATTTTTGCAATTGTGGTTCGGTTTTATACACTCAAATAACTTTTACATCTTTTTAAGAAGAGTGTTTTGGTGGTTGAATATTAACAACGGAGTAATTATCTTAATAGGAATACCTAAAGAGTTGAATAACCAGTCACTTGAATTTGACGCTAAATTTAATAGGACAGCTTTTTTAAATCATTTTTAGTTGATAGTGGTAGTTGTGAATTATTCGTAAGAGGATGGGAAATGAGTAGTGGCGTAGGGAGGGAAGCATGAGAGTTGTCAAAATCGCTCACTTCTCCCAATAACGCTTATGGTACGCTCCCTCCTCTTTTTGTGTGCTCTTGTACTAAACCCCTCCTTAAATTAAATGCATGCTCCACCCTATCTTTTCGTTCAGCTTCCTCAATCTCAAGTTCTCAACATCTTACACCAACCATCAAACAATATAAATACTCCCTCCAAAGCTGAAGAGAAGAATGAGCGTGTGGCCTTTAATTTTTGTTAGGCCATTTTTAAATTTGTTTGATAAATAAATTCACTTTTATCAATTTTATTCATTCACCCATTCATTCTTTATGTTCTCTTTCAATATTTGTCTATTACTCCCTCCGTTCCTAAATATTCACTTTAGCTAATTTGGAGAGATTAAGGAAGACTTTTCAATGAATTAGGATTACATGATCTTCCCAAAATACCCTCACTTAAATTTAAAAGATTGAGAAAGTAATTTACTTGTAAAATGAGTATAGGGGTAATTTGGGCAAAACTTGAGAAAAAAATAGAAAGTGATATTATATTTAGGAACTTATCCACATTTTCAAAGTGATTTATATTTAGGAACGAAGGGAGTACTACTCTATTTCATCGATTGATAAAATGACAACACTTTCAAATAAAAGGGTAAATTTTCAACACAGTTATTTCCTCAACCTAATTTTAACCATTTTTAAGAAATTCGTAATTCAACTAAAATAACTTTCATATAGGAATACCATATAGAGATGGTATGAGAAGTACTTCCTCCAGTCCTATTTATAAGTCACCAACCACCTAAATTGTAATATACCAAGAAATGGAGGTTAATGGAAGTTGCATCGTTAAATCGGTCTTATTTGTTTTGTCTTTTCCATTTTTGCCCCTCTCACCTTTATCACTATGACTCACTATCTTTTTTCTCTATTCATTAATACTCTATCTTTATGAGTACAAATATGTCTTTTTCATCTTCTCTCTCTTCTCATCTTCCAATGTTCATTTTCCAATGATAAGTGTATATTATGGAAATTTTAATAAATGAGTTAGTTAATGGAAATTGATGACTTATATTAAGGACCAAAATTTAGAGGTCGTTGATAACTTATTAAAAAAAGACAGGAGGAAGTAAATTTTACTAGTATTATGGAGTAATGAATGAAATAAAAGGAAGGCGATCACCTCCATCACACTGGAATCTGGACGTCCGAGCCTCTTTAAAGAAAAACCACCTATCTCCTAAATAATACTCCCTCTGGTCCCTAATGTAAGAGCCCAAAATTTGAATGATTTTGGTCCCTAATGTAAGAGCTCACCCCATATTCTCTCCTCATTTAATGTATTTTTTCCTACTTTACCCCTAATTCTCTTTCATATTTATTAATGCTTATGTATTTTTCTCTCTTAAAAGTACCATAATAAATATGAACAATTTTGAAAAAGAAGCATTAACCCCGGACACCCAACTAACATTCACATGTTTTCTTAAGAAGCGTTTTTTTGACGGCTAGCTCTTACATTAGGGACCGGAGGGAGTATAATTCTCGTTGTCCATTCTAAGAGCTTTTCTCTCCCCTTTTGTTGCCTCATTTCTCAACCCCGCACCCTCATTTTTAATCATCTCATTTCTCATCCTCTCTTTTTTCCATTTGCTTTGATACTTGATATTATTCTTCAATTTGTTTGAATTGACAATATTCTTCAATTTTTTTTTTGAATTGACAATATTCTTCAACAATATTCAACTTCCTTCTCCTCCTTGTCTTTAAAGATACTAAGCTTCCCAGAATAAATCTAGATTCCCACCTAGCTACTCGCATCTTCTTCTTCAATTCTTTTTTCTACTGCAGAGTATTTTAGGAATAATATCCTCATTTATTCATTTAATCTGCTTCTTTTTATTTCATTGGGTTATTCTGGCTTCTTTGAATATTATTATATAATGACGTTCAACGTCAACATTGATGCCATCTTGCATTTTCACACTTCACAAATAGTTCATCCCGCGTGACGACCTTTTCTTAATCTGTCCTCCACGCGTATTACCCTCCATATATTATAAAACATTCAATTCTATTGACTATATATTTTTATATTTTAAGTACATCATTGTGCGTGTATGTCTGTGGTGGCTTTCCTTTTCTTAATTTGACAGCATGCATTTCATTTGTTCATTTTTACAGACAAAAAAAATACTACCTCTATTCCTAAATATAAGATCACTTTGGCTAATTTAGAGAGATTAAGGAAGATTTTCCAATGAATTAGGATTACATGATCTTTCCGAAATACCCCTTACTTAAATTTAAAAGACAAATAGGGATTTGAGAGAGAAGTGAGGGAGCTAAGAAGTATATGGGTAATTTGAACCAAATTTGAGACAAAATAGAAAGTGATCTTATATATAGGAACTTATCCACTTCCCCAAAGTGATCTTATATTTAGAAACGGAGGGAGTATATTACGCAGAGAGAGAGAGAGAGGCCCAAACAATTTGCATGTGCTGATCTTTGTGTTGAAAGCTGCTAGAATTTTATCAATTAACCAGATAATGATTTTCATGGTTTTGGTGGTGGTTAATGTGAAACTAAACCAACTCAAAATATGAACATATTCTTTGTTATTATCACGTTCACATACATACATCTGCATCACAATACACGTTTTAGAGAAAACTATGCATCTCAAACTATCCTTTTATTTTTATTCAATGAGATATACCCTAATAATATGAGTTTATAGACAAGTTCAAACCTATAATACTAATTACATGGGAATTTGCTTTAATCACTGTCCTACAAATACCAAAAGTCATTGTTATTGCTCAATCGGCGCGTCTCTTCTGCCCAACTTGTTGAGCGTAATCCAATGAATGTTACTCTTATTCCTACAACTTGTATAGAGAACAAGTCGCATTGGTGCATTGTTTTTTTTTTTTGGCCAGCGCATTGGTCCATTGTTTTATGTTTGAACAAATTAGTTATTAAATTAAATTATACGGAGTATAACTTATTTATAATTGATTATACCACCACATATATTTCTATCTTCTTTTTCGCCGGGACACACACACACACATTGCACATTACATTGCATTGATTTTAAACCCCAAAGTGTAAGCTTATGATTTAGGATAGAGCCTATGTAATATAAATAGAAATAAGGTTTACTTTTTAGGATTAAATAATTAGAAAACAAACGTTCCCGAGGTTCATTATTTATAATGATGAGTAAATAAATAGTACACGATGGAAAGAGGCGCACAAATAAAAACAAAAACAAAAAAAAGAGGAAAAATAGTTGGATAATGAAAAGTTCACGCGCAGTAAATAGGGTAGAGGGAATACGGACCAATGACATGAGGAATCGGCAGTTTATGTACTTTTTTCAGCTGGAGCAGACCTAGCCTAAAGTCACGGTTATTTTCATTATTTTTAATTCTTCTTATTCCCCTTTTCCACTTCATACAATTTCTTTTGGACTTTATTACCCTTAATAAATTACAATGAACTCCTTCTGCATCCTACACGTGTCGCTTCCCAGACACGCCATCATAATAGCTAATAGTATTACAATTTCCTTTTTTTAGAAGTTCCTATCATAATTTTATGCATGATTTAAGCTACTCTATCATAATTTCCAAACACTGCAATCCTAATGGTATATTAGGAGGGAGGATTAAACTTTTCAAAGTAGGACAAAAAATAAGTAAATAAGTTATTTTGGATGAAACTTCCATTTGTTGTTCTCTTTCCCATCTGAAATTCAAAAAATAATGGTATTGCATCACATTTAATGGCGGCAATCCATCACCATTCCCTTTTAGATATAAAAAAAATTACTTTTATTAGTACACTTTTGAGAACATTATTTTTTATAAGAGCTCAAATTTAGAATCGATTTAATTTAAAGTATAAAAACTCACTTTTGATATTTCATTTTATGCAATTTATCTATTTATTTCGCACTCTTTTTCATATTCATCTATAACCATAGTTTTCTTTTCTAATAGTCCCACCCTAAATATTATTAATATAAAAAATTTACACATATTTATAATTTTGAAGATGGTGAGGGTTTTGGTCAAAAATAAAAAAAGGGTGAAGGAGTACTAATGAGTGTATCTAGCATTATATTTAAAGAGTGTTGGGACAAATTACACATAAGTCTTAAATAAAAGACTTAATTTTAAAGAGGTTCCAAAGAGTTGTTAATAATTACTATTAACAAGTGCAATAATTTTCAATAACAAGTGTTACCAACTCTTTAAAATCTCTTTAAAATTAAAATCTCTTACTCCCTCCGGTCCTAATATAAGAGTCAACCGCTAAAAAAACACTTTTTAAGAAAACATGCGAATGTTAATTGGGTGTCTGAAGTTAATGCTTCTTTTCCAATGAGGAGAGAATTTGAGACGAACTCTTATATTTGAGACCAAAACCATTTAAATTTTGAACTCTTATATTAGGGACCGGAGGGAGTATTTGGGACCTATGTGCAATTGTTTTTTTTTTTTTACCCTAAAATTGAGTGGAATTAAACAAAAATGTGACTTTTGAGTTTTGATTGAATAGGGGTAATTCCGTCCATTGGAGACATTAAAAAAGTGTGTGGGAGTGGGTAGTGTAGATATGGTGAAAATAATAGGGTTCCAAAAGGCGTGCAGCAGAACTAAACCCTGCCTCTCAAACTACCCCAAACCCCCCACGCGCCCCCTCCGCGCGTGAGCTCCCCACCTCACCTCACCTCGCTAAAACGTGAACGACTCGTACAGCTTCCTCTCTTTTTCTCTCTCCCACAACCAACTAACAAGGAGCAATTCCGTGCTTCAATTCATTCCTTCATGCTTCTTCGCCTCCAAAATTCTTAGCTTTTGCTCCCTAAAAACCCTTCCTTTATTCCTTCCTTTCAGGTCCTCCTCTCAGATCCTTCTTCTCAATAAACTAATATTTATTCTTTTTCCGTTTTTGGCCTCTATTTTTCTCTGCAGATTCCTCCTTTTTTCCTCAGTGTTGTTTATATTCTCGCTTTGTTTTTCTTTTACCAAATTATGCTTCTTTTTCTACTCTTAATTTTGTGAAAATCCGAGGTTTAATTTATTTTCTGTGGTGGAATGGTTATTATGTCCTTTCTGAATGCTTTCTTCGTTCACTTCTGGTTGATGTGCACAATGCGTATAGGAAAATCCACACATCATGCTGTTTTCTGTTTGAATCTGCTTCTAGTGGTATCTCTATGTTATGTTTGTTGTATGTTTCTGTGTAATTACATTGTTATCCTTCACGTTTTACAGTTCAATAGATTAGAAAGGGATATGGTTTACTTCAAATGTTTTAACTTTTTTTTTTTGTGTGGAGAATTCTATCTATTTTTTAGCGTTTTTGTTAGTGTTTAAGATTTATATATCTTGGACGAGTCACTGTAAGCTGCACAATAGGGAAGAATATTATCTGAAAGTTTTGATGAATCTGTGGTTGTAATTTAGGTAGAATAATCTTGTACAGTTTTTCTATCCCACATTGTACTGCAACATGTTATTTCCTATGTATGGCCCATTGTGTTCGTTCAGTTTGTCACCCGTGAAAGATTCTTACTCTTTCTTTGATGTGGGAAAAATGTAGGATACAGTTCTGAAAAGATGGTCGGCTTAAACATTGGTGTTAGTTTTGTGTTTTTTGGGAGTCTTTATTTTAACACACAAGCCAGTAACTTTCAAAATTGGATGAATAGTTGCCTTTTCTTTGCTGTAGCATCATACTCTATACTACCCAATTTATTTATTCTATTCCTTGGAAATCAAGCAAGTTTATAATTCATGCAAGTTACCCACATTGTTCTTCTGCATATGACATGCTACTGATATTATCTATCTTTTGTCAGAAAAGGGCCGTTCAGCTTGGTGTTTAGCTTTTCTGAATGGATTTAGAGGAAAAATTCCTTGCTAAAGGTATGTTGTTGAGCTCATTTTCAAGTCTACACTTTTAATTTTTCGAATGATGCTTTCCTTTTTGTTGTATATGCAATGTTGGTTCATTTTCCCATGAAATTTCGTTCTAATAATTTTAAAATACTTTTCATTTTAGTCTCTTTATAGATATGTCCAGTTTTGCTTCTATTGCAGAGCTTAAGTACTTAAAAATAAATACTTTTAAAGGCCTTTCCCCATATGTTAGCATTCTTCTGTTGTAGCTCTCAATCTTGATCTTAATGTGTTAGATCAAGGATCTAGAGTCTTTTGTTTATACTTAAATGTATTTTAAGACTTTGGAAATGAGATGACTTTTTAGCTGTCTATACAATAAACGTTGATTTTATATTTGGTGGGTCTGAAACTTGAACCTGTTTTGATCCTTAAGAAGATAGTGAGATCATCATATTCTAAAACATTTTTATGGTTATAATACCTAAAAGCTTGAAACTTTAGAGCAAAGATGCTGTCTCAAAATTTAGAGTAAAAATCCATTGTGAGAATGTATAAAGTTTCTTTTATAGTTTGAGACACTGATAATTACTGAATGTAGATAATTGTAATTATGAACTGTGATTTTTTCATTATTGCGGGGATTTATAGTTTAGCAGAACTTTCAAGACAGCTGTGCCTAAGGATGAGGGAAATAGGTGGACTGCATTTTCTGCTATTCTTCTTGTGTAATTAGAATTATGTCGTAATTTTTAAGAAAAGTAGACCTATATAGTATTATTCAGTAAAACGAATACATCAACTACAAAGATTTAACTCACTATGTGGGTTTAACTACATGGATCATACGACACCATTGTGCTCTACCAGTAATCAACTTTTTTGATATTTCATTCACTAATAGATCTCGTTCTATAAGTTCACCGAGTATTTGCCTTGGTCTCCCTTTCCCTCTTTTAATTGAACTCCAAGTTGTTTTGTCCACCCTCGTCATTGACGCATCTATAGGTCTTTTGGTATGTCAAAACCACCTCAAACAATTTTCTTTCAATTTCTCAGAAATGGGAGCCACTACAATCCTTTCTCATATATGGTCATTCTGAATCTTATCCTTGTATGACCACATATTCATCTCAACATCCTCATGTCATTCCACAAATATGGGCTTAAAGAAATGTCATTATGATACATGTTTACATATTTGGATACACTTTGCGCATTTGGCTTGCCATTCTGAATTTTACTATATATTTGGAATTATTTCATATTTTAATACAAGTAGACCGATATGGTATTCTTTTGCTTTGCTGTTCAACCATATGTGTCGATACTCTGCATTTATTTACATACAGTCCTTTGCTAAATATGTTCTATATTATGAAACTCTTTTAATTTGTTTTCTCAATTCTTGTGGATTGCTGCAAGATATTCCTTATGGAAGAATGAAGGTAGTGTTCATGATGCATAAATGATGCCAAAGTGGATAAATTACTCTGCTTAGTTAGCTTTATAATTTTGCAGCATTCCTAGCCTTTAGATCTATGCATTGCTTATGATTTGAGGCTAACTAAGTTTGCCTGATTTTTCTATTTTTTTCAAAATTAAATCAAGCATATAATACTCTGGTGTCAGAGACAAGTTTGCTTGGAATGGTAAAGTTAAGTCGGATTGGATGTGAACTACTTATAAGTTGGGCTGATAATGCATGAATATTGGAAAACTAACGTTTTAGTTACCTTTTCCTCCTTGCATGATGAATCAATCATAGAAAGGATATTAAATGAGTTGTGCTTATATTACCTTAGATGCATATTTGTTTGGTGGGACCTGAACTATAAAAAGTCATTTACCATCATTTATTGTTAATGTGCGGTGAAATAATTTTCTATCTTTGCTACTTCTCTTTAGTCTATCATGTTTGTCTGTGAATCCGGATTTCCTTATTCCTAAAGTTCTGCTTTATTATTGTTCCTGCTGAGATTTACTTTTCGTTTGGCTATTGCTGTGCAGTTTCTGGTCTTCAAAGCCTTTCTTCCAGCGTGCAAAGCACTCCAGAGAAAAATGGCCATTTAGATGATGCCTCAAGAAGTCCAGAACTCCTGCAGGAGTTTCTTAAATCTGGTACAAAAAAGGAACTTTTACGGGCATGCTTTGATAAAGAGAAAAAGAACAGTTCAGCAATGGGTAGGGTGATTGAAAATAAGTCAAGTAAGGTGATCAAGAAACAGGACGCTAAGAAGGTTTCTAGCAGTAACCAGTCCTCTAAAAAGCAACATAGAAAGGGAGAGAATCCAACGAGACTCCTGCCAATGCCTGACAAGTCTTCAGATTTTGGGCAGTCAAACTCTTGGATCTGTAAAAATTCTGCTTGTAGAGCTGTTCTGTCTATAGATGACACATTTTGTAGAAGGTGCTCTTGCTGTATCTGTCACCTTTTTGATGATAACAAGGATCCAAGTCTTTGGTTGGTGTGCACATCTGAATCCTCTCAGAGTGATTCGTGCGGTTTATCTTGCCATATCGAGTGTGCCATCCAACATGAAAAAGTTGGAGTCGTTGATCATGGGCAATTAATGCAATTAGATGGAGGCTATTGTTGTGCAACTTGCGGTAAAGTTTCAGGGATACTTGGGTGAGTGGTATTCTTAACTTTTTGAATTTGAATTGCGAATGTATGTTGCCATCTGAGTTCTGAGCATTTAAAGGAAAGAAAGAGTGAAAGGAGACATTCATTGGGGCGTTTATTAAACTAATTTAATTTGCTGGAACAAACCATTCCTTGATATGCATTCTGAATTGACTTAGAATATTGAAATAATTTACATGCAATGTATGCTTCTCTCCCCATCATATAATTAGATATGCTTGCAGCTGTTGAACAAGAATGCAACAATCACAGTTTTTGCCATCTCTTATGTCTATTTTGCTTTGAAAAATAATGACAATATGGTCTTACTGTGCTTTTGTTCGATAATGAAGTATGAAATTGGGATATAAGATAATGCACTTCTCCATTTGTGAGTTGTATGCTGTTAACATCATTGTTTGATTATTGTTCCATAATGCCAGATGTTGGAGAAAGCAGCTAAGTATAGCAAAAGATGCTCGGCGTGTAGATGTACTATGTTATAGAATATATTTAAGTTACAGGCTTCTAAATGGGACTTCAAAGTTTAAAGAACTACACGAGATAGTGCAAGAGGCGAAGGCTAAACTGGAAACAGAAGTTGGTCCAGTTAATGGTGTTTCTGCCAAGATGGCTAGGGGTATTGTCAGCAGACTTTCTATTGCCAGTGATGTGCAGAAATTGTGCTCCCTTGCTGTTGAGAAAGCCGACGAGTGGCTGGTCTCTGTGTCCAATGTAAATCCAGATTCAAGAGGTTGAGACTACTACCTTTTTGTTTCAGTTCATATTATTTCAATCAATTTTTTTTATTGGTATGTAATGGCTTTGTTTATTTACAGAGGGTTCACTCCCTGCCGCCTGCAAGTTTATTTTTGAAGAGGTGACAGCTTCCTCAGTCAAAATCATTTTGATCGATTTGTCTAATTCATCATCTGAAGACATCAAAGGTTTCAAGCTTTGGTATTACAAGAGTGGGGAGGAATTGCACACTAAGGATCCTGTTTGTGTTTTCCCGAAATCTCAGAGGAGGATTCTGATATCAAACCTCCAACCTTGCACAGAATATACATTTCGGATTGTATCTTACACAGATATATGTGATCGGGGTCATTCTGAGGCTAAGTGTTTCACCAAGAGCATTGAAATCATTAGAAAAGATCCTTCTTCATTAGCTGCTTTGAATCACAAAGAGAACCCCAAAAATGGAGGCACTTCTTCTGACCCCAAAAGGGAGCCTAACTCCACAATGGAAGACTCTGGATTTAAGGTTCGAGACCTTGGAAAAGTTCTGCACCTTGCTTGGGCTCAAGAACAAGGGTGCTTTGAAGGGTTTTGCAGTGCTGATGTGAAAAAATGCTGCGGAGCAAATGAAATGGTTGGACCTAAATATTCAGAAGAGACATTGCCTAAAGTTTCTAGAGGCCTTGATTTAAATGTTGTCTCAGTTCCTGATTTAAATGAAGAATTAACACCTCCTTTTGAGTCTTCTAGGGATGAAGATAATGGTTGCACCTTGCAGCAGGCTGTTGGAGCTGATGATGATGCTGCTTCTCATGATATTGAGAAGATTGGTTTAGCAAGATCCCATGGCAGTGGTGACTCACAAAACTGGGCCCACAGGCCAAACGGAGAGGTGCCAGCCGTCGACTCACGTGTAGACACTGCAAGCAGGAAAAGATTGGCAAGCACAAATGAAGAGACTCATGATTGTGACAGCACTTTGATTAATGGATCTCCTGTACGTGTTTCTGATGGATCTTGTTCCTTGGATGAGAACTTTGAGTATTGCGTGAAGGTTATTCGTTGGCTAGAATGTGAGGGCCACATTAAGCAGGAATTTCGGTTGAAATTGCTAACATGGTTTAGTTTGAGGTCAACGGAGCAAGAACGTAGGGTGGTAAATACCTATATTCAAACACTGATTGATGATCCAAGTAGTTTGGCTGGTCAACTGGTTGACTCTTTTTCTGATATTTTATCTAACAAGAGGCCAAGAAATGGATTCTGTGGTAAGCTTTGGCATTAAATCATGGGCGGTTGAATCTTGTTCATCTTACAAGATTGGTATTTACTTCAAGCTTTAGCCTTTTCACAGCCGGAAGTCTCCCTCCGATTGTTTCTTCCTACCATGTACATGCATTTTTTTCAATTGATCACCAGCAAAGTGATTCATTTTAATTGCAGACAATTTGTCTGGCTAAATGGATATGTGCATTGATGATTTTACAGAGACAGTAACTCATTTTTAGCGGGAGGGAGGGCTTTTTGGATGTGGAATGTCAGATGACATTTCACTCTTACCAAATTATTGCAATTGTTCAGTTATGAATTTAATCATTGAAGATGTTAGCATTTATGTTACTCTCATTTGAAGTCAGATGAAATTATCTCTGATTTTATCATTCTTGGCCATATTCTTGCAATGTATACCCCTTACCCCCAATTTATCTGCCTCTTGTTACCAAAAAAATAAAAATGGTCTGCTTTTTTCATACTAAACTTTGCTTATATCATGGTAAAAATATGATTGTTTGATTTGTGATACAATCTCTATTGACACTGCTCTGGCAAAAGGAGGTAACGAAGCCGGTTTTTTTTTTTGTTGTACAACTCCAGGAGCTTCTTGCGTGCACGTTTATTTTCATTTTGAGACCCATCAAAACGATAGTTTTAGTCCATGCAAATAAAGATTTGGTGTTTCGCAAAACTATACATGCTTATACAGATATATGTTATTGATGAATAGATAGGGTGCAACTATCCTCCAAAATTTTCGTCAAAAAAAATAACTATACTCCAAAATATTTGTGAGAAGTGCAAAGTTTGGACCTCAGTATGTTTGGTTGTGTGAAAGAATGTAAAGAGTTAGAAATATAAAGGGTAAGAGATGGAAAGTAGGGGTAATGATGAGAGAGTAAAGTTTGTGGGTCCCACGATAAGTGTGAGATGGAGAGAGAAAGCTTGTGGGCCCGGGATATATGTAAATGACCATATTACCCCTTAACTTTTCAATTATTTACACCTCACTTTCTTTGCATTCTTGGAACCAAACAAGAAGTGGAGGTGTCTATGGGGCCCTTTCAGTGTTGTTTCTGTTGTTTACTTTTGCCGCTAAACTTTTCTGACTTCTCGTCTATGAAATTTGACCTCCACGAGTAAAACTTGTAGAGAATATAAACTCCTGAAATAATTCAAGGTCTTGGAGCCTCATCTAGAGTTGTGGAACTTGGAAGGTAAAAATGGCATCTTCTATGCATCAAGGTCAAGCAATAGTCGCCGTTTTTATTTATTTATACTATATAGCCTTGGTTGGTTACTTGGTTGTTATAAACTAGCAAAATCATTACAAGATATTTTAGAATTTGTTCTTATTTTTGAGTTTGCCTTCACTAATTTTTGGGCTAGTGAAATGTGCGGAGTGATCGAACAATGTTAAAAAAACCAGTATGTTGTTATTGTTGTTTACCACTTTAGCATGTCAAGTGGCTGCTAATTTTGCATATATGAGATTACAAACTAAATTTAATCTAGTGAAGAGCATGTTTTTGAGGTATTCGTCTACTAATGCATTACAGAATGAGAATCATCTCTTGCAAAAATGAGTCTTTTGTGCAAAGCACTAAGGTAAGTTTCCATTGAGAAATTTCAGGTTAAAACATTCCTCATTGTTTATTGAAGCTTTGTTTCTTTCAATAATTTGATTGTGTTTGATCCTTCAAACATTGCCACAGGTTCAAATTTTTCCACTTGTTACTCTTCTATCACTGGAAAATTTTTCTATTTACCATTTTTTTTTTGCTTCTTGCCTTTTTTTTCTCAATCAAGGGTCGATTTCTTCATCAGTCCAAATTTTTTTATCAGAAAGCCTCACCGTAAATAGCTAACACTATATATATTTAAATGGTTTTTTTATAATGAAAACAACATAAAGGATGGACCCTATTTGATTTAACATGTACCACTCTGATGTTTATTTTATGTTCATTTTAACCAAGTGTCATATAAAAAAATATTAGATAATTAAATATGAAGGTTCTGATCAAAAAAATAAATATGAAGGATTGATGGAAGTTTGCGAGAATACCCTTATTTAAAAAAAAAAATCTCATTATATTTATAAATTATTCACACATCGAACAAAACTTTGAATTCATAATAAGGAACATGGTAGTATGTATGTATGTGTGTCTATATACATACATCATAACCTCATATCCGAAATGACTTGTCCTATTTTATAGAGTCTTGCTATTATTTTAGTTTTCACACTAATAAATACACATTTGTTCTCATTTTATACTCAATCTACTTCATATATTATTTTTTCGTACATCAACCTCATCATTATTACTCTCTCGTGATCCAGTTGGACATAAAACTCTTATAAAAAATTAAATTTAGAAAGCATTTCTTGCCTCATCAATTGGATATGATAATATGAGTTTAATCCACGAATTCAATCCACCAACTCGTGGACTAGAGCAGGTTAGGATTTGAAAAATTACAACCCATTAGAGTGCGGGATACACAACCCGCACCACACGTAATCCATAGCTAATGGCGGGTTAGCCTGCAAGTTGACAGGTTGACCTGCTAAATATATATATTTATTTAAAAGAAAAAAAGGAAAAATCCCTCCTTTAATTTATTATGCTACTTTTAGACATTTGTTTAATATAAATTGGGTTTGATACAACAACTTTTGATAAAATAAAAGTGTAAATATAAAATATAAAAAAAATGTAGTTGTGGAACTAATATTTTCATGATAATTAAGTATTTTTACTCTAGTTGATGCAAAGTGTTGATATATTTTTATTTATTATAAACTTTAGTTAGTATTTTTAATTTTAAAAAACAAAAAAGTGAAAAAGGTATTGGGTGGCGCACCAACCTGCCAGGTTGGGTTAGGGGGCTAGCATTTTGCCAACCCATTGAGGTGAGGGCAGCACAACCCACACCATGTAACCCATAACTCATGTTAGGCATGCCCACAACCCATAAGTTGATCCATTTTCCCACCTCTAATTATTACTTTCTAGTCATATCTGTCCCATATATATGCACAGAGGATCATATTTGTCTCAAAAGTATTTTTTGGCCTAATTTCACCCCATATTCATAGGTTTGTCAATTGTGTCATATTTACCCTTTTTCATTAAAAACCTTACGTTGCACGTTAAATAGTTGACGCTGACCATTAATATTTTAACAGTAAATGGTGGCTATGATACTCTTTAAATACTTTCAAGGAAAATTTGGGTAAAGAAATTAGGGAAAGTTAATTACAGGTCTCTGTTAAGGGACATAATACTAAAAAAGTCCCCCTAACTTGTGAAATTAAAGTAGAGTTTCAAGGGACTATACTTTAATTATTTTTGAAAAGGTGGCCCCACAGTTAATAATATAATATTCTCTCTCTCCTCTCTCCCCTCCCCCTTCTTCTTCTTCTTCATCATGCCGGAATTCTGTATACCGGCAACGGGTGAGTTTGGTGGGCAGGGTAGGGGGGCTGAGTGGTGGGGGTGAATGGTGGGGAAGAAGGTGGGGAGATGAAAGAGAATGTTGAATGATGGTGATGATCCGGTGGATGTGGAGGGTAGGAGAGTGCTGAAGGAGGGTGGTGAGTTGGGTGGGGGGAGGGGGAGGTGGTGGTTGGCCATGGCATGATGAAGAAGAAGAAGAAGGGAGAGGGGAGAGACAAGAGAGGAGAAATGAAATATTATACTCCGTATTTATTAACTGTGGGCCCACCTTTTCAAAAATAATTAAAGTAGAGTCCCTTGGGATTCTACTTTAATTTCACAAGTTAGGAGAACTTTTCTAGTATTATGTCCCTTACCAGGAACCTGTAATTAATTTTCCCAAAAAATTACTTTTTTTTTTACCAATAGAAAAAAGAAATACTTCCGACGTAGATAATTGGGTGAACCTTAAATCTTTTGACAACACAAACACAATTGGGTTATTTTTTTTGGTAACAAAATTTTAGGAAGGGGTTTGGGCTCAACCCAATCCAAGGGCAGAGCACCTAACTCATGATCCACTGAGGCTTGTCCCTGTGGGCTCTGTCTCCAAGCGCCGCAGCTTATTGTTCATTCCCTTCGCCAGTGAACCCACAGACGATGGGTCACAATTGAGTTATTTGTATAAAGGGATAACGAGTAATATATCATCAAGGGAATGAGATGCTGAGGCTACTTATAGTTATATCACTTAAATTCATCAATTGACTAATCATATTCTTAGCTTTCCTATCCTGTCCGTATGTATTTTTTAAATTGAGGGCGTGTACGCGGTGTCATTCAAGAAAAAAAAAATTTCCAACCCTCTAATCTAACAAAATTATTCTGGCCATAAACGTATTAAAATAAATAAAAATAAAAATAAAATTAAAAATTTTAAAATATTAATAACACCAACTGAAAGATGAGGTTCACAAACTGTCATCTCACTTCTGCTTTCAGTCTACTCTCTCTCTCCTCTCTCTCTCTCTCTCTCTGACGATAATGCAACTTCTACATGCTCCTTCCTCACCTCACCTTTCCCTTCAAGCCTCACGTGCAAATCTAAGAGGTCACTTTGACTTCACTTACTTCAGATTCCTACTTCACTGTCTTCTGTTCACTACCTTATCTTCATGTGATTTGGTTTTTCTTTCAGGATTGCTTACTGTGAAGTCATCGTCTTTATTTGCTCTCAACTTTTCATTTCAGTCTTCATGGGGCCATAATTTAACATGGGTTTCTTGTAAAAGGGTCATTTTGAGCTCTCATGAAGTAGGAGCTGCTTCTGTTGAAGGTAACTTGCCTTTTACTCTTTGCCTTCAAGTCAAAAAGATAGCTTATTAGTGTAATGAGTGAGTGTTATTGGGGTATACTATTATTTTGCTAAAGCCTAAAAGCTATTCTATGCCTTCATTGCAAAGCTGCTCAAAAAGAAGTAGAATACTTGTTTCTTTGATTTTTTTTATGAGTTTCAATTTATTCAGAGTGAGTGTTTCTTAAGCAACCTGCTTGATCAAATATTAGTTTTCTTAATTGTGACCAAATCTATGTAGACTTGGCTTCAAGGTGCAGGTTGCTCTTTTATGAGTGAAGTGTCAGTTGGTTCAAAGCAAAGTAGTTTGTTGTCATATCATGCTTTATGAATATATGAATAATTGATTTTGCCTTCTGTGATGATTGGAAATTCACTTTGCATATTTTAGAGTAAGCCCTGCACATATGAGAATTTTTATTATTTTAGAAAAGTTGCTTGACGGGAAGAGTGGATACTTCTGAAGTTTGTGGTGAAATGGTGACATTTTCTGTTATGAATTGTGGGTTCTTATTTTAGTGCCTGTTAAAGTTGGAGTCTTTGGTGGTTAATATTCAAGCCTCTTCAAGTTCATATATTTCATATTAAAATATGCAGCTGGAAGTGCTGCTGCATCAACTGGAACAGCTGAGGATGATGTGTTGAAAGCACTGTCCCAGATCATTGATCCAGACTTTGGAACTGATATTGTTACATGTGGATTTGTGAAAGATCTTCAGATTGAGGAAACTCTAGGAGAGGTCTTAAAAGCATGGACCTGAAATTTTCTGCCATATGCATGTAAATAGCACTGTTCTTACCTCTTTTTTTTTTACTTTGAATCTCAGGTGTCATTTCGGCTAGAGCTCACTACACCAGCATGTCCAATCAAGGACGTGGTAAATGACAAAATTACCGTTGTTTGAGCAACAGCTAATGTAGGTTAGAGCAGTAGACATAGCTGGATTCATTTCATGACAGTGACAAAAATAAAATAGGGGACAATTACAAACTCCCTAAGTAAGAGATATAATATTAAATAAGTCCCTAAGAGTTGTGACAACTGAAATAGCCATTGTTAACAAGTGAAAAAATTGTCCGTGGGACCTATCTGATATTAAATCTATTACTTAGAATATAGGTTCAATCGGCCCAATAAAATGTTCCACCTACTTTTATTGTATTATAGATTGTAGATTATCTATTTATTTTTATTTCATCCTGATTATCATATAACTCTGCTAGCATATCGGTCAATGTTTTTTATGTAATCTGAGTGTTTCAATATCCTAGTTTTCCTTCTTTAAGAATGAAGTTTGAGGTCTGATGTGATGAAGAGACTGTAAATGAATATACATGAATGACAGTTTGAGCAGAAGGCAAATGAGGTGGTGGCAATGCTTCCTTGGGTCAAAAACGTTAAAGTCACAATGTCTGCACAGCCAGCCAAACCTATATATGCAGGGGAACTTCCAGCAGGTCTACAGAGAATTTCAAATATTGTGGCTGTCTCCAGTTGCAAGGTTAACCTTTTGGGGCATTTCTTTTATCATTTGCAGATCTGGTCATGCTAAGCTTGTTTATGTGATCTTATGTATTTTTTCTTTTGAAAGCTAGGAAATGTTGCTTTTAATATTATTTTAATCCTCAATGAGACACAAACTAGGCAAAGCTCTTCTGTACCGTCAGAGAATAAATACACTATCACCTTTTTTTTTAATTTTCTAATAAATGCAATGGGTTTGATATTTCATGTTTTGACGACTTCTTGCTTGAAATTTGAGTCAACTTGTGCACCAAAATTCAATTTCCCTACCTGAATTATATGTACCAAAACTTGCAGGGGGGTGTGGGAAAATCAACTGTTGCTGTAAATTTAGCATACACTCTGGCTGGAATGGGAGCTAGAGTTGGTATATTTGATGCTGATGTTTATGGTCCAAGTTTACCTACAATGGTCTCTCCTGAAAATCGACTGTTAGAAATGGTAATATATAGTATAAAACAATTGATCTTTTACTTGTAGTTGAGTGAGTGCTGCAAACTAATCTCTTTATCACTGTAGAACCCTGAGAAGAGGACCATAATCCCAACTGAATACATGGGAGTCAAGTTGGTCTCTTTTGGCTTTGCCGGGCAAGGACGTGCAATAATGCGAGGTCCAATGGTTTCTGGAGTAATTAACCAACTTTTGACAACTACTGAATGGTATGCTGCTCTTAGAAGATAATTTATTTAAGATCAAAAAGAGCAAAAAAAGTATTCTATAAGAGTTAAATGATCTTTGCCATTACATAAAATCACGTTTAATTGGTACTGCTTGATATGCAAACTTAACATGTTCAATGTAGGGGTGAGCTAGATTACCTTGTTATTGACATGCCCCCTGGAACTGGAGATATTCAGTTGACTTTATGCCAGGTCCTGCTTTTGTCCTTCACATTTGGTTTTACGAACTAGAATGATGTTCTTTTTTCCTTATTTGTGGTTTCAATATTTTTTTTCCATGAATCTTTTATACCCAAAGTTGTCCTCCAACACTTTATTCTCATGAAATTTGACCTGGGACCATTATTTCTTCAGGTAGTTCCATTAACTGCAGCTGTAATTGTCACAACTCCTCAAAAACTAGCATTCATTGATGTTGCAAAAGGAGTTCGCATGTTTTCAAAACTTAAGGTGACTATTATGCAATTGAACGACCTTATTACACTAGTATATTATCTTTTTCATCTCATGGTCTTGTAACTTGCTTTGTATTTTTTAACCCTTCCTCTTTTTTCCCTCAACACCCTCCCCCCAGAAAAAAAGGAAAGGGATAAAAGAAAAAGGACATATGTGAATGTACTTTCTAATCATATCCTTGGAATCATATATATTCAACACATCGTTTACTAATGATATTGACTTACATTTCTTGTTTGTTAATGTGTAAGGTGCCATGCGTTGCTGTTGTTGAGAACATGTGCCATTTTGATGCTGATGGAAAACGATATTACCCATTTGGTAGAGGTTCAGGTTCTCAGGCATGGATACAATTTTGTTGTTCTCTTTATTAAATTTAATAGGGGGAAAATATACACCTACTTTTGCTAGTTAATGCAAGACAAGCTCTAGTGTATTACTACTGACAATTTTCATTGGTTTGATCATGCTTGCAGGTCGTCCAGCAGTTTGGAATACCTCATCTATTTGATCTTCCCATTAAGCCAACTGTATGTCTTAGGCCTGGTTTTTTGTTTTTTGCTCATACTTTTTATATTGTATAAATTAACACATCATGTTACATCCAACCACGTAAAAATGTATTATAATTTTTGAATACATCTTTAGTATAATTAAGGCCCGGGTTTTGGACAATTATTTGAAACTGGTACCCTGCAAAAAGTGTGTGCAATTGTGATTAAGTAATTTTGAATTCCTATATTATCATTGTTTTACATTATAGTTAAATTCACAAAAAATCATGTTTACACCATTCTTTCAGGTCTTCAAAATAATTCCAAATGCGAAACAAAAATGAGACAGGAATCAATTATATTTCTAGTACTTACAGGCCTAACTTTGACAGCTATCTGCTTCTGGAGATAGTGGGATGCCTGAAGTGGCTGCTGATCCTCTTGGTGAAGTTGCTAAAACTTTCCAGAATCTCGGAGTATGTGTTGTGCAACAGTGTGCCAAGATTCGCCAACAAGGTAATGCTGTACGGAGTTTTTGATATTGTGGAACATTCCTGTATATCAGTATTAGTTTGCACTTCTTTTTTGATAAAAAAGTATTGGCTGTTCTTCATGTGCACATGGTTATTTAGTGATTAAATCCAAAAATTTTTTTGGTGATTAGATGAAAGACTTTCTCAATATTTATTTCTGTAGAAGAAAATTGTGAAAAACTGACTGAGTAATTTAGAATTTTTAATCCTTTTTTGAGTTCATAAATTTCAAGTTTGGTGGAAGGTATATTGGGCCTCTTATGGCTCAGGCCTACTAGAAGAACACACTAAACATGTAATAACTTAAGTGTCTCATATAAATGCAAGTCTGCCGTTTGTTTTAACTCATTTGATTTAGCTTTCCTTTAATTGAGAATTTTGTTTTGCTTTTTATTCAGTGTCAACTGCTGTCACCTATGATAAATCATTTAAGGCAATTAGAGTGAAGGTGCCAGATTCAGATGAAGAATTCTATTTACATCCAGCCACAGTCAGACGGAATGATCGCTCGGCTCAGAGTGTGGTACACTGATATTTAAGAGCGAAGTTTAATCTTTTTTAGAAATCCAAAATGAAATATGTCATTTAATTTAAGCTGCAAAACATTTTGGTTTCTTCACTTTATTTGTATCCACCATCAGCAATGTAAGTTATAAGTTCATCAGAAAGATAGAAAGACTTGAAAAGGTTGTATCCTTGACTGGTCATCTGTGTTTGTTACAAATCCATGCATTCATGATATTCACATATTTGGGCCATATGTTTTTATTTTGGATGAATCACTTGTTATGGCCTCTATCTCTCATCAGTTGCTAATCTTATTTGAACAGGATGAATGGACTGGGGAGCAGAAATTGCAGTATGCTGATGTTCCTGATGATATTGAACCAGAAGAAATCCGGCCCATGGGAAATTATGCTGTTTCAATAACTTGGCCTGATGGATTTAGCCAGGTGACATGATATGGCATATTAGATACGATTGGTTTTCACTATAGGAAACTTAAGTCCCAGAGGAAATTAGCTTTCGAGTAACATACTGTTACTGTGTCATCTCCAAAATTAAGCTAGGTGGAAATAACTCCCCATATATACACTGAATGTCTTATCAAAGAAAGTGATTGTGCTCCCTCCGTCCTTAAATATAAGGTCACTTCTGAGATTCATTTTGTCCCTAATTATAAGACCCTTATCCACTTTGTCTCATATATTTGTCCATCATTTCCGAAAATACCCATATGTATACTTTTACAAACAAATTGTATCCTCAACACTCTCGCCCATTTCTAATTTTGAAAGAGAGAAATTATTGGAAAAACACATAAAATTACCCAAACTCCTTTCCTTGATCTCTCCAAATTAGATAAAGTGGCATTATAATTAGGAATGGAGGGAGTATATAATTTCTTTTATTTGAATATTTCTCATTTAGTCATACATGCCTGTGCCTGAGTGTCCCGCTTCAAGCAAGAAATGAAATGCACCTTCAAAGCAAGGGGACATGGAAAAAAATGTAGTTCCCTTGCTGACAAATGTTTGTCCATGCTTTTTCTAGAAGCCTATCTTAAGAGAAATAAATGAATACCTAAAATGCCAAACCATCTTTTCCACATTTTAGATGCAGCTTCTTGATGAACTAGTTTCACATGCTAAACTTTTTTTGTTGTCATTTAGTTGCTTTGTTTAATATAAGTATATAACCATGCCGCCTAAACATAATTTCTTGTCTCTGCTGTACATGTAGATTGCTCCTTATGATCAATTGCAAACAATAGAACGGCTAGTTGACGTTCCTCAGCTGACGGGTCTGTTGTGATGATGGTTTGGCCATTGAAATCATTAGCTGGAATCATTCATGTGTGATAGCTTCAACATGCCATATGCCTCCAACTTACTCTCCCTCCCTCTCATGATATCTTTATTGCCATCGATGGTTTAATTTGATAGGATTATTCTGTGATTTATTAGCTGACTTGATAATTTTTTTCCCTATTTTTTTATGCTTTACTCTCTTTTTGTTGGTCCCCGGGTGCTCGCATACATTTACCTCTCCCATGTATCTCTCAATTCCATGTACAACGTTTTTGGATAGAAATACCATGTACAACTTGAGAGCAAGAATACACATCATCACTATTAGCTAGTGTATAAATTATATTACTTTTGGGGTAATATAAGTTGAGTAAAATATCATTTTGGTCAATAAACTATTTCGAAAGTATCGATTTGGCCAGCGAACAATAAAATGACTCATTCTAGCCAATGAGCAAAAAATGGTTGTTTTTAGCCAATAGACTACTGGAAATGCTAAAATATTCTTCTCTCCACTTGTGATTGTGTGTGGCATTCCCAAGTGCAGATAAGGGTATTTCAATATTTTTCCAATAGTCCATTGACTAAAATAGAACATTTTCCGTTCATTGATTAGAATGAGACTTTTTACTGTTCATGTGTCAAATTGATACTTTTGAAATAGTTTATTGGTCATTAATGATATTAGCCCATATAAGATCAAGCGGATCAAATTTCCTCATGTGTCTTAATACAATATATATTATTGTAACGTCAACTTAACTCGTGCAACACACGATATCTCTTCAATAAATATATTTCTTACATCAAATACATTTATTATCAATACATATTTATTCATGATATAATTTTTTTTAAAATCCAATATGTCCCGAATCTTGTATATCATGCGGGGTAAAACACTAGTTTTACCGATTTAATATCAACTACACCTTAGGAGATTGCAATGAAATTAATGAAATTTTGGGAATTGACCGCGATCACTTTTCTTACCTTTTTTTTGCTAACAATGCTAATTTTATTGAAATAAATTAAAAGAGCATACATAAACTTAAAAAAAAAAACCAACAACCAATAAAAAAGGAGAAAAACATACAAAATAATCTCCTTATACAGAAATATGGGCAACAAACAAAAGCAATAAATCAAATTGTTGTGCACAGTTTTAGAAATCACATTTTTTTTTTTGCTTCACATTTTTAGAAATCACTCACTGTGTTGTTGTGCACAGTTTTGTCCTGTAACAAGAGGGGACATGTGAAGCTCAATGATAAACATTGCTAACAGAGCCAAGTTGGTGATTCCTACTAGATCATCCAAGAATATTACATTCCCATTCCAATCAACAAAAAGTCAAAAATACTACTCCCTCTCTCTGGTCCTAAATATAAGAACTAATTAACTTTTTCGGAAAATCCTAAAAAAGCAAAATAAGTTAATTATAAATTGATTCACCTAATTTTTTCTCTTTCGACTAGTTCATTTTACTCATAAACTAATGAATAATCTAAAAACATATCAACTGCGTCATGATTTAATAGTCTATTTCTAAGCCTTAACCTCTAAAAAAAAAAGAGTTAACTGAGTCTTATATTTATAACGGAGGTAGTATTATAAGTCTTCTTCCCACAAATAGGACCTTGGAAGCAATCATAATTAGTCTTATAAAAGGTCTCATAATTGAAAACATAGACCTCCATTTCCTGTTATCAACTGAACCGACCACACCACACGATCAACAGAAAAGTCATGCGAAGTGTTTTTTTGTTAGGTGGAGTTTCACTTCCTCGTTTTACAACTTCACTCTCCTTCTCTCTCTCCAAACCCAACACACTTTCTCTCTCTACAATGGCCACTCTTGAGGCTGATGATGAGTTCGTGAAAGGCAATGTTCATCCCAACGGCCTCGCCCTCATTACTCTTCATCGTCCCAAAGCTCTCAACGCCATTCATCTAGGTCCTTATTATTTATGTCCAAAAAAAAAAAAAAAAAAAAAAAAAAAAAAGGTCCTTATTATCACTGTGTCGCTTTGTTTACTAAGAGAACACAAGTTTTTCCATTTTCATATATTAAGTTGACTTCAGTCACATCTTAGTTAGAAGCATAAATCTAACACACATGTATACATAGTTGAGTTACATTTTGACATGATTGTATGGATGCTTTGTTTACCATTCTACTAAAGTTGACTTTTTTTCAAGTGGGTGAGCTGTTTCTCTTGGAAATATGTTGGTGCAGATATGGACATGAAGTTTAGAAGTTATCTGGATAACTGGGAAATGGATCCAAGTGTCAAATGTGTTTTGGTTGAGAGCAGCTCATCTCGTGCCTTTTCTGCAGGTATGATTTGGTTATCATGACCAATCACTTAATTATTACTTTCTCTTTCTCTTTCTCAGCCATTTTAAAATATCAACATGTTTCTAGCATATACATTTCATGTAGGAATGAATATTAAAGGGGTTATTGTTGATATTTAAAATGACAAAAGAATATTTTTAGTAGGAGTTTTACATAAGGGTATTTGTTTCTAGGGCAAAGACCCTATTTTACCATTCAAATAACCACCCTGGGCCACCACTGGGCACCCTAAACTAACACTGGGTACAATTTTACCCTTGAAGTAACCAAAGTGGCCCAGTTTTACCTAACGTAATATTGACACGTGTCGTCCACGTGTGAACATTACATTACACGTGTCAACATTACATTTGCCAAAGGTAAAGATGGACCACTTTGGTTATTTCTGGGGTAAAATTGTACCCGGTGTTAGTTTAGGGTGCCCAGTGGTCTAGGGTGGTTACTTGAAGGGCAAAATAGAGTCATTGCCCTTATTTTTCTACTATGGTATGCATATATTTGAAACATATTTGTTTCTTAGTTGTGTCTCGTCACTAGTAAACAACTTCTAATGCTAGACTAGTTCATCTTATTTCAAATAATTGATTGTCTCCAGTTAATAACTATGATCTTGGTTTATCTGCAGGTGGTGATCTGAAGCAGATAATAACGAAAAATAAGCTACCAGATATGATTAAGGTCCAATTGTGTCCTTGTAGCTATGTCTTTAGATTGCATAACCATTTTATTTATTGAAGACGTGCCATCTGTTTACATATCATGTTTTTAGTTGGAGACCATTCATGCTCTTCATAACAAGTACAAATGCTGCTACTCTAGTAAAGTTCCATGTTTTACTCGTGAAAGTAAGCTTTAGTTGTTTTGTTCTTAAAACTCTGTCTTATATCTTTCACTATAAAAGAGTTGTTAATGTACATTATGTGTGATGGTTGATGCTTTGGGCATCAAAGTTTAAAAGATGTACCGTGAAAATACATATATTTGGTATCTTTACTTTGTACATCTGAACTAGATTGCTTGTTATCTAATCCATATCAGATGGTTTCTGGTGAAATAATGGCAGAAGATGGTCATAGACAAAATTCGTTGTATCAAAAAAATTATATTTATTTCTTATCAGTACTGTTGACCTGTTGTCAAATCTTTTATCCTCTTGTATTTTTGGCATCAGTTGTTGATGTGTTATGACAAACAATGTCCCTATTATGCTGCATTTCAGATTTTCACTGCCGAGTATTCTTTGATCTGTAAAATTTCTCAGTACAAGAAACCATATATTAGTCTCATGGATGGAATAACAATGGGTTTTGGAATTGGACTATCTGGTCATGGCCGCTACCGTGTTGTGACAGAGGTTTGCACTTAATGATTTTGGCTTGTTTGAGTTTAAGTACATCATTAACTTGTAACTCTGCACAGTATGCTTTTGAGTTTTTCTCCTATTATGTGACACTTTTCAGAGGACTGTTCTTGCAATGCCGGAAAATGCAATTGGTTTGTTCCCAGATGTAGGTTTTTCATATATTGCAGCACAAAGTCCAGGTGGAGGATCTGTTGGTATGTTCTTTACTTTACAGTATTTTAGAATGTTGAATTCCTTTTTTTATATCTTTCAATAGATGAACTCATGAAGATCAGAAGAATGTTCAAAATATCATGTCCTATCCATCTTCTTGTGCACCATCTCTCGTCATCAATTTCCCTCGAAATACATGCACATTTAAAAAATTGGAGCTTCATTCATATTTCTGATCAAGTTGGTTAAAGATGCTTCACTGGATGTTTCACTTCTTCGGTTCTTCCAATGGCTTCTAATCCTCTGATTAATTTGATGCATTGCAGGTGCTTATCTTGGAATGACCGGAAACAGGATTTCTAATCCTTCAGATGCTATATATGTTGGCCTTGGAACTCATTATGTATCCTCCGAAAATTTAGGTCCACTGAAGGAGGCTCTTTTGTCAACAACCTTGTATGTTCCATATGAATGCATACAAATGTACACAACCTTGTTTGAAAATTATTAGAAATCACACACACTGCACACAAGTGGCGTATGATTTGATACCATTGTAAGCTAGAAAGATTGAAACATACACAGCCTATTATTTGGCACCATTAGTATGCTAGAAAAATAACTATAGATCTACAGCCATATCTTATTATGCGAAAATGAGCAGAAATATGTGTCTTATTGGACTCTCCTTCAAAACTGTTATTCAGTACCTGTTGCTTATATTAGGTAGATGTAACGCAAATGTTGTTTAAATTAAGTCAGCCCGCCATGTTATGGAATATTGATTAGTCAAATTGATAATACAAATTACCAATCTTTGAGCATAATGATCTTACCAGATCTGTTGATTATGCAGTTCACATGATCCGCATCAGGACATCAGAGTACTTCTGGCAAAACATGAGTCTACTCCTGAGTCTGAGGCACAGTTAAAGTCCCTTTTACCTCAAATTGTTTCATCTTTCGGACTAAATAAATCGGTTGTAGAGACAATTGAAGAGCTTAAAAAACACCAATCCAGTACTGATCCCACTGGTATGCTTAATGACCTCTTGATGATTTTCAGAATTGTTGGTTGTCTGATTGACCATTCATTATTTTTATTTGCATTTTACCTTCTTAGTGGTGAAGTGGGCCAATGAAGCCCTCAAAGGTATTGAAAAAGGTGCCCCTTTTTCACTTTGCTTGACACAAAACTACTTCTCTAAAGTTGTTTCTGCTCAAGGAAAAAATGACAATAAACTTTCCACGGTAAATCTGTAGTTTTCTGAATTTATTAATATTTTTAGCTTTTGTCGCTTCTTTGATTTCAAACTTATTAATGTTCCATGTGTAATTTATGCTTGCATCTGGACAAATTCAGCTGTATGATGTAATGAAACTCGAATATCGCATTGCCTTGAGGTCTTCACTCCGACATGACTTTGCTGAAGGTGTCAGAGCTTTACTTGTAGACAAGGATCAGGTTCTCTCTTTCTCATGCCTGCGGATTTTGCAATTTGATAGCCAAACAATGTATTATGTCACTAAACTGGGAAAATAGATGTGATGTTTACATTTGGAAATACAATTGTTGGTGCTACAAAAAAATTATTTTTCATACCGGGGTACTTGGGATATTGGTCCAATATTGCAACATTATGTGTCTGCTTCGTGTTTAGTTTGCTTCTTTGGAAGCTTGGTAATGGCACAAGGTTGAAGAATCTAATTAAGCTAACTAGCAACTACACATGGTTTCATCTAACGATAGCTTTTTATTTGGATTAGTATGCTTCCTCCTAGTCATTGTCTTATATTTCCTTTTGTAACCCAGAAAATGATTTATCCTATAAGATTCTGTATGTAGTGTTCTCTATTTACAATGGTAGGTTCAATGATCATTTTCCTGCAGAACCCCAGGTGGAAACCATCAAGCTTGGAGGAAGTTGATCAGCGAGATGTGGAATCCGTCTTTGAACCGTTAGGGACAGAGATTGGCGAGCTCAATTTAGATTAGAAGGAAATTTCACTTATATAATTGATTAATCATAAACGAGATTTGACCTTAGTAGTTACTAGTTAGTACAAGTAAAAAGGTATACTTTGATACGTTGTACCTCATTTACAGCGGAATGTTTAATGATTATTTTCCTGGAAAACCCCCCAAGCAGTTACCATACTGCTTTTAGAGGGGAGATGAGTAATTTAGAGGTAAGCCTCACTCTTTAAGATTTATTAAAGCATGTACGTCAACAAACAAGCAAGACATGGTGTTATCCTACATGAATAAATACTGTGAGTTCATAAGGATTGGACTATATGTTTAATGGACATGCGCATGCCCCATCTCCCCCCTTTTTGCTAAAGTTTAGAGAATACTAATTTAACTATTTGATTGTTCAAATCAATGTGTCAGCCTCGAACTTCTGAGAATCTGAAGGCAAGGAGGAGGGGTGAAGAAAGAAATGGTTGACACAGCTGGTGCCATATGGAGAAGTAGAATTGCTCTATTGTTATGAACAATCTCCGCTTTTTAAGCTTCGTAGAAGATCAAGATATCCAAAACGTTCGGGTTGGATGTACCTACAAAAACGAACCTTAATTATATACATCTATACAAAAATAGCACAAGTATAATTGCAACTCATAATAATTTTTCATATAGGGAAAGCAAGGAAAGCTTGATGTCTCTACTTTGCAGATCATAATATATAATTCGGGAATCACAGAAACAAGCCAAACCTCTTTCCTGAACTGGCTAAAGTATACTTTTGGTCCCTTATGTTTGCATCAAGTTTCAATTTAGTCCTTTATGTTTGGAAAGTACACTTTTAATCCTTTTTTGTTAACACCGTTAGTTTAACTTAACGGAAAATGCTAACTTAACAATTTGAAATGATTATTTTATAATGAAATTGGACCAAAAATGATAAATTTTGAAAATATAAGAATATTTACACTCAAATATTTTAATCTGAACATTTTTTCAGTATTTAATAATTATTTAAAATTGTTAAGTTAGCATTACGTTAAGTTAAACTAACGGTGTTAACAAAAAAGGACTAAAAAAGTACTTTCCAAACATAAAGGATTAAATTGAAACTTGATACAAACATAAGGGATCAAAAGTATATTTTAGCCTTCCTGAACTAGTAGTATTTGATAATGAATGAAACAAAAATGTTTACTGAGACCACTCCATATAAAAAGATTAAAATTACCACTTCACATACATTTTAAAGCTTTTGTAGTTTGGGTTCTCTGCAATTATGCTTAAGTGACACGAAGAAATGGCTTAATTACATTCTACCCAAATTCAAATTATTGTGCCATATGACTTTGATCTTCTTTCTTATCTGATTATAGATATGAAAAAATATATGTAAAGAAAGTTAAGCAGAAGAAATACCCATGCCGAAACAAGAAGTCAATGATTACAAGAGCGCAATTTGGCTTGAAAAATTGTGTCGTGCGTATAACTTCTGCAACTTGCGTAATAGGAAGCAGCTTAAAGCTCTCCACTTCTCCATCTGATTTATATGTAGTTAGAAATAACATAGACTAGGTCTATGATACGGTAAAAAAAGCATCATTGGAACACAACTATTTATTAAATTATATACCTTCATTTTTTGGTTCAAAACTTTCAGGAAGTTTCAAATCGTAACAGAACAGAACATCTCTTTTAAATCTGTATCCGTCTATGTCCATATAGGAAACAGCTCCAACTGGTATGGCTCTGTGAGAAAAATAATTTACAGCATTAAACAAGAACGCTTATTTTTTCCTTGGTATAAAGGCCTGTAACTTACAGAAGATAAGTGCAGACCTGATAAATATCCTAAATAGGGAACAGGAAGAATACAAAGGAAGAAGAAAACTCACTGTTCAAAATAAAGTCAGGGCAGAGGGAATGTGTTTCGGCTGTTATAAACTTACCCATTAGAGATGGATCTGGGTATTCCTGCTTCCTCTTCACATTCCTTTGCAACATTCTCTTGACAATCAATCCCATGAGGCTAGGATTTCAAATTAGAAGTTAATCAGTACCCATAAGATTTATGAACAAAAGGAGGCTTCAGGAAACACTTGACAAAGAATTGAAGATATGAGCTGACATTTTGTTTTGTTTTCTTTTTATCATTTTGATATTGTAATCGATAAACTCATTTTCTGCCATTTTAAAGACAAACAAAATATCTTATATAGCACCAATACCCTTGAATATATACAGATATTTGTTAATCTCAAGATTTTTTTTGTTTTTTGTTTACTTTTGATTGATCTACTAAGCAAGTAATACACACCAGTCCTCCAGCAACTAGATGATCTAGCATCCCAGGATAAGTGGGTTTTACTTGACTTCTCTTGCCAATCCACAGGTGTTTCTGCAAATCCTTCTCAACATAGCCACTCATATGGATTCCATAAGCCTAACCTTTGAAAAGAAAAGGAAGATATTAAAGTGGTAAAGTAATAATCAGATACAGATTTGGCCATAAAATAAGTTTATCAAATAGAACGCCAATTTTTAAACTAGTTTACACAATATAACACATCTGATCGAAGATAGATCATCACTTAATGTTCAAAATTGTGCAGAGCACTAGGAATGAAAAAATTGGCTAAATCTATTTATTTATGCTAATTAAAATTGACGACGACTTTCCTGGCATGATACTACTAAAACTACCAACAAAGAAATTAACTAGCACTAATAAACAAGACCATTAGAGTTTGTCACGCAAAAACACATGGTTCAAATGCACATGGAAAAAGCCTCAAGGTGAATCCTTACTTTGTAATGAACATATGGGCAATTCATTTTATTCTTTTGGGTGAAAACAAAAGTGTTTGCTTGCTCACTATAGAAACCAAACCTAATCATCATCACTGCTGATAGCGTTAAAACTAAACCAATGATTTGAGCAGGTAATTTTAAGGCATCCTAATTTCCAAGGGGACTCATGGGCGATCAACTGGAACAGAAATCATAACGATGAGATGCAGCAGTACTTAATAAATAGAAGAACTGAACGCTATGCATATTTATTGTCACTAGTAGATTTAAACAAGCTAAAACGACCAGTCTTTAAATACGTCTCACAGAATAAAATATGCACAGATATGGCTATGAAAATCGACAATAGGAATAATTAAAGAAAATCTAATACAGGATGTAAATGATGTAATCCTGTATAAGAGCATCTTGCACGAACCTTTATTCCAAAATAAGGAGCTGCAGCACGTTCTAAAGAAAAGACAGTGGGTGCACCAAATGATGATTTTACAGGGTATAACTGACAAAAGATAGACAAGAAACAAAGGTATGGTTAACAGAAAATAGTATTCCCTACACCTCTAAATACAGAAACAGTGACTTTTCTAAGGGAATTCTAAAAAAAACTAATTAAGTTACTTATAATTGATTTTTCTGAATTTTGTTCTCAGTTAACTTGACATATAAAAAATATTTAACCTAATAATACATACAGTATATTATGGTTAAATGATTCATTTAGCTTCCTTGATTTCTCAACAAAAAATTCAATTGGGTCTCATATTTAGTAGTAGAGTGAGTATAAATAAGGATGCTGAAAAATGGATTACTTTGCATATATCCCTTTGGTCCTATCTATAGGGCAAAGAGAATGTTTTATTTCCTCTCACTTATAGAGCACATCATCCAATTTTATATGTGAATTAACTATTTAACCCTTCATTTATTATGTACTGACTTTGTTTTCATGTGGTGCAATAGATATTAAATAAGAGTGAAGTCGGAAAGCTGTCAAATTTCCAAGTAGAATTAATGGGGTTTAAGGTTCTCCTCGGTCTATGTCAAATATATTGGAAGGGCCTTATAAATAGAACTAATAAGTTAATGACCAGCACCTCATTACGTATACCAGGAATCCATTCTTCTCCCAAAAACTCAATCACATTTCCAATTGCAATGGTCCTCTGCTCATACGTCTTCAGTATTGGATTTAATGAAACATAGTCATCAAAGGTGGAACCGTATGATTTATCCTTGGGGAAAATGAACACTTCCTTGAACATCCTCAATTGGTCAGCAAATCTGAACAATATTAAAGTACATATGACAAATAGGCCAACACAATTGACTTAGGTGAATAATAATAATAATATCATCACATACGTGATTGAGCTAGGACAAACACCATAGCTAAACCAAAGTAAAAAACATGGAATAACTAATCATGAGAAGAACTGAGCTTCTAACGCAGATTGAGTTATGAAAGTTTACCCATTGTGAATGAATCCAACAGTTTGATCCTCAACGACAAAAGGAAGGAACTCATGTTGCTTCTCCTACAAGCCAATTCAATATTTACAGACCACAGAAGTACTATTCACTAAGAAACCAATAAATGTACTTGCTCTCCGTTACTAAATACAAGGCAGTGGAACTTTTTTTTAGAAATTTAATTTAAATGAGTTACTTAATCATAATCATAATGTACTCCATCCCATCCTATATATAAGATTAGTTAGACTTTTATTTTTGTTGAGATTAAGGAAGCCAAATAAAGCACTTATTTTAAGGTATATTTAATGTAATTGTATCATATAATATACTCTATTTCATAAGTAAGAAAAATCAGTTTCAATGAAAAGATATTTATAGATATTTTCTTAATTTCTCCGAAAAAGTTAAAAGAATTTTTTTAATTAAAATTAGGAGTGGATGAGGAGGAAGTGTTGTGCTAATTCAAAGAAAAAATTGAAACAAATGTATAAAAGAAACTAGTATATATATATATATATATATTGAGCTTGCTGTCTTAGCATTCTAGGAAAAAAGTCAACGATGTCCGAGGAGTTAGTTGAATTGAAATTCAAAAGAGACAGGTCACTACAATGAAGGCATTATTAGAAAGAACAGAGAAAAGTAAAATGTGAATTTGGAAAAAGAAAGGGAAAATAGGAAAATGGAGAAATGGCGAGAACTTACAGAACCACGATTGCACAATTGAACTTTATGGAAGAAGCCTTGGAGATAAGAAGAGGAATGTTGAGGTTGAGAGGAAGAATGAGAGTGAGGTATAGAAAAAACATCTTCCCATGAGAAATTGCCACTGACTGAAGAAGAAGAAGAAAAGGAAGCGACGTCAACAGAACTTCGTACGGACAGCGCCACGCGCCAAGAGATAGGAAGTGAAAATCTCATGGGAACAGAATGAGAGGCTCTGTAACTATAAGTGCGATTGGCACTCAAATTGAAACTGATGAAAGAAGAAGAAGCCATTGCCATCATCATCATCTTCTCCTTCAATTTACTCTCAACTAATTCTATTCTTTTTTTTAATTACCCACCAAAATGCCCCAATCTTCTATCTTCTACCTATAAAATAGAGCTGCCACAACCTAAAAATGGAGATGGTAGGGTCATTTGAATTTCAATGAAGTACATTGTGGTGATTTATTTTTGCTGACTTTTTTTCTCCTTCATTTATTGTTTTTCTTTTAATTAATTTAATTTATTTCTAAAATTGTTATGTAATTTAATGATATATACATTTTTCAGAAATAACATATAACAATTGTTATAGTTCAATAAAATATTCAGTTTCTTTAATTTCTCTAAATTAGTTGATTAGAGTACCAAACTTTATATCAAGAAAAAATGTAATAGTAGTATTTTTTTTATATAAATACTACGCCACCCCCTCACCTCCCCAGCCCCCCACCCACTCCACCTCTGCTTGCCACGTTTAAGGGTGCCGTGGGTGGGGGTGGTGGGTGTTGGGGGGCTGTGGTGATGGTGATGAAGTGAGAGAGAGAAATTGTTTATTATTATGGGTGGGACCCACATGAACATATCGTACGTGGCGATGACAAGGCGCCGGGTGGCAAAACAGACCTTCACGTGGCAGCCACATAGACATAGTAACGGTCAAACGTCATTGACCGTCCGCCCGGGGTAGTTTTTAAACACATTGGTTACTTTGAGTGCAGATATGGGTCTGTTGTTAGTTCAGGGTGCTCAGTGCTCCTGGATGGTTACTTGGAGGGCAGATTAGGTCCATTTAAAATACACACGTGGCAAGCAGAGGTGGCAAAGCAGGTTCTCGCGTGACAGCGACATAGGCATAGTAACGGTCAAACGTTGTTGACCGTCCAACCGGGGTAGTTTTTAAACACCTTGGTTACTTGGAGTACAGATACGGGTCTGTTGTTAGTTCAGGGTGTTCAGCGCTCCTTGGTGGTTACTTAAGGGTCAGATTAGGTCCATTACCCTTTTCAATATTTACAGTTAAAAACAATCAAATTTTCTCCTATGTCTACTTTGCCTCCAAATGGACAAGAAAGAATATTTTCATGTAAAGATGAGCACATACAACTATACAAGGCCGCTCTGTGATTTCAGCAGATCCATAGCTCCATGTAATTGTACAAGGCAATATGTTTCAACTGAATGATACGGGAATGGCCAAGATGCTTCAGAGAGAAATGAAAATATACAGGTATTCACATATTTTAACTCAGTCTCTACGTGTACTCTGTCTTCTTTTCCTTCTTTGGATTGGACTTCACACGCAGAAGGCGTGACATAACATATGATAAGAGTTCTTCACGGTGGGAGAAGGTAAAGTCCAAGTGGGCATATTCAAACTCATTATATGAAACATCCACACCAGCATCCTTCATCAATCCATAATGCCTTTTAACCATTGAAGGTCTTATTACTCTGTCATTCTGTCCAGCAACCAAATCAACAGGAATATCAATAAGCTCATAGCATTCACCCAAATCCAAAGGCTCTGGAGAACCATATGCCTCGATATTAGCCGATGCGCTCCCGTGATCAAACATTCTAAACCTTCCAGTGCGCTTCATCTGTGCAAGATGGAGAGCAACACGGAAAGATACTCCTGGCATATCATTCATATTGTAGTGAGGTAATCCTAAAACCCCAACCCAGTTTGAGTTGTCTCCACCAACAACATAACTCATCAAAGTTTGAACCAATCCCCCAACTGCGGGTAAGTTATGCAGATCTCGAGCTAGTTTGTTAAACAGCATGCGGAAAAATCTAGTTGGTATATAGAAAGCAGGTATAACACGAGACAAAATTGGAGCTACAAGGAACAAAAGATGCTCTGACAAAGAGAAAACTAGGTTAGAATCGTCATGAAATCCAGCAGGTGATAACAAAACCAACCTTGAGAGTCTATGAGGCTTCTCTTCAATCCTACGTGTAATAATATACATTATAGAAGCAGCGCCTCCTAAACTATGGCAGATAACACAAAGCTTGTAAGGCTGATTATTATTAGATTCTTCCACAATGCCGGATTGACTAAGACTCAATTCAGCAGTTTTTACTTGGTGAATTTTCTCTATCATTGCAGGAATGTCCTTAGTCCCATGTTCATTGATGGAGTACCGCCAATATCTGCATTCCATCATCAATTAAGTTGGAATATTATCATGATGTCACAGCACAGAGCAAAATTGAATTTAAGAATATACAAAATTCAAAACCAAATGGGTTGAATTAGACAACAAAAAAACAAATAATTAAGAGCAATCTTTCTGAACTTCAACTTACTGATATGAGGAAATGTTCTTGTTAACATGTTCCCGAGAAACCAAACCACGAAAGTTCCCCAGAAACACATCATACCCTGAGAATAAAACAAACATCAATATCTATTTGTAATCCTAGAGACGCTGACCATAACAAAAATCCTGGAGGCATTATAACAGACCTTGATCGTATGCTGCAAAAGCTGGAGAGCCAACGACCCCATTAGACACCCAACTGAACCAAAAATATTAACCAATAAGAATACACAATTATCATAAACCCTGGAAATAAAGTACACTAAAAAAATTGAATTTAAACTGGGGCCTGCCAGTTAAGGAGTTCACCAACTAATTGGATTTTTAACTCTCAATTATCAAGAAATTTTCATTCTGATCCTAGAGTATGAAATACATAAAAGAAAAGTGCTCCAAATTGGATAAACACCAGAAATCACATTCTTCAAATCTAGTAGAGGGGAGTTCTTTCCCCTATCACTCTCACCCTCCTTCATATTTAAGTTCAAGCCCCAACTCATTCTATTCAGAAAAGGAACAATAAACAACTGCTGAGAAGCTTTTAGACAAAGAATTAAGGAAAAAACCAAAGCTCACAGGGATCCAAGTAACAGAAGAAAACTAGAATGCATGTTGGTCTATTTGATCCCAATTATATTCAAGCATGATGCATCAACAATGCAAAACTGAGTATTTAAGCATTCCAATAGTATTACTAAAGACAACAGGTGAAAGTCTCAATCTTTTATCTGTTTAGACTATTCTGATGGACTGAACATGTTTTTGAAATGATCCATGCAGCAATTAACTAAAACAGCTTATAATGCAACAGTAACTTCCCCATACTACTAAATGGAACATTTTGGAAAGGGCCAGTCCACATTGTCTGGTAATCAGTAACCACATAAGATTAGCATATACAAGGTCAGAAAACTTTCAGCACCATGATCACCTTTACTATTCTGATATAAATGACCACATTCAATCAAAATATACCGTTTCTCCCAAAGAATGAAGTTAAATTTTTCCATGTAACTCCTTTTACAATTCATGCATCCAAGCTTTATCATGTCATAAAATGAAAACAAAGAAAGTTACAACAGGATTACTCACCCCATTGATGAATCCAAAATCCCATGCTGAAGATAAACGGCTTTCCGTGCATCTCGTCTGTGACATCAGATTGCAGTCATAATACTCTGACTAATTACAAAATAAGAGGAAACTTTCAAACCCTAGTTATGCTTCTAACAACTTCCTAATTTGAGGGATCTAACAACATAAACTTTCCTTTTTTTCATTACAAATCTTTTGAAGGGCCGGCTTGGATCAAAGGTAAGCTTGCTTGCCATGTGGTCTGAGGGTTGTGAGTTCAAATCAGTCTCTATGCATAAAACATAGGTAAGGCTGCCTAGTATATTTATTTTCCCAGCATCCTCACAAAGTGGGGACTAGAATTGAGTTGACTATTTTTTTCATTATAAATCTTTTATAATATATTAACATTTTATGTAAATTTAAATCCCAATTTGATATTGATTAACAACCTAATTGTAGAGGTTAGGTCCTCAGTAGGCTCTATTTTACCTGGGTATTCTTTCCAAAAGAAGAACATAACCATCAGAAGTAACTACATGAATGGCTTCATAGGGGTACCTGCCATATGTAAAAGAAGAAAATATAAAGAAACATGCTACTTTCTTCAAACCGAAATAAAAGGCAAATGAAACTGGGCATTAGCGCCTTTACCCATGCTCCGTTATGACATCCTGACATGTCCGGGCATCTGTATTCAGAGAATGATTAAAGCTGGTATTCTTCACTGTGAGTCTTGGGTCATTCTCCACATGTGTAGATGTAGAAACAGTGGCATTTACAACGTTATCATGATCACCATTAGCACCGCTTTCATGAGATGAAAACAACCTAAATAATTTCCTAAAAGCTTCCGATGGGGAAAGAAGAAGATGCACTGCCTTGTGTACAAAATCAAACACACCTTCTATAAACATTTCTATGGCTAAATGAAGATCCTGGATGACCAAAACATTTATGAAAAACACAAAATTACATGCTGTTGAAATAAACTAAAAGTGAAAAACAAATATATTAAATAAAAAATTCAAGTTAATATAGCAAGGCTGAACAACCTCTACAACTCCACGTCTACGATCAGTAGTGCGATGTATAATGTAGTCTTTGAGGCTTTGCATACTCTTATTTGAATATGAACGTGAAGGCCGCTGAATTCCAGGGGTAGACGGATTTTTTGACACCACAGGAAAAAAGAACTGGAAAAGACGAAATGGAATGTGCAGCAAACACTTGACAAGAAAGCAAGCCCAAAATATGACACTGCGGATCCAAAATAGAAGAATACCCCGCAAAACCTTCAAAGGAAAGAAAACTGAAAATAGAATATACTGTATCCAAGTCGTAGTATGCCTATTGTGCTTGGTAAAATAGGCAGTGGCTCTGGAGCTTTGCGATGATGGGGTTACATTGTATTCATACTGATCACCATCTCCTTCTCCAGATGAGTGTTCCAAGTTTGAAGTATCAGAATCCATAGAAAATTCATGAATGAACTGGTTAAAAGAGGACACACCACTACAATAAATTGAAAACAAGAAGAGGAAAAGCAATGTCAATAATGGATTACAAGTTTGCAGGCATCACATGAAGTTGTCATATTATATTAGGAATACATTAAAAACCATAGCGAATTGTTAAATCTGTATGTTCTTAAATAATCAAAAAAGAATAAAAATAATTGTGAGAATGTGGCACTTATTAACAAAATTAAATGAGCAAATATTATAATTGATAATAGTTATGAAAATAAAAGATGGAACAAAAGAGAAAAATATAGGCTCTTATTAAAATTCTTAAATCAATCATAGTATAACTTAAGATTATAAAAGAGGGCTATGCTTGTAAGGTCCTAAATTAAATACTACTCGTATGTGCCAGATTCATATTGAAACCACAATGAAAAGAACATGTGCATAAGAAGTTTAAGTAAATTAAGCAGGACAAATTTCAACTTTACCACATGTAAGTCCAACTAATAGGTAAAGGCGCTAGGTGCAATTAGACATTGTGGTCTACACGAAAATTGTTGCATATATCATATATGGGCATAACGTAAAATTAAAATTTAAGAGTATTTCGATATTTTCCCAAGAAAAGAGACCAACTAAACCCAACCCAACACAAAACAGTATTTACATTCTCTATCTCGGAAACTTCACATGCTAAAGAGCATGTAGAGGCAAACCTTTAAATCTACAACCTGCATGTGGCCCATGAAGCCAGGAGCATGAACTGTGATAGGAAAATGTAATGTTGAAATTATCATTAAGAAAAGATAAAAAGGTTTCTCATAACACTGCAACTTTTAAAAATACTCCCCAACATAGCATATCAACCGATTGTCTTAAAGGCTTGAGCTTATAATGACAACTATAACAGGCTTAGCGTGATGATAATATGCAAATCTTTTGTATAAAAAAATCTCACACAGTAGTTGTAAATGTGACTCACTTTTCCATCCAACGAGGAAATCGAGGTCCACGAAAAGTTGGCCTAAGCTCCCAACCATGGATGCCTTCAAGGATGTTAGCCTTTCCAGGTAATAATGCTAATAAAAGAGCTGACACTCCATTAATCAATCTCACAATATTGTTCAAGGACTCATAGGTAAATGTTTTCACTGACCTGCATCAGTAGTAAAAACAAGTTCAGATGCTCATTTTTGGCACATACGCGGTTCACAAAACCACTCAAAGAATATCTGATTTGAACATCAATCCATGACTGAATGGTGCAGCTTCCAACACACTCAATCACATATAACTCCAAAATTATTTCAGCATGAGCAAATTTTCAGAGAATTCACTACTCACTACCTCAAATATAAAACCAAGATAGCTCTACTAACAATTCAATATGTGAATGGAAAAATCTTCATTGATATCTCTACAGGAACAATTCAAGATAGCTCCTAAACAAGAGAAATCCTCTCACTAAAGCCAAGGCTTATCAATTGCATCGTTTCTCTTTACGAAAATTGGAACTGCGTCATAATGATATTTTTATTAACTTCATTGAATATTTAAGAGGACACTAAGCTACTAATTACCTATAACATCGCGTAATAGCAAAATTAAATCAAACACAGAAAATAAATTAACCGCATAGATAGATGTTGAATGAGAATGGTGAATAAATATTGAGAAGCTTATAGAAAACAAGATAGGCATTGGCTTACTCTTTAGTTACAGCGAGAGCGTGGTCAGCCAATCGTTGCATCATTTCATAAATTCACAAGCTTCGGCTAATTAGGGTTCGAACCTCTCCAAAAAAGTAATAAAGAGAAAATATGAAAGCGAGAAGCGCATAAGCATAAGCAGAAAGAATGTGAAGAAAAGATTTGAAGGCGCGAGAGGCAAAGGAGAAGAAGCTCCTGGGTTTGTTGGCTTCCAAGACGGTTATGTTACGTTAAGTATGGTTTGAAAATTGGGATTTGACGTGGCCGGCTATGATTGGATCATTTTTTCTTTTTTTAAATGCCACTCGGCAATCCGCGCCTTCTCGCAACTAATCCGGACTCGATGGTTAGAAGTGCTGTGCACATAGACAAGTTTGTCTCATTTCACAACGAGAGTGTTCTTAAGATTTGAACATATGTTCTCATCGTTCTCATCATTACGAGTTGTTGTAGTATGTTTACCAACTCAATTAATTAGTTAGGTTTATGATTGGATAATTTTAGTAGCTCAAGGAAGTTTATTTGTGGTTGTGGACCGTTTTAACCATTGCACCTAGCGCTTGAAATTGAAGATGTCTATGTCATGTAGACCCTTTTTGGTAAAAAAAAATGTCATGTAGACCCTTCATTGGATATTTTTAATAAATGATAGTGATAAGATTAACTTAATGTTATCTTTGATGTTGTGTTCATTAAAATAAAAGTTAATGAAAAATTAAATTAAATTTGAATGAATGTGAATGGTGGAAATAAATCGCAATTTAGATTATAAAGTTTTTGCTCATATTTGTGATGACGGATGAGTATTGAACGTGCAAGGTAGCTAAAATAAGCCTAAGCATATAATAATTCAAGTACTTCAATGGTTTTTTTTTTTGATAAAAAGGAAGGAAAATACAAAAAAAAAATTAACCTAGGCAAGACAAATTTCGCCCTATGCATATATCTAATAATGCTTTTGATCTCTGCTATAACTTCATACACACTTGAACATTCATTATTATGGGTCACTTCATTCCTTCTTCTCCAAATCAACCAGCAAGACACACAAAAAACTTCATTCCAGTTATTCATCTCATACCCTCTACTCATCTTCACATTCTTCCTTAACCAATCATGCAAATTACTTTCCCAAAATTCTTTATTTGCAAAAGAGATTCCCAAGTTAAGCCAAACCTCTTTAGCATTACCACATTCTCTTATCACATGTACCGTTGATTCCAACTGCGAATGACACAACGCGCAAGAACCATCTGGATGAATTCTCCATTCAAGCAACCTCTCATTAGTAGGAAGTCTATCATGCATAAAAAACCACATCTGCATTTTACATCTCTGAGGGACCTTTAGCCTCCAAATGTTCCTCCAACATTGATCCTCCTGAACATTAAAATCAGCAACTTTCATATATGCTGATCTGACAGAGAACATCTCACTCCTCTCAAGCTTCTAACTAGCTTTATACTCCTCATTCTTGTGAACAACATCAATCTCATTCTTAACATTCTCCCAAACAGCTTTAATTTCACTCCACACTCTTGACCCCGGCTTCTTTGCTCGTATAATAGGGATCAAATCTTGACCACAATTATATTTACTTCTAATTACTCGGGCCCACAATGCATCCTTGTTATTCACCAACCCCCATCCCAACTTTCATCATAAAAGCCTTATTCTGAAGAGAAGCATAACGAAGACTCAATCCACCACACAATTTAGGATAACAAACTTTGTCTCACGCCACCAAATGAGCTTTCTTTTGAATCAAATGTGTTTGTGTGTAAATTTAGAAAAAAAAACCATAAGCAGGCATGCATGTTAAGCCCAATAGGTTAATTAATAAGTTTGTGCCTAATCTATTTTAAAACAAATAATCGGTCTTTTACAAGGCAGTCTAGGTGTGCATTGTGACTTCAATCAATCCTATAATGGTTTGCTAAAAATATGGTAACCTAACCTGGGGTGTGTGGTTGAGTGGAAAAGAATGACTCATTCACTCTTAACCAATTTTCTGCGGTTCGATCCTTGACATTGGGTATGGAGAAACATTAAATCTCTCAGGTCAGCTATCTCAATCATTGAACTGAAGTGCCTACAAATCAACGGAGGATTAGTCTCTCACTTGTCGAGTGGGAGAATACTTTGATGTTAAACCTTAAGCTCCTGATATATGCTGACTGTCATGTTTCCCTTTAGTTATCAATAACAACTATATCATTTGATCATAATTATAAGTCAACTCTAACTTTCTTGGAGAAATTAATTAAAAAAAATTAATCACTTTAAACTATCTATATTTTTTTTTCAGAATGATTTTTTCTACTTATAAACTTACCTATCATTGAATTACATGTGAGACATAGTTTCTTTATGGGTAATGACTCTAATTTACCTTTCAATTAACCACCGTAAATCACTGGGCACCCTAAATTAACAATGCTCCCTAATTTTCCCTTCAAGTAACCAAAGTGATCCAATTTTACCCTCACTAGGCGGTCAATGAAGTTTGACCGTTTAAAAACCTCGCGAAATTGTATATTGATCCCATATATTATTCTTATTTATATTTTGGTCCCTCTACTTTGCTTTATTTTTCGTTTTAGTCTATGTAGTTTAAAAAAGGTTTAGGTCCTCAAATATGATTATTTTAGCTCAGTTACTCCCTATAGTTTAAAAATATAAGTTTTGATTTTAAAAAATTTAAAAATTTATACTCCCTCCGGTCCTGAATATAAGACCAAATTGACTTTTTCTAGAAAATCCTTAAAAATGCAAAATAAGAAATGAAATGCGTGGCTGTCATCCAAGAGGGGGGGTGAATTGGGTGGCAGAATAAAAATTAAAATTCTCTTTTGAAAAACTGACTACTTGTGCTTGATGAGAGTGACGATGTATTACCCCAAGCACAAGTGAGTATCTAGTGGTGTGGTGCTTGATGAATAGATTAAATAAACAGAATAAGCACACACAGATTTATCCTGGTTCGGTCACTTCCAGACCTACATCCAGTCCCCAGGCTCCACCTGAGATTTTTAATCCACTAAACTTCTTGTTTGAACCAGGCACAAGAAAGCCTTCACACTTTAGGTTTTACGAGCACGGGTTCACCTAACAACCCACAGGTTTTGCAACGGGCTCACCTGCAAACCTTACAACCACAGGTTTTACAACGGGATCACCTGCAACCTTTCAACCACAAGTTTTGCGGGCTAACTTGCAACCTATGGAGATTTAGAAAAACCTCTAAATGCTCCCCCTCACTTTTGTAAGATAATAATCCTGTTCTTCAAGCACGAGCTTTAGAACAGCCTCTATCAATTAGAGGATTTGATAATATGTTCACTTTATGAACTGATTGTGATAAACACTTAAGTACAAATGATTCTCTCTAAGAATAGATGATGTTACTCACTTAAGTACAAATGAATTACTCTCTAAGAATGTTACAACTCTAAGATCAGAGAGTAGAAGATGAGAGGAATGTAGAATATAATATCTCAGACAATATGCTCTGTTCGTCCAACCTTTCTTCTCAATGTAGATGTTCCTTTTATACTTGACCTCAAAACATTCAGGCTTGGGCGGCTGGTTGAATGTGTCCGTTTGAATATAGCCGTTAATCTCATGTTACCGTTGAGAAGTACATCTTCATTAATGCTTAGCAGGGTTGACTTGCTTTATCTCTGAAAAGCAACTCTGACAACTCTGCTCTGACAAAAGCATTCTGATCTCTGAGTATGTGACGTTGACTCTTGTACTCTTGCTGACGGATGATCATCGTTCATCCGGAAGCGGCAATCTTGCTCTGCAAGTGTTAGCCTCTGAATCCTAGTGCCAAGAGTATTTGCATCCGGAAGCTCATTTGCATCCGGAAGTAAAACTAAGTTCTGCACATACTTGTTAGTCCAACAGAGTAGTATATATAATCAAGTATAGTAAGAGCTATACATGCTGTGGGAAGCTTGTTTGCTATGGGAAGCATTCTCACTTAGACTAGGTTCTGACTTAGTGTATTGTCTACTGACGCTAGGGGATGTCTATTCCAATAGTCAGCGTAAGTCTCGATATTTTAGTCTAACTCTTCCTAAGTGACTTAGTGTGTCATTTATCATGCTATGGGATGTGTAGTATAACAACACATAATCACATGCAGTGGGAGTTCAAATGGTCTAAGGAAGTTCTCTTACATCCGGAAGCACTTTCACATCCGGAAGCACTTCCACTGGACGTTGGGTTATGATCATATTATACTCACTGACGCTCAGTGTTGTCCAAACCAACAGCCAGCGCTAGTCACTAAGCAATCGGAAGCAAATCCACATCCGGAAGCATCCTAACTTAGTCTCAAGGGTTTTGTACAACTAATGTTCCTAGACTGAGTTATGACTTAGTGAAGCACTTACTGCCGCTGGGGGATGAGACGTTCATCCGCGAGCGCTAGTCCTAGTCCATCCGGAAGTAAATCCACATCCGGTTGTAACCTAACTTGGGGTCTTATATTAACCTAATATTCTCTAAGTGTTTGGCTCGTTCTTTCATATTTTAGTCTTCATCAAAACTTAAGATTCTAACATTCTCCCCATTTTTGATGATGACAAACTAAGTTTTCCAATTAAGTTCATATGAAAGAATTAAAAGTAACAATTAGATAAAGCACAAAGAATTAAGATAATTATCATTGATGAGCAAAAGATTACAAGTCAGATATGTATAACAGCAGTTAAAATTTACAAGTAATCAAAACTGTGCAAGTTGAGCTATGCATGAAAAATATGAAGAAAAATTATCATAGTAAGCAAATTTACAAAGTCCGTAATAACAACACAAAGATGAAATGCTATGCTATGATAAATGCATGAGTGTATAGGGGTTAAGGCTTGCGCTTGTTATTTTTCCCTCTCTGATTCTTTTGATACTCTTCTTCCACTCTGGCCCATGCTTCGTCCATTTCCTGCTGATCAATCTGAGCAAGGATCTCTTGGAGTTCTCTAGCCTCTTTTTCCTTTCTAATCCTTTCTAGCTCCAAAGACTCCACAATTGCTCTTCTCAGATCATCGGCCTCACTTAGCCCAGAAGAGGAAGAACCAAGTGATGTCTCGTTGATGGGGATGACACCATGAGGAAGATGAATGTTGGAGATCTTTACATTTCAGACCGGAAAGTCAGGGTCCTGGGCCAAGCTTGCCTTGCCTTTCCCTTTCGCTTTCTCTTTAGCCAAAGCGTTAGCCCTATCAGCATCCAGAATTGTGAATTGCTCGAAGGTGAGTTTGTTGTTTCCATTAAACCTCTCAAGTTCCTCAGGGGTGAGATCTTCCACCTCAAGCTTTACCACTACTTCTGGTGGGATATCATCCATCACTTTCTGAGCTTGTTCTCTGATGGAGGACTGAAACGCTGAAGCTTGATTCTCAGGCTCTTCCTCACTGTTTGCAGGCTCAGAGATGCCTGTTCCCTTTTTGACAGCACGCTTCACTCTTGTTTTGCTGATTTTAGCCACTGGAGAAGCAGGTGTAGAAGTTGGCGCTGAAGGGGGAATAGGAACGGCTCTTACTCTCACAGGTGGCTCAGACCTTGTGTACCCATACTTCAACATAATCTCCTCAAGTACAGTGAGTGCAGGTGCAGAGGGAGAAGGCTCAGAAGAAGGAACCTCAGGCTCAGGTTCAGGCTCAGGCTGTGGGAGTTCACCAGGTTGCTCAACCAACACCATTGCCCAGTTTGATCTTTGCTCGTCTGAACGCTGCTGTTCCATAAAGCGGATGACTTCCCCTCGGATCAGACTCTCAGCACCACCCAATCTTTGAAGATCCATAGCTCGGCGAAGGGCAGCAGTGATGTCTTCATCTAGCCAGAGGGATGGCTGAGTCAGGACATTCCTTGTATCCATGGTATGGCGGAGGGCGATAGCAGCATCTCTCCCCCTTTTGTCATCATCAATGAGGGCGAGGGCCAGGGAGGATTGATTGGGTGAAGAGGAGGGTGGAGGTTCAGGGCCAAATCTTCGAGGTGGTGAGGTTTCTGGGGAGGATGTGGGTGAGGTGGTTTCTGGGGAATTAGGAGGGTTGGGGAAGAAGGCTGTGTTTCTTTCGAAGAAGGAGGGGTTGGTGAATAGCCCGTCGAAGGGGTAGGTAGAATAGTAGGCAGGGTGTTGTTTAACTTTCCATGGAATAGGGGGTTGGGCTCTGAGGTAGTAGGTGTGAAGTGGGTGATCAGGAGAGTGAAATCCTAGAGATTGGGTTATGGTGAGGTTAGTGTTAGGAGGAGGATTGGAGGCCCCTATGGGGTTTGGTGGTGGTGAATGATTTGGGGAGTTATGTGGAGATGGAGAGTTATTGGGATTAAGGGGTGATTGGCGAGGGGAGTGTTGGGGTGAGTTTTGAGTGGAGTTTCGGGGTGATGGTTGATGGTCATTGCTGGGTGATGTTTGGGGTTGTTGGTTATTCTGAGGAGAAGGTTGCTGTGGTTGTAGAGTGTTAGGAGGAGGGAGTAATGGTTGATTAGGTGGAGGAGATGGAGGTGGGTTAGGAGGAGGAGGTGGTGGTAAGTTACCTTGTGTTTGAGGGATTTGAAGGTGATTGAGGATGAGGTCTAACTTGGCATCTACCCTCGCTAGTTGAGCTTCGACTCGACCTACTCGGTCCTCAAGCCTCAGGATTCTCTCCCCTTGCTGCTGGAACCCAGTGTCACACTCATTACGAAGGGGAACCACCAAGGAATCAGTCAGCCTAAAAAGAATCTCCTCCTTGACTTCCTCAGCAAAGGCTCGTACTCCGGCTGTCACCTTAGGAACACGGCTTGGGCCAGGATGAGAGTTGACCTCTTGATCCCCTGCACCAGATACAGAGGGGGCTGTGGTTTGAGAGGCACTACCCGCCTGAGAGCCTGAGCGAGTGGCCTTGGTCTGCTTGATGTACTTTATCCCCATCTTGCCGATGTTAACTGCGCTGACAGGTACACACTTAACATTCTCTTCCTTCTCAGTGGATGTTGACTTGATCAAATATTTCTCTAGGAGGAAGGCGATGATAGTGGGGTAGGGTAGGTTTCTAGATTTCTGATTTTCAATCCACCTGTGCAACTCTAGACTGATCAACTGCCCAGGGTTGATTGGCTGCTGGGAGAGGAGTCTGGGGAACCAAGGGTTGTCCAGGAGAGTGAACTCGTTGAAGTTCCCCCATTTATGTGTCATCATGCGGGAGTAGACATAATATAGGAGCCGGTTGGTGTCAGACATCCCAGACACCTTCTTCCCCTTGGTATCATCGACCTTTTCAAGTTCCACCTGGCTGAGTTTCTCAGGGAACAGCCATTCATTCATTGCTCCCTCAGTGATCCCCATCAGCCGGTTGATGTCTCTCCAAGTGAAGCTAAAGGTTCTCCCTCTTACTGTGGCAGTGAAGGTGACTCTTCGAATCTGATCCTTCCCATCCACCTTCTTATGCTTGGCCTTGGAAGTGAGGGATTGACAGAACACCCGCAGGACGTTGACGTTGTATTCCTGGTTGATCCCCAGCCAGCACATGTACTTCTCCAGATATTCCCTCAAGTGCGGAAACCCTAGATGATCGATTTTGTTCAAGTCGATGAACATCCCAGTGTTGAAGTAGGGTTTTGCAGTCTCCATTTTTCCAGAAACCGTCTCCAGAGGCCCATCTCTGTACACAAGAGGATCATCCTCCTCTACTCGCTGTCTTTTTGATGGAGATTCCTCTCTGAATTGAACCATCTTCTTACCCTTCTTCTGCAACCTTCTTCGCTGTTGCCCAGATTCCCCGAGTGTTCTTGTTGTTCATGATGTTCATGTGATTTCCCAGATTTTCCAGAATGTGAATGCCCAGATTTTGACTTGGATTTCTTGGAAGTGGTTGGGATCTCAATGTTTTGGTTGGATTCGTGTGAGCCGGCCATTTTGGTAAATGAAATGTATGGTATGTGATCAAATGCAGAGGAAATATTGAAGAAGACGAAGAGAATGCGATGAAGATGAAGAACACGATAAATGTATGCAGAGAGTTTGGGTGAGAAATTTGTGTAAGTAAAAAGTGAAAAGAAAAGTGATTGTTGGTTCCTATTTATATAGAGTTGCAACAGATGAAATGCACATTATGGCTCTACATTGAAAGTATGCGTTTGTTCATAGGGAAACGTAAACATTTAATTGGAACGGCGCACCTTTTAACACGTGTCGCTTCACTTCGTCAGAGGAAGCACAACTTCTCATGGAGAAAGATGAAACGTTGTGAAGTGACGTGTCTTTTATCCAGACACTGACGCTCCCGGTCACTTTGAGTCATCACCCAGCGCCAGCAAAAGAGCATCCGGAAGTGGTTTTGCTTCCGGTTGGGCTTAACTTAAGATTTAACATTGTGGGGAACCTGCAAAACTAAAGATTGACACTTCGATGCCTAAGTTAGCACAGTTGGCAGGTTTTCTTAAGATTAAACTTCATTTTAACATTCCCAAATTTCCTTTTGTAAGGATGAGTTGATCAACCCTCAGAGGTTGTTTGGTAGCTATGTCTGTAGTTGAGAGACCATTCTTGCACATGCTTCCGGAAGTGGATTCGCTTCCGGATGTGAAGGACTTGAGATCTAAAAATTGATAGTTCTTATGGCCCTTTTACTAGGGGACCTGCAAGTACTAGCGGAAGCATATGCGCTTGCGGATGGTCAGTGGAAAAACTTAAGATTTAACATTAGTATACATGCTGAGGACATTCCAAGTCACAAACTTATGTTAATCAGCTCAATATAATAATCTCAAGGAAACGTGCTTGCTTGTTGGTTTGGTAAAACAGAAGTATCAATAATGTGAAAACAGACTTTAAAATTTAGTTCACAATTTCTCAGTTTCACTTATCAAGACATGAACTTTATTCATACTCTCTTGGATAAATCTCATTGTGATAGCACAGAGAGTATCGAACAGATTGCATATTTTCAGAGTTTCATACACAGTTATAGTTCAACAAATATGCCTTAAGGATGTTCATGTTATATTATGAAGACATGTGAAATGTAGGCACAAAGAAATTCTAAAACCTTCAATGTCCACACAATAGTTTGGCTTTAAGAATGAATCAAGTTTACAAAATCAACCAAATTCTCAGCATATGATCACAAGGATAATTTTCAAATCTTAGCTCAAGTTCTTTCAAATATGCTTAATATGATCTCATTATTCTTAGGATATCAACAAGTTTTAACTTAATCCAGATTGTACTAGGCTTGTGATAATGTGCCAGGACATAAGGCTTTCAGTGGGTAGAGATTCTTAAGAGTTCTTTCCAGCTTAGTTATCTACACTCACTTAGACTTCTATCCTATTGGCATTTGCTCTTGGATTTATCAGATTTTGCAGAAGTTAATTCCAGGCATTTCCTAAGATTCCTAATGTATGTCTGACAAGAGAAACTATCCATTAAAACAGAATGAATAATGGAAAGAAATGCTCATATAAGATTGTCGAGATTTCCTTAAGATTGAATTCAGAGCAGTCATTTCTTCTCATCTTGATAAAGAGCATACTCGTTGATGTCCTCTCTTGTACATCCACATCGTTCAAGCTTTCATAATCTATCAACATACTTAACCACAGGCTTGAACTGAGATCATTAGTAGAGGGAGGCTTAAGATGTGATTAAAAATTATTGTTCGAGTTCACAGCCAGTAAGTTTATCACTAAGAATATTCAGGATTAGTTTGTAAACACAAGATTCTAGTTGATGACTAATAAGAGTCAATATTATGATGGACAGTCAAGATATCTTATGATTCATCAGTAGCACAGGCTATCCTTGATTTGAAAGTTTGCATTTGAAAAATCTTTCAAAAGTTAAAATGAATGCATAGACTATTTTCTTTTGTGAATGATGACTTTTCAAAAGGAAATGATTTGATATGCACAAATATTATAAACCCAAAAAAAAGGATTTGATATGATTTGATCATTTTAAGAAAAGATCACCACAGGTTGAAAATCATACCAGTATTACTATATTTTTCTCATTCATTCCATAGAGCAATTTGAAGTTTGTCTTTAGATACATAAATGTCAATTGCCGATGAAATGAGTAAACATGCATTCATTACCCAATTAATCATTCAAATAAGAGAAAGGGTAAGAATGACATCACCAAGGCTACATTTGTGTCAAGTAGTAGCTTGCTTGATTTTGACAGGCGGTGCTTGATCTTTTCTATTTCAAGAGCAGTAGCACCAGGTGCCTAGCATGAAGAACATCTTATTCAGATTTGACTCATTGCCCAGACCAGGTACGGTCTTGAATATTGTTGTTCTTTTGGATCTCCTTTCCTACAAAATACCAAGTAATTCCCTTTTCCATTTCTCAGTCTCCAAACTTGGATCTGACAGGTCAGTTTGTAGGAAGTGTAAAGTCCACATGCACTTGAGTCATTAATTATGCTTATGCCATTCAGAATCAACTATGACTATATGCACATGGTTTTGATCATGACAGCCAGACAGCATGTAGGTTATGAGCATTGTGAATTTCTTTGAGCTTTCTTCTCTTAAGAGAATAATGTTCATATCTATGATGCTTGATGTAAAACCTCAATAATCCCATCTAACACTTGCATAAGAGATTTTACTTTCGCATGCTTTGACTCTAAGTGATTCCTTGCTTACCCAAGGAGATCTTCTATACTTATCCTTGACCTGAAGCACTTTCTTATGAGAGACAGAATTCATAGGCTCTCTCCAAGTTGATCGAGAAATCCTCTCTCTCTTGTTCTTCTCAGGATAGTTGAGTGGAACTCTGTGATAGCTCATCCTTGAGGCAGAACCTTTGTTCCTTGTGGTAGTGCACTGCTTCTTATGATTGGACCAGGTGGTTGCAGCAGTGACATCACCACGAGTTCTCTTCTTTGGGGCAAGAGGAACTCTTGATCTTTCCTGCACAAGTATGGCACTGGAAGGAAGTTTTGGTACCCATTTGTACTTGGGTCCTACATGATTAGTGCTGGACCTTACTTGTCCTTTAGAGATTCATACAAATTTATTTCTCACATGTAAATTTTTTCTAAGACTGCATGTGTGAGAAATATGACCTGATCTACCACAATAATGACAGATAATGGAATGATATTCAGAATGGGATTTTCTATCATTATCTTGTTGGTCAATTTTGTTTTCAAAGACTCTCTGTTCTTCTAAATCAACTTTTGAAGTTTCAGGGCCTTTTGAAAACTTTTCTTTTTCCTTCAACAGGGATTCACAATTGGAACAATTTTCAGTACATGTTGAAGCTTCCGCTCTCGATAGCTGTTTTTCTATGGGAGGAACTTTGGAAACCTTGGATGTAGAAGAAATAATGAGTTCCTCAAGTTTCCTATTCTTTTTCCTTAATCCTAGAACTTCTTTTGCAAGTTTACAGAATTCAATATGTAACTCATTATACATGTCTTGCAATTCAGAAGGTTCAAGTTCAGATACCTCATTTTCTTCAGTTTCTGAATCTTCTAGGTAGATATCGACACTCTCTTCACTGGTGCTAGCTTCCTCAATATCAGCTTCCTGTAGCTCACCGTCTGTCGATCCACAAGTGGCACGAGATGAGCTTTGGACAGCTTTACTTTCAAGAGAGTGGTTAGAAGCATACATAGCATCAAGAGTGTTCCAAATATCTCTAGCATTAGAGCAATGTTTAATTTTCTGGAAATCACAGTCAGTCAAACTTTTGTACAAAATTTGCATTGCTCTAATGTTTAAGTAAAATAAATTTTTCTCCTCTTCAGTCCAGTTTACTTTTGGTTTGAAATCAGAATCATTTACAAACGCATCCCACATTTTGAAATTTGAGGATAACATAAAACTTTTCATCCTTGCCTTCCATAAGTAAAAATCAGTATTTTCAAACAAGGGTGAGATAGTATGATCAAAACCTTCAAAAGACATTTTATATCCCAAGTCAGCCTAGGTCTTTGCACTTGAGATCGTTGGATCCTTTAAACAAGTGACCTGGCTCTGATACCAAATGAAATGCGTGGCTGTCACCCAAAAGGGGGGGTGAATTGGGTGGCAGAATAAAAATTAAAATTCTCTTTTGAAAAACTGACTACTTGTGCTTGATGAGAGTGACGATGTATTACCCCAAGCACAAGTGAGTATCTAGTGGTGTGGTGCTTGATGAATAGATTAAATAAACAGAATAAGCACACACAGATTTATTCTGGTTCGGTCACTTCCAGACCTACATCCAGTCCCCAGGTTCCACCTGAGATTTTTAATCCACTAAACTTCTTGTTTGAACCAGGCACAAGAAAGCCTTCACACTTTAGGTTTTACGAGCACGGGTTCACCTAACAACCCACAGGTTTTGCAACGGGCTCACCTGCAAACCTTACAACCACAGGTTTTACAACGGGATCACCTGCAACCTTTCAACCACAAGTTTTGCGGGTTAACTTGCAACCTATGGAGATTTAGAAAAACCTCTAAATGCTCCCCCTCACTTTTGTAAGATAATAATCCTGTTCTTCAAGCACGAGCTTTAGAACAGCCTCTATCAATTAGAGGGTTTGATGATATGTTCACTCTATGAACTGATTGTGATAAACACTTAAGTACAAATGATTCTCTCTAAGAATAGATGATGTTACTCACTTAAGTACAAATGAATTACTCTCTAAGAATGTTACAACTCTAAGATCAGAGAGTAGAAGATGAGAGGAATGTAGAATATAATATCTCAGACAATATGCTCTGTTCGTCCAACCTTTCTTCTCAATGTAGATGTTCCTTTTATACTTGACCTCAAAACATTCAGGCTTGGGCGGCTGGTTGAATGTATCCGTTTGAATATAGCCGTTAATCCCATGTTACCGTTGAGAAGTACATCTTCATTAATGCTTAGCAGGGTTGACTTGCTTTATCTCTGAAAAGCAACTCTGACAACTCTGCTCTGACAAAAGCATTCTGATCTCTGAGTATGTGACGTTGACTCTTGTACTCTTGCTGACGGATGATCATCGTTCATCCGGAAGCGGCAATCTTGCTCTGCAAGTGTTAGCCTCTGAATCCTAGTGCCAAGAGTATTTGCATCCGGAAGCTCATTTGCATCCGGAAGTAAAACTAAGTTCTGCACATACTTGTTAGTCCAACAGAGTAGTATATATAATCAAGTATAGTAAGAGCTATACATGCTGTGGGAAGCTTGTTTGCTATGGGAAGCATTCTCACTTAGACTAGGTTCTGACTTAGTGTATTGTCTACTGACGCTAGGGGATGTCTATTCCAATAGTCAGCGTAAGTCTCGATATTTTAGTCTAACTCTTCCTAAGTGACTTAGTGTGTCATTTACTCATGCTATGGGATGTGTAGTATAACAACACATAATCACATGCAGTGGGAGTTCAAATGGTCTAAGGAAGTTCTCTTACATCCGGAAGCACTTTCACATCCGGAAGCACTTCCACTGGACGTTGGGTTATGATCATATTATACTCACTGACGCTTAGTGTTGTCCAAACCAACAGCCAGCGCTAGTCACTAAGCAATCGGAAGCAAATCCACATCCGGAAGCATCCTAACTTAGTCTCAAGGGTTTTGTACAACTAATGTTCCTAGACTGAGTTATGACTTAGTGAAGCACTTACTGCCGCTGGGGGATGAGACGTTCATCCGCGAGCGCTAGTCCTAGTCCATCCGGAAGTAAATCCACATCTGGTTGTAACCTAACTTGGGGTCCTATATTAACCTAATATTCTCTAAGTGTTTGGCTCGTTCTTTCATATTTTAGTCTTCATCAAAACTTAAGATTCTAACAAGTTAATTATAAATTGATTTACCTTTTTTTTCCTTAAACTAGTTTATTTTACCTATAAACTAATGGATAATCTAAAAATATATCAAATATGTCATCATTTAATAACCTATTTCGCAACCTTAATCTCTCCAAAAAAAAGTCAATTTGGTCCTATATTTAGGACCGGAGGTAGTATTTTATTTGGCCACATCAATCTCCTAGTCATCGAGTTATGTCAATATAATTAACATCGTCAGCGACATGTGAGCATATTTAACATTGTTAACCCATATTCAAGTACTTATTAAACTATAGGAACTAACTATACCAACGGAATCAAACTTGAGGAACCAAAAAATCTTATTTTAAACTACAGGGAATAAAACGAAAATTGAAACCAACTATAACGACCAAAATATAAATAAGAATAATATATGGGGTCAATATGCAATTTCTCGAAGTTTTTTAACGGTCAAACGTTATTGATCGTCAGGTGAGGGTAAAATTTGACCACATTGATTACTTGAAGAACAAATTATTATACATGTGAGCATATTTAACATTGTTAACCCATATTCAAGTACTTATTAAACTATAGGAACTAACTATACCAACGGAATCAAACTTGAGGAACCAAAAAATCTTATTTTAAACTACAGGGAATAAAACGAAAATTGAAACCAACTATAAGGACCAAAATATAAATAAGAATAATATATGGGGTCAATATTCAATTTCTCGAAGTTTTTTAACGGTCAAACGTTATTGATCGTCAGGTGAGGGTAAAATTTGACCACATTGATTACTTGAAGAACAAATTATTATCTATTGTTAATTTCGGGTGCCCAATGATCCATGGTGGTTAATTGAAAGGCAAATTAGGGTTATTACCCTTTCTTTATTTGACTTGATAATGACTGTTGAAATTTGAAAACATATTTGAGTCTTCTAATTTTAGGGCTGACTTAGCTCAACGGTAAGCTCGCTTGCCATGTGGGTATGAGGCCGCGAGTTCGAATTAGCTACTGTGCAAAAAGCAGATGTTAGACTGCCTAATATATTCTCTTCCCCAGCACCCTCACTAAGTGAGAACTAGAATTGGGTTGGTCATTTATTTGAGTCTTCTAATTTTCATTTTTTTATTTTTATTGTATTATAGATTTTAACATATATTTTCAACTGCAACAACTCGTCCTTCGACGAGGTAGGTATCGACCGGGGGAGGGGAAATCCCCTCACTATCGGCTGGACCTGTAAGGGACTATTTGTTGGATATTTATCACCATTTCAAACACATTTAATGAGATTCATTTGAGACAATTTCATCAATCAATTTTTTCCCACATTCGCTGCAGAATGTTCGTGACCAGTAGACAGCTCGAGTTTGATTTCTAAAACATGCTTTTCATGTTTGTTGCTTCTTTTTTTTTTATGAAAATAAAGCACACTTTATCTCAAAATAGTCTTCTTCTCTATCCTCACTGATTCAGCAAACTCATCAGGCACTTGACAAAATGATATACAAGTCCTTTTTCCACCAACAACACATGTTTGGATAAATGATCAGCTAGCTCGTTTCCCTCTCTTCTACACCATCCAACATGTAGGTCCCAATCATGCTTAAAATATGAAACAATCTCTTCCAGCGCAGATGTCCCAGCTTCATTCATATCTCTGCAACGTTCAATCTCTTGAATCAGTTCTAAACAATCTGACTCTACTACAAGATGTCGAACTCCATAATCCCAACACCAACTCAAATTCCATACGAATTCCCCACGTTTCCGCATATAAACTATCTCCCCTACCAATGTTAAATAGGAAACCTCCTCTCACTTCTCCTCTACTATATCTCTTAACACCCTTGCACATGATGTCATACCCTCAAGAATAGAACATGCCCCATCAACATTTAATTTGACATAGCCCTTCTCTGGAGCTGCCCATGCCTTATCCCTCCCATCACATATAATATGATGAGGGACACTTTCTTCCCCCCATGAAAGACATACATGCTCTAACTTTGGGAACAAGAGTCTTAGAATCAATCATTTTCCCATCGAAAACAAATTTATTCCTTGCTAAGCACAATTGATTAGCTACAACAACAAACATTGAAGGCCAAATATACTCATTAACCTTGAAAGTAGTTGTTAAATTCCACTTCATCCAAGGTTTAACCTCCATAAACCCAAAGAATAAAGAATAATAATTAACAAGAAGCAACGGCAACCAAACCTCCTGCGCCTTACTACAATCTCGAAGAACATGAATGACATTTTCAACTACCACATGGCATCTCCTACATTCATCGTCTAATGTCAAATCACGTTGAACACGACCTTCGTTAGTCATCAACCCATTCTTACAAGCTAGCCACAAGAACATCTTATAACGTTGAGGAATATTCAACTTCCAAACCAAATGCCAAGGCCATTTTTCTTCTATGTTCCCCTGGTAACTTGACTCATATATACTGACCTTACTGAGAAGTCTCCTGACGCAGTATGCCTCCATTCCAACTTATCCTCCTCCAACTTTACTACTTGAGATGTCACATACCTAACCATATCCTGAGATAAATATGGAACAAAATGCCTTAGGACCCATTCACCCTCATCCAAAATAATATCTAAGATTTTCATCTCCAATAACAGTTTTGGTAATTCCTCAGTCACAACGTCTGCCAATTTTGTTTGGTCTAGAAGCCATCTATCATCCCAGAACCTTATCATAGTTCTCTTCCCCAACTTTCATCTCAAACCATCTTGCACTTTCTGCCAATTATTTTTAATCCCTTGCCATGCTTGGATTAAGTGGTAGCGGGAACGGATTTTTTCAAAATATTTTTTTTTTGAATAGTTGGGATTAATTCTACAAAACGATTGTAAAATAGATGACGATGTCAATAACAGAATTCAAGTTTTTTTTTACCTTTAATAATAGAATTCAAGTTAGATGGTTGAAATGGAGAAAAACTACTAGATTATATACATGTAATCATAAAGTCCAAGTTAAGATAAAAGGAAAGTTTTATCAAATAGTCATTAGACCAACAATATTACATGATATTAAACTCTTAATAGATAATACATACATAAAATATGTTGGTGAAAAAGATGAAAATGTTAAGATAAATGTATAGTTATATGTTGAAAGATAGGATTGTGAATGATCATATTCGAAAACGAGTTAGACAGAAATTGATAGAAGTTACTTGAAATGGTTTTGGCATGTTTAATATAACATTTAAAAGGAATAAAATCATAAATGTTCATGAAAACAACACATTGTTGGTATGATTATGAATATTAGATGAGTATGAAAATTTACAGCTATAATTTCAAAAGGAATAAAATCATAAATGTTCATGAATGTTCATGAAAACAACACATTACATTGGTTGGTATGAATATCAGATGAGTATGAAAATTTACAGCAATAATTTCAAAAGGAATAAAATCATAAATGTTCTTTATTTATAGAAAAATTCAACCTATAGTAGTGATTAAATATTACAATTAACTATTTCCATTTTCTTATAATCAAAATTTTCTTCACACCTTAAAATGAGCTTGCATCTGGAGTAGAGGCAAGCTGGTATGAGAAAATTTTATTGAAACTGATTTCTGAAGAATTCTTGCTTAATCTATATGACACTAAACATTATTGATCATGGTCCTCTGTTCAATTTAATTTCATCATATCACTTAGAGAAACAAATTACTGGCAAAAAATAAGAGAGAAAAAAATTAACTGATGAAAGGAGAAGGTAATTTTATGAAAACAAATAGTGAGACTAATTTATAACATGTCACAGAAGTTTCCAAGTCAAATTAATTAATGTGATATAATGATGTTTCCTCATTCAGCCGACCATAAACAACACAACGTAACCCACAAGATTTGTTGGCCAAAAGAAACCCCACCAGATTCACTTTAAATTATCTAAATTTTAAGCTTTAAAAGTATTTATAATTTCAAACATAATTATAAGACTTATCATTACATAGTTATAAAGTGACTAAGATCCTGTTGGAATCATTTTTTAATACGTATCTTTAGCTGGGTTCGCTAGAGATCTACAGTTTTCGTTTCATTTATATATAGTACGAGATATTTCACTTCAATGAAAATAAAGAAATCTATCTAGTTTAACAATATATAAAACTCCCTTATAGACTTATAGCTCCTCTTGAAAAAATAATTTTTCTTTAACTTAAAGCACATAAATTCTTTATTTACAATGCAAAAACGATTAATAAATGATTTATTTTCGTATCCTTCTGATACATTAATATTCATTCTGCACAATTTCATTCATCATTGGAGTTCTCAAATTTACCTAGAATGTTTGTAAATAGTGGTATACATTTACTATATTATCTAATTTAAGCGATTTTGATTATGTAAAGAACTCAGGGTTTGTAAAACAACAACCCGTTTAACGTTAACGATTGAAAATATTTTGACAAGGTCATTGAGGTTACTCGGATATGCTTTGTAAAATATAAAAACTTTTAAATTTTAAAATGTTAGCGCTTCACCAAAAAAAGAAAAGCATTTATCGTATCATCAGTTAAATGTTACAAATTATGATGTCTCTCGTCCCAATGAAAACTCTTACCAAATATAACCCTATCCCCATACGTTATATATGAAAGTAGTCAAAATGAGAAGGAAATCTTGTTCAATACTGTGAGGCCTAAACCCTCTTGAAGCTCCCAGAAAAACAATGGAGAAAGGAAAAATGGTCATGGTGGCCGCCTTACAGAATGATTCAAATCTGCCTCATGAAATATTGGAAAAAATACTCAAAAACTTTTCTTATAGATTGCTTTCTCAATTCAAATGTGTCTCCAAATTCTGGAACTTTCTCTTAACAAGTCCCTCTTTCATACCCCCTCACCTCTCAGATTTCATCAAACATCATTCCTATGACCAAAGTATCATCCTCAAGCTCACTCTACCAAGACCTGAACCCAAAGACATCCGTAACATCACTTATGAAACCCACAAAATCTTTTCACTCTCCAGCAAAGACCCTTCTGCTTTTGTTGTTAACACCTCATTCCCAACAGATTCATCCATGTTTGGGTCCATGAAATTCAAAATTTCAGGTCACTGTAATGGGATATTGTGTTTGTCAATATACTATAGGCCATACAAGAAAAATGTTGTTTTATACAACCCTGCGACCAAACAATTCAAAATCCTTCCTGATTCAGTTATGTTGGAGGATGAATCTTCGTTTCCTGTGGCTGTTGGAATGGGTTATGATTCTAAGAGCGATGATTATAAGGTTGTGAGGATGATCTCAAAGGGTGATGAATATTGTACACAATATGGTATGGAGGAATATTCTCTCAACACTGATTCATGGAGACCACTACCAGTACTTGGTAAAGAAAATTTTGGTTCTAGAGGCTTTCCTATTGAAGATTACAGTTTTGCTTTGTTCTTTAAAGGGACTTATTATTGGTGGGCTACGCAATATTCATTGACAAAGATTCTAGGATTGAACATGGGAGACGACGAGGAGATTCGGCTGGTGCCGGAGCCGGAGCCAAAGCAGCCATGTAGACCTTATTATAAACAGCTAGCTGTGTGGAAAGAATCAATCTGTTTGATTTACTTGTACAGGGATGAAGATGATTTGAGGTTACGTAAGATTGACTTGTGGGTGATGAATAACATTAATGAGTTTGATGTTGGGCTGGTTTCATGGACCAAGATGAGGAGTCTAACAAATGTTCCCTTTGCAAGGGTTCATCCCTTGGTTTTCTGGAAGGGTAATGAGCTTCTTTTGCAGGCTAATTCTGGAGTGATAAAGTCTTACAATGTTGATACTGAAGAGGTTGTGAATGTGAAGGCAGAGGGATGCCCATTTCCAGTCTATGGTAGTGCTCAAGCAGTAAATTATGTAGCCACCCTTGTTCCAATCAAAGGGGGTGGTTACCTTGACTGATTTCATGCACTTTTTTTTAAGGGTTTGAAGGGTGCAATCCCTTTCCGAGACTTACAACACAAATATTTCACCTCTCATGACTGGTGTGTTTTTTCCATGCATGGTTTAAATTTTATGTTACTTCTTCCCCTTAGTGAGGTACATTTTAATTATATGGATATGCATTTTCTTTAGTTTGAGGGATTTGACTTTAACCTTGTTTTGATTATTTGATGTTTTTCAAGATGAGTGTGTGTGTGTGTGTGTGTTTCGAACCTTCAATGGACCTTTTTCTGGGTTATTTTAAGAGGAGGGGACTTGTTTTTGTTGGTAAAGAATGGGGGAGGAGAAGAGCAAACCATTGGAAGTTTATTTGTTCTTTTAATTTTGTGTTGGAGTGCTTCCCACACACACACATGATTCAAAAACATGTTTGCATCCTTATATTTGTAAGGAAATCTACTTTTAGGGTTTATGAAAAATTGGTAATGCAATATTAGATATCAATCACCAGCGGAACAACACACACACATATATTCATTAGGTATTTCATCATACTATAATACATATCGACAAAATGCAATTAATTAGGTCGAAATTTGTTGTCACTACCACTAATTTGCTGATAATCATCAACGATGGGGCAAGCCAATATTTTAATTTTGGTTTGGAGAAATATCTAACGCTGAATACCCGACAATTAGAGGTGAGGATTGAGCAGGTTGGGCAACCGATCTCTAGCCCATTGTTTGCCCATTTAATTTTAGATGGGCATGTATGGGTTTACCATATGCGAGCCTCAACCCATTTAAGCCCACACTAAATTTGTATGGGTCAAATGGGTGAGTCAAAAGGATAAACAAGGAAATCCACAATCGCTTAACCTATTTTTCTACTATTATATATTTTCAAATTTTAAACCAAAGTGAAATGTGACATTCACATATTAAAAGTGACTACCACATTATTTGCAATTTTGAACCAATGGTTATGTTATATAAAAAAACTTAAATTTAGACAATACCATAATAACATATTAAAAGTGATGTGTGTTAGAGCACACGTGTCTTGTTTCCTAGAGAGGGGTAGAGTTTTTATTTTTCACAATTAATGGTTAATTATTTTGATCAATTAAGGGAAATTTTTAAAATTAAAAAATTATGTAAATGGGTGGGTGTAAGTAACCCAAAGGTATGCCCATAGCCAACCCATTTTACTCTTCAATGGGTTGGGGTTTTTACCCTCCACATGAATTTTAAATGGCACAGATTTTAAATGGATAAAAAATGTGGGTGGTGGGTTAATCTATTTGGTTTTGGGTTTTTGCTCAGTCCTATTGACAACATCTCAAATGTGATTGCTTTAGGAGTGATAAAAAAATCGGAAATCTTCCTAAATTTTAAAGTCAATACATAAGGGATGATTTTCTGATAAAAATATAAGGGATGCTTTCTTTTTTATATACTCTACTTTATTTCTACCTTTTTATATTGAAATGCATTTATCTGTTTGGGTTTCCACCACCCTAGTCACCAAAATGTAGTGAGGATTGGAATGCTCTTCTTTTGTTTTTTTTATTGAGAATGTCATTGCCGATGCATATTTAAATATCTCAACTAAATATTTCCATTTTCTTGTAATCAAAATTTTCTTCACATCTCAAAAATGAGCTTGCATCTGGGGAGGCTAGCTAGCTGGTAAGTGAAATTTTTGTTGAAAATGATTTTTGTGAAATTATTGCTTAACCTATTTTTTGCCAAATATTCTTGCTTAACCTATGACACCACACATTATTGATGGTCTGTTCAATTTAATTACATTAAATCACTTCATTTAATAGGGGAGAAAACATTGCTGCCCAGTAAAATACGGGAGAGAAATTTAATTAATGAAAGGATAAGGTAATTTCAGAAAATAATAGAAAGACTAATGGAAAAAAAGACAAATAAAGTCATCTGAATATGTAAAAGGACAATTAAAGTTGCTAAATTTCCGAAAGGATAACTAATGTCACATATACTAAATTAACAACGATCTAGTGGTTAATAGGAATGAAGATATTTTTGTGGTTAATGAGAATGCTGCTTTGATCAATTGCTACGCTCTAATTGTTAATGTGGATGATGCAATGATTAAATATGCATGTTATTAATGAGGATGCTGCAGTGGTTAATTTAATATCTGTGACCTTTGTTGTCTTTTTGGAAATTTAGGGACCTTGATTGTCCTATTACATATTTAGAGGACTTTATTTGTCTTTTTCCTAAGATTAATTTATTGGATGTCATAGCTAGAGATTTCCCCGTTAGATTGAATAATGTTATAAAGTTTCCTCATTGGGCCAACCATAAACAGTGCAACATATTCAGGTTAGCTTAACAATTTTACATATTTTAAGCTTTAAAGTATTTTAATTTCAAATATAAGTTTTAGATTTATCAATACATATTTATAAAGTGAAAAAGGATCCTGCTGGAACAATTTTTTAGTGTTTATTATTAGCTGGACTTGCTCGCTAGAGATCTGCAGTTTTAAATGAAGCATAAAGAGTAGAACCGGGAATATAAGTCAAACCCGCGGGTTGAGTCCAGCAATCTGCGGGTTTCTACAGGGGTAAGAGTTGTTCAAATCTCAGCCCATATAAAACAGATCGTTTTAACCCAACCCATTCAACCCTTGGGTTAACAAGGGTCGCCCCAGCGGGTTGGCCGGCCAGCCTTATTTCTTTCTTTTTTAATCCTGAAAAGACAAAAGCCCAAAACCCATTCTCCAAACAAAAATCCATGAGTTCTAAAAAAACAAAGATTACCCAAAAAGTTACATTCATCCATTAAACTCCCAGCTTTTAAACTAGGCTGCCCATCTTTATTGTCTAAAAATTTTTAGTCGATTACATTCAACAATTAATTTTTAATTGGTATTGATATTATTATAATTTAGAATGTTTATATTTATATATGCATTTCACTATCACACAAGCAGTGACTACATCGCCCATATATTTTTTTGTCTTCAAAAATTTGTTTTTTTAAAGTGACAAGTTGGCGGGTTGACCATGTAACACTGCAGATTGGGTTTGAGTTGGTCAAATTTCTTTTTTTTTGATAATTTGGGTTGGTCAAATTTTAACCCACATAAAACAGGTTGTTCTGACCCTACCCATTTGACAATTGGGTTGAGACAGGCTGACTCATGACCCGCGGGCCAATCCAAATTCCCATCTCTAATAAAGTGTACCTTATTTTAATGACTCCATATCACACACAAACACACACATTATACTACTATTTCATTTATAGTACGAAATATTTTACTTCAATAAAAATAGAAACTAAATCTATCTAGTGTAAAATATATAAATTTCACTTATATCTCCTTTTGAAAATATATTTTTCTTTAATTTTAAATTCGTTACTTACAACAATGATTAATAAATGATTTATTTTCTAATCTAGCTAACACATAATTAATATTCATTTAGGACTTTCATTCATTATTGGAGTTCCCAAATTCAGTAATAATGTTTGTAAATAGTGGCAATACATTTTCTATTATCTAATTTATTATACGATTTAAATTAAGTAAACGACTCATGATTTCTATACAACAACCCATTTAACCTTTTTTTTTTTGGATAAACAACCCATTTAACCTCAACGTACGATTGAAAATTCGACAAAATCATTAAGGTTACTGCTTCACCAAAAAAAAGTATCTATTATATTATAAGTTATAAAATTCATATTATGATATCTCTCTTCTCAATGAAAATAATTTCGAAATATAACTCTTTCCCTTTTGAAAGCTCCCAGGCCAGATAAACAATGGAGAAAGACATGGACATGACCGCCCTTATTTTAATGGAAAGCGTAAACTTGTACGGTGAATAAATAAAGAAACGAAGGTTCTGTGTTGAAAAGGAAAATTAAGTCCTTTTACCATGACTTACTGAGTTGATAAACCTACACACATATATATATATATGTTATTTATTATTTTATCATTTCTTCTTCTCTTTTGTTTTGCTTTAATTAAAATAAACAAAATAACTTATTTATCTCAAAAATGGTTTGAACCATTCTTGTTTAACGTAAAGAAAACGAACTACATGAATTACACCCATGATTACCATTTCTTCCATTTTTTTTCTCGTCAATCATAAGAGTATGTGTCCGAGGCTCTATCATAATAATCAGTATCAATTAAATTTCTTTTTACTCTCCTTTCTTCTATTTTTATATGAATATTTGTGAGAAAATTTCCAGATGTATATGTGATTGCTATGTGCTTATAAACACCAAAGAAATTCTATTTGAATTTCTTATTGATTGTGGATCCACTTAGGGGACGCCCTAGTATTTGTTTTTGTGACCGTGGTGTTTGAGAAATTTACAATATTATCTGAACATTTTTTTCCTCTCATATTTTTTCTAATTATGCAGGATAAAAGAAAATGATTTTTTGCTTATTGTGCTGAAGTATTATTGGTTATAAATTTTATTTTTATCACTCATATTTTTGTAATACTTCAGATGTCATACACCAAGGTTGTAATTCTGATAGAATGGGAACAAGTAGGGTCATTTCATGTCTTCCAGAACCTACATATCATCACCGTTAATCACGTTGATCCACCTGCGCCAAATCCACCTTCAAGTCCTCCCTTTGATTTCAATGAGTTCTTTAGTCCAATTGAAAATGATTCTGTTAATCCTAATGAAGATCCTATGGTTTTAGCTAGTGTTTCAACACACAACTGTTATTCCAGAGTCAAATGATCCTGTGAATGAGTCCAATGATCCCGTGAATGAAGAGTCAGCGCCAAATAAGGTTTTATGGAAGATATTAGTAGTTCTAAGTATGGTGTGAGATAAATAAATAAAAGAAAATGGTGTGACATGTAAATAGTTCATGTATATGTGTGTTCTCTTTTGCTTATATGGTGTGTTTGTGTTTGTAAAATACCAATATAAATAAAGTGTGGTTGTTTGTAATGGTGTTAGTTTTTTTATTTTCTTTTACGCATTAGATGATTTATTTTTTTATCAGTCATGTTTTAAATGATAGAAATCCTAAATTCATAAATAATAGAATTATATTGTACTAAATATTGAGGTGTGTTGATGAGATAGGAGTACACCATCATATTGTAATATTATCCAATTTTAACAGTTGTGGGATTTTAATAATTATTTAATATGAAAAGCAAATAAATGTAAAGGCATGGATAATAGAACTCGTATTATTTAGGAATTAGGATCATAATAACTAACAAGCACTAAAGATGGGGTTCTTAGTTACTACATTTGCTATATATAGATGTTATATTTTTTTCTTTGGTTTGAACGCTTCTTTTTTTTTTTGATAAGATTTGAACGCTTCTTTTTACTTGTGTATACTGGATATTGTTTTGTATCACAAATCGTTAAAATCATTTGAAATATTGGAATGGTCTATTATTAAATAAAATATCAATTTAAATATTTTTTTATTATTTCCTAAATAAATGATTTTCCTTATAAAAATAATTGGAACAATTTATTTTAAGAAGTTCTACGTGGCTTTACTATAATGAATCATTTTGATTATTAAACTAAAATAAAAATGATATTTTTAAACTTAAATCATCTTGATTATTTAATTGGAAAAAACTTACCTCAAGTACTTGACCTCAATTATATTCATTACCCAATAAGAATTTGACACATGTCCAACTTACCCCATACACAACTAACACATGGAGGAGAGAGAAAAGAAGGAGAAAGTTGTGTGGGTTAGTTGGACATGTGTCAAATTCTTATTGGTTTACTGGATGTAATTGAGGTCAAGTACTTGAGGTAAGTTTTTTCCTATTTAATTAAGGGTCTGTAAATAGTAATGAAAAAAATATATAATTAATAAAGAAAGAAAAATAAAAAAAATGAAGGGGTTTTACAATAATAATAAGCTAACCTAAAACGAAAGTAAGTAAAAATGTAAATAAAGGGGAAAAGAAGAGAAAACGCGTTAGTTTGAGGTAATAAAAATAGTATTTTTTTAAATAAAAAATAATGATGATGAAACCAATAAAAAATAAAAAGAAATTAAAATAACAAAGGTAAATGAAAAGAAAACAAGTTAGTTTGAGAAATAGGGAAAGTTTTGGGCAAATAAATAAATTAAATAAATAAACAAATTAAACTGAAAGTAGCATAACATATTTTATTATTTCAAACGGCTGCGAAATTTAAACTGCAAGTCTGCAACAAACTTGAACAAAAAATACTAAATGCAAAAATAGTGGGAGAATAATTCTCCTGGAAAAAAGGAAAGTGAAACTAACTTAAAATATAGTCATTTTCTCTTAGGAGAAGAACGAATCTGTGTGGTGGACTGGTGGGTGCTCATGAAAGTATCCGTTTAATGCAGGTTCTATTTGTAGAGCAAATTAGAGATATTAATTATGAACTACAAAACCAAACGAAAGTTCACTACAAATCTTCTTTAAGTTCAACCATCAATCATTTGCTCTGCAATCTGCAATGCAACTTGATTAGGAGTATTGTTAAGAGTTCTCTTCCATAGTTTCAACAGGATGTCCTTATATTGAGAAAATGTGAGGCCCGGTTTCTCTTCCTTCAATATAGGAAGCTTAGCGTCTTCGAAGACCATGAAGGAGGCCTTAAGGCGTCTCTCGGGATGCCTATCAATAGGCTGTTAGAAATATTAGGATCATATTAAATGGGTTGTATCTTGTAAGTGGTTAGTGACCCTATTGCCTATATAAAGGGTCTTAACCTAAACATTTTAGTGTGTGAGATTTATGAGAGTCTACACCAAGAGGGAGAGTTAACTTGGTCTCTCTCCTCATTACCCTAGTGTTAGGGATTTGTTTTGTAAATCCAATTCCTCAATGAGGAGTGGTCATCACCTCTATGAGGGATGTTTTGATCTAGTCCATGAGGATTAGAATATTGTTGTTGTTTTTGTATTCTTCTTCATCATCTATCAATATAAAGATTTGTTTAATTCTTCATCTTGTTCTCTTTCCCTACCGATTTGTCAACATGGTATCAGAGCACGCCCCTCAAGTTGACACTACTTAAACTTATGAAAGTGTCAACTTGTCAATACAAACAATAGGGTTTAGTGAATTAATTAGATCGAGTTCTTTTGATCTTATAAAAAAAATGGAAGACAATTTCCTCCGTTTGTCTTCAAAAAGACATTCGTTTAATCTTTCTCTTCATCATTTTCTTCAAGTTAATCTTCAATACATTGTTCTTCATCTTAGTCTTCAATATTATGATATTCCGCAGCAGAACTCATGAAACACTTCTTACAAAGCCATAACACGCATTAACAAGACATTGATCTTTACATCACCATTTACATGACCGATGTTTCATTTACAATCTTGCATTCTAGCAACCAACGTTCGAATTGTTGTACCATGCAAATATCAATTGTATCTATAACAAACTAATAATGGTAACTTGCCTCATCAAACTTCTTGCACTGGACTCTTATAATTATTTCATCCATTAAACCAATATGCAATATAATGTGGTTATACTTTCATCCCAATTTCCATCACGTACCTGCTGAATAAACAGATTCACCACATATGAGTTCATAAGCACTCCAAACTCGTCCTCTAAGCACACTCAATTCTTTATATAACCAAAAATTTCAACACTTCATAACACTCATTTATCCCATTCATATCTTTCAAGAGAATGTGAAACAATGGTTTCTTTGAATCGGAATTGCAACAGCAAATAAAGAAAGTGGTAGGAGAGATCTTCAAAGTAAGGATGAATTCTTTGGATTGAGAGCACTTCTTGAACAATCTTTGTTGATTGACTTTGATTTGAAGGAATGGTTGAATTGCATAAAAAGAAGAAGAATCGGGTTTTTGTCTTCAAGATACTTCATACGAAAATCTTTAAAGTCAGATATGATGATTTGAGTTATGTAGTGAAACACAACACGGTGGATGAATTTGGGTAGGAGGATCTTGAATAAATGTATTGGACTTGGATTTGCTTGGAATGTGCACCTCAAATCTTGATTTCACGACATACCACAATCCCAAATAGCAAAGACTCAATATTGCTTAATAATGATGCAAAACCTGAATTCTTGATGAAGATTTGATGACTTCTTGGACGATAAACATTAAAACTTAATATCAACTAAAGAAGATGATGAAGATGACTTAATAACTCAGATTTGCTCTGATACCATGTTGACAAATCGGTAGGGAAAGAGAACAAGATGAAGAATTAAACAAATCTTTATATTGATAGATGATGAAGAAGAATACAAAAACAACAACAATATTCTAATCCTCATGGACTAGATCAAAACATCCCTCATAGTGGTGATGACCACTTCTCATTGAGGAAATGGATTTACAAAACAATCCCTAACACTAGGGTAATGAGGAGAGAGACCAAGTTAACTCTCCCTCTTGGTGTAGACTCTCATAAATCTCACACACTAAAATGTTTAGGTTAAGACCCTTTATATAGGCAATAGGGACACTAACCACTTACAAGATACAACCCATTTAATATGATCCTAATATTTCTAACATAGGCAACCTTTTAACTAAACTCATATGAGCAATAGCATCTTCCACCGTTCGAGCATCAACGATGGAATCGTCGCGATTAGCATTCTTCACAAGCACCGTCCTCGCGTACTCCTCCTGCACGGCCGTACGAGTCTGTCGCTTCATAGCCTCCTCCGCCTTCTTCTGCATCTCCGCCTCGCGCCGCCTCTGCAGCTCAGCCTTCGTTACCTTCGGAGCCGAAGCGAAAGCACTATTGCCTTTCTTGTCATGCTTTTTCAACGACTCGTCAATTTCCATCTCCTCCAGCTCCTCCAAGCACTACAAGAAAATAGTAGGCTAGTCACGTGGGGTATGTAGCGCATGGGGCAAGAGTGACAAAATCAACTTTGTTTGTCACGTATGACTTCCCCAAACGTGACACAAACTGGAATGGACTTTCTTTGTGGCGCATGGACATGTTTGTGCGTCACAAACTTGACACAAACGTGACACACAAACTTAAATTTAAATTTTTTGTGGCGCATGGGCTTTCTTTGTGGCGTATGGATCCATACGCCACACATATGACTTCCCAAACATGTTTGTGGCGTATGGATCCATACGCCACAAACATGTTTGGGAAGTCATATGTGTGGCGTATGGATCCATACGCCACAACTTCCCCAAACATGTTTGTGGCGTATGGATCCATACGCCACACATACCCTCCACTTTCTGTAAAAAATTTAAATTTTTTCCCTCCACTCTTCCCACTTTCTCCCTATATAAACTTCACTTCTCTCACATTTTCTCCTCCCCACTCTCTATTTTTTCCTACTCTCTCCCCACTTTCTTTTCTCCTCTTCCTCTACTCCATTATTTTCCTCCTCTTCACTTCCATTCTTCATATTTAATTTCTCATTTAACTAATTATACTTAATTTTTTTTGCAGGCTCATTGTTTAAATCTTCCACAATCTAAGGTATACACTTTATCATTCGTTAATACTTTGTTTTTTTTCTCATTCATTATAATTCAAATTCTTTTATTTCACTATAATACTAGATTTTAATTATTTTTCCCTCTACTCCCTCTACTTCAAACACTCTCTTTCCTTCTTTCTAATTATTATCTCCTATTTTTTTATTTTTTTAAAACCTGCTTCCTCGGCAAGCTGCAGTTTTTTTTATTTTCACTGCACCTTATGTCGCGCATGGGTTATGCGCGACATGATTTTATTGCATTAAAATTATGTGGCGTATGATACGTGACACAAGTTTGTTACGCCTCGATTTGTGGCGTATGGATCCATACGCCACAAAAAAATTTCCTACGCCACATACTTCACAAATTTCACCATTTTCAAACGTGACTAGCAGGCATTTGTTTTGTAGTGAAGCGGCGAGCCTCCGCGCGTTTAGCGGCTGCTTCAGCTTTTTTCTCGGCCTCTTCCTCACGCTTCTTGGCAGCACGTGATTTGCAACCTTCAGTTTCACTTGAATGTCGTTCCTTTCGTTCGAATCCGGTGGCGCTCTTGCAAGCCATGGCGGCATCGTCGCGGGTGGTTTCTTTGCTGTAATACTTTGGACTTTAAAAAATGTTGTCAATTACAGTATTTATATACTTCAAATTCTTTTTGTATGAATACATATATCAAAATTATAGTTTGTTGTGTATCCTGCGAGATTTTTTCCACATAATATTCCCTATTGAAAATATGTATTTTTCTTTTTGTTTATCATAAAAATATATATTTTTCTATCCGGGATAGTCATTCGAAAGAATCGAAACACACAATCTTTTGAAATTCGAACCTCATGGATCATTCGCTTCCACTTTTATTGAACCAAACCTCATAACGTATTAAATTTTTTGATAAAAAAATAAGGTTAAAGTATGTTTTTGGTCCCTTAACTTTGAAGAAAATCATGTTTTGGTCCCTTAACTTTGGAAAGTGTGTTTTTAGTCCCTTAACTTTGGACAAAATCATCTTTTAGTCCTTTAACTTTGAAAAATGTGTTTTTAGTCATTTTAAATTCAGTTAAAATATGTTTTAATCCCTTAACTTTCCACAAAGTTATGTTTTAGTCCCTTAGCTTTGAAAATTAAGGGATCAAAAAATACTTTATCCTGTTTTGAAAGGACCAAAACATCATTTTGTTTAAAGTTAAGGGACTAAAAACACACTTTTTAAAGTTAAGGGACCAAAAAATACACTTTCTCCAAAGTTAAGGGACCAAAAACACACTTTTCAAAGTTAAGGGACCAAAACATGACTTTCTCCAAAGTTATGGGACCAAAAACATACTTTAGCCAAAAAATAACGTATTAATTTTTAGTTCCAAAAAAAAAGAACCAAACCTTTTTTTTTAATCAGAAGAACCAAACCTTATTTTTTATCAGAAGAACCAAACCTCATAACTACTTTTTTTTAATTGAACCTCATAATTACTTTACAGCCCTATACATACACCCTTTTTTTATCAGAACTATACATTCACCATTGGGAGTTAATAAAATTAACTTATTAAAAATCTAAACTTTTATTTCAAAATAATACCTTGTTGAATAGACTAATAAGTTGCTTTCTTTCTTTCTTTTTTTGACAATAGACTAAGTTGCTTTCTTTTTTTTTTTTGGTAAAAGATTAAGTGCCTGTTTGGATACATTTCCAAAAGCTATTCTGGCCCCCAAACCTAGGTTTCACACTAAGGCATCCAAACACTCAATTTTTTTGGATAAGCTATTTTGAGAAGAAAAGCTATTTTGGGTTCCAAAAACTATTTTGAGAAAAACTACATTTTTCTCCTTAAAGTTTCGATCTCTCATTTAGGAAAGACACTTATTTCAAATAAAAGAAACATGAAAAGCTATTCATCATAACTATTTTTCAGAAAAACTATATTCTACTCAAAATTTATTCTTAAAATTTATTCTCAAAAAGCTTAATTCAAACACTCTCATTTCATCAAAAGCTATTTTTCAGAAAAGCTATTCTACTAAAAAGCTATTCTCAAAAAGCAATTTTCCCATAAGCTATTCTCCAGAAGCTGAATCCAAACAGGCACTAAGTTGCTTTCTATGTTATAAAAAAACAAAGAAAATATGGAAAGAGCATCAAGAAATACTATTCAAATTCAAAATAATAACCGTTAGGTCAAGTTAGGTTATGATATAATATATATATATATATATATATATATATATATATATATATATATTAGCAAATAACAAAGACATTTTATAATAAAAAAATAAATGTTAGAAAAAAAGGTGAGGACAACAAGAAATATAATTCAAATTCAAAATTCAATAATAACCAGAAAAAAAATGGAGAGTACCAATAAATACAATTTAAAATTTGAAATAATAACCGCTAGAAAAAAAATTGATATGGTAAAAAGAAATACAATTCAAAATTCAGAATAACATCAATGTGTAAATTTTTTATGTGCACGAAAAATTATGATTTGGCCGAAAAATATTGTTGAGAGATAATCGCGTAGTTAGTTTCTCTATTGTTATTCTTATAGGAGGAAGCCTGCATGTTCTGGCGATAACCCTACCAGTACTACCTCTACATTAGCGTCTAAACCCTTGCTCAGAAAATATGGAGACGAAGGAGAATAAGAAGGCAAAAGCCTCCGTACCCTCTCTGCCTCAAGAAATGTTGGCGGAAATTCTTTCAAAGCTTCCATACAGATCATTATGCCAATTCAGGTGCGTGAATAAGTTTTGGAACAATCTCATAACAAGTCCGCCTTTGTTACCCCCTCACCTCTCACATTTCATCAAACTTCATCCCCACGACAGTGTCATCGTGGGACAACAGTTTACTTGCCCCATTTTTGTGGGAAACTATGAACTCTTATCACTCTCTAGCAAGGATTTTTCTGTTTCTGATACCTTGTTCCCCAGAGCAGACATTTTTTTGGCGAAAAGAATTAATATTTTATGTCACTGTAATGTCATACTGTGTTTGTCAGTTTCAAAATATAGGTTTGGCAAGAGGGACTATTTTTTGTATAACCCAGCGTCTAGGCAAATCAAATTCCTCCCCAGCCCACTTATTTTGGATGATGGTGCATTGTATATTCCAACCGTTGGAATGGGCTATGATTCTAAGAGTGATGATTATAAGGTTTTAATGACACACAAGCATGGTGTTGAGGAATATTCTCTCAACGCTGATTCATGGACACCACGGGTTTATGATGAAAGTAATTGCTTTTCGGCCAATGACTCGGTTTTGTTCTTTGAAGGTACTTATTATTGGTTAAGTCGTCATGAGAGAGCTAATAATGCCAGGTGGATAGTGCTTCTGTCATTAAGAATGGGAGATGGTGTTTTCCGCCGAGTCAGGCTGCTAAAATTGAGGGGTGGAATTTATGATGCAAAACTTCTTGTGTGGAAACAATCGATCTGTTTGATTTCGTGTTCTTTTGATATTAAGGAAAAAAGGAATATGTCCGAGATTGAGATTTGGGTGGATAATATTAATAGCAATAATGAACCTGGAAGTTGGGAGCTTTCATCCACCAAGAAGCGGCTTATGGTGGAAGTTCCTTTCTGGATGGTTAAACCCTTGGTTTTCTGGAAGGGTAATGAGCTTCTTTTGAAGATAATGGGTGAAGGGATCAAGTCTTACAACGTTTTTACCAAAGAGATTAAGGATATTAAGTCAGGAGGCCTTCCATTTGTAACAGCTAATAATATTCAAGCCTTGAACTATGTAGCTACCCTTGCTGAAATTAAGCGGGCGGGTAGTTACCTACATTGGCCAAATCCACTGTAAATTTTGTTTATGTAAATATAAATGAGTCTTTATAGATATAAAGGAGATCCAAGTATTACTGACCATTTCTTCCTGTAGTGATCCGATGGGTTTTTTTTTTTTTTTTTGGGGGGGGGGGGGGAATAATTTTAATTTCTCTCACAACAACTCTTGTCGTCCTGTTGATACCTCATGTACCGATACAGACATTTTTAGACCAAAAAATTCAATATTACAGGTCATTGTAACGGGATAATTTGTTTGACCATACTCGACTATTTTGATATTGACATTATCTTGTATAACCCAGCGACTTCATGTTAGAAATATTAGGATCATATTAAATGAGTTGTATCTTGTAAGTGGTTAGTGGCCCTATTGCCTATATAAAGGGTCCTAACCTAAACATTTTAGCGTGTGAGATTTATGAGAGTCTACACCAGGAGGGAGAGTTAACTTGGTCTCTCTCCTCATTACCCTAGTGTTAGGGATTTGTTTTGTAAATCCATTTCCTCAAATGAGGAGTGGTCATCACCTCTATGAGGGATGTTTTGATCTAGTCTATGAGGATTAGAATATTTTTGTTGTTTTCATATTCTTCTTCATCATCTATCAATATAAAGATTTGTTTAATTCTTCATCTTGTTCTCTTTCCCTACCGATTTGTCAACATGGTATCAGAGCAAATCTGGGTTATTGAGCCATCTCCATCTTCTTCTTCAGATGATATTGAGTTTTAATGTTTATCGTCCAAGAAGTCATCAAATCTTTATCAAGAATTCAGGTTTTGCATCATTATTAAGCAATATTGAGTCTTTGCTATTTGGGATGGTGGTATGTCGTGAAATCAAGATTTGAGGTGCACATCCCAAGAAGCAAATCCAAGTCCAATACATTTATTCAAGATCCTCCTACCCAAATTCATCCACCGCGTTGTGTTTCACTACATAACTCAAATCATCATATCTGACTTTAAAGATTTCGTTGAAGTATCTTGAAGACAAAAAAGCCCGATTCTTCTTCTTTTTATGCAATTCAACCCTTCCTTCAAATCAAAGTCAATCAACAAAGATTGTTCAAGAAGTGCTCCCAATCCAAAGAATTCATCCTTACTTTGAAGATCTCTCCTACCACTTTCTTTATTTGTTGTTGCAATTCTGATTCAAAGAAACCATTGTTTCACATTCTCTTGAAAGATATGAATGGGATAGATGAGTGTTGTGAAGTGTTGAAATTCTTGGTTATATAAAGAATGGAGTGTGCTTAGAGGACGAGTTTGGAGTGCCTATGAACTCATATGTGGTGAATCTGTTTATTCAGCAGGTACGTGATGGAAATTGGGATGAAAGTATAACCACATTATATTGCATATTAGTTTAATGGATGAAACAATTATAAGAGTCCAATGCAAGAAGTTTGATGAGGCAAGTTACCATTATTAGTTTGTGATAGATACAATTGATATTTGCATGGTACAACAATTCGAACGTTGGTTGCTAGAATGCAAGATTGTAAATAAAGCATCGGTCATGTAAACGGTGATGTAAAGATCGATGTCTTGGTAATGCGTGTTATGGCTTTGTAAGAAGTGTTTCATGAGTTCTGCTGCGGAATATCATAATATTAAAGACTAAGATGAAGAACAATGTATTGAAGATTAACTTGAAGAAAATGATGAAGAGAAAGATTAAACGAATGTCTTTTTGAAGACAAACGGGGGAAATTGTCTTCCATTTTTTTTACAAGATCAAAAGAACTCGATCTAATTACTTCACTAAACCCTATTGTTTGTATTGACAAGTTGACACTTTCATAAGTTTAAGTAGTGTCAACTTGAAGGGGCGTGTTAGAAATATTAGGATCATATTAAATGAGTTGTATCTTGTAAGTGGTTAGTGGCCCTATTGCCTATATAAAGGGTCCTAACCTAAACATTTTAGCGTGTGAGATTTATGAGAGTCTACACCAGGAGGGAGAGTTAACTTGGTCTCTCTCCTCATTACCCTAGTGTTAGGGATTTGTTTTGTAAATCCATTTCCTCAAATGAGGAGTGGTCATCACCTCTATGAGGGATGTTTTGATCTAGTCTATGAGGATTAGAATATTTTTGTTGTTTTCATATTCTTCTTCATCATCTATCAATATAAAGATTTGTTTAATTCTTCATCTTGTTCTCTTTCCCTACCGATTTGTCAACATGGTATCAGAGCAAATCTGGGTTATTGAGCCATCTCCATCTTCTTCTTCAGATGATATTGAGTTTTAATGTTTATCGTCCAAGAAGTCATCAAATCTTTATCAAGAATTCAGGTTTTGCATCATTATTAAGCAATATTGAGTCTTTGCTATTTGGGATGGTGGTATGTCGTGAAATCAAGATTTGAGGTGCACATCCCAAGAAGCAAATCCAAGTCCAATACATTTATTCAAGATCCTCCTACCCAAATTCATCCACCGCGTTGTGTTTCACTACATAACTCAAATCATCATATCTGACTTTAAAGATTTTCGTTGAAGTATCTTGAAGACAAAAAAGCCCGATTCTTCTTCTTTTTATGCAATTCAACCCTTCCTTCAAATCAAAGTCAATCAACAAAGATTGTTCAAGAAGTGCTCCCAATCCAAAGAATTCATCCTTACTTTGAAGATCTCTCCTACCACTTTCTTTATTTGTTGTTGCAATTCTGATTCAAAGAAACCATTGTTTCACATTCTCTTGAAAGATATGAATGGGATAGATGAGTGTTGTGAAGTGTTGAAATTCTTGGTTATATAAAGAATGGAGTGTGCTTAGAGGACGAGTTTGGAGTGCCTATGAACTCATATGTGGTGAATCTGTTTATTCAGCAGGTACGTGATGGAAATTGGGATGAAAGTATAACCACATTATATTGCATATTAGTTTAATGGATGAAACAATTATAAGAGTCCAATGCAAGAAGTTTGATGAGGCAAGTTACCATTATTAGTTTGTGATAGATACAATTGATATTTGCATGGTACAACAATTCGAACGTTGGTTGCTAGAATGCAAGATTGTAAATAAAGCATCGGTCATGTAAACGGTGATGTAAAGATTGATGTCTTGGTAATGCGTGTTATGGCTTTGTAAGAAGTGTTTCATGAGTTCTGCTGCGGAATATCATAATATTAAAGACTAAGATGAAGAACAATGTATTGAAGATTAACTTGAAGAAAATGATGAAGAGAAAGATTAAACAAATGTCTTTTTGAAGACAAACGGGGGAAATTGTCTTCCATTTTTTTTACAAGATCAAAAGAACTCGATCTAATTACTTCACTAAACCCTATTGTTTGTATTGACAAGTTGACACTTTCATAAGTTTAAGTAGTGTCAACTTGAAGGGGCGTGTTAGAAATATTAGGATCATATTAAATGAGTTGTATCTTGTAAGTGGTTAGTGGCCCTATTGCCTATATAAAGGGTCCTAACCTAAACATTTTAGCGTGTGAGATTTATGAGAGTCTACACCAGGAGGGAGAGTTAACTTGGTCTCTCTCCTCATTACCCTAGTGTTAGGGATTTGTTTTGTAAATCCATTTCCTCAAATGAGGAGTGGTCATCACCTCTATGAGGGATGTTTTGATCTAGTCTATGAGGATTAGAATATTTTTGTTGTTTTCATATTCTTCTTCATCATCTATCAATATAAAGATTTGTTTAATTCTTCATCTTGTTCTCTTTCCCTACCGATTTGTCAACACTTCACAGTTCAAATTCCTCCCCGACTCAGGTATACGTGGCTATATAAGACTGTCTACTCTAGGTGTTGGAATGGGGTATGATTCTAGGAGAGATCATTATAAGGTTGTGACTTGTGAGTATCAAGGACACGGGTTTGGAGGAATATTCTCTCAACACTGATTCATGGAGATCACTGAATAATAAGAGTATCATTCAACATAGGGCCATTGACCTAAATTAATTGGGAGAAAGCTATATCCCATTCAGGTTTACTAGATAGAAGACTAAACTATATAGCCCTAGCAAGAGGACATGTAAAAAAGAGATGTTAAGAGATTCCATTTTGTTATCACATCCAAATGTGTAAAATTGGTGAGTAATATGCAAACGATGAAAAAAAATATTCTGTTTACTTTTCTACGTGTATGTTATTATAAACAAAAGAACGTTCAATACGGAAGACGTGGTATTAAATATTAATTGATAGAAAGAAGTTTCATGCCCAAATTTTACTTTCAAGAGGAATTGATTCCTCATTGTCCTGTCTTATTGTGTCTAAGCCGTTGCCCAATACCCTCTTTGATTCGTTTGGCCTCTAACTTTCAAAAGGAATGGATCCCAACTCTTCAACCAATTCCACAAAAAGTGTTTTCTATTTCTCCTAAAAATATTATACACGTACGGCCTTTCAATTAACTTTTTTGACCTAAACATTCGATTCATGTAGCATATGAGAAAAACTTAAACGAAGGAAATTTATTTCATTGCTTAGTGAACCAACTAGGACAGGAAAAAGACCTTAAACCCATTTATGGTGAGATATGAGACCAAATATTTTTCTGGCCAAAATGGTGAGACCAAATAGGCACATCATTTATCAACTATTTTGATGGAATTGGAATTTCCTTCTTCAAACCCCAAATATCGTCATCCCAAACAACATCACCGTACAGCGCAGTGAAAGCAGCTTCATCCTGAAATGGAATCCAAATAGAACCCCAAGACATTAGCTCATCAGAGAAATCGCAAATACAAGGCCAAACGACGTCGTCTTCGTTCCAACTTGACCAATTGATAACGTTTCCTTCATCCTGCTTCTCTTCTTTATTCTTCTTCACCTCCTCATTCTTCTCTTCTTTCTTCTTCATAACCTCCTCATTCTCTTCCTTCTCACGTGTCATATATTGATCAGCTTTGCTCTTAGCTTTCTTCTTCGCCATGGCCGCCACTTCTGCAGCTTCAAACCTTTCACACTCTTAACTCTATGCCTTTTCATGGTTATTCTCTTGTACTTGTGAGCCTAGTGAGATGAAAAGGGTGCAAGAGTATTGTTGGTATTTATATGGGGGGTTAGATTTTGGTGTTTGGCAGAAGAAGAGGATAGAGAGGAAGTACTATAGAATATTATTGGTGACGTTGAAACGTCAGCGTTGATTTTGGGATATGTGTTGCCGCTGTTTTGTTGGAAGAGTAAAATTAGTTTGCAACTTGATGGCTTCTCGTGGCTCCACGGATCCAATGTTGAAGTCATTTTCTTCATACGGTCACGTGTTGCCAACGTTCTCTGAATTCTCCCATGTTCGGGGGCCATGGCCAGGTACAAAGAAGGATGGATATGTGTTTTTTAATTATTTGAAAACAAATATATACAAGAAATTTTGATAAATTAAAGATAATTTTTTGTATGAACCCGTGTACCGACCAATAACAACTAAACATGTAAGCTCTTATGTAAAGTATCTAATTTGACTTGATATCTTAAAAAATCTAACTAAAATGTTAAAAATTTTTCAAATGGCATGTTTTCAATGTTTTATTTTAAAGATTGAAAAACAATATTGTTATTAGTTAGTTAAATTTTTTATAATCATGTCAAATTAAAAATTACACGTAAGACCTTACATGTTTATTTGTTATTGGTCAGACCACAGATGAAGAGGTGCACCGAGTTCAAGCAAGAATTTTTTTGAATTAAAATGTGAAATAAAATGAATGATAATAAAATAAAAAAAATTCCATCAAAACCAAGAATAATATATTTTTATGTCTTAATGTTTACACCTTTAATTAAAGGTCTGTCATTAAAATATTAATTCCCAATTATATTATATTTATAATCCGTCTAAGTGATGAAGTAGTGTGCGCGCAACTTGGTTTACCCACAGAAAGGTTCTGCGGGATCTTACTTTCAAGTATTATATTTGACAATAAGGACTTTTGATGAGGGAATTTTCAATCAACTTGACAAGATAAAATCAAATAAAATGTGGGTTTTTATGCAAAAATAGTGCTATGGATCGCATAATGATAAACGTTATGGGGTTGGCGTATTTTATATGTAAAGGGTTCTCCCTCTTAACATGTTTATCTTTTTAGGATGAGGTTGTTCTTTTTATCGATCTTATGATCACTATGTGTGTGTATTGTTGATAGTACGAAATTTATAAGGATAATATACGAAATTTGAAATTTAAACTGGGTGGCAATTAGTGTGAGAAACTTATAAGTCCCACATTGCCTAAATCAAAGATAGGCTAAGGGTATATATATGAGTTGAGTTTTCACCACATTGGCTTAAGCTTTTGTGGTGGAATGACAAGATTAATATAATGTACTCTTAGTTCTAAATTTTAACATGGTATCAGAGCCACTCGATCGATGGGACCCACGAAAAAAAAATACACAAAGCCCAACAAAAAAATGAAGATAGCCCAACAAAAAAATGAAGATCGACCTAGGGACTGACCCTAAAAAGAGTACAGCCCAGGCAGACCTGAAGGACCGACCTAAGAAAAAAAGAAAAAGGCGGCCCAGGCAGACCTGAAGGACTGACCCAAAAAAGGAGTACAGTCCAGGCGAAAAAGAATGAAAAATAAAAAAGAAAAATAAAAAGAAAAGAAAGTAGGGTGAATGTGAGAAACTCATAAGTCCCACATTGCCTAAATCAAAGATAGGCTAAGGGTATATATATGAGTTGAGTCTCCACCACATTTGCTTAAGCTTTTGAGGTGGAATGACAAGACTAATATAATGTACTCTTAGTTCTAAATTCTAACAATTGGCATTGTTATGACTTATTATGAGTATCATAGGAATTTGCGATGCGATTTTTAAAATCAATATGTTTTCTAATTTTTATTTTCAATGATTGGACACGTCACCTAATATTTTTTTATGACATGAATAGTGTATGTTAAAAATTATATAAATATATACGGTATTCTATAATTTTTTAATCAAAATAGGTTATTTTGTATCCTCTAAAAAGAACCTTTAGGGATATTTCCCAGGTCGTCACTCTTTTATATCAAGAACTATTTTCATAAAAGAATAATAATATGTGATATAAATACACGCAAAAAATCATCATATTATGTCTGCTCTATAAAGTTTTCTCTGAATTATTGTAACAAAAGCTTTTCCATCCGTAAATAAGGGTGACATTGAATTGAATCTTAATTATAGGTTTTTCCCTCTATAAATTTGTAATACATAAAGTTCAAGAGATGAGTTTGGTTCACACACAATCCAATGACAAAGCTCCTTACTCATAATCTATTGGATCCTATCCATATTTGCCCCCATCCTCATTCTATGTTTATGATATAATTCTGTACTCCCTTCACTCTAAAATACTCTATTGGTCTTAAATATAAGATTTAATTGACTTTTTTTTTTGTAGATATTAAGGTTATAAAATATGTTACTAAATTATGACATATTTGATATATTTTTATATTAGTCATTAGTTTATAGGTTAAATAAACTAGTTTAAGAGGAAAAATTAGGTAAATAAATTTATAATTGACTTATATTTTACTTTTTTTAGGATTTTAAAAACTGGAGGGAGTATAAGTGAACATGATAATTAAGTGGGAGAAGCCTTTTGGGTGCGCGCGCGATCGGCTGTGTTTTTTATTCTGGGTACTAGTGGGCTGTGCTTCTTGAAGGAGTTGAGCAATGGGAGTTAGGGTACTGTTAAGGGTGTTTATAGGCTTGGGCTATTTTTCCTAAACAAACGGATTGATTTTGAGGCTGCTATTTTTATGAATAAATAGTTTTCCCCATTTGCCATTTGTCATTTGCCATTTGCTTACAATGCAATTTTTATAAATGAATGAATGACTGTATGTGGATGAAATGTTTAAGAATTTTGCATAAGTATAATACTCCCTCAGAGTCGATTATAAATTATAGCAATATATTTTAATTATGATAAGTCAATTATATTATGATATACAGGTTTAATTATGATAAGTAAATTATGGTAAATTAATTATGATAAGTTAATTATGATATTTTGTGATTGGACATGTCATATTATACTATGATAAGTTAATTATATTATGATAAGTTAATTATGTTATTTTGCTTACAATGCAATTTTAATTATGTCCATCCGTAATTAATTTGGAAATAGTTACGATTATTATAGTTAATCCTTAATATGATATGTCCATCCTTAATTATGAGTATGATTATGTTATTTAGGACCGGAGGGAGTATTATTTACCATTCGAATGATATAATGAGAATCCAAAATTATTTTTACGCATTTTATTTATTATTTCTCATTGATTGGCTTCTGAGTTTTTTAAGTTTTATATGTATAAATAATTGATAATTACAAAATATGAATGTGTATTCAAAAATTATTTTTTATAATTAAAATGTGTGCATATATTATGATATATTTTAATTAAATTATATTATTCTAATCGTTACCCCAGAGTCAATTCATGATTGAACCTTTGAGTCACTAATGACCCACTGCTTTAGTTGTTCTTGTCTCCAATTTGAGTTTCAATAAATTGTTTATCTGACTCATAATCTAGCATATAAACTAATAATATGTAACATATATTAAGAATTTAAGATTAAATGGCTTAACAAGCTTTATTATTAATTTTTCATAAAAACTCTTGATTATATATGAAATTGATTACTATAAAAAAATACTCTATAAAAGTCAAATAGATCGTGTGTGTGTATATATATATATTATATATATATATATATATATATATATATATATATATATATATATATTATGAAACACTATTTTGAATGATTTTTTTTTATTTGACACTCAAGTGTTGTAATGTGTGCCATTAAAGTTTTAACTTTTCAACTATACCTCGGCAAAAATTTGGCCAATTAACTTTTTTAACATTAACTTACGATTTTTCTTAGATTTTAGAAATCACCTTTCATCATGTGCTCCAAATTGAAGATAAGTTTTAATGAAACAAAATTTAGTTATTTGACATTAAAAGTTTTCAATTGAGCTGTAATGGTTTAAATTTTTTAATAAAAATGAAAAAAGTAGGAAAAACTATTTCCAGCCATTCTTTTTTTTGTCTTGATTTGGGCGGCAAGAAAATTCATTTCGTTTTTCTGCACTGAAGTAAAAATCTCTTTACTTCTATAAGTCAGCTGTGAAGTGAGCGGTCCCTCAATAGGAGGGTTTTTCTCTCATCTAAGGAGAGACTGTGGTGCCATCGTTACGAGTGGCTGAGTGTGTCCGGCGGTCACCCACTGTGACCGGCTGAGTAAAAATCCCTCCTTTCTATATCTACTCTAGGTATAGGAGGTAACGAGTGATTATACAGTCACCCACTGTGGCTGAGAGAGAGCGTGTGAGGTTCTTTTTCCCTGTGAGAGAAGGAGATGGCAAAGCAAAAGGTTCTGGAGGCTGGGGATGCCCAAGGAGGGGGTGGCGGGCACCCTCCCCTGAAGCTGAACGCAGTTTGGCGGAAAGGCCCCTCTTGCTCAAGCCCAAGCTTGATGTTGGTGGGGAAAATAGTTGCAGCGAAAGCTGTGAATAAGAGATCTGTCATCTCTACCATTAGGAAAGGTTGGGGTCTGAATGAGGATACTGAGATTGTGGAGATGTCTGAAGGTGCGTATGTTTTCACTTTCACATGTTTGACTGAGAAGCACCGCATTCTGAAAGGGCGCCCTTGGGCTGTCCAGGGGTCCTTAATGTGTATTCAAGAATGGAATGAGTTTATGGTCATGGAAGATGCCAAGTTTGAGGACACCCCGGTGTGGGTACAATTTCACAACTTGCCACTGGGGTTAATGGAGGAAGAGGAGAACATTCAGAATATGGGTAACTTGGTTGGGAAGTTAGTATGGTATGAGCGACCGAAGGTTAATGGGAAACTCCTACGCAGCTTTGGTCGAGCTAGAGTGTTGATTAACGTGCATCGCCCCCTGGTAACGGAGTTTTGGGTGGACAGGCCAGGTAGCACTGAGGTGAGAGTTGCTGTTCGATATGAAAGGGTCAATTTTTTCTGTTACAAATGTGGCATGCTAGGCCATGATTTTAAGAGCTGCAAGGCGGAAGTGTGTAAGGATAAGGACGGCAAGAGGATCTATGGCCAGTGGGTTTCGGCCGTCCCAGAGAGGGACCATGAATTTGCTTTGGCAAAATATGCTAAAGGCTGGGCGGAGGAAGACTGTAGGGAGTGGCGATCTGCGTGTGAGGAGGACAGGGCAGAGGCGCGTGGTAGCCCACAGGCGCGTGAAGAGGAGGGGGATGAAATCAGGTCTGATGATTGTCAGAGTGATGTGACTAGGATGATGGTGGTTGGTACAGTTGGGGACATCCCAAGAAGAGAGGCGCATGCTAAGGATGTGTCTCCCGCTGTAGAGACGCTAGAGGTGGCGGGAAAGTTGGGGCCCGCTAGTGTGGAGCTGGGTGAGTTTAGTGGGCTTGACCACACAGCAAAAGCCCAACAACTCTTAGTTAGGCCCAACCCTGCACCACAGGGCCTGACAACCAGGAAACATTTGAATAGGTCCCCAAAACTTAGCAAATCCACTGCAGATCCGACTCCTAGGCCTGGCAGGACCCCCCAGAGGAAGGAGCATGGCCCAAGAGTCCAAGTTTCTCCCATTTCTGCCATGGCAAACAGAATGGGAGAGGTGACTCTCAAACGCAATGCTGCAGAACCGGACTCGCCTAAACCAGCTAAGAAACGGTGCCTGTTTACGGGGGAAGTAGGCGTCGAGGGAGGAGAGGCTGGTATGAGCGTTTCGGCGAGGAAAAAGTCAGTGAAGGAGGTGAAGAGGACTATGAGAGGCACGGCCAGAAAGAAAGGAGGTGAGCTGCAACCTGTCAACCCTGCGGCTGAAATTGACTTTCCAAAGGAATGGCTTGCCTCTGGTAGTCAACAAGATAAAGGAGATGTAGCAAGTCAAGAAGCTGACCGGTTGAGTGGCTGTCCGACAACAGCCACTGGGGTGGAATGAGTCTCATCTCTTGGAACTGCCAAGGGTTTGGGGCACCCCTGGCAGTTAGTCATCTCCGTGAGGAGATTAGGAAGGCAAGACCCCAGCTGGTTTTCCTCATGGAAACCAAGCAACAAAACGGTTTTTTGGAAAGGAAGCGGAGATCGCTGAATTTTGAGGAGTCATGGTATGTCCCACCTTTGGGAAAATCAGGTGGACTAGCATTATGGTGGAAGGAGGATGTGATCGTTAACATCCTAAGTAGCTCTAAGAACGTGATTCATACTATGATTGAGTGTACTGCTCTGAGGCTGCCTCGCTACATTACCTTCATATATGGTCCGCCAGTGGAAGGGGATCGATTACCAGTATGGGATCAACTGCGAGCCATCGCTAGATCTATGCAAAGTTCGTGGCTCTGCGTGGGGGATTTCAACGAACTCATGTCGCAAGGGGAAAAGATAGGGGGGAATCCACATGTCATGAGACGGGTGATAAACTTTCAGTTGTTTGTGTCAGATTGTGAGTTGCTGGAGCTTGAGGCCAAGGGATCAATGTACACCTGGTGTAACCAGAGGATTGGGGGCGATCATATCAAAGAGAAGTTGGATAGAGCCCTGGGCAACTTAGAATTCAAGGACCAATTCCCTAATGCGCTGACTTTCCATATTGAGCCTGTTGCCTCGGACCACCATATCCTCCTGATCCAACTCTGTTATAGTGGAATTAAAGCCCCGAAACCATTCAGGTTTGAAGCGGCATGGGTGTCTCACCCTGACTACCAAGGTTTGATGACAGCTTGTTGGAAGGGGAGGAATGATGTGTGCTTTCCTGCGGGTATTCAATGTTTTGTACAGCAACTCAATCACTGCCGCCGAATCCTCATTAATTGGAGTAGAAAGGCCTTCCCGAATAACAAGATAGTTATCTCAGATTTGGTGCGCAAGATGGAGATAGTGAAGGCATGGATGTATACTGTAGAATCAAAAGCGCAGATTGATGAACTCAGAAATAGCTTGGAGATTGTGTGGAGGCAAGAAGAGCTGTACTGGTGGCAGAGGGCCAGGACTGAATGGTTGCGGGCTGGTGATCTAAATACTAAGTTCTTTCACCGCCGTACAATGATGCGAAGACAGAGAAATTTGATGGTGAAGCTGAAGGATCAAGATGGCTCTTGGGTGAACAGTGAGGAGGGTGTGGCCGAGCTGATCTCTAGCTACTACAGCTCCCTTTTTTGCAGCGAAGCCAAGAATCCTGAATCTGTTTTGAACTATATTACTAGTAAAATCTCTGACACGCAGAATGCAATGCTCACAAGGGATGTCTTAGATGCTGAGATACATGAAGCTACTCACCAGCTTGGGCCTTTTAAAGCACCGGGACCGGATGGTTTCAATGGGCATTTTATCACAGCACGTGGGAAGAGGTATGCCCCTCTGTCAATAAACTGGTGAGGCATTTCTTTGATGATAAGGATGACATTGGAAGGCTAAATGAGACCAACATAGTCTTAATTCCGAAGATTGACCAACCTGACTCTGTGGGGCACTATCGGCCAATTAGCCTATGTAATTTTGCTTACAAGATCATAGCAAAAATTCTAGCTAATAGGCTCCGTAGGGTATTGGATTCATGTATTTCTGAACACCAACGAGCATTCATTCCCAACAGGTTAATCCAAGATAACAGCATCATTGTTCACGAGGCGTTTCACTACCTCAAGAATAAGAAGACAGGGGGGAAGTATGAAGTGGCCATTAAAATGGACATGAACAAGGCTTACGATAGACTTGAGTGGCACTTTCTGAAGGGTATTATGGTGAAAATGAACTTCTGTCCAAGATAGGTGAAGTGGGTTATGAATTGTGTGACCAGTGTCTCCTTTAACATTCAATTATCCGGCAGATCAATTGCTAAGATCAAACCACAGCGGGGACTAAGGCAGGGGGATCCCCTTTCGCCCTATCTGTTTATCTTGGCCTCTGAAGCTCTCTCCGCTATGCTCATTGCCCATGAACGAAGTGGTGACCTGCAAGGTATAAAATTAGCACGAGGATGCCCAACTCTGTCTCATTGCATGTTTGCAGATGATACTATAATTTTCTTGAAAGCTGATAGCACCAACTGCCTCAACTTCAAACATCTCCTCGGGTTGTACTGTGCAGCTTCAGGTCAGGCACTTAACCTCAGCAAATCGAATCTCTTTTTTATCAGGAATACTCCTGTTGGTATAAGAGAGGAGATTGGCTCTTGTCTGGGTGTTGAAGAAGTGGAAGACCCGGGGAAGTATTTAGGCCTCCCTGTTCTGTGGGGGGCTTCAAGGCAGAAGGCTTTGGCATATGTGAGAGATAAGGTGGGTCAAAAGGTTATGGGTTGGCAGAAGAAATGCCTCTCCTTTGCTGGGCGTGAAATCATGATCAAGGCCGTGATAAATGCCATCCCGATCTATCCTATGTCTTGTTTTAAGTTCCCGGCTGGCTCTTGCAAGGAATTGAACAGCTTGGTGTCAAACTTTTATTGGAGTAGCTCAAATAAGTCCTCTGGCGTCCATTGGCGAGCATGGGACAGGTTGACAGAATCGAAGGACGAAGGGGGCATGGGGTTTAAGGACTTTATGTGTTTCAATGATGCTTTACTAGCAAAAACAGCGTGGAGAATTCTAACTAAACCAGATGATTTTTGGGTGAGAATCTTAAAGAGCATTTATTTTCCCACGTGCCCATTCCTATCAGCCAAGAAGGGATCCAGAGCCTCTTGGGGATGGGATAGCATCTTGACTGGCCGAGAGTTCTTACAGCGTCATTTGCGGTGGCAAGTGGGGACTGGGCATTTTATCAATGTGTGGAATGACCAATGGGTTCTGGACAATCCTGAGGGCCTTCTGCAGAAGTTGGACAGTGTGCACGTGGACAATAATATGCTGGTATCTGAACTCATCGTTGATAGGAAGTGGAAACTGGATGCTATTGTTGATGCAATTGACCCCACCAAGCAAGTGCTATTGAGAAAATCCCTTTACCCAATCCCTCTCAGCGAGACCGAGTAGTATGGGTGGGCACTAAGGATGGTGTGTACAGTGTCAAAAAGGCCTACAGGATAGCAGAAAAGCAGAAGCAAAACCACCCTAGTAGCCGCCCCTCCTCTTCATATCAGATGGATAGCTCTATTTGGAGAAGAGTGTGGGAGCTCAAAACCATTCCTCGAGTTAGAAAAATTTGTGTGGCGGGTACTGAACGGAGCAGTGGCCTCGAAGGAAGCCTTATATAGGCGCAAGTGTGCTCCAAACCCCACCTGCCCCATTTGTGATAAAACTGATGAAACCCTGGAACACATGCTGCTACTGTGTCCATGGACCAAAAGAGCATGGCAGATGAGTCCCCTGGCCATCACAGTCGATGAGCTCAACGTTAGAAGCATTGAACAATGGATTGAGGGATTTTTGATGACGGATGCAGCGGGCCACACATATGCCCAGTCAGTAATGGCCTACCAGCTATGGTACATATGGAAAGTCAGATGTAAGTGGGTCTTTGAGGGGGTTGAACCTGACCCCAGGTTTGTTTCCTTGTCAGCACAAAGAAATGCCCTTGACTATGAGGCCACTCTGGAGGTTGAGCACCAGCCCAGGTCACGGCCAGCAGCGAGCGACTGTCAGGTGGAAGAGGCCTCCAGCGAATGGCATCAAAATTAATGCTGATGCCGCACTTTGCAAGGCCTCGGGAAAAGGGGGAATAGGTGTCATAAGCAGAGATTGTAGGGGCTTGTTTTTGTGTGGATGGATGCAAGGGATTACGGCTAGTTCAGCTTTCCAAGCTGAGCTCCTCGCTGTGGAGCAGGCACTCCTTTTAGCTGACCGTTGGGCAAATGTGCCAATCACCATTGAAGTTGATAACGTGGATGTGTTCAGGGCCTTTCCAAGAGAGACACTAAGGGTAGTGACTGGAGATACCATGATAAATTGCAAGAGCTTTTTAACTTGTTGCAGGACCGAAGCTGGATCACATTTTCCCACACACTCCGTGAGGGGAACTCTGCCGCCGATTGTCTGGCTGCCTTAGCTTCAAGAGAGATGGGACCTGCGGGTTTGATCACTGAATCACCATCTCTTCTAGCACCTTTTCTTCTTCGGGATGCACAAGTTGGTTTGCAATCCTTTGGCCAAGTAGTTCTGGAGGATGATAGAGAAGGCATTGGCTAACACTTCATCTAGCTGCCATTTCTTTTGATTCTTTTTGGGCGTGGTTTTGTTCCCGCCACCTTTGAGCTTCTGTATTGTTTTGTCAATCAGATGTATGGGATTCAGTCCCTTCTCTATGCAAAAATGATCTTTACTGGCCAAAAAAAAAAATCTCTTTACTTCTCAGTAGGCTGACTAAGCTCCAAGGTATAAGAAAATGAAAAGGACTAATTGCAGGAAAAGGAAGAACTAATAATTGCAACTTGGTGCTCAAGATTTGTCTCACTCCCCCAAGTGCATATGCGTTACCCTTATCTCTTCGATCTTGTCAATCTCGCGCTGATGCTGTAAAGCTTGTTTCCTAAATTTCTAAACGCAATTTTATCTCCTCACGCTCTTCATCTTCTATTCTTTATAGCTAGTTCTATCTATGATGTGACTTCTCTTTGTTATCTCTCTCCTTTTATTTTTTTTTTTTTTATACTTTTGATGCAATTTCTCTTAGGCTTGCGTTGCGCGGTCATTTGGCATTTAGTTGTTTTACATCCCAGCTTATAAACGCATTAGTTTGTGCCGTAATTGAAAGAGATATCCACACATTCTTTATAAATTTTGAATTAGTTCTATGGAATGTTATTAATAGGTAAACTCATTATTGTGTTATATTTTTTGCTAATAAAGTCATCTGATCCATTAATATGTAAACTTGATGCACTTAGATGTTTTTATTTTGATGAATTATCACATAGTATCTTAATATGAAGGTGTTTGATGTTCCATGTGAATGTGAGTCATGTATGTGATGAGAAGTCCTATATGCACTCCGAATTTTTAAACCATCGCTTCATATTATTAAAATCTATCCATTACAATAATCTAAGTATTTAAAGTGTATAAAAATAAGAGACAAATTTCATCCTCAACCACCCCCATTCAACCCATGCCCCCAAAAAATCCAAATTTCCCCGAGCACTGCCCCCACTCGAAGTTCAATTAAACTAAATTTATTGTTTAGCTGTATTTTTCAAATAATTTCAACTTAGATTACATATAATATTTTTAACTTGACTAAGAATAAAACAATTATGAATATAAACCCCTACTATGCCAAAAAATATCTTCTTATAATACCTTAGGCCATCCCCAAAATATATCTTCTTATAATGTATAAATTTATTCTCCTTGAAATATCCATTTACAATGTGGTATTTATGATCTGTTAATAATTTTTTTTGGAAAATAATTATTCTATACATGTAATACTTCAACTACTGTGAATGAGTCCCCAACCCTTCCAAAAGATATATTCTCAGAAACCACCACCCCTAAAATATATCTGCTTACAACGTTTAAAAATATTGTCGCTTTAATCTCCATTTATGAAGTGTAAATGAAAAAAAAAATTGTGGAAGAAAATTAATTTACATTACATGTATTATTTCAGTTACTATGAAAATAAGTCTCACACACTTCCAAAATATATATCTTCTCAAAAACCCCTAACCTTAAAATATATCTATTTATGACGCTTATAAATATTGTTTCCTAAAACCCTATTCACAATGTAGTATTTATGATTATTTGATGAAAAAATTTAGGAAAATTACTTTATACTAGAAGCAATACTTCAACTATTATGAAAATGAGTTCCACCCTTCCAAAATATATACTTACAAAAACCTTGTCACCTCAAAAATATATATGCTTATAACGCTTAAATATATTTTCCCTTGTTCTTCATTCATAATGGAGTACTAAGGAATAACACTAATGAAAATAATTCAGGATGCATGTAAAATTTCAAGTTTTCAACTACTATAAATATAAACTTCATCCTTCCAAAACATGATTAGAAAATGATACAAATCTATTGTTTTGTTCATACATTCATTAACTAATTAATTATGCTACATAATCATTTTTTTATCAAAATTGAGGACAACAATTTTCATAAGCAAAAAGAGAGTTATCAAATAAAAAAATAAATGGAAGTAGTCAACAGAATCACCATAAGTAGTCAACAGAATCACCATAATTATAATGTCAATGCAAATGTTCATCTAGGGCTGGTTTAATTCAATCTCATTACACTCTGTAATGCATTACAATGTAATGACAATGCAATGCAATCTTTATTACAACACGTGTTTAATTTATTTTAAAAGGAAGTTGCAATACATCCTTTCTTAATAGTTATTTTAAAATATCATAACACAGTCCAATTTAAGCTTCAACCATATTATAAATTTTTTAAAAATAGCATGGTTCATTATATCCTTAGCTCCCAACACTTGCTTGATTACTCTGTAGAGATCGTCGCCGACTTGCTTCAATTCATCATTTGCCAAAGATCGTTAACACCTCCACCTCCTACCATCAGTTGCGAATTGCTTGATCATTTTTATGGGTTTGTTCAGACTTTCACTTGCTCTTTCAAATTGATTGATTGATAATGAATTTGTGTTAAATTTATAATCTGTAATTTGAATCTGATAAGACTATGAAATCGCTGGAACAATGGAGAGATAAATCTTTTTTTTAATGGAAGGGAGCCTTTCATTTCATTGAATTCAAAATTGGTATTTACATGTGGAGAAGTGTGTGATCTTCAGCACACTGAACTAAGGGTGTGCCTATCAACTACGTTGTCGGTTAGCTATGAGTGCATTTACATTTGTGAAGCTATTAAGAGAGTGATTTACAACTGATAAAATTTGCTTAAGTATGCCTTCCTCAGGAGTGGCTTCAGTGAATATTAGCAGATTCCTTGCCTCTCAGTTTCCAGCTGACCATGAGCCCCACTCTCCAAGACATGTGAAGCTTTTTGTTTAGCAGCGTTCTAGAGTACCAAGTGATGAAATCAGATCTAAATATGCATAAAACTTCGAAAGGGAATCAGTAACTTGGTCAATTTTAATTGAAGTGGAAATGTCGAGGAAAATAAAGAAATTAAAATAATTAAAATTTGACAACACCAATGAAAAAGTAAAGGCAAAGTCAATCATTTAAAGTCGAGCACACAATGCATAGCATAGAAATTAAACTGAAGAAAGGAAATACAGTGAAAGTTACTCAGATCAGAAAATAATGACATACAGATACAATTTAGAAAAGGATAAAAAAAGAAAATGCAACAAAATCTGAAGGAAATCTGGGAGACACCTAAACATCAAATGCTAATTCATCTTTCCTTTCTTCACCCTAGGCGATCAGAAGTATGAGAATTCTACAAAGATGAAAGTTAATGTACAAGTTTCGTTATATATCTTAATAGTTTGCCCAACAGGGGAAGCAAGGAAACAAATGGACTTTGATTCAATGCACCCGCTTAACAATTGCTAGGGAAGAAAACAACGCTTGAAACAAAGGGCCACAGAGTCTTAAAATAGAAGACTTTCAATTCAATTGTATTAAACAGAGAAACAACTTACCCAAAAGTGCTCGTTATTCTTGTGATATGACTTCTCCTTGAACACAACAACTTTGTGATTCTTTCCTGCATCAAGTCCCATCATTCTTCAAGGTTGATGCTTTTATGATTTCACAAACTTATGCCTATCACTTACATTCTAAAATCTGACCTTTAATACCACAATTCAGACTTTTTTACAGTCCAAATTCAACTAAAGTCATCAATTAAAAAATATGAATCATGTTCTGATGGCAAAGCTAAGTGAAATATAACATTTAGAAAGGGATAATCAAGCATACCATTTTGCCCAGGTGGAAGGCCATGTACTTGTAGTCTAGTCCTGATGACATCCAATGGGCACATAAATGTGGCCGCTAGTCCACCTGCAATGCTATCAAGTTAATCATCCCAAAAAAAATAATGTCTAACTCAGCCAAACATTCTAGCATTAAGTCATAACCATATCAGAGTAAGGTAAAGTTATGTTGTTCTTCTCAATGTCACTGGAACTTGAGTTGTCCTTTGTTCCATAGATTTTTCACCCTGCATTGCATAGACTTTATTAATAATGTTTATTAGAGATAATAAATTATGAAGGCATAACTAAATTTTATATTTTTTCCTAACTAAAGAGAAAATAGAAGTCTACTTATTTCACTTTCAATAGTCACATTGTAATGTGGAGTTAAAACTCTAGAAATAACTGGATCATAGGAAGGTGGTGAAGTTATGTTCTTCTTAGCTTTCACTGAAACTGGAAATATACTCAGTTTCAGATATCTCTTGACATGCATTTTATGAAATTTGTTGAGTATAAGGAACTATAAAAGCAAAACAGAAACTCATTTTTCTACTCTTCAATAAAAATGAATGTAATGAAGTTAAGGAATGTTTACCTCACTGGTCCCCTGCATATCCATGGGAAGCTGAATGAAAATCATCGAATTTGGTTCCTATCAACATTGGAATTGCACTCTGCTAAATCACACAAACCATTTTATTATTCACATTCCAAATATTCTTATAACTTATTTTTTTCTTTTCAGGAGATCCTTCAACGCAACCTTTGCAGAAAAATAATATAACAAAAGTATATCAAAATAGCACAATTTCACTTTCAACGAACATCAGCAAGAAATGGATCTATATATGTAACAGTAAGGCAAATTGTGCTGAAAAAAAACGGCAAATGACAAAACATCCAAATTCATGAAAGAAATTCCATGAGAGGATTCAGCCACTTGCTAAAAACTAAAGAGGCCAATACAGCTCTAAAAACAAAACATAATACTACCAACATCAAAACTTGACAAACTATAAAGTGATCCAATATTCCACTAAAATTCACAACAAAGATAATACATAGTAATTTAATTTACCTGGGTTCTACTATGGTAGCCCACAGTTTTGCCCACAAAGAGAAGCTTAGCATCAAGACCAGCAAAATCCAATACATCATCAGACACCAATCTATGATACAACAACAAATTTGCATTCTTATAATCCTAACAGCCTACAAAGTCAAGAGCTCAGGATCCCTAGGCCCAATTCCAACCAAGAAAACAATTCTATGAGACAAAACTCCGCCTTTGCCGCTGCACTTGCCCTCACTTTCCTTCTTTTTCAGAAGCTGTCAAAGGGAAAAATGAAAAAATAAAGTTACTTGAGGCAAATTGGATAGGAACAATCAATCTGAGAGACTTCAGCCAGGTTAAATGCCTATAAACATTCTTTGGTAGGTAGTCTTAACCTACAAGTTGGGCTTTATGGTGAGCAAATAGTATTATAACCTATAGGGAAGAATAGCTTACAGCCATCACAACTCTTTTTAGTCACCTTGACAGAGGCATTTCCCATACTATCACAAAAGGGATTTGTGATGCCTCTTTGAATGCAACGAAGTAATACCTCTACTTAGAAAATTATCATGATTTATTAAAACAGTAACTAATTACACAGTTAGTCATTCTAGCAGTTCTTGAATCCCAAAGTGTTCACTCCTTTTTGTTGAATCTATAGCTCAAATCCCAAAGAGCCTAATATCACTATTTCTTCAAGACATATTGTAACAATAAATTCTGAAGAACTATTTTTCTGTATTCCTACTTTCTTTATCATTAAAGAGTAATACAAATGTAGGGCCCAGTGAAAGTGTAAAACCATTTGAATGAAAAGCTTTACTCAAAACCATTTGAATGAATCTGAAGCTTTAGACACAGAAATGTCAAAACTCAATGATGGCTAGCGAAAATAGAAGCAGAGCATGTGAATTGAATTCCAGATTTTAAATTCCCCTTATACAGAATTAGTTCCTATTCTGCCTCCCAAGTCTACATTTTGTGAAAGTAACAACATTTCAACCATTAACTTAGCTCCAAATCATATCTCAAATACATCAATCCACCATAACATTAAGAATATTGTAAACTTTCTAACTTAAGTTACTCTTCAGAGTAGAACCTTTCCCAAACGAAACACGAAATTCATTCGAAATTCAAAATGGTAATCCTAGACAGAATGAAGGCAATCCTATTTCAAAAATCCCTCTTTCTTCTCCTCCCCGCCCAAACGAATACACATCCAGAAGTGATATAAAGATGGAGGGAGAGTTTGACGATTAATCTCCATTGAAAAATATGAAATGACATGAGACCGCAATGTAAATAAGAGAGGGATTAGATGAAGCGCGAATATGAGATCAAATAATGTGATGAGCAAATCATATAATAAGTACAAACTGAATACCGTAGAATTTAATTGAGATGAGAAGAAGCAAGGTCTATGCAACTCAATCTAAATACTATAAACCAATCGAAAAAAATTAGGAAAATCAAGATGGAAGAAGAAGTAAGAATTTAAAGTGCCATAACCGAACAAATAAATAATTTGTGAAACCCCAAATCCCCAACTCCCACATAAACTTCCATAACCAAATACATAAAGGGTGGGAATGAGAAAAGATGTGTCACCTGAGGATTGCAAGCGTCAGAAAGAATAGGAAGAGTGAGGAGCAGAGGGGACGATCGGTGGAATAACATTTGGGAGAGGAGAGAAGGCGGAGAGGTAAGAGAGAGTAAAGACAGGGAGAGATAGATGATAGAAGGTGAAAGAGTGATGAGTCACAGTGCATTGGAAATGCTAATAACATTAATTGGGTTCACAGATACATTGTATGACAATTAATTGGGCTTATGGGCTGACATCACAAAAAGGGGAACCACTTCGCTCAATGTGAACCCACGGACAGGATCAGAAAATACTTGATATATATTTTATAAAGTGGAGGGGCATGAAACTTTAGTAAACCCACATTTGGAACTGGATCCATGTGTGAAAGCAAATGTGGTTCAAATACAAGATTTTAAGGGTTATATTTGATTGCGAGAAGATGAGTGAGTGTTAGAGTGGGGTAGTAATTTGTGTTTTAGGATGGAGGGCAATTTTGTCTTTTCGCAAAATTTTAAAATGACAGTTAGGTGCTGGTTCCTTCATGGTCCTTTTGGAAGTTTAGGTTCCTCACTTGTCCTTTTGGCTATTGGGAGGGATTTATTTGGGATTTTATTCATATACTCCTTTTTTTCTGCACCGGAGTAATTAAAGGTTTCACTCCTAGATTACTAAACTCGATCTCGTCATCCCACATCTTTTTCTTAAAAAAAAAAACTGATGCCAGTTTTCTACTTTTCTTTGTTCATATATATGTGTGACAGTCAAAGTATTGGAGAAGTCGTTACCAATCGTAAATTAAAAATCCTAGACTTGGTGTGTAAATTGCATTTGTGTGACATGGATTCTTATGCTCCTATTTTTGCCCTTGAATTCACTCCAATCAAATTCCTAGATTGTGGTGCACTTTTTCTAGGGCTACCCAAATTAAACCATGGACACCAGGACCTTGGATCCCATCTTGGAAGGGGGTTGAGACTTATATTTACTAATCTGGTCCTATATATATATATATATATATATATATATATATATATAAAAGTCACTTCATTATGAATATTCAAGTTCATCTTTCATTTATAATATATTGATTTTATGTTATGTGCTACAGTGGATACTAAATATAGATTGAATAGAAAATTTGTTAGATTTTAGTGGAAAGTTATTGATGTTTAAGATTTTCCTTAGTCTCGGTGAAACATATATGAAATGACATATAAATAGAACTAAAGGATTAGTCCCATCATGGGGCGAGCTGGAATTCCTAGAACCTAAATAGGATTTCCTAAGATAAAAGATCAAGTGTGTAAGAAGTTTTGCAAGATTTCGAAAAAAGCAAATTACAAACACAATATTCTTATGCTACTCAAAATCACATCAAGTTGGCAAATTAAACTAGTAACACGAAAGCTAAACACCGAGATCCCAATGCATGTAAGTTATTAAAAGAAAATTGAAGAACACATCACATATGACAATTGGGGAGGAGAAGCATTTGGAGGTTGGAGCCAAAATCATCACAATACAAGAACTCAAGTTCATATCCCTGATCACAAAAACTTTTGATATTCTCCAAATTACTTCACTTTGATTTCACTTCATAGCTTGAATTTGAAAAAGATGAAGAATGTGATATAATTAAAACCCAAGTATCTCAGAATTGGTCATTACCTCTTGAAACTCTTACCACCGCGTCATATGTCTCCAAATTAGCTTCACTTTGTTAATTATGATGATCGCCTTCAAGTTGATTGGCCCTAATAGCTTTGGAGTGGAAAATTATTTGGGAGATGGGGGTTTAGAAATCATGTGATTTAGAGCACAATACAATATTGTACAAATCACTAATCAGCATTGTGATTAGTATTTCTAACTATAAGCTAAGAATGAGCGAGATATATTTCTAGCAGATTCTAAAGGCCTAGCGCTGCCGCTGTATGAGATAATATACTTTTATCTATGAGAAACTTTTGTGTGAATATAGTACACCATAAAATTTGATGCAGAACTTTCCATCTCCCATGGCACCCTACAAAACTAACTAACTGATGAAATATTTTTTTTTTTTACTTGTAAATAAAATAAACATAGAAATCATGAGATTTGGGGTCTCCTTCATCATCCCCCTGATTTGAGGTTTTCGGGAGGGGTGAGAAATATGTATTTCAACTAAACTAAATTACCCGTACTAATTTTTCAATATTTCAAGCTTGCCCATATAACTAAAAACACTTTTTCCTCTTCCTCCTCACTCATCAACAAGTCCACTCCATCGTCTTTTCTTTGCTCCTTTTTCAGTTGCGCAGTAAGAATGTATACGTATCCACTTCATGAGAAAAATGGTGCACAGAAGCAATGGTGTCAAGCTAATCATTCCTACTGTGGTGGTGGGACCTGAAGGACGGCTATAGGCAAGCACTGTGAGTTTATTGTGTGGAGAAACAAACGCTTATTGCGTGCCTCCAATCTGCAGCCGCAAAATTAGTGGTGTCCATCATATCCCGTTCCCGGGCAAACGGGACCGGGAATTTCCCGTCCTGGACAAATCCGGGAAATTTCCCGGGGGCCGAGAACGGGAAATCTCTGGGAACGGGACGGGATCCAGGATAAGCCCCGGGAATCCCATTCCCGACCCGGATTTTAATATTATTTCTTGTTTTTTTAATTTTTTAATAGAAAATAAGGGTGTTTACTCTTTATGCCCAATTGTAAATATTGCATGTTGGGTTCTGATTGCTTCTGAAAATTTTTTTGTTGTGTTCTTTTCTAAAATTTATTTTCATTTAACCAATTTAAAGGAACTAATTGCATGTTGGGTTTTCTGAAATCTATTTCGCTCTCATCTGCATGATGGGAAAAATTTGTAATCTTGTTTTGTAATCATTGTGGGTTAGTTTTGCTTTAATGGATATAAAATGTGTGTCGTGTGTGTATGTCAGTAAGTGTATAAGGGAAAATATGATGATCTTGGAAAATATTAGTAGGGTAGAGGGAAGAAAAGTTACACGATATAAGGAAAGTGAAAGGGACAAATGTATGACAATAATATAATATGAGAAAGATTTGTAAATGTATGACAAATCTTTCCCACATTTAATCCTGTTAAAAATGGGAATGATTTGTAATCTTATAATCTTATTTTGTAATCCTTGTGGGTTAGTTTTATTTTAATGGTAACAAAATGTTTGTGTATGTCAATATGTGTATATTTCATTTTTATGTCTCATTTGTTTGTTCCCAACTTCATAATATGCTGGAACGGGAAATCCCGTTTTCGTTCCTGTTCCCGCATATTTCCCGCCCATGCGGGAAATATATGGGAACGGGAAAGGGAAGCCTTTCCAGGCTCCCTTCCGGGAACGGGAATGGGAAAGTCGATTCCAGTTCCCGCACCCGGGTTTGGACACCCCTACGCAAAATATTGGATCTAAAAACTCAAAGAAGCCATTTAGGCTGGTCGTATGTAGTGTGCCTCCATCTGAACCTTCCTGTATGTGTCAAGAACTTTTTGTTAAGAAATATACTCCCTCCAGTCCTAAATATAAGACCTAATTGACTTTTTTTTGAAAAATCCTTAAAAAGGCAAAATAAGTTAATTATAAATTGATTTACCTAATTTTTTCCCTTAAACTAGTTTATTTTACCTATAAACTAATGGATAATCTAAACATATATCAAATATGTCATCATTTAATAACCTATTTCGCAACCTTAATCTCTCAAAAAAATGTCAATTAGGTCCTATATTTAGGACCGGAGGTAATATATAGCAGTGGAAGCTATGAAGCAATTGTTGAGGGATGATTTTTCTCAAATACTCCCTCCTCCTCGTTCGTCTGATTATAAATATAAGATCACGTCAACTTTTTTTTGTGAGAGTTATATAAATATATTAGGTCACTAATTAGATAATAAGTCAATTTATAAATAACATAAATTAATTTTGAGTGAAGAAAAAATTTAAAAATTTTAAAGTAATTAATTCGTCATCATTAATTTTTTTCAAAAAATAAAATAAAAATATTATTAAAATTAGGATAGAAGAGAGTATTGCCATTTACTAATTTTAACAAGGATAAAAAATAGGGAAAAGCTTCAAAATTTTCGCTGTATAAGAAGAGGAGCCAACCAATAGTAAATCTCAATCAAATTATGACAGAGAAATGGAAAAGAAAGTGGCAGTAGAAAGTGTTTTATTTAAGTGTGTTATGTGAACATTATGTTATTGTTTATTTAATTGTGGTATCAAGAATGTGAATCGTATGGAACAACGTAACTTATTTAATCGTGGTGTGTGGTGAATTATAATGAACAACTAGACTTATCATTGATTATTTATGACAATATTAACGTTTGTTTAATAGTCTTTACATGTGTGCTAAATATGAATTGTTGAGTTAATAATATTTTGTATTGAATTTAATTTAGATCATATCTATGTTTCTATTCGATTTTTCATTGTTTTAGTTAGAAAGAAAGGTTTGAAAATGGGAAAATTATTTTTGGAAACAACGAGACCCACGGGCTAAGCTATGTAAAAAAACACCTTATGTATGAATAATGAAACACCCTGTTTTGTTTGTTTGGGCCCGGATACTTTGTCTGTTTAGGGCTTTAGGCCCAACCTTGTACTTTTTTCTTGCTAAGATTTTTTACAACACAGTATTTTCTTTTCTGGCCTCATTTTCGTACTCGTACTTTACAACAAAGTTGAAACCGCGTGCTTTGCCGCGGTGATGTAATGTTTGGCGGCGAGGAAAAAGCCAATGCATTTGGTTTAGTTTATTTTTTGAGTGACCATTTGATTTTGTTTATTAATTTACCTGGTGGATTATAATATACTGTATATCTTTCTTAGACAATGACTAGGATTAAAATCACTATCAATAATTATTATTACTTAGCCAGGCTAAAGCTAGCTAGACTACGTTATTGATCAAGATAAGGACTATACTTGGTCCACCTGAATGAAAACACAATAATACATATCATATTTTTTTTTATCCTATGACACATATACTAATAGCTACTAATCATTTAACTGATTTTAGGGAAAAAATTAATTGAAGAAGATTATTGATATTTTTTTCACAGCTAACATTGAAAATATAAGTAAATAACGCCGTTTCCTTGTAATCCTTTTGATCGAAATAAAAATGTTGGAAAAAATTAACCTCATTTCTCTACAAATATGCGCTATTTTTAAAAATGCATGTATATGTCCATGGGAAAAATGTTTCTTTAAGAAAAATTCTGACGTGGTATTGAAAAAAAAAAATCAACGATGTTGTCAATGTATAAATTAAGGAAAATGATATTTAAAATCTCTTTTAGACCCGGTGACATAAGAAAATGCAGGCAAAAACAGAGAAAAATTAGAAAGAGATACACTTATATTAATGTTACAATATTGTTTTGAATTCGAAATTTTAAAAGGTTATATTGTCAAAAAAATAGCTCTAAATTTTAAAATCCCAAGTTGAGAATTTTGAGTTGTTAATAGTTGTTAATACTTATACAAAATAGTTATCGAAAATTTAAAATCGGAAGATATTTTTTGTCTTTATTTTTTTTCAATGAATATTTTTTGTCTTTATTGACAAACAATAATTGCATCATGTAGTTCAATGCCAAAAAATACACCAATATTTTAAATTATTTATGATAATCATTTTATATTTGAAAATATATCCATTTTTAAAAAAAATTCACCTTTATAATTCTTGCTTAGATATATTGGGTCATTATTTTCATTAAACACAGTTAAGGCTATTCACAAAGACTTAAGTGAACTTTTCGGAAAATTCAAGAGTCCAAATTTTAATATGATGTTATGGTAAAAAAAATTAATATGATGTGAATATAAAAGATCAATAAATCATCCATTTTTTTAAAAATGGTTCATTCTTAATGCAACTCAATTTAAAACTTGGAAGCCAAGTTTTTAAAGAGATAATAGCTTTATAGAAGCTACAAACCAAAAATTGTGTACATACCGACATTTGCATACAAAGGCCCATGATCATGGTTGTTAAAATCGCGTGTTGTGTCGTAAAATCGTACCAATTTGCGTCCCCATCTTCCCATTTCGAGTCAATTCAGTGATAAAAACACGAGGTTAAAAAATCATAACGAGTTCAAATAAAATCGGTGGCTCGCAACACTATCTCGAGTATGATGGCTTTTTCATGAGTTTAACTTTACTATGTTGGATGAGGATGATTACTTGTCTTTTCTTCCATTTTTCCCTTGCCACTGCATAATGCATCACACGTCATAATTTTTTAAATAAATTTTCTTTTAGACTTTTGGCCATCAGATAATAATGAACTAAGATTAGTTGAAACATCTTATAAAAAAATAGATTACTTGAAACGTCAGAAAAAGAAGAAGGCAATTTAGTTGGCTTAATTTGTCTATAATATTGGAAGTATAAGATTCATATGGATATATTTTATTATACATCGAACATTTTTTTAGTATTTATAACTATGCCTCAAGTCCTCAAGTATGGTAGTTTATTTTTATCTATAAGATGTTATTATAGCATGTACATAATTCTTCTACTGTTGCTAAATATAAGATAAGATGGAGTTAATTTGTTTTGACAAAATTAAGGAAGTTAAATAAGTCATTTAATCATAACATATTTTATATATTCTTGAATTGTTTGTTAACTTAAAATCAAATAAAGTAAATCAAAAAAGTGAGATGAATCAATTTATAAGTAATTTATTATCATTTTTAACATTTTCCACCAAAAAGTGTCAACTAGAATTTTTATTATAACTATTTATTGATGCTAGTAGACACTTACGAGTTTACTAACAATAAAAACTTAAAGTAAGACAATGTTTATTTTTACCACTACTGACCGGCGTTTATAAAAGCTAGAGAGTCACTACAATGTTTGTATAAACGCCGCAAAACCTTTAAGTACAAAGTATGTATTTAGCAAAAACAAGCTTCTATATAATTGATGTATCATTAATAGAGGTTAAAAGAAACAATTAGGGAAGATTAATTGATTAGAAAAGATGATTAGAGATTAAACAACAAGAACAAAATAAACGAACAACAAAATTTAATAAAATAACCAATGATAACTCACCTTTGAGAATAACAATTTAAAATGAGATGATTAATTAATGAATAATGAATATTAATAAAATAACTAATGGAATAACAAATAAATGAAAAAAATAGAAAAATAACTAATAAAAATTGATCGAAGAAGAGAAGAGAGTGACAATAGAGAGAGAGGGAAGAAACAGCGATTGAGAATTCAGGGAGGGGATGTTTAGAGGAAACCTTCGCTTTTTAAGGGTGTTTAATAAACATTGTAATTTGTAAGTTTACTTTATTGGTAATTGGAACGCATAGTGGCGTCTTGTAAGGGCCCCTATGATAAGACAAGAAAATAATTTAACTTAAAGCATAGCGGTAATTTATAAACTGCCCTATATTGAACTAAATAAAAAAAATCTAACTTAGTTTATAGCAATGTGTTATAAACACTCATATGTTAAGCTAAATAAAAAAATAATGTAACTTAATGCATAGACGTTGCTTCATAAAAACATCTATGTTGAACTGAATAAGAAAATAATTTAACTTAATGAATAGCTGCATTTTATAAACACCGTTTGTTGAACTAAATAAAAAAAATAATTCAACTTGACACATAGTGGCATTTCATATACACCCAATATTGAATTTTATAAATAAAATAATTTAAGGTGTGTTTAACATGACGCTTCATAAACACCCTTATGTTAAAATTGATAAATAAACTGTATAAAAATTGATAAATAAAATAATTCTATATACACTTTTAATACATCTAGGCGTTCAAATAAACACGGCTATATATTCAAAAATGACATAAATGAACAATGGCATCTATGTTTATATATTGAATTATTGATTACATTTTTAGCATATATTAAGATATTGCAGCGTTTTTAAATGCTGCCATGCACTATTTTTTTAGAAATAAATTTAAAAATTTTGTACTCTCTGGCATGCATTAAAAAGAACCGTAATGTACCAATTTATTATTTGAAATAAACAAAATAGGTAAATGAAAGAATATTGGTATTTTGTAGGGTGAATGTGCAAAAATGATACTAAACTTTACCCAAAGTTGCATTTCTAAAACTAAAGTTTTGCGAGGAGCAAAAATAGTACCAAACTTAGGGTTTAGGTGCAAATATAGTATTTTCACTTGAGGGAAATAAAATTTAGATATGAAAAGACTCTTATGTCCCTCGTTAAATAAAAATTTAATGAGGGAGGAATGAGGGCATAAAAGTCTTTTCATATCTAAATTTTATTTCTCTCAAGTGAAAATACTATATTTGCACCTAAACATCAAGTTGGGTACTCTTTTTGCACCTCGCGAAACTTTAGTATTAGAAACGCAATTTTAGGTAAAGTTTAGTATCATTTTTGCACATTCGCCCTATTTTGTAGCATTTGTTAAGACATTGCAGGCAGTTTTTAAACTCCACCATGCACCAATTTTTTTAGAAAAACAATTTGGTTTGATTTCAGAAACACTTTGCGCCGTCTATAAACACCGCAATGTTTTCATATGTTTTAAAAATATAATAATTAATTTTATTAAGACAATGTGGTAGGAAACACATAATGTTCCAAGTTTTTTTTATTATGACTTCAAAAAACTTGTGAATTAGACAACCTTGCCCACCATGATATGCTCGCTCTTATTCTAACTATAAGACCACTTTTATTATTTTGGACAAATTACGGATGCAAAATTAATAACTTTAAAATTTTTATAATTAACTGTTTTCCTTAAAAATAACTTATTCTACTAAAAAATTAATATATAATTTAATTATATGTGACATATGTTATAAATTAGTAGTTCGGTTTATATATTTTCTTTACTTTAAAAAAAGTTAAAGAAATCTCACTTTTAGAACTAGAGCGTGGAGCTAGTAGTAAATAAAGGATGATATGATGATCAAATGAAATAGAAGCTCATTGCAAATTAAAATAGCCAAGTTTAACATCAAATTAATACATAAATATGCTCTTTTGTATCTTAAAACGTATTAAGTGGAGCCACAAAGTAAACCCCTAATGAGGATTATGCTCGAGTTTTGTTTTTCTTCAATATCAATTCTTATTGTCAAATTTTTGTCTTGACCGAAATTAAAGTTATTACATTGCGATGATAATGAGAAATTCAGGATATAAACCAATACCAGAGAAAAGCAATTGGTATAAGAATCTAATGGCATTCACTATTCAGACGCAGAACTTTATTAAGAAAAGGTAGCCTAAGAAGAGAGCAAACAATGCAAAACTAATAGTCTCTGAAAATTTGTCAAAATTTCTTCAATTTTTTTTCAGAAGAAAGATGTAGATTATTATCGCTGAAAAACTTCAGAAGCTGATGAGACTTTAGGTCGAAGACTTTGGGTCAAGTCAACAATATATTCTTCCTGATGAGAAAGATTTAGATAGTGCTGAAGAAGTTGCCAAAGACTTTGGGTCAAGTCAACAATAACATTATTATATAAGCGGCAAGATTATGAAAAACTGAAAGCTGTAATTGTTTATTCAATTTTTTTATGAATATTGTTTATTCAATTTGACCATCTCATCCCCATGCTTTTTTCTGAATAAATATGTTTGTAGAAGCTAAGCTAAGCTTCGTTAACGCAAGATATATATATATATATATATATATATATATATATATATATATATATATATATATATAGAATTGACATTAGTTTTAACTGTATATTTGTCATTATTTTTTAATTTGTCATTGTTGTTGATCGGATGATAGTTTTTAATGTACAACTTATTTTACATAAACACAATTCAATGATTAATTTAATGAATTCTATTAATTCTATTAATTTAATAAAAAAAATACATGTCATGATCCAGGATATGGGAAGCATCTTATATCACTTATTCTAATATCGGGAAGATGGATTTCAAATGTCATGATTCATGACCATTTATGGATTTGTCAAGGTTTTCGGCCAAGTATGGAGCCTCTTTGAGCATCTAGGCGACAAGACGGGATCGTTTCAACGGGTCTATTAATTCAATTCTGTACAAAGTAACAAACCATTCTTGAGAAGCTGACAACATCATATTCATTTTCTTCTTTTTTGTGTCAAACGTGGTCAAGGGAATACGTAAGTGTTTTTATAAGAACTAATATTTTTAAGATTTTTTTCATCCTCAATTAGTTTATAAGTAACATATACCACATGTAATTATACAATATACTAGTTTATTAGTAGAATAAATTAGTTTTGAAGAAAAAGAAAAATTATAAACATTTTCAAATGATTAATTTTGCATCTTCAATTTCTCTAAAAATTTCAAAGTAGTCTTATATAATTAGGATTATGGCTATTGTTCCTAGATATTCTTTGTTAATTTGTTTATTTCATGAGAAAGTATTTTCCAAACATAAAGAACCACATTGAAACTTTGTGCAAATATAAGAGATTAAAAATATACTTTAACCATTTTACAACAACAACAACAACAAAGTCTTATCCCACTGGATGATGTCGGTTATATGGATCACACGATGCGAATGCTTGGATCCATATTCATAAGATTCGACATACTTTTATACTTTAACAACTCTAAAATTATAAATTCAACCTATCATTTCTAACTCATGCCCAATCATCCCGCCAAATCAGCCAAATCATCTACTTAAATAGGGCAAATTCACTACACTTTTACAACTTCTAGGGAAAAATTGCTAGCCAAAAAAAAAAATACAAGGGAAATTCGCTATTTAATGTAAACTTTCTGGGCAAATTTGTGATAAGTCTTAATTATTTACAATTTCTATGGAATATTTTTCTCACATCATCACCCTTTTCGAGCCCTTATCTAGTATTACTTTTACTTTAAATTATTTATTCCTTATATAATAAAAGTATTTAAGATACAATTTCATCTATTAAAAAACTAAAATAAATAAGAAATCATACGGCCACCGTGCTTCTTCAGCCGCCCATCAAACCTGTGGCAGAGGCCAGATCAATCTAATAGCCACTTAGCATAGCAGTTTATTAAATTCCTGCGGGCAATAGTTAAAATAATAATTAGAAGAGCAACTGAAATAAAATCAAATGATCGGAACATTTTATTACCCGAATTAAAAAAAATAAAGGAAGAAAAGTTGGATTTGCATGGTTCCACTTTGATTTTAACTCATTTTATAAAAAGAAGGTTAACCTATGTTAGTACCCATTTAGTGAATGTGGTGGGAAAAGGAATATATTAAGCAGTATTACTCTTGCTTTATGTAGAGAGACTGATTTGATACTACGACAAGCCTGCTTACTGTTGAGCCAAATCAATCATTCTTTAATTGCTACTGTAATATTATTATTTTCTTAGGATTACAAAATCATACATTAATGAAAAAGACAAAGACATCTTTGCCTAGGAGGAGTTTAAGTACAGGTATTAATTACTTTGGGTTAAGCTCCGACCCCTTGTTTAATATTTTTTTGGGAAAATTAATTAGAGGTCCCCCACAAGGGAGTTAATACTGGAAAAGTCCCAAAAGTTGAAAATATTAATGTAGGGTCCCAAGGGACCTCACATTAATATATTTGAAAAGTGAAAAGACAATTTTGCCCTTAGCCTTAAAAATAATTTACCCCCACCCCCACCCCCTCCTCCTCCCTCACCCACCCCCTGGGGGGTGGGTGCGGGAGGAGAAGGGGGGAGGATGGGGGTGGGTGAGGGAGGAGGAGGGGGGAGGGGGGTGGGTGAGGGAGGAGGAGGGGGTGGGGTGGGGGTAAATTTTTTTTAAGGCTAGGGGCAAAACTGTCTTTTCACTTTTCAAATATATTAATGTGAGGTCCCTTGGGACCCTACATTAATATTTTCAACTTTTGGGATTTTTCCAGTATTAACTCCCTTGTGGGGGACCTCTAATTAATTTTCCCTACTTTTTTTATAAAACAGTGTTATCTAATACTACTATGTAAGTTTTTGATCAAAAAAAAAAAAAATACTACTATGTAAGTTGTCAAAGTGATTTAGCTCAGATGATCCTAAACATCTTGTTGATTAAAGGGCTGTAAATTAATATGATTTGTATGAGTTCTATTCTTGAATGTCGTTGAAAAAAAAGTAATAGCGAATATAAATTATAAAATTCATAAGAAATACAACATGTTTTCTCATACTGTTGACCGAGTATGAAATACAATTTTACAAATTGATTGATAAATTAATCCTCAAGTTAAACTTATTCCATCGCATTCCCCGGGTCACAAACATGAACATGAGGAAAAGTCAAACATGGCACACACATGAAAACAATTCAAAACACACGCATATGAAGAATGGGTATAGCAGGCTTAAGACGAAAAAAATCAAATTCGTTCTTACAAATATCTCAGTAAAGAAATAGCATAAAATATAAAAAAAATCATAGCCTTCATATTCTTCTAACTTAAAAAACCACTATAAATACGGTTTCCTTAGGGCCCAAACAATCGTATTAGAAACTCAAAAATAGTCATTATTCCTTGCCTATATCCCCTGCAGACGAACAAAGAAAAGAAGGAAGAACAAAAGGGAGACACATAGAAGAAGATTATAATGGTGAGAGAATCAAATCCAAATCTTCCTCAGGAACTATTAGAAGATATACTCTCAAGGGTTCCTTACAAATCATTATCACGATTCAAATGTGTCTCCAAATTCTTGTACTCTCTCTTCAAAGACCCCATTTTCAAATCTCTTCATCTCTCTCATTTCCTCAAAAACCACACCTTCAACAATAGTATACTCTTCAGGCTCTCATTCCCCACTACTTCCCATGGCTTCAACATGAAAAATCACAAAATCTTTTCCCTTTCTAGCAACGAACTTTCAGGTGTTGATACCTTATTTCCAGAAGAAGAACTTCTTTCCACTAAGTTCAGAATCTCTGGTCACTGTAATGGTATACTATGTTTATCAGGAAGTGATTGTTCTAACAACGACAAGGTTGTTTTGTATAACCCAGCAACAAGGGAATTCAAATGCCTTCCTGATTCAAACATGAGGTCCAATTCATCGTCTGTTTTAGCCGTTGGATTAGGATATAATTCTCGTACAGATGATTACAAGGTTGTTAGGATTTGGTCAGTTGATACTGGTGTTTATACCACAAATCGTGTGGAACAGTATTCTCTGAGCACTGATTCATGGACAAGAATGTACAATAGTAATACTAGGGACTTTGATTTTGTTGATGGTGATGATTGTTTTGCTTTATTCTTCAAAGGGACTTATTACTGGTGGGGTTCTAAAAAGGGAGACAAGAAGACAATAATCCTAGGACTGAGAATGGAGGATGAGAATTTTCACATAGTGTGTTTGCCAGAAAACGTGGATATCTGCAAACCTGAGGGTAGATCCTTGGCTGTGTGGAAGGATTCTATGTGTTTGATTTCATGTTATGGTTCTGGTGTGAACATGTCGATTGATATATGGGTGATGAAAGAATGTGGTGGGCAGAATTCGTGGACCAAGGTACATAGTGTGACAAGTTTATTATTAGGAGAGCCTAGACCACTAGTTTTCTGGAAGGAAAATGAGATTCTTTTGGAAACGAATAATGGGGAGATTAAGTCTTGTAACGTTGTTAATCAGAAGATTAAGGATTTGAAGATAGAGGGGCAACAGGTTCTGCACTCTGTTCAAGCTATAAACTATGAGGCTACTCTGGTTTCGATAGGGGGTGGTAGCTTTCTCACGTGATGTACATATTTTCTTTCTCTTCTCTTTGCTCTGTTCTTCTTTTGTTTACCTTATGGTTTATTTTGTTTTTGAGTCATATCATAACCATATAAGCCGTTGGCTAACTATCGTTGGCTTGGCTTGTATTTGCTTCTCTGTATGAACCTGTACTGGCCCAAATAGGATAACCATCGTTGGCTCGGCTCGTCATGGTTGCTCTGTATAAACCTTTAAAGTTCTCAAATGATCCAACTATCGTTGGGTTAGCTTGACTTGTATTATTTGGTTGTGGTTGCTCTGTATGAACTATGAACATTTCTGTTCTCAAATAGGCCAATTATCGTCGGCTTGACTTGTACTGAAAACTTTTTTAATGAAATAAAGCATGTGATATTACAGTTTTGCACACAGAATTTATATTCATTCAGTCAATAGATAATTTTTTAGTACACAAATAAATAATGACATTGTATGGGATTTGACCAAACAGTAATGGTCCTTTGACCATGGATGGAGACGAGTAGTATTTAGTCAATGGCTATGTAGGCGCCCTTAATTGCATATATTGATCGGGATAGTTTTGATGTAATACACTAATTACTAATACATGGGTTCAAGCTGCATTTTATAAGTGATAATTTGAAATGGGGGTAATCTCTCTTTTTTCCTTACAAAGGAGAGCAAAAACACGTGTTTTTTATTAACTAAAACACATATTTTACACTACGAAACTAAAGCAAACTATAATAATGAAAAAGGTGTAATCTTGTCTCACCATTGAAAGACTAATTATTTGATCAATAGTACAACAAAAACAATCTAAATATCCAAAAATAATAAGGAAGTCTTGAATAAAAAATGCTATGTCGATCAAATCCAAAAATTATAATTCTCCAATCTAAATAAGACAATCAAATGTTTAATTTGATTATATTAATGATATAAGTTACTATGAAATATTTTTCTGAATTATAGTAACAATCATTTCTGATTTTATTCCATTTCTAGTTGTTGATAGAATATCAATAACTTTGATCTAGAGAAATTGAGAAAAAATAGGAATAATCCTACCATTACAATCAATATGAACTCTCTAGCTAGAACTTACATTAAAAGAACTTGAAATAACATCTAATGAACTAGTGATCATTTTTGTCCAATAACATTTTGCTTAATGAGCTGTATTTTCTCTTTAGTTTTTTATCACTTTCGTAGTTGGTTGGAAAAAAGTTTTTAAAAAAATCAGAGAGAAAGCAAGTTTTTAGTTGCTTTCTTATTTTAGAAAAATTGGGGTAAAAAATAAAAAATTATGTTGGCCACAATAATGAAATCTTTTGATAAAAAAAAGGAAGCCACAAGCATAAAGAATCTATACATGCTACAGATTTTTATTGTGGTGAGTGATCACGACACTATCTTCCCACAAGGGTTTATAATCTCAGGATTTTATGTACACCACGTGTCGCCATATGAACGCCCCAAAACCAAATTCAGTGAGCACCTTACAAAATCATATTTGCCTTCACTATTCCTCAATTCATCATTCCCTCAAAAATAATTAGCTCTCTCAATTGTTAACATAAAATCAATATTCAAGTGACATAGATACATAGATACATACATACATACATACATACATACATACCATGGAAGGTGCATTGTGTAGTCGTCTTCCTCTCACTCCCAACCACTTCTTCGGTGCTAGAAATCACGGTACATACTCTATCCTTTGGAATAATTATGTATATTTTGTTCAACATAAATTGGGGTTAACTCATATTTGTAATTGCAGGTGGTAAACGATTTGTTCTTAAGAATAACAAAGATGGGAACTTTGTAATGGTAGCATCAGCCACTGGAACAGGCAAAAGTGGCGGCTTGTTGGAGAGGCCTACCAAACAGACAACACCTGGTCGTGAATCTGAGTTTAATATAAAGTAATTCATTATCATCAATTTTTAATTTTTTAGAATTTTTGTTCTGGTTTGTTATAAATTTTAATTGTTGTAAATGAAGCAGCTTGGAAATTTTTCATGAAATGGTGAAAATCGTGAGTGGTTAGGTTCATACATGTTTTTCCCACTCTGTTCTCATGGAATGATTACAATATTGGTGAACTGAATCCTTGGCTGACAATATTGACATTGGATTTTAGATGTTAAGAACTAGTATGCTATATGTATTCTATGTTGCATGTATAATTCAAGAACACTTGATTAGCTGGAATGGAATGACCCATATTGGATGCACATTTCATCCGCCCAACATTTCATCCTTATCCTATCCATTCATAAATCTAATTGTTGAATAAAATGAAACATGCTGACACAAATCTCTCATAGTCTCATATTCTCTCTCCCACCTCTTAGATTTTTGCTTACGTTATACTCCCTTCGTTCATAAAGGTAATACCTATTTGGGAAGATGAACTTGTTCCTAGATATAAGACATCTTTCTATTTTTCACACACTTTCTCTAGATTGTCCCTATTTGGGTGTACCATTTAGGTGAATGGTGGAAATGTCTTATTATTAGGATTTTGTTCTGGTGTATGAAGAGAATTAGATGAGCCAGTACGAATAGCTGATCAAATGGTATGGAGTCCTTACAAAAGAGGAAGGGAGAGACCGAAGAGAACTCTTAAAAAAATTATTCGACGAAATCTTTTGATGAAGAGTTTATCTCCAAGCATCTCTATTGATCGAGTACAATGGCGTCATGTGATTCATGTAGCCGACCCCACCTAGTTGGGATAAGGCTTTGTTGTTGTTGTATTTTGGTGTATGAAGATTTTATTTTAAACGAAACAGCTTGGTCATCCTCTGCAAAACCATTTTGTTAACTGCAGAAATGTGGGGTTAATAATTTGACAATTAACACCTCTAATATATACATCAGAAAAAGGCAGTCTTATGTCCATAGGACCATCAAGATCTATGTGTTTAACTTAGTTAATGGTTATAGGTCTATGTGTTTAACTCAGTTAACTCAGAAAAAGGCAGTCTTAAGTCCATAGGACCATCAAGATCTATGTGTTTAACTCAGTTATTTACTATGTGTTATGTGTCTAGGTTTGGTTTTAAGTCTAGAGGACCACCATAGTCAATCGTTATATCTATGTGTTTAACTCAGTTAATGGTATTTCCTTGATACATGTGGGGGATTGTTTGAAAAACTGTGGTGAAAATCGCGGGGCATTGGGCTCATACACTCTGTACACACTTGTATCCTGTTCTGGTGTATTAGATCTTTTTTCTGTGAAACTAAATGTCTCGGGAATTTCCATAGTGATTAAAAATTTGTGGGTGAATGGGTTCATAGATTCTGTGCACAGTCTGTTGTAATAATAAAATGAAAATCCTTCCAGCTTGTTGGTGAATCCTTGGCTGACAATATCAGTTGTGCATGTTAGATGTTAAAACTTGAAACCCTATGCTATATGCATTCCTGTGTTGCACATATAATTCATGGAAACTTGATTGCTGCTTGGATTGACCTCCAAACCTTGATCTCTTTGACTCTTTCTCACTGTGGCAATGTAAGAAACATTTGTGAAGTCATTATTTTTATTTTTGACTCTTACTCCTGGGATAACAATAATGAAGGTGTTATTGGTTACTGGGAAATGAACTTGGTGAAAGTTATGGAATGTTAGAGTAGGGTATTCACGATTTCGAATTCAAGAACTATCTGTGTAGTTGTCATCAGCATTAGTTGTGGTTAAATTGTTGCTCTTCTATCTTTGGGTGGTTTGATGTGGATGTAATATTTTGATAGTTATTGGTGGAAGTATAATCGATTGAATGCTTTGATAGGAAGCATTTTAGCCTGATTTCTTATGTCTAGTTGAATGTGACAGCATATATGCATTCTTTTTTTCTTCTGATACTTTGTTGGAGAAACGTTCTCCTTGTTCTTGAAATGTGTTCAAATATATTAGTAATTGAGTCATTTCTTTGACTTTTTATACTAAGGAACAAAAAGGGGTGCCATGATTCTATGGTAATTCGATCAATCTATGTACATTGACTCTGGATTTGTGCAAATTGTGTTGAATTTGATGCCTGGAATTATGAGGAAGCTCGAAGCTTCAAAGTGCCAAGAGATAGCAAAACCTTGATGACATTTATTGTAATGCAGGAAATCAAGAAAGACATCCCCACCTTATCGAGTAATGCTGCATAACGACAACTTTAACAAGCGAGAATACGTTGTTCAAGTGTTGATGAAGGTAATACCCGGAATGACACTTGATAATGCAGTAAACATAATGCAAGAGGCACATCATAATGGACTGTCAGTGGTAATCATCTGTGCTCAAGTGGATGCTGAGGAGCACTGCACGCAATTGAGAGGGAATGGCCTTCTCAGTTCAATTGAGCCAGCTGATGGAGGTTGTTGAACAATCAAGTGCTTCAGTTTATATCAGTTTTATGGGGATGATCTAATGCGGATTGTACATATAATATATGGTACCCATGCTTTCTTGTACTTGAAAACGATCTATGCTGAGGTTATAGTTGTATAGTTAGTAATTAGGCAAGAGAATGTTTTATGTTTACATAGAAATGCAGATGTTATTATGTGACACTGCCTGAGTACATAAAACGTTTACATAAAAATTGGACAATGGACTTTATATTATTTATTTGTGGTGACAGATCTAGCTTATGATTAAGAGATTTATAAAAGCTATCAGTGTGTGATTAGCAAATATCCAAAAGTGGATCCATCAAGTGTTTAACTTGGCACTTGGGAGAAGATTCTATCCTTGTCATTCCATCACCACCATTAGATTGGAGATTAAATGATTCTGATGCTAAAATTTTTATTATTTAATTATATCATTGTGTAATTAACTATCCAGATCAAATCTTAATAGTTTAAATTTAGGGAAAATTCCAAATAAATCCCTCTGAATACCCAAAAGGACAAGTGAGGAACCTAAACTTCCAAAAGTACCATGAAGGAATCAGCACCTATCTGTCATTTTAAAATTTTGTGAAAAGACAAAATTGCCCCCATCCTAAAACACAAATTTCTACCTCATCCTAACCTTAAACTAACACCCAGCCTCTGCTCGCAATTTGAGTTTTAGAATAGGGTCAATTTTGACTTTTCGCAAATTTAAGAATGACAGATAGGTGCTGGTTCCTTTATGGTCCTTTTGGAAGTTTAAGTTCTTCACTTGTCCTTTTGAGTATTCAGAGGGACTTATTTGAGATTTTTCCTTAAATTTATTTACGTACTTTTATATAGTATCATCCTATTTTTATTTATTATTAAATCTGTACTATTAATTATGTCAATCAAACTGTGGACCGGCGGTGATGTAATGATGAGGATCCCAGTGGCTGGAATCAAACTTGTATATAAATCTATCTATTCCAGCTCGAGATCACCTGTGATTTTTTTATTTTGCCAAATCGAGATCACCTTTGATACTGAGAACTCTATGATCGCCTTACTTGAGCAAGAAAATCATCCATATCATATACTACCTCCGATCCTAAATATAAGACCTAATTGACTTTTTTTTGGAGAGATTAAGGTTGCAAAAATAGGTTATTAAATCATGACATATTAGATATCTTTTTAGATTATCCATTAGCTTATAGGTAAAATAAACTAGTGTAAGAGAAAAAATTAGGTAAATCAATTTATAATTAACTTATTTTACTTTTTTTTAGGATTTTTCAAAAAAGTCAACTAAGTCCTATATTTAGGACCGAATGGAGTATTGAAGATTTGGGGGGCTTCACTTAAAAGTTTGGTTGATGAACAATTTGTTATGTTTTGTGTCGGGCTCGCTATTGTTTTTTTCCTTTCTCTCTATCTTTTTCCTTTCAAACTGTTATAACTTGTGAGCATTTTTTTTAATAAAAGGCAAAATGATATTAATTAGCAAATAAGTTACAAGGTTCTAATAATGTTTCTATAAGGAAAATTGAAAACATCACATTGAACAGTAGAGAGTAAATAAACAGAAATGAGGGAGAAAGACATTAATAGCATCGCAGTGTCGCTAGCTATTGCGTTCTTCATAGAGGGAGCCCAACAAGAGAAATCAACAGACCGTTTACCCACGTTCCAAATGGAGAGACTTTGCTTTGGAAAATTTGAATGATGGATCCAATTTAAAGCTAAATGGAAGCATCCCAAAGCGAACAGATGTCCAAGAATGAAGGTGTGCTGCCATGTAAAGACTTGAGCGATGGACCCATTCAAACATATCAATATCCTACAGTATGACTGACGGTGCAATTTCCATCTTTTACCAACACATGTCATTGGGAAGAGATGTTCACTTCCAGACGACTAGGAGGAGGGAGTGTTGAGGAAGAGATTTCCTTAGTCCTTAGAGCCAAAAGTGAGAAAGACAGAGTAGAATTACAATCTCTAATGATATCTTGGGGACTAGGAACTCTCCCTCCATGAGCAGAATAGTTACGTTTCCTCCAGATCTCATTCAGAAAAAACGACACCTTTCAAGAGATTCTCATTATCCTTAAAAGAGAAAAGAGTGGATTTTAACCAGCTAAGCAACTCATTAGTTTGGAGATGAAGAAGAGGACTGAAAGAGAAATGTCCAAACCAAGCTGCTTTAACAAGGGAACATGAGAAGAAAAGGTGATGAATTGACTCTTCTTCACGAACATGAGAAGAAAAGGTGATGAATTGACTCTTATAGGTAAAATAAACTAGTGTAAGAGAAAAAATTAGGTAAATCAATTTATAATTAACTTATTTTACTTTTTTCTAGAATTTTTCAAAAAAGTCAACTAGGTCCTATATTTAGGACCGAAGGGAGTATTGAAGAGCGATTTGGGGGGCTTCACTTAACATTTTGGTTGATGAACAATTTGTTACGTTTTGTGCCGGGCTCGCTATTTTTTTTTTCCTTTCTCTCTATCTTTTTCCTTTCAAACGGTTATAACTTGTGAGCATTTTGAATTTGTTTGATCTAAAATATAAGAGTTCACCTTACACTAACGAGTAGTTGATTGAACTAGTAAATGAGTTCACCCCTGCAAGAAAGAAATAGTGTGTTTGAATCTTAGGAAGAACTTTCATTATCATAAATACGAGTAATATGGAGAAAATATGTGTATTCTTTCAGTTGAAAAAATATATATTCTAGACACAATCAATTACATTTAAATGTTTGTTTTTATAAAAAAGTGTGCTTTGGTGGCTTGAGTCTTATGTTGAACCGAAAGTAATACCAATATCTCTTGAAATTTTGTTTCTTACTGTTTTTTTCTATGTAAATTTTCAAAATGACTATTACTCTAGAACGTTGATAAAATATCATGTTTTACTCTACACTTTATATATCTCTACACACTCAAGAATATTATAGTTAAATATTAAATCTTTCATTATAATTTAGTTGTTTAAACGAGATCTTTTGCTCAATAATATATCACCAGACATGACAATTGACCGAACACAATGGAGCCGTGTGATCCATGTAGCCGACCCCACCTAATTGAGATAAGGCTTTGTTGTTGTTGTAATAATGTTCTTATCTATGTACATAATTTAGTCTCAAATCGACAGGCATTTGAGGAAGGAGGAATTTATGCCAACAACATGCTCATCAAAGCACATTTTGATTGTTTCTTTTCCTTTTTCTATGGATAGTGGTTTGCGGTCAACTAAAACCCTTCTTTTATATGAATATAATGTTAATTATGGTATAGCAGTATTTATTTGGTATCTTGACAATTGAACAACCCTAGGCACTAGATGATACTAAATGATTTTAATTTTTAACGATGAAACATTGAAATATGTCGGAAGAAAAAGTTTACTACCGAACATCTCACGTGAAAAAAACCTAAAAAAAAATGAATGAAGCTTGAAGTATAATGAGAAGTCTATGACGAATGGTTTTTCCATCATTTCAATTCATAGTATACTACCCTACCCTCTTATAAGAATAGTTACATTTTTTTACACATTTTCATAAAATATTGGATCAATTATAGTGGGTAGGTTGATAATTTTTTTCATCTTTACCCCCATTCTTCATTTATTATACACAAGTTCTTTCCCTCCTTAAATTTAATAATATAGTCTTATCTCCAGTCCGTAATATAAGATCTCAGTTGTCAAGACATTTTTCTTAAGAAAACATGTAAAAATTAGTTAGGTCTGAAGTTAGATCTTTTTTTCCAAGTTCGCCCGTACTCCCGGACTGTAATATAAGAATCCAAAATTTGAATCTTTTTTATCCAAAATTCTTTCTTCATCTAATAGTTAGACATGTTTCTAACTTTTGTATATTACCTCTTATATTTTGGATAAAAAACTGTGTTATATTATTACCTCTTATATTTAGGTTAGAAGGGAACATGAGGGAGCAAGACATTTCTAGCCTCTAGAATGTATAACGAAAATATGAGGGAGTAGTTAATAGTACTAAATCTCACACTAAACGAAAATTAACGGACACCTTCGAACCAAAATCCTTTTCTGTTAGCCAAAACTTTGATCAAAATTCGAACACTGGTTATCCAAAGTAGAAGGAGGGTGAATTAAAGATCAGCTCAAGTCACGGAGCTATACGGAGCGCGCAGCAATTAAGATATTGCCGCCCAAGAAAGCCATTTAATTCAACCCATGTATTGTCCATCCAACCACCAAAATTCTGCCCCACTCCGTCACGGCATTAATTATTACTCCATCCGTTTAAGTTGTACTCCTAAAACATGCGAAGAAACTGTTTATATTTCTTTCAAGGAAAAAAAGAAGTAGTCTTGCGGGTTAGCTTTAGTGGTTGGAGGTTTGATCTTCTACTCTTGTGAATATATCAAACTCTCACTTGACATACGATTGAGGATAACCCTCAAGAAAAAAAGGAACTATATTCTTTTTTGTTAAAAAAGGTACTTCCAAATGTGTCAATTATAATAGTCAGTTAACCTTTTCATATATACCAATAAAAATTTGTTAGAAACATTTATTATTGATATGTTTAAAATAATTTATGTTTTTAACTTACTTATTGTGCACAATTTCTCTCCTCTTCTTGCATTAAGTACTCCCTCCGGTCCCTAACATAAGAACCCAAAATTTGAATGATTTTGGTCTCTAATATAAGAATTCATCTCACATTGTCTCTTCATTTAATGCGTTTTTTCTTACTTTACCCTTAACCCTCTTTCATATTTATCAATGCTTATGTATTTCTCTCTCGTAAAAGTATCATAATAAATATGAGCAATATTGAAAAAGAAACATTAATTCCAGACACCCAACTAACATTCATATGTTTTCTTAATAAACGTTTTTTGGGCAGCTAGCTCTTATATTAGGGACCCGAGGGAGTAATTTACAAGGGCAAAAGAAGAAAACAAGTATGGGCAAAAAAATTGTCATATATTACCTCTTATATTTAGTACTAGAGGGAGTATGTTATTTTTTTTATTACAATATGTTCTTTATAAATAATTAACAAAGAGTACTTATATTAAAAAAAGATTAAAAAAAAGGATGTGGAAGGAGAAATTAATTAATGTATGGCCAAAATGGGAATAACACATATTAATCAATCAAAGCAACCAGTAATACCTCATTGATATACCTCATTGATAGGGGTAGTCCTTTATAAAACATGCATTATATGTAGGAATGTAGTATTTGATCGACTTTAGTTGTTAAAGTTTAAGGCATGTCTAATAAGGGTTTTATTTTTCTGATCGATCAGAAATCTATTAAGGTTTATGATTTGTTAGTTTCTGTAAGCCCCACGTAGTATGCCCATCATCAAATACATATCGATCAACTTTCTACCCTCACATGGCTTTGTCAATTACTACATGATTATATATATGATTATGACATTTGAATTTCTACAACATTCAATGCGAATAAACGAAGAAAAAATGGTTGAAAATTTAAGCTAACGTTTCAAAAGAAAGCAAAGGGAAGAGTCTTGGAAGGACAGAGAGGGAAAGGGGAAGCTAAGAGTGAGTAAGAGGAAAGAGACTTGACCAATCTTTGGTTGACACTTGACATTTATAATTAGCAATGTTGTTGTTTAAGCTCATCTGACACTTACATTTATATTATATGCTTTTTTACGAAAAATTTAATAGTAAGTTTGCACCTTAACTCAAAATAATAATGATTTCAAATTGATTAATGCAGATCTACAAATTTAGAATTAATATAAGTTTTATTCTATTGGTATCATTTTAAAATTGATTAATACAGATCTTCATAGGAAGTTGTTAGAAGAAAAATACATAGGAAATTGGTTTTTGAACTAACCTATTCTACAAATTACACATAGGAAGATAGGTTTTTTAAGTATTTATAGTGTGTTGCCAACAACTTTTGCTAGAAATAATCTCATGCTTCTAAGAAGAAAACGGGCAGGCCTCCCTTGCGATTCACTGAAATATTCACCTACCTATATTTGAATTTCACTATTTCATGATATTTATCTATGAAAAACACAAATATATAATACATTTGAAGAAAAAAAATCAGCTGCAATATGTAGCAAAAATTACAAATTAGTTATGACTTGGTCAGGGAATATTATATAACTGTTGATCAAACTGTTGTGTACACCAATAACACAAACGATAACAAAAAAGCAGCTCTTGTTAAATAAACAAAACGCAGTTCATTAATAACAACTCTGTGTATATGTTGTGTGCAAAGTATACCTAGATTCCAAAAAGAGCAACAAATTCTGTCAATACTGATTATACATGCATATGAAGTAGCATAGTAGTATTTCAAATATATCTAATTGAACATACAATTATTCAAGTTAAAGTTTACACATTCCAGTAGAAGCAAATGGGGAAAACTGTGAAAACTATGAAAAGGAACAATTGTAATCTAAAAAAGAAAAACTAATCCACAAAAATAATTACTAATTAGGTGAGAAATCTTTGGTAGTACGATGCAAGACATAAGTGAGATAGACCAAATTTAATAAGATAGACCACATCTTTGGTATTTTATTATTTTTGGCTAAAGTGTACTTTTGGTCCCTTATGTTTGCATCAAGTTTCAATTTAGTCCTTTATGTTTGGAAAGTACACTTTTGGTCCTTTTTTATTAACACCGTTAGTTTAACTTAACGGCAAATGTTAACTTAACAATTTTAAATGGTTATTAAATACTGAAATAATGTTCAAATTAAAATATTTGAGTGTAAATATTCTTATATTTTCAAAATTTATCATTTTTGGTCAAATTTCATTACAAAATAATCATTCAAAATTGTTAAATTAGTATTTTCCGTTAAGTTAAACTAATGGTGTTAACAAAAAAGGACTAAAAGTGTACTTTCCAAACATAAAGGACTAAATTGAAACTTGATGCAAACATAAGGGACCAAAAGTATACTTTAACAATTATTTTTTCATTTTTCAAATTCCAAATTAAGATCACTTGAAATTTAACAAGATAGACCAAATTATATAACTACTTACTTCATTTTTCCAATTTCAATTTTATACAACCAAAGTAATATTGAATTTTTATTCCAGCTCTTATGGGTAATTTTTATAAACAGGAAGAGTGAACTTTTGCTACAAATTTTACATAGGAAGTTGTTGGAAAAAAATACATAGAAGTTGGTTTTTGAACTAACCTATTCTACAAATTACACATGAAAAGATTGATTTGTAACTGTTTATAGTTTTGCTAACAACTTTTGCTAGAAATAACCTCATGCTTCTAAGAAGAAAATGACATCCACCAATTGATGACTTTGATTCTGTAATTGACTAAACTGTAAATTGACAAGTTCCGAATCACGGGACCTTGGAAAGCGAGTAATAAACACTAAACAACTTAAATCAATCCTAACAAAAAGACGAAATCATAAATTTGACTGATGAAGACCTACCATTTTATCATAATTAAAATCATGATTAGTTCAGACTTCAGATAAAATTTTATTAATTTTATTTATCTTGAATGAAGGATTGCTTTATCATAAACTATTGTAGGTGGTCCTTATTTATACAGCATCATCTACTAATTCTCACAAAATAAGAAATTTATTTGGGTTATTAAATTTAGGGCAAACAAGGTTTCAACTTTACTCATCAATAGATGATGTAAGCTAAGGTATGTTTTTGTCCCTTAACTCTGGAGGAATATTTTAGCCCATAACTTTGAAAAGTATGTTTTAAGTCTTTTAACTTTGAACGAAGTCATCTTTTAGTCCTTTAACTTTGAAAAGTATATTTTTAGTCCGTTTAAATTGGACTAGAGTATTTTTTTGACCCTTAACTTTGCACAAAGTCATGTTTTAGTCTTTTAATTTTGAAAAAAAGGAAGGAACCAAAAACATACTTTAGTCTTTTTTTGAAAGGACTAAAAACATCGTTTTGTCCAAAGTTAAGAGACTAAAACATGATTTTCTCCAAAATTAAGTGACAAAAAACATCTGATGATATAGCTTCACATTTTAACTTTGAAGTTTGAACCTTCATTAATGACAAGGGTAAATTGGGGAAAATTAATTTGGTAATTTATGTCTTATATTTAGGATAAAAAGTTATTCATCCCTTATAACAATGATGAGGGAGTAAATAAGAGCAACAAATCAAGCGTATACTTACTTATACCCTTGTCCTTTTCTCTTGCATCTCTCCTCGATATGGATTTTTATTTTTAATTTTTTTTGTTGAAGATATGGATTTTTATTTTCAATCTACCTTTGAAATCACATAGTTTGCCGTCAAATTTTTTGTCTGTGAATTTAACATTGGTTTCTACATAAAAGTTGTTTATAAACAAAAAGTTGTTTAAATTTTAAATTATATGATTATTAAATGTCGCTAAATTTACAGAATCTAATGTTGAAACAAAATCAGAAAATTTGATACCAAAACTATGTAATTTCAAGGAAGAAAAGAAAGGTTAGTTAGGAAAAAAAAAGGAAAGTAATATTAGAGGAGAGAAGACACTCACTCCCCTGTTAGTGCTTCATGATCATGATTATTTTTCATGTAAACTAACTAGTATTCCCTCCTCCAATCTTAAATATAGCACTCATTTAAAATGTTTTATTAGAGAAATTAATGAAACAAAATAAGTTAGTCAATTTTGATATATTAAAAGTTTTTTTGATTGCTTATTAGTTTACACATTAATTTTTTTTTTTTGAACAATTGATTGCAGCTCCCACTTCTATGCTCCAACTAAAATATTTATGTCTTCCGTCCTCAAGTCATACGGTATCCGCACACACATACTGTTGGATTAAATCAAAATTAAATTCTGGAACCAATCTTTCAGACTCAATTTACTGAACCGCTCTCTCTTCACCTTCCAACCAATCTGACGTAAGCACCTTTCCACCCCACCAATAAATCCAACCTTCACTCCCCCTCCCACTCCACTCCTCTATCCCCATTTCCCACTCTCCATCCAAAAACTATGGCCATCACCCTCCTAAGCTTCTTCACCATACCACTTCTACTCTCTCTCTCCATCCTCCACACCACCTCTTCTCGCAGCTTATCCCCTGAATATTCCACCACTCTTCTTGACATATCAGCCTCCCTTGAACAAGCACAAAACTCCTCACCTTCAACCCTCAACAACAACAAATACTCCAAGATGAAGAACAAGAAACTAAGTACACACCCACTTCCTCTTCTTCTTCATTCTCCGTACAATTACACTCTAGGGACACTTTACACAAATCCCACCACACAAACTACAAAGACCTGGTCATGACTCGGTTGAGCCGTGACTCGGCCCGAGTCAACTCACTATACACAAAGCTCCACCTCGCCCTAACCCACTTCAACAAGTCGGACCTCCGCCCGGTCCAATCCGAGATCCGACCCGCAGACCTCTCCACACCGGTCTCCTCAGGAGTCAGCCAAGGGAGCGGAGAGTACTTCTCCAGGATCGGAGTGGGCCGGCCCACCAGGCCCTATTACATGGCCCTAGACACCGGCAGTGACGTCACGTGGCTCCAATGCCAACCCTGCTCCGACTGCTTCACACAATCCGACCCGCTTTTCAACCCGTCCGCTTCCTCCTCCTACTCCCCCCCCCTGTGGGTCCCCCAATGCCAAGCCCTCGACATCTCCGCCTGTAGAAGCGACACGTGTCTCTACCAAGTCTCCTACGGCGACGGCTCCTTCACCGTCGGCGACTTCATCACCGAAACCGTCTCCTTCGGCTCCTCCGGCGCCGTCAACCGCGTCGCCATCGGCTGCGGCCACGACAACGAAGGCCTCTTCGTCGGCGCCGCCGGCTTACTCGGCCTCGGCGGCGGCTCACTCTCGTTAACCTCTCAAATCAAAGCGACGTCGTTTTCTTACTGCCTTGTCGATCGCGATTCGAGTAAATCGTCGACTCTTGAGTTTAACTCGCCGGCGCCGAGCGATTCCGTGACGGCGTCGTTGCTGAAGAACAGTAAGGTTGACACGTTTTACTACGTCGGATTCACCGGAATTAGCGTCGGCGGCCGTACGATTTCGCTGCCGGCGTCGGCGTTTGCGATGGATCAATCTGGACGCGGAGGAGTGATAATTGATTCTGGAACGGCGATCACGAGGTTTCAGAGCGAGGCGTATAATGCGATTCGCGATGAGTTTAGGAGGATGACGCAGAATTTGAAGTCGGCGAGTGGATTTGCGTTGTTTGACACGTGTTATGATTTGTCGTCGCTGAGGAGTGTGTCGGTGCCGACGGTGGCGTTTCACTTGGCCGGCGGGAGGGCGTGGCAGCTGCCGGCGAAGAATTATCTGATTCCGGTGGACACGGCGGGGACGTTTTGCTTTGCCTTTGCGCCGTCGTCGCAGCCGCTGGCGATCATCGGAAATGTGCAGCAGCAGGGGACACGTGTCAGCTTCGATTTGGCTAGGTCGATGGTGGGATTTTCGCCTAATAAGTGTTAGTGGTGAAATTACGTGGTTGCCCTTACCCTATGTGTTAGATAGATTGGATTGGATTTCTTGTGTACTGTAGGGTAGGGTAGGGTAGGGTGAGTGTGTGGTGAAGACTGGAGACTGTGGATTGAATGTTGTAGGGTGGTGTTGGTGTGGGCGATGGGATGGGTCCACCTTTATTTAAAGTTTAAATTTTGGGGGCCATCGTTTGGGGTTGGGTTGGTGTGAGTCTTAATAATAGAATGAATTTAATATCATCAATTGTAATTTTGGTGGAATGTTTTCAAATTGTATAGTTGAAGGTTGAAATATTATGAATGGCTCCGTTCGTAGGGTTCAAAATAAAGAAGTAATTACTTTGTAGTGAAATTTTGGGTACCAATTCTATAGTTAAATTTTAATCGAATTTTGGTTTTGGTGAGTGTAACTTTAAGGTCTGTTTAGATACTATTCCAAAAATTATTCTGACTCTCAAACCTAGGTTTCAAACAAAGACATTCAATTACTCAATTTTTTTGTATAAGCTATTTTGAGAAGAAAAGTTAGGTTTGAGGTTCTAAAAGCTATTTTGAGAAAAACTAGATTTTTCTCCTTTTTCAGCCGAAAGTTTCGATCTCTCATTTAGGAAAAACATTTATTTCAAATAAAAGAAACATAAAAAGTTATTCATCAATCATCATAACTATTTTTCAGAAAATCTATATTCTACTTAAAAGTTATTATTAAAAGCTATTCTCAAAAAGCTTAATTCAAACACTCTCATTTCATTAAAAACTATTTTTCAGAAAAGCTATTATACTCAAAAACTATTCTCAAAAAGCTATTTTCCCAAAAATTATTCTGTAGAAGTTGAATACAAACAGGTCATAAATAGTTGGAGTTTGATTATAGAGGCCAAAATAAAAAACTCTAATAGAGATTAATCCTACTTGTATATTTTGATAAAGATAAAATCCTACTTGTATAGACAATAAAAGGCTTACTAGTTGTCATGTTTTGCGACTCACAAGAACAAGCTCCAATAAAACAAGAGTTAAGAGTCTTACCCTTCCTTTGTTGGTGAGGTTAACCACTTAACCCCGTATCCAAGATTTCTTTTGTTTTTATATAAAAAGACCAAATATTTTACACCAAATGAGGTTTTTATTAAAATTAGAAGTACCAAATTTAAACTTAAAATTTAAAACCCTATAAATTAAGATAAAAATGCAATTAAGGTTATAAAATTTCTTTATCAGAAATTAAGATTATAAAATGAATAGGTAAATATATGTTGGATTTAAAACCAAATGTTATCACTATGTTACCGTAACACTTTACTGATTTCCACATTGAGGAAAGAACTACAAAATTTCTAGTTTAGACTCCACTGCTCATAGTTTAATTTCCTATTCCAAAATAGGATATAAATGTTCATGAACAATGTTAATCATTAAAATTATACAGCAACAAACTCTTATCTTTTTAGGTGGAATTGACGGTGTGGGTTATATGCAAGGGTGAAAATAGCCTAGGCCAGCATGTCACTACTTAAATAGGTCAGACCTGTGATGTAGTAAACAAGTCTGAGTCTGGCCTGTGGCTTATTATAGGTCTCATTTTCAGGCATGAGCCTAACCAATTAAAAAGTCTGGTAAGATTATAAGCCTATTAAGAGGCCTAATAATTTATTTAGGTCAATAGGTCATAAGCTGATATATCTAATAGGCCACAAATTATAAAGTCATAAACAATAACATTGTAATAGGCCATAAATTAATAGGTCAATATTTAAAGAATATCTAAATTAGCCACAATCAAAGAGAAACCTATGACTCCAATTAAAAACATAATAACAAGATAAAATTAATTAAAAACTTAAACTCGTCTAAATTGCATATGTTTTGTAAAGCATTGAAACAACCATAACATTTTCAAGTCATTAAGAATTGGGTTTAATAATACTAATCCAATGAATATTAGCCTTAAATTTATATTTAATAGGCCAACCTGGTAGGCTTTATAGGCTTTTTTTAACCTTGGTCTGACCAGTTAAAAAAATAGGCAAAAAAAAAACCTATGATTGAACTTGACCTATTAAAATATAAAATAGCTTAGGCCTTTAATAGACCAGTTCATAGGCCCTAATAGGCCGGTCTAGACTATTTCCACCCCTAATTATATGACATTATTGTTAATCAATGTTGATGAGATTTGAAAAGGTTTTACAATGGCCATCAATGTCTAACTAAACTCTCCTCATTTACGTAGATTTGGAATTAGATACACACACATATGCGGAGTTTCAATAGTTAGAATTATAAATGGATCAAATATATCTAACTTACATTTCTATCCTCTAGTAATAATAAGATGTAAGAAAATCGGACTTCTAGTTCTAATTCCACTTCCCATAGTGTTTAGTTCCATGCTACAAATGGGATATAAATGTCCATGAGCTATGTCAATTATACTATTAACTTTATACTTCAAAATTTCTCTAAAATCAACCTTTCTATCCTCCAATAATAGTATGGTTCATGATGACCTTGCCAAATGCGTGGCCAAAGCATTGTTCTTGAGACAGTACATGAGGCTCTCGTGAATTAGATATATAGGGTTCGGTTTAAACTTTAAATAAATGTTTTTTTTGAGAACTTTAAATAAATGTTTTTGCTGTTTACAAGAGAAAATTCTTTTAAATATTGCCGCATTCCATTATTATACTCCCTCTAATCCTAAAATATCGATAAAATATGCATAAATTAAACTATTTTAATGTAATAATTCTTACATTTTTAAAAGTTGTCATTTTTTCACCCCATTTACTTATAAAATAATCTTTTAGATTTAATAACTCGTTGCAGTTAATTGAAACTAACAATGTTAACAAAAAAAGACTAAATGAGTACTTTCCAAACAAAAATGATTAAACTGAAATTTGATGCAAACATAAGCGACTGAAAATATATTTTAATAAAAAACAAAATACATTTTGCATATAATTTCAACTTTGCGGGAACACTCTTGCTGAAATGGAAGAAGCTAGCTAGAAGGAGGTGATTCAAACTGCTTGCATTAAAAGAAGTGTTAGATGACATTCAATAAACAAGCTTCTCCCTGAGTGACTGGTTTGAAGAAGACATCTAACTCATCAATGGAGTCTTCCTCTGGAGACCCTCCTTCATCCCCAAGGCTTCCTCGATCCCCAAATACTGTTATGAAGGGATTCATTGTGTACTCTTGATCAAAGAAGTCTCGTTATCTGTGCAACGAGTCATCTTCTGATAGGCAAGAAACACAAGAAATGAAAGAAACGCAAGAAATGCAAGAAAGAGAGCGTGAGAGAAGCAAAGACCCTCCTGATTGGAACGAGGTTTGTCAGGAGGGGCTCCAGCAAAGTGTTAGCGAAGATGAGGGGATCTATGAGCGTGAGAGCGGTGAGCGTGAAGTCGGCGGGGAGAATGACAGAGATAGCAAAGGGTCTGAGAGTAGCTTTCCTCGACAGAATGATGTAAAGGTGACTGGTGAGACAAGCATGGGAGGAGAAGGAAGGATCGAAGGAAATAGGTTCTCATACAAGGATAAACTTTTGAGCATTGGAGAATCGGGTTTCCTAGAAGCAGCGGGCTGGGATGAAGATGCTATGAGAGGATGGAAGCAATATTTTGCTAAGATGAGTGAAGCCAAAGAAGTCAGTGAAGAGGATTTTGCAGAAAATAGTGAATCTGAAAATGAAGACTCTTCTTGGCAGAAAACCGGTAAGTTCCCAAAATTGAGTATGACTGCTGATGAATTTCAGATGTGGTGCAAACCCTACCTCAATTCTTTGATCGTGAAATTAATGGGAAAAACCTTTGGGGTTGGTTTCATGAGGCAAAGGATGGAAAGGATGTGGGGACATAAGCCGATTCGTGTTACTCCTCTGAACAATGGTTACTACATTGTTTCTTTTTCAAGTAAAGAGGATCGGGATTTTGCTCTGCAAGAAGGGCCATGGATGATTGGAGATCATTATCTGCTAGTACAAAGATGGAGGCCAAATTTTAATCCTTGGAAAGCAGATAGAGAGAAAAGGATCGCGGTGTGGATAAGAATTCCTGACCTACCATCGGAGTTATACAATGTGGAATCACTTCGCCATATTGGAAACTTGGTGGGGAAAACATTTAAAATTGACAGAACAACAACATTATCTGAGAAAGGGAGCTTTGCTAGAATATGTGTTGAAGTCAATCTTGAGAAGCCTCTCCTCCCTGCTTTCCATCACTTCGGTGAGGATCATTGGATTCTTTATGAGGGTCTTCATTTGATTTGCTTTCAGTGTGGTAAATATGGTCATCATAAGAATCATTGTTCTACTAAGAGTGAAGTAGCAGATCATCCTGTGAAGGAGAAACAAGGAGTGGACAGTGCTGCAGATGTGGATGCCGGCCATGGGGAGAAAACGGAGAGGGATGGCGGCCATGGAAGAAATCCCGAGAACAACATTCCGGTGGCGGCGGAGACAGGAGAAAAGGTGGCTGAGATTTTTGGCCCGCAGATGATTGTTAAGCGGGAATTTCGGAAGAAAATCCCGTTGACTTCGGGATCTGGTGAAGTTAATAGCAAAAACCTGAAAGGTATGGAGAATAATGTGAAGGAAGATAAAAGGAAAACAGATCAGAATGCTGAGAAAGGAAAAATAAAGGAGAGCGTGAAGGAGGATAATAAAAAATCATCAATGCAGAATAATGATCGTGCATTTGGAGCTGATATTGGAAACATTCAAGGGAAAAAGTGGACCCAAGTTGGGACAAAAAGGAAGGCTAGGTAAACCTCGGGGGAAAGAAAATAATTTGGGAAAGAAGTTAAATGTCAAGGAGAAGAATGAAGAGGGATTTGATATTCCTAATGTCTTCATTTCAAGTAACCAATTTTCAGCTCTATCTAGTGGGTCGGAAATTCCCAGTAGCTCTTGTAGTGGAAAGGAGGACTCTCAGGACACTATTATCGGCCAGGAGGAAAGTATGATAGGGGAGAATGAAAATTTGGCCCAAGAGTCCAATGTGGACATAAAGATACCGGAAACTAGTCAAGAAGTAGCTGATGAGCCTATTTTGGTGGAAGATAGTCAGGGGGCTTTGCCCTCAAACACCCAATAGGGTTTCTATAAATTGTTTAGTCTGGAACTGTAGGGGGACAGGAGCCCCCTCATTTCCTAGATTACTGAGGGAAATGATTTCGATGTATAAGGTGGATTTTGTAGCTCTTCTTAAAACTCGTTGTAGTGGAAGAAAAGCATCTGAGATTGTTAGTAAATTGGGTTTTAAATACTCTGATAGAGTTGATACCGAGGGATTTAAAGGTGGCATTTGGATTTATGGTCAGACAAACTCAAGAGTGTTGAAGTCTTGATTAAACACTCTCAGTTCATTCACTTGAAAGTTATTAATTCTGACAATACTGAGTGGTTTTTTTACTGTGGTCTATGCAAATCCGAATATTGCAGGACGTAAAGAGCTCTGGAGGTATTTAATGCAGATAAAAAATTCAACGCAGGGTACTTGGTGCGTTGGAGGTGATTTTAATGCAGTTTTAAAGGCTGAGGAAAGGAGGTCTGCTAGTCAGAGTATTGTTGATGAAAGTGGGCTTAATGATTTGGGCTATATGGGCCCAAAGTTTACTTGGGGTCGAGCAAACTGTGAAAGCAGAATTGATCGTTTCCTGACTACGCATGATTGGTTGGAAGCATTCCCCAATGCCACCGTTACTCACCTAGCCAAATATAAATCGGATCATAGACCCCTTCTTCTACAATTGAATCGAATGGAAGGTAGTTTGAGTAGAGGTAAACCCTTTCGTTTTTTAGCAGCTTGGGGGCTTCATGATCAATTTGGTAAGTTCGTGGAAAACCAGTGGAACTTCCGCTCAAATTGGAATGAAACGGTAACAACCTTTACTAATGCCTGCAAAACTTGAAATAAACAAATTTTTGGGTTTACACATGAAAAAATTAGGAAGCTTATGCGGAGACTTGAAGGTATTAACAGAACTGAATCAAGGAGGGGTCTTAATCAGGATCTCAGAGATTTACAGAAGGAGCTTTGAAATGAATTAGAAATGACTCTTACTCAGAATTCTCTGATTTGGGCTCAAAAAGCTAGAGGAGAGTGGCATATCCAAAGAGACCGTAATACTAGATATTTCCACACTCGATCTAATGGGCGCCGAAAGCAAAATTTTATTGGAGCAATAAGAAGTAGTGATGCGAATTGGGTGTATGAAGGAAAAGAGATCATGAATGAAGCAACAAATTATTTTAAAAATTGTTTACTGAGGAGGAGAAGTTAAGAAACACTCTGTTTTGTAGCTGTTCTTATCCTAAAATTGATGAAGAGACTCTAAGGAGACTTGAAGGAGAGATTAATGACATAGAGATTAAGGAAGCTATGTTTAATATAGGTGCTATCAAATCACCAGGTCCAGACGGCCTAAATGCCCTCTTCTATCAGAGCCAATGGGAGCATGTGGGGAGGTCAGTATGTGATTTTATTAAGTATTTATGGTCTAATCCATCTTCTATTAGTACCATAAATAATACCTTATTAGTGTTAATCCCGAAAAAAGATAGCCCTAAAGAACTGAAAGATTTAAGACCTATTAGTCTTTGTAATGTAATCTATAAAGTAATCACGAAAACTATTGCTAATAGGCTTAAAGCCACCATGTTATATATTATATCTCCTAACCAGTGCAGCTTTGTCCTGGGCATACATAGTACAGATAACATTATTGTTGCTCAGGAGGTCATTCACTCTATGAGATCCATGAAAGGGAAGAAAGGTTATATGACAATTAAAATTGACCTGGAGAAAGCTTATGATCGAGTTAATTGGAACTTTCTTCTTGGTTGCCTTTGTCAACTCAGGTTTCCGTGACATTTGGTGGATATTATATATCAATGTATTTTGACTCCGTCGATGCAAATCTTACTGAATGGTGAAAGAACTAGCACTTTTATGCCTAGCAGGGGGTGAGACAGGGCGATCCTATTTCTCCTTATCTATTTGTCATTTGTATGGAGAGACTTGCACATCTTATTCAAGAGATTGGAAGCCAATTAAACTGTGCAAAAATGGACCACCCATATCTCACTTGTTCTTTGCAGATGATATTATTCTCTTTGCAGAAGCTTCCTTGTGTCAGACTGAGGAGATTAATAATTGCTTAGAGGAATTTTGCTGCAGTTCAGGGCTAAAAGTTAATACTTCCAAAACTAGAGTCTTCTTTTCGAAGAATGTTAACCACAACCGTAGACAAGAGCTTAGTGGATCCCTGGGATTTCAAACTGCTGCAGACCTGGGGAAATATTTAGGAGTTGCCCTCCATCACAAAAAAGTCACAACTGAGAGTTTCCACACTGTGATAGATAAAGTCAAGTCTAAACTCCAAGGGTGGAAGATGAACTCTCTTTCTTTGGCTGGTAGAACTACTCTGATATCTGCTGTAACTTCTGCTATACCGGAGTATACGATGCAGACTTCCTACCTTCCTCAAGAAGCATGTAACAGAATGAAGAAATGCAATCGTGATTTTCTTTGGGGCTCCTCACAAGATAAGAGGAAACCTCATCTAGTGGCCTGAGATTCAGTTTGTAAACCCAAATCAGAGGGAGGTCTCGGCCTGAGGAAGATGAAAGTGCAGAATAAAGCCTACATGATGAAACTTGGTTGGAAACTGATGAATAGAAGAGATGATCTTTGGGTGAAGGTGATCAGGTCGAAATACAAATGCGGAAATGACTTGGTTCCGGTCATTGATCACAAAAGACCAGGGTCTACTAAGTGGCTTGACATTCGTAATAACTGGAATAAGGTTATGAATGGTACCTCTATTGATTATGATATTTGAAAGAGAAGGAACCTCAAGATATTTGAACAAAAGGAAGAAACTAATGAGAGTCTCCTCATTAGAGCTAGAGCAATCTTGAACAATATAAATAGAGTGAATATTATGATTAAAGGAACTTGTATGAATGCAGTGTGCGTCCAGTCACAGAATGAGACTTGGAAGAACCAACGCAAGGATACCTTAAACTTAATGTGGATGGAGCTTTTAGCTTAAAATTTGGTGGTGGCTGTGGTTGAGTTCTTAGGGATGAGAATGATTGTAATATGCCTACTGATGTAGGCTAGTACTGTTTAAGGATTCCCTTCTTTTATTATAAAAAAAATACTTTTTGCATATTGTATTCCTGGAGTTTTTTTTTCAAGTTTCTTGAATTTTCTTTTTTTCTTTTGACCGAGTTTCTATAATTTTAGGAAGAAAACTTTAATCTGAAAATCACATTAACTCCTACTTTTTTTTTTGGCCGACACATTAACTCCTACTGATTCAAGTCGAAATAGATAAAACCATCGGCCAAAGCTCTTGAAATTTTTTTAATTTAATCTGATTAACCAAATCAGACGCATGATTAAAATTTTTGTGTGAATTGAAAGGACCATACGGTAAACTGAAGCACGTGGGGGATGTGTTAAAGGGAACAATATCTAAACTTGTACGTGGGTGACCCCGAGTGCAGGTTTTTTCCCTTTTGAGGTTTTCTTAAAGGGAACGATATCTAAACGATTACTATCAGAAACTTCAGTTTCCTCTAGGTTTATCACATTATCTGAGTTCCTAGGGGATGAAGAGACACTAGATTGGGAATCTTCGCTAATGTATATTTGATTAGAGGCAGTTTTTTCAGAATCAGACGACGACATAATTACTTGTTTTCTCATAAAATGTGATGAAAAAGATTGGATTTTTAATTTAAAAGTACCTCAAGGAGATTTACAGAAGTCCTCGACGAACGTGGCTGGTTAAGAGTTGGATTTTTTATGTGTTGGGAAGATGGGTTGAGAAGACTCTGGCGATGAGAAATAGGCAAATGAACATGCGCGAGGGAGTATATGGAAGCTTTTAGACGTCGTTAAGTTGCGACGTTATCTGCTCTAGGAGATCTTGACCATTGGAATAAGAGGGAAAGAAGGAAGGAGGATTTTTTCGCTAATCTCAGCCGTTGAAGTTAAAATAACCGCTACTTCTCAATGCTCGCTGACGTAAGCATTGAGAAGTGGGAGACTTAATGTTATACACCGTTATATGCTTATTGGGCTTAGGTTCTCTACAACAGCCCAAGCGAATCAACAGACACATCTGAAGCCCAAGCAAAATGCTGCCAACGGTTATGAAGCAGATAAGGAATGAAGACTTAGTCGCCCACACATTTCGGACCTATCGCCCAGTAATGTCGGAGCACATGTGACAACCACTATCCATAACTGTCGCCTATAATTTCGCAACTACCAAGATGACGCCCCTACTATAAAGGAACATGGACTCAACGCAGAGGGGAGGAGCAATCCACAACATTCAACCTCTCTCTCTCTCTACCCAATTCTCTGTATTCTCTGTGTTCTCTAATTATTGTATTCTTGAGATTTATCTTTGTAATCAAGGCATTGACGCCTAGCTTATAACCACCGTTGCCGGTGACCCCGATTATTGTACTCAATTCTATTATCAATAAAGAAGTCTTTATTATTCTCTTATATTGTAAGGTTCCCCTAAACCGTGCATCAACAGGATGAACAAGAATTTCAGTTACCCGGACCTAAGCATTCATTCATAAGCTAAGTCGTATACATCAGGGTCAAGATATTACTGTAAAATACACAGCTTTAAATTATTTACATTTATTAGTTTTTCCTAAAACCATTTTATTTTACTTATTAATTAATGTATAATCCAATTACATACAATACATATTAAATACTCTCTCCGGTCCTATATATAGGACCTAGATAACTTTTTTTGGGGAGATTAAAGAAGGCTTAATTTTAAATGTCTTTCCAATAACACCCCTCCTTAATTAGTTTAATTACTTAGTAGCTCTTCCTCCCCTATCAAAGGAGTTGTTAAGAAGAAGAAGGTTAATTTAGGAAAAAGGTGACAAAAAATTTATCTAGGTCTTATATTTAGGACCAAAATGAAGTCTCTATCTAGGTCCTATATTTAGGACCGGAGGGAGTATAATGGTTTAATTTACTTCCTTAATCTCTACAATTGAAAAGTTAATGGATTCTTATAATTAGGATATGTTGAAGTACATTCGAATATTAAATCTCTATCTGAATCAATACAATATTCAAATTTTCAAAATATTTGTGTGATAATATTGTAATAAGAGTAAAAGGGTAGTCAATTGGGCCAGGGTCGACCCAACTAATTACCCTTTTACTCTTATTACAATATCATATCAACTAGTTTAACATGCGAATTGACAGGGAGAATGAGTGTATTCAAGGACAAGGTTCGTTAATGAATTAGTGTAATACGTTCCTCTTGTAACCTGTAATATGCTGAATTCAAATTTACATAACAAAGAATGAGAAACGCAAATAAATCAATCGATGCAACTCTAACTCCATTTTTACTTAGACAGTGAACAAAATTGAACATTTTTTTTATTGCACATCAGAGTTTGTATTGACAAACACCACTATCTGAGTATCAATGATCAATATGTACAGCACATTTGATAACTGTTATTAGAATATTAACATTAAGTCCACTTCGTTTGAACAATAGCCGCAAAATGAGAGTAGCATACCAATTAGAGTGCATGTGGAAGATTTGTTAAACTTTCACCAACCAGGGATTGCTCTGAGCCATGACTGTAGAGAAAGAAAATATTAGTAAACGTAAATGTAATGAAGTTAATATTTATGACAACAAATTTCCTTTTTCAAACATTTACCTCAGATAGCTCAGAGCTGACATTCGATAAAGACAAGTGAAGACCAGAATATGCAAACCGATGGTATAAAAGAAAGCAAAAGTTCGAGCATATCTGCAAAAGGGCATCTTTTATCAATTAACAGATACACTTTACAATCCACAGAAACAAGGACGAAAGAAAGATACATTTGACATATCCTAGACACGCTCATAGAGGTGAAAAAACGGCCAACCCAGTAGCTCTATTCCCCACTTGATGAGGGTGTTGGAGAATGGAATATACTAAGCACAGCCTTAGCCTTTGCTTAATGCAGAGAGACTGATTCGAACCAACGATCTCAGACCCAACGGCAAGTGAGCTTACCTTTGAGTCAAACTTTACCACTGCTTACCATTGAGCTCATAGAGGTAAAATTAAAAGATAAAATAAATAACCTGAGGCAATATCTACAATAAAGCAGAGAATGTGAGAACTTTGGCCACAGGTTCTCAAGGAATAAATTGTTTGCTGCTGGAGTCTGGTAAGGACATGACCAGTTGGAAATGCATGTACTAGACAATAATTATGCGGAGATAATGACATATAGTCACAAAGGTAAAACACATGCTGAACAAGACATCAACATGAATCAGATGATAGGTAAAATTAGAAACTGTAGGCTGTAGATTAAGACATAGGTTCAGAAAAAAAAAAAGCAATACCAGTGCAATAAACTAGAGAAGCCGTGAAAGAAAATTATGTTATAAATGGTGGCTGATGAAATTGTAAAATGTTGGGTCATGGCCTCTAAGTGATTCATAACCCATCGGTTGAAATGAGATATACTATATAATCACAAGGGGACAGGAATATTAAATAACTAGTCTATAAGTTAAATATAGCACAAGCATACTTGTTCCCAAGAAGAAAACGTCCACTGCTGAGTGTGATTCTGTCCCTGAATCCTAACTCTTTGTATCTTTGATCTCTTTCCTAATAGCATGCAGAAGAAACAAATCAGAAAATAATTGGAAAATATACCAATAATTATAAATAAACAACATATGGAGCTAGACAACTAGTTTGTGTTGCACAGTAGTCTACAGGCTCAGAATATGATATTTTAATAAAAGACTTTATCATTGGGACTTGGGAGTCCTATGAACTATTCCACACACAAAATATTATCTGAAGAAAATGGTGTTTTACATAATAAATTTGAACATTTAAGTTTGTTTCTAGCCTAGCCATTCCCTTTTAGAAAATCAATTAAGCTGATCATAACTAATAAAATAAACAAATCCATTCGCTGAGCAAAAGGAGAGTTTCAAGATCTAATCTGGGTTGTAGTTATCTTCAACAGCCAGGAAGCCTTCTGTCTCAACTTATCCATCAATAGGGACTTATCATGATTAATTATTAGTTCAAACTGCGAGGATATAAATACTTCATGCTTTTCTTAAGGATGGATGGGGTCAATCCACCTTTTTTGAGAATGCTGCAAAAGGATTTATGTCATCCTCATATATCTTCTTGTATTTAGATTCAACGTCTGAACTGAAACCACTTTCAAGATCTTCTGCATACTGCACATCAGAGTAAGTCATTCAATTCTTCAAAAATGAAAGAGATGGGGGGAAAAGAACTTGAAAACAAAGTAATGTCATATTAAAATTTAAAATAAACAGAACCATTTAGACAACCTTTTTGGAACCCCGGGAAATTACTTTCTCAGTATTGTAATCTTGGACATAACGAATCTTCCCATACAGTTTTACATTATCGGCTTTGGTCTTTTCCAGTTCCACTGTTAGTACTCCAATCTTCTCTTTCAAATGCCTCACTTCCTATCAAATGGTCACATCTAAAATATAAAAATTTGGTTCTGATATTAAAAGTTTAAGGTTGAATAAATAAGTCAACATTGAAATTAACATACCTCTTCTGACTCTCGCAAACGTGTTCTAAATCGATCCCTCTGATTACAAATTACTTTCAGCATTGAGCTCTGGTCTTGATCTGGGGTAACATGCCGTGGATCTGTAGTCTGATGCAGATGAAACCATGTAAAAAGTTTTAAAATTTAAATTAACAGATAAGCAAGATAGAATAATATTTTCCATGCAGAACTAATCACTAGGTATGGGAACATCCAGCAACTAGCTGCTAAAAGATTCTGTTGAATGGCATCTACTTTATATTTTCAGTATCATATCGCCATAAACTTAGATACACATTTTGCTAACTTCAAAGGGCTATGAAAATGACTGACCCAAAAGTTTATATTATTAGGGAAGGCCTAAGAATAGTCTTAATCTATACCTCAACAAAACTTTGTCCCCAAAACAGAATTCTCCATTCTGGCATTCTCCAACAGTAACTACCACGAAATAGCCAAGTAACTTTACAGAATGTTCCCGGCTTTAATTCCGGGGCACAGGATTTGAATGTGGCAGGAATTCCTAAGGCATTTGATCAAGCACCAGCAAAGCTTTCCAGAATGTGATACTAAAGTTTAGAAATTTGTTTGAAATTTATATCTAGTCAAAACAAAAGACATCTAACCTGGCTGTATTAATCACTGGAATAGTTGAATTACATACTAGTAAATAAACATCCGAAAAATTACTCCCTCTGTTCCGTAATATAAGAGCCTAGCTGTAAAAACACTCTTCTTAAGAAAACATAGTAAAAGTTAGTTGAGGGTCGAAATTTAATTATTCTTTTTCCAATTTTGCCCCCATTTATCATGATACTATTAAAAGAGAGAAATATTTACGCGTTAATAAATATGAAAGAGAATAAGGGGCAAAGTAGGAAAAATACATCAAATGACGAGAGAGAAATGTAAAGGTGGAATCTTATATTTTGAACCAAACCTATTCAAATTTTGGGCTCTTATATTACAGACCAGAGGAGTAGTATGGAGAATTGATTCAGTATATACAACAAAACAGGACTAAACTACAAATGGTCTAAAAGGATACATTATCGATCACTGAATTTGATTTCAATGAAAGAGAAATTTACCTCGGTTGCCTCACCCCCACCAGCTTCTGAAAGATCCCACTCATCAGGTAAAGGTCCTTTACGATCCTTAGAACTATAGCCCTGCATCAGAAAGGGCATGCTAGGTTGTAAAAAAAATGACAAGCACAAATGTCATCCCAATTTTTAAAGGAACAAACAAGCAGCCAATGTAAACAAAAATCAAGAGAAAATTCATGCCAACCTTCAAAATATCATCTTCCAATTTCTGTATCAATTTTTGTTGTTCATTAACCTTTGCTGTAAGATTTGCTATCTTATGTTCTGCTTCCTCCAACAAAGATGTTTTCTCAGAAAGTTTGATCTGAAATAGTATGACATCTATAATCAGCAAGACCACTAAAACCCACACATAATCAGAAAGGCCATTATAGGAAATGAAATTAAATGGTTACTCCATCCCTTAGCCTGGACAAGGTTCAATTGAAAGAATTATGAGACGTCCCAATAGTTATTGCCTATATTGGGGACAACACTAAAAATTCAGTTATGAAAGAGTTGATAACTCTTACTTATCAGTCATCATAATAATCTGGGGAAGGGAGAAGGAGAAGCGGAGAGGATAGGAAATGCTAAAATTTCACAAGTTTAAACAACCCAATTTGTACCTTCAATTGTGTCAATTCATGTTCCATTTTCCGATTTTTATCAAGAAGAAGAGACTCCATCTTACTCATCTCCTCCCCACTTGTAGCAACTTCCCAGTCTTCAGCTTCAATTGAATTATAACCTACTGCCTGTAGGTAGAACCGTGAAGAGTTAAATGGAAAGTACATATATATAGCTAACTTAAAAAACAGGAAAGACATGGAAAACTAAAATTACCTGTAATATTTTCACTTTCTTCTGCAAATCATCAACCATTTTTGCTGTTGGCCTTACATTAAGCTCTTTCTTCATTTCTTCAAGAGCAGCCTCCTATATTACAAGAAGGAACAGGAAACTTAAAGTTAAAACAATCGTAATTCTTGATAGCAGATGTTTGTGCTGACGTAAAATGCCAAACATTAGCACAATTTCAAAACTACAACATATTATACTTAACATGGTTATAAGCTCACAAAATAACTAGAGTTCACCTTGTGCGTTAAACAGGTTCAAACTTCAAAGATTTATTTAATAGAGAAAAAGAGATGGAAGAATCAAGTGAGATGAAAGAGGATAGGATGTCAAATTGCATTGTAGTATTCGGCATAAGAACAGTGTAGGTTATTTTTGGTTTTCTACCTTCCATTTACGTGATTTCTTTGCTTATAATTTAAGCATAAGTTGTTCAAAACTTTTAACAGATATTGCATCTGAAAACATGGACTAAGGCAACCTCTTATCAATTTATGCTGAGTTACAAGTACTAGCATAGGGTTACAATGTACTGAACTTTGGCACTGGACTGAAAGGCTCAAGCACTATATCAGAGAACAAGAGAACCTAAGAAAATCAAGTTAGTAACATAGCCCCAATGTGCTACCCACTTTTTTTCTCTTTTATTTCATAGTTGACCCACATAGAAAAATCCTTCACCTACAATATTACGATGATTTGTACATACCCAAGAATAAAATGAAGGAAACAATGAAAAATAAAGGAATATTATGATAATGTTAGAACAAAAAACATTATACATCAAATTCAAAGGAATTAGAGCTAATGCAAGAGATCTTCGTAAGAACCGCAGAGGAATCACCTTTTCGTTGAGCATGGCAGTCAATTTCTTGATATCATTCCTGTGTCCCTCTCTTTCATTTGATAAGGTTGTTTCAATATTGTGCAGTTCCATGTTCAACTCAGAGATCAGCTTCTCTTTGGCATTTAAAGAATTCTCAAGCATTCTATTTGAATCTAGATTGTCACTGCAACAACAAAAATGATTGGATGCCATACAGTAAGTGTACATATACAGTTCTGAGCAAAAAAAGTGTACATATACAGTTAAATAGACAGATAGATGGAAAACAAAAGTCAAATTTGAGCCTCACAAATTGGTTTAATATGATGTGCTCATTTAAAAATTGCCATTTTCTTTCTTGTGGCAACTAAACTCATATTTTGACAGGCAATATTTCGATGGATGGAATACCAGGCAGTTTGGGGATCAAATAGCAACCCCTTGGTTCTTTTAGCGCATATGAAGAAATGTGAGAATCTATTTGCAAAATGTGAATTTACCCAGATTATTTAGAAGAAACAGCTGAAACTGAAACTTCGTTTATTTACAAGAAAAACAGAAAACTTCAGGCACAGATTACATTAACAGCTCTGCTTGATGAAATAATAAAGTAGTATGTCTAGCCAGTAGTTGAAACATAAATGTTACCAATCATAGAATGGAAATATGCATAAATAAAGAAAGCTATCTTGCTTTGTTCATTTTGATTTAACATATTTATTAATGCGAGGGGAAAAAAGAAAAAAGAACAAGGGGGAAAACAGAGAGGACCACCACATACCTTTTCTTAGTTTCAGTCTCTTCGTTTGCTGATTGTAACTGAGACCGGAGAACTCCCTACATAAACACAGAGTAACAAAGCGATTTTGTGTTATGATATGAGTTAGTAAAAGGTAATGCAATAAATAAAATTATTTTACTCCATCCACAATCAATGCACACCAATAAAGAGTATGGTTCATTCATCATTAATTGATACTCCCTCCGGTCCCTAATGTAAGAGCCCAAAATTTGAATGGTTTTGGTCCCTAATGTAAGAGCTCACCCCATATTCTCTCCTCATTTAATGCATTTTTTCCTACTTTACCCCTAACTCTCTTTCATATTTATTAATGCTTATGTATTTCTCTCTCTTAAAAGTACCATAATAAATATGGGCAATTTTGGAAAAGAAGCATTAACTCCAGACACCCAACTAACATTCACATGTTTTCTTAAGAAGCGTTTTTTTGACGGCTAGCTCTTACATTAGGGACCGGAGGGAGTATATACTATTTGGAAAATGTAATTTTATACTGCCATTTCTCTTGCGCACATGTATCTAGCGTGAGATAATAAGTACTCCCTCCATTCCTAAATATAAGACCTCTTTAGAGAGGTAAGTTTGTTCCTAACTATCATACCTCTTTTTTATTTATCTCAACTTTTCTCAAATTATCCCTATTGATAATATTAAATAAAAACAAGCAAATGAGAGATGGTGGGAATGAAGGTAAGTTGTTAGGTTAATTTGGATTTGGTAATATCATATGATTTTAACTAAATTAACTAACAACTTTAACCTAATCAAATAAGGTAAATAGGTCTTATATTTAGGAATGGAGGGAGTAATAATTTAGAGGTCATTACTTTTTCTAAAAGAAATCATTTTTAGATTGGTAAAAACAATATTAGAAGGAAGGAAATAGAAATATAATTCATTTGGTTAACATTATTATTCTTTCCAAATTCAGAATACTCTTGCATAAAATAATGTTATGGGTTTCTTAGTTTCCTTCAACACAGGAAGATCCTCATGTGTTCACTTCATACATGCATGGCATGCATTCCCTTGCGTTAGACTAAAAACTACCACACTAAATAGGCATATACCACAGCCAGCAGGGCCATATGAATTTTACAAGTGGATTACATCTCCCTCGTCTGACTCAAATTCAAATAACATGACCCTCTCCTCTATTAGAAAAGATGCTATATTAACCTCGCTAATAAGATAAGCTAAGCTTCAATTACAACTTAAACCTATTTCTTATTTCTTAATGATATAACAAGTATCCAATTTGTATTTTCATCAATATAGAAATCATCACTTTTATTAAAATTTAGAGTGAATTAACTATATAGTATTCAATGTAAATTAATTTATAATCAGTCATATGTTTAATTTTAAAACACAGTATTAAACAACCAACATAGAACTGTGATTGTTTTTCAAAGTCTTTTGATCATATATTAGCATAAAAAGGGGGGCTTTGTGCATATTTTTAGAATACAAAAATGTTGTGTAGTTTACTCATCTCTAACAAGTAGAAAAGTAATCTAACTCAACAAGAGACTTAAAATATAACAAAAACACAGTACTAAAATATTTCATAAAAGCTGAAAAGATAGGAAAGAAAGGAGCAAATTTTTGAAGGGTTTAGAAATAAAGGTTAAAGTTTGATGTGATCACAAGAATTCGTGCATTCCAAAATCAAATGAAGGTCAGTGTTTTGTGCATTGCACCTTCTCTCTCTCCAAACTATAAAGTCTCATTTGTGCCCGCTCAACTTCATCCATCAGAAGGTTGACCTCTGATTGCTTAGCAGCTCTATCTTCGTCTGAAATATCAAAACCCAACATATAATTTCTTTTAACTATAAATTTGATAAATTATCATTTGAATAAGAAAAACATAAAAGCGCTGAAATTATATTATTTTAAATCATAATAAAAAATGTAAGATATTAAAGTATAAAGTACGTAGCCAAAATTGAAATCAAAACTAGCTAATTGCCTGATTGAGCGCGGAGTTCAAACAACTGATTTTGTGCAAGTTCATGCAATTTCTGCATATTGGATACACTTTCTTGAGCTTGCCGTAACTGGTCTTGTAATGACTGTTCTCTGCATATCAAAGGGGCTCATAAAGGTATGAAATGCGAAGATAGAAAGAGGATGGTTCCAACAGGAGAAAGATAAATGATAAAAGAGAAGAGCTGGAATACAATTATGCAATTTGCAAATAAAATGACAGTGGGCTCAAACCACTATATATAGCTCAATATACCTCTCTTTTATAGCTTCCAATGTTTTCTGGTTCTCTTCGGCCAGACTGCGTTGCTTAATTTCAACAACTTCTTTTATTTTCTCTTCCATCTGACACACAGAAGTTCAATTGTAAACTAACTGATGACAGCAGGAATAGTGTAGGAACAAATTTAATCAGTATAGAGAGCATCTGGATGTGATTTAGCCATATTGCATATCATCAGAGAATAAATCATCAATACAACGATCAGAACAAAGATGTTAAATATGATTTGAAGATAATACATTACTACTTCACAAGCATGATAACAGAGTTGTTAGATATGCTTTGAACTAAAATTAGAACTACAGAGGCCCACCAATCATTGAGCTTTCAACATTCAGAATGAACAGAAGACATTTTGCGACACTGGCATACATGGCAGAGTTCTTTTTCACAACACATGTAGCACATTTAACTTCATCTCCATGGTCATCGGCATAAAGGTATTATATAACAGGTGTAACATTATTCAAACACATTGGTGATATTATTAAGAAAATTTTACAACTGTAGTTCATTATAAGCATTAGTAAAAGATCATTTGTGGAGGATTAAACAGAAATTAATTAGTACGTCAAAGATCACCATAGGGACTTTCTTTTCTTCTTTCAATAGTATTATGAAATGTTCAAAATGTAAACCTCTCGAGCCTTTACTGCATTTGTAACTACATCCAAGGTTAACTTTGTAGAAAAATAGAAACGGCAGAATAGTCCGACAATTTTATTAATGATGATCTCTCATATTTATAGTAATATGAGGAGAGAGAAATACAAATAGAAGAATAAGTCAAACTAGCAACAATCTAGCTAGATAAACTAAACAAATAAATAAATAATATAAAAATCAATAACAAACTCTAGAAAAATTAGATAACCTAAATTGACTAATTCAAATTATTCAGTGTTGAATTATTTCCAACACTCCCCCATAATTCAAAACTGAATTATGCTTGAAAACGCAACACTTCATCATTAGTTCTTCACCTTCCGCGATACTCACAGAGACAATAGTGTTTTCAATAACTGGAGCCTAAATCACCATTCTTGGATCAGATTTGAACTCCCCCTGAACATTAAAACTATGCACTTGACCTAAAATCAGAACTGACATTTGAACGCTCAACACAGAGAACAATCAAATAAGGCACAGAGGCACCAACATAGAGCTTGTCGTATCCCAACACAAAACCCGAATGCAATCACCACTAGGATCCACCAGAAACAGGATGACAACTCCAAAACACCTCATCATACCATTATGAAACAGATCTGAAACAACCAAAATCAATCCCAAAGATTGAACAAACCAGGCCAAAACATCAAAATCAGTCCAAAGCTGAACAAATGAGATCCAAATAGATGTCCAAAGGACCAACGAAAACACAGCAACAAACTCGCCAAAAAATTGGCCACACTTGCAACTCGTAGGATTTATTGGTTCTCCTACAACCAACGGTTTTACGGGTTAACCGACAACCTTAAAAAAGCTTTTACAGGCTTAAATTCAACCTACAGGATTTACTGGCTCTCCTGCGACCACCGGTTTTACAGGCTAACCGACAACCATAAAAAGTTTTTACAGGATTAACTTCAACCTACAGGATTTACTGGCTCTCCTGCAACCACCGGTTTTACAGGCTAATCGACAACCTTAAAAAGTTTTTACAGGATTAACTTCAACCTACAGGATTTACCGGCTCTCCTGCAACCACAGGTTTTACGGGCTAACCTTAAACCTTACGGAGCTTCAAAGACAACTATCGGGAAACACATTGAAACTCCAAAAAACTGGACGACCCACATAACACAACTGCCACAAAAAGACCGGAAATCAGTACACCCGCTTCACGCACCGGCAAGTGGATGAACAGCGACGACGCGTGAACGCCACGCGCTTACCTCCCGCTGTCATAAGTTGATCGGACCACCAGGAATATACTGATGGGTCCCCTATGAACCCATATATGTGGTGTGTGTCTTTAAAAAAGTGCCCAGAAACAAAACCCCTAAATTCAACGCTCTTCCCCTTAAAAAACAGTAGCCTCCACGAACAATGACAAAGAAGACTATAAAGGATATGGGAAAAATTTCGATTCTTTTGGAGTTTATGATTACAAAGGCAACTTAGATTAATTGCCTAGGGATCGGACTATTCATTCTTTAACCTAACTTTGATACCATGTAGAAAAATAGAAACGGCAAAATAGTCCGACAATTTTATTAATGATGATCTCTCATATTTATAGTAATATGAGGAGAGAGAAATACAAATAGAAGAATAAGTCAAACTAGCAACAATCTAGCTAGATAAACTAAACAAATAAATAAATAATATAAAAATCAATAACAAACTCTAGAAAAATTAGATAACCTAAATTGACTAATTCAAATTATTCAGTGTTGAATTATGTTAGGTTTAGAAAAGAGATAGAGAATAGAGAAGAAGAAGAGAGGAGGTTGGGAATAACTTGTCAATTTCATTCATGAAAATAACGATAAGTTACATCCCTTTTTTAATAGAGGGAAACTGAAAACAAACACATGGCCCCTAGCACTACTGCCATGCTCTCTAACTAACCAAGCCCACTAACTGAAAACTTGGTAACTGAATGAATAATTAAATCTAATCTAAAAGGGAAATACAATACTAAAAGGGAAATACAACTAATAATCAAATACTAAAAGGAAAATACAATAAATAAATAAAACATCTAAACTGCTTTGTTCCTTCTAGAGTAGACTAGGTTCGGTTTGAACCTAGTGGACCTATCATTACTCTCCCCCAGAAGAACAGCCTTGTCCTCAAGGCTGAAATTAGGAAACTGAGTTGCAATCATGTCATATGATTCCCATGTAGTATCTTCAGGACCTCTATCCTTCCATTTTATTAAGAGCTCCACATCTTTGATGCCATCATTATCAGTCACACGTACATCAGCTACAGAATGAGGCTCCAATGTTAATTCCCAAGCATCTGTTATAGGAAGAGGAGGTATAGATTCTGTTCTTTCATAGCCATGAGCAAGTTTAAGCAAGGATACATGGAAGATGGGGTGTACTCTTGCTGTTGGTGGAAGTTTCAACTCATAAGCAACCTGTCCAATTTTGTCAATGACTTCATATGGTCCAAAATAAGTTGGAGCCAGTTTCTGATATTTGCGTTTAGCCAAAGTTTTTTGTCTATATGGCTGAACTTTCAGAAAAACCATATCACCCTTTTTAAACTCAACCTCCCTTCTGTGTTTGTCAGCTTGCTCTTTCATTCTTTCTTGAGCCACAGTAAGATTCTGGAATAATGTGGTCAGAATCGCCTCTCTTTCCAACAACATGTCATCTAGCTCTATTACATGAGAGTCACCCGGCATGTACTGGAAGAAATGATTTGGTTTTCTTCCATAAACAGCATAAAAAGGAGTCATACCTGCTGAAGAATGGAAACTGGTGTTGTATGAGTATTCAGCCCAGTGGAGAAAAGTACTCCATTGTTTTGGATGATCTTGAGCAAAACAACGAAGGTAAGTTTCCAAGCAACGATTGACCACCTCAGTTTGGCCATCAGTTTGAGGATGGTAAGCTGTGCTCATCTTCAAATGAGTGCCATTATGGATGAATAACTCTTGCCAAAATGAATTCATGAATAATTGATCACGGTCAGAAATGATGGAGGAAGGAAAACCATGCAAACGGACTATTTCTTTGCAAAACACAGCAGCAACATACTTAGCAGAAAGTGGCCTTGACAAACCCAGAAAATGGGCATATTTAGATAGCCTATCAACCACAACCAGGATCACATCCACACCATGTGATTTAGGTAGCCCAGTGATGAAATCAATGGAGATGGAATCCCATATTTTAGTTGGGATTGGAAGAGGCTGCAATAAACCAGCAGGAGATTGAGGAACATATTTGCTGGTTTGACATGTGCTGCATTTATTAACATAATTAATAACATCTTCTCTCATCTTTGGCCAAAAGAATTGCTCTTGCAGTCTTTTTAATGTTTTGGTAACTCCACCATGTCCCCCAACAAGAGAAGAATGTGCCTCAAAGAACAATATAGTTCGCAGGTTGCTATCATTAGGAATGACTAATTTGTTTTTGTAATAGAGCCTTCCATTTGAAATGGCATAGTGTGGAACATAATTAGCATCCTTTTGTAAAGAAGCCATAATACCTGAAGTGGATTCATCTTGGAGCAATGAATTGGGTAGATTATCAAAGAGATGAGCTTGAGGAATAGAAAGGCTAAACAAATCAGCCGAGTAACTAATACGAGAAAGAGCATCCGCATGTAAATTTGTAGCTCCAGGTTTGTATTTAATCAGAAAGTCAAATGGGAGCAACTTCATAAGTAACCTTTGCTGTTCAGGAGTAGTAACACGCTGCTCCAAGAGAAATTTAAGGCTGGAGTGGTCAGTATGTACCACAAACTTTCTTCCCAACAAGTAATGTTTCCACTTTTGGAGAGCCATCACCAAAGCTAACAACTCTCTGTTATAAACAGACTTGGAACGATTGGTTGGAGATAATCCTTTGCTGAAATAAGCAATGGGGTGGCCATTTTGTTGAAGAACAGCCCCAACACCAGTACCTGAGGCATCACAATCAACTACAAAAGTGTGGTAAAAGTTGGGAAGTTGCAATACAGGGAGGCTTGTCATTGCTTCTTTAAGTTGATTGAAGGCAGCCACTGATTCTTCAGTCCAAACAAAAGAGTCTTTCTTGGTCATGTCAGTCAGTGGTTTGGCAATAATCCCATAGTCTTTTACAAAACGCCTATAATACCCGGTGAGACCTAAAAAGCCCCTTAATTCTGAAAGGGTTTTAGGTAGTGGCCATTGAAGGACAGCAGCAATTTTTTCATTATCCACAGCGACTCCAGCATGAGAGATTACATGCCCCAAGAAAGCAACATTAGTCTCCATAAATAAACATTTTTTGGGATTGGCCAAAAATTGATTCTGGTGCAATAGCTGTAGTACAACTTGGAGATGCCTCTTATGATCATAAATTGATTTGCTGTATATCAAAATGTCATCAAAAAAGACCAATACAAACTTACGGAGGTATGGCCTAAATAAGTCGTTCATGGCTGCTTGAAAAGTTGAAGGTGCATTAACTAGGCCAAATGGCATCACAATGAACTCATAGTGCCCTGAATGAGTACGGAATGCTGTCTTGTGAATATCCTCCGGCAAAATTCTGATTTGATGATATCCAGAACGCAAATCAATCTTGGAAAAATAAGCTGCTCCATGTAATTCATCAATAAGTTCATCTATGTTTGGAATAGGATACTTGTCCGGGATAGTAATTTTGTTAAGCTCTCTGTAATCCACACACATCCTCCAGGAATTGTCTTTCTTAGCAACCAGCAAGGCAGGACTAGCAAAAGGACTTGTGCTAGGACGTATGAAACCCTTCTTCAACAGATCATCTACTTGCTTTTCAATCTCATCTTTTTGAGAATGTGGATAACGATATGGACGGATGTTTGGAGGTACTGCTGTAGGAAGTAAAGGGATGGCATGGTGATGATTGCGCATTGGTGGAAGACAATTAGGCTCTTCAAACACAGAAGCAAAGGAATGGATTATATCATGAAGAGTTGGTAGATTGTCATTTTGAGGATGTTCAAGCATATAACTCTGGAAGGTAACCCCAGTTGGCTTTTGGGGAGTTCCCTGAAGTTTGTACTGCTTCCCATCAATCCAGAAAATCATAAACATCTGCTGCCAGTTGGCTTGTACAGTATTCAGAGAAGCCAACCACTTTACCCCAAGTACCAAATCCACTTTCTTTAAAGAAAATGGAAAAAAATCTTCAGTGATGGTAAGAGACTGAACACTGACTTGTAATTTTTCACATATTGAATTACAAGAAACTAATCTTCCATCTCCAATTTGTACGCCAAAGGAAGGTAATTTCTTAACTGAGATGTTAAGTTCTTCAATCAATTTCTCAGAGATGAAATTGTGAGTTGATCCACTGTCAATTAAAATTAGAATCTCTTTCTGCCCAATAAAACCTTTAACTTTCATGGTTGAAGCAGGAGAAAGATTTCCCAGGATTGCATGAAGAGAGATTTCAGCGTGTTCTTCCATAGGTAGTTGATTTTCAGATTCTTCCACATCCAGATTAATTTCTGCCTCATCAGTAACATCCATGATCTTTAAAGAAGCCGAGCATCTATGTCCTGGCGAAAATTTAGCCCCACACCTGAAACAAAGCCCCCTTTCACGTCGGTACTGCTTTTCAGGATCAGAATTTTGAGTGATAGAAATTATAGGGGCTGGGGAAATTCTCTGACTTGCGTTAGCACCACTAAACCCAAAATTTGTGGATGGATAATTGGAAGCAGAAGAATCAGTTACATAAGAGGATTTATTGGAACTGTTAGAGAATTTGTTGGTAATGGGCCTTTTTTCTTGCGTGCCCTCCCAGCCTTTGGACCAATTCTGCCTAGCAACAGATTTCCCCAAATTTTGGGATTGAATCTTTGTTTCAAACTCAGAAGCCAAACTTACAGCTTTATACACCGTGTTAGGTTTGTGAATTTTAACATCGGCTTGAAGTTCTTCTTTTAACCCATTGAGAAAAACTCCTAATAAACAATGCTCCGGCCATCCAGCAACACGTGCAGTCCTTCTAACGAACTCTTGCTTGTATTCCATGACTGATCCCGTCTGTTTAATGGAACATAAGTATGAATCCGGATTCTGGAACTCTGCAGGCCCAAATTGTTCCTTTAAAATTTGAACCAATTCTTCCCAATAATGAATTTCATGATCAGAAGAAATCCAAGTGTAAGTGTCTAGTGCATCTCCTTCCAAATACATGGTTGCAATATCAACTTTCAATTCTCCCGGCGTTTGATAATACCGAAAATACTTCTCAGCCTTCATAATCCATCCTCTAGGATCTCCTCCTTCAAATTTAGGAAATTCCATTTTGGAATGATTCCTTTGTGATGGGTTTTTGGACCACCAAGGAGTTTCATTGGTTTCGTCTTCTTGCCTTCCTGTTTTACTTGTTTCACCATAGTCAGCAACTTTCTCCTTTTGCTTCCTTAAAACATTCAGGTCAGCATCAATGAGGCTAAGCTTTGAAAAAAGTAAGCCAAATTGTTGATTAATTGTGTCCAAAGCAGTTGGTGGGATTGTTTGCGTGGCTGGTGTTTCAGGAGGGTTAGGAACAAAATTGGGATTTTGTTCAGACTGGGGGTTTGAGAGGATACCAGCGTAACTTCTGGTTTTTCCCATGATTTCTCACAGGTCAAGAGGAACTTAAGGCTCTGATGCCAATTGTTAGGTTTAGAAAAGAGATAGAGAATAGAGAAGAAGAAGAGAGGAGGTTGGGAATAACTTGTCAATTTCATTCATGAGAATAACGATAAGTTACATCCCTTTTTTAATAGAGGGAAACTGAAAACAAACACATGGCCCCTAGCACTACTGCCATGCTCTCTAACTAACCAAGCCCACTAACTGAAAACTTGGTAACTGAATGAATAATTAAATCTAATCTAAAAGGGAAATACAATACTAAAAGGGAAATACAACTAATAATCAAATACTAAAAGGAAAATACAATAAATAAATAAAACATCTAAACTGCTTTGTTCCTTCTAGAGTAGACTAGGTTCGGTTTGAACCTAGTGGACCTATCAAATTATTTCCAACAAACTTACTTTCATAAAGGCCACTATTGAAACTGGATGGTGTCATGTAAAGAACCTAAGTAGGAGTAGTTAGTTAGGGTAGTTGCTGTTGTTATTTCTGTTGTTCTACTCTGTTACATTTTCGATTATAGTTGGCAGATTCTGTTGCATTTTCTGTTATGGCCGAGTAAGTCTAAGGGTAGTTCATACCTATAAAAACCCCTCTAGACTTCATTTATTTGTAAGGGTATGATTGTTTTGTGAAATAACACCAGAAGTTTCTTTTTTCCTCTCTTCTCTTCTCTCTTTCTCTCTTCATCTCTAAATTTCTCATTCTTTCTCAAGTTCCATACCATATGGGAAACAATTTTGAAATAAAATAATATAAAAAGGCATGTCAAACACCCCATCACAATTTAGGCATGTGCATGCATACAATACAGAACAGGAGAAAAAGTAAACTGTAGGGTAGTTTCATAAAATGAAAATTAAATGAAGTCATAATGCAATAGTATTTGTAATATCCAAAACATCAACACCTGTTGTTCTAGTTGCCGATTTCTTTCTTCAAGTCTTCGTATTGTAGCCTGTTGATTCTTCAAGTGAGTCGCCTCCGTCCTGAATTCTTCAAGCTCAACTTGCATTTTCCGATTTTCTGATTCCAGCTCAGACAACTTGAGATCTTGCTCCTGTACAAGGAAATCATACCAGAATATGAGTAATCATATGCAGATATTAACTTTACTTCTGTGTTAAGACAAACAACAATTGCACAAGCAGGCCAAATGGTGTATTCTTAGCAGCATATCATCAGAGACCTAAGTTTGATCTCCATCAAACTCATGTAAATGCAGGCATTAGATAGAAGACATACAAAGAGTAAAAGAAAAGATAGTTGACATTTGGAAATTATAAATTTGCACATTTCAGCGTTTAAATGATCACAAATATGACAGATGTATAATTGATGGTTTGGATGGAGCTACAATGAAGTGGCATATATAGTTGCTATAAAAACATAGAGATACCATGCAATTACTACAAGGATAGATGCAACTATCTAAGACAGTGATTTTAATGGCGGATAAGATAATGTGATAGTTTCCATGATATATAGTGCTGATAATAAGCAAAGAGAATCTGGCATGAGCATCAACTGATTGTGGCAGCAGGGTGGAGTTGATCCATTAAGACATTTGGCTCAAGACACCAATAGGATGCATATCCAAAATTCTGATATATGACCAGTAGGCATGGAGCTGCCAATGCCTTTCTTAACCTTCATTATTCATACCACTGTACCACTTCAGAGAATGCCAGAGTTCCTAATTTCCTTGTTACAAGTCTATTGTTAAATTGTAAATTGTAAATTTATGCAAAAGGTAAACAAGTGTAGAACTCTCTGGTCTCTCCCATACATACAACCACATGTAATACATTGTACAACAATACAAAGTTTTTATCATGTCTATATAATATTATTAAACAGAAATTGTATTGAATTGAAAATTTAAATTTTTTCAGATGGACCACTCAAGTGAAATGCTAGAACTCACAGCAATTGATGCAAGAGCCGGATAAGGATCAGGAACCTCATAAAGCTTTTGATAGATGTTAAGAAAAGCATTTTCTCCAAATTTGGCCCTCTTAGTAAGATTATCCACTTCTTCTTGGTAGCCCTTAAGCAAGGTATTAAAAAGACCCAACTTCTCCTCCGGTGAAGCTTTCTTAAAATCTGGAAGCAACATAATATTCATTCAGTTTAACAAGTGCAGATATATCATAGCCCCTGTCTCCCTTGGGTGGAGAGGCAAAAGCCCATATAGGATAGGGCTAAGATTAAGAATGTAACTAGATCATATTATAGCTATTCCTTTATGTCAATCTTTCAAACATGATTTGGATACAGCATCTACAGCATACCTCTAGTGCTCTCTGCAAGCTTGCGCCTGTTTTTCTGACTATTTTCCTGGTTTTCTGCAATCCGGAGCCCTTGTTCATCCAATAAAGATTTCTCCTTCTCCAAGTCAAAATCTGCAAAAAAGAGCAATTTTCTAATGCTATTATGCCTTTGGATCAAAATGACATTATGTGAGAGCTAGTGCAGCAAAATATTAAAAAAAATAGATATAAATAACCAAGTCAGCACAAATTCTTGCATTAAAACAAGACAGAAACTAACTTGATATTTCAATTGCAAACTCCATAAAGGCCTGAACTAATCCATAGCATAATCACATTATCAATGAATGAATCAATGAAAGACGAAAGAAGGTAATAGGAAAAGTACAGTGCTATATCGAATAAGAACGTAAATAAGCTCACCATTCGTTTCAAAATAATGACACTCATTATATCCACCACATGAAACGAACCAATTATTATGATTAAATAGTAAAGATGCACAAAGATTAAAGCTAAGAGAGAAGAAATATTATTAATTATTAATTATTAATTATTAATTACTAAAAAGAAAAGGAGAATTGGAAAAATACCTTTCCAGAAGGAGGAGATGACGGAGATCGGAGAAGAAGAAGAGGAAGATTTGGATTTGTCTCTCTCGGATCCAACCTGAGGAGACTCCATTTTTGTGAACTGGATCTCTCCTCTTCACCTTTCACCAAACTCAATTTTTTGTGTATAATGCGGGATGGGATCAGAAAAGGAATGTTAACTAATAGGAATGATGAGATCTTGTTAAACACTTAATTTAATCATTCACTTATTGAGGTAACAGATAGATACTACATACTCCTATATATTAATAAGATCAGAGACTTCTTCTTCTTCTTCTTCACTCACGTCGTCTTGCTTCCTCTCCCAACAAAAAAACTAATAAAACCAGCTTCTTCAATCTTCCTTCCTAAATCTTTTTTTTTTTTTGAGATATGATGTGATAAAAAATACTACGAGTAGTAGTTTTTTAAAATGGGTGAGTTGAGAAGGCCCAATAAGGTTGTGCTTGAACACTTTAATAGGCCTGGGCTTCATGCATGCAGTAAGATCACTTAAATTTGAGTTGGACAAAAAAGGGTTTCCAATTCCAACTTAGACAAATAAGGGATAGTCCCCAATTTGTACTAAATGAAATTTGTGACTTTATAGCAAAAGAGTAGTTAATGGTGATTCTCAAATAGTTATCTGCGATACATCAGTAGTTAATGGATAACTACTCATGTATCGCAGTTAACTATCCATGTATCGCTATTAATTACCATTTTCAATAACTACTCAAGTATGATGATAACTACTTTAGAATCGTCGTTGACTACTTTTTTTGACACAAAGTCACTCATTATAAATTGTCTTCCACTAGGAGATGCTTTGAAAATAAATCATGATAACTAAGGGAAAAGAAGGATGACACCTCAACACCGATTTCTTTTCAACACCTGCACCATAGTAATGCCAAAAATAAAATGCTAAATACACGTTTACCTACTAAAGAAAACTATGCAAAATGGGCCACATGGTGGAAGCACCCATACATATTGCGAGAAAACGAATGCAAAATGGCCTACAAGGGGGAAGCATTCATAGATATAGAGAGAAACAGCATGTGAAGACGCCCATCTAGAAAGATATTAAGGCTCCATTCAATGAAAGTCTCCACTTGCAGTGAAATCATTTTTATCAATTTTAGGTATTGATTTGTAAATAACTCTCTCAAAATGGTTTGGAAAAATTTTTCGTTAGATGAAAGAAAGGGACATGTAATGGAGTAGAAGATCACTAATATAATAACCAAGCTTAGAAATGATAAATGAAATAGCTAAATTATAATTGTTGTGATAATCAAAGATCAATCTTTTTCAATATTTACACATCTTACTATCTCTTATTATATCTAAAAATTCAATTTGTATAATCATATAATGACAAATAGATAGCCTCTCTCAAAATGGGTTGGAAAATTATTTTGTGAGATGAAGTGGACATGTAATGGAGTAGAAGATGACTAATATAAAAACCAAGCTCATAAATGATAAGTGAAATAGCTAGATTATAATTGTTGTCATAATCAAAGATTAATTTTTTCAATAGTTACACATCTTATTATTCCTTATTATATCTAAAAATTCAATTTGTCTAATCATATAATTAGAAATAGATAGCTAATTGTCACTGTTCTCCAGTAGGGTGATTGATGTTGAAGTCTGTTGAAACTTGCTCCTTAAATGGAAGACGATCGAAGTGTTGTAGAGTTAAAAGGAAGTGTTGTAGAGTTAAAAGAATGAAGGACCTTAAACTTTTATTATTAAAATAAAATATATGTATTGGTCTTAGTCAATAAGCATGTGTCTTCACTGTTTTGGGATTCATGGAACATGTAACTATCTTTGTGTCCGCGTCTTTGCCTCTCTCTTGCTTTCTAATTCCTTTGGGATCATAATGGAATTACCCCAATTATAAAAGAGTAGAAAGGGAGAGAGGGTTGTACCACTTGGCATTTTCATAGGCCCCACTTAGCAAGCATTTAACCGAAGTTAAGAAGAGTTAACAGTGATACTATATTTCTCCCTTTTTAAATTGTTTGTGACCAAGTTAGCACCTTAAAATTTTATTTATTTTGGGTGCACTTCGCATAATTGTGGAGTCCTAAATATGCACATTTGCTTATTACATACGCGCACAACTTTGTGTGTATATAATCTTTCTCTTCATAATTCTATGCATTTGGCCACTATTGTGTTAGACACATAAAAAGTTCAAAAACAGAATATGTCGGTCCATATTTTTTTGAGTCAAATAAAAACCTCTTGTATATCAAAAGGACATGAAGATACTTCCCATTTACAAGATGACATAAGAGAAATTGTTCGTAGTTTGAGATAAACAAATTTGACTCTGGGGCAAAAGACTTAAAAGCCTCTTATGTCTCCAATCAAGCAAAGCAGTTCTCCTTCATCGTTTGGAACCTCCAAAACCTAACCCCAATTGTCTCCTTCATCACAAGTTGCCGGCGTCTCCATTTATATTTGTGAAAAGCTAATATGAGAGAGAGAGAAAGGTGATTCGCAATATTATGCAGGTATTAATTCATTATTAAGAAGTAGCTTCAATCACATTTTGCTTTCAAAAATTAGTTGTGAAGTAGCTTCCACCATGAATTATGAAGCTAGTCTATTTTGTGTAATACCCCCTCCAATCCTGACATAAGAGTCTAAACTTTGAATGATTTTGGTATAAAATATAAAACTTCACCTTACCACTGGGCGGTTGGTTGAGCTGATAAGTGAGTGACAACCCCTATAAGGATGAGAACGCGAGGTCGAATCCCGAGAAACACTTTCATTGGAGAGGAGACAACCTTGCCTATGTGTGCAACACTTCTACCCTTCGAATATGGATTAGTCGGTTGTCAATAAGCGTTGGATTACCGGGAGATGTTTAACAAAAAAACCTTACCTTACATTCTCTCTTTATTTAATGTGTTTTTTCCTACTATGCACATGACTCTCTTTCATATTTATTAATTATTATGCATTTTCTCTTTTAATGGTATCATAACTAATATGAACAATATTACAAAACCAAACTTCAAAAACCCAACTAACTTTTACATTCATGGTAAAAACTACTTTTTCATGTTTTATCAAGGAACATGATAACTGAACTCTTATGTTACGGATTGGAGGAAATATTTGTTTTAAATTCAGCTCATCTAAGCACGACTCAAAAGAGTTTTAAATTAAACCATAAACCCTAAACCCAAATGAAGGGTGGTGGCAATTGTAATTCCATATTTTGAGTTTAGGCATTATACTTCAAAAATGACTCCTCAGATTAGTAACAAAATGTTTGCATCATTAATAAACCCTACACCCATAACCTACTTTCTGATCAAACAAGAAAAGAAAAACCCATAACCTACTTTTCTTCAACCATAAAACGGTTAGCGCCATTAATGAAAATGATGATATTAACAATATAATCAGTAACAAAATATTCATAACAATTGATACATAAATTTATTTCTCTAGAAAAAATAAAAACTACTTTCTACAAAAAATAATCATTTGATACTTTATAAGTATAAAAGTTATACTGGAACCTCATGGTCATAGATCGCAGATATATTCTTGCCTTATAGGCTTATACTCTATTACAAGCCCTATTCATTTTAAAGTTAACTTGAACTTGGGCCTAGAGACTATTCTTCAAGACTACAAATATAAAAATGTAGGGTCTCTATTAAAAGGCCTTATTATTAGTATTAGGATTATACCAAAACTACAAATATAAAAATGTAGGGCCTCTATTAAAAGGCCTTATTATTAGTATTAGGATTATACCAAGACTACAAATATAAAAATGTAGGGTCTCTATTAAAAGGCCTTATTATTAGTATTAGCCATTAGGATTATACCAAGAAGTAGTCAAAAACAAGGCCTTCCTCTGTATCCATTCTCATTCCTCTCACTTCGCCCAATTCGCCTCCATCTACAACAGGTAATAATAATCCCTACACACACTCTCTGGATTTCTCACTCTTATAATAATCATATTCATTATACTGCAAATGATTCATTCATTACATTTTCAGCTGTTAAGTTTATCTTTACCTTTTTCTTGTTACCATTATTTTGGCTTCCACAATACTGGGAATTTATTTATGTTTGATAACTCCACCCACTTACTTAGATCAGTTTAGCTGAGATTGCATATAAATCATGGTACTATTATTCGTGGAGGCTGAGTTGTTTGTGATCGTTAATGGGTTTTTTTTTTCCAGTCAAAATGGTTGGGTACGTTTTAATCTTGAGCATGCTAATCTTTGAATATATGCCGTGATTTATTTTTTTGGAATTGAATTTGAAGATAAATAACGATTTGAAATTATAGCTTTACATGTGCTATAAACTTTACATTTTTTTGATTTTAGGAAATATTAGAGGGCTTGAAATGCTGGCTGGATATTGCGCTTACTTTGATTTGATGATGTCTTTGTTTTTGCACGAGATTATTTCCTGAAATTGTTTCTAATTTAACTGTTGTCGTATCTTCCTTTTGCCTTTGTGTGGGGAGGGAACACTCAACCTTCGATACTCTTGGTTGCCAAATATTTACACTAGATTTTATGGTAGTTTCTTGAGTGTCTTGTAGCAAGTTTGTTGTTCTTTTGATTACTTCATATTGTAATCTTTGCTTAACAACAACAAAGCCTTATACCATTGGGTCGGTTAAATGAATCATATGATGTTATTGTGCTATATCAGTAATCAACTCCTTGGTTATATTATACATCAATCAATAGGTCATGTTTTATAAGTTCTCGAGCTTTAAGTTTGATCTCCCTCTTCCTTTTTTAATTGAACTCTAAGTTGTTTGGTTCACTTCCTCAATGACACATCTATTAGCTTTCTTTGTATATGTCCATACAACCGTAAAGATTTTCTACCATTTATTCAGTAATAGTAGCCACTTCAACCCGTTATCGTATATGGTTATTTCAAATCTTATCCTTTCTTGTATGACCACGGATCCATCTCAACATCTTTACCATTTTCATATTGTAATCTCTACTTTCTCTTTTTAAAATTCACTCTCACATGTGTGATAAATGTATCACATATTTTCTTAATTTGATTAAATTAAATATGTTAGCTAACTTAATTAATAAAATATGCTTTTCTAAACTCTCTAATCGTCTTCGTTAATTCATTCTCTCTGTTGCATACCTAACTATGATTGAGCGAGCATCAATAGATAATTTGACAAAAAGTTGATCAAAAGATCGTAAATAGTTATATATTTAAGAATAGATGGAGTGGTACTTTAAATGTTGCATATGACATCAGCTTATTGTTTGTTTTTATTTGCCTGTCAATTGTTGGTAATGCAGAGTGAGGATTAAGATGGAAGTTGAAACGTCTAAGCCTCTGGTTAAAGCTACACTTCGCCTTGGTGCAGAATCACATTCTGTTCAAGCAGACGACAATGGCTTGTTGTCGGAGAAATTAGTTACATTGAAAGAGAAAAGCATGGCCATATTGAAGGATTTCATAACAAAGCATAATGCTCCTCAAGATGTGCCTGATGATTTAGTTGAAATTTCATCAGAAGAAGAAGCAGATGATGTACCTGAGAAGACGGGCATCAAGCATAAGAAAACTAAATTGACATAGCTCCTACTCACCTATATTATATGCCTCTGCATATTCTGCTAGGGTCTTGGAGAGATTCAAAATTATGTATTCATATATATTACACTTGTTATTGACTGTTTCAAGTATCTGGAGTTTTGATGTGCATGTGTTAAATCACATTATTATTACTGTTAATTTAACATAGATGACCACTTATCAGTTTTAATTTCATTGGCACTGTCGTTAACATAAGTTATCTTTCCAATGACTGTGAAAAAGAAAATGTATCCACTATAATAATAGAATTTGCTCGTTCCTTGTATGTACATTCACGATCAAGATTATCAAACTCTACACACAACAAATAATTAACTTATCGTCAAGAGATTACATCAACCAAAACTGCACTCTTGGTTTTAATATGTCATTGTCAGGGATGATACACTTTATATACGTATGGGTAATAAACAAGAATAAAACACTCTATACTATAGGCAATAATCGTCCCCAAAATCAGCTCAGGTTTGAAGCATCGATACCAAAGATGAAAATTGACGTGGATATAAGATTAAATCAGATGTTAATGGTGGCATCCCACAGCCTTAAATTTCCATTACGACCACCGCTGCACATCCTTTTCCTCTCCAGGTCAGAACTCATGCATCTTACCTGTGTGTGTGTAAATATATATATCAGAGTAGGAAAGCAACCATTGAGTAACCGTATTCATCTCTAGAGACATTAAATTTCATTATTGTAAACTTAAGGCCAATCATACAGCAACTGAGGACCGTATATCAGAATAAAAAATATAAGCATTCTCTTAAGGTTACTTGCCCAGTCAAGATATCACAGTTTTAGTGTATGCAAGAAAATTTGACAATTATTGGCATGCAAGTGATAAAGAGAACTTGCGCTCAAACAAAGAAATATTCATTGTGGATGCAAAGAAAATCATGAAAAAGGAAACTTGGCCCTTTTTGAAGAATGAAATCCATAATTAAAAAAAAAAGAAATAAAGAACTTCAGAAAGAAAGAAGCAAAAGACATGCATACCATAGCAACTGTTTTTTGTGGAGTTCTGTAAAGCTGCCAACCACCCATCTTGGAACCAGGGCTAGAAAAGCCACCTAGTCTTTCTTGAGGCCGATGAAAGAGAGACATAGAATTATCAGCTGCTCCAATTCCTAGCCAGTGTTCCCCAGCATTGATAGACACTATCGCACCGTTGTGAATTGTTACATTTTTTATACACTTTATACCTCCTGCACATGTAAAGCGTAACATCACCAAGAGAAACTAGATGCCTTGTTCTTTTGACAAAATTGCCCCACAACACATTATTAACCAAGTACAACAACAACAACAACCAAGCCTTATCCCACTAGGATTATTGCCAATTAACATTAACAAATAATAACCAGCTATCACTAATTGGCTAGATTATCTTATCTGATATTAATAGTGGTAAAATAAAGAGGCCATATAGGCGGATGAACAATTCCACGACAACAACACTTTAAATATTCAACTTCATGAATAACTGTAAGTTAGCGTTAGTCACCAAACGAATCTGAGAAAGTGATTGAGCACAAATACTATAAAATGAATCTCAAAGAATTCACAAGCACACATTGAGGTTCAGTATAACTAAATTTCACCTACAATGTCCTTTGCTATGATAGTGCCTTGCAAACTAAACAACATCTTCAATTAATAAATTTCATTTAGGATAATTTTAATGTTGAAAGCATAAACTAATTTGATTTGAATTTCTTAATCAACGTAAAGTTGTTAATAGGTCTACAGCAAGGAAAATGGGAGTCATTCTAAATTTTGTTTTAAATTTAAATATTAGCAATGCTGGAGGCAAGTTATTCTAATGACTAATAATGATGCTTAGGTAAAATGTATTGCACAAACGAAAACCTTAAATGAAACAGAACTATACATATCCTCAAATTAAATATAGAGCAAACATAAAGAATGCAAAACAGCTGAACTTGAAACGATACAAGATATGGCCCAAGCTCTTACCCTCGTCATTTTCCCAGAATCTTACAAGGCCATCGGTTGACCCTGTAAAGGAACATTTTAACACTTAAATTAGCACATGAAATATAAGCATAGTACAAGAAACTTCTCTCATCTTTAATTCTCCAAGAACACGTAATCAAACCATGGCTTATGCAAGAATCTGAAATGGCACACCTGTTATAATTCCTTTGTCTAGAGGAGAATATTCAACACATAATATTGGCCCTGCATGGCATGCTAAAACAGCATCACATGTTCCTCGAGAAACAGACCATATTCTTGCCGTCCAATCATCACTACCAGTAATTAAAGTATCACTAGACATTCGTATTGACCTGCATTTTTAATATAAGATCATATACCTTCACCATTATAAATTAATAAAATATACAGTGTGGAATGAGTAATGTTCCCTTTCATTACCGTATCCAGTGTGTGTGTCCTAAAAGCTTATGCATCTGCCTACCCGCACGAATATCCCATATGTTAGCAACCCTGTGAAGAAAACAAGAGATTAGATCATAGAAAACAATAAATGACAAAATACTTGAATCATTGTGGAAACTCCGAAAAATAAATAACATTAATGTATTTTATTTATTTCCATTTTTGTTGCTCCTCATTCATGTATGAATATTCAATATAGGACTTTCATTCTTTCTTCCTCATTTCTAGCCAATCTAGGTGTTCTGATTCAGTGTAAAAGTATTATATATTTGGTGCCCATACAGATGAATTATAATACAAGCTTTTTGGATCTCCCTCCCTGCAGTCATACATAAAGGCATCTAATATTGTACTCCCTCCGGTCCTAAATATAGGACCTGGTTGACTTTTTTGAAAAATCATAAAAAAAAGCAAAGTAAGTTAATTATAAATTGATTTACCTAATTTTTTCTCTTACACTAGTTTATTTTACCTATAAGCTAATGGATAATCTAAAAAGATATCAAATATGTCATGATTTAATAACCTATTTTGCAACCTTAATCTCTCCAAAAAAAGTCAATTAGGCCTTATATTAAGGACCGGAGGTAGTATTTTATAAACATACGCATCTCTTCCAGCAGCAGCCAGGACTCCTGCATTGTCATCATATTCCATGCATAGGACAGCACTAGAGCAGCGACCAACTGTTGCAACACAGGTATCAGTTCTAACATCCCACATCTTCACAGTGCCATCATGTGATGCACTTAGAACACGCTCTCCTGAGAGCATGCGTACACAGCTGACCTACAAAGTTGGCTATCCAAAATTAGTTTCAATATTCATTTCATGATTCAGTTGCAAAATATCTCTCCACCTTATTGTTATTACAGAGCACAGCCCAGAAATGTTCCAAAATTTGATATACCTGTGCATCATGGCCTTTAAGCTCCTCTAGAAGCTGAGTTGATTGCTTATCCCACACCAAAACAGAGTGATCATCAGATCCTGAAACTATTTTTCCCCTGTCTGAACTTATGGCACGGATAGTTCTGCATTTAATGGTGAGCTTGTAGGTCATGATGATTTACAGAATAAAGTCAAAAAAATCACAAAGAGAGAAGAGAACCTTGTGTGTCCTTTTAAAGTTGCCCTAAGTTCAGATCCTCGTAGGCTAGGATCCCAAATCTTAACCTGCATTTGTGTTTAAGCACGACAAACATCTCTAAATTTTTATCACCACAAGGGAGAATTCATATTGATAAAAATAGAAATTGACACTTACTGAACAGTCAGTGCTTCCGCTGATAAAAAAGCCAGCATCTTCACGGTCACCCACCAAATCCCATACCTCTCGCTTGGTCACACAATGAAGAGCAGTAATAGCTCCATTATGACCCCTAAGCATGCGAACATTGGTTTGAAGCTTCTTCTGCCCAGAAGCTGCTATATCTTGTTTGCGATAAGTATCATTCTCATTTGCTGCTAAACAAAAATATAAAATTCAATCGCATTGCCAGTGATACTTAAAAATCAAGACAAAATAATCATACAAGAACATAATAGGTCAGTGTTGTCAGCCATTTAGTCACAAAAGCTTGAGATGTTAGCTGCATTACTATCACTGCCCTCTCGCACAAATGCCCTTATATCACAAAGTATTAACATAAATAATTCTGAACATTTTAATGCAATTTTGGAACTGTAGAAAAACCTAAATATATAGAACTCCAAAGGGTTTTAGTGTATTGACACTTTGACAGAATATCTAAAGGGTTTGAGTGTATTGACACTTTAACAGAATATAATTGTTGAGTTTTAAGTTATACATAATCATTTTCAACAGAAATTTATCTTGTAGTTAATCTCCATCCTTAGTCTGCTATAAATACACAAAGCTGCCTCAGTGACATGAGAGTTAGTGCAAGCCCTCCTCATTCACCACATTTTGTCCGAAAATCTTATGCTGTTGGTTGAAGTCACATGAATAGTTTTGTTGATGATATAATGTTATGACAAATAATTACCCCCATCTGAAGTCCATTTACGAACACGGCTGAATGAGCTAGATCTCGATGTTGTATCACGGCTAAACATGCTTTGCACCCAGCTTCTACCAGTTGCCTCAGCAGGTTGCTGGAGCTCATCTTTTGCATCTTTTGCATGCGGGGATGGCAATGAAAGGGATGACAAAGACTGTGTTTTCATAAAGGTGATTCCCCAGTAACCATTACGAAGTTGCTGGATGTGTGACAAGAATCCTCTAAGTTTAATCTGAAACAATCATACAAGAAATATTCTCAAAGTTTCATCTACAAACAAAATATTTCAGCAAATGGTCTAGCTAATACAAATAACCAATATTAGAGAGAGAGAGGGGGGGGGGGAGAGAGAGAGAGAGGAGAAATATAAAGTCATGGAGACTCCATAGTAAGGAGTTTAAGGTAATGGCCAATTAAAAACAAGGTAGGGCAATGCGAGCTTCAGGTTGTTCGCAGCTTACGAAGAGTGTTGAGATTCAACTCTAATCTCATTTAGGGCGAAGGTGCAAAAATTTACATGGTCAGTTGTAAAAGAGGTACCCAGTACAACGATAATTTTGAGCATGCAAAAATATATATGGTAAACTAAAATGGGGCAAGAATATACATAGGTAATTGTATAAGGTGCAAAAATATACATGGTAAATTGTAAAAGGGGCACCCAACACCATGTGAGTGAAGAAAAAAAATGGTGTGGTGCCCCATTTTGGTTTACTATGTATTTTTGCACCCTCAAAATTACCATGGTACTGGGTCCCTTTTACAATTTACCATGTATGTTTTTGCACATTTACCCTCTCAATTATGGCTCAAAATTCAAATTCGATATTCTAATTTAAGGTCTAATTAAGTACATGTTTTATGTAAAATGTGAGGTCATTTTTGAAAAGTAGGACATATAATTTCCTTTCTCTACCATTATTTCATATATATTAAGTTATAAACTTGAAAATAGAATTCTGCTTTCAAACACAAAGTCTAACTTACAAACTGCTTAGAACCAACATTGTTTCTCTCAGCTATTGTTTCAATCATGTACCAAGCATCGGTGTCAGGAAGTCCTAGTCCGACCTGTACCATTATTTGAAAAAGAGAAAAGTTCCAGTTTTGACAAATATAAGATGCAATTAGCTTTCCTTTGATAAATTTTGTAATAATAACAGGAGAAACTAAGCAAATGAAAAGGAAAAATATACCATATGTGATGCCACTACAATGAGCTGAGCTGTCACCAGAGATGAATAGTTGGCTGACCTGGAACAAGTTGGTACACTCATAAATAAAAGTCTTTTTAAGAATAATACACCCACATCCGATAACATATATCATAAACCAGGAAACTCAAATATTCATGTCAGTAGTTGAGAAGAAAAAATAAACATATGGTTACTCTCAATTTCAAGTACCAGCGGACTTTAAAGAATTAATGATTGACAATAAATCTTTGAAATGGAAAAAGTATATGGTCTTCATCTTATAGAAAGATACAGGATAAATGACATAGAAGAAATAGATGAATAAAAGTAGAAGGTAATGATACAACTGCTGGCATTTTCTTCATTTAATTTGTATATGGTTTTCAAGAAAGGGAAAAAGCTTACAACCATATACCGAGAGATATACTTTGGAAAGTCTTGGAAAAGAAGGGTGGATGTGATGCATATATTAAGGTAGAAATAAATAACGCAAAGGAAGAGCAACCTAGCAGAAAGGGGGAAACAAAAGACAATAATGGAAAAATCATATACAATAATTTAAAAGATTTATGAAAAACTTACTTGTTTGAAGATTGCTCCATTAAATAGTCAAAATAACCTTCCCAAAACCTGCAAGGAAATTACATATTATTTTATCAATACTGACTTTTTAAGATCAAAATCCTCATGAAACTAATGGACTTTAAAAGGTAAAAATACATTAAAAATGAAAACATGTGCAGTACTACAATATTAAAATTTCCAACAAACTCAATTCGAGGGGTTTTATTGGAGAAAAAAACTCCACGTTTTCAAATTCTATATAAGATAAATCACAGAGCACACCACTGAATGGGAATCAAGACTTGGATATGCCAAATCCCATTCTAATATATCTGACCTCCTTTCACTATATCATGATGCTTTATCTTGTACTCCTATGAGTTTATATAAAAATTGTAAAAACTACCTGCATTACTGAAAATGCGGCACCAGCAAAACACAGGTCTGATAGAGTTTCCAAAACTTGTCTGATTTTGGGTTAAAGCTAACCTAAGCTGCTAATTATTTGATGGAAATCAAGGTAGTATGAGATGCCTAGTTCAGAACGATGTGAATTATTCTATAGGAAAAAAGGGTTACAAAATCACTTTCCAATGGCAAAGCATTCTGTATTACAATTCGGGAGCCTGCAATTATACCAAACTGGCCATATGTCAGTTTGTTTCCCCACCTTAAAAGCTAACTTGTGAAAAGATTCAGCCAGTTGACTTCTTAAGTGAAAGTCAGATGAAAGTAGTATTAGAGCTAAAAACTATGTATGATTCTCAAAGAAGCCAGTGAAACTAGAGAGGAAAAGCATAAGCCATATGCAATAAAAAGATTTTCGGGGACACCCGATAAAATTGGAACGATACAGATAAGATTAGCATGGCTCCTGTGCAAGGATGACACACACAAATCGAGAAAGATTAAAATTAAAAACATGTAATGATACAACTAAATTTCAGATGATTAAACCACAAATAAGTCACGTGTAATACATACCGTAATTCCTCCCAAATAGATAGAGAAATAAGATGGCGTTGGACATAGTCTGCCACATTATTTATGTCTTTCTTGAACATATCAGAAGAAACTTCAAGGGCATCTCTAATGGTCGTCAGGTCATTTCGGGAGGTTGCACGGTTGATAGCAGTTTTGAGCTGGAAATATAGTTTAAAAAAAAACAAGTGAATGGAAAAGCTTTCATATGAAGGTTATTTGCTAAATTAGAATTAGAAGTTAAAAAAATAAACCATGATACTACCTCCGGTCCTAAATATAAGATCTAGTTGACTTTTTTTTGGAGAGATTACGGTTGCGAAATAGGTTAAAATTATGACATATTTGAAATATTTTTAGATTATCTATTAGTTTATAGATAAAATAAACTAGTTTAAGGAACATTAGGTAAATCAATTTATAATTAACTTATTTTGCTTTTTTAGGATTTTCCATAAAAGTCAACTAGGTCTTATATTTAGGACCGAAGGAAGTATCTTATAAGTTTATTTTCCCTACATTAGAATTTCGTTTTTTTGTAATGATTCATTATTGATAGGCACAATTACAGTACTAATTGTTCAGAAATGTATAATCTTCTTTTATTGTTATTTTAATCACTCAAAAGGCCAACTGTGCATTTAAGTGTCATTGTGACACTTTGAAGCCTTACTACATTTGTAGGTGAAGTTCTTCTACTGACTTCAATGAATCACAGGTCAGCAATTTAGGATTTTATTGTTTGCACAGCAGTTTTCAAAACCCAAATATAAGAATGCAGTCTTATGATTCATGCGAGTCACCAACTGTGTTATGTTCAAAGAAAAGAAGAATATCATGATTTATATCATCAATGTATTATAACGCAACAGCAAGATTGTAAATTTCTTTGCAGGAAGGGGGTAAGGCTGGGGTGGAATATTTTAATAATGGGGAAAAAAGTTGCCTAAGTTGATGTAGAAACTCGGGGTAACTTGGATGCATAGCAAGATTGCTGAAAGCCAAAACTACTGCTCAAATATACAATAATTCTTAAATATGTCTTTCAGCATTTGCATATAGAAAGAATACAAAAAAAATAGAGGCGTGAATCAGATCCACTTTACCAATTCTTTTACAGCAACAAATTGTTCTTCAGTTAGCTTACAGTGCCAACCCTGAAAAAGATAGCCAACGTTAGCTTGATCTCTTAAGAAACCTAGTCATTTGATTGAAGATTAGTGCTAGTATATGAAAGCTACTTACTGAATGTATATGCTCCCTAATACATTCAACGAAACCACTACCACCAATCCCCTCAGCGTCAGACTCAATCAAGGCTGCAAAAAACCAATGAACAATTACTTGCATATTTGAAAGGTATGGGAGCTGCTAATAAAGAGCACAAAAAATTGACCTTGAATAATAGCAAGGAAGTCAAAATCTGGATAATGCTTTACCTAGTATTGTTCCATATTCAAAGGAAGAAAGAGGATCCTCTGTTGATCCAAGTTTGAGAAGCCGTAGCCACAGGCCCTGTTTCACAGAAAAACAAATATTGCAGAAAAGAGAAAATATGAAAGGCTAACATGTTACAAGAAATTCAACATCAATAAGTCAACAGGAAGTGCTATAAAATGGGAAAAAAAAAAAGTTGACCGACTCATATTATTAATATCATCCACTGAAAGACAGTAAAAGATCCACACCACTCCTAGCTTAACAGAAATTACATTAATGTTACATGTTGTGGAGAAAATTTCTGGGATCTGAGATACCTTTACATGCATTGTGAGCTCAGCAAATGCAATGAAGGACTGAGGAATTAGTTTGATGATGAGGGAAAAGTTTTGACATTATCTATTCTAGAGCAAGTTACCATCATTGTGTATTTGTGTAGGACAAGGATGGAGAAGGCGTACAGTAACAGCTGACATTAGAATAAAGGGATAAATGTATAGTACTCATGAAATTTATTCATCGTATATCAGGCAATAATATTTTTCAGGTCATTATGTGTGTTAAAAATTAATACAAAAGAGAAAAATAAATCAAAACGGCAAAACCTATGTGGTGTAAGTCTTACGTCTACTATTTAGACAAATCAATCCAATGAGGCACATTTTAGCAAATCCATGCTTCCTATGTCCTACTCAATATGCAACAATCAAATAATGATTTGTGGAAGAAAAACTTCAAAATTTCAACATCACCAGAACAGCCAAAGAAAACCATGAAACCACAGCCCATTCTTTGTAAATATCAACCCAACAGAATGTCACCAACTTTTGTAAATCTTGCCACTCATCTTTTTTCTTTTAAAAGATTGTAAGTATTGCTACTTATACAAATCATCAGAGCCAACGCCCAGCGTTTGATGGAGAAGATGAAAACCCTCCATGTGTATTAATGCTGTAGACTGCTTAAACTATCAATTCACAGGGACATATTAATGGTGAACATAGACTTACAAATAGGAAAAGGAACATACGACTTGATTCTGGATACATGGAGGAAAAAGAAGGTAAACAAAATCACCAGCTATCAAAAATCCAAACAGAAATCTCAAAAACCAATATATTCTGGGAAAGCTGCTATATGTGTTCTATATAAAGTATAAACAAAAGCACTAAAAAATTTCTGATTAGAGCATGTTAATTCTGTTGAAAGCATACAGCTGAAGATGTGATTCATGCACACATGCAAACACAGGAGCGTATGTAAAAAAGAGAACAAGAAGTTACCTGCAACTTAACCTTAATATCCAACACCATGCGATCTCTTTCAGCCTGAACCATTACCATGTTTATATTAAGGACACTTCAATCTAGTTTACACTAACATGATAGAAACATAAGTATGACAATCCAGAAAATGTTACTTGTCTCTCTATGGGAGTAAGGCCATCTGCTATAGAGTCCTTGCTGCAAAATACAAAAGGGAAATAATGAGAGAAAGAAAGAAGATGAAGAGATTAGAACTGTAAGAGTAGACATGACAACCAGTTGATTCAGTAGCACTGTTAAAATAATACAGCAGAATATATTACCCTCTACAGATGAGAAAACTATTATCCATAGAAAAAAATGAGAAAACTATTATCTTCCAAGACACACAACAGTAAATTCACTGTACTCAAAATTCTAGGTTCATCGTAGACTACTCTGTCCTGCTCAGTACATCAAAACATTTGGCAGCAATTAGATATGATTGGGACACAAACATGAAGGTGCAGCATATTATAGAAAGCTTCTGGAATGAAAGAGCGTCTATGAGCTTCTACTTGGCTTAAATTCAATATTCAAAGATGTTTAGGGAAGAATTATGACAATTTATCTTCTACTTTGCTAACAGAAACATTTGAAGGAGAATAGCAGGAAGAGACTAAATCATGGGTCTGCAAGTTTCCGACCAGTAACTGAAACATAGCCCCCATAGAACATAATACTCAAGGAAGTGGCAACAAGCAGAAATACGATGGAAAGCTGTGGTGTAAACATTGCAATAAGCCTGAACATGTAATGGAGCCTTGCTGGAAAATACACAGGAAGCATGATGGAGACCATGGCAAGAGTTGCAGTAACTCAATAACCAATGAGTAAAAAGGCCAAAAAAAAAAATCTTTTAACAAAAAAATGGGAATTGTTACAAAAAGTATTGGGAGGGAAATTTGGATTAGAGCAGTTTGAAAATATAAATATTATGGAGTGCAGCACTATCTATCAATATGGAGTTCGTTCTGGGGCTACAAACATTAAATACAAGTGGGGCATGATGATAGATAAGAATAATGAAGGTATAGGAGAATTAGGAAGAATTAGATAGGGAATTAGGGAAGAAGAGAATTAAGAGAGGCAGTAGAAGAAGAATAAATAGGGTTGAAGCCTATAGAAAGATGACATCAACTGAATAATTGCACTAATTCGTTAATCATATGAAATCTTTATCGATAATAATGATAATAGCCTTCATATATAACGGGTAATCGTACCCTAATTAATACTCTCTCCGGTCCCTAATATAAGAGCTAGCCGCCAAAAAAACGCTTATTAAGAAAACATGTGAATGTTAGTTGGGTGTCTGGAGTTAATGCTTCTTTTCCAATATTGCCCATATTTATTATGATACTTTTAAGAGAGAGAAATACATAACCATTAATAAATATGAAAGAGAGTTAAGGGCAAAGTAGGAAAAAACACATTAAATGAGGAGAGAATGTGTGATGAGCTCTTATATTGGGGACCAAAACCATTCAAATTTTGGGCTCTTATATTAGGGACCGGAGGGAGTATATGATTCAAGTCCAAGAAAAGTAAAAAGGGTCAATCCATTTCTAGTCCCCACTTAAAAAGGGTGATGAGGAAGAGAATATACTAGGCAACCTTAACTCTGCTTTATGCAAAGAGGCTGATTCAGACCCACGACCTCAGACTCTGCGGCAAGCAAGCTTACCGTTGAGCCAAACCGGCCCTTCAAGTCCCAAAAAAAAGTAATCTCAATCAAATCCTAGTATCTAATAATATTAATCCCAACATCTCAAGATACTTAATCCTATATATATAATCCAATAATAATATCCTAATAACTTACTAATAATACAATCATCTAATATTACCGTAGACATTTTAGAGAAAAACATTTTTTCTATTCCATAATGGAGTGAATAAGCCATTTATATACATGATGAGGGATAGAGAAATAAATGTAAAAGAACATTCTAGAGTTTCTAGAGAAGTAAATGTAACTAGAAAGTTCTGAAGTGCTAAACTATTCTAGAGCATTTTCACAATTACAGATTTCAAATCAATACTTCATCAACTAACTTTTGACTCATTATTATGACTACATAATATGTAAATACAGACATGCTTTATAGCATGTTTCTTCCACTAGTTTTAAGGATCATGTGATATGAATTCTGTTGCACGTGTAATTATAATGTTTACAATTATAACCATCTTAATTATCATTTGTTTGCAAACATCTTGTCCAGAAGGAATGTGTTCCAAAAAGTAACTGACTCAGGTGACACACATCGGACAATTTTCCAGGTTGATATCAACAAAAAGAGCATGTTAAATTTTTCAGGCATAACTTGCATTACCTTGGAGTGTGCCTTCCAGAGTACTCAAAAGCACTACTTACTGCTGCGAGAGCCTGCTTCCTCTTTTCTTCTTGCTCATCCGTTCTGATGGTTGAGGGAAACCTATCATAAGTATATTTGGCACCAGATCCTGAAGAACCAAGGAAAATGAAAATTAAAGACTGCCTTATATCCAGATTGCATTGCTGTTGAGGAAAAATGGCCACAAAAGTTTCATTCACCTGATAATCCAAGGTCAGAATCTGATATTGTAATAATCTCAGGCTCTAAAGAAGATGATGGAAGAATTGACATAGGATTTTGGCCCCTCCCAATTGCATCTTGTAGCTTATCAAGCAGGTTATTGTTGTTTTCATCAGAACCTACACCTCTCTCCAGATAATCCAAGAAACCAAGAGAATCTAAGAATTGAGCAATCTGTGAAATCAGATGGTGGAAAGAATTAGTATTTTCCATAGTTATTCAGCATCCCTTTGAATTGGTGAATATAGTGCATATGAAGATGTTAAATTACCATAGGCTCTGGGGGATGATTAGTAGCTCGAGAACGTTTTTTCAAAAATGCTTGAGAATTAAAAATATGAGTCGCACTGTTTTCCTGGTATCAAGTAAAATATCTAGAGGTCATGGCAATTTGATATATGAAAGGTTCACAAGCCAAATTAACTGCACACGGAATAGGTTCATACTACAAAATTGCGATAACCACTTAGAAGTGTTGCAAAGAACTTCAGGAATATTAACCTGCACATAGGACACACTAGTCATAACACAATTCACAGTATACATTCTATAACTATATACTTTTATTATAAGAATTTTTACTTATTCAGGGACAAAATTCAATTTGATTTGGGCTCAATTAAGGATCTCTCATATTTGTGAAACTTAAATTCAGATGATACTCTTGGTTGCAAATATTGAAAATAAGTTTTTTTATGGTATTTTATTGTATAAGTTTGCATATGATTAGGGCTGCCTAGACTATTAGTAGGTGAAATGAATTGTATTTATTATTTATGGTTTCAAATAAGATAGCATGCCAGATCAGTTTACACTGACTACATTACCTCAAAGTCTATCTTTTATTTCCCAATTTACCAGTAAGGTTAGGATTACCAAGCCAGGCTAAAAATAATACAATGGACCGAGGTTTCTAAAAGTATCATTTCACAAATAACTATTATATCGCTCCAAATGAAAATTGCCACACTTATTTCTGTAAATAAAAGACAACATCTCATCTACAGAAGACAAAAACACTGCTAAGTGCTAACCCCATAATCTAGATAATAGGAGCAGAACCAGATTTGCAGCATATTTACCTGTTGCAATAAAAATACAAAAGAAAATTTCCCAAATGAAAACAATAAATCACATCATGGCTCTTCATCTTCTTAAATTAACCCAAGAAAGCGGCAAGAACATTATGCAAGTCATGTAGCAGGTATTCAAGCATTACCTTAGCTGAAGGTCATGATCCTCTCCCCATTGCTTTTTTCCAGACTTAAGATGATGCTCAGATGTACCAAATATTCCAGCCTTCATCTCATCAATTCCAACTACATTGGGATATAATAACTTTGATATCTCACCACGTAAAAATGTAAACTCTGGCTCAGGAATAGGTGGAATTTCTTCGGTTGTAGTAATACGATTATACTCAAGGTCCACAACTACCACCTACAGGAGGTCAAAATATAATCTAAATTCCACAAATTTTCTTTGTATATATACCAATATCAGAAAACAAAATCAAGTATTGAACTATAAATGCTGCCTACCAATAATATATTCATGATCAGCTACTTCGAACATAAAACAAAGTTTATCAACCATATAAAGATAGTGAAGCTTTAGGTGCAGGACAGACAATTTAACTATTTTCTTTACTTAATTTTGATTTTAGGAAAACCCAGTGCTCATTTCATGGCACCAACTCAAGTACTGAGAAACTAAAGGAACAAATGAAGCAGCTCAAAGTTAACGAACTCCGTTATCCTATCAACAACAACAAAATATTATCCCACTACGTGAGGTCGGCTACATGGATCATACAACGCCATTATGCTCTACATGGATCCTTTAAAGCTTCTCTAACCCCCGAAACTCTAATTCTACGATAGAACCTACTAAGCTCGCATTCATTAATGGTTGTTGAAAACAAAAGTGATTCACAAAAATAAAAGTCTTCAATTTATTCATTGATGTGATTACATACTTATAATATAAAAGTTTCCTAAAAGATAATTAAACTTCTCCTACAAGTTTACCAAACATGATTCTCTAATAAAAACTAATATTCTTCTACTCCAAGTATTTCCTAATACTATAATTATTTCCTAATAATCTTCTAACACTCCCCCTCAAGTTGGAGCATCCAACTTGTTACAAAGATAATCCCAAAAACAAACAAAACTCAACACTCCCCATGAGCAACAAATCAGTGAACTTGATGCAAAACCAAAGATGAAATCTGAATCCAAAATTCTCAACACAGAGCAACCAAAACATGCCAAAACAAGCAACAAACAGGAACTCATCCCAACACAAAACCCGAATGCAATCACCACTGGGATCCACCGGAACGGGATGACAACTCCAAAATACCAAGTTCAAACAGAACTCCAAATAACAAAACTCCATACCACCAATGGAAATAGCATCAAGATCACAAACTCCATATCACAAGAGGGGCAACCAAAAATGCCAAGAACCAAACTGCAACAGCCAGCAAGAGGCACAAACCAACACCCAAAAATCTGAAGCAGCTAAAATCTGGAACCACAAGATCCACGAACACCTTTTTTTTCTTTTTCTTTTTTTTTCTTTTTTAAGCCATTGAACACAAGCAACAATTCAAAAATCCCAAATAAAATTCCAAGAAGCAAGGAGACAACCGAATAATACTACAAACGACTAAATCAAGCTCAGAAACAGGTCCCAAATTTCACCAGGAACGATCGCCGGCAAAAAAGGGAGAAACCGGCGGACAACGGCGGCGGCGCGTGGGCGAGCGGCGACGGCGCGTGGGGATACGGCGGAGGGGCGTGACGGCGCGTGCAGCGGTGGAAGGAGGTCGGACCACTTGGGGAATGTTTGCCAGTGTTGTACGACTCTGATGGGATGGCGTGTGTCTCGAGAAGAGGGCCGGGAGAGCACAGATCGGCTGAGACAACCCTAGTATTGTTCACGTGAACAGTACTCCGAACCGGGAAGACCAGAAACGAACTAGGGCGGCCAGAAAGAGAGTGATAGAACTTGAGGGAGAAATAGAGAAAGAACGTAGAAGAGGTTTGGGAGATAACTTTTCTATTTTCATTCATAATGCCAATGATAAGTTACATCCCTTTTTGTACATATTAGAAAAGAAAACTGACAACACATCCACTACATGGTAACTGCCATGTTTACAACCCACTAACATAACTAACTAATAACTAATGACAAAAGGGAAATTATATTGGAAATTAAAATAAAATAGACATCAACAAATAACAAATGACACAACAATAACGATTAACACAACAAACAGCAACATTAAGTTGTTTTCCTCTTTCTAGAATAAACCAACAGTGGCTTATTCTTATCATTACTTTCCCCCTGGAGAACAGCCTTGTCCTCAAGGCTGAAGTTTGGGAATTGGGCTGCAATAGTATCATAGTTCTCCCAGCTATTCTCTTCTGAATCCCTATTTTTCCATTTGATAAGAAGCTCAATTTCTGGAATTCCCTGTAGAGTAGTTACTCTTACATCTTGTACTGATTCTGGTTCTAAGAGAAACTCCCATGAATCTGTTACTGGCAGCGGAGATATATCTTCTGTTGCTGAGTATCCTTGAGCACGTTTAAGCAGTGAAACATGAAAAATGGGATGAACCTTGGCTGTTGAAGGAAGTTTTAATTCATAAGCAACTGGGCTTATCTTTTTGATTACTTCATAAGGTCCAAAATATCTTGGAGCTAGCTTCTGAAATTTGTACTTCGCTAAAGATTTCTGTTTGTAGGGCTGTACCTTCAAGAAAACCATATCTCCTTCAGAAAATTCAACTTCTTTTCTATGTAAATCAGCTTGCTCCTTCATTTTTGTCTGAGCATGATATAGATGGGTAAATAAATTTGCTAGTATTGCTTCTCTTTCCAGTAGCAAATCTTCTAACTCAACCAGATTAGTATCTCCTTTCATATATATACACATGTCATTTGGTTCTCTGCCATAAACCGCATAAAATGGAGACATACCCGTTGAAGAGTGGAAACTTGTGTTGTAAGAGTATTCTGCCCAGTGTAGATAAGTGCTCCATTCCTTAGGGTGATCTTGAGAGAAGCAGCGCAGATAGGTCTCTAAACACCTGTTCACCACCTCAGTTTGGCCATCTGTTTGAGGATGGTAGGCTGTGCTCATTTTCAATTTTGTACCACTATTGCTGAATAGTTCTTGCCAAAATGCATTTATGAAGAGTTGATCTCGATCAGAGATTATGGATGAAGGGAAACCATGTAGACGAACAATCTCTTTACAAAATGCAGCAGCAACTTTCTTAGCATTGAGAGGTCTTGCTAATCCAATAAAATGGGAATATTTGGAGAGTCTATCCACCACCACTAAAATGATTTCCATACCATGAGATTTTGGTAAACCAGAAATAAAATCAAGTGAGATGCTATCCCATATTTTTGATGGTATTGGAAGAGGTTGTAGCAATCCAGATGGAGCTTGTGTTACATATTTGTTCTTTTGACAAGTAGAACAATGGTTGACATATTTCTCAACATCTTCTTTCATTTTAGGCCAGAAAAACTTATCTTGCAATCTTTTCAGAGTTTTTAAAATGCCACCATGCCCCCCAACTAAAGTAAAATGTGCTTCAGCAATTAATATAGCACGAAGTCCACAAGAGCCAGGAATCACCAATCGGTCTTTGTAATAAAGACGTCCACCAGAGAAAGCAAAATTAGGTACCGAATTACTATCTTGCAACAAGGAATTTATTATACCTGAGGTGTAATCATCTCTGGACAGTAAAGTTGGAAGGTCATCAAAGAGATTTGTTTGAGGAATGGAGAAACTGAATAAGTCTGCAGAATGGCTGATACGTGATAGAGCATCTGCACACTGATTTGAAGCTCCAGGTTTGTATTTGATTAAGAAGTCAAATGGCAGAAGTTTGAGAAGTAATTTTTGTTGCTCTGGAGTGGTAACTCGCTGTTCCAACAGAAATTTGAGACTTGAATGATCAGTTTGCACCACAAATTTCCTGCCCAATAAGTAGTGCTTCCATTTTTGAAGAGCCATGACTAGAGCTAGCAATTCCCGGTTATAGACAGACTTGTTTCTGTTGTTAATAGTCAGTGCCTTGCTGAAATATGCAATGGGATGGCCATTTTGCTGCAAGACTGCCCCAACTCCAGAACCAGATGCATCACAATCCACCACAAAAGTGTGATAGAAATTGGGTAGCTGCAATACAGGAACACTTGTCATAGCCTCCTTAAGTTTTGTGAAAGCAGAGATGGATTCATCAGTCCAAGAAAAAGAATTTTTCTTGGTCATATCAGTAAGAGGCTTAGCTATTCTGCCATAGTCTTTGACAAATCGACGATAGTAACCTGTGAGACCTAAAAATCCCCGGAGTTCAGATAGATTTTGTGGTTGTGGCCATTGTAGGACTGCTTGAATTTTTTCTTTATCCACAGCCACTCCTTCATGGGATATAACATGCCCAAGAAAGGCCATTTCAGTTTGCAGGAAAATGCACTTTTTGGGATTTGCCAGATACTGATGTTGCTTCAGCAATTGCAGCACCAATTGAAGGTGATTAAGGTGGTCATAGCGTGACTTACTGTAGATTAGTATGTCATCAAAGAAAACCAGGATGAATTTTCGCAGATATGGTCTAAAAAGATCATTCATGGCTGCCTGGAACGTTGAAGGCGCATTGGTAAGGCCAAAAGGCATCACAACAAATTCATAGTGACCAGAGTGAGTTCGGAAAGCTGTTTTGTGTATGTCTTCTGGGACAACTCTGATTTGGTGGTACCCGGACCTCAAATCAATCTTGGAAAAGAAGGCTGCTCCATGAAGTTCATCAATGAGTTCATCAATATTTGGAATTGGATATTTATCAGGGATGGTTATTTTGTTTAGCTCTCTATAATCAACACACATCCTCCAAGAAGAGTCCTTTTTGGATACCAATATGACTGGGCTTGCAAAGGGGCTGGTACTGGGACGTATGAATTTTTTGTTTAGTAGCTCCTCTACTTGTTTTTCAATTTCATCTTTCTGGGAAAAGGGGTAGCGATATGGGCGAATATTGGGGGGTACAGCATTTGGTAACAGGGGTATAGCATGGGAATGGTTTCTTAAAGGAGGTAAATTGGATGGTTCTTCAAATACATCAGCAAAAGCATTAAGTAATTGCTGTAAAAGGGATACCTGGATAGGCTCTCTATGTTCAACTGCATATGATTGAAAGGAAATTATAGGAGAGTTTTGAGGAGTTCCTTGAAGTTTATATCTTTTTCCATTGACCCAAAAGACCATAAACATTTGCTGCCAATTAGCCTGAACCGTATTCAAGGAGGCTAACCATTTAACACCCAATACCACATCAACCTTCTTCAAGGAGAAAGGAAAGAAATCTTCTGTGATGGTAAGAGATTGAGCACAAATCGGTACTTTTTCACAGATAGCATCACAAGCGACTAATCTGCCGTCTCCAATTTGAACTCCAAAAGAAGGGAGATTTCGAATGGGGAGCTTCAATTCTGCCACTAACTTGTCAGAAATGAAGTTATGGGTAGACCCACTGTCAATTAAAATCATTACCTCCCTTTGCTTAATGGTCCCTTTGATAGTCATAGTAGATGTAGCAGAAGAATTACCCAGAATTGCACAAAGAGAAATTTCTGCATGCTCTTCCATAGTGGGTGAAATAGGTGAATCTGTTTCAGCTTCATTCTCTTCCTTCTCATCTGTCACATCCATGATTCTTAACGTGGGTGAACACCTATGACCAGGAGAATATCTTGCCCCACAACGGAAACACAACCCTTTTTCTCGCCGATTTTGCCTCTCCAAATCAGAGTCTTGCGTGATGGAGATTACTGGGGATGATGCACCCGAGATTGTAGCCTGAAAATGTTTAGAGTAGTTGGATTGGTTAGGGTTTGGTGTGCTGCTTCCCTGAATTGACGAAGAAGAGAAGGATTGGGATTTTGGGCCTGAACCCAAAATGGATTTATTATTAAACCCATTATTATAAAAAGAAGCATCAGAACTTTTTCCCCATGTAGTGCGTTGCTGCGAACGGTTTTGGGATTGAGAGTTAATTTTTAATTCAAATTCTGAAGCCAAACTAACAGCCTTGTAAACTGTACGTGGCTTATGAATCTTCACATCTGCTTGAAGTTCATCCTTTAGGCCATTTAAAAATACTCCAAGAAGACAGTGTTCAGGCCAGCCCACCACGCGAGATGATCTCCTAACAAATTCCTGCTTATACTCATTAACAGTACCAGTTTGCTTAACTTTGCAGAGATAAGCATCAGGGTTTTGGAATTCAGCAGGACCAAATTGTTCTTGAAAAATCTGAATTAACTCATCCCAATAGCGTATTGATCGTCCCGATGAAATCCATGTAAAAGTATCTAATGCATCTCCTTCAAGATACATAGAGGCTATATCTACTTTCAATTCTTCCGGAGTTTGATAATAACGAAAATACTTCTCTGCCTTCATAATCCATCCCTTTGGATCACCCCCTTCGAATTTCGGGAATTCAATCTTAGAGTGAGGCCTTTGAGAAGGATTTCTTGACCACCATGGTGTATCATTATCACCATCCTCTGTGTTTCCAGCCTTGCTAGTCTCTCCTTGGAAAAATTCTTTGTTTTTTCCTTTCTAAATCTCATTCAAATCAGCATCAATATGGCTTAATTTTGAGAACAATAAGCCAAATTGTTGATTGATTGACTCCAAAGCAGCAGCGGGAACAGTTTCTGGAAGTTGGTTTGATGTTTGATTGGGAATAGAACTAGAATTAGAGTCATTGGGGTCAGGTTGAGGGCTGGTAAGGATACCAGCATATGTGGTGTTTCTTGTCTTGCCCATGGATGCACAGGCCAAGAGGAAAGATGGCTCTGGATACCAAAATGATAGAACTTGAGGGAGAAATAGAGAAAGAACGTAGAAGAGGTTTGGGAGATAACTTTTCTATTTTCATTCATAATGCCAATGATAAGTTACATCCCTTTTTGTACATATTAGAAAAGAAAACTGACAACACATCCACTACATGGTAACTGCCATGTTTACAACCCACTAACATAACTAACTAATAACTAATGACAAAAGGGAAATTATATTGGAAATTAAAATAAAATAGACATCAACAAATAACAAATGACACAACAATAACGATTAACACAACAAACAGCAACATTAAGTTGTTTTCCTCTTTCTAGAATAAACCAACAGTGGCTTATTCTTATCAGAGAGCCTCTGCTCTAATACCATGTTGAAAACAAAAGGGTTTCGCAAAAATAGTCTTCACTTTATTCATTGATGTGATTACATACTTATAATATAAAAGTTTCCTAAAAGATAATTAAACTTCTCCTACAAGTTTACCAAACATGATTCCCTAATAAAAACTAATATTCTTCTACTCCAAGTATTTCCTAATACTATAATTATTTCCTAATAATCTTCTAACAATGGTCAAATCCTCCAACTCACAACTAGAGCATACACTTCCATCATTGAATAACTTATAAAAATACTATTACCATCTATTCTTAATATCTTAATCAGTGACTAAAACATTACCAATTTCATTTTGTATACATTTCTCCTTAACACAACCAATCGACTCAAAGGAGCTCCAAAATGAAAACCAGAAACTAGCTATATAAAACCAAGAATAATTCCCTCTGTTTTTAGGCAGCTCACATGATTAAGTCAACCAGTTTGCAATCTTCTAGGCTGCTAGTTCTAAATAAAAGCTACTTGCACACCTAATAGTACAAGTGGATCAAAAAATATGTAAAAGGTGAGATTCATTTCAGGACTAGCCTCTGTTTACTTCTACAAACTTTTGAGAATTATAGTTAACAATCGATAACATATATGAAGAAAAGCTTAGCCGTGAAGAGTGTCAAACAGTAAGAAACAGGGTCTTGAAAGAAGGAGGATAAGAAATTAAAGGAACAACTTACACCATCCATTGCCAATGCAGAGGTATCCACACCTGAGTGGAGGCCCATCATATATGGAGTGGGAGCATCAATATAGTCTACTCCACTGAAAAACAGCAATGGGATATATACATGCTAGACCAAATGAAAGAAACAGAATTAGAATGTTAACAAAAAAATCAGCAAAACAATTTCTCACTAAATATTCACCATTTAGAGGTATCTTATAAATCAACGCTGGCCAATAATTATCAGCAGCAATGAATAAAGGGAGAAACTCAAAAAAATTTAATACTTTCTCCGTTCCTAAATATAAGATCACTTTCCCTAATTTGATTAGATTAAGGATGTTAGTTAACTTAGTTATTAACATATAAGATTACCAATTTATCCTAACCATATACCTTTATCCCCATTCTTCCTCTCTTGTTATTATAGATAAGCATTATTAGGGTTAATTTGGGAAAAATTGAGAAAAAATAGAAAATGATCTTATATTTACGAACAAATTGATATTTTAGAGTGATCTTATATATACGAATGGAGTAATAATGAAGAACCCTCACCTGCCATCGGAACGGGTAAATTAAGTGACAAATGGCCTCTGATACAAGAGTAAGTAATGAATACCTGCCAAAAGATTGCATAAATAAGTGTCATATTTACAGAACAAATGGAACACAAAGTTTGGATGACAGGCTAACAAATTGCTAAGATGAGATTAATAATGTGGGGAAAATTAACAGAATAAAACACCTTAAATCTCAAGACGTATAAAGTGAAGATTTTAGTTTAATTCTCAAAATGTGAGATAAGCAGTTGTTTTTTGAAAAAATAGTGAAATTCACAAGTGCAAAAGAATAGTAAGAATTTTTCAGTGACTTTCTTTATATGAGAACCAACCTAAGTTTGAATGAGGGGTGCGGTGCAGTAGTTAAACATTTGTTAAAAACTTCACTATACAATATGCACTTTGACACCGTTTTTATGTAAACCTGAAGCAGGATGTACACCAAACCAAAGCTCAAACGAAAGCTCAGACACAAGTGCCATTTAGAAATGTCACCAACAACAGTGAACACTAATTATGAATAAAAATGATTTTGACATTGGCCAACCATGTAAGTCATACCACAACAGCTAATAATGAAATTATTTAAATATGAAGGCACCATTCAAACACTTTCTTAGACTGTTCCAGCAGATGAAGCAATCAAATTATGGAACTTATTCATAATATAAAAAAATAAACCATGGGATATGAATAAATGGGTTCCACATGAACACTAATAATAATATGATTAATTGAGAAAGGTAAGAAACAAAATTATTCTCTTTATTTCACAAGGTTTCTACTTCATATTTTAAAATCAATCATATAATGTCACCGGCACATCATATTCTATAGTGCATGGGAGAAGTGCTCATGAAATATAAAAACTAGATAACATTAACTATGAATGACTTCAAATTTCAGTTCAAATATGCTAAAAACTCTTTAGTACTATAGACTTCTTTTGTGAAAAGCCCATGGCAACAGAGATAACAGTGAATGAAACAGAGTACTATAATTGAAGAAGTCAACATTGAGTTATTGAACCAAATGTAATAACTATCTGGCAGATGCAAATAGAAACATATCCCTTTGGATAAAAAAAATAAACCTGAAAGCATTTCAATGGGCTTAAAAGGTACTTGTTTGCTCGAAGCAAAATCCTCCTCTCAAGCAATACCGCAGTAAAAAGTTTCATTAAGTTGTCGACATCTAGGCACTGCAGCAAAGGCTGAAACGATATCTACTACCATAAAAATGGAGAATCGTCAAATAATAAACAGAAGCAAGAAATTAATAATTTTTAATAAGAAAAAATACATGCTATACCTCAACATGAGGGAGTCCATCATTTGGTGGAGCCTCTACCGAAAGCAGGCAATTCTCAATTGCAAACAGAACACGCTCCTTTCCAGGAGTTGGCAAAGGTACATTTGACACCACATGTGCTATGACATCCCATAATGGCTTGCTAATATTGTAGTAGATAAGGGAACATTAGATGCTATAGAAGCAAACAATATAGATATGCAAATTAACCCTAGGTTAGAATTTTTAGCCCATAACAGAAGCAAGACTATCAGATTATTGATCAACTTTTTTAAAAAAATAGAAACAATAATTAAATACTTTAGTAAAGCATTCACGAAAATATGACGAATAATGACATCAATATCTGGATACAAAGCAAAACTAGCACATTTTTTTTATGAAACTAGCTTTTAGTGTGGGTAACAAACTTTTTTTTTTGCCACTAGAGAAAGCTTACCTACTTCCATTTGGAGAAAAGCACAGTGCAAATAACTCCTCTAGCGTACTCCTAAGTACATGGAAACTTGGTGAGCGTGAGACTAAACAAATGCATTTATCAGCAAATGAATTTGCTGGTATCCGGTAAGCATCTGCTATATCCTCACAGACAGGATCCCGAAAGGAGATGCAACTAACGTATATTTTTGAACCATCACCCTCTGTATCAAACATTAAAAATTAATATGAAATATTGAAATAACACACACATCACAAGGTAAAAATTATGCAAGTGAACACAAAACTTAGGAGTAACCATCACTAGAAATATGAAGATGTCAAGATACAATGAAGCAATACTAGGTAAGAGAAAGGTCATGGAAAATGTTAAGATCATAATACATATCAAATTAATCGGTAATCAAGTAGGAACATTAGATCAGAGTAAAATATGATTTTCCATTATAACTAACAAAAGCCTTATCCCACAAAGTGAAGTCTTGTACATGGATTAGTATGCCATTTTGCTCTATCCAAAACTAATCCGTCTATTTTCTCGAAACAAGTAGCATTCAAGTACTAAAGGTGGAAATAAGAAAACAGAGGTCAAGATACAATATATTAAACAAGAAAATAATACTAAGATATCTTTCTAAAATCGGGACATAGAATAAACATCCTATTCTTTGAAGACATTTCCATGCAGATTGTCCTTTAACAAGGTGTTTGTGATGTTGGAGAGGGCATCCACTAAAATTTTCATCTTACCAATCTATCCAAGATTAAAAAAAATGCTACTTGTAATTGTTTTGTGTAAAGGAAGTGGATTGATATTTAGTAAAAATCATCAACAGCAACCATTATTGGTTATAGTTACATACAATTCCAAAGAAGCAGATCATAAGCGTATGCTGAAGCCACCAACTAGAGGAAGCACAAACAGGTTATTAGAAGTTGCAGAATCCTTAGAAAATGAAGCAATTAATGGTTGACCAGATCTTAAGCTTCAATTGCCATTAAAACTGTAATGGAATTAGACAAGAACAGGAAGAATGCACCAGAATTGGGATTATTTGATTTGTTTAAGTCCCATTCATTGATTGCAAAGCTTCAATGGTATCCCTCACACATCCTTCTTTAAATAAACTACCTTCACTAGAATACATGTTTGTATGAAATCGAAACTTTTTCTCTCTTAGATTCCTCACACCTACGGATGCATGCTTCTCTACATACTCTTCTGAAGACATGACACAACAAAAAAATGGTCAACTCAGTTCTAGTCCCCACTTGGTGAGGGTGCTGGGGAAGGTAATATACTAGCCAGCCTAACCCCTGCTTTTTGCAAAATGACTGATTAGAACCCATGAGCTCAGACCCCACAGCAAGTGAGCTTACCGTTGAGCCATGCCGGCCTTTTGAAGACATGACACAACAATCACAACAAAACAAGAAATTCTATAGCCGTTTGTTATCAAATGCAACATCTCCCATGCATAAATGCACTCAGTCCACTCTAAAAACATCGAAATATTCGCAAAACTTCCAATCATTTAGAAACACGACATAACTAAAACCATTACACTCACAATATAAACAAAGAGAAAATGCTTGTCAATAACTACACGCACCAGTCAAAACAATGGGATAGCTCTTAGGAAATGTGGAGGGATCATTGGAATCAAAGCCAGATGAATAAAACTGTATACCAGCTGGAAGAACACACTGCAACAAAACATCACTCAAATCAAATCATATCAACTTCATAAACTTCGAGAATACAATGCATCACATACAGACTTGGAAATTACAATAATGCATCACTTACAGTGGGAAGCTGAGGAGGAGGGGAGAGAGAAGGATTAGGAGGAGGAAACTGATCGAGAAGAGAAGGAAGATACATGTAAGGAGTGCCGTGAAATCCTTTGGTTCCTTCCAGAGTTCGAATCTCAGGGCCGATTCCACACACCACAAAGTACTCCAAGATTCGAGCCATTTAGCCAAGAGTAATGCAATTGCAATTGCAATTGCTTGTGTCTCTGAAATTGGGAGAGAAAGGAGAATCTCAGATCTGAGTCTCTTGGTTGAGACCTGAGACTCGTCAACAGCGAAATCTGCAGTTATACTTTTCGCTGCTTCTGCTTTTGCTTTATTAATTAATTAATTAATTTCGAAAACATGTACGATTAGAGCCGTTTGGTTGTAGGAATGTAAAGTGAAGAATTAGAAAGTGAAAGGGTGAAAATGGAAAGTATAGGGAATGATGAAAGTAAAGTTTGTGGGGCCCAAAAAAGTGTGAGATGGAGAGAGAAAATTTGTGGATCCCGAGATATATTTAAATGACCAAAATACCCCATACTTTCCTCACTTTTCAATTCCTTCTCACTTTCATTGTGCAACCAAACGGACCCTTATATTATTGATCCTAAACTCCTGCTTTGCATTTGCATGCCATTCGGACTATTGAACTGAACTTAGAGACTATTGAACTGAACTTAGAGCTAGAAAAAATCCTAAAGAATTAGAAAGTATAGAAAGTGTAGGTTTTTGTTTTTGTGTAATTTACATATATCCTGGGGCCCACAGGTTTTCTCTCTTCATCTCACACTTTTTCTGGGTCCCACACACTTTATTTTTCATCATTACTTAATTTACCCCTACTTTTCATCTTTACCCCTTTCACTTTCCATTTCTTCACTTTCCTTCCTACAACCAAACGGACCCTTAGTTCTGATAAAAAAAAAGGCTTGAGACAAAATATACGTCTCATGTCCCTTCAGGTCACGAACTTTACCCCGTCTATATCTTGATGGGACGGGAAAATCTCGAAGATTTTAATTAAAAAGAACTACTTGTAAAAAACATATAACACTTTAGGTTTATAGGAAATAAAAAAATTAGTTCATTATTACTTCAATAATACATCTTATACAACATAATAATGCTAAAAGCATATTAGAATCATATTCATAAAATAATGTCACATCTGCTCACACACATTATACAAATGACACATGTATTTTATACATATATATATATATATATATATATATATATATATATATATATATATATATATGAACACACACACATATATTCGAGATCTTCCGATTTCAACCCTTTTCCCATCTTGAATTTTGATTTATCCAGTCTCGAAAATGATCAGGACAAGATGGGATTGATAGGGACGGACATGAAAATGTTGAACACCCCTACTCGCAGGTAAGTTTCGCTCATAATCTTGGAGTATTTCTATATTTAATTGTGGATATTACTAACGGGTTAATGAGGAAGAGCAGGGTAAGAAATGTGAAGAAACAGAGCATAGCAGAGGAAGAAACAAAGAAAGAAAAAAAATGTTATGGCTCACCGCCAGCTAGCGGCCGACAAGCAACCAGAAGAGGATTCCCCTCATCGCGTGCTCGATTTTATGCGTTTTTAATCACTAAATTGGGAACCTTCCTAAAACCTTGAAAGCATCAATTCCTACTTCCCCAAGGACTGTTAAGTCAATTAAGATTTGACTTATCGGCCGTTTTCGGTCATACCGTAAGCATACGGGTCATCAAAATTAATAGTATAAAAGTTATCGTTCCCACAGAGACTAAGGCAAAATGAATTAACTATTACAATTATGTTATCCATTAGGTTGAGTGGAAATATTTGAGTTTTGAGTTTCTAAAATAACTAAATTAAAAATAATTTAATTAAAACTAAACTAACAATTAAATTCAAGAAAAATGAAGTTTAGGATTATTTATCATCATTTCATTTCATGAGACATAATTGAAACCTCTCAATTAGTTTATTTCACAATGAAAACATGTGTTTGCCTAAGGTTTATAGGCATTTGAAAAAGCTTTCTCAAGTCAAGTTCAAATTTTTACTTGTATTAATTGTGCAATTTCTTACTACAATTAATACAAGCTATATTTTAAAGGGTAAAGGAGCAAATCTGGCCCCCAAGTAACCACCAAGGAGCGCTGAGGACCCTAAACTAACCACAGGCCCGGATCTGTACCCCAAGTAACTAAGATGTTAAAAAATACCCCGGTTGGACGGTCAACTACGTTTGACCGTTACCTTGCTTATTTGGATGCCACGGGAGCTCCTGCTGTGCCACCTCTGCATGCCACGTGGCATGTTAGTTTAGGGTACTCAGCGCTCCTTGGTGGTTACTTGGGGGCCAGATTTGCTCCTTTACCCAAATTTTAAATTTGTATCCATCAAATTCTTTTGATAAGATTCAATTAAATACTTAAATATTTAGGAAAGGTAATTAGAATTAATTAACTTATGATTAAGTTTGGCATTAGATAAAAGATGTTAATTAACACTATAAATGTTATATTATGTTACAACATTCAAATTTCATTTGTACATGCTTTCAGTAGGGGAAAAAATTTGAGCGAGAAATGACAAAAGAAAACTTGTTAAATTATTCTTAAAAATAGTTTTATTGCTATAAAACAAGAATTCCCACTTAGTATATCCAATCTATAGCCACTTAATATCAAACCTCATTCGAGTAATTTGAGTAATTACTTACGTTTCTCAACTAGTTATTTGAGATATATGAGTAGTTAATGGGGTTTTGAAATGTCTCAAAGTAATGGAAAATTCTAGCAATTAAAAGCGATACTCGAGTAGTTACCTATGTTACTAAACTAGTTATATGCGATACATGAGTAGTGAATGAATTTTTTTCATTTTTCCTAAATTTCATTTTAGACAAATTGACGACTATATCTTATTTGTGAAATGAAAAAATTCATTAACAACTAAAGGAGGTCTTAAACAAATCTCAATCCATGAAACGAATCAAAATAATCCTAAACCAAATAAACTAACTACACATAACTAACATCAAAATCATATTCAGCCAGCATTATCACAGCAGCCACAGTAGCATTATCATATTTAGAAGGAACAAGAAAAAGAACACGTTTAGGAAAACTCCCCAACGGCCTTTTTCCTCTCTATCCATTCTAATTTAATTTTTGGATGTCCATAGAGATGAGATGATGATGATTAGCTCTCGGCGCAACTCTCTCTCTTCTCACTACTACAGCAACTCCAATCACACGGCAGCTCCGGCTGCGGTTTCCGGCACGTTCGGCTATGCTTCCAAACCCCAGATCAACCATCTCCATAGTCCTCTCGTCCTCCTATGGAGATGGAAGATCACAAGCCTCTCACCTCTCTTGCTTTTCTCTTAGTTAAAATTCTATAGGTAGCTAATAATTTGTTTATTTAAGGTTGAGTAGTGCTTTCATTAACTTACTCCTTTGAAAGGACCGATTTTGCTTACTTGTATGAGTTTATCTATTTTGTGTGACAAACAAACATTTAAGTAGGAATCAGATTACCATTTGAGATTTATTCATAAAGTTGTGACCCATTAAGTAAGGTGCTTCTTGTGATGCATGGAAGATAATATTCAAGTAAAACGGACTTGCCACCATGATTCTTGTAATATTGCTTAATTTAACCTTGTTGTGGCAACTAACATTAGTTGCGGGTCGGTAGAATGTTAAATATTATACACACACATTATTATATTGTTATATTATGATATAATAAATTATCAATATTGTAATTATTAAAATATCTCCTTATGTGACTCGTAGGTTAGATGCATTAGGTGGGTTTAGGGTAATTATGACCAAAGAATTATTATTTTTGATGGGAAAGTAGTAATAATGATAATAAGGTCATATCTTTTAAAAGATATAGATATGTCTCATAAGTTTAGAGACATATCTTTTCACATATTCGTTAATAAATATGAGGTTTCATAACTGGAGAAGGCAACCCAAAATAGACCATCATCATCGTGTTTATCTACTAGTAAGAAGATTCCTCTATTTCTTTTCTGTTTTTAGTGGTCTTTCTATCTCTTGTGGTTGTTCAAGGGAGGCTTCACAATTCATGGATGTTTCCTAAAGATCAACTACCATGAGAGAGTGATATTTATGATTTTTAAGTATTTTGCTATTTACTCTGACTTTGATAGAAATTTTATATGTATGTTTTGCTTTTAAATATAAGATTTATCTAACAGGGAGACATATTTTGACGGTTTGGATTTCATCTAATGGTGCTGAAATCATTCTATAACAATTAAACCATTTTTAGTAAAATCAAATCTAATTAAATCACCTGGATGATATATTAAGATTCTTAATATGTTCAACTTCATTACTTATGTTGAACTTTCATTACTTATCATTTTTATGAGCTGGAAGCCATTTCCATACAATATGTGACTTGTATCTCATTTTTACATATGAATTAAATTAATAAATTTTCATATATAATTGCATTTTTAATTTTCCCTTTCTCTGCATTTACTAATTATTCTCAATTCCATTTACTGCTCCGCACTTTTCAGCAATGATTTAATAAAGTTAAATTAAAAGAGAAAAGAAAAAATATCAGTTATTAATAACTTACAAACGACCCATATCATGCAAATAACTAAATATACACACAATCCCATGTACACTGTACTCATTACCATTAAATTATGGAAATGGAATTGAGGTGATGAAAATGGAATTGGAAATGGGTATAGGGGTAAAGTATGGAAAGTAGAGGTAATGATGATAAGTAAAGTTTGTGGGCCCCAGGAAAAGTGTGAGATGGAGAGAGAAAACTTGTGGGGTTTGGGATATATGTAAATTACCAAATAGTCTCCATTTTCCATCAATTTCACTTTCCTTCATCACTTTCCTTGTCATCCAAATGGACCCTTAGTATGTATCCACTAAAGATTCGTTAGATATGTACTTGGAAGGCTAAAGTATATTTTTGGTCCCTTATGTTTGCATCAAATTTCAATTTAGTCCTTTATGTTTGGAAAGTATACTTTTAATCCTTTTTTGTTAATACCGTTAGTTTAACTTAACGGAAATGTTAACTTCACAATTTTAAATGATTATTTTATAATAAAATTGGACAAAAAATGATAAATTTTGAAAATATAAGAATATTTACAGTCAAATATTTTATTCTAAACATTTTTTCAGTATTTAATAATCATTTAAAATTGTGAAGTTAGAATTTTCCGTTAAGTTAAACTAACGGTGTTAACAAAAAAGGACTAAAAGTATATATTCCAAACATAACGGACTAAATTGAAACTTGATGCAAACATAAGGGACAAAAACTATACTTTAGCCATACTTACAATTGCCAATCTGTAGTTGGATCTTGACATTAACCCAAAATTTTTTACTCATTTTCAAGTGAGCAAGACTCCTACGAGCAACTGCTTATAAAGGTAATAGATTGAAAGTCAAATTAGTATTTGTAATAGACTTAAACATGCAATAACTCATAATAATCATTTTGATTGGGAGCTCCCAATGAAATGCTGGGCTGTTTGGTTGTCAAAATGTTTCTCAATTCCATTTCCTGGGCCCACCCACTTTCCTTAAAAATGGAAAAGTAGCATCCCACCCATTTTGGTGGGATCCAACTTTCCATTTGTGTTATATGGAGAAGCTTGATAGTCACAGACTCACAGGGGAGAAAGAAATCTAGTGGATGAACGAGAAACAACTTCTCCCACACTATCCTTATGTCGAGGAAGAAGTGGATGGAAAAGGACGTAGAAAAAACACTTTCATTTCTTTCTTGTTTTAAATAGCCCATTACAATTTTCTTTCTATTTTTTCTGCATCTCTAGTATATTTGTGTGTAGAGCAATATGCACAGCGATATGGTTGTAAAATTATTGGATGAGAGCTGCTTATCTATGATAACTATTACGACTTCTCAAAAATTTTAAGGCAATTAATTCGATTTTAGAGATTTAAATCCAATCACATTTGAATTTGGCCACTCAAATTTGAATATCGAAGTAATAATCTCCTCTTCAATTTTGAGGTCGCCCATCAAAAAAGCACAGAAACAATGAAGAAGACAAAAGGCAGAGAAGACTGTCAGATCTGGTGGAAGAAGATGAATGGATTAAGAAGAGCGGAAGAGAGGAACCATTATTTTCCTCCAAATTTGTCTCTTTGTGTTCATGCTCACAAGGAAGAAGAAGAAATATATGTTTTTTTTTAAAAAAAACTTGGTATTTTTCATTTCTTCATCTTTTGTGTATCTACTTGAGTAATTGGGAGTAGATATTGAAAATTTTGATTATGATATTGTGTGTATGATTGGGTACTAAAAAAAGGATTGGATTTTTTCTTGAAACTTTGACACTTTTAAATTAGAATTTGCGTAGTTAAATTCAATTTGAATAGTTTAAACTCTAATTTGGATGGTTAAACTCAAACTTATATGGTATATTGGAGAAATCAAAGTAGTTGGAACTCTCCTGATAAAAAAAAAGTAGTTGGAACTCAAAGAGAAACTGAATCCACAAAATTATCACCAGATAGCATTTTTCACATTTAGTTATATAAATTATAAATATTCATTTATATTGAATATTTATTGAAATTATAATTAGTAGAGACTGTTTATATAATTCAATTTTGTACACCTAATAGGTTCATCTAGATACTCAAGTTTTATTAAAATAATGTAATTTTACCATTGGATTATATATTTTTCATTCATTTATTATTTCTTAAATTATTTGGTGTAAAATATTTTCTCAAAATTTATAATATTTTTAAATAAATTTTATTATATTTTAAAATAAATTATTTTGTTATTTATTGATTTTTGAATTTGAATAGAAATTTTATTAATAAATAGTCATTAAGGGCAATATAGTCATCTAACATAAAAATTTCATTTTCATTCTATTCCTTTCAAGTACCAAATAGATGCGGTGACCTCCAATTCCTTCCCTTTCTATTCTAGTCATTTACTTTCCTTTCATTTCGAGCTTGTTTGGTTGCACCAATTTAGAGAAAGTGACTTGTAAATAATTGAAAAGTTAATGGGTAATATGGTCATTTATATATCTCGGGCCCACAAGTTTTCTCTCTCCATCTCACACTTATCATGGGACCCACAAACTTTACTCTCTCATCATTATCCCTACTTTCCATCTCTTACCCTTTCCATTTCTATTTCTTAACTTTCTTTCTTACAACCAAACACACTCCTTTCCATCTCTTACCCCTACTTTCCTTTCTTGCAATTAAATGGAGCCCAAGTTTAGTTTTCTAGGCAACACATGTTACATTATTCAGTAACCAGAAAATATAGTGATACTACTGAAACCTTTCGGGAGACAAAAATGGAATAAATCCATGGCATGTTGCAGAAGGAGAATTACATTACAGATACATGGCAGAGATTTAAAGTACTTGAATTACGTGCTACACATGTGAGGACAGAGAGGGAACACCATATAGTCTAAACTAGTGATATATGGCAGAGATTTAAAGTTTTTGTATTATGTGTTACACATGTGAGGATAGAGAGGGAACACCATATATAGTCTAAACTCTAAAATACTGTAATCCAAAAAGTTAGGGAAAATCACAATTATATTCCTCAATCCATCATAAGGGAATCCATTATAGTAATAAATTAAGTCCAACAAGTAGTCAGTTGAGATTTTTGAGTTGTCGATAGGGACTCTGAATTGTCACATGACCTAATTGTCATTTATTTCTTTATGAGAGACCTAGTTGTGATTTTCTTAAAAATTCAATTGTTTTCTAAATATATGATGTATTTATCTATTTGATTTCATTAATAAAAATCATAATTAAGTTAGTTAATTAATATATTTGACATGCTTTTACTAAAACAACCCAACAATTTTCTTTATTTTCCTGTCACATCTTATTTGATTATTAATGGATAATGGATAACTATCAATATAGGTCATTTTGAGAAAAATGGCCGCACCATTTTGAGCCTCTGACTAAGTGTGCAGTTTTTTTTGACCATCACTAAGTGTGCAGTTACAACTATCAAGAAAGAACATTTGAATAAACTGTACCAATCAACGTTGGTCAATAATTAACACAATAGGAATTTTTATTTTCCATTCCCCAACTCTTACTTGTCAATCCTGCGACAGTGAGGTGGGGACACCATAAGCTTAGAAACCAACGGAGCGGCGTAGGATGATGTGTCATGTGTTGCATGACTTGCATCATACATGTATCTATTATCTACTCCCTCTAGTCCCTAATATAAGAGTTGACCACAAAAAAAGGGAAAATGACAAATAAATCTCCCCCAATATCCAAAAGGACAAGTGAGGAACTTAAACTTCCAAAAGGATTATGAAGGAACCCACACCTACCTCACATTTTAAAATTGTGCGAAAAGACAAAATTGACCTCATCATAAAACACCATTAACAAATAACAGTTGAACCTTCATCATTAACATTTATAGCATAAAGAATAACATTTGACTCATTGAAATTAACTTCACTAACATTCCTTGCTTCCATTTGCACCTGTTACGTATTAACATTTGCATCGTACCTGTTAACAATTGAACCTTTATTATTAACATTTAAAGCATCATGATTAACATTTGGATCATTGTAATTAACTTCGTTAACAATAACATTCAATGTTAACATTTGCACCGTCGTTATTAACATTTGAACTTTCACCATTACTACAAAAAAAGAGTCACTTTTCAGCGGGAACTTTTACAAACATTTCAGCGGTCGCGACCGCTGAAATGTCGCTACAGCGTGCAAGCCCACCGCTGTAAATTAGAGCGTGTCAAACAACGTCCCAACGAGCAAAAATGACCGTTGTAGAGCTGGTCAAACGCGCTGAAAAGTTTGGTAGCGAGACACCTCAACGTTCAGGTAGACCGCTGACATGTAAAACAATAAAAAAAAGAAAACTATATTGCACTTCAGCGGTTGCACTGCCCGCTGAAGAGCAATAGTTTTTTTAAAAAAAAGTTACACTTCAGCGGTTGTATTGCCCGCTGAAGTGTATTAAACTTTTAAAAAAAAAAATTGACATTGCACTTCAACAAACCTGTTGAAGTGCAATACGTTTTTTTAAACAAATAATATTGCACATACTAAATATTTTTTTTTGGCTAGTATATGCACATACTAAATATTTAATAGACAGTTTAAAACGATAAAAAATAAAAAGGTTTCTAGACAAAAAATAAGGAAGATAATTTATTCTATGTTAGAAAAGAGAGCTACCAACAAAAAAAAGTTAAAGAAGTAGAGAAATATTTTTAATAAAAAATACTTAATAACATACATACTAAATATTTGATAAAAGTAAAAAAATGTTCACAAATCTTTTATTAAATGAAGATTATTGAGAGAAAAATTGTGACAAAAAGTTATTATATGTTTTAGAAGAGAGTATGATAAAAAATTCTCCTTTGTTATAAAAAAAAGAGAGTATGATAAAAAAAACAAGAAGTGAGAAATCTGGAACTTGTAGAAACAAATGAAATATCAGAAGATGAATGAGAGAATTGAACATGAGTTAGGGAGAGAAAAGATTGAAAAGAGCGTGTATAAGAGGGGAAGAGAGCGCTATTTATAGGATACATATTTACATTCCAGCGGTCAACTTAACCGCTAGAGTGTAAAAATATATATATAGAAAAATAATTTAAAAAAATAAAATCACACCCCAACTACCACAATGACCATTGAGGTGTGATTTTTGAAAAAATAAAAAATTTAATTTTTATAAAATTAATTTAAAACATATTTAAAAAAAATAAAATCACACCCCAACGGTCCTGCTGGCCGTTGAGGTGTGATTTTGTAAAAAATAAAAAACAATTAATTTTTAAAACAATTACTTTAATTATATTTTAAAAAAATCAAATCACACCTCAACGGCCATGCTGGCCGCTGAGGTGTGATGTTTTTTAGAAATAAAAAATGTTATTTTAAAAAATTAATTTTAAAAACATTTTAAAAAATAAAATCACACCCCAACGGTCACAATGACTGTTGAGGTGTGATTTTTAAAACAATAAAAAATTAAGTTTTTTAAAAATAATTTAGAAAAGAGATAAAAAAACATAAAATCACACTCCAACGGTCACACTGACCGTTGGGGTGTGATTTTTTATAAAAATATAAATAAAAACTAACACCCCAACGGTCATTATGACCGTTGGGTGTGATTTTGAAAGAAAAAAAAACGCAAATATCACCCCAACGGTCAAAATAATCGCTGGAGTGTGTTTCAATAATTTTTTTTAAACTATATTTTACACCTCAGCGGGCAAAATGACCGTGGGGGTGCTTTTATAAAATATTTTATTCTCACCTCAACGTGTGCCTACTCGTTGGAATGTAGATTTTTTTTTAAAGAAAAAAACTGTTTTGACCCACGATTACATTTCAGCGGGCACTCATTACCCGTTGAGATGTGTCCACATGTCAGCGGGTTTTTGTTGACCGCTGAGATGTGCCCGTTAGAAATAAGACTTTTTTTTGTAGTAACATAACTAATAACATTTGACTCATTAGAATTAACTTCGCACAATTTTAAAATGTCAGGTAGGTGCTAGTTCCTTCATAATCCTTTTGGAAGTTTAGGTTTCTCACTTGTCCTTTTTGGTATTGGGAGGGACTTATTTGTCATTTTCCCCAAAAAAATGCTTTTTAAGAAAACATGTGAATATTAGTTGAGTGTCTGAAGTTAATGGTTCTTTTCCAATTTCGCATATATTTATTGTGATACTTTTAGAAGAGAGAAATACGTAAGCATTAATAAATATGAAAGAGAGTTAAGGGTAAAGTTGGAAAAAACACATTATATGAGGAGAGAATATGAGATGAGCTTTTATATTAGGGACCAAAACCATTCAAATTTTAGACTCTTATATTAGGGATCAGAGGGAGTATTATCTTCTTAAAAAGTTGTAACAAAAACCTCATTAGTCCATGTGTCTCTCCTTTATTCGTCTAAGTGTTTCATTTCTTTCAAACCTAATTCAAATGCAAAACATCAACTAATCTATCATAATGTTATGGTTATAGAAAGTAAATGATTGTTATATGAAAAATTCAAAGTTTAAAATTGTATGATATTCATCTTATTATTACAGCGTATTTGAATTTTGATAAACTAAACACATACGAGGTATTTGACCTTTGGACAATATATTTGTGGAATACATGATTTGTGCAGCACGCGGGAATAATTATCTAGTTTTCTTCTAAACCAAAAAATTATTTTACCAGATGTTGTTTTCAAATTATTTTATGGTTAATCATGTGATATCAATATTTTTTGAAAAAAAAAACATGTGATATCAAATAGACTTGAGCCTGGACATGTCTATGCAGGTTTAAGGCCTTTGTTAAGGCAGGTTTAAAATAATAGTCTAAAATAATAAATTTTAGATATTAAAAACAAAATAGTATGATGGAGTATAATATATGCATATGTTTAGAATAAAAACCATCCTCACGAGTATCTCTATAGTATCTCTATATTAAAGAACTGCACCGCAGGAACTAAGGACTAATAATACCGTCGATCACATGGGACATGAATCACGAGTGAAGCCTTTAAGCTAGTCAATCTTTCAATTCAACCCCCCCCCCCCCCCCCCCCCCCCCCGGGCTTTTTGGGGGGAAGAAAACCAGTGTAGCCTCCTCCTTTGACCGGATCACTATATACTGGTTTCATATCGGCCATCTTTGCATGGAATATAGTTCTTGAATTATATATATATATATATATATATATATATATATATATATATATATATATATAGACACACACACACACACTCTTTTATGCAGCAATGCTAACATAATAAAATTATTACTGGGCGATTTAAGAACGTAACATCAATACAGATTTAGTAGAGAGTGATTAATACACATTCTAAATTAAAACATTGGAAATTTCAAGTATCTCAAATAAATTTATGTATTTTCTCTTATTATATAGAGATGCAAGTGGTATTCAGCGGACACAATTAATTAACCTTGCATTGAACTGGGAGGCTGGGTCACAAGTGGGGTTAAACTTGCGATCACGTATTCACATAGCACTAATGACTTTGTATTCTCTTTTCTTTTATTTTAGGTCAAAATTGTATGTATTAGAGCGACCTAAGACCACATGTGAGTTTGGACGTACTCTTACATGAAGTGTGTGTGTGTGTACATTTATATTGATTGAAAACGGATTCATAGTATATGAGGTTACAAATAAAATGGAATTTAATTTCCAACTTTTCACTTTCAAAACTTTTCATGACTCTACGTGAGGTTACATAAACCGAAGATATAAATGTAAAACGGAATATTATGTGAAGGATATAATTAAATAAGAAATACAAAAATAGCAATAATTTGATTTAAATATATTTTAAATTAAATAGTTAATATTAAATATATTAACATTATTACTTTATTAATATTAATAAAGAAACTCTAAGATATTCAAACTTAAATTCATATAATATGATAAAAAATAATTAACATAAAATTTATTGATAAAACCAAATATTTATTGATAAACATGTTCTCTATAAATAAATAAAAATACAAAAAAATAATAATTTGACTCGAATATATTTTAAATTTAATATTTAATATTTAATATATTAACATTAATACTTTATCAAAATTAATAAAGAAATGGAAAAAAGACAAATAAAACCTTCTGAAAATGTAAAAGAACAATTAAGGTCGCTAAATTTCTAAAAGGACAATAACGATCATAGACACTAAATTAACAACTCTAACATTCCCATTAACAACATGCATATTTAACCACTGCATCATCAACTATTAATAAGTGGAGTGTAGCAATTAACAACAACAACATTCTTATTAACGAGATCAACATCTACATTACTATTAACAAATAGAGTGCTGTTAATTTAGTGCATGTGACCTTGATTGTCTTTTTGAAAATTAGTGACTTTAATTGTCCGATCCTTTTACATATTCAGAGGACTTTATTTGTCTTTTTTTCTAAAGAAATTCCTAATAGATTTAAACATAAATTCATAGAATATGATAAAAACTAATTAACATAATATTAATATTTATGGCAAGTTGACGTGTTTAAACCATAAGTAGAAAAGGAATAAAAATGGTAAATTGGAAGTGTTAGTTAACTCGTAGTTGCTATTAAGTTTATAATCAATACAAATTTAAATGATTTATAAAACATTTGATGAGATAATAGAAAAGTAAAAATGATAAAATCAAAGAGTTAGCTCGAGATTGACAACAATACTCTTTGTTATCTAAGCATTCACCCTCTCAATGGTTGATTAAGATATATTGAGCCAACAATATGAAATCTATGTCATTTTCATTCAAATTAAGTAACAATCTTGATGACACATCGTCTAATTAACTTCAACCATGCATGACTACACACTCTTTCTATAAAATGTATCTGTATAATAATGTCGGCCATTTAATGAATACTCCCTCAGTTCCTAAATATAATTAAGAACTAGTTGAATTTTTTTTTATAATCCTAAAAAAATTAAATTAGGTAACTAAAGATTGTTTTCCTAAATTTTTTCTAATATAGTTTATTTGACTTATAAACTAACATGTTATCAAATAATATACAAAATATTTTATGATTAAGTGGTTAATTTCACTTTCTAGATTTTAAAAAAATTTCAAGTAACTCTTATATTTAGGAACGGAGGGAGTAATAATATATATATTCCTATAGGGTTTATTGTAACACCTTACAGTAGAAAAAAATAGCATGCTGCTATAGTTCTATCACATGTCATTAAGAGTGAATAGACTAAAAATTTGCAAGAACAGCCAACTACTCCTAGTAGGGGTGGAAATGAGTCAGGCCGTAAACAGACGGTCTATGACTCGGCCTATTTAGGGTCTGGCTCGGCCTGACCTTTTTAATAAAAAGGTCAGGCTTATGCCTATTCACAAGTCTTTTTACCTAAAAAGGTCAAACCTATTTTAGTAAAGTCTGACTCGAAAGCCTTCAGGCTTGACCCGTTTAATATTACTACTAATTACTACTAATAATAAAATAATAATATTTATAAAAGCTACAACATTCATTTACACAAAGACCTAAATTTGATATGTGGGCCTTTAAAAGGTTTAAAACCTTTTAAAGGCCTAAATTCAAAATAGGCTTTCAAAAGGCCCGAAGCCTTTTAAAGACCTACATTGTAAGTAGGCTTTTAAAAAGGCTTTCAGGCCTTTACTATTCTCCGCAGGCCTAGGCTTTTTTCTGAAAAAAAGCCTACAACCAGGCCCAGACCTAGGCCTAAGTTTTCTTATTGCATGACGGGCTCAGGCCTATTTAGGCAAAGCCTAGCTCAGCCCGACTCATTTCCACCCCTACTCCTATGTTCTCCATATATAATGATAAATATCATCAAGAACATGTTGTAACTTGTAACCATATAAACATTCACCTTATATCCTTTGTAATGTTATTTTTTTTATAATGCCTAATGTTATCTTTCAAAAGCCAACCATGAAAGTCATAAAAATACAACACCCACATAATCTTAAATTTGTTAAATTTAGTGTATAATTAACTTGTAACATAGAGATTTTTCTATTAAATAAGAATAGTGTGTGGTAATAAAGAAATTAATATTATGTTATAGTTTAGCATAGTTAATAAAAATATTCTGTCACGAACATTCCGTCACTAATATCATGTTTTTTTTGTTGTTAGGAGAAAATGCTACCAATTAAGTACTAACTATTTTTAAGCCACACTCGCATGCATATATAACGGCTATCAGAAGCAACTTCTCATCAAGAGTTCAATAGTTAGATCATTAAATTTACACTCTCTGAACAGAAAAAATAATATGTCACCATGCACCATGTTCAGTACCGCAACCACCGAAATACCCACCATAACCCTCACACTATCTTTCATCACTTTCATGTTCCTCATCCACCAAATCTTCTCCAACGTGAAACAATATAAAAATGACCTGAAACTAAAACAACCACCAGGCCCCATGTCTCTCCCAGTCATCGGAAACCTCCACATGTTGGGTTCACTTCCTCACAGGACCCTCCAATCATTAGCCCGACGATATGGTCCGATCATGTCCCTCCAGCTAGGGAAAGTGCCGGCGGTTATAGTCTCCTCGCCGGAGGCAGCCAAGCAGTTCCTTAAAACTCATGACTTAACTTTTGCCAGCCGACCAAAGAGTCAGTTTTCTGATTTAATTTTCTATGGCACTGGTGGGATGGTGACAACTGAATATGGTCCATATTGGAGAAACATGAGAAAGCTATGTATTTTGCGACTTCTTAGCTCTTCAAAGATTCAGTCTTTTGGTCCTTTAAGGAGGAAGGTGGTGGGGTCGGTTGCTAGACTGTTATCTAAGGATGCGGCGGCGCGTGAGGTTGTTGACCTGAGCGAGCTGGTGAAGAAGGTTGTGGAGGATATAACTTATATGATGGTTTTGGGACGTACTAAAGATGACCAATATGATTTGAGGGGACTTGCTCAAAAGATTATGTGCCTTGGTGGGATTTTTAATCTTGCAGATTTTGTTCCTTTGTTAGGACCCTTTGATATTCAGGTATTAAACATGACTTTACAATTTAATGTCGTTGGTGCTTTTTTCCTGAATTAGTTCCTTTTTGTTTTTTATAAATAGAATATTAAATTTATCATTTCAATAATAGTTTGATGAAATATTGGTGCAACTTTTTGTAACTTGGAACCTGGTTTTTAGTCTCATTAAATATTTTAGAACTTGGTCAGAATTCAATGGCTTTGACGAAAATCTATTGATATTGTGTGTATGGATCAAAATTAAAATTTCTTTGAAGTATATGAATTAGAACTAAAACTTCATATAGTTTGGTTTTAGTCCCTATCCTTTCAACGTATTTAGGACCATTAAATTTAGATTAAATTCTTATAAACTATAAAAATATATAAAACTATGATTTGAGACATAAAGATCAAGCCCAAAATTCAATCAAATAACTAACTGTGATAAATAATAACACAACATATAAAACGCACATAATCAGAGTGTTGAGATGGGGGATTTTCATTTGAGGGTTTATAATGACTGATTACTTGACTTTTGATTTGGCTAGGGACTAAAACGAAGGTCAATTAAAACAAGCAGAGCACTTGATAACATGTTAGAGAAGATAATAAAGGAGCACGAGGAAGAAGCTCCAAATGAGCAAAAAGAGGAAGACTTTATAGACATATTGCTCTCACAAATGAACCAGCCAATGGATCCCCAAAGCGAGCAAATAATACTTGTAAATCGAACAAACATAAAGGCGATCGCGATAGAAATGATTGTTGCAACACTTGAAACATCTGCAACTTCAATTGATTGGGTCTTATCCGAACTCTTTAGGCATCCAAGAGTGATGAAAAACCTTCAAGATGAGATAAAAAGTGTAGTCGGAACGAAGAGAATGGTGGAGGAAATGGATTTACTAAAATTTAATTACTTGGACTTGGTGGTGAAGGAAACTTTCAGACTCTACCCTGTAGGACCATTATTACTTCCCAGAGAATCAAGGGAAGATGTCACGATTGGTGGGTATCACATTGAGAAAAAGACTAGGGTTCTTATAAATGCATGGGCGATAGGAAGAGATCCTAATGTGTGGTCCAAAAATGCTGAAACGTTTTTTCCAGAGAGGTTTTTGAGCAATAGTATCGACCTCCAAGGACAGGATTATGAATTGATACCATTTGGTTCTGGTCGAAGAGGCTGTCCAGGGATGCAATTGGGTCTTAGGACGATGAAACTCGTTATAGCTCAATTGGTGCATTGTTTTAGTTGGGAGCTTCCTTCTGGCGTGAGTCCTACAAGCATGGATATGAGTGAGAAATTTGGACTCTCAATAAGAAGAATGAACCCCTTACTAGCAATCCCCAGTTGTCGCCTATCTAGTGAAGCATTTGAAGAATAAACAATACTCTCAATTAGTATAAGGTACAAGGATCGATAAAGTATGCATAATTTATATGTTGAAAGAAGCATTTAAAGAATAAACCAATAGTCTTTATTAGTCTAAGATACAAGGAAAATGATATGTATCATCTATGTTTGAAACATGTGTATACATGGGATGAGATTCTCGCCTCTTTAATTTCAATAATAAAATTTTAATATATTTAGCATACTTTATATGTGTATGTGTGTGTGTCCACACACACACACACACACACACATATATATATATATATATATATATATATATATATTCTTGCCGGCTACATACCTGCTAAAGGAAACCTTCAATGAAATATGCCAATATATATAATGCAATTTGTTTTAAATATTTTATTAAAATGATATTTGTACGATGCACTGTTGAAGACTTGAAGTAATCTATGTAATTTTTACCTTCTCCCTCCAAATTCTAGATATTTTCAAATTTATTGTTCGGTCAGTTTTTTTTACATTTATTCATAAAGTTCACAGAATAGTGTTTTGAATATTAATGTTTTTGGGAGAATTAATTAGAGATCCTATGGAAGAAATATAATTAAGATGAGGTTACACAAGTTGTAAATTACGATTTCTTGACCTTATAATAACAATTTTTGATCTGGTGATTACAGCTCATGAGACCTCATCTTAATTATGTTTCTTCCACAGGATCTCTAATTAATTCTCCCAATTTTCATCTCCACCCGATACCCATGGGTGTGTTCAAAAAATTCTAAAATGTTTCAGGAGAGATTAATCAACAATGCAAAAATTTAAGATTATCAAAGACAGTGTATTCTATTTTGTTATGGATTGAGGTTGTTGGTCTTGGGATTCAGTTACATCCTACAACAATCAACCAATTAACACAAACAAATACATGTGGCTCAATTGTTGCCGTGATACGATCCCACGTATCATTCATACAATTAGGTACCAAATATGGGTCCAAGTGAGTCTAATGAAGTCTTTAATATCATTCTAACCAATAAACTATTTTCAAATTATCAATTTGGACAACAAACAATAATTAAGTTAGTGGTATTTTGAAATGGAGCATCCTTTACCAATTATTGATTTTTTTTTCCAATTTTACAATAATTGATGATTAATGATTGAATAGATCAACTGCGACATTTAGGCCTCGACCTAGGCCAAGGTTATTCTTAATGCTTTAATTTCTTGATGTCAACTTTGATAATTGCTTTTATCAACAAAACTCCCTTGAAAAAAATCAGAGAAGCATGTCGTTCTACAATAGTAATGGTCATTATGTTTTAATGATGAATAGACACTGTACTTCATAATTTGAACCATACAATTTTTATCATAAACTTTATCTTGATAAATGGATTCTCAATATAGTGGTTCACAAAATAAATGGATTAGATATAGAATTTTATTGAAAAAAATCATTGTTAAGTGAAAAATTCTGACACTAATTATTTAACAATAGTCAATTCTTTTATAAATTGCATCTCTGATTCTGTCGTTGATCCACTGAATTTTTGATTATATTACTTGATGATAAAAGTGTTTACTGTGACGATGTCTTCTAAATTTTTTTAACGAAAGGTTCCATAAAAAAAGAACTATTGAACGCTTCTTCAATCCTTGGTGAATAGAAGTCAAAGCTTGAACAATAAATCTTCATTACGGAAGTTTTGTTCTCCACTATGTTTTTCCTTATGTTTAAGCTTGTATCTAGGATTCTAGGCTTGTTTAATTTATTCATTAGGATATGTGTCTTATCTTTATTATTTGTTAGAGAGTGGATGAAACAGTTTTGCTAAAATTCCTTTTATGCATGCTTGACATTAGAGCTTTATATACTTGATCTTTGTTTGAAAGTATGAGTATGTCATTAAATGAATGTTTGAGTTAATACTTTGTGCTAATTAATAGTTCTTGATCAGTGGATTGATTTTGTCCAAGTAATTATAATTGAGATTTCTTTTTCTTGCTTGAAGTTATTAATTAGATTCATGAGTAATATTGGAATTGAATCCTAGGGCTTTGATTTGATCCATTGTATGGGGTTCCAATAATGGATTGAAATTCTAAGATTAATTAATGAAGCAATTCATTGTTCTAGTTGTGGGTATATAAGTCCCTTGAAGTTAACAAACTCTAGTTGGGTTTTGTATCAAATCAATTTGGATTAAATAGGCTAGTATGTGAGGTTTTGATACTAACTTCATTAGTTTAAGTCTAGCCTAGAGGGGTTCCTCTAGGGATATTTAGAATAAACCTAAGTACTTAATAAATCAATTGATGTGATGATTTCTTAACTTTCCATTTACCGAGGATTTTTCCATTATTGTCTTTTAATCCAACTTTCTTTGTGTCAAATCAAATTTTAATCATCATCCAACAATATTTCTAGTTTTCACAATTAAAAACAATCAAAATGACATTCACCCGTTATAAACAAGTTTGCATTTAGTTATTATGTTCTATTCGCGTTCCATAGGCTCCACAAGAGATAGATCAACAACCCGGGGATAATTTTCACTAACCCTTACTCCTTATTTTCTTGATGGACGGGCTTGAGGCGACAGTACACTAAACCATCCAATTTAGTCGATCTCCTTCACGTTCCCACAAGGACTTAGGCAAAAGTGCCTTAATTATTACAATTATGTTATCAATGGGAATGAGTGAAAAAATTTGTGTTTTAAAATAAGATCACAAATTCATCCCATCAACAACGCAACAAATTTAGAATTTAAAGCAAAGAGAAAAGAAACTAAGCATTAATTAACTTCATTCTCCCTTTCTTCTTTGTTCAATGGCGTTTTAGATCTAAGGAATATGAAGCTTGATGAAGCTTGGTGGCACTTTAGGTCCTTGATTTAGTCACTTCGCAGTCCTCTCGTCCTCCTATGAAGATGTGAACTAAACCCAAGCAAGGTCCCTCTATGTGTCGCTCTCACTCTCGCTCATGCCCTAAAATGGTTGAAGATGAGGATGATATAGTTTCCCGTTGCTTCACGTTTCTTGCCTTTCTTATCTTGAGTCTCCAATCATCTAATCATTTCTCCTTACTGTACACATTCTTTTCATCATCAGATCAAGGCCAATAACTTTAGACCACGTTTCTCTTGTTGGCCTTCTTGTTTTCCACTTTTTTTAATTCATTCATATCTCCTAAAATGCACGCAATTTCACCCTATTTATAATGACTTCATTCACATTAATAAACTTGTCTCCACCTGAGTGCCAGACACTACCTAATAAAACACAAGCATCAATTTATATTAACAATATAATTGTAAAATAAAAGAAATATATTACTCTAATATACTCCCTCCGGTCCCTAATGTAAGAGCTAGCCGTCAAAAAAACGCTTCTTAAGAAAACATGTGAATGTTAGTTGGGTGTCTGGAGTTAATGCTTCTTTTCCAAAATTGCCCATATTTATTATGGTACTTTTAAGAGAGAGAAATACATAAGCATTAATAAATATGAAAGAGAGTTAGGGGTAAAGTAGGAAAAAATGCATTAAATGAGGAGAGAATATGGGGTGAGCTCTTACATTAGGGACCAAAACCATTCAAATTTTGGGCTCTTACATTAGGGACCGGAGGGAGTACCAGATAACCTAAACTCTTTTCTATTTCTCTAAGATTTTAAACTTCATTTAAAAAACGACATTTATTATCAAATCCACAAATATTGCAACAAATTGAAATCTTATCAAATCCCAACAAACTCTTTCAAATTTGTGTCAATGACTTCCTAAAATACTGGAAAATATATCAAATCTAATAAAAATCAGGGAGTCATCAGTAGAGCTAATCTCTCAATTAATATTCTGAAATCCTAGGGGTTGAGAATTGATAACTGGTTTTATTAAATCATTTGAAACAATTAAGTATATGATGAAAAATATAATGGTGCATATTTAAAAATATCTTACTTAATCAGTTAAATAAGTTATATGTTTAAAATTAGGTTTGGCTGAGATAAAAACTTGCACACATACACACACACTTCGTTTTCCTGGTCTCCCCTACCCCATATAAAATTATAAACCCACCACATTCGACCCAATATTATAGGCTATAGTATACTTTTGGTCCCTTATGTTTGCATCAAGTTTCAATTTAGTCCTTTATGTTTGGAAAATATACTTTTAGTCCTTTTTTGTTAACACCGTTAGTTTAACTTAACGGAAAATGTTAACTTAACAATTTTAAATGGTTATTAAATATTGAAAAATGTTCAGATCAAAATATTTGAGTGTAAATATTCATATATTTTCAAAATTTATCATTTTTGGTCTAATTTCATTATAAAATAATCATTGAAAATTGTTAAGTTAGCTTTTTCCGTTAAGTTAAATTAACGGTGTTAACAAAAAATGACTAAAAGTGTCAACAAAAATCTCACATTAACATATATTTGCAATTTAGCTTATTATAAAGGACTAAATTGAAACTTGATTCAAACATAAGGGACACAAATATACTTTAGCCATATTATAATAAGTGCCACGCGTGAGATAATTATTTGCAAACGGAGCGACTTCTCAAGTTAGATAATCAGTTCTCTCTACAAGAATATTTGACTTTACTGGCGGTTACTTTTGTTAAGATTTTGGCATGAAAAACCGCGAAAACAATACATTTTGTCGGTTTCGAAAAACGGGAAAAAATGGTGTATGAAAATATGTTTTTTACTATTTTTCGCAGGGATCCGGGGGAACAAGTATGTCCAGTATTGCGTCATGGTGCGAGAACAAGTTCTCGCACCATGCCGCGAGAACATGCTGCCGAAGCAGGTTCTCGCAGCATGCTGCGAGAACTTGCTGCGAGAACCTGCTTCGGCAGCATGTTCTCACGGCATGGTGCACCATGGTGCGAGAACATGTTCTGGCACCATTACGCAAGAACATGCCTAATTATACATCTAACAAATTAGGCTATTTGTGACACACGTCACATTTAGCCTGCAATTTCTAATGAATCAGCATCAAATTGATTACAATTCTTACCACTCATTTTCTATTCAAATTGATCATCTTTCCACCAATTTACCTAATTGTTCAAATAGATAACTTTATTCTCTCAATTCCTCTCTTAGCCTGTTTACTATTGATGAGCATTATTAAGTTTAATTAGGAGAAAAGTCAGGAATAATTATAATAAGGTCTTAATATTTAGTAAAAAACAAAACTGTGTCTATAATAAGCAAATATGGTTATAGTGTATTCAGAGACTGATATAGTAGACCACAAAATGGATACAATAAAATACAAAACTTCTCGAAGCTTCTACCAAAGTGAAGTTGAAGAAAAATAAGATAAAATCAAATTCAAACTAACCTCCTTCGAGCTCATTAGAACCAACAAGGGAGGGGGATTCAATGACAAAGAGTTGAGGCGTTCAAGTTCTGGATCATCATATTTCAAAACAAAATTATAAATTAGACAAATTAATCAAATAAAGATAAACTAAGTTATACCAAAAATAAATTCATAAGAAGAATTTTTCTGCATTTTGGTGAGCACAATATGTACAAATGAGTGGAAATGAAAGAAAGACAAAAAATAGAAGAATGTGTTACAATGAGATGAATGAGAACTTCACTTCATTTGTTTTATAAGTCACAATCAAGTTGACATCTTGAGATACTTTTTCTGCAAAGATAGAGAAACAATTAGTAATGGAAACAAGCATAAACTCTTAAAGTTGTCCTTAAAGCACATTATAATAAGGCACATTGAATTAAATACTTCAAAAGTAAGTAAGATATATAAAAAACCAGAGTAAGTAAGGTTGAAATAATAAAAAATATTAGGAAAATGATTACAAGAGTGATGACAATACAAAATGGAGAGAGAGAGTGATAATATTTGTAGGAGAAAATATTTGTAGGCAGAGAAAACAATACAAAATGGGGAGAGAGAGAGAGGAAGTGATGACAATACAAAATGGAGAGAGAGAGAGGAAGAGAAAATATTGAGCGGGAGACACATTACAAAAAATTGGAGGGAAGGAAGATATTTGTACGCAGAAAAAAAAATATGTGCATGTTTTCACGCATTAGTGCGAAAAACTGCAGTTCTACATGTTTTGGCACATCAGTGCGAAAACCGGAGTGGAAGAACTTTGCATCCACGACATATTTTCGCACCATGGTGCGAAAACATGCATTCTACATGTTTTCGCACCATGGTGCAAAAAGTTGTCACCGTCCCTCACAAATTTTCACTCGTCTTTCTTGTTTGTTTTCTCTGGTTTGGTTTTTCACTCGTCTTTCTCGTTTGTTTTCTCTGGTTTTGTTTTCTCTGGAGTTGCTTTCAATGGATAAATCATTGATGAATTTCCCTCGCACAACATCTACTTATTTAGATGGGTTAGAGGTTTTTTTTAAATTTTGCAACAATGCATGGCGCTGATTGTTATGGAAACATCATATGTCCCTGTCCTAAATGTAATTTGAGGAAGTGGTAACCTCGACAAACTGTTAAGGAGCATCTAGTTTTGCGGGCTTTTCCTAAGGATTATATATTTTGGCATCTACACGGAGAAAAATATGATATGATGTATGATTCCGTTGGTGAAAGCTCACATGTAAGGAGGGTCCAATTAGCAGGTTTTGATGATGATGATAATGATGATGACCCGATTGTTGATTCCATCCATGATGCTTTTGGAGTTCATGGGCTTGACGACAACCCAGAAGTAGGAGCTGAGTCAGTGCCCAACATGAGCTGAGCTGAGTCAAGAAGTAGGACTTGTTGAAAAGAAAAATGTATACAAATTGTGCCAACAGTAGACAGAAAAGTGTATTGACTTGAAAAAAAATGAATGAAGAGAAAACGAAAGAATACAGTAGAAAGATGACAATGACAAAAAAGAGAGAGAAAAAGAAAGTTTGAAAAAAAAGAAAAAAAAATGTCAATGCCAAAGATACTTGTGATGAAACATTATTCTTCATCTTCTTGAAAATGGATATTCCTTCATTCTCCATGTTTTTATTGAGTTGTTTAGCACTTATTGAAGCATCCCTTCACTTTCATTTCATTATCCTACCATATACATTACAACCCTTAAAAGCCCTATTGATTTGTGCATGCAATGGATATAGTGGAGATTGAGATAATAGACAAGCTTATGGTAGATGAATTTCAATAGGTGGAATAGAGTGAAACACAAGCCCATAATTACTATGAGAGAAGAGTGCAAACACTTGACTTGTGAGAGACATGTTATTCTCATTTATCTTTGTCAAGTTACTTGCCATGTCACTTGCATTTGGGCTTGTGTTTTCCATCTTTTCCATCTTCTTAAAATGCAAGTGACATGGCAAGTAACTTGACAAAGATAAATGAGAATAACATGCCTCTCACAAGTCAAGTGTTTGCACTCTTCTCTCATAGTAATTATGGGCTTGTGTTTCATTCTATTCCACCTATTGAAATTCATCTACCATAAGCTTGTCTATTATCTCAATCTCCACTATATCCATTGCATACAAAAATCAATAGTGCTTTTAAGGGTTGTAATGTATATGGTAGGATAATGAAATGAAAGTGAAGGGATGCTTCAATAAGTGCTAAACAACTCAATAAAAACATGGAGAATGAAGGAATATCCATTTTCAAGAAGATGAAGAACAATTTTCATCACAAGTATCTTTGGCATTAACATTTTTTTTTTCTTTTTTTTTTTCAAACTTTCTTCTTCTCTCTTTTTTCATTGTCATCTTTCTACTGTATTTTTTCGTTTTCTCTTCATTCATTTTTTTTCAAGTCAATACACTTTTCTATCTATTGTTGGCACAATCTGTATACATTTTTCTTTTCAACAAGTCCTTCACTTTTCTCCCAATAATGCCATTTAACACTTAATGAAGCACTGAAGTAATGAGAAAACTGCAACTGTAGGGGCTTTATACTTTATGCAAGTTTTCTTTAAAAGGAAAAATTTAGGCTCAAAGGGGTTAAGCAAATGATGAAAATAATAAGGTTGGTCCCAGGGGCCCCATCTTGAAGCCATGCATTTTGACTAGTATAAAAGACATTTAGGGTTTTAATGAGGAGAGCCTCCATACACTTGAGAGCACGAAAAATATTCACTGCTAGGGCACTTTTGGGAGTCTTGAAGAGCTTGAAGAACCTTGGAATTTTTTGGGATTCAAGTGGGGAAGATTAAAGAGATTTGAGCATCCTTCATTAGTGGTTGTATTTTCTTCCCTCTTCTTCATCTCTTCAATGAACTCTTTCATAGTTTTAGGGTTTATTTTATTTACATTTATGTGTAACTAAAACCCTAATCTAGGGTTGCTATGAACCTATTTATGGATTGAACCATCTACTCTACTCTCTATTTCTTTAAGTAATTAATGAAGTATATGTGTAGTTTTTATCTTGCTCTCTATTTGTTCTAAGTGCTTGATCACCACTTAATTAGTAATGGAATATGACTTGGGAAAGTGTATTTTATTTTAGAACTTAGATAAAAGCATGTTGAACTTGAAATTTATGGTTCTAAATGGATGGTTTGTTGATAACATAGAGATATAGTTATTGACCTAACATAGTCATAATTAGGGTGGTTGAGGAAAAGAGCTTGCATTTATTGTGACAAGAGATTGTGCAATAAATGTTTGCATAAATTTGATATTGACTTGGGAAAGCTTTTTCAAATGATTTTGAACCTAAACTTGCACATAGTTTCATTTAATCACTTAAAAAGGAGAGGGAAACTTTGGTTCATGAAGTAAATAGGGGATTAACAATCCTAGGCCTTAATTATCATTGTTAACTCGTGTTTGAAACTCCAACTCTCTTTGCATTCAAATTTAAAACTTTTTTCTTACTTGAACAACAAACTCTCAATATGTTTTTACTTAAGAATTTTAATGATATAATTAGCGCTAATCACGTTGGTTAAACTACAATATCTGTGGAACGACAACCCTCTACTATACTACTTTTGACGACCCGTATGCTTACGGAAGCGCACCAAATCCGCGCTAAGTCAGTAACTCACCGGCTCTGGAATATAGCAAGATTGTGCACTGGTTTGCTCTTTTTGTTGTCGACCACTTTTGTGAGCTTTCCTTGAGTTAGCTCGTTGTGAAGACATGTTGAAGTGAGTATATATATATATATATATATAAACAAAAAAGCTAGAAAAAAGAAGACATGTTAAAGAAGAAGAAAAAACAATGACAATAATGTGATAACGACAGACATGTTAAAGAAGAAGAAGAGGAAGAAGCAAAAGGAGCGAAGAATAATTAAACTTGAAATGGTTAAATCCTTAGCTTTTTGCTAAGTTTTCGCGCGAAAACTTAGCAAAAAGCTAAGGGCTGTCAGCTTTGTCAACTGACAGCAGCTGGGGGACGAACTGTCCCCCAGCTGCTGTTGCACAGGTTTTCGCGATTTCCCGCGAAAACCCAGCTGGGGGACAACTCGTCCCCCAGCTTTTGTCAGTTGAGGGACGTCACGTCCCTCAAATGGTTTTCGCGGAAACAGCGGAAATATTCAACTTTCCGCCGCTTCCGCGGAAACACTAATCACCGGTTTCCGCACCAACCGCCGAAACTTGTGATGCAATTTTTTTATTTAAAAATTAAAATTTGTACTTAAATAATTTTTTTAAAAAGAACAAAATATTGCATATTTTGGAGCTTTTGTTATGCGCGAAAGGTTGACGGGGAGAATGACGCAGTCTTCTTGTAGTGTCTCGTCCATTATATTTTTAGGCTTACTACAACACTTCGAGACAGAAACCATTTAATTGAATTAACCATTTAATTGAATTATATCATCAAATCAAAGATGTATCCTCCGACATTAGTGATCGCCGCTATAATCTTGATCTCATTCCTATTCATTCTAAAGCTTCGCTGGATACAGAGCAAAGATGGCCAGAATCAGAGACAGCTACCGCCAGGTCCACTGACTCTACCCATAATTGGTAACATCCATTTATTGGGCAAACTCCCCCACCGTGACCTTCATTCCTTGGCCACAAAATATGGACCCATCATGTCCTTCTGGTTAGGACAAGTACCGGCGGTGATAATTTCCTCATCAGAAGCTGTAGAAGCGCTTCTGAAAACCAACGACGTCGTTTTCGCAGCCGTCCCAAACATCATGCCAGTGAGGTCCTTAGTTATGGATCAAAGGGCATCGTTTTTTGTGAGTATGGGCCTTATTGGAGGAACATGATCGAGGAAATTGTGTACGTTGCATCTTCTTAGTGCTTCAAAGGTCGAGTCTTTTGCTCCTTTGAGGAGAGAGGAGTTGTGGGCGGCGGTGAAGTCTCTTGAGGAATCTGCGGCGGCGCGCGTGAGGATGTGGATGTTAGCCTCGTGGTTTCTGGGTTGTGGAGACTATTTTGTATAAGATGATAATGGGTTGTAAAGGGAAGACTTGCTTGAATTGAAAGAGCATATTCATGAAGGGATGAGACTCAGTGTAACTTTTAATCTTGCAGATTTTGTGCCTTGGCTTGGCCGATTTGATCTTCAGGTATTGAATGAGCTCCATTCATAACTGTATAATTTCGATTTAATCTTTTTACATAATCTTTTTGTTTAAGTGTATTTGGCATGAGAATGTGATTCAAGAAATGTAAAGGACAGTTCTATAAATAAAAGCGTATTAACCATAAGTGACTTCATTTTTAGAATATAAAAATAATTATACTTAATTAAAACTTAAAGCATATTTTGTCAACATTTAACCACAAAATCATCATTTAAATTTGTTAGGCCAATATTTTCTCTTAAATGAAATTAATATTTTAACAAAAAAGAGTTAAAGTACATTTTTCAAACTTCAGAAACCACAATGGTAAGGACTAAAAATATAATTTATTTTTATTTTTAATTGTTTTTTTTGTGAGATATGACAAAAATTTATTACATGATTAACATTTTAACAAAAAAGAGTTAATTAAAGTGCATTATTCAAACTTCAGAGACCAAAATGGTAATGAAACTACTACAAAGGACTAAAAATATACTTGACATTTTTTGTTTATATTTCGTTTTTGTGTGAGCTATAACAAAAATTTTATAACATAATTAAGCAAAACTGTGGGGACTTGGTGCAATTCCCCACAGTTTCAACTTTGAATATTGAATTGCTACAACTCCATTTTGTTAGTTTTAAACATTTATAATATCCCTTGAATTCATCATATGTATGATTTTATATATTTGGCTAAAGTATACCTTTGATCCCTTATGTTTACATCAAGTTTCAATTTAGTCCTTTATGTTTGGAAAGTACACTTTTAGTCGTTTTTTGTTAACACCGTTAGTTTAACTTAAGGGAAAATGTTAATTTAACAATTTTAAATGGTTATTAAATACTAAAAAAATATTTAGATTAAAATATTTGAGTGTAAATATTCTTATATTTTCAAAATTTATCATTTTTGGTCCAATTTCATTATAAAATAGTCATTGTAAATTGTTAAGTTAGAATTTTCCTTTAAGTTAAACTAACGGTGTTAACAAAAAATGACTAAAAGTTTACTTTCCAAACATAAAGGACTAAATTGAAACTTGATGCAAACATAAGGGACAAAAAGTGTACTTTAGCCTATATATTTTCTAAAAGATAACTATAAAAGAGGTAAAACCATAGGGACTAAGTTATATTTGGGTAAATTTCAGGACTTAGTTATAATCGAATCAAAACTATAGAAATTGGAGCTAATTGCATCATGTGAAAAATGTAGGCATGCAATTATTATAACTAAGTTAAACTTGAAGGATCCAAAAGTTTAACCGTACCTAAATTTATTCAAATATTTTCTATTTTGTCTTAAATAAAAGATTATTTTGAATTTTTTGGAAGTTAAAGAAGTAAAATAAATTACTAAATTATAACATATGCACATACAATTAGATTATATGTTAGTACATAAATAGAATAAATTTGTTTTGAGAAAAAGTTAATTATATTGATTTAAAATTGTTAACTTTACATCCTATATTCCTTGAAAAAGTCACTAGAGAGTACATAGGGTATCTAGTTTAGTCCACTTTGCTCAGACTTTTTAGACGCATCAATATAATTTGTGCGTATTAGGGACTAAAAGGAGCCATCAAAAAAACAAGTACGACCTTCGACATAATATACTAGAGAAGATAATTGCAGTTGTAGAGCACAAAGATGCTACTAGCTCACCAATGGAGCGAGAAGACTTCATAGATATAAGAGTAATGAACCTAATCTACCCTCCAAGTAATCACTCAGGAGCACTGGGTACTTTGAATTAATAACAGGCCCATATTTACACTCAAAGTAACCAAAGTGTTTAAAAAATACCCTGAGTGGACGGTCAATCACGTTTGACCGTTAAACTGCCCATGTGGCCGTCACGTGAGTTAAATTTTTGTCACGTAGGGTAAAGGTAATGGACCTAATCTACCCTCCAAGTAACCACCCAAGAGCACTGGGCACCCTGAACGAACAATAGGCTCATATTTACACTCAAAGTAACCAAAATGTTTAGAAAATACTCCCAATGAATGATCATTCACGTTTGACCGTTAATCTGTTGCCCATGTGGCCGCCACGTGGGCTGAATTTTTTCCATGTAAGATATGTCATGTGGGGCACACATATAAAAAAAAACAATTCCCTCTCCTCTCTTCATCACTTCCAAATACCCCCACCCCCTTCCCCCAACACAGCCACCACCCCACCCCCAGAGGGAATTGTTTTTTTATATGTGGGCCCACATGACATATCCTATGTGACAAAAATTTAACCCACGTGGTGGCCACATGGGCAGATTAATGGTAAAATATGATTGACCGTCCACTGAGGTATTTTTTAAACACTTTGGTTACTTTGAGTGTAAATATGAGCTTATTGTTAGTTCAAGGTGTCCAGTGCTCCTGGGTGGTTACTTGGTGGGTAGATTAGTTACATTGATCCTACGTGGCAAAAATTTAACCCATGTGGCAGCCACATGGGCAAATTAGCGGTCAAACGTGATTGACCGTCTACTCAGGGTATTTTTTAAACACTTTGGTTATTTTGAGTGTAAATATGAGCCTGTTGTTAGTTCATGGTGCCCAGTGCTTCCGGGTGGTTACTTGGAGGGTAGATTAGGTCATTACCCTAGATATAATCACTCTCATTGATGCACAACTCTGTGGACGGACAAAACTATGGAATTGAACAAACATCAAAGCTATTGTTTTAGACATGATTTCCGGAGCATTCCAAACTTCCACCTCGACCATTTTGTGGGTCTTGTCAGCTCTAATAAAGCATCCAAGAGTTTGAAAATTCTTCAGGAAGAGATAGAAAATGAGGTTGGAAAAAACAAATTTGGTAAAGGAGACATAATTAGCTTAGCAAAGTTTCATTATTTAGATATGGTGATCAAGGAGACTCTGAGATTCTATGCAGGATCATTGGTCTTTCGAGAATCAACAGAAGATGCAGTAGTTGAGGGTTACTACGTGAAGAAAAACACTCGAATTATAATCAGTTTGTGGGCATTAGGACGACATTCTAAGGTGTGGATGAACCCTCAAGATTTCTATCCAGAGAGGTTTTTTGACAAGAATTACCACTATAGGGGACTTGATTTTGAGTTCATACCATTTGGATATGGTTGCAGAGGATGTCTTGGGATAAACTTGGGTTTGATTATAGTTAAATTAGTTGTTGCTCAATTGGTTCATTGCTTTAATTGGGATCTTCCATGGGGACAGAATATTGATGACTTGGATATGTGCGAGAAATTTGGTTTGATACTCGCAAGAGCCCAGAACTTCTGCGCTGTTCCAATTTCTCGTATTAGGTCCAATTAAAATATGTTTGAACTGCCCTTTACTGTTGTACAATAGTAATCACATGTGTTGAACTGCTACTTTAATACTAAAATAGTAGTAGGTAAAAGGATGTGGGCTTTTTTTTGAATGATAAGGGGATTCATTCAAGTGAATATGTAATTACAACAAGTGCAGCTATCAAGGCTTACAAAAGAATTGCCTTAACAGTCTTTGAAACTAGAAAAAGCTAACAAAAGTTGTACCTATGATGTTCAACAGTAACCACTGCTATGTATAAGCTAAGACCTACCAAATGTTTACTGTGATCTGCATAATGGAGATGAAACTGAGAAACAATATATTAATTGAGTGCAAGACAATAGACCTAATTTGACTAAGAATACCGTCCACATTGTGGTAGGTTCCAAAAAAAATAGAACTATTTCTACATGCCCATAGCTTCCAAAATGTCACCATGATTCCCACACGCCATGATGTTGGCCATCTACTTTGAACAATAATGTCCCAGAGCCAAACAACAACAGATGTTCCAATGAGTTTTCTATGCATGGCGTCGGGGAGGATTTTGCTCCAAATTGCAGCAGCTAGCGGACAAAGCTTGAAGACGTGGTCAATGGTTTCAGGACCTGAATTGCAACGGGGGCAGTGCTGAGTCATGTCTTGTATGCCTTTCTGAATTGGTTAGGAGTCTTTCTTTAAGCATTAACCAAGTGAAGGTACGAATTCTTTGTGCTACAGGTGTTCTACTACTACAAAAAACCCCCTTTACATGCATTTATTAAAACGCATGTAAAGCTAACGTTGGAAAAGCCTTTATATGCGTTTACTTAAACGCAGGTATTGAGTACCAATACATGCGTTTTAAACGCATGTATTGCGTACCAATACATGCGTTTTAAAATTGATACTCAATACTTGCGTTTAAAACGCATGTATTGGGGCCAATACACGCGTTTAAAACGCATGTATTGGGGCCTATACATGCGCTCCAATGCTTTGTATTGGGGGACCAATACATGCGTTTTAAACGCATGTATAGGTGTATTTTTTATAAAAAAAAATAGGGCAAAGATGCACCCAGTAGCATGGTAAATTCAAAATGGTGCATCTAGTAGCATACTAAATTTGAGAGTGCAAATTTAACAGTTATAACATAAAATGAGGCAAATTTAGCAGTTATAACATAAAATGGGGCAAATTTAGCATCCGTTAAAAATGACAAACCATCATTACTGAGAGGTGGGTCCAACAAGTTTTTAATTGACATGGCATACAGGTGGCATGACAATGTGGCAATAGTTTGCATTTTGAATAAAAAGAAAAATGGAAATTTGAAGAACACTTAAATTTGAAGACACTTGAATATGAAATTTGCAGAACTAGCAGTAGCATAAAGAAACACAACATAAAGAACTAGCAGTGGCATCATCAGAAAAGCTCGAAAAATGAAATCTGGTGGTGATAATTAATGAAGATGCACCTCTCAGTAACAATGGTTTGTCATTTTTAACGGGATGCTAAATTTGCCTCATTTTATGTTATAACTACTAAATTTGCTCCATTTTATGTCATAACTGCTAAATTTGCACCCTCAAATTTAGTATGCTACTAGAAGCACCATTTTGAATTTACTATGCTACTGGGTGCACCTTTGCCCAAAAAAATAATAGAAAATTATATTACTGCACAATAGAACCACCAACACTAATAACCAACCAGAATTTAGTAGATTAATGTACCATCAAAAGTCAATTACATAAAAGCCTTGCATAAATAATTATATAATTAACATTATCATAATTCATATCACAATAGTAGGCCATTAGATGCTTAAATTCTTGAGTTAGCAATACCAGTTAGCCAAGACAAAGTGTTTTTTATCGAGATACTTTTCAAGAAAGAAGCAAGACACATCCAGGTTAGCTATGTCCTTGACCATGCCACTTATTATGCAAAATTTGACAGAATTGCAATGAATGGCTGTTCTAGTGTCACAACTTATTAAGCAAACTAATTTATAGAACATGGAAAAAATATCTATGATGAACCAAGAAGCACATAGGCATTAGGAAAATTTACATTGGAAGAAAAACCATATCTATTTCAAATGAAAAGGCAAGCAAAAATATAAATTTGAACAAAGGATTGCTCAAATTTATGTGAAATTGAAGTGAAAGCCACTTTTCCTTACATGGATTATCTCCAATGTTTCTTTTTTGAAAGGGAACGAAAACAATGATGTTAAAACCGAGCCGAGCTGGACGGTCCGACCAGTCGGACCGTCACCCGCTCTCTGCGGCGGCTCAGCCATACTCAAATAGGCGCTTCATGCATTGGGCCGTTTCTGGCCGCTCCAGACCGGCCAACGGGCCGGAAACCGGACAAAACCCGGAAACCGGACGAGGGTTTAAAGAACCGGCTAGCCCAAAAACTGCCACAAAGTTTTCCATTTTTTTACATTATTTTCCCCATTCTTCTTCTCTCATTCTCTTAGCAATTAGCAGTAGCACACAGCCTTCTCCTCTTCATTTTTTTAGGGTTTGAACTTTGAACTGATCACAGATTATCCTCTTCATTTTCTCAGATAACGTGAAGCAAGGTGAAAAGAAGGAGGTGATCCCAACTCTAGTGATCCCAAATTTCAAATCTATTGGAACAATCACAACTCACAAGCAAAGGTTTGAAAATCTCTCTCACTCTCTTCCCATTCTCGTTTTTCATTTGTCAAATATACTGTTTTCTTGATGTTTTGCGTGACTTTGAATTGAAATTGCGTGACTTTGAAGTTTGAAGTTTGTGTTTCTCACTTTCTTGGAGACCCAAACGCCGCCCCCTGTTTCTCACTTTCTCGTCTCTGGCTTCCCTTTTTCTTTTCTTTCTTTTTGAGGCCAAAATTGCAGCAAAAGAGGTGAGCCCTCTCACATGCGTGCTTCTATCAAGTTTCTTTGGGCATTTGCTATTTTTTTTTTGTTTTAACTAAGTCAAACGTTAGAGGATAAAGGTTAAATGATCTTGTGTTTGTCCATTACAATTTTCGTTTGAAGAAAAGGTATATTATCACAATCCTTACTTGAAACATGACTTGTATCATAGTTTTTTATATGAGCTCTTTATTGAATATTTGCTATTGTCACTTTAGGATTTTTATAACAAGAGCAGATTTTGTGATCCAATTGATTATGAAAGCATTGAAGACTTTGACTATTGGGTCATGGGAGATGCAGAAGAAGATCCTTCTTTCTTATGTTATGAGGAGATAGATGAAGATTTACTTTATGGTGATACAATAGTGCCAAAAATTTCTAGGAATCTAACTGAAGGTACCAATGAAGAATGATGCAACGAGGCTGATGTTGAGGCTGCAATTTCTGGAGTTAAAGGGCTTGCTTTGGAAGCATTTCAACAAGAACAAGCAGATGTTGATATGTTTGGTCCACATGCTTATCAAGAGACTCATGCTTGGCTTAATCAAGATCCACCTATATTTGACAAGCCATGAAGTCATGTTTGTTTTTATTACTTGTTAAGTTGTTGCCTTGACTCTTCAAATGGTGACTTATGACTATCAATTTTGGTGAACCAACTTTTTTAGAAACTCATGCATGGTTTATTAAGCCATGAATTAATACTTTTTGTTACTTGTTCTTGTTAGTTGTTGTGCGAGTTTTGACTCGTGACATCTTACTAATGTTAATTTAGTTGTGTAATTTTTAATGATATCATCAAGTTTGAAATTTGTATTTGAGAAAGTTAGATCAAAACTTTAAAATATGTTTATTGTTTACTTGTTACTTTGTTAGATATATTAAAAATGTCATATTTTTCCTTAATTATTACTTCAACGGTCCGACCGGTCCGACCATAAGAACCGTGAGCCGCTACCCTCTCCGGCTCGCCTTCCGGTCCGGCTTTTACAACATTGAACGAAAATATTGCTTGGTCAAGGAATGAACACTACTGTCCCTAAGGTGGCTAATAGAAATAATCAAGTTACATTCATTAAAAAGCCATAACACGTGAACTTACCATAAGTATTTGCAACTCCCTGCAAAAGAAAATTTATACTAGTTCTTTTATAGAAAAATTAATGCATGACAGTAAATGTATAGTGCAGTCAGCTTAAAGTCAATTACCTTCTGCCATCTTTCAATGTCTGTCAATATTGTCTTGCTCTTTTGCGTTGTTTTTTCAGCAACCTAATAAGCACCATGGCGCCAAACAAATAAGAAAAAAGATAGGAAACAAAATGATCTAATCACCAACTTAGTGCAGGGACAATTTACAGAGGCAATAACTAATGTAAGACAAGCAGATATTGGTACTAAATCCATGGATGGCTTGAAATTAAGTCATGATAGAGAAGCTAACAAACAGCTATAATCTATCACATATATTGGTTTTTGTTACACATTCAGAGAACCCAAGATAGAAACAGTTAGGATAGAGGTAGAGATGAATGCCAAGACTTGAAAATGAGCAAAACCCAATATGTTAATTCACTACAATTAGCTTTATAACAATCCAAAGATTTTAGTTTCAACAAACAATGTTCATGCAAAACAATACCTTCCTAACATCCAAAACAGTTCAGCCATGTTAATTTCAGGTTTAGGAAATTTCTATAATATATGTAGTGAACAAAAATCAGTTTTTGACATGCATAGAATACCCTTCAATCAGTTATTATTTCCTTATTAAATCTGAGTTTCATTCGGCCATATTAGTGAAAGATGCTTAGAGAATTTTAATTGTACATGCAACAACACAATTACAACCACAAAGTCATATTTAACACATTCATCCCTATTTTTTTGATATAAAAAGAAAATAAGACTAAAAAAAATACTAAGAACCAACTACATCCTTAAGAAGATGCACCGCATCAACTTTGGACACCACGTGAATGGCCAAGCCATAGTTGAAGCTGTTCCTTGCTAAAAAATCTGTAGCTACATTATCCTCCCGACTAATCCCCGAAGCTCTACGATCCACTGATGCCGCAGTAATTCACCCACCTCGGCAAACAAGTCAGCATACTCATGCAATTCAGATACGCCATGCTCCAACCCTCCACCACCGAAATAGCATCACAAAATAAAGATATGTGTCGAAATCCGGAATCCCATGCTCGCCTCAACCCCCATAAGCAACCCCATAACTCTGCCTCAATGCTTGAAGATCCATAAACTGAATGCATGAAGGTTTCTAAAACATTTCCCTCTGAGTCACGAACCACACCTCCACAACCAACAACTGATGAGCCTAATGAGAACACACCATCAACAAAAACTTTCACACCTGACTCAACAACTTGGCTTAACCGACCATTTCTGAGAAAACTTCCATAACCACCTATAAATTTCTTTGCTCGCACCATACAACGAACAATACCCATAGCCTCTGCCACACCTTCATCAACACTAGAACAAGAATCATGATGTACAACTTCGTTTCTTTGCCTCCAAATCAACCAACAACCTACACAAAAAATAGCCTTCCAATTTTCTATATCAGGCCTACGAGAGAGTTTCAAATTACTCTCCAACCACGTCTGCACATCACTCTCCCAAAAGTCTAGATCATAAATGGAAACCCCCAACTTGAGCCAAAACTCACGAGCCTTAACACAATTTCGCAATGCATGACACAAATTCTCAACATTAATTTTACACACCCCACAAACACCATCCAGATGAAGGTGATGATCATATAAAGACTCATTCATGAGTAACCTATCATGAAAAGAGACCACATATGAAATTTACATCTGACAAATCTTTGGATTTGCATAGTTTTATATGTTAAATTTGAGGCAATTAATATGATTGAGATGCAATATTTATCCAATTGTGCTTGACTAATATATAAAGCTCTTATGTGTAATGACTTCCATTTTTAATTGTATTTGACAAATATTTTGGTTATATTTGGGAAGTCATTAATAGAGAATTAAAGTGGTTTGATCTTAAAAGTAATATCTTGACTTTGGTTGAATAAAATAAGAAATTTATGAATTAACATAGGAAGAAAAAAATGTCACATGTGCCACATTTTTAATTGTGTAAGAAAGGAACCTTATCATTATCAATTAAAGAGAGCATGGGCAAATTTGTGCAGTTTGGGCTTGTGAAGAGGAAGGATTATTCACCCATGATGGGCTGGACTTGCAAATAAAGAAAGAAAAAGATCAAGAAAAGCCCAAGACAAAGAAAAAAGAAAGAAGAAGGAGAGAAGGTGGGCAGCACGTTTTTGTTTTGAGGGAGCTACAGGGGCTGAAGGCACGAGCCACGAAGTGAGGAGCTGCGCAGATCTGGAGAAAGGAGGAGCTGAAGCGGGGACGCGTTTGGCAAGAAGAAATTGAAAGTGAGGAAACATTGGAGGTTCTGAAAATTTCACTTCAACTTCCTCTTTTCCTTTCTTCAACTCTTCACACCACTTCATTCCTTCGATGGATCTCCTAAACCCATCCATTTTTGGTGCTCTCTCCTTCCACATGAGCAACTAAATCTCCTTGTTCTTGGTGATGGGAATGGAAGGATGAGCTAGTGAGCTTCACATGGGTGTAATTTGTTCTACACATTCTCTTCCTTTTATCTAGTTCAAATTTCTAGGGTTCTAGGGATTAGATCTATATATTTGGTTGTGTGACTTATTTTTATCTCTTATGGATGTGTAGGAACAATCTTCATTTGTTAGTTTCCTTTTGTATGAATTCTCAATATTGAGCTTATTGACTTGAACATGTTTTGATATTATGGGTTCATGATTCTAATACATGTTTGTAGTCAAAATCTTGTGCTAAGTAAGGGTTCTTATTTAGTGGATGATGGAGTTGTTTGTTCATACTTAGAAATTGGCAAAATAAATTTAGTAAACACTTGAGTAGCATTGGACTTAAACTTACTAGTTTTAATTTATTGGTTGAGGTCTCAACAATGGATTGAAGCTAGTAAGTTAATTAGGTTGCGATTCGGGGTCCCGGTCGTAGGATAAATAGCTCCTTGTGTTTAGTAAATTTAATTTGGTCATGTGCTTAATCAACTTAGATTAAAATAATTAATGTTAGGGGTTCCGACATTAATTATATTGATCTAAACCTAGCCTAGAGGGTTCCTCTAGGGAGTTTATTGATTTGACCACTTTACCCCAAATATTTTATATAACTATGATTCTTGAATTTCCCAATCACTAAGAACATCTTATTATCTATTTATCAAAAATCCTCCTTTTATTCCATTTTTTTATCATACAAAATATTTTCTAGATTTAATACAAAAAAAGAAATTAATTAAAATGATCTTTCTCGGTTTCGAACAAGTTTCACACTAGTACTAGGTAATTAGTTGCATTTATAGGCTCCTTTGAGATCGATACCCGGGGTAACTTCTGCTTACCCCGAGGTCCAAATTATCTTGAAGGATTGGTCCCGAGGTACTACACCGACCCGCTAATCCGACATTCCTTCAACATCTTTGAGGAATATTAATCTTCCAAATAGCTTGCCAACTCCTTCCTTCTTGACCATGTTTAGCGATAGAATTGTAAGCAGATTTCACAGAAAAAGTACCACTCTTATTCAACTTCCATCTTGCTTTATACTCCTCATTCTTGTAAATAACCTCAATCTCATCCTTAACATTCTCCCAAACAGCTTTAATTCCACTGCACACTCTTGACCCGGCTTCTTTACTCGTATAATAGGGATCAAATCTTGACCACAATTATATTTACTTATAATTACTCGGGTCCACAATGCATTCTTGTTATTCACTAACCCCCATCCCAATTTCATCATAAAAGCCCTATTCTGAAGAGAAGCATGACGAAGACCCAATCCACCACACACTTTAGGAGAGCAAACTTTGTCTCACTCCACCAAATAAGCTTTCTTCTTTTCACTTGTAGAACCCCATAAAAATTCCGGGAACTCTTCTCAATCTCATCACAACAAGCAATAGGAATAATAGATGTTTGCATCACATGATTCAGAATAGTCAAGGCCACTGAATTAATAAGAGTATTTCTTCCTGCCAGAGACAAAGAGTGACACTTCCAGCTAGCCAATCTTTGTTTTACCTTATCCACCGTAAATTGGTACATTGACTTAGAAACTCTCTCATGATGAAGAGGAACCCCCAAATATTTACCCAAATCAGCAGACATATTAAATCCCAAACTTTGACTCAGTTGAGATTTAATATTATGGTTAATATTACGAGAAAAGAATACTCTTGTCTTTCCTTCATTTATCTTTTGACTTGAAGCATCACAAAACACACTAAGACAATCTTTAATCACTTGTACTTGGTCTAATCGAGCTTCAGCAAAAATAATCAAATCAACAGCAAAAAATAAATGAGATAATGGCGGTCCCCCTTTATTCAAACGAATTGGTCTCCAGATGCCAGATGAAATATTTGACTGAATTAAATGAGCCAACTTCTACATACAAATCACAAATAAATATGGAGACAAATGATCACCCTGTTTAATACCTCGGGAAGGATTAAAAACATTTGACTTACTACCATTCCACAATAATTGCATGGAGGGAGAAGAAATACACTCCAGAATCAATAAGATTAAACTCTCTGGAATTCTCACCTCCCTTAAACAATTAACAACAAATTCCCAGTTGATTCTATCATATGTCTTCTCCAAATCAATTTTCACAGCCATATATCCTTTCTTTCCCTTCATAGTTTTCATGGTATGGATCACCTCCTGAGCAACAATAATATTGTTGAAGCTCAAAAGTCCTGGAACAAAACTGCACTGATTCGGGGAAATAATATTCGACATAACAGGCTTAATCCGATTAACTATGATCTTTGTTATCAATTTATAAATCACATTGCAAAGGCTAATCGGACGGAAATCTCTCATAATTTCCGGGTGAGGGACTTTAGGAATAAGCACAAGAAAAGTCTGATTAACCTCCCTAATTAAACAAGGATTTTCAAACACCTTTCGCACAAAATCAATGACATTCCCACTAACCTGTTTCCATTGAGCTTGAAAGAATAAATGATTAAGACCATCAGGACCTGGAGCTTTAAGAGGCCCATACTCTTCAAAGCAGTCTCAACTTCCACCTCTTTCACATCAATATTCATACTACTAATAACACCCTCCGTAAGCACAGGATAAGATACATCAACATTCAACACATTCCTATGCACACGATCTTCAGAAAAAAGCATATGACAAAATTTCACAGCTACATTCTTTATCTGATTCACATCAAATATCCACTCTTCATCCTCACCCTTGAGAGCTTCAATACGCTTTATCCTCCTCCTTACATTCGCCCTTCGATAAAAATATTTCGAATTTTTATCCCCTAAATAAAACCACTCACACCTTGCCTTTTGAGCCCACATAATATCTTCCTGCAAAATTAGTGTCTCTAGTTCATGCCATAGTTTTTTCTGAAGCTGAGAGAGAGAAGACCAAGAACCTTGATTCTTTAAACTCCTACTAATACCATCAAGCCTAGCAAGAATTTGTTTCTTTCTTCTTCCCACGTGACCATATACCTCAGTCTTCCACACCTCCACTTGCTAGGTAAAAACATTCACATTTTGGGACCATGACAAATCATTATCCCATACCCGCATCATAAATTCATTAAAATCATCATGTAATAACCATGAAACCACAAATCTAAAAGGTCGTTCAAAAGCAACCGAACAATGAGACACCTCCATTGTCAATAACAAAACCTTATGATCTGACTTAAAACTATATAAAACTGTTGCTTTAGCTTCAGTGAATCTATCCATAAACATATCATTTGCTAGAATATGATCCAATCTGCTCTCACAACCCTCTCTACTCCAAGTAAAAAAGAGACCCCATAGTATGAATATGAGATAGACCGGACTCCCCATACCAATTAGAAAAATCCTTATCCACTAAAGAATGTTCCTTCCTAGAAGACCTTCGTTCATTCTCAAATGAAATAGCATTAAAATCTCCTCCTACACACCACGGACCTTCCACCTCATTACCAAACTCCTCCAACTCTCTCCATAAATTCTTCTTTTTACATAATGAGGGCTTGCGTACACAACAGAAACTAAGCATTTCTCCCCATTATGATCAAAACTCAAATGAACACATTGCTCAGATGAACCAATTATACTAACAGCCTAACTCTCATCACGCCATAACACTCACAGACCTCCACAAAACCCTTGTGCGTCAACAACATATGAGCCATTAAATCTCATCTTAGAAATTACCTTCTTTGCTTTCATACCTCTACTTCGAGTCTCAAACAATAAAACAATGTATACTTTATACTTATACTATAATTCTCTTATTAATCCTGGGAAAGATCTTGCTCCCACCCCTCTACAATTCCAGAAAATAACATTTATTGGGAAATTATTGAATTGAGATTGTGGTTCTCACAACCACCATAACATTTTGTAAAGAACCACTCACCTGAGCATGTAGATTATTTTCAACATTAGAAGATGAAGGCAACAAACTCTAATTACGAGACAATAATATGAATCTTTCTCCCTCATTATTCGATTCATCCTCCAAATCCATTAAAACTCCAAAAGCATTCTTGGTCTCATTCATATCATTAGTGTCCACTGAATTAGATGTTGAATTTAACTTCTTACAAGGCAAAGAACATAATTTTCTCTTATACACATGCCTTCATTCCTCCTTTCTCTCACTATATGATCTTGGGACCCACTCTTTTTTTATTATTTAATCCTTGAGCATTTTTAACGGGATTGGTGGTTGAAGAGTCAAGCATTTGTAAATCAATAACGGACTCCCTTAAACGCCCATTATTGCCATCAGATTTCAAATCATTCCTTCGCTGAGAAATAGGAATATTCTCCCCATCATTAGCTCTCCAATTTCTAACTGAACCCATGATCTTCCCTCTATCCATAACAATTGACGCAGATCTCTCCTTCTCCGTAACTTTCGGCTGAACATTTTTCCTCTTTTTCGTTGACTTTCTAACTAAGTTCCATTCCCCTAATCTCTGTGACTGGTAAGTCTCCCCTTCGCCGGCCTCCACATATACGCACTCCGAATGATTCTCCACCACATTCAAATGACCTCCTAGCCCCTTTATATTTTCATTCTTTACTACCTCCATAAGCGATGAAAGTTTAACCTCATCATTATTATCAAAGACACTAGAGGTCATGCTCAAATCTTTCTCCGGACAAACCTCCTTACAATGACCATATTTACCAGAACAAAAGCAAATTTTATGCAACCCTTCATATTCCACTATTCATTCTTTCCCGAAAATACGAATCGCTGGCCAAAGCTTCTTATCCAAATCCAATTCAACGCAAATTCTAGCAAACTTATCTCTTTCAGTAAGATAAGTTCTAGAATCCACCTTCAAAGTTTTACCCACTAGATCTCCAATCAAATGGAGGCTCTCTGCATTAAAAAATTCTAAAGGAAGGACAGGAATACAAATCCAGGCTGCTATCTTGCGATGATAATTATCATCTAAAGGATCAAAATTTGGTTGTCATCTCTGTACCACCAAATAGTGATCGGCCAACATCCAAGGACCCTCTATATATTCATATTCCATGTCTTCTTCACACAAGAAAGAAACCACAAAGCAATCGTTCCCAATATCTCGCACCGTGAATTTCTCCTTCGTCTTTCAAAGCCTAAGAAGTCTGGATTGCATATTCCACAAAGACATAGATTTCCCCAACAATCTAACAATCAAAGACTTTTGCCAAGGAGCACACCATCTTTCATATTGCTCCCTAGAAAATGTCAAAGTAGGCAAAGAATCATCATCTTCTTCACTCCTTCCACCAGAATTTTCCCCATCTAAAGATTCCCCAGCAAAGAAACCTTTTCAAGTTATCTAGATGTTCACGCCATGCATCCTCAAACACACCACAACCACGAGAATCAACTGAGAAACTTGAGCCCTCCACTTGCAACAATTTATCCTTAAAAGAGACATTTAAACCTCTTTTAGGCATCCCCTTCTGTTATCTCTCTCCCAATTGCTCTGATAGCTCACCATCACTCCCTCCTTTGCTCTTTCCAGCCTCCATCCCAAACTAGTTCTTGAAAAATCTTGTGATAATCAAAACCTATTGGCCCTGAAAATTCTTGAAAGTCTTGAAGATTCTTCTTTGAGGGATGAGTTCTTGCATCAAAACCTAAGAATTATTTTATGGTTTACAACATCATTACTCATGTAAAATTGATCAAATAAGCAGAACTATTCAATCAAAGCAGAAAGGGCTAGCAGCCTCCCCCTATTCAGCAAGAATCCAAGAAATCAACAAGTGATTACTAACCCCAGCTTAAGTAAACTTTAAGAAAAAGTAAATTCAAATCTGTCCCTCACTCCCAAAATTCCCAAGTTGCAGAAAATGAAACAAGGAACTTGTCACACCTAAATTTTCCCATCATGCTCAACCAAAATCACACATGCACAACAAATTTAAGATCAAACACCCAAGCAAGACAATCACATATAACACTTCAAGAATGACCATACTTAACAAGATTCAACCAACAAGCATAGACACAACATTAATACTTTGTTTACCAAGCCATAATCACCAATTACATACAAGCATAAAATATACATAATTTCATTTCACCAATCGTAAATCAATTAGAATCAGACCCAAATGAAACATGGACCTACATTACTTGCCAAAAATCCATTCGGCCATGATAAAAGAGAGAGAGGAACTTTGGAAATCTTCAATCCAAACAAAAATAAAAAATGTAGACTCATTTTACAGCTTTAGTGAATATATATGTATATCAAAAAGTTTTAAGCTTTAAGCCACCAAATCCCAAATTCGTCAAATTTGAGAATGCCCAACTTTAGGGTTTTACCCAATTTCACAAAACTTGAATCAACCTTCAAATATTCACTTAGAATATTGTAGCTCAAAAATTGTAATGTTCTTTAGATGATTTTTAATCCAAAACTTAAACCCAATCTCGGCCACTCACATAAATCACACAAAAACGAAAGAAAAAGGAATGAGAATAGTTAGAAGAGACTCACTAGAGTTGGAAAACGGTGTTCCATGTCTATTACAAACTCGTCGTTGATGGAATCAGCGCCTTCTCGCCGGATATTGCCGGAATTTGAGGAGGCCGGCAGGGAGGAGTGAAGAACGACAATAATGAAGTGGAAACAATGAGAAATAGAGAAGGAGAAGTAACTTAAGGGATGAAAAGAATGGGTGAGGCTTACCCTTTTTCCGCCGTCATACGCCGGGAAACTCGCCTCATTTGCAGAGAAACGAAGAGGGTTTGTTGGTTCTGAGAAGTAAGAGCAAAACGAACTTGAAATAGAGAGAAGAGTGGAGGGAAAGGTAACGACGGCCCAACCATCTTTCGCCGCAGCCGCCGCCGTCAATTGAGCAAAGGGAGGAAGTGAGAACGCAGAAAATGGGGAAGAGAGTAAGGGATGATAAACGATGATGATGTTGAAAATGAGGGGTGAGAGGCGGCTGAAAAAAAAAAGAAAAGAGAGTTAGGGTTTTGAGAAAAATTACAAAAATGTTCTTCTATCCTTATTTATTTACTTTTCCATTTTAAATCTCTATCTTAAAACTAATTGTAAAATTAATTTATACACCAACTTGGCAACTTACACATTTTCACGTATTTTTTATGCCTAAATTATTTTTCATAAATTTTTTAATTTAAAATTCAACCTCTAACTATTTTTCTTTAATTACAAAAGAAAATGAGCATATTATTCTCTTAAAAATATTTCCCCTTATTATTTCTACCTTAAAAGGAAGGGGCTTTACATGCGTTTAAAACACATGTAAAACCCCTTAACATTACAAAAGTAATACGCATGCAAAGCCCCTAAACACAATATAAGTGATGCGTATGCCTTATAGGCTTTACATGCTTTTAAAACGCATGTAGACCCCAAGCTTTACTTTTGAGGCTTTACATGCGTTTCAAACGCATGTAAAGCTCTAAACTTCATGTTTAATGAAATTTTACATTAAAAATTGATAAATATCCTATGTTTAATTTTTAATGAAAAACAACATAAGAATAATATAATAAATGCCCTTTGCATTATATTTAATGCAAAAAAAAGAAGATTTGGTTTTACATGCGTTTAAAGCCTATGTAAAGCATCTATCTTTACATGTGTTTTAAACGCATGTAAAAACAGAATCATTACATGCGTTTAAAACGCATGTAAAACCCCTCTGTACAAGCATTTAAACACATGTAATGGTTCTGTCTTTACATGCGTTTTAAACGCATGTAAAGCCCATCTTTACATGCGTTTTATGCGCATGTACATATTCTGTCTTTTACATGCATTTTAAATGCATGTAAATGCCCTCTTTAGATGCGTTTTTCAAAACGCATGTAAATGTGCGCTGGTAAATGGGTCAATCTGTAGTAGATCTCCACAACTCCATCCATAATCTAGAAGAATTTGGCCAATTTAGAGACTCTCAAGACTGATATGTTGCTGTTGTTGAGAAGTTTCCACTACTTGTTAGATTCCAAGAACATGATGAACGTGTGGTTTGGCTTCCAAGAGGAGTTGTCTTTGCTATTTGGTCTAAAGTTTCTGCTGGGGGAGATACTCAAACAAGTGCCACTTCCATCTCCCTTCATTATCAATGTAGTCTCTAAGAGGCTTCTGTAGAGTTTCCCCTGATATTTCAACAAAGGCTAAATTTTTTAAGGGGCCAAGATCCCCAACCCATAAATCATTCCAGAAAGAGATGTCAGAGTCAACCTTTGGCAGCCACTTAATATGCATACTAGCTTGATCCCACACCTTATGCATGTGTTTCCAGAAGGTGGAAGAATTTTTTGGGAATTTAATAGCCTCACCATCACTGTATTTTGCTCTTAAGACTCTAACCCATAAGGCATCATCCTTGGATTTAATCTTGTAAATCAGTTTGGCAATAAAGGCTCTATACTGTGTTTCGAGATTCAATAAACATGTGCCTCCCCTACTAGTCGGCTGACATAACTCTTTCCATTTGATGAGGCTAACCCCTCTGGCTCCATCTGGTTTACCCCATAAAAAGGATCTGATAATTCTCTCAATACCTTTACAACAAGGGCCAGGGAGGAGGACACTCTGCATAGTGTAGAGGGAATGGCGCTTAACACAGCTTTGGCTAAAGTTATTTGGCCTGCAAGAGAAAGGGATTGTCTCTTCCACCCTGTTAGTTTACACTGAATTCTCTCAAGAATATATTTGTAACTTGCTGAGGAGGTCCTATCAATGATGAGAGGAACTCCAAGGTAGTTACCAAGAGAGTTCACATGGGTAAATCCCAGCAGCGAGCTTATTCTTCGTTTCTGATCCATGGTCATGTTCCTTGAGAAGAGAACATTGGTTTTGGAGAGATTGACTTTTAGGCCTGAGGCAGCACTAAAGTCCTTCAGGATTCGTGTTGTGACCCGAGCTTGATCAGAATTGGCATGACCAAATAAGATAAGATCATCAGCAAAGAAAAGATGAGATAAAGGGACCCCTCTTCTTCCCAACTTGATTGTTTTCCAAGAGCCATTTGACATAGCGTCATTAATCATTTGTGAAAGTTGTTCCATGAAAAGAACAAAAATGTAAGGGGATAAGGGATCACCTTGCCTAATGCCTCTCTCAGGGGCAAAGGATGAAGACGGTTTGCCATTCCACAAAATCTGCATTGATGAAGTAGTAATGCACATCATGATTAGCCTTATCATGCTAGGAGGTAATCCCACATCCAAGAGTGTGTCTTCAATGAATTCCCATCTGAGCCTATCAAAGGTCTTTTCTAGATCCACTTTGATAGTCATCCATCCCTTCCCTTGTTTGTTTTTCATGGAATGCATGACTTCTTGGGCAATAATGATATTATCTATGATATTACGCTCTTCTATAAAGCTCGCTTGTTGTTGGCTTGTGATCTTGGGAAGGATATCCTTGGTTCTATTGGCCACAACTTTAGTTGTAAGTTTGTAAACAACCGGGCAAAGACTGATAGGCCTGAATTCACTCAACTTAGTCGGGTTTGCAACCTTCGGGATGAGTGCTATAATGATTTTGTTGAGCGAAGGATCAATGTTATCACCATTCCACAGATTCTTGATATAAGAAACTATAGAAGCACCCACCGTATCCCACTGGCTCTGGTAAAACAAAGCGTGAAGGCTGTCGAAACTAGGAGCTTTAAGAGGCTTCATCTCAAATAGGGCTTTCCTAATATCATCTGCAGAAACATTCTCATTCAAAGCATTTCTCATATCAGGGGTAAGGTTAGGAAAAGCGCCTCTAATTGCTCGATTGACTAGAGGAGAGCAATGAACAGAGTAGAGGTGCTTGTAGAACTCCACTGCCATCTGCTGAAGTTGTGTATTAAGGATGTGGGCTTTTGAACGTTGATAATATAGCATCGAAACTAGTACTATTGAGTATTGAGTCTTAGCTTGTATGTATAGGAACAAGGTGTTACATGAGATCTCAATTCCATGCTCATCACTTAGATGAGAAAAGTGTTCTAATCATCAATATAAATCGTTATATTGATTTGCTTTAGTTTAATTTTATATTTTAAATAACTTTTTATTTTAATATATGTAAAATATGAAATAAAGTTGAACTCATAACTATCATTTAACATAAAAATGAGTTAATCCCTTTAAAATAAACAAACTACTTAAATGTAAGCCGTTGACATTAAAATTTGAAGTTCTAGATTTCATTATTATGATGAGAAAATGTTTTCTCATTACTATAATAAGAATACTATAATAAGAATGGGATGGGATTGTGTGGACGTGATATCCTTAAGAATAAGAAATTATTCCATATGTATGTGTGAAGAGCCTATTTTTTGTTTTGATGCTATAGGATCACTTTGGTTTATTACATTTGTAACTTCTAAAAACAGAAAAATAGAGTTAAGTCTTGCCAAGGCCTATTTCCATCGTTTTTAGACCAGTGATGTGATGCGCATCGAGTATCGAATTGAAAATGTCAGTGACGTTGTCTCCTTTCCTGATCCCTTTAACTAGCAACGGGTTCCAAATCATCCACCTGCACGAACATAAGTTGAAAAATATGTGCTAAATTTTGATAAAGATTTTGTGAAATGATTTAAAAGTCATAATTCTTTATTTCTTTTTCTACAAAGTTGATCAATTTCTTAAATAATTATTAATTACAAACTTTATTGCTTTTAATTGATTACATGAAACAAAATTGTTAATAAAAGTTAATAGTAAATTTACACTCATAGTTTTATATATATTTATATGACGAAGATTGATGCATCTGGTCCTAAATATAAGAGGGAGCATGACATCTTTTTTGTCCAAAACATGAGAGGCAGCATGCTTTTCCATTTCCACCATACACACACACAAGTTAATGCAAGGAGATGAGAGAAAGTATATATACTAAATGAGCAACTGTAATACAAATGTAAAAATTTATCAGACCTAATAAATTATTACTACATCCGGTCCTAAATATAGGACCTAATTGACTTGTTTTGGAGAGATTAAGGTTGTGAAATAGGTTATTGAATGATCACATATTTGATATATTTTTTAGATTACCCATTAGTTTATAGGTAAAATAAAGGGCGAAGGTGCAAAACTAGCCACCGAAAATTTTCAAATGGACAACTCTGACACCCATAAATTAGACGGGGCAAAATCGTACATTGTAAATAAAAATGGGACAAATTTAGTCTCGCCGTTAACTTCAGACAAATAGACGTTTGTGTTGACGCGGGGCCCACCTTCATTAATCTACGTGGCAATACAGTAAGCAAATGAACGAAATCCAGCATGACAAATTTTCTTGGGAAAATTAAATACAGGTCCCTTGTAAGGGACTTAATATTAGAAAAGTCCTCATAACTAGGGAAATTAAAGTAGAGTCCCTTGAGACTATAGTTTAATTATTTCTGAGCACGTGGGCCCACAAAATAATATTAAAATAATCTACCATCCCCCACCTCCTTCTCTCTCTCATCTCCTCCCATCTTCTTCTTCGGCGCCCCCTCCCCACCACCAAAACCCCACAGCCCCACCGTCCTCCCTTGCATTTGAAACCCTTAATATTCTCTTTGATATCACAGCAATCCCCCCTACATGTTGCAGAAATTGTTCTCTCCCCTCAGCACACGAACATAGACGTGCTAGAAGATTAAACACCAACTCTGTTATCTTCTTTGTTGGTTTTTTCAGCTCAAGATCAATTAATTCAAATACTGCACCTGATTCAGCTATTTTTATTTTGTTCCTTCTTAATGGGCACGTTTCTATGAGCACCTCCAAGGCTGATTTAATGGCCTGCTCTGACACCTCTCTGTTTTTAAGCACCCTTGTTAAATTTCTGAAAAAATCAACCTTAGCTTTAAATTTCCCAGAAGGCTTGAATATGCGGCTTCAATGGCGTAATTCATAATATGCATTGTTTCGTTTATTATATTAACTCTATTGTGTTGGCATCTGCTCCCAAATCATCAAATATTCCATGGATATCTTCTAACTCCCCCAATGCTAATATATCTAATCAGCAACTTGTCTGCAAACAATGAACACACAATAATAGAAATGATCTGAGTCGCGTCCTCAAAGGACATTGTCCTTTAGAGGTATTCAGCGACCACCGACAAGCTTAGTAAGCGGCTCTCCCCAGGATTAAACAGATTCTTCTTGCTAAGTAGTAAGGATCAACAGAACTACGGAAGATTATTTACTCAGTAAGGCATATGGAAGAGGAGGAGGAAGAAAACGCTCTAACACAAGAGCCAAGAGTCACTCATATGACATACACCACCACACCACATGCACAACTTTCATAGGCATATATAAAATACATATTTCTCTTATAAAGCCTCAATGAGTGTTAATGTACATGAATGAATTTTAATTCTTGCAGTTTTAGTATGTTGAAGAATGAAGCTGTAAAGTCAATTTCAATGCTCTGAACGTATGAAATATACAAATGAATACATTCATTACTAATTAAATTTTGATGAAAAAACCAAACATATAAGCCAAGTTAAAGGCTAAAGTATACATTTAGTCCCTTATGTTTGTATGAAGTTTCAATTTAGTCATTTATCTTTGGAAAGTACACTTTTAGTCCTTCAAATCTAACATTGTTACTCAACTTAACGGAAATCGCTGACTCATCAAATTTTAGTGATGACTGTTTGATTTAAAGATGACAAAGAATAAATTATTGTTTTGAGTAGAAAATAAAATCAAGGAAAAATAAACTTGGCAAAACTTCTTCTTTCATAAGAACAAATTCGGCTTCAACGCTAACTTCTATGTCCTCCTCTCTTTCTCCGTCCTTGATGTCCTCTTGTCCGATTCTCTCTTGAATAAGTCTGTATCACTTCTAATTAAATTTTGATGAAAAAACCAAACCTATAAGCCAAGTTAAATACTTCTGAAATGTGTGTAATGAAGAGAAATAATTAGTAATAAATGACTCTATGAAATCAGCTTTTGATTTCGTCCAATGTACAAATCTAAATTAATGATTTGCTAACTTATTTGTTTACAAAAACATTAATTTCAGCTTTCACAAATATAGCCTAATAAAAGGTGCTTGGTTTACATTTTAACTCATACAAATAGGTGGGGAATATAGCCGGATTTAACCTCTTATGGCCTATCATTGTATGAGTTAACTTTTCCTCTTGTCCAATATAGTATTCCAAATTCACTTATAATTTGGAATCTCACAATCCCAAACAATATGAGACTTGTTCCTATGACACACCCACTCAATATTTCCAACATATTGTTGACGTCAATTTGCAAAGCCCAGGTCAAAGAAGTTATGATAAAATCTAAGTTGTCACCAAACATAGGCTTAGTGTGAGTCATGGACGGTGGGGGTGAAGGGTGGGGCCGTAGGGGAGGGTTGGTAGAGGGGGGTGAGATTTTTTTTTTTTGGTGGTGGGGGGAGGGCGCCGAAGAAGAAGATGGGAGGAGATGGGAGAGAGAAGGGGGTGGGGGAGGGTAGATTATTTTAATATTATCTGTGGGCCCACGTGCTCAGAAATAATTAAACTATAGTCCCAAGGGACTCTACTTTGATTTCTCTAGTTATGATGACTTTTCTAATATTAAATCCCTTACAAGGGACCTGTCTTTAATTTTCCCAAGAAAATTTGTCATGCTTGATTCCGTTCATTTGCTGACTGTATTGTCACGTAGATTAATGAAGGTGGCCCCACGCAAACACAAACGTATGTTTGCCTCAAGTTAACGGTGAGGCTAAATTTGTCCCATTTTTATTTACAATGTACAGTTTTGCCCGTCCAATTTAGGGTGCCAGAGTTGTCCATTTGAAAATTTACCGTGGCTGGTTTTGCACCTTCACCCTAAAATAAACTAGTTTAAGGGAAAAATTAGGTAAATCAATTTATAATTAACTTATTTTTCTTTTTTAAGGATTTTCTAGAAAAAGTCAATTAGGTCTTATATTTAGAACCGGAGGGATTATAACATATTTTTATTGGGTATAAAGATGTTGACTACCACTTATAAAAGGGACCAAAGGGAGTACTATTAAACCAGTTTACAAAAACCAAGAAAATATAGTAGAACTATTTATTAATGATAAAATTAGTGTGATTTTCCAATTTTACATATAGTTTATTATTGACACACTCTCCCTTCTCTCTATATCTAACATGCGAGGGGAAAATGGAAATTAAGCACTTTAATCTTGAAATTTATATGCTACCTTTTATAATATGGATCACAAAATACTTATGTGACCACTTATATCAGTTTACTCCTCTAATTTTATTATATAATTCACTTCTAAAATGCTTTTTACAACAAAAACATAAATGTTATTAACTTTGTCTTAAATTTAAGCAACTGTATAATTTTATCATTATTTAATATACACTATTTCTGATGAAACAATATCAAATTTTTTATATACATAATATCGAAATTCTAAATTCACAATTTTTGAGTTAGAATAAAATAAATTTTTTCACTTTGTCGTACAATAAGACTGAAAGAAAGAGAGAGTTTTACACTATCAACAAAAAAAAAGACCGAAAAAGTATTATGCCTCCTACTGATATACACTTTTTGAGGGAGTTATTATTTTGGAGTTTGGACAAAGCACCGTTTCTTACACTTTTTTCCAAAGAAATGGGAGGATCTATATCGTTTCGTTGCTTAAGTTACTTGGCAGATTTATTAACCATTTTAATTAATCAATTAATTTTCGTTTTATAAAATTTAGGGCGAAGGTGCAAAACTAACCACCGTAAATTTCCAAATGGACAACTTTGGCACCCGTAAATTGGATGGTACAAAAATGTACATTATAAATAAAAATAGGACAAATTTAGCCACGTCGTTAACTTGAAGCTAACAGACGTTTTGATTTAATGAAGGTGGGCCCCACGCCAACACAAACGTCTGTTAGCTTCAACTTAACGGCGTGGCTAAATTTGTCCCATTTTGATTTATAATGTACGATTTTGCACCATCCAATTTACGGGTGCCAAAGTTGTCCATTTGGAAATTTACGGTGACTAGTTTTGCCCCTTCGCCCTAAAATTTAAATACTACTAACTGATTTTCTTGTGAAATCTATCTGGATTCCGGTCCCAAAGTAAACAATCAAACTCAATATTTTCCTTTGCCGTATATTATGTTTTAGGCACATATATATCAACTTGCACACTTGTATGGATCTTTTGTCTATATGTAAAAAGGGTCCCAAATGGGCAACTGCCAAGTCCCAACCATCCCTATCCAAGAGTGAGAGTCCCTCTCTCTGTCTCTCTATTTTAATATATATCAACGTTTTTTTAGAAATTCCATCCCGGCCGACTTGCTCAACGCATCATTGGATAGGAAACTGGTTCTTGATCTGGTATGGAAAAATCTGACTACAATTTCCTTTGTACTCCCTTCAAGTCAATTGACTACTCTCTGCCTTAAGCGTGGAAGGAGTTACCGTCAGTGCACGAGTTGTCAAAAAGTAGTATGAAAAAAGTTTCGTTCCACTAGGAGTATGGTTTGAGCAAAATGCATGATTAGTGTTAATTGTATCAATAATTAGATTATGTAAAAAATGTTGAGAAAATTGGTTTTAAATAAGAAATTGCTTTCAAAGATGTATGAAATAGAAATAGAGTTTAACAAACACAATTAATCAATAATTATAAAGACCTAGGGTTACTAATCCTCTATTTACTTCATGAACCAATAATCCCTCTCAGAAAGACTAAAGTATATTTTTAGTCCCTTAACTTATGTTTGTATCAAGTTTCAATTTAGTCATTTATATTTGGAAAGTACAGTTTTAGTTCTTTTTTATTAACATTGTTAGTTTCGCTTCAATTATCTCTATTAATATTTTTCAATTATATCGAGGATGTGATATTAACTAACTTAAGTAACATCTTTAATCTAATCAAATTAGATGAATAAGTATTATGAATGGAGTAACTTGTAATATATGTTAAAATAAAATATGGAGTACTAAAATAGTTGTCACAATTTTTTTTCGTTAGTTGGCATATTTCTTTTTATATATAAAAATGTGCAATGATAAGGGTAGATATTGAAAAGATAGAATTAAGGTCTCAAACTAAATCAAATTTCTCCAAAATACCTTTTATTTTAGTATAGGATTTTGGGCAACAATAGCTGCAAAATCTTATCTTACTATTTGGGTCAACTACATGGACCATACGACTTCATTGTGTTTTATCAATAACCAAATCTTTGGATATATTGTTCACCAATATATATATTCACGACAAAAAAATAGTGAATTAGCCACTAAATTCAGCAATAGAATTTCGTATGTAATTTTGTGGCTAAATGAGATATGTCGTGGTTAATTTTTAGCAATGACTCATTTTAGGATAGATTTTGTGGCTAATTCACTTTTTTTATAGTGCTTGTTCTATAAGTTCACCTAGATATCCCTCTTCTTTCTTTAACTCAGTTCCAGACTATTTGGTCTAGCCATCTCATCAAAGCATCTAATGGTGTTTTTTGAACATGTCTAAACCAGCTCAAATGATTTTAATTTCTATTATATTCTCACTAATAAGGCCAACTCCAACTTGTTCTCGTATATGACCATTTCAATTCTATCACTTATTGTACTACACATCCATCCTAACATCTTCATTTCAAAATCTTTATTTTATGTTCATGTTGTCTACACGTAAAAAAATGAACAAAAGACTAGAGACTAAGAGGAGTTATTTTCTATAACCCAAAAAGTTTCCTTATAAACCACACACACACATCTCTGTGTGTGTGGTTTATAAGGAAATTCTCCTTAAATATGTTAACACATTAACCTATCGAAGATGGAAAATTATTTCCATACATTTAAAATAGGGGAAATTAATTCCAAATCTTTGAAAGAGAAATAATATAGGAAAAGTCTCACTTATTAGGGAAATTAAAGTAGATCGAGTTTGTTGGGATCTTAGTTATATTATGTCCTTTCTAAGGGATTTATAATTAATTTCCCCTTTATTTAAAATAAAGGGGAAGGGGAAGCCAAATCACCAATTCCTTTTACCATAAAAAAATGGAATTTATTTAGTGCCAATTTGCACGTTGACTTTGTTTTCCTTATTCCCTCGCCAACCCACCACATTTGACCTCAATATTATAATAAGAGCCGACGCTAGATACTTATCTGATTTACCAACGGCACCTGCTTTCAAGTTTGAACTAGTGAACAAAATATCCATAAAGATTGATAAAGTCTCATTACTTCATCTAATCTAATAAATAAATATCCCACCTCCATTCTTACCATGACCATAACACTTCAGAACACAACAAATTCTTTGAATCATATCATCAAACCAAACATGTATCATCCATCATTAGCTATCGCTGCTATAATCTTCCTCTCATTCCTCTTCATTCTAAAACATCGCCGGAAACATAGCATAGATGGCCGGAATCGGAGACAGCCACCGCCAGGTCCACCGGCTCTACCCATAATTGGTAACATCCTTTTATTGGGTAAACTCCCCCACCGTGACCTTCAATTCTTGGCAGCAAAATATGGACCCATCATGTCCTTTTGGTTTGGACAAGTACCGGCAGTTATAATTTCCTCATCAGAAGCTGTAGAAGCGCTTCTCAAAACAAATGACATCGTTTTCGCTAGCCGCCCCAGATTTCAAGGTAGTGATATCTTTAGTTATGGATCAAGGGGATGGTATTTTGTGAGTATGGGCCTTATTGGAGGAACATGAGGAAACTGTGTACGTTGCATCTTCTTAGTGTTTCAAAGGTGGAGTCTTTTGCTCCTCTGAGAAGGGAGGAGCTGTGGGCGGCGGTGCAGTCTCTTGAGGAATCTGCGGCGGCGCGTGAGGTCGTGGATGTTAGCCACGTGGTATCAGCGCTTGTGGAGAATATTGTGTATAAGATGGTATTGGGTTGTACTAAAGGGAAAGACCTGCTTGATTTGAAGGAGCATATTCATGAGGGGATGCGGCTCATGGGAGCTGTTAATCTTGCAGATTTTGTGCCTTGGGTCGGTCGATTTGATCTTCAGGTATAAAATAATCTTCCTTATTAACTACTTGGATATAATTTCTAATGTGTGATATATGACAAATTTACTATATGACATGGATTAAGGCAATCTGGGAAAATTCATCCTTTGATATCTATTGTTTTGGTTTGATTTTAACTGATTCCATAAGCTTTGACTTGATATCATCTGGTCCATGGGTTTGATTCATTGTAATTCAATCGCTGAACTTTAAATTATTCCAACCCTATTTATATATTTTAAACATTTTATAAATTAACCTACAACATTTTATTATCTATAGGATTCTATGTTTTTCAACAACATAGCAACTAACGTTTATATGTTACAAATGTTGTCTAGTCCTAAATGTAAGGCCCCTCTACTGGAAGTTAGGGAACAAAATTAGACTACAAATTAAAACATATAACACGTGACACATGTATTTAGATTATGGGTTAGTTTATGAGTAGAATAAATTAGTTTTAATAACTTGTAAATAGTTTAAAACAATTAATTTTACATCTTTAAATTCTCTAAAAAAAATTTAAGGAGCCTTATATATACTTAGGAGAGGGGGAATTAAACATACTATATAGACCTGGTAGATCTGAGACAAAGTCCAGAAATTAAACTATTATAACCGAATTAAAACTATAGTCACTAAAGGGAATCACATTGAATCAAAATGTATGGACTAAATTTTAAAGGAGTTAAAACTTAAGATTGAAGGAGGGAAAATTAGTTTTCCCAAAATTTATATAAAAATTTATTAAAAACATGTTTACATTAACTTTTGAGAACATCTTCTAATAAAGTAATTGTATAAATTTTTTAGATAATATAATTTTTTAAAAAATGACTTCTAATAAAAGGAGAGTTTGGATTATTAAAATGATTTTTTATGTGTAAATTACTTAAAAACATATATGTTATGTGTTGGAAAAGAGAGAGGGTGGGCATTTTTGGTTATCATTATAAAATGTTTAATGATGAAATTATTCTACCTCATACTTTACTATGAAAATTCTCTATTTATCGTGTTGTATATAAACAAAAATTCTGTTTATTTTAAACATAGTTTTTGGTCATCAAAACCTAGGTTTTTCCAATCAAACATGCTTTTTCAATTTTTTTTGAGTGTTTGATTGTCCTTTTCTCGGACAAACTTTTGAACCCAAACTACTTAGATTGGAAAAAGTAAGCCAAACATGCACTACCACTACAATAATAAATATAAATTTTTTGGAGAGATAAATTTAGTACTATCGATATTTTTCTAATTGTTCATAACTTTCCTAAGTGATCTCAACTAAGGAAAATTAATAGTAAACAAGAGAGGGATGATAAGGATGAGGGGATATGTTTAGGGTACATTGATAATATTAAATTGGATACATTGGTCTTATATTTAAAACCAAAGTAGAAGTAGTGTGCATCAAATGGAGTCACTTTTTTAAGACTAGAGTTTAGACAAATCTAGTAAATATTATTTAATGTCATTATCAATCATAAAAAATATAACGCTGGATCTAAATCAAAGTTGTGCTATTTCAGGGGATAAAACGAGCCATGACAAAAACCAGTAAAGCCTTTGACTTAATACTAGAGAAGATAATTACTGAGCATGAAGAGGCTATTAACACACCAAAGGAGCGAGAAGACTTCATAGATATAATGCTTTCATTGATGCATAACACCGTGGACGGACAAAACTATGGAATTGAACGAACAAACATTAAGGCTGTTGTATTAGATATGATTGCTGGAGCACTCGAAACCTCTACCTCTACCATTTTGTGGGCCTTATCTTCACTAATAAAGCATCCAAGGGTCATGAAAACACTTCAAGAAGAGATAGAAAGTGTGGTTGGAAGGAACAAAAAGGTGGAAGAAACAGATTTAGCAAAGCTACATTATTTAGATATGGTCATCAAAGAGACAATGAGATTATACCCTGCAGGACCATTTGTCCCTCGAGAGTCAACAGAAGATGCAGTAGTTGAAGGTTACTTCGTGAAGAAAAACACTCGAATTATTATCAATTTGTGGGCACTAGGAAGAGATCCTAAGATGTGGTTTAATGCTGAACAATTCTGTCCAGAGAGGTTTTCTGACAAGAATTACGACTATAGAGGACTTGACTTTGAGTACATACCATTTGGATCTGGTCGCAGAGGATGTCCTGGAATAAACTTGGGTTTGATTACAGTTAAATTAGTTGTTGCTCAATTGGTTCAATGCTTTAATTGGGAGCTTCTATGGGGACAGGATTTAAATGACTTGGACATGAGTGAGAGATTTGGTTTGTCACTCCCAAGAGCCGAGAAGTTGTTTGCGGTTCCAATTTCTTGCATTTAGCCCCATTAGAATTGTTTAGTAGTATAAGGATGTGGGTTTTTGAAAAAGGGTAATAACACTAATTTGCTTTTTAAGTAACCATCGTGGACTACTGAACACCCTAAATTAACAACAGATCCTAATTTATCCTTCAAGTAATCAAAGTGGTCCAATTTTACCCTCACCTAATGGTCAATGACGTTTGACCGTTTAAAAACTTTGTGTTATTGCATATTGACCCCATATATTATTTTATTTATATTTTTGTCCCTATAGTTTTCTTCATTTTTCATTTTAGTCCATGTAGTTCAAAACAAGAGGTTTTATCCCTCAAGTTTGACTCCGTTAGCACAGTTAGTCCCTATATTTTAATAAGGATTTGAATATGGGTTAACAGTGTTAAATGTGCTGACATGTCGCTGAGCACCCTAAATTAACAACAGATCCTAATTTATCCTTCAAGTAAACAAAGTGGTCCAATTTTACCCTCACCTAATGGTCAATGACGTTTGACCGTTTAAAAACTTTGTGTAATTGCATATTGACCCCATATATTATTTTTATTTATATTTTTGTCCCTATAGTTTTCTTCATTTTTCATTTTAGTCCATGTAGTTCAAAACAAGAGGTTTTATCCCTCAAGTTTGATTCCGTTAGCACAGTTAGTCCCTATATTTAATAAGGATTTGAATATGGGTTAACAGTGTTAAATGTACTGACATGTCGCTGATGATATTAATTCTGATGACATTGTTAGATTACTAGAAAATTGATGTGGTCAAATAAAATATAATTTTTTAACTTTTTAAAATCTAAAATTTATATTTTTAAACTATAGGGACTAACTGAGCTAACGAAATCAAATTTGAGGGATTTAAACCTTTTGTTTTAAACAACAGGGACCAAAACAAAAATTGAACAAACTATAGGGACCCAAATATAAATAAGAATAATATATGGGGTTAATGTGCAATTTCGTGAAGTTTTTAAACGGTCAAGCGTCATTGACTGTCAGGTAAGGGTAAAATGGACCACTTTGGTTACTTGAAGGGCAAATTAGGGCTCGTTGTTAATTTACGGTGCCCAGTGGTCCACGGCGGTTACTTAAAGGGCAAATTAGAGCCAATACTCTTTGTAAAATTATAAAATGGCTCTAAACCAAATCTAGAAGTCTTATATGAGAATATATGCAGCAGAGTATCGATGTGAAATTGCAAATCATTTCCAAGGAAACAAGATCCATGTATTGTGATAAGCCACCATTCTCTTTTGGTTTGATGCTATATGGTCACTTTGGTTTTTTCTAATTTTGTGTATGAGTGAATGTAATGGAATGTTATTTATCTCAAGATATTTGAACTCCTTTTTCCCATTCTTTCAAATAGCTAACCACTTAAAACCCTAGCCCCATTACAAGCCATGAAAAGTCCTCTTGATTTTGAACTTATGCGCTAAAAGTTTAAAGTGGAGAAGAGTGAAGAAAAGAATGAGAAATTTGAAAAATGACAGCATATTCATGATTTGAGGTTATTGCAAAAGGACTAGAGAACTTGGAAGAATTCCCTATTTCCCTTAACCTCATCACACACACACCTACTCATTGAATCTTGAAAAGCTTGTTTTTAATGTAACGAAACATTTATCATTGCATACATCCTATGTTTTCCATACATCAAATAGTGATGGCAACATATGAGAACAAGTATTTCAATCAAAGTAAAGTGAACTTATAGTCAACTCCGGAATTGTTTTTGAAAATTTGCTTGAGGACAAGCAAGAACTTAAGTTTGGGGGAGTGATAAACTCCATAATTTCACACATTTCATCTCTATTTCCTTCTAGTTCACACTCTTTTTTATGATACATAGATAACAAAATACACAAATACTAATAGAAAGTGATTCAAATAGAAAATCATTATTTGTGTGAAATTTGGAGTTTAATGCTTGTATATTTGAGACATGGAAACTCATCAACCCTCTTTCTAGCTTGTGTAGGAAGAGGTGGACATGTATTAGAAGCTCGATGAGACCCAAGTGATACAACAAAGGAGAAAAAGGAGCAAAGGAAAGCAAATCATAAATCCTTAGAAAAGCTGCATGCCACTGATGCCAACTGGCAAGCAACCGACCTGCCGTCTCTGGAATCTCACCAGTGGCTCGCCAACCGGCGAGCAACTAGCGAGATCACTTCGCAGCTGCGCGTTTTGGTCAAATTCTCAGAATATAAAAAGGGAAAGTTGGGCATTTTCGAGGAGAGGCTGAAAAACACGAAAGAACACACATTTAGGGCACTTCTTTGGAGTCTTGAAAAGATTGAAGAACTTGGGATCTCTTGGGAATCAAGTGGGGAAGCTTGAAGAGATTTGGGCATTCTCCATTTGTGGTTATATCTTTCTCCCTCTTCTTCACCTCTCTTCAATGAACTCTCTCATAGTTTTAGGGTTTGTTTTATTTACATTTATGTGTAACTAAAACCCAAATCTAGGGTTGTTATGAACCTATTTATGGATTGAACCATCTACTCTCTCTTTCTTTAAGTAATTAATGAAGTATATGTATAGTTTTTATCTTGCTCTCTATTTGTTTTAAGTGTTTGATCACCACTTACTTAGTTAAATGAAATATGACTTGAGAAAGTGTATTTTGTTTTAGAACTTGGATAAAAACATGTTGAACTTGAAGTTTATGGTTTTAATTGGATGGTTTGTTGATAACATAGAGATATAGTTATTGACCTAACATAGTCATAATTAGGGTGGTTGAGGAAAATAACTTGCATTTATTGTGACAAGAGATTGTGCAATAAATGCTAGCATAAATTTGATCTTGACTTGAGAAAGCTTTTTCAAATGATTTTGAACCCTAGGCACATATTTTCATTTAATCACTTAAAAGGAGAGGGAAACCTTGTTTCATGTAGTAAATAGGGGATTAGCAACCCTAGGCGTTAATTATCATTGTCAACTCGTGTTTGAAACTCCAACTTTCTTTGCATTCAAATTTATAACTCTTTTCTTACTTAAACAACAAATTCTCAATATGTTGTTACTTAAAGTTATTAATGATATAATTAGCGCTAATCACGTTGTTTAAACAACTATCTCTGCGGAACGACACTTTTTACTATACTACTTTTGACGACCCGTATGCTTACGGAAGCGCTTCATTTCCGCGTTAAGTCATGAGCCTATTTCGATAAATTTATAATGTCCTTACTTTTTTTATCAGCAATGTCCTTACCTTTTGTATCAATTTGAATTACTCATGTATTCAAACTATATCCATAGTTCCATACATTTAAATCAATTTAACGAGTCTTTTATTGTGACAAATCATTTTTTAGCATATGACAAATCATATGATTCATGCCATTGAATATGATACCATATAATTAATGTCTGTCAATCTATTAACGTAAATTTTTATTTGTTTTTCACATTTAATCAAGTATTATACCTAAAAATCACGAAATAACTTAGGATTACAATGAGATTATAGAAAAAAAGGAAATTCATTATACTAATACTTATAGTATTATTGAAATGCATTGATTCGATTCGGTATCTTTTTCCATATAAATAAAACCCGTGCCTACATTATCAAGTATATATCGAATAAATTAAATTATTGTGAAAACATGGAAGAGAAATATTATTGTAATTCACTATCAAAAAGCATATCATTGTAATTCAAAGAGTATTTTGTAAGGTATTGATTGTTATTAATAAGCTATTTTAAAATCTTGGTGAGCGCCTGAGCGGATATATTAATGGAGATAAATAAAAGAGAAAATACTATTTTGATTATTTTTCAAATTTGTGAATGGTCTAAAAGGTCAAAGGAATGTGTTTTCTATTAAATGTTGTTTAGAAATATGTTCCTTTATTTAATGGACTTTTACCACTATTTCCTGAAATATGGTTGTTATATAATTAAAGTATAATTTGCATATTCATTGCAATCAATTTGATTTTTTTCATATTTGGGTTATAGGTCATTTTGGCCACCAAACTATTTTCAAAGCATAAATTTGACCTACAAACAATAAATGATCTCATATTGGTCAATGAAAAATAAAAATGGTCCATATTAGCCACTAGACCAATGGAAAAATAAATAAAATACCCTTAACTAATTTTTTCTCCTCACCCACACCCCCCCACGGCCCCACTTACTCTCTCCCCACCACAAACTCTCTATCCCTCACACACGGGTTGTGATTCCATGCTCATCGCCCATGTTACTCATCACCTTCTCATCACCACAAATACACACAAAAATATAAGCACATGGTGGGTCCCATAACCTCTCTCCTAGTGGGGCCCACCATGTACTTATTCATTTGTGTATATTTATATTTTATAGTGATGAGAAGGGTGATGAGATGAGCATAGAATCAAAAGCCCCTCACACACACCTTCTCCTTCTCTCTCTCTATCCCCCTCTGCATTTTTACAAGACTGGTTGACATATCCCTTCACGGTCTCTATAACACTCTCGAAGACTAGCACTGCAATATTTTCTGCTCATGAATATCATGACATTGATTAATTGATTCTAGGAGATTCAGCTACAACAATAAATTTTCTACAAAGATTTCACATAAAACTAAGATTACTCTGATCTGGAATGTCATAGTCTGATTAATTCATATAAGTAGGAGCTAGGGAGAAGTAAACGTCATATTAATTCAATGAAGTAGACGAGATTTGAAGCGTACATGCCCGAGACTGGGAAAACGATGGAGGATCCAATGAGATTGTTAGCGGTGGAAGGGTGTGATTTTTTGGTGAGACTGGATTCAAAGACGATGGAGAAACAGAGGGGGAAAAAGAAAACAACCCCAGGAGGAAGAATAAGAGAGACGTTGGGATTGGACGGTTGACGAGGCGGGGGCGAGTAGATGGTGGAGTTGGAGGAATGCTTTCTGAGGATTGAGATGAGGGAGTATAATGAAAGGCTAAGTCTATGATAAAGGAGAAGGAGAATGAAGAGTGCACAGAGAGAAGAATAGCCCATTTCAAATGAAGAATGCAGAGAGGGAGAAGGAGAAGCTGTGTGTGAGCTATGAGGGAGAGTTTGTGGTGGAGAGAGAGTATGTGGGGCCGTGGGGGGTGTGGATGAGGAGGAAAAAATTAGTTAAGGGTATTTTAATATTTTCCAGTGGTCCAGTGGCCAATATGGACCATTTTTATTGTTCATTGGCCAATATGAGACCATTTATTGTTTGTAGGCCAAATTTATACTTTGAAAATAGTTTGATGGTCAAAATGACCTTTAATCCTTCATATTTTTATGTTTGATAAAGGTCTTTTCGTTCAGAAAAGTTGCTTCCATTAATTTTGATAAACAAATACGTGATTATGTGCCATAGTAAAGCGAATGTATGAACAAGACACTAGCTTTGTATCAATAACTAACAACTAATCATATTTTGGAAGGGTTGAAGGTTATATTGAGAGCACTTGAAATTTTACATGCATTATACATCATTTTTAAGTTATTTTATTAGGAGTATTCCTTAATATTACATTATGAAGGGGATTTAGAGGACAATATTTTAAGCGACTAGGCAGATATTTTAAGAGTGGCGGGGTTTTTGAAAATACTTATTTTGGAATGGTGGGGACTTATTTTTATAGTAGTTTAATTATTAAATTATAAATATAAATTAATTATTTCCCTAAATTGGTTCACTAATTATGACATGTGGTAAAATTTATTTTTATCTTATTTTTATTTAGAAATATTCCAAAATACTACATAATGAATGGCAATTCATGACAATATTTTTAAGCAAATACATATACATATTTTAGGGGTGATAGGTTTCTAACAATGTATATTTTAGAAGGGTGAATGATTTATTTTCATATTAGTTGAAGTATTAAATGTAAATGTAATATAAGTATTGCATTAACAAAAATTTTTAACGGTGATAAACAGATGTATTTTAGTGGAAATATAATATTTTTATGTAATATAAGTAAATATTTTTACAAAAAATTTCCACTCACACAACATAAGTATTGCACCGTACTTTAGGGGAAAGTATTTTTGAAGGTTATAAATATATATATTTTAGGGGTGTGTTTTTATTGTAAGATATATTTGAAAGGTGCGAAACTCATTTCATGGTAATTGAAGTACTAAATGTGATATAAGTTAATTTTTTCTGATTTTTTCATTGACATAACATAAATACTGTATCGTAAATGGGGAAGGATCCGAGGGCAATATATTTTTAGTATGAACATAAATATAGAGTCTCATCATGAATGAAAAACTCATATACAAATATCCCACCTTCATTCTTACCATGACCATAACACTTCAAAACACAACCATTTCTTTGAATCATATAATCAAATCAAACATGTATCATCCAACATTAGTCATCGCTGCTATAATCTTCCTCTCATTCCTCTTCATTCTAAAACATCACCGGAAACAGAGCAGAGATGGCCGGAATTTGAGACAGCCACCGCCAAGTCCACCGGCTCTGCCCATAATCGGTAACATCCATTTATTGGGTAAACTCCCCCACCGTGACCTTCAATTTTTGGCAGCAAAATATGGAGCCATCATGTCCTTTTGGTTCGGACAAGTACCGGCGGTTATAATTTCCTCATCTGAAGCTGTAGAAGCGCTTCTCAAAACAAATGACATCTTATTCGCCAGCCGTCCTAGACTTCCAGGCAGTGAGATCATTAGTTATGGATCAAAGGGGATGGTATTTTGTGAGTATGGGCCTTATTGGAGGAACATGAGGAAACTGTGTACGTTGCATCTTCTTAGTGTTTCAAGGGTCGAGTCTTTTGCTCCTCTGAGGAGGGAGGAGCTGTGGGTGGCGGTGATGTCTCTTGAGGAATCTGCGGCGGCGCGTGAGGTTGTGGATGTTAGCCACGTGGTGTCAGGGCTTGTGGAGAATATTGTGTATAAGATGGTATTGGGTTGTACTAAGAGGGAAGACCTGCTTGATTTGAAGGAGCATATTCATGAGGGGCTGAGGCTCACGGGAGCTTTTAATCTTGCAGATTTTGTGCCTTGGCTTGGTCGATTTGATCTTCAGGTATAAAATAATCTTCCTTATTACTCCCTTATAAGAGTTAGCCGCAAGAAAAAAACATGTGAAAGCTAATAGTTGTAAAATAGGAAAATATGTATTAAATGATGAGATAATGTGTGATGAAATCTTATATTTTCGACCAAAATCATTTAAATTTGGTTTTTTATATTAAGGACCGGAGGGAGTAACTTGAATTTATTTTTAATGTGTGATATATGACAAATTCACTATATGTCATGGATTAAGACAATTTGGGAAAATTAATTCTTTGACATCTATTGTTTTGGTTTTTCGATAAAAAAAGATATCTATTGTTTTGGTTTTGATCTTAACTAATTCCATAAGATTTACTTCATATACTCCATTTCATGGTTTTGATTCATTATAACTCCGTCGCCGAACTTTAAATTATTGCAACACAATTAACATATTTTAAACATTTGATAAATTAACTTACAACATTTTGCTATTTATTATGATTCTATTTTTTTTCTTTTTTTGCCCAATGATTCTACTTTTTTTAGCAACATAGCACTTTGCAACTAGCCTTTATATTTTGCAAATGTTTTCTAATCCTAAATGTTAGGCCCTCTGACTGAAAGTTATTAATATTGATTGAATACAATTAAACCACTAAATCAAAATATATGGCACATGTATTTTTCAATATTTTAAAATGATTAATTTAAATCTTTAAATTCTCTAAAAAATTCTAGGAGTCTTATACTCGGGAGGGGTTGAATTAACATAGTATATGGACTTGGTAGAACTGAGATTAAGTCCAAAAATTGAAAGATTATAACTAAATTTTAAAACAATAGACACTAAAGGAATGACATTGAATCAAAATATATAGACTTAATTTGTAAGGAGTTAAAACTTCAGATTGAAGGGGGGAAAATTAGTTTTCCCTAAATTTATATAAAAACTTATTAAGAACCTGTTTACTTTAACTTTTGAGAATATCTTCTCATAAAATAATTGTATAAAATTTTTAGATAATATATTTTTTTGAAAATGACTTCCAATAAAAGGAGAGTTTGGATTATTTCCAATCAAACATGCTTTTTCAATTTTTTTAGTGTTTGATTGACCTTTTCTCGGACAAACTTTTGAACCCAAACTACTTAGGTTGGAAAAAGTAAGTCAATTGACCTTCCATGGATATTTTTTTAATTGTTCACAACTTTCCTAAGTGATCCCTCTACTAAAGAAAATTAATAGTAAACAGGAGAGGGATGGTAAGGATGAGGGGATATGTTTAGAGTACATTAGTAATATCACTTGATTTTAACTAGTTTAATTGACATTCTTAATATGATTAAATTGCATGCATAGGTCTTTAAGAACAAAGTAGTAGTAGTATGCATCAAATGGAGTCACTTTGCTGAGACTACAGAGTTTAGACAAATGTAGTGATTACTATTTAATGTCATTATCATATCAATCAATTATAAAACAATATAACGATGGATCTAAATCAAAGTTGTGCTATTTCAGGGGATAAAACGAGCCTTGAAAAAAACCAGTAAAGCCCTTGACATAATACTAGAGAAGATAATTACTGAGCATGAAGAGGCTATTAACAAACCAAAGGAGCGAGAAGACTTCATAGATATAATGCTTTCATTGATGCACAACAATGTGGACGGACAAAACTATGGAATTGAAAGAACAAACGTTAAGGCTGTTGTAATAGATATGATTGCTGGAGCACTCGAAACCTCTACCTCTACCATTTTGTGGGCCTTATCTTCACTAATAAAGCATCCAAGGGTCATGAAAACACTTCAAGAAGAGATAGAAAGTGTGGTTGGAAGGAACAAAAAGGTGGAAGAAAGAGATTTAGGAAAGCTTCCTTATTTGGATATGGTCATTAAAGAAACATTGAGGTTATACCCTGCAGGATCATTAGTCCCTCGAGAGTCAACAGAAGATACAATGGTTAAAGGTTACTACGTGAAGAAAAACACTCGAACTTTTATCAATTTGTGGGCACTAGGAAGAGATCCTAAGATGTGGTTCAATGCTGAACAATTCTGTCCAGAGAGGTTTTCTGACAAGAATCACGACTATAGAGGACTTGACTTTGAGTTCATGCCATTTGGATCTGGTCGCAGAGGATGTCCTGGGTTAAACTTGGGTTTAATTACAGTTAAATTAGTTTTTGCTCAATTGGTTCATTGCTTTGATTGGGAGCTTCCATGGGGACAGGATTTGAATGACTTGGACATGAGTGAGAGATTTGGTTTGTCACTCCCAAGAGCCAAGAACTTGTTTGCGGTTCCAACATCTCGCATTAAGTCCCATTAAAATTGTTTTAGTAAGTATAAGGATGTGAGTTTTCGTAAATTATAAAATGACTCTATAACATATGTCTTATATGAGAATATATGCAGAGTATGGATGTGAGATTGCGACACATTTCATAGGAAACAAGGTACGATAATCTATTTAAGTAGTGGGATGCTATACTTAGTGAAAGAGATTCATCTATGTATCGTGATAGTCGTTCTTTTTTGTTTGAAGTTATAGTGTCACTTTGGTTTTTTTTAGTCTTAATCTCAAGAATCAGGGGAAAATATGGTATTGTATGTCTCACAATTACCTATTTTTAACGTTGTTCAAGGTTATTTGCACAAGCTAAATCCTTTGGATTTAGGTAATTTTTTTAATGCCTATAAGTGCATTTTATCTCTTCCTCCCTGCGCCAAAGTTATTCACTTGCTTTATATTCTTGACTTACAAACTCAAACCTCTGTTTTTATACGTGTGAGATACTCGAGTATATGGAATTGCGAAGTTAACTTAAATTTGAACACAATGGGAAAGACCTATGATGTTTGTAGTCTCAAGTATTTGAATAACTCTTTCAAGCGTACTCAACTTAATTAACATTAACATGCATATTCCATACTACATATTATGCTAACAGCTTTTATAACCAACCCACTCCAATTTTACAATATTCATATCTCATTAACAAATACTCCAGAATTCCTTTTTGGAATTTCAAGACAAGTTTGAATCTAACTTAGTTCTTTGTTTAGCTATATATGTTCTTCCAAACCACAACTAAGCAAACCCTAAGTGTTGCACACCACTTAGCATAAATAACCACAAGTTAAATTTACAACTATAATAAAATTAAGGGTAAAGGTGCAAAAATGAGTTCAAACTATTACGCCAGGAGCACGTAGGGGTAACAGGTATTTCCGGCTCAATTATGGGACTGAAGAATAAATATTGGTGCAATATAGGTAACGTCGTTTAGTTTGACCGACGTTGACCGTTAAAAGCTGACGTGGCGGGGAAATAATTTTTGTTGACGTGGCGTGCTTATGTGGCAATTTTTGCTGACGTGGCGTGCTTATGTGGCAACTTTTTCCCATTGTGCCGTGCTTATGCGGCAACTTTTTGCTGACGTGGCATGCTTATGTGGTGTGCCACATCAACAAAAAAATTATTTCCCCCGTCACGTCAGCTTTTTATGGTCAACGTCGATCAAACTAAACGACGTTACCTATATTGCACCAATATTTATTCTTTAGTCCTAAAATTGAGTCCGGAATACTTATTGCCCCTACGTGCTCCTAACGTAATAGTTTGAACCATTTTTGCACCTTTACCCTAAACATTGATTAAAAAGAGAAAATGATGTTCAAGCATCAATTCATACAATGCTTCAAAATAAATCTAGAATATGAAAATTAGCTACACATACTAGAATTAAAATATCCAGCAAATACCACAGTACAGAAATTAAAGAGTGCATACAAGAAATAGAGAGAAATAAGAAGGGAAAAAAGAAGACCACCAATTGATAGTGAAATCTCCAAGCATCTTTTTCTTCTCCAAACCCCAACTCATATGGTTAATTATTATCCCTCTTGTATCTTGTAACCTTTAATTAACTCTTCTCCTGATTGCTTTAATGTTTATATATGTGTTAACCTAGGGTTCTACAATACTTGAAAACGCTCTGTCGAGTCATCAAGAACAAGTGTTTAATTCCATTAATCATGCAATCTCTTGTCACAATTAATAAAACTTAATTTCTAAGTTTCAACCCTAATGTGGCTATGTGAGGCTAATTAGTATATGTCTATCTTATTAACAAAATCATTCATTTGTCATGCAAACTTCAAGTTCTCACACTATTTTACTCAAGTTCTACATTTAACCTAACTTTGTCAAGTCATAAGTCAAATGAGCACATCAACTAAATGGTGATCAATCACTTAGAAGCATTAGGGCTAGAGTAAAATAAACACATAATATATGTACATTAATCACAAAACGATAGGAGTTTTAAAGAGTTACTCCATACAGGGGTTCAAAATAATTCTAGATAAATGGACTTAACTACTCATAATCAAATATAAACTACAATACCAAATGAGTAAAGAGTCATAAATGCTCACAAGATAGGACGAAGAAAATGAAAAGGAAACCAAAGGGAGGAGTTTTAAATGTCTTCAATGCTCTCCACCAAACTTCCAAGCTTCAAATCTTCAAACCCCAAACAAAAGCCAAGCCAAAGAACCAAGAAGAATGAGTTTTTGGAGCCCTAGAACACGCAAAATTCAGCCTCCATTTTTTCCTTTGAGCTCCCTTTTTATTGCTTCAGAATTTTCGTTTTCAGCCCACCAAAATGCAGAGTTTTACTTTTGTTCGTTGCCTGTTAGTTGCACGACGAATGCCCAACGAACAGATAAGAGACAGGGAAGAAACATCATTCGTTGTCCCTAAGTTGTGTAGCGAAACCTCAACGAACAACCGCGAGAGATTTTCCTATTTCCTCTTGTGTCCCGTCCCTTGCTTCACTCTTTAACTTTTCCTATATTTTTCTTTGTAAATCCATGTTTTCTTTAGCCCTTTTCACTTGTTCACCTCTTGCTACAAACGAGAAAGAGGGTTGATGAGCTTCAAAAAATAACTTTCACACACATATCACTCCAAATTTCACCAAAATATCTATCTTTCAATTTTGTTCTTTCCTATGTGTATTCATATCTTTCTTAATTATTTACCACCAAAAATCATATACATTCAAGTGAAATTGAGAAGGAATATGTGAAATTATGGAGTTTATCAGTTGGGTTTCTTTGTCATTCACTGAGGCTGAACATATTGTCGCTGCAAATTATATATATGTGCTCAAGTATTATGATTGAAAAACCAATTAAGATATTTGGGATTGGAATTTCCTAAGGTGTCTATCCTATGTGACAACACCTGTACAATAAGCTTGGCCAAGAATCTAGGTCACCATATAAGAACCAAGCATATCGATGTGAAACATCACTTCATCAAAGTTCATGTTCTAAAAAAAGGTATGACAATGGAATTCATCCTTGTACATGAGCAAATTGCTTATATTTTCACTAAGCCTGCATCGGTACAGAACAATTCATATAGAGGAGAACTGGGGATAGTAAATCCCAACGAATTGTAACTACGTGTAATTTCAATCATTCATTCTCATTTTTGTTTCAATCATATGTTTTATTGTGATGATGATGATCTCTAACTTAGGCATCATAGAGCCAAAATCAAATTTTGCTAGTCCTGTGACTCTCTAAGATAAGATTGCAAAGATCCACCCTACTGGATTGTGCATGATATTTATGCCACTAATTTTGAAGAATTAACATGTCATTTGATGCATTATAGTGGGAATTAGGTGTATTATTTGGAGTGAGAGTTCATAATGTTAGAAATAGTTGCATTTATATATTTAAGGGTAAAGGTGCAAAAATGGGTCTAAACAATTACACCAGGAGCACATAGGGGTAAGAAGTATTTTCGGTCTCAATTCTGGGTCTGAAGAATAAATATTGGTGCAATATAGGGTACGCTGTTAATGTTGACCAACGTTGACCGTTAAACGCTGACGTGGCGGGGGAAATAAGATTTTAGGCTGACGTGGCATGCTTATGTGACAATATTTTTCTGAGTGTGTGGGGCCCACATAATTTAAATTAATAAAAAAAATATAAAAACATCCCCGCAACTATTTTTTATTTTTTTTTATTTTTTTATTAATTTAAATTATGTGGGCCTCACACACTCAGAAAAATATTGCCACATAAGCATGCCACGTCAGCAAAAAATCTTATTTCCCCTGCCACGTCGGCATTTAACGGTCAACGTCGGTCAACATTAACGGCGTACCCTATATTGCACCAATATTTATTCTTCAGACCCAGAATTGAACCCGAAAATACTTCTTCCCCCTATGTGCTCCTGGCGTAATTGTGTGGACCCATTTTTGCACCTTTACCCTATATTTAATTGCGTATATTAGGCAACTAAGTGCTTTCATTGCAACTGAACTTTCCATACCTCATTTTTATCCTACTCATCAATGTAGTGGTAAAGAAAGAGAACTAGATCAAAGGAAGTTGAAGAAAAGATGAAGTAGGAGTTTAGCTAAAGAACGCTTAAAAAAGATTGAAGGTCATGTCTTCCAACGACCTTTGCACCGGCCTTCAGATGTTAAAAGGTCGTGGCTCTTAGTTGCCATCACAATGGCCATTGCGAAAACTGATATATATATATATAATATATATATATATATATATATATATATATATATATATATATATATATATATATATATGCTTCGTAAAAGACACGTTTTGAAAATCCTATAATTGCACCTGAACTACAAGTGAGTATTTTTTTTACACCTCGCGAAATTTAAGTATTAGAAATGCTTCTTAGGGCAAAGTTTAGTATCATTTTTGCACCTTCCCATTTTATATTATCTGTAAACCAACTGCACTCTAATTTATGGTGAAAAGTTTTTGCAAATTATGTTGAGATATCATGATGACTTTACGAATATTTTTTTGGCATAATTTACATTTGGAAATGTGGAAGAGTGATACTTATTTTAAACTGACTGGTTTATATTGAAAGTGTTGTGGGCGTACATATCCTATTATTTTGTTTTTTCTTCCAATTCACGTAACTAATTTTTTATTGTTTCTCATCAGCAGAAAATTAATGGGTTCGAAGATTGGACGCTATATTTTCGCTTACTAAATTATAGGCAACATGATCAACACAAATACTGTTGTCAAAGTAATCTTATTTTTTGAAATAAAAGTAAATTATCTAATAAGCCTTTTTCTAATATAATGTGAATTCTCCTTTCAACTATTGTTACTATGTTACACCTACTTTTGTATTACTCCATTCCTAAATATAAGAGATAGTTTACTTTTTTGGAGAATTTTTAGAAGTTATAGTTATATATGTTACTTAAAATTGATTTTAATTTTTTTTTCTCTAAAATAGTTTTATTTGACATATAAGCTAACATGTATGATCTAATAATATAAAAAAATAAATTATAATTAAATGGTACATTTCGCTAATTTGTTTTTTTAAAAAAATCAATTATCTCTTATACTAAGGCAATTTAATCAATTGATAGTTTTCAAAAATATAAGAATTTAAATAAATTAAAACTTTTATTCAACAATGAAATACTGTAGAATAAAGAAACAACCTAATAATTGGTGCATTAATGATAATTGACATTTTGAATTGCATCATTCCATTCCACCTAGAGAAGATGACTCATTCTTGAAGAAAAAGCCAGCTTTTTTAAATGGGAAAAAACATAACAAGGAATCTAAAACATTCAATGACCTAATGTCCTTATTTCATGGAATTATAAATTAAAAGACTCAAATAAAATAAAATGCAATCAAATTTGATGGTTCAGTTAAAAAAAATCAGTTCAAAAAAAATCAAATTTGATGGTTATTGACTTGTCCAACTTGTCACTTTTGCATATCCTCCAAAGGCACATGCTTGTCACATGCATTTCAAGTGATTTCTTCAATATAGACACCACATAGGTCTTAGACATCATCTTGTTGGGCTTCTAACATTATGACCACCTTTTGGGCTCTTGTTGGACGTGTTAATGGCTGACTCTTTAATGTAATTGGGCTCCAAATCTTTGAGATCTCTTATGAAACAATTCAAAGTCTCCTTCATCACTTTTGTCCTTGCTCTTGTCATTGGGCGTCCAATACCTTTTAATGGATCTTTTAGAAAGTTGGTCATCCATCCTTCATCATTGTCTATGACATGATCTTCGTCAACCAAGAGTATGAATCTCATAATGGAACATGAACATTTGAAATACATGATTTTAATGGAACAGAAAAAACATGTTTTTTCTGACATTCTAGAAAAATAACGAAGAATATTCATATAGTAGTATTTAGGAACCCATAAAAATAAAAAGCATATTTCTCATGATGATTGGCATTTTCATAAAAACATAGTAAACATCATACATGGAGTGAAAAACTATTTTGAAGTCGTACCTCGATTCCAGCCTTAAAAACTTTTTAATGATGTCAATGAAGGAATTCACCTGCCCAACGAGTGTTCCCAGATCCCAGAGCTTTGAACTAGAACCCAAAGTCAAGCAAAGTTCCTGTAAGTCAAACAAGAAAAACAAAGTAGACTGTGTTAAAAAAAACAAGAAAAATACAAGTTCATATACATGTATTAAAAAAAACATGTATAGAGACGTATATAAAAATCATGCTTATTTATACACATAGTAAACTTTTTATAAGCAAGAGCACCCAATGTATGAAGTACATCTCATAATGGCACATGAACATTTGAAAGACATGATTTTAAAGGAACAGAAAAACATGTTTTTTCTAATATTCTAGAAAAACAAAGAAGAATATTCAAATATTTAAGAACCCATAAAAATAAGGGCGAAGACCGAAAAATGACACATAACTATTGAGCAAGGAACAAAAATAGTACATAACTATTTCAAGGTACAAAAATGATACCCAACTTTTATCATGTGATCAAAAATGATATTTTCACCTATATGACAATAATATTAGATATGAAAAGTCTAAAATGCTCTTATAAATTGATCGCTGCACGGTAAAAGTTTATTTCATTATAAGGGCATTTTGGGCATTTCATGTCTAATATTATTGTCATATTAGTGAAAATATCATTTTTAATCACATGGTAAAAGTTTGGTATCATTTTTGTACCTTGGAACAGTTATGTACTATTTGTGTTCCTTGGCCAATAGTATTTATAATTTTTGGGCATTCGCCCTAAAAATAAAAAGCCAATTTCTCATGATGATTGACATTTTCATAAAAACATATTTAGCATGATACATGCAGCGAAAAACTATTTTGAGGTCCTTCCTCAATTTCAGCTTTAAAAACCGTTTAGCTCTCATGCCAATGAAGGAATTTACCTGACCAATGAGTGTTCCCGAATCCCAGTGCTTCGAACCAAAACCCAAACTCAAGAAAAAACATAGTGATAAAAACTTTAACATAGACTCAAGAATAACAGATGATTCAACTCATGCAAACTGAATTAATATAACTAGATTCAACAGTGAAAAGGAAAGCCAAAGAATGCAATGACTAAGTGAATAGCAACTGAACGAGACACCCCTATTTATAGTGATAGAAGAGTCGTTATGAAATGCAGAATGTCACCCCAAATTGTCTCTCATTAATGTGACAATAAGATATATTGCTTGATTTGATTTCCATCCATATCAATTATTATTAATCACACATTTATGCTGATTTGTCAACTCTTTCCTTTCCTGTAGGCAATCAGACAGTCCGGTCCATCGGCGCAAATCCGACGATCAAATATTTCCAACAAGAGCTATAAATGAACTCCTTGTGATCGTTGTTAGAAGATCAAGTTAACTTATATGGAGGGATCAAAGACGAAGCTAAATCACTACATATACACACGTGCGCGCGCACACACATATTAATAATTTTCTCCAAACATTTACATGACCTTTAAATTAATGTGTATGTACCTAATATTATACTCCATTACTCAGTTCAAAATATATATGATATATTTCAATGGGTGAGCTTGGTTCAAGATGTAAAATATCTTTATAACTGTTGTGGGTTTTTCCGAATTATCCCTATTAATACTCTTCAATTATAAACAAGCAAGAAGGAGATCGAAGATGCAATTTCGACTAACTTAAATAATATCTTTAATCTCATCTAATTAGATAAATAAATCTTATGGATAGAGTATCATGTAATATATGTTATAGTAAAATGTTTTATTTGATATAATTTATCTCCCCAAATAAAGTGAACTTAATCTTCCAATAATCAGGAAACGGTGGAGTACTAAAATAGTTGTCACATTTTTTTCGTTAGTTGGACTATTTCCTTTTCTATGAAAAATTGTGTAATGATAAGGGTAAATGTTGAACAGATAGAATTAAGGTCTCAATCCAAATCAAATTTATCCAAATGCTTTTTCTAGTGTAGGATCTTTGGTGTATCTAGAGTTGGATTATAATCCAATTACATTATACAAATTAACAACAATAACAACGAAGTCTTACTCCACTATTTTGAGTCGACTACATGGACCATACGTCGTTATTGTACTTTAATTTATCAATAACAAAATAGTTAGATATATTGTTCACCAATAAACCTTCACTACAAAAAATAGTGAATTAACCACGGAAGTTAGCAACGCTTGAAGATGAAATTTTGTGACAAAATGAGAGATGTTGTGGCTAATTAATTCTTACCAATAACCCATTTTAGGATAGATTTTGTGGTTAATTCTCTTTTTGTATAGTGCTTGTTCTATAGTTCACTTAGGCCTCTCTCTTCCTCTTTTAACCGGGTTCTAAACTATTTGGTCTACCCTTCTTAGTGAAGCACTTAATGGTGTTCTTTTAACATGTCCAAACTACTATAACACAATCGATTTTATATCATTCTTACTAATAGGAGTCACTCTAACTTATTCTCGTATATGACGATTTCATGTTTTATCACTTATTGTGTGTCCACATATCCATCTTAATATTTTTATTTCAACTACTCTATTTTATGTACATGTAGATAAAAAAAAGACCGGAGACTATGGGGAGTTATTATTTATAACCCAAAAAGTTTCCTTATAAGTCCCATCTATATATATTTAAGCGGAAGTTACGATGTTTTATGATTTTTTTCATTTTCAATTATAGAGGGGAATCTACCACAATTATCGTGTTACATTAGTTAGTATTTGCACAACAACTCCGCCTAAATATGTTTAAACTTTAACCCACCGAAGATGGAAGGGTATTTCCATACATTTAAAATAAGGGTTAAAGTGCAAAAATGCTCAAGTAATTGTCATCAAGGTTCAAAAACACCCATGTAAAACTTTTTGGAGCAAAATTGTCCATCAAATTTCAAAACTGGGACGAAAATGCCATCACAATTGATTTTTTGACTTTTCACTCATCATCCTTGTCGCATCATCATCAAATAAAGGCAAATAAATACATAAGTCTGCCACATGTTTTAGTGACATGAATCTGCAGAAGATGATGCGTCAAAAATCAAAAATTAACTGTGTTGGACATTTTTGCCCAAATTTTGAAATTTGATGGACAATTTTGCTCAAAAAAACTTTACATGGGTATTTTTGCACCTTCATGAAAATTACATGGGCATTTTTGCACTTTAGCCCTTTAAAATAAGGGGGAGCCAAATCACCAATTCCTTTTATCATAAAAAACTAGATTTATTTAGTGCCAAATTGTACGTTGACTTTGTTTTCCTTATCCTCTGGTGATGAATCTTTGAATTTGTATGGTTTTTATATGCTAAATTTGAGACAATTAAGATAGTAGAAATGTAATTTTATCCAAGTGTGCTTATTAATGTCTAAAATCCTTAGGTAAAAATAATAAAAAAAAGAGTATATATATATCTATATATATATATATATATATATATATATATATATATATATATGTCAATTTAAGAAAAGCATCAAATATATAAATAAAAATTGAAAAAAGAAATTATTTATTATTATTATTGTTAGTAGTATCATTATTATTTTGAATTTTGATTTTGTTCCTCATGGAATCAGATGAGGGACGTGGCAATAATAAAATGGACCAATAATGAAGAAGCACGTGTACGACTCTTTGGAATGGATGAGAGAGGAGATTGAAAGTGAGGAATTAAAAGGGAAATGCAGTGAGGAAGCTGCGAAGAGAGGGTCGAGATTCTCTCATAATCCCTTCCCTCATAATCTCTCCTTTTCCTCTCTCACACTTACATTGCTTCTTATATTAGACAGTTAGATTTATTTGAGAGCTCATAATTTGCCACTTGTACAATTAAAAATAAAAAATTGTATTATATTATAAAATAAATGAAGCACTTTTAATTTTTTTATTTTTGAAAACTTTTTATCATAAAAATTTTCAAATATCTAGGCATATTTCATTTCAACAGAAGGATCTATTAAATATACAGACTTATCCAGTTAATTGTAAAATCTTATCCAGTTAACTCTAAAATAATTTTACAATTAACTGGTTAAGTCTGTATCTCTAATAGATCTATCTGTTGAAATGAAATAGGTCTAGATAGTTGAAATTTTTTATGCTAAAAAATTTTCAAAAATAAAAGAATTAAAAGTGCTTCAATTATTTTATAATGTTTTTATTTTTAATGGTACAAGTAGCAAATTAGGAGCTCCTACATAAATTTGAATGGACCAATATAAGAAGCCATGTGAGTGTGAAATTCCGACCCCTTCGCATTTGAAGCTGAAAATTGGGTGTTTATTTCTTAATATTTGATGACGTGGCAAGATTGTGTGCATTCATATCAATTTAACGGTTGTGATTTTAAGATTCTGAGGCTTCTGAGAAACACGCCGCTGAGAGAACCTGAACCCGCGAAGAGAGAGGCGAGGAAGAGAAAAAGAAATGTGAGGAATATAGGTCGTCAAAATGGTTTTAAGGAGTGAAAGCGTCGAAAACAATTTTTGGCATCAGATTTGGGAGGCGACGAAAATCCCAATACTCTCTCTCAAATCACACTTCTTCTAACGTTATTTTCTCTCAATCTCTTTCTTATGATAGCTAACTAAAACATGTTCTTTGCTTTTGGAATGATGAGGTTATGACTTGAGCTCTCATACTTAATAGGGGAGTCTTATTCTTTTCCATTTCTCTTATATTTATGATTTTTTTAGGTTTAGGTTTACCATTTATATTTTGATATTTGGATTGTGCTCTTTATTTTATTTGAGTTTATTTATCAACAATATGTATGATTATATATATGTTCTTTATAATTTATTAATTAAATTGTAATTGAATCTTATGCATTACAAATCACTAATCACACTGTAGGTAATTAATAATGCATAATTAAATGAGTCAATGAGACTAAGTATTAGACTTGTCGGTTGATGATGTTTGATATTTTAAGAAACCTAGAGAAAACTCAAAGATGCTAAAAAACTTAACAATTCCTAATTAGTTGAGTTCTATTAATTAGGTAATTGAACTCATTGGTCCATGAACTTTGGTAAATTAGTGAATTAGCACCCTAATTGACTTACAAAATATATCAATTGAGTTAGATAGCTATTCTGAATCATTCCTCAAGAGCAATTTCAACTCATTTTATTAAATCTTTACTTTTTCCCTAATTCGTATTTTCCTCTTTTGCATATCACACTTTTACTAATTTTTACAGTTAACCCATGACAATTTTCCTTATTTCCCATGATAAGAGATATAAATAAACGACACTCGGGATTGAATTCCACTAACTCTTGTTCTAAAATTTCTTAAAGAACTGCGTTGCGAATTCGATGACCTTCACCTCGCCACAACATTTGACCCCAACATTATACTAAGAGCCAGACGCGAGATACCTATCACCAACGTGTTGCGCCTGTTTTTTTTTTTTTTTTTGATCAAAACGTGTTGCGCCTGTTTTTAAATTTGCTCTAGTGAACAAAATATACGTGAAGTATTCACATTGATAAGGTCTCATTACTTCATCCGGTCTGATAAATAAATATCCCACCTCCATTCTTACCATGAGCATAACACTTCAAACCACAACAATTTTCTTTGAATCATCGTATCATCAAATCAAACATGTATCTTTCAACATTAGCCATCGCAGCTATAATCTTCCTCTCATTCCTCTTCATTCTAAAACATCGCCGGAAACAGAGCAGAGATGGCCGGAATTGGAGACAGCCACCGCCATGTCCACCGGCTCTACCCATAATTGGTAACATCCATTTATTGGGTAAACGTCCCCACCGTGACCTTCAATTTTTGGCCGCAAAATATGGACCCATCATGTCGTTTTGGTTAGGACAAGTACCGGCGGTTATAATTTCCTCATCAGAAGCTGTAGAAGCGCTTCTCAAAACAAATGACATCGTGTTCTCGAGCCGTCCCAAACATCAAGCCAGTGAGATACTTTGTTATGAATCAAAGGGGATGGTTTTTTGCGAGTACGGGCCTTATTGGAGGAACATGAGGAAATTGTGTACGTTGCATCTTCTTAGTGCTTCAAAGGTTGAGTCATTTGCTTCTTTGAGGAAGGCGGAGCTGTGGGCTGCGGTGAAGTCTCTTGAGGAATCTGCGGCGGCGCGTGAGGTTGTGGATGTTAGCCACGCGGTGTCAGGGCTTGTGGAGAATATTGTGTATAAGATGGTATTGGGTTGTACCAAAGGGCTTCCCGTTGATGTGAAGGAGCATATTCATGAGGGGATGAGGCTCACTGGAGCTGTTAATCTTGCAGATTTTCTGCCTTGGCTTGGTCGATTTGATCTTCAGGTATAACATAATCCTACTTATTAACTTGAATTTAATTTTCATGCGTATATGACAAATTTACTAGGGAAAATGACAAAAAAATGACACTCAAATTTAAGTTGAACAAAAGGAATTTTTAGTTCAAACTTAGACAAATAAGGGATAGTCTCAATTTGTCCTAAACGAAATTTGTGACTTTGTGACAAAAAAGTAGCTAATGTTGATTCTCAAATAGTTATCGACGATACATGAGTAGTTATTGAGGTAACTACTTATGTATCACAGTTAATTACTCTTGTATTACTATTAACTACCATTCTAAAAAACTACTCATGTATCGCCGATAACTACTTGAGAATCGTCAGTAATTACCTTTTTGTCAAAAAGTCACAAACTTCAATTAGGTCAAATTGGGGACTATCCCTTATTTGTCCAAGTTGAAATTGGAAACCTTATTTTATCCATCAAATTCAAGTGTCATTTTTTTGTCATTTTCCCAATTTACTATATGACGTGGATTAAGGCAATTTGGGATATCCTTTGATATCTATTGTTTTGGTTTGATTTTAACTAATTCCATGAGCATTGACTTGATATAATCCGGTCCATGGCTTTGCTTCATTGTAAATTTGTAATTCAGTCGTTATATTTTACGTTATTGCAACCCAATTACAAAATTTTAAATTATTGCAACCCAATTTATATATTTTAAACATTTTATAAATGACACCTATTTGATTCTAATTATTCAACAATATAGCAACTAGCATTTATATTTTACAAATGTTATCTAGTCCCAAATATAACTCTGACTACTAGAAGTTATTAAAGAAGAAAATTAGATCAGTAAATTAAAACATATGACACGTGACAAGTGTATTTAGAATATGAGTATAAATTAGTTTTGAAAACTATAAATGTTTTTAAAATGATTAATTTTACATTTCTAAAAAACGGAATAAATAAGTCTTATAATTAGGAGTAGAGGAGTAAACATACTATATGGACTTAGTAGCACTAATATAAAGTCCATTCAAATATTATAATCGAACTAAAGTTATAGACACTAATGAATCACGTTGAATCAAAATGTATGGACTAAATTTTAAAGGATTTAATTAAAACTTATGATTGAAGGGGGGAAATTAATTTTCCCAAACTTATATAAAAATTTATTAATGACCTGTTTACATTATAACTTTTGAGAATATTTTTCAATAAAATAGTTATATTAGTTTGTTAGATAATATACTTTTTTTAAAAAAATGACTTCTGATTAAATGAGAGTTTGAAGTATTTGAATGACTTTTTGTATGTAAATTACTTCAAAAAATATATGTGATGTGTTGGGAAGGGAGAGGGTGGGAATTTTTGGTTTATCATTATAACATGTTTAATGATGACATTATTCCACCTTATACTTCAAAGTAAAATTTCTGAGTTTATTCAAAACCTAGGTTTTCCAATCAAACATTCTTTTTCAATTTTTTTGAGTGTTTCGTTTACCTTAACCCCGACAAACTTTTGAACCCAAACTACTTAGGTTGGAAAAAGTAAGCCAAACATGCATATACCACTAGCTCCAATAATAAAAATAAAATCATTTGGGAGAGATAAGTTTAGTACTAGATATTGAACACTTTTCTAATTGCCCAAAACTTTCCTAAATGATCCCTAGTAGTGATCTTTAATAATAAACAAGAGAGGAATTCTAAGGATGATGAGAAATGATTAGGGTACAATGTTAATATCACTTGATTTCAATTAACATTCATAATCTGATTAGTATACATTAAATGAAGCACTTTGCGGAGATTTAATGTCATTATCAATTTATCAGTTATAAAAAATATAACCCTGGACCTATATCAGGGGATAAAACGAGCCGCAACAAAAATCAGTAAAGCCGTTGACATAGTACTTGAGAAGATAATTACTGAGCATGAAGAGGCTATTAACACACCAAAGGAGCGAGAAGACTTCATAGATGTAATGCTTTCATTGATGCACAACACTGTGGACGGACAAAACTATGGAATTGAACGAACAAATGTTAAGGCTGTTGTATTAGATATGATTGCTGGAGCATTTGAATCCTCTACTTCTATCATTTTATGGGCCTTATCTGCACTAATCAAGCATCCAAGGATCATGGAAACACTTCAAGAAGAGATAGAAAGTGTGGTTGGAATGAACAAAAAGGTGGAAGAAACAGATTTAGCAAAGCTTCATTATTTGGATATGGTCATTAAAGAGACACTAAGATTATACCCTGGAGGATCATTGGTCCCTCGAGTGTCAACTGAAGATGCAATAGTTGAAGGTTACTACGTGAAAAAAAACACTCGGATTATTATCAATTTGTGGGCACTAGGAAGAGATTCCAAGATGTGGTTTAATGCTGAACAATTTTGTCCAGAGAGGTTTTCTGACAAGAATTACGACTATAGAGGACTTGACTTTCAGTACATACCATTTGGATCTGGTCGCAGAGGTTGTCCTGGGATAAACTTGGGTTTGACTATAGTTAAATTAGTTGTTGCTCAATTGGTTCATTGCTTTAATTGGGAGCTTCCATGGGGACAGGATTTGAATGACTTGGACATGAGTGAGAGATTTGGTTTGTCACTCACAAGAGCCAAGAACTTGTGTGCGGTTCCAACATCTCGCATTAAGTCCCATTAAAATTGTTTTAGTAAGTTTAGGGATGTGAGTTTTTGTAAAATTATAAAATGGCTCTATACCAAATCCATACGTTTTATATGAGAATATATGCAGAGTATGGAAGTGAAATTGCGACACATTTCCTAGGACAACGTACGATGATCTACTCCCTCCGGTCCCTAATGTAAGAGCTAGCCGTGAAAAAAACGCTTCTTAAGAAAACATGTGAATGTTAGTTGGGTGTCTGAAGTTAATGCTTCTTTTCCAAAATTGCCCATATTTATTATGGTACTTTTAAGAGAGAGAAATACATAAGCATTGATAAATATGAAAGAGAGTTAGGGGTAAAGTAGGAAAAAATGCATTAAATGAGGAGAGAATATGGGGTGAGCTCTTACATTAGGGACCAAAACCATTCAAATTTTGGGCTCTTACATTAGGGACCGGAGGGAGTATATAAGTAGTGGGATGCTCTACTTAGTGAAAGAGATTCATCCATGTATTGTGATAGTCGTATTTTTTTGGTTTGAAGTTATGGTCACTTTGTTTTTTTTTAGTTTTAATCTCAAGAATCAGGGGGAAATATGGTATTGTATGTCTTACAATTATCTATTTTTATCGTTGTTGAAGGTTACTTGTACAAGCTAGATCCTTTGGATTTAGGTAATATTTTTTTAATTCCTTTAAGTGCATTTTATCTCTTCCACCCTGCGCCAAAGTTATTCACTTGCTTTATACGCACAAGCGTTTCTTGACTTGCAAACTCAAACCTCTGTTTTTATACGTGTGAGATACTCGAGTATTTGGAATTGCGAAGTTAGCGATAGCAATCAACGTGCCGGTCAAAATCACTTGTATGATAAAGATATATATTAAATTATTTTTAAATTTATAATTTGTTATAAGACAAAAACGATCAATTTCTTAAGTAACTAAATAAAAAAATCTTGCAATCTAGAATTGTAGTAAAGAACAAGGCAAAACATATAGCCAAGAGGATTTAAGGAAAAACAGGGCAAAACATATAATTTGGGTTATGTTTGGATCCTGTTTATTTTTATCAGCTTATTTGGGTAAAATCAGTTTCTCTTAAGAAACTCCAATTTGGAGTTTCTGGCGGCCATGACCAGCTTTTGCATAAACTATTTTTCAGTTTTTGGTGTATGCTCATACGAATTTTCTCACTTACGAATAAAATTGGTTAAATGCATCTAATATTTCCTAAAATTCAAGTAATTTCCAACTACTACCCCCAATAATTACACTTATTTCCAAAACTATTAACGATTACTCTCTCCTACTACCCCTATTAAATGTGAGTATATATGGAAAAATAATTAATGCACATTGGAAGCCATGAAGTGACTTATAAAATGGACCAAGAAAAAATTGGTAGTTGGTGACTTACAATAAGGATAGGAGAGAGTAATAGGGTATTGCAAGAATTATTTGAAAATGACAACGAGACATTTAACTTTTACCATTCAAGTTTGAGGTAGAGTATGCAGAGGAGTTTTGGTGTGTAGAAAGATAGATTTGAAATCTTATACAAAATGCATAACTATAAGTTTTCAACACAGGTTCGATTGGTTTGTGCAACAATGACTATACACAACTTTATCAGAAGAGATTTTCGATCTGACACTCATTTTAAAGAAGCTGAAGAAATTGGAAGTTTGATAGATGAAAATAATTGTCACCAAAATCATGAAGTGACTTATAAAATATTCCGAGAAAAATTGGTAGTTGGTGACTTATAATAACGATAATTGAATTACACAACTAATTAATGTAATTCAATCATCCAAATATAATGTAGATAGATATGACCTCTAATTTATATGCATTTTAATGTATTTAATTTTTCTTATTTTCAAATGTTAGAAATTTTATGCAATTTAATCTATTAATTTTTTGAAATTTTAAATTATTGAAAATGTATGAATATTTTAATTGTGTATTATTCAATAATATCATGTTTCTATCTAAACTGATTTCTCAAAATAACCAACCAAACATGTTTGTAAAAGTTAGTTTAAAAAAAACACTTTTGAACTACGGATCCAAACATAAATCATTTCTCACAAATCAACTTGGGCAAAAATGCTGATATGATAATTAACTATTTTAATTTAGGCAAAAATAATAAATGACTATTCCGCGGTGCATAAATAATATTCAACTTTGTGACTCGGTGCAAAAATGATAAAACCGGTGTTAGATGTTAATTTGTAGTTTTGTGGAATCTTACTGATATTATTTTCTAAAGTAAAAAAAATACCTTTTTGCCCTCCCAATTAAATTCTTCCTGATATTTGTTAGCATGGAAGAGGAAGGGGAGAAGGAAGAAGGGTTAAGTTTTAGTTATGAGGGGTAAAAAAGTATTTTTACTTAAGAAAATAATATCAACAAAGTTCCACAAAACTACAAATTAATATTTAGTACCGTTTTTATCATTTTTCAGTGAGTCACAAAGTTGATTATTATTTATGCATCGTGAAATAGTCATTTATTATTTTTGGCTAAATTGAAATACTTAATTATCAGATCAACGTTTTTACCCAACCAACTTTTACCTAAACCAACTTCTAAAAAACCATATTGAAAAAAAATCATTTCTCCACCACTTCCCCAAACTCACACTAAGAAGTATATGTTGAAAATCTCCTGGTTTTTAAAAAACGCTATGCCAGATCATGTTTATAAGCTTAACAAAGTTCTTTATGGTCTCAAACAGGCACCTCTACTCAGTAGCTTTCTGTTTGATAAAGGATTTATAAGAGGGAATATTGGTACTGCCTTATGCACCCTGTGTAAAGATAAATATATGCTCATTTTACAAATTTATATTGATGATATTGTATTTGGTGCTTGTTCACAAAATTGCAACCGCAAGAGCATGAGTCAAGTTTAGTAGTATAGTGAAAAAGTAAGAGTGTCGTTCCAATAGAGACTATATTCTAAGCAAGATCAACAAGTTCATTTTGTTCTAAATTAATTAACTATGGGCGAAAACAAGTAATTTAGTGAAAAATAATTGATTTAAAAGAAAGAATTTGCAAAGGAAATAGTTAACTTAAATTTGAACACAATGAGAAAGATCTAGGTTTATTTATCCACTTTGTACTTCATGATGCTTGTTTAACCCTCCTCTAATAATGTCAATTAATAAATATCAAGTTGATGTTTGAAGTCTCAAGTATTGGAATAACTCTTTCAAGCTTACTCAAACCTTAGTTAATATTAACACGCATATTTTCATATTGTAGTCTGCATATTATGCTAACTAGCTTTTATAACCAACCCACTCCAATTTTACAAAATTTGGTTAATGAATATTCCTATCTCATCAACAAAAACTCTATTCTTCTTTGGAATTTCAAGACAAGTTTGAATCTAACTTAATTCTTTGTTTAACTATGTTCTTCCAAGCCACAATTGAGCAAACACTAATTGTTGCACACCACTTAGTAAAAATAAGCACAAGTTAAATTTACAACTATAATAAACATTAATTAATAAGAGAAAAAGATGTTCAAGCATCAATTCATACAAAACTTCAAAATAAACCTAGAATATTAATATTAGCTACACATACTAGCTAGAACAAAAATTATCCTGCAAATACCTCAGTCCATAAATTAAAGAGTTCATACAAGAGGAAATAGAGAGAAATAAGAAGGGAAAGAGAAGACCACCAATAACTAATTAATTGTGAACTCTCTCCCCCTCACTATGATTTTTCACCCAAAGCTCATGAGGGAAGAAGCAGCTGAACGCCGCCCCCTTTGTTCTTCAAGAAGACGAAAGTTGTGCTCCCTGTGCGCCGCTTCTCCTTTCTTGAAGAAGTCCCAATTCTGATGTGTGTATCGTTTTTCCTTTAGAGATCAAGTTGAAAGTGGTGATTATTTTGTCTTTTGTGCAGCACCTCCCGTTTTTTTTACTCATCATGTGGCTGCCACTTGAGGGCCCCTCATGCTTTCTTTTTGGCTTTTTGTAATTGACTTCCTTCAAAAACCTATGGCTGCACAAGATCAAAGAAGAAGAATTCAATATGAGCCTTTAGTTTACAGTATATTAAATCATAATGTTACTCATGTTCTTCTTTTCTGAATAATCAAATACCACTACAAAATGTTAGTTAAATCATTTTAATTTAGCATGAATGACTCTCATAACATATCAAAATTCATATGTCAATAATGTGAGAATTAATATTCTTTCTAGGACGACTTCATATTAAACAAAAGAAAACATCGTATGGATATCAAAAGAAGAGGATACTCCGATGAGCAACTCTAAAGATATAGATGCTGATATAAAAGGAAAAGCAGTCAGTCAAACTCACTATAGAGGTGTGATCAAGCCATTACATTAATCTAACATCTTACAGATGAGGCATCCATTTAGTATGGAAATGTGTGCAAGTTATCAAGCTAATCTCAAGGAGTTTCATATGACAATTGTTAAAAGGACCTTCAGATATCTTGTTGGGACTCAAGAGCTTGGGTTATGGTATCCCAAGGGAACTCATCAATATTTACTTGCCTATTCAGATTCAGACCATGTTGAATACAAGATAGATAAGAAAACTACTAGTGGTCAATGTGAATTCTTTCAATGATTTTTGGTAACCTAGGCAAGCAAAAAAGCAGAGTTGGGTTCCTTAGTCATTCACTGAGGCTGAATATATTGTTGTTCCAAATTGTATGTGCTCAAGTATTATGATTGAAAAACCAATTAAGATATTTGGGATTGGAATTTCCTAAGATGTCTATCCTATGTGACAAGACCAGTACAATAAGCTTGACCAAGAATCTTGGTCACCACATAAGAACAAGCATATCGATGTGAAACACCACTTCATCAAAGTTCATGTTCTAAAAAAGGTATGATAGTGGAATTCATCCCGGTACATAAGCAAATTGCTGATATTTTCACTAAGCCCATCGGTACAGAACAATTCATATATGTAAGAGGAGAACTGGGGATAGTAAATCCCAACGAATTGTAACTACGTATAATTTCAATCATTCATTCTCATTTTTGTTTCAATCATATGTTTTATTGTGATGATGATGATCTCTAACTTAGGCTTCAGAAAGCAAAAATCAAATTCTGCAATTCCCGTGACTCTCTAAGATAATATTGCAAAGATCTAACCTACTGATTGTGCATGATATTTATAGGGTTTTATGCCACTAATTATGAAGAATTAGCATGTCATTTGCTGCATTATAAAGGGAATTAAGTGTATTTGGACTGAGAGTTCATAATGTTAGAATTAGTTGTATTTCTATATTTAATTGTGTATATTAGGCAACTAAGTGCTTTCATTGCAACTGAACTTTCCATACCTCATTTTTATCCTATTCATCAATGTAGTGGTGTTCGCAAAATTTGCAACCGCAAGAACACAGGTCAAGTTTAAATAGTATAGTTAAAAAGTAAGAGTGTCGTTCCAACAGAGATTATGTTTAAGCAAGTTCAATGAATAAATTATGATCAAAATTAGCTTTGGGTAAAATTTAAGTGATTGGATTGCAAAATAAGAAAATATATTTTAAAGTTTAAGAAAAACAAGTACAAGAGAAAGATCTAAGTTTATTTATCCACTTTGTACATCATGATGCTCTATTAACTCTCCTCTAATGTCAATTAATGAATATTAAGTTGATGCTTGAAGTCTCAAGTATTTGAATAACTTTTCTGAGCTTACTCAAACCTTAGTTAACATTAATATGCATATTTCCATACTACATAGGGTGTGTTTGGCTCGACTTGTGGAAAAGTGACTTATTTGTAAGCTAACTTATTTTTAAGTCAGTTAGAAAATAAGCTATAGGTTGACTTATTTTTATGTTTGGATGAACTTTGAAAAAAGTGGTTTATTTTCCAATTTGACTTATAAACATGTTTGGATGACTTTTTGTTGAAAAGTAAGTTAAAGATGAAAAAGACCAAAAGGGACATGAATTTCATTAAACAATACATCTATATCAAACCTTTGAGTTATGATGATTTTGAATGAGAAAATAAAACTAGTTATTTTATAAACCTAAGAAATTGTATTTTTACCTCAAATCAAATTTATATTTATATTTATAAAATAAAAATTTCTCTATCTCTAATATGATTTTACCACATATGTTGCATATTAAAAAAAGATTAATTTAGTTGTAAAGAATTACCTTAAAAAAGTAAGTGACTTTATAGCCTTTTATATTACTAGCAAAGAAACATTCATACTTGCTTCCTGAATATCCATGACTAAGCAACACTATTTACTACACATAACTAAGTTTTTAGCTAATTAATGAGTAATGGATATAACTACTTGCGACACATGCTTACAACAATGTCATTTCTAATTTTGTCACGATGATTATTCATTCGTGGTGAAGACATCACTGTTGTTGAATGTGATGATGATGTTTCATTAGTTTCTTCTTCATATTCTTCACCTCCTTCATTTCCAGCTTCTTTGAAATCAACATCTGTACAGGAGTCTCTCCTGATAAAATTGTGTATACCCATTGTCGCACAAACAATGTGGACCTGTGTTTGGAAACTAAATTTGCATATTTTGCAAAATCTGGAACCTAATCTTCCATACCCTCTAAACTTAGGGTCACACGGTTTAATATTTTCCCGAGATAGACTAAAGCATGCCAATAATACTTTGTGGAAAAGTCTACTTATAGTTTCTCCAGAGTGTTAAATTCTTTCTTGAAGCAACCTATTACATTAATATGCCAACTAGCATTATAGTCAACCCACTTCAATTTTGCAAAACTTGGTTAATGAATATTCCTATCTCATTAACAAACTCTCCGTTCCTCTTTGGAATTTCAAGACAAGCTTGAATATAACCTAGTTCTTTGTATAGCTATGCTCTTCCAAGCCACAACTAAACAAACAAGATAAGTGTTGAGCATCACTTAGTAAAAATAAAGCTCATGCTAAATTCACAATTGTAATAAACATTAATCAACAGGAGAGTAAGATGTTCAAACATCTATCCATACAAAACTTCAAAATAAACCTAGAATATAAGTTTAGCTACACATATTAGCAAGAGAAAATCTCAGTTTCAGCATCAGACTTTAAATACACGCTTAATGTCCCGAAATTGCCCAATAAACACAAGAGGAATGATGAGAAAATTACAAGGGATGCTCAAGTCCTTTGGTTCTTTTTGCTGGCCGAAACAGTGACGTGAAGAAGATGGGATTCAGGTAGCTCAAATGGTTTTCCTCCTCAGATCCACTGCTTACTTCTCTTTTTAAGGTCAGCTCCCTCTTGTTCCATGTGTGTGTCCAGGGGAGAAGCCAATGATGATGAAAATTACACAATGAAACTATGGCTTCTCCCCTCTTGTTGCTCTCACTCACACCAACAAAGGAAGAAGATAAATTGATGAAGATGGCTCTGCAAGGAAGGAACCTCAGTAAAGCCGCCACACCCCTGCTGAACGTGTAAACCCTTCTTTTATATTCTTCAGCTCTTTTGCTTCTCGGGCTTGTCAGGAGGAAAGTGATTTGGGCTTAATGAATATTAAAGTGGGTGCCACATCATTGCTCACTGTTAGCCTCTTTCTTTCATTTCTCATGGATAGTGCTTCTTTCTCTTTGTCCTTTTCCAAATCAATTGGTCAGAGCATGACTAATATAGTATCATTAATTCCAAATGGCACTCTGCAGATATGAGAATAATGGTTGATAAGCATCAATATATATCTTAAAAAGTGGGTTTTAACCCCTTTGTGTTCACACTAGAACCGATTCCAATTGTGACTAATTCAGGAAATTGTAGTAATGAAATCTCATTGATTATCATAATATCAATTAGTCATTATGAGTCATATTCTCAGTAATAAATAAAAAAAACAATCACATGACCAATTTCAATTCAAACCTCAATAATTCGCAGCATAATTCGGCTATTTGAACATTTCCATAATTTGAAAAAATTAAGTATCATCAATATATATCTTAAAAAGTGGGTTTTAATCCCTTTGTGTTCACACTAGAACCGATTCCAATTGTGACTAATTCAGGAAATTGTAGTAATGAAATCTCATTGATTATCATAATAACAATTAGTCATTATGAGTCATATTCTCAGTAATAAATAAAAAAACAATCACATGACCAATTTCAATTCAAACCTCAATAATTCGCAGCATAATTCGGCTATTTGAACATTTCCATAATCTGAAAAAATTAAGTAATTACCAAAATCATTGCTAATATCAATCATATATAATTAGTTTTCACTTACCCAATTAAACATTTTAGACCAAGTTAATTGAAATTAATTTAGACCAAATGAACTTTTAGTTGAAGACTGTGTTTGGGGAGAAATTTAGCTTATTTTTTGGAGGGGTTTTAGATAGAAAAAGTTGTTGGGATGAAATTCAACTCTTCTATTGGTATTATAAATGGGCGAGTTTGATTCTCCGTCAAATGATTAATAGATGCTATCAAGTATCAGGTGAGTGAACTTTTGAATGAGGATGTGATCAGGGAAATTTGTTTTTTTTTTGGATTGTATGACAGAAGTTGAGGAATTTGACTCTTCATTTGTTTTTATGTATGAGTGAGTTTTATTTTTATTCAAGTTAAAAATATTACATATTCTGAATTGAAATTATTTGGAAAGTTGAACTATAATAAAAATTTAGTCATAGTGAACTTTCGTATGGAGAAGGTTCTTAAGGTAAACTTGATTTTTTTTGGGGGGGGTATGGAACTTTGGATGGGGAGGTTGTGGACGTAGTTTGACTCTTCTTTTATTTTTATACACAAGTGAATTTAATTCTCGGTTAAGTTGAAAATATAAAAAGTAATCTAAATTTATATTTTTAAAAACAATTAATTGGTAGCAATAATAGTACTTTAAATATTTATAGTTTAGATTCTCTTTAATTATATTGCCCAAATAATTTTATCAAAATACCTTCATACTAATTTTTTTTGGGGGGGGGGAATTTGGTTCTTTTTTTGTTGAGTGAGAGGGGGCATGAGACTAAAAGGGAGATTGTCGATAATTTAATTCTTCTATTTTTATTATCTTTTTAATATAACTGTCAATTATTTCATTAAATATGTTTCAATGTGCCCTCATATATGACAATATTTGCCACCTTTAAGAGACAAATAAGAGAGGGAGACAAATTATATATAAATATTTATGAAAGAAAGACTTAATTATTCAAATTTCAAGTAAGAGTATTTTATATTTATGATAGACAATATTTTCCATTTAAAAATTTTGAATTCACTACTTTTTCTTAATGACAACTTTATTTTTTAAAAAAAAAAATTTATAGTTATCAAATTAAACTTAATTTTGATTTTGTTTACAATAAAATAAAAATTACTAAAAACAGTATAGTTAATTAAATTAAAACATGAACAATTTAAATAAATATGAATTACTATATAAAAAATAAAAATAAAGTATCTCATTAAAATGAGAAATAGAATAATAGCTAGAAGGTGGTGTCAGTTCTATTCTATTGAGGCAAAAAAAATGTATCTTGATGTAAATGAAATTTAAATTTGGAATCTGATATCAAACGTTATAAATGAAATGCAAACTGTTAAGCGAAAAACTTAAAATGGTATCAAACACAATTTCAATTCCTAACTTTGAATATCTAAGAACTTCATATTAACACATATATTTTATTGAAAATAAAAACGCTTCGTGCATCGCACGGGGTAAAATTCTTGTTGAAAATAAACTCTGGCCTTTTATATTTTCTTCTTCTTTTCATCTTTTCTTTTATGAAACAATTGTTTGTTTATTTGCCATTTTATCTGAACATGAATATTTCTCTTTCAATTTAGAAACCAACATGTTTAAAATCAAATTTTCAAATTATGTACCAAGTTGGAATCTTCTCAAAATCACACATAAATTCCTTAAATTTTGTAACAATGACTCCCAAAAAGTTCCAAAAAAATATATAAAATCTACATCAAAATGGAGAGTCATCAAGTGGTAAAGAAAGTGGACTGGATTAAAGGAAGTCGAAGAAAAGATGAAGTAAGAGTTTAATTAAAGAAAGCTTAAAAAAAGATTGAAGGCGTCATGTCTTCCAACAACCTTTGCACCGACCTTCACATGTTAAAAGGACGTGGCTCTTTGTTGCCATCACAATGGCCATTGCAAAAACTGATATATCTGCTTCGTAAAAGACACGTTTTGAAAATCCTATAATTGCATCTGAACTATAAGCTTGGTACTTTTTTTTGCACTTCACGAAATTTAAGTATTAGAAATGTTTCTTAGGGCAAAGTTTAATATCATTTTTGCACCTTCGCCTATTATATTATCTATAAACCAATTGCACTTCAATTTATGGTGAAAAGTATTTGCAAATTATGTTGAGAAATCATGATGACTTTATGAATATTTTTTGGCATAATTTACATTTGAAAATGTGGAAGAGTGATACTTATTTTAAACTGACTGGTTTATATTGAAAATGTTGTGTGCATATTATACATATCCTATTACTTTGTTTTTTCTTCCAAGTCACGTAACTAATTGTCTATTGTTTCGCGTCGGCAGAAAATTAATGGGTTCGAAGATTGGAGGCTATATTTTCGCTTACTAAATTATAGGCAACATGATCAACACAAATACTGTTGATGGTACGTATGAGAGCTTCATCTTTCTTGGGCACCAAGTGTAGACTTGAACAACAAGTATTGATTCTTGGTCAAGAAGTATAGGATTAATTATATGTGTGCGGAAGCTAATTTTTATTCAACACGCAATCTGGTCACGAATTACTGGGAAGAAACACGATTCGATGCTCAGATATAACACCTAGTGTGAACTCATCACACATTAGTGGTAGGAATTCTATTGTCTAATAACCTACATGAAGTCTAGCTAGCTCAACCTATTTAATAATAGGTCAATACTTATATATTTAAGCCTATTCAAGCCTTTTTTGTAAGACCTAGCCTATAAGCCTTCATGTTGACTATTTATTTTTAAAACTTATATAATGATTTATAATAAAATTATATATTATTTATAATTAATATTAAAATTAAAAATTTTATCAAATCATGTTCAATTTTGAACTGTACACTTTAGTTTTTCATATACTAATAATCCAGCCCCGTTTCTTTAAATCTCAACCCTTTCATTCACTAGACATTCACCTTTTTTGTTTATATCTTCCCTTTCAGTTACATAAGTAAGATGTATTGTTGCTACTAGCTCAATAACTCTCTAATTTATATGATTTGTTTGAGTATAATAACTGTTGTAATAACGTACAATTTTATTTCGATGGTGCATACATGAACTATTTTGTGGCCATAAAAAGTTGAAAATTAAAATAGCCAAAAGTAATGTCCAATTACCGACTAAACCTAGACTTAACATTTTGTTTTTTGGCCCAAGCCTATTTAGCTAACACCTTATTAAGCATGACTCATATCACATTCTCTCATCATTAAATATAGTTTTTCTATTTTACCCCCTAACTCTCTTTCATATTTATATATTAATGTTTATGTATTTCTCTCTCTTAAAACTATCATAATAAATATGGACATTATTTGGAAATAAAACATTAACTTCAGATACTCAACTAACATTTACATGTTTTCTTAAGCGTTGTTTAGCGGCTAGACTCTTATATTACGGACCAGAGAGAGTATTAATTATGTGTTGACTTAGTTTTTATGTGTAGTGGATATTAATTATGGGTAAAGATATAAGTGGTCAATTTTTATAGAAGAATTAATGACAGAGGTAAAGGTTTTGCTTGATTTATACTCCTTCCACTCCATAATATAAGAGGCAGCCGCCAAAAAACGCTTAAAAAACATGTAAAAGTTAGTTGGATGTTTGAATTAATGCTTGTTTTCCAATATTGCTCATATTTATTATGATACTTTTAAGATAGAAAAATACATAAGCAATAATAAATAAGAGAGTTAAAGGTAAAGTAAGAAAAAAATGCATTAAATAAGGAGAAAATATGAGATTGGCTCTTATATTTTGGATTAAAAGTATTCAAATTTTGGGTTTTTACGTTACGGACGGAATGGAGTATAGAAGTTGGGGAAGTATGGTAATATGTATGCACACCATGAAAACAAAAGCTCACAAAATTTATACTCCCTCCGATCCTAAATATAGGACCTAGATAGAGACTTTATTTTGGTCCTAAATATAAAACCTAGATACATTTCTCGTCATCTTTTTCCTAAATTACCCTTCTTCTTCTTAACAACTCCTTAATAATAGGGGAGGAAAGACTACTAAGTAATCAAACTAATTAAGGAGAGGTATTATTGGAAAGACGTCTAAAATTAAGTCTTCCTTAATCTCCCCGAAAAAAGTTAACTAGGTCCTATATTTAGGATCGGAGGGAGTATATTATTGGAAGAGGCCGTCAAGTCTACGTTTCCCTTTCCTGTGGTCTTGACCGTTGTTTTTTTTAATCATCATCAGTATTTGTTTATGTTATACGTGTATATTTTCTAACTAATCACGCAGAACCACGTTGAACCTACTAGTATATATATTACAATTCACTCTGCCACTTCCAACATATATACATAATTCATATTCTCTCTTCACTCTACGACGCACACAAGCAACCAAACATGTTTTCTTCAATGGCGATTCCTCTGATCCTTTTATTGACAATGATATTGGTCGTGTCCACTAAAATCCTCTTTCCAAAACGACAAGATTATCCAAAACAACCACCAGGGCCACCAACCCTCCCAATCATCGGAAACCTGCATATGTTGGGTAAACGACCACACCGTACCCTTCAAACGCTGGCCCAAAAATATGGTCCCATCTTGTCGTTGAAGTTGGGACAAATTCCTACCATTGTCGTTTCATCCCCTGAAGCTGCCGTCCATTTCCTCAAGACTCATGACACCGTTTTTGCAAACCGACCCAACTTACAATTGGAAGGAGCCAAAAGGGGACTTGTGTGGTCAGAGTATGGTCCGTACTGGAGATATGTGAGGAAACTGTGTACCATTCACCTTCTTAGCGCATCAAGGGTGGACATGTTTGCTCCTTTGAGAAGGGAGGAGATGGGAGTGACGTTGAAGGGACTGGAAATATCTGCGGCTGTGCGTGAGGTGGTTGATGTTAGTGAGGTGGTGGGGGAGCTTGTGGAGAATATAATTTATAGGATGGTTTTGGGACGTGTTAAGGATGATAGGTTTGACTTAGAGGGGCTCATTAAGGAAGCATTTAGCTTGGTGGGAGCATTTAATCTTGCTGATTATGTCCCTTGGCTTGGTGTCCTTGATCTCCAGGTATCTTATGTGCCTATATTATATGATCTTCTTCTCCAATTCATGTTTGGACTTGTTTTATTAAATTCCTTTTTTTGTTAACTTGTCATGGATAAATTACCTTGTATGCTAATGACATGAAAGCTCGTGGAAATGAGTTTTTCTGTGTTAGATTTATCGCTTCTAACAATAAGTTGTTACTAATGCCTGATCCTTTCATTCTATAAATAAGATTAGGGCCAAATCAAATGAGAGATGCCTCTCACAATAAGCACTACTATTAAGAGACCAAAATGCTATGCTAAATCTTTCAAGTATATATATATATATATATATATATATATATATATATATATATATATATATATATATATATTGTTTTTAATGAAAGACACAAGCACTAATGGTGGAGGGTGAAACTTGCAACCTTCGACCTATTGGAATATGCTATAGTAAATCAATATGTGAAAACTCTTGTTATCTTTTTATTTTTATAAAAAGTTGTAGGGTGTATAAGCATGGAATATTGATGTTTTGTTCAGATAGTAGTTTCCCATATCATATATTGTTGAGACTTAGTCAATACCCGGATTACCTCTTTCTTTCCTCATTTGAGTATTGACTTTTTAAAAAAAAATATAGTTTTTCCTCACGTTGTTAGATAGAAATATGATATCAGTTAATCTAGCTAGCTGGTAAGTGGACTTGCTCCCATAAGAGAGAATGATGACGTGTTTGCTCCTATTGGGAAATGAAACAACTTTGCATACATGAGTATCACTCATACCTTTGACTTTAGATTAGTCGGTTGTCAATAGACATTGAATTATCGGCAATGTTTAATGAAAACAAAAATGATATCAAAATTGAAAGCAAAACATTATTTGATTAGTGTTATACATCATCTAATAAGCTATTTTAACTGATGTTACCAGGGTTTGACACGCAAGCTAAAGAGAAACAACAAGGCACTCAACGATGCGTTGGATCAGATAATTGCAGAGCATGAAAATATTTCTTCGAATGAACAAACTTTTCAACACAGAAAGGACTTCATACACATATTGCTTTCCTTGATGAACCAACCCATGGATATGCACGACGACCAAGATCATGTACTTGATAGAGCTAATATCAAAGCTATTTTGTTAGATATGGTAGCTGCGTCAACTGACACTTCTGTTGTGGTAATTGAGTGGACTTTATCAGAACTTTTGAGGAATCCAAGGGTGATGAATAATCTTCAAAATGAGATACAAAACAGTGTTGGAATGAAGAGAATAATGGTGGAAGAATCTGATTTGGAAAAATTAAATTACTTGGATATGGTAATCAAAGAAAGTCTTAGATTATATCCAGTCGCACCATTACTTGTCCCACGAGAGAGTATGGAGGATGTCACAATTAATGGGTATTATATAAGGAAAAAGTCAAGGGTAATGGTAAATGTATGGGCTATAGGACGAGATCCTAAAATATGGTCCGGAAATGCCCATATATTCTATCCAGAGAGATTTGTTGATAACAATACTGACCTACGAGGACATGATTTTCAATTATTACCATTTGGCTCAGGTCGTAGAGGATGTCCTGGGATGAATTTGGGTCTGACTACTGTTAAATTTGTTGTGGCTCAGCTAGTGCATTGCTTTTTTTGGGAACTTCCTCATGGCATGTCTCCCAATGACTTGGATATGAACGAACAGTTTGGCCTCTCAATTCCAAGAGTGAAGCATTTGCTAGCTATTCCAACTCAGCGTTTACATAATTAGGTAAGAAGTCTTATTTGAAGTTAATATTATTAAGTGAAAAAGTAAGTGAAGTGTGATGTATACGTATTGTAATTCAATTCAATAATGTAAGTTATACCTCCCATCTATGAGTGGACTCATGAAAGTTTGTGAATAAAATATTGTGTCTTCTTCCTCCCTTCTAAAAAATATAGGATTTAGTCGACTTTTTTGTCAAATTCTAAAAAACTAAGCAAGTTATTTAGATTATTGACTTTCCTAATTTTGTCCAAACTAGTTTATTTAACTTTTAAGCTAAAATACAATTGGATACCTCTCTATCCCTAAATATATAATACTTATTTACCTAATTTGATGAATTTAAGTATCTTAGTTAAGTTTATTAAAATCAATTCATATGGGTAAAGATTTTAAATACCCATAAACTTATACCCTAATATAACTATTTGTCTTTAATTATTTCCACCCTCCCTCACTTGTTTTTTTATTTGGGATATATCAATAAGAACGATTTCATGAAAAGTTGAGATAAATTAGAAGTATGTCTTATATTTAGGCATTAAACTCAGTCTCAAATAGGTCATATTCAGAAACTCTACATAAAATACAATTTGATTAAGCGTTTCATTAAACTTCCTTAATTTTTCCAGAAAAAGTTCAATTAAATCTTATAGTTAAGAAGAGAATGGTAACTTATAATTTGAGTGGTCACCATATTTGACTGATAAGCTGAGATCAAAATGTTCCCACATTTAAAGCTCCTTAGGGTATATGAATTCAAACCCTTTATAATATTTTAAGTTTTAATTTTACCTCATTGTTTGTGGAGATCTAGTGCGTTCATAATTTTATATTACGATACAGTGCGATAAGGAATACTATACAATAAGGGATATTGAAGGTATGGAAATATGGGAGCAGGGTACTATTAGAACAATTTTTCTCCTCCTCTCTAAGAATCATTCATCAAGGGATCAGAGGTTCGTTCAGATTTTTTAAAACGGCTCATTATGTGGATTATTTCAATGGAGAAGATGTATTATGAGAGAAAAGAAGAAACACTAATTCTAAGGAAATCTGGACTCGGAAATATGAAGGTCAATGTACCCTTTTGGTCACTAACTAGAAAAAACTCGTATGTTCATAACAGTTTTTGCCTTTAGTAGCGGTTTGTTCCGTCACTAAAATCTACTACAGTTTTCATGACCGTTATTGAATTTAATGTGGGTACCATTTTTGCAGCGGTTTTCATAATAGTTGAAGATATGGTCAAATATGCTAGTAAAATAGCAACGGTTATAAACTACTGCTATGTTCTACTAGAAAAAATAGTCAATATAATTCTAATTCTCACTTGGTGAGATGTTGGATAAGGGAATATTGTAAAATTCTTCTTATTAATTACAATTTTAACCATAAAAAACCATCTTAAATGTTCGTGAAACAAATTTTAATACCATAATTAAGAGGAAGAGTTTTACCTTAAACCAAGCATGCATACCGTAGTTAGAAAGCTTTGCATACTTCACATTTCTAATGTAATGAAAAGAGATTTTAATTAATATTTATTTCAGACTCTAAAAATTATCTATCATAATTAATAGAAAAAAAAACCTGATGAAAATATCAAATGATTTATCCATGATAGAAAATGGCATTTCTTCATCATTAAGAACTATCATGGATAATAAAAGTGAATAGTAAGATTAAAAACAAAGACTAAGGTGGAAAAATTTTCATGTGATTGTAACAAAGGTGCAAAAATACCATGTGATTTTTTGGAGTAAAAGTAACCATAACATTTCAAAAAGGGAACAAACCAAATAACATCCCTGTTGCAATTGATAACATACTAATTTTTGCATTAACGTTTACAATATTATTAAGTTAAAGAATTAACCCATTCCATATTTTAACTTTTCTAAGGTTTGGACAGAACACAATCACTATAGGGAGCCAAACTAAACAACACAAACTGAATTGAATTGAATTTTGATGTGATTTATTTGGTTATTTCATTTTGTTCATTTTATTAATCATTACTTCCTCTAAGCTAGTTTAGTTTAACAGGGTCATTTTTCATTTGAGTTTGGCTTGAAAAATGTTATTATTAATTTAATATAACCAAACCGACAAAAATAAAACCACACCTCCACAATCTTTGATATATTCAATTTTCATCTGAACCTCTTTATTTTTATTTATTATTTATAATTATATTAACGTATTGATTACATCCAAGATAATAAAATAATAATTAAATAAAACCGAGTGACTAACTGGAATGCGAAATGAAGAATGACAATATATAGAGAAATTGGGAGAAGCACGTATTAAATTTTTAGATGCAATGACAGATCTGTTGAATACTGTCTACAAGATCTACATTACAACAAAGGCCACATGAGGAGCGGATGATTTATTAAAAAGAGATTGCAAATATAAATCAATAAAAAAGTATACTAAACTCTACAGGAAACTGTAAAGAATGTTCAAAGAAGAATGAGTTCTCGATGAAGAATTGACATTTAGGTTTCAATTCTAATCAGTCACATAGTTGAAGAGGTTGAGAATAGGAAACAATCAATCAATAAAGGTTGGTCCAGTTGATAAAGGGATTAGACTCATAGCTATGTGGTTATGAGTTCGAATCCCTCCGATGTGAGGACCTTGTTGGTGGGCGATCTGTAAGTACCTCTATAATCGCTCTTTGAGCCGGAAGGTTTGCCCAGATATTAATTACACAAAAAACAATTAAAACATATGAATAGAAACAAAATATTTAATTTGTGTAAACAAGCGAGTCCTGACTCTTGAAGGCTTCTAGGCCAAGCCTTAACAAAATAGGTATGGCCTATTTACACATTTAGGCCTTTAAATAAGTCTTGGTATGACCTTTTTAATACATAAGTGAGACCTTAAGTAGGACCTTTACAATAGCTTTCTCTTAGTATTTTCCAATGGGCCCATCTCCTGTAGCCCACCTTGAATAATACTTTGTTTTCCTGTACAAGTGGACTTAACATCTTTTCTACAGGCCCATATACTTCTTTGACAGGGCTTAACACCTCATCCTCCTCCATGTTTTTTTTCTAGCACATCATTAGAACTAATTCTTTCATTGGCAGAAATGCCATCAGAGATGTTTACACTTCCTTTGCCTTCCACACGTTCTTTCTGTTAACTGACACCCTTGCCACCTGGGTCAGGGTTCTCTCAGAATCCCTCCCCTCCTAATCCCTCCTTTTCCTCTTATAAATTCTTACTTTTAGCCATTTAAATTCATTTAGGAGCTCATAATTTGCTACTTGTACAATTAAAAATAAAAAACATGTCTTATAGTATAAAATAAATGAAGAACTTTTAATTTTTTTTTTATTTTGAAAACTTTTTACATAAAAAATAACTATCTAGACCTATTCCATTTTAACAGAAGGATCTATATGAGATACAGACTTATCCAGTTAACTGTAAAATTATTATCTAGTTAATTGTAAAATTATTTTACAGTTAACTGGATAAGTCGGTATCTCTTATAGATCATTTTGTTAAAATTAAATAGGTCTAGATAGTTGAAATTTTTTATGCTAAAAAATTTTCAAAAATAAAAAATTAAAAGTTCTTTATTTATTTTATACTGTTTTTATTTTTAGAGGTATAAATGGTAAATTATGAGCTCTTAAATGCATCTGAAGGACCAATATTTACATTGGCTTCTAAGAAAAGGAGGGAAAAGGAGAGGGGGATTATTGGAAAACCCTCTCCCCTTGAGACCTGGACACACGCGCGAAATATCCTCAATCAGAGAGAATTATAAGGGTTTGTTTGGTTCCAAGAATTGAAAGAAAGTGGGTAGTAAATAATTGAAAAGTTTAGGGGTAATATGGTCATTTACATATATCCTGGGGCCCACAAATTTTCTCTCTCCATCTAACACTTATCGTGGGGCCCACAAACTTTACCCTCTCATCATTACCCCTACTTTCCATCTCTTACCCTTTCCAATTCTAATTCTTTACTTTCTTTCTACCTACCAAACACACTCTAATGTAGTTATTCAGAAAGAAAAGGAGCCTCTCTCTCTCTAGAAAAGCAAATATCAATTAGGCGGCTAAACCACCATTATACTGAAAACATGGAATTATATTAATACACAAAACGTACCTCAATCATATATAAAACTGTAAAAGACAATCACACAATCAATTAATATTTAAAATGTGCCAGATACATCATCCATTAAATATCATCGTTATTCTCTGACCAATACACAGTTTTTCCTTTCAAATCCTATATATACACCCCAGCTAATAGCTAGCTTCATTCATTTTTTCATTTTCTCACTGTTAAACACTCGAACATGTTCTCTTTCTCTTTACTCCCTCCCTTTCCTCTTCTTCCACTCCTCTTTTTCCAACTATACTATATCATTTTAATAAATTTTGAAATACTTTTCAAATTGTAGATGACCCAAAAATATCAAAAACTTTAAACTTTTCTTTTCAAAATATATTTCTAACTATCTATTTATGAAAATAGAATAAATTACTTAATATTTTTTTAAAAATATCCCTTAGTCTCCTCTTATCTACCCTTTTATTAACTATTATATTATTATTTACTATTACTACACCTTAAACAAAATATAGGCTACCTCAAATGGCCACCCCAATATCTGTGTTGAGGCTTTATCCCTAGGTCTTATATTTACATCATAAACTACCACTAGGCAAGCTCATGCTCGCTTATATACACCAAAAGTATTTCTAGGTTTCATACAGTTATCCAAAATTATTTACAGAGTGTTCCTGTCCTGCTATTCCCATATATGCACTCCAAAAACATCCTACCTTATTTCCACCTTCTCACCAGCTCCTCGAGCCTCTGAAAAACAGCAGTTAAACCAGTTTACTTTGTATACATGCATATTATAATAATAATAAATATAAATATACCCTTTTTCATGAAAATGATAATAATAACCCCTCCAGCCTATGCTGGGGCCTCATTCTCCTAAATGACCAGCCACTAATAACAAAATATTCCCTAAATAGTGGTGGTACTTTCACCTGCAGGACTCTGGTATAGGGGGAGCTACCCACCTATACCTTGGAGTACTCCACTCAAACATTCCTCAAACATTCCTCATTAATGTTCAATATTTCTCAATGTTCCTCAATATTCCTCAATTCCTCAAAGGATCAAATATTATCATGATCATAAAATAAATAATTTTTCATGCAGATCTATGAACTTTTATCATAATATATGAAGTAAACTGCTACCTTTAACTGCTACTAAACTTTCTCTTTGCCTTCTCGTTGCTGCCAACTAACAGATCCCCTTGCTTCTCCTGATTTCACATAATTAACACTACTCATTAATCGTTTTTATCCATATACATATTCATCGTCTCTCTCTCAATCCTAAACTCGATGTTACCCAACCCCTTATTATATTCACTATCCTAGGAATCTATTTAAATTCTAATAACTTAGCTATTTACATATTCATAGTTTTCTTAACAAAACTCAGAGATTCTTTTAGAAACACCATGCTCATCATTAAACAATTATCAAACAAGCATCGCAAATAAACACACAAAAACACGATCATTTCCTTTATCCAATATAAAATTCCCATAAGAATATTCATCATGCTAACTCCCAACATCAATCTAAGCAACTACTAATTACATTATACTACTTGCAAAAGCTTCCCAACTTGAGAGGTGGAGCGAAACAGCTCTTTAAACCCTACTAATATATACAAACAGCTCATTAATTATTTCTAAAGTCTTCAAACGACAATACATCTCACACTTTGTTCAGCACATTTAGTTCTTAAGCTTCATAATACTTCTAATCATCATACTACTTACCTTATATTCTCATTTCAGCCATATAAGACATAATCTCCTCAAAACCATATCACATCACATCACAACCATCTAGATTCATATTTGATAACTTCACCTAATTAAATGTACCTTTCAAAAATTCACAGTCATCTTAATCATTCACCATTCATTTTCTCATTAAGACTTCTTACTCACATGAATCATCCCTAAAAGAGTAAATAATAACTAACTCTTCCCTACATTTCCAAACTATTACATTGAGCTAAAGTGGGCATTTCTCTAATTAATCCATATCTTTTCAAATCATCATTTAATTCTACAACTTAGCCCTTACATTCACAACCTCAAATAAAACTACTTGGAGGGTTCTATTAAACATTTAAGCACTTTTTTTTAATATCTCCATAAAGCTCCCAAATCTGAAAACCTAAACATACACTCATTAATTAATTAATCAGATTTCAAATGTTGATGATGACTAAACTAAAAATCAAATTAAACCTTAGCAATGCAATAGTCAATTCTCCAATCACAATGAACTACATAATCACTCTTTGAACATCAACTATCTTGAAAAACATTATCCCTCTTTCTCCCTTTCCACAAACACATCTCAAAACAGTCTAGAAAGTAAGTTAACCTCTTCCTTCTCAATCATCATTTAATCATAATCACCTAAATACTCAACAGAATGATACAATCACAATCAAAGTAATTTTAGATTTCCCATGTTGCCTAACCCATAATCAAAGAAAAGAAGCATCATGCTTTAATCATTCCACTTCAACTCTTTCTCAGCACAACAACCATAACACAACACAGGGCCATTAAAATTAAATAAATAAAAACTTTACATATACCAATCATAAATTACATCCATAGAACTATATATATCAGTTTTGCCATGTCTTCAATCATTTAATCATTAACAAAGAACAAACAAATCAGAAAATCAAACCAAACATAACATCCCCAACAACCCCAATAAGAAAACCCATGATTTTCGAATTACACAACACCCTTCCCTAAAATCTCACTTGAATCGGCCAAAGAGAGAAGAAGAGGGGAAAAGAAACTCACCTAAGACTAACCCAACCTCTGTGTGTGTGTCCTTGTCGTCCCTAGTGACTGTAAGATGCCATAGATAGCTAGGAGAGAAAGAAAGGAGATGGTGAGGATGAACTATGGGTTTGGGGAAAGCTAATAATCTGAATTGATTCCTTCCCCCAACTCACTCAATCGGCCAAGAGGAGAAGAAAATGAAGAAGCTCGCCTTGAACTTCTCCATCGCTAGTGATGGGCCACCGAGGAAGGATTTGAAGAAGAAAGAAGGGAGAGTAATGGAGAGAGTAAATGATGAAGACGATGGTGAGGAGGGAAGCAGTGACGTGAATGAGGGTGTGAGAGTGATAGTGATGAGTTGTGATAATGATGGATAAAATGGGTACTTAATAAATAAAATAAATGAATGAATGGAGGAGAGGGATTTAAGGAGAAGATAAGCATGAGTGAAATGAATGGGTGGGCATCAATTGGGTTAGGATAAGAACATAGCTAATTTCTTGAGATATTTTGAGTCCCAATATAATTTATCAAGATATGTTTTAGTTCCCATATTTATTTCTAAGATTTCCTAAATACTAAACAATACCCTAAGATTCCAAATATTATCTTATTTATTCTCATAGAAAATTTGGGGTGTTACATTTCCTAAAGACGCATGACGTTGTTTTCGCAAGCCGACCTAAGACTCAAGCGACCGAGATTCTTTCTTATGGATCCAAGGGAATGGCTTTCTCTGAATATGGGCCTTATTGGCGTAACATGAGAAAGATTTGTACTTTGCAGCTTTTCAGTGCATCCAAAGTTGATATGTTTGGTGCCCTAAGAGGAGAGGAGTTGGGAACGCTGGTGAAGTTGATAAAGAAATCAGTGGCGGCGCGTGAGGTGGTGGATGTGACGGAGAAGGTGGCGAGGCTTGTGGAAGATATAATGTATAAAATGATATTTGGACGTAGAAGGGATGATAGGTTTGATTTCACAGGGCTTGTTCATGAGACGTTGGACTTGATTGGAGCTTTCAACATTGCAGATTTTGTTCCTTTCTTGGCGCCACTTGATAGTCAGGTATTATTATCAACTACACCCTCCGGTCCCTAATGTAAGAGCCCAAAATTTGAATGGTTTTGGTCCCTAATGTAAGAGCTCACCCCACATTCTCTCCTCATTTAATGCATTTTTTCCTACTTTACCCCTAACTCTCTTTCATATTTATTAATGGTTATGTATTTCTCTCTCTTAAAAGTACCATAATAAATATGGGCAATTTTGGAAAAGAAGCATTAACTTCAGACATCCTACTAACATTCACATGTTTTCTTAAGAAGCGTTTTTTTGGCGGCTGGCTCTTACATTAGGGACCGGATAGATTATATATTTGCTGATGCTTGTTCCTGCTTCTGGTTTATAAATTCAATTTTTCAAACACCAAATGTGTTTCACTCTCTAGCTACATCCTCTCAAGTGACTGTGGGAGAGGGATAGAGATGCAAAGGGGAGTGCGCAACTTATTACATCCCTATAGTGATCAGATGTGTGAATGTAAAATAATTAATTTAATGTTTTTCAAGAATGGAGATTATCGAGTCTATATTGGTTTGCTTCTATGGGTGGAAAAGGGGTCAAAACCTTTTGAAGCGTATATATTTAATAGGCTAAAGTATACTTTTAGTCCCTTATGTTTGCATCAAGTTTCAATTTAGTCCTTTATGTTTGGAAAGTACACTTTTAGTCCTTTTTTGCTAACACCGTTAGTTTAACTTAACGGAATATGCTAACTTAACAATTTTAAATGATTATTTTATAATGAAATTAGACCAAAAATGATAAATTTTGAAAATATAAGATTTTTTACACTCAAATATTTTATTTTGAACATTTTTTCAGTATTTAATAACCATTTAAAATTGTTAAGTTAGCATATTCCGTTAAGTTAAACTAACGGTGTTAGTAAAAAAGGACTAAAAGTGTACTTTCTAAACATAAAGGACTAAATTGAAACTTGATGGAAACATAAGGGACTAAAAGTATACTTTAGCCTATTTAATAAGCCACCACCTTACCATTGCCAAAATGAAAATGTCTCATTTTTAGAAAATACCCAGTGGTTTAGGTAACTACTATTGCCTATTGGACACACCAATAAGGTTTACCCGTAATCATACTTCTGGTGCACAATATATTTGTACATTTTTCTTTAAACTAATTTGTTTGACTTTTAAATTGATAAATATATAATATAAGATTTTTATAATTTTAGAGTGATCATGAGCTATATATTGTAGTAAAAAAAATTTATTTTACCTCTTTTGTCTCCCAAATTTTTAAACTATATCTATATATATATATATATAGCTAGACAGAGATAATATTAATAATTTTTTTAGACTAATAAAGTGTGTGTGTCTCTTTTGATTTAGGGCTTGACAAGACGAATGCTGAAAAATAGCAAGAAAATTGATGAGATATTAGAAACCATTATTAAAGAGCATGAAGAGGCACAACCGATGGGGCAGAACAAAGAACATAAGGACTTTGTGGACATACTTCTCTCTTGCATTGAGAATGATGATCAGCAAAACTTAGTCATAGATCGAACCAATATCAAAGCCATACTTCTTGATATAATTTCTGCTTCATTCGAGATCTGCTGCTGTTATTATGTGGGCTTTTTCAGAACTATTAAGGAATCCAAGGGTGATGAAAAAGCTCCAACACGAATTAGAAAACCAAGTAGGAATAAGGAATATGGTTGACGAAGCAGATTTACCAAGGTTGGCTTACTTAGATTTGGTGATTAAAGAGACTATGAGATTATACCCTGTTGGGCCCTTACTAATCCCTCGAGAGTGTAGGGAAGACATCATGATCAATGGCTATATCATAAAGAAGAACACACGTATCATAGTGAATGCGTACACTATTGGTAGAGATCCTAAGATATGGTTGGATAATGTGGAAGCATTTTATCCAGAGAGATTTTTGAATAACAACATAGACTATCGAGAGAATGAGTTTCAATTCTTACCATTTGGCTCAGGTCGAAGGGTCCTGGCTTGCAATTGGGCTTAATTACAGTTAAGCTTATTTTAGCACAATTAGTGCACTGCTTTGATTGGCAACTTCCAGAAGATATGCCTCCACATGCGTTGGATATGACTGAGACGTTTGGCTTATCGATGCCAAGAGCTAAACACCTAGTGGCTATTCCATCTTGTCGTCTACCTGTTAAATTATGAATGTCAATTTGAGGTTGTTGCCGCTCAATAATGGATGCGATATTATCCTGCTCAATGTATGAGAAATGTTATCTTAAACGTATGTACGTTTATTTAATGGGTTTGTCATTTAATTTGTCAAAGTAATTTTATTTTTTGAAATAAAAGAAAATTCTGTAATAAGACTTTTCTAATATAATGTGAATTCTCTTTCAACTATTGTTATTATGTTACACCTACTTTTGCATTACTCCACTCCTAAATATAAGAGACAGTTTACATTTTTGGAGAATTTTTAAAAGTTAAAGTTAAATATATTACTTAAAAATTGATTTTCAAAATTTTTCTCTAAACCAATATTATATGACATATAAGCTAACATATATGATATAATAATATACAAAATACATTATAATTAAATGGTACGTTTCGCTAATTTTTTTAAAAAAATCAATTTGCTCTTATATTTAGGAATGAAGAAGTACTATACTAAAACAATTTAATCAATTTGAAACTACTTGATAGTTTTCAAAAATCTAAGAATTTGAACAAATTAAAACTTTCTCTTTGGAATGCTATGTAAAGCATTTTCTCTCATAGAATGAATGGGTATTATGACAAATTGTAAAGTTTATAGAATACTATTCAAAATTTCAAGTGGTTTACAAATCAATTAAGTGGCAAGTTTAGTACTCTCCTCCATCATAAATGTAAGATCCGATCCTTTTGTTTCTTTTAAGTTAAGGAAACAAATTAAATATCTAAATAATAATATATGTCACATATAATTAGATTATATGTTATTTTATTATAAGTAGAATAAATTTGTTTTCAAGAAAAAACAAAGTGATGATTAAAAAACCATACACACGTGTGTGTTTCCAATAAGTATTTCTAACTTCATCACCATATTAACAATAATTTAAACAGCCAATTTCACACATATGCATACACATGTGTGCACCCATATCCTTATTTTCAATTCATTACAAAGTTTTTACAAGCCAGACCAGGTATCTTTAAGTCTTACTGATTTTCCTTACGTTTTTTTTTTGGTAAATGAAAGGGGCCTAGCCTAGCCTAACTCGAAACACAACGAGGGAAGCAGCGTCCCTATGTGGAGTCAACCAGATACTCTTTTTGCTGCTCTGACTTCTTCCTAGATGTGCTAAGAAATCTGCATACCTATTACTCTCTCTGTACGCATGTTGAAATTTGACTTCCCATTGTCTCGCTGCCGGATCTCTAATTTTCTTCACAACATAGTTTAGTTTAAGCCTTTCTAGGAGAGCTACCGCATCGGCAAAAATTGGTCCGATCGCAATATAAACATTGGAGATTATCATATAACATCAAGCCTAACCAAACTCCCATCTGGTCTGATCCATACACGAACCAAAACAGGGGTATTGATTACTGAAACAATTTATCTATCTTCATTTGCAAAACCTACTAAATGAATCATTCTCTTGACAACAAAACTTTAGTCTCCTCAATCATCCTTATCATAACCTAGTATCTTGAAACAACTATATTGCATTTCATTACAATCAACCACAAACATTAATCATCACGTTCAAGTACACTCATTGGTATATATCTTAAATTATCTGTTTTCTATTCTAAACCTGTCTCCTAAACCATTACCTACCATATAATTCCCCAATTCATAAGGTCCTAAATTAACCCTATTGTAAAAATGCCTACAAACAATAATAAACACCTACTGTTTCTCTTGGACATATCTCTTCCTTTTTAAATCTTTTACTAATTATAAAAACAACACATAAAACAAAGATCAAATCATAGATTCAGTCATGGCAAAACAGAGCAAAACCTTTCAAACAAAATAATTCATCAAACTCTCCTAGAACATTTTCTTAAGCTTTGGACTCTTATCACAGTGCATCTATATCAGCCTTTTCAATTGCATATCATTTAAAGCTTAGAATTTTTTTTATCAAAACAAAAGTTTAGAAATTATAGAATCAAACTCTAAATCAGAAAAAATACAAACATAGGTAGAGCATAATGATTTTAAAGTTTATAATTCCAGTTCATTTCGAAAATCGAACAACAAGAACTGGTCAAGTCTAATTTACTCCTAACCTAAGCTGAACACTATTCAAATTTGATTTAGATTGAAAATTTAAGGAATCTATCAATAAACAGTTTTCCAGCCAAAGAACCCCTTATCGGAACCAAACCTGTCTTCAAATCAACTTACTGTAAAATCTGGAAATTTCCTGAACTTTGAAAACCATACTTTCATATTTAATCATTACACAACCATTGTAAACCACCTAATACAAAACTACTCTCCTTATAACCCAAATCATACTACTCTGTTTAAATTTCTCAATTACCAACAAATATTCATAAAAAACACTTTCTATCTTTTTAATGATTATTGTTTTTGGACAACTTCCATGTTAGGATAAAACACACAATGGTGTGTGTGGGGAAGGATGGAGGGGAGAGAGAAAGTTGGGGGTGGGTAATTTTTTATTTTTGAAGGTGAGACTCACCTCCTAAAAAATTATATTACTTAAGTTCCAAAGGATATTTTGGTATTTTCCAGTAGTCTATTGGTCGAATTGAATCATTTTTATTGTAATGAGACTATTTATTGTTTGTTGGCCAAATTGACACTTTTAAAATAGTTTATTGGTCAAAATGATCTTTAACTCTTTATGTTAAATTTTCCTTTCATAATTTTTTTTTAAAAAAAGTATTTACATGTGTATAAAGTAGTTACGTAAATGACTTTTTTTTTAAAAAAAGTAATTTTTTATTTGAAATTGTTAGTCAAAAGTTTAAAGTCGAAATCATCAATATTGAATGGTACTTATTATAAAACACCAACTACCTATAATTTTTAGTCGATAATATTAAGGCATCAACCGCCAAATTAAGTTATCTTTTCCCACTTTACCCTTGTTAGTGATGAAGATTCAAAAATTGAAAATTTGAAACACATAATTCAAAATTGAAATTGAAATTGAAAAGTGACAAATTTAACATAAAGTTTAAAACCCAATTACCATTCTTTGGAATGTGAGAAATGAGTTGTTGGTGCGTTATAATAAGGATTAGAGGGAGTATTTCCCATATTCGATATTCTAACAAGGTCACAGCTTGCCTTGTATAGTAACTAAAAACTGTTGAAAAAATCTGTTTTTGTTGTGAAATAAGAAGAAAAATTATGAACATAAGAAGAAAGATGAAGAGAATATATGCAAGACTAGAAGAGGGAGGAATAGAGTATTTCTCATTCACATATATTCTTGGTACAAAATGTATTGTATTTGACCTCTATTTATAGGCCTTCACACATTAGAACATATTGCTATGGTTACAAGAATTAAAGAAGTACATAATGACTAATAATCATAAAAAACCTCCACAAGTCATTCATGGGGAGGTTATAGGAAAAAGAATCCTAAGAGTCATGGACATTCACATATATTCATAACACTCCCCCTTAGATGTCCATAACAAATATTATTGTGCCTCATTAAAACCTTACTAAGAAAAACCCATTGGGACAAAAACTTAGTGAAGGAAAAAGAGTACACAATGTTTATTGAAGCTGCCTCGTTAAAAACCTTACTAGGAAACCCATTGGGATAAAACCTAGGTTAAGGAAAAAAGAGTGCATCATGACAATTTCTCCCCCTGATAACAATATCACTTTATCTCCTTGAATCTACGCATTCCAATGCTATACACTATTTTCTCAAATGTTCTTGTTGGTAGCGCCTTGGTAAATATATCTGCAAGATTGTCACATGAGCGAATTTGTTGAACATCTATATCACCACCTTTTACAAGATCATGAGTGAAAAAGAATTTTGGAGAAATATGTTTTGTTCTATCTCCTTTGATATATCCTCCTTTCAGCTGAGCTATGCATGCTGTATTATCTTCATATAATATTGTTGGAACTTTTTGGTCAAGAATCAACCCACACATTGATTCAATATGTTGAGTCATTGACCTTAATCATACACACTCTCGACTTGCCTCGTGAACCGCTATTATTTCTGCATGATTTGATGATGTAGCTGACAATGTTTGTTTTGTTAATCGCCATGAAACAGCTGTACCTCCACACGTAAACAAATATCCTGTTTGTGATTTACCATTATGTGGATCGATAAAAATCCTGCATCTGCATAACCAACCAGCTGTGATATAGATTGGTTAGAATAAAATAATCTCATATCACTTGTCCCTTGAAGATATCGAAATACATGTTTGATTCCATTCCAATGTCTTCTCGTAGGACAGGAACTAAATCTTGCTAATAAATTTATAGCAGAGGCAATATCAGGACGTGTTGAGTTTGCAAGATACATTAGTGCCCCAATAGCACTAAGATACGGTACTTCTGGACCTAGAAGTTTTTCTTTTTCCCCTTTAGGACGAAAAGGATCTTTTTCCGTATCAAGTGATCTTACAACCATTAGAGTTGTCAATGGATGAGCTTTATCCATATAAAATCGCTTTAATATTTTCTCAATACAAGTTGATTGATGAAGAAGAATTTCATTTGTAAAGTGCTCAATTTGTAATCCAAGACAAAATTTTGTTCTCCCAAGATCTTTCATTTCAAATTCTCTCTTCAAACAACCAACTGCTTTGATAAGCTCTTCAGGAGTTTCAATTATATTCAAATCATCCACATATACAGTGATTATGACAAACTCTGATCCATTCCTTTTAATAAACACACATGGGGAAATTGGATCATTCTTATAACCTTCTTTCAACAAGTATTCACTTAGACGATTATACCACATTCTTCCAGATTGTTTCAATCCATATAAGGATTTATGCAAGCGAATTGCATAATTTTCTCGAGAATTTTTATATGCTTCTGGCAACTTAAATCCTTCAGGGATTTTCATATAAATCTCAGTATCTAAAGAGCCATATAAATAGGCTGTGACAACATCCATAAGATGCATATCAAGTTTATTGCTTACAGCCAAACTAATAAGATATCTTAAAGTGATTGCATCCACCACAGGAGAGTAAGTCTCTTCATAATCAATGCCAGGTTTTTGGGAAAAACCTTGTGCAACAAGTCGTGCTTTGTATCTAACAACATTTTTCTCATTCCGTTTTCGCACAAAAACTCATCTATATCTAACGGGCTTTACACCTTTTGGTATTTGAATGATAGGTCCAAAAACTTCTCGTTTTGAGAGTGAATTTAACTCTACTTGAATTGCATCTTTCCATTTTGGCCAATCAATTCTCTGTCTACATTCTTCAACTGATCTAGGTTCAAGATCATCGCTTTGATCAATTATCTCCACAGCAACATTATATGAAAATGCGTTGTCGACAACTATATTTTCTCGGTTCCATATTTTTCCCGTTTTGACATAATTTCCCGAGATCTCTTCATAATTTTCAGGTACCTGAACCTCTTCTGGGGTCTTTTGATTAATTATGTTTTGGGTTTCACCTAAAACATCAGCCTCCTCAACTTGACCATCTTGATTATTTGCTCCTTTTTTCTTTCAAGGATTTTTATCTTTTGAACCGATTGGTCTACCACGCTTCAGGCGTGACTTAGTCTCATTTGCAACTTTTGGTTGTCCTTCAGGGATATCGATTCTAATTGGAGCATTTTCAGCTGGAATATGAGATTTGGTAATTCTTTTTAGGTCAGTAAATGCATCTGGCAATTGATTAGCAATATTTTGCAAATGAATTATTTTCTGAACTTCAAGTTCACATTGCTGTGTACGAGGATCCAAATGAGATAATGATAATGTTTTCCATGTAACTCTTTTTCCAGCTGTTTTTCATTTCCCCCCAGTGTTGGAAAAATTAATTCATCAAAATGGCAATCATCAAAACGTGCCGTAAATAAATCTTCAGCCAATGGTTCTAAATACTTTATTATAGAAGGAGATTCATATACAACATATATTCTCATCTTTCTTTGAGGTCCCATTTTTGTTCTTTGTGGTCGAACAATTGGCACAAATACTGCACATCCAAAAATTCTAAGATGAGAAATATTTGGCTCCCGACCAAAAGCCAGTTGAAGTGGGGAAAATTTATGATAACTCGTTGGCCTGATGCGTATAATTGCTGCTGCATAATATTGCATGTCCCCAAGCAGAAATGGGAAGTTTTGTTCTCAAAAGCATTGGTCTGACTATCAATTAGAGGCATTTAATAAATGATTCTGCAAGACCATTTTGAGTGTGGACATGAGCAACAGATTTTTCTATAGTAATTCAAGTTGCCATGCAATAATCATTGAAATTTTGTGATGAAAACTCACTAGCATTATCAAGACGAACTGTCTTAATTGCATGATCTGGAAATTGTGTTCTTAACCGAATTATTTAAGCAAGTAATCTAGCAAACGCTAAATTACGTGTTGATAATAAAAACACATGTGACCATCTTGTAGATGCATCTATTAAAACCATTAAATATCTGAATGGTCCACATGGTGGATGAATAGGTTCACATATGTCCCCTTGAATACGTTCCAGAAATTTTGGGGACTCAATTCCAACCTTTGTCAAAGAAGGTCTTGTTATGAATTTACCTTGAGAAAAAGCAGCACAAGAAAGATCTTTAAATTGAATAATCTTCACATTCTTCAATGGATGTCCATGTGAATTTTCAATAATTCTTCGCATTATAGTTGTTCCGGGATGGCCCCACCGGTCATTCCAAACAATAAATTTTGCTTTATCAGCAAGCTTCTCGCTTACTATAGCATTTGACTCAATTGATTTGATACTTGTATAGTATAAACCAGAAGACAATGTAGGCAATTTTTCTAGGACACATTTTTCTCCATCTCTAACATTTGTAATATGTAGATATTCAATATTTTTCTCATTAGTAGTCTCAATGTGATATCCATTTTGACGGATATATATCTTTAGAACTTAATAAATTTCTTTGATACTTGGGAGAATATAATGCATCATTGATTAAAACTTTTGTCCCTTTGGGTAATACTATAATTGCTCTTCCGGAGCCTTCAATTATTCTTGTATTACCCGCTATAGTGTTGACACTTGCTCTTCCTTTTCTTATATGAGAAAAATATTTTCTATCTTTAAGAATAGTGTGTGTTGTTGCACTATCTATGAGACATATGTCTTCATCCTTGTGTCCAATGGAAACATGAGAAACATCCATATTCTTCATAAAAGAAACAAAAAAAATAATTCATTAAAGCAAATTCAATACAAGATAAGCATAATAAGCAATACTGCTTTTATTACATGAAAATGGTAAGTGAGAAAATGACATCAAATAAAACATAAGTAAAAGCATGACTAAAACATTATTACTAGTTTTCCAATAAAACATGTCTAATCTTGATTCTTAAAGAAGTCAGCCACCTCCAAATGTGTCATGGCATCAAAACATTTGATATCATTTAACTCATTGACATTGTCATTTTTGTGTGTCTCAACATCATCTTCTTGGAAAATCAAATTTGTTTCCACATTATTTGTTTCCACATTATTTGCGATCCTTTTCATGGAGGCTTGATAAAGTTTTGCTAGATGTTCTGGTGTACGACAGGTACGTGACCAATGCCCCTTCATGCCACAACGAAAACATTGATTTTCATTAACTTTTGGAGGATCATTCTTGTCCTTTCTCTGCCATTCATTATTTTTCTTCTTTTGGTGGACATTAGAACTAAAATTGTTATTTCCACCACCATGATTGCGATATATTCCACGTCCCCTGCCACGGCCACGTCCACAGCCACGCCCCCGACCACGGCCTCGACCATTATCATGGTTATTATTGCGTACACTCACATTCACTTCAGGGAATGGAGCAGAACCGGTGGGACGAATTTCATGATTTTTCATCAATAATTCATTATTTTGTTCAGCTACAAGAAGACATGAGATCAATTCTGAATATTTTTTAAAATCTTTCTCACGATATTACTGCTGCAAGAGCACATTTGAAGCATGAAAGGTGGAGAAGGTTTTCTCTAATAAGTCCTCGTTAGTAATTTTTCACCACACAATTTCAGCTGAGAACTTATTTTAAAAACTGCTGAATTATATTCACTTACAGTCTTAAAATCTTGTAGCCTAAGGTAAATCCACTCATAACGGGCTTTAGGTAAGATCACCGTTTTTTGATGTTCATATCTCTCTTTCAAATTATTCCACAGCTCTAACGGATCTTTCACCGTTAAGTATTCAGTTTTCAACCCTTTATGAAGATGGTGGCGAAGAAAAATCATAGTCTTGGCCTTATCTTGGTCACTCACTTCTTTGCCAATTAAAATGGCATTTCCAAGATCGCATTGGCATTTAAGTGAATTTCAGCATCTAGCACCCAGGATAGGTAATTTTTCCCGGTAATATCAAGAGCAGTAAACTCGAGTTTGGTAAGATTTGCCATGGAATAAACTAAAACAATGACATAAATTAATTAAAATCATAATACCTAATCAATATAAAACACATTAATATGTGTGGGTGCGTGCATGCATTGATATGATGTATGTGTGCGCATCAATATATATGCATTAATTATAATAACATGAAATAATATATTAAATAACATAAGAAACATAATATATGGTTGCAATAAAAGGCATGATATAAAATAAAAGGAAATAAAAGGCATAATATAAAATAAAAGGCATAAATAAACTAACAAAATAAAGAAAAACACATAACATAAAAAAATGTATAATATAAAATGATGAAAAATAAATAATAAAGAAATGTCAATATTAAAAGGCATAATATTGTAATAATACTAAATATATGTATTATATATATGAATTACAGGCGGTGAACCGACCAATCGAATTCATATATATAATAATTTATGATAATATTCATATATATAATAATAATAATAATAAATAAATGGCATAATATATATATATATATATGAATTACAGGCGGTGAACCGACCAATCGAATTCATATATATAACATAATAATAATAGATAAATAACATAATACATGCATACATACATACATACACACATACACACACACATATATATAAGTAATATGAGTATATATAAGTCATATGAGTATATAAGTATTATAATATATAAGAGTATATATAAGAGTAAGAAAGTAGTATACCTAAATTACTTAGAGCGTCGTGCTGATAACGTGTTGTGAAATAAGAAGAAAAATTATGAACATAAAAAGAAAGATGAAGAGGATATATGCAAGACTAGAAGAGGGTGGAATAGAGCATTTCTCATTCACATATATTCTTGGTACAAAATGTATTGTATTTGGCCTCTATTTATAGGCCTTCACACATTAGAACATAGTGTTATGGTTACAAGAATTAAAGAAGTACATAATGACTAATAATCATAAGAAACCTCCACAAGTCATTCATGGGGAGACTATAGGAAAAAGAATCCTAAGAGTTATGGACATCCACTCATACAATAATATTCATAACAGTTTTTTTTTTTTTTGAAAAAGTCTTATTTGTTAAATCACGCTGTTTTCTCTTTGAATGTTGAGGAGGCAATCAATCGTGGTCTGAAACCGGTTCTTTACAGTGCCTGAGTATAAAGTTAAAGAAATGATTTTTCATAGATTTTATATTTCAATCCTTCCTTTATTAGGATGAAGTTAACGTTTTTCTGAAAACATTACTGATACAAAACAAACTACTTCAAATTATTTACATTGAAACTTGTTTTAAAATTAATTCATCCTTCTTATAAACCAATGTATTTAATCTAATCTAGTTTATATAAATATGTGAGTGGTTGATTTGGCATTTCTTGATTTGGAAAAATAAAAATTATCCCAATCTTATATTTAGGATATTAATTAAATTACTTTGTTTAAAGAATATTGACTTTTAGCAAATCAAATATAGATCAAAATTCCAAATCTGATTACCTATCCTTGTTAATTTCTCATTTTGACAAGAAAATTAAACTCGTTTCATCCTCTTCAATTTTTTTTTTTCAGTCAACAGTATGATTGGAATATCTATCTATATAATAACTATAAAAACAAAGTGCTCAAAGTCCATTTAGTGTTCTTTCCATCACATCACCCTTTCATAATGAAAGGGTCCCACTATTGATATTTTTAAAAAAACCAAAGGACCTCGTGAAGAATTCGGAAAATTATCATAGACAATGATTATTGCTGTGTGATGATTATTGCTCTGCTATATTTTGTGAGGATCAGTTTTGATAAAAAAAACAAAGGGTCCCACTTCAATATTTTTTGAAGATCAGTTTGAAAATTGTTGTGCCAACATTATTATTGTTTGTCTTTTAACCATCACGGAAAATATGTTTTTGATCAATATTTTTTGGTTAAAAAGATGTATTGATCATCTATAAAAGATCTCTTGGCACAAAACTTGACCACCTTAATTTTTGTAAAAAATATGTCCGACTTATTTGTACATTATCTTTTGCTAATGTCCTTATTGGTAGGTGGGTCGTGACTAAAGTGACTATTGTCTTTGTGTTTCCCATTTCTTAACTTGATGGTTATTGATAATTCCTTTTATTTTAGGTATGCACAATTTGCACTACAACTATCCACCAATGTGTTAAATATAATTCACTTATCATTTCAATTATTTTTTGACTTTTTCAAATATTAATTTGTTTTCTTATAGGTTTGGGCAATTTGACTATTGTACACAAGATATCCTATTCATAAATGTAATAATTTTCCCGTTTAAGTTATTGCAGCTGTGAAAAATCTCCGTATCGCACTAGAGTTCTAACTCGTTGCCCCAAATACCAAAATCTCAGCTGATAATATGGGCCATGGGGCGACGCAAGTGAGGCGTGATTTAAATCTAACCTTATCATCACATTGCTACATCTTCAACCAAAAGCCTAGCACTTGCCTCTTTCATTTTTCAACAAACAATCAAATATGTTGCCTTCCATCCTTCTTCTCCCACTTCTCTTTCTACTATCAGTCCTCTTCCTAGCCATTTTCCTCAGACAACGTAAGGATGACCGGAAACAACCGCCAGGTCCACCGGCTTGGCCAGTCATCGGTAACCTTCACTTGTTGGGCACTCACCCACATCGTTCCCTTCAGTCTCTAGCAAAGAAATATGGACCCATCATGTCCTTACGACTAGGGCAAATTCCTGCCGTCATCATCTCTTCACCTGAAGCCGCCGAGCTTTTCCTCAAGACGCACGACGTCGTTTTCGCCAGCCGCCCAAGAACTCAATCGTCAGAGATCTTTTCTTACGGATCCAAGGGAATGGGTTTCTCTGAATATGGGCCTTATTGGCGTAACATGAGGAAGCTTTGTACGTTACAGCTTTTTACTCCATCTAAAGTTAACATGTTTGATCCCTTGAGAAGGGAGGAGCTGCAACGGGTGGTGAAGTCTTTAGAGAAATCGGCAGCGGTTCGTGAGGTGGTGGATCTGACGGAGACGGTGGAACGGTTGGTGGAAGATATAATGTATAAGATGATATTTGGACGCAATAAGGATGATAGGTTTGATATGAAGGGGCTTATTCATGAGGCGTTGAACTTGGTTGGAGCCTTCAATATTTCAGACTTCGTCCCTTTCTTGGCACCGCTTGATATCCAGGTATTTCATATTTTTTTTGGACTGAATACGTATTTCATAATTCACAACCAACTAAACAGTAGTTCTTTTTCTCTCTCACGGTTTATCCAATGTTTCAATTATGAAAGGTGTCCATTGCCTATCAATATATCCGATTTTGTCCAAAGAGAGTTTAATACTTAAAGATGAGAACATATTTATTTAATTTTATTAAATAGGCTAGCTTAAAATAGTTCATCTAGAATCGATATTTTTAGAACACTCGTAACATCTTTCTTAATTATATCACTACCCCTCTTGTAGGTTATTTTTGAGAGGATTTTAATAGGGTAATTCAATAAAAAGTATAATAAAAATAAAATTAGGTGATATATATTTCGAACAAATATTCATTTTGTGGTTTATATATGTAAATACAATACATTAATTTATTTTTCCAACGATATAGTAGTAGTGGTGTATACTCTATGCGTTTCTTTTGCTGCTCCAAAAGTTAATTAAGAAAAAAGAATGAAAGTGGAGTCCAAGTGTGCAGGGTCAAAACGTTTCCACAATTGCAGAAAAATTAATCATCCACCGACTCTCGCTGTTGCGAAATACAAAATTTAAGAACATGCCAGGTGGTTGGTTATAATGGTTGGGGGGTCAATTTATTTTCTTGTCCTATATAAATCTTGGTTTTTCTTGAATATTTGGGCTCCACGTACGAATGATCGAGTTCGCGCGATGGGGTAGGATAGGACATGGACGAATGGTAGTGCGGGGCTGAAAAAACTGGCACAAGGGAAAAAATATGTACCGATAAAGTGCGATACAAAAAATCACACGCCCTTGTCATATGTGAAACACTTACTCCGATCCTAAATATAAATATAAGACAATTTTTCTTAATTTAATTAAATTGATTATGTTAGTTAAGTTAGTTATTAGGATGTGATATTACAAATTCACTCTAACTATATATTTTTATCCCCACTCTCACGGACAAATTTGTTTATCATAGTTAAACATTATTAGAGTTAATTCGCCAAAAAATTCCGAAATATTAAGAAATCAATTAAAATATAAAGAACATATATGTAATCACATATATTGTTTAATCCAAATCCTCATTACAAACCTAAAATCACAACAAACTCAAATTAATAACATAATCCAATTCTGAAATATATAAATGACAAATTTAAACTGGGAAATAAAAAATACAATGATAAAGGAAAAGGAATGAGATTCCCCTTTAAAGAACCCAAGTTCATGCCACCTCAAATAATCCCTAAGAGCAATGTAAAGGCTATTTATTCATGAATGGATGAAGGAGATGGAGGGAAAATTGAGAAAACAGAAGAAGATAAAGATGGAACTGGAAGATTTGAGAGAGATTGGAGAGAAATAGGTTACAGGTGTGAATTGGAACAACAAAACTAATTTGGGGTTTATTTTCGTGCATTTTAATTAGGGATAGGAATCTAGATCCTCAAATTTGCTGATTTCTTGACAAGATAAGGGCATCAATTTTCCCAAGTGACCACAATGACAACTGATATCCCTAGAGGATGCACGGAGTTGTTCTTATCATATATGCAAATATGTTCGCACGGAATGTCGCTACATCAACGCCTAGTCACTAAGTTTATAGGCTGACAATAGTTTTTTCATACAAGCTTTCAGCTTGCCTTTGTTGCACAAAACAAAGGGATATGTATCTGGTCTGATCATCAAAAACGTGCTTGGGCCAGTTTTAGGACTTAAAAATACCAAATTTGCAATTTTTAAGATCCAGCCTCACCGCGGTGTATTGGAAACGAACAACACTTTTAAGCTTAAAAACACCAGGTCTTTGACTAAACTTGGTCTTTGCAAATTGATCCAACCTCCTATGGTTCGGTCCTCACAACCCTACAAATGAAATAAGAGAAGGGAATTGATCAAGATGCTCAATTTACCACATTTAACACACAAAATTTTGCCAATTAATCAAATTACTAAGCTAATTTTCAATGAAAGGTCTAGATATTTAATTAAGCATAAATGAAGTAATATTGCATCTTTATTAGGTTAAAAAGCACAATTTAACACATTAAATAACTAACAAATCCAAGAATTTTTCAATTTTAAACTTAGCCAAAACCTAGTTGTCAGGTTGGCTAAATTTTGAGAGATATGGGCAGTCAAATTGGATATTACTGGTTTCATTCCCCTAATTTATGCTTAATACCAACTTGTTCTTAATCTTGAGTAAATGATCTTCTAGTCCAACTTGTCAGCTAATCATGTGTTTTTAACCAAGCTTTTAATTCTCCTAAGAAAATTATGATTCTAAAATAAAACAAACCATTTTTAAGAAAATAATAGTTAAAAGATTACTTGTAAGATAAATTTTATATTGATTGTAAGTAACTTTTAATTAAAGAAAATATAGATTTTTAAAAATAAATATAGATTATCTAGATCAAGTCGTTCAAGTTTGTTTAACTTTTCCTATTAAACAGTTTGTTGATTTCCTTATGATAGAGTTTAATGAATCTACAAGGAGATGTGATTTGTGGCATCTTTTGGATGCCGCCCTTATCTGACCCTAGTATGAATATTTGAGAGGCGCCTATTCTCTCGTGACTTAATCTCTGATCTCTTCCATTATGCCCCCAACTACCTTTCTCTTTGTTCAGTTTTAACTTCACTGTTTTATTTTTTTAAATTTTTATAAGAGCACCTGGAAGTTAAGTTGGGTAATTGTTCACCTCCAAAAGCATGGATAGCAGAGTAGTACAAAAAACTATCATCGAACGGAGATTTGTTTCGAAATTCAGTTAAAACAGTAAGCTAATGAATTCAGTTAAATTGAACCAATAAAATTCTCAGAAAATGGGTTTTGAAAACTTTTTAAAGAAAGACAAGTAAGAAAGTGTCAACTATCAATGGATTAAGCCTAGGATTAACTCTTATATATTTCGAATAAATAGTCACCTAAAATATTTTTCTAAAAAATATTAAAATCACCATTTGAATTCATTTGAGTTCATGTCAATCAAATCTTTCAAATAATTAGTGACATTTTTCTATAAAATCATCCATTTGAATTCATATGACCTATTTATCCATTTTTACCTAAAATGCTCTTAAATTATCCTAAATTGGCACTAATGACTCCCATATATATAGATATATATATGCTCAAAATCAATGTCAAATTAGGAGTTATCTGATTCACATTTGTTCTTCTTTATGTGAGCTAATATTCACTGAGATATGTGGAGATTAAAGTATCCTTTTAATTTGACACAGGGCTTCGCAAGGCGCATGTTGAAGACAAGTAAAGAACTTGATGATATATTTGAAACCATTATTAGAGAGCATGAAGCAGAAAAATCAAAAGGGCAGGACAAAGGACACAAGGACTTTGTGGACATATTACTATCTTGCATGAACACTTGCGATAATGAGCAAAACATAGTCATCGATCGAACAAACATCAAAGCAATACTTCTTGATATGGCTGCTGCTGCTATTGAGACTTCTGCTACTGTCATTTTGTGGGTTTTGGCTGAACTCTTAAGGAGTCCAAGTGTGTTGAAAAAGGTCCAACTCGAACTAGAAGACAAAGTAGGAACAAGTAAAATGGTTGAGGAAGCAGATTTGCCAACTTTGAGTTACTTAGATATGGTGATTAAAGAAGCAATGAGACTATACCCTGTTGCACCATTACTAGTCCCTCGAGAGTGTAGGGAAGATATCATGATTAATGGCTATTACATTAAGAAGAACACACGGATCATGGTGAACTCGTGGAGTATGGGAAGAGATCCTCAGATATGGTCTGATAATGTGGAAGTATTTTATCCGGAGAGGTTCTTGGGTTGCAATATAGACTATCGAGGATATGATTTCCAATTCTTGCCATTTGGTACGGGTCGAAGATGTTGTCCGGGTATCCAATTGGGTTTAGTTACTGTTAAGCTTATTTTAGCACAATTATTACACTGCTTTCATTGGGAGCTTTCTGAAGGCATGTCTCCATATAAGTTGGATATGGCTGAGACATTTGGCTTAACAATGACAAGAGCCAATCACTTGCGAGCTCTTCCATCCTATCGCCTATCAATGCCTAGTTTTTAATTAATGTAAATTTGGACATGTTATTCTGAGGAGAGGGACGCCTCCTCCTCCCTCATTCAATTCCTTTATCTTGCTTTTAAATAACTATTAGATTGATTTTGAATCGTTGAGATTTAACTATCATTCATTTTATCTTGATTACGAACTAGGGGTAGTACTAATACCATTCAAATTTTGGATTCTTGTATTACGGACCGGAGTGAGTACTAATAAAGTCCATGTGGAATCAACCGCTAAAACAATTGTCACAAATCTGCCGATGATACTGATAAACTCCATAATTTCACATATTCCATCTTAATTTCCCTTGAATGTACATAATTTTTGTTGACAAATGATTGAGAATGATACAAATACATATAGGAAAACTTACAAATTGAAAAATAAGCATTTGTGTGAAATTTGGAGTAATATGTGTTTGTAAGTTATTTTTGAAGTTCATCAACCCTCTTTCTCTTTTATAGGAAGAGAGGCTAAGGAAAACATGAAGTTATCAAGAAAAACATAGGAAAAGCTAAAGAGTGAAGCAAGAGACAAAAGAAGAAAAAGAAAATTTATCCCTGATGTTTGTTGAGGTTTCGTTGCACAACTAATTCACAACGAATGATGTTCCCCTCCAATATCTGTTCACTGAGCATTCGTCACGAAAATAATGTGCGGTGAGCGGAAATAAAACTCTGCGTTTCACACTCGAAAAATACGAAATTTCTGAGGTATAAAAGTGAGAGCTTGACAGAAAATCCTCATTCTTCACCTCTTGGGCATTTTAGGAGCTAGGGTTTGTCTATTGGAGGAGTGAGTGTCAATGGATTGAAGTCTAGAAGAGATTTTGGCTTTAAATCTTGGTTTTTCTTCTCCATTTTCCTTTCCCTCTCTCTTGTTCTATGATTGTGCTATTATATGTATATATATTCTTTTGGATTTCATGAACATGTGGAGCTAAAGCTTTGATTCTAGGATTATTTGGAACCTTTATATGGATTAACTCTTAATTCCTCCTCTTATTTTGTGATTAATGTTATATATATGTTTGTTTTACTCTTTACCTAATGCTTCTAAGTGTTTGATCATTATTTAGATGTTGTGCTCACTTGATTGATGCTTGAGAGGGCTAGGTTGAGTGTAGAACTTGGGTAAAATAGTGTGAGAACTTGAAGTTTGCATGACAAATGAATGATTTTGTTGATAAAATAGACATATACTTGTTGACCTCACATAGTACATTAGGGTTGAAACTTAGAAATTGGGTTTTATTAATTGTGATAAGAGATTGCATGATTCATAAAATTAAACACTTGTTCTTGACTCGACGGAGCATTTACAAGTATTCTAGAACCTAGGTTAGCAAATATATAGTCATTGAAAGCAATTGTGTGAGGAGACTCTTTAAGTTTATGAAATACAAGGGAGAAAAATAATCTTAGAACTCATTTTATCCTTGAAGTTAAGAATCACTTGTTTATAGTTTTTCTTATTTGTTTAAATTAGTTACCCTTATATCATGACATTTGGATCACTCAAATTGAGCGAGAGTGCGATAATCTCTACTTGACTGGGTTTTGGAACCAAATTCTCGTGAGAACGATACTTTACTTATCACTTTATTACTTGGTGCGACCCGTGCACTTGCGGTGCGAACAGGTACTATAAATTTCATCACACAAAGTTAGCGACCAATCAGCTACAGACTTCTTTTTGCCCTTTACTCCCATCACTATGGCATGTCAACTGACTAGATGACAGGAATTTTGGTGAAGGTAGGAGACTGGAGATAGGGATTTTAATATTGCCTTGGTTGGATAGGATGGAGAAGGAAGGGAGGGTCTTAATTTTACTGTTTTTATAGTGTATTTTTTACATTGATTTTTTTAAGGATTAAGGGGCAAAAATATTCATGTGATTGGCAAAGGTCCACCCAACATCATGTATTTTTTTTAGTAAAAATAATAATTAATGATATTTCAAAATGGGGCAAAAGTATCCATGATTTTGGAAATGTCAAGGTTACCCAGTTTTGAAATGTCATGGTTACTTTTACTCCAATTTTGAAATGCATGGTTACTTTTGCTTCAAAAAAAGTCACATACATGGTATTGCTGGGTGCACCTTATTGACAATCATATGGGTATTTTACACTTTTACTCTTTTTTAAATAAATTAATGTGTCATTGAGTTTTTTAAGTTTATTAAAATTAGAGAAATTTAAGAAATAATAGTTGTGGGTAAGCAATCAAAATATGTCAAAATGTGACATTAGTTTTAGAGGGGAGGGTTAGGAGGAAATATAAGAAAAGTTTGTATTTTAAAATAATTTCTCTTCAATCCCGATATATTCAATTTGTCAATCAAGGAGAAATGGGAAAAATCCCTCCTTTCCCCTACCCTTCCATCACACAAAAAACAAGCTAATTCCGTTATTAAATATTTGTGTAAGAACTCGAGATTAAATATTTCTATCCCCAAGTTTTGTTGCTATGTTGTTTTAAGAAAAATATATATTTTTATATCTCTATCTTAATCCTCCACATAGGTTAGATTATTCACACAATGAAACACCACAAACACTTCTAAATCTAATACATTGCTAACCATCAATCACACTTTAAAGTACTCAATAGTACTTAATTAAATAGATTCATGATATTAGGTGAAAGACTTGACAATTGATGTGGTTTAATATTTCAGGAAACTTAGATAAACTTAAAGTGAACTTAGTTATTACTTGAGTAACATTGACTTAAATTCATTAGGTTCAAGATATTGGTAGGGAGTCCTTAATTAAAGGAATTAGACCTAATGAGTTAATTCAGTTGTGATTCGGGGTTTGAGTCGTAGAAGCAATAGTTTCTTGCAATCAATTAGTTCTTTACTCTTGAATTTGTCAAATCGTTTGAGTGACATTGGATTTCAATCCTTAAGTCTTGGTGTTGGGATGCAATAATGAATCAAAATCATATGATTAATTGTTTTCAAAAATGCTATCACAAGTATACATGTCAAATTTAGTAGCAGTGGGTAAATAGAGTGTTTTTCCACAAGGACAATGTGATGAACAAGTTCATAAAATACATTATAGTAAGAATTAGCTTTATGTTAGTTCAAACCTAGTTAAAAAATGAAATAAAAATAAGAAAAGGTATCTTTTAAAAAAGTTATATTAATACAATGGGAAAGGTGTACGTTTATCTATCTATTTTGTACTTCATGATGCTTGGTTGACCCGCCTATAATGATAACTTTCTTTTGAAAAGATTAAAGTTGCGAAATAGGTTATTAAATCATGACATATTTGATATCTTTTTAGATTATTCATTAGCTTATAGGTAAAATAAACTAGTTTAAAAGAAAAAATTAGGTAAATCAATTTATAATTAACTTATTTTTTGCTTTTTTTAGGATTTTTCAAAAAAGTCATCTAGGTCCTATATTTAGGAACGAAGGGAGTAGTATTTAGTTGTTGTTCCAAGTATTAATTGTTTGAGTAACTCTCTCAAGCTTACATAAATTTTAATTAACTCTAATATGCATAATGTCTTGTTATTAATTATGCTAATTAGTCTTTTTAATCACCCACACTTCAATTTTACAAAGCTCGGTCAATGAATATCTCTATTTCATTAACAAATTCTCCATCCCAACTTGAAATTTTAAGACGAGCTTGAATCTAACTTAGTTCTCTACTCAATTATGCTATTTCAAGACACAATTAGGCAAACACGCTATGCCTTAACCACCACATAGGAAAAATAAAACTCAAGTTAAAACCCAACTTAGTTTCCTACTTAATTATAATTTCTCAAATTACAATTAGGCAAACAAGTTAAGTGTTAGCCACACTTAGGAAAAACAAAGCTCAAGTTAAATTCACAATATCATACTCATTTATAATCAAAAGAGAAGTAGGTTCAAGTATCATTTAATAGAAAACTTCAAAATAAACACAGGAAAATCAATTAGCTACACACAATATGGAAGGAATCTCAAGAATTTGAAATCTAATCATACTCAAAGTAACAACATTTAAAGAGAAAAGGAAGGAGAAATGACGTTACAAGAAGACACACGAAAAATTCTTCAAGAAGTTTCAATATAACTTTCTCCAAACTCAAAATATTGCTCCCAATCCCCCTTCCAAGGTGTTCTTCCCTCTCCTTGAATTTAACTTTAAATATAAAAGACTCCAAATCATAATATTTATATACAGTTTTTTTAGTTATCTGAATCTTATAAATCTTTCTGGTGAAATGATATAGGTCTAGACAATTGAAATTTTTCATTTTAAAAAATCTTGGAAAATGTTTCAGAGTTCTTCATTACTTATATACTATAATTCAGTTTTTTTATTTTTAACGGTATTATATATGATAATATGGGACAATGTGAGCTCTTGGATTGATCTTAATGTGGTATAAATGGGCCGCAGAGGGCCGCTGCGGCAATCCGGACCCCAATTGTGGTCCGAATCCTTTACAATGCATGAATATGTAGTTAAAGAAATGATTTTTCTTAGATTTTATATTTTAATCTTCCTTTATTAGGATTAAGTTGACATTTTTCTTAAAATATTATTGATACAACAAAATTACTTTAAAATTACTTATTGACTAATGTATTTGATCTAATCTAATTTATATTAATATGTTAGTGGTTGTTTTGGCTTTCTTTTTTTTTATTCAAATGGGCAAGCACTAACGGCTTGATGTTACAACTTACAAGCGGGATCGAACCCACAACCTCCCACCTAAAGGGAAGATATCATACCACTGAGCTACAAAGCCCTTGGTGTTGTTTTGGCTTTCTTGATATGGAAAAATAAAAATTATATATCCCAATCTTATATTTAATACCAAAAAATACCTATTAAATTAAATTATTTAAGGAATATTGACTTTCAGAAAATCAAATATAGATCAAAATTCCAGATCTGATTACCTATCCTTGTTAAATTTTCCTTTTGAAAAGAAAACTAGATTAATCCTCGTCACACCTTTTTTCAATCATCCGTATCATTGAAATATTGACCCAAAAACCAAAATCTCAATCAATAACATGGGCCATGGGACGAAGCATGCAGGGCGTGATTTAAATGTATTGATATAACCTTATCATCACACCTCCTATTGTTGCATCTTCAACCAAAAGCGTAGCACTTGCCCCTTTCATTTTCCATCTCACAAACAATCAAATATGTTGCCTTCCATCCTTCTTCTCACACTTCTCTTTCTTCTATCAGTCCTCTTCCTAGCCATTTTCCTCAGACAACGTAAGGATGACCGGAAACAACCGCCAGGTCCACCGGCTTGGCCAGTCATCGGTAACCTCCACTTGTTAGGCACTCTCCCACATCGTTCCCTTCAGTCTCTAGCAAAGAAATATGGTCCCATCATGTCCTTACGACTAGGGCAAATGCCTGCCGTCATCATCTCTTCGCCTGAAGCCGCCGAGCTTTTCCTCAAGACGCACGACATCGTTTTCGCCAGCCGCCCAAAAACTCAGGCCTCAGAGATCCTTCATTATGGATCCAAGGGAATGGGTTTCTCTGAATATGGGCCTTATTGGCGTAACATGAGGAAGCTTTGTACGTTACAGCTTTTTACTGCATCTAAAGTTGACATGCTTGGTCCCTTGAGAAGGGAGGAGCTGCAACGGGTGGTGAAGTCATTAGAAAAATCGGCAGCTGTGCGAGAGGTGGTGGATTTGACGGAGACGGTGGAGCGGTTGCTGGAAGATATAATGTATAAGATGATATTTGGACGCAATAAGGATGATAGGTTTGATATGAAGGGGCTTATTCATGAGACGTTGAACTTGGTTGGAGCCTTCAATATTTCAGACTTTGTTCCTCTCTTGGCACCGCTTGATATTCAGGTATTTCATAATTTTTTTTGACTGAATAGGTATTTCATAATTCACAACCAGCTAAACAGTAGTTCTTTTTTCTCTCATGGTTTATTCAATGTTTCAATTATGAAATGTGTCCATTGTTTATCTATACATCGTCCGATTTTGTCCAAGAAGAGTTATGAAAATTTTTATTTTAAAATATAAATAAATAATTTCCTCTTTAAAAACTATTTAAAATCTTCTTTTCAAAAAGCTGAGTTTCAATAATAAATCATATTATTATAGTCTACTATTTGAAAATTCATGAGGATATAAGTTCAGTAAATGAATAAGTTTATAACTAGTAGTGAATTAACCTATTTAAAATTTAAATACTTCATTCGATCCGTAATATAAGAGCCAGCCCCCAAAAAAACGCTTCTGAATAAAACATGTAAATGTTAGTTGGGTGTCTGGAGTTAATTTTTTGTCCAATTTTGTCTATATTTAATGTGATACTTTTAAGAGGGAAATACATAAACATTAATAATTAATGAATATGAAAGAGTTGGGGTAAAGTAGGAAAAATGCATTAAATGAGAGAAAATATGAGATGAACTCTTATATTTTGATCAAAATCATTCAAATTTTGGCGCTCTTATATTAGCGACAGGAGGGAGTATTATATTGTTTGTATTATAAATACATACACCTATTATAATTAAAACTAAACAACTTAGTTATCACTAAACAACTTAGCTAGCTATCACAGGTAATAACTTTCTATGAGAACATATTTTTTTAATTTAATTATATTAAATAGGCTAGCTTAAAATAGTTCACCTGGAATTGATATTTTTAAAACACTCTAACATCTTTAATTACACCACTACCCCCTTCTTGTAGGTCATTTTAGAGCGAAATTTAATAGGAAGATTCAGTAAAAAAAATACCAAAAAATAAAAAATAGGTGGTATATTTAGAACAAATATTAATATTTTTTGTTTTATATAGGGAAATATAATACATTAATTTATTTTTCCAACGATATAGTTTTTGTGGTGTATACTGTGTATGCGTTTTATTTGTCGCTCCAAAAAAGTTAATTGAGAAAAAAGAATGAAAGGAGAGTCCAAGTGTGCTGAGCCGAAACCTTTACACAGTAGCAGAAAAATTAATCATCCACCGACTCTCGCTGTTGCCAAATCTATCTAAATCTTGCATTTCTCGAATATTTGGGATCCACGAGACACCGAGTACGTGCGATGGGGTAGGATAGTGCAAGGACGCATGGTATTGCGGGGCAGAAAAATCTGGAACATGGGGAAAAAATCTATACGAATAAAGTGAAAGACAAAAAATCACATGCCCCTGACAACATATATATGTGAAATACATTCCTCCTAAATATAAGTATGAGAAAATTTTAATTTGATTATATTAATTATGTAAGTTATTAGCATATGATATTACAAATTCACCAAGACCATATTCTTTTATCTGTAATCTTCCTGTTTAGTTTGTTTATAATAGATAAACTTGTTAGAGTTAATTTGGGGGAAAATCTGAAACATTAAAAAGTGAACTTATATTTAAAAATAGAGGGAGCAAATACCGAAATGCTATTGAAAGATATTTCATAAGGAGTAAGTACCGAAATGTTCTTAGCATTTTCTGCATTTATTATAATATTTTGAAATTTTTATAAATGTAGATCTATTTTATTATATTTAAAAATAATTTATTGTGTCAACTATTGATTTTTTTGAATGTAGATAGAAATTTTATTAACAAAACATCGTTAAGGGCAATGAGATCATCTATATATATCTGAGTTTCTATTCTACTCCTTTCATTTGTCAACCACAAAAGAGTCAACTTACTTTTTCTTTGCTTTCCTTTCATTTCCATCAATTTATTTTTCCATTCCTTAACAATATTTTCTCACAAACAAATGGGAAAATAACTTCTTATTCTCTACCATAAATTTTTAAATCATCACTTTACTTTGGATGAATAAAGTGATGAAATTAAATGTTTCAACTAAAAGATCAAATGTTTTTTTATTGAAAGAAGGACAAAGCTCTTGGAAATTCCCAATATGTGTTAGAAGTATAGTTGTGAAATGTTAGGTACTTTAGTGTCGTTTTAAATGATTTTAATATTAGGAAATCCTCATTTTGATGTTGAAAAATAAGTTTTGTCTTGGAAACTCCTTATACATGTGTCGTGAAAATCTAATCATTAAATGTTATGTTTCATGATTTTTTAGACTTGGGAATAATGGAATATTAAGAAAGCTCAAACTTATTAGAATTTCCCACACGTGTCTTGAATTCTGGTAACAAAATTCAATAAGGAAATTTTGTTGGGTAATTGTTCGGGTTCGGATACTCTCAGTATCCTTTTCTCCTTTTCTTCTCAGAATCCCCTCTTGGGGTATTATTTTACCTATTGAGATTCATCTAAGAGTTCATAATTTATCACTTGTACCATTAAAAATAAAACTACAATGTATTATAATATAAAAGAAATTTTAGCATAAAAAATTTCAACTATCTAGACCTATTTCACTTCAATATAAGGATCTATAAGAGATACAGACTTGCCCAGTTAACTGTAAAATAATTTTACAGACTATAAAATTATTTTACAGTTAACTGGGCAAGTCTGTATCTCTTATAGATCCTTATATTGAAGTGAAATAGGTCTAGATAGTTGAAATTTTTTATCACAAAAAGTGTTCAAAAATAAAAAAAATTAAAAGTTCTTGATTTATTTTATATTATGATACATTTATTTAATTTTTAATGGTACAAGTAGCAAATTATGAGCTCTTAGATGAATCTTAATGGGTAAAATAATACCCCAAGAGAGATACTGAGAAGAAAAGGAGAAAACGGATACTGAGAGTATCCGAATCCGTAATTGTTCACCTACAAAAGCACGAATAGCATAGTAGTATAAAAATATCTTCCAATGGAGAAATGTTTTGAAATCCAATCAAACATAAGCTAATAATGAATTCAGTTAAGTTGAACCAATCAAATTCTTTTGGAAAATTTGTTTTGAAAACTATTTAGAGAAAGACCTCAGAAAAATGTGTAAGAATGTGTTAACTATTAATGGATGAAATATAGGATTAACTCTCACCATTGAATTTTATGAACTTTAATATTTTTTCCTTTCATCCAGTCCTTAAATGCTTGTTTTTGTTTGCCTAAGGTTCTAAAGCAATCGAATAACTCTCTTAAGTCAAAATCGATTATGTATATTTCTAATTAGGACGAAGGCCCAAAAATGATACATAACTATTGGTCAAAGAACAAAAATAATATATAACTATTTCAAGGTACACAAATGATATCCAACTATTGGGCATGGTTCAAAATGATATTTTCACTAATATGACAATAAGATTATACATGAAAAGTCCCAAATGGCCTTATAAATTAGTGAAAATATTTAAAAAGAATAAAATTTTATAAGGCCATTTCAGACTTTTCATGTATAATCTTATTGTCATATATTGAAAATATCATTTTTGAACCATGCCCAATAGTTGGGTATCATTATTTGTGTACCTTGGAATAGTTATGTACTTTTTTTGTTTTTTGAACAATAGTTATGTATCATTTTTGGGCCTTCGCCCTTCTGATTAATCCACTCAATTCTTGTTAAGCATCAATAGAAACACCCTTTATTAAGACCCAACCTTAATTTGACAAAACTATATCGATAGTGATATCTCTATTATCGGCAAACCCTCATTTAGTTGATTTAAATTTTAGTTCTAGTTTGATCTATCCTAGTTCTACACCTAAACGATCTCTCTCGAGTATAACCTAGATGAACAAATCAATCTAATAGGTGACCAGTCCAATAGAAGCATAAAGAGCACGATAAATCAGCACAAACAACATTCAATTCCTAAAAGCATAGGAAATAAAAGAGGTTCAATCCATATACATGGCTTGAATTAATCATAGAACAAATGGTTTAGCTACTCATTATTTGAATAAAATCGCAAACACAAATATAAAACATGTCTAAATCAAGAAAATAGCAAAACTTAGAGGAAAGCAAGATAGGTCTAGTACCGAGGACACAAAACTTCTCCAATTTTGTTTTGCAACCTCCAATATGGTGGAACTCTAGCTCCAAGTTCTGTTATCCTAAGAATCTTTTGATTCTTATGGAATTTTTAGGATTTAGATCGAGGGGCTAAATGTATGTGAAATTTCGTGTCCAATTTGTCCTTTTTTACTATCGTGAAATTCTAGTGCGTTGTCACAACAACCCTCAGCAATTTCAGCATTTTACAAAATTGTCTTCCAGTTTTTACCACTATTTTCCTTCCATCCTTTGCTCATTCCTATCTTAGAATATCCATATTTACCAGTTCAAAACTTGCATACAAAATAGTCACTTCAAATATTTTTCTATAAATCATCAATTTTAATTCATGTCAATCAAATCTTTCGAAAAAATAGTCACATTTCTCTATAAAATCATCCATTTGAATTTATATGACCTATTAATTAATTTTTTACCTAAAATGCTCTTTCATTATCCTAAATTGGCACTAATTACTCCCCAAATATCCTAAATAATGTCAAAATCAATGTAAAATTGGGAGTCATTGAAGGACGCCGATTTTACGGGTCGGTGTAGTGCCTAGATACCACTCCTTCAAGAAATTTATGGACCTCAGGATAAGTGGAAGTTACCCCCGGGTGTCGTTCACTTGGAGGAGCCTAAAAATGTAATTAATTACCCAATAAACTAGACGAAAAACTTGTTGAAATCAAGGAAAGTCCCTTTTTAATTAAAATTGGGAAATGTTTTGTATGATCAATACTAGAATAAAAGAAAGTTTAGATGAAATGAATTATAATATTCTTGATGGATAGGAGTTTAAGAAATCATCACTTCAAAAGATTTTCCGGGGAGTATTAATATTGTTGGTTTTCAAATTGAATCATAGAGGGACCCCTCTAGGCTAGACTTAGAGTAATTTAATTAGTGCTGGAACCCCAAACATTACTTAAATAAATCTAAGTTGACTAAGCTCTAAACCCAAGGACTGATTGATTATGAAAGACTTATGATCCACAATCTGGGCCACCCCACAATTGCTCTAAATTAATCTTGTAGCTTCAATTTATTAATTGTCACCCAAATAATAAATTGAAGCTAATCAAGATTGACGTCCAATGCCACAAAATAATTAATTAATCCTATTTGTCATTTCATGCATGCAAATAAATTTGACTCACAATCCACTAGCCAAGCCACCTTGTACTAGCACATAATTTTCACCAAGAGAAAAACAAAATCATGAACCCATAAATTTTATAAATCTCAAAGCTAAAACGCATCAAATCAAATATTTAACAAGAATGAAATAACATAAACAATATAAATGTAGTTTCAATCCCTAATACAAATATCACAAATATACTCCTAGAACCCTAGAAAAGTATAAAAGTAAGAAAGGAAGAGGGATAGAACTACAACTCCCCTAGAGAAGATTCAAGCTCCTTCATTCACTCCCATCATCAAGAACGAGAGAGGTTTAGTTTAAGAGGTGGATGGTGGAAGAGGTATGAGGGTTATGTAAAACTAGGGTTGTAGAAGATTAGGGTTATGAGAGGCTAGTGAGAGGTTTGGGTTTTCTAAAGTTCATGAGCGTATATATATAGTTTTCTGCTCCTCCTCCTCTTTAGATAAGTTGTTACGTTGCTCCTTTAATTTCTCCTCCTTTTGAATGAACATGTGTGCACATAGTCTTCTATGCTCCTCATGACCTTTTCCCAAGTGGTGTTTTTTAAATCTCCTTCTTTTGAATTCAAATTCAAATGGACCGAGTCATACCTGCCAAGTTGATTATATAATTTAATAATATCTAACAAACAAGGCATAATATTATATCAAGTAATTAAATAATGTTTCATAAAATCCCTTTTTAATCTCTCATATGTTTCTAACCAATAATTAAAATGGCTAATAATATAATATATTCTTATTAATTCAAATCAGCCTAAATTAATGCCTAAATTGTAGGGATAATGTGAAATATTAAATATAAAATTATTGACTTTATTAGGAGCATTTATAAACTAATATTTCATCTAAATATATTTTAAAACCACAAATTAACGTATAAAATTATATAAATATTAAGATGTGTCACCATCAGCAATTCACTTTTGTTCTTCTTTATGTGAGCTAATATTCACTGCGATATGTGGAGATTAAAGTATCCTTTTAATTTGACACAGGGCTTCGCAAGGCGCATGTTGAAGACAAGTAAAGAACTTGATGATATATTTGAAACCATTATTAGAGAGCATGAAGCTGCAAAATCAAAAGGGCAGGACAAAGGACACAAGGACTTCGTAGACATATTACTATCTTGCATGAACACTTGCGATAATGAGCAAAACTTAGTCATAGATCGAACCAACATCAAAGCAATACTTCTTGATATGGCTGCTGCTGCAATTGAGACTTCTGCTACTGTCATTTTGTGGGTTTTGGCTGAACTCTTGAGGAATCCAAGTGTGTTGAAAAAACTCCAACTCGAACTAGAAGACAAAATAGGAACAAGTAAAATGGTTGAGGAAGCAGATTTGCCAACTTTGAGTTACTTAGATATGGTGATTAAAGAAGCAATGAGACTATACCCTGTTGCACCATTACTAGTCCCTCGAGAGTGTAGGGAAGATATCATGATTAATGGCTATTACATTAAGAAGAACACACGGATCATGGTGAACTCGTGGAGTATGGGAAGAGATCCTCAGATATGGTCTGATAATGTGGAAGCATTTATCCGGAGAGGTTCTTGGGTAGCAATATAGACTATCGAGGATATGATTTCCAATTCTTGCCATTTGGTTCGGGTCGAAGAAGTTGTCCGGGTATGCAACTGGGTTTAATTACTGTTAAGCTCATTTTAGCACAATTGTTACACTGCTTTCATTGGGAGCTTTCTGAAGGCATGTCTCCAGATAAGTTGGATATGGCTGAGACATTTGGCTTATCAATGACAAGAGCCAATCACTTGCGAGTTCTTCCATCTTATCGTCTATAAATGCCTAGTTATTAATTAATGTAAGTTTGGGGATATTTCAGTGCGCGCGGTTGCACCCTGCTCCTAATTAATCAATGCAATATTCATTTTATCTTGATTTAACTGATCTTACAGTCAAGGTTGTCAAACTCGTGAGTTTAAGTAAACTCGTGAAGATAAGGTAAACTCGAATCGGTAGACTCGAATCTTAAACTCGTAAGAGTTTACATTTATAAACAAACATGTATTTCTTTTATATAATTAAATAAGAATACAAAAAAAATAATAAATTGACTTGAATTTATTTTAAATACAGATAGTAGATTTAAATATATCAATATTCATATTATATCAACCTCAATAGATAAATTTCTATGAAATCATATTTAAAATCATTTAATTTTGTCAATTAAAAATATTTAAAATGAGTTTAGTAGCAAGTTAACACAATTTTCTGTAAGGTAGAAACGTAAAAACGGTGAATTCACAATGTAAACACGTAAGTTTCTACCGAATTTTCAAAGACTAAAAACTTAGGTGACTTGTGACACATTTTGTTTAGATAGTGTCGTAAAAACGGTAAAATCGGAGAGTCAACTCGCGAGTTTGACAACAATGCTTACAGTAACTAATAATGAAGAGGAGGGAATAAAATGTTAAGGGAAAAGTAATTGTTATTCTCCCGTTGTTCTAGGCATATGCTTATCCAAAAATGTACTGACAAAGACAATGTGGAATCAACCTCTAAATAAAATTGTCACAAATCTGCCAATGATCTAGTATAAATTCCATCACCAAAGTTAGTGTGACCAATCAGCTATGGACTTTCATTTTGCCCCTTACTTCCATCACTATGGCATGTCAACAGAGTAGATATAAGGAATTTTACTGGAGAAGGAGGAGACTGGAGAGTAGGGATTTTAAAATTGCCTTGGTTGAGGGGATGGAAAAGGAAGGTAGGGGTCATAATTTTAATGTTTTTAGACTTTTTTATTTTCTTAAAAAGGTTAAGGTGCAAAAATAGACATGTGATTTGCAAAAGTGCACTAAACATCATGAAATTTTTTTGGAGTAAAAGTAACCATGATATTTCAAAATGGGGCTAAAGTACCCATGATTTTGGAAATATCATGATTAGTTTTACCTTAATTTTAAAATGTCATGGTTACTTTCACCATAGAGAGAGAGAGAGAGGAGAGAGATGCTTGAGATAAACCCTCAAAAGCGTGCCCTTTTTATCTTCGCTTTACTTTCTCTATGATTCCCTTGTTCTCGTTCTGGTTCTCGCACACACACCCTGAAGAAGATGGTTAAGATGGTTTTATTGTACAGTGTTGTTGCGGCTCATCTCACCCCACGCCTACACTATCGGCCTGTTTTCTTTTTCACGTTTTATGTCTTCAATTCCTTGCATTTAAAATGGTGCTTGGGCTATAAATGGGCAGTTGGTTGAGCTGGTAAGTAAGCTAGCTACAGCCCCTGAAAGGATGAAAACACGTGTTTGAATCCCAGGAAGCGCTCTAATTGGGAGAGATGACAACCTTGCTTATGTGGGCAACACTCCTACCCTTGACTCCGGATTAAATCGGGCGGTAATTAACCAAACAAATAAAATGGTGCTTGGGTTGCTTCAAATTGTAGCCCACATTGACATTGTTGCACATCATTTCCACTCGATAAGAAATAAAACATTAACGGTCAAAGGACTATATCTCAAACTAAATCTTTTTAATTTTTCAATAATGACTCTCCAAATGCAAAAAAAAATGTACTTAAAAATGAGAAGTCATCATTAATTAAGTGGTAACTCGGGTTCTAGTTATTGGTTTAGAAACTCCTTGCAATTAGAAAATTCAATCGCACTAAAAAACTTAATAATTGCTAAATTAGATGTAGTTCCAAAAATTAGATATTGAACTCATGCATTCATAAGTTTTGATAAATTAATAATTTAGTGCATTTGACTCTCCAACAACTTTAGAAATGATAGTCGTTGAAGGTCATTTTAAAAAGTATCCATTCATCTCTTTTTAAATGGGCGTAGCCCAAACCACCTAAAAAATGAAAGGTTATTTTGGCCCAAGTCATTTTAATATATTAAAAAACTTCCAGAATTTATTTCTCGTTCTTGCATGTAAAAGGTTAATTTGGCTCCGATTCAAACGTGATTTACTTTAAAATCCCTAAATTCAAAACAAACATTAATCCATATTCTGTCTTTTTTTGGACTTTTTTGGATTAGTAAATAAGTTTGTGGCACTATTTTTTATTTTTATAATTTGAAAATTCTAAGATATTCAAATTAATTCATAAAAAATTGTGGGCATATGAAACCAAAGAGTTCTAAAAGCACCATCCTATAAGAATTTTACTCTTTTTGGATGACACTAGAGTAGAAAAACTTAAACTAAGTATGATTTACATATAAATAAATCATAAAAGGAAGTTTTTAGGATATTGACTAAGTGTTGATCCAAACCTAAATAATTTAGAGAAATGTTGTCCTCTAAGTTATGAATAAAATAGGGATTTGTATATTTGACAGAATATATTATTTGTATGGTTTTACATGTCTACAATGAGGTTTTTAACTTCCTATTTGATTAAATTTGATATATATTATGAGTATATTTGGGGAGTTGTTGATACAAAATTTTGAATTTGATAATATATCAAAAGTGTGATGAATTTTTTAAAAAGTCACCTGTTTCAAAGGAATTTTTTTAATTTATTCAGGTTTTTGAGACCTTTTTTGAACATCTCTCAAAGTGGTTATAATTTTTTTTATCAGCAAAGTGAATATAATTTAATTAAAAACAATTACACACTTTGGGCCAAACTACTACATCATTATGGTTAAGTATACTTAATCTTCCAACCTTGAACCTTCCGTCGATAATTGATGATGCGATTTAGTGAAAGAGTTTACGCGGCCGAAACACATGAATGGTGACAATAATGCGTGGCATATACGCGTATAAATAAGGGAAATAATGGGGGCAACATAAAAGCCATCGATGAATGAGGGAAAATGTGTGCCCATATAGATATAAAACGCACGTGGTTAAATGGTACTCTATTTGTTAGTCCAATTTGACATGCCAGTGGAGATACCCTTGAGTAAACAAAAAATGATACTCTATTTTTTAGTCCAAACTTAAATAGTATAAGATCATGAAATGTAAGAGTTGATCACTCAATGAAGTGACTTGACTAACTTAACTTCCAAGTAATTTAACATTGGATAACTGAGGGGAAACTTTGATCTCTTTTGTAAACTTATAGGGCAAAATTGATCTAAAAAACTTCCAAGGTAATTTTGATCCACAGTGAAAACTTCCGGGGAAAATTTGAACTCTCTCTCAATTATATATATATATATATATATATATATATATATATATATATATATATATATATATATATATATATATAAACACACATATACACACATTTTAAAAAGTGCACTCATTTGTGGATGAGTAAAATTTACTAATTGTAAAAAGAATATAAAAGAGAATGTGTTTGAGAAATTAGTGCTTGGTTGAAATGATAAAACACATTTAAATAGGATCTTAAAAAGAGGATAAAGGTACAAATCCCGTTTACTAAAAGTTGTAGATCCTCCCTGAAGTATTTTGAGTACAATTTTACCTTGAAAATAAAATGTCATAGTAATGTTGTCCATCTATTAGATCCGATGATAATTGTCGTCTCCTTCAATCTATGTGGCAAATAAGGTTGAATTGTGTACTCGCAAAAAAGCGACACATGGACTAGGTAAAATGCAAATATCCGTTGGGAATTTCTAAAAAGTCACATATCCGCCGCTAAAATATTTAAATTACTTGCAACTCAAAGGCGAAATTTCTAAGTTACATGATCCGTTGACATTGTTTTCTACCTGCACTGCTTTCTTGTTTGAATTATACTTTTTAGTATATTAATTATGAGGGTTAAATATCATTTTGACCTAACTATTTTTGTAACACCCTAACAATATCTCCATAATTTCATAACTTATTGAAAGTACCTTTTATGTGACAAAGAAAATACTCCCTCCGTTCCTAAATATAAGAGCACTTTGACTTTTTTGTAGAATCCTAAGAAAGCAAAATATGGTAATTAAAAATTGATTTTCCCAAATTTTTTCACTAAACTAGTTTATTTGACTTATGAACTTACATATGATCTAATAATATTTAAAATATGTTATGATTAAATTGTTCAGTTTGCTTTCTTAGGATTCTCCAAAAAAGTCAAAGTGCTCTTATATTTAGGAACGGAGGGAGTATCAAATATCCATATAAAAAAAACATATTTCCAGTTTAAATAAATTCAATTCCATAAAGATAAATTTTAATACTAGTGTAACTTAAGAAATATAATAGTGAGGTCCATGACAAAATAAATACAACTCAAAGCGTGCTTACACCTCAAGTGTCTTCCCCTGGCTTGCTACTTAATTCCTTCACCTAAAATTGTTAATAATGGGGTGAGATCGACATCTCAGTACCTACCGAAATCTCCTAACATACACCAGCAATTCATGTACAATTATATTACAAATAATTATACTCAACAAAAGTTTATGGTCTCCAATTATACACATATTACAATTACTCAAACATATAGACAAAAATAATTTGCTCATGAAAGAATGTGTCATGCATGCCTCCCTTATACCGCCTCCACCCTTATTCCGCTGACAGGAGCCATAGGCTAACACATAGTCCAAACAGAAACACATCCAATTAACTAGATTGTTCCAAGCTCACCATTACTTGAGATGTACCCTGCCAAAGGTCCAGAGCTCAAGCATGGACTATGACTCCCCTCCTTAAAGAACGAATGTTAGGAGGTGTCACATGTCCCATAACTTCTTGAAATCCCTGGCAAAGGAAAACATAGAAGAGATGGCCCTGACAAAGTGTCACTCACTGTGCACCGAGTGATGACTTACCACGTGATAATACAATAATCCTCCATACAAATCTTCTGTAATCCTAACCCATCATCATGAATGCAAATGCCATAAACATAATATCAATATCAGAAACCAGTATATACCATTCCAACTCATTATACCATAATATCCTCACAAAATAATTAATCATTCTTCCAAAAGAGTCCAACTACCAAGTTAATTATAACAATGCATATAAGCATGCTTGAAAATGATCGAACTAACGCGTTTCACATAATATAGATGAAAAGCAAGCATGCTTAAAAGACTAAAAGTAATATTCAATTATAACAATACACATAAGCATGCTTGAAAATGAACAAACTATAACACAATCCACATAGATAGAAGACAAACATGCTTAAAAGACTAAAGTAATATTCATACAACTAATCTAATATATTATTCTAAATATAACATTAACATTTATCTTACATATTCCAGTCAAGTCTTAATCATTTAAAAAATAATTATATTCAAATTACTAGCATACAGCAGAATTTTCCGGAGTTACCTGGTACTCCTTAGAATCACACAAATAACAACTCTTCAAAGCTCTTAAGTGAATCTACAATATCACCAACATAACATCTATTAATATATGGTTTTGCACCACCTAGAGATACCTTAAGCTACCCATAAATATACATAATGCTTTATTTATTTTTATTACTAAATAGGATATTATTAAATAATAATTTTTATTATTTAATTCATGGGAAGGGATTCAGGTAAAGTGGCCTACTAAAGGCTTAGAATATAGGTTTTGTGTATGTGTAAGAGAAGTGATACCAGAACGAAATTAAAGTTGACACATGTACCTTTTTTTTTATGAAATCAAAAGGATGAGGTTTTTCTTACTATATATATTTGTACACACATATATTTATGAAAGTATATAGATGATTCTCAATATTGAAAAATGACAAGGATGTAAGGATAGAGAAACAAAAGGTGTAGTAACATGTCTAGATTAGTTTGAAACAAATTGATGCTAATATAATAACAAATATATATTTATTTCGTTCAAGAAAAAATAATAATGATAGATCAAAATAATAAATGAATAAAATCATTGACCCATGACAGCATATGCATGTCATGAATAAAGAGGTGTGCATTTATTTGTTGAGGAAAATAAAGAGAATAATGGTAAAAATATACAAGGTGAACATATTTAGTTTTTATAAATCAAATAAAGTGAATAAAATAATTTGAGAACAAATGCAAGATTTCAACAGTGACAGAGGAAGAGAAAAGAATCGGTAAAGTGCACTTTGATTTTTGTGACACTTGGTGAATTGTACATAGAAGGAAGCAGTGATAAATAAAAATAAGATAATAAAACTAACCTTCTAAAATACATACACACATGGAGAAATGGCTAGGGTGAGGGAGAAAGTGAGTGATAATGGAAGATACCTATGAGTTTATGGGTATGTGAGAGTCAGATAAGCTTATGGAGAAAAAGAGTAAATTTAAAAGGAGTTGTGTAGGGTTTACATTGTAATTGGGCTTTTATCAAATGGGCTATCAAGATAGATCATCATTCTTAATCATCTAATTATCTATTTTAATTACACACCATCAACTATTTATTAAAATCTAATTAGACCAATATTATTTTTATTAAAGTTAAGAATATCTCATGACCCCCTAATTTACCCTTCTTTTTTTAAGTTTTAACTCAAATTTATTACTTCTTAAAAGCCCTATTCTTAAAAAATATTGAATGTCACAACAACCATTTATTTATAAGTATTAAAAATATGGGATGTTACAATTTTCAAGGGCTCAATTTAGCCTAGAAATAATAACACGACTCATTCTAGCCTACAAACAAAATAAAAATGGTCAATTTGGCTAGAATGAACCATTTTAATTTTACCCTTTTATTGGCCAGATTGACCTTTTTATTTTGTTTGTTGGCCATAATGAACCATTTTATTGTTTGTAGGCCAAATTGATCCATGAAATAGTTTATAGGTCAAAATGATATTTAACCCTAATTATAATTATTTGACACACCATGATTGGATTTTGGCATAAAGTCAACCAAATGACGTTTCTAACAACCGCAAGGAAACTGCGAAGAAATTATTAAAAATAATATTTATTAGGGTTCTAAATATAAGATGTAATTAACCATTTTTTTAAAGATTAAGGGAACAAAATATGTTAGTTAATTTCAGTATATTTGATATTTTTTTATATTACCTATTAGTTTATATTTCAAACAACCTTTATTTTATAAGTCAAATGAAATAATTTAAGGAAAAAATCAAGCTAAGTAAATCAACTTATAAAATGACTTGAATTGCTTTCTTAATATTTTTTTAAAAAGTCTATTAAAACTCAATTAAATCTTTAGGTAGAGAGTAAGTATAATTTAACCAACATCAAGTAACTAATTTTTGAAAATTAAGTGTTACTTTTGATACAGGGCCTTAGAAGACGTTGGTTGCAGACTTGCAAAGAACTTGACGAGATTATAGAAAGAATTACTTCTATACAGGGCCAAGAGACACAACCCGCGAGGCAGAAGAGAGAACAATAAAACCAAGCTCGGTTGGCATAGTGACAACCTCACCTCGCCGCTTAATCAAGGGTCTCGAGTTCGAGCCTTGAGAATGCAGCATGCCCCTTGGCCAGCACTCTGCCCTTAAGTGGAGGTCCACGGTACCGATCTGGATTAGTCTGAGCCCGTTGAATTCCCCGTGACATAGGGGCTGACCCAGGATACCGGATTAAAAACTAAAAAAAAGAGAGAACAAAAGGACTTTGTGGACATGTTGCATAGTTTTTGACCTGACGGACACGTTGCATTGACACTTACGACTATCAACAAAAGTTACTCATAGATGGAACCAACATCAAAGCCATACTTGCAAATTACAGTTAAAATTCAACAAGACAACACCTTTGCTTACAGCGTAATTATCTCAGAAAATTCTCAACGAATTCAAAACACCTTTGTTTGTTTGTTCTTTTTTTATTAAAAAGAGAGAGAACATTTCATTTCATTTCGTTTCAAGAAGCCTCCATGACGTCACATAACCAATCAAAACAAAACCTTGTTCTAGAAGTCATCTCCACCAAAGTCATCCCCACCACCAAGATCATCCTCCACTCTCTCAGCAGCCTCATCCGCAACATGATCCTCCAAAGCATCAAACCCTTCCGCAAGTGCGAGTCCACCTAGAGCCCCAGCTACCGCACCCACAGCCAATCCCGTCCCCATCCCCCCAAACTTACTCTTCTTCTCCTCCCCCACATACCCGCCCTGCCCGCCCTGCCCGTAACCATATCCCGCCTGCCCGCTCTGCCCGTAACCATATCCCGCCTGCCCGCCCTGCCCATAGCCGTATCCCGCCGGCTGCGGCTGCCCGTAACCGTATCCCGCCGGCTGCGCACTGTAAGGGTACCCCGCCGGCGCCGCCGCGTACGGCGGAGCTCCGGCGTATGCGCCGCCGTACGAGGGCTGGTAATCGCGTGATCCCGATGACGGTGGTGGGACTCCATAAGGAGAAGCGTGGTACGCACCAGGCGCAGGATAGCCGATGTCTCTAACACAAACGCTAACGTCAACCTTACCGTGTGGCCTACCGGAAGGTCGCTTGAGGGTCAAGTTTTTGGAGAAACGGTCTCCGATTCCGACTTCGTTTAGCTTTAGCTTGGCGGATCCGATGAGGGGTTTGGTGTCTTCTTCTGAGCCGGCGTGGACCACGTCGATGAAGAGGGTAAAATCGTCAATTGGGCCGGGAGGTATAGGAAGGCGGAGAGTTTCGTCCCAGAAGGCTTCGGTGTCGCCGGAGTCGTCGACTCTGGTGGAGCATTTGTTTTTGGGGTCAACCCAAACGACGGCGTATGGACGGTTAGGGCCGTGGCGCCAGTTCACGTTCTTGAGGTTTTTAGCTGACTCGATCTTCACTTCTACCTCGTATCGTGAACCCATGTGGTTTGGTTTGGTTGATGATAAGGGAAGAGATTGTGTTTGTGTTTAATGTACGAGAGATTGTTCAGATGTGAGAAACTAGTTGGGTGTTTGGGAATTTATATAGGTGAGTGGAGAGAGGAGGCTTTGTTTATGGGTTTATTATCCCTGGTTTGTTGATGTATTTACGGGAATAGGAATATGCTTTGCTTTGGACCAGATGCCAACTGTTTTTTTTTTCCCTTTTATTTCCCATTCTTTTGTTGTTTACTTTTCTTAATCCAATTTCTTATCCTTTCTTCCAAACTCCAAAGCCTCCTCTGGTCCCCGTTTGTATATATTATTATATTTGTTAAATCAAATAAAGGGGACATTATTTATGGGATATAATAAAATATAGAGATTCTCAATGAACTTTTTACCCTTGAAATCCCCCTATATAGATCACTCTAGATATTTAGTTAGTTAAAGTTGGGAAAATTACGCGAGAATGCTCATTAAAATGGGGAATAAAAGCGAAAATCCCAAATGAGATTCTAGAGTAACATATGAGATTTTCAAATATTATTAAAAGACATAAATGACTTTAATATTTGGAGTTGTGAATATTGGCAACAAGTTAAATAGTTCTATGTATGATCATGTTCAAAATTTGTATGTTTAATTTGTGAAAGATTTCCTAACATATGTGTTTGCAATTTCTATTAAAAAAGAGATGGAGTTGTGAATTGTTAACATGAACTAAAAAAATTAATAAGATTTGAAATTGTTGTGATTTTGCTCAAAACTTTTTATCTTGAGTATTTGAATGATTTTCGACTAGAAAAAAAAATATCTGAAATGATTTCTCAACGTGTGTCTTCTCAATTTCTTATGTAAAAAATATTGAAGTTTTAATTGTTAACAATGACTTTACAAATCAATATAATTAGGTTGAAATTTATGTTAAAATTGTCTGTGAACCCTCATACTAGGCTTTATCAATTTCTATTTACAAAAGCTATAGTTAAGAATTGCTAATAAAAACTTAAAATCGTTATGATCAATTATTTAAAATTTCAAATACTTATGATGTGATAAATATAAATGAATTTGTGTGTTTTTACAATGATACGGGTGTCAAAGTCTCTGATTTAAAATTTTTTTTATTTAAGAGATTGATATATATTTTTTTTTTAAAAAAAAAGTTTTGAAAATTTCTCCCAAAAGATTCTAAAATGTTTGAATCTAGTGGGTGGAGGGGTAAATAGGGTAGGATGAAAAGGGTAGAGATCATCCAGGGTGGGGAGTAAACGAGGGAAGGTATGGCTTAGCAATTAAGTAATGTTTTTTTATCGGATGTCTCCGCAAGGACAGTAATGGTTTTTTGTTTTTCTTGCCAGAACAATTATATTTGTAATTCTGCCATCAAGAAATTGTTTAACACATTAACTCCTTGATCATCCAGAGTACTTCTTAGTTTTTTTTTATTTAGGTCAAGTGATTCGATCCATGATTGGGTCGGTTGTACATTTTCATCTCTCTTCTTTCCATTTATTTCAAATTGAATTTATTAAATTAATTTTCAGACCAAAAAACTGAAAAAGTCATCAAATTATTTATTTTCCATCTATTCACTTTATTCCTTTTTAATGATTAACAATGCCTAAAATCTGTTTGATACTAGAGATTTGCAGGGGAGGGAGGGGAAGAACAGAAAATTTGAATCATAAAATTTAATAAAGATCATAGCGTATATAAAGACCAAAGGAAGAATTGTATCAAAATAGATCAAATAAAGGAAGAATAATTAATTTCAGAAGTGCTCACCTAAAAGGGTCAACGGTAGTTCAAAATCTTCATTTGGTGAGGGTGTTAGAGAAGAGAATATACTAGACAATTTAACTTTTATTTTATTGCAAAATCACTGATTCGAACCCGGTTTCACAACAAGCAAAGTATAACATTGAGTCAAGGAAGTTTTCACCTCACGTCTATAATTTTGGAAATTCAAATAAAAAACTCTACCTAACCCTCTAAATTTCCCATGCCACAAATTACCACTAACGCGGGACTGGGAATAATTATACGTCACGCCAAAAAGAATGAGATATAATAATATTAGGTTTAGATAATGTCACTGTACCACACACAATACGCGGAAAGGACACGGCCTTATCAATCGTCTTATGAGAGAAGGCCATACGTTGACGAATAAGAACGGGGAAATGACAAAAAAATGACACTTGAATTTGAGTTGGACAAAATGGGGTCTCCAATTTCAACTTGGACAAATAAGGTATAGACCCCTATTTGTCCTAAATGAAATTTGTGACTTTGTGCCAAAGAGTAGTGAATGACATATTCTAAAGTAGTTAACAGTGATACTTGAGTAGTTAACCATTAACTACTTAAGTATCGTTGTTAACTACTCAAGTATCGCTATTAACTACCATTCGCAATAACTACTCAAGTATCGCTATTAACTACTTTAGAATATGTCATTCACTGCTACCTTTTTGGCACAAAGTCACAAATTTCATTTAGGACAAATTGGGGACTATCCCTTATTTGTCCAAGTTGGAATTGGAGACCCCATTTTGTCCAACTCAAATTCAAGTGTCATTTTTTTGTCATTTTCCCAATAAGAACCTTGGACACTATCGAAAGGCAATATTCAAAATACCACTTGCTCTAATTTTTCTTTCTTTTTTTTTCCAACCAACCAAATGCTAGTAGTTCATTGCAGAGACTTCAATCTTATTGGTACTTCAGTTTTAATTTGATCATTGTTTTACAGAAATAAAACAAAATCTTCAAGTCTCAATAATTTAATATTAACGTATAGGATTCAGGGTAAAAAAATGCCAACTTTGTTCATATGCATGTGACACTATACATTCTTTCAAGAAATAAGATCAAAGCATAAATATTATCAAAATTAAATTTCTAAAAATAAGTCAAAATAAAAAAATAAAAATCTCACACTTCAACACTTTATTGAACATTGAAAAATATTTATGAGTACCTAAAAGTTGATTTGTGTACTTGATTTAACCATATCATAAATCTCGTATTGAGAGTTAAAATCACAAATTAATACAAAGATTACAAATAGGGTGCAATCTCTAGTCGTCTCACTTTGCAGAGTCCTTTACTACTCTAATCAAGTCAAATGCAAATGAGAATTGACAAAAAGAGGTGTGAGTTTTTTTTTGCATCATTGAATAAAATTTACTTAAGTAAAGTCATGCTTGTTTTGGGTTGTTTTTATTTTATGGAAAGGTAAATTGCTTAGATTTAGAAACAAATAAATGAGAAAGAGTTTCGGTAAATTTGATGGTGCAATCTCTTCTTTGGCGAGGGTAAATTTTTGCTTTAACTTCTGTTAGAATCTTAAGTTTTGATGAAGACTAAAATATGAAAGAACAAGTTAAACACTTAGACAAAATTAGGTTAAAATAGAACCACAAGTAAGAGTACAACCGGATATGGATTTACTTCCGGATGGACTAGGACTAGAGCTCGCGGATGAATGACTCATCCCCAGCGGAAGCAAGTAATACACTAAGTCATAACTCAGTCTAGAAACATTAGGAGTATAAAAACCTTGAGACTAAGTTAGGACGCAACCGGATGCAGGAATGCTTCCGGATGCTGAGTGACTAGCGCTGGCTGTTGGCTTAGGTAACACTGAGCGTCAGTGAGTATAACACAGCCACACTCAACGTCTAGTAGAAGTACTTCCAGATGTGGAATTGTTTCCGGAAATAAGAGAGCTTCCTTAGACAATTGAACTCCCACTGCATGTGATTATGTTTTGTTATACTACACATCCCATAGCAAGAGTAAATGACACACTAAGTCACTTAGGAAGAATTAGACTAAAATCAAATCCTAAGTTAGAATACAACCGGATGCAGAATCGCTTCCGGAAGACTTAGAGTAAAATAACGAGACTTACGCTGACTATTGGAATAGACATCCCCTAGTGTCAGTAGACAATACACTAAGTCAGAACATAGTCCAAGTAAGATTGCTTCCCATAGCAAACAAGCTTCCCACAGCATGTATAGTTCTTACTGCACTTGATTATATATACTACTCTGTTGGACTAACAAGTATGTGGAGAACTTAGTTTTACTTCCGGATGCAATTGAGCTTCCGGATGCAAATACTCTTGGCACTGGGACTCAGAGACTAACACTTGCAGAGCAAGATTGCCGCTTCCGGATGAACGATGACCATCCATCAGCAAGAGTACAAGAGTCAACGTCACATACTCAGAGGTCAAAATGCTTTTGTCAGAGCAGAGTTGTCAGAGTTGCTTTTCAGAGATAAAGCAAGTCAACCCTGCTAAGCATTAATGAAGATGTACTTCTCAACGGTAACATGGGATTAACGGCTATATTCAAACGAACATATTCTATCTGCCGCCCAAGCCTGAATGTTGAGGCCGAGTATTAAAGGAACATCTACATTCAGAAGAGAGGTTGGATGAATAGAGCCTATTGTCTGAGATATTGTATTTCTACATTCCTCTCATCTTCTACTCTCTGATCTTAGAGTTGTAACATTCTTAGAGAGTAATTCATTTGTACTTAAGTGAGTAACATCATCTATTCTTAGAGAGAATCATTTGTACTTAAGTGTTTATCACAATCAGTTTATAGAGTGAACATATTATCAAATCCTCTAATTGATAGAGGCTGTTCTAAAGCTTGTGCTTGAAGAACAGTATTGTTATCTTACAAAAGTGAGGGGGAGCATTTAGAGGTTTTCTAAATCTCCATAGGTTGCAAGTTTGCCCGCAAAACTTGTGGTTGAAAGGTTGCAAGTGATCCTGTTGTAAAACTTGTGGTTGTAAAGGTTTGCAGGTGAGCCCGTTGCAAAACCTGTGGGTTGTTAGGTTAACCGTGTTCGTAAAACCTAAAGTGTAAAGGCTTTCTTGTGTCTGGTTTAAACAAGAAGTTTAGTGGATTGAAAATCTCAGGTGAAGCCTGGGGACTGGATGTAGGTCTGGAAGTGACCAAACCAGGATAAACTTGTGTGTGCATGTTCTGTTTATTTGATCTACACGTCAAGCACCACACCACTATATACTCACTTGTGCTTAGGATGATTCAGTGTCACTCTCATCAAGCAGAAGGAGTAATGTTTTAAAAAGAAGAATTTCATAAGTTTTATTCTACCACCCAATTCACCCCCCCTCTTGGGTGACAGCCACTCATTTCATTTGGTATCAGAGCAAGGTCACTTGTTTAAAGGATCCAACGATCTCAAGTGCAAAGACCATGACTGACTTGAGTTATAAAATGTTTTCTGAAAGTCTTGATCCTACCATTCCACCTGTGTTAGAAAATATTGATTTTTCTCTATGGAAAGCTAGGATGAAAAATTTTATGAAATCCTCCAATCTCAAAATGTGGGATGTTTTTAAAAAGGATTTTGATTTCAAATCAAAAAGAGACTGGACGGAAAAAGAAAAGAATTTATTTTCCTTAAACATTAGAGCAATGCAAATTTTGTACAAGTGCTTAACTGAAAGTGATTTCAAGAAAATCAAACATTGCTCTAGTGCTAAAGATATTTGGCACACTCTTGATGCTATGTATGCTTCTGATCACTCTCTTGGAAGTAAAGCTGTCCAAAGCTCATCTCGTGCCCCTTGTGGATCAACTATTCGTGAGCTACAGGAAGCTGATATTGAGGAAGCTAGTACCAGTGAGGAGAGTGTTGATCTCTACCTAGAAGATTCAGAAACTGAAAAAACTGAGGTATCTGAACTTGAACCTTCTGAATTGCAAGATGCATATAATGAATTACATATTGAATTCTGTAAACTTGCAAAAGAAATTCTAGGCTTAAGGAAAAAGAATAAGAAACTTGAGGAATTTATCTTTTCTTCTACATCCAAGGTTTCCAAAGTTTCATTCATAAAAGAAGAGTTTTCAAAAGACCATGAGTTTTCAAAAGTTAATAAACAGAGAGTCTTTGAAAAGAAAACTGACCAACACGATAATGATAGGAAATTCCACTCCGAATATCATTCCATTACCTGTCATTATTGTGGTAGATCAGGTCATATTTCTCACACGTGTAATTTTAAAAGAAATTTAAATGTGAGGAATAAATGAGTATGGATTCCTAAAGGACAAGTAAGGTCCAGTGCTAACCATGTAGGACCCAAGTACATATGGGTACCAAAACTTCCTTCTAGTGCCTTACTTGTGCAGGAAAGATCAAGAGTTCCTCTTGTACCAAAGAAGAGAACTTGTGGTGATATCACTGGTGCAATCGCTTGGTCAAATCATAAGAGGCAGTGCACAACCACAAGGAACAAAGGTTCTGTCTCAAGAATGAGCCATCACAGAATTCCACTCAACTATCCTGAGAAGAACAAGAGAGAGAGAATTCCTGGATCAACATGGAGAAAGCCTATGAATTTTGTCTCTCATAAGAAAGTGCTTCAGGCCAAAGATAAGTATAGAAGATCTCCTTGGGTAAGCAAGAGATCACTTAGGGTTGAATCATGCGATAGTAAAATCTCCTATGCAAATGTTAGATGGAATTATTGAGATCTTACATCAAGCATCATGGATATGAACATTCTATTCCGTATAAAAGAAAGTCTTTCACAATGTTCATAGTCTACATGCTGTCATGATCAAAACCATATATATCTATATCCTTGTGCATATAGTCATGATTGATTCGCAATGCCATATTCATAGTGAATAACTCTTAGGTGCATGTGAATTACATACTTCCTACAAACTGACCATTCAGATCCAAGCCTGGATACTGAAAAAGGGAAAAAAGGGATTATTTGATATCTTGTAGGAAAGGAGATCGGAAGCAACAGCAAGACTCAAGACTGTACTTCAGCTGAGCACCTAAGAGTGAACATATTATCAAATCCTCTAATTGATAGAGTGAACATATTATCAAATCCTCTAATTGATAGAGGCTGTTCTAAAGCTTGTGCTTGAAGAACAGTATTGTTATCTTACAAAAGTGAGGGGGAGCATTTAGAGGTTTTCTAAATCTCCATAGGTTGCAAGTTAGCCCGCAAAACTTGTGGTTGAAAGGTTGCAAGTGATCCTGTTGTAAAACTTGTGGTTGTAAAGGTTTGCAGGTGAGCCCGTTGCAAAACCTATGGGTTGTTAGGTGAACCCGTGTTCGTAAAACCTAAAGTGTAAAGGCTTTCTTGTGCCTGGTTTAAACAAGAAGTTTAGTGGATTGAAAATCTCAGGTGAAGCCTGGGGACTGGATGTAGGTCTGGAAGTGACCGAACCAGGATAAACTTGTGTGTGCATGTTCTGTTTATTTGATCTACACGTCAAGCACCACACCACTATATACTCACTTGTGCTTGGGATGATTCAGTGTCACTCTCATCAAGCAGAAGGAGTAATGTTTTAAAAAGAAGAATTTCATAAGTTTTATTCTACCACCCAATTCACCCCCCCCTCTTGGGTGACAGCCACTCATTTCAACTTCTCTCTAGGTTGCCAAGTCTGTTGAGAAGACAATCTGTCAAAAGTAAATTGTTAACGACTTGTATGTGTCTAACAGAAACTTCTGCGAAAAAGTGCTTTTTCTCTGATAGTATACTTGCTTTCTCACTAATTTGGTCAAATGTGTGGCATTATTGATTAGATTAGCGTGTGTTCGATCATAGTCCTGCAAATATTTAAATATGTATTGATTTAATCAATCATGTGTTACAGTCGATGAATACGTGTATCATTTTGCTCAGATTATGTGTTTGTGTATTCGAGCAGAGAGAGTATTTCCTAAGTTTATTAGTGTATTCAAACACCATTCTATATGTTTCAGAGTACTAACCATGGGGTGTTCGATTAGAACTATCTTGTGTTCGATCACGTAGCTGTATTTCATAGGTCCTAAGGGTATTCTATTAGAGTGTATGTATTCCTTAAATCTATGTTCGATTACGTGATTCCTGTGATCGATCACTCTACTTGAATTATGAATTCCTGAAGTTCTCAGGCCCTATTTGATTTTGTCACCTAGTCTTTCTTTGAATATCACAATTTAGGCTTTCTGACTAAGTATATTATAATACTCTTACCATTCTTAGCCTATTGATCATTCTCATATATTTGACTTTTTATACTTCTGTCACTTATGATTCTAAGTTAACTCATCATCAAGGTTTTTTCTAACATTTTTCCTTTTTCTAATCATGATAAAAACATGAGTGAATACTTTAGTCATTTAAGAACAAGTATGACAAAAGATATTGAAACACTTGAAACACAATGAGTCACAAATAAATATTGTACAGTTAAAGTATTAGTGTGAATCATACAAGTTCTTTACCTATTAAGTCATCACCAAAATTAAGATATTAATATTCTAACACTACGTGCCATAGAGTCTAATGTAAAATTTGAACAAAAGATTGTACTATGTGGAACTACCTCTATTCCTAAATATAAGATCACTTTGGGAATGTGGATTAGTTCCTAAATATAAGATCACTTACTATTTTGTGTCAAGTTCTTACCATATTACCCCTATACCCCTCTCCCTTCTCAATCTCAATTCACCGACCACCTAACTCTCTCCTCCATCGAATTCTTCGTCCACTTGTCCGTAACAGGACGGCATAACTCACAAACAGATTGGTCCACAACGGCAGAGGAAGAGGAATTAAGGCACCGAACAATTGCATCTTCTCCACTTTAGAGAGAAAGCGATTCTTGGGAAGAATTTTAGCCACCTCAGAAGTCTGAAGACAAAACCACATGCCTCAAACAAACAATCAATAATCATGATAATGAAATTAACACAAAATCATGAATAATGGAGATACAATAATTAAGAACGATGAGTTTCCTATACTCATAAGTATCATCAAAATACTTCTCAGAGTATTGGATCTGACCCATTTTCTCACTCTAGGCTTTCTCAATTCCCAATTCAAACCTACGCTTATGCAAAATTTCAAGATAGAAGATCATCGCAAATGAGATTCTACGAAAACAAAAAAGAAAGTGAAATCGGACAGAGAGAGAAAAACCGTGAAGAAGAAAATGGAGAGAGAGAGGAAAAGGAAGATTGAAGATATTAACTTGAAGAGTATCATGGTCATGGAGTCATGTCTCTATTTGTCTTTTTAATTTTTTGAGTGAGGGTATTTTGGGAAGATCATGTAATTTAGTTGTCTTCCTTAATCTCTCCAAATTTGCTAAAGTGATCTTATATTTAGGAACGGAGGGAGTATAACATTTGGTCTTCTCACAAAGAGCCAATGTATAATCTAATTATCATAGCAAATTAAATACCTAAAATACAAGATGAAATCAGGTGAAAAGATATTTGGGTTAAGGGTCAAATCTAGCACTCTACTATGGCCAAAAGGTCACCCAGCATAAACAACTATTGGATGGCTCAAAAGTAGCACACATCTATTCAAAAATGGCTCAAAAGTAGCATTTCCGTCAACTTTAACTGGTTTGACCGTTAAGTTTGACTCGAGCATGCCACGTCACTCGCCACGACACCCAGTTTTGCCACGTCATCTTCCACCTCACCCGCCACGTCACCCAATAATGGGAAGTAAGTGGGCCCATTGGGTGACGTGGCGGTTGACGTGGCAAAGTTGGTGTGACGTGGCATGCTCGGGTCAAACTTAACGGTCAAACCAGTTAAAGTTGACGGAAATGCTACTTTTGAGCCATTTTTGAATAGATGTGTGCTACTTTTGAGCTATCCAATAGTTGTTTATGCTGGGTGACCTTTTGACCATAGTAGAGTGCTAGATTTGACCCTTAACCCAAAGATATTTTGTTCAGTATTCAAAGGTGGAAGTTATGGATGCAAAGCAAACTAATGCCTAAAATGAAAGATGAAAGGTTTTTACTTTGGTGAGAATTGTTACTGCAATGAAGTAACTATTTTTAATTTTTTTGTGTAAATGGTGAAATGGAAATGAGATCTATTATGTGATAGAGATGTTTTTGAAAATGATTTTCAATGATTATATGAGCTCAATAAAGGTGTTGGAGAAGCCAAATACACTTATTCAATAATTTACTAAACCTGAAAAATCAATAAGTCTAATGCCTAAATTATGAAATCCCAAATAATTAGGCATAATTAGACATTGAAAAATGTACCCAAACTTTTCTTATTATATTATAGTTGTTATGAAAATAAGAAAATATAGAAGCTTGAGAAGAAGAAGAAGAAGTAGAAAATGTTAGTGATGAAGAAGAGAGAATATTAGAAGAGGAATTTTGGAGAGAAATGAGAGAAATCTTTATTCATCATGGATACATCACATGTAGTACAATGCCTCTTATTTATAGGCCACCAACCTCAACTAAGTTACAAGAAAGTAAATGACAAATTCAATCCTCATAAAGTGTCAATATTGTAACCCTTGAATTATGACAATAACAACTCTTCAAGACACTTCATTAGAGAGGTTATTGAGAAAAGGAAAAGCCAAGAGTTTGTGGAGGTATGGACATTCATATAATCACAATATTCATAACACTCCCCCTTGGATGTCCATAACAAATACTATTGTGCCTCATTAAAACCTTCCTAAGAAAAACCCATTGGGATAAAAACTCAGTGAAGGAAAAAGAGTACACAATAATTATCAGTGTTGCCTCGTTAAAAACCTTACCAGGAAAACCCAGTGGGACAAAACCTTGGTTAAGGGAAAAAGAGTGCAACATGATATTATCTCCCCCTGAAAAGGACCACTTTGACTTTCTCACATAACAACATCAGTTTTACTCCCCCTAGTAACAACATCCCGTTTGTCTCAATTGAGTATATCATTTTTGCAATCATATTCCTTCCAATGCTATTTGAGCAGATCGTCATGTCGAATTGCATCATCATTAAATATCCTGTTAAAATATATTCCTCTAATATATCTTCATGATATATTTTACATCCACATATTTATTCAAAGTCACTGTCAATTTTCGAACCTGCAACATCTGAATTCTTCTACAAAATTGTGATATGTAATAGCAATAAAATTAACAAATATTTATGAGTCCACTATTTATGACCAAAAATGAATATAGAATTTAATAACTTGATCTATATGTCAAGTAATATGCAAAATAATATATTTTCTAAATGATAAAATATTTTATCTAAATTTCTAATATATGCTTCTGGCATTTTTCAATAATTCAAGAACACTCATGTAAATTCCATCATCAAGTGGGATATTTAGAAGTATTGATGCACTTTTTCTTTTCATATATTGCCAGACTAATAAAATTTGTAGCATACTTGTATCCACCACAAAATAATATGTCTTATGACAATCTTTATAAGCTTTGTCATAAGCTATATTTCACACAAGTATTTATATCCCATAATAACTTATATTTCCAAATTCATAACTTCTGGGCTTCCGGCCCATAATTTTCATATTTTGAAACATATTCAAATTTTCACTTCTTTTCATTTTCTTTTGGCCAATCATGTTTATGTCTACTTCTCATGACATATCTATGTGTAAGATCCTCATTCAATCACGTGATATCATTATCAAAATTGTTGTCGACCACTTTATTCCTTTCGATCCCATTTGTGACATAACTTATTGAGATCTCCTTGTTTTTCTAGGTACCTATACCTCCTTTGAGGTTTTTCAATTAGTTATGTCTTGGCATTCTTCTGGAATGTCTGCCTCCCAAATATGATCATCATACTTATAAACTCCTATTTATATAAAGTATTTACATTTGGAATCGATTGATTTTATCATGCTTCAGACATGTCACATTTATAGGAGCATTTTTAGCTGGAATATGAGATTCAATAATTCTCATTTAGGTCAGTCATTATATATCTGGCATACACTTTGTAATATTTTAAATTCAAAATCTGATGAACTTCTGTTCATACACTTTGTAATATTTTAGGAATGCAAAATTTGATGAACTTCCGGTTCATACTGCTACATTTGAGGATCTATATTTTATAATCATAATGCATCCAATGAGTTTTCTTTCCAGCTACACAATTTCTCCCCCTTATATTTGCATAACTTTCGTTAAATGTTGTATAACAAATAATCAAGTGGTATAAGTCTCCTAAATCGTTTTGTTTCTGTTTGAAACATCATTTTGTTTCATTTAGAAACATGGAGTCACTTATCCAACAATTTTATCAACTTTGTATAATTATTCATTTATTCACATTGCATGTAACATTGTGGTGGATTATTATACATTTGCAGTGAACATTCAAACTCTTTAGATGGAAATTATCTGGCTCCTGACCAAAAGCCGATTTTACTGGGAGAATGTCGTTGGCTTAAAGTTAAGATAAGTGCTGCAACATAATAATGAAATAAAAACAATGTTCTCATAAACATTGATGTAGCTATTCATGGAGGCTTTAAACTACGATTTCTTGATCACATAATCTGGAAATTGTGCACTCAACATAATGTCTTATTTAGACAATGCTGCAAACTTCAGGTTGCAAGCTAATATCTAATGTCTCATGTAACCATCTTGTAGATGCATCTATCAAATTCATTGTACGTATACTTATTTGGTTTACATGTTATTTGGATGAGCCCATTAATATGCTATATTTCCAGAAATATAGATATATTCCAAATCACAACCAGTGATCTATTCCAAATCACAACCAGTGATATTTTCAATATAAATCTCTGAGAACAAGCAGCACAACATAACTCTTTCGGAAAAATCTTCTGGTTCTTCGATGGATGTCAATATTTGATATCAATAATTTGATAGTTCATATATTTGACTTGGATGATCAAACAAGTCAAGCCAACAATAAATTTATTCAGATAAGCAAACTTCTGGTTTACTGTATCATATTTCTTAACCAACATTGAACTTTTCAACTTTCATATTGTAGAGTATCATAGTATGACATCCGTTGTTCCATATTTTGAGAGATTTGACTATGTAAGTGTTGAACATTTAACTCACACTTATACTCCAATAATCTCCCCCTCAAGTGTGAGTAGTCATGCCAATAAACAACATATTCATGTAATTCAAAGACAATTTTAGTAACATAATAACCTACATTTTATGCAGAAGATAACAAATTTACTTACTCACATATAAATTTGGATTTCAATCCAATTGAAATTTATTTCTCTTTCATAGCCTTAATGAACCAAAGTTCTTTTTCCTTTTTCTTATACATATGGACTAAAGTCCTAGTATGAAAAATATGAGTCTTGGTTTTCATAAAAAACTATCCAAGAACTACATGAGATTATTGCATTCATCTATATTTCATTACCAATAATTGTCTTCAAATTGCTTCATTTGATAGTTGAAGTATGAATTGTTCAAAATAAAGAAATATGAAGAGATCTAATTGAAACACATAATGATCACAAAAAATGAAGGGTTAAATAACATTAATTCAAGAGAAACTCATAAACATATTATAGTGCTAAAGAATCAATGGATATAAGAAATTTTCAATTTTTCAATCTAATTAAATACCCATATTTATATTAAGCACCCATAAATTCTACTTTCATCACACAAACCAATATCACCACCACCATTCTTAGTGATTTTTTTTAAATCAAATAATTTTTTTTCACTCAATTACAATATGAGATAATCATAATCATATAACATTTTGATTATGAAATGCTTTAACAATGTGTTACACAAGTTTGATTTAATCATATAACTTTTACTCAACAAAATTTCACATAAAATCAATTACTCTAATATTCATATCAACATCATGGTAAAATATTGTAATATATTCAAAGCCATTTAATTATTTTTATTAATAAAATGTAACATACTTGATAACAAATAATTTTAATTTTTATTGTCAAATGGTCATATCAACAAATAATTTTCATGCCCTTAGACAATAAGTTAGAAAGAAATCATAGATATTAAAATGCAAGAAATTTGTATAAATGTAATATGGGTAGAATTTTTGGAGAAATTCAATAATAAAATTGAACACTTTATCAATCATAAGCCATTGAAAAATAAGTCATAAAATTCTCCAAACCTGGTCAATAAATTGTAGTGGAAAAGGTCTCCTATAGCATCGCTTATCCCTGATGCAAACTCATTTATACTTTTAGTATTTGATTTCATATATCATTTTTCACACTTATTACTATAACAATATCAAATGATAATTATAGTTATTTCTCTCAAACAAATTAATCACAACAAATTTGAACAACAATCAATTTGAACAATAATAATAGTAAAGATTATTCTTATTGAAAATTCAGAAATCATTATTCATTTTCCATCTTATTAATATTTTCAAATATTGATTGGTCTTCAGGACCATATCATTGTGTTACTTGCTTTCATTGACTATAACTTCTTAGTCATATAGACTTATCATCAAAATCTTATATTTTTATATCACCAAATGTTGGTGTCCTTAATTCACAACATGGTCATTGCTCATGTGTGATTATAGAAAAATATGCTAATCAGTTTTTAGGACTTTTTTTAACGTATTTCCCCAACAAATTAATCATATCAAATGGAAAAAAAAACAATAATAATGTTATCAAATGAAATATGCAATATGTAAATAACCTTATATATATGAAATAAAAAGATAATTAATTTACATAAATAATGAAATAAATATCAACATTAAATTATAACTCAAAATAAACATCAATGACCCTTCCGGGGTTATCAATTTTTCTTATGTCTTACAACAATGACCCTTTTGGGGTTATCAATATTTTTTATGTTTTATAACAATGACCCTTCGGGGGTTAACACATTTCATTTATTTATAACATAATCATAAATTAATACATACTTATTCATATGTCATCTAGTCATTGTGTAAATTTTTCATATGACTTCTTGTCATATACTTATTCTTATGACATCTCATTATTTTGTAAAATTTTCTCTTTTCTACATGACTTCTTGTCATATTTTCATATTTCTCATAATATTTGTCTTTAAGATCACATCAAATATCTTCCAAAAATATAAGATTATTTTCTGTCACTTGATGCTTAAGTCATTTGTCACTTAAGTCATTTCTCTTTAAGTCATTTCTCATCATTGGCCTTCAAGGCTAGATAATAATATTTTGAGCATCAAAGCATCAAAATTTCACTCCTCTTTTTCATGCCCCATTTTTTAAATGAAAAACCATAATATGGTCTTATACCAACAAGCTTTATCAAAGCGATAAAACTTTAAGTCATCTTATAAATCAAATTTGGGAGTGTCATGGCTTCAAGCATTGGATAAAGTGACATTATAATATATCATGGATTTTTATCCAATAATGATTGAATATATGAATAATAAAAATTATAATAATATAAGAGTAAATAATATAAAAAATTATATTATAACTAGAATAATATGAATCCCAATATAAAAATAATAGACATAAATAACAAAATAATAAATGACAAAATAAAGGGAAATAATGAATGACATAATATAAACAAAATAAAATGCATAATATAAAATTATAATTAACAATAAATAAATGTGAATATTAAATGGCATAATACTGTAATTCATATATATATATAATATTATATAACGAGAAAACAAATAAATAAATAAACATAAATAGTATTATATATAATATAATAATAATAAATGGCATAATAAAAATAAATGACATTATATTATATATATATATATATATATATATATATATATTGAGTAGTATTATATATATAATATATATAAGAGTATATGTGTGTATATTATCAATAACACTAAAAACAAATGTAAAGAACATACCTTAATTTTGGAGCAAATTCGTGCTGATAACGTGTTATGAAAATAAGAAAATATAGAAGCTTGAGAAGAAGAAGAAGAAGTAGCAAATGTTAGTGATGAAGAAGAGAGAATATATTAGAAGAGGAATTTTGGAGAGAAATGAGAGAAATCTTTATTCATCATGGATACATCACATGTAGTACAATGCCTCTTATTTATAGGTCACCAACCTCAACTAAGTTACAAGAAAGTAAATGACAAATTCAATCCTCATAAAGTGTCAATATTGTAACCCTTGAATTATGACAATAACAACTCTTCAAGACACTTCATTAGAGAGGTTATTGAGAAAAGGAAAAGCCAAGAGTTTGTGGAGGTATGGACATCCATATAATCACAATATTCATAACAATAGTAATTTAATCAATTTATAACTACTTTTATAATGTTAGATATTCAAAAATACGAATGAATCAAACTTTATTTTTGAAAGTTATAAAATATATTTTCTTTCGTAAACTTGGGCTCCTATACACTTTTAAAGTTTTAATTATTATTTAAAATATCTAGTGATTTATAAATTCATTAAATAAATCTTTTAACAACTAATGTCTAATTCTTCACATAACACATCTATTTTGATTATTATTAATAATTACTTGGCTTTCATAATTGATAGATTCATATTTATGTATAACACAAGCTATTAGCTTGTTACATAATAATATGACTAAATAAGTAAAATATGTACTATATCTATTTTTTAACGGAATGGGATATATATATATATATATATATATATATATATATATATATATATATATATATATATATATATTAACCAATCCTTTACAAAAAGCGTATGGTGTTTCTAGCATTAGTGGTGTGATCTGTGACTAGCTACTTATATGTCAACTATAACTTTATTAAAGAATTTATCTTCTATATGCTTCTATGTAAGAAAAGAGTTATTTGAAAACAGTGAGTCAAATATTTTCAATAGTAATTTATTTCATTTATTATTATATTTTTACTCATGATAACATTAATTTTATTGTCTGGACGGGGGGCCATAACTTAAATTGACTTCACTTCCATTCTTACCTATCACTAATGACAAAAATATATTTGTTAAATAGTGATAGGCTCTCTAACCTTCAAAATTTAATAGTAATAATTAAACTTCTGGTGTAGGGGTGACAGACCTAGCCCTTGTTGTGAAAGTGGCATAATGCACAAGAGGAAGATGGGCGGTATTATGCTTTACAAATTTTTACAAATAAAACAAACAGAAGACTTTTATACTGGTTCAACCAAACTCTTGTATACATCCATTTTTCCAACTTCTCGTTGGGTATCACTAGCAAAGGTTTTCAACCAGGTTCACTTTCAAACCTTTACAACTGCAAGTTTTACGAGTTTACTTACAACTTTTACAACCACAAGTTTTATGGGCTCACTTGCAACCTATAAAAGAGTATCCGTGAGATCACTTCTCTTAAACTTGTGAGAATTACAATCCCAACTCATAAGTCCCAAATTTAGGATTCACCTTTAACAATAGAGGTTTTTATATGATGTTCACTCAAATGAACTGATTGTGATAAACACTGAAGTCCAAAGTAATTCTTACTTACTCACGAATAAATACAATAAATATTTAAATATAGAGAGTTGGTGAATACAATAGATGAAGTAAATAAATTTTGTAGTTGACTCTTAAAATGTTCGTGTTGAATACTCTCAACTACTAGCAATTTATACTCCTCACTGAAATGATCGTAAATCCGTTGTGAATCCATCATCATTTAATATTTGATTGCTGAGTTTAATTGTTGCCCGTGTTGAAGAAGACATCAACCATGCGTATGTGAGAATCATTAAAGAAATGGAGAAATGTGAAGAGTTGAAGAAGGGAAAGGAGAGGATGAAGGTGAGGATTGCCAACACTGTTTCCTCGATCAGTTTCAATTCCCTCTCGCATTCGCGTCTCTGTTTGTCGCCTCCTCCCTTTCTATTCTTGTTTTTGTCTTTTCTGCCCCCTCTCACTCACGCACCTTCCAATTCCTTTCTTTTTTTCTTCGGCCCTCTCCCTTTAATTTCGTTTTTTTCTTTTTCCTTCTTCTACAGCTTCACGTGTTTCATGAGTAAAGAGCCCAATTTGATTGTTTTTGTCACAGCCCAAAACATGTTTCTCACAATGCTTCAATCCTATCATGTTGTCTTGGGCCTTTTACTTCTTGTTTTTACTCAAACCCAGAAGGTGCTGCCATGTGCTCTACTACTAAATTACACAAAGCTGCAGAAAATTCCCAAAATTGGAATATTACCAAATCTTAACAATTCTATATAATTTTGTATAAGAACTCTGATCTCCAAATATGACAATATATATATATCAAATATAATCCAAAAATGGGGAGTTATTATGGACAAAATTGCATCTTAATATTGTTTCTACCTTCAAATTTAGCCTATAATAACAATACAAATCCATTGGATTTGTCAATATTGAGCTGATTTTTCTTACTCAATTTATTTATTATCTCATACTCCCTCTAGTCCTAATTATAAGACCACTTTAACATTTTTTTGAAACAATGGAAACAAAATTAAAAACATCAAAATGTTTATGATTATTTTTTGCTAAAAATGAATTTATTGTACTTATATAAACTAATATTTTTTCTACAATTTAATTACATGTGACATATGTTAAAATTTAGTGGTCCAATTTATTTAACTTAAAAACAAAGTCAAAAAAGTCTTGTATATATATATTTAATGGTAGAGAAGGTATAAAAAATTAACATGATTAAGATTATATTTTACATTTTTGAGACTTTAATGCGGGAGGGTCTTTTATTTTGATGCTAGCCAGAGAAAGATGTAGGACTTCTCGAATTATTCGCCTATATCCCAAGTAGTATAGCTAAGGAGTACCACGGATCCATTATTTTTGTGGTTGCGGCGTCAGAATCTAATAGGAAAATATATAGCCACACGTCCCTTTTTAATATTTCTGTCCACATACATTGGCACATGCATGGTAATGCTAGATATGTGGCAAGAGAATTTAGGTATATGTATGTCTTCACTTTATTTATGCAATGCGTGGCGCCTGTGTTTTTGTTTTGGACGCTTAGTCCGTTCTGCCCTCCTTCCACTTAGTCCAATCTGCCCTCGTTCAATGTACCAGTACAACTTCATCATTTTTCTTTATCATAAGTATAGTGGTAGCCATCTTGGAATAGAAAGCTGTACTTCAATTATTATTAGCATATGAAGTCGTGATTTCAAATATCACTGAAGAAATTTGATCGACCTTATAAATGGGTGATTTATTTGTACTCGTGTAAACATCCTTTAAGCCTTGATGCATTTCTATTCACCTCAATATTTGCTACAAAGGAAAAAATCATCATAAATTAACTTGGGGAAACCGAAGCGTGTTTACCTTTTTAGTTAGTGCTAAAGCGAATGCTGAAGCCAGTGAGTTGATGAGATATTAGAAACCATTGTCAAAGAGCACGACAAGACATTGATATAAAGAACAAAATAAAGGACTCAAAGACTGTGTGAACATATATATGGTGATTAGTAAAACGAGTCATAGTTAACATGTGGACTTAAGTAAGACAGTCAAGTGCAATTTCAAAACAGCTTGTAAAACAAAGATTTAAGGTTAATCTATTTTCATATGGGAATTCTACTGAAATATGAACTATTTGTGTTATGTGTGTGTGTGTGTGTTATATTTGCCTTCATATTATAAAAGTTTAATTTAACTTATGTGATAGGACTTAATTACCTCAACATCAAATACCCTTAATGTATCTTTAAATTTTTCAATTTTATATGTTTTAATAAAATGATTGTGAATTTGAAAGAATTGAAGTAATCATAAAAGTTACTATTGTAATTAAATAATTATTTTTGTGAGACTTTTGGTGGTTGTGTTTTTTTCGTAGGACCTCACATGGATATCATATAAGTTTACATAATATGAAAGCTAAATAAAAAAATCAGTTGCATTTACTTAAATGCTTAATATACCTTACGAGTAAAAGTCTAATTTATAACATATCGAAATTATTTTTTACATTTTTATTAACTGGTTATTCAGCTATTTAGAACATTTGAGTTCCTCATCTGGCGCACATGGAATTTTTTGGGTATGGAATTTAGTTTTGGTCAAAATTAGACGTGAAAGATTGGCCCCTATGTATCGATCGATATTTTCGGGAGTACAAAAAAAAAAACATAAATCCGGACCATGGTCAATATTTGGTCACGTCGACTCGATCTCCCTGCTGTGTTGTGTTTGCTTATTTAAATCCTTCACGAACATTCTCATATCTTTATTATTTTTATTTTCCGTGTAGAACACATGCACCTTCAGATTTTTAATTCCGCGTCTATCCACCGTCTGATTGGAGAAGATATTATTTTAATTCTAAATTCTAATTCTAATTCTAATTATATATAACCTAGCAGCTAGCCCTTCTTCCTTCACTTCGAATTTCTTCATTTCCTCTCTTCTACAAACAATCAACCATGTTGACTTCCTTTCTTCTTCTCCCACTTCTCTTTGTTTTATCAGCTCTCTTCATATCCCTCCGCCTCAGGCAACCTAAAGATGACCGGAAACAGCCTCCGGGCCCACAAGCCTGGCCGATTATCGGTAACCTTCACATGTTGGGTAGTCTCCCACATCGTTCCCTTCAGTCTCTTGCAAAGAAATATGGACCCATCATGTCTTTAAGACTAGGACAAGTTCCTGCCGTTATCATCTCTTCGCCAGAAGCTGCCAAGCTTATTCTGAAAACACATGACGTTGTTTTCGCCAGCCGGCCAAAAACTCAGGCGTCAGAGATCATTTCTTATGGATCCAAGGGAATGGCTTTCTCTGAATATGGACCTTATTGGCGTAACATGAGGAAACTATGTAATTTGCATTTTTTGAGCGCATCAAAAGTTGACATGTTTAGTTCCTTAAGAAAGGAGGAATTGGGAAAGCTGGTACACTCTATAGAGAAATCGGCGGCGGCGCATGAGGCCGTGAATCTGACGGAAAAGGTGGGCAGACTTGTAGAAGACATGATGTATAAAATGATATTTGGTCGTGACATGGATGATAGGTACGCGTTTGATTTAAGGAGGCTTGTTCATGAGTCCCTGCGCTTGGTTGGAGCCTTCAATATTTCAGATTTCGTGCCTTTGTTGGCGCCACTTGATATCCAGGTATCATTATGATTATTATTTAAATGATTTTACATTTACATATCTAGTATGGTTTTCTTCTGCTGGATAATTTATTCATATATATGAATAAATTATGAACATACATAACCTTATGAGATTTTGCTTAGTTAAAGTTGTTGAACATACATACATTCTTCATGAAGAGAGAATGTGAATTTTAGTAAATATTAAAAAAAATGTAATTTTTAGTCCATATTTTTTGGCATGTATGATTGGGTGCCACGCATCTAATTTAGGTCAGCTCTCATCCATATGACCACATGATCAAATTGAAAACATTTTCCACGTAGTTAATTATTAAGAAATTTTTTTAGACAATTTGTTTTGCTGTTATAGAAAGATTTAGCTCTTGTACGTTGTGTTCATAGTCTGAACTCCACCAGCAGAAATTCCTTGAATAAGAGGGTAAAAACTAGGAGCTAATTAATAACAACGAATTAGTGACAGAATTCCATCAGTAAAAGCCGGATTCCGTTTTTACTGAAAAATTATATTTTAAATTTTCATTAATTTAAATATATTTTAAAATAATATATTGTGTTAATTATTGATTTTTCCAATTTAAATATAAATTTTATTTACATTGTCATTAAGAGAAATAAAATCATTTACATACTCATAAAAAATCTCATTTCAATTCGATTATTTTTAAGTGTCAACCAAGGTTTTAAAACCCGAGCCGGACGTCGAGCCGGAAAACTGAGCGGGTCATGGTTGAAACGGTTGAAACGGTTGGACCGTTCGGTCGAACCGGTGACGTAATAATTTAATGAAAATTAAATATATAAATATTGTTAATACTTAATAACTTAATATAATTAGGATGAAGATATTTTTTTAATCAAGTTCATTTTTTTTCTGTTGATATATTTTTTTCTGCAGTTGTCAAATTCTGGCCGGGTCAAAAGCGGGTCAAAAACGGTTCAACCCGGGTCAACCCCGGGTCAACAGCGGTCGACCCGGGTCAACTCCGGGTCAAACCGGTTTGAACAGTAAAACGGCCCAATCGAGGTGATTGGGCCGTTTTAGTCACCGGCCGACGGTCCGACCGGTCGGACCGTCCGGCTCGGTCCGGGTGTGAAAACCTTGGTGTCAACCAAATGAGAAACTTCATTTGGACCCTCATTGGCTTTTTTTTATTGGAAGTTGTTAGTTTTTTTTCGCCTCGGGGGTATGGCTCTTATACACAGTCCAATAATCATGATTACATATCAACTATAAAGCGAGCGAATGCAACAAGCTCTAGTCAATATATATTATAGTAGTATGGACTATATGTCAAAAGCAAAATAAAGTCAACGGGCAATTAGATTTTGCTTAGGCATAATGATATGGATGAAGTCAACATAGATGACAGAAGTACGAATCTTAAATAAGCAGATATAAAATCAGCCAAGGAGGTATAATTAGGCGAAGCAACATATACTCTCGATTTGGGAGAAAAAAACATAGTACTCTTGATAATAATATATACTACCTCCGGTCCTAAATATAAGACCTAATTGACTTTTTTTGGAGAGATTAAGGTTGTAAAATAGGTTATTAAATTATGACATATTTGATATATTTTAGATTATTCATTAGTTTATAGGTAAAATAAACTAGTCTAAGAGAAAAAATTAGGTAAATCAATTTATAATTGACTTATTTTAGTTTTTTTAGGATTTTCCAAAAAAGTCAACTAGGTCTTATATTTAGGACCAGAGGGATTATTATTTTTTTGATAAAAAGAAGGAATCACACATTGACAGACCCTGAATACCGCGATTAATTAAAATTCCTGATTGCACTTGAACATGAGGTCGTTAATCATTCTACAAAAAACTGATATTGTATTGGTTATTTGGTTAGCTGGTTTTGTGAATGCCAGGAAATTCGTAAGAAATTGCTTTTCATTCTTTATTGGGAACTAAGATAGTTTTTAATTAGTCGGACAATATAAAAAAAGATAGTGTTTTATTACTCAACAATTCAAGATGGAGGGCAATAATGCGCGGCGTTTGAAATGCATTTTAAATGGTATAATATATTTTTCAGTCAAAAAAGGTATAATCTATTTTTAAAAATATTTTTTTAAGTATAATCTATGTGCATTGTTAACATGCTGCTTTCTTTTTTTGTTAGGATTTTAATTTAAACGGCTCCTAACTCCACATGATCTATTTTGTTAGGATTTCGCCTTATTAGTATATTAACTAGTTGAGACACTATATGATTGATTATCGCATAAAGTCAACGGGTTCAACCTTCAAGAAACCGAATGGAAACTTGGAAGAAATTATGAAAAGCAGTATAATTTAACCAATGTCAAGCAATTAATTTTGTGAAAATTAAGTGTTGCTTTTGATACAGGGCTTGAGAAGGCGTTTGTTGAAGACGAGCAAAGAATTTGATGAGATTGTAGAAACAATTATTTGAAAGCACGAAGAAGAGGCACAACCATTAGGGAAGAGACAACACAAGGACTTCGTGGACATATTAATCTCTTGTATGGACACTAGTGATGATAAACAAGAGTTAGTCATAGATCGAACAAACATCAAAGCCATACTTTTTGATATGATTGCTGGTTCCTTCGATACTTCTACCTCTGTCGTTATGTGAGTTTTCCCAGAACTCTTAAAGAATTCAAATGTTATGAAAAAACTCCAAAATGAACTAAAAGAACAGGTAGGAACAACTAAAATGGTTGAGGAAGCTGATTTGGTGAGGTTGACTTATTTGGATTTAGTGATTAAAGAGACTATGAGACTATACCCTGTCGGACCCTTACTACTACCTCGAGTGTGTAGAGAAGATATCATAATAAATGGCTATTACATAAGGAAGAACACAAGGGTCATAGTCAATTCGTGGGCTATTGGAAGAGATCCTAAGATATGGTCTGAGAATGTGGAAGCATTTTGTCCAGAGAGGTTCTTGGATAGTGACATGGACTATCGAGGATATGACTTTCAATTCTTACCATTTGGTTCAGGTCGAAGAGGTTGTCCGGGTTTGCCATTGGGTTTAGTTACTTTGAAACATATAATAGCACAACTAGTCCACTGTTTTGATTGGAACCTTCCAGAAGATATATCTCCGGATAAGTTAGATATGACTGAGTCATTTGGTATAACAATGCCCAGAGTCGATCAATTGCTAGCTCTTCCATCATATCGCCTCTCAATTAGTACTTGTTGATAAAGGTTTCAGTTGAATGCCGGGTGCATCCTTATCTAATCAATGCAAGATGTGTAATTATATTATCTGTTTCCCGTTGATGTGACAACTTTGTATTTCTGGACTTCTATTGCTGACTCTATCTCGACTTTCAAAGATGGGAGAGAAAGAGACAACTTCATCTTTTCTATGTCATGCATGTATGCTCAAATTCGCCGCAATTATTCTAAGACGAAATCTGATTGAGATGGTTACAAAAGCTATTAATAAGAAAATTACTGTTTTTACACTTACTGTGTACTCCACTCTTTGTTTAATTATAAGCAGTCTGTTTTGAACTTGTTTATCCACTTTATAATGCTTTATTTGACTTTGTCCCAATAATAAATGCATTTCTATCAATTTTGATCATTCATTGATTTCTCATCCACATTCTCATTTTTATCATTACCACTCCCTCTCACTCATCATAAATAAAAGTTCTTTTAAAAAATAATTATATTTGTTACACCATCATTACTTTAATTACTTCAGTTTTCTTTATCGACACGAATTAGTTTTCTTTATCAAAGAAAATTAGTTATTTTGACACTTATAATGAGAAATAATTATAGTTTTGATTTATATAGTCTGATTCTTATTTTAAGGTACCAATTAACAAGTTTTATTGATCTAAACGGCTTTCCTAATAATAAATTGGTACAAATACAAACTATGAATATTATCAAGTGGTTTGTAAATATATTATCAATAGAAGGATCATCTTAGGGTATATAATACTATTTGATGAAGTTTGGGGAGCCGAAACCAATACTCCCTCCGTTCCTAAATATAAGAGCACTTTGACTTTTTTGGAGAATCCTAAGAAAGCAAAATGAACAATTTAATCATAACATATTTTAAATATTATTAGATCATATGTAAGTTCATAAGTCAAATAAACTAGTTTAGTGAAAAAATTTGGGAAAATCAATTTTTAATTATCATATTTTGTTTTCTTAGGATTCTCCAAAAAAATCAAAGTGCTCTTATATTTAGGAACGGAGGGAGTATTATATATTTCTATTACTATTATATAAGATCTATAACCGCTGCCAATCTCTACCTCTATTGACAAAATACCAAAATATTTGAGTTACCCATACACATAAATGTTTTTATGTTATTTCTTGACAACATTTGTACATATAAATTTATCTATAATTAAACAGGTTTAATGCTTAATTACTCCCCAATTTAAACATATAACATTGATTTTATAGTCCTACGCGCCTTAGAGTCAAATGTAAAAGTGAACCAAAAATTGTACTATATGGTACTCCCTTCGTTCCTAAATATAAGATCACTTTCTAATTTAACTCAAGTTTTCCCCAAATTACCCCTATACTCCCTTCACCCCAAAAAAAATATAGTGGTTTGAAGAAGGTGATATTTTTAAAACTTAGGTGAGGGGTATTTTGAAAATTTCATATAATCCTAACTCATTGGAATGTCTTCCTTAATTTCTCCTAATTTACTATAGTGATCTTATATTTAGGAACAGAGGTAGTATAACATTTGGTCTTCTCACAAAGAGCCAATGTATAATCTAACTATCATAGCAAATTAAATACCTAAAATACAAGATGGAATTGGGTGAAAGGATATTTTGTTCAGTATTCAAAGGTGAAAGTGATGGATGCAAAGCAAACTAATGCCTAAAATGAAAGATGAAAGGTTATTACTTTGGTGGGAATAGTTAATGCAATGAAGTTACTATTTTTTATTTTTTTGTTTAAATGGTGAAATGAAAATGAGATCTATTATGTGATAGAGATGTTCTTGGAAATGATTTTCAAGCTCAGTAAAGGTGTTGGAGAAGTCAAATACACTTATTCAATAATTTACCAAACTTCATAAATCAAAAAGTCTAAAGCCTAAATAATGAAATCCCAAATAATTAGGCATAATTAGACATTGAAAAATGTAACACCTGAACTTTTATCTTATTATATAATTATAGTAATTTAATCAATTTATAACTACTTTTACAATGTTAGATATCCAAAAATATGAATGAATCAAAACTTATTTTTGAAAATTATAAAATATATTTTATTTCCTACACTTGGGCTCCCATACACTTATAAAACTTTAATTATTATTTAAAATCTCAAGTGATTTATAAATTCATTGAATAACTCTTTTTACAACAATGTTTAACTCTTCTAAGTTATACATAACATATCTATTGTGATTATTATTAACAATTACTTGGCTATCATAATTGATTATTGATTGCTTCCTACATATGTAAATACAAGCTATTAGCTTGTTACATAATATGGTAATTGTTTTATTTTACCCTTCAAGTAATCACCCTGAACCTCTAGGCACCTTAAACTAACACGGGTACAATTTTACCCTTGAATTAACTAAAGTGGTCTAATTTTACCCTCTAGCGAATGTAATGTTGACATATGAATTACTACACGTACATTAGAGGTCGACGAAACAATGACAAGATGAGGGTGAGCCGATGAGCCGACATAGGACAAGATGCTTTGGCAGTTTGGCATCTTGGTGATGATTGATATTTTTATAATTATAGGCGTCACGACGGTAGAAGTATAGGTATCACTATTATTTGATTTAGGGTATTAAGTTCAGTTTGGATTTTTAAAAACTGAAGTGAAGATGGGTTTTGCTTGGGCCTTGGGGGTTTTGGGCTTAATAAAAAAGAAATAGGGTTTGTCCGCCAACCCATGAGCTAACCCTTGTCAACCCAAATGTTTGTAAATATGACTCTATTGTTAGTTCAAGGTGCCCAGTGCTCCTGGGTGTTTACTTGGATAGATTAAGTCCATTCATTACCCTTTAATATTTGATTGTTGAGTTTGATTGTGGCTCATGTCCAAGGAGACACCAACAATATATGGATGTGTGAGAGTCAATGAAGAAATGGAGAAATGTGAAGAGTTGAAGAGGCAGAAAGGACAGAATGAAGGTGAGGATTTCGGCGCCTACACTGTTTCCACTTTCAATTCCCTCTCGCCTCGGCGTCTCTGTTTCTCGCCTCCTCCCTTTCTATTCTTGTTTTTGTCTTTTCTGCCCCCTCTCACTCACGTACCTTCCAATTCTTTTCTTTTTTTTCTTCGGCTCTCTCTAATTTCTTCATTTCTTTTACCTTCTTCTGCAGCTTCACATGTTTCATGAATAAAGAGCCCAACTTAATTATTTATGTCACAGCCCAAAACATGTTTCTCACAATGCTTTAATCCTATTATGTTCCCTTGGGCCTTTTACATCTTGTTTTTACTCAAACCCAAAAGTTGCTGCCATATGCTCTACTACCAAAATAACACAATAAAAGTTGCAGAAAATTCCCGAAAATTGGAATATTACCAAATCTCAACAATTCTCTATAATTTTGTATAAGAACTCTCCAAATATGACAATATATATATATCAAATATAATCCAAAAATGGGGAGTTAATATGGACAAAATTGCATCTTAATATTGTTTCTACCTTCAAATTTAGCCTATAAAAAAATATAAATCAAAGGATTTGTCAATATTAACCTGATTTTTCTTACTCAATTTATTAATTATATTATACTCCCTTTGGTCCTAATTATAACACCATTTTGACATTTTTTGAAACAATGGAAACAAAATTAAAACATCAAAATGTTTATGACTATTTTTTCCTAAAAATGAATTTATTGTATTTATATAAACTAATATTTTTTTCTACAATTTAATTACATGTGACATATGTTATAATTTAGTTGTCCAATTTACTTAACTTAAAAACAAAGTCAAATAAGTCTTGTTCATATATTTAATGGTAGAGGACGTATGAAAAATAAACATGATTAAGATTTTACATTTTTGAGACTTCAATGCGGGAGGGTCTTTTATTTTGATGCTAGCCAGAGAAAAATGTGGGACTTCTCGAATTATTAGCCTATATCCCAAGTAGTATTGCTAGGGAGTACCACGGATCCATTATTTTTGTGGTTGCGGGGCCGGAATCTAATAGGAAAATATATAGCCACACGTCCCTTTTTAATATTTCTGTCCACATACACTGGCACATGCATGGTAATGCTAGATATGTGGCAAGAGTATTTATTTTTTTGGTCGAGAATGTGGCAAGAGTATTAGGTATATGTATGTCTTTACTTCATTTATGCAATGCGTGGCGTCTAAAACGCATAACGCCTGTGTTTTTGTTTTGGACGCTAAGTCCATTCTGCCCTCCTTCCGCTTAGTCCAATCTGCGCTGCCCTCGTTCAATGTACCAGTACAACTTCATTTTTGTTTATATAAGTACGGTGGTAGCCGTCTTGGAATAGAAAGATTTACTTCAATTATTATTAGCATATGAAGTCGTGATTTCAAATATCACTGAAGAAATCTGATTGTTCGCACTGCAAGTGCACGGATCGCGCCAAATAATAAAGTAATAAGAAAAGTATCGTTCCCACGAGGATTTGGTTCTAAAACCCGGTCAAGTAATGATTATCATACTCTCGCTCAATTTGAGTGATTCAAATGTTATAAGATGTGAAGGGTAACTATAAAAATAAATAAGAAAAACTATAAACAAGTGATTCTTCAACTCAAGGATAAAATGGGTCCTAAGATTATTTTCCCCCCTTTGTATTTCATAAACTTAAAGAGTCTCCTCTCACAATTACTTTCAATGACTATATATTTGCTAACCTAGGGTTCTAGAATACTTGTAAACGCTCCGTCGAGTCAAGAACAAGTGTTTAATTTTATTAATCATACAATGTCTTGTCACAATTAATAAAACCCAATTTCTAAGTTTCAACCCTTATGTGGCTATGTGAGGTCAATAAGTATATGTCTATCTTATCAACAAATCCATCCATTTGACATGCAAACTTCAAGTTCTCACACTATTTTACCCAAGTTCTACACTCAACCTAGTCCTCTCAAGCATCAATCAAGTGAACACAACATCTAAATGGTGATCAAGCACTTAAAAGCATTAGGTAAAGAGTAAATTAAACACATATATAACATTAATCACAAAATAAGAGGAGGAATTAAGAGTTAATCCATACAAGGGTTCCAAATAATCCTAGAATCAAAGCTTTAGCTCCACATGCTCATGAAATCCAAAAGAATATATACATATGATAGCACAATCACAGAACAAGAGAGAGGGAAAGGAGAATGGAGAAGAAAAACCAAGATTTGAGGCCAAAATCTCTTCTAGACTTCAATCCAATGACACCCACTCCTCCAAAAGTCAAGCCCTAGCTCCCAAAATGCCCAAGAAGTGAAGAATGGAGTTTTTATGTCGAGCCCTCACTTTTATATCTCATATTTTCCATGTTCTTCGAGTGTGAAACGTAGAGTTTTAATTTCTCTTCGTCGCGCGTTCGTTGCGCGACGGATGCTCAACGAACAAATAAGAGTCAGAACAGAACTCTCTTCGTCGTACCTTAGTTATGCAACGAACGCTCAACGAACATCAGGGAGAAATTTTCCTTTTCCTCTTTTGTCCCTTTCTTCACTCTTGAGTTTGTCCTATGCTTTTCTTGATAACTCCATGTTTTCTCTAGCCTTTTGAACTTGTCCACCTCTTCCTACAAAAGAGAAAGAGTGTTGATGAGCTTTAAAAATAACTTACAAACACATATTACTCTAAATTTTACACAAATACATATTTTTCAATTTGTGCTCTTACCTATATGTATTTGTATCATTCTCAATCATTTGTCACCAAAAATCATGTACATTCAAGAGAAATTGAGATGGAATATGTGAAATTATGGAGTTTATCACTCCCCCAAACTTAAGTCCTTGCTTGTCCTCAAGCAATTTTAGAAATTTTTGTGTTTTGACCACATGTTATCCCTAATTCAATTGAGTTACTTGTCCTCATATGTTGTTCTTCCTAATTGATATATAGAATACATGAATCATATGCAGAGATGAATGATTCATGATGTTAAGAACAAGCTCTCCATAATCTTTGAACTAGTGTGTGTGTGATGGAATTAAAGAAAATTTTCAAGATTTTTCTCTGGTCCTTTGTAAAACTCCAATGTATGTATATACTCTCACTCTTCAAATTTCTCCACTCTTTTCTTCTCTCCCCACTTTCAACTTGTAGCACATAAGTTTAAAATCAAGAGGACTTTTAAAGCTTGTAATGGGGCCAGGGGTTTGAGTGTTTAGTTAATTGAAAGAATGGGATAAAGGAGTTCAAATATTTTGAGATAAATGAAAACATTTCATCATAGTCACTCTTTCACAAAATTCTCTTTCAAGAAACATAAAATTCCCCCAAATTCATCTCAATTTTGATTATTTGTACTCCTAGTCTTATTGCCACTTTTTTTTTTCTTTCTATACTTCTTTCTTTTCTTCTTTTTCATTTTTTTTTTCAATTCGCTTTCTTTCCTTTTTTTTCAACTTAGGAGTACAACCGTTTCCTTTTCATAGCCACTATTTCCCTTCTCACACGTGTTTTTTTTTTACATTTGCACACACTTTTATCAACTATATCAATCCTCACTACTAATGAAATGTCAATTATCTCAAGATTCAGGTAGTTCATGGTTTTTCGGGTTGTAAGGGTTAGGTCCAATGTGGGTTGCAAAAGAAAATTATCATGGTTTTTCAATAAAAGGCTTAAAGAGAGTGCAAATGGGATAAAGATTGTCAAGGGTGACTTGAAAGACTCAATCACATTTAATGATGGTCTCAGTCATTTTTCAAACTTATGTGCAACCTGTCAAAAATGTGAATTTTCCAAAAAGAATTTTGAAATTATCTAGTGAGAGAGAACACATACATCAGTTTATTACATTTTTCCTTCACAAAATCCGTCATCCAATTACTCTAACTCCATTAGTGCATAAGTTGTTCAAGAGAATTAAGGAAAGATTTGCCTTAACACCACAATCCACTCAAGCAAAGCACATAAGTTCACCTTCTATATACCCTTTAGTCAAACAACTTATTCCTATCATTGGACTTTCATACATCTTTTCAAAACAGCTCGTGGTCAAATTTTCTTTTAAAAAATGCAACAACTTTAGCTTGGGATAAAATATCACACATTCATCATCACAACAAAGTCAAAAAATTCCCTTGTGCACTTATTATTCACAAGCAAACAAAAAATTTATTCACAATTCTCAAAAAGTTTCACAATGATCATCATCTCATCACCTCTTTACTCCCCCAAACTTAAAACAAACAGTGTCCTCACTGTAGAATAAGAGGAAGGTAGGAACAAGCATGGTGTCAAGCATGGACAAAGCTTTGATATCACACCAACAAAACTAGAAACTATCCTAAGGAAGCATAAATGAAATCCTAAAACAAAAATTCTAAGAGAAAAGTTCCTAAAAGATCAGAAAAGTTCCCCCAAACTTGAATTCAACTAAACCTTTAAGTCCACCTCAAATTCCCATCCTAATCCTAGTCCTCACTGCCATTCCAATTTGTCTAAAATCTTTAATGCTCTGTACAATCTTAGGTTGAGGATATAGATATTGCTAAAAACATCCTTAAATTTCATTCTCCTTCTCAAAAATTGAGATATTAGTTCAAAACAGCAACCTAAGGCACCCAAGAAAAGTTGCGAATGGATGGACCTTTGTCAAGGCTTTGTAGCGCAACGAAGCCACAACGAAGGTCTGCTGCTAAACTTTATCAGCATAATTCAGCAGATAGACTTCAAATTCAGCTTTATACTCCAGAACAAGCCCTTAAAATCCCATTGCATCAAAACTTTATCCCACACTTTTGAATGATATCAAATTCCATGTTGACACACAAAATCATCACCAAAGATCATTACAAATCATTCATATCAACAAGTGGCAAACTTATGTCAAAATTTACAATTGAGTTCAATTTCCAATTTCACTACATGGTAACACCACAAATACACTTAAGCATCACATTAGCAGCCAACAACACTCAAAACAACATATCTAACAAGCATTTCACTTCACATGATCTCAACCTCCAAGATATGATTAAGGCTATCTTTCAACATCTTATGTGGATCAATCCACATCAATCATGCACAAACAAGTCCTAATCATGCCAATATAATCCAAGTTCAAAATTCCACATTCACCAACACCAAAAATCCAATCCAGCACAGAATTTCCAGTCATCACCCTCTCAGGAAAAACCGTGAGAAGGAAAGCAGAGTGGCTGAGGTGCACACTCTTCATTTCTTACAAATGAGCGGGACACCTCTATTTATAGTGACAAGAGTGTCACTAAGAAAGGTAGAAATATCACCGTCATTATTGCAGTCATTATGACACCAATCAACAATAATAACTGATTTGATTCACTAATCAAATCAATCACATATTAATGTTGATTTATTAACTAATTTGATTCTAATCAAATCAATCAGCATCAATCACATATTAATGCTGATTAGTCTGCTTTCCTAAAGGCTGTCGGATTTAGTAATCGGACGATCCGGTCCATCGAGGGCGGATCTGATTAAATATTTCCAACATCTCCCACTCGCACTTGATGGACACACCATCTTGCGATTCGTTTTTCTTGAGCATTCATATGGGCGTCCGCCGTGACCGCGCGAGCACAATCTATGCAATTCAGATGCTTGCAAACTAGTAATCCTTGGAACAGGATCAGAATGCAAGGACATCAATGCATATGGATTCTCAGTCCGATTGTCTCTGATTCCCCAGGCTAACTCACACACAAGTGACATTCTTAATCCCTCACGAGTTAATATGGACGCATTAACTCAGATGTCTTCACGTATTCCTAGATATTCCACACTTACTAGCACTTCTAGTAAGGGACCAGTCATGGAAATCTAGTGTTACATGTGTGTTTCGAGTTAAGACCATTCCTTTCTGACTGATCATCAATTCTACTTGCATTTGCCGCTTGCCCAGCTATCACTCGTTAGGTCGGATCTCTCATGACCATGGAGTTTCGGCTAGAGTAACGGTCACAAAAGTAAGTATCATTGATGTCGCCTAAGTCACAAGGGTATCGATAGAGAGGATTATATCCATTCTCCTTTTATTTGGACTCACACCGTTATGGATCAGGGATTTTCCACCTACGTCCCGATTGCGGTTAATTAAGCACATGTAATACGATTTACATGTTACGGTGATCGACCAATTGTCGTATGTCGATTTTTAAAATAAAAAATCACCATACAGGCATTAGTCCATCAACGGACCCCTAAACTCCCACGGGAGAATTTCATGCCTGGCTACAGACCCGGCGGAATACATGTGTATTCCTTATCATGACTTGAACTGTCATTTCCCAAACTTATTGGGTTGACTTATGTGAAGTATTAATCAACACATGATGATCTCTTGCACGTCTTACCTTCCCATACCCTCAGCATGTATGGAAGACGGTTGTCCGTGTGAGTGGACCAACCTTTATTGGATCTGTACGACATATTGCATACTTTACATTCATGTTTTACAAACACACAGCATTGTATATGTGTGCGAAAAACAATTCCGAATTGAAAAATGCATCATTTTATTCCAGAAACTAAAGTTGTTCGATACATCAAATGTTGCTTACGCTTAAACCCTTTTTAAGCTAGTGAGTGGATCAGCAAACATTTAGTGAGTGGAAATAGTACTGAACAATTACTTCTTTCTGAGAGAACACATCTCTTATAAAATGACATTTGATGTCTATATATTTAGTCTATTATGATACTTAGGGTCCACAGCGTAGGCTATCGCGACTTCACTGTTACAAACTTACAATGGATATCCATAACATTTATGCCTGAACGCTTTAGGAATCTCTTAAGCCACACAGCTTTTTGAATAGTAGCCGCACAAGCCACAAATTCAGATTCCATATATGATGGTGTCATGAAGTTTGTTAAGTTAAGTGTTGTAACATCCTAGTTTTTCCTACCATATTTATAACAATTTAATAAATTTATAACCACTATTTTAATATTAGAAGTCCAAAAATGAGAATAAATTAAAACTTTTTCTTTAGAAGATTAGATAAAACATTTTTCCTTTGTAAACTGAGCTTCTACCACCTGGACAATTTAATATATCTATATTTGAATTATACTTTAAAGGGTTGAATCTTACAATTTGATCTAAATACAAACCAGCTATCTCAGGTGATAGCTTTCCTACTTGTATTCAATACAAGCTAATAGCTTGTTACAAGAATTGATCTCAAAAGATCCAAACCTAGACTCCGGCAACTTCTAAGCACATACGGGCCTAGCAGGCATCTCCAATATGTATGATAAAATTCTTTGTTCTCTATTCTTCTCCTGGTTACCTGCAGTTTTTTTTAAAAGCGGTGAGATTCAAAGAATCTCAATAGCAATTTATTTCATTCATTATCATTTGTTTTATAAGACTGCATTCATATGAGTGATATGATTCTTATATCCTTTTCGCGTATATAACGCCTCCACTCCATAGCAGCAATAGCTTCACTGCTATGTAGCTTCTGACACACAAGGTGCGACATGCACCGACCAACATTTCATATAATGATACCACTCATTATATTTAATGTTGATCTTTACCTGCAGGAATTTCAAATTCACCAATACAGAATGATAAAATTGACAAAGAGGGTGCGACCCTCTGGAGTACTCCAAAATCCATAAATCATAAATAATATCACATAAGCATATAAGGTATAAGAATTCAATACTCATATTTAATGCAGTAAATATCAAAATTCATAGCATGCTATTTATATGACTGAAATAACCCGCTACCTGGGCTCCAGCCAATTCTCTTTCAACAAAACTTTCACAGCTTTCTTCTCTTCCTTTCCAATGCTTTGCAATTATATAGCTCACAATCATTTCCTATTATCACACCATGTAATAATAGGTATAAATAATCATCCTCATTATATTGAATAACGCCGCTCTCGAATCCTAAAACTTGTCCTATCCAACCCCTTTCTCCCCTTTCTCAATGTTCCATTTCTAATATTCATGTTCACCATTGTTCAAACTTAAGAATTCAAAACAATTGCAACCCAATGAATTTCATCATTCACAAATATCATAATCCAGAATTTAAATCAATTATACCACATCCGGTACATATTAAACATTCATATAATTTGCAGTATAAAGGATATGTATGAGAAGCACCACATTCACAAATTTAGGTACCTTCCAATGTCACAAGTAATCTTTATTCAATAAATCATGTCATTCAACATTCTCATTCCTAATTACTTAATTCTCATGTCCAGCCTATTTTCCTTAAAATTTTCATTTGTTAAAGTCCTCATATCTGTTTTGAAATTCTGCAGAAAATAAAGAACATATACACATAAATTTTGTAAACAACTACACACAATTATTTGAATAGATTATATGACCTCTTATTTCTGCCCTTCCCATTTCTAACAAACTCTATCAATACTAACAATAGAAGAACAACGGAAAATAATACTTCCCTAACACTCAAAGCTTCACAGGTTTCAACATATTTCTTTTCACAAGTATCATTCAATCATAACTTTCCTCAACAAAACATGGCAAAGACAATTACTATAAACTCAAACAACTACTAATCAAATAACACATCTCACAGTACAGTCAAGTCCTTCTTAAAAGAAGTGACAAGCAAGACTAATGATTCAAAAACCTTATTCAAATCTGATTGCAAATACACACACACACACAAATCTAATAAATATAATACAAATTCTGATGCAATTTCTTGTTCAAGTAAAATGCTTTTCTCCAAATCATCTTTTATTGATTAATCAATTGCAAAACATGAAGAATCAAGTCTCAATTAGGTTTGTATACTGCACAATTAAAAGTTATTCCAATATAACTCAACAGAAACTTACACCATCAGAAAATCAATTTCCAATCATATCAGATTTTAAAGTCCAAACATTGTAAATATTAGAACTTGCAGAATTTCAGAAGAAAGCTGAATTTATCATCATGACTTTTATGAACTTCAAAATTGTAACCACAACATCAAACACACATGGCAGCCCAAGCATACAATATACATTCCTAAAATACAAGAGAATTGGCCAAAACAGAGTGTTCAATCATTAAATCAGTTCAACCATATTCAGAGAAAGAACCAGAAACTCATTTCATTGCTCTAGTTTTATGTTCAAGCATACCAAAACTCAATTGTCACAATAAGCAAAGGAGAAATAAATTAATTCATCAAGTTCCCAAAGCATTCTTCAATTCTGCTCTCATTTATGAAAATAGAATATTAATTATGGTTTAAAGTGATTGTAAACACAACACTGCAGAATCCCAAATTATCCTTCTCTCAACCGAAGCATATAATATGTGTGTATGTGTGAGTAGAAAATCTCTAGCAAATCTTCAATTAAACCTCAAAAGTAACTTGAATCAACTTTTAATACCATTTATAAACTAATTGATTTCACTTTCAGAAGAAGAATTGCAGAAAACGTTGGTGAAATGTGAGAGGACATAAAATTCAAGCAAAAAGACCAAAACATCAAATAAAGCTCATATTCTTCTAGAAATTACTCAACTCAAATATCTAGCTTCATTTAATTGGATTAATACAACTTAAAACCATATCCCATTCGAATTCCTCACTCAAGAAGGCGTGAAACGAAGAAACAAGGGAATAAGAAGGGAAAGAATGAGCTCACCCAAGGGCAGCCATACATCTCCATCGTTTTTGGCCACCACCTGCCGCTGCTGGTCACGGGGCAGAGACAAAAGAGAACCGAGAGAGAAAATCAATGAAGATTTAAATGGAGAGTGAAGAGAAAGTGAAGAAGATGATGGGAAATAGTTAGTAAAGATGATTATTGTGTGTGGTGAGAAGAGAGGCAGAGAGAGTTGCTCGATGATGATGATGATGAAAGAAAAAGAGTGAGTGATGATGGTGATGATAGGGAGTGAGGCAGAGAAGTGAATGGAGAGAAGAGAATGGTGTGGAAGTGAAAGTGAGGCAGTGATGATAATCACGGTGGAGGAGAGAGTATTAATTAAATGAATAATGTGTGGTTGTGATGGATTTAGGAATTAGGAGGGATAAGGATGATTAAATGAATGGGTGAGGTTAATTTTGGGGTAAGATATTTTGGGAGAGGATAGAATTGGTGAGAAAGAGATAAGTTTTGAGATATTTTGAGTCCCAATATAATTTATCTAGATATGTTTTAGTTCCCAAATTTATTTCTGAAAATTTATACATACTAAATAATACATCAAGATTCTAAATATTGCCTTATTTATTCTATTTTAAAATTTGGGGTGTTACAATTCTCTCCCCCTAAAATAATTTCGTCCTCGAAATTGGAGAAGAATTATGATTAGGTACAAAGAAAGAGATCAATATGATTGAAGTTTCCAATGGTGTTAAGAATCCCTCAATTCATAACACATCACCGAAAAAGAAACTTGGATGTATATTAAATGTAGATTACTAATTTGTAGGATGACTTTCCACTCTAACTGTACAATTACCGATTTAAAGGAAACTATGAGCATTTGACTGTGATTATTTGCCCCAATTTCTAGAAAATGAAGTCAATTATGTTATATGTAGTGTTTTTTTTTGTTTGTTTTTTTTTTTTTTTTTTTTTTTTTTTTGGGATAAATGGGAGGCTATGGATACTAAGACAATTTCGCAAGTTCTTTTGAGAATTCAAAAGAGGTGAAATCAAGTCAGACTGATTTGAGTATATATGACATTTTAAAATAATGAGTATCAAATCAAGAAGGAAATCGAGAAATTGCAAATTTTGCCTTTAAGTTCAACTTAAACCGAGAGAATACTATGAACCCTTGACAATTCTCACTTAAACTTCTTTCTACTTAAACTGCAGAATGAAGTTCATATGCTCTCATTCAATCAATCTAGAAGCCCCCTTTATTATATTCTCATACTAGACTAAAATAGAATATTGGGCACACAAGAAAGACAAATCTAGCACATACCACATCATACATTTAATGAGTTAACAAGAGAAGTCAAACAAATAAAGAATTTCACAATATATCAGAATTTCCAAACAGATCAGAAACAACAGTTTATATTAATTTCAGCCTATATAGGACCAAATCTGAATGTCTTCTTTAATTATTTTGTTTAAATTTTAAAACATTTTATTTAGATCTTAATCATAGCCATCATAGTATTATATATAATGCCAATTAATTATTTATCATGAAACCATTTTTTTTTACCAAGTTTCACTTTTACCACACTAGTTTAATATTATAATGTTATTCAATATCAAGTCAAACATGATTTATCAATGCAAACAATCAAATACCAATTCATATTCTAATCCCATACTCTTTATTCAATTTTTACTAAGGCTAACCAGTGAAGCATACACACAAATACATGGCTATGGAAGGGCCAAACAAGGGGAACAACGGGTAGGAAAAAGACTTATGCATATATAAAATCATTGACGCGCACACACCCGCGCGCACACACACATTCAAGCAGTATGAATTAATCACAGAAATCATACAAATAGAGAGAATCACAGTACAACAAAGTTTCCAAAACAATTCAGATGCACAACATTAAACAATTGAATCCAATCCAACTTCACAATTATTAATGCATTCCATTTTAAGTTAGTTTCTAACAAAGATTAAATACTTAAAACTATTTGTAATTAATCCTTACAATTAGCATTAGTTGATCAACTTGTCATTGGAATGCAAGAAAACATATACAACCACACAAATGGTCCTCAATTTCTATTCATTATTCATCGAAATTCCAGAATTGCAAGACAATTCCAGAATTACAAGAACTCCCAAAACTTTTCATCCTACTTCCAAGTAGCATGTAAAACATGCACAATTACAATGTAGAGAGAAATCTGACCTTGTTCCCAACTAATATTTCATTTCTCATTAATAACTTATTTATATCATTTATGATTAATCTCTTGAGTATGTTAACTTATTGGAATTTGTTTATTGTCATGCAGAAATGAGTTTACAACTCATTATTCCATTACTAAGCAAAGACAATTCAATTACCATTAAAGATTAATAACACAATTCAAAGCAGAATACAAGTTGCATGCAAAGATCCAACAATTCAGATTCATGTATTAAATGATAGGGTACATTCATTTGATACACTTTCCATCATCATTTAAAATATTCATATCTCAAATACCATTCAATTATTAAGAAGAATAGGCAGAAAAGTTTCCTAAACATAGTTACATAAACAATATTTTCATTATAACCACTGTTGATTCACTATGTGATACCATTTATTTTATCCTTCTAGTATACCAGCTTCGATTACAACATACATGTAAATTAATCGTGCATATCATCTTGCCATTAAACCAGAATATAACTAAGAAATTCCAATTGCCTTCTCAAGAACAGAGTTTTGCAACTATGCTACTCAAATCAGAGGTAAAACAAAATTAATGTCAAGTAAAAATTATGTTCAATGAAAATTTGGAACGTTAATATGATAAACAGCTGAAAATTGATTACACCCTCTCATTATTGCAAAATTCTGTTTCCAATAATCAGCTCCAATTGCAGATTAATTATAATTCATAAATTTTAGAGAGTTTATAGAATCCACTAAAATTTTAATGCCCATACTCATAATTCTGCATGCTTGACGACCTACCTAATTAATTAAAACAATCTCAAGTTAAGAATCAATCCAGACATGAAGGTGAAAGAACAGAAATTCATAGTCAAGTTTTAAAGTATTTTCTTGTCTTACTTAATCCACTTGTCAAAGAAGAGAAAGGCATACATACAACAGCAATAGTCATTCATTATATTATCTATATGTACAAGCATATCGGTTCACTACATACAACATAGAAGGGATTTTTTTTTTATCATACATTAGTTCATTCAACAATATGCATAAACACTATGACATACAATCATCTGCGCAAAGATAATTCCATTCAAAACAAAATCAGATCACAATCAATAATCACACATCAATATCTTTGCAAACACCCAACAATTCACTCAAAACAAAATCAATTCACATTTATAACTACAGGTCATACTTCACAACCAATTTGCAATCAACATTCCAATTACATAAAAATATAAACATATACCACCTTTACACAATTAATTCATCAGGCACACAATTCTCACACAACTTTCACAATTAATAACATACATCAAGTTAAAAATTGCAAAACAAACAATTTCAATCATCATAACATGTCAATTCATCAATTAATCCTACTCTTCATCACAAAAGCAAAACAAACAAGGAGTTAATGTCATTAATTTCTATTTCACTTTGCATTCATGATTAATTGTGATGTCAAGTTATTTTAATCCCTCAATCCCAATAAGGTCCTTTGTGATGCCTCGACTATGATTATGTCCGGATCATAATTATATTCGAGACCCCACTATAGAATCCTTATTCCGTTAAACTCTCTTTTCATTCTTATCAATCATTCCTTATTTTCCTTTTTATTGTTCTTTTAGCTCGATTTGAGTTTCTGTTTTTATATTGATCCTTATAATTTGTTTTACCATGATTTTCCAGCAATATTCCATATGAATGTCACTTAATTTAATTCAATAATCCTTGACATAGTTTGGCATTGTCTATTTCTTATTGTTCTTTTGTTTAGTTGGATTTCTGATTTATATTTTATCTAATGCTTCCAGTTGTAATTAGTTCTCAATATTGTATCGTATGAATATTTGTTTGTTTATCTCTGACTTTCTTTTAACAAGATTCATCCATAACTTAAATTGGCACTTTATATATTAATTTAAGAGTAACCCTATGAGATACCTCTAGGCCCCTAAACTCTATAAATCTCTAATAGACTACTACAAAATTTTATTTCAGTTATGATATTTTGATTCCTAACTTTTAAATTTCACATCTCCAATATGTGAATTCAAATTTTACAGTTATTTCTAACTTTGTCATTTAAGATATTCCTCTTTTGGCACTAATGTTTTCTGTTATTTACTTATTCCCTAGTGCACTTCTATTTTCCCTCTCTATCTTAATGCTAACATGGTTTTTCCTAGAATTCACCAAAGGTGTTCTAATGGTATCCATAAATATGTGATGTGCGAGCAAAGTATTCTAGCTAATCTGTGCCAGAATCATTGCTCTGATACCAAATGTAACATCCTAGTTTTTCCTACCATATTTATAACAATTTAATAAATTTATAACCACTATTTTAATATTAGAAGTCCAAAAATGAGAATAAATTAAAACTTTTTCTTTAGAAGATTAGATAAAACATTTTTCCTTTGTAAACTGAGCTTCTACCACCTGGACAATTTAATATATCTATATTTGAATTATACTTTAAAGGGTTGAATCTTACAATTTGATCTAAATACAAACCAGCTATCTCAGGTGATAGCTTTCCTACTTGTATTCAATACAAGCTAATAGCTTGTTACAAGAATTGATCTCAAAAGATCCAAACCTAGACTCCGGCAACTTCTAAGCACATACGGGCCTAGCAGGCATCTCCAATATGTATGATAAAATTCTTTGTTCTCTATTCTTCTCCTGGTTACCTGCAGTTTTTTTTAAAAGCGGTGAGATTCAAAGAATCTCAATAGCAATTTATTTCATTCATTATCATTTGTTTTATAAGACTGCATTCATATGAGTGATATGATTCTTATATCCTTTTCGCGTATATAACGCCTCCACTCCATAGCAGCAATAGCTTCACTGCTATGTAGCTTCTGACACACAAGGTGCGACATGCACCGACCAACATTTCATATAATGATACCACTCATTATATTTAATGTTGATCTTTACCTGCAGGAATTTCAAATTCACCAATACAGAATGATAAAATTGACAAAGAGGGTGCGACCCTCTGGAGTACTCCAAAATCCATAAATCATAAATAATATCACATAAGCATATAAGGTATAAGAATTCAATACTCATATTTAATGCAGTAAATATCAAAATTCATAGCATGCTATTTATATGACTGAAATAACCCGCTACCTGGGCTCCAACCAATTCTCTTTCAACAAAACTTTCACAGCTTTCTTCTCTTCCTTTCCAATGCTTTGCAATTATATAGCTCACAATCATTTCCTATTATCACACCATGTAATAATAGGTATAAATAATCATCCTCATTATATTGAATAACGCCGCTCTCGAATCCTAAAACTTGTCCTATCCAACCCCTTTCTCCCCTTTCTCAATGTTCCATTTCTAATATTCATGTTCACCATTGTTCAAACTTAAGAATTCAAAACAATTGCAACCCAATGAATTTCATCATTCACAAATATCATAATCCAGAATTTAAATCAATTATACCACATCCGGTACATATTAAACATTCATATAATTTGCAGTATAAAGGATATGTATGAGAAGCACCACATTCACAAATTTAGGTACCTTCCAATGTCACAAGTAATCTTTATTCAATAAATCATGTCATTCAACATTCTCATTCCTAATTACTTAATTCTCATGTCCAGCCTATTTTCCTTAAAATTTTCATTTGTTAAAGTCCTCATATCTGTTTTGAAATTCTGCAGAAAATAAAGAACATATACAAATAAATTTTGTAAACAACTACACACAATTATTTGAATAGATTATATGACCTCTTATTTCTGCCCTTCCCATTTCTAACAAACTCTATCAATACTAACAATAGAAGAACAACGGAAAATAATACTTCCCTAACACTCAAAGCTTCACAGGTTTCAACATATTTCTTTTCACAAGTATCATTCAATCATAACTTTCCTCAACAAAACATGGCAAAGACAATTACTATAAACTCAAACAACTACTAATCAAATAACACATCTCACAGTACAGTCAAGTCCTTCTTAAAAGAAGTGACAAGCAAGACTAATGATTCAAAAACCTTATTCAAATCTGATTGCAAATACACACACACACAAATCTAATAAATATAATACAAATTCTGATGCAATTTCTTGTTCAAGTAAAATGCTTTTCTCCAAATCATCTTTTATTGATTAATCAATTGCAAAACATGAAGAATCAAGTCTCAATTAGGTTTGTATACTGCACAATTAAAAGTTATTCCAATATAACTCAACAGAAACTTACACCATCAGAAAATCAATTCCCAATCATATCAGATTTTAAAGTCCAAACATTGTAAATATTAGAACTTGCAGAATTTCAGAAGAAAGCTGAATTTATCATCATGACTTTTATGAACTTCAAAATTGTAACCACAACATCAAACACACATGGCAGCCCAAGCATACAATATACATTCCTAAAATACAAGAGAATTGGCCAAAACAGAGTGTTCAATCATTAAATCAGTTCAACCATATTCAGAGAAAGAACCAGAAACTCATTTCATTGCTCTAGTTTTATGTTCAAGCATACCAAAACTCAATTGTCACAATAAGCAAAGGAGAAATAAATTAATTCATCAAGTTCCCAAAGCATTCTTCAATTCTGCTCTCATTTATGAAAATAGAATATTAATTATGGTTTAAAGTGATTGTAAACACAACACTGCAGAATCCCAAATTATCCTTCTCTCAACCGAAGCATATAATATGTGTGTATGTGTGAGTAGAAAATCTCTAGCAAATCTTCAATTAAACCTCAAAAGTAACTTGAATCAACTTTTAATACCATTTATAAACTAATTGATTTCACTTTCAGAAGAAGAATTGCAGAAAACGTTGGTGAAATGTGAGAGGACATAAAATTCAAGCAAAAAGACCAAAACATCAAATAAAGCTCATATTCTTCTAGAAATTACTCAACTCAAATATCTAGCTTCATTTAATTGGATTAATACAACTTAAAACCATATCCCATTCGAATTCCTCACTCAAGAAGGCGTGAAACGAAGAAACAAGGGAATAAGAAGGGAAAGAATGAGCTCACCCAAGGGCAGCCATACATCTCCATCGTTTTTGGCCACCACCTGCCGCTGCTGGTCACGGGGCAGAGACAAAAGAGAACCGAGAGAGAAAATCAATGAAGATTTAAATGGAGAGTGAAGAGAAAATGAAGAAGATGATGGGAAATAGTTAGTAAAGATGATTATTGTGTGTGGTGAGAAGAGAGGCAGAGAGAGTTGCTCGATGATGATGATGATGAAAGAAAAAGAGTGAGTGATGATGGTGATGATAGGGAGTGAGGCAGAGAAGTGAATGGAGAGAAGAGAATGGTGTGGAAGTGAAAGTGAGGCAGTGATGATAATCACGGTGGAGGAGAGAGTATTAATTAAATGAATAATGTGTGGTTGTGATGGATTTAGGAATTAGGAGGGATAAGGATGATTAAATGAATGGGTGAGGTTAATTTTGGGGTAAGATATTTTGGGAGAGGATAGAATTGGTGAGAAAGAGATAAGTTTTGAGATATTTTGAGTCCCAATATAATTTATCTAGATATGTTTTAGTTCCCAAATTTATTTCTGAAAATTTATACATACTAAATAATACATCAAGATTCTAAATATTGCCTTATTTATTCTATTTTAAAATTTGGGGTGTTACAAGTGTCTTCCATCCAGATCTCTTACCCAATTGGCATTAGAGAATTCTTCAGGATGGAAACTTTCTCCTACTTAACACAACTTTTACTTTATTACCCTTTTGGTATCATATCACTTTTGCTTTTCAGCGTCACAAACTGAAAACGGCTTATAAAGCCAACGACAAAACATATGTCCAGTCTAGCATGCAACACATTATGCTAGACTTTTAATCACCTTTAAGTATGAGACTCTTTTCATGCGTTGTACCTCGGATTGTTTCTCGAGACAAATATCTCCTCCAAGATAATGTTCTCTCACCATAAGGGTATGCATAGGTTTGCAGTCTCTCAATATTGAATTGTTCCAGGATCTTTGCTGTGTATGTCTTTTGGGACAATAACTGCATCCTATTCGAACAATCCTTTTATATCTTGACACACAAAATATTTTCTGCTCTACCCATGTATTTCACTTAGAAATTCAAAGATAACTAGTCTTTGATTGTTTTAACATCTTAGGTCTAGTCCTAGGGAGGAAAAATAAAGAGATGATTTCACAAATTATCTCGCAACCGTTTTACAATGGTCTTCGATCATCTCGAAGTTGAATGAAGTTACATGAAACTTCAAATATCATTGACTAGATGATTTTTTTTTTCAGCCAACAAATTGACTTTAGAAGCTTGCAAACCTTTTGTTCGCTTTCCTATTGCACAAAGCTTTAGGTTGTTTCATATAAGAAACTTTCCATCTAGTCCTCCATTGAAAAAACGATTTTCACATCCACTTGATGTAATTCTGAGTCTAGGTTGGCTACAAAAACCAATATAAACCTAATTGAGTTAAAACATACCACTAGAGAAAAGGTATCCTCTTGATTTACCTTTTCTCACTAGGTATACCCTTTGGCTATCAATCGAGCTTTGGGCTTATCGATTGATCCAACAGCATTTTGCTTGTATTTGAGAATTCACTTATTCTCAATATGATCAATCAATTCCCACACTTTATTAGCTCTCATGTAATCCATATCCTCTTATTTGACCTTTTGCCAATTTTCCTTAGCCGGATCCGAAAGTGTATCTCTAACACTTCTATGATCCTCCTCAATGTCTACAAACTGAGGATTTAGTACTGCTTTCTCAACGGGAAAACCCTTTGGCTTTTCCGAATTGGGGTTTTGTGGTTACCACTGTCATCTAGTGAAAATGGTTCAATCCTCCCACTCGGAGCAGTTAACTGAGTAAACGCCTTCTTCCTCGTACTCACAGAGAGTGTTGGAATAAAGGCTTCCTCTGCTAGGGAAATCTTTTTCAATGAATATTGCGTTTCTAAACTCAAACTTCAGTCACTGATCCGTCCTCATTTTCACTAATGAAGACATATCTTTTAGAGTTCATAGAATATCTTACAAAAGATACTCAAGTCTCTAAACTCCAACATTTCACTACTTGTAAAACAAGTTTTGGAAATAGGATGCTGACCCGCATGGTTGTAGGACTGTTAAATCCATTTTGCATCCTGTCCATAACTTATATGGTGTTGTGGTGACTGATTTTGAAGGCACATGATTAAGGATGAATGTCTTAGCTGAGAGTGCATAACTCTTTTGCAGATAGACACCTCTATCATAGACATCATTTACCTAACCACAACAAGAAGGACTTTGTTCCTCCTTTCAGCGACACCATCTTGTAGTGTGCCGAGAATTGTTATCTATATAACGATTCTCTTTTTATTACAGAGCATCTTGAACTGTTCATAGAGGTACTCTCAGTCTCTATCAGTTCTTAAGGGTTTCACCTTAAAGTTAAGTTTATTCTCTACCAAACTTAAATACTTCCCGAAACATTCCAATGTTTCAGTCTTGATAGATATCAAGTATACATTTCAATGAAAAATCACTGATAAATGTAACGAAGTATCATGCTCCATGATGTGCCTATCCGCCAATATTCAAATGAATAAGTGTAAGAGGGGTACTGTGCATTTGTTTCGTTTCTGAAAGCTTTCCTTATGCTCTTGCATGCAAGACTATTCTCGCAAAGGGACTATTCCCTTTTCGATACATCACTCAACATGCCCTTATTTGGATAATTTAGTCATACAATTATGAAAAATATATCCTAATTATAGCATGATATGTATCGTAATCAACATTAACAGAAATGTTGAGTAGTAAGCAATGAAATCACAATTTCATTAAAACAAGGAAACTTTCTGAAATATAACCAAAACAGAAAAGATTGGTCTCATTATTAATGTCAACTTTATTGACAGTAAACCCAAATTTTAATTAAAGAAATAACAGACCTAGATTTCACCGGATATCCGGCATGTCGAGAACTTCACATAAATGTCAAAGTGTGGCCTCCTTGCAAATCTAATTTGTAGGTACCAATCTCTTTAACATCAACTCGGAATGTTTCCAACGTAAAGCCACATGCTCTTTGTTGGTAACATGGCGAAAATCCGTAAAATTCTGACAATCTCTAATCATATGGTATGTATACCCTTTTCTAAAGGTAGCCCCTTGGCATAGTGACCGGGATATCTACAAGCATAACACTTAATCTACAAAAGATCATGTTTCTTAACTTGTTTCTTCCCTTTCTTAAAGGACTCGTTTCCTTTTTAAGCCTCATGATCATTTATCATCTTTTGGGATATCGATCCCTTGCCATTTATGGACTTACTTTTCAACTAATGAAGAGTCATTTCTTTAATTTAAATTGTCTGACCTTTTGGTTCCACATGATCCATCTGGTCATATTAAGCGGGTTTTAGTGAGCTACGTCAGCAAAAGTCCTAATCTCATCATTATGAGTGTTCATATGCCTCATGTGATCCCAACAGATGGGAGCATTCTTGAGACAATTTGCACCTAATGTGCATCGGAAAGAGGTAACATGTCTCTCAATAGACATACTACATCGTTAGTCATATATTGCATCGTATCTTGGAAGAACACCCTTTAGGACTTAGTGACTTCTTGCTCCACCAGGACATAGGAAATTTTATGACGACACATGTCATAATTTCCTCCATTCATCTTATCACTTAATGACAACGATGAATATGTTTTGATTTATATAGACGTCAAAATTTGATATTTTTCTATAAAGTATGCACACATAATCTCCGCATGAGATTGATAGTTCTATGAATCCTCAGAAAAACCAACAATGGTAGTTTACTAGTTTTGTTTTCAGGAATCAACTAGGTTGACCCCCATCCAACTCATTCTAGTTCGCTATTCATCATTGAACTTTCCTTATATTCTCTGAACTATAATAGTTTAAATTAATAACAGCAACACATACATATTATTAATAAACTCCCACTCAATTAAATCTTATTTGTTTTTATTATTATCAAGTTGAAAGACATTAAGAGAATAACAACATATGTAATTCAATCAATGTAGTCAACTCCCACTCAATTGGAGTATTAAATTTAAGAATATCAACACATGAAATTCATTAAATTAAACTCCCACTCAATTGGAGCATTAAATTTAAGAATAACAACACATGAAATTCATTAAATTAAACTCCCACTAAATTTGAGTATTAAATTTATTAAATAGAAAAACAACACATGTAATTCAATAAATTTAACTCTCACTCAAATTGAGTATTAAATTTATTAAATAGAATAACAACACAAGTAATTTAATTAATAAATTTAATTTATATCTCGTGGTCGAAAACGTCTACACAAGACTTTCGAGGAAGATGGGGGTTTTCACTTTATTTAGATTAGATCATGATAATGGAAATAGATCACACAGTATTCTACATTCCTCGCTTTCATGATCATGTCCTTATAGGTGTGTTTGGTCTTTTATTTCATCTTTAGAATCCACAGTCACACAGACTTGTTCCCTCATAGAACATTTGATTCATTTTATGAAGTTGGTTGTGACCTTTGTTAGTGCTCACAACATCAAACACATTGATGCATGGGTATTTTATGGTTTACGTTGCCACCGAAGTTATTAATCAACACATGATTAAGTTTTTTTAAAAATAAATTGGTCCAAAAAAATATTTTTAAATTAAACACATTCCATATATATACTAATCATGAATAAGAAAAATTAAAGTATTCACAAAGAATCTCAATAATTTTAAAGACACTTACATCACTTATGTAAGTTTAATGATTATTCACATATATATGTAAAATAGAAATCACTTAATTTCTATTTAATTGATACACAATCAATTAATTTCAAAATAAAAATCACTTATTTTTATTTTGATTAATACAAAATTAATTTAATTGATGCACAATTGGTTTTAATTGATACACAATCAATTTGGTCAAATAAGGATCACTTATCCTTATTTAATTGGATACATATTCAATAAATGTCAAATAGAAATCACTTATTTCCATTTTGATTTATGCATAATTAATTTTAATTGATGCACAACCAATGAGGATCACATATCCCTATTCAATTGATATATATAGCCAATTAATGTCAAATAGAAATCACTTGTTTCTATTTTAATTGGTGCATAATTGATTTAATTGATTCACAATCAATTTAGTTAAATAAGGATCACTTATCCTTATTTTTAATTGATACATAATCAATTTTAATGTGTTTAAAAAAAAATTGGACTTATATACCTTTAAAAGGAAAAATTAAGGATTTCTTTTTTCTTTATTTTTTTTTGAAAAATAATTAATTAAATAATTAAACAATTATTAATTAATTATTAATCTGATTAAAAAAAAATGAGCCGAGAAAAAAAAATAAACTGGGGCCTTAAAAAAAAATTGAAATGGGCCACGGCCCAATTGTGATTTAAATAATTATTTATTTAACTGCTTGAGCCCGAACACATAGGCCCAACGCAAGAAAAATAAACGGCTGGGCCAACCACAGCGGCCCAGTCCGTTCCTGTCCTCCTTTTTTTTTGTTTTTTTTTAAATCAGTTTGCAATTGGGCCACGGCCCAAAACGTTTGTTCCAACAAATAGAAAAAGCCGGACCGCTTTGAGCCGGCCGGTCCGGTCCAGCGGCAACCCAGAAATTCCGCAGAACCGGTTCGGTTCACTTAACGCGGTGGAATTACGAGAATACCCCCCCCCCCATCATCTTCTTCCTCAGCTCGCCGGCGGCAGAGCTCCGGTGAGCCCGCCGCCGCCTCCGGCGGTCCCCTAAACTTCGGGGAGCCATATCTCCCTCATCTGACCTCCGTTTGACGCGGGTTTTGCGCCGTTGGATTCGTCTCGACGAGCTCTACAAGCCTATGCCTATGGGTATTCGCGAAAACCGAGAAACATAGACCCAGATTTGCGCAAAATACACGTTCGGCCAGAGAGAGAATCGAACTTTCGACCTTCGATTTGTTATTAAATCTTATGAATGGTTTCAGATTCGTTATTCTTAGATGTTTTATTGACCACGCAGGTTGTTAAAATCGAAAAGTTAATCTAATCTGAAACCTAATGGATATCAATCAACTATCTCTATAGTTTATGAGTTCAGAAATAAAAATGAGCATGCTTTTACTTTTGAACACATACAGAAACAAAATTTCCAGATTCAGATAGTTGCTTATTTGTATGTATACATGCAGTAATATATTTCTAAAGCAAGAACACCAATGCATTGGAGTACGAATTCTGGAAAAATAAAGAAAAGTAAACATATACAATATATGTCTAGCAATATTTTCTTTAATTTAATCATGACAACATATAAAGATAATCACACAGAATATAAAAATATGTCACTCATCATGATTTAATACGCAGCGGAAAAATTTAATCCGAGGCCCTACCTCAACTCCAGCCTCAGAATCATTATGGCTCTGATGCCAATGAAGGAAATTTAGGTGTTACCCGGCACACGAGCTTTCCCGGATCCCGGAGCTTCGACCCGAACCCGAACTCGGACAGAGTTCCTGTAACAACAACAAGAACAAACAAAAGCCGTGATAATAACCTTAAACTCGGAGCCAAGAATCCCGAAGGATTCAGCTCACGCAGAACCGGGTTACTAGAACCCGGGTTTGATTCGCACAGCGAATCACCCTCTCAGGAAAAACCGTGAGAAGGAAAGCAGAGTGGCTGAGGTGCACACTCTTCGTTTCTTACAAATGAGCGGGACACCTCTATTTATAGTGACAAGAGTGTCACTAAGAAAGGTAGAAATATCACCGTCATTATTGCAGTCATTATGACACCAATCAACAATAATAACTGATTTGATTCACTAATCAAATCAATCACATATTAATTTTGATTTATTAACTAATTTGATTCTAATCAAATCAATCAGCATCAATCACATATTAATGCTGATTAGTCTGCTTTCCTAAAGGCTGTCGGATTTAGTAATCGGACGATCCGGTCCATCGAGGGCGGATCTGATTAAATATTTCCAACACATATGATAGCACAATCACAGAACAAGAGAGAGGGAAAAGAGAATGGAGAAGAAAAACCAAGATTTGAAGCCAAAATCTCTTCTAGACTTCAATCCAATGACACCCACTCCTCCAAAAGCCAAGCCCTAACTCCCAAAATGCCCAAGAAGTGAAGAATGGAGTTTTTATGTCGAGCCCTTACTTTTATATCTCAGATTTTCCATGTTTTTCGAGTGTGAACGCAGAGTTTTAATTTCTCTTCGTTGTGCGACGGATGCTCAACGAACAAATAAGAGTCAGAACAGAACTCTCTTCGTCGTGCCTTAGTTATGCAACGAACGCTCAAAGAACATCAGGGAAAATAAAAAAGGGAAAATGACAAAAAAATTACACTTGAATTTGAGTTGGACAAAATGGGGTCTCCAATTCCAACTTGGAAAAATAAGGGATAGTCCACAATTTGTCCTAAATGAAATTTGTGACTTTGTGCCAAAAAAGTAGTGAATGACGATTATAAAGTAGTTAATGACAATACTTGAGTAGTTATTGAGAATGATAGTTAATAGCGATACTTGAGTAGTTAACTGCTGTACATGAGTAGTTATCCATTAACTACTACTCAAGTATCGCGATTAACTACTTTAGAATCGTCTTTCACTACTTTTTTGGTACAAAGTCACAAATTTCATTTAGGACAAATTTGGGACTATCTATTTGTCCAAGTTGGAATTGGAGACCTGATTTTGTCCAACTAAATTCAAGTGTCATTTTTTTGTCATTTTCCCATGAAAAAATCAGTTGCATTTACTTAAAAAATGCATAATATAACTTACAAGTAAAAGTCTAAATTTATAACATATCGAAATTATTTTTTACTTTTTATTAACTAGTTATTCAGCTATTTAGAACATTTAATTTCCTCATCAGGCGCAAATGGAATTTTTTGGGCTTGGAATTTAGTTTTGGTCAAATTAAACGAGAAAGATTGGCCCCTATGTATCGAGTGGCGCTATTTTTGTTTTGTTTACTCATCATTATGGCCATAATTAATGAAAATTAACAATTATACAGAAGGAACAAACAACAACTGAGAGGCCACTATTATGCCTTTGCCGAAAAGGATTGGCCAAGTAAATTCAATATTTATCTTCTTTTCTTCTTTTAGGGCGAAGTGTGGCATTCAACGATGTCGGATGGTACTCATATAGTTTAATTTAGCCTTTAGCAATCATAGAGATTCTCAATTAATTAGATGCTTTCCACCACGTGAAATTTCAAGATAATTAAACTTAATCGAGCGAAAAGTTTAATTTCTGGTTACTGTTTAAACCCCAATATGAATTTGATCCAATGATACTTTAAAATGAAATTTATCCCTTCAGAAATTAAATGATAACAAGAATGATAGAGGTGTTTAAAAAATATCAAGATTTTTATTTCTACTCATGTGATTTTCTATATGCATGGATCCAAAGAACACAGACATGTACATATAATATTATGTATCACATATTTTATTTTCGGGAGGACAAATAAAAAAAACATAAATCCGGACCGTAGTCGAGTCGATCTCCCTGCTTTGTTGTGATTGTTTATTTCAATCCTTCACGAATCTCATACCTTTATTATTTTTATTTTCCGGGTAGAACACATGCACCTTCAGAGTTTTAATTCTTCGTCTATCCGCCGCTTGATTAGAGAAGATTTTATGCTAATTAGGTCTACAATGCAAAAATGCTCATGTAATTGTCACGAGGTATAAAAACAGTATGTAAATTTTTCTTTTAGTAAAATTGTCAATTAAATTTCAAAACTGAGGCAAAAATGATAATTATAGTTAATTTTTTGACTTTTTGACGCATATCGTTTACCGGTTCATCTCTTAATAAACTTGTGGTAAACTAATGTATTTATTTGCCCTTCTAATTATATATACAACCTAGCAGCAAGCTCTTCCTCACTACACTCGGAATTTCCTCATTTCCTCTCTTCTTCAAACAATCAACCATGTTGACTTCCTTTCTTATTCTCCCACTTCTCTTTCTTCTATCAGCTCTCTTCTTATCCCTCCGGCTCAGACAACCTAAAGATGACCGGAAACAGCCACCGGGCCCACTAGCCTGGCCGGTTATAGTAACCTTCACATGTTTGGTAGTCTCCCACATCGTTCCCTTAAGTCTCTTGCAAAGAAATATGGACCCATCATGTCTTTAAGACTAGGACAAGTCCCTGCCGTTATCATCTCTTCGCCAGAAGCTGCCAAGCTTATTCTGAAGACACATGACGTTGTTTTCGCCAGCCGGCCAAAAACTCAGGCGTCAGAGATCATTTCTTATGGATCCAAGGGAGTAGCTTTCTCTGAATATGGACCTTATTGGCGTAACATGAGGAAGCTTTGTACTTTACATTTTTTGAGTGCACCAAAAGTTGACATGTTTAGTTCCTTAAGAAAGGAGGAATTGGGAAAGCTGGTACACTCTATAGAGAAATTGGCGGCGTTGCGTGAGGCCGTGAATCTGACGGAGAAGGTGGGCAGACTTGTAGAAGACATAATGTATAAAATGATATTTGGTCATGACATGGATGATGGGTACGCGTTTGATTTAAGGAGGCTTGTTCATGAGTCCCATCGCTTGCTTGGAGCCTTCAATATTTCAGATTTCGTGCCTTTGTTGGCGGCACTTGATATCCAGGTATCGTTATGATCATCTTTAAATGATTTTACATATTTAATGTGGTTCTTTTTCTGCTGGATAATTTATTCATATATATATGAATGAATTATGAACATATATATATGTTCTTCATGAAGAGAGAATGTGATCTATTAGTTCATATTTTTTGGCATGTATGATTGTGTGCCACACGGTCAATTTTAGGTCACCTCTCATCCATGCATATGCTATAGAAAGATTTATTCCTGTTTTGTTCATAGTCTGAACTGCACCACCGGAAATGCTTTGAATGAGAGGGTATAAACTAGAAGCTAATAACAATGAAAACGTTGAATTAGTGACAGAAATCCACCTGTAAAGGCTAAATGGGGTATTTGCAGTTTAGTCCCTGATAAGGGAAATTAATACTGGAAGGTCCCAATACATTCCAAAATAATTATAAAGTCCCAGGGGCCCTTTCCTGCAATTGTTTGCTTAACTTCAATGACCATTTTGCCCTCATTAAAGATGGTTGTCATCTCACTGGTCCCTACAGGGGGACTATGCTTTCATCTTATGAGGGTAAAATGGTCATTGAAGATAAGCAAACAATTGCAGGAAAGGGCCCCTAGGACTTTATAATTATTTTGGAATGTATTGGGACCTTCCAGTATTAATTTCCCTTACCAGGGACTAAACTGCAAATTTCCCAAGGCGAAATTCCGATCCGTTGTTTAATGAAAATTATGGAGTTATTCTTTTTATAAAAAATAGTACTCCCTCCGTTCCTAAATATAGGACCTAGATGAATTTTTTGAAAAATCCTAAAAAAAGCAAAAAATAAGTTAATTATAAATTGATTTACCTAATTTTTTCTCTTAAACTAGTTTATTTTACCTATAAGCTAATGGATAATCTAAAAAGATATCAAATATGTCATCATTTAATAACCTATTTCGCAATCTTAATCTTTCCAAAAAAAGTTATCTAGGTCTTATATTTAGGAACGGAGGGAGTAGCTTATTTGAAGACCGATTCCATCACAGCATCCATTTGGTAGCACGAAATTCACGGTAGGAAATGGAAATTAGAGTTGTCATTTTCACTGCTTGTGTCGGTCATTTTGCCAAAAAGCCCACAAGATTCACTTTCAAAGGAAAACTACTTTCCATTGAACATATGAAAGTAGCTTCCCACCTATATATTGGTGGGAATTTTATATTCCAGCATCCGTGTTAAACAGCCAAAGTCCACTTTACACATAAGATATGTTGTTTTGTGTCCTTAAACCCGTCTTTGTCCATCTATTTCACCATCTCTCCACACAACCACCATCAGTAGTGACTCCTCTCGTGTCAATAATTTATCTCACCCAGTACAAGGAGGAATTAACTTCAAATCTGAATGGGTTTGTAGATGTGAATTTATGCAGAAGAGGAATTATGACCTAAATGGGTACTTAAGAAAGAGGAGGAATTTTTGCAAACATTGTTTTAGCATTTACTTATATAAATTATAAATTCATTAATATTTAACATTTGTTGAAATTATAATTAGTAGAAATTGTTTATATTATTCAAATTCTGTACACCTAATAAGTTAAGATAACTTAGACACTCATTTTATATTAAAATAATGCAATTCTACCATTTTATTATATATTTTTTATTACCATAATGATAACATTTTTTAATTTTCATTAACTTAATTATATTTTATTATATTTTAAAATATATAATGTGTTAATTATTGATTTTTAAATTTAAATATAATTTTTATTAACAAATAACCATTAAGGGCAATATAAATATTTACATTTATCTCACAAAAAAATTTTCATTTCAATTCCATTCATTTCATATATCAACCAAATGTGACAACCTTCATTTCCTTTTCTTTCAATTCCAGTCATTTCCTTTACTTTCCATTTGAGTCATTTTCTTTAATTTCTTCTCCTTTCTTGCAACCCAGTCTACCCTCATTGTTTTTTTTTACTTGAAGCCATTAGTTTTTTTGGTCCAGGGGGTATGGCTCTTATACACAAGTCAGTAATCATGATTTACATATCAACAATATTTTGTGAACAAATACAACAAACTCTAGCCAATATATATTATAGTAGTCTGAATTATATGTCAAAAGGCAAAATAAACTCAACGGGGGATTAGCTTTTGCTTAGGCATGATGAGATGGCTGAGGTCAATATAGATGACAGAAGTACCAATCTTAAATAAGCAGATATAAAATCAGCCAAGGAGGTACTAGGCGAAGCAACATATTACTCTCGATAATAATATTTTTTTTTTATGAAAAGAAGGAACCATACATTGACAGGTCCTGGATACCACGATTAGAATTCCTGATTGCATTTGCACATGAGGCTATTGGTAACTAAGATAGATTTTAAATAGTCGGACAATATAAAAAAAGATAGTTTCATTAGTCAACAATTCAAGATGGAGGGCAATAATGCGTGCGGTTGGAAATGCATTTGTTTAAATGGTATAATATATTTTTCTGTCAAAAAAGGCATAATCTATTTTTAAAAATATTTTTTAAGTATAATCTATGTACATTTTTTAATATACTATTTTCTCTTTTTTGTTAGGATTTTAATTTATTTCATAAAAAAATTTTAGGAAAATGATTAAGTCACCCACAACTCAAGGAATTAAAGGGCTCGTAACTTCTTTTTTTTATATATAAAAAAATTTGTTTCTTGAAAGGGCTCGTAACTTCACATGATCTATTTTGTTAGGATTTTACCTTATTAGTATATTAACTAATTGACACACTATGATTGATTCTAGCATAAATTTAACGGGTTCAACCTTCAAGAAACCGAATGGAAACTTGGAAGAAATTATGAAAAGCAGTAATTTAACCAATATCAAGTAATTAATTTTTGGAAAATTAAGTGTTGATTTTGATACAGGGCTTGAGAAGACGTTTGTTGAAGACGAACAAAGAATTTGATGAGATTGTAGAAGCAATTATTAGAAAGCACGAAGAAGAGGCACAACCAATAGGGCAGAAGAGACAACACAAGGACTTCGTGGACATATTAATCTCTTGTATTGACACTCGTGATGATCAACAAGAGTTAGTCATAGATCGAACAAACATCAAAGCCATACTTCTTGATATGATTTCTGGTTCTTCCGATACTTCTGCCTCTGTCGTTATGTGGGTTTTCCCAGAACTCTTAAAGTATTCAAATGTTATGAAAAAACTCCAAATAAAATGAACTAGAAGAACAAGTAGGAACAACTAAAATGGTTGAGGAAGCTGATTTGATGAGGTTGACTTATTTGGATTTAGTGATTAAAGAGACTATGAGACTATACCCTGCCGGACCCTTACTAATACCTCGAGTTTGTAGGGAAGATATCATAATAAATGGCTATTACATAAGAAAGAACACACGAGTCATAGTCAATTCGTGGGCTATTGGAAGAGATCCTAAGATATGGTCTGACAATGTGGAAGCATTCTCTCCAGAGAGGTTCTTGGATAGTGACATGGACTATCGAGGAAATGACTTCCAATTCTTACCGTTTGGTTCAGGCCGAAGAGGTTGTCCGGGTTCGCCATTGGGTTTAGTTACTTCGAAACTTATAATAGCACAACTAGTTCACTGTTTTGATTGGAAACTTCCAGAAGATATATCTCCAGATAAGTTAGATATGACTGAGTCATTTGGTATAACAAAGCCCAGAGCCAATCAATTGCTAGCTCTTCCATCATATCGCCTCTCTATTAGTACTTGTTGATAAAAGTTATAATTGAATGCCGGGTGCATCATATCCTTTTCTAATCAATGCAAAATGTGTAATTATATTATGGGTATGGTCCTATTTTACCCTTAAGGTAACCACCCTGGACCACTAGGCACCCTAAACTAACACTGGGTACGATTTTACCCTTAAAGTAACCAAAGTGGTCCAGTTTTACCCTCCGGCGAATGTTATGTTGACATGTGTCGTCCACGTGGCAACATTACATTCTACGTGTCAACATTACATTCGCCGCAGAGTAAAACTGGACCACTTTGGTTACTTCAAGTGTAAAATTGTACATGTTGTTAGTTTAGGGTGCCCAGTGGTTCAGGGTGGTTACTTGAAGGGCAAAATAGGGTCATTGCCCTTATATTATCCTTTTCCCGTTAATGTGACAACTTGTTGACAAATCAGTAGGGAAAGAAAACAAGATGAAGAATTAAACAAATCTTTATATTGATAGATGATGAAGAAGAATATGAAAACAATAACAATATTCTAATCCTCATGGACTAGATCAAAACATCCCTCATAGAGGTGATGACCACTCTTCATTGAGGAAATGGATTTACAAAACAAATCCCTAACACTAGGGTAATGAGGAGAGAGACCAAGTTAACTCTCCCTCCTGGTGTAGACTCTCATAAATCTCACACGCTAAAATGTTTAGGTTAGGACCCTTTATATAGGCAATAGGGCCACTAACCACTTACAAGATACAACTCATTTAATATGATCCTAATATTTCTAACACGCCCCTTCAAGTTGACACTACTTAAACTTATGAAAGTGTCAACTTGTCAATACAAACAATAGGGTTTAGTGAATTAATTAGATCGAGTTCTTTTGATCTTGTAAAAAAAATGGAAGACAATTTCCTCCGTTTGTCTTCAAAAAGACATTCGTTTAATCTTTCTCTTCATCATTTTCTTCAAGTTAATCTTCAATACATTGTTCTTCATCTTAGTCTTCAATATTATGATATTCCGCAGCAGAACTCATGAAACACTTCTTACAAAGCCATAACACGCATTACCAAGACATCGATCTTTACATCACCGTTTACATGACCGATGCTTTATTTACAATCTTGCATTCTAGCAACCAACGTTCGAATTGTTGTACCATGCAAATATCAATTGTATCTATCACAAACTAATAATGGTAACTTGCCTCATCAAACTTCTTGCATTGGACTCTTATAATTGTTTCATCCATTAAACCAATATGCAATATAATGTGGTTATACTTTCATCCCAATTTCCATCACGTACCTGCTGAATAAACAGATTCACCACATATGAGTTCATAGGCACTCCAAACTCGTCCTCTAAGCACACTCCATTCTTTATATAACCAAGAATTTCAACACTTCACAACACTCATCTATCTCATTCATATCTTTCAAGAGAATGTGAAACAATGGTTTCTTTGAATCAGAATTGCAACAACAAATAAAGAAAGTGGTAGGAGAGATCTTCAAAGTAAGGATGAATTCTTTGGATTGGGAGCACTTCTTGAACAATCTTTGTTGATTGACTTTGATTTGAAGGAAGGGTTGAATTGCATAAAAAGAAGAAGAATCGGGCTTTTTTGTCTTCAAGATACTTCAACGAAAATCTTTAAAGTCAGATATGATGATTTGAGTTATGTAGTGAAACACAACGCGGTGGATGAATTTGGGTAGGAGGATCTTGAATAAATGTATTGGACTTGGATTTGCTTCTTGGGATGTGCACCTCAAATCTTGATTTCACGACATACCACCATCCCAAATAGCAAAGACTCAATATTGCTTAATAATGATGCAAAACCTGAATTCTTGATAAAGATTTGATGACTTCTTGGACGATAAACATTAAAACTCAATATCATCTGAAGAAGAAAATGAAGATGGCTCAATAACCCAGATTTGCTCTGATACCATGTTGACAAATCGGTAGGGAAAGAGAACAAGATGAAGAATTAAACAAATCTTTATATTGATAGATGATGAAGAAGAATATGAAAACAACAACAATATTCTAATCCTCATAGACTAGATCAAAACATCCCTCATAGAGGTGATGACCACTCCTCATTTGAGGAAATGGATTTACAAAACAAATCCTTAACACTAGGGTAATGAGGAGAGAGACCAAGTTAACTCCCCCTCTTGGTGTAGACTCTCATAAATCTCACACACTAAAATGTTTAGGTTAAGACCCTTTATATAGGCAATAGGGCCACTAACCACTTACAAGATACAACTCATTTAATATGATCCTAATATTTCTAACACAACTTTGTATTTCTGGACTTCTATTGTTGGCTCTGTCTCGACTTTCAAATATGGGAGAGAAAGAGACAACTTTATCTTTTCTATGTCATGCATGTATGCTCAAATATGCTAGCCATTATTCTAAGACGAAATCTGATTGGATGGTTACAAACGCTATAAACAAGAAAATTACTGTTTTTAAACTTACTGTGTATTCCACTCTGTTTAATTATAAGCAGTTTATTATTCCACTCTGTTTAATTATAAGCAGTTTATTTTGAACTTGTTTATCCACTTTATAATGATTTATTTGACTTTGTTCGCATAATAAATTCATTTATATCAATTTTATTCATTCATTAATTTCTCATGCACATTCATGTTTTTATCATTACTACTCCCACTCGGGTTTAATTTACAGCTCAGAGGGATCTTCTCATCGCTCTTCTCATCTCGAAAAGGACGTCATTTACGTTAATTAAGGCAAACAACTCACTTTCTCCTTCGCTCAAACGCACCGTTTGGGTTTCCTTTCCTCTCATTTTTATTATTTTTGCCTCTTGGTTTTCAATCTAAGAATGAAGTTCTTTCCAATCTTATTAATGTTTACGTTAATGAAGGCAAGCAACTCACTTTCTCCTTCGCTAAGCTTTGTTCTTTCCAATCTAAGAATCACACATAAAGTTCCTTTTGGTTTTCCACTAGTTTAAGATTGTGCTGCTTTAGTGAAATAAAAAGTAAAACTTATTCCTCATTTCTTTCATACATATTCTAGTATGCACAGTCTTGCTATCCTTAACTACCAAAGCAAAATATGCATCGTGAACAGGCAGACATGCTAGAGTAAAAGGAAGGATGAATGCTATGCACTATTGATTTTGTAGAAATTTATTTTTTCAGAAAAGTCATGAAACTGATGAATTTATTTGCAGGTAATCACAAGGACACAAAAGATGTGTGACAAATCATAAGATTTGTATGATTTTATTATGTTGAATTGAGGTTACTAACATATTTGAAATGCAAATTTTGTATCCATCTATGTTTATTTTTAGAATTAAAACAAAGGGGTTTTATCTTAGATAAATCATTAGATAAAATAAAAAATAGATTGAAAATTAAAAAAATGAAAAAGATATTACATGTTTGTTCTCCTTCTCGTTAGCAACATTGGGCCATTGGAAGATTTTTGGATTGAATTAAACTACATGTTGTTTGGGCTTGGCAAAGGAAGAAAAAGGAGAAAGAAAAGCCCAAAATTAAAGCAAAGAAAGAAAGATGTTGGGCTGGCCCAAGAGGACACGCACACAAGAAGAAAAAGAGAGGAGGAGGGTCCAGGAGAGCAGCCACGCAACGCAAGAAAGGAAAAAGAAGAAAGTGAGAGGGCTGTTACGTTTTTTTGGAAGAATGAAGCTGCAGGATCAGATCTGGAGTGGGGGAGCGGAACACGCACAGTGGAGCAGAGAAAATAATGTATTGAGATTGAGAGACAGAGACGCGAAGAAAGAAAGAAAGGAAGGGAGGAGCAGTGAGGGGAGGCGCCGAACTTCACTCTCCAATCTCACCTTTTCCAACTTCAGTTCCTCTCTTTCCTTCCTTTATTTCCACCATGATTCCTCTCAATTTTCTTCTTGTTGGTGCTTCTCTTATGCGAGGTAACTAAACCTTTTTGCTCTTTTGGGAATGTTTCGAGATGACTTGAGCTCACATGCTTAATAGAGGAGTTTTGTTCTTTTACATTTCTCTTGTATTTATGATTTTCCTAGGTTTAGGCTTGTCATTTATATTTTGAGATTTGGACTATTATTTTATTTGAGTTTATTTGTGGTTTTGATTTGTAATGAGGGATTTGGACTCAACAATATGTATGGTCATACATATGTTCTTTATAATTCATTAGAAATATCTATTTACTCATGATATTGGTAGATAGTTATTATTGAATTGAATTGTAATTGAACTTAATGTATTACAATTACTAATCACACTCTAGGTAATTAATAATGCTTAATTGAATGGGTTCATAATGTTAGGTATTAGACTTGCCGGTTGGGGAGGTTTGGTAATTTAGGAAACCTAAGAAAACTCAAAGGTGCTAAGGGGTTTAACAATTTCTAATTAGTTGGGGTTCCGCTAATTAGTAATTGGACTCATGGGTTCATGAGGTTTCACTACTGGAAATAAGGTCTTTCACGACCACAATATTGGGCTTTTCACGACCACAAATAGATGGTCGTGGAATCCCGCGTCGTAAAAAAGTGATGTTTTCACGACCACATATTTGTGGTCGTGATAGGTAGCACATATCACGACCACACTCTCCAGAGTGTGGTCGTGATATGTCTTTTTGACCCCTATCACGACCACACTCTGCAGAGTGTGGTCGTGATAGGTGTTTGGGAGGCACCTAAAAAGGTGCCTCCCAAATACATATCACGACCACACTCCTGAGATTGTGGTCGTGATATGTCTTTGGGACACCTATCACGACCACACTCTCCAGAGTGTGGTCGTGATAGGTGACATATCACGTCCACATTTACAAAAATGTGGACGTGAAAGGTTTTTTTTTTTTATTTTATGAATGCATTTTATAGCCATCTGCATTCTTGCAGATCATTTACAAACCACTTTCAATATCATACTACTGCACAATACAGAATACCAGAGCAATTGCAAAAACGTATCCCATAAATATTACCTTACTTAGACAACAAAATACAAAAGGCATAATCTAAGTTTTAAATCTTTGCCTTACTAGTAATAAGTTCAAAATTCAGCTACAACAATCTAAGCCTATACAATTTCTGCCTCACATAGTGATTAAAAATTCTGCAAGTGCGTTTCGTACAAAGTCAATATCCTCATCTTGTTTAAACGAGTCAGTACTAAGTCCATAAAGTCCCTCCAAAAGCTGCAACATAATTAAACAATATTAAAAAAGACAAGGAAAGTACCACTTACAATTAGAAATCACTATTTTCTTGGAGATATATGTTAGAAGCGTGCATACCTTTTGGAATTTCCTCCCTTGCTTAATTTGATCTTGATATACAATATCCAGCATGTATTTGCAGACATTATGTCCGCACTCTGTAGAGCCCCGCTGGCTTGGACACTGATAAATCACAGATAATATCAGCAATATCAAAGTAGTTCGGGTATGGCTAAAAGCAATATAAATGAAAATGAATATAAAAATTGCTTTTACCTTTACGTTTATAACATGAATCGAAGTCTGAGTAGCTGTGTAATAATCAGTGTCTTGCGCATCATGCCATTTTAATATTCCTCTTAAAAAGAGATAAAATCATAACAATAATGTTATATATAGTATAAAGATATATTATTATCAACTATAAAAGTAAAAAAAACAGAGAAACTTACTCTTGGAATACTTTTCTGTGATCGTCGCTAATAAATTGCTGTAAAGAGTCAAACCAAAAAATCTTGAACTCTTTCGGGCAAAGTATAGTCAGAGCCCAATGTCCACTGAAAGAAATAAGTGAAAATAAGTGTTAATTAAACTAAGACATAACATTTAATATTGTGTAAAAGATAACTCATTACCAATTCAAAACGGGGGCGAAATAAAGAGTGCCGCAATCAAGGCCCATCTGCAGTTCGACGTAAGATTGCATCTCCCAAAAATGAGTTTTCTTACTCCTTTTAAGTATTTTCAAGGCGTTTTCATCATAAGCCAGTCTAGAAGGGCATAGAAACCGGCAAAACTTTTCCTTTGGGGTTCTTTGGCATAAACTGTGACAGTACCTATTAGACATGGCGAAATCGATTAGAACTTAAAGACTCATTACAATATTCAACTATATTGATAAAAATATGACACACTTACCAGACGGCCAAATCAAGCCAGCTTTGCTCAAGCTCTTCCATCATCAAGAACTCCTTAACGTCTCGAGAACCTTGCAACCAAATCTTCTCCTCTACTAGTGGATTGACGACTCCAACAGGTATTAAAAGATTACGCTCAAATCCTGGTTGCATCGTCCACAACAGATTCAGATATGGGTACTTCTCACCGTTAAAATTCTGAAAATAAGAAACACATCAACTTTACACACATATATCAATAACATTATTAATAAAGGTCAATTCATAGACAACTTTAGTACCTGTGGGAGAAGAATTGGTGGTTGAGCTTCTTGAGCAGTATCGAACACAAGCCTTTTAGGCCAAACAATAAAGCCCTTCATTGCTTGCCCTAAAGTTGTGATCTCTTTAGTACAGAATGGAACACATGTCATTTCTTGGCCCTTTATCACGGAAATGACTGTCACTTTTACTTGATCATCCCAGATAGACCTGTTATGAATGGTGGTGTGATTTGGGTACTTGAGAGCCTTAGCAACAGGGTGTAGTAGGCAAGGCTTGTAACATCCCAACGCCTCGCTCTCGAAATTGTCCGCTTTGGGGAATCCTCACCCCTCACGGTTTTAAAACGCGTCGAGAGGGGGAGGTATCCAGGCCTATATATAGCACCTTTCGTTCTCCTCCCCAGCCGATGTGGGACTTTACAATCCACCCCCCTTGGGGCCAGCGCCCTCGCTGGCACACCGACCCGAGCCTGGCTCTGATACCATCTGTAACATCCCAGCGCCTCGCTCTCGAAATTGTCCGCTTTGGGGAATCCTCACCCCTCACGGTTTTAAAACGCGTCGAGAGGGGGAGGTATCCAGGCCTATATATAGCACCTTTCGTTCTCCTCCCCAGCCGATGTGGGACTTTACAATCCACCCCCCTTGATGTAAATCGGTGTGTCCCTATTGAACTGAATATTACGGTGTGTTGTGTTTGCTTTTATTTTTGTTAGTGATGATTTAATTATTCTCGTTATTGATGTATTGTGTAGTGATGTGTTTATAAATAAGTATTTGTGCTGCTATAAATTGTAATACCTGAAATCTGATAGTTATTGGAAATCTGCATATATATAACATGTTCATGCAACACAGTATGTAGCACACACCACTTACACTGTATTATCACACACCACCTTGCGGACATGCACATGCACGTAGTGCAAAGATGTACGTAAGCGAGTGGTAGTAGTTGCGAATTCTGGGTCTACCCCACATTGTTGTTATTTCAGGTACAGGAACTACTGTAGGAAATCAAGGGACGGATCCGGGGACTACTCACTAAAGTGAGACGCTGTTTAAGCGTTATTGCCACATTAGGACCCATATTTTTAAATTGATTCATAAATGCTAGTCTTTATTGTTTTAAAGATGATGTGCCTTATTATTTCAAAAGTACTTTAGTAGACCATTTCAGCTAAACTCATATTTTGCTGAGTAGCTTAAATTTTCACTTAATTTTGTGCCAGATATTGGAATTCGTATTGAATGAATTTTATAGGTCGATTTGCTTTAAGAATTTAGGTTTATCTTTTTCTAACCATGATAGTCATGTATATTCTAGGCAATTAATTTTTCTATCATGGTTAGCCATCAGTAATCATTTCTAACTATATTAGTCTTCCTTATATTTAGTGAAGTAAGTTAATTCTTTTTCTAACTATGTTAGTTTTATTAAATTGTAAATTTATTTTCTAACATAGTTAGTGTGTGTATAAAAAAAAATTGATAAAAATGACGTAAAATCGGATATAGAATTGAGGTTGTTACAAGGCTCGTCAAGATGTAAGTAGCACTCCTCGTGGTAGTCATCAAGAGGATCAGGTGCACTTGGCTCACTCATTGTTGAAGTTGTTCTTTGGGAAGCTTGAAGAGCCTCTAACTGTGATGTAAGATATTCAAACCTCATTTGCCATTGGCTCTCCCGTTCGTCCACCCGTGCATTCACCATTGCATCAAGCTCCTCAGTGAACATTTTAGGTCGAGACACCACTCGTTTTTTGGGTCCAAAAAATTCCTTTGCCCCAACTGTCCCATAAACTCCTACAACTCGGCTAGGGTTGTCTAATCTCCCTAGCGAAGTTGCTAGGATGTCCATTCTGGGGTCCTGCGGTGTCCAAGACCCCTGAGAAGATTGCTCCTCCAGTTCATTCTGTTACAAAAGTGAACAAACATTGATTAAGATACAATAATATCCTACGTAAGTGTTTAGTTTAAATACAATTTATATAGCACTCACAATTCGGTTTGCCACCGCTTCAGCCTTGTTACTGGTATATGTTACATGGCGTTGGAGGTCAGGTAAAGGTTCTAAGACAGTGGAAGATGACTCAGCTTCCATAGATTTCGGCTGCTCCTCCCACTTTTGTCGCCGCTCGGCTTCCATATAATCAGTCATCCAATCATACCCCCCACGGGACATGGTATGATTATACTCATTTTTAGCCCGAATCTCTTGTTGTTTTTTGCTTATCTCCTATGTACCACAATAATAAAATATTAATAATGCAGGTACACAGATTAAAACCAAGTTATGAACTATACATGTATAGTAGATATACCTTAAATGCTTCAGACGTCCGATATTTAACAAACTTCTTCCATTTCTCTGGTTTAATATTGGGATATGCTATACATTGATCCTCACCCATTTTAGACCCCCCAAATATGTAGTCCTTGGCCATGTTATATTTGAATTCACTAAACCTTTTTGCAATTTTTCTCCAAATGAACTCTTTAAAATCTTGGGTATCCGGCACATCCCAATATTGCTGCAATGAAAAAACAAATATGATTAGTCACCACAATATCTCACAAATATGGAGTTAAAATACGAATGTACATACCAATACATCCAACCAACATTGTTGCTTAACATCGTCATTAATGTGTTTCCACTCATTTATTGTGATGTCGAGTCTGTTTCTCGCCACTGTTCCAAGATAACTTGCAAATGGCTTTGCAGTTGGCCCTTTAGGCCTATTCTTTTCATTTAGTTCCAAATGATTTTTCTTCTTATGCTCAACCGTCAGAGCAATCACTTTCGAAAGTTTGGTAGGCCCTCTTTTCTTCTTCTTCACAGGGGGTGGAGGGGCCTCCTCATAATACTCTTGAAATGCGGTGCGTAGCTGATTTCCCAAATTTCTTTAATAACCCCATAATAAGGAGTTGTAGCCAATTTTCGGTTTTTGTCCCTAGAGCTAGAAAAATGGGTTGCCTCAGCTTCAACCATCACCCCGCTGTTTTGTGTGGTGCGCTTGCCATCAATGACCTTAGTAGAGAAAGAAAACCCATTTATTTCATAACCACCCCATGAAAAAACAATAAACTTGGGCTTCACAGCTAGCAACCTTACTGTGTCAGACACATCCTTTTGTTTTCGCGCATACTACTCGAACCAACCAATAAATGACTTGTTATGTTCATTTGAAATCTGCATATCACTCTTCTTCGGGTTATTCTCTTTCAAAAGTCTTTTATGCTTAGCCAAATAAGGTTGCACTTCTTTCATGTTATTCAAGATGTATAGATGTGCCTGTAACAACTCCACTCTCTCTACACCCTTTACTTTCATGCCCCGCACCCCTTTACCAGAAAGTTCATCTTCATCCAGGTTGATTTCCTCGTCGTCAGGTTTTCTTAGGTATGGTTTGCAAAAGTCCATTGCCTCTTCAACAAGATATCTTTTAACAATCGAGGCCTCCGGGCGATATGGGTTCTTTGAATAACCCTTCAAAACTTTCATGAATTGCTCAAAAGGGTACATCCACCTTAGAGAAACCGGACCACAAAGTCTTATCTCTCGAACCAAGTGAACAATCAAATGAACTGATATATCAAAAAAAGCTGGAGGAAAATGCATCTCCAATTGCGACAAAATAACATAACCTTCCTTTTCCAACTCATCGAGTATTTCATTGTCAATTACTTTACTGCAAATGGCATTAAGAAACTTACATAACCTTGTTAAAGTCTTCCGCGCATCATCCTCCAAAATTCCTCTTATAACTACCGGCAAAAGTTGTTGCATTAACACATGGTAATCATGAGACTTCATTCCCGTCAACTTCAAATCATCCATTGACACAAGTTTGCTAATATTAGAGGAATATCCATGTGGCACTTTCATCCCACGTAAACACTCACACAATCGTGTTTTCTCAAGTTTGGAAAGTGTATGAGCAGCAGGTTCCATATATGCTTTCTTTCCATCTTCACTAATTGTCGGATGTAACCGCTGTCTTATGCCCATCTCAACTAAATCTTTTCTAGCGTTGAGCCCATCTTTGGTTTTTCCTTGAATGTGTAACAACGTTCCGACAATACTTTCTGGAAGATTTTTCTCCACATGCATCACATCAATACTGTGCCTCACATCAAGACAACGCCAATAAGGGAGATCAAAGAAGATTGACCTCTTCTTCCAAATGTTAGTCCACTTCTTCTTCTTCTTTCCTTTACCAAACTCCACAGTAACACGAGCAACACGACGATAAACTTCTTCACCTGTTAACGGAATTGGAGCAGATGCATGCTCAGGAAAGCCATTAAATCGCTTCCTCAGTCTACGGTATGGGTGGTGGCGATCAAGAAACCTCCTATGACCGAGGTAAACAGTCTTCCTTCCATACTTGAGCTGGACGAAATTAGTGTCATCCTCACTAATTGGACATGCCTTATGTCCCTTGACACTATATCCTGAGAGATTGCCATATGCAGGTAAGTCATTTATTGTGGTAAACAACAAAGCTCGCAACTTGAATGTCTCCTTTTTGTATGCATCAAACACATCAACACCTTCATTCCACAACATCTTCAAGTCCTCGATCAACGGAGCAAGATAAACATCGATATCGTTCCCAGGCTGTTTTGATCCCGAAATCATCATACACATCATAAGATATTTCCGTTTCATGCACAACCAAGGTGGAAGGTTGTAAATGACAAGCAAAACTGGCCAAACACTATGTTTGCTAGAGACACTCCCAAATGAGTTGAATCCATCTGTACAAAGGCCGAGACGGAGGTTTCTAGGATCACTAGCAAACTCTGGAAAAATTGAATCAACCTTTTTCCATTGAGGAGAGTCAGCAGGATGTCGAAGATATCTAGAATCAGAATTTCTCTAATCACAATACCACCTCAGATTCTCTGCTTCTGTTGCATTCGCGAACAATTGTCTAAACCTTGGAACTATTGGAAGGTACCACATTACTTTCGAAGGTTCACCTTTTTTTGGTTTGCTTGTCTCTTCGTCGTCGTTGTCATCATCAGCACCCTTCCTCTGTTTATACCTTGGCTCCTGACATCTTGGACACACATGTAACCCTTCATATTCATTTCTATATAAAATACAATCATTGGGACAAGCATGTATCTTCTGATACTCCATACCCATCTTACTTAGCATTTTCTTGGCCTCATACATTGTCTTTGGAACCGCATTGTTATCCGGGAACATATCGCTCAAAGCTGCGAGCATTTTCGAGAAACCCGCGTCTGTCCACCCATTTTCCGTCTTTATTTCTAGTATTGTTAGAATGAAGGTCAGACGGCTATACTTCTTACACCCTGGAAACAAAGGTGTCTCAGCGTCACCACGCACTTTGTCGTACTCGTCTGACACAACAAACGACTCCGCTGCGATATCATTTATCATGTTGTCCATGCCAACATCGCAAACATATTCATCAGCATCATCATTATCGTCCACCTCCGCTGCTTTTCCATGTTCCACGGTAGTACCCAATTCCCCATGCCAAATCCACTTCCTGTATCGGCGATTGATCCCCTCACAAATAAGGTCATTCCTTATAGAGTCAAGGCTTTTGCGATCAACATTCACACACTTCACACAAGGGCACGGGTACTTTCCATTCTTACTCGGCACATTTCTTTTGGCAAATTTAATAAACTCTTCCACCCCCTTTTGATACTCTTCACTAGTTCGCAAAGCATCCATCCAAGCACGATCCATGGCTATAAGCGTTGGTTACTTAACTTTTGAATATTACAAGAACAATCCACAATTCATACACTAGCTAGCAATTTGTAACTCTCTAATCAAGTCCAAATCAGCCAGCATAACATTACTAATCAAATCAGTTTATGCCTAATTTTTCCTCCAAATCAGATTTTAACATACACCAAACACCATTTAGTCCCTATTTCATTCGGAGGCAGTAAGGAGTAACAATAATTTCCAATGTACACTATCAATACATCACTATCATAACACAAAGATTTTAACTATTCAAATCAGATTTTAACATAAGCATGTATTTCATTCCTTTCTAATTCTAATCGGACCACAAAGTTTATATTGTTTTGAGAATCACAAGTTTTATCAATCAATGGCATTCATCAAGATTTTAAAGCAAATAAAAAAACACACACACACAAGAATGACTATTACTATTACAATTACTTTATAATAGCAAAAAAAATAAAAAAATCATACCTAGCAAAGAACCCTAGCAATTAGCGGCGGAGGAGTGTGAGTGGTGGAGAGGCGCCGGCGGAAGAAGAAGAAGAAGAGGTGATGAGCGGTGGCGGAAAAAGTGAGTGGAAGGCGAGTGTGAGAGGGCGAGTGTGAGAGGGTTGGTTGGGGGAGAGGGCGAGTGTGTGAGAGAGAAGTGAGAGGCGGCGGAAGGCGAGTGTGAGAGGGCGAGTGTGAGAGGGCGAGTGTGTGAGAGAGAAGTGAGAGGCGGCGGAAGGCGAGTGTGAGAGGGCGAGTGTGTGAGAGAAAAGTGAGAGGCGGCGGAAGGCGAGTGTGAGAGGGCGAGTGTGAGAAGGTTGGTTGGGGGAAGAGGCAGCGGCGATGAGAGAGAGGCGAAGGTTGAAGGTGAGAGAGAGTTGAAGTTGAAGGCGGAGGTTGAAGGTGAGAGAGGCGGAGGCGGTGAGAGTGAAGTGAAAGTGAGAGTGAAAAAGAGTTGGAGGGAAAATAAAAAGGGTTCTGGAGCCAAGGAGAAAAAATTTCCCACTTTCCACGACCACAATTTTGATTTGTGTGGTGGTGGAAGTGCACCTTCCACGACCACAATTTTAATATTGTGGTCGTGGAAGGTGCTGACCCTTCCACGACCACAATTGTCATATTGTGGTCGTGGCCCTTCCACGACCACAGTTTTTATACTATGGTCGTGGAAGGGTCTATGACAATTGTGGTCGTGGAAGGGTCAGCACCTTCCACAACCACAATATTAAAATTGTGGTCGTGGAAGGTGCACTTTCCACGACCACATGTAAGAGTGTGGTCATAAAAAGGCTCCGCCTGAACAGTTATTTACATGTTATGCCACCGTGTTTTTTATCAACGACCAGCATTTGCTTTTTACGTGTTACTTATGGTCGTGAAAAACCTATTTTCTAGTAGTGTTTGGCAATTTAGTGAATTAGCACCATAGTGACTCCCAAATATATTAATTGAGCTAGGATAGTTATTCTCAATCATTTCCCAAGAGCAATTCCATTTTATTTTATTAAATCTTTACTTTTTCCCAATTCTTCTTTCCCCTTTTGTATATCACACCTTTTACTAATTTTCATTATAAATCCATAACAATTTTTCTTATTCAAACAAGTTTAGCATTTAGTTACTAAGAAATTAATTGCATCTTATAGGCTCCTTTGAGAACAATATCCGGTGTAAGTCTTAAAATTTCTTGAAGGCACACTACATCGTCCATAAATTCGGTGTCCTTTAATGTGTAACTGAATCAAAGAATCAAGACAAAAGTGAAACAAGGGGGCCACCTGGTGTCTCTCTGCAGTTAACTTTGATAGGAGGAGCAAATTTTCTGTAGAGCAAATTGTTCATAATTAGATCGAACATTGAAGAAAGGCCACTAATCTCAAAACAGTTTGGTGATGTTGAATTCCAGAACGATGAGTAGAAAATTGAGACATATAGATATTTAAATTCATGAACGAACTGGGTAAAAAATTGAACTAATGTTTGGAAGAGACAACATTTAGAACCTAGAAAATTGGTTCTTTTATAAAGGAAGATATTCAAGGATAATTTAAAACAAAATAAAAGCACGCAGATGCTCTGTTAAATAAACTTATATTCCAAGGAAAGAACCTAATGTAAACAAATCAGTTTGAAAAAGGCAAACCACCAAACAAAAACTTTTTTTCCTTTTGGGACTAACCTAAACATAAACACTAATAATAAAAACAAAAACTGCTATTAGAATGCAAAGTTAAGCAAATATAAGTTTCTATGGTTGAGCTTAGAAACAAGGTTCTGGCTTTCAAAAGAATCAATTAGTGAAACACTACAAGAAATCTCGCACTCTGATAAACTCCATAATTTCACATATTTCACCTCAATTTCCCTTGAATGTACATGATTTTTGGTGACAAATGATTGAGAATGATACAAATACATATAGGAAAAAGTACAAATTGAAAAATATGTATTTGTGTGAAATTTGGAGTAATATGTGTTTGTAAGTTATTTTTGAATCTCATCAACCCTCTTTCTCTTTTGTAGGAAGAGGTGGACAAGTGAATAGCCTAAGGAAAGCATAAGTTACCAAGAAAAACATAGGACAAGCCAAAGAGTGGAGCAAGGGACAAAAGAGGAAGAAGAAATTTTCTCACTGACATTCATTGAGCTTTTGTTGCACAACTAAGGCACGACGAATGATGTTTCCATTCTGCCTCCAATATCTGTTCGCTGAGCATTCGTTGCGCAACGAACGCGCGACGAACGAAAATTAAAACTCTGCGTTTCAGACTCGCAAAACACGAAATTTCTGAGGTATAAAAGTGGGAGCTCGACAGAAACACCTCATTCTTCACTTCTTGGGCATATTGGGAGCTAGGGTTTGGCATTTGGAGGAGTGGGTGTGTAACATACTGTTACTAATTCCCTGATTAATTCAATAATACCTTCACTAACTATGATAGAAAAATGATTTCCATAGTATCAATAAATCTATCATAGTTAGAAAAAGAATTTCCTAATAATATTCACTATCCATGATAGAAAAGAAATTTCTAATATAACCTAAACACTATCATGGATAATTAATAGCTAACCATGTTAGAAAAGAATCACCTAACATGGTTAGAAAAGAAGCGACCTATTACAATTCTCCAATTAACCATTAATATCAATACAAATAAAAATATGCGGAAGCGAATGCAGACCTATACATTTTGGCAATATACATGTCTAAATAAACAAAACAACCTTTGAACTTAATTCCCTTTCCTGTTGCTCGCGCCTGTGCATGATCACCTGCAAAAATGTAAGTAATCGTGGGGTGAGACAACTTGTCTCAGTAATCTACTACTTAACTCACTATAACAGTGAGATGTGCGGTAGTAAGGGCGTCTAAAGGGTACCACAATTTTTAAAATCACTATATATATATATATATATATGAGAATCAAGTCTCCATCCATAAACCATTCCAAGCCCTCTGTCACATCCAAAACAAATCAAGTCCATCCTTACTACTTTTCAAAAATCACTCTCAACCCCTCAATCAAATTCCACATCAATAAACTTCACCATCCTATCCTCAGTTCATGCTTTCCTTACTGAAATTCTCATTCATGCCTTTCTCAAATCCCATTTCTCAGCTCACACGCATGTACAATCCCTGGTGCTCTACTCATGCCATCCCGGAGGCACTACACTCGAGCTCTATATATATATATATATATATATATATATATATATATTCTAAATGAGTTGACACTGTGCCCCTCTCAAAAGTGAGGGGGCAATTTCCCTCTCTGGTAACCCCATGAGAGGGAAACCCCAATCTGTCTCCAATCAGAAAGGGAGCAGTTCCTGTCTCCAATCAGAAAACTGCTGGTCACAGTCTCCAATCTGTTGACCAATGGCCACAGTCTCCAATCTGTCGACCCGTACAAATAACCGTTGATTGGCCTATCAACCGGTTATCATCGCGCGATGGTACCTATATCTCAGTGTCATGCAATGATTACAATACCTTTCAATATACCAATCCCTTTCAATATTTCAATATCACATCAACGTCCAGCACTCCCACAATTCCCTTCAATATCACAATGTCAACATTTCAATATTTTCCCTCAACTTACTCCCCAACATCTCAAATTCAACATTTAATTCTCTTATTTCTACATAACCTTTCCAATGTCACTATCAGAACACTCCACATGTGTAAATGTCACACCATTCCAGGATTTTCACCACAACTAAACAGTACTACATATATAAGGTGTCAAAATTCTTTATACGAAAATAATCGTGTTTAAAAGGCACCCGATAGCCTATTTTTTTTTATAAAAATAACTTTTAAAGATTTTGAGGGCTAGAAAGGATTTTGAAAATCCCAACTAACGTCACCCTCAATGTTATAGTAAGGTAAGAGTGATTACCTGTCGCCCTTAGCACTCCACTGCCTTCCTTACCATTTCCTTTAGAACTTCCAAGTACTTTCCTCTTAATCCCTCCTATTATTACACAAAGTAATAATAGTCATAAACATTTATTCTTATATATATGATTACTGAATAACGTCACTCACAAACCTACATTCTACCCAAACCCCTTTATTTTACTTGTCCTATACATGCATTCCAAACACAATTCAAATTCAATAACAGAATTCACATAATGTCATCCAAATCAGAAACAGATAATTGAGACAAAATAAACAGAATGGAGCAACTCTATAGTATCACATCAATTCATGAATTAAATCACCCTTGTTTCCTCAATCATTATTTCACATCTATAAGTTCATCACCACAACCTAATAACATCCATTAGCCATTATATTCCTCAAGCATCTATCACTCGCAAAGTCAAATAATATCGTATTCAAAATTAAAAAGGACGAAGTCTAAACTACTACTTCAGTCATCTAATCAATACACCATCACAATCAAGCACTGCATTTATAAATTCAAAAGTAGTTAAAACTATTTCAATCACTTCCCCATGCATTCTGTTATAGCATATCCACTTATACACTTCCAAATCAACCTCAAATCTGCCCAACAACCAGTATGCGTTCAACAGCATTCCAGAAAGTTTAACAAAAGACTGGCGACATAATCACACAGGATCTTGGATAATAAAGCCCCAAGAGACAAGTTAAAATCATTTTATAATGTCAAGTTCAATGTGCGTCAAAATCATCAACATCATCAATTCCTTTTATGTATATTAGTTGTAAGGTATAAATAAAGAAATGGAAAGACATTGTCATGTATCAACCCATTCCTAATCTTAGAATCATGGAATTGCCAAATAATAAACACCCATACAAGTGCTCCTTTGAGCAACATCTAGAGAAGATGGTGAAATCTGAAAAATTCCAAAACAACAAGAAATCTAAACATCTACTTCTCTACATTAACTATTTAAAATGCTTAAACATACTACTTATTATTTTGTTTCCTAATCCCTTCAGTTTTCATGTACAGCCTAATCAAGCATGTTCAAACATCCAACAAAACAGAAAATATTATTCACATTCGATCCTATAAAGCTAAATACACACCAGAAAAGGAGTGAAAGATGTTTACTCATGATCGTTTCTCAAGTACTTGATATATAGTAATGTGCCTATTTAAACAGCACATAGCAAATTATTCCTTCTTATTTCATTATCCTGGCCAATTGGCACAAAAACAACATAAAGATAATAAATTCCTAATTCGGAGCTAACATTCACAAACTTTCACTTCCTATTTACCGTATAAAAGCCGACAGAACCAGGAACAATAGAGTTGAGCAAACCAATTTACCCACATACAAGGCCAAATTCTCATTCTTCTTTACTAGCAAAGGATTAGCAACATAATCCTTAACAACAATCCAGAGATTATAGGGAACAAACAAGTAAATTTAGTTCCATTAGCATTATAATCAATACGAATTGAACTTGTAACCCCAAAGTCAACGGCACCAACAAAACCTGAACAAAAACTGTAAATTCAACTTGGTTTCCCTTCACTTCAACCACCACAAAAATCAAAGCACGAGCTTCACTCAAATGGGTGTAAGAATCCTTATAATTTCGATTAATCATAACCCTTGAACATAACAACTTTACATGTTACATCAATAATTCTTTCCTATTGCTTGGCCGAGCATAACAAAGGCAAGAAAGGAGATGGCCAGCCCTACTCATACACACCAATCACATTTAAATTCACAATTATACAAGCAATTTCAAACTCAACCAAGCAGAGAGAGAGAGTAACAGAGTTTCAAAACCCCATTCACAATTTCAAAAACATGCAACATAAAGCAACACGCAAGAACAATAGAAACTTCATCAAGCCAACCATATTATACAAGCAATCAGTTTCATACACCATTTTTCGGTCCAGAACCCCACTCTCAAACGAACTCAGGATGAATCTCGCTCAAAAACTTGAAGAACAGAAGGGTAAAACGGAAAGGAAACTCACCTAAGTTGAACCCGAGCTTGACAGTCCGGGAGGCGGCCATCTCCGCCGTGTTTCTCACTGAGTCTCGCCGGAAATGAAGGAGGGCGGAGCTAACTAGGTGAACAAACGAAAACAGTGAGGAAAACGGAGGAGAAAGGAGATGTAACATGAAGAACCAAAGGAAATCAGCAAAGCTCACCTCTCACCACCGCCGACCGCCGCGCTCGCCGGAAAAAGTTGAAGAAAAATGAGGAAGAACAAAGGAGATTGAGTTAAATAAAAGAAGAGGGGTTCAGTTTAAGAGGAGAGGAAAGGGAAGTGAGGGAGGTCGCGCCGGATCCGCCTCTGCTGGGTGCCGCCGTTCGTCGACGGCTTTCAGGCGGAGGGGAGGAGGAAACGAAGAAGATGAAAGGGGAGGGGGTGCGGCTCGTTTTGGAACGAAGGAAGGAGAAGAAGGCGGGTTGGTGGAGGGGCCGCCGTCACCGTCGGCTCCCTTGGTGGCGGCGAGCATACAAGGACGGAGGGAGGTCGAGAGTGAGGGTGGAGGAAGAAAATGAAAGAAGTAAGGGGAGGAGGTGTGCGCCGTCGGGTTTTGAGGAAGGGAGGAGGAAGGAGAGGAAGGGAAAAATTACGGTTCTGCCCCTGAAGTTTCTTTCCTTTTCAATTTAGCCCCTCTTCAAACTTTATAATTAGGAATTTAGCCCATTTTCAACAACAATGCTCAATGAAATTAATAACATTTTTCCATTATAATTTAGTTTAGACTTCCAAGTATTTTTCATACAACTACTAACTCCAAATAAATCCTTTAACTATATTTCTTTAATTCCAAAGTTTTACGATTTAATATCAATATATCATCCCAAACCTCATAAATTCCTCCTTAAAGCTCTAAGTTTCCTAAATTACACCACAATAATTTCTTATTATCCTTAATTAAAATTTGGGATGTTACAGGGTGTCAATGGATTGAAGTTTAGAAGAGATTTTGGCTTCAAATCTTGGTTTTTCTTCTCCATTTTCCTTTCCCTCTCTTTTGTTCTATGATTGTGCTGATATATGTATATATTCTTTTGGATCTCATGAACATGTGGAGCTAAAGCTTTGATTCTAGGATTATTTGGAACCCTTGTATGGATTAACTCTTAATTCCTCCTCTTATTTTGTGATTAATGTTATATGTGTGTTTATTTTACTCTTTACCTAATGCTTCTAAGTGTTTGATCACCATTTAGTTGTTGTGTTCACTTGATTGATGCTTGAGAGAGCTAGGTTGAGTGTAGAACTTGGGTAAAATAGTGTGAGAACTTGAAGTTTGCATGACAAATGGATGGTTTTGTTGATAAGATAGACATATACTTATTGACCTCGCATAGCCACATTAGGGTTGAAACTTAGAAAGTGGGTTTCATTGATTGTGACAAGAGATTGCATGATTAATAAAATTAAACACTTGTTCTTGACTCGACGAAGCGTTTACAAGTATTTTAGAACCCTAGGTTAGCAAATATATAGCTATTAAAAGCAATTGTGAGAGGAGGCTCTTTAAGTTTATGAAGTACAATGGGGAAAAATAATCTTAGGACCCATTTTATCCTAGAGTTGAAGAATCACTTGTTTATAGTTTTTCTTATTTATTTTTATAGTTACCCTTCACATCTTAACCTTTGAATCACCCAAATTGAGCGAGAGTGCGATAATCATTACTTGACCGGGTTTTGGAACCAAATCCTCATGGGAACGATACTTTACTTATCACTTTATTACTTGACGCGACCCGTGCACTTGCGGTGCGAACACACTCCTTCTCATCATCAAAGATTTCTCTCTTCTTTCTTATGTTTCTTCAGAGCTTCTTGTTCTTTGTTCAATGTGGGGCAGGGCTTCACTTACACTAAAGGACTAAGGAGGGTGGTATATATATGCATATAATGGAGGAAAATGGGTGGGATTTGTGCTGAAGATATATATGAGAAGTGGAGGTGAGTGTTGTAATGGAGGAGCAAATTTTCGGCAGAGCAAACTGCTTGAGATACAAATGTTGGGTTTTGTGAGAACAAAGGATGGGTAAAAGTCTGATTATTTCATTGATATGATTACATATTTATAATACAAAAGTTTCCTAAAAAATAATAACTTCTCCTACAAGTTTATTCCTAAAAGATAGTAAACTTCTCATACAAGTTTACTTAACATGATTCCCTAATAATAACATAATATTCTTCCACTCTAAATATTTCCTAATAATATAATTCATAATAATGACTAAGATATACGGATAGTCTACATAATACACAATAGGAAATATTACTTATTTTCATTATTTCTAACAGGTTTCTCCCTTTCCTCCATCTGTTGCTACCCCCACCTAATCCGGAGATATGAGCAGTGGAAATGAGTGTTGTCGCTAGGAGTGTTCAACTATGCTCATACCCGTTAAGCCCGCCCGTACCCCCCCCCCCCCCCCCGCATTTTCCCCGTTTAACCCGCCCATATAGGGCCCGTCACATTTTTACATGGGTATGGGCATGCCCATACCCGTTTATCTTACACGGGTACGGGTATGGGCATACCTACGGGCATGCCCATACCCGTTTAGATGCCCATTTATTATTATTTTTATTTATTAAATGTATTAATATTATTTTACATAACTCCCTTCTCATACATAAATTTATTTTGTTGGTATTGCTTAATTAAAACAATATGGAATTCAAAGTTTATTAAAAATTGAATGCATGTTCTTCTCTTTGTGGGGATTTTCGTTAGATCTTTTTAAATTTTTTTCCTAGTTTATCTTATATGGGCCGCCCATTTAACTTTGTTGCCCGCCCATTTATTCTGTGCCCATTTATAACCCGCTCGTTTATGACCCGCCCATTTATCAATATTTAGTCCGCTTGTTTATGTTACTCGGGTACGAGTATGGGTATACCTACGGGCGGCCCGAACCCGCCCGTTGAACACCCCTAGTTGTCGCCATGAGGGTTGTGCAGGAGAAGATGTTTAGATGTTCAAGCAGAGAAAGGCACTGACATGTGCGTTGAAAAATTCATGTTCCTTCATTAAACTAAATGGCGTCATTTCTGGGATGAGAAGAGCGATGAGAAGACCCCCGTTGAGCTGTGAATTTAAACCCCTCCTTCTCACTCATTCAAAAAAATACTCCCTCCGTTCCTAAATATAAGATCACTTTAGCTAATTTAGAGAGATTAAGGAAGACTTTCCAATGAATTGGGATTACATGATCTTCCCAAAATATCCTCACTTAAATTTAAAAGGATTGAGGGAGTAATTCACTTGTAAAATGAGTAGTGGGGTAATTTGGTCAAAACTTGAGATAAAATAGAAAGTGATCTTATATTTAGGAACTTATCCACATTCTCAAAGTGATCTTATATTTAGGAATGGAGAGAGTAATTATATTTTTTACACATTTATTACTTTTATTTCTTCAGTTTTCATTATCAATGCGAATTAGTTTCCTTTATCAATGCGAATTAGTTATTTTGACATTTATAATGAGAAACAATTATAAGTTTATGATATATGTTTAGTTTAATTCTTATTTTAAGGTACCAACTAACTAATCAAAATGGCTTTCCTAATAAATTGGTACAAATACAAACTATAAATATAATCAAGTGGTTCGTAAATATATTATTAATATAGAATGATGATCATCTCAGGGTATATAATACTATTTCATAATGTTTGGGGAATCCAAACCAATACAAACTAGGGTACGTACTGTAGTCCTAATCAATGCAAAACATGTAATATTGTAGAACAAGTTTCACTTACGTATTACAAATAATGACGATTTCAAACTTATTAACATTAGTTTTCTCTGTATTTTTACAATTGGGCAAAATTGCAAAATAAACAATGTTTGTAATTATCACCAAGGTGCAACCAACAGCCAACACCATGTAATTTTTTTGAAGTAAATTAAAAGTAATCATGACATTTCAAAATTAGGACAAAAATAACTATGACATTTCAAAAATCATTGATACTTACCCTAGTTTTGAAATGTCATGATTACTTTTACTTTAAAAAAATTACATGGTGGTGAGTGCACTTTTACCATAATTTATCACATGAGTATTTATGCACCTTATCTCATCACAATTTTATTGGATACATTTGAAGGGATAATTATTAGTTTCCTATTTAGGATCTTATCATTTTCTCCAGAAAGTATTTAATTTTCGAGGCCTGGAGGCAATTATGAGATATTTTTATCGTTATATATGGTGGCATGTTTTATTTGATAGAAAAAAGCATCACATACGAACCCATCACAATATCAATATTATTGTGTGTGTGTGTGTGCGGCAAGCGCTAGAGTGTCAATTTCACTTTCATAGCAGCATGCATGCATATAACAATGATTTAAATCCAATCTATTTTTCTTTTAGGAAATCAATAAAAATATGAATTAATTGTGTATATATGTCATATTTGTCTTTTTATCACATAGGTTAAATTCAATGTGATTGGACCCATCTCAACATTATGCACTTACAATTTATCTTTCAATAACTCAATGTATGAATAATATTTATATATTTTAATAAAATTTAGGTAAAGTTAACAAAAGTAATCATAAAATCACTCAATAAAGAATGACTAGGACATGTTTGACATTTACTTCATATTGTATGTGATTTATTTTTGTGAGACTTTTAATGGTAGTGTTTTTTTCCTTAGGATATCACATTGCATTTCCCAAAAACGCAAACACATAATATTAAACACTAAATCAAATATCAGTTGCATTATTATTTCTTTAAAATTAATTCATAATATAACTTACGATTAAAAATCAATCTAATTTATAATATCGTCGAAATTATTTTTTACTTATTTATAAACTAGTTATATAATTATTACAACGTAACATTTGACTTCATCATCTATCGTACATGGATCCGTTTTTTGTCAAAATTGAACGTGAAAGGCTGGCCCCTACGTATCGAGTAGTGGTGATATTTTTGTTTCTTTTATCATTCATTACACGACCAATATAAATAAAATGAAAATCTATAGAGAAGGAGCTGGAAGGCATCAATATTGTTTTTTATGAAGAACCATAAAATTTAAATTTTAACGAGGGATAAAAAATATATCTGATAGACCATTATGTCTTGCCAAACCATATTCATTGCGTTTGAATATTCTTTTCTTCTATTGGAGGACAGCGGTTGGCATTCAACAATGTCGACGATGCTCATATGGAGTAGTCTTTAGCTATATAAATTCTCAATTAATTGTATGCTTTTTTTATTCCAATTGGATGCTTTCCAGCACCCAAAAGTCCAAAGCTAATAGTTAAACTTAATCGAGCGGAAAGTTTGATCACTGATTAAATTAAAGTTTGACCCCGAATATGAATTTGATAAGATGAAAACTTTAAAATGAAATGTTTCCCTATTGAAATTAAATCATAACAAGAACGATAGAGGTATTTAAAAATATCAAATTTCAAAAAAAAAAAAAATCAACCCGTGATGCTTTATGAATCCAAGAATTAAAAACCATATATATATATATATATATATATATATATATATATATAGAGGGTTAAAATGTGTGCTTGACAAAGAGTCAGAATAATTGTTAAGAACACGCACCTTGATGTCGCGCCTAAAACCTATGACTACATGCCCCTTCCCAGCCGCGGCTATGCACCTTTTTTCTAGTAGGACTCACCCAACGCTAAATATTTTTTTGGATAAAAAATACACATACATTTTTATATAAAATACACATAAGTTTTCATTACCCCAATAAAATATTTAGTGTTGGCTGGTCTTTTGGCTAAAAAAGACGTTATTTTTACCTTTTAACACATTTATATAGGTGCTTTGATTAAGTCAAATTGCATATCCGGAACTTGAGGGTGCACGTCACCTCCTGTGCCTACAATGTCCTTTTTTGTCTGTTTGTGTAATTTTCAAAATTCATGAACTGGATAAAATCAAAACAATTTCATCACCATACTACTCCCCTAATTCCTTTAATATAAAATATTATCTTTATGTCAAAAAAAAAAAATAAAGCATTAGCTTATGTATCCAATAAATTAATTTTTTTCCGAAGTACAAATAAAAAACATTACCCATACCGTAGCCCATATTTGGTCACGTAGCTCGATCCTTTGGCTGCTATAATTACTAATTTAAATTCAGATCTCATAGCTTTATGTTTATTTTTCCTGTAGAATACACCTTCAATTTTTTTTCGCTTCATCATATGCCCATAGCCTGATTGAGGAAGAAGATATTCTAATTATATATATACAACGTAGAACTAGCCACCTTCACTTCAATTTTTTCCAAAAACTCTCTCATATACAAACAATCGAACATGTTGACTTCCTTTCTTCTTCCACTTCTCTTCCTTCTATCAGCTCTCTTCCTATCACTTTACCTCAGGCGACCCAAGGATGACTGGAAAAAGCCATCGGGCCCACCGGCATGGCCTGTTATCGGTAACCTTCACATGTTGGGTACCCTCCCACATCGTTCCCTTCAGTCTCTAGCAAAGCACTATGGACCCATCATGTCTCTCAGACTAGGACAAGTCCCTGCCGTCGTCATTTCATCACCAGAAGTCGCCGAGCATTTCTTGAAGGCGCACGACGTCATTTTTGCGAGCCGACCAAAGACTCAGGCGTCAGAGATCCTTTCTTATGGCTCAAAGGGAATGGCTTTCTCTGAATATGGGCCTTATTGGCGTAACATGAGGAAATTATGTACGTTACAGCTTTTTAGTGCATCCAAAGTTGACATGTTTGGTCCCTTAAGAAGGGAGGAGCTTCAACGGCTGGTGGGGTCCATTGAAAAATCGGCAGCGGCGCATGAGGTGGTGGATTTGACGGAGAAGGTGGGAGGGCTTGTAGAAGACATAATGTATAAAATGATATTTGGACGCAACAAGGATGATAGGTTTGATGTGAATGGGCTAATGCATGAGACGTTGAAGTTGATTGGAGCCTTCAATATTTCTGATTTTGTGCCATTCTTAGCTCCACTTGATATTCAGGTATCATCATCAACTAGCCAACGTATTTATTTACTGTTTGTTTTTCTGTCAGAATGTGTCCCTTGCCTAACTATCGTTTAAAATATTGGTATGAGGGTATTGATTAAAAGCTGAACACGTATGTTTGGTACCAGGGGAGAGAGGAGGGGAGGGAAAATTGGGGAATGAAAATTTTTGTGGCATTAATTTATAAAAATTTGAGATTTAAAAATTCTAAATTAATATATATAACTCTTATATTTAACATCTTTTTTTTAAATATCGCAACCTCACTTCTTCAATATTTAAAAATTCATCTTATAAAAATTTTCCTTCCGCTTCCTCCCCTCCAAATCCCTCATATCAAACAGACCCGAAGATTCACTGCACCCACCCGGGGTGTTGCTGCATTCTTTGTTCATCACAAATCACAATGATATGAAGGGATCTAATTTATTTAAATTTAACATTAATGGTTCAAATTTAAATATTTTAATTGTAGGGTTTAAAATTGTTATCTTATTTTTATGAGAGTTGAAAATTGTAAGATTATATTTATTTCAACTTTTACACCGGCTAAAATTAATATATTAAAATATAGAAATTAAATTAAATGTAACAGTTAAAAAATTAATATATTGGTGTAGGTATATGATGAGAAAATTTTTCCCATCCATTAAATTGACGAGCACAAACTTTGCATTCCAAGGGATCCAAATTCCATGCTCATCATTTTTTCATTTGATATTTAAAATATTTCAACTTTTACTCAGGCTAAAACTTAAGTTTGTATGATCATATTTGATTTGTTTTTATTTGATATTTGTAAATTAAATAATTTTTTGTTTTGATTTAATTAAATTTTGAAATAAAAATAATCTCATAACTTGACTTCTCAAAAAAGTAAATTAATCTTTTTACAATCAATAAACAAAATTTTTTAAATTCTGTTCATGAAAATTAAACTCAAATAGTTTAGATATCATTACATATCGCTGTGATAAACGTGGAAGGTGTAAAGTAATTCGATTTTAATGGGTTTCTTATTCGGTAATAGACTTTATTAGACAATATGAAGGTGCTATCAGTAATGAACTTATGTGTTTTGGTTTTGTCTTTTGAACATCTATATAGCCTAATTTTTCACTTAGTGTTGTGTGTGTGTGTCTATGTGTGTATTTGGATTCCCAAGGGTACCTACACGCGTGTGTCAAGTGAGGCTAATTTCTCACTATTTTGAAGTCTCATATAGGGATAGACAACTGAATTGTGAATTTTCTTTATTCACAAGGGTTGGAAATTGAACTTTGATCATTTACTTAAGGTATGAGAGTACTTAGCACTAACGGCAATTAGACAAGTTGGGTAGCTATATATATTAATCAAGGATCCATCTGTATGTTATGCGTTAATTTAACGAAAGAGAGGGAGAGAGAAGGATGTGGTACGCTTCTTTTTTTTTTTTTGACCCTTTTGAGGTACGCTTCGATGCCTATACAAATTCAAAAAGTTGTCGTTTAATGTCGTAACGTCATGTACTACTTTTTTTTTTTTACCATAGTACTCCCTCCGGTCCCTAATGTAAGAGTTAACCGTAAAAAAAACGCTTCTTAAGAAAACATGTGAATGTTAGTTGGGTGTGTGGAGTTAATGCTTCTTTTCCAAAATTGCCCATATTTATTATGGTACTTTTAAGAGAGAGAAATACATAAGCATTAATAAATATGAAAGAGAGTTAGGGGTAAAGTAGGAAAAAATGCATTAAATGAGGAGAGAATATGAGGTGAGCTCTTACATTAGGGACCAAAACAATTCAAATTTTGGGCTCTTACATTAGGGACCGGAGGGAGTAGTATGTAGTTAAAAGATCATTAAAGGGCTCAACTTTCTAAAAACAAGAGAAAAAATGGGAGGAATAATAGAAAACAATAATATTTAACTAAATCCCATGAAGGCATTTGACCGAGTGCAAGATCAACTAGATTATAAAGTAGGAAGATTGAGGTTTGATTCACCTTATTTAAAAGAACTATGAGGATAGAGGCATATTAGTTTTCAAAGCTTTTATTATATTTAATTGATATGTTTGGATGCCTGTTATTATGCTCTGGAAAAATATCAAATATGGAGTAGCCAAAAGGATTATGAAAATATATATTCTTACCAATAACCAGAATTAAATATCTCTTTTGACGTAGGGTTTGAAAAGACGATTAGTGAAGATGAGCAAGGAATTTGATGAGATACTAGAAATCATTATAAAAGACCACGAAGAGGCACAACTTGTAGGGCTGAACAAACAACACAAGGACTTTGTGGACATATTACTCTCTTGCATAGATACTTACGATGATCAACAAAAGTTTGTCATTGATCGAACATACATAAAAGCTATACTTCTTGATATGATTGCTGGTGCGTTTGACACTTCTACCACTGTCGTTTTGTGGGCTTTCTCGGAACTCTTAAGGAATCCAAGTGTAATGAAAAAACTTCAACTCGAACTAGAAAATCTGGTTGGAATAAACCAAATGGTTGAGGAAGCTGATTTGCCAAGGTTGAATTACTTGGATTTGGTGATTAAAGAGACTATGAGGCTATACCCTGTTGCACCATTACTAGTACCTCGAATGTGTAGAGAAGATATTAAAATCAATGGATATTACATAAAGAAGAACACACGAATCATAGTGAATGCGTGGAGTATAGGAAGAGATCATAAGGTATGGTCCGATGATGTGGATACATTTTATCCAGAGAGATTCTTGGATAGCAACATAGGCTATCATGGACATGACTTCCAATTCTTACCATTTGGTTCTGGCCGAAGAGGTTGTCCGGGTTTGCAATTGGGTTTAGTAACTGTGAAACTTATACTTGCACAATTAGTACACTGTTTTAATTGGCAACTTCCAGAAGGCATGTCCCCAGATAAGTTGGACATGAATGAGGTATTCGGCTTGTCAATGCCAAGAGCTAATCACTTGTTAGTTCTTCCATCCTGTCGCGTAGTACCAATTAATTGATTCATAATGTTAATTTGTGGCTTTTCGAGTTCAATAATGGGTCCATCCCTTGTCCTAGTAATGCGAGACATGTTATTGCATATGTACAAGTTTTTTTTTATCAGAATAAGTACAGGTTTCATTTTCAATTGTTCAGTCATATGATTGTAATATATTACTACACACGTGTTAGAGGTCGAATATTCAGTTTTAAATTTCCATCCTTTCAAGCCCCTTTCAATGTCGTGGACCTGTCAATGGCCCAATTACGTCTAACCTATCGATGTCTGTTGTTTCTTTAATTTTATATGTGCTTTTGGAATCCGTTATGCACTTTTCTAGTCCTTTCGATGCATGAATAACTAATTGATTCTGTTTTACTAATTATAATTTGATTATAACCACAGTGGTCATTAAAATGTAAGATCTAAAATACTGTAAAATGCTAAAAAGCCATGGCGGAAAATTATTTTCCACGGAAATTTTATAGACCAACAATGATATAAGTTTTAGATGAGTCCCCCCGAACTTTTATGCCTACAAAACTCACTAAAAATCAATTTTATAAGAGAAGTATTAGATTGATTTGAAATCAGATAATTGAAGTGAATTAGAAATAATGATGGGTTATATTTGAGCTATCCATGAACCACTAACAACATACAAAAGAGGAAACGATAAAGAGAGATTAAATGTAATACTTGTAACAATAATGTAATGATACAAGACATGACTATGGGCCCAAAACAAACATGAGTTAAGATGAAATGGACTAAGGCCCAAGTCCATTAGAAAGCAAGAGTAATTCACCTATATATTAGCAATAGAGACACATTCTTAAGGCATTGAAGAATATTGTGAAGAATCTTTCTCCCTCTTTGGTTCTCTTGTTCTCTCTGATTCCTTTTTCTTCTTTTCTGTATGTTCTCATTCCTCCTATGTTTCTTCTAACCTTCTTCTTAGTGATTCTTGTATCTCATTTCTATTTGTACTTTGATTAGATTCATATCACTTGTATTTGTTTGAGAGGATATTTCATATTTCTTGGTGGATTATATCTTGTATTTGGGAGATTTGTGTTAATTGAATACAAGATCATTACAAATGGTGCTTTCATTCAGTCCTTCCACCATGGAGCAAGGTGATCCTTGGATTGCTCGTATGAATGAAAGGTTTGATCGTTGGGAATCAGTATTGTCTTCTGGTTTTGATAGAATTGAGGCTTCACTAGTGAAATTAGCAGCTGTAACAATTGAATTTCCTTCTTCTCATAATTCAAGTTTCATGGATCCTCCACCGCATCAAATCATTTTGGCGCCAGAAATTCCGCCATACCGAAGTCAACTTTCTTCATCTTTCCTTGATGCATCTCTGACTATTCACTCCTCATACACATTATACTCCTACCATCAGTTCTTCCATTGTTGACATTTCCAGTTTTGGTGAGGAAGTCATTCCCGATGATTGCAAGTTGGTTGTATCAGTTGACTCAGACAAAATTTTGTCTCCTCAGCCAATTAAATCTGTCGATCCACATCTTCTCCTAGACCAATTTGTTGATCTACCACTGCCACCACTCCAGTCCATTTCATCAAAAGATATTCATTCTTCTCCTTTGTGTTTCGATGGTGATGATAAAGTTTCATTACCAATGTTCATTCCTAAAGCTCCCTTTATTGAGAACTTTATAGAAGTCCCTGAGTTCATTCAATTCCAAGACTCATCCACATGCTACCACCCATGCCTACATGGCAGCGAGGGAATTTTCACAGGTCTGGAGTTTCCTAATGATTTGGTATCTTCTTGTCAGAGGTCAACTCCTTCCTTACGACTTCCTAATGGTTTTAGTATATGGGTATTTGATCCTGGTTCTTATACTATTAGTGCATATATGTTCTTCCATGCTTTTGGTTATAATCGGACTTCTCTTTTGTTTTTGTTGGAGAAGCCACTTCTCTGTCCAATAAATGAGATGTTTAAGGGTGATTTAATTTTGTGGATGTCATTGCTTTGTGGGTTTAGCTATCATAGCATTGAGGCAGGAATTATGGTTGTCTGTTTGGATATTGGTTTTGATAATGAAACTCATTTACAAATGAGCTACATAGCCTTGGTGGAGATGCACACCTTGTGTTTGATATATTTCCTCAGTGACTATACTTCCTTATCCACTGAAATTAGTGGTGTATGCCTTGATTTTCTAAGGATTCCATCTATTGTTATTATGACCTTTGACCCTGGGCAACTTGAGCAAGATTGCCAATTGCATATTTGGTTTCACGATTCTGTTGTGGCCACATTTTCATTGCTACTTCTGATTGATTTGTTCCAAGAATGGTTTCAATTCTCCATATGGGATGATGTTGTTGCTGCTAGATCAAACCATTTGACCCTCTCAATTTTAGTGATGACACCACTACACTATGTTGAATTTTTCTGTCCACCTCCAACACTAATTTTGGAGTTTGGTCCTAGACTTTTTCTCATAGCTTGGGACTTACATGGTTGTTCACAATTTATCATGTCATGCCATTCTTGTGAGATTTTTGGGCACGTTGTGCTGCTGTGCTTGATGTTATTACCCAGAACAATATTTTCTCCCAGTCCTTTTGTGGCATTTCGGCAACAGTGGAACTTGGGCTGCATTCTCAATCACTTGCATATATGGTGTTTGACAAATTGCTACAATGACTTTTATGTTATGTTCATGGAAGCTCTTGTTATTTGGTTTGACTTTGCTCAATTATTGCCGCTGGTTCATTTGATGGGAAGTGCTCAGCATTGTCAATTTGTTATCAACATGGTGATACAACTTGTTTCTTTCAACCACTGTAGATGGTTCTCTCAATATGAGCCAATGGAAAGCTTTACCATTCATTTGCCTTGTCATACTGTACTGCAGCAAATCATGAGATTTCGTGAAGTAATGCAGATCAAGTCGGACTTGGCGACAGTCATTATCGTTACAACAGGGAACAAGGCAATGGACTATGGGACTCTTAATCAATTAGATTCATTCATGGACTCTGTTTGGCCATTGAATTTCTTGATAATGCATTGTGCTATGCTTCAAAACAGACTGCTTGTTGACCCTTCGTTTCTATTTGAAGTTGACACTGAGGTTGGTATAGATTCTGGTTGTGCAACATTTGCGGCAATTCAGAATAGAGGCAAGGATTTTTGGGCAAAATTTGAGTTTTATATGGCTGATTCAATGGTTGGTGTGGCTGCTGGGATACAAGACTTGGAAGGGGCGCCTTACTCCCACAATTTTGTGGATAATACTATGCAGTTCATTCAAGATCAGTTGAGAATGAAATTTTGTGTCACAACCCAGCTCATTCGTCTTATGTTTTACATCATAATTGGATTCAGTTGGATTTGTAAGCTTGTGGCAAGTTGGAATGGTCTTGATCCTCCAATATTTGCTGGTTGGCTTGATTTGCAAATTATTGTTCTATGCCTGGACCTTGAGGACAAGGTCCATTTTAATGGGGGAGGTAATGTAATGATACAAGACATGACTATGGGCCCAAAACAAACATGAGTTAAGATGAAATGGACTAAGGCCCAAGTCCATTAGAAAGCAAGAGTAATTCACCTATATATTAGCAATAGAGACACATTCTTAAGGCATTGAAGAATATTGTGAAGAATCTTTCTCCCTCTTTGGTTCTCTTGTTCTCTCTGATTCCTTTTTCTTCTTTTCTGTATGTTCTCATTCCTCCTATGTTTCTTCTAACCTTCTTCTTAGTGATTCTTGTATCTCATTTCTATTTGTACTTTGATTAGATTCATATCACTTGTATTTGTTTGAGAGGATATTTCATATTTCTTGGTGGATTATATCTTGTATTTGGGAGATTTGTGTTAATTGAATACAAGATCATTACAAATGGTGCTTTCATTCAGTCCTTCCACCATGGAGCAAGGTGATCCTTGGATTGCTCGTATGAATGAAAGGTTTGATCGTTGGGAATCAGTATTGTCTTCTGGTTTTGATAGAATTGAGGCTTCACTAGTGAAATTAGCAGCTGTAACAATTGAATTTCCTTCTTCTCATAATTCAAGTTTCATGGATCCTCCACCGCATCAAATCATTTTGGCGCCAGAAATTCCGCCATACCGAAGTCAACTTTCTTCATCTTTCCTTGATGCATCTCTGACTATTCACTCCTCATACACATTATACTCCTACCATCAGTTCTTCCATTGTTGACATTTCCAGTTTTGGTGAGGAAGTCATTCCCGATGATTGCAAGTTGGTTGTATCAGTTGACTCAGACAAAATTTTGTCTCCTCAGCCAATTAAATCTGTCGATCCACATCTTCTCCTAGACCAATTTGTTGATCTACCACTGCCACCACTCCAGTCCATTTCATCAAAAGATATTCATTCTTCTCCTTTGTGTTTCGATGGTGATGATAAAGTTTCATTACCAATGTTCATTCCTAAAGCTCCCTTTATTGAGAACTTTATAGAAGTCCCTGAGTTCATTCAATTCCAAGACTCATCCACATGCTACCACCCATGCCTACATGGCAGCGAGGGAATTTTCACAGGTCTGGAGTTTCCTAATGATTTGGTATCTTCTTGTCAGAGGTCAACTCCTTCCTTACGACTTCCTAATGGTTTTAGTATATGGGTATTTGATCCTGGTTCTTATACTATTAGTGCATATATGTTCTTCCATGCTTTTGGTTATAATCGGACTTCTCTTTTGTTTTTGTTGGAGAAGCCACTTCTCTGTCCAATAAATGAGATGTTTAAGGGTGATTTAATTTTGTGGATGTCATTGCTTTGTGGGTTTAGCTATCATAGCATTGAGGCAGGAATTATGGTTGTCTGTTTGGATATTGGTTTTGATAATGAAACTCATTTACAAATGAGCTACATAGCCTTGGTGGAGATGCACACCTTGTGTTTGATATATTTCCTCAGTGACTATACTTCCTTATCCACTGAAATTAGTGGTGTATGCCTTGATTTTCTAAGGATTCCATCTATTGTTATTATGACCTTTGACCCTGGGCAACTTGAGCAAGATTGCCAATTGCATATTTGGTTTCACGATTCTGTTGTGGCCACATTTTCATTGCTACTTCTGATTGATTTGTTCCAAGAATGGTTCCAATTCTCCATATGGGATGATGTTGTTGCTGCTAGATCAAACCATTTGACCCTCTCAATTTTAGTGATGACACCACTACACTATGTTGAATTTTTCTGTCCACCTCCAACACTAATTTTGGAGTTTGGTCCTAGACTTTTTCTCATAGCTTGGGACTTACATGGTTGTTCACAATTTATCATGTCATGCCATTCTTGTGAGATTTTTGGGCACGTTGTGCTGCTGTGCTTGATGTTATTACCCAGAACAATATTTTCTCCCAGTCCTTTTGTGGCATTTCGGCAACAGTGGAACTTGGGCTGCATTCTCAATCACTTGCATATATGGTGTTTGACAAATTGCTACAATGACTTTTATGTTATGTTCATGGAAGCTCTTGTTATTTGGTTTGACTTTGCTCAATTATTGCCGCTGGTTCATTTGATGGGAAGTGCTCAGCATTGTCAATTTGTTATCAACATGGTGATACAACTTGTTTCTTTCAACCACTGTAGATGGTTCTCTCAATATGAGCCAATGGAAAGCTTTACCATTCATTTGCCTTGTCATACTGTACTGCAGCAAATCATGAGATTTCGTGAAGTAATGCAGATCAAGTCGGACTTGGCGACAGTCATTATCGTTACAACAGGGAACAAGGCAATGGACTATGGGACTCTTAATCAATTAGATTCATTCATGGACTCTGTTTGGCCATTGAATTTCTTGATAATGCATTGTGCTATGCTTCAAAACAGACTGCTTGTTGACCCTTCGTTTCTATTTGAAGTTGACACTGAGGTTGGTATAGATTCTGGTTGTGCAACATTTGCGGCAATTCAGAATAGAGGCAAGGATTTTTGGGCAAAATTTGAGTTTTATATGGCTGATTCAATGGTTGGTGTGGCTGCTGGGATACAAGACTTGGAAGGGGCGCCTTACTCCCACAATTTTGTGGATAATACTATGCAGTTCATTCAAGATCAGTTGAGAATGAAATTTTGTGTCACAACCCAGCTCATTCGTCTTATGTTTTACATCATAATTGGATTCAGTTGGATTTGTAAGCTTGTGGCAAGTTGGAATGGTCTTGATCCTCCAATATTTGCTGGTTGGCTTGATTTGCAAATTATTGTTCTATGCCTGGACCTTGAGGACAAGGTCCATTTTAATGGGGGAGGTAATGTAATGATACAAGACATGACTATGGGCCCAAAACAAACATGAGTTAAGATGAAATGGACTAAGGCCCAAGTCCATTAGAAAGCAAGAGTAATTCACCTATATATTAGCAATAGAGACACATTCTTAAGGCATTGAAGAATATTGTGAAGAATCTTTCTCCCTCTTTGGTTCTCTTGTTCTCTCTGATTCCTTTTTCTTCTTTTCTGTATGTTCTCATTCCTCCTATGTTTCTTCTAACCTTCTTCTTAGTGATTCTTGTATCTCATTTCTATTTGTACTTTGATTAGATTCATATCACTTGTATTTGTTTGAGAGGATATTTCATATTTCTTGGTGGATTATATCTTGTATTTGGGAGATTTGTGTTAATTGAATACAAGATCATTACAAATGGTGCTTTCATTCAGTCCTTCCACCATGGAGCAAGGTGATCCTTGGATTGCTCGTATGAATGAAAGGTTTGATCGTTGGGAATCAGTATTGTCTTCTGGTTTTGATAGAATTGAGGCTTCACTAGTGAAATTAGCAGCTGTAACAATTGAATTTCCTTCTTCTCATAATTCAAGTTTCATGGATCCTCCACCGCATCAAATCATTTTGGCGCCAGAAATTCCGCCATACCGAAGTCAACTTTCTTCATCTTTCCTTGATGCATCTCTGACTATTCACTCCTCATACACATTATACTCCTACCATCAGTTCTTCCATTGTTGACATTTCCAGTTTTGGTGAGGAAGTCATTCCCGATGATTGCAAGTTGGTTGTATCAGTTGACTCAGACAAAATTTTGTCTCCTCAGCCAATTAAATCTGTCGATCCACATCTTCTCCTAGACCAATTTGTTGATCTACCACTGCCACCACTCCAGTCCATTTCATCAAAAGATATTCATTCTTCTCCTTTGTGTTTCGATGGTGATGATAAAGTTTCATTACCAATGTTCATTCCTAAAGCTCCCTTTATTGAGAACTTTATAGAAGTCCCTGAGTTCATTCAATTCCAAGACTCATCCACATGCTACCACCCATGCCTACATGGCAGCGAGGGAATTTTCACAGGTCTGGAGTTTCCTAATGATTTGGTATCTTCTTGTCAGAGGTCAACTCCTTCCTTACGACTTCCTAATGGTTTTAGTATATGGGTATTTGATCCTGGTTCTTATACTATTAGTGCATATATGTTCTTCCATGCTTTTGGTTATAATCGGACTTCTCTTTTGTTTTTGTTGGAGAAGCCACTTCTCTGTCCAATAAATGAGATGTTTAAGGGTGATTTAATTTTGTGGATGTCATTGCTTTGTGGGTTTAGCTATCATAGCATTGAGGCAGGAATTATGGTTGTCTGTTTGGATATTGGTTTTGATAATGAAACTCATTTACAAATGAGCTACATAGCCTTGGTGGAGATGCACACCTTGTGTTTGATATATTTCCTCAGTGACTATACTTCCTTATCCACTGAAATTAGTGGTGTATGCCTTGATTTTCTAAGGATTCCATCTATTGTTATTATGACCTTTGACCCTGGGCAACTTGAGCAAGATTGCCAATTGCATATTTGGTTTCACGATTCTGTTGTGGCCACATTTTCATTGCTACTTCTGATTGATTTGTTCCAAGAATGGTTCCAATTCTCCATATGGGATGATGTTGTTGCTGCTAGATCAAACCATTTGACCCTCTCAATTTTAGTGATGACACCACTACACTATGTTGAATTTTTCTGTCCACCTCCAACACTAATTTTGGAGTTTGGTCCTAGACTTTTTCTCATAGCTTGGGACTTACATGGTTGTTCACAATTTATCATGTCATGCCATTCTTGTGAGATTTTTGGGCACGTTGTGCTGCTGTGCTTGATGTTATTACCCAGAACAATATTTTCTCCCAGTCCTTTTGTGGCATTTCGGCAACAGTGGAACTTGGGCTGCATTCTCAATCACTTGCATATATGGTGTTTGACAAATTGCTACAATGACTTTTATGTTATGTTCATGGAAGCTCTTGTTATTTGGTTTGACTTTGCTCAATTATTGCCGCTGGTTCATTTGATGGGAAGTGCTCAGCATTGTCAATTTGTTATCAACATGGTGATACAACTTGTTTCTTTCAACCACTGTAGATGGTTCTCTCAATATGAGCCAATGGAAAGCTTTACCATTCATTTGCCTTGTCATACTGTACTGCAGCAAATCATGAGATTTCGTGAAGTAATGCAGATCAAGTCGGACTTGGCGACAGTCATTATCGTTACAACAGGGAACAAGGCAATGGACTATGGGACTCTTAATCAATTAGATTCATTCATGGACTCTGTTTGGCCATTGAATTTCTTGATAATGCATTGTGCTATGCTTCAAAACAGACTGCTTGTTGACCCTTCGTTTCTATTTGAAGTTGACACTGAGGTTGGTATAGATTCTGGTTGTGCAACATTTGCGGCAATTCAGAATAGAGGCAAGGATTTTTGGGCAAAATTTGAGTTTTATATGGCTGATTCAATGGTTGGTGTGGCTGCTGGGATACAAGACTTGGAAGGGGCGCCTTACTCCCACAATTTTGTGGATAATACTATGCAGTTCATTCAAGATCAGTTGAGAATGAAATTTTGTGTCACAACCCAGCTCATTCGTCTTATGTTTTACATCATAATTGGATTCAGTTGGATTTGTAAGCTTGTGGCAAGTTGGAATGGTCTTGATCCTCCAATATTTGCTGGTTGGCTTGATTTGCAAATTATTGTTCTATGCCTGGACCTTGAGGACAAGGTCCATTTTAATGGGGGAGGTAATGTAATGATACAAGACATGACTATGGGCCCAAAACAAACATGAGTTAAGATGAAATGGACTAAGGCCCAAGTCCATTAGAAAGCAAGAGTAATTCACCTATATATTAGCAATAGAGACACATTCTTAAGGCATTGAAGAATATTGTGAAGAATCTTTCTCCCTCTTTGGTTCTCTTGTTCTCTCTGATTCCTTTTTCTTCTTTTCTGTATGTTCTCATTCCTCCTATGTTTCTTCTAACCTTCTTCTTAGTGATTCTTGTATCTCATTTCTATTTGTACTTTGATTAGATTCATATCACTTGTATTTGTTTGAGAGGATATTTCATATTTCTTGGTGGATTATATCTTGTATTTGGGAGATTTGTGTTAATTGAATACAAGATCATTACAAATGGTGCTTTCATTCAGTCCTTCCACCATGGAGCAAGGTGATCCTTGGATTGCTCGTATGAATGAAAGGTTTGATCGTTGGGAATCAGTATTGTCTTCTGGTTTTGATAGAATTGAGGCTTCACTAGTGAAATTAGCAGCTGTAACAATTGAATTTCCTTCTTCTCATAATTCAAGTTTCATGGATCCTCCACCGCATCAAATCATTTTGGCGCCAGAAATTCCGCCATACCGAAGTCAACTTTCTTCATCTTTCCTTGATGCATCTCTGACTATTCACTCCTCATACACATTATACTCCTACCATCAGTTCTTCCATTGTTGACATTTCCAGTTTTGGTGAGGAAGTCATTCCCGATGATTGCAAGTTGGTTGTATCAGTTGACTCAGACAAAATTTTGTCTCCTCAGCCAATTAAATCTGTCGATCCACATCTTCTCCTAGACCAATTTGTTGATCTACCACTGCCACCACTCCAGTCCATTTCATCAAAAGATATTCATTCTTCTCCTTTGTGTTTCGATGGTGATGATAAAGTTTCATTACCAATGTTCATTCCTAAAGCTCCCTTTATTGAGAACTTTATAGAAGTCCCTGAGTTCATTCAATTCCAAGACTCATCCACATGCTACCACCCATGCCTACATGGCAGCGAGGGAATTTTCACAGGTCTGGAGTTTCCTAATGATTTGGTATCTTCTTGTCAGAGGTCAACTCCTTCCTTACGACTTCCTAATGGTTTTAGTATATGGGTATTTGATCCTGGTTCTTATACTATTAGTGCATATATGTTCTTCCATGCTTTTGGTTATAATCGGACTTCTCTTTTGTTTTTGTTGGAGAAGCCACTTCTCTGTCCAATAAATGAGATGTTTAAGGGTGATTTAATTTTGTGGATGTCATTGCTTTGTGGGTTTAGCTATCATAGCATTGAGGCAGGAATTATGGTTGTCTGTTTGGATATTGGTTTTGATAATGAAACTCATTTACAAATGAGCTACATAGCCTTGGTGGAGATGCACACCTTGTGTTTGATATATTTCCTCAGTGACTATACTTCCTTATCCACTGAAATTAGTGGTGTATGCCTTGATTTTCTAAGGATTCCATCTATTGTTATTATGACCTTTGACCCTGGGCAACTTGAGCAAGATTGCCAATTGCATATTTGGTTTCACGATTCTGTTGTGGCCACATTTTCATTGCTACTTCTGATTGATTTGTTCCAAGAATGGTTCCAATTCTCCATATGGGATGATGTTGTTGCTGCTAGATCAAACCATTTGACCCTCTCAATTTTAGTGATGACACCACTACACTATGTTGAATTTTTCTGTCCACCTCCAACACTAATTTTGGAGTTTGGTCCTAGACTTTTTCTCATAGCTTGGGACTTACATGGTTGTTCACAATTTATCATGTCATGCCATTCTTGTGAGATTTTTGGGCACGTTGTGCTGCTGTGCTTGATGTTATTACCCAGAACAATATTTTCTCCCAGTCCTTTTGTGGCATTTCGGCAACAGTGGAACTTGGGCTGCATTCTCAATCACTTGCATATATGGTGTTTGACAAATTGCTACAATGACTTTTATGTTATGTTCATGGAAGCTCTTGTTATTTGGTTTGACTTTGCTCAATTATTGCCGCTGGTTCATTTGATGGGAAGTGCTCAGCATTGTCAATTTGTTATCAACATGGTGATACAACTTGTTTCTTTCAACCACTGTAGATGGTTCTCTCAATATGAGCCAATGGAAAGCTTTACCATTCATTTGCCTTGTCATACTGTACTGCAGCAAATCATGAGATTTCGTGAAGTAATGCAGATCAAGTCGGACTTGGCGACAGTCATTATCGTTACAACAGGGAACAAGGCAATGGACTATGGGACTCTTAATCAATTAGATTCATTCATGGACTCTGTTTGGCCATTGAATTTCTTGATAATGCATTGTGCTATGCTTCAAAACAGACTGCTTGTTGACCCTTCGTTTCTATTTGAAGTTGACACTGAGGTTGGTATAGATTCTGGTTGTGCAACATTTGCGGCAATTCAGAATAGAGGCAAGGATTTTTGGGCAAAATTTGAGTTTTATATGGCTGATTCAATGGTTGGTGTGGCTGCTGGGATACAAGACTTGGAAGGGGCGCCTTACTCCCACAATTTTGTGGATAATACTATGCAGTTCATTCAAGATCAGTTGAGAATGAAATTTTGTGTCACAACCCAGCTCATTCGTCTTATGTTTTACATCATAATTGGATTCAGTTGGATTTGTAAGCTTGTGGCAAGTTGGAATGGTCTTGATCCTCCAATATTTGCTGGTTGGCTTGATTTGCAAATTATTGTTCTATGCCTGGACCTTGAGGACAAGGTCCATTTTAATGGGGGAGGTAATGTAATGATACAAGACATGACTATGGGCCCAAAACAAACATGAGTTAAGATGAAATGGACTAAGGCCCAAGTCCATTAGAAAACAAGAGTAATTCACCTATATATTAGCAATAGAGACACATTCTTAAGGCATTGAAGAATATTGTGAAGAATCTTTCTCCCTCTTTGGTTCTCTTGTTCTCTCTGATTCCTTTTTCTTCTTTTCTGTATGTTCTCATTCCTCCTATGTTTCTTCTAACCTTCTTCTTAGTGATTCTTGTATCTCATTTCTATTTGTACTTTGATTAGATTCATATCACTTGTATTTGTTTGAGAGGATATTTCATATTTCTTGGTGGATTATATCTTGTATTTGGGAGATTTGTGTTAATTGAATACAAGATCATTACAAGATTATGCTGCAGTGACGACATATTACCTCCCAATTATACCATTAACCATAGTTACAGGGGGCTCTGACACAGACTTAGAGAACCTAGTACAGACATTGAAGAAATCGTAACCTTCACTATCAGCCTCCACCCTTAAGCCCTTATAATCATTGGGATTCTTGATGCAGCAAGCTCCCCCTTATTGCCGTATTATTTCCATTCTAATCCACTTGAGTAAACGCTTATGCATAGATCGAGAGCTTGGATCAAAGAAAGCAGAGAAAGAGATGTTAGAACCACTATGTTTTGATACTGACCAAACATGACATGTGCTGAAAAATGGATTGAGTCTGAAATGAGTTTAGAACGATCAGACCCAGAATCAACAAGACTCCTATGATATTGTTGAGTTAAACTAGGACGAGATTAGAGCTTAAAGGAACAATGAGAGTTGTCTGCCATTTTGATTAGGACTTCCCAAGACTGACTATGATTAATTAGATCCTGCTGGGAAGTCAAGAGGAATACCCCTTAGTGCATTTGACCGAGCTAATATGATCATATCAAGATAAATGCTCAGTATATAGTAATATGATTAGTACAGAATGAGCAGAGGGTGAAGAATAACCTAGAGCTGTAATGGATTAGAGAATACTGTACTTTATCTATTTAAAGGACAATGCAATTCAAATATATTAGTCGGCATGATAGATTAGAAAAATTGGAAATGATTGAGAGATTTTTGAAGCAACTTAGGCACTAGGTAGGGGATGATTTAAAAATCAAATGAATCAATGATAACATAGTTAAGTCATTACCCAATCAAGATACAATTGCTTGGTTAAGAAGTAGAGTATGATCATATCTAGTTAAATGGTCTGAAATCAAGTAATAGTATCATCGCACAGAACAAGCATAGAATGTGAAGACATGACTTATAATGAAGTGAAAATATTTTTATATAGAGCCAAGTCATAGTTTGATAGATCAGTAAGCAAGTGGCTCAGACATTATGTGTGAATTAACCTAGATTGAATGACATATTGGAAAAATGTGATAGGCCAAGGTCATTAATAGAACATGAGTGGGATCACACTAGGAGCTATAAAAGAAAAATATAAAGCTGGTCGTCAATGCAATTAGGTTGCCCTGTATTCGAATATATTCACTAGACTATAAGTTTGATAATATTCTAAGCTATGTGAATATAAGTGTTTAATTGAGTGAGATATATGGGCAAACCAAACAGGAAAGACTTAAGTGCAAACTCAAGGTAAACCAGAATAGACCAAGTCATGATCATATAAGATACCTAATTGAATAAGGTGCTAAGAGTGATGCCCTGTATTCAATTAGAAGAATCTAGTTACAATAGAACTAAAGCTGAAAAGATGGAGAGACTAAGCGATTAATGAAGATCAGACTCTACATAATCGATCATGCACGTAATATTGATATTTGTACACTAACCGATAATTCAATTGTGCAAGTTTTTCATTCGAGTTCAAACTGACCATATTCGAATAGAAGATGAAAAAGATGATCGGATAAAACTCTTTCTGCGAACTGGCAATAAAACTCTATCTGCGAACTGGCAACGAGCGTCATCAAAAGTACAAACCACTCAACCATTCTGCAAAATATGTTAGTCATACAAAACTGTACTAAGAAGTTAATGTTAGACACAAGAGAGATAAAGAAGCTGTTAAAAAAGAAGACCAAACTGCCACAAATAATGAAAAAAGAAGAAATGTTGATTCAAAAAGAAAAGCTGTTGAACATCAACATCAACTCATCATCTCTCATCAACTTACGTAAGAAGAAATTAAGTAAGATTTAAGTATGTTGTTGCCTATTTTTTAGGACTAAATCATAAGTATTTACTTTTTTTTTTGCCAGAAAAATCACAAGTATTTACTAACTTTTGAAAATATACATTTTGATTTAATTATGTGGATTATAATTTGTATCATGTATATTGCTGTGTCCAACCATGATTTATCTCATAAGTTCCATAAGTCAAAAATTGGTGATTAAATTTTTAATGCATGGTTTAATGGTAGCCCAGTAACTCTTGTCAGTCACATCATGTGAAAAAATGGTGATAAAATTTCAATGGTTGAATGGTAGCCACGGTACCTCCCTCTCATCCTGTGCCTTGACTCTGTGTCCTGTGTTGCCATAACAGAAAATGAAGTTGGCAAATAAAAACATATCAGAAAAGGAAAATACAGTATGAGACCTGAGAATGATTGGAAAAGACAAATTCTCATATGGGACCAATGCAAAGGACGGAGCAATAATTCAAGATATATTATTCCGATTCTGACTTCCAGCATTATCACTTGGGAAAATGACTAAATCTCTCTCAATGTCCAAAAAGACAGGGAAGGAACTCAAACTTCCAAAAGTACAATGAAGAAACTAGGTACTTGACATTTGTAATTGTTGTGAAAAGACTTAAATGTCTCTACCCCTATGAACAATTGCAACTTAACAATTAACAAATGGAGCATACCTATTAATAATTGGGCGATTTAAATTAACTTCCATGTTAACAAATGCACATTACCTATTAATAATTGCAGTATAACTATTAACAAATGCAACTTAAAATTAACAATTAGAGCATAGACATTAACAATTGAATCATTTGAATTAACTTCCTGTTAACAAATGCACATTAGCTATTAACAATTGCACCATACCTATTAATAATTGCAACTTAACAATTAACAATTGGAGCATACCCATTATTAAATGAGTCATTTGAGCTAACTTGGGGTAGGGGCAATTAAGTCTTTTCACAACAATTACAAATGTCAAGTAAGTACCTGGTTCCTTAATTGTCTTTTTGGTAGTTTGAGTTATTTACTTGTCCTTTTGAACATTCGGATAATTTTCTTTGCCATTTTCCTTTCATTATACGACAAGTTCTCAGCACATTGTATATTTGATTTTAAATTTTTATAAAATATTAAATATTTTGAGATATTTGGAATTCAACTCATTGTAAGTTTATTTTGTAAATGACATTAGTCCTGGTTGTAAAGTATGTACTTTTTCTAGAATGTGTTATTGGTCAATCTATAAAGCGTTTTATACTTTTTGAGCAATGTTTTTTTATTTACATATAACCATGTTCAATGAGGGTTGTGCCTTGTGAGATAGGGTCAATATAAATATGTACCACTAGAATTAATTGCAGTTAATAAAAACAATATTGAAGATCGCGTCAGGTTATCTTTTTTTAATGTCCGAGTGACTTTAAATATATCAACAATGTAATACTTTTAACAAACGGTTCTTATTTTTATATGTAAGTTAGTTAGAAATGAGTTATATTCATTTTAATTCATAAGTTTATGTAATTTTTAAGGGCTTGTTGTATTTGATTAGTGCATTACTTTGCCATGGAAACTTTGAGACTAGACCATGTAGTAATGTAATGTCTTTCTTTCAAGGAAACCTCCATGACATATACCGAAGTCTCTACTCTATCACACTTTAATTTATACAACTTTTTGTCACGCAATCTCTCCAGCTACCAGAACCTTTTGTAGGTAGCTCTCTTCAATTAATTGGATGAAATGACGGCTTTGCGGCTCCACTTTACATTGTTTCATTCAATCTTTTTATAAGTTTAACTTCTTCAGTCAGAACCTCCGCATTTAACCCATTTCTCAATGAAAACAATATTGTAAAGAGAATAAGTCTTTAGGATGAGAATCACACTACGAAAGTCAGTTGTTAGGATTTAGGAATTAACGCCTTACAGAGCCCCTCTTTTAGTGCCCTTGTGGTTCACAGAAAATATTTGGATGGAGTGGAGTGGAAAAGAAAATAAATGGAAAGTTGTCATGTTTGGTTCGCAAAGGAAATGAAAGGGATGAAATGCAAAATTTTATGCTTGGCTAATTGAAAGGGGTAAGGAAACTTAGAATTATATGCAAATGATCATATTACAGTTATTAATTATTTAAAATTATATTATCATAAAACTTATTGAATAAAATATTTTTAAAAATTATAGTTTCAATAAATATTAAATTTTAAAGAAAATTATTAATATAAAGTAAAAAAAATTAGTTTTGGTAAATACGAGATACTAACCACAATATCTAGCATATTAATTAATGATTAAGTGAAATAAATAACAAATCAAAAGGTAAAAATTGTCTTTAAATGTGACGAGATAATGATAATTTACTTCTTTTTTTTTAACTGAATAATGATAATTTACTTCAATTACTGGGTGAATCCCAGAAAATTCCCATCTATATTCTCTTTCTTAAAGGGATTTAACTTATTAGAAAAATCATCTCATGGTGTATGTCTTTTCATTTAAAATTGTTAAACTCACCTCCAAAAGACTCAACTTCTTTCACTACAAAAAATGGGCTCTCATCGGCGTTTCCCCCCTCTTTTCGGCGTTTCTTTGCGGCAAAAAGGCGCTACGGCGTTTTGGCAACACGCCGAAAAAAGCAACGTGGGAACGTTACACCTCGGCGTTTCCAAACACGCCGATAAATGTACAAAACGCCGGAAACAAGACCTGGAACGAGCCCCGCACGATCCTGAGTCCCAAGCTGCGCGGGCAGCGACCTCGGCCAAGGAGCTCACACTCTCCCCCTGCTGAGACTCAGGGGTCCCCCTGGCCTCGATATCCGCCTGTGCCTGAACAACATTCTTGATCTCCTCGGCAGCCTTCCGGGATGAAGGTCTCCCGTCCCTGCGGGTGCGCGCCTGAACGATGAAGTCTCGGTAGACGCCCGTCATGATGCCCTTCGCCTTGGCCTCCTCCACCTGAAATATTTGAGACGTCAGTATATGATCAGTATTATAACGTAAATTAAATTATTTGATAGAAAGAATAGTGGATTGTTAAATACCATCTCGTCATAGCCGACGATCATCGGTACGCTCCCAGTCGAGTGAGCAACCTGTTGCTGTGCCCGAGCTTGCTGGCCGCGCTTTTCCCTGGCCTTCCCAAGGTCGCCCATCCTCCAGCCGATGTACCTCCTCCACTGTTCTGGGTCGACTCCATCGGGCACATCTGCCTCCACCTCCTCCCTAGACTTAGTCCCCATCCCGGACTTCAGCTTATATAGCTTGTTTCTTTCATCCTTCCACCCATCCCCGATCATCGATTTCGTGAATTTCTTCAGTCTTTCACTGTCGGGAACCCACCACTTACTCTGCAAAAGGAATTTTGCTCATATTGAAAAAGTATAATAAAAATATATATTTCAAGTAATTATTTATTTTGAAATACGTATTACCCTTATAATCTCCCAAGCCTCCTCTTTCCGGCTATCCGGCACTTTCCTCCAGTTGGTCGGGTCGATTGGGAAGCGCCGAAAGTCCTTGCCGAGCAGGCGACAATGGCGGTGAAATAGAATGACAGACTCCTTGGTTGGCTGCCCGGTGGTGTCGTAATATGGCAGCTCAACCTTCTCATTAGGTGGAAGCACATGCGCCTGCTTCGCCATCAGCCTCCTCGTGGTGACAATGCCATTGGTATCTGTAGGCAAGAAAAATATATTAGATAATATATATATATATATATATATATATATATATATATATATATATATATAGTAGAAATTAAATTTGTAGCTATTAATTAATATCAAATTTACCTCTGACATTCACCAACTGGCCAGTCCCAGAAGAGGACCTCCTCCCTCGCCGCAGTTTAATCAGAATTTCTGGCACCGGGATGTCCTCCTCGCCACCGGCACCACCACCAGCACCAGCATTGTCGTCGCTGGTGCTGTCCTCCCTCTCCTCCCTCTCCCTATACTCCCTCTCCCTATCCTCATTCATAAATTGATCCATGTCATCGTAGGTGATATCGACGTCCCTCCCCAAGTCTCTCCAGAGGTCGTCCTGCGTTACTTCTGGGTCACCACCCAGGCCGAAAGGAGTCCACGGTACGATATGAAGAGGGCTGCTACTCTATCTCTAACCGGCGAGCTTCTATATGTCTGGCTTCTTCTTCGTCGCGCAATCGCTGCTGTTCTGCCTCGTCAATGTGCTCTTTACTGGCACGACGAGACATATCTATCGGAGAAGAAATATATATAATAGAACTGATGAAAGTAGAGAGAATTTTCGGTGCGTGGAACCCTCCTTTCACTATTTAAAAACGCCAAAATGAATTCGTCAAACGTATATATAGGCCTCAACTTTTCGGCGTTTTGAGGACCTTCTGCGGCGTTTTGGCTCCCGCCGCTACCCACATTGGCGTTTTGTAAAACGCCAATATGCGATTTTAATATAATAAATCGCACATTGGCGTTTTACCAAAACGCCGATGTGGAATTTATTATTTTTTTAATCACATATTGGCGTTTTAGGATCAACGCCGATATGTGATTAATTATATTTTAATATAATAAATCGCACATTGGCGTTTTGCAAAACGCCGAAGTGCGATTTATTATTTTTTTAATCACATATCGGCGTTTTGCAAAACGCCAATATGTGTAATTTTCTCAAAAAAAACAAAAAATAAAAGGCGCCTTATTTTATGAATAAAATATACATGTCGGCGTTTTGGGGGACCAAAACGCCGGTATGAAAACGCGGAAAGTGTTTTAACGGCGTTTCTTTTTAGCGTTTTCAACAAAACGCCGATATGTGTATTATTAGCGGCATTTTGTGATGAAACGCCGGAATGGTTGCGCCGGAATGGTTGCACCGGAAAGCACCGCTTTTTTGTAGTGTTTTCATATTATTTAAATAATTACACTAAATACATATAAATATAGAAATTTATTTAATGAAAATCATATTAACCTAGCCAAATTCAACTTTTTGTTTCAAAACTATATTTTGTAATTTCAAAATTATTTTCAAGACTTGTTTTCACAGCAAATCAATACGTCAAATTTGAAGTTCATTGGCCACATTCGTATTTACCTACATCAAAATTTTAGGGGAAATCTTTAACAATAATATAATCGATAATCTAGAATCCTAGATTATATAAACACAATCAGAATTTTGGTGTCTAATTCATAAAAAAAAGAGAAAATTTTGGTGTCTGCACAAAAAAGGAAGAAAGCATTTTAATAAGAAAGATTTCACCATGGAACCAAGAACTACCTTCTAAGTGGCTTCAAAAGAATTTATAGCTATTTTTGGAAACCAAACGTAGGTTTAGAAGAAAACTAGTGAAACACTAAAAAATGGAAAAATAGTGTTTCCAAACCAAATTAAACCTAGGTTTTGATCCTCATAAAATAGGTTTTGGAAAGCTCAAATTTTTTGCATTTACATAAATTACGTAGTGAAAATTTGTCATTATAACATATGTCATAATGATATACCAATAATGTCCTTATTCTTTCTCTTTTACAATACATTAACATTATACTCCCTCCGTTCCTAAATATAAGACCTAGATGACTTTTTTGAAAAATCCTAAAAAAAGCAAAAAATAAGTTAATTATAAATTGATTTACCTAATTTTTTCTCTTAAACTAGTTTATTTTACCTATAAGCTAATGGATAATCTAAAAAGATATCAAATATGTCATCATTTAATAGCCTATTTCGCAACCTTAATCTTTCAAAAAAAAAGTTATCTAGGTCTTATATTTAGGAACGGAGGGAGTATCTTTTTTAGTAATTTACAAATAAAAAACTATTTTTATGACAATTATCCAAACACTCTCATATCATCAAAACTTATTTTGCCAATAGTAGAGTGCTAGATTTGACCCTTAACCCAAATCTATTATCTAAAGCATATTGTTTCAAAGGAGTTTTTTTTAGCCTTTTCCCATTGACGATGGTGAAGGGTGATTATATAACAACGGCTTGTGATGGAGGTCGGGTTTTCACCAGAACGGGAGGGGAGTGATGGTGGTGGGAGGAGATGGTGAACAGAAACAAGGTATTGTTCAACGACAACATATATGAACAACAATGATGTAGAGTTGAAGTGAGAATAATGATATACATTTCCTCCTCCACCATCTCCCAACATAAGCAGGAAAAATTGTTGGCCATTTTTCGGTGAGAACCTAATTTCCAGCCTTTACTAGAGGGAATAAATGGAGCAAAGAAAATATATGCTAATTGATTTAGAGAACTGTACTAAACTTGTAGAATCTTTTAAAAATCTCCATTTTCCTTTTAAATAAACAAAGTTTTAGCTAACCAAATGGGTCCTAAAAATATGATAAAAAAACAAATGGGCCCTAAAATAACCTCCTCAACTTAAGATTTGTAACATCCTCTTAATGATATCCAATGTACGTTTTCCAGTTTATTGGACATTGCACATGTGTTACTGTAACCCTGTACGACAGAACCCTTTAATAACAGAAAATTATTTTCTGATAATCTTTCTCTCCATTTCCCTCAGCATCCTCAATCCAGAATGTTCAAACGATCTGATGACTTGGTACATTTTAATCTCGAGATCATTTGAACGGACTGGATTGAGGATGCTGAAAGAAAAGGATAAAAAGCTTTTGAGAGAATCTGAACCATTTAATAATAGGTGGTGGGAACAGGCTGCTTAGTTCATGTGTGTGTGTGAAAAAATATAGATATAGTTTTCCTTCTCAAATAATTAGGGGAAGATCTGTTTTAAAAAAACTTTCAACATGCAAAAAACATAAAATGTGAAATTAAATTTGGTAAATAGATGTAATGTTTGGCCAAAAGAGAGAGAGAGCTGTATCATGAACTAAACTGTTCTTTTAGCTAGAATTTAGAAAATAACAAAAAGACCCTTAAAATAGTAAAACATAAAGAAAAGGACCCACCTTAAATTCCAATGTGCTAAATAAAAAGCCCTCTTCATCTCTTGCCGACACTTGAAGTTATCATCTAGAAATGAAACAGTCAATATAACTTTAGGCAAGGAGTAAATGCCAAGAGAAAACAAAACCCAAACAACCTCGAGTCATATATGATTATATATATGCAATTTAAAGTTTGAGAAGGACTAAACAATAAAGCACGGTGAAATATTTGTGAGATTTCAGAATATACTTGTTGATGAGTACCAATTCCTCATTACAAACCAAAAATCACAACACTCAAATCAACAACATAATTCAATTTTCAAATGTATAAATGACATACCTAAGTTTAGAAAAGGCCAAAGTATACTTTTGATCTCTTATGTTTGCATCAAGTTTCAATTTAGTCATTTATATTTGGAAAGTACACTTTTAATCCTTTTTTTGTTAAAACTGTTAGTTTAATTTAACGGAAAATGCTAACTCAACAATTTTTAATGATTATTTTATAATGAAATTGGACCTAAAATGATAAATTTTGAAAATAGAAGAATATTTACACTCAAATATTTTAATCTGAACAATTTTTTAGTATTTAATAATCATCTAAAATTGTTAAGTTAACATTTTCCGTTAAGTTAAACTAACAGTGTTAACAATAAAGGATTAAAAATGTAGTTTTCAAACATAAAGGATTAAATTAAAACTTGATGCAAATATAAGGGACCAAAAACATACTTTAGCCTTTAGAAAATCACAAATACAAAGAAATGGATCCCACTTTCAAAAATTCAAGCTCAAACCACCTCCAATCAATTCCAAGCTAAGAACAATGGAGAAACTTTATTTACTTGAATGGAAGAAGGAAGATGGAAGATTGAAGGTGAAACGGAGAAAAAGAGATGAGAAGAGAAGGGGATGAGAGGAATGGAAGGAAATGAGAGAGCTAGGGTTTTGGGATAAATCAAGCGTAAAATGACCCAAATTAAACCTAATTTTTTGCCCAAAAATGTTGGAGTCACGTTAGGTCTAATAAATAGGTTTTAGGTCAATTTTAGGGCTTATCATGGTTGAAAATCGCGTAACAGCATACACCTTCTCCTCACCTTCGTCGTTGCGAAGGCGCGGCAAAGGATGGTATAAAATGGAATTTGAGATATTCGGGGTTAAACTGCATTTTGAGAAATTCGGAGTTCTATTCTGTAATTTGGTATAAAAAGGAATTTTGGATATTCAGGGGAGTCTTTGCCCTTTTTTCTTTCTTCTTTTCATCTGGACTCCACCATACTTGGTCTTTGAGGCTCCCTACAAGTGAAAATATGTCACAAACGACAAAGATCAAATTACTTTAAAAAATCAACTAGTTAATCTTCAATTTAGGTCAATTGATCTCATTTTCATGCTAATCCACTCAATGGTCTAAGATATCAAATTAGATATTATTGTACCAATATTACCTCTTTAAAATCTAATAATTATAAGTCATGAAATATGTTATAATTAAATTGCCTAAATGTTATGTTTTGGAACCAATGAAATATACGAATGAAGTATATATAAATGTACGACATGTTAGCTTTATTTTTCCACCAATACCAAAATGCCTACTAATTGACAGGACTGAACATAATAATTGTTTAACTATTCTTTTTCTTTAACTTTTCTCTTGCATTTTGACACTTTTATTCTAATAACAACATATATACAACCCTCTCTCCCAACTTTTATGCATCAATTTCTTTCTCTAATACATAGTCATCTAAACATGTTGCATCCATTATTACCTCTCCATCCATTTCTTCTTCTAGCCACATTTCTCTTATTCTCTCTATCACTTCTACTACTATTACTACCATCTCACCTCAAACCAACCGGCTGGCATGCCCGGAAACAACCTCCGGGCCCACCAGCCTGGCCGGTGATCGGAAACCTCCACATGTTGGGTGCTCTACCCCACTGTTCCCTTCACTCTCTGGCCAAACTGTACGGTCCCATCATGTCCCTCCGGCTAGGACACGTGCTTACTGTGGTTGTCTCTTCGCCTGAAGTCGCTGAGCTTTTTCTGAAGACGCACGACATCGTTTTTGCGAACCGTCCAAAGTCTGAAGCGTTGGAGATCCTTTCCTATGGCTCAAAGGGGATGGCATCCTCTGAATATGGCCCTTATTGGCGTAACACGAGGAAGCTTTGCACCATGCATCTTTTAAGTGCATCAAAAGTGGGAATGTTTGGTCCCATAAGAATGGAGGAGTTGGGAGGGTTGGTGGAGTCAATAAAGAAATCTGCGGCGGCGCGTGAAGTGGTAGATTTAAGTGAGAAGGTGGGGGAAGTTGTGGAGAACATGATACATAGAATCATATTGGGGCGCATTAGAGATGATAGGTTTGACTTGAAGCGAATCGTTCAAGATGCAGTAGGCTTGGTGGGAGCTTTCAATATTGGAGATTTCATGCCTTTTTTAGGCCCAGTTGATATTCAGGTATTTTTTTTATCGAAATTGATATTCAGGTATGAATTATATTGGAACCGGTATTCCACTTATTGGGAGAATTAAGCAAATCTAAGTTGTTTAGATTTTCTAAACTGTAAACTATTGTTTTTCAAAATATTAAACCAGATTATACAGTTTTTAGATGTTACAAATTGGGTCTTAAGTTATATTGTTTTCTCTTCAATATGTTTTCGTAGTTACTTAAACCCTGATGCAGCCCTTCAATAATAATAAGCACTAAAACATGTAAACTAACTATCAGTTTTTATTCAATACTCCTTCCACTCCTTTTTATAAGTCACCAACTACCTACAATTTTTGGTCCTTAATATAAATCAACAACCGCTACATTAAATCTTTTTTTCCAACTTTATCCTTGCTATTAATAGAGATTCAAAATTGAAAATGTGAAACACATCATTTAATGAAAGGTGGAGTTGGAAAAAGTAGCAAATTTAACATGCATTTTAAGATTCAACTATCATTCCTTGGATGTGAGAAATAGGTAGTTGGTTCTTATAATAAGGACCAGAGGGAGTATGTATATCTATACCCACCTCTTTAATGCTCTTTATAGGTTATAGAGAATCTTTTTACTATATAAATCATTATTATTAATGTTAATGGATCATTCAGCCATTTTTGAATGAAATGAATGTAAGACAAAGGAGCAAATCTGATATTAAATTGTGTCTATAGGAGTGTTTCTAATATCTAAGTTTTCGTGAGGTGTATCAATGATACTTATCTATTGGACATAGAGTAATACTGCCGTTAAATTTGGATGATTTCAGTTGAAATTTTACTACCACAAGGTCTCTAGAAATCCTAATTATTACCATGTCCCAAGAGAATTGAAGACAATCAAATTTAATTGAGAAAATACTACAATGTCCTTAATTGAAACAAGTAATTCCTACATCAGACTAGAAATCAGACTAGAAATCAAAGATGTTGCAGTCTTTTTAAATTAAATTCTATTACCCTCAAGTATTTTGAGACATAATAATAATTAGATGATTTTTTGAGATTTCATGGTAATAAAATTTTAACGGAAATCATCTTATTTAACAGCAGTATTACATTTGTTTCATGTTCAATAGAGGAGTATCATTGGTGCTACTCATAAAACTTGGGTATTAGAAACGCTCTTAAGGACAAAGTTTAGTATCAGATTTACGTCTTTGCCTAAAAATGTACTTTTCCAATATATTAATGTACCTAGGGTTAAAAGTTAAAAAATGTATAAAACATTTAAAAAACTGTTAGGTTAACACTATATTGGTCCTCAATTCACATAGTTGTATTTTGATTTTGAAGTTTGAAATAGTAGTTCCATTATTTTTGGTCCGTAGTGCACCCTATATGTTATCACTATCCCCCGTTCATTAAATGTGTATGTGTCATTAATGCCATTAAATTTGTGCTGACAGGTGAGTTGAGATGTCAACTCATTCTGACATAGACATGAAATATATGGGAAAACAATGATTTCCCCAAAACCATTTTTTGCTCAGAATTTCCCCAAAACCATTTAAAGTAGGTGATAGGTGCACAATTATAAAATGTAGAGACAACTAAAATGTTAAAAAAAATATTTCATTCGATTCTATAAGACTAGTTCACCTAATTTGATTGTGACTCAGCCAAAACAGAGGGTCAAAGGGTCAGAAGTTCAATTGAGAGTCAACCCATTGTTCAACTTGCTACATTGAAATAATATTGAAATAATGATACAAATTCAATAGTAATTAACAACAACAAGCACCAACATTAATATTAAAATAAAAGAGTATCTAATAAAAGTCCAAATATTTCAAAAACAAAGTGCGAAAGCGACTAAAACTGTTGTCAATATCATTTCCTGGATTTGATATATCCATATCTCGTTCAAAAATAAAATTCAATATGTAAAATCATTGTTTAATCAATATTACAAGACATGAATGAATTTTTTTTTTTTAACTGAGACATGAATGAAATTGATTAAGAGAAAAGAGGTACTGAATGATATAAACAAATATAGTTGTTCAAGCATGAAATTAATTGATGCATAACAAAATCAATCGATTGACACTTTTCCAGAACACAAAACTAATATACGGTATACATATTACTCCTCATAAATATGTATATATAGAGTTTCGATAAGGGTATACACATAGCAATGTGTTTAAAAATCTAAACTAAGATCAAGTTTTAATAGCGATATAGACCAAATCTTAGTAAAATACCATGGGATTATTAAATGCCAAGTGACGAAGTGATTGGACGATAAGAGAACAAAGGAAAAATATAATATTCTTCCAAAATGTAAGAAGATAAGTCACAGAAAGTGGAGAAGAGGAAAAAGCGACGACTTTGGATAGAAAGGAAAACGAAGAAAGAGGGAGAGGAGTGATAGTTCGGAGAGGAGATTGAATCTTTCCCTGGAGCTCGAGAATGACAAAAGGGGTAAAGCAAATACTTTTTTTCAAAAAAGAGCAAAATAGTGCAGTTTAGGCCAATGACGGATGACCCGGTCCACCCTCTGAACCGGCCGGGGGTTCTAGTTAAACTAGCCGGTTTTGACTGAGATATTCTAGGTTGATATATACCTGCATGGTTTGCATAGCTATTGGCCCTCTTTTGTGCTCAGGTCCCAGTTTTTTTGGTTGGACCGGCCTGGCCAAGTCGTCTTTGAAAATTGTAAAAAAACTCCATCTCATAATATAGAATAGGGAGTCCATTTCTTCCCACTCTCTCTTATTTGTTTATTATTATATATATTGAAGAATATCAACAAACATAATTTAAGAAAATGACAAAAAAATTTTTAAAAAATGTATTATTTTTAGGGACAAGTTCTCTTCCCTAAATAGATTTTATAATTAGGGCAAAAGCGCTGATTTAACAATTAACTATTTCAATTTGGGCAAAAATAATAAATGACTGTTTCGCGGTGCATAAATAATAGCCAACTTTGTGACCCGGTGCAAAAATAATAAAACCGGTACTAAATGTTAATTTGTAGTTTTGTAGAACCTTTATGATATTATTTTCTAAAGTAAAAATACCTTTTTACCCCCTCACAATTAAAACTAAACTATTCTTCCTTCTGCCCTTCATCTTTCCATGTTAACTAGTATCAGCAAGGTTTTAATTGGGAGGGGCAAAAATGTATTTTTCACTTTGAAAATAATATCAGAAAGGTTCCACAAGACTACAAATTAACATCCAGTACAGGTTTTATTATTTTTGCACCGGGTCACAAAGTTGGTTATTATTTATGCACCACGAAACAGTCATTTATTATTTTTGCTCAAACTAAAATAGTTAATTGTTAGATCAGCGCTTTTGCCCTTATAATTATCAACATAGGAAGTCGTTTAATTATATATATATATTCCAGTGACTTAAAGATACAACGTGATACAAAACTAGAGAATGTGATTACATTGATAATTTCATTTAAAAGTAGAAAAACAATATAAAAAGAATTTATCGTTGGTAACAATTAAGGTCCAAGGGAATAAATATATATTGATGCAGGGTTTCAGAAAACGCTTAAAGAATAAAAGGAAGGAAACCGATGAAATGTTAGAGACGGTCATTAAAGAGCATGAAGAAGCACAATCAGCACTGCAGAAAAGGGAAAACAAGGATATCGTCGACATGCTACTCTCTTACCTTCACGATTCAAACGGCGACGAACACAACCCTATCAAAGATCGGACAAATATCAAAGCCATACTTTTGGACTTGCTTGCCGGTGCAATACACACTTCTGTCTCTATCACTCTCTGGGTTTTCTCTGAACTCTTGAAAAATCCAAGAGTGATGAAAAAACTCCAACATGAACTAGAAAACATCGTTGGCAAAACAAAGATGGTTGACGAGGTTGACTTACCAAAGTTGACTTATTTGGATATGGTCATCAAAGAGGCGTTAAGACTACATCCCGTTATTCCATTACTGCTTCCTCGTTTCAACAAGGAGGATATAACTATCAATGGATATTTTATAAGGAAGAATTCAAGAGTGATGGTTAATGTATGGGCTATAGGACGAGATCCTAAGATATGGTCGGATAATGTGGAAACTTTTTATCCAGAGAGGTTTGCGGATAGCAACGTAGATGTTCGAGGAAAAGACTTCCAATTGATACCGTTTGGTTCAGGTCGAAGAGCATGTCCTGGCATGCAATTAGGTTCAGTTATGGTTAAGCTTATTGTAGCGCAATTACTGCATTGCTTTAATTGGGAACTACCACGTGGCGTTTCTCCTGATGAGTTGGATATGGCTGAGAAGTATGAGCTGTTTACTCAAAGAGCTACTCACTTACTAGCTATCCCATCTTATTGCCTAGCAGCTAATTGATGAAACTTAACAATGAAGAATAGTACAATTAGTACGGCGTAAGGGTTTGCTCGTTTTGCTTAGACTAATGTCAATGTAATTTCTTTTCTTGAATTGTTCTCAAAGATTGTGTAATTTACGTTATGATTTGGCATTTCATTCTATATTAGTGTTTTCTTAGGAGTACTAATGTGATCCGAATGGTGCAGATTTGATTATCTTTCAAATGATATTTTTTGAGTAAAAAATTAGTTTCTTTAAAAATGGTAGTTAATTAAGTGAATAATCAAATGATCATTAAATTAATGCTAATTTGCCTTTGCTAGGCAATTTGAATCATGCCCTAATTGGACTAAAAGTAGCTTCAAACTATTAGGGGTAAAATAAATTTAGTGAGCTATTTAAGGGTAAAATAAATTTAGTGAGCTATTTAACTTAGTGCGTGGGGAAAACTGTTGTAGGGGCACTTTTTTGGTTCCCAGATGAGGATTTCTTGTTGGTATTTGGCAGTTGTAAACTATAACTAAATGCAAATGTTTTTCTTTGGTGTTAATAATATCAATACACAAAAAAATCTGTTCGTAAATATAACATGCATAATATAAATATCATATAAATATGTTTGATATCATAGCACTCACGATAAAGTGAGGAGTTTTACTCTCCACATAATACTTTTTATTTTTGTAGCTGTTTGTTTGGGTTAAGGTATTAATATGTTCTGATAGTTTTGAACCTAAAACCGTTTTTAGGGTAAAATAATTAGTGAGCCAAAATTTCTAGCCTAAAGCAGTTATTTATTATTTCTTGTTAGACGCAAGAGTTTTATTTACACAACTTGATACACACACATGATTAGGGTTGGTAGCGCGTGACTAGGAAAAGAGGTGGGAAAATGAGTTAAAAAAATATAGAAGAGGCATATGATCAAAATATTAAGAAATTAGTGAGATAACGATACTTAAATAAAGGTTAATAAAATAGTTAAAACACAAAGATAACATCATATTTTTAGCCATCAAGGTAGAAATGATATTTAAATATATCAAAAATGAAATTTTTAATATGTATATAAGACCTATTTATGGATGTTGGGCTTGTTTATAAATATAAGACTAATCATTTCTATTTTTTTACATCTCTTAATTTTAACTAGGGTCAACCCAGGCCAGTTCTAATTCCCACTTGATTAGGGTACTGAGGAAGGGAATATATCAGGCGGTCTAACCCCTGCTTTTTTAAAAGTGACTGATTTGAACCCATGACCTCAAACCTAAAGCAAACGAGCTTGTACCATTGAGCCAAGTTTGTCATTCATTTCATAAATTTAACTAATATAATTAAAATATATAACTATTTTTCTCGTAGCTAAATAGGTGATTAAATCATGTTTAGTAATGAAACAAGAAATGCTATAAAAAAACACATGATTGAATTTTAACATGAGAACGAGGTAGATGAGTGGGGCCATCCCCACGAGACTTAGAATTGAGATTTTTTTACCCGAGAGAGAAATATTTGTGACATTGTTGCTCCTGCGAATCATTAGGGCCTGTTTGGTGTTCGAAAATGTTTCCTCATAAACGGAAATATGTGACTTTAATTTCCTTCGACTTGTGCACATTTGGCCCACTGAAATAAGAAAATTTCATTTCCCATGTAGATTCAATTGGTGAAACGCGTGAATCAATATTCCCATATAAAACTGAGGGCCCTCAAATCAAGCGCTAAATGAGGTGCCAAGTACCAAAATCCATTGAATTAAGATAAAAAAAATACAGTAAAAAGGGAGCTGTGTGTATATAAGGGAAAGAAAAATAAACGAGATTGGAGGTGTGCGTTTCCGGGCAAGCTATGAGAGGGCTGAATACTACACCTACGAGTTGTACAGAGTATCCATTGACATTTATCTATGTCCTGTGAAACAAATGTTTTTTCCAAGCTTCATACAGTGCAAAACCATGATTTACCAGTTTATATTCCACTTACAATCGATTTTAAAAGTTTACATTCGATTTAGTTTGACTTTAAAAGTTTACATTCGATTTTAGTTAGTTACAATCGAATTTAACAACTTGCATTAATATCCAATACTGATTTCCCTTGTCTCATAATAATAATGGAGATTCTAACAAATATTAAGTGGATAATTAACCAATCTTACTCTTTTATAATTTGATTTACTTGAGGATGAGTAAAATTCTAAGTTTGGGGTGTGTTGATGTCTTAGAATTAATGTTTTTTTTAGCATAATTCACTTGGTTTATATACACTTTTTGGAGTGTTTGTACATATTTTGTAGGCTCAACTATTGGAAGTAAGCAAATTGTGTTTGGTTGCACATTTGTAGCTCAATTTTGCATATTTTGGGAACTTTCATTGATTTAAATATGAGCATATTAAATTTGTTGTTTTGCAAGATTATTTTGGGCATGGAAATTGAAGCTTAGACAATTTGAGAACCTAAAAATGATTAAAGAAATGTTAAGGCGTGAGTGAAACACTCCTTTTGCATGGAAAAAAAATTTACAAGAAAAATATTGGGCCCGAAGCAGTTTTCTGCCAATTGTATGAGTCTAAAATTGCTAGCTCACTTCCCACTAAAAATTTAAGGTTTTAAAAGGTCAAAAACAGAAAGGGCTTGTCATTCGTCACTTATTGGGCATTTTGGGTTCTAAGGTTTAGGTCTTGGGGGAGATTGGAGCAAAGGATTAAAGTATAGAAGTGATTTTGGCTTCAAAAATTTGTTGTTCTTCTCCATTTTCCTTTTCCTTTGTCGTCTTTTATGATTGTGTTACTATATGTATATATTCTCTTAGATTTTCAGAACATGTGGAGCTAAAACTTTGGTTTTAGTATTATTTTGAACCATTGGATGAATTAACTCTTAATTACTCATCTCATTTTGTGATTAATGTTATGTATGTGTTTATTTCACTCTATTTCTTATGCTTCTTTTTTTTTTGATAAAAAGACAAAATGATATTAATTAAAGAGGATTACATAGTTCTAACAATGTCTTGGAAAAGAAAAGGAATAACATTAAACTGATCATCTAAAAGCAAGAAAAGTGAAAGAAAAGTGAATGGGCGGATGAGGGAGGCAACATCTCGAGCAATGATATGTGTGACCGAAGGAGCCCAACAATTGAAATCAATACTACGCTTATGAACATTCCAAACAGTGAGTCGCTCCTTAGGTAGACCAGATTGGTGTATCTAGCTTAGGGCAGAACGGAAACAACCCAGGGTGAAAAGATTACCAGGAATGGTAGTACGCTTCCATGTAAAAGTTTGAAGTTAGGACCCTTCAAAAACAGACAAGGATGCGACAATAAGAGGACCGCTGGAGTTTCCATTTCTTGACCAAAAAATTCCTTTGGCTCTGATGGGAGAAATTAGGGAAGACTGAGGATTGATGACGAGCCGTCAAAGTAGTCTTTTCCTGAAAAGCTAGAGCAGAGAAGGCCACTATTGGCTGCGAGTCTCTAATGATATCTTGCGGATGAGGAACACGACCTCCATGAGCAACCTGATTGCGTTTCCTCCATATATCATTCAAGAAAGAAATGATACTCTTAATAAGAACCTCATTATCTTTGCTGGATAGAAGAAAATTCTTAAGCCAAGACAAAAGATCATTAAGAGGCAAATGAGATGGAGGGCACATGGAGAAGCAACTAAACCAAGCAGCTCTAACCAAATGACAGGAAAAAAATATATGATGGATGGAATCCACATCTAAACAGCCACAGTGACACAAAGAGTCAACTTGCAAGTGATGTTCCTGCAAGACATCTGATGAAGGAATTGCTTTGTTGAGAAGCTTCCATATGAAAAGAAGTTGTTTCTGAGGCAAGGAGATGAACCACAGAAATTTCCAAAAAGTATCAAAACCTGATTGATTTTAGAACCTGTTATCAAATAAAGAGAAACCCTCTTTAGCTGAATAGGATTCTGAAGGAGCAGCAGACCAAATAAGGGAGTCTTTACTATCGATAATTGAGATTGGAAGTGACAAGATACAGTTAGCGATCAGCTCTGGATAAAGACTTCGGACTAATGGAATGTTCCAACAACGTGAGCTAAAATGATGATTAGAATGTGTAAGCAGGTCAGAAACTACTCTGAGATTAGTTGGATTTCTAACCGAGCCTTGCATGGGCCACCACAAAGGGTGGTTGATAGGAATCAAAGAACCATTACCGACTTGCCATTTTAGGTGGTCGGTAATAAAAGAGCTACATTGCAAGATATCATTCCAAAGCCAAGAAGTATTATAGGGCCTTTTTAACCACTGTTCTTTTGACCAGTCAATATATTTCCTCCCAATGGAGCTAGAAAGAAGAGAAGATTGATCAGCAGAAACAACTCTCCAAACTTGCTTTGCCAGAAGTGATTTATTGAAAGGCTCCATCCGCATAAGACCTAGACCACCTTGATTAATCGGGAGGAACAATTGGTCCTTGTTAGAAAGGTGCATTCTCTTGGAAGAACCATCTATTCCCCAAAAAAAATTGATGCACCGACTGTCAATTTGATCGCATATATACTGGGGGAGTTTGATGCAGGACAAAACATGAATGTTGACAGCTTCCATAACAGATTTTAGTAAAGCAAGTCTGCTAGCTTGTGAAAGCAACTTAGTTGTCCAAGAAGCTATTCTAGAATCAATTGCATTCAACACGTGCTGTTATATAATAGACTTGTTTCTCCGAGGATCAACCCAAGTACCAAGATACTTATGTAATCAAACAGCAAATGAAATATTCATAGTCCTTGACAAGTGGAGTTTGTCAACATGAGGAACATTGAGACTAAAAATTATGCTGGATTTCTGAAAGTTAATCACTTGACCTGATAAGTCACTATACTTTTGAAGTACTTGACTTATTACAACAGAAAACCCAACAGATGAAGCTTCCGTAAATAGGAGAGAGTCATCTGCATAAAGAAGATAAGAGATTGCTGAGGCGGATCTGCATAACTTGATTCCTTTCCAAAGATTCTGAGATTCTTGATGACAAATTAGGCATGAGAGCGCATTAGCAAAAATAATGTACAGATATGGCGATAAGGGATCTCCTTGGTGAACTCCTCTGGTGGGTTTGAAAATACTTGCAATTTGTCCATTAAACAAGAGATTGTATTCCACAGTTGAAATACATTGACCTATCAGATTAACCCACTTCATAGGAAAACCCATGCAGAAAAGCACTACTGAGATGAAGTTCTAGGAAATACGATCGAAAGCTTTAGAGAAATCAATTTTCAGTGCCTCAAGTTTTCTTCGACCCTCTCTAGAAGAGTGAATGTGATCCATGAGTTCAGAAGCCAGCATAATGTTATCAGAAATTAGTCTGGCTTTCAAAAAGGCACTTTGGTTAGGGGCAATGACTGAAGTTCGGATTGGCTTCAAACGATTACTCAGCAGCTTAGAAACAATTTTGTAAGATACATTGCATAAGCTGATTGGCCTGAAGTCTTTGATCACTTGAGGATTATCGATCTTGGGAATTAAAACAATATTTGTTTTGTTTAACTCCTTGAGAAGATGTTCCGAATGCCTAAAAGAGTCGACCATTTAAAAAAGGTCCTGATGAACTAGGTTCCAGTGCTTTTGGAAAAATTTTGCATTATAACCATCCGGACCAGGAGCACAATTTCCAGGGAGGGCAAAAACTGCTTTCTTAAGTTCTTCAAGAGAGATTGGCTTCATCAGAAATTGTTGATGTGATTAAGAGATACAAGGAAGATTCACCATTGCCAATTCTGAGATTAAGACTTCCATAAAAGGGGAGTTGTCTTCAATATATATATTTCTAAAGTGGTTGACAACTTGATTTGCTAGATCATGAGAATCAGAAATTCATTCACCCTGATCATTCTGTAAACAAGTAATGATGTTCTTTGCTTTTCTCCTACTGGCAACAACATGAAAATATTTTTGTGTTGCGTTCACCTTCAACATACCACTTCAACCTTAAACGTTGAGCCCAAAAACTAGCTTCACAATCATAAAGAAATTCCAGCTGATGTTTGTTTGAAACTAAGACTTGCAAGGAGGAGCTAGAAAGATCAGTGCCTGAGTTAATTGAAGAGGAAATATGAAGAAGTTTAGATTCCAGAGCTTTGATTTTACAAGACAAATTTCCAAAGTTAGATCGATTCCAAGAAGATTAAGCTTCCAAAGTTCTCTGAAGCTTACACCTGAAGTTAAAGCTAGGAGATCCTCTTGAAACTTGAGACTAACTTTGCTTGATGATTTCCTCGCACTCCTTTGACAAATACCAGAAAGATTCAAACCTCTTTTGCTTGAAAGGTTTTAAATGATAATCAGAGCTAAAGAGTAAAAGACTATGATCAGATGCAGCAACTCCAAGGGATTGAGTATGCGAGAAAGGAAGCATCTGGATCCAAGCATTATTGGAAAGAGCTCTATCCAATTTTTCCATAACAAGCCAATCTCCTTTCCTATTATTTAACCAAGTGAAGGAGACCCCTTTTTGTGTAATATTTGGGAGTTGAGCTGATTCAATACATTGCAGAAAGGAGGACATTCCTGAAGAAGATCCTACTGAGCTTAACTTGTCGTCTAGGCTTAAGATCTCATTAAAATCGCCAATCAACAACCAAGGACTATTCATTGATTGAGATGAAGTAGTGATCCATTTCCATAAGAATGACTGAAAGGATGCATTAGGAGGGCCATAAACACAAGACAAATGAAACAAGGGGGTTATGGCATTGAATTTGACTTTGCAATGACAAATGGAGGGGCCTTATTCAACAACATCCACAACCGAAGCTCCTTTCCAAGCAAGTAAAGTCCCACCTCCACGATTAACAGCATCAGTACCCACAGAAGACTCAACCCAGGTTGAACAAAGACTTGGCCGCTTGATTTACAGGAAGTTTAGTTTCAGTGAGAAAGATGAAATCAGGAGAATGTTGTTGTACTAACTTCCTGCATCGATGAACTGTCGTGGTTTTACAAAATCCACGACAATTCCAACTTAAGATTTTCATAATGCCAGGGGAAGCTTTTCCTGGGCTGCTTCCCTAGACACTTTGACAGAAATTAGTCATAGAAGAATCTGGAATAACAACAGAGGAAATAATGCAGGGATCCAAAGGGATTTGAGCAAGGTCAAAATGTGTCAACCTGCGCAGAAGCCGAGGAGTAATTGGAAAAATCTCTGTATAAGAAGGTCTGTATCTTTTCCCCAATGTCTTTTCACTAATTTTGAAATAGGGAAGAGAAGCAGATAATACAACATCTCTCTGAAAATGAGCACGGTCAAAATGAGCCAACCTGCGCTTCTTCAACCGAGAAGTGACAAGGAAAATTTCTGTATAAAAAGGCATGTATCTTTTTCCCAATGTATTTTCACTAATTTTGAAACAAGGAAGAGAAGGAGATAATACAGCATCTCTCTGAAAATGAGCACGGTCAAAATGAGCCAAGCTACGCTTCTCCAACCGAGAAGTGACAAGAAAAATCTCTATATAAGAAGGTATGTATCTTTTCCTCAATATCTTGTCACAAATTTTGAAACAGAGCAGAGAAGGGGATAATACAATATCCTTCTGAAAAAGTTGACCATCTAAAGTAGCTTCAAAGAAGACCTTATGTCGCTTATTATTTTTCATGATTACAAAAACTTCATTAACTATCTCTGGAGATAAGCAGTCATCTGAGGTGTTAAGCCTTTTATGTTTTCTCAAGACTTGTAGACCATCCTTACTAAGAGAATCTCTTTTACCAAGGAAATTATGCTTCAAAATGGTTGAATTATCCTGCAATTCTTTTGAGGGGCTAGTCTTCACCTTTTTGAACAATAAGGGACAACCAAATGAGAGGAGCTCACTCTTACGTTTACGGGTGAAGGGATGGGAAATACAAGAACATTTTATGACAAGGAATTCAATTTGAGGATCATGCAAATTCCTTTTACTTATTCGCCCACCCAAGTTGAAATCAACCTTAACTCCATTATCTTGAAAGTTTGAGACATAGCATCCAAAATAATCATCATATTTTACTCGAACAGATTTTGATCCAATTACAGTAACTTTATCTTGGATTATTGGAAGGGAGACAGATTGGCAAAGTAGAGCGACGTGCCCAATAGATAGGCAAGAGGGACAAAATCTCCTTACTTGTTCCAAGATAAGAGAAATTCCCTTAATATGTCCATCAACAAGAAAAAGATTGTCAAGGTTGCTACAATCAAATCCTGTTTTGGAGAGGTATATTTTGAATCTCAAGCCATGTTCATTAAAAATACTTCTTCTATCATACTTGCCCAACTTGCCCAACTTATCACCAAAAAAAGTTGCTACCTCCTCAGTGTAAAATATCTTAGGCAAACCATGGACTTGAACCCATAAGGAAAAATCACCAGCAGAATCATCAGTCATAGATGTTTGTGGATCCCATGGACTCAAAATGATGAAGTAACCTTGCAAAAGGCATGATCCATGATGAAGTATAAATGATAGATCTTCTTCAAATTGAAAATGAAGCATGAATGAATTCTGAAATTGTTGAGCTACCATAACCCAACCCTGAAGCTTCCAATGACTCATAATTAGAACTTGAAGTTTGGATGCATGAATCTTACGACTATCCACCACTTTAGCTACAATATATTGATGCATGACAGAATAGCCTTTATGAAGATATATGCAGCAAACACAAACAAATAAACTCTGAAAGTATGTCAATCAAATGTACAAGCTGCACCAATCAACATACACAAGCTCCACTACACCCACAAGGTAAGTTGATCCCAAACAAAAAGAGATGAAGTAGCAAACTTAATTTCTAGAGTTCAATTGGCAGCAACGACTTGATTAAAGACAGGATTGAGGATTTATTCCTTCTTTTTGACACAATCAGCAAATTCCCATCAAGCAACTCAAATGATGAAAGAAGAAAACTAATCCAAGAAGGAACCCATTAAATTGTTCGATGTCTTGTTCCTTTGATATGAAGAAGAAAAGGAAACCCACTGCTACCAAAATTGAAACTTATAGAAATTCAGAGATAAAAATCTGACCATGAAAAAGATAGTTTACCAAGACTGCAAGAACGTGGAAATCAGCGGCAAGAACAAGCAGAAGGAAGAGAACGACGAAGTGATGAAAGCATGCTGAAGCTAAGCAATCATTGTTGACATGGACGAAGTGATGAAAAAGGATTCAAAAACAAAGCAGAAGGAAGAGAACGGCGATGACAGCGGCTAACACGGTGGCTGGGGTTTGATGTATTAAAGACTCGGAGCTCGCAGATACATGAGATCAAAAACATAGATGGAATTCCGGCGAGATTTTCCGGCGGGACAGCGAGATTTCCAGCAGAGGAAGAGAGACAAAAGCTCCCCTGTGGATCTAGGTGTTTGCTTTGAGATTCATGGAAGATGAATTTCGGATTTCATGGATGATGAACTAAAACCCAGAGTTTGTAATCAAAGACAAATGTGAAGGAAACAGAGAAATTGGGGATGAAATGGGATTAGGGTTTGTGGGGATTGGGGGCAGAGAGATGAAGCTCTCCGTGTCCATCAATACCACACCTATTTCTTATGCTTCTAAGTGATTGATCACCATTTAAATATTGTGTTCACTTGATTGAAGCTTGAGAGAGTTAGATTGAGTATAGAACTTGAGCGAAACAGTGTGAGAACTTGAAGTTTGCATGATGAATGGACGGGTTTTGTTGGCAACATAAGCATATACTTGCTAACGTTTCATAGTCATATTTAGGTTAGAGTTTGAAAAATTGGTTTTATCAATTGTAACAAGAGATAGATTGAGTAATTAATATGATTAAACATTCATTCTACACTTGAGAAAATTTTTGCCAATACTTTTTTAATCCAAGACTAGCACATAATTTCATTGAGAACACCTTTGGAAAGAAGTGGATTGGATTTCAAGAAATACAAGGAGGTAGTCTTAGGTCCCGCCATTTTATCCTTGAACTTGAATAATAATCACTTGTTTATAATATTTTTTTCATTTAGTATAGGTTTATTTTATGGTTACTCTTCAATATTAATATTTGGATCACTCAAATTGGGCGAAAGTGTTATAACCTCTATTTGACTGGGTTTTAGAACTAAATCCCCATGAGAATAATAATTTACTTATCACTTTATTACTTGACATGAGTTGTACACTTGCACCAACCATTGTTTTGTGGCTTCACCAATAAGGATTGATGTCATGTTTTGATTTTCTGGTCCGTTGTTTTCATATAAACCCAAAATCTATATGTACGTTACTTCATTTACGAAAGCCCGAACATTCGCATATATAAGCGCTCACATGTTTGCTGCGCAATTCATATATCCTGGATAAATGTTAAATAAACTATATAATCTCCAATGTATGTTATAATTTTGGGAAAATAGTAAAATATTATCCTGTATTTCTTTTCAATATGCATATGCCACCTTATACATTTTTGTGATATAAATGTACCAATAAATTTTACAAGTTAAAGCGAAAATGACATCTGCGTCAATAATTCATTAACATTTTATTAAATGGACATCGTTTCATTATTTTTATATATTTGTGTTAGGTGGCTTGTAACATGTTTGTTAGATCATTATATTTTGAGAAAGGGTAATTGGTAAAAACTAACTGTATACTATTCTCCATTCTTCAATACATCTTACATTTTTTGGTAAGAGGTAAAAATGATCACATTTTTCTTCAATAAATATGCATTTTGAGAAAGGGTCAGTTTGGTTGACATGAAAGTGATGTGGGAATTGAAATTAGGGAATGGAAAATGGTAATTTTCATTTATCCCAGGGCTCACAAGCTTTATCTCTCAATCTCACACTTTTCCTGGGCCCCACAAACTTTTACATCTCATCATTACCTAATTTACCTCTACTTTCAATCTTTACCCCCTTACCCTCAATTCCTACCTCCAATTCCATTTCTCAATTCCATCCAACCAAACGGACTCAGGCAAAAATGACATCTTTGTTAACTCATTAACATTTCTGTTAAGTGGACCCCATTTTATTATTTTTAAATGATTTTTTTGGGAAACAAAAGTCCCACTGCACCCTTCAAAAATATATTTTTGAAATGATTTTTATACTTTTTTTAAAAAACATAAGAAAATTATCAAAGTGGGGTCTATTTTTTTATCCATGATCAAGGTATCCCCTCACTCGACAAGTGAGAGACTAATCCTCCGCTGATTTGTAGGCACCTCAAAGGGTGGGACAACTGGCTTGGGAGATTTAATGTTTCTCCATACTGATAAACTCCATAATTTCACATATTCCATCTCAATTTCTCTTGAGTGTACATGATTTTTGGTGGTAAATAATTAAGAAAGATATGAATACACATATATAAGAGTAAAAATTGAAAGATGAATATTTTGGTGAAATTTTGAGTTATATGTGTGTGAAATGGATTTTTGAAGTTCATCAACCCTCTTTCTCTTTTGTAGGAAGAGGTGGACAAGTGAAAAAGGGCTAAAGAAAACATAGGACAAGCTAAGCAAGGGACAAAAGAGCAAAAAGGAAAATTTCTCATGGCTGTTCGTTGAGCTTTCGTTGCCAAACAAAGGCACGACGAATGATGTTTCTTCCCTGCCTCTGATCTGTTCGTTGAGCATTCGTCGTGCAACTAATAGGCGACGAACAAAAACTGAAACTCTGCGTTTTGAGTGGGTTGAAACGAAAATTCAGATGCAAATAAATGGGGAAATCGAATCAAAACAGGGGGACCGACTTCTTGGAGTTCGAGGGCAACAAAAACACATTCCTCTTGGTTCTTTGGCTTGGGATTTGCTTGGAGTTTGAAGATTTGAAGCTAGGGAGTTTGGTGGAGAGCATTAAAGACATTTAAAGCTTCTCCATTTTGGTTTCCTCTTCATTTTCTTCTTCCTATTTTGTGAGCATTTATGACTCTTTACTCATTTTGGTATTGTAGTTCATATTTGATTATGAGTAGCTAAATCCATTTATCTAGGATTATTTTGAACCCTTGTATGGAGTAACTCTTTAAACCCCTATCCTTTTGTGATTAATGTATATATATGTGTTTATTTTACTCTAGCCCTAATGCCTCTAAGTGATTGATCACCATTTAGTTGATTTGTTCATTTGACTTATGACTTGAGAGAGCTAGGTTAAGTGTAGAACTTGAGTAAAATAGTGTGAGAACTTGAAGTTTGCATGACAAATGAATGGTTTTGTTAATAAGATAGACATATACTTATTAGCCTCACATAGCCACATTAGGGTTGAAACTTAGAAATTGGGTTTTATTAATTGTGACAAGAGATTGCATGATTAATGGAATTAAACACTTGTTCTTGACTCGACGGAGCGTTTACAAGTATTCTAGAACCCTAGGTTAACACATATATAAACATTAAAGCAATTAGGAGAGGAGTTGATTAAAGGTTACAAGAGACAAGGGGGATAAATAATCCTAGATGTCAATTAATCCTTGAAAAAAACAAAAATATTTGATATCATTTTACCATTTTAGTTTTAGCAAATAGCTTACTTGTTTGACCTTCAAATCATGTTATGGTTAGCTCAACTTAATTTAATCACCAAACCTCTTGTTTGACCGGATTTGTATCCCAATCCTCGTGGGAACGATCTTTACTTTCACTTTATTACTTGGCGCGACCCGTGCATTTGCGGTGCGAACAAGTTTTTGGCGCCGTTGCCTGGGATTTGGAAACAAATCCCTTGGTCAACCCCAGCCTTAGTTATTAAATTTCGATGGAGCATAATATATATATATAATTAATTTTTCTTTTCTTTGTTTACTAATACTTTTGTTAGTACAATACTTGCCTTTTGTGTTGTTCTTCCTCTAGTTGTCCTACAGATTTAATTTATGCAACCAGTGCATCCGGAAGGTTTGGAGGTAGTTCTGGATTTAGAAAACTTCTTTGACGCGACCGACACTGAGTGTGAAACTATGGCTGAGGATGAGTATGACCGGGCTACTGTAAATGACTTTGCTAGCAGAAATATGGGTGGTATTCAGTCTTGTATCAGGATGTCTGAGATGCAAGCTCATACTTTTGAAATTAAGCCAGTCATGATAACGATGCTTCAGTTGCATGGCATGTTCCATGGTCTTTATAATGAAGATGCAAACAAGCACCTGTTGTATTTCTTGAAAGTGTGTAACTCTTTTAAGCAGAATGGAGTTCCTGAAGATGTTTTGCGACTGAGGTTGTTCCCTTTTTCTTTGCAAGGGAAAGCTAGGGAATGGTTTGATAATTTGCCAGAGGGGTTTATCAATTCCTGGAATGCTCTTGAAAGTAAATTCAGAGCGTGGTTCTTTTCTGATGATAAGTCGGTTGAAGCTAGAGATGTGTTTCTGAGTTTCAAGCAATATCCTGATGAGCATCTCTATGCCGCTTGGGAGAGATATAAGATGTTAATGAAGCAGTGCCCCAATCATGGGTAGATAAATGGGTCATCATCCAGATTTTCTGTAACCGCCTTAATCCTCAACCCAAGGCTATGGTTGATTCAATGACAAATGGAGGATACAGAAATGTCCCGGTCAATGAAGTGTTCCGATTGCTTGATCAGCTGGCTGCTAATAATTCTCACGGTACAGACAGGCGTTCACAACCTCTTCCTACTTCAAAGGAAGATGTCACTTCTTCCTCACAAATGGCTACTATTCTATCTGCTATAAACAAACGTTTTGATGTGCTTGAATCGCAGATGCAGAGAAGTAAATCTCAAGGTGTTCATTTTGTGCATACTACCCCAACTGTGTGTGATCAATGTGAAGAGGTTCATCTCCCAGACCATTATCCTCTTTATATGGCTTCTGAGTCTGTGAACTATATGGGGAAGTTTCAGAATCCTAACAACAACCCTTACTCCAACACTTATAATCTAGGGTGGAGGAATCACCCAGACTTTTCATGGAGTCAAGGGCAAGCTTTGAATCCTTCTTCTTCGGGTGTCAAGCTTTCACACCCACAGGGTTTTCAATGTCAAACTAAGCAAATACCTCATAAAGAAGAAGAATCTAAAGTGGAGAAGATGTTTGCACAAATCTTGGCAGGGCAAGAAGCTGCGAGAATTCAGAATGATACTAGGCACGCGGGTCATGACGCCTCCATTAAGAATCTTGAGATACAAATGGGGCAACTCGCATCTCAATTAAACACTATGGCAACTCATATGTCAAGAGAAAATCTCCCAAGTGACACAATTCCTAATCCAAGGAACAGGGGCCAAGAAGAATGCAAGGTGATCACTCTAAGGAGTGGGAAACGAGTTGATAATGAGCCTAAGCCTCAAGGAGTTAACAAGGAATCTCAAAGTGATATTGTTTTTGATGAAAAAGCCAAAGTTGATGAAAATGTTTCTGCGAAGAAAAATGTTGTTGAGAGCAAAGACAAAGTGCAACATAAGGATGGTGGTGATGACAAGGCGAAACCACATGAGGCAAAGCCAAAATATGTGTCTCCTCCTCCTTTTCCTCAAAGACTCAAAAAGTACCAGGATGATGGACAATTCAAGAAATTCTTAGAAATGTTCAAACAATTGCATATCAACATTCTGTTTGCCGAAGCACTTGAGCAGATGCCTAAATATGCGAAGTTCTTGAAAGATGTGTTGTCCAAGAAGAGGAGGTTTAGTGAATTTGAAACTGTTGCTTTGACTGAAGATTGTAGTGTTATTCTACAAAGAAAGCTTCCTCCTAAGTTGAAAGATCCTGGGAGTTTCAACATTCCATGTAACATTGGGAATAACTTCAAAGGAAAAGCTCTTTGTGATTTGAGGGCAAGTGTTAACTTGATGCCCTCTGCTGTTTTTAATCGATTAGGCTTAGGAGAGGCAAGGCCTACTACTGTGACACTACTCCTTGCTGATAGGAGTGTATCTCATCCTAGAGGGGTCATTGAAAATGTCTTGGTAAAAGTAGACCAGTTCATATTTCCAGCTGACTTTATTGTTGTTGATTGCGAAGTGGATTGGAACATTCCAATCATACTTGGGTGGTCATTCCTTGCTACTGCTAGAACCTTGATAGATGTGGAAAAAGGTGAAATCACTTTAAGGGTCAATGATGAGAAAGTGAGTTTCAACATGAACCAATTAAAGTTCCCATATGATTCTCCTCAATATGCATTTGTGGATGTACTTGATTGTACTCATCAAGAAAAGTCTTATTCTTCATTGGTTAAAAATCCCTCGGAAGCATTGTCAAAGGAAGAAAAAGGTGTTGAAGATGTTCATGGTAAAGAATCAATGAGAGTATGTGCTATGGATACTTATGGTCATGCAAGGTTCAAGCCTTTTAGTCCATTAGATGTATCCAATGCATTAGACACTCCTTTGCGGCAGTCATCCAGTAAAGATCCTTCAATCTTGGAGTTGAAACTACCTTCTCCTCAATGTGATGAATTAGAAAAATGTGGTCTCAATGCTAGTGAGATTTCGGAGCATGACAAAGCAAAAACTAAGTGGTTCAATGACAATAAAGCTCTTTCAAAGTCCTTTGAACTTGGTCAAAAGGTGTTCTTGTACAATTGTAAGATCAAATTGTTTTCAAGAAAGTTGAAGTTTCGTTGGTCTGGCCCGTTCACTGTTGTTCAAGTTTCAAACTTTAATGATGTGGAGCTAGAAAATGAAAAAGGTGAAAGATTCAAGTGAGTGGGTACCGGTTAAAGCATTATTGGAGTGGTGAGATAGATTATGCATCGGTCTCGCTACCCCTCTCTGATCCTACTTGAAGCAGCGGAGAGTCTAGCTAAAGACTATAAATTAAGCGTTTCTTGGGAGGCAACCCAAGTTCTTGCTCTCTTCTTTAGTTTTTAATTTTTCTAGATATTTTATTTTAGTTTGGTGGATTTGCACTTGTTGTTTCTTTTTGTAGGAAGAAAAGTCCCCTCTGATATTTGAGATGCTTTTGGAGATGACATGCTGGAGCTTACGGTTTTGAAAGTAAAGAAGAAGTCTACAAGGGGGAGTACCTCTTAAACTTCACTTTATATTCAATATTAAGCATTGTCATAGTTAATTGAATGATTGATCTGTGGAGAGCTGAATTTCTGAATATTGGTTCATGCCAATTGATCATTTTGCATTTACTGAGCTGCTGGTGAATATTCATGTTGGATGTATTGATTTGGTGCTCATGTTGTTATTGTGAATCATTGTTGGTGTGTGTATGCATTTTTCTCTGTGTGTGGCCTTGGTTTGCTGTAGCTGGAATGGTGAAAGTGAGTTGCATAATTTGTGCATTGTTTGTCATGAAAGGGCACATCTTGATGAATGAATTTTTGAGTGTGTGAATTTTGGCTTATTAGTCAATGTGGATAAATTGTGAGTGTTAAGCACATTTTGATAGATATAGATCATGAGCATTTGTGTGATTTGAGCATTAAGTGAACAAAGAATTTTTGGTGTTGAATGGTGATGAAATTGAGTGAGGAATTGGGTGATTTTGATGTCAATATAGGGGTGGTTAATTTTGGTCAAGTCTGCAAAATTCTGCAGAATTATGCAGAAAACATCTGATATTCGTCGTGTATTGGTTGCATAACGAAGCCACAACAAACTCAATTCTTATTTGTTTCAATATTGGTGTGTTCGTTGTGTATTTGTTGGGCGACGAAGACTTGACGAAGAGAATTCTTCTCTGCCACTCTCTCTCCTCAATTCATGTCTTACACACACATATATAAAAAAAATAAATCAAAATAAAATTAAAACCTAAATCAAATTCTACATCTCACTCTCCTTCCTCCTTCCATCGGCTTTCACTAAATCACCATTCTCACCACCACCCACACCATCGGCCACCCTCCATCCGCCGCTCTCTCACCACCGGCCAGCCACTCCGCCCACCGAACACCACCGTTCTGAACTCTCATCCTCTTCTTTCTTCGTTTTCTCTTCTCCGTTCTCTGTCTGCACCCACATCACACCACCACATCTCTAACCACCTTCCCCCTTCGTCAATCTTTCACTCCGGCCAGCCACTCCCTCCGTCACTCTCTTTCTTTTCCAAACCTCACACCGCCTACACACCCTCAAGCAGCCGCCGTCAATCACCCAATCCTACTCTCTCTTTGCCGTTGAAAGCTCCATCACTCCCCACATCGTCGGCTAACCAGCACCGCCGTCGCCTCCGCCGTCACTTGCTTCTGCATCTCCCACCACACATCATCAGCTTCATCTTTGTCTCAAAAAGTCTGATCTGCAAATTTCACTCTTACTTATTGCCTTCTCCATCTCTTTTCGAAAATTGGTACTTCCCTCTACTTGCTTTGATTTCTATTTACTTATTTAGATAGGTTATTAGAGTAGTTAGTTCAAAATAATGTAGAAATTTTTGAGGATTTTTGAAAGGGTTTTATAGAGAGTAGCATTGTGAGAATGGAATCAACTTGTATACCTGCTTGGGGCTGGATAGTGAAATTTGAATTGTTTGGACTAAGGCTGCGATTTGGACTGAGCGTACTGGTTTAATTAGGACTGAACTGAAATGGGTATGCATGTTATGTGAGGGAAATGCTTGTTATTGGCTTTGTGGTTTTGGGTAAGCTGTAGCATATCATTATTGGTGAGCCTTAACTGATTGAGACTTTAACTGAGCTTGGCCAGGTCTGATTGAAGTGTAGAAAGCCTTAGTTTGATGTTTTGAACTTGAATTTCAATCTTTGAGAGAGAGAATGATACTTAAGGCTGTTTTGGCACTATCTATATCCCTTAGCCTATGTTTGCAAACTGGATTTGTTGTGCGGTTGTCTCTGGGAGTGATGTATGTCATTGGTGTTTGGATTTCTAATATCATATTATTTCTTATTGTCTAAGAACTTGAGTGAATAAATTCTGCCCATTATAAAAGAAAAAAAATGGTTCAACCTTTTCAAATAAATTTGATGCTCAAGTTCTTTCATAATGAGAATTATTGTGATATTATTTGTCAATTGAGTCTTCACCAATAAATTGGAAATGATAGTGGGGCTTAGAGAGAGCATTGAATTTGAGGAAATACCACTTGGTCAGTTTAGTTCAAGTTTGGGGGAGCTATGCATTTAGATGCCACAAGCATTGTTTTGTGAGATATTTTGACATGCAGGTTATGAGCTATTCGTTGCTCAAACTGGTTGGGGTCATTGATGACCCTTATTTTGTGCATGTGCCTTTGTTTATGATATTAATGTTATATGCAGGCTTTTTGAACGTTTCATCTCATAGCTGATTTTAGCTTGGCCCGTTTCCTTTCTTATTTGACAGTGAGGACACTGTATGGTTTAAGTTTGGGGGAAGGAATGTGGTCATCTGACACTTTATCTGACACTTTTGAGCATGCTTGAACTTTTTGAGAAGTTGTGAATAAATTGTTACTTGTGAATAATAAGTGCACAGGGAATTTTTTTTTTTGACTTTGCTGTGATGATGAATGTGTGATATTTTGTCCAAACTAAAGTTGTTGCATTTTTTTTAAAGAAAATTTGACCATGAGTTATCTTGAAAAGATGTATGAAAGTCCAATGATAGGAATAAGTTGTTTGACTAAAGGGTATATAGAAGGTGAACTTATATGCTTTGCTGAGTGAATTGTGGTGTTAAGGCAAATCTCTCATTAATTCTCTTGAACAACTTAAGCACTTATGGAGTTAGAGTAATTGGATGATGGATTTTGTGAAGGAAAAATGTAATAAACTGATGTATGTGTTTTCTCTCACTTGATAATTTCAAAATTCTTTTTGGAAAATTCACATTCTTGACAGGTTGCACATAAGTTTGAAAAATGATTGAGGCCATCATTAAATGCGATTGAGCCTTTCAAGCCATCCTTGACAATTTTTTATCCCATTTGCACCCTCTTTGAGCCTTTTAATGAAAAACCATGATGATTTTCTTTTGCAACCTACATTGGACCTAACCCTTACAGCCCGAAAAACCATGAACTACCTGAATCTTGAGATAATTGACATTTCAATAGTAGTGAAGATTGGTATGGCTGATAAAAGTGTGTGCAAATGTAAAAACATGTGTGGGAAGGGAAATGGTGGCTATGAAAAGGAAAATTTTGTACTCCTAAGTTGAAAAAAAGGAAAGAAAGTGAATTGAAAAAAAAAGAATGAAAAAGAAGAAAAGAAAGAAGTATAAAAAAATGAAAATAAAACTAGGAGTACAAATAATCAAAATTGAGATAAGTTTGGGGGAATTTTATGTTTCTTGAAAGAGAATTTTATGAAAGAGTGACTATGATGAAATGTTTTCATTTATTTCAAGATATTTGAACTCCTTTATCTCATTCTTTCAATTAACCAAACACTTAAACCCCTGGCCCCATTACAAGCTTTAAAAGCCCTCTTGATTTTAACTTCATGTGCTACAAGTTGAAAGTGGGAAGAGAAGAAAAGAGTGGAGAAATTTGAAGAGTGAGAGTCTATACATACATTGGAGTTTTACAAAGGACCCGAGAAAAATCTTGAAAATTTTCTTTAACTCCATCACACACACTAGTTCAAAGATTATGGAGAGCTTGTTTTTAACATCATGAGTCATTCATTCTGCATATAATTCATGCATTCTATTTATCAAGTAGGAAGAACAACATATGAGGACAAGTAATTCAATTGAATTAGGGATAACATGTGGTCAAAGTACAATAATTTCTGAATTGCTTGAGGACAAGCAAGGACTTAAGTTTGGGGGAGTGATAAACTCCATAATTTCACATATTCCATCTCAATTTCTCTTGAGTGTACATGATTTTTGGTGGTAAATAATTAAGAAAGATATGAATACACATATATAAGAGTAAAAATTGAAAGATGAATATTTTGGTGAAATTTGGAGTTATATGTGTGTGAAATGGATTTTTGAAGTTCATCAACCCCCTTTCTCTTTTGTAGGAAGAGGTGGACAAGTGAAAAAGGGCTAAAGAAAACATAGGACAAGCTAAGCAAGGGACAAAAGTGCAAAAAGGAAAATTTCTCATGGCTGTTCGTTGAGCTTTCGTTGCCAAACAAAGGCACGACGCATGATGTTTCTTCCCTGCCTCTGATCTGTTCGTTGAGCATTCGTCGTGCAACTAACAGGCGACGAACAAAAACTGAAACTCTGCGTTTTGAGTGGGCTGAAACGAAAATTCAGATGCAAATAAATGGGGAACTCGAATCAAAACAGGGGGGCCGACTTCTTGGAGTTCGAGGGCAACAAAAACACATTCCTCTTGGTTCTTTGGCTTGGGATTTGCTTGGGGTTTGAAGATTTGAAGCTAGGGAGTTTGGTGGAGAGCATTAAAGACATTTAAAGCTTCTCCATTTTGGTTTCCTCTTCATTTTCTTCTTCCTATTTTGTGAGCATTTATGACTCTTTACTCATTTTGGTATTGTAGTTCATATTTGATTATGAGTAGCTAAATCCATTTATCTAGGATTATTTTGAACCCTTGTATGGAGTAACTCTTTAAACCCCTATCCTTTTGTGATTAATGTATATATATGTGTTTATTTTACTCTAGCCCTAATGCCTCTAAGTGATTGATCACATTTAGTTGATTTTTTCATTTGACTTATGACTTGAGAGAGCTAGGTTAAGTATAGAACTTGAGTAAAATAGTGTGAGAACTTGAAGTTTGCATGACAAATGAATGGTTTTGTTAATAAGATAGACATATACTTATTAGCCTCACATAGCCACATTAGGGTTGAAACTTAGAAATTGAGTTTTATTAATTGTGACAAGAGATTGCATGATTAATGGAATTAAACACTTGTTCTTGACTCGACGGAGCGTTTACAAGTATTCTAGAACCCTAGGTTAACACATATATAAACATTAAAGCAATTAGGAGAGGAGTTGATTAAAGGTTACAAGAGACAAGTAGGATAAATAATCCTAGATGTCAATTAATCCTTGAAAAAAACAAAAATATTTGATATCATTTTACCATTTTAGTTTTAGCAAATAGCTTACTTGTTTGACCTTCAAATCATGTTATGGTTAGCTCAACTTAATTTAATCACCAAACCTCTTGTTTGACCGGATTTGTATCCCAATCTTCGTGGGAACGATCTTTACTTTCACTTTATTACTTGGCGCGACCCGTGCACTTGCGGTGCGAACACATACCCAATGCCAGGGATTGAACCCCAGACAATTGGTTAAGGGTGAATGAGTCCTTGCCACTCAACCACACACCCCAGGTTAAAGTGGGGTCTATTTAATGAAAATATTAATGGGCAGTTTTAAACCACAAAATACATTCTGCATGCACATTGGAGAAAAATATGTGGTTCTTTTGACCCCTTTCCCTGTACTTATTCTACCTTCAAAATTGCATATTAAAATGAGTTGAATAATCAAAGAAACACATCCATGTACTAGCCTACCCATTCCTATCATCAAGCCCTAAAAAATAATCAACAAGAGTAACCCAGAATCACAAAACTAGACCTAAAAATAACGAGACGCATTTAAAAAGTTTCCCATGCATATGTTCTTTAGCCTGATCAAAAATCGCCAATTATTAGTACCAGCCACCATTTATTTCACATCCACTGGTGGGGATACTTCTATAACTCAAACATTACAATCAAGGATGAAAAACTTGTCCAACTCATTCCAACCATAAATCCTGAGGCGGGTTTGAATGGGATCGCAGATGGAGGCTGAGCGCAATTTGGTGGTGTGAAGTAGAAAACGTCGTGGGGGACCAGTTCTGAAGTAGTCCAAACATTTGTGTTCATCCGTGATCTCATGATAATAATTAATAAACGAACCGAGAAACTTTTACTTCTAACCAGTACTAGTAGCAGCCACAGCCACAGCCACAAAATACGTAAGGAGAGACAAACACATAGAAGTGAAATAGAATGAGTGGTTCCTCCTTTTTTTGATACAACACTGTATAAAAGCAACAGCCCCAATATGATGATATATATGAGCCAAACACGTGTATTGCATAATCGTTCGGATAAAGACTAATGCTTCCTTGTCTTTAAAAATAAGAGTAGTTGGGATAAATAGTGCAGTTCTCGCTATTCGTGATGAACACACGTTATGAGAAAATTCTAGATATTTTACCAACATGTATTTTTTCATTTATCAACTTACTAATTGCATCAAATTCTTATTTTATGGTACCAATATCATATAATATTTTACTATTTGTATTAAAAAAATCATTTTCAAATCATTTTTCCTAATTATTAAAAATCCAGCAGAATTTATTTATATATATGTGCTGCATTATTAGTGATTTTCTGTAATAGCAAACATTATTGTCTTATAAAATACATGACGACAATTCACGAGGCTAATTACCAATAAGATAAAATTATTTGAGAAAACATGATAAATATGAAATATAACATTCATAAAATACGTGTTTGTACAAAAACCAACCATACAACTAACAAAGTTTTGTCCAGTACGTTGAAAAAGAGTTTGGCTTATAATTAAAAAGTTGAGTTCAAATCTCACCCATGATGAGTATGTTGGCCATGATTTATAAATATTCCTATTCCTATTATATTTATGTTATTAAGACTGTATGCCCGGCTCTAATGAGTTATCGTCACTACTATAGAAAATGTCTTTAGAAGCGAGCTTTCTATGTGAAGCGCAGGTAAATAATTACATGTTCTTAAAGCACTTCCAAAGATGAAGAAAATGTATTTATTTTTTAACGTATCTTTTCATCATGCACTAAAATAATTACAAAACCGCTTCTTTGCGTGAGCTTTTAGAAGCACATCAAGTTTTTTATTACATAGGAAATAATCAAAAACTTGATGCTACCAAAAATTCCGCAAGTGTACGGATTGTGAAAATAGTAAAATGGTAGTTTAAGGTCGATCCCACAGAGACTCAAACAATTAATAGCTAAGCATTAAATCTCCTATTTTAGTTCAAAATTGATTTTCTTTACCTAAGATATAAGAAAATAAAATAAAACAAAATATTCACACAGAAAATTCACGAGTTAAAAGAACAACTTGAGCCACTAATCCCTTATTGGTTCCTTAGATTTTCTTCCCACTAAATCAACTGTGAATGTGAATTAATTTAACTAGCTAATCTAAAGTAGTACTGTCTATAAATGTCTTTCGGTCCACTTATATTCTTACCTAATGTCTTACTATAATTTACTAGGTCTAATGTATACATGTACTGCTCTAATGTGACTATGTAGGGCTTCTATGTCTATCATAGTTGCAAATTAGATTAAAAATAAAAATCAAATCGTACACTATTTAATCGCATGGTCTATTTGAAATTCCCTCTTTTGAGTCCAATTCTAAATTCACTAAACATGTCTAATGCTGATCAAACACTAAACAGTTACTCAATAATAACAAGATTAAATAAACCAAATCAAATTAATTAAACATAACTAAATAGTGGGAAATAAAATATTTAAGTTACCAACAAGTTCATAGCTTATAAAAGAAAATGAGCCACACATGAGCTCTTCAAATCAATCCCAACAAACATTCAAATAATTAAATTTGTAGATCCTTGTGTGTCCACCAAAAGACAAAACGCCTCAAGCTTCTTCTTTCGTCTTTTTGTGCGCAAGTCCCAGCGTATGTATTCTTCTCTTTTCTTCCTCTCGCGTGAGTACCTCCCTGTCGTCCTTGCGTGTGTAGGTTGTAATTCAATAATCTCCCCAAGCTGCCGTAGCCGTCTTGCTTTTCCTTTCTCTTTATCGTCAATCCCCTCTTAATGTTTAGGCTTTAGAAAATAGGAAGAATTATGTCCAGCCTCTCTCCTCATCAGTTGCATGTGTGTATATATAATAAAACAGCCTCAAACTATATTGCATTTGCTTTACATGTTAAGCTCCTTTTTCTTTCTCTTTATTTTCTTTTTTTAAAATTTGTATTCATGAAGAGAAGGAAATAGAAAATAATTAAAACACTTCAATCACACAATTACATTAATATGAAACTTCCCTTTAAAATATTTAATTTGAATGTTTGTTGGGATTGATTTAATTTGTCTTATAAAAGAAAATAGCATGGGCTCTCTTTGGGAGTGCTTAAAGCACTTCAAAAGGCTTAGAATAGCCTTTGGAAGGGCTCAAAGCGAAAGGCTTGTAGCCTTTAGAAGCACTTTCAAAGCCTACAAATTGATACAAAAACTTAATTTATGTATCATAGTTCTTAGACAAAAATTATTTGAATATATTTTGAAAGAAAAATAGCATGAGCTTCCATGAAAAACACTTAAAGTGCTCACAAAATTTAACTCAAATGTTAATCTCTCCTATCAAGGACAATTCTAAATACATTATAAACATGAATTGATATAAAAAATTAATTTATACATTATAGTTGTGAGATATAAATTGTTTAAATATATTCCTTAAAAAATACCATGGACTCCTTTTAGAAGCGCTAAAAGCGCTTCCGAAGGCTAGATGTAATTTGGTCAATTTTTTAAAAACAGGATTTTGTTAAGGGCAAAGGTGCACCCACTAGCATGGTAATTTTAAGGGTGTAAATTTGACACTAATAATTTAAATGAGACACCTAGCAGTATGATAATTTCTAAAAGCGGCACATCAATTAGCATGGGAAAACTTTTAACTTCAATGCAAGAAAAAATAAATTTGCCTCATTTTAAGTTACAAGTGCCAAATTTGCACCATCAAAATTAGCATACTACTCGATGCATCTTTAAGAAATTATCATGCCGCTCAATGCACATTTGCACTTTTATTAAATTTTACATTGAATATATATTGCAAACTACTCCCTCCGTTCCTAAATATAAGAGCACTTTGACTTTTTTGGAGAATCCTAAGAAAGCAAAATGAACAATTTAATTGTAACATATTTTAAATATTATTAGATCATATGTATGTTCATAAGTCAAATAAACTAGTTTAGTGAAAAAATTTGGGAAAATCAATTTTTAATTACCCTATTTTGCTTTCTTAGATTCTCTAAAAAAGTCAAAGTGCTCTTATATTTAGGAACGAAGGGAGTATTTTAATTGTTTCAAATGTTATTTTCTCCAGTTTTGTACTTTTACAGCTACATAAATTAATTCATAAACTTTATTCATAAGTTTATAAAAAAATTTAAATGATTGTTTGCATCTTTGCTCACACATAATTTATTCATAATAGATATATAAATTGATAAAAAAACTTAATTTACACATTATAATTCTTAGATATAAATTGGTTGAATATATATTTTTTTAATAAAACATGGGATCCCTTTGGAAGCGCTTTCAAGGGCTTATTGTAGCCTTCAATCGCATCCAAATGCTACATTTAATGTGGTTAAAGTTTTAAAAACAGATTTTGCTAAATGCTACATTTAAGATATTAAAAAATGGGTAAATGTACAAAAATGATAACGAACTATTATGCTAGGAGCACTTAAGGGAAAAAATGTTTCCGGTTTCAACTCTGGGAATGAAGAATAAATTTCGTTTCAATTTAAGTAACATCGTTAAGTTTGACTGACGTTGACCGTTAAAAGCTGACGTAGCAGGGAAAATAAAATTTTATGCTGACGTGACACACTCATGTGGCAATAATTTTTCTGAAAGTGTGGGAACCACATTGTTTAAATTACAAAATAATGAAAACACCCCCCCCAGACACTTCCCCAAATATCTCCATTCCACGCCCCCACCCAAACATCTTTCGTCCTCCACCCCCGAATCATCTTCACACCCCTGGCGCACCCTCACCACACACACACCCCACCCCACCCACCATCTTTTTGGTGAGGAAAACTAATTAGAGTGTCAGTGTAGTGTTGTAGCTAGGGATTGGGAAGGAATGATGGATGATATAAAAATGATGATGGATGATGTAATATTAATGAATTCATGGATAGTGAAGGGAACGATGACGATGACACACTCGTACACAGGAGACCAGAGGTTGTTGGACACATCCCACAGGGACCTGAGAAGGGCCCGGGTGGCGACGCTGAACATAGTGCCGACGAGCATGGGAGCAGCGAAGGCGGTGTGGCTGATGTCGTCGAAGCTGAAGGGCCGGGAAGCTGAACGAAAAAGCGCTGAGGGTGCCGATGCCGAACGTGTCGGTGGTGGACATGATGGTAAAGGTTTGTGGGTGGTGGGTGGCGTTATGAGGTTTTTTTTTAATTTAAATATGTGGGTCCCACACATTCAAAAAAGTATTGTCACATGAGTGCGCTACGTCAGCATAAAATTTTATCTTCCCCACCACGTCAGCTTTTAACAGTCAATGTCAGTCCAATATAACGGTGTTACCTAAATTCAAACGAAATTTATTCTTCATTCCTAGATTGAGACCGAAAACATTTTTCCACCTGAGTACTCCTACCGTAATAGTTCGTTACCATTTATGTACCATTCCCTTAAAAAAATTTTGTTTCAAATGATAATTTCTCCAATCTTGGCCATTTCCAAATACATTAATTGATTGGTAAACTTAATTCATAAGTTTAGAAAAAAATTACTTGTTTGCATCTTTTCTCTATATAAATCTATTCATAATACTCCCTCCATTCCTAAATATAAGATCACTTTGGGGATGTGGATAAGTTCCTAAATATAAGATCACTTTCTATTTTATCTCAAGTTTTTCCCAAATTACCCCTATACTTCTTTTAAAAAAAAAATTACTCCCTCCAACAAATCCATCGCATCTCTCGCATGATAGATACTCTTCACTTTCTCCTCACACAGCTTCTTCCTCAACAGAGTAAATCACAGATCTCATAATCCATCACCGCCCTGCGTGGCCGAAAGTTATGATTTTGAAGATGCTTGCTTGATTTCTTCATGGCGGTGAAGTGAGAAACTAAGAATCATCGTGAAAGAGAATGGAGTTAATGGAATTATGATTTCACCTGTTTTTGTAATTTAGGAATTTTCGCATCCTTAGCGACTTTGATGTTCAATTGCGTTGGTTCAATTGTATTTCATTCATCTGCTATTCTATGTTTTAACCTTGATCTTAGAATCCATCAATGACTAGAGTTTGTAGAAGACGATGGAATTGAAGGTGAAAGAGGAAGAATCGTTGTGTTAAGGCTCCAGAGCGAGGCCTCACTCAGCTTTCAATCTGGAGAGATGATGACCCCTATTTGTCTTTTATATTTCAATGAGGGTATTTTGGGAAGATCATGTAATTTAAGTGTTTTCCTTAATCTCTTCAAATTAACTTAAGTGATCTTATATTTAGGTACGAAGGGAGTATATACATAAAATAACATATAATCTAACAATACACAAAATAAGTTATAATTTGGAGAGTGGACTTTATTCCTAAATAGGAGTATAAGACCTCAATCTATTTTTCACCAACCTTAGCTTTTCCTAAATTATCTCTATTGATCCTCTTCAATTATAAATAGTCAAGAGAGTGAGTAAGGAAATAAAGGTAGATATAAAGTTGGGGTTTTGGGTAATATCATGTCACTTCAACTAATTTAACTAACATCATTAATACAATTAAATTAGATACTTAGCTCTTATACTTACAAAGAGAAGGAGCTATTTACTCCGCTTCTTTAATTTTTCAATAAAAAAGGTTAATTAGCTGTTATATTTGCATATTCCATCTTTGACAGGATCATGTAATATTTATAATAAACATGAAAAATCCAAAATATCTATAAAAAGTGTAAGAGTGATTTGTAGTCCTACTGATCCCAATTCCTTGTTCACCACTTAGATGAGAAAAATGTTCTCGTCATCGGTATAAATTGTTAGATCAAATTTGGATGGTTAGATTTGCTTTAATTTGCTTTTATATCTTGAATAACTTTTTATTTTAATATATATAAAATGTGAAATAAAGATTATCTACAACTATCATTCAACAAAAAATGAGTCAATCACTTTAAAATCAACAAATTATTACAAATTTTAATGTGCATTAAGCTGTTGATATCAAAATTTGAAGGGTTTAAATTTCACCACAATTATGAGAAAGTACTTTCTCATTAGTATGATGAACATGGAACAAAGATCCACAGTCCTGCAGGGGTGAGAAGAAACATTCGTTTTTTCCTTAAGAAGAAACGTGACACATTCGTTTTCCCCCAACCACATAAAAGAAAAGTCATCGAACAAAACTAACAGTAATTATCTCAAATACTGGTTTTCAACCCACAGCCGTTCATCATCTTTAACAATATGAGTTCATAAAAAATCAACACCCTCACTAACCGTTATAAATACAACCCAACCTCCTAACCCTTTTGCATCAATAATTCCTCCCTCCTTTTTGATAAAACACTCAGTCTAATAAACATGTTGCCACCTCTGTTGCCCTCCCATCCATTTCTTCTTCTAGTCACATATGTCATCTTCACGCTATCACTTCTTTCACTACTATTATCTCACATCAAACCAGCTAAAGGTAGCCGGAAACAACCGCCGGGCCCACCAGCTTGGCCGGTCATCGGAAACCTCCACATGTTGGGTGCCCTACCCCACCGTTCCCTTCACTTTCTGGCCAAACGGTACGGTCCCATCATGTCCCTCAGGCTAGGGCACGGGACTGTCATTGCCATCTCTTCGCCTGAAGCCGCCGAGCTTTTCCTGAAGACACACGACGTAGTTTTCGCCAGCAGGCCAAAGACTCAAGTGTCGGAGGCGGTTTCTTATGGCTCAAAGGGAATGGCTTTCTCTGAATATGGCCCTTATTGGCGTAACGTGAGGAAGCTTTGTACTTTGCAGCTTTTAAGTGCGTCAAAAGTGGAGATGTTTGGTCCCATAAGGAAGGAGGAGTTGGGAGAGGCGGTGGAGTCGTTCAAGAAGTTGGCGGCGGCGCGTGAGGTGGTGGATGTGAGTGAGAAGGTGGGGGAGGTTATAGAGAACATCATATATAGAATCATGTTGGGACGAAAGAGGGATGATAGGTTTGATGTGAAGAGAATCGTTCAAGAGACGTTAACCTTGGCGGGAGCTTTCAATATTGCTGATTTCTTGCCTTTCTTACTCCCATTTGATATTCAGGTACGTACTTCAGTACTCGTATTTCTTTTTTAGTTAGATTCTACTTTTTGGTCATTTAAAGTGTGAGATGGAGAGAGAAAGTTTGTGGACCCCAGGATATATGTAAATGTCCAAAATGTTCCCCACTTTCCTCACTTTCCATTTCCCACCTACTTTCCATGGGCAACCAAACGGACCCCTAGTGTATTTTAGTTACATAACTTTGAAACAAGATCTATTAGCCCCTTTTTTTGTTTATAACATTAGTTTCTATGATTTGAAATAGTTTATTTAACAAATTTAAACGAAAATTTTCTAGTTACATATTGACAAAAAAATAACTAGAGTCATATCCTCTACATACTTGGATCGGAGTACATGGAATATTTACAAAATATATTTAAATTAAAAAATTTTGATTAATCCATTTCATATTGTCAAAAGTTATCATTTTTTATTTGCATTTTGATAACTATAAAACATCCTTTAGATTTGTTATGTTGATAACAATTTTCTGTTCAGCTAAACTAATAGCATTTTAAAATAGTTTATACTCACAGTTTATCTTCATATTTTACTATACCGATTACTCATTTGGGACCTATGCAAGAGATCAAATAATGAAATAATATAAATTAAGAAAGTAGTAGTTAAAAATGATAAATATATCACAAATAATTTCTTTTTCGAGTTTGCCCTTATTTATTATGGATATACTTATATATACACACACAAGTATATATAATTAGTTGACTGTGAATAAAATGTCAAGAAATAATCGTGATGGAAAACAATGATATTTTGACAAATCTAAACAAACACTTAAGAAACGTGACAAACACGTTCAAATAAATTTGGAGCTATTATATAAAGATAGGGTGAGTATTATTGTATACATTTAATGAGAATGACTTTGTGAAGTTAGTTTCAAACATGTTATTAATTATATTGTCGTGATGCCACCTCATCCCTTAATAGAGAGATGAGTTTGAATGTCAATAACATGTTTATTAGTGAAGATGAATACCATTTGCCCTTTAAAACTAAAAAATTTAAACCTTTGACCAAATAAAAAAAATGGGCGGAAAGTATAAAATCTTAAAACACATTTAGTTAAATTTCAAATTTTCCTTGTCTCATGTTCACTTTTAAATAGGATAAAAAGAGGCCAGGAGAATATACATTACATGAATAATAATATCTTGTAAGTAGTAACAGTAAAATAGTATTACAAATAATATTTTCATTGGTTACTTAAGTAACCAAATTTAAACAAGTAAAACCTTATGGATGCAGGGTTTAGGCAAACGCCTCAATAAGAATTGCAAGGAAGTTGATGAGATGTTCGAAACGATTATTAATGAGCATGAAGAGGCACAAGCAGTACTGCAGAAAAAGGAACACAAGGACATTGTTGACATGTTACTATCTTGCCTTCAGGATTCACAAGACGACGAACAAAACCCTGTCAAAAATCGTACTAATGTCAAGGCCTTACTTTTGGACTTGTTCTCTGGTGCCATAGACACATCTATCACTAGCACTCTCTGGGTTTTCTCAGAGCTCTTGAAGAATCCAAGGGTAATGAAAAAACTCCAACATGAACTTGAAAGCATAGTCGGAAAGACTAAAATGGTTGAGGAGGTTGACTTACCAAAGTTGACTTACTTGGATATGGTCATCAAAGAGACCTATAGACTACATCCTGTTGCTCCATTACTGCTCCCTCGAGTTAGCACAGAAGATATAACTGTCGATGGATATTATATAAAGAAGAATTCACGAGTGGTTGTGAACGTTTGGTCCATAGGACGAGATCCTAAGATATGGTCTGATAACGTGGAAATGTTTTATCCAGAGAGGTTTATGAATAGCAATATAGATCTTCGAGGTAAAGACTACCAATTGCTACCTTTTGGTTCTGGTCGAAGAGGTTGTCCTGGTATGCAATTAGGTTTAACTACTGTTAAACTAGCTATAGCGCAATTAATGCATTGCTTTAATTGGGAACTACCACGTGGTGTTACAACTGATGAGTTGGATATGGCTGAGAAATTTGGGCTACTGACTCCAAGAGCTACTCACTTACATGCCATCCCATCTTATTGCCTAGCAGTTAAGTGATGAAACTTCATAATGGATACTCCCTCTTCATAATATAAGAACTCAACGAACTCAACGCAAGTTAGTTGAGTGTTTGAAGTTAATGTTTATTTTCCAATATTGCCTATATTTATTATGATACTTTTAACAGAGAGATCAAAGTTCATAAGTATTAATGAATAAGAAAAAGAGTTATGAGCAAATTAGGAAAAAACTCATTAAATGAAGAGAGAAAGTTAGAAAAACTCTTATATTTTATACCAAAATCATTCAAATTTTGGTCTCTTATAGTACGGATCGGAGGGAGTATATAAAAATAATCGTCATGTAAGGTTCGTTATCTTCTTCCACGCACGTGTCAATTTAATATATTATGCAATGGTACGTATCTTCTTCAAAGTGTCAATGTAATTTCCTATATTTGAAATTTGTTGAATATTTTTTAGAATAAAGATCACGTTATTTGCGTTATGATTTGGTTCTTTTGTTCTATATTTTTGAGTAGCAGTTTTTTAATACATCAGCAACAAAAAAGAAAACTTGAAATCTCAGGTTAATTTCATCCATGTCCAGCTGATTTATTTAAAATGGCACGTAAATTATTGGAAGGTATTCATATTGTACGTATAGAAACCATTCCACATCGCCTCGATCCATTGATCTCCATGTCATATATTTTAAAATAAAAATATATATAATACAATCTGATAACACAATTAGGAGAATTTTTAAAGGGCAATGACCCTATATATTTCGCCATTCAAGTAACCGTTACCTTGGACCACTGGGCACCCTAAACTAACACCAGGTACAATTTTACCCTTGAAGTAATCAAAGTAGTCAAATTTTACCCTCTGCCAATGTACTATTGCCACGTGTAGTCCACGTGTCAACATTACATTCCACGTGTTAACATTACATTGGTTAAAGGGTAAAATTGGACCACTTTAGTTACTTCAAAGGTAAAATTGTACTCGGTGTTAGTTTAGGGTGACCAATGGTCCAAAGTGGTTACTTGAAGGGCAAAATAGAGTCATTGCCCATTTTTAAAAGACTATATGTTGATGCTAGAAAATGGACGGCAAAATTAAAGTGGGAAAGATAACATTTATCATGAAAGTAACTTGGTCACGGACAATAATTACATCAAGTTGACTACGTCAAGATACTATCACAGAAAAAAAATACAAAGAGTGATCAAGAGACAACATTTGGATTCCATTTTAACTAATGGTTGCATATTAATTTGAGATAGAATAAACATGTTGGTTTCAAAATAACTTCCTATATTTTTTTTCAAGCCTAATACTTCAATATTTACAAGTCATTCATAAAATTTGAGGCACAATTAACAAATTTATTCAAGACCAAAAAACTAAATAAAAGAATTTATAATACATTTTACATAATTCCTCTAGAATCTTACATTTTAGATATCAATTTGTACAATTCATAAATCGAAATGATGAAACCAATTTTTTTACTCTTTTGTTTGATATACTGAGTACACTTTAATATAAAATTTGATTCTATTTTTCTTTTTGTTAATCATCGCCCGATTTAATTGGGACTCGAGGTAAGAGTTTGTCCACATAGACAAGATTGTCCCATCTCCTAATGAGAGATCTTATCGGGATTTGAACACGTGTTCCCATCCTTACAGGGTTATAACCCGACCAACTTACCAGTTCAACCAACTATCCATTGATAAATTCAATTCTATTTTAATTATAAGATTATGTTGAATTTTATAGTGATTAAAGAAGCAAAATAAACTACTAAATTTTAAACATATGATACATGTAATTGGATTATATGTTGTTGCCCCCAAAATAATTAGATTTAATGTTGATTTATATGTAAGATAAATTAGTTGTCAGAAAGAAATATAAATATAATTGACTTAAAGTGATTTATTTTACATCATTAATGATTTAAAAATAAAATTCAGCTGAATCTCATAATTAAGAAGGTGAAATCATGTTACTCAATCTTATATTATACTCCCTCCGGTCCTAAATATAGGACCTAGTTGACTTTTTTGAAAAATCTTAAAAAAAGCAAAATAAGTTAATTAGAAATTGATTTACTTAATTTTTTCTCTAACACTAGTTTATTTTACCTATAAGCTAATGAATAATCTAAAATGATATCAAATATGTCATGATTTAATAGCCTATTTTGCAACCTTAATCTCTCCAAAAAAAAGTCAATTAGATCTTATATTTAGGACCGGAGGTAGTATTTTGATTGACTTATATATAAAGGGAAAATGACAAAAAAAATTACCTTGAATTTGAGTTAGACAAAATTGGGTCTTCAATTCTAACTTGGACAAATAAGGGATAGTCTTCAATTTGTCCTAAATGAAGTTTGTGACTTTGTAAAAAAAGAGTATTTACTACTGATTCTCAAGTAGTTATTGACGACACATGAGTAGTTGCTGAGGTAACTATTCATGTATCACAGTTAACTACCCTTGTATCGATGTTAACTATCATTCTCAGTAACAAATCATATATCGCTTATAACTACTTGAGAATCGCCAGTAACTACTCTTTTACCACAAAGTCACAAACTTCATTTAGGATAAATTAATGATTATCGCTTATTTGTCAATCAAATTGGAATTTGACACTCCATTTTGTCTAACTCAAACTCAAATGTCATTTTCTTTTGTCATTTTCCCTTTAAAAAGTACTCCCTCTGTTCCTAAATATAAGATCACTTTGGGGGAGTGGATAAGTTCCTAAATATAAGATCACTTCCTATTTTATCTCAATTTTTGCCCAAACTACCCTTATATTCCATCTTTTCACTGAAAACCCCCTCTTCCTTTTAAAATTAAGTAATAGAGGGGATTTTGGGAAGATTGACAAATCCTTAGATTTGAGATTTTTTATATGTTAATTTGGGGCTATTAATATATTAAAACAAATAAATAAATAAAAAGGTAAAAAAAAGTAATATAACATTTTCCATAGTGGTTATTATTTATTACTCATATTATTACTTCCATTCCTATTATTATATTACTTCCAATTTTATTATCTATGCAGTAGCCACATGATGGATTTGATGAATTGAATTGAAGAAAATGACAAGTCAAAGCAAGCCATTTTGAAAGGGGATTGAAGATTTCATCCATGAAGGAAATGACATTAAAGTGGGTCAATGTTGGTCTTTATTGGGCCATGAAGAAGCCGATTGACTTGGGCTTTATGATTTGATGAGTAAAGGAAGAAACACAACAAAAAGTGAGGACTGAGGAGGAGGGAGCCACGCAGAGAAAGAAATGAATTGAAAGACAAAGGAAAGAAGCTGCTGCGGAGGAAGGGAGACGCAGAAAAAAAGAAAAGAACTGGGGGTTGTGGGGTTTAGGCGCACAGTGTCAAGAGGAGCACGAGGCGGCTCTAAATTTGGGGATCTCCTACCCTCTCCCATTTGCTCTCTTTACCCCATATTTCCACCATGATTTGTCTCATTTCTCTCCTTGTTATGTATACTTTGAGATTTAGACTATTATGTTTATTTGAGTTTATTTGTGGTTTTGACTTGTAATGAGGGATTTGTACTCAACAATATGTGTGGTCATACATATGTTCTTTATAATTCATTAGATATATCTATTTACTCATGACATTGGTAGATAGTTATTAAATTGAATTGTAATTGAATTTAATGCATTACAAATCATTAATCACACTCTAGGGTAATTAATAATGCCTAATTGAATGGATTCATGACACTAGGTATTAGACTTGCTGGTTGGTGAAGTTTGGTAATTTAGGAAATCTAGAGAAAATTCAAAGGTGTTAAAGGGTTTAACAATTCTAATTATTAGGGGTTCCGCTCATTAGTAATTGAATTCATGGGTTCATGAGATTTGACAATTTAGTGGATTAACACCAGAGTGACTCCCTGAATATATTAATTGAGCTAGGATAGTTATTCTCAATCATTTCCCAAGAGCAATTCCATTTTATTTTACTAAATCTTTACTTTTTCCAATATTTATTTTCTCTTTTGCATATCACACCTTTTACTGATTTTCATTATTAATCCATAACAATTTTCTTTATTTCAAACAAGTTTAACATATAGTTACTAGGTAATTATTTGCATTTTATAAGCTCCTTTGAAAACGATACCCGAGGTAACTTTCGCTTACCTTGAGGTCTTAAATTTCTTGAAGGACTAGACTCAAGGCACACTACACCGACCGTAAATTCGGTGTCCTTCAAAGATCTTGTAATTTATTGTCTTCTTTAATCTCACCAAATTAATTAAAGTGATTTTATATTTAGGAACGAGGGGAGTATCATATTCCTCGGGAAAAACTGGTTGGCGTGAGAAAAAAATTAGCAATAAAAAAGGAAACCATTGTTGCAGCCAATGGAACCTATGCGTGAATCAAATATGCAAGCACGCACACAACATGCTCGTCTTATTTTGATGATTCGATTTATTTATAGGAAAATTAATTTGAGGTCCCCCACAAGAGATTTAATACTAGAAAAGTCCCAAAAGTTGGGAAAATTAATGTAGGGTCCCAAGGGACCTCACTTTAATATATTTGAAAAGTGAAAAGACAGTTTTGCCCTAGCCTATTAACACTTGTCACATGTGCCCAGTAACTTGTCAAGGTGTAACAACTTACTGGGCAAGCTTAACAACTCTTTGGGCAAACCTTGACAAGTTACTGGGCACATGTGACAACTAGTTGAACATGTGTAACAACTTAATGGTCAATACTCTTTAAGTTAATGGGTAGGGCAAAATGACAAGTTAGTGGGCACGCTTGACAACTCTTTGGGCAAACCTTGATAAGTTACTGGGCACATGTGACAACTAGTTGGGCATGTATAACAAGTTAATGGCCAATACTCTTTAAATTAATGGGCAGGGCAAAATGACAAGTTACTGGGCACGCTTGACGACTCTTTGGGCAAACCTTGACAGATTACTGGGCACATGTGACAAGTGTTAATAGGATAGGGGCAAAACTGTCTTTTCACTTTTCAAATATATTAAAGTGAGGTCCCTTGGGACCCTACATTAATTTTCCCAATTTTTGGGACTTTTCTAGTATTAAATCCCTTGTGAGGGACCTCAAATTAATTTTCCCTAATTTATATATATACCGTGACATTTTAATGTATCCACTTCTGGACAACTTCCATTGCTACAAAGGAGAAACTGCTAAGAAATTTTCCGAAGAGAAAATGACTCAAACAGCCTTAAAAAAATGATGTGAGCTATAGGGAAAAAAACTTCTCTCGATTCCAATAACAAACGAAATAAAGAACTTGACAAGAAAAAAGAGCAATATTAATCACATAGATCTAACTGGACTTCCGACTTGGCGAGCTTTGGTGGCATAAAACCTAACATCAACGTCGGGATCTTCACAGAGCTCATCCAAACAGGGAACGATATACTGCTCAACAACCTTCATTGATTTGAATGGTATTTGGAATATGAGAAAATAAAATAGAGATGTTTCACTTAAAAAAGTTAAAACACATGAATGAAACAATAATTTTTACGGATGATGTGTCTCTTCATCCAGGAGAGATGGGAAAAATGATGGGGCTTGAGCATATGTGAATCAGTAATAATAAGTAGTTACATATCTGGTTGATACTATCTCCAATAACAAGTGAAAAAGTACATGTTAAAGATTTGGCATCAGCTAATCATATTAAAATAATTAGCAGGAAACGTCTTGATATGTCAACCACATTAACGTTAAAATCATATCCAAGTCATTGTAGTTTGATCAGGGGTATGTTGCATGTTAAAAATCAGTTTCAAGCACATTATAGATGAAAAGGCTTAGAAGAGATCTACTTACAAAAGGATCTACAACCGGAATGATAGACTGAAGAACTTTAGCTACATTGAATCTGACGTTTGGTACCCTGAAAGACAAACTCAGCAAAATTGATACCTACGGAAGACATGAGGTTGAGGGGTTATCAATCTTACCTATCTTTTGATGCATTCATAACTGGGGAGAGCAGTTCTGAAGAAGTAATATCTGGACCCAGAACAGGAGCTAACAGAGAGATTGCATGAAGAATAGTCATTCGATATAGATAGTTTAGATCATTTATCATGTCCAAAACCTGCAACAAAATCATCAATGTATGAATACCATGCCAAATATTTACATGTTTAAATTGGTAGTGTATTTAAGAAACCTTATGCCCCATTTGATACTTAGAAGTAAGGAGGGAGTAAGTGGAAGTGAGGCTTTGCTTAACTTTTATTCCCCATTAGCAGAGTGCAAGGTAAACATGAATTGCTGAATGAGGTTCAAGAAATCAAATAACAAAAGAAAACACAGAATGAACCTGCGGAACAATATACTGCATTGCCCATTCTGATCCGAATTCTTCTGCTAAGCATTTCAAATTATTAGCTGCGGCATCACGAATTGAGTAGACCTAAACAAGGACCATATAATTCAGTTAACCTAAATTAATATATGTATGTGTGTACGCCAGCACACACACACGCACACACGCATATATTTAAATATTTAACCAAATAATCAATTTTCTAACAAGAAAAATAAGACCAAAAATTTGGTGAATGGGAAATTTTATAACCCTTTTATCAAACACAGAACAAGCTTTAAATCTTCACAATAAAAAACGTGGAAATTCCTTTCTTATCTGTCAATGTAGACTTAAAAAATTGATTTGAATGCAGCCTTAAATATAAATGTCTTATAAACCTCGTCCTTTAGCCATTGGATGCAAAGTGTTCCAAGCTCGGAATCAAAATATTCTTCGCCCAACTGAATTGCCAATAAGGGTATATATTCTATGATTGCAAGTCGAACTCTCCAGTGACGATCCTCAGCAAGATCAAGAATAGCTGGTAATAGAGACTGAGATAATAGATCAATTCCAATTACCTGATTCAGCATGGAAGTTACAAAGCTTAATAGAGTAGATCAGTGATTAAAAGAAAAGGGTAGGAGTACAAGTTTTCAACTTAAATCACCAAATAGAGATCATTGTGTCTAGCCACAAACCTCATTCACTTGGTCAACCTTACTGATAATGTTCAACCTGACATCAGGAAACTCATCCTTCAAAAGTGAAAGGATTATAGGCAGAAGCTGCTCAATTGTTACATCCTGCAATTCACCCAGGAGTAAAGTAAATGCTAAAGGACATATGCACATTCTTTCACAACAGCTACATTTGAGGGTACTGTTTGATAGGACCCAAGCTCTTGGAGAGCCCATCCCTAAAAGCTAGATGTTAGGGAGGGAGAGTCAATTGTTTAAATACCACACCAAGCATCCCATTCTACTCAATGTGAGACTTTGCCCATACAAAGTCCCTATCCCAGTTCAGGAGGTAAGACAACAGAAAATACGAGAATGACGTGAGAACAATCATGTATGGGTACAGGTATAAATGAGATATTTTTTTTATCAGAAACTAAATGAGATATCAATTACACGTATAAAATCTGCCCATGTACAAGAAAACTCGCATTAGATTAGCATCTTGACTCAGCTAAACTCAGCTTTATCAAACTTTCTTCTTCTGTTTCATTTGCAATAGAGATAGCACATGTTCTCTGAAATTCATACTCTTCTTCTGTTTCATTTGCAATAGAGATAGCACATGTTCTTTGAAATTCATACTCCCATTAATTACACAGAGTTGCTGCAATTTTTGGAAGGAGTGTGAGACAAAACAACTGCCTAGATCATATACACCAGTTATCATAGAACTAAGTCTATTTTACTGAGTGATATATTTCATATGATGCTAAAACACCTAATGTCTACAAGTTGATCAATCCCAAGATACACTAGCACTTATTGCATCATCTCACATGTGCATCAATGTTATTACCACTCCTGCAAAGACAAAATATGTTTTCGATTGCAGATCCTTAAAGTGTGCTCCTATTAGCTTTTCCTCTCCCCAAACAAAGAGTAAAAAATGACAAATTGGTAGTTAATTGAGCTGGTAAGTGGGCTACAACTCCCGTAAGGACGAGAACGTGTGTTTGAATCCCTGAAAGTCCTCTCATTGGGAGAGGGAACAACCATGCCTATGTGGACAATACTCCTACCCCTCGAGTCCGGTTTAATCGGTTGTCAGTAGACGTCGGATTACCGGGCGGTGTTTAACCAAAGAAAAAAATGAGTAAAAAATGTATAGACCTCCTGATAGTTGACTTCATGTTGGAAACTAGATAGAGATCCTTACCTTCCCTAAAACTGGCGCCAATCCCATTATAACTGAAGCCAGTGCAGAGCGAACATGTTGAGTTGAATCAGTTGATAACTCCTATGGCACGCAAACTTGATCACTTGTAAACATCTTTAGGTATAAAAACAAACCAAGTCTAAAAAAATGTCAACATTAAATTTCCACAGATTTAAAGATTTCATTAAGAATGCATACTTTCACGCATGGTAGAATATGTCGGATAGCTAGTTCTGGATTTAATATGCGAGAAAAATCTGTAACTTTTACAGCAGCAGTGGTTCGCACTTCAGCCTCATGATCACGCAGTAGCTGAACGTAAGCAGGGAGTAAGTCTGACCTGAGAATTACCATAACATGTGATCAAATTATATTTGTCACAACTTACACATACACATTCTTTCACAAAGCATTTTTTTTTTTTTTTGTTCAGATGAAGATTAATTATTTAACATCTTTTCCACACCTGATTGTTAGGTAGCAGCAGAAGGAAAACAGCAGGCACACAAATTAAGAATGGATAAAATCATTCAACAGTTAGGAAAGTTCACCTGGTGGGCTCAGGACCAACAGCTTCACTAAGCTCATAAAGTTGATTAGCAACCACGCAACGAACACGCCACGACTTATCCTGGTGAAAAAATTCATTTAATCCAATTTATTTATTACCTCATTATCAACAATAACCAGGAAAAGATTTTTGAAAGTGAAAAATTGGAAGGCATATGAACTAGGAACATGACAACTGACTAAATATAAAGTAAAGACAGAAATCACACCACCTATACATACCTGTAGGCCACATGTAATCTGTTATTTATGACTACTTGATTTTTTTGTTCACCCTAAAATTCACTCTTTCTACTCAAAAGTCTTTTCATTTCATCTTCCTGAACTTCCAAATGGCTAGTGATAAGAGAAAAACAAGCTGAGGAGGAGGTAAACTAATTTCTTTTCATGGCAAACCGTACAACATCTTGAGAAATTAACCTTCCATAATATGCTACCTGGGAGAAATTAACCATGATAGGAAGAATAACTGCTACACGATCTTGAGGATCCACCAATTTCGCTAATGCTGAACAGCCGTCACCAGCAACTAACCGAACAACATCTTGATCTTAAAGAACAAGAAAATATGTATATATAAAAATCTTATACAGCAGTGCATGTTCAAAACTAATAAAACATTATACTCAATGCATGAGCATGACAAACTCAACATTTCATTTACCACATGCTTCGAATTTTTTACTACAAAAAGTGTCCTTGATTGTATAAGACTTTTTGAAATAAAAATTGTAAAAAACATTAAAATGTATAGATTCATTCTCACCCAATGGTGCATATTCAACCAAAACAACAGATTCTACTCCAAGCATGAGCTAGACAAACTTAACTTTCACGTACCACATATCAGTTAAACAAAATGCCTTAAGTATCTAAAGGGAAAATTATCTTCTTAATGTTAGTACTTTTAGAAAGTAAATGCCTCATCTATAAACTACGGAATTTATGGTCTCAGGCTTCATTGTTTCACAAAATATCAAAACAATATAAAGCAACCATAATGACAATGTATCACGTGTGTATAATGCCAATGTTTGGACCCGATTGTATTTCTGATGTCAAAAGACAGAACATTAAACATGCCAAATGAAAGACTACACATTCTTTTCCAATTCCTATTTTTATCTCCCCTTCGCTCTCTTATACACAACACAGATAAAGTTGGAAATAGTACAAATATTTGACATACCATCTTGTATGAGATCCTCAAATATGGGCATGATGAAGGTTTTCAAATGAGTAACTTCAACAAAGGAAGCAAATTTTCCCAGGTTTGAAGCAGCAGATTTCCTAACCATTGGCGTATCATCTTGACACAACTGACTGAACATAGTTCTTAAGTCAGTTTTTAAGGCCTCTGGCGCACTAGGGTAAACCATATGAAACAATCCACATGAGGAAACACGTGCTGCAAACCACTCAGCACTAGCCAGCCTCTACATCATGGAGGTTATTAGTGAAATTTCATGTAGATTGAATCTAACAGCATTTAGCTACATTGTATAAACAAGGAAAATTAAGTGCTCTGACATGGCATTAACATCAAACAACAATATAAAAGTGAAATTACACACTAAACCTGAAGGCTATAGTTTGTGGCAGAGTAAGTGCTCTGTCAACCCTTACGAAATTAGATTTAAGCCAAGAAATCCACAGCTCATCAGCATATGTTATTTATTATTATTTTTTTTTTTTGGATAGTGCATACGAGAAAAAGCAAGTTGGCACAATATCTATGTTTATGATGACTCATTCTGTTGTACTCCGTGGAATATAAAGGCCCCGAATCCAGCCTTCAAATTGTTTCAAAAACAAAGTAGTTCACGACTTTCAGGTTTGCAAGTTCAACATTTTGGAAAAGTGATGGTCACAGTTAAATATTTTATTGGTGCGGTGGAGGTCAATGGGACCATTAAGACAGGTAGTGAATAGACTATTAAATGGGAACAAAAGTAAATGACATCAACCACATCCTTAACTCCACAAGAAGCATATCTTAAGACTTGCTCAGAAAGATATTACAAGGGTGAATTCCTCTATCTGGACTCAATGACTATAGCAGTAAAAACCAAAATGCCTTTTTTATGGTTCCAGAATTTAGTATTCACTTTAAAACTCACAAGATTATGACTATTAAGTCTGACAGCCCAAGCAAAGATACCATCAATGAAAACTTAACTTAACCTCTTACAGTTCCCCTATGTCATTCCTCAACCTAAATCAGTCCGGCACCAGAAGTAGTGGCCTGCATTACTTATTTTCTAAGTTCTAACTACCATTAAAAAATAGATGAATTTTGTGAAAAATTTAAGCCATGAAATCCACAAAAAAGTAATCACCCCAAGATCATTAACCAACTTTACACTACTACATCTTCTTATCAAAAAATTCTTTTCAATAAAAGCTCCTCCTCCGGTCCCAAATAAAACAACCTACTTGTACAGACAAGTTTAGTCCTAAATGTAAAACATATTTCTAATTTTTCACAAACCCTTCCCAAATCCCAAATCATCTCTATCAATACAACTAAAAAATAAGTAATACATGAAGGGTGCATATAAAGGTATATGATTAGATTGCATTATTAATATAACGTAAATTCAAACACAACTAACACCATAATCTAATAAAATCAGTTAAATAAATCTTATATTTAGTACCAGATGATTGTATACCTTGATAATAGGAATAAAGTACTCAATCAAATCATTTTCTTTGATTAGATTGTACTACCTCCGGTCCTAAATATAGGACCTAGATAACTTTTTTTTGGAGAAGTTAAGGTTGCGAAATATGTTTTTAAATGATGACATATTTAATACTCCTATATTTTTAGATAATCCATTAGTTTATAGGTAAAATAAACTAGTTTATGGGAAAAAATTATGTAAATCAATTTATAATTAACTTATTTTTTGTTTTTTTAGGATTTTCTAAAAAAGTCATCTAGGTCTTATATTTATGACCGGAGGGAGTATTATTAATATCACGTAAATTCAAACACAACTAACACCATAATCTAATCAAATCAGTTAAATAAGTCTTATATTTAGTACTAGATGGTTGTACCTTGATGAGAGGAACAAAGTACTGAATCAAATCATTTTCTCTCATTTTCGCTCCAATCAAACACAAAGACTCAACAGCTTTGTCCCTAACACAAGTTTCCTCAACGGAGCAAATACCTTCCAAAGGAGGCAACAACACATTGGCATGTTGTACACCTCCAACATAGGGAATAAAAGCCCCCAATTCCTCAGCCAATGCAAGAAGCACCTCATCATCATCACCATTGTTCTCAGTGAGAAAAGGAATCAATTCCTTCCTAGTCCTTTCCTCACCAAGAACACGCGCAATCGTCGAAAGATTTCGAATCAAATTCAGCCTTAGCTGCAGATCATCGTTCTTTAGCTCCTCAATCAAAACTGCTATTGGATACAGAGGATCCTCTATTCTAGTCATGTTATTTTTCTCCCAAGATTCCTAAATTTACAAACAAAATCGAATTATGAAACAATTCAACAATGTGAAATGATTTACTATTATATTCCATTAATTAATTTAGTGAATTGATTATTTGTCATGAACATCTAAAAAAAATGTACCTTGTTGATGTGAAGAAAGGTGGAAATTATTGGGGGAATGTTAATGTGAAATGAGAATTTACGTTTAGGAAGATAGGGAAAATTGAAAATGGATGTGTTAAGGGAGGGAGGTTAAAAATGAAAAATGCCGCGAATCAGTTGTTGATTGATGAGGGAAGGAAAGAGAGAAAAATTGTTTAATAATTTTTCCGGGAATTTCGTTATTACTACCTCTAGTCCTAAATATAGGACCTAATTGACTTTTTTTTTTTGGAGAGATTAAGGATGTGAAATAGGTTATTAAATGATGACATATTTGATACTCCCTCCGGTCCTAAATATAAGAACTAATTGACTTTTTTTTAGAGAGATTAAGGTTGCAAATTAGACTATTAAATTATGACATATTTGACAAATTTTTAGATCATCCATTAGTTTATATGTCAAATAAACTAGTTCAAGGGGAAAAATTAGATAAATCAATTTATAATTAACTTATTTTGATTTTTTATACGATTTTCCAAAAAAGTCAACTAGGTCTTATATTTAGGACCGGAGGTAGTATATTTTTAGATTATCCATTAGTTTATAGTTAAAATAAACTAGTTTAAGGGAAAAATTAGGTAAATCAATTTATAATTAACTTATTTTGCGCTTTTTTAAGGATTTTCTAGAAAAAATCAATTAGGTCTTATATTTAGGACCAAATGGAGTATTTGATATATTTGTCATTCCATCCGCCGTCAAAAACCAAAGCCACAATAAAGAAAATATACCTTCCACCGTCAAATCTAACGGCAGCATTATCATCCGTCGTTTCATCATCCGGCGCATCTGCTGGAGCTTCAGAATCGTCTGCTGCCGGAGCTGCCTTCTTCTTCTTCTTCCCCTTTGGTTAGCCTATTAACTGATTTTTGAGTGAAAGATTGGATTTTTGATTGAAAGATTGGATTTTAAAGATGGGTAATCGTTTTATATGCATGGCAAAGAAGGATTCGAAAGCAGTGGGATCAAAAAGTAAGAGAGTGAATAGATCACAGAGGAAGCTGTTAGCTGAGGAAGAGTTTTACGTAAAGACATAGGGTCTGTTTGGATTCAAATTTTGAGAATAGCTTCTGGGAAAATAATTCTGGAGAATAGTTTTTGTGTAGAATAGCTTTTCTGAAAAATAGCTTTTGGTGAAATGATAGTGTTTGGATCAAACTTTTTGAGAATAACTTTTAAGAATAATTTTGGATAGAATATAACTTTTTTGAAAAATAGGTAGGATGAATAACTTTTCATGTTTCTTTTATTTGAAATAAGTGTTTTTCCTAAATGAGAGATTGAAGCTTTCAGCTGGAAAATGAGAAAAATGTAGTTTTTCTCAAAATAGCTTTTGGAACCACAAATTAGCTTTTCTTCTCGAAATAGCTTATCCAAAAAAATTGAGTGTTTAGATGTCTTTGTGTGAAACCTAGGTTTGGGAATTAGAATAGCTTTTGGAAATGTATCAAAACAGGCACATAGCGGAACACTAAAAAAAAATTGGAAAAACCTCTGAAAATAGTTTTTAGAAACTAAACCTAGGTTTCACAAAGTTTTTGTCAAACACTAAAAAAAAATTGGAAAAACTATTTTATCTACAAAACCTCATTTTGCGGAAAATCTATCATTTCTTACTTTTCAATGGGTAGGCAAGGGAGTCACATCTTCTCATTCCAAAAGTACCCTTACTCTTTCAATGGGTAGGCAGTGAATTTTTGGGCAAAATTATCCTTTTTGGTAATTTGACAGTTAAAAGCTATTCTACTGACACTTTATCCAAACACTCTCATTTTATCAAAATCTGTTTTCCAGAAAATCTATTATACTCAAAAGTTATTCTCAAAAAGCTATTTTCACAGAAGTTATTCTCCAGAAGCAAAATCCAAACAGGTTAAACAATCAATTTTTTTTGAATAAGCTATTTTGAGAAGAGAAACTAGGTTTGAGTTCCAAAAGCTATTTTGAGAAAAACTACATTTTTCTACTTTTCTTACATCTGAAAGCTTTGATCTCTCATTTAGGAAAAACATTTATTTCAAAAAAATAAGCATGAAAAACTATTCATCCTAACTATTTTTCAGAAAAGTTATATTATACTCGAAAGTTATTCTTAAAAGCTATTTTCAACGAGTTTAATCCAATCACTCTCATTTCATTACAAAGCTATTTTTCAGAAAAGCTATTCTACTCAAAATCTATTTTAAAAAAATATTTTTCAGAAGCTATTTTTATCCAGGCCCTCATAGGTTTGAAGGGTCCATGTATGCCAACACAGACAATTAGCTTCCTCTTCTGCCAAACACTTGTTGCAGGACCCACTTCTCAAGCGATCGGAAACTGTACTTTCATTCTTTCTTCCTTTAATTTCATGTTTTTTCTCTATATATATATATTGCTATGCTATTCAATATGATCAAGTCATGTTCCTCCTACATCTATCCGGGTAAGGTACGTACGTCCCTAAGCTCTTCCTTTACTTTTTCCCTTCTCTATTTCATTAATATATTTAGCCTATTGATATTCAAGCATCTCTCAAAGCAGTATATATATACATACTATCTCCGGTCCTAAATATAGGACCTAATTGATTTTTTTTTTGAGAGATTAAGGTTGCGAAATAGATTATTAAATGATGACATATTTGATATATTTTTAGATTATTCATTAGTTTATAGGTAAAATAAATTAGTTTAAGGGAAAAAAATTAGGTAAATCAATTTATAATTAACTTATTTTGTTTTTTTAAGGATTTTTTTAGAAAAAGTCAATTAAGTCTTATATTTAGGACTGGAGGGAGTATAATGCTTAATTATATGATAATTCAATGCAACCACGGCTATTGCCTTTTTGTTCTTCCTTAGGTAATTTCTCTTCTTTCCTCATATAATATATTTCACATTTTGTGTTTCAACACAAATTTATTGATTGTTACCTCATAAAAATCAAAGCTTTATTGTTTATTTTAAAGGTAATAAGTTTTTTCTATGAAGGGTATGAAAAGGTAGATTTTGTTTTTGTTTACCATATCCTAAAGTTCCTGATTTGATGATTGATTGTTCATATTTCAGCTTGTAGATTTTCCTATTATATGTATTTTCTGAGTTTTCTTGAGATGTAGCTTAATGAGTTTCATTGAATTTTTATTTCCTGTGTCTATGTAAATTTGCACTTCGTGCAATCTCTCAAAACTTCTACCTCCTCTATTTCATCATGAATCCTATTATCACAATTCTTAAAACATTTCTTCTTCTTCTCCTTCCTTTGCTCTCAGGTTGGATTTTTTAGAACGTTGCAAATTAACAGTTATTCTCATTCCGTGTCATATGGGGAGTAACAGACTAACAGTTACGTTTTTTTTATAGCAAGAATAACGCTTTTGAGCCCTAACTGACATGACTATTTCTTTTTAACCTGCAAAAATTATGTTTGGCCCGTTTTGTTTTAGCAAGAATTACGTTTTTGAACCCTACCCGACATGACTATTTCTTTTTTACCCACGCAAATTATGTTTTGGCTTTTTTTTTTAGAGCAAGAATTACTTTTTTTAGCTCTACCTGACATGAGTATTTCTTTTTAACCTGCGAAAATTATGTTTTGGAAAAGGTTTTTTTTTTAATTTTGTTATTTTTTATTTATTTTATTTTAGTTTTTTTTTAAATTTTTTTTTGCATTAGTTATACCTGTTTCCGTGTTTTGTGGCGTAGAGGTGCAAAACTTTCGGACTATTAAAAAAAACCGTTTATTGCAAAAATCACAATTTTATATCCTGAATTCCTTTTATATTGTATTTCATCTTGTAATAATTACATTATTTTTTTTCTGCATTTATATTTTAGTCCCTTCTTGTCAAGAAGGTGTTTTAGCTTGCGAAAATTATATTTTTACCCCTTTTAAGTTTCTCGAATTACATTTTAGTCATTCTTCAATTTTTTAAATTCTTAATTTAATTTTTGTTTAGTTCCACAAAGATGTATATGGCTAAAATTTTGACTTTATATTTGATTTAATTAATTAATGTCATGGATTTTAGCATGTTTAGTTATTTAGCATCATTCTTTAATTGTTTATATTAAAGAAAAATTAATCTTTACTATTTGCATGTTTTCGTGACTTCGAGTCACGCTTGTTTATTTACCCTCGTGTGACTGTGTGTCCACGCTTGTTTCGTGACTTCGTGTCACGCTTGGTTATTTACCCTCGTGTGACTGTGTGTCCACGGAATATACCGTCTATATTTATAGCCGGTCACAAGCTCGGATAAAAGAATATGGTTGTGTTAGGTTTCGGCAGTCAACGTAAAAATATGTCGAATTTATTGAGCATGGGCACACGCGTTGTTTATATCAATAGGTCATTGCTTGGTACTTCACAAGGGCTATCACACTATCATGGAAAAAGGCATATAAAGAAACAAAAGTTTCAAAGAAGAGAAGTGAATGAGAAGTAAGAATAATTGATTAAATGGTATGGAATAACTACAAAAGAAGGAGAGAAATATCAAAGAAAACTCTTAACGAAGTTATTCAATGAGATCTTTTGAAGAAATGTTTACCTCCAAGCATGACTATTAATAGAGCACAATGACGTCGTGTGATTCATGTAGCCGACCCCATTTAATTAGGATAAGGTTTTGTTGTTGTTGTCGTCGTCGTTTCATTTCATTTTATTTTATTTTATTACCAAACTTCCTCCGGTACAACCGTACAAAAGATGAAACAACCACAGGACTTAGGCCTGTAATTCAGGGTCTTTGCAATTTTGTCCTTGTGTTGAAACATTTTGTTACCACAGTTTGGGGTGTGAATGGGTTAATCCCACCCCCTTAGAATCCCTCAGAAGCAACTTGGGCCTGATATTTTGGTTTATTGAGATTTATTTAAGAGCTCATAATTTGTCACTTGTCCCATTAAAAATAAAAAACTGTATTATAATATAAAATATTTTTTAGCATAAAAAATTCAACTATTTAAACCTATTAATTTCAACTTCCTAAACCTATTTCATTTCAACAGAAGGATCTATAAGAGCTACAGACTTATCCAGTTAATTGTAAAATTATTTTACAGTTATCTGGATAAGTCTGTAGCTCTTATAGATCCTTTTGTTGAAATGAAATAGATCTAGGTAATTGAAATTTTTATCCGAGAAAGTTTTGAAAATTAAAAAATTAAAATTTCTTAATTTATTTCATATTATAATAATTGTTGTTTTTAATTTTTAATGGTATAATTGTGTAATTTGAACCCTTGGATCAATGTAATGGGCATATATGTAAAGCGATTGGAAGGGATTCTTAGGGATTGCCGCTGAGGTAATCCGAACCCGGTGTGAATAGCGTATATCATAATTGGTTTATTGTGTTGTTGAAAGGAAGTCTTAGTCTTGTCTATGCCTATTAGAGGTCATTTTTCATGTCTAAACCTGACATGTGTCTTAGTCTTGTCTGTGCCTATTAGAGGTCATTTTTCATGTCTGAACCTGAGATGTGTCTTAGACTGGTCTGACTATTAGCTTGTTAGTATGTCTGATAAATTAAACATACTACAATAAGATGTTTAGGAAGGTGAATAGTGAGTGACACTATTTCAATAAAGATGTTTAAAAAATTAGAGGTAATATAAAACCTGAAAGAGAGGATATAAATGTAATTTTATTTTAAAAAATAGTAACAAATAACATCAATGTATTATAAATATAATTTATCATTTAAAAAATTAATAATAAAATTCTTAATCGGTCAGGCTAATAGGATAATACACTTTTTTTCAAGCCTGAGTCTGGCTTGTAAGCAAAACAAGTCAAAAGAAAAGTTTGGGTCTGGGTCTGGTCTGGAAATAAAGAGATCAGTTCAAGACCTTAACGATCCAACTCATAGGCCCTTGATAGTCAGGTTAGGCTATTTTGAAAAAAGGAAAGTTAGTAACCAGATCATATATTTAAGAATTGATCGAGTAAATACTTGTGTGTATCCCTAAGCTACTCCATTTGAAATTTCTGTCAAGAAGACAATCAATTATGAATACTAAAACACTACAAGCTTGTTTCTTTAAGAATAAAAAAAGGATCAACCATGTGCTAGTCCCCACTTGGTGAGGGTGTTAGGGAAGAGAATATACTAAGCAGCATAACCCTTTTTTTTTATAAAGTGGCTTATTCGAACTCACGACCTTATACCCCACAGCAAGCGAGCTTACCATTGAGCTAAACCGACCCTTCTTGTTTCTTCAAGAATAATTTTGTAAAATCGTGTTATTCTATCAAATAGGAAAATAAAGGTGATGTAAGATCATGTTTAGAAGAGAGATTATATATGTCTTCCGTCCCAATTTAATTATGTGTCATCTAGTAGGGATATCGTTTGAAATCCTTTATAGTTATAACTTAAAATTTGAATGATGACATATATTTATGAAAATAAAAATAAATATCAAGACCATTATAACAACCTCGGCGACTTCCTTTTCTTAAATAGAAGTATCTATTGTAGAAGTATTTTAATATGTTCATTTTCGATATTAGATGTCACATTTGCGTTTGGTTATGCATTTAGTGTTTGTAAAATTGACCAGTACAAACTAGGCACAACATAGTAGTAAACTAACCTAAGAGATACTACTTTTGGATCTAAAAATAACATCAATTATATAGTATAAAATGTTTGACCAAGTTAATCATATAAACTAATGGATAATCGAACATTTTACTTGTCAGCTCGAGTTGAGTATATAATATTAACTTGGTCAAACATTTATATTATAAAATGTTTGAGCAAGTTAATCTTATAAACTAATAATATGTCATTATTTATGGTATTTCCCCTCCTCTTGTCTTAAATACTACCTCCGGTCCTAAATATAGGATCCAATTGACTTTTTTTTTTAGAGATTAAGGTTGCGATATATTATAGGTTATTAAATGATGACATATTTGATATATTTTTAGATTATTCATTAGTTAATAGGTAAAATAAACTAGTTTAAGGGAAAATACCTCAACTTTATGAAGGGTTGGTGGTGAGATCCACCCTCAACTCGAGCTGACAAGTAAAATTTAGATATGGAATGCCATCAAGTAAAACAGAATGATAGATAGAAAGAGATGGTACCTCGTATCTTCAATCTACGAATGATATAATAAAGTTTAAAACAAGTTATTATCAGATTTCGACCTCACAAGAGGTTCAACTCTCTATGTTTAGTTGCCAAAACAGACAAAAATATATACAGTCATTTACTATTTTCCCTCCTTTAGGGAAGTTGATTAGTTACCATTTTATTACTTAATTAATGAGCAAGACACAGCCAGCTAGAAGACTAAGCAACAGCTGTGGATTGGCCAGGCACAGCCAAGAAAAATTGTTCAATCCAAATTCATTGGACATCCATGTGCTCTCCCAGTTCTTGCCTTTGACTATGGATTTACTATGGTCAAATTTAAGAGCAATAAGCTAAGATTAGTCTGTAGTCAGCTTTTCTATCTGTCTTCAACTCATGCAATTGCATAATCTTGACCAAAACCCACCATAAGCAACAGGCATTTGCTGCTCGAGCGGATCCTTGAAGTTTGCTTTCTCACTCAATTCATCGAATGAGTCGACAAGGTTTTGGAGCCTTGCAACAAATTCAATGAGAAGGGAAGTGAAAGTTGCTAGAGAGAGTGAACTTGCACTTTCATAGGTGTTGGATCCTTCCTCTTTAGTCGTCACCACATCTTTTTTGAACGTTAAACTGCGTGCAGGCCAAGATATCTGCTTGATCATGGTGTCTGAGCTAACAGCTTGAGGGGGCACATGAGAGTTACCATTAGGAGCATTATGGCCATCCCAACTTTCTGAAACTCGAACCGATCTGAGATCAAGCACAGCCTCACTGAGAGACTTGTGCTCCAGAAATTTCCTTTCTTCATCAACATCATCCATTAGATCTTCGGGTTCATCAGACTCTTCTCTTGGCCGGCTTCCAATTTCCCAGCACTCCGAATTCACGAGAAGGTAAGATTTTTTGTCGATCTTCATCTGCAATTCTTCAGCGGCCTCATGTATGTCATACAGTATGTCTACCTGGCCTAGTTTCTCCATCATTTTAACTTTGTTTCCAAGTTCTCGTAACACCTTAGCCCCTTCACTGCCCACCCTCTGAAGCTCAGCATGGAAAACTTGTCTTTTCTCAGCTGGAGCCTACACACCCAAATAGGAATTTACTACGTGTATACTTCAATAGAGAACTGAAAAGTATGTATATATATAAAGGTACCTGAATTTCAGACAGTATACATCCATGCATAGCCATAACCATAAATGCACAATGCCTTAGTGCTCCACTAACTTTCACATAATTCTTCCATGGATAGCTAAGCATCTTGTAATGACCATGAGGAGGCTCCCATACAGCAAAACCCAACTTCAAGAGCATGCAAAAGTGAGTCATACAGGTAATTAATACTCCCTCCGGTCCTAAATATAAGACCTAATTGACTTTTTCTAGAAAATCCTTAAAAAAGCAAAATAAGTTAATTATAAATTGATTTATCTAATATTTACCCTTTGTTGAAAACAAAAGGTTTCACAAAATAGTCTTCAATTTATTCATCAATGTGCTTACATACTTATAATATAAAAGTTTCCTAAAAGACAATAAACTTCTCCTGCAAGTTTACCTAATATGATTCTCTAATAAAAACTAATATTCTTCTACTCCAAGTATTTCCTAATACTATAATTATTTCCTAATAATCTTCTAACACCCCTTAAACTAGTTTATTTTACCTATAAACTAATGGATAATCTAAAAATATAGTATCAAATATGTCATCATTTAATAACTTATTTCGCAACCTTAATCTCTAAAAAAAAAATCAATTAGGTCCTATATTTAGGACCGGAGGTAGTATAATTATTTATTACTAAAACGGGTAGAGAAATGGAATTGATGCTACCAATGTGTCCTCTTGGCTTGTAGACTCAACAGCTGATCTGTATCCACTGTATACAGGGTCATCAGAAGCCTGGTAAGTCAGAATCTTTGAAGGAATCCTCTCGTATTCAATACAATTAAGGTAGTGCTTCACAACTCCTGAAAATAAGTTAGAAAACCTATTCAAGCAAGGCAATGATATTAAGATAGATACAGCAAATCCATGCGCTATCAATGTGATCATTATCAAAATGTTGTAGACAACCTTCCAGAGATGTTGCAACGCCAAAAAAATTTTTCGCCACCAGATTATGCAGATCCTCACCAGCCCAGATTGGATATATACACATGTTTACCCCCAATGAAACACCAGCGCCAAGGGCAATGAGCAAAAATCTACTTAGAGCCGTCCGAAAAAATTCCCCAGTGTGATATCCAGATACAGTAATGAAACAGTAGGTGATCAAGAACACACGGAATCCATATTCATAAGCCTTCAATGTCGGGTACTGTTTTGCATAGGTGGCACAAAATCCTACCATATCATGGTGCTTGTCAGAAAACTAGGCATATACCAAAGAAAAAAGGTAATAAACCCAACCCATAATGTATGACCTTAGTGAGAAAAATCAGACCTGCAGTGAAGATGCTAACAATAATTATATATTCTTGCCATGGTCCAGCTAATGCTGATAACTCAGCTGTTCCCAATGCCAGTCCCCCAGCTAATAAAGTCCCCAATCCCCTGTTAAACCCTTTGCTAAGAGTAGCCCCTGTGCAATTTCATTTCGATGAACTATAAGTAAGAGGTTGATACATGAGCTAGGTTGTTCAACAGAAAAGTTTGAATAAACTAAAGTCGCAGAAGGTACTCAAAAGTCAAAACTTTTTATTCTATGATAAAACAATGAATATGACTTAAAGACCAAGTAATTAGAGAAACAATAATTGATCTGATCAATACAAGTTTCCTCAAACAGATTAATTGAATACATGAACAAGTTTAAAGAACGCTGAAACTACAGTAGCTTTAAAGCATGCAGCACAAAATGAATTATATAAGTCTTCTACTACTACTCTATGAGACTATATGAATTTATGATTATGTTCTATAGTTACAGATCCTCCAATATCCAATATTAGACATGGATATCGGTTTCAAATCAATTAAGCATGACAAGAGGTATTTGTACAAGTCTTTCACTCCTGCTCTATGGACAGTGAAACACCGTATGAATTAACATGTTGCTTCTTCCATATGGTTTGTCTTAAAGGAGATCCATTTGCAAGCAGGATTATGTAGCTACCAAATTCGGAGGAAATAGTTGTTGACTTGAAGTCCACTTGGTCAATTTTTCCATAAACAAACAATCTAGAAGAACTAAACAACATTTCCCATTCTTAAATTATTATAAACTCCATAACCAATTGGCTTACATAGAAATATTCCCATGGCCACCACCAGTCCCCACTAAACTTACAAGTCAATATTTATACCATTAGGCCTATAAACATGGAAGTAAACAGAGAAAAACAGAACCATAAATTATAAATTAAAATTAAAATAATTCGGATGGGTTATTTTGGTATTTTCAAGTAGCTCATTGGCCAAAATGAACCATTTTTATTGCTATTTGACCGGAATGAGCCTTTTATTGTTTTCTCGCCAATTTGACCTTTCAAAATTGTTTATTAGTCAGAATGATATTTAACCCAAGATTAAAATAACAAAAAATAAAAAATAAACGAGCGTACCTATACTGAACTCAAAGACAACCACCACAGTAAGAATAGCCCAAACAGAATAACGGCTCATACCCTTAAAGGGTTCCTTCAAGAAAATCAAGAGAGAGATAAGCATCAAAGCAAGGCCCATTTTAGCAGCAAAAATGACCTTCCTTGGATCAGAGTGACCCATCTCCCAAGCCTTAGCAGCAACCCCACGTAACCTCTTCCATGCACCACTGACCCCATCAGAGAAAGCACGATATGAACAACAACAATAACAACAACGCCTAGTGTGAGCCTCCTCATCAGATTCAAGTATGTTGAGTCTTATCTGAGAATACCCTCCTTTCATAGGCAACAGTCTCTCCTTCTTCTCCGCAAAACTGTGCCTGAAGGAACCATGTTTTGGGATTTTGGGATTCATCAGGGAGAAGCAGTGGAGTGTGAAGTTTTGTGCTTTAATGGAGGGAAGAGTAAGAAGATGTTGTTAATTGGCTCGGAGTTTAGGAGGGGAAAATGGTGGGTTCAGAATCTATTGGAGTTTGGGATCTCAACGAGGGGACCAGATTGGGCTGCTTCTGTTTCACGTTGGGGCCCACTGTACTATAATAAATGACAACAAGACAAGTTACTACCATGAACCAGAGCTACCATGATTCACGAGTCACCAACTCACCAATACTTACCAAGTTACTAAGTTCACATAACTTCAAGATAAAGATATACTCCCTTCCGGTCCTAAATATAAGATATAATTGACTATTTTTTGAAATGTTAAGGTTACAAAATATGTTATTAAATTATGAGATATTTGATATAATTTTTAGATTAATTTAAGGAAATAAATTAGTTAAATATTATAATTGACTTATTTTGTTTTTTTAGGATTTTCCAAAAACGTCAACCACGTCTTATATTTAGGACCAGAGGGAGTAATGCTGATAATTATTTTAAGTTAAAATGTACTAATACGTAATACTTCCTTCAGTCCTTATCAGTATAACTCACCTAGCACTCATTTCTTACGTACCAAAGAATAGTATTTGAGTCTTAAAATTAATATTGAATTTGTTATTCTTTCTAACTTCACTCTTCATTACTAGAAGTACGTCAGTACAATTGACTAATAAAATATGCATATTTACCAACAGATTATTATTAGAAGTACATCTAATACAATTGACTAATAAAATGTGCATATTTACCAACAAGCTATTACCAAGAGTGCAACTAGGACAACCTATTTTGAGGTAACAGTTGTTAGCTGCGCCCCACACCCAACATAGCATTTTGTCCTCATCCTCACACCCGTGAAGATTTATAAGAATCATAGTCCTTAAAATACTCATTTATCGTATATGGTATTGAGCTTTGCTTAGAGTTTACCAACTCTCATGAACGAATCATCATGTAACATGATTTATAAATTAGAGTTTAAAGGTTCCACTACTACAAATTGTCCCTCTACCAGCGCACCTTTACATGCGCTTAGAAGAAACGCATGTATAGAGGGTCCTTTACATGCGCTTTAAGCGCATGTACAGGTAAGAATCTATACATGCGCTTAAAGCGCATGTAGAGGCCTTATCTCTACATGCGCTTTAAGCGCATGTATAGAAATGTGCATCAATTATAATTCACTAAAACAATGACTAGAAAAGGATTTAAGTATTTAGAGATAAAATATAAAATGAACTTAGGTGAAGAGCTCAAAATTATATGGAAACACCCTTTACATGCTAAGCGCATGTAAAGGGTGTTTCTACCTCTACATGCGCTTAAAGCGCATGTAGAGGCTCTACATGCGCTTTAAGCGCATGTAGAGGCAGTATTGGGGTGAAAAACTTGAAGTCATGCATAAGAGTTCATCCTCAAATGTCATAAGCTACTCATGCAAGTGTTTATAAGCTAGAGCACCCATTGGGGTGTTATGCTTTGGTTATACTACATATACATGCGCTTAAAGCGCATGTAGAGGCTCTACATGCGCTTTAAGCGCATGTAGAGGCTCTACATGCGCTTTAAGCGCATGTAAAGGCAGTATTGGAGTGAAAAACTTGAAGTCATGCATAAGAGTTCATCCTCAGATGTCATAAGCTACTTATGCAAGTGTTTATAAGCTAGAGCACCTCATTGGGGTGTTATGCTTTGGTGATACTACATATACATGCGCTTAAAGCGCATGTACAGGCTCTACATGTGCTTAAAGCGCATGTAGAGGCTCTACATGCACTTTAAGCGCATGTAAACGTTATCTTTTAGTCAGTTGTAATTTTCACTCAAGTATATATACATACTCACTCACCTTCTCCATTCATTCGAACCCACCTCCCTCATCCCAACACCCCCTTCCCAAAACCCTAACCCTTCAGCCACCACTCTGAATCCGGCGAGCTCCTCCTTCGGCGGCGAGCTGAAACGGCGGCACGGTGGCGCGACCTCCCCTCCCCTCCTTTCCCCTTTATCTTAGTTCGTTTTACTCTCCTCTTAAACCCAACGAATCCTCCCTGTTTCTCCTTGCAAATCCGGCGGCCGACGGCAACAGCAGTGGCAGCCTCCCTCAATGTTCCTTCCTCCACTCTTTCTTTTCGTTTTCTCTATTCCAGCGAGCTTCCTCGTTTGTTTGCTTCATCTCTCCGTCGGGTGTTGCATTTTCCGTCGAAGCATAGGCGAGAAATGGGTAAAAGCTTCGGCCTTTTTAGTATTTATTGGGCTATGCTTCCATTTTAAAGTTATTGAATTATCCTTGCATGTCTCCTTTGAATATCCTTGCATGTCTCCTTTGAAGTTTTGCTTTGGGTTCTTGGCCTAAGAGTCGTTATTTCTCAAAAGATTGATAGAGTTGTTTTTTTTATTATTGAGTTGAAGCAATAATAAAAAAAAACAACTCTAGGGATCGGACGCAGGTAGGATTTCTAAAAGTGTAAAATTTACCTTAACTGTCAAAGTGTAAAATTTCTTCCATTGTTTTATATTTAGCCTGCTCATCCTACTTTGAAGCTTATTTTCTCCAATTAACCTTTTTGAGTCTAGGGATCGGATGCAGGTAGGATTTCTAAAACACTTGTCCAATAGGATTGCATTTGTAGCTTAAGGATTTTTAAAAGAGATTTTGATTGTGTCTGAATTATTTTCTTAGGACACTCAAGTAATGAAGACATGGACATTCTCTGGATGCTTTATGTTTTGGGTGTTTCATAATGTTGGTTCACAGTGGTTGTCATTTGTTGTTCAGGTGAAGGCTCATGGCATTATTCTTCTTGAATAGCATTGGTTTAGGCTGTTATTCATTGATTTTGATGGATTAGATGTTCCTTAATATAGTTTAATCAAATTTATATTTTCAATACTACTGTACAATGTTCCATGGTTGCTGTTAAAGCTTAATATCTGTGTAGCTGAAGATGTGCTTCACTGTTAATGATGAGTATCTTTACTATGATTACTATTGTTCCCAGTTCTTGATTATTGCCCATATTCTAATTGTCACTGCTCTTCAGCTGCCATCTCACTCATTATTGATGCAATGAAACCATCATTATCATTATTGCATCTTATTTATGAAGAAGTTGCGGTCACAATGACCATCACCATTTATTATCTCTCCATTGCTGTACATGTGTGACCTTTAGTCCAATTTTGGCCTGCAACATTATTCTATCCTTTTACTGAAACACAAGTGCTCTGTCCTCTTATCCATATGCCCAAAAAATAAAACAGATAAAAGTAATAGTTGGTATGATATTATTAATTTAATGGCTTTTCTTGCAGATACATAAGATTTTCTTGACATTATCTTTTTCAACTGCACTTATTTTTTCTGACTATATTAGTGACATGTTTTGTAGTTGTATTTGACAGATTCTATATCAGCTTTATGGAATGGGATGTTGGCGCCAATAGTCATAGTGAGGTTGTAATTACAATGTTTGGTTTGGATCTCTTTGCATCAATTTGTATGATCCAAGTGAAACTTTTATAGTTTAGTTTTGCTGTCTGGACTTACAGATTTTGATAATGAGCACAAAGAAAATTTCTGCTGGACTTACAGATTTTGATCATTTTCCTACTGATTCCAATATCATGGTCCATATGATGATGCAGTGACTTGTAAGATCAGAAAAAGATGGCACTTTGTGTCCAATTCTTCAATTCTCTCTTCAGTTAGCTTCAATTACCCTTCATAGTGGCACTCTATTAGGTTTTAAAACACACAAAGATGAATAAATCTTTTTAATTAGACTGATATTTTGATGTGTTTCACTGAGCGGCTTTCAAATGGTAATACAAGTCATCTTTGAAGTCAATCATGAAAAAATAATATGTCCTCTTTTTTCACTAAAGCGTGCTATCTTAAATAATGTCTACTCTTTCTGCCTTTTGTTCCCTTTTCTAGCTAAATTTTTCATAAATAATTTTTTCACAAAATTATCTTAAATAATTTTGTGACTTATAAACAAAATGTAGGAAGCCTGAGTAACCTTTATTAAATATCTCTACTATCTTAGCTAATTTTTTTGTAAAATTAATTGTCCTATTTTGTTACGTTATTCTTCAATTTTTTGACTCTGCTTCCTGCTTATTATTTTGGGAAAGACACATGAAAAGGCTATCAGAATCTTTACAAACTTTATCAAACTTAGCTCCACAACTTCTATTTAAATCTGACAAATCTGAGAGTTTGATGCCATCATCAGTTAACTTGCCAATATGGCAACCCACAGTTGAGATGCTTGTCAATGATTCTGTCAGCAAGGTCTTACCTGTTGCATTGAAAGAGAGAAATGAAGGTGAAGAACTGGCTGTTACAACTCTTGTTTGTGGTAATTTGGATGCACTGAATGCACAGGAGACTGTAAAATATGATGATATATTGAGCAGGACTCTTGAGATGCATGTGCATGTTGAGACTTATATTCCTCCATCGTTTGGTAGGAGGGAAAATGGTGTAAATTTGGCTTTGGTTGGCCATGGCAGGAATCTTGCATCGGCAAAGTATTCAGATTGGGTAAGGTGAGTTCATGGTTATTTTGACCAAAACAAAGTTGATGGTTACGCAAAATAATCATATTGGACATGGTTTGTTACATGTAAAAGCTTCAAATATTTGTTGTTCAACATGTCTGTGTGAATGTCAATGTAGTTCAGCATGTCTGTGTGAAAGGGTTATTACTTATAAATATCAAGTCAAAAGTCTTGTTGAGATAAACTATGAATATACATGTAATGCCGAAGTTGTTAGTCTATACTTAATCAATTTTTGAATATTGCTTTGATTGAAGTTGTCTTTTGAAGTTGTTTCCTGGATATTTGTCTATTTTGCAGGTTGAGACAGAGTCTGGAAAAGCTTAGGCCTCCTTTGGTGACAGAATTGTTGCTGTCAAATGATGGTGATCGATTGCTTGAAGGTTGCCTAACGAACTTCTTTGTTGTTTTCCAAAAGGTCAGTGGCTCTGAAAATATGATCGTGTATAATTTGCAAGCTTCACTTCTGATATTTATTTGCTATCTTATACCTGTGTGTGATTGTTTATAGGATACAAATGCAGGCCATGACAGTTATGGAAACAGAAACTCTTTTGAAGTACAGACAGCTCCTATTAGTGACAGTGTCCTTCCAGGAATTATACGTCAAGTAGTGATTGAGTATGCTGTTTATTCATGAACCTTGAAATTTTTTTACAATGTATCTTCCTTGCCTTCCCACCACAAGTAGATTTTGCGTTTGCTTTAAATTTTTATTTTTTTACTCAAGAATTCACATGACATACTAGATTTTGGGGCTTTATCTCTTAGTGGTTGACCATCTTGAGAATGCTCAAGGCAAAGCATTCTCCTGGAGTTTGTAAACCTTAAACCCAGTTAGAGACAAAGGGAACCTGATTTTATTGATATACTTCTAAGTGATGATTTCAGGGTCATATGAAACTAGAAAGGTTGCATTGTCTAAGATCTGGTAGTGCCATTAGGCCATGAATGTAGGGCAATACCATGTTTGAATAGGAAAGAGATGAATAAGCACTGTCTATTTACTTGTGTGTACTTAAAAACTGATCTTCTGTGTTTGCAGTGTGTGTAGAAGCAAAGGAATCCCATTTCGTGAAGTTGCACCATCATGGTCAGAACATGAAATGTGGGAGGAAGCATTCATCACAAGTATGTATTTTTTGTCTTAATAATTCTAGATTTTGTTGATAATTCCAGTCTGTTTTGGATTTTTATCTTCAATATCTGTACAAATTAATGCGAAACGTATTTGGTAATTGAATGTTAAAAAGAAAATTATTTTCCTTTTGATTGATGAGACATTTTGATGAACAGAAACTTAGCTTCAATGAAGTTACAACAATGTTTGTTTCATTTATAGATTTGAATATTTATTACTTTGTTCTGAATCATTTCCTGTTTTGTCAATATTTTTAGTATAGATTAACTTGTGAACAACTATGATGCACATAGTTCTTTATGCTTATGTATATATAAAAATGAATCATACATTGTTATTGTTTTGATATTGATATATAATTCATTTTTGAAGATATTAAGTAATTGACTTTTTCTGGTAAATTCTTTTGATATAATGCTAGTTGGTTCTATGAATTACAGCTAGTATTGGTGGTTATATTGGGAAATAATGTAAATTTATAATAATTTTTTTTTAAAAAAAAACATTCTATACATGCGCTTAAAGCGTATGTAAAGGGGCCACCTGTACATGCGCTTTAAGCTCATGTAGAGCCCCCCTCTACATGCGCTTTAAGCGCATGTAGATGTACATGCGCTTAAAGCGCATGTAGAGGTACATACCTCTACATGCGCTTTAAGCGCATGTAGAGCCCCCCTCTACATGCGCTTTTTAAAAGCGCATGTAGAGCCTTTACCAGCGCCCCCCTCTACATGCGCTTTAAAAGCGCATGTAGAGGCCAAAATAAGCGCATGTAAATGGGGTAATCTGTGGTAGTGTTCATATATGTTGAAAGGAAAGAGAATGCACAAGAGGGGGTGAATTGTGCTAATCAAAAACTTAAACAAGTAAAAGCTCAACACACAGTTTTATACTGGTTCGGCCAACTACTTGCCTACGTCCAGTTCACCAACAACTCGTTGGGTTCCACTACTTTCAGGTTTTACAACGGGTTCACCTAAGAACCTTTACAGCGAAAGAATCTCTCTAACACTCCCCCTTACTACTTGTAAGAAACTACCCATGTTCCAAAGCCCTAACTTCAGAACAACTTCAGAACAGAAGAGGATTTAAATCAGGAAGTAAGTTCACAAATTGAACTGATGTTGATAAACACTTAAGCTTGAGTAATCGCACAGAGGACTTGAATGCTCTTTAAGAATTTTAAATGAGAGTAGGTGCTTAGTTGGTAAAGAGCAATAAATTCATCGGCCTATTTATAGTCTTCATGGGAGGATAGAGCCGTTAGAACCATGTTGTAGAAGACTTGTATCTGTTGAGCACAATTAATGCTATGTACTAAGGTTTTCTCATGTTGCTTGAAGGAGATGATGAACATTAAATGCAGCTTCAAACTTTATCAGCAGACTTTGGATATTTTTAGGAGAGAAGATGCCTTGAGTGCTTATATGCCAGAAGAATGTGTCTAACGTCTTCTGAAAAGGCCTTCTGAGCATGACAGTGTACTTTTGTACTTGATTTGCTTTCTGGTCGCAACTTCGATCATATAGCGATTACTCTTCTTCGATTGTTTACTGCACACTTAGATCACGGGTTAAAAGCATGACAATATCAATTACTCGATACTTCGATTACTACCAATTTGATTATTGATTCGATTACTCAGTGTGATCGAAAGTATTCTTTCCACTTCTTAAATCAGTTTAACTTGGACTAATCCGATTAATGATAGAAGTTATTTGATCGATACTTCGATCACTATCTTAACTTAGAAGACATTTGTTTTGACTCTTGATCGCTTCTTCTAAAGGTGATCGTTATGTCTAAGAGCCTAGTGATTGATTTGTCACTTTGTGAAATAGTGTCTAAGTTATTAGCAATCGTTTTATCATGTAATTGCTTATCCTTAAAAAACTTAGCTGGTAATCATTCTATCTTATCTTAGTGATTGCATTGTCTTAGTCTTATATCAATTCAGTGATTGCATTGTCTTAGTCCTATATCAGTTCAGTGATCGCATTATCTTAATCCTATATTCGTTTAGTGATCGCATTATCTTAGTCATATATCCGTTCAGTGATTGCATTGTCTTAGTTCTATATCAGTTATCATCAAAACTTAAGATTCTAACACGTGTGTCTCTGATTTTGAAACTTTAAATTATCTATTATTTTTTATAAAATGTTATTGTTACTTTCATTTATCGTTAATATGTATATAGACATTAATTTCAACTCTCCATATCATTTAAAATTTAACAGTCAATAGGAGTAAAATAGATGATATTGGTAAACTTGTCCTTTCATAAAATGTTGGCTAGTAGATGTGCATCTTTTTTTAGTCAATTGTGTTAGGTACATTATTAGTAATAGTATGTTAGTAAATATGCATATTTTATTAGTTAATTATACTAGATGCATTTCTAGTAATAGTATGTTGGTAATATGCACATTTTATTAGTTAATTGTGCTTAGTGCATTTCTCATAATAGTCTATTAGTAAATTTTTAGCTTAACCCTAAAACAATTACTAGAGTAGAGTTTTAGACAATTCATTAAAATAAGGGAGGGGGTGTGTTCTGACATGTAGTCATCCACTTAGGAGAGAAGGTGTTTCACATGTCCTCATTTGATTGGTCAGAGCATGAATTCGGTGGTACTCCCTAGGGTATGTTTGGTAGCAAGAATCCAAAGAAATGGGGTTGTAAATAATTAGAAAGTTAAGGGGTAATATGGTCATTTACATATATTTCGGGCCCACAAGTTTTCTCTCTCCATCTCACACTTATCATGGGGCCCACAAACTTTACTCTCTCATCATTACCCCTACTTTCCATCTCTTACCCTTTCCATTTCTAATTCTTTACTTTCTTTCACACAACCAAACACGCTAACTAGTACCTAACAATTGCTCAAAAATGAGTGGCCATGTTGTAGTAGCCGGTGAATGTACAATGATGGAGATGGTGACGAAAGTAGGAGCAAGTGGGACTCTGTTTCAGGTTTGAATTGTATTGTAGAAGATAGGGATGGCGCATGGCAGGGTCCATTATTATTACAACCATGTACCAAACCCAAGTACTAAGCAAAGTCTTTGAAATATCGCATTGGCACGGAACATCAAGCTCCATCACATATATTGGAAATATAAGCTAAGCTTCATCACAGTATTTGGAGATTTGTTGGCAAAAAATCATATGAAATTGATAAAATTACTACCTAAATAGAATTCTTTTATGATAATTTGAATAAATCATTTAATTGTAACATATATTATCTAACTATAAATGTTACTCCTTCTGTATCTAAATATAATATTTAGTTGACTTTTTATAGAGATTACAGAAATAAAATAAATCATAGCATGTTGTGTATTATTAGATTTTACATATTAACTTATTTTTCAAATAAACTAGTATATAGAAAAATGTAAGAATAAATTTATAAGTAGCTTCATTAGCTTTCTTATTATTTTACAAAAAAATCAAATAAGTCTCACATTAAAGTGATTTTAAAGAAAAATTTAGTTTAATTATTTTATGGTAACTTATTTAATATCCTTAAACTTTTAAAAAAAATTGTCTAAATGATATATTTAAGATGGATAAAGTAAGAGATATGTTCAATCCAAAAGGGGAAATAAATATCATTTGTATTTTTTGTTTACATAGATATAATTTATTAAAAGTTGGTTTTGTACTTGGCTAATTCAACCAAATATTTCAAGTGATTTTGTGTTTTATAAGATAATAAAAGTACTCTTACATAGTACTCTCTCTGCTCTTAAATGTAAGATTATTTTTACATTTCAATTTGTTCCTAAATATAAGATCACTTTCTAATATTTCAATTTTTTTCTCAAATTAACGTCATAATATTTATCAATAATAAACTAACAAAAGATGGAGAATGTGGATAAAGGTATATGGTATGAGCAAATTAGTAATATCATGTGATAATAATTAATTTAACTAACATTTTTAATCTAATAAATTAGAGAAAATTGTCTTATATATTTAGGAATGAAGATGATATTATTAAATATGAGTATAAATTAATTATAGATTGTTCATCACCCTAATCACATAATGGGGTTTTTTAACTGAAAGCTTCATGATGGTTTAGAAATCTAATTAATCACGTTATTTCATTCTGTAGTATTGGATTAAAGGGTAAACTCAGTTCGATCTCCACTTAGTGTGGGTGTTGGTGTAGCAAATATAATAGAGTTTTACCTCTACTTTCTTGAATAAGGGCTCAACATCAAACCTATTGGGCTAAGCTGGCCCGTCTTGTGTAATGTTGGATTAGGCAATCGAAAATGGGGCCACCTAATAATCACTATAACGTCAATTCATTTACGTATTTTTTAATAAGTTAAGGCTGAAGGGTCATCGCGTATCAGGTAAACCTGTGATACACGGGACGGCCATGTGTCCATTATAATTTAAGAAAAATGTTACTACCTCCGGTCCTAAATATAGGACCTAATTGACTTTTTTTTAGAGATTAAGGTTGCGAAATAGGTTATTAAATGATGACATATTTGATATATTTTTCGATTATCCATTAGTTTATAGGTAAAATAAACTAGTTTAAGGGAAAAAATTAGGCAAATCAATTTATAATTAACTTATTTTTAGGATTTTCCAGAAAAAGTCAATTAGTTCTTATATTTAGGACCGGAGGGAGTACTTTTTAGTTTTTCGTGATTGTGTTGCACAGTTAATCTCAGTTTTTTAATATCGATCAGTATTAAACTAACATCTTCCAAAAGGTCAAGATTTACTATTTATATTAGATAAATCAGATATATGTAACAATAAACGCAAGCTATTTTGTTCATTTGGACTTGACAATATCTGCCGTACTTCTTTGAAGTGCATTAATTTAGGGCCCGTTTGGAAGCAGGAAACTTTGCTCTGAATCTGAAAGTGAAAGTAATTCACATTCTCATGCGGTTTGGAAGCCAGAAACCTTTGCTCTGAATTAGAAATTTTCTATTTTCAGTTTCCCTCCAAAATTAAGAATAGAAATACAAATTTGGCTTCCCACCAAAATTGAGTGTGGGCCCATGTGCTAAATACCACATTGCCCTTCATTTACTCTAACCAAAGACAGCACAAACGTTGGGAGCTTCAGGCAAGACACGAATTTGTCAGTGAGGAGGTGTGGGTTATCGTGGGTGGCATTTAACTCAAATTAACTAGCTGCACATTGTGCCAAGTAAGGAGACAAAGGTAAGGGTGATCAATGTAGTTTCATATTGGTGGAGTAGTTTTATTTTTGTCTAGGCATTGATGGTGAACCCAAACATGTTTGCATTTCTTCTTCATGACCCTGTTTGTGTTTCTTTTGAAGTGTTTTTTGTGTGTGATGCGTGCTTTTTGCTTAAATGAATTAGTTTGAACTTTGAAATTGATGGGTTAGCAATGTTGGTTTCCAAACTATAGTTACATAGTAAAAATCTGCCTGGGTGTTGTTTGAAGTTGTTGTCCAGGCGCTTGTGTTTAGCTACACTGTTGGGAAAAATTTGGGGGTGACGTCAGTTGAAAAGGTCCAACTTGAGTAAACTGATGATGGCAAAATCGAGTTTACAATGGCCAAATCGATTTTAAATCTATTTATTTTTTGCGAAATCGAGTTTAGGATGCCAAACTCGATTTTCGTAGGCAAAGTCTGAAATCAATTAAGTTTTTCAACATGTGTGTGGGTGGGTATGATGCATTTTGTTGTACGTCCTGTTGATATAGGAAAGGGGTGTGGGGTCATTTTTTGTAGGTAATGGATGAAATACATGCTCAAATGCATTATGAATTTGTGGTTGCCTGCATAGCCATACTGCTAGCTGTGAGGACGGTTGTGATGACGATGCTAGCATCTACCGCGTATAACCTAAGACGCATACCCGATAGCACATATAGGTTAGATTTCCATGTGAAGAGGGCATGCTTAAGGGCGATGATCTATAGCAACAACACAACATGCTTCAACCAAATTAGAATGTATAGGTCAACGTTTGACAGGTTATGTCACATGCTGGACACAATTGGGGGATTGAAACCAACAACCCATATGTTAGTTGATGAACAAGTGGCAATATTTTTAAACATTCTGGCCCATGATCACAAGAAAAGGGTGATCCAATAGGGTGATCACAAAATGTCCAATCACGCCCGACAGGCCAGGCTGGACGATAAGGCTGCAGACCTTTACATTGACCTGATGAATGTGGAAGGACTCTCAACTAGGGAGCTAAATGCTGCCCACATCAAGATGCTCGAATCTCCCCAGCTTTTGAATGCCTTTGAGAGGATTCCAGATGCATTCAAGGCCTCTTGGATTCGGAGTTTGCTCACTCCTTAGTGGAGTGGAGTGTTGTGTTACTTTTGGATATGTATATAGTCTTCTTTTGGCACCTGAACTTTGACTGTGCACATAGGGGTTCCAGTTGCTTTCCACACTGTCTGTCATGTTTCTTTTGAAGTGTACATATTTAAACATGGCCGAAAGTGTGGAAAAATGGATGCTGTAAGTGATGGTTGCGAACTAATTAGGGTCAAGTGTTGGTAGGCATCTTTTTGTAAATGTTGTGCATATTTTGTAAACAGTATGTAAATTATGGTGTCTGTCATGTTCCTTTTATCCTCACTTTAATTCAGTTCTGAAAAGTTTTTGGAGTTTGCCATATTGTAGGTCTGCATTTGTTAAGTGCAACATTTGTTAAGTGCAGAGTTTGCCAGGAAAACTCGATTTCACTTATGAAACTCGAGTTTACTCAGGAAAACTCTATTTCACTTATGAAACTCGAGTTTACCCAGAAAAACTCGATTTCACCTAGGAAACTCGAGTTTACCCAGGAAAACTCAATTTCACCTAGGTAAACTCGATTTCATTTTGGCACAATCGATTTGGCACTGCCTAACTAGAGTCATGTTAAATATCTTTTTTAGCAGAGAGCCATGTTAAATATCACACCACTCTTAATTAACTTTTACTAATTTTTGATCAGCAATCTTAATTAAAATTACAATTAATACCAGGTGAAATTAAATTTAAATCAATTGATGTCACAATTAATATAAGGTGAAATTAAATGTCAATCAATTAACTTAATAATTAATATCACGCCAATCTTTGATTTCAATTAACTGAAATTAGTAACTTTTCAATTAATATCATGTCAATCTTAATTTCAATTAACTTTACAATTAATATGAGGTGAAATTAAATTTCAATCAATTGCCGTAATAATTAATATCACGGCAATCTTTGATTTCAAATAACTGAAATCAGTAACAACTCGATTAATATCATGTCAAGCTTAATTTCAATTAATTAAATAATTACTACCAAGTACCATGTGAAATTAAAATTGAAGTAATTAAATTGTTAATAAAATTCATGTGAGAAGTCTTTTAAAAAAAATCAGGTCAAATGTCCAACAGTTGTCCTAAAGGGAAAAAAAAGAAGTTGCGTAATCCCTTCTCCTCTTCCTTCTAACTTTCACCACACCCATCATCTCTGCAAAACAAAGTAACCCTAGAAACAAAAAAAAACTTTCACCACACCCACTTTCATCACCTGAAACCACACGCTTCTCTTCTCAAAGATACTCTCCATTCTGTTAGCGTTCATTTTTTTTTTGTGGTTTGAAGCTACAGAGAAGCAAGCTTCATGGAACAAAGAGATGAGTCCTAGTGGGGTTTCTTTTTTTTAATCAGGGGCTTTTTGGGAATGTTACAATAAGAAGGGGCATTACTGTCATTTATGTGCTTCACTTTCATATTCTTCCATTAGCCAACCAAACAGCCACCCCTGAAATGCTTTCTTGGTAAACTGAAATCATTTCACTACTTTCAGATTCAGAGCAAAACTTTCATGCTTCCAAACGGCCGTTAGTAAGCTTGAATTTGGTCTATCAGAATCTGCCAAACCACATCTCAATTATCAAAAGCGACTTACACTTAACCATGCGTCAAAGGACCACCGACATTACAATTTTATATCATTGATATTGATATAGAATAAGTACTTTTTACACTTATAACCAAGTGCATTAATCTTTTTTCTGATAAAAAAGTACTTTTTTAAAAAAAAAATATGAAATAATATGTATTGAGAATAAAATAACTTGCAGGCCTATTTTGATTGGGTATATGATACTTTGTTTTTGAACTGAAATTGGGTCACGTATGATATAAAAACACCGATGGGCCCTGGGTAACTTAAAATTAGAACAGAGCATTGACTTATGTACACAAGTGAAACTTAGACCTGTTTAGATTAGATTTTAGAGAATAGCTTCTAAGAAAAAAAATTCAAAATCTCTTTTTGAAAAATAGATTTTGGATAATAGCTTATGAAAATGCTGGAAAAAGTAGTTTCTAGAAAAACCTAAGTTTTCTACTCCAAACCTAGATTTTCAGTTAAAAAGGTTATTCTGAAAAAAACTGTGAGTGTTTGTTTGACTTAACTTAAACCTAGGATTTGACAAGAAAAAGTTATTCTGAAACAGTTGTGAGTGTTTGTCTGCCCTGATTTTAAAACATAAATTTAAGTTAAAAACTAGGTTTCAGAGTTTACCAAAGAGGCCTTCAGAACACAACATTTTATGGGAAACTAAGGATTTATAACTATGTTAATTGTTAAGAATCAACATAAATGCTTACTAGTAGTCAGCTCGATTCTTAACATAGTGCAATGTACTTTAAATTTAAAAATTCATTAGTAAAATTATTTTGTTTACAAATTAATGAAAGCATCCACACGATTTTTTTTTTGTTTGAAAAATTACTAGCTCAAAGAATTATCATCATCATCATCATTCCATGCATTTCTCACTCATGCAATAGTTTCAAAAACCTAAACACAAAACCTCCAAATGACCAGAACATTGGTAAGGATATAAGGGTATATTTGGTTTAAGGGAAATGGAGGAAAAAGGAAAGAATAAATTAATTTAATGAAGTGAACTTAAATGAAATGAAAAAGTGAGATTTTGAAAATTTTTTAAAAGAGTTTTTAAATTTAAAGTAGAACAACAATTAATTGAAAGGTTTAAACACTAGTTCTTTAATTTTTCAAAAAATTAAACTCATTAAGAAAGCCCCCCCTCCCTCGTTAGTCATGCTAAATTATAGACAGTATGGTTGGGTTTGGTTTGAGGGGAGGGGTGGACAGTTTACCATTCTGCCCTTATATATTAAACGAAGTATCAATTTTATGTCTATATTACATTAATTAATGTACTACCTCCGGTCCTAAATATAGGACCTAGATAACTTTTTTTTGGAGAGGTTAATGTTGCAAAATAGTCTATTATATCATGACATATTTGATATATTTTTAGATTATCTATTAGTTTATAAGTAAAATAAACTAGTTTAAGGGAAAAAATTAGGTAAATCAATTTATAATTAACTTATTTTGCTTTTTTTAAGGATTTTTCAAAAAAATCAATTAGGTCTTATATTTAGGACCGGAGGGAGTATAACTTAATTCTCGTTCGTGCAATAATATTTTGTTGATTATTACTATACTAATATACATTAAAAATGGAATAAGTTCATGTTTTAAGTATTTTCTTTATCAATTATGCAACACATGGTTGATAATTCAGATTTCTCACAGCATGAACACTTTCATCCAGTCATGGAAAAAAAAAAAAGATTTGTTGAACGTTATGAATAATCTGAGGTTTTAATGCCTTGCTTGTAATTTTCCATTTTGACAAAATGGATGTTAGCATATATACTCAATATATACGAACAACAATATTTAAGATCTCGTAATTAACCATGGATTCAATCTCTAACGATTTATTCATCACCTCTGTTTTCTACCACGTCTCCTATCTCTAATATCTCAACTCTGCGATTAGTCTTCTTCTTTATCTTGATTGCTACATCCTGAGGAATGAAGCTCCCAAACACTATCACCCTGCTTTGCCTCTTTTCTATCATATGTGATTCCACCTCTATATGAATAGTGTAATTAATTTACAAATTTAGACCTCAAATACTGAAATAATATAAAGGGTTTAATTAGTTAATTTGAAGGGCTAACCTGGAATTTCAAGAAGGGCTCTTTTCACTTTCCTACAGCAACCATTGCAATCTACATTGATCCTCATCACCATGCAAAAGTACTGCAACCAAACAAGAAAAACTTCAAATGTTTTCTGACTTTCATATGATGACTGATTTAGAACAGAGATAAAAGAATTAATTAAGATGATGGTTGATTAGTGCTTGCCTTCACAGTCATGAAATCAATTAATCAGAGACAGGGATGCTTCAAACGCCAAAAGTAATTGGTTTTTGAAAGGCAATTATGAGGGTTAAGTTGCAAAATGTAAGAAGGCTGGCTTTGCCTCTAGTTGTAAAGGATTCTCCTTGTAATCACAGAATCAAATTCTTCCCTTTAAATTACAAAGATATAGGGAGGACGAAGGCAATGTAGCGTATATAGTTGATCACTTTATTCTGGACTCTTTACTTTTGTGTTTCTTTATGCGGATGCCATAGTAAACAAAGAGCTAGTGCATAATTTCTTTATGCAACAAGAATCTCTTCTACTTCTACCTATGGCTTCACGCATTGATTCTCGTTTCTCAAATGTAATGCCGTGCGTTCAGCATAGAAGAGGCTAACTTATAAAGAAGGGAAATTATATATGAAGACTTAGCCTTCTCAAGTTCCCAACTAATGGCTAATTTTTAGGGTCTAAGATAGCACTGAGGTCAAAATACAAATAATATGGAAAAGCTTAAATAGATCGATCATTATTATGTCATCTCTCAATTATTCAATATTGTATTGTTGAACCGATTGCATTCTCTCTGTTTTTGTGTGTGTGTGTGTATGTTTTTGTTCATATAGGTGTCGACGCCTTCTGATTATGCGCTACTATGGTATGTTGCTATGTAACTTGTGGCTTGCAGTTGCTCTGGGTTACGTGCCTCGTTCAGAGGTGCTAGGTCCGGTGATTGATAGACTGAGGGAACATTTCGATTGTGGAGAGAGGTATAATCTATCATAATCACCGACCTTTAATCTTTCTTTATCGGTTTTCATTAGCTAATTGATCATTTGGATTTTAAGTACACATGAAATCCTTATATCTCAAGGTCCTGTGTTAAGTGCTTTACCAACAAGTTCGTAATCGTTACAGTAGTTATATTATAAACCAAAGTATCGTTTAGATCAAACACATGCTTTTGGAAATTGAAGGTATTCCTTATGTTGAGGTCAATAATGAGATCACTAGTTATTAACACTACATAGATTCATATATTGTAAGTTCAAATGCTAAATTACTTTTAAGAGAAGTCAGATTCTTGTAGTTGAAGCCATTATGAAAGCCAAAGAAAGAACTTCATATTGGAGACGAACATAGGTAGTGATTGGGGTCGTCAAGGGGTGGAGAACTAAATTCAAACTCTTTCCACTATCATTAAATTAAGTAACTTCCATTTATTTTTGGTCGAAAGATGTTAAGTTGAAGCTTCCTTGTGATGCATACCTGAAGCGATTTCATTATAGAATATTATAGTGGCCAATGCACGCCCATATATGTATTAGAAAATGATCCCAAATGAGTCAATATATATGTATTCTTCTCCCTTCAATCCTCAATAAAAGACCCATTTAAAGGACTCATTTTGGTCCTAAATATATAAGGTATGTTTCTAATTTTTATATTTAATTACCTTTGCCACCACTAGTATTCCATCAATAATAATAATAATAAAGTAAAAGGAAGGAAATTAAACAAGATAGTTAAATTGTTTTAGAAAACATGTAATATCAATTTAACTAAATTATCAATGTCCTTAATTCAATCATATATAGTAGGTAAATACAACAATAATAACAAAAACTTATCCCACTAGGTGGGGTCAATAATCATAGTAGGTAAATATGTCATATTTTTAGGACCATGAAGAATACTCAATAAATAATAATAGGAAAATTTGATTATCCTGCTGTGTAAGTGACTTCTCCGTGTTTAGAATGAACCTTAAATATTGCAGCCTCTCAATTTATATGCCTTTGTCTCTTTTTGGTCAAACATAATCAATGACCTTTCAAACCTTTCAAAGGAATTATCAATAATACTCCTTTCACTCCTAAATGCAATGCCCTATATTATCTAATTTTCTGTGAATTTGAACAAAATAAAACTAAATAAATTTTAATCATGACACTACAAAAAACACTCTGCTTAGCCCCGATAACTTTCTGGCATTTTACTTACAAACGCCTTTAAAATATCACATAGCAGCAGTTATACACTAAACGTGTCAAAGGAGGGAAGAAAACCATGTATAGGTCCCTATTAAGATGCAGCAAGTAGGATGGTTTATTTTGCTGCTTCATATATAATCTTCATCCCTATATATGTCATATAGGTCCCGAGGCTTTACATGAATAATCATGTGTTAAACTTTGTGTTTAAGATCGGGAATATAGTAAACTTACTGCGCTTCGTTGACAAAAATGTATGGCTCATCGTCTAGTGATGCCCCTTTGTGGGTGAGTCTGGAGAAATTGATGGAGATGATCCCGTGGTTGTCCACATTTTCGCCTTGTTTCCTTCTAGTGTTTGCCCAATCGCACTTGAATAGAGGAAGTGAGAATCATTGAATTCACCGTTTTAGTGAATTCCGCGATGTGTAAATTATTTTAACTACAAAATAATTTATGCATAGCGGCATTTAGTAATTGCCGCTTTGCTCGAATAATTATTTAATTAATAACAAAACAATTGGCACATAGGGACGTTTACTAAATGCCGCTACGTGTCAATTATTTTGTTTTTAAAATAATATACACATAGCGGTGTTTAACATTGTGTGTGTGTATTGGTAATTTTTTCTATTAATTAAAGTTTAGGTGAGTTGGGTATGAGGTTTATCAGGGTCAAGACAAATTTCTAGATTCAATAAACGCTTATAGAGGTACTTACATATCACTCATGCACGTCCTCACATCAACGAAAATAGAACCCACAACCATACTATTAAGAGCAGCGTTATCTATTCTGGCCCAGCCCAACTAGCCTAGAACTTGCCAACCTAGACATCGGACTAGGCTGGGTTGGTATGCAATTCGAATAGTTAACCTAGATAAACTTGTTGCAACTGGACCAACTCGGAAGAAACCCGGGAAATAGAGTGAGTTGCTAGGTTGACCTAATTGCATTTTTTAAAAAACAATTATGTTCAAATTGACATATCTTGTATTTTTATTTATTTTAATGTTAATTTTGATATTGGTGACTATTAGTTGAGTGACAAAAAATTATTCATAGAAATATTTCGTTAACATTTTTCTATTTTAAATTTATTCAAAAGAATATTTAGTAGTTAGTAACGACTATATGTTTAGGAATAGTGGATTGATAGTTTGAAACTATTATGTAAATATCTCAAAGAAATCATAAAGATATTGAAGAATTATATAATTATTTTGTTAAAAGTTGAAGATTTTATATCTGTATTTAATATTTTGATGGTATGATAGTAAATTTAAAAATCTAAATTATTTAATTTCTCACAAGTCTAACTCTCGGGTTAACTATGAGTTGACCTACTAACACATGATATACTCTTTTATCTAGTCTAGATAACTTTGGTTAAGAGTCAAACACTTTTGCCAACTGGAGTAGCCTTTATTAACTACATAATTAGTCACCACTTGATAGACAGAGTTATCTGGGATATAAACCATTTGTTGAAGATATAATATTGGCATCCACAAATTTCATAGTTTATTCCTTATTTACTTTTGAATATTCGATATTTCTAATTATCTCATTAGAGTGAATGGGAGATAGTTAATTATTAAAACTGAAACAATTTTCTAAATCTACCTTGAAGAACATAAACTAAAAATTTAAAGAAAAATTAATGTACAGTCTTCACAGTCACTTTATTTTTAATTAGGTATTTTTCTATTAGGTTGTAATTGATCACCTTATTTTCAATTAAATTGTGGCTTTTTTTTGTTTTATGAAATTCCTATAGTTACAACTAATTTTCTAGCAGCTCCCCAAGTAATTTTATCATTTTTACAAGTTTTTGAAATATACTCCCTCTTATACTTATTATAAGACGCCCAAAGATTTCTTAATACTTTTAAAATACACTTAACAGTTTCTAAAATGCATCAATTATATTTTTCCATATATACCCTTATTAAATAAAGGTATAGTTTATTATAGTAATTGATAAAGGTAATATTGTAGATCATTTAAATTTTAGGATATATTTAATACTTTTGATTAACTTTATTGATTTATAAGAATTTACATTATGTGATGGGATGAAAATCATGATTCTAACCTGTTAGCGTGACTCGGGAAAATAATTGAAACATATGATCGGGATTCGTGAGGAGGGCAAGAAGGTGGTGAGCATTAAGGAATCTTTTAGTAAGGTGGTGAGCATTAAGGAATCTTTTAGTTGGGGTCTTAGAAGGTGGTGAGCATTGTTGATGGATAACTATAGTTAATTATCCGTATTGACCATTTGCAATTATTGGAGAGAATTGTAGTGTTTCTCAAGATTATGTATGGTTGGTTGCTATAGAAAGTAGAGAAAGAAAGTAGAGTAAGGGAAAGTGGATGATTTTTTTGATAATTTACATGTATCCTGAGTCCACAAGTTTTTTTTCTCTCCATTTCACACTTTTCTTGGGTTCTACAGCAAACTTTACTTTCTCATCATTACCTAATTTACCTTACACATTCACTCAATTCAATTTCTATTTACATTATACATTTTCAGTCCAACCAAACGGGTCCTAATTTTATTCATGGAAAGGAACGAGAGGAATCGAGACAACCTGGTCTCTATCCCGGCCTGTCCTGAAAAATTATTTATTTTTTCAAACCAAAGTGAATATTTATTTCTGAAGTCATGTAGCAATTTATTCATAATATTAAAGTTTATATGCATAATTTTATAATAATTGTTGCAGCTATTTGATAAGTTTTTATTCCTTTCATGTTTCAAGCCTTAGGGTCCGTTTGGTTGTAGGAATGGAAAGTGAAGAATTAGAGAGTGAAAGGGTGAAGATGGAAAGTAGAGGTAAATTAAGTAATGATGAGAAAATAAAGTTTGTGGGTCCATAAAAGTGCGTGTGAGATGGAGAGAGAAAACTTGTGGGGCCCGGGATATATGTAAATTACAAAAAAACCTCAACTTTCTTTACTTTCACTTTTCTTCCAAATTTCTTTGTGTAACCAAACGGACCCTAAGTGGTCAGGTATCCCAGCTTTACTTTTAAATGTAACTAGAAATCCTAGATGTGAAATCCTCGGCTTGCTATTGATGATAAGGTGGGGTGTGTATTTAAGGAAACACAATTATAACGTTTGGTCAATTTCACGATCATATTAGGTCTCTGATATTTTCTGAAACGAAGAGAGCTTTTAAAGATTCCCAAAGCATAGGCCGTAGAGCCTGCTCTACAATCACCACTATGGTAGGTACCATTCTACTGTCTCTTGTACAAACCCTCCAATTAATTTTTTTTAGGACAAAAAAAACCCTCCAATTAATTATCTAAGCACAGTATGCGGTCCGAAATACAATCTCAAAGTTTTATTGTAGTACTCGCTTGGTTCCAATTATAAGGTGAGTTTGACTTTTTTTTCCAAATGTTAATAACATAAGTTAAACCACTAAATTAACATATATCACATGTGATTAGAATATATGTTCTGACAAAAAAAAATAGACTATATATTAATTTACAAGTAGAATAAATTAGTTTTAAGAAAAAAATAATTTTAGACAATTTAAAGTTATCAATTTTACAACTTTAATTTTTTTAGACAATTTAAAGTTATCAATTTTACAACTTTAATTTTTTAAAAAAAAATTAAAGTGACCTTATATTTAGGGCAAAATGGAGTACTCTGTATTCAAGTTCCATGAAAAATGTTTAGTAGGAAGGACCTTATAGTCCAATGATATGATATTTCTCCTCTAAATGAGAAATTATGGATCCAAAATCTTACTTGTAACATCAAGTCATTAGTTCATACCCCTTAATTAAAAAAACAGGTTTAGTTTAATAACTAACACAAGTTTTAAAGGAAGGATACTTTGGTAGTGAAAGTGTGGGTCTAATAAAAGTTGAAGTTTGAGCACATATATACAGAAAATATTTTAAAAGTAGTTTAGATGTATCTAAAATTGAAAAATTAAATATAACCAAGCTAGATGGAGTAACTAAGTAAAAGTAGTTTAACTACATATTATCTCATATAATGAAAGGGAAAGAATAGAGGAAGGGGTGAGGGGAAGAATGAAAAATATTCTCCCATATGGTTTAATTTGAGAGTGAAGGAGGATTCAATTTATGCTTTCGAATGCACTTCGTCTCCAAGGGAAGGCATAGCACATATTCTTCCTTTTTGAAATAAAATGGATAACAATTAAAAACTTGACTAATATTAAAAAACTTGAGTCTAAAATGTTTTCCAGGTTCTAAATTAAAAGTGTGCACAAATATGTAATGTGCTCTGAACTGGTTTGTAAGTTGTTAGCTAAACAAAAGGCAATGAATAATAAGTAGGAGTGTCCTTGGAAATGAAACATTTGAAATTTTGAATACACACACCCACAGACATATAAAGGTAACAAAAAATTTCAACCCCAAAATTTAAGATTAAATCGAAGAGAATAATTAGAACTATAGCTTATAATATTTACTCATTTATGTTCTCCTTATTTATTTTTTTAAAAAAATAACCTCTAACTATCTTAGCCTCCCAATAGGAAATTAAAGACTACTCACACACGTACACCACAAATGCATATTATCAATTTGGGAATTGATCTTACAGTCCCCTCTATGAGGGGGGTATGGTTGATACCATTGAGCTCTATGAGGGGTTTAGTTGATTCCATTGAGTCAAAGGCTCATTGGCATTGATACATCCTATTCTTAGGCAAGGCACCAAATTTTGGATTATTTATATACTTATCAATTATTTTTTTTCTTGTGATAATTTACTCGTCATTATTTCTTAAAGCGATAATAATATTCAATAATTGTCATATGCTACGAGGGAATATTTTTCCAAACAAAAATTTCGAACTTCGTTTTGGTATTTCCGGACTAACCCCAAACTATATACTCATTATAATATTTAGTGACGGTTTAGATTGGAGGATTGGAGCGAGGTAGAAGCTATTTTTCCAAGTGTGATTTATAATTTATAAGATAAGAAACACTTGTGCGATAGTAAGATTTATCCCAAACACCAATCTAAATGTGCCTTTAATCTTGCTAATCACTTGCGTAGAGATCAGTAGCTTCAGCTAATCATACGTAATGTTTCGGGCCATCAATAATTCAGCAAAGCCTTCATAACACAAACAGAAACGTTGGACTAGCCCATCTTTTACTTCAAAAATTAAAATAAAATCAAAATAAAAAAAACGTCGGCAATTCATTGAAAACAAAATAATTTCCAATGGCACAACATCTAGCTCCTATCCCTGCCCTACAAATAAGTAACACATCACCAAACCTACGTCCTAACCTTCTTCTACATGGCCTGCAACGACTCCGATCTCCACACTACGTCGTAAGATTCCGTTAAATCCAACAACCCGGCCGGGCCCGGCCCAAGTCCTGGCTCTCGGGCCTCGTGGACGGAGGAAGGCCCAGCTCGTCGTCGGAAGCTTCCAGAAGGAAGCCAAGGTCCACGTGGAAGTCTCCGGGTTCGTGGGGTGTGGGAGAGAGAATCTCTTGCTCGAAGCTCTTGATGACAGAGTCGAGGCCATGCATGCGGTCGGGTACGTTTTCGGTGTCGTCTAGGATGTTTAAAAGGTCGCTTTGGATGTGAGTTGGTACGGACGAGTCGTCCGAGTCAACTCGGGCCATCTTGGACATGGGCGAGTTAGGGTGCGAGTCGTCTCTCACTCGCTTACACGTCTGGTTGGGAAGGTCCATGCCAAATGAAGATGGTGTTTAGGTAGATAGAGGAGTGTTTGGATATGGGTGGGAGGAAAAGGAAAGAAGGAGGTGGGGGTATATATAGAGACGTTGGGGGGGTGGGGGGAGGAGGACTAACTCTTGTGTATATTGAAAATTAATTTCTGGTCTCACCCAATATATATAATATTGAAAAGATCTCACCAATTAACTAAATTAAAATAGAGTCCCTACTTTAATTATGTACAAAAAGACTTGTATGTTCTCTTTGTTAAATTAAGAAAAGCAAAGTCAAAGGGCATAAGAGTCTTTTTGTGTTTTAACATAATTAAAGTAAGGTCCCTTAGGAACCTATTTTAATTTGACCAAATGGTGAGATCTTTCCACTGTTATGTGTCTTAGGTGGGACCTGAAATTAATTTTCCCTTAATTCAACGTACTTCTTCTTGTTCTGTAGAGTGTGGTACTTTTGGTTAACAAACACCAAAATTTTATCAAATGTATCACCATAACTCGTTTTAAACTCAATTGCATGTTTTCTCCTTAAAAGGATCACAACTTTGGTTTTTGACCATTTTAATCTTGTTTTCGCGTTTTTTATACATTATTAACAATTCACTCTAATCACAAAATAATATTTTTAAAATTAGAATGATTTTCCAAAATATAAGATTTATGTCAAAATTGTCTCATCATTTAATGCAAGTTTTCTTATTTTAACCCTAATCAATTTTGGTTGCATCAATTGAATTGTGACTATGATGATAAGAGAAAGGAGGAAAAGTAACACTAATGTTTTGTAATGTTTTGCAATGTTTGTATTTTATAAATTGACCATTACAATCATTTTATTAATTATTTTTTGGATTATCAAGTGATAGTATTTAAAATTCCACGTTAGATTTTATAATTTATTTGTCTACCTTTTTTTTTGAGTAATGTGTCTACCAATTATTTGAGAGACCGCATGTGTAGACCTCCAAAGGAAGATACATCCTCCTCTTTTAAATTATGAGGTTAGATGGCAATTATTTTTTTGAAAAATTAATTTCAGGTCTCACTTAAGATGCATAATATTGGAAAGGTCCCACCAATTGGTTAAATTTAAGTAGGGATCCAAGAGAACCTAGTTTAATTATGTTACAAAAAAAACTTTTATACCCTCTTTACTTTACTTTTTTAATATAATAAAGAAGGCATAAGAGTATTTTGTGTTGTAACATAATTGAAGTAAGATCTCTTAGGATCCTACTTTAATTTGGTCAATTAGTGGGACCTTTCCAATATCATGTGTCTTTGGTGGGATCTAAAATTAATTTTCTCTTATTTTTTTTAACTATTTATAAGAGGTTAGATGCAAAAGTAAAATTGACAAAAAAAAAGGTGAATGTGAGGAGAGAGAGAGAGAATATGGATAATAGATGTTTTTTTTGGGCCAAGGAATATGGATAATAGATTGATAAGGGTAAAAATGGACCCTTGCCATAAAAATGCTTCTAACATAGTACTTTCTTTGTTCCATAATATAAGAGATAACCGTCAAAAAAAGGTTTTTTAAGAAAACATGTGAATGTTAGTTAGGTGTATAGAGTTAAAGTTTCTTTTCTAATACTGTCCATATTTATTGTAATACTTTTAATATAGAAAAATAAATAAATATTAATAAATATGAAAGAGAGTTAAGGGTAAAATTGGAAAAAACACATTAAATGAGGAGAGAATGTGAAATAAGTTCTTATATTAGGGACCAAAACCATTTAAATTTTGAGTTCTTATATTAAATACAGGAGGAAGTAATACTATATATTTATATTTGTACATGTAAATATAATAATTGGACCAGAGGTAGTAGTGGGACGGGTGCACTTTAATGACAATTGTCTGAACTCTGAAGTGAGACAGAGAGGTGTCGAGTCGAGCGGGGAGGATTTAATTAAAAAAGATGCATCACGAAACTCTCGCTCTTTTTACTTATTCTTTTTTAAAAAATATTTCTGTTGAAATTAGACGTCAACTTATCCGTATTTATTCCGGTTTCTTCCACCGGATATATATATATGTCACCATCTGTCTCACTATCTAATCAAGAAAGAGACTCTCATCATAATTATTTTTTGGACAGAAACTTTCACATAATTAAACATCCAGATTCTACATTTTATTACCAATACTCTATGTATAATATCTATTGAGTACTTGCACTAAATATTTTTTTGGTTATAAAAATTGATTAACCTTTTTGCCACCGAAATGTTTAATACTTAGACCTTTTCTCAATTTTTCCTAAACATTTAGAGGAAATCACAACTAAGTCATAGATCATCAAATCACATTGTAGCCCCAAGAAACTTGAGTTATAATTCAGTGGTTTATCATTGAGTTGTCAATAACAACCCCATACAATGTCAATTCACCTCTTGAAAAATTTAATTATTATTGACAACTTAAAACGATGATATTAACAACTCAATATCACGTCATTTAATATCACATAAGTCTATATGAACTTCCATGTAATTTGATGATTGTTTGGGACTCAGTTGTAATTAATTCCCTTGTTAGGGATCTAGTTATGATTTTCTTTGATTCGTTCCGCTATTCGTTAGAAGATTTAGTTTATTTTAAAAAGGATAGATGAGTAATTTCTTTACCTAAATTTTATTTTGGGCGAAGACCCAAAAATGATACATAACTATTGGTCAAGGAGCTAAAATAGTACATAACTATCCCAAGGTACAAAAAGGATACCCAACTTTTATCATGTGATAAAAATGATATTTTCACTAATATGACAATAATATTATACATGAAAAATCCAAAATGCCCTCATAAATTAATCGCCGCCCGGTAAAAGTTTATTTAATTATAAGGGCATTTTGAACATTTCATGTCTAATATTGTCATATTAGTGAAAATATCATTTTTGATCACATAGTAAAAGTTTGTTAACATTTTTGTACCTCGGAATAGTTATGTACTATTTTTGTTCCTTTCCCAATAGTTATGTATCATTTTTGGGTCTTCGCCCTTTTATTTTAAACTAGTTTGTTTTATTAAGTAGCTAACATAGTGTTTTTTTACCAACTATTAGCTAACAAATTAGTAGCATTTAACAAAAGTACAATACATAATATGATTAAGTATTTTTGTTTACCTTTCTCAGAGATTCTAAAATCAATCAACTAAGTTCATTATAAAGGAGTAAAAGCAATAATTGATTTTGCTTAACTTTCTCAAACATTCTAAAATCACTCAACTAAGTTCTTTATTAAGGAGTAAAAGGAATACTACATTCATTCTAGATATAGATGTGGATTGAATTTGACTTTACATCATTTTCATATGAGATTTTATTTATTTTTTATATTTATCATGTTTTAAATATTTTGCTTAATTTTTTGAACCAATAAATAAGCTAATGATATACGTAAATTTTGTCTTTTTTGTTAAATACAGCCAAGTAATTTTGCATTTATTGGTAACCGATTGATCTACTAGACTCGAGGGGTAGGAGTATTACCCGCATAGGTAATGTTGTTCACTTTCTCAAGCGTTTACCGGGATTCAAACATATGTTTTCATCGTTACGTGGTTTGAAACTTACTTACTAGCTCAACCAACTACCCATTTTTTTACCATAATAAAATTTTCATGAAAACAATAAAATATAACACTAACACGTACACGACAAATGATGAGAATGATTCTCATGAAGGTTAGTAGTGAGAAAACAAACTAATGGTTCTCCACAATCAAATGAGAGGGCAAAGACGGTGGTTGTCTAAGGACATACTCTCCTCTTAAGCCTACCCTTTTGATGTCAATGCTGCAAAAGAAGATTCAAACTCACCTTCTTCTTTATAAAAAAGATAAAGAACCACTGGGGTTTGAAAAACAAGCTGCAAGGAAAAGGTGATCATGGATAGCATTAGTGAACTTCCAACACAATTAGGACCAACCCACAATATAAGACAAACATATAACTAGTTAGACAACCACACAAGAAAAAAAAACATATATAGAACATAAGACTATTAACTAATAGGGTGACAAAGACTCAGCAAATACTACCAAAGATCCTACTAAATCCCGTAGTATTACATTAGAGCAATCATGTTGTTTGGGTGACTACAAACTAGCCACCAAGCTTAAGACGTGGAGAGATTGCATTGAGTCCCTTTGCATTTGTCAAAGTTCCAGTTCCTACTCATTGTCTCTCCGATCCCATTCTGAACCTCCCAATTCCAATCATATTCAGTAGCAAGGGCAACATAGAAGCCTGTTTGATTAAATGCATTCAGATCATCATTCTTCATTGAGTTCCTTTCATACACTGATACATGACCCTTAGAGGAAACAAGACAGGTTCACAATTTGCTTTCTTGTGAGTCTTTGGGGGTAGCATACACAACTTCTCCCGAGCCGGTAATATGGGTTGTGCCTGTATGACAGATTTGCCCAAGCCCGAAGAGGGCCAGGTTTGGGGATTTAAGGGGGAAAATAGGGTGCGGATTTATAGGGCCGGCTCTGAAAGGTCGATGAATTTTAAGGGTTGGGCTGAGGCCCGGCCCGTTTTCCCACTTCATTATTTTTAAAAACTAAAAGTAAAGGTAAATTGAAACCAATTAAACCATAACTTTATAACCCTAATTCATTATTTTCTTTGATTCACGTTTTTACTCATATTTTCTTGATGAAAAATTTGTGACTTGATTAGATAGATAGGAGGAATTTGTGTGATTCAAGGAAAATGTCGTGCACAATTTTTGAATATGTTCGATCTTACATTGGTTCAAATGTATCATTGGCTTTTAGTTCTTTGATTAACATTTTTTTCAATGTTCTCTTATTGGGAAATTTGTAGTTTTTTTTAGATATGAGGGATTTGTATAAATAATGGAAAATAGCATGCTAAATTTTGTATATTTAATAATTTTGTGAATGTTAAGAGTTTAGATTTAGATTTGTAGTTTTTTGATTGAAGTGTCTTCTTTTACTGCTGAATCTTTAGGTAGCATTTAGTAGTTTTATCAGTGTGGTGTTTTTTTGAAAATTTCTATGATAGGAGACAAATTGACAGAAATTGATACTACCTCCAGTCCTAAATATATGACCTAATTGACTTTTTTGGAAAATCCTAAAAAAGTAAAATATAAGTCAATTATAAATTGATTTACCTAATTTTTTTTCTTAAACTAGTTTATTTAACCTATAAACTAATGACTAATCTAAAAATATATCAAATATGTCATAATTTAATAATATATTTTGTAACCTTAACATCTCCAAAAAAAGGTCATCTAGGTCTTATATTTAGGATCGGAGGGAGTATTTGATAAGTAGAACTAGAATTACTTTGTTTGAATGAAAATGCTGCACACTTATTCCAGAAGCAAGAGGCATGATTAAACTGTTTGTATCATATAAATAAAGATTGACGTTTCTACTGCCATATAACACCTATTGCTCTATTAAGATTATAAAGCATTTCATTGCCTCGTTCTCTTGTTATTTTTACTAATATTTCAATAATCTATTTATAAGGATTTCCTAGTTCAAAGCAGTTTTGTTATAGTTTAGAGTTTCTTGTTTAGAACCAATACTAATGGATTTTAATCTTCATTTTTGTTTTCATGTTTTTTTGTGCCAATCGTTGTGTTATTGTTTGAATGTTGTTGGTTTTCTGTTTGATAACATTGTGGTGTATTTATATCAACACTTGAGGTAGGTGTATTATATGGTTTACTTGTGTATTAGAACTTGTGGTGTATTTTATTGTAGAAGTTTTGAAAAAATTGTTTTTTTAAAGAAAAGGTCGAAGCCCTGAGGGCCGAATCCGGCCCAAGTACTCCAAGTACTCTAAGCTAAGCTTCAAAAAATATGGGTCTTTATGGAAAAGGGCCCGAGGCAAGCCTGCTCGGCCAGTGGGCCACACAGCTGAAATTGCTCTACATCATCTGCATCCCGTTCGAGCACCTGAAGATCTTACCCATAACACACTTAGAAAAGAACCACCCTAATGGAGGGGAGAAGCTCACTCTAGTGACTACCCATTATTAATTTTGGGTTTAACTATCATGTAAATAATTTACCAAATAAATACACTCACAATAAATATATTATTTAGGGCCCATTTAGTTGGACGGAAAGTGTGTGATGGAAATAGAAATGAAATTGAGTGTAAGAGGGTAAAAATGGAAAGTAGAGGTAAATTAGGTAATGATGAGATGTAAAAGTTTGTGGGGCCCAGGAAAAGTGTGAGATAGAGAGAAAACTTGTGGGTCCCAAGATATATGTAAATTACTAAAAAACCTTTAATTCACTTTCCCTTTCCCTTTCCTTCAATCACTTTCCTGCAAACATACTCTTAGTTTCATTCATTTACTCAACCCTGCTTTATTTATTTTGTTTGACTTATTATGAACAGATAAATAAACTAAAAATAAGTTAACGAATGAAAGTAGGGGTGTTTATGGGACGGGACAGGATCGGGACACCCCGTCCCGTGTCCCGTCCCGAAAAAGGCTTGGGACGGAGTTTTCGTCCCGTGTCCCGTCCCGTCCCAAACTTTGTCCCGTCCCGATTGGGACGGGACGGAATCGGGATGGGACGGGAAAATTCCCGAATATTTTTCGAATTGTTTTTAATAAAACTATTTACTTGGAAAAGAAAATTATGACACTTTGTGTTAGTAAAAAACAAATAAATTAGTTTAATATTACTTTTATAATACATTTTATACAATAAAGTAAGGTAAAATTTTATTATGCTCACATTTTCCCTAAAAAAATGTCATGTACACCCATACATGGTATATATAACACATGCATTTTTCTAAAAAAAATTATATAAATACACATATATTTGTATTCGGGACGGGACAGGATTGGGACGACCCCGTCCCGTGTCCCGTCCCGTCCCGAAGAGAAATTTTGTCCCGTCCCGATTTGTCCCGTCCCGAAAATTTCCGTCCCAAAATGTCTTGAGACGGGATGGGACGGCCGGGACGGGATGGGACGGGAAAATTTGAACACCCCTAAATGAAAGTACTAGCTTTCATCCTAAATGTAAAAAGTTAGAAGCGGTTTTCATTTCAAAGTAAGCCACACACTTATCCGCAACTAGTTATAATCTCATTAATATTTTGAAATTTGTAGTGTCATTTCTTTGTCAAAAAAATCAATACTGAATTTTCTTTTATTCTTAATTTTCGCTCTGGCGTGTAGACTCCGACACAGACAGAGACCAATGATGGTTAGAGGGGGGAGAGTGCATTTCTCTAGGGGCGTACTTGCTTTTTTATTTTTTCTTAATTCTTAACTCGAGTCGGTAGGGGAGGAATAACTAAACTCCATTTAAACGAAGGTGGTGAAATCCGTAATGGGCCCACTAGCATAGGACAAAATATATCCAGTTGTGGGAGTCGGACACTTACTTTATTTTTTCGAGGGGATCTTCTTGAAAAAAATGGGAAAAACATGTGTATATCTAGCATTCTAACTGATCCCAACGATAAAAAATAGGTTAAAGTATATTTTTAATAGTTATGTTTGCATCAACTTTTAATTTAGTCTTTTATGTTTCTAAAGTACAATTTTAGTCTTTTTTTGTTAACACTGTTAGTTTAACTTAATCGAAAATGCTAACTTAACAATTTTAAATGATCATTAAATGCTGAAAAAATGTTCATATTAAAATATTTGAGTGTAAATATTCTTATATTTTCAAAATTTATCATTTTTGGTCCAATTTCATTATAAAATTATCATCTAAAATTGTTAAGTTAACATTTTCCGTTAAGTTAAACTAACGGTGTTAACAAAAAAGGACTAAAAGTGTACTTTCCAAACATAAAGGACTAAATTGAAACTTGATGCAATCATAAGGGACCAAAACTATACTTTAGCCTAAAAAATATTACTTCCGTTCTAAAATAGGTTACATAGGACAAAATAAATCAAGTTGTGGGGCTGGGACACTTGAATTACTTTTTTCTTATTAATTACCACCCAGTACTCAGACGCCTATTGACAAATGACTAATCCGGACTCGAGTGGTGGGAGTGCTGACCACATATGTTAGGATCTCCCCTCTCCCAATGAGAGCGATTCCCGAGATTCGAACAGGCGTTCTCACCCTTATGAGAGTTGTAGCCCAATTTCTAGTTCAATCAACTACTCATTTATTTGTTTTTGAGTAAAGGGAAATATATTTTTAAAAATGAACCAGAAAACGTGTAGTATATATATAACTAATTACTAGAAGTAGAAAATGTTACTCATTAAGATTTTTATCAAGAAGTGTGTTTATTCTTAAATATATAATTTTTTCTCAAATTTTTCTAGAATTTACTTATTAATGCCCTTCAATAATAAATGAACAAAAAAATAAAATGGGAATAAAAATTGGTGGTTATGATATTTTGATGATATCATATGATTTTAACAAATTTTAATAAAAATATTCAATCTTATAAATAAATATATCTTATATATGAAACGTAATAAATTTGACTTCAGTTTGAGAGATCAAAAGTTATTCATCAAAATGTTAACTCTTATGATACGATCAAGTATATAGTCCCCCTGATATATGTTATACAAAAAATAGTCCCCTAATATACCTCACGCAATCCCAAATAGTGAAGGTGTGGTGTTCCTATAGACACCTTTTAATTTCCGAATCCCTGCAATTTCTTGGACATAATTTGAAACGTGATTTGCCAATTGCAGAGTGTACAAGGTTTAGAAGTTAAACATGTAAGAGCGGCTCATCAAAAGGCTTCATGGATAAAAAAAAAGTAGTAAAAAAGTCTACATTTAGGAGGGTCATAATCCAACTTCATTTGGCAAATCAAAATGACATTGTCTAAGGACATAATTAAACGCATCAACATCATGCTCACAAGCAATTGCAATGCTTTGGTAAAAAAAAAGAAAAAGCAAATGCAATGAATGAATTGAGTTTGTTTGTCGTGTATTTCTTTTCTTTCCTCATTTAACAAAAGGCATTTTTCTTGAATGAACTGCAAGATGGTTATTATCCTTTAAGTAGCAATCCAACTAAATCCAACTTAGAATCTTTGTCAGACATCCTAGGAACGAGACAGGATTGGGAAACCTCTTATCCCGTGTCAAGTCCTAAAAAAGGTTCGGAACGAGGTGGTTTCCATCATGTGTCTCGTCTTGTCCTGAATTTTGTCGCGAGGACGGGATTGGGACGGTACGAAAAAATCCCAAAATTTTTTTGAATTTTTTTATTAAAATATATCTACTTAGCTAAAGTATAGTTTTTGTCTCTTTTAGTCCTTTATATTTGGAAAATACACTTTTAGCCTTATTTTTTGTTACAGCCTTTTTTTGTTAACACTGTTAGTTTTACTTAAATCTAAAAGATTATTTCATAATTAAATGGGGTAAAAATGACACATTTTAAAAATATAAAATATATCTTTTCTGATCTAACTCTCTGCTTATGGTTTCATTCTAAATATATGTTTTATATGCTTTGGATATTTAGTTATTTACTAACATTTGTCCTAAAAGTTATATAATATCTTTTTTCCTTTTTATAAAAAAATGTGAGAGCTTCTAGAAACCAACCCATGTCTTGCTTAACCATGTTGAAAGTAACCTTGGTTAAAAAAAAAGGACCAGAGTTCCATATGCTTGAAAGCTTCGCCCGAGATGTTGAGAAACTAAATAATTAGTGTGTTTGGCTCGACTTATTTTGAGAAATAAGTCAGCTTATTTTGGGTTTTTAGCCTTGAAAATCCAAAATAAGCTGGCTTATTTCTCAAAATAAGTCGAGCCAAATACGCTAAATATTATCTGATTTTAAATATAAGATGCCAATTAAAGCAACTATTTTAAAGATACCAATTTGTAAATTAATGTAATATTAAATATTAACAATTTGGCCAAAAAAGAATATTAACATAAACAATATCTTCTTATTAAACGTGTATTTATATAGTTTAACACTTTCATCTAAAAATTAAAATTATCGTTGTTTTACACCGGATAGAGGATCACTTGATAAGACTGAGCCCTCTCCCTAGTCCCTAAACATTTTGTTTGGCCCAAATAAAATTCCTCATTAATACTATGTCCGTGGCAAGATGATGCTTCGTAAGTTCGTGTAAAGGAAAGCCGCAGGGCCACATTTAGACAACCGGGTCGGGAGAGACAATTTAAACGCTAAAATTTTAATGTACCCCTCTGTTCCTAAATATAAGATGACTTTGATTAATTTGGAGAGATTAAGGAAGACAATAAAATTACATGATCTTCCCAAAATCTCCTCAATTACATAACTTTAAAAAGATGAGGGGTTTTCAATGAAAAGAGGGAGTATAAGGGTAGTTTGGGCAAAACTTGAGATAAAATAGAAAGTGATCTTATATTTAGGAACTTATTCACTTCACCACAGTGATCTTATATTTAGGAACGGAGGGAGTATAAAGCTAGTACGAGTACTATTTATATTTGTGTTTGTGAGTTAATTATTACCATATAATAATATCTGGTAATTCATCCAAAAAATTTGTCTATTATTTTACATTTTCCATAGATATCCTCTCCACCTTTTTATTTTGTTAAATTTCAGAATGAGAAATATTTCAAAACAAATTCAGAACTTTAAAACAAAAGTAATTTTTTTTTAAAACGGTGGGATTTTTAGGACATTCATCCTCTCGTCCACCCTTCATCTGCCATAAAATTATATGGTTTTGTGGTTTTTTTTTTATTTTATCATTGTATTTTACATAAAAATAATACCTTTTATTGATTTTAATTTCATTCATAAAATATTAAAATAGCACTAATTTATGTAGAATCTAATGTTGAATTCAAGGTTATTAAACCAGGACAGCATCTAGTCAAGTTGATACAGTTGCTCAAGAGTTAGCGGGTCAATTAAAATTAGCTCGGGAATTAGATATAAAAGAGAAATAAAATAATTTGTGTTTTAAATTTAACATCATACCATAATGCCAATTCAATAACTTGAACTATTAACAAAATATTCATTATATTCAATATTTTTTACAATTTCTTTGACGTATTGACATGATAGTATCAATCTATTATTCATTGACATTACACACGGTAATTGCTAAATGCTAATAAAATTTAGAATAGACAAATGTTAATAAATTATTTCTACAGATAATTTTTTGTCACTAAAATATATGGTTTGTCAAGAATAAATGTTTTTAAAATAATGCAACTCAAGTTAGCCCAGCAACTCGGGTTAGCTCCTTGGTCAGTCTGAGGTGATAATGCTCTGGGTGATCTACCCACCCAGACCAATTCCATGGCCGAGGTTGGCGGGTTCCGGGCTAACCCGTGGATCGGGTAGGTCCATTTGATATTCTTGGTTGAATCAAACATAGAGCTGAGAATTTCCAACCCGCCCCCGCCGGGTTCAACCCAACCCGCCTTAAAAAAGCGGGTCGGGTCAAAGAAATCGGAACCCACTGATATTGGGTCGGGTTGGACTACTAGCCCGCTTATATAGGGTTGGGTCGGACTAACCCGCCGGGTTGGCGGGCTGGCCCGCTTATTTTTTTTCTTTAAAAAAAAAATTATCTACCTTTTTTTTAATGAAATTTATCCGTTTTTTCTTTTAAAACTCATCTTTCTTCTTCCATTTTTTCACGTCTTCTTTCTTTTCATCTTTAATTTGATTCTTTTAAGCTTTATTTTTATGTGTGTGAGGTTTCAGATTTTTGTTTTGAAATGTGTAATGTGAATACATGAGTTTAAGTATATATTAAACATATGAGGAAGAAAGTATTGCCGAGATCATGAATATATGTTCTTATGTATGAGGTTTCCCACGTGGGATTGAAAAGGGAATGTAAAAAAGTTTTTTGACATTGCTATACATATTTTAGCTTTGTTGTCGGGCAACAACAAAAAAGAAAAAGTTGGAGATTAAAAAATATATAGTTTTCTGATTAGAAATTAATGACATATGTTAAGTATCTTTAAAAATCATAAACTATTTTGAATTTGTTCACATTATAGTTTTGAAATTTAGACAGATAAATTTCAAAACTATAATGTGAACAAATTCAAAACAGTTTATAACTTTCAAAATAGATAACACCTAACTTTGAATGGGTGGATTTTGATTGAGCGACTTGAAATTTGTACCTATTATATCTTATAATATATAGTGATATGCAGTTTTATTCAAAAAAATAGACAAAGTAAAATTATTTATTTACTTTGTTGGTAAATGATGTTGTCACAAATTTTTTGTGCTTACTTTACTATTTTAATGTTCAATTTTATTTTTTTTAAAAATAATATAGCTTGCAATTCGGGTCGGGTCGGGCTGGCCTGCCTAAAAGTATATACGGGTCGGGTTATGAAATTTCATCCCGCATTAGAATTGGGTCGGGTTGGGCTAGCCCGCTTCTAATTCGGGTCGGGTTGATTCAAACACAAAACATTTAACCCCAAACAAATATAAATTTAAGATATTGGACGGAAAAGAACCAAATATAAAGAGGAGATGATCGAACTTATGTTTGTTTATGTAAAGGCACATAGGAGAAGTTATGACAATTAATTACTACCTTCGGTCCTAAATATAAGACATAATTGACTTTTTTTTGGAGAGATTAAAGTTGTAAAATAGGTTATTAAATCATGACATATTTGATATTTTTTTAGATTATCCATTAGCTTATAGGTAAAATAAACTAGTATAAGAGAAAAAATTAGGTAAATTAATTTATAATTAACTTATTTTGCTTGTTTTAGGATTTTTCAAAAAAGTCAATTAGGTCCTATATTTATGACCGGAGGGAGTATAACCTATACCCAATAAACATAATTTTGTACTCCTTCAATTAATATATGACTTATTTATCTAATTTGATTGGATTAATTATATTAGTTAAGTTAGTAAATATGACAGTTTTTGTAAGCATCCTAATTATCTTCTTTGATTCTCTCTCTTTTACTTGATCATTGTTAGGGAATATCGTGTAAAAATGTATAATTCTTGAAAAAATTGACAAAACTAGCTAGAGATATATCTTATAATTATGCAAAAAAAGATCAGGTTTTTAAATAAGTTTTAAAGACTAGAAGAGTATTGATTGTGGATATCTCAAGGTTGTGGGATTGACAATTTGACAATAATTCTGAAATTATTTTTAAGATATACTTAAGAGCATTTTTAAGACTTAAAGTGTAAAGGATTTTTATAGCTATCAGCTAGTCAAATTAAATGTGTATTCTCATTCTCACCTTCGTCTTTCTGGTTATGTTGTTCTTGACCACAACAAACATACACATATAAGTACAAAGTTGATGCGATATGTTTTTAAACTTATTTGGATTATTGGGTGATTTTATAATATAATAAAACAAATAATATATAAGAAGAGGTTTGTTTCATAAAACATAAATACACTATGCTAAAAATGACAGTACTCCCTTTGTTCCTAATTACAAGAATACTTTCGAATTTCATTTTTTTTAAATATAAGATCAATTTCTAATTTTTTCTAACATTTCTCCAAATTAACCCTAATAATGTTTATCTATAATAGCAAGCAAGAAAGGGAGAATGAGGATAAAGGTATATAGTTTGGATAAATTGGTAATATCACGTGTTAATAATTAACTTAACTAATATTCTTAATTTAATCAAATTAAAGAATTTGATCTTATATTTAGGAACAGAGTTAGTATATACTTACCACGATTTTTTATTGGCAGATTAATTATGATATTGAAAACACTAAAATGTTCCCTCGCCCTTTTTTAACTTCAGATTCTTTCATAATCTCCTTTTAGCGTCGGTTGGGTCGGAAGAAAAGAAAAAGATCAGGAATAGAATATTTTAAAATTTGTGGTTGAAATATAAAATGGCAGTGAAAAAAGTCGATCGATGACAAAGAAAATTAATTTAGACCGAACAATTAGATACGTCAGACCTAATCAGTTTTCTATTTTTATGAGAAAAATTGAAAAAGAATAGATGATAATTTAAAGTCATAAGTGCAATTTTCAAAAAAAAAAAAAAAACAAATGACGCTATTTGTAATTCTTATAATTTCTAATTCATGAGCCCAGGCATGAGCCTACATGCAAATCTTATTTTAAGGCTTAGGCATGGTTCTTCATCAGATTTGATCGATCCTTAAGCCATTTTACAAACCCATTTATAATATAGATCTTTTAAAAAGGATTCATGCATGTTACAGGCCTTGATGAAGGCCATAAAATCATGAAATAACGTCCATAAATGTATGATTTTAGCCATCTAAATGTAGATATTTTCAAATTGAAAACTAAAGAGAATAAATGAAATTAAATAGTAAAACAAATTCCATTATAATATGACGCAAAATATAGTCAGATCAATAATTCAACTTGCTTAATTTATTTGAGAATTTGTTTATGCCCCAATAAATATAACAGGGACAGGAATGGGTGCATTTAGCTTACTCTCCCTTTACTATTTATACTTTTTTAATGATTCCTTTAATATTTATACTGTTCAACGATATTCTAACAGCTGCGATTTCAAGAGCTAATAATATAATAAGATTGGAAATAATTATTTCGGGTTCTTACACGGTTAAAGAAGGTTATCAACTTTTGCAAACAACACATTATTTCTCTACAACCTCAAATATAGGCTATCAAGTCACAACATATCAGGTTTGTGGAGTCAGGTTCGGAAGGTAAATTTACAGTGAACTAACAAGATTTTTTATGGAAAATCATAAGAGGAATACTGCCAACAACCAAATTTCTTAAACACAGACATCTGCTAAGATATGAGACTTCCTATTTATGTTCAGCTGATAATGAATCATTGGAGCATTAATTTTTATGCTGTCCTTTTTTGCTAGAGCATGTTGGTTTGGTTCTCTTTTATCATTAAGGACAGATTGACATGTGCAATAGACTTAATTGCTATGGAAACAACATTGGATTTCCTGTTATAAATCTGATTCTGACTTTGAGTTTTTATTTTCCATTCAAGTAATTAGAATTAATTTGCTAGCAAGAAACCAGACTTGTTGTTTTGAAGGTAAATCATATAATACTTGCCAGGTAATTGAAGAAGCAATTTCTCGTACAAATTTAGACATGATCAGATTTCAACAATATGACACAAAGATGCCACATGAACAGCATATAGTAGACAGACAACGACAAATACCACCTAATACATTAACTTTTGAGGAGTTGGAAGCTACAACACAGTTATGATAGCCGATGTTATTAGCAATTGATTCATCTGGTTCGCGGAGATATTGACTTACAACAAGAGAACTTTGCTACATGTAATAAAAAAAAAGAGAGAACTTTCCTACAACCAAATAATTATCATATAGTCGCACACTTAAGGTTCAAACTTAACACCATTAATTAAATTAAAACAACGCATAACAAATTGAGCTAAATGCGTAGTTGTAACTTATTTTTATTGTAATTTTTTTAATATCACAATAAATTTGTTACCTGCATGAAATATTTAATTTCAACCAATGGAAGAAAATCTATTGGGAAAGATAATAAATTGAGAGGGAAAATAACATAACAATAAATGAAAATATTACTTAAAACCTTTTTTCCTTTCTAATTTGTTATCATGTGCAAATTAAGAATATAATTTTATTCTATTATTTTTGGATAGAAATAAATTTAATTTTTCTTCTCACTAATTATTTTTTTAGTATTCTATTTCACACATTATAAGAATATAAGTAACTACCTATGCTCTAATCATCATAAACAACTTTTGAATTTGTAATCTTGAGGTTCAAAAATAAAAGGAATTGAAAAGCTTTGAAATGCGCGCATAAACTAAAATTTGTGTCACAACGAAAATTGAGTTAGTAGAATGAACTAACCTTAAAATAGCAAATCAATATTTGAATCTCACTTTTTTATTCTGAAAAAGGTAGGCATAATTAGCAGGATACCTCATTCAGCAATAGAGATTCAGCATATGAGGAGGGTTCTTCTCGAAATAGACGCGAGGTGACATTTAAATTAAGGGCCGCCTATGTTCGTAAGCATAGTATCAACATCAACTGCTGGGCTCCCTCAGTTTCAAATGTCATTGCTAGAGATGTTGCTAGTCTGATCCGTCCTTTTTTCCTTGCTTTCTTTTTATTTGCTTACTGACGATCATTTTAATGTTTTTCCTTTTCCTTTTCATGGTATTATTAGAACTATGTAATCGCTTTAGTTAATCTCATTTTGTCTTTTTATCAAAAGAAAAATTAAAGGCCGCCTATTATTATTATTATTATTTTCATAATATTAACACGTGGCACAGGACCTCCTCTTCCTACTTTTCTAGATGCTACTATTTCTTTTCTTTTTGTTCAACAACAACAACAACGTAGTTTGATTTAAGGTAGTACGTACACCCAATATTGCAAAGTATTTTTCCAAAAAATGTCCACATAGTCACTAAAATGGGTTTAAGTGCTCATGCTGTTAATATAGACTAACATCATTAAGTTTTTGAAAGTTAGAAAACAATAAAAGGTGCAAAAATAACAATGAAATTTGGTTCGAAGTACAAAAAAACATGAAAAAAATTGTGCAGTGTTGGCTGCACTTTGAACCAAACTTCATGAGTATTTTTGCACCTTTTATTTTTAACTTTAAAAAATTTAACATCGTTATTTGACATATTCTGACAGTTACATGAGCATATTTAGGCAAAAATAATTTTGATGTAGGATGCACCTAAGAATAAATTATATGGAAATTTTTTTGTAGCTTCTACCTTTTTGAAATATCAGGTGGCAATAATTCATTTTTTTAAACCCTTTTCCTACATATCCCAACAACTGATTATTTTAGTTTTGAGATTTTTCTTCTTTTCCAACATAGTGCCTGTTTGGATACATTTCTAAAAGCTATTCTGGCTCCAAACCTAGGTTTCACACAAATACATCCAAACACTAATTTTTTTTGGATAAGTTATTTTGAGAAGAAAAGCTAGTTTGAGTTCCAAAAGCTATTTTGAGAAAAACTACATTTTCTCCTTTTCCAGCTGAAAGCTTCAATCTCTCGTTCAGCAAAAATATTTATTTTAAATAAAAGAAACATGAAAAGCTATTCATCTTAACTATTTTTCAGAAAAGTTATATTATACTCAAAAGTTATTTTTAAAAGTTATTCTCAAAATGCTTAATCCAAACACTCTCATTTCATCAAAAGCTATTTTTCAGAAAAGCTATTCTACTTAAAAGCTATTCTCCAAAAACTATTTTCCTAGAAGCTATTCTCAGAAGCTGAATCCAAACAGACTCATAATCGTGTCTTCTAAAATTCAAACCCATAGTGTCATGGGGTCATACGGTTACACTGACTGTATCCTATCTTTATTGGTAAAGGTGCAAATCCCTAGAAGTTTAACAAGAGTTGCAATTCCTATGAAGTATTTTTAGGTCTAGTTTTATCCCAGAAATAAAATATCGTAGCAATGTCGTTTCTCCGTTAGCTTAGATGATAAAAATTGTCTCATTCAGTCTACATGGCAAATAAGGTTGATTGTGTTGTAGGCTCTCCAAGAAGTGACACGGAGACTAAGTAAATGTGCGAATACACCCTGCAAGTTTCCAAAAAGTTGCAGAAGCCCCTTAAGTATGTTTTTCTGTAATTTTTTCCTGAGAATAAAATATTGATGCAATTTCTCCCTAAAGTTAACTATATAAACGGTCAAATATTGGTTAACCTTATTATGATAATGTGAGATCCATATCAATTGTTTTTCTAGTTATAAAATGCATGTCAAATTCATTAATGGAAAACAATTAAAATGTTCATCTTCTTCTTCCTTCACTTCAAATCAGAGTTAAATGTAAAGTAGAGAAAAGTGTTGGATATTAACCAACAAATAAATAACTTTTTCAAAAGAAGATGTTAGTTTAGAAATGGTGTATAGAGGTTCAACAAGACAAGCAATATATATGAGATTTGAGTGAAATTTGAAAAGTGTAAAAGATGGATTAAATCTAGAATTTGAGGAGTGGCTTGGCAAAAGTGGAGGAAGAAGATAAACATTTTCTTATTTTCATTAATGAATTTTACTTGCATTTTAAAACTAGAAAACAGTTGATATAGATCCCACATCGGCATTTCACATTAGCATAATAAGGCTAGTAACGTTTGACCGTTTTGAAACTTAACTTTGAGACGAAATTGCTCTGTTATTTTATTTTCATGGCAACATTGCAGCTAAAAATACTTCAAGGGTCTGAAACTTTTTGGAAACATTCGTGGTGGATTTGCATCTTTACTCAGTCCATAGGTCCCTCCATAGCAGACTCATAATCAAATCTTATTTGTCACATGGATTGAAGGAGATGACACTTATCATCATATCTAATAAAGGGCAAAATTATTGCTACAATATTTTATTTTTAGAGTAAAATTATACCTAAAAATTATTTTAGGAGAATCTTGAACTTTTATTTGAGTACATCTCCTGGTTATTCTAGATGTTATTTCTGCCCTTTTCTTTTCTTTTCTATCATTATTATGCCTTATCTTATCTAGTTATCTATTCGGCTCATTTTGAAATATCCACCCACCGTTCACGTGAACACAACACCTATTGACGTTGACACGTGCCATCCGCAAATATGCACGTGCTTCTCGTCTGCTCACTTTACTTGGCCTCTCCCTACTGGCTACCTGTCTAGGTGATTAGGTGTCCCAAATTCTTTTTTTCCTTTTTTAACCTTGATATTTTTCCTTTCTTATATCAGAAAACTCATATTTAATTATAAATATATTACTTATATAATTAAGTAAGGTTATTTCGTGTGGCATATTTTTTTCTAAAGCACTATAATCAAATTTCTTGATTTCATACCTTTCAAAGGGAATAATTAAAATTTGAGAAAAAAGAATTATCAATATATCCTACGTTTAGGGTTAAGGCCTAAGGGTGTTCATTTTCGTCCCATTATGATCTTCACCCAACTTGGAACGGTAGTATCCCATCCCACAAAATTTTGTGACAGAACAAAATAGGGTGTCCATTTCCGTTTTAATTATCCCATTCTGATCCTGATCAATTTGCAACGGTATTCAAAAATCTAAAAAGATTTGGCATAGAATAAAAGCTGGAAAAGACACTGAATTAACTTGTCCCTTCCTATTTTTTGTTCAATCCCGAATTTTTACCTGGTAAAGATATAATTAATATGTTTTAAAGAAGTATATTTTATATATATATATATATATATATATATATTACTTATATAAAATTAAATTATCACATTAGCTATACATTTAATAAAAAAATTGAATTATTCTAAAACTGAAATATGTCTCATATATATATATAATATTTTTATTTATAAGAATAAACTGGTAAAAGTAAAAAATAAAGTCATTAATTATATTTATACTCATGTTAAAAGAATAAAAAAATTGACAACTTGATGGTGTTGATTTACTAAAAAAATTTCTTTTATTATTTGTATTAAAAATTGAAAATAATACCTCTTTAATACGTATATTACTAACAAGCATAATTTAACTTGGCGAATTGGCGTGAGTGGTAAGTACTCTCATCCCTTAAGTAAGTGGTTAGAGGTTCGATCCCTAACTCTTGTTGTTCACAGACAAGCCAGCTGTCTACCCCCTATATGGAACTTCAGAACATTAAGCGAGTGGATATACCCTTGGCTAACAAAAAGAATTAAAACAATCTCCACTATCTAGTCCCCACCTAGTATATAAATAGGATTGGAAAGAGTATTACTTTTCAATGAATTTTTATACTTGTATATATTTAGTATTTTCTTAATATTAAATATTTGCTGTATTTCATATAAATAAAATTTAAATAATCTGCAGTATTTTATTACCAAAAAATTAAATTTTTAGATAATAGAAATAATTATTTAATTATGTTATCTATTTATTTTTTCGTCAAATACATAATAAACATTTTAATTAAAAATAGTTTTTTATATGAAGGGAGCTCCGCTCATTGTTTTACTTTACTGAGACTCTATTAATAGAGTTCCCTCTTCAGTTCAAAAAAAAAAAAAATAGAGTTCCCTGGCGTTGAGTGATGTTGAAATTCAAAAGATATTTTTTTATCGATTTCCCTCTCCATATAAGTTGTTGAAGGGATTCATGATGGGATGATTTTGGGATATGAGCAAATTCCAACGTTACGTTGTGACGGTAGTGAACTAGTGATCCTGTACATAAATATATAAATATGTCTGAGCGAAGTGGTACATAATTGCGACCATGTCATATAAAATACTTTCACATTTTAAGAATATATTTTTGGACTACAGTGACTAGAATTTAGCATGCTTGTCATTAAATATTTCTAAGAGTAACCTGACTTTTTTTTTCAATCTTTTCGTATATCATGCTCTATGCACAATAAATCTAAATATATATTCGTTCAGGTCATCATCATGCGAGTTGATTACTCAGTGAAGTCCTAACAGGTAACAACCCTCGCGTGGAACGTGTGCTCTGTACATTCTTATATTGATTCCATGTTAACAAATTACACACAAAATATTTACACATTAACCCAATTCTTCACTTGCTTCCAAAATCGCCATGTCTAAAAAATATCATCATTTATTTTTTTTGCCCCAAAGACATGTTGTGTGTCGTTTAATTTATTGACTATCTATTCATCATCCATAAAAAACAAACATTCCATTCAATGTTTTAAAAGTTTGATAGTTGAAAAGATGAGCGGGTCATGGTCCAAACAGTTGATTAAGTCGAGCCATTTGATTAGGTTGACAACATAATAATTTAAAAATTAAAGTCCAATCACCGCTCAATAGCGAGTGACTATCTAAAAGCGGATTTATTTTGGCTGAAATCGAGAAGTGGCCCAAAGCCTCAACCAACCTGTTTTGATGGTTGGCGGCTTAGTTTGGATCCCTGATTCCACCTACTCCATTTCTTTTTTTTTTTTTTTTTGATAAAACCACCTACTCCATTTCTATCAATCAATCCAACTCATCTGTTAGGTAAATGTTAACTTCAACCTTGCACACTTCCACCTCGCTATTCTTGTCTTATACACCCTCGAGTGCTAGTATTATAATTGAGTGATATTCTTTCAAATAGTGCTCGTCACACACACACACACATATAGTCACGCACACGCGAGTGTAACTATAATTATAATTATAAAAGCAATCAATTGTATTTGTATAAGAGTTTGAAACACGTTTTATTTTACCTTGAATTAATCACACGTACGTATTTCTCATTTATTTTCCCTTTTATATTCTATCTTATTCATCCTATTCATAAATAAATGTATATTTTTGTTATAAAAAAATGTATATTTTTTAATAAATATTTATCTTCTATGTTTATTATCTTTTTATACAGTTCCAACCAATGATTTTATCTGCATGATTTAAGTAATTATTACTTAAAAATGAGTATTATATATAATTGAAAGTCATAGATTAAAAAATTAAAGGCGTACGTACCTGTTGGCATCGTTATTCTCGTTGTAGTTGATTTTGATATCTTAATTAATTTCATCCGAATATTTTTTCCCCCAGCAATTTCATCCAAATCAATCCAAGGTACATCTTGACAATTTTAAATTTCAATATAACCATCTAGATATTTTAATACATCTTACGAAGTCGTAACACTTTTTTCATTCTGAGTTCTCACATTCCATGCCATGAATGAAAGGGTAACCGGGGAATGGTAAGTTGTTGTGCGTATGTATATTACTTTCAACTTTCGTAAATATTTATCAATTTTTTATAGAAGAAGTAAAGAAGTGAAAATGACCATTCTAATCATGATGAATTTTATGCATTTTTATATTATATATTAGTATTAGTATCTTATAAGCCGCACCGAATAAACTAGTTGAGAGAAAAAACTCTATATAACAATTTAGGAGTAAAACATTTATCATTTTTATGATTTTCTATAAAAAAGCCAACTAAATACTCCCTCCGGTCCTAAATATAAGACCTAGTTAACGTTTTTGAAAAATCCTAAAAAAAGCAAAATAAGTTAATTATAAATTGATTTACCTAATTTTTTCTCTTACACTAGTTTATTTTACCTATAAGCTAACGGATAATCTAAAAAGATGTCAAATATGTCATGATCTAATAGCCTATTTTGCAACCTTAATCTCTCCAAAAAAAAAGTCAATTAGGTCTTATATTTAGGATCAGAGGTAGTAATATATTTAGTAACATATAAAATAATCTTTTATTAATTTTTCCATTGTGTGTGTATATATTGCTAGTTTATTGCTGACCAATACCTTGGAATTTATGTCATCTTTATAATATTATATATTTCTATTCTTGAATATAAATATAGATAAACTTAAGTAGTATCTTTTGCTTTTACGCACACACATGTTACCTGTATTGGTCAGCTTACCTAATAAATATTGGTAATATGTTATTAAGGGCCACCGTCCTGATCTTATATATTCGTTCGATCTTATGATGTTTTGTGCAAATCTGCAAAGAAGCTTTATTCACATATTTTTGAATGTAATATTATGCGTATCTCTCGGTTAAAAAAGTTAATAGGCTAAAGTATACTTTTGGTCCCTTATGTTTGCATCAAGTTTCAATTTAGTCCTTTATGTTTGGAAAGTACACTTTTAGTCCTTTTTTGTTAACACCGTTAGATTAATTTAACGGAAAATGCTAACTTAACAATTTTAAATAATTATTTTATAATGAAATTGGACCAAAAATGATAATTTTGAAAATATAAGAATATGTACACACAAATATTTTAATATGAACATTTTTCAGTATTTAATAATCATTTAAAATTGTTAAATTAACATTTTACGGTAAGTTAAACTAACAATGTTAATAAAAAAGGACTAAAAGTGTACTTTCCAAACATAAAGGACTAAATTGAAACTTGATGCAAATATAAGGGACAAAAAGTATACTTTAGCCAAGTTAATATAATGTTTGGTATTTAAGATTTGTCCCGATTTTGTGTTTTATTTTTCGATTATTTTAATGGTTACAAGCTTTAAATAACAAATTTTTGGTCTTTTAGGTAAATAATTTATATTTTGAATAAATTATACGGACAGTTGTTTTAAAAGAAATGAAACTCGTTTTTACCAAAAAAAAAAGAAATGAAACGATCGGGATCAAAATCAATTAAATGAATACACAATAAAGACAAATGGAGTAATTTAGGTTTTATCTTTGAGATTCTCACTATGTTTTGAAAAAAATCAATTAATGAGCAATTATTTTGGTATTATCTGCTACATTAATATCTTATTTTTTATAAATTAATTTTCTTGAATTATAAAATGACATATAATTTATAATAATCAAAATATATTTTCTTACAAATATGAAATATCACATCACAAATAATGTTTTAATTAAATAGTTTGTTTCATTTTATTACGACTTTCACGAATCAACCTTAATTATGCTCCCTCCATTCTAAAATATAAAAGTTATTTGACTAAATTAAGGATATTAGTTATATCCGTATTACGTTGTTTTTTTCTAGGAAAAAAACTTATATCAAGTTGCTTATATCAAGTTTGTCCAATTCACCTATAAGATATTGTCACTTGTTCAGTTTTTCCACGTCAACAAGGAGATGTTTGTTGTCTTACAGTATTCAATCCAAAAACCAAATAATAAAGAAAAAAATTATGAAACCTACTTTTTCCACAGCCAAGAATAACAGAATAGGAATCGACAGACCGGAATTGATCATTCATCCACACTAGCCCGCCCATCTTCCTCATTCTCTAAAAACCAAATATGACATCTTCTTCTTTTCTCTCTCAGTTTCACTAAAACCCCATAATCTCCATCACTCATTCCACCATGGCCGCCTCTCAACCTCCGTAACCGCTCCCCTCACAATTTCCTCAATCATAAACCCTCTCCGTCTTTCCATTATCACTCCCTCCTACCTTCTTCTTCCTCTTCTATCTTCCTCATGCACGGAACCCAAAATCCATCCGTCACCCATCATCGTCTCCGTGAATGAGATGGTGGAGCAATGAAGACGGAGAGAGAGAGAGAGGGTCACATTAATCACCTATCACCATCAGTTCATCACCGTTTCCTTTTTTTTCTTTTTTTACCTTATTTGATTATTTCTTTTTTCTGTATCTTTTATGTTTTGAGATTTGTGAGACAACAAACACCTCGTTGTTGATGTGGAAAAAATGAACAAGTGACAATATCTTATAGGTGAAGTTGACAAACTTGATATAAACAACTTGATATACGTTTTTTCCTTTTTCTAGGGCTTATTCCACCCCCACCTCTTACTTAGTTTTTATTGGAAAGGCTTATAGGAATAATTTAGAAAGAATATGAAAAATTAGAATTAAGGCCAATATTTCAAATAAGTTTTATATTCAGGAAGGAATCATTGTGGGAATACTAAAGATATATAAGACAGTAATTTTGAGAAAGACCAGCTTTTTTTCCCGCCATCTAAAGTGCTTTGTACTTTTTTATAATCAGATGGCAAAATTATACCTTATCAAAACCCTCCAAATCGATAGTTGTACTTCTTTTATAGACATTAATAATTAGATTTATCTACCGATATTCGATGCTAGCAACTAATTGATCTGCTTCGCGAAAATGTAGATCTATAATGGAGGAACCTCCCTATCTCCAAATACAAAGCACATAATAATTTGAAACAATCCATAGCTAATTAATTTAAATTATTGGTTGTTGTAACTCGCATGATACATGTCCATGTTTATAAAAAGTAGATATCAACATCAAACATGCTAATGATAAATATATTTAAATTTTTTTAAACAGTTTTTAATATCTTTTCTTAAAAAATACAAAAGTGTACTAGAATCAGTTTTACAAAGCTCATTCATAAAGTAATAATATAATCTTATAACATGTATTATTATATTCATTACAAATAATTAATAAGGGTTAAGGTGCAAACATATCGTGGAAGTGTTAAAAAATTATTAACTTTGGAAGTATTTTGTGGCACAATTTAACTTTGAAAGTACTTAAACGTAGCAAAATTTCCCTCCATTAACTAAGTACTCATCAGGGTTATATTGAACCAATACATTTGAGTATTTTCAAAGCTACATTGCTATTTTTAAGTACTTTTTGTACTAAATTAAGCCACAAAATACTTTCAGGTGACATTTTGGATTTATACCTTTACCCAAATAATACGATCCAGCTGAGGTAGACGGTGATGAGACATTTTAGGCATGGATTGTTAGAAGAATAATTCAACACTTACTTGGTCAATTGTTTTATTGTTTTGAATATTTATTTTTATTAAATAATCAGGAAATCTGTCCATTGAGATTTTTTAGGCATGTTTTTAGGAAGTTGTTATTTGACTAGTTCATTTGTAAAAGTCTATAAGTAGGCACATTGACATTAATAAAGTGTGGTCAGTATTATTTACGTGGTCTCCCCCTCTCATTTTCTCTCTTCCACACTCTTATTCTTTAGTTTCCAACATGGATGATAGATTGAAGTTGTGCACTAAACGCCGTCGAGAAGGTGAGCTAACTCTGGGATCTGGAGGGAAAAAAACAAGTGAATCAAATTTCGATATTTTTTAATCTTATCTTTGTATATTTTCTCATATTTGTCAATGTAAGTTGGGGAATTTATTCAATAGGGTTCTATGCATGTGAACCATTGTATTACATAAAACATTTCATTAAGATTCGATCTATTCTGGGCTTAATATTAAAACAATATTAATATTTTAAACACAATATGTTATTTCCATGAATCATTTAATAATATTAATTCATATTATTAATTAACTTTAAATAATTATAAACTTTACTCCAACTGATTTAATAAATATCTTACATATTCAGAAGGCTAAAGTATGTTTTGATCCCTTAACTTTGGAGAAAGTCATGTTTTAGTCCCTTAACTTTGAAAAGTGTGTTTTTAGTCCTTTCAAATTTTGGTCAAAGATGTTTTTTGTCCCTTAAATTTGGAGAAAGTCATGTTTTAGTCCCGTAACTTTTTTTTGATAATTAAATTTTAGGAAGGGGTTTAGGCTCAACCCAATCCAAGGGCAGGGCACCTAACTCATGATCCACTGGGGCCTGTCCCTGTGGGCTCTGGAGCATGACCAACAAGCCTTTTCTGTCTGTCCACACAGGTAGGTTACTCCCAGCTTCACTTAGCTACGGAGATGCCTCCCCAAGCGCCGCGATGGAGACACAACAAAGTGTCACTCCCCAGGATCGAACTCGCGATGTGGTGGTCAACCCGCCGCTCATATTTCAATCCCTTCGCCACTGAACCCATGGACAATGAGTTAGTCCCGTAACTTTTAAAAGTGAAGGGAGGGACCGAAAACATACTTTAGACTTTTTTAAAAGGACTAAAAACATCTTTTTGTTCAAAGTTAAGGGACTAAAATCACACTTTTCAAAGTTAAGGGATTAAAACATGACTTTGTCCAAATTTAAGCTAAGGGACTAAAAACACACTTTTCAAAGTTAAGGGACTAAAACATGACTTTCTCCAAAGTTAAGGGACTAAAAACATACTTTAGCCTATCTCACAAAATGCAGAAACTCTAAGTCCAAAAAAATGCAGAAACTCTCGCTTTCCTTTAATATCCACCCATTAAGCAATTCTTATGTGAACTGTGTGACATTGAAGGTGAAATTTTTCATTAGATGATACGAATAATTGGGTAAATAAAATAACTCAATAATGAAAAAAGAAAAACGAAGACAACACTATTTTCCTTTTTTGTGTGGGTGGTTTTGGAAAACGATGGGGATACAATAAAAGTCACACAACATGCTTGCTTGGGCATGGAATACAATTCTCTTCATCTTACAGGTCTGGATAACCCTGGCAAAGTTATCTTTCACGTGAGGAATCCAAAAAGAAAAGAAACTACTTCGTGCGAATCAAAGAAAGCAGATACGTAAAGAAAATAAAGAACCGATGGTTTGGAATCTTAATATTAAATTTAAGAAAATTCTAATTTCTCTTTTGAACAAGTTATAGCAGTTCAATTTGGCCCGTAACATGAAGGGCATTTTTCCTACCGATTAAACACCTAACAATATGCTTTAAAATTTTAATTAGATCTTGATTCACTCATATCTGTAAGAGTATAGTGGAAACATACAGTATAGTTAGAATGGCTGAATTGAATGCTTTTCAAATTTTTATATTAGAAGCTTTATATGTAAAATTTTAAGTAAATTTTGTGAATATATAATGGCACATGTAATAAGCTTGAACATGCATGGAATTACAGATCAGAAGGAGTCTAACCATATAATTGTAAATATTCTAAACCAACTTTTAAAACAAAATAGGATATAAAACCAAAATAATGAAGAAATGCAGAGAGTTAAGAGATAGAGCGAATTATGCAAGTTCTTGTGATTCATCCATATTCAGCTGCTCTATCCATTTGAGCCTACATTCAGTCTACAAGTAACAGTTGAGTTTGCTTGAGCGTTCTCGATAAGCGTACATTGAATCATTGGACGACCCTCACGGGCCACTATAATACTTCTCTCTTACAACACACTTCAAGAAACACCTAACTCTTCACTTTCCTAAAATAAAGTTTTGGTGAGATGGTCTAATGGGCTATTATATATTAGGGCCAGTAAATATCTCTGAACTTGAAGAACTCCGGAGAAGCCAGTCATAGATTGTATACTAGAAAGGTTTTCATCTAGGCAACAAGATTTGGTCGCCTAATCTAGAGGATTATGAGTCAACTCTTTAACAATAAGTGAATCAATAATTATAGGACCCACAGTTCAATTTATACCTAAGGATCCACACCATTGCTTTCAAGGGATACCTCACTGTTTCTTACTTTAAATAAGCTAAAAAATTATAAATAAAAAAATCACCATATAAATTAGATTATCAATCAAATCAAAATATATAGTTTAGCTCTGCATGCTAAACAGGAGCATTGCAAATCAGCTGACCATTCCATTTACACTAGTTAATTTAGTGACATGTACAGGAATTCATGAGAACCAATAATATATCCAGAAGCATCGTTCATCATCATCATTATCGTCATCTTCGTCATCAAATATCGTCCATGAAATTAGTGTGACGAATAAAAGTAGTTATGCCCTTATTCGACGATTGTTAGTTAGGTCTGAAGTTGTTTATATTATATGTTCTACAGCTAGTTTATTAAATTTAATTTGAATTAAGACAATCTTTTTTACCAGAGATATAGAACAAATTCGAATTTATTGTCTTGCCACCATTTGAATAAGATTGCCGCGTTAAAAATAAGCAAGTTTAAAACGCTTTGACAATTATAAATATAGTGATTTTTTTTCATAATAAAATATAGCGATTTCATGATATGAACTAGTAATATTTATTTTCAGTCAAAACATAAGCAAATAACATAAATGATGTGCACGTGTGGAAAAAATCAATTTTAAATCTATATAAACTGAAGACGAACAATTTTCAATATGAATTTGTGGTCTTTTGTTTGGTCCCCGAACGGTACCAATAAAGTAGATCAACGTTGTCTTAGATTGAAAAATATGAAATAGACCAACTTTGGCATCGACCACATGTGCATGAGGTATTGAAACTTTGAATTTGATTTTGACATAAATGTAATCCATCTATATCTTTATATTTTCCACTGCACCATTCTTACAAATTTGAATTTGAAATAATATAAATAAGAAAAACCGGTGATATTAATTTTATTCTCCAATATTATTGAAAGTGTAAATCGGTCTATAAAATAAGTCCTAACATTTTTTCCTCCAACATTTTTCAAAGCTATAGTGTAGAAAAAAGTTATTAAATCAAATCCTATTGGATTAATCGCAGGTTAAAAAGGATGAATTCAATTATCTTTATAAAGACAGAATTGGGTCCTAACTCCTGAATTTATGAATGGAAAAAAGGTTATATAGGAATAGATATAAAAAACATATAAAGAAAATATATGTAGTAAACATATGTCACTGTGAATAATAAAGATTCCTTCGATTGTCAGACAAACAGGTGAAAATATATAACATAAATACGGTTTACTTTTTTTTAAAATAACATATATATTTTAATGGGAAAATTAATTTGAGGTCCCCCACAAGGGACTTAATACTAGAAAAGTCCCAAAGTTGGAAAAATTAATGTAGGGTCCCAAGAGACCTCACTTTAATATATTTGAAAAGTGAAAAGACAATTTTGCCCCTAGTCTATTGACACTTGTCACATGTGCCCAGTAACTTGTCAATGTTTGCCCAAAGAGTTGTCAAACGTGCCCAATAACTTGTCATTTTGCCCTGCCCATTAACTTAAAGAGTATTGGTCATTAACTTGTTACACATGCCCAACTAATTGTCACATGTGCCCAGTAACTTATCAAGGTTTGCTCAAAGAGTTGTCAAGCGTGCCCAATAACTTGTCATTTTGCCCTGCCCATTAACTTAAAGAGTATTGGTCATTAAGTTGTTACATATACCCAACTAGTTGTTACATGTGCCCAGTAACTTATCAAGGTTTGCCCAAAGAGTTGTTAAGCGTGCCCAGTAAGTTGTTACACCTTGACAAGTTATTGGGCACATCACATGTGACAAATGTTAATAGGCTAGGGCAAAAATCTCTTCTCACTTTTCAAATATATTAAAGTGAGGTCCCTTAGGACCCTACATTAATTTTCTCAACTTTTGGGACTTTTTTAGTATTAAGTCCCTTGTGGGGGACCTCAAATTAATTTTCCCTATTTTAATTATTCTCTATGTAAAAAAGTTTTGATTCCTTGTGCTGCTTAGTCAGCCACACGCCAGAAAAGGGATAAAATAGAAGGAGTGTTTTTTTTTTCATATGACCCCCCTTATCTCTTATCATATTTTATTCTATTACGGTTTCCCCACCATTAACATACGAGGAATTCATATTCTATGCTCATGACAAAATGAACAACATGTTTTTATTTTAATCTGTAATGTCTAGGTTTATTTCAACGGTTTATATTCATTTTGATTTTGTTAGTAATTTTTTTAATTCAATTCGTACAAAATAAAAACCTTAATCTTATAACTTTAATTTTCATTTATATAAAATTCATTCTATTCTTGAAAAATGATTGTTTAAAAACTTTAATTCTACACCATTCATATCATATATTTTGGATGATTCAAATTTTATTTCAATAATAATGAAAAGTACTTTCTCACTGCTAATATGAGCCTTAAGATGGGAACCCGTGTCTTAGATCGTTAAAGTATGATGTTAACTTTTTTTTTCTTTTTTGATATTAAAAGTGACAAACACTATTGATTTAAGATCATAAATTGTAACCTCCATGCAAACACCTATTATGCAATTCCATCCCTCAACTTTTTGTCTCCTTTCAAAATTTTTGGGCGGTGGTGGGATCTCTTCTCTAAACCAGGGAAGGAGACGTCTGTCACTTTCATTGGTCTGCTTTTATGTTTCTTTCATTTTCAAATAAATTGATTTAGGAGTTTCGACGACAAGAGGAGTTTCTTCAACTCAATCTTCATATTATGTATTAGTCTTGTGGGTACGTTTGTTTCTGTGAGATCTATTCATGGAGTTTCTTTGAAAACCGATTTGATTGGTTTATTGCTGATAAGAGGTGTGGATCCTTTGGGATGGTTCTTTGAACAACTACTACTCAATGGTTTTTCTACCGGTGACAGTTCTTTTCTACCCACAAATTTTCATGAAGGAAAGATGAAGAAGATGGTAGGATTTATGCAATGGTAGCGGCTCACTCCTATCCATGTTTACTTTTTAAGATTTTCTATGTATTGTCATTTGAATTTTTTTTGCAGACCTATTTTGTATTATAATTTTCTAATTTAATAAAATCATTTATACTTCTTGATAAAAAAATCTCTCAGCTTTTTGTAGTAGTGCAGTAGTTACCTCAACTACCGTCTATTCAATTGGTGCCCATGAATGCATGCGTGTAAGATTGCAAATATCTCATATCTTCCTACGAAAAGAAGTTATAAATTATTTAATACAAGGCCAATTGGTTTGATTTTGAAAGATTAAAAAATAAAATAAAAACTAATTATTTATATCTTTAAATATAAATTAGTTTATATTTCAGATAAATAAATTTGGAGAAAAATAATAAATATATAAGATAAAATAAGAAAAGACCGTATTTGTAGAACTAAAAGTCAATTCCAATTATCTCTGCTGGTAGTAATATATACTTCATTCTGTTCTTAATATAAGATCTAGTTGATTTTAAAAAAAACATGAAAAAAATAAATAGGACACTTATAATTTGTTTTACATTAAATTTGATCATCTCTGTTGTTAGGATTATAAAATTTATTCCTAAAATTTTTTTGGGGTCACATTTTTTATTTTACAATCAGATTATACATAAAAGTATTGACATTTTAATATCTCACAAACAAAAAATGTTTATATTTCAATTTCATATGATTTTTCAAAGATTAAGTGATTTAATTTTAAAACAAATACATTCTTTTTTTGATAATGTAAATATAGACTTTTAAGAAATGAATTTTTGATAAATAATACAAAACTGAAAACAGAACCATTTTAGTATGGATAAAATATCAAAGTGTCACTAATATTATATAGAATATAATGATAAAATCAATCAAAAAATATATAACACTTAATATAACTTGTTAAGGAAGTGAAGAGGGAGGAAGTGGAGAGTTCTGCCCTCTCCCCACCTTACATATCCACTTACGAGGCACAATTGACATTAGTAAGTCAGTGTTGGACCGAACCATTCTGGTAAGTCACTGAGTTCGGTTAGTTGGTTGAATAGAGCTTTTGATTCGACCACATAATGGACCTAAAAATCATCAGAGGCCCAATTAAAATAATGGATTAAGGCATTGGACCAAGCCGAAGTTCTCCAAAGGATCATGAAGATAAGCAGCGAGCTACTACGGCAAATTATGACTATCATATATCATGCTACATCGTTATCAATTAATCAGAATATTAAATAATTAAGATTAAATATATATTATTTTATATTGTAATTAAATTATTTTATCATAGAAAATCATTTTTTTAAAAATGATTTATAGATTTATGTGTAATATTATAGAGGGGCGTAAACAAATTATGACACAATATTTTTTATAGCGTTATGTGTAATATTACAATATAATTAGTTTATGAAATATAAAAATAATTTTATAAAAATGATATTTTCATAATAGATACAATTGGTATTGGTATAGACGCATAGGTTCTCCATCTAGGTCCAAAATTAACCCCCCAAACGATCTTGAAGATTTGCATCACGTTATGAAATATTGTAAGTCATCAGTGATCACACACAAGAATTAACATAATTTTCGAATGTGATGTAAAGCATAAAAATTATATAGGGGAAAATTGCAGTTTTGATATTAAACTATTAACGTTTTTAATACCCAACAATCGCAAGGTATATTAATGATACTCATCTATTAGACATGGTGCATTTTTTATTTTGCCGTTAAATTCAAAAGAATTCTGCTGGGTTGATACTCCCTCTATTCCTAAATATAAGATCATTTTCCCTAATTTAAATAGATTAAGAAAGTTAGTTAAGTTAGTTATTTATACTTGATATTACCAATTTATCCCAATTATATAGCTTTATCATCACTCTTCTTCTTTTGCTTGTTATTATAGATAAGCGTTGTAGGAATAATTTAGGAAAAGTTAGAAAATGATCTTATAATAAGGAACAAGTTAAATTTCAAAAGTGATCTTATATTGAAGAACGGAGGGAGTACATGATAACAATAAGATTTAAACTTGAAAAAAAGGCCAAAATGTCCCAATAAATTTTTTACAAATAAAAAACCAAAGTCAACTTATTTCCACACTGCAAGCCACACTTACAACGTCCACACTCATTAGCCAAATCCAACCCAGCCAAGCTCAAACAAGGACACGTGTCATCCTCGCCCCTCCACATTCCCACACGTGTCACATTCACATCCCAATACACTCATCAACTAAACTCATCGATTCCACAGCAAGCTTACCAACCCAGTCACACGTGCTAGGAAAATTGGCGAAGAAATTGTGAGTTCCGAGAAGGTAGAATGAGGGAAAGAGTGTAGGTTGTATTAACGACGGTGGTGTGAAAAAAATCATACTACCTCCTGTCTAAATATAACACTACAAAAAACGAGGCTCTTATCGGCGTTTTATTTGGTTTCATATCGGCGAAATTTTCCGGCGGAATGACGCTATGGCGTTTTGACAACGCGCCTAAAAATTTACCGTGGGAAAGCGGCACATCGGCGTTTTTGCAAAACGCCACCCCGAGGACAAAACGCCGGAAATAAAACCCAGGAAAATAATATAATATTAGCATATTGACGTTTTACCCAAAAAGCCGATGTGTGATATAATATAATATTATTTAATTCACCCACACCGGCGCTTTCCCAAAACGCCGGTCCGCGTTTTTTCAAAAAAAAAAAAAACCATTTTTCGTCCTGATTGTTTAAAACCAGGACAAAAAATGGTAAAAAATGAACAAAAGATAAGCACCAAAGTGACAATAACAATAATAGACATAAATATAAGGAATAAAAAACATAATTCAGAAAGGACCTTACTTAGGTCAAGTTCATTTGTCCAGGTTCTCAATTTCTTTTAATATAGAAGTGACACGTGTATGAATGGTGGTTATAAAAGGACACGTGTCACTCCTATATTAAAAGAAATTGAGAACCTGGATAAATGAACTTGATGTAAGTTTTTCCCATTCAGAAAACATGATACATAAATATATACTATAATCAGACAACAACAACAATATGTAAAAGAAAAACCATAAGATCAAATAGATATCAACATACATTACAAAAGAAATGTCACTAAGAACCATAAAATCAAAAACAACAACAACATTGAAGGAGAAAGACGAATGAGAAGAAAAACAGGAGAAAATTAATGACATAGCTGAAGGAGGGAGGAATTATTTATAGGGAACAGAGGTGCAGACCGGCGTTTTGGGAAAACGCCGATAAAAAAAACATTAAAATAACGCATATAGGCGTTTTGCAAAACGCCTATATGTATTTTAAAATTAAATAATGCATATAGGCATTTTGTCAAACGTCAATATGTATTATTTACATTAAATAATGCACATATGCGTTTTGGCAAAACGCCTGTATGCATTTTGGCAAAACGCCTACATGCATTAAAAAATAATAAAAAGCATATAGGCGTTTTGCAAAACGCCTATATGCTTTTTTCCTGTAGAAAAAATTAAAAAATGTCAGGCGCCTCTTTTTTTCAAATAAAATATACATATCGGCGTTTTCGGGTTACCAAAACGCCGGTTGGTAAATGCGAGAAAAAAGACGGGAAATGCGTGCTAAATTTAACGGCGTTTCAGTTAGGCGTTTTACTCAAAACGCCTATATGTACATGCGGATAGGCGTTTTTCATCAAAACGCCGGCATGCGTGCGCCGGAATGGGCCGTTTTTTTGTAGTGTAAGACCTAGTTGATTTTTTTGGAAAATCCTAAAAAAAACAAAATAAGTTAATTATAAATTGATTTACCTAGTTTTTTCCCTTAGACTAGTTTATTTTAGTTATAAACTAATGAATAATCTAAGAATATATGAAATATATCATAATTTAATAACCTAATTCGCAACCTCAATCTCTCCAAAAAAAAGTCAACTATATCTTATATTTAGGACTGGAGGAGGGAGTATATGCAAGAGTCGGAGATAAGGGAGAGTAAGTGCAGACCTCACTGCACTTACTCTTTCACCTTCCTTCTCGGCGTGATTGCTCAAGTTGATCTCCCCTTAGACATATTATTTGTTGGAGGGAGATCAACTTGAGCAATCACTTCTCAAGGCGAAAAAGCAAGTGCAGTGAGGTTTGCATTGCATAAGACCATATGATCATTAGTATCCCAAAAAAGGTTCAAAACTAAATGAGTTTGGGTAAACAGCACTAAATAAACCTCACCCTTCCAAATAATCCAACACATTAAACATCTCTAATTCCCACCTCAAATACAAATAAATGATAATAAAAGGCTGCTAACATTATTTCCTCTTCATTTAGGTCCGTTTCTTAAACGTTAAACCCCCGCCCCCCAAATTAAAAAAATTATTTATATTTTATTTTGATATATAAGCTAATCAAAATCACTTGTTAAAACCTCAAAACCTCTTATGTTTAGCTAAAATTTCTTTGAACTTTTTCACATCATTTGACTAATTGCTTTTGTTTAATTAAGTTCAAAGAGTGGCCTTGAGAATATCAGAAATGTTGCCACATAATCTCATGGCTTAGAGATCATTAACTTGATTAATAGAGGTTGTGTTCCCAGCCATCATATCAAAGACTAAGGGTATTAGGTTACTTTCGCATATACATTGGTGGCCCATCTTGCCCATATATAGTTTTAGGAATAATCTTGCATTTGCTAATAATGGGCAATGTCCTCTCACATTATAGAGAAAAACTTTTGAATCCTAGAGATCATCCATTGTCTCTCATATAAAGGAGTTCTTTCTTAGTTCATGTAATGACTATGAGATTGCATACTGTAGGATTATTTATTAATATCATATTTTGCCTTTATTTTAAAAAGAGGAGCTTTTGTATAAAAAAGAAAAAATGATATTAATATAGAAAAATTACAAAGTTTTAACAACATTTTGAAACACAAAAGGAAAAGTATTAAATTGAATTGCAGAATATAAATAAAAAGAAAGTGAGGTAAACTAGCCGATGAGCAAGAACATCAACCACATGCTTAACTGAAGGAGCTAACATGAAAGGTCATTGCAATGCTGCTAAACATTATAGATGGTGATGTGCTCTTTGGGAAAGCTAGATTGATGAATCCAATTCAGAGCAAGTTGAAAGCAATCAAGGACATATGGCCAGGAATTGTAGAACTTATCTAAGTAAACACTCATGAGATCCTTTAAAGCATACTAGAATACGGTAGAAAGATATCGATGAAGATTCCATTTGTTCACCAAGACATTCCATTGATCTGCATTTGAAAAGTTAGGCAAGGCAAAAATTTGTAGCTGAAAAGTGACATTAGCTCTCTCCTCAAAACCAAACGTAAAAAAAAGCTACAATTGATTGAGAATCTCGAATAATATCTTGAGAATGAGAAATACGGCATCCATGAATATATTGAAAAGTTGGTGGTGAGGTATACATTAGATATTTGTTTATTGGTCGCTCATTTGCAATACATTGATTTTGGAAAAAAAAAAGTACATTTAGTTTGAGTTTGAAAAGGCAGGTATTTTTTTGTTCTTTTTCCAGAACTTGTTTGGGTAAGATGTACTATCGTTAGGTTATCGTTAGGTTCAATTGAAAATCACTAAATTAGAGACGTTTTTATAAATTTAAAAAAAAGTACATTGTTTCATTGTGCTCTTTACTCTTAACCTCCCTACATATTGATTGGCTTGCTTCCTTCAATTTTTGTGTATATGCTTTTTTTCACTTCATCGATAGGTTTTCTTATTCTTGGCGATAAGTAAAAACTCAATCAAGGAATTAATGTAACGTACCCATGTATGTTGGGCTTAGAAGTTAATCGAACAAAGCCCAAAGGAGAAGCCCAAGGGTAAGAAACACAGCTTGATGAGGCATTACTTAAGTAAAATATGGGAAAATGTTAGTGGAGAAGGGTAGTGAAAAATATTGTAAAGTCTATTATTTCTTTTTAGATGCTCTCTCCTTCCCTCTGGCAATTCACCTTCTCCTTCTCCGTGTGATTGCTATTGTTGCATGCTCTTCCCTTTCTGTTATGTTCTTCTCCTTCTATCCTGTATTTGTCTTCTTAAGATAATATTTGTAGCTTTGTACTTTTTTCCAACTTAATTTACTCCTTAACTATGTGATATGATTCTGAATCTCTATAACTTCTGGCAGTATTCATTACAATTTATCATACAAATTATTATCCAAAGCTAAGAGCAACATGGACTATACATTTTCTATTACACCATATTTATGAATAGACATGTTAACACAATGCTTAATTCCTAGAGTTTAGTCCTTATGTTTCTCACAAAACATAATATTAACAAGCAAATAATTTCTTTTTTTTATAATACAAATTGAAACAAGCAAATAATTTCTTTATATTATATTATAAAAGAACCATGATACCCTAATTAAGTAGTAAAATGAACAAGTGAAATGGGCTAAGTTTAACAACTATCCCAAATCCTTATTGATTAGTGGGCGGGGAAAAATAAGAGTATATCATAATATCCTTTAATCACATTCACAAATACAGAGTCTCAACTAATGTAAGGTCTCAAAAATAAAAAGTAAATAATCAAACCAAAAAACCACCTTCACCACCAAAAAAAAAACTCAATCAGAACCTCTCTATTCCTCTCCCTCCGGCTCCGCCGTGACGTTCAAATCCCATCCTCTCTTCTCCCTCTCTTCCTCACCACTCTCCGCCGCTTCCCCTTCGCCGCAGCCATCGGAGATGGCAATCTCCGAGCTCTCCAAGGCCTCCCTCCACTCCTTCCCTCTCCCATCAAAGTACCTCACTGCCTCCTTCATCCTCCTCAATATTGCAAAGCACTCCTCCACCTCCTCATCCGCCGGCGCCGCCGCCCCCTCCGCCGTGTCCACGGCGGCGCCGGCGACCTTGGCAGCACCACTTTTTGGCTTCTTCAACTTCTTCAATCGGCCTTTTTCATGAACATGAGTGTCTCCTATGAGCAGCCTCTTGTTGTTGGGCTTGTGGAAATCCATGATAGTAAAAAAATGAGAGGTGTTAATTAGCTTTAAAGGGAAGAAATGGGATTTATGCAAATGAGTGTGAAACCAATGTGTTGCTTAGAAAAATAGAGAAATCTGATTCTGATTCTGATTCTGATTCTGATTCTGATATGGGGATCTGACAAAGCTTCGGAGAAAGACATAATTTGATGAGATGGTTTTGATTAATTAATAGTTAATGGGATGACTTTGTGGTAAGGTCATGGTGTGTGCGGTTAGTTAAGGCTTTTACGTGTCGGCCAGATTCTTTTTTCTCTCGCTGACGCCACTCTTTCATCAGTCAACTCCCCACAATTATGCTATCCTTTTGTTTTTGATCAAATACAATTAGGCATTTGGATAAAATATACTTAATCTAGAAGGGGAGACATTACCTATAGTTAATTTATGCATGGTAAGAAAGAGTAGTGAAGTTGCAAATTTCCAAGTTAAAGAATGCACATAATAATTGGAAGGCAGGTGGTTAAAAAGCAAACGGAAGAAAAACACAACCTATATATTGATATCTTAAAGGAAAGGAAAAGTACAATGGAAAATGGTAGATTAAACGTTAATACTCCAAAAAATTTCTATGAAAGCGAATTGGAGGCAAAATTAAAAAATGCATCAAATGATGAAAGAATGTAAGGGTGAATTCTTATATTTGAAAAAAAAATTATTTAAATTTTGGGTTCTTATATTTCGGATCAAAGGTAGTACTATTCTTTGATGATAGTGATAACAATAATACGCTCCTTGTCCTTAAATATAATGCGAAAACAACCACTTTTTTTTATTCAAAAAAACTTAAAAATAGATAAAATATTTATTTGTCTCAAATATATTTAATTTTCCAACTTTATCTCTATTGATAAGATAAGATGTATAGGGAAAATAAGGATAAAGTGTGTAGCAAAGAAGAGAAAGAACAAAAACCTAATTGCAATATGTAAAGTAAACAAAGGGCAAAATTGTAAAAAACATATTAAATTGTGATGGACATAAAAAAAGAGGCAAATCATAAATTGTTTTGAACTATTTTTTAAAAAGAATATTGTAATTAATTTTAGAATTTATATTTGAAATTTCCAATATATATAATATATAATATATAATATTTTTTTTGGCCGGAAATATAGTATATAATATAAATATAATACATAAAGGGATAATAATAATAATAATAATATAATAATAATAATAATAATAATAATAATAATAATAATAATAAAGCATTGAAAAGGGGTACTGTTCTGGCAAAAAAAAAGAAAAGGGTACTGTTAAATGAACAGTTATTTTCCCTCAGCTTTTAGATATATAGGATATAATTAGCTTTTCTGTAAATTATTTATTACTTCCTTCGGCCCTATAAGACTTATTTACTTAATGTAATTAAATTAAGAGTGTTAATTAAGTTTGCTTAAATCACATGATGTTACTCTTGGTCAAAAAAAAAAAATCACATGATGTTACTAATTACCCTAGCAAGCTACATGTAGCAGTACCACCGCCCTCCCTCTTTCATTTGTCTATTATTTGAAAGCATTGATAAGGATAATTTGGTGAAAATGTGATAATTCCTCTGGTCCTAAATATAAGACCTAATTGACTTTTTTCTGGAGAGGTTAAGGTTGCAAAATAGGCTATTAAATCTTGACATATTTGATATATTTTTAGGTTATACATTAGTTTATAGGTAAAATAAACTAGTCTATGAGAAAAAATTAGGTAAATCAATTAATAATTTACTTATTTTGCTTTTTTATAAGATTTTCTAAAAAAGTCAATTAGGTCTTATATTTAGGACCCGAGAGAGTATAAATTAGAAATAGGTCTAATATAATTTGATGAAAAATTGATAAAAATTAGAAATAGGTCTTATATTTATGATCAAATGTATCCCCTTAATATGTATTATAAGGAAGTATAAATTTTTTAATTATCAAAGTACTCAACTTATTGTTGGTTAGCCGGTTACACTTGTGTTCTCCTTGTTACTTATTATAAGGCTAGTGTGTCACACTAGCTACTGACTACGGACCAATGAAATGATACTTAATAAAACATTATTTTATATGTAAATATAATAATATGAAATTTTAGAATTATTAAAAATAAACATATTCAAGTGTTCTAACAAATTAAAGCAACATTTTTCTTAAAAAGAAAAAGCAAAAAAGCAACATTATATGTTGAAATAACAAAAGTAAGCAACATTATTTCTCAAATGCAAGTAATGATATGTTGAAATAATTATAGAGTATGATTCAATTATCTTGATCAATAGGGTATACTTAATTATAGACAAGATTTAGTTTTTTTATGCATTTTTTAAGTGAGATATTTGGGATGTCTGGATTTTCAAGAAGCGCCCTGATTTACAATTGAACAATATAATGGCATACTGCCCAACACAGCCAAAATTATAAAGCAGCTAAACCAATCGGTACGATTGAATTCTGCTCCAAATTATGGTTGGATTGGTTCGACTTTTGGTTTGGGATTACAACAAAACTCATTATTGATAAGAATATTTCACCAAAGGGAGGATAGTATTGAAAAAAAAGTTCACCAAATAAGAATTGAAACTGCATATTTTAAAAATTATAACTGAATGTGCTTACTTTTTTTCAATAATTGTTTACTTTCTTTAGTGCTTCATATTACAAGGGATAAATGACTACTTTTTTTACCTTAACAAATGCCTACTTCACCATGACTAACAAGTGCAGGTAAAATTAGCAGATTTCTACAAAATATAAATATGTCCTGTAAATAGTTAGATATAAATTGATTTTCATAGCTGGATATCTTGTTTTCATGTTTATTACTGAGTACTTCTCATCCCTATGCATAATGTCATTTTAACCAAACTGTAGTCTTCAAGGAAATACTCCATGTTACGGAGGGAGTAGTTAAAATTAGTCAAACATAATAAATATTTAGAAAACACACATATATGAGTAAAAGAAAAAATAATAAGAAGAAGAAAAGAGTTAAGGGTAAAAAATTATCCATGTTACTTTTCTCAAAATTGCATTTGGCACCATATATGCATATTCTATTTTTAGGTGAAAAAATTTCCATGAAATTTTTAAATAGGGCGAAGATGCCACCCCTACTAAACGTGGTTACTTTTAAGTTAGTAAGCGTAACATTATATTTTTGTATGATCATTTAAATAATAACTTTTGATAAAATGATGATAATAATAATAATAATAAATAATTAGTGTCAAAATGCCCATGGAATTTATTGAGTATTGCATCTTACACCATATATTATTTTTTAGGTCCAAAACTATCTACAATAATTCTAAAGTAGTGATGTATGTGTGACACACAAAATGAAAATTTGATGACAGTTTACCTAATTAATCTAATAAAAGGCAGCCTTTTCACCCACATTTAAAGAATTTCATGGATAATTTTGAACGTAAAAATAGTATATGATGTCATACGGGCTCTTTGAGAAAAGTATATGAACATTTTGTACCTCAACCAACGGAAAAATCATAAGATATATATAATGGATATGAGAAATATGATGAGAGAAAAAATAATGGTTAAATGTCAAATATGCCCATTAACATTTACGAAACACCTAACACAATATTAAAAGATGTAATTTATTTAAAAGTACTTGCACATAGTATTACAAATGAGCTCTTAATGCCACAATAATAGTTTGCGTGGTTCATTTGACACCATGAGCTCTTATTACAAATGAGCTCTTAATGCCACAACAGGCGAAATTGAGGGGAATAATGGATCATATCTTAAAACAAATTAATTCTTGCCTAAGAGTAAAATCAGCAACTATAAACATATATTCAAGGTCTCATTCCTTCCATGTCGTCCGACAAGTAGCAGCTAAGTCATGATAGAATAACCTCATCGGACCTTAATGCCTATCCTATCGACTAGGTATTGTTGAGTGGGGCCTATTTCAGTGAGGCCTATAACTCTCAGTTAACAATTAGTTGAAACAAAAATCACTGGCATTGAAGAAATTTTTGTAATATATATTGGTACTTTTGAGCTGCATAAAGAGGCCAACAAATGAAAAAAATAGATCTTTAAAAAGTAGGACTATAGAAGCTACAGAACCACGGGAGTCAAACCCCAGTTAATAGTTAATCCTTGTATTACTGCCAAAACAGGGTACTGAGTGTGGGTAAGAGGTCTCTCCACGTATACTTCCCTCCACTTCGCTCCACTTCCCTATAAAAAATTATTTTTGGGTCGCATTTTTGTTTGTTTGACTTTTCCATTAAATTCTACATAATATTGGTCACATTTTGATACCTTATTAAGAAAAAATGGTTATATTTTTTCTTATATACGATTTATTAAAGATTCATTGCTTAAAATTAAGTACTCTCTCAGTTCCTAAATATAAGATCACTTTGGGAAGTGGATAAGTTCTTAAATATAAGATCACTTCCTATTTTATCTCAAGTTTTACCTAAACTACCCTTATACTCCCTCTTTTCATTGAAAACCCCTTCTCCCTTTCAAGTTAAGTAATTGGGGGGATTTTGGGAAGATCATATGTAATTTTATTGTCTCCCTTAATCTTTCCAAATTAACCAAAGTGATCTTATATTTAGGAACAGAGGGAGTATTTAATTTAAAGTTAAATCACTATAATTTGAAAAGTTATATAAAATTAAAAATAGAACTATTTTTTTAACAAGATATCAAGATGTTACCAATTTTATATAGAATCTCAAAGTAAAATCATACAAAAAATGTGTGACCCAAAAATAATCTTTTGATGGGAAGTGGAGGGAAGGGAAAGTGGAGAGGTCCCTCTACCCATTAAATATCTGTATGTTTGCTCTAGATATTTATCATATGAGGAAGCAAAAATATCTCACTGGTCGATGAGTAACATTCGAGTGATAGTTGGAAGGTGAACAGGTGTCAACCCATAACTTGTTATTTCATGCTCCTGCTTTCAAACCTGAAGTAACACTCTATCTCATTGTTGGAAGATACTCCCTCTTGTCCCTAATGTAAGAGCCCAAAATTTGAATGGTTTTGATCCCTAATGTAAGAGCTCATCTCATATTCTCTCCTCATTTAATGCATTTTTTCCTACTTTACCCCTAACTCTCTTTCATATTTATTAATGCTTATGTATTTCTCTCTCTTAAAGGTACCATAATAAATATGGGCAATTTTGGAAAAGAAGCATTAACTCCAGACACCCAACTAACATTCACATGTTTTCTTAATAAGCGTTCTTTTGACGGCTAGCTCTTACATTAGGGACCAGAGGAGTAATCTACGTGTGTCACCACTTATCTTGCTCTCATTCCATTGTTCCATCAATTATGAAGATTTTATAACATCGTCGTCGTTACCACCACCACGTAAACCATTTATTAAGATTCCTTTCCTGCTATTTTAGTCAACATTATTATACACATATAAAATATCCTCTTGATTTTTAATACGTCTTCCTAGTCTTCCTTATAATTGTTTTTATCAATAATTAAGGTATTTCCCCACGATAATTATGAGATTAATTCTTCATTGATTTTTAGTAACCTCAAAGGTGAGACAACTAACTTCTCCTAACATAGGCTTTTCAAATTTTTTTTAATAAAACATAATATTTTTTAGTATATATAACTCCGAAAATTAAACAAGACTGAACACGGCTAGCTTGTCAAATGGAAAGTTGGTGACCAAGCCGCTGCTTAGCTGCGGGTTTAGGTAATCAATTCATTGAGGGAGAAGAGGCCCAAGATCAACTAGGTCAACTTGTAGGGTCGTTGGATTTTTATAATTTGTCATCTTAGCAATTCTGAATTGTTTATTTAGCTTTTTAAAAAACGCAGTTCCATTAAATTTGATTTTGAGAAATGATGTTTTGTTGGCATGCATATTGCATTTAATTAGTTTTCTATTTCTTTATTATGGGTTAATGTGCAAGTCCACGTTGAAAATGTTGAAAAAACTCATATTTGCTCCATAAGTATTTTGTGACTCAATGTAACCTTGAAAACATCCAAACATATAGTAATATTCTTCTCCATGAACTGAGCACTCAAGGCTACATTGAGGCTAGGGGTGTGCAAAATTTTCCCGTCCCGGCCATCCCACTTCATCCCATGGCTTTTTGGGACGGGAAATTTCCGTCCCGAAAATTTTCGAGATGGAACAAATCAGGATAAGATAAAATTCATCTTTGAGACGAGACAAGATAAGACACAAGATAAAATTTTCGAGATAGAACAAATCAGGACAAGATAAAATTAGTCCCAATCTCATCCTATCCTGAACACACACACACACATATATTTTTTTGAAAGAAATAAATGTGTCATTTATATCAAGTATGAGCATATATGACATTTTTTTTATGAAAATTAGGATTCTAATAAAATTTTACCTTATTATGTTGTATAAAATATATTGTAGAAGTAATATTGAACTAATTATTTGTTTTCTACAAATATAAAGTGTTATATTCTTTACAAGTACATATTTTTAATAATAAAAATTCAAAAAAAAAATTGATTTTCCCATCTCATCCTGATCCCGATCGAAACTGAGGCAAAGTTCGGGACAGGACACGTGACGGGGGTGTCTTGATCTCATCTTGTCCCGTGAACACTCCTGATTGAGGCACAATTTGATACTTCCAATACAATAATATTACCACTACTTTTGGGTACTTTCAAGACTACATAGAGTCACAAAATACATTTGGGGAAAATACAATATTTTTTTACACTTCTAGCTAGGGTGGATTTGCACAACTGTTTCATTATTTTATCTTGACCTCTAAACCTAGGATTTTTGGTTTAATTGGTTCAGTGACTATTCATATTTTTAGAATTCTCTAGTTCATATTATAAGAGGTAGTCAGTTATTTTATTTAAACAAAAGAAACACGGTGAAGTAATTTATTATAGGTAAATTTGATGTGCTTTCATTTTAACCCTTATACTACCTTCGGTCCTAAATATAAGACCTAATTGACTTTTTTTTGGAGAGGTTAAGGTTGCGAAATAAGCTATTAAATTATGACATATTTAATATATTTTTAGATTATACATTAGTTTATAGGTGAAATAAACTAGTATAAGGGGAAAAAATTAGGTAAATCAATTTATAATTAACTAATTTTGCTTTTTTATAAGATTTTCTAAAAAAGTCAACTAGGTCTTATATTTAAGATCGGAGGGAGTATATATTATTATACACTATCTCTCCCCGCCCTCATTATATTCAATATGCAAAAGCAAAAATGAAAATCAATTATTTATCATATTTACTTTTACGCAATACCTTTTATATATTTTAGACTGGAGTCAATTATATTTAGTACTATATTGCTTGATGACTGATGAGTCAATTCTTATAAAAGTAATTTTGGCGATTTTAATGTTTAATTACGTATTTTGCAAAAAAATATTTTCAAATTTAATTGAATTAAACTGTCCAAGTCAACTCATCAAGAAAAAGTCAAATTTTGCTCCAAATAGGTGTTTTTTTTCATAAGTTGAGGAGATTCACCCTACAATATATATTTTTAGTTACTCCCTCCGGTCCATAATATAAGTGTACATAATTTAAATAGTTTTGGTACAACATATATGAGTTCAGATTATATTTTTTCTTGGGTAATGGACCTAATCTGGCCCCCAAGTAACCACCAAGGAGCGCTGAGCACCCTGAACTAACAACAGGCCCGTATCTGTACTCCAAGTAATCAAAGTGTTTAAAAACTACCCCGGTTGGACGGTCAACAACGTTTGACCGTTAGTATGCCTATGTGGCCTCCACGTGAAGACATGTCTTGCCACTTGGCGCCTCGTCATCGCCACGTAGGATATGTTTATGTGGGTCACACATTTAATAAAAAAAATCTCCCTCCCTCTTCATCCCCAAAGCCGATGCCCCCCACCCCTTCACCGCTCTCCCCAGCCCCCCACCGCCTCCCTTACAACTCCACTACAGCCCCCCATCCCCACGCCTCCCTTACACCTCCACTTCAATTTTTTTTTTCAAAAACACAAAGCAGTCACAATCCAGCCCAGAAAAAAGGAAGCTTGCAAATTACAAAAGTTTGCATTTTTGAAACGTACCCCACCGGAATCTGCACATACCCCACCGGCATTTGAAGTCCCAGACGTCGTGGGAGGCACGGGCGATGAAGGATTGGACGAAGTCAATGCCGAAGAAGCCGAGGAGGTAGATGAAATAGGCGATGAGGAAAACAGTGGCGGCGACCTCGGAGAGGGTGACGACGTGGAGGGGGGTGGAGTTGCGGATCTTGTCGCGCCACCGGTGGAGGAGGTAGTAGGCGACAACTGGGGATGGCGGTGGTGGTGGGCTGTGGTAGAGGGCTTCCGGCCTGGGGGGTATGGAGGCGCCGGGTGGTGGTGTTGGGGATGGGGGGCTGTAGTGGAGTTGTAAGGGAGGCGGTGGGGGACTGGGGAGAGCGGTGAGGGGGTGGGGGGCATCGGCTTTGGGGATGAAGAGGGAGGGAGTTTTTTATTAAATGTGGGACCCACATAAACATATCCTACGTGGCGATGACAAGGCTCCAAGTGGCAAGACAGGTCTTCACGTGGCGACCACATAGGCATACTAACAGTCAAACGTTGTTGACCGTCCAACCGGGGTAGTTTTTAAACACCTTAGTTACTTGGAGTACAGATACGGGCCTGTTGTTAGTTCAGGGTGCTCAGCGCTCCTTGGTGGTTACTTAGGGGCCAGATTAGGTCCATTACCATTTTTTCTTTATTTAATGTGTTTTTCCTAGTTTGCCGCAATTTCTTTTTCATATTTATTAATACTTATGCATTTTTTTTCTCTCTTTTTTTCGTTTACACATTTTCTCTCTCTCTTAACTGTGTCATAATAAAATTATGGTGGACAATAATAAAAAAGTATAGTTAACTTGACATCCAACTATAACTTTTACACCAAGTTCTTATATTATGAAGGGAGTATGGTGTAAGTTGCATGAGATAGAGACTGCCCGTGATAGAGAATTTAATGAAAGTTGTGGAATGGTGCTGAAGAAAGACACTAACATAAAGGGAACCCTTTTGGCCTCATATAATTAAAGCAATTTGTGGTATTGGCATGCACCAAACTTTATGGTGATGGCTCTTCTTTGGAGTCATTTCTGCATGTCCACAGTTATACATATTTCATTTACCATATACCAGTTAATTTATGTGTCTCTGTATATATCAATTCTTTCTAGGAAATCTCCGGATTCGCTAATTAGAAACAACGCTGAAAGAACTAACAAAAGTATGTTTAATTGTTTAGGAGTTGACTCATATAAGGTTGAGACTTTAAATCCTCTTAATGGGAAAACATTTTTTGTAGGTAGATTGGTTTCAGGTTTGTAAGCGTTCTTAAAGGCGAGACACATGTCGGAGCCCCGATGGGCCATTGGGAGTCGATCAAACTAGATTTAATGATATACAGAAGCAAAATTAATAGAAAAGAGGTATTTCAAGCAGCTAATATAACTAACTGTATTGATGATGCAAGATTGTTTGAACTTGACGCTTTTATTCATAAGATAAATAATGATTAAGAAGTCCAAAATAGAAAGAAAAGAAATGATTCGCTAGATGATTGATTGACCCACTAGGTCTTAAATGTTGTTGCTGAAAAATTTGAGCCATGCATCAACGTATGATAAAAGGAAAGAGCCAAAGTACGTGTGGTAAAATACAGTTAACAGAAACACACACGCTTGACATTTTTCTGAGAGACATCAACAGAAGAAACGAATTATAAAGATGAAGCTCTAGCCACTAAACCATCCAAACTCCATAAATATATATCAATAATTTTTTTATGGTTAATAGTACAACATTATTGTCGTACATCACTAGTTGTAATGGTGGAAAATGCACTATGACAAAAGATGAGAGAGAGAAGGGATTGAAGGCAACCACAAGTGAAATGAAAGCAACATAAGAAGGGGACCATGAAAACAACAAAATGAAAAATGAAGTTTTTGAACCAAGGAATAATTGAACTGTTCAGAGAAACAACATAACAAAAAAGTCTTTCTCATGTATTAACACTCTCTCACAAGCAAACACTTCACCCACCTGGGTCCATAACCCACCCTGGCCCTTGGAAATCTCCTAATTAGCCATATAACCCAATCAGATTTCTCACAACAAGATTAACATCAAACCCTCCACCAATCAGCACTGAGATAGCCCTTCCAAGTTGGGACCCACATGGTTCTTCCTTCTCCCTTTAAAATATTTTTTCCCTTCTCATGAATTGCCAAAAGTGCATATGGGCATGAACATGATACCTGCTTGCCCTATCTAGTGAGCTATTAAGTACCCCCATCATTGCCCCCACACACTCTCAAGTCTCAACATACACAAACTAGAGCCATTTTGGGTCCATAGATACTTACCATTTTGCAAACACTTACTACGCGCACACACACCCAATTAGCTCACTTTGAAGAAGAAGAGGAAAGATGAAAGGAGGAAGTGCATTGGGGGCGAAAACTGCGAGAGCTTGCGATAGCTGCCTTCGCCGACGAGCAAGGTGGTTTTGTGCTGCAGATGATGCTTTCTTATGCCATGGATGTGACACTCTTGTTCACTCAGCAAATCAATTAGCAAGCAGACATGAAAGGGTTCGTCTTCAAACCTCATCATCATCAGCATCATCATCCAAGAAGGTTGCTAACTCCTCTCAACAAGTTTGGTATAGTGGATTCACACGCAAGGCAAGAACCCCACGTCATAATAGCAGCAGTAAGCAGTTTTTATCATTGGCTCATCACCAAAAATCCAAAATTCAGGAGGAGATTTTTAATAGTACTCTTCCTGTTGTACCGGAGCTCGAAGTAGAAGGCAGTGTTGGCGGGCTTGATGAGAGCGATGAGCGGTTGCTTTGCCGGGTCCCGGAGTTTGATCCTTCATTTGAAGATGAACTATGCAATATTTACAGTTGTGAAGTTGGGGATGAGAGGCTGGAGGAGGTTTTGAATAAAAATAATGGAGGGGATATTGATGAAGGAACATGTGATTTAGACAATTTTTCGGAGTTTTTGGCTTCGGATATGGATCTTGCTGAGTTTGCTGCAGATGTTGAGAGCTTATTGGAAAGTGGGTTTGATGATAATGATGATGAATCTGCAGGATCTGAATTGATGTTGGATTGTAAACAGGAAGAAATGATGGAAGCAATTTTGGAGGGTGATTTGGGGACAGATAAAAATAGTGGTGTTGTTAAGATTAAGGATGAACAAATAGTTGAAGGAAACATGGTTGTAGGTATGACAAGTAGCGATGTTCCCTTAATTCATCAACAAGATGATGAAGAGGAAAAGAAGGGGAAGATATTTTTGAGGCTGAACTATGAGGATGTGATAAGTGCTTGGGCAAGTCAAGGTTGTCCTTGGACTACTGGAAACCCTCCTCAGTTCAACTCTTATGACTGCTGGCCACACTGCTTGGTATATGCATTTCTTATGTTATTCCCTCAATTATCTCTGCAATTTCATTATGATCAATTACTAACATAGACACACACATATTATATTCATTAGACTCCCATCAGAGTTAATTAGATATAATATTCAGTGATATTGATGAGGTGTTTTGAGTATTGATCAATAATAGGTTATGAGCCCAATTCTCGGTACTAATTGATTTCATACGACCGATCTCCCTCAACTTGCAATAAGTACTGTTGCATTGGTAACAAAGCTGAATTAATTACATAAAATCTTTAGAATCAACATTACTTTACCAATGAGAAATACTACACTGGTCCTAAATATAAGACCTAGTTAACTTTTTTGAAGAATCCTGAAAATGTAAAATAAGTGACTTATAATTGATTAACATAATTTTTTCCCTTGAACTAGTTTATTTAACCTATAAACTAATAGTTAATCTAAAAAATATCAAATATGTCATGGTTAACTAATCTATTTTGCTTCCTTAACCTCTCCAAAAAAAAGGCAACTAGATCTTATATTTAGGATTGGAGGGAGTATAATAAATAAAATTTGCTACCAATGATGTAGCCTATTAGCATGAGAGCTCTTCTATATATATGAGGAGGGTCACAAATCCAATCATGTTTGTGGCATCAAGCTGTTAGTGTCTCACTAATTTAATGAACAAAGGAGGAAATTTGACTGAACTTCATTGAAAGGAAAGGCATGAGCTGGGTTTTGTTCGGCATCCACAAATTTATTTTTAAAGGAAAAAAAGGAATGTTTGTGGATTTTTAATAAAGATAATGATGCCATGCATGATGAATGCAACTAATTATCATTAAACTATATCTCAGGGTTCAAGCGGAGGAGATGTTCATAATCAATGTTGTTATGGGGACGTTATTGGGAGTTTAAGGGGACAAGTGGATGGGGGAAGAGAAGCGAGAGTATCAAGGTACAGAGAGAAGAGAAGAACACGTTTGTTTGCGAAGAAGATAAGGTACGAAGTCAGAAAACTGAACGCAGAAAAAAGACCTCGTATGAAAGGTCGGTTTGTGAAGAGGACCTCTTTCCTTGGAACCACCTCTACTGCTTTGCCTACTGCCTCTCACTGACCCCATCCAACCACTTTCAAATCTTCATTTGCTTTGATTGCAAATCTGGATGCGAAGCCTGCAAAATACTCCTCTCGTCCTATATAAGATCTAGTTTGTTATGTTACAAACTAGGTCACATATTTAGGTTTGGAGGTTGTGATTAATTATAACATCACTAAGGTTTATCTTTAATTGTATTTTGGGATATGTGTATGTGTATGGAATGTCTATATATAGCAGGAGAACTTATACGTCGTACTAATGAATTAACGCTTGTACTGATCATGGAAGCTGTTTGAAGAGTTGGGCTATCAAATTTAGGAAGGGTTTTGTACTCTATGTAAGTAATAATCTGAAACTTAATTATATGTTGGGCAAAGGGGCACCCAGTAGCATGGTAAATTCAAAACGGTGCATCTAGTAGCATGCTAAATTTGAGGGTGCAAATTTAGCACTTATAACATATAATGGGGCAAATTTAGCACGCCGTTAAAAATGATAAACTGCCGTTAGTGAGAGGTGTGGGTCCCACAATTTTTTAATTGACCTGGCATGACACGTGGCATGACACGTGGCAATAGTTTACATCTTCACTGTACAAGAAAAAAAAGCTTTTTCACCAAAAAAAAAAGGAAGCTTCACCTTACCTGCTGATCAAAAAGAAAACAAAAAAGAAAATCCCTTACCCCATTTCACTTTTTTTTTGTTTTGACTACCACATCTCATTTTCATTTTCGTTCATTAACTAAAACTAAAACCCTTCAACAAATATAATCCCACTATCCCATTTCATTCTCTGACTTCATTTTCTGGACGAAGAACACAAAGAGAGAAGACGAAGACGAAGACGAAGCTGAAGACGAAGACAATACGAAGCCGAAGACGAAGAAAAGACGAAGAGATGTGGCATTCAATCATTGCATGAGAGCTAGGGTAGTGGGATTCGCAGTTAGGGCATAAAACAAAGTAAGTATGGTTTGGGACCACCAATTTGTTCTTTTCTGCCTTGTATAGTGGAATCCATTGTTGGACTTAATCAATACAAATAAGGTTTTCCCCTGGTTTGAACTTTGAACCTTCTTTTAATGTCATATGGACTCAGATTTAAAGGAAAAACTGAAGGGATTTTGTGAGTAATTTTTTGCAGTACCGAACTCATTGTTTTGCCTATAAATTGTTGGTTTATATCATTAATTTGTTAAAGTCATACAATGTTTCCTTTATGAAAATGGCAGGTAAGTGTTGTAAAAAATGTAATTGATGGTCAATTTTGATCTTTGACAGGATGAACATTGTCATTTCTTTGCTTGGCATGATGGTGAATTTGGTCCGAGGGCAAAGACAGTCTTTAGAATGCCTCTTGATGAGATTGAGATTGAGAGGATGCATGCACAGAGTAGTTACAATGGGGGAATTTTCTTTGAAGAGGTTGATGCATTATGTGGGGAAGTAAGGAAGCTTAAATGGAGACATGAGTTAGATGCAAAATAGTCAAAAATGTCGGAGCTGAAGTTCAAGAAAGTTTGTGACATTAGTATTTGTATTTGTATTGTACCTATGTTAAAATTTGGTGTTCTTTGTACTGATGGAAAATTTAGTGGGTTAAACTTTTGTATTGATGCCTGAATCTGAATTGATATCATAACTTGGCTCATTTACTTGATATATTTGCTCCTTTTTTATCAAAGGAATATATTTGCTCCTTGTAGGAGTTGAACATTTGCGTATGTTTGCATTGCCATTTCTTTACAGTTCCAAGAGGATACTGTCATTTCAGAAAAATGAAAGAAAATTATGACCGTGAGCACATGTCATTTCAGAAAAATGAAAGAAAATTATAAGCATATCAACATTTAAATGAATATAGACAATAACTTAAACAAAAGATAACTACACCTTAAATTGTCCACAATAACCATATTGTTTTGGACGTGGTCAACAAAAGAGGCTAACTTAAAAGACCTTGTACATATCAAATTGCCCACAATAACCATATTGTTTTGGACGTGGACAACAAAAGAGGCTAACTTAAACAAAAGACCTTGTACATATCAAATTGCCCACAATAACCATATTGTTTTGGATGTGAACAACAAAAGAGGCCAACTTAAACAAAAGAGCTTCTACATATCAGATTGCCCATAGTCGCCTAAATGCCCTCATGATACTTGGCACCCGATCTTGTGTTAGAAATCATGCTATCTCGTTTTGCAAGAAGTTGGCGAGTAGTCACAATTTGGCATCCGTTCCATTGTAGACTAGGTGATTGAACAGGATTTGAGGGCGCTGCTCCTTGAGGTCTTACTTGAATTTTCCTAGGAACTTGTGAATAATTTGATCTTTGAGTCTTTGCCTTTGCCATTCTCATGGCCTTCTCATTTGGAATGGGGAATTTCTTGCTGATGTGATCATGTTGTTCATTGTTATGAGACACACTTCCTTGTTCAAGTACAATTTCAGAACTCATACCAGGCTGCAAAATTGAGGACAAAATTGGAAACTCACAATCACCTATATAAAGGACAGAAACAGTTTCACACTCATTAAGTAAATGTAACTCACATTGTAAACCATGCTTCCAGTGTTTTCATCATGCAAGACACCCATCCCAATTATCTGACAATTCTTCTTCCTTGGGTATACATGAGGTGGCTGTGGTGGTTGAGTATGACGTAGATTCTGTGACTCTTGTGTAGGCAGAGATTGTGTCTGATTTGATGTGGGCTGAGATTCTAGAAAAGTGTTAGCTGAAGAGGCAACACTTGCAGCAACATTACTTGGAGTTCTTGAAAGTGCCTATTAAGGATAGAAGAAGAGAATAACATTGGCATCAGGTTCATAACAACAGCAACATATATACCTATGCATATTACAAAACCATATCACTATACATTCACTACTGATCCATACCGGTTTGGACTTCAGAGGACGCAACTCACCAATGGATGAACCAGGCGCCTAACATAAAACCAAGATAAAAACTGATCAGCAATATATTCATAAGTATAAATAAAAATAAACAGCTAGGAGAATATTTTATGCACACACCTCTTTGTACTTTTTACACGTAGACCTATAATGTCCTTTCTCACGGCAGTAGCTACATCTTTGTGTTTTTCCATGAGTTGGTAATTTGCTCGGGGCTATTTGTAGGTGTTGGGCATTCTCATATGATCTTTGTATAGCAATACCCCTCCTCACTCTCCTGCTGACCTCTCCAGTCCGTGATCTCTTCACTTTAGGCCTACCAGGTAGGGTGCATTCTGGGGGTGGCAATATAGGAGGTAAAGTGGATTTATCCCAAAATACTTCTCCTTTCACAGGCTGAAATTTTGTCTGATAGCTCACTAGGTATGTCTCTTTATGGTAGTACCTAGATATACGGGTTGTGGGCTCTATCCTTGCATGTATCAAGGCACATATTCCATGTTGGCATGGGATACCAGTCAAGTCCCATACCCTACATGTGCACATGTCATCTTTCAGATTAACAGTGTGAACATCTCTCCCATCCCTGACTTCATAATCGTGAGCACCATTAAAGTCTACTTCACAACCCACAGATAAGTACCTATTGGCTTCAAACAATTCCATACATGTAGGACTATAACTTGATGTCCACTTGCTCGCAATAATTTCACTCTCGGCCCATTTGTCATCATCTTCAGCCTAATACCATTCAACATTCTGATAACTGGGAGAAACCTCAACTCTAAAATCCAAGAGTTTAGACACTCTGCAGCATTGTTATCCACGATCCAACACTTGCACCTGGGAGTAAAATAAGCTCTTACCCATGTATGTTTAGAATAGTTCATAACTGCCCGAGCTGCCGGTGGACTTCGCTTTCTCATAAGTTCTAAATTCTGATTGAAATCTTCTTCGAATGTACTCCAAGAACAAGACCAAAATCTGTCCCTCAACTCCGCCCCTCCATGTCGTTTGCTCCAATTAGCATAAATATGTCTGGCACATAGTCGGTGCTCAGCATTCGGCAAAATGTCACGAATGGCATTTGATAATCCCCATTGTTAACATCAAATGAGCATAAGTTACTAATAAAACATCAACATTCAACAAAGCAATTGAACACATACCTTTTGCATGTCAGACATCATCGTGATGGTTGAACCCGTTCCTAACTCCAAAGAGCTCCTTAGCACTTCAATGAACCAACACCAATGTTCACCATTTTCTTTATCCACGAGAGCAAAGGCTATTGGATACAAACCATCATCTGCGTCCCTCCCTACAGCAGTGAGCAAAACTCCATGTGCTTTACCCTTGAGAAACGTACCATCTACACCAATTAATGGTCTGCATCCTACTCTCCAACCGACCTATATATTGGAAAATACATACAATTAACATATCACCAATTAAGATTACGGTAATTGAAAAACCATAACATTGCCAAACATACCTTAGATGCATTAAAGCAGATGTATAACCTTCTAAAAACTCGCTTTCCTTTGATCTCATCATTTAACTCCAAAATCACATCTGTCCCTGGGTCATCCCTCATTAATTGACCACAATATCCCTCCAGCTTAGCAAACTCATCCTTATAGCTTCCTTCCATTTCATGTATTATCTTCCTTTTGGCTCTCTTGCACTTATGAATACTTACACTCACCTTCCGCTCACGCTTACATTCCAGCAGCATCTCACTAATTTTATATTGTGGCATACCTTGAACTTTTTCCTTGTAAGTCTCTGCCAACCAATCTGCTGTTGCTAGTGGATTCTTATAAACCCTTGTACAGTTATGCTCTAGTAACAATGTTTTCACTATAAAGCCTACTTCATCACAACTCCTTGAAGCAAATAACTTGAAATGACATCCCTCTTGACGACAAACATATTCCATGCACCTACTATTACTCCTAGAAATTCTCAATGCCACCCCATTTGTGATTCCATACCATCTCACTGCCTTTTTCAGCTCCTCTCTGTCACCAAAACACATGCCCAATGTAAAAGGAGGATCAACTCTATATCCCAAATGACCACGACCTATAATTTCTTTTGGTACTTCAACAAAATTATTCTCATCTATGCCAATATCCTCATTGTCCCCTTCATTCTCATCGTTATCCTCTGATTCAACACTTTCATCCGTGTCAGCACTATCACTACCAGCGAAGTAGCTCTCATCCTCACTTGAACACTCATATTCATTAGTATCATCAAACCCCTGAATAGATTCTAACCCCTGTATTATATTTTCTTCCACAGCAAACTCATTCCTCTCACTTGGACCTTCTTTAAGGTCAGAACCCCTTTTAATGCACTCACCTCTTATTCTAGAAAAATGTTGACTTACCTCCCCTAGTGTATCCTCAAATGATGCGTCACTCCCCTCTGGCTCATTGTTTTGATCTTCCCCTAGCTCCACATTGTACATCTTACCCTTCCCCTTTGAACCCATTTACTCTGCAACAAAGAATACAAAAACAAATAACCAAGGGTTTTTAATGGATTCCACTATACAAGGCAGAAAAGAACAAATTGGTGGTCCCAAACCATACTTACTTTGTTTTATGCCCTAACTGCGAATCCCACTACCCTAGCTCTCATGCAATGATTGAATGCCACATCTCTTCGTCTTTTCTTCGTCTTCGGCTTCGTATTGTCTTCGTCTTCAGCTTCGTCTTCGTCTTCGTCTTCTCTCTTTGTGTTCTTCGTCCAGAAAATGAAGTCAGAGAATGAAATGAGATAGTGGGATTATATTTGTTGAAGGGTTTTAGTTTTAGTTAATGAACGAAAATGAAAATGAGATGTGGTAGTCAAAACAAAAAAAAAGTGAAATGGGGTAAGGGATTTTCTTTTTTGTTTTCTTTTTGATCAGCAGGTAAGGTGAAGCTTCCTTTTTTTTTTGGTGAAAAAGCTTTTTTTTCTTGTACAGTGGAGATGTAAACTATTGCCACGTGTCATGCCACGTGTCATGCCAGGTCAATTAAAAAATTGTGGGACCCGCACCTCTCACTAACGACAGTTTATCATTTTTAACGGCGTGCTAAATTTGCCCCATTATATGTTATAAGTGCTAAATTTGCACCCTCAAATTTAGCATGCTACTAGATGCACCGTTTTGAATTTACCGTGCTACTGGGTGCCCCTTTGCCCTTATATGTTCGCGCGCGCCTATGATACCCTTATCTTATATTTATTGAGGTAACTGTTATATTGACAATTAATAGCGGTGTTATATTGACAACTATTAAGTTTTTTTCTGTTTCTTAAGGGTATAAGTTTAGTTTTTAATTACTAATTATTAAGGAGAAGATAATGAAGAAAAAGGATAAATTGTTGTTCCCATCCCTCAGCCAATTCTTATTTTTCAAATAAAGGGGCAATTAGTAACAGTTTTCATTGGGTAATGACCCTATTTTGCCCTTCAAGTAACCAGTCTGGACCACTGCGCACCGTAAACTAACACTGGGTACAATTTTACCCTTCAAGTAACCAAAGTGGTCCAATTTTACCCTCTGACGAATGAAATGTTGACACATGGACGACACGTGTCAACGTTACATTGGCCAGAGGGTAAAATTGGAATACTTTGGTTACTTCAAGCGTAAAATTGTACCGGTGTTAGTTTAGGGAGCCCAATGGTCCAAGGTGGTACTTGAAGGGCAAAATAGGGTCATTGCCCTTTGTCATTTAACAAAAACAAAGTAGCGCATGAAATTAATTACAAGTCAAACCTACAACCTCCCATCTAATATTGAAGAGACGCAAATGTCACTATGCTACAAATCCTTTACTTCGTCAGTCAACTCTCACAATTGTAAAAATTGGAAAAAGAGACAATAAAGGAAAACTGGAGCTAATTACACAATGATATACTCTCTAATTATAATAAGACCCCTTGACTATTTTTTGAGAAATTAATGATGCAAAATTAATCATTTTAAAATGTTTATAATTAAATTTTTTCCTTTAAATTAATTTGTTCTACTTATAAACCAACTTATAATGAATCTAATTACATGTATGTGACATATATGTTATAATTTAGTGGTCTTATTTGCTTCCCTAACTAAAGTCAAAGGGATCTTATATTTAGCATTGAAGAGAGAGAGATAGATTGTGTGTGTGTAGAGAGAGAGAGAGGAGAAATATATGTGTTGTGTAGTCAGGGGCACTTAAGTCTTTTTAGGGGCACTTAAGTCTTTTCACAAAATTAGGTAATGTGTTTTAGGTTTCAATGACCCAACTTGTCATTTCCACAATTTAGCCACTTCAATTGTCCTTTTGCCAATTGGGCAGACTTTATATGTCTTTTTCCCAAAAAAACTTTTAGTTTTTTATTTCTTAAAACTTTTTAACATAAAAAATTTCAGCTATCAAGACATATTTCATTTCAATAGAAGGATTTATAATAGATACAAACTTATCCAGTTATAAGAGATATAGACTGTAAAATTATGTTATTTGTAACTCTTATAACTGGATAAGTCTGTATCTCTTATAGATCCTTCTATTTAAATGAAATAGGTCTAAATAACTGAAATTTTTTATGTTAAAAATTTTTCAAAAATAAAAAGTGAGAGCTTATGTGAGAGAAAAAAGAGAGATTACTCAGAATCCCTCCCCTCTAGTAGGACTTATGTTCAGATTATATGTGAGCCTGGTACGGTCCTAAATAATACATGACCACTTTGCATAATTTAACTATATTAAAGATGTTATTTAATTTAGTAGTTAGTACATGATATTATCAATTCACTTTAACTATATATTTTTATCTTCACTCTCCTTATCTTTTATTTATTATAGATAATCATTATTACAATTGATTTAAGAAAAAAATTGAAAACAATTAGAAAGTGATATATTCGTCAAAGTTTTATTCTCTTCACACACTAAACTTCGCAATCAACTTCATTGTCTGACTTGGATGAAAGAAGAATCAAAGTAGATACACATTTCATTAGTGATTTATCATAAAAATCTAGTATATTTGATTGCGACTAAATTATTTGAGCTCAGACTATAATCAAATTCACATTCTAGTTTATTCTCCTATAATGTTTTAGAAATCTAAAGATGCTCAAGATTTAACTCACAGAAATGATAAATTTGATCTATGGAGGTGATTACTGTCCATTGGGCAGTTGATTGTGAGACACGGTTCTAACTACCGACACTTAATGATTTATTGAATGATAAACATATTTTTAAAGTTAAATCAGTTAATCCACTTTTTATTAATTTTTGTATTTATTGATTGATAAACATATTTTTTTAATTTTATTGTCGTACGGAACAAATTTTTTTTTAAAAAAAGTAATGGGAAGAGGTAAGGCCAAGGATGGTCGGTCTGGGGTGAAATGGCAGTTTCTGTAGTGAAACATCACAAGACCGAAGGCAAAGGTGGTCCAACTCTCTCCCTCCCTCCCTCCCTGAGAAAGAAAGCCCTATGTCATGTCCCTTTGTGACCATGGTCCATCCTTCAACTAACATCTAACATCTAACATCACACATTTGATTTTTATTTTAAATATTTTATATTATAAGCTCTTCTATTTTCAAATTATTCTAAATTTGAAATCTCAACTAGGAAAAGGTATCTGTATTTTATGTGTGTATATACGTTTATGTAGTTTGGTTCTAAGGGATTATTTAACTGAAGACAAGAACTCAGTGCATAAAGAATGCTTATAGAGGTTTTTGTAGATTATCTATCAATAGGACTTGCACCTTTGTTGAGAATAAACTCACAGCCTTCTTGATATGAGCCACTTTTTACAAAATGGACAAACCACCATAGTTGTGTCTTTCATTTTTTTTAGGCAGAGTTAAAAAAGAGTTGAGATGAGAAATGCCCATTTAAATTTGTCATAATGTGCATCTAGCATCACATATATAAAAATTTTTAGTGCAACCAAATAATGTGTCTGTGTCAAGCGCACAAAAAAAATCTACATGAGTCAGTTTTTACCTTAATCTATTGGTGTCTAACATTTTTATACCACATCAGCTTCCATGTTATCATCTCTGATCAACTTAATGGTTAGTGTTGACATATTAAACAGTGTAGAATTATTGCTTCATTTTCACACACACATAGTTATTTTTGCACTTAACATTTTTTACATGCCATTAAACGCACATTTGACACATTTAAATGAGTATTTTACACGTTAACCCTCAAGAAAATGAATATGCAAATTATGGCCCAAGGAGCCGAGTAGGACGATGTTTGGTTCTCAAGAAATTAGGAAGACCCTGAAATCATACAAAGTACAGCTCAACTTCGGGCCTTAAAGCTTGAGCCTAGTGGGAGAATAATTTTAACAGATTGTTTGGACAATTCAAACCATGAATTGTTTTGGGATAGCTAATTCACAAGATCAATTTTTCAACGGCCCAAACAGATGGAGTTATAAACGCGTTTAAACAGTAAGTTCGTATATTTATACATCCTCACACAAATTAAGTTCATCTTTGGTAAGATATTCTCCACTTTTCATGTTATATTTCTCCACTTTTCATGTTATACTAAGAGATTTAGATCCTACTCCATAACACATTCTATAGCTAATTTCAGGTCTAAGAGTTTGGGAGGGCTTTCTAATATTACCTTTTAGCCCAGAAAAAAATATTTCTGTTCCATGCTAGGCAAACACCCAGAAATAGTGTGTTTGAATTACTTTTTAGAGAAAATGAAAAAATTAATTATCAAATAATAGATTTTGGAATAACTTTTGAAAAGAAGTACCTATCCAAAGTTTCTACACCAAGGCATGGTTTCAATTAAAAGTTCCTTTTTCTGATAAAAAAATTAAAACGTTTCTTTGGGCAAAACTGTGGTTTGCCAACTTGCCCCACGAGAAATGATTTTGTTTTTGTCAACTACCCAAAACACACCAAACTGTGTCAATTTCTTGGTAAAAAACAAATACATATTTTTGGTCGAAACAAAAACACGTTATTGAGAGCGAAACAAACAATGACACATCACTTTCAGGAATGCTGTTTTACTCGGACGAAACAAGGGATGATTAATGAGAGCGATTTCATGAGGAAAAATCTCACATTTGTTACATTTGATGGATAGAAAATTGATGTAATAATAAGTATTTCTGGCTTTAAAACAACAAAGAATATTGTGCTATTACCAGTCAATTATCCGCACGTCACACTAAATTTAACTACTTAACCATCACGGCTTATTGAAATAAGAAATTGCCCATCAATACTAACCAGCAAGTTATTCATAATCCCTGAACAGTGTGTTACTCATCATGATTCATGACATGATTTTTGAGGGAGATAATGTTCTTATCTGTTTCCTTACAGTTTCGGGTAAGAATCTGTTCCCCTATATGAATCATCGAAAAGTAGTTAACATTTCCAGCAAAATTCCAAAATAAAACTGAGAAATGAGAACAGAGTTCTGAGCTATGCATTCTGCAATAATGGCCATTGAATATTCATTAATTCCATAACAAAGTAAAAAAGAAACCAAATTCAAACCCACACATTTGGACCAAAGAAAATACATTACTTTTGAGGAAAAAAAATTACCTTGTCGCTGGATGGGAATCCGAATTCATGTCCCTTGGAACTCAAACAACATAGTAAAGTCACACAGAACACACATGGTCTTGTCAAATCCACAGTTCTTTTATCTTTTAAATTAGATGGAAAGGCTTTTATTATTACTTGAGGAAGAGTCATTGCAGATTTCCGGTTTGAATTCATAAAACTTACTGTGAACCGTTTGCTTGTCGTCTTATAATATTGAAGTTGAGTAAAGAAAGATCATTAGTACAATTTATAGAGAAAGCCAAGAGAAAAAGGACAATGAATCTCACTGTGGACACATATATGAGCTCATACGGGAAGCAAGGTTTCTTTTCAGGCTTTGCATGACCTCAACTAACATTACTTTGGTGCTGTAGCAGCAGTGCTCAGATTTTCTGGGATTTAAGACCATACTGTTTCAACTGTACAATATTACAGAACTTGTTTACTCGTGAATCATATGATTTCTTTTCTTTTCTTTTTTCTTATGTGGGTTAACATAATCTGATGATCGAGCTTTGAGAATTCTTTTAGTAACACATGATTACATGGTTTTACAATTCTTTCCTGTTAGCAACTACATTAAGAATCAATTTAGGAAAGATAAGAGAGTGGGAGAATAATTACATTTGATCTTTAAATATAAGAGTAAGTGATATTGCATTTTAGTCATTAAATATAATCTTATATTCCTAAATATATATGAGACACATTTACCTAATTTGATTAAAATAAAGATACTAGTTAAGTTAGATAAAATGATATGACACCCCCTCCAATCCTAAATATATGAACACTAAGTGAGACTCGCTGCTTAGCCGCGCAAGCTTACTGTTGTTTCCCAAAAAAAAGCAGATAAATAACAACATACTAGCGGTTTTTACAAAAACGTGGGAAAGAGGTGACAAAAACACGAATAGTGTTTTTGATTTCGTCACACATTCCGGAGTTTAGATAAACACTGGAATGCGGGGGTTCCCACTTTCTAGTGTTTAGATAAACGCCTCAATGTGGGAATTATTTATTAAGAAAATAAATTTCCCACATTCTGGCATTTAGATAAACACTGAAATGTGGCAAAAACGTCGCAAAGCGCAATAACTTCTAGATTGTTACTTTTACGCATTTATGGCACATTTCAACGATTATCTAAACTCCAAAAAGTTAGAACAAACGCCGAAAAGTGAAAAGTATATAAACAAACTCAAGCAACTTCATTTGCACCATTTTAGAAAACGAGAGAACCCACAGAATTCTTTGAATCTCACACTATATATGCGGTCAACATATTTGACTTTTTTTTGGAGAAATTAAGGTTGCAAAATAGGTTATTAAATTATGACATATTTGATATATTTTTAAATTATATATCTATTAGTTTGAAGGTCAAATAAATTAGTTTAAAGAAAATTAGGTGAATTAATTTATAGTTAACTTATTTTTCTTTTTTAGGATTTTCCAAAAAAGACAACTATGTCTTATATTTAGGTCTGGAGGAAGTACTATCAAAACACTGTAGCCACCCACTTTTATTCCACTCACCCTCTATTGGTTGTTGATTACTCCATTTGTTCCTAAATATATGGTGCAATATTAGTTTTGTTGTATTAAAAGAAACAGTTTAAGTAGTTAAAAATAATCAATGTGTTTCGAATACTTGTTAATTAATTTTCAACTTTACCTCTATTTACAAGAGTGTATGAAGAAATAAGATAAGAGTGTGTAATAAAGAAGAGAGAACAAATAATCAATTGCAATTATGTATAGTCAACAAAGGGCAAAAATGGTAAAAACAATACATGTGGTGATGCAGAGACAAACCAAAATTGTATTCCCTCCGGTCCCTAGTATAAGAGCTAGCCGCAAAAAAAAATGTTTCTTAAGAAAACATATGAGTGTTAGTTGAGTGTCTGGAGTTAATGTTTCTTTTCCAATATTGCTCATATATATTTATTATGATACTTTTAAGAGAGAAAAATACATAAGCATTAATAAATATGAAAGAGAGTTGAGGGTAAAGTAGGAAAAAACACATTAAATAAGGAGAGAATGTGAGATGAGCTCTTATATTCGGGAACAAAACCATTCAAATTTTGGGTTCTTATACTAGTGACTGGAGGGAGTTCCTTATATTTTTGTGACACACTTATTCACAAAATTACACCTTTTATTTAGGGACAAAGAGATTATTAAGGAGTGTCATTAACTCAAGAGATGTTTGAACAAAATTAAAAAGAAATACTACCTCTGGTCCTAAATATAGGACCTAATTGACTTTTTTGGAGAGATTAAGGTTGCGAAATAAGTTATTAAATGATGACATATTTGATATATTTTTAGATTATCCATTAGTTTAGAGGTAAAATAAACTAGTTTAAGGGAAAAAATTAGGTAAATCAATTTATAATTAACTTATTTTGCTTTTTTAAGGATTTTCTAGAAAAAGTCAATTAGGTCTTATATTTAGGAACGGAGGGAGTATACACCTCCCTAATTATGCCTGCACAAGGCTTATGTTTTTTTTCATATTATCTATTATATTTACCATCTCTCTTGAAACTGATGAAAAATCATGAAATACAAATAGTTTTTTCTTTGAATATCATATACAATATTTTAATTAAATTATCTTTCTATCTTCTTTAATTTTCACAAATTAATCTATATTCTTATATTTGAAATCGGATATAGTATGATTTACCCAAGTAGGGAAGCATGCATTCTCTAACAGAGGACATAATCCTTTCCCATCACTTGGCCCGTTGTTGATGATATGCAAAAATCTTTATAATACGGCTTCATGAAAGAAAACTGAAAGATAACCGTAATTAAGGAACATATATAAAGATGTTAATTGATAATAATGGCAGGATTACAGGAATTAAATAGAATAACGGACAAGGGAGGGTGATGACAAAGGCTCCCACCTAAGAAAGAACATTAAATAAACCGAAGGGGTAATATGAGGCTTCTTAAAAAGGGTATCCAAGAGGGACCATCTGTATATAAGGAGGGTGAAGTGAAGAACCATTTTACAGAAGCTTCATTATACACACTTATGTCAAACAAGCTGAAGGAGGAAATGGCATGTAGAAAAATGTGTATAGACACAGAAGAAGGGAGAGATTAAAAGGGATCGGAGCTCCTTTTGGTCCAATATGAAGGGCTGAGGGGTGGCTAGAGCTGCCATCTCATGCATTTGGCAACTCTTAACGTTATCACTGAACAAATGTTAAGTTTTTGCCTAGTGCATGACATGGGAGCAACACTATCTACCTTGCTTAGCTCACCCATTGGACTGAAGGGAGCTCCTTCCAACTAACTTCGATTCTTTCTCCATTCTTTCCTTTGCTTTTCTTCCTTTCTGGCTTCTTTAGTTTTATCTCATTTACATTGTGATTTTGCTACCCTTTTCAGTATTTTTGAACTGGTTTTGTTTGCTTCTCATTCTTATGATATGCTGCTAGTTTCTTCTTGATCTTATCTGTCTGTGTTTTCAGAAGAAACTGAGGTGGTAGCTGCTGGCTGCATCCAGAAGAGAGAGTACAACTTTCCTTGAATCTGTAACTTGCTGGCTAAGTTCTTTTCAAGTCAAGTAGAGACTTTTCTCTTAGCTTGTCGTCCCCTGTCTCCGAATCAGCCTGTAATATGTGTATGAGAAGCAGAGAAGGTTAAATCCTAGCTTCTTGCCTAAACATGTATATTTCTGGATTGTAATAAGTGTATTAGAAACATATGATGTTAAATCCTAGTTTATTGCTTAAACATGTATATTTCAGGACCTTGTAAACTATAAGATGTGAGTTTCGGCTAGATGGCTTTTGTTTTTCTTCAGAATCCAAAAGCATATAGGTTTATCCTTTATGTTGCTTTAGCGGTAAGAAATAAATAATCATACATATTTCTCTCTCTTATAGTATATTCACGCTTTAAAAGAATTTGTTGTAAAAACTTAAAGTGATGATTCATGGACAAACCGAGGTGGTAAGCATATTATACCGGATTACCACAGAAACTATGGTAATAAGTGAATCTATGTTATGGATCTCATGGTTACATTATCAAAATGCGATATGTAAAAATTGCAGCAACAGCTTATGCAGTTAGGCATTGTTTTTTTATCATTCATTGGCCAAGGCACAAAAAAACCTAGATAATAAAGGAAGCAAAGAGGAGAAACTACAATAAAAAACAGCTCATACGTGTAATTATATATCTGTATTTTGAAAGTTTGAAGGATTATAGTTTAAAACTTTATTTTTTGTAGCAAAAAAGAAACTTCCTTTTGCATGTTCACGGAATGGTTATTGAGGTTTAGGGTCAAACCATTTCAGGCTCTGTTTCCTTGATTCACAAGTTATATAAGAACTCTTTTTCTTTTTCTTTCTAAGGCCTCCAATGTTAATATCCAAATGCAAAAGGGTAAAGGTGAGATCTTACTTTGTTTGTTTTGTTTGTGTGTGCGTGTACGTGGGCGTGTGTGGGTGTGTGTGTGAGAGAGAGACTATAGCTCTTATTTGGTTTATATATGCCTTGTGCAAATTAAGAATATGATTTGCTGAAGAGATGAGAAAATCGTTGGCCCTATTGTATACTGAATTGGGCCTCTTTAATTCCTTGACCCATTCATTCATCTGTTTTTTATAAGTTCCATTCCTCCATCTTGACCCAACATAATATATTCTATCATGACATTTTACTATTATACTATCTTTAACCATTTACCAATCTATCATCAACAGGGATCAACAGGGGTGTTCAAATTTTCCAGTCCCGTCCCGACCGTCCCGCCCCATCCCGAGGCATTTCGGGACGGGACAAAATTTCTCTTCGGGACGGGAAGGGACACGGGACGGGGTCGTCCCAATCCCGTCCCATCCCGAATACAAATATATATGTATTTATATAATTTTTTTAGAAAAATGCATGTCTTATATATACCATGTATGGGTGTGCATGACATTTGTTTAGGGAAAATGCGAACATAATAAATTTTACCTTATTAAATTATATAAAATGTATTATAAAAGTAATATTGAACTAATTTATTTGTTTTTTGCTAACACAAAGTGTCATAATTTTTTTTTCAAGTAAATAATTTTATAAAAAACAATTAAAAAAAAATTGGGAATTTTCCCGTCTCGTTCCGATCCCGTCCCGTCCCAATAGGGACGGGACAAAGTTCGGGACGGGACACGGGATGGGGGTGTCTCGATCCTGTCCCGTCCCATGAACACCCCTAATCATTTCTAGCCTTGGTGACCTGTCACTTATAACTTTAATATGACACAGACGGAAAAATTTGAAAGACAAAAGTATTCATTTGTTAATAGTTTGTTGGACTTATAAAAAAATATATTACTATAATGTAATGACACTCATAAATATTTTATTAGAACTATTATGAATTATATATTATAGTTGAATAATTTATTTAGTTTTATTAATCTCTTTAACATAGTCAAATGAGTTTTTTACAAGGAAGTACTACCTATGTTTCAAACTCCCAATATATGAGATCCATTTTCTGAAAATGGTTTATCATTTTTTAATAAGTTCCTATTTTATTTTACTTGAGAAGTAAATGGCATTTTCTCCATTTGTCATGCATTGATCTTTCTCTCATATTCTCTTTCATCTATTTTTTTGTTAAAGTCCCACTCATCATATATAAGGGAACTTTCGAAAATGAATTATACTAGTATTTCTTAGTCATTTGTTGTTTTTAAATAACTTTATCTTACTTTTAAGAAATCCACATTTTGATTAAAAGACCTTATATATTGGGAGTTGGGATGGAGGAGTATTACGTATCTAATTACTGTAATTTTGTTCTGATAAAAAAATTTACTGTAATTTTGTGATTTTATATTATTGAAAATTAATAATGGTTTGAATATACTCTTTCTGTCTAGAATACAAGGTATCTTTGTTTATACTCCCTCTGGTCCCTAATGTAAGAGCTAGCCGTAAAAAAAACGCTTCTTAAGAAAACATGTGAATGTTAGTTGGGTGTCTGAAGTTAATGCTTCTTTTCCAAAAATGCCCATATTTATAATGGTACTTTTAAGAGAGAGAAATGCATAAGCATTAATAAATATGAAAGAAAGTTAGGGGTAGAGTAGGAAAAAATGCATTAAATGAGGAGAGAATATGAGGTGAGCTCTTACATTAGGGACCAAAACCATTCAAATTTTGGGCTCTTACATTAGGGACCGGAGGGAGTACTTTATAGCATTTAATTATCAAAAGAAATATATGATTTTTGGGATTGCATTCCGGGCTCAGCCAAATATTTCTCATCCACTTCTCATCCTACAAAACGCTGAGTTTCACTTAAAACACATGATTGGCAAAAAAAAAAACTTAAAACACACAAACACACACAAAGGTAGGCCCCGGGTTCTCTCTCATCTCTTGTCCTTCTCCCTCACCGTCTCTCTCTCCCCAAGTCCCCACCAACCACCCAACCGCCCTCTCCTCCCACCGGACTAACCACCCAACCGCCGCTTCCTCCCACCGGACTCTCTCTTCCCATGCTCGACCACCCTTCCAACTCTCCTCCAACCTCCACGTCGTCAACCTCACGTCCGCCCTCATGTCCGCCGGCATCTCCGATCCACGGCATCTCCGATCCAACTCTCTGAGTAACAGGTTATTTGTGGTTGAATGTGGGATTGATGAGCCGCCGGCATCTCCGACCCACGGCGGACGTGAGGTTGACGACGTGGAGGTTGGAGGAGAGTTGGAAGGGTGGTCGAGCATGGGAAGAGAGAGTCCGGTGAGAGGAGGCGGCGGTTGGGTGGTTAGTCTGGTAGGAGGAGAGGGCGGTTGGGTGGTTGGTGGGGACTTGGGGAGAGAGAGACGGTGAGGGAAAAGGACAAGAGATGAGAGAGAACCCGGGGCCCACCTTTGTGTGTGTTTGTGTGTTTTAAGTTTTTTTGTTTTTTTGCCAAACATGTGTTTTAAATGAAACTCAGCGTTTTGTAGGATGAGAAGTGGACGAGAAATATTTGGCTGAGCCCGGAATGCAATCCCATGATTTTTTGTGAAATAATTGTTAGCTACTAGTATTTGTTTCTAATAGGTGGCAGGCATGTGTTCTTTTCACCAACTTTGCACAGTGTTTCTAACTATAGCTCCTGTCCACATTATGTAGGAATTCATTGGCAAACTTATTTTAATCATTTTATTGACCCCGCTATTTAAGTACTAGTATATCATAGCTATCCTAATATATTTGTCTTATTCTCAATCTTGGTTTTCCTACCCTTTGAATTTGGACTCTTCACGAGAGCTATATGTGCAGTAGTACTCTAGATGTTTTGTTTAGTAGAAAAAATGAAAGAAGGCATAGATAAATTTACATTTTGAGGCTTCATGATTAAATTAGCTAGGAGTGGCTTAATTCACTAAGTACTATTAAAACTTTTTATACCAACACTCCAAAATAGGCCTCAATTCCTATGGTTATATAACTGAGTAAGGTGAAAAACTCGTATTAGCCATTGACCAGGTTGAAGTAGTGGATTAAAGATTAGTGGGTCATCCATCACCCTGTATCAACGCGTTTGGATCCCAGCTTTTGGGTCACAGGAGATCAGCGGGGCCACAAAAAGCTCGGCGGAGCTTATTTGGGGATGGGCTTTTGCCACCAATGAGCTTCCGGGATGAAGCAATTTTTTTTAGCTTCTGGAGAAAAGCTAGGTAGCAGCAGCTTAGGGAGAAAAAGACATAAGTGAAACAAAAATAAATGTTTTATCAAACTTTTATTTTGAAAATAAATCACTTTTATTCTTATAATTTTAAACATAAATCACATTATACAATCTAACTTCTATCTTACCATAGTTCTAAAAAAGTCGTGAGAAATAATTTTTTTTTTTAAAAAAGCTTAGAACCTCAACATACCATCCAAAATTCTAAACAATAAATTCCATTTCATCTTTTGAATCACTATTAAAAAAGCATTACAGACAGCATCCGACATTCTTTACAATTTATTTGACAATTTGACTTGATATTAAATAACTTCCACATTTAATATTAATTCAATACAATAAATCATTAATAAAAACATATAATTATTTATAGCATTTTACAATTTCTTTGACAATTTTTTTTTTGATAATAGAAAGTTTAGGTGAGTTGGGTCCCGGGGGCTCACCAGGGCCAGGGCAGGCCTCCGGGCTCTTTGAGCGCTTACAGAGGTACTTACAGATCACCCATCAACAAGGTCCTCACATCGGCGGGATTCGAACTCACAACCACATAGTTATGAGTCAGACCCCTTTACCAACTGGACCAACCTTTATTGGTATTTCTTTGACAATTTGACTTTACATTAACAATGATTACCAAATATTTATGTCTATAGCCATTAAATTACTAAACTAATATTCCCTTGATGCATAACATAAGAGTCATCAAAACACACTTATTAAGAAAACATGTGAAAGTTAGATGAATGTATAAAGCTAATAATTTTTTGGGAAATTTGCACTGTAGTCCCTGGTAAGACAAATTACTACTGAAAGGTCCCAACACATTCCAAAATCATCACAAAGTCCCATGGGACTTAGTTGCAAGAGTTTCCATATATTCAGTGATCAATTTGCCCCTCATTAGAAACATTACTTACCCTAAAATAAGCTCCACACCACCACCATCATTTAGCCCCTTCCCTGCTCTTCTTCACTGCCACCACATCACTCTCCATCTTCACTCATCAGCCCAGCGTCATTTTTCTTCTTTCTTCACTGCCACCATCAGCATCAACATCAGCAGCAACATCATCAATCTCCTTCACCACCATCGGGCTTTTCCTCCCTAGACCTAGATCGAATCATCTTCTCTTCTTCCAACCTAGCTCCACCTTCCTTTTGTCGCCACCGTGCAGCGTCAGACCTTCCTTCTTTGAGTAAGACTCTTTCTCTCTGGTTCGATTGTATTAAGGGCTAGTAGCTTGAGAAGAAATTGGGTTTTTCTTCTTCATTGTCACTGTTCATGTGATTGTCTTTTGATTTTCTGTAATTGTGTTGTTCATTCTCTTGAATCACGAAAGGAGCATTTTTTCACACAAGTACACTTATGGTAAGTGTATTATCCTTGTTACAATTCATTTGAACTGTATGATGTATATGCTGTTTTATGGTGCTCAAGTTGCAGCGAATTGTAATGGTTTTGTTGTCCATTTTTCTAGGATTCTATACAAAATTGTGCACATAAAATGAACTGTATGATGTATATGTTGTTGTAACAAGAAGAGAAATTAGTTAGGCGGTTAGTTGGGTATAGGGAGAGGTTGAGATTTTGTCCAAGGTCTGAGTAGTATGTTCTTGTCACTATATGGTTAATTTATTTTCTGAATGTGACGTGAAGCTTGAATTTCTTGTTGAAATCATGTATGTTTCTTTTGGTAATGTCAGCTTTAGTTTCTAAACCATTAAACTGCTCTGCTTAGTTTGATATAAAATTTGGTGCCTTTGTTTTTCTTTAATAATTATATTGAATGAGATTTGTTAGAAGTAGGCATGGTGTTTGCTCATCTTCCAAGCGATGAAGGTGTGACATTTTCTTATACATTTTGGAGATTCTGATACTATTTGGGAGTCTTTTTGTTGTGGTTGCATTGAGGAATTATTGTTGGTGTTTTGATATGACTAATTCACTTTGCTTATATTTGATTCAAATGCTATTATGTTGAATGTCATAGGTTGAATCAGCAGAAACGTGATCTGACTCTAGTTCAATTTCTATTTTGTTTATGCTTAAATTGCTTCTATTTGATATGACAAAATCAAATCTGCTAAATTGTTGATTATGCACTGATGATTTATGCTCAATTTGGTGTCCATTTTACTGCAGAAAGTTGATTTGATTCTAGTTCAATTTCTGTTTTGTTTATGCTCAAATTGCTTCTTTTTGAATATGACAAAATCTAATATGCTAAATTGCTGATTATGCGCTGCTAATTTCAGGCTGAATTTGGTGTCCATTTTGATGCAGAAACTTGATCTGACTCTACTTTAATTTCTATTTTGTTTATGCTCAAATTGCTTCTATTTGATATGACAAAATCTAATATGCTAAATTGCTGATTATGTGCTGCTATTTATGCTGGATTCTTGTTGCAGAAATTGGTTGCCATGTCCACCATAGAGGTTGAGCATTATTGAAGCATTTGGAGATCAACATTCACCTACTAAGAACTAAAGAGAGGAAGAGAGCATTGTGGACATTAGTTTAGGGTCATAGAAAATTTGAAATGTAATACTCTATGATTTCTACACAATGATTTAGAATGTATATGAAAGTGACATATTTGGTATCTTGATGTAGTAGTATACACAATAATTTTAATTGAGATATTTTCCCCTTATATTGTGTACATTGACATCTCTTCTATTTCATCATATGCACATTACTTCTTGAAAAGCATCCACATAATAAATTTTGTATATGTGCTAGACATAATTTAATTATTTTCATATCAAGAAGGGCATTACATGGTAATTATGTACATGTGCAAGTAACAAGTGGGAATAACAGTAATGACAAGTATCAAATCCTACATGAATAAGTTCTCGATTTGGTAATAGCAACTAGCTAAGTCACATTTGAGAGTTGTCATTCCTGCAATACAATAACAAGTAGCCAAGCATGCATTAACAAGTTAACATTCCTGCATTAACAAGTTACCCACTTGTTATTCACAAATGATGCAATACATCTTTGAGCAATGACAATTGGGCATGAAACTAATGAGAACTAAGGTCCCCTAAAGGTTAATCTAAATTAGTTTCATGCCCACTTGTCATTGGCCAAACATGCATTGCTTCATTTGTGAAGGGTAATTGGCAGTAACAAGTAAAACGCTTGTTAATGCAGGCATGCCGAGTTGTTACTACAGATATTCTCACTTGTCACTGAAGAAAATTAAGCGGTGAGTTTATCATGCCAAGTTTGGATTACCCATTGGGGACTTGTTGTCATTAGTTTCATGCTCACTTGTTGTTGGTGTAATATGCATTGCTTCATTTATGGACACCTACCAATAACAAGTATGAGACTTGCTCTTGCAGGTTTAGGCACTTGTTACTGCAGATATGACCACTTGTTATTGTAGAAAATAAGTGACCAACACATCATGCCCATTTAGATTAAAATCTGAGGGCCCTTTTATTTCCTCAATTACCACTTATTGTTCCCTGGAAATGAATCCCACCATTTGTGATTTGCACTTGCTAGTAACAAGTGAGAAACTTGTTACCGCAGGTTTAATAACTTGTTATTGCAGGCATGCCCACTTGTTAATGTATCTATTTTGTAGTTGTTATTGCCCAAAAATCAAATCCATCTTTTGTTAAGGGAAATTTTTAGTAACAAGTGGAGCACTTGTTACTGAAGATCTGATGACTTGTTACTGCCTACATGCCCACTTGTCACTGGCGAAAAATTATGTAAGGAATATATAATGACAAGTGGGAAGGTCAGTAATAACAACTCCTAAAGTCTACATCGACAAGTGAAGTTGTTAATAGAATTTGGTATGCCTCACATGTGAAATGAGTTTTTTTTAGTGACAAGTGGGAAGACCAGTAATAACAACCCCCCAAAGACTGCAGTAACAAGTTATCCAAGTTGTTAATAAAATTTGGTGTGTCACATCTGGAATGAGTTTTTTTTTATTGAAAAGTGGGAAAGTCAATAATAACTCTGAAAGCCAGCATTAAGAAGTTCTTAAGTTGCTAATAGCAATTGGGTATACCTTGTATTTGAACTAAGTTTCACGTGAGTGACAAGTGGGAAGACTAGTAATAACAACTTTCAAAGCTTATATTAACAAGTGATCGAGTTCTTAACACAAGTAACAGTTGGAAGACTATTAATAACAAGTCAACAACTTGTTAATATATATTATGAGAGTTGTCATTACAGATATATGCACTTGTCATTGGTTTAAAATTTACTCATACAATGAGGCATACTACTTCCCATTAACAAGTCATCAACTTGTCATTATAGGTTTTGAAAGCTTTCATTACAGAGCTGGTCAAATTTATTATTTTTTTGCAATGCATGCCTTTGTAAGAACAACTATTTTTACACACAATTCTCAATCAATACCATCAAACTTGCATACACAATCAATTGCACTTGTCAACACTTGGTGACATTCATATGGCAGACACCATATATATAATCATTTCATTAACTAATTGGTAATGTCAACAAAAGCTTCATTAATTACCGAGACAATATATACACTCCACATGAGTCCTTGCCAACAAAGTTGAACTTACATTGATCATTTGCACTCAATGTTTTCAAAATCTGCAAAAAAAAACATTTAATCAACACTTAATCATAATTTAGGTAAACTGTAAAAAATCATAATTTAGATCAACTGTAAAAGAAAAAAAGCTACTGAAGACTTTTTAAATGAATGGGGGAATGCATTGACATTTACCACTTTTCCCCTCAATTCTGAAACTTCTCTCATTATGTTCTAATGTCACTACATCATAAATCTATCCCATTATTGGTGCAGCTAATAAAAATTTGGTTTCTTAAACATGGAAATTGATTTTCTTCTTGGCAACTTTCTTCCTACTTTCTTGAATTCATACTTATTAGATGTGCTTCTTGTGGCATTCTTCCTAAAGAAAAAGAGGACATGACATACTTTGTTGGACAATCAGCGTAATCTTTGATCAAAATAAGGGGAACCAACAAAGGAAAATGAAAATTTCCCTAGAGTTTTAATGTAAACCCCAAAGGCAAACTTCTTAATCCTTAAACTATCAAAAGAAATCAATAATATTGTTGACACCTAACCTCATCAACTGATTAATTTACTTCTCAATGAAAAAGAGGGATTTTTAATTTTCCCTGTTACGGTACTTTCAAATTCAACCAAGTGTAATGTATTGTTAAATCCTACCTACCTACAATGCTCATGTGGTCAAATTACAAAAGATGACATGTTATTTGACTTATCAAAAATCCAAAATGTACATACTCTTATAGGGCAGAAACTTTCCAACTAACAAATAAATTTACAGTACAAGTATACCCATATTAATGAAGAAGTTTTAAAACTATTTTGATCAGATGATTTAGACCTTGATTATTATAATGATAAAGAGAAATTCAAGTTTTTTTAACTTACTATTATTTACAAACTTTGCCTGGATTTCCAGCCCTTTGATAGATGCAAGAACTGCAATAGTTAGATTCCCATGAATATAGATGCTTATAAGATAAGAAATGAGTGGTAAAGAAATGCACTAAGAAAATAAACCAGAAACATTATACCAGATAAAGTGAAGAATATTCCCTTACCAGAAATGGCAAGTGTCAGAGCACCAATAAAAACAACCATACATGCACCATGGAGAACAAAAATAAGCAAAGTAGGTTTTGCACTCTTATGTCTCTCAATGAATCTTTTCAAAGGTGAGGGTGGTATATTTCTATTTGTGCAACCAGGTTTATGATATGTAGAAAGCATCCCCATCAGAATGTTTAGGTAGAAGACAATTTTTTTTTGCATTCCTGCAAAGAAGTGAATACAAAGCAATAATCCCCCTGTACAGGAGTTGAACGCATTAGTAACATGCTAAATCATGATGAACATGAAAGAAAAGAAAGAGGGAACTTAAGCTATGGTATCATCATCATCACAGTCAGCACACACCTTCTCCATTATCATCTACATTCAGCACCACAATGGTATACTTGAACAATGACATAAGAGAAAGAGTCCAAAAAGTAAGAGAGAATGCACCAAATATAGCATCCTCATTTTGAATATGTTGCAGTGTACCAGAAAATATACTTTGATATACATAAAGCGGGGAGATGCTTAGGCCTCCAATAAAAAAGCTTAAAGCCTGGATTGCCAAAAAGAAAACTGCTTTGCGCTGATATTTGCACTCCATTTGTTTAAAGATAATCATCAAACACACTGAACATACTTTTCATTTCCAGATACATGAGTTTGTTAATAAAGTTCCTTGATTAGTTCTGCGTAGAAAATACATGTTCCTTTTGTATTCAACAATGAGGGGTTCAAAAGGATAGTCAAAGACAGAAAATTAAGAAAGAAAGAAAGTGTATCATAGATATAGAGGTAGTCAGCCACCAAATTAATAGAATTTCCACTCATAAAATCTCTTCAAAGCTATAAATCAAAGTCCAAACTTTTGTTAACCAGCTTAAAATCTATTTAAATCCTCCACACCCAAATCAGACCCCACTCAGAATAACTCAAATCATGGAAAATTGAGGTTAAAACGATAAGAGGAAAGTCACCTGAGCTTGAATCGAGCTTTGTGTGCACTGTAAGAGCGTTGCTCCACTGTGGATCGGCGTCTTTAGGGAAGTGAGAAAGCTTCTGGAAGTGAGGAAGGAAGGGAAATCCAGAGAAAGGAAAGAAAGAACAATAGTCATGGTAATGCACTTGATGATGGTGCTGGTGAATGAAGATGATGTAGAGCGATTATGGTGAATACAGAGGCGACGATGAATGAAGAAGATGGAGATTTTTGGTGGTGTGGTGAAGATGGAAACTGTTAGTGGTGAGTGGTAAAGGTTTAAGAAAGGGGCAAAATGGTCAATGAACAAATGAAAAGTTTTGCAGGGATGTCCCTTGGGACTTGATGATAATTTTGGAATGTTTTGGGACCTCCTAGTAGTAATTTGTCTTCCTAGGGACTACAGTGCAAATTTCCTTATTTTTTTTCTAATATTGGCCACATTATGATAATTTTAAAAGAGAGAAATACATAAACATTAATAAATTTGAAAGAGTTAACAGACATAGAAGGAAAAACACATTAAATGAAGAGATAATGTGAGATGAGTTTTTATATTTTGGAACAAAATCATTCAAAAGAGTATAGGGATAGTTATAAAAATAGTCCGTGTTGATATTGAGCCAGAGTTCCCAATCACTTTTAGTGGTCTGTCTGAACTGGTTCCGTAGCCAGACCGGGTTAGATTGGTATAGAACTTAATATACCATCTTAAATTGCTGATCTGAGCTGGGTTTGCATTTTGAATCCCACCATCAAAATTACAATAGCGTCTTAGAAATTCTTATCATAGGCCACGCATAAATTTATGCTTGACAAATCTCATGAATGAAACTCTTCTTTTTGTTCATTATTAATGAGACTCTTGTATATAGGAAATGAGTCTCACTTAATTGCAATATTTTTTTTGACTTTCTCTATTCAAATTTAAAATAAGAAAAACCATCACGTAACAAGAGATAAATAAAACGGAGGATAAGATAAAATAATTCATTCCTCCAAAAGTTATAAAGAAAAAAATACGTATACCCATCCATCTCTATAGGAAAACGAATGAAACTCATCTACATACAACAAAACACTAGTATCCTCTTTCTTTGTAACTCAGTGTGATCAACCTATCCCTCTCCCTTTTTTGTTTGGCCCATTAAGCGGTCTACATTTGTACGTGGAGCTGGCCACAGCGGACCATATCCCCAATCAGAATAATCAATCACTGTCAAGCATTACCCTACACGTGTCATCATCAGAACCGTTGGTATCTCCCTTCCCCTTCCCTTGTTGACCCCACCACATCGTCAGCTCCAGCTCCAACCCCTCATGATCTTCGGTTCGGCTCGGCCCGGCCGGCGCCGGAGAAACCTCGGCCGTCTCAACAGTACTACTATGCTCACTCAAACCCGACGACCCATCCAGCTCACTCCCAGAGTGAGCCGTGGTCTCCGGTCCGACCGGCTCGGCTTCCGGCGCGAAAGCCTTCGGCTTGGCGCCGGCTCGTTTAAAGCGGCCACCATTTTTCACCTTAAGAAGAGAGGTCCCCTTCTTTTTGTCATCCACGTGGCGGATGTCGCAGGATTTAAGGAGGGGGCTGGAGGAGTGAGGGGAGACCTGTGTGATGGGGTCGCCACGTAGGACGGCTTGGACGGCGGCTTGGCAGAGGTGCCATGAGCCGGAGGAGAGCAAGCCGGAGGAGCCGAAGATGGGGTTGACGATGCGGCCACAGGCGTCGTAGAGGAGGGACTTGAAGATGGAGGGGCGGAGGCGGGGGTCGCCGCCGGAGTTGAGGAGGTTGAGGAGGCCGGCTCGGCCGTAGAACTTGGCTAGGAAGAGGGTGGCGTTGGATTGGGACTGTGGGGAGGGGATCCATAGGAGGCACTCCCGTATAGGGCAGTCTGGGGTACAGCCCTTGCGTAGGACACGGCACCCATTACAACTCAGACGCATGATGTTGGTGAAGAATGAAGATATTATAAAAGATAGATTGATAGATAGAGAGATATTGGAGAAGAGGGAAGGAAAGAAGGGGTTTATAAATAAATATAGGGAAAGGGAATGGCGTGGGTTTTGCGATACTCGAAACTGGGAAAACCGAAACTGGATAGCTAGCGCAGCTGTTTTACTCTCCAACATTATTGGCTGTTTTGTACTTTTGTTTACTCATACCTGGTTTTCCACCTCCCTTCTTTTCTTGCCATACAATGAATCATCTTTTCTTTTTTTAAGTTTTTCTTTGATTCCGTCACATGTTTAATTACTTTTTATAACTTTTATCCTATTCTTTTTTGTTTTCTCACTGAGTATCTAAAAGACCAATACTCTTTTTTTTTTTGGATTCATTTGATGTTGCTAAAAACCAACCAATTTGGTTCCTGGATCTTCACTAAGACTTGGATTCGAAATGATTGGTTACGTTGTAACAACTGATGACCAATTGATTTAAAAATTTTGTGATTAATTTATATACTGAATGAAAAAGTTAAAAAATTAACTGTGATAACCATTTTTGCCCCAATTTTAAAATTTGATGGTCAGTTTTGCTAAAAAAATTTTACATGCTCGTTTTTTGCACTTCGTGACAATTACATGACCATTTTTCCACTTGAGCCCCTTTATTTATGTCTAATAAAAATTGGCTATAATGTTGAGGAAATAGTACAACAAAAATAAACTTCAAAATGTGAAATGAGAAGCCAATCATTTAAATTTGAGAAATGAAAAATTAGACCTAAAGAGGGATAAGGGATTTTCATATATTACTATAAGACACATATTCATTCATATATCAAACTTGTGATGGATTTCTCAATATATGTAGTGTCAATGCCTATTAAGAAAATTGGACAGAAGAATTATTAATATGAACTTCTATATTGTTATGATCAAGTTGAAGATTCTTATTTTCTAGTTATACCTTGTCAATTCTCAATGAAAAAAAAAGTCTATGAATATTAATATGAATTTCATATTCGTTAGGATCAAGATAAAAATCGTAATGTTAAACTCTTGAAAGCTCATGAAATATTTCACAAGTAAATGGACGTTTCTGTTTTTTAGTAAGACATAGAAACATTATATTCTTTTTTGGAGCATGATTTGAGAATGTTCAAAAGTTTAGGAATTGATTTGTCATTTTTGAGAGATTTTTCCTTATAAGCATACATAATTTATTTGTAATTAAAAATTAGATCCGTGGGTACAAAAATCAAGCAAAAGCCTAGAATGGCAATCAAAGTGATAATATTTTTATATACAAGTTGTAATATGAAACTATAATCAAGCTTCATTGTTTATTAGTAGGACTAGTATTTTTTTTTTTGATACAGTGTATGACTAGTATTTAACTACAAGTACTATGAAATATAAGTAGTGTAAATTAGTACAGGTAGGACTAGTATTATTGAATTTTGTAGAAATATTTTTTTGACCTGAATATTGAAGAAATAATCAGAAGACTAGGGAAAAAATAAAAAAAAACCAGGGAATGGGAAGACAAGGAGAAAAAAAGGAGGGGGCTAGAAGGAAGGAGAGGGAAAGCGCGTGGGGAGTATTCCGGATAATGTGGAAATAGAGACAGACCGTACAGCGGTTTTGAAAAAGGTTAGATGGGACAGTGGGCGCCCTTTGGAGAGATAGCCTCTGGTTTTGATTTCAAATCTGGTTTCCAAAATCCCTGGAGAAGACTCTTCTTCTCTTCTCTCTTTTATTATTTTATTAATACTATTAATATTAATTATTAATGTGTCCATACATTACATTACCCCTTCACGCTTCCCAAATTCCACACACCTTCTCCACCTCCCAATAATCCCACTTTGATCTATATCTAATCTCCAGTCTCACCCTTCCATGTCTCTTCATCCTATCATTCACTAATTCCCAATAAATTAGTGCCACTATCTCATTTTTTTAATGATACTCTATGTCGGTTCGCCAACAAAACATTTGCCACATTTTTTATCATAAAAATTGTAACATGACTAGAATTATAGCATCCCAACTAGCTAATATAAAGCGCGGTTCATTTTTCGTTGTGTGATCCATATATAATCTCGATATGATTCTCAAGCCAATTCTTTTATATTGATGACTCGATGAGGTTTTACACAGATCAAGAGGTGGTAGCTCTCCCACGGTGTCTCCTGCAGTTTCTCGTTCATGCGTTGAGAGACCCTTGAGAGGGGGAAATGATGACAATGCGGAGAGTGAGCTGTAATGTTGCTGCCATGTATGTGTATTCATGAGTTGGTCAAATACAAACTACTCCCTCCGGTCCTAATTATAAGTCACCAACTACCCATTTCTCACATACCAAGGAATGGTAGTTGGGTGTTGAAATTCACGTTTACTTTTCCATTTTTTCCAACTTCACCCTTCATTCAATGATATGTTTCACATTTTCAACTTTGAATCTTCATTAATGATAGGGGTAAAGTACGAAAAAAACATTTAATGCGGCGGTTAGTGACGTATATTAAGGACCAAAACTTAGAGGCGGTTGACGACTTATAAATAGGACCGGAGGGAGTAGTTTGCAACGCTTTTAACACTTCCAAATGACATTTGACAGGAAAAAAACATTTAATAATTTGAAGTTAGCATTATTCATACGTAACTATATTCGGAATAAAATTGGATTTTAATTTTCTGATGTCACCTGTTAAAGCAATGAAACTGGACTTCATCCTAATATAAATCGCATATAAAGTTATTAATTAGTAGCCCTTTATTCATAATTACCAGACATAATTGACTTTTTTGAGAATTTTAAGAAAATTTAATACGGTATTAATTACTTTGTTTTCGAGTTTAATGGAAAAATATCGAAGTAAAAGAAAGAATTTACATGTAATCTCTATCGATCTAGAAAAAACTTATGACTGTGCCAAGAAAAATACTTTGGAAAGCTTTGAAAAAGAAACGGGAGCAGGTTAGGTATATCAAAGTCATTTAAGATATATATGAGAGAGTAATGACTAGTGTTAAAACACCGAGAAGAGAAACAAATGACTTTATGATAAAAATTTGATCGCATCAAGGATCAACTTTTTTTTATCAAGGATCAACTTTGAACTCATATTTGTCCAATATAGTTTTGGATGTCCTACCTACAAGTATCGAGAAAGAAATTCACAAACGCATGTTTTTCGCGAATGATATAATTCTTTTAAGTGACTCAAAAGGAGAAATCAATCGGAAACTAGAGTTATGGATAAGAACTCTAAAGCTGACAGGTTTTTGACTGAGCAAAGAAAAGACAGAATATATGCATTATCGTTTTGATAATAGACACACTCATGAGGATATTAACGAAATTGAATTGAGAGATCAATTAAAAACATGTTGACATGTTTAAATATTTTGGATCTATTATACAAAAAGATTGCGAAAATGATGGTGAATTAATAATAGAATTCAAGACGGGTGGTTTAAATGTAGAAAAGTTACTCAGGTCATATGTCAAGATAAATAAAAGTAAAGTTTTACCAGACAACTATTAGACCAACTATATTATATAACAGTGAATGTTAAGCTCTAATGCACTACAAGATAAGGCGTGGATAGTGGCGTGCAATTTGTCGCGTATGAGGTGCAATTTGTCGTTCTACGAGGAAGGTCTGTCGCGTGTTCCCACATACGCGACACAATTTACACTTTCAAATTTTCTGTGCGTCATCACTCTCATATATAAGCAAACTGTGTCACTCATTTTCTATTTCCCACTGCATCTCTATCTCCTCATATTCTAAATTCCTCTCCTCTTCATATTTCACTCCAACTCCATGTGTTCAAATGGAGCTTAAATTTCCATTGTTGTCCAGCCATAATATATTTATGATGTAACTACATATTGTATTTTTCACTTCATCTCCATTTAGTTACATTTTCGGTTTTTCATTTGCTCAAATTAATTGTAAGTTTTTATTTCTATTATTATCTCTGATCCAATTTAGCAAAACTAAAAAAATTACATTATCTCTTAATTTAATGTATTACCCAAAATAATCACATTTTGGTTTTTATCTCTATTAAAAATAGTTTGATTTGCTCATATAATGTATTACCAAAAAAATACTCATTATTGTCTCACGTGGATTAAAAGCAAATACTCATATGGGTTTGAAAAAAATGGAGTTAAACAAAAGGGAGTCGCCAGAAGAACATTTTGGTAAAATGAACATTTTGGTAATGTGTTGCGTGGAATAAAAGCGACACAGTTTTTTTAAATTTTATTACCTCTGTCGCGTATTAAGTAAGCGACATAGTTTTTTATTTTTATTTTATTTTTTATTTTTTATTATTATATTCCTTTCGCGTTTGCAGTGCCACGAGAAAGATTCTGACACAGGTGAGACAGGTTTGTCGTGAGTTGTTTACACTAGTCACGTAGGTTTGCAGTGACAATGATTCTAGTTAATTACGGATCATTTTATCCCGTTTCACCCCACTTGTCTCGGCTTTAAACGTGATTATACCCTCATTTTGCACGCGACTATCCACACATTTTCTTATAGTGATTCTAGTTATGGAGAAGAACTCTAAAGTTGACAGGTTTTTGACTAAGTAAAGAAAAGACAGAATATATGCATTATTGTTTTGATAATAGACACACTCATGAGGATATTTATGAAATTGAATTGAGAGATTAATATACCACATGTGGACATGTTTAAATATTTTGGATCTATTATACAAAAAGGTTGTGAAATTGATAGTGAATTAATAATATAATTCAAGACGGGTGGTTTAAATGTAGAAAAGCTACTCAGGTCATATGTCAAGATAAATAAAAGTAAAGTTTTACCGGACAATTATAAGACCAACTATGTTATATAACAGTGAAGGCTAAAGTATGTTTTTGGTCCCTTAACTTTGGAGAAATTCATGTTTTGGTCCCTTAACTTTGAAAAGTGTGTTTTTGGTCCCTTTAATTTTGGAGAATGTGTGTTTTTGGTCCCTTAACTTTGAAAAGTGTGTTTTTGGTCCCTTAACTTTGGATAAAGTGGTGTTATTAGTCCTTCTTGAACAGGATAAAGTATTTTTTCGTCCATTACTTTTCAAAATTAAGGCACTAAAACATGATTTTGTGCAAAGTTACAGGACCAAAAACATATTTTAACTGAGTTTAAAAGGACAAAAATCACAAAAATCACACTTTTCAAAGTTAAGGACCAAAAACACACATTCTCCAAATTTAAAGGGACTAAAAGCACACTTTTCAAAGTTAAGGGACCAAAACATGACTTTCTCCAAAGTTAAGGGACTAAAAACATACTTTAGCCTAACAGTGAATGTTAGGCTCTAATGGAACATCACAAATGTAAAATGAGGGTAGCAAAGATGGGAATGTTGAGATATATGTGTTGTCATACAATAAAAGATAAGATTTGCAGTGATCATATTAGGAGAAGAGTCAGAGTAGCATCGATTATAGATAAAATAGTAGAAACTCGTTTGAAGTGATTTGGGCATGTTCAAAGAAGACAATCAAATGCTCCAGTGATGATAGTTCATTAAATGATGTGAAGTCTTCCCAAACGAGGAAGGGAAGACCAAAAAGAACTCTTAACATATTTAAGATCAAACTATAGCATTAAGTGTACAAAATATAACAATGGTTTATGAAGTATAAATTTGGTTATAATGAAATTAAATAAAAATTTGTAATTATGATAAATTCGTTTACTTTTTCAAACATCTGCATAACATATTCTCGTGGGTCAAACTTTGTGAAAATTAGTCTGACCTTAGGGCAAGTTAACAAACTTAATTAGTACGTTTTGCAATGTTTTTATAAGGTAGATTTATGTTTTTTACAGGAGTTTATTAGATAGGTTACATGTTAAAAAAAGACAAGTTACATGCATAATTCTATCGTCTACTCTATTTAAAGATAATAATCTATATCTATATATCATATAAATGTCGTTCCCCCAATCCCTTCTTAGACTAGCCTTTTCCTGTTGTTTAGCTTCTGCAAGTTGTTTCCATAGGCCTGTGCAGTGGTAGATTGCGTATCAACTTTTTTTTTGGTTTGTTGAAATTTCCCACATGTTTTGAATTCGCTAAACCACGCTCCCACCTCTCATTTTCGGCTTCTCTATATAAAGGACATTTTTCAGTCGTCTCCCAAGAACTCTCTTCTACTTCTCTTCCCAGGTTTCCTTTCTTCCAAACACTTTCTTTTTCTCCCTCTCTAACTTATTCACTTCTAGGCTTTTACACACCATATACTCTTTCCTTTTTCTATCTGTGTGTTTTATTTCAAGTCTGAAAAGTATGTTCAGGGCACACATGAATAACTGTTTTTGGTTGACACTAGTGTTATGTTGGACGATGTTTGTGGTTATCTTGTGGATGTCTATGAGTCTGCTATAGACGATGAAAGAGGTGTTTATGCAAGGGAGGTGACTGTTGTGCTTGTTGTTTTGTTGGGTGAGTAACTTTGGCTGTTTGCTCATGATATTCGTTTTTCTTTCACTGCAGTTAATGCTTCTAAGCTGTGCAACAGGGGAACAAATGTTATAGCTTGTGTGATGAAGGGAGACTATGCTGACAGGACAATGGAGTGTTATAGTAATTCTCAGCAGTTGATAATTACAGTGGTCTATTTCTTTGAGCAGCAAACAAAGCCATCATAATAGTTCTAGAGTGCTTCTCCTTGCGATGCTTAGCTTAGACCGACTTTAGTATGGTTGCAATGGTTTAGCTTATTTCACACATAATTAATTTTATCACACAGTACTCTGTTATAGCCTTGTGCCTTTGTTTTCTTCTTCATGCACGGTGTAGTATTATTATAATCCATCAGAGCTTTTGTGACATGGGTGTGTTGACATATAGTTGCCTTATCTGTTTCCCTTGAACAAATCTAAGTGTAACAGAAAAGCTTGAGTTTTGTTTTTTTTATCCCAATGCCAAGTTGAGCAAAAGATGTGGTGCTTTCCTCTTAAATATTTTCCTCATCATGTACTTATTTGATATTCTTTGAAATTCTGGATAATATTATGTGTATGGCGCCAAAATCTTTTTGACAGTCAAATCTTCCAGCGATAGTGGTGTACTGGTGTAGTCTCAAGAATTCAACAACCACATCAGCAGTGCTCTACTGATATGGTCTAATGCATTGGTCTTGATAGTTATTCTACTGTTTTTCTGGGCCATAGGCGGCTTCTTGTCCCAATGCTATGTTTGGTAGTGTCTTGTCTCTTTGCTAACTTTGGTAACAACTATGCATGAGTTTGGTAATTTTTTCTCAATTTGTATATTGGACCAAGGGTTGCCATTTTCCAATATCACGTCAAAGCTAAGTTTTTGATGTGTTGTTGCTGCCAAAATAGTCTATTTATGCTTCCCAAATCTTTTGCATATCACAACCAGTGTCAATACAACTACTACAGTACGCCTGTTTTGATTGCAGAAGCTTCAAAGATTGCTTTGTCTAATTTTGATTTGGTGTGTAGTCAGTATATTAGGTATTGGGAGAAGTCCCCATTTCCCAAGCAAATATTGAGCATATCACTCCATTCTTACGTTATATTTTGACCAATTTCATTGTGCATAGCTCGCCACTTCATAAGAGTATTGCCCATTTCCCAGGAAAATGATTACTCTTAGTCATCTAAAGAAGTTGTAAGTGAAAAATAGGCACAACATTTTCCTATGAAAAACCTCCTGAGAGAAATATCTGCAAGCTTTTTTAACCAAATTAAAATATGATAACAATTAATTATACATTGTTAGTTTCTTTATTTACTACAGTTACCAATTGTTAATCATTCAACTTTAGTGTGCACTACCAATTGTTCACTCTTAATCAGCTAAAGTAGACCTGCACTATTTTATTTTCGTATGACCTGCTTTTCATTGCTACACATAGCTTAATTGATTTAAGGAGAGAGCTGTTCTTTCCACCTAACCACATGTACACTGTTGGACGTACAAGGCGCTGAGTCTATGGCCGCCAAAAAGTTGCATTTGTGGCTTACTACATTAGTTATGCTACGTCCCCTTCAACCAAAGTGGATGTTTGTTTGTAGTTGGTATTGTTCTGCGATTACCTGTGCTGCTATTTTAAAAAAGTCAATAAACATTGTTTGATTCTTGGTAATCAACATATCTTCTCTTCTAAGTTCACTTCATGCAGACTGCATTATGAAGCCCATCACACGTAAGCTGGAGTGGAATGTCATTGGCACGCAATTCTATGCCCATAAGCCATGGAGTACAGTTTATCATTTAATTCCCCTTCTTTCACAAAAATTAGTCTTCAATAATCTTCTTGCGTGGTGTAAGAAGTTTTGTTATGCTTTCTTAATAACTGTAAGTGGGAAAAAACATTGGAAACAGAGATGGTTGCAAGGATTATATTGGAAGTCATAATTGCTTTTTGCCAAGGTCAAAGTTGCATGTGATAGATGTAAAAAAGGGGATGAAAGACATGTGGCGGGAGTGTAAGTAAAAAGGAGATAGTGAATGTGACAGGTTTCACATGATTAATTATAAACAAATCTTTATTTCTAATATCTATGTTCTTATATTACTCCCTCCGGTTCCTAATATAAGAGCTAGCCGCCACAAAAACGCTTCTTAAGAAAACATGTGAATGTTAGTTGGGTGTCTGGAGTTAATGTTTCTTTTCCAATCTTGTCCATATTTATTGTGATAATTTTGAGAAAAAGAAATACTCCCTCCGGTCCCTAATGTAAGAGCTAGCCGTCAAAAAACGCTTCTTAAGAAAACATGTGAATGTTAGTTGAGTGTCTGGAGTTAATGCTTCTTTTCCAAAATTGCCCATATTTATTATGGTACTTTTAAGAGAGAGAAATACATAAGCATTAATAAATATGAAAGAGAGTTAGGGGTAAAGTAAGAAAAAATGCATTAAATGAGGAGAGAATATGAAGTGAGCTCTTACATTAGGGACCAAAACCATTCAAATTTTGAGCTCTTACATTAGGGACCGGAGGGAGTATATAAGCATTAATAAATATGAATGAGAGTTAGAGACAAAGTTGGAAAAACACATTAAATGAGGAGAGAATAAGAGATGAGATCTTATATTAGGATCAAAATCATTCAAATTTTGGCTCTTATATTAGAGACCAGAGGAAGTACTTTATAAAGCATTTCACATTTTCCCCTTTTATTGTTAAACCTCTCTAGTTTGTTATTGCTCTACTCTATTCTTCGTTAAATATTACGTGATTTTTATAATAGAATTTTTAACAATAGTACATAAACAGAAGAGAAGACTGGTTCTTCTTTTCATTTTTTGGATATATAAGATATGTTCATTTTGATTTTATTTCGATTTTCATTACACCTTGTGAAGTTTATATACTCTTACATCTACTGAGGCATTATGATAAATGGTAATATCCAAAATCATATTTCTCTAAGTGACTTACTCATGTAAAATGGAAGTTATCAATGAAGATTTGTTCCTTCTTAGGTTAAGGTCCGCTTGTGATCGATTATTATGAACAAAACCGCGCAAAACACAGATAAAACATATCTCTAATGTCATATATCACAAAGAAGATTTGTTAATTCATAATTATTTTGTCTTAATTTTGCTTTTTCATAGTATAGTTGTTCCTTTTTATAGTTTGCACAAATTCTCTTCTTTGCCTTTGCGGTAAGAGACACAAGGGAAGTTTTACTCTATGCACAACAATGATAATCACATTTAGTTATCATATAACTTATTTTGTTTGGCATGTTTGAACTTTAGTTTATGTTACTATTTTATTTCCATTGTATGTTTTTGTAAAATATTTCTATATTGTCTTTTAAGATAATGAAAATAATGCTCCAACACAATGTTGTACATATCGCTAGAAGATTACTTTTAAGCTCTATTCCATTAACACCTTTTAGTTTATGTAGCTATTTTATTTTCATAGTATATTTTCCGCAAAATGCGTCAACCAATTATATGAGATTTATGAGCCCTATTAATTTTAAGATAATGAAAATAATGCTCCCACAACGCGAGAGTCACACTGCTAGTTTACACTACATAACTCGTAGGCTAGCTCTTCTATTTATATAAGCCAATATCTAGATCCAACAAAGTTTTACATCCATCATATCTTCTTTATATTTGCCATAGGTATTACATCCATCATATCACTTGCTTATTTTGTACTCCTATATATATCCTAACCATAACATAACATATAAAGTTTCAAATGACAAAATCACTGAAATAAATTAAAAATAATAAATATATATGCATAAATAATTTTTATCTCTCAAGTGTTATTTTTCATCGGATATATAAGAGGGAGAAATTAAATATGACAATACTAATGCAAATGAGTATGAAAGAGAATAAAATGAGAGCATAATAACCATGCAAAATCATAAACAAGCCCAAGGGAAATCACAATCAGGTCTTTCAAAAGGAATTGATCGGAACCAAATCTTAAACATTTATCAAATTACATTGAAATTCTAAGAGACATAGTGATATTAATGACTTGCCAATAGCAACTCTTGAAGTTGTTAATGATTATAAAGTTTTTAACTGGGTACATTGACAATGCAATTATTGAGATGTCAGTGGTGCGCCTTTTATAATAACCTAACATCCTTGAGACTTCAATGTAATTTGATGATTAATTTGATGATTACTTTCATCATTTCCTGTACTTTCCATTTTCACCATTTCACTTTCTATTTCCCCACTTTCTTTTCTACATCCAAACAAATAGCTTGGATGGAGAGAAAATGGATGGAGAAGAAAAGTGGAGAGATAACGACATCCTTCCTTGTATCCTATATATATAAAGGGAATGGTTAGAATCACTGTTCATTTAACAGTGTTTCACCATTCCCTTTATATTAGATAATTTAAATTTAAATTTTAAAATTAATTATTATAGTTTTTTTAAAAAAAAGGATAGTTTTTTTTAAAAAAATTATGATTTGTTTCTCTCATTATGTCCGTCACAATGGTTTAATATGTTTTTTACCACTTTACCCTTTGTTGGTTTTATATATTATAATTACCTTTTTGTTTTTTCTCTTCTTTACTACACACTCTATCTTTATTTTGCCTAAAAATTCTATCTTATCAATATAGATAAAGTTGGAAAAAATTGTGATACATTAAATATTTTATCTATTTTTAATTTTTTTAATACAACAAAGTGGTTTTTCACCTTATACTTAAGGACGAGAAGAGTATTATTATTATCATTATCATCAAAGAATAGTATTCTTACGGTCCGTAACATAAGAGCCAAAATTTAAATAAATATTTTCCAAAATATAAGAATTCACCCTTACATTTTTCATCATTTGAAGCATTTTTTTTACTTTGCCTCCAACTCACATTCATATAAAATTTTCAGAATCTTAGTATTTAATCTACCATTTTCCATTGTACTTTAGGTCTGTTTGGATTTAGTTTCTGGAGAATAGCTTCTTGGAAAAATAGTTTTTGAGTAGAATAGCTTTTCTAAAACATAGCTTTTGATGAAATGAGAGTGTTTGGATTAAGTTTTTTGAGAATAGTTTTTAAGAATAACTTTTGAGTGGAATATAACTTTTCTGAAAAATAGTTATGATGAATAGCTTTTCATGTTTCTTTATTTGAAATAAGTGTTTTTCCTAAATGAGGGATTAAACTTTCAGCTGGAAAAGGAGAAAAATATAATTTTTCTCAAAATAGCTTTTGGAACCCCAAGCCTAACTTTTTCTTCTCAAAATAGTTTATCCAAAAAATTTGAGTGTTTGGATATCTTTGTGTGAAACCTAGGTTTAGGAGTCAGAAAAGCTTTTGAAAATGTATCCAAACAACCGTTCTGTCTTTCTTTTAGCATTTCAATGTATGCGTTGTGTTTTCTTTTCATTTGCTTAACCATCTGCGTTCCAATTACATGTACATTCCTTTACCTTCGAAATTTGTCGTTTCACTACTCTTTCTTACCATGCATAAATTAATTATAGCTAGGAAGTACAATCCCTCAAAAGTCAATGCTACCCCGGCGATACCGGGGTATTACTATCTAGTTTGGATAGGAAGGAGAAAAGAGGATAAAAAGTGCATGGTATTCACAAATACAATGATACCCTTCTTTGGTTTTAACCCACTTTTATCCGATGGTGACATAAAATAACTTTGAATAAAAAGTTAATACAATCAAAATAAATTAAATATTGAGGTCAGATTAAAATGAAATATTTAATCTTTTATTTGAAATCAAATTTTAAAAATTAGATAACCTGAAACACTAAAATAGTTAAAAAAAATAAAAATGTTACGGTGGCAGTATTATATGATTTTTTTTAATATGATTGTCTAATTGAGATAATTTTTTAAAAATAATTGAGACATAATTCAATACTGTCAAATGTAATTTTTTATCGGATTTTTTGATCGGACCTGTCAAATGTAATTGAGAATAGTTTCTTAAAGACGCATTATATATACAAAATATACTTAAATTAAGAATTTAATATTAAGTTGTTTATGATTTATAATTATAATTCATATAAAAATATCTCAAATACATGATGAAGTATATATCACGCGGATTACATTTATATTAGTAGTTTTTTCAAGGAAGGTAGTATTATGACTTTTTTTAAATGATTGAAATTGCAAAATTATATATGTATAAAAAAAAAATAATATTTCAGCCAACAACTAATACCTTATTTATAAGGTTGATCTGTGTGTATATATTTGCCCACTAAAATATGGATTTGTATTAAAAAAAAAAACAGACTATTTGAAGTGATTGACGCTGTGGCCAGGGACAAGGGTGGTGTCGGGAGGCGAGTGAGTAGTTTTCTCCCCATAATCTATCCAACATTTTAAATGTACAAATTATGTCTCCAACATTATTGAGAAAATTAGAAGAGAAAAACTTTATGACCCAGCCCCATTTTTCTCCTCCACCAAACAAGGTAAAATCACCTTTTCTCCCCCATTTTCTCTTCTTACCCAAATTTAATTGTTTTCACAAATATAGACAATCTCAATTCAATTTTTGGGCAATATACACAAGAATAAGGTTGAAAAAAAATATATAGATCCACGGAGTATTTTTTTTTGTTTTTCACGGAGTGAGGGAGTATTTACCAAAATAGAACAATAACAAAATTGTTATAACTTTTTATAAGCATGGATGTCAATATTACAAGAGCGAGGGTGGCAGCATTAAAAACAAGTCACATGACCAATACAGTTAACGGCTATTCAAAATGGCCATGCAAAAATTTACGTGTATGTTAACGGTCAAACAGGATTATTCGTCATGAGAAAGCCAACCCAAAATCAAAAGTGAGAAAACAAACAAACTAGTTTAATTTGGTGAAGATGCGGTGTGTACATTGGTATGGTTCAACAATATGTGACGTAGAGAGCATTAGTCTCCTATTTTATCGCCTCTCTCTCTCCCTCTCCCCCCAAACCCTTTACCCGCCATTTTCTTCCCATGTTTCTCTTTCTCTGACTCCCCAACGTCTCTCAGTGCTTACGTCATGCTTGCATCTTCATCAGGATTCTCTTATCCTGGTCAGGCATATACATATAATATGTCTTCCTCTTCAGTTTTTGAGTTTTCTTTTCTTCCTTTGCTCTCGAGGCTAGCTCATCAAATATATAGAAGCTGCATGGTTTCCTTTTTATTGAATATATAGGAGCTATGTTTTGGAACATTCAATTATAAGCGTCTGTAATGTTACGTTGTATACCATTGCATGGTTTTTTGTTGTTTGCCATGTTATGTTCTTCCATATTCTAATCGTATATATTTTTTTGTGGTCAGATTCTTTTCTTCCTTTTATGTTTTGTTTGATCCTGTCGATTAATTTTGTGCAGATGCAACTATGGATGCACTGAATCAGGCTTAGTTTTTCAGGTGCTTTAACTTTCTTGCTTCCAGGTAAAACATAATGGTTTCATGGGTGAAACTGAGACATATTTATTCAATCTTTCAATATGTTTTTTGCTCTGGGTTATATTAAGTGAGAATTTTAAAGCATATCATATCTGAATAATAATCATATTAAACCTCTGTGTCACTCCAGGAACCTAGGAATGATTACAAAATCTGACATTGGCAGTGTACACGCAAGAGAAGTAGACAATTTAAGTTCCATTTCTTCTGGAAGCAGTTTTGGCCGTTTAGTATCTATTCATGGTGAAAGTGAAGGTAAGGATATTACTAGTCTTTACAGTTTCAAACTTTTGGGTATATTGCATTTATTTATCATCTAATTGTAATTAAACTTGTCTTGTTGATTGAATAATTTTCAGCCAAACAACGAGTGATCTTGGTTCATTGGTTAAATAGTCTTATCCCTTCATTAAACTTGCCAAAGAATGCTAAGGACAATGTTTTAAGAGAATGCTTGAGTGATGGCACAGTTCTATGTCAGATATTAAACAAACTCTATCCTCGCTCAGTGAATGTGGTGATGGACCTTTTCTACCTCTTGAAGTTTGATTTATCAAATTAATTTTAGATATGCTGACTTGATCTCATTTACTTATTGTAGGTCAGTGAAGGTGATCTATCTTCATCAAATTCAGAAAATATCAAAGGTTTTCGGCAGCTATAGATGGTCTAGGATTGCCTCATTTTGATGCATCAGAACTAGAGAAGGTATGTTAACAGACCTTACATTTTGTAATGAATTTAACTGTTAGGATCTAATTGTATGCATGCTTATAATTTTGCTAAATCATTTGAGTCTCTTCTCGTGCATGTTCAAGCTGTATTAATTGATTCTGATTGTGGAATTCTTGTGTCAATCAGGGATCTTTAAAGCATATTGTAGACTGCCTTTTAAAACTTCGAAGTTTGCATAATTCTTCAGAAGATAATACTTCCGTGTTTAGTTTCAAATCAGAGGGTTCCCGAGGACATGGGTCTCGTATTTCTGTAGTATCAGTAGAAGAGAATAGAAAGTCTTCATCTGATTCAAAGTCAAAGTTTCAACGTGTATTCCGTGGTGCAGGTATACCATATCAAGTTAAAGTTTCAATCTGTCAACACCACAGCTTATATTGGGATTTATATCCTGATGTTGGATGTTTGTAGTTTTCAAGTATCTATGCTTACCTTATTATAAAAAAAGGTTAAACTAGGCAGACTTACTTATGCTTTATACAGAGAGGCTAATTCGAACCCACAACCTCAAACCCCACTGCACGCACATGTGCTTACCATTAAATCAAGCCTTCCCTTCTCTGCTTGCCTTGTTATGCCGGAAAAAAAATCATAGATGATACTTGAATCTCATATATTGTATTGTGCAAAAAAAAAAGAAGAAAGAATTTAGTGTTTCAAACATTTTTGTGTGATGGTATGGTTTATTGACCATTTTTTTACGATTAGCAAGTCTTTTATGCTCAAAATGAAAGAGAATTGGAAGGAAGGAAGACTCTTGTGTGCACAACAATTTTACATTCTAAGCTGAAACTTGCAACTTTTGGTTCACTTAACCAATCACCTGCTGTTTTTGTTCTTAAAGGTATTGGTAATTGCTTTCACCCAATGTCAGAGTCCGCGACACTACCACAGCATTTTGTGCATAAGCTCCATGATACACATCACACGGGGCATAAGTTCCATGAGGTGTTTCAACAAAAAAATGGAGGCCTTATAGATATGCCTCCCTCAAAAGTTGCAGAGATAATGAAATCAAACAGTATAGAGGCAAGACCTTTCTTCCTCTTGCAATCAGACTTAATTTTCTTTTATGAAGAATTAAATGTTTCTGGTTAACATTCTTTCTTGCTCAATGCATTACTGATTTGTTTCTACATCTTACTTTGCAGAATGCTTCTACTCAGTATGTTCTAACTTTCATGAATGGAATTCTAGATGAAAGTGCTGAAAGAAAAAACGGTGAAATACCAAATGTATGCCTTTAGTGCTACTTGCATATATCACTAGCACATGCACATGTAGTTTTCAAAAACATAGTCTAACTAACTATGCCTTTGTTGCTCAGCGCATTGTCCCCTTGTTGAAAAAGATTGTCCAGGAAATTGAGAGGCGTATATCACTTCAGGCAGAACATTTAAGAACTGTATGTATGTTAATGTTAGAAACAAAGTTTTCAAAATCTTGTTACTTTGGGTATCTTCTTATTACATCCTACCTTTGTGCTTTCAGCAAAACAATATTTTAAGGGTTCGTGATGAGAAATACCAATCAAGAATCAGAGTTCTTGAAGCACTTGCATCTGGAACTAGAGAAGAAAGTGAGGTATCACAATCAAAATTTAACAAGTTAGTAGTGGTTCTATTTAAATTTTAACCAGCCTTTTTACTAGTATAAATATTTGATTCCTTGATTTGAATCTTCTGTTACAGATGGTTGCAAATCAGCTTAAGCAGTTAATGGTATTGCACTAATTTGCCTTTCAAACTAAACATGTATTGGTACAAGATGGAATGAAAGCTATTAGTTGGATTCTTTTCATATTTCTTTATATTATGGGCTCTGTGGCCCCTAAATACAGGTTGAGAAGGTCAAAGTTGAAGAAGAGAAGAAGGCTATTAATGAAGAATTGATTAGGTTGAAGGAAGAGATGGACCAGATTAATACAAAATTGTCAATGTTGAAGCAAGAACTAGAAACAACAAAAGACACATGCTTACAGTTGGAAGTGGAAGCCAAGGGTGCCAAAGGAGAACTGGATCAGAAATCAAGAGAATATGAACTTCAAGTAAATGATTTAGTCAATAAGGTGACAGAACTTGAGGCTTCTTCTGATTCAAAGTGTAACAAATGGAACATAGAGAAGGACCAACTGCAGAAAACTGTTGACTTTCAATTTAGTTCCCTTCAGGTATATTTACAAATATGGCTCTCTCAAGCTCTAACTAGTTTTTGTTATCAAGTATTGAAAATTTTCCCTAAATTTGATTGCCCAAAAAATACAGAAAATAAAATTGTCTTGGCAATCCATAATGGAAGACGTCTTGAAAGAGAGGGAAATGTACATGGAAGAATGCTACCAATTAGGTAATCCTTCTTACTTAAATAGTACTCCCTCCGGTCCTAAATATAAGACCTAGTTGACTTTTTTGAAAAATCCTAAAAAGAAGCAAAATAAGTTAATTATAAATTGATTTACCTAATTTTTTCTCTTACACTAGTTTATTTTACCTATAAGCTAATGGATAATCTAAAAAGATATTAAATATGTCATGATTTAGTAACCTATTTTGCAACCTTAATCTCTCCAAAAAAAAGTCAATTAGGTCTTATATTTAGGACCGGAGGTAGTATCATTTTTTTTTTTTTTTTTTGGCAAAGCTCTAATCATTTAATTTTCAAATTATTCAGGTGAACAACTTCAACCGATAGTGGAAGCAACTAATAATTATCATGCACTTCTTGCTGAAAATCGAAGATTATTTAATGAAGTTCAAGAATTAAAAGGTGCTTCACATATGTCTGTTTATTGTGTTATTAATATGGGAGGTACATAAACTCACATGGAGCTAATATTGATACAGGTAATATCAGAGTATATTGTAGAATCAGACCATTCATTCCTGGACAAAAGGAAAAAGCATCCATTGTAGAACATATCAGTGAAAAGGATTTGGTCATAGCAAATCCTTTGAAACAAGGGAAAGAAGCCCTTAGATCATTTGAGTTTAATAAGATCTTTGGTCCAACTACATCTCAAGGTTTATTTTGTCTCCATATAATTGTATTTGTGAATATAATGCTGAAACTGTTTGCTGCATTTGACCATCTTGATATAGTAATGCTTTACTAATGTCATTACTTTTGGTGATGTAGAGGATGTATACTCTGACATACAACCCTTAATAAGATCAGTACTAGATGGATACAATGCATGCATATTTGCTTATGGCCAAACAGGTTCAGGGAAAACTTACACAATGGTATGAACCCTTTTCACACGTTAATTGTAATCCATCACTCGTGCTAATCAATGAAATTCCTGATTTTGGAAAATGTTTATTTCAGAGTGGTCCAAGTGGAGCAACAGAAGAGAATTATGGTGTAAATTACCGAGCTCTAAATGACCTCTTTAGCATTTCCAGAAGCAGAACAGGTTCCATAGTTTATGAGATTTGGGTTCAAATGGTTGAGATATATAATGAACAAGTGCGGGATTTGTTGGCAACTGATTCTTCTAAAAAGAGATATCCTTTTTAAATGTCTTACTATTGCTTTTTGCATTGTCTTGTTCCATTTACCATCTTCAAATTTTATTATACAAGAGTAAAGAATTATGTTTCCTTGATTTGCACACACTTGGGATATTGGTCCAGTCTCAGCCCAAGGGCTTAGCTGTACCAGATGCCCGCATGTTCCATGTTGATTCAACTTCAGATGTTTTGATGCTAATGGACATTGGACTGAAAAATAGAGCAATGGGGGCCACTGCTATGAATGAAAGGAGTAGTCGTTCTCACAGGCATGCTTCATTTGTTTTCTCTTCTACTTTCTTTATATGAGTTAATGGTCATATTTACCTCTGAAGTATGCACAAATGATCAAATATGTGTATGAAGTATTTTTTGGCGCACATTTGCCCCTGAAGTATGTAGGAGGATCAATTTGCTCTTTACAGTTAAAATATTAACAGTCAAATATGACCTTTCGTGTATACTTTAGGGGTAAATATAGCCCTTGGTGCAAACTTCTGGGGCATGACCCTTCATGTATACTTTAAGAGTAGATATGATCCTTTATGCACATTTTTCGGGCAAAATTTGAGTCAAAAAATATTTCAGTGGTAGATATGATTTTTTGTGCATACTTCAGGGACAAATATATGATGATGTTTAACCCTTCTTTATATGGTAAAAGCTTTCTTTCTAATGTAATGACACTCAATGACTCTGTGTACAGTGTGGTCTCAATTCATGTTCGTGGGAAAGACATACACACTGTTCTTCTCTGAATGGTAATCTTCATTTGGTAGACTTGGCAGGAAGTGAAAGGGTAGATCGTTCTGAAGCAACTGGGGATAGGCTCAAGGAAGCACAACATATAAACAAATCATTGTCTGCCCTTGGAGATGTCATTTTTGCCCTTGCACAAAAGAGCCCCCATGTGCCATATAGAAATAGCAAACTTACCCAACTCTTGCAAAGCTCTCTTGGTATGTTTAACTAGACCAATGTTTGTACATTATGTTAGTATTTTCTGTTGAGCATCTGCTAAAATGCACATAAATATCTCGGGATTTTTCCGCATAGGCGGTCATGCAAAGACTCTCATGTTTGTCCAACTTAATCCGGATGCAAATTCATTTTCTGAGAGTCTAAGTACATTAAAGTTTGCTGAGAGGGTCTCTGGAGTTGAATTAGGACCTGCACGAAGTTCAAAAGATGGAAAAGATGCTAGAGAACTAATGGAGCAGGTATGTGATCTCTCTTGTAGTTTGATAGTATTCTATGTTGACTCTAAAATGTTCTTAGAAAAAATAATTTCTTATTCCACTTCTTATAATGTTTTAATATTCATTTACAGGTTGTATTTCTCAAAAACACCATTGCATTAAAAGATGAGGAGATTGAGCAGCTACAATATCTTAGAGATGAAAGAAATTATGGATCTCTTGCACCTAAAGCTCATTTCCAGCACCCAAAGGATGGCCTAAAACAAGAAACTGAAAATTTCCAGTTTCCCAAAGTTGCTGGGAATAGTCCTACAAGGCCAGAGACTTTTCAGTATGCTAGTGAGGATTACAGTAGAAGGCTGAATGATTTCTCTGATGGGGGCTTCCTTGGAACAGAAGCTGATGACTCATTTGATAAAAAATATCCCATTGAAAGCAGAAAATCTCCACTACGTATGATAAAGTGAGTATAACAGCTTTTTCTGAGTAAAAGCAACAATTTGCGAAATTCCTTGTATACTTATTATACTTACAGGGCAAAGGTGCACTCACATGATAATTTCTAAAGGTGCACCTAGTAGCATGATAATTTTGAGGTTGCAAATTTTACACTTGTAACTTAAAACAAGACAAATTTGTTTTTCCATCCAATAAAGTTAAGTTTGACATGATGCTGGGTGTACATTTAAGAAATTACCATACTACTGAGTGTTACATTTTAAGTAATAAATGCTAAATTTGTACTCTTAAAATTACCATGCCACTGAGTGCACTTTTAGAAATTATTATGCTGTTTGGTGCAACTTTGCCCTATACTTATATTACCAATGAATTTGAATGGCAGCTCAATTCTGGTCTGATATTGCTTGTTTTGTGCAGAACAAAATCCTCCACAAAAACTGGTGGCATACACACAGCTCAGAAGAGTCCTAGAAGGACAGACAATTTTCGGCAGGCAACTGCAGATTATGGAGGAACGATGAACGATGATTTGTTTGAAAGTAAAGCTGTCTCTGAAAACAAAAAATCTTCATTACGCACGGTCAAGTGAGTAAATATAATATTGAAGCTTTAGCTACTTCCTTTAACATTCCTGCTCAATCACCTCACCACACCTTTATATGCATATATCAATAATATAATAACTTTGGGAAGGCAATTAATTTTATATCGTGAAACTTTTGTGTAACACTAAAATTTATAGACCAAGTGAGACATTAGTTGATGCTAGTCTATGCTCATACTTGCCTGTCTTGGTTTATAGCCATTAGTCACATACATGTTGCTAGAAGTTGACAAGAGTATCCTTTTATACCTCAGTTCATCCAATCCTTTTAATTGACCATCAATTGGGTAGGATAGTTGCATCTGACGTTTATGTTTCTACCTGGTAAAATTTCTATTAAGCTGGTCTCTATTGTGTCTTTCATTTTAATCGTGCTTATATTGTGTAATCCTCCTTTTTGAGTAAATAGAGCAAGACATTAAAGTAAATGTACATAAGACTCATTCATAGAACATTTGAAGTCATGAGATTTAAATAGCCACGCTTACAATTTATTATATTTGAAATGGGATGCTATGCAGATCAAAGGTACCGTCAAAAGTTGTTCGACTCATGCCATCACCTTCACGCTCACCGGTCACCACAAAGGGGATCAATAAGTCACCAAGTATGAAGAAAAATTAAAGTTTATACCCACCCTTTTGTATTTATGAAGTGCATGTACCTATAGTTGTCAGATTCATTTATTCATGTTAGGTTACTAAATTTAATCTTAACAATTATATTCACCTATAAAACATATCCTATGTTTATGGCTCTCATTTGGCAATACTTAACTCAGCTTAATTATGACCTTATATGTATTGTGATTAATTCCTTTCAGGTTTTAAAAGAATAAACAGTACTGGTGGATTTCTATCAGGTTCGAAACGGTGGCAATGAAGAACACTTCATATTTTGTAAAAATTCTTTTATTTACACTTGTATATTATGCCTATTCATGTTGTAAATATAATTCTTTGGACGGGACCCACGAATTTGAATAATACTAATGTAATCCGATTCTTTATTTATTGCCCGAGTAAACTGTGCAAGGGGATGATTAATTCACCCAAAAAATGGAGTCGATTCAAAAGAGACTATCAATATTGATATTATCAAAATTCATAAATTTTGTGAATAAAAAAAAGATTCATAAATTTTAAATAATTTGTATTATAAATATTTGAAGTTACATTTTCGTTTTTACTGATCAAACAATATATTCATTTTTTTAAATGTCAGCACTATGAGACCTTTTCATGAAATTGAAATAAGGATTGGTCTTTCTCTTATTTCAACAGGCGCCATGGGCAAATTAAGAGGAGATCGCAAAGCCGTCAGATGATGGAAAATTGAAGACTTAATTGATTCTATTATCAATAGCCGGAAAATGGGATTGAATTTCTCCTCATCATTTTTCCTTCATTTCGTTTTTGATCCCATCATCATGCATGTTAGATTTACAAATTGATGGTTGAATCTGAATAATTTTTAATTCAATTATTTAATTTTTTAGATCCTAATGTATAGTAAACTATCCATATTACATTTTTATGGTTTAAATTTATTTATTTATTTATTTTAATTTAAAATTCATCCTAATTTTATTAGCTTTTAAATCTCAACCATTAATTTTGTCAATCTAATGGTGATGATGGCCGATGGGATGGGGATTCAAGAAGATAGAAAGAAATGAGGAGATAATAAAAAAAATAGTTATATAAATTGGTTTTCAACGAGGTTGTTGTTTAAAAGGAAAAAACTTATATCAAGTTGCTTATATCAAGTTTGTCAAGTTCACCATATTGTCACTTGTTCATTTTTTCCACGTCAACAAGGAGGTGTTTGTTGTCTCACAAATCTCAAAATATAAAAGATCCAGAAAAAGGAAATAATCAAATAAGGTAAAAAAAGAAAAAAAAAGAAACGATGTTGTCTCACAAATATCAAAACATAAAAGATCCAGAAAAATGAAATAATCAAATAAGGTAAACAAAGAAAAAAAAAGGAAGCAGTGATGTACTGATGGTGATGGGTGATTAATGTGACCCTCTCTCTCTCCGCCTTCATTGCTCCACCATCTCATTCACGGAGATGATGATGGGTGAGGGATGGAGTTTGGGTTCGGTGCATGAGGAAGAGAGAGGAGGAAGAAGAAGGTAGGAGGGAGTGATAATGGAAAGACGGAGGAAGAAGAAGGTAGGAGGGAGTGATAATGGAAAGACGGAGAGGGTTTATGGTTGAGGAAACTGTGAGGGGAGCGGTTACAGAGGTTGAGAGGCGAGCATGGTGGAATGAGTGGTGGAGATTATGTGGTTTTAGTGAAGCTAAGAGAGAAGAGAAGAAGAGGTCATATTTGGTTTTTGGAGAATGAAGAAGATGGGTGGACTAGTGTAGATGAAAGGCCAATTCCGATTCTGAGAAGCCGATGTCGATTCCTATTCTGTTATTCTTGGCTGTGGAAAACGTAGGTTTCATAATTTTTTTCTTTATTATTTGGTTTTTGGATTGAGTACTGTGAGATAACAAACACCTCCTTGTTGACGTGGAAAAACTGTACAAGTGGCAATATTTTATAGGTGAATTGGACAAACTTGATATAAGTAACTTGATATAAGTTTTTTCCTTAAAAAAATATGAAATCAACAAATTTGCCACTTTGGAAATTTCTATGTTTGTATTTCGTTCTTCAGCTTTTTCCCTATTCAAACCGGAAAAGAGAATAACACTCTCATTTCATGGCCTACCTTCTTATAGCAAAAGCAGAAAATAATTGCTTACCAAAAAAAATAGCAGAAAATAATTTCCATTTGACAAAATGTAAATACGGCCGACTATAAGAGAAACATAGGACACAAAGTGGTCAAAGAAACGATTAAAAATAAAGCAAACAGTAGTTAGACTTGATTACTAAAAATTGAATGGTCAACATTTCTCAAAATTGTTTTCTAACATTAACTCCTTATTAAGGCATCTTGTCATTCTCTCCATATTTTAAGCCTGCAAAGGAAATTATTTTCTAAAAAATTGACTTGGATTTTATTGATTATGTTATATATTATTGTCTCTTTCTTAAACATTTTTGGCATTTTAGTGTTTGTATTTTCATACTATTCCTATGTTTTACTCCAATGAGTTTAGTTTAATTTAGTTCCATTGTAGGCACTTTTTAACAATGTTACTTGTTAAAGTTTGTAGCCTTGTAGGTGTGTTAAACACATCATCGTTTATTTTTTTTTATCGGCAATCAAGGTATCCTCTCACTCGACAAGTGAGAGACTAATTCTCCGCTAATTTGTAGGCACCTCAAAGGGTGGGATAACTGGCCTGAGAGATTTGATACTTCTCCACAAGATCGAACCCAGACAATTGGTTAAGCTGAATGAGTCCTTGTCACTCAACCACACACCCCAGGTTAACACATCACCGTTTATAAATGTATGTGTGTGTTTTTTTATATCACTTGACTACAATATTATTTTATTTATATGCATTTCTCTCACACGTAACTTTTGTACTAAAATTTTATGAGCACACTTATCTAATTCTTTTAAATTAAATTCATTAAAAATTGTTCAATTCCCCCTCTCTCCTCCATTTCCGTGTATTAAACATATCCTAATTCTCAAGAATAAAATAGGGAAAAAGACACATAAAGTTTTCTCAATTGGTAAAAGGACAATTGAGATTGTTAAATTGTGAAAATGACAAGTTGGGTCATAGACATCTAATACACATTACCAAATTTGGGGAAAAAACTTAAATACCCTTAACTTATCAATTTTATTACAACAAAACCAACCAATAATCCCACAAAACTAATGATCCCCATACCCCCTTCCCAGTAGCTGACAAAACGAAAAATCAGATAATGGACAAACAAGTCTAACGGTGACGGTGATGGAGATGTAACGGTGATGGAGCTAACAGCGATGCAGACGGTGGTGACGTTGGGTGACGGCCTTGGGAGGTATTTTTCCTTCTTGGGTGGAGGTTGAAAGGTATTTACACATCAACAACTTTGTTTTCTTCTTCCTTTTTGGGTTGATAAATGTTGAGGAAGATAATAATTCATAATCAAAAGGAAAGCTAATACAAGATGAAGATTGAAAAAACCACTCTCTTCAAGTTTGTTTGGTCATTGTTTCTTTTAGATGATGAAATAGAAAAATTATGTATAACCCTAAAACCTGGTCTGAAATTTATTGGTGGAAGAAGAAGTTCAGGTGGACTTAGATGTAATGAAGATGATGAAGTATATGTTCATTCACTGTTGCATTGGTTATGTTCTGGAAATGTTAAAAATACATGTTTCTATGGTTAAAATGCATGAAACAGTGTTTAATAAGCATGTTACAGTGGTTATTCGGCATGTTACAGGAAAGCAAAAATGACACATCAAGTTTAAGAATTATGATGTTACTTCCATGAAGTTGGTCACACCTGAAGGTCTTGCCGGAATCCGAATCCAAGCTGAAGTTTCATGTCATTTGTGGTGGTTTATTGGAGTTACAACATTGGTTGTAACTGATTATCTCATATATGTATTGTAGGGAAATCAACTAGGTTTATTTTTTGGAGTTACAACATTGGTTATAGGTGATTATCCCATACATGTATTGTAGGGAAATCAACTAGGTCTATTTTTGGAGTTACACATTGGTTGTAGTTGATTATCCCATATATGTATTGTAGGGAAATCGACTATGTCTATTTTTGGAGTTACAACATTGGTTGTAGGTGATTATCCCATATATTTTTTTGAACTGCATGTCTGTTATGTAATTTTTGGGTTATATATGACCCTTTAAGTTGTAATTGAAAATGGTGATTGTGGTCAACTTCAGGGACGTTGTTGTGGTTAATTGGGATGATGATATAGTTAATATTTACGTAGTAAATAAATAACGATGATGCAATGGTTAAATCATAGTACGTCCTCAGGCACCTGGCAAACCCAACTTTAGCCTCAGGAACGTTAATGTGATTAATGGGGAAGATGACGTGATTAATTTGGTCGCTGCAGTGGTTAAAATAAAAGATGCAATGATTAAATCATAGTGTGTCCCCAGGCACATGACAAACCCACATTAAGCCTCAGGGACGTTAATGTGGTTAATGGGGAAGATGACATGGTTAATTTGCACATTGCAGTGGTTAAAATGGAAGATGCAATGTTAAATCATAGCACGTCCCCAGACACCTAACAAACCCACCTTTAACTTAGGGACATTAATGTGGTTAATGAGGAAGATAGTGTGGTTAATTTGGACGCTGCATTGGTTAAAATGGAAGAAGCAATGGTTACATCATAGCACGTCCTCAGGCACCTGGCAAACCCACTTTAGCCTCATGGACGTTAATGTGATTAATGGGGAAGATGGCGTGGTTAATTTGGACGTTGCAGTGGTTAATTGGGACATTGCAGTTGTTAATAACACCGTTGCATACGTTAATTTATAGCACAACCCTACATAGCAATGATTATCTGGGAAAACATGTGAAATATGATTACAAAGAGTTACATTACAATGCCCCAGTATTTTGTACAGTAAATGAAATAAATACATAATAGTCCACTTGAACCACACAATTCTCTAGTGGTTTTTAACTGCCTAAACTCAAAGTTTTTTAACAAAATATCCTGACAATGTTACATCAGTCGATATGCTCATCGTGCATTCCTCTCCTCTCCCTCTTTGATTTTGTAGGCTCATCGAGAAGCGCCAATGCTTTGTCTTTCATAGCATTCCGAGGGTGCGTAATCAGCCACCATATCAAATTTTTTCATTGCACTCAACTGCAGGGCAGATATTATCATAACCTTTCAAAAGTTCTGATATACATTTGTAACAGAAAACATGGCCACACATCGTAACAACTGGATTTTCAGGTGGGTCCTGTAGAAACAATAGTACTAGAAGAATCAGTTTCAGTCTATATTTTTACAGGGTTTACTAAGCTATGACAGAGTAAGTTAAAATTCCAACGAGAAAATTCTAAACTAAATAATAGCTATGTCAATAAGAAACTTTCATGTCAGAAATGAACTCACTGCAAACACCACATATGGTAAAAGACGTTTCCAAGCAATTAAAAAGATTGATCAGCATATCTCCCTTGGAGGCATTTTTGACATTTCAACTGAAATTCCCCCAACAACATCAGAAGAATGATCTTTAACTAGAAATGGGTGATCACAGGCTTGAAACAGGCGCAAAATCATTAAAAGAATATTTGCATAATTTTGCATAACAGTACTAGCAGCAGCATATCCCTGCAGTGTACAAGCGTGTTATTTCAAGATTATGTTCAAGCAGAGAAATCAAGTTCAAAATATCTCATTTCACCCATAAAACAAGGTCAAAGTCCATGTGGAAAAGCCAGAAAACAATTTTCATCCAAAAACTGCACCCGTCAAACAAATCCTTAATTGCACATGTTGTCATAGAAACAATTGAGTAAGAAACTAAGCTAAAAACAATGACAGGACAATTTAGTAAGAAACTGAGCTATAACTAGACTTCATTATGTTCCTGATTTCTTATCTAGTAATAATAACATAAACCATTTTTCCAAAATTAAGCATGGTGTGCTTGAGAGTTGAGACGCATATAGCCTTATAGGACACACACTCTCTTTCTTTCCAAATTAATCATACTTTAATAAACTAAAGCCATGCATGCCAACTAATAGTTAGAACTCAAAATCATGATTAGTTTAGTTACATCATAGCTGTAATTCCAGGTTTAGCGTTTCTTCTTCCTCAGAATTATTAGAAACTGCAGAAAACAATTCTTCTTTCTTCTTCTTCAGCTAATTCTCATAGGTTTCCTTCTATTTCAAGCTTAGCTCATGCCATGGTTCAAGAGAGACTTGATCAAATGATAAAATCAGATCAAAGAGAGAGAGAAACCAAGCATCATCACCATCGTCGTCGTCATCATCAGCATCAAAATCTATAGAAGCCAATAGAAAGAGATTATGATGAAGAAGGTGGAGGAGGAACTAAGTTTGTGGTGATGATGGCTATGGAGAAGAGTTCTTATGATCCAAGAGAGGATTTTAGAGAGTCCATGGTGGAGATGATAATGACAAATAGTTTCTCTACAATGGAGGAAAACTAGAAAAGTATAAACAAATGATCCTCTATTTTTCTTCTTGCCCATTTACTACAGTGAAGGAATAAATGACAATCGATGGAAAGACTCCCATAACAAAATAAAACAAATAAATCTGTAACAACAATTAAAAATGATTCAATGATTTATCATAATCACTTGAATATTAAAAAACACTCTCACAAGATTTTTATCAAACACTTGATAGGTAATAACACATGAATATATAAGATTGGCCACAATAGGATAAGAAAAAAGATTTTGCAGCACAAACCAAGAAATTATGAGCTGAATATATTCTCAAAGTTGAGGGGAATGAGCATAATAGAAAACGCAAATCACACTTTGAGGAAGCTAGTGAGAAATGAGCAATGAGGAAGAGAAACCGAACGAAGAAGAACAAAAGGAGAATAGAAGTAAGGATAGAAGAACAAAATGAGCTAGAGGTAAGTTTCCTTACTTCTATTATTTTTTGATTTCAACATTTTAACAAACATGTAAAACGAAAAACATGTAATAATAAGTCACTTGAATCCATACTAGCTGTAAATTCGGTAAAAACTCACATATTTACAAGCCTAATTTAAGATTTCAAATTTTTTTAACTTACGGAAAATCGTGTGAGTTTACTTTTAATCTCATGTTAATTTTTTATTTGACCATATTTAATTAATTTTTATATAGATTTTGTAGAACATTTTTTAATGAGTTTGACAAAAATATGAATATTAGTATATATAATATAAATTAATTAGATTTACAATATTTTCAAGCCAATTTGTGGTTATTTTTGCATTTTTGTTTAATTATTAAGTAAAAAATTGTATTTATTAATAAAAATAAATTGAACATTTTTTCGCAAGTTAATTTAAAACTTACGAACTTGAAGCCTTTGGTTACAATGTTTCAATATTTTTTACCATAAACACTTAAGATTTTCCTTTTGAACTGATAACCAAATCTCTTGGTGCCGGAGGTGTTGGCCGCCGAAAGAGCGGCGGCGGCCTGTAGGGAGGGAGAGTTGGGGAGGAGGGACGTAGGAGGAGGTGAAGGAGAGAAGAGTGAGGTGTAGTGGACTTAATAATAATTATATGATTCTTTGAGTTCTCTCAGTATTAAAGTCTCTTCTTTAGGACTGAAGTGCAAATACCCCTTTGAGAATTAGGGTTCAGATGTCATGCTGAATTTCATTACTATGCTGAGTGTCTAGCCACGACATTTAATAAAGGTGAGACCCACGCTTAGACTAACGTCTCTTTGCCTCTACTTAACAGTGGAGTTAAATTTGTCCCATTTCGATTTACAATGTACGGTTTTGCCCATTAAATTTAGGGTGTCTTAGTTGTTCCATTTAAAATTTACGGTAACTAGTTTTGCACCTTCACCCTTTAAATATAATCGATTGTTTTTAATTGTATATTTATAATTTGTTATGTATGTGTGTGTGTGTTTATGTGTGTGCGTGCGCGCCCCTGTTAGCAGAAGTAGAATGTTGTCACTACTCGAACACATTAGTGAGACAGAAATATATGGGGAATGGCTAAATAAAAAGTAGGCAAGTTCCCTGAAAGAAAAAAAATACTTTCACACTAGAGTATTATATCACTTGAACTCTATCTAACTAAAACACAACAACTTAGCTTATTTCAATCGTACTTGCCTGAAAAAATTTACAATTTACTTGTTTTTCTTCTAAAAACTTCTTTCTTTTCCTATACTCTCCAAAGTACATCTATTGGTACCCAATTACACGTTTTCCAAGTCAATGAAGACTATATATAAGTCTTTTCTTCTACTTCGATACTCTTCCATCATCCCTCTTAGTAAATAAATTGTTTTTATTTTGGATTTTCCTGGAATGAACACAAACTATCTCTCAGCAATATTAGTCTCCAATCTTAACCTATCGTCAATCACCTTTACCCATAGTTTCATTTTATGACTCATAAGTTTGATTCCCCTATAATTTGCACAATTCTGTATATCTCCTTTATTTTTATAAATAGTAACTACGATATTTTTTTCTCCAATAATCAGACACAATTAACGTTGACGTGTCAGCTCATTTAGCACCATCAAGTCCTAGCTAGTCAAACTACAAGGACCATTTGTTTAAACATAATGAAACTTGAAAGACCAAAACCTCTTCTTTGAAACTATAGAGATTAAAACCAAAATTGATGCAGACTATAAGGACTAAAACTTCCACTTTTAATCTACTGGGACTAAAACCAAAATTGCACCACATTATAGAGATCAAAAGTTAGTTTAACCCGATAAAGTAATTTGTTAGTCCTTTAACTTGAAAATTGTGTTATTAGTCATTTCAAATTTGGGTCAAAGATGGTTTTGGTCATTTGACCATGCACAAAGTCATTATTTAGTCCCTTAAATTTTAAAAGGAAAAAGCCTAAAAACTCACTTTAGACTTTTTTGAAATGATTAATAATAACATCATTTTGGCGGTAGGACGGGGAGAGAGGAAGCGAAGACGCACAAAGCTATCACTCAGCCGAGCCGAAACTCTCCATGTCTCAATACAAATCTCACTCTTCAATGCTTGTGTTTTAGAATCTTACTAATTTCACTCGGTATTAGAATCTCACTCTCTTTTTTTCTCTACAATACAGTTGGAATCTCACCCTCTACAAACACTCAAGAAGACTCTCTCTCGTTAAGAATATCATGTTAGAATCTCTTCATCTGATCATACATCTATTGTAAAAATAATTATATGAGAATGAATGATTCAGTGTCTTGAATTATGTATTTTTAATAATTATGTATTTATCTGAACAAGTTTTTACCAATTAATTTGATAATATTTTGTTTAACCTGCTCATATCTTATATTAATCTTCTCAATTAATTTAAATAATCAATACTCTATATTCATACATTTATTTAATTTTAGACACAACACAATTTTAATAATAATAAATTTTGATTCAAAATAAGAATAATAAATTAAATTGTGTTGTGTATGATACCAAATATCAAGTATAATATAATACGCATGTCTAATAATACGCTAATGTTATCAAAATTTGATCCATATCGCTCAAATATCCTATGCATATTAGTTTTTTTTATAACATATCCTATGCATGTTAAGATGGTGACGATGATGGTGAGGTTTGAGAGTGAATGGAAGGAAATGAGAAGTGAAGATGAAGAAGAATGAAGAAGATGAAGAATGAAGAAGACGACAGATTTTAGAATGAACAGGAGGAGGAAGTGTATAAGGGCATTTGCGTCTTTTCTCATAATTTGGTAATGTGAGTTAAGTTCCAATAACTCAATTTGTCCTTTTGACAATTTAACAACATCAATTGTCCTTTTAGCAATTGGGAAGACTTTATTTGTCTTTTTCCCAATAAAATACCACATCAATTTGCCTTTAGAAAAAAAACAAAATCAATTCTTACATATCGCATGTATAACTTAGTTATTATGTAATTTTCTTGTAAATTTAACTCTATTTTAATCATGTATCTATTATTTTATTATTAGCCCCTTTAACATTTTTCTGTCGTGTTTATGTGGTTTCTTCTTTCTACGAGGTTAATTTAGTTTTACTTGATTTTTAATCAAGCCTTTGTAGTTTTACGTTACTATTAGGAAAAAAACTATATAGACCTAATTTAACTTGGGATTTTATAATATGAAATTAACTGCTTGTTGGTCCCTGTGAAACATACAATGATAGCTCACATTGATATGACTAACTCCTCTTCCATCGAGAGTATTTCTTGGGATTTGATGTTTCAAACATATGTTCTTATTCTTATGTAGCATGCTTGCTTATCAGATAAATCAACTGCTTATTGGTGATGACCTAATTTATAAAGGAAAAAACTTACCTCAAGTACTTGACCTTAATTACATCCATTACCCAATAAGAATTTGACACATGTCCAACTAAACTCATACACAACTAACACATGGAGGAGAGAGAAAAGAAGGAGAAAGTGGTGTGGGTTAGTTGGACATGTGTCTAATTCTTATTGGCTTAATGGATGTAATTGAGGTCAAGTACTTGAGGTAAGTTTTTTCCATTTATAAATTGGGGCAACCCTTCAAAGACTAGGGCCTTAAAAGTACCTGCCAAAAAACATTTTCCTTGCTTGAATAGTTGGGCTCAGGATCATCCTAGCTTGATTATCAATTATACATTATTTTTAAATTTTTTCATAAAAAAAATATTAAAGTAATAAAATCAGTATCATCAACATAATACAAATTTTAAGTTACAAGTTAAACACCATTAACAAGCAACAAACACTAACAAAATATCAACTAAATAAGACACAAAGTAAACTAAGCAACCATAGAAGCTAAAAAGCAACTTTGCCACCATTGTAATCATTACCATTATTAACCATAAAATAGGTATTGGGATTTTTACCTTTAATTAATTGTTATATTAGGGTTTAAGGGGTCTCCCGTGAAGCACAATTCTCTTTTGATACCTCCAAAATCCAAATCCAACTATTTAAGAGGTAACTCCTATCAATCTCGAATTTTTTTTTTTTGGCCAACCTATCAATCTCGAATTACTAGTTCTAAAGAAAATATCCTTTTATAATGTGAATTTCCCATGACATGAGAATGAGATCACATATTCACATATGGGTTTTGTTGCAGTAATGAATCCAAACTGAAAATCAAAGTGAATATTTGACAAAAATCTTAAAAATGAAGATTATGTTGGGTATGCACTAAAGATTTAGTCAATGAGGGGCATATAATAAATAGCTAGTGTGACATGATAGAAGCAGAAGCCCACAGTGCCAACTGTAAAATGTGTTTGATGTTTTTCTTTTTGTTTGACAAAACAATGTTCCAACGCGTGCGTGACGACGAACCTCCCACGCACCTTCCTTCTTCGCCCACCAAAAAGGGGTCCCATCCTCATCTCACAACCACACACACGCTCACAGCCCATATAGTACATGCATCTTCACAACGTCATTTCCTAGTCAGATTCTTGGACCATCACATCGTCACACACTTATCTTCTTTCGATTCTATTCCATGCTAATCCGATAACAATAGGAAATAAAGATAAACTTCAAACTTTCAAGTCATTCACTAATTTTTTCTTTTTTTAATACCATTCATTAATTACTATGAGAGCAAATAAAAACAAGCAAGAGTTGTGGAAAAATGTTCTAAAGGGTTTGCAGCTCATCGAAGTTATAGTAATCGAAATTGTTTCAATTGGTAAGAGATTTATTATAATTTTCGTCGTTGAGTTCAGATATTAGTATATTACCTTTTTTTTCGCCAAAGATCTATATTAGTATATTCCCTTAGACGGAAAACATTGCTACTTCTGTTTGGAAGTTATTTTGGAGAATAGTTTTTTAAAAAATAAAGCTAAAACAACTCTTTTGAAGTATAAATTTTGGATAATAGTTTTTTTTAAAAAAAGATAAAAAAAAAAACTTTTGACAAAACTTAGATTTTCGCTCAAACCTATATTTTCTATTAAAAAAACTATTATAGAAACACTGGGATTATTTATCTCTTAATTAAAACTTAGGTTTTGGCATAAAAAAGTTATTCTAAAAAAACTGAAAGTAAACCTAACTTTTTGAAAGTGTGCCAAGCATGATATATTTCTAGCATGATATATTTCTATTGAGCTAACATTATAGTCATCACATGGTCCTCTAAATCACATCCATTATTAAATTTCGTATTTATATTTTCAAAGGCAGGCCTCCAAATTTGACCTTAAAATATGCCCTTCAGATCTTTCCTAAAGCAATCTTTATTTTCCCTCCATTAAACAATAAATAAAGCTTTATAAGCAAAGATGCCTTCAAAAGCTTATTTATGTATTCAAAGATTGCAAGATGAAATTAAACTGTACACTAATAAGCACACGCAACATCATCTTCATCATATCCTGGTCTTCCTCTGAAATTTAATCAATAGGCATCACCTGGGACACAGGCCACCCACAAAAAAATAATCAATTTACAACATCAGATTCCAGATATTAATCCTCAACTTCCTCCAAATTACAATTACAAACGGAGGATTCTGAGTGACAAAACAAACGACAGTTACAGACTCCATACTCATGATATAACATGTTAAGAAACCTAAGGACACAAGAGAGAAAGTATTGGCTTTCTCTATTCCTCCTCCTGTAAATACCCTATCTCCTCTCTTATTCTTCAAAATGACAAAAACCACATGGATCTCACCATCTCAATGTTGTTACATGACATGACACCTTAACTCATGAACAAGGACTCTCCAATAATACATCTCTATATACATATAGTACAACTAACATTTTTTTTAATTTACCACATCTCTCTCTCTCTCTTTTCCCACAAAATCTACTCTTGGAATGGTAGGAAAATTTTTTTTGACATCTACCTTCTTTAATTTCCTCAGTTTCATATGTTGATGAGGCTTTTTTTGGATTTTCATGTGTTGATTTTATGCTACAGCAGAGATGCTGCAATTTCGCCTATCTCTGCTGAGGCAATCAAAGCCTTCAATCCTAACAGCAGCAGGCTTATGGCCAAAGCTCATACGAACACAGCTTCTTGCTGAGGAAGAAGAAGCTGATGGTGAAGATGGCATCACTGTGAATGGATTAAAATTCCCATTACTAAATTGCTCGTCTTGGATCACAGGGTTTGATGCCCTGCTCGGTGGAGATCCACAAAAATACGCAGGTGGTGAAAACCCCACTTGGCCCCCAGATCTGTCAGGGTAACTCTCCTGAAAAAAAAAATAACATAAAAAATTAAAAATCAATTCTAAAAATCAGATCTTAACACAAAGTTCATAGCTGTATTTAACTATATGGTTTAATACCTTAGGGAGAATGATATCTAGAAGGTCAGCCCCAACAAGTGCTGATGGATCTTCCATGTCAGACTGATAGCTGATTTGTGATGAAATAATAGCACAAAGTTAGGACTTTTAATAGTGAATAATAATAAAACTCAATTTTTTTTGTTAGTTGTAAAGAATAAGGAAAAGGAAATTGAGGATTTACTTGAATATTGGGCGTCTCAGTGGTCTGATGTGGTCATTCATGGTTGATACGTTGAAGTGACCCAAGCGACGAGGTTTTGGACACACCATAGATTCCTTCCTCATCTCCTCACAGCTAGTCCAGGCGTTTTGTTGGTTCCTGCAGCTATTCATATCTCTTTCTTTTTCTAAATCTCAAGAGATCTACACAAGTCAACGCCTGTAACACCAAAAAAAAAACACTTCAACCTTAAAAGCAGCTCACAAATACAACAGAAACCTAAGCTCTAAACAGAACCACACCATGATATGACCCAAAGATTAAATCTTTCTTGAAAATAACTCAAAATATTATCTGGGGTTTCAACTATCCAGATCCCCCACAAGATAAATAAAACAAAAAGAAGAAAGATTGTGAAAAGGAAAGTACCTGAGCTGCCTCAGAGAGAACTCTGAGAAGAGAAGATGAAGAAGAAGAAGAATGAGCAAAGGAAAATTCTGGGGTTGAAGTAAAAATCAAGTACAAAGAAAGAGAGAGGTTGTTAGGAGAAGTCTAGGAAGGTATGGCACCGTATTCATAGATGAGGGAAGAGAAAGAAAGGGAGTGATGACCAAGAGGGGAGGGAGGCTAGTGTGTGGTGAGGTGTAGGATAAGGATGTGCGACCGCGATTGTGGGCCGTTGGATGTGTGGGGGTGGCTTAGGATTCTGTGAGGAAGGGAGATGTGGGATTGGGTAGACTTTATTCGGTGATGGGGATGGAGAGAGAGAGAGGGTGTGATCCACATGGTGGCCGCATCTCATGTCGTGGCCTTGCTTTTGAGGTGTTTTCACGGTTTTGCCCCTTTCTCATCTTGAAAGCGACATGCCTCCCTCTTTGTCCGCCTCTGTCCTTACTTTGTACGGGTAATCACAGGCATGGTCTGCTTATCTATCATATATAAGCAATCAATCAACTTGCTCACAACCCACTCTTTTTATAAATTATAAATTATAAATTATAATACTATAGAACTTAGTTTAAAATTTCAGTTTAAAATCTAGCAAGTTGATGTGAGTGCAAGTACTCTCATTCCTTAAGCAAGTGGTTGGGGGTTCGATTCCTAGCCCTTGTGAATGAAGCAAATTCATAGGTCAGCTGTCTAGCCCCTATATGAAACTTCACATCAGAACATCGAGAGATTAGTTGCACTGACACGCGAATAGGGATACCCTTTGGAACCAAAAAAATTTCAACTTAATTATATGGCATATAGCCTTCTAATTCATTACAATGAGAGGGGTTCTCCTTTTTTTTCCAAGGTATCCCTACCGGTCTATTAAGTGGGACTAATCTCTCGCTGTTCTGAAGTCCATATAGGGAGTAGACAGCTTACATATGAATTTGCTCCATTTATAAAGGTTAGGGATTGAACCTCCAACCACGTGCTTAAAGGATGAGAGTACTTACTAGTTACCACTCACGCCAACCACATGGTTGAATGGGGTTCTCCTAAAATGCATGGGGTTCAGGTTTCTAGCTCTGTTAAACTTATTTGACCTCTTTTTTAAAAATTTTAAAAAATCAAATAAAACATATACAGTATACCACATATTTTCTTTGGTTTCTAAATAAAACATATTTACTTAACTTAATTACATTAAATAAATTTTTTAAATGAGAAAATTAATTTCAGGTCACGCAAGACACATAATATTGAAAACGTCTCAACAATTGACCAAATTAAAGTAGGGTCTGAAGGGACAGTACTTTAATTATGTTATAAAACAAAAAGACTCTTATACTCTTTTTGTTAAATTAAAAAAGCAAAGTAAAAAAAGGATATAATAGTCTTTTTGTATTGTAACATAATTAAAGGAATGTCCCTTGAGACCCTATTTTAATTTGGTTAATTATTAGGACCTTTCCAACATTATATGTCTTGAGTGGGACATGAAGAACAAACTAACATCCCCAAATAAATTATTTAGTCAATAATAATGGGTAGTTTTATTGGCAAAAAAAAATCATAAACTTTTTTTATTTAAAAGGTACATAAATGTGGTTTACATTAACCGTGGAAGTGCTACCATTTTTCTCAACTAAAGATTGACATGAAAACCGTTAATTTTCTTCCAAATGCGCATTTAACACCATAAACAAGGGTAGTAACTATGTAAATATATCGATAAAGTTTTCTTCCAAATGCGCATTTATTCATTTAACACCATAAACAAACTCTACATGTAAAAGTACATATGATCTATCATCAGTATTCACTACAAGAAAAGAGTAGGCTAGTCACGTGTCCTATGTGGCGCATGGGGTAAGAGTGACAAAACAATCTTTGTTTGTCACGTATGACTTCCCCCAAACGTGACACACACTGGATTTGCTTATGTTTGTGGCGTATGGACATGTTTGCGCGCGACAAAAGAATATATTTATTCATTTTTCATTTCTTTCATGGTTTGTCACGTAATAAAAACGCAGCAAAGTAAATTCATGCGTGACACATGCATATAAACACCTTTTTTTAATATAAGTGTTCTACAATAATTCATAAATGAGACACTTAATTATACATATCTAATAATAACATCTAATAATCCTTATCAAAGATTGGAAATCGAACTTTCATGATCATCCACCTTATTTGCTTTTCTTCCTCAGACAAGTGCTCAAATGTAGGCCCATTTAAATAGTCATTATATGGTAACATGTTCAAGTCAATATCATAATGATCAGAGCGTAGTGACACCTTGCTGCCTGAATGATCCCCAACTTCTTTGGTCTTTGGCGTCATCAAAGCTTCTTCTGGCGGCTTGTTCAAGTCAACTGTCAGACATAAGGTCTCTCCTTGTTTTACTTTATTTTGGAGGTCCACCGGTGGCAAAATCTTGTTCTGTGGCAGTTCTTCATGCTTCTTCCCACTGAAAATCCTTTGTCGCCTAATAACAGAAGATTCTGCTATAGGCTCATACCCTTGATCTTCAATGTCTTGGACTATCCAATGTGAATAATTGTCAGTGTCATCGTTTCCATCGTAGTGATCCATACCGCAAGAGAAGCAATTGTGATGAATCATCGCCCTGCTTTTATAAGTAAAAACCAAACTGTCCCTCCTCGTACCACGAGGAGAGTTATGTGACGCATGGAAATGGCCATGCGTCACATAACCCACCTCGAGAGGTGGGTCATGTAACGTATGGCCCTGCCATACGCTACATAACCCACATGTGGGTTATGTAACGTATGGCAGGGTCATACGTCACATACCCCACCTCTCGAGGTGGGTGATGTCACGTATGGCCCTGTCATAAGTGACATAAGTCACATAACCCACCTCGAGGTGGGTTATGTCACGTATGGTGCTGGCCATACGTTATATAACCCACCTCGAGAGGTGGGTTATGTAGCGTATGACCATGACCATACGCCACAACATGCATGGGTTCTATGTTTGGGACCACTATAAATACACACTAAAGTTGGCTTTTACTACCTAATTCGAAACACTCGGGACCACTACAGATAAATGGTGTTACATGTGCGTGACAAAATTTGCTCTATCTCTCTCTCTATAAATATACAGTAACATGGATTTCTTTGGTGACAACAGCGAGGATCTAAACAGGCAAAGACAAGTAGTTCAAGGTGGTGGTCAGGAGGGCAACCCTTTTGGTTTTCCAAGTTATCAATCACCATATTCTTGGCAACCGGTGGATGCAGACAATCAGGCAATGTATCAGGATTATATAGAAAGGGAATGGGCCACACAGCAAGCGGCGACCGGAGTAGTTATTAACGAACCGACAAATGATGACGTCTACCGGCCACAAGTCGAAGCTGTGCCACAAGATTATGAACAACACGGTAACATGGGGGGGCCTAAGCAACAGGAAGATGAGGAGAGACGAGAACAAGAGGAAGATGAGGAAGAAAGTGAGGAGGAAGAAGAAGAGCCAGATCAAAACATTCCAAAGAAGAAAAGGTCTAGTAAGATAAAATACGAGGTTGATGTAATAGGTAAATAAATATTTCAGCCTTATATACATCAATTAATACGTGTAAATATTGTTTGTGGCATTATCGCTAACTTTATAGCCTTTTGCAGATGCTGAGGGGAGAATGTATAAAAGGAAGCTAACGATACAAGACACATGGAATTTGGAGAGCAGGTACAGAATAATTGCTCCATTCAATGAAAGAGGGCAACCCATTTTGCAAGGAGGTGATCTGTTGAACAAATTCTTGTCGCAAGTTGCAAAAATGTGGTGTGGCTTCCAATTGACGCTAAGTCATGGAAGGACATTAGTTATGAAAACAAAACAGCCTTGTGGCAAGACTACGTCATGGTAAGAGTTTCACGGTCCTTACAAACATTATTTTGTCGCAATATAATACAAGTAGTACATTCAATAATTTGTTCCTTGTAGCCCAAATTTCAACCGGATGGTGTAGACCCGGATGGAGCAAAGTACTACGGCCTTCAGAAGATGAACAGTGCTTGGAAGAGTTTTCGGGTTTTTGGGTTTTCGGGTTATGTGTCTTTTTATGTGTGTTTTCGGGTCCGCTGCGACGTCTCCCTCCTCCTCATTGTCTTCCGTAATGTACCTTGACTCATTACACCACTTACACGCCTTCCTATCTGCATCATCTCCAATGTACAACATGCAATCATTTGGACATGCGTCTATCTTTTGATAATCCAACCCAATTTTACTAATTATCTTTTTTGCTTCATAAAAAGATGGCGTTATCTCCGCATATGGAAATGCATCATGCCACATTTCAAGAATCAGAGAAGTTGCTGTATCACTGACTTTGTGTAAACACTTTATGTGATACATTTTAGTTAAAAAGGATAATTTAGAGTAATTTATGCATCCAGGATATCAGGGCTTATCTGATTCTTCAAGCAGTTCAAAGAAGTCATGTGCTTCGCGCCCAGTGTCACATGTTGCTCCATCAACATCTCCATCATCGGCATCCGCGTGACCTTGAACACCAAAGGCGTCGCGAAGCGCATCTACAAAAGGATTGTTCTCTTCTTCATTATCATCACCTGACGGACTGCTCCTCCCGAACTTCCAGGGAACAAATCCATTGACATTTCTGGTTTCTCCCCGTGTAGATACCAAAACTTGTAATCTGTCTTAAACCCCTTTACAATCAAGTGCTCCTTAACAGTTCCTGGCAAATGCCATCTGTTTAGCTTACACTTTCGACACGGACAGATGATTTCTCCGTTGACAGCTCCATGTGTTTGTGCAAATTGTAGGAAAATCTCAACGTCATCTAAGTACACGGTAGTCGTGCGTGGAAATGTGATCCATGACTTATCCATATGAAAAGAAATTGCCCACTCTCTCTCAATATTGTGATACGCAAATGGAACTGGCCGCGTTTATATATATATATATTGCAATGCGTTTCATATGGGTAACTATATGTGGCGTATGGCTCATACGCGACATACTAGACACAACATTATTCTCACATGCGTGACATTGTGTTTCATGCGTTACAAAACGTCCCATGCGCCACATATATCATGCGCCACAAAATGTTCATGCGTGACATTTAATGCATGTTTAATATGGTCATACGCCACATGTCTCCATGCGTGACATATTTCATACGTGACAAGTAGTTCATGCGCCACACAGTGTTCAATGGCCAAATGTATTCATATGCCACATGTCTTCATGCGTGACATAATTTCATACGTGACAAGAAAGTTTGCCGCCAACCATCCCCTATATAAACTCACTTCTAAAATCTCCATATTCACCTCATTTCATTTATTTCCTTTACCATCTCCATCTTTCTTCCTACCCACTATCATTATTTCTTCACCTAAGGTAATGGCCAACTTGCATTTACACATTTTCTACAATTAATTTCATCTACTATTCTTTCACTTTCTTTACTCTACTAACTAATGTTCTTAGTCTATTATTAAATGAATTATGTTAATCTTGTTATTTCTTTTTGTAGGTTACTTTCAACGTTTGGCTAGCTAAAGTTGGGACAAAAGACTCATTGACTATTTAGTAACACAATAAAGTGCTAAATTCCAAAAAAGGACCCCTAAAAATTATACATATTACAATAAAATTAATTGATTTGGGTAACTATTTAGTAACACAATAAAGTGCCAAATTCCAATAAAGGACCCCCAAAAAGTTATACATATTACAATAAAAACATTTTAGAACCAGAAAAATAAAATTAAAATTTGATTTGGGTAAAAATTTAAATTTCCCGCCAGTGCATAAAAAAATTTGAACTTCCCTACTTATGTCGCGTATGAATGCTGATGTGGCATTATTGTATGCGCCACATACAATCAAGAGCATGTTAAAATGTCATATCTTATGTCACACATATGTATGTCATGCATGGGCACCAACTTTTATAAAAAAGTATGTCGCGTATGGTGTATATCGCGTTTGGATCAGGTCCATACGCGACATAACCACCTCATTTTTTGTGTCACGTATGGCGCTATTTTGTGGCGTTTATTTTAGCTTGTCACGTCATGTTTTGTGGCGTTTGGTTCACACGTGACATACCTGTATTGTCTCGAAATTCAACGCCACAAACCCCTAATTTCATACGCCACTAGGCTATGTTTTTCTTGTAGTGATTGTTCTTAGAACAAAAGAGAGACCGAGGAAGGTGAAACGAAGCAGTTGATTGCCATGGAAAGCTTCAACAACTTGTCATCTTCTCTTCAATGCAGGCGCGACAACAATGAGGAGAAATCACCAATGGGTTCGGAGGGGAGATTATCATTTGGCATGAGTTTGAATAAGTCATAGTTGAAGGGAGAGACTGAACCACCAACTCGTCGTCTTTAACACTTTTATTTGGTCAAAAGCATGAGTCGTCAGACATTCAACACTGATGAATCATAATACTGTTGTGTTTTTGACGTCGTGGAATGATTATATAGGTACTATTTTGCAAATGAAGAGTACGCTATGTTAATAACGAACCTTTTAGAATGATCATAGTTTATTTTTGCAAAGAAGAATATGTTGGACCTTTCAGAATATAGTGATTATAGTTATTTTTACGCTTGAGATTTGCTTGGGTAGTTGGGTATTGTTTGGTGTAAGCGTACGTGTGTTTGGAAAAAAAGTTATGTGTACATTTGCACCCTTGCAAATTTTTTTTGAGACCCTCTGAGTCATTAATTATCTACATCTGTAAACGTTAATAATGTCGATCACGTACACATTTGAGAAATTTTAATGGCTGTATTTTTACATTAATCCAATTGTAAAAAATCCGGTTTCTAACTTAACAAAATCCTGATGAAGCCCTTCAAGCATAGATTCCGTTATAACTTATAATTGTTGTTGTTGTTAATTTGTTTTGCCAAACAGACCTAAAACAGTGATGTGAGAAAAGTCCAAAGTCATCCCTAAAAAAAGGAATAAATAAAAGGAGGGATATATAAAAATATTTGATTCCAAAGAATAAAAGATATAAAGCTCTCCGAATTTTCGGAATAGATGGAGATGTGCAGAATATCGAAGTGTGGGCATTCATTGGGCATTTATTTTTTTTTTTCCATTCAATTTTAATTCCTATAAGTCCAAGTTGGTAGGGACATTTCCATTTGCTTTAATTTGATATGTTCCGTGGCCCGGCCCTCTTATACTATTCTAGCCTTGGAGGAAACGATTAAGATGAGCAAACTCATAAGTTTAATTAAATTAAGCTTGTGATAGGAATACAAATTCAGATTGTAAACTAAAATCATTAAGTCATAAGAAATATAAAAACGATAATAATTAAAATTAAATATATTTTAAATATGAATAGTAGATATTAAATACACATCAACATTTTTATTGTGTCAAGTTAAATGAAGAAATTCATCTAAAGATCATAAACAAAATTATAGAATATGGTCAAGTGAATTGTATATAGACTTAAAAATTGTGAATTTGGCTAAGTTAGGTCATAATATGTATGTTGTAGGACATAGCAAGAACATTTTATAATCGAAAAAAAATATGAATTTGTTGTGTGCACTCATGAATTTGATGTGTTAAGTGTTAGTTTAATAGATCTTACAAATAATATGAGTTTCATTAATATGTGGCAAGATTTGTTGAGGACATTTTTTATCAGAAAAGATTTGTTAAGGACATTAAAACAGTAAAATTGGAATGTCAACTCATAAACTTGACAATAATGGATACGAGACTCTATAGATCAAACCGATAAATAAGTTACATTAAAGCATTTATATTTACCATTTTTAAACTAATCCAATGGACTCATAACATGATACATTAATAATGGATATATACAAGGCTCCGTTGATCAAACTGGAAAGATTAAAAGAAACAAAAAAAATTATTGAAACATTTATATTTACTGTAGTTTTTAATTAACTAATCCAATGGACTCATAACATGGGTTATGATACAGTACTATCTCCATTCCTAAATACTCCCTTCGGTCCCTAATGTAAGAGCTAGCCGTAAAAAAACGCTTCTTAAGAAAACATGTGAATGTTAGTTGGGTGTCTGGAGTTAATGTTTCTTTTCCAAAATTGCCCATATTTATTATGGTACTTTTAAGAGAGAGAAATACATAAGCATTAATAAATATGAAAGAGAGTTAGGGGTAAAGTAGGAAAAAATGCATTAAATGAGGAGAGAATATGGGGTGAGCTCTTACATTAGGGACCAAAACCATTCAAATTTTGGGCTCTTACATTAGGGACCGGAGGGAGTATATCATTTGCTTGGAAAGGTGTGTTTTTTCCCCAATAGTAGTCATCTTTCTATTTTCCCCTCATTTTCCAAAGCAAAACTAATAAATGAATAAGAGAGAGATATCATAGGAATTAATGTATGTGATTGGGTTGTCCTGATACTATGTTGTAATTTTTGCAACTCAACTAAAATTTTTAATCTAATCAAATTAAGTGAGTATATATTGTATTTAAGGATGGAGAAAGTGTGTAATTTCATGATACACATAATTAATTATTTCAAGAGATCATATTACATAAACTACATTATATATATAGGCAGTAGAACATTTACATCGTTTCTTGTATACTCTATAACTGATAACATATCGTGGATTAATTTTCTCTGATGTATAGATCGGATAAATGACGGGTAAATGGCATAGTGATTTCATCAATTAACAACACTAACATTTAAATATAATTTAATATTAATACACAACTAAGGTAATGAAATTAACCCATCATTAGCAATGATAATAAGAGATGGGGGTAATGAACGAAAAACATGCATAATATGAACATTCTTTTGTCGAATAAGGAGCAAACCATGATTGAATTGAGCAATTTGAGATCCAAAGATATGTAGTATATGACTTTTAATAAGTCATCTTGTTCAGTTCGACAAAAGAAAAAAGTCATCTTGAGAATTGATATTGCGATGTTTTAATATCATTAAAGAACCGAACCGAACCGAACCCCAACCTTGGAGGAAGAAATATGCATGTGATCATCCATCTATATGTAGATTACTACATTTCTTTGATTATTGATCTCAGAAATTTAAATTTGATTTTTTTAAAAGCTAGAAGTGCGTGCCGCAACTTTATTCTCACCAATATTCCACTCACTTAAGCATTCTCTTTCAAAAATATACTCCCTCCGGTCCCTAATGTAAGAGCTAGCCGTAAAAAAAAACGCTTCTTAAGAAAACATGTGAATGTTAGTTGGGTGTCTGGAGTTAATGCTTCTTTTCCAAAATTGCCCATATTTATTATGGTATTTTTAAGAGAGAAATACATAAACATTAATAAATATGAAAGAGAGTTAGGGGTAAAGTATGAAAAAATGCATTAAATGAGGAGAGAATATGGGGTGAACTCTTACATTAGGGACCAAAACCATTCAAATTTTGGGCTCTTACATTAGGGACCGGAGGGAGTATATACTACCATAAAGTCGCCAAATAGTTACATAAACTGATAAGGGTACATACTACTATTAATCTAATTTAACTCGTGTCTCTGTTTGAATCTAGACAGGCAGCTGTGTTAAAACTTATGTGGTGGGTATATTGCTTATGGAAGGTGAAGTGTGTCACCCTCCAAGGCTCCATTCCGATAAAGCTACCCTATTACCAGCAGCTTGGATATCCAGAGTAACTTTTACATCTCACGAGAGACATAAGTTCTTAATATATTTACAGTGTTCGATCTGTACAAAATGAATTCTCTACGAAACCATGCGCTATAGGTCATCAGAATAAACAAACATGTTATCATTCTAGTTCTAGTTTTAGAAAAAGGGGGTTAGGATACAAAATTAATTATGTCTCACTCTTTTTCACCCAATCACATGACGTCTAAAAGTGTTAACTGGATTCCTCCACCAACAGATAACATGCTGCACATGAACCGCTGCTTTCTTTTCAATAGGTTTGGTTTACTTGCAGGACAGAATTAAATAAGGCGACAAGTAAGCCCCCATAAAGGGTTTTAATTTAACCAATAAAGCTAACCTAAAGGCCTTCCAAGAGAATCTCTAATATTGAAATACCTTTCCTTATTGCCTACTTGGTACCAGAGGAGTGAATGGAGAGAAGATTCGTTGACTTAAAATTACAGAAATTTGAGAAGTAATGTTAAAATTTTTTAATTAATATATATTACTTTTTCATTTAAGATTTCATATCCACACTTCTTCAATTTTCAAAAATTCAACCCACAAAATTTTCCCTCTCCTCCCACCCAAATCACTCATGACAAACAGGCTAGTGTTCTTAAAAGAATTATTATAAACAATTTATATATTACTTCGTTGTTTTCTCCATTTAGCCATTATCCTTTTCATACAAATTTTTTTTACAAGTTAGTTCATGAGGGCTCATCATTTTCAGTACACGCCTATATAGATTGCTCATTAATAAAGTCATCATATCCACAACTTAGTTCGAACCTACAATCTACAGCCATGTAAGCGGTAATTCGAACCTTTTATTACCTCTACAAATATTTATAGACTTAAGCTGTTGAATTTGAGCAAATTTCGTATCTTAAGATATCCCAACCAACTGCCATGTATTTACCTTTCTTGATATGGGCCCATTAAAAAGCCCATTGTTTATTAAGTTTTGTACTTCCATATGATTTGAGTGTTATATAACGAGCTCAATAACTGGGTCAATCTATATGGGCTTCAACGGTCACTGACTCATTCACTTCATTCAGATTTCTTACCGATTTGATTGTGCATATAATGTTAGAAGTGTTAATACAACTTTTAATCCTTCAACATTTATTTAATTTTGGTTTTGTTCCCTAAACTTTAAATAAGTCAATTTGGTGTTGGAACTACAACTTTAGATTGGTGGTTTTTATATCTCAACTTTGTGTCATTTATAATCATTTATACATGATTCTTCAATTTTTATTTGTTTGTAATTCAAGGGCCAAAACCAAAATAGTCAAAAAAATGAAGGATTAAAACCATCAATTTTAATATCTAGGGACCAGAATAAAAAAAGGATCAAAAGTCAAATGATTAAAACCATCGATCTCAAAGTTCAGGGGTCAAAACTAAAATTGACAAAAACTTCAAGAAAACACATTACAAATATATTTTGGGGCGGTAGTAGAGAAGCTCCTTTTTTTGGTAATGATGATTTTTTATTACGTTTTTTTCATGCCACATAAAGATTTTGTTTCGGATGGGCCTACTTTTCTTTGAAATAAGTCGATCTGAAAAAGCTTCTTATTTTTTTGCGGGAGTTCCGCAAAAGTTTTTAATAGCAATAGTCACGAGTTTATTACATTTTTTTAGGGCGCACAAATGACTGACAGGACCGAGCTAACTATATGCCCAGGCCCTGTCCTAAATAATTGTCATGCCAAATTTTTTGGCCCGAGGCCCGGTCATGTCTTGTTTGGCCCGACATTGAGATCGGGTCAGACATGACCACCGGGCCATATGACGAACCGTGATGGTTATGAGAAGCACAAAAGGAGAGAAACTCAAACCCAATTTCAGACTGATAAAAAAACCCAATTTCACATAGAACAAATCTTATCATCAATAGTAATTGAGAAACATCAATGGAATGATAAATATAATGAGTCTAAATTTTTACATTACTATAATGCTACATAGAAATACTTATCTTCAATTACATTCAGATTATATAGCTATACATTCAGTTTATATGCTAAATGAATGTTGAATGGAATTACATTCAGATCTGTTCTTCTCAGTGAAAGCAGACACAATACACCACATCATATGCTAATGGAACCTTTTCTTTTTCTTCGTCTGACTAGTAAAAATGAACTACCTCCTTCAATTAAATTATGTAAACAAAAATAAAGGAAGTAGACATAGATCTTGTATTAAACAAATAAAATAGTTTTTAATTAAAATATTAATAAATAATCGGGCCGGGCCGCCTAATTAGTCATGAAGCATATGTTCTTGTCTTGTTCTACCCGATGGTCAGGTCAGTCATATCCTAATAGGATTGGTTTCAGGCTACTTCGTGACGGACCATTTTTGCATAGAACCGGGTCGGGTCATGACGGGCCAATCGGGCCACCGGGCTTTTGTGCAGCCCTACATTTTTTGTAGAGATAAACTTTGGGTATAGAGTACATGGACCAACAAGAGTTGTTGTTTGTAAGGGCTTGGTTTCTTAACATGAGTTTTTAAGTATGTGTTTAACTAAAGCGGACTACAAAGTCTTTTGGGACTTTATGATAATTTTGGAATGTTTTGGGACTCTTTAGTAATTTGCCTTGCTAGGGACTACTATGCAAATTTCCCTTAAAAGGCCTTCAAATAAACCGAAAAATACTCGAAATTGCTACAATTGAATAGTCAATATAAAAAATATTTTTTATATTCCTCATTATAAGATCTAGTTGACTTTTTAAGAAAATTGTAAGGAAAATGAATACTTTACATATAAATTGATTTTTTTTAAACAAGTTTAATTGATGTATAGGGGAAAATGACAGAAAAATGTCACTTGAATTTCATTTGGACAAATAAGGGTCTCCAATTGCAACTTAGACAAATAAGGGTCAGTGCACTATTTGTCCAAACGAAATGTTGGCCAAATTCCCTTTATGCCCTTCAACATCTATATGTCTCAAAACTGAAACTTTGTTTAATTAAAGCATACCCTCTCATTTTCTTTTTGCTGGGCATCATCTTCTTCTTCTTGCTTGCCACGTCCATGCCCACCACCACCACCTTCCTTGCTGCCGCCATGCCCACCACCACCTTCCTTGCCGCCGCCACGCCCACCACCACCACACCCACTTTCGCCGAACCAAACATCACCACACCCACCACCATCGAACCTACCGCCACATGTAACATCCCATATTTTTATTACTTAGAAATAAATTGTATTTGAGATATTTAAATATTATTTAAGATTGGAGTAGGAAAAAAAATATTAAAATTTGTTTCAAAACTTTAAATGATAATAATATTTTCATTTGTGGATGACTATTATATCAAGAGGCAAATGAAAATAATTAAAATGAAATTAATGTACACACAAGTTGTGCATACTCTTTTATTTAAAAGAAAAAGGACCCAAATTCTAAATAGTCCAATTAGGAAAACCTAGACTACACCACCTATATAATCTTTTTTTTTTCTCTCAGTCTCTTCTTCCTCTCCCCCTCATATGTACCCTCCCTTCCATCAACAACAAAATCACCTCATATGTAGTCTCCCTTCCATCAACAACAAAATCACCTCATATGTAACCTCCCTTCCATTAACAACAAAATCAGGTGCAATATGTTGTCTTTTCCTTTCCTCTACTTCTAAAGTGAGATATAAGATAGTGTAATATATCATTTTTTTTCCTCTCACACATATGGTGTAATTAGCTATGAAATTCTTATGCCATTGCTGCTGATTTTATTATTGTTAAATGTCTTTATTTTTCTCCACAATATAATCATTCCCAGACTTTACCCTTTTTAATTTACGTAATAAATTTTAAAATAACCTTTGTAGCTTGTCTTTTATTTACAAAGTAAATATATGTGTTTATTTGTTTTGTCCAACAAATCGTTGGTTTCTTTTCTTTTGATTACGTTTTCTTATTTTGGTTACAACAAATCATGGTTTATTATATTTTCCCAACTATTTCATTTTTCTTATGTTTATTTAACATCCTATAAATAAATATATATAATATTTAAACTTTGATATACACAATCAACTAACCTTTTCGATTTGAACAGCATATATGCAGTTTTTTTTTATTTTTATTCATATTCAGTTTTGATTAATATTTATTAATATTTTAAAAAAAATGGGCACATATATAAATATAATAGAAATATTTCTAATTTATATATACACATATGCTCTCTCTTTCTTTTTATTATGGCTATTAGAGTGGGATTCACCGTCAAATTTGTTCAATTTCATATATTTATCTTTACACCATGCCCATTTTGTTCTTTCATTCACGGTCCAGATTTAATTTTATTTGTATATACCCAAAAATGTTAATTTTTATACACTATTGGCATATTCCTTTGGTCCAAACTCTTTCCTTAGGTAATGTTATAATTACTGAACATATATATTGTTAAAAAAAACAACGAAAGAGCATTACACATAGTCACACACACAACTATCTATATATTTTCTTTCTTGTGTGGTGGGTATGTACATATTTTATATATGTTGCTTAAACTGAACAAAAATTTAAATAAATGAAATGTATTGTTTAGTAATAATTTATCTAAGAATATATATATATATATATATATATATATATATAGGGTAGTTTAAGGTGCAATTGTTTTTAGAATACATTTTAGGAAGTGTTGAGTAGAATATTGATAGATATTTATATTGGTGATATTGTAGACTTTTAGTAGGAGCTTTGGAGTGCCTTTAATTGTGTGATTACATGTGAATAAAGAGCAACAGGTAACTCTGGAAAAATTCCGATGAATACTTGCAAATATGTGTATAGTTATATTATAAATAATTATAATTTGTTTAAATTATGTGAGGTATAATCCTTTTAAGCATGCTTGCTTTTTATCTATATTATGTCAGATGTATGTTGGTTTGTCCCTTTTCAAGCATGCTTATATGTAATGATACAGTTTACTTGTCAGTTGAACCTCTGTGAAGCATGATTATATATGTTATGAGTGATCATGGGATTGCAACGTGGTTATGGTATCATGAATTGGAATTTGATATGGTTTTGAAATTGGATATAATTGTCATAGCATTTGCATTCATGGTGATGGGATAGAATTTAGAGGGGAGAAGATCTGTATGGTGAATTTTATTACCACGTGGTATGCCACCACTCGGTGCACAGTGGATGGTAGTGGTACTTGTCAGGGCCCTTTCTTCTATGTCTTCCTTTGCCAGGGATTGCATGGAAGTTATGGGACATGTGACGCCTCCTTATATTTGTTCTTTTAAGGAGGGGAGTCATAGTCCATGCTTGAGCTCTGTACCTTTGGCAGGGTATATCTCAAGTAATGGTGAGCTTGGGACAATCTAGTTAATTAGATATGTTTCTGTTTGGACTATGTGTTAGCCTATGGCTCCTGTCAGCGGAATAAGGGTGGAGGCGGTATAAGGGAGGCATGCATGATACATTCTTTAATGTCATGAGTAAATTATCTCTGTTTATGTTTGAGTAATGTAATATGTGCGTAATTGGAGACCATAAATTATTTTGTGATATAATTATTTGTAAAATAATTGTACATGATTTGTTGGTGTATGTTAGATGCTTTCAATAGTTACTGAGATGTCGATCTCACCCCATTATTAACATTTTTAGGTGAAAGATATAATAACAAGCAAGGGAAGACACTTGAGAAGTAAGCACGTTTATTTTATATTTATTTTGTCATTGACCTCAACCTTTAATGTTTTAGTTTGTTTTTATTTTATATTTATTTATTTTGTTTTTATTTTAAAAAGGTCTATCATCAACTTTTAAATTTGTCATTTTGACTTGAGACTTTTGGAGTGTAAATGTAATTTTATATAAATTGTATATGATTTTGTTAGGGTGTTACACCACACCCACTGCAAGCTTCATCATCGATGATGGAAAATGAAGACAAAAGAGCATTCATCATCATTGCAACAAGAAGGGACGTCGGTGAGCCGCCGGTGAGCTTCGACTGAAGAAAAAGATGAAGAGTTCATAGAGCTTGAAGATCACCTCATCGGTGTGGCTTTGCTGCCGGTGCGCCGCCTCCGGTGTTTCGTCTTAGATTTCTAATGCAAGTTTTAAAACTCAGATGGTGTGTGGTGGAGCATCGGAGCAGTCGCCGTGAGGTGGTGGAGCGCCGGAGCCGACGCCGGCTTGGTGGTGAAGAAGGTTGGTGAAGAGACGAGAATGGTGTGTGTCTGAGACTTGAAGTGAGGAAGGAAGTAAGGAGATGAAGAATCATCAATGAGATTGGAACTTGGGTCGCCCTCGCGGTGCGGTGGTGGGGCGGCAGTCGCTTTATATGTTGTGTTTGGTTGATGAAGAATGAGAAGCCATGGGTGTAGCTTGCGTTGGATGAAGGAGATGATGACAAATTTCATTTTGTTTGAGTGCTTTGTGTTCTTTCTTTCATTAAGGGTATAAAGAGAATTTGGCCAACATTTCATTTTGGACAAATAGGGGATTATCCAATATTTGTCAAGTTGAAATTGGAGACTCCCATAATTGTCCAAGTTGAAATTGGAGACCCTTATTTGTCCAAATGAAATTCAAGTAGCATTTTTCTTTCATTTTCCCTATAAGGTAACATATGATTTAATAATATACAAATTATATTATTAAATGAGTTATCCAGTTCTTTTAATCTCTCCAGAAAAAAGGCAAGTTAATCTTTTATATATATATATATATATATATATATATATATATATATATATATATATATATATATATATTCATTCATTCAGGAAGTGGGGTAGTTTAGCATACAAAGTAAGATTATTTAGCTTTCTTAAAAAGCAATTCAATTTAAGTTTAAAACTTTTCCCAAAAAAATTGTATTTGTCTTTTGTTCCTATATTTTCAAAAATACCATTGAAATAAGTAAAAAAGTGCACAATAAAAATTTTTCCATAGCCATGTGAAATATGCTTAAGAAGACATAAAAAATAACAGGCATAGAGAAATCCTATTATCAATTATTTATTTGTGAACTAACCTAAGTTAGTATGAATTTTTTTACTGGTAGCTTTCAAAGTGTGAATCAAACAATAGATTGTAATTCAATTTATAAAATAATTTAAATATCCGTGAATGCACGAAAGTCAAATACTGTGAATTGTTTTTATAAATTTTCTGTTTATTGTTATAAGATGCACCATTTACTAAAATAAATGAAAGAAGGGAGAGTTACCGTAAGAGGTCCTAAAGCACATAATGAAGTCATCACACTATTAGTAACACTATGTATGGACAAGTTCAATGGTAAAAAATGACAAAATATATATTTCATAATCACAAATCTCAATGTTAAAAGTTTATGCGAATGTTTATTATTAAAAAATGCTTACCATTCTAATTGGGAATGCATATTATGTTCTTTGTAATAATTAACGTGTTGTCTAAGAGCCACACAACTAGTTTAGGAATAAGTATTTGTTTAAATAAAAAACATTTGTCTAGATTTATACATTAATATCTGGTTATCAAACATCCCACATTCAGTTGATCCAAGCCCTTGTGGAAAAATGAAAAGAAACATAATCGATCATGTTCATATTTGATTGTAAACCATATAAATAAGAAAATTCACAAATTTAGACCTAAGTACTTAATTTTGTGATAAGTTAATATATTAAAAGTAAATAAATATGAGAATCTCTAATTTGTTTGGAAAGTACAGTAACATTTATATTTTACATTTCATGGTGATCATTATACAGACCTAGCTTTATATAAACATGAAAATGAAGACCTGGCCCACCATCATTCAAAGTAAATGCATTCGTTTATTTCCCTTCTTCACAGAAACAAAGTGAAATATAAACTAACATTCAGGGGAATAAAACAAAAATAAAAAAGAGAGTTTAAAGAAAGAAAACTGATTTATTGTCCAACATTTCTACCGCCTATCACATGTGTTGTTCTGTACTTAATTGTTTATTTCTGCATATACGTGTCTGAATTATTGTTCTTTAAGATTCAACTAAACCCCCCTAATAGATAAAACATATTATTAAAAAGAAAAAGAAAAAGCTAAAGTTAAAAAAAACTAAAGCTACTCCTCTGGTCTTTTATCCTGATGTTCCTTGCTTTGTCTCTGGTCTTTCCCTTTCAATTCAGTGTTCATCTTTTCATCTTTAACTTTGCCTTCCATGGATTTCTGGCTCCAAAACCCATGTTCTCTCTCTACCTCTCTCTTACTTTGATGGTTTATATATAGGTCCCTCCATATTTCCTTTTCTCTTTGCTTTAACCCCAATATCTACAAAAAGCATGTTACGGATATTCCTATCTGTGCATATGACGACTCATGCACATTCATGATCCAGTCATGAAGCAACAAGAATATATATAAGAATAAACAAATTTTAATATAATACGGAGACTGATGGGCCCGTGTCGTCTGATCTCAGTCAATGTGCACCACCAGAAGCAGGAGGAAAGAAAAGTGGTGAGGAATCTCTTTGAAGCTTCCCATCCATCACTCTCACTTTGCTCATCTTCTCCTCACACCAATGTAACTGTTCTTCACTTAAACCATTCATCCTCAAAACCCTAGACACCACTTTTAGATCTATCAATGCCATCACTATCTCCATTTCTTGTTCTTGATCCCTCTTCTGCTTCCTCTTCCTCAGGCATTTACGAGATCGTCTTAGATCCTTCACCTTCGTCTTCTTCTGCATTATATTAATAAATTCCCCAAGTATATATCTATTAATAAAGGATATATAGGCGGTGATGGTGATGTGTTAATTAAGTAATATAATATGTGCATCAATAAGGACTTGCCTTTTGGTTAACTTTCTTCATGAGCTTAAGTAGTGTTGGATCCACCAAGTTTCTTCGGTTTCTCTTAAAGTAGGCTGCTAGGATCTGACATGGCTTCTCTTTATCAGCCTTGAGGAAATTCATGAAAGTCCTGATCCCCTCCTCCATTATAATCAGAAATGATGTTGAGGCTATTCTTGACCCATAAAAATCCTCTCTCTCATCATCCTCCGAATCTTCAAAAGAATAAGTTCACTCATAATCAATTGATTATTCATTTTTATATATGCATGCATATACCACCTTATTCTTAGTTATTCTTCTTCTATGCTTTGATTTTCCTACCATATATAGTATCTGATCTCTACATAAGATTAACTACTACTCTATAATAAGTTATAAATTATAGTGATACTATACTCCATCCTATATATATATCTTGTATACATGAGACATTTCTACATTATATCTCTCATGCATGCATATTGTTTATTATTTTTCTCCAAATTAATTTATCTGGCTCATAAATTCATATATAATTTAGTGATACTCATAAGTATTCAAAATTGATCGTGTTACATGTCAAATACATAAGCTATGATTAGATAATTTATTTATTTCTTATAATCTCCCTCATTTAGATAAATATAAGACATAATCGATTAAGTTAATGACCAACCTCGAAATTCGGGGACAAGAAGCAATTTGGGGGCCAAAAGCCTCATTCTTGCATAGATCTCAGGCCTTCTTCCATGTTCATAAGGTTCGTTCTCAACGTACCTCTGAAGCAAAACTTGAAATTGCTGGAACTGTTGGGCGACGGTGGCGGGACAACCATCTTCATCATCATCAAGACGTGAAGCTTTCTTGGACTTGAAATTCTGGTAATTCCAGTTCAAGGCTTCCCAAGTTAAACAGATTTGTGCCACGTAGGCAGCCTCCAGTTCCCTGTATGGGTTCTGACGTATATGAGCTGGCGTTGCCTTGCTTATGCTTGAAATCTTGTATGCTATTCGCTCTGATATCGATCTCGGTGATACATGGATTGACTTCAATGACTCTGAAACAACAAAATTAAATATGAAAGACATGAAGTCATGACATAATTAATTAAGTTTTGAATGGTGAACAAATTTTAATAAACATTGTAATTTTAGTCATTTCTTTAAATGTCTTTTCACGTGGGAACCACTTATTCTCCTTCCATCTTTCTTTCTTTTTCTTTTAATTTATCTACCGGTGTCCAATGATATATACTTAGTTACTATTAGTCAAATTCGCCTAGATGTAAATCAATAATGAGGAACCCTTCTTACTCCAAGTAATTATATATTGCAACGGAATATTCAAGACTCAAACATGAAGCAAGAACTACTCCTAGTCCGTTCCTCCAAACAGCACTAGGTGATACATGTGTTTTTTTTGGGTCAAATGTGATACAAGTTAACTTTATGTATACCTAAATAAAAGACCTTTGGACGCATTCAATGGACTTATCGCTAACATTGCTTTGTCTTTAAAGTGAAAATTGCATGTAGTTTTATATATATACCCTTCAAAACTTAATTGTTTGAGAGTAAGAAGCACAAAAATAATTGTTAAAACTTATTCATCAAACCAATGAAAAAAGATATGAATAAAATTAAAATACCAGTTTCTTGAAGTTTCTGTGCACTTAGTCTATCTAGGAAGGTCATTTCCTCATCGTACTTCTGGAACATAGTGTAAGACTCCCACTTGGGACAGCTCCTTCTTGATGAAGAAGAGAAAGGGTCCTCTGTCCCTGAATCTCTGCAAATCACCGAGCTTCTCCAGTCTGATGAGCTCTTGGATGTGGACCCCACAGTGCATGAATCTCCATATATCTCTTCTTCCTCCTCCTCTTTTTCTTCCACAATCAGCCTCTTGCTTGTTCTCATATTGGTTGGAGCCAAAACAAAGAACCTGTCATCTTTAATAAAACTAGCCTCCTGCACCTTCTTGTTCTTAATCAGCCTATCACTCACACCTCGATCCTCTGCAAGAAAATAAAAACTTAGTGTTATATGTATGTATATATGCCTGTCACGTAGGGTACGTCCATAGAGAATCATGTGAACAATGATACTAATAATAGAATCTCAGTACCGTCACATGTTTTGTCACTTTCCACCATGTCACTTTCAATAGGAACAGAGTTCAGTACAGAACCACCACCAGAATCATCCGTAGTAACAACTTCTTGTTCATCATGTTCTTGTTCTTGTTCATCATGATGTTCTTCAACAACTTCTTCGGTTTCAAAGTCTGAAACAAGTGGGGACCTATGAACAGACTGGGTTTGATCAGAAGCATAGTGGTTTCCCTCAAATTCTGAGGTATCTTCAATATTATCATCATTATCTTCAGGTAAACTCTCCCTTGGACTTATGAACTGGTCTTCAGATAATGACTGGCGATGATAATGATGACGTGGCTGGTGAACAAACATAAGACCTTGTCCACCGCCAACAATGTCAGCCACCAGATGGTTCTCTCTCTGGTGGCTAGTCCCGTCGTCATCGTAAAAACTATACCTTTCTTCTGCTTCCTCCCCTTCCTCGTCCTCCTCAGAAAACACGTATTCATATTGCTGGTCTCTGCAACATAAATAAGAACCAAAACAAAGTAAGTTATAATTATATTATGAAGGTAAACCCAGAACCCAACTCATCTAAACTTTTTTTAATAAAAAAATATAGTATGAGAATGTGTGTGTATGTATATATATGTGTATGTATATGTAACATGGTGAAGGTGGTCTTGGGGGTACCGGTAGAGGAGGGGGAAGTTGCCGATGAAGTTGAAGAAGCGGAGGAGGAGGGAGAGGGAGAGGAGGAGGAGGAAGAAGGAGGAGGAGGCGTTGTAGAAGAGAGAGAGGAGAGCTTCTTGTTGTTGTTGTTGGTTAGAAGAAGAAGAAGAAAGGAGCATGTTGGTGGTGGGAGATGATGGTGATAATGATGATAAGTGGCTTATTGCTTTGCTCCAAAATGAGCTACAAAGCAACTCCACCATTTGTTCACAAAGTTACTTCCTTCTCTCTAAAAGAAATCTGATTTAATCCCTCTATTAGTGTTGTTGCCAGCCCACAATCATAGACTATATCCGTCGCCTTCATATCTTTTCCCATGTCAACATGGTCCAATTCTTGTGCATGAAATCCCTATTATGCCCCTCTATATTGGCTTCTCTTAGTATGCCCCTCTATATTGGCTTCTCTTTCATAGTTTCATGTACCATTCACCTCTCTTTCTCACTTGCATGTCCCTGCGAGAAAGTTACTCTAGAAACTACCATAACTAAATGGAGTGTTAAACCTAGAGGGTTGGTATAATTGACAAGTACTCGCGTCATTTAATCAAGTGGTTAGGTAATCTATCTCCAACTCTTGAGAATGGAGCAAATTCATAGGTCAACTATATGTCCCCTAAATGAGAGTTCAGATCAGCGAGAGATTAATCTCACTTGACACGCTGTTGGAGATACCCTTGGGAAACAAAAAAAAAATTTGAGGTTATGGTGCGCGGCATCTCTCTCACAAATGACATATGTGCCCTCAATTGTCTTTTTTGCCTCTGAAATCCATATTTATTTTACACTTTATTTTGTTAAAAAAGGTATACCTTTTTAGTTTGGAAAAATTTCTGAAAAATCTTCAATTTCAAAATTTATCACACATGTATGCATGCATTTGAAGTTTGTTCAAGGATCTATGTGTCCAAAACAAGATATTTGCATATAATAATTAAAGAGTGCATATGTTGGAGATAAGTTACACCAACTTGAAAATACGAGTTAATGGGAACTTTAATGGTAAAAAAAGTTGGGCGAATGTGCAAAAATGATACTAAACTTTACATAAAATTGTGTTTCTAATATTAAAGTTTCGCGAGGTGCAAAATGAGTACTCAACTTGATGTTCAGGTGCAAATATAGTATTTTCACTTGAGGGAAATAAAATTTAGATATGAAAAGACTCTTATGCCCCTATTCCTCCTTCATCAAATTTTTATATAATGAGGGGCATAAGAGTCTTTTCATATCTAAATTTTATTTCCCTAAAGTGAAAATACTATATTTGCACTCGGACCCCATGTTGGGTACTATTTTTGCTCATCGCAAAACTTAAGTATTAGAAATGCAATTTAAGGTAAAATTTAGTATCATTTTTGCACCTTCACCCAAAAAAGTTTTCAGTGCTGGAGAATTTTCAAGAATTTATGAAGCGTACTAGCTAGTTCCGGTATAAGGTACAATGTTACTACTTAGACTACAACTTACTTAACACAACTTATAGAGGATGCATTTTCTATCTATAGTGTTACAAATGATCACCAAGAAGGAAGGTGCATCATATCCTCATTTGATGATCTCCAATCAATCGACAATCAATAATATTGTTTGCTGATTATCTTCCTCTCTAAGAAATTAAAGCAATATGTTCTCAATAAGTAACAAATGTTGATTGAGTTAACTCCCACTAATACCTGTCAATTTATTCTATTGAATAATTGATTTTTCTTAATTCTTAATCACATATATATTAAAGTTTTCTATTCTAATCAAATAATCAGGCCCATCAAGGGTTGACCTATAGAGACATAGTCCAACATATCAACAAATCAAATTGCTTTACCAATTTATGTTTTTAATAAAAAAAGTAATGTGATGAGAATATATTGTTCTCATCATATTAATCGCCATGGAGATGTTTTGATTTTAACAATTGTGAATTTGTAATTACTTTTATAAAAAAAAATCTTGTAAATTCAACATATCTGGTAAAGGAAAAAGTATTACCCGAAGATCTATTGGCTTCCAATCTACATTAGAAAATATTTTTTATTTATAAACTCAACGTTCTAGTTTCTAAATTGTTATGCAAATGTCTCTTTATAATAACATTAAATTACTGCAGCTCCAAATTAAAAATATTTTTTAAGCTAGCTTTGCTCTTAAAAGTACTGTTATTACTGATGAGAGAATATTTAGCAGAGTTATATTAGATGGTTTCTTTTCAAGGTACTAGTATCTAAACAAATTGAACCTATTTATAAAAGAAATTTAAAAAACAGAGATAGAAGGAAAGAAGAATCGTATATATTGTAGGGGAATCATTTTTTTCATAATTTTCATCAAAAGAACCTAAACCTTGTTTTGTAGCAAGTTTCCACCTTTTCTTGGCCCAATCAACATATAAGATATTTATAAGCAAAAAAAGAGAGAAACTATCATTCATAAAAGCATGCATACGTACTTATTAAAAAAGAAACTAAAACCATCCTACACGCATAGGTAGACAGAAGAAAGGGCTTTATAAAAGAAGAAACCATAATATCGATAATTTACTGAAAAGGTAAGACTCTCATTGTTTAATTTATAATTAAATGGGACAAACAATGTATATTCAGGAATGCATGAAGTAAAGCGAATTGTTTTCTGAGCTATAACAGTATTCAATTGTAATGTGATGAGTTTGAGTGTATTCTTTACCTACCGATGGAACAAAGAGCCTTTTCAAAAGATGGAGGACGTGGCTCTGTCAATTTGTGACTTCTTTAAGCAATCTTCTATAAATTGATACTTGTCTTTAGCTTGGCTAATAAGATTGCTGATTGCAGAATATATATAAATTTTGTTCATGCAGATTCATTATTATACATAAAAGTAGAGTCGTCTTTCTTGAGTTGGCTCTACTAACCTTTCTCCCCATCATCTTTATCTTTTCAAGTGGGGGAGCTTTGCTCTCGTTGTTGTATGTGTTTATTATCGAAGTCTCCTTCCTCGGTTCCGTCTGTGGTCCATATTTTTCACCGGTGTGCTTTTGCGTTTCTTTCGGTTTCATAATGATTTAGTGACTTGTCTATGAGGAAATAAATCTGCTTGGGATGAAAATAAGAATTTGTTTTACCCAATTTTCATTTTATATATTGGTTTTGTAGGTGCACTTGTTTCCGTGAGATCTCCTCATGGAGGTTTTTCAAAAATCAAATTGATTGATTTATTGTCGATAAGAGGTATGAATCATTTGGGATGGTTCTTCGAACAACCCATTAATCAATGACTTTGACAAATCCTTGGATTTGTATGGTTTTTATATACTAAACTTGAAGCAATTAACATTATTAAGATGCAATAATGTCTAAAATAATTCCCATTTTAGATTATATTTGTTATATATTTAAGGAGTCAATGATGCCTAATCAAAGAGATTTATTTTAATGTTTTGACAAAATATCAAATGGGTGCAAGATTTATAGACTTCATTTTAAAAGTTAGTTGATATTATTATATATATCATCTTCATTTTTCTTGCCCCTCTTCAAATTATCATCATCAGCATCATTTTGGAATTAATTGAAGACATGGGCTTTGTTTGGATATGGGCTATGCACTTTTTGGGCTGCTGGAAATAAAAGAAAAAAGAAAAAGGAGCAACAAGGAGGGAGCTGCACACACACAAGAAAAAAGAATGAATTAAAAAGGAAGCAGAGGACTGACGCGAGAGGTGGAAGGGCGAAAGAATGAAGTGAGAAACAGAGAAGCTAGGACAGAGGGGGTGGCGGCGCACATCCACTTCTTCTATCTTGATCTTTTCTCTTTTTCTTCCATTTATACCATGATTTATCTCTATCTCCTCCTTGTTGGTGCTTCTCTCATGGGAGGTAACTAAACATTTTTTGCTCTTAACAATGTTTTGAGATGACTTGAGTTCACATGGGAGTTTTGTTATTTTCCATTTCTCTTGTATTTATGATTTTCCTAGGTTTAGGTTGGTGATTTACATTGAGATTTCGATTTGGATTACTATGTTTATTTGAGTTTGATTTGTGATTTTGACTTGTAATGAGGGATTTGGACTCAACAATATGTATGGTCATACATATGTTCTTTATAATTCATTAGATATTTCTATTTACTCATGATATTGGTAGATAGTTTGTTGAATTGAATTGTAATTGAACCTAATGCATTGCAATCAATAATCACACTCTAGGGTAATTAATTATGCCTATTTGAATGGGTTCATGACAATAGGTATTAGACTTGTCTGTTGGTGAGATTTGTTAATTTAGGAAACCTAGAGAAAACTCAAAGGTGCTAAAGGGCTTAACAATGCCTGATTGGATGGGGTTCCAACAATTAAGTATTGGACTCATGGGTCTATGAGGTTTGCAATTTAGTGAATTAACACCATAGTGACTCCCCGAATATATCAATTGAGTTAGGATAGTTATTCTCAATAATTTCCCAAGAGCAATTCTATTTTATTTTACCAAATCTTTACTTTTTCTCAATTTTTATTTTCTCTTTTGCATATCACACCTTAGACTAATTTTCATTATTAATCCGAAACAATTTTCCTTATTTCAAACAAGTTTAACATTTAGTTACTAGGTAATTATTTGCATTTTATAGGCTCCTTAGAGAACGATACCCGGGGTAACTTTCGCTTACCTTGAGGTCTTAAAATTTCTTAAAGGACTAAACTCAAGGCACACTACACCGACCACAAATTCGGTGTCCTTCAGACTTTTCTACCCACGAATTCTTATAAAGGGATGATGAAGACGATAGAGTTCTTGCGTGTGACAACTTCCTCTTACCTATGTTTAGTTTTTATAGGGTTTCTTTTTTTTTTTTGCCAATATAGGGTTTCTATTTATTGTCATTTAAATTTTGGTTTTCCACACTTACTTTGTATCACACTTTTACATTTTAATAAAATTATTTATTTGGAAGGAAGCCACCTCGAGTGTAAGTGAAGGTGTGAACAACTAGGGTTTATGTTGGAGTTTGGAAAATATTCACATAAAACCAGCTCACATACAACGTTTAAAGAGGTATACTCCTTCCGGTTCATAATATAAGAGCTCACTATTTGAATGATTTTGGTACAAAATATAAGAGCTCATCTCACATTCACTCCTCATTTAATGTATATTTTTTGTTTTTTCATTTAACGTATTTTTTTCTACTTTACCCCTAACTCTATTTCATATTTATTAATGCTTATGTATTTTTCTCTTAAAAGTATCATAATAAATATGGGCAATATTGAAAAAAATGCATTAACTCCAACGATAGATAGATTTGGGTACCTTTAGACTTCATTATTATTTTTTAGGACTAAAGTGCAAAAATGTCCAAATAATTGTCATGAAGGTGCAAAAACACTCATGTAAAATTTTTTAGAGCAAAACTACCCATCAAATTTCAAAACTGGGGTAAAAGTATATATCACCATTAATTTTTTGACCTTTTTACTCATCATCCTCTAAAGGTTCATCATCACACAAGGGAGACGAAGATGTCATTCGTTTGATGAGAAATATATATTTCTATTTCTATATTTCTATATATATAATCATAAGCTTGCCATGTGTTTTGGTAAATGATGATAAGGCAGAGGATGATGAGTGAAAAAGTCTAAAAATTAATGATGATAGTCACTTTTGCCCCAGTTTTGAAATCTGATGGGTAATTTTGTTCCCAAAAATTTTACATTACTATTTTTTAAGCTTTTTGCTAACATGATTGTATATTTAAATAATTAAAGTTTTTTAATAATGGAGTGGGCTGAGTATTGCATTCACAGGTGCATAAATTCTTAATAAATATAGTTCGTCGTCAATGTCGAGGTTTAGAAGCTTCAATTTAAATGCGTTATAAACAACGAATTCAGTTGAATTCAGGGCAAAGGCTCAAAAATGATACATAACTATTGGTTAAGAAACAAAAATAGTACATAACTATTTCAAGTTACAAAAATTATACCCAACTTTTATCATGCGATCAAAAATGTTATTTTCACTAATATGACAATAATATTAGACATGAAAAGTCCAAAATGCCCTTATAAATTAATAGCCACACAGTAAAAGTTTATTTAATTATAAGGGTATTTTGGACATTTCATGTCTAATATTATTGTCATATTAGTGAAAATATCATTTTTGATCACATGGTAAAAGTTTAGTATCATTTTTGTACCTTGGAATATTTATGTACTATTTTTGTTCCTTATTCAATAGTTATGTATCATTTTTGGGCTTTCGCCCTTGAATTTAATTTGAAGAGTCCATTTCAGTTCTCGTGGAATATGAAATCCAAAAAAGTTCAAAAAAATGTATTTTATGCATGAATTATATAAGAGTGCACACAAATGATAGTGGCGACGTTTCAAAGGATTTAATTCAACTAACTTAATGGTGAAATTTAAAGTACAACTCCTTCACCTTTTAAAAGTTGGTTCATGAACATTCGGTTTAATTTTTTGAACTGAACGTTTGGTTAAATCTAAATTAACTCTTTCTAATTAGGGTAAAGGTGCAAAAATGATACTAAACTTTATTTAAAATTGCGTTTCTAATATTAAAGTTTCGCAGTGTGCAAAAAGAGTACCCAACTTAGGGTCCAAGTGCAAATATAATATTTTCACTTAAGGGAAATAAAATTTGGATATGAAAAAACTCTTATGCCCTTCATTCCTCCATCATTAAATAAAAAATTTAATGAGGGGCATAAAAGTATTTTCGTATCCAAATTTTATTTCCCTCAAGTGAAAATATTATATTTGCACCCGAAGCCTATGTTGGATACTATTTTTGCTCCTCGCGAAACTTTAGTATTAGAAACACAATTTTAGATAAAGTTTAGTATCATTTTTGTACATTCGCCCTTCTAATTAAGAGTAGTAATTTTATTTAACTATTCATATTTTCCTCTTTGGGCCAAACAAATCTTTTCTTTCAGCAAAGTTTTGATGATCTTCTATTTTTAATGTTAACAACGATTAGGTAAGGCCCAAACTGAGACCCCAATACATCTCAATCTAGCCGGTAATTAAGGTGCCTGGGTGTTTTTACAAGTCCAGGTCTCCATGATTAGCTAACTTTGTTAAAACTATCTACGCCTATTTAACTCGAAGAAAACTGTGGACTTCAATTAAAGCCGAAGAAAATAGTTCAAGCTAGTGTGAGTGATAGTAAGAGATCACATTCATTCATTAAGTGAATGATTAAAATTTTATGGGTAAGGGACCTAATCTGGCCCCCAAGTAACCACCAAGGAGCGCTGAGCACCATAAACTAACAACAGGCCCGTATCTGTACTCCAAGTAACCAAGGTGTTTAAAAACTACCCCGGTTGGACGGTCAACAACGTTTGACCGTTACTATGCCTATGTGGCCGCCACGTGGAGACCTGTTTTGCCACTTGGCGCTTTGTCATCGCCACGTAGGATAAGTGTATGTGGGTCCCACATTAAATAAAAAAAAAATCTCCCTCCATCATCATCCGCCCCCCCTCCCCCACCCCCCTTCACCTCCCTCCCTCCCCCTACCACCAGCCCCACCCCCCCTTCACCTCCCTCCCTCCCCCCACCACCCGCCCCACCCCCCCTTCACCTCCCTCCCTCACTTCATGGTGGAGGCAGCTTTGTCGAGAAACTTCCACGTGATAGGCACGTGGTTGTGCCAGCAGATGTGAGAGACCAAACAATCGGCGAGCTCCACGGAGGGCAGGGCAACGCCGGTGGAATTAAGCGCCGAGTTGATGTGGATGGCCCACATGAGAGGATCCGTGTTCTTCTCCTGCGCCGACTTTGTTTGCTCCATCACGAAGTCCAGTATGGTCGCCATGGCAAGAAGAAGACTCAGAATTTGAAGGCGGTGACATTGTTATATACATTCTTTCTTTTCAACTTAAATGAAGGGGGTGGGGCGGGTGGTAGGGGCGAGGTGAGGGGGGTGGTGAAGGGAGGGAGGGAGGTGAAGGGAGGGTGGGGCTGGTGGTGGGGGGAGGTGAAGGGGTGGGGCTGGTGGTGGGGGGAGGGAGGGAGGTGAAGGGGGGGTGGGGGAGGGGGGGGGGCGGATGAAGATGGAGGGAGATTTTTTTTTTTATTTAATGTGGGATCCACATACACTTATCCTACGTGGCAATGACAAGGCGCCAAGTGGCAAAACAGGTCTCCACGTGGCGGCTACATAGGCATAGTAACCGGGGTAATTTTTAAACACCTTGTTTACTTGGAGTACAGATACGGGTCTGTATTTAGTTCAGGGTGCTCAGCGCTCCTTAGTGGTTACTTGGGGGGCCAGATTAGGTCCATTACCCAAATTTTATTAATTTACACCTTTTGAATATGGAAGAAATAATATAGTTAAATTTGATTTATATCCTTTATCTTTCATATTTCAAAGCACATTAGTGTTGGCTATCTGATCTACAAAAGGTATTCTTTATATGCTCATGTCAAATAAATAAAGAAAATATAAGTATTTCCTTTTTAAAACAAAAAAATAAATATAAGGAAAATTAAATGACTGAAAATAGAATTACACAATGTCGTGTGTGTGTGTGCATATGACATTTTGTAAGATGAGGCTAGCAGGGTCACTATATATGACATTTTGTAAGATGTGTGCATATGACATGTCGTGGTGAAGGGAGGGAGGGAGGTGAAGGGAGGGTGGGGCTGGTGGTGGGGGGAGGTGAAGTGGTGGGGCTGGTGGTGGGGGGAGGGAGGGAGGTGAAGGGGGGTGGGGGGAGGGAGGGAGGTGAAGGGGGGGTGGGGCTGGTGGTGGGGGGAGGGAGGGAGGTGAAGGGGGGTGGGGGAGGGGGGGGGGGGGCGGATGAAGATGGAGGGAGAATTTTTTTTTTATTTAATGTGGGATCCACATACACTTATCCTACGTGGCGATGACAAGGCGCCAAGTGGTAAAACAGGTCTCCACGTGGCGGCCACATAGGCATAGTAACCGGGGTAATTTTTAAACACCTTGTTTACTTGGAGTACAGATACGGGCCTGTTGTTAGTTCAGGGTGCTCAGCGCTCCTTGGTGGTTACTTGGGGGGCCAGATTAGGTCCATTACCCAAATTTTATTAATTTACACCTTTTGAATATGGAAGAAATAATATAGTTAAATTTGATTTATATCCTTTATCTTTCATATTTCAAAGCACATTAGTGTTGGCTATCTGATCTACAAAAGGTATTCTTTATATGCTCATGTCAAATAAATAAAGAAAATATAAGTATTTCCTTTTTAAAACAAAAAAATAAATATAAGGAAAATTAAATGACTGAAAATAGAATTACACAATGTCGTGTGTGTGTGTGTGTGCATATGACATTTTGTAAGATGAGGCTAGCAGGGTCACTATATAATGTGGCCAAAATGATTTGATCTTGTATAAATAATATTCCCTTAATATTTTTTGTAAGATGTAGATTAATTGACCCTAAAGACAATAAATATTGAAAAATACAACCTATTTTTTGTATCTCTCTCGAAAAGTATGACAAGGTTTGGTATCTTCAATGCCTCTAATAAATAGTTTTTTCTAAAACAATATTTGTGATTATAATACTTTTTTATTTGTGTTTATAATACTTCTATTTATGGATAGAAAGAGAATTGGGTGTGTACATGAAGAGAATGAGAAAATAAGCAAATGATTATTAATTAATGCAATGAAGTTAACCTATCTACGCTTAATGGTATGGAAAAAAGGAAAAAAAATGACACTTAAAATTTAAGACCAGAGGCTATTAGTGTATCTTATTTTATTATATTTTTTTGATAGCAAAGTGTTTCTTATTTTTTATCCACGACATAGTAGTGTCCTATAAATAACAACAATATATACTTGTAGTAAACGCCAAAAATAATGGAGAAACAAAATAAGCATTTATTCTTTTGTTCATCATGTTCATTATCTTGATTAATTTTGGCTCAAGCTCTTAGCTCACACACACACACACACACTATATGGATCATTTACAGAAATTAAAAGGTTGCTTCTAGAAATGCTATAGATAATTAATTAGTAGTGTAAACTGTAAATGATAGCATGTAAACAAAAAAACACGTGGTGGAGGAGAAATATGCGAAGTTAAGAGTTAGGATTGAAATTTTGGGGAGAACCATTGAAGATAATGAGGAGATAGATGGATGAATGGAGAAAAGAGATACAACTGAATGCTTCCTCTTCAGTATACAGTCTTGTGGGTTGGCCACCATTTTAACCACTCACTGTAACATATTTCGTACCTCATCATTGAATATATATACCAAAAGCGTGTCACATATACATCCATGACATTTGAAACTTCCTCTGTTTATTATTCACTATTATTAATGATCGCATTTTAATAATTAAAAAATTAATCAATGATCTGTTTATTTTACTCTACCCTTCACGTCATCGATCAGTGTCCGATTCTCTCAACTTTTTGATTCACATCATCATCCCTCACTAAGCAATATGAATCCAATCGAAATAGATTAATGTTATTGGACATTCCGGTCATGAATGAAACATATGATGTGACACACATATCAACTTATATTTATAAGTAGAGAATTTATAAGAAAACTTTTAAATTTCACCCCTCTAATATATAAGTCATTCTCAATTTGTTTTATCCATAAGAATCAAACGATAAACGTTAAAACTAGCTATAGTTCATTAACTCTATTTAAAAAATCAATTATTTCTCATCTTCATTTCTACCAAATATACACACTTTAATAATTAAATAAGGGTTAAATATCATACATATTCGCAACAACAGAAGTGTGCAAGATGCATCATATCTATATCGGAAGTATTTTTTAGTTTATTTGTTGTCCATATTTTGTCTCATTCATATATTCATATTGGCCCATTATTACCCATTATTACTGTTAAAAAACTTACGTTGACCGTTTATATTTCACGGTATACAGTGAATATGATATACCATGCACATTGTAATAAAAAAAAGATATACCATGCACATTTTTTAGGCAAAATTAGACAAAAATTATTTATAAGATATATATGATCCACCTTGCCCATTTCTTAGGTAAATAAGACGCTAACCCATTGCATAATACATACCAACATTTGATGAGTGGGTAAAAGGAAAAAATATCGAAAATGCAATTTGTGAATACGAGACAAAAAATGAAAAAGGCTAAATTGGAAAAGAGTGGCTTGCTGATACAGACGATATATTAAAACGATTTAACTATAGCTGAATGCGTGATTAGTAAAAAATAAAATAAAATCAACCTTGAACGCAATAAGACTAATTTGCGCGCGCGCACATACACAAACAAGTTTAGTATATATGTACGAAAACGATTCATAGAGTTTATATATAAAAGATATTAGAATGTTTATTACTAATTATTTTATGATGTATTTTAAAAGTATAATTATTAAAACACTTATTTTGGGCATCTGAAAGTTCTCGATCATTTACTGTACTCTTAGTAATTTATCCCGAAGCATATTCTTTCATTTGTATAAACAAAAAACTTCACATTCTCTAACTAAATATAAGAGGTAGTTGACCTTTTTAGAGAAATTAATTTAGCGAAATGAACCATTAAATTATAATATATTTTGTATATTATTAGATCATTTGTTAGTTTATAAGTCAAATGAACTAGTTTAGAGAAAAAATCTAGAAAAATCACCTTTTAAGTATTTAGTTTTCTTATAATTCTCTAAAAATGTTAATTAGCTCTTATATTTAGGAATGAAGGGATTACATCAACTAGTGGCAATAATTAAAAGGGAAAAGTGTTAAAATAAGTCGGCAGAAGATTTGTGGTGGGTAGAAATGGGTGAAGGTGGTTGGACAGGATCAAGGAAAGAAGGCGAAAATTCATATATGGTGTAGTCAGAGTGACTCAACCTCGAAGAACTCCCTCGTGCAAAATTAATTTCTTCATATATACTTTTATCTACTCAGTTACTAGTATTATATAACACAAACACACAAACATATATATCATATTCAGTAAACCATCTTGCCGGTAGTTTTGGTGTATATATAGTGCTGCTGATAGGTAAAAATATTGGAATACTAACCATGTGGACAAATGAGGAAATTCACCACAACTGAAGATTATTAATGAGTTATTTAATCACAAAGTTAAATTGTCAAAGGAGTTAGATGGGTTTGACAAAGACGCTGGTTAATTGCTGTGGTATTAATACCTGTGATGGGTGTTGTATTAAGCTTACTTGTGGGGATAGATCCAGCTCGGTTCATCAAGACATAATATCGTCTTCTTCATCAAAATAAAGGCTTCCGGCAAGAACAATAATATTATTAATGGAGGAGAATAATCTGCCTCCAGGATTCAGATTCCATCCCACGGATGAAGAGCTAATAAATTATTATCTGACAAGTAAAGTTTCTGATTCTAATGGCTTCACTTGCAAAGCTATAGCTGTGGTTGATCTCAACAAGTCTGAACCTTGGGATCTTCCAGGTAAATTTATATATCCCTTATGAATTATACATCTCTTCTAGGCTATTATTATGAGTTTATAATTATTTATTATAAAATAATATTTTCTCCTTCAATTTGGTCGACCATATTTTGTTCTCGATCCCAATTGGGTATAATAATTAAATTCTTATACTTAATTTCAGATTCATTCCTTTCGAAACAAATAGAAACAAACGGGAAAAGCTAAGTGATCTAGATACCTCTCCTATTCATGTTGTTTTATCTCAAATACATCTATATATAGACACTAAATGACATTATTTAATTTAGACTAACTTTTCATACAATTATGTCTCTTACAAGTTTTGTGTAACCTTCATGAATTTTCTTTTACTTTCAAAATGTCGAGTTAAAAATGTCGAGTTAAAAGCTGCACTACTAAGGTATATTAGTCCAATCCTAAATCCTGATTAAGAAATTAATATCAGGATAATTTCATTTGAATGTATCAAATTAAAGCTAAAATGTACGAGAATTGAAGCAAAAATTTACTACTCAAAAAGCCAAAATCAAAGACATGCAAAACTACTTAAAGAGCTAAATCATATATAGGTTACTGGGCATCCAAGAAATATACGCATTTCTGATAAAGAAAAATAAATATACGCATCAGTAGCAGAATATATTTTAATTAAAAAACCCCTAAAATTATTATAGTGTATAGTTAAAAAATAATATTTTTTAAAAAAAAGCTTACAAAACTAGGAAAATATATACATTCAATCAATATGATTTATAAATAATACCGATTTTACATGATTCGGTTGCAACATTTATTCGATAAACTCTAACTTATTGTCTTCATCACTAACAAAATACTTATATATAACTAAAGGCAAGGCTTCGATGGGAGAGAAGGTATGGTATTTCTTCAGTTTAAGAGATAGGAAATATCCAACAGGACTTAGAACCAACAGAGCTACAGAAGCAGGCTACTGGAAAACCACCGGCAAAGACAAACATATCTTTCACGGCGGCGCATTGGTGGGCTTCAAGAAAACCCTCGTCTTCTACCAAGGGAGAGCTCCTCGTGGCCTCAAATCCAATTGGGTCGTGCATGAATATCGCCTCCACAATAATGTCCCTCATTTTACACCTTCCAAGGTACTTCTTCCCCTTATTCTATACTCCCTCCTGTCTCTAATATAAGACCCAAAATTTGAATGATTTTTGGTCTCTAACATAAGAGCTCATCTCACATTCTCTCCTTTTTTAATGCTTTTTTTCCTACTTTGCCCCAAACTCTCTTTCATATTTATTAATGCTTATATATTTCTCTCTCTTTAAAGTATCATAATAAATATAAGTAATTTCGGAAAGAAGTATTAACTCCAGACACTCAACTAACATTCACATGTTTTCTTAAGAAGAGTTTTTTTTTGCAGCTAACTCTCTCTTATATTAGGGACTGGAGGGAGTATTAAATATATAATCTACTCATCACCTACTTCTACTTTGCGTTGTTTTAAATATGTTGGTTCGAATCATCTTCCTCAATCCCTTCATTCTGTCTAATTGGACTGTTGTTGAATGTGTATCAATAAGAATTATTATAAAAATATGACAGAAATATAGGCATATCGTATACGTGACGATACATTTAGGGTAAGAGGGAGTATTTTTAATTTATTAAATATAACCAACTTATTAGCTCATGGAGCATAAATAACTAAATTGCATATATTTAAGAAATTATTTAATTTAGTTATTTGTAACAAATATGTTTACTTTTTAAAGAATCTTCTTAAATCAAACAATGTTTTTTTTACATTCTAAGGTAAATTTGCCACTTGTTATATTTAAATTTCACACATATTTATAGTTAAAAATTGGGGGGGGGGGAGTCTCCCAACAAATATTTTATCTAGAAAGAGGCGACTTGACTGGTAATATCGTTTGAGTATAAAATTTATTACATTATTCTTTCTAATAAATTTGTTGGTTCAATTCAGGCAAAAAAATTGTTGGAGAAAGTTCATTTAAAATTTTGTATACATAGCATTCTATGCTTAGGTCATTCTGGCTAATAAAATTCTTAATCGTGGACTTTTCCCCAAAAAAAGTTTCCATATAGTGCCATTAAAATTTTGTTAAATGAGAAGAATAACCTAATAAATTTTTATTAAGATGTACTTTGTATATGTTGAATGCGCAAGCAAAATACCAATTTTCTTATTCATGTGTGTCAAAACTAGAGAATAAATTGCATCATAAAATTGCAAGATATATCGATCAACAAATGGCTTAGTTTCATGGGCAGGTGAGCACTAGGTGCTCATAGTATGAGCATGTATTGCGGACTTGGATAGGAATTACCCTATGATAAAACTGTCTTTGTATATGCAGTCAATGAGTGAGCTCTATATGAAAACAAATTATAAATCTAATTAGGAGATCAACAAAGCTAAGTGAAGTGATGTTATATTTAGAATCAATATATATATATATATATATATATATATATATATATATATATATTGAGTTCCGTGTCTAATTCATATATTCAGATAGCAAGAGGGAGTATATATATTGTCAATATGAGATACTCATGGGTTAATAGTAGGAATCTCATCCCTATTATAACTTATAAGTCTACTTAAGAGTGGATTCTTTAGATTCAACATTACCTATGCTACAAGGTGAATTGTTTGCCTTAAAGGTTGTTAATAATTTTGTTTTAATTTTACCATAATTTAATTCTCAATGAAAAAAGAGAAAGACGTGGGGGATGATTTCTAAATGCAGGGGGTAGCTAGGATGAGAAAATTTATTTTCGGAAAAGCTAGCATGGCCAATGAAATGCCTTGCTTTAGCTCGGATTATTATTTTAATAACAGTAAACTTGAAAAAACTTGTTAATACAATTAAGACTTATTTAATTACATATAACCGTCATTACGAAAATGAGTTCATTAAATTGTATGGTATGACTTAAGTATGACTAATGTAAAATTATATTTCATATTGTAGGAAGAATGGGTTGTTTGCAGGGTGTTCCAAAAGAGCATATCAACAGCCAAAAAGCCTCATCAGGAGATCACATCTCCATCCCAGCAGGATTCACCTTGCGATGCAACCTCCTCTATGGTGAATGAATTGGGTGACATGGAACTTACTAATTTTAGATTCACAAACAACATGAATAGTAATAATGATGCGGATCAAAGTAATAATAATATAAACACAAACATGAACTTGAGCAACAATTATTATTGGGCATCATCATCACCTACAGCTGCATTATTAACAGACCAAGTTATTCCGTCTCTTGTTGCATGGCCTAATAATAGCAATAATGCCAATCTGATGACGTCATCAGTGAACTCATTGCTTCTCAAAGCATTGCATCTCAAGAGCTATCATCAGTTGCAACAACAACAAGCTAATAATAATCAATCTGAAGTATCATCATCACCGTATATGTCTTCTCAGGCAGTTCCTAATAACCTTAACGGAGGAGCTATTACCCATCATCATCATGTCATTTCAAATCTCACTGCTTCTCAGCAGCACCAACCTTTCAATATCGACTCCCTTTGGTGAAGCCTTTGCATATGTTCATCATTGCAGCTAACATTTTAATATGTCCAACATCTTTGTTTATAACTTTACAGACACTCACACACATACACACGTGTATGTATGAGTTATTATATTATTACTAGAGAGTTAAAATAGCGAAGTTGTATATCATGATTTAACTCTCTAAGCTACGTATAGTCTAAACGTCATGGAAAATCAGTAGTTAACGTGGTTCAGGTTGAATAATTTTCAGCTGGGAGCCTCTCTCTGTTGTTCTATTCTTACCATATTGAATAAACTGTAAGGTAACCGTACTGTTTCATCAGTTTTTATTTGCGATTTATTCGTGTTATGGTTAATTATTGGTATTTTCGGGAAATATGTTTAGCATAAATGTTAGATGAGCCCTACAAATATAAAAATAACATTTCTTGAAGATACGTAATATAAAAATAATTTTTAATATATTATATATTCAAAATAGTCTTTTATTTTTCCCCAAAGCTATTTTAATTGGTAAATAACATCAAAAAAACTTAGTCAATTTATTATGATAAAAGTGAAAACAAGGATTTAATATTAAAAATGAAGAATTCAAGTGACTTCAATTTGAATTTTAAAATTCTTGGGGGGTTTAACTGTAGTTGAATAAAATCTAGGGGTTTTATAAAATTCGTAATTGGAAGCCATATGTACGTCTTGTATAATCCAACTAGCAATTTCTCTTAAAAAAATAACCGTAAGTTAACAATGTGGACGATGATAAAAGAATGTTTAGGGTGGTTAAATTTAGACTTTAATTAAAATGTAAAAGTCTTATCTATATTTAGTTTATGTACTCTCTTCAGCCCTAATTGTAAAACTACTTTCACTTATTTTTTTTGGAGAAATTAAGGAAAGATAGTTAAATTAGTTAATATTATATGCTATTCCAAATCAAATTATATAAAAACTCGCATTAGGCCCAATGCTAAATTATATAGATAATATGGACAAATATATGAGGCAAAGTGGATAAGGTCTTATAATTATGACCAAATTAATTAAATCTTGAATGTATTCTTATTTTGAGGTCTAGAGGGAGTATATATAATTTATCCAATATGAAAAATATGATTTTATTGTTGGACAAACATTTGTCTTAGACCACTAATAGTAGATCACCATAAATCAGAGACTATAGGAAGAGTAGAGAGCAATATTATTGAATGATGAACAAGAATGAATCTTACGTCACATTATATCAGACCATTATGGTCTACACTACACGGGTGGGATTCTCTCAGAATCCCTTCCCTCATAATCCCTCATTGTCCTCTCACATGTTGGTCATTTAGATTCATCTAAGAGCTCATAATTTATCACTTGTACTATTAAAAATAAAAAAAATGTATCATAATATAAAATAAATGAAAAACTTTTCATTTTTTTATTTTTTAAAACTTTTTAGCATAAAAAATTTCAACTTTCTAGACCTATTTCATTTCAAGAGAAAGATTTATAAGAGATACAGACTTATCCAGTTAATTGTAAAATTTTTACAGTTAACTCTTATTATAAAACTATATCTTTTATAGGTCTTTCTGTTGAAATGATGTAGGTCTAGAGAGTTGAAAATTTTCATTTTAAAAGAGCTAGAAAAAAGTTTCAAGGTTTTTCATTAATTATTTATTACTACCTCCGGTCCTAAATATAGGACCCAATTGACTTTTTTTTGGAGAGATTAAGGTTGTGAAATATGTTATTAGATGATGACATATTTGATATATTTTTAGATAATCCATTAGTTTATAGGTAAAATAAACTAGTTTAAGGGAAAAAAATTAGGTAAATCAATTTATAATTAACTTATTTTGCTTTGTTTTAGGATTTTTCAAAAAAATCAATTAGGTCTTATATTTAGGACTGGAGGGAGTATAATTTATTTTTTTATTTTTAATAGCATGATGATGTGGCCCAGTTGGAGCTCTTGGATTGAGTTTTAACGGTGGAGATTTTGCTTCTGAGGGACGCAGAGGCGCTAGGCTTCTGAGGAAATCAGCATCCACACTACACAAAGGGAAACTAGGTTTTGTTCCCAAGCACAGTTTACTAGGCGAGCCCAGAATCAAGGGCCCGTATTAATATAACCTATACAATTGAATACTATATAACCTATACAATTGTATCCAAGTGTTTGCTCTATTAGTTTCTTCTATTATTTCATCATGTAATAATAGAAGTAAATAATCACTCTTATATATAATGATCAAAGTCTCTCATGGTCCTATTGCACATAATTGATAATACTATCCAGACCCTTTTTAATTATACTATATCAGGGAATCATGTTGGTTCTCAAGTTGGCATAATAAACAATCACAGATTTTCTCATAAACTCAAGAATATCCTATAATAATCTAAATTACACAACTCAAACACATGCAAATCATCAATCCAAAGAGAACAGTCAATCTCAATCCAAACTCATCATTTCAATTATAACCTTATACTTGCAGCCATTTCATAATCACCTACTATCCACTAATATACCATCACTTCCAAAATCAGCTAAACACCAAACAATGAACCAGTCATTTCATACGTACTTGCAGCCATATCCTAATCACCTATCCAGTATCCACCAATGAAACAATCTAATAAACACCAATCAATGAACTAACCACGACAATTTCAGCCGTGAGCACAATAGTCACAATTAATCACTTCACATAAGGGAATTTAATATCAATTTAAAATCAAACTAATTATCAAGTCGATGACAAAATCCAAGGTCAATAGAAAATGATCAAGAACAAGCAACTTAGCACACTAGTTCACAATCAGCCACTACACTCACTGACCAAATTAAAATAACAATTAACAATCATAGTATGTCACTCATCTAAAGCCAATTAATCAATAACAGAATGGTAAATAATAAAGACATTAAAGAAAATTCAAGTAATAACTCATATCAATCATATGAACTTCACACATTTGCAATACCAATAGCATAACTTTATAGGCGAAAGAGAAAAAATTATACTAAACTTTACCCTTAGGAGCGTCTCTAATACTAAGAGTACCCAACTTGGGTTTAGATGTAAACATAGTATTTTCATTTAAGGAAAATAAATTTTAGATAAGAAAAGGCTCTTATACCCCTCATTATATTATTCTCTTCTTCAACCTCCCTCCCTTCACCCACGATTTCCGGCCTCTCACCCACTTGTCGTGGTCGGACGGCGGCGCCGGCCAAGGTGAAGGGAGGGAGGTTGAAGAAGAGAATAATTTAATGAGAGACATAAGAGTTTCATATTTAAATTTTATTTACTTTAAGTGAAAATATTATATTTGCACCTGAACTGCAATTTGGTTACTAATTTTCACCTCGTGAAATTTTAGTATTACAAATACACTTTTAGGTAAAGTTTAATATCATTTTTGCATATTCCCCTAATTTTTTTCACTTGTAATTAAGTTCTAGAGTAAATTACATTACATACTCAACCCTTCATTTAACATCACAATTCACAAGTATACTAACCCGAATAGAGCACCAAGTTCAACATCAACAAATGACGTATCAAACCTTGATCTGAAGATCACTATCACTATCTCTTTTTTACATATAATATTTGTGTAAAAAATAGTAACTGTAATATGCACAATTGGGCCCAAAACTGAAATGAGGAAAAGCCCAGGAGGCCCAATAACTCCACAAATTAATCTGAGTAGCCACCAGGCACCGTTGAGGTGTTTCGTGCGTCACTGAGAATGGCCGGAAAACAACTTTCAGGCGAGGGGTTGTCGGCGAACCTCGCCGGAATGTCGAAGAATCAGCTTTACGACATCATGTCTCAGATGAAGGCATGCCTTTCATTCTCTTTCTTCTTCTTCTTCTTAATTCCTCTTCTTTTGTTTCCTCTAATTATCATTATTATTATTCTCTCTTTTCTTCAGAGCCTAATCGAGCAAAACCAGCATCAAGCGAGGCAGATCCTAATTCAGAACCCCTCGTTAACTAAAGCGCTTTTTCAGGTTCATTTTTCTTTTTCTTTTGTTTTTGTTTTGTTTTACGATTCTATCTTCTAAATTGGGAATTTTGTAGAATTAGGGTTTCTCGTGTTTTTCCCTTGGTGTAGTTTACTTTGGCAATTAATTTCAAGTAGCTATATATAAGGTATTTTTGTATTTAGATATGGAAAGTCTCATATTCTTGAATCTCATATAGGTTATTCCCTAGTACCTTGTGGCAAGAAAATGCACTTATTGTTATGAGACTTGTATACTTGGTCAGCTCAGCTTTATGTCTTTCACATTTCATTCTTGATATAGACAACTTGGTTTATAGACTCTGTTTTTACTTTCTGCTTAATATTTGTGGGATTATGATTTGGATGAGACCATTGATTGGATAAACTTTGTTAGTGTTTTTATTTTGAACCAAGTTTTTTCTGATTTGCTTTTGTTTGATTAGGCTCAAATTATGCTTGGAATGGTGCAGCCCCCTCCACCGGTATGCTTTTTACTTCACAAACATACCATTATCTTCACATGCTTTGGTTCAAGAACATGTACATGATCTATTTTTTGTTTTTAGGTTCCAAAAGTTCAGCCAACAGTCTCACAGAGCAGTCAGCAGCCGGTACAGTTGACGCAACATCCAAACATTCAGCCTGCTCCTTTTAAACCTGGGCAAGGTGGTCCACATGATCAAGCAAGTGTATCTCAAAACCAAATTCCTCCCAGGAAACTCCAAAACCAATCTCCGCTGCCTATCTCATCTGCTGCTATCCCCTCAGCGAGTCATCAATCTCCCATGCCTGTGCATTCCTTGCAGGTGCCACAGCAACCTAAAGGACATCTGGCTCCCCAAGTGCCCCATGTGTCTCTCCCACAATCATCACAACTTCCTAATGTGCCTCCACCCTCTCTTCATTCATCTTCACAGCCCCATCAAACCCAAATTCCAAATGTTTCCACTCAATTACAGCAACCATTGCAGGCACCAGCATTTTCACATATGCCACTGCAATCACCAATGCAATCACAGCCCAGACCATCTTCAGGACCCAACTTTCATCACCAGTATCCCCCACAAATGGGTGCCAATGTAGGTTTTCCACATCCCAGTGGTCCTCACAATCTTCCACAAGGCATGTTTCATGTAAGTTTGTTGAGTACTGCAATTCAGTTTACATGATTTAATAACGTTTTAAATTGTAACAATATCCTTTCATTAATAAAATCTTCAGCCAGGTGCGAAGCCAGCAAGTGTTGGTCCACCATTTCCACAGGGCCTGACTCCAGGTCCAAGTCAACCAGCTACCCAGGTACCTTATCAGGTATGGTTGACCTGCACTTTGAGATTATTTGTTAACATTTTTGTGTTCAGGGATGATTAGGCTAGATGGCTGCTTGAATTCTTGACTTTTTGTGGCTTTTATAGGAGCCATTATGACCCCTCTTTATTCATCGTCGTGTGTAACAAGAATGTGTTTTGGCTGGTCTATTAAGCTGTTTGATTTATCCTTGTTAGACATTAAGATATCTGTTAATGACTATGGTGCTCTTGCGGACAAAGATGCCTGTGGTATTTATTCTATAGAGAGAACATCCATTTTGACATGACTGGGGAGAAGTGAAAGCAACGAGAACAATACATATAAGGCTAATGGGAAGAAGAGAAGAGAAGAATAAAGAGGGCATCCTCCACCTTATCTTATTTTCCTGGATAATTTGAATTGTTTTACTTCAATCTGAAAAAGTTCATAGAGAAAGAGATTTAGCTACTCTACATTAAATTGCTAAAATCTCCCCACACTTGTATTATTATTTGGTTTTTAACTTCTTTGCAATCGACTTACAAAAGGTAGTTCTGAGTCCTGAAAGATTTTAAGAATATTTTAAGATGAATATACCATATTGTTTACTCATCCAAATAATGCATTTTTGGTTTATTTCAGTTTCAGTTTCAGTTTCGCTGATTTATTCTCTTGCTAGTATTTGAACATGACCATTCACCCTCATTGACTCTGGTAGTTTTAAGTCCACAATACTGCACACCTGAGTAACCTTTCCATAGGAGCTGTGTTAGTTATGACAATGTCTATACCTAATTGCCTATTTTTAAAACTTCATGGTCATTCACTCGCAAAATGATGCTTGTTTGACAGGTTGGAGGAGCTGGAAATGTGTTGCCAGTTGATAGAGGGTCTTCTAGGATACCTGGCATCTCTGAAAACATGGCACAGCTTTCTGGTCCGTTGGGACCTCCATCTTTAATTCCTGGTCAGATGGGCATTGGCAATCCGTCTGTTAGACCTCCTGTAAGTGTATATCTGACATTTTTTGGAAGATTATATGTGCTCTCTGTTGATTTGTTTCATGTGCTTATTTTGTAGTTGACCCCTGAGGTGGAGAAGGCGCTACTTCAGCAAGTTATGAGCCTCACACCAGATCAGATAAATCTCTTGCCTCCCGAACAAAGGAACCAAGTGCTTCAGCTGCAACAAATGTTGCGCCAATGAAACCAAGAAAGCTATATATTGAAGAGCAAGAAATGTTCCAGATACAATAAGTGCAAGCTCTTTTGGACTGTTGATCTCCCAATTCACCCATAAGTCTAGAGTAGGAAAAGTTGGTATGTCTAGATTCAAACTGAGTGGCTGTGGTGAAGGGAAGGGTTTCTATATGTGAGCCGACTCGGTTCAATTTGTTGTGACATATCTTAGCTCCAATCTGTCTATAATTTGATTTGCCAGCACTGGATTAATTTGGGGGTCTTTATTTTTTGATTTATTGATTTCATAACTTTAGTATCATGTTGTGGAAGTTGGGTAGCTTGATTTTTTCCTTGGGAAAATTAATTTGAGGTCCCCCACAAGGGACTTGATACTAGAAAAGTCCCAAAAGTTGAAAATATTAATGTAGGGTCTCAAGGGACCTCACTTTAATATATTTGAAAAGTGAAAAGACAGTTTTGCCCCTAGCCTTATTAAAAAAATATCCCACCCTCCTCCTTCTTTCTCCTCTTCCTCTCCCCTTCTTCATCATCTTCAGACCCCCCCCCCCTCTCAGGCAGTGGGGGTTGGAGGGGTAGTAGCAGTGGAGGGGGGAGAAGGAGGAGGAGTGGCTAGGGAGGTGGTGGGGGTTGGAGGCCGGCGGAGGTGAAGATGATGAAGAAGGGGAGAGGAAGAGGAGAGAGAAGGGGGAGGGTGGAGTATTTTTTTATTAAGGCTAGGGACAAAATTGTCTTTTCACTTTTCAAATATATTAAAGTGAGGTCCCATGGGACCCTACATTAATATTTTCATCTTTTGGGACTTTTCTAGTATTAAGTCCCTTGTGGGGGACCTCAAATTAATTTTCCCTTTTTCCTTATTAGATGGATGAAATGATTAAAGCTGATTAATTTTATCCGTAACTGCACGGCATTTTACCACACCGCCTATTGAAGGCTGGGTAGTATGGTTTGGGAATCATTTATTATTATGGCTTGGATTGAAAGAAGGATCTAGAGTATATTATGGCAGAGCCTACTGCCTTCATTAGGGGTGTTCACGGGACAGGATCGGGACACCCTTGTCCCGTGTCCCGTCCCGAAAAAGGCTCGGGACAGGATTTCTGTCTCGTGTCCTGTCCCGTCCCGAACTTGTCCCGTCCCAATCGGGACCGGGACGGGACGGGATCGGGACGGGAAATTCCCGATTATTGGAGGTTGATTTGGATTTGAGGTTTTCCAAGGTGGGGGGCTGTGGGGTAGAAAGAAGAGGCGGCAAGTTGAGAGTTTGAGAGGGAAGAAGAATAGCAAGTTATGATCTCCTTCGTCTTCTTCCGAAACGCCCCCAAATTGAAACTAAAAGAAAAGATGAAACTAAGAGATGAGTGAGATTTTCGGATCTGGGTTACTGGGTTTGTTTGAGAATGAACACAAATGAAGAATGAGAAAAGCCAACGTAGGAAGATGAGTAAAGGCTCAAACTTTAAATGGGTTTTCTTCTTCATTGTTCGTTTTTTTTTAACAAAGAGAGAACAAGTTGAAGGTGTCTGGGAGTAGATGGCGGTGAAGGGTATTAGGTGGATGGGATGAAAGAGAACGCACATGGAGGTAGGACACATATCTTGGGAGTTGGAATGTATGGGAGAGGTCACAGGGAGTGAGGAAGTGAATAAGGAGAGAGGAATATAGATTTTTTTTAATATATATATATATATAATATATTCGGGACGGGACAGGTATCCCGTCCCGAACCCATTTTTTGTCCCGTCCCGAAAATTTCGCTGCGGGACGGGACGGGACAGCCGGGATGGGACGGGACGGGAAATTTCTGAACACCCCTAGCCTTCATGATGAAAAAATGAGTTGCACATGTATGCTCTGATCAGATATTAAAGAGCAGACTTTTATAGCAGGACATTTTGCTCAGTGACATTTTATGGCAGTGCCTACAGTGTTCATGTGAAAATGATAAATATAAATGCATTAAAGTGATTTATTGAGTGATTTTAGTTTCTCCTGAAAAAGCTAACTTGATGCTGTATTCAAGACCCAAAGTATAATAAAAAGGTTAATGCAAACTTAATATAAATACCATCATACCTCAACGGTATAATTCAATCTTTTTGTAGCTGGGGTATAATAATAATGTTTACGGAACATGTATTTATTTTGTTTTTGGTCGAGTACGGAACATGTATTTATGCTATACAGTTTTTTTACATTTTTGGATGAATTCCATTTCCTTTAAATATGAATGGAAAGGATGTAGCGACAATTTTCTGTTTGGATCTTAAAAAAGTACTCATTGGAATCTGGGTGCATGTTATTGAATTTCCAAAAAAAAAATAAGATACAAGTTATTTTTTTAAATAACAATCATTATGAATCAAGAATATTTTTTATGAAGAAAATTGATAGAGTAATTGCTATTTTAATTTATGTTAGCAACAATCAATAAAAACGAACCTGCGTCGTCAAGGCTAGTTGAGAAGAAAAATCTTCATGCTTTGACAATTGGCATCTAGAGTTTTAGAGTATCAAACTTTGAGTAAACCCAATAGCCAACAGTTTCTCCTCTCAAACGGAAGTAATTCCCACAGTAATAATTATTTCGTCGTTTTTAGGTTGGTTAAAGATTTAATGAATACATTATAAAAAAAAGATTTAATGAAAAAAGGATTTATAGTTTATAGTTATTCTATAAAAAGTATTTTATGTATAATTCTAATAACTAAAATTAAGCGCTCCAAAGTCCAAATAAATGGACATTTTAAAAAATATATATACTGGTCTTTCTCTTGTTTTTTTTTCCTGCCAAGCTGCGCAAAAACTGAAAAGTCATTTTTAATATGATTCTAGTCGTTTTCTCATACAAAAAAGGCCATCATTAGCAAAAAGAAAATGTGGGAAATTCATGGTCCATTTTTGGCAGTTTTACAGGCTTACATTTTCTCTCTTAACTCTTATTAATCATGTCACTTAACTTTTTCCGTGCTAAAGAGTGAAGTTATAAGGCGTTGGGTCCCATATTCCTCTAGTTGGCCTAGACTCTTCTGTGGTTCATCAATCCAAATAACTTTTATTTTAGAACTTCCCATTCAATCTCTTAAAAGCGGAAGCTTCGCCAAAAAAAAAAAACATCTACTACTAATATCCCATTCAAAGTCTATCACAATCATTTGTCATATTAAGCTCTTGTCACACTCAACCCTATTAAGCTAGGTTCTGAGTAGACCTAATATTTTTTTGGGGGGTGGGGGTAGGATTTATAACATAGGAAAAGAATTAACCTTATTATATTGTTTGGTTGAGATTACTCAAACAATCGTTTTTTATTGTTTTTTCTAGATAAATAATGTCAATTCTATGTCACAAGGAATTCAATAGACTCAAAACTCAAAATAGTACAGATTCAGAGGATATATGACACTTTCTAATGACATCTTTACCATTAAAGATTAACATTGTTGCATGCTAAGTTCGAATTCATAACCTTGGTTAAGTTAAATCAATGTTCTTATCGGTTGATTTAATCACACTCGACGTTTTAAGCAATCCTCTTTTTAACAATGTTTTTATTGCAAGTGCGCATGTTTCCTCTATCAAAATTTCCATGTTAAAGGCTCATAGCTACCATGTTAGTTGGGCAACTCAAATTTCAATTGCGGATAAAGGTAAGCAGTGAAGTCACTATAGTAACCCAAGGTTCAGAGTAGACATGCTTTGTCCACATCAATTGCTTCCCATAATTTCTTCCTTAGAATGTACTCCCTCAGGTCTCTAATGTAAGAGTTAGCCGTCCAAAAAACGCTTCTTAAGAAAACATGTGAATGTTAGTTGGGTGTCTGGAGTTGATGCTTCTTTTCCAAAATTGCCCATATTTATTATGGTACTTTTAAGAGAGAGAAATACATAAGCATTAATAAATATGAAAGAGAGTTAGGGGTAAAATAGAAAAAAATGAATTAAATAAGGAGAGAATATGGGGTGAGATCTTACATTAGGGACTAAAGCCATTCAAATTTTGGGCTCTTACATTAGGGACCAGAGGAAGTAATTAGGTTTCATCATAGTTGTTAGCAAGCCATAACTTTAGGGTTATTTTCCACATTACTAACCAACACATGAAGTTGAGTAGCTGAGCACTTAACTCGTCATTTAGACAAGTATTTCAATCTAGGTAAATTATCAAAATGTCTCGGGGAAAAGCCCAAGAAGTTTTCAGATGAATATTAGTTAAGCTCAAAGTTAATTCCTACCGACATAGGCCTCCTTATTAATCACAAGCTGACCTATATATGAACAATTTCTTTGATTCATTTATAAGGGATTAAATAAAAAATATTATCTTTGACGGATGATGAAAAAAGTACCAACGATCAAATCATTGTTCGAAAAATTATTATTTTATATTATATCAAGAAGATTCAAATCGTGATATCATCTCACCCCATCACTTTTGTGTCAAGATTATTAAAAACATAAGCTATATTATGGCAAAAAATAGTAAAATAAATGGTATTAAATCTAAAGGGGGTCAAAGGCATTGCAGAGAGACATAAATGAGGAGTTGTTTTTTGTCATAACATAAATGAGGAGTTGAGAAAGTATTAACTACGCTCTCCTAAATATTTAATTCATCAACCAATCCTCTGCCACACACTCTACATTGTGTTCAGTAACCTTCCCACTTCTTTTGAAGCCTTCTCTTCTAGAGTTGTAACTGAACTCTGATCATTCTGTTGCATCTGTTCTTTCTCTTTCACTCTCACATTTCTCACTTCTCACAAAGTAGAGAAATGGAACAAAGCGCTGAAGCAGCAAGAAAAGAAATGAGCAACGAACTTCAAAGCATTCTGCGTTCTAACTTGGATGAGGCTCCTGCTAGGCGTCATGCTCGTGAAGCTTTTAAACATACTCAGTTAGCCCTTGATCACTGCTTATTTCGGGTACCTCTTCCAAGCTATTAAAGATATTTAGTCTCGTATCATGTAGCCGACCCTATTTAGTGGGAATAAAACTTGTTATTGTTTTCATTGCGAGCCAAAAAAAATTCACATATAGAGATGGTCTATTACTATGCTTTCATTTTTCCACTGTTTACAGACATTTGTGTTGAGAGGTCGTTCCGCAATGTGTATGAGTCACCTAAAAGGCTAAAATAATCCAAAACAATCATATTTATGTATAGCTTAAGTGCATGAAATGCAAGATGAGATGTATTGTTATTGTTTATAACTTGTAAACAATGTTTTATTGTTTATAACTTGTAAACAATGTTGATTACTGTAAATGATATGATTTACTTTAATTTAGATGTTATATTATTGATGTTGATTGAGCGTAAAACAAACGATATTTATAGCTTTTTTTCAATTCACGCATTTTGTTGCAGTTCCCAGCAGAAGGTGTGAAGGCGAAAGAGGTAAAGAAATCATAACGCGTGTTCATTTTTGGCTAATTGGCTTGCCTATTAGTATTTTATTTGTGAATTACAATAATTTTGTTTTTCATAAACAGGAGACTAGATGTTCTTTTACACTCTAGCTATCGCTACTATTTCTCTTCTTCTTTCCATCAAAGTCGATAAAACATTAATATTTTCTTGCCAACGTTTTTTGGTCATTACTCAATCACTTTCAAAAGAAAACTTATTCTACATTTCAGTACAATTTCAAATTTTTTATTAAAATAACTTCAGCTCACTGATATACATATTTTGATTTTAACTAGAAATTAAATAGAGGACATTTTTTTAAAAAAAATATCATAGTTCCAAAACAAGAACAGTCCACTATATTACCTTTAGGAATTCACTCTTTTCGGGACGTTGAGAAAGCTGAGGGTTTAGCCAAATGAAAAGGCGTGAAATGAAAAAGCCGGGAGCAAAAATTGCAAAATCAGATATGAATAGTAATTAGTGCAAAACTACAATGCAATAGGATTCTTAACATGATGTTCCTAAATATAAGATCACTTTGGTTAATTTGGGGAGATTAAGGAAGACAATAAAATTACATGATCTTCCTAAAATCCCCTCAATTACTTAACTTTAAAAGGAGGAAGGGCTTTCAATGAAAAGAGGGAATATAAGGGTAGTTTGGGCAAAACTTGAGATAAAATAGGAAGTGATCTTATATTTAGGAACTTATCCACTTCTCCAGAGTGATCTTATATTTAGGAAAGGAGGGAGTATATACGGATAGCTGCGACATATCCTCTAAAAATAACATTCATACAACTTTTTTCATTCCTATAGTAAGTCTGCGTCAAACTCAGGTTAGATACCAAGAGGAGCATATTATATACCTCTCATGTTGAAAATGTAGAGGCATAAGCTGTAGATTGGCTACTAAGTTAAACTAAAATTCTAATTCCTGCCCTCTCTAGCTTATGGTGTCATGGAAGTTTTCAAATGTTTGGTAAATCATTTCAATTATATGCGTACAGGTTTATGAGATGAACTCTAGAGGATTGGAAATATTCACTAAGAGATGGCTCCCAGAAGGATATCCTTTGAAAGCAATTGTTTGTTACTGTCATGGTTATGGAGACACCTGCACGTTCTTCTTTGAAGGCATGTATTAACTACGCTCTTCCAAATTTAGTTTTATGTATCATAAAGTTTAATTGAGGTTTCATTCTATCTTGTATGTGATATTAGGAGTTGCAAGGAAATTAGCGTCATCAGGATATGGGGTTTTTGCAATGGATTACCCTGGTTTTGGTCTCTCAGAAGGTCTTCATGGCTACATTCCTAACTTTGACAATCTGGTTGAAGATGTCAACGAACATTTCTCCAGAATTAAGGGTAAGATTGATTTTATATTTCAAACTTTTTAGCCATCCATATGGGAGACTTCCTAGTCTAGACAATAGTTTATCAATAAACCAGATTACTGGATCGGTTTCATACTAAACTTTGTCTTCCCTCAAGTTCTAAATCACTTCCTCAACTTACTTATAGTGGGTATGTATGACAGAGCAAGAAGAATATAAGAACTTGCCCAGCTTCTTGTTAGGCGAGTCAATGGGAGGAGCCATTGCTCTGAATCTGCACTTCAAACAACCAGCTGCATGGGATGGTGCTGCTCTTATTGCACCTCTCTGCAAGGTATCTCTATGAATTTCAAGCAGAATGAAGATATTTGACTTCAGCGTTTTTTTTTTGTTATGAAGCAAATTCACTAGTGTTCTTGAGTAGTTTGCAGAGGATATGCTTCCGCACTGGTTGTTGAAGCAGATGCTTATTGGTGTTGCCATGGTTTTCCCCAAAACTAAGCTAGTTCCACAAAGGGAAGAAGTAAAAGAGAATATATTTAGAGATAAGAACAAGAGAAAGCTGGTAGGTGTTGATACTTACGAGTTGAAAATAAACATGAGGATGAGCTTAATAAAAATGCAGAAAAAAACTCCATGTCTGTGTTTTTGCTACTAGTATTGCTGTCTTTCGTTTTTTACAATAATTTCAACTGATTTGCGTCAGGCACCCTATAATGTATTACTCTATAAAGATAAGCCAAGGCTAGGAACTGCACTGGAGTTGCTTAAAGCCACACAGGAGATAGAACAACGATTGGAAGAAGTAAACTTTCCCATCTGGTTCCTTCTTTACACCTTTTAATTGTCTCTCTCTTTTTGATGCAATTTTTAAATCTTTTTCTTTCTGTACATGAACATACAACTCATCACACACTAAAATACAACTAAGGACTCTGACACCCCCCCCCCCCCCAAAAAAAAAAGGAAAAAATCAAAGAAAAAAACCAACTATCAAACTGTACATCCAGGGTGGAATCGGAATATCAAATATCATTAGTAGCTTATTTGTTCATGTTTCTAGTGGAACTTATATAGATTATTATTGCTAGGTATCTCTGCCATTGTTGATCATGCATGGAGAGTCTGACATAATAACTGATCCTTCAGCAAGCAAGGCCTTGTACGAAAAAGCTAGAGTTGAGGACAAGAAGTTCTGCCTTTATAAGAATGCTTACCATGATCTTCTTGAAGGTGAACCTGACGAGACTATATACAGCGTGCTTCAAGATATGATATCTTGGCTTGACAAGCATAGCAGCAGGCAAAACAAAAACTGATCACCCTATCAGAATAGTCTGCTGCAAAACAAACCATTACAAAGTATCAGTTTATGTATTTATAAATGCTTAAGTGGTTTACAAACTACAAAGACAGGAAATCAAACATCCTTGCTAGGATAAAAATCCCAGTTATTTGCTTGGCTGTTTATACTTTGGTGTCTAAGTTTTATCAATTCGTGCATTGGTATGAAATGAGACCATGAAATTCAAACTGCGTGGGATCCACGTCCCATCTCTACACCCATCACACCCCACCTTCCACCCCCCGCCCTGCCGGGGGCTCTCTCAAACTCTCACACACAATGCGTTATTTGCATTCACTTTTGTGGATGCAGTGTATGTTGATTGAGAAATGAGACAATGAAACTTATATGCAGCATGAGAAGTTCGTAGTAATGAAATTCTAAGCGAAGCCTTCACATAGCAAGGTTGGTACCTGGTAGCAGCCAATCAATGGTGCGCAGAACAGAGCACAAATCAAAATTTCAGTGCAAATATGTCAAACTGCCTTCACAAGATTCTCATCGTCTTTGAAGCTAGCATATTCAGATCCATCATCTTCCCAAATAGTATCTTCCTCATCATTGAAACCCTTACCTCTATCATAGCAGTCAGAATCTTCATGCTCACTCTGCATATAACATTAGGATAAAGGGCAAGGAAATTGAAATTACAAACCAGTCTCATACTCTAATTAGAACATGGCAAACCCCCCAAGTCATTTGTTAAAAAAATGAAGAAATGAGAGGAAGGTAAAAATACTAGTGCTACAATTGAATTACAATCGCAAGGACTTTATTTATATTTTCACAAAATCATGAAATTTACCCTACACATCATTTATAATAAAAATTAAGACCAGTTCATGCAGACACGGTAGAGAAACCTTGCAACTGATTATAGTATATGTCAAGAATAATTATCATCATCAGTTCATCACGTGCTAATGTGCGGAGAAAAAGCACCGACACAATGTTTGGCAAAAGTGTAGGAAACCATACAAAAAACATAAATATTAGTTGAAAAAGAAAAAGAAATTTGTTGCAGCTAAACTTTGTCATTTTTGCAAAAAATGAGTAGAAGCAATTCCCAGATTTACCATTAGAAGTTTGTTGAACTTCGTAAAATGGAATGTTGGTGAGCAGAAAAACTTGGTTACTCGAGAAAACTCATTTTTCAGAGTCGGCATGGAAGGAGGAAATCAATCAAATATGGAGCTGCAAAGACTGATTATAGGCACTCAAGCCCCAAACTAATGCAACCCAAAATATTTGGTGAGACTGGTTTGTCATTATTCTCAAATAAAGCTTAGATAATATTTTACTGAAAGTGTAGATTGTTGGAAGACAAGAAACTTCTCAACCATCAAACAAAACAAAAACAAAAAATATATTCAAGTTACAAACTTACAAGCTCTCTGTTCATTTGTTCTATAGTTTTCTCCAACTCACTTATATGCTGACTCAGAGCCTGCACGGTAATGCTAGGTTATATGTATCATCGCAGATATATAAAAGGTGATTAGATCAATAATTGTCAATGCAAATTTGGTACCTCATGACGTTGCATGGCTACTGAACGCTTCAATGCCTTTGCTTTAGTAAGAAGATTTCTAGGCCTCAATGTAAATGGCCTTCTATAATTTTTTCCTCGATAATATATCAAAGTAAATCCTTTTTGAACTCTTTCTATTGCTACAAGTATTCCTCCACTCTCATATTCCAGCAACCTTGCTGTGTCTTCAACAAAAGCAAGGGTCTTTTGTTTTGTTATCAACTTTACTAGTTCTCGATGCTTCCAATGCAAATGCATATTCTCCACAACACCATCAAAAACACCATGTACACCTGGAGATTATGGTCAACAAAATGTTAGTATTGCAATGATTAAAAACGGAAAATATAATGCAGAAAAAAATAACACACCAAGAAGCAGGTATGGCTTCATTGTTAAACCAACCCTGCGAAGCATCGCACGTTCTTCATCTGTGATTGTTTCCTGGTCATAATCAGGACCAGCTGGAACCATGGATGCTTCTATTTTAGATAATAACCTTTCTGCTCTATGTTTTTTGGCCTGGGCCTGTACATGCATTTAGAGTGGCGACAAGTATAAAACAAAATAAGTGATGTCATATAAACACAGATATTAGGGTAAATTTATGCCAATATAAACATCTTTGCCCATCCAGGCTTTTAATCTGCATAGTAAAAAGCTTGTTCTACGAAAATATAAAATAGTTACAGCCAGCTGTGCTAGATTTATTAAAGTTAAAAGGCCAAATTTTAATGTCACTAGTTAAAAAAGCCTGAAATGACACAATTTATTGAGGAACATTTTCACCTAGCAATGAACCCAAACTGAGGCCTAATCCACATCTATCATCTTTCTTATATGTGCAACTGCATTCTTGAAGCACAAACTTTAAAAAATAAGTTGACACTTACAACAGCTAGTTTATGTTTAGTTTTTTTCATGAGCTTTATGCTCTTGGCTTTGGCAGCTTCTTCCATCATTTTCTCACGTTCTTCAGCAGATACATCCCTTCCCCAACGAGATTGAGCCTCATAGAACTCAGCCAAAGATCCTGCTTGTGTTATTGCTGCATCTTCCCCTGATGGAATTGCATCATCAGATCCACACCTCACATTCTCTTCAACATCCTGCACCTGATTTACCAATTTCTGTCTTTCAGCCAAAACTGCAGCCACGCTTGTTGGAACAAAGTCCTTCCCACGATATAGTACAATGTAATATTTATTCCTCAACAGCAAACTTCCTCCGGTTAAATTCTGGGTCATAAAGGAAATCGAAACATATTTGAACAACAGATTTAATGCATTACTTATTACTCTTAGGAAATCATTTGTCACTTATCAAACAGCAAATCACAATTAATGCATATCAATATCTCTAATATGATAGAGATTTATCTTCACAATAGCAAAACAACAACAACAACAACAAAGTCTCATTCCACTATGTGGGGTTGGTTACATGAATCATACGACGTCAATGTGCTCTATTATTTACCAACTCTCTGGGTATATTATTCACCAATAGATCTCGTTATATAAGTTTACTGAATGTTCGCCTTGGTCTCCCTATTACTCTTTTAATTGGACTACAAGTTGTTTGGTCCAACCTCCTCATTAGAGCATCTAATTGCTCTCTTTTCATTCTACCATAATCACCGTCTTTAACATGAACAATTGAATCACAATAGGAAAATACAAGATGTAGTATAAACCTTAATTTTTAGTGAAAGGAAATCAACAAAGGGAGCTTGGACAGATCATTTATTTAATTCTGATATCGTGCCACTTGATTCTACTTGCTTTATAGTTTGTCAGATATTTTAAATCAACAGTAATTACTTTTGTCCAGAATGCAAAGAGTCTTTGACTCGATGCAAGTACACTTCACAAATAGTATGTTGTAATATCCTGGAAAATTACAGAGCGAACCTTGAGCTCGTCAGCCATAAGCTTATTGTTTGTATTCTGAATCCCGCGTTTGACAGCAATCTTCGCAACTAAGCTTTTCTCCCAAACCTTAAGAATAGCGCATGCCAGACCTTGATGATTTCTATTTCTCCCTGCATAACCGCCAGCAAAAGATGTTTATCAAAAGCATATAAACACATTACAAAATATGTAGCAAGTTAATAATACCTAATGCAAAATGACAGGGAAGTGACTTTGCCAGTTTCCGTAAATTAGTGAGCTCTGCATTGGTTAGTTGAGGACGCATTCCTGTAGGAAGAAGCCTAAAAGGAGTTTTGTAACCAGGGACAGTAGGAGGAAGTAAATCAGCATCAACAGGAAATATTCCTGTGCCCCACCATTCGACAAAACGAGGACCAAGACCATCAATAAGGCTGTTGTATTCTGCCTCCTCTGCAGTCATTTTTTCAGGCCATATTTGATCCCTCACAACTAGGTTATTCATTTCCGAGGATGAGGTTGCATTGCTATCATCTGCTCTTAGTAAACTGCAATGAGAGACATCTACTGCAAAGAGGCTGTCGCCTTCAATTTCATTGTATTGGTTCCTAGATGTGGGCCCTTCATAATCACAACCGCGGTATACCATCATAAAACTTCCAGACCTCCAAATGACCAATCCTTTAGTTCGGCGCTACCAAATAGTACAAGAAGTCAGTTCTTACATTCATTTCCTAATGCATGTACTCTAATTAGAATGAATTTATTTTGCTCCGCACTAGGGTCAACCATAGATGTATTACAACATACATGACACATAAAGCTTTGGCAAGAAATCAATTACATTACATAATCATATGCAGTGTCTTTCCAAAGAACACCCCTACCAACAGGTTCCAGATTGACAACAAATTGGCATGTTTAAGTCAGAAAACTCTCCGTTGATCACAAAGATTCAAAGTGATGCAAACTTGCATCTAAGTGCAGGTAATTAAATGGATCAAGACATCTAGCACTTTGAAGTAAATATTCCATGATTCAAGAAGTAAAAGTGATAAAGAAATAAAATATACTATTTCTATTCCTAAATACAGGACCTGGTTGACTATATTGGATAATTCTAAATTGATTATAAGCTAACACATAATCTAATAATATACCAAATACATTATAATTAACAACTTATTTCTAAAAAAAAGAAATGAAAAGAGTCTTCTATTTAGTAACCAAGAGAGGAAGTATCCATTTCTAAATATAAGAGCTACTTGACCCTTTTGGAGAATCCTAAGAAAGCTAAATAAGATAATTGAAAATTGATTTTTCTAAATTTAAATCTAAACCAGTTTATTTGACTTATAAGCTAACATATCATCTAATAATACACATATGTTATGATCAGGTGATTCATTTTGCTATCCTAAATCTTAGAATTCTCCAAAAAAGTCAACTAACAAACTAGCAGGAACATAGGGAGTACAAAAGTAGAAACCTCAAGTATGGCATGTGCAGTCTTCATATCCCTGGCAAGAAGCTCATGAAACTTAAGCCTCACCACCTCCACCTTCCTCCACCTATCATGAATCTTGTCCAACACAGGCTGAGTAAGGCCAGCTTTGGGCACACTAATCCTATCCCTACCCTCCATTCCCACTCTCCTCAATCTCCTCAGCTCCTTCTCCTCAATCCTCCTCTCCGCCAACGTCGGCGGACTCGCCTCGCTCTCCTCCACGTCATCATCCTTCTCCTCCCTATGCCATGGAAAAACCACCTCATCATCATCATCATCATCATCATCATCAATGAAATCACTTAATTTCTCCTTTCTAGTTACACACATTGCATCGCTGCCTTCTGCCACGTCATTTCCCTCGTCACCTAACCCTAAATTCCTCAAGCGACGAATAATTGTGTGAAGTGAGGCTTTTGCTGTGTGCTGCTTGGAATACCAAGTCTCAGCTTCAGGGAACTGAGCATTGGAGTGGGCTTTGTTGAGGGAAGGGGCAGAGTGGGAATTAGGTTTAGGGTTATGGGAAGGACAGGGAGTGATGTGGGCTGTGAGGTGAGGAGTAGGGTTATGGGAAGAGGAAGGCCTGAGGATTGGGAATGAGAATGTGGAAGGGGAAGGAAGAGGAGAATTGAGAGGGAATTGTGATGAAGTGAAGTTTGGATTCATGATGAGCTGTTGGTTTGATGTTCAGAGCAAGTTGGCCATTGAAGCAGAGGACTGAAACAGTGTGCAAGAGAGAAGAAGAGGAAGGATTTGCTTTTATTGGCGTGTGCCTCTGTGTATATTTATAACTTACTTAACTAATTTAATTAAATTAATAAAGTTATTCATATTAGTTACTACTCCTACTATATTCCAATGTTAATCCCTGTGGCTTGTGATGTACTACTTACTTCCGCTACTAAATATAGGACCTAATTGACTTTTTTTGGAGAGATTAAGGTTGCGAAATAGGTTATTAAATGATGACATATTTGATATATTTTTATATTATCCATTAGTTTAGAGGTAAAATAAACTAGTTTAAGGGAAAAAATTAGGTAAATCGATTTATAATTAACTTATTTTTCTTTTATTTAGGTCTTATATTTAGGACCGGAGGGAGTAATTGTTAATAGATACGCTGTCATAGTTAGTGGGTAGGATTCAAATGTTAATACGGAGTACGAGTTTGTTACCGAGAAAGAAAGTTAAATGTTAATGGGTATGCTTCAACTGTTAATCGCTGTGATGGAATTGTTGATAGGTATACTGCAATAGTTAATTGGTATGATGGAATTGTTGGGTTCAGACTTCAGAGTGAGTTGTAATTTGTGTTTTGGGATGAGGGCAATCAAGTCTTTTCACAACATTTGGAAATGTCAGGTAGGTGTCTGGTTCTTTCATGGTCCTTTTAAAAGTTTAGGTTCCTTACTTATCCTTTTAAATATTATGAGAGATTTTTTTTGTCATTTTCCCTTTTGTTTATTTTTTACTAAAGCACCTAATCATTATATATTATTTTTCTGGTTCTCTTCACTCTCTCTTACTCAAATTTTGATAATAGGAAGAAGTTAACAAAAATTAGAATTAGGGCTTATGTATAAAACCAATATGATTCCCTAGATATAAACAAGGAGTAGTATGCAAACATCATGGCCAAAATGCCTTAATTTTAGGCTTAATGTAAAAAAAAAATTTACCAAAATTCAGCTGCATTCCGCATTGGATAATTTAATTTAAAAAATTACATAATGTATTTAATATAAGGTGTAGTTGTTTAATTTTAAGACACAGAAAATTGATACACTACTTATTCATAACAAATGTTGGGTAATATGTCTAAAAAAAATTATATATATCTTTGGATTATTAACTAGTTTATAAGCTTGATAAATTAATTTATAAAAAGAATACATGTAAGATTTGATTGGCAAAACGAAAACGAAAACTTCAAATTTAGGACGCAAAATCAACTTCACCTAGACCTTATATTTAAACTTAGAAGTATTATTATTTTCAAGTATTTAGAACTCTGCCTTCTCTATTCAAATACTTCTCTATTCAAATACAACTTTGATGTGTTCCGACTAAAAAAAAACAACTTTGATGTATAATGAGGGAACTAATCAGGGTTGGCGTATTGTGAAAACACTACCATAATTGTTTTAAGAAAAAAAGTTCCTAATTTATCATATCTTAAAACAAATAAAATTATTTTATCCTCATAGTTTTAGTGAGCTAAAATTTCAGTCTTTATGATTTGACTACCTAATAAGGCTCAATTCTTAGTTTTACCGTGTTTGATCAACTAACTCAACTAGATAAAGTAACTCAACTAACCTTTGTGAAATGATGCATAAATACAAATTTTTTTTTTACCATGATACATAAATACAACTATAAGAATGCATACACATCATCTTATTAATTCGTACATTTACAATATTTCAATAACTATAGTTTCATTTAATAATGATGGGTACCTATAAGACTCACTAGTCACCACTAGTCTGTGAAGTGAACCATGTACAAAAATCTATCATTCATAGTCACCATAAAGCAGCATTACACGTGTGAAAAACTATACTTCAAACTATTTGTTAACTAAAAGATCTTCTGGTCATAGAAGGAGAAGAATTGATGATCTCCTGGCCTAGTTCCTTTATTTTGCTGAGAAGAAGCATTTGCTCAGTCTCCAGCTGATCTATATAGGCTTCCTGAGTATCCTCTAGTGTTTCAAGCTCACTCAAAGTTGTAGAAAGCCCCTCAATATTCCCATCCTCTATCAAAGACCGAATCTTAACCATCATCTCTTTGATCTGACCAAGTCCAATCAAAATGGGGTCAGAACAAACCAACATTAGATTGCATATAACACAGGAATCCAATTCAATACAAACGCTTGTCAGGATAATAAATTTTCTGACATCAAAATCAAATAATGTGTGTTCACCTGGGAGGGAATTTGGTGTAAATGACTCAAGGAAGGTTCAGAATCTAGACTAGGCCTTCTTTGTGTATCTGGGACTTTTTTGGTAATTTGGATGTGGATCTCTCCCTTTTTGACCCCTTGAAGTGGTATCCACTTATCAGCCGTCTGGTTTGGAGGCAACATTTGATATTCAACCACACATTCACCGATACTTGATGTCGGTAGTAATGCGTTATGGTCCTTAACATACAGCACCAGGGGCCTCCCATCATCAGGAAACTCTAATGTTTGGTTCCATTTCGGGTTCAGTGTTCTGTGGATAACCTGACAAACAAAACAGCTAGTAAGTAACAATTTTTTGTGAGAAATAATAACATTGGCAGTGAGTAGGTAGTGCTACAGGCATGAGAATTTGAAAAGTGTTTCCTTATTTTCAGAGAAGAAAATGACTTTTTTATTCCAGAGAGAGGGAAAGGGGAAGGCAAATTCATGTAAAGCACAGCAACTGGAAACATGCACCGCCATTAGTTTTATAAGTATGTATTCCTAATACTAAATTCATTCAGTTTTGTTGAAAATGAAGTGAGGATGTAGTGTTATAACCTTTGTCCTTTTCTTCAGGTTTCCATAGTGTACTCTCACATATGGGTCACTTGTCCCTCTGAGATCAGCAGCAACAAGATCCCTTCCTTCAATCAGAACAAGCTCAATCCAACCATTGCTGGAGCCTGAAGCTGAACCCTGGATATCTCAGAGACACAAATAAACACATTACAATGAATATTCCACATGAGAAATGACAGTACACAGATAACAAAATGTCATAGCAAGATGTGCCCTTTCTTCTTTTTGATAATGTTGTGAAAGAAAAATGAAAAAAATGCTTATTTTCTGAAGTGACAAAGCATACCCGAGATCCTTCTTGATCTTCCACCCTAACTGCTTCAATTAGAAGTCTTAATTCTCCAGAACTAACTCGTTCAAGAGGAATCCATACATCCCTGACTGACCTTTCCAGCAACCCTTCCAAATTTACAGTTGCACTGCCAATGTTTTCATCTCCAAAAGTATCTTCATTGAAGCATTTCAGTTTTAGATATTCACCATCACCAATCTCATCAAATTCAAAAGTATGGTTCCACACAGGATTTGCGGTATGAGCAGTCCTTGTTCTTTGGACAACCTAAATGACAATTAACAGGAGAATCAGACAGAACATATTAATGAACTCAAGTTTCATGAATAAACTTTATATAAACTGTGCTATAGAGGTTTCAGATCAATGATAATAAGTTGGTGTTATGTTTTACCCACCTTTCCATACTGCAATTTTACATATGGATCAAATTTTCCAGATTTATCTTTTCCGGCAAAATCCTTTCCTTCCATAACAGTTATGCTGAGTTTTCTTCCGGTTCTAACTAGAAGATTTGATGAACCATTCAGTGATTGCTGAGAACTGGATCGTAAGTTGCTCAAGCTGTGTGAACCATCAGATAATTGCCACTCTTTCACTACAATGCTGACTTTTAACTACAGAAAAAATAATAAAAAGAGGTAATATGAACAAAACATCCCAGTTATTAAGGACTTCTCTACATTCAGAAAAGGTAAATAAATCAATAGTCAATTTCTGGAGAGGAAATGTGATTTAAAGAGCATTTTGACATCATCTCTACCACCAAAAATACATGTCAGAAGTGTAAACTATAAATTGCACCATCATAACAATCTAATACACCTTAGTTCCACTCCAATTGACTCTCAAAATCAACTTTCCAAAGAAAAAGGGCTATGCTAACTGTAGCACATAGATATAAATTTCATTCATTACTCAACAATAAGATGAAGATAATTTCCATTTAACTAAAACGTCCCTAATTTCTCACACTTCCAGTTTCTATATTTTCCCTTAATGGGCGATTTGATCCCTACTTTCCAATCACAGGTATCACCCCAAATTTTATGTTCCCCCTATCTCACAACAACTTGTTTCTCAATGATAAAACTCTGGCAGTCAAAATAAAGGAAACAAACAATGAGTTACAAACATGAAATTGCACCTCTCCAGAATTTGCCCCCTCAAACGGAACAACCATTTCGACTTCATCTCCGCAGAACATTGCATGTTTTGCTATGACACTAGAACCAGGTCCTATTGCCCACATAATTGTTGAATCATCTTCAACATGCCTCATCTAATCAAATAAACAGTAATTTTAGCATATAAAAGAAGAAAATTGCTGAAATAAAAACATATTTGTCAAAGACTACAATCATTATTGATAGTAAATGTTCTCATGTTGCTGCAATCAACAATCCAATTTCTAGATCAAAAAGGAGAGCATTATTAACCATACCTTGATTTCACAACTTGCTAGGTAATCATACTTCACACTGCCTGGAGGACACTCATGAAGATTAAAGCGAAGAATTCCTGTATTATCGTGCAAGACCATATTAAATGTTGCATCCCAGCGGGGTGTTGGACCCAGTCTCACATCTGTTCTTCTGGTTAACTCCTCAAGTTCTACCTCTACAAATGTCTGTAAATCCTTATCATCAGAGTTGTTTTCTGAACAGCCATTAGATGAACCATTTAATTGCCTCCTGGAAGGGCTTCCCTTGAAGCAACTCCTAGAAAGTTTATTTGCTGAAATCACTCTAACATATATAATGCCTCCAACAGCCTTTTTTCTTAAGTCTGATGCAGGCAAGGAGATACAACGGCGGCGAGGTTCCACCATTGTTTTAACCAGGGTGTCAGTAAAAAGTTTAACCTGCATAAAAGAAGAATGTAGAATCAGCTTGAAACTTCATAGTCAGCATATGTGGTCAACAAACATGAAGAGGATATAAGTTTAACAGACAGAAGATCTTAGCTTGATATATATATCAGCATTATGGAAATAAATCAAATAATACCACAAATGAAATTGTCCCCAAATACAACGTAATTCATGTTTCTGCTCTTCTTTGATAAATTGATCTTTTAATGCAAATAGATAAGAAATATACAGACAGTCTTTGAACATGCAAATGAAAACACATTTCGGTGAACTTGAGTATCAGACTGAAATATATTGAGCACCTTAAGTATCTACTCTGCAAAGCCATTTTTAAAACTTAACACTGAACAAAAGGCTTATTTTACTTTTTTACAATGGCAAAATAAAAGACAATTTAACAGACCAAACATTAAAGAGTATGGATTTTTTCATTAAAAAAATATGAAAAGAGACACACCAGCCAAGAAGAAACACCAGGCAACTCAGTAGCAGGTAATGATTGGCTTCCACCGCTTCCAAAGGCAACTCCTATTCTCACCTCAGGAGTTGATACAAATGAATACAAAAGTGCTTTACCATCTAGAATCGGGGTAACTAGAAGCTGCAAAATTTAAATGAATGATTGAAAGAATAATATAAACAGACCAAACCAGTTTCTCATTGTTGCAACAATATAGGACAGAAAAAGCTAAAGGCACAAATAAAACAGGTGTGTTTTCATGCTTTAGAGATAAACTTATCCTCCAGGTTAGGCACGTTTTTGTGCCTCCTACTTTGCTTTATGTAAGCTTGATTTCATCTCATGACAAGTCAAACTCAGAACTAAAATTTAAAAGTGAAAATGAGAATGTTATTCACTTACATCACCCTTGATATGAAGGCTGTTGACCACAATCCTAGCAGTTCCCATCAAAGGCTTGGCAAGCTTAGCAAACATCAAAATACTCATTTCATTTGTGTCCCAATCAAAGCCCAGTTTAATGACTCGCTGTCAAAACCAACAGAGTACAAGAATCTCAACCATTTGGGACATATATTGAATTAATGGACAAATTTTAGACCTTAACTAAGGAGACGAAGACAAACTGCCTTGCAAAGGAAATAGGAAAACTCTAAATATGAATATTAAGGAGGTGGCTTTTGATGGATTACATCAAATACTTCATCAACATCAACTTCTAAGATAGTATGTTGATAGATACAAAAGGAGGTTCACATTTTTCTGTCAGTGATCTGTTAAAATCTTATAATCATGAATTACCCTCAATTTACAAATAATCATCCATATTTTAATCCATGCTTTTCAAATAATTCTTTGTAATATTAAAACAGCTATTAAAAAAGCCTTGATGATGATGTCAACATAGATGAAGAAAAACATGCATCCTTCCTTCCTCATCTGATTTAAAAACTTAAAAGATTTGGGGATAATTGCATATCAAAGATGGTAGATGAGACGCTATCAGAAATGTAAAGCAAGATAATACCTGATCGCCAATGGTTTTCCATTGCATCCCTTGTAGACCCAGAGAAGGAGGGCAAGATCCAAGTGAAAACTCCTGCAGCTCAACCCTTTCCTACATGAAAGATTGCTTCAGTCCAATACACATCACATAAAATTTCAGCATATTAGATGTAGAAACAGTTTTGATCAACAAGCACGAGATTCTTTCCAAAAGGAAGGTGAATGTCACTTACTATAAGTCTTGGCTTTCGCAGCTTTAAACGTTTCTGCACACGCACAAAAGAAAGAATGTGTAATTAGTTTACCTAAAAGTATTGGCACTGTGTTGGAGAGACTGTAAATCATGATCATAAATAATGCATAACAAGTAAGGGTTACATTTACCATATTAATGTTTTATGGAAAAGCTGGAATCCTAACATTTAGTTTTCTTATTCTGATATAGGGGACAGGGGAAACATCTATTTCTCTTTGTTTCTTTTCTTTCTGAATAAACTGAAGCAAACTCTAAAGTGGCCTAATTAAGGCATGGATGGAAGATAATAAGCTAAACCATACCATGAAAAACTAGCAGTTGAACACTCAAAAATATATTATAGCATACATCATTCATCAATGTAGAAAATAAAAAAGGAAAAGAAACTTCACCTCAACTAGATCTGATAACCTTGATGAAAGCTTGGGATTCAAGTAGTTGGACCAAACTTCTGATAATAGTTTATTCAGCCACTCACAGTGCTCCAATGGTGTTGAGGGCTAAAAGTACAAGAATAGAAATCAACTTCATAAAGTTCTTCACTAAGTAAAAGGGAGTAGGAAGAAATGAGATACCGAGATGTCCAATGCGATTCGATTCCATCTCTTATTTAAATCCTCCACAAGTTGTTTGCGTTGATGATTCCCATACTGCAAATGAGAGAAAAATACTTTTCCATCAATAGCTAATACTAATTGGCGAAAAGAAAGCGAAATTTACTTGTGCCATATACACTTGACACCTTTCAAAATCTAAAATAGAATTTCAGAATCTTCATTTACTAAACAAACATTACTTTTGAACAGAAACTCCACCATAGTAAATAAGCAAAACACATTAACATAAGATCGGGTACTCAAGAATCAAGATTAAGTTCCTGTGTAGTCATTGCTTTGCTTGTGCTATATTAAAAAATGCTCCTTCTCCAGGTAATCACAGAACTAAGAATAATATTTCCACTAATCATTTAGACAACCCAACTGCCCAATAGTGTTTACATCACCAAATATCAACAGCATGTAAGTTTTAATTCACTTCTTCATCAATTTAGAATCCTGTTGACTTAAAAGGCACCCACTTAAGCATTGCTACCTGCTTCAGAGCCCCAATAACTAATACCCTCTTTTTGCACAAAGAGACAATCAACAAAAGTTCATCTAATTATTGTAAAAACAAATTCATGGTAGAATGATACACCAAAAAAAAAAACAACTTATTTGCAGAGAAACACGTGGAAGCAAAGAAAAGACAAATCAGTCTACAACAGATTCTCAAACCAAAATTAGGCAAGGCAAAAAAGCTTGAAACTTTTCTTCCTCATCTATACCCCACAAGAAAATCCCATGTTTATATCACATGTTATTGATTGCCACCAGTCAGAAATAGAAGTAAACACGCCCAATTAAGTAAGACACACTAAACAAAAAATTTTCAAATCTTACAGTACAATCCATTAGAGAGAAGAGACAAGACCTGAATAGTTAACCAAACGGCCAGAACAAGAGGAACCCAATTGGACAAAGAGAAAGCCCATCTCTCAATCAACCAAGCAAACAAAACCAGAGGAATAAAGAACAGAAGTTGAGGCTTCTCCTCATGAAGATAGTTGAGGAAGTCAATAGCAGCGTCTTCAACGTTGAGAAGTAACCTTCTTTTTCTGTTCATTGTAAAAACTAAGCAAAACCCAGTTCACAAAATCTGATCTTTTTTTATTTTTCACCTTCTGTAACTGCCACAGCATACATCAGCATGTGATGATGTACATGATGAGGGTGGGGAAGGAGGGAAGAGAGAGAGAGAGACAGAAAGGTCGGAGAAATTAAGAAAGAAGAGAGAGAAATGAAATGAAGTGGGAGTTACATAGGAATATAGTTGAGTTGGGAGGTGAAGAGAGATGGTAACTGACAGTGGGGAGGCTTTTGAGATTTCTGTTGGGACAGAGAAGAGGGAAGTAAGACATGGCTGCCACGAGGTGACTTCCTAGAAACGATCGTTAATCATTAAAATATATGTATTGAAATAAGGGCAAATTACACTTGGGTTGGGTCTCAAATATATTACTACCTCCGATGCCTAATATAAGAGCTAGCCGCCAAAAAAACGCTTCTTAAGAAAACATGTGAATGTTAGTTGGTTGTCTGGAGTTAATGCTTCTTTTCCAAAATTACCCATATTTATTATGGTACTTTTAAGAGAGAGAAATACATAATCATTAATAAATATGAAAGAGAGTTAGGGGTAAAGTAGGAAAAAATGCATTAAATGAGGAGAGAAAGTGGGGTGAGCTCTTACATTAGGGACCAAAACCATTCAAATTTTGGGCTCTTACATTAGGGACCGGAGGGAGTATAATTAAATCCTTCAAATCTTAAAAGTTCATAGTAGAAGTTAGAAGTTAGAAGTTAAAACCACCAAATTAGTGAATTACTTTGTGCAACATTAATTTTAGGAAAAATCTCAAATAAATTCCTCCCAATACCTAAAAGGACAAGTAAGGAACTTAAACTTCCAAAAGGACTATAAATGAACAAGCACCTACCTGTCATTTTAAAATTTTGCGAAAAGATAAAATTGACTCATTCTAAAACACAAATTGCAAGAAGAGGGTGGGTGTTAGAGTGGGATAGTAATTTGTGTTTTAGAATGGGGGCAATTTTGTCTTTTTCGCAAAATTTTAAAATGACAGGTAGGTGCAGGTTCCTTCATAGTCCTTTTGGAAGTTTAGGTTCCTCACTTGTCCTTTTAGATATTGGGAGGGATTTATTTGGGATTTTCCCTTAATTTTTCTTACTTTTCTGTCGAACATCTTATATAGGTTTTGATGGATTACAGTTTTTAAATACTCATGGAGTTTTACTCAATGAGCTATCGTTACACGAAATTTTTTTTGAACTTGAATGTCATGGAAGTATTATTTCGTAACTTTTGTGACCAAATTTAACGGATAGATGGAAAAGACATATTTGCCACGTGAGAATGAACGTCACTTTAGATTAAATACTTTTTGAGTGAGTGATGATGTGACTCATATTAAGTTTCTTAAAGAGCACATAGTACTTGGAAGTTTTGATTTTGTATCTTAAATAAGGGTAGGAATAGTCATACCTTGAACAATAAATGCATTACTTAATTGTTTAATATACTCAAATTATAATGAAAATGCAACTAACTCCTTAATTTTGGACTCTACACAAAATTACACTTATTTTCCATTATATTAGACCAATTGACATGCTAATTTTTCATTATTAGTGGTATAAAATATATAAATATCATATACATTCTCGTCATCTCGAAAATCCCCTTGAAATAATGGTTTTATATAACCATCATTGTATATCAATCATAAGCAAATATCTTTTAAACATTTTTTCTACATCCTATTGCACCTCAATTTGAATTCCTATCATTTATTCATTTTTTAATAACACTTTTTCTTAAAAGGAGGGCAGAAAATCAATTGAATTAGACATGTATATATGGTTTGAATATAAATGAGCCAAGAAGTGGTCAACATGTATTCTCTCTTCGGTTTTATTTTTTTTTTCAATGTTAGCCGAATATTAACATTGAATGTACACAAACATGTCTTTCCACTTCAAAGTAACTTTTTATCTCAAAAGCATGGCTAAAGTGCAAAAATGCCCATGTAATTTTCATTAAGGTGCAAAAATACTCATGTAAAATTTTTTGGAGCAAAACTGCCCATGGAATTTCAAAACTTGGGCAAAAATGCATAGCACAGTTAATTTTTTGACTTTTTCATCATCTTCTGCAGATTAATCTCTTATTAAAACATGTGGTAGACTTATATATTTAATTGTCCTTATTTAATGATGATGCGATAAATGATGATGAGTAAAAAAGTCAAAAAATCAATTGTGATGGACATTTTCGCCCCAATTTTAAAATTTGATGGACAGTTTTGCTCCAAAAAATTTTACATGAACATTTTTGCATATTCATAAAAAATATATGGGCATTTTTGCACTTTAACCCCAAAAGCATCAAAGCTTTTGCTCGTTACAAGTAGAGAGTTAACTTGTGTGAGAATGACTCCTTTCCCTGTTAAGGGCTACAAAAAAACAAATAACTTCATGGAATCAGCCGTGTTCCAAGGTGAGACAATTGTTGATCATCTTCAACCTTGCCAAGTGGTTGACTAATGACTATGACTATCAAGCTAGGATTGGGATTTATGATATGGTTGTGGATTGGGATTTTGAAATTGGAGCATGCTAAGCTATGAGCAAGAGTGTTGAAGTTTTTAGGCCACTGATCGTGCGGTGCGACATAAGTGTTCCTTTGATTTCAACAAATGGTAATGAATCACTTGTGCCTTTCAATATCACCAAATGCACAGTTGAAGGTTTTATTTGATAAAAGTAGATGATTATCCCTCTATCAAGAATTTAACTCAACAAATTCCCTAATAAATTAGTTACATACGTTCTTCCAGAAAAATGTTTTAAATTTAAAAATATGTCATTTTTAATTGTTTTAAGATTCTTCCTTTCTTCAAAATAAAAAATAAAAAAAAATTAGATGTGGTTTGTTGGAGTGTTTGTAGTAGTTATGTTTTCTTCAACGCATCTATATATTGTATCATAGAGGGTACACCGTACTCCTACCCTCAACTTGTGCCTGAGGAACAGATGAGGATGAGATTTTAATTTTATTATATAATAAAGGGCAAAAGTGCTGATATAATAACTAACTATTTCACTTTGGGCAAAAATAATAAATGACTGTTTCGCGGTGCGTAAATAATAACCAACTTTGTGACCCGGTGCAAAAATAATAAAACCGGTACTAAATGTTAATTTGTAGTTTTGTGGAACTTTTCTGATATTATTTTCTAAAGTAAAAATACCTTTTTACCCCCTCACAATTAAAATTCAACCATTATTCCTTCCGTCCTTCATCTTTCCATGCTAACTAGTATTAGCAAGGTTTTAATTGGGAGGGGTAAAAATGTATTTTTTACTTTGAAAATAATATCAGAAAGGTTCCACATAACTACAAATTAACATCCAGGACCGGTTTTATTATTTTTGCACCGGGTCACAAAGTTATATATTATTTATGCACCGCGAAACAGTCATTTATTATTTTTGCCCAAACTGAAATAGTTAATTTTTAGATCAGCGCTTTTGCCCTATAATAAAGCTTATAATATATGTGCGCAAATAAAAATTCTTAGAGCCTACAAATAAAAATCCCTCTATTTACACATGTTTTTTAAACTGAACTTTTTTATAATGGTTAATCAATATGCTTTGTTATAAATCTTACTCATATATAGTTGTTAATAATTGTTAATATATGTTATCAAAAAAATATAATTGTTAATATATGAAGTTGACCATAACTATGAAATAGTGAGTTGGTTAACCTTCAATGACCTCTATAACTGTTCTTTCCGTCTTAAAACGTGTCCAATTAAGTCCGATCTATGGAGGCCTTTCAAAATTATGATTATGATAATTTTTACAGAGCAATTAATCTTGCAATGTATTAGGCGGCCAACCCAGAACCCTGAAATTGGGTCATTATATGAAGATTGGGTCATTATATGAAGATCAAATCCAGCTGTAGCAAACAGTGAATCAGAAAAGTCATTTTGGATTTGCAAAGGATAAAGAACTTAAGTATTAATTGACAAATGAATGACAAATCACTTAATATCACCCAAATTCCTTGAAACTTTAATGTAATTTGATGAATTTTGCCAAAGTTTAGAGAGGTAAGTTTGATCTAAAATTAGACCTCTTTTGAATTTGTTCCTATTTTTCCTCAAATTAACATATTGATGTTCTCAATATAATAAATAATAAATAAATAAGAGATGAGTGTTTAATAATGGTCAAAATAAAAGATAGGGAACTGAAAAAGATGTCCTGTTATCTTGGAATCAATTACGGAGGCATGATGCATTGCTGGGCAAAAAGGACACCTGAAGCCAGTGTTTCACATTTAGGAATTTTCAAAGACATGATTCAACAACTACTTTCTATTCTTTTTTTAAAAAAAAAAAAAACTGACCGTACAGTGCATTGGGTGTATTTTCCAGGTAAGAAGTAGAGTTATAGCGGATTGAGGCTCGTAGTTCGGGAAGTGTTTTGGGTTGGTTTCACTTGGTGTCTCCAAATATGACAACAACGTTGCTAGGTCGTTTTGTCTTTGCTTCCTCCTCCGATCCTTTGTTGATTTCTAGCCTTGTTCTTTGTGCAACCTGCTTCATCTAAATCTAAAAAATACTATGCTGATTTATTCTTTAGGTGTCCCTATTTCTACTTGCAAACTCAATTTATCCCTTTTGTTTTAAACTTAAATTTTTTGAGTGATAGCTTGGTGTCATTCCATGGACAATAATATTGCATATTTGACTGGTTTGGCCTTCAATTGCTTACTCTAATAGTCGTATAACATATTTAATTATATTTAAAATTATATGAATTAGTTATTACTATAAAAATATTTTGATGATATCTTATTCATACACGTGCGTCATATCATAATTATATTGGATTCATTTTACTATAATACACAGTAGAGAAACGAGTGTAAGAAAGGATTTTCTAACTCGAGAAATTGTTTCAGTATTTTATTGTTTTTCTTAAGAAACCCACTTACTTAAACGCATCTCCCACTATACATGCATTAACTATTTCCCCTAATTTTCATGATAATTGTTCCTCTTACTTTTGAATTTGATATCCCAAACAATTCTGAATATTGTATTCTAAACCAAGAATAATTGGATTGGACCTAATTCATTAAGGGTTAATAAGCTCTTGCCCATTTGCTATATTGTTCATCAATTGAGTTCCGTTCCAAAATATAAAATCACTTTAGCAAATTTGGAGAGATTAAGGAAGACATTCCAATGAGTTAAGATTACATGAAATTTCCAAAATACCCATCACCCAAGTTTTAAAAATATACTCTCAACTTCAAACCACTATTTTTTGGGTGTAGGGAGTATAGGGGTAATTTGGAAAAAACTTGAGTCAAATTAAAAAGTGATCTTATATTTAGGAACAAATTCTACTCCCTAAAGTGATCTTATATTTAGGGACAGAGGGAGTATCTCTAAAAGTCAGTATCCTATGATATAACCAAAATCGAATATTTAGTTGATTTTACAGGTTTAGCCAATTGTAGTATCTAAGAAATTCTATAAAATTGAAACATGTGGAGAGAAAATGAAAGAAAAGACAATCAATATTGCATAATAAACTACGAGCTAACTAGGGAATTTGTTACGGTTGTCATTGAAAGCTCTTGTCCATTTTTCCTCACATATTTATAAACTTGTTTCCTAACGATATATCTTTAGACTTTGTTCTAATTAGGATGAATTTTTGTCGATTGGGTAGTGATTGACAGTTTTTTTTGGCCAAGTAGTGATTAACAGTTGTGATAAACCAGAACACACATTACAAAAAAACATATTTACAAATAATGTTAGTATTATAATAACTATTCTCTTAACTCTAATATATAGAACAGAAGAAGTTATTTTGATTTATAAAGATTAATTAAAAAAATGGGGATGGAAGTCATTCTCATTCAATATTTTTTACTAACAATTCTTATTCAATATTCAAAAGCATCAAATACACATAAGATTAATAATCATTTTGACCAACAAACAATTAAATTATTTAAGTATCAATTTTGGTCAACAAACAATAAATTATATTAAATTGACAAACAAATAATAAAAAAGTTCATATTGGACAAGATAGTCAATTTCCTTCTAACATTATCGTTTGTAACTTGTCACTAGGAAATATTGCTAATGTTAGAGATAAATTGATGGTTATTATGACCAATATGATAGTACTCCCTCCGTTCCTAAATATAAGACCTAGATAACTTTTTTTTGGAAAGATTAAGGTTGCAAAATAAGTTATTAAATGATGACATATTTGATATCTTTTTAGATTATCCATTAGCTTATAGGTAAAATAAACTAGTTTAAGAGAAAAAATTAGGTAAATCAATTATAATTAACTTATTTTTTGCTTTTTTTTAGGATTTTTCAAAAAAGTCATCTAGGTCCTATATTTAGGAACGGAGGGAGTACTATTTATTGTTTGTTGGTCAATTCGATACCATTTATGATTTGTTGACCAAATTTATTTTTACATAATTGTTTGTTGACCAAAATGAACATTAACCTTTGAAAATGAAATTATATAAGATTTGGAAAGATAGAAAAGTACAGTTATTAGTGGAACTTCAGTTCCATCAAATATACTAAACCATTAGGATCTGACTATAAAAATGAAATCTTTATCAGGTGGAACTTCAGTTCCATCAAATACAACTTCAGGCTCTTAGGTTCTCACCATATTGTGTGCTATGAATATTATATAAAAGGGATAGGGAAGAAATGAGAATAACAAAATACATGAGCTCTCCCTTCAATAGGTGTGACATAGAATGCAATCAATAATTTCTCATCAGAAATTATTTTGACATAAGTTGAACGCTTCTCTTTGCTTGAAAGTCCTCCGATTTTCTTAATATAATTATAAATAGATTTCTTCATGCCTTATAAGTGATGGGGTATGCTCCTCTGGAGTATTATAAGGCTGCTCCTCTCGTTGCAAATTGATTTCGTTGGACATATGCACCTTGTCATCATTGTGGATTTGTGGTCATCCAAACCTTGTTGATTATTTACATCTTCAACAACATCATCATCACATTTTTCAGATAAATTATCTTGTGCTCGGTCCTTACCAAACATAAAGCTGAGCTCCTTGTAATAAGGGAAAGGTGTATGCCTGAATTTAGTACCTTTACTATTCACCTATAAGTGAATGACACAAAGTTCCATCTCATCAAAAACAGGTAATGTAGCATTAAATTACATGCTCATCATTTTGTATCTATTACGAGTATTGTTTAGTTATCACTACTAAATATAAGACTGATTAATTTTAAAATTAATTAAGCATAAAAACTACAAAATGTTTTTAAAATAAATGAATCATAATTATAAACATGAAAAGAGCAGCGTAAAAATGTTTTTTGATTTTGAAAGCAGAATTTTTTGGAAATTCCAATAAAATGACAATTGAATATCAAAAGGAAAAACGGTCATGAATTCGCGAAAAGACAAACGAGAGATTATTCCTCATTTGGGTTAAACGTGTAGCTAGTCGCGCTCCACGAGTAGTTACTCGCATTACTGAAGTAGTTAATGTAGTTTCACATAAACAAATATCTGTCTAAGTAGTTACAAAACAGAAGTAGTAAAAACACATTTAAGAGTAGTTATTCGTACCCCACATATAGTTATTTGTATTATTAACGTAGTTAATATGGTTTCAGAGAAACAAAACTCCTTCTAATTAATGAAAATAGTAGTAAATCATGCAACGAGAGTGGCTATTCGAGCTTCCTAAGTGGTTAACTGTATCCTATTTTGCCTTTCACAGCTTCATGACCCTGTTTTGTCATTTTGACATTCAATTGTCATTTTATTGGGATTTTCCAAATTGGTATTTGTGTTTTTTAGGGTTAATATTCATTTTTACCAACAAATAATTAATAAAAGTATCAATTTACCAAACAAATAATAAGTATCATTTTGTTAATGAACGAAAATTCTCATTTTGACCAATGTTGTTATATCACCCATCAACACCGTCATTAGTTTTCATCTAAAATGAGTCTTTTTTATTGTTCATTAGGCAAAATAATATCATTATTGTTGTTAGCCAAAATGATGCTTCCATAATTTAATTTAACTCCGCTTACACCATTGCTTGTTTTTTATTCATTACACCATTGCTTGTTTTTTATCCATTACACCATTGCTTTCTATGATTACAATGAAACAAAGTTAAATGATTTGGAAAATAATAATAAAGCATATTAAGTATTGAATTGAAATTGACAGACACCATAACTAACTGTAAAAAATGTTTTAAATAAAAAAAAAATCAAGCTCGACCCACCGTCAATGTTTAATACTTTATTTTCTCATATATTTTATTTAAAAGGAAACTCCATTCAATGAAGACGGCACCCGCTTGACAAATTAAAAATGAGGGCATCATAGGCCGAATGATATAGAATAGAAATTCACAAAAGTGTGGTATGGATAAAAAGAAACAGACAAGCACGAGAATATTTATGAGATTTTTATGTGAAGGGAGATATTATTTGACCTTTGACATGATATTTTTGTGGAGCCTTGTATAGATGAAGCATATTCTATATATATTCCAGCATCCACAAACCATAAACGGAGACCGCGGATTGAGGCGATCACATATTAAAACCATATTAAATTTATTTTCATTATCTGTAATAAGATATTTTCTTGGAGAATTGTTGTGCAATCCCACGGGACCAATCTGATTTTTGGAATGCATGTTTCATGACATATGAGCAGCATGTAGTGGCATGATTCGGTGCATAAACTAATGACATCTTACAAATTTCATTTTAAAATTTTTAAATGGTGAAATCATGAAATAACTTCAGTCTTTACCCTTACAATTTTGATATAATTGAACTTAATCATGGGTCTCACAGGATTTATTATAATTTCGTCTGGCTAACGGATAAGAATCAAAGTCAAACTTTGTTAAAAATACAGAAAATTGATTGTTAAACTCAGATCAAATCTTTATGAAACTGGAAAGACTAAAGTTAATTATTTAAAACTATAAATGAACCTTGAGATTTTTTTCGTAAACTACTGTAAAGTAATTCACTCCTTTTAGCGCGATATATATAATAAAAAAAGAAAATGACAAATAAATACCTTCGAATAGTCAAAAGGAGAAGTAAGAAACTCAAACTTTCAAAATGAAAAGTAAGGAACTATGAATTCCAAAAGGACAATTAAGGAACTAAACAATTGTTAATTACTATGTTCCAAATGTTAATAACTATGTTCCAATTGTTAATTTTTATTGAAGTTTCTTACTTGTACTTTTGAAAGTTTGAGTTCCTTACTTGTCATTTAGGACATTTGGAGGTGTTTATTTGTCATTTTCCCATAAAAAAAACCGTGGTGTCTATTTATAAGGATAAAGGGGAGGTCACTTTTAATTTTGAAATGAACGAAATGATGTATGTATAGTTGTTAGATTCCAAATAATGAAAAATTGCACTATATATGGATTGAGTGGAAGTGAATGGCATCCGATGGAGTGGCCACTACTGTTCATAGAGGAGATTTGGAATGTAGCTATCAAGTTTGATATTTTGTAAATTGCATAAGGTAAAAATGTTTAAACTAAGGTTAACTAATCTAATCCAAATAATTACAAATTAGAAATACAGATCTATTTTTTTCAAAAAAAAAAAAAAACAGGCTTACAGGATAATACAATTTTTGGTCTAGCAAATCTATATTATCTGTTACAGTAAATTTTTCATGCCAATATTAATAAAATTTAATATTTATTAATCAAATCATTAAAGTTTCACGAACAGCTTCACATGCTTGTTTGAACTCATTAGATAATCAATTTCACTATGCAATTGATAAGGACTAATTTAATACGATTATGAAACTTTAGAGACTGAAATAGTAAAGATTAAATATCATAATGATTAAAGTATATTTTTAATCCTTTATGCTTACATCAAGTTTCAATTTAGTTCGTTATGTTTATAAAATACACTTTTAGTCTTTTTCTGTTAATTAGTTTTACTTAACTGGAAAATGTTAACTTAACAATTTTAAATATTTATTACACAATAAAAATGCTTAAATTAAATTATTTTAGTGTAATTATTCTTATAGTTTCAAAATTTATGATTCTTTGCCCCAAATTTAATTATGAAATAATTATTTAAATTTAAGCGAAACTAATGGTGTTAAAAAAATGACTAAAAATATACTTTGCAAACATAAAGGACTAAATTGAAACTTGATGCAAATATAATAGACTACTAAAATTGTACTTTCTAAATATAAAAGACTAAATTGAAACTTAATGCAAACATAAGAGATCAAAAGTATACTTTAGTCATATCATAATTTAGTCTAACTAAAGCAAGTTTAAGAGATCAAAACTCGATAATCCGTACTTGTAAATACTCTAGACCATAATAATGGATGTGCTTTGTTTTTGAACATTTAGATTCAACAACTTGCCCACCATGCGTCACTTTTGAATAAGGTCTTAAGCTAATCTACATTGAAAAGTTTATATACGTGATCTTGAATAAATGGTACAAAATCACAACAACAACAAAAATCCATGGCACATTAAATGGATTGCTCTAAATTTCACATGGTAGGGTGCTTGGAGGCTGGAGCAATAAATTGTTAGTGGATGTCACTGTTCTAGCTTTTAATGAAAAATTTGGGTGTGTAAAATGAACAAGTGGCACATTAGTTGAGAGTGAGAAGATATAAGGGTATATAATACAACTTGTGTCCTCACTCAAGTAAAAAGATCAAAAGAAGAGTGGGTTTCACACACATAGTTTTAGACCACCATGAGGCAAATGCATTAGTGGTAATCCGGCGATCACCCCCTTGAGCTCGTTGTAAAAGGGTCAAAGGAGGATTGAGTAGGACTTGCGTGCACAAAATTGGGTCATCATGATCGAGGCAAACGACGTAGTGGAAATCCAGTTATTTCCCCATGTGCATGTGGTAAATACTGGCTGAACACTTTTTACTTATTTGTTTTTATAAAAAATACAAATAAATAAAATTAATTAAACACTTTCTTAGAAAGGCCTACATTTTGAGGATTCAACTTTTGATAACCTTGAATCCATCATAATGCTCGGGTAAAATGTTCAATTTGTACTTAAAAGCCAATATTATTTGCTTACCATTTGAATATATTCAATCATATATTTGGATTTGCTACTAACGTTCAAAAATCGTCATTGTAATGCTCATTATTTTTGTAACCACGGATTAATATGCCATGAATTGTGTCCAACGTTAACCTGGGCTCATTGCCTATAAAAGGCAGAGTCTACAGAAGGTCCAGGCACCCTAGCTCCGAGTTTTCGAGCTACTCCTTTCCTTCCGTGAAATTATTCTCTTTAAGTTACTCTTTCCTTTCGTTGTTCTGTTGTCTTGTTAATTTGCAGAAAGTTTCTATTTAATCCTAGGGAGAGTCGTGTCATATCTTGTTGGTGGTCTCGAAATATCTCTAAAGAACAAAGTCCCGTAAGGAAAACGACTCAAATAATTGATATTTGTACATGTTATGCCAGCAGCCACTCAATGAAAACATTGATAATGATGACTACCTCCATAAAATGGAGATAAAACAGGCCATTCTACATTCCATGCATTAAATTTAATTGTCTCTACAGAACAAATGTATATTTCCAAACATGTCACCTTCTTTCGTAACGTGCTAATCCTTTTAATTTCTTGGAGATAATTCTATTTGAAAGACTAGTCATACACTATATGTGGCTGCTACTTCCTCTAAATGGGGATTCAAACATTGGTGTACTACGTTGTGGTAGAATAACTCATTTCACTATACCAAATCCCCTTCAATTTTCAAAGATGTCATATATCTTGTAGGTTTTTGGAAACTTGTTCTTGACCCTCAATACGTGGTTTTAGAGGCACACTAAAACTTGTAAAGTGCATTATTTCGAATTCAATTGGCAAAGAGTCACAAGATGGTGTTAGCAGAAGCAGCATTTTGATTGCTCATGCCGAAACATGATTTTAATATTATTTCAATACGATTCCAAACATGTTCTTGAAGTGTCCAACGTGATAGGTGATAAGTCTCATAACTTCCCCATACTGTATTAGAATGGGAAACCTCGAAAAGATGTGACGTACAATACCATTGAAATGAAGACTCTGGAGATATAACTCCAAACAACGAAGTTTTACTTTTTCTTTAATGGGTATAATATCAACTATTTGGACTAAGTTAAAGCATATTGGGCCTTCTTGCAACGATTGTTTTTGACTCATGCTGGTTCTTTTTTCAGTACGGAAATTTTAAACGACCGTGCACAAAAGAAAAAAAGAATAATAAACGATTTTGAGGACTAATCGATTGATAACAAGAAGAAGAAGATCTCTTTACCGAATAACAAATGAAATTATTCCTCGGATGTTATATATAATAGCATGATAATTTAATATTATGAATAAGGTTAAATTAAAATTAATTAAAAAATAACAACTAGGTGCATGAAAAATAAAGATTTCTTCTTCCCCCATATATACAACCTTTTTAAAGGGGACAAATAAGAAAATAGAGCAGTATCATTCTATTTTCTTTTTATAATTTCAGTTTACTTAATTCTCATAAAAAGTGTAGATCTCATCTATTGTCTTAGATAATGTTTTTCAATTTTATGCTCATTTTATTACACAATCAATTCATGGTTTTTCATTTAATAGGTGAAATTGATAACACTTCATTAATTATTTAATGGCGCTAAAGTCCAATATTTGTTTTTAAAAAAAGGTGCACTTATAAAAGGGGCTAGAGTGGTAGTAAACTAGTCGAAGAAAGTTATGAAAGATTGTGTAATTATGAGGGGAAAACGGGTAGGGATAATATTAGATTGAGGACATAAATGATAAAAATACATACTCCCCTGGTTTCGAAAACTAGGTGACATAAGTTTTTTAAAATATAATACATCTTTGTATTTTCCCCACTTTTCCCCTAAATTATCTCTATTATTAGTACCCCTTAATAATAAATAAGTAAGAGATGGATAATATAAATGAAGAAATGTCCATGGTTTAAATGTTTCGATATATGTGACTGCAAAATAATTTAACTAACATCCTTTAATATAATCAAATTAGTTAAATGTGTTTTATATTTAAGAACATATATATTAAGTACCATATAAGTATTCAACTGCTAATTCACACAGATTGAAAAATGATAGTTAACTAGTTAAGTCAGCATTAAATTTATCTTGAATTAATAAGTTTTCAATTGATTTAATTTTTTCGACATTTGGGTATAGTAATAAGAATAATAAAGTGGGAGAAAAACTAATTAATGGGTGGTTGTTATCGCATATTTGTGCTGATAAAAAAAGTTATTGAATATTTGTGGACAAAAAGGCTTTCAAACTTAAGTCGTGACCTCATAGTTAACAAGGATTGGATAGAAGTGTGAAAAGATGAATGAAAGTCAAATTTTAGGCTTCCCTAAAAAGCAACCAAGGGAGCATTATTTTTTGTTTTGCCATAGCCAAGGGAACATTAATCACTGATTAATCTCCTAATATTTTTTTCACCAACACCGAAATAATCTCGCAATAATATTCAACATCAAGCAACTCATAATTCATCCATGCGAATAGTACTATATGCATGAAATATTTTTTTTTTGCTCAGACTATATGCATAAAATATGAATCCTCAGAGAAGCGGGTTCTTGAGCTTGGAAGTCAAAACTTGGAAACTCATTCTTTTTAGCAATGTACTATTAAAAACCGGACCGGGCGCGACCCGACTAAGGCAGAGGGTCAAGGGTTAAAGGTTCAATTGAGGGTCAACCGGTGGTTCAACCGGCCACATTAAAATAATTAAAAAATATATAATAATTAATAACAACAAACTAAAATTAATATTAAATTATAAGAGTATTCAACAATTAAGGAAAATTTGATGTGTAAGTGTGTAACCATACTTTTAAGAAATTACTACCTTCGGTCCTAAATATAAGATCTAATTGAATTTTTTTTGGAGAGATTAAAGTTGCAAAATAGGTTATTAAATCATGACATATTTGATATCTTTTTAGATTATCCATTAGCGTATAGGTAAAATAAACTAGTGTAAGAGAAAAAATTAGGTAAATCAATTTATAATTAAATTATTTTTCTTTTTTTATGATTTTTCAAAAAAGTCAACTAGGTCATATATTTAGGACCGAAGGGAGTAACATGTCTATTTCTTTATAAATTAAAGGAGCAATAGTTAGAAATTTAAATTATTATATGGAGAAAAAAATACATAAGTTGGTGTATAGATTATTTTTGTAATTAGTTTTAAGGTAGGAAATTAAAATGGAAAATTTTATAAATTGAGATAGAAGAGCAACATGGTAAATTGTCCCAAAACCCTAATTATACTCTCTTCTCTCATTCCCTTTACATTCAGCCGTCACGCCCTCCCTCGTTTTCTTCTTCTTCCTTCATCATCTCCATCAAATCTCACTCCATTTTCATCCTCACTCACTTCTTCACAATCAATCCATTCTCTGCTCTCACTGCTCACTCCCTCCACGTTCGGTCTTCATCCTCACTCGAGTCACTCCTCTCCTTTGACTTCGATTTTCCACTCCTTCTCACTGTTCCCTTCATTTTCAGCGTCCTCTGCCGACGGTCGCCGTCCGCGCAGCAAAGAAAAAGAAAGGATTTGTTTTTTTTTTGTTTTTTAAGCAAGGCGGGCCGTGGTTCCGGTTGCCGGTTTGACCGGCCAGGGCTAACTGGAATATTCTGGCCGAGATGCCTGGCCAGGTGTAGGGTCTTCCGGACCGGCCTTGCCACCGGGTCCCGGTTTTTTCCGGCCAAACTGGCCAGTCCAGTTTTTAATACCATGCTTTTTAGTCTAAAATAAGAAATTTTATTGGAAGTCATTTAATTTGTACTAAAGATTAAAGAGCTTGACTTAATTGACCCTAACCAATCATCCAAGAGAAAAAGTCTCCTCAACTCAATCATTAATTTTTTCTATAGGGTTAACCCAGTTCTAGTCTCCACTCGATGAGGGTGCTGGGGAAGGGAATATATTAGGTAGTCTAACCTCTGCATTTTGCAGAGTGGCTGATTCAAACTCACGACCTCATACCCACACGGAAAGCGAGTTTACCGTTGAATTAAGCCGGCCCTTCTGTTATATATAGAAATAATTGCATAAAGTCAAAAGAATGTTTCAAATCACCTAGCTGGAAGCGTTTGCTTTATCATTCATCAGTATCAATTTAAATGACAGTGCAATTAAAGAATATGATGACCTTTGTTTTTAATTTTTCTGCAGTATGTTGACAAAGAAAGAGTAACTGTTTTAAAAAACAAAATTTTCACGTGCATCTTTAATCAAATATAAAATGCAAAAACCTTTATATGCAACGCATGTGTATTACGCAATCCGTTAATTGATCAGTTTTGGTGTGAATTCTCCACCTAATAATTATCAAACAATTAGGTTCGGGTGATATTGAATCAAGTAGACACGTCTGTGAAAGACTATAATTTATCATCATTATATAATATAAATAGTTAATAATCACTACGATTACTTACTAATATGACAGTGGACTAACACATACTATATAACAATTTATCTATATAATTATAAGACTAAGCTAGGGTTGGTAAAGTGATCATAATGAAGGCATTACTTTAGAGATATTCCCTCCAGTTTTAAATATAAGATTCTTATAATAACCCTTTTTATGAAAGTTTAGGAAACAAATTAGAACACTAATTTATAATATAAGGTCGCATGTACCTCTATTATATGTTAGTTTAGAGGTAGAATAAATTAGTTCTGAAGAAGAAGATAATCATAGATATTTTAAAGTAATTATTTTTTCATTTTTATTTTTTTTAAAAAAGTTGAAGTGGTTTTATAATTAGGAGTGAGAGGACTAAATAATTGAATATCTACAAGACATACAAAGAGTGATAATTACTCATAACTTTTTGATTTCTCAAGGGCATCCCACCCGCGTGTCAAGTGGGACTAATCCTTCGCTGTTCTGAAGTCCCATGTAGGGGGTAGACAGCTGGCCTGTGAATTTGCTCCATTCGCAAGGGCTGGGGATCGAACACCCAACCACTTGTTTAAGGGACGAGAGTACTTACCACTCACGCCAACCCGCCAGGTTATAATTACTCATAACTTTTAATCTAAACAAGTTAATTATTGTTTTTATCTGATCTTGTCTCTTCCTTTTCACTAATAATTGATGATATAATAATGTATGTGGATAACGATTTTACTTCATCCTTAGCTTTTTAACATATTTCTCACTTTGACTATACGTACGGAGACCAAAAAGATTTTTCGCCAAAATTAAAATAGTGTGTTATCGTTGACTTTAATATGGAATTTGATAATTTTAAATTTCAACAGTGTAAATGCCCCATTTGGTTGAATTATCTGAAAAGGATCGCATGCTGTAACCTGATTCATTTTGCTCATCCACACATTTGATTTGTAATGTAAAGTAGTTTTGAAGGTGGTTGAAGTCTATGAAATCTTATTTTGACTTTAAATGGGTGTTTCTTTCACAATAAATTGAACTCTCTCCGATCCTAAATATAAGACATATTTACCTAATTTGATTAGATTAAAAATGTTAGTTAAAATGACATGATATTACCAATATACCTTAACTATCCACCTTCACCATACTTTCTCTCTTCTTGTCTTTGATTAGGGAGCATTGACTCCACCCCCTCTCTTCTTGTCTATCATTAGGGAGCATTGACTCCACCTTCCCTCTCTTCTTGTCTATCATTAGGGAGCATTGACTCCACCCTCCCTCTTTTCTTGTCTATTATTAGCTAGGGAGCATTGATCGGTAAGGATATTTAAGGGAAAAATTGGTAAAAGTTAGAAATATATAGGTCATATATTTAGGACAAAAGGAAGTACTGTTTTGGTTGAAATATAAACAGAAACGTTATTCTGTTTTTTATTTGGGATTTTTGCTGAGATGTTGCTGGTTTTAAGAAAATGAAACCCATAATAATGGTTAATTGGAGTACTAGTTAAAAGTGAAGCATAAAGTAAATGATGAATGATTTTTGGGTGTTTATAGTGCTATACTGATCTGGTTCAGCTCAAAGGTATATATGGTGTTTGAGTTTGGTGAATTTATTCAGAAGATGCTCAATTTTGGACTTTTGTCTAGGAGTACGATGAAGATGAAACTTGGAAGAAGATGCTGATGGTTTAGAGTAAGGGATATTTTCGATATTTTCCTCTGAAAGAATGAATTAATAAATTAAAAAAGAAAAAACTTATGTTTAGTTCCTTACATCAAGTTCCTCCAGTTCCTCAATTAAAACATGACATTGGATAAGTAGACACGTCAGCACTAGAGGAGGAGGGATAATTTGTTGCGGAGAGGGAGAGGGAGAAACGAAACTGACGGAAAACCTAAGAGCGAGGGGGAAGTTTCTAACTCTAGTGCTGACATGTGTAACACCCAACAAAATCATAAACAATTTATAATAAAAATGGGGAATTTGCATTGTAGTCCCTAGGAAGGGAAATTAATACTGGAAGGTCCCAACACATTCCAAAATAATTATCAAGTCGCATGGGCCTTGGGTGCAATTGTTTCCATATCTACAATGACCATTTTGCCCCCTAGTTAAAATATGACATGCCCTCACATCATTCATTCAACTTCATTCCTCTTCATTCCTCTTCATTCGAACACACTTCCTTCTTCCCTCAGCACTCGCCGTCGATTTCTTCATTGCTCATCATCTTCTCTCTTCGATTTCTTCGCTCATCAAGCATCGGCTCCATCTTCTTCTCTTTCTGCAATTTCATTTGTTGGTTCGTAGGCTCCATTGGGTTTTTCCTCCCAAACCCTAGATATGAAAACCAGCGCCCCCATTACTTCAGAGGCCACCGTGCAACGTCGAACCCAGCAGTGTCGGACTCAACAGCGTCGGGTAAGTTTCTACCTCTCTCTGGTTTGATTGATTGAATTTGGTGGTGAGTGGGATGAGAGGAAATTTGGCTATTATGATAAATTTGGTGGTGTATCTCTTCTCTGTGCAAAGTGAACGCATTTTGTATAAATTAATTTGTTATAGCAAGCTGCGTTTTGTATCTCTTATATCTGCTATTATGGTTGTATATTGAATCTGTTATAGCAAGCTGCGTTTTGTACAAATTAATTTGTTTCACTGGATTTGAGATTAATATTTTTGTAAAGATTATGAATTTAGTGAATGTAGAAAATGAATATTTAGCTCCTTTTTGGATTTGATGGATTTTCGGATCAGTATGAAAAACTCAAGCCTTTCATAGTCCTTGTTCTTTAGTACTACTAGCTAATACCTTCTGTTAGTTGTGATTATTGTTAGTTATGATATTAAAATTAATTGATTTTTCTAAATATTTCCTATATTTATTTTATTTTCCTAGGTTTTGAGATAGATTCGCTGTAGTAGTGATTTGAATATAACTCATGTTTGCCACTCATCAATAAATATTAAGTTTTTATGTGAACCTAACATATACATTTCTTTCCAGTCCCATTGCTACAGTTATACCGATGGAAATTTGACAGAATATCTTCTTTAAACAACAATTAAGTCTTTTATAGGCTCTGTTATGATTTATTCATATGCAATTTGTACTTGGAAAATTATTAGCATATGTTTTATAGAATGAACTTAGATGCATGTGTGCTTATGAGTGGTGCTGTTGGACTTGCTTTGTGAGTATGAAATTTCCTGCCTTTTTCTCTAAGATATGAACTGTTATGTTATGGGGGCTGGAAGTGGTTTAAGGGAACAATTAGAAACATATGAAATACTTTAGCTGCACACTTGATTCTCATTTAGTAATTAATTGAGAATTTTGTTTTGAAAACTTCTTTTAATTGAGATTGTTCTGGTTGATATGCATGTTTGTATATTAAAGTGCAATGATATAAACATGAATAATGTCATTTTAAATGCTTCATTTTGCCTTGGTAAGACATATAATCGTACAATTTATAATTGATGCTATTGTTTGTTCACAAAATACGAAAATGGCAAACAAAAGTTCAGCTAGTGGACCGAAAGAAAGTCAATACGTTATTCCCTTTCGTACTCGGTGTGCGCCGAAACAATTCATGGAGGTCTGCCGCATATTGAAACAAGATGAAGAGAAGATGAGGCGGCTAAAAACTGTTGGTTTTGACAAATTGGTAAATATAAACTGCCCACAAATCAACCGCGATTTATGCCGTGAGTTGATGCGTTATTTTAACACTCCAACGAATAGCATTCGTATCCGGGGGAAAACGCGTACATTGGGGCCTAATGATGTGAAGACATTCTTAGGACTTCCTTGTGGGAAGAAGAAGTTGAAAATAAATATTGAAGACGATGATAAGAACCTGCAGGAATTGAGGCGCACATTTGGGAAAATTCCGTATAAAGATATTGCGAAATAGTTGGTTGATGATGATAATGAGAATTTTGAGTTTTTTTTATCTTGTATGTATTAGGAACCATGTTGTGCCCTACTGCAAGCATCTATGCGACCGATACAGTCTTGAAGATTATGTTGGAAACATCGAATGCATTCCATGAATATGACTGGTGCTCATTTGTTTTCAATGAGCTTTCCACTTCTATTGGAGAGTTCAAGAAAACATTGAGAATGGGAAAAGAGAATGCATCTACGAGGGAAACTGTGTGTGGTTGCGTTTATTTTTTTCAGGTGAGTTTGTTGTCTTTAATATTGTTATAATTTCGGATTTATTTTGGAATCAATGTAATAGATGTTACACTTATGCATGTGAAATATTGCGTCGTAGATATATTGCTTGCAACACTTTCCAATCAGAAAAGACAAGACAAAAAAGGCTGCAAATGCAATTGCATATTGGGATGAGCAGAAAGTAAGGCAAATGATAGAGATGGAGAAGGACAACAACAATGGACTGCTCCGCGGTGTAAGCAACGTTGTTGGACCTTCACTCACATTCAATATAATGATGAGCTGTTAGCATTCCCTGTAAGTTGTATTAGAATTCTGTTGTGAAATATTAATGTTTGGTAGCCATTTATACCTAATGATAGGTAATGTATTTTCAGGGACTAAGGAGAATATAATGATGGGTAATATTAGTCATGATATTATCCCACCTTTTATATGGGAACTTGCGCATAGCCCATCTCTCTACAACATTAGTCAGCACCCATTCAGCCATGTGTGGAAACCTCAATGTCAATTTTCTTAGAGCAACATTATAGTCATGTTCATGCCTTGATCTCCCTCCCTTCAATGCTCTCTTTTATATTGCACAGTAACCAACTCCAATCAACACATGTCTCCTCACTGACTATTGCATATGTCAAAGGGAATAATTGGTTATCTGCATCATGTGCATTAGCTGAAAGCAAAGTCCCCCTGTAGGGACCAGTGAGATGACAACCATCTATATAAAATATGTCGTGACACCCTCCCAAGAAGCCTTTGATAGAGCATCCATAAGAAATGAATACTCTTTTAAATCTTCGAAACTCACGTCCATTATCATCTTTTTCTGTAGAGTGTTCACATTTCGCAATAGTGTCAGGATCAGTCTCAGTGAGCCTATCATAGATCCAAGGAATGCACTTGTACGAATCTTCCACACAACCATGAATTTCCCTTAAGGGTCTTTCTCTGCCTCTGTATGACTGGGTATAACTCAGCCGCAACCCAAAATCTTTGTACAAATCGTTCCGGATTTCATTCGTGGTCTTGTCTATGTTACACCGCAATGTGTCAACCATGATTGATGCTGTCATGGTAGATCTTGTCGAGTGAGTTGGAACTAACTGATCTTGAGCAGAATGATAGTGCTCATTTTTTAACGATCTTATCGTCAAGAATTCTGTTCCTTGTTGTCCCCCCCATACAATATGTACCCATATACCATTCACAACCTGCTACCGTGCACTTTACAATGATCTTTTTTGTATTATTCTTCACAAAGTTGAATGTAAAGTTGTGGGCAAAGCTATACTTGTAGAGTGTTTTACGAAGAACATCTGCACTGCGAAATACTTGTCCCACACCAACAATCAAATCCTTCCATTTTGTTGAGTTCAATTCAGCACGAACTGTAGGGATCATTTGTGTTGCACAATCCAATGATGGTGACTCGTCAATAAATAAGGTTGGTGTACACCCTGACAAGACAGCGGAGCTTCCAAACACGTTACCCATCCTGCACATAATCATTCCACACGTCATTAATCAGAAATTTACAGGAATTTCACATAAAGAACCACATTTCAACATTGACAAGTTACAAAACTTGGTTTTCAGTTCCTGTACAATTGTACAACAATATACAAAATTAGTTCGACAAGTATATTCAACTTACACATGTTCCTCTCTCATTGGCTCTTCAATCATTAATTGTGCATTATCATTTCCTTTTTATTCTACATATACATTCCCTTTTTCTTCATTAAAATTCAATAGATACTCCATTCCTTCCTCATCTTCAAAATCCACAAATGTGGTTAAATCACATAAAACAGTGAACCTCATAATAAATTCATTCATTTGTTTCCCCACCATTGAACATATGATCGTCTTAAACTCTTCAAAACCTGTGCTTTCTTTGATGATTTTTAATCTTGTTGTCCCACCAAAATATGTTACAAAACCTTCTCCATTAGTTATAAATCGTCCACCAATGTGAACAAAACATAGCAGCTGCTTCCCAGATGTACCAGCCATTTATCAATGTCTCCCTAGAAAACCAGATTACATTAGCAAGTGTTCGCACCGCAAGTGCATGAGTCGCACCAAGTAATAAAGTGATAAGAAAAGTATCGTTCCCACGAGAATTTGGTTCCAAAACCCGGTCAAATAGAGATTGTTGCATTCTCGCTCAATTTGAGTAATCCAAATGTCGAGAGTGAAGTGTAAATATATATAAAAAAAAAGAAAAACTATGAACAAATGATTCTCCAACTTTAAGGATAAATTGGGACTTAAGATTATTTATCCCCTTGTATTTCCTAACCTTAAAATGGTCTCCTCTCACAATTGCTTTTAATAGCTATATATGTGCTAACCTAGGGTTCACAATGTACTTGTAAACGCTTCGTCGAGTTAAGAACAAGTGTTTAATTCCATTAATCATGCAATCTCTTGTCACAATTAATAAAACTCAATTTCTAAGTTTCAACCCTAATGTGGCTATGTGAGGCTAATAAGTATATGTCTATCTTATTAACAAAATCATTCATTTGTCATGCAAACTTCAAGTTCTCACACTATTCCCCTCAAGTTCTACACTTAACCTAGCTTTCTCAAGTCATAAGTCAAATAAACAAATCAACTAAATGGTGATCAAACATTTAGAGACATTAGGGCTAGAGTGAAATAAACATATATATAACATTAATCACAAAAGGAGAGGAAGAATCAAGAGTTAATCCATACAAGGGTTCAAAATAATCCTAGAACAAAGTGTTTAGCTACTCATGTTCAACAAACCCAAAGGAAAATATACAATAATAGTCATAAACATTGAACAAAAGTAAGGGAAGGAGAATGGAGAAGAAGAACCAAGATGTGAAGCCCAAATCTCTTCAAAACTTCAAACCCCAACTCAAACTTCACCAAGATCCATGTCCTAGCACACCACAAAGCTCCCAAGAGATCCAAGAAGTGAAGAATGATCAACCAATGTGTTTTTGGCCTTTTAAACCCTAAAATTTCAGTGTTGTGCGTTTTGACATTTCTGTTCGCGACTAAGCCGCAACACAAAACAATGGTAGAAAACTATGCTGCGGCATGGTTTTTCTCAATGGAGAAACAAAGTATTGAGTTCGCAAAACAAAGTATTAAGTTCACAAAATAGAGCATAGTGTGTTCAGTTCATGCAATACAACATAAGGGCCACAATCTAGTAAACCCTACCCAACTAGAACAATGTAAGCATCAAGCTTTCACAAAATCATCTCCATTTAACCATGTCAACATTAATTCTTCACACAACACACATGGGTCACATTCATTACCCAAAACTCCTAAACCCCATTAATTGTAAATACACTAAAAAAAATACTACCTTTATAGCTCAAAACTTGATCAGGGCACTTGAGCAGTAGAGCCAAGCAATCCCCATGGTGTTCTGATCAAACAGCTCCTCATTTCTTCCTTCTACAGTGACACGCAAGTTGAGAAATTTTCCCTCTCTTTTCATGGTCTTTCCCTCTCGTTTTGATCACTTGATGATGGGGGTGAATATTATCGTATGCATGTTTTGCTTTTTATGCTTTAGTGAGGGCAAAAAGGTCATTGTAGATATGGAAACAATTGCACCTAAGGCCCATGGAACTTGATAATTATTTTGGAATGTGTTGGGACCTTCCAGTATTAATTTCCTTTCCCAGGGACTACAATGCAAATTTCCCTAATTAAAATATATTTACACTCCAAAAAGTTCAAGTCGTAGTGACAAATTTTAAACTTGATGATAGATATTTTTAAAACAAAAACAAAATAAAACATTAAAGTCTGAGGTCAATGACAAAATAAATATAAAATAAAAGTGTTTACTCCTCAAGTGTCTTACCTTACTTATTATTAGATCCTTCACCTAAAAATTGTTAATGATGGGGTGAGATCGACATCTCAGTAACTACTGAACTCTCATAACATATACAAGCAAATTATATATAATTACAATATAAAATTCATTCTCATATTCGTCTGTATAAATCAACTCTTTATCCATCTCAATTGACCTCTTAATTCAAAAATGATTCCTTCACATTAAGATTTTTTTTAATCATGCATAAATGCAGTATGCCTCCCTTATATCACCTCCACCCTTATTCCGCTAACTGGAGCCATAGGCTAACACATAGTTCAAACAGAAACACATCCAATTAACTAGATTGTTCCAAGCTCACCATTACTTGAGATGTACCTTGCCAAAGGTACAGAGCTCAAGCATGGACTATGACTCCCCTCCTTAAAGAACAAATATAGGAGGTGTCACATGTCCCATAACTTCCATGCAATCCCTGGCAAAGGAAGACATAGAAGAAAGGGTCGTGACAAGTACCACTCACTGTGCACTGAGTGGTGGTATAAAAATTCATCATCACATAATCCTCCTCTAATCCCTAACCCATCACATATGCTCATGCAATGACAGATATGTACATTCACCAACAATTAATATATACTTGAATTAAATTACCATAATATATACACTCTTTAACACAATATAATATTATCATATAAGCAAGCATGCTTGAAAAGAATTAAAGTACTTATCATTCACATATTACATATCGAAACAGTTAACAACAACCATGCTTGAAAAGAAACAAACTAATTTAACAACAAGCATGCTTGAAAAGGAACAAACTAATCATAACAAAGCACATTTTTAAATTAAGAGTTAATCAGTTATCAGTCATATCATAATTATGCATAACTTACAAGTATACGAAAGAATCATTTAGAGTTACCTGTTGCTCCTTAATCACAGGTAATCACTCAATTAAGACAACTCCAAAGCTCCTAATTAAAGTCTACAACATCACCAATATGAACATCTATTAATATATGACTCAATACCTAAAAGGTATATTCTAATATAACGTGCACCTTAAACTACCCTACACACACAATTATTTTTCTTTTTAAAATAAAATATTATTAATAATAGGAAATAATAACAATAATAACGATAATAATATAATATATGATAATTAACCGCACATTTTTTAAAAGAAACTGCACACATATACATTTTTTTTCGGTAATGTATACATTTATTTAATAATACTTATCATAGGAGTAAGTAGAAAACTATCAAGTATTTAACCCATGTGAAAATGAAAAGTGAGGGTGAGGTTTGCGATGTCAGAGAACCAAGTAGTATAATAACAATCAATATATGTATATATATATATATATATATATATATATATATATATATATATATATATATATATATATATATATTGATTGTTATTATCGTGTACGCATAAATTCAATAATATATAAGTATGTATACATATACATTTTGGTCTTTTTTGGCAACTGAAGGGAAACGAGTTTTGTGCGTGTGTATTGAATTTAAGTAATAATAATAACAATATTTATAAAAATCATTATCCCACTGCCACAACAATAGTGCTTTTGTAGAAGAGTATACACACATTAACGCAAACACAGAGGATAGAAAGAAAGTGGGGTCCAATGAATTATAATATTACACAAACATAAAATAAAAAAAAACTGTGGGATGGTTGTGAGAATTCAATTATGTAAAGTAGAGTAAGCACAATGGTAGAAAAAGTAGGAAGAGAATGTAGAACTTGTAGAGAGAATAAGAGTACGGCTGAGAAGCGTGAGAGACAAAGATATGGAGGAATTATCTGTAGAAAAAGGTTTTAGGGTTTTTGAATTGGGCTGGGTATATTTGGGCCTCATTTCAACATCTTTTTAAGGTCTTAGTTACATATATTTTAATTTCACATAATTCTTTTCTTCTCCTAAAATAAGTAATCACATATTTTCTTTTTAAGTTTTAAAATAAGTTTATTATTTCTTTAGTACCCTATTCATAAATAAAAACCATAAATAACACACAAAGACCATTCATTATTTTAAGTGCTAAAAATATAGGATGTTACAACATGTCTACTTATCCAGATGTCATGTTTTAATTGGGTAACTGCTAATGTCTTGGAATTCACCCTTAAACTGTCCTAGTTGCTTCAAATGATTTTGAAGTGGTTTCCCTTGTGGGATAGATGTCACTGTGTGTTACTGATCTTTTGTGTTAAGGTCTGAATTTTCGGGAAGCTTTAGGGGATGTGTTTTTGATTGAATTAAGTTTTGAATTTGCTATGAGAGTATGTTTTGCAAGGGATGGAAGTTTGGGGAAGCTGGATGGAGCTTGAATCTGTAAAAAATTTCCTAATTGCAGCAATGAGGCTTGAACAAGTGAGAATGAATGAAAATAGAATGTACTTCAGGTTTTTTGTTCAATAGGTTTAGGGGTGACTTTTGCTGAATTTCAAATATTTTAGGCAACATTGAATATGACTGAGTTTGGGTATCTACAAGCTGTTTTGTGGCTCTTTTGATGGCACTTGAGCTTGATGATTGAAAGTCCACTGAGTTGACTTGGAAAGATAATTATTCTTGGATGATATTGTGCTTCATTTTGTATAGAGGGAGAGAGAGTGGCTGTGGGGTATTTTGGGAAAGATATAAGATGGAAACTCTGTTTTGTTAGTTAAGGTTCATTTCAAGCTACACATGCCATTGATTTGATCTCTTGGGTTTCACTTTTTGGTCATAGCTTGATTATGATACCCCTTTGTGTTTTCATTGAAAGTTCTATCTTGGCCTGCCCTTAAAGCACATATATCTTTGGATGCTTGCTTTTTCTGCAATGGAGTTGTTGGTTTGAATTTTGATAGATAATCCTCTGCATAGACTGTGTTGAGTGGTTTAAATATCTTGTGGACTGAGACACTTTCCTCTTTTTGTTGTTAGCCTCACCGTTTTTGTATCTCTCAAGAAGAATTTTTTTTCCTTCTTTGATAGAATGAATTGTTCCTTGAGAGAAGGCCCTGAGTCTTTCCCTTGTGACAGTGAGGACACTGTCCAATTTAAGTTTGGGGGTAAGGGTATTTTTGAATTGAATAAATGAACTTGCTAATTTATCATGGAATCCATTGTTAGACCATTGAAACTTAGACTTATGTGTTCAATTTTTTTGAAAAAAAATGTTTTAGATTGATTAAATATCTCTTGAAGCTAATGCATGATCCAATGATAGGTGTTGCTTAGACTATATGCTTAATTGGAAATTTTGGGATATTCAATAGTGCTTGAGGAACAATGCACTATTGAATATTCTATTAAAAAACGAGACACTTCGTTTTTGACAATTTATTTTTTCTGCACATAAGCTGGGATGATAGAAATTCTCTTGTTAGATGACAATTATAACAAATTGATATGTGTGGGCATTTGTTGATAGATAGACTTTATGACCTTCCTTGCAATCTCTTGAAGGTAGGGAATGATTCACACAATTTTTAAAATATGATTAGAGCTATCCTTTAAATGCGTTTGAGCCTTTTGAAGCTTACCCATGAAATCATTTCCACTTGCACCCTCTTTGAGCCTTATAATAAAAAGCCATGATAATTTTCTCTTGAATTATATTCCACATTAGACTTAACCCTTTTAGCCCGAAAAACCATGAACTACCTTAATCTTGAGATAATTGACATTTCATTATAGTGAAGATTGGAGTGGTTGTCAAAGGTGTATGTAAATGTAAATACAATGTGGGAAAGAAAATAGTGGTTGTGAAAAGAAAAAGTTTGTACTCCTAAGTAAAAAAAAAGAATAATGAATGAAATGAAGTTATGTGAAAGACAAAAAAAGAGAAAAAGAAGAAAATTGATCAATCTTGCATTTATGTTAAGTTGATAATTGATCAATCTTGCTCCTTTGTATTTTGTTTTACTCGAGGACAAGTAAAAATCTAAGTTTGAGGTGTGCTAATGTCTTGGAATTCATACTTTTTTAGCATGATTCACTTGCTTTTATATACACTTTTTGGAGATTTTGTATTTATTTTAGAGGCTATACTATAGGAAGGATATATGATACTTTTGGTTGCACATTTATTCCTCATTTTTGTCAAAATTGTTATTTTGCAAGGTATTTTTGTATTAATGAATTGAAGGCAAACATTTGAGAAGTTAAAGATGATTGAGGAGCATGTTTGTAACATTCTATTTGCATGAAAAGAGATAAAACTTAATTGAGTATCAGAGAAGAATTACACCACAACGTACAGTTTTCTGTCATTGTTTTGTGCCGCGGCACAATCGTGAACAGCAAAGGGCAAAATGCACAACATTGAAAAATTAGGGTTTTAAAAGGGCCAAAACACATGGAGCTGATTATTCTTCACTTCTTAGACCACTTGGGGCTTGTGGGTGTGCTAGAGCATGGAGCTTGGTGGAGATTGAGTTGTAATTTGAAGTTTTGAAAAGATTTATGCTTCACATCTTGGTTCTTCTCCATTCTTCTTCCCTTACTTTTGTTCAATGTTTATGATTATTATTGTATCTATTCCTTTGAACATGAGTAGCTAAACACTTTGTTTTAGGATTATTTTGAACCCTTGTATGGATTAACTCTTGATTCTTCCTCTCCTTTGTGATTAATGTTATATATATATATGTTTATTTCACTCTAACCCTAATGCTTCTAAATGTTTGATCAACATTTAGTTGATTTGTTCATTTGACTTATGACTTGAGAGAGCTAGGTTAAGTGTAGAACTTGAGTGAAATAGTGTAAGAACTTGAAGTTTGCATGACAAATGAATGATTTTGTTGATAAGATAGAGATATACTTATTGACCTTGCATAGCTACATTAGGATTTAGGGTTGAAGCTTAAAATTGGGTTTTATTAATTGTAACAAGAGATGGAGCAATTAATGGAATTAAACACTTGTTCTTGACTCGACGGAGCGTTTACAAGTACATTGTGAACCCTAGGTTAACACATATGTAGCTATTAAAAGCAATTGTGAGAGGAGACCATTTTAAGGTTGAAAGTAATGGATGCACAAGAGGGGGGGTGAATTGTGCTTCAAAAATAAATGCTCAAGTAAGACAACACAAGAATTATACTGGTTCGGTCTTCCTGACCTACGTCCAGTTCTCAACCACCCAGGCCGAGTTCCACTATATCTCCAGGTTTTAGAACGGGTTCACCTGGAACCTTTACAACCACAAGTTTTGAACGGGATCACTTGCAACCTTACAACCACAAGTTTTACACAAGGCTCACTTGTAACCTTTTTAACTAGCTCCCCCTTACACCTAGCAAGGGTTCAACCTTTACAAATAAAGGATTTTTCTAACTAAGTTCTCTTAAAGAACATATAGTGTTACACACTTAAGTACAATCGATGCTCTTATAACACGAAGAGAATTAACTACAAAGAGTACAAGATATGTAGATGAAAAGATCACTCAATGAGTTAAATGCTCTTTCTCTTTTCTGGGCAGCTTTGAATACTTGAAGATTTTCTTAGTTTCTCGCTCTAACTTCTCTCAAGAATGTCAAAGATAATTCCTTAGCTTCATAAATGAAGTTGAGCTCCTTTATATAGTCTTCAAACATTCTGACTCTTGGTAGGTGGGTTAGCCGTTTGAATATGGCCGTTTTTCCCTTGTTACTGTTTGCCCAATTAATGCTTCATCAATGCATAGCAGGGTTGACTTGCTTTATCTCTGAAAAGTAGTCCTGACAACTCTGCTCTGACAAAAGCATTCTGATACTGCACTTCTGAACATTCTGACATTCTGATTGCTTGCGGAAGCAGGTTCACATCCGGAAGCAACTCTACTTAGTGTGCTGCACTTTGAATGTTAGTTTAACAATATAGGCACATAGTCACATGCAGTGGGTGTTTACTTAGTCTAAGATGACTTCCTTGGATCCGGAAGCACTTCTACATCCGGAAGCACTACCACTGGATGAAGGGTTATAATCACTTTTACTCACTCTCGCTCAGTGTCCTTCAATCCAACAGTCAGCGCTAGTCACTAAGCTATCGGAAGCAATTCTACTGGACGTGGCTTATGTTCACTGACGCTTAGTGTCATCTATTCCAACAGCCAGCGCCAGTCTAAATACAACAGGAAGCAAAATCACTTCCGGTTGAATCCTAGCTTAGTCTTGAGGTTTTGTATATCTAGTGCTTATGGACTAAGTTATTTCCCTAGTGACTTACTTGCTCTCGCTGGGGGATGAGTCATTCATCCGCGAGCGCTAGTCCTAGTCTATCCAGAAGTAAATCCACATCCGGTTGCATTCTTACTTGGGATTCTATGTTAACCTATTGCTTTCTAAGTACTTGATTCATTCTTTCATATTTTAGTCTTCATCAAAACTTAAGATTCTAACAAAGGTTAGGAAATACAAGGGGGATAAATAATCTGAAGTCCCCATTTACCCTTGAAGTTGGAGAATCACTTGTTAATAGTTTTTCTTACTTTTTTTAATATAGTTATACTTCACTTTTGACATTTGGATCACTCAAATTGAGCGAGAGTGCGATAATCTCTACTTGACCGAGTTTTAGAACCAAATCCTCGTGGGAACGATACTTTACTTATCACTTTATTACTTGGCGCGACCCGTGCACTTGTGGTGCGAAAAGTAACTGGAGGAACTTGATGTAAGGAACTGGGCATAAGTTTTTTCCAATTAAAAATCATAGCCCATTTCCATAAAAGACATGATAAAGGATATTAAATGAAGTTAATCTAGAAGGGAAAAAATTGAGGAGAGAAAGTAGGGGAAGTTAAAAATTAAGTTTATCCAAATAATTTATAAATAGAAATCTAAGGAGAAAAATTAATGAAAATAGGAAGGATTTAGTTTATAATTTTTTGTACATTGAATGGATTTTTATTTAATCAGTCCTTAAAATAATATCAAATAATTATCAAAAAAATAATATTAAATAACTCTATTTAATTTATTTATTCACTATTTTATTTATATTACTTTTCTCCCATAAAACATGCTTGGAAGTTGTTCATATTATGACTTTTAAATTTTTCTGAGGCCATTTGTTATTTAATATTGAATAATCTCTACTTGAACGAGTTTTGGAACCAAATCCTCGTGGGAACTATAATTTACTTATCACTTTATTACTTGGCGCGACCCGTGCACTTGCGGTGTGAACAGTAACTGGAGGAACTTGATGTAAGGAACTGGGCATAAGTTTTTTCCAATTAAAAATCATAGCCCATTTCCATAAAAGACATGATAAAGGATATTAAATGAAGTTAATCTAGAAGGGAAAAAATTGAGGAGAGAAAATAGGGGAAGTTAAAATTTTTTGTACATTGAATGGATTTTTATTTAATCAGTCCCTAAAAATAATATCAAATAATTATCAAAAAAATAATATTAAATAACTCTATTTAATTTATTTATTCACTATTTTATTTATATTACTTTTCTCCCATAAAACATGCTTGGAAGTTGTTCATATTATGACTTTTAAATTTTTCTGAGGCCATTTGTTATTTAATATTGAATGTTGATATATTATACTTATGAATAATATTGTTATTTCTTGAATTTCTTAATGTAAAATTATATTTTAATCCTCTAGTTCCTTTTTTTAATGGATCATGACTTTCAAAATTTTTGAGTTTTTGTATTTCAATTGTTATTTTGCTAATCTTATAGAGTTGTAATATATAGGGGGAAAGTGCAAAAATGATATACTAAACTTTACCTAAAATTGCGTTTCTAATACTTAAGTTTCACGAGGTGCAAAAATAGTATCCAATGGGGTTCAGGTGCAAATATAGTACTCCCTCCAGTCCTAAATAAAAGATCTAGTTGAATTTTTAGCAAATCCTAAAAAAATCAAAATAAGTTAATTATCAATTGATTTATCTAATTTTTTTCCTTAGACTAGTATATTTTACCTATAAACTAATGAATAATATAAAAATATATCAAATTTGTCATGATTTAATAACCTATTTCGCAACCTTAATCTCTACAAAAAAAGTCAATTAGGTCTTATATTTAGGACCGGAGGTAGTATTTTCACTTGAGGAATGAAGGCATAAGAGTTTTTTCATATCTAAATTTTATTTCTCTCAAGTGAAAATACTATATTTGCACCTGGATCCCAAGTTGGTACTATTCGAAACTTTAGTATTAGAAATGCAATTTTAGGTAAAGTTTAGTATTATTTTTGTACCTTCGCCTTAATATATATGACATTGCAATATATCATGTTCTTGATGATGTACATCGATGTATGACATACAAAATGGATGTGTTATGTCAAGCATTAAATAAGTGAGTAATTTCAATCTAACTAGAATTAGCCAAGTAAACTTTTAAAAGTGAAAATTCATGTTATTATATAACGTTTTAATCAAAAGTTTCAATAATATATATAATAATATAAAAAACTATCTACCTGACTTATTTATTTGTACAAAACTTAAATATTATTCTAACCTAACATCCAAGTAGAGGTGTATGGATAACTTAAATAAACATAAAAAAAGGGGTTAGTAAAGGAAATAAAAACAACAAAATTGGTAAAAAATAAATAAATATAAGGGTGAGGGATAAATATGGAAAGGTGTATGGATAACTTTGTGGATGTGAGATAAAAAAGGCAAAAAATAGGTGAAGAGAATAACTGAATAAGGCGGGTGCGCGGAAGCTAGAGCTGAAATTAGGCGCCACACTCCGCGTGGGTCCCACCTCCCCCAATCGTCTCCCCCCTCACTTCCACGTGTCCCTCCCTCCCTATATATATTACAGTTATACACCCCTCCCATAATTTCTAACAACATAACCCTCTCCTCTTCATCTTCATTATTTTCTGTTAACACATCTCACATACATACATACATACATATATACATGAGTCCCACACCCTTCCATTCCCAAGTCCTAAACAACCCTCCTCCTCACAACCCTAATAACCTTCACCATCAACATCATCATCAACATGCATTATGTAATACCTGCCCTCCTCATTTGAAGGTGCACAAAGATTCTCACACTTCCTTTAAGAAATCTTCTCCATCATCATTGTTATTAACGCCGCCGCCGCGGCCGCAGCTGTCAACCTCCTCCGCCTCCTCCACGGCGGTCTCCGGCAGCAAGCCACCTCATAATAATAATAATAATAATCCAAAACAGCAACAAAGACAACCTCCGCCAGTCATAATATACACGCACTCTCCAAAAGTCATCCACACTACCCCTACGGAGTTCAAAGCCTTGGTCCAGAAACTCACTGGCCAATCCACCTCATCATCCACGTCATCACCCCCCGCCACGTCAGCAAAAGATAAAAGTCATCATCAACATCTTCCCCTACAGCAACCCAAGCAAGAGCCGCTAAATTATCCATTAGCTTCTGTCACGTCATCGGTGGCGGAGATTAATATTAATAATATGAATAATAATTTTAAGAATGAGAAGGAGAATACTCCGACGCCGTCGTCGTCGGTGATAACGGAGGAGCTGAATAATTGTAGTAGTAGCCTTAGCATTGGAGAGATGAACTCTTATTGTTTTATGCCTACTCCTACCACGACGTCAATGCATCATTTGGATACTACGCCGTCGTTTGATCCTTATATGGCCATCAACCTACCACCCTTGTTTTCTACGTCCAATGAGTTTTTGTGCTCCAATAATATTAGTAATCAGCAGCAATCGTTTTTGGACTATGATCCTTTGTTCTTGCCTTATAATAATAATAATAATATTATGATGAGGAGCTGCATCAATAATGCGTCTACTACTACTACTTTTGGAGGGCTACATGATTTTCGTGAGTATTATATTCATGTTTAATTATATATGGTTCTGTTATTATTCATTTCATTGATAATTGATATAAAAATTCGCTAGAGCCTAATTTGTTACAATCTGTTTTTTTTTTTTTTGATCGAATGTTACAATCTGTTTTCGAATCAATATGATATCGAAACTTAGCTGAATTTGTAGCAAAATTTGTATTACTATCCATAGAATGTTAGAATTGTATTATTTCTAGAGATGGATGGTATAGTTGTTCTACTTGTTAATATTTAAAGAGCTGAATAAGTATAGATATCACATGGTTCATTTTCCTACGGCATCTGAGCTGTGACTACAGTCATATTTTTCTTATAGTCACGTGAGTATATTATTTGTCTATAATTTGTTGATCGCATTATTATTTGTTAAGCTTTCTAGATTAATATTGTGTATGTAAGTTACACTACTCATCATATTCTGTAAAGAGTTTGAGAAATTAGAACTCGTTTGAGAAGTTAAAAGACACAGTTTAGGAAATAAGAACTCTTTTGAAGTTGAAAGACACATCGTTTCATTCTCTCTCTTTTACTTTGTCATTCTCTTCTACAACCTCATGCACATCTCTTTCTGGGGCAATTTCCTGGCATCTATTCACCATCACCACCCTTTCCCATTAGTATTATTCATCATCATCACTGTTTTCCATCAATAGTTTTCACCCCAAACATCTATGGTTTGTTAGTTTTTCTAGTTCTTTTATTTTATTAAACTCTCAAAGATTTTTGTATCTTTTGTTTTCCATCCACATCTTATTTTTTGATTCAGGAATTTCCAATTTTTCAAACTACTCATCTTTCACTTCAATTTTCCCTTCTTTTGCATACTTAGAAGTTTTGCTTACTTATTTATATTTCAAAATCTTCTACCTAACACAAATCTTCAACCACTTTCATGGCTTTCTTTCTCTCTTACTGATTTTCGAGTTTATTTTTTTATTTATTATATTTATTTAATATTTTTCCATTATTTTTGCAATCAGTTTTCGTGGCTTTTTTTTCTCTAACTAGCCTTTTAAATTTCACCTATTTCTTTTTTTTTTCTTTTTTACTGATTTTTTAGTTTATTTTATTTATTTACTTATTATATTTATTTTATTTTTTTCCCATTATTTCTGCTATCAGTTTTCTTAATTGTTTGAGCCGTTTAAATTTCACTGCTTTTTTGTTTTTCAAACTAACCATTCAAATTTTATCACTTTCATACCGTCTCTTTCCTGATTTTTTTCATATATATATATATATATATATATATATATATATATATATATATATATATAGAGAGAGAGAGAGAGAGAGAGAGAGAGAGAGAGAGAGAGGCAACATCCTAGATGGCAAGGTAGAGCTATGCTATACAGATTGTAAATCCACCTCAGGGGTAGAGGGATACATCTGGATGAAATCCGAGAGGAAATACGAGAAAGCTGTAGTAGGATCAACAGAGTATTCGGGCAGCCTGGTTGTCACCAGTTGTTTTTATTGATATATAGATCACTTCCAATAACTGAAAAAGTTGTACTCCCTCCGATCCTAAATATAAGGCCTAGATGGCTTTTTTTTGGAGATGTTAAGGTTACAAAATATATTATTAAATTATGAAATATTTGATATATTTTTATATTAGTCATTAGTTTATAGGTTAAATAAACTAGTTTAAGAAAAAAAATTAGGTAAATCAATTTATAATTGACTTATATTTTGTTTTTTTAGGATTTTCCAAAAAAGTCATCTAGGTCTTATATTTAGGACTGGAGGTAGTATACTACAAGATTGTTGGGTGTGTAGTTGTTTCTGCTGTTAGGGATGGAATGAACCTAACTCCTTATGAATATATTGCCTGTATACAAGGAGTGTCCGATTTTGAATCAAGTACTGATGTTGGTGAATTGAAGAAGAATATCCTTGTGATTCCTGCACGCCATCTCCTCTTTTAGTTTTATATTTATTTTTATATGTTTCTATAATGGTAAAGTAAGTTCTAGGAATGATGTTGGCATAATTGTAGATGAAGAATGTGGTCGAAATTAATAAGTTTGGAGACATAATTATATCGCTGGAAATGGTAGTGTCTATGCTCCTCATGTTGGAGAAGAATCACAAATAAAGGAACATTTTTTGGAGGAATTTGGGGTGTTGATTCAAAGAATATATATTCTCGAAAAGGTTTTTATGGGTGGTGAGCATGTTGGTAAAGATGCAAGACAATACATACATGCCTATCATGGTGGTTTTGGTTTTGGTGAACTTAATAATGAAAGACAGTCTATTATTGAATTATGCATGACTTAAGACCTCAAAATTGTCAACACTTATTTTATGAAATGAGAAGAGCATCTGATCACAATAAGAGTGGAGTTAATAGATCATAGATTGATTTCTTTTTAGTGAAAAATTCGGACAGAAGAATTTGTACAAACTGCAGGGTGATTTCATTTGACGGTGTGGCAACACTCTAGTTTTAGATGTCCGTGTGACATTTAATCGACTGAAGCGGTGACATATGTTATAGTCACGAATTAGATGGTGACAATTAATATAATATCGAAACTTGATTTGTAGAAAAGTTTGTATTACTAGCCATAGGAATTTTTAGAATGGTATTATTTCTAGAGTGCAATTGTGTAGGTGTTCTATTTGTTCATATTTAAAGAGCTCAATAAATATAGATATCTCGCGGTTCATTTTCCCACGACATCTGAGGTGCAACTATAGTCATATTTTCTTGTTAGTCACATGAGTATATTATTCTTCTATCACATTATTATTTGTTAAATCTTTCTGCATTAATATTGTGTATATTGGTTCCATTGCTCTTCTTTTCTATGAAGAATTTGAGATACTCAAATTTACAAAGGAATATGTGTGTGTGTGTGTTCCTTTGTAAATAAAGAAAAAGTTTATTAACTTTAATCTTAACTTAGCTTGATGAACTCAAATTTAGAATAATCATTGTTTTACAATCATTTATCATTGTTGAATCGTTATCATATAGATATGAAACCAGAAATGGCAACTACTAGATCACAAGGAAACATGATAAAATCAGCTCTCCCCAACAGCCACAGACAATGCTATCTTTTTGTTTCATTCTGTTTACCATTTAGATTTTGCATTGTTATTCGTTAGATTTTCTTTACTCTTGGATTTTAACTTAGTTTTCCAGAAGTTCATTTCTCTTCCATTCTGTGTTTTTCAAGGTGGTCATCCATGAACAAACAGCCGGGAGCATGTTGCTTCAAGGTGGTCGGTGGCAATAATGTTGATAATTTTGTTTTTTGTTTTTTTTCCTCTTTTCCTTAGTCAAGGGCAAGATTTCCCCCAAATAATTCACTCAGCATAGCTTTTCCCTTTTTTTCTTAGTGTTTTAGAGAGAGGAATTCTCGAGTAGATGTTGCCCCTTCCACAATGAAATTGTTTCTTGGCTGTACTTATCTGATGGCATTTATTTAGTTTTTTAATTTTTTTTTGGCTCTAACATATGGTAATGATAGAAACCGACCAATTTAATTAGAGAAAAGTCAACTCAAAATATGAGTGACCATGAGGTTGATTCAACATGTTATCTTTGGCTTGAAGATATGTATATGGAGCATCACGATCAATAGTTTCTCATATCTGCATAGTTTGATTTACAGCCTTTGGATTTTTTTCCCTAGAGAAAAAACGCAATCAATCTTGATCCCATGTGAGGAAAAAAATAAAATTGGTTCTAATATTGCCAAATCCACCATCTGCAATTTAAAGTGCCTCGCACAAATACCCTGGGCACTTTTAAAAGGAGATTTATTTATAAGGGACCACATTGTGATTGTCCCTTTATTTAATATACAAATCATTTACAGTTGTTAAAATTGTGCAATTTCAACAATAAATAACATCACACACTACACAAACATGGTACATAATCTCTACAGATTATTACACCATCATTTTTTCTTCTTTTCCTCTTTATCTCTTTCAAGTACAACAGGAGCAGCTGGTATGCTAAACCACCATTCCCTGAGTCTCCTTGAACATCTCTCAGTGGAGGCTTTTCTGGGGGGGAAAGCCTCGTGAATATTTCCAAAAAGCCAAGTAGAACTATGTACTTACCAGGTAAGACAGCCAGAACCAAGGCTGCTGACACAAGAGCTAAGGCAAACTTCTCAGTGGCCTGATCACAAAAAAGGAAAAAATATTGTTACTATCTGGGATGGAAAGGTTAAAAATAGCTCTCAAAATATCATTTTCGATCAAATGCATTTAGGCTTCTGCATGGACAGCCAGGTAATCAGTAATCTGTAAGAACTGGATATGAGAGAGAACCTGAGGGAAAATGGACAGCAACAAGCCGCGTAACTTGAGAAGAATGATGTTGCCATCCTGTATGACCTGTTCAGCTTGAGTGATAGCATTCTGAACAGCAGAAGCTGCTCCATTGTATTCATTGGTGGAGGTGCTATTACCTTAACTTCATCCACCGGTCTACCTTGGTTAAATGTTCGATTAATAAACAGAAATGCCGAAATGAACAGTAGAGTTACTGCCACTGCGTAGCCAATCCATTCCCTAAAATACATATATGTCCTACAATTACCGTAAGAGGGCAAATCTAGCAATCAAGAGACCACAAGAAGAATAAAATTGAAATTATCCGGCCACTCTCTATTCTACAGTTACACACCAGAACTTGTAACTTAGTTTGGCAGATGAGCTAGAATATATTGGTGTCTACTGAGACGGCAAAATTACATTATATCACGTTTACTGCATTCAAATACACACATAATATAACACTAGACTAATCACACACATCTTAATTTACGGCTAATTATCCTACTATTTACGGGTTATATTAATAGAGCCAAAAATGAATAACAAGTTCAATCTATGATGACTGGCAATCTGGCATAATAATCCCTTGTTTTTATATTATAATCAAATCATTATTGGATCCCCCCCCCCCTCCCTGCCTTTATTTCTTCTATATCCTGCCCCTTCATGATTGATACTGCTCCTAAATCACTAGAATGATAGAGGGGTTGCCTACCGAGACCAGGTAACTTGTAAGTTCTGAGAGGTTATCACATTTAGAAAAGAAATTATTTTCATTATCAAAAGATTATATATTTTTTTCATCAATATATTCGGATTAAAAAAATGCTACCTTGAGTTTAACTCAACTAATTAGCTTGCAAATCGTTTTGCCTTACGAAAAAAATAACAAGCTGCGTACATAAATTAAATGTCCCATGCTTATTCAGTCATTAAACTTGTCTCCTCACACTAGCTCCCATTACTTAAATCATCCAGACTCATTTAACACAATTTTCTCATTTTGGTAATTTATACATAAAATACTCCCTCCGTTCCTAAATAAGGACCTAGATGACTTTTTTGAAAATCCTAAAAAAAGCAAAAAAAGTTAATTATAAATTGATTTACTAATTTTTTTTCTTAAACTAGTTTATTTTACCTATAAGCTAATGGATAATCTAAAAAGATATCAAATATGTCATCATTTAATAACCTATTTCGCAACCTTAATCTTTCCAAAAAAAAGTTATCTAGGTCTTATATTTAGGAACGGAGGGAGTATAAGGTATCAAAAGTGCAGCTGTTCTGAATATTTTATTACCTGTAGATGATATAACTAAAAAACAAACAAAACCCCAGCGACTTCCATGGATCATCCCAACAAGCCAGAGAATGAAGAGACTTCTGAAGTTCATTCATTGGAAAGAGTAACTCCTGCAAGTAAGGTGGTAAACAGAAGTTGAAATGTCAATACTGAATAATCAGGACAGCAGGACACACTGGTAATAAGAAGTGCAGAAACCATAAACAAAAATTACTTTTTCGGATTATCATATGACTTGACTTCATTCTACTTATATTGTTGTTTGAACTTTGAAGAAAGGAGAGACCGGTTTTTATATTACTACCTGGGAGAGTACATGGCCTACAAAGTAAAAGGGTATGAAAGATAAGGAATGATGATATATCTGTACCTTCATTACAGCTAAATTAGTGTCCACGCCATCAACTTTGACTCCATTAACAGTTGCTCGTGCAGATACCACCTTTTTATAGTCATTCTTAGATTCTTGAACTGCTCTTTCCAATGGAGTCATTTGTCCAACTGATATCTCACCCACCACAAGTCTGCTCTCACTAGAGGTGTTTGAACTTGATCCAAACACATATCCCAAGTTAGAAACAATCTCCAAGGCTGAAACAGAGTGCATTCCACTTTCAGCCTTAGAGTCGTTGTCACCAGACTCCCTCAAGTTTGACATGCTGGCAATGGTTTCTAATATTACATCCCCGCCTGGAAGCTGGTCACATAGATTAAACATAAGAAGAGTCTCATGTTGTACAGAAGTTGTAAAACCCATATCAACAATGGCTTCTAAACGCAAAATTCCTAAAACAGCCTTCCAAAGTGCTTCATCCCGTGAAATCCCTTTGACATTATACTTTCTAATAAACTTATGGACACAGAGGATTTCCCGTATGATGGCCAGCCAATAATCACGACGAGCGTGGCCTTTAAGCTCTGGAAATTCCATCACAACTGGCTCTAGTCTACAGGAGAAGCATTTCAAAGTAAGAAGCTAATCAATTTGTCAGCCTATATCCAAAGTACATAAGTTGTGTATGTCCTAATACAAATTAAACAAAAAAGTCATTCATCTACAAAACTTACATGGACTCTGAGCTATAGAAGACTGCCTTATCAAAAAGTCTAGTACCCCATGGTCCAGTCAACTCAGGTTTAACAACCTGTTTGAGATCCTCAGCTAAATCATATCTTTTTGGCTTGTCAAATGATACAACGCGATGAGCTTCAAAGTAAAGGGCATGGTCTGTCAGGATCAAACGACCTGCATGCATATCAGAAATAAGACTTACAAAACATCTTGCGCATAAATGTTTACATTTTAATTCCATTTGCAATTATATCTATTGCTATGTGATTGAATTGAACGCCCATATTTATTAACAAGCTTACCAGGCCATGTGGATATCCCAACATGTTCAAGGACTGGTTGTGTAGTGACTGTCCCGTCAACCTCCAGAATTTTCTCCTCTCTAGTTGACCGTATAGCAGAAAGTAGAGATGACTCGGAATTATTCTTCAATTTTCTGATTGCTCTTCATTAATTCAAAAGAAAACCATAAGAACAGATTTTGTGTGCCTACCTCAAATTTTTATACAAAAATATATAACATCAGAATGCTACATGAATGATTAATCAATATATTAGTAATTAGAAACAAAAGCTAGATATCTTAAATCATCAACTAAGAAACACAAAACTATACTGAAACAGTGTATTGAATAATAAACTAATTTTGCACATAAATTTGAAATTAGATGACATTTTAAATAAGTAATTAGAAGTAATAAACCTAGAGTTTGCCAACAAGCTGAAGCACCAATTGAGAAGCCAATAGTAAACATAAAGCTGACAAAAATACATTTTACTATACCATTTTACGGGAAATACTCTCATTTTAAAAATCGAACTCCATGTATAGTCAATCACAATCCCGAGTAAAGAAGGACAGTCATGTTAGGCCCAACGGCCAATGTAAAACCCTGTCAAATCTCATGAACATGGATCAACGACAATGACATCGTATGATCTATGTAGTTGATCCTACCTAGTGGGATAAAGACTTGTTGTTGCTGTACTCTCATTTTCAAAATTGCAATTAAGTTCAGCTTTACATAAAATTCTGTCTTCATATCCTTGACGATCCGAACATTTTTTTAGTTTATTAATTGTTTTTTAGAAGGATAATTGCGTAAATCTCAGATATTTTAAATTCAGAAAACATGGAAATACTGCCATTCAGGCGGCAAACAGTTTTTAGATGATTTAAAGCAGTTACCTACAAAAGATCGAACTAAGCTAAGTGACCAAATGTCTGGAAGGGCTCCTCTGTACTGAAGGAGGCAAACTAAATTCATATTTATAGATAAGGAAGGCTAGTCTACAAAAAGAGGCATTAGGGGCTGATGGAGTAGCTAATATAAACATAGGTCAAAATTCTGAAAATAATTTCATTAGTTACAATGGCTTCTAACATTTCTTACACTCCTCCACAATAATTAAGTTTAGAAATGTAACAGTTAGTTATCCCTCAATGACGGCCACAATGGTTGTGCTTCAGTGAAAACAAAGGCTACATGCAGTACAGAAAAGGCCTAGTAATAATTGGAAAGGAAAATAGCAATGAAGGCTATCAAACGGTGTAACGATAAATGATAATATTTCCCCAGGGCATTTCCAAAGCTGATAAAGTCAGATGTTCTCATGGTTGAGGCGACAATGGCATCAGACGAAAAGCATCTCAATTGAGATAGCTTTGAAAGGTGCCAAATGATGAGAAACAGAAGAGAAGAGGCCGGTTTCAAATACCACAAAGAAGATCCACTCAAGGAAGGTGAACGATTGGATTAGACAAAACAGAAACCTGTAACAGATATGGGGCAGAAGTGATAGAAGGGAGTATTACACACAACGACACGTCATCATGTAAGACCTGATACAGAGTATATAGGCATGTGCAATAGACAATGGTGGTCTGATAAACCTAATTCAGCTAGCAAGCTCCATGGTGGTAAGATATTTGAATCAAATGGAACTCTAGAGCATACAGGTATATGCAAAGTATGCTATGAGATCTAATGTTTGATCAAATTTATTATTTCCTGGATTCTAAAAATATTATATTATTTATAAGGAGGTTTACACAAAGTTCATTGGAAACGATTATCCAAACCTTATGACCCCAATTGATGGGATCTATAAGGGAAGCAGTAAATCAGCACTCCAGTTTGATAAAGAAATAAACTAACATTTACAGAAAATGTGCCATTCACATTTGCAGACAGAAAATGTCACAGTCTAAACAAAGTGGTGTGGTATAGACAAATTACAGAAGAAATGTCCTCAGTGAAAGCCTAAAATAAACTACACATAAAACATTAAAGTTAAACATGTCGAAACAGTAAAGTTTCCCTTGAAAGTTGACAAGTTCACATGCTAATCTTGAGGTTAAAGGCTGTTACCTTTCTAGACCATTTAGGTACTTATCATAGGTGAAGAATTGAAGACGGCCATCAGTTGCCGAACTCAACACTGCAAAAAGATTTTCACTTATGATGATATTGGCTATGATGGGAACTGCAGGAGCTATACGACAGAAAGCTTCCAAACCAACAGATACATCCTCATCAACCTTCTAGAAAAAAGGAGGCCCATTACTATTGATAGTAACTGGGGTATTAAAGATGATAGGAATACTCGTGAGCATCAGTTAATGATAATGAAATGTTTATCAAGTAACAGAAAATTAGGAAGACATAAGGCTAAAAAACATTGTACCAGAATTTGATTTTTGGTCAAAAGATATAAGCTAACAAAATATCATATTCATAGAATAGGAAATGAGGCATTTTATGCACAATTGACATTTATTGTTAGACTGAAATGACAATAAATTAGCACTGCAGATAAAACATGAAATAGTGTTCATTTGAATCTATTCCATCCATTTATCTAGATGGTCTACGCCATATATTGTTCACAGCAACCTCCAGCATAGACATAAATAACATATAACACAAGATTCTGTATAAAGTTTCCTAGGTTTCTTGTGATATAATTAACAAATAATTTTCAACACACGATTCCAGCAAAGAGACAACTTATACTTAAAATACATACATTAAGCAATGGCTGACTGGCGGCAGCTGGGGCCTCCCAAGCTAGCATCATGTCATATGACAAGCGTCGGAATGTTTTATCAGAAAGATAATTAGTCGCTTGTGTCGATACAGCAAGTGCCTGAAAACAGCAATATTCAAGAAAGTTCCTTGCGTATCGTGATGGATGCTTTATAGTATCAGAAGCCTCTCTATTGAAGCACTCCTGAAGCTCACTTGAAGATTTTTCAAGAATTCTGCATTATTAGGTTCACTTTAAGTAAAATTTCCAATAACAACTATCGGTCATTGAATCACGCAAACGAATATAAGTAACATAGAATGCTATTCCCCTTTAAAACCAATTATCAAAAGCACAAAAGTTTCATTACTGATATTGTCAATGGAGTAAGAATTAATATATAGATACAAGATGCAAAGAAGAGAAATTACTTTGAGCATCTAAGGACAACTATGTTAGCAATAGAAGAGAGCTCCGGTATCCAATTCCCCCCGGCAGACGGTGAAGTTTCAATCTCCTCAAAGTCTAAATCAAAAGAATTTCGCTTACCAAGCAACCATTTAAATGATCCATCTCTTACCAAGCCTTCTAGCATGTTTCTGGCTTTACTTGCTGGTGCTCCAGCCATCTCTTTCAATTTCCAGATTCTACAAACTCCTTCTTGACCCCACAAATAAATCTAGCACCTGACTTTCTTTAAAGTTCACGCATTTACTGAAATACCAACATTTCCAACACAATCAAATTCAAGATGCAATCTCAAAATCAACACATCAAGTAATAAGCTACCAATCATAATAAACTCAACAAACACAACCCATCAATTAATTTCAGGAAAAGCAACAACAACAACAAAGCCTTATCCCACTACGTGGGGTCGGCTACATGGATCATGCAGCACCACTGTGCTCTATTATTCACCAACTCTTTTGGTATATTATTCACCAATAGATCTCGTACTATCTGTTTACTGAGTGTTTGCCTTGGTCTCCCTTAGGAAAAGCAACAATTGATGGAAATTTTACAAGAGTCATAAAGTATTGCCCACAATATATAATTTAGTTCACCATTGAATTGACAAACAATTAAGTACTTAACAATCCTTGTACATCTAAAATCAAGTATAAACTTATACGATGGCATCAAATAACTATCCAATCCTAAAAGCAATTAAGAAAGAAAACTAAACTCACTATGAGTAAATGGGTAAATCCAATAGGGAAATCAAAGCGACCCACCTCAAAAAAAAAAAAAAACCTTACCTTACACAATTTACAAAAGATAAGGGATAAGAACAAACCCATTATGAAAAGATGAACCTTTAGTGATGGGATGACATTGGGCGATAATTTTGGGGCAGAAGGAAGCAGAAACATGAGAGAAGGCGGTGAGAGACATGTAAAGATGCTATCTTTGAAATGGGGTTTGGGAAAACTACAAGAGGGATAAGAATAAAAGGAGAAGAAATGAAGAATGTGACAAAATTGAGTGAAACAGAGTTCAACTTCAACTTCAACTTCAACTTCAATTTTGTTCATTCACTTCACAGTAATTAAGCAATGAATGAGGACTCTTGTTTCAGGAGATGTCTGCTGATTATTTTGTATTGACCAAAATGGGCATGGATTCGATATACGCGTGTTACTTAGTTTATTCCTTTCCTCGTAAGGCTGCTCACGGACGAGACACCCGTCCCATATCATATCTCACTTCCTTTTAAACTAGTAAGTAATCTAAAACTATATTAGATATGTTATATGAGTATTAAGTAATCGATTTTGCTTCTTAATTTTTCCAAAAAAGTCAACTAGGTCTTATATTTAGAATCGGAGGGAGTAGGCCTGTTTGTAATTTATATATATCTCGGGGTCTACAAGTTTTTTTTCTCTATCTCACACTTTTTTGTGCTCCACAAACTTTACTTTCATCATTTCCTCTGCTTTCCATCTTCACCCTTTCACTTTACATTTCTCCACTTTCATTTCTTACAACCAAACGGGCTCTAACACTTTGACTTATATCAAATAAATAAATTAGTTCAATATTACTACTAAATGTATCTTATACAACATAATAAAAAAAATTTATTAGGATAATATTTTCTATAAAAATGTCATATATACTCATACACTATATAAATGATATATGTATCTTTTTAAAAAATAGGAGTATATACATAAGCACAAATATATAAATTCAGACAGAACGAGATCAAGACGACCTTGTTCTATGTCGCATCTCGAAGATGAATTTTGTCTTATCCCAAAAATTTTTGGGACTAAAATTTCCTGTCCCAAAAATCCACTGGGCGAGACAGGATGAGTAGGAGTATGTAAATTTTTCTCGTCCTGCCCCTTTCTTTTTTGGGATGGCAAATTCTCGTCATGAAAATTTTCACGAAGGGAAAAAATTAATCTTCGGGATGGGATAGGACATGGGACTGGGTTGTCCCGATCCCGTCACGTCCCAAGTATATGTAGTGTTTTATATTTTTAAAAAATTTATGTGTCATTTATATCATTTATGAGTACATATACATGACATTTTTTATTAAAAATACAATCTTATAAAATTTTACCTTATTATGTTGTGTAAGATACACTGTAAGAGTAATATCAAACTAATTTATTTCTTTACTACAAACAAAAAGTGTTATATTTTTTATAAGTAGATATTTTTAATAAAAAAATTCAAAAAAATTTCCTGAATTTCCCGATAAAGTTTAGCCTTTTTCAAGATGGGGTGTCCCAATCCCATCGAGTTTCGGTGAACACCCATGGGATGAGTGGGACCGATTGGATTGGGAAGGGGAAATTTTTCACACCCTTGACTCATCTATTGGGTTGGCTTAGAGAGAAAATTAATAAATTATACTAATTGATTACCAAACCTGCAAAAAAAAACTAAGTCCAAAAACATCCTGCAACAAGATTATACATCACTGGGCCCATTGGCCCAAATATTCAACTTAGTTAAGGGTCTTCTAATCTGTTTTTTCTTTTGCCGGATTCTAACCTCGATTTTATTTTGTTAAAACTTTCCGTGATCCTTAAAATGTGGTCCAATTACTTTTTTTCTTTTTGGATGGTTCTATATTTCTATGGTTCTTCTGATCAAAAAATTCTTTTATAGTTCTAGTAATAAAATTCTCATCTATCTATAGCTCTTGTTCACTTATTTTGCGGGTTTGGTCGTGTCCTCTCTCATAATGTTTTTTTTTTTTATCAGCTTATGATGTTGATATCATGTTAATTATATATAGTTTTTCTTCTGTTTTTTTTTTAAATTTTAGGAAATATTTCTAATATCTTAGTTCTATATTAGATATTTTTAAGGAAAAACATTTATTACAAAGATTTCGTACAACTCATTTATCTATATTTAATAACATCTAGTGTTAATAATTATTTTTGCCAACAAACAACTATGCAACAAGTAACAATTTGACTAATAGACAATAAATGATTCAAATTGACCAACAAACAATAAAAGATATTATATTGGTCAAGACCGTCAATTTATGTCTAACACCGACAATCTTTTCATAAGCAAGTTACAAATGGTGTTATAGCAAATTTGATATGATTTATTGTTTGTTGGCCCAATTGATAATTGTTTGTTGGCTAAAATTATTATTAATCATAAATATCTAACATCAAAATATTTATGTTTCTTATAGTATGGCAACCAAAGCTTGAATCACTAATAGAGAAGGCACCAATAGTGTTAGTTTAAATGTGGCACTTGCACAATTATTATTTCATCAGTGTTGACTAATATACCCCATTTTAAAAGATGTTTAACGTACATGGACTATTTTTTAAAATAATTGTGCTAGGTGCTCTTTTGTAATAAATTATTGGCTAAAATGCACCTTAAACCTAATATATCTTCATGCACCTATGCGTGAAACAAACTATCACCAATATGAGAATAATTATGCTTATTAAAAGAATTAAATTATCAAAGGTCAAATTTTGTATAATTTATTCAGGGGTTAATGTGCAAAAATACCTATGTAATTGTGGACAAGGTGCAAAAATATCCGTATGATTTTTTTAAGCAAAAGTAAACATAATATTTCAAAACAGGGGAAAACTACCCATAACATTTCAAAAGAGAGGCAAAAGTACTCATAGGTGATGGGTACTTTTGCCCCTATTTCGAAATGTTATGATTACTTTTGCTCTAAAAAAATCACATAGCTATATATTTTTGCACTTAAGCCATAATCACATGGGTATTTTTGTATCTTAGCCCTTTATCCAAAATTATCAGCTCATGTTTATCCCTATGTCACTTCCATATTAGAAGTTACTTCGGAAGCAATATAATGAGAATTACTTTGACTACACAAACCATACTAGGAAGACTAGGAGCAAAAGAACAGTTGTATGAATTATTAGCATACTCATGAATAAATCCAATAAGTAATGCCCAATATAATTCATAGTCACTATAACTCCAATGTGGACTGCCAACTTTGTTTCCAAGACCTGTCCTGTTAAGTTAACATCACTTGACCACAATAGTGGAAAGTGAGCATGCTCCCTATAAAGAGATAACAACAAAAATATAAATAGTCTAATGAGCTTGCTTTGTTCTGATTAAAATCTCCAAGTCTGAGATCAAACAAGCAACATACACATAATTTTGCTCCCATTTTGGCTGTTTAAGTGGGCATATGATATCAACTATCTACTTGACATTCTAACAACTTCCACTTTCACTTCACAAACACCATATACACATACATAGTGACCCCTCCTAGGTCCATGAACTTGTCCATCTTAATCTCGTCTCTCCAACTACTCCCTCTTAACACTTGTCCCAACATTTAAATCCACATTCATATATATACCAGTATATAAAAGTGTATCTGCCATATATATTTATATATTTATATTTAGATAATAAAAGGTATACAATCACTATCATAGTTCAAGACCCTTTGACTCTAAATTGAATTTTCTATACTAGTGCATATGGCCCACTCCTACTTTTAAACCATCAGCTCTCTTCTCTCTATTTTTAATATGCTACACGTATTGCCCAAGGAGGCGTAGACCAACTGGTAAGAAAGGGGAAGGTAAGGTACCGCGTACCCACCAGGTCATGGGTTTGAACCCTTGGGAAGTCGTCACCCCCAAAATGCGGAATTTTGGCGGCGACTTCGGATTAGTCGGTTCCCCGAAGGGAGCCAGACACCAAAGGCTCTAAGCAAAAAAAAATGTTACACATATTCTTTTTTAATAACATGAAGGAATTGCTTAAAGTAGGTGTTCATATTTAATTACTCTCTTACAATCCTTTTTGTAAGGTCATGTGAACTACTTTCAAATTAGTTAAATGTCCGACATTTTTACAACTAAAAAAAATTACCACGTAATTGCTATATTTGTAAGGGGTAAACAGAGGATAAGGAAGTCTATATTTAAGTCAATAGTAAAAAACAAATGTAAATTTTCGGAATCAGTTTTATTTCATCATGCTTTGTGAAAAAGACCTAGGTCTTATACTCGAAGAATGAAGAGAGAGGGAAAGTGTTATATATATATATATATATATATATATATATATATATATATATATATTCATGCATTTAGAACTCAGAACGGTCAAAAGTAGGGCAAAAGCAGAAAGATGGAGAAGGAGAGAAGCAGCAAAAGTGGGGTTGGAGAGGTTCATAAGATGTAATCATAATACATAATATTTGAGAGAAATTGGAGAACCAACAATGCCCATGCTCTTTTGAGCATGTTGTGGCCCATTCAAGCTGTTTTCTTCTCCTCCCAATTTTCATGGATACAATGCATCTAATCCTCCTTTCCCTTGTCACTTAAGAAAGACAACAAATATGTTATTATGGTCTTCCTAATGTTTTCTATCTTTTTTTATTCTCCTCTTCAATCATTCACTTGATGATGTGGCAACATCCATAAGATTCCATCAATTCCATTCTTCAAGTGAATCGATGCTTTAGATTGCTCCTTCACTTGCATCTGCCTAGTTCTTTGTATTTTTTCCTTTTTTTTGCTAAAACCTCCTCTTTTAACTCTTGAATGTGTCATACAATAATCTTATCTCAAATTAGTTCAATAGATTTTGCATTAGTGATGGAAGAAATACTATCAACTAATATAGATGAGATTTAGGCATGGCAAACAGCCTTATAAGTTAAAACATAGTAGTGGTGTAAAAGTTTCCTTGAATGTAGGAATGCGTGGATTTGATCCTGTTTGTTACCTCATGTTATTGGTGTCTGGTGTTTTAATTAAACAAATATAAACTCCAATCTTGATAAAAAAGGGGTACTTCATGCAAAGTGATCTTTTTTCATTTTGGTATGTTCCCCTTTTATTTGAGGGTATCGGACCACATTTAATTAATCTGACCAAGATTGCTAGAGAAAATATATATTATTGGTGACAAGGAGGATCTTCATGCAAGTTGTTGTCCCTTATTAGGTCCTACAAGCATGGAGACCTCCTAGTTGGTACATTGGTGGCAGCAGATTACTGTTTAGTGTGGTTACATTTGAAAAACTACTTGGGAAGGACACAGACAAATGCTTTACAAATGATTTTCCAGATAGTTTTATTTACCAATGACAATTATCTTGCCCAACATTATTCAAGCAGAAAAGGCATCATCAATCCCATATATATGTTTTAATTTAGAATTCAGAATAGCAAGTGAAAATTTGGCGTGAGATATAATTACTGAAAGCAAGCTTGTGTTCTCATTGCTATTTAAACTTTGGGGAAAGAAGTGGTGAATTTAAGTCTAAGCAAGCTTGTGTATGAAATGGCTTTATTTAAAATTGTCGCGAAAATAAATATTTATAATTTCAACAAACAATCCTGTTAATAATTATTAATAAATGGTGCAAGCCAGAACTGTACTTATTGAGTTATTTTCACAATTGTATAATTTTTTTATTGTTACCATCCTTCCTCTTATATGTTAGAATGACGAAATTCCATTACATTCACAATATCATGACTTTGAAGGCGGGACACTATAATGGGGGATACTATCCGAATTCTGGGGATTGAACCACCAAACATCTGAATTAATTGGCAAGATGTTGTTTCAGTTTAAGCAGTAATAGTTGTATGTTCGAGTCTTGAATATGTAATCGCAATAATCGTTTGGAAGTAGTTAACTGTTTCTCAGATACGTGAGACTTACATTCCTACAAATTAGAATAGTCATTAGTTAATGGCGTCAAATATCAGTGGATAAATAAAAAAAAAAATAGCTCCTACAATTGCAGAATCAACCATAGCTAGTTCTTTTCAGTGTCCAGGTTTGGCAAGGTTTTAAAAATGTATCTTCCTCGGTAGTGATAATACATATGTTTTCATTAACCACACAGATTGGGGAGTGATGGGATATCATAGGCAGTAATTGCCTCTGGATATGTCATATTTGGAGTGTGGTCTCTGTAGTTGTACTCCCTCCGTTCCTAAATATAAGAGCACTTTGACTTTTTTGGAGAATCCTAAGAAAGCAAAATGAACAATTTATTCATAACATATTTTAAATATTATTAGATCATATGTAAGTTCATAAGTCAAATAAACTAGTTTAGTGAAAAAATTTGGGAAAATCAATTTTTAATCACCATATTTTGCTTTCTTAGGATTCTCCAAAAAAGTCAAAGTGCTCTTATATTTAGGAACGGAGGGAGTATTGTTTATCTAAATTATGTAAAAAAAATTCAGCTAATGCTAGCGTTTGTTCTCCTTATAGTTTACACCTGCAATATACCACTAACATTGGCTATTGGTTTTGTAGTCACGATTTTTTCCATGCTATTGGAAGTTGATGTGAGCCTTTTGAAGTCATATGGTCAATTTGTTAAAACTTCAATTTAGCTATCGTAATAGTGGTATATATAGTTTTCATGTTCGATCTTGAAAATGTTCTTGTAAATTGTTGTCATCTGCATTTTTTTTATGTGTGATCTTGATCTATTTTTGCTTTTTTTCATATACTCATCTATGTCAAAAAAAAAACCTATGAAGTTAAACGTGACTTTAAATAAGAATGCAAAATAATTCATTCCAGACTTTGTTGGTTTCTGTTCAGAGGCTTCTAGACGTACGTTCATTAGAAAACAACTTTTTGCTTCTCACCAACAGAGCTTTAGAATTGAAATTCCCATAGGCGATTATTCAGTTATGTTATACTACTATATCATCAAATCAAGAATTATGGTCATTGTTAGGATTTTTCTAAAATGCTCATTAACAAGCAAACTTGGACATCGAAGATGCGTATGTTTATCCACTTATTTGAAGGATCATTGTACACAAATACATAAAAATCTGGGCTTTTTATAAACTTGTAATTGAGAGAGGGGGACTTTACAAGCAAGAATTGATGTCCACATTTACCTACAGCATGGTGTGGAAACAAATGGATACGCTTTCTTTGATTTGAAAAAGAAAATAAAGGACAAGTTATGGAGCGTCCTAATAATAATATATTCATAATAATTTTTCTCTGGTATTGATGATGAGACAGAAACAGAATCATAGAACTCCCTAAAAAACTCCAACTCAAAGAGGCCAAGTTGGATTATCAAAGCAAGAAGAAACCCCTCCACCATATTCTCCTTCTTCACTATCATTTCTTCAAATAAATCCTTTTGCCTTAAATGCCCTTGCTCTCTGTCACAAATCAATTCAATAACTCAGTACATAACCATGCATACACACACATATATATCCCTTCAGCGAAATTCTTACCTGCATTGTCTCTATAGCATCTGTCTCTGAATTGAAATCGTAGAAGGAACTTGCTGCAGTCAACTTCATTGATAGAAACTGCAGAGAGAATAACCAAAATTCAATTAATTAATTAATAATCTTTTTTATATGTTAAACATACACACACTTTGTTTTTAATTTTGTTTATTTATTGCTTACCTCCACCTGATGCTGCAAGGACTGGACATAGTTTATAATCTCATCCAACATCACTGCCATTCCCATGGTCTGCAAATTTGTTCTTTCATTAAAATTATATCACAAACAAAAATAGTAAATTGAGCTTTATTATAGAATATGTTTGTGTTTGTGTGTGTTTCTTTTACCTTGTAACATCCTGGGACAATGGTCTGCAAGCGTCTTATTTTTTCATTGATTTTCCCCCTTCTGACCTGAAAATATATAAAGATTATTTTTCATGACAATATAAAAATCATAATCACATTCATCTCAGACTAATAAGAGGCAAGAAAATATACCCTTTCTGCTAAACTGTGACTGTCTGTAGCTTGACCTCTTCTGGATCTGACATGAACCACTTCCTTTGTTTTGCCTTCTTTTGTTATGTTGCTTTTGGCTCTCTTGCCTCTACCAGAACTCTGAAAAACATACCAACAAAAATAAAATATCCATCAGTTTGATTCTGACCAACTTACAAAGTCAAAAACTTGTAGAAAAACCCATGAAAAAGGAGAATAGGAAAAACATTAACATACAGTAATGATCTTTGTTCTTCCACTTTCAGAATTATCAGTAGTTGGATTTACAGAACTTATGGTATCTGTAACATCCATAGATTTCCTCTTTTGACTCTCTTGGATTTCATTCTCTTCTGGTAAAATAGGGAAACGAGGTCCCTCCAAGTTAGCAGCAAAATATGAAGGTTCTTGATAAGAGAAAGGAATAATGGTGTGGACATTGAGATTAGAGTTGTCCATGAGGACAGGTGGGCTCATCATGCCTGTGAACTGGTTTATAAGTTCCAAGTTTGGATCAATGTCTAAGAAGGGAAAAGAGGGTCTAAGGCTTTGAAAACCTGTTGTGAATTCAGCCATGTGACTTAGAGATTATTGAAAGTGTTTTGTGTATGTGAGATAGATGTTTGGATGTGGCAGGGGTTAAGGGAATGGGAATGGTATTTATATAGTATGATTGAATTTGAAGGTACATTTGAATTTGATGAAAAGGAGAGGCATGGTGAGGTGGCAAGCTTCTGATTTGTGTTCCCTAGTTGGGTCCCTCGCTAACAGTTCAAAGGGAAATATTATGTCCAATTACAATATGGACTTCAGGATTCAATTACGAGAAAAAAGAAGTAAAGACTTTTGGACACTTTCAAAATTCTGGGTCCCTTCTTTTGTTAGTTTGTATCTAATATTTCTTTTTTAGACTGTTGGGAATGCATTTGGTTCAAGCACAGCCTAGCTGGAAATTCTCCTAAAGTTTAAATATTTATGTGTTATCTTTCTTTTTCATTAAGTTGTGACACTTGTGTGTAAGTGACTATTTTGGATAGAACCAATAGATTATGTAACTATTTTTCTCTCTTATATTTTTGAGCAAATTTTTAACTATTTTTCTATTACAATTATAAATGAGCCATGAAATTTGACAAGCTCATTCTGATCAAACTAAATGAGATACACACCAAATTTAGATATATGACTTTTATTTTTTTGGGATGAAGTTACAAATTAATTAGCTATAACAAATTAGGTGAAAGGTAAAGATGTTCATCAATTAGGGTTCACCTTGTCTCATACACATTATTAGTTTGAATCTTAGTACCATGAGATATATTCATTGGCAAATAACTATACCTATAGAAATGCTCTTTGAACTAAAAGACATGCATAAACTTGAATAAGTTATTCGATATTGACTCTCTAAAATCTTAATTTACAAAAAGGCGATAAATCACCGACTCAAGTTGACATTAGCTAGTGATGGTTATGGATCGATCAAGTAATTGAGGGCTTAATTTTTAATTCATATTCATTTTCATTTGTAACTATTTATAAGGTTGATAAAGAGTTCTTTTGCCCATGTGAGTGTGTGTGTTTATAAGTCATACAACTTTTTATATGACTCTTTAACCTTTATTAATAAACTTTGTTCCCATATAGTAATGTAAGTTAAATAGGAATAAAGTTAAAAAAGTAGATAAAGTTAAATGCATAAATAATGAGTTGTAATAATATTTTTTTAATAAAATTTTTAATAATATTCTTTAATTCTTTTAAAACATATTAGAAAATATTTATAAATAAGATCATGACATTTCAAGAGTATTATATGATCAATTATAAGTTAGTTTTGCTCTCAACTTAGGTTCTTCCCATGTCTCTTAACTTTTTATTGTTTGATTTGCACCTCAAACCTAAACGTAAGGTTTGAATTGAAACTAAAGAAGATAAGATTAAATCAGAATCCACCTAAATCACACCACTCAATATGGTCACCACTAAAGATCACGAGTTTACAAGGTTAGATTCAAGTAATCCAAACCCCCTTTAATGAATATAATTGTGCATAATGATTCTCAATATATATCATTTTAGCGTCCACAATGAAATAATTGGAGGGCTTTGCCGCAAAAAAAAATCAGTTGTACATGTAAAAACAGTAATTATTGTCGCAGTGTTGAATATCACACGAACCATATCAAATCCTACAAAGAAAGGTACTAGAAGGTTGAAAACAAAGTTTGAAGAAGAATTCTAATACAAGTTGAGGGATTTTCCATTGTCTATACTGTTTGGGAAAGCACTTGGACAGGAGAATTTGTTTGGATTTGAAATGGACTGATTTTTGGGAAATGAATGCACCAAACTCACATGTGCACTGTGCGCCTGGTCTGTGACAGTTCATTCATTTTTCTTAAAGCTCTTGATGCCAATTCTGACAATCTATATACTCTAGTAGCCAAACATCTACTTACTCCCTTCTCTCATGACCCCAGAAAAATATATATATGAGGATGTAATTGAGTTGGTGAACTAAATTTGCATGATAAAATTAAGAAAAAAATTTAAAAATAAAAATATCACCAAAGTCTTTGCATGGATAGTAGACGTCAAGTCACAAAAAAATTATCGGTTGGGGAATTGGGTTAAAGAGACTTGATTTCTTTAAAGTAAGATTGAGAACTTAAACAGTGTAGTTGGCATATTAGATCTATCAATAATGTTTGAAAATATCTTAAGTACATATTAGATAATTATATTAAATATATTTTAATCGAAACAAATACGATAAATAAACACAATTGTAACTCATGTTAACATTGAAAACTTCAGAAAGTTATAAATTAAAAGTACAAGTGTTAGTTCTTTTTGTTGATGATCTTGCCATATAACATATATATAAATAATATGATTGATATCAAAACATTTTATTTCGATTGTGTAATTATAATTCACATTTTTATAAACATTGAATCTAAAAAATAAATCTCAGTACTGGTCACTTATTTTGCATTTTAAAAAATTGGAGAAAATTGTGTGAATGAAATTGTCGCCAAAATTTATAAAGTTAGATATGGGCATGCATGGGTAGCCCTTGCCCGAAATGAATGTAATCTAAACTTTATTAGAAGGCATAATATTATATATGTCTCAGTTGGAAATAAAACAGTTAATTTTGGGGCAAACTTCAAAATATCACTGTACCAAACACAATTTTATTCAAAATAGGACTAACTTCCACAAACCCTACTAGCCACAACCTAGAAATCCTAATTTTTGACATCTGAATTCTTCCACACCTTTATTTGGGCACATCCATTCACTCTTGCATTTTAAAAACGTGCACTCAACTCTCCCCATCAAGTTGCATTTAATATTATATTTCCTTAACAAAAAAAAATTCATATCTATCAATTTAAAATTATCTCGCTTAAATTATGAGGTTGATCTATCGGCAGGGTTATTAACAGAAATACTGATGATTTTGTGTATCATTTTGGAAAGGAGAAATGCGATCTTGCATGGTAATGATCATAAATCATATGACCAAACGTTTGGTTTTATATTAGGCCGAAAAGAAGTCAACTTGACGTTTGTTAAAAACGCCGCAGTGTCTTTCCAACGTTTACAAATACCAGAAAATAGCGAATATAACCACTGCTTTACACTATGATTTTTGTAATGTAATAAGCATTTTGGCGAATAGAACGCCACGTACAATAATGTTTTGAAAGACTTTTATATATGAATAAATTTTTTAAATGAAGCACATGGGTCAATGCCAGCTAGAAAGAACTTATTAAAGACTTCCATGTGTGCTGATGTGGCATGACACGTGGCATTGCACCAACTGACATGTGTCTAGCCACGTCAGCACATACAAGCTTATTATGTGTCATGTCACAGTAACACAAACAAATGTTGTTAAGTGTTTTTTAAAAGGTGTTGGCCAAAATGCCCCAATTTAAGACTTAGATGTCATATAATAATCCTTCACATGATAAGACAAAAAGAGAACACGACTTAAAATATATGTATAAAAAAAATAGGGGAGTTATCCAAAAAAACCCAATTTACTCTGAATTATAGATTAGTTATAAAAGTATTTAGTTTAGTTAAATTTATAGAAAGATGTTTGTATAAAAAAATATATAAAAATGTATTGCTTGAAAAAAACTGAGATTTTTCTTTGTTTTAAATTTTGCGAATGATGCGTTTCTTAGTGAAAAAATAAAACAAAGAACCCCTGGCAAAGGAGTTAATTGATAATTCACAATAACCTAGATCACACAGTTCTTTGGTGAAAATTTACCACATCCATATTTATAGCGCAAGTATCCTTTTATCCCTTCCATTTGATAAACGAGTTATATCTCCCGTGCGTTGCACGGAGGATTTATACAAAATATGATTCATGTAATTGAACATACATTTGGAGAATTCATAAGTGTCCTAGTTTTGCGAAAGTAAAGTTGATAACAAAAAGGGACATCAAAAATAGAAGAATTCATAAGTGTCCTAGTTTAAAAAATTCAAGTTCTTATAAGATCATCATCATTAATTTTGAACAAAGGCATTGTAGCACTGCCACGAATGCTCCATAAAACATTATACCAAATAAGTATTGCATCACCAAAAATAAATGCACTCAGTTACCCCTGCATAGAGATGAAATAGAGAACCTTATGATTGCACTGGTGCGATGAACAACTAAGTCAAAGAAGTACTTTGATATGAAAAAATAACATCTGCCCAAATCAATTATGGCATTAGTCATATTCCCTGTAACTGTTGCCTTTGTCAATGTACATTTGTTCTGGAAAGAACAATTGAGAATGGTGTGTGGAAGATGAAATGTCTAACAAATGAACCTGCATGTTCAACCAAGAGAATCCTGTGTTATTAATAAACATGTCCAATATTTTTATGGCCAACATGTCCAATAATTATATACTTACTACTTCTACAAAAAGACATATATATTGAAGCAAAACTGTAAATGGAAATGCATGTATGTGATGAACAAAAATCAAAGTAATCTTTATTCAATCAAAGTATGTTCTCCAAAGAGAATTACAGAAGCAAAGAAAAGGTCCTAATGTGCTTTCAAGAGGCACACACTCTCCTCACTCTTCTTTACAAAATACAAGTCTGCCCTCTCACTACTACTCTATGGTATTTATATCTAACTGACCTTCCAGCTCAGCATCTAACTAACTAACCACTTACACTTGCCAGCTCAGCACTACAAAACCGCCTCAACTACTGTCTTCTTTCTTTCACTTACTATCTTCCCAGACACACTTCCGTCCTTCATTTCAGCCCACAATTCATTTATTTCTTCTTTTATACACGGCCCAAGTAGGCCCAGACCCAACAATACCCCTCCCAACAAGTGCCACCTTGTCCTCAAGTGGAAAAGAAGGAAACTGCGATTTAATCACTTCAGCTGATTCCCAAGTGTTATCAGCCTCACTAAGGTCAGTCCACTTGATCAATACTTCTAAAGAACCATCAGTCAACTTGCGCCATTGTTTAACGTCTTCTGGGACAACTTCCAATTCCAAATCTGCTGTCAACATCGGCGGCAAATCACGTGCTGCAACAGGGGCTGCTATGGACTTCTTAAGTTGTGAAACATGAAATACCGGATGTATTTTTGCTGATGCAGGTAATTGCAAGTGATATGCTACAGTTCCAATCTTGTCAATTACCTCAAATGGCCCATAAAAACGTGGGCTCAACTTTTCATTAGGCCTTCTTGCGAGTGATTTGCTGCGATAAGGTTGTAACCTCAAATACACATGGTCCCCTTTTTGATAATGCACTTCTCTTCTCTTTTTATCAGCTTGCTCCTTCATACTCTGTTGAGCTTTATCCAAATTCCTCTTCAATTCATCCAGTATAGCATTTCTTTCCTCAATCAGTGTAACAACAGCATCCACAGCTGAAAGAGGCTCTTGAAAACGATACAAATGTGGTGGATCTCTACCATACAAGGCCTTGACAGGTGACATCCCAGCTGATCTGTTAAAATTGGTATTGAACCAATATTCTGCCCAACACATCCACTTGCTCCAAACTGAGGGTTTCTCTGCACAAAAACAACGCAAATACACTTCTAAACTCCGATTAACCACTTCAGTCTGTCCATCACTTTGAGGATGGTAGCTGGTGCTATAACAAAGGTGTGTCCTTGCCATCCTAAACTCCTCCTTCCAAAACAAACTTACAAATGATTTGTCCCTATCCGACACAATTGATCGGGGAAAACCATGCAATCGCACCACTTCCCGTATAAACAGCTCAGCTACACTTGTTGCTGTATAGGGGTGCCTTAATGGTATAAAATGAGCATACTTGGTAAACCTGTCCACTACAACCAAAATAGTATCGAATGATCCTGACTTGGGCAAACCAGCGATGAAATCCATCGAAATATCTGTCCATACACTGTCAGGGATAGGCAAAGGCTGTAGCAACCATGCTGGACTAAGAACAAGAGTTTTATTACGCTGGCAAATGTCACATCCAGCCACAAACCTTTGAATATCGCTACGCATACCCTTCCAATAAAACAGCCCTGCTAATCTCTTATAGGTCCTCAAGTATCCCGAATGACCTCGAATTGGAGAGGAATGGAATTCCTTCAAGAGAGTAGGTATATAAGAAGATGATTTCGGCAATACTAGGCTGCCCTTATACATCAAGTGCCCTCCCTTCACATTATACCCTGGATACTTATCAGTTCCCATCAATGTCTCCTGCAAAATAGTAGCAAGATGTTCATCCTTGCGTACTTCCTCATCCAATAATGCTGAGTCTCCTACACCAACAACCGAAATAGCTTGTAACGGAACTGGTTCCTCCTTGCGAGACAAAGCATCTGCCTCTGAATTGGTGGATCCCGGTTTGTACTGAATTTGGAAGGTATATCCCATAAGCTTTGAAACCCATCCTTGCTGATTCTCATCCAAAATTCTCTGTTCAGCTAGGAATTTCAGCGCTTTCTGGTCTGTCCGTATAATAAATGGTCGCCCAAGCAAATAGTACCGCCACTTCCTGACCGCCAATACTACTGCCATAAGCTCCCTTTCATATACAGAACATGCTCTCTTCCTACTACTTAGTGAGTGAATATAATATGCTATTGGCCTCCCCTCTTGCATGAGCACTGCCCCTAAACCAGTGCCTGAAGCATCAGTTTCAACAATAAACAGCTTGGAAAAATCTGGTAGAGCCAAAACCGGGGCTGTAGTTAAAGCCTTTTTAAGAGCATTAAAGGCTTCTTGAGCAGAGTCACTCCATTTAAACGCATCCTTCCTCAATAATGCAGTCAAAGGAGCTGCAATCATCCCATAATGGCGAATAAACCTCCTATAATACCCCGTTAAGCCCAAAAATCCTCTCAAACTCTTAACCGAAGTTGGTATTGTCCAAGACAACATATCCTTGATTTTCTATGGATCAGCATGGACTCCCTCTCTAGAAATGATATGCCCTAAATACTCCAATTGATCACGAGCAAAAACACACTTCTTGACATTCAACACAAGCTTATGCTGCTGTAACACACTAAAAGCTACCTCCAAATGCTTCATATGCGATACCCAATCCATACTATAAACTAAGATATCGTCAAAGAAGACTAACACAAACTTACGGAGATATTGCCGAAAGATGTCATTCATTAATGACTGAAAGGTTGATGGGGCATTCTTTAACCCAAACGGCATTACCCAAAATTCATAATGCCCATAGTGAGTTCGGAAAGCAGTCTTGTGTTCTTCTCCTCGCCTCATTCTAATTTGGTGATACCCCGACTTCAAATCCAACTTAGAGAAAACTTGCGCAGCTCCCAATTCATCTAATAATTCCTCTATTGCTGGAATTGGAAATTTATCCTGAATGGTGATGTTATTCAATGCCCGGTAGTCCACACAAAAGCGCCAACTTCCATCTTTCTTCTTGACTAACAACACCGGACTTGAAAAGGGACTTTTACTAGGCTGAATTATCCCAGCTGCCACCATCTCTTTCACCATCTTCTCAATTTCATTCTTCTGATAGTATGGGTACCTATAAGGCCGCACATTAGGAGGAACTGCCCCTGGTTGCAAGTCTATCACATGATCCACATCCCTTGGTGGAGGAATTCCTACTGTAGCTCGCTGCATCTCCGGAAATTTATTTAAGAGCTGATACACTTCTTCCACCTTACTCTCCTTACAATCAGTCATCCTTATTTCCGAAAATTCTATGAAGTAGGCCTCATCTCCACATTTCACCGAACGACAAATTGCATCCAGGGACATCGGAGTTCGTTCCAAAGATTGATTTCCTTGTAAACACAGCCACTCATTCCCCATATCAATCTTCAAAGTTGACTTCTTCCAGTTCACAAGCACTTCCCCAAGTGATTCCAACCAATCTGCTCCAAGGATAATATCTGATCCTCCCAAATTAAAGGGATACATTGAGTGCATTACTTTCAATCCCTGTAACAGCAATGGAACATTCCTGCAAACCCCACGCCCCTGCACATTTCTCGCATCTCCCACTTGTACAGTAAACAACACTCGCTCATCCACCTGCAAATTCAGCAACGATACAAGCTTTTCTTGAATAAAGCTGTGAGTTGCCCCACAATCTATCAACACTACTACTTTATGTTCTCCAATCTCCCCGATCAATTTAATAGTTCTCCCACCAGTGAATCCAGCTAGTGCATTTAAAGACAACGCTAGCAATTGTCTGTCCTCCATCTTCGCTTCACACCCTTCCATCTCTTCGTTTTCATTAAAATCTAGCTCAGTATCATTCTCCTCAGATAAAATCAATACCTGTAACTGCTTCTTTTTACATCTATGTCCAGGTCTATACTTCTCATCACATTTGAAACATAAACCTTGTTCCCTTCTCCTTTCTATCTCAGCGTCAGTGTACCTTCTTAGAGCCTGTCTACTTGTATAGTTCAAGGGCATGTTCACACTCTTTTCTTCTTCGTTCTTCTTATTCACCAACGAAGAATTTGATGCAGAGTTTAAGCTAGGGTTTGTTGGAGTCCCAGAAGTTGTTATTCACGAACCAAAACCTTCTACTCCACTAAAACTTCTGGTTGGATTAGCATATGCATATCCACGCTGGCCCAACCCACCATGCTCGGCCCAATAACGACCAGGCCCATTTCCCCTGCCATTAGAAAATTGGGCTTTAATTTCATCCCTCTCTTCAATTCGCAGAGCCATCTCCATCAGTTCAGCAAGGCGAGGAAATTTGAGCAACCTCAAATCTGCCTTTATGTTAATCTTCAACCCATTCATGAACGCCGCCTTCAACATTTCTTCATCACAACTTCCCAAAGCCGCCGACATCAACTCAAATTTCTCAATGTATTTTGTTATACTCATATTTTGTCTCAAGGCCATTAACATCTCATATGTGCTTCCACTCTGAGATGGTTGAAAGCGATTTACCAAGTCCTGTTTCAGTTCTTCTCACTTCTCAATTGGAGACCTCACTTCACCCCATTGAAACCAGTTCAAGGCTTTACTCTCCAACCCTAACACCGCGACATCCATCTTCTCACTTTCCCCAACCTTATTCATCTTAAAATACCTTTCCATACGGAAAATCCATCCCAGCGGGTCATCTCCGTCAAAGATTAGTAGTTCAATTTTTCGGAAATTGGAGTTATCTCCACTATCAGGTACGGTTTCTTTCTTATCGTCACCATTAGCCTTCTCGCCCTCAGGAATTTCATCGCCATTCTCGGAATTCAGAGATTCCGCTCCTTTCTTCCCTCCCTGCGAATCCTTCATAAATTCCGCGAACATCTTCTTTAACGAGGACATTTCTTCCTTGATGATTTCAACATCCGATCCCAATCGCTCAAGGTTTTGCTCTGTTCTCTCTGTTCGCGAATCCAATCCTTCAATTCTTGTCTCCATTTTCTTGTTGTTAGTCATCTTCCCTAATCGAACTGCTCTGATACCTTTGATGAACAAAAATCAAAGTAATCTTTATTCAATCAAAGTATGTTCTCCAAAGAGAATTACAGAAGCACAGAAAAGGGCCTAATGTGCTTTTAAGAGGCACACGCTCTCCTCACTCTTCTTTACAAAATACAAGTCTGCCCTCTCACTACTACTCTATGGTATTTATATCTAACTGACCTTTCAGCTCAGCATCTAACTAACTAACCACTTACACTTGCCAGCTTAGCACTACAAAACCGCCTCAACTACTGTCTTCTTTCTTTCACTTACTATCTTCCCAGACACACTTCTGTCCTTCATTTCAGCCCACAATTCATTTATTTCTTCTTTTATACACGGCCCAAGTAGGCCCAGACCCAACAGTATGCTGAAGCATTGCAGTAGTAAACATTTGTGAAATTAGTAATATCACTCACTTGCATATAGAAAGTTGTGGCTGCCGCTACTTATAGCATTGAGCAACGGCTTAATCAAAACACATATTCCTCAACTGTAAACATATGATATAGATAAGGCAGAGTCCATGACATTTAACTAATGACACACATATTCCTCTCTCTCTATATATATATATATATATATATATATATATATATATATATATAAAGAAAATTAGTAAGCCAGAACCGAAATTGTGTTTTCTTATAAATGACTGCCACATTGGTGAAAGGCATAATAGGCATCCTTTTTAACCAAAAAAACATAAAAGCCATGCAAACAAAAATATTTAATGAAATGAAAACCAAGTCGCATTTATCAGTACTTCTATATTAATATTAACAAAATTTAAAGAATACAAACTTTTTGCAATCAAGTTGAGACAGAAAAGAATGATTGTATCAGCATTTAATTAGTATAACAATTATGATTGTATCAGCATTGAATGATTGATGGGCATGAAGCATGATGTGTTAGGGTAACTCTTGAGCATCCAAATAGATAATGTCTACTATATAAAAGCATCCAAATAGATAATGTCTACTATATAAAAGCATCCAAATAGCCCCTGACAAACAAAGTTATACCACCTGTTTTCCTCTGAAAGATGCACATTGTGACAATTGTGTTAGGGTAACTCTTGAGCAAGCCAATGTTTACCATAAGTTCACATACAAAATGAGTTATGAAGATAAGTTCATATCTCAGGCTTAATTAATAAATATGGTGCACAATCAGGACTTATAATTATCTCAGTGTTAATCTTCTTCAGACCCATAATTATAAGATGGGAGAAAGGTTGTTTGACAAAAAATGTAAGAGGTCCAACACCAAAGCTTATCAGATGGGAGACATGTTGTTTAACAAAAATGAAAGGTCCAACACAAAGCATATGATATCAAAAGCTTTAGGGTCATACAATTATCTTAGTGTTGAACTTTTGAGAAATTAGAGATTATATGTGTTAATCTTTTCAATATCAACACAAAGCTTTAGGTCTGAAGATGGTGCACATGTAACTTGTAAGGTCCAACCTCATTTGCATTAAGATGACGAAATATTTTAGCATGTAGGTGAGATGGAGTTCTGCAATGGACAGACCTTAACTTGATCCAACAAAAGCAGTTTTTCAGCAGCATCCTTCAAATCTAAGGACTCACAACAATGCTTTCGAAACACTAATGCACATGCAGATTTTGTAAATCAAACCATTCAACTGCGTGTCAGCGAATTATAATCACTGAGTAGATAATCTAATCTCAAATTCTACAAATATCAGACTGTTCAACTACTGCCCCAGTTATTACAAAAAATAGAGCTTAGAAGATTTTGGTAAGAAGCTACCTTTAGGTGAAAAGAAAAGCGATGCAAGTTTCAACTGGTTTATGGAAACTTGTAAAGATGCAAAGATGCATCACCAGTGACACAATGGACCCAGCCAGTAGCAACCTTGATCACTTAAGCTTCAGAGGAGACATGATAATCATGTGGGGATTTCGTCAAAGCACAAAGAAAGAAAAGGCAAAATCTTTTGAAGAATGTTCACTGTGATTGCAAGTTCACATTAGAAGACTGCATAAACCCATGTTTATCTGACATCAAACAGCTTTGAATCTCTGAAATTCACAGCACAAATTTCCTCAAAAACAAAGTAATATCCCAACAAAATTATAAATCCAAAAGTAACATGGCACAAACCAAATCACAACTAAGGCAGCAACAACCCAACAAAATTGAAACATGATGGAGCTATGAAAGTGGAAACCAAAACCAAGTGGGTTTGTGTAACGAACTGAAATCCTCAAGAGAATGCTCATTTTGACCCGAAATTGCAACTACGCATTTCTTTTATTACAAAAATATAGTTAATTAAAATCCCGAAAACAAAATAATCAATATAATAATGAAAAATCAGACATTTAATTATTTCATAACATTTTTCTTTGGGAAAATTAATTTGAGGTCCCCCACAAGGGACTTAATACTAGAAAAGTCCCAAAAGTTGGGAAAATTAATGTAGGGTCCCAAGGGACCTCACTTTAATATACTTGAAAAGTGAAAAGACAGATTTGCCCCTGCCCTCTTATTACACACTCATTGTCTTGCTTCATCTCTCATCTGCCTCTTCTCTCTCGCTCTCTCTCTCGCAGAAACCAAAAGTTCAGGTTGCTGCCGCCGCTTCTTATTTCCGTCACCCTGTTATGGTACTAACATGTGGCCCATTTATTTCATTTCACATTTTTTCATGCCATAGCCCCTTCTTTTTTGTGCTGCCATGATTAAATTGCAAAAGAACCATCTTCCTGCTTGTGTTACTTTGGTCAATATCTTTCCTAGGGTTGTTTTACTAAATCAAGTTGGGAGTATGACGTCCATTGACTCCAATTTCTATATCCACAATTGTGATTTGCCTCTTACTATGAAGCAATCTTCCATTACTGGCTTTATTTTTACAATGCCCACCAAGTGTTCGATCATTTGCTGCAAGCCATTCTATGCTTCAACGGTTTGTTTTCCATCAATGGCTCTATTCTATAACTATGTTTTTGATCCTGGATTATTTTGGTGGGTCTTGATGATGGTTTTAGTAGCTGGCTAGCATATATGACAATTGAATTAGTTCTTATGTGGCCATTTGTTTTTCATCGTGTTGGTGGTATGACCATTCTTTATTCTGTTATTGGCATGAAAGAGCCTAGTCATTTGAAGAGTATATCTCAGATTATTGTTGTCCACCTTACTGGTTTTTACTTTGAAATTATTGTGCTGGCCAACCATTGAAATCAATTAAACATCTCTCACTACTCCTTCCAGTTCAGCCAAAACAAAAGTAGAAATGAAAACTCCCCAAGTCCCACACAAGCATTGAAACATACTCTACCACATTAATACATCATAACCCAAGCACATAAACAGAATTTCCCATTCAACCAATACAGAAAAGAAAACAGTAATTACAGTTTCCAGTGCAAACATCATGAAATTCTTCATTCCACTTCACTAATCATAATTAAAACAAAACATCACTCAAGCAAGGCAATAAACCCCATCCCCTAACTAATTGCTTCGGCTATTTAAGTACAAAGATCAGAGAATTTATAAGCACACATGCATCAACACTCTTTCAACGATATCCATTCATTAAACCTTCATGCCTTGTAAATTTTTTCATTATTATATATTTTATAGAACACGCAACACTTCACAAACATGAGAAATGAGGAAATGTTCACAAAATTCAATAAACTATACCAATCACACATGCACATTCAAAACAGCTCTCCAAACAGCCAAGTAGGCAGATTAAATTTCAATCCTTATTGAATCAAACCACTATAATTTCAACCAGCAGCAACTATATTTATATACTTCAGCATGCCAATCACAGAATAATCAAACATTGAAGCAACCATTATCTTCCCTTTATTATACATACAATAAAATAGTGCAAAATATTATTAATCACACATGCAACCCTAGATTCAGATCAGGTGAAGAAGCCCAAGAGAATAAAAATAAAGCCCAAGAAATAGCAAGAACAAGCAAAACCCATGAAGAACAACATTCGTATTTTCTATTTCCTGGTCAATTTAAAAAAGAGAGAAAAAAAAGGAAATTGGAAGATAAAATACCATAGTGTGAGAATTTGGACAAGAAGGTGCTTTCAATTCAACGCTAGAAGGAAGAAAGAGAAGATTTGGGGAAGAAGCATCGATCGGCGACCAACACTTCATGTCACGCTTTCAATTTGGAGGATCAAGGAGATGAGTTCCTGGAATCATTTTTCAGAGCTTGAGGGAAGGAGGGAAATGAATTTCTGAGCTTATAGTATATGAGGGGCAAATTAGTCTTTTAACATTTGAAGTATATTGATGTAAGGTCCCTAGGGACCCTACTTTAATATTTTGAGTTTTTAGGACTTTTCTAGTATTAAGTCCCTTGTGAGGGACCTCGTATTAATTGTCCCTTTTTCTTTTACTTATAAAACAAAATTCTCAAAAGTAAAAACACAATCATCAATCACAAATAAATATAATAAGATCAAAACAAATAATAAGAAAGCCTTTTAAAGTTAAAGGGGAAAAATCTTGAAAAAAACAGAGATATAAAAGTGAAGATTAATCAAAAGCCTTGAAAACATTTTTCTTTGTTTGATCATTGATATGACACCTTTGGGAAAGTTTATGCTTTTAGAGGAAAATGAGCATTCAACCAATCAAATCATTGCTCTCAGGTGAAGAGATGATGGATAACTTACAGACCAACACTAATCAAGTCTACAAATATGTTTCATTTATATTTAACAATAAAGAAAATACCTTGTAGATGGCTCAGAAAAAACGAAGAAGATGAAGGAGAGGATCCGATGCCGGCGATGGTGACGCTCCGAGAGAAACAAATAAGCTGTGCGAGGGTTTGGAGTGATCAGAAGTTTTAGAATATTGTAAATGTGACATTGGCCAATAATATATAATATAAATATAAAATATAAAAATATAAAAGGTAAAAAATTATTAGAAGAATAACAAAAAAACTAAAAAGTCAAAAACCCCTCCACAAAAAGCACAACCACACAGCCACCAACCTCAATATTATTGGTACACGACTACCCCTCCCCAATGGCTGCAAGCCAGCAACCACACCGCACCGCACCAACCTTTCCCTCTCCATCACAGTCATAAAGAGGAAAAATATGAATGCATAGTGAATTTCAACTTTTCCTCATTTTTCAATATTTAAAGAAAATACGAACGCATAGCTGAATCGTTGGAGGAGTGACATCAGAAAGTATTTGATCTAAGCATTATAAATGAGGAAGAGCGGTCTATCTTCACAATGACCCGTATATCATCGTCCAAAGGAGAAATGTTAGACAAAAAAACAGGTTCCATCGCCAATAAAACACAGAGCTTTGAAAACCTGGAGAGGCAAACACCAATGAATGTTAATTACTTGTATCCAAAAATAAAGTGCACTTTTCAAAAGGAAACAGAGAAGACGAAGAAGTACTGGGTGAACAGGAAAAGGATGAGGGTCAATAAATTTCATCTTGATGAAAGTCAGACAATGATTATATATGTAAATATAAGATGTAAGATTTAAAATTCAAACTCAAAAACATTTGGGGGGGAAATTTAAAAGAGGTCTGAAATTTCAAATTTCAGTAAACGGCTCACCCAAATTCTAAACGTCTCATGAACAGTAATTTAGGTCAGGAGCTGGACACTCCATCTTCGGCTCTTCAGGATTTTGCTTTTTGGAGATTGGGAGGGAAAAGGTTTTGCTATAAAAGAAATTATAACAGTTTTTAAAACACCAATATTCTAAATGTCTCTATCTATAATTTTTTATGAATGTATGAAAAAATGTTGTGATTATAGTAATAAAAAATATAACAGAAATTTATAAATAAAGGGAATTATTAATTTAATTTACGACCTACAACCAAGGTGCCTTATAAAGAAAAAAAAGGAGGAAAATATGCATTCCCTTATAAAGAAAAAAGGATTGGAAGCATGCATAAGAGAAAAGTCCTTTGAAGAAAGAGATATTGCTACATACTCTTCGTTTCTATACAAAGAAGAAGAAAGATGATTAATTAACTAATTAATTAATAATTATTTTTAACCTGGAGACAAGTGTGTCTGTAATTCAATTGAGATGTGTCAGGGTAAGCAGGAACCAAAACAAGTGAAAAGTTAATGTGGGATAACAAGTAAATAAACTTCAAGAGCACGTTTTATTGTAAAACCAAAGAAAAGGGTGAGATAAATAATTGAATGTAATTATTGTAAACCTCTCCCTTGATGGCACGTCTGTCAAACTAATATAACTGTAATAAAATATTACCTTAAATATAACTTGCCCCAAAAGAAGAGCTGTGAGTGATATGTGCCAAACAACAAGTGTATATGAGGTTTTATTTAGATATAAACTTGTCCAAGATTATTTTATATAAAAATATGCATATAGGTATTATAAGAAATGACAACATAATAAATCTAATTGTGATATGAAATCTCCATTGTCCCGATTATTTATACACAAACATGTATAAGTGTGTAAGAAATGAAATCATAATATATCTAAGGAACCTTAAAATTTAAGTTATTATTACAATAAAAAAATTGCTAGAGGGTTACATTGGCCGAGAGCCATTGTTCATGCCCATAAAAAGGTGAATTTCCCATCTTTTATCCCATGGCTATGGGTGTTGGAATGTAGGAGTACTTTAACCACTAAATATCAAAATGCTGCAAGACTCATGAAATATCTCCCTCTTCTACCTATATTGCAACCAACTTTTTAATTCTTTTTTAAACCCATCAAGAGTGTAGGGTGATATTTTTATATATATAAAAAAAAGAGTGTAGGGTGTAGGGTGATATTTTTGCGAATGATGCTGCAAGACGACTCATGAAATAATTTTTTTTTATTTGTAATAAAAAAAAGAGAGTGTAGGGTGATATTTTTTTAGGGAAAGTGTAGGCTAGTTTATTGATATTGATTTAGAAAACATAGGTATTTTTCTAAAACTATATAGCATTTCCATACTAAAAAAATTTGACACAAGGTTTGATTCCACAAGAGATGGACTCAAGCTAAATACCCACTGGAAAAGTATATGGAGAAAAGGGCGTAAGAATGAAGTTGATAGTTTGGTTTGAGGGTAAAGGAGAGAGAGTGGGAGTTATAGTACCAAGTCTCGAACTTGTAACTATTAGAAGCATCCAAGACCCAAGGATGTATCCAGAAAGCCACAAGGGAAACTGGTAATGAAGTTGATAGTTGAGCCACTTGTGAGCTTAATACAAATAGCTTGTTCTATGAATGGTTGACATTCAAATTAAAATAAATATGGCATACTTGACTTTCTTAAGTATGAGTACACAGTTCCTTCTAAACACTTGACGTATTAAAGGGATCAAAAAATTTATTGTAGAGTGAGGTTCATGTGGTGAAAATTACGAATGACGAAAATTGAGAAAGTTTTGATAGAATCCTTACTTTAGCCATTTATGGCATAATCCTTTTCTCTTGTTCAATGTGAATAATTGACCTTGAAATTAAAAAAATTTCTAGCTTGGGTGAGTCTAATCCCCTCTTCTACTCTTTGTTTCTTCGTTTGGCATCATTTGTGGGTGGGCATTTGAATGGGTTGAGTTAATTTAGGGCTTTGAACCGATTTAATTGATTCATTATAGGGAGAAATAATAGACATTATACATGTCTTAAAAGCTGGACATTCTAACTACTACTACGGGAATATTTTAAATTTAAAACATAAATATTTGGATGAAAATATGTGATACCAAACTTTGTCAATTATCTTTATTTCAAGGATGCAAGAAAATTTAATATTGATATCTAAATCTTATACATAGTTTTAATGACATACAATAACCCTCACATGATTGTGCTGGACCCTATTGGGCCAATACTTTACTTGCCCAAATGCACTTGATGAACCTCATATTAATTTGTAAAGTACGTTGACAAAAAAATAATGTGACTTAACTTGTAAATGAATCCTCCAGGCTATACTCCTTTTGGTCCTAAATATAAGACATAATTGCGAAAAAAAGTTTGGTTCTAAATATAAGATATATTTCTAATTGTTCTCAACTTTTAACAACATTACCTCTATTAATGTCTCTTGATAATAAACAGGCAATTGGGGGAGGGTGGGGGATAAGGGCAGATGGTTAGGATGTATTAGTAATATTATGTGACTTTAATTAATTTAACTAAAATCACTCTCTAATCTAATCAAATCAGGTAAATATATTTTAAAATAATTTAGGAAGGAAGGAGTACTATTTTTTATGAACATTTGGGAGCTTATTTATAATTGATTTTCTTACTTTAGAGATTTCTTTTATCAAGACAATCTAACTACCTCAGCATAAAAACTAGTTAAAGTAGTTATAAAAGAAATAGAAGAAAATTTTTTGAGTAAAGTGTAGATATATATAACCAGAAACTGCACTGAAATGGTTGCATTAATTTAGGCTTGCGTGATGCACAAATGTTTTTTTATATTCCATTTATTATAGATGATTGATATGTCATGCGTGGGCAGCGTGGATATAGCTATAAACTCAAAATAGTTCATCTAGCTACTGGGGTCACCCCAAGAGCTTTAATTTACGCATCTTGGATAATAGGGTATTATATAGCTTTCTTATGATTGTGTAGAAGTCATTAATTTGATAACTAGAGGGTGTGAAACTAATAATAATAATTCATCGATCTTAAGTATAAGACCCCTTTGACTTTTTTTAGGAGTTAAAGAGACATATTATACTGCTAAATTATAACATGTCACATGTAATTAAAATATATGTTAGTTTTCAAGCAAAAAAAGAATATAGGTTCGTTTATAAGTAGAATGCAAAGGGGTGTTGTACACAGGCAAAAAGTAATCTTCAATTCTTCATACAAAGGGTTCTTTTGTCTCTTTTTTTCTTTAATAAGCCCACAAGGGTTTACAGTTACAGCCGACGAACCAAACTAACTCTGAAAGTGGACTAATTTTTCGCCCAGAAAATAGTTGGGCTAAGCCTATTAGTTTGAACACTGACAATCATAGATTCAAGCCCATTAGTGCATGCAAATGCCATTTGTGTGCTGTGTATTTTATAACCAATAATACATGCAAACTATGCTGAGAAGTTCAAGCTTGCATAGTCAACTTCTACCTCTAAATTAGGAGGTGGAGACTGGAGAGTAATAAAATAAATAAATGACTTAGTATCAGAAACTAAAGCTTATCCAAATTATCAATTGTGGTCATATATTCTCTATGCATAGAGTTAATCAAAAACTATCAACCAATAATGGGTAGTTGGTTGAGCTCGTAAGTGGGCTATAGCCCCTGTAAGGATGAGAACGCATGTTCGAATCCCGGGAAGCGCTTTCATTGGGAGAGAAGTCAACCTTGTCTATATATATAGGCAACACTCCTATCCCTCGAGTTCGGATTAAATCGGGTGATGATTAACAAAAGAAACCATCACTCCCAGTGGCCTGTGTACAACAACTTAATCTCGTCCACTAATCTAAGACCCTCTCTAGTCTTAATGTATGAACACTTAACTTTATTTAAGATACAAAATTAATCACTTTAAATTGTCTATACTTATATTTTTTTTTCTTGAAACTAATTTATTCTACCTAAAAATTAATTTGCAATCTAATTATATATGACATTTGTTATAATTTAGTGACCAAATTTGCTTTCTTAACTTAATAGAAAAGATTAATTAAGATGATCATATATTCCGGAGAGGAGGGAGTAATAATATATAAAACTGCTTAGAACCTTTTGGCTCACCTGATACCAAGTACATCTTCAAGTTTTAGCTTGCTACGACAAAGATATATATTAAAATGTAATAAAAAAAATATATTGAATCTTTTACGTACTGAATTTTTTTCAAATAAATTTTGGTCTTGAAAAAGGAGCGAATTTTCGCATATCTTTCAAAAACGTGCTGACTTTCTTAGCTTAATGTAAATATCGAAGGATATGGTTCAAATTAATAAAGTTCGCTGTGAATCACACTACAAAAAAAGCTCTACTTTCCGGCGCAAGCGTTCCGGCGTTTCCTCAATATTCGCCGGAAACAGCATACGTTCCGGCGTTTCATAAAAGCGCCCATGGAAAACGCCGAAAAAATGTGGCGCGCTTTTCCCGCCTTTTTTATGGCGTTTACATACCGGCGTTTTACGAGGCCCAAACGCCGGTATGTATATTTTAATATTTTTTTAAAGCAGCGCGGCATTTTATTTTTCTTTAATTTCAAATAAATGCATATCGGCGTTTTACGTTGGCGCCGATATGCATTTTATTTTCTTTTTTTTATAATAAAAATGCACATCGGCGTTTCTAAAAACGCCGATGTGCGTTTTCATTTAATTCCATTTAATGAATATACACATCGGCGTTTCTTTAAAACGCCGATGTGCGTTTTCATTCAATACAATTAAATGAATACACAAATCGGCGTTTTTGAGAAACGCCGATGTGTAATAAAATTAGCATTATTCTTCGGCGCAACCCACGAAACGCCGCTAAGGACCCCAGAAACGCCGGAAAGTTTGCGCCAATATATACCACCGACGGATTGCATTTGGGCGTTTCTAAAAAGCGACAGTGGGGCCCACCGAATCTTTGTCTGCCAGTTGCGGTTTCTCGTATATATATAATGTCTCGGCGTAGCGGTAAAGATCCCATAGACGAGGAAGAGCAGCAGCGACTGCGCAACGAGGAAGAAGCCAGACGTATAGAAGCTCTTCGGAAAGAGAAAGAGCAGGAACCTATTCCCCAGTCGGTGTTGCAGTACGTCAGTTCTCCTCTATGCACCGTACCGTATAGTCCTTTCGGCTTTGGTGTGGACCCAGAAGTGACGCAGGACCAGCTCTGGGAAGACTTGGGGAGTGACGTCAACATGAGCTTCGAGGAAATGAACGAGTTTTTGAATGAGGAGGAGAGACAGGAGAGGCAGGAGAGGGAGGAGAGGCAGGAGAGGCAGGAGAGGCAGGAGAGGGAGGAGAGGCAGGAGAGGCAGGAGAGGGAGGAGAGGCAGGAGAGGCAGGAGAGGGAGGAGAGGCAGGAGAGGGAGGGGAGCTTGAGCTCCAGTAGCGACGGTGACGGTGGTGGTGGCGGCGTAGGCGGCACCGGCGAGGAGGACGGTGATATGCCTGTGCCGCAGGTTCTTATTGAACTCAAGAGAGGGAGGAGGTCCACTTCTGGGAGTGGATATGTGGTAAACGTCAGAGGTATGTAATTAATTTGATATAGTGATTTAATGCATGTAGTAATTAATATATTTATATCAATTATCTGAAATGTGTTTTTTCCTTACAGATATCAATGGCGTTGTCACCAACAAGAGGCTGGACCAGAAGCAGGTGCATTCGCTTCAGGCGAATGAGAGGGTTGAGCTGCCATATTTCGAGGAGACTGGGCAGCCAACCATGGATGCCGGCGTCCTATATCACCGCTACTGCCGCCTGCTCGGTAGGGATTTCCGGCGCTTCCCAATCGACCCGATCGACTGGAGGAAAGTTCCTAGGTCGCGGAAAGAAGAGGCATGGGATATTATGAAGGTAATTTGAATTTCCAAATTATTTTATAATTACGTGAAATAATATATTTATTTAGTGTTAATGTTATTAATTGTCAAAATTTCCTATTGCAGAGGAAGTGGTGGATCCCCGAAAGCAAGAAGCTAAAGAAATTCACGATATCTATGATCGGGGATTCTTGGAAGGACGAGAGACTCAAGTTGTACAAAGATAGGGCCGAGGGGGGGGCGAGGTCTAGGGAGGAGGTGGAGAATATGGTGCCCGATGGAGTCGACCCTGAACAGTGGAGGCGGTACATCGGCTGGAGGATGTCCGACCTGGGTCAGGCGAGGTCAGAGCGGGGCAAGAAGGCGCGGGCACAACAACAGGTTTCTCATACGACTGGGAGCAGACCCATGATTGTCGGCTATGACGAGATGGTAATATTAATATCTACTAGTCTTTGATTTTTAATTATTAACTATATATTATAACGATTATTTTTTGACGTTTCAAATATTTCAGTTGCAGGAGGCCAAGAAAAAGGGCGTCAAGAAGGGCGTCTACCGCGACTATATCGTTCAGGTGCGCAGCCGGAAGGATGGGAAACCTGTTTCCCAGAAGGCTGCCGAGCATATCAAGAAAGTCGCGAAGGCACAGGCGACCGTGGAAGCCAGGGCGACCCCCGAATCTCAAGAGGGGGAGAGCGTGAGCCCGAGTCCCTTTGCCGAGGTCGCTGCTATCCACGCGGAGATTGGGACTCCGGATCCTGCCGGACGCGTGCCAGGTCTTGGCTTTGGAGCCAGACCCACTCAGCTCTTCACTTCTTCCGGAAGTCGCGGGACCCAGGGCTACTCACCTGCATCCTCTGGGGCGACTCAACATGCGCGGCAGCAAGAGGACAGGCTGCGGGCGCGCGAGCTGGAGCTCGCAGAGCGTGAAGCCCGGTTGAAGGCATATGAGGATAGGCTGGCGCGCGAGTATGAAGCCCGGCGGCAGGCGCATGAGCAAGAGGTCGCTAACTGGCGCGCGGAGTTTAAGCGCCAACAAGAGGAGTTCTTTAGGGCGCAGGAGCAGAGGTGGGAGGAACGCGGTCAAGCCTCCTCATCACGTGTTCGTCGCCGACGCCGACGCTCTCCAGAGGATGAAGATGAGGATGAGGATGAGGATCGTGTAGATTAGTTTTTTTATTTGATTGGACTTTGTTTACTGTACTTTTGTTTTGTACTTTTATTTTAATCATTGTACATTTTTATATTTTTGTAAATACAATTTTATTATTGCCAACCGTTTTATATGTAATTATATTGAACTAAATATTACAAGAAAACAGAACTAAATACGATAAAAACTGCGAATATTTATTTATATGTACATACATTCGCTTCATTCCTTACAAACAACAATCGTTTCATTCCTTACAAACAACAATCGTTTCATTCATCATCACCATCTTCACGGTCTCTAACAGACGGTACCGGTTCAACAGTCGTAGAATGATGACGGTAGCTCGGCTCCAATATTGTAGAAGGCGTCTGACAGCAGCTCAATCACGTCTGACATAGTCGCATCGGAGGCGCCACGTTTACACTTTATACTATACAGTTTGGTCAGAAATGACAGTTTAGAGTATCTTTCATTCCCTGCCCAAACACATCTATATATATTGTCATACCACGTACATATATAATATATGTATTTCATCGCATATATATTAATTATAATTATTCAGTCGCTTAAACAGTTAGAATGATTAATGCATTATTTATACCTGGGTACAGCGGTTTGTCACCTTCCGTCATAAGCTCAAAGAAATCTCTAACCACCTCAAGCCGTAAGTAGTCAGCGACTGGTCCATCGACCACTACATCCCCGCCATCTCCTGCTTCATGCTGCCCAAATGCTTCCATCACAGTGTTATTACCCGGATTATTTGCATGTTCGCCTCCGTCGGCTTCATCGTCACTGCTTTCGACTTGCATTCCAATGTGAGAACTCGAACCGACTTCTAGATCACCGGCGTTGTCGTGTAGTTCGCCCTCTCCATGAAACGCCCAATTGAGGTAATACCTGGGAAACTGCTTATCCATACAATGGGCAAATACCTCCTCTCGAGTCTTCCATTTGTCGAACTTACACTTTTCACACGGACACCGTATCTTACCCCGAACATCACTACCGCGCAAGAAAGCAAACTCCAAAAACTGATTCAACCCCGCCATGTATTGCGGTGACGATCTAGGTAAAGAGATCCACGATTTATCCACCATTATATATATTATTAATATAGGTGTTTCACAACAAAACTACAGAAAATATGAAATAAGAAGGGAGATATTTGAGAAAGATTTTGACGACTCACATATTCTACATATATGCATATTTATAGCCACTGCCCCTAACCTTTACGCGTTCACCAAAGCCAACACTGCCCAGAAAGTTTTTCGTTAGATGTTTAGGCTTACCGGCGTTTTAGGAATCGCCTCTAATTAAAGTAATAATAAAATATCGCATATCGGCGTTTCGAGGAACGCCGGTGTGCAATATTATATAAGTTAATATACATATCGGCGTTTCGCGGAACGCCGATATGTGCAATTATTTTTTTATATGCATATCGGCGTTTCCCACAACGCCGATATGCATACAAATAATAAAATAACATACCGGCGTTTCCACTGTTGCGCCGGTATGCATTATTTTATTATACTTACCGGCGCTTGGTGTAGAAACGCCGGTGTGTTCCCATACTCCTATAAATAGCGGTACTCCCCCCACTTTGGCTTTCCATTCGTTCTGCCTTCTCACTATTTCTTTCTTCTTCATCGTTTCTTCCTTTGTCTCTGGTTATTTATATTTTCTTTGTTTATATTTTTTTTTGCTTAAGTTCAGTTATTTAATTATTCATTGTAATACAGTTTATTTCATTATTCAATATAATACAATTTTGAACTATTGTTATTCTCTCTCTGTTTACTCTGTTTATCAATCATTCAAATGCTCTAGATTATTATTCTTGTTATTTTCTTTTTATGTGTGATAATATTTTTTATATATTATGATATCCATAATATTAAATTTCCGTCCCAATTTGATTTCAAATTGGGCCGTTTTTTTTTAATCAGTTTTATTTGCTTTCCGGCGTTTTAACAAACGCCGGTAAGATAATAAAATATAATAACACACACCGGCGTTTGACGTAAACGCCGGTGTGTTTTATTACATTTTATTATCGCTTTCCGGCGTTTGTATGAAGCGCCGGTATGTTTTTTGCTTTAACGAATAACATACCGGCGTTTTCTGGCTTGTGGTGCAAACGCCGGTACGCGTGAATATTTTATTATTTTTGCACACCGGCGCGACTCACAAACGCCGGTGTGCTTGAATATTATAATAATATATGGAACCTGCTTTGCGGCGTTTCCTGGTTCTCTACGGCGTTTCAGAAAACGCCGGAAAAAAACTTTTCCACATTAAATCAGCGGCGATTGTGTAAAACGCCGTAGAGCTGTTTCGCCGGTAAAAAACGCCGAAACGTAGGGTTTTAAAACGCCGATAAGGCCTTCTTTTTTTGTAGTGTCAGTGATGGAGAAGGAGTTTGACAGCTAATATATGTAGAAGACGAAGAAAGAGATAAGAAGAGAAGTCACTTTCGAGAATCCAAAAAAGCTTACAAGATCACGTCTCAAACTGTTTTAATCATTTAAGGAAGGAACTCTTGACAAATCAAACAAATCCTCCCAGTCACACACACATGCATATTAATTAAATTTTCTCCATCCTAAATCTATATATGCCCCTTGACGGCTTGACCCAAAAAAAATCTATATATGCCCAGCTACATTTTGATGTTATATCTTCACATCAATATTGCTGGATTGGAGTTATCATGTTGAAATGTTTATTAGTAATGAGTATGTGGATGAGTTGATGGCGATAATTACGGGTTAATTTGACGATATATATGTATGAGAATATATCAAATTTTTGTGCCGACTTGTGACGTCCTTGTCTATATCTCTCACAGTGACATTGTGACCACACATGTTATCAACTTATCACCCTCTCCATCAACTTGACTCATCCTTTCTTGTCTTCTTCAACGACTTTTCAGTCTCCTCAAGTGTTCCAATAATACTCCAACCCTTAATTACAGTTCATCCCTTACATGCATGTGCCTCTCTCTACAAAAATCCCTATTACTACTTTCATGAATGTGTGATATAACTACTTTTAGTAATCTCTACATGAAAAAGGTGTTAGACATGTTCTATTATTTCATAAATATTTGAAAGTGAAAGTACTGTACTTTTAATAAATGATATCATTTTGACTAAGTAAAGTTTTAAAATTGAACAAAGTATCTAACACCTTCAGATGTAGCTAAACAATGTTATGGGAGTGGTAGAAGTTGACAAGTCATCACTTGTCCACGTAGATTGCCAACAGATCAATATACTGAATGGATCAGTAATGTGTTGACATGTGGCAAGGGCACATAGCAATCATTTGGCTACATCTAGATGTGTTGGTTATTTTGCTCATCAATTTTAATGCTTATTTAGTCAAAATGATACCTTTATTAATACTTGTGTTAGATGATACTTATCTAATACTCGCTCCGGTCCTAAATATAAAATCTAATTGACTTTTTCAAGAAAATCCTTAAAAAAGCAAAATAAGTTAATTATAAATTGATTTACCTAATTTTTTCCCTTAAACTAGTTTATTTTACTTATAAACTAATGGATAATCTAAAAATATATGAAATATGTCATCATTTAATAACCTATTTCGCAACCTTAATCTCTCCAAAAAAAAAGTCAATTAGGTCCTATATTTAGGACTGGAGGTAGTAGTTCATTGGCTAAAGTAATATTTAATCCAAGAAAGATCCTATAGAGTATTTAATTATTATCCTCATATGTCTTTGTATTTTCAACATCGCCCTAGCTAAGGTTTTGATGTAAAGATTGGTCAAAAATGTGAAGATTGATGAAAACGTCGTAACAAATAACTCATAATGGTTCAATCCAACTCAACGGTGGTTTAACTTTAATAAATTTTTTAGTGTTATGTTAAATTGCTTGCTCACTTTGTCTCCTTATTAAAAAGCACCATTACAAGAAAGGGAAGATCCTTAACTATAAATCACTACGTGGGATGTTAATTATATTATTTTTACAAATCACATTGGATGTAATCATTATTATAATATTTTCTGACACCATTAATGATTAATAAGTCAAAAGTAAGTCTAGTTTAAATTAAGCTTTAGGATATGACACAATTCTGATATATATATATATATATATATATATATATATATATATATATATATATATATATATATATATATAGGTCCAATCAAGCGGTAAGCGTGCTCCACAAAGGCTTATCACCTTAAGCTTTTAAATCTAGAAATTTCTTTTGTTTTTAGATAAAATGAATTATGTAACTGCATTTGAGGTGAATGTGTGTGTGTGTACTGTAGAGGCACCCATGAAGCAACAACAACACTTTTTCTTTTTCATTCTTGAGCCATAAGAGAATATTCATGTGCACGCACTTAACATTTAAGGGAAGTTTAATGCAATTACGGCACAAGGCCAACCTATAGTCTTAACTCCAAACCTCTTTCAAACAGAATATAATTTTAGTTTTCAAATTCATACAATCATTTGGTTTTGGTTTATTAATTTTATGAGAAAATCTATAAGAAAAACTAATGCGGTAAAAAATAATATACATGTTTACGATATAATATAAGTTATTTATAAAATGAAATTGGTTCAGTAAAAAAATAATTAGTTTGTATTTAACAATTTTACTCATGGGGTCAATACTTAATGTGACGTTTTGTATTCTTCTCCGATCTCCTTCTGAATCTCATGAGTAAACTAAAACATCATTTAAAGAATATATAATGTAAAACTACAATTCAATCATGGATTTGGAGAAAAACCAACAAGTTTATGAGCTATAATCAAACAATTCAATGAATTCAGCATTATGAAATTATGATTGTATCAATGATGTTATGAGGGTCAAATTTTCTTATTTATGGGGTTATTCATAGTTTTATAGGCTCCATTTTTCTCAAATACTTGCACAAGTTTGTCACTCAACCTGTCCCATCTCATCATGTCTTTTTCAGTATCTACATTCAAAAGAGAACATTTCTACGCCGTTAAATACCCTTCTATCTTCAGGCTAGGTGTCGAATTAGGTCAAACCTTTAACAAGAGCTATTATAGGCTTGTCCAAGCCTAGATTTAATAGGTTATAGGCCGATGCTTAGGCTTTTTTCGAAGCCTATTAATATTAAACTAAACAGGTCAGGGTCAAACTTTTTAAAAAAACCTATTATGTCTATATATTTTAGTAACATGATATTTATACCATTAGTTTGAAATAAAATTACACATGTATGTATATATGTTTTTTTCCATTCAACGCCTTCATTCACGTTGATGTGTTCTAACTTTTCACCGATTTTAGATGTTTTCCGTTATCTTGGAGCTCAAATTTGATATGATCCTTATAGATGATAGCTCTACTTTGATATGATTATGTTGTATAATTTAATACTCTCTCCGATAATTATTATAAGTCACTAACCGCCCAAATCTCATATACCAAGGAATGGAAGTTACATCATTAAATGAGTCATATTTTATTTGTCTTTTCCATTTCTGCCCCTCCATCTCTCTCTCTCTCTCTCTTTTCATCTTTCCAATGCTGTTTTCATTTTTTTTCCAATGCTCTTTTATATTGGAAACAATAGTATGAGGAAAGATCAATGCAATTAAAGATGGATGATGAGAGTATATTGTGAAAAATTTGGTAACTTAGTCAGTTAATAGTAGTTGGTGACTTATATTAAGAACAAAAAATTAGGGCGGTTGGTGACTTATAATAAGGACCAGAGGGGTATTAGATGTCTATGGAAATAATATATTTATTCTTGTTAGTAGTATTAAATTATTAGCTTTATTGCTAGACTTGCATTGTTGTTGCTTTGTATTGGATTCATGCTTTTGTATTGTCATTGTGTATCATACTGTCATTTATCATAACACGTCTTTTAACAGGATTCACGTCAGGCCTAGTGTGTAAATAGGCTAGGCCCAGGCCAGGCCTTTAAAAGGCCTTTTACAGGCCACAAACCAAACACATACATTTGCACCACAAAGTCAGGTCGGCTTAGAATATTCCCACCCTACATCCAATGCAAGAAAATCATTATTAATTTGCAAATAAAATAAATTCAAAATGCGAATGCAATTTCAAGCTGTACATCTTTTAACTGGTACAAGCTAAATTTTCCTTAATTGGTTTGGTAGTGTATACCATTGTTCCACTCTCAGTCCAAAAGTTTCATATGTATGAAATTAGAGATTTAATGCGAGAATTAAAAAATGAAAGTGTGAAATCCAAGTTTTGCATATGTGAAGTGTGTAATAACAAATTCAGTTCAAAAAAAAAGTGTGTAATAACAAAGAATAATCTTTCTCAGTTTATATGATCGGAGGAAGTTGGTTTGCAGGGATTAAATTAAAAATATTGATTTAGTTATTTTATTAGAAAAAGAGTATTGATTTATCTTAGACAGCATATATTATATAATCATTCATAATAGAACATCTCAATGAAAAAACCTCAAATTTCAATATGCGGAGAGCGCGGCGGACAAAGATAATAATTTGAGGGAAAAATCGTAATTTTGCAAAAACAAAATAAATTGAAATTTTATGCTATTTAAAACTTAAATAAATCTCATAAATAGCTAGTAAATACATACGGTGAATCTTTTAATTCTGTTCATTATTGACTCAAAATAAAAGTAGTTGAACGTGAGTACGTGAAAGATATTTTCAGTTAAATGGATGAATTATATAAAGACTTTGGCTGGTGGCGAAACAATCATGGATACTTACCCACCTAAATAATCTGTCTCGTTCCCACTAATTTAATGTATGATTTCTGTAGAAATTGAAATTCTGTATTGAATTCAATTGATCTTTTGGAAGCAAGTTTGATGAAATCTGCGAAACTTGAGGAGAAATTATTCATGCATTTTAGCCCATACTACTAGAATCAATTTAGGCATATCCTTAGGGTGGAATCGTATATTCTGAATTTTCTCTCAATAAAACAAGAAAAATACACTATTAATTTTAATTTATTCTTACTTTGACCATACTTATACCGCCATTAATGAATGGTTGTTGAAGCTCCATAACAGGGCACTTTGAACACAGGAAAGTGACACATCATGGTTGAGTTAAAACTTACAAGTCGTAGAAATACACTCAGCCAAAAAACACAAAAACGGAGAAAACTTTTGTGGCAGAGATGTTTTGTATTCTACGTGTCCACTGTTCTGATGTGTATGTTAATTGAATATTTGTTGGTTCCAACCCAATCGTGGAAGGCATCACATTTGTAATATAAGATCATCTTTTTTTATCAATTATATATAAGATCCATTTCGCCTAGCACGGCCTCTAGATTGGTGAATGACTTGACTCCTAATTTAAACGTGAGCTACTCTATCACTCAATGGACACTAGCCTCATAGGCTAGCAAGACATTTAGGCTACTCTATCACTCAATAGAGTGGTTTCTAAACAAAAAAATATAAGATCCATTTCGACTTTAATGAGACTATATATAAAAGAAAATCTTATATTAACAATCATAATTAGTACACAATCATAAATATATAAACACAAAGTACCACAAGTTATTTGTGCATTAATCCTATTATTGGGGCAAAAAAATGTTGAGATGGACAATAATGATAATACAAGAAAAATTCATAAAACTAGTATATAACTCGCGCAATGCACATGGTACTTGTACACGTAAAAATTAAAATATGATATATTAGTTTTAAAAAAAGGTTTTGTGAATATAAAATATGTATAAATGATAAATGTATTTGATGTGAGGATCATATTTGTTGAAAGAATCTTTTAGAACAAAGTTGTGGAAGATGGGTTAAACGTTGAAACAGAAAACTAATAATTTCATGGTTAGAATATATTTATAGTGTTATGGTAATTGGATGACATAACAATCAAATGGAAAAAATTATATAACTTTTCATAATATTTAATTGGGTTAAGGCGTAAATTTAGTATCCAACAATTAATCAAAGTGTACCGAAAATAAACAATATATAATTTTGAGGGACAAATCTAGTACCCAACAATTTCATCACTCTAACCAAGACTACTTTAATTTAATTGTTAATGGTGGTCGCTAAGAATTTCTAGGAATCTCTATGAAATTGAATCTCTTACTCAGGACCAGTGTACAAATTGTCCCTAACAAAAAAAAATTAGAAAGATTATATATTTAAGAATAAAGTCAATCTCCTCACTTACTTTTAGTACTAAAAACATGAGAGTAGCTCCTAAATAAATTAGTTTGGGAAATTAGAAATATTAGGGACATAACCAATAAAAATATTATATTACCACAATTCGATTCTAATTATAAGAGTTGATTGACTTTCGTGGAGATTAAGGATGCAAAAACTCAACCATTAAATTGTAATTGTAATATATACTATATGTAATTAGATTATATGTTATTTTATAAGTAAAATAATGGGAAAATTAAATATAAGTACTTGGTAAGGGACATAATAATGGAAAAGTCCCAAAAACTTGAATAATTAAGGTAGAGTCCCACATTTTGCAAAATAATTAAAGTAGAGTCTCAAGGGACTCTACTTTAATTATTTTGGAAATGTGGGTCCCACAGTTAATAATATTATATTCCCTCTCTCCCCTCTCCTCTCTCCCCTCCCCCTTCTTCCTCTTCCTCTTCTTCTTCTTCATCACAACCACCCACCCCCTCCCTCCGGCGCCGGATATGCATATATAATTTCCGGCAGCCGCCTCCCTCCGGCCCCGGAGGGGGCCGGAAATTATATATGCATTTCCGGCGCCGGAAGGGGGCAGCGGCTGGAAATTATATATGCATTTCCGGCGCCGGAGGGAGGGGGTGGGTGGTTGTGATGAAGAAGAAGAGGAAGAGGAAGAAGGGGGAGGGGAGAGAGGAGAGAGGAGAGAGGGAATATAATATTATTAACTGTGGGGCCCACATTTCCAAAATAATTAAAGTAGAGTCTCTTGTGACTCTACTTTAATTATTTTGCAAAATGTGGGGCTCTACCTTAATTATTCAAGTTTTTAGGACTTTTCCAGTATTATGTCCCTTACCAGAGACTTATATTTAATTTTCCCTAAAATAATTTGTTTTGTGAAAAAATTTAAAGTAGTGTATTTGGTACCCTTAATTTTTCTAAAAACTGTCAACTGACTCATATAATTATGTTGGAAAAGAGTATTTATTATGAATATTAATAATATATTATAGCTAAATAAATCTGTTTGACTACAAAACATTGGAAACTTCATGCTCCAACGACTTTATTATATCTCTTTATTTATGTTGGGAGAAGTAGTTATGTCATATGTGGTCTTATAAAGCTAGTACTCTGTATTCAATGAAGGAATGAGAACCACAAAAAATAAAACTATGGTCTCGCAATAAGATTCTCATGGAACTTTAATGAAGGCCGCCCCCACACTAAGGGTTAATTGAGCACGTTGGGTTTCCATTTTCCATTCCCAAAATATATTGTCCAGTCAAGCACGTTTCTTATCACTTTGAAACCATGAGAAATTTGAGATCATTGCTCCCCTAGTTCTTATCACATATTTTAATCATAAAAGCATTCAACCTTCATTTTCAATATTCTTTTTTACTACTTTTCGTGGTTTCATACTACTCTTTTTTTTTTATAAATTCATACTACTCTTCTACTTCTATTCAGAGGATAATACTACCTCCGGTACTAAATATAAGACTCATTTGACTTTTTTTTTTAAAGATCAAGGTTGCGAAATAGGTTATTAAATTATGACATATTTGAAATATTTTTATATTATCTATTAGTTTATAGATAAAATAAACTAGTTTAAGGGAAAACAGTAGGTAAATCAATTTATAATTAACTTATTTTGCTTTTTTATGATTTCCAAAAAAGTCAACTAGATCTTATATTTAAGACCGGAGGGAGTATTTTTTTGCCCACTATTCAAAGGATAGTAGCTTGTTACCTTTTTATATAACAAGCTTGTTATGTTTTATATGAATAAACTTATAAACCATAAATGATGAGACTTCAATTTTTTTATATGTTTTGAAACATTGAAATGTTCAAAATCTTAAGATAGTTTTTAAAAGGGCAATGACCCTATTTTATACCCAAAGTAACCACCCTGGACCACCCACCACCATAAACTAACAGGTGGTACAATATTACACCCAAAGTAACCAAAGTGGTCCAAAAATACCCTCAACCGACGGTCTTCAACGTTTGACCGTTAGTTGGATGATTTGGCGCCCACGTGTTATATTTTTTCCACACGGCACCTGTGCAAATGCCACCTGGGCAATGACCCTATTTTATACCCAAAGTAACCACCCTGAACCACCCACCACCATAAACTAACAAGTGGTACAATATTACACCCAAAGTAACCAAAGTGGACCAAAATACCCTCAACCGACGGTCTTCAACGTTTGACCATTAGTTGGATGATTTGGCGCCCACGTGTTATATTTTTTTTCCACGTGGCACCTGTGCAAATGCCACCTGGATGCCCACGTGTTATATTTCAAGCCCAGGGCAGAGACACATATATGACAAGCTTTTTGTTTAATTTTTTTAAGCCCAGGGCATCGACAGCAATTAGGGCAGCGATTTAGAGAGGAGGGAGTGTGAAATCCTTTGTTCATTTTGCGAAATCCAAGTGCGAATTCGAAGTGGGATGCATGTGTATTGAAAGAAGTGAAGAGATTCGTCCTCAAGCTGTGCGTTGTCAGATTCCTCATTGTCTAGCTCGAGCTTTTAGATAAGGTAAGGAATCTTTTGATTTTTCACATGTCACATTTGGGATTGTTTAAGGGCTGATCTGTCATGTTCCCACCGTCGATTGAGGCTATTTTTGGACCACTTGGTTACTTTGGGTGTAATATTGTACCACCTCTTAGTTTATGGTGGTGGGTGGTCCAGGGTGGTTACTTTGGGTATAAAATAGGGTCATTGCCCAGGTGGCATTTGCACAGGTGCCGCGTGGAAAAAATATAACACGTGGGCGCCAAATCATCCAACTAACGGTCCAACGTTGAAGACCGTCGGTTGAGGGTATTTTTGGACCACTTTGGTTACCTTGGGTGTAATATTGTACCACCTGTTAGTTTATGGTGGTGGGTGGTCCAGGGTGGTTACTTTGGGTATAAAATAGGGTCATTGCCCTTTTTAAAAATATTCTTAAATTTTTTTTCTAACACTTCCCAAAATTTTTTTTACTAAATATGAGTTTGGTTCGTTGGAGTTAAATCAATTGCAATGTATTTTTGAAAGTTTAATTTTTTTAAAGAAAGTAAGATTTCAAATTGTATTTAATTGTCATTTGATTTTGTTGTTATAGACAATTTTTCCAAAAATCATTTTATAACATGAAACAAATGGGGTATTTTTTTTTGTTTGAAGTTTTATATTTTCACTTGAAATTCTTACCATTTTAACTTATTCAGTGGTGAAATTTATTTATTAATTTTTCAAATGAAGAGAAAGGAACTTATGTTGAAGCACGTTGTTTATAAAAAAGATTGCATTTATACAGAGAGGGAGATTGAGAAAGACATTCAGAAAAGTTGTTGATAGATAACTAAGGATAAATAATATTACCCTTAGATCCATTTATAAGAAACAAATGACAATTAAAGAGGAAGTATATTAATTATAAATAGTAAGTTTGCAAGAAGTATTTTTTTTGTTAATCACCCCGATTTAATCTGGACTCGAGGGGTAGAAGTGTTGCCCAACCCCGATTTTTTTGCAAGAAGTATTTATACAATGAAAGTTGTATGTTTACAGAGTTAGTTTATATCAAAGTATACATCATACGATCCATATAACATCGTTTATTAGGATAATATTTGTTGTTATACAATCAGCATAAAAAAGTTATTATTTTAGTTAGGTTGAGTCAGAGGTATTTAAACTAAAGGTATAAACTAGTATTTAATTATTTTGTTATTAACAAGTCTTGTAAGACATTGATATGTTTTTTGTCATTTTCTTAGAGTGGTTTTCATCTAAATGATTAAAATGAGAGATATTTAAGGAAACGTAGCCCGCTTATTTTTTTTCTTTTTATAAACGAATAAATCTATCAATATTTTTAGTATTTGTAAATTAACTAATTATAAGAAGAGAATGAGAGTGAGAATGAGAATGAGAATGAGAATGAACCTGGGGTGTGTGGTTGAGTGGCAAGGACTCATTCACCCTTAACCAATTGTCTGGGGTTCGATCTCTGGCTTTGGGTATGGAGAAGTATTAAATCTCCCAGGCCAGCTGTTCCACCCTTTGAGGTGTCTACAAATCAGCGGGGGATTAGTCTCTCAGTTGTCGAGTGAGGGGATACCTTGATCATGGATCAAAAAGAATGAGAATGAGAATGAACATACTTCAAGTAACGTTCTGTGTTTAAATAAGAATGCGAATTCTTAAGTTTAAGTAAGCTCATAATATGAATATGAATGTAAAATGGGATCGTAAAATTGAATCTAAACTTATAAGAGCTTTTCTTTATTAATAAGTTTGTGTTTCCAGTTTAAAATTAAATAAAAATTACTCCCTCCGGTCCTAAATATAAGACCTAATTGACTTTTTTAGAAAATCCTATAAAAAGTAAACTAAATTAATTATAAATTGATTTACCTAATTTTTCCCTTAGATTAGTTTATTTTACCTATAAACTAATGTATAATCTAAAAATATATCAAATATGTCATGATTTAATAGCCTATTTCGCAACCTTAACCTCTCCAAAAAAAAAGTCAATTAGGTCTTATATTTAGAACCGAAGGTAGTACAAAATATAACAATAATTTAACTTCAATATATTCAAAATATAAATAGTTGATATTAAATATATCTACATTCATACTTTAGTATATATCCTAAAATCTCACAACTGGATTTCCAAAACATATCATATGAACAATTTTCAAGAAAAAAACATCTCACATCTAGATCTCCACAACAGATATGGGGAATTTCTAAAATATTTGTGCTCATTTCCAACATCCCGGAATCTAGCATTAAAGCATCCATAATTTCATAATAAATTTTCCAAAGCACATACTCCTATCAAGAATTTTCAAGACATTTATGGTTAATTTCCAAGAAACATATGAGGAATTTTCAAGATATTTTTGCTTATTTTAACATTAATGCGAGTATTTTTGAAATACTCCCTCCGGTCCTAAATATAGGACCTAGATAACTTTTTTTAGGGAGATTAAGGAAGACTTAATTTTAGATGTCTTTCCAATAATACCCCTCCTTAATTAGTTTAACAACTTAAGGTGTTGGTGAGAGGAAGGTTGTGGTTAAAGAGTTGTTAAGAAGAAGAAGGGTAATTTAGGAAAGAGGTGACCAAAAATGTATCTAGGTCTTATATTTAGGACCAAAATGAAGTCTCTATCTAGGTCCTATATTTAGGACCAGAGGGAGTATAAAAGATCATGGAATCCAATACTAAAACGCCCATAGTTTCACAATTATATTTCTAAGGAATATGTGAGAATTTTCAAGGCACATATGGGAAGTTTTCAGGACGTCTGTACTTCTTTTATTAATGACATTTTGGTCTTTTAGTTGAAACATTTAATATCACTTTCGATCCTTGGTCCAGTGAAATTTTAGATTGCTTTTAGGGTATCTGAGGTTAATTTCCAATTATAGGTTGCAGTGAATTTTTCCTATACTCTCAGATACATAAAGTATTAATATTCAAATTGAGAATATTTGGACAAGAAGTTTTGAGAAAATTACACAAAAGTCTTACCAAGGAAAATATCAAAATACTATCTAAAAAGTCTTATAACAAGTCCATGAGAATGTTACCACTTACAAATTTGTAAGATGAAACTTTTTGGATATTATTTTCTTCATGTGGGAGATTATCGTGATTTTCCCTAACATTTTTTAACATTATCCTTTCACCACTTTTGTTATTTAAAAGGCTACTATATATTTGGGAAAATGACATATAAATACCTCTGAATATCTAAAAGGATAAGTAAGGAACTCAAACTTCCAAAAGGATAAGTAAAAAACTCAAATTTTTAAATAGAAAATTTAACAACAAGAACATTCCTATTAACAACTGGAATATACTAATTAACAATTGTCTGTTTACTTAATTGTCCTTTTAAAATTCTGAGTTTCTTACTTGTCATTTTGGAAGTTTGAGTTCCATACTTGTCCTTTTAAACATTCGGATGTATTTATTTGTCGATTTCCCTCTATATTTTTTAGTTGGATAGTCCGCAAATCTTAAACAGCATAAAGATACAAAAGGCAACCTACTAATATACAACATAAGAAAGGTAAGACTTGATGTCTATACATGGAAGGACATCTATTAGAGTCCATTCTTTGACTGATTAACTGGTAATTACCAATTAAACCCCGTGACACATCATCGCTGCTATAAATTAAAAACTGTCGTTTAGTCTCAGAACAAATTAAAGATGATTGAGATGCTAAAACAATGAACCTACCTCTCCTTCACATCTTTAAAAGTTTCCAGTGGTAATGACTACGGAAGATGTATGGAAGCTGTCTTGTGGAATTTACATCAACACTATTCCATTATAGTATATTACTTTAATCTTTCTTTCCCCACTTTAGAAAAGTATCACAGAACTTATATAGTGTCTCATAATTTGACTCTTATATACTCGCCCTATATTGAGATACAGTGTGAAGCCCTTGTGTAAACTTTAGACCTGGTACTACTTGTATTATATATCTTGTGCAGACCAATTTGCTTTCAAACTCTATATCTTCTAGACTCTTTCAGTTTCCTCTTTCCCCTTCTTCTGTATTACATATATATATAGAAGTTTAGTGTTTGAGGATCTTTCTCTGTGGAAAGCAATCATGTCTACTTCAAAGGGCGAGAGTAGTTGTAGTGAAGATGATAATGAGCTTAGGAGAGGACCTTGGACTCTTGAAGAGGATGGTCTATTAACTCAGTATATCTCTGCCCATGGTGAAGGAAGATGGAATTTGCTGGCAAAACGTTCAGGTAATGATGATAACAATTAAACTCGAAAGAGCAATACAGCTCAAAAATTAAAGGTGAAGCAATAATCTCTATCTGCTGATGATTCTAATATTTCTTCTTCTGTTTTGTGAGTACAGGTCTAAAGAGAACTGGGAAGAGTTGCAGATTAAGATGGCTTAATTATCTGAACCCACAAGTAAAGAGAGGAAATTTATCCCCAGAAGAGCAGATTTTGATCCTTGAACTCCACTCAAAGTGGGGCAACAGGTACTAGTTCTATTCTATCATACCATGTTCCATGACTGATTCTTTAGTGTTTGTTTTTACTAAACTTTGATGCTCATTGAGTTTTATTATGGGATTGTTTTATTTGTACTAGGTGGTCAAAAATTGCACAGAATCTTCCAGGAAGGACAGACAATGAAATCAAGAACTACTGGAGAACAAGGATTCAGAAACAAGCAAGACACATGAACATTGACACAAACAGCATAGAGTTTAAGGAAATCGTTAGGCGATTTTGGATGCCAAGATTGTTGCAGAAAGCAAGAGAAACAACACCACCTCAACCTCCTCCTCCTCCTCCTCCTCCTCCTCATGCTATGTCAATAATCCAAAACCAAACGATTCCTTTGCCTATGGACAGTGTTTCTCAATGTTCACAAATAGGGACAGTGCCAATACCAGCACAGACTCTTCCTTGGCAAGGAGGACCTTATTGTGTGATGAATGAAACAGTGCAAAACAGTTCATGCTTGTCCTCTTCTTCCTCAGAATCATCAAACATAGCCGAGGGGTCCAAGTTTCAGGCCTTGGATAACAATGACATGAGTTCCTTGATGTATGGTGGGTACTATGTTAATAACAATACCTACGACATGGAAACATTCAATCTGGATCCAACATTGACTTCTGAGGTTATGGAAGGAAACTGGATGAACAGTATGTGGGGTATAGATGAACTGTGGCAGTTCAGAAACTTGCAACAATCATAAGAATTTAGGGGTTTTCTAGTTCTTTTTTTGTGATGGAACAAACTCTATAAATCCCATCATGTTATTTTTAAATTTGATATAAAGCAACTGTCAATTAATAGATTTTATATATTAGCTACTGGATTTTATGCTGGGGTGATGGATTTTTTTGTACAAGATAAGTGTCTTTGTTGTTGTTTTGCTCTTTTTCTTTGTTCTGACGTGTTTAGTTTTTGTGTTGATCTGATTAGAAGAGTCAACATGTTGAGAGGCCACACTCATATGTAATTGGAAATTAAGGGGGTAATGATTTAAAGTTCATTTTCTTACATCAGTTCTCAGGACAGTGCACAAGTCATTGAAAGTATTCAAAAGTAGCAACTTTTAGAAACTTAAATATGAAGGCTGCTTTCATTAGTATGATACATTGTTTTGAGACATTTGCACACAGGGACAGAGTAGACAGAGTCATTGGTGGTCCTTTGTACTTTTGAATGAGAAGCATGGATGATCGAGAAAGTAAGACAATTCCCACGGAAAAAATAAAGTTAACCATTTTTTACAAATAATTATCATATTTATTAATGGGTAATGGACCTAATCTGTCCCCCAAGTAACCACCAAGCAGCGCTGAGCACCCTGAACTAACAACAGGCTCATATCTGGACTCCAAGTAACCAAGGTGTTTAAAAACTACCCTGGTTGGACGGTCAACAATGTTTGACCGTTACTATGCCTATGTGGCTACCACGCGAGCACTTGCTTTGCCACCTCTGCTTGCCACGTGTGTATTTTAAATGGACCTAATCTGCCCTCCAAGTAACCACCCAAGAGCACTGAGCACCCTGAACTAACAACAGGCTCATATCTGCACTCAAAGTAACCAATGTATTTAAAAACTACCCTGGGTGGACGGTCAATGACGTTTGACCGTTACTATGCCTTTGTGGCCACCACGTGAAGGCCTTGTTTGTCACCCGGCGCCTTGTCATCGCCACGTAAGATATGTTCATGTGGGTCCCACCTATAATAATAAACAATTTCTCTCTCCCTCTTCATCACCATCACCACAGCCCCCCAACACCCACACCACCCCCTTAAACGTGGTAAACAGAGGTGGCGTGGGTGGGGGCTGTTAGAGCTGGGAATTCGGGCCGGGCCGGCCCTAATGGGCTGGCCCGCATCGGGCCGGGCCTAAACGGGCCAGGCCCCCTTTTACTCCCCTATGCCATAGGGTCGGGCCTGGCCCGTAGGGCCTGGCCCACTTTCTTCTTGTTTTTTTTTTTAAAAAAATCCTTTTACTAAACCCATTTTTCCTCACATTGTTCGACCTATAAGTTTTATGGTTTTAGCAAAATAAAATCATCTAATAACATCACAAATCCACAATGAACATAGTTATAAGTCATAACATAGCCTGATAAGCGATAACATTACAACATACACTGTAACACTGATAGTGATACGCATAATCTGACAGTCAAAATAAATAATAAAGTCTTCAAATATAAATCTAAATAAACATTAAACAATAACATTCAACGAGTCATCTAAGAGTGCACATCATCATCACTGTCATCAACGACATTTGATTGTACTTCACTATGAATTGACTCTCCTCCACTGACAAAAATATCAAGTCTTTGCAATTCTTCTTTACCATCATATGCATTATCTCCTCCATCATCTAAGAAAAGAGAAAAAAAAAAGAATTAATTGTCCTTCAAGCTTGTATAAAAAAAGAAACAAAAAAATCATAAATTAAATAAAGAATCATATGCAATTTTTTTAAATAAAACTTGGAAACGGGCCGGCTCGACGGGCCAAAACAGCAGGCCCGGCCCTCCTCGGGTTTTCATGAAAACGGGCCGGCTCGACGGGCCAAGCCCATATTACTGGCTCTAGGGGCTGTGGAGGTGAGGCAATCGGGGTTGGTGGCGTGGGTGAAGGTAGTGGGTGTTGGGGGGGCTGTGGTAATGATGATGAAGAGGGAGAGAAAAATTGTTTATTATTATAGGTGGGACCCACATGAACATATCTTACGTGGCAATGACAAGGCGTCGGGTGACAAACAAGGCTTTCACGTGGCGGCCACATAGATAGGGACATTACTACTGTAAGGTCCCAAAACATTTCAAAATCATTACCAAGTCCCAAGGGACTTTGCTGCAAATGCTTCCATTTATTAAATGACTATTTTGCCCCTTACTAAAAACATAACTTGCTCTAATTCACTCATCATTCATCATCGTCACCCGTCCTCTTGCTTAGCTTCTTCATCCTCGTCGCCACTTTTCACTGCCACCATCATCAGTCTCCATCTTCACTCATCAACACTATTCTTTGCTTCGATTTCCTTCACCACCCAAATCCCTAGATTGTATCATCGTCTAATCTTCCAACCCAGCTCCCTCATTCCTTTCATCGGACCTTCCTTCTTCGGGTAAGACTCTCTCTCTGGTTCGATTGAATTTAGAGGCTAATGGCTTGAGAGTAAATTGGGTTTTCTTCTATATTGTCACCGTTTATGTGATTGTGCTATGATTTTCTGTAATTGGGGAATTTTTCACACAAGTACTCTTATGGTAAGTGTATTGTCCTTGTCACATTCCATCTCTCACAAAATTCTGGTTGTAGCTTAAAGTGGAGAACTCTTGATTTTCTTCCATGTATGTTGAATTTCCTTTCGGGTTTTGTATTCACGTATGTCCTGTGGAATAAGCATTCAGGTGGCTGTGACAAGTTGGTTACATTGTTTGCCTCATGTGTCCAAGGAAACTGAAATGAAAATTGATTTTGCAGGGATAGACTGTTATGTAAATTGCCTAATTAATTCTATTGTTGGTTATGGTTGTATATTTTGTTATGATTCTGTTGGTTCACTTATGGTTATGGTTTGTTTGAACTTTCTCAAACTTGTTCTGATAAAAAAAAAACTTTCTAAAACTTGTTGTATTATATTCAGTTCCTTGTGGCCCCAAATGCAATCAAAATCTTTCCTCCAAAAATATTTACCCCAACAAATCCTCCTTCTTCCAATCTCCTCGAGCTAGCTGGTTGTTCAAATATTTGGTATCCACTTGAATGGAACAAACCAACCTCATTCCTAGTGTATATGGTGGGAAATGGAGTGACAGTGGAAATTAAAATTGTCTTCACCACTTTCTAAAACGTGGAATCAAATGGACAGCTTAAAATTGTCTCCAATCAAAATGAAGCAGCATTCTATCATTAAGCACATTGTCCATCTTTGTTTGGAATTCCAAAGGATTCTAATATTTCATTCCTTATGCTAAATTCGATATCCCTTTTCAATCTCTCTTTCTTTGTACTTGAGCTGTCATATAGCTAAATTGAAAATTGCTTGTTTTTCTATTCTCTTATTTCTTATAAATCTAAGTTCATGCATGCCAATTTGGAAGGCAGATAGCAATTTCAATTTCAAACTTAGTAGTTGTAGTGCACAAACAAATAGGGATTTCTATATACGTATGTATGTGTAAATAATTTGTGATGGTGGAAGTGCTATTTTCAAATTTAGTTTAAATTCCAAGTTTTGTTGAAAAACATGGGATGGTTCTTCGTCACTCAGAGTTTTAAGTGGCGAAACATTCCTCACTTAATTTTTTTCTAGTGACAAGTAGGCATGTAGGCAGTAACAAGTCACAAGACATGTAGTAACAAGTATCCCACTTGTTACTGACAATTGCCCTTGGAGTTGATTTTTGGGCGGTGACAAGTGGTCATGAAACTAATAACAAATACGAAATAGATGCATCAACAGGTCCCTAAATGCTAATCTATGTTAGGTATAATATTTTTTTGTGCTTCTACTGGTGATACTTCTGCTGCTTTGTCTGCTTATTGTGCTTCTGCTGGCATACCAAGCATTGTTTTTTTGCCTGCTGATAAGATTTCTCTGGCTCAGCTTGTTCAGCCTATTGCTAATGGTGCTTTTGTGTTGAATATTGATTCTGACTTTGATGGGTGTATGCATTTGATTAGGGAGGTCACTGCTAAGTTGCCTATTCGCTTGGTTAATTCTCTGAATAACTAGTTTGAGGTTAGAAGGGCAGAAAACCACAACTATTGAGATTTTGCAGTAGTTCAATTGGCTTTGGTATTTTGCTGAACCTGAACTATGTGATTAAAGTGACAAGAATCAGCTTTGAAAGGGAGTAAATGTTCTGTACATCAGGATCAACTACATTGTTCAAATGGTGTGGAACACAAAGAAGCTTTGTGCCACTATCCTTTCTAGTTTCTACTAAAAGTCTCATGAATTATTGTTGGAATTGGGCTGAACCCATTAAGGCTCAATTAATTAGAAATATTCAGCAATAAGTCAGAAATGATTGGGTTTAATCATTGAGTGATTTAGGGGATTACACAATTAATGTATTCCTATTCTGTTTAGTCAATTATTTCCTTTTTGTTGTTATTCTACAATTATGGAGAGATATTCTGTATTATGGAGAGATATTATGTATGATTTGATATGATCTCTCCTCCTCTATATATGTATCATGTCTTATGATGAATAAATCAGATTTTCAGTGCATATCTTTTACAATTATTAATCAAAAGGAGCAACCTTTTTTGTTTGCTAGTCTTTTTCATATATACTTAATTGTATTCATACTTGGGAACTTAATAATTTGCCTTCATTATTCTTCAAAATTTAATCAAATGAGTTTTATATTGAAAAATTGGATGTATTATCCAATATAATATATCCCTTTAAAGGTCTGCTCTCCCATTTTGCAACAGTTCACATACATTTGCAATGGTGAGCAAATGCTTGATAAGATGAGATTTTCACAACGCCAATCAATAAGAAATTAAAATGAAAATTTTCAATCAAAGAGAAGTCAAAGCAGGGCTTTCTATTACAAGCGTTCATCGCTTTTAACCTCTTGTAAGAAAACTAGCACCACATTCCATTCAATTCATCTTCTTCAATGGTATTAAATGCTCAACTCAACATATATGAATAACATAGAAGAAGCTCCGATATAGAGCATCTTTTTGAAGATTTAGGCAGTACAAAAAACCTGGAATAATGAGCATCTTTTTAAACACATTGGTTACTTTAAGTCCAGATACGGGCCTGTTGTTAGTTCAGGGTGCTCAGTGCTCCTGGGTGGTTACTTGGAGGGCAGATTAGATCCATTTAAAATACACACGTGGCAAGCAGAGGTGGCAAAGCAAGTGCTCGCGTGACAGCCACATAGGCATAGTAACGGTCAAACGTTGTTGACCGTCCAACCGGGGTAGTTTTTAAACACCTTGGTTACTTGGAGTCCAGATACGGGCCTGTTGTTAGTTCAGGGTGCTCAGTGCTCCTTGGTGGTTACTTGGGGGGCAGATTAGGTCCATTACCCTTTATTAATTCATTCAACGTTAGAAATTCCTTAAAATTTTGTTACGTGTTTTCTTCCCTTTTACAAAGAACTAACTGGATAAAAAAGAAAGGAAATGGTTTCCCTTTTCATGAAAAGAAGAATAAGAATATTTTTTTAAATGAAAAATATGAAGGGAAGGAGGGGAGGGAATAAAAGGGAAGGGGAGATTTGAATATTACCCTGTTTGGTTTAGTTTGAACAGAATTGATTTTAATGATCATTTGTATGGTTCAAGGAGGGAAGGAACAGATAATAATGATCAGTTTACAATTTTATCCTTATATGTTAGTTCATAATTATTTATCATATAAATTTACTTACATCTTGATTCAAATCGCGTAAAAATTATTAAAAATAAATATAAGTTAGTAGACAAGTTATGGAGAATGGAGATGTTATTATTGAAGAATGAATCATGGTAAGCCCATGACCAGAGCCCAGCATGATTAATTCTATTCAAGAAATTCTAAAATTAAATCAGAAAATATAATCTCCCTCTCACCTATACAATAGAAAATCTACCTAAATCTCAACACTTCCCTTCAAGTTAGGAACTTAAACAAATCTGTAGTTTCCAATTTGCTTAACAATTTCGTTTGTACGGCTTAGTCAGAATATTAGCCTCATGTTCATCAAAACTCACATGTACTAAGGAAATCATTTTTTGATTAACCTTTTCCCTAACGAAATGGTAGTCAGTCTCTATATGTTTTGTTCTATGATGAAAAACTGAATTGGTAGCTATATATAGCTGATTTGCTATCACAATGCACTTTAACAGGAGATGAGGTTTATCCAGATAAAGTAGAACCCCTTTAAACCATATGATTTCTAGACTGACTACTACATATAGAGAATGATCAAGATATTATTACTAAAGAATGGATCATGATAATACAAAATAGGTTATTGAATACTATTTATATAACCAACTTACAGGACACTAGGTTTTTGTCCAAAGTTCGACATAATAAGCTCATGACCAAGGGCCCAACATGATTAACCTTATACAAGAAACTATAAAATTACATCAGAAAATATAATCTTCCTCTATCCTATACAATAGAAAATATACCTAAATCTCAACAAGTACAAAGTCACTTTTGCCACCTATTTCCCTTCTCATTGACCGTATAAAAATTTGAGGACATTAATTTTTTTTCATAACCAAAAGGTGAGCGTGAAGTGAAAATGTGCAGATGAAGATTTGAAATGAGTATACTATCACTTTCTTAGGCTTGAGTTTAGTAATAGTATTTGTAGCAGACCCACCATCTCTCTTCCAACTCTGTACCCAAAGAAACCACAACAGCATGAGAAGCCCTTATATTAGCTCCCTTTTGGAATTTCATGTCAACACATTTGCCAAATGTTCTACCTTTAAACTTTAAACGAAGAGAAAAATTTCTGGACATAGGCTTGGGAGTGAAAGAAGAAAGTGAGGTAGTGAGGTCTTTGAGGCTGTTAAGAGGAAATGTGAGGAGTGAGCATGAGAGAAGAATGTGTGTCGTAAGTAACCATATAGGGATAGTTGAAGGAAGGAAGACGAACTAACTCCTAGAAGAGAACAACTTTGGTTAATTACTTAATTTCATAAAATGGAAGAGTATAGAATGAGGGTATCTTCGACAAGATATTTTGCTCCCTCCAAACCCTCTCATTTGAAGGGAACCAAAATAGAGGGTTTGCAGGGAAAGGGGGGCATATTTTGGTTTCCTTAACTGACTTTCTTAATCTACTCAAATTAGGGAAAGTGATCTTATATTTAGGAACGGAGAGAGTATCATATATATAGACTGTCTAGATCTCAGCTGGACAGTCTAGCTATTTTTTATTCTACCTAGGATAGGAATGTTAAATATGTTCCTTTTTTGTCATTGAAGTTGTATAGACTTGGAATGGGCCACACAATGACACAATTGAAGGAGCAATTTTTTTTGATTGGGCCAACAGATGCAAAATCATTGAAGAACCAAACTCCTATAAATATTATTTGACAAAAACAAAACACACACACAAACGTAGAGACATCAGATTTTTTTTATCAGCATAGAAACATCAGATTTAAAACACAACAAATAGAACTTAAAGCCGAGATACAACAGGAATCCAAAGAATAGTTGGTTAAGAAACAATAGTTGAATCAAGCTTTGATAAATAAAAATTTAAAGTTTTGTAAGGAGAAGTGTCTACATTCATTGTCAATTTTTTTTATAAAACATAATAATAAGTAAACAAGTCGCATTTGTAGAAGTGTTCATTACTAATGATAGAAGTGAATTTGTAGTGGGTTACATGTGAAAGGAAAGTGAATATGACAGTTTCCTTTTGGAGTTATGGGCAATTTTACATGGACTGAAGATTGCGTGGGATAAGGGGATACGCCAGTTAGTTGTGGAATCAGATGCTTTGAAAGTTTTGGATGTGATATTAAAGTACGATAGAGCGGTTAGCCAAGAGATAAGACTTGTTCCTGAGATAGTCCGTATGATTAATAGAGAATGACAGATCCATATTCAACATATCTCTCAAAATGCTAATAAGGTTACTGATTATATGGCTAAACAACCATTTATGCTTCACTAGGTTTTCATTTTATTTCAACGCCTTGTGCTGAAGTAACAAACCTGATGTTACAGGACTTGTACCTAGCTGATGAAGGGTAGTTTTGTTTTGGAACTACAAGGCAAGCTTAAAGCTTGGTGTTACAACATGACTACTATTAGTCTAAACTAGTGTATGTCATCGGCAGTATGCCTCTATCCCGTGCAATCAAGTCCAAACACATTTCTGGTGGTGTCGGTAGGGTAACATATTCTCCCTCAATTGAGTGTGTTGTTCGGGCTAGGAGATTTGCGCATTGAATGCCCTCCCAGTAACAATAAAAAATCTCCAAATCCCTCATGGAATGAAAAACTGATTAGATCTCAATCACCTCCTGATATAAAGAGTGATCACTATCTACCACAATCTATCTATAATAGATGTATTGTCTCTGTTGAGTCTGAGTAAAGTGATATCTTTTTCAGGCCTAGCTGTGTACATATCTTTAGGTCTCTCTGGATTGCTTGGATTTCCGCAGCAGTTGAGGTCATGTACCTTAACTTCTGTTGAAATCCATAAACCCAGTTACCTAGGTCGTCTCGGATAACTCTGCCACAAGATGCTTCCCCTCTACTGTTGCAAGAGCCATTCACATCAATCCTAAATCCTCCCTGTATTGGCGGGTGCCACTGTGCCTCTGATGCAGGGTAGTTTTGATTGAGAGCTTTCCTCTTCTTTGTAATAAAAAAAAGAGAAGTGTTCATTACTCGGAGTCCTTTTGCGTTTTTTATTTATTAATTATTGTGTTATTTTCTGCTAAGTACAATTACACAAGTATACACTAAGGGCCCGTTTGGTTGGACGGAAAATGTGTAATGAAAATGGAAATGAAATTGAGTGTAAAGGGGTAAAGATGGAAAGTAGAGGTAAATTAGGTAATGATGAGATATAAAAGTTTGTGGGGTCCAGAAAAAGTGTGAGATAGAGAGAGAATTTTGTCGGCCTCGAGACCTCGAGATATATGTAAATTACCTTTCCCAATTCCTGATTTGAATTTGAACATATTTGAAGGTAGATTAATGACTTATTTCCTCAATGTTGTTTTACCAGAGTAGTGAAGATGTACACATCAAGGAAGAAAATCCACAAGGATAATAATGTTGAGCCAACTGAGTTTGAAGAGTCAGTTGGGCAGGTTTTGAGATTATATAATCATTCTGTTGCTGCAAATCGACATATGTGTATATTTGGTTTCCTTTTGGCAAAGTAAAGAATTTGTTTTGAGATTCAATTGAGTTGTTGCAGGCATTGTTTGATTTGGAAAATACCAATCAGGAGCTTAAAAGTGATTTGAAAGATCTATACATAAATTCAGCAGCGTAAGTGTTTGGATTTCATGACTGGGGGTTTGAAGGTTTGTGTTGTTCGTCTGTCTTGTAAATTATGCCTGACATGTGTCTTGATGTGCAGTCAGATTGACGTTGCTGGGAGTTGCAAAGCTGTGGTCATTCATGTTCCCTATAGATTAAGGAAGGCTTTCAGGAAGATTCATGTTAGGCTTGTCAGGGAGCTTGAGAAGAAATTCAGCGGGAAGGTATGCTGACTTTAAAGTTGTGTATTGATTGATTACGGATTGACTCCTTGATAGTTAATGAGTGTCTTGGCATCCATTTTTAATGATAATTAATATTAAATAGTATTTATAATAGCATTTGAAATATTTAACTTTGGCATTTCAACATTTACAAAATTCAAGTCATTTGATTTATGTCTTGCTATTGGAGTGGCAAGAAGTTAATTCATAAGTTTGCTCCCATTGTTTATTGATTTCCATTGTCCATATGTTGTTCTTAAAAGGTATATTTATTAATTAGGAGTTAGTTTGGATATTTCTCTGATTAGAGTGTGATCTCGTTCCTCCCTCACACCCCCACAAAAAACAGAGATAGAGAAATAGAAGGATGGAGCATGGAACTTGTTATCTTTATTTTTTTTTGGATTATTTTTTAACTTTTAGATCTTTTTTCCACTTGTACCATTGACCGTTATTTATGGAGTAGTATAGGGTGCTTAGTACTAAATATATCACTTTTACCATTTGATCTTATGAATGATGTTAGTTAAGTTAATATGACACGTGTTATGTAAGCATAACAATAAAAGCTCAAGTGCTAGTTAGAATCTGTTAGTGGAATAGATTTAACCTTATGGCTTTTAAATAGAATTCCACTATTGCCATGGAATTAGATTTGATGGCTAATGTGAATACCTCAGAAGTTCTTTACCCTCCTGACTCCCCTCTTCCTCATCCTCCTCTCTTCTCAATTATTCTCCTCTTCTTTCTCTCTTTTCATTCAATTCTAAATTCTACTCTTGAAAAATAGTCGTGCTTATCAATATGTTTTCTATAATACTGAGTATAAGTTGAAAGGAATAATAGGTGAAACTTTTCTTCTGGAATAAGTTGTTGAGAGCATAAGTGTTTTATTCTGTGACTAAAGAACTCTACAAAATGAAATAGAAAAAGTAAAAGAATCACTTGCATAGTGGCTAAGTATTTCTCTTAACCAAGTTATAACTTTCCACTTTATGCCATATTTTTGTTCTGTGTTTTGAAGTTTTCTTGAACTTATAGGATGTAGTCTTGATTGCCACCCGGAGGATATTGAGGCCTCCAAAGAAGGGTTCTGCTGTGCAACGTCCCCGAAGCCGCACACTCACCTCTATGCATGAAGCTATGCTGGAGGATGTTGTATTGCCTGCTGAGATTGTTGGAAAGCGTGTTAGGTATCGTGTTGATGGATCCAAGATTATGAAGGTAAAGAATGTTGCTTACTATCATTTTTTTTTTGTAAAATGCATAATATTTTTAGTGCCACATTTATTGGATTAGATATCAATACTCGGTGATGATCTCCGCTAATCATCTTGGAAATTCAATTTATTGCCATCTGTTTTTTTGGCAGAGTAGAAGTTACTTCTTTAAATGTTGCCCCATGTTTTTATGTTTTTAATGGGTAACTGCGTATAGAACACCTTGTTTTATATTCTTAACAAATTTTGTTTCATTTGTCTGATGTTGGAATAGGTCTTCTTGGACCCAAAGGAGCGAAATAACACTGAGTACAAGCTTGACACTTTCATCGCAGTATACAGGAAGCTGTCGGGCAAAGACGTCACTTTGAGTTTCCAAGCACAGAGGCTTAGGTTTTCTTTAGCTTGAATTTTTCAAGAGTTAAAATATTGTGAACCCTATCGGCTTTTACGATTGACTTAATTTTGTTATGTTGAAGAAAAGCAACTGTGGCGTTATTTATTGTAGGATTTGGTTTTGTAGCTCCCATCTTTCTATTCAGAAAATCTTAATTACAGTTCGTTTGGAGCCTTTTTCTTCTCAATATGCTTTTATAGTATTCTGAATTTTAGCCTAAGTGTTAGCTGTTTCATATTTTTTCATTTTACATAAATGCACAACCATAATTTGTATACCTTTCAAGTTATTGTTCTACATTTTTTTTTCTGCCACACTAAACGTGTCAGGCTAAAGGAGAAAACATTGGACCTGCGACTGGTTTGGCCTTAATTTGGAAGACCCCATGTTTGGAAATGTATTTACAGCGAAAAGTCAATTTATTTCGATTTGATTGAAATTTTTCCCATTGGACTCCAATTTCTTATTCAATAACCAAATCTAATTTGGAAGAATCCCAATTAGCAATTGCTGGCAACTTGTGTTATTTCCACATCTATACAATAGAAAAAACGCCTGAGGTTGACTCTTGCAATCAGACTTCATAATTTGCGTCTAGTTGCTCAAATATATACCTCGTGTTGTTATGGCTTTGGAATCATTCATCCATGTTCTGTTTATGTTTAAACTAGAAGGTACATGTGGAAAACTACAAGGATGAGATTAAGTTTAAGCCAATGTGAATGAATGTGTGAAATGTTCCATACATATAAATGTGAGATTTCCATATTGCTTAACATTGAATTTTGTTAAAAAAATATAATTTTCTGTCTGTCACATACTAAGAGAATGAAAAGTGAGCCCTGTATTTTATTTTCTATAATCACGCGGAGCATTTCGCCAAGAATTATATGTTTGTATTTTTGTTATCCATCAAATCCAAGTGGAGATTGTTAATGATCCAAATATTGCACATCACTGTCGGGCAAAAAATTGACAATTTCAGAACATCAACATAAAGTTGGCCAAGAAAACCAGAGCCGAGTTTTAGTGGTCCATCCATCTGAACAAATGATGAGTTTCCACTCCCTATTGCAATATCAGCTTCTGCTGAATCATTTGAGATCCTCAGAAAATTTACCAATATGTCTAATCCACCAATTTATTTCTTGTTCTTTTTTTTGGCATTTAATAAAAGAAGAAAGCTGGTCTGGCATTGACTATACAAGCTACCTTATGACAAGATCACAACACCCAGATAAACGGCTCCACAAAGAAAGATGAAAGATATCAAACCCTGCAAGTAACATTTTTAGAATAAATAAAATGAAAAAGCAGAACTTAGTGGTCAGGTGGCATTGGTAAGTAAGCTCAATAAAGGAACAAAGTTTAAGTGCAACCAATGTTTCCTAATTACATTTCTTACCAAATAATGCCCCATCCAAATCCAGTACAAGGGCATGGACATACTTCTGCAAATTTTTCAGCATCACTGGTGTGAACTCTACGAGAGATCAGGTCATCATATATATCTGCATAACCATATTGTTGGGATTTTAAGTTATTAACCTCTTCATAATGAGAAATGTAAATACTAGAACAATGGGGGTTTTAAGCCATACCATAAACTGAAAACAAGCTGTTCATTACACCTGCATATTGAAATCAAATAAACAACTCATGATTCTAAGATCACACTTCAAACATAGAAAATTGAACTTTAAATTTTTACTTGGTGTAAGGCCTACAAACTCTTTATTTGGTCCTATGCACCAATATGATTCTAGATTTATGGATATGGAATTTGATGCTTACCTATGAACAAGATAATGTACCGCAAAATTCGAACTTTAGTTGTTTCTTGAAGAACCCATATGATACCAAGGAAGATGATAAATCCTGCAATCTCAATTTAAAAGCATAAGACTCACAGCAGGTGTAATTTGGAAACTGATAATCCTAAACCATGAAAGAACATACCGATACAAAGTCCTCGAAGTGTCCACTGCCAGCAAATTAAAGACTTATAAAAGATTTAGTAAACAATAACACACAAGTTATTCACTGACTATTTTAAATTACAAAGGTATTGAATATCATTTGTGTTCATATGATCATAACTTCAAGTATGCTTAAACTAGTACAATCTATTTGTGAAGTTTCATAATATCAAAACAACAACAATTGCATCAAATGACATGACTAACTGGTGAAACAGTATTTAGTACTTACATTTTTTGCAACAATGAGTACAACAAGTAGAGCAGCAATAAAACATCCAGCAGCTATTCTTGCAGTAAGAAGATTTGTTGATGCAAGTACCAAGATCATGCCCCAGAAGGCTGAACCAAGATATGAATCGCCAGGCCCATGATAGTATAGAATATAAGTATGAGATGAAATAAATCCAAACATTTACAAATATAAGGTATCTGCTGCATGATAAATGGAAGACACAGAAAATATTATAATACCAAAAAATAGAAATTGGATAAAACTACAAATACAGTTAACATAAAAGGATTGAAAAATAGAAGGTAGATAATACATCCCGCAGGTAAGATCAACAAGTATACGCCTCCACGTGTTTGGGTTGTTCCACCTTCATTTGCATGAACTTGAATTCCTTCTACCTGCAGATGGCATAACTTCAAAATCTGAAGAGATCGTTAAATATGAAAGTATTGAAAGAATATAAATGCTAAACCAATGAGGGTCTTTTTCAGAACACATAGAGAAAGTTACATATAATATATTAGTATTCCTTTTGAAGGGATATGAGAGAGGGACAGAGATCAGATATGCTCACATGACCGCATGTAAGTTTACAGGCAATAGCATGGCTTGCCTCATGAATAAATACAGTAACAAGCTTAAAAGGTGTGAGTAGGACTGTTCTCCAAAGCTACAATGAATTAAAAAAAGGATTCACAAGAAAATGATAGGTAAATAAAAGATTTCACAACACAAAATATAAACACAGAAATACTTTTGTTATCAAGGCATCAGATTTATTTCATTCACAGCATAAGTTCAAGTGATCAAATATGAAACAATATAAAAACCACTCATTAACTCAACTAGAATGTGTTCAGTCCAAAATTTTGATAATTTGCAAAGAACAACCAAGCTTGTTCTTAATTGACACCATTACAATATGTGGCTCGGTATTTGATGGATTCACATCTAGCTCATGTAAGGAAATGAAAATCATATCATGGGATCCAAGAAAGTATAGTTGAAGTGACAAAATGAAATGGGAAAAGAACAATGCAAGAGCAGAGAATCTTACTGCAAGAATAACCACAGTGCAGACACTGACAGTGGCCAGAAACACAACCTGCTCATGGTTGCAGCAATTCTTAAGCTCCCAATTTGGTCTCATTTAGCTCACTATTATTGGAATCGACACTGAGATCTATGAATCATAAAGAATAATGTGAGTGAGAGAGAAAGAGAGAGAGGTGAAAGGAGACAAAGTCTAATACTTTAGAGATATTGAGATTGATGAGTAAAGATGGCAGAAGAAAGTTAAAAAAAAATTGGAAACCAAGAAATTCTACCCTGAAGTCTACTTTTCTTATCAGACAAGTTCAGTTTTCCAGATAACGTAGTAAATCATCAGTGGTCTCATCCCATGTTACTGAGTCAATTTTTTTTTCCCGCGGTAAAAGACAAAATGATAATATTATAAAAAGGACAGAATCACAACATATGCACCCAACAAAGGATCATAATTGAATAGCCTATAGGTTGTCCTAGTCAACCTGAAAAGAAGGTGGCATTGGAAGAATGTCCTACCATATATAACATGTTTCAAAGTAGAATTTGATTGATTCAATTAACCATAATTGTAAAGTCTGTTAATGTGATACATGCAGATAAAAAAATTATCCTTACTCTGTTTAATCTATATAAACCCCATTTTTTGAACATGGTCAAACATGCCTGAATAGCTTAGATTCTGCTGTAGTTGATGTTGGTATCCAATTTTTGTTCATACCAGCAGAGTCTTGGTTGGATTAGCTTATTGTATCTGATTTTGCATTTTTTGATAGTATATTTGTCTCTTAAGAAACATCCTTACAAGGTTGGAAACACTTGATGGATCCTCCACAGGCAACTTATCAATTGTTTTTTGTCTGGTGGATCTTATACTGGCTCTTCTCCCCTTCATCGTTACTCTTCCCAAAAAAGTCATAGCCATGTTGAAATTTGTCCCTTCCGGAGTTTTTCTTTGGGCTCACCTAATGCGTCCAATTATGTGTAGATATATATTACTCCCTCCAATCCTAAATATAAAATCTAGTTGACTTTTTTAGAAAATCCTATAAAAAAGCAAAATAAGTTAATTATAAATTGATTTATTTAATTTTTTTCCCTTAAACTAGTTCATTTTACCTATAAACTAATGTATAATCTAAGAATATATCAAATATGTCATGATTTAATAGCCTATTTAGCAACCTTAACCTCTAAAAAAAAAATCAATTAGGTCTTATATTTAGGACCGGAGGTAGTATAAAATATTGTGTGCCGATAAAATAATTAAAAATGATTAAATGAATAAAGACCAAAATGCATGGTTATTAAAAAAGAATTGAAAGTCTAGTTTCAGCAGAAGAAAGTATACAACTATTTATCCTGCATTTGGACAGGATTATTGAATACTCCCTCCGATCTTAAATATAAAATCACTTCCCTAATTTGATTAGTTTAAGGATGTAAGTTAATGTAGTTATTAACACATGATATTACCACTTTATTCAAACTATATACCTTTATCCCCACTCTTTCACTCTTACTTATTTATTATATATAAGTATTATTAAAGGTTTGTTTGAAAAAAGTTAAAAAAAATTATTAAATTGCTTATAATTAGGAACAAATTGAAATCTTAAAGTGATGTTATATTTAGGAATGGAGGGAGTAGCAAAGATCTCATTCTAAGGAATCTTCAATGGGGAGTTGATATCAACCATAATCTTTGAAGGTGGTCAATGCAATTAGGGTTGCTTCCTCCAGTTGGAGGTTAATGAGTTAGTGTTTCAGATCTTTTTGGGTTCCTTCTCAATGGAATTTTTCCTTATCAAGTAACCTTGCTCATAAACTTGCTTATGCTCTCCAGCGGCCCCTTTCACGCTCTCAATCTTGGAAATAGAAGGAAGGAAGATGGAAAAGCTCCTTGGCCATCTCCCTTAGTAGCCTCCATAGTTGATGCTAGAGAAGAAGATAGTTCTAAACTCCCAAGATAATTGTGATTTTGTTTAAATTTCTGCAACAATAATAACTATTATTAAACGTTTGAGAAGACGGCGGACTTAATACCAACGATGCCCATCTAGGGCAACACTGTACCTAAATATACTTCAAGGGGATAAACGTCCGAGGCGAGTTTTCACCTTTACCTAAAAAAATTGATATAGGCCCACAGAACCATTCCATGTCAGTATAATAAGGTCAATTAACGTTTAACCATTTTGATAGTTAGGTTTGGATTGCACCAATATTTTACTTTCAAGGCAACATTGCACCTAAAAATACTTTAGGGGATCCGCAAAATCTTGGAAATCTCTAAGGCGGATTTGCACCATTACCCTATGGAAATTGATTTATAAGATCTTTCCTTTGAGTGATAAGTTACTCAGGTATTATATGCAAGTTCATTACCATTGTCCTTTTGATTGTGATAAAGAAGATATAGTGGAGCATTTATGATTTCTGTTCCCACAAGCTCGGGCGGGATATTTGGTGGAGCATCCTTTCCATCAGGCCAACTTGGAATGACTTTCATTCCTTTAAAGAACAAGATAGATCTCTTGTGTATTGCACGGAAGAGGAAATTCGAAGGAATAATTAAATATGGTCGTTGTATTATGGTTAATTGTTTTGCTAATTAAAAATATGGACCATTGGTTGAAGTAAAAGTATGAGTAATTCTTTTACTTCAACCAATGGTCCATATTTTTAATTAGTAAAACAATTAGTAAAAGTATGAGTAATTCGTAAACGGAAAAAAGTATGAGTAATTCAATGGTGTGGAACTAAAAGAATAGATAGTGGAAGGAGAAGGATGAGTCATGAGAGTGAAGTGAAGAAAAGCTACTCTTAGTTATTACTCTCTCCGGTCTTAAATATAAGACCTAGTTAACATTTTTAGAAAATCTTAAAAAGACAAAATAAGTCAATTATAAATTAATTTACCTAATTTTTCCCATTAAATTAGTTTATTTAACCTATAAACTAATGGTTAATCTAAAAATATATCAAATATATCATAATTTAAAAACATAATTTGTAACCTTAACATCTCCAAAAAAAGTCAATTATGTCTTATATTTAGGACCAGAGGGAGTATATTTTAGTGGGGAAAACATGAATTTTAATTATGATGGTCTTTATTGGGAGGTTGACAACAAAAAATGTCATGTAAACTTTTAAATAAAAAGGGAAAGAGTTAAGGTCTAGAAAGAGCAACCTTTAGAACCTCAATCTAAGAGATAATAGTTTCATACCTGAAAATTTGGACCTGATTGTTTTGTAATTGATTCCCTTATGAGGGACTTAGTTGTGATTTTCCCAAATTTTGAAGGTAATTTTCTAGAGTTGGTACTTTCGGCCAACCCAAATTTAGCCTAAATGAGCTTGAATGTAAAAAGAGTCAAGCTAACCCATAATACAAAGAAATGGGTTGAATATGGGCTAGCCCAATATAAAAGAGCCAGCACCCAATATAAAAGAGCCAGCATTGATTGTTTTGTTTTAAAAAAAATTGGAATTATGAAACAAGACCCAAAAACATATGATCATTCATCTCACTCTTACTTCAATCCTTGTTTGTCGATTTCTTACTCCCCAAATTTAACGATACATTGACACATCCATGACTCATGTTCCTATTTTTTCAACTTAAATAATAATGTCATAGATTGAAAAATGAATATGATTATGATGATTAGATGCATTTTGTGTTGTACTAAAGACTAGTTTTCTTAGAACAAATATTTTGGTTGTTCTAGCAATGAACATATGGATGATGGATGATTGCTCTTTGTGGTGATTTGAGATGTTTAACTGTTTTGCTTTTGACTTGATGCACTCTCATTTTTAGTAAGTATTGAACTTTTAATTGTTTACAAGATAAACTCTTCAATTTTGCTATTGTGGGCAGAAAGTCGAAAAAAAATAACAATACTTGGTTTGCTTTTTTACTTCAAAAAAAACCAAAAATTACTTTGATTTCACTTAGCTTTTTAAAAATCAAACTTAAAAGAGTTGGGTTGGATTGACTACTCGAATCGATCTTGAAAGAGTTAGAAGAAAGTAATATAAAATCAAGCATTCCTGGACGACTTTTATCTGAACTGAGACAACATATTTTGAAAATGGGTTGGGTTGGGTTGGCCGGAAAATTTCAGTCTAACCCAAAATCTCAGCTCTTAATGGTTTTATATCTTTTTTTTCTGTTTTTTAGTGGTTTATAACTTACAGTAATAATTTTAATGTTTTCATTTTTTGTTAAAAAAATGCAAAACCATGTGGACAAGACGACGTGGCAGCAGCCAAATAAGAAAAAAAAGGCGCGTTACCGAAATTGCCCTCAGAAGACACCAAAATGACAAGCCACTTCTCACCATCTTCTTGATTTCTTTTTCTCCATATCTATCTATCTCCTTCTCCGATCTAGTCGCCGGCGCCGCCACCGACGGCGAAACTCGCCGGAGAAATATTCTCAATCACATCCTCCACCACATGAGCTCTCCTTAGAACGAACGAAAAGGCCTTTCGAAACATGAGGTCCTCTTCTGACACAATCAACTTCGCCGTCGTTGCTCAAAGACTCGACGTCGACAATTCTATTTCCCTCCGTTTCTACTTTCGGATCGCCGATAGTATTCTCAAGCAGGTCCTTATTGTCTTTTCCCCTCTCTATCTCCCACTTTTTCATTTTCCTGCTTCAGCTTACCTTTCTCAATTTTACTTCACTGATAGAAGAGAATTTCCGTTGTTTAGTCTTCCTATTCATGTAATTCGGCTATTTAATCGTGATTTAGTTGCCTCAGCTGCTTTAGTTTATGTGAAATTGTTTGTGTTCTGCGAATTTGACTCAATTGATCGTCCCTATTTGCTCAATTGGTAGACTCTATTGTTTTGATCTTTGATATTCTTTTGCGTTTTCTGAATGGATATTGGCTAATTTATGTTTGAGGAGTTTGTTGACTGGCACATTTCAAAGAGTTGATTAGTCATAATACTTATATGTAGAATGTGGAAGGGTTTTTTTAAGTATAGTTTGGCATCTGATTATGAAGGGGAAGCTCACTTGCCGTGGAGTTTAGGTCAGCCACTTTGAAATAAGCAGGGGTTAGGTTGCCTAGTATTTTTTACCTTCCCCAGCGCCCTCACCAAGTGGGGACTAGAACTGGGTTGGCGCTTTATAGTTTGGCATCTGAGTGTTTTTCATTTCGTCAGGCTATTGTTGTTTGCATCATATCAAGCTATGCTTGTCAGATATGAGAGTTAGACTTTGTATTTGCATGGGATAAAAGTGAGATGCATCGTTTATGGTATATGAGTGAAATATCATTTGTGAATTTCTATTTCGATTGATATGTGGAATGTGGATGTTGGAGAATGGAGGATACTTATTGTTACAATGACAATGACAAAATTAAGTAATAGCTAGTTTAATGGTGCAGAACGTGTTTGTAGATCCAGTGCTTACTATATCTGAGAGATGGAAAATGACGGTCAAGGATGGCTGGTGGCTCTATTTGCCTTTCGTTTATTCATTCTTTTGATTTTTTTAGTTACCGTTGTAGATGAAGTTATCAGTGGATTATTTTTATCAATAGCTTTTGTGTATCTTTTTGCGCTCCTTCCGAGTTTGTTGACCTTCTTTATATTGAATTAGAAACAAATTTGACTGTAATTTTTCATTGATGATTAAGTTCGTTGTCAACTTTTAGCTCCAATTGTTTTGACTTTGCAGGCTGATATCTTTCGGGCAGAGAAGAACATTATTGATCTATATGTTATGCTTCTTAGATTTTCTGGGTAAGAAAAATGTGGCAAGCAGCACCACTTTACTCTTGATATTTCTTAAAGACTTCAGTTGCGTGGAGTTCATTTTGTGATATGTTTGGCATTAGAATGCATTAAGTTGTCTTCCTCTTTTTGGTTCTAGTTTGGTGTCTGAGACAATACCATGTCATCGAGATTATAAGGCATCTCCACAAAGCAAGAAAGTTGCTTTGAGAAAGGTGATTTGTTGGATATCTTCTTTCAAAATCAATATTGTTCATGCACACTTTTGGCTGTGATCTGATTTTTAATTTGTTGCTGTAGAAACTGATCAATTCTTTGAATGAATTGGAGGGGTTGAAACCCTTGGTTCAACAGAAGATCAATGAACATAAGAGACTGCAAGCCTTCCAGCAAAATGGGTGGGGAACACCTCATTCAAATAACTCAATTCAGTTTTCTCCAGCTAAGAAGCAAACTTTTTCTAATATTGGTCAAACAAAGGTAAAAGTTTGAGTTGAATCTTGTAGGGAAAATCTCTCATTTCAGTTACCCCAATTCTCTTGGTTGTGTTTGTCCATTATTATTTTTATTAGTTGACCTACTATTGATATAAAGTTTTATATCCATACACTATTGTATCTCTCATCAGGCTTTGAGACCGGTTGCTGGAGATTTTGTTTACCAAGGATCAAGGGGTCAACATTTTTCTAATTTTAGGCCAGTCGAACAGCATTTGCAAAGGGTGTAAGTATTCAGATGTTTTGAGGTCATGTGTATTGGGCCTCCCTACATTGATAAATATGATCTAAGTTTTGCCTTTTCTTCTAACATATGCTTGTAGTAAAGCTTCTGAGTTTTGCCTTTTCTTCTAACATATGCTTGTAGTAAAGCTTCTGTTCATCTGTATCTTCACTGTTAGTTTTTATATTTGGCCGTGTTGTAGTTTGTGACTCTAATATTACCAAACTGATTATACTGCCTAATCATCAAAAAGAATTTTCTAAACATGTTAGCTACATCAGCTTTGGAGTCATCATTGGATCAGTTATAATAAGGGTTTGATCTTAATTTGACTGCATGGTATCAGTTCTCTAGCATTTTTTGCAGTGTGAAATATTGTTGTCATATGTTTTCCAGTAATTCTTTGCGTTATATTTTTCAATAGTCATCTGCGCTCATTTACAAGCTGTTTTCCTGGCTAAAATATTGGTGGCAGTAAACTTCCCAAATTCATGAATATTAGTGTTATAGTATAAATGGATAGATGTTGGGATATGGCTTTGATGATGATGATGAGTATAAATGGATAGATGATGAAACATTAGCGATATATTTTTTCAAAATCTCCTACTTTCTTTATCCTTGATTACCTTTTGTATTTTTGATTGACTGTTGTAGGTCTCTAGTTCTTCCACGTCCAAAGGAGGAAACTCTCTCCAAGCATTCTATTCTGGGTCCAAATGGGCTTAAAGGGCAGTGGCAACCACCTAGAACTGATAAAGAGGTATGTTCGTATTTATTTTTACTTTCCTGTTACACAAAGATCATCCTGACTTTCTTTTTTCTTAATGTAGATCAGGTATCCAATTGACATAGACCTGTCACCAGTTGAAATACCAAGGTCGTTATTCTTTTTTGTTTTTGAGTTTCTATGAAGACACTTTTTATTTTGGCCATCGTTACCTTATGAACGTGGATGTTTGTTGTGTTTGCCTCAATCTGATAAGTGAAACTTTTTTGAAGATGAAAATCGCTTCTGAAAGAAAAAATGTGTTTTAATTTGATACACGGGAAGGATCTTTATGTTTAAAATTTGAACCTCTTAAACTTTGTGGCACATGTGGAATCTGTAAGCTGTCAACCATTATTTTGATATAATATCTAAGTTGGTTGTGTTGGGTTGTTTTTGTGAACAAACAGTTTTCGACAGTCTCTGGACGATCGACCACTGGAGGATAAAAAAGATAGTAGCGTCCCAGACATCAGTAGGTTGGACTTACAACCAGTTGTTGCTGTCAGTGAGAATTGCCAGGCCCAGCATGCTGAGGAACCTGTTTCTCTGATCTCTTTTGAAACAACTGAAGTTGCTGCCCCAACAGAAGTAGTGATCAGACAGCCTTCGCCCCCACCTGTACTCGCTGAAGTTCAAGACTTGATACCTGCACTGTCACCACAGGTTGAAAAAGAAGAATATAAGATAGGGGCTCCCACACCAGATGAGATTGTCCGGGCTGAAACTCCTTTGCAGCTTCACATTGTGAGAGTCAATAATATTTCTTTCTTTCTTTTTCTATAAGATCCAATAATAATTTGGCAGAAAAAAGAAGCTAATAATCTTTCCTTATAACTTTTTCATTTATTATTTTACATTAATCTGTCATATATACTTTATCGCAGGCAAATCCACCTATTGGGATAAGACTTTGTTGTTGTTGTTGTTGTATACTTTATAGCATGAATTTCTCATTTCCAAATTTTAAGTTATGCTAAATAAAATGAATTACAAAATTGTTGAATATTAATGGAAGGATACATAATTTTTTTTATATCCTGACAATTGTTTCTATTCTTCAGTCAACTGCTATGATGGAGAATTTTATGAAGCTTGCCAAGTCAAATACAAACAAAAATTTAGAGACTTGTGGCATCCTTGCTGGTATACTTGTAAGTGCTAAAAAGTAAAAACTTGGGCATAACATGCTTGTATAGATCTGAAAGGGGTTTATGAGAAGCAGAAGCATAACATGCTTGTGTTTCTCATGTTCCAGTTGTAATGCCTTGTCATTGCCAACGCAATAGTTTGTACTGCCACTCTCTGGACAGCATGTTTTTCTTTTGAACTTGATGTGTAGTATTATATACTAGGTTGCAATCATTTCATTAATATTGCGTGTTGTAAGTCTTTGTTCTGGATTTTCTCCTCCAGCTTCTATTCTTTAATTCAACTGTAAGATTTTGGATCTTATTCCAAATTTTCCTTTCTGCAGAAAAACAGAAAATTTTATGTGACAGCTCTCATCATCCCTAAGCAGGAGTCGACATCAGATTCTGTATGAACTCTATGGACAGTTAGATTTGTTTTCATATTTTATTGATATTACATTTATTTTATCTTGGTAAATTATATGTCTTACATTTATTGATTTTGTTTGGGCAGTGTCAGGCCACAAATGAAGAGGAAATTTTTGAGGTGCAGGATAAGCAATCTCTTTTCCCCCTCGGGTGGATTCATGTGAGTTATTCACGTACTGTGTCATGACAAATCATCCTCAGTACCAATCATAGCAATAATTCATACATCTTGCTGTATATTCTTTATGATTTCACTATGTTCCTACTGGGTAAATAGTGCTCTTTTCTGCTACTATAATTGTGTTTATCGTAGATGTCAGGATTTGTATTTCACCTTTGCTTATCTTATCATAAGGGTGTGCAAATTTTTCCCGTCCCGTCTTGTGGCTTTGTCCCATCCCGAAAATTTTCGGGACGGGACAAAATTCATCTTCAGGACAGGACGAGACACGAGACGGGGTCACCCTGATCCCGTCCGTTTTTAGGAAAAATACATGTTTCAGTTGTATCATGTATGGAGTATATGTGACATTTTTTGATGAAAAATATGATCTTAATAAATGTTTAGCTTATTATGTTGTGTAAGATGTATTATAGAAGTAATATTGAACTAATTTCTTTGTTTGATAATAACGGAAGTGTTATATCGTTTTTTACAAATAAATATTTTTAATAAAAAAATTTCAAAAAACAATTCTGGATTTTCTCGTTTCGTCCCGATCCCGAGCCTTTTTTGGGACGGGACAAGGGACAAGGATGTCCTAATCCCGTCCCGTGAACACCTCTATCTTATCATTTTGTTTTCCTTTTGAAATGCTATGGTTGCTCACTTGTGTAGAGTTTCTGTTGCAATAGTAACTTGAAGAGAAGCATGACTGCTCAATATTGTTATTCTGCTTAGACAAAAGTTAGATCCATTTGCTTTTTATTCATTTCAAACAATTCTCCAATTGAATGTCAACACTATCATAAATATATTTAGAAAATTTAGAAAATTATTAAATAAGAAAAAACGCCCAAATCAAGAGATTTGCTGAGAAAAATGGTTGTAATAGATATTAACAAATGGACATAAGTTTTCTCTCTTTTGATTTGTAGTTTTATAGGCATTATTTCCTGTTTGTGAATTAGACCATCATACTTCTAAAAGTAAGAAAAATGGTTGTAACAGCTTTTTTAATTTTTTATTTTGCACTGTTAATATGTATTCTTTCCTTGATTGTAACTTGCATATTTTGATTTATAATGACGAAAATTGATTAAAAAGTCTTTTAAATGAAGGTATAAGGTCATCTTGATTAAGTCATCTTATTCTTTGACTCTAGTTTCATTTAGTATGTAAAAACTCTGGTGCCTTTCTAAATTTCCGATTTTGAGTCTTTTGTAAACATTAATGTTTATTGTGCATATTTCTGAATTTCCAGACCCATCCTACCCAATCTTGCTTCATGTCATCAATTGATGTGCATACCCATTATTCATATCAGGTGAGTTTTGAAGTTTCTGACTTCCTGTATCTATCATAAATATTTAATATAAAATGTACAAGGAGCTTCAAATGCGGCTCAGTTGGGTTGTTGTCGTAACATTTTGATGATATTATCATTCTCTACACATTGTGTTGAACTCCATGTAGCTCCTCTTTTTAACCTTTTGAGCTTTTCCATACACCTTTTTTCTTTCAATACATTTCAACATGACTAAATATTAAGTTCCAATGAAATTACGTTATTATATATTTCATGCATCACGCAAGAGGGAAATGTATCTAGTTTATATTGAACACATTCCTGTGATATAATATCTTTGTGCAGCGCTTTCCCTTCCTACGAAAATAACATTATTCAATTATTGTCTACATATTTTTTTTCTCTGCATCTAATGAGCATGCTTGTTTCTCTAGATCATGCTGCCTGAATCTGTTGCAATAGTCATGGCACCAATGGATAGTTCGAGGTAAGATCACAGCTTAGCAGTTTATTAATCAGAACATCTTTTCCTTTTATACTTGCCCACTTAAAGGAAAATGATAGGAATAGTATCTGATTACTCTAAAAAAACAGGATTTAATTGTGGATTTATATGTTTACAGGAAGCATGGCATCTTTCGCTTGACATCACCAGGTGGCATGTCAGTGATAAGACAATGTCCGCTACGTGGCTTCCATTCCCATAATCCACCTCCAGATGGTGGGCCTATTTATAAAACCTGTACAGATGTTTACATGAACCCAAATTTGAAATTTGAAGTCATTGACCTTCGATGATTAGATTTTATAATGCTTGCATATTTGTCCAGTCATCTAATTGTTCATTCTTCAAGCCTATCCAATTCAATTAAGCCGTGAAAAATGCTATATTGACCTTCGAGTTTGTAAAAAGTATTTTTTATCACTTACATGAATGTGTTGGGATGAAAAGGAAGGAGCCCCATTCTACATTTTTCTGTATTTCATACTGTCCCCGTATTATTTCTTCTGGATGAAGAGTGCAAGGTGTTTACTATTTGATTCATGGAGTAAATTTTCTATTGTGGGACTTTGGTAGTTCATGTCTTAGAGGTTATTTTTTCAATTAATTTAATATCAGCATTTTAAAATTTATGAAGGCTGAATTGTAGAAGAGTAAATTTTCAACAAATGTGATGACAATTTAGTACTGTCACATTGATGTCATCCTTTTAGCATTATTGCCTTTCATTCTTATTCTTCTTTTAGTTTGAAAATGGAGTTTAAAAGAATATGGAATTAATGTTAGATGCCAAAACCTATGCTTCTGCATTTCCTAAGATGATTATTCATGCTTGTGTCCATAATATGCTTCTGTTCATTGATTTAAGCAATTTTTTTACTTTAAATTAAAAAAAAAACTTTGACAGGTAGATAAGTGCTTTTCTAAAGTAGAAAAAGAAAAACACGATTTCAACCTTTTGACTTTTCAGCACGATTCAGCAATTGCAATAAAATTCTTTCACAGAAAGTTGATGTTTAGAGGCCAGGATGGTCCCCATTCACTTGCAATCAACTTGGAAATCCATGCTAGAGTTATATGTTTGGTCAAATTATGACTATTTGAAGGTAAGAAAATAATGGTACGATTTGTTCTAGTGCCAGAGATTAAATGGTTAGACGACTGGTCATCACCACTACCGTCGTCGCATTCATTGTTCATTACCTGGATTATTATACATTCCATGGATTATTATACATTCCATGAGTAACATATGAATAATTAATTCCCCTGAAACCACCGACATTATTAGATGATAGTATTATTTAATATGGTGTTTATAGCTAGTTGTCAGGAAGTAGGAACATCTAAATTTCTAAAAGAAATGTCAGGAGGTAGGAAACCTGCTCCATCTAAAAGGAGTTTGAGTGACCAATGAATAGTTGGTTGAGCTGGTAAGTGGACTACAACCTCTGTAAGGATGAAAATGTGTGTTCCAACACTCCTATCTATCGAGTCTGGATTAATCGGTTATCAATAGGCGCCGGATTATCGGACGGTGTTAACCAAAAAAGATAGAAGGATCTTGAATGACTATTGTAGTGCCAACAATCTTGTCCAGCCCCTTAATTTTTACTTCTATTTATCACACGAATTAGTTTCAAGGAACATGATCTCAAGTAACAATTAACAATAGACTCCTATCAACATCTCTCCCTAATATGATTTAAAAGTATTGACGGAGATAGTCGCTAGCTAGGATGCAGTACTGTGGAAATAAATTACACCTATAGCAATAATAGAGAACTTATTGTGATTAGAAATTACACCTATAAATTACTCCTATAGCAATAATAATAGGCTTTGGTTGTGATTAGAAATAGACATGAAAAAGGCGAATAGAGAGACAAATGTTAAATGCTTTGATGCACAGTAACTTATTGTGAAGGAAAGAGAAGACCCTTCTCTAAAGTCTAATTTCTCTCTCGAAGTCTAATTTCTCTCGAGAGAGTCTATTACTTCACTCTTCACTTATGATTTATGAACAAGGCATCTCGGGGGAGGGCACCACCACCTATATGATTGAATCATTCCAAAAGAGTTGAGAGATGTTGCTGTAGCGATGTGATAATGTGTGTATTCTACATCTTTCAATTTCAATTAGGGGTCCAATAAAGCAACTAAAAATTAAGACATCATAATCAACAATGAAGATAAGTCTCATTCAAAGGGCACTCAATTTATAAGTGTCCGTTGAGGTTGTGGTTACATCTTTTCTTGCCCCCAAGCACTTGACAATTTCTCAAGGATTTGTCATAGAGATAGTGGATGTGGGTGGGGTCCCATGTTGTGGCAAGTATTGAGCATAAATAAACAAATCAAACTTCCTTCCCATCCAGAATTGAGAAATAGACAAAAAGCATCAACATGTGTTGGTTTTTTTGTTAAAAGCAAACCATATATATCCACTTGTTGATATTTGAGATTAATCCTTTTTAGGTGCAGAAATCGTCAGTGATAATTTTTCCTATCTCAACAGAGCCTTTTCCATAATATGTTATACTTTGAACTCAAGACATCGGATTTAAGGGATTTAATCATGTACCGATTATGCCAGGTTTTGTTAGTAAATAGTTTTGGCAATTTAAATAAAGAGGGAGGTGAAAATTTAACAATAAAGTATTTTTCCATGAGCTTTGGCACCGTGAAGTTTCAAATTTTTTTTTTAAATACACATGAATTTTTGAAAGTATAGTATTTTTAACAAAACCATTAAGATCGCCATTATTCTCATTACGTACTAGATGCTCCTGGCAAAATACTTTATTACTCCCTTTATTCTTAAATATAAGACCTGGGTTGACTTTTTGTGGAAAATCCTAAAAACATGAAATAAGTTAATTATAAATTGATTTACATTATTTTTTTCCTTAGACTAGTTTATTTTACCTAAAAACTAATGAATAATAAAAAATATATCAAATATATAATAATATAATACCCTTATTTTACAACTTTAATCTCTACAAAAAAGTCAACTAGGTCTTATATTTATGACCAGAGGTAGTATTAAACTTGCATGTTCGCCTATAAAGAAAGGGTCTGAATTCCAGGCCATGTAAATGGAGAAATCACTTTGACATTAATGTGTCTACTTTAGTATGACTATGCTTGTATATGAACTAATGAAATTACCATATATGAAAATTGAGAGAAAATGTGTGGATCCAATTATTCAAGTTGGTACTTTACATTCAATTTAGGAGGGACTCCATTTCTTTATTCATGTGTCCTTGATAGCATTTTTCTCTGAAAGCATTTATGAAGGATATATGGACCCTTAACATAATTGTGGAATAACGCAATATATAGTCTTTTCAAATGGACCTTACTTAGGTCAAATTCATCCATCCAAGTTCTCCATTTCTCCAATTACCGGCCGTTAGATTGAATGGATGGTTGTTATAAAAGGACACATGGCACTCCTATATTAAAAGAACTTGAGAACCTTGATAAATGAACTTGATGTAAATTTTTCCCTTTTTAAATATAATCAGTACTACTATATTTTTTTTGAATTAACTATAAACCTTGAGTCAATGTTGAATAAAAAAAATCTGTGAACTTGCAATAACTGTTGACTTAAATTTAAATATGAAAAGCTATAATCTAGTTTTAAAAAGTATATGCTATTCTCTCTGGTCCCTAATGTAAGAGCCCAAAATTTGAATGGTTTTGGTCCCTAATGTAAGAGCTCACCCCATATTCTCTCCTCATTTAATGCATTTTTTCCTACTTTACCCCTAACTCTCTTTCATATTTATTAATGCTTATATATTTCTCTCTCTTAAAAGTGTTATAATAAATATGGTCAATTTTGGAAAAGAAGCATTAACTCCAGACACCCAACTAACATTCACATGTTTTCTTAAGAAGCGTTTTTTTGACGGCTAGCTCTTACATTAGGGACCGGAGGGAGTATATCATACCAAAAATTTTTATACGGTGTTCATAATTTCTTCGGAAGCACTTCCAAGATGAAAATTCATTTTAACCCGTTAAAATGTTAGTAAAAAAATCCTGTGTGCATTGATAAAAACCACAGATCCAATGTCGCTCTCAAATTCAATTCAAATAGTTTAATTACTGTGTTTATAAAAAGAAGGAAAAAAACAAATATGAATTGGTCCATTCACATGGTCATGATTATTCAAAATCTATCATTAATTATATATTTCTGTCATTAGAATATGACCGTGGACAATCAAAATAATCTTTTTGTCAGCTCATCCATAAGAAATGGACCAAATAGAATGAAAAGAAAGGTAGCTGCTTTAATCAAAAGAAGACGAAAGATCATTATTTGACATTACTTGGTCACCTAATTTGATTAATTATCCCACTTAAATGTGGATTGCTTGCACAAAGATGAGACAATGTTCTCTTACCTTAAATAAATAAAATAATTAGAAAATAGGAATAAATCATGGGGAAAGAAACAAATGACTTCATTAGTGGTTAAGATAAAAGGAGCCTCAAAAGTCTAATTGTCTAGTGAAACAAGTTTCGGTTTGCTTGGCTGCTTGTTTTCAAGACAAACTCTCCAAATATCATTCCTTCATTTCAGCATAATTTGATTGTGGTTGCTCTTACATTCCTCTAATCATGCCACACCTTTTCTCATTATTCAATGGAATTAGCTATCATAATTTCTATAATATGTTTATTTTAATTTTAAAATACTAATCCTGGGTTGATTAGATTTAAATTTTAATATTTTAGAGGGGATTATCATTAACTCTGGTTTTTGGATTGAAGGTTCATGCAAAAAGCAGAGGAATATGTAAAGTAAAAATCCCCAAGGCATTATCTTTACATGAAAATTTTGTGTGTGCCTGTGAAAATGATGCAGATTGCAGATGATTTTGCATTAACTAAATAAGTCAATAAGTAAACTAAAAATGAAACAACTCAATGCAAATTTTATAAGGTACTCTATTGTTCAGTCCAAATCTGTATGCCCAGTTTGGTTGTAAGAAAGAAAAGTGGAGAAATGGAAAGTGAAAAGGGAAAGATGGAAAGTAGAGGTAATGATGGAAAAGTAAAGTTTGTGGGTCACACGAAAAGTGTGAGATGAAGAGAGAAAACTTGTAGGTACAGGGATATATATAAATTACCAAAAAAAACATCAAATTTCCCTCAATTAACTTTCTTTCTCCACTTTCTATAGCAACCAAACGGACTGCATACGTTTTTGGAGCCCGTGTTTTAGTATAATACTAAAACATTGAGTGTTTATTATGTTGGCGTTGTACTCCCTTGTGTGTCTTCCTATTCAGCGTTACGTGTCCTTCTCAACCGATACGATCGTTGGCGCTGCACAAAATAAAGCAACGCACATAGTAATGTAATGATCTGAGTCACGTCCTCAGGGACACTGTCCTTTAGAGGTATTCCGCGACCACCGGCAAGCTTAGGAAGCGGCTCTCCCCAGGATTGAACAGACCCGTTCTGCAAATGCAAGGAGCTACAGAACAGCAGAAGAAAATAGTAAACAGCAAAGGTATTTTCAGAGGAGGAAGAGAAAGCTCGAATACTGGAGCTGGTGCACTTGGACTGACTGCAGTCGCTGCCTTTTATAGGCGGTAGATCCAAGTGAACGCTGGAACGGCAGTAATGGCACATTAACACACATTATTTTGAGGTTACAAAATAATGACAGCAGTTTCTTAACGTTATAGTATTTATTTTGCCGTAAAAGAAAATTAATCATCCGGATAAGGACTGACACAAATAAGGTGACACACAATTTTAAACAAAGGTAACCAAAAACTACAGACCCAAAATACAAGGTGTCCTGGTAAGCTATCTTAATATTTATTTATTTGTAATTCTTGCAAAACCCGGATTAGTAAAAATGTTCCGACTCCGTATTTACCACACGCGCAGGGGGGAAATCGCCGGATTTTCACTACGTTTGCCTCAACGGTGGCCCAATTTGTGCGCGCGAGGCCCATTCCTCCTTTGGCCCTTTAACTTGAGCTAGAACACAAGTGTTATATACACTTGTATGTTCTCACACGCGCAGGGGGGAAATCGCCGGATTTTCACTACATTTGCCTCAACGGTGGCCCAATTTGTGCGCGCGAGGCCCATTCCTCCTTTGGCCCTTTAACTTGAGCTAGAACACAAGTGTTATATACACTTGTATGTTCTCACACCCAAGCAATGTGAGACTTCTCTTTTTGACACACCCACATGTTTTCATTGGAAACTCTCACGATCTCCAACATATTATATATTAAACACAAAAATTTAACTGGCAGTGTACATTTTTATTTCCTTTAAGTATTTTAATAACTTCCAAGACATGCTCTCTTCTAATGTGATATATGCTCTGTCCCAAAATTTGTCTCTACCTCCAAACAATATATTAGACAAAAAATCCCTCTGCTTCTTTCACAGAGAATAACAGCAAATTCCCTTTTCTCATTCATCATCATTTTCTTCCTCCATAAAAGAAAAACAGTTCTCCTTTTTTTCCCACCCAAACAGCACCAAACACAATCCTCTCTTTTCCTCTCACACCTTTTGACCTTCAAATCAGCAAAAAAGAAGTAACATTTTTTTCAAACCTGAAACCACCCCACTTTTTCCATTCCCAAAAATCTGTGAGTAGCTTTCTCATGTCAATGTGCTCTCAAACAAGCCCTCCTCGTCTCTCTTTCTCCAATGACATCCCAATGTCACCTACCGATATTCCTCGCCGCGACGCCTCTCTGATGACAATGATGGACTCAAGTCCCGAATTCGAGTTCGAATTCAGCATCACAAGAAACAACCTTCACTCTGGATCATCCTCAGCAGATGAGCTTTTCTCCAATGGTTTCATCCTTCCAATACAAATTCAAAACCAACCCTTCACAAAAAAACACAATCTTGGCGTTCAAATTCCTCACACTACTAAACTCCCTCCTCGCCCCTGTTCTTCCCCTGTTATGAAACAGAGCATCAAGGAATCTCAATCCAAATCCTTTTGGGGTTTTGGTAGGAGCAAGAGTTTGAATTGTGACACAAAGAAGAGTTTTTTCTCTTTATCATCTTCTCTGCCAAGGAGTAAATCTACTGGTTCAGCTACAAATCCAAAGAGAACAAATTCTAAGGGTTCTTCATTATATCCTGCACAGAAATGTGGTTCAGGTAAGGGCTATGGAGGATCTTATTATGGTGATGGTTTTAGAGTTAGTCCTGTTTTGAATGTACCAACTCCTTGTATTTCTAAGGGTTCAACTAATTTGTTTAACTTGGGATCTTTTTTGAGAGTTGGGAAGGCTAAAAAGGCTAAGAATTGATTCACTTTGTAGTATGTGGTTGTGAATGTAATATTCTGGCTATCATTACTTCCTGCTTGTCTTGTAATATGTCTTGTTCTTGGATTAGTAGAGGCTAAAATGTCGACTTGTATGTCTTGTTTGGATTCCTCAGCTGATATTTGTTTTTTGGAATTGAATCCTTTGTTTATTATGGCAAAACAAAATCCTTTGTTAATTACTATCTACTCTAGTCCTAAATATAATATTTAGTTGATATTTTTTGAGAATGCTAAGAAATCAAATTGATCTAATTAATCATAACATATTTTGTAAATATAAGACCACTTTTCAATTTGTATTTTGTACCCAACTTTTTCCTAAATTAATCCAACTAATATTTATCAATTATAAACAAACAAGATAGGGAAAATGAGGATAAATGTGTGTGTGTATAAATTTAGTTAGTCCAGTGATAATAAGTAACTAAACTAACATTATTAATTTAACCATTTAGTGATTATATTAAGAAAACCTCATATTTCATAGTATCCTATAATAAGGACTGGAGTACTATATATGGATTTTATTTTACTTTTTGGCATAAGTGTACTGTATTTTGATGTTGCTGGCAAAAAAAAGTTGTACTGTGATGAAGAAACATTTATGTTCTTGCAACTAGAGTTGGCTCGTAGGTTACGGAGATCATTTATGGACTAATGCTACCCATCGAAATAATGTTTTTAAAATATAATAGGTGCATGAAAGTGATTCCCTTGCTTTATGTATCCACTGCTATATAAATCCATCTATTCTCTATGTAATTTCATATTTCCTCACTCTTAATTATATTAAGATAAAATAGGGAGAATATATTTGTTGGTTCTAAACTTCTTTATTTTGATTTTGATACATGTATTGTTTTTTTTTTGGTAGAATTAAATGTTAATTTTATTTTGTTGGCATGATTATTAGCTTTTATACAAAGACTAACAATACTAGCTAATATAACAATATGCGTAGAACTGATAGTGGTAACTGAACAAAATTAATAATTTAATTAATTAAGATATTAAAATATATAAAAAATTATAATCAAAATCAAATAAAAGTATCAATATATAAATTTTCCTAATAAAATATATAAAACGCAACACTTCTAGTAGAACTGAAATGGTGTAGTTGATATATAGTTTCTCAATAATCAATGGAACCAGCTGCAAAGCAATAAATAAATGAGCACCTAACTTTTTAAATTGATGATGTTTTTAATTGATTAAACAGTTTTTTCTTAAAAGTTTATATATTCATTTAGATTACTTAAAACAAATGGGGATGAGTTAAGTAAACTAAGTTGAAGTGCCAAATTTGATCGAATACAATATGTTTATTTAGTTTTCTGTCAAGTAACGTTGAATATGTTCAAAGTTATTATATTACTTTCTCATGAGAAAAGGAAAGAGATGAATTGAGCATATTAGAGAGTGAAGCTAATTTTATCAACCCTTGGATCTTATTTTGTTTCACTTTTTTTAAAAGTTAAATAATTAATCACTTTAAATTGGTTATAATTATTTTTTCTTCAAAACAAATTTCTTCTACTTATAAATTAGCCTATAATCTAATTATATGTGACAAATGTTAAAATTCAGCTGTTAAATTTGTTCCCAAACTTCTAAAAAAAAAGTAAAGTGGTTCTATATTTATGAGTAGAAGGAGTAGATTGTAGTAAAGACAACAATGATTGGAACGAGAAATTAGAACTCAGAAGAAATAGATAGATGGCGATGATTTACACAAGAGGGACAAATTAAATGGATTTGTTTTGCGTCATTAATTAATGTTTTTGTCTTAATTGAAAATGGGATTACGTGGCGTCATTTTCAGATGATTAGGAGAGGTTTCATCAATCATGATAAGCTCCATTATTATTTAACTAACATTTTTGTCTCTACTGCTAGAAGTCTAGAACTTTGCTATCGTATTGCTCATTAGCTTAACTTAATCATATGGACTGTTATTTGATTATCGTGCATTACGATCAAATTTGGAATTATATAGGGCTGAAGTTGGATGCCTTTTTAGTTTGAATTCAAGGAATCTATCTAGCTGCAGTTGATGGTTGAGATCGTTCTATTCATTACTCCATAATATTGCCTGCTTAAAATACTTAAGTTTTATGCATAAGTGAAAGTAATGTGACTAGTTTTTTTTTAACACATTTTTCGGATCAAACACAACCGCAAAAGTAATGTGACTAGTTAATTACTCCCTTTTGTCTGAAACAAAAAATCTTTACCTGAAACAAAAAATCTTTAACTAATTCACACACATTAAGAAACACTCCTCCCTATGTAGACAAGAAAAAAAGGGCTTGCTAGTCATTCATTAGTTTCCATTGATGAAAGTGCAATTCCTCTCCTCTCCTAGAAATAATGTTGATTCAACTTTTTAAATAATACATTCATTGATGGTAGTATTGAAAAATATGCATTTATCATACAAAAAACTAGCTCAAATATAACTTCATATATTTGAGGATAAAGTCATCAAAAAAAAACTTTATATTAAAAGATGGAGGTAGGGAATTGTAGTTAAATCATGTAATATGTATAAAAAAATGAATAGAATTTCCTTGTTTTACCTCTCAATTATTGTACACTCTCATCTCTCCTCCATCTTGGATTTTGTAACCAGTGTTAAAAAATGGAAAGTAGGCGTTAATTATTGTGTTAATAATTAAGCTCATATATCATATCATAAATCAAGATATCTTTTCAAACAACCTCTTCAAAGAGACTAGACTAAACTTAATACCTGCTAAGTTATTGATTTAAGGGTCAATGGTTGAATCAGGGTCTATTCGAGGTTAAACTAACCCTATCAAATTAATATGAATTATTGATAATAATAAATACTAGCGACCCCACGTAGTTGGGATAAGACTTTGTTATTGTTGTTGTATTTATAATAATAAACACAATAACATTAATCATTACCATATATAAAAAATATAAATATAGATAGGTATGTTTGTATCATTAAATATTAATATTTTAATATTAGTAAAAAAAAGCGATAAATCACAAATATAAATAAATATTCAATAAAAGCCATACAAAATACAAATACAAAGAACAACAACAGTTAAATATTAAACATATGCGAGTAAAATAAAATTTAGAATAATAATTTTAAAAATAATAATCAACATAATTATATTTTGGTCTCCTATATATGGTTTCAAGAAGTAAGTGGGTGAAAGTCAATAACAAGGGAAATCATACCCAAAAAAAATAGAAAAAAAAACAAGTGCTTCTTTCTATTGTTTTCTTTTTTTTTATCAGAATTTATATTGTTTTCTTGGTTTTCTTAAAAAGTGGCTAGTTTAGCCACCCTAGGTTTTAATAAGCCAACCCTAATCCGGCTTGCCGGGTTAAAGGGTTAATCCGTCATCCCGTCGCTTTAAGAAAACAATTTTTTAGACCAAAAATATATGGGCAACCTAATCATTGCTCGTGCGATGCATATAAAAATATAAATATTTTAAATTCTAATAATATTAACACCGATTAAAAATTAATCGATGAATGTAATCCACTAAAAATTTTTAGACCTAAATGATAGGCGGCCTATAGTCAAAACACTGAGAGCTTAATCGATGAATGTAACTTTTATGTAATCTTTGTTTTTTTTTAGAATTCATGGATTTTGCCTTGGAGAATGTAGTTTTGAGCTTTTGTCTTTTTGGGGTTTTTTTATAAAAAGAAATAGGGTTAACCCACCAACCCGCTGGGCCGACCCTTGTTAAATTGAGGGTTGATGGGTTGGGTCATAATGGCCCATTTTATATGGGTTTAGATTTGACCAACCCTAAATCCCTAACCCTATAAAAACTCTCGGGTTACCGGGCTCAACCCACGGGTTCAACCATATTCCTGGCTGTATCTTTGATACACATGTATCAATACAAAGAAAAATGAACTGTTTATGTAATCAAAAGAAAAAAAGAAAAATGAACCGTTTAACTCATCAACGACACTAGTTAGTAACTAGTAACAATTTTATAGATATTTACATCCAGAGTTTAATGTTCCATGTATTATATTTTCCAGGCATTGTTATCTTTTTATTTTTTTAACCAGAAATAGTATTTAGATATTACATAAAATCCAAATATATAAATTTCAAAAATAACTAGCTGTTTCCTGAGCATTAAAAAAAATTTAAAGATTCATAGCAACCAACTATTTGTTATTGTTGGGATAAAAGATAACTCGGTCTATTTTCTTTTTGGGACAAAATAACTAAAATCTATTTATATTATGATAAATATCGCTGGAGTCCCGAAAAACAGACTACAGGGTGACAATTTTTCTAACAAATATTTAACGCAACTAAATATCCAAATCTCAACTATTGGTTAAGCTATGACAATCACAAACTAGCTGAACTGCATGCTCATTGCTAAATGAGAGTTTAAACGCTCCTTGGTCTTGAGCATCACGTATACATATATCTTTGAAGCAAATTCAATGAATTATATCACACCTTAACAAACTTCAATTATCGAAGTGAACAATAAGAAAACGAGAGATAAAAGGGAGCTGCAAAAATATACTAGTGCATCAAAGAAAGTACTCGACATAGCCTGTACACGCTAAAAGACAGCTATAAAACTGAATTTGTGGTTCGATCTTTGGCTCACGAGAAGATACCTCATTAAAGGCCTCTATACTCACTTCATTACGTATGACAAGTTAAAAGAAGAACCAAGTTACTCATTTAGGGAAAATTGAATAGGCTATACAAGTATTTACAAACCGTGTGAAGCGCATCAAAAGGGTCACTAAGAGCAGCGAGGGTTTGTTGGCTCGGACTTGATCACACGGGTATTGTATGATCCACAAAATTCACATTTGTGATACAACCAGTGGAAGGGAGAACACCCCTTTCGTTCACAGTCATTGCAAAGTATGTCCTGCATTGCAATCAACAAAGTATTACACATTACACAATTAAGAATGACCAGTTATATATTATCTTATCCCATCCATATGGTGGGAAACCTCCCATTGACTCGGTAATAACGGAGGCAGTTAAAATTTCGTGCAAGTATAGCATAATATTGATTAGAATGAAGCATTCCAGTCAGATGATTCTATTGAAAATTGATATCAGTGGAAGAAAATAGATGGGGAAACAGGTCTAATGTAGAGATGAACATGGCATTAGTTGTTTTGATTTTAAAAGGGTCAACTCAATTCTAGTCCCCATTTGGTGAAGGTACTGGGGAAGGGAATATACTAGGCAGCCAAACCTATGTTTTTTACACAGTTGTTTTGATTTTACTGGTAATCAAAATCTACAGTGAGAGAAAACAAAGCATATGAATCTGGTCTGAACTAGATAAAATCCTAATTAACTATGAACCATATGATTGGACCAAATGGCATAATAACTTGAGTTTTGAAATATTGAACATTCTGAATTGAAGTTGGCAAGCATTGTAACTCGATCCAACCTAATTGTTAATAGTCTCCAATGTTTTTCTTTTGATTTTTCAAAACTAGAAACAAATAACACAGGAGTACTTTCACACTTGCTCGCACGCCTACCAAACTCCCCCTCCAGAAAAGGAACAAAAACAAGCACACATACACACAAGGTTGACTCTAGTCGGAACAATTTCAGAATGACTCCCCCAAAAGGATCCCTTAGCAACTACAAATTGCTCTCACTAGGCAAGTTAAACTTCTCCCCACAATTGTACCTCTGCCTTTTACCATAGCACGTCGGTTTCCTACTTGGTACGGATTAATTTTCCTAGAACAATGAGCTGGTATGCCGATTTTGTATAATTGTTGAATGTTGACTGTCTTATAAATAAAACAGAGGAACGTTACTTGGTAATATTTCAAGAATTCATTAATTACACATTTATGATTTATGAGATAATATCATGATAAAATGCTTTTCTTAACTCAAATTCAACTATAATATTTTATGCAATTTCGAACATATACATAGGTATAAAATAGTAAGCTATTTTCCAGTTTATTACTATATCTCCTGTTATAAAATACTTTAAAATATTCTATCCATTTTGAAATGCATGCTGCGATTCCATCTCTATATTTCAACGTTCATAATTCATTCTGTCTTCATTAAACACATTAGTGTTAGTAAGGAAAACATTTCACAAGAAGCTGTGCGAATAAAAGCAAAAAGTAGACGTAGATACAAATATACAACAAACCTGATGACGATCCCTGTACTCTTCAGGGAGCTCCTCAGCCGCCAATAATGCATCAAGCATGCCAAAGTAAACCTGGGGAAAAGGTAAAACAACTAATTATGATGTGTTTGAGTTGCCTTGTTTTTTTAAGTGTGTATTCTTTTGCCCGTCCAAATTAATGATTGATTCTTCATAGAAAATCAATATGAATTTGAAAGCATAAAATCTATAAAATCAAACTTGACAGTGAATATCAACTAATAAAATCTTCTTAATTCTTACCGCCATATCGCCCAATGATTTGCTGCAGATTGGACACGTGTAGTGACTACAAGTGTAAGCCTAACATTGTAAGGAAAGTATAAGTATGAATCTATAAACCCCAAAACCTCTTCAGAATTATTCTTATAGAAGTAAAAAATAATAAGAGACAAATGACTTGCTTTAGGGGAAAAATTAAACTCTAAAATGTGCAAGAAACAAACCTGAAAGCAAGCTGAATGCATATAGTGACCACAAGGTAGAGCTCTGACAGTAGCACTTGATGTGAACAAGAAATCGCAACATATTGGGCAATTTGTTTCTAAGCCTTTCTCCAGGCATTTGTGAGATGTAGATTTTATCCCCAGGCAGCAGTTGCATTTCATACAATGAAAATAATCAATCCCAAGCCCTCTCCCCACACGGCACAAGTTGCAAAATGGGCAATGATATACACTCCTGAAAAAGAATGATGTGTCACTGAAAGCCAAAATTGAAGAGACTAAAAGAGTTGACAAACTAAAGCACACTCTTATGACCTATTTCATATGCTTTAAACCACAATTATATTGCATTTACAGCAAACAGTTTTAGCAAGGAAAAATTTTGTAGGTATCAAATAAGTGTGAGGGTCTACACACACACACACACACATGAACGAATGAATATATGTATGAGCATCAATATGAAATTTCCACCTTTTATGCTTGTACAGATTTAGATTTTATCCCTCATTTTTGGTAGAAGAGATTATTTGAACCCTTGAAAGGATTAAGCATTGTGCAAAAGAATATTTAGCTTTCATCATCACCAAAAAGAAGGAAATATAGCTTTTACCCAAATATTCCTGAATTTTGAAGAGAAAGAAGGCAGCAATTAAAACCTACCTTTCATCGTCAAAAAATTTGCATATATTGCAATAGTACTTTGCCATTGAAAATCCATTACATGAAGGTGTCATGCATATTGGCCCAACTGGCTGTATATTCAAGCATTGCATACACATCATTTCTGAAGTAGCTTTTCTGCAGTTGATCAAAGAAATAGTTAGTGGATTAAAATATGAGAGGGAGGAGAGAGAGGGAGAGAGAGCACCAAACAATATATACCTATCCATTGAGTGATCGCTCACATTGTCGTGGCAAAATCTACATGTAAACAACTTGCCACAGCATTCAGCTCTAAGTTTGCAGTTTCTTTTATAGTGTTCACATCCTAATATTTGTTTCTCCTGGTCACGAAATGATGCGGAGCGTCCTTCGATGTTTTCGCCATCTGTAGAATCCCCAGTTGTTGCTTTAGGCAACTTCTGCTGTGCAGCGATCCATCGACTACAATACATACATAACTTGTCAATAATTGGAGATTCAAAACAATATATAATAAGGCTTTAAGCGATAAATGTGCAGTTAGCCAGTTAACTGTATTAATTATACATAACAAAAAAATTATGGCCAGTGTATAAACCTAGTCATTAGATTCTGCACAAGATATGCTTTTCTTCTTGGATCAAGAGTTGAATCTTGATAAACCTTCCGGATCTCTGACTCAAGCTCATTCTGATTCATCCGGAATATGTCTTTCCAACCTGGCTTAAACATCTGATCATTCAGGTCCATGCTTTCCTGATGTTCCGTACCTAGACAGAAGCATAAATTTAGGTATTGATCATGCATACCACAACTTCAACAAAATGTGAAAGACATAATGCGTATCAACCTTTTTGAGAAGTTTTCTCTGGTGGTTCTTTCTGCAATATAGCTGTTGGACTTTCTTTCCAGCAGTCATTAAGCCATTCATTGAACATAGTGTTTTTCGTTGCCTGCTTCCATGTATCCATCATTTTGTTCTGTTCTTCATCCGTAAGTGCAGAAGTTACCCATGGTAGCATTGATTGTAAAACTTCTGCACCTGTAGTCCCGATTATACGGCCCACAATCTTGTCTTGTTCTTCAACAGTAAAATGTTTCCCAAACAATGGCCAGAGCTCAAGCTCTTCCCTAAAAATATGTTGATCCAGCGTCACTCTAATGGATTTGCACATCCCTTGAAGTTTAGTTGCTAGCTCATTGTACTTTCTATTCTTATCTCTAAAACTAACATCAGAAGTTCCAAAGTTGCTTTCATTACACATACTGGTCATCTGAAAGTCTTCATGAAGGACAGAAAGCTCAGAAAGAACATGGGAAATATCTTCAAACAATTTTTCTTCCTGCTTATGGTCCAGCGTGTATGAATGACTCACATTGTGAAGGGATTCTTTAGACTCCAGTGCTGGAAATACTATATCATCTTCAGCATTACTGTGAGCTCTGTATAGACCCCACAAAAGACGAAATCTTCCATTAAACTGCCGAAGAATTGTCTCATCACCGTGACTAAGCTTTCCTGATTCAATATCTAAATACTCCAAATCTTTGCGTATAGCTTTGTGAAATTTAAATATAGTATCAATGGGTCTTTCTGCAGAGTTATCACATGAGTAATTATCAGTTTCCCATACGAAAAGACTGGAATTGATCGATGGAGGAGAAGAGCTGAAAGATAAGGAGCGCAAGGACTTGACAGTTGACAGAGAGCTTTGCCCCAAATTATTACTGCTTACACCTAAACCTGGCACACAACAAGACCTAACACTACAACATTGTTTCTCAATACTTTCAGACTCTGAAGTTTCAGAGACATCTATATTCTTGCATAACCCTATTATGCTCCGCTTCACGGGTCTTTTGTTCTCATCTAGCTCAATTGGCAATGGATATTCTCTAACTGATGATGCAGAAGTGCCACAAAAATTTTCAATATCAGCAAGTTTTTGAGCAGGACAGCAACCCAACCCACTTGAAGACAAACACAAGCCCTCATTACGAGCCTTGCAAGCCCAACCGCAAAAGAGCGTGACTAAAGCAGAATCTGTTGCTGGAGCTGAATGATTGAGAATTAGTCAGAGATGATACAACTTACAACAAATAAATTTATTTCCTCCTTTTTTTTATGAAAATAAGTTTAGGTTAGTTAGGTCCTGTTAGCTCACCAGGGCCAATGCAGGTCTCTAGGCTCAAAGAGAGCTTACAGAGGTACTTACAGATTACCCACCAATAAGGTCCTCACATCGGCGAGATTCGAACCCACAACCACTTAGTTATGAGTCAAACCCCTTTACCAAATGAACCAACCTTTGTGGGCAATTTATTTCCTCTTTTAGAATTTAAAAGTATTAAAATAAACATATAACCTGCCAATTGCATATTTCTTAAAAACATCTTCACTTGATCTTCGGTCAATGATCCAACCAGCCAAGGCAGGACACGTTCAATCAATTTCAAAGGCATCATGCACAAACTTTGATATAAAAGCTCGCGTTGTCTTCCAAAGGTAAAGTGCTTCCGAGCAAGGGGAAGAACCTTCAGGTGAGTAAAATCAACAGATGACTAATTAGATTGAATGGTAGATTCAATGTTGAAAATTTTTTTGTCAAGACTTCGTCATTAATCAGTTATTTATCTGTTTCAGAAAACTCACATTATATATTTCTGCAAATAAATACCATAATTCATCCCGTAGTAATATAAACTCATCATACAAAATATTTGCCAAACATAAATGACACTAGAATTCAGCCAAATTTAACCTTCCTATCACATATTACAACAGAATGTATTGTACAGAAACTGGAGGTGAATAAAAAACTCACTTGAACTTCTTCATTGTGGAAATGTCTTTGTATAGTTTCCATTATCTGATCAGCATGTGAGCATAACTTGGAATAAAATTCGACTTCTGAATTAGATGTTGCTTCTTCATTTTGAATAGTTTCAATTAAACTTCGAAAGTCATTAAATTGGCTTTCTTCTTCAGCATGCTCCTGGAAGAATGAAAATTCACCATCTACAGCGGGAAATATTACCTTGTCCTCAGCAATACTGCATTCACATAAACGATCGAATTTCAAAATCAGAAATGTAGATATTTTGCATCCAAATAAAAAAGAAAATTGTTTATAATATGTAATAACTCATTGCATATTGCTTGTGCACTTTAATTTTGTTTTACAGCCATGATATCACTATATCAATAAGACATTAAAATAGAAAAATCATCTACAAAAACATCTTCCACAATAACATCCATCAATATTTCCTCTTCAAAAAACAATCAAGAAAGCATGGCAAGATACTTCAATAGAACTGAAAATTAATAAAACATAGTAAAGACCTAAGATTTATACCTGTGAAAAATGCAAATTTCAGATATAAATTGCAATCTTTCATTAAAAGCTGACAGATTAGTAAAATCTCCACCGAGCTGTATCTTCCTAGTCTCCACCACTATCTCACTTAACTCTTTTTTAATTGCATTATGCCACAACAATATTTCATCTATAGGATGTGTTCCATTAAGATCAGAAGCATCAAGACCAGATTCAGTATGTTTCCTTTTCCCAGTTGTTGTGAACTCACACGCACAGTTTACTTTCTCAATCTGGTGGGTTGACGAAGAACAAGAACTACGGAATTGAGAATGATCAACAAAATTTTTTACTGCAAGAGAACCACTTCTCCCATCCAACCAAGCGAAAATAACCTTGTACAACCACAAAAATCAATTAGGTACATAATCAAATATGAAATTAAGCGCACTATAACGGCACTTCAATTAAATCCCCAACTCCAACTAAATATTGTTGGAGGGGTAACAAGAACCTCAACAATAGAAGGAAATAGAAAAGAGTGAACTAAAACAGAAGTTGAAAGCCATACCTTTTGAAGAAGCTTTTCCTGAGGCACTATTTTGCCTAAGCACTTCCGCAGATCCAGAGATTCATCAGGTGATATAGATGCTGAAAGCCATGGAAGAAACACTGCCATCATATTCACAGGAATACTGCATAGAAACTGCCAAACTAAAGACGCCTGTTCCTCAAGAGAGAACTTTTCAATGAGCAGAGGAAACACCTGACAGCATCACACCCCAAGGATTATTAAAAGAAAATCAAAGACCCAAAACAAAAACAGAAAAATGAGGTATTAATTATTCTCAAGCCATTAATTCAATAGACATCCGCCAGAGAACGTTCTTATAGTAGTATGGCTCACACTCTATGCCATGCTAATAATAACTATCGATTTATTTTTTTGATCAGAATAACTATCAATTTATGATCCATACGTTTGACTATTTTTAGCAGTAATAGGATATACCTTTCTTCTATGTATATTTATGGAGGTCAGGAAATGGCCCCTCTGGAGGGGCCAATTTGTCTTGTGATCAGCAAGTTGATTCACAGCATTGTTATTGTTTCTATCTGTCTACTTTTTTTTCCATAATGGTTTTGTTTCAAAGAATTTCTTCTCTTGCATTAGAACAATTTCTCCTTACATCACAAACAACACTTTATGTACCTATCTTTACTCAGTTGATTTGGTGCCAAGTCTTTCATAGTCTATTATCATATTCTTCTCCTTATCTAAATGTGCATTTATCAAAGAAAGAGTCAAAAAGAGAGAAAAGCTCTAATAAATGCAAATGCATACCTGCTCCTCTTCCTTGGCCATGTGTTGACTAACTGATGTCTGCAGGGCTTCCGTGCAGAATGCCAACTCCCTCAGGAAACTTTCATTGTTATGGGTGGTAGAATTTAAGAGCTCAAATAGATGATCGAAAAGATTACTTTCACCCTTGTGTTCAAGGGAATACGTCTGGGCTACATTTTTCACACGTATATCAAGAGCTGGAAAAATCACCTACATTTCCATTAAGCAAAATAGTAAACGCGAGAACTTATCAACAAACGTGAAAGCAGAGGCAATATAACCATATTGATTCCACAACATTCAGAAAGGTAGGAAAGAACCACGTGAGGGGCCTCCTCCGCCACCTTCAACTTCACCCAAAAAAATAAAATGAAATCCGGGCCACTCCAGTAGTTTGATAGATTAAAGTACATAGGCTCAACAACCTAAGTAAGCTGTTGTTGGGATAAATCAAAAATACCAATTTAAAGAACTAAACTACATACAAATCAGTTACAATATTATCCTAATTAAAGCTTCAAGAAGACTCATTTTAATCGTTGTTATGCGCATTAAATGCATTGAATGAGGAGAAAAAGATACGTTAACTGCCTACGCAATTTTTCAACTTCTCTAAGCAGGACTGGAAAATACCATTTTAGCCATAAATCAGCATTTAATCAATTTAATGGTAACCATAAGGTAACGGTGAACAACAACAATTTCAGCTCAAGAAGGGCCAACAACTCTTGCTAAAATGTCCATGTGCCAGATAAACTCATCTGTTCGATGCAAGACTGAACAAGTATAGCATCGAGGAAGAAGTGTTTACTCATGATTAAGAGTTGAATTCCACAAAAACAGTAAAAGAGTTGAACTGAATCCTATAAAGGAAAAGAAATAAGTACAGCAATCACCATAGAAACCTTTTGCTATAAACATAGGGAAATAATTCAACTCTTCAATGACGAAATATTTATCCGTTTCAAAACTTAACTGCCTCTAAACTAATTACTCCAAACAACACAAAAAGCTTTCTCCACTCCTTTCTTGGAGAGTAACCATTTCCATCAAAAGAGAGACTAAAACGTGAAAATTAAACAACAGATTAAGAAACAGTAAAAGCCAAAATCCGTCAAAATTAGAACACAAGACAAAAACCTCAAAAGAAAATCAACAACATCCAGCTCGCCTATCTCTAAAATTGGAGCACTCAAACTACGCCCTAACATGAACAGAAATAGGCAAAAACCTGAAACGAAATTTCTCAAAACCAAATTTCTAAGTAATTTCTACAATTAAACTAAAACATCGAGCTCACATTCACATACGAAAACAAACGAACAAACAAGAATTCCAAACTACGCCCTAACATGGACAGAAATAGGCAAAACCTGAAAGCAAATTTCTCAAAACCACATTTCTAAACAATTTCTCCAATTAAACCAAAACATTAAGGAACGAACAAACACGAATTACAAAATCCACACCTCATCTTCGGCATTGGAGTGGTGCCTATATATGGATCTGAGAAAATGATAGCGCTGAAGCAAAGGCTGAGTATCAGAGCGATTGGCCTTGCCAGTGGCGAATGCCATTGCGAGACGATGTAAGGCGTCAAGCTCGTTCCGAATCGCCTTGTGAAAGAACAGGAAAATCCTAATAGGCGACTCCACTTGCCAGCAATTCACGCCATTCGAAGACGATGAAGACGAAGAATCAGGTTTGTTGTTCACAGAGAGTACCGCCACTCCTCCTCCTCCTTCAGCCAACGGCGTCGCCATCCTCACTTTCTCTTTCTCTCTCTACCTAAGGGCTTAGTTTTTGGCTTCAATTTGCAGAGAAGAGATAATCATTATGTTGAAAATGAAAAGGGAAGGTTTTTCAACAAGGCTGATATATTTCTCAATTTGGGAGCGAAATGGATTGGGGGATATTATTATTATTATTATTATTTTGTTTTGTTTTATTTTTTTGATTGTGTTTGGAAAATGGAGGATGAGGGGATTATAATTATAAAGAGGGGATTTGGGTTTATATATATACAGCTACGGGTGTTGTGGTTGGGGTATGCCACGTGGGCTGATCCGACGGTCCACGTAGGACGATGGAATATGGGAGGAGCTATCTATGGGCACGTGACTGCCGTGTTTACCTTCATGCCAGCAGGCCAGCACCACGTATATCCTTCCTTGCTTCTTTTCGTTTTTAAACTTTCTTTCATTAATTCATATATACTCCATTCACAAGGATGGTTTCACTATTTTCTCCCCAATATAGAATCCATCCTACTCCTATTTGGTAAGTTGTGTGTATATTTAAATCCATTAATCTACTCAAAAGGCCAAAAGAATCAATTAGATATTGTGTTAAAGGATGAGGGAATATTTAAAATCATTGTTGTCAAAATCTCACAATAGTCAAACTTATGAGTTAATACTTCGATTTTACCGATTTTGTGTTTATACCTAACTAAGATGTCTCATTGTGCTAAAAAACACTAAGATGTGTCGCGATTTTGCGTTTTCACCTGACACAAAATCGTTTTAACTTGTTTTAAAATTTGTTTTGATAATTTTTACTTTACCAAATTCAATTAATTTATATAATTTTCATAGAAATTTCTCTATTGATATTGATGAAATATGGATGTTTGATATATTTAATACTACCTCCGGTCCTAAATATAAGACCTAATTGACTTTTTTGGAGAGGTTAAAGTTGCGAAATAGACTATTAAATCATGACATATTTGATATATTTTTAGATTATACATTAGTTTATAGGTAAAATAAACTAATCTAAGAGAAAAAATTAGGTAAATCAATTTATAATTAACTTATTTTGTTTTTTTATAAGATCTTCTAAAAAAGTCAATTAGGTCTTATATTTAGGACTGAAGGGAGTATTAACTATTCACATTTGAGATATATTCAAATTAAGTTATTGTTACTTTTTGTATTTTTATTTAATTATATACGAGAAACGCTATATAATTATATTTAATTATTTAAGATAGAAACACATGTTTATTAATAAATGTGAAAACTACGATTTGAGTCTACTATCCAATTTTACCCATTTTTCATAAATTCACTTAAACTCAGGAGTTTGACAATTATGTTTAAAATTGTTGATAGAACATTAATAAGAATAATTTTGGAAAGTATTGACAAAAATTAGAAACATATCATATCCTTAAAACCCAACTCATCAAATAGATTTTACATAATTTCATTAAGAATCAGAGGGGTCTATGATATTATTTTCACAAAAAAATGATGCTATTTTCTTTTCTCTTTTTTATCCAGAAAATAATATGATGCTAGTTTCAATTCTTAGTTTGTATAATTCAATTTCCTTTTTAAAATTAAAGATGTAGATCTTATAATAAAAAATATGGAGGAAGCGTATAATTTAAAACTTTTTTAAGAGAAAAATATATTAGTATTTATGAACCATGAACAATATGATTTATGTTTTCAGTCGAAAAAACCAAAATGATATATATCAATTAATTATATTTGTCTTTGTCCAAGAAAATTATCATATTTGTCCAATTATTATTCATTATTAGACAAAAAGTAACCATCACACAACAATATATTTTTCCACTCACTTAATACTACTTCTATCACACAACAATATATTTTTTCATTCACTTAATAGTATTTTGTGCGGGATAAAAATGGATTATATGTATACTTCACATGAGATAATTAAGTAAGACAAGTTTTTTCTTTTTGGTAAATAGCATGACAAATTTCACTTATTCATTCTAAAATCTATTATAAAACACATATAAAATAGCGAAAAGAAGACTTTGAGACATGAGGACAGTATATAATGGAGTCGTAGGCAATTTCCATAAGGAAATTAAATATATGGTCGTTTTTCGTTTATAACTCGTTATCATCTCGCTATCTAGAAAATGTGTTGGGTCATGGATGAAATTAAATTTGAGGCTGTATGCTGAGACTAGTAGACAAAATGAAGGCAATAAGGTGGCATTATTACGTGGTTCCTTCATATATCTCTTTACAAACCGCGGAACAATGACTAGAATATTCTTCCTACACTTTGAAATAATATGAGTTCCATCAAGTAGGGTTTCGTTCTTTAGCATCTACATATATCATTTGGATAATTACTGTCCTAAATAAAAAAATTGTAATAACCCAAAAAAAAAATCACATGCCATGGTAAATGCTGCCGAACTGGTGTAAAAGAAATCTTTCTATTAGATGATTAAAATTTTTTACGTATTTAATTTTAGAGTGATTATTCTCTCTTTTTTGTCCAAAACTTCAAAAATAAAATATTATATTGATATATCTCATGGTTATCCGATTATAAATTGATTAAATTATTGTCATTCTAGAATGAAAAATATATTAAAATAATGGCAGGGGCGAGCAAAAATTATCGCGAAGATATTGCAAAAGACATTAAAACTAGAAAATCCAGATCCAAAAATGTTACTCCCTCCGGTTCTAAATATAAGACCTAATTGACTTTTTTGAAAAATCCTAAAAAAAAAGCAAAATAAGTTAATTATAAATTGATTTATCTAATTTTTCCCTTAAACTAGTTTATTTTACTTATAAACTAATGGATAATCTAAAAATATATCAAATATGTCATGATTTAATAGACTATTTTGCAACCTTAACCTCTCCAAAAAAAAGTTATCTATGTCCTATATTTAGGACCGGAGGTAGTATTTAATAAGAAAATAAAAAGAGGATAATATGTGGAGAAAAACCATTCTTAGGGTAGCACACGTAACTTCTTATATTAAAGGCTTTTGCTGCGTGGAAGATAGAGATGTAAAGTTTATCGTTTTACTTTTCATATTATCCTATGACCTATATCCAGCTGCAGGAGAGAACGTCAGTCCTGATTTTTCTTTTCCTGTTTCTATCCATTCTGTACTCCATATGTTTAATTTAGATAGCGAAATTTAACTCCCTACAAGTGTAATATCATTTTTGGAAAATATAATAATAATATAATAATTCAGAGATACCTCAATTAACCTCTCGTGCTTGAATATAATGATCTTGTGGGTGGGGGAAAATCACAGTGGGCTAACTATTTCCAATCATATAATATTGAGCACTTGGGATTAGATAAAACTACTTGTTTAATAATCACGCATGCTGCCACGCGCCTGATAGTCCTTTGGATATTTTTTTTTTTTGAACTGGTGCACACACATACATACAGTTCTTTGGATATGATACCTTTAGCTTAGTTATTACTCCCTCCGTTCCCAAATATAAGATCACTTTAGCAGATTTAGAGAGATTAAAGAAGACATTCCAATGAGTTGGGATTACATGAAATTTCTAAAATACCTCTCACCTAAGTTTTAAAAATATCACCTTCTTCAAACCACTTTTTTTGGGTGAAGGGAGTATAGGGGTAATTTGGGAAAATATTTAGTCAAATTAGAAAGTGATCTTATATTTAGTAACAATCTCTCCTCCCTAAAGTGATCTTATATTTAGAAATAGAGGGAGTATTATATCTTCTCATCGGACCACACATGTCACTCTATAACTAAATGACTAAGTAAGCTTAGATTGAGCAAAATGAAACTATAAAGAATGGCAGTGCTCTACTATTGAATATTTAAATGATTATTGTTTCTAGCTAATTTAATACTACTCGAATTTAGATGAGCCGATGACATGTAACAGTTTTTTTTTTTGCTCAGGATAACATGTAACAGTTCAATCAAACGTTTGATAGTTGTTTTATTAATGCCTCTGGTTGCTGTGTAGCTAACATGTGCTTTTTTATTCATAAATAATTTTAGGAGAGGTGTTTGACTCACTCACAGTTTAAGGGTAAGACTCCAAACACATGTTGGGGCTTGTCCTTGTGGGCAATGGAGCATGACAAATAAGCCATTTATTTTCTCCAAATAGATAAGTTTCGCCAAGTTTTTACCCGTGGAGATACCTTTTTAAGTGTCACGACTAAGACCACAACTAAGTGGTACTCCCCGGATATCAAACAATTGTAAAGATGGTTAAATATTTAACCCCTTGGGCCAATTGAGCCAATAAACCATGGGTAGCTAGCATGTACTTCTTCATCTAATTCCATATTACAATGACATAGCACGCAATTAACTAATTTGTGGAGTCTAATAATTAAAAGGCATATCTAAGCATATTTCTTAAAACTTATGTATATAATTTAAAAATATAAATATGAGAACTAAAATAAAAAATCATCAAATAAATGTTAATTTCAACTAGTCTTTATATTATTGTTAAAGTAATATTTAGAATTGGATAAAACTATGAAGTATATAAGGGGGTGGCCGTAGAAGGAAAAAGAGAAAGAAAAAGAAAAGGTGAGAAAGATATGTTTGGGGGAATTAAAATAGAAATGGGAGGAGAATGAAGGGATTGTTTGAAAGTGAAGGCAAAGGAAAAGGAATAATAATGTTGAAATATGAAAAGAACTAAAATGAAGTGAATAGAGGGGAGAAGACACGGGGGAGACACGAATTGGAGCGTGTCTACTCTATGTTGGCATCTCTTTATCTTATTCCTCGCCCGTGTAAGCTTAAGCCTTCAACAAAACAAACGCCAATTCAATCTTCACCTACTTATTACCAACCAATTAATAATTAATAATACATTAATATTAATACTAATACTAATAATATAACAACAATAATATTACTCCCTCAGACCTCAGTCTTAATTAAATATAAGAATTATTTGGGAACATATGTTTTGTTATAAATATATGATCTATTTCTAATTCTTACCATTTTTTTATTTTCCCACCAAATTATCTTTATCAATGTTTCCTAATAAAAGGCAAGAAGAGAGGAACAGTGGGGGGAAAGTAGATAATTAAGATATATTAATAATATTGTTATTTTTTAACTAACTTAACCAACTTCCTCAATCTAATTAAATTAGGTTAATAGATCTTATATATTTAGGACTTGAGGGAGTATTACATATATTTCCTTTCACCCTAATTTCCACCTTTTTAATATCATTATAACTTTCTTATAAGTAAGAAATCACGGTTTAATCCCATCCATGCCCTAAAACTCTTTCTCTGGCTATTTTCTAACTTCAAGTTTGTGCTTAAATCTTTTATTATAAAGTGATACTCCTTTTTATGTTTGATATAAAATATATTTGTGGTCTTATTTGTGCATATTAAGATAATCATATAAAATATATATAATCATTCATTAAAATATCTATACATTTCTTTTTTGAAGAAAAAAGTAATACAACTATAGATTTCAACCTCTATATATCAATGACCTTATATAACTCGATGTATAAATGGGAGATGGATGGTTTTTAACCATATCCGTGGTTCAGATATTCAATTCTTTCCTTTTGAATAATAATAATAAAAGGATTTACCACACGCACAACTCTTATTTTGCTGGTTTTCTAATTTACAAGCATGTTGCTTGTCTCTTCTATTTAAAAAAAATGAAATATCATAATCTGTTTTTAATTACACTTAAACTTTTTTAATGCATATAAAATTATTTTTATTTCTTAATTTATATAAAAAGAATTCTATAATTTTTTTAATTCCTTATCACATTTTTTTTATTCGCTATTGTGTTTCGTTGTACTTATTTATTTTGTCTTTGAAACTTGTACTTTACACCCAGAGCGACTTGCTGTTCACGTTAGGTCCCCCCAGTCCCCACTCAATGAATATTCTTCCACCCTAGGCCTTGTCTTATTATACAGGGCAGGTCGATCTTAAATATGACTATGCAAAGATCGTTTGATTACAATATAAAATTACAATTCGTCAAAAGATTTATTTTACCATACATATTCCTCAAAAGATGACACATCGGTTAATCTTATAAAGTAAATCTTGCGTTACTTTAAGTAGTGCGTGGTATTTGAATCATTTACCTCCTTTGACTTTTTTTATTAATATTGATAACTTTTCTTCTTCCCAACTATGATAAATATTAAATAACCAACATGGCTAGTTGCCGAATGACAAAAAATAAAATGAAAACATTATAGTTAGACTCTCTTGAAAATTATTTATAGGGTTAAACCAACTTTTAGTTCTTGAACTTTCAACTCATTTTACTTTTGCTCCCTGAACTTTCAAACATGTGGTATTGGTCCTAAACTTTGCTCAGTTTAAAAGGATCAGTCCCTAAAGCCTTAAACTCTGTCAAATCGTCCTACTATGTGGCATTGTCTGTGTTAAATTTGATGACTTAACAGGCATATTAGTATGCTGATGTGTCAAACATATTTTATAATATTAATCATTTTAACAATATTTTATATCTTAATTCAAACAATAATAATGGTCCTACTTTTTTTTTTGATAAAAATAATAATGATCCTACTGACAGCACCACATCAATACATGAAAAATTATTGATCACCTAAACTCTATTAACAAGGCAATTATAATTGGTAATGTTCAAACAAGTAGAAAATTGACAACTTTTAGATATTGCATGCAAATCCCATTTTTCCAGTAAAAACAACACAAAGGTCACTATTTTAGTGATTCCCATGAATCTCATCCAATGATGAAGCAAGATCAAGTTTATTGCTTTAGGGACATAACTCCGTTAAAGCAATTAATCAATGTATGCCAGAGAAAGGGGAATGAGTGGAGATGGAGCTCAACTACAGTTTCTTTATAGCTTTCTTTGTTTTATCCCATTAAAAGGAAACAATACTGCCTAAACAAAAATCATTATAATACATTGAAGTTGTAGGGAAAGTTTTACCTTTACCAAGAGAGTAAAATGGCCAAACAACAAGACCGTTCTTGATCGAGGCCAGTCGACAATAATGAATAGCGATTGGCAACGCCGACAAGGGAGATTACATATGCCAATTGGATATCGGATCTGCCGTCGAGTGATACCATAATGTCGTATGCCGATCTTCCTCCTGCAAATCTTTCCTAGGTTTTGTCGTATTATGTGTGTGTTTTGAATTCAGATATGATATATTGTTTAAAATAATTAATATTATAAAATATATTTGTCACATTAGCATCCTAATAAGTCTGTCAAGTCATGAAATTTAACATAGTCAATGTCATCACATAGAAAGATTTGACAGATTTTAAAGCTTTAGTGACTAATCCTTCTAGACTGAGCAAAGTTCAGGGACCAATACTACGTGTTTGAAAATTCAGGGGATCAAAAGCAAAATGGAGTGAAAGTTTAGGGACCAAAAGTTGGCTTAACCCTTATTTCTTTAATTATTCAACATCACACGTAGGATGGACTAAGAAATTAACAAGAAGGATTAGTGTAACAATAAAGCATTACAAATAGGTAGTTGGTTGATCTGATTAGTAGGCTACTATCCTGTAAGCATGAAAACATATATTCGAATCTCGGGAAAAACTCTTATTGAAGGGCAATACTCATACCCTCAAGTACGGATTAGTCGATTATCAATTGGTGTCAGATTATCGGGCGGTGAGTAACTAAAATATGAAATAGTTCCGTATTAATATTAAAATTAATGTCACACCATGTCTATGTCTCCTTTTTTTTTTCTCAATGGCTTTTTACGCATCGAGATGTTTATTTGACTATATCCCCACTGAAAACTATATTTTTCTCTTTGCTCGCAAAGAAAGAATGATTTTAAACTTGGGGCGCGAGGGGAATACATTAATCATGGATAAAAAAGAAACAATGATTATAGTGCGAAAAAGTATAATTTTATGTTTTAAATTCACAATAGTCGTAATTTAAGTGAATGGAGTTATGTGATTTGCATAAGAAACCAATATTATTTGCGCAAAAGGTATATTGTGTGAATTGAAAAAAAGTTGCAATTAATGACGAAAAATCAATTCCAATTTAAGAATTAATAAATTACAAAAACATATCTCCCAAATCTACTAATTAATCTAAAATCATGAGTGGGATTGAATATAGTATAATCATACTCGTGGACGAATGAAATTGTAACTACTAATTTTGTTAAAAAGTTAATTCCACATGGTACGTGTGTACCAATGTTATAATTTATAGAATATAGTATTACCATATACTCGTGGACGAATGACATTGTAACTACTAATTTTTAATAGGTATATAGATATATTTAGATAATAATTTCCTCAATGTGCATGCAAGAATTCATTTCAAGATTTTTATTTTTGAATCCCATATCCATTATTCAGTCCAAAAAAATCCCATATCCATTAACTATAATCACTTTTCATCAGTTTAAAATTGTCACATGATACGCAGCTTTAACTAGCATGCATGAACTTATACAAAAAGTTTAGGCGCTTTCACTTTTCTTATGAATAACGACTTTTCACTTTACGTTTTAATAACTTTCTCCGATCCGGTTTACTTAGAATTGTAATTATATTAAATCGTATTTAAAAGCCCCTCAAAGATCAAATGACATGTCGCGCACTTGAACCATCGTCTTATGATTAAATAATGTTTAAATCAAATTTTTAGCTATCTTAAAGTTTAATCGAATTACTTTTGATGTTTAAAAATCATACTTTTAAAAGAAACTTTCGGCTGATTAAATTATGAATCAAAATTACTTATATATAATTTATTTCATAGCGTTGAAACAGAATCACAAGACGTAGAGCCTTAAACAATAGTACAGATATTTAACGGATGGATCAAGTCAAACATTTGACATAGAAATACCATTTTTTTATAAACATAAATATCATTTTAAATTACTGATAAAAAGAAATACCATTTTAAATTACATAGAAAAAGCATTTCGACCGTAAAACAGACAAGGAGGTCGATAATAAGCCATATTATAACGAACAGTATTTTAAGTTTTATTGACGAACTCTTGATTACGCATTAAAAACACAGCTTAGGACGTAAAACCTTTTTATTAATAATAATAATTAGATGCCAAAACTTTTGACTCCGGACAACACAATGCAGGCAAGACAAACATCTTGATCGAAAATAATAACATTAAGGAAAACAAATAAGAAGAATAACAACAAATCAACCTACCTTTGGTAACCTAAATAGATACATGCAAATATGCAATTATCTTTCTCATGGTTAGTACTTATCACGAAAACGATTATCCTTTTTTATAGGTCATGCCACTTCACATAAAAGGAAACGTTTGACTTCAATTAATAGTAAATGATAATTGAGCAAATTTCAGATTTTCAGTATTTAACATGGATAAATTTCGGATATTTAGCTCCATTAATCTAGCCCATTATTGAGGTTGGCCCGGACACATATATGATATAAGTATATAACAACATCAATATATGAATTTAATTCACCATTATATATGGAGGATAATCAAGCTTGATCGCACCAAGGTAATTTCTTCCCATAAGATGTCATGATATCGTGGGAATATATATCCAAATTATTTTGCTGTTTAGTGCAAATGAATATCAATAATGAGCAGTATAAAAGGGTTATTTTATTTTCCAAATATAAAGAATTATGATGTAGGGACAGTTGCAAACTGGCCCCAAATTTAAAATTTGATTTTATAGAGACCTCAAGGAGTTGTTAATATTAACTATTAAGTATTAACAACTAACCAAAAATGACTTGGTTGAAAAGTAAACAATTGTTAATAACTATATGATATTAAATTGATTATAGTTGGGATTTAGGTGCAATTTTCCTTGTGATAGTGTCATAGCGGCGTTTATAAACGCCATAACGTGACGAAAATAACCGCCATGAATCTGCGAATTATTTGTAGTGTGATTATGATATCAGTATACATAGGATGATAGGAGACATGAAATTTGGCTTTACAGATTTGTGTCTTTTGATTTCTCTCCTGTATGCCAGAATTTACTGTTCAGGTAAGAGGACTTTATTGTGTGAAAAAAATGAATATATATTACTGGCTGTGTACCATTAACAATAAGTTGAGAAAATAATCTTTCAAAATTAGGATGGATTTTAAAGGACAAACATGAGTGCGATCTAATTCCACTTCATGCATCGAAAAGCAATTACGTCTTGTCAATAAGGTTGAAACGAAATGATGAGCCCACACCTAGAAAAGGCCCTATAATATAATTATGTGAAAGATGGATGCCAAACTATGGCCGTTTTGTTTTTAATTTTGAGCGAGCTCATCTGGTCATTATTGTAAGTAGGGATGAGTTAAATGTCATGCCACGTGTCTATAAAGTCTTATGGGAAAATCCCAAATAAGTCCCTCCGAATACCCAAAATGACAAGTGAGGAAACTAAACTTCCAAAAGGACCATGAAGGAACCAGGCCAGCACCTATCTGTCATTTTAAAATTTTGTGAAAAGACAAAATTGCCCACATCCTAAAACACAAATTGCGAGAAGAGGGTGGGTGTTATGGTGTGTTTAGGGTGGGGTAGAAATTTGTGTTTTAGGATGAGGCAATTTTGTCTTTTCGCAAAATTTTAAAATGACAGATAGGTGCTGGTTCCTTCATGATCATTTTGAAAGTTTAAGTTTCTCACTTGTCCTTTTGAATATTCGGAGGGATTTATTTGAGATTTTCGCTATTCTTATTATGAGTAGGCTTAGTAAAGTTTTATATTTTTTCTCTCACATTCATGTATCATACACATTTTCTCTCTCATATTCCATAAAATAATATACAAGGGCACATAAGAAAGACAAATATTTATTACTTTAACATCTGCATATTATTTATCTCTTATACATTCGAAATAAAATTTGACATGGTAGTAAAATAGCAAGCAAGAAGATTGACTTAGTGTTTTAAACCGTAAAGTTTTTGTATAACTTTTAATTTTACTGATTTAATCTGTATGATTTTAAAAGTAGTATAATTACGTTTGTATGATTATTTTTTGTTTTTATCCCCGTTGTTGTACCTAATTACTTTCTCAATACTTTCTTTTCGAAATTACTTGTGCATCATATCTCTTGATGCATAGTTTGAGAATTATACATTAATCACACAAATACTTAGTGCCTGTTTGGATACATTTCCAAAAGCTATTCTAGCTCCCAAACCTAGGTTTCACACAAAGACATCCAAACACTCAATTTTTTTGCATAAGCTATTTTGAGAAGAAAAGCTAGTAGTTTGGGTTCCAAAAACTATTTTGAGAAAAACTACATTTTTCTCTTTTTCCTGCTGAAAGCTTCGATCTCTCATTTAGGAAAAACACTTATTTAAAATAAAAGAAACATGAAAAGCTATTCATCCTACCTATTTTTCAAAAGAGTTATATTATACCCAAAAGTTATTCTTAAAAGTTATTCTCAAAAAGCTTGATCCAAACACTATCATTTCATCAAAAGTTATTTTTCAGAAAAGTTATTCTACATAAAAGCTATTCTCCAAAAGCTATTTTCCCAAAAGCTATTCTCAGAAGCTGAATCCAAACAGACCCTAATTGACATAAGTTGCTTGGAGCCGATTTTTTACTTGTACAAATTAAAAAATGAGTAGGGAGGTCTAAATATATTTAAACACCTGATATTTTTATTTTAGATTATGTATCAACTAAAAAAAGTATTTCTTTCCAAAGATCAAAGTTAGTCCTTGATTGAGATAAAATTCAAATGGTCTAGATATGGATATCTTCTCCGACTTATAAAAAAGATGTGGAAGAAAACCAGTTCCAGTTGCTTGGAATGTGCTATTTAGGCCTAAAATTATAATATTTTTTCATTATTTACATATTTAGCACGACATATGATTCGATGTACAAAGAAGACTATCAAAGCATATAAAAAAATAAAGATTAATGATAAAAAACTATATGGAATCTTAAACTATCGGAATCAAACCAAAAAATTAAGTGGACAAACGATAATTGAGTCGGGGATGGACGAATCAAACAAATTTGGTGCTGACTTTTGACTTGTCATTAAACTTTGTTTTAGTGTTTTTTAGCACCCTTGAAAATGATGTTGTATGTTGGGGTGGGATAAGTTTTCAATTTCAAAGTGTTGTGACTGTTCTGGAGATTAAAAAGTTGGAACCCCTTAATTGGTGCTCAAGAAGCTTTGTCTCAGAGTGGTAACACAAAAGAAAGAATAAACACTTTGCATACCACGTACGTGTCGTGATGATGATAAGCTTTTGCACTAATAGTTGCAGGCCACTTATGAAATTATCTCAAATTCATCTTGTAATGGAGTACCATATATAAGATATGTACAGAAAGAAAGTGAATGATTAAACAATTTCTAATGCATATCAATAAAAGCCTCTCACCCTACCAGTCTTAACCCATTAGAAAGTTCATAATTATTGCATCATCTTTAATTACTTAATTTCGCAGCAGGTCATATCACTGCAAGAAAAATAGAGGGTAGTGGCGTCTGAATTAAGGAGCTAGTCACGTTTAAATTCGTGACAAAATGGGTTTGTAACGTGTAATACAAACGCCAGAAATGATGGCGTAGCAAAATGACCAAAACGTGACAAGATGAGCTACACGCCACAAAGTTTAATAGGTTGGGGAAATATAATATCAATTGTTTTTGTAGTGTATGGACTGTACCAAACGCTACATAACCATACGCCACATAGTTGATTTGTCCCATACGCCACATAACCATACCATACGCCACATAGTTTATTTGTCCCATACGCCACACATTGCACGCGACAGAATACATACGCCACATAAGTATTAATACGCGACATAAACAGGCAAATGGTTGTCACTGGCGGGAAATTCAATTTTATTTTGTTAGAGAAGTTCAATTTTTTTTTACACTGGCGGGAATTTAAATTTTTACCCAAATTAAATTTTAATTTTATTTTTCTGGTTCTAAAATGTTTTTATTGTAATATGTATAATTTTGTAGGGGTCCGGTTTTGGAATTTGACACTTTATTGTGTTACTAAATAGTAGATGAGTCTTTTGTCCCAAATTTAGCTAGCCAATGTTGAAAACAACCTACAAAATGAAAGAACAAAATTAGCATAATTCATATAATAATAGACTACGAACATTAGTTAGTAGAGTAAAGAAAATGAAAGAATAGTAGATGAAATTAATTGTAGAAAATGTGTAAATGCAAGTTGGCCATTACCTTAAGTGAAGAAATAATGATAGTGGGTAGGAAGAAAGATGAAGATGGTAAAGGAAATAAATGAAGTGAGGTAAATGTGGAGATTTTAGAAATGAGTTTATATAGGGGAATTGGTGGCGTGAAACTTTGATTCTGAGTACTTGTCGCGTATGAAAGTATGTCACATGTGAAGACATGTGGCGTATGAATACATTTGATTATTGAACTTTGTGGCGCAAAAACTAGTTGTAACGCATGAGACATGTCACGCAAGAAGAGATGTGGCGTATGAACATATTTGGGCCATGACACAGTGTGGCGCATGAACAATGTGTGGCGCATGAAATATGTAGCATATGGAGCATTATGTCACGCATGAACCTAGTTTGTGGCGTATGAGCCATACGCCACATGTAGTGAGGCCTATGAAAAATGATTCTGAAACTTAGTCGCCTATATATATATTTAAACGCAACCACTTCCATTCGCGGATCACAATATTGAGAGAGAGTGGACTATCTATTTTCATATGGATAAGTCATGGATCACATTTCCACGCACGACTACCGTGTACTTAGATGGCGTTGAGATTTTCCTACAATTTGCACAAACACATGGAGCTGTCAACGGAGAAATCATCTGTCCGTGTCGAAAGTGTAAGCTAAACAGATGGCATTTGCCAGGAACTGTTAAGGAGCACTTGATTGTAAAGGGGTTTAAGACAGATTACAAGTTTTGGTATCTACACGGGGAGAAACCAGAAATGTCAACGGATTTGTTCGCTGGGAGTTCTGGAGGAGCAGTGCCGTCAGGTGATGATCATGAAGAAGAGGACGATCCTTTTGTAGATGCGCTTCGCGACGCTTTTGGTGTTCAAGGCCACGCGGATGCCGATGATGGAGATGTTGATGGAGCAACATGTGACACTGGGCGCGAAGCACATGACTTCTTTGAACTACTTGAAGAATCAGATAAGCCCCTATATCCTGGATGCGAAAATTACTCTAAATTATCCTTTTTAACGAAAATGTATCACATAAAGTGTTTACACAAAGTCAGTGATACAACCACTTCTCTTATTCTTGAACTGTTGCATGATGCATTTCCATATGCGGAGATAACGCCATCGTTTTATGAAGCAAAAAAGATAATTAGCAAAATTGGATTGGATTATCAAAAGATAGACGCATGTACAAATGATTGCATGTTGTACATTGGAGATGATGCAGATAGGGAGGCGTGTAAGTGGTGTAATGAGTCAAGGTACATTACGGAAGACAATGAGGAGGAGGGAGACGTCGCCAAGGACCCGGAGACACACATAAAAAGGCCAGCGAAAATTCTCAGATATTTTCCCTTAAAGCCTCGGTTGCGGCGCTTGTTCCAATCTTCCAAAACAGCGGGGCACATGAGGTGGCATGCTGATCACAGGAGTCAGGATGACATGTTGCGACATCCACGTGACGGTGATGCATGGAAAACATTTGACCGTGACTTCCCTGATTTTGCGGCTGATCCAAGAAATGTTCGACTTGCTCTTGCTAGCGATGGATTCAATCCTTATGGCAAGCAAGACTCTAAGCATAGTATATGGCCGGTTGTGTTGATTCCGTACAACCTCCCTCCATGGATGTGTATGAAGCCAGATTTCTTCATCGTCTCACTGATCATTCCTGGGAAAAAATCACCGGGAAATGACATTGATGTGTATTTACAACCACTTGTAGCTGAGCTGATAGAGTTGTGGGAAGAAGGCATAGAGGCGTACAATGCAGTTGACAAGAGTTTTTTCAATTTACGTGCAGCTTTAATGTGGACTATAAGTGACTTCCTTGGACTAGGAGCGCTGTCTGGATGGAATACATATACAGGACATGCTTGCCCTGTGTGCAACTTTGACACTGATTCCGTCCGCCTCAAGCACAGCAGGAAGTGGTGTTTTATGGGTCACCGACGCTTTTTGGACGCAGGACATAAGTTTCGGAGGCAACATAAGCGTTTCAACGGTCAACCAGAAAAAAGAGCTGCCCCGATCCGCTTGTCGGGGGACGAAATCATAAACCAACTTTCTGATATACCCAAAGATCTGCCCTCCTCGTTCCTCGAGGAGGACAGATTGTGACGCATGGCAATGGCCATGCGTCACATAACCCACCTCGAAAGGTGGGTTATGTAACGTATGGTCATGGCCATACGTTACATGACTTTATGTAACGTATGGCTAGGCCATACGTTACATGACACCATGTAACGTATGGCCATGGGCATACATTACATAGTGTGATGTAACGTATGGCCATGGCCATACGTTACATATTCCACCTCTCGAGGTGGAATATGTGACGCATGGCTATTGCCATGTGTCATATAACTCTCCTCGTGGTACGAGGAGGGTCAGTCTGCTTTTTACTTATAAAAGCAGCAGGCGTTGATTCATCAAAATTGCTTCACTTGCGTGATGGATCACTACAATGGAAACGATGACACTGAAAATTATTCACATTGGATAGTCCAAGACACTGAAGATCAAGAGTATGAGCCTATAGCAGAATCTTCTGTCATTAGGCGACAAAGAATTTCCAGTGGGAAGAAGCATGAAGAACTGCCACAGAACAACATTTTGCCAGCGATGGACCTCCAAAATAAAGTAACACCGGGAGAGACCTTATGTCTGACAGTTGACTTGAACAAGCTGCCAGAAGAAGCTTCGATGACGCCAAAAATCAAAGAAGTTGGGGATCATTCAGGCGGCAAGGTGTCACTACGCTCTGATAATTATGATATTGACTTGAACAGGTTACCATATAATGGCTATTTAAATGGGCCTACATTTGAGCACTTGTCTGAGGAAGAAAAGCAAATAAGGTGGATGATCATGAAAGCTCGGTTTCCAATCTTTGATAAGGATTATTAGATGTTACTATTAGATATGTATAATTAAGTGTCTCATTATGATCATTATGAATTATTGTACAACACTTATATTAAAAAGGTGTTTATATCGATCTGTCACGCATGAATTACGTCACAAACCATGGAAGAAATGAAAAAATATTAAATATATTGTCTATGTCACGTTTGCCCAACTCTTACGTGACAAACAATTCCATTTTCCAATTTGTGTCACGTCTGGGCAACTCATGCGTGACAAAGAAGGTAGATTTTGTCACCCTTGCCCCATGCGCCACATAGCTTGCGTGACTAGGCTACCCTTTTCTTGTAGTGTATTTCTGCTACTCCTCACCTCTCATCTATGCAAGACATATTTAATTTATCTGTAATTTAAGAAAATTAAAGAAGGATAAATAATAAAATACTTAATTACCAAATCCAATTTTTTTAAATTGTCATGTCTAGTTAACATTATATTATATGTCAAACTAGGTCCTATAATTGGAGGAGTAGTAAATATTAGTATGGCTCATAATCACAAGGTTAATTAGTTTTAAAATAGATATTTTATTAGTATCTTGCTATTAGCACCTTTGGAGCGTAATTAATGACATACTCTGTGCCTGATTAGGCTCAAAATCCAACTCATAAACTTTAGATCGAAGACTGGCATTGAGCATTGGGGATGCAGAGATGCGAGGGAGAAATTAATAAAGGTAATATTAGCCCCCCATGAGTGGAAGATGAATTCGTTTTACACTGGGCTCATCTTTAATTTTTTGACCATAATATATAAAGTAAAGGAAACTCCACTTGGAGCTGCTCCTCATATAAGCTTTTCTCCCACTTGGAGCTGCTCCTCATATAAGCTTTTCTCCACTTTGTTGTATACATTCTCTCGTTTTCACATCTCATAATGCCTATTCAGAAGCAATCATACAGCCCTGATTTTGATAAGTTCAAACATGAAGTTGCCTCACAACATTTCTTCATTGCTTCCTTTTTCTTTCCACTCACCCGCCTTTTATGGTAGGATTGAAACAATTATAGTTAGTGGTATTATACGCAGAAAACAATCTCGTTAATGATCAAATGTCATTTCCATATGTATTTTAATTTGATAATTATTTGCATGTTGCTTTGAATCATCGGCCACTACTTTATGATCTTTCTATACCTAGCTCACTGCAAGTCTGCAACATTCACAAGTAATCCTAAACACCAAATTGATCTATTCAAAAGCTTATTCATTACAAAATAATAAAAATGAGGTTAACCATGTGCTAGGTTGAAAACACCAACTTTTGTCACAATATATAGTACTATGGAACTCACTAAAATTGGATAAATTTATAATATATATTTGTGATCGATAAGCTAGATATCTAAAATAATATAGTCAGATCAGAAACTAACTTTTGCAGTGTTACGAAAGTGACACATGGTGGGAGCCAAGTGACTGCAAAATGCTTAGAATATATAGCTGGTTGGAATAAGTTATTTTATTATAACTAGTGGTCTTGTATAGAGCTCTAATTATGCAGTTGTATGTGACAATCATTAAAAAGTAGTGGGGCTTCACCTATATGGGTTAAACTAGACTGATCGGCTGATAGTAGCATAAGGTACCAATAAATAATTCCAAAAATAGTAGGAGTCAAGTGAGCCCACAACCGTGCATTGTAATGCCGACAATCCATTCGATCACCACCGTATATTAGGTTCATGTCTGTTTTTAATAGAACTTGCTAGCTATATATCGTGATCCAATTAACTCAGGTCACTAATTATGTCACCACAGATCATATGCCAATATGAAGTGAATGTCATAATAAAAGTAAGGGTATATATAACAAGTGAGAAATAAGAGGACGACGAGTCCCTTCTGGTATATCCAATAAAATTGGAATGATACATAAAAGATTAGCATGACCCATGTACAAATGATAAATTAGAGGAAGATCGAAGTTGGATTCATCGCTTCGTAACAAACTCTATTGGTTTAAGTAAAGGAGGGGCTTGAGATCATGGTTGACAAAGAGTATAAAACTGTATGTGATGAGTATTTTGGCAATTTGAATTGAGTCATTGCATTTCATAAGATAACTAGCAGGATTAGAGAAGTCATGGTGTGAGAACTTCTAATAATTTCTTAATACTCCCTCCGGTCCTAAATATAAGACCTAATTGACTTTTTCTAGAAAATTATTAAAAAAGAAAAATAAGTTAATTATAAATTGATTTACCTAATTTTTTCTCTTAAACTAGTAATTTATTTTACCTATAAACTAATGGATAATCTAAAAATATATCAAATATGTTATTATTTAATAACCTATTTCGCAACCTTAATCTCTCAAAAAAGAGTCAATTAGGTCTTATATTTAGGACCGGAGGCAGTACCATTTTATTGTCCCCCCCCCCCATCCTTCGACGTCACATGCACATTTCAAAAGAAATAGACTGGTTTGGATTTTGGTGTCTGTAATTATACTTAATTAAACCGTAAACACACACACAGACAAGGTCGAGTTAAATGTCATTAGTTTGATGTTCTGTACTTTCTCTTGGCATTTGTGAATATACTTGGAATTCAAGTATATTTGGTCCATAGATTGTGTCACTGGAAAGAGAGACCAATAAACCAGCCCACCAGTTGCATGCAAACATGACCCTGACGAATTAGGTGATTCTTATTCTTGAGTTTGTTTTTCTAGGTGTATTAATTAATGTTTGCACATTTGAGAGCAAAGATCTGACAGGCTGTTATCATAAATACTCTCTCCGGTGCCTAATTTAAGAGCTAGCCGTAAAAAAAACGCTTATTAAGAAAACATGTGAATGTTAGTTGGGTGTCTGAAGTTAATGCTTCTTTTCCAAAATTGCCCATATTTATTATGGTACTTTTAAAAGAGAGAAATACATAAGCATTAATAAATATGAAAGAGAGTTAGGGGTAAAGTAGGAAAAAATGCATTGAATGAGGAGAGAATATGGGGTGAGCTCTTACATTAGGGACCAAAACCATTCAAATTTTGAGCTCTTACATTAGAGACCGGAGGGAGTATAAAATAACATTCTACAAGGCCGGGCTTTACCTCCAATCTAGTCATTGAAATAGACATAGACGTAGGCTCACACTACACTACTTCACCCCAATTAGCCCCTCTAGTCATAATCCTTTTAAAGTAACTCTCTCCAGGCCCACTCTAATAAAAGTATCAACATTCAACAGTATAACAAGTAAGTACTTGGCAAAACCATATACTAAAAGCTAAACCGAGCGCAAGGGTTGGAAAGCTTTGAGTTTTATAAGACCTATGTTTAAAGGTAATCTCTTCGTGATGAATGGGGGGATTATGACCAACTGACCAAGTTCTAGCAACCCAAGAAGACAGGAGCAAAGCAGAGCAGCTATAGGAGCTGGGATTGATAGAGTTTGGCCTAGAAACATCTGTGCATTTTTTTCATCCAATGCACCAAGCTAAACTAGATTTGACTTTTTTCTTTTATTTTCATATCGGGTGTCATTTTAACTTGGACAATTTTCTGAAAAGTGTATAGCATGGTCGAAATATAGTAATAATCAAATGGTTAGAAAATTCTTATAGTTTTGGTTAGTTGCACATAATCTTATTGGCTTTTAGAAATTAATATAAATTGAGTACCCTGACATTTCATATTTTAACTATTAACTCTCGTACGTTTAAAATCGCTGTTTAAGTGAATTAACGAAAATTTTCATTTACGAATTTTAACCTTGTTTAGTGTTAACTATATATATGTCGTTGTTTTAAAAATAATTCTTCGTAATTGATATATACTTTAAATTATTTTTTTATGATTTTAAAATATAAACAATTTGAAAATGCTTCATCATGCCCTTTATAAATAGAATGTCTTAAAAATAAAAAATATCTAAAATATATGTAAAAGATTTATTTGATTATATCTTTTTTAAAATAACGACTATAATTTACTTACTATTATTTATAGTAAATAAAATATTTATTTTTAATGATATATTATACAAAATAAAATGTAAAATAATTGGATATGATAAAAACTTTTAACTTTAAAATATAAGAGATAATACCAAAGTTCATAAGACTTTTCTATTTTTAAAGATAAAGTCATGAAAGTATATAAAGGAGGTACTCCCTTTGGTCATTGTTATAAAGCAACAACACCAATTATCACAAACCAATGATTGATAGTTGAATTATTAAATATATGCGTAAATTTATCATTTTATTCAACTTTACTCTTCATTAAATTATGTGACTTAATAACTTGTCAATTTTGAACATCCATTGACATGAATAAAGTGGGAAAACACAATTAATGCAGGGTTAATGATTTATAACAATGACTAATTAAATTCTATAAGAACGGCTAAATTCCTTTATTAGCTGGTGTTTTATATTAACAAAGGAAGTATTGCAATTTAGGGTCAACTATACCCCAACTTAAGTCTTTATTTGTTCGGGCATCTCGGCTCCTCTTTCTGATTTCTGACTAATAAGGCTACTTTTTTCATAGTATCCTGGATTCCTGGTACACGTGTAGCCTTTGAGAGGAAGTAAGACGTAGTTGCTTCCTGACTTCCCTCTAATCACGCCTAATTATTGTTTTGCATTCAACTTAAGATCTTCTTATTGGGAGAAGATTAAAATGGAAGAGTCAAACTGTCAAATGAAGAGCCCATATCTCCGTTGACCAAGTGGCACAAGTAGTTTCATTGGCACTCTACAACACATCTTCTGATCTTCATGCGCACTTCATCTTACACGTACTTGTTTTTAATTTACAGTTTTTAAAAAGGGTTAAACCAACTTTTAGTCCCTCTAGTTTCCTCCAATTTGGGTTTTGGTCCCTATAGTTTAAAAGCCGTGGTTTTGGTCCCTATACTTTGTCCCAGTTATAACAGTTAGTCCCTATATTTTTAAAAAGACCTAACGGTGTTAATTTGTGATGATGTGTCACTAACTCTGTTACTATTGCTGATTTGACTTATTGAGTGGACAAGATGACTTGGAAAAGATTAATTAATAATTAAAAGGCAAATAAAAAAGCTTGACACTGTGTACCTCTTACCTTCTTCCTCTTCTCCGATAAGCCTCAACTATGCAGCTTTTCACGATCCTCCTTCCTCCGATGTTTGCCCCCCAAGCTGTAATCAAAAGGACTCCAATGAGAGGAAGGAACTACAGTCCATCGCTGCCCAGGGGTTATGGCAGAAGATGAAGAAGCCCTAGCCCCAGCCCCAGCCCCAAATGTTGTGTTGCTGCATCATAGCTACATCCATTGATACAAATCTTGGATGTATTATCCGCTTTTTATACTTTTTTTATACGAATCATGGGCGAGAGCATAGCTACCAGTCCCAAATTCATAACCCCAATCCCATACAAAGAACACACATCGGTGATTGCATGAAGCAACTAGTATTCGGTCTCAAATTTCTTGAACAAATCCATCACACTAACCTTCCTGTACATGTATTCTTTTCATAATTAAACCCAAATCCTCCAGAGCTTCCACCGTAATCACAGTATCACACCATTTTCACCTGACACATTTATTACTCCATTTAAGTAACCAAGAAACCATCATTTAAATTTGATAATTCTTTTCAACTTTAATTTCTACTCCCAGCCCCACCCAAGGTTCCATTTTGGCGCCCAGGGGTTATGGCCGAAGGGGTTGGGGTTCATCGGAGAAGAGGAAGAAGGTAAGAGGTACACAGTGTCAAGCTTTTTTATTTTCCTTTTAATTAATTAATCATTTCCATGTCATCTTGTCCAGTCAGTGAGCCAAATCAGCAATAGTAACAGAGTTAGTGCCACATCATCACAAATTAACACCGTTAGGTCCTTTTAAGAATATAGGGACTAACTGTTATAACTGAGACAAAGTATAGGGACCAAAACCACAGCTTTTAAACTATAGGGACTAAAACCCAAATTGGAGGAAACTATAGGGACTAAAAGTTGGTTTAACCCTTTTAAAAATAATTTAGGTATTTGGAGACTGTGACCCCAGTATTAGTAACGTCAAATGCGAATAGATAAATATTAAAGAAGTTATGTATAATGAACATAAGTCCTTAATTATGAGAGTTTCCGTGTTTTGCAGGTTATCATCATCAACTTTTTGAAGGGGTCTCTAATAGAAGTATAGAACTACACTCCCAAAAAATTAGTAATCATAATTGGAGAGCCTAAGACTTCACAAGGGTCCTTCCAAAGGATGCTTTCCAAATTATGATTTTGAATTATGATAAAACAAGTATGTCCTACATTGGCACATGGAACAAGGCGTCAATATTGACTTGGATTAACAATGGGTTTAGCTTTAACTGCACTAAAATTAAGAGGTTCTAGAGATACCGTACGTGATGCTCAAGAGACAATCTCAAATTCAGGCAGCTAAGCACGTGCATGCTCTCTAAAGTTCCGCTATGATTTTCTTTGTGCATCCAAAAGCAAAATTGCATTTCTCTGTCATCATTTAGATGGTTTTCAATATATAATCCCAATATTTGTCCCATCTCGTTCAAACTATTCTACTTCTTTCCTTTCAATATGGGAAATGAACTGAAGCACTCTCCATTAATCTCCCCACTTTTAATCTCCAAATTACCACTATTCACCCATCTCCTTCGTTTCCTTTTCTTTGTAATAGGATTGTCATTAGGTGTCACAATCAGTGTATACTATGAAAGCTTCACATTCAACCTCAAAGTGTTTTTCCCATCATCGCCGCCACCACCACCAAGGCAACCGGAGGTGCCACCGCCACGGCCATGGATTCAGCAGAGTGTGAGTGGGTCTTCATTGTATATCCAACAACCTCTAATGCACAATATGGATGATGAAGAGTTGTTTGGGAGAGCATTAATGGTACCTAAAAGGATGAAATATGAGGGTGAACATGTTCCTAAGATTGCTTTCATGTTCTTGTGTAAGGGACCTCTTCCTCTTTCTCCCTTGTGGGAGATGTTCTTTAAAGGACACAAAGGTCTCTATAGCATATATGTTCATACTCATCCTTTGTTCAATTGGACTGTGCCTGTGGACTCTGTTTTCTACGGTACAAGAATTCCAAGCAAGGTAAGTTCAAGTGTTAATCTTTGCCTACACAAACATTTCTATGTATTGTGGTACGTAACAATGGTGTTCCAATTTTTCTTTTCCTTGATGGTAATTTAATTCCTCATCTTTTGAAATACTTTTAACATTTTATTTTTATACCCAAAAGGGAGAATTTAAGTAAGCCCTCAATGAAGAGAACTTATTAAAAGAAGGAATAAAAGATTTTGAAATTATACTGTTGTAGTACAGGTCCAAATTAAAATTTTATTTTGAAGCTAAATGGTTTTGGCCCCTCTTTTATTTAGCACTTGTTATTTACTATAGTTAATTGTTCAAATGTGTATGTGACTTTTAATTTATCTACAAAAGCTTGTAAATTTTTGCATTAGTTGTTGAAATATAAACTAAGACTTGTAAATTTTTACGTGGGTACATTTTGTTTTTCCCTCTTGTTAGCTGTTAGAATATGTATGTGTGATCTTAAGAATAAATCAATAAAGGTGTATTTCGCTCATTTACAATCATATCCTAATTTCCAAGTTGGTTAGTTAATACTGCACTCCTATTTTAGAATCTCCTAGGCCATATTTTGAATAAAATCTCTTCAGTGAAATTATAAACATTGATTTCCCCAATTCAAGAACTGCATGCTTCTAAAGCCCACGTATCCAATCCAGAATCTAAACATGTAGTCACCATAGATTATATTCATATATAAGCTTAATCAGTGCAAAGTGATTAACATTTTCCTTTTAATATTTTTTTTTATCAGACAGTAACATGGGGACGAGCTTCCATGATTGATGCAGAGAGACGCCTTCTAGCCAATGCTCTGCTTGATTTCTACAATGAGAGATTCGTTTTACTTTCAGAATCGTGCATTCCCCTCTTCAACTTCACAACTATATACAACTTCTTAGTCAACTCCAAACATGGCTTTGTAGCTTCCTATGATGACCCCAGAAAAATTGGGCGAGGAAGATATAATCCCAAGATGGCTCCAACAATCAAAATCTCTGATTGGCGTAAAGGGTCTCAGTGGTTTGAAGTGAATAGAAAAATGGCCATTGAGATTGTATCAGACACTAATTTTTATCCTGTTTTCAATGAATCGTGTTCTCCACCTTGTTACTCTGATGAGCATTATATACCTACTTTGATCAATAAGTTTTGTTCACTTGACAACTCCAACCGGTCCATCACTTGGGTCGATTGGTCTAAAAGTGGGTCCCACCCTGGGAGATTTGGTAGAGCTGGTGTCTCACTTGAGTTCTTGAACCAAATAAGGTTTAACTGTTCTGCTTCTTATAGACTCATCCATGATTCCAATAAATCATCTTCTGCAATGTGCTATCTTTTTGGTAGGAAGTTTATGCCAGATGCTCTTCGTCCTTTGATGCAGATTGCACCTATGCTTCTAGGCCTCAATTCTTCACATGTCTAAACAAAGTTGTCCTCTGAGTTTGTTTGATTCTTTTTTTATTAATATGAGATTGTTTAATGTTTATTTGTATATTTGAGATAATAAGATCAATACAGGCATTTCATGCAAATTAAACAAGATTTTGCAATTTGGTCTTGTTTGGCTTAAGTTTGTTCCTTAAATTGTCATCATCATTTTTTTTATACTTCATTGCCCTTTGTGTCATTCGTGCATTGTGATTTTTGTCTTTTGACACTGATAGTGTGTCTCTTTATCGAAGTCTGTGGGCGTGCATTTCATCCTAAGCTGTCTTCGTCTTCATTAAAAGAAACGGCACATGGACCGCCCATAGAAAGATCGAGGCATACTCCTCATGACTACTTTGATCAACAATTTTAAACCTCGTTAAATTTATATTAAAACAAAATATTTTCAACTATACCCTTACTTAATAATGTATGGGAAAAAGACAAACTTGAAGTCACATAGGAAAGAGAATTGTACACATGAAAATAATGTTATTAATTTAAGAGGGTAGTTTTGTACGTCTCTATAAAAATTACATCATGCGCCTTATAAATAAGATGATTTTTTATATTTTCTCTGTCCTAGAAAAAGGACTAGAGAAGAGTAACATATATATTATTATTATTATATAATTTTTAGAGTTAGATATTGTGACCTGATAATCCAATTACCTGAAATTTTACTCCCTTTCATGTCGTAATTATAAGATCACTTAAATTTGTTTTAGAAATTAATGATGCAAAATTAATCACTTTAAATTTTTTATCATTATTATTTTTCCTAAAAACTAATTTATTTTAGGGCGAAGGCCCAAAAATGATACACAACTATTGGCCAAGGAACAGAAATAGTACATAACTATTTCGAGGTACAAAAATGATACCCAACTTTTCCATGTGATCAAATATGATATTTTCACTAATATGACAATAATATTAGACATGAAATGTCCAAAATGCCCTTATAATTAAATAAACTTTTACCGGCCGGCAATTAATTTAGGGCGAAGGCCCAAAAATGATACATAACTATTGGCCAAGGAACAAAAATGATACATAACTATTGCAAGGTACACCAATGGTAACAACTTTGAACATGAGATCAAAAATGATATTTTCACTAATATGACAATAAGATTACACATGAAAAGTCCAAAATGCACTTATAAATTAAATAAATTTTCTTCCTTACCCTCTCCTTCCTTAGCTTCTTTCTTCTAACAACAGTTCTTTCAATAAATAACTTGTCCACCGGCGGCTTCAACTCTCAACAACTCGTTTGGGCGATCAGGCTGCAAAAACATGAAAACAGAGTTGCTGAGAGTTAAAGCTGTCGGTGGACAAGTTATTTATTGAAGGAAGTGTTGGTAGAAGAAAGAAGCTAAGGGAGGAGAGGGTGAGGAAGAAAATTTATTTAATTTATAAGTGCATTTTGGACTTTTCATGTGTAATCTTATTGTCATATTAGTGAAAATATCATTTTTGATCCCATGTTAAAAGTTGGTACCATTGGTGTACCTTGCAATAGTTATGTATCATTTTTGTTCCTTGGCCAATAGTTATGTATCATTTTTGGGCCTTCGCCCTAAATTAATCGCCGGCCGGTAAAAATTTATTTAATAATAAGGGCATTTTGGACATTTCATGTCTAATATTATTGTCATATTAGTGAAAATATCATATTTGATCACATGGAAAAGTTGAGTATCATTTTTGTACCTCGAAATAGTTATGTACTATTTCTGTTCCTTGTCCAATAGTTGTTTATCATTTTTGGGCATTCGCCCTTTATTTTATTTATAAACTAACTTATTATTAGGACTAATGGAGTAGTTATGTATGCCGAATTGATATATAGAGGATGAAACTAAAGTGTAAGAGCAGTTTAGATCAACCAATATTAAACACCTTCTTAAATCTCAAATCAAGTAAGAGATTGAGTTCGGTCATCTTAAATACAATAGGTTTATGAGTTCTAATCAGTCAACAAGACAATAAAATAAATTAGAGTAGAGTTAAAGTTTAATTATATTCATGAAACCTTTTTAATTTAGGCGTACTAGCATCTTAAAATTAAAGGTGGCAAGATGTCACCTCTATAGAGCAACATTGCCAAAATGACAAGTTATTATTCTTCCTTGAAATATTTCTTACATCAGAAAATCCATTGAAATGATGGCCAAAAAAGAAAATCCATTAAAATGGGGCTTTGGATTTGAATGTGAGAATTAACTTGATGATTATAAGTCGTATTGTTCAGTTCGTTGTTGCTTTTGATGATCCTTGTTTTTGGGCTCATGATAATTAATGTCTGTTAAGAAGAAGAATTAGATCAATTAAGTAACAACAGTGAATCTATCACGCATATCTAGTGTTTCTAGCTCATAAAACCGTCTGTTTCTCTAATACATTCCCTTTTTTTGCATACCATTTTTGTTTTATAAATTATCATTATTCTCATAACTTAATTTTAATTTAATATTGCCAAGTCTCGTACATTAAACTTTGTTTTGCTAATGATTAATTCTGTTTTTTAGATTTTTTGTTACTACTAATCATCAATTCTAAAAAACAGATTTTATTCTTGGCAAAAAGTGTTATTAATATGGATCTACCAACGTGTGAAAAATGAAAAAAAAAGAAGTGAAGATTCAACATGATCTTTTATATCTCATTCATCGTGTTTCTGGCTCATTTAACCGTCTCCTTCTCTAATACATTCCCTTTTGTTTTCTATGTTAACATTATACTCATAAATTAGTTTTGATAAAATACTGCCAAGTCTTGTACATTAAACATTGTTTTGCTAATCTTCAAATCTTTTTTATTACAACTAATCATCAATTCTAAGAAACAGATTTAATTTAACAGTGATGTTATGAATATGAATCTTACCAACGTGTGAGAAATGAAAAGAAAACTGAAAAAGTGAAGATTCAACGTTATCCTTTATATCTCATTCATCAGTATGAAGTGCATGAACTTAAATGTTCTGAAAAAGTTGTATTTGAATTGCATGAAAAACAAATTATTATGGGCTAATAAGCCAACTCATTGGCCCGTTATCCATAATGGAGGCCAGACCCTTAAAATCATAATCCACTAAGAACCCTCTTGGTCCATTTTATAATTTTCTTCTTCAATGAAAAAAAAGGCGAAGATTCAACAGTATTATAGTTAAAAAGAGGGGAAAATCCCAGATAAGAGACACTCCAATTCAATATTATTTTAACTTGTTGAATAATAAGATCAACTAGTAGAGTAGCACCATTTACTATCCCTTTCTTAGAATTTCGAAATTCAACTATCATTTATCTAAGATTTCCCCTTAAAAGAATGTCAGAGACTATTTTATCACTACTTGGAAAATCAAAATTTGAATGATAAAAAGCCTCAAACCAGATTTTCTCCAATATTAAGATATAAGTAAGGTGAAAGTAATACTCCCTCCGGTCCTAAATATAAGACCTAGTTGATTTACCTAATTTTATTCCTAAACTAGTTTATTTAACCTATAAACTAATGACTAATCTAGAAATATATCAAATATGTCAAAATTTCATAACATATTTTGTAACCTTAACATCTCCAAAAAAAAGTCAACTAGGTTTTATATTTAGGACCGGAGGGAGTATTATATTTAGAAAGGGGCACTATATATCATAAAAGTTAAAATTCTTTCACAAAAATAAAATGACAAAATTCCAATATAAAATTTCAAACATATGAATTAAAAACCCAATTCAAATGGATCCCAACTTTCGTGAATGGAGCAAACTCAAAGGCTAGTTGTATATTCTTATATGAGACTTCATTTTTCCGAGATATTAGTCTCATTTGGAAAAAAAAACAAAGAAGTATTCAAATGATCATGCTGGTATGAACATATACTAGCTAATAAGTTAATTTTAATCAAGTTATTATATAAGGTCATCCCACACACAAGAGCACACAACAAATTCCAATTACCACGATCTCCTTTATTCGTCTCTGCAAGTTTTGGCCTCCTCCTCCTCCTCCTTGTTGGAGTTCCAAGAATGGAGTCATCAGAGCGTTTATCAATATCATCACTTCTAAAGTTTATAAATATTCACCACTTTCATTATCTCCTCTCTCTTTTCTCTCTTTTCCTCATCGTTGCCTCTGGTCTCCTCATTGGATTCGTTCTCTCTTCTCTCAACTTTAAATTCCAACACTTCTTTATCCCTCCCTCTCAACTTAATAATAATACTCATAATACTCCCTTCTCATCAGCAGAATTTCCTGTAAAGTCGTTTGATCATGTTCATCATCACCAGAATCACACATCACTGACCTTAAACACAACAGGTGAAGTGAATAATAGAGACATCTTGAAACCTACCAAGGCAATAATAATGCATGATAAGAATGAAGAGATGGCTCCAGTAGTTCTTGAAGAAGATGCTCCATTATCGAATGAAAAACCACCAAAGGTTGCATTCATGTTTCTCACAAAAGGTCCTCTTCTCTTGGCTCCTTTTTGGGAGAAATTCTTCAAAGGAATCAATAAAGACTTGTATTCTATATATGTCCATTACCCTCCATCTTTCAATCAATCACTTCCTCGGACTTCTGTCTTCCATGGCCGTAATATACCAAGCAAGGTAATTAATTACTATTCTGCTCGCTCCAACAAATTTAATTCTCATTTTGATTATTTGATTGGCACATGTGTGTTGTGTGCGTAATATATCCTCTCTTCTACTCTTTCTATTTTTTTGTTCAATTGAGCTATTCATTAATCATAATATACATGGCACTCGCGCTTCTCTTTTTTGATATTATACTCAAAGTGTTACATTATTATTCATTGATTTTCCAAACAAAGAGATTTTAGTCTTAGAATCGGATCGACATCGCCTTTAAGTTGTTAATGTGGTGTTTGTTGACTTTAGAGATTCATAACAAATTCATTCAATAGAGTTCTCAAAGAATCTGGTAGAAATATAGGATAAGAAATAAGAATATTATTATTATTATTATTATTATTATTATTATTATTATTATTATTATTATTATTATTATTATTATTATTATTATTATTATGTTGCTTTATGGTTTCGTTAAGTTTTCAAACTCTTGATGACTTGATGTATTGATTGAATCTGATTGCATATATTTTTTAAGTCTTCTTTTTTCTCTCCGTATACGTTCTCTCATGTCTCTTTCTCATCTATCTCTCCCCCATTACCTTTATTGTTTTGCATCAGAAGTAGATTGAGTTTTTGATTGATATGTCAAAAACATGTTACGCCGAGTGAAACGCCTTGGTTATTGCATAGAATAAAAATGACTTTGACTAAGGTAGGTGGAATATACAGGGACGACTTGGCTGACAATAACGTCAATTCTCCCTAAAGTACACGTATTATTAGTGTAGATGTGAGAAGATGATTCTATTATATCACAAATAATTTTGTACAGAAAGACAATGCCGCCAGAACTATAATTAATACATATATTACAAGTGCAAACTTACGGAAGAGGATCCTCTCTTTTAATAGCAGTTTTATTTGGAATGAGTCCTTTTCGCGCATGTGTCATTTGTACTGTGTATTATAAAATTTTCATTGACTTTTTATGTATTTATGATTGATAAACGACTACTAACAAATAATTTTCCGGAATTCGATCTGCCAATGGTATATATATCCTATGATTAAACAAGCTTTCTGTTAACTAAAATAATTATTTGTTTAGTTGGTTAAGCTCTGTCTGGATAAACCTTTCTGGAATGGCTTGTGAAATGGAGCTTTGATCATCAGATTCCAATGATCTTATAATTGTAATAATCTTATTTTATAGCCAAAGCCAGCAAATAAGTACTCCACATATTTCATAAACATTTTGTAATAATCTTATTATATAAGTATGTTAATTATATCTTGCTTTCACAGATCATAATGTCAAGTTTATCAGCTTGTTGACTTGAACACAAATAGTTGAACACTTTAACGTATAGTTAGATACTAGATAGATACATTTAAATATATATGCTTGGCAAGGAGATCAGTTTGAAAAAATTAAAGGTTAAAATAATGGGATTCTACTGCATATATTTTGGTTCATAGAGCCTAATACGCATGGAATGTTTGCAACCAACAATATATACGTTGGGTGCTTTTCCGATCCGTGTCTTTTAATTTAAGGTTGCCTTGCAATCAATATATTTCTATTCCATACTTTTCTTTGATTCCACTACTCCTTTCTCCAAAGCCAACTTTTATTTCCTTCTCTCCCTCCTCTACTAGAGAAGGGAGAATCTATTCCTTCTCTACTAACTTTTATTTCCAAATCCTCCTCCTCTACTAACTTTTTTCTCATATCTCAATTGCTCACTTTCCTCCAACTTTACACGTGCATATCAATCAATATGCATGTAACAACAAATATATCAAAAGTACACATACATATGGTAAAAGTTTAGGTCAAGTTCTTCAATTACATTCATTACTATACTACTTCAAGTTGTTACAATCCTTCCTTAAACATAATGTTTAAATATAACTAATTTTTTTATTCGAAAAACTACTTAAATTAGTTGAAAGCAATTGTGCATGGAAAATCTAATTTATTTTCTAACTAATCCTTATTGTCAAAGATGAAAGAGAATGGTAAATAAGAGATAACCAAGATAAAAGAGAATATACGAGGGAAAAGATAAATAATAGGTAAAATTGGAAAAAAATGTAATAAATATTTGGGCAACATTGAAATGAAACTTTTATTTTGATATAAGCTTAATATAATGCTTATATTTAGAGACAGAGAGAGGGAGATAGTGTGTGTTTGTAAAATCACATATGAACACATAAATTTTTGTAGAGTCTTTTAGGTGAAGATTCGTAATTTTTTATATTGATAGTACTATTATTTGTTGTTAAAATCTGTTCATAAATTGATGAATTCACCTATAAATAAATTTGATCTAACGAATCTTTTGGGTTATGCATACATATGCAGGCTGTGAGCTGGGGTGATATGAACATGATAGAGGCAGAAAGAAGGCTACTGGCAAATGCACTCATCGACTTTGCAAACCAAAGATTTGTTCTCCTCTCAGAATCATGCATTCCTCTCTTCAACTTCTCCACCATCTACAACTATCTCCTCAACTCCACCAAAAACTTCGTAGAAGCCTATGACTTGCCTAGTCCAGTAGGACGAGGTCGTTACACCTCCAAAATGAAGCCTCATATCAAGTTAAGCCAATGGAGGAAGGGCTCCCAATGGTTCCAAATAGATCGAACCTTAGCCTTAGAGGTTGTCTCGGACCAAACCTACTTCCCTATCTTCAAGAGGCATTGTAAGGGCTCTTGCTATGGTGATGAACACTACTTGCCTACTATGGTTAGCATAAAGTTCTGGGAGGGAAATTCCAATAGGACGTTGACCTGGGTTGACTGGTCAAAGGGTGGGGCCCACCCTGCGAGGTTTACGAGGATGGATATAACTAACGAGTTTTTGGAGAGATTGAGACATGGGAGTGTTTGTGAGTATAATGGGAAGAAGACGAATGTGTGTCATTTGTTTGCAAGGAAGTTTACGCCTCATGCATTGGATAGATTGCTTAGGTTTGCGCCTAAGTTAATGCAATTCTCTTGACTTGATTTTGTGTTAGCATGTAGCTTAAAATTCATTACACTTTTTTTTTTGTTTTTTGTTTTCGTTTTCGGTTGTATGACATTCTCTCTTTGATTTGTCATGTAAAGTATAGAAACTCTGATCTACAGACGTGTTACAAAAATTAATACATTTAATGAAGGCAAGAAGCCCAGTAAAAAGCCCAATATAATTTAAAAAAAATCAAAAAAAGTTCACAGCTCACAACCATTGTTGGAAATGAAATACTAGCTTATATTGGGCCATTGTTGAAAGAATGGAATTGATATGTTGTATCTTTTTGTGGGCCTAGAATCATTTAGTCGATTAGTCTAGTTGATGATCCAATCATTTGCCATTCACTTATCACCAAATATAATGGGAAAATTAAATACAAGTCCCTGATAAGGGACATAATACTGAAAAAGTCCCAAAAATTGAAAAAATTAAAGTAGAGTCCCTTGGGACCTCACTTTAATTCTTTATGAATGTGTGGGCCCCACATTTAATGATAAAGAAAATCCACATTTAATTAAAGTAGAGGAGAGAGAAAAGGTGGGTCGATTTTTTTATTATTAAATGTGGGACCCACACATTCATAAATAATTAAAGTGAGGTCCCAAGGGACTCTACTTTAATTTTTTCAATTTTTGGGACTTTTCCAGTATTATGTCCCTTACCAGGGACTTGTATTTAATTTTCCCAAATATAATTGAGAGTGACTCAAACTCAAGTAAAAGGATATATAGTCTTTTTTGAAAAAAAAAATAATCTATCTTATATATAAAGGGAGGGCAGGAATTCTAAGAATCCACGTAAGCACTCTCTCTCTCTCTCCATCTATTAACATTCACGTAACCACCCACTAACTCCATCTTTTTTTAGAAAAAAAAACTGCTCATAACCACATTCTCTCTCCATCTATTTTTAGCAAAAACAAACTGACATATAATTATTTATTTGTTATGAATATAAACATGAGAAGAGAATATAAGAGAGACAAGAAGAGAGTGAGAGAATATCTTATTCAAATGGGTTGGTCATATACAATGGTGAGCCCCCTATTTATAGAGGACAACATTAGGGTTACATTATGTATCAATATGGAATAGCCCAAACACAAGGAGGAATATAGGGACATCCACAATTAGAGGGATTTCATAACACTCCCCCTTAGATGTCCAAGACTAAACATATGCCTCATTAAAAAAAAAACTCCAACTAAGTAAAATCCAATGGGACAAAAACTTAATGGAAGAAAAAAAGAGTACAATGCTTAGTGATACACTTATTGGTGCTGCCTCATTAAAAACCTTGCTAGGAAAACCCAGTGGGAAAAAACCATAGACAAGGGAAAAAGAGTACAGCGTGTATCATCTCCCCCTCTTGACCACTTCAGTTGATATCTCTAAGTCGGCGAAGTTCAATGTCATAAGTAAGCTTCTCAAGTGTTGCATCAGGAAGTAAACATATCTGCTAGATTTCCATTTGACCGGATTTGGTGGCTATCAATTTCACCATCTTTCTGGAGATCTTGAGTGAAGAAGAACTTTGGTGAAATGTGCTTAGTTCTGTCTCCTTTGATGCAGCTTTCTTTGAGTTGGGAAATACATGCAGTATTATCCTCGTATATGACCAGTGGGGCTCATTTTACTAAAAGATAAACCACAAGTACATCGTACATGTTGTATTGATGATCTCAGCCAGAAACACTCTTGGCTTGCTTCATTTCATATCAAATTTTTTCTTCAGACAATTTATTGCCTCATCTAACTCTTCAGGAGTTTCGATGATATTTATATCATTAACATATACAGAAATTATAGCAAACTCATTTCCAGATCTTTTCATGAATATACATGGGCATATTGGATCATTTTATATCCTTCTTTCAAGAGAATATTCATTAAGTCAATTGTACCACATACGCCCAAATTGCTTTAATTTATACAAAGACTTTAGCCTTATCGAGTATTGTTCTCGTGAATTCAAAGTGCATGCTTCTGACAGCTGGAATCCTTCAGGGATTTTCATGTTTATATATAAATCTATACATATATGTAATCATTTTTCATAATACTTCTAGTATTTGAAATCCTTTAAGGATTCAACTCACAATATCTACCCATGGTTTATAATCGTATTATCTAGACGCACTTCAAAATTTCATATATTGCCAGACTAAAATCAAAACATGAATGTTCATTCCACCATGAGACAACATCTATCATTATTATATTGAACTACTGCGAAAATCATTCTAATCATACTTCTCTCCCTTTTTCGCATTAGTGTTCTCATTCAAATAGCACTTCAGGTGCATAGATTCATGTTGTCACATTTCATATTGCGTCTTTTGTTTTCTACTAGCTAGTCATTTTATGTCTACTCATGACATATTTATATGTCGGATCCTCATTTATCACATGATATTATTGTCGACAAATTTATCCTTTCAGGGTTCCTTTTCCTTATGACATAACATATTGAACTCTCTTTTATTTCTTTCAGGTACCTGAGCCACTTCTGGGGTCTTACAAATAGTTATGTCTCAAGTAAAGCCTCCTCAAAATGATCACCATAATTATTTGCTCCATTTTCATTATCTTTTGGAACCGATCATTTTCTCATGCTTCAAACATGTTTCATTCTCATATATAATTATTGGAGCATTCTTCAACTGGAACATGAGATATAAAAATCCTTATTTGGTCAGTGATAGTGTCTGGCAAATATTTTGCAACATTTGATGAACTTCTAGTTCACATTACTAATATTTGAGAATCCATATTTGTTGCATACAACATATATCTCTTCCAGTTATTCATTTCTCCCCCTCATATTGGGAACACCAATATTTATCTCCAAATTTCATTTGATATCCATCTATTTGCATTATTGTGGTGGAACGATATGAGTACATATTTCAAAACATCAGATGGAAAATATTTGGCTACTGACCAAGAGCCAATGGGAGAATTCATTCTCTTTTATTGACATGATGCAATTATAGTTGTTGTACATTTTACTCAACTCTAATATTGAAAATTTTGTTCTCACAAATATTGATCTAGCTATTTACTATTTATGGAGGCTTTGCTAGATATGGATATGCTCTCACATGACATATAAACATCAAAAACATAATTAACAATCACTAGTGATTTCAGTGATAATCATATGACTAATGTACTTATAACAAATTTGCAAACTTTAGGTTGCAAGTTGATCATGTAACATGGACAGCCAATGTGACCATTTCACAGATGCATCTAATATTTATAAAGTATAATTTAGTCCATGTGATATCTGTATGGGCCCATATATAATTCATACAATACACATCTACATGTGTAAATTTCAATCAAAACTAAAGATGTTTCATATTTCATATTTCATATTTCATTCTTTTGAGAACAAGTAATTGAATCTTCTGGTTCATTAGTGAGTATTGATGTTATTTTGCATCATTATGATCCGGGATGATCCAACCGGTCATTGCCAAACATTACATTTATAAACTTCAGGTTTATTGTAATATTAATTCATCATCGATAACTTCTGGTTATCGTGCCAAATTATTAATTTGACCTTAATACGGAGATTATACGAGATTTAGGAAATTATAAAAGTGAAATTTCATCCAATGAAACTCATACATGTATTCCAATAATTTCTCCTCAATTGAGTCATGCAAAATACTTTCCACTCGCAAATAAATTATTAGTTCTTCAGGAATTAATATCATTGTATCTAATGCATATAGTTCTTCAGGAACCAATATCGTTGTATCTAATGTATGTAGTTCTTCAGGAACCAATTTCATTACTTGCTATGCACATAAGTTTATGTGGCTTTATGTCATTGAATGCTTGAGTAGAATATAAGTGTTTATAACTATTAGTCATAAAAATAAAGTTTGGCTAAAGTATGTTTTTAGTCCCTTAACTTTGGAGAAAGTCATGTTTTGGTCCCTTAACTTTGAAAAGTGTGTTTTTGGTCCCTTTAAATTTGGAAAATGTGTGTTTTTGGTCCTTAACTTTGAAAAGTGTGATTTTTGTGATTTTTGTCCTTTTAAACTCAGTTAAAATATGTTTTTGGTTCTGTAACTTTGCACAAAATCATGTTTTAGTGCCATAATTTTGAAAAGTAATGGACGAAAAAATACTTTATCTTGTTCTAGAAGGACTAATAACATCACTTTATCTAAAGTTAAGGGACAAAAAACACACTTTTCAAAGTTAAGGACCAAAAACACACATTCTCCAAAATTAAAGGGACCAAAAACACACTTTTCAAAGTTAAGGGACCAAAACATGACTTTCTCCAAAGTTAAGGGACCAAAAACATACTTTGGCCATAAAGTTTTTATGGCTTCAGGCCATAAAATTAAATTTTGTATTTGGCTTCTTGCCACTTTATATGACTTTTGGTCACAAAAAATAGAAGTGTCATTGCTTCAGGTCAATATATGATGACTATAAATCATTGGGCTCTGAGCACTTAATACATAATTAGAAAATTATTTTATGTGACTTCTGGTCATAAAAATAAAATCTTTATTGCTTCGGGCTATTGAGCTTTGCCCATTTAACAATTAAGCAGAACATTTATAAAATTTATATGACTTCTGGTCATAAAATCGAACTTTTTATAGTTTCATGCCGTGAGGATTTGACCACTCGATCATGTAAAAATTATGACTACAGGTCATAATAATACAATCTTTATAGTGGTTAGACTCTGAGTATTTAATAATTAAATACAAAACTTAACTTTTATGACTACAGGTCATAAAAATAAGATCTTCATGTTCAAGCCATGGTGCTCTAGCCATTTTAAACAAAAATGTTATATGACTACAGGTCATACAAATATAATATTTATTGTTTCGGGTCGTTAGCTCTAAACATAAAATTGGTATATTTATGTAATGGAACTCCAGGTTCCATCAAGTATTTCTTCAGGCCGTTATGTGATAAAATTTCAGGTTCCATCAAATAAGACTTCGGACATAAAATGAATTATATATGTGATGAAACTTGAGGTTTCATCAAATATGGTTTTAGGCCGTTAGGCTCTCACCATAAAAACGAAATCTTGAACCGGTGGAACTGTGGGTTCCATCAAATATGACTTCAGGCCATAAAAAAATGAAATTATTTAGTAGATGGAACTTCGGGTTCCAACAAATTCAAATCCAACTTCACACCGTAATTAAAAATTTTTTTTTTCAGATTACAACTATATTTTAGGCACATCATAATACTAAATATCTCAATTATATTTAGCAATCACAATTCCAATTGAATTAGAATCTTACTATATAATATCATTTATGATAAAATTACAAAATTTCAAACTTTATTTCACAAATAAAGATATTCAAAACACTCATAAATGTGAGCAATATGAAATGGTCTATTACCATTCATAGACACACAAATACACATTTTTTTTATTTAATCAAAATATTATTATCATTTGCAAAACAATTTGCATGAAAACAATATATGAATGTTACCCCCTCTCATGACAATAAGTTTTTTGATTTAAAAATAATTATATGAAAACATCAGACATCAAACAGTTTGATTGTGGTAATTAATTGCATGCTTTGGAAATAAAGTCCTTTAAAGACACCAATGTTTCATATAATTTTTATGGCATTGCAAAGTAATCAAGACATTGGATCAATTACAAAATAATAAGCATATATTTGAACCCATAATATTCAATCATTTTGATCCATAATGTGAGTGATTTCTCATAACTTAATTACTTTAAATGGAAGGAAAACAATGTCTCTTTGTATAAAACTCTATTTTCATTCTAAAATGAATAGGAGAAAACTCAAGAAATTATAAACAAGCTTGTTGTCTACAACCAAGATTAGAGAAATAAACACACATTAGCCTCAAAAATATTTCAAAGTTATAATATAAATTGTATAGTTTCTTTAAACACATATATTGTGTCAATTATTTCTTCATAATTGCACGTCACCCATGATTGGGATTTTCCATCCAAAGATGCATCACACTAATACTATTGTGTCAATTATTTCTTTATAATTGCACATACATCACCCATTTCTTTATAATTGCACATACATCACCCATTTCTTTTTTAGCAGATGGAACTTTTGGTTCCATCAACATGGCTTCAGGCCAAATCTTAACTACATGGAACTTCAGGTCCATAAACATGGCTTCAGGCCAAATTTTTACTAGATGGAACTTCAGGTCCATCAAATATGACTTCAAGCCAAATTTTTACTTGATAGAACTTCTGGTCCATCAAACATGGCTTCAGGCCATTAAAAAATGACATATTTAATTGATGAAACTTCAGTTTCCATCAAAATCAAATACGGCTTTAGGCCGTAAAGATAAATTGGAATTACAGATTCCAAAGAGATGACTTCAGGTCATCATTATAATAGAACAACAGGTTCCACAAATTACAAAATATAAGAGATAATAATAAAATGAAAATAAATTATATTATTACCATAATACTACCTCATGCTCGGTTAGAGCTTCATACTCGGTTAGAGTTTCGTGCTGATAACGTGTTATGAATATAAACATGAGAAGAGAATATAAGAGAGACAAGAAGAGAGTGAGAGAATATCTTATTCAAATGGGTTGGTCATATACAATGGTGAGCCCCCTATTTATAGAGGACAACATTAGGGTTACATTATGTATCAATATGGAATAGCCCAAACACAAGGAGGAATATAGGGACATCCACAATTAGAGGGATTTCATAACATTATTAAATCCTTTCTGATTTTTCTCTAAATTATAATCCCTTAATTATCTCCTATAAATTCTTTTACAAAAAATGTGCTTATATATTTTAAGATAAAAAACTGACATTTGATTCTATAGTGCGTTTTTAAGATTTCTCTCTAATTTATAATCTCTCCTTAAATATCTCCTATAAATTCTCTCCTTTATTTCCTTTAAAAATAATCAAAATTAATCTTTTTTTCATGACCTTTTAAATTATTTTTCTATCTTACTTCTAATGGTTTTGCTTATTTATTTTTAATCATAAACTGTTTGGATAACCTACTATTTCTCTTACTATTCCTACTTTTTTTTTTGGCACCAACTGAACATATATAACTTATGAAACTACTTACACATCCACTATTACTTTGCCCAAAAATAACTACCCACTAACACCACCTCTACATTTGGTTACTCAGTATTTTTTCCAATTAACATAATAAATACCAGTATAAATAAAGTGGAATGTACATTTTCTATCAAAATATTCTGATTATAAATCTTACTCTCAACAAAACATATGAATTTGATCAAAAAAACAAAACATATGAAAAAAATCTATGAGAACGTGATTAAAAAAAACATTGTGTAATGTATTCATTCATTAGTATTTGTTACATTTTGATTGTATAATATGTTCAATAATTAGATGATCACATATTTGCTTTAAAAAACTCTAATGAAGGAAGCTAGCGAGTTGACGTTAGTGATAAGTACTATTGTCCCTTAAACAAGTGATTGAGAGTCATAGGTAATGGAGTATAAATTAAATGATAAACAAGTGAACCCGCGCATATGTGCGGGTCTTGTACTAGTTGACTTATAATTTTAGGGAGATTACTATTCAGTCCGACATAAACAATTTAACTTTATTATGCCCTATTGGAATAGTTTACCGGTTTATTTGTATGGTTTGCTAAAATAGTTTATCGAATTAATATTGTTATAGTTTCTAAAACACTTATAACTTACAAGTTATTAATAATTCATAAATGCTTATCTTTTATTTATTAAGTTTTAAAATTTCAAAAAAAAAAAGTGAACATGTAATCATAAGATTCACAGCATAAATTATAACTTTAGTATCATATTAACAACTCAAGAGATTTAGATATAAAGTAATTAAATGTCCTAATTGACACATTGTCACATACCACATTAGACACATCTTTTGATGAAAACTCAAGCCATGGTAAGTCCTAGAGTAACCGCTCCCATTAGATCTAATCCCTTTATTTAAAAGTATTCAAGAGACCGTTTACTAATTTATTGAAACTAACCCGGGGTCACATTAGATCAATTTTTTCTTTATGAAAATTATTATTAATGAATGAAAATAATAAGATTGTTAAATAAAAAAGTACACTATCATATTCTCACCAAAAACATTGATAGCAATACAATCGAAAGCATATAAGCGATTCTTGAAAATCAATAATTCAAAATGATGTGCCCACTTAATTTAATGAATTCTCGTGAAGTCTTTCAATGTCAATAAAAATTTTCATATGTAAAACGCCGTCAAGCCACTTTCAATCAATATTTAAAATAATTCATCTCACTAAACAGCTCAGGTTTGTGGTATTGTCAATGGCTCAATGCCGTACTCCCTACGCTGGCAAAAAATGATTAACGCCTCAAAATTCAGTATAATGAACATTTAATTCAGTATAAACCTCTGATAAAAAAAAAAAAATTCAGTATAAACCTCATATTTTCAATCCAATCCTCGCTAGAATGAATCAAATAAAATAATTAACGAGAATAAAAAATTACTTATTTCATCACACTCCCACAGAATTGTTATATGTTTTCATAAATCACGCGGCATTGACTCTTTCTAATCCTAACCTTGCTGTTTACAGTCTCTTTATATGGTCTTTTTCGAGTATGAAGACGAATCAATATTATAAAGTAAACTGGAAACCTTAAAATTTTTAAGAAAAGAAGTAAGTATACACTTTTAAAAAGTAGTATAATGAAAAAATACACTTTTAAAAAGTTAGGGAAAATTAATTTGAGGTCCCCCACAAGGGACTTAATACTAGAAAAGTCCCAAAAGTTGAAATAATTAATGTAGGGTCCCAAGGGACCTCACTTTAATATATTTGAAAATTGAAAAGACACTTTTGCCCCTGACAACTTAATGGGCAGCTGTGACAACTCGATGGGCATAACTTGACAATTGAATGGGCAAATGTGACAACTTATTGGGCATGTGCTTTAAGTTGATTGCCCAAACTCTCTTAAGTTAATGGGGAAAACCTGACAACTTAATGGGCAGCCATGACAACTCGATGGGCATAACGTGACAACTGAATGGGCAAATGTGACAACGTGTTGGACATGTGCTTTAAGTTAATTGCCCAAACTCTTAAGTTAATGGGAAAAACCTGACAACTTAATGGGCAGCCGTGACAACATGATGAGCATAACTTGACAACGGAATGGGCAAATGTGACAACTTGTTGGGCAAAAGTGTCTTTTCAATTTTCAAGTATATTAAAGTGAGGTCCCTTGGGACCCTACATTAATTATTTCAACTTTTGGGATTTTTCTAGTATTAAGTCCCTTGTGGGGGACCTCAAATTAATTTTCCCAAAAAGTTATTATCATAATTAACGAAGGATATTCTTTGAACAAGAACAAGAGACCACTGATAATCTAAAACAGATTACTTTCTCAGGGCTTGTTTGGTATGAGAGATTTGGAGGAGGGGAGAGAAAGATATTTTGTGCTGAATTTGAAAAAATTCAAGAAGTAGGATTATATTTTTTACCCAACCATATGTAAGTTGAAAGAATAAGGAAATTGTTATGAATATTGACATATTGTTGTATGAGTGGATGCCCATGTGATTCCACAACTCTTAGAATTCTTTTTCCTATAACCTTCCCATGAATGACTTGTGGAGGTTTCTTATAATTATAAGTCATTATGTTCTTTTTTTTAATTATCAATGTCGCCTCGTTAAAAACCTTACCATGAATGACTTGTGGAGGTTTCGTATAATTATAAGTCATTATGTTCTTCTTTAATTCTTGTAACCATAGCTCTAGGCTTTAATGTGTGAAGGCCTATAAATAGAGGTTAAGTACAAGACATTTTGTACCAAGAAATATGCGAATGAGAAAATGCTCTATTCCTCCCTCTTCTAGTCTTGCATATATTCTCTTCATCTTTCTTCTTATGTTCATAATTTTTCTTCTTATTTCATAACAGAAATTATGTAATTAAGAATTGTTAATCCCAATTTTCTACTTTTCAAAATATTATGACAAAATTTTTCTCTCACCCCATTTTCTCTCTACCCTCTAAAGGGACCTTAATATGTGATCTATTTAAGAGAGGTGAACTTGTTCTTATTCAATACTCCCTCCGGTCCCAGCTAGCCGCTAAAAAAACGTTTCTTAAGAAAACATGTGAATGTTAGTTGGGTGTCTGGATTTAATGCTTATTTTCAAATATTGCCCATATTTACTGTGATACTTTTACGAGAGAGAAATATATAGGCATTAATAAATATGAAAGATAGTTAGGGGTAAAGTTGGAAAAATGCATTAAATGAGGAGAGATTATGAAATGAGCTCTTATATTAGGATCAAAATCATTCAAATTTTGGCTCTTATATTAGGGACCGAAGGGAGTATAATACATCTATCAATTTTAGTTGAATATTTTACTAAATTATCCTCATTGATCATAATCCTCAATGATAAACAAATTAGATAGATCTTATTAATAAAGAAATGTGGATAGGTTATATTTTGGTAATAATATGTGATTTCAATTTATTTAACTAACATACTTAATCTAATAAAATTAAGTTAATATGTTTCATACTTTAGGACGGAGGGAGTATATTGTTAAGAATAAAATCACTCCAAAAGCATTTTATAAATCCAAACAAAGGAGGTATTTGGTAGTTTTATTTGTCCATTTCCCTATTTTATTTCCCTATTTTATGAGGTATGAGTGAGAGATAAACTGTAGATGTTGGGTAAAATAGGGGAAAATACCCTCTTAAAAATCTATAAAAGTGAAGGACCTAAATCATAGTGCAAACACTTGTATGCAAAAAAACAAAAATTACATACTACCAATTTTTTTATGTAAAAGATTTTTTTTATAACACTTATGTAAAAGATTTTATCAAATCATTCTCATAAAATAAATTTGTAATGAGCATTTTTCTCCAATTTTCCTTAGAATGTTCTATCAATAATGTAGAACTTTCAGCTTTAATCATTGTAAGTTGTAACACATGAGTGCTTACATAATACAATCTATATAGGGTGGCTTGAAGCTAAAATTATTATATAAACTTTCAATTTTGTTAGGAATTTCATTTTAAGAAGTAAAGCAGCGAATAGTTTTCAACTTTTCATTGTTATACATCATTGTCGTCATTTCGGAATTTTTTAGAGCAATTCTAGCCAAATCAAAAAATTCTTTCTTCATTATTAGCAAACAATAATTGCATTAGTACGGTTATAATTTTCCTTTAATATTTTTTGGTAATAAACTTCCTTTAATATTGTTACACTTATATGATCGATTTCTTTATTTACGTACCGGTTCAGGGAATAAATTAAAAGGCAAAACTTGTTTATTACACATGTTTAATACAACCAGATGCAGGAAAGTTATGCTAAAAATATAAAAATACAATTAATTAGACAAACTCTAAAAAACACAATTTTTTCTATTATCTAGAAGTTCAAATACCATTATATTTAATCTTCAATCCAAACTCCAACTCAGTTCAAAAATCCAAACTCCAACCAAAACAAACACACTTATTTTCCCTCCCTCTCCCAACTCTATCCCAAATTCCCAATGAAGCAAGACCATGTTTACAAAGTCTCATATCTCAATCTCTTCAACCCTCAATCTCCATATCTTCTCCAATGCTTCTCTGTTTTTCTTCTCTCTGCCTCTGCCTTACTCATTGGAATCACTCTCTACCTCAATGACTTCTTCATCAACCTCCAAATCCAACAATTTCTTGGCTTCACACCACCATCTCCACTTCCCTCCACAGCCAATCCTCCTTCATTGCTAAATCATACCACACAAACAAAAGCCATTTATATGATTATTCAGAATCACACAGAACCTAACTTAACAAAGCATGAAGGGTTGAATGATTCCTTGAGTGTTACTCCTCCGAGTTTGATGCATCATATGAATGATCAAGAGTTGCTATGGAGAGCTTCGAGAGTTCCTAGGATTCAGAAAGTCCCCATCAGGCAGACACCTAAAGTTGCATTCATGTTTCTCACAAAAGGTCCTCTCCCATTGGCTCCTCTGTGGCAGAGATTCTTCCAAGGCATTGATCAAGGATTGTATTCTATATATGTTCATTCACATCCTTCTTTCAATCAAACACTCCCCACAACATCTGTCTTCTATGGCCGCTCAATCCCAAGTAAGGTCAGTTCTTTCAATCATCTTTGCTTACATTTTGATAGGGCAAATTTGCAAAAATGATACTAAATTTTGCCCCTAGAAGCGTTTCTAATACTAAAGTTTCGCGAGGTATAAAAAAAGAAGTTGAGATTCAGGTGTAAATATAGTATTTTCACTTAACGGAAATGAAATTTAGATATGAAAAAAATTTTATGTCCCACATTATATTATTCTCTTCTTTTTGAACTGAAATATTATTCTCTTCTTCAACCTCCCTCCTTTCACCCACGATTTCGGGCCTCTCTCTCACCCACTTGTCAAGGTCAGACGGACGTGGTCGGACAGCGGCGGCGCCGGCCAGTATGAAGGGGGAGGTTGAAGAAGAGAATAATTTTATTTTCACTTTAGGAAAATAAAATTTAGATATGAAAACTAAATTTGCACTTGGACCCCAAGTTGGGTAGTATTTTTGCACCAAGCGAAAACTTTACTATTACAAACGCACTTTTAGATAAAGTTTAATACTCCCTCCGGTCCTAAATATAGGACCTAATTGGCATTTTTTGGAGAGGTTAAGGAAGCAAAATAGGTTGGTTAACTATGATATATTTGATATTTTTTAGATTAACTATTAGTTTATAGGTTAAATAAACTAGTTTAAGTGAAAAATCATGTGAATCAATTTGCAAGTGATCACTTATTTTACTTTTTTAGGATTTTCCAAAAAAAAAAAATTAACTAGGTCTTATATTTAGGACCGGAGGTAGTATCATTTTTGCACCTTCACACTTTGTTCAGTTAGCATGCATTGATTATAATTTCTACTCACCATTCCTTAATATATATAAGAGCTATTTGACTATTTTTATTGAGAAATTAAGGAAGCAAAATAAACCACTTAATCATAACGTATCTTACTATTTTCTATATTATTACATGATATATTCGCTTATAAGTCAAATAAACTAGTTTAGGGAAAAATGAAAGAAAATCAATTTTTAAATAACATATTTAGCTTTGTTAAGATTCTCCAAAAAAAGTCAGCTAGACCTTATACTACCTCCGGTCCTATATATAAGACCTAATTGACTTTTTTTTGGAGAGGTTAAGGTTGCGAAATAGACTATTAAATCATGACATATTTGATATATTTTTAGATTATACATTAGTTTATAGGTAAAATAAAGTAATCTAAGGGAAAAATTAGATCAATCAATTTATAATTAACTTATTTTGCTTTTTTATAGGATTTTCTAAAAAAGTCAATTAGGTCTTATATTTAGGACCGGAGGGAATATTTAGGAACCGAGGGATTATTTTGGTTCCATTATTAATGTGTTTTCCAATTACGAACTGTTTGAGTAAAACTGAAAAAGTTTCTCTAAGTGTTGAGATTTTTGATTAAATGGATCACATGAACACTATAATTAATTGTCTAGTGATGCATGAATAATATACATACACTATTTTTGTTTTCTTCTAAGACACTTAAAGTGTATCAGGAATTAATCGGTTGTACTGATCCCTATGAGAGATCTTGTTATTTGAAGTATTTTTTGGTAGAAGCACCCAGTTTAATTATATTTAAGATTTAGGGATTCTTTTCACATGCACAAAGAAACCAGTAATAACATTTTCATGTGTTGAAAAAAGGAGTTGAGAGTCTCATTCTACGCCTATTTTAGTGGACGATGGACATTACTCATCAGAGAACGTCTTATAAGGGGTAGCATGTGAGATGAGTCATTGCTGGACCATGGCAATCACGTCTTTAATGACACGATTACTCTCGATCAAAAAAAAAAAATGACACGCTTGCAATATTTTTGTTTTTGGCTTCAATAGATTACATATGAAAACAATAATAGAGAAGAACCATAAGAAAAGTAATCACTAACTGGTAAATGATATACCAAACAAAACTCCATCAACCCACACCAGTAACGCATACTAAACCAATTAAATATCTGGTTCATATAATTGATTTGTATCAATTAGTTTTTGTAAATGTCTTTCTCATTGACATTACTTAAAATATAGTTGCTTTCATAATTTCAACAACTGATCTGTTACATGTATATTTAACATTCACGTTCTTCTTTCATTCTTTGTGTCCTTATCTAAGTAATTGGTAGACAACTACGTATGCATTTTCTTTCGTGAGAATCTGAGCATATCCTTCTACAATAAAATATTTTGAATTCTGATCCTGCATGTTATTAAAAAAAAAGACTTGAGTTGCGCTTGTCTGCATGAATCTCAACATGTACTTTTTAATGTGCAAGTTTCTGCAAATAATTCAGAGTTTGAAGTTCTATTAAAAATTTTATGGAACATTGTAATCATGAGGTCATCATGTCATATTTATCAATAGTATTTTATTTAGATAATCATATTTAATAATATAGCAAAACCTGCAAAGTCAGATTTTGTATCTATTTTGACAAAACTTTGTTTGTTGTCGCCCTTTGAAAGTTCAGGCCAATATATAATCTTTAACCCAGCACATATTTTTCTATAAACTCTAACCTTCAAAAATCCAGTTTCTTTGTGATTGTTTTTGGCCCAGTTACATGGGAAAGAGGATTTAAATTGCACGTTCCTTAGCTTTGAAATAAAATGTACAGCCTTGGTAAAAAAAATAAATAAAATTTACAGGAAAATTGATCAACTAAATCTGCATAGAATAATTGAGGCATTGAATTTTTCTTTTCCATTAAAGTGTGAATTTCCCTTATAATTCATTCAGAATTCACTGGAAGTGGTAATTTATCAGGAAAAAAGTGACTTTCGCATTAATCTGAGTTACAATATCTGAAAGGGAAAATTTACTTATGACTTTTTAAACTACGGTTAATAAAACTATGGCATAAAAGTTTCACAAAATGTTAACTATTATGATCACAAAAAGAAAAAACTTATTACTATATTCATTTGTTTATAGCTATCTTATTTGGCTCAAAATTAAGTTGCGGACTTAGAAACAATTATATAATTTAATCACATCTTGTGTATATTAAGATTTAGGATCTAAATTGCTTCCTTAATATCTAAAAAGAAAAAGTCAACTTATTCTTATAATTAAGAGCAGGAAGTAACATTTAACAAAAAAGTAATTTCTAACATCAACATGTTGAATACGGAAGCAATTGGTTCCATATATATTTTCAGTCAATTGCATTCCTCATGCAGCTCCTAGGGAATTCCACACTTTTATAGACTAACTTTTCCGAATTTCTTACTCCATACTTTGTGGCTCTCGTGAAACAACATTTCCAGATAAAAACAGCATAAAATAAGAATAGCACATGGTCATCATAACCAAAACACCAAAATGTGTTTACATGTCTAAAGACCTTTCTTTTGATCTTTTCCTTCTTTTGATTTTTTTTTATTCAGGCTGTAAGATGGGGAAATATTGACATGATAGAGGCAGAGAAAAGACTACTAGCAAATGCCTTACTTGACTTCTCCAACCAACGTTTTGTTCTTCTCTCAGAGACATGTATACCTCTGTTCAACTTCTCCACTATCTATACCTATCTCATGAATTCAACAAAAAACTATGTGGAAGCCTTAAATTCAACAGGTGTAGAGGGAGGATGGGGACGCTACAGTTCAAAAATGAAGCCACTTATTACACTAGATCAGTGGCGAAAGGGCTCACAATGGTTTCAAATCAACCGAGATCTAGCCATTGAAATCATCTCTGATGATCAATATTTTCCATTATTCAAGAGCTCTTGTACAGCTTTCTGTTGTGGGGATGAGCACTATTTGCCCACTTTTGTTAGTATCAAGTTTTGGGAGACCAACTCAAATAGGACTTTGACTTGGGTTGACTGGTCAAGAGGTGGGATCCACCCATCAAGGTTTATGAGAAGTTATATAACATATGATTTCTTGGAGAAGCTAAGGTATGGAAGCACATGCGAGTACAATGGAAAGACCACTAATATTTGCCATTTGTTTGCAAGGAAATTCACGGTGGACGCTTTGAATAGACTTCTATGGTTTGCTCCCAAGATAATGCAATTCAATTAATCATTCACCTGAACATACAATACCCTTTTGGATTCTACACCGTGTAAACTCATACATACCATGGCCGGGTATAGTTTGCCAGAAAATATTTCAACAAAGCATGATAGCACAAAATTTTGTACAATTAATACTACTTGTGATGTACCACAGTATTACATTTAGAATTATTATACTGTATCCTTTCATTCTCCTTCAATTTCGTGTTAAAATTGGAATGAAAAAGGGAGATGATCCAATGAAGAGGAGAAATCAGAAATGTATACCCCCCTTTCTTTATTTGCCATTTCTTTCTCCTAAGAATTAGATAGCATAGCCGGATCAAATATTTGGTATCTATTTCTGCTTGCATAGACAAGCAGTCTACTGAAGTTCAATTAATTACTTGACTATCCCTTCGAATTTGATGCATCATATGAATGATGAAGAGTTACTATTGAGAGCTTCGAGGGTCCCTAGAATTCAGAAAGTTCGTTTTGGACAGACTCCCCTAAAGTTGCATTCGTGTTTCTGACAAAAGGTCCTCTTCCATTCATTGGCTCCTCTGTGGCAGAGATTCTTTCAAGGAATTGATATAGACTTGTATTCTATATATGTTCATTCACGTCCTTCTTTCAATCAAACACTCCCCAAAACTTATGTCTTCTTTGGCCGTTCAATCCCAAGCAAGGTCAGTTCTTCATGCCATGGACACTCTTCACTCACATATATTTGTGTCTAACATGTCAAGAACAGAATGAGTATAACTGAAAATAACTTCTTTAACATGTGCGTTTTAGATGGTAAGAGACTTAGGAAGGAGAAAATGGATAATCCCTTGTTTGAAATACGGAAGAAAGAAGAGAGAAGAGAAAAATGGAATGATATCTATGTAGCTTTAGCTCCAAATTTTCTGTCCCAATTTTCAGAGATGTGGGAGAGAACAATTTTTTTCCAACGACACTTCATCCGATCTACACAAAAAAAGAAAGTACTAACATAATATAATAATAATTCTTGTTACAGATCAAGACGTGGGGAGATTTCAATAATATTATTTGTTTATATGGATATGATTTTCATACAAATATTAATAATTTTATTGTTTTTATAATTATAGATGAAATAAGGAGCTTCAGTTTTTTAAAATGTAATTTTAATTTTAATAAATTAGTATACAAAGATATTGTTATAATTTCGACAAGTTCCTTTCTTTTCTATGCATTATGACAAGTTCATTTTACTTAAACTTTCTTTGTATTATTTTAGTGGTTTAAGGTCCAATTTCGCCCTGAAAATAACTTCTTAAAACCATTTATTGCCTAATTAAACTAACAAAAGGGAGGGTGTTTACTATCAAAGTAGCACATGCTTAATCATTTCACCCTCGGTGAGTATATTACTGCCATATGGACAATGCCCATTGGTGGCTCCATTAGGTGAGGGTGAAATGACTATGCATATGCTATTGCTGGGTGTATATGCTCCCTTTATTAGTTTAGGACACTAGATGGCCCTAAGGGTTACTTCCACGACAAAATTGGACCATTTTTCCTATTTTACTTGTGAGGAAATATATTTTGCTTAGGGTTATCATTTTGGATAATGAACAACTATCTAAGTATCAATTTACGCAATAAAATTTTGCGTAACTGTCGTTAAATAGTTGTCACATGTTTATAAGTCATTGGCCAATTTAAGGGCGGTTAGGAAAAATTTGACAGTGTTGGCCAAAATGATATTTTTTCATTGTTTTAGAAAAAAAATTAATATCGTTTATTGTTAGTTCATTGCGTGAATTGATACTTCGGTAATTGTTCAATACCCAAAATTATACTTAAGTATTTAACCCTTTTACTTATAGCACAAAAAGACACGACAATATATTTTCCTTAATATATATGTTGATTTCAAAATAAAATATTATAAATAATTTAATGTAATGTGTCCACCATCATTAATTTGATAATGCTTAATTTTTTTGTTTGAATTTTTTATGGGATCGTTAAAAAAATAGAATTACAAAATAAAAAGTATTGTTGACATTGTAAATGCTATGAATTTTCCCCATTTCTGCCTAATCTAAACACAATAATATATGGGGTTAATATGTAATTTTACAAACTTTTTTAACGGTCAAACGTCATTGACCATCAGGTGAGGGTAAAATTGGACCATTTTGATTACTTCAACGGTGAAATTATACTTGTTAATTTAGGATGCCAAGTAGTATGTGGTGATTACTTGGAGGGCAAATTAGGGCCATTACCCTTTTGACATTGTAAATGCTATGAATTTTCCCCATTTTTTGCCTAATCTAAACACATAATAATATATGGGGTTAATATGCAATTTTACAAAGTTTTTTAACAGTCAAACGTCATTGACCGTCAGGTGAGGGTAAAATTGGACCACTTTTATTACTTCAACGGTGAAATTATACTCGTTAATTTAGGATGCCCTGTGGTATGTGGTGATTATTACTGTTGGAGGGCAAATTAGGGTCAATACCCTATTGACATTGTAAATGCTATGAATTTTCCCCTTTTTTGCCTAATCTAAACACACTGGAGAATGACTTTACCTCACGACCTTTCTCCTCTTCTCCCTCCATTTTCTGTTCACCCAATCTTTTCTCCATCGAACACTACCACAGATTACCCCCTCTACATGCGCTTATTTTGGCCTCTATATACGCTTATAAAACGCATGTAGAGGGGGGCGCTGGTAAAGGCTCTACATGCGCTTTTTAAAAGCGCATGTAGAGGGGGGCATACCTCTACATGCGCTTTAAGCGCATGTACATCTACATGCGCTTAAAGCGCATGTAGAGGTGCCTCTACATGCGCTTTAAGCGCATGTAGAGGTATTATCCTCTACATGCGCTTTAAGCGCATGTAGATGTACATGCGCTTTAAGCGCATGTAGAGACACCTCTACATGCGCTTTAAGCGCATGTAGAGGTATTATCCTCTACATGCGCTTTAAGCGCATGTACATATACATGCGCTTAAAGCGCATGTAGAGGCATCTCTACATGCGCTTAAAGCGCATGTAGAGGTATATCCTCTACATGCGCTTTAAACGCATGTAGAACTATATTTTTTTATATATATATATATATTCTTTTACATTTGCCACATACACGTACTTTTCTGCCACTGCACCAATGGTGTATACAAATAAGTCAACAGAATCATTTAACCAAAATATACCAGAATCATTTACATTCAAAACCTAATAATATATATAAACATCACCAAAATATGTATGCACTACTGCCATTGCACCAAAAGAAGATCTACCTCATCACCAAAATATTTGCCACTTGCACCAAAGAATCAAAAAGATATGAACCTACATGAAAGAATAGTATAATATCAAAGATGAACTAATAAACAAGCCACAATTGATCATAAGTCAAAACGAAAATTCCTTCAAGTAGTCATAATATAAAACTACCAATTCCTCCTAAGTAAGACTACATGCAGCAAAGATCATATGTACCTCAACGCCACAAATGAAGATGATCTCAAGTAAAACACCAAAAGGGATATCATCAACCTACATGACAAAATAGCATTACATAGAATAAACAAGCATGTTACATAACAAAATTTCATAAGACAAATCCACAATTTTTTATTCAAGTAATATATGAAGATACCTTAGTAAAACCTAATAAGTAACAGGTGGCTGATTAAGAACAACAGGTTCAACAATGGGGTATACAAATTTGCTCCATTCTTCAATAACTTCTCCAACTTGCGCCTTGGGGAGGCTGTCGAAACGACAGTCTTCATAATACTGGATGGACAGAAACATGTAAGTAGCAATTAAATTTAAGTTAGTTAAAAGTAATTCACACATACAAGCAAATATGTGAACAAATTAAAAGAGTTTTAAATTAATGGAAAATTTCAGAACTTACCTTTTCTGGGACCACTAGTTGATCATGAGTGACAATATCTTTCATAAATTTCATGACATAATACCCGCAATCATTATCATTCGGTTGGAATGGGCACTACAACAAAAAACCACAAATCTGTCAAAAGACTTTTATATGATTACAGTCCATAATTCAAATCATTGTTTTAGCATGTATAATTAACCTGAATTTTGAGCCAGTCATATGATTTGGAGTATTTCATTTTTTTACTAGACCTACAAGAAGTGATCACACTAAAGTCGAGACAAACAAAATTAGTAAGAGTGACATTTATAAATGAGTTAACATAATTTAGTAAGGTTAAATCATTACCCATTGATAAACATCATATACGAAGGTCTATTTTCAGGTTTACCCGACCTAATAGGATCCAGATAGTACACCACAGGCTTTGGTGCAACGGGATTGAATGCAAGGAGAACCCAATGATTTCTAAAATGTGATTAACAGTACAGTTATATACATGTAAAATTTGGGAAAATAAAAAAAATTATTAATGACGAGTAAGAACTTACCCTACATTCACTGGGGCTAGAAACAATGTTTTATCTGAAGAAGAGCTCCCCAGACGTGCTTTCACGTCACCTTCATCCCAATAGGTAGTTGTTTCAGTCACCATTGAGGTTGTATTTGGATCTATGAATGCGAAATTGACATTTTCCCCTGGCACAATTATTTCATCATGCAAATACCTATACAAAAAAACATATCAACACATACAATTATTGTAATTTAAATACTAAATGACAATGTAAGAAACCACAATAACATAAAAATAAATTCAACATTACATACTTGATCCATATGTTGATCGCTGACGCACTAATCCATTCCTGATTAACCACATCCATAATTACTTCACTACCTAGGTGCTCACTGACACTCTTGTAATAAATTGTCCTTGTCAATTTAACTTCAATTTGTTGAAAATCAGGTAGTTGTTTTGTCAAGTTCTTTAGTTTAACACGGAATGATTCAGAGGGATGTGGTTGGGTGACACGAGTAAGAGTCGGCTGATGCGGTTGGGTGTCACGAGGAGTAGGAGTTGGCTGTTCAAGAAATATGTCAATAATTCTTTCTACAAAATGAGTGCTAGCTAATGTGAATCCATTAGTAAATAGTTACCTTCAAACTCTTTTTCCGAGGTTTAGTCGGAATAGCAGAACGTGGCTGGACATCATGGCGGTCTGTTTTCCCCAATTCCTTCCTTTGTCCTTTTTCGGGCTGTAAAACATAGTAAATAAGCAATTAGACATACTAATTAAATCTCTTTATCTATTATATATTAAGTATAACTAACTAAGTAATCACCTCTGATTGAGGAACCATCCACTTTTTGGGCCATGCCACAAAAGAGCCTATTGAGTCAACGACCACGTTCATTCCATCAATGGGATACGGCAACGGTGAATTATTTCTAAGAGAGATGTGGATGGACACCCTCACCGTGCCTGCAGGGAGAGGCGAATTGTGCAATGTTTTGCTCCCATCATTGAAGACATAAGCCAGAGCAACCAGGGTATTTAAGGACAGATCAGAATATAGTTGACAATAAGACTCACCCTACAAATGAATGAAACACCTTCAATTATGAAGTAACAATTCATAAGAACATTAATATTTAAAAGTGAAAAGCATAACGATTACCTCTGAAATGGGGACACTTTCCATTGTACAACTATAGTTCTCCATGACCGGGCTTTCATGAGCCGATGGAGCATGAGATTGATGGCCTGATCCCTGACCTCGCCCTGATCGAATCTCATTAACTTGTTCTTGCAAGTCTGCATACAATTCCCACAAGACCTTGTATAGCTTCTCAATTGCGGACGTTTGGTGGCTTTTCAGCTTCTCCTTAAAAAACTGTGAGGGCAAAACACCAAGCCCCTTGCCCCTGACACGACCTGTACTTTCTGAGAGGCCAAGTGTTCGGCCAAGCAAGTCATCTTGGCCATGGGACGGGATTTCTCCTGATGCACCTTGCTTTAGTTCAATCTGTAGGAAGGAAATGATAATTGTTGGTTATGTACCAAGCAATATAAGAAACTGAGAATATAACAAAGAAAATGACTTACTGCTCGATCACGAGCCGCTTTGACGGAATCATGGTGTATAGTCCCGTCCTTCTTTGTATGACCTTCCAACCACAAGTCGCAGCGATCTACTTTGCGATTAGGGTCAGCAGTCAACTGTAACCGAAAAATAGGTTAACATGAATTAATTATAGGAACATTCATTTATATCATTAATGAAGATGTTAACGTACCATTTCATGCTCTAAATCAGCATACTTATTTCTACCACGCATATACGGGTATAGATTGCTTCCTGCTGACTGGCTATTCTTTTCGCTAACGTCGCAAAACTCCTCTGAGCATCGTATCTCAACAAACTCATCCCATTGCTGCTGCGTAATCACATCATAGAAATCTACTGGACGCTTGGGAACAATATCACCTTCAACATTGCGCAAAAAGTATATGCCTAGATGGGATCGCCACCATCGGGCCATTGACGCTGCTTTCTTCAGCACATAACCTTTGGCATCCTCACAGTCCGATAAGTCAAAGGCAGTCTGTAACAAATGAAGTATAAACTTGTAATCATAATAACTCATCCAAAAAAAGATTGTATTAAACATAATTGCAAGAAAAGTTGCTTACCAAAATTTCTCTCCAAATGGCTTTTGGTATGTCAGGGGACAAATATCTCCAATCTTTTAATGTGATTGGGACGGTGTTCCGAACAACCACTCCAATCTAAGCTTGTTGTCTTTGATCCTCTCATCCTCGTGCCATGTCAAACGTTTCGCTGTGTCCTTATTACTATACATGGGCTTCAGTCTTGGAATTATCGGAAAGTACCACAAGACCTTGGCAGGACTTTTGCCATTCTCCCCATATCGAGAGACTTTGCACTTCGGACACTTATCCAACGACGCATACTCATTCCGGTATAAGATGCAATCATTGGGACATGCATGTATCTTCTCATATTTCAAACCGGTAGCGAGAAGAATTTGCTTTGCATCGTATGTTTTTGAAGGGAGTACATTATCCTTTGGCAAAACATCCTGCAGAAAGGTAAGCAGTGCGGTGAAACTTGCATCACTCCAACCATAACGAGCCTTTAAGTTGTACAATTTAACCACTGCGCGCAATCTTGAGTATTTACATCCGACATACAACGGTGTCTCTGCATCACTCTTCAACTCTTCAAATATTTCTGGGTTCTCCTCACCCACAACCCTCACCATTTCTTCAAGACAATCCTCGTCACTCTGATCAATGACATCATTCGAAGCACTACTAACATCATGTTCACGATCACGACATTCAACCTCATTGGTCTCACCGTGCTTTGTCCATCTTGTATAAGATTGATCAATCCCATTACATATTAAATGATTCAACAGGCCTATGGGATCGACACGCTTTCCATTCAAACAGCGGATACAAGGGCACACAATGTTGTTAACATCGCATGCATGAGCAGCTGCAAATTCAACAAACTCCTTCACTCCATTTATATATTCACTTGAAGTTCGGTCACAACGCATCCATTTTCGGTCCATGACCTACTAAAGGAGAGTAGCAGTGAGATGGTAAATTACATTCTATGCAACTGCTTTGCATGGAAAACACATTGTCTAAACCTTTTGCCAAAATAATGGCGAAATAAACATACCTAGACAATCACTCTAGACAAAAAAGGAACCTTAATTCATGTTACATACCTTAATTCTTGGAATTCTAGAAAAGCAAAAACATCACTCTAGACAATCAAACAACTTCATTGAAATAATAAATAATCATCAAAACATAATGAAAAAAGTGTAAGAATTACTCATGTTACATACCTTAATTCTTGGAATTCTAGAGAACTAAAGTTTTCCCATCAACTAGTGCTTTCCTCCTAGATAGAATTCTTCCAATCACCTGTGCATGATTATTAAACTCATCAACATTATGAACAAAGGTTGAAAACAATTTTTGAAGAAATGCATACCAAAACAACATCACACAAAGCATTAATTTTGTTAACTAATATAGTGAGAGTGAGAGGGTAAGTAGAAATGCAAAAAATTACTAGTATGATATTTTAACCGGTTCAAGAACTTGATCAATAAAAATATCTTTTGTTAACTTGATCAATAAAAATATCTTTTCCTAACTTGGTCAATAAAAATACATTAAATTAGTTATTATTGGAAAGTGTTTAGGAAATTAGTGTTAGTGATAAAATAATTAAAAGGGAAAAATTGCAAACAACATGTGTCAAAAAAAATTAATTACTCTAGCTCAATAATATAACTTGAGGCCCAGGAATGGTTTAACACCTACCATATTTTGAAGGGTCATTCATAACTTCAAGGCCTAAATCATTCAAATTGGTAAGTGAATACTTGAATCCGTTAAGCTGTTTCTCCAATTTCTGAAGCTCAAGTGTAAGTGCACTGTTATGCAGCTTCACTATTGCTGTAACTTGTTCTCTGCAGGGCCCACTTCCATTCACTAGTAACTTAACCACTGGAATACAACCTAGAGGTCCCAAGGTAAGAAAACCAAATTTTCTCACTCCTTGATTGTGTATGTCCTGTAGTAATCACAGTTTTATTGACATCAAGCACAACATAAGATAACTAAGAACATTGAGCATTTCAGAAGTATTTTCTAAACACACTTTGACCACATTTGTCAGGTTACCAATGACCATGTCCACAAAATCTAACAGAGAAATCATAATCAAATTAAAACAAAGCTAAAGAACAAAAAGAACCATATATTGGTGTGTTATATCATTAACAATTGTGTTATATCTTGTACTGCTCATATATTGGTTAGTTCCATTTCTAATTCTAATCTCTTCTTTTTTAATCCATTTTGAATAATCTATCTCAAGGCTATTTCATTAACAATTGTGTTATATCTTGTACTGCTCATATATTGGTGTGTTTAGGCTATTTCATTAACAACAGTTTCAAGATGTTCATGCCAATCCAAACATGATCAGATGATCAAATCAAGCTGCCCTTAGCTAGATCAAATACCAACAAGGCAAATTAACCTTGGAAATTCAGCCAACTAGAAATTCAGACTCAAATAAGTACTCTACCAAACCACTTTAACAATCTGAACTTAAAGCCAAAGATTCCAGCACAAACATTTTATGTACTCCAATGAACACCTACTATCTAGCTTTATTCAGCATAACATCTAGTCATTCACACAAAACCAATCTGCATGCACTCTAAATCCTTCACACATACACACAAAAAAGTGAATGCCATCAAAGACACAATTCCAGATACCATACCAATTAAACCAAATTCTCACATCACAAATAATCCACAATTGCTCAATTATGCAAAAATCTAAACCCATCTGAATTATCACTAATTTTTCAACTTCAAACAGTTTGGGAAATTATCACTAATTCATCTGAATTATCACTAATTGAGCAATTGCTCAATTACTTGGGTTTGGGAAACTTGTTAAACTTCAGCATTGTCTGTTAATTAATTAACAGACATAAATCTTCATTTTCCCATATGAAGATTTTAACTCCATTGTCTGTTAAGATTCAGTTCAGTTGAATATTTAACAAGTTTTCCCAAACCCAAGTAAGATTTTCCCAAACTCGGATGAACCCCAAAATCTTCCCAAAACTACACAAAATTTATGTGAAGATCAAGAACACTTACCTAAACTAAATCAAACAGGGTAGCAAAGCCAAGACAGAGCAAAATCGAACACTAAACCAAAGGAGGGCAGAAAGCATGGAATTGTTAGGGTTTTCATTTTAGACATGCGAAATCACAATAAAAAAGATGAGAAGATGAGGAATCATACACACGCTGCCGTTTGCACAAGCTTTGAATCACTTCACCATCCTAAAACTTCACGGCGGAATGGGGATTTTCATTTTAGCATCGTCGATTTTAGGAATGGCAAAGGAATGGGGATTTCGATTTTAGGAATGGCGAAGGAATCGGGAAGAAGCGGTGATGGTCGGAGACGGTAGCCGGCGACAATGGATGGCCGGAGACGGTGATGGACAGCGGTGGTGGTCGGAGAATTGAGAATGAGGAATGAGGAACGAAGAATGAGGAATGAGGAATGGGTGATTAGGGTTTCGTTTTAGGAATGAAGAATGAGGAGTGAGGAATGCTACTACATACTCTGTGAGCGCGCTATAGAGTGATCAGATATAGGGAGGGAACTCATAAGACAAAGGCGCGGGAAATTTATAAAAAAAATCCTTTACATGCGCTTTAAGCGCATGTAAAGGGGATAATATTAATTTTAAATAAAACAATAACACATCATAGAACTTAGACTAAATTTTTGTTCTATATATATATATATATTTCACATCAAAATAATATTAACACCTCACATTTGTGAAATTGTTTCTGTTGAATATTATTTTAAATCATAGCATTTAGATTGAATAATCTGATTAATCAGGATATCAAGCACTGAGTTATATAATGTTTTAAAAATTAATTATCTAAGAATTATAAAGTTTTTCATCATTTTATAAATTGAATCAACTTTCTTCATCAATATTATTTACATAGTATAAATCAAGCACTTTACCAAGTTTTTCAGAATAATTTTTCCTTGAGCAGCCTCTACATGCGCTTAAAGCGCATGTAGAGGGTGTTTGAGCCTCTACATGCGCTTTAAGCGCATGTAGAGGGTCTTTCTCAAATAAAAGAGCCTCTACATGCTCTTAAAGCGCATGTAAAGGGTGTCTAAGCAATATCATAACAAAAAAAAGTTGTACTGGAGCTTTGCAACACTAAGTTGACGTGCAGGAACACCTTATGAGTTCTGAGGAGGATCACTTATGCATGTTTTAATGTTTTGTCCTTCAGTAGAGCCTCTACATGCGCTTAAAGCGCATGTACAGGCTCTTAAAGCAATATCATAACAACAAAAAGTGTTAATGGGGCCTTGAAACACTAAGTTCACGTGCAAGAACACCTTATGAGCTCTGAGGAGGATCACTTATGCATGTTTTAATGTTTTGCCCTTCAGTAGAGCCTTTACATGCGCTTAAAGCGCATGTAAAGGCTCTTTCAAAATAAAAACCCTCTACATGCGCTTAAAGCGCATGTAGAGGGTTTTTAAGCAATATCATAACAACAAAAAGTGTTAATGGGGCCTTGAAACACTAAGTTCACGTGCAAGAACACCTTATGAGCTCTGAGGAGGATCACTTATGCATGTTTTAATGTTTTGCCCTTCAGTAGAGCCTCTACATGCGCTTAAAGCGCATGTAAAGGCTCTTTCAAAATAAAAACCCTTTACATGCGCTTAAAGCGCATGTAGAGGGTTTTTAAGCAATATCATAACAACAAAAAGTGTTAATGGGGCCTTGAAACACTAAGTTCACGTGCAAGAACACCTTATGAGCTCTGAGGAGGATCACTTATGCATGTTTTAATGTTTTGCCCTTCAGTAGAGCCTTTACATGCGCTTAAAGCGCATGTAAAGGCTCTTTCAAAATAAAAACCCTCTACATGCGCTTAAAGCGCATGTAGAGGGTGTTTAATCAATATCATAACAACAAAAAGTGTTAATGGGGCCTTGAAACACTAAGTTCACGTGCAAGAACACCTTATGAGCTCTGAGGAGGATCACTTATGCATGTTTTAATGTTTTGCCCTTTAGTAGAGCCTCTACATGCGCTTTAAGCGCATGTAGAGGATAATACCTCTACATGCGCTTTAAGCGCATGTACATCTACATGCGCTTAAAGCGCATGTATAAGTTGCCATCTACATGCGCTTTAAGCGCATGTAGAGACTCTTTCTACATGCGTTTTTCGCTCTGCATTTATGAGCGCATGTAAAGCTGCGCTGGTATAGGCTTTATTTGTAGTAGTGGAATCATATTGTAAAGAGTTAAAATTTTCATAATGGATCACATGACTATATTTAATTAGAGATTTAGAGTGATCCATAAATAATATACATACATACACTAACTTTTTATTTTCTCTATACACGAAGCTTCCAATCTTAATTTCATTTAAGTTTATGTATTTCTTAAGTTAAACGAGAATGCAGATAGAAACTGCTAATATTTTCATGTTTTGAAAAATGGAGTTGATCCTCATTCAACGCCCATTCTAGTGGTTGTAATACTCACAGAATGTCTTATTAGGGTTAGCATGTGCTTGACCATGGGCCATGGCAATCAAGTCTTGAATCATACGCGTAAAATTCTCTGGCTTTTGGTTCATCGAGTTTAAGTATGAAAAGTGAAAACATTAGAGAAGCTCAAATTAAACAAATTGGTAGAAAACTTTGCATTTCATGTGCAAGTCTCTGCGCATAAACTCAGAGTTTCACAATCTATCATGGGATATCCTAAATAGAATGCGAAACCAAGCCTGCAAAATAAAGTGATTGCTCCTATTCATGGGATATCTTGTATGTGATTTTGGTAATGGTGTGATGGAATGGTGTTGCTCCTCTTCTCTATTTATCTTACGTGAACAGTGAGGGTAACCAATCACATCCAAAACAAAGTGGCTCCTCCTTTTTATATGAACTAACACTGATAGCCATGAAATGTGTGGCTGTCACCCAAGAGGGGGGGGGGGTGAATTGGGTGGCAGAATAAAACTTATAAAAATTCTCCCTTTTAAAACTTTACTCCTTGTGCTTGATGAGAGTGATGATGTATTACCCCAAGCACAAGTGAGTCTCTAGTGGTGTGGTGCTTGATGTGTAGATTAAAACAACCAGAATGAGCACACACGAGTTTATCCTGGTTCGGTCACTTCCAGACCTACATCCAGTCCCCAGGCTCCACCTGAGATTTTCAATCCACTAAACCTCTTGTTTGAACCAGGCACAAGAAAGCCTTTACACTATAGGTTTTACGAACACGGGTTCACCTAACAACCCACAGGTTTTGCAACGGGCTCACCTGCAAACCTTACAACCACAGGTTTTTACAACGGGATCACCTGCAACCTTACAACCACAAGTTTTGCGGGCTAACTTGCAACCTATGGAGATTTAGAAAACCTCTAAATGCTCCCCCTCACTTTTGTAAGATAATAATTCTGTTCGTCAAGCACAAGCTTTAGAACAGCCTCTATCAATTAGAGGATTTGATAATATGTTCACTCAATGAACTGATTGTGATAAACACTTAAGTACAAATGATTCTCTCTAAGAATAGATGATGTTACTCACTTAAGTACAAATGAATTACTCTCTAATAATGTTACAAATCTAGATCTGAGAGTAGAAGATGAGAGGAATGTAGAATATAGTTTCTCAGATAATATGCTCTGTTCGTCCAACCTCTCTTCTGAATGTAGATGTTCCTTTTATACTCGGCCTCAACATTCAGGCTTGGGCGGCAGATAGGATATGTCCGTTTGAATATAGCCGTTAATCCCATGTTACCGTTGAGAGGTACATCTTCATTAATGCTTAGCAGGGTTGACTTGCTTTATCTCTGAAAAGCAACTCTGACAACTCTGCTCTGATAAAAGCATTCTGACTTCTGAATGTGTGACGTTGGCTCTTGTACTCTTGCTGACGGATGATCATCGTTCATCCGGAAGTGGCAATCTTGCTCTGCAAGTGTTAGTCTATGAATCTCAGTGCCAAGAGTATTTTCATCCGGAAGCTCATCTCCATCCGGAAGTACAACTAAGTTCTGCACACACTTGTTAGTCCCACCAGAGTAATATATATAATCAAGTGTAGTAGTAAGAACTATACATGCTGTGGGAGGCTTGTCTGCTATGGGAAGCAATCTTACTAAGACTATGTTCTGACTTAGTGTATTGTCTACTGACGCTAGGGGATGTCTAATCCAATAGTCAGCGTGAGTCTCGTTATGTTACTCTAACTCTTAAGTCTTCCCAAGTGACTTGGTGTGTTATTTTCTTAAGCTATGGGATGTGTAGTATAACAACACTTAATCACATGCAGTGGGAGTTCACTTAGTCTTAGGAGGCTCTCTTTCATCCGGAAGCACTACTACTGGATGAAGGGTTATATTCACTTTTACTCACTCTCGCTCAGTGTCCTTCAATCCAACAGCCAGCGCTAGTCACCAAGCAATCGGAAGCATTTCTACTAGACGTGGCTTATGTTCACTGACGCTTAGTGTCATCCATTCCAACAGCCAGCGCTAGTCTAAATATAACAGGAAGCAATTTCACTTCCGGTTGAATCCTGGCTTAGTCTTAAGGTTTTGTATATCTAGTGCTTTTGGACTAAGTTATTTCCCTAGTGAGTTACTTGCTGTCGCTGGGGGATGAGTCATTCATCCGCGAGCGCTAGTCCTAGTCTATCCGGAAGTAAATCCACATCCGGTTGCACTCTTACTTGGGATTTTATGTTAACCTATTGCTTTCTAAGTACTTGATTCATTCTTTCATATTTTAGTCTTCATCAAAACTTAAGATTCTAACATTCTCCCCCTTTTGATGATGACAAACTAAGTCTTATCGATTAAGTTCATATGAAAGAATTAAAAGCAATAATTTAAATAAGGCACAAATAACTTAGACAAATATTATTGATAAGCAAAAGATTATAAGTTAGTAATACACAGATAGATAAAATATACAAGTAATCAAAACTGTGCAAGTAGAGCTATGAAGAAAAGAGAGAAAAAAAAAATATCATAGTAAGCAAATTTACAGAGTGCGTAATAATAACACAAGGATGAAATGCTATGTTATGATAGATGCATGAGTGTATGGGGGTTAAGGCTTGCGCTTGTTATTTTTTCTTCTCTGATTCTTTTGATACTCTGCTTCCACTCTAGCCCATGCTTCGTCCATTTCCTGCTGATCAATCTGAGCAAGGATCTCTTGGAGTTCTCTAGCCTCTTTTTCCTTTCTAATCCTTTCTAGCTCCAAGGACTCCACAATTGCTCTTCTCAGATCATTGGCCTCACTTAGCCCAGAAGAGGAAGAACCAAGTGATGTCTCGTTGATGGGGATGACACCATGAGGAAGATGAATGTTGGAGATTTTTACATTCCAGACCGGAAAGTCAGGGTCCTGGGCCAAGCTTGCCTTGCCTTTTCCTTTCGCTTTCTCTTTAGCCAAAGCATTAGCCCTATCAGCATCCAGAACTGTGAATTGCTCGAAGGTGAGTTTGTTGTTTCCATTAAACCTCTCAAGTTCCTCAGGGGTGAGATCTTCCACCTCAAGCTTTACCACAACTTCTGGTGGGATATCATCCATCACTTTCTGAGCTTGTTCTCTGACTGAGGACTGAAACGTTGACGCTTGATTCTCAGGCTCTTCCTCACTGTCTGCGGGCTCAGAGATGCCTGTCCCCTTTTTGACAGCACGCTTCACTCTTGTTTTGCTGAATTTAACCACTGGAGAAGCAGGAGTAGAAGTTGGCGCTGAAGGAGGAATAAGAACAGCTCTCACTCTCACAAGTGGCTCAGACCTTGTGTAACCATATTTTAACATAATCTCCTCAAGTACAGTGAGTGCAGGTGCTGAGGGAGGAGGCTCAGAAGAAGGAACCTCAGGCTCAGGTTGTGGGAGTTCACCCGGTTGCTCAACCAATACCATTGCCAGTTCTGACCTTTGCTCATCTGAGCGCTGCTGTTGCATGAATCGGATGGCTTCCCCACGAATCAGACTCTCAGCATCGCCCAGTCTCTGAGACTCCATGGCTCGGCGGAGGGCAGCCGTGATGTCTTCATCTAGCCAGAGGGATGGCTGAGTCAGAACATCCCTTGTGTCCATGGTCTGGCGGAGGGCGATAACAGCATCTCTCCCCCTTTTGGCATCATCAACAAGGGCGAGGGCCAGGGAGGATGGACTAGGTGAAGAGGAGGGTGGAGGTTCAGGGCCAAAGCTTTTAGGTGGTGAGGGGTTGGGTGACGGAGTGGGTGAGGAGGATGTGGAGGAGGGTTGGTCAGGGGACTTAGGAGGGTTGGGGAACCAGGAGGGATCAATGAACAGGCCTTCGAAGGGGTAGGTAGGTGAATATGGAGTAAAAGGTAAGTGGTCCTCAGATAATCTCTGAAGGCGGGGATAATCTCTGAGATATATTTGACTGAGGGGATGAATGGCAGTGTGGAAGCCAAGTTGCTCTGCCAGTTGGTTGGGGTTGGTTGGGTTGGTGGATTGTGAGTGGTTGGGGGAGTTATGTGGAGATGGGGAGTTATTGGGGTGAAGGGGTGATTGGCGAGGGGATTGTTGGGGTGAGTCTTGAGTGGAGTTTTGAGGTGATGGTTGATGGTCATTGTTGGGTGAGTCTTGGGGTTGTTGGTTATTGTTGGGTGATGTGTGGGGTTGTTGGTCATTCTGAGGAGGTGGCTGTGGTTGTTGAGTGTTGGATGGAGAAGGAGGGGGAAGTAGAGGGTGATTAGGAAGAGGAAGAGGAGGAGGTGGGTTTTGAGGAGGAGGTGGTGGTAAGTTACCTTGTTGGGGTTGAGGAATCTGGAGGTGTTGGAGGATAAGGTCTAGCTTGGCGTCCACTCTCGCAATTTGAGTCTCAACCTGACCCACTCGATCCTCGAGCCTCTTGATGCACTCCCCTTGCTGCTGGAAGCCAGTATCACATTCGTTCCTGAGAGGAGCCACCAGGGAGTCAGTCAGCCTAAACAGGATTTCCTCCTTTACTTCCTCAGCAAAGGCTTTGACTGTAGCTGGTACCCTCGCAACTCTGCTTGGGCCAGGATGGGAGTCAACCTCTTGATCCCCTGCACCAGATACAGAGGGGACTGTGGTCTGAGAGGCACTGCCTGCCTGTGATCCTGAGCGAGTAGGCATAGCAGGCTTCAGGTACTTGATGCCCATCTTGCTGATATTAGTTGCCCCCACAGGGGCACACTTGACATTCTCTTCCTCCACATCAGATGTAGCCTTGATCAGATTCTTCTCAAGGAGGAAGGCGATGATAGTGGGGTAGGGAAGAAAACCAGTCTTATTATTCATCATCCATCTATGCAGTTCAAGACTGATCAACTGCCCGGGGTTGATTGGCTGATGGGTGAGAAGTCTGGGAAACCACGGGTTGTCCAGCAGAGTGAACTCGTTGAAGTTCCCTCCCTTGTGTGTCATCATGCGGGAGTAAACATAGTACAAGAGTCTGTTGGAGTCAGACATCTTGGACACCTTCTTCCCTTGGGTGTCATAAATCTTCCCGAGTTCGTCCGTGCTGTATTTGAGTGACTCAGGGTACAGCCACTCGTTCATGCCCGCTTCTGTGATCCCCATTAGATCATTAAGTGTCCTCCAGGTGAAACTGAAGGTTCTCCCCCTGACTGTGGCAGTGAAGGAGAGTCTGCGGATCTGCTCCTTCCCATCTACCTTCTTGTACTTAACCTTTCCAGAGAGGGATTCACAGAAGACTCGCAGGACGTTGATGTTGTAGTCCTGTTTGATCCCCAGCCAGGGCATGTATTTTTCCAGATACGGGCGCAGATGAGGGAACCCTAGGTCATCAATCTTGGCCAGATCGATGAATAACCCATTGTTGAAGTAGGGCTTTATCGTTTCAAACTTGGAGGAGACAGCCTCCAAAGGCCCATCTTTATAGACCAGAGGGTCATCTTCCTCAACCCTCTGTCTTTTGGAAGAGGGCTCCTCGATGAATTGAACCTTCTTCTTCTTCCCTTTCCTCTTGGCCTGTGCCCGTTCATGCCCAGTTTCTTCTGGCTGTTCTCCCACTCTCCTAGGATGTTCAGGCTGGTCCTGGACTTGTTCATTCTGCCCTTGTGGTTGCCCAGTCTGTTCTTGGTGTTCATGACGTTCTTCATGATGTTCATCAGATTGCCCAGATTTCCCAGTGTGCTTATGCCCAGATTTTCCAGATTTGGACTTAGATTTCTTGGAAGAGGTAGATTTCTTGGTAATTGGGTTTGTTTCATGTGAACCGGCCATTTTTGTGTGGGTTGGTGTGATTGTGGTGAGTAATGCGAAGAAAGATGTGAAGAAGGTGAAGAACACAGTGAAGAAGATGGATGAATGTATGCAGAGAATATGTGGGTAAGAAATTTGTGCAAGTAAAAAGTGAAAGTGAAAGTGACTCCCTATTTATATGCAAAGTTACAGAGGGTGAAATGGGCAGTGACTCTTCAGATGAAAGCATACGTTCATACATTGGGTAATGTAAACATTTAATTGGAACGGCGCACCTTTTGACATGTGTCACTTTGCTTTGTCAGAGGAGACACAACTTCTCATAGAGGAAGATAAAACGTTTTGTGAAGTGACGTGTCTTTACCCAGACACTGGCGCTCCCTGTTGATTTGAATAATCACCCAGCGCCAGCCAAAGAGTATCCGGAAGTGGTTTTGCTTCCGGTTGGTCTTAACTTAAGATTTGACATTGTGGGACCTACAACAGCTAAAAATTGGCACTTCGATGCCTAAGTTAGTACATTTGGCAGGTTTTAGCAATTAAGCACAGATGTTTTCTGAAGATTTAAACTTCATTTTAACATTCCCAAATTTCTCCTTATAAGACTAAGTTGATCAACCCTCAGTGGTTGTTTGGTAGCTACGTCTGTAGTTGGGAAACCATTCTTGCACATGCTTCCGGAAGTGTATCCGCTTCTAGATGTGAGGGTCTTTGGATTTAACATTGATAGCTCTTATCTTCCATACTAGGGGACCTTTCCACTAGGAGATCTGCAGGTGCTAGCGGAAGCACATGCGCTTCCGGATGGTCAGTGGAAAACTTAAGATTTAGCCTTAGTATACATGCTGAGGACATTCCAAGTTACAAACTTATGTTAATCAGCTCAGTATAATAATCTCAAGAAAATGTGCTTGCTTGTTGGTTTTGTAAAGTAGGAGTATTAATAATGTGAAAACAGTCTTTGAAATGTAGTTCACAATTTCTCAGTTTCATTATCAAGTCATGAACTCCATTCATACTCTTTTGGATAAATATCAAGTGATGGCACAGGGAGTATCTAGCAGATTGCATAGTTTTAGAGTTTCATGCACAGGTATAATTCAACAAATATGCTTCATGTTAGATTGTGAAGACATGTGAAATGTAAATACAACGAGATTCTAAAAACCTTAATGTTCACACAATAGTTTAGCTTTAAGAATGAATCAAATTTACAAAAACAGTCAAATTCTCAGCATATGATCACAAGAATAATTTTCAAGTCTCATCTCAAGTTCTTTCAAATATGCTTAACATGATCTCATTATTCTTAGGATATCAACAAGCTTTAACTTAATTCAGATTGTACTGGGCTTGTGATAATGTGCCAGGATATATGGCTTTCAGTGGGTAGAGATTCTTAATAGTTCTTTCCAGCCTAGTTATCTACTCTCACTTAAGCTTCTATCCTATTGGCATTTGCTCTTGGATTTATCAGATTTTGCAGAGGTTAATTCCAGGCATTTCCTAAGATTCCTAATGTATGTCTGACAAGAAAAATGCACAACATAATGAGTAATGGAAAGAAATGCTCATATAAGAATATTGGCGAGGTTTCCTCAAGATTGACTTCAGAACAGCCATTTCTTCTCATCTTGTCAAAGAGCATACTCGTTGACGTTCTCTCTTGTACATCCACATCATTCAAGCTTTCATAATCTGTCAACACACCGGTTAATCATGTAGATAAGAGAAAGGGTAAGAATGACATCACCAAAGCTACATTTGCGTCAAGTAGTAGCTTGCTTGATTTTGACTGGTGGTGCTTGATCTTTTCCATTTCAAGAGCAGTAGCACCAGTAACCCAGCATGAAGAACATCTTATTCAGATTTGACCCATTGCCCAGACCAGGTACGGTCTTGAATATAGTTGTTCTTTTGGATCTCCTTTCCTACAAAATACCAAGTAATTCCCTTTTCCATTTCTCAGTTTCCAAACTTGGATCTGACAGGTCAGTTTGTAGGAAGTGTAAAGTCCACATGCACTTGAGTCATTAATTATGCTTATGCCGTTTAGAATCAACTATGACTATATGTACATGGTTTTGATCATGACAGCCAGACAGCATGAAGGTTATGAACATTGTGAATTTCTTTGAGCTTTCTTCTCTTAAGAAAATAATGTTCATGTCTATGATGCTTGATGCAAAATCTCAATAATCCCATCTAACACTTGCATAAGAGATTTTACTTTCGCATGCTTTGACTCTAAGTGATTCCTTGCTTACCCAAGGAGATCTTCTATACTTATCCTTGGTTTGAATCACTGTCTTATGAGAGACAGAGTTCATAGGTTTTCTCCATGTTGATCGAGGAATCCTCTCTCTCTTGTTCTTCTCAGGATAGTTGAGTGGCACTCTGTGATAGCTCATCCTTGAGACAGAACCTTTGTTCCTTGTGGTAGTGCACTGCTTCTTATGATTGGACCAGGTGGTTGCAGCAGTGACATCACCACGAGTTCTCTTCTTTGGGGCAAGAGGAACTCTTGATCTTTCCTGCACAAGTAAGGCACTGGAAGGAAGTTTTGGTACCCATTTGTACTTGGGTCCTACATGGTTAGTGCTGGACCTTACTTGTCCTTTAGAGATCCATACAAATTTATTTCTCACATGTAAATTTTTCCTAAGACTACATGTGTGAGAAATATGACCTGATCTACCACAATAATGACAGATAATGGAATGATATTCAGAATGGGATTTCCTATCATTATCTTGTTGATCAATTTTGTTTTCAAAGACTCTCTGTTCTTTTAAATCAACTTTTGAAGTTTCAGGGCCTTTTGAAAACTTCTCTTTTTCCTTCAACAGGGATTCACAATTGGAGCAATTTTCAGTACATGTTGAAGCTTCTGCTCTCGATAGCTGTTTTTCTATGGGCTGCACTAGTTGTATTTCTATGGAGGGAACTTTGGAAACCTTGGATGTAGAAGAATTAATGAGTTCCTCAAGTTTCCTATTCTTTTTCCTTAATCCTAGAACTTCTTTTGCAAGTTTACAAAATTCAATATGTAACTCATTATACATGTCTTGCAATTCAGAAGGTTCAAGTTCAGATACCTCATTTTCTTCAGTTTCTGAATCTTCTAGGTAGAGATCGACACTCTCTTCATTGGTGCTAGCTTCCTCAATATCAGCTTCCTGTAGCTCACCGTCTGTCGATCCACAAGGGGCACGAGATGAGCTTTGGACAGCTTTACTTTCAAGAGAGTGGTTAGAAGCATACATAGCATCAAGAGTGTTCCAAATATCTCTAGTATTAGAGCAATGTTTAATTTTCTGGAAATCACTCTCACTTAAGCTTTTGTACAAAATTTGCATTGCTCTAATGTTCAAGTAAAATAAATTTTTCTCCTCTTCAGTCCAATTTACTTTTGGTTTGAAAACAGAATCATTTACAAAGACATCCCATATTTTGAAATTCGAGGATAGCACAAAACTTTTCATCCTTGCCTTCCATAAGTAAAAATCAGTATTATCTAACAAGGGTGGGATAGTATGATCAAAACCTTCAAAACACATTTTTATACCCAAGTCAGCCTAGGTCTTTGCACTTGAGATCGTTGGATCCTTTAAACAAGTGACCTTGCTCTGATACCAAATGAAATGCGTGGCTGTCACCCAAGAGGGGGGGTGAATTGGGTGGCAGAATAAAACTTATAAAAATTCTCCCTTTTAAAACTTTACTCCTTGTGCTTGATGAGAGTGACGATGTATTACCCCAAGCACAAGTGAGTCTCTAGTGGTGTGGTGCTTGATGTGTAGATTAAAACAACCAGAATGAGCACACACGAGTTTATCCTGGTTCGGTCACTTCCAGACCTACATCCAGTCCCCAGGCTCCACCTGAGATTTTCAATCCACTAAACCTCTTGTTTGAACCAGGCACAAGAAAGCCTTTACACTATAGGTTTTACGAACACGGGTTCACCTAACAACCCACAGGTTTTGCAACGGGCTCACCTGCAAACCTTACAACCACAGGTTTTTACAACGGGATCACCTGCAACCTTACAACCACAAGTTTTGCGGGCTAACTTGCAACCTATGGAGATTTAGAAAACCTCTAAATGCTCCCCCTCACTTTTGTAAGATAATAATTCTGTTCGTCAAGCACAATCTTTAGAACAGCCTCTATCAATTAGAGGATTTGATAATATGTTCACTCAATGAACTGATTGTGATAAACACTTAAGTACAAATGATTCTCTCTAAGAATAGATGATGTTACTCACTTAAGTACAAATGAATTACTCTCTAATAATGTTACAAATCTAGATCTGAGAGTAGAAGATGAGAGGAATGTAGAATATAGTTTCTCAGATAATATGCTCTGTTCGTCCAACCTCTCTTCTGAATGTAGATGTTCCTTTTATACTCGGCCTCAACATTCAGGCTTGGGCGGCAGATAGGATATGTCCGTTTGAATATAGCCGTTAATCCCATGTTACCGTTGAGAGGTACATCTTCATTAATGCTTAGCAGGGTTGACTTGCTTTATCTCTGAAAAGCAACTCTGACAACTCTGCTCTGATAAAAGCATTCTGACTTCTGAGTGTGTGACGTTGGCTCTTGTACTCTTGCTGACGGATGATCATCGTTCATCCGGAAGTGGCAATCTTGCTCTGCAAGTGTTAGTCTATGAATCTCAGTGCCAAGAGTATTTTCATCCGGAAGCTCATCTCCATCCGGAAGTACAACTAAGTTCTGCACACACTTGTTAGTCCCACCAGAGTAATATATATAATCAAGTGTAGTAGTAAGAACTATACATGCTGTGGGAGGCTTGTCTGCTATGGGAAGCAATCTTACTAAGACTATGTTCTGACTTAGTGTATTGTCTACTGACGCTAGGGGATGTCTAATCCAATAGTCAGCGTGAGTCTCGTTATGTTACTCTAACTCTTAAGTCTTCCCAAGTGACTTAGTGTGTTATTTTCTTAAGCTATGGGATGTGTAGTATAACAACACTTAATCACATGCAGTGGGAGTTCACTTAGTCTTAGGAGGCTCTCTTTCATCCGGAAGCACTACTACTGGATGAAGGGTTATATTCACTTTTACTCACTCTCGCTCAGTGTCCTTCAATCCAACAGCCAGCGCTAGTCACCAAGCAATCGGAAGCATTTCTACTAGACGTGGCTTATGTTCACTGACGCTTAGTGTCATCCATTCCAACAGCCAGCGCTAGTCTAAATATAACAGGAAGCAATTTCACTTCCGGTTGAATCCTGGCTTAGTCTTAGGTTTTGTATATCTAGTGCTTTTGGACTAAGTTATTTCCCTAGTGAGTTACTTGCTGTCGCTGGGGGATGAGTCATTCATCCGCGAGCGCTAGTCCTAGTCTATCCGGAAGTAAATCCACATCCGGTTGCACTCTTACTTGGGATTCTATGTTAACCTATTGCTTTCTAAGTACTTGATTCATTCTTTCATATTTTAGTCTTCATCAAAACTTAAGATTCTAACAAGCCAAATAACGCACAGCTTCTTTTCTTTCCTTTAATTCCCTTTTCTATTTATCTAAATCAGCATTATCATATCATCAAAGAGAAAAAATGGGAAAGAATTACAACACCTCAATCACACAATCCTATTTATATCACACTTCCCTTTAAAATATTTCTTTTTCTATTTCAAATTTCCTATTTCAATTAAATTTCAAATATTCTAGAAAAATTACTTATATAATAATCAAATTATTATCTTTCCAATTCACATCAAAATCTCTTAATTATTTAAAACTAATGACCCTCCACTACAATAAAATATTTCTAAAATCCATTAAATATAGGGAGTCATCAAGTATATACCTGTTTGATCAAAAAAAAATCAAGTATATACCTGATAAACATCCTTTATGAATTTTAAATATATTTTAGATATATAATTCCACACCTTAAAATTTTTCAAAATAAGTTTAACACTTAAATACTGAAATTTTAAAACTACCACATGACTTAGAAAATGTTCATATTAATTATAAAACTGTTAAATCAAGATTGAAGAATGGGGGACTATTGTTATTTACTCACCTATAAAAATAAAAATAATATTATAAAGAAAATATTTGTGTATGTAATGTGCTATATATACACATTAAAAATTTATAATTACAATAACATATTAAGTAAGTAATAACATGTTATATAAATATATATTATCAATTTAAAAATTATAAATATATAATTATTTATTTTAAGGGCATGGCCTAATGAGCAGGGCGACATACCCTACCCGGGCCTGTCCACAAACATACTGCCCAGATATGGCCATTCTTCGTTGGGCCTTTTATCTTCGGGTAGTGGCAGACATTTTGTCAGGACATGGACAGACGCCTGAGGCTGGCCGCATGAACACTCCTAGCTAGTCTCAACATGAGCATGTATATTTCTGTGATCTATATGAATAAAAAACAAATCAATTTCTTTCTGATTGTTATTGGCCCACCGAAATAGGAAAGAGGAATTCCCCGTTCCTTTACAAAATCGATCAATTAGATTCGTGTACCAAGAGCAACAAATTTAGTTGCTAATATTTTGGCTAAGTATGCTATGGGATCTGTTTATGGTTACTAACATCTATTGGAGGTTCCTATGATTTTATTATCTTTGTTAGAGTATGATTGTAATGTTGTTTCTGCCACTAGTTTATTAAGTTAGTTGCTCTCATTGTTCTAATTAAATAGATGTTGAATATTTACATATTTGAAGGCAGTGGCCGCAATTGGTTAATTGGAATAGTTTAGCTACTTTAGGATCAAAATTACTTCTAAAACTTCCGAATATGCAATACTCTCTAAATTGTTGCTTTTTATTTCACCTAAAAATAAATAAATTGTTGCTTTTTGAGACTATAATTCACTCCAAAATTGGTGGACAAATTTACCCACTGTTCCATTACATCTTTTACCCCCTGATTCAGAAGGAAGCATTATTCATGTGCCAATGACTGAACAAGGCAGGGTTAACAGTTAACCCATGTAAGGACTAACCTAGTCTTAACCTAACAGACAGGTCTAATCTGGTGGCAACCCATGTGACTCGGCTAACCCAGTGGGAACCCGGTACACCATCTTTAAATGATAGATGTTGTTCCTACTTCTAGTATCTTTGAATTTTCATGTTCACCTTCACATATCCTAATGTCTGTCTCAATACCTTCAGATTTGACTGATATTAACAATAACTTTGGTGTTTACAATTACTTGTCTAGTGATAGGGTTACGTTGTAGGTGAAGTATGGTATTTTGTTGACATACATTTATTTTGATATTTTATTATGATGAATAATAAATAGTACTAGACTAAAAGGTACCAATTACTGACCACTTTTGGTGGAATTGGATGGTAGAGGCAATATGATATGTATGATGTCATTTTGTCAAACCAATTGTAAATAATGATGGATAGTTAGAATTATTTTTGGACAGTATCGTAATTCAAGGTGGTGAAATGAAATATTTTGTTTATATAATTATGGAAAATATGACATTATTTTGAGTATTTTTTATTCTCATCGGGCCATCTACTGAGTTAACCCTAAGCTAACCCACTGACCATTAAATCACTTCCCTGGCTGATCTAGTAATTGGTCGGAGTTTAATAACCTTGTTTAATACTCCCCCATTCCTAAATATTAGACCTAATTGACTTTTTTAGAAAATCCTATAAAAAAGCAAAATAAGTTAATTATAAATTGATTTACCTAAATTTTGCCCTTAGATTAGTTTATTTTACCTATAAACTAATGTATAATCTAAAAATATATCAAATATGTCTTGATTTCATTGCTTATTTCGCAACCTTAACCTCTCCAAAAAAAGTCAATTAGGTCTTATATTTAGGACCGGAGGTAGTATATAATGATCGGAAAAACCAGCTTTGTGAGAAGAAAAACAATATTCTTTTATATACCAGAAATTGTATAAAAAGATGGTTTCGAATCTCTCCTCATCGCCCTCATTAATAAATACTCCATAAAATAGTTGTGTAACCATCGTCCCCGGTGCTGGTTCCCTTATTTTTGTCATGAGATATGATTTATTTTGTCATGAGATATGATTGCCCGAGTAATGATATTGAACGAATCATTAGGCGTTTCGTATACATGTAACTATGTAAGTATTGCTCTCGACCAAAAAAACTATATAAGTATTGCCATATACGAGAAAAACAGTGCTTGACTATGTTTTACTTCAAATTGTTTATTTTAATATACTTTTTTTAACCCTTAATCATTTTTCGATTTGTATCATATTGGCTCTCTAAGCTTGTTTGACTATTTCAAAAGAATTGTTTAAATTTTAAATCTTTCAATACAATTACCATAAATAAAATAGGACATAAAAATGTAACATGAAACATGAATATATATCAAAGGACTAATGTGCAAAAATGCCCATGTAATTGTTATGAAGGTGTAAAAATACTAATGTAAAATTTTTTGGAGCAAAACTACTTATGAAACTTCAAAATTTGGGGGGAAAATGTCCATCCCATTAAATGATATAACTTCCGTTTGTCATTTTAGGGTTAAAGTGCAAAAATGTCCATGTAATTGTCACGAATGTGTAAAAATACACATGTAATTTTTTTGGAGTAAAACTATCATGAAATTTCAAAAGTGGGGCAAAAATGTGTATCCGATTAAATAATGTAACTTCCATTTGTCATATTATATTGAACTCACTCTCCTTTCTCTTCTTCCTGCCCACCAAATCCCAATTCTCCAGCAACCCAACATCAACACACCAAATCCCACTCATCATCTTCGACTTCATCCCAAACAACGATAATCGCCGCCTTACCCCTCTGAAATCTGGCCTCACTTTAAAAAACAACGATGACCTCCCCTCCATTCCTCTCCAAAGTACTCAACTTTCCACAGGTCATATATTAATATTCTCTTTTCATAGGGTAATACTAGTTCATTATTCCACCATCTTATTTTATTTTCTATGTGTTGTGACTTCATGTTTAAGCTTTTAATTTCTTGCAAAATTATTAGTAGCAGAGGAGATGGAGAAGCCATACAAGAGTTATAGGAAGAACATATACAAAGGAATTCGACAATGTCTATGGGAAAAATGGCTTGCCGAGATTCATGATCGTGAGGAAAATGAAGGTGTCTTTGTTGAATACCGTCGTGGGAACCCACCAACAACAAATCTGAACTTGGTGTTGAGTTAATATTTGAGGAAGGTGCTAGATGAGATGGAGGCGTACGAGAATTAATTACATGAAGTATTATGAGAATCCATTTTGTGATGGTCAAGCTGCTACACCAAGAAATGACATTGAGAACGTGGGAAGTCGAAGATGATGGGTCGAAGAATTGAGATTTGGTGGGTGGGAAGAAGAGGAAGGAGAGTAGAGCCAATATAATATGACAAACGGAAGTTATATTTTTATTTAACGGGATGTAAACTTTTGCATTATTTTTGAAATTTCATGGGCAGTTTTGCTCTAAAAAATTTTACATAGCTATTTTTGCACCTTCGTGACAATTATATGGGCAGTTTTGCCCTTTAGCCCTAAAATGACAAACAGAAGTTTCACTATTTGACGGAATGTGCATTTTTGCCTTGTTTTTGAAATTTCATGAGTAGTTTCGCTCTAAAAAAATTTTACATGGGTATTTTTGTACATTCGTAACAATTAAATTAAATGAACATTTTTGCACTTAAGATCTATATTAAATAAGCATGGAAGTCATGAATCAGTTATACCTATGTTGAAAATGAAGTATTTTAATAGTTAGCCAATGAGAAGTAAAAGGTTAAAAGAAATCAAGATGAAATCACGGAGCAATGAACCAGTCATGGGACTACATCATAATGTATAACCAAGCCAAACTCTGGCCTAGAACATATGATGTATATCCAAGCGAGAAAAACGTAGTAGTATCCTTTTTAAAGCAAGAAAAAACAAATAAGAGAAACTTATATAGTACTTTTCTTTTATAATTAAATAGAAGATGACAACTATTTTTTTATTAAAATCAGAAGAAAGACTAAGGTTATAAAAAAATAAAAGAAAGAGAGAAGATGTAGACAGACAACATAAGAAAATCATATCGCCATTTCTAAAATAAAATAAAAACAGGATGAATCAGTGAAAGGGATTGAGACAAACAAAGAATTAGCCGCAATTGGTATTTATCTGCTAATTTATTTTGTTTGTAAATAATATTGATCTCTGAAAAGAACGAATTCCAACTTATGATGAATTCTATACACTATTAATAGATCACAGTCAAGTGTGAAAAATTCCAACTTATGGCAGTAATATTCTATTCAGTTAAAGTATACGCTAATTAATCAGAAGTACAAAATTCAAAGACACGTATACACATATATACCCATGAAATTCTGATTCTATGTAGTGTTATAATAATAAAGTCATATATAGTGTTAGTGTGTGTGTAGAGTTAGCGAAAAAACAGAGAAAGAATTTGAAGAGTCATAACTCGTAACATTACGAGGAAATTGCTTGTTGGTTTCACGTGACCTTCATAAGAGGCTTTTGAGTTTTGAAGCATAAAAAATACTGACGAGGAGGCTCAATCTGATGAGTGTAGAAATTTTGAGCACATACTTGTCAAGAAGACAGATTTTGTTAGGTGCGAATTCCTTTTTCGGCGAAACTACAATTATTGTGTGCTTACAAAACATTACGCTTTATTATTATTAGTTCCAGAAAAGACAAACACGAGACGTGTTAAATGTTAATCACCGCGTCGTCACTATTCCAATTTCCACCATTCCATGTCTCTGTTTTTTTAGAATAGAAGAGTTGGAAAACTCTTCGCAGTCAAAATCATTCGAGGTTATTAAATCAATAATACTCTTCCTGCTCTATAGGAGCCCAGTCATTAATTTAAAGACATTAACAAAATTATTTAATGTTATTATTCATGAAAACACTTTTTGATTATTTGCTAAGGAAAATAATATGTAGTTGATTTTACACATGTAATTAATAAAAAATTATAAATTCAATAGATAAGGTGAAGTTTTAAGTTGAGAAAATGACAAATAAAGACTTCCAAATATCCAAAAGGACAAGGAACTCAAATTAATTTTCAAAAGGATAAGTAAATTAAAGAATTCAAATTTTCAAAAGAACAATTAAGGAACCACAAAATTGTTAATTGATATGTTTTAGTTGTTAATATGTACGTTCCAGTTATTAATTGTTCTTTTGAAAATTTGAGTTTCTTATTTGTCCTTTTGGACATTCGGAAGTCTTTATTTCTCATTTTCCCTTTGTTTAACACAGATTGAAAAATGAAGCACTGCAAATGAGTTGTGTGTTTGCCACATGAACTTCATAGGTTTCGTTTCCTGCTGTTTGTGGGGCTGGATTTGTAAATAAAGTGTATTAACCTTTATACTTATAGGTCGGGCCGGGTTTGGACGCGTACCATGTGGTCAGATGTATTATTATCTAAGGCTGAGATGTATTATTATCTAAGGCTGAGAGAGGCCCACACATTGTTATTGTCAATCTCAAGGGACGTATAGGAAAGAGCCCCTCCACTTTCAGTTGTCCTTTTCTAATGGGGGACATTGCTACCCATTCTATTACCTTTTCTTTTAATCCTAAAAAATTGAATAAGCTATTTTTAACAAATTGACATATTAATTAATACGCAATTATATAACCTAATAATCTATAACATATGTTACAATTAAATAGTCTCAATTTTTTCAAGAAATCAATTAGAAAGAATAGATTATATACTGCCCAAGGGGGCGTAGACCAGCTGGTAAGAAAGGGGAAGGTAAGACATTGCGTACCCACCGGGTCATGGCTTCAAACTCTTGGGAAGTCGTCACCTCCAAAATGGGGGAATGGATTAGTTGGTTTCCCGAACGGGGCCGGACACTGAAGGCTCTAACTAAAATAAAGAATATATTGTATACTATTATAATACCATATCCTCATACACAATATTGCTTTATTAACGTTTATAATTTCATACTCTGCCTTTTAATCTTTGAATAGATTGTATGTCTAGTATTTTTGTAAATCTATAGTGCACCGTATCCCTGTGTGGGTGTTTTATTTTTTTTTAGTCAGTAGTGTGGGTGTTTTATTTAAGAAAAGTGTGATTGATGAATAAAATTTTCTCTCTTAGTATATATCATCAATAATGCACAATTAAGAAAACTCGGTCATAATTTTAGTTAGTATAGAAGCATTGTTGCATGTGCTCATTTCATTCCAATTCATTGATTGACAAATAAATATCTTAGTCAGATAAGTATGATTTTATATGTGCTGAACATACCTTTTCCGAAATGTTAGGTTATCTCTGGATTTTATTTTTAATTAAACATCTCATATTAATTAAAAGATATAGGAAATAGGAGGGTATATGAAAACACAAAAAAGTCCCTATCAAACATAGCCGGATCCCTTCCGTCTGATAATCCTACAGAAAGTGAAAACAGACAAGGCACATACCTTATTCTAAGTTGAAAAGGATCCTCAAGGTGTGGATTACGCCATTTAGCCTAAAGGTGCCAAGTTCGAACCCCCGGGAAGTCAGTCACCCCGTTTACGGGAATCCCGGCTGGCGACTCCGGATTAGTCTGCACCCGAAGGGTGTGGGACATCGGGGGAAGCAATTCAAAAAAAAAAAAAAAGAAAAGAGCACTTGAAGTAGATCGATATAAAAAAAATATAAAAGAGACAATCAAAATTATTTGTGACTAATAATTATATGAAAAAATGGCAGAGTAATTCCAGTTGAGTTTCCTGTTTTCAATCCTGCATCGCTATCAACCCCCAAATTAAATAAATATATAGATTGCTTTGAAGGGCCAAACACGTACTTGATCCTTCCTAGAAGCAGATAACTTGACCAAAAAAATTCATATATGATGGGGGTATTCAACCCTATAAAGTGATAAAATAAAATGGCGAACGAGAAAATTATAAACGTCCGGATTAAATTGTGATTGTTCAATTTGCTTAACATATGCATATACCAATTACCATGTCCATTACTTTTTTCGATTTGATCATTGGTCAAATCTGAATCCAAGAGTTTGATTCTTTTTGTGTGATTTAATTATTGGCACGAATTCGCTGTAGATTCAACAAATAATTATGTTCAACGCTCGGATTTGAATTTCAAAGTAATCAAGGTTTGATAAATTCAAGCAAACTAAGACTGTACTACACATTGAACCGTTGCATTTTTTCTCTAGGCCAACATTTCAATTATTAGATTCGACTTGAGCCACCTAATTATCAAATATCTTTGCAGCATTAGCTTCGCTTAGATATGAGATATCTTTACAACCCTTGCTACCTATCCCAGATGTATCAAATAATTTAGTAGTTTATTTTGTTCTTAAATATATCAAATATATATATGATATCAATTTCTTTGATCTCCTGACTTAAGAATTAATTATGGGAAAATAATAGAAAAATATCTTTTGAATTTCAAAATCCTAGACGTGAGATATTAACCAGTTGAGTATATATAGACACTAATAGTTAAATTTATATATTATCATCAACTTCAAATAACTTATATGAAAATTTGAAATTCAAAGGTATTTTAATTTTCTATTTCTTAAAATTTATTTCTTCAAACTATGCTTATTTTGGTTGCTCATATGAAGGATTTTGAATGAATGAATAATTTTAATATATATTATTAAAGAAAGTGTTTAAAAATATTAACACACATTTCTTACCAAATAAATAATTTAAGTAGTTGAGTATTTTTAAGGATTATCAGTTCATCAGCATGATGCTCTCCAAAAAATCATAGTCCCTTGACTCCTAATTATAAGATCACTTTAACTTTTTCGGAGAAATCAAGGAAAATAGTTATATACTTATATTAGTTAATACTCCCTCCGGTCCTAAATATAAGACCTAATTGACTTTTTTGAAAAATCCTAAAAAACAGCAAAATAAGTTAATTATAAATTGATTTACCTAATTTTTACCTTTAAACTAGTTTATTTTACTTATAAACTAATGGATAATCTAAAAATATATCAAATATGTCATGATTTAATAGACTATTTTGCAACCTTAACTTCTCCAAAAAAAAGCTATCTAGGTCCTATATTTAGGACCGGAGGTAGTATTACCTAATATTCCAAAAATAACCACAAATTAATTTAAAAGACACATACTAGACCCAAAGATTCTAAAGTATACATAGGGGTATTTCGATAAACATAGACAAATAAAAGAGACAAAGTGGATAACTATTTTATAATTAGAACCAAATTAAATCTTGAAAGTTCTCTTATACTTAGGATAAGAGAGAATAGTAAAATGTGGAATAAGACATAATATGATCTGAATCTATAATACAAGTTGAAAAAAAAATCTGAATCTATATTTAAGATCTTGTAGGTCCTGCAGGTCAGGTCCGTAAAAGCAAGCCATAAATATAGTAGTTATATACTCCCTCCATTTCTAAATATAAGACCTAGTTAGAGAGAAAATTTTGGTCCTAAATATAAGACCCAATCACAATTTTTATCACTTTTTTTTCCAAAATTGCCCTCCTAAACAATTTAGGGAAATCTATGTCTTCTCCGATGAGATGGTTCTCAAGGTTCGAAAGAAAACTGATTCCCACTCTAAATGACGTCGCTGGCACCACCACTTCTAAGATTCATGTTCCTCCTCTTCCTTATCCAACTCCTCCAGGCTTGTGCTTTAATTTATTTGTTTCGTATCCAGGTCCGTACATACTTATTTCTTCTTCTCTCGCCATTCCCTATTTATCTATTCAGCCTCAAGGTTATTTAGCTCATTCATTTCTGTTCTGACAGATAAGATGTGTGATATATATTGCACAGTATATTTCCGCTGATAAATTTGTTCGAATCTGTGTTGGCAATTGAGAGAATTTTAGGAGCTTGCTGATCTAGCGGTCATGGCGGAGATGCTGAGGCTTGGGTGCTAAGGGAGAGGTTACGACGGCCAGGTGGAGGAAGTGCGCCGAAGGGAGGCGGTGGTTCCATATGAAGTGACGGTGAAGGAGATGCATAGTGAAGATGAAGATGAAACCAAATTAATAATTTTTTAAAGAGGGGTATTATTGGAAAAATACTTAAAATAACTACTTCCTTAATCTCTCCAAATTTTGGTAATTAGGTCTTAATTTTAGGACGGGAGGGAGTACTATGTTCATGTAGAGAGAGGGAGAGAGGGGAGAGAGAGAGAGAGAGGTTGACTTAAAGGGAGCTTTTGACGTCAAAGTCTTTACATCACACAAACGCATCTACACCACAACGCTGTCTTAGCTACCTCCCTGGTTGTTTCCTCCAACATTCCAAGAACCTTCTTATCGTTTTCCTTCTCATTATTTATTTTTTTAAAAATATTAAATCTAATTTAATTAAAGCCTACAATTCTCCAATAGCGTATATATATATAAGAGAATCAAACCCCTCCTGCTTCAACCGCAAGCCCCCTTGCACCACCCCTTCCACATAGATCCTCTGATCTTATAATTTCTCCGTCTATCCCTGAAGAATATACTGAATCAAGAAAATGGCTGCTAAAAGATATCTCCATGATGATCCTGATGCTGACCCAAACAACCAAAGCGATAAACGCATGAGACCCACTCGCCCTTCTTTTGCTTCGTATGTACAATACCTTAGCTTCTCCATCTTCTCCATATATACTTTCATATCAAATTAAACTCTTCTATTTTTCTTCTTTCTCAAAATTAATTAATCATATATGTATATATGTGTGACAGGATTATTGGAGAAGTAGTCATGGTGAAGAACATGCAGAACCTTTTCTCCGCCTTGGAGCCTTTGCTTAGAAGAGTCGTAAGTTTTCTATCATCAAATTAAATAACTTATTTTAATCACAACATATATTATTAATTTCAAATTTATATACCAGATTACTTAATTATAGCATATGTTATTGATCAGGTGACTGAAGAGGTGGAACGAGCGATGAGGCATTGTGTTCCACGATCCATGAATCGATCTCCTTCATTGAGAATCGAGGCATTTGAACAATCACAAGCAACAACCTATCAATTTATGTTCAACAAGAAGCTATCACTTCCCATATTCACTGGAACTAGGATCCTAGACAATGATGGGAACCCTATTCAAGTGATACTTTTCGAGGAGAACGGGGATCAATTGGTAAGAACAAGTCTTTCTCAACCCATCAAGCTCGAACTTGTGGTCCTCGACGGAGACTTCCCGGCCGGCGACAAGGACACGTGGACCACCGAGGAGTTTGAGAGGCACATATTGAAGGAAAGAGCCGGGAAAAGGCCTTTACTCACTGGGGACTTGAACCTTACCATGAGGGATGGAATTGCACCCATTGGTGAAATTGAGTTCACTGACAATTCTAGCTGGATTCGTAGCCGGAAGTTCCGAGTTGCCGTCCGAGTTGCTCCGGGGAGTAATGCCGGTGTTCGGATTCGTGAAGGCATGACTCAGGCCTTTGTAGTCAAGGATCACCGTGGAGAATGTGAGTATTGTATTTTTCTAAGTATATTTCAATTATCAAAATAACTTAGTTGACGCACACTTTTTAATTAACCATAGTAAACTCTTAACTTAATTAGCGGGCTTTTAGTTTAAGCATCTTGGTCTTGCGTATATAGCATTTTGTAGAATTGAAGCATGGTTTATAATTAAGATTTGACCTGAGCTTGGTGGGTTCAAATCAATTTTTTATATTAGCATCAGTTATTTGATTTACAAGTGTCATTTTTTTTAGTGTAGTTGTTGATAATCATATAAAAAACCCAGTTTTTGAACCAGCCTCTTCTTTTATAAATAGTATATACATATACATTGATCTGGTCGCAAGAAGAAGACTTATTAGATGTTTCACACATGCACACACACACAACTACTATATATATAAAACTTTACATCTTTTATATTAATTTTGATGACTCACCCATATCATTCCGGGTAGCACGCCAGAAAAAGCAGCTAGGCAATAAAAAGATAAAGAAAAGATGATGAACTTTACTAGAATATTGCTTGATTTATTTGCACATAATCTCTATGTGTTAGGGGAGAGGTTTCACAGACACGCTTAACTTTAACATCATAACACAATATAATAAATTATTTTTTTACCATCTATAAACAAAATACCAAGTTAGTGATAATTTTGGGAAGCTCATCAAACTACAAACACACACGCATTTTTTATAAAGGAAATTTTGAATGGTATTTAATATTTTTATATATACAACAACCAATAAATATTTACAAGTAAAATTTTGATGTCACGATCTAAATTCAAAAAATCATATTATAAGTGTGTGTGTCCACCCCCACTTTATAATTCTGCACAGTGCACTGGATAAGTCCATATTGTGAATATATTGGACATCCCTTTCATCCTTTCCAGCAAGACAACTGTCTGTCTGCATTTTACCTTTTCACCTCATTTAATTTTTTATTCTATCCATAGTTTGTTCTAACTTCTAACCATCTTTTTAAAAGACCATACATTGCTAGAAAACAAGAAAGTGACAGAGCTTTATCTTCTTGGTCAAAACAAAAACACAGCTAACTTATATAAAGAAACTTTTAATTTTGCCAACAACCCTAGCATACGGATATGGTCCCACCAATGCAAAACTTTTTAAAACTTCTGCTGTTATATAATACCATGAATATTTTTATTCACCTATACATAGTTATTACATATATACTTATATAGATTATATTATTTAACTAACATGAACAAAATGTATGTGAAGTGTACAAGAAACATCACCCACCAATGTTGCACGATGAAGTGTGGCGTCTGGAGAAGATTGGGAAAGATGGATCTTTCCACAAGAAGTTATCATCTGAGCGTATTAACACTGTTCAGGACTTTCTCAAGTTATTAACTGTTGATTCTCAGAAGCTCAGAAAGGTACATATTTTTTTTTTTGGATACAGGAAAGCTACATATTGATATTATATACACGATGTTAATTTATTTATAGAAAAATATTACGGAATATTTGTATGGGCATTAAATCATGCAAACTTAATTATTTAATTATAATTGCAGATTCTGGGGATAGGGATGTCCGAGAAAATGTGGGAAGTGGCAGTGAAGCACGCAAGGACCTGTGAGATGGGGACAAAACTCTATATGTACCGTGGGCCCCACTTTGCACTCTATTTGAACCCAATCTGCCAGCTCATCAAAGCTGACATGGAGGGCCACACCTTCTTGGGCAAGGATATTACCAATAATTTTAATAGGGTATACACAATTTCCTTACTAATTATTCAGATGATATGGCTTTTTTTCTATTCAATTAATTGATTAGATTGAAAACAATGTCGTTACCTTAATTTGCAGAATTACATAGAGAAATTGATGAAGGAGGCATATGCGAGGTGGCATTGCTTGGAAGAAATTGATGGATTTATGGGGAGTAACATAGCTCTACTAACCCAAGGTTTGTTTACTAACTCAATTTGCTGTGTATTATTATAAATGTCGAATTTTTCCCTAATGAATTGCATTGATAAATTTGAATTCAATAAATGAACAGGGGACAGCATGGAGGAAATGGCAAACAACAGCAACAATGAAGCTATGGGATATGATGGAGGGGTGGATTTCTTTGGAGATAGCTACACAACAAATAATAATAATGTTCAAATGGGAGGAAGCAATGAATGGCCTCTGAATAATGTTGAAGCATTCTCAGCAATATCCTACGTGAATGCTGCAGTGTCTTATAATAACTTCTCAGAGACACATTCTGATGGCAACATAACACCCTCTGCTTCTCTCATGGATGCTGCTGCTACTTCCAGATGGCATTTATAATAATACATCTGTACATATATGTATGTATAATACAATTTAGGACTTTACCACTTAGCTTATTAAGTAAGTTAGCCTTTAATCTCAAATTTCAAGTGTTTTAGCCCTTCAAAACAATGTGTTTCCTAAGCATCTCAGTGCTTGGATTGGGCTTTGTTGTGTTACTTTATAGGGAATAGTTTAGGTATGTTGTGCTAAGCCCATTTTTAAAAAAGGTGTTGTGAATCATGGGCCTGGCCTGTCCTTCAATATGGCAAACCTTGCCCCTTAATGGGCCAGTGTTGCTCTTGTCTATTCAATGTTTAACTAGTCAAATAGACACAGTGTCATGTAACTGCTAGCTTGATTTCTGCAACGTGATGTTTCTTTTCTTCCTGATCTCGTTTCAGCTTAGGTATTTCTTTCTGGCATGGTTTCGTTTGTTAGCGCTGAATCCAGTAAAAGACTAAAAGAGCCTAACAATCTGATACCTGATTGATCATCATTCATCATCCCTTTTTAATGTTAATAACAAACTGTTTTTTATTTGTAGTCAATGATATTTTTATTTTTCAATGATGTGGAAATTCACATGAACTTTCAAACTTTTCGAGAAGATTAGATGACAACCGTACATCAAACCTCTAGTTTGAAACTTAAAGAATTTCAACTGAAATGAGGGTAAATTTAACATATCAAATACATTGACTCTCTTAAAGACGTTAATCCACTTCATATTCCAAATTTATAATTTTTCTAAAGTATCTCAATTGGTTATATATATCACAAATTTTCAATGAGTTTTTGTCAAAAGGTAGTTCCAATATATATGATTAAAGGGGAACACATATTTTTATAAATAACCAATTCAAACATTTGTTCGATGTTTATATTTTGATTATCTAACATATATATTAAAAATGGAAAGTAGTACTTATTCTTGATATATGACTTTTTTAGGGAGTTGTTCTTAGTAAAAAAATTGAACCTAGTTTTATTTGTGTCTATTTTTTCTCTTTACTCCTTTGATACTCCCACGATAAAAATCAAATAAAGGATGTCGGAAGGGGAAGGGATTGGGGATAATGATTATGACATTTGTTAGAAAACCATGTTATATAATTAGTTAAATAATTAATATTTTAAATTTAATCAAATTAGATAATTTATTATGCCTAGGGAATGACTTCCTTTCGGTGAATTGACATATCTATATAAGAATGTTATAAAATTAGATCCAACCCTATAATCAAATTATCAAACTCTTTGTTGTATAGTATAGGCCATCATGCCATATTCATGACGATCAACCTATAACCTTGGATAGTGCCTCTCTAATGAATTTAAATGTTCTCTAACTATAAACATAATAACCTTGGATAGAGCCCCTCTAGTTTCTTGCAGATTGCAGGTATATTCGAATGAAAGACAGTGACATTGTTTCAATGGATATCAGCTGGATTTCAAAAATCTTCCATAAGAAAGACAGTAATCTTCAATGAAAGACAGTAATCATATTACTTTTTAATGTTTAATTTCTTTTTATAATGTAATACTCTGTTATTTTCAATATATGATTTTCTTTCATCAGAAAAAATCCTCATAAAATAAACACATTATATTTAGCTTAAGAGGATAGGTGCAATATGAATATACGATAAGTTTGAAACCAACAAATTATTCAATATTTTGAAAAAAATTACTCCATCCAGTCTTAACATAAGATCCTTTTGACTTTTTTGGAAGTTAAGAAAAAAAAATTAGATCAATAAATAATAAAACATGTGACATGTAATTAGATGATATGTTAGTTCATAAGTAGAGTAAATTAGTTTTGAAAAAAAAGTAACTATACACAATCTAAATTTATTAATTTAACATCTTTAATTTCTCTTAACTAGTTAAAATGATCATATAATTAAGACGACACAGAGTATTTAATATGAAAACAAACTATTTGATTTTTTTTTTTAAATTAAGTGGGAGAAGAATTCAATCATCAAGGTACTCCCTCCGGTCCTAATTATAAGTCACCAACTACCAATTTCTCACATACCAAGGAATAGTAGTTGAGTGTTAAAATTCATGTTTACTTTTCCACTTTTTCCAACTTCACCCTTCATTAAATGATATGTTTCACATTTTCAACTTTGAATCTTCATTAATGACAGGGGTAAAGTGAGAAAAAAACATTTAATGCGGCGGTTAGTGACTTATATCAAGGACCAAAAATTAGAGGTAGGTGGCGACTTATAATAAGGACCGGAGGGAGTACTATTGTACTGGAAAGTCAATTCTCACACTATAACTCTTCGTGTTGTTCAAGGCTAACCTTCACCAAAATCATCACACATTTCAATTTTCAACATACGCGTATCATTTTGGAAAATCCTAAAATATGCCCAACTTATATAAAAGGACAATCGGATACATTGAATTTTTGAAAGGAAAGAATGAAAGATACATGAATTGGACTATTTTATTTTCATAAGTTTGAAGGAAATGAAAAATATACTTTTCTGTGAGTTTAAAAATCTACCAATTTTGTATAAGGGTTTAACAATGTTTAGTTACTTTATTTTATTAAATCTATTTTCTAACTCCCTAAACCCATATATAGAGTATTTTTTGGGTCAAATATAGATTTTTTTGACAAAAAAAACTCTATATATGAGTTTACCGATTTTTTATTTGTGTTTACCAACTTCACATGGTCATTTATACATTCTATTTTTTGAAGTGCATTTTGGTTTTTCTTTGAATTTCACAAAAGGCATATTGGTCGATCAATGTTACTGTTCTTTCAGAATTTGAGTGCTCCTAAATGCCCTTTTTTTTGTTTTTCCTATTATTTAAATTGATATCAATGACTTTGGCCTTTGGATCTTGTTAAAATTTAGATCAAATGGATTTTATAGTCTTCGAAAATAAAATTCAAGTTTCCATTTCAAACTTGCAAATATGCCTAGAATTGAGAACACACGCGTACATCCACTACCAGCGTAAACTAAACGCTCTTTGACAGTTTTTATGCATAGTTTTGCTAGCATACCTACTCTTGTTTGAATTTTCATAATTCTAAATAAAAAAATATGAAACATCTACATATAATAAATGAAAAAAATTGATACAAAGCTAGTAAAAAAGAAGAGGTGATACAATCCTAAATATAAGATTATTCTAACTTTTTTTGGAAGTTTAAAATTAAATTAAACCACAATATAATGACATATGTCTTATATAATCAAATAATATGTTCCTTTACGACTAAAATGAATTACTTTTGTTTAACTAAAAAAAGAATAAATTAGTTTTGAGGAAAAAGATAACTATAGTCATTCAAAGTGATTAAATTTTACATTTTTAAATGTTTTAAAAAATTCAAAGTGATTTTATAATAAAAAGAGTACCAGTTGTTAATTAGCAAGTTCCATTACTATTTAAGTAACCTCCACTCAAATTGAAAAGTCTAAAATCAGAGCACCTTCACATAATCTATTATAATAGTATGATCCACACCCAATAACATCGTCAGTATATCACCATCTGTTCAGCATCTTCGGAGCGTGTGAACATCAAGACTCGATAATCAAAATGAATGAAGAAATTTCGACGTTGTTGCCTCAGTCTTCAAGATCATCATCACATAAAATATATAGTCCCTTGTCCCTCCTCCAAGAACTCAATTTTCTCCAACAACATAAAATATCACAACCATATCAAAAGAAACTCAAATACGAAAAGAATCATCCTGATATCATTCCTACAAGAAAGAAAAACAGAAACATTCCCTCATGATGCTTAAAGTCTCATGCTTTTTTCTTCCCATGTTTTTCTCCTTCATCCATATTTACTCTGCTACTAATTCATCTTCATCATTCACAACTTGTCCCACCTATAGTTGTGATGATGGGCTCAAAATTAGATACCCTTTTTGGCTCTCATCACAAGGCTCCACTTCTGATTATCAGTACTGTGGTTACCAAGAATTTGGCCTTCTATGTGCACATGGCCACCCCATCCTCCCAATAATTGGGAAATATTATTATGTCACAAACATAGACTATGATAGTCACACCCTTCACCTTGTTGATTATGATACTTTGAACCAAACATGTCCAAGGGCACTTCACAGTGTTCCATTGGGAAGCTTACCTCTTTCTCACTCCCCTTTGAATTTCAACCTTAGCTTTCATTACAATTGTAGTTCTTATCCCTCTGATGCATCACCTATAGGATGTTTAACAAGTGGTTTGAATGAGTCCTTTGTGTTTGTGGAGGGGAATGAGACTGTGAGGGGTTTTGATTGGTCAAGGAGTTGTGAAATTAGTGTTACAGTGACTGTGATGAAGGAATATATTACAAGTGATGGGTTGATGAATGAGTATAAAGAGGCCATGAATAAAGGGTTTGTGCTTGACTGGAAAACATCCAAAAGTTGTGTTGAGTGTGAGGCTTCTGGTGGGCTTTGTGGTTATAGTAATACAAAAAAGGAGGTCTTGTGCTTCTGCAATGATGGCAACATACAAAGCAATAGCTGCTCAGGTATGTAACAAATTTCACAACTATATATATATATATATATATATATATATATATATATATATATAATAGATGTATTAATAAAAACATGATTAAGTACTCTTTACATTATGCCTGAATTCGTTAGTAACTACATAATCTTAAGAGCCGTTGATTCTTGTTTTGTTAATGAGTTTTATGTTTTGTTTGGTGACAGGGAAACGCAGAATCCTTTTGTCAAAGCTAATTATTGGTAAGACATCTCTCGATGTGCATGTGTATCGTTTCTTGTCATTTTCTTCTTAGAATATTGTTAGTAAGGGAATGTCTTGTGGTAATGTTAGAAGCATGCTAAAGTAAAGATCAGGAAACACTTGTAAGTAAGGGAATGAGGCTTGTTAGGTAGAAATTTAAATCTTGCTCCCGAAATCTTTCTATCTTATGAGGATTAATGGAGGTTAAGCAATATTACAAACTATCATTGTATAATCTGAGAAACATGCCTAATGTACCCACTACAACAATTTTCATTGGTGAGTGAAGTCCTGATTCTCCAGTATGTCCCATAAGGGGATTCAAGATATGTTTACCATCAAATTATGTCATTTGTATTTCTTCTGGCAGGTTTAATAGCTGCAGGAGTCGGATCTTTGCTGATATGCATAATTATCTTCTTCACAAGACGAAAACTATCATCAATCATACCAGGAGATATTTGGAAGATGAAACAGAAAGATGAAAATATGGAATCCTTCATCAGAAATCATGGGCCTCTAACTATAAAAAGATACACATTTTCAGAAATCAAGAAAATGACCAACTCGTTTGAAGTCAAATTGGGAGAAGGAGGTTATGGTATTGTATACAAAGGAAGTCTAGTCAACAACTGTACAGTGGCTGTGAAGGTATTGAATGCATCCAAAGCGAATGATAGAGAGTTTATTAATGAGGTTGTGAGTATTAGTAGGACTTCACATGTAAATATTGTCACCCTCCTTGGTTTTTGTCTTGAAGGCAGCAAAAAAGCGCTTATATATGAACTAATGCCTAATGGTTCACTTGAAAAGTTCATATGCAAGAGGAATTCTGAGCCAAATTATCCACCCTTGAGTTGGGAAAAACTACTCCAAATTGCTGAGGGGATAGCCAAAGGACTTGAGTATTTGCATAGCGGTTGCAGCACTCGAATTGTGCATTTCGACATTAAACCCAGTAATATCCTTTTAGATAAAAACTTTTGTCCAAAAATATCAGATTTTGGATTGGCTAAACTTTGCTCTAAAACCCATAGTATTGTCTCAATGCTCGACACAAGGGGAACATATGGGTATATTGCTCCTGAAGTATGGAATAGAAACTTTGGAGGAGTGTCCCACAAGTCAGATGTGTATAGCTATGGAATGTTGATTTTGGAGATGGTAGGAGGAAGACAAAATATTGGTAGAGAAATGAGCGATTTAAGTGATACATATTTGCCTAATTTGGTATACAAGCAAATTGAGTTAGACAAGAGTATGACACAAGATGATATGAGCATAGAGGAAAGTGAAATTGCAAAGAAGATGATGGTGGTGGGAATATGGTGCATTCAACCTATGCCATCAGATAGGCCTCCCATGAATAGAGTGATTGAGATGTTGGAAGGGAGGTTGGATCAACTATCAATACCACCAAAGCCTTTCATATATCCACCTATAATTCCAACAACCGTAGAGGACAATTGTGCTCCAAATGGTGTTCTTTCATTTTCAGCTGATTATCGATGTGGGAGATAGAATTCCTCCTTTGTAAATTATTTTTGTTAAAAAGACATAATGTTGTAAACACCATAAGCTTAACAATGGAGCTAAAGAAATGTAGGTAAAATGTGTATTTATTATATATGTATCATAGATACAAAATTTGTAGCTTGAATTTCAAGACTGACTTGCAGTCATCAAGTGAAGAGTATAACACATGGTTACCAACACATAGTTAGTTGGTCTTGTGACGTAAAGCCTTGTTAAAGTTTTTCAAGAGTCTCAAGTCCTATAAGAGACAATTGTGTCGAGAGGAGAAACCACAACCTTAACATTAAAATAATCAATTGTTCAGATATATGGTAATAAAATTTATATTAGGCATTGATTTCTAGCTAATATATATACCAAGGTATCAAACCCGGACCAACATCTAGACCAGACAAGAAAGTGGATTAAGGGTTAGTGGATTAGTTCGTAACCAACTCGAGAATTAAACAAAATAATTCAAATTTATTAATTTACCATTATACCATCCAAATATTGAATATATAAATTTAGTACATTCAACTACTAACAAAATAATGGAGTATGTATTTATCCAATATTTGTTATGATTTCTTTGAAATATTTCTGGTTTATTGACATTAGAGTCAGTAATAATTTAAGGTTCATTGGAATATAATTTAAAATAGATAAGTGTTAACAAAATATTCTTATAAACTTTTTTTTCCACTAAACTAATAGTTATCAACATTAAATTTATCATTAAAACTTAAATAACACAAGTTATCTAAATTTTGACATTAATTATTTACAAAATGTAATACTATTTAAATTCCATTTATATGTCTTTTTAATTACGTTCATCCTAATGTTCAAATTCCATCATTGCTAACTTTTAGTTTTGAAAGAGATGAAGAATGCTAAAATTAACATGAAATTTTCCTATGCGTGATGACGAAGTTTTGTCTTATTTTACTGAATTTATTCTCTGTGACTTCAAAATTGTTTATATTTTATAATGTGGTAAAAACTATTTTTTATACCAGTAGGGTCAGTTTATGATTCAAGTTTCAAAGACCACTTATAAATGCCAACCAGCTATATCCTCACATTAATAATGTTATTATTTGAATTCACAATCCTTAGATTTTAAATTGAGTGCTTACTAATTTGAACAATCTTTATTGCAATAAAAATGTAGCCCAGCAGCTAAAATGGACTACTAAATTGGGGCTTTGTGTCAAGTGTTTTACCCTTCAAAATCTACTTCCTATTGTTGTTAGGTAAGCCCATTTTTAAAGTGGTGTTCTCTATCACGTGCCTGGCCAGCTCTTCAATATGGTCAACCTTGCTCTCAATAGATACACTCATCCACATCCTGTCATATAACGATTTTTTTTTTTGTTTTCTTAAAGGGTATCTCAACCCTCGTGTCAAGTGGGACTAATCCCTCACTATTCTAAAATCCCATATAGGGGTTGGTAGCTTAGCTGACTTGTGAACAAAATTTTATTTATCCTTTTGGGGGCGTCTTTTCCATTACAAAAAGATGTTCATTCAGCAATAGTTTCAACTTCAAATTGCTATTATTAGTATAATCCAGTCGAGTTATTGTAAACTGTTCATTATATGTATTCAACAAAAGGTGTTAAAATAGTAGGGATGAGTATTATTCCTCAGTGTGCTTTAGGGGTTCTTGTATGATGTACATGTAATATGTTGAGCCTCTCTATTGTTTCAGATTTAAATTTTAATACTCATAAATAAAAAAAACTTCAATATGTTCGTTCATATGTCATGCAATGCTGAACAGTTAGACTCCTAAATAACAATGTGTGTAAATTCAATGGATACAATTTCCAATTCACAAAGTAATATGTAGTCCATATAATTCTCATTGCATTAAGAAATTTCCAGATAAGGAAATGGACAATGGCAGAGGGATGAAGAAATAATGTAATCATATAGAGCATATGGAATTCATTTCACACTTCAAATCTTTTGTCTCATTACATTGACGCGTCTTCCTCCAGATGTTTTTTGAAAAGTTATTCATGTTTTCCACTTAAACCTTCAAATATGCCTAGAACTGGAAACATATATGACCACTGTCAAAATACACATCGTTTTCCCCAATTTGATGCTATTTTTAGCATACATGTTTATCTTCATTTGTTCAGCAACTTATGAAACGCGTGAAGATCAAGACTTGAAATGAAGGAAGAAATTTCTAGACTTTTGCCTTCCTCTTCAAGGGAACTTAATCTTATTCTGCTTCTTTAATAGCATAGAACTTGGTAGCTATTAAAAAGGCTCAACATATTCACCATCTTTGTGGATAACACTGAGAGAAACATTTTCACTGATAGATAATGCTGAAACTAGCCTGCTTTCTTCTTTCTCTGTTTACTTTATTCTCTCTAGTCTGTCCCGCCCATAGACATGCCCATGGACACCAAATGAGGTCCCCTTTCTGGCTCTCACACACCCTTAACATTGTTGATTATGATATTTTGTACCACACATGTCCAAGGACACATCACAAATTTTCATATTATCACCCCCACTTAAAATTGTCCTTAGAAAATTCCTCAGGTTTCAAATTGTATGAAAATGCTAGTATTAGACAAGCAAAGAGCTTATTAACATTGAAGGATCTGACAAAGTGCGATAGTTCCAATGGGATTTGTGCCTGCAGTAATGCCCAAAATCACTTCTGTCTCTGCAAGAAGGAAATTGTACGCTTGTCAGGTTTGTTAGCTAGCAAGCTGCATCATGTGTTGACACAACCTATTGCTGTTTGAAGTATACCAACAACTAGTTGGTGGAATACTTTCATTGAAAGAAACCTGTATAACAGATTAGACTCTTCTATTCATCATTTGTGAATAGTTTGATTACACGCATATAAATGCATATTTATTTTTATTCGATGTATAGACATAAATAGAAACATGCTTCATTAATCTTACACTATGCTTGCATTAGTCAGTAACTATTTGTTGACTTCAGGTCTATAATGAATAATCCATTTAAATCACAAGACTTTATCTTCGATTTTTGGTTTGCTAATAAAATATATAATTTGATTGGTGACAGGGAGGAGACAGGAAGTTGGGTCAAAGCTAATTATTGGTAAGATATCTCTTGATGTGTGTCTGTGTATGTATCTGTGTTTTGCGTCCTTTCTTACCATTTTGTTTTATCGTACAAAGTAAAAGAAAGGTGTTGTCATTATATGACACACACACATTCATGTGTTTATATTTTTAGAAACCTGATTCATTACTCTTAAAACTATGCTTGCATTAGTCAGTAATTATTTGTTGACTTTAGGTGTTTAATGACTAATTCATTTAAATCACAGACTTTATCTTCAGTTTTTGGTTTGTTGATGAAATAAATGGTTTGATTGGTGACAGGCAGACAGAGACTTCGATCAAAGCTAATTATTGGTAAGATATCTCTTGATGTGTGTTTGTGTTTTTTGTCCTTTCTTGCCATTTTGTTTTTTCGTACCAAGTAAACGAAAGGTGTTGTTATTATATGGCACACAGACATATTCATGTTTTTATATTTTTAGAAACATGCTTCATTAATCTTCACACTATGCTTGCATTAGTCTGTAACTATTTGTTGACTTTAGGTCTATATTGACTAATACATTGACATATATATCTTCGATTTTTTGCTTTGTTGATGAAATATGTGGTTTGATTGGTGACAGGGAGACCAGGAGTTCGGTCAAAGCTAATTATTGGTAAGATATCTCTTGATGTGTGTATCTTGTTTTGTGTCCTTTCTTGCCATTATGTTTTTTCGTACTAAGTAAAAGAAAGGTGTTGTCATTATATGACACACACACACACACACACAATCATGTGTTTATATTTTCAGAAACATGCTAAACTAGAGAATTAGAAAAGTTCAAGTATCGGTAGCCATTGAAAGCAGAATTTAGTGGTCATATGAGAGAAAGACTTGTCAAGTACAAATTTTAATATAGTAATATCTTTCTGGCTATAAAGATTAATATTAATGGAAGTTAAACAATATAATCTATCATTTTCAACATGACCTGAAGAATAAGTCTAATGTGCAATTATTCCTTACAACATGTCTTTTCCATTACTAGAGTGAGGTCCTGATTCTCTAGTCTCTCCCTTAAGGAACTTCAAAATATGTTCTCCATCACCTGAATTCTCTTCTATTTCTGCTTACAGGTTCAATAGTTGCAGGAGTGGTAGCTCTGCTGATATGCATCATTATCTTCTTTACAAGAAGAAAGATACCACTTATTATCTCAACACATTTTTGGAAGATGAAAAAGAATGATGAAGACATTGAATCCTTCTTAAGAGATAACTGGCATCCAACTATAAATAGGTATACATTTTCAGAAATCAGGAAAATGACCAACTCTTTTGAAGTCAAGTTAGGAGAAGGCGGTTATGGTAATGTGTTCAAAGGAAGTATAGCCAACAACTGTCCAGTGGCTGTGAAGGTATTGAAAGATTCTAAAAGAAATAATGAAGAATTTATCAATGAGGTTATGAGCATTAGTAAGACTTCACATGTTAATGTCATCACCCTCCTTGGTTTTTGTGTTGAAGGCAGCAAAAAAGCACTCATATATGAACTTATGCCCAATGGTTCACTTGAAAAGTTCATATGCAAGAGGGATGTAGAGCCAACTTATCAACCCTTGAGTTTGCAAAAATTACTCCAAATTGCAAAAGGGATAGCTAAAGGACTTGAGTATTTGCATAACGGTTGCAACACTCAAATCCTGCATTTTGACATAAAGCCTAGCAACATTCTTTTAGATAAAAATCTCATCCCAAAAGATTTCAGATTTCGGGTTAGCTAAACTCTGCTCAAAAAGTCATACAATTGTCTCAATGCCCGATGCAAGAGGAACTGTTGGGTATATTGCTCCGGAAGTATGGAACAAAAACATTGGAGGAGTGTCACACAAGTCTGATGTGTATAGCTATGGAATTTTGCTTTTGGAAATGGTTGGAGGAAAACCAAACATCAATAGAGAAATGAGTGACCCAAGTGATATATATTTGCCTCATTTGGTATACAAGCATATTGAGTTAGACAAGAATACATCAGAACATGATGAAGCTGGTATGAGCAGTGAGGAATATGAGATTAAAAAGAAGATGATGGTGGTAGGATTATGGTGTGTACAGACAATGCCATCAGATAGACCTTCAATGAATAAAGTGATTGAGATGTTAGAAAGAAACTTGGATCAGCTCTCTGTACCACCAAAGCCTTCCATGTTTTCTCCTATAGCATCAAGAAATATTGGAGAGGAAAATTGTGGTTCTAATGGTGTTCTTTCGCTTTCTTCTGATTATCAATATGGTAGGTAGTATTAATTGCTCATGTATATCAAATCCTTCTTAATCCATAGTGTCTCTGTTAGCCAACGTAACTTCACAATATGTTACCTTTTCATTGCCTTTAAAGTTTGCCTACCTTAGTCTTTGACTTCAACATATTGACTTTATATAGCTATCAAGGCATTAAGTCCTTGTAAATTGTCAATTTTCCTTCATCCGTGTTTCATTAATGAAAATGTTTTTATATGGCTTGATATTGAATGCTATATAAACTCATGCCAAATGGTTTGCTTGAAAAGTTCATATACAAGAAATATATTCAGAGACAAATCCATTATCGAGTGGGGAAAAATGTAAATATAAACTGTTATTTAGTTTTTTGACTTAACGTAAATTTTATTACGATAAAACCTTTTCAAGTGCTTCTATTAAAATTTCAAGCGTTGAAAAGAAAAGGTTGTCATTAAATTTTGAAATATTAAATTTCATTTTCAAAATGATATGAATTGTTGTTAAAAAAATTTAATTTGAGATGTTAATGTTAAAAATTGGAAAACATTTCATTAGAAATTAATGGATGGAACTGAAATTGTATGTAAAATTAAAAGACCAGATATGTGTACTTTTGCCTCTAAACTGTAAACTATATTTTTATTGTCTTCAGGTGTATGTCAATATGAACTGAAAGTGTGATCCCCAAGTACAATATCATTACTTCAACTACTATATACATATACAGCATATAGAGCGCATTTGGCATTTGGTATTCATATAGAGCTATGGAGTCTTTAACTAACTACTTAAGTCATCTAAGGAATGCAAGAAAGCAATAAAAGATGAGTGTTTAAGAATATTAGTTACTAAACTAAACTATTATGTTTTTTGTATTTTTTATTTATGGAAAACAAGTAAAATGTGATGTGAATGATATGAAATAAGAGTGGGTCATTCAATGGAATTAGAAACCTTTCTAACTTCACTTATGGTTTGGAAGTTTATTAGTTCATGTTCAAAACGTTTAACCTTGAGAAATTACATCTAGTCTATAATTACCTAATTGATTAATAACATAGCACATGACTCATCATTCAATCGATCAACAAAGCAATCGTTAGAAACCAACTTGGCAATGAAAATTCATGATAAACATGGATAGAGACTTTAATTGGAAAACTTCAAACTATGAACCTAGTGTTCAAACACATATACCATCACATATGCATTCAATATATACTAATGTAAACACCCAATTTTTGCCGATCCCACAAAAATTATATAATAAAAATTTAAAAATAATGAGAAAATCATCTACTTAGAATCATCACTATTATGATTAGAAAAATGCATTTTAATTATTCACAAAAAAAATAAAAAATTTCATTGATTAGATATGATTAAGTGTAATTAATGTTGATTGGTAGTTCATCATTTCAAAACCAAACTTTGCAAAATAAAATCGATGGTTATTAATTATTATGAGTCATTAATGGGTGATTGATGAATAAAAATAAAAAAACGAAAAGAAAATTGCAACAAAATATGTTATCTTTGGTAATTAGGTCTTAGAATATGAACTTTATTAAAAAAACTAAATAAAATAAAATAAAAAAATTATTAAAAATTGTGTTTTTTGTCATCAGATTGATTAAAAATGAAAATCAATAAAATATGAGAGCGAGCTAATGAGGCAAACCCTAGTTGTTGCCTATAAAAGGGATAGTAGGAGCAACTTTGAAAGGATAATTTTTCTTTAGATACACACCTATTCTAATACTACAAGTTTTGGGGGAATAGGGAGGGAGTGAGCTAAGAGGTACCTTTATTTTGAAACCACTCCTCCTCCTTCTTTTCTTATGCCAATGAACCTCTTTTATGAGGTGGAGACATAAACAGCTTCTCACATCTCATTCGATCCAAAGTGAAATAATTATTTTAGACACAACATAGTGTCTTGTCACCTTGATAATATTTTGAAATAAAGTGTGAATTATTGTTTTTTGTGAACTCATGCTTGTATGATAGTGTTGTTTTTTTAATAAATTCTTTCACATGTTCGAATATCCTTCTTAGTGATTTTGCAATCTTGATTTGATATGTTTTGCAAAGAAGTTGATTCATGCTATAATCTTATGTTTTACTACTTGACCACCTTGCCATTTTCATTTTTGTCGCTTAAAGTCCATATGTTATCTTTGATGATATATGATTTGTCTTTCTTTGTTTTGATTTCATTTTAAAATTGTAAATCCTCTTTTATAAATAAAAAATCTAAAATTAGGTCACTTTTTACAAACATATTAAAAATGTTTTGAATGATTTTCATGCAGTGTAAGATTATCAATCTTCTCAGACGGAAAACCGATTGTTCTTCCATCTGAGATTATTTCCTCAGGAAATTCAATCCAAATTATTGTAAGAATATCTTTCCTAAATATAAATAAAAACATTTTTCAAAATAAAAAAGCAAAAACCAAAAAAAAAATTTCTCTTAAAATTTAAATAAACACTTTTCTGAAAAAACACAAACATAATGACACACATTTCTACTCCGAAATAATGAGTTTTGATCCCTTAAGAGTACATAGACCGTAGATAAAATCTTAGGTCAAATTCAACTATGTGAATATTTTATTTTGTGTGTAAATATATATTTTATGTAATTAAAATAAAACTAAAAGCCATATCATTTCAAATATTGACTTAGGTTTATCGTTGGTGTCGTGAGATGCCTAACATCTTCTCATGTGCAACCGACTCTTGAACCCTATTTGGTTTTTCAAAAACCAAATTATTTTAAAATATTTTACAAAATTATGCCTTTCAAAAATTTTGGTGGTGACTCCCCCTTTTATCTATTTTTTGGGCGCAACAACTAAAAGTTTAAGGGAGATATAAATGAAGTTAATGATTGCATGATATCAAGAAATAATCTTTGGGCTCATACAAATGATAGAAATATCTAAATTACATGCATAACCATAAAAACCACAGTAGCAAATTGTTCCATTACACATATAAACCAACACAAATTAAAATGCATATATGAATTGCACAAATTGAAACTAAATAACTCCTTGAAAAACTAAAAGTTCTCGTTGCTTTCATCCATTGAACCCCTCATAGAGGAATTAGCTGCTCATTGAACCAAGCACGAAAACATGATTAATGAATGTGGATTTCATGGAAGAGATGGTTGAAGGTTGAATTTGATGATGGATAGTAGATGTGAAGGTGAATGTTTGTGCTCCAATAGATGAGGGTTGAAAGGTATGGTGATGAATGAAGGACAAAAGAAAGATGAAGAGAATTAGGTGTTTGAGTGCAGTAAAAATGCTTAGAGAGTGGTAGAAGGGGTGTGATTTTCGTGCCTCTCCTTCCCTTTATGTAAAATTTGAGTGAGAAGCTTCAAGAACGTCAGAAATCCCCCAAATTGAGAGGTGAATTCGAATGACAATAGGTTGGGTTGTAAGATTTCCAAAAGAGAGTGAAATCTTTCCAAAATTGATAAAGATTGAATCTTATAAGGCAAGTTAATATTTTCTTGACCTTGGAATCCTTGGGGTAGTAGGAATGGGAATTTGGGAGGTTTTGGGAAGGTACCCAATTGATTTGAGGGCTAAACTACATCTTCTATGAAGTTGATATATCAGCCTTCGTGATGACCATTGGAAGCCACAACCTTTGAACCTCTAAAGGCAAGCAAAGGCCACCGGAAGCCATAACCTTCAACCTTTTTTGAGATTTCTTCAGTTTCACTCCTTCATCTTTCCTTTAGCTTCCTCTGATCCAATACTCTTTCTTTGCCCTTCATTGAAGAATTAGGATAACAATGAGGTATAAAAAGTTCAATAGCAATGAAAACACTGGTTAGTTGTCTTTATGCACAATTAAATATAGAAATGCAACTTAGTCTAACATTATGAACTCTAACTCTAAATACACTCCACTATAATACACCAAATCACATGATAATTCCTCATATTAGAGATATAAAACCTTATAAATATCATGCACTGCACAATCAATTGCATACCCCCTTAGTAATGAAATATACTATGTTAGGGTGCAATAGATGGTAATGAGGACTCATAAGGGGAGCAATGAAAGAACATTGTCAATTTTGATCATCATTACCATGGTAATACACATTACCATACTAAAGAGCAAACAAACACATTTTTTTCAGTAATGCAATCTATATTACCACTGCATGTTTATAATGTAATTGAACCAAACCGGTCATAAGCTTTTGAGTCTATTCTTAATGGCCGACAATTTCAGTTATAATATATATATACTTAATTTATGGTCAAATAAGGTGTATATTTTGTCCTTTTATAAAAAAATAAGGTGCATAGTTTTTATAATTGTAAGGACTAAGGAGTATTTTTAGACACATGGAATATGCAAGGAAAAGTTTCCCAAATAACAAGAGGTCACGCGTCCCTAATATGCTGTTACTTTTCCATCAAAAACGGGGAGTTTTGTCCCACCTCAACTAATTGAGTTTCTACCCAGCTCTGGTGATTTTTCTTTGATGGTAGATTTATTGTGCCATTCCAGATTCCAGTTTAAGGTTTAGTTATATAGAGGAAAAACCATATAAAGGTTCTGCCTAAAAATATGTCAAGAGAAATCTCATAGGAGAATAACAAGTATAAATTTTTTTTGGCCAAAAATAACAATAACAAGTATAAATGAGATTATTAACAAGTCGAAATAACATAATTAACAAGTTATAAGACCTTTCAGATATCAAGGTAAAAAAACGACCTTTCTGATATATTTTTTTATACTAATGTATTTTTTTTTAATTTAAACTCGATATAGCTTCAGTCATACATTGCCCTCTCCTCCTTCACTTTATCTCATGACATCAGCAAAAGTTGCTGATATATGTAAACATCAAGGCATGATATCGATGAAGAAATTTTCCCAAGATCTTTCCTCCTTTCCACAACACCCTTTTCCTCCCGCCAAGGAAATCAATTATATTTTGGCGACAAATACATCATTGAATATTGCAACCATAACTATTAATTTTTAGATTTTGGATTTCATATATATGACTATTAAATTAGCTATAACTTATTAATATTAATTTCATAATAATTACTATTTTTAGTTTTGATACGATGAAGAATGCTAAAATTAATTTGCAATTTTTTTACGTCTTTGTGATTATGAAATTCTCTTTATCTTATCACGAAATGTTTTCTTTGACTTCTGAATTAATTTTTTTAAGAAAATTTTAAATTAATTGTTTGTCTCCTAAAATTGGAGATTAAATAATATAAAAAGCTTCATACTCCATATGCACTGTTGTATTTTTAAAAAGAGATTAAGTAAACTAAATAAGTTATCCAATTATAACATATGTTGTATAATAATTTTATATGTTAGCTTATCGGTATTATAAAATCACGTAAAAAAATTTCATGCGATTTAATTTACAAGTAGTTTCTTTTTTATTAGAATTTTCAAAAAAAAAAAGAGTTACTTATATATTATATTAAAGTAGGGATGGAGCGAATGTTTTTTCGTTGACTTCTAATCTACAAAACTTGTACTGAATGATCACTCCTTCGCTAGGAAAGGCCACGCCGGCTGTGCCATTATCAACTGCGAAAATAATGGAGGGATGAATAAATTTTGTTTTATTGTTTAAAATTGATTTGTGTGTACTGTGTACATCAGTCAAGACAATTTTTTTTATGAAAAGGATCAAGAACCCTTAGAATAGTACTGTGTACATTAGTCAAGACAAATTTTTTTTTTTTATGAAAAAGATCAAGAACCCTTAGAATAATTTTAAAATATCTTTAAACATAATTTAGTTTTTGGGGATTAGGTAACAAGTGGGTAGAATAAAAGATAGATTGGTACTACAAAAATAGCTTTTCATGTCGCTTTTTTAAGGCTTTTTGCGTCGCTTTTTTAAGCGACGTTAATTCGAGCGACGTGAAAAGTCTGTTATTTACGTCGCTTAAAAAAGCGACGCAAAATGTCACCGTTCACGTCGCTTATATTATAAAAGCGACGTAAGTACTACACTTACCATGTCGCTTTTTTAAACAGGCGCCGTAACATTTGCTATTCACGTCGCCAGTCTTAACAAATAGCGACATGAATAATACCTTTCATGTCGCTTTCGTGCACCAAAGCGACATAAAAAGTAGTATTCACGTCGCTAGTGTCTCTTTTAGTGACGTGAATACCACCTTTTATGTCGCTTGTGAGCCAAAAAGCGACATGAAAGGTAGCATATTCATCACTAAATGAGACACTATCGACGTGTATAACTACTTTTTATATCGCTTAGCTGCATAAAAGCGACATCATAGGTAGTATTCACGTCGCTAAATGGGACACTAGCGACATGAATACACCCTTTTACGTCGTCGTTAGTAGAAAAGCGCCGTAAAAGTTGGTATTCACGTCGCTAAATGTCAAACTAGCGACATGAATACCCTCTTTTACATCACAATTCCTAGAAAGGCGACATAAAATGTTTTTTTTTTCGAATTTGTTTGCATATATATATATACTCCCTCCGGTCCTAAATATAGGACCTAATTGACTTTTTTGAAAAATCCTAAAAAACAGCAAAATAAGTTAATTATAAATTGATTTACCTAATTTTTTCCTTTAAACTAGTTTATTTTACTTATAAACTAATGGATAATCTAAAAATATATCAAATATGTCATGATTTAATAGACTATTTTGCAACCTTAACTTCTCCAAAAAAAAGTTATCTAGGTCCTATATTTAGGACCGGAGGTAGTATATATATAATTGCTTATAATCAATCCTACAAACAGATATAGTTGCCAATTCACGTGAAAATAATAATGCAATAGTTCAAATCAATTTAAATACAATCATTTATCCTAAACATAAAAAGATAAAATCATAAAACACAAGTAATGTCCAACTGTCATATATACAATGTTCAAAAACACCCCAATACAATCTAATCTGACTCATCATTATCAAGTCCATGATTAAGGTAGTAGCCAGCACAATATGTTGACGAATTGTATCAATCTCACTTTCTTGATCAAACCTCCGCTTTGAACCATAGAACTGCAACACAAAAATCAATGGTGTATAACGGAGATTGATCCCATCAAAAATAAGGTCACCCTTATGTCTTCAACGCTTTTACGGGTACAGTTTACACATTTCACACAAGGGCAAAAATATTTCCCATCCTTATTGGGCACATTTCTTTTGGCAAAGGCAATAAACCCTTCCACCCCCATTTGATACTCATGACTAGTTCTATGTGCATTCATCCAACTACGATCCATTCTATTAGACCTATACGTCATTTCCAACAAAGTCCACGGTAGTCATCAAATCTCCAATCAATCACTAGTAATCCTTACTCTAAACACTAAATAGAGTATAGTCTTCATTTTATTTAAAACAAGGTCTAATATTAATTACTTTCTACCTCTAGTATTCCAGTGCTACAATCCAACTAATTATCCTAAATCTATAACCAATTTTTTTAATTCAAATTAAGAGTTAGTCCATGATAACCACGCTCTACACATGGATGACATGATATAACACACCTCCACATCTATTCTATCTAGATTCTATTCAGTCATCACTGTTAGCCAAATAGTACTTTGAAATATAATGAACAAATAAATAGAAGATAAGTTGAGTTGAATGTGCAATAACTAAGGAACTACGTCATGTATGTGAATACCTTGTTTTTTGAAAGATTAGGTAAAGAGGAAATGAGAGTTGAAAGCAAACTAAGGAAATAGCCCCCTCGTCCCGCAAAGGAAGAACGACAAAATAGGCACTCAAAATCTGCATTCACAACAAACAATTCAACAACCACAACAGAAATTAAAAAAAAAAAACAAAAAATTATTGTTTTTAGTTCAATGGACTGTTTTTGCACATCTGTAAGTGGATGAACTTATTTTTAGTTCAATGGACTGTTTTTGCACATCTGTTAGTGGATGAACTTATTTTGACTTCCAACTATTTGTGAATGCTGCTAAAATTATTGCTATTATTCAGAATGCCTGCGTGGAAATATCCTACTGAAGTTTCTGCATATATATGATAAAAAATGTGACTATGCATATAATCATGTTCTTTATATGATGAGAACTAAACCAGATGTGAACTATTTGAAAGATTAAATAAGCCTTCTTTGATGGTTACAATGTAATTACTCTCTAACAATCACCATGAAATCCAATTGGGTATTATTAACATGAATTTACAAGATTATTTTTGGTTATAAATATGAGCAACATCAATAAAAAAACAAGAGTGATCCATGCTAACTTCATTAGGTTTATATGGAATTGACATGAATGTATGAAAGAACCACCATAGAAACATAGTGCCCATTTTAGCTTTCAAAATGATTTTGTGGTTAAGGATTGCTTGGATACAAAGTGCTATAGCGAAAATCAGTTTTCAAGAAAAGATGGTTTTGGGCCCAGTTGTCACCAAAAACTTTGAAAACATGCATGTCTTACTCCATTTACGTACAAACACAAATACAGAAGGATAAGAGGATTCTACTGTCAAAGGAAAATGACTGCAACAAAACAGTCAACCAGAAACATGAGCGCTCAAAATTTTAATACAGCTTCATGTGTCCATAATTATAATACTATGCCCAATATGAGTATCTGATTTGTTTTAGAAACTGATAATCTGCTTTCATTGAAGAGTCCTTCTGTTCATAAGATAACCAAAGACTAGGTTTTTATTGTTTAATGTTAAATAAGCATATCTTTTTTTCTTTTTTTATAAGTGCATTAACATTGCACACTGTCAGAAATTACACTCAAATTACTTAAGATATAGCTATTTTAGATTTGCAAAGAGTGAAAAGTGTATAAAACACTTCTTTGACAATTGGTATGAAAGAACTTAATGGCATGGTGTGAAAGCAGAATTAGAAGTCCAAACTTAGGACATAGTTGTAAGAGATCAATGCATATTATACATTGTCAGTGTCTATCAACTGCTAGTGCATTGGAATCACGGCATCCAGTATCTACCCTATGATGAGATCATGTAGAGATCTGACTTGATGTTAGTGTCTTAACTACACCTTAAGCCTAAAGGGCTCTCAAGAGAAGGGTGTTAAATATATTTATGGAAATTGTAAAGGACACCTCATGAATTCAATGGAATCCAAGGTTGAAGCCATTAAATGAGGTCTCTGAATCTCTTTTGAACCGGGATACAAGAAGATTCAACTCCACTCAGATTTCATAGGAGCAATAATATTAATTTTCAGATCAGATACCCAATACCAACCTTGGGATGAGAATAATAGGGTTTACCAATAATATTAATTTTGGTCTAGGTCATGCAATACAGATTAGCTGATTTAAAAACCTATAGGGTTTACCAATTTGTGTTGTAAAAACAACTAATATCACCAGCAGAAAAATATGTATGATAACACTCAGTATATAAGTGTAGGAGGAGGCATGTACGATAAGCACCGGATTCCTTAAAGTTAAGCAATGAATAAAATTTATGTAGAGCAATTAACTTCAGCGCTAATGATACACTTCTACTCCTTTCAACTCTTTCTTTTAATCATCCATTCAAATTTCAAACATTAAACTCCAGTAACCAACCCAGATATTCCTTTTCATCCTCTTGCTATAATGTCCTCTTACTATAATTCCTCAACATTACAGTATTCTTTTTATTCTCAAAAGTACAGATGAAACTTAATGTTCTTTTTCTTCCATTCCATGGCACTCTGTGTACCAAATTATCCATAATTATTGCTACATCATTACAAAGGAGATGTTTCAAGCCTAAGTTTCTTAACATCATTATTGAACCTAACTTCTTGTATGATCTGTAACCATTCACTCCTGAGTGCATTATTCTTTTCTTGACTAACTAATGCCATTCAATCAGCGAGTTTCAATTAAAATTCTAATTTTCGAATTCAACTAATCCAACCAGCAAATTAAAGTCAGCAAAATTCTCCTCTAGGATTAAGAAAACTTTAATATACTAATAAATGAATATCTTATCATTTATCATGTATTGACAGCTAAGGAAACTTGTTTGGCGTTTAGGAAGCTCCAACATAAACAAAAAGATTGGTTCTTAGTTCCAAAATTAGACCATATCACAGTAAGCTTAAACCTTTTTTATCTTATCACTCTTAGGCAATGGATTGTTGTAAAGATTTGTAAGACCTAAAAACAGAATCAAACATTTTCAACAACCAAAACAAAGCCATAATCTGCTCCACAAGATTGAACATGGCAGAAAATCAAACATACAGAGGAAAGAACATACAGATTGCTAACAGAGAAAGAAAGAGAGTTTAACTTACACTTCAATCCGCCAAATCTGAATTTGAAACTTGAAGAGCAATAAGAAGTAAAAACCAGAAGGGAATTAATTCAGTTTCACTTACACTTTGAAGAAACCTAACTTGCAGATAAGTGAATTTATGATAACAAAGAGTATAAGACCTTATATACTTTAAAAACTACAATGCATATTCTAAAATTTATGATGCATTGTAGAACATGAATCTCAATAATCTAACAGAAAACTAAGCTATTCTCAGTATAAAAAACTTAACTAAAACTCAAATCATTAACTATTTTTCCCAGAGCCATATAAGCTTAAACTATGTAATCACCACTTTCATGAATCTCAATAATCTAACAGAAAACTAAGCTCTCTTCAGTATATAAAACTAAACTGAAACTCAAATCATTAACCATTTCTCAAAAGAGCCATATAAAAGCTTAAACTATGTAATCATCAATTTCATGAATCTCATTAGTCTAACATAAAACTAAGCTATTCTCAGAACATAAAACTAAACTGAAACTTAAATCATAAACTATTTTTCCTAGAGCCATGTAAGCTTAAACTATGTGATCACCACTTTCATGAATCTCAATAATCTAACAGAAAACTTCCAATCACTCAAGATTACTAAATACTAAACACTAAATTTCAATACGCGCAAATATTTTCGGCAAAACGAGTGGAGATAGATATATAAAACTATAAAAGTACAAACACCTTTCGGCAAAACAGTGTAATAAAAGAAAGTGAAGGCTACTTACACCAAGAAAATAAATAATAAATAATAAAATAATTGAGAAATTAAGAATTAAGAAATTAAGAATTAACCAACTTCTCTTCTTCTTCTTCTTCTTCTTCTTCTTCTTCTTCTTAGGAAACGTTACAGAGGAAAAAACCTGAAACGGAAAGATAAAAAAGCAAATGAGCACTAGAGAGGCGAAGAGGAACAGAAAAAAATAGTTAGGCAAGAAAATGGAAAGAAAATGCTAAATGAGCACTTAGGCAAGGTTGATTGGATATGATCCGAAGCAGAAGAAAATCTCACCAAAATCTCTTCAAAACAAGTAAGACTAGGCTAGGCAAATCCGAAGCAGAAAAACACAAAGAACTCGACAGAGAAATCAGAGAGAATCCGCCATAACTCACCGAGTCACAGACGACGACGAAGACGGCGGCGCGAGAATCATCACATTGACGGGAAAAAACACCGGCGCAACCCTAAAAAGCGAAACGGAAGAGAAATTAGGGAAATCACACATTCAATAGTAAACAAACACCGGTGAGTGGAGATGAAGAGTGGCGTGAACTGCAATTTTCAGGCGTGACCTCCGATTGAGATGAAATGAAGAAATATAGACGAAGAGTGTGACCTCCTCGTGACCTCCGATTTTCAGGCGTGACCTCCTCGTGCTTCTCCGATTGAGATGAAAGTGAAGAGTGGCGTGTGGAGAAGAAATATAGAAGAAGAAGAAGAGATGTGAGGATTTGAGTGGAGAGTGGCGAGTGGAGAAGAAGAGATGAAATGAAGAAATTTAGGGATTTGAGGATTGAATTGGAAATTTAGGGAGGGAGGGCAAAATAAATCAACCAATCCGCCAAAATAGAGTATTCTCATTCAGTTAGGTTTTTTTGCATGAGTACAGAGAGAGAGAGAGAGAGAGAGAGTATGGGGCCCGAGTTAGTTACAGAGAGAGAGAGTACAGAGTATAGAGATGCTAGGCGGGAAATAATCAGAGTGATGAAATAATCAGTATTGTTAACTATTTAACAATTTTAAATAGTTATTAAATACTGAAAAAAATTTTCAGATTAAATATTTGAGTGTAAATATTCTTATATTTATCAAAATTTATCATTTCTGATCCGATTTCATTATAAAATAATCATTTAAAATTGTTTAGTTAGCATTTTCCGTTAAGTTAAACTAATGGTGTTAACAAAAAAAAGACTAAAGGTGTACTTTCCAAACATAAAATAATAGGATTAAGTTGAAACTTGATGTAAACATCAGGGACCAAAAGTTTACTTTAGCCAATAAAATAATATATATAAATACTAATTAACGTCGCTATCTAATAGAAGTGTGATGTAAATAGGTTATCTTTTTTTTAATAACAAAAATAGGTTATCTTTTTATGTTTGTCATTTATGATTTAAACTATTAATATTAATTCATTAAATTAAAAAATTTCTTACTCATATTATTAGTTATTAATTATTCAATAATATGAATAAGAAATAAAAACAAATTGGAAAAAAATAATCAAAATAGAATATAGATACAAAACAAAATAGAATCAAGGGTTAATATGCAAATCCACCCCTGAAATATACCAAAAGGTGCAAATTTACCCCTGACAAATTTTCAGATGCAATTTTAACCTGGAAGTAACAATTCAGTGCAATTTTACCCTTCTGTCAGTTAAAAATGTTTATTTTGGTGCAAAATGACCAAAATGCCCTCCCATTAAATTCTCTCCTCTTCCACCCTCCCACCCCAAACCCCAACCACCACCACCACCACCCCACCACCACCTCCGCCCCAAACCTCTCAACCACCACCGTCACCCCAACCACACAACCCTCCCACCACCACAACCACCATCGCACGCCCTTAACCGCCCCTCCGCAACAACCACCGCCACCAAACATCATCATCAACGTGAGCTTCTGGATTAACATGCTTCTCTTATGGAGAAAATACGAAGCTTATTGTGGCAAGCAGTGGTAACTTCTTGAAGCTTCCCATCACTTTTCACCATGTTATCAAATGACACCTTTTCCCTTTTACAATTTCCCTTTGGTTTCAATCACGTAGACCCCTTTTGGATTCAAAGTCTCGATCTTTTTCAAAACTGAGCACAGAAGATGTTTAAAGTTATGATTTTGATGACGTGGGGTTTTGAGAAGAGGGTCAGAGTCTTTGAGGCGGTGATTGTTGCGGAGGGGATGTTGGGCACGCGGTGGTCGTTGGGGTGGTGGTGGTTGGGACGACGGTGGTGGTTGGGAGGTTGGGGCGGAGGTGGGTGGTGGTGGTGGTGGGGTGGTAGTGGTGGTGGTTGGAGTTTGGGGTGGGAGGGTGGAAGAGAAGAGAGAATTTATTGGGAGGGCATTTTGGTCATTTTACACCAAAATAAACATTTTTAACTGACAGAAGGGTAAAATTGCACTGAATTGTTACTTCCAGGTTAAAATTGCATCTGAAAATTTGTCAGGGGTGAATTTGCACCTTTTGGTATATTTCAGGGGTGGATTTGCATATTAACCCTAGAATCAATTAAGGGGTAGTGAAATTTCTTATTAATATTAGTTTTTTTTTTGCCATGTAGTTGGTTAGTTAGTTTCCTAAACCTTGGGAGATTAAGGGGTAATGAAATCGAATGAGACCGAAATGAAAGAGGGAAAATGAACAAAAATTATACTCCTACTACTATAAACATTAATAGTTAACCTTTTCATGTCGCTTTTTTAACTAGGCGACATGAAAAGTATTCACGTCTCTCATTTATGGAATGGTGACGTGAATAGTTTACCTTTTCATGTCGCTTTGTTTAAACGCGTGACATGAAAAGTATTCACATCGCTCATTTATGGAACAACGACGTTAATAGTTAACCTTTTCATATCGCTTTTTTGAATAGGCGACATGAAAAGTATTCACGTTACTCATTTATGCAATGGTGACGTGAATAGCTAAACTTTCCATGTCGCTTTCTTTAAAAACGCGACATGATAAGTATTAACGTCGCATTTTTGCTACATTGCGACGTTAATATGCCTTTTCTCGTCGCGTACTCTAAAAAGCGACGCGAAATAGCGACGAGAAAAGGCATTTTTCTAGTAGTGTTAGTCTAACATTATGAACTCTAACTCTAAATACACTCCACTATAATACACCAAATCACATGATAATTCCTCATATTAGAGATATAAAACCTTATAAATATCATGCACTGCACAATCAATTGCATACCCCCTTAGTAATGAAATATACTATGTTAGGGTGCAATAGATGGTAATGAGGACTCATAAGGGGAGCAATGAAAGAACATTGTCAATTTTGATCATCATTACCATGGTAATACACATTACCATACTAAAGAGCAAACAAACACATTTTTTTCAGTAATGCAATCTATATTACCACTGCATGTTTATAATGTAATTGAACCAAACCGGTCATAAGCTTTTGAGTCTGTTCTTAATGGCCGACAATTTCAGTTATAATATATATATACTTAATTTATGGTCAAATAAGGTGTATATTTTGTCCTTTTATAAAAAAAATAAGGTGCATAGTTTTTATAATTGTAAGGACTAAGGAGTATTTTTAGACACATGGAATATGCAAGGAAAAGTTTCCCAAATAACAAGAGGTCACGCGTCCCTAATATGCTGTTACTTTTCCATCACAAACGGGGAGTTTTGTCCCACCTCAACTAATTGAGTTTCTACCCAGCTCTGGTGATTTTTCTTTGATGGTAGATTTATTGTGCCATTCCAGATTCCAGTTTAAGGTTTAGTTATATAGAGGAAAAACCATATAAAGGTTCTGCCTAAAAATATGTCAAGAGAAATCTCATAGGAGAATAACAAGTATAAATTTTTTTTGGCCAAAAATAACAATAACAAGTATAAATGAGATTATTAACAAGTCGAAATAACATAATTAACAAGTTATAAGACCTTTCAGATATCAAGGTAAAAAAACGACCTTTCTGATATATTTTTTTATACTAATGTATTTTTTTTTAATTTAAACTCGATATAGCTTCAGTCATACATTGCCCTCTCCTCCTTCACTTTATCTCATGACATCAACAAAAGTTGCTGATATATGTAAACATCAAGGCATGATATCGATGAAGAAATTTTCCCAAGATCTTTCCTCCTTTCCACAACACCCTTTTCCTCCCGCCAAGGAAATCAATTCTATTTTGGCTACAAATACATCATTGAATATTGCAACCATAACTATTAATTTTTAGATTTTGGATTTCATATATATGACTATTAAATTAGCTATAACTTATTAATATTAATTTCATAATAATTACTATTTTTAGTTTTGATACGATGAAGAATGCTAAAATTAATTTGCAATTTTTTTACGTCTTTGTGATTATGAAATTCTCTTTATCTTATCACGAAATGTTTTCTTTGACTTCTGAATTAATTTTTTTAAGAAAATTTTAAATTAATTGTTTGTCTCCTAAAATTGGAGATTAAATAATATAAAAAGCTTCATACTCCATATGCACTGTTGTATTTTTAAAAAGAGATTAAGTAAACTAAATAAGTTATCCAATTATAACATATGTTGTATAATAATTTTATATGTTAGCTTATCGGTATTATAAAATCACGTAGAAAAATTTCATGCGATTTAATTTACAAGTAGTTTCTTTTTTATTAGAATTTTCAAAAAAAAAGAGTTACTTATATATTATATTAAAGTAGGGATGGAGCGAATGTTTTTTCGTTGACTTCTAATCTACAAAACTTGTACTGAATGATCACTCCTTCGCTAGGAAAGGCCACGCCGGCTGTGCCATTATCAACTGCGAAAATAATGGAGGGATGAATAAATTTTGTTTTATTGTTTAAAATTGATTTGTGTGTACTGTGTACATCAGTCAAGACAATTTTTTTTATGAAAAGGATCAAGAACCCTTAGAATAGTACTGTGTACATTAGTCAAGACAAATTTTTTTTTTTTATGAAAAAGATCAAGAACCCTTAGAATAATTTTAAAATATCTTTAAACATAATTTAGTTTTTGGGGATTAGGTAACAAGTGGGTAGAATAAAACAATTATTGGTGAACAATATATATGGCGCGCTGTCCCATCTATTCTACTAAAAATATACACGTGTGTTTACTTTTCATATTAATTTTTCTGAAATAGTTGTGCAAACTTTTATTAAAGTAATCTACTACGCAATGATTATATTAAGAAAATTAACAAAATATGAATAGTTAACTTTGTGTTTAGGAACCTTCTTCCTGAAATTAGGTCCTGCATTGCCTGACTTAATTGGACATGCATTGGCGTCAGTAACACTTCATTAAAGAGCCGATCGAATGAGTCATCAGGGGAAAGATTGTTGAGATTATCATTCAAATTCCTATAATTCATTGATATTATTTTTTTATTATTTATCTTAACTTGAAATCTAGTATCGCTTTATCATATTTCTAGTTAGAATTTTAAAAGATGTTATTTACTCTTTTTTATGAACTGACTAAAGATATTATTTAGTATCCAATTTAATATTTTAACTATTTAAGAAGTTACACATATAGTCTTTTTATCTTCATAAAGACAAGAATATCATTCTGTACTCTTTTCTTTTTATTTTACTTATTATTTTAACATTCATTAACTATATTGAATTAGTCTTATATAATTTTCATTGAATTGCAGCTAATTAAAGAGCATTTCATAATCTTTGTTGAAATTAGTCTCCAGCATATACTGATATACATCTGTAATTCCCATATGTTGAGTTGTATATTGATGCCCTTTGTCCCTTTGCTGGAATATAATCAATGCAGAGTATTGTATAATTAAGAATAATTCGCATTAACTCCCGTGCGTTGCAGGGAGGATTTAAATTGCAAGACAAACATGCTTCATAGAAAAAAAACTTACTAAAATTTATAAATTATTGCAGACCAAATAACAATATAGAAGGGTGATTTGGGAGTCCTACCCATAATACATTGCTCCATAGTGCCTGTTGGATATGTAATAAAACTGGGAACAGAGTAAAAGAAGATTCAAACAGTATGATAACATCTAAACTGTTTACCCAAGGAAAAAAGAGATTTAAGTCGTACAATGTCGAATCAATGCAGAGTATTGTATAATTAAGAATAATTCATATATACCATATAGCAATTAACAAATGAAGTATTTAGTATTTGGATTTTGTACACCACATGATTGAACCATACATTAATCCAATTCAAACCCTTGTCTTAAATTTGTGAAGTAATGTAACACTTCTAATCCTTTATAAATATTTCTTAACGATAGATCAAGTAATGTTAGAGAAAGAGAGAGAGAGATTGACTATAGTCCTAAATATAAAGGAGTCTTGTTCAATTATAACTATCAATTTTCTCGAGACTAATTTTTTTAACTTATAAATTACGGTTATATATATAGAATTTAATGATACAAGTATGTTTTTCAATAATATTGTATATGCTAGAGTTTAGTAGGTTATTTAGTTTCTGTGCGCAATATCTCTAAATTAATTAACTATGCTTTAATGATATAATGTGGCATTGTAGATGTGCTTTCTAGTAAAGTATATATCATGTTTATATATTTATATCTATGTGTGTGTTAGGATTCCTTGATCTTCATCAAAATGATGATTTCTCATAATTAAGAAAGGAAACGCATGACACATGCAGCCCCTCCAGGTTGACTTTAGATAAATATGACTTATGAGTGGGTTGGCAACAAAAGCCTACTAAATTCAATATTCTTCAGAGGAGTGGTTGATTAGTTTCTTTCAAAAATGAATAAATCAAATCTGTAAAATATAATATTCTACGTTAACATCCAACTTAACGAATGAGAACAAAAGACAAGGAAAACTTGTATTAGCACGCTTTGCTACCAAGAAACTTCATTTACAATACAAAACGAGTTGTCACTTGTCATCAACTCCAAGATTTAGATTAGATCAAGAATATTGCTATATCTGAAAATTTAATTAGAGACTTATTAGACTAATTAATGACTTCTGAGAATTCATATTGAAACCATCAGTTAATCTTTTCTTTATACATGAACTACTTGGGCATTAGCTCACATGTTTCTTTCTTTTATATATGCTCTCTTTCACATGTTTCTTATTATTAAGCCAAAAGCGTATGCCTTACTTTATGAAGTCACTTGTTGTGTTGTTTCTGGCTTACACTCATAGAAAAATGACAAAATGGACAAAATGATACATTCGTACCTAAATATATGATGATTTAGTTGATTTTTTTTTGTAAAATTTTAAGAAAACTAAATAAATTACTTGTAAATTGATTTAACTGATTTTTTTCCAAACTAATTCATTTTACTTATAAACTATCATATAATATAATAATACATATATATGTTATAATTAAGTGATGATCACAATTAAGGGATAAGGGAAAAAAGTGACCATGTGGTTTCCCTCAGGGTACACCGAGCACCCTATAGTTTTTTAGGGATAAAAGTAACCACAAAGTTAGAAGAGTGGAACAAAAGTGGCCTTGCCATTAACATATATATGTTAAGAGCATTTAAATTTCACCATTGAGGACAGTTTTCTTAGGCATGGGCCCCACATCAAATAATTAAAAATTTCCCTTCCTCCCCCACCCCACCCTCTCTCACCTCTCTCTCTCCACCCAATGCCGCTAATGCTTTCTCTAACGAAGATGCTTCGGGGATGGAGAAGGTTTCGGCAACATTGGGGGAGAGAGAGGGGTGGGGTGAGGGAGAAAGGGAATTTTTAATTATTTAATGTGGGGCATACGTCAAAGGAAATTGTTATTAACGGGGAAAGTTAATGACTCTTAACTAATATTAACTGCGGGGTCAATTTTGTCCCCATTTTGCTAACTTTGTTGTTACTTTTGTCCTTAAAAAACTATAGGGTTCTTGGTGTATCTTGAGGTGACAAGCTACACAGTCATTTTTGTACCTTTGCCGTCACATTTAATTTTCTTAATTTCTCCAGAAAAGTTAATCATGACTTGTACTCCTTCCTGACTGTAATATAAGAGTTCAGCTAATTGAAACATTATTCTAAAAAAAACATGAACAAGTTAATTGAGTTTTTAAAAGATTTTTTTTCAATTTTGCTCTTATTTATATTGATACTATTAAGAGAGAAAAAAAGGTAAGCAATAATAAATATAAGATAGATAGTATTTAGGAATTGGGGAAATATTAAAGAAACCATCCAGTGATTCTGGCTTACCCTTCAAAACTACTAAATTGTTTTTTTTCCCCAGTGAGACAACGAACACAAAAAGCACCTTTACTATGATTAGATAAATAATACAGGTCATATCTGAGTCTTTCTCTTTTCCAAAAACGCATCCTCTCCGTCCAATAAAAGAATCTTCAAATTTTTTGGCTATCTTGAAGTCAACACTAATGACTTTTCGACTGTACTTTTGTTTTCACATGATTACACACTTCCAAAAGACAGGCCTCTAACTTACTTTCATTCCCATTTAACATTTTGAACTCACCACATTCATCATTATCTTCCCCCATTGGCATCACCCTCTCAAGTTTGCATCAATGGAAAATCATCCCATCCATTCTTTACTTACATCCATAATCACCATTATCATCTTCTCAATATCTTTGCCACAATCTTACTCTCAGAATTTAAATGATACATATTCTGTGTGTAGCCAAACATACAATTGTGGATCTCTTACAAACATTTCCTACCCTTTCTGGGGAAACAATAGACCCAGATATTGTGGCAAAGATGGCTTCCAGCTTATGTGCCAGAATAATCAAAACACTACAATTCTTAAATCTGGCTCACAAACTTTCAATGTACTTCATATCAACCAAACTGGTTTTACCATGCGACTTGTGGTACCAGATTCATCAGCTTATGACATTTGTCCTCTTAACAATATTTCCAACACTTCTCTCAATGGCACTCCCTTCAGTTTCCTCCCTAATACAAAGAACATCACTGTGTTTTATGATTGTCCCTTCCATATTTCTGGTGTGAACAGCTTCAAGTGCCAGAATGATTCTACTAAACAAGCTTTTTATGTTAATGAATCTCAGTTGCAGCAGCAAGTTTCAGGATTTGACAGATGTGGGTATCGTGTTCAAGTTCCAGTTTCAGTTGATGTTCCCTTGGATTCGCTCAAGAATGCTCTAAATGAAGGGTTTGATGTGAACTATGATGCTTCCTCTCAGTGTGAAACATGCAAGGCTTCTAGAGGAATATGTGGAACCAATCAAAGTAATAACTCCACGTTTTCATGTTATTGTTCTGATGGAACAATCAATGACTCAGCCTGTTCTGCTAGCAAAGTTAGCAGCAGTAAGTTCTCTTTTAAATACATATACATACAAGTACATATGTATATATATATGATCATTTTTAGTTTCCATGATATCTAACTGGGCTTATGTTTTGGTGGCAGGTAAAAGAAACAAAGCTTTTAAGCTAGTTTTAGGTATGACATCTCAAATTCTAATTTACTTTCCCTTTTGTTCTGTTTTGGGACAGAATGGTGAAAGTTTAATTCCATAGTAGCATCGTGATGTTTTTTTTTCTCCCACAGGTTTTATTGGTACTGGAATTGGATTGCCTCTATTAGCAGTCATAATATGCAAAAACAAAAAAAGAATTTGGAGGTTCATAAAAAGTCAAATTGGAAACAAGAAGGAGGATAGAAAAATTGAAGCCTTCCTTCAAAGTCAGGGGCCTCTGGCTCTGGAAAGATACAGCTTTTCAGATTTGAAGAAAATGACAGATTCATTTAAAGTCAAGCTTGGAGAAGGAGGCTATGGAGTTGTTTATAAAGGAAATCTTCTTGATGATGGCTGTGATATCGCCGTAAAACTCTTGCACGAAGCGAATGGAGACAGCGAAGAATTCATCAATGAAGTTGCTAGTATCAGCAAAACTTCCCATGTTAATGTTGTTACTCTCCTTGGTTTTTGCATAGAAGGGCGTAGAAAAGCTCTAGTATATGAGTTTATGTCCAATGGATCTCTTGAAAAGTTCATCTCCAAGAAGAAGCCAAATGATGAAAGTGTTGCACCATTGAATTTGGATACTTTATATCAGATTGCCAAAGGAATAGCTCGAGGACTAGACTATCTTCATAAAGGTTGCAACACTAGAATCTTGCATTTCGATATAAAGCCACATAATATCCTTTTGGATGAAAAGTATCATCCAAAAATATCAGATTTTGGGTTGGCTAAACTAAACACGAAAGAAGAGAGTATCATTTCAATATCAAACGCTAGAGGGACAATAGGGTATGTGGCCCCAGAGGTGTGGAACAAAAGCATTGGAGGAGTTTCACATAAGTCAGATGTTTATAGTTATGGAATGATGTTGTTAGAAATGGTCGGAGGACGGAATACCACTATGATGGAATCTGAAGGAAACTTGGGGTCTGGTAGTGAGTTGTATTTTCCTCCTTTGGTGATGTACAAGAAGCTTGATGCAGGAAGTGGTGTGGGAGTGAATGAGGTGATGAGTGATGAGGAGAATGAGATAGCAAAGAAGATGGCATTGGTGGGAATGTGGTGTATTCAGACAATTCCTAGTCAGAGACCAACCATGAGCAGAGTGATTGAAATGTTGGAAGCAAGTATGGATTCTTTGAAAATGCCACCTAAGCCATTTTCGTGTTCTCCTTCCATATCACCCTCTGAATCTTCCTTTATCATGACTTCATTTCAGAATACTATTTGATGTTTGATCAATCTTGTAAAACTTTTGCATGTGAATAATGCAATGTAGAAATATCTTTCCTTTCTATTATTTTTAATCTTATAGCTTAAATAGCCAATATAATACAAATTTTGTTTTAGAATTGCCAGTACGCATATGAACTACTGGTCTTTAATTTTTCAGGTTAATATTTTTCTCTAATATTCATCTACTAATTTTTTTTATCTCTTTTATTTCCATTATTTGGGCTTATACGTCTTTCGGAGTCTCCCGACTCTGCTACTATGTTAAAATATAAATTTGTTGCGTGTGTGTGTGCAAGTTTTATTTTTCTCTTACAAAAACTTTCCTATGTGATGAGATCGAATCAATATATAATATTAATTCAACACCTTTTACATTTTCTATGTGGGATAGTTTATATTTATCTCTAATAATATGAAATAGATCTAGAAAAATCTAAAATCTACATGGGTATTTTTGTACTTACCCACAATTTACATGAATATTTTTTTCATTTTAGCCCTTTTTATTGCTATTAAGAAACATTGATAATGACGAATTGGGGGATATGGAAAAATTAGAACAATATATTATATTAAGAACTAAATATATCTCCCAAAATGAATTACATATTTAGAATAGTTGGGAGTATGATGAAAGATTAACTAAAGCTAAGGGTAACTAGCTAGTCTATCTTTTCTTATAAAAAACTTGTAATTTTATACAAGAAAGCACATTTGACCTTATATGCAAATATAATGTAGCTATTTTTGTCCATTAAAGCATTCGAACTAAGTTTTGTGCGTCAAAGTTGCATTATTATTATTATTATTATTATTATTATTATTATTATTATTACAAGTAGGATTTAACTAATGGAAACCACTGGCAAAAAAAAACTAATGGAAACCAATGCGATAAGCTGATAACATATCAATAAACATTTCAGCCAATTCAATAACGGATTGTCTGGGGAAAAAAACAATACCGGATTGGCTGCCCCTTTTCATTTGGCAGGTGAGATATCATTAAAAAGAAAATTCTTAATGCAAATCAAGGCAGGCCCACCTGCCACATCAGGGCATTCCTAACACTCTTTCATTTGCAAAGACACAGATGATGATTATCGATAATACTACTGCTTATAACGTTATGTTTTTTATCAACTTATCAACTTATACATAAAAATCACATCCACCATCAATTTGAATTTCAAAGATTCACTTTTGCAATTGTAGACTCATAACACTGTAGATAAGCAATTTTTGGCGGACTTTTCTGAAATTCTGAACATTTTCTATTTATATTTATTTTGGCTAATCTGATTAACCCATGTCCAGCATTTAATGCTGAATAAAAAAACAATTTAAACTTAAGAAGCTTGGAGAGAAAGTCTTATAGAAAAACAATTTTTAATGTATCTCACATCCAGTGGCCCCCATTGAAATTTCCTATAAAATAGTGCACCTTCACGTAAGATATTTGCCCAAAGCTAAAATGAATTTAAACCTCCCTTGTCTAGGTTCGTATCAGACTCCTTCTCGTCTCTTTTTCATTTGTGATGTCCACCTTCTTTTCTTCCTTTCTCCAGTTAATAAACCCTATTTTTTTCTTCCTCATTTTCTTCAACCTCCAGTGTGATATAATCATTGTCGGTGCAAAACTTTGTACAATCTTATCTGAAATGAAGTGGTGAGAAAGAAGTTGAATGAAGAGAGAAGCAAAGAGATCAGATTGGTTACTGATTCACGACTTCACTTCTTATCTTTCTCCTTTTGTTTCTTTTTCCTCATCCATACCCATTTTTTCTCAAGAAATGCAGAGGCTTTCTTTCGTGGGAGGCATTGCCCAATCTGTGATAGTGAAGACTTCGGAGCACGTGATGTCTTTCTCCATTCCTCTCAGGTTGTCACTCAAAATTTTCAGGTTCCTCTTTTCTAAATAACATTGGCCCTTCATCCATTTGCTTCTTCCTCCATTGTACTGATGCGCTTCTTCATTTTAAAATGGCTTCCAGTTTCAATCACAACCCACTTGGTTTGCTTCTTCCATAGAAGAAATGAGAGAAGAACGCCCCTCCATGTAGGAATAAGTGAGAAAGAAGCTGAAACAAACAGACCGATGGAAGCAAAAGAATCAAAACAATGATTCATCTCTTGATGCAAGAAAAACAAAGGAACAACAATCAAGTGATGAAAAGATGATTATAGGAGGTATACCGTAATTTTAAAACAGTTACAGAAAAAATATGATGTATTCCTCTATGTAATAAAACAGTTACAAAAATATTTTTCCCCTCAAGAATTTCCAGCTCAACTATTTTATTGGGCAAAGTTGCGTGTGATAAACTGATATATAGGAAAAGATACGAAAGGCATGTGGCAGGAACTGAGGGAAAAAAGTAAAAGGAGAGAGTAAGTATAACAGAATTCACATGGGAGAGAGAATAAGTCAAAGAAAGTTAAGAAAATAGAGAAAAAGAGAGCAATCTGACATGATCCAGTCACATTGGAGAGAGAAAAACAAAAAGAGAGAAAAACCAGAAGCAAGAGGAGATCAGCCATCCCTAATGGTATACTCATCTAGCACCAATCAATGATAAACAACTCATCTTGAAAGTGTTTATTATTATTGATCCCATTAATTAATTTGTAATTGTAATAATATCGGCATAAAGACACAAGTTCATGCTATCATCTCCTTTGACAACCATAAATATTCTGTAACTATGTACTTCAATTAAAATCATTTAGATGAGGTATATCATGTATTGCATACTTCCATCAAGATGTAACTGAAGATGTAACAAAAAAAAAGATGTAACTGAAGATAAGAAAAGGAAAGAGAGGTACCAGACATGCATCATTAAAATTCATGCGTCATTTAAGAAAGAGCCATATCATATCTATTCATAGAAATTCCAAAAGCCATAGACTAAGGGTTTAAATTGATAATACCAAAACATTCAGCAGTGAAAGACATCTACTTTACTTTTAAAAAATATACTTTAGTTCCAACACTGAACAAGTAAACAAGTGAACAAAACAACATATAATCCACATTTCGAGTTGATTATATGAAAATTTCATAAATTTCATAAAAATTTCACAAAAGTTCGACATTGAATAGTAACTAAAAGAGAAAATCTAACAAACCTGGCCAACACTACTACATGAAAGTTTAGACTTTTGGGGGAACTATAAATCTAAGGTCTAGCTTTTATTTGATTGGTCAAAAACACCCAAAACTCAAAAGCCCGACAAAACCCTACTATGAAAACGGCACCAATCGAAACAGAAAAGGGTATAAACGAAGAGAGAAGGCTCACCGGAGTTCGAATATAGTCTTGCATGTGAGATCGGAGCTCGTATTTGCCGGAAATCGGACTACTTCACCGGAGGAGTTCACTGACCTTGTAGAGGGAGATGAGGAAGAAAGAGTCGAAGAAAAAATGGGCGAAGACCAGATCTGTAATGTGAATAACTGATGGAGGAAGAGGAAGAAAATTATTTATCCCTTAGTTAAGGGGATTTATGTTTCTGCTTCCAAGACTTTTATATTTTTCGATTTAGTCCCTGTTCTAAAAATTTCAATTTAGTCCCTATTGTTATAGTTTCAATTTAATCCCAGACTCATGACTTGGCTCTATTACTGGATGAGTTCTATTAGCTTCCCACTTCTTTCCATTTGAACTGAGAGGGGGCTGTAGTTGCAGATAAGAGGTTGAAGAAATAAAATAATGTAGATAAATAAGAAGTTGGGATAAGAATGTTTATTTTAAGTCCTTTGGGACTTACTAATAATTATGAGATTCTTGAGGACTTAAAGATAAAATCTCTTCTTTGGGACATCATTGCAAATTTCCCAATATTTTTTCTAATGTAGAAATGATATCATAGTATTTTCAATAGTTCATGGGTTAAAATTAACCATTTTTTGTTTATTGGCTAAAATGAAACATTTTATTGTTTGTTAGCCAAATTAATACTTTTTGAAATAGTTTATTTGCTCCTGATAAAAAAATAGTTTGTTTACTTAATGATATTTTACCTAATTTTTTAGGTAATCACATTGCAATTGAACTTGCCTTAAACATCCAACAACTCTTACATAACACAATGAAGTATGTGCTATTTGAGACATGGAACCAATGCAATTTCTATCTTTTTTTTAGTTATTTTATTAAATCTCCATAAACCATCTACCATGTTATCTCTCCATACTCCCTCTCACATTTATTATTGGTTTACGCTTTTAGAATTAATTTGGGGAAAACTTGGGAAAAATATAAAATGGTCTATTTAGAATCAAAGTCATTTCCATGAAAATGTCCTATATTTATTTAATTAGTAAAGAAGTTAAACCCTATAAGATTTCGGATATAATGCTCACCGCGCAAATGCGCGGCGGGAGCGACCTCTAGTTTATCAAATCTAACACACACTTACAAATAAAAATAAATTTTTTCTGTTTGTTTGGCTGAAGAAAGGAGATACTGTTCACCATAATACCTCATGGCAATAAAATAAAGCGCGAAAGTGCAAAAATGATACTAAACTTTGTCCAAGGAGCGTTTCTAATACGTAAGTTTTGCGAGGTGCAAAAAGAATACCAAACTTGGGGTTCCAGTGCAAATATAGAATTTTCACTTAAGAGAAATAAAATTTAGATATGAAAATATTCTTATGTCCCTCATTATATTTCTTCAACCTCCCTCCCTTCACTCACAATTTCCGCCCCCTCTCTCACCCACTAATCGCGGTCAGACGGAAGGCGACGGCGAAAGCGCGCCGGCGCCGGCAAAGGTGAAGGGACGGAAGTTGAAGAAGAGAATAATTTAATGAGGGACATAAGAGTCTTTTCGTATCTAATTTTATTTTCCTTAAGTGATAATACTATATTTGCACATGTACCACAAGTTGGTATTATTTTTGCACCTCGCAAAATTTAAGTATTACAAACACACTTTTAAGTAAAGTTTAGTATATTTTTGCACCTTTGTCCTGAAATAAAATTCAAAGAATGCCATTCAATTGTTAGCTGAAGCAAAACTGCATGGTAGCTCAATTGAAAATCTTGACAAACTCCCAACTTTTTTGTTTTCATTAGTTTAATTTTCCTTTGTTTTTAATCTGAATAATGATGTATGATAGCGTAATTGATGGTTGAGAACCTTTAAATATAGATACAGATGACTCTTCAATATCAATTATTTTGAGTTATTAACAGTATCGATTGTAAAAGAATAAAAGATCATGATTTAACAGAATTTTTGAAAATTAATATATATATATATATATATATATATATATATATATATATATATATCATTAAGACAATTTTCAAAATTTAAAAAAAAATCAGTAATATATCAAATTATTATTATTATTGTTACTACTAATACTATTGCTCCTATTATTTATTATTATTATTATTATTATTATTATTATTATTATTATTATTATTATTATATATGATGGTTCATACATTATTGAGTGATTTCTTTTAGAGCGATAATTAAGTACGAACGGTCACAAGTGAGACACTATGGATTTATAGGTTCACTAAAAAGAATGTTTTCATGGCCTAACAATTTTTTATTCAAATAGTATAGTATTTCATCAAAAACTGGAAATACAAAATAAAAGTTTGCAAAATTAAAATTCTAATACAGAATGATAGAAATGCTAAAAATAACAACACTCAAACATTAATAGGAGAGGGTTGTTGCCACCAAGAACCTTACCGTCTTTTCATTCCATGATTAGAGTTCATGGGTGGAAAAACACTGTCACCTTTATAAAAAAAACATTGTCACCAACATCAAAGTAATTATAAGTAACAATTATACCAATAACTACCTTAAAGATCTATACTTTTTATTGGCAATAAACCAATATAATTGATTTACATTAATTATAAAAACAAGACAAAAAACTCTCTCCTATTAATGAAACACCACTATAAGAAAAACAAGACAAAAAAAAAAAAGCAGATTGCTACAAAATATAGATGTCACCTTCATTGGCCAGAGAATCGGGAAGGAAACGCCATGAAAATACTCACCTAACAACAAACTCTCACTCCCCTAAAAGACAAAAAGAGGAAGGGAAGGGAAGAGCGGCCCTAGAAGAGAAGAGAAGAGAAATGGCCTCATCGCCTAATGTTTTGAAGATTATTAAAGAGAGTTGACATTCAGCATGTCGGATGGAAGAGTGGGATTGAGTGGCTTCTTTTTGTGGAGCTGCTTATATTCTCCATAAAAGTATGACACAAAGCCCCAGAGAGAGAGTCCCAAACTAACTCCTTTTTCTGCCGTGAAATTTTCTCTGAGGAATATTACGGCCAATAATTCAGTCACGGGCAGTGACCCCGCAGTGATGATACCAGATAGCAACGAAGAGGCACAAAATATGACACCTACAGCTCCCACAAAGAACATCTGCCATATCATGGCCGCACACAGTGCCACCACATAATACGTCGTCTCTCCCAACCCAAAATCTCTCGCCTCCCTTCCCATCATCTGTACAAATAAATTATAACAATCAATACACAAACACAAACACACACACACACACACACAATAAATGAGCCCTCCATTGGTTAAGATAATCAAATTTACTTTATTTAGGAAGATTAATCAAACAAAGTAAAACTTAAATTAGATAAATAATTACTCCCTTGTGATAAATATAAGAGACGACATATATTTAACTAATTTAATTATATTATTGGATATGTTAGTATAAATAATTAATATGACATGTTTTTTTAAAAACACATTTATCGTCATCCTTAATTTCATCTATGTCTCTAGCTATGTTAACTAATTATTGTAGAGGGATAATCAATATGAGCAATTTGAAGAATAGATTAACAAAATTTAGAAATAAGCTAAGTCTTGTGTTTAAGATTAGATGTCAGATCATAGAAATTTAAAGTGTTTATATTTATTATTTTCCATCCAAACTGATATATAATCTATGTAAATATGATATAATTAAGTTATAGTATTTAGTTATCTTTAGTTTTATGAAATCAACGCAACTTCATTTTATATATTGAAGAGGCTAAAATGTATATATAGTGTATTAGGCATTAATTGAATTGGAAAACCGATTTCTCTAGTCATCATTAGAATGATGTGTTGGGAGAGATAATTAAATAATTCATGCATCGCCAAAAACCTCATTTACAATGTCTTAGATTTAATTTCATTAAAAATATTTTTGATGGATATAGAATTAAAACAGAATAGATCAGAGTCAGTTCCAATATAATCTATACAGTCTGACTATGTTCCACTCTTTCTACTAACTGTTTTCATAAGGAAGGTATCTATTATTAGATATATATCATATCAATGTGAGTCATTTTGATATAAATACAAAACATATACATCTAAAGCTCAAGAGAGATAGATAACGACCTTGAAGTCGTCGTTGACAAACATGCCAATGGTACAAAGCAAAGTAGCAGTAAAGCTCATAACAAACTGAACCTGTATCACCAATGAGTATGTCACATGCTGCTTACTCTTCACATAAAACATCTCCAACAACGGCATCATAAGACTATACAACACCGCATCCGCCAACGTCATCACAAACCCTATCACATACTGCCTACTAGACACACCTTTGGGCCTATCCCCGGACGAATGCAACGCCAAAACGCCAGCCCCAAGAGTGAGCAAAACGATGGCGTTTATAGAAAAGGTGTGAACTTTTGGCGTACAAGAACGAAGGAGAAAGCTGCCGTGAGCCCTAGCTCAGTGGCGAGGATAAGTTGTGACGTGGAGGCCGGAAGGCGGGCAATGCCAAAGGTATAGAAGTAGTTGTCAATGCCCATCAGAACTCCGATGAAGGCGGCGGCGATGAAGAGGCGCGTGTCCAACGAGAACAAGGGCTGGCGCGTGCGGATGTATGAGATGATGAGGGGGATCAAGAGGATGGGGAAGCCGCATGTGTGGAGCCACGTGTAGAACCACACGCTCCGGCCTCCTTGGACGAAGTAGAGGCGTGTTATGAGGGGCCCACCGGTGGTGGCTATGCAGAGTAAGAGGCTGTTTATGACAAGGAGAACCCTCTTGCGTTTGATCTTTTGTTTATGAATCGAAGTATTTTCTTGTTCCATGTTGTGGAGAATCTCCATGGCGTTGAACAATAATGCCTATACTTGAAATATAAGTGTTCTTGGATGGTATATAATGGATTGTTAATTTAGCTCTTCTCTTTGCTCAATGGTTTATGTTCATTAATTATTAAATTGGGTGCCTTTTTCTAAAGCTTCTGAACCAATGGTTTGTATGTTTGGGTTGGCCGCCGCAAATGTAATTTCTTATTTTAAAAATATCCTAGATTTTGCAAACTAAAGTTGAGCAAATGTTGATTTGTATGTTTTTTGAAAATGAAAGTCTGACTAGTAGTGAAAAGATTTAAAGTACGAAACCCCATGGAGTACCCCATGGGATGCTCCCACCAATCTTAATACAAAATCTAAATCTAGTTGATTTTTTGGAAAACCAAAACAAAATTAATTAAGTTACTTATAAATTTATTTGCACGTCTATTTTCTCAAAATAATTCGTTTCACTCATAAACAATACAAAACAATCAGTGCATTAGCAATGGAAATCGTCAAAAAGTATATCGTTAACTAAAAAATAAGGCACATAATCTCTACTTTATCCATGAAATATTGTCTTGATAGACGGAATTTCATGGATAAATTCCGTGCCTAATTGACTATTATTTAGTAATAAAACTTATAACATATAATATAAAAATATACCTCATATGCTATTAGTAACTAGCTTATTTAGCTTATTGAATAAAAAGTGTTAACTAGACTTTATATTAAGGACTGGAGTAAGTCTTAGACATGGTTGGATGATGAAAGCACAGGAATATTGAAATGAATGGCGAAAGCGAAAATTAATATTCAGATTGGATATATAACAAACTTAAACAAACAAGGGATTTGGGATTGAAAGTGTGATGGGCCTGTTGCTAAGTTTAAGGGCCGAATGAATATGAGGAGGGTCAATAGAGGTGAAGTTGGTGGCCCAAACTAATGGGTGGTTTGCATTGGCAGCCACAAAAATACATTTTCTTAAAAAAAGGGCAAAGGGGAAAAATGCCCATATAATAATTGTCACATGTGCACCCAACACCATATTAAATTTTTTTGGAGAAAAACTACCAATGAAATTTTGAAAGTGAGGAAAAAGTGCCCATGATAGCATGTGATTGTCTATGCGTCATTTGATATAGGCACACCATAACCACACCGTCTTGTTTCGCACTCCTTCCATCCCTCTCACCAAAACAAAAACCCACCCACCATGCTTCTAATTTCCTTCTCCTTCTCCATTTCCATTTTACTTTCAAATCTAGCCGCCAAAGCTTCTCTCCATCTCTCTCCATCTTTAGGTGAGCCTCCTCACTCCCCTTCTACCCTTTATTTCTTTGAGTGTAGTGATGAGATATGAAAATGAGGAAATTATTATTTGATGATATTGTCTATATAATCATCCTGGAAATTAGAAAATTAATATATGATGAGATTCTCTAGGGAAATAGATAGTTTTATTTTGATTTGACTGTTCTAAATTTGCATTAATTATGTTTTACATTTAATATTTTCTAGAATATTCAGTTGGGTTGGGGCGTATATATATTCCTCAACTATTTGCTTTATAGACACTTAATGTTTTAAATAATATTATTGAATTTTGTTCTTCCTCTCTTGCTCTGCCCTTCCTTCTAAATTCTTTCTACTCCTTCTCTCTCACTCTTCTTATTTTGTCTCTTTTTCTCTAATTCTCATAAACCCTCTATGTTCCCTCATCCTTTTGCATCAATTAGTACCAAAGCCAGTTTCGCTTCCACTCTGCTCACATAAGTGTAAGTTGTTACAATTTTCTAAGCCCTCTAAATTCTCTCTGCTTTCTCTCTCTCGCTTTTCTTATTTTGTCTCTCTTTCTCTAATTCTCATACCCCTCTATGTTCCCTTATCCTTTTTCATCAATTAGTACCAGAGCCAGTTCCACTTCCACTCTGCTCACATAAGTGTTAGTTGTTACATTTTTCTAAGCCCTCTAAAGCTTCAAGATTGTTTTGGTGCTATTTTTTACTTAGCATATTTTTATTACTTAGCGTAATTTTCTCTTTCTTTTAGTTTTATTTTTTTATTGAAAAAAAGAAAAAAAAAGAGTTCAGTAATTTCCTCTTTGTATTAGTCTTTTTCTATTTTTGTGAAAAAAAGAAAAATGAAAAGAAAGAATAAAAAAACGAGTCTGGAATTAACCTTTGTATTATAACAAACTATCGTACAATATAATAATACATATATATGTTATAGTTTAGTGATTATCACATTTAAGGGAGAAGCTAAGGAACAAAAATCACCATGTAGTTTGCCTCATGTACCCAACACCCTATATATTTTAGGGAAAAAAGTAACCACAAAGTTAGCAAAATGAGACAAAAGTGACCCTGCCGTTAACATCATTTAAGAGCAGTTAACTTTCACTGTTAAGAGCAGTTTCCTTAGGCTTGGGCCCCACATCAAATAATTAAAATTCCCTTTCTCCCCCATCGCACCCCCTCTCTCCCCAAATGCCGTCAAAGCCTTCTCTAGTGAAGATGCTATGGGGATGGAGAGGAGAAGGTGAGGTTAATCTCTCATTGTTCTTAAGTACCAAATAGGGTGATTTGCAGTTGGCATGTGAATTGGTTCATTCATAAGAGCTACAAATCAAACCTCCAACCATTTGCTTATAGGATAAAAGTGCGAACCATACAAGTCATTCCACCAAGTTGGTAACTTGCCTAAATGTATTAAAATTGAGCAACTTTGCCATGTTTATCGTTAAAATTCAAACAGTCAATGTCAAATTTTTTATAGAATAGGGAAATATTGCTAGATTTAAAAGCTTTCAAGACAGTTTTGACATTTATATTTTGAAATTTGGATTGTGATCTTTATATAAGTTTATTTGTGATTTTAATTTGTAATGAGGGATTTGGACTTAACAATATGTATGGTTATAAATATGTTCTTTATAATTCATTAATTGAATTGTAATTGAACTTAATGCATTATAAATCACTAAACACACTCTAGGGTAATTAATAATGCCTAATTCAATGGGTTCATGAGACTAGGTATTAAACTTACCGGTTGATGAGGTTTGTTACTTTAGGAAACCTAGAGAAAACTCAAAGGTGCTAAAGGGCTTAACAATTTCTAGTTAGTTGTGGTTCCACCTATTAGGTAATTGAACTCATGGTTTCCTGATGTTTCGTAAATTAGTGAATTAGCACCAAAATTGACTTCCAAAATATATTAATTGAGCTAGGATAGTTCTGATAAAAAAAAGCTAGGATAGTCATTCTCAATCATTCCCCAAGAGCAATTTCATCTCATTTTACCAAATCTTCACTTTTCCCCAATTCTTAATTCCCTTTTGCATATCACATCTTTACTATAATAATTTAATAATAACAACGTAAACCTTATCCCACTTAAGTGGGGTCAGCTACATGGATCACACGACGTCATTGTGCTCTATCAATAGTCATGCTTGGATTCTCTTTATTTGGTCTTTCTCTCTTTCTTTTGTAGTGATTCCATACCATTTGATCAATTATTCTTACTGCTCATTCACTTCTCTTCTTTGAACCATTTGTTTCTTTATATGCCTTCTCCCATGGTAGTGTAATAACCCTTGTGAAGTACCAAGCAATGACCTATTGATATGAACAATGCGTGTGTCCATGCTCAATAAAATTCGACATAATTTTTACGTTGGTTGCCGAAGCCTAACACAACCCTACTCTTTTATTCGAGCTTGGGACCGGCTATAAATATAGACGGTGTATACCGTGGACACACAGTCATACGAGGGTAAATATCCAAGCGTGACACGAAGTCACGAAAAACAAACGTTATATAATAATGAAAGAGTTAAATAAACCATTATATATATATATATATATATATATATATATATATATATAAATCCTTGTATATTGTGAGCAAATAAATAAATAAATAAGTAATAAAATAAAATAATAGAAATATATATATATATATATATATATATATATATATATATATATATATATATATATATATATATATATATATATATATATATATATATATATATATATGAGGGTGGGAGGGAGGAATGGTTAATAGTCGAATTAGGATGGAACGGTTATAGAGGTAAACAGTATAAAATAAATTTTAAACATCGATTAGTAAGGAAAAAAAAAACGGGCCAAAACTGTAATTTCCGCAAAAGTAGGGAACAGGTCAAAACATTTCCGCTAAAGTGGGGGCAAAAAAAAAACAGGCCAAAACTGTAATTTCCGCAAAAGTAGGGGAACGGGTCAAAACATTTCCGCTAAAGTGGGGGAAAAGGGGAAAAAAGGATAAAACTGGGCCAAAACTGTAATTTCCGCTAAAATAGGGAAACAGGTCAAAAACTATAATTTCCGCTAAAGTAGGAAGGAAAAAAAAAGTAACGGCCAAAACTGTAATTTCCGAAAAAGTAGGGGAACGGTTCAAAAACTGTAATTTCCGTAAAAAAAAAAGATAAAACTGGGTCCAAAACTGTAATTTCCGCAAAAGTAGGGGAACGAGTCAAAAACTGTAATTGCCGCAAAAACAAAGAAGAAGAAGAACGTGAAACTGTTGAAATTGATTATGTAGCAAATTCAATGATTGATGATGAGAATTAATTGCAAATCATTGCGAGTTAACAATAATAAAAAGAGAAAAGAAGAAAATAGAGGAGGTTGTAAACTTGTAATTGTTCATGTGGATGATAGTACAATAAAAAGAAGTAAAATTGAATAAAAGCATAAGAATGAACATAATGCATATATGACAAATTTTCTAATTTTCAAACAAGTTAACATTTAGTTACTAGGTAATTAGTTACATTTTTAAGGCTCCTCTGATAACGATACCCGAGAGTAACTTCCGCTTACCCCGAGATCCATAAATTACTTGAAGAAATAGCTAGTCTAACGACACACTACACCGACCGTAAATTCGGTGTCCTTCATACATACAAAATGATAGAAGTGCTAAAAATTCCATAACTCAAAAATAGCATAACTCAAACTTTGATAGAACTTACCATTCCTCTTTATCATTTCATGATTATAATTCATGAGTGGAAAAACACCATCACCATTATCATAGCCAATATGAATAGAGGTTGTTCCAATAACCACCTAAAAAGGATCTATATCTCTTATCAGCAATAAACATATTTAATTGGTTTTTGAAATATACCCGTGAGTAGATCTCCCTGAAAGAAAATAACACACAAACACCAACTTGAAAGATTAAGATTGAGTAGAAGAAATTTTAATTATCGTATAAAATTTCAAACTAGTTTATTCTCATAAAGCCAAGAAACACCACTATAAGAAATAAAAAGAAGACAAAATAGAAAAACCCTTGCAAAATACAAATGTCTTCTTCACTGGTCAGAACCGGGGAGGGGAACACCGTGGAAAAACTCGCATAACGACAAAGAATAAGTATAACCACAGTAAAAGTGACAAACTAGAAAGGAAGAGGAAGAGGAGAGAAAAGAGTCGGACTAGAAGAGAAGAGAATTGACCTAATGCCCTTAAATAATTAAAGAGAATTGAAGATAATTAAAGAGAGTTGAAGTTTAGCCTGTCTGATTGAGGAGTGGGGTTGAGTGGCTTCTTTTTGTGTAACTGTTTATATTCTCCATAAAAGTAGGACACAAAGCCCCAAAGAGAGAGTCCCAAACTAACTCCTTTCTCTGCCGTGAAATTTTCTCTGAGGAATATTACGGCCAATAATTCAGTCACGGGCAGAGCCCCCGCAATGAAAATACCAGATAGCAACGAAGAGGCACAAAAGATGACACCTACAGCTCCCACAAAGAACATCTGCCATATGATGGCCGTACACAGTGCCACCACAAAATACTTCGTCTCTCCCAACCCAAAATCTCTCGCCTCCCTTCCCATCACCTGTACAAATAAAATATAACAATCAATCTATAGACACACACACACACTGTTGAACAAGGTGTTCATGATGATGAGGAGCCCTCCACTGGTTTAGATAATCAAATTGACTTTCTTGAAGAAGATTAGTCAAATAAAATAAAACATAAATTAGATAAATTACTCTCTCGTGTTAAATATAAGAGACCTAATTTAATTATATTTTATATGTTAGTTAGAATAATTAATATGACATGTTTTCATATTTGTCATCTACCTTAATTCTATCTATGTCTCTATGTTAACCAGTTATTGTAGAGGGATAATCTATATGAGCAATTTGAAGAATAAATATACAAAAAATAGAAAAGTCTTATGTATGTTTAAGCTAAGATTGGAGACAAGGTATTTTAAGCTGTATATACTTTTTTGTTTACGCTTCAAATAATATGTAATCTATGTAACATATAATATAATTAAGTTATAGAATATTTACTTATCTTAATTTATTTTACTAAAAAGTCAAATTTATTTTATATATTTGAATTAGCTAAAAATATATAAGTGTATTAGAATGTCCATATTTTATAGTTGGCATTACATGAATCGGAAAATTGGTTTCTACACTCAGTACGTTGGGAGAGTTAAATATATCATACCTGTATAGCCTAAACCTCATTTTGAATATTTTAGATTTAATTTCATTAAAAATATTTTGATGGATATAGAATTAAAACAGAATATAGTCGGTACAAATAAAATCTATAGTCTAACTAATTAACTAATGGTAAACTGTTTCTTCTAATATTTTTTTTGAGTAAGGATGATACAAATAAATAGATACATATCATATATATCAAAGTGAGCCATTTTGATATAAATACAAAAGAGATATATCGAAAGCTCAAGAGAGATAGATAACCTTGAAGTCGTTGTTGACAAACATGCCAATGGTACAAAACAGATTAGAAGTGAAGCTCATAATAAATTGAACCTGTATCACCAGTGAGTATGTAACGTGCTGCTTACTCTTCACATAAAACATCTCCAACAACGGCATCATAAGACTATACAACACCGCATCCGCCAACGTCATCACAAACCCTATCACATATTGCCTACTAGACACACCTTTGGGCCTATCGCCGGACGAATGCAACGCCAAAACGCCAGCCCCAAGAGTGAGCAAAACGATGGCGTTTATAGAAAAAGGTGTGAACTTTTGGCGTACAAGGACGAAGGAGAAAGCTGCCGTGAGCCCTAGCTCAGTGGCGAGGATAAGTTGTGACGTGGAGGCCGGAAGGCGGGCAATACCATAGGTATATAAGTAGTTGTCAATGCCCATCAGAACTCCGATGAAGGCGGCGGCGGTGAAGAGGCGCTTGTCCAACGAGAACATGGGCTGGCGCGTGCGGATGTATGAGATGATTAGAGGGATCAAGAGGATGGGAAAGCCGCACGTGTGAAGCCACGTGTAGAACCACACCCGTCGGCCGCCGTGGATGAAGTAGAGGCGTGTTAGGAGGGGCCCACCAATGGTGGCTATGCAGAGTAAGAGGCTGTTTATGATTAGGAGTAGTCTCTTGCTTTTAATCTTTTGTTTATGACTAAAAGTATTGTCCTCTTCCATGTTGTGGAGAATCTCCATGACGTAGAATAATTATGCCTATACATGAAATATAAGTATTCTTGTATGCTATATAACGGATTGTTAATTCAGCTCTTCTCTTTGCTCAATGGTTTATGTTCATTAATTATTAAATTGAGTGCCTTTTTTAATGCTTCTGATCTAATGGGTTGTATGATTGGGTTGGCCGCCGCAGAAGTAATTTCATACGTTTTTTTTAAAATATCGTAGTTTTTGCAAACTCAAGTTTTTTTTTTTATCAGAATTGCAAACTCAAGTTGAGTAAATGTTAATTTGTATGTTTTTGAAAATGAACGTCTGACCAGTAGTAGTGTAATGTGAGAGATTTAAAATACTGTACCCCATGGAGTACCCCATTGGATGCTCCCTCCAATCGTATTACAAAATGTAGTGTATTTTTTTAAAAAATCTATAAAAAAATAATTAAGTTATTTATAATTTTTTTTTCATGTCTATTTTCTCAAAATTAGTTCTTTTCACTCAATAAACACTAGAAAACATCAGTGCATTCGCAACGGAAACCGTCAGGAAGTAGGTCGTTGCTAAAAATAACTCGCATATTCTCTAATCTAACCATGAAATCTTGTCTTCATACACGGAATTCCTTCTCCTTCGCCAACCAAAACCCCAGCCACCATGCTTCCTCCATTTCCTTCTTCTGCTTCTCTATTTCCATTTTCTCTTCAAATCTGATTAAATAAAATCTTGAGGTTACATTTTTCTTCATTTCCTTTCAGAAATCTCAGATTTCAGTAAGGTTTGGCAGAATTTTAATCTTTAGGTGTCGAAGGTAGTATTGGAGTTAATATTCTTATAAAACAATACTGAAGCCAAATCGCGTTTAGGAGTACTTAAGAGTACATTAAAATCGATTTTTTCTGCTACATGTTCGTTTTGAGTTAGGCTAAAGTATGTTTTTGGTCCTTTATGTTTGAATCAAGTTTCAATTTAGTCCTTTATGTTTGGAAAGTACACTTTTGGTCCTTTTGTGTTAACACCGTTCGTTTAACTTAACAGAAAATGTTAACTTAACAATTTTAAATGGTTATTAAATACTGAAAAAAATGTTTAGATTAAAATATTTGAGTGTAAATATTCTTATATTTTCAAAATTTATCATTTTTGGTCCAATTTCATTATAAAATAATCATTTAAAATTGTTAAGTTAGCATATTCCGTTAAGTTAAACTAACGGTGTTAACAAAAAAGGACTAAAAGTGTACTTTCCAAACATAAAACACTAAATTGAAACTTGATGCAAACATAAGGGACCAAAAAGTATACTTTAGCCTTTTGAGTTATTAAGAGGGGATTTCGAATTTAACTTCATATGCTCTGCTTCAGTTCTTGGTATTTTACGATTCTTTTGTGTAGACGTCCACAGAAACCATGATTAATTTTAAGTTTTGATTGCAAGAAAGATCTGCTTCGTATTTTTGGATTTGATTCTCGCATATGCAGACCATAACAGCGAAAATATGTTTATAGTTTTAACATTAACATCACAAAGTAAGGTAAAACATCAAACGATCAATTTCTGGGCTAAAGAGAAAAACGACCACTAAACCCTGATGAATACATACATACATACACACATACACATACTACCTCCGGTCCTAAATATAGGACCTAATTGACTTTCTTTTGGAGAGATTAAGGATGCGAAATAGGTTATTAAATGAGGACATATTTGATATATTTTTAGATTATCCATTAGTTTATAGGTAAAATAAACTAGTTTAAGGGGAAAAGATTAGGTAAATCAATTTATAATTAACTTATTTTGCTTTTTTAAGGATTTTCGAGAGAAAGTGAATTAGGTCTTATATTTAGGACCGGAGGGAGTATATATATATATATATATATATATATATATATATATATATATAATCTCTTTGTAAGGTATACAGATCAAAGGGCAAAAAAGAATATATGATGCGCATCATCATCAGTTTGACGATGGAGGGGGGAAAATGAGGCTCGAGTTTTGGTTTAGGTCAGATGGTGCAAAGAGTGAGGAAGAAGATGGTGTGACTATGATGGTGTGCTTACATGATAATACATGGACAGTCACATGAACTAAATTAATAATAACTCCTTTTAAGAAAAGGCTAAAGTACTACCCTAAGTAGAGTGCAAAATATAATTGGGAAACATGAATAGGGCACATATATTTTTATTTACTCTATCTTAATTATAAGATGAAGTTGAATTTTTCTGAAGATTAAGGATGTAAAATAAATCACTGAATTTTAACAAATGTGACATGTTGTCATTAATGCCAAGAAAAAGAGGTAAAAATATGAAATGAAATAATTTAAAGTTATGTATTTTGCATCTAAATTTCTCAAAAAGAAAAAAGTCAATATAATTTTATATTTTGCATTGGAGGGAGTATTCATTATCTTTAATATATCCACTATTTAATATGGGAAGAACATTATCAAATTTCAATTACTGTTGCAATTTGAGCACGGAAATCGGCCATGAGTCTCTTCTGCATTTTAACAGAAAATCACATAACATGAATAATGCCATTAGACATTGTTGGAGGGGAATAGAATAGGGATGTTGAAATTCATTGAAAAAGTGAGAATTATTTTCCAGAATGATTCATCGCAAGAGTGACAACTATTTTCCAGAATGGTTATATAATAAATTAAACTTGAGAAAAAGAGTAATTTGAGAAGTGATGAAGAAAACCACAATGAGGATGCTGCAAAAAGATTGATCATTGTGGAAACACTACAAGAAAGTGGGACGCCAATCGAGGAGAAGTGTATGTTTTAAAATATTAATATATTCTGTCGCGTATGTTTTGTCGCGTATGGGCACGAGCTTTAATGTTTTATCATTAAAATATATTTGTCGCGTTAAGTATGTCGCATTTTAGCCATTTCATACGCGACACATGAACTAATATTATATTCCAAACAGCTTTTAAGTATGTCATGTTTCTTTCATCTAGTCACGTTTATTTACACGCGATTGGCTGTTTGCTACGACACTCTAACTCGTGTTTGCATTATACGCGACAAACTTATTTTAATTTGTCACTGATTTAAACGCGACTATGTACCTAATTCTGACACAACTAGCCTCTCCATTTCTTGTAGTGAAAGTGTGGTGCGCCTGTCGTTAAGGGCTGAATGTATATGAGGATCGCCAATCGAGGAGAAGTTGGCCCAAACCAATATGTGGATGGGGAAGTTCAGGAAGAAGGCCGAGAAGAAAATGGGAATGTAGAGACTTAACTACCTTCATATAATGAAACCTCAAATAAACAGGACCAAGGGCTATGTAGAAGATTACAACAAATTGGCTATGTTATGAGGAGAAAGCTCAACCCTCCCACAAGCTTGTGTAGTTATCATTCAATTTTTTTACTTTCCATTTCCTGATACTTGTTAGTTTTAGGGCCAAGGATAGAAAATGATCATATACTCTTTCCAAATGTGCACCTGACACTATATAGTATATACTATTTTTTTAAAGGCACCTTATACTTCTTTATGCAAAAACTGCATATGAACTTAGGCAAATGAGGTAAAAACGACACTTCCGTTATTTGGTACAAACTTTTGTTGCATACAAAAATTTTATTTTTAAATGATTACTTGAAATAAAAAACTCACTACATCCTCTTTCTTTTCTATTATCTCTTTAGTTAACTAATACCCGTTAACGTATGCTCCAAGCTTCCATTCATCAGTGACATGCCCTACTTATCTTTGATATTCTGCTAAATTTGAGGATGGACAGTCGAAGCCATCACTGATATATGCTTTGTTGTCACGATGATGCTGTAGAGACGCCTAAACCGACACAAGTAGCATGAAATGATATGAATTTGAACTAGTTGCAAGAAAAAATAATGTGCTATTATATGGGTGCTTGAAAATAAATTATTATTGGCAGGAGCTCAACCTTTTCAGCAATTGTGCCAACACATAGCACATGCATGCACTTCAGATAAAGTTAATATTTTTACAATTGACTAGACACGCTTTCTCATGTCAGCCCATCTACTCTTTACGTTATGGCTTTTGGTACAACATTTTTGTAACCAAGTGAGTGACGACATGGACGAACCTTTACCGAAGTTATAATATCCAGATGAGGTGACGATGCTAAGTGTGTGTCCAAGCTCATTGAGTTTGTCAAAATCGTCAAATTCACCAAAGTTAGGAAGTAAGGGAGGTTGCGGAATTTGATGGTGAGAGCTATTGTTGTGTGGGTTTTGGATGTCGAAAGTCATGTGGAATATAATATAATGGAATATAAATAAAAATGTGGGCTCACCAAATTGGGCTTTGTATAAGCTAACATATGTATTTGATCTCAGCTACACATTTGTGAAAGGTATATATTCATTTTAATTTTACATTAACCCTTATTTTTATGTAGGGTTGTTCAAAGTGTATGTCTATGCCCCAACTATCCCAGTTCGATACTGTACAAGTTGTTATAATTATTTGAAATTCTTGATACCAAATAGCAGCTATCATGAGACTAGGACAAAATTGGAAGCTGGACGGAACTATATATTGTTTGTTAGATATTGCCTTTAATTCCAATTTAAAGTTTCTCGTGGTCCACTTGCTTGTTGTTGAATGATTGAATATTTTGTGGACTGTTAATGAAGTTAGAAAGAATTAAGGGAAAATTAATTACAGGTCCCTTGTAAGGGACTTAATAATGAAAAAGTCTCACTAACATGGGAAATTAAAGTAGAGTCCCTTTAATTATTTATGAGAACGTGGACCCCATAGGTAATATTAAAATATTCCCCCACCCATCCCTCTCTCTCCTCTCCCCTCTCCTCTCCTCTCCCCATCTCCTCTACTTCCCCGACGGTGTACCCCCCCCCCCCCCCCCCACCAAAAAATTCTCACCAACCCTCCCCCACTGACAAATCCTAAGATTTATACGATTTTATTGAGCTAAAATGAAGTTTTAAACATAGTTAAGATGTAATATTAACTTTTAATGACTCCTTTATTTCACTTAGATTTAATATATATATATATATATATATATATATATATATATATATATATATAATATATATATATATATATATATATCTTAGTACATTTAAGAATTCATTTATATTAAATGAAAGGAGTTGAAGAAAAAGACCAAGAGCCACATGGGCCATATATGGACTTTCACTTGAAAAGAAAAGAAAGAGCATGAAGAGTAGTGGGCTGGACACATGAAGAATAAAAAGAAAAAAAATCATAGTGGGTTGGAGAATTGAAAAGGGACATAATGAGAGGAAGAGGCCGAACAGCCCAAGGAAGAAAGTGAGGGAGGTGCTGGATAAGACAAGAAGTGAGGAATTGAGATTGAAGGGAGAGGAGCAGTGGAGAGCACGCAAAGCAGAGAAAGAAAAAATGAAGTGAGGAGCACTAACGCGGACAATGAAAAGGAAGAGAGGGAGGGCCCCGAAAATGGGTTTTTCCTCCTCTCTTTCATCTTCATTTTGCTCTCTTTCTCTCCTATTTTCCACCATGATTTTTCTCCATCTTCTCCTTGTTGGTGCTTCTCATATGAGAGGTATCTAAATCCCTTTTTGCTCTTGGGAATGATGGATTATAGCTTGAGCTCTCATGCTTAATAGGGTATAGTCTTGTTATTTTCCCTTTCTCTTGTATTTATGATTTTCATAGGTTTAGGATTATCATTTATACTTGGATTTGGACTATTATATTTATTTGAGTTTTATTTGTGGTTTTGATTTGTAATGAGGGATTTGGACTCAACAATATTTATGGTCATACATATGTTCTTTATAATTCATTAGATATCTCTATTTACTCATGGTATTGGTAGATAGTTTGTTGAATTGAATTATATTTGAACCTAATGATTGCAAGTCACTAATCACACTCTAAGGTAATTAATAATGCTTAATTAAATGGGTTCATGAGATTAGGTGTTAGACTTGCCGGTTGGTGAGGTTTGGTAGTTTAGGAAACTTAGAGAAAACTCAATGTGCTAAAGGCTTAACAATGCCTAATTGGATGAGGTTCCAACAATTAGGTATTGGACTCATGGGTACATGAGGTTTGGTAAATTAGTGCATTAGCATCCTAATTGACTCCCTAAATATATTAATTGAGCTAGGATAGTTATTCCCAATCATTTCCCAAGAGCAATTCCATTTTATTTTACCAAATCTTTACTTTTCCCAATTCTTATTTTCTCTTTTGCGTATCACACATTTTACTAATTTTCACTATTAATCCATAACAATTTTCCTTATTTCAAACAAGTTTAACATTTAGTTACTAGTTAATTATTTACATTTTATAGGCTCCTTTGAGAACGATACCCGAGGTAACTTCCGCTTATCTTGAGGTCCTAAAATTTCTTGAAGGACTAGACCCAAGGCACACTACACCGACCGCAAATCCGTTGTTCTTCAAGTGGCGCCGTTGTCGGGGAGCCAAGTAATTGGTTCCCTAGTAATTGGTTGTCAAACTTGTTTGATGGGTCTTTATTTAGGTTTATTTAGTTTATATTAGTTTCATTTAGGTTAGTTTGCATATTAGTCTAGTTTCATATAGTTTAAGTAATTTAACTTAATTGCATTTAAGCTTGATTTTTTTTTCTTTTGCATAACATTTTCTTGCAAGATACTTAAGAGCCATGGATGTGAAACTCCAAATCCTAGAAGTGGTCCAAAAGCTCCAAAAGGATAAGAATCGCGAAGAGGCAAGATTTGCATCTCTTGAAGCCAAAATTGAGCAATGGGAGGCTAGAATGGCAAACTTGAAATCTCTTGCAACTTAACTTTCAAACCGCAACCATGACCAACCCCAAAGAGCTTAATGTCATAAACATGCAAAGTTGCAAGAAAGTGGGAGTTGAAGAGGAGGTGAACGATGGTGAAGTTGAGGTAGTCTTTGATGAGAGCATTGCATTGCAATCCAGAAGCTCTACTCCATCAAAGAGTGAGAGCAACCAAGAGAAGAAGCTCTTAGCTACTCCACCTAGCTCTAAGTTCAAGAGAGGAGTCAAATTTGATGTGCCAATTGAATCACCCGCTCCTCCCTCTCCAAGTGCAGGTAAGCAGGTAAACATCTCTGACCTTCCTTTCCCTCACTCTTACTTAGCAAGTCAAAGAATTGTTGAGAAAAAGCAAGATGATGAGATTCTTGACATGTTTCGTAAGGTTGAAGTGAATATATCTCTGCTTGATTTGATTAAAAATATTCCTAAGTATGTCAAGTCACTTAAGGAGTTGTGCACACGTAAGAGGAGTTTTAAACCTAACATGAAAATTCAATTGCCCTCTAGTGTGTCTGCTTTCTTTGAGTCACAGCTTCCCATTAAGTGTAGGGATCCTGGTTATTTTACCATTCCATGCACCATAGGTAGAACCACCATTCCACATGCATTGCTTGATCTGGGAGCTGCAATTAATGTCATGCCCATGTCTTTGTATAGGGCCCTTGGTTTGAAAACTTTGCAACCTACCTCCATGATGTTGCAACTTGCTGATAGGACCATTAGGCATCCTGATGGCATCTTAGAGGATGTTTTGGTGAAAGTTGATGATTTAGTCTTCCCTGCTGACTTTTATGTGCTTGATATGCCAAATTCCCAAGGGAATGAGACTTTGATTTTGGGTAGACCTTTCCTTATGACTGCTAACACTGAGATAAACATGTCTAAGGGTTCTATCACAATGTCTTTTGAGGATAGATGTGTGCAATTTAATATGTATGAACAAATGAACCAATCTAATGAAGATGAGTCCATGTGTGATGTGAATTGTATTGATGATTGGTTTCTTATTGAGCATGATGATGAAATGCACACTTCATCCACTCACAGTACTTCTATTCTCCCTCCACATGGCACTACTGTGTTGACTGATACTGTGGCAAAAAAGTCTCATACTAACCCAACTATGCAAGAGAAAAGTTTTGTTGTTGATGACTGTGCAGGTGGTAGATTTGAGAAGACTTCTAAGAAAGAACAAGTTCATGCCTTTAGGGAGCTGCTTGCCTTATGTGAACAAGGACCGGTGAGGATGCCGTGTGTAATTAACTCTGTTCCATCTCAACCTTCAATGGAAAGAGTAGATGAAGACAAAGTTGTTGCTGCGATGGATGTGGAGAAATTGGACATTGGTGTGAAATGTGAGGAACCAATTCCTCCAAAGCTTCGTTTCAAGAAGAAGCACAAGTCCCCACCAAATATTCCATACCGAGATCTTCTTTCCCATCTCCAAATCTTTGATGATGTCTATGAGGATCCTTTCCTGAAGGGTGGTAAAGTGGATAATTTGAAAGTTGGTGACATGGTTTTAGGCATCTATTCCACATATTCCACGCCGAGTGGCGGAACTAGAGCAAATTTGGTTGGACCCTTTGATATCCACTCCTTTTGTCACCATGAGAAGGTCATATTGAAGGACACTCAAGGCAACTACTTCCATACTAAGAAAGAGCGTCTTCGACTCTTCAAGGAGAGCCATGAGCCTCCATGAACCTCAGGTTGTTTCTTTCCTTGTACTTGATCTTTGGTTTTAATTGATTGATATATGTCTTTGAGCTAAGTGTGGGGAAGGAACAAACCTAGTAGTAAAAGTAGATTAGTTTAGTTGCTTTTGAATTTTTAGGTGTCGGAATAAATGCTCCTTACTCACTATCACCACCACCCTTGATTTTTGCATGATTTGAACTTGCTTGGAATAGCATCTTGACTTGTTCTTACATGAGTCTATGTTATTTCCATTATTTTACTACATTGAGGACAATGTAGAAATTAAGTGTGGGGGAGGAGATTACTTTTGGTTGCTCCTTGGATTGGTGAGTTCAAGTTTTTGGTGATTACATCTTGATTTTTGTTGCTCCTTGGATTGGTTAGCTCAAGTTTTGAGTGATTGCATCTAGATTATGTTTTTGGCTTCAAAAATGAGAAAATTTTGGAAATTTTTGAACTACTCCTTCACTTTTACACTTGTTACCCTTGGACATGACTTATTTTTGGACTCTCTTTGGCAACTATGAGAATTTATTGATGTTTTTGATATGTCTCTTGATTGAAAATTTTGTGAATGAAATTGATGCCCTATGGTTAACATTGGTTGTCTTGAATATTTGTTTGAGTTTAGGAGAATTAGCCATATATTGTAAGGTTTATTTGAGCCTAATTCTTCATTCTTGAGTGAAATCCACTTGGTTACCATTCTCTAGAACTTGTTTGCATTCTTGGTTAAAGCTTGTTGCATATAGTGTAATGTAGTATGATAAAGACCTTCATTTCATAACCCTTAATCCCAAACACCAACCCTAAACATTATTTCCTTTTGCTACCCATTTGAGCCCTTCACTTGATGTTATTGCATTGTTTTGCCAATATGAGAAAAGTTGCATAATTGCTTTGTTCAAAATGAAAAAAAAATTGCTATTGTTATGTTTCAAAGAAGTATGTTATGTATGAAAAAATACAAAAAGAAAGAAAATGGTGAAAAAAAAAGAAAAATGGAAAAAAATGAGAAAAAGTCAAAAAAGTGAAAAATAAGGCATGCATAGTAGTTTAGCAATGTGCAATTGGTACTTCAAGTTGTAAATGAATGGCTAATCATGCATAACATCATTTCTTTTCATTGTCATTCTCATTCCATCATTTATCCTATTCCATCACTATAAACCTCAAAAGCCCTTTTGATGCATTGCACTTGTGTTTTAGTAGAGACCTTAGAATTCCTACAAGCATATGGTAGGATGTGTACTAAAGTGGATATTGAGAGTATAAATGAACCAAAATGGTGAGATGTGTGTAAACACTTATCCTTGAGTGATTTTCTTCTCTACTCATACTAATTGTATTCATTACAATCATTGTTAACTATTATTAGTATTATTTCATTCCAAATTATTTGTTGGAACTCTGACTTAACGCGAATTCGATGCGCTTCCATAAGCATACGGGTCGTCAAAAGTAGTATAGTAGAGGGTTGTCGTTCCACAGAGATTGTAGTTTAACCAACGTGATTAGCGCTAATTATATCATTAATTGTTTTAAGTAAAAACATATTGAGAGTTTGTTGTTTAAGTAAGAAAAAAAGTTTTAAATTTGAATGCAAAGAGAGTTGGAGTTCCAAACACGAGTTAACAATGATAATTAAGGCCTAGGGTTGCTAATCCCCTATTTACTTCATGAACCAAGGTTTCCCTCTCATTCTTAAGTGATTAAATGAAAATATGTGCAATTCTAGGGTTCAACATCATTTGAGAAAGCTTTCCCAAGTCAAGATCAAATTTATGCTAGAGAATGCCCAAATCTCTTCAAGCTTCCCCACTTGATTCCCAAGAGATCCCAAGTTCTTCAAGCCTTCAAGACTCCCCAAAAGTGCCCTAACAATGAATATTTTTCGTGCTCTCAAGTGTATGGAGGCTCTCCTCATTAAAACCCTAAAAATGCCCTTTTATACTATTCAAAACGCATGGCTTCAGGATGGGGCCCTGGTGGAGCCCCGGGGCGAGGTTGGGGCTCAAGAACAGAAAGCTGACATCTGATACATGGGGCGCCCTGGTGGCGCCCCTGGGCACCCCTCTGGCCCCAAACTGTTTTCTTTTTCTTTTTGCTTCTTTTGAGCTTCCTCCTTGAATCTTTCTTTCTTTCAAGATTTGACCACCTCTTCCTATATAAAATAGAAAAAGGGTTGATGAGTTTTTACACTAAAAAATGTACAATTCAACTCCAAATTTCACAAAAGTATACTTTCCATGTATTGTTCATTTCACCTCAAATTGTGTATATTTTTATCTATGTATCCTCAAAAATCATGTACAATCCAAGGTAAATGTGAAGTGAAATATGTGAAATTATGGAGTTTATCACTCCCCCAAACTTAAGTTCTTACTTGTCCTCAAGCAAATTTTCAAAATGATTACGGAGTTGACTATAAGCTCACTTTACTTTGATTGAAATACTTGTTCTCATATGTTGCCATCACTATTTGATGTATGGAAAACATAGGATGTATGCAAGGATAAATGTTTCGCTACATTAAAAACAAGCTTTTCAAGATTCAATGAGTAGGTGTGTGTGTGATGACGCTAAAGGAATTCTTCCAAGTTCTCTGGTCCTTTTGAAATAATCTCAAATCATGAATATGCTGTCATTTTTCAAATTTCTCATTCTTTTCTTCACTCTTCTCCATTTTAAACTTTTAGCACATAAGTTCAAAATCAAGAGGACTTTTCAAGATTTGTAATGGGGCTAAGGGTTTTTTAAGTGGTTAGCTATTTAAAAGAATGGGAAAAAGGAGTTCAAATATCTTGAGATAAATAAAATTCCATTCCATTCACTCATACACAAAATTTTCTTTCAAAAAGCTCCAAAATTCCCCCAAACTTGACTCAAGTTGATTCTTGGTACTCCTAGTCTTATTGCAACACATTTTTTTTACTTATTTTCTTCTTTTCTACTTTTCTCTTTTTCTTCTCTGTTCTTTTTTTTTTTTTGCAATTTATTCATCATTTCTTGACTTAGGAGTACAAACTTTTCTTTCACAACTAATATTTCCCTTCTCACAATGTACTTACATTTACACATCTTCAGCAACCATACTAATCCTCACTACTAATGAAATGTACATTATCTCAAGATTCAGGTAGTCCATGGTTTTTCGGGCTGTAAGGGTTAAGTCCAATGTGGGTTTCAAAAAGAAATTTCACATGGTTTTTCTTTATAAGGCTCAAAAAGGGTGCAAATGGGATATGATATCATCAAGGATGGCTTGAAAGGCTCAATCACATTTAAGAACTGCCTCAATCATTTTTCAAAGTTATGTGCAATTTGTGAAAAATGTTGAAGTTTTCCAAAAGGAATTTTGAAAATTTTCAAATAAAAACAGATGCATATATTTGGTTTATTGCAAAGCTTCCTTCATCAAACTCTTCCAAATACACCTTAACCTCCATTGTGCGCAAATTACTCATTAGAATCAGGTAAAGATTTGCCTTAATGCAACAACTCATGTTATGCAATGCATACATATGTATTTTTCCATATACCCCACAGTTATTCAACTAATTGCAATCATTGAACTTTCTAGCAAATTTCAAGAGAACTTATAGTCCACTCATCAAAAACTAAAGCAACAACTTAAGTTAGGTGTGTAAATCTCACCAATTCCCCATCACAAGAAAGGTCAAACCAAAAAGATTCCCTCTATACTTATTATTCACATGTAAGCCTATTATTTACCACTTTTAAAATTTCCATAGTCACCTCTCTCCCCCAAACTTAAATCAAACAGTGTCCACACTGTTACTTAGAAATAGGAAGAGGCTACATGATGTACACAAAGCAAATATGAAAAAGGTACTGCCAGAGAGATTGCATACAACCTGCATATATCAATAAAAGCATGTCATACAACAAGTAATGTCACAGCAAATTAGCAACAGTGGCTCAAAAGAGACATAGTAGCCATCAGAGGGTCAGAATAGAGAGCCCAACTAGTCAAAAAGGACTGACAATGACAAACACACTAACAAAACAAAACAGCCTAAAGGTGTCCCCCAAACTTGAAGCATGTCCACCTCTCACTTTTCACCTCATCAATCACATGTAAGCACTAAATCTTTTTCTCACTAGAGTGGTGATACAAAGTAATGCCTAAATAACTTTAAATAACAAAGAACCTGAGCATCATTATTTGTCAAAAGTGGATTAAGCTACTTGTTTCAAAAACTCAAAAAGGTAGCTCAAGTGTACATAAGATACATATAGTTGTAACAAGCATCAAGTTCATTGCTTTTCAAAGCTATACGGCAGCACCAACTTGAAAGCACTAAAAACCACATTCATAGCAAAATCGTTTCAAATTCACAGTTCAACATATTCAATGCTTCAATAACCTCACATTCATAGCAAAGTAATCCCATATGGAAGCCTCAACATCACCAAAACCCAATTCTCTCACATTCATAAGCAAGTCATTTCATCTCCAAACTTCAACATCACCAAACTCAATTCTTTCGCATTCACACCAACCCATGTCACTAAGAACTAGACTCCTCTCACTACAGAAATCACTCAAACAGAGATTCTCACATTTTAGAGTCTACCTAAAGCACATTCTTTAAGAGTCACAAAACCTCACTGTCCATCAACCATCTTTTTCCCTCCTCAATATCCTTATTTCACTATCATCAATCTCACCCACTAGGTAAACCCTTACAAGAACCAAACACACATCCTCAAGAAGGGTAATCAAAAAGCAAGTTCCCCTAGGTTTGTCAAAATACTATGCTAATCTATAATTTTATTTACTTTTCTGGACTAAAATAAACTAAAAACAAAATAAACCCTAACAACAAAATACTAACAAAATGATAAGGGAATAAGAATGTACCTAAGAGAGTGAGAGATGTGGAGGAAGAGGAGAAAAAATATGAGAGAGTTGAGGGGGAAGGTGCGTGGCGGCGCACGGCTCCGGTGACATGCGGCAGCGCCGGCGGTGGGCATCAGTGGCTGATGGTAGCAGACGCAGCAAGGAGAGAGAAACGGCAGTGGGTGAGAGAGAAAAGGATGAAAAATGGTGAAGCTTGTGAGGAAGATGGTGTGGATGATGAGTTTGAAGGAGAAAATGAGGAGATGATGAGGATGGAGGGGGGCCGATTTGTGGGTGTGAGGGAGGGGGACAGTGGGTTGTGTGAGGAATGAGGGAGGGAGACGATTTTTGATGTTGATAAATTTATTTTTTTTTTGTTTTTTTTAAACATTTGGCGCCCTAGGGGGGCCCCTGGGCGCAAGAACAGAGACGACATGCTCAGCCGAGCCCCAGGTGAGCCCCTGGGGGCGCCTGGGGCCCAAAACACTGTCAACAAATTATTTGGTGCCTTGGTGGCACCCATGGGCGCCCCTGGGGCCCAAAATATCAGATCAGCTCAACAAAAATCAGATTCAACATTTGCTCAATTTAACACCAAATCCTTTCCAAAATCATTAAAAACCTCCACTCTGAGCATAATTCAACAACCCAATACTTAAACACATTTATCAAAGTGTTACAAATAATAGCCAATAACAAACAAACACCAAGCATGTCAAACTCAATTTCATTACTCAAATTCAACCACAAAGCACTAATGCTTCAAGAACACACATCATCATTAACATGTTGAAAATGAATAAAAGGTGATGGATAAAGTGTACTCCCCCTCGTAGACTCTTCTATCTTTCCAGAACGTAAAGCTCCAACCTCCTTATCAATTAGTCATCTATGCCTCAATCAGGTACCTTTCTTTCTACACACAAGAGACACAAAAACAAACACATCCAAACTAATCTTAAGTGAGATAAAACATCAAAATAAAGGAGAAGAGTTGAGACCTTGGGTTGCCTCCCAAGAAGCGCTTAGTTTATAGTCCTTAGCTCGACTTTTTGCAGTATCATGTGGACTGAGACAGTGGATTCGTGGTAGTTTGACGATTAATCTCACCACCCCAATAATGCTTGATCTGATGTCCATGCACTTTGAATCTTTCACCCTTCTTGTTCTCTAACTCCACAGTACCGAAATCAGAGGCTTGCACAACGGTGAATGGTCCAGACCAACGAAATTTCACCTTTCTTGAAAATAATTTGATCTTGCAATTATACAACAACACTCTTTGACCATGTTCAAAATCATTTGGAGGAAATACATCTAGATGTTCAAAAGTCTCAACTTTTCCATGCCCATAAGCATCCATACCACATAAATTCATTGAACTGACATTGTGTCTAACTTCAAGTCTTGCCTCTTCCACTAATAATGCTTTCACATGACTTTTACTCAATGAAGATTCAAATTTAACTTGACAATCAGAACCAACTACATCCACAAAAGACCATTGAGGGGAATCATCAAAATATTCCACATCCTTGTTCATATTGAAGCTTACTTGTTCATCATCAACTCTCAAAGTGATTTCGCCTTTTTCCACATCAACAAGAATTCTAGTTGTGGCAAGAAAGGGTCTCCCAAATATGATAGGAATGTTTGGATCCACCTCACAGTCAATAACAATAAAATCAACTGGAAAGATGAATTTGTCTACTTTCACCAAAACATTTTCAATGATCCCTTTGGGACGAGATACACTCCTGTCAGCGAGGAGTAGTGATACTGTAGTAGGTCTTACTTCACCCAAACCTAGTCGATTAAAAACAGCAGAGGGCATCAAATTCACAGTTGCTCCCAAATCACAACGGGCTTTTCCTTGGAAGTTCTTTCCAATATTGCATGGAATGTAGAAACTCCCCGGATCTTTCAACTTGGGTGGAAGCTTTCTTTGGAGGATAGCACTACAATCTTCATTCATAACTACAGTTTCAAAGTCATTGAATCTCCTCTTCTTTAACAACACTTCTTTTAAAAACTTGGCATCTTTTCAAGCGCCTCTGCAAAAGGGACATTAATATGCAATTGTTTGAACATCTCCAAAAATTTCTTGAATTGTGCATCTCCTTCTTTCTTCTTTAGTCTTTGAGGAAATGAGACCGGAGGTACATACAGAGGAGGACCATTTTGTCTTGGGCTTTTTGTCTTGCCTCTTTTCACATTCTTTCTTCTTGTCTTTTTCTCCATCATCAATAGCTTTTCCAACTTGTCTTCTTTTCTTACTTTCATCATCCACAGCTACAAGATCTTCCTCAAATTTGTCATACCCATCAAGAGCAACAACTTCATAAACTTCATTGCTCTTTTCATAAGATTGAGGCATATTAGGCACTAGCCCCTCACTTCTAAAGAATATTGCTTTGCACTCCTCCTTGTCTTCCCTTTTAGGATTAGGAATGGTGTCACTTGGGAAGCTTCCTCTTGCCATAGCATTCATTTGAGAGGCAAGTTGGCCTATCTATATTTCAATGTTCCTGATAGAAGTCTCATGACTAGCCGTCTTGGTATCATTTTGAGCATTATACACCCTTTGTGCTTCTAGTTCGGCTATGATCTGATCAAACATTTTCTCCACCTTAGATTCTTCCTCCTTAGAAGGTACTTGTCTAGGTTGAACTTGAAAACCAGGTGGATAAGAGGCCTTAGCACCAGAGGACGATGATGCATTCATATTTTGTCCTTGGTTCCAAGCGAAGTTAGGATGATTTTTCCACCCCGGATTGTAAGTCTGAGAATGAGGATTGTTCTGAGGATTCTGTCCTTTTCCAATATAATTCACAGATTCTGGAGTGGCATAGAGAGGACAATGATCCGGCATATGCACATCATAACACTGTTCACAGACAACCGGAGCAGACTGAATCGCTCGCACTTCTTGAGCACTACCCTTTCTAATCTGAGTTTCTAAAACATCAAACCGCTTGTTGAGTGCGGAGAGGATAAGTGCAAATTGGGCAGTAGCGGTATCCTCCTTAGGAGCAATGGAAGATTGAGGAATCCTCCGATCTGTCCCTTGAGAATTATTAGTCGATAACTGATCTAGCAGCCGAAACACTTCATTCACTAGCACAGTCCGATACCCACCGTTGGTTATAGAGTTGACCATTTCTCTAGACTGAGGATTAAGACGAGTATAGAAGATTTGAATAATCACCCACTTGTCCACTCCATGATTAGGACATTGTTTCATCAACATCTTATACTTATCCCAAGCAGCATAGAGAGTCTCATCATCGTGTTGCTTGAAACTCAAGAACTCATCCCTAGCCTCAACAGACTTGTCATCAGAGAAAAACCGAGCTCGGAACTTAGCTTCAAGCTCATTCCAAGAGGTAATAAAACCTTCTGGTAAGTTGTTGAACCACTCCCTAGCCGTTCCTTGCAGAGAGAAAGGGAACAAACGCAATCGAAGAACATCAGCTGAAGCCCCATTCTGCTTGAATGAATCACATACCTCCAAGAAATACATCAAGTGCTTGTTGGAATCCTCATTGTAAAGACCATGAAACATCCCATGCATTTGAAGCATTGTGAACATCAATGGCTTGATCTCAAAGTTCCTTGCTTGCACATCCGGAATCCGAATGCAAGATTGGGTTCCTCTCAAGTTCCGACTAGCTAAGTCATTAATCGTAGCATGATCATACTCATCCTCCGCCAAAGCTGCAGTTTCAACCCCAACCTCTTGCTCAATATTGATTACCCCTTCAAGTATTACTTCTAAGTCACCAAACTCAATGTGTTGCATGCACCAAGAAAGGAGTACCTACAAAAAGGAGTACCTACAAGCACTACAAGATCACAAGTATCAAAGTAACCAAAAATGAAAATAAGCAAGGCAACCAAGGTAAAGTTATTTCTAACACCTAAGGTAATTAGAAACAACAAAACACAAAGTTACCACAAGATAAGGAAAAGAGGTTACTTGAAAGCAATTAATCACACAATTAAGCTAATCAACACAAGAAAATAAACTTTTGCTTAAACTATAATCACTGGCGGCGGCGCCATTGACTTAACGCGGATTCGATGCGCTTCCGTAAGAATACGAGTCGTCAAAAATAGTATAGTAGAGGGTTGTCGTTCCACAGAGATTGTAGTTTAACCAACGTGATTAGCGCTAATTATATCATTAATTGTCTTAAGTAAAAACATATTGAGAGTTTGTTGTTTAAGTAAGAAAAAAAGTTTTAAATTTGAATGCAAAGAGAGTTGGAGTTCCAAACACAAGTTAACAATGATAATTAAGGCCTAGGGTTGCTAATCCCCTATTTACTTCATGAACCAAGGTTTCCCTCTCCTTCTTAAGTGATTAAATGAAAATATGTGCAAGTCTAGGGTTCAACATCATTTGAAAAAGTTTTCCCAAGTCAAGATCAAATTTATGCTAGCATTTATTGCACAATCTCTTGTCACAATAAATGCAAGCTCCTTTCCTCAACCACCCTAATTATGACTATGTTAGGTCAATAACTATATCTCTATGTTATCAACAAATCATCCATTTAAAACCATAAACTTCAAGTCCAACATGTTTTTATCCAAGTTCTAGAACAAAATACACTTTTCCAAGTCATATTTCATTCAACTAAGTAAGTGGTGATCAAACACTTAAAACAAATAGAGAGCAAGATAAAAACTACACATATATTTCATTAATTACTTAAAGAAAGAGAGAGTAGATGGTTCAATCTATAAATAGGTTCATAACAACCCTAGATTAGGGTTTTAGTTACACATAAATATAAATAAAACAAACCCTAAAACTATAAAAGAGTTCATTGAAGAGAGGTGAAGAAGAGGGTGAAAGATATAACCACAAATAGAGAATGCCCAAATCTCTTCAAGCTTCCCCACTTGATTCCCAAGAGATCCCAAGTTCTTCAAGCTCTTCAAGACTCCCCAAAAGTGATCTAACAATGAATATTTTTCGTGCTCTCAAGTGTATGGAGGCTCTCCTCATTAAAACCCTAAAAATGCCCTTTTATACTAGTCAAAACGCATGGCTTTAGGATGGGGCCCTGGTGGAGCCCCGGGGCGCGCCTGGGGCTCAAGAACAGAAAGCTGACATCTGATACATGGGGCACCCCGGTGGCGCCCTGGGCGCCCCTCTGGCCCCAAACTGTTTTCCTTTTCTTTTTGCTTCTTTTGAGCTTCCTCCTTGAATATTTCTCTTTCAAGACTTGACCACCTCTTCCTATATAAAATAGAAAAAGGGTTGATGAGTTTTTACACTAAAAAATGTACAATTCAACTCCAAATTTCACAAAAGTATACTTTCCATGTATTGTTCATTTCACCTCAAATTGTGTATATTTTTATCTATGTATCCTCAAAAATCATGTACAATCCAAGGTAAATGTGAAGTGAAATATGTGAAATTACGGAGTTTATCAAACTCTCATAATTGTCTTGCTTGTCATTGTACTTCAAAGCATTTTGAACTTGTCTTTGTCCGGGAGTACAAAGATTTAAGTGTGGGGGAGTTGACAAATCCTAATATTTATATGATTTTATTGAGCTAAAATGAAGTTTTAAACATAGTTAAGATGTAATATTGACTTTTAATGACTCCTTTATTTTACTTAGATTTTATATATATATCTTAGTACATTTAAGAATTCATTCATATTAAATGAAAGGAGTTGAAGAAAAAGACCAAGAGCCACATGGGCCATATATGGACTTTCACTTGAAAAGAAAAGAAAGAGCATGAAGAGCAGTGGGCTGCACATGAAGAATAAAAAGAAAAAAATCATAGTGGGCTGGAGAATTGAAAAGAGACATAATGAGAGGAAGAGGCCGAACAGCCCAAGGAAGAAATTGACGGAGGTGCTGGATGAGACAAGAAGTGAGGAATTGAGATTGAAGGGAGAGGAGCAGAGGAGAGCACACAAAGCAGAGAAAGAAAAAATGAAGTGAGGAGCACTAACGCGGACAGTGAAAAGGAAGAGAGGGAGGGCGCCGGAAATGGGTTTTTCCTCCTCTCTTTCATCTTCATTTTGCTTTCTTTCTCTCCTATTTTCCACCATGATTTTCTCCATCTTCTCCTTGTTGGTGCTTCTCATATGAGAGGTAACTAAATCCCTTTTTGCTCTTGGGAATGATTGATTATACCTTGAGCTCTCATGCTTAATAGGGTAGTCTTGTTATTTTCTCTTTCTCTTGTATTTATGATTTTCCTAGGTTTAGGATTATCATTTATACTTGAATTTGGACTATTATATTTATTTGAGTTTTATTTGTGGTTTTGATTTGTAATGAGGGATTTGGACTCAACAATATGTATGCTCATACATATGTTCTTTATAATTCATTAGATATCTCTATTTACTGATTGTATTGGTAGATAGTTTGTTGAATTGAATTATATGTGAACCTAATGATTGCAAGTCACTAATCACACTCTAAGGTAATTAATAATGCTTAATTAAATGGGTTCATGAGATTAGGTGTTAGACTTGCCGGTTGGTGAGGTTTGGTAGTTTAGGAAACTTAAAGAAAACTCAATGTGCTAAAGGCTTAAAATGCCTAATTGGATGGGGTTCCAACAATTAGGTATTGGACTCATTGGTACATGAGGTTTGGTAAATTATTGCATTAGCATCCTAATTGACTCCCTAATAAATAGATTAATTGAGCTAGGATAGTTATTCCCAATCATTTCCCAAGAGCAATTCCATTTTATTTTACCAAATCTTTACTTTTCTCAATTCTTATTTTCTCTTTTGCATATCACACATTTTACTAATTTTCACTATTAATCCATAACAATTTTCCTTATTTCAAACAAATTTAACATTTAGTTACTAGGTAATTATTTACATTTTATAGGCTCCTTTGAGAACGATACCCGAGGTAACTTCCGCTTACCTTGAGGTCCTAAAATTTCTTGAAGGACTAGACCCAAGGCACACTACACCGACCGCAAATCCGTTGCCTTCACCCACCCTCTACCCTTACTGTCCTTTACATTCCCTCTTGTGTGTTCCACCTCCACGTCGCTGATCCCTAGTCTCCTAGCTCATTCTCCCCCTCCGCCACCATCATCCACGCTGGAAAACTGATTCGGTCAACAACCTCCTCTTATGAATTGAATTTTTTAGATCTGAAGAAGAAGACGATGGCGGTGGAGCTATTGAGGAAGGGAGATCTGACGTGGTTGCCTCCATGCTAGCCGTCTTCGGCGTCGTGCAGGAGTTCCACGCCGACGGGGCGGTGCCGACATCACCATATTTGTCCCTGTCTCCACCGCTAGATCTGCCATGTTTGTGAGAATTTTTTTTGGGGGGGCTACACCGTCGGGGAAGTAGAGGAGATGGGGGAGAGGGGAGGGGAGAGGAGAGAGAAGGAAGAGTTGGGGGAATATTTTAAAATTACCCGTGGGACCCACGTTCTCAGAAATAATTAAAGTAGAGTCCCTTGGGACTACTTTAGTTTCCCAAGTTAGTGGGACTTTTTCAATATTAAGTCCCTTACAAGGGACCTGTAATTAATTTTCTCAAGAATTAATATATTAAATGATTATTATTTTTGTTTAACACATAATATAATCTAAGTATGCGTGTGAAATTGGAAATATTACCTGTACTATATTATTAGTTGTCAAAACATACATACATAGATGACATTATTTTTTTATCTGGATTAGTGGGATTTTGCTGTGAAAAAAATGCAACGCCAGATTATTGTCGTAGATTTAAATTTCTCTGTCTAGTAAACACTTTTGACTGGAAAATTGTAGATAATAAATTTAACATGTCAGCGAAGGCAATGTTTTGGTTACAAATCACACTGAAAGAAGTTTTTAGCAAACGAATTGGAAAAAAAAATAGTTTGGATACCTATCACTGTGGCTGTATTCCGAACCAGAAGTTATATATATTGAACTCTTAGGCTGAAAGGCAACAATACTTAATAATCTTAACTCCATGATGTCTCATTTGTCTCCCAAATGGATTCCATGATCCACACTCCAATTATATCCATATCTCAAGGAAATTTCCTGAGTTCTCTATAATGAGGTTTTACTGTTGTTTAGACATCAAATATAAAATAATTACTTGGTGAAAAAATACAGGACTTGATCGACTTCATCTGATGAGTTGGTGTAAAATCCTAGCTTTTTATAACTCTAATTATAGCCTTCTAATCAATTTATAACCACTTTCTAATGTTAGAAGCCCAAAAATATGAATAAATTAAAACTTTTCTATTTCAAAAATTAGATTAAAAGAATTTCCTGCATAAACTTGGGCTTCTAAACAATTTATGAAATTGTAACCGTTTCTTGAAAACTGCAGCGGATTATAAATTCATTAAATAGCTACATTAGTAGCCACTACTTAGTTTTATTTTATACACCTATACTATCTAATGTAACTAAATACTAAACATATTTGAGTCTAACTATTACAATGTTATATAAATATAATTCGGCTATCGCAGGTGATAGCTTATACCTATATACACCACAAGCTATGAACTTGTATAGAAATACAATAACTAACATTTCACTATTAGCTTCGGGCCTAACAAGCATCCTTCCTACCTTCCTAGAGCTTCCCTCAGAATTAACTTCTCCCGGCTTATCTGTAAAAACATTTTAAAACAACAGTGAGATTCAAAGAATCCCAATAACAGTTTATTTCAATAGTTTACCTTTAAATCATGATAATATTCTCCTCTTTCCAATCTCTTATTGGAACCTGCCTCTTTCCAATCTCTTATTGGAACCTGCCTCACTATACCAACCATTTTTAACGATATGTTCGTTAATTAATGGAGGTATTCTTTACCTGCAGGGTTTCTGAAAATGTTTGGCATAGGGGGAGCGACCCACCTGATGCCTAGAGTACTCTACTTTAATATTTATCTATCTGAGATAAATATACCTCATTCCTCTTGGGTAAACATTATCATGCTTTAAAAACAAAATATTCATGCGCGCTTATTACTATTGAATTAAACTGTTACCTGTCCTTCACTTTACTAATACTCCTCATTTCCTTCTTGCAGCTTCCAAACACTTGCCTTCTACCTTCTCCTATCATTACCTAAAGTAATAATAGCCATAAATAATTATTCTGTATAATAAGCAACGTCTCTCTCAAACCTATATTATTACCCAACTTTTTTTCATTTACACTATCTTATGGAATATCTTCATTCTTGTGTAGTTTAACTATCATACATCATCATAAAACAAAATAGTAGAACATCTATCTCACAAGCAAAGCAAAACAATCATAACTACTTGAGAAGGAGCTAGACATGTAACTTAACACAAATTCAGTTTAATAAAACTTAATAGAAATAATGCAACAATCCACTTTATTTATTCAATACTTTGTATGAATCTAACAAACAAAATTTTTCTAAGAGTCCTAAACACACTTTCAAACAAAGCAAAGTATAAAATACCAAGCAAAACTAGACATAACCAAATAACCTCAAGGTCATAATCACTTACTCAACTTTACCATCTTTAATATCATTATTATGAACCTGGAATTAATGTAGAAGAAATAGAAGTCTCTAATTCAAACACTTTGAAAATAACATCTCTTCTCCAACTAAAAATAAAACATTACATTTTTATTTAAATTACCCATAAAAAAAAATCTTAACCAAATATTAACGTTGGAACAAATATGAACTTCATTTTACTCCTACACATTTAGTTATGGAGAAGAAAAACTTTAAGAATTTTTACACACAAATGTACAGCCCCATATCAACTTCTCCCAATTAAATTCATAGTAGATCCATTCCACTTCATTATGCAAGAACCACATATGATACTCCACTAATTTACCACACCAATACAGTACAAAGAACAAACTAATCAATTTAAGAGACTAAACCAAACCAATAAACATAAGATTTTCTTAAATGATGCATTCATATTAGATTTATAACATAATGCAGCCCACATATAACAACTCCACTTGCACAATATAGCACCCTTCCATTTACATCCTTGTTCCCTTCTTTTCTTACTGCATACACCACAAACTAACCTTCCAAAATACCAATAACCATTCAGCCATGACAGCACAAATGCAGAAAATTTGTTAATACCACATGTAACAATATATTTAACTCTAACTACGCATGCAACAAACAATCACCATAAACAAATTTATGTACTACACATAATATCAACAAAATAATCAATATAAGGTTCATCTCTCACTTTCCAAATCATAGACCATGTAGAATCATACTCAAATGAAAGAAAAACTATCACTACTTACTAAAAGTTTCTTTTAGGCATTTTAACAAACACCTTATGTGCAATGATATTAAAACATTAATTTTTAACTTCCCCATTGTCAATACTCTTTCCCAACAATTTCAAAACATCATTTAATTAACTAAAGACATCAACCTCCAATACTCTTATCAAAAATTAGGTTCAATCATAGAGAAAGGAAAACACTAAAACTTGTAAATCAACAAAACTTTAATCAATCAAACATGCAATACTATCTTATCGTTCAAATGAACTCATATAACAACAAATTGAAGATTTCAAACCCCAAACACCCCTAAAGCCACGGATTTGATGCTCCAAAAATTAGGGTTTTTACACAACTTCACCAAACACCTTAAATCTTCAAATTAACAACAAAAACCTCTCTCTCAAACATTAAAATAGAAGTTTAACTTCTTTCTAAATCATTTATACAACCTAAAACTCAAACCCCAACTCGGCCTCCCATCTCAACTCACGAAAAACGAATGAAATTTGGTATAGAAATGGAGAGGAAGGTCACCTGAAGCTAAATCCGTGGTTGCATGTGAGATTGGGGCCGAAAATTGTCATGAATCAACCTTGAAAGATGAAGAATTGAAAGGGAAAAGAAGAGAGGAGGGGGCTGCGTTTTTGGAGAGGGAGAAGAGTGTGTTTGTCAACATAGATTAAGTTAGGTGATGTTAAAATGGTGCCCTTGCTAAATTACCTTCCTGTCCCTCCAATAACTTATACTTACTTTCTCATTTTCAGCTTAATCAAAGATAAGTTATAGAAATAATTCTTGACATAAGTTCATATATTTCCTTTCATCAAAATGGTGTTAAGACTTCTAAGTATTCTCCATAAAATTTCCAATGAATAATTTAGTCTCTGACTATTATTTCTTTAATTTCTAAAGAAAGTAGGTATATTAATTTCTTAAAAATATAACTATTCTCTTTTATTTATTTTTAAAGGCTTTCTAATTCCTAAATGATATCCTAAAACCTTAATTAATTCTTTATTATTCCTAGTTTGAAAATTGGGGTGTTACAATTCTCTCCCCCTTAAATAATTTCGTCCTCGAAATTAAAGGAATTACCCTACTGTTTTAGAACTTACAATACTGTAGCAGCTCAAACACAAAGCAACAAACAATTTCTCACACTTTGTGCTCAAAATTTAAACATCATATCATCAAACTTCAATTATTCAATCAAGTAAAATCACATGGATCAAACAAGTCACACAGCACAAGAAAACAATCATAATCAATTTGCAAAATTTTTTAAGTGAACATCTTAGCTTTCCATCATACCCCTCACTAAATATACAAATAACACTTATTATAACTTAGTTTGATTAGGTTCTCTTTATACCCTTCACTCAACTTTTCTTTTCTTTCTTTAATTTAGTTTTACCTTCTACCATAGAACAAAAGCATCACAAGTAATCATAATATTCCCTACTTTAATACACATTAACTATCTCTCACTACTTTCAAGTCTCTCTAAACCCTTTTGACTCATAAGGTTTTTTTTCAATGATGCCTTGATTATGATTATGTCCGGATCATAATTATACTCAAGACCCCAAAGAAAAATCCTCATTCCGTCAATCTTCTCCTAAACTCTTATCCATCTCTCATATCTACTTCTTCTAACTTCAACAATATTTTACAAACTTATCTACCAGTCAAATTCAGAATTCCCTTGGCTAATAACTCTATAAGAATACTTCTAGGCCCTTGCAACCTCATAATCCTATAGTACATTACTATCAAATTACTCTCAACTATATAATCAAATACCTTAAATTTGAATTCCATACCTTTAATATGTGTATTCAAATATTTTTCCTCAAATAAGCAAATAATCCATGATTTCAACCTCATTTCCTAATAATACATCTCTTATTCTCCATTTCATTCAAAGTTTAACTAAGTTCTTCTAAAATCACTCGATCATCTATTCCATCATCAATGAACAAGGAACTATTCAAAATTTATTCTATCAACTAAATGATTTTTGGAATTCCTGATTTCTAAACTCACATGATCATCAAATCACTATTTTGTCATCCAAACTCTATAATGCCTAACTAACTGGTATAGTCTATTAAATTCCAACTATATAAAATCTTACATCATGTCAACTTGACTTAACACTCTCTTAGTCATTGGGTTCCTCACAAAAATACACTTCTTCCTCTTTATCTATTACTATCATGTTGTTTCCTAAAGTTTACTAAAGGTGTTCTAATGTCATTCATAAGTGTATGTCTATACGAGTAAGGTATTCTAGCTATCTTATGCCAGAATCCTTGCTCTGATACCAAATGTAAAATCCTAGCTTTTTATAACTCTAATTATAGCCTTCTAATCAATTTATAACCACTTTCTAATGTTAGAAGCCCAAAAATATGAATAAATTAAAACTTTTCTATTTCAAAAATTAGATTAAAAGAATTTCCTGCATAAACTTGGGCTTCTAAACAATTTATGAAATTGTAACCGTTTCTTGAAAACTGCAGCGGATTATAAATTCATTAAATAGCTACATTAGTAGCCACTACTTAGTTTTATTTTATACACCTATACTATCTAATGTAACTAAATACTAAACATATTTGAGTCTAACTATTACAATGTTATATAAATATAATTCGGCTATCGCAGGTGATAGCTTATACCTATATACACCACAAGCTATGAACTTGTATAGAAATACAATAACTAACATTTCACTATTAGCTTCGGGCCCTAACAAGCATCCTTCCTACCTTCCTAGAGCTTCCCTCAGAATTAACTTCTCCCGGCTTATCTGTAAAAACATTTTAAAACAACAGTGAGATTCAAAGAATCCCAATAACAGTTTATTTCAATAGTTTACCTTTAAATCATGATAATATTCTCCTCTTTCCAATCTCTTATTGGAACCTGCCTCTTTCCAATCTCTTATTGGAACCTGCCTCACTATACCAACCATTTTTAACGATATGTTCGTTAATTAATGGAGGTATTCTTTACCTGCAGGGTTTCTGAAAATGTTTGGCATAGGGGGAGCGACCCACCTGATGCCTAGAGTACTCTACTTTAATATTTATCTATCTGAGATAAATATACCTCATTCCTCTTGGGTAAACATTATCATGCTTTAAAAACAAAATATTCATGCGCGCTTATTACTATTGAATTAAACTGTTACCTGTCCTTCACTTTACTAATACTCCTCATTTCCTTCTTGCAGCTTCCAAACACTTGCCTTCTACCTTCTCCTATCATTACCTAAAGTAATAATAGCCATAAATAATTATTCTGTATAATAAGCAACGTCTCTCTCAAACCTATATTATTACCCAACTTTTTTTCATTTACACTATCTTATGGAATATCTTCATTCTTGTGTAGTTTAACTATCATACATCATCATAAAACAAAATAGTAGAACATCTATCTCACAAGCAAAGCAAAACAATCATAACTACTTGAGAAGGAGCTAGACATGTAACTTAACACAAATTCAGTTTAATAAAACTTAATAGAAATAATGCAACAATCCACTTTATTTATTCAATACTTTGTATGAATCTAACAAACAAAATTTTTCTAAGAGTCCTAAACACACTTTCAAACAAAGCAAAGTATAAAATACCAAGCAAAACTAGACATAACCAAATAACCTCAAGGTCATAATCACTTACTCAACTTTACCATCTTTAATATCATTATTATGAACCTGGAATTAATGTAGAAGAAATAGAAGTCTCTAATTCAAACACTTTGAAAATAACATCTCTTCTCCAACTAAAAATAAAACATTACATTTTTATTTAAATTACCCATAAAAAAAATCTTAACCAAATATTAACGTTGGAACAAATATGAACTTCATTTTACTCCTACACATTTAGTTATGGAGAAGAAAAACTTTAAGAATTTTTACACACAAATGTACAGCCCCATATCAACTTCTCCCAATTAAATTCATAGTAGATCCATTCCACTTCATTATGCAAGAACCACATATGATACTCCACTAATTTACCACACCAATACAGTACAAAGAACAAACTAATCAATTTAAGAGACTAAACCAAACCAATAAACATAAGATTTTCTTAAATGATGCATTCATATTAGATTTATAACATAATGCAGCCCACACATATAACAACTCCACTTGCACAATATAGCACCCTTCCATTTACATCCTTGTTCCCTTCTTTTCTTACTGCATACACCACAAACTAACCTTCCAAAATACCAATAACCATTCAGCCATGACAGCACAAATGCAGAAAATTTGTTAATACCACATGTAACAATATATTTAACTCTAGCTACGCATGCAACAAACAATCACCATAAACAAATTTATGTACTACACATAATATCAACAAAATAATCAATATAAGGTTCATCTCTCACTTTCCAAATCATAGACCATGTAGAATCATACTCAAATGAAAGAAAAACTATCACTACTTACTAAAAGTTTCTTTTAGGCATTTTAACAAACACCTTATGTGCAATGATATTAAAACATTAATTTTTAACTTCCCCATTGTCAATACTCTTTCCCAACAATTTCAAAACATCATTTAATTAACTAAAGACATCAACCTCCAATACTCTTATCAAAAATTAGGTTCAATCATAGAGAAAGGAAAACACTAAAACTTGTAAATCAACAAAACTTTAATCAATCAAACATGCAATACTATCTTATCGTTCAAATGAACTCATATAACAACAAATTGAAGATTTCAAACCCCAAACACCCCTAAAGCCACGGATTTGATGCTCCAAAAATTAGGGTTTTTACACAACTTCACCAAACACCTTAAATCTTCAAATTAACAACAAAAACCTCTCTCTCAAACATTAAAATAGAAGTTTAACTTCTTTCTAAATCATTTATACAACCTAAAACTCAAACCCCAACTCGGCCTCCCATCTCAACTCACGAAAAACGAATGAAATTTGGTATAGAAATGGAGAGGAAGGTCACCTGAAGCTAAATCCGTGGTTGCATGTGAGATTGGGGCCGAAAATTGTCATGAATCAACCTTGAAAGATGAAGAATTGAAAGGGAAAAGAAGAGAGGAGGGGGGCTGCGTTTTTGGAGAGGGAGAAGAGTGTGTTTGTCAACATAGATTAAGTTAGGTGATGTTAAAATGGTGCCCTTGCTAAATTACCTTCCTGTCCCTCCAATAACTTATACTTACTTTCTCATTTTCAGCTTAATCAAAGATAAGTTATAGAAATAATTCTTGACATAAGTTCATATATTTCCTTTCATCAAAATGGTGTTAAGACTTCTAAGTATTCTCCATAAAATTTCCAATGAATAATTTAGTCTCTGACTATTATTTCTTTAATTTCTAAAGAAAGTAGGTATATTAATTTCTTAAAAATATAACTATTCTCTTTTATTTATTTTTAAAGGCTTTCTAATTCCTAAATGATATCCTAAAACCTTAATTAATTCTTTATTATTCCTAGTTTGAAAATTGGGGTGTTACAGTTGGTTGCTAATGAACATCTAATAGGAAAATGTTGTGGGCCCCTAATCATTAATGCAAAACCACTACCTAGCTGGGTCCAGATTCATAAGCCATTTGATAAAATCTAGAGCTTCAGATTTAATGTTTATAATTTTTACAATAATAATGTAATTATATAATATTTTAAAATGTAATAAATAAATTTAATCTGTCAAAATTTTATATAAACTGTCCAAAACTGTAGATTACTACTATAAATTTAAATTGATTTGTAATACTGTTATGAACTATTCACACCAGATTTTGACAGATTAAATTTATTTATTAGATTTTTAAGTATGTTGATAATTATATTTATTTTTGTAAAAATATTAAAAATATGAACTATTGGATCAAAAGATTCAATGGCGTCAAAAGGAAAAGGAGAGAAAAGGAAAAGGAGGGATGACGAGAAAATCCACTCCCCTACCTTGCTGCTGCAACTTTTTCAAACCATTTACTAGGTACTATTTCCATTAGTTTTATTTTTGGTTTTGATTAATGGTCATTTATATATACCCGGAAGTTGATTGAAGCTTAACAATGTACTTACATACTCAAGAATCCCTGCATGATCTCCCCTTTGTGCTTCTCTTGCCACTAGTCCATGGTTGAAGCTTACTGGACTTTCCACACCCGAGGGACTTATAAATTTTTTATATATAAAATAGTGTCCATAAAAATATTCTGTGGAGATAATATTAATTTAACTCATCTATCTAAAATAAATAATAGAGCTAAAGAAAGGCAAATAAAGGACATTGACATGGAAGCATTTTAATCATATATACAATACAATAGCAAGGAAATTACGTACTGTTGTTTATAATCCACGAATTATGAAGAGGTTTGGAAAAGGCAAGCATTTCTTCCACGAGAACAATTAGTGGAGGATTGGTAGATATCCAAATATGTGAACCTTTATTTGTGAATCTCACGCAAGAAAGTCGAAAACGTCAATTAGGGGCTATAATTTGAAATAAAGATAGACCAATTACCACAATCGACAACGTCCAAAAGGTTTGAAAGTAAGGACTACGAAGGAAATGGGGAAACACTGTAAAAGGAGAGAGACGTGGAGGACTCACTTTATGAGCTTATCACAACTTTATTATGATTAAACATGAACTATCCAAAATGTTTATTGTTTAAAATGATTGAAGAGATCCTCATCTCTTGAAACTATTAGGCCCACTTCACATGCATGTGTAAATACGTGGACCCACTTCACTTGCCAAAGGAAAGTGAACAAGTTTCAGAACAAGTTTCAGAACAAGATCCTCATCTCTTTAAACTTTTGTTTTAACAAGTTTCAGAACACATTAAGGAAAAAAAAATTAAATTTCCACTGTTAGATTCCAAAATACTTGTGGAGAAAAATACACTTAATACTTTACTTTTTTATTTGAACGGATGCATATGATTTGATCCTTCATAATATATATCTTTATGAAATAATAAAACATCTCTATCTTAGTGACTACAGAACGAATATATTTAATTTTCAGTCTCATTTTTATCACTAATCCAATTTTATTATCATAAATATTTACAACACGTATGAAAACCAATATGATCAACTTTAAAGTGTTGTGCATATATATAGTTTAAGTTGAAGAAATTTTACAATTAACATAGTTTAAGTAATCTTAATCCTAGCAATGAACATAACATGTTTGAAAGTGGAAAGCATGTAAAATGTTATGGTTACGTGTCCCGGAAAGATGAAAGAAAAGGAGAAAACTAAGGATATTTTACATGTGAAACGTTGCTTAAAAAGAAATTGTAACTGGTAGATGATGATGAGTGCTCAAACTCATTCCATTGAAATTGTTACATTCCCCGAAAAGAAGAGAGCCAAAGGAGAAAACTAAAAGGCTGTTATATGTGAAATGTTTTTGAAAGAAATTATAACTTCAATCTTACAACTCAGATCCACAAAATAAAAGTACAATCTTAAAACAATTGCAATTTATATTACAATTGAATTATATGTTACTGAATTATTCATTAATATATATTGCTAACAAGTTGAAGTATTATCGAAAACCACACCCAGAAGCTAACTATTAGATTTAGTATCAAATAATTTATAAAGACCTCAATCAAAATGAAACCACTCAATGTAGAACTTATGACAATAGAAATGACATGAGCTAACATTCCAAATCTTTGCTTGTATGGAGTTTTTATGTCATCACATGGCCAATCATCTCTGATTCAGACATTATTAGGATGAGCTGGAACCATTTCCGAATGTGGAGTAGGATTACTTGGCTTATTTTTCTGGAGCTGTTTGTACTCTCCATAAAAGTAAGAAACAAAACCCCAAAGACAAAGAGCCAAACTAACTCCTTTCTCTGCTGTAAAACTCTCTTTGAAGAATATTACAGCCAACAATTCAGTAAGCGGCAGACACAGAGCAATGATAATAGCACATAGCAACGAAGAGGCACAAAATATAACACCTATTGCCCCTACAAAGAATATCTGCCATATGAGTGCTGTACACAGTGCCACCAAATAATACTTCGTCTCCCCTAACCCAAATTCTCTAGCCTCCCTTCCCTATCACCTGTCAAAGCACAACAATCATCAATACTTTCATTCCTAATATGTATTTTTATACGCTTTGATGATAATGATGGACAAGAAAACATTATTTGAATACACTCACGCATTGAATAATTTATTACTGAATTGATCGAAGGCATGTTGATATATGATACAATATAAACAGGGAAAATTGCATTGGGTTTTCAAAGAATAGAATTAATATTAAATAAGTCGTCATTAATAACAATGACAATTGAAAATGGAATAATTAACAAGTGAAAAATAGCATTATTAACAATTCATTAGGTCCTATTTCATCTATATATATAATTGTCCCATGAAAATATTATATTAACTGAAATCAAATCTCAACAATAAAATCTTATTATATCGATAGCTTTAAGTCATATCATATTGATAAAAAAACAACATAAATTTACATGTGAATCTAAAACTTAACAGAGATAACTAACCTTGAAGTCATTGTTGACGAGCATGCCGATGGTACAAAATATAGTAGAAGTCAAACTCAAAACAAACTGAACCTGAATTACCAACGAGTAAGTCGAAGGCTTCTTACTCCAACAATACAACATCTCCAACAAAGGTGTCAAAAAACTATACAACACCGCACACGCCAACGTCATCACAAACCCCATCACATACTGCCTACTAGACACACCTTCAGGCCTATCCCCAGACGAATGCAACGCCAAAACGCCAGCCCCAACAGTAAGCAAAACGATGGCGTTTATAGAAAAAGGTGTGAACTTTTGCCTTACAAGAAAGAAGGCAAAAACCGCGGTTAAACCGAGTTGGATGGCTAATATTAGGGAAGAGGTTGAGGCCGGAAGGCGGGCTAGGCCGTAGGCATAGAGGTAGTCGTCGACCCCTAATAGGACTCCGATGACGGCGAAGCCTATGAAGAGGCGCGTGTCAAGGGTGAAGAAGGCCTTGCGCGTGGTGGTGTAAGAGTAGGTGAGAGGGAATAAGAGGATGGGGAAGCCTGATGTGTGGAGCCATGTGGAGAACCACACGCGCCGGCCTCCGTGAATGAAGTAGAGGCGCGTTACGAGGGGCCCACCGGTCATGCCTATGCAGAGTATGATGCAGTTTATGATTAACAGGGCTCTCTTGCTTCTCTTCATTTGTTGGTCTGATCTTGCTCCTTCCTCTTCTTGCATGTTCTTGTTTGTTTCCATTGCACACGTTAGAGGCTAGCTAGTTGATGCTTGAATGTAAGTGTTAGGGGATGTGATATATATAATGTTGGTCATTGGTTCAGCTCTTGTGATGTCTCACTGATTCATATTTGTGTGTGTATTAATAATTAATGTTGGGTAGCCTTTTGCTTCTTCCTTTTTTTTTTGATACATTTTTGCTTCTTCCTTTTCCCCCCACAATATCTGGTCGCTTTTTTATTTTTCCTTTTTTCCCATCGTTGAATTCCTTTCCCCCTCAATATCAGGTCGCTTTGTATTCTTCCTTTTTTTTTCCCATCTTTAATTTTGTTGGGCTTATCTTTGGAATTTTTTTGGGGACGTGTAGAAGGCGTTTAAAGTATGTAAAGGACACTTAGCCACTGTTACATTTTTGAAAGTATAAATAGGTAAACGTTGATTGATAGACTTTTGTGAAGTTTAAAGGAATAGAAATAAAATGACTATAAATATTATATATAGAAACAAATTGTGATCGTTTAATCACTTAATTTTTAATAAGACATCATTGAGAAAAATATAGTCAATAGAAACTTAGGAAATAAATCAATATTTTGAACTTGGCTATGGAAAAAGCCAAATAAATAAATTTTTTCTAGTAAAATAAACAATAATATATATGACCGTAATATATATTTACGATTAAAAAATAAAAAAAAACTATAATATATATTAGAAGAGGAATAGAAGATTAAAAAATTTGGGATTTGCGATTTACTCTCTTTTTTGCCACGAAAAAAATTTTGGGTTTGCTTTTTTTTCCCTCAATTTTCTGGTGGTTGAAAATGGAGTAGTGGCCGGTTCACTCCCCAAACCGTTCCGGTTCCCGACCCGACCGCAGGCTTGAAACGACTCAATATAGTTGAACTGCAAATGATGTGGGCGGATGATGGTTTGAATGGTCGGACCATCCAACTTGATCCAGTTTTAATAACTCTGACAAAAAGATATGACAAATGCTAATATGAAGTTAATAAAGTTAAGTAAAGGATGATTTTATAAGTGCTCATACAAAATTTTTAAATACAAATAACAAAATAGTAAACTTAAATACAAAATTATTAAAGTTCAATAATTAGAGAGTTGATGTGTTTTGGCGAAATTAATAAACAATTAACAAAAGTTGGTAAATATCTGAAAGTCACTAGAATTCCTTTAAATTTTTGAAAGGGCATATTAGTTCATCTATTTGTCTTTTCTAATATATATATATATATATATATATATATATAATATATATATATATATATATATATATAACGTCTTCTTTTTATCATAAGCTTGTTATTGTAAATTGAAGTGTTTTTAGTCAAATTTATAAATGGAAGTTGAATAATTGTAATAGTTTGATATGGTTTATGTTTTTTTGAAGAATTGTTTGTTTTAAGACAATATTTGTTCCTTACACTTAACATTTTTTTTACTTATCCTTATAATTTCAAATCATATTATATATTTTGGTTCCAAAATTGTTCGTGTACAGTGTGATATGTAAACCTAGATATGCTGTAAAACATTTAGAAGAAGCGCACCAAGTGCCAACAAATAACATTTCTCACTCGCGTGATCACATCACGCCTCCGTGGTCCGTGCCTGTTTTAGCTTATGCCAAATATCAAATTACGTGTCATGTACAATGTTTGGCCAAACAATGCTAATAATGTCCAGCTTTTCATGAGAGATAATAGAGTTAATGTGGAAATGTAAATATAGCGTGGTTGCTCGCTATTTTTTATTATATTTAGGACAAAATTAGAGTATTAAATAATTTAGGGTGTCAATTACTTTGCATGTAGATCATTGCTGAAACTCAATTTCAGCAATCTAAATATAAATTTTAAACCGTTTATTTTCATACAAATCAAAATTGCAGTTTTGTTGAAAATCCGTACACAAATTAATTTTTTAAAAAAATATTAAAAAATTAATATAGACCATCCCAAATTAATTCTGAAAATTAAAGTTCATATAGGAGTGCTCATGATCATCACTAAAACTGAACCCTTTATATCACAGTCGTAGTCCAATCAAAGTTGAATTTTCCTGCCCTATTTTTGTTTAAAAAATAATAATATAAATCTAGTCATGCACGATATATTAGAACATATCATGCATGACATCATAAATTGATTGGACTAGATTTATATTATTATTTTAAGACAATATTATTATTTATATCATGATGACATGATATATAATCATGTCATCAACATACACACATATAAGTCAATAATGATCAATCTTAGCTCAGCTCTTGTTTTGATAATTATGGTTGTCAAACTCCCGAGTTTAATTTAAACCCGTGAGAGAGATGTAAACTCAGGTAGATCGTAGACTCGGAACATAAACTCAAAAGAGTTTACCTGTACCTGTAGTAATAAACAATCAAATTATTATAATATAAAAAAATAATATAAATCATTAGAAGGAATTGTAGCGTTAAACACATATATTATCAGAAAATTAAAATTACAGAAGAAGAATTTAAAATATAAATTTAAATACACTCTTAGTTGAACTGGGCTTAAATTTGTACTGTAAAGCAATATAAGCTCTACATACACAGACATGAAATGTTGAAAAGTTTAGGGATAATTAATTACAAGTCCCTGATAAGGGAGATAATATAGAAAAAGTCCCACTAACTTGAGAAATTAAATTAGAGTCCCTTGGGACCTCACTTTAATTATTTTTGAATATGTAGACCCACGTTTAATAATAAAAAAATAACCTCACTCTCCTCTCTCTCTCTCTCTCCTCTTCTCTTCTTCCCATCCACCACCCCACCACCGATCACCCTCTCCCAACAAACTCTCCCTCCCTCCTGCAATTGCAAAAAATTATGGTTCACAATCACAACAAAGAAAGCCTTGAAAGATCCGAATCTGTCCAGATTTATTACTCAACATCATTGCATAGTCATAGCACGAAAAACTCAAATAAACAGAGGCTAGGAACTAAGAGTTAAGAGACAACACTAGTAATGGAAGTGGCGGTGAATCATGACGGCGACGACGACGGCGGACTTGCTTCTTCTGTGAAAGCGAAAGGGTCTTTCTTATCTGAGTGTCCCAGTTGGCTTAACGGCTTCTTATAGCATGTGTTGAGAGAAGAGGGCGGCGGCGAGAATGGAGGAAGAGGGCGGCGGTCACCACTCACCAATTGCAGGGGGGGCTGGGTTTGTGTCGGGGAAGAAGATGGAGAAGGGGGAGGAGAGAGGAAAGAGAAGAGGTTAGGTGGGGTATTTTTTTTATTATTATACGTGGGTCCTACATTTTCAGAATTTATTTAAGTGTAGTCCCTTGGGACTTTACTTTAATTTTTCAAATTTTTGGGACTTTTTCTATATAATGTCCCTTACATGGGACCTGTAATTAATTTTCCTAAAAGTTTATTAAAAAATGTGATTGGAAATTGATGAAATTTGTCTGAACAAAGACTTTTTATGTTGTACGAGAATGAACCTAAATCTAAATGTAAATGTACAATAACCCAATTTCCATAGGTAATTTCCGTAATAAGTTGTCATTCACAATTAATTACTACTTTCTAATTATAAGATCATTTTTCCTAATTTAGTTAGATTAATGATGTTAGTTAATTTATTTATTATCACATGATATTACCAGGTTCACCTAAACCATACACTTTTATCTCCACTTTTCATCTCGTATTTATGTATTATTGATTATGAGGTTTAATAATTTAGAAAAAAAGTTAGTAAAAATTAGAAAGTGATCTTATATTTAGAAACAAATTGAAATGTAAAAGTGATATTATATTTATTAATGGAGTAAATATATTTTATTGAAAGAAAACAAATGCATTATCCGAAGAGTTAAATCTCAACAATTGAAAAGTGAAGTCTCTATGAAGTCTCTCTTTAGCCAATAGTCATATCATAAGCTTTATTGCCGCTACTGTCTATTTTAAATTTACCTTTTTATTCAGCTGACTTAGAAAAGCGATGTTATAATGGTTTTCTTCAAAGTGCGCTTATTGCTTTCAGTCACTTCCGAACATACATGTCATATTAATTAATTCCTTGCACAAATCAAAACATGTTCTTGAATATAAATGCAAATTAAACAGTATAATGCATATCTATGAAATGCATGTCAAATTTTGGTTACATGTCTCAAATAGATGAAAGAAAAGGAAAAAATTTGGTCCAGGATGTCAAAAAAAAAGGAGAACATTAAGGATCTTCTACATGTGAAACGTTGCTTAAAAAGAAATTGTAACTGGTAGATGATGATGAGTTCTCAAACTCATTCTATTGAAATTGTTACATTCCCCGAAAATAAGAAAGCCAAAGGAGAAAGTGAAGGTTGTTACATGTGAAATGTACTTGAAAGAAATTATTACTTCAATCCTAAAAATCAGATCACAAAAAAAAAGTACAATATAATCTTATAACAATTGCAATCTTGTCGGAATTGAATTATTCATTAATTACTTATATTACCAATATATATATTTTTAATCTTTATTATATAAATTGCCAACAAGCTTAAGTAGTATGGATCGGAAAACCACACCTTAAAAGCTAATTGTTAGATTTGTTATCGAATAGCTTATAAAAACCCCTATCAAAAGGAAACCACCCAATGTGGAACTTTTGACAATAGAAATTAAACCACATGAGCTAACATTCCAAATCTTTGTTGTATGGAGTTTTTATGTCATCACTTGGCCAATCATCTCTAATTCAGACATCATTAGGATGACTTGGAACCGTTTCGGATTGTGGAGCAGGATTACTTGACTTATTTTTCTCGAGCTGTTTGTACTCTCCATAAAAGTAAGAAACAAAACCCCAAAGAGAAAGTGCCAAACTAACTCCTTTCTCTGCTGTGAAATTCTCTCCGAAGAATATTACAGCCAACACTTCAGTGAGCGGCAGACACAAAGCCATGATAATAGCTTGTAGCAACGAAGAGGCACAATAAAAACACCTATTGCCCCGACAAAGAATATCTGCCATATGATTGCCGTACACACTGCCACCAAATAATATTTCGTCTCCCCTAACCCAAATTCTCTCGCCTCCCTTCCCATCACCTGTAAATGCACAACAATCATCAACACTTTCATTCCTAATATGTATTTTCATAGAGTAATGCTTTGATGATAATGATGGACAAGAAAACATTTTTTGAATACACACACATTGAATAATTAAGGGACAATTGCACCAAGGTCCCGAATAAGAGATTTAATTTCAAAGAGGTCCGAAGGAGCTGTTACAATTATTAATGAAGGCTATTGCACTTGTTAATAATAGTGCATATTAGCAACTCCTTGGGATCACTTTAAAATTAAGTCTCTTATTTGGAACCTAGGTGAAATTGCTCCAATAATTAAGTCTCTTATTTGGAACCTGGACAATTGCATTGGGTTTCCAAGAATAGAATTAATATTAAATAACTCTCTATTATTTTTTTATTAATTAAATAACTCTCAATGAGTTTTATAAAAAACAATGACAAATGATAATACAATAATTAACAAGTGAAAAATACCATTAACAATTCAGTAGGACTTATTTTATCTATATAATTGTCCCATATAGATATTATATTAACTGACATCAAATTTTGTTAGAACTATTTCTTTAAGTCATATTGATAAAAAACCAACATAAATTTACATGTGAATCTAAAATAACTAACCTTGAAGTCGTTGTTGACGAGCATGCCGATGGTACAAAATATAGTAGAAGTGAAACTCATAACAAACTGAACCTCTATCACCAAAGAGTACGTAAAAGGCTTCTTACTCATAGAATACATCATCTCCAACACCGGAGCCAAAAAACTATACAACGCCGCACACGCCAACGTCATCACAAACCCCATCACATACTGCCTACTAGACACACCTTCAGGCCTATCCCCAGACGAATGTAACGCCAAAACGCCAGCCCCAACAGTGAGCAAAACGATGGCATTTATAGAAAGGTGTGAACTTTTGCTTTACAAGAAAGAAAGCAAAAACAGCGGTTAGACCAAGTTGGATGGCTAAGATTAAGGAAAAGGTTGAAGCCGGAAGGCGGGCCAGGCCATAGCCATAGAGGTACTCGTCGGCCCCTATTAGGACTCCGAAGATGGCGGAGGCTATGAAGAGGCGCGTGTCAAGGGTGAAGAAGGGCTTGCGCGTGGTGGTGTAAGAGTAGATGAGAGGGAATAAGAGGATGGGGAAGCCTGATGTGTGGAGCCATGTGGAGAACCACACGCGCCGTCCTCCGTAGATGAAGTAGAGTCGTGCTATGAGGGGCCCACCCGTCATGCCTATGCAGAGTATGATGCAGTTTATGATTAAGAGGGCTCTCTTGCTTCTCTTCCATTGTTGCTCTGAGCTTCCTCCTTCATCTTGTTGCATGTTCTTGTTTGTTTCCATTGCACACATTAGTGGCTAGGTAGTTGATGCTTGAACGTAATTGTTAGGGTATGTGATATATATTTATAATGTTGATCATTGGTTCAGCTTTTCTGTTGTCTCTGATTCATATTTGTACGTGTATTAACAATTATTGTTGGGTAGCCTTTTTCTTGGGTTTAGATCAGACATGCTTAGAATCAATTTTTCGCCTTTTCTCAGTAGCACCATCTTGTCAATCCACATAATCTAAAGTTCTTATTTCATCCACATAATGTGGGTCCCACATTAATAAAAAATGCACACCCCACTCCACCCTCTCTCCCTCCCTCCATCGCCGACCACACTCTTCTCTATTACTCCATACCATCCCTCCCTCACCAATTCCCGCCGCCACCGACACATCAACCCCAGCAAAACAAATAGGTAAGTACACTGCATGTTGGTTATTCATAGTGGTTATAATCATTATCATCATCAATCAATCAATAGGGGGCACATACTGAAGAAGAGTAAGAGGTGAGATTAGTTTATTAAGGAGAATGAGTGAGGTATGGGGAGAAAGTTTCTATATATTGATTTCAATTGTTATGAATGAGTTGTGAATAGTAACAAAAAAATTGCAGAGTAAAAAAAGTAGGTTGCATAGAGATAAAATGAAGACCATAAATTTCTCAGGGGCTGCAAAGAACAAAGATGGTAGCACTCTGCTACCATAATTATACTTTTTTTATTTCTTCTTTTGTTTCTTGAATTTTAGTTTGTGGTGTTTATTGTTAACGCCACACTTGGCGGTGGTGGCGGCGGAAAGCGGTGAGCGAGGGACGGTGTGGAGTTGCATAGAAGAGTGTGGTCCGCCATGGATTCGGATACTCTCAGCGGCACAACTCCTCAGAAACCTCCTTTTCTCAAAATATTAATCCAAAAGCAAATAATGTGTCACATTATCATGCATTTTTTTTTAAAAAAACTAGTACTATTTAGATATTACATAGTTTTGTACTATTTTATTTTCAACTTTTTTTAACTAGATGCCTAAATTTTTGGATGACTGACTTTACTTGCAGAGTTTATTAGAGTAACATTTTGATATAAATAAGTGAGACACGATTGCAGAAGGCTGACTTTAATTACAGAGTTTATTAGAATTACATTTTATCTTTATTTATGGTCTTATCTAACACAATCTATACCAGACTAGACTGTGATAAATCTTCCCTTACATTAGGTAAGTTTAAAAAAAGTTGTATATAAATATTTTAAACCAAAGTCTTTTACATATTGCAGATAACTGTATCAGTCTGCTTCTCTTATAAATTTTTCTATTGAAATGAAATAGGTTTAGATAGTTGAAATTTTTCATGCTAAAATATACTTAAAAATATTTCAAAGTTATTTACTAAAATAACATGTCACTTTGTGAGGAAATAAAGGTTGTCATTATATGCTATGAGAAAATTAAGGGTTGTGATGTGGCCATGTGGGATTCTGAGGGATATGGAGAGAGGCGCTCCTGGGAGAAACCCAACCTGGTCGGCGATGGAGGTAGGAGAGAGGGGTGGAGTGGAATTTGAATTTTTTTATTAATATGGGGCTCACATCTTCAAATTATGTGGATGAAATAAGAACATGTAGATCATGTGGATGGAAAAGATGGTGCTACTGAGAGAAAAGGCATCTGAACCCTTTTTCTTCTTCTTTTCCCCCACAATATCCGGTCGCTTTATTTTTTCCTTTTTCCCCATCATTTTATTAATTAATTTTGTTGGGCTTATCTCTGGCTTTTTTTGGGGATGGGCGCAAAAGAAGGTGTTTAAAATATATAAAGGACACTAAGCCACTGTTACATTTTTGAAAGTATAAATAGGTAACGTTTTTTTGAGTTTTTAATCCGGTATCCTGGGTCAGCCCCAATGTCACGGGGAACTCAACGGGCTCAGACTAATCCAGATCCGCACCGGGGCCTCCACTTAAGGGTAAAGTGCTGGCCAAGGGGCAGGCTGCATTCCCAGAGCTCGAACTCGAGACCTCTCGTTAAGCGGTGAAGTGAGGTAACCACTACACCAACCACGCTTGGTTTATAAATAGGTAACGTTGATTGATATACTTTTGTGAAGATTAATGGAATAGACTAAAATGACTATATAAAAAAAAAGCAGTGTTGTCAAGGGTTTCACGTCACAGTTTGCATGGTCATAACGATCAAAGAGATGGTCAAATAGATGGCGTATAATTAAAGAAAAAATATCTTACTTTTACATATACCTTATATATAAACAAATTGTCATAGTTTAATCACTTCATTTCTAATAAGAGATTATTGACCAAGAAAAAATATAGTCATTTTATTAACTGAAGAAAAAATTAGTCATTAGAAATTCAGTAAATAAGTCAATATTTTATATTTGACTATGGAAAAAAGAGGAATAATAAATAATCTTTTTTCTAGTAAAATAAAAAATAATATATATATAACAGAAATATATATTTTACGATTAAACAATAAAATAAACAATAATATATACTACATCCGGTCCTAAATATAAGACATAGATGACTTTTTTTGGAGAGATTAATATTGCGAAATAGGTTATTAAATTATGACATATTTGATATACTTTTAGATTATCTATTAGTTTATAGGTAAAATATACTAGTCTAAGGGAAAATTAGGTACATCATCAATTTATAATTAACTTATTTTGCTTTTCTAGGATTTTCCAAAAAAGTCAACTAGATCTTATATTTAGGACCGGAGGGAGTATTAAATTAAAAGAGGAATCAACTCTTAAAAAATTTGGGATATGCCACTTGGTCTCTCCTATCAACAAAAAATATTGACTTTGATTTATTTTGGGTTAAATATTATTTTAGTCAATAAATTATTTCGAAAGTATCAAATTGGCCAATAAAGAATAAAAGGTCTCATCCTTGCCAAAAAGTTCATGGACCACTCGAACATACTAAAATACATTTAGCTTCCTCCTTCCTCCTCACAAGTATCTCCAAATTTACTAAAATTCCACTATTTTACTTTTCGTTTTCTTTTTTCCTTTTATTTCTTTTCTACTCTAGCCCATGAATTACCAAACGCGTAGCATAACCAATCAACCGCAGCACGTGGCACAGCAACCACAAGAATAATACCCACCACAATTTTGTTTTTGACCAATCAATACCCATCACAATGGAATATATTTTTTGAACAAGTACCACAATGGAATCTAATAATCTGAACAAGCAACAGAGGTGTCGTCTCCATAGGAACATTATAATCAACCTTAGGCATAAGTTTTTCCACTTCTTGATTTGGCGCGAAATCACCGAAAAATCATTCAAAGTGGCCGTTGAAACGGCTTCTAGAAGCTTAATTAGCTCCCATGGAATTACAGTGGAGTTGAAATCGACTGCCTTGGATTTCACGTAATCGGCCAGCGAGGGGGTAGAAGTGAACTAGGGTTTGGCTTAAGGATTTGGAGAGAGCGTGAAATGAAGAAAACGGGAAGGAAGAGAAGAGGGGCATGAGTAGAAAATCTGACGTGGTTGAAATCGGAGAGACTGAATATTCCGGTGGGTGTTGCGTTTTGTTAATTCATAGGCTAGAGTAAAACGAAATGAAAGAAAGAAAGAAAAGTAAAAGTAAAATAGTGGTATTTTAGTAAATTTGAAGAGACTTGTGAGGAGGAGGGAGGAAGTTAGAGGAGGGAGGAAGTTAACAGTATTTTAGTATTTTTCAGTATCGTAGTTCATTGGTCAAAATAGACCAATTTTTTGTTCATAAGCTAGAATGATACATTTTTTTATTCGTTGGGTAAATGGATACTATTGAAATAATTATTTGTTAGAATGAGATTTAACCCTTTTTCCCTCACTTTTCTATTGGTTGAAAGGGGTGGGCTGGTTTTCTTCCAAAACAGTTCTGGTTCCCAGTCTAACTGTCGACTCGAAATGGCTCAACATGGTTGAACTGCACAAACGATCATTCCATATCTGCCAAGGCATTGTTGGGGGCGGATCACGACGGTCCGACCAGTCGAACCGTCTGGCTCGGCTCAGTTTTAGTAACACCAATAAAAAGATATGGTAAATGCTAATTAATATGAAGTTAGTAAAGAATGAGTTTAAAGTGCTCATGACGAGTTGTTAAATACAAATATAAAAATTAATAAACGCGAATACATATTATTAAGTTGAATAATTAGAGAGTTGATATGTGTTTAGCCATTTAGGCGAAATTAGTAAACCCTTAACAAAAATTTGTAAATATCTAAAATTCACTAGATGATATTAATTAATCATTCCTTTAAATTTTTGAAAGGGCATATTAGTTCATCTATTTGTCTTTTCTAAAATTTATTGTATCAAAATGTCATTCTCTTGTATATATATAATTTAACGTATGTTTTGTTTTTTATCATGAGCTTGTCATTGTAAATTGAAGTGTTTTTTAGTCAAATTTATAAATGGAAGTTGAATGATAGTGAATAGTTTGATATGTTTTATGGTTTTGGAAAAATTGTTTGTTTTAAGACAATATTTGTTCCTTACACTTTACATTCCCTTTCCCGTATCCTTATAATTTCAAATCATCTGGTATATTTTGGTTCTTCAATATTTTCCGTCCAAGATATCTTTTTATGTAACCTGATAAAAGACTGAGACCAATTTTCACCGTGAGATATGTAAACCTAGCTATGATGTAAAATCTTGAGAAGAAGCACACCAAGTGTCCCCGAATGACATTTCTCCTCACATGATCACATCACGCCTCTGTGGTCCGTGCCTGTTTTAGCTTATGCCAAATATAATGTCAAGCTTTTCATGTGAGATAATAGAGTTAATGAGGATATGTAGCCTGTAGGTATAGTGCGGTTGCTCGCTATTTTTTTATTTTGGACAAATTACAGCTTTAAATTTTAGGGTGTCAATTACTTTCATGTAGACCATTGCACAAACTCAATTTCAGCAATCTAAGTATCAATTTTGAACCGATTTTTTTTATACAAATTAAAATTTACTTTTGTTTCAAATTCCGTACATAAATTAACTTTTTAAAAAAAGTATAAAACAAGTAAAGGTGCAAAAATGGGTCCAAACAATTACGCCAGGAGCACATAGGGGTAAGAAGTATTTTCGGGTTCAATTCTGGGTCTGAAGAATAAATATTGGTGCAATATAGGGTACGCCGTTAATGTTGACCGACGTTGACCGTTAAATGCTGACGTGGCGGGGGAAATAAGATTTTTTGCTGGCGTGGCATGCTTATGTGGCAATATTTTTCTGAGTGTGTGTGGGCCCACATAATTTAAATTAATAAAAAAATAAAAAAAACACCCCACACATTCATTATTTTTTATTAATTTAAATTATGTGGGCCCACACACTCAGAAAAATATTGCCACATAAGCATGCCACGTCAGCAAAAAATATTATTTCCCTCGCCACGTCAGCGTTTAACGGTCAACGTCGGTCAACATTAACGGCGTACCCTATATTGCACCAATATTTATTCTTCAGACCCATAATTGAACACGAAAATACTTCTTACCCCTATGTGCTCCTGGCGTAATTGTTTGGATTCGTTTTTGCACCTTTACCCTAATATAAACCATCCCAAATTAATTCTGAAAATTAAAGTTCATATTTGAGTGCTTATGATTATCACTAAAACTGAACCCTTTATATCACAGTCGTAGTCCAATCAAAGATGAATTTTCCTTTGCCATATATGCGGTTTCGCTGCAAACCAAATCATATCAAATTTGGCTAATTTTTGTTTAAAAAATAATAATATAAATCTAGTCCAATCAATATATATAATCAAATCTTATCTCATCTTATCTTACTTAATTCAGCTCTTTTGTTATGATAATTAAAGTTGTCAAACTCGCGAGCTTAATTAGACTTATGAGAGAGATGTAAACTCAGATCCTAGACTCGGAACGTTAACTCGTAAGAATTTACCTATATTAATATACAATCAAATTATTATAATTTAAAAACAAAAAAGTAATATAAATTAGTTAATATAAACCATCCCAAATTAATTCTGAAAATTAAAGTTCATATTTGAGTGCTTATGATTATCACTAAAACTGAACCCTTTATATCACAGTCGTAGTCCAATCAAAGTTGAATTTTCCTTTGCCATATATGCGGTTTCGCTGCAAACCAAATCATATCAAATTTGGCTAATTTTTGTTTAAAAAATAATAATATAAATCTAGTCCAATCAATATATATAATCAAATCTTATCTTATCTTATCTTACTTAATTCAGCTCTTTTGTTATGATAATCAAAATTGTCAAACTCGCGAGCTTAATTAGACTTATGAGAGAGATATAAACTCAGATCCTAGACTCGGATCGTTAACTCGTAAGAATTTACCTATATTAATATACAATCAAATTATTATAATTTAAAAACAAAAAAGTAATATAAATTATTTGAATAAATTCTAACATTAAACACAAATTATCAACAAAGTACAAATACAGAGCACGAATTTAAAATATAAAATTTAAACACATTCTTATAATAAGTTGAACTATACAAGTGCACACTTTGGTAACTTGGAATAGGAATAAATTTGTGCGGTAAAGCAATATATGCTCTACATAGACATGAAATGTTGAAAATTTTTTTTAAGTGTGATTCGAAATTGGTGAAACTAGTTTGAGCAATCTTTCTTTTTATGTTGTACATGTTAAGATTGTCAGAGAAGTAGCGAACTACAATGAAAATAGTTTATATCCACAAGATTTGCAATCTGATTAAAAAAAAGAATAAACCTAAATGTGAATCTACACAAACGCAATGCTCATAGGTAATTCTGTAATTAGTCGGCATCCACCATAAATTACTACTATACCCGTTCCTAATTATAAGATCACTTCCCTAATTAGATTAGATTTTTTTTGATAAAAAGACAAAATGATATTAATTAGCAAAAATTATTACATAGTTCTAATAATGTCTTTAAAAGGAAAGTTAAAAACGGTACACAGATTAGCAGGAAGTAAATGAATGGAAATATAGGAGAAAAGTTGTAGCAATAATGTTGTATCAGTAGCGATAGTGTGCTTCACTGAGGGAGCCCATCTAGAGAAGTCAATTGTTCGTTTTCCCACATTCCATATGGTGAAACTTTGCTTCAGATAGTCTGAATGATGAATACATTTCAAAGCTAAACGAAAATATCCCAAAGCTAATAAATGACTGGGAATTAAGGAGCGCTGCCATGTGAAAATCTGGGCTAGGTACCCATTTAGACATATCATTATCCTACAATAAGATTGATGATACAATTTCCATTTTTTAACCAAAACATGCCACTGAGAGAAAATGTTTATATCCAACTGATTAAAAGGGAGAAGTGACGGAGAAGATACTTCCTTAGTCTGCAGGGCCAAAAGTGAGAAAGAAAGAGTAGAATTACAATCCCTAGTGATGTCTTGTGGGTTAGGAATGCTTCCACCATGAGCAGACAAATTTCGTTTCCTCCAAATCTCATTCAAAAAAAAAAAACAATGATTAAAGTTATTAGTTAAGTTAGTTATTATCACATGATATTACCAATTCGCCCAAATCATATATCTTTATCCCAACTTTTCATCTCTTATTTATTTATTATTGATAAGTATTATGAGGTTAATTTGGGAAAAAGTTGGGAAAAATTAGAAAGTGATCTTATATTGAAGAACAAATTGATATGTGAAAGTAACCTTATATTTAGAAACAAAAGAAGTATTTTTTTTATTAAAGAAAAAATGCGTTAGGTGAAAGTTAAATCTCAAATAGCGAAAAGTGAAGTCTCTATCATGCCTCTCTTTACCCAATAGTTACGAGCTTTATTGCCGCTCTTTACCCAATAGTTACGAGCTTTATTGCCGCTATTGTCTTTTTTGAAGTTACCTTTTTTTCAGCTTATGTAGAAAAGAGATGTTATAATGGTTTTCTTCAAAGTGCGTTTATTGCATTCCATCACTTCCGAACACATGTCATATTAATTCCTTGCACGAATCAAAACATGTTCTTGAATATATTGCAAATTATACTGTATAAATGCAGATCTATAAAATGGTAAGCTTTGTGATTGCTCAAAAGTTTCATAAGTTTTTCAATCTCCTTAAAAAAAAAATGACAAATAAAGTACTCGAAATATTCAAAAGGATAATGGTTAAATATAATTATGGCCAATAAACCATTTCCTAAATATCAATTTGGCCAAGGAATAATAAAATGTCTCATTCTGGCCAATGAACTATAAAAATGGTGTATTTTGGCCAATAGACTACTAGAAAATACTCAGAGGGGCCCACATTCTCACTCATTCACTCCATTCACTCTTCACCCTCTCTCCCTCTCACCCCTTTGCCGACGTTGTTACTCACTCCACCCACCTCTCCATCTACTCTTCCCAACCCTCTCTCTCATCCACCATCTCCTCCTTCGGAAATGCCATTTCCACCGCCTCTTTCCGCTTCGACGGCCGCCTTGATTGTCGGTGCCTAAACTTACACTTTCTCACATGGACAAGCTATTTTGCATCTAACACTCAATCTCATGAACGCAAAATCTAAAAATTGATTGAGACCCACAGTGTATTGTGGAACCAAACATGGTAAGGAGATCTATGATTTATCCAACAATGGAATTATATATTATGAAGAAAGAGCAGGAGAAATATATGAACAGATGAGAAAGTTGACACTGATGTATAATTTGATTAACTATATTTATATAGTCGTTGATCATGCTTAGCCGCTTTTGCTAACCACCGGTATAAGAGAATTAGTTGAATAATAATAATAATAATAATAATAATAATAATAATTTTCATTCATGTGTCAGAAGGACACATGGCGACAGTTAGAAAACCATTGCTATATGTGTTTCTTTTTATAATAAAACAGGGCACACATACCAGCGGTTGTGTAACCACCGGTATGTGTCCCCTTTTTGTTTGAAAAAAAGTTAAAAACACAGTTAGCAGCGGTTGCCACCTAACCACTGCTATGTATGCGAATAATTATTTTTTATTATGAAGTGGCATATACCGCGGTGGTTGCGTATCCACCGGTATGTGCCCCTCCTTTTAATTTAAAAATGTCTTTTAGCATATTGGCGTTTGCACAAATGCTGTTGTGTCTCATTTTTGCCAATAACATCTTGGCAATTCGTTAATGTGGCTATGTGGAAATTACTATTTGATATGTAAACCTACACTTACTTTTAAATAGCCACATTTAATAAACGCCTATAAGTAATGAACTTCTCCAATATATATCTCTTTCCCCTCCTCTCACTTCGCCCCTCCCCTGAAATGCGTGGCTGTCACCCAAGAGGGGGGGGGGGTGAATTGGGTGGCAGAATAAAACTTAAAAAAATTCTCCTTCTTCAAAACATTACTCCTTGTGCTTGATGAGAATGAAGATGTATTACCCCAAGCACAAGTAAGTATCTAGTGATGTAGTGCTTGATGTGTAGATTAAAATAAACAGAATAAGCACACACAAGTTTATCCTGGTTCGGTCACTTCCAGACCTACATCCAGTCCCCAGGCTCCACCTGAGATTTTCAATCCACTAAACTTCTTGTTTGAACCAGGCACAAGAAGGCCTTTACACTTTAGGTTTTACGAGTACGGGTTCACCTAACAACCCACAGGTTTTACGACGGGTTCACCTGCAAACCTTACAACCACAGGTTTTTTACAACGGGATCACCTGCAACCTTTCAACCACAAGTTTTACGGGCTAACTTGCAACCTATGGAGATTTAGAAAAACCTCTAAATGCTCCCCCTCACTTTTGTAAGATAATAATCCTGTTCTTCAAGCACAAGCTTTAGAACAGTCTCTATCAATTAGAGGATTTGATAATATGTTCACTCTATGAACTGATTGTGATAAACACTTAAGTACAAATGATTCTCACTAAGAATAGATGATGTTACTCACTTAAGTACAAATGAATCACTCTCTAGGAATGTTACAACTCTAAGATCAGAGAGTAGAAGATGTAGAATATAATATCTCAGACAATATGCTCTGTTCGTCCAACCCCTCTTCTGAATGTAGATGTTCCTTTTATACTCGATCTCAAAACTATTCAGGCTTGGGCGGCTGGTTGAATATGTCCGTTTGAATATAGCCGTTAATCCCAGGTTACCGTTGAGAGGTACATCTTCATTAATGCTTAGCAGGGTTGACTTGCTTTATCTCTGAAAAGCAACTCTGACAACTATGCTCTGACAAAAGCATTCTGACCTCTGAGTATGTGACGTTGACTCTTGTACTCTTGCTGACGGATGATCATCGTTCATCCGGAAGAGGCAATCTTGCTCTGCAAGTGTTAGTCTCTGAACCCCAGTGCCAAGAGTATTTGCATCCGGAAGCTCATTTGCATCCGGAAGTAAAATTAAGTTCTGCACATACTTGTTAGTCCAACAGAGTAGCATATATAACCAAGTGGAGTAAGAACTATACATGCTATGGGAAGCAATCTTACTTAGACTATGTTCTGACTTAGTGTATTGTCTACCGACGCTAGGGGATGTCTATTCCAATAGTCAGCGTAAGTCTCGTTATTTAAGTCTAACTCTTCCTAAGTGACTTAGTGTGTCATTTACTCATGCTATGGGATGTATAGTATAACAACACAATCACATGCAGTGGGAGTTCACTTAGTCTAAGGAAGCTTTCTTACATCCGGAAGCAATTCCACATCCGGAAGCACTACTACTGGATGAAGGGTTATATGTACTTTTACTCACTCTCGCTCAGTGTCCTTCAATCCAACAGCCAGCGCTAGTCACTAAGCAATCGGAAGCAATTCTACTAGACGTGGCTCATGTTCACTGACGCTTAGTGTTCTTCAATCCAACAGCCAGCGCTAGTCACTAAGCAATCGGAAGCAATTCCACTAGACGTGGCTCATGTTCACTGACACTTAGTGTTACCCATTCCAACAGTCAGCGCTAGTCACTAAGCTATCGGAAGCAATTCCACTTCCGGTTGAATCCTAGCTTAGTCTTAAGGTTTTGTATATTTAGTGCTTCTTGGACTAAGTTATTTCCTTAGTTAATTACTTGCTGTTGCTGAGGGATGAGACATTCATCCGCGAGCGCTAGTCCTAGTCTATCCGGAAGTAAATCTACATCCGGTTGCACTCTTACTTGGGATTCTTATATTAACCTAATGCCTAAGTGCTTGGTTCATTCTTTCATACTTTAGTCTTCATCAAAACTTAAGATTCTAACATCCTCTCCCTTCCCTTCTTCTCCATTCTCTTCATTTCTCTAATCTTTCTTCTTCTCTAATAGACTTTTTTTATAATTTAAATGTTTTTTGTTTTCCTTTTTTTCATTACTCATTCTCAATTTTTATATTTATATATATATAATTTTAGTATTTTAATTTTTTTATCTTCTAATTAATGTATATTAATTATTCTACCTTTTTCTAATTATTTTTAATCCTTTTGATAAAAAATTATTTTTAATCCCTCCTTTTGTTGTCATTTTATTTATTTTTCTTCTATTTAATTTGTTGGTCGTATTTCAAATTTATTTCTCATTTAAATTATTCTTTTAATACTGTTTATTTTTGTTCTTTTATAAGAAGTAAATTTCTTTTTTAATCACTAGCTCTTTAGCATGCAAAAATTATCAACCACTTTTGTAGTAATTAATGAATTCAGTGCCTCTATTTCCCGCTTTATTCTAACTTGTTAACGTTTAATTAAGGTGGGAAATCGATGTTTTTTTAAATATCAGTGCACACTTATCGATGGTTATGTAAATACCGGTAAGTACTAAATTTTATTAAAAAAAACTTACCGGCATTTCTCAAACACCGGTAAGTTTTCATTTTTACATAATGTAAAAATATTTGCCCCTCGATCAAGATCTTCCTAATATTATTACATAATGTAATCATAGTTGTAAGTAATTATTCTTATAAAGAATATATAATACCTCTCTCAATCCTAGTATATTGATATTACTCAATCCCCTTTCTAGATCGTATTTTTTTAATTCTCTAATTAAGCTCTTTTATTCTTTTCTAATTCTCAAATTTTGACCGTCTTAAGACTTAAGACCTCTTAATATTCTTAAGACACTTCATACATATAATCAGCCATAATCAATTAGCATTCATCAAGCCATTATTCCAAATCAGACTCATCTTATTTCATAACAATCCAAAATCAATCTAGAAACTAAACCAAATCAACAAACATAAGACTTGATATTTAAAACCAGATGCAATCCATTTTAATATATCTTATACACTTCAATTCAGCCACTTTGTCCCCTTTATTTTACCAAAATCACAGCATTGACAAAACTGAATAACAAATCTCCAAAAATCAGCACATGATAAGCATCCTATATGGAGCCACACCCAACTTTAGCATACTTCAAACAAATTGAAACATTTTATGAAATTCAACTTATTGTCCAACATTCGACATTAACCAGCAACTCAAACTTCATCATGATCATGATCATCATCATCATCATCATCATCCTCCTTTAATATTTTCTTTATATTAGTTCAGCCACTGCAGAACATAGCAATAAGAGTCATTAAAATCATCATCCTTTCACTGCACTCATTATCAACAAACATAATCATGTCTTAAATAAAGAAGGCAAGAATTCCCACTTCTTTCAAAGAAGTAATCAGCCATTGCAGTGGGAAACACACAAGATTTTGATTACACATGCATTGTATATTCTTCATTGCTGAATGTATATTTACAAATGTCAGCTCATTGTATTGATCAAGAAGAAGTTGTAAGAAGTTTTTCTTAATCATAGACCAAACAGCAAAGAGAATCAGCCAAAAATAGAGAACATAACACCAAGAGTTTAAAATTGAAATCTGCACTATACAATATAAGGAAACATCCAGTAGCATAATTCAACTCTCATCTTCATTTAATCATTTCCATCATATATATAATAAATCAAATAATTAACAACCTATTTCTAAAACCTATTGCATGCTCAACAATCAGACCAAACAGAATCAGAGTGAATCAAGAAAGGAAAAGGAAGATATTTATCACTACTTCTTGCATCTCAATTCAAACCAAAACATGACAACAACATGAACAAATGGAACACAAACTTTCAGGTCTTAGGTTCATTGAACAGACTCCAAATATCAACATGAAAAACCATTACTTTGTCACTTATAATTCAATCATCATTAATATATATAAACAGAGCAAAGAGGCAAACAAGAGCTTTGAGCATATCCACAACTATAGAATCATAACATGATGATAATAGAAAATCTAGAATAACAAGAAATCAATAATTATGCTTCATCAATCCTTCATTTTAATAAACTTAAACTCTTAAATCAATCCTTCATTTTAATAAACTTAAACTCTTAAAACACTAACCCAATTCAAAACCCCAACTCTCAAACGTCTCAAATCAAAGAATCAAAGCCTAGAAGAGTACAAAGTACGCTCATCGAAATTCAAATCCGGTTATGCCTGCTGGACGGAGGCCGGTGCCGCCTTGAGTCGGTGCTGAAGCGCCACTGGAGCTTGAGGAACAGAGAAATGGCGAGAGAGTAGAGTGGGAACAAAAATAGAGAGTGAGAGATCAGTTGTGATAGTGATGAGAGAAAGAAAGTGGTGATTATGTTGGTGAAGTGAGAAAGTGAGAGGAGAGAAAAGTGAGAGGAGAGAAAAGTGAGAGAGAGATGGGAGAGCAAATGTGATGAAGGAAGGTGGTGATGAAAGGGAGTGAGGCAGAGAAGAGAGTGGTGACCGGTGATAATGACGGTGGTGGGAGTATTAAATAAATAATAGGGTAAACATAACTTTTGGTCCTCATAGTTTCCCTTCATTTGGGTTTTAGTCCCTCAAGTTTAAAAAGAGTGTTTTTGGTCCCTCAAGTTCACTCAGTTTGTGGTGGTTAGTCCCTGGTGCATTGAGTTAGCTTATGTGTCATTAACAGTGTTAAGTTTGCCCATGTGTCACTAATGGTGTTAAGTTAGTGCTGATTGAGTGAGCTTACGTGGCAATTTGTGATTACTTGGGCATTGATAAAACTAATTAAACATGAAAACAATTTCCAGAATTTTTTAAAAATTAAAACTCCTCCTTACACCACGTTGGCGCCAGTCCCGCTGAGAAGACAACCCAGATCTGCAAAACTGTCCCAACGCTGACGACATTGCCTCCGACGACAATTTTCCGGCAATAAAAAATGAGCAGCAGCCACCACTGCAGAGTCAATAACAGCAACAAAAATAGTACATACATGAGCAGCAGCCGCCCAGATCTGCAATAATGTGTTGGTTTTTACGTGTAGACATTTGGGTGGATTTGTCATTTTTGTTGGAATTGCTTTGTGTGAGTTTTTTTGAAGACTATGGAAAATGGAGTGCCACCCGATCTATCTCTCTCTACTCTTGCTTCACTGTAGAGGGAAGATAACAAAAGGCAAGCTTGGCTAAAAGTTATCTAAACGAAGGGATGCATTTCTTGTCCATTAGTAAGCGGCGCCGGTGGGGCCAGCGAGCTTGGCTAAAAGTTATCTAAATGTTATCCTCTCGAGATTCTCAGCGGGGCCGGCGCCAACGTGGTGCAGGGAGGTGGTGCAGGAGGGTTTTAAAAATTTTGGGAAATTAATTTCATGTTTAATTAGTAAGCACAAATTGCCATGTAAGCTCACTCAATCAGCACTAACTTAACACCGTTAGTGACACATGAGCAAACTTAACACTGTTAGTGACACATAAGTCAACTCAATGCACCAGGGACTAACCACCACAAACTGAGTAAACTTGAGGGACAAAAAACACTCTTTTAAACTTGAGGGACTGAAACCCAAATGAAGGGAAACTATGAGGACCAAAAGTTATGTTTACCCTAAATAATAAGTGATGGAGATATGATTTGGAGAGGGATAAGGATGAAGGAAAAGGAAGATATTTTGAAATGAATGAGTGAATTTGATTATGGAAGATAAGGATGGACGAGGAAATGATAACTTTTGACATATTTTAAGTCCCAATATAATTTATTTAGCTATCTTTTAATTCCCATATTTATTCCTAAAATTTTTTAAATACTAAATAATACCTCAAGATTCTAAATATTGTCTTATTTATTCTATTAAAAATTTTGGGGTTACACCAAGAAGCTGCCCCCTTTCCCAATATCAAACATAAAGCCTCCTTTTATCTCCCCTTTAAATTGGGTTAATGACAAAAAAATCTCTCCCAATACCCAAAAGGACAAGTGAGGAACCTAAACTTCCAAAAGAACCATGAAGGAACCAGAACCTACTTGACATTTTCAAATGTTGTGAAAAGACTTGGTTACCCTTAACTAAGTAAAAGGCATGTCTTCTTCTCAACCCGCCCCACCCAAACCCTAGCCGCCGCCGCCGAACCACCACCGTCGCCCAACCACTGCCAGCCCTAACCCTCCCCCAAAGATAGTTTAGTTTAGATACAATCATCTCTTGGTCCCATCCATGTCCTTCACTCTTCTTCGTCACCCCAAAAAACACAAAATCCCCAAAAATCGCAGAATCCCCAAAACCCAAACCCAAACCTCACTTTCACTCTCAAAAAATCTCACCTTTCCCTCTTCGATCTACACATCTCTCTTCTTCCTCTTCCCTAAACAATGTTACCAGTCATCTTACCTTTCCCTTTGCTTGAGCCCCTTGCGGCAAGCCCGAGGCACGCGGCCACGTCGTCATCAGCGACGACTGTGAGCGCAGGTTCCAACCCACACGGGGCGGTGTGGGGAGGGTTGGGGCTGGAGGTGGTTGGGCGGGTTGGACAACGGTGGCGGTGGCGGCAATGCCTGGGGTTTGGGTGGGGTGGGGTTAAGAAGAATGTTGAGAAGAAGACATTTTTTTCCTTTTATTTAGTTAAGGGCAATCAAGTCTTTTCACAACATTTGAAAATGTTAAGTAGGTTCCGGTTCCTTTATGGTCCTTTTGAAAGTTTGGGTTCCTCACTTGTCCTTTTGGGTATTGGGAGAAATTTTTTTGTCAATTTCCCTTTAAAATTTCGAAGAACACCTCCACATGCTGTTATATCATAAGCATAATTGCAAGACCCATCAGTGTTCATCTTGAAGGAATTCCTATCTGGTGGCTTCTAGACAAAGAAGTTGTTTCCTCCATCAATTTTCTGCAGCAATCTACTTCCTCTCCAACTAATCCACACACGCCGTTTAGCTAAAATGGATGAAGGAGAAGCTTCTAAATTCTGAAAAACTCGATCATTTCTAGCTATCCATAGATGGTAGCAAATGATTGCAAACCAGTGACTCCATTTAACACCACCCATTGCAATATTAGCTAGTAAATTAAACTCCACCCACTTCTTAATATCACGATCACTGAAAAAAGTAAGCTAACAATCATTAGGAATAATACTCAACCATACCTCAGTAGCCATAGGACAGTCTCGTAACACATGTATAACATCCTCAGCACCATAAGATCAATAAGCACACTCTCTATTCTCACATATACCTCTATCAAATAATTCTTGGTTTGTAAGAATCTTACTCTTAGCTGCCAACCATAAAAACATTTTGCATCTATGTGGTATATATAATCTCTACAACTTTTTCCAAATCCATTTTTCATTCTGCATGTTAGAAGAAGTTTGGCAATAATAAGCAGACTTAACTGAAAAAATTCTTGATGGATTATGTATCCAAACAAGAACATCTTCTTGATGTGAAACTCGAACTTGAGAAGCAACACGTTCTACCACCGAGGCTGGGAGATAATTAACAAAACTATCCACATTCTACTCACCATCACTCCCAAAGAATTCAACAACTTTCATATCCAGAATTTCCTTAGGTATTTCATCACACCTAACATCCTGAAGCTTAATACCTTCTGGCATCCATTTATCCTTTCAAAAACGAATGGAGCATCCATTCCCTAGCTTCCACCTGATACTATTTGCAAATTTCTCCCAAACACCACAAATACCTTGCCAAACTTTTGACCCTGGTTTTTCTTTACGAATTTGTGGCATCAAATGAGGTCCACACCCATATTTCTCACGAATCAAACGAACCCACAAAGAGTCACGTCTATTCATCAAACCCCAACCTAGCTTCATCATATAAGCATTATTCTGAAGCTTTGAATTCTTCAACCCGAGTCCACTATCCTCCTTACTACAACAAACCTTGTCCCAAGCCACCAAATGCAATTTCTTACTTGACATATGACTACCCCAAAGAAATCGGCGACACCTTTTATCAATCTTAGAACATGTTAACTGAAGTAAAGGAACCGTTTGCATGGGATAAGAAGGAATTGAGGACACAACTGATTGAACTAGCTTATATCTTACGACATTAGATAAAGAATTTACCTTCCATGAAGAAAGTCGTTTGTCCATCTTTTCTAGGACATAATTATAGGTGTTTTTGGTAACCTTTTTTTGATGTAAAGGAACACCAAGATATTTGCCTAAATCTGCACAAGGATTAAATCCCATGAATTCACTTATCTCATTTACTCTCGTATGATTCACATTCCTCGAGAAACAAATTTGAGACTTTTCATTATTCACCTTCTCTCCAGAAACTTCACAAAAATCATCTAAGCAAGCCATAATGGCTGCTTGATCTAATGAAGCCTCCGCAAATAGAAACAAGCCATCTGCGAAAAATAGGTGAGATACAAATACCCCATTTTTCTTCAACCTAAAAGGTTTCCAATTATCATCCTCAACTTCAGATTGAATAAGATGAGCAAACTTCTCCATCAATATAACAAATAAATAGGGAGATAATGGATCACCTTGCCGAAGCCCTTTTGAAGGACTAAAACTTCTCCATTTTTCACCATTCCACACCAATTGCATCTTAGTCGTGCTAACACACCACCGAATATCATCAATAAACTGTTGAGGGAGGGACAACTCCTCCAAACATTTCTCCAGGATCTGCCACCTCACTCTGTCATAGGCTTTCTCAAGATCAATCTTTATTGCCATAAATCCTTTTTTCCCCTGTCTTACGTCTCATAGAGTAAATAACTTCTTGTGCAACAATAATATTATCAATCCCCAACATGCCAGACACAAAGCTACACTGGTTAGGAGAAATAATTTTAGGCATAATTCTTCACAGACGAGTCGCTAACACCTTTGTAAGAACTTTATATATCACATTGCATAGATTTATTGGTCTAAAGTCTTTAATTTTTGGGTAAATGTGCATTTTTAGTACTCAACAATATTGCAAAGTGCATTCAACATAATAGAATATTTTTGGGTGCATTTATGGTAATGAACAATTGATTTCGTAGCTTATTTAATACCACCGTCTAGTTGGGTTAGTTTGACCGTTAGGAGGACCAATTTTTATCAAAGTAAGTGACGTGGAATAAATTGAGTTGTGAGGTGGCAATATTCTATTTGAGTGAGGACATCTAAGTCTAATCCATTAACTAAAAGACAATCTTGACCATTGAATTAATCCAATCCAATGACAACAAATCAAATCCTCAATGAACTCTCTCTCTCTCTCGGCCAAACAAAAAAACTCAAGCTCTCCATTGTTGATGGTGACCACAGAGGTGGCAGAGGTGGCGGCGTCAGTGAAGCTCGCTGAATCCTATCCCCTCAAGTCCCAAACATAATATAAGCACTCTCTACCCTCTACTTCTGCCTATTAGCAATAAACCCAATTCTTCAAGTTGTCTTCCTCGTGCTCGCTTGTCTGTAAATAAAGAGGGGTCGGTTAAAATTTTTTAATTCAAGTATACAAAGTACAAAAGATTACAACTTTTTGCTGTCCTAAGAGCAAGACAAACGATTTTAGTTGCAGCTAGAGAACATGGTGGAAAAATTGCCCCTTTGGGTTGTTTTCTTTCCAAGATCCGTAGAGCAGAAAAGATAGATCTAAGAAGAAGAGCAAGGATTAGCATTTCCAAGGAATTGAAAAATAATTTGATCCATACAATAACATCAAGAAAGGGTTTTAACTTTTTTGTTTCCTCAAAGCTAGCATGTTGACTTGTTTGAGGTAGTTTTACTTTCTTTTTCGTTGTTAGAGGTAGTGTGTTTCACTATATCCAATGTCAAGGTCATTGTAGCTGCATCTACTTCTCCCCTTTCAGATTCAACGACAGTGGCATCAGGGGAAGAACCTTCCAGATTCGACGACAATGGTGACAGGGGAAGAAGAGGATGGGATGTTGATGACCACTTTGTTTCTCTTTACTTTCTTTTTTTTTGATAAAAAAAAGTAAAGACGATGGAATTGAAAAATAGGGTGACGTGGATGCCACTTTATCTAATATACTAACGGATGTTATCTGAAATTGACGGTGACACCAAATAAGCTACGAAAATAATTGTTCCTTACCATAAATACACCCAAAAATTATCTATTATGTTGGGTGCACTTTGCAATATTGTTGAGTACTAAAAATGCACCTTTACCCTTAATTTTTTTAGGATGCTCGGATTTTGGAATCAACACAATATTAGTCCCGTTCACCTTTTTTATCTTATCACAATCATAAAACATATTACTAACCTTTCTAAATATGGACTCACCCAACACCTCCCACTGATTCTGAAAAAACAGAGGATTTAAGCTATCCGGTCCCGCTGCCTTTAAGGGTCCCATTGCAAACAAAGCTTGCTTCACTTCTAAATGAGATATATCTCTACCAAGCATAAGAATATCATAATCTATAAGAGTTGGAAAGGACATCCCAAAACTCAAATAAGAAGATGTTGCCCCCTCATCTTCATAAAGTTTCTCAAAGAAACTAGATCCCATATCTCTAATTTTTTTCATCATATTCCCAATCACCTTCTTCATTTCTCAAAGCTTCAATTTTATTCCTTCTCCTCCTACTATTTGCCATAGTGTGGAAATATCTAGGATTTTGTCCCCCGCCGTATACCAATTACACCGAGATCTCTGCAACCACATCATCTCTTCCTGAGGAAGCATGTCCTCAAACTGAATCTATAAGCTATCTCGCTTTTCTTCTAAATCTTTGTCATTCCTCTCACACCCCAACTTACAATTAATTTCATCCAGGCTTCTCAACAAAAATGCTTTCTTTTTATTTACACTCCCAAAAATATCTCTATTCCACCTCCGAATATGACCCACAAAATTCTCCACATTGACCTCCCATCCTTTTGAAGGACACCATGTTCTTTTAACAACCTCAGAAAATTCATCATGAGCAACCCAAGGTGCAAAGAACCTAAACTTCTTGTGCCTCACCCATTTTTCTCACTCATTTGAAGATTAATTAACAAGGGGCAATGATCAGATTTGTACTTTGGAAGGTGAATAACATAATCATTTAAAAACTGAGACCTCCAACTAGTAGACATCAACACACGGTCCATCTTGCTAGATACTCCCCCCCACAACATCCATTTCACATAAATTCGAATCAACCATCCATTTTTTAAACAAACGATTAGGAGGAACTTTATTCCTAGCATTTGATTCCCTTTCATCCGGCCATAATGTTGGATTGAAATCACCACAATACAACCACTTAATGATATTGAAACTCCCCACCTGCTATAAATTACTCCAAAGCTCTCGACGTTTTTGAACATTCGGATTTCCATAAACAACTTAAATTCCCCAATCATCCCCCGTGCCTTCGTTGAATACTCCATGCAACGCTTGCTCATGTCTCGCAATGACCTTAAAACTAATTGAGGACTCCCAAAAGCACCAAATACCACCCCAAAACCAGTCACATCTACTGTTGCCATCTCATCAAAGGCTAGTCTTTCCCTTAAAACTTCTGCACGATCACTTTTTTTGCTTTGGCTCCAGAATAGCCAAAATTTGGAATTGATGCTTCTTTTTTAATTCTAACAAAAGAGAAAGAAAGACCTTCCCACCAATGCCTCTAGCGTTCCATATAAATAGTTTATTCATCATTAAAAAAATTAATTAAGTGAATAAACAAGTGACTGGAACTCAAACCATCAAGGAGAACATTTTGGGCCGAGAAGCCCAACCTCTTCATCCATAGACTCTGGCACTTGAGCCAATAAATTATTAAGAACCAATAACTCACCTTTATTACTTTCTCCAGGGTCCATTGCAATGTCCTCACCCTTCTTTAACCCAACCGAGACTTCTAATGGCATACCCAACACAAATGAATTTTTTTCCTTCCCTCCTTCAGCCCAACTACTACTCGAGCCCACCACATCTAGCTCCTCACTCATCATTCTTGGCTCTATTAAGCCCAATTTGTTCTTCACAGCCACATATGCGTCCATTGGACAAGGAACTCCTTGAGCAGATTTCTTTCGGCCCTTATTTTTATTCAATTTAATTTCCTTTTCAGCCCCTTATAAAAATCTTTCCCTCCTGGCAATTGATCTTTTAAATTAACCTTAGATGGCGCCTACTCATCACTGACATTCCCCACATCATGGGAATCCGAATTATACTCATTTAATGCAAAAAATCTGGATCCCAAATTAGCGCTATTAATCACTCCACGAGAATCTCTCCCTCTCCGATCTTGCCTCCCTTGAAACTTTGATTTCCAATTTCATTGCACCACCATCCATCCACCGAACGCCGCTTCCGGCTTATCACCATTTAGCGGCTCTTGTTGCAGCCCACCATGAACGTGCTCAGGAATTTTCTGTAGACTTCCACATGAAGAATTACAGTGCTCCATATCATGACCATATTTGTCATATTCAGTCTTCTTCTCCACCCCATTGATCTTAATACTTGGTAACAATGGCCTTTGCTAAATCAAGTTTAACACAAACTCTAGCAAAATGGCCTTTAGCTTGTGTCAAAGTATTTTTGTCAACTTTTAGCACTTCTCCTATCTAACTTCCAATCACAAAAAGAATCCCTTGATCATAAACATCAAGAGGCAATCTTGCAATTCGAACCCAAGCAGCAATATTACCAACCTTCTCCCCCTCTAAGTGAAAGTCTGATCTCCAAGATTGCACACTAATATATTGATCAAAGATCAACCATGGACCACCCGATAGCGCCATCTCATAAGTGGATTTCCTCTTGCAATCAATCAAAAAATAACCAGACCCAATATCTATAACATCCACGTCCCCCCACAATGATTCTATTTTACGACTCAGGACCTCTTCCCTCATTGTCATTCCAAGCACAGAGACAATCACTGAGCGACCCCAACGTTTAGCCATGCATCTTAACACGAAGTTCCTCAGACAGAACAATGTTAGGAATCTTCCATGTGGTATCCACTGAGTTGATAGACTTCCAACCCTCATCACACCACCAACCATCCTCCTTGTCCTCCAAATCATTCAAGAGAACATCATCACTAACACAGGCATCCCTATATGACTTTTGCTTAGTAGTATCCACTATCTTCTCTTTGTCATGAGAGATAGGATCATCTATCATCCAATCTTTCTGACGAGCAACAAGAGGGCGTCCACCTTGTACACTTCCTTCTATATTATCTAGTTTCTTCCTACTCCTCATCAAAGCATCCGCCTCCTCCTTAGAGACCGCCACATCCTCAGACACACTTTGTTTATCATGCACCATCTCTCTGCTCCGCGATCTCTCTTATTCTCGTATGTTAGCCTTTGTATATTGTTAAATGTAAGGAGTAGAGAGAACATTTGTATAATAAATGATTCTAACATGTTTTTATAAATATGTAAACAGAATTTCATAAAATCAAAATGATAGTAAAACCAAAAATAGTTCTTAATAATAGGAGTATTAAATAGAGCTAAGTACAAAAATATAAAGTAGAGCTAAATACAAAATTTGTTAAACCTACCCATAATAAATGATTCTAACATGATTATTAGTAAAATTTAAATGTAAAAAGACTCTTATGCACTCATTCCTCCCTCATTAATTTTTTATTTAATGAGGGGCATAAGAGTCTTTTCACATCGAAATTTTATTTCCCTTAAGTGAAAGTACTATATTTGCACCTGGACCCCAAGTTGTGTACTATTTTTGCACCTCGCGAAACTTTACTATTAGAAACGCAATTTTGGGTAAAATTTAATATCATTTTTGCACCTTCACCCTTTATGATATCTTGATAAATCAGAATAATTTTGCTATAGATTGAAAAATATTGATTTGCACAGGAGCCATTTTATATATTTCATATGAATATCTAGTTTTTCTTTAGAATGGATTGAACTTAATAGTATTAAATACAAAATAGAATGTCAATACTCTTACCATAGTTTTTTTCTTTACAGCACTCTTATTCCACAAGTTCTCAAGCCCAAATTCAATACAACAAAAATGACATTATAACAAATACAACCATAAATTTGGAATGTATACACTCTTGTGCTAAAAAATATCTTTCCATCATGTGTCTATACCATTTTCACCAATACTTTGAAGCGATTGTGTGGTTGCCAAGAGTGCATGATATCCCTCTTGAAAGTTTTTTTACATAGGTTCTGTGGTTTGCAAACCCCTCTTCAAACTAGGCTATATTAACTTCACTTTGTGTGGTAGCCTGTAATGGATATATAGAAATAACATAAGAAACACTGCAACAGTATAAATCAAGATATATATATATATATGTGTGTGTGTGTGTGTGTGTGTTTGTTTGCACCGTAAGTGCACGGGTCATGCCAAGTAATAAAGTGATAAGAAAAGTATCGTTCCCACGAGAATTTGGACTAAAATCCCAACCAAGCAAAAGACTAGGTGAATTCAATTAAGTTGAACCAAGAAAACATCAGTGGTTGTTAAAATAAAATAAAAGAAATATATTTCTAAAACTAATATAAACAATTGATCTTTTGACTTAAACAATCAAATGGGGTTTAGGATTATTTATTCCCCTTGTATTTCTCAACTTTAGATTCACCTCCTCTTATAGATGCTATTAATTGACACATGTGCTAGTCTAGGATTCAAAAGGTACTTGTAAACGCTCCGTCGAGTCAAGAACAAGTCTCTAATTCTATTAAATTGCTCAATCTCTTGTTACAATTAATAAAACCCAATTTCTAAGTTCCAAAATCAAATGCACAAATTATTCACTCACAGCCCAAAACATGCACAAATATGCAAATTAAGGCCCAAAACTGAAATGTCATGAATATCTTAGAGTCAACACACCCTCAAACTTGGACTTTTACTCGTCCTCGAGTAAACAAGTAGTAAAATATTTAGATTGCTAAATTATCCAATTTGTGCATGTATGATTTTGTCCTCATTGGTTGCTACCGATATATGCAAAATAGGAAAAGAGTGGAATACATAGAGATTAGAATTCATACATTAGGAGCAACTTTTCTAACCTCTCAAAGTGTGAGTGTGTGTGTGAAGTTAAAGAACAATTTTTCAGCCAATGTATAACAGATTTTGTAACATTTCAATATGTATTTAACTATCTCAACATCGAAATTTCATATGCCTAATCTCTTCCTCTCTCTCCACCAAGATTTTCCCACATAAATTTAAAATCCATGGGACTTTATAGGGTTGTAATGTGGCCTGGGGTTGAGCTACAAAAAGAACGGATAAGGGATTTTAAATATCTTGAGATCATTAATTATATGCATTTGTGATCATCTCTCTCTCCCTTCTTTTTTTCTTTACACTTTGCTCCACAATGTCAACCATTCCCCCAAACTTATCTCAAATTAGTTTGGTTGCACTCCAAATCTTATTGGAATTGAAACTTCATTCCCTTTGTTTTCTTTTCTTTTTTTCTTTCTATGTACTCTTTTTCCTTTTTCTTCTTCTCTGTTTTTTTTTTGTTTTCTTTCTTTTTTTAATAGGGAAGGTGCTGAATTTAAAATGACTTTGGAGTACAACCTATTGAATATCATACATTTCATTGCATTCCTCATCCCACTTTTACTATCATGTTCACACCCAAATCATCATACCATTCCTTACCATCAATCACAATAATGCAATAATCAATAATCTCAAGATCAAGGTAATTCATGGTTTTTCAGGCTTTAAAGGTTAAGGTCTATTGGGGTTTCCAAAAAGAAATATTCACATGGTTTTTCAATTAAAGGCTCAAAAGGGGAATCAAATGGGAAAATTGCATGGGTAGGCTTGAAAGGCTCAAACGAATTTTTACGAAGGCCCATATCATTTTTCAAAGGGTAATGGACCTAATCTGACCCCCAAGTAACCACCAAGGAGCGCTGAGCCCCCTGAACTAACAACAGGCCCGTATCTGGACTCCAAGTAACCAAGGTGTTTAAAAACTACCCCGGTTGGACGGTCAACAACGTTTGACCGTTACTATACCTATGTGGCTGCCACGCGAGCACTTGCTTTGCCACCTCGGATTGCCACGTGTGTATTTTAAATGGACCTAATCTGGCCCCCAAGTAACCACCCAGGAGCACTGAGCACCCTGAACTAACAACAAGCCCGTATCTGGACTCAAAGTAACCAATGTGTTTAAAAACTACCCCGGGTGGACGGTCAATGACGTTTGACCGTTACTATGCCTATGTGGCCGCCACGTGAAGGCCTTGTTTATCACCCGGCGCCTTGTCATCGCCACGTAAGATATGTTTATGTGGGTCCCACCTATAATAATAAACAATTTCTCTTTCCCTCTTCATCACCATCACCACAGCCCCCCCAACACCCACCACTTCTACCCACGCCACCCCCTCACCTCCCCAGCCCCCCACTGCCTCACCTCCACAACCCCCCACCCACACCACCCCCTCAAACGTGGCAAGCAGAGGTGGCGTTAAGAGCAGGGTTAGAAGTGGGAGGCAAACAAATGCTTGGCATGGTAAGTGGACTAGCTTGGAGGATCCACTTCTGGCCTATGTTGATAGGAATAGACTTGGCATTGATGAGAGCAGCCTGGTTAAGGATTTTGTTCAGAATGATGGTGAGTAGGATTCTCAAAAGTGGAGGCAATTCCTACCTCAACCGGTGGTGGATGTAATTCTACATGTCCCTCCTCCCTCGGGCACTAGGGATGATATTCTTTGGTGGACGGAGTCTTCTGATGGCACTTTCACTGTTAGATCAGCATATAACAAGATAGTGCAATCCGATAGCCAGCCGGCAGATGGTATTTGGAAGGTTATATGGAAAACAAAGGTTCCGGAGAAAGTGAAATTGTTCATGTGGCAGTTGTCTCAAGAGAGTATCCCAAGCAACTCTTTGAGGAAAAAGAGAGGTTTGAGTGAATCAGGAGAGTGCCCCTTTGAGTGTCAAAGTGAGGCAACTCCTTTACATATTATGAGGGATTGTGAGGTTGCTACAAGAGTGTGGAGAGGTTTTATTGACCCCATGTATTATTCTTTGTTTTTTCATGGTGATTTGCAGGACTGGCTTCAGTGGAACTTCAACAATAACCCAGGATGCACGAAATTAAAGGGATGGCCTTGGAATAGGATCTTTGCTCTGGTGTGCTGGGTGCATTGGAATAATAGATGCAAGCTGGTATTTCAACAACAACAAGACTCTGCAGCAACTCTTATAAACCGATGTATACATCTGCTTCATGAAGTCGTGGAACAGGAGAAGCTGACTCACAAGGTGCTAAAGTTTACACCCAACTAGGAAGATAGATGGACTTCACCACCTCAGGGCACGCTGAGGATTGATGTTGATGGTTCAGTAAATGACAGGAGGGAAGGAGCGTGTGGAGGGATTGTGCGAAACAACCTAGGCGCTTGGATCAGCGGCTTCATGCAGAAAATTGGCTATTGCTCGTCCTCAACAAAAGCGGAACTCATTGCCATCAAAACAGGAGTGCAACTATGCAAGGAACAAGGATTTAAGAAGGTCCTCCTCTACACAGACTCTCTACAGGCTTTTCAATTTTTGACTAGAGGACACAGCATTGAACACCCACTTGCGGACGTCATAGAAGAGATCAAGTCAACCATTTCAATAGGCTAGGATGTACATATTTGCAAGACTAACAGGGAGATTATCAAGTGTGCTGATTTTTTGGCAAGAAATGCCCACACTGTGAACAGCCAGCTAGCGGTTTTCTTGGACCCCCAGCTGACTGTTTGCCTCAAATGTTGGCTGACTTAGGCTGAGATTTGAGTAGTAGATTCAAGTGCTAGTGATTTTTTGTAATTTTTTGAAAGCATGTAAGCCCTTTCGGGCCTCAAGCCGTTAGGCTTGTCACTCTTATCCTAAAAAAAATAGGAAAATTGAAGGCCTTCCCTCATGCAACTGAACAAAAGGGAAGAGAGGTTGCATGAGAGGAAAAAAGGAATGAGCCTTCAAAGATATCCACATCAAGTAGTCACAAAATAGTGGTCAAGTATGCATTCAAACCAAAGCATCAATCAAGAATCACCAAATAAGATGTGATACAGCTAGGCAATGTAGCAGTAAACTAAGATGTGTTTGTTGATTGAAGAACTAGGAAGGGAATGAGATGTTTGTTTATTCCGATTTTTAATTTTCTTGAATTAAGAACACGCCTAGGCCATTTCATTTAGGCCTGGGCTTCATTACATTCACAACACACTATCCTAAACACTGCAAAGAATATAGCCTGGGCTAAACATGCGATGCTTAGGCCATTTTGATCTCTGAAGTTTTTCATAACAAAATATGGCCCATGCATTATTTTTCAGCTTAGGCTTTTGCAGTAACTGATATATATCAGCAGAAAACCAGTCACTGCACAAACAACATCAAATAAACCACAACAATTTTTTTCATCCCTTCATACACAAAAGCAACCCTTCACCTTTCTTTCATCTTGCACACTTATAAACATTCACAACAAGTTGAATCACATTTCACAAAGTCTTTTACCACCACAAATGTCATTGAACATCAATAAAAATTGATTTTCCTTCCATCACTATCTCTATCACAAAAGTCACATCAAGTCTTATAATTCAAGCCTCATAACATCCAAGCTAGCACCCAAATTAACCACAACCAGTGAATCAAATCAAAATCAGACCAGTCAAAAAGTGAGAAATAGAATACTCCCCCTTGTAGACCTCTTCTTGCCTTCCCACACTGTAAGCTCCAGCCATCCCCCATCAACAGCAATCCAAGTATCGAGAGAAATCTTTCTTCCTACAAAAAGAGAAAAACAAGTGCAAATCTACCAAAATAAACTAAATAACATGAAAATAAAAAAAAGATAAGAGTTGAGAACTTGGGTTGCCTCCCAAGAAGCGCTAAATTTATAGTCTTCAGCCAGACTTTCTAACACCAATTGCTAGTCATAAGTATCAAAAACTAAAATTACCTTGTCTTCATTTCTTTTCAAATGACAAGGCTCCAATGGCGTTGGGAATTCATTTATGCAAGAATTACATGATCTCTCAATCAAAAGTGATTTTAAGACACATGATTCCATATGACACAAAGTAGGCTCTATTTCAATTGTTTCACAATTATCCCCAATTGCCCCAAAATATTTTGAAAACCCAATAAAATCCACTTGACTCTCATCAGTAAGAGTTAAAAATTCACTCTGAGGATTTTGAACAAAGATTGTAGGGATTTCTACTTCCTCACAACAATAAGGATTAGGCTCCAAATTTGGAACCTCAATTGCATACTCAATATTGCTCTCTTCCTCTTCAATTTTGAACTCACTATCATCCCCACAATTGTCACAAACCATTGATATCACATCATCACTTCCCATGATCACTTCTCCATTTGAAACCATATTTTCTACACAAGAGTCATTTGATGTATCAATGAAAACACCTCTTTGCCTTAAAGACTCAAATTGAGAAGTTAGTTTACCTAATTTGATTGCTAAATTTTCAAGAGCTAATGTTTGTTCACTCCATTTTTCATCATCTGTAGCTCTATACTCATTTTCCTTATCAATAAAACGCTTAAGCATATCCGTTATTCTTGACATCTTCTCATGACTGGAACTAGACTCATCTAAACTATTGGATGATATTTGAAATTGTGGTGAATATGAAGGGAAAGAATAATTGGATCCCAAGGCAATGAATGTTCATGATTCCAACTAAGGTTAAAAGAATTATCATGCAAATTAGCTTGAACCTTAGGAAAGTCATCCTCTACAAAATCCATGGTTGAAAAATGAAGGCATTGCTCATTATAATGGTTATCTCCACAATAATTGCAACACATGTACTCATATTGAGTTTGACAATTGTAAGGGTCATATTAAGAATTTGGATAACCATTATCATGTTCAAATCTATCACTTGCCCCATTAGTCCACCAAGGATGGTCCATACACAAAGTTCTAAAAAAAAATCTAGCAAAAGCAAAGACACACCAAATGAACAAATATAGACATACACAAATATACACAAAACTCAAGATTAAGCTAATAAGAAAAAACATAGATAATATGACTATAAACAATTTTTACAAGTTCAAGTGAAATTTAATATCACTAGTCTAAGGTTGGCCAAGAGATTTGTTGCCAAATCCCCGGCAACGACGCCAAAAACTTGTTCGCACCGCAAGTGCACGGGTCGCGCCAAATAATAAAGTGATAAGAAAAGTATCATTCCCACAAGGATTTGGACTAAAATCCCAACCAAGCAAAAGACTAGGTGAATTCAATAAAGTTGAACCAATAAAACATTGGTGGTTGTTTAAATAAAATAAAAGAAATCTATTTCTAAAACTAATATAAACAATTGATCTTTTGACTTAAACAATCAAATGGGGTCTAGGATTATTTATTCCCCTTGTATTTCTCAACTTTAGATTCACCTCCTCTTATAGATGCTATTAATTGACACATGTGCTACTCTAGGGTTCAAAAGGTACTTGTAAACGCTCCGTCGAGTCAAGAACAAGTGTCTAATTCTATTTAATTGCTAAATCTCTTGTTACAATTAATAAAACCCAATTTCTAAGTTCCAACCCTAATGTGACTATGCAAGGTCAATAAGTATATCACTATCTTATGAACAAAACCATCCATTCATCAAAGAAACTTCAAGTTCTTGCACTATTTTACCCAAGTTCTACACTCAAGCTAGCCCTCTCAAGCATCAATCAAGTGAACTCAACATCTAAATGGTGATCAAGCACTTAGAATCATTAGGTAAAGAGTAAAATAAACACATATGTCATTAATCACAAAATAAGAGGAAGAATCTAGTGTTAATCCATACAAAGGTTCAAAATAATCCTAGACAAAGAGTTTAGCCACTCATAGTCACTGTAAAAGCACAAATACAAGATAAATGTATAGCCATAAATGACATGAGAAAGGAAAGGAAGATGAAGAAGAAGAAAACCAAAGGATTGGAGCTCCAAATTTCTTCCAAAGCTTCAATCTTTGTTTCAATCTCTCCAAAATCTCAAACCCTAGCTAAGAGCTTCCCCAAAGAAGGTCTAGGTCGAAAAGATGTTGAAGGGTTCCAATCTCCCACTTTAAATACCTCTAAAACCTAATTTCAGCAAAAACTCTGTGTTTTGTAATCTGATGAACATTTTGACCAGGCTTAAAATTTTGGCCTAGGCTCTGTGACATACTGTAACTTGCTTTGCTGGTCTGTGAAAGTAGTTTCACCTAGGCCCAACAATTTAGCCCAGGCCTTATGATGTTCGCAAATCTGCTCTTCTGATCCTGGAAGTGATTTCGCCTATGTTTCAGAATTTAGCCTAGGCTATGTGACTTGCTCTGATCCCTGGAAGTGATTTCGTCTGAGCTTCAGAATTTAGCCCAGGCTCCAAGAAGCTTTCTTTTTTTTTTTGGTAAATTACCGTCCGGTTTAATCCGGATCGAGGGGTAGGAGTGTTGCCCACATAGGCAAGGTTGTCCCCTCTCCCAATGAGAGCGCTTCCCAGGATTCGAACACGCGTTCTCCTCCTTGCGGGGGTTGTAGCCCACTTACCAGCTCAACCAACTACCCATTGGTAGCTTTCTTTGTAATTCATTCAAATGCATTATCTTCACTTGATGTTTTCCTGCTCTTTCACAAATGTTTCTAACACTAAAATGTAATCAAAATATATATATTTGAGCAAGAAAATGTAATCTAAAATCAAATGCACAAATTATTCACTCACAGCCCAAAACATGCACAAATATGCAAATTAAAGCCCAAAATTGAAGTAAACTTGCTGAAATGTCATGAATATTTTAGAGTTAACAATATATATATATATATATATATATATATATATATATATATATATATATATATATATTTTCAGTTCTTGCAAAGATTCATCACCGCATCATATCTGAAATATACTAACATTGAATAAAGAAAGTTGTCTATACCGTTGGTTTATATCAGAAAATGTCATCTTCACCTGATTCTTTATAAACTTGAGACTTTCTACAAAGCCTTAAACTCTATTAAATCATCCTATGTGGCAATGAATGTGTTTAATTGGATGAATTGACAAGCTTATTAGGATGTTGATGTAGTAAATATATTTTATAATATTTAATTATTTTAAACAAGATATCAAATTAACGTATCAGATCCATCCAGCCAGCTGGCTTCTTCTCTTTCACCCACGCACCTCCTTCTGCATTCCTTCCACTATTCCCTTTCGATTTCCAAGTTTCATAGATCTTTTATCCTCTCTTTTCAGTACCGACCTGACTTGTAACACTCGAACTTGCTTCTTATTTGGCGGTTTCTGTGCTGATGAATCTTATCAGTTTGAAGTGGAAAAGGTTCCTTTTTTCTTTGGTATTTAATTGAATTGAACGATAAGAAGTTGGATGATTGATGAGGGCTTCTTGTTGTTCATTTTGATTTGTGATCGAAGGTTCTTACTTGTTGGTTGAGTTTATTGGATTTTTCTGCTCGTGAATATGTTGACCACTAATATCTTTCACTGTAGAATGAATTTGTGGCCAATATATTAGGATGCTGATTGTTAGTTTGAGTTGCCTCCCGTGGCCACATCTTCTCCAACACGGTGATTTTTAAAATATTAATTATAATATTAAAATAATTAATATTATAAAATATATTTACCACATCAGCCTCCTAACACTACAAAAAACACGGGCCATTCCGACGCACGCTTTCCGGCGTTTTGCTAAAAAACGCCTAAATGAAACGCATATCGGCGTTTTGCTAACAAAAGCCTAAATGAAACGCCGTTAAATTTGGCGCGCACTTCCCGCCTTTTTCCCCGCGTTTCCCAACCGGCGTTTTGGTAACCCCAAAACGACGATATGCATATTTTAATGAAAACAAAGAGGCGCCTGGCGTTTTTTATTTTTTTTCCAGGAAAACAGCATATAGGTGTTTTGTCCGAAACGCCGGTGTTCGATTTAATAATAATTAAATCGCGTACAGGCGTTTTGCAAAACGCCAATGGGAATTTACTGTATTTAATTCGCATTTAATTCGCATATCGGCGTTTTGCAAAACGCCAATGGGAATTTACTGTATTTAATTTGCATATCGGCGTTTTGCAAAACGCCTAGATGCGTTTTATGTTTTTTTAATACACCTCGGCGTTTTGCAAAACGCCGAGACGAGCCTTAAAGAACGCCGCCCAGCGAAGCCCTATAAAAGCACCGCCGAAGTTCATTTTGGCATTTTCAAAACGTGAAAAAATCTAAGGGTCCCACCAAAATTCTCTCTTCACTTTATCAGTTCTTATATATATTCCTTCTACGACAGATCATGTCTCGGCGTAGCGGTAAAACTCCCAAAGACGAGGCAGAGAAGCAGCGATTGCGGGACTAAGCAGAAGCCAGGCGTATAGAAGATCGCCGGTTAGAGATTGAGCAGCAGCCTATTCCTCCAGAGGTGTTGTAGTACGCCAACCCCCCTCTTGCCAGCACCCCTCTTGCTAACGTATCGTGGACTCCTTTCGGGCTGAGTGGTAACCCGGAAGTCACGCAGGACGACCTATGGAGAGACTTGAACGTCAATATCAGCTACGACGAGATGCGTCAATTTTTGAATGAGGAGAGGGAGAGAGAGGAGAGGGAGAGGGCAGAGAGGGAGGAGAGCACCAGTGACGACGTTGTCGGTGGCGGTGTCGGCGGCGAGTAGGACGTCCCGGTGCCGGAAATTATGATTAAAATGCGGCGAGGGAGGATGTCTTCTAGTACTGGCCAGTTGGTGGATGTTAGAGGTAAATTTGATATTAATTAATAGCTACAAATTTAATTTCTACAATATATATTATCTAATATATTTTTCTTGCCTATAGATACCACTGGCACTGTCACCACGAGGAGGCTGACGGCGAAGCAGGCGCATGTCCTTCCATCGAATGAGAAGGTTGAGCTGCCATATTTCAGCACCACCGGGCAGCCAACCAAGGATGCTGCTATTCTATTTCGCCGCCATTGCCGACTGCTCGGCAAGGACTTCCGGCGCTTCCCGATCGACCCGACCAGCTGGAGAAGAGTGCCGGATACCCGGAAAGAGGAGGCTTGGGAAATTATTAAGGTAATACATATTTCAAAATATTATAATTATTATATTACTTAGTGTTACATTTATTAATTTTGTATATTGTTATTATACTTATTCAATACGAAAAAATTTCTTTTGCAGAGTAAGTGGTGGGCCCCCGACAGCTTGAACCTGAAGAAATTCGCGAAGGGGATGATCGGGGATGGGTGAAAGGATGAAAGAAACAAGCTATACCAGCTGAAGTCCGGGAAGGGGACTAAGTCTAAGGCGGAGGTGGAGGCAGATGTGCCCGACGGAGTCGACCCTGATCAGTGGAAGAGGTACATCTCCTGGAGGATGGGCGAGCTGGGGCAGGCCCGGGAAAGGCGCGGTCAGCAGGCTCGGGCACAGCAAGAGGTTGGCCACTCGACTGGGAGCGTACCGATGATCGTCCGCTATGACAAAATGGTATATAACTATATCCACTACTCTTTCTGTCTAATAATTTACGTTATAATAATACTGATCATAGTTTAACGATTCAAATATTTCAGCGGGAGGAGGCCAGGGCGAAGGGCGTCATGAAGGGCGTCTATCGAGACTTCATCATTCAGGCTCGCACCCGCTCGGACGGGAGACCTCTATCCCGGAAGGCTGCCGAGGAGATTAGGAGTGTTGCTCAGGCACAGGCAGATATCGAGGCACAGACGCAGGCCAGGGAGACCCCCGAGTCTCAGCAGGGGGAGAACGTGAGCCCGTTTGCCGAGGTCGTTGCTCTCCACACGCAGATGGGGACGCAGGAGCGTGCGGGACGCGTTCCAGGGCTTGGCTTTGGAGCCAGACCTACTCAGCTCTTCCCTCCTTCCGGAAGCCGTGGGAGCCATGCCTCATCCTCAGGGTCGAGTCAATCATATGAGGCCCGACAGCAAGAGGAGAGGATGCGGGCTCGCGAGCGAGAGCTTTAAGAGCGAGAAGCCCGGATGAAGGCAGATGAACAGAGGCGGATGCAGGAGTTTGAGGCCAAGGTGAAGGTAGAAGAGGAGAGGCTGGCGTGAGAGCATGAGGCCCGGGTGAAGGCAGAAGAGGAGAGGCAGATGCGCGAGCGTATAGCCTGGCGGCAGGAGCATCAGCGAGAGGTCTCTTATTGGCACACAGAGTTCAGGCGCCAGCAAGAGGAGTTCTTTAGGGATCAAGCGAGGAGGTGGCAGCAGGAATTGGATCAAGCCTCCACATCACGATCCCGTCGCCGACGACGACGCTCTCCACAAACCTCGGAGGATGAGGATGATGATGAGTAGATTAGGTTTTTTAGTTGTTTGGAATTTTTATCTTTATTGTATTTTTTTTGTTCTTTTATTTTTTTTGTTCTTTAATGTTTTTATTGTACTTTTTTAAATTTCTGTAAATACAATTTTATTATTCAGTTTTATTGTTAAGTTGATTCAATTACTAATTAAATGGTAAAAGAAAATTGAACTAAATTACGTAAAATAGTTACTAATTAATGAAAAGAGTAAAATACACCAACGTACGATTATATATTAATGAAAACAGAAAAATACAATAATCGTTTCATTCGTCACCATCTTCACGCTCTCTAACAGTTGGTACTGGTTCATCCCCTTCCGGGATCAGATATTCCAAATTATTATGAGCAACCAGTTGAGTTGTCTCAATTGTAGCGTCATAATCCTTGTCGCCCATATCGTACACATCGCGAGGTTTCATCTGAATCACCATGTGTCAGTCTTTGTTTTTAGGATTAGGAACATAATAAACCTGCTGCGCTTCGTCAGCAACGATGTATGGCTCGTCGTCAGGTAATGCCCCTGTGTGGAAGAGTCTCGAGAAATTCACTGAGGTGATGCTGAGAACGTCAACGTTCTTGCCACTTTTCCCCCTAGTGTCTGCCCAATCGCACTTGAATAGCGGAACGGGGAATGCACCATTGTAGTTGAGCACAAGTATATCAACAAGTCTGCCATAATATTGAACCTCCCCTAAACGCGCTTGCACATCGTCTCTACTAGCATAACTCCTTGTTCCAAATGAACCAAACACACCCGAGTTTTGCGTTAGACGAGAGCCATCGCGCGCAACAGTGCGGAAGTGAAAGTCGTTGACATTGTAGGCAGAGTATCTCAACGCATATTCAAAAGGCCTAGCAGCTAGATTCACCAGTGATGGTGTGGGGAATTTGGATCGATGCGTATTTTTCTTGTGAACCAATCGGCGAACCCCCGGTGGACCATCGTATCAATCATAGCTGCAGTGATCCCCCGTCGTCCTCGATTCTCCCACTTGACATGTCTCCGGTAATCCCTGAAAGGTATAATGTATATAATAATTAGATATATATTTTGAAGAACAATAAATATATATTTTAATTTGAAGCTGTCCGCCACCTACTCTCGATAGGAGTCCACAACAATGCAGCGTGTCAAGACATGTCTGTGTGCTTGTAACATCTCGACAGGACTCAGACGGTGGAAGTGCGCTGCTCCTACTGGCTTTCCAATGGCGGGAAACAACGTGTTAGAGTTGGAATTGATATAGTTTGAGTTATCGGGTCAGACGCTTATTACGCATGTTCTGACCATAGTATCGTTCAACAAATGCAACAACCTCGTCCCCAACATAACACTCAGCAATGCAGCCCTCTGACGCGGCTCTATTCTTAACGAAGGACTTCATTTTTCCCAAGTACCTTTCTATGGGATACATCCAACGATAGTGCACCGGCCCACCCATTTTTCCTTCTTCAACAAGGTGGACAATGAGGTGGACCTGTGAGGTGAAAAATGATGGAGGAAATACAATCTCCATATGACATAGCATTAGAACAGCTTTGACATGTAGCGCGTCGAGCTCTTGTCTGTCCAACACCTTTGAACACAATTGCCTAAGTATGAAACTGAGGTCGGCCAACATTATGGACACGTCTTCGGGAAGAGTGTATTTTACAGCTAGAGGAAGAAATTGTTGGAGCAAAACGTGATAGTCATGACTTTTCAACCCGGAAATTTTTGGATCTCTCGAATTTAGGTCCACGCACCTCGAGATGTTACTTGAATATCCGTCGGGAATCCTGATACCCTGTAGCGTGGTCAGAAACACTCTCTTGTTCGTTTTGTCAAAGCAAATCGAGCCGGCGCAAACTTATCGTTCTCGTCCGGCCAGACGTCTTGACGTATCCCCATGGCCTTTAGATCTTTCCTCGTTCCGAGATGATCCTTCGACTTTCCTGACTCGTTCAGAATAGTGTATAAGACATTCTCGCCGACATTCTTTTCAATGTGCATGACGTCCAAACAGTGGTGCATTAAGTTATGCTTCCAATACGGCAGACAAAAAAATATGCTTATCTTTTTCCATTGAGGTGCTGGACCAGTTCTACGGGCCACCGGCGGCGGCCTCCGCTGAGCCTGCCTTCCACCACGGCTAGTGCTAGGGGCCTCTTCATCCGGCGGTGGCGGGTCCTTGCCAAATCCACATTGCACATCACATATCTGCTCAAAGATCTCAAACCCAGACATCCGTCGAGGGGGATCTCTCCGTTCTTGTGTGCCGTCGAATTTCTTCTTCTGCCGTCTGAACTGATGATTGGGAGGAAGGAACCGTCGATGACCCATGAAACATGACTTCCTGCTGTGCGGCAGTCTACGGGGCTCCTGGTCGAAGTTACAGAAGGGACATGCCATCGCTGTATAAGTGTTCCAGCCGGATAACATGCCGAGTCCGGGGAAATCGCTAACAGTCCACATCACAGCGGCGCACAGTGTGAACATCGTCTTGCTTTCGGCGTCAAAAGTCTCGACCCCACTCCATAACTCGTTCAGCTCCTGTATCAGCGGCTGAAGGTACACATCGATATCGTTTCCAGGAGATGTCGGTCCTGGAACAATTGTCGATAGAATGAATGAGGTGGACTTCATGCATCACCGTCTCGAGGATGCCTCATCTTGTCGTCTGGGTTAGCTTCTGTCACGTGCCACCGCATTTGCTCAGCCATCTTCGGGGACATGAATAGTCTCTGAAGCCTTGGACGGAGCGGAAAATATCTCATGCTCTTAATGGCCCGTCGCCTCTTCTTCTTATTATTCCCTTCACCCTCCACCTTATATCGGGCAGTGCCACATCGTCTGCATTTATCTAACGCTGCGTCAGGGGCCCAAAACAACATACAGTCATACAGACACACATTGATTTTAATGTACTCTAATCCCATCTTTGTGACTGTTTTTTTCGCTTCGTAGAATGATGACGGTAGCTCGGCTCCAATGTTATAAAAGGCGTGACAACAGCTCAATCACGTCTGACATGGTCGCATCAGACGAGCCACATTTACACTTAATACTGTACAACTTGGTCAAAAATGACAGTTTAGAGTATCTTTCATTCCCTGTGCAAAACACATCTTTTGTCATCGCACGTACATAATATACGAACTTCATCGGAGAGATACTAAGTCGCTTAAACAGTTATAATAGATTAAATATTTATACATACCTCGGTACAACGGTTTGTCACCTTACGTCATGAGCTCAAAGAAATCTCTAGCCACCTCAGTGCGTAAGTACTCCGCGACTGGTCCGTCCACCACTCCATCCCCGCCAGCGCCTGCTTTCTGCAGACCAAATGCTTCCCTCACAGTGTTGTTACCCAGATTAGTTGCATGGCCGCCTCCGTCGCCGTCATCTTCACTGTCTTCGTCTTGCATTCAGCCAACGTGAGAACTCGAACTGACTTCTAGATCATCGGTGTCGTGTAATCCATCATCTCCATGAAACGCCCAAGTGACATAATATCTGGGAAACTGCTTATCTAGACAATGAGCAACTACCTCCTCTCGAGTCTTCCATTTGTCGAACTTACAATTTTCACACGGACACCGTATCTTACCCCGAACACTACCGCGCAAAAAAGCAAAATCCAAAAAATGATTCAACCCCACCAAGTATTGCGGAGACGATCTGGGTAAAGAGATCCACGATTTATCCAACATTATTGCTTTTGCTATTTCACAACAAAACGACAGATATATGAAAGAATGAGAGGTCTGAGAAAGAATGTGGCAACTGACTAATTCTCTAGACGCATATTTATAACCAATACATCTGACTTTTTCGCGTTTACGAAATGTAGGTTGTCTGAGGAGTTTTTTTTTTTTAAAAAATAGTCGTACTAGTGTTTCGCAAAACGCCCATATGGATTTTAACAATAAAATAACGCATATAGGCGTTTCGAGAAACGCCCATATGCGTTTTTACATTAAAATAAGGCATATGGGCGTTACGCCAAAACGCCTATATGCATTATGATGCATATGGGTGTTTTGCACAAACGCCCATGTGCATTATTTAATGTAAATAATGCATATTGGCGTTTTGCAAAACGCCCATATGCATGATTTACATTAAATAATGCACATGGGCGTTTTGCCAAACACCTATATGCGTTATTTTAATGTTTTTGGTACCGGCATTTGCACAAAACGCCGGTCCGCACCTCCATTTCCTATAAATAGCTCCTCCCTCCTTCAGCAATGTCGCTCATTTTCTCCTGTTTTCTTCTCATTCGACTCTCTCCTTCACTTTAGTTGTTGTTTTTGTTATTGTGGTTCTTGGTTATATTTCTTTTGTATTGTGGTTCTTGGTTATATTTCTTTTGTATTGTGGATATCTATTTGATCTTATATATGGTTTTTTATTTACATATTGCTGTTCTTTGATTATATATTTATGTATCATGTTTTTTGAATTATGTTTTTTATTCCTTATATTTATGTCTATTATTGTTATTGTCACTTTGGTGCTTATCTTTTGTTCATTTTTGACCATTTTTCGTCCTGGTTTTAAACAACTAGGAAGAAAAATGATTTTTTCTTTTATTTTTTGAAAACACATACCGGCGTATTGCAAAACGCCTGTTTAAATAATATTATTTAAATACATTTCGGCGTTTTAGGAAAACGCCTATGTGCGTGAATTAAATAATATTATATTATACCACACATTGGTGTTTCCAAATGCGCCGATGTGCATGATTTAAATCTTATTAAATGATATTTATGATTTTGCCCATACCGGCGTTTTGCTACACGCCGGTATGGGATAATATTTAAATATTCCTCCGACCGGCGTTTTGCAATCCGCCTGTGTGGTATAATATTTAAATAATACGCATATCGGCGTTTTGGGCAAACGCCGATATGCGAATATTATATTATTTTTCTGGGTGTTGTTGCCGGCGTTTTGTGCTCGTATGGGCGTTTTGCCAAACGCCGATATGCCGCTTTCCCACGGTCAATTTTTAGGCGTTTTGCCAAAACGCCGTAGCGTCATTCCGCCGGAAAATTTCGCCGATACGAGGCCAAATAAAATGTCGATAAGAGGCCCGTTTTTTGTAGTTTAATAAGTCTGCCAAGTCATCCAATTCAACACATTTATTGCCACATAGGAGGATTTAACACAGTTTAAAGCTTTAAGGACCAATCCTTCTAAAATGAGCGAAGTTTAGGGACCAATATCATGTATTTGAAAGTTCAGGAATGGCGAGTTAATCGATTTTTTCCATTCCCTTCTCTATTTTCAGCGTCTCAAATGGCCCTCACACCTTTCTTCTTCGGTTTTAATTTAATCAGGGTGATTAATGACGTACATAATGTTGCAAAATGTTTTGGGTTATGATTTCATGTTGAGTTTTGTTCAGTTTTGGGGATTTCAGAAATCTGATTTGATTTTTTTTGTTTGGTATGGCTGTGATTAATAAATTAGAGATGATAGGATCTCACAGTTTTTCATGTTGGCTTTCATTGGGTATTTCAAATTTTAGATGAACCAAGTAATGTGCTCTATTTGGTGTGAGTTCGGTGATGATGCATGGAAGTATGGAGTGTTTTCAATACAATATTATAATTCTTTTGACTTTCTTGTAGAATATTGGATGTTTGAAGTTGTAATTTAGTTTTGTTGTTGTTTTGTATGGTTCACTGTTCGATTTAGCCACTGAATTGGGTGTTTAATTTAAAACTTCGGAGTTAAAATTTCAGGATTATTATGTTGATTTCCGAAACATTTGTTCTGAAAGTTGCTATTTCTTTAATTATTATAAAATGTGCATGTTGAAATTTGAACCATATGTGAAAAGTTAAGGAATTTAAATCATGGAAACATAATGCTAATGAATGAATGTCTTCGAATTTATAGAACCATGAACAATTGAACTTAACTTGATTGAATTAAAGTATCCGAATTGATTTAGGCTTAAGTTATATACACTTTAAGTTGTGAAACCATATGTCAACGCAAAGGCAATAGAACAAAGAGAGTTCAATTTTAAATTGGATAAGGCATTAACAAAATGCTGAAATTTATTGGGTTTATATGATTGGGTAAAGGTGCAAAAATGGTAACGAACTATTAAGCTATGAGCACTTTGGGGCAACAAGTATTTTTGGTCTCAATTATGGGAATGAAGAATAAATTTTGGTGCAATTTAGGTAACATTGTTTAGTTTGACTGAAGTTGACCGTTAAAAGCTGATGTGGCGGGGGGAACAAAATATTTTGCTGACATGACGTGCTTATATGACAATTATTTTTGGGTAAAGGTGCAAAAATGGTAACGAACTATTACGCTAGGAGCACTCATGAGCAACAAGTATTTTCAGTCTCAATTATGGGAATAAAGAATAAATTTTGGTGCAATTTAGGTAACACTGCTTAGTTTGACCTACATTGACCGTTAAAAGCTGACGTGACATGGGAAATAAATTTTTTTGCTGACATGGCATGCTTATGTGACAATTATTTTTCTTAGTGTTTGGGACCCATAATACATCCTGAATTTTAATTATAAAATAAATGAATAAATACCTGAAATTTAAACTTGCAAATAAATTTAGAAAGTTTAACATCTTTTTAGTGAATTTGTTAGGATTTCATTTCCTTAATATTTAACTTTTATTTGATAATAATTATGAATGTTAATTATTTAGTAATTTTTTTAGAATGTTGTAAAATCTTGAAATTTAAAGTAGAATAAACTATGATATGATTGAATTGAGAAACTTCCATATAGTTATAAAATTTTCCAAATGAAAAATGAATCCAGAAAATATATGTTAAACTTGTTGGGTCTTTTTGTAATTATTGTAAGAGCCCAAAACCCTAATAATCCCCTTCATATATAAACTTATCTCTCACCTTCCTCCTTCCTCTATTTTTGCCGTCCTCTTCACCCCAAAGCTCTTCACCTTCATTTTCTTCTTCTTCATATTCACTTCCCCATTTCCTCAAAGGGTCAGCTTAACTTAACGGTAAGCTCGTTTGCCATGTGGGTATGAGGTCGCGGGTTCGAATCAGCCACTGTGCAAAAAAGCATAGGTTAGACTGCCTAATATATTCCCTTCTCCAGTACCCTCACCAAGTGGGGACTAGAACTGGGTTGACCTTTTTTATTTTCTCATCTTCAAACTCCTCAACCTCACCAAAATCGTGCCTCACTCTTCCTTACTTCCTTCGTTCTTCGTCCTCACCGTCCTCCTTTCTTCTCCTGGCGTACACGCGGTGGCAGCGGAAGCCATTTCCGGTGGAGCTCGAACGGCGATAAAACAGACTGCGGAGCTGGCTGCCGTTCTGATATACAAGACTCAGCTCGAGCCTAGGTGAGCTTTCTCTTTCAATTCATATTTTCTCTTTTGTTTTGGGCAAGTTTGAGAGGAAATCGATTCAAGCTTCTGGGGATCCTTAATAAACACATATAGGAGTCTATTTGAGTTGAGTTCCAGCAATGTTTGTTTGTTTCGATTATTTTTGTTTTGGGTTGCATTCAAGTCTTTCTCTAATTTTTTTGCCCGCTTTTTCTATCCTCTGTTGGCTTGGAAAGTTCAGTTCTTTCACAGCTTGCTCTGATTTTCTTGAGCATGAACTAATTGCTGCTATTGTATGAATGATTTGCTGAAGTTAGGTTGATTTTAAGTTTCTGCCTTTTCTCCCTTTCTCTGTCCGCTTATTTGTCATCTGTTTTGGCCAAATTTTTTTCACGTTTTGGTGTTATGGTGATTGAGCATAATGAAGTCCATAAGTTCTTGTGTGTTGTTTCAAGTTTAAAGCTTTTGAATTGTGTGAACATGGTCTTGAAATTATGCAAACTCCCTCTATTTGGTTGGACTTTTAGGCAAGGAACTTAAATGATTGTATTTATGAAGTTTGGTGGCTTTGAAAATTGAATTGTAAGACTGCATAGATTCTTTCAAAATTCAATGATGTAGAATAAAGGTTAATTGTAAATTGTTCTGAATTTTGAAACTTGGACAGCTCGGAACTAAATGCTTACCACTATTTTATGTTTTCCTAATTAATAAAACAATTGTCCAGATTTTAAGAATGAAGACTTAATTCAATTAATTAAACAATTGTGCAGATTTTTAAAAAGTGATAACGTTCTTGGAAGAAGTTATAATTCCTCTTTGATGTTCTTTTATTTTTCTTGATTGAGTATGACGGTTTTAACTTTGGTAATTTTCTAATTGCTCCAACTAATAAGTATTATGGTTTGAGTGTTTGGTTCTAAAATCTAAATCAGTGAAGATCAATGAAGAATCTGTTTTATAAGCCAAGAGATTGGGTTTAGTTTATAGTGATATACTTTAGGAGATTATGAATGAATAAGTACCATTGCTTACAAGCTTACATGTTGTGATTCTACGTGATTTGAGACTATGATCTTATTTTGCTTATGTTCTGTTTTGAGTTTCTTTTGGACTAGGATAGAGATTAATTTTCTGGAACAATAGGTCTTTAATGACATAAATTTAAAGTAATGATGTGTTTGAGAAAATACGTAATGAAGAGATAGATATTAATTGATTGTTTTGAATTGATATTCCTTGTACTGAATCTGAAAGATAGATATTGTTGGCTTGTTGCTTAATTGGTAGTGATCTTGTTTAAATATGTACTACACATGGTAAGTGTAATGGGTGGAATTTGTGATTAATTATCCAGTGACTTTGATTGCTTACAAAATGGTTTCCTAGAATAGGATATGAGAAAAAGGAAATGGGTACTGTCACTAGGAACGAGAGCGACATTATTTAATATGCGCAAGAATAGTAGTTTATATTCTTTATTGTGTGGTTTGATATTAGAAGTATCTAATTAGAGAAGTTCTTAGGGAATCTGCAAGCAATGTTAAGTAAAAGCAATGGCTGCAGGTAACTACTCTATTTGCCTGCTTGTGTGTGTATGTTAGTAAGCATATAGGCTAGTTTATAAGTATGTGATTATTACTGATGTGGTGGTTACGAAATGCTATGGTTGAAATTTCTGAACTGGTTGTGGTACACCGAGTAATAATTAAATTATGTCATCTCAGGTTGAGGTTCCCTGCCTGAACAACAGGGACTAAATTGAATGAAGAGAAAGTTAAGAGAAAAACGTTATTGGGGAGAACGCCCCCGGTTCAAGCGAGGGTTGTGAGTCCCTATAAAACCGTTATATGTTCAAGCGAGGGTTGTGAGTCCCTAAGCGAGAGTTGTGAGTCCCTATTGAACTGCCACACTATCGGTGTACTAGTGTGGTGATTATTATTATTGGTTTGATATTATGCTTAACCGTGCTATATAAATTAGCTGTTGATTATATATGAGAAACTAGAACAATTCCCCGCGCGATGCGCGTGATGAGCAACTTAATACTGTAGAAGCAAGCGGAAATACATATACATAATGTAATAATAAATGGTCATATTTAAGTTTCTACCTATTTTCAGCACGATTTAGCATCTATAAATGAATAATACGAAACACAATTGTGTAGATATAATCATTGAGTGAGATGAATTGAGAAACAAAAATGGATGGAGAAGGAAGCAAAATTAGAATTTAGAAAATCATTTTTAATGCACTTCTACATAAATAAAAGTAACAATTTAGAGACAAACTCAAATACAATACGAATACCTACATAATTGCCTATTCTTTACTTGAGTCAACCATCAACCAAATTAATGAGCCAATTTCAATTACATACCAAAATAAGTTTGAACAAAGTCCAATGATCAATTATCTATACTGGCCATCCAACCACAAAAAGCAAAGGATATTCTTCATTATGAAACAAAATGTCCATGGCATCGCTGAAATTCATCCCTCCACCTCTTCGTTGCCTTTGAAATAGAACAAAAAAAAATTCAGTTTGCATATAAACAAAGATATTATAGATAGTAATTAAGTATGTAAAAAACATCAATCAATCACTATATAGGCAACTAAAAGATCAATTCTCTTCCAAATACAAAAACTATATGAAGATTACCTTTGATGTTTCGAAAATATTGTCAGATGAATTTTGGATTGCTGCAATTTTTCTTTGTAGGAATTTTCTATCTCCACCTGCAATATTCAGGAGTAGCATAGTGGTTCACTTGTTCTATGTCTAAAATCCAGAATCTATTTTATTAAAACTACAACTTGCAGCATCAATAGCTATGTATTATGATGAACACATGCCCAGCAATTTTGATGCAGACATTCAAAATATACCATAATTTCATAGGTATCATATTGCAAAAGCTTTCTTTCCTAGTGCAAGATAAGCAGAGAGAATCTCAGCACATATAACTACTGTATAAACTAATGTGCTAAGAAATTTTTTGCATTTGACTTGCAAGAACATGTGAGGAAATGTCCCATACCTTTCAAGCTTTTAGTAGAGGCTGTAAGAATGAAGTTCTGAAAAGGCTGATGACACCCTCAAGTGAAATCTCTGACCATTCTGAAATCAACCAAGACCAATGAACAAAACTGTTTGTACCAGACACTAAAGTTTCACTTAATATCAAAAGAAAAATATAATTTTGAAATGAACCATTTCCCCACTAAATAACAGTGACCTTAGCATCAAGCATCATTACAACCAAACACACAATTAAGGCTTCAAGAGTAATGTAGACCAAAGCCTAAAAACTTTTAAACCCCATTAATTCAGTACTAAACTCATAAGTTTTATACAAATGCCTGTCTTTTCCCTATTAATTATGCACACTTTGCCTCTATTTAAACATAACCTATCAATATTTAATATAAAGGTCTCTATCTAAATATAACACAATGAAATTTAATATAAAGGTCTCTAATTTCCACTCTTCTCCTCTCATATCTTCTATTCAGTTGTCCCTCTCTCCCCTACTCCATATCAGACCTATTTGGTGTGAATTTGAGTGTTCCAAGTGTGTTTTAAACCAATGATAATTTCTGTGTGATATGCATAAAACAACAAACACCACAACAGCCCACACTTGTTTTAAATCAGCTTTTTTGCCTTAAAAGCTGGATAAGATATTGACTAAAGCTGGAAAAAGCAACAACTTGAGAGCTTTACCCTGAAAATGAGGGATTTTTGTCAGCAAAGTCAATCATTTGTTGTTCCTCTAATATCTTTATATAGAGCTGAACATGAATTCCACAAATCCCACAAAAGTATCATATATAGAGATGGTATATATCAGCAATCTTAAAATAAAAAACTCAAGCAGAAGATTGATCAGAAACATGGATCAATTATTAGGAATTGTACCTGTCCAGGAAAAATGTCTAAATTTTCTGGAGTGTTTCATTAAATGAGTTTCTAACTTCTGAGTATCTTCTCTTCTGAAAATGTCCCAAAGAGCAGCACCTTCTTCTCTTATTTTGTTTTCTGCAGTGACATCAAGAAATGTGACACTTTCATGCACATCATCCTTGTGTGCTATGTTCAGCTTCAAAATAGAAAATCTTTGCCCATCATTTAAGTTTACTTCTGCTGCATGGGTCAAAATATTCACCTGTGGAATTGTTATGAGAAGCTAGTAGTTAATATATTTGAGACAAAAACCATAGTTTTCCATAATAAACAACACCGAATAAGCATACCTCATCAAACATATCACAATGAAGCTTTGTCAAGTTCTTCTTTTATTCCATAAGCAATATATATTTTGGAATCATGTCTGGTTTCATGACATGGATTGGCAACTTGACTGCAAGATTGAAAATTCCACCATGAGCACCAAGGCTTAGATATCTCAAAGGCAAAACTGCAAACCAAGAAAAAACATTGAAGAAAAACTCTAGGGAGAGATAAGGTAGGAAAAATAAAACAGTTGCAATCAACATCCAATTTTTAAAAAGCACACGAAGGATGACCTTTAAATTAAAAATACTTACTATTAAGTGTGTTGCAAATCACACTAAGGCAGCAACATAAACAGCCTCCCCCACATGTGAAACATCTTTTTAACAATTACTCAGCAACAAAACTAAAAACATTAAATCTTTCTGATTATAATACCAACCTAAAATGGTTTAACCCAGATCAATGATGTCCTCTTGTAGAAATCCTCGAAATGTTTCTGCCCTCCTAGATGAACCAATGAATCTCCAAACCAATTCCAAAGTAGTTAGGACCCTGTTGATGACAAGAGCAACAGTGCTACAAATCATGAGCCAATCCTTTACCACATCATTTAAACTGAGATTGCACAAGAACATCTAAGATTGATCTGAAGATAATTTAGATAAATTCATTACATCACATCCAAATTTAAAACTCAAAAGTTCTAAGTCCAATTTATAGAGAATATATTTCCGTTACCCAATTTGTTCAAAGGATTATCTGAGGGTAACAATTGGAGTTAGGGTCAGAGAGAGTACTGAGGTTTTATAAAATTAAGTCATATACATATACAAAAAGGTACTGCCATTGAACTAAATTGAAAACAGGGAGACTAAGTTGTGGTAGAATGAAAAAAACTAAATTCAATATTCATTTTTTTGCCATCCAAAGTCAGTAAACATTACTGAAAAAATAACAATGTTATCTCATATAATTGAAGAAATGATGTATCATTTAATTATAAAGCATTCAAACTTGTATGATTTTCAGGTTATTCTCGACCACAAACCATTCGGAGAATTAGTTTAACATTAATCAAAATATCAAGCCGCCACAAGTTTGCAATAATCAATTAACCTATCCATGAGAACAAAATTTCTTATCCAGGTGGTCTTTCCTATTCAATCAGCTTCCAACCAGTTATGAGCTCTAATAACATCAGTCCAAAAGCATAAGCATCAGTTTTGTCAGGCACCTTCCCATGTTGGAAATATTCAGGAGCCAAGTAACTATAAGAGAAAAAGGCAAAAACAGAAGCACATAAAGTAAATGAGAACACAAGAAAATAAAGGTAATAACTTTGACTAAATACTTAAGGAGGAGGCAGGTCATTTACCCAAATATTCCATAGCAGTTTTACAGAGGACATGAATTGAAGGTGCTGAAGTCCAGGTACCTAATCAAAAATCACATAGTTGTATTTCTTTGAAGGTGCTGAAGTCTATGTACAATGCCACGAAAAAGCCACAAACATCTAACAGCTAAAAAACAAAACATTAGATCACATGACAACAATGCTTAATGATATGATCACATTTCAAGGGTTCATGGTTCATTCAAGTGTAATCATCAAAATCTGTCACTTTCTATCATATGACATTACATGCCTCAGCCTGAAAGTAGAAATAATTTTTGTTCATTAAAAACGCTCTCATGACAGAGAATCAAGGGTAACACTGACTAATTAGGGAAGATTTCTTCCAGAAGAAATTTCACATGCAAGCCCTTAAATATATTTACTTATTTAGTATTTGATAACATTACTTTAGCGTTCATAATGAAAAATACAACCATCAACCCAGAAAAGCAGAAAACAGGAAAGACTGAATTTGTTTCTCAAGATATAAAACTATCAAATATAAAACAGAACGCACTGAAGCTGTGCCTAAGAGTTTAACTTCATGCACATGCAAAATATGCTTCAAAGATTGAAACTCACTTGATCAGCAGTAGTTTCTCCATAAGTACTAGTGAGCAGACATGCTTGATAAACAATGTCTAAATAACAGAATGACAAATACATGAAAGCAATGAATGAAGCAAGTCTGGCCTATTGATGTTCAATGTTTATCCTTCAGCAGTTCAGCATGCACAAGTAATAAACTTTACCTAGCAACTAAGGTCTTTCCATAGATCAAACCATCAAAGAGTTGAAGACAAACACCAATAATGATGATGAACTAAGATTAGAAACATGGTAAAGATTTAAGAACACAATAACATAAAACACTTATCACACCTCAAAGGCACTCTTCAACTGATCAAGTTCCTTATCAAGATCGTTAATGGCCTGATTGTAAGCCTATATTGGTGAGGACTGACAAGTAGTATGGATCGGAAATTAAAAAAAGGAACAATTAATTTCGATGACTTTTCCTTATTCAATCACAGAGAAATAAATTTATACATTTCCCAGAACCAAACCAAACTTCAACATATATCCAGGCTAAGACTAAAACTTTAACTGTTCCCATATGCTTATTAAGCACTAAAAAAAGGAAAGTCCAGACAAAAACAACGGAGGGAATGGAAGAAGCAAAACTGACCCTGACAATTATTTTATATTTGAGAGTGTGAGGAAGCTGTCCCTTCGAGAACGTCCGATAAAAAAAAGAGGGTGAGGAAGCTTGAATCTAGCAAACAACACATTAGGGTCTCTATGCAGCTGCCTAATCAAAACACAAAAATACAGACAAGTGTAAAGTTTAAAGCTTTACAACAATAAACATTAAAAAAATAGGAGAGGAAAACGAAAATGGAGAAATACATGTGGAGAATGTTGCCTATTGTATGGTCCTCTCTCTCCACAGTGAAAGATGCAGTGTTCATAATCTTTGTGTCCCGCTCGTAAGAGACCCTGTAGAAAAGGAAAGCAAAACATGCAGCAAATAAATCATGAACATGAGAAAAAGGTGAAGGAAACAGTGGAAGATACATACTTTTTGGTGCCTTCGGGGATGACGAAGCGTTCATAAGGATCAGGAGCATTCATTGTTTCTTCTTCTTCTTCACTCGCCGCCGACCACTACACTGCTTTGCCTAGAGCCCTAAAACCAACCATGGAATCCAATTTATGGCGGGGATTAAACCGGACGAGTCATATGAACCGGAAAGTGTTGCCTCTGGTTGATTTGGAACCAGAAATTGTGTACACCCCATCCTCAGAAACCCCTTTTTTGAAAAACGCCGTCAAACTTTACCTTCACATCGCAAGTCACCAGTGATGACGCCGACGACATTGATGATGAGGGATCTTTAAGAAAAAATGGATCTTGATGGGTATTGCAAGTGGGTTCTAAAGTTCAAGCTAGGGTTTCAATGGAATTGCAATTGAAGTGTTTGGTGATCAACATATGGTTTATTTGTGTCTACTCTTGTCCAAGGTAGAATAGGGAGGGAGGATCCAGCAAGATTATGAGCTTCCATTAATGGCGGAGGGAAGAAAAAAAAGCGAGACAGAGAGGAACGTGATGAAGGAGGTGAAGCTGAAGCAAGAAGAGGGAAATGAACATGTGAAAAACAAAACAAATGCAAATAACCTATCAGAGGGGTACTTTCGGTATTTAATTGTGCAGAAGAAATTAAGGGAACAGTGACTTGGTGGATGAGCTTTTTAAAATATATAGATATAGATGTTGTCTGGTGTGATTATCTTGTATGGTTTGCAAATGAATATTGGTTGCTTAAATATATGGTATTTAATAAATGCTTGCAATTTAAATAGATTAATGTCCATGCAACACTGTATGCAGGACACACCACTATACACAACATTAACACACACCACCTTGTCGGCATGCACATGCACGTAGTGCAAAAATGTACGTAGGCAAGTAGTTGTTAGTTGCAACATCAGAGTCTACCCGTTGTGGTTAAACATTTCACAGGTATTAGATCAGGGCAGGAGTCATGGGGAAAGGATCCGGAGACTTGGGAACTAAGTATCATGCTTTCATATTATTTTCATATTTCTTTTTAATAATTTGTAAACCTCTTTAATTTATTTATTTTTCTTGGATTACTGTATATAGCATTAGGCTGGATAACTGTAAATTAAATATTGCTTAATACATGATTATATGTTATTTGTAAAATGATTGTGAAAGAATTTAACCAAGTATCACTAGATGTATTTAAATATCCATGTTAGCCGATTTTTATCTAACATGGATAAATCATATTTGATAATTTCTTAAATAAACGATTTTCAATTGTGAATTTTATATTTGATTCTAAAATTATATTTACTTTAATTTATTAATTTCAAATTATATTAAACCTTTTTCTAACCATGATAGATTATTTGTGTAACTGAAAAATTATTTTCCTATCATGGTTAGTCTATTAACTTATATTTTATGGAAAATAAGAAAAATTATTTTTCTAACTATATTAGCTATTATGTTAAGGGAAAATGACAAATAAATACCTCTGAATGTCCAAAAGGACAAGTAAGGAACTCAAACTTCCAAAAGGACAAGTAAGGAACTTCAATAATAATTAACAATTGGAACATAGTTATTAACATTTGTAACATAGCAATTAACAATTGTCTGGTTCCTTGATTGTCCTTTTGGAATTCGGAGTTCCTTACTTGTCATTTTGGAAGTTTGAATTCCTTACTTGTCCTTTTGGATATCCGAAGGTATTTATTTGTTATTTTCCCTGTTAGAGTCTTTTCCTAACATAGTTAGCATAAAAAAAAGCGTAAAAATGGTTTTAAAATTGTGGTTGTTACAAATGTTATCTTCCATGTATCACAAGTAGCATCCTTACCTAATGAGTCGATACTTTGTGAATAAACCTCAAATGCTTATTCAGTTCCAACTTAAATGTTTGTCATTGGTCTCACATAATTTAGGTACCAGAAAACCGAGACCACCAAACACAACTTGAATTTCATCTCATGATAACCTCCCATCTAGATCATTAAATGTGATCTATCCTAGACGAGATACTGAATCCTTTAATTCCCCTAAAAGCATGCTGATCAATAAAGGATATATACCTTATTACTTTATAACCAATTGACTTTATGATTATAAAACACACTTAATGCGTATGAATCAACTTAATAATTCCAATACCCCACGATGAAATTCCCTTAATAATCTTGTCACTTGCCTCTAAGAATGATTAACTTGGCATCTCATGGTGAATATACAAACTTAATGATTGTTCTACAATAGTTCACTTCCCATGATGCAACTTGTTCAGTCATGAAATTATGTTTCTTCATGTTAACTCTATGTTAACACATCCCACTGAACTTAACAAAACAAATCATTCAAAACACTTACTTTCTTCAAAGTAAAGCATGAAAACTCAATGTACATTTTGTAATGTACTCCAAAACTTGTAGCTTTCAATCATCATCCAAGGAAAACAAAATGTAGCTTGATTATCCATATATAATTCCCTCATAATGACTATGCTTGTTTGTGCGCACTTGTAGGCAAGTCAATACCTTGGAATTAATCTAAAATGAGCGTTCATCACTCTTTTTCTAACACCTAATCTTTTTACTACTATACTATATCATTTTAATTGATTTTCAAATATTTTTCCTATTGTGGAAAGCCCAAAAAATACCAATAATTTAAAACTTTTCTTTTCAAACTATTTTCCTTGAATTTATTTCTCAAAATAAGTTTTTCATTTGAATCAAATTGTAAATCTATGGGTTAACTAATTTTTATACTTTATAAAAATTCTCCATATTCTCCTCATATCTATTTTTTTTATATTATGTTGTTATTATTATCATTATTAGTATTACTATGTTATAATCAAAATATTGGTTATCTCAATCAACAATCCCTCTATTCGGGGGTTGTTCTATTTCTAAGTTAAGTATTCACATAATAATACAATTTCTATGCAAGCTCATGCTCGCTTTAGTTTGCCTATTTAAACCAAAAATATTTCCTAAATATGTACAGCCACTAACATACCCACAGATGGTTGACCTCTTAATATCCCTCATGTGCACTCCAAAAATAACCCACCTTATATCGTCCATCTCACCAGCTCCGAGAGCCTCTGAAAAACAGTAGCAGTCAATGCAGTTTACTTCGTATACAAGTATAAAATAATATGAAACATAAATATACTTTCTTTATGAAAATGATAAAGATAATCCCTCCAGCCAATGCTGGGGCCTCATTTACCTCAATGTCCTACCACTAATAACGAGATACCCGCTAAATAATGGAGGCACCTTTACCTGCAGGATTTAACATAAGCTATGGTATAGGGGGAGCTACCCACCTATACCTTGGAGTACTCCACTCAATACTTCCTCAAATATTCCTCAACAATTCTCAGTATTTCTCAATGTACCTCAATAATGCCTCAATATTCCTCAAAGGATTAAACATTATCATGATCATAAAATAAATAATTTTCATGCAGATCTACAAACTTTTATCATAATATATATGAAGTAAACTGCTACCTCAACTTTGCACATTAGTATTACTCCTCCTTGTCTGTCTGCTGCTCCAACATTTTCTCCTATTGTTGCATAATAAAATATTATTAATAGATATAAACGACTATGCTGTATAATAATCAACCTCTCTCTCAAACCTATATTACTACCCAATTCTTTCTAGAGTATACCTTCTTCATTCTCTAATTAAGCTCTTTTACTTAATCTTTTCTGATTCTCAAAGTTTGTCTACTTTAAGACCTAAGACCTCTTAAGATTTTTAAGACATTTAGTACATAATCACCCATGATAAACCAGTTAAAAGAAATTGTCTATTTGAAAGCTCACAATTCACAAACAACCTTAAATAAATAGCAAACACTTATGTAACATTCATAACATCAAAGTTTCATCCAATTAAATCTCCATTCACGCATTCATGCTCTCAAGGGATATAATTTCGCTTAACATTCTTATATGTTATTAAACATTACACTTAAACACTGATCAGAAGATTAGACTATTACAATTACCTTATGGTAACACTAAATTGTTAGCTTTCACATTTCATCACTCAAAGCTATTATTATAACTCATGACCATTTCTTTAAGACACCATCTAAATGGTTCCAACAAACAGAATTTCTAAATAATCCTAGCACATAATCGGCAAAACAAAGAATTAGAATACCAATCAATACCAAATCGAAAAGCAAGCATAGTCAACACTTCTCATATTTGACAATCAAGCCTCAATCTAATATTAAGTTTCCAACTTGAGAACTTAATCAACTAACCAAAAACTGTACTCACTTTCTTCTACAATAGATACTTTCAACTCCTTTCTCAAAATTACCTCATGTCTCAACTTAATCCTAATCTTAACAATATCTTCCTTCCACCAGCAATTTCATTTCTAACTTCTCAACTAAACTCTCTTACATCCATATTTCAATTCTAATCAGCAAATTCAACATGCTAACTCCCAACATCACACTAAACAACTATTATTCACATTATCCTACTATAAAAAGCCTTCCCAATCTGAAAGACTGAACAAAACAGCCCTATAGTCCCAAATCATATATCCAAACAGTAACTTTACAAGAGTTCTCACTATAACTTTAACAATCCTCAAGTCATATATCATTTCCTAAATAATTCAACTGCAATAATGGAACTTCAACAATTATTTTGAGTCCTTTATGCTTACTCCAAAACCATATGATTAGTTGACCATACAAACCCCAAAAATCCTAATCCCTACAACACCAGCAAATTGTAAAACTCTAACTCGAAATTCTGAAAATTATGCTCCAACTTTAAACTACACTTCTAATCATCATACTACTTATTTTATATTCTTAAAAAGAACTTCTATCACATTTTTAATACCAACAGATCCTTCTTTTGCAGTACCTATACCAAACAAAATATGGCAACCAATGAAAGAAAAGAACACATTTGTCAAAGCACAGACCAATCAGATAAAAACTCAACTTGAACAATTAACATCATTCATTTTCTAACACTTTTGCTTCACACAATAATAAGCTTAAATCACTGCCCATTATGAAAGTCTATCACAAAACTTAATATCTAAGTTTAACACTGAAACTTCTCATAAAAAATGATTATTCTACTGAAATCTCATAAATTTCAACTATTCCTTTTCTTGAAAGGCTGACCAATAGAATTATGTCAAGAGAATCAGATGCCATAACAACATACACTCAACATCATACACAAAACAACACCGAAATCAAAGCGCAAACTTCATTTAAATTGTGTGAGAACCCCTATAATATCGGATTAATCATAACCCTTTCCCAAAAACCTCGCTTGAATCGGCCAAGAAGAGAGGAAAAGAGGAAAAAAACTCACCTAAGGCTAACCCAATCTCCTTGTACTTTCCCGTCATCCCTAGGCACTGTAAGTTGCTTCCAATTTCTGGAAGAGAAAAGTGAGAGAGTGAGAGAGTGAAGATGAAGGATGGATTTTAACTCTTCAAACCCCAAACACAACTTCAATCTTCTCAAGGAATCGTTTTAATCAAAGAATAGGAGGTGAAAACCGAATTGGAAGGCTTATGATGAGTTGCGATATGCTATTACATATGTTAGAAGGAATAAGGGTGAGGTGAAGGGCAAGTAAGTGGCTGGGGTAGTGTGGGTAATATAGTAGTTAAGGAGGGGTATTTTGCACAATATACTGTAATTCAGTTAGTTAGTAGTTAGTAGAGAAAGAATATAAATAGAGTTGTTTGAGAGGGAATGGGCACGCGAGTTTTTGCTTGTCAAGGGAGGGTGGTGTACTAACACACCGATTGTAGCTTGCTGTGATTTCTTTCCTGTAATTCTTCAACAGATTTCCATCTGTGAAGGAGTAACTTTGTTGAGATTCAATACAATTGTTGCTAATTCTCATCAAAGGTATCAGAGCAAAGACCTAGGGCATGGTAAGTACAAAGAAGATGGAATCAAGGATTGAAGGCTGCGATTCCAGATTGAAGGAGGCGGAGAAGTGCATCGAACAATTATGTTCAGATGTTCATGCTATGAAGGATGAGTTTTTGTCGCTGAAGAATTTTCTCACTGATTTCATGAGAGAATTCAAAGAGAAAGCTCAGACGGAAGATTCGAGGAAGAATGGCGAATTTTCGCATACTAAGGATCATCGCGAAGAAGAGCAAGATAAGGCTAAGACTGGAAGCGAAGGAGACAACAGTGATTTCTCTAGCTTTCGAAAGCTAGATATGCCGTTGTTTTGTGGTGAAGATCCTCTAGGATGGATTTTCAGAGTTGAGCGATAATTCAAGGTGAATCGCGTGAGTGAGAACGAGAGATTAGATGCGGCGGTGTTGTGCTTTGAAAATCGTGCGCTCAATTGGTTTCAATAGAGGGAGGTTCATTCTCCAATCGCGTCTTGGAAGGAATTGAAACAAGAATTACTGTTGCGATTCCATCCGTCTCAAAATGGAAGCGCCTACGAGATGTTAATGACATTAAGGCAAACTGGAGATGTAATGGATTACATTGAAAAGTTTGAGCTGTTATCTGCTCCATTAAACTCTTGTGATGAAGAGATGATGAAAGCTGCTTTTATGAATGGCCTGAGTAGGGAAGTGAAGGCTGATTTAAGGTTGATGAGGTTAGGAAGTTTGGCGGAAATTATGGACATGGCTGTAAGGATTGAAGAGAGGGACAATGTTAAGGCTCACGTAAATAACCATAAGGGAGTGAGGATAGTTAAGAACTGGTCTGATAGCTACTGGTCTGGGATCCGAGTGGCACCAACCAGGTCTGTTGCATTTGGAGAGACTAATGTGTTTAGTGCTACAAACCCTAACTCAACATATGAGATGAGGAATAAGGATGAACAGAAGGGAGATGTGGTTTCAACTAACAAAATGATACCACGGAAGTATACTGATGCTGAAATTGAGCGAAGAAGAGAGCTAGGACTCTGTTTTAAATGTGATGAACGTTTCAAACTTGGGCACAGATGTAAGAAGAAGCAGCTTCAGGTATTAATACTCTCTGAGGAGGCTGAGGAAGTAGAGAGAGTATTAGAACATTTAGAACAACGAGATCACTGTGATGAGGAGCAGGGAAAAGATAGTGAGGGAGATGGCGGGCAGCTGATGTCCTTATCCCTTAATGCGCTTTCAGGATTTACTGGAGGAAAGACCATTAAGCTGTTAGGAATGTTACAAGGGAGAAAGGTGTTGATTCTCATTGATTGCGGAGCTACACATAGCTTCATCCACCAAGAGTTAGTAGAAGCCTTGTAAATGGACATTGATCGTGCATTGATTGGTGTGTTAGGTCTTTAATCAAGGACAGTTGCATGTAAATGGACATGGATCGTGCATTGATTGTGGAGTCTGGGCCTGAGCATGACGTATTTGTTTATCTTTTTTTCTGGTGGTCAAATTTCAAATTTGGGCCTTCCATTATGTTGTTAGTATTTTTTACCTTTGACTATTATGCTTATTTTCTGTTGTTGTGTGTTGCTATTTTGTGACATATGTGATGATTTTTATAAATTATTTATATTTTTTAAGACACAAGGGTTTTGTTTCATGTTGATTTTCTTATATGTGTTGATATTTGATATTTTATTCTCATACATGCAAAATTCCTCAAGTAGCGTTCAACACAATTTTGTTTGGAAGCATTGTGACATGTATCTAATTATGTACTAATCTAAGGAAAAAAATTAGGGTTATCAATTTATAATTAACTTCGTTTTTTTATAGGATGTTCTAAAAAAGTGAATGAGGTCTTATATTTAGGACCAGATGGAGTATTATTGTGAAGCGGCGTGTACCGAGTCTGGAAAGCCCATATGTGCTTGAAATCTTTTGGTTATAATTGCACTTTGTGCTGAAAAATCTTGATCATGCGTAAGGTTGCAGATTAATGTTTACCTTAAAAGATTTGTAGGTACGCTTTTGTTTTTTGTTTTGATTTATTTTTTCTATCTTCTACAAAAGTAATTATACAGATTTGAATTTCATGTGGCTGTATATGTTGTTGTTTCATTCTTTTCTCATGTTCTTTTGCCTCGTGTACTCTGTTGTGTATGCCTTTGGTATGTGGAAAGGAATTGCTCTTTAAATGCTTTTTTGAAGGGTTGCGTCGATTTGTTGGTACGCTCTCTGACATTTCTCTTTTCACTCTTGGGATTGCATACTTTTTGTTACTACGAGGGTATTCTTGTCCTTGATAATTTCCTATGAATGATTTTTTATATCATTCTTTTTTGATCTGTTTTGTGCGGATATGCGTGTCAGAATCAACTTGGGTGATTGCATTTAACATCATATTCTCAATTCTTCATTTTTCAATTGTCTGTGTTTCTATTTTGTGACATATGTGATGATTTTTATGAATTGTTTATATTTTTTTAAGACACAAGGGTTTTGTTTCATGCTGATTTTCTTATATGCGTTGATATTTTATATTTTATTCTCATACAGGCAAAGGTTACTAAAATCAATCACATTTATTCTTCTTTTCGTTGTTTTTATGTCATGTGTTATTATGTGAGCTGATATATGATTTATGTCATGTATGTAATGGTCAAAAAACAATTAATTTCATATCCCGCAATTAGCGTGGAACATATTTTTGATCAATATCTTTAATATCTATGATTTAAAGCCAACATGTACCGAGACTTAAAAGGTCATATGTTCTTGAAATCTGTTGTTCATAGTTGATCTTTATGTTGAAAATTCTTGATCATAAGATTGCAGATTAAGTTTTTACCTCAAAGGATTTAAAGGTATGTTTTTGTTTTTGGGTATTTTTCATTTTTCGATCTTCTACAAAAGATACTATACAGATTCTTATGTTGTGTGACAGTTTATTGAGTCTTTAGATCTAAGATTCTGTTTACTTTGATTATAAGTGCTCATCTAATAGAACTTTTGTGGATGGTTGATTGTTTTTCCACATGAGGATTAGACATAACTCTTTATTATTTTAATATTTCTGTTTAATGATTGATATAATGATGACTGTTCTCTCTCTCATATTTCCAATGCGTCTTTTCTTTCTCCCTTTCAACCCTTGTTTTGTGTCTTCATTTTCTTTGTTGTAGTTTAATCTCACTGAAATCGTGTTTGCTTATTTGACTTCTTCTTGCTTTTCTTCTTATTCTTCCAATCACCATGCCTCTTTATGTTTCTTGCGGAAACGGCAAACGTCGTCGTGTCCTTTATGCTGCACCTTCGCGTGTGGACCCTCCATGCCTCACTGTTGACATCCCTAGAGAAGTATTGACTTCTGTAATGAAGATTCTTGCTCGAGATTGTGTTGTCTCTTATGTCAACGCAAAAGCCTCCTGCAAGTTATTGCGGGATGTTGGTTCTGACGGTCTGGTTTTGAGGAGCCTCTTTTCTGATTCAATCCCACTATTTGTCGAGGACAACCCGTCTGTTCAAGGCCTTATTGAGGGTGCTGCTATGGCGGATAATTTTAGGGCTATTTTTCGTCTAGGTTTTAGGGAGTTTTTTAGGTATCAGGGAAATGTTAGTTATGGGTTGGAGTTGATGCTGCGGGCTGCTCGTGAGGGTATTGGAAGGGCTGTTTATGTGTGGTATCATTCTGGCTGCCCGTTCCAGTCCAGATGGTAGTGAAGATGGAAGGTTGGCTGAAAAACTATGGGAGGACATTAATAGTCTTGAGAGCATAAATATGTTTAGGGTGATGATTGATCCATGGCTGGCGCGTTTGAGGAGAAGATTGCCGCTAGGCCCTCTATTTCATAGTTATCCATTCTATCGATGTGATCTTCATGATCGTAATGATAGACCTGCCTGGGGATGTATAAGATGTAGTATTGATATTGAAGTTGAGTGGTTTGCAGAGGGACTAGGTGTAGATTATGTAACCTACTGGTAGTGTTGTTGTAATTTTTGTTTACCTTTTTTTATTATGAGCCCTTTTTGTAATCTGGTACTATATTAAGCCAGCTAGTATAATATTGTGTATTTTCACTTTTGAGTTCCTTTATGTTGTGGATTTTAATTTTAAATTTGTTTTTATATATTTTTTTGCTGCATGCGTCATTTTTTCCGTTGATTTATTATGTAGTCGGATGAACACATATATAGTGTTTTTTATGTTTTTGGTTTCCTTTTAGATTCGTTTGATGTTGCGGATAATATGCTTAAAAACTTACAATCACAGCCAAAGGCATTAAATAGTCTTGAAAAAAAAAGAGACAAGAATTAAGACACATTAAAGATGTCAACTCATTTAATAACATTGGAGTATAATATAAGGCCCGAGATTGAAGTATGACTATTAAAAAAGGAGCATAAACAAATACACCTTACTTTAATATATCTATTTTGATAAGCTTTGTTGTAAGGAAGGGAGTTGTAATTTGATTTGGATTGACGAGATGTTTTGGATGACACTGGTTTGACATCTTTTTCTTTAGAGTTGGTATCTCCAGTGTTGACGTTTGAGTTGGGCATTGGGAAAATCAAATTGGAAAATTTAAAAGATTAAGTAAAGTGTCTACACAACTAATGGAAAATGAAAAATTGTGTTTATCTTGCGATTGTATGATATTTGTTGCTACTAGGGTATGTTGGTCCTTGATATTGTTGTGTAAATGATTTTGTGGATCATTCTTTTTGCTTTGTGCGCGTACGCGTTTCTGAATCAACTTGCATGATTGCTTTTATCGTTATATTATTGATGGCTTATTTGTGTTTCAGTGTTTGTTTCTGTTTTGTGCTATATTTGATTGGTTTGATGTTTATTGATGATTGTTGATCTCCCTGTTTTTTGTTCGGTTATTTATTTACTTCCGTGTGATGCTATTTTTTGTGTATATAATTTTTTTGATTGATTAGTGATTTCCTTTTATGTGTTGTGATTATGTGTGTTATAATTATGTTTACACTCATGTAATAAGATATGTCTTTTTATTATTTTAAAATTTATGTCGAAAGGTTGACATAATCATGACCGTTCTCTCTTTCATATTTCCAATGCGTCATTGCATTCTCACTTCTAACACATGATGTATGTGGCGATTTTCTTTATTTTAGTCTAATCTCACTCAGTGTATTTGGTTGTTTGTCTCCGTCTTCACTTTTTCTCTTATTTTTCCAATCAAAATGTCTGCTAACGTTTCTTGTGTGGATGGCAAACGTCACGCTGGACTGTCGCGTGAGGTTCCTCCATCCCTTACAGTTGACATCCCTAAAGAAATATTATCTTCGGTGATGAAGATCCTCGCTAAACAATGTGTTGTGTCTTATGTGAACGCTAAAGCGTCGTGCAAGTTATTGCGCGACGTTGGTTGTAGTGATGAAGTCGTGGGGTGCCTCCGTTCTGATTCAATCCCACTCTTTCCCGAGGATAATCCGTCAGTTCAAGGCCTTATTAAAAATGCTGCTATTGCTGGTAATCTTAAGGCTGTTTTCCGTATAGGTTTTTTGGAGTTTTTTGGGTATCGAGGAAACTTCACTTATGGGTTGGACTTGATGTTGCGGGCTGCTCGTGAGGGTCTTGGCAGGGCCATTTATGTAAGTGGTATTATTTTGGCTGCCCGTTCCAATCCAGTTGATAGTGAAGATGGAAGGTTGGCTGAAGAATTATGGGAAAACATTGATAATGTCGAGAGTATAAATATGTTTAGGTTGAGGATTGATCCATGGCTGACGCGTTTGAGAGCGAGATTGCCTTCAGGCCCTCTATTTCATACCTATCCCTTCTATCGTTGTGATCTTCATGATCGTGATGATAGACCTGTTTGGGGTTGCAGAAGGTGTAGCATTGATGTTGAGGTTGAGTGGTTTGCAGAAGGACTCAATGTAGATTATGTGACCCACGAGTAGCGTTGATGTTTTTTGTTTTGATCTTTCTACTGTCTTGTAGACTCTTTTTGTCATCTGGTACTATATAAATCTATGTTCCTGTACTGTGTGATTTCACTGTTGTGCTCGTATATGTTAAAGATTTTAGTTTTCCAATTGTCTTTTTGTTTTTGATTATTTTGTTTGCTACCTGTGTTTTTTTCCCTATTATATCATGTAGCCGGGTGAACATAAATACAGTGGTATATGTGTTTTCCTTTGATGCTTTCGATAGTATGGTTAAATTCTCACAAACACGGCCAGGAAATGAGAGGCCAGAATTGAAAAACATCAAAATAATCATCTTAGTTATCAAGATGATACAAGGCCTGGTGTTGACGTTTTAAGATTAGAAAAGGAACATAGATAAATATATAGCACTTAGTTATGTCGTATATTGTTATATTTGAAAGACTAGATAAAAGATACAGTAAGTTGTGTTGTAAGAACGTGATTTTAAATGTGATGTGGATTGACGAGATGTTTTGGATGGCACTAATCTAACATCTTTTTCTCTGGAGTTGGTATCTCCAATGTTGCCTTTTGAGTTGGACTTTGAGAGAAACAATTTTGAAAACTAAAAATTTCAGTAAAGAATGCTAAAAAATAATAATATTTGAAAAACGCAATGAACTTCAAAGCAAAAGGATATTACGACGTCAAATTAGAATCACCTAAACAAATCACTAAACCCTAAACAATAGATACAACATGCTTAAACTTTACTAATGAAGACAATAACATTACATGACCTTCCAAAAGTCCCCTCAATTATTTAACTTTAAAGGAGGAACGGTTACAATGAAAAGAGGAAGTATATATAAGATTAGTTTGACCAAAATATGAGATAAGATAGCAAGTGATCTTAAAATTTATGAAGTTATCCACTACACCAAAATGATCTTATATTTAGGAACGGATGGAGTACTTTGTACGGAGATATACAAGGAGTAGAATAACAGATAAAAGGGGCAAAAAAGGGAAAGTAACAACTGAGATCAGCCAACAACACTAATAAAGACAGAGCAAGAGATATACTTTGACTTGCGAAACTTCCTTAAAAACATCAAGCAGTCGAAATTTGTTAAAACGAGCTAATCATGAAAACCCACTACATTTAATGTTAAAATAATTCGATTGATGTTATATGATTCAAACCTTGAAAACACTCCTTCACAATTTAAATACTACTATTTAATTTGCAATATGGTTATTAGAAATGATATGAAGATCAAAGAACAAAACATTAACAAAACACTGAATGCATTACAAAACATAGTTCAAACTGATTGATACGTAATAAAATGACATGTATCCGTTCTTCATGCATTTGTAACATCTAGCTCTTGCATTTTATGATCAAGTTTATATGCCTAAGACTTAGTACAATAATTTGAGCTTCATGCATTGTGTCGTCTTATAGCAATCTTAGATACATGCATCAAATAATAACTATATCTATTATGAAAGCAATTGAAATCATAAATGACGATGAATGACCATTATGTATCCTTATAGTTATGGTAAATACATGCATAGAATAATGAACATAATTTGTTACAAATACCGAGAGGATATATAGAAATGTGATTCATTGAATTTGATACAGTATTGATGCTCGTAATCATAGTAGGAACATTCATGCAATTGAAAACTCCGATATGTTATATGATCCAGTAACACCTTCGTATAATTTATCATTGTTAGAATCTTAAGTTTTGATGAAGACTAAAATATAAAGGATTAGACCAAGTGCCTAGGAAGCAATAGTATACTTAGGATCCCAAGTAAGAGTGCTTCCGGGTGAAGATCTACTTCCGGATAGATTAGGACTTGCGCATGCGGATGAATGTTTTCATCCCCCAGCATCAGCAAGTAAATCACTGGGAAATAACTTAGTCCATGAGAATTAGGTACACAAAACCTTTAAGACTAAGCTATGTTTCAATCGGAAGTGAGTTTGCTTCCTGTTAGACTTAGACTGGCGCAGAGCGATAGAATAGATATTACTCCAAGCGACAGTGAGTCTACTTCCCCAAGTGAAAGCGCTTCCTGTTAGACTTAGACTGGCGCAGAGCAATAGAATAGTTATTACCCCAAGCGTCAGTAAGTCTACTTCGCCAAGTGAAAGCACTTCCTATTAGATTTAGACTGGCGCAGGTTGATAGACTAGATATAACCCCGAGCGTCAGTGGAAACGCAACATCAAGTGAAGTTGCTTCCTGTTAGATCTTGACTGGCGCAGACTGATAGAATAGATTTCACCCTAAGCGTCAGTGAATTCACCACGTCAAGTAAAAGTGCTTCCGATAGCTCAGTGACTAGCGCTGAGTGGTGGAATGAAATAGACTAAGCGAGAGCAAGTCATGGTGAACTAAATCCCTCATCAAGTGAATTTAGTTCCGGATGTAGAAGTGCTTCCGGATACTTCTTAGATTTAGGGATCACCCACTGCATGAGACTATATGATTATATTGCTAAACTAACGTTCAAGTGCAGCACACTCAGAAAGGTTGCTTCCGGATGAGAAGTTGCTTCCGCAAGCAATCAGAATGTCTGAACGTTCAAAGAAATGCAGTGTCAGAATGCTTTTGTCAGAGCAGAGGTGTCAGGACTACTTTTCAGAGATAAAGCAAGTCAACCCTGCTAAACATTAATGAAGATGCACTTCTCAACGGTAACATAGGATTAACGGCTTTATTCAAACGTTCATATTCAACCTGCCACAGAAGCCTATGAAGCCGAGTATAAAAGAGACGTTCATTCAGAAGAGAAGACATGGAAGAAAAAGAGAGAACAGAACAAAGTATCTGATATATCATACTACACATCTTCTACTACTCTCAGATCCAGATTTGTGATATTTTTCAGAGAGTAACTTTATTGTACTTAAGTGAGTAACATCATCCACTCTTAGAGAGAGTTAGTTTTGAGCTTAAGTGTTTAGCACAATCAGTTCATAGAGTGAACATAGTGTAAACTTACAATTTGTAAGGGGGAGCATTTAGAGGTTGTCTAAATCTCCATAGGTTGCAAGTTAGCCCGTAAAACTTGCATTTGTAAGGTTTGCAGGTGAACCCGGTGTAAAACCTGTGGGTTGTTAGGTGAACCCGTGCTCGTAAAACCTAAAGTGTAAAGGCTTCTCTTGTGCCCGGTTTAAACAAGAATAGTGGATTGAAAATCTCAGGTGGAGCCTGGGGACTGGATGTAGGTCTGGGTGACCGAACCAGGATAAATTTATGTGTGCATAAATTTACATTCAAACATTCTATTTTGCATCACATAACATTACTGACTTGTGCATATCACTACTTAGTAAATATTATCACCAAGCACAAGCAGTCTTTCGAAAACAAGATTCTAAAGATTTAATTTATTCCCTCACCCAATTCACCCCCCCCTCTTGGGTGACAGCCACGTTTATCATTTGGTATCAGAGCAAGGTCACTTGTTTAAAGGATCCAACGATCTCAAGTGCAAAGACCTAGGCTGATTTGGGTTACAAAATGTGTTTTGAAGGTTTTGATCATACAATCCCACCCGTGTTAGAAAATGCTGATTTTTACTTATGGAAGGGAAGGATGAAAAGTTTTATACTATCCACTGATTTCAAAATGTGGGATGTTTTTGAAAAGGACTCTGATTTCAAACCAAAAGTAAATTGGACAGAAGAGGACAAAAGCTTATTTTACTTAAACCTTAGAGCAATGCAAATTTTGCACAAAAGTTTATCTGACAATGATTACCAAAAAATTAAACATTGCTCTAGGGCCATAGATATTTGGAACACTCTTGATACTATGTATGCTTCTAGCCAATTTCTTGATGTTAAGGCTGTCCAAAGCTCACTATGTGCTCCCTGTGAATCCACCGTTGATGAGCTACTGGATGGTGATGTAGTAGAAGCTAGTATCAGCAAGGAGAGAGTGGATCTCCGCCTAGAAGATTCAGAAGCTGAAGAAAATGAGGTACCTAAACTTGAAACTTCTGAATTGCAAGATATGTATAATGAGCTACATGTTGAATTCTGTAAACTTGCAAAAGAAATTCTAGGCTTAAGAAAAAGGAATAGGGAACTTGAGGAACTTATTCCTTCTTCTACAACCAAGGAGTCAAAAGTCCCACTCATAAAAGAAGATTTTTCGAAAGACCCTGAGATTTCAAAAATTAATAAACATAGAGTCTTTGAAAAGAAAACTGACCACCATAATAGTGATAAGAAATCTGATTCTGAACATCATCCCATTATCTGTCATTATTGTGGTAGAACTGGTCATATTTCTCACACATGCAATTTTAAGAGAAATTTAAATGTGAGAAATAAATATATATGGATCCCCAAAGGACAAGTAAGGTCCAGCGCTAACTATGTAGGACCCAAGTACAAATGGGTACCAAAACTCCCTTCTAGTGCCTTACCTGTGCAGGAAAGATCAAGAGTTCCTCTTGTCCCAAAGAAGAGAACTCGTGGTGATGTCACTACTGCAACTACCTGGTTCAATCATAAGAAGCAGTGCGCTACCACAAGGAACAAAGACCTTGTCTCAGGGATAAGCTATCACAGAGTTCCATTCAACTATCCTGAGAAGGACAAAAGAGAGAGGATGTCTCAACTCACATGGAGAAAACCTGCGAATCCTGTCTCTCCTAAGAAAGTGCTTCAGGCCAAGGATAAGTATAAAAGATCTCCTTGGGTAAGCAAGGGATTATTTAAGGTTGAAGCATGCAACAGTAAAATCTCCTATGCAAATGTAAGATGGACTTATTGAGATTTTACATTAAGCATCATAAGCATGAACATGATATGGCTTATGAGATATTTCACACATGTTCATACTCTACATGCTATCTATGACTATCATTATCAGAAGCCATGTGCATATAGTCATAGTTGATTCGCAATGCTATATTCATAGTGAGTAATTCTTAAGTGCATAAGAATCACATACTTCCTACAAACTGACCAGTCAGATCCAAGTTTGGAGACTGAAAAATGGGAAAGAGAAATCATTTGCTATTTTGTAGGAAAGAAGGTACGAAGGAACAACAATTATCATGATCATACCTGATCAGAGCAATGTATCAAATCTGAATGAGTTGTTGTTCATACTGGGCTCCAAGAGCTACTGCTCCTGAAATTGAGAAGATCAAACAAACTCTACTTGACGCAAATATGGCTTTAGTTATGAAAGCTTGATCGCTGTGGATGCACAAGAGAGAACATCAACGAGTCACTCAAAGTTAAATCTTAAGTAAGTACCATCGGAAGCAAAACTACTTCCGGATGCTCTCGTGCTGACGCTGAATGACTACTCAAGGCAACCAGGAGCGTCTGTCCAACCGGAAGCAAAATCACTTCCGAATACTCTTTTGCTAGCGCTGGATGATAATTCAATATGATCAAGAGCGCCAGTGTCAGATCAAGGGACACATCACTTCAGAAAACGTTTCAACTTCCTCTATGAAACGCTGTGCCTTCTCTGAAGCAACACGTGTCATCAGGTGTGTCGTTCCAACGTAAAAACTTACATTACCCAATGTGTGAAAATTTGAAAGACTATGCCCATTCTATCCTCAAGAAGTTTCACCTATAAATAGAAGTCATTTTCCATTTTCACTTTTTACTACATCTTTTTTCACTCGCATCGTTTTCTCTAAAAAGTCTTTTCATCTTCTCCATTGTGTTCTTCATTTCTCCTTTACACATTTCTCGCATTTCATCCTTTTTATTACTACAACATTCATATAAAAATGGCCGGATCTCATGAATCCAACCCAGTCATCCAGAAAACCTCTTCTTCCAAGAAACACAAGTCGAAATCTGGGAAATCCACTCACAAGCATTCTGGTAAATCTGGGCACCATGAAGAACATCATGAAGAACATCATGAACGCCATAAAGGTTCTAGGCAATCACAGGGACAGGATGAAAACGTTCAGGGTCAGCCTGGAACCTCTGGTAGAATGGAACAGGCAGTGGGTTCTGAACAAGAGAGGGATGCTCAGAGAAAGGGAAAGAAAAAGAAGGTTCAATTTTCTGAGGAGTCTTCCTCCAAGAGGCAGAGGGTTGAGGAAGAAGATGATCCCACAGTCTATAGAGATGGGGCATTGGAGGGTGTATCCGCCAAATTTGAGACATCCATTCCCATCTTCAATCATGGCCTGTTCATCAATCTGGACAAGTTGGATGAACTAGGGTTTGCTCATCTGCGCCCTTACTTGGAAAAGTATATGCCTTGGCTGGGCATCAACCAGGACTACAACGTCAACGTCCTGCGAGTCTTTTGCCAATCCCTCTCAGGCAGAGCAAAGTACAGGAAGGTGGATGGGAAAGAGCAAGTCCACAAACTCTCCTTCACTGCCACTGTAAGAGGAAGAACCTTCAGGTTCACTTGGAGAACCTTGAATGAGATGATGGGAATCACAGAAGAGGATATGAATGAATGGATCTACCCTGAGTCTCACAAATACAGCAAGGAGGAACTCGAGGAGTTGTATGGCACCAACAGCAAGAAGGTGTCCAAGATGTCTGATTCTAACAGGCTCTTGTACTACATCTACTCCCGGATAATGACTCATAAGGGAGGCAACTTCAACGAGTTCACACTGCTAGACAACCCTTGGTTCCCTAGACTCCTCTCGCTCAAGCCTTTCAACCCTGGGCAGTTGATATGCCTAGAGCTTCAGCGCTGGTTAAGCAATGACAAGTCAGGTTATCTTCCCTATCCCACCATCATTGCCTTCCTTCTTGAGAAGCATCTGATCAAGGCTACATCTGCTGTGGAAGAAGAGAATGTCAAATGTAAGCCTGTAGGAGCAACTAATATGGCAAGGATGGGGATTAAGTATCTCAAGCCCCCTAAGCCTACTCGCTCACACTCACAAGCCAGTAGTGCTTCTGGGACTTCAGCCCCCTCTGCATCTGGAGCAGGGGATCAGGAAGTTGACTCACATGCTGGGCCAAGTCGTGTTGCAAGAGTGCCAGCCTCTGTTAGGGTCTTTGCCGAGGAAGTAAAGGAAGAGCTCCTCCTCAAATTGACGGAGTCCTTGGTGGGTCCTCTCCGTGCTGAATGTGAAGCTGGTTTCCAGCACCAAGGGGAGCGGATCCAGCGGCTCGAGGACAGAATAGGACAACTTGAGAATCACCTTACCAGGGTGGATGCAAAATTAGACCTCATCCTCCAGCACCTACAAATTCCCCAACCTTCATCACAAGGTAACTTGCCACCTCCTCCTCCGCCTCCTCAAAACCCTCCTCCTCCTCCTAATCACCCTCAACTACCACCTCCTCCTCCGCCTAACACTCAACAACCTCAGCCTCCACCACAAAATGACCAACAAGCCCCACCATCACCCAACAATGACCAACAATCCCAACCTTCACCTACCCATGACCACCAAACCCAAGACTCACCTCACAACTCTCCACGCCTTTCCCCTAGAAACTTCTCATCCTCACCTTCATCATCCTCATCCTCGCCCATTCCCACACGACCAGGTGCCCCTACACGCTCTCCACTCCGCTTCTCCAACCCAACCCATCAAAGCCCTAGACCCATAGGATCTGAAACAGCCATTCACCCCCTCAGCCAACCATACGGCGAGTATCCCCGCCTTCAACCACTCTCCGATGACCATTTACCCTTTACCCCTGACTCCGCCAATTACAAAGCATACTCCTCCACTTATCCCTATACGGATCTCTTTGTCACTTCCAGTTGCTTCCCCGACTCTCCTCAAACTCCTGAACACCTATCCTCTCCCACATCCTCTACCTCTACCCTATCACCCTCCCCTCCCAAGAAATTTGGTCCTGAACCACCTCCATCCTCCTCCACATCCACTCCATCCCTGACACTCACCCCTGTTGATGATGACAAAAGGGGGAGAAATGTTATGTCCACTCTTCGTCTAAGCATGGCCACAAGGGATGTCCTCAGCCAGCCATCACTCTGGATTGATGAAGATGTCACGGCCGCCCTGCGTCGTGCATATGAGTCTCAGAGACTGAGTGGTGCAGAGAGCCTTATAAGAGGAGAGGCCCTCCGTTTCATGGAGCAGAAGAGAGCGGCTACGCAAGGACCCCAATGGGATATGGTTGTGTATGGGCAAAATGAACAATCTTCACAACCTGAGTCATCATCAGAGTCTCCTCCAACTAAAACAAGTAGAGAGATGGTTGAGGAGATCATAATGAAGTGGGGACTGAAGAGACCCAACCATCCTCCCATTGTGATAGCCAAGCCTGTTCCTGCATCCTCTGGGCAAGAGTCTGAGGTCCCTTCATCTGAGCAATCTTCTGATCCCCCTCCCTCGTCTGAGCCAGCAGCCAGATTCAGTGCACCCAGAAAGAAGGCCGTTGCTAGGAAACGTGCCAGGAAGTTAATTGCCACCACTGAATCTGATGAGTCTGAGGAAGAGACTCCATCTGACCTACCTGAGCAAGGAACTTCATCTGCTCAGGTTGTGCAAGAAAATCCAGTGGTCCAAGCGGTTCCAATTCTGAAGGAGGTCAAATTGGAAATTGAAGACATGACCCCTGATGAATTTGAGAGATTTGGATTCACTGACAAATTATCTTTTGGTCAGATGGCTTGCCTCGATGCTGAAAGAGCAAGTGCCATGCCCACTCCTCCAATTAACAAAAGCAAAGGGAAGAGCAAAGGGAAAGGGAAAAGGAAAGCCCAAGAAGTTGAAGAGGATCCCAACTTCTCTGCATGGAATGTGAGAATCCGGGCTGTACACTATCCCAATGGAGAAGTCTGCTACTTCGACGATGCTACAGGTTTCCCTGGGTATGAAGAAGTGGAGAACATGAAAAGGGCATACGAGGAGTCCATTGAATCAGAAAGGCTCAGGAGGGAAAAAGAGGAAAAAGAGCTTCAAGAGATCATTGCCCAGATAAACCAGAGTGAGCGTGAGGAAAATGAAGAGAGGCAGAAAGAGAGGGAAAAGAAAAAGAGACACAAACTCTAACCCCCAATCCAAATATTTTTGTTGATTTTGTTTTCATGCATATTTCCATTCATACTTAGTGAAATTTATTTGTATACATTCTTTACTTGTATATGTTGTTTGATTACATAACTCTGACTTGTAACCTCTGCCTGTCAATAATATTTGTCTGAGTTACTTGTTGTTATCCATTGCTTTTATTCTCTTGATAATCCTTCCTTAGGAACTTAATCGATAAAACTAGGTTTGTCATCATCAAAAAGGGGGAGAATGTTAGAATCTTAAGTTTTGATGAAGACTAAAATATAAAGGATTAGACCAAGTGCCTAGGAAGCAATAGTATACTTAGGATCCCTAGTAAGAGTGCTTCCGGATGAAGATTTACTTCCGGTTAGATTAGGACTTGCGCATGCGGATGAATGCTTTCATCCCCCAGCATCAGCAAGTAAATCACTGGGAAATAACTTAGTCCATGAGAATTAGGTACACAAAACCTTAAGACTAAGCTATGTTTCAATCGGAAGTGAGTTTGCTTCCTGTTAGACTTAGACTGGCGCAGAGCGATAGAATAGATATTACTCCAAGCGACAGTGAGTCTACTTCCCCAAGTGAAAGCGCTTCCTGTTAGAATTAGACTGGCGCAGAGCGACAGAATAGATATTACACCAAGCGTCAGTAAATCTACTTCCCCAAGTGAAAGCGCTTCCTGTTAGACTTAGACTGGCGCAGAGCAATAGAATAGTTATTACCCCAAGCGTCAGTAAGTCTACTTCGCCAAGTGAAAGCACTTCCTATTAGATTTAGATTGGCGCAGGTTGATAGACTAGATATAACCTCGAGCGTCAGCGGAAATGCAACATCAAGTGAAGTTGCTTCCTGTTAGATCTTGACTGGCGCAGACTGATAGAATAGATTTCACCCTAAGCGTCAGTGAATTCACCACGTCAAGTAAAAGTGCTTCCGATAGCTCAGTGACTAGCGCTGAGTGGTGGAATGAAATAGACTAAGCGAGAGCAAGTCATGGTGAACTAAATCCCTCATCAAGTGAATTTAGTTCCGGATGTAGAAGTGCTTCCGGATACTTCTTAGATTTAGGGATCACCCACTGCATGAGACTATATGATTATATTGCTAAACTAACGTTCAAGTGCAGCACACTCAGAAAGGTTGCTTCCGGATGAGAAGTTGCTTCCGCAAGCAATCAGAATGTCTGAACGTTCAAAGAAATGCAGTGTCAGAATGCTTTTGTCAGAGCAGAGGTGTCAGGACTACTTTTCAGAGATAAAGCAAGTCAACCCTGCTAAACATTAATGAAGATGCACTTCTCAACGGTAACATAGGATTAACGGCTTTATTCAAACGTTCATATTCAACCTGCCACAGAAGCCTATGAAGCCGAGTATAAAAGAGACATTCATTCAGAAGAGAAGACATGGAAGAAAAAGAGAGAACAGAACAAAGTATCTGATATATCATACTACACATCTTCTACTACTCTCAGATCCAGATTTGTGATATTTTTCAGAGAGTAACTTTATTGTACTTAAGTGAGTAACATCATCCACTCTTAGAGAGAGTTAGTTTTGAGCTTAAGTGTTTAGCACAATCAGTTCATAGAGTGAACATAGTGTAAACTTACAATTTGTAAGGGGGAGCATTTAGAGGTTGTCTAAATCTCCATAGGTTGCAAGTTAGCCCGTAAAACTTGCATTTGTAAGGTTTGCAGGTGAACCCGGTGTAAAACCTGTGGGTTGTTAGGTGAACCCGTGCTCGTAAAACCTAAAGTGTAAAGGCTTCTCTTGTGCCCGGTTTAAACAAGAATAGTGGATTGAAAATCTCAGGTGGAGCCTGGGGACTGGATGTAGGTCTGGGTGACCGAACCAGGATAAATTTATGTGTGCATAAATTTACATTCAAACATTCTAATTTGCATCACATAACTTACTGACTTGTGCATTTCACTACTTCGTAAATATTATCACCAAGCACAAGCAGTCTTTCGAAAACAAGATTCTAAAGATTTAATTTATTCCCTCTCCCAATTCACCCCCCCCTCTTGGGTGACAGCCACGTTTATCAATCATGAAACTCATTGGAATCATCAACAGCTGTTAATGAACTCCATGAATGTATATAAAAAGAAGGATGTAGTAGGCTTCCAAATTCGTGGCACATCATAAGGCAGGGAAAAAAGACATTTAGATTAATATATTAAGTTTAAGTCATTCTCACAATGACAAGCATGAACAAGATACTGCTGTCTCAGATACAAAACGACAAAAAACCATGTACTATCACGGTAAAGATCCTACGCAAGTACGAAGTTTGTAGGAGGTTGCCACCATGTTTGCCATGGAAATACTCCATGTATTTACTGGATGAAGAGGTATGTATATCAAAATATTCCAAATTATATTTTTCATATGATTCAATTTGTAATTGTGTTCATATTGTTTGAAGGGTGATCTTATCGAGGGGTATACAAATGTTCCTTCACTGATGAAAGTCTATAAGGATTACCCCTAAGGAGGGAGAAACATATGAGATAGAAAACTTCCGGGTTGTTCACGATAATGATCCAGAAAAGTTAGTTGCTCACCCTTTCAAGCTGTTTTTCCATCCATTCACAACTTTCAGAAAATTGGATATGAGTAAGATTGTGTGTGGTCTTCTTGAAGCTAGCAAGGTTACTTTTAATTTCAACCTTTCACCTGTTAGTATTTGTTATTACAGGGAAGTTTCCATGTAAATTTCCAAAGATCCTAATCCAGTAACTTACATTATAGGTCAATGTTGAAAATAAGGACGCAGTGGGAACTTTGGTGTCTAGATCCTGCTCTCATACAGTTACATCTGCTTCAGTAATTTCATCTACTTCAACACAGTACTCGGACAAGAACGCGGATGGTGAATCAAAAAATGGAACAAGTGACGCAACAATTGGCAGTACAGAGGAGACAGTTGATGAAGAAGAGTTTCCTTGGACCGATTGAAGCATCAAGAAAAAGAAGTTGTGTTTAATGATCAGTGTTTTGTTGTGCAATGCAGTTTATTATAGTTTATGTTTTTATTGCTACCGTGTTCTCCCATGTTGTGATATCAAACAAAAGAATATGTGATGAATGTCATATTTATTATTAAGATTTCTATAGTCTCTGCTTTTATTGTATTCTATACATTTTATTTCAGTGAATAAGTTATCCACTATCATGTATTGACTTAATCTCTCATATTCATACATGTCAAAATAAGGAGAAAATAATACATGGAAATAAAGTAGTAGATAATGTTTAATGTTCCAAAAGCTCGATCGGCAATTGTTTTGACCAAGTCGTTATGAATTTATATTTAGAGTTTAGTGTTTTTCTCAATTACTATATATGGAGAAAACCATTAATGATTTTAGGAATGAATCTCAAAACCTTTGTCAAGAGCTCATCGATTGATCCATAATATTTATGCCTTTACCTAATCAAAAAGAAAATAATCTTATATCCTTCATAATATTTGATTTGCTTACTCTGTAGTTGATTTTGTGTTTTGGTGTGGCTAATGCAAGTTTTGTTTTGTTTAAAAAAAATAACATTTCTGTATTAAAAGTGTTGAAAAATACTTGATCCAATTTAATAATTAAAGCTAACTTTTTGTGTTAATGGTTATTTATAAAATAGTACAGTACAAACATAAAAAATAGTGGGCGTTGAAAAGAATAGTACGAAGATACAAGGTTGTGAATTCAGATATTTTGTAAACATTAATAATAATTAGTTAATTATTACTCTCAGTTGTCTTTAAATTAGAAATTGTATAAGTTAAAGATTTTGAATGAAAATTGTTCCCATTATCACCTACTTTTACATAGTTTATGAAAGTGAGGATGCACAAGAGGGGGGGGGGGTGAATTGTCCTACAAAATAAAACTTAGAAGATTAAAATGCACAACACTTTTATACTGGTTCGGTCCTAACTCTTGACCTACATCCAGTTCTCAATCCCCAAATTGAGTTCCACTAATCCACAGGTTTTACAACGGGTTCACCTGCAACCTTTACAATCACAAGTTTTACGGGCTCACTTGCAACCTTACAACCAAACTCGCTCCCCCTTACTACTTGTAAGGGTTCAACCTTTAAACAAAAGATTTTCTACTTAGTTCACTCAATGAACAGATAATGTTACTCACTTAAGTACAATAAATGCTCTCAATAAATGAAGAGACTTTAATGCAAAGAGTACAAGATAACTAAAGAATAAAACTCAAGGCAATAAGTGCTCTCTTGAACTTTTTCTTTCTGGGTAGTATGAGCTTTGAATGCTTGAATGAGTTTTGCAGATTTTGTTCGATGCAATTCTTCGGTTTTTTTCATAAATGTTGAAGTAACTCCTTATATAGCATCTTCTAATGCTCCTCATGCTTGGTAGGTAACAATGCCGTTTGAATATTGCCGTTAATCCCTTGTTACCGTTGGCTCCATTAATGCTCCATAAATGCTCAGCAGGGTTGACTTGCTTTATCTCTGAAAAGCAACTCTGACAACTCTGCTCTGACAAAAGCATTCTGACTTCTGAGCATATGTATGTTCTGTCTCTTGTACTCTTGCTGACGGATGATCATGTGCATCCGGAAGCGGAAGACTTGCTCTGCAAGTGTTAGTCTAAGAGTCCCAGTGTCAAGAGCATTTGCATCCGGAAGCTCATTTGCATCCGGAAGTAAAACTAGGTTCTGCACACAAATGTTAGTCCAACATAGTAATATATATAATCAAGTGCAGTAAGAACCATACATGCTATCGGAGGCGTTTTTGCTATGGGAAGCATTCTAACTTAGACTAGGTTCTAAGTTAACATGTTAATGGCTTCCGCTGTGGGATGTATACTTTATCCGTAAGCGTCAGTTATTTTAACTCTAAGACTTCCGGTAGTGATTTTGCATCCGGTTGTATTCTAACTTAGGATTTGATTTTAATATAATTCTTCCTAAGTGACTTAGTGTGTCATTTACTCACGCTACGGGATGTGTAGTATAACTGTCAGCGTCAGTTACGTTATTTTACTCTAAGTCTTCCGGAAGTGATTTTACATTCGGTTGTGCTTTAACTTAGGATTCAATTTTAATCTAGGTCTTCCTAAGTGATCAATAAGTTCTTTCATATTTTAGTCTTCATCAAAACTTAAGATTCTAACATTCTCCCCCTTTTGATGATGACAAACTAGAGCTAACTTATGAAAGCATACTTAAAAGCAGATATAAACCATTAACACAAGTATGAAATCAATAAGCGAACTTCATTAATAAAATCAATTACAAGTATGAATAAAATTGAAGTATAGTGCAAGATGATATGCTATGCATGAGAGGCTTGGGTTATAAAGCTTATGTCTTTTATTCTTCTCTCTCTGGTTCTGCTCATGCTCCTCATTCATCTTGGCCCACATCTCATCTAACTCTTGTTGGTTGATCTGGGCAAGAATTGCTTGAAGCTCTCTCTCCTCGTTGGCTTTTCTAACTCTCTCAAGCTCAAGGGATTCCTCGATGGCTCTTCTCAGATCATCAGCCTCACTAAACCCAAAAGACCTTCCTAATGCTGAATCTCCGATGGGGATGGATCCGTGAGGGAGATGGACAGCCTTAACCTTAACATTCCAGGCAGGATAATCAGGGTCTTGAGGTAGTCTTGACTTCGCTTTCCCTTTTCCCTTCCCTTTTCCTTGAGGATCCATAGCGTGAGCCCTCTCAGCATCCAGAACGAAGAGTTGTTCAAATGTGAGTCGGTCAGTTCTACCATAGCGCTCAAACTCATCGGGTGTCATGTCTTCCACCTCTAGTTTGACAACAACTGGTGGTGGGACTTCCTCTCTTGCCTGAGGTTGCTCTTGAGTGGATGACTTAGGCTCAGACGCTTCCCCTTGCAGTGACACCCTTTCAATTACAATATCCTCAGGAGCAGCTGTTGACTCCTCTTCACTGTTTGAGGGCTCACTGGAGAAGGCGACCTTCTTTTTAGCCAGGGTCTTCTTAACCCTTGTCTTGCTAAAGCTAACTGGAGGAGGAGCAGGAGCTGGCGCAGAGGGAGGGATTGCCTTGGCGATAACCATTACTGGCGGCTCTGGCCTCTTAAACCCATACTTCTTGCAAATTTCATCGAACACGTTGGGTGCAGGCTCAGATGGGGGCACAGGCTCAGCAGGAGGTGTCACCTCAGGTTGATGAACCAGCACCATTTCAAGATTTGTCCCACTGCTGGCTGACTGTTGCTGGCTCATGAAACAGATGGCTTCATCACGGATCAGTCTCTCTGCTTGGCCAAATCGCTTCATGTCCATCGCCCTTCTAAGAGCAGCAACGACGTCCTCATCAAGCCACAGGGACGGCTGTCTTAGCATATCTCTCCCTCTTTTGGCATCATCAAAGAGGGAGAGGGCCAGGGAGGAGGCAGAGGGAGAAATGGTAGGAGGAGGCTCAGGGCCGTATTTAGGTGGTGAAGGTGAAGGTGAGGAGGTGTGGTCTTCATAGTCTGAGGGAGGTGAGTGGGTAGGTGAAGGAGAGTGATGGAATGAGTGAGAGTGGCTGGGTGATGAAGAGGGGCTGGGGGATATGTGGAGTGGCTAGGGGATTGAGAGGGGCTATGTGAGGGAGAGTTGTGGGGTGAGGGAGAGTGGTGAGGGGAGTCCTGGTGAGGAGGGGAGTCAGGTCGTGGGGTGGTGGGAGACGGAGGTGGAGGAGGAGGAGCAGGTGGATGGGGAGGTGGTGCAAGGAAGTGGTGAAGTAGAAGGTTTAACTTGGCTTCCATTCTCTCAAGGCGAGTCTCCAGACCCTGGATCCTCTGGTCCTGACTTCTGAAGGCTGCATCACATTCCTCACGGAGGGGGGTCATCAATGGGTCCGGCAGCCTAAACAGAAGCTCTTGCTTAACCTCTTCAATAAACGCCTTCTGAGAAGCAGTCACTCTTGGAGCACGAGTGCTGCTGGGGCCAGCCTGGGAGTCTGCTTCCTGATCCCCTGCTTCAGACGCAGAGGGTTGAGAAGTGTGAGAGGCACTCCCTGCCTGAGAGCCAGACTGAGTAGCCTTTACAGGCTTGTTGTAGGTGACCCCCATTTTGCCTAGGTTCATTGACCCCATAGGCAGGCACTTCTTGTTGTCGGCTTCCTTAGTTGATTTGATGTTGAAGCTCTCCAGGAGGAAGGCGATGAGCTAAGGGTAGGGAAGAGAGGCATTCTCTTTGTTTTTGTTGTCCACCCAGCGGAGAAGCTCAAGAGATATTAGTTGGTCGGGGTTGATAGGCTCCTTGTTGAGGAATCTGGCTAGCCATGGGTTGTCCAGTTGAATGAACTCGCTGAAATTTCCCCCTTTTTGGGTCATGATTCTTGGGTAGATATACTGGAGCACCCTCTTAGTGTAGGGCATGCCGGAGACTCTTTTTCCACCAGTCCCATAGGCAAGCTCCAAATCTGCTTGGTCCAGGCGCTCAGGGAAGGTCCACTGGTTCAACTCCTCATCCGAGATCCCTAGGAAGCGGTTGATGTGCCTCCAGTTGAACTTAATCTTTCTTCCCCTCACGGTGGCCCTGAAATCAACTCTAGTGATTTCGATCCTCTTCTTTGATATGTCCTTCACTTTAACAGTTGCAGTGAGGGACTCATAGAACACCCGCAGCATTTGCACATTATACTCTTGCTGCAAACCTACCCAGTTCTTGTATTTCTCCAGGTAGTAAGAAAGATCATAACCCAGATTTCCCAATTTCTCCATATCCACGTAGATCCCGTTGTTGAGGTAGGGAGTTCTGTTTTCAAATGACTGGGAAACTGGCTCTAGAGGCCCAGATCTGTACTCAGAGTAGTCATCTTCTGGAACCCTCTGGCGTTTGGATGAATGTTCTTCAGCAAACCGGACTTTCCTTTTCCCAGATTTTCCAGATTTCTTAGAGGAGGAGGCTCTCTGGGGGTTAGGGTTAGATTCGCTTGAACCGGCCATTTTTGTGAGGTTTTTGTGGAAGGAGATGAGTAGCAGAGAAGATGAATGCAGATGAAGATGGAGATGAAGATGAAGAACACAAGATGAAGATGAAGAACAGGCGAGAGAATTCAGAGAGTTTGAGGGTTGAAAATGTTTGTGTGAGATGATGAATGATTAAACCTATTTATGCAATGTGATGTTCGAAGCGATGTGTCATAATGGCAAGTTTTTGAATATACGCACCTTTTATGGGAAAACGTAAACATTTAAAATTGAAACGGCGCACCTGATGCCACGTGTCATTTCTGGTTGTCAGAAAGGGCACAGCCGTTGTCGGAGAAGGTGTAACGTTTGAGATGACGTGTTCTTTCCCAACGCTAGCGCTTCCGGTTGCTGTGCGTCAACCGTAAGCGGCAGGATCCCATGCTAAGTATATGGTCTAGGTTGCAAGTTGAGGGACCATTCTCGCACATGCTTCCGGAAGTGAATCCGCTTCCGGATGTGAGGGACTTAAGATTTAACATTTAAGTGCTGGGGGACCTGCAAAACTAAAGATTGGCACTCCGATGCCTAAGTTAACTTAGTTTACAGGTTTTAACATTTAAGCACAGGTTTATTCTGAAGATTAAACTTCATTTGGGTTTACCATTCCCAAATTTCCTCTTATGAATGTAAATTGGTCTACCCCCAGAGGTTTGGTGAAGATATCTGCAAGTTGATGCTGAGTGGGAACAAACTGCACCTTGACATCCTTCTTTTGAACATGGTCTCTAATGAAGTGATGTCTGACGTCAATGTGCTTTGTTCTTGTGTGCTGTACTGGATTCTTGGCTAGGCTGATCGTGCTTGTGTTGTCACATAGTATGGGAGCCTCAGGGAATTCTAAGCCAAGATCTCTAAGTTGATTCTTCAACCATAGTACTTGAGCACAACAGCTTGCAGCAGCAATATACTCTGCCTCTGTGGATGACAATGACACACAGGTTTGTTTCTTGCTCGCCCAAGACACAGACAGCCTCCTAGGAAGGCACATTGCCCACTGGTGCTCTTTCTATCTGTTTTGTAACCTGCATGGTCAGCGTCAGAGTAAGCCCTCAAGGACTCTTGGTTACCTCTGGGATACCAGAGACCAAGTCCTTGAGTTCCCTCAAGGTATCTCAAAATACGTTTAACACAAGTTAGGTGAGATTCCTTGGGGTTGGCTTGAAATCTAGCACACATGCCAACACTAAATTGAATATCAGGTCTGCTAGCCGTTAAATATAATAGGGAACCTATCATGCCCCTATACAATGGCTGGCTGACTGAACTTCCCTTAACATCTGCATCGAGAGCGGCAGTGGTGCTCATAGGAGTGTCATACTCCTTGCATTCATTCATCCCAAACTTCTTGAGAAGCTCTCTGCAGTACTTGGTTTGGGAGATGAAGATGTCGTCTTTCTTTTGTTTGATCTGCAGGCCTAGGAAGAAAGTTAGCTCTCCCATCATTGACATTTCAAATTCTCCCTGCATTGTCTTTGAGAACTCCTCACAGAGTTTCTCGTTATGTTGCTCCAAAAATGATATCATCAACATATATCTGAATAACTAACATATTACTGTCCTTATGTAGAATAAACAGTGTATTATCCAGTTTGCCTCTAGAGAAACCTTTTAATCTCAAGAAACTGCTAAGTCTCTCATACCAAGCTCGTGGAGCTTGTTTTAGGCCATGTAATGCTTTCTTCAATCTATACACATGTTTAGGATGTTTAGGGTCCTCAAAGCCAGGAGGTTGTTCAACATACACCTCTTCCTTAATATAGTCATTAAGAAAAGCACTCTTTACATCCATTTGATATAATTTAAAGCCTTTCATGGATGCAAAGTCTTGCGACAGGAGCAAATGTTTCTTCATAGTCTATGTCTTCTTCTTGGTTATATCCTTTTACTACTAATCTGGCTTTGTTTCTAGTGATCAGTCCGGTCTCATCCAGTTTGTTTTTAAATACCCATTTGGTCCCAACTATGGATTGGTGAAATGGTCTAGGGACTAGTTCCCAGACTTGACTTCTCTCAAATTGATTGAGCTCTTCCTGCATGGCAATGATCCAATCACAGTCCTCTAGGGCCTGTTCAACTGAAGTTGGTTCGATTTGAGACAGGAACGCTCCAAACTCAACTTCATTTTGAACCTGCCTTCTAGTTCTAACACCAGAAGAAACATCACCAAGCACTTGGTCAAGTGGATGATCCCTGTGATGTCTCCTAGCGGTTGGCAACTGTACCTCATCAGGTACCGTCTGCACTCTAGGTTCATCAATGGGGTCATCCTCCTTTTTAGGATCACTTGCTGGTGTTTCTTTGGGTGGTGAAGATGATGGTGGTTTTGAAAAGTTTAGTATCCCATCATCTCCTGTGGCTCACTACTACAGAATAACCCTATACCATCGCATCTTTACATGCGCTTCACGAAAAGCGCTGGTAATCGACAACTATACATGCGCTTTAAAGAAGAATAGAAAAAAGCGCATGTAAATAGTATGTTATTACATGCGCTTTATACATAAGAGCGCATGTATATGATTCAACGCTATACATGCGTTTAAAGCGCATGTATATAGTGATGCTTTACATGCGCTTCTAGAGGAACTGAGCATGTATATGATTGTGGCCTCTACATGCGCTTTAAGCGCATGTATATAGCACATGTTTACATGCGCTTTAACCCAACAAGCGCATGTATAGGTTTTAATCAAAATATTTGAACAAAAAATTTTTGATATTGTTTAAAACTTGACTCATTGCAAATAATTTATGCCAATGCATTAGTTGACTCAACACATTTGATTTGTTTAATCTTCTTTTCTTTGATCTGATAATTTTTTTGCAGCTCCCTATTTAATAGTAAATCAATATTTTTATAAAGAAAACTAAGTCATAGATTTGTAATAATTTTGTAAATTGATATCAAATAATTAAATAATTTAAAAACTTAATTATTAAGTTCACATACACTATTGATCTTAAAATAATAAACTTCTAGCCTAGTAAATGAACTTCTAGGCACTAAATATTTATTAAAAAATTTCAGTTTTATAATTTCCCGCGCCCTTATGTCTTCCCTCGTTTTCTAAGTCTTCTGTTACCTCACTCAACATACACATACACAAAAACCCTCCCTCATATATCACGCACGCAATTCTTCACTGAAAACACAACGAAAACACTGGGCGAAGCTCTCTGATCTCTGAAATTCCTCACTCAACATACACATACATATACACACACATACACGAAAACACTCCTCTACAGAGCAATCATCTCTGAAATCCTCATCACGCGATCATCACAGAGCTTCATTCCTCATCACGCGAAGCCCTTCCTCTATAGAGCTTGTCCCTGCTTTCGTCTCAAAGCTTCATTCCTCAAAAAGGTTTGTGCTTTCGTCTCAGAGCAATCATCACGCGAAGCCTCTAACGTCTCAAAACGAAGCCTCTGTTTTCGTCTCAAAGCTTCATTCCTCAAAAAGGTTTGTGCTTTTAGTTGAATAGTATGAGATTATGAGATTTTTGTTGCAAAGGTTTGTGCTTTTTGTCTAAAGGTATTAGCTTTTGGGTGTTAAGGTTTAAAAGGTTTGTGCTTTTAGTTTAAAAGTATGAGATTATGAGATTTTGGGGGCAAAGGTTTGTGCTTTTTGCTTAAAGTTATGAGCTTTTGGATAATAAAGGGCTATTGTTGGAAGGATTAGCATATTGGAAGGATTAGTTGAAGTGTTTCATTGAAAAGTTATTGTTGTCTTGGTGTGAAACATTGATTTGATTGGTAGAAATGTTTTAGATCCTTCACTGTTTAAACACAAGCTTAGTGTTCTTTTAACACTGACACTAGGATTAGTACTAATGCTTTCTTTGACTTATAAGTTTCACAGTTGAAGCTGTATTTGATACTACCAAGTGTCCTGTGGGATTTTTCTTTTTAAAATACAATATGAATGGCTTCATTAATACCTTCTCATGTCTCAATGTTGCAGAAATTACAACAAGATTTGCTGGCTAACTCGGGTTCTCATCAATTTAATGAGGTACTGGATTCCGCTTGATAACTTGTTCTAAAGTAGAAATAATTTAGTTCATGATTACTGTTGCAGACCAAAATATGCTGCTAGATAATTCAGTTTCAACTCAACCCTGTCGATCGCTGGGTTTTTAATCCTCTTATCAAATGTTTTTAATTGTACTAGACCTATGACTTGTATTGGAAACTTTCTCTGGTAATCAGCCTTGCAAAACTGACCAATTAAATGAGTCATTTCTGTATGATAGATGATTATCATTTCTGTGTAAGTTTAGGGATTATGAGAGAAAAATATTACATAATTTGTCTTTCCCCTACTTTTTCACCTTCAAAATTGAAGGCGGTGTCCTATCTAAAATTCTTCCCACCACTCTTTGGCCTTCTATGCTTTTTCTTAATTAATTTTTCGGTCTTTTCTGACTTGTCTATTGTCTTCAAATAGATAATCTACTGCAACATTGGTAATCCTCAGTCTCTTGGCCAGCAGCCAATCACTTTCTTCCGAGAGGTTGGCTTGTTTTTATTTTTGTGGTGAATTTCTGTAGAGTTCATACATTTTAAGAAATCCTTCTTATGACAGTGCAATATATATTATAGGTTCTTGCATTGTGCGACCATCCATCCATTTTGGACAAAAGTGAAACACAAGGTTTGTTCAGGTAATTAAAGATTATACTGTATGAATATGATATCTTTCTAACCGGTATGGATACTTTGTGATTAGTGTCCTGTGATTCATTATGCTTGTTGTCCTTTTGAATTTTTGTTTATTCTTGTGTTTTTATATTTTCCCATTTTTTAATAGTTAGGTATTAGAATTCATGTAATACTAATGAGTTACCAGGGATTTTTTTTAGCCCCGGGCGGTGGGGTGAGAATCATTGTCAAATGGACAAAAGTACATTGGTGTTTAGGAAAATTTTATTCTTATTTGGGGAATGTCAGGGTCGTAAAGAATGCTAAGTTTCTATTGTCAAACATGTTATCTACCATCTACATCTGCTAGAGACAGTTTATAGTCTCTAGACATTTTAATCAAGTAAATCTAGCTTACAAAGCGTAGTTTGTTCATTTCTCTTTTCTTTTTCTCTTGTTTTGATTGCATTGCTCAGAATGATTTATTCTCTGTTGCAGTTTGAAATACATCAATGTAGCTATGGTGACGATACTAAAGAATGTTACTAATATCAAAAGCTTAAAGTTATGAGCTTTTGGATAATAAAGGGCTATAATAAAGTTAAGATTGCTTTTGAATCTTATGCTGGATGTTTGTTTCTGTTTCTTAGTGATTTATCTGTGTGTTTAGGACAGATATGAAATGAGGAGAAAGTAGGGAAAAGAAGACTAGAAGAGGAGTAGGGGGTTTTTTATATTCACATCACATCTGATTTTTACAAAAGGATAGGCCATTTTATAGAATAGAGACCTAACTCAAAATCAACTGATCAAACACAATCCTATCCATGGTTGAAAATTCAGGTTGTACTTGTTTTATAAGCAATTGAAATCATGAATTTTTAAAGTGTATAAAAGTCTTTTGACTAACGTGTTTGTGTTTTTTCTTGTTGCAGTGCCCTTTCCAGCCCAACGACAATGATTGTGGTTACTATGTGATGAAATTTATTAAGGACATAGTAACACATGACCAATTGGAGGTGCCTGAATTTGTAAGTTTATTATTGCACATGACATATATAGTCTTAACTTACAAAATTGTTGTTGACTTGTTATTTAAAGTGAATTGTCACATAAATATGTTTATTATGTCCATTAACTCAGTATTATGAAGATTGTCGATCATCAAAGTTATCTATGGAGGAGGTGGATGATCTCATTGAAGAGTGGTGCAAGTATGTTTTCCCTATTGCTCATCCTATTATTCAAAATTTACATCCTTCTTAGAGTTTCATACATCTAAGAAGGAAGTGGGAGTATCACACTTTTGATAGATGAACTAGTTGGTTATTTAATCTAAATGTCTTTTGTTGGTACAACTTTGATGTGTATTTTGGCTGGTACAAATTAGATGACTTTTGGTGCTACAAATTAGATGTAAATTCTGATTGAGATATGTGGATGACTTTTATATTACATGTAAAGTAGTTCTTGTTAAAGGATTTTGGTTATTCTGGCTGGTTGGGTATATTATATTGTGCAGGTAGCAATTTAACTGCCAAAAAGCAGGAAAACGAATTATGACAAATGAAAAAAAAAAATAACATATACATGCGCTTATGGCGCAAGCTCATAAGCGCATGTAATAAATACATATTTACATGCGCTTTTAATACAAAAGCGCGTGTATATATATATATTTACATGCGCTTTTATTACAAAAGCGCGTGTAAAGCTATCTATTTACATGCGCTCTTATTACAAAAGCGCGTGTATATATATATATTTACATGCGCTTTTTTGACGATAAAACGCATGTATAAGTATAGATATACATGCGCTTTTACAAGCGCATGTAAATCCTTTCCCGGCGAGGCCATTGCCAGCGTTTTTTAAGCGCATGTAAAGGCCAAAATGAGCGCATGTAAAGGGGTTATTCTGTAGTAGTGTGGATCCTTCCCATGAGGGATTTTCATCAAAAACAACATGCATGGACTCTTCAACTGTTCTAGTTCTTAAGTTGTATACTCTATACGCTTTGTGATATAATTAGCGTGACCGGATCGGCTAGAAGACAAGAGAATAGGAACCGGATGATCAATGGGAAGAAGAGTACCCGTCTCTTACAACCCTAAGACGCCACAAGGATGATCAACCCTTGATAAGTCTACCCACAAGACGCCACAAGGATAATTAATCCTTGATAAGTCTAGTATTCTCAAAAGAATACAAAGATGTAAGCAAAGCTCACACAAGTGAAACAAAAGTCTCAATTCATTAAACTCTCAAAATTGTAGTACAAAGTCAAGCCTATTTATAGGCAACAATAGAATACTCTAGAATTAAGAAATAACCTAATAATTGGTGCATTAATAATAATTGACATTTTGAATTGCACCTTCCTAAAAGTATATGACTTTTTCTTGAAGGAAAAGTCAGCTTTTCAAAATAGAAAACCATGAAAAAGGAAACTAATAATTTCAATGGCCTAATGCCTTATTTTATGGAAATAAAATAAAAGACTCAAATAAAATTAAATGCATTCATATTTGATACTTATTGACTTGGACAACAAGTCACTCTTGCATATCCTCCAAATGAGTAATTTCTTCAATATGGACACCACATGGGCCTTGGAAATCTTCTTGTTAGGCTTCTAATATTGTGACCTCCTTTCTTGGATCTTTCAGAATGTTGGTCTTCCATCCTTTAACAGTGTCCACGTCATGCTCTTCATCATTCCCTCCCTGCTCAAAAGGATTCGTCCTCGAATCTACAATATCAAAAGGTGATAGATCCGCGACATTGAAAGTAGCACTAACATTATCCAAAGAGTTCAATGTATGTATCTTGCAAGCATTGTCATTGTATCGATCTAAGACTTGGAAAGAACCATCTCCTCTTGGTTGCAGCTCAGTTTTCTGTTGATTTGGGATTCTCTCCTTCCTTAAGTGTATCCAAACCAAATCTCCGGGCTCAAAAACAACCTTTCGGCGACTTTTGTTTGTTTATCTTGCATATGGTTCATCCTTCCTATCAATATTGGCCCTTACTTTTTCATGAATTTTCTGCGATAAAGACACAACACTAGAGGCCAAAGAGGGGTTAAGTTCATTAGTAGAAATATAAGCATCCTTACATACAAGTCCCAAAACTTGCACACTCAATAATACTCGCTTAACCTCACTTTTTATAGAAAATAAACTCTCTTTCTTTTCTCTCTTTTTCCTTTTTCTTTCATTCTCTTTTTTTTCTATAACTTTTTTTTCACTCAGTTCATCTCTTTTTTTACTATCTCGCTCAATCCTCACTTGGTCTTCATAAGCTTCTTTTTGCCCAAGAGGTTTCAATACAATGAATTTCCCATTAAAGGGTATAGAATAACAATTTTTATAACAATCATAATGAGCTCTACTATCAAATTGCCATGGTCTTCCAAGCAAAATATGTCCAGCAAGCATAGGAACTACATCACATAACACTTCAGCATGATAGTCTCCAATAGAAAAAGAAATCAACACCTGCTTAGTGACCTTAGCTTCAGCACTATCATTTAACCATTGCAACTTATAAGGCCTTGGATGCTTCATAGTAGGCAAATCCAACTTATCAACAAGTAAGGTACTAGCAACATTGGTGACACTACCACTATCAATAACCATGCTACATACCTTGTTCTTGATAAAGCATCTAGTATGGAAGATAAGTTCTCGATGCTCTTGGTCATGATCTTCCTTTTGTTGCATGTTGAGGGCCCTCCTAGCCACCAACATTTCTCCCTTAACAGGTTCAGCCTCATCAATCTCCAATTCAGAATCAGTCACCAAAGAGGGCATGTCATCATCACTCTCACTAGAGTGAATACTTTCACAATCGCCATTATCTTTGAGAATCATGGCTTTCTTATTGGGACATTGAGAAGCAATATGCCCCTTACCAAGACACCTAAAACATGTAATAGAAGAGGTTCTATCATTAGATGAAATTTCAGAGTTATGTGTCTTACCACCATCAGTTTTAAGCTTGGATTCCTCCTTGACTTTATGTGGTAGTTTTGTGTCATCCTTAGCCATAGAATCCTTCCATCTTGAGGTTGATTTAGAGTCCCTCCAACTAGAAAACTTGGAACGTTTTTCTTTTAACCGCTTCTCCACTTTGATGGCTTTGTGAACCAACTCTTCCTTATCAACAAAATTGTACATATCCACTTTGTCTCTAATTTCACTACGTAGTCCGTCAAGAATTCTGGTCATGCTTGCTTCTTCGCCTTCTTGAACTCCAGCACGCATCTTAAGAAGGTCAAGCTCATGCACATATTCATCCACAGCCATAGATCCTTGGCCAAACATTCGCAACTTTCGATTGATCTCGGTAATAGTAGCTGGGAACATACTTCTTTCGCATCAATCTCTTGAGCTTTTCCCAAGTATGAGGTGGTCCTTTGCCTTTAAGCCGCCTCTTAAGCTGTAAATCTTCCCACCAAACAATAGCAAAGTCAGAATATTGAAAAGAAGCTAATTTTACCTTCTTTTCTTCAGACCAATCGCTCATTCTGAAGATTTGTTCGAATTTCATCTCTCAATCAAGGTACAAATCTGGATTGCTATTACCCTTGAAGGTAGGATACTTTATCTTTAGATCGGATTCATTATTATATTTGGTATATTTTCTTTTACCCTTTGAGGACGAAGAACGTGATCTACGTGTCTCCTCATCACTACTGAATGCTTTAGATTCCTTCAACTCCTCCATTTCCATCTTGAGTTTGATAAACTCATCCCGCATGGCTTTCATAAACAACTTGAGATCAGTATTGAAGTCGTCTTTGTTAGATGCTTCACCACTCATCTTCAACCTTGAAATCTAGCAGCCTGGCTCTGATACCAAATGATATAATTAGCGTGACCGGATCGGCTAGAAGACAAGAGAATAGGAACCGGATGATCAATGGGAAGAAGAGTACCCGTCTCTTACAACCCTAAGACGCCTCAAGGATGATCAACCCTTGATAAGTCTACCCACAAGACGCCACAAGGATAATTAATCCTTGATAAGTCTAGTATTCTCAAAAGAATACAAAGATGTAAGCAAAGCTCACACAAGTGAAACAAAAGTCTCAATTCATTAAACTCTTAAAATTGTAGTACAAAGTCAAGCCTATTTATAGGCAACAATAGAATACTCTAGAATTAAGAAATAACCTAATAATTGATGCATTAATAATAATTGACATTTTGAATTGCACCTTCCTAAAAGTAGATGACTTTTTCTTGAAGGAAAAGTCAGCTTTTCAAAATAGGAAAACCATGAAAAAGGAAACTAATAATTTCAATGGCCTAATGCCTTATTTTATGGAAATAAAATAAAAGACTCAAATAAAATTAAATTCATTCATATTTGATGCTTATTGACTTGGACAACAAGTCACTCTTGCATATCCTCCAAATGAGTAATTTCTTCAATATGGACACCACATGGGCCTTGGAAATCTTCTTGTTGGGCTTCTAATATTGTGACCTCCTTTCTTGGATCTTTCAGAATGTTGGTCTTCCATCCTTTAACAATGTCCACGTCATGCTCTTCATCACTTTGCTTCTAAGAGAGTATCCTATGAAAACCCGTACATCTGCTTTCGGATCAAACTTACCCAAGTTTACCTTTCCGTTATTGTGGATATAGCATTTTGACCCGAAGATTCTTAGGTGGCTGATGTTGGGCTTTCTTCCCTTGTATAATTCATATGAAGTTTTGTCCAAGCCCTTGCGAACATAGGCCCTGTTGGAGATGTAACAGGCAGTGCTCAAAGCGTCAGCCCAGAACACTTGAGAGACCTCCTTCTCGTTAAGCATGCTCCTGGTCATCTCAGTCAGCACCCTATTCTTTCGCTCAACCACGCCATTTTGTTGTGGAGTCCTAGGAGCTGAGAAGTTGTGATCAATCCCGTTTTCTTCACACAGCTCTGAGAAGTTGTGGTTCTCGAATTCTCCACCATGATCTGTCCTTATAGCAGCTATCTTGAGATTTCTCTCATTCTGTACTTTCTTAGCAAGGACAACAAAGGCATCAAAAGCATCATGCTTAGAGGGAAGAAACATAGTCCAAGTAAACCTTGAATAGTCATCCACCACCACTAGAGCATAAAGGTTTCCACCTAAGCTCTTCACTCTCGCTGGTCCAACTAAGTCCATGTGGATTATGTTAGAATCTTAAATTTTGATGAAGACTAAAATATGAAAGAACTAGTTGATCACATAGGAAGAACTAGGTTAAAAGTGAATCCTAAGTTAAGTCACAACCGGATGCAGAATTACTTCCGGATGGATTAGAACTAGCGCTCGCGGATGGAATACACATCCCATAGCTGAAGCAAGTGAAACACTAAGTCAGAACGTAGTCTAGGCTGTTAGAGTATTGAACCTTGATGAAGACTAAGTTATGACTGATTGATTACTTGGGAAGATTTGGATTAAGACTGAATCCTAAGTTAGGACACAACCGGATGCAAAATCGCTTCCGGAAGACTTAGAGTAAAACAACGTGACTAATGCTCACGGATGAAGAATACATCCCTTAGCGGAAGTCAATAACATACAAAGTCAGAACCTAGTCTAAGTAAGATTGCTTCCCGTAGCAAAAACGCTTCCCATAGCATGTATGGTTCTTACTGCACTTGATTATATATACTACTCTGTTGGACTAACAATTATGTGCAGAACTCAGTTTTACTTCCGGATGCAAATACTCTTGGCACTGGGATTCTGAGAATAACACTTGCAGAGCAAGATTGCCGCTTCCGGATGAACGATGATCATCCGTCAGCAAGAGTAAAAGAGACAAAACGTACATATGCCCAGAAGTCAGAATGCTTTTGTTAGAGCAGAGTTGTCAGAGTTGCTTTTCAGAGATAAAGCAAGTCAACCCTGCTGAGCATTTATGGAGCATTTATGAAGCCAACGGTAACAAGGGTTTAACGGCAATATTCAAACGACATTGTTACCTACCAAGCATGAGGAGTATGAGAAGATGTTATATAAGGAGTTACTTCAACATTTATGAAGTTTACCTAAGAATCGCACCGAACATAATCTGCAAAATCATTCAAGCATTCAAAGCTCATACTACCCAGAAAGCAAGAGAGCACTTATTGTATTTGAGAGTTATTCTCTAGTCTTCTTGTACCTCTTGTATTTAAGTCTCTTCATTTATTGAGAGCATTTATTGTACTTAAGTGAGTAACATTATTTGTTCATTAAGTGAACTAAGTTAGAAAATCCTTTGTTTAAAGGTTGAACCCTTACAAGTAGTAAGGGGGAGCGAGTTTGGTTGTAAGGTTGCAAGTGAGCCCGTAAAACTTGTGGTTGTAAAGGTTGCAGGTGAACCCGGTGTAAAACCTGTGGATTAGTGGAACTCAATCTGGGGGATTGAGAACTGGACGTAGCTCAAGAGTTTGGACCGAACCAGTATAAAAGTGTTGTGCATTTTAATTTTCTAAGTTTTATTTTGTAGCACAATTCACCCCCCCCTCTTGTGCATCCTCACTTTCAGATTAGTTCTAAGGGCCTGCTTGTGGAGACTTTCTTCTTGGTTTTGAAAGAGGACTTTGTTTGCTTACCTCGTTGGCAAGATTCACAAATAAAATCATGCTTTACTTTAAAAGATGGAGTCCCTATTGCTAGCTCCTTCTTAATGAGCATATCAAGGTGTGTAAAATTCACATGCGCTAGTCGTTTATGCCATAGCCAACTATTTTCATCGCTAGTGATTAAGCATTTTTCAATTAGTTGTTGGCATAAATCCAGAGTATATAGATTTCCATTTCTATTAGCCTTAAGCTTGCATTTCAAATTAGTTTTGTCTATGTCCAGATCATGCTTATCAACTATAAGGCATTCATGAGAGTCAAAGATTACCCAATTTCCTTTATCTGTGCTTTGACTCACACTTAGCAGGTTATGACAGAGACCATCTACTAGGTAGACGTCTTGAATAGGAACAACTTCACCAACTCTAGTGATCTTTCCACTTTGGTTTCCTCCAAAATTCACTTTGGCTCCATCCTTGATCACCAGAGATTTGAACTTGTCCTTATCTCCTGTCATGTGTCTCGAGCATCCGCTATCGATATACTACTTCCTATTCTTGGATGCCTTGAGACAGACCTGCATGGATCAGACAAACTTAGGTATCCAACCTTTATTAGGTCCTTTATCATTAGTGCCCGGAACCCTTGGTCCAGTGTTGACCTTAGGTTTGTGAGTGGCTTGTGCCTTTGGCCTTGAGGGGGCTCTAGGCTGATGGGTTTCCCTTAGAATATGTTTCCATGTCCTAGGACTACGTACTCCCTTAGCCTCTTGCCTTGAGAAGTCCTTAGGCAATTTTGTTCCTTTTGGAACCCACTTGTGAGTGCTATTGGTTCCATGCTTCTTGGCATTACAGGTGGACGTGGAGTGTCCCTTCCTGTTGCAGTAGTTACAGAAGCTGAAGGGTGAGGAACTATAACTAGTGGCTTTGTGAAAGAACTTCAGGTAGGGTTTCACTTTGGGTTCCACCCACCTTTTCTTTTTGTGCTTATAGCCTAATCCTGTCTTATCTCTATAAGCCCTTTGGTTCATTAAAATAACATTAAGCATTTCAGAACCATTGGTGAACTTTTGCAAGGCATTGGATAGCCTATCGCTTTCACTAGAGATCTTGCTGCAGTTGATGCAGCTCTCTGAGGCTGAGGCATTGGATTCCTCTTGGGGATTTCCCATAGTATCCGCTACTGGAAGCCTCTTGACTTCCGCAAGCTCATCACTCAGTGAGCTTACAGTCAACTCAAGTGATTGGTTTTTCCTCTTTAAAATCTTAAATGCCTTTGTCATTCGATAAAACTCTCTATGAATATCATTGTAAGCTTCCTGAAGTTCAGTGAGACTTACCTCGTCGCCATGGACAGATTCAAAGTCTGAGAGAGTTTCTTCACTACCATCTTCCCTAGCAACAAGACAGAGGTTTGCAACCTCTTCTTCATCGCTTGCTTCCTCATCTGAGCTGTTAACCCAGATAGAGGACACGAAGACTTTCCTTTTGTCCTTTCCTTTGAATCTTTGGAGTCTTGAGCACTCAGCTTTGAAATGACCCGACTTCTTACACTCGAAGCAGACAGGGGCCCTTTCCTTTTTGTAACTTGATTCTCCTCTCTAGAATCCTCCTTTCTTCTTAAAGAACTTTCTGAACCTTTTAACCATCATGGCCATTTCTTCATCATCAATATCCTCCTCATCATCATCATCTTTTTCCTTGCTGGGAGCAATTAAGGCAAAATTCTTGACTTTTGTGGTTGCTTGGGGAGTTCTTTGTGCCAACAGAGTTGGTTCATATTCAGCCAGTGAACCAAATAGAGCGGTGACAAATCTGGTTGATTCTCCTTGTACTTCCTGCAAAATAGTAACTTTTGTAAGCCAACTACCTTTTAACACTTTCAGGATTTTATTTACCTGCTCCTTCTCAGGGATGGTTTTGCCCAATGAAGCAAGGTTGTTTATAAGGTGAGTGAATCTGAGCTCCAGATCTCTGATCGGCTCATCAGGAAGCATCGTGAACTTGTGGAATTCTTCCACCAGCATTTCCACCCTTCTATCCTTGACTCCTGAGGTCCCCGAATGAGCTGTCTCAAGAGCCTCCCACATCTCCTTTGTGGTTTTGTGGTGGCTTATCCTGAAGTACTCCTTCTGACTCAGCGCACACTGAATATAGTGGATGGCTCTGTGATTCAGCTCGACCTTGTAGTAGTCATCATTAGTGAATCTGGACCGAGGCTTCGCAAAACCTTCATCATCCAATGGAACATTGTCACCATGTTCTATAACATCCCAGATGCGAAGACCATTAGCCTTAATATAGTTCTCCATTCTGAATTTCCAGAATGGATAGTTGTACCCATCGAAACCAGGAGGCTTGTTTGGGGGCATCGAGACATCAGGAAGTGCATTCTGATCAGCATCCATCACTGGATCTTTTCTTTCCAGATTCGTTGGAATCAAGTTAGGAAGACCCGCTCTGATACCAAATGAAAGTGAGGATGCACAAGAGGGGGGTGAATTGTGCTACAAAATAAAACTTAGAAGATTAAAATGCACAACACTTTTATACTGGTTCGGTCCTAACTCTTGACCTACGTCCAGTTCTCAATCCCCAGATTGAGTTCCACTAATCCACAGGTTTTACAACGGGTTCACCTGCAACCTTTACAACCACAAGTTTTACGGACTCACTTGCAACCTTGCAACCAAACTCGCTCCCCCTTACTACTTGTAAGGGTTCAACCTTTAAACAAAGGATTTTCCACTTAGTTCACTCAATGAACAGATAATGTTACTCACTTAAGTACAATAAATGCTCTTAATAAATGAAGAGACTTTAATGCAAAGAGTACAAGATAACTAAAGAATAAAACTCAAGGCAATAAGTGCTCTCTTGAACTTTTGCTTTTCTGGGTAGTATGAGCTTTGAATGCTTGAATGAGTTTTGCAGATTTTGTTTGATGTAATTCTTCAGTTTTTTTTTCATAAATGTTGAAGTAACTCCTTATATAGCATCTTCTAATGCTCCTCATGCTTGGTAGGTAACAATGCCATTTGAATATTGCCGTTAATCCCTTGTTACCGTTGGCTCCATTAATGCTCCATAAATGCTCAGCAGGGTTGACTTGCTTTATCTATGAAAAGCAACTCTGACAACTCTGCTCTGACAAAAGCATTCTGACTTCTGAGCATATGTACGTTCTGTCTCTTGTACTCTTGCTGACGGATGATCATGTGCATCCGGAAGCGGAAGACTTTCTCTGCAATTGTTATCTTTCTTCACATGTTTAGAGTATATTTTTAAGTTTTTTGTCTGTTATGTTATACTAAGTCAGTCTCTATGTCACACGGAACTCAATGGGTTATTTGCATCCGGTAGCTCATTTGCATCCGGAAGTAAAACTAGGTTCTAAACACAAATGTTAGTCCAACATAGTAATATATATAATCAAGTGCAGTAAGAACCATAAGCGTTTTTGCTATGGGAAGCATTCTAACTTAGACTAGGTTCTAACTTAACATGTTAGTGGCTTCCGCTGATGTATAATTTATCCGTAAGCGTCAGTTATTTTAACTCTAAGACTTCCGGTAGTGATTTTGCATCCGGTTGTATTCTAACTTAGGATTTGATTTTAATCTAATTCTTCCTAAGTGACTTAGTGTGTCATTTACTCACGCTATGGGATGTGTAGTATAACAGTCAGCGTCAGTTACATTATTTTACTCTAAGTCTTCCGGAAGTGATTTTACATCCGGTTGTGCTTTAACTTAGGATTCAATTTTAATCTAGTTCTTCCTAAGTGATCAATCAGTTCTTTCATATTTTAGTCTTCATCAAAACTTAAGATTCTAACAGTTTATTGATGCTTTAAATGTATTATTCTGTTTACGCTCATGTATCGGAAATTTTATGAATGATTTTACTTTTCCTGAATGCTAATAAGACATTTTATTGTTGTGTTCTGTTTTGTGGCTTATTTGATTGCTTTGATGTGTTTTGACGATTTTTGCTCTTGATTTTTTTGTTGGGTTATATGTGTTATTCCGTTTTTGGGTGTACTATTTGGTATAGAGTTGGAAGCTTTGTATTTTTTATTATTTTCCATTTACTTTTGCTAACAGTTAAGTAGAATAAGAAGTCACTGTCCAAAAAACATAAGTACAATAAAAAAGCAAAACTTTCACATGTGATTTATTTTTGGATATGAAAGTGCGTTTTAATGTGATTTTGATTGAGGGGATGTCTTGGATGATGTTGGTTCTGGCGTCTTTTCGCTTAGAGTTGGTGGCTTCAACATTGACGTTTGAGATGAAATCTCGAAAATAGGGAATTGATGTCATCTTTGTTTTGCATTATTTATTCATTTTTTCCTCTGTTTGCTGCCTTTTGGTTTAATCACCTATTATGAAAGTGTAAACATACAAATCAATAATCAAATTGGCTAATGAATCTATCGAATCATCAATTACATTATGCAACAATGTTTCTTTATAATAAATTCTACATATCAAAATATTGCAATGACATCATATATGAATTCAAAAACGTTTATAAAATAAAAGTACCACAAAAAACTTAGCAAGGAAAAAAGAATTTTAGAGTCCCCTATATGGCATTCCAAGTGTCGTGACGTTGAATGTAGTGGGTTTTAATCATGAGTGGGTTTTAATGGTTTTTGTTTGTGTGGTGTTCTCGAGGTGTTTCAGCCGATCATATAACCTTTGCATTGTTGTTATCACATTTATTGGTTGACTGTAATTGTCAATAAGTTTGATTAACTTATCTGTATATTATCTAGATATACAGATAATTGTATAAATTAAATTAAAATTACAACTATTGTGCCTAGGTCCTTGATCCACAACGTACGTGACGCTTGATATTCCAAGATAAATGACTAGAATCATGAAAGGTCATACTTTTTCATATTTAATGGACGGCTTTTGTTTGGAATTCCTTATCATTTTCTGCACACCATTTACTTCATATTTGCTTTCATTTCCTCTGTTTCTGTAAATCTTTCTACAATACCTTTGTCCACTTTTGCCACCATGGTAGATGCTAGCCAAAGCTCAAAAAGGAAGCGCACCGAGGCCAGTCCAACGCTGAGAGATCTGCGGATGGGTGTAAACACCAACAGTATTTTTGTCAAAGTTGATCGTATCATACGTGTCATGACTGTGCTTTATCCGCTTGGGCCAGATCGACCTATGTCTGAGGAAGAAGCGATTCACTTGATAGTGTTTGATGCAAGTGTGAGTTTTATATATATAAATATTAGTTGTTACGTTGATTAGTTTGGCACTTGCTATTAAAGAACTTTTAAAATACAATTTACTTTCTTAATTTTAGCAAATATGTGTACTTCTTGTCGTGGATGATTACACGGTGAAGATGGCGTTCCGACATATGTTTGTTGAAGAAAGAATACTCCGCCTCCGTAACTTCGAAGTGAAAAGGACAGAGAACACCGTACCAAGGACATTGTATATTCATGTCAATGGACATACTGAGATTGAACGCATCACAAATTATAATTCTTTCATTCCGCCCATTGTAAATACACACTGTTTTGATTTGGTCACTTTGTCTGAAATTATGAATGATCGTGAAAGACCTCATGGTTTATTAGGTATGTAATGTGTTTAACTCTGTTGATTTGTATAGATGTCATATTGCTTGATCGTTTGTTGTTGTTGATTTTATACTTATCGAATGTAATGTGTTTACAGATGTTTTTGGGACTGTTGTTACTATGTATGAGAGGGGAATGGAAGATGTTTATGGAATGACGCTTAGGGAAGCAGTTCTTGTGATTGACAATAAAGATGTGTCTACTGCAAGGTATACATCCTTATTAGGATTTTTAGTCATAATACCCTTTAAGTATTGGAGGTTCTTTGTACTTAGTTAAGTGTCATTTCTCAGGGAACCAACAATGCTCATTTGTATTTTACACGGTTCATGTGCTGATGCGGCCTTGATGGACTACAAATGTGTTCAAGAAAATGAAAAAGTTATGGCCTTGGTGCAGTATGGTGTGTTAATAAGAGGAGGTAAGAGTCTTTAAGTCTTTTCGTTTGAAATAAAAATGTTAAGCCTAAATTTTAGGATTGAACCTCTAATTTAGCATATTTGGTTGGACTACATATCAGGGTGGCCGAATTTGATATCTTATCACTATGCTACAAGAGTCTTTTTTGAACCATCATTCCCTGAATTACTTGAGGCAAGAATGACCATGGTGGAGAGGGTTTGTAACATACTTCCTACTAACACGTTATTAACCTACTAACTTCCACCTAATTACACACATACCCAAATAATCCAATCAATTGGTGTCTAAACCACGTTAGTAAAAATACATCTAACATGGTTAGAAAAAGAAAACGATATCAATCAAAATTGAATGCCCTAATCATGTTAGTAAAGGATTCACCTAACATGGTTAGCGAAAGAAATTAAACAAGCTACATAAAAAGGTAACCATATTAGAGCGGGGCTCAACTAACATGGTTATATAAAGAGATCACATTAACAATGTGTTATAACCATGTTAGGAAAAAGGATTTCCTTAACACGGTTATTTCAAAACACCTATACAAATAATTACATCAAAAACAAATATCTGACTTAAATATGTCAGTATCACAAGTCATAACCAAATATTGCTAATCACAACCATTTACTACTTCCATATCAGGAAAAGAGATTGTCTTTCCATTAGCAGGCAATTCTCCTGTAACAATAAATTCATCTGCATTCCATAAACATGAAAACAAGATTGCCTTTCCATTGTCAGACAATCCTCCTGAAGCAACCAACCCACATGCCGTACATACTCAATTATCACATTACCAACAAGATCAATAATTAAACAACCAGCCAGCAGAGACAAATAATACAAACATCCAACAAATCAGTCGTCCAAATTAACTACAAACAAATGCAGAAGCGGATACAACATAATAAATGAAAATATATATTCCTTATAGATCACCTCTGGCCTACTCATGTGGGCCGGCAAATCCTTTCCCCTTCCTCTCTGCTTCCCTTTCTGGGCATGATCACCTGTAAAAAAAAATAAAGGGAATGGGTGAGACAAAACTATGTCTCAGTAATCACTACTTAACTCACTGTGAGACTCAGATGTGAGGTAGTGGAGTGTCTACAGGGTACCACAGTTTTCAAAACCTGCATAAACCACGCAATACATACATATATATACAGAACAGATACATCCATCTCTCAATAGGCAAAAATAAACGTGAGTGACACTGTGCCCGGTCTAAAATCCGAAAAAGCATAAACAAGGGACCACTCTAAAATGTGAAAAATCCCTGGTTCCTTTACAATCCGAGGAACCTGTACATTTAACCTATCGATTTGCGCAAATCGATAGGTTACATCGGCCGACGGTACTAATAATCAGTGTCATGCAACATACAAAAGATTTATATATAAACATGTATATATAAAGTACAGTTTATTTAGAAAGGTACCCTATAGCTCACGTTTGGATATAAAATAATCTGAACACATTTCATTTATATATATATATATATAAGTAGAAGAGGATTTTAGAAGTCCTCAACTACCGTCACCCACAGTATCACAGTCAGTTAAGCGTGATTACCTGCGAAACTCACAGCAATAAATATACGCAACTAAAATCGTCCTTGAGCTCCGCTCGAATATCCGCCGTCTACATTAATACCCCAAATCATAATTGGTCAAGGTACTTTCTTAAGTGGCTTTGACTCAACATTTTAAATAAATTCAAAAAGTAGTTATATACTTCAATTATTCCTCATGTCTTCATTTCATTTTACTCACTTCCCTTTTGTTCTAGCAATGCCTTATTATACAATTTCTTGTCATTATTGATTAATACTCACCAATGATTTAATAACTAACAAATCTAATTTTGTCAAAATTAATTTGACACCTAATATGACCTCCCAATTTCACAAATCTTCCATCAAACTCCAAACATACCTTTATATAATTAAATTTCCCTTTCTTTCAACACTTTATCTTCCAAACTTTTCCTTAAGTATTAATACAAATCATTCCAACATTCCATCATGTTCATAATACTCTAATAAACCTCTCTAAGTCACCAATTCAATTCACACATCTCAATTAATCAAACCTAACTTTAAAGAAGCCAAAAATGCTCATAAAATAGCCACTTAATTACCTATCCCCAAATCATTCCATCCACCACCATAAATCCTTAATTAATACCTCAATCAATCATAACCTTTCCAAAATTTACTAATCATCCATCACATTCCAATCATAACTTTGCATAACCAATTTTCCAAACTTTATTTACCAACTTTATCCTATACACAATTTCAAACAATTTCACTCCTCCAACATCTTCATAACACCTACAACAATATTTATTAACATTTAATTTTATCCATATAGCCCTCATAAACAAATCTCCACTTTAAAGAAGTCAAAGATGTCCACAAAATTGCAAAACATTCACCAATTACCAAACCACTTCTTTAACATCCCTTTGACAACTCAAAATGGCCTCTCAAATTTCCTAACCTTCCATCACCATCCAAACCCACTATCACATAATCAATATTCCCTTTCTTCAACACTTAAACTATTTAAACTTTTTCCTTAACTACCGATTCCAATTATTTCTACATTCTAAAATCATTATATAATCCTTAGCAAGCACTAACTATCCACCAATTCATTCAAACATTTTTCATTAACCAAACCCCAACTTAAAAGAGGCATAAAATGCTCCAAAAATTCTCAAAAACAATTCTCAACTTCAATAAACTTAAATGTTTCTAAGAATTATCAATATACCACTAATACATAAAATAAATTCTCATTTAAAGCTCCATATATTTATTCATAGTCAAACCCTAACTTAAAAGAGGTAACTTTAACCAAAAATCAATGTCGTAAGATGATCGGAGGACTTACAGAGTTCAAATATGAGAGAAAGAACCTCGCCGCCGCCTGAGACGCCGGAAAACACCTCTCCATAGGTGGTGACAGAGCTAGAGCAAGAGAAAGGAAGGGAAAATGAAGAAATGAAGTTGGAACAAGAGGAAAACTCAAGGAAAAGACAAAATAAAGGCCCAGCTTACCACCCGCCGTCGACGTTCGCCGGAAAAGGACTCATTGTCGCCGGAAAAATGTGCCGCCGATGAGCCTCAACCAGCCACAGATCGGACGCGTTTTTCACCGATCTGCAGAGAAGAAGAGATGAAGAATGGAAATGAGGAAGCTTTTTGAGCAAAAGTGGCCGAATGATTGAGTGGGTGTGGAGAGAAAATGAGAAAATGGTGAGGAAGGAGGAGTAGGCGACATTTGAGGAAGAGAGGAGGAGGAGTGTCGGTTTTGTTAGTGAGGAAAGGGATAAGGCCACGTTTGGCTTGCACTTTCTTGTCCGGAAATGGTTAATTTTATAATGGAAATTACCATAATGTCCTATTTTAATTTAAATCCACTTAAACCAGCCTCCAATCTTCTTAACCTTCAAACAAATTTTTGTTCCACCATTCCCTCATATTTCAAATTCTCTAATTGTTTAATTGATTATTTAGACGCTTATTTTCGCAAAACTTCCAAAATATCCCAAAAATCTCCAAAAAAATATCTACAATTCCCAATTTTCTAATTTTTCCCATTTATTATTTCCTAAAATATTTTCTAATCCTGTATTAAATTTTCAGGATGTTACAGGGTTAGTGTTGGACAAAGGTACTCAGGGATTCCTCTGATCAGCAAGCCGTTGCCACTGGATATATGAAAGTGCAAGATGGCTCGGTGATTAGCATGACGTATGAGAGTGTGGACTGCAAATGATGTAGTTTCATCTTGTGCTATTGTTTTCTCATTTAGGTCTGGCACCATAGTGGAAAGGGTTAGTGTTGGACAAAGGTACTCAAAGAGTCCTCTGATCAGCAAGCCGTTGCCACTAGATATATGAAAGTGTAAGATGGTTGGGTGGTAAACCCCCAATGAACCATGTATAAAGTTGTAGTATATGAGAGTGTGGATTGCAAATGATGTTGTTTTTTCTTGTATTTTTGTTTTCTCATCATTTAGGTCTGGTACCATATGTGATAAATAAGTTTTTGTGTTATGATATGGTAGAATTTGTGTATTTTGAAGTTTATATCTGTGATCAAATGAAATTATTTATTATTTAATTTTAGCTTGCAACTTAATGTTGCTATTAAAAAGACTAAAGGTAAAGAATTAAAACTTCTAATACAGCTTCTAAATGACCTATGCCATCTAAATTACAATTTCAATATTGAACTCTTAAATATTTTTATAGCCGGGGTATCCCCGCGCATAGCGCGGGGTCTTACCCTAGTTTAATAAATAAATGAATAAATGAATGGAGGAGAGGGATTTAAGGAGAAGATAAGCATCAGTAAAATGAATGGTGTGGTTTAGTTGGGTGAGGATAAGAACAGTGATAAAAGAGCTAATTTCTTGAGATATTTTGAGTCCCAATATAATTTATTTAGACATGTTTTAATTCCCAGATTTATTTCTAAAATTTCTTAAATACTAAACAATACCCCAAGATTCCAAATATTGCCTTATTTATTCTTTAAGAAATTTTGGGGTGTTACTCTTTTCCTCATGATGATGACATTAGAGATTTGGACAACCTAAAAAAAAATCTCTCAATAGGTAATACTTATAGCAAGTAGCATCTTGTACATGAATGTTAAATTTGTGATTTTGGGTTACTAATGATATTCTCAAATATTTTGAGAACAATCCCTTCATGTAACATTGAACAATATCACACCCAAATCTGTTATATCACAACTTTGAACAGATATCACTTCACATGCACAATAAATGAATTATCATTTATTCTATATAGATAATTCAACTCCCACTAATACAGTGATATAAACAATATTATGATGTTATGAGTTTGACCATATATGTGACTACATCATAATAACTTGATTATCACTAATGTGAGATGTGATCATGTAGAAAGACATCTTAATTTTGCTAACTAAAATCCCCTCATTATCCAAAAGGATCCACACCATTAATTCACATAAACCTTTCCTTATGTCCAAATGGAAAGATAAACCCTTAATATTTATGTTCTACTCAATAAGTAGCAGTTAGCTAATGCCAAAATTAAACTTCCATTGGTCTCAACTCAATCAATTTATTGATTGAATTTACAAAATAAGAACATCACATATAAATCTATCATTATTCAACAAATAATTGATAGAAATCTTAATTCGTTGCTCCTAAAATCCAGTATGACCAATTTCAAAAGGTTATAACTTCTTCATGTTCCACATTTGCAAATGGAAACGTTATAACTTCCTTATATTCTACATTTATCTCAAATATTGAGTTAAATGTAAAACCAACAAAAAATCATAATTAGCAGTTATAACCTATATGTGATCAATCTCATTGAATTTGACCACTCCCACTAATCAAGACATTCCTAAAAATTTTGGCATTCAGTAACATTACAATACTTCACAAAAGTTTGATGGACAACACACTTGAATTTTAAAGACATTAGTGCATTTTACTGAAATATGCAGTGCCAGTCATTTAGAAATATCTTTCCTCTTACACTCTTCCTTATTAAGACAGTATATAACTAGAGATTCCATCCTTTAAAATCAAAAAAAAAAATTATAAGAATCTCATCTTTATATAAATTGTCTTAAGTGTACCCTTAAAGAGGAAAGTCAAATAAATTTTAATATCCAATATGTCTAAAAGACCTATTTTCCTTCAATAAATTACACATGGTAATTTCAAGAAGGAAGAACTCAGCAAGTAGACTAACCAATTGTCCATCAACTTCATATTCCTAATGTTATTCATATCTTCCAACTTTACTTTGAAATGTGTGGCTGTCACCCAAGAGGGGGGTGAATTGGGTGACAGAATAAAACTTATTAAAAATTCTCCCTCTTTAAAACATTACTCCTTGTGCTTGATGAGAGTGAAGATGTATTACCCCAAGCACAAGTGAGTATCTAGTGATGTGGTGCTTGATGTGTAGATTAAAACAAACAGAATAAGCACACACAAATTTATCCTGGTTCGGTCACTTCCAGACCTACATCCAGTCCCCAGGCTCCACCTGAGATTTTCAATCCACTAAACTTCTTGTTTGAACCAGGCACAAGAAAGCCTTTACACTTTAGGTTTTACTAGTACGGGTTCACCTAACAACCCACAGGTTTTGCAACGGGCTCACCTGCAAACCTTACAACCACAGGTTTTACAACGGGATCACCTGCAACCTTTCAACCACAAGTTTTGCGGGCTAACTTGCAACCTATAGAGATTTAGAAAAACCTCTAAATGCTCCCCCTCACTTTGGTAAGATAATAAATCTGTTCTTCAAGCACAAGCTTTAGAACAGCCTCTATCAATTAGAGGATTTGATAATATGTTCACTCTATGAACTGATTGTGATAAACACTTAAGTACAAATGAATCTCTCTAAGAATAGATGATGTTACTCACTTAAGTACAAATGAATTACTCTCTAAGAATGTTACAACTCTAAGATCAGAGAGTAGAAGATGAGAGGAATGTAGAATATAATATCTCAGACAATATGCTCTGTTCGTCCAACTACTCTTCTGAATGTCGATGTTCCTTTTATACTCGACCTCAAAACATTCAGGCTTGGGCGGCTGGTTGAATATGTCCGTTTGAATATAGCCGTTAATCTCATGTTACCGTTGAGAAGTACATCTTCATTAATGCTTAGCAGGGTTGACTTGCTTTATCTCTGAAAAGCAACTCTGACAACTCTGCTCTGACAAAATCATTCTGAGTATGTGACGATGACTCTCGTACTCTTGCTGACGGATGATCATCGTTCATCCGGAAGCGGCAATCTTGCTCTAAAAGTGTTAGTCTCTGAATCCCAGTGCCAAGAGTATTTGCATTCGGAAGCTCATTTGCATCCGGAAGCAAGACTAAGTTCTGCACATACTTGTTAGTCCAACAGAGTAGTATATATAATCAAGTATAGTAAGAGCTATACATGCTGTGGGAAGCTTGTTTGCTATGGGAAGCATTCTTACTTAGACTATGTTCTGACTTAGTGTATTGTCTACTGACGCTAAGGAATGTCTATTCCAATAGTCAGCGTAAGTCTCGTTATTTTAGTCTAACTCTTCCAAAGTGACTTAGTGTGTCATTTACTCATGCTATGGGATGTGTAGTATAACAACACATAATCACATGCAGTGGGAGTTCAAATGGTCTAAGGAAGTTTTCTTACATCCGGAAGCACTTTCACATCCGGAAGCACTTCCACTGGACGATGGGTTATGTTCATATTTTACTCACTGTCGCTCAGTGTTATCCATTCCAACAGCCAGCGCTAGTCACTAAGCAATCGGAAGCAAATCTACTGGACGTTGGGTTATGTTCACTGGCGCTCAGTGTTATCTATACCAACACCCAGCGCTAGTCTCAATACAATCAGAAGCAAATCCACATCCGGTTGCATCTTAACTTAGTCTCAAGGTTTTGCACATCTAATGCTCTTAGAGTGAGTTATTACTTAGTGGAATACTTGCTGTCGCTGGGGGATGAGACGTTCATCCGTGAGCGCTAGTCTTAGCCTATCCGGAAGTAAATCCACATCCGGTTGTACTCTTACTTGGGGTTCTATATTAACCTAATATTCTCTAAGTGTTTGCCTTGTTCTTTCATATTTTAGTCTTCATCAAAACTTAAGATTCTAACATTCTCCCCCTTTTTGATGATGACAAACTAAGTTATCCAATTAAGTTCATATGAAAGAATTGAAAGTAATAATCAGATAAGGCACAGAAAACTGAAGACAAATATCATTGATGAACAAAAGATTACAAGTCAGATATGTGTAACAGCAGTTAAAATTTACAAGTAATCAAAACTGTGCAAGTTGAGCTATGCATGAAAAATATGAAGAAAAATTATCATAGTAAGCAAATTTACAAAGTGCGTAATAACAACACAAAGATGAAATGCTATGCTATGATAAATGCATGAGTGTATGGGGGTTAAGGCTTGCGCTTGTTATTTTTCCCTCTCTGATTCTTTTGATACTCTTCTTCCACTCTGGCCCATGCTTCGTCCATTTCCTGCTGATCAATCTGAGCAAGGATCTCTTGGAGTTCTCTAGCCTCTTTTTCCTTTCTAATCCTTTCTAGCTCCAAAGACTCCACAATTGCTCTTCTCAGATCATCGGCCTCACTTAGCCCAGAGGAGGAAGAACCAAGTGATGTCTCGTTGATGGGGATGACACCATGAGGAAGATGAATGTTGGAGATCTTTACATTCCAGACCGGAAAGTCAGGGTCCTGGGCCAAGCTTGCCTTGCCTTTCCCTTTCGCTTTCTCTTTAGCCAAAGCATTAGCCCTATCAGCATCCAGAACTGTGAATTGCTCGAAAGTGAGTTTGTTGTTTCCTTTAAACCTCTCAAGTTCCTCAGGGGTGAGATCTTCCACCTCAAGCTTTACCACTACTTCTGGTGGGATATCATCCATCACTTTCTGAGCTTGTTCTCTGATGGAGGACTGAAACGCTGAAGCTTGATTCTCAGGCTCTTCCTCACTGTCTGCAGGCTCAGAGATGCCTGTCCCCTTTTTGACAGCACGCTTCACTCTTGTTTTGCTGGATTTAACCACTGGAGAAGCAGGAGTAGAAGTTGGCGCTGAAGGAGGAATAGGAACGGCTCTCACTCTCACAGGTGGCTCAGACCTTGTGTACCCATATTTCAACATAATCTCCTCAAGTACAGTGAGTGCAGGTGCAGAGGGAGAAGGCTTAGAAGAAGGAACCTCAGGCTCAGGTTCAGGCTCAGGCTGTGGGAGTTCACCAGGTTGCTCAACCAACACCATTGCCCAGTTTGATCTTTGCTCGTCTGAACGCTGCTGTTCTATAAAGCGGATGGCTTCCCCTCGGATCAGACTCTCAGCACCACCTAATCTTTGAGACTCCATAGCTCGGCGGAGGGCAGCAGCGATGTCCTCATCTAGCCATAAGGAGGGTTGAGTTAGGATTTCTCTCCCCCTTTTGGCATCATCAATAAGGGCGAGGGCCATGGAGGACGGATTGGGTGAAGAGGAAGGTGGAGGTTCAGGGCCATAGGTATTGGGTGGTGAGGTTTCAGGGGTGGATGTGGGTGAGGTGGTTTCTGGGGATTGAGGAGGGTTGGGGAACCAGGAGGGATCTATGAATAGGCCTTCGAAGGGGTATGTGGAAGAGTAAGGGGTGAATGGTAAGTGGTCATCAGATAATCTCTGAAGGCGGGGTAATCTCCCAGATATATTTGACTGAGGGGATGAATGGCAGTGTGGAAGCCAAGGTGCTCGGCCAGTTGGTTGGGATTGGTTGGGTTGGTGGATTGTGGGTTGTGGGAGTTTTGGGGATTAGATGAAGGAGAGTTGTTAGGTGAGTGATTTGGGGAGTAATGTGGAGATGGGGAGTTATGTGGTGATTGACGAGGAGAGTGTTGGGGTGAGTCTTGAGTGGAGTTTTGAGGGGATGGTTGATGGTCATTGTTGGGTGATGTCTGAGGTTGGTCATTTTGGGTATTGTTGGGTGAGGTTTGGGGTTGTTGGTCATGATTGGGTGATATTTGAGGTTGGTCATTTTGAGGAGGAGGCTGTTGTGGCTGTTGATTGTTAGGTGGAGGAGGAGGAGGAAGTAGTGGTTGATTAGGTGGAGGAGGTGGAGGTGGGTTAGGAGGAGGAGGTGGTGGTAAGTTACCTTGTGGTTGAGGGATCTGAAGATGATTTAGGATGAGGTCTAACTTGGCATCTACCCTTGCAAGTTGAACCTCGACCTGACCAACTCGGTCCTCGAGCCTCTGGATTCTTTCCCTCTGCTGTTGGAAGCCAGCGTCGCTCTCATTACGGAGGGGAGCTACCAAAGAATCAGTCAGCCTAAAGAGGATCTCCTCCTTGACTTCCTCAGCGAAGGCCCGTACTCCGGCTGTCACCATTGGAACACGGCTTTGACCAAGATGAGAGTCAACCTCTTGATCCCCTGCACCAGATACAGAGGGGACTGAGGTATGGGAAGCACTGCCTGCCTGAGAGCCCGAGCGAGTGGCTTTGGACTTCTTGATATACTTTATCCCCATCTTGCCAATGTTAATTGCGCTGACAGGTGCACACTTAACATTTTCGTCTTCCTCAGTAGATGTGAACTTAATCAAATACTTCTCCAGGAAGAAGGCAATGATAGTGGGGTAGGGAGACTTCCAGACTTGTTATTGTCAATCCACCTGAGCAACTCTAGACTAATCAACTGCCCAGGGTTGATTGGCTGCTGGGAGAGGAGTCTTGGGAACCAAGGGTTGTCCAAGAGAGTGAACTCGTTGAAGTTACCCCCTTTGTGTGTCATCAAGCGGGAGTAGACATAGTAAAGGAGCCTGTTGGTGTCAGACATCCCAGACACCTTCTTCCCCTTGGTGTCATAAATCTTTTCAAGTTCCTCCTTGCCGAGTTTGAGTGTCTCAGGGTATAGCCACTCATTCATTTCTTCTTCAGTGACCCCCATTAGGCGGTTGATGTCTCTCCAAGTGAAATTGAAGGTCCTCCCCCTTACTGTGGCCGTGAAGGTGACTCTTCAAATCTCATCCTTCCCATTGACCTTTTTATGCTTGGCCTTGGCAGTGAGGGACTGGCAGAATACCCGCAGGACGTTCACATTGTACTCCTGGTTGATCCCCAGCCAGGGCATGTATTTTTCCAGAAACGGCCTCAAGTGTGGAAACCCTAGTTCATCTATCTTGTTCAGATCTAAGAACATCCCGGTGTTGAAGTAGGGCTTCACAGTCAAACTTGGAGGAAACAGCCTCCAATGGCCCATCTCTATATACAAGAGGATCATCCTCCTCTACTCTTTGTCTTTTCGAAGGAGATTCCTCTCTGAATTGAACCCTCTTCTTACCCTTCTTCTGCAACCTTCTTCGCTGTTGCCCAGGTTCCCCAGAGTGTTCTTGCTGGGGTTGCTCAACATGCTCAGGCTGTTCAGGCTGTTCTTGGACTCGCTCACTTTGGTCTTGGCTTTGCCCAGATTTCCCAGAAATTGTATGAACTTGCCCAGATTGTTCTTGATGTTTTCTGGATTTCCCAGATTTCGAGTGCCCCGATTTCCCACCTTTGGACTTGGATTTCTTGGATATGGTTGGAATCTCAATGTTTTGGTTAGATTCGTGTGAACCGGCCATTTTGTGTAGGTTTAGTGTTTGTATGAGATGAAATGCGAAGAGAAAGATGAAGAAGATGAAGAACAAGATGAAAAACAGATGAATGTATGCAGAGAGTTTGGGTGAGAAAGTGAAAAGTGAAAAGGCAAAGTGACTGTTGTTATTTATATAGAGTTACAATGGATGCAATGCTCAGAATGGCTTTTCATGAAAGCATGCGTTTGTTCATTGGGTAACGTAAACATTTAATTGGAACGGCGCACCTTTTGACATGTGTCACTTTGCTTTGTCAGAGGAGGCACAATTTTTGATGAGAAGATGAAACGTTTTCTGAAGTGACGTGTCCCTTTGTTTAGGCACTGGAACTCCCGCTCACTTTGACTCAACACTCAGCGCCAGCAAACGATCATCCGAAGTGGTTTTGCTTCCGGTTGGGCTTAACTTAAGATTTAACATTGTGAGGGACCTGCAAAACAAAAGATTGGCACTTCGATGCACAAGTTAGCACAGTTTGCAGGTTTTAACAATTAAGCACAGATGTTTTCTGAAGATTAAACTTCATTTTAACATTCCCAAATTTCCCTTTATAAGGATAAATTGATCAACCCTCAGTGGTTGTTTGGTAGCTATGTCTGTAGTTGAGAAACCTTTCTTGCACATGCTTCCGGAAGTGTGTCCGCTTCCGGATGTGAGGGTCTTTAAATTTAACATTGACAGCCCTTATCTTCCATACTAGGGGGCCTTTTCACTAGGGGACCTGCAGGTGCTAGCGGAAGCATATGCGCTTGCGGATGGTCAGTGGATAAACTTAAGATTTAACATTAGTACACATGCTGAGGACATTCCAAGTCACAAACTTATGTTAATCAGCTCAATATAATAATCTCAAGGAAACGTGCTTGCTTGTTGGTTTGGTAAAACAGGAGTATCAATAATGTGAAAACAAACTTTGAAATTTAGTTCACAATTTCTCAGTTTCACTTATCAAGTCATTAACTCTATTCATACTCTCTTGGATAAATATCAATGTGATAGCACAGGGAGTATCAAACAGATTGCATATTTTCAGAGTTTCATACACAGTTATAGTTCAACAAATATGCCTTAACGATGTTCATGTTATATTATGAAGACATGTGAAATGTAAGCACAATGAAATTCTAAAACCTTCAATGTCCACACAATAGTTTGGCTTTAAGAATGAATCAAGTTTACAAAAAACAGCCAAATTCTCAGCATATGATCACAAGGATAATTTTCAAATCTTAGCTCAAGTTCTTTCAAATATGCTTAATATGATCTCATTATTCTTAGGATATCAACAAGCTTTAACTTAATCCAGATTGTACTAGGCTTGTGATAACGTGCCAGGATATAAGGCTTTTAGTGGGTAGAGATTCTTAAGAGTTCTTTCCAGCCTAGTTATCTACACTCACTTAGACTTCTATCCTATTGGCACTTGCTCTTGGATTTATCAAATTTTGCAGTAATTAATTCAAGGCATTTCCTAAGATTCCTAACGTATGTCCGACAAGGGAAACTATCCATTAAAATGCACAACAGAAGGAGTAATGGAAAGAAATGCTCATATAAGATTGGCGAGATTTCCTCAAGATTTAATTCAGAACAGCCATTTCTTCTCATCTTGATAAAGAGCATTCTCGTTGACGCTCTCTCTTATACCTCCACATTGTTCAAGATTTTATAATTTGTCAACATACTTAACCACAGACTTGAACTGAGATCATTAGTAGATGGAACCGTAAGGTGTGATAAAAATTATTGCTCGAGTTCACAGCTAGTCAGTTTATAGCTAAGAATATTTAAGATCAGTTTGTATTAAAAAAAAACTTTCAAAAATCACAATGAATGCATAAGCTATTTTCTTTTGTGAATGAGCCTTTTCAAGGAGAAATGAATTGATATGCACGAATATTATAAACCCCACAAAAAAAAAGGATTTGATATGATTTGATCATTTTCAAAAAGATCACCACAGGTTGAAAATCATACCAGTATTACTATATTTTTCTCATTCATTCCATAGAGCAGTTTGAAGTTTGTCTTAAGATACATAAATGTCAATTGCCGATGAAATGAGTAAACATGCATTCATTACCCAATTAATCATTTAAATAAGAGAAGGGGTAAGAATGACATCACCAAGGCTACATTTGCGTCAAGTAGTAGCTTGCTTGATTTTGATAGGCGGTGCTTGATCTTTTCTATTTCAAGAGTAGTAGCACCAGGTGCCTATCATGAAGAACATCTTATTTAGATTTGACTCATTGCCCAGACCAGGTACGGTCTTGAATATTGTTGTTCTTTTGGATCTCCTTTCCTACAAAATACCAAGTAATTCCTTTTCCATTTCTCAGTCTCCAAACTTGGATCTGACAGGTCAGTGTGTAGGAAGTGTAAAGTCCACATGCACTTGAGTCATTAATTATGCTTATGCCATTTAGAATCAACTATGACTATATGCACATGGTTTTGATCATGACAGCCAGACAGCATGTAGGTTATGAACATTGTGAATTTCTTTGAGCTTTCTTCTCTTAAGAAAATAATGTTCATATTTATGATGCTTGATGTAAAATCTCAATAATCCCATCTAACACTTGCATAAGAGATTTTACTTTCGCATGCTTTGACTCTAAGTGATTCCTTGCTTACCAAGGAGATCTTCTATACTTATCCTTGATTTGAATCACTGTCTTATGAGAGACAGAGTTCATAGGTTTTCTCCATGTTGATCGAGGAGTCCTCTCTCTCTTGTTCTTCTCAGGATTGTTGGTGGGACTTTGTGATAGCTCATCCTTGAGACAGAACCTTTGCTCCTTGTGGTAGTGCACTGCTTCTTATGATTGGACCAGGTGGTTGCAGCAGTGACATCACCACAATTTCTCTTCTTTGGGGCAAGAGGAACTTTTGATCTTTCCTGCACAAGTAAGGCACTGGAAGGAAGTTTTGGTACCCATTTGTACTTGGGTCCTACATGGTTAGTGCTGGACCTTACTTGTCCTTTAGAGATCCATACAAATTTATTTCTCACATGTAAATTTTTTCTAAGACTGCATGTGTGAGAGATATGACCTGATCTACCACAGTAATGACAGATAATGGAATGATATTCAGAATGGGATTTCCTATCATTATCTTGTTGGTCAATTTTGTTTTCAAAGACTCTCTTTTCTTTTAAAACAACTCTTGAAGTTTCAGATCCTTTTGAAAACATTTCTTGTCCCTTCGATAGGGGTTCACAATTGGAACAATGTTCGGAGCATGTTGGAGCTTCCGCTCTCGGTTGGGAACTAGCTATTGATAGCTGTTCTTCTATGGATGGAACATTGGAAACCTTGGATGTAGAAGAAGCAATGAATTCCTCTAGTTTCCTGTTCTTTTTCCTTAAGTCTAGAACTTCTTTTGCAAGCTTACAGAATTCAATATGTAACTCATTATATGCGTCTTGCAATTCAGAAGGTTCAAGTTCAGATACCTCATTCTCCTCAGCTTCTGAATCTAGGCAGAGATCAACACTCTCTTCACTGCCGCTGGCTTGCTCAATATCAGTTTCCTGTAGCTCACCACCAGTTGATCCACAAGGGGCACAAAAGGAGCTTTGGACAGCTTTACTGGTAAGGGAATGATCAGAAGCATATATAGCATCAAGAGTGTTCCAAATATCTCTAGCATTAGAGCAATGTTTAATTTTCTGGAAATCACTGTCAGTTAAGCTTTTATACAAAATTTGCATTGCTCTAATGTTCAAGTAAAATAAATTTTTCTCCTCTTCAGTCCAGTTTACTTTTGGTTTGAAATCAGAATCATTTTCAAAGACATCCCACATTTTGAAACTCGAGTATAACACAAAACTTTTCATCCTTGCCTTCCATAAGTAAAAATCAGTATTTTCTAACAAGGGTGGGGTAGTATGATCACAACCTTCAAACACATTTTATATCCCAAGTCAGCCTAGGTCTTTGCACTTGAGATCGTTGGATCCTTTAAACAAGTGACCTTGCTCTGATACCAAATGAAATGTGTGGCTGTCACCCAAGAGGGGGGGTGAATTGGGTGACAGAATAAAACTTATTAAAAATTCTCCCTCTTTAAAACATTACTCCTTGTGCTTGATGAGAGTGAAGATGTATTACCCCAAGCACAAGTGAGTATCTAGTGATGTGGTGCTTGATGTGTAGATTAAAACAAACAGAATAAGCACACACAAATTTATCCTGGTTCGGTCACTTCCAGACCTACATCCAGTCCCCAGGCTCCACCTGAGATTTTCAATCTACTAAACTTCTTGTTTGAACCAGGCACAAGAAAGCCTTTACACTTTAGGTTTTACGAGTACGGGTTCACCTAACAACCCACAGGTTTTGCAACGGGCTCACCTGCAAACCTTACAACCACAGGTTTTACAACGGGATCACCTGCAACCTTTCAACCACAAGTTTTGCGGGCTAACTTGCAACCTATGGAGATTTAGAAAAACCTCTAAATGCTCCCCCTCACTTTGGTAAGATAATAAATCTGTTCTTCAAGCACAAGCTTTAGAATAGCCTCTATCAATTAGAGGATTTGATAATATGTTCACTCTATGAACTGATTGTGATAAACACTTAAGTACAAATGAATCTCTCTAAGAATAGATGATGTTACTCACTTAAGTACAAATGAATTACTCTCTAAGAATGTTACAACTCTAAGATCAGAGAGTAGAAGATGAGAGGAATGTAGAATATAATATCTCAGACAATATGCTCTGTTCGTCCAACTACTCTTCTGAATGTCGATGTTCCTTTTATACTCGACCTCAAAACATTCAGGCTTGGGCGGCTGGTTGAATATGTCCGTTTGAATATAGCCGTTAATCCCATGTTACCGTTGAGAAGTACATCTTCATTAATGCTTAGCAGGGTTGACTTGCTTTACTCTGAAAAACAACTCTGACAACTCTGCTCTGACAAAAGCATTCTGAGTATGTGACGTTGACTCTCGTACTCTTGCTGACGGATGATCATCGTTCATCCGGAAGCGGCAATCTTGCTCTGCAAGTGTTAGTCTCTGAATCCCAATGCCAAGAGTATTTGCATTCGGAAGCTCATTTGCATCCGGAAGAAAGACTAAGTTCTGCACATACTTGTTAGACCAACAGAGTAGTATATATAATCAAGTATAGTAAGAGCTATACATGCTGTGGGAAGCTTGTTTGCTATGGGAAGCATTCTTACTTAGACTATGTTCTGACTTATTGTATTGTCTACTGACGCTAAGGAATGTCTATTCCAATAGTCAGCGTAAGTCTCGTTATTTTAGTCTAACTCTTCCTAAGTGACTTAGTGTGTCATTTACTCATGCTATGGGATGTGTAGTATAACAACACATAATCACATGCAGTGGGAGTTCAAATGGTCTAAGGAAGTTTTCTTACATCCGGAAGCACTTTCACATCCGGAAGCACTTCCACTGGACGATGGGTTATGTTCATATTTTACTCACTGTCGCTCAGTGTTATCCATTCCAACAGCCAGCGCTAGTCACTAAGCAATCGGAAGCAAATCTACTGGACGTTGGGTTATGTTCACTGGCGCTCAGTGTTATCTATACCAACACCCAGCGCTAGTCTCAATACAATCGGAAGCAAATCCACATCCGGTTGCATCTTAACTTAGTCTCAAGGTTTTGCACATCTAATGCTCCTAGACTGAGTTATTACTTAGTGGAATACTTGCTGTCGCTGGAGGATGAGATGTTCATCCGTGAGCGCTAGTCTTAGCCCATCCGGAAGTAAATCCACATCCGGTTGTACTCTTACTTGGGGTTCTATATTAACCTAATATTCTCTAAGTGTTTGCCTTGTTCTTTCATATTTTAGTCTTCATCAAAACTTAAGATTCTAACATACTTCACTATACTAATTTGAGTAGATTAACCACCCACTATATAACTTTATATATTAATGTCAAAAGACATTTCCTAATTATAAAGTAAATAGTGTTTAGTGTTGTGAAGATCCACCTAATGGAGAGTTGAACAACTTCATCCATTCAGGACATAAGAAATGCATTCAATTCTCCAACAAATTATGATTTCTCAAATTCCTTTAAGTGATGTGATGATTCACTAACTAAATGTAAATCATACACAAAGTAGAGTCAATGAAGTTAAAAGACTTTTCAATCTCATCCTTTATTAACCCTATGACCCAATTATATGAGACACTCAAAATTTTCCTATACCACATACCTTAAGGAAATATCTCTCATAAAATGTTTGTACAAAATGAGATTTCAAATGTCTTCATAATGATAAGAATATCTCTACTACTACAAACTCCACTAAAACCTTTCTTCATAGGCATGTTGTCTTCTATATGCCTTTTCCTTTTATAGTTTCAGAGTTGGTGTACTAATGATCTCTAATTTGAATCTCATTATTCTCCGTAATTGATTCAAACATTTAATATACAATTTCATGAATTTCAATATCATGGAAATGTATAATAACTCATATTAATGAGATAATAAATTAAAGATACACCGAAAAGTAGTAAAGACATATTATCATAACATTAAATGAGAAATCAACTTATAGTCAGCAAATAAAACAATGACCTTAATGAGAATTCTAAAATTTGTCCTATAACCTAACTCAACCATTGACTTAGTCAAATCCTTATGTACATATGGTAAATGACTCTTAATAGAGATCAATGTCATTCAAATGATATAACATTATCTCATAACAATGCCAATATGTACTGGACTTCTTAATGTCAAGTTGACTTAATTAAAAGAGATTTGCCTCTTTTAAGGCTCAACAATTATCTCTATCCAAAAAAAATTAAAACATAATAATAATAATGCTGCAAAGTCAGAAAAAACATATGCATAAACAACTATATGAGACAATTTAACCATCACACTAAGATGTATGTTTACCAATGTAAATCATACAATCATAAATGTCATATCACTAAGATCTACCCTGTGGGCAAAGAACTTAGCATAGCATAAATTTATGTTCAAACCAATGGTAAAAGTGTATTTATATTCTCTTAGTACCTGTGGGCTACCTAAAGAAATATAAGGCAACTTAACTTTAATCCAATGGAAAAACTAGAGTGCATTTATGTTCCCTTAGTAGCTGTGGGCTACTTAAGGAAATATAACGCAACTTCAAATCAATAGTAAAACTAGAATGCATATATATTCCCTTAGTACCTGTGGTACCTAAGGAAAATATATGTCATTCTATTCTACCCTAATTAAATATGTAAGTTATAATTTATCTACCCTGTGGACGACAGAGATAAACTATAATAACATATATAATTACAATTGATATTTTGTAATTCTACATGTGAATAAAATAAGCTTGCAATTATAAATATAAATCACTAATATCTCTTCGCAAGTTAAGATATTAGCATAACATATTTATCTTGAAATAGTGAAATTAGAATGCATTTATATTTTTCTAATACATGTGGACTACTTAGAAAATATAAACCAATTCTATTGCACTCAACCTTGCATGCAAATCACAAATATCATGTGCATTTGATAAAAATGCACTAAATCACTTAATGAGAATTTAGAACAATTCATTAAATCAACATTAGTGACTAAACCATTGAAACTCTCTATGTCAACCTAATTAAATATATGGATTATAATTATCTACCATGAGAGTAACCAAATATTTAAGGGTTAAGGTGCATTTTTAGTACTCTAGAATATGACAAAGAGCACCAAACATAATATATAATATTGTGGTCCATTTATGATATCCAAGAATTATTTTCGTTGCTTTTTTAGTAACGACGTTAAATAAGTCAAGTTTGACCGTTAATTGTCAAATTTTGACTGTTAAATGGCGAGGTAAAGAAGCATTTTTAGTACTCTATAATATAGAAAGGAGCACCAAACATAATATACAATACTTTGGTCCATTTGATAAGCAAGAATTATTTTCATTACTTATCTAGTAAATCTTTAGCTAAAACTCAGTTTTGTAATGATGACTCCCCATATTTAGTTGATTTTTAGAAATATTTTTTTGCATTTGGGGAGTCATTAATTAAATAATTAAGAGATTTTGATGTGAATTGAAAATATATTAATTTGAAATATTATTTGGGAATTGAAATAGGAAACTTGAAATAATAAAATAAATATTCTAATGGAAAGTTTCATATTAATGAGTTTATGTGATTGAGCTATTGTGATTATTTCCTATTTCCTTCTCTTCATGAATGCAGATTTAATGAAAAAGGAATATGTGCATTCATCATACAAGAAAAGGAAAGAAAAAAAATTTAACATGTAAGGCAAAGGCAATATGGTGTTGGGCTATTTTATTATATATATACACATGCAACTCATGAGGAAGGGAGGCTGGACACAATTCTTCTAATTTCCTAAAGCCTAAACACACATTCATGAGAAAGAAGAAAAGAAGGAGTGGCGGCAGTGGAGATTATTCGATTATTCATATACAAACAAACTGATGCACGAAGGGAAAGAAAGAAGTTGCACACGCAAGGATTGATCTTCTTCACTCATCATTCATTTGGAGCTGAACGTGAAGCAGGAAAGAGAAGAATCCAAGGGAGGTCCATTGATTATTCCTATTGGGTGTTGATTTAAATGGTCTTTTGCTTTATGATTCTTGGCCTTAATTCTAAATTTGTTGAGATGATATTATTGAGGGAAACCATGTGTGGCTAATTGTTTTTTACAACCTAGAGTACTATGAACTATGAACTTGTTTGTAAGTTAGATATTTTATTTCCCATTATTTAGTTATGTTTAATTTGATATAGTTTATTTAATCTTGCTATTATTGATTAACTGTTTAGTGTTTGATCACCATTAGACATGTTTAGGGAATTTAGAATTGGACTCGAAAGAGAGAATTTTAAATAGACCATGGGATTAAATAGTGTAGGATTGAATTTTTAATCTGATTTGCGACTAGGACAGACATATACCTAGAAGCCCTACATAGTCACATTAGAGCGGTACCGGTATAAATTGGCTTAGTAAATTAGTGCAAGACATTGTGTAATTAAGCTAGGCAAGGATATAGGTGGATCGAAAGACATTTATAAACACTAGTACTCTAGATTAGCTAGTTGAATTAATGCGAAATTAATTTAGTGGGAATAAAATCTAAGAAGCAAATAAGGGATTAGTGGCGCTAGGTTGTTCTTTGACTCGTGAATTTCATCTGTGTGAATATTTTGTTTTATTTTATTTTCTTTGATATTAGGTAATTAAAATCACTTTTGTTACACTCAACTTAAACGAAAGTAGGAGATTTAATTCTAGTTATTGGGATCGACCTTGATTTACCACTGTACTAATTTACGATCCGTACACTTGCGAATATTTTTATCAAAATTTTGGTAGCATCATGTAAGATAAAATCTAATGTGGCATAATGATGTAATATATGTATGTTGAAATGACAATTTAAGGAACATTTAATTTAAGTTTATAACTATGTAATAAGATAGAAGTAAGTCTTCTTCTATTACATCATGGAGGCATTAATTCGGGTCGAGCCCGTAGGGCCAACCAGTTTTAACTCAAGACAGAGGAGGGTTATACTTGGGATTTATAGGAAAAATGAGATGTAGGCCTATAAGGGCTAGACCTTAAGGACAAAGGGATTTGTGGGCCAGCATAGATCCATTTTCCCCCTTTTAATTATTTGTTTATGATGGTTTGTTCCTTAACTATTTGTTTAGTTTATGATTATTTACTTTCTTTTTTTATATATATGTAAAATACTAATGTCTTATTTGTTTATACATGCATGATACTAGGATAGTCTATGGATCTTTAGAGCTTTGTAGTGTTTAATTATTTGACACTTAGAATAATATTGTGATTTAGTGTTTTATGGTGTTTAAATATTGTATATTATGTTTGTTGCTCCTTGCTATATTCTAGAGTACAAAAAATGATCTTTTACAATTTTACCCCACGATTTAACGGTCAAAATTTGACATATAACGGTCAAACTTGAATTTTTTAATGTCATTACTAAATAAGCAACGAAAATAATTCTTGGTTATCACAAATGGAACAGAATATTGTATATTATGTTTGATGCACTTTGCGATATTTTAGAGTACTAAAAATGCACCTTAACCGTATATTTAATTACAACAGATGTCTTTAATTACTTAGGTGATGATTAACTTGCTAAAACAAATTAAAATGCATGTGTGTAAGAATGTTGTGCTACTTCTCTACTCCACATGCTCATCACAAGAACATCGTAATTGTGTATAATGAATGTACCGTTCAACATAATTGATATTCTACCTCTATATGTGATAAAATTTGCACACTGCACATGTATAAGGATAGCACATATCATGACATGTATACAAGTCACCAATATCATTTACGTATAAACAAAATTTATATTAGACACAATATTATCAATAAGTACCTTATAATTTAATCAAGTAAATCCTTAATGTGAATAAACTAAAATTATTCACCTCTTATTATGTGCATTTCACTCTTGTTGTGCACAACTTAATGGAGAACTCGACCATTTAATTTAATCAACATAAGTGATTAAACAAAACAAAATAAATTCTCTCACTTTAATTAAATTAAATTACTTATTGGAGTTGATATTTTGAAATCCACATGTGATTGTTTATGCATACACCATAGAGGATGTTGTGGCTGCCCCTCAAAAATGGTATGCTAATCATGGATATCAACTTTGAGCATTTAAATTCTATACATGCACACACTTTAATGAGAATTTAATAGTTTGATCTAATCAACAAAAGTGACTAAATAACCAGATATCAAATTCTCCCACTATTTGGTGCATTCAAAAATATTTAAATAATTAATATTAATCATATTTCACACAAAATAAATTTGCAAAGCAAAAATGCTTAAATAATTGTCCAAACTGAATTATCCTGAATTGGATAATTATATAACAGCCCAAAATTTTTGCAAATTTTCTAAAAGTGAAAATGCCAAAATATTAATTTTCCTCATTTTAAACAATCAAAATAATGCACACAAAAATTTAATGAGAATTATTAAATTAATTTGACCACTATTTAATTTAATAACTTCTCCCTCAAATTTTAGCATCCAAAAAATTATTCAGCGAATTGAACACTATTCCTAAATGCAAACAATTTCAAAATGATGCTAAAATAAACACACATGCTATATATATTTCATGGATAATTAAAATATTTACCAAAAGTCCATATATTTGGCTCTATATATTTTTTTGGAATTAAACATAATAGCTTAACAATTAAAATTGAAAAGAATTCAAATACATTTCCAGAAAAACATGGGTCAAAACCGTAATTTTACAGGCCACAAAACACATTCGAAAACAAATTATGGGCCAATTCTGTAATTTTCGCCCAGAAATGCATTTGAACCTTGAACCGGTGTTTAACACCCAACCCGACCGAACCGAAAAAGAGACTGGTTCAACGTCATCTCCTTCATCCCAATATAATTTATTTAGACATGTTTTAATTCCCAGATTTATTTCTAAAATTTCTTAAATACTAAACAATACCCCAAGATTCCAAATATTGCCTTATTTATTCTTTAAGAAATTTTGGGGTGTTACTCTTTTCCTCATGATGATGACATTAGAGATTTGGACAACCTAAAAAAAAATCTCTCAATAGGTAATACTTATAGCAAGTAGCATCTTGTACATGAATGTTAAATTTGTGATTTTGGGTTACTAATGATATTCTCAAATATTTTGAGAACAATCCCTTCATGTAACATTGAACAATATCACACCCAAATCTGTTATATCACAACTTTGAACAGATATCACTTCACATGCACAATAAATGAATTATCATTTATTCTATATAGATAATTCAACTCCCACTAATACAGTGATATAAACAATATTATGATGTTATGAGTTTGACCATATATGTGACTACATCATAATAACTTGATTATCACTAATGTGAGATGTGATCATGTAGAAAGACATCTTAATTTTGCTAACTAAAATCCCCTCATTATCCAAAAGGATCCACACCATTAATTCACATAAACCTTTCCTTATGTCCAAATGGAAAGATAAACCCTTAATATTTATGTTCTACTCAATAAGTAGCAGTTAGCTAATGCCAAAATTAAACTTCCATTGGTCTCAACTCAATCAATTTATTGATTGAATTTACAAAATAAGAACATCACATATAAATCTATCATTATTCAACAAATAATTGATAGAAATCTTAATTCGTTGCTCCTAAAATCCAGTATGACCAATTTCAAAAGGTTATAACTTCTTCATGTTCCACATTTGCAAATGGAAATGTTATAACTTCCTTATATTCTACATTTATCTCAAATATTGAGTTAAATGTAAAACCAACAAAAAATCATAATTAGCAGTTATAACCTATATGTGATCAATCTCATTGAATTTGACCACTCCCACTAATCAAGACATTCCTAAAAATTTTGGCATTCAGTAACATTACAATACTTCACAAAAGTTTGATGGACAACACACTTGAATTTTAAAGACATTAGTGCATTTTACTGAAATATGCAGTGCCAGTCATTTAGAAATATCTTTCCTCTTACACTCTTCCTTATTAAGACAGTATATAACTAGAGATTCCATCCTTTAAAATCAAAAAAAAAAAATTATAAGAATCTCATCTTTATATAAATTGTCTTAAGTGTACCCTTAAAGAGGAAAGTCAAATAAATTTTAATATCCAATATGTCTAAAAGACCTATTTTCCTTCAATAAATTACACATGGTAATTTCAAGAAGGAAGAACTCAGCAAGTAGACTAACCAATTGTCCATCAACTTCATATTCCTAATGTTATTCATATCTTCCAACTTTACTTTGAAATGCGTGGCTGTCACCCAAGAGGGGGGTGAATTGGGTGACAGAATAAAACTTATTAAAAATTCTCCCTCTTTAAAACATTACTCCTTGTGCTTGATGAGAGTGAAGATGTATTACCCCAAGCACAAGTGAGTATCTAGTGATGTGGTGCTTGATGTGTAGATTAAAACAAACAGAATAAGCACACACAAATTTATCCTGGTTCGGTCACTTCCAGACCTACATCCAGTCCCCAGGCTCCACCTGAGATTTTCAATCCACTAAACTTCTTGTTTGAACTAGGCACAAGAAAGCCTTTACACTTTAGGTTTTACTAGTACGGGTTCACCTAACAACCCACAGGTTTTGCAACGGGCTCACCTGCAAACCTTACAACCACAGGTTTTACAACGGGATCACCTGCAACCTTTCAACCACAAGTTTTGCGGGCTAACTTGCAACCTATAGAGATTTAGAAAAACCTCTAAATGCTCCCCCTCACTTTGGTAAGATAATAAATCTGTTCTTCAAGCACAAGCTTTAGAACAGCCTCTATCAATTAGAGGATTTGATAATATGTTCACTCTATGAACTGATTGTGATAAACACTTAAGTACAAATGAATCTCTCTAAGAATAGATGATGTTACTCACTTAAGTACAAATGAATTACTCTCTAAGAATGTTACAACTCTAAGATCAGAGAGTAGAAGATGAGAGGAATGTAGAATATAATATCTCAGACAATATGCTCTGTTCGTCCAACTACTCTTCTGAATGTCGATGTTCCTTTTATACTCGACCTCAAAACATTCAGGCTTGGGCGGCTGGTTGAATATGTCTGTTTGAATATAGCCGTTAATCTCATGTTACCGTTGAGAAGTACATCTTCATTAATGCTTAGCAGGGTTGACTTGCTTTATCTCTGAAAAGCAACTCTGACAACTCTGCTCTGACAAAATCATTCTGAGTATGTGACGATGACTCTCGTACTCTTGCTGACGGATGATCATCGTTCATCCGGAAGCGGCAATCTTGCTCTAAAAGTGTTAGTCTCTGAATCCCAGTGCCAAGAGTATTTGCATTCGGAAGCTCATTTGCATCCGGAAGCAAGACTAAGTTCTGCACATACTTGTTAGTCCAACAGAGTAGTATATATAATCAAGTATAGTAAGAGCTATACATGCTGTGGGAAGCTTGTTTGCTATGGGAAGCATTCTTACTTAGACTATGTTCTGACTTAGTGTATTGTCTACTGACGCTAAGGAATGTCTATTCCAATAGTCAGCGTAAGTCTCGTTATTTTAGTCTAACTCTTCCAAAGTGACTTAGTGTGTCATTTACTCATGCTATGAGATGTGTAGTATAACAACACATAATCACATGCAGTGGGAGTTCAAATGGTCTAAGGAAGTTTTCTTACATCCGGAAGCACTTTCACATCCGGAAGCACTTCCACTGGACGATGGGTTATGTTCATATTTTACTCACTGTCGCTCAGTGTTATCCATTCCAACAGCCAGCGCTAGTCACTAAGCAATCGGAAGCAAATCTACTGGACGTTGGGTTATGTTCACTGGCGCTCAGTGTTATCTATACCAACACCCAGCGCTAGTCTCAATACAATCAGAAGCAAATCCACATCCGGTTGCATCTTAACTTAGTCTCAAGGTTTTGCACATCTAATGCTCTTAGAGTGAGTTATTACTTAGTGGAATACTTGCTGTCGCTGGGGGATGAGACGTTCATCCGTGAGCGCTAGTCTTAGCCTATCCGGAAGTAAATCCACATCCGGTTGTACTCTTACTTGGGGTTCTATATTAACCTAATATTCTCTAAGTGTTTGCCTTGTTCTTTCATATTTTAGTCTTCATCAAAACTTAAGATTCTAACATTCTCCCCCTTTTTGATGATGACAAACTAAGTTATCCAATTAAGTTCATATGAAAGAATTGAAAGTAATAATCAGATAAGGCACAGAAAACTGAAGACAAATATCATTGATGAACAAAAGATTACAAGTCAGATATGTGTAACAGCAGTTAAAATTTACAAGTAATCAAAACTGTGCAAGTTGAGCTATGCATGAAAAATATGAAGAAAAATTATCATAGTAAGCAAATTTACAAAGTGCGTAATAACAACACAAAGATGAAATGCTATGCTATGATAAATGCATGAGTGTATGGGGGTTAAGGCTTGCGCTTGTTATTTTTCCCTCTCTGATTCTTTTGATACTCTTCTTCCACTCTGGCCCATTCTTCGTCCATTTCCTGCTGATCAATCTGAGCAAGGATCTCTTGGAGTTCTCTAGCCTCTTTTTCCTTTCTAATCCTTTCTAGCTCCAAAGACTCCACAATTGCTCTTCTCAGATCATCGGCCTCACTTAGCCCAGAGGAGGAAGAACCAAGTGATGTCTCGTTGATGGGGATGACACCATGAGGAAGATGAATGTTGGAGATCTTTACATTCCAGACCGGAAAGTCAGGGTCCTGGGCCAAGCTTGCCTTGCCTTTCCCTTTCGCTTTCTCTTTAGCCAAAGCATTAGCCCTATCAGCATCCAGAACTGTGAATTGCTTGAAAGTGAGTTTGTTGTTTCCATTAAACCTCTCAAGTTCCTCAGGGGTGAGATCTTCCACCTCAAGCTTTACCACTACTTCTGGTGGGATATCATCCATCACTTTCTGAGCTTGTTCTCTGATGGAGGACTGAAACGCTGAAGCTTGATTCTCAGGCTCTTCCTCACTGTCTGCAGGCTCAGAGATGCCTGTCCCCTTTTTGACAGCACGCTTCACTCTTGTTTTGCTGGATTTAACCACTGGAGAAGCAGGAGTAGAAGTTGGCGCTGAAGGAGGAATAGGAACGACTCTCACTCTCACAGGTGGCTCAGACCTTGTGTACCCATATTTCAACATAATCTCCTCAAGTACAGTGAGTGCAGGTGCAGAGGGAGAAGGCTTAGAAGAAGGAACCTCAGGCTCAGGTTCAGGCTCAGGCTGTGGGAGTTCACCAGGTTGCTCAACCAACACCATTGCCCAGTTTGATCTTTGCTCGTCTGAACGCTGCTGTTCTATAAAGCGGATGGCTTCCCCTCGGATCAGACTCTCAGCACCACCTAATCTTTGAGACTCCATAGCTCGGCGGAGGGCAGCAGCGATGTCCTCATCTAGCCATAAGGAGGGTTGAGTTAGGATTTCTCTCCCCCTTTTGGCATCATCAATAAGGGCGAGGGCCATGGAGGACGGATTGGGTGAAGAGGAAGGTGGAGGTTCAGGGCCATAGGTACTGGGTGGTGAGGTTTCAGGGGTGGATGTGGGTGAGGTGGTTTCTGGGGATTGAGGAGGGTTGGGGAACCAGGAGGGATCTGTGAATAGGCCTTCGAAGGGGTATGTGGAAGAGTAAGGGGTGAATGGTAAGTGGTCATCAGATAATCTCTGAAGGCGGGGGTAATCTCCCAGATATATTTGACTGAGGGGATGAATGGCAGTGTGGAAGCCAAGGTGCTCGGCCAGTTGGTTGGGATTGGTTGGGTTGGTGGATTGTGGGTTGTGGGAGTTTTGGGGATTAGATGAAGGAGAGTTGTTAGGTGAGTGATTTGGGGAGTAATGTGGAGATGGGGAGTTATGTGGTGATTGACGAGGAGAGTGTTGGGGTGAGTCTTGAGTGGAGTTTTGAGGGGATGGTTGATGGTCATTGTTGGGTGATGTCTGAGGTTGGTCATTTTGGGTATTGTTGGGTGAGGTTTGGGGTTGTTGGTCATGATTGGGTGATATTTGAGGTTGGTCATTTTGAGGAGGAGGCTGCTGTGGCTGTTGATTGTTAGGTGGAGGAGGAGGAGGAAGTAGTGGTTGATTAGGTGGAGGAGGTGGAGGTGGGTTAGGAGGAGGAGGTGGTGGTAAGTTACCTTGTGGTTGAGGGATCTGAAGATGATTTAGGATGAGGTCTAACTTGGCATCTACCCTTGCAAATTGAACCTCGACCTGACCAACTCGGTCCTCGAGCCTCTGGATTCTTTCCCTCTGCTGTTGGAAGCCAGCGTCGCTCTCATTACGGAGGGGAGCTACCAAAGAATCAGTCAGCCTAAAGAGGATCTCCTCCTTGACTTCCTCAGCGAAGGCCCGTACTCCGGCTGTCACCATTGGAACACGGCTTTGACCAAGATGAGAGTCAACCTCTTGATCCCCTGCACCAGATACAGAGGGGACTGAGGTATGGGAAGCACTGCCTGCCTGAGAGCCCGAGCGAGTGGCTTTGGACTTCTTGATATACTTTATCCCCATCTTACCAATGTTAATTGCGCTGACAGGTGCACACTTAACATTTTCGTCTTCCTCAGTAGATGTGAACTTAATCAAATACTTCTCCAGGAAGAAGGCAATGATAGTGGGGTAGGGGAGACTTCCAGACTTGTTATTGTCAATCCACCTGAGCAACTCTAGACTAATCAACTGCCCAGGGTTGATTGGCTGCTGGGAGAGGAGTCTTGGGAACCAAGGGTTGTCCAAGAGAGTGAACTCGTTGAAGTTACCCCCTTTGTGTGTCATCAAGCGGGAGTAGACATAGTAAAGGAGCCTGTTGGTGTCAGACATCCCAGACACCTTCTTCCCCTTGGTGTCATAAATCTTTTCAAGTTCCTCCTTGCCGAGTTTGAGTGTCTCAGGGTATAGCCACTCATTCATTTCTTCTTCAGTGACCCCCATTAGGCGGTTGATGTCTCTCCAAGTGAAATTGAAGGTCCTCCCCCTTACTGTGGCCGTGAAGGTGACTCTTCAAATCTCATCCTTCCCATTGACCTTTTTATGCTTGGCCTTGGCAGTGAGGGACTGGCAGAATACCCGCAGGACGTTCACATTGTACTCCTGGTTGATCCCCAGCCAGGGCATGTATTTTTCCAGAAACGGCCTCAAGTGTGGAAACCCTAGTTCATCTATCTTGTTCAGATCTAAGAACATCCCGGTGTTGAAGTAGGGCTTCACAGTCTCAAACTTGGAGGAAACAGCCTCCAATGGCCCATCTCTATATACAAGAGGATCATCCTCCTCTACTCTTTGTCTTTTCGAAGGAGATTCCTCTCTGGATTGAACCCTCTTCTTACCCTTCTTCTGCAACCTTCTTCGCTGTTGCCCAGGTTCCCCAGAGTGTTCTTGCTGGGGTTGCTCAACATGCTCAGGCTGTTCAGGCTGTTCTTGGACTCGCTCACTTTGGTCTTGGCTTTGCCCAGATTTCCCAGAAATTGTATGAACTTGCCCAGATTGTTCTTGATGTTTTCTGGATTTCCCAGATTTCGAGTGCCCCGATTTCCCACCTTTGGACTTGGATTTCTTGGATATGGTTGGAATCTCAATGTTTTGGTTAGATTCGTGTGAACCGGCCATTTTGTGTAGGTTTAGTGTTTGTATGAGATGAAATGCGAAGAGAAAGATGAAGAAGATGAAGAACAAGATGAAAAACAGATGAATGTATGCAGAGAGTTTGGGTGAGAAAGTGAAAAGTGAAAAGGCAAAGTGACTGTTGGTTATTTATATAGAGTTACAATGGATGCAATGCTCAGAATGGCTTTTCATGAAAGCATGCGTTTGTTCATTGGGTAACGTAAACATTTAATTGGAACGGCGCACCTTTTGACATGTGTCACTTTGCTTTGTCAGAGGAGGCACAATTTTTGATGAGAAGATGAAACGTTTTCTGAAGTGACGTGTCCCTTTGTTTAGGCACTGGAACTCCCGCTCACTTTGACTCAACACTCAGCGCCAGCAAACGATCATCCGGAAGTGGTTTTGCTTCCGGTTGGGCTTAACTTAAGATTTAACATTGTGAGGGACCTGCAAAACAAAAGATTGGCACTTCGATGCACAAGTTAGCACAGTTTGCAGGTTTTAACAATTAAGCACAGATGTTTTCTGAAGATTAAACTTCATTTTAACATTCCCAAATTTCCCTTTATAAGGATAAATTGATCAACCCTCAGTGGTTGTTTGGTAGCTATGTCTGTAGTTGAGAAACCTTTCTTGCACATGCTTCCGGAAGTGTGTCCGCTTCCGGATGTGAGGGTCTTTAAATTTAACATTGACAGCCCTTATCTTCCATACTAGGGGGCCTTTTCACTAGGGGACCTGCAGGTGCTAGCGGAAGCATATGCGCTTGCGGATGGTCAGTGGATAAACTTAAGATTTAACATTAGTACACATGCTGAGGACATTCCAAGTCACAAACTTATGTTAATCAGCTCAATATAATAATCTCAAGGAAACGTGCTTGCTTGTTGGTTTGGTAAAACAGGAGTATCAATAATGTGAAAACAAACTTTGAAATTTAGTTCACAATTTCTCAGTTTCACTTATCAAGTCATTAACTCTATTCATACTCTCTTGGATAAATATCAATGTGATAGCACAGGGAGTATCAAACAGATTGCATATTTTCAGAGTTTCATACACAGTTATAGTTCAACAAATATGCCTTAACGATGTTCATGTTATATTATGAAGACATGTGAAATGTAAGCACAATGAAATTCTAAAACCTTCAATGTCCACACAATAGTTTGGCTTTAAGAATGAATCAAGTTTACAAAAAACAGCCAAATTCTCAGCATATGATCACAAGGATAATTTTCAAATCTTAGCTCAAGTTCTTTCAAATATGCTTAATATGATCTCATTATTCTTAGGATATCAACAAGCTTTAACTTAATCCAGATTGTACTAGGCTTGTGATAACGTGCCAGGATATAAGGCTTTTAGTGGGTAGAGATTCTTAAGAGTTCTTTCCAGCCTAGTTATCTACACTCACTTAGACTTCTATCCTATTGGCACTTGCTCTTGGATTTATCAAATTTTGCAGTAATTAATTCAAGGCATTTCCTAAGATTCCTAACGTATGTCCGACAAGGGAAACTATCCATTAAAATGCACAACAGAAGGAGTAATGGAAAGAAATGCTCATATAAGATTGGCGAGATTTCCTCAAGATTTAATTCAGAACAGCCATTTCTTCTCATCTTGATAAAGAGCATTCTCGTTGACGCTCTCTCTTATACCTCCACATTGTTCAAGATTTTATAATTTGTCAACATACTTAACCACAGACTTGAACTGAGATCATTAGTAGATGGAACCGTAAGGTGTGATTAAAAATTATTGCTCGAGTTCACAGCTAGTCAGTTTATAGCTAAGAATATTTAAGATCAGTTTGTATTAAAAAAAAACTTTCAAAAATCACAATGAATGCATAAGCTATTTTCTTTTGTGAATGAGCCTTTTCAAGGAGAAATGAATTGATATGCACGAATATTATAAACCCCACAAAAAAAAAGGATTTGATATGATTTGATCATTTTCAAAAAGATCACCACAGGTTGAAAATCATACCAGTATTACTATATTTTTCTCATTCATTCCATAGAGCAGTTTGAAGTTTGTCTTAAGATACATAAATGTCAATTGCCGATGAAATGAGTAAACATGCATTCATTACCCAATTAATCATTTAAATAAGAGAAGGGGTAAGAATGACATCACCAAGGCTACATTTGCGTCAAGTAGTAGCTTGCTTGATTTTGATAGGCGGTGCTTGATCTTTTCTATTTCAAGAGTAGTAGCACCAGGTGCCTATCATGAAGAACATCTTATTTAGATTTGACTCATTGCCCAGACCAGGTACGGTCTTGAATATTGTTGTTCTTTTGGATCTCCTTTCCTACAAAATACCAAGTAATTCCCTTTTCCATTTCTCAGTCTCCAAACTTGGATCTGACAGGTCAGTGTGTAGGAAGTGTAAAGTCCACATGCACTTGAGTCATTAATTATGCTTATGCCATTTAGAATCAACTATGACTATATGCACATGGTTTTGATCATGACAGCCAGACAGCATGTAGGTTATGAACATTGTGAATTTCTTTGAGCTTTCTTCTCTTAAGAAAATAATGTTCATATTTATGATGCTTGATGTAAAATCTCAATAATCCCATCTAACACTTGCATAAGAGATTTTACTTTCGCATGCTTTGACTCTAAGTGATTCCTTGCTTACCCAAGGAGATCTTCTATACTTATCCTTGATTTGAATCACTGTCTTATGAGAGACAGAGTTCATAGGTTTTCTCCATGTTGATCGAGGAGTCCTCTCTCTCTTGTTCTTCTCAGGATTGTTGAGTGGGACTTTGTGATAGCTCATCCTTGAGACAGAACCTTTGCTCCTTGTGGTAGTGCACTGCTTCTTATGATTGGACCAGGTGGTTGCAGCAGTGACATCACCACAAGTTCTCTTCTTTGGGGCAAGAGGAACTTTTGATCTTTCCTGCACAAGTAAGGCACTGGAAGGAAGTTTTGGTACCCATTTGTACTTGGGTCCTACATGGTTAGTGCTGGACCTTACTTGTCCTTTAGAGATCCATACAAATTTATTTCTCACATGTAAATTTTTTCTAAGACTGCATGTGTGAGAGATATGACCTGATCTACCACAGTAATGACAGATAATGGAATGATATTCAGAATGGGATTTCCTATCATTATCTTGTTGGTCAATTTTGTTTTCAAAGACTCTCTTTTCTTTTAAAACAACTCTTGAAGTTTCAGAGCCTTTTGAAAACATTTCTTGTCCCTTCGATAGGGGTTCACAATTGGAACAATGTTCGGAGCATGTTGGAGCTTCCGCTCTCGGTTGGGAACTAGCTATTGATAGCTGTTCTTCTATGGATGGAACATTGGAAACCTTGGATGTAGAAGAAGCAATGAATTCCTCTAGTTTCCTGTTCTTTTTCCTTAAGTCTAGAACTTCTTTTGCAAGCTTACAGAATTCAATATGTAACTCATTATATGCGTCTTGCAATTCAGAAGGTTCAAGTTCAGATACCTCATTCTCCTCAGCTTCTGAATCTAGGCAGAGATCAACACTCTCTTCACTGCCGCTGGCTTGCTCAATATCAGTTTCCTGTAGCTCACCACCAGTTGATCCACAAGGGGCACAAAAGGAGCTTTGGACAGCTTTACTGGTAAGGGAATGATCAGAAGCATATATAGCATCAAGAGTGTTCCAAATATCTCTAGCATTAGAGCAATGTTTAATTTTCTGGAAATCACTGTCAGTTAAGCTTTTATACAAAATTTGCATTGCTCTAATGTTCAAGTAAAATAAATTTTTCTCCTCTTCAGTCCAGTTTACTTTTGGTTTGAAATCAGAATCATTTTCAAAGACATCCCACATTTTGAAACTCGAGTATAACACAAAACTTTTCATCCTTGCCTTCCATAAGTAAAAATCAGTATTTTCTAACAAGGGTGGGGTAGTATGATCACAACCTTCAAAACACATTTTATATCCCAAGTCAGCCTAGGTCTTTGCACTTGAGATCGTTGGATCCTTTAAACAAGTGACCTTGCTCTGATACCAAATGAAATGTGTGGCTGTCACCCAAGAGGGGGGGTGAATTGGGTGACAGAATAAAACTTATTAAAAATTCTCCCTCTTTAAAACATTACTCCTTGTGCTTGATGAGAGTGAAGATGTATTACCCCAAGCACAAGTGAGTATCTAGTGATGTGGTGCTTGATGTGTAGATTAAAACAAACAGAATAAGCACACACAAATTTATCCTGGTTCGGTCACTTCCAGACCTACATCCAGTCCCCAGGCTCCACCTGAGATTTTCAATCTACTAAACTTCTTGTTTGAACCAGGCACAAGAAAGCCTTTACACTTTAGGTTTTACGAGTACGGGTTCACCTAACAACCCACAGGTTTTGCAACGGGCTCACCTGCAAACCTTACAACCACAGGTTTTACAACGGGATCACCTGCAACCTTTCAACCACAAGTTTTGCGGGCTAACTTGCAACCTATGGAGATTTAGAAAAACCTCTAAATGCTCCCCCTCACTTTGGTAAGATAATAAATCTGTTCTTCAAGCACAAGCTTTAGAATAGCCTCTATCAATTAGAGGATTTGATAATATGTTCACTCTATGAACTGATTGTGATAAACACTTAAGTACAAATGAATCTCTCTAAGAATAGATGATGTTACTCACTTAAGTACAAATGAATTACTCTCTAAGAATGTTACAACTCTAAGATCAGAGAGTAGAAGATGAGAGGAATGTAGAATATAATATCTCAGACAATATGCTCTGTTCGTCCAACTACTCTTCTGAATGTCGATGTTCCTTTTATACTCGACCTCAAAACATTCAGGCTTGGGCGGCTGGTTGAATATGTCCGTTTGAATATAGCCGTTAATCCCATGTTACCGTTGAGAAGTACATCTTCATTAATGCTTAGCAGGGTTGACTTGCTTTACTCTGAAAAACAACTCTGACAACTCTGCTCTGACAAAAGCATTCTGAGTATGTGACGTTGACTCTCGTACTCTTGCTGACGGATGATCATCGTTCATCCGGAAGCGGCAATCTTGCTCTGCAAGTGTTAGTCTCTGAATCCCAATGCCAAGAGTATTTGCATTCGGAAGCTCATTTGCATCCGGAAGAAAGACTAAGTTCTGCACATACTTGTTAGACCAACAGAGTAGTATATATAATCAAGTATAGTAAGAGCTATACATGCTGTGGGAAGCTTGTTTGCTATGGGAAGCATTCTTACTTAGACTATGTTCTGACTTATTGTATTGTCTACTGACGCTAAGGAATGTCTATTCCAATAGTCAGCGTAAGTCTCGTTATTTTAGTCTAACTCTTCCTAAGTGACTTAGTGTGTCATTTACTCATGCTATGGGATGTGTAGTATAACAACACATAATCACATGCAGTGGGAGTTCAAATGGTCTAAGGAAGTTTTCTTACATCCGGAAGCACTTTCACATCCGGAAGCACTTCCACTGGACGATGGGTTATGTTCATATTTTACTCACTGTCGCTCAGTGTTATCCATTCCAACAGCCAGCGCTAGTCACTAAGCAATCAGAAGCAAATCTACTGGACGTTGGGTTATGTTCACTGGCGCTCAGTGTTATCTATACCAACACCCAGCGCTAGTCTCAATACAATCGGAAGCAAATCCACATCCGGTTGCATCTTAACTTAGTCTCAAGGTTTTGCACATCTAATGCTCCTAGACTGAGTTATTACTTAGTGGAATACTTGCTGTCGCTGGAGGATGAGATGTTCATCCGTGAGCGCTAGTCTTAGCCCATCCGGAAGTAAATCCACATCCGGTTGTACTCTTACTTGGGGTTCTATATTAACCTAATATTCTCTAAGTGTTTGCCTTGTTCTTTCATATTTTAGTCTTCATCAAAACTTAAGATTCTAACATACTTCACTATACTAATTTGAGTAGATTAACCACCCACTATATAACTTTATATATTAATGTCAAAAGACATTTCCTAATTATAAAGTAAATAGTGTTTAGTGTTGTGAAGATCCACCTAATGGAGAGTTGAACAACTTCATCCATTCAGGACATAAGAAATGCATTCAATTCTCCAACAAATTATGATTTCTCAAATTCCTTTAAGTGATGTGATGATTCACTAACTAAATGTAAATCATACACAAAGTAGAGTCAATGAAGTTAAAAGACTTTTCAATCTCATCCTTTATTAACCCTATGACCCAATTATATGAGACACTCAAAATTTTCCTATACCACATACCTTAAGGAAATATCTCTCATAAAATGTTTGTACAAAATGAGATTTCAAATGTCTTCATAATGATAAGAATATCTCTACTACTACAAACTCCACTAAAACCTTTCTTCATAGGCATGTTGTCTTCTATATGCCTTTTCCTTTTATAGTTTCAGAGTTGGTGTACTAATGATCTCTAATTTGAATCTCATTATTCTCCGTAATTGATTCAAACATTTAATATACAATTTCATGAATTTCAATATCATGGAAATGTATAATAACTCATATTAATGAGATAATAAATTAAAGATACACCGAAAAGTAGTAAAGACATATTATCATAACATTAAATGAGAAATCAACTTATAGTCAGCAAATAAAACAATGACCTTAATGAGAATTCTAAAATTTGTCCTATAACCTAACTCAACCATTGACTTAGTCAAATCCTTATGTACATATGGTAAATGACTCTTAATAGAGATCAATGTCATTCAAATGATATAACATTATCTCATAACAATGCCAATATGTACTGGACTTCTTAATGTCAAGTTGACTTAATTAAAAGAGATTTGCCTCTTTTAAGGCTCAACAATTATCTCTATCCAAAAAAAATTAAAACATAATAATAATAATGCTGCAAAGTCAGAAAAAACATATGCATAAACAACTATATGAGACAATTTAACCATCACACTAAGATGTATGTTTACCAATGTAAATCATACAATCATAAATGTCATATCACTAAGATCTACCCTGTGGGCAAAGAACTTAGCATAGCATAAATTTATGTTCAAACCAATGGTAAAAGTGTATTTATATTCTCTTAGTACCTGTGGGCTACCTAAAGAAATATAAGGCAACTTAACTTTAATCCAATGGAAAAACTAGAGTGCATTTATGTTCCCTTAGTAGCTGTGGGCTACTTAAGGAAATATAACGCAACTTCAAATCAATAGTAAAACTAGAATGCATATATATTCCCTTAGTACCTGTGGTACCTAAGGAAAATATAATGTCATTCTATTCTACCCTAATTAAATATGTAAGTTATAATTTATCTACCCTGTGGACGACAGAGATAAACTATAATAACATATATAATTACAATTGATATTTTGTAATTCTACATGTGAATAAAATAAGCTTGCAATTATAAATATAAATCACTAATATCTCTTCGCAAGTTAAGATATTAGCATAACATATTTATCTTGAAATAGTGAAATTAGAATGCATTTATATTTTTCTAATACATGTGGACTACTTAGAAAATATAAACCAATTCTATTTCACTCAACCTTGCATGCAAATCACAAATATCATGTGCATTTGATAAAAATGCACTAAATCACTTAATGAGAATTTAGAACAATTCATTAAATCAACATTAGTGACTAAACCATTGAAACTCTCTATGTCAACCTAATTAAATATATGGATTATAATTATCTACCATGAGAGTAACCAAATATTTAAGGGTTAAGGTGCATTTTTAGTACTCTAGAATATGACAAAGAGCACCAAACATAATATATAATATTGTGGTCCATTTATGATATCCAAGATTTATTTTCGTTGCTTTTTTAGTAACGACGTTAAATAAGTCAAGTTTGACCGTTAATTGTCAAATTTTGACTGTTAAATGGCGAGGTAAAGAAGCATTTTTAGTACTCTATAATATAGAAAGGAGCACCAAACATAATATACAATACTTTGGTCCATTTGATAAGCAAGAATTATTTTCATTACTTATCTAGTAAATCTTTAGCTAAAACTCAGTTTTGTAATGATGACTCCCCATATTTAGTTGATTTTTAGAAATATTTTTTTGCATTTGGGGAGTCATTAATTAAATAATTAAGAGATTTTGATGTGAATTGAAAATATATTAATTTGAAATATTATTTGGAATTGAAATAGGAAACTTGAAATAATAAAATAAATATTCTAATGGAAAGTTTCATATTAATGAGTTTATGTGATTGAGCTATTGTGATTATTTCCTATTTCCTTCTCTTCATGAATGCAGATTTAATGAAAAAGGAATATGTGCATTCATCATACAAGAAAAGGAAAGAAAAAAAATTTAACATGTAAGGCAAAGACAATATGGTGATGGGCTATTTTATTATATATATACACATGCAACTCATGAGGAAGGGAGGCTGGACACAATTCTTCTAATTTCCTAAAGCCTAAACACACATTCATGAGAAAGAAGAAAAGAAGGAGTGGCGGCAGTGGAGATTATTCGATTATTCATATACAAACAAACTGATGCACGAAGGGAAAGAAAGAAGTTGCACACGCAAGGATTGATCTTCTTCACTCATCATTCATTTGGAGCTGAACGTGAAGCAGGAAAGAGAAGAATCCAAGGGAGGTCCATTGATTATTCCTATTGGGTGTTGATTTAAATGGTCTTTTGCTTTATGATTCTTGGCCTTAATTCTAAATTTGTTGAGATGATATTATTGAGGGAAACCATGTGTGGCTAATTGTTTTTTACAACCTAGAGTACTATGAACTATGAACTTGTTTGTAAGTTAGATATTTTATTTCCCATTATTTAGTTATGTTTAATTTGATATAGTTTATTTAATCTTGCTATTATTGATTAACTGTTTAGTGTTTGATCACCATTAGACATGTTTAGGGAATTTAGAATTGGACTCGAAAGAGAGAATTTTAAATAGACCATGGGATTAAATAGTGTAGGATTGAATTTTTAATCTGATTTGCGACTAGGACAGACATATACCTAGAAGCCCTACATAGTCACATTAGAGCGGTACCGGTATAAATTGGCTTAGTAAATTAGTGCAAGACATTGTGTAATTAAGCTAGGCAAGGATATAGGTGGATCGAAAGACATTTATAAACACTAGTACTCTAGATTAGCTAGTTGAATTAATGCGAAATTAATTTAGTGGGAATAAAATCTAAGAAGCAAATAAGGGATTAGTGGCGCTAGGTTGTTCTTTGACTCGTGAATTTCATCTGTGTGAATATTTTGTTTTATTTTATTTTCTTTGATATTAGGTAATTAAAATCACTTTTGTTACACTCAACTTAAACGAAAGTAGGAGATTTAATTCTAGTTATTGGGATCGACCTTGATTTACCACTGTACTAATTTACGATCCGTACACTTGCGAATATTTTTATCAAAATTTTGGTAGCATCATGTAAGATAAAATCTAATGTGGCATAATGATGTAATATATGTATGTTGAAATGACAATTTAAGGAACATTTAATTTAAGTTTATAACTATGTAATAAGATAGAAGTAAATCTTCTTCTATTACATCATGGAGGCATTAATTCGGGTCGAGCCCGTAGGGCCAACCAGTTTTAACTCAAGACAGAGGAGGGTTATACTTGGGATTTATAGGAAAAATGAGATGTAGGCCTATAAGGGCTAGACCTTAAGGACAAAGGGATTTGTGGGCCAGCATAGATCCATTTTCCCCCTTTTAATTATTTGTTTATGATGGTTTGTTCCTTAACTATTTGTTTAGTTTATGATTATTTACTTTCTTTTTTTATATATATGTAAAATACTAATGTCTTATTTGTTTATACATGCATGATACTAGGATAGTCTATGGATCTTTAGAGCTTTGTAGTGTTTAATTATTTGACACTTAGAATAATATTGTGATTTAGTGTTTTATGGTGTTTAAATATTGTATATTATGTTTGTTGCTCCTTGCTATATTCTAGAGTACAAAAAATGATCCTTTACAATTTTACCCCACGATTTAACGGTCAAAATTTGACATATAACGGTCAAACTTGAATTTTTTAATGTCATTACTAAATAAGCAACGAAAATAATTCTTGGTTATCACAAATGGAACAGAATATTGTATATTATGTTTGATGCACTTTGCGATATTTTAGAGTACTAAAAATGCACCTTAACCGTATATTTAATTACAACAGATGTCTTTAATTACTTAGGTGATGATTAACTTGCTAAAACAAATTAAAATGCATGTGTGTAAGAATGTTGTGCTACTTCTCTACTCCACATGTTCATCACAAGAACATCGTAATTGTGTATAATGAATGTACCGTTCAACATAATTGATATTCTACCTCTATATGTGATAAAATTTGCACACTGCACATGTATAAGGATAGCACATATCATGACATGTATACAAGTCACCAATATCATTTACGTATAAACAAAATTTATATTAGACACAATATTATCAATAAGTACCTTATAATTTAATCAAGTAAATCCTTAATGTGAATAAACTAAAATTATTCACCTCTTATTATGTGCATTTCACTCTTGTTGTGCACAACTTAATGGAGAACTCGACCATTTAATTTAATCAACATAAGTGATTAAACAAAACAAAATAAATTCTCTCACTTTAATTAAATTAAATTACTTATTGGAGTTGATATTTTGAAATCCACATGTGATTGTTTATGCATACACCATAGAGGATGTTGTGGCTGCCCCTCAAAAATGGTATGCTAATCATGGATATCAACTTTGAGCATTTAAATTCTATACATGCACACACTTTAATGAGAATTTAATAGTTTGATCTAATCAACAAAAGTGACTAAATAACCAGATATCAAATTCTCCCACTATTTGGTGCATTCAAAAATATTTAAATAATTAATATTAATCATATTTCACACAAAATAAATTTGCAAAGCAAAAATGCTTAAATAATTGTCCAAACTGAATTATCCTGAATTGGATAATTATATAACAGCCCAAAATTTTTGCAAATTTTCTAAAAGTGAAAATGCCAAAATATTAATTTTCCTCATTTTAAACAATCAAAATAATGCACACAAAAATTTAATGAGAATTATTAAATTAATTTGACCACTATTTAATTTAATAACTTCTCCCTCAAATTTTAGCATCCAAAAAATTATTCAGCGAATTGAACACTATTCCTAAATGCAAACAATTTCAAAATGATGCTAAAATAAACACACATGCTATATATATTTCATGGATAATTAAAATATTTACCAAAAGTCCATATATTTGGCTCTATATATTTTTATGGAATTAAACATAATAGCTTAACAATTAAAATTGAAAAGAATTCAAATACATTTCCAGAAAAACATGGGTCAAAACCGTAATTTTACAGGCCACAAAACACATTCGAAAACAAATTATGGGCCAATTCTGTAATTTTCGCCCAGAAATGCATTTGAACCTTGAACCGGTGTTTAACACCCAACCCGACCGAACCGAAAAAGAGACTGGTTCAACGTCATCTCCTTCCTCCCTGCTCGTCGACGAGTCATCCAGCCACCATGACCGGCATCCTGGACCTCGATTCCGGCACCGTTAAGGTTGGAAAAACTCGGGTCAATTTCGAAATTTCACGAAAAAATCATATTTGTCGATTTTCCTTAATGATTCGACATCAAAATCGAAGCTTTTCACCAACAAAAACTTCCTAAAAATGAAATATCGAAACCTTCATGACTGGTCGGGAACCTTATGCTTTATGGGTCAATGTATGGAAATAACAAACAGACCCTTATTTCCCAGAAACCACCAGAAATGATATGTTCTTCAGTGGGATAAAATTGTTCCTCAATGATTATGCATGAAAACTTGAAACTTTTCATCCAAAAATTTTCCAGAAATGGAAAAGTCAAAAAGTTCAAGACTGGCCGGGAAAAAACAATTTCTCTCGTAGGTACATGATAAACGAAATGCAAAAGATACATACATATATATATATATATATATATATATATATAGATAGATAGATAGATAGATAGATAGATAGAGACACACACATAATCAATGAACAAGCAACAGATTCTTAAAATGAAATTACCAGACAAAAGCAAGGTAGAGAATAAAAAGCAAGGTTTTGACGCCACATGTTGGAGAAATCCTAAACTTAAAGCAAAACATGCATACAGAATTTCTACCAATTAAAGAGTAAACAATGAAAGACTTAAATCATAAATACCTCTCACCATTGTTATTTGATCTGTAAGAAGAATCCATGAACAAGAAGCCTCTCTTGAACCGCCTCCCTTGAACTACATGAGACACAAAGAAAAGAATCAGAAGAATCTTCTGACGGGTAGAGAGACACTGTGATGGTCTGTTTAGGTTGTCTTCTCCAGTAAGGGAACCTCCTATTTATAAACAAATACATTAATGAATATGTCTCTTTACTGATTAGACATGTATATATTGTTTAAAATGTATGACTTATTATTATAACTTTCCATCAAAACTAATAATAATACTATGGTCATAATTATTACCCTAAATCATACTTAATGCATCTAACATGTGGGCCACTTAAGGAGATATTTTAATAACTAGAATATTCACAAAATGTATACTCTAACATATTAAAATATCCAACAAGAAAATGATCATATAATCTTTCCAAATGTGCACCTGGCACTCTATACTATCTATTAAACACTAAAGCAAAAATCCCTATTAGCCAAGACACTGTTCATTAGACGTGTCACTGAATAGGCAGCAATGTGGGTCCCAAATTTTTGCCACATATGCTTTTCTTGAGCCACATGTTCACTGTTCATACAAATCTCCTTTGAGTGGGTCCCAATTTTTTTTGCCACATATGCTTTTCTCAGCCACATGTTCACTCCTTATACAAATCTCTTTCATCTGAAGCTTCTCTTGGAAGACATAAGTAACGTGCACGAGTTGCCATTCACGGGTCTGAGCAATCTGCTCCTGCAGCAGATGGTGAGTCACATTGCCCACTTTCTTCGTTTGTAAGAGGCTGAGGAGTAGGGAGTTTTAAAAAAATCATTAAAAGAAGTTTCCCTTTCAAGTTTCAATACGGCTCTCTCTCTCTCTCTCTCTCTTAATCTCACTATCTTCCGTCTCTCTCTCGATCTCTCTCACTTCTCTGCCTTCCCTTTCCCTAAACCCTAGCTGCCCTTCCCTCACCCACTTCTTTCTCAACAAAGAAGCACTTCATGTTACCAAGAGAGCTAGCATCAAAATATACTTCTCATTCTCGCCGCCATATGGTCTCGCCCAAGCCTTCTCCGAGGCGCCATCCGGAGAGCTAGCATCAAAATATGTTCCATAATATGGTCACGAGACGCCATCTCAAGAGGAAGCATCAAAATATGTTTCAGCACAAGAGTGGCCTAAGTTTGGGTATCTAACAAATCTACCAAATACACAAAAGGATTCATCAAATCTCTTCACAAAATGGTTGAATCAAAGGTTAATCTTCCTTTGTGGTAGGTTCCTTTTTCCATTTGGTTTACGGAACTTACGGTTTGATGCATTTTTTCCACTTCATGTCTACCATGTCTTGGAGTTTCTTATGTTCACAAAATGGTTGAATCAAAGTAAAATTTTTAGAGTTTGGTGTGATTTTTGGATTTCTTATGTTCAGTGTTTATGATGAGATATTTTCTTGTGTTGTTGTTGGTAACTATGTGTTTGTATTTTTGAACTTTTTTTGTGCAGAAAAACAGCTTTGAAACTCGCGGTTTCAAGAATAAAGCTTTTTAAGAATAAGTCGGATGCTCAGGTGAAGCAACTTAAGTGGTAGTGGTTTTGTAGTGGGAAATAGGAATGTTGAGCAAGATATAGGAATGAACTCTGTGGGCGTATTCACCCCCAAGTATAATTAGCTTTGAGTTTATTCATAGAATAAATCATAAGATTCTGATTTTGGAAGGCACAAGTATTTTATTGAAAAGTTCCTCTCCCCTGCCACTGGGGAAAAAATTAATAGAGCTGCCTGTGTTACTTTGTTTGCATTTTGTGAATAGGATATATAATTTAGACAATAGAAATGGTAGGTTTTGACTTTATGAAGCATTAAGTCAATCTTTGGTATCACTGTGTGGGGTATGGCAGTAGGGTACATCTTGAGTATCGTGAAATATATTTCCCCATACATTTTTAATCTTTTACATCTGGTGGTAAGTGTTGATGCAGGCAGGGTATGAGTATATTTCTAAATTTGAGGTGTTGGATGACATGTGTTTTATTTTGATAGTGCTGTTACTTATTGATTCTTTACAATTCCTTTAAAATACTAAGTTGCGTGAGTCATTTGATTTCTTGGTGTTTTTCCCAGTTATCTTATCTGCTCCAAGTTAGAGCAAGCTGTTGATTCTAAGAATATAAATAAGGTAAGAATGAGCACTGTGACTTCAATAAACTTTTATGTATGTATACTTTTTTAAACTTCCTTTCTTTGATTCATTATCTTTATGGTCTAAATTCACCACCTTGGTTATTTGTCTATCCTGAACTATGTTGTCTTCTCATTCTCTTCATTTTCCAAGTGGGTCAATTAATCATTTCTTTAGGGTATAACTACAAATCTTTGTCATTAAAATTGGGAATCTTTGTTGTTAATGATTTTAGTTAGTGGTCCTGTTTTGTTACTCGGAATCACAGTTTCGGGATCATATTCAAAATTATATGTACCATGTAGATACTTGCCCCCTTTTACGAATTATGCTATGTTATTGTTAAACATTTTCTCATCATATAGATAATGTTGCATTTACTTCCAGGTATTCTGCTTTAGAAGTGTGGTAAGCTGCAGTTCCATGTTCAATTAAGCATGTCCGTCTATTGTGATCTTGATGTATTATATTTGCAGTCCAATCCTTCAGGCAGCAGATTGGCTGCCCCTAATAACTGTAAGGATGTTAATGTCTAAGGTTAATTTGTTTCTGTTCCAGTCCAATACATCTGGTTATCGAATTGTCAATATAGTTGTATTTTCTTTACCGTCAATACAATTGTATTTTCTTTATATTGGTTATTATACTTTATATTATTGAATGGTAATATTGGAGCTGTTTTATTTTCAGTTTTGACAATGGTATATGATTCAGAGTACAATGATAAAGTTTCTTTACTATGTATAATATCTGAACAACAAAGAAAGATGAAATATCATTAGACTTCTAATTCTTTTTTGTGAATATAATAAATAAACAAACTTATATCTTTATTTATTGTTGGAAGGGTTGAAAGGTTAAAAGATTTGGATGAAATTGAAGCTTCCAAACAGAATGTAAGTCTCAATAAATAGAACAATATTTTTACCACTGCCTCCTCACCTTTTTGTTGGTGTCTTGTATCTTTGAGGAGTAGAGCTTATTTGCTATTCAGACTTTCGAAATTTAAACTTGATCTTATTTATATGCACTTTTCACTCTTGAAAGTGAAATCTGCGTGTTTCCTGCCACTATTATAAGTCTTAATTGTAGGATCCTTCTTGGCCTAGCTTACTTTTCTGTTTGACACAATTTATCTTCAGAGGATTCTAGAATCAATCGAAGAATGGAGGAAAATTAATTTGGGAGGAGTGAATGGGCAGAATAGTTGAATTTTCCTTTGTTAATGAAGTTGTCTATGCATTTGTTCATTTGTCTATGCACTTCTAATTCTAGGATGGTAAGTTTTATTTGCCTATATGTATAATGTTTCGTTGCCCCTGTCTCTAATAATTTACTCTTGCTTATGCTTGGTGGTGGATGTTGTTGATTAGCGGAGATTCTTAATGAGACTATTCAGTTGGTTGTTGAGGGGGAAATCAGAAGGAAGAAGCCAGGAAGTATTAGGAAATGGTGCACAAAAGAGATTTCCAATATTAGCTCTAGGATGAAGTAGTAGGACAAAGTTGGTGAGAAGAGAGTAAAGAAATGAAGAAACCAAAGTTAATATTCTATTCCCTAACCCATAAAGTGGAATCCAAAGCACTTATTTACAACCTGATGATAATAGAATTTTTAATTTGTTCCAATTTGGGTTTCTTTCAATATGAATGCTGTTAAATAGCCAATCTTTGTGTTTGAAGATCACCTATTTTAAGTTGGTAAAAACAAATTGCCTAATTTAACACTAGGAATGTATTTTATGAAGTCTGTTCTTTTCTAATGAGTTTAATCTACTTGCTGCAGGGTTTGGATGTTATGTAGATGGTAATGGTAATATGAAAAAGAAGCCTCAGGTAGATTAAGCTTATCAGATGTACTTTAATACCAAACTGTACTTCTTTGCTGTCTTATTTCAACTTTCTTCACTGACATGATCTGTCCTTGGAAAGGTGGATTGTAAAGAATGACTGATTTTCTTTATAGTGTATACATGTTTTTTGGTGTGTTCACCTTAAAGGTACAGGGCTCATGGGAAATGATATTTGCAAGATTTTGGCATAGAAAAATCCTCACTCTATTCATTTCTTAAGCATACATGTCAGTATTTATTAATCCAATCAATGGAAAATCAATGTTTGGCAAATCATGGATTGTTAAGGATTATCATGTCATTGTCTTATTCATCTCTTACCATGGAGTTGATAAGTTTCTTCTTGATATGGTCTTTAATAGAAAAACTCTTCCCAAGCATTCATGATATTGGTACACTATTAAGACAACCTTGCAAACCTCAGTTGTAGCTATTATTACCCTGGAACCTTATTTTGTGTAGTAAGAATAACATGCAAGTTACTTGACTATAATCCATTATGTTCTAAGCTAAATAGAAAAACTATTTCTTTTGAATGGATTGCAGAAGATTTGGTGGCTAATTTAACTTGTTAGACATCATCAACTATGACTTTTTGCTTATTTTTTGTTTCTTTTGATCCTTAGCCTTGGCCCTTTTTCATAGTTTTTCCCCCAACCTTTGCGGTTCTTGCATTTCAGGTGAAAAATATGTATCAACATTGTTGGATCATACTTGTAAGTGTATAAATTCTTGCAATATCAACAATTTGATTAACTCATTATGTCATTCTCCCCATGCAACTCATGGGAGTAGGGTTAAGGTGCATTTTTAGTACTCTAGAATATAGCAAAGTGCACTTAACATAATACACAATATTGTGGTCCATTTGTGGTAACCAAGAATTATTTTCGTGGCTTATTTAGTAACGACGTTAAATAAGTTAAGTTTGACCGTTATGTGTCAAATTTTGACCGTTAAATTGTGGGGTAAAGGAGCATTTTCAGTACTCTAAAATATAGAAGGAGCACCAAACATAATATACATTATTTTGGTCCTTTTGTGATAACTAAGAATTATTTTCATTGCTTATCTAGTAATTCGTTATTTAAAACTCGCTTTTCTAATGTGACATAATGATGTGATATATGTAAATTGAAATGACAATTCAACGAACATTATTTTAAGTTTATAACTATGTAATCAGATAGAAGTAACTCTTCTTCTATTACATCATAAGGTCATTAATTTGGGTCAAGCCAGTATGACCAACCCGTTTTAATTTGTGTCGAGCCAGTATGACTAACCCGTTTTAACTCAGTAAGGCCAACCTGTTTAGTTTATGATTCTTTGCTTACATTTTTTATATATGTAAAATACTAATGACTTATTAGTTTATACATTCATGATACTAGGATAGTCTATGGATCTTTATAACTTTGTAGTGTTTAATTATTTGACACTTTGAATAATATTGTGACTTAGTTGTTTATGGTGTTTAAATATTGTAAATTATGATTGATGCCCCTTCTATATTCTAGAGTACTGAAAATGCTCTTTTACCCCACAATTTAACGGTCAAAATTTGACACATAACGGTCAAACTTAACTTATTTAACGTCGTTACTAAATAAGCCACGACAATAATTCTTGGTTACCACAAATGGACCACAATATTGTGTATTATGTTAAGTGCACTTTGCTATATTTTAGAGTACTAAAAATGCACCTTAACCCCATGGGAGTATTACTAATGGAGCTGATAAGTTTTTTCTTGATTCGGTCTTTGATAGAAAATCAAATTCATAAAAATGCTGCATTTAACAGAAAATCTAATTCATAAAAATGCTGCATTTAAGGGAAGACAGTAGAAAAAGCACTCAACTACTATAGTGAGGCAATCAGGAAGCATATTTTCATTTATGTATGGAACTAGAATAGTCAGTTTTCTTAGAGAATTGTAGATTTTAAGAACTTTGCTTTTTCTTTTTTTGGGTTTTGGTTATGAACTGTGTTATTATATTTAAGATTGTGTTTTCAGGTTGATTACTTTGCTTATACACTATGTTGTGTGGAATATATGTTGTTTTTTTTTGTTTGGTTGTTTTTTGTGGTTTTTTTTGTAGTAATATATATTGTCTTTCTTGGATGGTTGTTTTGCCTTTGAGATATCTAAGCCTTGGGTGGATATCTCCATGGGATTTCCAATCCTTTATATATGTTAGTTCTAAGTTTTGTGAGATTTTTTATCTTTTGAACCACCAATTAATTTCTCAATCTAGCAGGAATACATTGATGCTTAGGCTGGAGTTCTCAATCTTGCAGTCAAGTCTCCAATCCATGTCATGAAACCAATTAAAGAACTTGGCAAAGGGGATTCTGTAACAAAGCTTCATTGCTTATGGAAAAACATATTCTCTTCTCAAGATCTTTTATTTTGTTTGTTTATTCTTTGGCTATTTTATCCATCAATTGTACCTAATATATGTTGCATGATTATGGTAAAATAGCCTTTGATATATGTTTCACCTTTAATCCACCCAAATTTAGTTAGTATGTGAATTACATTGACAATTTTATAGAATGTGGAAATGTTATAAGATTACTCTAATGATTTTTCTTATACTGCTCTATCTCACTAATGCTATGTTGGTAGATTAGTAATAATTATAAATAAATCGCGCGAAGCGCGGGAAAAATGTATATAACATCTCACTAATGTTGTGCATGAAAATTTGTTACTTCCTTTAATTTTTGAATTATTTTTACTTTTTCTGATTATTATTTTCCTATGATGTTATTACTTTCGTGATATTTGTATAATGTTATTCTTTTTTTGTTTGAATTGTTGCTTGGAATGTTATCTTTTTTTTTGAACCATTACTTTACTTTGATGATAACCATTTCTTTTAGTTTATTATAATTGTGTATTTTTCGAAAACAAATATCATCATGAAGTCAAATCCAAATATAGGTGAAGCTCCCCGTACAACGCAGGGAGATTTTGCTCGTTTTTTTAAAGGCCCCATATACTTCTTTATGCAAATAGTGCATGTGAACTTAGAGAAATGAGGTAAAAACGACACTTCCGTTAACTGGTACAAACTTTTGGTGGGTGACACACAAAATTTTATTTTTAAATGACTATTTAAAATAAAAAACTCACTACACCCTCTTTCTTTTCTATTATCTCTTTAGTTAACTGTTACTCGTTAAGGTATGCTCCAAGCTTCCATTGAACTAGTTTCAAGATGAAAGAAATGAGGTGGTATATTGGTGCTTGAAAACAAATGATTATTGGCAGGAGCTTAACCTTTTCAGAACTGTGCCAACACATAGCACATGCATGCACTTCAAATAAAGTTGATATTTTTATAAATGAGTAGACACGTTTTCTCATGTCAGTCCATCCAACCTTTTGAGCTATGTTATGGCTTTTGCTACAACATTTTTTGTACCCAAGTGAGTGACGATATCGACAAACCTTTAGTGAAGTTATAATATCCATATGAGGTGACGATGCTTAAGTGTGTGTCCAAGCTCATTGAGTTTGTCAAAATCATCATATTCACCGAAGTTAAGAAGTAAGTGGGGGCTGCGGAATTTGATGGTGAGAGCTATTGTTGTGTGGGTTTTGATTGTCGAAAGTCATGGAATATAATGGAATATAAATAAAAATGTGGGCTCACCAGATTGTGGTTTGTATCAGCTAACAGATGTATATGATCTCAGCTACACATTTGTGAAAGGTATATATTCATTTTCTACATTAACCCTTATTTTTATGTAGGGTTGTTCAAAGTGTATGTCTATACCCCAACTATCCCAGTTCGATACAATACTGTACAAGTTGTTATTTGAAATTCTTGATACAAATTAGCAGCTATCATGAGACTAGGACGAAATTGAAAGCCAGACGGAACTATATATTGTTTGTTAGATATTGCCTTGAATTCAAATATTCTAAGTTTCATCGTGGTCGTCTTGCTTGCTGTTGAATGATTAAATATTTTGTGGACTATTAATGAAGTTAGAAAGAATTAATATGTTAAATGATTACTTTGTTAAATGATTATTATTTTTGTTTATATATATAAGCTAAGTATGCGTGTGAAATTGGAAAAATTACCTGTACTATATTATTAGTTGTCAAAACATACATACATAGTTGACATTATTTTTATTTTTTTATCTGGACTAGTGGGATTTCGTTGTGAAAAAAATGCAACACCAGATTATATATTGTCGTAGGTTTAAATTTCTCTGTCTAGTACTCCCTCCGGTCCTATTTATAAGTCGCCAACCGCCCATATTGTACAAACCAAGGAATGACGGTTAGTAGCGGTTAAATCATTAAATTGGTCTTGTTTTATTTTTCATTTTCATCTCTGCCCTTCCTCACAACCATTAAATGAGTCATAATGAGGCAAACAAAAGTAAATGCAGAGATCTCTTTTTTCAATGACAGGGGCATATTTGGAAAACTTTAACTAATGAGTTAGTTAGTGGTAGTTGGCGACTTATATTAAGGACCAAAATTAAGTGGCGGTTAGCGACTTATAAATGGGACCGGAGGGAGTAAACACTTTCGAATGGAAAATTGTAGATAATAAATTTAACATGTCAGCGAAGGCAATGTTACAAATCACACTGAAAGAAGTTTTTAGCAAACGAATTGAAAAAAAACATAGTTTGGATACCTATCACTGTGACAGTATTCCGAGCCAGAAGTTATATACATTGAACTCTTGGGCTGAAAGGGATCAGAGCAATACTCAATAATCCACTACTAGAAAATAGGCTTTTCACGACCATAATTAACGACTAAAAAGCCAATGTTGGTCGTTGATAAAAAACGCGGTGGCATAACATGTAAATAACTGTCCAGACGGAGATCTTTCACGACCACAGTTGTATATGTGGTCGTGGAAGGGGACCCTTCCACGACCACACTTTAAAACGTGTGGTCGTGGAAGGGTCCCCTTCCACGACCACATTATATATAATGTGGATGAAGATGAACTTTCTGGTAAAGGGGTGCGGGGCATGAAAGTAAAGGGTGTAGAGAGAGTGGAGTTGTTACAGGCACATCTATACATCTTGAATAACATGAAAGAAGTGCAATCTTATTTGGCTGAGCATAAAAGGCTTTTGAAAGAGAATAACCCGAAGAAGAGTGATATGCAGATTTCAAATGAGCATAACAAGTCATTTATTGGTTGGTTCGAGGAGTATGCGCGAAAACAAAAGGATGTGTCTGACACAGTAAGGTTGCTAGCTGTGAAGCCCCAGTTTATTGTTTTTTCATGGGGTGGTTATGAAATAAATGGGTATTCTTTCTCTACTAAGGTCATTGATGGCAAGCGCACCACACAAAACAGCGGGGTGATGGTTGAAGCTGAGGCAACCCATTTTTCTAGCTCTAGGGACAAAAACTCAAAATTGGCTACAACTACATATTATGGGGTTATTGAAGAAATTTGGGAAATCATCTACGCACCGCATTTCAAGGTTCCCATATTTAAATGTAAGTGGGTACATAGTAATGCAGTTGTGATTGAGCGCCAAAGCGGCATGATATCTATTGATCTTAATAGGGTCGGCTACAAGGATGAACCATTTATTCTAGCAAGTCATGCGAAGCAAGTGTTTTATGTTTCAGACCCTACAAATGTTAAGCTTTCCATTGCCTTGCAAAATAGAAATCAAATGGATTGTGCTCTCACAGTAAATGATGGTGATGATGATGAGATACAATTATTAGGCAAAACAACAAGAAGTTTGTTAGATGATGATGATGATGATGACTTATGTGCGGTCAGGAATGATCATACTGAGGGTTTATGGGACATATGGGACGACAACACATAATGTTAGAAAATGTATTGATTATTGTTATTGTTTTTCATTTAATAATCTATCTAATATTATTAATTGTTCTGTGCTAATGTATGTAATTGTTCCTCTTTCACAGGTTATAATGGCAGAAAATGACTCCGATCGCGAGCAAGAGTATTATGAGGAAGCCCCACCACCCCCTGTGAAGAAGAAGAAAAGAGGGCCTACCAAACTTTCGAAAGTGATTGCTCTGACAGTTGAGCATAAGAAGAAAAACCATTTGGAACTAAATGAAAAGAATAGGCCTAAAGGCCCAACTGCAAAACCATTTGCAAGTTATCTTGGAACAGTGGCGAGAAACAGACTTGACATCACAATAAATGAGTGGAAACACATTAATGACGATGTTAAGCAACAATGTTGGTTGGATGTATTGGTATGTACATTCGTATTTTAACTCCATATTTGTGAGATATTGTGGTGACTAATCATATTTGTTTTTTCATTGCAGCAATATTGGGATGTGCCGGATACCAAAGATTTTAAAGAGTTCGTTTGGCGAAAAATTGCAAAAAGGTTTAGTGAATTCAAATATAACATGGCCAAGGACTACATATTCGGGGGGTCTAAAATGGGTGAGGATCCATGTATAGCATATCCCAATATTGAACCAGAGAAATGGAAGGAGTTTGTTAAATATCGGAAGTCTGAAGCATTTAAGGTATATCTGCTATACATGTATAGTTCATTACTTGGTTTTAATTTGTGTACCTGCATTATTAATATTTTATTATTGTGGTACATAGGAGATAAGCAAAAAACAACAAGAGATTCGGGCTAAAAATGAGTATAATCATACCATGTCCCGTGGGGGGTATGATTGGATGACTGATTATGTGGAAGCCGAGCGGCAACAAAAGTGGGAGGAGCAGCCAGAAATCTATGGAAGCTGAGTCATCTTCCACTGTCTTAGAACCTTTACCTGACCTCCAACGCCATGTAACATGGGCAGCGGCCCGGAGGAAGAGACCAACTGGAAAATATACCAGTGACAAGGCTGAAGCGGTGGCAAACCGAATTGTGAGTGCTATATAAATTGTATTTAAACACTTACGTAGGATATTATTGTATCTTAATCAATGTTTGTTCACTTTTGTAACAGAATGAACTGGAGGAGCAATCTTCTCAGGGGTCTTGGACACCGCAGGACCCCAGAATGGACATCCTAGCAACTTCGCTAGGGAGATTAGACAACCCTAGCCGAGTTGTAGGAGTTGCTGGGACAGTTGGGGCAAAGGAATTTTTTGGGCCCAAAAAACGAGTGGTGTCTCGTAGTAAAATGTCCACTGAGGAGCTTGATGCAATGGTGAATGCACGGGTGGACGAACGGATGGACGAACGGGAGAGCCAATGGCAAATGAGGTTTGAATATCTTACATCACAGTTAGAGGCTCTTCAAGCTTCCCAAAGAACAACTTCAACAATGAGTGAGCCAAGTGCACCTGATCCTCTTGATAACTACCACGAGGAGTGCTACTTACATCTGGACGAGCCTTGCCTACTCCCTGTTGCTAAGGCTCTCAAGTACCCAAATCAAACCACCATTCATAACAGGTCTATCCGGGATGATCAAGTAAAAGTGACAGTCATTTCCGTGATAAAGGGCCAAGAAATGACATGTGTTCCATTCTGTACTAAAGAGATCACAACTTTAGGGCAAGCAATGAAGGGCTTTATTGTTTGGCCTAAAAGGCTTGTGTTCGATACTGCTCAAGAAGCTCAACCACCAATTCTTCTCCCACAGGTACTAAAGTTGTCTATGAATTGACATTTATTAACAATGTTATTGATATATGTGTGTAAAGTTGATGTGTTTCTTATTTTCAGAATTTTAACGGTGAGAAGTACCCATATCTGAATCTGCTGTGGACGATGCAACCAGGATTTGAGCGTAATCTTTTAATACCTGCTGGAGTCGTCAATCCACTAGTAGAGGAGAAGATTTGGTTGCAAGGTTCTCGAGACATTAAGGAGTTCTTGATGATGGAAGAGCTTGAGCAAAGCTGGCTTGATTTGGCCGTATGGTAAGTGTGTCATATTTTTATCAATATAGTTGAATATTGTAATGAGTCTTTAAGTTCTAATCCATTTCGCCATGTCTAATAGGTGCTGTCACAATTTATGCCAAAGAACCCAAAGGAAAAGTTTTGCCGGTTTCTATGCCCTTCTAGACTGGCTTATGATGAAAACGCCTTGAAAATACTTAAAAGGAGTAAGAAAACTCATTTTTGGGAAATGCAATCTTACGTCGAGCTGCAGATGGGCCTTGATTGCAGCACTCTTTATTTCGCCCCCGTTTTGAATTGGTAATGAATTATCATTTACACAATATTAAATGTTATGTCTTAGTTTAATTAACATTTTTTTCACGTATATCTTTCAGTGGACATTGGACTCTGGCTATACTTTGCCCGAAAGAGTTCAGGATTTTTTGGTTTGACTCTTTAGAGGGATTTAGAGTAAAGGTGCAAAACTAGCCACCGTAAATTTCCAAATGGACAACTTTGGCACCCGTAAATTGGATGGTGCAAAACTATACATTATAAATCAAAATGGGACAAATTTAGCCACGTCGTTAAGTTGAAGCTAACAGACGTTTTGATTTAATGAAGGTGGGCCCCACGCCAACACAAACGTCTGTTAGCTTCAACTTAACGGCGTGGCTAAATTTGTCCCATTTTGATTTATAATGTACGGTTTTGCACCATCCAATTTACGGGTGCCAAAGTTGTCCATTCCAAAATTTACGGTGGCTAGTTTTGCCCCTTCACCCAGGGATTTATTAGCGACGATCACAGAAAAGTCTTCCACAAGTAAGTTTCTCTTTTTTTTTACTTTTATGGTTGATAATAATATATCTTTATACTATATATAACATTATTTTTATGATTTTGTCTCTTTTGAAGAGGAATATTAAAATGGCATGATGCTCAAGGTACTGATTATTACACAGCTAGTCAGACTTCGATTCATGTTATAAAAGTAAAGGTAAAAGCAATTTTTATATTCATTTTCATTTATATTGCTTTTAGCCATACCCGAACTACCATGATATTGCTGATATTGTCTGTGATTTATCAGTGTCCAAGACAGCGGGGCTCTGTAGAGTGCGGATATTATGTCTGCAAATACATGCTGGATATTGTATATCAAGATCAAATTAAGCAAGGGAGGAAATTCCAAAAGGTATGCACGCTTCTAACATATATCTCCAAGAAAATAGTGATTTCTAATTGTAAGTGGTACTTTCCTTGTCTTTTTTAATATTGTTTAATTATGTTGCAGCTTTTGGAGGGACTTTATGGACTTAGTACTGACTCGTTTAAACAAGATGAGGATATTGACTTTGTACGAAACGCACGTGCAGAATTTTTAATCACTATGTGAGGCAGAAATTGTGTAACATCCTGAAAATTTAATACAGGATTATAGAGTGTTTTGAGAAATAATAAATGGAGAAATTGAGAATTTTGGAATTTTTAGGAATTTTTAGGGATATTTTGGAAAATTTGAGTAATAAATGTGCAGCTAATAAATTAAGCAAAGGAAGAATTTGAAATATATGGGTAGGGTGGAATCCAAAATATTATGAAGGTTAAGAAGATTGGAGACTGATTTTAGTAATTTTGAATTAAAAGAGTGCACTATGGTAAATTTAGACTACAAATTAAAGAGGAACCACCCTTATTTCATCAACCAAACGCGCCCTTCTCCCATTTCATTAACAAAAAGTCACGGCCCCTCTCTCTTTTCTGCGCGAGTCATCTCCTTCCCCACCACCATTGTTGATTTTTTTTCCTTTCACTCTCAAACTCTCTCTTTTCGGCCTTCCCTCTCCAAGAGCTCAATGTTTTCGTGTTTCTCATTTCTCTACTCCCCGGATCCGTGAAAACCGAACTCAATCTGTGGCTGGGTGTGGGGCGTCGGCCTTTGGCTTCTTACGGCGGCGGCGCGGTTCGTTTTTCCGGCGAAGGCCGCGGTGAGAGGTAAAGGTTTGATTTTTCTTGGATTTCTTGAATGGGTCTTCTATTTTCCAATGTTTTGCGCCATTTTCCTTAGCTTCCTCTCTGTTTTTGCTCGGCCAGCCTCAAAGGAGTATTTTCCGGCGAGTTGTGCGGCGGCCAGCGGCGGTTGCACTCCTCCCCTTCCATTCTTGGACCTTGTAAGCCTTTAGCCTCTTGTGAAGTTGATTTTTCACATAAAGCTTCCTCTTTTAAGTTAGGGTTTGTCCATGAATAAACTTTTGGAGCTCAAAATGTGAAATTACGTTTTGTGTAAGTGGGAAATTGAGTATTCTTGAAAGTATTTAAGTTGTTTGAAGGTGAAAAATTAATTTGAGTATATGATTGGGCATTGTTGGACTCTTTGAGTTTAGGATTTGTTAATGAGAAATATTTTAAATGGACTAGTGGTTGGATAATGTTTGTTAAAAGGGTTTATTGATGTTGAAAGGTTGATTTGGTTTGGAGTGGTGTTTATGAGGGAAGTTGGTAGTTAAAGAATTGGTTAAAAAGGAGTTTTGGTTATGTAAAATGTAGTGAATGGTGGTGAAGTATTTTGGATGTTAGGATGCCATTGGAAATGCTAAAGGAATATTAATAAAGTGGTTTTTGAATGGATGAATGTTTTTGGTGATTTTGTAAGAATTGAGAAAATGATAATGTTTGATAATTTAGGAGTTATCAATGAATGGGTAAGAGGATTATGGTGGTTTAAAGGTTATAAAATTAGTGTTGATAGTGGAAGTAAATTTCTTCTTCAAGAAGTATTTTGATATCAATGAAAAGTGAGCTAAAATCATTTACACAATACATTGACCAATTGTGGTGCATTGTATGGTTGTAGACGGAGGTGGTTTGAACGGAGTTGACAAGACGTGTTAGCTTCGATGGTTTATCGTTATTGATCGTGAACAGGTAATCATACTTACTTCACTATAACATTGAACGTGTTGTAGTTGATGGTTTTGTATGTATGTTATATATATTTACCTACATAAATGTTCCACTGGTAGTTTCATATAAAATAGGCTATTGGGTACCTTTCAACTACAACTAGTTTTATATAAACATATCTTTTATATTATATAAAATATGTTATCATGCTCTGTCCGGTGGTGATGGTATTGTGGATCTTATGGTGATGGCAAGATGTGAGAGGGTGAGTTGTTAGGAAAGTTAAAGACATAGGAATTTTGGTTCGTGGAAGATTAAAGTTGAGGAATGTATTGTGCTGTGAACGAGGTATTGACGAATCACTATGATTAGTATTGCATGACACTGATACAGGTACCATTGCGCAATGTTAACCGTTTGATAGGCCAATCAGCGGTTATTCGTACGGAGCTTTCTGATTGGAGACAGGGGCCATTGGTTAACAGATTGGAGACTGTGACCAGCAGTCTTATGATTGGAGACAGGGACTGCGCTCTTTCTGATTGGAGACAGATCGAGGTTTCCCTCTCATGGGGCTACCAGAGAGGGAATTTGCCCCTCGTCATTCAGAGGGGCACAGTGTCAATTCATGTAGAATATTTAGAGCTCGAACGTAGTGCCTCCAGAATGGCATGAGTAGAGCATTAGAATGGTATGTGTACATAAACTGAGGATTGGATTAGAAGAAGCTTGAATGATAAAAACTTATATATATATACTCGTATAGATCACTGAATTTTAGAACCGTGGTATTCTTTAGCTGCTCAACTATTACATATTTTGCTGTTATAATGAATTAAGTAATGATTATTGAGACAAATTGTCTCACACCATGTTTGGTGATATTTTTGCAGGTGATCATGACGAGACACAGAGGACGGGGAAGGGGAAGGGGTCGTCCGGCCCTCACTGAGGATGTGAGTTAGCCGGGGGTATATTTTGGGGAGATATATTGTCACCATTAGAATGCATACGCTTCCGCATCTATTGTGTGTAATGTAATTATAATAGTGATAATGTCATAACTTGAATTCTGTATTGTTTTGTGATTATGCATAGCAGGTATACTGTTACTACCCCTGTTATGTATGGATACATGTGAATGGAGTATTTACTCTAGGCAAGTAGAAGTTGTTATGTTAGAAGTTCCTACCATCTGGATATATCAGATGTGATTTTTGGGTGTATAGTTAAGTGATTATGGACGATGTTGTAGGTACATAGTGATAATCATGTTATGGAAAGTCCTTTTTCCTAACATGGTTATACTATGTTGTGATATCTTTTGTGTATGAATATTACTTTATATAACCATGTTAGATGGGCCCCTCTCTGGCATGGTTTTTCTTCTTTTGTGCTAGGTGAAGTTCCTTATTCTAACTATGTTAGATGATCTCATACTAACATGGTTAGACAATTGTTATGTTGATAGGTGTATGATTGGTGAAATATGATATTGGTTCCTATACTAACTATGTTAGGAATTTCTTTTCTAACATAGTTAGATGTTTGTCAAGTAGGTTAAATATTATTCAGGTTAATTCTTTTTCTAACCATGTTAGGTAAATCTTTTACTAACATGGTTAGGGCATTTAGTTTAAATGATTCTAGTATATTTAATATAAAAGGTGATTTAGTAGGTTAATGTGTTGTAGTTAAGTATGTATGTTACAAATTGTATGGGCTTAGATTGTTGTAGCTGAATTTTGAACTTATAGTAGTAAGACAAAGATATAAAACTTAGATTATGTCTTTTGTATTTTGTTGTCTAAGTAAGGTAATATTTATGCATGATACGTTTTTGCAATTGAGCTAGTATTCTGTATTGTATATATGATTTATGGTGCTGTATTGAAAGTGGTTTGTAAATTGATCTGCAAGGGTGCAGATGGCTAAACAATGCAGTCCCTAAATATATAAAAAAAAAAAGAGCAAACTTTCAACGACCACAATTGGGAAATTGTGGTCGTGATAGGGGAGACCTATCACGACCACAATTTTCCAATGGTGGTCGTGAAAGCCTCCTGGGAGGCTTTCACGACCACAATTTACCAATTGTGGTCGTGATAGGTTATACCTATCACGACCACAATTGGTAAAGCGTGGTCGTGAAAAGCCTCCTTGGAGGCTTTCACGACCACACTTTATTAAAGTGTGGTCGTGAAAGCCTCTTAGGAGGCACCTAGACTAGGTGCCTCCTAAGAGGCTTTCACGACCACAGTTTAATAAAGTGTGGTCGTGATAGGTCCTATCTATCACGACCACAAATATGTGGTCGTGAAAAACACACTTTTTTACGATGCGGGATTCCACGACCACCTATTTCTGGTCGTGAAAAGCCCAATATTGTGGTCGTGAAAGACCTTATTTCCAGTAGTGATCCTAACTCCATGATGTCTCATTTGTCTCCCAAATGGATTCATTGATCCACACTCCAATTATATCTATATCTCAAGGAAATTTCTTTTTTTTTTATAAATGACAATTCATTAAAACGAGTACAACGATAAAATTTTAAATATAAAAAGAGAAGGAGAATAAAAAGCTAAGTGCTCCATCTCAAGGAAATTTCCTGAGTTCTCTATAATGAGGTTTTACTATTGTTTAGGCATCAAATATAAAATGATTACTTGGTGAAAAAATACAGGACTCGATCGACTTCATCTCATGAGTTGGTTGCTTTTTTTTGCCAATCTCATGAGTTGGTTGCTACTTGCTAGTGAACATCTAATAGGAAAATGATGTGGGCCCCTACTCATTAATGCAAAACCGCTACCTAGCCGGGTCCAGATTCTCTCCATATCCTCCCTCTCCTTTTCTCTCCTTTTCCCTTTCATAAGCCATTTGATAAAAAATCTAAAGTTTCAAATTTAATAATTTTATAATAATAATGTAATTATAATAATATTTTAAAATGTAATAAATAAACTTAATCTGTCAAAATTTTATGTAAACTGTCCAAAATTGTAGTAAACTGTCCAGAACTGTAGATTACTATTATAAATTTTAATTTATTTGTAATATTGTCATGAATTATTCACACCAGATTTTGACAGATTAAAATTAATTTATTAGATTTTTAAGTGTGTTGATAATTATATTCATTTTTGTAAAAATATTAACCATTGGATCAAAGATCCAATGGTGTCAAAAGGAAAAGGGGGGAAAAGGAGAGAGAGGGATGAGGAGAAAATCCGCTCCCCTACCTAGCTACTTCTTTTTCAAACCATTTACTACGTACTATTTCCATTAGTTTTATTTTTCGTTTTGACTAATGGTCACTTATATATACCCAGAAGTTGATTGAAGCTTAACAATGTACTTACATACTCAAGAATCCCTGCACAATCTCCCCTTTGTGCTTCTCCTGCCACTAGTCCATGGTTGAAGCTTACTGTACTTTCCACACCCGAGGGACTTATAAATTTTTAATATAAATAAAATAGTGTCCTTAAAAATATTCTGTGGAGATAATATTAATTTAACTCATCTACAATAATAGAGCTAAAGAAAGGCAAATAAAAGACATTGACATGGAAGCATTTTAATCATATATACAATAGTAAGGAAATTACGTACTGTTTATAATCCACGAATTATGAAAAGGTTTGGAAAAGGCAAGCATTTCTTCCAAGATAACAATTAGTGGAGGATTGGTAGATATCCAAATATGTCAACCTTTATTTGTGAATCTCACGCAAGAAAGTCGAAAACGTCAATTAGGGGCTATAATAATTTGAAATAAAGATAGACCAATTACCACAATCGACACCGTCCAAAAGGTTTGAAAGTAAGGACTACGAAAACACTGTAAAAGGAGAGACGTGAGGGACTCACTTTATGCGCTTATCACAGCTTTATTATGATTAAACATTTTTGGGCGAAGGGGCAAAAATAGCCACCGTAATTTTCAAAATGGACAACTTTGGCACCCGTAATTTCGATGGTGCAAAACCGGACATTATAAACCAAAATGGGACAAATCTAACACTCTTAAACATAGGTGTTACGTTTGACCGTTAGTTGACTGAGAATGATGATATGGCATAATGACGTGGCACCATGAGGCATTATGTGTCACCCCCATGCTGATATGTATATGACATGGCAAAAATCCTTCGCCCTACTTATAATCTGATGGGAAAATTAAATATAAGTCCCTGATAAAGAACATAATACTGGAAAAGTTCCAAAAACTTGAAAAATTTCTGAAAGTGTGGACCCCACATTTAATAATAAAAAATTCCTCTCCTCACACCTTCTGTCTCCTCTCCCCTCCTTCTTCCCCACCATCCCCAAACTCACCCGTCGCCCTCTCACCTTCTTTCCGCCGCTGGAATAGAGAATTCCGACAACCCATATAAGCTATTGCTGTACGAACTTCCCACCGCTTTGCAACTCCTCGTCTCCATTTTACCTCTGACCACATATACACCACCAATTTCAATACTCCAAATCCACCCAAATAATAATAATAATAATTAAAAGAAAGAATGAATGAACACATAAGCTGACCTTTTGCTTTTGGGTGAGAAATCACTGTAGCTCTTGGGGGAATTTTTTCCTTTCCTCATGGACTTTGAACAGTGTTGGAGGATGAGGGTGATTATTAAACGTTAATTGGGAGTGATCATTAACATCATTAAAATGTTCAGTGCACTGTGAGGGTGAGGGTAAGAGCCGCCGGCGCCGGGTAAGTTTGGGGTGGTTGGTGAAGAAGGAGGGGAGAGGAGAGAGAAGGTGTGAGGAGAGGAATTTTTTATTATTAAATGTGGGGTCCACACTTTCAGAAGTAATAATTAAAGTGAGATCCCAAGGGACTCTACTTTAATTTTTCAAGTTTTTGGGACTTTTCCAGTATTATGTTCCTTACCAGGGACTTGTATTTAATTTTCCTATCAGATTATAAGTAGGGCGAAGGATTTTTGCCATGTCATATACATATCAGCATGGAGTTGACACATAATGTCTCAGGGTGCCACGTCATTATGCATGCAAACGTCAGCCCCAACAGTGAGTTAAACTATGGCGTTTATAGAAAATGGTGTGAACTTTTGCCTTACAAGAAAGAAGGCAAAAACCGCGGTTAGACCGAGTTGGATGGCCAAGATTAGGGAAGAGGTTGAGGCCGGAAGGCGGGCCAGGCCATAGGCATAGAGGTAGTCGTCGGCCCCTAATAGGACTCCGATGACGGTGGAGCCTATGAAGAGTAGATGAGAGAGAATAAGAGGAAGGGGAAGCCTGATGTGTGGAGCCATGTGGAGAACCACACGCGCCGGCCACCTTGAATGAAGTAGAGGCGTGTTATGAGGGGCCCACCGGTCATGCCTATGCAGAGTATGAGGCAGTTTATGATTAAGAGGGCTCTGTTGTTTCTCTTCCTTAGTTGGTCTGAACTTTCTCCTTTCACTTCTTGCATGTTCTTGTTTGTTTCCATTACACACATTAGTGGCTAGCTAGTTGAAGCATGAAACAAAGTGTTAGGGGGTGTGATATATATAATGTTGATCATTAGTGCAGCTCTTCTGCTGTGTCACGGATTCATATTTGTATGTATTAATAATTATTGTTGGGTAGCCTTTTTTTTCTTCCTTTCCTCCACAATATCTGGTTGCTTTTTTATTTTTCCTTTTTTCCCCATCATTTAATTCCTTTCCCCCTCAATATCTGGTCGCTTTTTTATTCTTCCTTTTTTTCCCATCATTTTAATTTTGTTGGGCTTATCTTTGGATTTTTTGGGGGATGGGTGCACAATAAGGCGTTTAAAGTATGTAAAGGACGGTTAGCCACTGTTACATTTTTTAAAGTATAAATAGGTAAACGTTGATTGAAATAATTTTGTGAAGTTTAAAGGAATACAATAAAATGACTATAAAAAAGCAGTGTTTTGTAAAAGCTGGATAGGAAGGCAAACTGTAGAGGGCTTCGGGTCACGGTTCGCATGGTTAGATAAGTCAGATTGAAAGTCGAACCAATGACATAATAATTAAAGAAAAATTAACTTACTTTTAAATATATCTTACATATAAACATAGAAATAAATTGTGATCATTCAATCTCTTAATTTTTAACAAGACATCATTGACCAAGAAAAAAATATAGTAAATAGAAACATAGGGAATAAATCAATGTTTTGAATTTGGCTATGGAAAAAGCCGAATAAATAATATTTTTCTAGTAAAATAAACAATAATATATATGACAGTAATATACATTTACGACTAAATAATAAAATAAACAATAATATATATATATATGTTCGCACCGCAAGTGCACGGGTCGCGCCAAGTAATAAAATGATAAGTAGAGATCGTTCCCACGAGGATTGGGATACAAATCCGGTCAAACAAGAGGCTTAATGATTAAATTAAGTTGAGCTAACAATAAAAGTGATTTGATGAGTAAAAACTGATTTCTAAAATTAAAATTGGACAATAATGGCAAATGGCTCTTTTCAAGGATTAATTGGCACCTAGGATTATTTATCCCCCTTGTATCTTGTAACCTTTAATCAACTTCTCTCCTAATTGCTTTTATGTCTATATATGTGTTAACCTAGGGTTCTAAAATACTTGTAAACGCTCCGTCGAGTCAAGAACAAGTGTTTAATTCCATTAATCATGCAATCTCTTGTCACAATTAATAAAACCCAATTTTTAAGTTTCAACCCTAATGTGGCTATGTGAGGCTAATAAGTATATGTCTATCTTATTAACAAAATCATTCATTTGTCATGCAAACTTCAAGTTCTCACACTATTTTACTCAAGTTCTACACTTAACCTAGCTCTCTCAAGTCATAAGTCAAATGAACCAATCAACTAAATGGTGATCAATCACTTAGAGGCATTAGGGCTAGAGTAAAATAAACACACATATATACATTCACAAAAGGATAGGAGTTTTAAAGAGTTACTCCATACAAGGGTTCAAAATAATCCTAGATAAATGAGTTTAGCTACTCATATTCAAATAAAAACTACAACCCCAAAAGGAATCCATAGTCATAAATGCATACAAGTAAAGAGAGATGAAGAGAAAACCAAAAGGAGGGAGCTTTAAGTGTCCTTCAAAGCTTTCAACAATTTCCCAACCTTCAATCTTCAATCTCCAAGCAACCCCAATGCCAAGAGATCCAAGGAAGAGTGTTTTTGTGCCCTAACAATTGCCCAAGTTTCTGTCCAGGTCGAAGAGCTCTCAGGGCCTTGCATTTTTCCACCTTAAATACCTCCAACCTTTCAATTTAACAAAACTATGCGTTTTGCAAATCTGATGAAATTTCGCCCAGGCCACAAAATTTGGCCTAGGCCTTGTGATGTTCGCAAATCTGCTGTTCTTGTCCAGAGAGGTATTTCGCCTAGGCTTTAGAATTTAGCCTAGGCTCTGCAGACCTTCGTGAGTTCCTCTGGTTCCAGGAAGTGATTTCGCCTGGGCTTCATAATTTATCCCAGGCCATGTGACTTGTCTGATTCCTGGAAGCGATTTAGCCTAGGCTTCAGAATTTAGCCCAGGCTCCAAGAAGTTTCTTTTGTCATCCTTCCTAATGCATCTTATCTCCACTTGATGTTTCCCTACTCTTTCAACAAAAAATAATTCTAACACTAAAATTTAATCAAAATATATATATTTGAGCAAGAAAGTGCATTCCAAAATCAAATGCACAAATTATTCATTCTAACCCAAAACATGCACCAATATGCAAATTAGGGCCCAAAAATTAAGTAAACTTACTGAAATGTCATAAATATCTCAGAGTTAACAATATATATATATATATATATATATATATATATATATATATATATATATATATATATATATATATTAAAAGAGGAATAGACAGTTAAAAAATTTGGGATTTGCGATTTACTCTCTTTTTGCAATAAAAAATATTGGATTTGATTTTTTTCCTCACTTTTCTGGTGGTCGAAAAGGGAGTGGCCATTTCTCTCCCAAAACCATTCCGGTTCCTGGCCCGACCGCCGGCTTGAAACGGCGGCTCAACCTGGTTGAACTGCGAAAACGGTTATTCCATATTAGCTGAGCCGCTGTTGTGGGCGAATGATGCCATGCTTTGTCTGATTGGTCGGACCGTTAGGCTCGATCCGCTTTTAATAATTCTGACAAGAAGATATGGTAAATGATAATATGGAGTTATTAAAGTTCATCTATTTGTCTTTCCTAAAATTTGTTATATCAAACTTTCATTCACACACACACACACACACACACACATATATATATATATATATATATATATATATATATATATAATTAACGTCTTTTTATGATATGTTCCGTTGTTTTATCAGAAGCTTGTTATTGAAAATTGAAGTGTTTTTAGTCAAATTTGTAAATGGAAGTTGAATAATTGTGAATAGTTTGATATGGTTTATGTTTTTGGAAAAGTTGTTTGTTTTAAGAAAATATTTGTTCCTTACACTTGACGTTCCTTTGACAGTAATTTTTTCCGTCTAAAATATTTTTGGGAAAATTAATTTGTAGTCCCTCACAAGGGACTTAATAGTAGAAAAGTCTCATAAACTCCACATATTAAAGTAGGGTCCCTAGGGACCTTACTTTAATGTACTTCAAATACAAAAAGACCAAATTGTTCATCTTCTCTACTGATGAACTTGTTATACGTGCGTATGACCTTGTCATTCCTGCCCATGGCCTCGTAAATGCTTGCTCATTAACTTGTCAAATGGTGGCATGACCTTGTTAGAGTTGCCCATAATCTTGTTATACGTGCGCATGAATTCGTCATTCCCTGCCCATGACCTTGTCATGGGGAGGGGCAATCTGGTCTTTTTGTATTTGAAGTATATTAAAATAAGGTCCATAGGGACCCTACTTTAATATGTGGAGTTTATGGGACTTTTCTACTATTAAGTCTCTTCTGAGGGACTACAAATTAATTTTCCCAACATTTTTTATGTAACCTGATAAAAAACTGAGACCATTTTGTATAGTGTGATATGTAAACCTAGCTATGATGTAAAACCTTGAGAAGAAGCGAACAAGTGTCCCCAAATAACATTTCTCACTCGCATGATCACATCACGCCTCAGTGGTCCGTGCATGTATTAGCTTATGCCAAATATCAAAATGCTATGTGTGTGGTTCACTACAAAAAAGGGTACCATATCGGCGTGTTTAACACTGAGCATATTAGCGGTTGTAACCGCGGATATGGCACTACAGCGAGTACAAAAACCGCTGTAATTCAATGTGTGATAAATCACACATTAGCGGGTATATGGGACCGCTGTAGCGTTGGTCAAACCGCCATTTTGCGAAACCACGGAGCACTTGAGCTGTTACACCAACCGCTGAAGTGTTAATCGCGCAATTCAAACATTTGTTAATCGCGCACTTCGGCGGTCCGCTCGACCGCTAATATGTCTTAAAAATCCTGGCGCGAATATTCAAAATTCAAACTTTTTAAAAAATTCAAACTTTTTAGCGCTATTCAAATTTTTTGAAAAATTGATACTTCAGCGGTCAGATCGACCGCGGAAGTGCAAATATCTGTTTTATTAACTAATAAATATTTAATCATCCCATCAGCAGTTCTAACCGCTGATGTGACGAAAATATGATAAAAAATATATATATAATCAAACCCAGTTGCATATGAAGAAAACTGCGATTGTGAGCATATATATACAAGGGTGAGAAAGAAGAAAACTGGGTTTGAGAGCATATATATGTATACAAATGACGAATGTATAAATGAAGTGAGAACAAGTAGTGTAAGTAAATAAATAAAACAAGTGTATATAAAAAAGAGTAGGTAATTAGTAAGAATGAAACAAAAATAATATGAACAACTTACCTAAGCTTACATTATATAATTGAACAATATCCCTGGGCTTGACTGGAAAATTGAAGAAAGGAAGAGCCTGGATGAAAATCAGAGAAAAGGGCGTAGCAGCTTCAGGGAGGGAAAATGAAAAAGATCGAAAATGAAGGAGTGGGTGGTGCTCTATTTATAGGCAGACCGTCCCACATCGGCGGTTCAAACCGCTGTACTGCCCGTGACATCTCCAAACAGCGCTGGTAACCGCCAACGAGTATCAATTAAAATATGATTATTTTGAAATTTATTATCTGCCATTACAGCGGTTGTAACCGCCGTAAAGCCCGTAAGCTATATGATTATTTTAAATTTCATCTTCCCAGGCACAATATATTATCATGTTATTTTTTAAAATAACCGGCATATCCGCGGTTGGAACCGCCGTGATGTGAATTAAAAAATATTAAAACAGCCACACGCTTCCCACGCTCCTCTTGGCCTATATATATGCATACACATATCTTCAATCGGGCATATGCATAATATAAATTCATCTCTATCTCCATTCTCACTCAAATATATCATATATATATATATGGATATCATTGCCACGCTCAACCACCAAATACAAGATCGGTCTCCATCAGTTTTTAGATTTTGCATTTGCGAGGTCGAGTGTGAATGGAGAAATAGCTTGTCCATGTCAAAAATGTAAATTTAAAAGTGGCAAGTTAGAAGTGTTGTGTATGAACACTGCATAATAAGGCAATTCCCACGCAAATACCTTTTTTGGGCGCAGCACGGTGAATATGATTATGTTGCGAATCTTGAAATTGGTTCAAGTTCTCACGTCGGAAGAGAGATTGGTGGCACTAACAACAATGTTGAAGAATACCAGGCAAATGAGAATGTTCAAGATGACGAGATGTTGGCTATTCAGGCAAATGAGAATGTCCAAGAAGAAGATGTGATCGGGCCAGAGTCGTGTATTCTGCAAAATGATATTGCCAAAGACTTTTTCGATCTAATGAAGGATGATGTGCCATTCTATATCGAGGTTAATTAATTTAAAATTTTTCTAGGTTTTGGTATATATATGCATTTTTTATGTTATTATAACATATAATGATATATATATATATATATATATATATATATATATATATATATATATATATTCAAAACAAACATTATATATATATATATAGGTACATATTATTTTTTTTATTTTCTTTAATTTGAAACATGTTTTTCTTGAAAACAGCAGGTTGCACTGATTACACTAAATTATCATTTCTTACAAAACTATATAGAATCAAGTGTAAACGTGGTTTCATTGATGTTGGGATGTCAGATGTTTTTGAACTGTTGTCAGATGCATTTTCAAAAATGCAAGTTCAAATCTCACCTACATTTTATGAGGCAAAGAAAACTATTACAAAGTTGGGGTCAAATTACATTAAAATTGATGCGTGCAAATATGATTGTATGTTGTATTGGGGGCAAGATGCGGAGCTGGACAGATGTAAAAGATGCAACACGCGTCGGTACAAGAAGCAAAAAGAGGATAGCAGTCGGAGCAAGAAATTGTCAAGGAAAAGTATGCGATATTTCCACTCTGAGAGCGATTGCAACGGTTATTTTTGTCGCGTCAAACAGCTGAGCACATGTGTTGGCATCATAGAGAACCCAATAATGATGGGAAGATGAGACATCCTAGGGATGGTGATGCGTGGAAAGCATTCAATAATGAATTCCCGATTTTGCGGGCGAACCTAGAAATGTGAGATTAGGTCTCACTTCTGATGGTTTCAATCCATTTGGCGGTGCAACCAAAAGCACAGCATATGGCCTGTTGTTTTAATACCTTACAACTTGCCTTCGTGGATGTGTATGAAACAAAGTTCATTCATTCTTTCAACAATTATTCCCGGTCCAAAGTCTCCTGGAAATAACATAGACGTTTATCTTCAACCTTTGATAGAGGAGCTGAGAGAACTTTGGACTCACGGTGTAGAAACGTTTGATGCTCAGACCAATTCACTATTAACGCTGCGCGTAGCATTGATGTGGACAATCAGTGATTTCCCCGAGCTTAATATGTTATCGGGTTGGAATACGCACACAGGAATGGCGTGCCCATACTGTAATTTTGATCAAGAACCTCTTTGTTTGATACATAGTAAGAAGTCGTGTTTCATGGGTCATCGACGGTTTCTCCCTCCAGGTCATAGGTTCAAGCGTGAGCGAAATAAATTCAACGGAAAGCAGGAGCGCAGAAACCCGCCCCTTTTGTTGACTGGTGTTGATATCTATGAACAAGTGTGTAATTTGGAGGTTGATTTTGGTTGATTTTGGAAAGGAACTGTCTTCAGATGAAGAAGATGGAGATCGCAATAATGGTGGTCGCAGAAAGCCACGCAAAACTACTGGATCAGCCCAGCAGTGGAAGAAGAGAAGCATATTCTTCGATTTACCTTACTGGAAACATATTGAGTTGCGACACTGTTTGGATGTCATGCACATTGAGAAGAATGTGGGAGAGAATGTGTTGTACACAATTTTGAATGAACCTGGCAAGTCAAAAGATCATCTTGCAGCGAGAAAATATCTTCGAGAAATGAATATATGGTCGGACGCATGGCCGACGAATTCGATAGAATTGCTCCAGCCATATTTACGCTAATGAGATCGAAAAAGCAAATGTTTCTCTCCACACTTAAGGATATTAAAGTTCCAGATGGTTATGCGAGTAATATCTCTAGATATGTGGACATGCCTAATATGAAGATTTCTGGTTTCAAAAGTCATGATTATCACGTCTTCCTCCAACAATTCTTTCCGTTGGCATCTAAACACACGCTCCCGATCGAGGTGACTACAATTTTGGCTGATCTTAGCTATATATTTAGACAGTTGTGTCGGAAAGTGTTGGATAGGGCCGAACTGGATACTTTACAGGAGAAAGTTGTGATCATGCTCTGTCACATGGAGATGATATTTCCTCCTTCTTTTTTCACTTCACAAGTTCACCTCATTGTCCACCTTATCCATGAAGCGCAAATGGGAGGACCAGTGCACTATCGTTGGATGTATCCAATTGAGAGGTGATTTATGTGTTCCCCATTATTTTTTGATGATTATTAATGTGTTCCCCATATTTTAATAATTAATATACTATTATTTGTGGTTGTAGGTGCTTGGGGAAATTTAAGTCTTATGTGAGGAACACTGCCTCACCGGAGGGATGTATAGCAGAGTGTTACATCGGCGACGAGGTCGTGGAATATGTCACACGTTATTTCAATGATATAGAGATGTCCAACAATGATGATAATATGACCAATAATGTGTAGTCACCGTTCCATACATTGTTCCTTGAAGTTGACGGTCAACCAGTCGGAGCAAGTCAGATTTTTTATCTAGACCCGTTCCAAAAGATGCAAGCGCATAGGCATGTATTGACAAGTTATTCTTGTTTAGATACATATCGCGAGTAAGTATTCTATATTTTCAGTTATTTATCTGATGTGTCATCTTGAATTTTTTTGAAATGTTGACCTTGAATAATTATTATTTGATAATTTGATATAGTGAGTACCGAAGACTCATCAGACGATCACATAGAGGTAGACGTCAAGGGGCATCAGCAGCTGTTGTGGATAAGATGGTCCACAGTGAATTTGCGGATTGGTTTAGAAAAACGACGCTTAACAATCCCAATGCAACTCCAGAACTGATAAATTTAGCTCTCGGTCCTCTCGATCATGCTTTAAGATATACGGCTTATAACGTCAAAGGTTTCCACTTCAAAATCGTTGCCTGAGATGGCGGTTCAGCGACGACCCAAAACTCTGGAGTCTTTAGTACATTTGAACAAGAAGTTATGCTAGTGCACAAGACACTGAGATGCATGAGGGAGATATTGCATATTACGGAAAGCTCGTTGACATCTTTGTGCTTGCATATAATGGTCATCGCTCCGTGCCTCTTTTCAAGTGTGATTGGGCAGACACTAGGGGACAGAGAGAAAAAAAGTGGACGATCTTGGAATCACATCGGTCAACTTTTCAAGACTCATCCACACAGGGTCATCTCCAGACGATGAGCCGTATATTCTTGCTGACGAAGCACAACAAGTTTTCTACGTTGCTGATCCTAGACACAAGGACTGGCACATGGTTATTCATGTGTAGCCCCGAGACCTGTACGACATGGGCGAGGAATATGATGCAACAACCGAAACTACTCAGCTCGAAGCCTCGCAGAATCTGGAGAATCTCATTACTGCAGATGATGTGCACATACCTGCTGTTAGGGAGGAAGAAGACAACGAATGATTTATTTCACAATATTACCATGTAATCGGGATTTCTAAATTTCTACTATTTTAATTTGTTGTTAATTATTATTATCAACTATGTTGTTAATTTCTACTATTTTAATTTGTTGTTATTTTAATTTGTTGTTAATCGAGATTTCTATTTACATACATACATACATACATACATACATACATACATACATACATACATACATACATACATACATACATACATACATACATATATATATATATATATATAGATATATATATAGATACATATATATATATATATATATATATATATATATAAATAAAGGATAGAGTTATAATTGAACACACATATATAATATTCATTCCTTTTTAAAAAAGGAAGATAGATTTCATAACATAAAAAAACATAATTAAAGGTAACTAAAAAAACATAAACAAATGTAACTAAAAAAACATAATTCGAGGGGATGCAACGTTCAGAATGCAACGGTCACATGCACTTCGGCGGTTTGAACCGCTGATATGTTATTTTAATATAAAAAACTGCCATTAGGCCTTTTTTTTGTAGTGGTTAAACTTTTTTTGTAGTGGTTCGAACCGTTGAAATTGGCACCCATATCAACGGTTTTTGGGTAACCGCTGAAACGCAAGCGTCCAATTAGGCCTTTTTTTTGTAGTGGTTAAACTTATTTTGAGAAAATAAGCAGCTTATTTTGAATAAGTCAGCTTATATGGGTGGATGACTTTTTTCTATGTTTGGTTGGACTTATTTTTCACCCAGCTTATTTTAAATAAACCAGCTTATTCATAAGTCACTTTTGGTAGTTTATATCAGAAAAAAAACCAACTTATTTTTCTAGCTGACTTAAAAATAAAACAACTTAAAAATAAGTTTCTTTTCAACAAAATGTCATCCAAACATGTTTATAAGTCCAATGGAAAAATAAGTCATTTTTTTCATAGTTCACCCAAACATAAAAATAAGTAAACTTAGAGCTTATTTTCTAACTGACTTCAAAATAAGCTAGTTAAAAAATAAGCTACTTTTTCACAAGTCAAGCCAAACACACGAATATCAATTACGGGTCATGTACAATGTTTGGCCAAACAATGCTATTAATGTCCAGATTTTCATGAGAGATAATAGAGTTAATGAGGATATGTAGGTATAGTGTGGTTGTTATTTTTTATTATATTTAGGACAAAATTAGAGTATTAAATAATTTAGGGTATCAATTACTTTGCGTGTAGATCATTGCTCATACTCAATTTCTGCAATTTCAATATAAATTTAAACCGGTTTATTTTCATACAAATTAAAATTGTAGTTTTGTTTCAAATTCCGTACATAAATAAATTAAAAGGTATGAAAAGTTAATATAGACTATCCCAAATCAATTCTGAAAATTAAAGTTCATATTTCAGTGCTCATGATTATCACTAGAACTGAACTTTTTATATCACAGTCGCATCCCAGTCAAAGTTGAATTTTCCTTGCCCTATTAGCGGTTTTGCTGCTAATAACCAAATAATGATATAGAATTTGGTTAATTTTTGTTTTAAAAATAATTATAAATCTAGTCCAATCAATCTATGATGACATACATACATACATACATACATACATACATACATACATACATACATACATACATACATACATACATACATACATACATACATATTACGTGAAGAGTTAAATATCAACAAACAATTGAAAATGATAATATTCATTCTGGTCAAAAAAATTTCTCATTTTAGCCAATAAACAAAAAATATGTCTCATTTTGGCCTAGGACTATTGGAAATACTCCCTCCGTTGATAAATATAAGATCACTTTGGCTAATTTGGAGAGATAAAGGAAGACTTTCCAATGAATTAGGATTATATGATCTTTCCGAAATACCCCTCACTTAAATTTGAAAGATTGAGGGAGTTATTTACTTGTAAAATGAGTATAGGTGTAATTTGGGCAAAACATGAGAAAAAATATAAAGTGATCTTATATTTAGGAACTTATTCACATTCTCAAAGTGATCTTATATTTATGAATAGAGGGAGTACTAATATACCGTTTATAAATTTAAAAATATTCCTTTCAACTAAATTTTTATAAAGGATATATTAGTATTTAATTTTCCAATAGTTCATTGTATAAAATGAGACCTATTGTTTTTTTAATTAAAATTAGACTTTTTATTGTTTGCTGGCCAAATTAAGACTTTATAAATTGTCTGTTAGCTAGAATAAAAAGTGAAGTGTCTATCTATCAAGTCTCTCTTTAGCCAATAGACATAATCTTTATTGCCGCTATTGTCTATTTTTAAAGTTACCTTTTTTATTCAACTGACGAGGAAAAGCGATGTTATTGTTATCAAAAACAAAAACAAAGAAAAACAATGTTATTGCTTTCCATCACTTCCGAACATTATGTCATATCTTTTTCTTGCACAGATCAAAACATGTTCTTGAATATGAATGCAAATTAAACTGTATAAATGCATATCTATGAAATGCATGTAATATAAATGTATGTCAAATTTTCGTTTAAGTGTCCCGAAGAGATGAAAGAAAAGGAGAAAATTAAGGATCTTTTACATTTGAAACGTTGCTTAAAAAGAAATTGTAACCGGTAGATGATGATGAGTGCTCAAACACATTCTGTTGAGATTGTTACATTCTCCAAAAATAAAAAAGCCAAAGAACATGTGAAATGTTCTTGAAAGAAATTATAACTTCAATCTTACAACTCAGATCCACAAAATAAAAGTACAATCTTACAACAAATTGCAATTTTCTCGAAATTGATTATTTATTATTATTTTATACTACCAATATATATATATATATTATATATATATATATATATATATATAATATATATATATATATATATATATATATATATATATATATATAATAATCTTTAGTATATATTGCCAACAAGCTGAAGCATTATGGAAAATCACACCTCAAAAGCTAACTGTTATTATATTTGGTATCGAATAACTTATAAAGACCTCAATCAAAAGGAAATCACCCAATGTAGAATTTATGACAATAGAAATGACATGAGCTAACATTCCAAATCTTTACTTGTATAGAGTTTTTATGTCATCACTTGGCCAATCATGTCTGATTAGGATGAGTTGCAACCGTTTCGGATTGTGGAGTAGGATTACTTGCCTTATTTTCCTTGAGCTGTTTGTACTCTCCATAAAAGTAAGAAACAAAACCCCAAAGAGAAAGTGCCAGACTAACTCCTTTCTCTGCTGTGAAATTCTCTCTAAAGAATATTACAGCCAGCACTTCAGTAAGCGGCAGACACAAAGCCATGATAATAGCTTGTAGCAACGAAGAGGCACAAAATAGAACACCTATTGCCCCGAGAAAGAATATCTGCCATATGATTGCCGAAAACAGTGCCACCAAATAATAATTCGTCTCCCCTAACCCAAATTCTCTCGCCTCCCTTCCCATCACCTGTAAATGCAGAAAAATCATCAAACTTTCATTCCTAATATATATTTTTATAGAGTAATGCTTTGATAATGATGGGAAAGAAAACATTATTTGAATATATATATATATATATATATATATATATATATATATATATATATATATATATATATATTATAGAGGCACACAAACACACACGCATTGAATAATTAATCATTGAATTGATCCAAGACAAGACATGTGAGATATGATACAACGCAAATAGGGACAATTGCATTGGGTTTTCAAAGAATAGCACTAAAATTAAATAACTTTCAATGAGTTATTAAAAACAATGACAAATGAATATGCAATAATTAACAAGTGAAAAATACCATTAACAAATCATTAGGACTTATTTTATCTATACAATTGTCCCATGTAGATATTACATTAACTGACATATCAAATCTTTCTATATCTATTTTTTCGGTCATATAGATAGAAAACCAACATAAATTTACATGGGCTAATAGTCAGATTTTGCCCTTCAAGTAACCACCAAATACTACAAGGCACCCTAAATTAACAGTGGACACAATTTTACCTTTGAAGTAACTAAAATGATCCAATTTTATCTTCTAGCAAATGTAATGTTGACATGTGTACCATGCATGTCAACATTACATTCGCTAGAGGGGAAAATTGAACCATTTTGATTACTTAAAGGGTAAAATTGTACCCAATATTAATTTAGAGTGCTCAGTAGTCCAACCTAATTACTTAAGAGTAAAATAGAACCATTGCCATTTACACATCTAACACTTAACCAACCTTGAAGTCATTGTTGACGAGCATGCCGATGGTACAGAATATAGTAGAAGTGAAACTCATAACAAGCTGAACCTCTATCACCAAAGAGTAAGTAAAAGGCTTTTTACTCATAGAATACATCCTCTCCAACACCGGTGACAAAAAACTATACAAAGCTGCACACGCCAACGTCATCACAAACCCCATCACATACTGCCTACTAGACACACCTTCAGGCCTATCCCCAGACGAATGTAACGCCAAAACGCCAGCCCCAACAGTGAGCAAAACGATGGCATTTATAGAAAAAGGTGTGAACTTTTGCTTTACAAGAAAGAAAGCAAAAACAGCGGTCAGACCAAGTTGGATGGCCAAGATTAGGGAAGACGTTGAGGCCGGAAGGCGGGCCAGGCCATAGGCATAGAGATATTCGTCGGCCCCTATTAGGACTCCGATGATGGCGGAGCCTATGAAGAGGCGCGTGTCAAGGGTGAAGAAGGGCTTGCGCGTGGTGGTGTAAGAGTAGATGAGAGGGCATAAGAGAATGGGGAAGCCTGATGTGTGGAGCCATGTGGAGAACCACACGCGCCGGCCACCGTGGATGAAGTAGAGTCGTGCTATGAGGGGCCCACCAGTCATTCCTATGCAGAGTATGAGGCAGTTTATGATTAAGAGGACTCTCTTGCTTCTCTTCCATTGTTGCTTTGATCTTGCTCCTTCTTCTTGCGCGTTCTTGTTTGTTTCCATTGCACACATTAGTGGCTAGCTAGTTGATGCTTGGAACTAAGTGTTAGGGCATGTCATATATATATTATATATATATATATATATATATATATATATATATATATTTTATATATGATCAACACTTCTGTTGTATCACTGATTCATATTTGCGTGTGTATCAATAATTATTGTTGGGTAGCCTTTTTCTTTTTTCCTTTCCCGCACAATATATGGTCGCTTTTTTATTTTCCCTTTTTTTCCATCATTTAATTTCTTTTTGGGAGAATTAAGTAGAGGTCTAATAGAAGAAATATAATTAAAGTGCGATCCAATGAGTTGTTATGTGAGGCCAAAAAGTTGTTATTACTATAGCTGTAGAAGTTGTAATTAAAAATCATGAGACCTCACTTTAATTATCTTTTTTCCATGAGACATCTAATTAATTACCGCTAATTTCTTTCCCCCAACATGTCTGGTCGCTTTTTTATTCTTCCTTTTTCCCCATCAATTAATATTTTTTGGGCTTATCTTTGGATTTTTTGGGGATAGGCGCACAAGAACGAGTTTAAATTATATAAAGGACACTTAGCCACTATTACATTTTGAAAGTACAAATAAGTAAACGTTGATTGAAATAATTTTGTGAAGTTTAATGGATTAGACTAAGATAATGTATATTAAAAAACAATGTTGTAAAAGTCAAATTTGAAGGTGAATTTGAGAGGTTATGGGTCACGGTTCACACGGTTGGATCGGTAAAAAAATGATCAAACCGATAGATGTAATAATTAAAAAAATTATCTTTAATTTAAATATACCTTACATATATAAACATATAAACAAATTATAATCGTCTAATCTCTTAATTTTTAAGATCATTGAACAAGAAAATATAATCATTAGAGACTTAGGAAATAAACTAATTTTCTTGTATTTGGCTATGGAAAAAAGCAGAATGAATAATATTTTTTCTAGTAAAACAAACAATAATATGTAAGGAGCACCAAACATAATGTACAACGTTTTGGTCCATTTGTGATAACTAAAAATTATTTTAATTACTTATCTGGTAACCTATTAGTTAGAATTCACTTTCGTAATATAAAAGCATATTTGACATAATGAGGCAATAGAGTTGGGAATGCAGATCAAAAGACCACTATTTTTGAAGTCCGGCTCTAGAGTTATCGGGTCAGTTTAGGCCCTCAAGGCTTTGACCCTTTTTTAAAAAACATTTTTCCAACTATATTTTCAGCCTTCTTTTCCTCAATACGTTTTGACACAACAAAACACTACTACAGAATAACCCCTTTACATGCGCTCATTTTGGCCTTTACATGCGCTTAAAAAACGCTGGCAATGGCCTCGCCGGGAAAGGATTTACATGCGCTTGTAAAAGCGCATGTATATCTATACTTATACATGCGTTTTATCGTCAGAAAAGCGCATGTAAATATATATATACACGCGCTTTTGTAATAAAAGCGCATGTAAATAGATATCTATACACGCGCTTTTGTAATAAAAGCGCATGTAAATATATATATATATATTATATATATATATATATATATATATATATATATATATACACGCGCTTTTGTATTAAAAGCGCATGTAAATATATTTATACACGCGCTTTTGTATTAAAAGCGCATGTAAATATGTATTTATTACATGCGCTTATGAGCTTGCGCCATAAGCGCATGTATAAGTTATTTTTTTTTTTTCATTTATCATAATTCGTTTTCCTGCTTTTTTGCAGTTAAATTGCTACCTGCACAATATAATATACCCAACCAGCCAGAATAACCAAAATCCTTTAACAAGAACTACTTTACATGTAATATAAAAGTCATCCACATATCTCAATCAGAATTTACATCTAATTTGTAGCACCAAAAGTCATCTAATTTGTACCAGCCAAAATACACATCAAAGTTGTACCAACAAAAGACATTTAGATTAAATAACCAACTAGTTCATTTATCAAAAGTGTCATACTCCCACTTCCTCCTTAGATGTATGAAACTCTAAGAAGGATGTAAATTTTGAATAATAGGATGAACAATAGGGAAAACATACTTGCACCACTCTTCAATGAGATCATCCACCTCCTCCATAGATAACTTTGATGATCGACAATCTTCATAATAATGAGTTAATGGACATAATAAACATATTTATGTGACAATTCACTTTAAATAACAAGTCAACAACAATTTTGTAAGTTAAGACTATATATGTCATGTGCAATAATAAACTTACAAATTCAGGCACCTCCAATTGGTCATGTGTTACTATGTCCTTAATAAATTTCATCACATAGTAACCACAATTTAAGTTGTAAAGCTAGCTTTTCCCTGAGTCAAAGTGCCGGTTTTATCAAATATAACGTACTTCACCATCTGAGCTCGTTTTAGGGTCATCTCCTCCTTTGATCAACACCCCATTGTTAGCCCCAACCCCTATAAACAAAATTATACCATTATTTAGTCTTTTCTCAACCATGAGAGAATTAATGGTATTACAGAATTCATTGAAAATAAGAGTAAATATCTATCTTCACAAATTCACTAAGATGATACCAACCTTGAACGTTGCAGCAGCATATGAGGCAATGTTAAGATGTGGAAGTTGTATATAATCAAAAAACTTCCTCATATTGGTGATAGCAAAACATAACTGACAAAAAACCAAAAAGTAATTTGACATGAATCAGAAATGAAAAAGTGAAGTAGAAACTAATGTCAGTTTTTCAAATGCATGGTTAGGTTAAATCAGGTGGTAGCATGTAATCCTATAAAATTAAAGAGGACTTTTTTTGGCCAAATTAAATAGGATATTGGAACAAACCCTCTAACCTAGAAGCATCACTCCGACTTTTCAAATAGAAAATGGAGGTGAATTTTTGTGCACACCCAATTTCCTTGTCACCTCCACTATAATAGCCCACAACACTTTTCTATGATTTAATTCCTTCACTAAGCTCTTCTTCATCATTGAAGGTGTCATTTCACATGAATGGTAGTTTCAAAAGACCTATATAGATAACCTGAGACTACAAAAGCAATAGAAACACAATGGGAAAAAAGTAAAACGTGAAAAACAAAAAAAGGAGCATGGAAAGAGAATGTAAGAAAAAAACCAAAATGCTTCCAGGTGCAATGATATATAAATCAATGTACTGTATCATTAATTTTTTTTTTAAAAAAAACGGACCAGGCTCTAAACAATACTCTAAAATTTAACATGCAACCTTGATCCAAAATAAATTAAACAGACAAAAATGATTATAATAACCAACCAAGTGTTTAGATACTAAATAATGCACAAAAAATGTGTGTGTATTATACTTGGAAAGGAGCAAGATAAGTAATCATGATAACAATTCCTGTGAAAGGTAAGAATGCTAAGTGCTCACCAGTGTCAATGAAACCAACAATTATGTTTGCTTGGTTTCTGGGGAGAACACAAGAACCTCCATAGTTTGATCATCCAGAAGACCCATAAAGTCCGACGAATGAGTAGTATGTAGCCTTCTTTTAGAATTGGGAAACACAGAAACCACTCCAGGCATTTCTATCAATTAATTAAAACATTCATATCATTAATTAATTAATTAAATCTTGAGGCCCACACCACAATACATATAACTAAAACAAGATAAGAAAATGACTATGAATTACTTGAAATCTGAGACGCTTGCTCATCAGTCAGCTTAGCTCCAAACCCTCTAAAACTATGTTTGTAGCTATAAACATGAGAAGCTTCAGCTTCCTCAATGCTGTTCATCATTCCACACAAAAAAAAAGCAAAAAAAATAAAAAATCAAAACCAACCTTCAATTATATTCTTCAGCTACAATATTCTCACTTCCAACATATAAATGCAGAGCATGTAATCTAAATAACTAAATTCAATCTAAAACAAACAAACAAGCCATGAAAATTACCTTCCACTATGAATAGAAGCAAGAATTCGATGATGCTGCTTCATAATTTCTTAATGTTAATGATAAATGATGAACAAGACGGGATTTTGCAGCTAACAAAGTCTGCAGAACTGTGCCACGTTGACATGAAGTTGATTTCTTGATCATCATTTGGTTCCTTGTATATCCATTTGTGAAAATTAACCATGAAAATTAACCCATGCACTACAAATTTGAAAATTAACCCATGCACTACAGATTTGAACCACACCTCAAAAACAATTTTTACTTCCAACTCCACTCTCAAAACTATCCCGTGTTTCAACTAAATCCGATCTTAACAATATCCAAGTAAAGCAAGCACTTCCAGCAAAAACAATTTATATGCATATATGTACGTATTAGTTTATGTATTTAGATTCTAACATGATAGCTTTCACAATATAGCCCCCAACAATCATAACTCAACCAAGTTCTTCTTTTACACATTTTTGCAAACACCTTATATGCATCAAAATTCCAAACATGAAAGAAGAATGAACATAGACACAAAACTTCCCATTTTCTTAAAGCCTCTAGCTTTCTCTATTATTTCATCCTAATCAGCCATAACAGTAGTTGCAGCAAAAACTTTAAAATCACACAAATAAATCACCTTAAACCACCAAACTCGATTCAGACCACAAAATAAGGAAGAAAATCACATTTCACAACTAGTCAAAGAAGACTCTAATAATTAAACATGCTAGACCACTTAGTAACTCCATTGAACTTACGAAATCAGAAATTTAAAGTTTTAAAACCTTAGAAAAACCCAAACATGTCGAATTATTGTACCCAAACTTGGGGTTTTTCAGTCAGATACTAACATACTACCCCAAATCCATCCCTTTATCCTCTAGATTGAAACCTTAATTTTATTTTAATGGGTTATTGTCTATAAAACAGAAACTCCACTCGGCCTCTCTCCCAAAATCACATAAACTGAAAAAAAAAATGGGTATAGAAATATAGAGGAAGATCACCTGAGCTTGATTTCGCCATTACAATCGTGAATGGCCGCTTGCTCCGCCGGAAATCGGTGCTTTTGTCGCCGGAGAGGGAGAGACCGAGAGATAGAAGAGAAAACTCAGTTTTTGCAAGGTGTTCAAGTGAAATGCCGATGATGATCCCAGGATGAGGAAGAGAAATTGATTTTATAAGGAGTTGTCGGGTGAGAGAATGATTGGGTTTGAGTTAGGGTTAGGGTTTTGGGAAGGGAGTTGTTGGGTGAGAGAACGGAGGGTGCTCAAAATGAAGAAGGGATGGGAAGTGCTTGGGGTTACCCTTATTCTTTTAATTAAAAAAGAATCCTATACATGCGTTTTAAGCGCATGTATAGGTTTTCTCTTTACATGCGCTTTATGTAAAGCACATAAAGCGCATGTATATGTTTTATCTTTACATGCGCTTTTACAAAGAGCGCATGTATAGGTTGTTTCTTTACACGCGCTTTCATAAAGCGCATGTATAGGTTGTCTCTGTACATGCGCTTTTACATAAAACGCATGTATAGCATATCAATACCTGCGTTTTTTGTTGAGCGCATGTAAAGGTGCGCTGGTATAGGGACAATCTGTAGTAGTGAAAACAATCATTTAACACATATATTATATCATTAGGTCAGATCAATTTTTATCTTGCAAAAGTGAGTTCTAGCTAACGACTTACTAGATAAGCAACGAAAATTTTTTGGTTATCACAAATAGACCAAAATATTATATATTATTTTGGGTTAAATATCATTCTAGACAACAAATCATTTTCAAAGTATCAATTTGGGCAACGAAATATAAAAGGTCTCTTTCAGGCCAATAACAATAAAAATGACATATCTTAGCCAATAGACCACTTCAAAATACTAAAATACTCTTAACTTAAAGCCCAACTCCAGCCACCGTCCCCGCCACCGGCGGCAGCCTCCTCCGTCCACCCACACACATCTCCCTCCTCTATACCCCGACCACCACTGATCCAAACTCTTCAAATCTAACATCTTCAAAACACTTCAAAGCATCCGACTTTAAAGCATCGCAATATCTGTGGCCGCTTATCCACATGAATTTACCATCGTGGTGGTGGTGGAGGGTGTTGTTGAAGGAGTGGAAGTTGGGCGGCGGAGACTGCGGTGGGAGGAGTGGTGAGCGTGTGAGAGGAACCATTGGGCGTAGAGGTGGAGGAGGAAGACAAAGAGGATGAAGAGGAGGAGAGATATGGTAGATGCTTGCATGATGTTGCTGTTGTTGTTGGAGAAGATGCACTGCAACACTTGCCTAAGGCAAGTCATTGAAAATGACGAGGGAAGATGGTGATGCAGTCAAAAGGAGAAGAAGGACGGATGCTTTGAAGTCGGATGCTTTGAAGTGTTTTGAAGATGAGTGCTTTGAAGTGTTTCGACCAGTGGTGGTGGGGGAGGAGGAGGGAAGTGTGTGTGAGGTGGTGGAGGAGGCTTCCACCGCCGGTGGGGACGGTGGACGGAGTTGGTCTTGTGAGGAGGAAGGAGGAAGTTATTAAATTAAGGGTATTTTGGTATTTTTAAAGTGGACTATTGGTTAAAATGAACCATTTTTATTGTTCATTGGCTAGAATTAGACCTTTTATTATTCGTTGGCCAAATTGATACTTTGAAAATAATTTGTTGGCCAAAATGATATTTAACCCTATTATTTTTTGTGTTTCTTGATATTCTAGAGCACTAACAATATTCCTTACCATTTAACAGTCAAAATTTAACATCTAATTGTCATTCTTAACTTATTATTTAACGTCGTTACTAGATAAACAATGAAAATAATTCTTAGTTATCACAAATGGATCAAGATATTATATATTATATTTGATGCTCCTTGCTATTTTTAGAGAACTAAAAATGCTTCTTTATCCCACCATTTTTTTACAAACCTTTATCCCACCATTTAACAGTCAAAATTTAACATCAAATGGTTAAACTTGAGTTATTTAACGTCGTTACTAGATAATTAATGAAAAATAATTCTTGGTTATCACAAATGGACCAAAATATTGTATATTATGTTTACTGCTCCTTGCAATATTTTAGAGTATTAAAAATGCTCCTTTACCCTAATATATATGACACTAATATATATTTACAATTAATTAATAATATATATTAGAAGAGGAATATATGCTTAAAAAATTTGAGATTTGCGACTTGGTCTCTTTTCTGCAAAATGAAATACTGGGTTTGATTTTTTTCCTCACTTTTTTGGTGGATGAAAGTGAGTCAATCAGTTCTCTCCCAAAAACCATTCTGACTCTCGGCTCGACCGCCGACTTGAAATAGTTCAACAAGGTTGAACTGCAAAAATAATTATTCCATATGAGTCGAGTCATTACGTTGTTGAAGGGGATGATAGTCCGACCGTCTGGCTCAGTCCGGTTTTAATAACACTAACAAAATATAAAAATAGTAAACTCAAATACAAAATTATTGAAGTTCAATAATTAGAGAGTTGATATGTGTTCATGCAAAATAGTAAACACTTAACAAAAGTTGGTAAATATCTGAAAGTCACTGGAAGATATATTAATCATTTACTTTAAATTTTTGAAAGGGCATATTAGTTCATCTATTTGTCTATCTTTTCTAAAATTTATTGTATCAAAGTGTTATTCATATATATGATATGTTCCTTTTTTTATCATAATCTTGCTTATTGTAAATTGGGCGAAGGCCCAAAAATGATACATAATTATTGGGCAAGGAATAAAAATAATGCATAACTATTCTAAGGTACAAAAATGATACCCAACTTTTACCATGTGATCAAAAATGATATTTTCACTAATATGACAATAATATTAGACATGAAATGTCCAAAATGCCTTTATAATAAAATAAACTTTTACCGGGTGGCGATTAATTTATATGGGCATTTTGGACTTTTCATGTCTAATATTATTGTCATATTAGTGAAAATATCGTTTTTGATCACAAGGTAAAAGATGAGTATTATTTTTGTATCTTGGAATAGTTATGTACTATTTTTGTTCCTTAGGCAATGGTTATGTATCATTTTTGGGTCTTTGCCCTTGTAAATTAAAGTGTTTTTATTCAACTTTATAAATGGAACTTGAATAACAGTGAGTAGTTTGATATGGTTTGTGTTTTTGGAAAAATTGTTTGTTTTAAGACAATATTTGTTCCTTACACTCTACACTCCTTTTTTTCTTATCCTTATAATTTCATAATCATAATGCATTCAATGAATTTTCTTTCCGGCTACCCAATTTCTCCCCCTCATATTTGCATAACTTTTGTTAAATGTTGAATAACAAATAATCATGTGATATAAGTCTTCTAAATCGATTTGTTTCTGTTTGAAACATCATTTTGTTTCATTTAGAAACATGAAGGAGTCACTTATCCAACAATTTTATCAACTTTGTATAATTATCCATCTATGCACATTGTGGCATTGTGGTGAATTATTATGCATTTGCAGAGCACATTCAAACTCTTTAGATGGAAACTATCTGGCTCCTGACCAAAAGCCGATTTTAGTGGGAGAATTTGGTTGGCTTAAAGTTAATAAGTGCTCTCTATGGATGTCAATATTTGATATCAATAATTTAATGGTTCAGATATTCGACTTGGATGATCAAACAAGTCAAGCCAACAATAAATTTATTCATATAAGCAAACTTCTAGTTTACTGTATCATATTTCTTAATTAACATTGAACTTTTCAACTTTCATACTGTAGAGTATCCCAGTATGACATCCATTGTTCCATATTTTGGGAGATTTGACTATGTAAGTGTTGAACATTTAACTCACACTTATACTCCAATAATCTTCCCCTCAAGTGTGAGTAGTCATACCGATAAAACATATTCATGTAATTCAAAAACAACTTTAGTAATTGTGGAAAATAACAAATTTACTTACTCATACAAATTTGGATTTCAATCCAATTGAAATTTATTTCTCTTTCATAGCCTTAATGAACCAAAGTTCTTTTTCCTTTTTCTTATGCATATGGACTAAAGTCCTAGCATCAATATGTGAGTCTTGATTTTCATTAAGAATTATCTAAGAACTACATGATATTATTTCATTCATCTACATTCATTATCAATAATACTCTTCAAATTGCTTTATTTGATGGTTTAAGTATGACTTGCTCAAAAGTTTTCTCTATGTAAAGAAATATGAAGAGTTCTATAATCAAAATTTATAATGATCACAAAAAAATGAAGGGTTATAATAGAATAAATAACATTAGTTCAAGAGAAACTCAAAATAAAAAAAATTATAATGCTAAAGAATCAATGGGTATAAAATTATGGTAATTATTGTTTTCACAATTTTTTTAATCTAATTAAATACCCATATTTCATTAAGCACCCATAAATTCTACTTTCATCACAAAAACCAATATACCACCACCATTCTTAGTGAGTTTTTGCATAAATCAAATAAATTTTCATTCTCTCAATTACAATATGAGATAATCATAATCATATAACATTTTGATTACGAAATGCCTTAACAATGTGCTACACAAGCTTGATTTAATCATATAACTTTTACCCTACAAAATTTCACATAAAATCAATTTACTCTAATATTCATATGAACATCATGATAAAATGTTTAAAAGTTACAATAGTAATATATTCAAAGTCATTTAATTATTTTTATTAATAAATTGTAACATACTTGATAACAAAGAATTTCTTTTTTATTGTCAATGAGTCATATTAACAAATACTTTTCATGCCCTTAAACAATAAGGTAGAAAGAAATCATAGATATTCAAATGCAAGAAATTCATATAAATGTAATATGGGTAGAATTGATGGAGAAATTCAATAATAAAATTGAACACTTTATCAATCATAAACCATTGAAAAATAAGTCATAAAATTCTCCAAACCTGGTCAATAAATTGTAGTGGAAAAGGTCTCCTATAGCATCGCTTATCTCCAATGCAAACTCAAATATTACTTTTGGTATTTGATTTCATATATCATTTTTCACATATTACTATAACAATATCAAATAATAATTATAGCTATTTCTCTCAAACAAAATAATCACAATAAATTTTAACAACAATAAATTTAAACAATAATAATAGTAAAGAGCATTCTTATTGAAAATTCACAAATCATTATCATTATATTTCCCGCATTCATTTTGCATCTTATTAATATTTCCAAATATTGATTGGTCTTCAGAACCATACCATTGTGTTACTTGCTTTCATTGACTATAACTTTTTAGTCATATAGATTTATCATCAAAATCTTATATTTTTATATAACCAAATGTTGGTGTCCTTAATTTACAACATGGTCGTTACTCATGTGTGATTATAACAAAATATGCTAATCAGTCTTCACGACTTTTTTTTAATGTATTTCTCCCCACAATTAATGCATCAAATGAAATTAAAATAATAATATCATCAAGGAAGAAAATATATAAATGACATATTATGAAAGTATAATATAAGATATATGCAATATGTAAAAAACCTTATATATACGAAATAACAAGATAATTAATTTACATAAATAATGAAATAAATACCAACATTAAATTATAACTGAAAATAAACATCAATGACCCTTTGGGGGTTATCAATTTTTCTTATGCCTTACAATAATGACCCTTCGGGGGTTATCAATATTTTTTATGCTTTACAACAATGACCCTTCGGGGGTTATCAATATTTCATTTATTTGTATCATAATCATAAATTGATACATACTTAAACATATGACATCTAGTCATTGTGTAAATTTTTTTCATATGACTTCTGGTCATATACTTATTCTTATGGCATCTCATTATTTTGTAAAATTTTCTTTCTTTTCTATATGACTTCTTGTTATATTTTCATATTTTCTCATAATATTTGTTTTTGAGACCACATCAAATATCTTCCAAAGCTATAAAGCTATTTTATGTCACTTGATGCTTAAGTCATTTGTCGCTTTAGTCATTTCTTATTGGCCTTCAAGGCTAGATAATAATATTTTGAGCATCTTCACTCCTCTTTTTCATGCCCCCTTTTCAAATGAAAAAAAAAACCATAATATAGTCTTATACCAACAAACTTTATCAAGGCGATGAAACTTTAAGTCATCTAATAAAACAAATTTGGGAGTGCCATGGCTTCAAGCTATTGGATAAAGTGACATTATGATAAATTGAAAATTAACAAGAAATATAATAAGAGTAAATAATATAATAAATTATAACTAGAATAATATATGAATCCCAACATAAAAATAATAGACATAAATAACAAAATAATAAATGACAAAATAAAGGGAAATAATGAATGAAATAATATAAACAAAATAAAATGCATACTATAAAATGAAAAAAAATAAAGATGAATAATAAATGACATTATATTATAATAATACTATATATTTATTATATATATATATATATATATATATATATATATATATATATATATATATATATATATATATATATATATATATATAATATATATATATAATTACAGGCGGTGAACCGACCAATCGAATTCATATATATAATATTATAATATATAGATATAACTACTTTTATATATATATATATATATGAGTAGTATTATATATAAGTAATATAATCTATAAGAGTATGTGTGTGTATTATCACGTGTGTGTTAGTAGTATATAAGAGGGCTAAAGTATACTTTTGGTCACTTATGTTTGCATCAAGTTTCAATTTAGTCCTTTATGTTTGGAAAGTACACTTTTAGTCCTTTTTTGTTAACACCGTTAGTTTAACTTAACGGAAAATGCTAACTTAACAATTGTAAATGATTATTAAATACTGAAAAATGTTCAGATTAAATATTTGAGGGTAAATATTTCTTTTATTTTCAAAATTTATCATTTTTGGTCCAATTTCATTAAAAAATAATTATTTAAAATTGTTAAGTTACCATTTTCCGTTAAGTTAAGCTAACGGTGTTAACAAAAAAGGACTAAAAGTATACTTTCTAAACATAAAGGACTACATTGAAACTTGATGCAAACATAGGGACCAAAAGTATACTTTAGCCTATAAAAGAGTATATAAGTTATATAATATATGAGTAGTATATGTGTGTATATTATCAACAACACTAAAAACAAATGTAAAGAACATACCTTAATATTTTGGAGCAAACTCGTGCTGATAACATGTTATGAAATAAGAAGAAAAATTATGAACATAAGAAAAAAGAGGATGAAGAGAATATATGACAAGAATAGAAGAGGGAGGAATAGAGCATTTATCATTCACATATATTCTTGGTACAAAATGTCTTGTACTTAACCTCTATTTATAGGCCTTCATACATTAAAGCCTAAAGCTATGGTTACAAAAATTAAAGATGAACATAAATAATCATAAGAAACCTCAACAATTCATTCATGGGGAGGTTATAGGAAAAAATCCTAAGACTTGTGGAATCATATGGACATCCACTAATACAACAATATTCATAACAGCATAAATATTATATTTTTTTTCAATTCATGATGATGTTGATTCTAAGAGAAAAGTGCATATAATATACATAAGGGGAAGGGAGGAAAGCAAGTACTCCAAGACATCAAGTTGGGTTGCACCACTATGCCAAAAGTTAAAGATCAAATCATGCAGGTACATAATACCTCTATACTATTTAACGAATATATCATTATTAAAGGTAGATATTGAGGGAGGGGGTCTTCGGCATATAATTGGGGAGATTAATGTTATCATGAATAAAAGATATACTATTGAGATAAAATGCTATTGCAATTATTTGAATCTCTCTGTTTTTATAACTTTTATATAGAGAAAATAGAGAGAAGATAAATTTTGTAGTAAAGTCATAGTTGAAGATAACAGGGTGCTACTCTGCGTACGTCAAAATTAGATACATTTTAAATTTCAATTATTTATTCATATAAATCTATAACAAGCGCATTGCTTGTGTTATTATGTACGTAAAAACTATCACATATGATAAGTACACCCAAAACCTTCACTAACAAACAATACTGATAAGCTCATGAGTCGGTTCAACTATGAATTTATCTTATGGCTTGCAAAATCTTATCAATTATATCTTAAATTTGTAAGCCTGCAATCATAAGTGCTGATGGATTTTTCTAGTTTATTTTTTTAGCAATATTGTAGTTTAGTTTGTATTTTTCATTTTACTTTTATTTGTAACTTACAATCCCACCTCACGATTTGAGTTCAAGTCTCAGTTACCCATTTGTTTATATTAGTGAATTATGATTCCTTTATTGCCACTACATACTATCTTTTTTAAAGTCACCTTTTTTTTTCAGTTGAAGCAGAAAAGCGATGTTATAATGGTTTTCTTCAAAGTGCGTTTATTGCTTTCCATCACTTCCAAACATACATGGAATATTAATTGCTTGCACGAATCAAAACATGTTCTTGAATATTTTGCAAATTAAACGGTATAAATGCTTATCTATGAAATGGTAAGCTTTGTGATTTCTCAAAAGATTCCTAATTCTGAAATCAAAAATTACTTACTCACCCCACAGCCCCACCCCACCCCACCCCTCTCCTCCATCCTTCCCTCTTAAATTAATAAAAAATGATCCTTTTATTTTGTTTGTAGGCCAAAATGAGTCATTTTATTGTTTGTAGGCCAAATTAAGCCATTGGAAATAATTTATAGACCAAAATGATATTTATTAACTCAAATATAAATTATAATTGTCAACATTGTTGTTAAACTTACGAGTCAATTTACTGAGTTTACCAGGTTCGCGTTTTTAGCCATAAAAATCGAGTTAATTCGTCATAAAATTGGGTAAACTTGTTTTTAATTCGGAGAAAATCGCTGGAGTCACCCTTTTGATGTTGAGTTTACCGAGTCAGAGATGTGAGAACTAGAACATAAATTTCTTCCAAAAAAAATCGAAAAACAGAAACTACAAAAGTTTAAGAAATAAAAATTACTTGTTTTGAGAGACAACCTTATAGTTCAAGCCTTCGTTTTCTTTTTCACATGCCAACAAGTAGATCTGAAGTTTTGAACCTATTCTTGAGTTACAGCTGCAATTGCACCATCAAAAGCTCAAAGAAGATAGGAACAAGAATAAGAGAGGAAGAGTAGTACTTGGAAGAGAGAAGAAAGCCACAAAAAGGAAAGGGAAAATGACAAATAAAATACTCTAAATATCCAAAAGAATAATGAAGGTACTCAAATTTCTAAAAGAACAAATCAAGTACTAGGGATGAATCTGGGATATTAAAATGCTGTCGGAAGACCCATATGCCCCCTAAAAATATAATTTGTATGTTGTTGTGGTTATTCAAAATGATGTAGTGGTTAATTGAAATGAAGCAGTTGTTAATATCTGAACACACTAACAAATATGGAGTTATATGTTGTCGTGGTTAATGTGAATGTTATTGCTTATGTTGCTGTGATTAATATAAATGATATAGTGTTTAATCAAATTGAAGTAGTTGTTATTATCTGAACATAATAAATGTGAAGTTGTATGTTGTTGTGGTTAATGGGTTTGTTGTTATTGTTAATGTGTATGCTGCTATGATTAATAAGTATGATGCAGTGATTGATCAGAATGACAATATACTCCAAGGGGCATATGAGTCTTTTGACAACATTTTAAAATCCTAGATTTATTTCTAGTACCTAATTTGTCCTTTTTAAAATTTAAGTACCTTCATCGTTCATTTTGATATTCAGAGTACTTTATACTCCCTCCGGTCCCTAATGTAAGAGCCCAAAATTTGAATGGTTTTGGTCCCTAATGTAAGAGCTCACCCCATATTCTCTCCTCATTTAATGCATTTTTTCCTACTTTACCCCTAACTCTCTTTCATATTTATTAATGCTTATGCATTTCTCTCTCTTAAAAGTACCATAATAAATATGGGCATTTTTGGAAAAGAAGCATTAACTCGAGACACCCAACTAATATTCACATGTTTTCTTAAGAAGCGTTTTTTTGACGGCTAGCTCTTACATTAGGGACCGGAGGGAGTAGTTTATTGTGATTTTCCTAAAAAAAATTGAAAAGCTTGTGAACCTTTTGAGCAACCACAAAGCTCACCATTTCATAGATATGCATTATACAGTTTAATTTGCAAAATATTCAAGAACATGTCTTGATTCGTGCAAGGAATTAATGCTACATGTATGTTCGGAAATGATGCAAAGCAATAAACGCACATTGAAGAAAACCATTATAACATCGCTTTTCTACTTCAGCTGAAAAAAAATAAAGGAACTTTAAAAAAGACAATAGCGGCAATAAAGCTTGTGACTATTGCGTAAAGAGAGACTTGATAGAGACTTTAATTTTCAAGTAATGCATTTTTTCCTCTTCAATAAAAAATACTCACTCCATTTCTAAATATAAAATTATTTTTACATTTCAATTTTTTCTAAAATAAGATCAGTTTTCAATTTTTTCCAACATTTTTCTAAATTAATCTCATAATAATTATCAATAATAAACAAATAAAAGATGAAGAGTAAAGATAAAGATATATGATTTAGGCAAATGAGTCATAGCAAGTGATAATAATTAACTTATATCAAATTAAGGAAAATAATATTATAATTAAGGAACAGAGATAGCGAAAGTAATAGTAGTAATTTATTGTGGATGCCAAATAATTACAGAATTACCTATGGGCATTGTGTTATTGTAGATTAGATTACTAGATTTACATTTAGGTTTATTCTTTTTTTTAATCAGAATGAAAATCCTGTATATATAAACTAGATTTACATTTTGGTTCGCTACTTCTCTGACAACACAACGTGCACAACATAAAAAGAATGATTGGTCATACAAGTTTCAACAATTTCCAATCACAGATTAAATAAACTTTTCAACGTTTCATGTCTATGTAGAGCATATATTTCTTTACAGTACAATTTTATTCCTACTCTCATACCAAAGTATATGTGGATATGTATAGTTAAACTTATAAGAATGTGTTCAAATTTATATTTTAAATTCGTAGTCTGTATTTGTACTTTGTTGATAATACGTGTTTAATAATGTTAGAATTTATTCTAATGATTTTTATTTTTGTTTTTATATTATAATAATTTATTATATATTAATATAGATAAACACTTACGAGTTGACGTTCCGAGTCTATGATTTGAGTTTACATTTCTCTCACTAGTCTAATTAATCTCGCGAGTCAAATACAGCAAAGGAAAATTCAACTTTGATTAGGCTACGACTGTGATATAAAGGGTTCAGTTTCAGTGATAATCATGAGCACTTGAAAATTATCATATTAGGATTTGATTATTATCAATTAGTATTTCTAGATTGTTCTATTTTTAATTTTGAATTGATTGTTATCACTTAGCATTAAGTATGATTTATATTCTAGAGTATTCTATCATTAATTTTTAGGGTTAGGTTGAGCCCTATATATTGTCCCTCAACTATTTGCTTTGTAGACTTTTTATGAATTGAATAATAAGAATATTGAGTTGTCTTCTCCTCTTGATATCTTCATTCTAAATTCTCTCTTCTCTCTCTTCTTATTCTACCTCTACTTCTAAATTCTCATAATCAATCTTAGCCAAAGTATATCAAATGTGGAAATCCTCCCCCAAATACTAAATATCGAAGCTTAAAAACTTCTTTTAAATCATTTATACAATCTAGAACTCAAACCTAATTCGGCCTCCCCTCTCAATTCGCCTTATTCCGCCGTGAATCGACGACCGAAGCTCGTCGGAGGAAGAGAATTATGTCCCTTAAGCAAGTGATTAGGAGTTTGATCCCTAACTCTTGTGAATGGAGCAAATTCACAGGCCAGTTGTCTATCCCTTATATGAGACTTCAAAACAGTGAGAGATTAGTCACACTTGACATACGAGTGGATACCATTGAGAAACAAAAAAAAACACTTTAATCCCTTTTTCTACCTTTTAATCTCTTCATTTCAGTCCCTATTTATAAAATTTTTAATGTTTTCAGTTTGGTCCATGTTCTGTTATAAATTCCTAAAATTAACTTTATATCAAATTAATGATTTTCTTCTATCATAAAATTCTTGAGCCTCAATTTAAATTTAAATTCGTTCAAATTTTTAAATAAATATAAATTTATATATTCTTTAATCTATGAAGGAAATAAACTTTAAAATTACTAAAAGTACATTTAAACTTATAAATTTATTTGTAAAGATATTTAATTTACCTAAAACATCATAAGATCTTTATTAATTCTTTGTTATCTTTAATTTGAAAATTGAGATGTTACATGTTAACCTCATGAAATTCATGCCATTTTAGCACATTTTCCTATACTTCCTACATATTTTGGATAAACTTATACTTGTTTTGAAGTACATATAATAGGAAAATGTGTCAAGTTGGCATTGGAGTAAAATCATGGAATTATTGATTTACCTGTGAATATTTGACCATCTACTTGTCAACTTTGGCTTGGTATAGATCTTATTGTCATGTAGGTTGTTGATGCTAAACAAGTGGGCCACATTTGAGTTGCATTTGGATGAGACATGAGGTGGAAGGATAGGAAAAGGAGCTAAATAAAGCTGAAAATGCACCTGGCTACAGCCAAGAATCTCAGGCAAAAATGGTTGGCTGCAGCCAACACATGTCAGAATGGACCAAGCTACAGCCAAGAAAACAAACAGACTTTCTTTGCTACATCCAACACAGTGAAAAGAAAGGCAGCGAAAATCAGCTCGAAATTTAGGTTATAAATAGACCTAAAAACACTCAAAAGGGCATTCTTCACTTCTTGGGCATTTTGGGAGCTAGGGTTTGACAATTGGAGGAGTGGGTGTCATTGGATTGAAGTCTAGAAGAGATTTTGGTTTCAAATCTTGGTTTTTCTTCTCCATTCTCATTTCCCTCTCTCTTGTTCTATGATTGTGCTATCACATGTATATATTCTTTTGGATTTCATGAACATGTGGGGCTAAAGCTTTGATTCTAGGATTATTTGGAACCCTTGTATGTATTAACTCTTAATTCCTCCTCTTATTTTGTGATTAATGTTATATATGTGTTTATTTTACTCTTTACCTAATGCTTCTAACTGCTTGATCACCATTTAGATGTTGTGTTGACTTGATTGATGTTTGAGAGGGCTAGGTTGAGTGTAGAACTTGGGTAAAATAGTGTGAGAACTTGAAGTTTGCATGACAAATGGATGGTTTTGTTGATAAGATAGACATATACTTATTGACCTCACATAGCCACATTAGGGTTGAAACTTAGAAATTGGGTTTTATTAATTGTGACAAGAGATTGCATGATTAATAAAATTAAACACTTGTTCTTAACTCGACGGAGCGTTTACAAGTATTCTAGAACCCTAGGTTAGCAAATATATGGTCATTGAAAACAATAGTGAGAGGAGGCTCTTTAAATTTATGAAATACAAGGGGGGAAAATAATCTTAGGACTCATTTTATCCTTGAGTTGAAGAATCACTTGTTTATAGTTTTTCTTATTTATTTTTATAGTTACCCTTCACATCTTAACATTTGAATCACTCAAATTGAGCGAGAGTGCGATAATCATTACTTGACCGGGTTTTGGAACCAAATCCTCGTGGGAACGATACTTTACTTTCACTTTATTACTTGGCGCGACCCGTGCACTTGCGGTGCGAACAAGTTTTTGGGGCCGTTGCCGGAGATTTGTGTCCCAAAACCGTCCTTGGTCAATCTTGATTAGAGCACTAGTAGCTTAAGCTTGAGTTTGTATATATTTGTTTGTGTGTGTTTTTTTTGTTTGTATTTGTTTTTTTTTGTGTTCATGTGTATATTTGTTCTTTTTGTGTGTCTTTGTGTTTGTTAGTTTTTCTTTGAACTTGTGTATGGATTATCCTTGGTGGACTAATGGGGCAAATGATAGATTTGAACATGATAATGGTTATTCAACATCTTGTTTTGACCCTAATGCTTTTCAAACTCAATATGAGCACATTTGTTGCAATTATTGCGGAAATAACCATTATGATGATCAATGTCCCCATGTCTCAACCATGGATTATGTAGGGGATGGTTTTGCTAAGGTTCAAGCTAATTGGCATAATAATTCTTTTAACCTTGGTTGGAATCATGAACATTCATTGTCTAGGGGTCCAAATTATTCTTTCCCTTCATATGCACCACAATGTCAAATATCACCCAATAGTTTAGATGAGTCTAGTTCCAATCATGAGAAGATGTCAAGAATAGAGGAAATGCTTCAGCGTATTCTTGATATTCAAAATGAAGATCTATTAGCTCAGAAAAATTCTATATCTAGAGCAAAAGAAACACTTTCTAGTATTCAAAATTGCTTTCTTTAGAACATCAAATGACTCTTGTGTTGAAAATATGGTTTCAAATGGAGAATTGATTATGGAAAGTGATGATGTGTTACCAATGGTTTGTGATGCTTTTGTGGGTGATTGTGAGTTGAAAGTCGATGAGGGAGAGGATAATGTTGAGTGTCTAATTGGGGTTTCAAGCTTGGAGCCTAGTTCTTGTTATTGTGAACAAGTAGAAATCCCTACAATCTTTATTCAAAATTCTCAGAGTGATTTCATGACTCTTACTGATGAGAGTCAAGTTGATTTTATTGGGTTTTCAAAATATTTGGAGGCTAGTGTTGAAAATTTTGAAACAATTGAATTAGAGTCTACCATGTGTCATATTGTGACATGTTTCTTAAAGTCAGTTTTGATTGAGGGATCATGTATTGTGAATGAATTCCCATTGCCACTGAAAACTTGTCTTTTGAAAAGAAATGAAGACAAGGTGATCCTAGTTTTTGATACTTATGATTAGTGAGTGGTGTGGAAAGTCTGGCTGAAGACTATAAATTTAGTTCTTCTTAGGAGGCAACCCAAGTTCTAAAACCATTTCCTTGTTTTATGTTCTTTTATTTTTTATTTTGGTAGATTTGCCTTTGTTTTCCTTTTGTAGGCAGAAAGATTTTCCCTGATACTTGGATGGCTAAAGGATGAGATCGAGTGGTTGGAGCTTGGTTTTGGAAGACATGAAGAGGTCTACAAGGGGGAGTACATTTTAAATCTCATCTTGGATTCAGTTTTGAGCATTATTATGGTGAATTGCATTAATTGTTCTGCTGCACTGGATCTGTGATATTTATTTATGCCCAATAATCTGTTTAAGTCTCATGAGTTGCAATGATGTAGGGTGTATGCTTAATTGTTGTGAAGTGACCTTCATGATGTGTTTTTAAGTGATTTTGTATCTCATGATAAGGTTACAATAGGTTCATGTTTTGAGATGGGTGATTTGCTTGTGAAAATGTTGCTGGAATTGATTAGATGTGCTCAAGGATGGACTAAAATGTTCTGCAGATGATGGATTCTCAGCTGATATATTGATTTTATCTGATATAAAGCAGTTCTAGGCATCATTGTAATTGATATGACATTAGAAGAAATTTATTGATGCTATGAACTCATCTTGACATGGGTGCTTGGTTATGAGATACTTGAGAATTTTGTGGCATGCTGTCATATTCTGTTTAGGGAAATTTGTGAGAGGGAAATGAAATGGGATGTCATTTGTTAAATGTGTGTGACCATATCAGTTTTGAGGGTACTGCATGGTGGAAGGAATTGATGAAAGTATGTGGTTGATTTTTTTAAGAGGCATTGTGTTTGACAAATGCTTTGATCATATTGGGAATGATGTGTAAGTTTAGGTGAGGGGTTGTTTTTGCTGTCATGACCTAGCAACTTGGATTTTAGACTGATAAATGTTTTTTGCTGTCATGAGTCATGAAAGTTTTGCTTATGTTGCATTGGATTCAAGATGTGGATGATTGATTCTTGGTAACAAATTAGGTGTGGGATTTCAATGTTGTTTTGGAGTTATATTGAGTATTAAATGGTGTTTGTGGTGTTCTGGAGTTGACTTTGTGTTGGTTGAAATTAGGGAAAATTGGTCTGGCTTAATATGCAATTAGTTTTGAGAAGGCAGTGTTTTGTGCTGATATGTTCTGAACCTGATCGTGGTGTTGGCTGCCGCCAACAAAACCAAAGTAAAACGTTGGCTACAGCTAACAATAAAAAAAATTAAAAAAAAGTGGCAAAAGGTTCAGAACACTAGAATTACAAATTGCCAATGAACCCTAAAGCTTGTTTCATTCCTCCCTTCTTCAGTTGGCCGAAAATTTCCTCCCAAACCATCAACCTCTCATCTTAACAAGGCCATGGAAATCCAAATCTAACCTTCATCCCCATTAACCCCTATCACCGTCACCATACTACCACGCCGCAGTAACCTCTAACCTCTCCATTCAGTTTTTTTTTCTTCTCTTCCCTTCATAAAAGCTCGCCTCCAACCACCACACAACCTTTTCCTTCATTTGAACTTGCCGGCTTTAATCTTCTCTATTCTCCACCTGTGACAGTGAGGACACTGTCCACATTAAGTTTGGGGGTGAGGGTAGATATTTTTGAATTTTTTGGGCTAATGTGGCATGGAATTCACTTTTGAAACTTGAACCAATTGATTGTTTAGAATGATGAAAGTTGAGTTATATTGATTAATTATCTGGTATGGTGAATGCAAGATCCATGATCCAATGATTGAAAGGTTGCTCGGTAATATATTTGTTAGGAAATGGTGGTCAATATTTGTGGATGATTGGTTTGCATTTTAAATCTCAATTCCTACCAATTTTTTGAAAAACAAAATTTTGTTGCACAATGAGATTATGGAATAATATGAATGTTTTTGTTGGGAGAATGTGTAGCAAATTGGCTTGTATGCTCATTCTCAATTGAAAGACTTTAGAACTCATCTTGGAATCTCTTAAAGCAACTAGAAGTTTTCACACATTTTTGAGAAATGATTTGGGCCATCATTAAATGCGATTGAGCCTTTCAAGCCATCCTTGACAATTTTTATCCCATTTGCACCCTCTTTGAGCCTTATAATGAAAAACCATGATAGTTTCTTTTGAAACCCACATTAGACTTAACCCTTTTAGCCCGAAAAACCATGAACTACCCTAATCTTGAGATAAATTGACATTTCACTATAGTGAGGATTGGCATGGTTACCAAAGGTGTATGTAAATGTAAATACAATGTGGGAAGGGAAATAGTGATTGTGAAAGAAAAGTTTGTACTCCTAAGTCAAAAAAAAATGAAATGATGATTATATAAAAGAAAAAAAAGTGGAAAAAGAAAAAAAATAGAAGTATGAAAAAAAATTATTACAATAAGGCTTGGAGTACAAAGAATCAAGGGTAAAGGGTCAAATCTAGCACTGAACTATTGGCCAAAGTACACCCCACATAAAAATGAATTTGGGGTCTCAAAAGTAGCACTGTTCAAGTACAATTTGGGCCATACATAGCAATTCCGTCAATTTTAACTGGGTTGACTGTTAAGTTTGACCGGATTAAAACACATCACCTGCCATGTCACCTAATTAGGCTATGTCACCTGCCATCTCACAACATCTTTGCCACATCATCACCTTCTTCCCCACCACCATCAACACCTTCAACATCAACACCTTTGCAACTCCCTCTCCCTCTGCCTCCCATTCCTCTCAAACCCAGCAACTCCCAGAAAATATATAAGGTAGAATAACACTACAAAACAAAACGACATGGTTTTAAAATGAAGATCAAGGCCACACTGGTGGAGGCTCATTGAGGTCGATGGGGAGGCCTCGCCGGACGATATCAAGAAACGAAGTCTCCGGCGGCTGCTGGCGGCCGCTGCCGCCATCAGCAGAGCCATCGTGACGGTGATGAACAACGGCAATGGGAGGAGGAGGAGGATGAGAAGACGGCGGCGGCGGAGGAAGGTGATCGAAGGTTATGTCCTTGAGTACGCCGACGTGGAGGAGCTCGTTGAGGACGAGGCGGCCGAAGGGGATGGAGGTTTTGATCCAAGGTTTTGATCGAAGGTTATCCTTTGATCGTTGAGCTACGCAAATCCACCGCCACCCTTTGCCGGCCGCCGACTTCTTCATCTTCGTCGAAAGCTTCACCGGAACCTCACCATGAAAATGGTGAGGTTCAGTTTGGGTGAGATCTGTAGCTGAAAATGGTGGTCACCATGAGATTCAGTTTGAGTGTTGTGGTTTTTTTTTGGTGTTGTTGAAAGAGGAGGTGATGAAAATGGTGAGCTGAAGGAGGAGGAAGAAGATGGTGTTCAGAGATTTTCATGGTTGGGAAGATGATGATGACGTGGCGAAGAGACAATGATGATATGCTGACTTGGCTTAATCAGGTGACATGGCATGTGAAGTGGTCTAATTAAGTCAAAGTTAACGGTCAACCCAGTTAAAATTGACGGAATTGCTACGTATGACCCAAATTGTACTTGATCAGTGCTACTTTTGAGACCCCAAATTCATTTTTATGTGGGCTGTACTTTGGCCAATAGTTCAGTGCTAGATTTGACCCTTTACCCAAGAATCAATATGAAACAAGTTTGGGGGAATGTTTAGCCTCTTGGAATAAAATTTTGGGCATGAGAGAATGTAGTGAAATGTTTTCATTTATCTCAAGGTATTTTGAACTCTTTTTCCCATTCTTTCAAATAGCTAAACACGTAAACCCCTAGCCCCATTACAAGCTTATAAAGTCCCATTGATTTTGGAATTGTGTGGAATCATTCTTTGGTGGAGAGAGGAGATTTTGAGCTTATGAAGTCTTGATATTGAGGTTGTTTCATACATGTTGAAGTGTTGCATTTGATCACGACAATCACAAGATGATTGTTCTATAACTCTTCACACACACACACTTTCAAAAGCTAAACTTGCAAAACAAACATATACATTCATTCCATCTCTCTCCGACCAAATGTATAACTTTGAGCAACCAAGGAGGAAATCATCATGTCATCATGCTTGACCAATAATTAGACGATTAAGGAATATAACTCTTACTTGTTTTACCCGAAGACGAGTAAAAGTTCAAGTTTGGGGGTGTGTTAACCTCATGAAATTCATGCCATTTTAGCACATTTTCCTATACTTCCTACATATTTTGGACAAACTTATACTTGTTTTGAAGTACATATAATAGGAAAATGTGTCAAGTTGACATTGGAGTAAAATCATGGAATTATTGATTTACCTGTGAATATTTGACCATCTACTTGTCAACTTTGGCTTGGTATAGATCTTATTGTCATGTAGGTTGTTGATGCTAAACAAGTGGGCCACATTTGAGTTGCATTTGGATGAGACATGAGGTGGAAGGATAGGAAAAGGAGCTAATTAAATAAAGCTGAAAATGCACCTGGCTACAGCCAAGAATCTCAGGCAAAAATGGTTGGCTGCAGCCAACACATGTCAGAATGGACCAAGCTACAGCCAAGAAAACAAACAGACTTTCTGGGCTACAGCCAACGCAGTTAAAAGAAAGGCAGCGAAAATCAGCTCGAAATTTAGGTTATAAATAGACCTAAAACACACTCAAAAGGGCATTCTTCACTTCTTGGGCATTTTGGGAGCTAGGGTTTGACAATTGGAGGAGTGGGTGTCATTGGATTGAAGTCTAGAAGAGATTTTGGCTTCAAATCTTGGTTTTTCTTCTCCATTCTCATTTCCCTCTCTCTTGTTCTATGATTGTGCTATCACATGTATATATTCTTTGGATTTCATGAACATGTGGGGCTAAAGCTTTGATTCTAGGATTATTTGGAACCCTTGTATGTATTAACTCTTAATTCCTCCTCTTATTTTGTGATTAATGTTATATATGTGTTTATTTTACTCTTTACCTAATGCTTCTAACTGCTTGATCACCATTTAGATGTTGTGTTGACTTGATTGATGTTTGAGAGGGCTAGGTTGAGTGTAGAACTTGGGTAAAATAGTGTGAGAACTTGAAGTTTGCATGACAAATGGATGGTTTTGTTGATAAGATAGACATATACTTATTGACCTCACATAGCCACATTAGGGTTGAAACTTAGAAATTGGGTTTTATTAATTGTGACAAGAGATTGCATGATTAATAAAATTAAACACTTGTTCTTGACTCGACGGAGCGTTTACAATTATTCTAGAACCCTAGGTTAGCAAATATATGGTAATTGAAAACAACTAGGATAAATCCCCGCGCAACGCGCGGGGATAATACAACTATGAATTTTTAGCTAGGAGATTAAAGGTAGATTGTTAGAATATTTATGTAACATGATATGATATAAGCTAATGAAATAAACTAATCTAATTCAAATCGGTAAATATATCTTATATTTTAGAACAAAGGGAGCATGTATGTGCTGGAAAATTAAAATTACTTGAATATACATACAAAATGTCTGCTGATATATCTTGTGTTGCTTTGAATGATCATGTTCTTTTTTATTTGACCTTTTCTTCTTTGATAATTTCTACTATGCTCATTATTTGACCTTTTTTTCATATACGATGGTGAATTTTTTTTTTAGTGATTGTTTTGTAATTGTTATTATATTCATTTCATAGTATATGAAGTTTACAGAGGGAAACTATTTTTACTTTGAATGGAATCAGGCTGGGAAATTATCTAATTACAATAGATGTTCTTACCTCTATCATGACTTGAGCTTTTCCTATCTTTTTATATTCGATTGTGTTGTAGGAAGTTTTGCATTGTTACCTGAAACATTTATTCTTAGTATGCTATTATTTTTTGATAACAAAACTTTGTTGAGAAATTGAAGAATTGGTTACCTGTTTGGTGCTATGTTCTGAAATGCTTCAATGTACACAACATTTGTGGTCATATTTGTTGGCTTGTTGTTCTTGTCAAGAATTAGTACTTTCAAACCATCCAGTGTCTTTGCCCTTGATAATGCAACGTATAGTTGTCCATGAGAAAATACTGGATTTGGCAGGTAGATTCCAACATTTTTAACGATTGCCCTTGACTCTTGTTTAACGTCATAGCAAACGAAATGATTACTGGAAATTGTCTCCTATTCATCTTGAAAGGTAGCTTTGAATCTGATGGATTCATGTCCATTCTGTGTATGAGCACTTGATCTCCAATGCTGGTTCCATTCAAAGCTATTGCCTTAATGAAGTGTTTTCCAAGGAAAGTCACACGTAGTCTTGTACCATTGCATAACCCTACTGCTTCATCAATATTCCTTATTAACATGATTGGTACTCCTACTTTTAAGTCCAATTTGTGTGGTGGAATTCCAGAAGCATTTATTGTATTTAAGAATTCAGTATCATATAATTCCTCAAGTTCTGAATTTTCTGAGTCAGTCTTACATATTGTGTCAGAACTCAAATATGTTGTTGACTCTTGAGGAAGTATTGATAATATTTGATTATTGATCTCATCGACAACTGCCATTGTTGGAGAGAGAATTGCTCTTTCTGTTAAATTTTTTAGTTTAACAGAAAAGTTATCATATATGTTTATTGATCTCATGATTATTGATCACATATAGGTTTATTGATAAACATGGGTATATATGTTTTTTTTTGTGGTGATTATTGATTATTGATCAATTATTTTAGAATTATTGATCAATGTTTGGGGTTTATTTTAGTGTGTTAAATTTAATAATCATTTAAATTTTATATTCACAATTAGGTACTCTAGTGGCAATCCCCGTGCGTTGCACGGGATATTTTTATTGTCAATTTTGGGGGCGATTATTGGTAAAAGTAACAATTTAGTAATTGTTATTAATCATTTCAGTCATTTACCTAGTTCTAAAATCAGATGCGTGTCTATTTTCTTCAACTTGTATATTCTGAATATTGACAAGTTTTTTGTTTGAAGATAAGGTGTCTTTAAATCACAGGATATGAAGGATATTGAAGCAAGTCACGGGGATGTCTTTATTTTGATAAAATATCATACATTGTCTTAATATGCAAGTATTCATATGCTCCAAGTTAACAGAATTCTTATATGTGATGCTTAAACAATTTACTTAGCAAATTAAATTGAAATAAAAAAATTTTTTGACCATAATTGTTATGAGAAATTGAAACTACACAATGTATGATATTTAAACTACCATAAAAACAAAATAAGAGTAAAACTTCATCTCAATCTCTCTATCAAACCTCTCCTCCCCCAAAAGAAATTAAATCAAATTTCCATAGACATCTGCCTCATTCTAAAGTTCATTTGAACAAAATAAATGTCAGATAAAAACATTCCTTGTGCATCGCACAGGTAGACACAAAATAAACCTATGCTTTGCAAGGATTCCTTTTGCTATCTTGCAAATACATATTTTCATCAAAAATAACTTTTATTTATGTTGATTTATCATATTAGTTATTTCCAAGTAATTTCAATTTAGATTATATATAATACTTTTCACTTGGTCAATAATTAAAATGGGAGGTGTATTAAAACAAAAGAGTCAAATTTCATTCTCAATCCCCCATTCAAACCTTCCACCCCATGCTAAAAAAAACAAATTTCTCAACTCACTTACCCATCCAATAGGTCACTTTGGACTAAAATTTGTAGTTGATATTTTCAAATGATTTTAATTTCTAAGATTCTCTTGTTATATAAAATTCATTATTAAGTTCTTTATTTTAATTTTCCTTATCAAATCATTTGTTTCAGACCAACATATTATAAAAAGTGGTACATATATACCCATGTAAATAAAAAAAGGTGTCAAAATGCCAGTGCTTTATTAGATAAATCCAATTAGATAACATTAAAATAAAATATGTACTTTATTTTTAGAGTGTCATCCGTATATTAATTAAAAGACAAAATACAAACTCTAAAATTCCACTTTTGTATATTTGTTTTAATTCATTTGTATATTTGTATAGCTTAACAACATTAAGCTATAATTCCACTTTTGTTTCAAGATGGGTTGGCCAATGTTTGGTGATGTTGCATCACTAAAGTCTGACGACTGACACTGTTGAAAGACCTGCATTTGAATAAAAAAAAATTAGTATATTGTATAACAATGAAGAGCATGTAAATTAAGAAACTCTAAAATTTCATAATGGACATACTCCCATGCATAGATCATATTTCATTTCACAGCATTAGAACCAACTCTAGCAAAACTATAAAATTAAACTCATTTTATTCCTCCTTGCAAAATTTTATCATAACACAAATTAACTTTCAACCAGGTCAAGACAAGAAATGGCTCTATAACAATTAAGCAAATGCCAAAACATGCCTCCATCCTATTAGCAGTAAATATATAATTTATACACTATCAAGAACTTTAAAAGAAATTTCTAATTATTCCATACATTGTCTTTGCTTACTTACTACAATCATGATGTGTTTATACGATATAACTCCACGGTGGTTTTTTTGTGGAAGTTACTTAGCTGCTCTAGTCTAAAAAAGTTACCCAAAGCTGATCCAATCTCCAACCCAAATTATTTTAGATCAATGAGAAATGAGTGAAAAAACTAATAGTGACAGTAAAACAAACGAAAAGTATATTGCGAGACAATGAATTCACACATATTTGAAATATCCAATAGTTGAGCTTAAGTTATTCATGAAATAGTGAAGCCGTAATGAAAGATAAAGTTCCATTGAAAAATAACAGCGTCCGATCCTTAGCATCAACCATCACCACATGATTTATTAATAGCTACCTGTTTCCTTCTAAGACTACACTCATTAAGATAATTCTTACAGATTTAAGTAGCAAAACTGTAGATAATCATCTGCATAGCAATTGTCTTCACACTATTCATTTTCATGAAACACTATTAGAGATGCAATGGGAGTTACAACCAGAGTGAGAGAGAGTACTGTGGTTTTATAATATTAAGTCACCCACATATACAAAATGTATGCAATGGAAATGATTGTCATGTTTGTCACCTTAAAAGCATCTTCATCAGTCCGATAATCACCAACATATATAGGCAGCAAATCATCACAGTTGCTAAGCCCTGTAAAAACATTTCAAATGACATTTGTTGGAAAACAAAGATAATTCAACTATTCCATGAAGTAACATAGAAGTAAATAGCAAATTAACTCACCGATTGACTCAAGTAAAAAATCTGACGACCTGTCCCTTATTCCAACTGATCGCTGGACGAACCTCTAAAACCTGAACATTAGTACACTTGGATTATTGAAAAATCTATACATGACAGATCACTAAAAAACTACACAACTGAATTAAAACTTTCCAACAAAACTATGCTCATATCAATAAAGTTAACTTATCACCATATTGAACTCCACTACTATATGTTAGCATACAATTTAATTCTCAAAGAAAAGAAAATAGCAAATGCTAGCCCATATAATTACCCTGATCTTTTTTTAGTATAACATTCAAGGTCAATGAGATTACTCAAATAATCAATGGTTTAATATAATACCTGCTTCCATGGGTTAATCCTAGACGTGGATAGTCCTTCAGAATATCATAGACTTTTTGCCTCACTATTTTCCAATTCTGCACTTTAATTTAGAACAGTTAATCGTTTATGAAAAGTAATAGATATCTAAGCAAAATATCAAGCATGTGAACAGAACTCTTTACCTTTTCCTCGACGTTGAGATAGTGTACAGAGACATAAAATTCATTGTTCTCAGCAGTCGCTCCTTTAATATCTTTTATGCATTCAATAAAGGAATTACACACCTCCTCAAGGATGAGTCTGTCAGAATGCCATGGTACATTAGAGAAAATCAGAAATTAATTCAGTGTAGAATATTTCAAATTTACCCACCCTATCAATCATGGGCAAGAATTCAGCACCAGGTTGGAATAAATTTACTTCCATTTCCTGTATTATTATTCAAAGATCAAAGATATCAAGAGAGGTTTTTTTTTAGAAGACAAGAGAAAAAAGACATAGAAGCTAATGCTGAGTCAAAGCTTTGATTGAACCAGAGTACCTAATTGTCAGTAGAACTAAAGCAATTAGAACAGTTATCAGATACAGATTGGCTGGCAGGACCAATTATATCCATGAGGCTCCATAATTCATGTTAACCCCACCCATCTTGCACTTTTTGCTCTCCATCCCGAAAATGATGATTCTACTTTAACTAAAGGAAATAACCACCATTGATATTACAGAATACAAACAGTGGTGAATAATTGGGTGCGGGTCAGAACTATGCAGAATTGTTTATCATACAAAAAAAAACTTCGTACGTAAATAACAATCAACTTTTGGAATATGAATAATGTATGCATCCAGCTCTATATATCCATCAAATTCGAACACTCTCAATCAAATCACCAATGGGGATTTGATTTGCAAAATCATGGTCAAAGTAGTAGTTTTTTAAAACAAAAAAGGTAGGCAACACAGTCATAAACTATTATGTAAATGCTGCACCTACAATGGACTATTTCTTGCTTTTAAAAAATGTGAGCACTGGAAGAATAATTGCATACCAATGAAGCAATAAAACATTTAAATATAGACAGACTGGAGTAAAAAGAAGTAAAAGATGTACAAAATTCAACAGTTCTATTGTAGCAAGAATCCCTTTTCATAATTCTTACAAAACGAGCTAGATCTATCATTAATTTCCAATGGTGGAGGGCTTTCATCTCCACGCATTATAACTTTGATTTTAAATAAGATGTATGATTGAATGCCTACAAACACTTTTGATTCTAATCTGCCATACACACATTCCCTTTTAGATACCACATTCTTTCCATGACCACCACCTCTCTCAATAACATCTTTAAGTGGGACAGGTTGAACCTTCCAAAACTCAGTCACAAATCCACTACGAAATATATTATAACAAACATATCATATTTAGTAACTCTGCCACAAATATATCAAGATTTACCTTTACCACAACCACCTACAACACACCCTCTACTCTGATAAATCCACTCGCAGTGATCCATCAAATACATAATTAACTCAATTGTTTTTTTTTTAAAAAAATATTAAGATCTAGAATAGGATAAAGATAGAAGAAAAATCATATGATTCTTCTTTATAAATAGAGGAAAGTTGTTTGTAGTATTGAGTCCCAACAAAAGCATCCTCTGTCACATGCTTGGGTGGCTCATCAGAAATAAAAACCTAGTATTAGACGAAAAACAACCATGAGAATAGAGAAAATAACTAATTGGGAAAAATTCAAAAGGAAAAAAATAGATATAGAAGTATTTAATTTTTTTTGGACATAAACATAGAAGTATTTAATTAGTGACATACATGAGGTTGAGATTGAAAAACTGAAACTTGAGATGCCCAGCTCTGTGAGAGGCTCAGTAGATGCCTTCCTCCACCACCTAATTAAGTGGGTTCTGAGTTGGAGTGGAGGACGGTTCTGTTGAAGATGGAGAAGACATGAGAGAGATGCATTGATGGAGGAAGGAATTGGAAACTGGAATATTTTCTGATAGGAATGAAGATGGGAATAGGAATTGACGCAAATTGGGAAGGTAATTGAAGAGAATATTTTTATGATTAGAGATGCAATGCATATCAATAATCAATTAATTGCAATAATGAGCATTATGGCGTGCCTTTGAATTAATTGGAAGGGGAAGCTGTACGCTACACACGGAGATTAGTAAACATTTTCCTAATTCCTAATTTTGGTGCGTGAAAACTTTGCTAAAACCACATGAGAAACCAGTTTGAGGTGTGAAAGCAAAGGTGGTTTACTACGGGTAACTAAGATTTATTATTGATAGTGAGAGGAGGCTCTTTAAGTTTATGAAATACAAGGGGGAAAAATAATCTTAGGACTCATTTTATCCTTGAGTTGAAGAATCACTTGTTTATAGTTTTTCTTATTTATTTTTATAGTTACCCTTCACATCTTAACATTTGAATCACTCAAATTGAGCGAGAGTGCGATAATCATTACTTGACCGGGTTTTGGAACCAAATCCTCGTGGGAACGATACTTTACTTTCACTTTATTACTTGGCGCGACCCGTGCACTTGCGGTGCGAACATTACATTTATCACAAATTTTACGCTATTTTTCAGTGTTTTTAGTCTTGTTTTTCTCACGTTTAGTTTTTAATAACCGTCATGTGGTAATTTAGCGGCGATTTTCATAAAACACCATAAAGCTTGGGTGGCTAGTTTTTTGTGTAATGTTCGGGAAATTATCATTTTAAACTCATACTTTCCATATTTGTATAATTGTCGCCAATTCTCATCGTGCTTCAGTTTTGGGTCATAATCCACCAAATGTGGACTGGATATATATGTCGTTATAGTGAGATATCAAGAGTATAAGCTATGTCAAAACCCATATTAATTCTGATAAAAAAACCATATTAATTCAGTTAAAAAAACTCATAGTAATAATTCTTTATAAATCTCAAATTCTTATTATATTCTTATAGACCTATTACCAGCACAGTAAATAAGCACCCTAAACTATTTTTCGGAATGCAGTCAGTACCATTAACATTTTTTGATGCCATCGCAATTAGCTAGCAGCATAAACATTCTTGCTCCTTAAAAAAAATTTTGTGCATACGATATCTATGGGGTTGGTTTTTATCCATATTTATTGTCCTCTGTACCTTCCGTTATAAAAAGAATAATTAAGTTGAAACATGTTGCAAAACGATGACTAACATTTTAGGGTGTTGTTATTATTGAGTTCAACATTTATTCTATTTTTAATATTTTAGGGTGTTGATTGCATTTCAAAAAATGATTCGTATAGTGATTACATTTCAAAATGCATCAACATCCAAAAAAAAAATAGTTCATGGTTCTAATAATTAACACCCTAAAATATTATAGAACTATGATTGCACACTATAATGAACCTTCGGAAATTCAATTATTACTAGCCAAAATTGGAAGCAACTCAGATTCATCATGAGTTGGATTATCTTGTTTCTGTTTCTGGAGCTGTTTATACTCTCCATAAAAGTAGCACATAAAACCCGAAAGGGAGAAAGCCAAACTGATTCCTTTTCCCACCGTGAATTTCTCTCTGAAGAATATTACTGCCAACACTTCAGTAAAGGGCAGAGACACAGCAATGATAATGCCTGAAAGAAACGAAGATGCATAAAAGATAACACCTATCGCTCCTAAAAGATATATCTGCCAGATAAGAGCCATACACAACGCCACCACATAGTACTTCATCTCCCCTAGGCCAAATTCTCTAGCCTCCTTTCCCATCACCTGTAAAACTATAATAATCAACACTACTTCCATAATATTTACGTATATAGTGATGAATAACATGATGTTATATTTACATATGTCCCACAATGGATAGCCAAGAGTAAAGTGAGCGACACATGGAACTAGCTTAGCTAGAACTTATTACTATGAAAACTGATTTGTATATGGTGCTCAGATTTAATTTGTTTTAAATGTTTTCTAAACTATTTATTTTCATGAAATAAAAAAAATATTTTAACTTTTTTTTAAAAAAACAACTATTTTTCCTACAAATTTTTTTCGTTTATATACAATCAAGGATTAAATAGCAAATCTCTGGAAAGTTTTTTTCAGAGGAGTGTGCCCCCTGGAAGTTTTGTGCAACTAAATCCTTAAGTTGTTTAGAAGCAAATCAACTAAATTCTAAACATTTATGATGACATGGACTATTTTATCCTTCTTATCTTAACTCCTCTCTTTTTCCCTCCTCTTTATCCTCTCCTCCACCAACCTTCCTCCCCCTCCTCATATACCCCCGACCCTCCTCTCCCTCACTATCCAAGTAACATGATGATGATGAAATCTTTTTCTTCCGCCTTTATTATTTCTCCATAAGGTTCTCACTCGTTACAATCAAAAGTTAGAGAAACTACCCACGTTTACTTCCCTTCGAATATTTCCTATACTTGATTAAATCAATGTGCAGCACCGCAACCACTCAATCTGAAAAATAAAAACTCAAAGCTAGTAATTGTAAAATTCTTAAGCTGAAACTGTATCAATCCAAATGGTTTCTTGAATTTGGAAATGGAGTAATGCGATCCTCTAAGAAGTCTAATTGGAGGCCAATAAATAGTCATAGACTCCTTATTTCCTTTGTACAACACCAAAATCACCACTCAGTAAAGGCTAAAATAACCAAAGTGTAATTGATTATTCAAAGTCTTGATCACAGCCAACACAGTCAATCAATCAATCTATTCACGTTATGTTCAGAACGGAACCTGTTCACTAACATGAGCCGTTCTTTTCAGTGGTCCTTTTTGCTATATTCCTTGGACAGTGAGGGAGAGGAGGGTTGGCCGTTTATGGGGAGGGTGATGGAGGTTGGTGGAGGAGAGAAGATGAGAAGGAGGGAGAAAGGAAGGGGTTGAGATAAGAGAGGTAAACATAAATGTTTAGAATTGAGTTGATTTGCTCCAAAAAGAAACTTTAGAGGCGTAATTGCACCTAAAATACTTTTAAGGGGCATGTTCCTCTAAGAAAATTTTCAGGGGGATTCGCTGCTTAATTCTACAATTAAATTTATATGTTTGTATGAGATTTTAAGGGATCAATCTACCTTCTAAATAAATTTTTACAAAGGAAATTGGTTTTGAGATACATAATATATATATATATATATATATATACACACACACACAGTTCACAATGAAAAGAAAATGGCAATAAATTTTTTTGAAATCATCAAATTATCTATATCCTAAGAAATTTAAGTAGGATTAATATAAATTGCCAAGATTGGGCATACTAGTTAATTAAACTAGATTAGTGGGTTGTTATTGACAATTGTTTAGTAACCTAACTATATATATTGACAACTCACTAATGAACAATATCAACAACTAGTACTAGTGATGCAACAACTCTTCCTTCTTTGGGATCGGACATGCGTGTAATAATTCTCGCTTGTATTAAAAGGTTCATATAAGGTGTGGCATATTGTATGAATTGGCTCATGTAGGAAAATAACGTCAACTTAGCTAGAACCTACACATATGTTCGAAATTCAAACGTAGATAACCTTAAAGTCATTGTTGACAAGCATGCCGACGGCACAGAAAAGAGTACCGGTGACGCTCATGATGAACTCAGCCTGAATGACCATCAAGTACGTCAATGGCTGCTTACTCTTACCATATACTAGCTCCATTAATGGGGTCGAAAAACTGGTCAACACTGAAGAACCCAACGTCATCACAAACCCCATAAGATACTTCCCTTTAGACACACCTTCAGGCCTATCCCCAGATGCATGCAAAGCCAACACAGCAGCCCCCATGCTAAGCAACACAACAGCCACAATGGAGAAAGCTGAGAACTTGTGACCGACTATAAAGAAGGCGAAAACCGCGGTGAGGCCGAGCTCCACGGAGAGGATTAGAGATGAGGTGGAGGCCGGAAGGCAGGCCAGGCCGTAGGTGTAGAGGTAATCCTCAAGGCCCACGAGAAGGCCCATGATGGAGGAGGCGATGAAGAGGTAAGAGTTTATGGAGAAGAAGGGCTTGCCTGTACGGACGTAGGAGAAGAGAAGAGGGAGTAAGTGGATGGGGAAGCCGACGGAGTGGAGGAGGCCGGTGAACCAGGCGCGGCGGCCGCCATGGATGAAATATAGGCGTGTTATTAGGGGGCCGCCGGTGGTGCCTATGAAGAGTAAGAGGCTGTAGTTTATTATAAGAAACATTCTCTTCTGTTGGCACATCTGATCTTTCTCCCTTACTTGATTCACTCCTTCTTTCATATTCTTGTCAGTCTCCCTGCAGTCACAATCCCATGTCTGTGATACACACACGCACACACAAACTTCCTAATTAGTAAGAACGTATGAATTGGGACAAATTTTAGGCTTACCCGATTTGTCACATTATTTAATATTTATAGTGATGTATATATTTTGATTTGATCGGGCATCATCTTTAACAAATTATTTGCCAAAGTTGTTAAACTCGTGAGTTTAAGTAAACTCAGATCGTAGAATTGAATCATAGACTTGTAGGAGTTTACGTTTATCAAGAAACATGTGTTTCGTTTATTTAATTAAATAAAAATACAAATAATAATAATAATAATAATTTGACTTAAATATGTTTTGAATATTGATAGTAGATTTAAATATATCAATATTCATACTATCAACCTCGATAGAGAAATTTCTATGAAATTTATATATAAAATCATTGAATTTTCAATTAAAATAATTAAAATGAGTTTTAACAAGTTAACACAATTTTCTGTGAGGTAAAAACGTAAAAACAATGAACTCAGTATGTAAGCATGTGGGTTTCTACCGAGTTTTCAGCGACTCAAAATTTAAATAACTCGCGACATGTTTTAGTTAGGTAGTGCAATAAAATAGTAAAATCACGAGTTGACAACAATGGTCTACCGTTTATTTTATTTTTATGTTGAAAATAAAATGATTACTAACTCTCTTAGATATTGCCCAATAAAATTAAATTATACACATATGACACGAGTACGGAATTTAAATGCGACTAGTGATACTAGAAATTACGTAACAAACTGGGTTTAAGTAAAAATTCATTTATATATTTAACTTGATTAGAATAAATGTATTTGTTAAATTCGTAAATACAATATATATTTTCCCAAAAATTTCAATATTAATGTATTCATTTATTATGATTATTTCACAAAATATAGGGAAGCTACCTATATGTTATTATAAATAATTTTCAAATGATCTTTAAAGACAAATTAATAATTCACTGAAAATTAATACTAGCCAAACTAGTATTTGGATGCATGTCATGCATTAGTTGTTTGAGAGTAATTAATAATTAATAAATTTGAAATTCAAATTGATCAAAACATGTAGTCTTATTAAAAAAATATTTTATATAGCATGATGGATTCAACATCCAAAATCTAGTTAGGTTAAGGTCTACATTTCTCTCGGAAGTTTTAGCTCAAGAGCTAGGATGTCCCAGAATTTTTTTGGAGTTTGAAATTACCCAAATAGTTTTAAAACGCAGTAATTTCACTATTTTTTTATTATGATCCAACATTGACGGTTAAAAAGTGATATGTTAATAGATTAACAAAGTTTTTGGGGTAATTTCAAAACAAAAATAAACTTTTGGAACAAAATAGTTTCTGAGTGAAAAATTCCTTGAAAATTTTGTGGCTTCATCCAAGCTAATTCCGCCCCCACCCTTATGGCCTTATCCCGCAGCTACGTTTCAAGCGATTTATTAATCAATTTTTCAATTTTTGTAGGGCCGGCTCTCTTGAGTTGGCTCTATCCTCTCTCCCCTCCTCTCAAACTTTTGGGTGGTGGTGGGATCTCTTCTCTCGTCGTTGTACGAGTTTTTTCATCGGTGTCTCCTTCCTTGGTTCATGCCGGGGAAGTCACTTTCATTTATCTGCCTTTCCGTTTTTGTTTATTTTCATATAAATTGGTCTAAGAGTTTTGATGACAAGAAGAATTTCTTCTACCCAATCTTCATCTTATATATTAGTTTTATGGGTACATTTGTTTCCGTGAGATCTACTCATGAAGCTTCTTTGAAAACCAAATTGATTGGTTTATTGCCGATAAGAGGTGTGGATCCTTTAGGATGGTTCTTTGAACAACCACTACTCAATGACTTTTTTACATGTGACGGTTCTTTTCTACCCACAAATTCTGATGAAGGAAAGATGAAGAATATGGTAGGGTTTTTGCGACGGCAACGACTCACTCTTATCCATGTTTACTTTTTTAGGTGTCTTATGTATTATGATTTGAATTTTCTTTTTTGCAGACCTATTTTATATTTTAATTTTCTAGTTTAATAAAAAATTATGCTTCCTGATAAAAAAATCAATTTTTCAAGCAGGTTACTAAAGTCATTTCAATTATGATATTTAATGTTGTTACTAATAAAGGGTCTTAATATTCTATAATCTCATTTAATAACAATAGTTTTCAACAGATTTAATATTTATAATTTTGATGCATAATTTTCTTTTGAACTGATAAGTTTGTTTTATAATTGATAGGCTTCACTTGTAGATATAAATGTTTGACCAATAAACATTACATTGTTAAAGTTGATTAATAAATAACCAACTCATCAACTTATAAATGTAAAAGTAACTTCGTACTTATTATGAGTGCAAGATTTCCTAATTGCTGTTTTGATATTTAAGATTATTATTACATACCCAGGAAAAGTAGTTAACCCATTAAAGACGATCTAAAATAAGTTTTTCTAATTTAATCCTCATTCATAAATGAGTATTTAATTATTACTTTTATTGTGAAAATCGTGTTTCAGTTCTTTCTTCTATCTCAATTTATTAGCAAGGGCGAATTTATCACAGTCCCATTGTTTAATTTCAAAACGAACTTAAAATAAAAAATACAAAAAAATCCACAAAATGCACTTATAAAAGGATGAGAGTGGTAAATGTAAAACCCCTTAAATGTATTATATTAAATGAAATTTGAGGGAATATTTAATTATTTATGGTTAAACTTATTATCGTTTTGATACCTATATGGGTGATATTCCCAAATTTCAATATTACAAATGTTATGATAACTATATCTGAAATGTCTAAATTCAAATTTGTAGCTCTAGCTACTATCAACATATTCCTAATCAATTAGGGCTCATTGGATATTTATAATTTTTTATTTTGAATTTTTAAATATGACCTTTTATTAATTCTTTTAATCTTCTCTTTTAGTCTTATATCATTAAAAATGTTTATTTAATAAAACTTGATTTATCATTATTGAGAGAAGCTATTATTTATTAAAATAATTGTCAGAAAAAAATCCATGAAAATGCAAAAATTTAAAATATTTTACAATTCATAAGTAATATTGTATTTGAACAGTCACCTGTGGAATTTATGGATATCATGAAGAAGGATGTAGCGTACTCTTTTTACTGAGTAGTTAGTTTGGAGGATCTCCCTCTTTTTATGCTCAAAAAAGTAACTAAATACGTAGAGACATTGCTTAGATGGTTTGAAATGAGTTTATAAGGTGTCACCCCTGCTATTTATTAGAGGTGTCCGAATTCAATCAATAGGAAGTCTCTCTTAATTCTAGGAGCGACTCCAGACTTGTTAATTCTCAAAGAGGCAGAATACTGGAGTTTAGTACTCCCTCTGATCCTAAACATCGGGCATATATACTAGGGGCTTTTTCTAAAACACCTTTCCATATTCTCTTATTCTCCCCCTAATTGTTTACTGAATTTTATTGGAGGAACTATAGTAAGGACAATTTAGGAGGAAACAGAAAAATATTAGAATTAAATCTTATATTTAGATAAGAACTAACTCCCCAATATTAAGTTAGTACTTATTTGTTACCTTTAGATATGTATTAGTGAGAACATATTCCTTCTAGTCCTAAATATATAAGAGGTAGTGTGACAAATCATTTTGTATAAAATATAAGAGGTAAATTGCAAAAGTCAAAACAATAAATGCATGTTAACCTTTGTATATTATTAAATGCTTGAATGCAAGGTGTAGAGAGAACATTTGTATAATAAATGAATAATGGTAAAATAAATGAAAAAAGTTTTAAACCTACCCATAATAAATGATTCTAATATGTTTTTTATTATTATATGTAAAAATTTCTTAAAAGCAAAATGATGTTAAAACATAAAATGGGTTCTTAATAATTGAAGTATGAAACAGATCTAAATACAAAAATTTTTAAATTGGTGCAAAAACGAAGGTTTAACAGCTTATGATTCCATCCGTCTTTCAAGAGCTAGAATTTTATATACGCTCAGAGTGATTTGCCTGCTCAACATCGAGCTTAATTGATCGATCTTCCAATAAAAAATATTTCCCTAAACATACACAATAATATTTGCAAGGATATTTGATGTGTGACATGTCAAGTTAAAGATCATAGAGGAAATTGATATTTCAAAGAATTAAAGACCATTATTTGTGCCTCTCCATCGATACAAGGCATGAAATGCATATTTTAAATTTTAGAATTAAAGACAAAACATATAAATGACTTTAACTTGTTATGAGATAATTAGTCTGTAAATTCATAAACTTCTTCCAAATTTTAAATCAAATCCTTATAAATTCATTATTTATTAATTAGGTCCTTATATTATTTTTGTTGGTTCTTGTAATTTGTTCTAATTTTTTTTAGGTCCCCTTTTTGTTATTGTATATTCTTTTTTTAATCACCGCCCGATTTAATCTGGACTCGAGGGGTATGAGCGTTACCTATATAGGCAAGGTTATCCCCTCTCCCAATGAGAGCGCTTTTCGAGATTCAAACACGTGTTCTCATCCTTACGGGAGTTGTAGCTCACTTACCAGTTCAACTAAATATTCATTGGTGTTATTGTATATTATATTATTATATAATGCTAATAATGTAATTCTCTCTCTCTCTCACTATATATATATATATATATATATATAATTTTGTTATGATGAAAAATATTTTTCAACTTATTTTATAAATAATAGTATATATTCTACAATATTTATTATATTATTTATAATTATAAAAGTTAAACCATAAATTATTTATATTAAATATTTTTCATAATTTATTAATTTAAATTTATCATTATAATTGTTTTTTATTGATTTTATTTGAAGTTCATTTGATAAAAAAATAATTGATTAAACTCAAAGGACTTTCATATTAATTATCTCATTTATCAGGCACGCATGCATGAATCAGTCGCACATCATATACATACAAACATACATATACACACACACACACACATATAGCTATGTGTGTATATACACACATATATAGCAGTTGTTCATCGCTGTGATGAATGCCGATCGAAATTGTTTGTTTCTATATAGCACAAACATTTTATTTCATTTAAATAAGATGTTATCACTCACTACAAAAAAATAGGCATGTAGTCACGTATGAAAATGTAGAAAATTCCAAAGCATGTCACGTAAGAAATTCGTTTTTCGCGTTGAATGCATGCGCGAAAAAACGAGTCGTAGCAAAATAAACACAGTTTTTGTCGCGTATTATACGCGACAAAATTTAATACTATAAAAATGATGCCGCGCCTAAATCATGCGCGACATAAGGTGAAGTGAAAATAAAAAAAAAACCTACAGCTTGCCGAGGAAGAAGCTTCCTCGGCAAGTTGTAGGTTTAAAAAAAATAAATAAATAAGAGATAATAATTAGGAAGAAGGAAAGAGAGTGTTTGAATTAGAGGGAGTAGAGGGAAAAATAATTAAAAACTAGTATTATAGTGAAATAAAAGAATTTGAATTATAATGAATGAGAAAAAAAATAAAGTATTAAATAATGATAAAGTGTATACCTTAAATTATGGAAGATTTTAAATAATGAACCTGCAAAAAAATTAAGTATAATTAGTTAAATGAGAAATTAAATATGAAGAATGGAAGTGAAGAGGAAGAAAATAATGGAGTAGAGAAAGAGGAGAAAAGAAAGTGGGGAGATAGTAGGAAAAAATAGAGAGTGGGGGAGGAGAAAATGTGAGAGAAGTGAAGTTTATATAGGGAGAAAGTGGGGGAGAGAGTGGAGGGAAAAAATTTGAATTTTTGCGAAGGGAGAAAGTGGGGGCGGGGAAAGGGGGTTTGTCGCGTTTCTTAGTTTGTCGCGCCTTAAACGTGACAAAGAGAATATTTTGGCGCGACATAGCACCATAATTTACAAAAAAAATAAAAAGAATGTCGCGCATTCCTCCTACGCCACAAAGCTTACGTGAATAGAAGGTCTTTTTCTTGTAGTGACTGTGAAAGTAAATTAATGGAATATAATTTATCCATAAAGCTAACCGTGCAAAGCTTTTAGCTTTGTTTATTTAAAACTGAAATTTTTTAATTAACTATAATATAAAGTTTTTTTTGAAATAAAGTAAACATTAGCCATGATCCGTATGGAGATATGACTAATTTCGACATATATCACATATGCTTACTATATAGGCTACTTTCATAAATCCGAGGGGTAAGTTAATTATATTTTTGGCAAAAAAAAGTCAATCATTTGACTTTTATCCCTATTTTCTTCGCTTTTCCTATCATACCAAACAATAATCCTGCAATATTTTTGTATCATTCTTACGACCGTTATTGAACACATTTTACTTAAGTACCCCTATATCATTAAAAATTGTTGTCTTTCCCTTTGGATAGAAATCTACGCATATATACCTAGCTTAATAATTTCTTTTTCTTAGATATAGCCACCAAGGCTGCACATGGACCAAATTACATATATCTATATTCAAAGTCCTGTCATAAAAATCTTTAGGTTAGCAATTTTGGCCCAATGGTCGGCCCTTGACCAAGGCCGATGATATGTCCTCTAAGCCATAGGATATGCTCTATTGGTCCTTGATCCTGTAATCTTTAAAAATATTCACCTCTTGGCTATGAGATATAGCGAGCGACACTTTATAGCTCCACTTGTTTATGTGATCATCATCATCATCATCATGGTCTTCTTTCCTTGTCTTCTGTTTTTGATGATGACTTTTCATCTAACTTTCACTCTCGGAGATATTGGAAAGTTAGGCCTCCCTCTTTGTGAAAAGCTTAGCTTAATCCCAAAGCAACTAAAATTGTGCAATTCAGTACACGACAAGAGCTTCTAGTTATGGGGCCTTCAGATGACTTTATTATTGAAGCTAAGTTGATTATCTTAGAGACGCAAATTCAATTTTCGATGGAGTTTGGAAAATCAGATCTGTGAAGCCTTCAACAATAAGTTAGTTAGATTACTCATGATTATATGATTTATTTTTGCTTATATAATTGCAGATAAAATAACGAGCTGGCAGAATGAAACCTATAATAATATTGGGAAAATTAATCACACATATCATATAAGAAACTTAATTTAGATAAGGTCCTTTGAAATCTTCTAATTAAACAAAGGTTTTTACAAACATCAATTATATTTATTTATCAACATTCACAATTGTTTAAATTTCTTGTTAGTAAAAGCTTTTAATTTGGCCAAAAATAATACTCCCCCGGTCCTAAATATAAGACCTAGTTGACTTTTTTGAAAAATCCTAAAAAAAGCAAAATAAGTTAATTATAAATTGATTCACCTAATTTTTTCTCTTACACTAGTTTATTTTACCTATAAGCTAATGGATAATCTAAAAAAATATCAAATATGTCATGATTTAATAACCTATTTTGCAACCTTAATCTCTCCAAAAAAACAGTCAGTTAGGTCTTATATTTAGGACCGGAGGTAGTAACATAATGAGCATCATTAAATTAAATTCTTGGTAAATAAGAATGTTTGGCTCGACCGTGACAACTTTTCAGGCCTTTAATTTTCAACAACATATGAATATCATTCATGACTATTTAAATTCTCATAGTCACTAACATCTTATAGCTAGATGAGGTTTTAGAACACCTGGGTTCTTGGCCCTCCACACCCCTCAGATTTCAAATCAGGAAAATGCTCCTTCTCCTTGTTATCTGCGATGTCTAAAAATGATGTTTTACGAGCTTGGCATATCTTTCCATGCTTCATTTCCTCATCAACAAAATATGAATTTTCAACAAGGATTGTGTGTCCTTCATTTCAATGTCTTGTGTCAATTTTTTTCCCACGATCGGTGAAAAATCACGCAGTTACTGAAAAAAGGATGGGTATTGACATCACTATTTTGCTAACTTCGTGAGTATTTTTGCACCTAAAAAAACTTTGCGGTGCTAGGTGCACCCTATGTCAAATTACATTGTGAGTTTTACCCTTTCACCTTAGCCTTACTAATTTTCCCGAAAGTTCTACTTGCTTCATCCCTTATTATAAGAGCTTAATTAGAACACAAAATCACACATTAAGAAAGTAGTTGGGAGTGATAATATGTTTGAAATAAATTTGTTTTCATAAGTTTTCCCTTATTTATGATAGGGATTATATATAAGAAAATATAGATTAACAATGATATGCCTTATAATGAAATATTCATAAATAATAAGTTCAAAATGAAAAAAAGCCTTGACTATGCTCACATCCCTAAGCATGCTCTAGCAATAGGGCTCAAAAATATTTAAACTTTGATCTCTTATAATAAATGGCAGAGCTCGGGAGTACTATTCATACAGAACAATTTTATTTATGTTATTTTATATTTCATAGATAAATACAACAACAACAAAATTTTATCCCAACTAGGCGGAGTTAGCTACATGGATCGCACGACGTCATTGTACTCTATCTATAGTCATGCTTAGTGATATATTATTGACTAAAATATCTCGTTGGATAATTTTTTTAAGGGTTCTCTTCGGTCTCGCTCCTTCTCCCTCTTTTAGGAGGACTCCACACCATTTGATCAACTATCCTTACTAGCATCTCTAATTGACTTCTTTGAACATGTCCAAACCACCTTAAGTGACTTTCTACCATTTTCTCCTTAATCGGTGCTACCCCAACTTTTTCTTGAATATGATCACTGTGGATCCTATATATCTTTAATTGTATGACCACACATCCATTTCAACATCCTCATTTCCACAACCCTCATCTTATGTTTGTGTTGTCCCTTAAGAGTCCAATATTCATTACCATATAACACTACTAGTTTAATAGATGTCTGGTAAAACATCTCTTTTACCTTATCTTGGATCTTAAGATCACATATAACCCTGATAACTTTTCTCTATTTAAACCAACAATCCTAAATTCTATTATTAATAATATTTTCAACTTCACAATCTTCTCGTATAATTGATCTAAATATTTAAACTTGTCTACTTATTTGTATAGTTTGGTCTCCATTTTAATTTCTATATCATCATGAGTTTGTCTATTATCAAAACTATATATAGTGCATATTTTTTGTCTTGGTCATGCACAATTGAAAAACTTTTAAATCTAAAGTCATTCTCTATGATTCTAGTTTCTGCTTAATTCTGTCTTTTAAGTCTCCTAAAATGACTATAATCATATGTGAAAAGCATGCATTCAGGAATTTCTCCTTGAATACTTGCAAATAGTATATCCAAAACTAGGTTGAACAAATATGGGCTCAATACCGAACCTTGATGCAATCCAATTTTTATTGGAAAGTCATTTGTTTATTCTCTAGGTGTTCTAACGCTAGTCATTTATTGAATATTTTGGCCAAAATATTCATTCAATTAAGGATTATATTAAAATTAAAATATATAGTATAATGTAATGTTTATATTGATGTGTTATTAAATGGTGACATAAGTTTTTAATTGAAAAATATATTTCTTTGAATAATATGAAAATTGGAAATTTTATGATAGGATTAAAACTTATAGAAACGAAAGAAAAAACAATAATATAACAAAGAGAGAGGAATAAAGTACGATTTCAATCACACTTATGCATTGTGGTTTATTAATTCAACTCGTTATGCTTTAATAATATTGATAATTACTTTTCTCATGCCCAACCGATCTGAGTTTGATGTTATTTCTCCTGCATAGTGCTTATTTCATGTGTTCATTGGCGCAGAAAGCTAAGTTGAATACGACGACTGACTAGGCTTAAAGTGAATAGCTTAATCTGATGAATCAGCATTTTCATTACACATTGATAAAGATATTGATAGATACAAAAGTTTTGATCCAAATTCAATTTTTCTCAATTATGTTAGAAGCCTTTATTGATAAGAATACATCATGGCAACGCAATATATGGTTGGTGTGTCATATTCTATTACCTACCATATATGTGAGTATGTGACAAGTTTCACGGAGCAATTGGAACAGTGATACTATGCAAGTATGTATTATTATCTTTTTCTGAATAATCAAAATCGATGTGGCAGAAAGTAGAGTTCTTGAAGAAATCCATGGCTGACCAATAAATATTGAGGCTTTCATAAGAAACTATCACAAGATATAAAAATGCGTAGGTGAAAACGATACCAAATCTTTCCAAGTTAAATTGGGACAATAGGGTTATGGTTCAGTATACAAAGGAGAACTCTAATTAATGGGTATCATCTTGCTAGCATTATAAAACTTCCCATGTAAATGTATTAGTTATCCTTCTTGAATTTTGTTTAAAAGGCATAAAGCTCTATTCTATTACTATATGAGTTTAGTTTAGGTTAAAGGACAATTTTGTCTTAAAAATTTTGGGGTTTAAGCACTAGGTATCACGAAGTTTTTGATGGCCCAAATGTTCTCTACAAGTTTTAAAACGGGGAAACTTGAACCCTCTTTTAAATAGCCTTAAAGGTCAACTTTGTAGCATCCTAAAATTGTTGTTATAAAAACAAAATGTTGACAAATTTATGGGAAAAAGACAAATAAATTCCTCTGAATATGTAAAAGGACAATCAAGGTCGCTAAATTTCCAAAAGGACAACTTAGGTAAATTAACAACACTCTAGTTGTTAATTGGAATGGGGATGTTGCTGTGGTTAATGAGGATGCTGCTGTGATTAATTGCTACGTTCTAGTTGTTAATATGGATAATGCAATGGTTAAATATGCATGTTGTAATGGGGATGCTGCAGTGGTTAATTTAGTGTTTGTGACCTTGATTGTCCTTTTGGAAATTTGGTGACCTTGATTGTCTTTTTACATATTTAGAGGACTTGAATTGTCATTTTCCCAAAATTTATCCATAAAATGTATTTGATGAATTTAAAGAATAGACAATTAGATAAAATACCTGTGTGTGTGGTGTTCCCGTGTCTACGTGTGGAAAATACCTATGTGTGTGTTACTGTTCCCGTGTCTATGTGTGATCCAAATAGTATTATGGGAAGTAAATAAGTGTGAAGAATTATTTTAGCTTAAGTAACAAAAAAGCTCAACAGAGAGAGAAACTTCTATACATTTAACCCTACCAAAAAATGCTCCTTATTAATATTACTATTTGTTACTACGCCCACACACTAGGCTGACGCCTCCCTCTATCTTGAACCATTAGGTACTTTTCTGCTTCATTATCTCTTATAACATTACTTGTTCTGATTCCACTTCATATTATCTTTGTTCATCCATTTCTTTATTATATTTTGTAAAGTAGTTTGCTCTGTACTGTCTATTCAAGATTCCCATCACACCTTACCCATGTTGCAATCATGCTCAACCACGTATGCACATTAACATACATTATCTTCACTTTTTTAAGGCCCACCGTCACTCCAGTTTTTCTTTCACTTGTGTCTTTTCTATCCCTATACGTTTGATTTCAAACTACTCACTCTATTTGGTTTTTTTTTAGGTTCCGTGGTTAATTAGGTATGTGTGTGTGTCTATATATATACTCCCTCCGGTCCTAAATATAAAACCTAATTGACTTTTTTGAAAAATCCTAAAAAAAAGCAAAATAAGTTAATTATAAATTGATTTACCTAATTTTGTCTCTTAAACTAGTTTATTTTACTTATAAACTAATGGATAATCTAAAAATATATCAAATATGTCATCATTTAATAAACTATCTTGCAACCTTAATCTCTCCAAAAAAAAGTTATTTAAGTCCTATATTTAGGACCGGAGGTAGTATATATATATATATATGAAGACAAAACACATCATCATTCTTCGGTCCTTTTCTCTAGTGTATGTATCAATCAATCATTATCAGACCACTTATTTCCTCCTTCGAACCCACTTGTTAGATTTCTGTTGCTAATATTAATATATTTGTAATTTGTAATTTGTAATAACAATTTTTAGGTGTGGCCTCAAATTTATTGAACCCATTTCATCTCTATTAAACCCAAAATTTACAATCACAGTATCCCCTAGACAACTATGCGTAAAATATTGAAGACTATACCCACATGATAAACAAACTAATTACTATTTTTATATTTCAATTAAGCCAACTAATAAACTCCATAATTTCACATAGTCCATCTGAATTTCCCTTGAATGTACATGATTTTTTGTAATAATAATTGAGAAAGACATAGATACACGTAGGAAAGAGTAAAAATTTAAAGATAGATATTTTGGTGAAATTTGGAGTTATATGTGTGTGAAAGTGATATTTGAAGTTCATCAACCCTATTTCTCTTTTGTAGGAAGAGGTGGACAAGTGAAAAAGGCTAAGGAAAGTATGGAGCTAGCAAGAAAAACATAGGACAAGCTAAAGAGTGGAGCAAGGGACAAAAGATCTAGAAAAGAAAATTTCTACCAGATGTTCGTTGAGCTTTCGTTGCACCACTAAGCCACGACGAATGATGTTCTGTTCTGACTCTTATCTGTTCGTTGCGCATTCGTCGCGCAACGAACGCGCGACAGACAGAAATTAAAACTCTGCGTTTTCAGACTCGAAAAAACGAAATATCTTGGATATAAAAGTGAGAGCTCGACAGAAAAATCCTATTCTTCACCTCTTGGGCATTTTGGGAGCTAGGATTTGGCTTTTGGAGGAGTGGATGTCATTGGATTGAAGTCTAGAAGAGATTTTGGCTTCAAATCTTGGTTTTTCTTCATTCTCCTTTTCCTCTCTCTTGTTCTATGATTGTGCTATCATATGTATATATTCTTTTGGACTTCATGAACATGTGGGGCTAAAGTTTTGATTCTAGGATTATTTGGAACCCTTGTATGGATTAACTCTTAATTCCTCCTCCTATTTTGTGATTATTATTATATATGTGTTTATTTTACTCTTTACCTAATGCTTCTAAGGGTTTGATCACCATTTAGATGTTGTGTTCACTTAATTGATGTTTGAGAGGACTAGGTTGAATGTAGAACTTGGGTAAAATAGTGAGAACTAGAAGTTTGCATGACAAATGGATGGTTTTGTTGATAAGATAGACATATACTTATTGACCTCAAATAGCCACATTAGGGTTGAAACATAGAAATTGAGTTTTATTAATTGTGACAAGAGATTGCATGATTAATAAAATTAAATACTTGTTGTTGACTCGACGGAGCGTTTACATGTATTCTAGAACCCTAGGTTAGCAAATATATAGTCATTGAAAGCAATTGTGAGAGGAGACTCTTTAAGTTTATGAATTACAAAGGGAAAAAAATAATATTTGGACCCATTTTATCCTTGAAGTTAAGAATCACTTGTTTATAGTTTTTTTTCTTATTTGTTTAAATTAGTTACCCTTCACTCATGATATTTGTATAATTCAAATTAAGCGAGAGTGCGATAATCTCTATTTGACCGGGTTTTGGAACCAAATCCTCGTGGGAACGATACTTTTCTTATCACTTTATTACTTGGCGCGACCCGTGCACTTGCAGTGCCAACACCAACCTAGAATCATTAAATTAAAGTTTTATAATAATTCAGGGTATTTTGGAGTATCTCTAGTGGTTTTTTAGTAAAATATTGATACACACACCCATGCTTATTATGTTGTAGACCCTTATTGAGAGCTTCGAAGTATATTTATGATAATATAATCTATAAACTATAGAGTCCAGGTTTATAGGTATCTGAATGATATGTATGATTATAACTTGAATGATTACCTTTTAGTTTAAAAATGTAAATTATTGATTAGTTGGTTCCTTTTCAAGCAAACTTATTGTTAATGTTTTGATATATAATATGTGAATGATGAGTGATTTAATTCTTTTCAAGCATGTTTGCATATATATTGATATTATAATGTGTTAGAGAGTGTATTATATAGTTTAAATTCATAGTATATTTTAATTATTAGTTAATGCATATATATTCCATGGCATGAACATATGTGATAGGAAAGAGATTAGAGAAGGAGTAGGTGATGATAAATTCTTTTACCATGTGGTATGTTGCCATTCAGTGCACAATGAGTGGTACTTGTCAGGGTTGTTTCTTCTATGTTTTCCTTGGTCAGAGATTGTATGGAAGTTATGAGACATATGACACCTCCTTATATTTGTTCTATAAGGAGGGAGTCATAATCCATATTTGAGCTCTATACCTTCGACAGAGTATATCTCAAATACTGAAGAACTTGAAATAACCCAGTCATATGGATTTATTTCTATTGGGCTTTATCTTAGCCTATGCCTCCTAACAGTGAAATAAGGAAGGACGGTGATATAAGGGAGACATCATTCATCCATGTGCAAAAAAGCTATTAAATTTAATGGGAACATTTTTTAATTAAGAGGTCATGAGATGGATGCCAAAAACCAAGAATTGATTTGTGTGTCTACACACACACACACACACACACAAATATGTGGATAATTTTGTACTAGGGTGAAAGCCTAATTTTGATACATAACTATTGGCTAAGGAATAAAAATAGTACATAACTATTGAAATGTCACAAGTGATCCTCAACTCTTGGGCATGATGAGATCACAAATGATATTTCACTAATGCGACAATAAGATTATTACTCATGAAAAGTCCAAAATCCCCTTATAAAAAATAAAAGTAAACACATTTTCCCCAACACCCTTGCAAATTCAAACTCTGATGATGTGTGGCTAAGGAGGGGGGATTCGAAGAGGAGCTGATGAAGTGTGGTGGTGGTCACCCTTGTTCGCAGACAACTCCTTATAAGAGTATTTTGGTCATGCACAACTGTCATTGTGTGTAGTTTTATTTTTTATAGGGTATTTTGGACTTTTCATTGGTAATCTTATTGTCATATTAGTGAAATATTGTTTTTGATCTCATGCCCAAGAGTTGAGGATCATTTGTGACCTTTTCAATAGTTATATACTATTTTTTTCTTTGGTCAATAGTTATGTATCAAAATTGGGCATTCACCCTTTGTAATATAATTATATATAATTTGCTTGTGTATGTTGAGAGATTTTGAGAGTTACTGAGATGTCGATCTCACTCTATCATTAGCAATTGATAGGTGAATCATCTAATAGCAAGCAAATGTATGACATTTGAGGAGTAAACACTTGTTAAATTATATTTACTTTTTCATGGACATAATACTACTATCTTTTTTTTTGATAAAAATAATACTACTATCTATTTTGTCGTTTAAACTAGTTTTAAAATTTATCTTATGGAATTAAATTTATTTAAACTGAAAATATTTTTTCTTCATTGATATTGGATACCCTATTTCTATATCATGGAATATTTTGGGTTAGTTATGACAAATATTCTTGAGGTGTTACAAACTTTATTGTAAAAAGGGTTAAAGGTTAAATCTAGCACTCTATTATTGGCAAAATTTCACTCAATATAAACAAGAATTTTGGGTCTCAAATGTAGCATCAAACAATTAAAAAATGGCTCAAATGTAGTAATTCCATCAATTTTGACTGGTTCGGCCGTTAATTTTGACCCATTTGGCTATGTCACCTAATTAGGCCATGTCATATGTCACGTCACCTAATTAGGCCACGTCACCCAATTAGGTCATGTCACCTTCCATGCCACCACCACTTCTTGATAAACTCCATAATTTCACACATTTCATCTCTATTTCCTTGTAGTTCACACTCTTTTTGATGATACATAGTTAACAAAACACAGAAATACTAATAGAAAGTGATTCAAATAGAAAACTAGTCAATTGTGTGAAATTTGGAGTTTAAATGCTTGTATATTTGAGACATGGAAACTCTTCAACCCTCTCTAGCTTGTGTAGGAAGAGGTGGACATGTTTTAGTAGCTCCATGAAACCCAAGTGATACAACAAAGGAGAAAAGGGAGCAAGGGAAAGCTAAAACTTAAAATCAAAGGCTACTGAGCCAATGCATCATCACAAAGCCAACTGGCATGCTACTGGCGTGCCGTCTCTGTATTCTCGCCAGTGGCTCGCCAACTGGCGAGCAACTGGCGAGCCATTGAAGCCAAAAAGCAAGCAGCTGGCGTGCCCTCTCTGTATTCTCGCCAGTGGCGCGCCAACTGGCGAGCGACTAGCGAGCACAACTCGCTACTGTGCGCTTTGACCTATTTTTCAACATATAAAAGGGAAAGTTGGGCATTTGGAGAGGAGGCTGGAAAAACACGACTTGACACACATTTAGGGCACTTTTTGGAGGCTTGAAGTGCTTGAAGAACCTTAGGATCTCTTGGGAATCAAGTGGGGAAGCTTGAAGAGATTTGGGCATTCTCCATTTGTGGTTATATCTTTCTCCCTCTTCTTCACCTCTCTTCAATGAACTCTTTTATAGTTTTAGGGTTTGTTTTATTTACATTTATGTGTAACTAAAACCCTAATCTAGGGTTGTTATGAACCTATTTATGGATTGAATCATCTACTCTCTCTTTCTTTAAGTAATTAATGAAGTATATGTGTAGCTTTTATCTTGCTCTCTATTTGTTCTAAGTGCTTGATCACCACTTAATTAGTTAAATGGAATATGACTTGGGAAAGTGTATTTTGTTTTAGAACTTGGATAAAAGCATGTTAGACTTGAAGTTTATGGTTTTAAATGGATGGTTTGTTGATAACATAGAGATATAGTTATTAACCTAACATAGTCATAATTAGGGTGGTTAAGGAAAAGAGCTAGCATTTGTTGTGACAAGAGATTGTGCAATAAATGCTAGCATAAATTTGATCTTGACTTGGGAAAGCTTTTTCAAATGATTTTGAACCCTAGACTTGCACATATTTTCATTTAATCACTTAAAGAAGAGAGGAAACCTTGGTTCATGAAGTAAATAGGGGATTAGCAACCCTAGGCCTTAATTATCATTGTTAAATCGTGTTTGAAACTCCAACTCTTTTTACATTCATATTTAAAGCTCATTTCTTACTTGACAAATCAAACTCTCAATATGTTTTTACTTAAGACAATTAAGTACACAATTAGTACTAATCACTTTGCTTAAACAACAATCTCTGTGGAACGGCACTCTTTCTCTATACTACTTTTTGACGACTCGTATGCTTACGGAAGCGCACCAAATTCGCGTTAAGTCAATGGCGCCGCCGCCGGGGATTGTAGTTTAAGCAAAAAGTTTACTTTCTTGTGTTGATTAGCTTAATTGTGTGATTAATTGCTTTTAACTAACGTCTTTCCTTATCTTGTGGTAACTTAGTGTTTTGTTGTTTCTAGCTACCTTGAATGTTAGAAATAGCTTTACCTCGGTTGCCTTGCTTATTTTCACTTTTGGTTACTTTGATACTTGTGATCTTGTAGTGCTTGTAGGTGTTCCCTTTTGTAAGTACTCATTTCTTGGTGCATGCAACACATTGAGTTTGGTGACTTGGAAGTAGTACTTGAAGGGGTAATTAATCTTGAGCAAGAGGTTGAGGTTGAAACTGCAACTATGGCGGAGGATGAGTATGATCATGCCACGGTTAATGACTTTGCTAGTCGAAACTTGAGAGGAACTCAATCTTGCATTCGGATTCCGGATATGCAAGCAAGGAGCTTTGAGATCAAGTCGGTGATGATCACAATGCTTCAAATGCACGGGATGTTTCATGGTCTTTACAATGAGGATGCCAACAAACACTTGATGTATTTCTTGGAGGTAGGTGATTCGTTCAAGCAGAATGGGGTTTCGGCTGATGTTCTTCGACTGCGTTTGTTCCCTTTCTCTTTGCAAGGCAAGGCTAGGGAGTGGTTCAACAACTTATCAGAAGGTTCTATCACCTCTTGGAATGAGCTGGAAACCAAGTTTCGCGCTCGATTTTTCTCTGATGACAAGTCTGTTGAGGCTAGGGATGCGTTCTTGAGCTTTAGGCAACACACTGATGAAACTTTATATGCTGCTTGGGAAAGGTATAAGATGTTGATGAAGCAGTGTCCGAATCATGGAGTGGATAAATGGGTGATTGTTCAAATCTTCTGCACTCGCCTCAATCCTCAGTCTAAGGCAATGGTCGACTCTATGACCAATGGTGGGTATCGAAATGTGCCAGTGAATGAAGTATTTCGGTTGCTAGATCAGTTATCGGCTAATAATTCTCAAGAGACAAATAGGAGTACTCCTCAATCTTCCATTTCTCCTAAGGAGGATACCGCTACTGCCCAATTTGCATCTATCCTCTCTGCACTCAACAAGCGGTTTGATGTTTTAGAGACTCAGATTAGAAAGGGTAGCGCTCAAGAGGTGCGAGCAATTCAGTCTACTCCGATTGTCTGTGAACAATGTTATGATGTGCATCTACCGGATCATTGCACTCTATATGCCCCTCTAGAATCTGTGAATTATATGGGAAGAGTACAGAATTCTCAGAACAATTCGTAGTCTCAGACTTACAATCAGGGGTGGAGATATTATCCCGAATTCTCTTGGAGCTAAGGGCAAAATATGAATGCATCCTCATCCTCAGGTGCTAAGGCCTCTTACCCACCTGGTTTTCAAAATCAACCTAGACAAATACCTTCTAAGGAGGAAGAATCTAAGGTGGAGAAAATGCTTGCTCAGATCATAGCCGGACAAGAAGCACAAAGGGTGTATAATGCTAAAAATGATACTAAGACGGCTAGTTATGAGACTTCTATCAGGGATATTGAAATACAGATAGGCCAAATTATCTCTCACTTGAATGCTTCTCAAAGAGGTAGCTTCCCAAGTGACACCAATCCTAACCCTAGAAGGGATGGCAAGGAGGAGTGCAAAGCAATATTTTTTAGAAGTGAGGTGCAAGTGCCTAGTATGCCTCAATCTTATGAAAAGAGCAATGGAGTCTATGAAGTTGTTACTTTTGATGGAGATGATAAAGTGGAGGAAAATCTTATATTGGTGGATGATGAAAGTAAAAAGAGAAGGCAATTTGAAAAAGCTATTGATGATGCGACAAAAGACAAGAAGAGAGAATGTGAAAAGAGGCAAGACAAAAAGCCCAAGACAAATGGTCCTCCTCCCTATGTGCCTCCGGTCCCATTTCCTCAAAGGCTAAAGAAGAAAGAAGGGGATGTACAATTCAAGAAATTTTTGGAGATGTTCAAACAATTGCACATTAATGTCCCTTTTGCAGAGGCACTTGAGAAGATGCCAAAATATGCCAAGTTTTTGAAAGAAGTGTTGTTAAAGAAAAGGAGATTCAATGAATTTGAAACTGTAATTATGAATGAAGATTGTAGTGCTATCCTCCAAAGAAAGCTTCCACCCAAGTTGAAAGATCTTGGGAGTTTCTACATTCCATGCAATATTGGAAAGAACTTCCAAGGAAAAGCCCTTTGTGATTTAGGGGCAAGTGTGAATTTGATGCCCTCTACTGTTTTTAATCGACTAGGTTTGGGTGAAGCAAGACCTACTACAGTATCACTACTCCTTGCTGATAGGAGTGTATCTCGTCCTAAAGGGATCATTGAAAATGTTTTGGTGAAAGTAGACAAATTCATTTTTCCAGTTGATTTTATTGTTATCGACTGTGAGGTGGATCCGAACATTCCTATCATATTTGGGAGACCATTTCTTGCTACAGCTAGAACTCTTGTTGATGATGAACAAGTAAGCTTCAACATGAACAAGGATGGGGAATATTTTGATGATCCTTATCAATGCTCTTTTGTGGATATACTTGGTTCTGGTTGTCAAGACAAGTTTGATGCTTCAGTGAGTAAAGGTGATGAGAAATCATTGTTAGTGGAAGAGGAAAGACTTGAAGATGTGCATAATGTCAGTTCAAGGAATTTGTGTGATATGGATGCTCATGGGCATGAAAAATTTGAGCTGTGTGAAAATGCTGTTCCTCCAAATGATTTTCAACATGGTCAGAGGGTTTTGTTGTATAATTGCAAGATCAAATTATTTTCAAGGAAGGTGAAATTTCGTTGGTCAGGACCATTCACCATTGTGCAAGCCTTTGATTTTGGTGCTGTGGAGTTAGAGAACAAAAAGGGTGAAAGATTCAAAGTGCTTGGGCATCGGTTGAAGCATTATTGGGGTGGAGAGATTGATCGCCAAACCACCTCGATTCCACTCTCTCAGTCCACATGATGTTGCAAAAAGTCGAGCTAAGGACTATAATCTAAGCGCTTCTTGGGAGGCAACCCAAGTTCTCAACTCTTGTCTTTCATTTTTTTGTTTTACCTAACTTTATGTTGTTTTTGGTAGTTTTGTTCTTCTTTTTCTTGTGTGTAGGAAGAAAGGTCCTCACTGATACTTGAACTACCACCTGCTGTGGAGAGCTGGAGCTTACGTTTTTGGAAGAAAAGAAGAGGTCTACAAAGGGGAGTAGATCTGAATCTCAAACTTAAATGCAATTTTGAGCATTGTCGTTGTTGATTGCATGGAGTTATTTTTGCTGAACTGGAATTCTGATGCTAGCGTGCCAATTCACCAATTTTAGTCTCATGAGCTCAAATGTAATGGAATGAATGCTTGTTTGTGTTGAAACAATCTTTGGTGTGTTTGTGAGTATTTTTTGTTGTGAGAAGAAAGTAGCTTCTGATTGGATCTATGTCTGTGGTGTGTGGACTTTATTTTGATTGGTTGTAAACATGTTTCCTTGGCATACTTGAAGCACCTTGCGCTGTCTGGTAATTGACGAGTCTTTTATGTGATGAAATTCCTGTGATTTCAACCATGTGCTGCTTGTTTGATTTTTGACTTGTAGTAAAATTAAAGCATGAAGTGCTAGTGATTTTTGGATATGCCAAGTGAGTGATGGTTGGTGTAAAATGTGGTCTTTTTGGATACACAGTCATTTAGAAGTTTGATATGATGTTTTTGTTGATCATGAGGATGAGTTAGAAGCATAGGTTCTAATTAAAGTAAGCATGTGACATTTTGCATTGAATTCCAAGAAGGGAAAATTCTGCAGATTAATGGGTCATCTGTCAGATTCTCGCCAGTGGCATGCCAACTGGCGAGCCGCTGGCGAGAGCCTTAAAAAAAAATAAAAAAATGGCACACACAAAATAAAACCCTAAACTCTTCCTTCCATCTTCATAGCTGATGCCCCACATCTCCACTTCTCCCTCCACACCCACAAAACTCGGCCACCCACCTCCATCCTCCTCACATACTCAATTTTGGAAGTTTTCACCAATGATCATTGTGAAAGTTTGAAATGCTTTTGGTAATAATCAAATCACTTCATGCCCCAATTTGTGCTAAAACACATGTTTTGAACACATTCCTCACTAGTACTTTGTAGAAGTTGAGACAAATTTTGGAATGGAAAGTTTAAGGTGTAATTTGTCAAAATATATCCATGAAAGTTTAATTAGCATTGAAAATGAGCTATACACTCTTCATGTCTTTGAGGGTTGTTTTGGTTTGCCCTTGAGTTTTTTTTTAATGTCATTTTGAACATAATAACTTTACCATACTTGAAATAAAGTGTAGAGATCAATTTCAATGCTAATGACAACCATTTTGGATACTACATGTCACTTGAATCGCTGGGCTAGAAAAGACTATTGAGCAAGATGGTAGATTGGAATAGGCCTAGGTGGGAAAGTTGTTGAGAAGTTTGAGGCTTAGCTTAGTCTGAGTTTGGGGGATTTAGTGGTAAGGACTTTTTTCTATAGGATTTCTTTCTTAGGAACTTTTTGGGTTAGGTAGTCCCTTTGTTCGTGTTTGTGCCTATCAACTGACCTCTTGAATGCATGCTCACTTTTCCCTACATTTGCTGGTTTTATCTGCTTTGTGCTTGCACTTTCCTTTGTTTTGCATCACAGTGAGGACACTGTTTGATTTGAGTTTGGGGGAGAGCTAATCACTTTTGAAACTTTTTGACACTATGAATAAATTCTTTTTGGTAAATAATAAGTGCACAGGGGATAGTTTTTGTTTTGGATGATGAAATTGTGAGATGTACATACCATGCTTAAGTTGTTGCTGTTGTTTTTTATGAGTGGGCTATAAGTTCTCTTGAAATTTGCTATAAAGTTCAATGATTACATCTAGTTGAATAACTGTGGGGTGTATGGAAAAATAGATATGTATGCATTGCATAACATGGGTTGTTGCATTAAGGCAAATCTTTGCCTGATTCTAATGAGTAATTTGTGCACTTTGGAGGTTAAGGTGTATTTGGAAGGGTTTGAGGAAGGAAGATTTGCAATAAACCAAATCTATGCATCTGTTTTCATTTGAAAAATTTCAAAATTCCTTTTGGAAAACTTCAACATTTTTCACAAATTGCACATAACTTTGAAAAATGATTGAGGCAGTTCTTAAATGCGATTGAGCCTTTCAAGCCATCCTTGATAATTTATATCCATTTGCACCCTTTTTGAGCCTTATAAAGAAAAACCATGTGAAATTTCTTTTTGAAACCCACATTGGACTTAACCCTTACAGCCCGAAAAACCATGAACTACCCGAATTTTGAGATAATGGACATTTCATTAGTAGTGAGGATTAGTACGGTTGCTAAAGGTGTGTAAATGTAAGTACTTTGTGAGAAGGGAAATATCGGTTGTGAAAGAAAAGTTTGTACTCTTAAGTCAAGAAAGCGATGAAAAAAAAAAGAAAAAGAGAAAAGTAGAAAAAGAAGAAAATGAGTATAAAAAAATGTATTGCAATAAGACTAGGAGTGCAAAGAATGAAATTGAGATGAGTTTGGGGGAAATTTTCAGCTTTTTGGAAGAAAATTTTGTGTATGAGTGAATCTAATGAAATGTATTCATTTATCTCAAGATATTTGAATTCCTTTTTCCCGTTCTTTCAAATAGCCAAACACTTAAAACCCCTAGCCCCATTACAAGCCTTGAAAAGTCCTCTTGATTTTGATCTTATGTGCTAAAGGTTTAAAGTGGAGAAGAGTGAAGAAAAGAATGAGAAATTTGAAAAAGGACAGCATATTCATGGTTTGAGGTTATTGCAAACGGACTGGAGAATTTGGAAGAATTCCCTTAACCTCATCACACACACACCTACTCATTGAATCTTGAAAAACTTGTTTTTAATGTAGCGAAACATTTATCATTGCATACATCCTATGTTTTCCATACATCAAATAGTGATGGCAACATATGAGAGCAAGTATTTCAATCAAAGTAAAGTGAGCTTATAGTCAACTCTGGAATTGTTTTTGAAAATTTGCTTGAGGACAAGCAAGAACTTAAATTTGGGGGAGTGATAAACTCCATAATTTCACACATTTCATCTCTATTTCCTTGTAGTTCACACTCTTTTTGATGATACATAGTTAACAAAACACAGAAATACTAATAGAAAGTGATTCAAATAGAAAACTAGTCAATTGTGTGAAATTTGGAGTTTAAATGCTTGTATATTTGAGACATGGAAACTCTTCAACCCTCTCTAGCTTGTGTAGGAAGAGGTGGACATATTTTAGTAGCTCCATGAAACCCAAGTGATACAACAACGGAGAAAAGGGAGCAAGGGAAAGCTAAAACTTAAAATCAAAGGCTGCTTGCCAGTGGCACGCCAACTGGCGAGCCAATGCATCATCACAAAGCCAACTGGCATACTACTGGCGTGCCGTCTCTGTATTCTCGCCAGTGGCTCGCCAACTGGCGAGCAACTGGCGAGCCATTGAAGCCAACAAGCAAGCAGCTGGCGTGCCCTCTCTGTATTCTCGCCAGTGGCGCGCCAACTGGCGAGCGACTAGCGAGCACAACTCGCTACTGCGCGCTTTGACCTATTTTTCAACATATAAAAAGGGAAAGTTGGGCATTTGGAGAGGAGGCTGGAAAAACACGACTTGGCACACATTTAGGGCACTTTTTGGAGGCTTGAAGTGCTTGAAGAACCTTAGGATCTCTTGGGAATCAAGTGGGGAAGCTTGAAGAGATTTGGGCATTCTCCATTTGTGGTTATATCTTTCTCCCTCTTCTTCACCTCTCTTCAATGAACTCTTTTATAGTTTTAGGGTTTGTTTTATTTACATTTATGTGTAACTAAAACCCTAATCTAGGGTTGTTATGAACCTATTTATGGATTGAATCATCTACTCTCTCTTTCTTTAAGTAATTAATGAAGTATATGTGTAGCTTTTATCTTGCTCTCTATTTGTTCTAAGTGCTTGATCACCACTTAATTAGTTAAATGGAATATGACTTGGGAAAGTGTATTTTGTTTTAGAACTTGGATAAAAGCATGTTAGACTTGAAGTTTATGGTTTTAAATGGATGGTTTGTCGATAACATAGAGATATAGTTATTAACCTAACACATAATTAGGGTGGTTAAGGAAAAGAGCTAGCATTTGTTGTGACAAGAGATTGTGCAATAAATGCTAGCATAAATTTGATCTTGACTTGGGAAAACTTTTTCAAATGATTTTGAACCCTAGACTTGCACATATTTTCATTTAATCACTTAAAGAAGAGAGGAAACCTTGGTTCATGAAGTAAATAGGGGATTAGCAACCCTAGGCCTTAATTATCATTGTTAAATCGTGTTTGAAACTCCAACTCTTTTTACATTCATATTTAAAGCTCATTTCTTACTTGACAAATCAAACTCTCAATATGTTTTTACTTAAGAGAATTAAGTACACAATTAGTGCTAATCACTTTGCTTAAACAACAATCTCTGTGGAACGACACTCTTTCTCTATACTACTTTTTGACGACCCGTATGCTTACGGAAGCGCACCAAATCAACGATAAGTCACTTCTACACCACAAATATGAAAAGATTTAAGGTTCAAATCTAGCACTACTCAAATATTAGTAAAAGTTCACCCAACATAAAATAACAAATTTGGGTTTCAAATTAAATCTAGTACCCATCAGTTACAAAAGGATTCAAATGGAACAACGGCGTCAATTTTTATGATGTTGACCATTAATTTTGACATGAATAGGTCATGACACTTGCCACATCGCCCTATTAGGCCATGTCATCACCTGCCACATTATCACCACCTCCACTACATCATCACCACATATCTGAAAATAAATCCCTAAAACCCACATCACCCTGTTATAAATGTAGCAACTCCGTGAACTTTACAGGGTTTGACCATTAATTTTCACCTGATTAGGCCATGTTTCTTTCCACACCATCTTATTAGGCCATGTTACTTGCCACATCATCACCATGTTCACTACATCATTATTACATATCAGTGGTGATGATGTGGTGGTGGCAGGTGACATGGCCTAATTGAGTGACGTGGCAGGTGACATGACCTAATTGGGTGACGTGGCCTAATCAGGTCAAAATTAACAGTTAAACCCATCATAATTGATGGAATTGCTACATTTGAACCATTTTGTAATTGTTTGGTGCTACATTTGAGACTCGAAATTCTTATTTATATTAGGTGAACTTTTGCTAATAGTAGAGTGCTAGATTTGACCCTTAACCCTCGTACAAAATATGTTGAAGTGTTACACACATTTGACATTGACATCTACTCTGAGAAGAAGAGAAGCAACGATGATGGGTTTTGTGGGGCAGTTGTGACAATGGGTTTTGAGGGCTTTCAAATTTTAAGGATGATGAGTTTTGGGTTTGTGAGAGACGCTTTAACGGAGGAAGAAGGCTTTCAGGTTTTGTGAGTGACAAATGCTTAAAATAGCGGCGATGTTGAGTACAACAGCAACGAGGGCTTAAAATGAAAGAATGAAAGAGATAATGGTTTGAGGAGTAAACGGCGAAGGGCAAGATGTGAGAATATAGGGAAAACTGTTGGTTGTTGAAAGTTCCCAAACTTTCAACGACCAAAAGTTCCCACAAATTTAGTCGTTGAAAGTGATTTTTTACAATGAAAGTTACAAAAATCTTAGTCATTAATTGTGTAAGCAATTTTTCTTAAAAAGAAATAAAAAAATGCTTACGAAAATCTGCATTTCAAAATTTAATTAAAAAAATATAATAACTGGATCCTAAATTCTTTAAAAAAAATCAATAATAAACAATAATAAAGAAAACCACAAAAGTGTGAAAAAAATTACATGCATCAAATGATTACAATGATTACATTGAACTATGAACTGATCTTCCAGAAGCTAACCCTTTTGTAAATATCACTGCCCAACTAATCCTTTCCCCTGTTACAACCAAGTTATGTAGTCTAATGGTTACATTGAATTGGTGTAACAAGAAAACCAAAGTGTGACAAAATGACATGCATCACCAATACAATAGTACAAATTAAACACATTGAAAAATACAGATCTATATGCGGAGACATATGAAAATATTATACAAATCAAAATTTTTAACCTTTAGTAATTATTAAAACCAAACCAAGAACAAAAAGCTCAAAACCTTTACACAAAATATCAAGCATGAAAAACTACGCAGTCTAATAAAAAGCAGAATCATACATACAACCACAAGAAACCCCAATTAAATTTAAACTTAAATTTAATAAAATATAAATATAAGATCTATGATAAGTAAATTAATAACAGAAAAGTATACACAATAAGCATAAACTAAAATAAGTACTTGAATTGATAAATCTAGAGAATTCTTAATCGATTGCTCTATGATAATCTTCCACCCTTGAAAGAATTATATATCTGTGTGTGCGTGCATGCATGCGTGTCTATAGAAATCAGAAATGAGAATGTTATAAAAACAAACTATAAAGAAGATAAAAATAAAATGATTACATGTGAAGGATAGGATACCAGAAATAAAAAATTCTAGATATCAATGGAAAAAGTTGTTGCTGACGAAAATAATTCAAAACGAGAGAAGAAATTTAACATGGAATCAATTACAGTGATGTGAACAAATTAAAGCGAGTGAGAAGAATGACGAATAGTGGCTGGAAATTGTGAGAATGATGGATCGATGGTGAGTATTTTGAGGTTTTCTAAGGAGAAGGGTTTGGTTGTGGTGGCCGGTGTCAAGCGAGGAGTGGATCTGACAGCGGAGCGGGAGGTTGTGACACCTACTTCTAGGACTCATTCTCATGCTTATATAGCAGGAGAAATCATATTCAAGCTTGGATGTAAATTAGAACCTCAAAACCAATAAAATCTTAAAACTTCACATTTTTCTGGTAAAAATCTGAAAATGTGGAATTACTTTCAGTAAATTTGCAAATTCATAACTAATTCTACAAAAATGATTTTGATATGGTTCAAGTATCAAATTAAAGCTTTTAAGAGTCCTTTATTTGGGAATAATATCAATCATAACATGTACCAATCCATATTGTACAAAAAATTGATTGTTTTCTTTCAGTAATATGGCATGATTTTTAATTGAGGTTACAAAGCTACGATTTGATTCGTTTCTGTGTTCCCTAGAAGCTCCATATACCTATTATTTTACATAAAAGTTTCATACCTAAACTCCTTCAATGACAAATTCAAAATTGGTCATAATTAGAAATTGCGCATAATCTAACCCAGAAAAATAAACATTTCATACATGGGATATAACTTGGTTAATATGGCCTTGTATCACAATAGACATACATAATAATAAAGGATAACAATCCAAATATAAAGAGACCAACTTAAAATAGCATCTCATCATGATTACTTATTCAACAATCAAATGAACACAAGTTGGATAATAAAAAAAACACTACTAGAAAATAGGCTTTTCACGACCATAAGTAACACGTAAAAAGCCAATGTTGGTCGTTGATAAAAAACGCGGTGGCATGACATGTAAATAACTGTCCAAACGGAGACTTTTCACGACCACACTTTAAAAGTGTGGTCGTGGAAAGGGCACTTTTCAAGACCACAATTTTCAATTTGTGGTCGTGGAAAGTTCACAACCTTCCACGACCACAAATGTATTATTATGGTCGTGGAAGGGGACCCTTCCACGACCACAGTTTTGATAATTGTGGTCGTGGAAGGGAGACTTTCCGAAGAGTCTTACCCTTCCACGACCACACTGTCATAAAGTGTGGTCGTGGAAGGGTCACCTTCCACGACCGACCCTTCCACGACCACAACATCCAAATTGTGGTCGTGGAAGGTGGAATATTTTGTTTCTTCTACCCGCCAAAATCTTTTTTATTTCCCTCCAACATTCACTCTTCATCTTCAACATTCTCTGTCACCAAACCCTATTGTGGCCATCGTCTCTTCTCACTCACTTCGCTTTGACGACCTCACTTTGCCAAACCCTCGGCCTTCCCTTCACTCACAACCACCGCCGCCTCTCACTTCTCGCTTCTCCGCCACTTTTCTTCACCGCCGCCACCTTTACACTTCTCCGCCACCACCTTGCCGCCGCTCACAACCTAAAAGCCACCACCTTTCTCTTTTCACTCACAAAACCGCCACATTATCACTCCCTTTCTCTTATCACTCACAAAACCGTTGACCACCACACACCCAGCCACATTCTCTCCCTTTCTCTCTCAGGCCGCCACCGCTAACCGCCGACTTCCGCCGTTCTCTCACCGCCGACCTCCTTTCTCACCTTTTTCTCTCGCTGCGACTTGTGAGTACATTTCCTTGTGCTTTTCATTCTTGCTTTTCATCATTTACATTTTTGCTATTTATTTTTGCTTTTCACTGACTTCAAGCAGAGCTAATAGGATAGATAACATAGACAATTAAGTAACTGCCCTTGTGTTTGGATTTGGACTAGCTACCGTTGCATTTGATTGGAGTTTAGAAATAGATAATTATAACTGTTTTTGACGTGATTAATTGAGTAGCTACTGTTTGGATAATTAAGTATGGTGTTATGATGTGATTAAAGTTACAAAGGACATATATTATATCTGTTTTTGCACTTACATGGTTGATTTAATTAAGCGTAGTGTTTGGCAAATGCTGGAACTTCTTCCTATGTTATGGGCTCATTAGGTAATTGGGTTGGAATAGTTGTTTATATGTTTGTATGGTCTGAAATAGTTGTTTAATAGAAAGTATCATTGTGAATTCTGGACTGGTTGGAATTGTGTTGCAATTTGTATTGAACTTGTTGGTTTAAGTATGATTGAACTGACGTAAATGTTTTTAGTACGTTAGGGAAATAATTGTTATTGGCTTGGTGGTTTTGTGTGACTAAAGAGATGACAACTTTAGGCCAAGCAATGAAGGGCTTTATTGTTTGGCCTAAAAGGCTTGTGTTCGATACTGCTCAAGAAGCTCAACCACCAATTCTTCTCCCAAAGGTACTAAAGTTGTCTATGAATTGACTTTTATTAACAATGTTATTGATATATGTTTGTATAGTTGATGTGTTTCTTATTTTCAGAATTTTAACGGTGAGAAGTTCCCATATCTCAATCTGCTGTGGACGATGCAACCCGGAATGGAGCGTAATCTTTTAATACCTATTGGAGTTGTCAATCCACTAGTAGAGGAGAAGATTTGGTTGCAAAGTTCTCAAGACGTGAAGGAGTTCTTGATGATGGAGGAGCTTGAGAAAAGCTGGCTTGATTTGGCCGTCTGGTAAGTTTCTCATTTTTATCAATATAATTTGTTATTGTCATTAGTCTTTAAGTTTTAATCCATTTCGCCATGTCTAATAGGTACTGCCACAGCTTATGCCAAAACAGCCCAAAGCAAAAGTTTTGCCGGTTTCTATGCCCTTCTAGACTGGCTTATGATGAAAGATCTTTGAAAATGTATCAGAAGAGTAAGAAAACTCATTTTTGGGAAATGCAATCTTATGTTGAGCTGCAGATGGGTCTTGATTGCGGCACTCTTTATTTCGCCCCTGTTTTGAATTGGTAACGAGCTATCTTTTTTTACACAATATTAAATGTTATGTCTTAGTTTAATGAGATTTTCACTTATTTCTTTCAGTGGACATTGGGCTCTGGCTATACTTTGCCCGAAAGAGTTCAAGATTTTTTGGTTTGACTCTTTAGAGCGATATATTAGCGACGATCACAGAAAAGTCTTCCAGAAGTAAGTTTTTTACTTTTATAGTTGATAATAATATATCTTTATACCATATATAACATTATTGTTATGATTTTATCCCTTTTTAGTGGAATATCAAAATGGCATTCTGCACAAGACACTGATAGAGCTAGTCAGATTTTGATTCAAGTTATAAAGTAAAGGTAAACGCAATTTTTATATTCATTTTCATGTATATTGCTTTTAGCCATACCCGAACTACTATGATATTACTGATATTATCTTGTGATTTATCAGTGTCCAATCCAGCGGGGCTCTACAGAGTGCGGATATTATGTCTGCAAATACATGCTGGATATTGTATACCAAGATCAAATCAAACTAGGGAGGAAATTCCAAAAGGTATGCACGCTTCTAACGTATATCTCCAAGAAAATAGTGATTTCTAATTGTAAGTGGTACTTGTCTTGTCTTTTTTAATATTGTTTAATTATGTTGCAGCTTTTGGAGGGACTGTATGGATTTAGTACCGACCCATTTAAACAAGATGAGGAGATTGACTTGGTACGAAACGCACTTGCAGAATTTTTAATCACTATGTGAGGCAGAACTTGTATAGACTTGTTTACTTGTTTAAGCACTATCTTAGTATAGACATGTGCTTGTCTTGGCATAGATTGTTGTAGCTGAATTTTGAACTTATTACTAGTAAGGCAAAGATATAAAACTTAGATTATGCCTTTTGTATTTTGTTGTCTAAGTAAGGTAATATTTATGGGATACGTTTTTGCAATTGAGCTAGTATTCTGTATTGTGCAGTTGTATATGATTTATGGTGTTGTATTGAAAGTGGTTTGTAAATTGATCTGTAAGAATGCAGATGGCTAAACAATGCAGTCCCAAAATATAAAAAAAAGAGCAACCTTTCACGACCACAGTTTCGTAACTATGGTCGTGAAAGGTCTATCATGACCACATTTAAGGAAATGTGGTCGTGAAAGCATCTTAGGAGGCAGCCTCCTAAGAGGCTTTCACAACCACATTTTAACAATTGTGGTCGTGAAAGCCTCCCCGGAGGCTTTCACGACCACAATGTAACAAATGTGGTCGTGAAAGCCTCTTAGGAGGCACCTAAATTAGGTGCCTCCTAAGAGGCTTTCACGACCACATTTCCTTAAATGTGGTCGTGATAGGTAGCACCTATCACGACCACAAATATGTGGTCGTGAAAAACACACTTTTTTACGACGCGGGATTCCATGACCACCTATTTCTGGTCGTGAAAAGCCCAATATTATGGTCGTGAAAGACCTTATTTCCAGTAGTGACATGAGCATATAACATTCCATTATTGCTTAAGTTTTCTTCTTTTTCTTCTCCATTGAGCTTGATCCTAAAATGGTGTAATGGGAGGGTGAGATTTTGGGGAAAATCTCAGTGTTACAATACTGTTCAATTAATAAAGTAAGTATAATATTGGGTAATAGATATCAAAATCCACTAACTTCAACATGTGATGAGCATTTATATTCTCAAATAAATACAAATGATCATAGTATTATAAGGAAATAATCACTTCAAACATGATCCATTAAGGCAGCTAAATACCATACCAAAATATTGACTTATAATGTTGTAATTGAATGAGGAGTTGTATTACTCTAAAGCTTTACTATAATCTTCCTTTCTCTTCTAACCTTCAAGGCTCCTTAAGGACGCCCAAGAACACCCAAGAACAACTAGAAGCACTCAAAAACTCACTCTTTTCTCTCACTTATTATAAGACAACATGTATGTTTGGAGATCCTAGTGGAGAAGTGGTTTTTTGTCAACTTGTCTTTTTTATAAGTAGGTTGGATAAAAGTCATATTGTGTGAACTGATTTATATTTGGATTTGTAGTTGCAGAAGTGACTTTTTTTTCATACTGACTTTTACAAACATGTTTGGATAGTTATTTTGAGAAATCAGTTTATATGGAAACATGATTTTTATTGAATAATAATTAAAATAGACTATTCTTTTCCATCCTAATTCTCTTTTCCAAAATATTAATTGTGCAACACCTTTCATCACTGATGTAAAGTGAACGATGAAGGGCATGAAAGTGCAAGGTTAGCAAATCATGCTTCGCAAGTCCAATTAGGAAAACAGGCCCAAATAATTAAAGATATATACATTCATTAGCAAAATCTTCTTCAACAGAATAGATAAAATATATACAAGTAATACGTCAGAAAACAATAAACAGCACTGTGGCCAGTGAAGGACAAAAGCATAAGACCTCTGCAAATTGACATGCAAGCAATCAAGCTAAACTTGATAAAAAAACTTGAACCAAAAGTTGTATTCTACATAATACATCTCTGTCAGAAAATTCATCTTTCCAAAATTTAATAATAAACACTAGCACAAAGCTATTAGTCTCCCAATTAGGAATCACAAAATTAATAAAAAAACACAAAGAAGGATACGAAGAACACGAAGAAGGAAAATGGCGGTGAAAGGTATCTTCAAAACACGAAGAAAGTGAATTTAGAAAATATTAAATTAAGGGAAAAGGAATTAAAATAGCACCAACCTGTTTGTAAGACAAAGAGCACGAAGAAGGAAAATGAGGGTGAAAGGTTTCTTCAAAACAGAGCTACTTCTCTTCTGGGGCCTTTGAAGCTTCTCACTTTGAGAAGGTTGTTACGAGGCGGCGGCACATTGTGGCTGACAGCCTCGAGGCGGCGGCGTAGCATTGTTGAAGGAAAGGGGTCAGATGCGAAGTGAATGGATGTTGAATGGTTGTTGTTGAGGCTTGCGTAGATGGAGAATGGTGGGTGTGAAGGTGAATGGATAATTTAATTTCATATTATTTAATGTACCCAACTGTCTCATTTCAAAAGCTAGTCATGGACACTCAAAAGCTCCAAATTATAGTTTCTTATGAGACCCAAATATAAGTAGACCCAGACATACACCAAAAGCTGAAAACAGTTTCTCCAGTCCAAACCAGGTTTTTTGGGCCCAAAAACTGATGCCAAACACGTACAATATCAACAACAATCACACTCTTCATGGTATGGTGGTATGGGGGTAGGCCAATAGCACATTCACAACTATGACCAAGGGGAATCCATGAGCCTGGAGAAGGACAGGATTAAAGCACTCTAAATCCATGATTGGAGAAGGACGTTTTGATCAAGATTTTGACATGGAAGAGTCATTCATGAGCAGACGAAATGTCAAGAAGGCTATTATAAGGAGAGGCGTGAAGGGTATGTTTTGGCATGACAATTGGGGCTGAACAAATTTTAGAAAATTCAAATGTGAGAAAGCCAAAGCACAACCGGTTCTATGAGTATAATAAATAATCCATATGTTTTTAACACCCACCCCAAGGATAGGAGGCATACAAAGTAGCTTAGCTTACTCAATAAGATTCCCTTATAAACAGTATTTTGAGTCTATATTAAAAAAGTTCGTGGAATTACTTTTAGAGGATAAGTAGATGTGGCTAAATTAGTAAAGTAATTATAATTCAGCATCCATCTCAATGTCAACCTCACAAATTCTTTCTACAAATAGATAGTTACAAAAGTCAAATCTTAATCTGCATTGCCTGCATTACCAAAATAATTAAATGAAGGAGATATACAAGGAATGTGATTTACTTTCGGCAAAAAAGGTAGATATATTAAACATATAGTCATATTTTAAATTCATGTGTGTGTGTGTGTGTGTGGGAAGAGATAGAGAGGTGCGTGTATATCCTATAATTTTAAAACCCGCATTCATATTCGGAATTAAACGTTACCTAAAATGATACTGTATATCTTTGGGAATTATGAATTGATCGTTCCAATTAATTAATAAATTAAATTAATGAATTTCCTATCCTGAGGTAGCCAGCACTTGGGGGGGGGGGGGGGGTTGAATGCGTGTCTATTTTCGTATTGGTTTATTGTTAATTAGCCGGGTCCAGTTGTGTGAGATTAGTTGCTTTAGATGGGCAGTGCAAAAAAGAGTGTAGGGTGTTGATGCCCGACCAAATCAATATATACATTTATGCTTAATTACTAAGTTAATGTCATAATCGCATTTTATATTTGTTTGTGTGTGTGTCACAGGTAAATATTGTTTTGTTTAATAATTCACTTTAATAATGGGATTTTGACTGCAGGGAGAGTGACAAGATCGAATATGAAAGAAGGAGTAGATCAAGTAAGGGAGAAAGATTTATAAAGAAAAAGTAAGGGAGAAAGATGTGCCAACAGAAGAGAACCAATAATAAGAGAATGCTTTTAATAATAAACTACAGCCTCTTACTGTTTATAGGCACCACCGGCGGCCCCCTCATAACACGCCTATATTTCATCCATGGCGGCCGCCGTGCCTGGTTCACCGGCCTCCTCCACTCCGTCGGCTTCCCCATCCACTTACTCCCTCTTCTCTTCTCCTACGTCCGTACAGGCAAGCCCTTCTTCTCCATAAACTCTTATCTCTTCATCGCCTCCTCCATCATGGGCCTTCTCGTGGGCCTTGAAGATTACCTCTACACCTACGGTCTGGCCTGCCTTCCGGCCTCCACCTCATCTCTAATCGTCTCCGTGGAGCTCGGCCTCACCGCGGTTTTCGCCTTCTTTATAGTCGGTCACAAGTTCTCAGCTTTCTCCATTGTGGCTGTTGTGTTGCTTAGCATGGGGGCTGCTGTGTTGGCTTTGCATGCATCTGGGGATAGGCCTGAAGGTGTGTCTAAAGGGAAGTATCTTATGGGGTTTGTGATGACGTTGGGTTCTTCAGTGATGACCAGTTTTTCGACGCCATTAATGGAGCTAATATATGGTAGGAGTAAGCAGCCATTGACGTACTTGATGGTCATTCAGGCTGAGTTCATCATGAGCGTCACCGGTACTCTTTTCTGTGCCGTCGGCATGCTTGTCAACAATGACTTTAAGGTTATCTACGTTTGAATTTTGAACATATGCGTAGGTTCTAGCTAGGTTGACGTTATTTTCCTTCATGAGCCAATTCATACAATATGCCACACCTTATATGAACCTTTTAATACATGGGAGAATCATTACACGCATGTCCAATCCCAATTCAAAGAAGGAAGAGATTAATTACATTGAAGTTTAAGGACCTAAGGTTAATTGAATTGAATTGCATCAATCACTAGTTGTTAATATGGTTCATTCATTGAGTTGTCAATACACACAGTTATGTTCCTAAGCAATTGTCAATAACAACCCACTAATCTAGTTTAATTAATAGTATACCGAATCTTAACAATTTAAAAAAAAAATTGTTTGCCTGGTAGATCTGATCCCTTTAGATCTCATACGAACATATAGGTTTGATTATATATAAACAAATAGTTTTTTGTAGAAAAAGTTGAGTTTTTAAAAAATATAAAGGTTTAAATATGATCTTTCTTTAGATTTTATGCCCATGAAAATAATGTTTAGAAAAATTTTAAAAAAATTAAATGTGAGCGTGATACAAATCAGTTTTAAGTTTTTAACAGTTTAAATATGATAAGTTCTAGCTAAACTATTTGCTTAGCTTGTGTCTCTCCCTTTACTCTTAGCTATCCATTGTGGGACATATTTAAATATAACATCATGTCATTAATCACTATATTTAAATATAACATCATGTCATTAATCACTATACACGTATTAGTTTTACAGGTGATGGCAAAGGAAGCTAGAGAATTTGGCCTAGGAGAGCTAAAGTATTATGTGGTGGCGGTGTGTATGGCTATCATATGGCAGATATATCTTTTGGGAGCTATAGGAGTTATCTTTTATGCATCTTCGTTTCTTTCAGGCGTTATCATTGCTGTGTCACTACCCTTTACTGAAGTGTTGGCCGTAATATTCTTCAGAGAGAAATTCACGGCAGGAAAAGGAGTTAGTTTGGCGCTCTCCCTTTCGGGTTTTATGTGCTACTTTTATGGAGAGTATAAACAGCTCCAGAAAGAGAAACAGGATAATCCCACTCAAGATGAATCTGAGTTAGTTCCAATTTTGTCTAGTAATATTTGAATTTGTGAAGATGCATTATAGTGTGCAATCATAATTCATAAGTATATTAGGGTGTTAAATATTAGAACCATGAAGTATTTTATTGGATGTTGATGCATTTTGATATGCAATCACTATACGAATTATTTTTTGAAATGCAATCAACACACTAAAATATTAAAAATAGAATAAATTTTGAACTCAAATTAATCAACACCCTAAACTGTTAATCATCGTTTTTCAACATTTTTCAACTTATTATTCTTTTTATAACGGAAGGTACAGAGGACAATAAATATGGATGAAAACCAACCCCATGCACAATTTTATTTTAAGGTGCAGTAAGGTTTATGCTGCTAGCTAATTGGGATTGCATCAAAATAAATGTTTATGTACTGATTGCATTACGAAAAATAGTTTAGGTGCTTATTTAGTGTGCTGGTAATAGGTCTGTAAGCCTATAATAAGAATTTGAGATTTATAAAGAATTCTTAATATGAGAAGGTTTAGGGGTATCTCATCCCCAATCAAAAATATTATGTCACATGTATGCCATATGTCATTATCATTTCTAAAAGTAATGTCATTAATTATAGTATATAAATGGAATTTAATTTTTAATGAAAGGTAATTTTAATTTATGGAATTAGTCCATTGAGCTTAATGGAAAATGCAAGCTTCAATTCCCATTCATGATGAAATATTTAAGATTACTGCTAATAATTTTTCTTTTTTTTTTCCAACACTAAATTTATATTACAAAGTATTTCAACTACTATGGAAATAAACCCTGACCCCAAAAACAATCTTCTTATAATATTTAAAAGTAGTAGGATTAATGCTAGACATTGAACCTTTTACTCAATGACAACAACTCCACCCCTCATAGAGGTGTTTGTGTGATAAATTCCCATAAGAATGTTTGGTTTTGTGAGTATAATCAATAATGAATCATTAAATGGAAAAACTCAATATCACTTTTAATTAACTGGTCACGCCCAAGTGAAAAGTCAAGACAAAATTGTATCTCCTTTGTTGTTTACATTATTTGAACCCTTTTTAAAAATTTTAACAACATAGAATACTAAATAAAATACAAGGCGGCTCCCACGAGGAAAATGGAATTGGATCAATAGATCAGTAATCAAAGCCGGAATGCATGATGCAACCATAAAACCTTGGAATTAACTAACAACTAGGAACTCTTTTATGCATCTGGGGAATGATTCCCACTGTTAAGTGCTGTCAACACAGAAAATATCAATGATGAACAAGTCTGAAATTAAGAAGCATTGTTAAATATTAGTAAATACTAATGATAAAAGGCCTTTAACCTATGGCACTTTCCCTCTTGGTCTGTTTTCCATGGAAAACACAAATACCACTCTGTATTCCAATGCTCTGACACAATGCATCCCCAAAGAAACTTCTTCTTCTTCATTTTTCTCTTGACTCTGCCACTATTCTTGAGTCTAAAAGATAACCCCAGATATATAAAATGCAGAAAAAAATATAGATGTGGAAATTTAACAATACCCTACCCTTTCTGGGGTGAGAAAAAGCCCTATTTTTGTGGGAGACATGGTTTTAATATCACTTGTCCGTCCTCTAACATTGCTTCAATTCGCATCTCCTCTCAAACCTTCACCTTGTTGAACATCAATCCAGTTCGTTGGATTGTAAAAATGGTGAGAACAGACATCCCAAGCTATGATAACTGTTCTTACCACTTCACGTCCACTTCATTGGACCCTTCTCTGTTCACATACCACCCAAATGTTATGAACATAACCCTTTTCTATGATTGTGTCTCTGGATTCTCCATTGGCCAAAACAACTTCACTTGCAGGGATGACACTCAAAAGCAGGCTTTTTTTGTGAATCAAAGTCAGTTAGCACGATTTCCTGAACTTTCTCAAAACTGTAGAGTTCAAATTCAGGTGCCAATTTTTAAAAGTGTCATAGTGGACCCTTTTGGTGGAATTGAATCATTGATGCATGCTTTGAATAAGGGGTTTGATGCGCCGTATCAAGCAGACTTGACATATTGCTCTGAATGCTTGGAATCTGGAGGAACTTGTGGGAGCACTGAAGTTCATATGGATCAGTTTAGTTGTCATTGCCAAGACAGATCATATGATTTGGTGTGTCCTATTCTTGCAAGTATGGATTAATGCTCTATTCTTTCAACTGCTCTGCTTAGTGTGTATCAGTTTATGTTCTTGGTCATGCTTTTTTATTTCTTTTGAATAGCACTCACTCTCTACATTACACTATTGCATATTAAATCTAGTTAAAATTTTTTTATGTTAAAAAATTTAAGGAAATTTCGATATGCAAAATATGCTATGCTTAACTGGTTTATTTAACATCCTTAAATTCTTAAAACAATCACCTAAATCTTATACTTCATCTAATTCTAATTATAAGACCAAATTCACTTTTTTTGTTGAGATTAAAAAATAAAATAGATCATTCAGTATAAACTTATTTTAGTTTTGATTAGATTATATGATTAAGGTGCAAAAAATACCCATGTAATTGTGACAAAGGTGTATGTAATTTTTTTGGAGCAAAAGTAACCATGACATTTTAAAAATGGGGCAAAACTATTCATGATTTTTGAAATGTCATGGTTACTTTTGTTCCAGGTCTCTAGTTTGAAATAACATGGTTAGTTTTTCCTTTTTTTTATGAAATGTTATTGTTACTTGTGCTAAAAAAGTGGATGGTGTTGGGGACTACCTTAGTGACAATAACAACGGTATTTTTTGTACCTTTGCACTTGATTGTATGATAATTTATATGGTGAATTAGTTTTAAGGAAGACAAAGATACATATAGATATTATAAAGTGATGTAATAAAAAAAGATATTATAAAGTGATTAGTTTTGTATTCTTGATTTCTTAAAAAACAATTAATTTATTCTTATAAATAGGATAGTAAGGAATATAGATAACTTATATACAGCTTTGTCTTGTAAGATGAAGATAAAATGCCTTGTCTTTCTTGTTTTCAAGTAAGCTAAGCACTTTAAACAACTGTATAGACCTGTGCTCTAACTTCATTTACTCTGGTTTCCAGAAAATTCCAGCGATTCAAAGACAAAACTTATGATAGGTAATTAATGATGGTTTGATTCAACTTTGTTTCCATATGTTTCTTTTATTCTGTTACATAGTGTCTATATTATAGTTAAATACTTCATATATATGTATACATATACGCCCTAATTTCTCTGCTTATGTTTTACAGAATATTGCAGCAATTGGAGGATAATACTTTTAATAGGTAATGATGGGTTGATTAAAATGTTGTTTGCATGTCTCTTTTATCATTTTACATTGTATATGTTATACTATAGTTTAGTAATTTATCATATCCTAAATATAAGATCAAACTTTTAATACAATTTACATTATGAAGAGGGTAATCTTATATTTATGATAGAATGTAATACTTTATATCAATTATATTTCTTATCATTGTCACACCACCTTCTATATTATGACTAGATGTGTGGTTTCAATGTGCTTAATTTTATCATGTTTGAATAATAGTTTTTCAAATTCTCATATCTTTCGACTTTGAAGTTCTTAATTGTACACTTGCATCTTTTCTCAATTATTTCATAAGACTATTGATGAATCTGGCATTTGATATAACTCATATATTAATCAACCATGTGCCATAGGTTTTACAAGTGGAGCAGTTGGAACACTTTTAACATGTAGTGCTATTTTCTGCTATAAAATCAAATCACAGAGGCCGAGGATAAGTTTCTGGAAGACATCCAGGGGTGAGCAACAAATCGAGGCCTTTATTAGAAACCAAGAACCTTTGCCTCTCATAAGATATAGATTTTCTGATATCAAGAAAATGACCAAATCTTTTCAAGTAAAATTGGGAGAAGGTGGTTATGGAACTGTATACAAAGGTAAGCTGCCTAACGGTTGTCTTGTAGCTGTAAAGATTTTGAAACCATCCAAAGGAAATGGGGAAGAATTTATCAATGAAGTTGCTAGTATTAGCAAGACTTCTCATATTAATATTGTTACCCTTGTTGGATTTTGTTTGGAAGGTGAGAAGATGGCTCTTATATATGAATTTATGTGTAATGGATCTCTTGACAAATTGATACGCAATAAGGCCAAAAAGACTGATTCATCATTGACTTGGGAAAACTTGTACCAAATTGCAGTTGGGACAGCTCGAGGACTTGAATATCTACATTCTACATTTTGATATAAAGCCACATAATATCCTTTTAGATGAAAATTTTTGCCCGAAGATAACAGATTTTGGACTTGCAAAACTTTGTCCTAGCAGAAAGAGTATGATATCCCTCTCAGAAGCTAGAGGGACTCTTGGATATCTTGCACCATAAGTTTGGAATAGGAATATTGGTGGAGTTTCTTATAAATGTGATGTTTATAGCTATGGGGCAATGTTATTAGATATAGTTGGATTGTTGAAGGACGTGACTGCTGAATCTAACTACCCTACTGAGAACTATATATTTGACTCTATATATGATAAAATTGATCAAGGAAAAGGTTTGGGACATAATGGGCTGAACAATGCTGAAGAAAACACTTATGTAAAAAAGTTAACCATTGTGGGTTTGTGGTGCATGCAAACATTTCCTACTCAAAGACCCACAATGAGTAGAGTAATTGAAATGTTAGAAGGAAGCATAGATTTATTGCAAATGCCGCCGAAGTCAACCGTCCCTTCCATTCAAGAGGAGAAATAGAATTTCAGGAAATTAATGACTATTTTAAAGATTATATTTATAACAAATCAATGTAAAATGAAGGCTGTGAAGCAGACAAATTATGAATGAACGATTCTGAGTGCTAAATCAAAATTCTTGCGCGTATTCTTGCTTTGTACTCCCTTTGTTCTTAAATATAGCGTTCATTTTGAAGATGTGAAATCATTCTAAATATAAGATACACTTCTAATTTTTCTTAACATCCTCTTAAATGATCACTATTGATGATACTCCTCAATAATAAAAAAACAAGATTGAGATTATGTGAATAAAGGAAGTTTGGACTATGATGTCTGGACCAATTCCTATCATATCCTCATAAGTCCAAGCAAAACAATCCAAATTAGTAAATAAAAAAGAAATTAAATGTTTCCTTACCTCTGGATTCAAATATGCTCCTATGGATAACAACTTTTCTGGCTTTTCTAAAACCAAAGAAATTTTCTAATTCATATCTTAGGTCCTCTTATCCATAGGAGTCAAATTTTGTAATTTCTATGCAGTAGCTTGAGCTTTTTCAACACCTTTTAACTCCACTTGATAACACTCTCAGTTACTTGTTCACACTTTATTTCTTTCACTCCACATGACTTTTAAAACTTTATTGTTTGATGCAAGGTGGAGGGGTATGATTTCATTTGATGAATCCATGTTCGTCCAAGGAGAACATTGTACGTTGATGGACAATCTGTGGCCTCAAACTTCATTAAATGACGTATACCAACAGCTAAAGTAATCAGAGATATTTCGCCAATAATTCTATCTAGCGCCCCATTTCCAAATACCAAGATAGTAAGTGCCATAATAATTTGATATTCCAAATTTAATTCTTTAGTCTTTTGCAAATAAATAATATTTACTGAACTTTTTGCATCAATTAATATTCATTTTACTCTGCAATTTCTATCATCAACATTATTATTAATGCATCGTCATGAAGGTAAGATTCTGGTATATTATAATCGTTAAAAGAAATTAACCCTCAGATGATGATTGGACGTCATTTTGGTTATTTGACGCCCTTATCTCATCTTTGGGTAATAACATGGTATGATAGTAGAATATGTTACTCAATTATTTTAGAGGCTCCAAAAATAGTGTGGATAGTTCGGGAATTTTCAATTTTGAGGTGGCTGGATAGGGGTTGCCTCCCTCTGTTCACCACCTATACTAGAAGAGTTCTTACCTTTTATAAGATCCTTTAGCATGCCTTTCTTTAATAATACAACAACTTCTCTTTGAAGCTGAATGCAATCTTCAGTACAATGTCCAGGGTCAACATATATAGAATTGACAACCCTATTAGGATTACACTCTTCTATAGGCTTCTTGATTTTCGCGGGCCAATTAACCATATTGTCTATCTTTTAAAGTGCATTAACTAACTCAGTTGGTAACTAAGAAGTTATACTCTTCTAATTTTAGAACATTAGGCTTCTTGGATCCGTCTCCTGTGAGTTTTGACCAATTAACTGTACTGCCTATCTTATAAAGTGCATTAACTAACTCAGCTGGACTAACTAAGAAGTTATGCTCTTCTAATTTGGGAACATTAGGCTACTTGGATACGTCTCTCTATGAGTTTTGACCATTTGACTTTCCTTATCCACCTGTAAAATAAGTTTTAGATCTCCAATTTATACCTTTAGATTTTTGGGAGTGTCTATCTGTTGAAGAGTTATCTTCTTGTTGTGTTATCATTTACGCTCAAGAAGTTCTACTTTGTACTTTGCATCATCTTCTTCCCACCTGATCTAAGCCCAAACATATGCTTGAACTTCAGCCCAAGTTTTTACTTGGTGCAAGTCAACTTCCTATACAACTCGGATCCTGGTAGAAGGCATCTTCTTGTAGCCTGCAGAGCAATATATTCATCGCAATTTCCAATACCTACCATTTCCCGGGTGAATCTGGTAAGGATTACTCTAGTAGTTTCTCCAAGATGTTGGAGGTTTCGGTATAGGCCGTCAGATGCCTTTACTCTAGTTGTTGAATAAACATATCGGTTAATTGACTAAATAAACCTATACTACCTAGAGCTAAATTTGTCCACCAAGACAAGACAGGATTGACTATTTAAATTAATGCCAAATCTCCGGCACATTATATCCTGCCTTTTTTCTGCTAGCACAACAACAAACCATCATAATTTGCCGATATTGCGTCATATGCTCATCATGATAAATTTTTCCATCATACTTTGGCATCAATGGATACACAAAACATTTTGGATGTCTACCATAGTAATGGAGTCCACAAACGGACTGCCAAAAAAATTTCCCAAACGAGACAACTTAAATGGTTTAGTAACCCCTGGAATTCAGATTGAAGAATGTGGAACAACACTTCGTGCTTTAAGACGAAGGAAGGTATAATTAGCTTTATAAAGAAAACCAATTCTTATTATTATTGTAAGTAATAATACTTATCTATACATTCAATTTGTGTATTTATCTTTGTATGCATTAATACGAAAATGATAAATGTTTAGAAGTATTGGTTCATGGAAATGGCTTACGAAGTTTAAATACCTTAAACTTCGTGCCGGTCGAGACAATGCACCTTCCTTGGTGGTTGTCTGGTCTCTTGGGCTAGTAAGAAGCAAACCTGCGTGTCTTTGTCATCCACAGAGGCTGAATATATTGCTGCCGCAAGCTGTTGTGCCCAAGTGCTGTGGCTGAAGAACCAACTAAGAGATCTTGGCTTGGAGTTCCCTGAGGCACCCATCCTCTGTGACAACACAAGCACCATCAGCCTTGCCAAGAATCCGGTTCAGCACACAAGGACAAAGCACATTGATGTCAGACATCACTTCATCAGAGATCATGTTCAGAAGAAAGATGTCAAAGTAAAGTTTGTCCCCACTCAGCATCAGCTTGCTGATATTTTCACCAAGCCTCTGGGGGTTGATCAATTTACATTCATAAGAGGTGATTTGGGAATGGTAAACCCAAATGAAGTTTAATTCCTTAAATAATCTTGAGCTTTATTAAAACCTGCAACTTTACTAACTTAGGCATCAGAGTGCCAATCCTTGTTTTTGCAGGTCCCCAATGTTAAATCTTAAGCAAGTTCAACCGGAAGCAAAACCACTTCCGGATGATCATGTGCTGGCACTGAGTGTTAAACTCAAACAAGCAAGAGCGTCAGTGCCTGGATCAAGGGACACGTCACTTCAGAAAACGTTTCATCTTCCTCCATGAGAAGTTGTGTCTTCTCTGATAAGGTGAAGCGACACATGTCAAAAGGTGCGCCGTTCCAATTAAATGTTTACGTTACCCAATGAATAAACGCATGCTTTCATGAAGAGTCATTACCCATTTTACCCTCTGTAACTTTGCATATAAATAGGAAGTCACTTTCACTTTCACTTTTTACTTACTCAAATTTTCACCCACAAATTCTCTGCATACATTCATATTCTCTTCATCTTCTTCACCGTGTTCTTCATCTTCTTCATCTTCTTCTTCGCATTTCATTTCATTTGAACTCTAAACCTTCACAAAAATGGCCGGCTCACATGAATCGAACCCCAACACAAAGAAAGCCACTTCAACCAAGAAATCTAAGTCCAAAACTGGGAAATCTGGGCATTCTCACGCTGGGAAATCTGGAAAATCACATGAACGCGAAAAACACCAAGAACAATCTGGGCAAACCCAAGGGCAGAACGAGGAAGTCCAGGAACAACCTGGACATTCTGAGCAAGTCCAAGAACAGCCTGGGCAGACTGAGCGTGAACAAGCCAAGAGGAAAGGGAAGAAGAAGGTCCAGTTTAGCGAGGAACCTTCTTCCAAAAGACAAAGGGTAGAGGAGGATGATCCTCTGGTATATCGAGATGGGCCTTTGGAGGCTGTTTCCTCCAAGTTTGAAACCATCAAGCCCTACTTCAACAACGGCATGTTCATAGATCTAGCCAAGATAGATGAACTAGGGTTTCCACACCTGCGGCCATTTCTGGAAAAGTACATGCCCTGGCTGGGGATCAACCAGGACTACAATATCAACGTCCTGCGAGTGTTCTGCGAGTCACTCACTGGGAAAGTCAAGTATAAGAAAGTGGATGGGAAGGAACAGATTAGGAGACTCACCTTCACCGCTACTGTAAGGGGGAGAACCTTCAGTTTCACTTGGAGGGACATCAACGCCTTAATGGGGTTTACTGAAGAGGGAATGAATGAGTGACTATACCCTGAATCACTCAAACTCAGCAAAGAGGAACTCGAGAAGACTTATAACACCCAAGGGAAGAAGGTGTCCAGGATGTCTGACTCCGACAGGCTACTATACTACGTCTACTCCCGCATGATGACACACAAGGGGGTAACTTCAACGAGTTCACTCTGCTGGACAACCCATGGTTTCCCAGACTACTCACCCAGCAGCCAATCAACCCCGGGCAGTTGATCAGTCTTGAACTGCATAGATGGATGATGAATAATAAGGCTGGTTTTCTTCCCTACCCCACTATCATCGCCTTCCTCCTTGAAAAGAATCTGATCAAGGCTACATCCACTGTGGAGGAAGAAAATGTTAAGTGCGTACCTGTCAGCGCAATTAACATTGGCAAGATGGGGATTAAGTATCTTAAGAAGGCCAAGCCCACTCGCTCAGGGTCTCAGGCAGGCAGTGCCTCTCATGCCTCAGCCCCCTCTATGTCAGGTGCAGGGGATCAAGAGGTTGACTCTCTTCCTGGTCCAAGCAGAGTTGCAAAGGTGCCAGCTACTGTCAAAGCCTTTGCCCAGGAAGTAAATGTTAAGTGCGTACCTGTCAGCGCAATTAACATTGGCAAGATGGGGATTAAGTATCTTAAGAAGGCCAAGCCCACTCGCTCAGGGTCTCAGGCAGGCAGTGCCTCTCATGCCTCAGCCCCCTCTATGTCAGGTGCAGGGGATCAAGAGGTTGACTCTCTTCCTGGTCCAAGCAGAGTTGCAAAGGTGCCAGCTACTGTCAAAGCCTTTGCCCAGGAAGTAAAGGAGGAGATTCTCTTTAGGCTGACTGACTCCTTGGTGGCTCCTCTCCGTGATGAGTGTGACACTGGCTTCCAGCAGCAAGGGGAGTGAATCCAGAGGATCGAGGATCGCGTGGGTCAGGTCGAGGCTCAATTAGGACGGCTAGACGCAAAGCTAGACCTCATTCTCCAACACCTTCAGATCCCTCAACCCCAAGGTAACTTACCACCACCCCCTCCTCCAAACCCACCTCCACCTCCTCCACCTAATCAACCACTACTACCTCCTCCTCCTCCACCCAACACTCAACAGCCACAGCCACCTCCTCCTCAGAATGACCAACAACCACACACATCACCAAACAACAACCAACAACCCCACACATCACCAAACAACAACCAACAACCCCAGACATCACCCAACCACGACCACCAACCACAAGACTCACCCCAACAGTCCCCTCGCCAATCACCCCTTAACTCCAATAACTCCCCATCTCCACATAACACCCCTAATCGTTCACCACCCCCCACTTCAGCCGGGCCTTCCCACCCTAACCCTACCACCTCTCAACCCACCATCGCCCAAACCTTAGGTTTCACCTCTCCTGATCATCCACTTCACACCTACTACCTCCGAGACCAATCCCCTATTCGGTGGAAAGTTAGACAACCCGATGTCTACTACTCCACCTACCCATTTGATGGCCTATTCACCCACCCCTCCTTCTGGGAAAGAAACACATCCCTCCTACCCAACCCTCCTAAATCACCAGAACAAACCTCACCCACATCTTCTTCATCCACACCCTCACCACCTCGAAGATTTGACCCTGAACCTCCACCCTCCTCTTCACCCAGTCCATCCTCTCTGGCCCTCGCCCTTGTTGATGATGACAAAAGGGGGAGAGATGCTGCTATCGCACTCCGCCATACCATGGAGACAAGGGATGTTCTGACTCAGCCATCCCTCTGGCTAGATGAAGACATCACTGCTGCCCTCCGCCGAGCCATGGAATCTCAGAGACTGGGTGGTGCTGAGAGTCTGATCAGAAGGGAAGCCATCCGGTTTATGCAACAGCAGAGGTCGGATGAGCAAAGGTCCAAATGAGATATGGTTGTATATGAGCAAAGTGAAGACATACCACAGCCAGACTCTTCATCTTCTGAGCCTCCTCCTTCTGAGCCTAGCCTCAACATAATTGAGGAGATAATGATGAAGTATGGGCTGGAGAAGATTAACCATCCTCCAATTGTGATAGCCAAGCCAATCCATTCTACCTTTGGAACAACCTCTGCTCCTCCTCCTCGTACTGAGCCAACATCTGCTACTCCTCCCTCTGAGCCAACCTCTGCTCCACCTCCTTCAGCAGTTAAGTATAGTGAGTCAAGGAAGAAGGCAGTTGCCAGAAAGGGTGCTAACAAGAGTACTGCTTCTACTGCATCTGCTGAGAGTGAGCAAGAGATTCCATCAGTCCAAGCTGAGCAAGAGATTCCTTCAGTACAAGCCATCCCAATTCTAAAGGAAGTTAAGCTAGAGATAGAAGATATGACTCCTGAAGAATTTGAGAGGTATGAGTACACGGATAAGATCTCTTTTGGTCAGATGGCTTCCTGGACGCTGAGAGAGCAGCAGCCAAGCCTACCCAAACGATAGGCAAGGGGAAAGGAAAGGGCAAAGGCAAAGGGAAAAGGAAAGCCCAGGAAGTTGAGGAGGACCCCAACTTCCCAGTATGGAATGTAAAGATCAGGGCTGTCCACTATCCAAATGGCGAGGTCACTCCTTTCTCAGATGCAACAGGGTTCCCAGGCTATGAGGAAGTTGAAAACTTGAAGAGAGCCTTCGAGGAGTCTGTTGAGTCTGAGAGACTCAGAAGGGAAAGGGAAGAGCAAGAGCTTCAGAGAATTATTGCTCAGATTGACCAGAATGTGAAGGATGCCCATCTAGCCCAGCTCCAAAGAGAGAATGAGGAGAGACAGAAGGAGAGGGAGAGGAAAAAGAAACATCAACTTTAAACCTCCCACTTCACCCTTTTACCTTAGAAAATTTTTCTCTTTTTCATGCATAGTTCATTTTGCATAGTATAGATTACTTGTGAATTTTATCTGCTTTTGTAACTCTAACTTGTAATCTTTTGATTATCAATAATAATTGTCTAAGTTATTTGTGCTTGCTCTAATTGTTACTCTTTTATTCTTTCGTATAAATTTAATTTGTAAATTTAGTTTGTCATCATCAAAAAGGGGGAGAATGTTAGAATCTTAAGTTTTGATGAAGACTAAAATATGAAAGAACTTAGACACTTAGACAAAATCAGGTTAATATAGAACCCCAAGTAAGAGTACAACCGGATGTGGATTTACTTCCGGATAAAACTAGGACTAGCGCTCACGGATGAACGTCTCATCCCCCAGCGACAGCAAGTACTTCACCAAGTAATAACTTAGTCTAGAAAGCATTAGATATACAAAACCCTTAAGACTAAGTTAAGATACAACCGGATGTGGATTTGCTTCCGATTGTATTAAGACTAGTGCTGGCTGTTGGATTGAATAACACTGAGCGAGAGTGAGTAAAATAAGAACATATCCCTTCGTCCAGTGGAAGTGCTTCCGGATGTGGAATTGCTTCCGGATGTAAGAAAGCTTCCTTAGACTAGATGAACTCCCACTGCATGTGACTATGTGTTTATATTGCTAGACTAACGTTCAAAGTGCAGCACACTTAGTAAGGTTGCTTCCGGATGTGAACTTGCTTCCGCAAGCAATCAGAATATCAGAACGTTCAGAGCAGTGCAGTGTCAGAATGCTTTTGGCAGAGCAGAGTTGTCAGAACTACTTTTCAGAGATAAAGCAAGTCAACCCTGCTAAGCATTAATGAAGCATTAAATGGGCAAACGGTAACTAGTGAAAAACGGCCATATTCAAACGGCTAACCCACCTACCAAGAGTCAGAATACTTGAAGACTATATAAAGAAGCTCACCTTCATTTATGAAGACATCTATTATCTTTGACATCTTGAAGAAAGCTAGAGAGAGAAAACGAAAAATCCTTCAAGCATTCAAAGCTGCCCAGAAAAGAGAAAGAGCATTTAACTCATTGAGTGATCTTTTCATCTACTTATCTTGTACTCTTTGTGGTTAAGTCTCTTCTTGTATTAAGAGCATTCATTGTACTTAAGTGTGTAACATTATCTGTTCTTGAAGAGAACTTAGTTAGAAAATCCTTTATTTGTAAAGGTTGAACCCTTGCTGGGTGTAAGGGGGAGCTAGTTAGAAAGGTTGCAAGTGAGTCTTGAGTAAAACTTGTGGTTGTAAGGTTGCAAGTGATCCCGTCTAAAACTTGCGGTTGTAAAGGTTCCAGGTGAACCCGTTGTAAAACCTGGGGATAGTGGAACTCAACCTGGGTGGTTGAGAACTGGACGTAGGTCAGGAAGACCGAACCAGTATAAATCCTTGTGTTGCTTTTATTTGAGTTTTTATTTTATAGCACAATTCACCCCCCCTCTTGTGCATCCATTACTTTCACATATTAAATTTTGAAATCTGTGTAAAATGGGTAAATTGGTTATTCGTTCATGATTATTTGAGTTATGTGATGATGATGAATTGGTCAATTTTGTTGGATTTAGTCTTATATGAGATTTTTCTTGTTTAGAGTTTGATTAAGATGGGTTTATATTTAGAACTCCTTTGAATATTAGTTGTTAAACTTGATCTATTGTTTTGAGAGAGTTATTATAGTTCAATGATAAAGTTTATTTGACTTATTTGGTTTAATTTAGAATGGGACAAAGAGTTTGAATATTTAGGGGTTTTGGGAATGAATTTTATCTTTGATTCCTCCCTGCTTTATTTCATTTGATTAATTTGATGGTATTGGTGGTGCTTGGAGACTTTGAATTGGATTCTTTGTGCTCTGTTTTGGTGGTGGCTGGAGAGTTCTTTTCACTTCTTATTTTGCTATGGGAACAAGTTAATAGTTGTTGTTGAAGAAATTATAAGTTAGATCCAGAAATTAACTTTGGCAATGAAGTGGGAAAATTGTGAGATTCTGATTTCTCCTTGCATCCCTTGTAAGTTATTGAATTATTTGGTTTGTTCCTTGTTTTGTATTGGCCTGTAAACATAAGAGATAATGTGTGTTTTCTTCTTTTCCTTTTTTTTTAACGTTTCAATACAGCCCGGTTTGGTACATGGAAGAGTGTGGAGTAGGAAATCATTGTGTGGGTGTTTTGAATGATAATTAATGTGAGGTTAGGGAATTCTGGAGTTTGATGTTTTGTTATAATATTGATTTCAAAGTCTCTTTGGTTTATGACGTGGAGTCATTGATTTGAAGGGATGTTAAATCTGATTGATTCAAAGATAACTGATCCAAGGTTCCAAATGGTAAATTAAGATGCACTAAGACATGAAATATTTTGATTACCGTTCTAAGATATCAAGTATTAATTACGGTTCAGTCATTGATGAATGATTGCATTGATAACTGATTTAGTTTTGGATAATAACAAGTCACCTTATTGTTTTGAAATGTATAGTTTATGAACCATGTTTTAAAAAGTATATGACACTACTTAAGATCATAGCTTTTATCTCTGAAGTTGTGCATTTACATAGTAAATCAAGTGGAATTAGTGTTTGATGGTTGATGCTTCTATAGAAAGTATTGGTCAAACATTGAGAATCAGGATAAATTAGAATAGAACATTTGAAAAGGGTTGGGTAGTGACAAGCCTATTAGGATTCATGAGTGGCGAGGAGCATGTATATGCATGGTTATTAATTTTATATCTGAATATTATGGAATCAAGAGAGACTAGTGAACACTTATGTAAGGCTTATGATATTTAAGAACAAATTGTGCTGATCATAGTATAAGATGGACTGTTTGAAGACTTTGGAAACAATGATGTTGCTGTTTGGATATATGATTTGGGTATAAAGAGTTGTTTTGTTCAGCTTTTCATACTGGTAAACTTTAGTAGTAGGATAATGTGATGAACAATAGTTGTTTAGTTTAATGTTGGAAGTTAGGATGATGAATTTGCTTATTAGAATTTAGAATATGGAGGTAATGAATCTTAGTTGAGAAATTAGAAATGAATGTAGTGAAAGAAGCGATATGTCAACTTACTTCTGCACTATATTGGGATGTGTCTATGGTAAGGAAGAAAGACGAATGGTGGTTTTGAAATTAGTGGTATGTATTGATGAAAGTGTAAATATTTGTTCCAATGCGGTAACTAAAGAATAATGAAGTTGGATGTAGTACTTTGAGTTTTACAGTGATTTGCTTCCTCTTGGCATGGGTGGTGGGATATGGGTTGCCATTCATTTATATTTTATTGTATGACTGAAGAATTTATTTTGTTTTATTATTTTTAATTATATTTGTTAAAAGTATATTTTATATTTACGCATTAAAAATGATTTGAAAGTTTTAAAGATATTGTTGTAAAATTTCTTGTTGGGGTATTTTACTATAAAATCATTGATAAGGAGTTATCGTTTTCCTAGAATATTTGTTATGATTTTCGGTATATTGGCATCAAGCATGTTTCAAAACGTTTTGAAGTCCTACGGATGATGAGATTTGATATGTGATTTCAAATTGATCTATTTATTACGATATATACTTTTATTAGAGGAACTAGACACAAAACGCCTGTTTCGTGGCTTGCCACGCCTGTTTCGTGGTTTTACCACGCCTGTTTTCGTGACTTCGTGTCACGCCTGTTTCGTGGCTTGCCACGCCTGTTTCGTGGTTTTACCACTCCTGTTTTCGTGACTTCGTGTCACGCCTGGTTATTTTACCCTCGTGGACTGTGTGTCCACGCCTGTTTTCGTGACTTCGTGTCACGCCTGGTGATTTACCCTCATGGACAGTGTGTCCACCCCTGTTATTTCGCTTGTGTCAGTTCCTCTATAGAAAACAAGTTTTTCACAAAGATGAGCTTTCATATTTACTTTGTAAACCTTGAAAGGGATTACTTTATGATGCTGATTTTGCGATTTTGAGTTTTACTCTCAAATACAAGTATGGTTATAAACTACTGAGGTTTCTATATTCCAAATCTATATATATATTTATCTATTTTTGGGAATTTAAATACGAAGTTTGTGTAAAGAGATTGCAGATATTTATATAATATTTTGTAATTCAGATTGAAGAATGTGGAACAACACTTCGTGCTTTAAGACGAAGGAAGGTATAATTAGCTTTATAAAGAAAACTGATTCTTATTATTATTGTAAGTAATAATACTTATCTATACATTCAATTTGTGTATTTATCTTTGTATGCATTAATATGAAAATGATAAATGTTTAGAAGTATTGGTTCATGGAAATGACTTACGAAGTTTAAATACCTTAAACTTCGTGCCGGTCGCACCATAGAATTTAGGGTGTGACAGAAACTTCACTGCATTTAAAAAATCCAGATAACTTTTGATAAATCCAGATAACTTTTGAGTGATCACAGTTCCAATACTCCTTCCAGTTCTAAATATAAGACCTAATTGACTTTTTCTGGAAAATCCTTATAAAAGCAAAATAAATTAATTATAAATTGATTTACCTAATTTTTTCTCTTCAAATATGTCATCATTTAATAACCTATTTCGCAATCTTAATCTCTCCAAAAAAAAGTCAATTAGGTCCTATATTTTGGACCGGAGGTAGTATATGTTAAATATCAATATTTATTCATATCAAACAGTTTCTTTTTTCTTGCATCAATCTCTCTTTTTTTCTCCAATAGTTTCTTTTCTTTTGATTTTTCAGCAGAAGATGAGTAATCCGAAGAAAAGGAATTTCCAGATTGAAGCGATTAAGCAAGGGTTGTTTATAAATTCATTTTCTCTCATCTTTACAATTACAACGCAAGTGGCTGATGTTTCCTTCAACTGATCCATATTGAAATCGAAATCAATTCCCTGCTCTTTTATAGTCAATTATGAAGATTTCATAGATGTTAGGGCTTTGATTATGAATGATTTCTTTCATTGAAATTTTGCTTCTGATTGATTCCAATTTCAATCTGATTTGGTACATTTTGATGATGGTTGATTTTTTTCCGGATTGAAATTGAAATCTAAAATTGAAATTAAAAGTCAATTTCAATCATAAGGAAATGAAATCTGAAATTGTTTACATTACTCAACTATAAATTTGTTTGATGAGAAATGTGATCTTTCCATTAAAGGGTTAAAGCGATGCGAATGTGTGTAAAAACTAAAAATGACTATAAAATTTTTTTTATCAAAACTGCCGATCAAATATCAAAATTGGGGCAAAATTTTGACTTTTTTTCTCACCATACTCTGTCACATCATCGTGACACAAAGACAAATAAATACATAAGTGTGCCACAAATGTTAGTGAGAGATGAGTCGGCAGAAGATTATACATAAAAAAGTTAACTATGTACATTTAATTTTTGCCCCATTTTAGTGAAAGAACATCACAAAAATAATCAATCTTTTTTACAATTTTAATCATCATTATCATTTTAAAGTCTAACCTAACAAACAATATATGTTAATGCAATCAAAATTAGCATTGCAGGTGTGCAATGTTTTTGAACCAAACAGGTCTAAGTCTTTGTAAGGACGACTAAGTCTTTGTAACTACAATTGCCCATTAACCCATCTTCATATTCAATAAAATTGACTTTTAATTTGTTGAGTTTTCTTCCAATATTTGAGCATCAACGCTATGGTAACGTTTTATTATGTTTCAAAATAATAGCACACTTATAATAGCACACTTATTATAGGATCACATCACTCTTGGAGTCATATCAGGGGGATAAGGGAAAATTAACCAACAATGACCATCAAAAATGGTTCACATAAACGTTATATTCGAAGACAGCGTTGCCGGTTTTTGAATCACGAGAGCGGAGCGTGGACTGAGCAAAGCCAGTTGCGAACCGGAAAAGGCCACTCCCACCCACGATGGCCATCTCTTGAACTGCACCACTGCTCACAGTGTTCTGCCCCAACAAGCTGAGACTACTCCCATTATATTTCCCTTCCTTAAACGCAAAGGTCAACGCCATCAACCAGTCCACGTCCTGTTGTGAAGAATCCGAACCGCATATTCCCTGGGCCCTGCCCACTAGCTTTGACCCGGGATCAGGACCGATTCTCAACGGGTTGTCGGCCATATATAACCGGCCGAACGCGGTGGTGGACCGATTGGAGTTTTGAGCATCAGCAACTGTCACAATGCTGGGGTTCGTACCACTGTGAGTCTCGTGAAGGAAGAAGTGAAACTGGCTTGTCTTCTTCTCCTTAAGGAGGTCCTTTGGAGATGGTTTCAGAGTGCGAGAGAAACCATTGGATTCGGCTAAGGCGAGAGAAGCGAAGAGGAAAATAAGGGTGAGGCTAGTGAGGGAAGTGGAGAGTAGGCTTCTGGCCATATTAATACAGCTTCTTTCAGAGCTTGTTTTATTATTATTTTCTTTTGCTCAGGAGAGCTTGTTTTATTATTGGAGATGGAGATTTGGAGGTGTGAGCTTGTGAGATTTGACTAAAATAGTTCCGGATGGTAAATATAAATGCTAGGTGAGTATTCGGTTCTTCCCAAAAGAAAAACCGAGTAAACAAAAAAATGAAAAATTTATACTTGTGATTTTTTTAACACTTTTCGGACCAAACACAACAGCAAATCCAACTAACGCGGTTGACAAGCTGAAGTGCGAATGTCCTACTTATATACTCACACACACACACACATTTCTGGTCGAAAATACTAAACTTGTGTTTAAGTATTAATAAACTTGTGTTTTCAATACATAATTATATACTACCTCCGGTCCTAAATATAAAACCTAATGGACTTTTTTTTGCAGAGATTAAGGTTGTGTGAAATAGGTTAATAAATTATTATGACATATTTGAAATAGTTTTATATTATCCATTAGTTTATAGGTAAAATAAACTAGTTTAAGGGAAAAATTAGGTAAACCCATTTATAATTAACTTAATTTTGCTTTTTTTAGGATTTTCCAAAAAAAGTCAAATAGGTCTTATATTTAGGACCGGAGGGAGTAAAAAAATACAAAAAGAACAAAAATTTGACATGAATATATTTTAAATATATACCACAAACTATACCGACAGCCATTGGTTGATAGTGGTAAGGGAGGTTGACGGTAAGAGTAAGAAGAAGTATTAAATCTCACAAGCCAGTTGTCCCCACCATTTGAGGTGCCTACAAATCAGCGGGGATTAGTCTCTCACTTGTCGAGTGAGGGGATACCTGATCATGGATAAAAAAATAGTGGTAAGGGAGGTTGATGGTAAGGGTGGTTGTCGACAGTGCTGGCGATGAAGGGCGGTAGTGGACTAAGTGTACTCCTCTGCCATCGTGGTGGAAGTGGTGGTGGACTTGTAGAAAAGGTGGTGAGATTGATGTGTTTGAGTTTTGCAGTACATTCAGTGTGCTCTTAGCCCTAAGGAGTTTCATAGGATCAGCCACCACAAAACTGCTAAGGATATGTGGGAGGCTCTTGAGGCTGCTCACTCTGGAACCAGGGGAGTGAAGGCAAGACGAGTTGAGATGTTGGTGGAAGAGTTTCACAAATTCGCCATGACTAGTCCAACTGAGCCAATCAGAGAACTGGAGCTCAGGTTCACTCACCTTATCAATAACCTGGCCTCCTTGGGCAAGGACATTCCTGAAAGAGAGCAAGTCAGCAAGATCCTAAAAGTCTTGAAAGGTGATTGGATCACCAAAGTTACCATCTTGCAGGAAGTCCAAGGAGAGTCAACCAGCTCCATCACTGCACTCTTTGGTTCCCTGGCTGAATATGAACCAACCCTGCTGGCTCAGAGAGCTCCTCAAGCTTCATCCAAAACCAAAAATCTTGCCCTTGTTGCTCCTAGCAAGGAGATTGATGAGAATGATGATGATGAGGATGCTGAGGAGGAATTGGACGATAAGGAGATGGCCATGATGGTGAGGAAGTTCAGAAAGTTCTTCAAGAGGAAATGAGGCTTTCAGAAAGGTGATTCCAGTCAGAGGAAGGGATACAAGAAGGAAAAGGCCCCGGTGTGCTTTGAGTGCAAAAAGCCTGGGCACTTCAAGGCTGAGTGTCCAAGCTTGCAAAGATCAAAGGGGAAAGACAAAAGAAAAGCCTTCGTATCCTCCATCTGGGTGAATAGCTCAGACGATGAAGCAAGTGATGAGGAAGAGGTTGTCAACCTTTGCCTGGTGGCCAAAGAAGATGATGAGGAAGCCTCTTCAGATTTTGATCTCACCCACGAGGACAATGAGGTAACTTTCTCTGAACTACAAGAGGCTTACAATGAGGTTCATGAAGAATTCTCTCGATTATGTAAAGCCTATAAAGTGTTGAAAGCTAAAAAGGAATCACTTGAGTCCAAGGTGGACTCACTGAGTGAAGAGCTAGCAGAAGCTAGAAAGCTTCCGATAGCAGATGGCAAGGGATCTCCCCAAGAGGAACCCAAGGCCACAGCACTAGAAGGCTGCCCTAACTGCAGCAAGATCTCTACTGAAAGAGATAGACTGCAAAATGCCCTGGAGAAGTTTACAAATGGTTCTGAAATGTTGAATGTTATTTTGATGAACCAAAGGGCATATAGGGATAGAACTGGATTAGGGTATAAGCATAAGGGTAAAAAGTGGGTGGAGCCCAAAGTGAAACCATACTTAAAATTCTTCCATAAAGCTACAAGTCACAGCTCCACACCCTTTAGCTTCTGCAACTACTGCAACAAAAAAGGACACTCCACGTCCACTTGCAATGCAAAGAAGCATGGAGTAAATAGCTCCTATAAGTGGGTTCCAAAAGGAACCAGGGTAAATGAAGATCCTCCAAAGAAAGAAACTAAGGGAGGACAAGGGACTAGAACTTGGAAACATATTCCAATGGAAGTCCGTCAGCCTAGAGCCTCCACAAGGCCAGAGGCACAACACAATCACAAACCCAAGGTCAATACTGGACCGAGGGGAAAGAAGACTAATGATAAAGGACCCAATAAAGGTTGGGTACCTAAGCTTGTCTAATTTATGCAGGTCTGTCTCAAAGCATCCAAGAACAAAAAGTGGTACATTGACAGTGGATGCTCGAGACACATGACTGGTGACAGAGACAAATTCAAGTCCTTGGTGATCAAAGATGGAGCCACAGTAACCTTTGGAGGTAATCAAAGTGGAAAGATCACCGGAGTTGGAGAAGTAGGACCAGTCAAGGATGTCTATCTGGTGGATGGTCTCTGTCACAACCTGCTAAGCGTGAGCCAGAGCACTGACAAAGGAAACTGGGTAATTTTTGATTCACATGAGTGCATAATAGTAGATAAGCAGGATCTGAATCTAGATAAGGCCAACTTAAAATGCAAACTTAAGGCCAATAGGAATGGAAACCTATACACTCTAGATTTATGTCAACAACTGGAAGAAAAATGTTTAATATCTAGCGATGAGAACAGTTGGCTTTGGCATAAAAGGCTAGCTCATGTTAATTTCACTCAACTTGACATGCTAATTAAGAAAGAGCTAGCTATAGGGATTCCATCCTTTAAAGTTAAGCACGATTATATTTGTGAATCCTGCCAACGAGGAAAGCAAACAAAGTCCTCGTTTAAAACCAAGAAGAGAGTCTCCACTAGCAGGCCCTTGGAACTAATCCACATGGATTTGGTTGGGCCAGCGAGAGTGAAGAGCTTGGGTGGAAACCTGTATGCTCTAGTAGTAGTGGACGACTATTCAAGGTTCACTTGGACGATGTTTCTTGCCTCTAAGCAAGATGCTTTTGATGCTTTTGTTGTCCTGGCTAAGAAAGTGCAGAATGAGAGAGACCTCAAAATCACAGCCATAAGGACAGACCATGGAGGCGAGTTTGAGAACCATAGCTTCTCTGATCTATGTGAGCAGAATGGTATTGAACATAACTTCTCAGCTCCCAGAACTCCTCAGCAAAACGGAGTAGTCGAGAGGAAGAACAGGGTTCTGACTGAGATTGCCAGGAGCATGCTCAACGAGAAAGAGGTTTCTCAAGTGTTCTGGGCAGACGCTATGAGCACTGCCTGCTACATCTCCAACAGAGCCTATGTTCGCAAGGGCTTGGACAAGACACCCTATGAGCTGTACAAAGGCAGAAAGCCCAACATCAGCCACCTCAGAATCTTTGGATCAAAATGTTATGTGCATAACAATGGAAAGGTAAATCTGGGTAAGTTTGATCCAAAAGCTGATGTAGGTGTATTCATAGGGTATTCCCTTAGGAGTAAGGCTTACAGAATATACAACATGAGAACTAGAATCGTAGAAGAATCAATGCATGTTGTATTTGATGAAACTCCTACATGGGGACAATTCACAGAAGATGATGAATTACTAAATCTTCCAAAACCACCATCATCTTCTTCACCACCAAAAGAAACACCAGCAAGCAATCCCAAAGAAGAAGATGAACCCAGTGATGAGCCTAGAGTGCAGACCGTGCCTGAGGAGGCACAGTTGCCAACAGCTAGGAGACATCACAGGGATCATCCTCTTGATCAAGTGCTTGGTGATGTTTCATCTGGTGTCAGAACCAGAAGGCAGGTTCAAAATGAAGTTGAGTTTGGAGCATTTTTATCTCAAATCGAACCAACTTCAGTTGAACAAGCTCTTGAGGACTGCGACTGGATTATTGCCATGCAGGAAGAGCTAAATCAATTTGGAAGAAGCCAAGTTTGGGAACTAGTCCCAAGGCCGTCTCATCAATCCATAGTTGGGACCAAATGAGTCTTCAAGAACAAACTGGATGAGACAGGTCAAATTACGAGGAACAAAGCCAGATTAGTAGCCAAAGGATATAACCAAGAAGAAGGCATAGACTATGAAGAAACTTTTGCTCCAGTCGCTAGACTCGAAGCAATAAGGATTCTTCTAGCCTTTGCATCCATGAAAGGCTTTAGATTATATCAAATGGATGTAAAGAGTGCATTTCTTAATGGTTACATCAAAGAAGAGGTTTATGTAGAACAACCTCCTGGCTTTGAGGATCACAAGCATCCTAAACATGTGTATAGGCTAAAGAAAGCTTTATATGGCCTGAAACAAGCTCCTCGAGCTTGGTATGAGAGACTCAGCAGCTTTTTGCTGGGCAAGGGTTTCTCAAGAGACAAACTAGATAGTACACTGTTTATTCTTCACAAAGATAGAAACATGCTAATTGTCCAGATTTATGTTGATGATATTATTTTTGGGGCAACTAACGAAAAACTTTGTGAAGAATTCTCTAAGACTATGCAGGGTGAGTTTGAAATGTCAATGATGGGAGAACTAACGTTCTTCCTAGGCCTGCAAATTAAGCAAAAGAAGAATGAAATCTTCATCTCCCAAGCTAAGTACTGCAGAGAGCTACTCAAGAAGTTTGGGATGGATGAATGCAAGGAGTATGACACACCAATGAGTACCACAGCCGCACTCGATGCTGATGCAAAGGGTAAATCTGTCAGTCTGCCCATGTACAGGGGAATGATAGGGTCCCTACTATACTTAACGGCAAGCAGGCCTGACATTCAATTTAGTGTAGGCATGTGTGCGAGGTTTCAAGCCAACCCCAAGGAGTCACATCTAACATGTGTTAAACGTATTCTAAGATACCTTGAGGGTACACAAGAGCTTGGTCTTTGGTATCCCAGAGGTAACCAAGAGTTCTTGTGGGCTTACTCTGACTCTGACCATGCAGGTTATAAAACTGATAGGAAGAGCACCAGTGGACAATGCGCCTTCCTTGGTGGTTGTCTGGTCTCTTGGGCTAGTAAGAAGCAAACCTGCGTGTCTTTGTCATCCACAGAGGCTGAATATATTGCTGCCGCAAGCTGTTGTGCCCAAGTGCTGTGGCTGAAGAACCAACTAAGAGATCTTGGCTTGGAGTTCCCTGAGGCACCCATCCTCTGTGACAACACAAGCACCATCAGCCTTGCCAAGAATCCGGTTCAGCACACAAGGACAAAGCACATTGATGTCAGACATCACTTCATCAGAGATCATGTTCAGAAGAAAGATGTCAAAGTAAAGTTTGTCCCCACTCAGCATCAGCTTGCTGATATTTTCACCAAGCCTCTGGGGGTTGATCAATTTACATTCATAAGAGGTGATTTGGGAATGGTAAACCCAAATGAAGTTTAATTCCTTAAATAATCTTGAGCTTTATTAAAACCTGCAACTTTACTAACTTAGGCATCGGAGTGCCAATCCTTGTTTTTGCAGGTCCCCAATGTTAAATCTTAAGCAAGTTCAACCGGAAGCAAAACCACTTCCGGATGATCATGTGCTGGCACTGAGTGTTAAACTAAAACAAGCAAGAGCGTCAGTGCCTGGATCAAGGGACACGTCACTTCAGAAAACGTTTCATCTTCCTCCATGAGAAGTTGTGCCTTCTCTGATAAGGTGAAGCGACACATGTCAAAAGGTGCGCCGTTCCAATTAAATGTTTACGTTACCCAATGAATAAACGCATGCTTTCATGAAGAGTCATTACCCATTTTACCCTCTGTAACTTTGCATATAAATAGGAAGTCACTTTCACTTTCACTTTTTACTTACTCAAATTTTCACCCACAAATTCTCTGCATGCATTCATATTCTCTTCATCTTCTTCATCGTGTTCTTCATCTTCTTCTTCGCATTTCATTTCATTTGAACTCTAAACCCTCACAAAAATGGCCGGCTCACATGAATCGAACCCCAACACAAAGAAAGTCACTTCAACCAAGAAATCTAAGTCCAAAACTGGGAAATCTGGGCATTCTCACACTGGGAAATCTGGAAAATCACATGAACGCGAAAAACACCAAGAACAATCTGGGCAAACCCAAGGGCAGAACGAGGAAGTCCAGGAACAACCTGGACATTCTGAGCAAGTCCAAGAACAGCCTGGGCAGACTGAGCGTGAACAAGCCAAGAGGAAAGGGAAGAAGAAGGTCCAGTTTAGCGAGGAACCTTCTTCCAAAAGACAAAGGGGTAGAGGAGGATGATCCTCTGGTATATCGAGATGGGCCTTTGGAGGCTGTTTCCTCCAAGTTTGAAACCATCAAGCCCTACTTCAACAACGACATGTTCATAGATCTAGCCAAGATAGATGAACTAGGGTTTCCACACCTGCGGCCATTTCTGGAAAAGTACATGCCCTGGCTGGGGATCAACCAGGACTACAATATCAACGTCCTGCGAGTGTTCTGCGAGTCACTCACTGGGAAAGTCAAGTATAAGAAAGTAGATGGGAAGGAACAGATTAGGAGACTCACCTTCACCGCCACTGTAAGGGGGAGAACCTTCAGTTTCACTTGGAGGGACATCAACGCCTTAATGGGGTTTACTGAAGAGGGAATGAATGAGTGACTATACCCTGAATCACTCAAACTCAGCAAAGAGGAACTCGATAAGACTTATAACACCCAAGGGAAGAAGGTGTCCGGGATGTCTGACTCCGACAGGCTACTATACTACGTCTACTCCCGCATGATGACACACAAGGGGGGTAACTTCAACGAGTTCACTCTGCTGGACAACCCATGGTTTCCCAGACTTCTCACCCAGCAGCCAATCAACCCCGGGCAGTTGATCAGTCTTGAACTGCATAGATGGATGATGAATAATAAGGCTGGTTTTCTTCCCTACCCCACTATCATCGCCTTCCTCCTTGAAAAGTATCTGATCAAGGCTACATCCACTGTGGAGGAAGAAAATGTTAAGTGCGTACCTGTCAGCGCAATTAACATTGGCAAGATGGGGATTAAGTATCTTAAGAAGGCCAAGCCCACTCGCTCAGGGTCTCAGGCAGGCAGTGCCTCTCATGCCCCAGCCCCCTCTATGACAGGTGCAGGGGATCAAGAGGTTGACTCTCTTCCTGGTCCAAGCAGAGTTGCAAAGGTGCCAGCTACTGTCAAAGCCTTTGCCCAGGAAGTAAAGGAGGAGATTCTCTTTAGGCTGACTGACTCCTTGGTGGCTCCTCTCCGTGATGAGTGTGACACTGGCTTCCAGCAGCAAGGGGAGCGAATCCAGAGGATCGAGGATCGCGTGGGTCAGGTCGAGGCTCAATTAGGACGGCTAGACGCCAAGCTAGACCTCATTCTCCAACACCTTCAGATCCCTCAACCCCAAGGTAACTTACCACCACCCCCTCCTCCAAACCCACCTCCACCTCCTCCACCTAATCAACCACTACTACCTCCTCCTCCTCCACCCAACACTCAACAGCCACAGCCACCTCCTCCTCAGAATGACCAACAACCACACACATCACCAAACAACAACCAACACCCCACACATCACCAAACAACAACCAACAACCCCAGACATCACCCAACCACGACCACCAACCACAAGACTCACCCCAACAGTCCCCTCGCCAATCACCCCTTAACTCCAATAACTCCCCATCTCCACATAACACCCCTAATCGTTCACCACCCCCCACTTCAGCCGGGCCTTCCCACCCTAACCCTACCACCTCTCAACCCACCATCGCCCAAACCTTAGGTTTCACCTCTCCTGATCATCCACTTCACACCTACTACCTCCGAGACCAATCCCCTATTCGGTGGAAAGTTAGACAACCCGATGTCTACTACTCCACCTACCCATTTGATGGCCTATTCACCCACCCCTCCTTCTGGGAAAGAAACACAGCCCTCCTACCCAACCCTCCTAAATCACCAGAACAAACCTCACCCACATCCTCTTCATCCACACCCTCACCACCTCGAAGATTTGGCCCTGAACCTTCACCCTCCTCTTCACCCAGTCCATCCTCTCTGATCCTCGCCCTTGTTGATGATGACAAAAGGGGGAGAGATGCTGCTATCGCACTCCGCCATACCATGGAGACAGGGGATGTTCTGACTCAGCCATCCCTCTGGCTAGATGAAGACATCACTGCTGCCCTCCGCCGAGCCATGGAATCTCAGAGACTGGGTGGTGCTGAGAGTCTGATCAGAAGGGAAGCCATCCGGTTATGCAACAGCAGAGGTCGGATGAGCAAAGGTCCAAATGGGATATGGTTGTATATGAGCAAAGTGAAGACATACCACAGCCAGACTCTTCATCTTCTGAGCCTCCTCCTTCTGAGCCTAGCCGCAACATAATTGAGGAGATAATGATGAAGTATGGGCTGGAGAAGATTAACCATCCTCCAATTGTGATAGCCAAGCCAATCCCTTCTACCTTTGGAACAACCTCTGCTCCTCCTCCTCGTACTGAGCCAACATCTGCTACTCCTCCCTCTGAGCCAACCTCTGCTCCACCTCCTTCAGCAGTTAAGTATAGTGAGTCAAGGAAGAAGGCAGTTGCCAAAAAGGGTGCTAACAAGAGTACTGCTTCTACTGCATCTGCTGAGAGTGAGCAAGAGATTCCATCAGTCCAAGCTGAGCAAGAGATTCCTTCAGTACAAGTCATCCCAATTCTAAAGGAAGTTAAGCTAGAGATAGAAGATATGACTCCTGAAGAATTTGAGAGGTATGGGTACACGGATAAGATTTCTTTTGGTCAGATGGCTTGCCTGGACGCTGAGAGAGCAGCAGCCAAGCCTACCCAAACGATAGGCAAGGGGAAAGGAAAGGGCAAAGGCAAAGGGAAAAGGAAAGCCCAGGAAGTTGAGGAGGACCCCAACTTCCCAGTATGGAATGTAAAGATCAGGGCTGTCCACTATCCAAATGGCGAGGTCACTCCTTTCTCAGATGCAACAGGGTTCCCAGGCTATGAGGAAGTTGAAAACTTGAAGAGAGCCTTCGAGGAGTCTGTTGAGTCTGAGAGACTCAGAAGGGAAAGGGAAGAGCAAGAGCTTCAGAGAATTATTGCTCAGATTGACCAGAATGTGAAGGATGCCCATCTAGCCCAGCTCCAAAAAGAGAATGAGGAGAGATAGAAGGAGAGGGAGAGGAAAAAAACATCAACTTTAAACCTCCCACTTCACCCTTTTACCTTAGAAAATTTTTCTCTTTTTCATGCATAGTTCATTTTGCATAGTATAGATTACTTGTGAATTTTATCTGCTTTTGTAACTCTAACTTGTAATCTTTTGATTATCAATAATAATTGTCTAAGTTATTTGTGCTTGCTCTAATTGTTACTCTTTTATTCTTTCGTATAAATTTAATTTGTAAATTTAGTTTGTCATCATCAAAAAGGGGGAGAATGTTAGAATCTTAAGTTTTGATGAAGACTAAAATATGAAAGAACTTAGACACTTAGACAAAATCAGGTTAATATAGAACCCCAAGTAAGAGTACAACCGGATGTGGATTTACTTCCGGATAAAACTAGGACTAGCGCTCACGGATGAACGTCTCATCCCCCAGCGACAGCAAGTACTTCACCAAGTAATAACTTAGTCTAGAAAGCATTAGATATACAAAACCCTTAAGACTAAGTTAAGATACAACCGGATGTGGATTTGCTTCCGATTGTATTAAGACTAGCGCTGGCTGTTGGATTGAATAACACTGAGCGAGAGTGAGTAAAATAAGAACATATCCCTTCGTCCAGTGGAAGTGCTTCCGGATGTGGAATTGCTTCCGGATGTAAGAAAGCTTCCTTAGACTAGATGAACTCCCACTGCATGTGACTATGTGTTTATATTGCTAGACTAACGTTCAAAGTGCAGCACACTTAGTAAGGTTGCTTCCGGATGTGAACTTGCTTCCGCAAGCAATCAGAATATCAGAACGTTCAGAGCAGTGCAGTGTCAGAATGCTTTTGGCAGAGCAGAGTTGTCAGAACTACTTTTCAGAGATAAAGCAAGTCAACCCTGCTAAGCATTAATGAAGCATTAAATGGGCAAACGGTAACTAGTGAAAAACGGCCATATTCAAACGGCTAACCCACCTACCAAGAGTCAGAATACTTGAAGACTATATAAAGAAGCTCACCTTCATTTATGAAGACATCTATTATCTTTGACATCTTGAAGAAAGCTAGAGAGAGAAAACGAAAAATCCTTCAAGCATTCAAAGCTGCCCAGAAAAGAGAAAGAGCATTTAACTCATTGAGTGATCTTTTCATCTACTTATCTTGTACTCTTTGTGGTTAAGTCTCTTCTTGTATTAAGAGCATTCATTGTACTTAAGTGTGTAACATTATCTGTTCTTGAAGAGAACTTAGTTAGAAAATCCTTTATTTGTAAAGGTTGAACCCTTGCTGGGTGTAAGGGGGAGCTAGTTAGAAAGGTTGCAAGTGAGCCTTGAGTAAAACTTGTGGTTGTAAGGTTGCAAGTGATCCCGTCTAAAACTTGCGGTTGTAAAGGTTCCAGGTGAACCCGTTGTAAAACCTGGGGATAGTGGAACTCAACCTGGGTGGTTGAGAACTGGACGTAGGTCAGGAAGACCGAACCAGTATAAATCCTTGTGTTGCTTTTATTTGAGTTTTTATTTTATAGCACAATTCACCCCCCTCTTGTGCATCCATTACTTTCACATATTAAATTTTGAAATCTGTGTAAAATGGGTAAATTGGTTATTCGTTCATGATTATTTGAGTTATGTGATGATGATGAATTGGTCAATTTTGTTGGATTTAGTCTTATATGAGATTTTTCTTGTTTAGAGTTTGATTAAGATGGGTTTATATTTAGAACTCCTTTGAATATTAGTTGTTAAACTTGATCTATTGTTTTGAGAGAGTTATTATAGTTCAATGATAAAGTTTATTTGACTTATTTGGTTTAATTTAGAATGGGACAAAGAGTTGGAATATTTAGGGGTTTTGGGAATGAATTTTATCTTTGATTCCTCCCTGCTTTATTTCATTTGATTAATTTGATGGTATTGGTGGTGCTTGGAGACTTTGAATTGGATTCTTGTGCTCTGTTTTGGTGGTGGCTGGAGAGTTCTTTTCACTTCTTATTTTGCTATGGGAACAAGTTAATAGTTGTTGTTGAAGAAATTATAAGTTAGATCCAGAAATTAACTTTGGCAATGAAGTGGGAAAATTGTGAGATTCTGATTTCTCCTTGCATCCCTTGTAAGTTATTGAATTATTTGGTTTGTTCCTTGTTTTGTATTGGCCTGTAAACATAAGAGATAATGTGTGTTTTCTTCTTTTCCTTTTTTTTAACGTTTCAATACAGCCCGGTTTGGTACATGGAAGAGTGTGGAGTAGGAAATCATTGTGTGGGTGTTTTGAATGATAATTAATGTGAGGTTAGGGAATTCTGGAGTTTGATGTTTTGTTATAATATTGATTTCAAAGTCTCTTTGGTTTATGACGTGGAGTCATTGATTTGAAGGGATGTTAAATCTGATTGATTCAAAGATAACTGATCCAAGGTTCCAAATGGTAAATTAAGATGCACTAAGACATGAAATATTTTGATTACCGTTCTAAGATATCAAGTATTAATTACGGTTCAGTCATTGATGAATGATTGCATTGATAACTGATTTAGTTTTGGATAATAACAAGTCACCTTATTGTTTTGAAATGTATAGTTTATGAACCATGTTTTAAAAAGTATATGACACTACTTAAGATCATAGCTTTTATCTCTGAAGTTGTGCATTTACATAGTAAATCAAGTGGAATTAGTGTTTGATGGTTGATGCTTCTATAGAAAGTATTGGTCAAACATTGAGAATCAGGATAAATTAGAATAGAACATTTGAAAAGGGTTGGGTAGTGACAAGCCTATTAGGATTCATGAGTGGCGAGGAGCATGTATATGCATGGTTATTAATTTTATATCTGAATATTATGGAATCAAGAGAGACTAGTGAACACTTATGTAAGGCTTATGATATTTAAGAACAAATTGTGCTGATCATAGTATAAGATGGACTGTTTAAAGACTTTGGAAACAATGATGTTGCTGTTTGGATATATGATTTGGGTATAAAGAGTTGTTTTGTTCAGCTTTTCATACTGGTAAACTTTAGTAGTAGGATAATGTGATGAACAATAGTTGTTTAGTTTAATGTTGGAAGTTAGGATGATGAATTTGCTTATTAGAATTTAGAATATGGAGGTAATGAATCTTAGTTGAGAAATTAGAAATGAATGTAGTGAAAGAAGCGATATGTCAACTTACTTCTGCACTATATTGGGATGTGTCTATGGTAAGGAAGAAAGAGGAATGGTGGTTTTGAAATTAGTGGTATGTATTGATGAAAGTGTAAATATTTGTTCCAATGCGGTAACTAAAGAATAATGAAGTTGGATGTAGTACTTTGAGTTTTACAGTGCTTTGCTTCCTCTTGGCATGGGTGGTGGGATATGGGTTGCCATTCATTTATATTTTATTGTATGACTGAAGAATTTATTTTGTTTTATTATTTTTAATTATATTTGTTAAAAGTATATTTTATATTTACGCATTAAAAATGATTTGAAAGTTTTAAAGATATTGTTGTAAAATTTCTTGTTGGGGTATTTTACTATAAAATCATTGATAAGGAGTTATCGTTTTCCTAGAATATTTGTTATGATTTTCGGTATATTGGCATCAAGCATGTTTCAAAACGTTTTGAAGTCCTACGGATGATGAGATTTGATATGTGATTTCAAATTGATCTATTTATTACGATATATACTTTTATTAGAGGAACTAGACACAAAACGCCTATTTCGTGGCTTGCCACGCCTGTTTCGTGGTTTTACCACGCCTGTTTTCGTGACTTCGTGTCACGCCTGTTTCGTGGCTTGCCACGCCTGTTTCGTGGTTTTACCACGCCTGTTTTCGTGACTTCGTGTCACGCCTGGTTATTTTACCCTCGTGGACTGTGTGTCCACGCCTGTTTTCGTGACTTCGTGTCACGCCTGGTGATTTACCCTCATGGACAGTGTGTCCACCCCTGTTATTTCGCTTGTGTCAGTTCCTCTATAGAAAACAAGTTTTTCACAAAGATGAGCTTTCATATTTACTTTGTAAACCTTGAAAGGGATTACTTTATGATGCTGATTTTGCGATTTTGAGTTTTACTCTCAAATACAAGTATGGTTATAAACTACTGAGGTTTCTATATTCCAAATCTATATATATATTTATCTATTTTTGGGAATTTAAATACGAAGTCAGTGTAAAGAGATTGCAGATATTTATATAATATTTTGTAATTCAGATTGAAGAATGTGGAACAACACTTCGTGCTTTAAGACGAAGGAAGGTATAATTAGCTTTATAAAGAAAACCGATACTTATTATTATTGTAAGTAATAATACTTATCTATACATTCAATTTGTGTATTTATCTTTGTATGCATTAATACGAAAATGATAAATGTTTAGAAGTATTGGTTCATGGAAATGGCTTACGAAGTTTAAATACCTTAAACTTTGTGCCGGTCGCGCCATAGAATTTAGGGTGTGACATTTTGGTATCAGAGCATAGGTTTATGTATGCACTGGGAGTTATTTCTATTCACTTAACTTGCACATAATACTCATATTTATTTAATGAGCGGAGATCAGGTTAAAGACGAATTTAGTGACTTGATAATGGGTGTTTGCTGTGGAATATGTGTTAAGCAATGAAAAGAACTTGATGGTTGTTTAATGATTGCATTTTCCTAATTATGATGAAATCTTGTGATTGGTAAGTGCTATTGTATATTATTAAATTGGCGTGCTGTTTCATGTGATGTCATTTTGTTTGATTGTATAATTAACATTTGATGATATAATGAGTATTGTGAAGTACATATATATATACCGATTGTTTATTAGGATGTTTGACTAGAGTTTATAACAAGACCTTACTAAAATAACAACTAACTTAATTTCGATGACGAAATTGTTTAAGGGGGAAAGAATTGTAACACCCCAAAAATTAGATTAGAAATAACAAAGAATTGGTTATAGTTATAGGGAATAATTGACAACTTAGAATGTATTATAAAGGTATTTTAAAGGAAATAGTTAGGAAGTGAGTTTTACACTAGAAATTTCATGCAAGATATTTTGAATATTATGTAAAATATGGTCAATGAAAATTTTTGAAAGAGAAGTGAAATTTATTTTAAGAGGTATAAGAAATAGGGATTAAATTGGAGATAATGAAAACTCATGAAAAAGGGACTCAAGTGAAGAACAAAATATCAAGAGGGCCAAAATTGTTATTTTTTTTCCCATAAGCCTTTTATGAAAGCAATTCCTATTCTCTTCTAGAAGGATCGACTGAATCATCATCAAAAAAAAAAAACATACACCATCTCTTCTCTCTATTCTTCTTCTTCGTCTTCCAAACTCGGCGCCTCCGTCACCGGCGAGTGAGGCCGCCATGCTCCGCTACCTACCATCTTCCGTTACTCTATCCTTACTTCTATGTTCTCTGCCTCTCCTCCCAAAAAAAATAAACATAAATAAATAGTCATAAAAATCCCTTTTGACCCGAGAAGGACATGGAAGAGGAGGAGACAAATTTCGGCCGGTACTTGGGCGTTCTCCGGCGAGCTTCTGGTGAGCAAGGAAATGAACACTCGTATTGTGTAATCTTCATTGCCTTACTTCCTTTTGTGCTAATTTTCCTTTCAAAGAGAAATTTCTAGGGTTCATATTAAATTTTGAAGTCTGTGTAAAATGGGTAAATTGGTTATTCGTTCATGATTATTTGAGTTATGTGATGATGATGAATTGGTCAATTTTGTTGGATTTAGTCTTATATGAGATTTTTCTTGTTTAGAGTTTGATTAAGATGGGTTTATATTTAGAACTCCTTTGAATATTAGTTGTTAAACTTGATCTATTGTTTTGAGAGAGTTATTATAGTTCAATGATAAAGTTTATTTGACTTATTTGGTTTAATTTAGAATGGGACAAAGAGTTGGAATATTTAGGGGTTTTGGGAATGAATTTTATCTTTGATTCCTCCCTGCTTTATTTCATTTGATTAATTTGATGGTATTGGTGGTGCTTGGAGACTTTGAATTGGATTCTTTGTGCTCTGTTTTGGTGGTGGCTGGAGAGTTCTTTTCACTTCTTATTTTGCTATGGGAACAAGTTAATAGTTGTTGTTGAAGAAATTATAAGTTAGATCCAGAAATTAACTTTGGCAATGAAGTGGGAAAATTGTGAGATTCTGATTTCTCCTTGCATCCCTTGTAAGTTATTGAATTATTTGGTTTGTTCCTTGTTTTGTATTGGCCTGTAAACATAAGAGATAATGTGTGTTTTCTTCTTTTCCTTTTTTTTTTGAACGTTTCAATACAGCCCGGTTTGGTACATGGAAGAGTGTGGAGTAGGAAATCATTGTGTGGGTGTTTTGAATGATAATTAATGTGAGGTTAGGGAATTCTGGAGTTTGATGTTTTGTTATAATATTGATTTCAAAGTCTCTTTGGTTTATGACGTGGAGTCATTGATTTGAAGGGATGTTAAATCTGATTGATTCAAAGATAAGTGATCCAAGGTTCCAAATGGTAAATTAAGATGCACTAAGACATGAAATATTTTGATTACCGTTCTAAGATATCAAGTATTAATTACGGTTCAGTCATTGATGAATGATTGCATTGATAACTGATTTAGTTTTGGATAATAACAAGTCACCTTATTGTTTTGAAATGTATAGTTTATGAACCATGTTTTAAAAAGTATATGACACTACTTAAGATCATAGCTTTTATCTCTAAAGTTGTGCATTTACATAGTAAATCAAGTGGAATTAGTGTTTGATGGTTGATGCTTCTATAGAAAGTATTGGTCAAACATTGAGAATCAGGATAAATTAGAATAGAACATTTGAAAAGGGTTGGGTAGTGACAAGCCTATTAGGATTCATGAGTGGCGAGGAGCATGTATATGCATGGTTATTAATTTTATATCTGAATATTATGGAATCAAGAGAGACTAGTGAACACTTATGTAAGGCTTATGATATTTAAGAACAAATTGTGCTGATCATAGTATAAGATGGACTGTTTGAAGACTTTGGAAACAATGATGTTGCTGTTTGGATATATGATTTGGGTATAAAGAGTTGTTTTGTTCAGCTTTTCATACTGGTAAACTTTAGTAGTAGGATAATGTGATGAACAATAGTTGTTTAGTTTAATGTTGGAAGTTAGGATGATGACTTTGCTTATTAGAATTCAGAATATGGAGGTAATGAATCTTAGTTGAGAAATTAGAAATGAATGTAGTGAAAGAAGCGATATGTCAACTTACTTCTGCACTATATTGGGATGTGTCTATGGTAAGGAAGAAAGAGGAATGGTGGTTTTGAAATTAGTGGTATGTATTGATGAAAGTGTAAATATTTGTTCCAATGCGGTAACTAAAGAATAATGAAGTTGGATGTAGTACTTTGAGTTTTACAGTGCTTTGCTTCCTCTTGGCATGGGTGGTGGGATATGGGTTGTCATTCATTTATATTTTATTGTATGACTGAAGAATTTATTTTGTTTTATTATTTTTAATTATATTTGTTAAAAGTATATTTTATATTTACGCATTAAAAATGATTTGAAAGTTTTAAAGATATTGTTGTAAAATTTCTTGTTGGGGTATTTTACTATAAAATCATTGATAAGGAGTTATCGTTTTCCTAGAATATTTGTTATGATTTTCGATATATTGGCATCAAGCATGTTTCAAAACGTTTTGAAGTCCTACGGATGATGAGATTTGATATGTGATTTCAAATTGATCTATTTATTACGATATATACTTTTATTAGAGGAACTAGACACAAAACGCCTATTTCGTGGCTTGCCACACCTGTTTTGTGGTTTTTCCACGCCTGTTTTCGTGACTTCGTGTCACGCCTGGTTATTTTACCCTCGTGGACTGTGTGTCCACGCCTGTTTTCGTGACTTCGTGTCACGCCTGGTGATTTACCCTCATGGACAGTGTGTCCACCCCTGTTATTTCGCTTGTGTCAGTTCCTCTATAGAAAACAAGTTTTTCACAAAGATGAGCTTTCATATTTACTTTGTAAACCTTGAAAGGGATTACTTTATGATGCTGATTTTGCGATTTTGAGTTTTACTCTCAAATACAAGTATGGTTATAAACTACTGAGGTTTCTATATTCCAAATCTATATATATTTATCTATTTTTGGGAATTTAAATACGAAGTCAGTGTAAAGAGATTGCAGATATTTATATAATATTTTGTAATTCAGATTGAAGAATGTGGAACAACACTTCGTGCTTTAAGACGAAGGAAGGTATAATTAGCTTTATAAAGAAAACCGATTCTTATTATTATTGTAAGTAATAATACTTATCTATACATTCAATTTGTGTATTTATCTTTGTATGCATTAATACGAAAATGATAAATGTTTAGAAGTATTGGTTCATGGAAATGACTTACGAAGTTTAAATACCTTAAACTTCGTGCCGGTCGCGCCATAGAATTTAGGGTGTGACAGAAACTCCACTGCATTTAAAAAATCCAGATAACTTTTGATAAATCCAGATAACTTTTGAGTGATCACAGTTCCAATACTCCTTCCAGTTCTAAATATAAGACCTAATTGACTTTTTCTGGAAAATCCTTATAAAAGCAAAATAAATTAATTATAAATTGATTTACCTAATTTTTTCTCTTCAAATATGTCATCATTTAATAACCTATTTCGCAATCTTAATCTCTCCAAAAAAAAGTCAGTTAGGTCCTATATTTTGGACCGGAGGTAGTATATGTTAAATATCAATATTTATTCATATCAAACAGTTTCTTTTTTCTTGCATCAATCTCTCTTTTTTTCTCCAATAGTTTCTTTTCTTTTGATTTTTCAGCAGAAGATGAGTAATCCGAAGAAAAGGAATTTCCAGATTGAAGCGATTAAGCAAGGGTTGTTTATAAATTCATTTTCTCTCATCTTTACAATTACAACGCAAGTGGCTGATGTTTCCTTCAACTGATCCATATTGAAATCGAAATCAATTCCCTGCTCTTTTATAGTCAATTATGAAGATTTCATAGATGTTAGGGCTTTGATTATGAATGATTTCTTTCGTTGAAATTTTGCTTCTGATTGATTCCAATTTCAATCTGATTTGGTACATTTTGATGATGGTTGATTTTTTTCCGGATTGAAATTGAAATCTAAAATTGAAATTAAAAGTCAATTTCAATCATAAGGAAATGAAATCTGAAATTGTTTACATTACTCAACTATAAATTTGTTTGATGAGAAATGTGATCTTTCCATTAAAGGGTTAAAGCGATGCGAATGTGTAAAAACTAAAAATGACTATAAAATTTTTTTTATCAAAACTGCCGATCAAATATCAAAATTGGGGCAAAATTTTGACTTTTTTTTCTCACCATACTCTGTCACATCATCGTGACACAAAGACAAATAAATACATAAGTGTGCCACAAATGTTAGTGAGAGATGAGTCGGCAGAAGATTATACATAAAAAAGTTAACTATGTACATTTAATTTTTGCCCCATTTTAGTGAAAGAACATCACAAAAATAATCAATCTTTTTTACAATTTTAATCATCATTATCATTTTAAAGTCTAACCTAACAAACAATATATGTTAATGCAATCAAAATTAGCATTGCAGGTGTGCAATGTTTTTGAACCAAACAGGTCTAAGTCTTTGTAAGGACGACTAAGTCTTTGTAACTACAATTGCCCATTAACCCATCTTCATATTCAATAAAATTGACTTTTAATTTGTTGAGTTTTCTTCCAATATTTGAGCATCAACGCTATGGTAACGTTTTATTATGTTTCAAAATAATAGCACACTTATAATAGCACACTTATTATAGGATCACATCACTCTTGGAGTCATATCATGGGGGATAAGGGAAAATTAACCAACAATGACCATCAAAAATTGTTCACATAAACGTTATATTCGAAGACAGCGTTGCCGGTTTTTGAATCACGAGAGCGGAGCGTGGACTGAGCAAAGCCAGTTGCGAACCGGAAAAGGCCACTCCCACCCACGATGGCCATCTCTTGAACTGCACCACTGCTCACAGTGTTCTGCCCCAACAAGCTGAGACTACTCCCATTATATTTCCCTTCCTTAAACGCAAAGGTCAACGCCATCAACCAGTCCACGTCCTGTTGTGAAGAATCCGAACCGCATATTCCCTGGGCCCTGCCCACTAGCTTTGACCCGGGATCAGGACCGATTCTCAACGGGTTGTCGGCCATATATAACCGGCCGAACGCGGTGGTGGACCGATTGGAGTTTTGAGCATCAGCAACTGTCACAATGCTGGGGTTCGTACCACTGTGAGTCTCGTGAAGGAAGAAGTGAAACTGGCTTGTCTTCTTCTCCTTAAGGAGGTCCTTTGGAGATGGTTTCAGAGTGCGAGAGAAACCATTGGATTCGGCTAAGGCGAGAGAAGCGAAGAGGAAAATAAGGGTGAGGCTAGTGAGGGAAGTGGAGAGTAGGCTTCTAGCCATATTAATACAGCTTCTTTCAGAGCTTGTTTTATTATTATTTTCTTTTGCTCAGGAGAGCTTGTTTTATTATTGGAGATGGAGATTTGGAGGTGTGAGCTTGTGAGATTTGACTAAAATAGTTCCGGATGGTAAATATAAATGCTAGGTGAGTATTCGGTTCTTCCCAAAAGAAAAACCGAGTAAACAAAAAATGAAAAATTTATACTTGTGATTTTTTTAACACTTTTCGGACAAAACACAACAGCAAAACCAACTAACGCGGTTGACAAGCTGAAGTGCGAATGTCCTACTTATATACTCACACACACACACACACATTTCTGGTCGAAAATACTAAACTTGTGTTTAAGTATTAATAAACTTGTGTTTTCAATACATAATTATATACTACCTCCGGTCCTAAATATAAAACCTAATGGACTTTTTTTTGCAGAGATTAAGGTTGTGTGAAATAGGTTAATAAATTATTATGACATATTTGAAATAGTTTTATATTATCCATTAGTTTATAGGTAAATAAACTAGTTTAAGGGAAAAATTAGGTAAACCATTTATAATTAACTTAATTTTGCTTTTTTTTAGATTTTCCAAAAAAAGTCAAATAGGTCTTATATTTAGGACCGGAGGGAGTAAAAAAATACAAAAAGAACAAAAATTTGACATGAATATATTTTAAATATATACCACAAACTATACCGACAGCCATTGGTTGATAGTGGTAAGGGAGGTTGACGGTAAGAGTAAGAAGAAGTATTAAATCTCACAAGCCAGTTGTCCCCACCATTTGAGGTGCCTACAAATCAGCGGGGATTAGTCTCTCACTTGTCGAGTGAGGGGATACCTGATCATGGATAAAAAAATAGTGGTAAGGGAGGTTGATGGTAAGGGTGGTTGTCGACAGTGCTGGCGATGAAGGGCGGTAGTGGACTAAGTGTACTCCTCTGCCATCGTGGTGGAAGTGGTGGTGGACTTGTAGAAAAGGTGGTGAGATTGATGTGTTTGAGTTTTGCACTACATTCAGTGTGCTCTTAGCCCTAAGGAGTTTCATAGGATCAGCCACCACAAAACTGCTAAGGATATGTGGGAGGCTCTTGAGGCTGCTCACTCTGGAACCAGGGGAGTGAAGGCAAGACGAGTTGAGATGTTGGTGGAAGAGTTTCACAAATTCGCCATGACTAGTCCAACTGAGCCAATCAGAGAACTGGAGCTCAGGTTCACTCACCTTATCAATAACCTGGCCTCCTTGGGCAAGGACATTCCTGAAAGAGAGCAAGTCAGCAAGATCCTAAAAGTCTTGAAAGGTGATTGGATCACCAAAGTTACCATCTTGCAGGAAGTCCAAGGAGAGTCAACCAGCTCCATCACTGCACTCTTTGGTTCCCTGGCTGAATATGAACCAACCCTGCTGGCTCAGAGAGCTCCTCAAGCTTCATCCAAAACCAAAAATCTTGCCCTTGTTGCTCCTAGCAAGGAGATTGATGAGAATGATGATGATGAGGATGCTGAGGAGGAATTGGACGATGAGGAGATGGCCATGATGGTGAGGAAGTTCAGAAAGTTCTTCAAGAGGAAAGGAGGCTTTCAGAAAGGTGATTCCAGTCAGAGGAAGGGATACAAGAAGGAAAAGGCCCCGGTGTGCTTTGAGTGCAAAAAGCCTGGGCACTTCAAGGCTGAGTGTCCAAGCTTGCAAAGATCAAAGGGGAAAGACAAAAGAAAAGCCTTCGTATCCTCCATCTGGGTGAATAGCTCAGACGATGAAGCAAGTGATGAGGAAGAGGTTGTCAACCTTTGCCTGGTGGCCAAAGAAGATGATGAGGAAGCCTCTTCAGATTTTGATCTCACCCACGAGGACAATGAGGTAACTTTCTCTGAACTACAAGAGGCTTACAATGAGGTTCATGAAGAATTCTCTCGATTATGTAAAGCCTATAAAGTGTTGAAAGCTAAAAAGGAATCACTTGAGTCCAAGGTGGACTCACTGAGTGAAGAGCTAGCAGAAGCTAGAAAGCTTCCGATAGCAGATGGCAAGGGATCTCCCCAAGAGGAACCCAAGGCCACAGCACTAGAAGGCTGCCCTAACTGCAGCAAGATCTCTACTGAAAGAGATAGACTGCAAAATGCCCTGGAGAAGTTTACAAATGGTTCTGAAATGTTGAATGTTATTTTGATGAACCAAAGGGCATATAGGGATAGAACTGGATTAGGGTATAAGCATAAGGGTAAAAAGTGGGTGGAGCCCAAAGTGAAACCATACTTAAAATTCTTCCATAAAGCTACAAGTCACAGCTCCACACCCTTTAGCTTCTGCAACTACTGCAACAAAAAGGGACACTCCACGTCCACTTGCAATGCAAAGAAGCATGGAGTAAATAGCTCCTATAAGTGGGTTCCAAAAGGAACCAGGGTAAATGAAGATCCTCCAAAGAAAGAAACTAAGGGAGGACAAGGGACTAGAACTTGGAAACATATTCCAATGGAAGTCCGTCAGCCTAGAGCCTCCACAAGGCCAGAGGCACAACACAATCACAAACCCAAGGTCAATACTGTACCGAGGGGAAAGAAGACTAATGATAAAGGACCCAATAAAGGTTGGGTACCTAAGCTTGTCTAATTTATGCAGGTCTGTCTCAAAGCATCCAAGAACAAAAAGTGGTACATTGACAGTGGATGCTCGAGACACATGACTGGTGACAGAGACAAATTCAAGTCCTTGGTGATCAAAGATGGAGCCACAGTAACCTTTGGAGGTAATCAAAGTGGAAAGATCACCGGAGTTGGAGAAGTAGGACCAGTCAAGGATGTCTATCTGGTGGATGGTCTCTGTCACAACCTGCTAAGCGTGAGCCAGAGCACTGACAAAGGAAACTGGGTAATTTTTTATTCACATGAGTGCATAATAGTAGATAAGCAGGATCTGAATCTAGATAAGGCCAACTTAAAATGCAAACTTAAGGCCAATAGGAATGGAAACCTATACACTCTAGATTTATGTCAACAACTGGAAGAAAAATGTTTAATATCTAGCGATGAGAACAGTTGGCTTTGGCATAAAAGGCTAGCTCATGTTAATTTCACTCAACTTGACATGCTAATTAAGAAAGAGCTAGCTATAGGGATTCCATCCTTTAAAGTTAAGCACGATTATATTTGTGAATCCTGCCAACGAGGAAAGCAAACAAAGTCCTCGTTTAAAACCAAGAAGAGAGTCTCCACTAGCAGGCCCTTGGAACTAATCCACATGGATTTGGTTGGGCCAGCGAGAGTGAAGAGCTTGGGTGGAAACCTGTATGCTCTAGTAGTAGTGGACGACTATTCAAGGTTCACTTGGACGATGTTTCTTGCCTCTAAGCAAGATGCTTTTGATGCTTTTGTTGTCCTGGCTAAGAAAGTGCAGAATGAGAGAGACCTCAAAATCACAGCCATAAGGACAGACCATGGAGGCGAGTTTGAGAACCATAGCTTCTCTGATCTATGTGAGCAGAATGGTATTGAACATAACTTCTCAGCTCCCAGAACTCCTCAGCAAAACGGAGTAGTCGAGAGGAAGAACAGGGTTCTGACTGAGATTGCCAGGAGCATGCTCAACGAGAAAGAGGTTTCTCAAGTGTTCTGGGCGGACGCTATGAGCACTGCCTGCTAAATCTCCAACAGAGCCTATGTTCGCAAGGGCTTGGACAAGACACCCTATGAGCTGTACAAAGGCAGAAAGCCAACATCAGCCACCTCAGAATCTTTGGATCAAAATGTTATGTGCATAACAATGGAAAGGTAATCTGGGTAAGTTTGATCCAAAAGCTGATGTAGGTGTATTCATAGGGTATTCCCTTAGGAGTAAGGCTTACAGAATATACAACATGAGAACTAGAATCGTAGAAGAATCAATGCATGTTGTATTTGATGAAACTCCTACATGGGGACAATTCACAGAAGATGATGAATTACTAAATCTTCCAAAACCACCATCATCTTCTTCACCACCAAAAGAAACACCAGCAAGCAATCCCAAAAAGAAGATGAACCCAGTGATGAGCCTAGAGTGCAGACCGTGCCTGAGGAGGCACAGTTGCCAACAGCTAGGAGACATCACAGGGATCATCCTCTTGATCAAGTGCTTGGTGATGTTTCTTCTGGTGTCAGAACCAGAAGGCAGGTTCAAAATGAAGTTGAGTTTGGAGCATTTTTATCTCAAATCGAACCAACTTCAGTTGAACAAGCTCTTGAGGACTGCGACTGGATTATTGCCATGCAGGAAGAGCTAAATCAATTTGGAAGAAGCCAAGTTTGGGAACTAGTCCCAAGGCCGTCTCATCAATCCATAGTTGGGACCAAATGGGTCTTCAAGAACAAACTGGATGAGACAGGTCAAATTACGAGGAACAAAGCCAGATTAGTAGCCAAAGGATATAACCAAGAAGAAGGCATAGACTATGAAGAAACTTTTGCTCCAGTCGCTAGACTCGAAGCAATAAGGATTCTTCTAGCCTTTGCATCCATGAAAGGCTTTAGATTATATCAAATGGATGTAAAGAGTGCATTTCTTAATGGTTACATCAAAGAAGAGGTTTATGTAGAACAACCTCTTGCTTTGAGGATCACAAGCATCCTAAACATGTGTATAGGCTAAAGAAAGCTTTATATGGCCTGAAACAAGCTCCTCGAGCTTGGTATGAGAGACTCAGCAGCTTTTTGCTGGGCAAGGGTTTCTCAAGAGACAAACTAGATAGTACACTGTTTATTCTTCACAAAGATAGAAACATGCTAATTGTCCAGATTTATGTTGATGATATTATTTTTGGGGCAACTAATGAAAAACTTTGTGAAGAATTCTCTAAGACTATGCAGGGTGAGTTTGAAATGTCAATGATGGGAGAACTAACGTTCTTCCTAGGCCTGCAAATTAAGCAAAAGAAGAATGAAATCTTCATCTCCCAAGCTAAGTATGCTGCAGAGCTACTCAAGAAGTTTGGGATGGATGAATGCAAGGAGTATGACACACCAATGAGTACCACAGCCGCACTCGATGCTGATGCAAAGGGTAAATCTGTCAGTCTGCCCATGTACAGGGGAATGATAGGGTCCCTACTATACTTAACGGCAAGCAGGCCTGACATTCAATTTAGTGTAGGCATGTGTGCGAGGTTTCAAGCCAACCCCAAGGAGTCACATCTAACATGTGTTAAACGTATTCTAAGATACCTTGAGGGTACACAAGAGCTTGGTCTTTGGTATCCCAGAGGTAACCAAGAGTTCTTGTGGGCTTACTCTGACTCTGACCATGCAGGTTATAAAACTGATAGGAAGAGCACCAGTGGACAATGCGCCTTCCTTGGTGGTTGTCTGGTCTCTTGGGCTAGTAAGAAGCAAACCTGCGTGTCTTTGTCATCCACAGAGGCTGAATATATTGCTGCCGCAAGCTGTTGTGCCCAAGTGCTGTGGCTGAAGAACCAACTAAGAGATCTTGGCTTGGAGTTCCCTGAGGCACCCATCCTCTGTGACAACACAAGCACCATCAGCCTTGCCAAGAATCCGGTTCAGCACACAAGGACAAAGCACATTGATGTCAGACATCACTTCATCAGAGATCATGTTCAGAAGAAAGATGTCAAAGTAAAGTTTGTCCCCACTCAGCATCAGCTTGCTGATATTTTCACCAAGCCTCTGGGGGTTGATCAATTTACATTCATAAGAGGTGATTTGGGAATGGTAAACCCAAATGAAGTTTAATTCCTTAAATAATCTTGAGCTTTATTAAACCTGCAACTTTACTAACTTAGGCATCGGAGTGCCAATCCTTGTTTTTGCAGGTCCCCAATGTTAAATCTTAAGCAAGTTCAACCGGAAGCAAAACCACTTCCGGATGATCATGTGCTGGCACTGAGTGTTAAACTAAAACAAGCAAGAGCGTCAGTGCCTGGATCAAGGGACACGTCACTTCAGAAAACGTTTCATCTTCCTCCATGAGAAGTTGTGCCTTCTCTGACAAGGTGAAGCGACACTGTTAGAATCTTAAGTTTTGATGAAGACTAAAATATAAAGGATTAGACCAAGTGCCTAGGAAGCAATAGGATAACATAGGATCCCAAGTAAGAGTGCTTCTGGGTGAAGATCTACTTCCGGATAGATTAGGACTTGCGCATGCGGATGAATGTTTTCATCCCCCAGCATCAGCAAGTAAATCACTGGGAAATAACTTAGTCCATGAGAATTAGGTACACAAAACCTTAAGACTAAGCTATGTTTCAATCGGAAGTGAGTTTGCTTCCTGTTAGACTTAGACTGGCGCAGAGCGACAGAATAGATATTACCCCAAGCGTCAGTGAGTCTACTTCCCCAAGTGAAAGCGCTTCCTGTTAGACTTAGACTGGCACAGAGCAATAGAATAGTTATTACCCCAAGCGTCAGTAAGTCTACTTCGCCAAGTGAAAGCACACTTCCTATTAGATTTAGACTGGCGCAGGTTGATAGACTAGATATAACCCCGAGCGTCAGCGGAAATGCAACATCAAGTGAAGTTGCTTCCTGTTAGATCTTGACTGGCGCAGACTGATAGAATAGATTTCACCCTAAGCGTCAGTGAATTCACCACGTCAAGTAAAAGTGCTTCCGATAGCTCAGTGACTAGCGCTGAGTGGTGGAATGAAATAGAACTAAGCGAGAGCAAGTCATGGTGAACTAATCCCTCATCAAGTGAATTTACTTCCGGATGTAGAAGTGCTTCCGGATACACCTTAGATTTAGGGATCACCCACTGCATGAGACTATATGATTTATTGCTAAACTAACGTTCAAGTGCGCCACACTCAGTAAGGTTGCTTCCGGATGAGAAGTTTGCTTGCTCCGCAAGCAATCAGAATGTCTGAACGTTCAAAGAGATGCAGTGTCAGAATGCTTTTGTCAGAGCAGAGTGTCAGGACTACTTTTCCAGAGATAAAGCAAGTCACCCTGCTAAACATTAATGAAGATGCACTTCTCAACGGTAACATAGGATTAACGGCTTATTCAAAAGTTCATATTCAAACCTGCCACAGAAGCCTATGAAGCCGAGTATAAAAGTACATTCATTCAGAAGAGAAGACATGGAAAAAAAGAGAGACCAGAACAAAGTATCTGATATATCATACTCATCATTCTACACATCTTCTACTACTCTCAGATCCAGATTTGTGATATTTTTCAGAGAGTAATTTTATTGTACTTAAGTGAGTAACATCATCCACTCTTAGAGAGAGTTAGTTTTGAGCTTAAGTTTTTAGCACAATCAGTTCATAGAGTGAACATAGTGTAAACTTACAATTTGTAAGGGGGAGCATTTAGAAGTTTTCTAAATCTCCATAGGTTGCAAGTTAGCCCGTAAAACTTGCATTTGTAAGGTTTGCAGGTGAACCCGGTGCAAAACCTGTGGGTTGTTAGGTGACCGTGCTCGTAAAACCTAAAGTGTAAAGGGCTTCTCTTGTGCCCGGTTTAAACAGAATGTGGATTGAAAATCTCAGGTGTAGCCTGGGGACTGGATGTAGGTCTGGTGACCGAACCAGGATAAAATTATGTGTGCATATATTTATATTTGATCATTCTATTTTGCATCACATAGCATACTGACTTGTGCATAGCATTAGTTATTATCATCACCACCGAGCACAAGCAGTCTTTCCAAAAAGAGTTTAAGCTTTTATTCCCTCACCCAATTCACCCCCCCCCCCCCTCTTGGGTGACAGCCACGCATTTCATTTGGTATCAGAGCAAGGTCACTTGTTTAAAAGGATCCAACGATCTCAAGTGCAAAGACCTAGGCTGATTTGGGTTACAAAATGTGTTTTGAAGGTTTTGACCATACCATCCCACCTGTGTTAGAAAATGCTGATTTTTACTTATGGAAGGGAAGGATGAAAAAGTTTTATACTATCCACTGATTTCAAAATGTGGGATGTTTTTGAAAAGGACTCTGATTTCAAACCAAAAAGTAAATTGGACAGAAGAGGACAAAAAGCTTATTTACTTAAACCTTAGAGCAATGCAAATTTTGCCACAAAAGTTTATCTGACAATGATTACCAGAAAATTAAACATTGCTCTAGGGCTATAGATATTTGGAACACTCTTGATACTATGTATGCTTCTAGCCAATTTCCTGATGTTAAGCTGTCCAAGCTCACTATGTGCTCCTTGTGAATCCACCGTTGATGAGCTACTGGATGGTGATATAGTAGAAGCTAGTATCAGCAAAGAGAGAGTGGATCTCCGCCTAGAAGATTCAGAAGCTGAAGAAAATGAGGTACCTAAACTTGAAAACTTCTGAATTGCAAGATATGTATAATGAGCTACATGTTGAATTCTGTAAACTTGCAAAAGAAATTCTAGGCTTAAGAAAAAGGAATAGGGAACTTGAGGAACTTATTTCCTTCTTCTACAACCAAGGAGTCCAAAGTCCCACTCTAAAAGAGATTTTTCGAAAGACCCTGAGATTTCAAAAGTTAATAAACATAGAGTCTTTGAAAAGAAAACTGACCACCATATATTGATAAAAAATCTGATTCTGAACATCATCCCATTTCTGTCATTATTGTGGTAGAACTGGTCATATTTCTCACACATGCAATTTTAAGAGAAATTTAATGTGAGAATAAATATAATATGGATCCCCAAAGGACAAGTACGGTCCAGCGCTAACTATGTAGGACCCAAGTACAAATGGGTACCAAAACTCCCCTTCTAGTGCCTTACCTGTGCAGGAAAGATCAAGAGTTCCTCTTGTCCCAAAGAAGAGAACTCGTGGTGATGTCACTACTGCAACTACCTGGTTCAATCATAAGAAGCAGTGCGCTACCACAAGGAACAAAGACCTGTCTCAGGGATATCTATCACAGAGTTCCATTCAACTATCATGAGAAGGACAAAAGAGAGAGGATGTCTCAACTCACATGGAGAAAACCTGCGAATCCTGTCTCTCCTAAGAAAGTGCTTCAGGCCAAGATAAGTATAAAATCTCCTTGGGTAAGCAAGGGATTATTTAAGGTTGAAGCATGCAACAGTAAAATCTCCTATGCAAATGTAAGATGGACTTATTGAGATTTTACATTAAGCATCATAAGCATGAACATGATATGGCTTATAAGATATTTCACACAATGTTCATACTATACATGCTATCTATGACTATCATTATCAGAAGCCATGTGCATATAGTCATAGTTGATTCGCAATGCTATATTCATAGTGAATAATTCTTAAGTGCATAAGAATCACATACTTCCTACAAACTGACCAGTCAGATCCAAGGTTGGAGACTGAAAAATGGAAAGAGAAATCATTTGCTATTTTGTAGGAAAGAAGGTACGAAGGAACAACCAATTTTTCATGATCATACCTGATCAGGCAATGTATCAAATCTGAATGAGTTGTTGTTCATACTGGGCTCCGAGAGCTACTGCTCCTGAAATTGAGAAGATCAAACAAATTCTACTTGACGCAAATATGGCTTTAGTTATGAAAGCTTGATCGCTGTGGATGCACAAGAGAGAACATCAACGAGTCACTCAAAGTTAAATCTTAAGTAAGTACCATCGGAAGCAAAACTACTTCCGGATGCTCTCGTGCTGACGCTGAATAACTACTCAAGGCAACCAGGAGCGTCTGTCCAACCGGAAGCAAAATCACTTCCGAATACTCTTTTGCTAGCGCTGGATGATAATTCAATATGATCAAGAGCGCCAGTGTCAGACCAAGGGACACACCACTTCAAAAAACGTTTCAACTTCCTCTATGAAACGTTGTGCCTTCTCTGAAGCAACACGTGTCATCAGGTGTGTCGTTCCAACTTAAAAACTTACGTTCCCAATGTGTGAAAATTTGAAAGACTATACCCATTCTATCCTCAGAAGCTTTACCTATAAATAGATGTAACTTTTCACCTTCACTTTTTACTTGCATTATTTTCACTCTCGCATCTTTTCTCTGAAAAATTTACTTCATCTTCTTCATTGCATTCTTCATTTTTACACACTTCTCGCATTTCATCTTTATTTTCACAACATTCATACAAAAAATGGCCGGTACGAATGAACCCAACCCAGTCATCCAGAAAAACCTCTTCTTCTAAGAAAAATAAATCGAAATCTGGGAAATCCTCTCACAGACATTCTGGTAAATCTGGGCACCATGAAGAACAACATGAAGAACATCATGAACGCCAAGAAGGTTCTGGGCAATCACGGGGACAGGGTGAAGACGTTCAGGGTCAGCCTGAAACCTCTGGTAGAATAGAACAGGCAGTGGGTTCTGAACAAGCGGGATGCTCAGGGAAAGGGAAAGAAGAAGAAGGTTCATTTTTCTGAGGAGCCTTCCTCCAAGAGGCAGAGGGTTGAGGAAGAAGATGATCTCACAGTTTATAGAGATGGGGCTTTGGAGAGTGTATCCGCCAAATTTGAGACATCCATTCCCATCTTCAATCATGGCCTGTTCATCAATCTGGACAAGTTGGATGAACTAGGGTTTGCTCATCTGCGCCCTTACTTGGAAAAGTATATGCCTTGGCTGGGCATCAACCAGGACTACAACGTCAACGTCCTGCGAGTCTTTTGCCAATCCCTCTCAGGCAGAGCTAAGTACAGGAAGGTGGATGGGAAAGAGCAAGTCCACAAACTCTCCTTCACTGCCACTGTAAGAGGAAGAACCTTCAGGTTCACTTGGAGAACCCTGAATGAGATGATGGGAATCACAGAAGAGGATATGAATGAATGGATCTACCCTGAGTCTCACAAGTACAGCAAGGAGGAACTCGAGGAGTTGTATGGCACCAACAGCAAGAAGGTGTCAAAGATGTCTGATTCTAACAGGCTCTTGTACTACGTCTACTCCCGGATAATGACTCATAAGGGAGGCAACTTCAACGAGTTCACACTGCTGGACACCCTTGGTTCCCTAGACTCCTCTCGCGCAAGTCTTTCAACCCCTGGGCAGTTGATATGCCTAGAGCTTCAGCGCTGGTTAAACAATGACAAGTCAGGTTATCTTCCCTATCCCACCATCATTGCCTTCCTCCTTGAGAAGCATCTGATCAAGGCTACATCTGCTGTGAAGAAGAGAATGTCCAGTGTAGGCCTGTGGGAGCAACCAATGTGGCAAGGATGGGGATCAAGTATTTCAAGCCTCCTAAGCCCACTCGCTCACACTCACAAGCCGTTAGTGCTTCTGGTACTTCAGCTCCCTCTGCATCTGGAGCAGGCGATCAGGAAGTTGACTCTCATATGCTGGGCCAAGCCGTAGTGCAAGGGTTCCAGCTTCTGTTAGGGCCTTTGCAGAGGACATAAAGGAAGAGCTTCTGTTGAGACTGACTGATTCCTTGGTGGGTCCTCTCCGTGTTGAATGTGAAGCTGGCTTCCACCACCAGGGGAGCGAATTCAGCGGCTTGAGGACAGAATAGGACAATTTGAGAATCACCTTGCCAGGGTGGATGCAAAATTAGACCTCATCCTCCAGCACCTACAAATTCCCCAACCTTCATCACAAGGTAACTTACCACCTTCACCTCCTCCTCCGCCCAACACTCAACAACCTCAGCCTCCACCACAAAATGACCAACAAGCTCCACCATCACCCAACAATGACCAACAATCCCAACCCTCACCTACCCATGACCACCAAACCCAAGACTCAACTCACAACTCTCCACGCCATTCTCCTAGAAATTTCTCATCCTCACCTTCCTCATCCTCATCCTCACCCATTCCCACACGACCAGGTGCCCCTACACGCTCTCCACTCCGCTTCTCCAACCCTACCCATCCAAGCCCTAGACCCATAGGATCTGAAACAGCCATTCACCCCCTCAGCCAACCATACGGCGAATATCCCCGCCTTCAACCTGATAAACGTGGCTGTCACCCAAGAGGGGGGGTGAATTGGGTGAGAGAATAAATTAAATCTTTTGAATCTTCTTTTCGAAAGACTGCTTGTGCTTGGTGATAATATTTACGAAGTAGTGATATGCACAAGTCAGTATGTTATGTGATGCAAAATAGAATGTTTGAATGTAAATTTATGCACACATAAATTTATCCTGGTTCGGTCACCCAGACCTACATCCAGTCCCCAGGCTCCACCTGAGATTTTCAATCCACTATTCTTGTTTAAACCGGGCACAAGAGAAGCCTTTACACTTTAGGTTTTACGAGCACGGGTTCACCTAACAACCCACAGGTTTTACACCGGGTTCACCTGCAAACCTTACAAATGCAAGTTTTACGGGCTAACTTGCAACCTATGGAGATTTAGACAACCTCTAAATGCTCCCCCTTACAAATTGTAAGTTTACACTATGTTCACTCTATGAACTGATTGTGCTAAACACTTAAGCTCAAAACTAACTCTCTCTAAGAGTGGATGATGTTACTCACTTAAGTACAATAAAATTACTCTCTGAAAAATATCACAAATCTGGATCTGAGAGTAGTAGAAGATGTGTAGAATGATGAGTATGATATATCAGATACTTTGTTCTGTTCTCTCTTTTTCTTCCATCATACTTCTCTTCTGAATGAGTGTCTCTTTTATATTCGGCTTCATAGGCTTAGGTGGCAAGTTGAATATGAACGTTTGAATAGTGCCGTTAATCCTATGTTACCGTTGAGAAGTACATCTTCATTAATGCTTAGCAGGGTTGACTTGCTTTATCTCTGAAAAGTAGTCCTGACACCTCTGCTCTGACAAAAGCATTCTGACTTTTGAGTATGTGATTTTTACTCTTGCACTCTTGCTGACGGATGATCATCTTTCATCCGCAAGTGGTAATCTTGCTCTGCAAGTGTTAAGCTCTGAGTCCCAATGTCAAGAGTCTTTCCATCCGGAAGCTCATTTGCATCCGGAAGCGTGACCATGTTCTGCACATACTGGTTAGTCCAACATAGCAATATATATATAAGAATTACTCCTGACTCCGCCAACTACAAAGAATACTCCTCCACTCATCCTTATGGGGATATCTTTGTCACCACCAGCTGCTTCCCCGACCCTCCTCAAACTCCTGAACACCTATCTTCTCCCACATCCTCCACCTCTACCCTCTCACCCTCCCCTCCCAAGAAATTTGGTCCTGAACCACCTCCATCCTCCTCCACATCCACTCCATCCCTGGCACTCACCCCTGTTGATGATGACAAAAGGGGGAGAAATGTTATGTCTACTCTTCGCCTAAGTATGGCCACAAGGGATGTTCTCAGCCAGCCTTCACTCTGGATTGATGAAGATATCACGGCCCGCCCTGCGTCGTGCATATGAGTCTCAGAGGCTGAGTGGTGCAGAGAGCCTTATAGAGGAGAGGCCCTCAATGTTATGTCTACTCTTCGCCTAAGTATGGCCACAAGGGATGTTCTCAGCCAGCCTTCACTCTGGATTGATGAAGATATCACGGCCGCCCTGCGTCGTGCATATGAGTCTCAGAGGCTGAGTGGTGCAGAGAGCCTTATAAGAGGAGAGCCCTCCGTTTCCTGAAGCAGAAGAGAACAGCTGAGCAAAGATCACATTTGGAGATGGTTGTGTGTTTGGGCAGAATGAACAATCCTCACAATCTGAGTCATCATCAGAGCCTCCTCCAAATAAAACAAGTAGAGAGATGGTTGAGGAGATCATAATGAAGTGGGGACTGAAGAGACCCAACCATCCTCCCATTGTGATAGCAAGCCTGTTCCTGCATCCTCTGGGCAAGAGTCTGAGATCCCTTCATCTGAGCAATCTTCTGATCCTCCTCCCTCGTCTGAGCCAGCTGCCAGATTCAGTGCACCAGAAAGAAGGCCGTTGCTAGGAACGTGCCAGAAAGTTAATTGCCACCACTGAATCTGATGAGTCTGAGGAGGAGACTCCATCTGACCTACCTGAGCAAGGAACTTCATCTGCTCAGGTTGTGCAAGAAAATCCAGTGGTCCAAGCGGTTCCAATTCTGAAGGAAGTCAAATTGGAAATTGAAGACATGACTCCTGAGAATTTGAGAAGTATGGATTCACTGACAAGCTATCCTTTGGTCAGATGGCTTGCCTCGATGCTGAAAGAGCAAGTGCCATGCCCACTCCTCCAATTAGCAAAAGCAAAAGGAAGAGCAAAGGGAAGGGAAACGGAAAGTCCAGGAAGTTGAGGAAGATCCCAACTTCCCTGTATGGAATGTGAGAATCCGGGCTGTCCACTATCCCAATGGAGAGATCTCCTACTTCGATGATGCTACAGGTTTCCCTGGGTATGAAGAAGTGGAGAACATGAAAAGGGCATACGAGGAGTCCATTGAATCAGAAAGGCTCAGAAGGGAAAAAGAGGAAAAAGAGCTTCAAGAGATCATTGCCCAGATAAACCAGAGTGAGCGTGAGGAAAATGAAGAGAGACAGAAAGAGAGGGAAAAGAAAAAGAGACACAGACTCTAACCCCCAATCCAAATATTTTTGTTGATTTTGTTTTCATGCATATCTTCATTCATACTTAGTGAAATTTATTTGTATACATTCTTTACTTGTATATGTTATTTGATTGTATAACTCTGACTTGTAACTTCTGCCTGTCAATAATATTTGTCTGAGTTACTTGCTCTTAACTATTGCTTTTATTCTTCAGCTAATCCTTTCATATGAACTTAATTAATAGAACTAGGTTTGTCATCATCAAAAAGGGGGAGAATGTTAGAATCTTAAGTTTTGATGAAGACTAAAATATAAAGGATTAGACCAAGTGCCTAGGAAGCAATAGGATAACATAGGATCCCAAGTAAGAGTGCTTCTGGGTGAAGATTTACTTCCGGTTAGATTAGGACTTGCGCATGCGGATGAATGTTTTCATCCCCCAGCGTCAGCAAGTAAATCACTAGGGATTTAACTTAGTCCATGAACATTAGGTACACAAACCCTAAGACTAAGCTATGTTTCAATCGGAAGCGAAGTTGCTTCCTGTTAGACTTAGACTGGCGCAGAGCGACAGAATAGATATTACCCCAAGCGTCAGTGAGTCTACTTCGCCAAGTGAAAGCACTTCCTATTAGATCTTGACTGGCGCAGACTGATAGAATAGATTTAACCCCGAGCGTCAGTGGAAATGCAACATCAAGTGAAGTTGCTTCCTGTTAGATCTTGACTGGCGCAGACTGATAGAATAGATTTAACCCCGAGCGTCAGTGGAAATGCAACATCAAGTGAAGTTGCTTCCTGTTAAATCTTGACTGGCGCAGACTGATAGAATAGATTTCACCCTAAGCGTCAGTGAGTTCACTACGTCAAGTAAAAGTGCTTCCGATAGCTTAGTGACTAGCGCTGAGTGTTGGGATGAAATACACTAAGTGAGAGTGAGTTATAGTGAACCAAGATCCTTCATCTAGTAGTTTTACTTCCGGATGTAAAAATGCTTCCAGATACATCATAGACCAAATCAGAACACAGTCTAAGTAAACTACTCCCCATAGCAAACAAACTTCCCACTTATATATATATTGCTATGTTGGACTAACCAGTATGTGCAGAACATGGTCACGCTTCCGGATGCAAATGAGCTTCCGGATGGAAAGACTCTTGACATTGGGACTCAGAGCTTAACACTTGCAGAGCAAGATTACCACTTGCGGATGAAAGATGATCATCCGTCAGCAAGAGTGCAAGAGTAAAAATCACATACTCAAAAGTCAGAATGCTTTTGTCAGAGCAGAGGTGTCAGGACTACTTTTCAGAGATAAAGCAAGTCAACCCTGCTAAGCATTAATGAAGATGTACTTCTCAACGGTAACATAGGATTAACGGCACTATTCAAACGTTCATATTCAACTTGCCACCTAAGCCTATGAAGCCGAATATAAAAGAGACACTCATTCAGAAGAGAAGTATGATGGAAGAAAAAGAGAGAACAGAACAAAGTATCTGATATATCATACTCATCATTCTACACATCTTCTACTACTCTCAGATCCAGATTTGTGATATTTTCAGAGAGTAATTTTATTGTACTTAAGTGAGTAACATCATCCACTCTTAGAGAGAGTTAGTTTTGAGCTTAAGTGTTTAGCACAATCAGTTCATAGAGTGAACATAGTGTAAACTTACAATTTGTAAGGGGGAGCATTTAGAGGTTGTCTAAATCTCCATAGGTTGCAAGTTAGCCCGTAAAACTTGCATTTGTAAGGTTTGCAGGTGAACCCGGTGTAAAACCTGTGGGTTGTTAGGTGAACCCGTGCTCGTAAAACCTAAAGTGTAAAGGCTTCTCTTGTGCCCGGTTTAAACAAGAATAGTGGATTGAAAATCTCAGGTGGAGCCTGGGGACTGGATGTAGGTCTGGGTGACCGAACCAGGATAAATTTATGTGTGCATAAATTTACATTCAAACATTCTATTTTGCATCACATAACATACTGACTTGTGCATATCACTACTTCGTAAATATTATCACCAAGCACAAGCAGTCTTTCGAAAAGAAGATTCAAAAGATTTAATTTATTCTCTCACCCAATTCACCCCCCCTCTTGGGTGACAGCCACGTTTATCAGGTTGAAGGCGGGGATATTCGCCGTATGGTTGGCTGAGGGGGTGAATGGCTGTTTCAGATCCTATGGGTCTAGGGCTTGGATGGGTAGGGTTGGAGAAGCGGAGTGGAGAGCGTGTAGGGGCACCTGGTCGTGTGGGAATGGGTGAGGATGAGGATGAGGAAGGTGAGGATGAGAAATTTCTAGGAGAATGGCGTGGAGAGTTGTGAGTTGAGTCTTGGGTTTGGTGGTCATGGGTAGGTGAGGGTTGGGATTGTTGGTCATTGTTGGGTGATGGTGGAGCTTGTTGGTCATTTTGTGGTGGAGGCTGAGGTTGTTGAGTGTTGGGCGGAGGAGGAGGTGAAGGTGGTAAGTTACCTTGTGATGAAGGTTGGGGAATTTGTAGGTGCTGGAGGATGAGGTCTAATTTTGCATCCACCCTGGCAAGGTGATTCTCAAGTTGTCCTACTCTGTCCTCAAGCCGCTGAATTCGCTCCCCTTGGTGGTGGAAGCCAGCTTCACATTCAACACGGAGAGGACCCACCAAGGAATCAGTCAGTCTCAACAGAAGCTCTTCCTTTATGTCCTCTGCAAAGGCCCTAACAGAAGCTGGAACCCTTGCACTACGGCTTGGCCCAGCATGAGAGTCAACTTCCTGATCGCCTGCTCCAGATGCAGAGGGAGCTGAAGTACCAGAAGCACTACCGGCTTGTGAGTGTGAGCGAGTGGGCTTAGGAGGCTTGAAATACTTGATCCCCATCCTTGCCACATTGGTTGCTCCCACAGGCCTACATTGGACATTCTCTTCTTCCACAGCAGATGTAGCCTTGATCAGATGCTTCTCAAGGAGGAAGGCAATGATGGTGGGATAGGGAAGATAACCTGACTTGTCATTGTTTAACCAGCGCTGAAGCTCTAGGCATATCAACTGCCCAGGGTTGAAAGACTTGCGCGAGAGGAGTCTAGGGAACCAAGGGTTGTCCAGCAGTGTGAACTCGTTGAAGTTGCCTCCCTTATGAGTCATTATCCGGGAGTAGACGTAGTACAAGAGCCTGTTAGAATCAGACATCTTTGACACCTTCTTGCTGTTGGTGCCATACAACTCCTCGAGTTCCTCCTTGCTGTACTTGTGAGACTCAGGGTAGATCCATTCATTCATATCCTCTTCTGTGATTCCCATCATCTCATTCAGGGTTCTCCAAGTGAACCTGAAGGTTCTTCCTCTTACAGTGGCAGTGAAGGAGAGTTTGTGGACTTGCTCTTTCCCATCCACCTTCCTGTACTTAGCTCTGCCTGAGAGGGATTGGCAAAAGACTCGCAGGACGTTGACGTTGTAGTCCTGGTTGATGCCCAGCCAAGGCATATACTTTTCCAAGTAAGGGCGCAGATGAGCAAACCCTAGTTCATCCAACTTGTCCAGATTGATGAACAGGCCATGATTGAAGATGGGAATGGATGTCTCAAATTTGGCGGATACACTCTCCAAAGCCCCATCTCTATAAACTGTGAGATCATCTTCTTCCTCAACCCTCTGCCTCTTGGAGGAAGGCTCCTCAGAAAAATGAACCTTCTTCTTCTTTCCCTTTCCCTGAGCATCCCGCTCTTGTTCAGAACCCACTGCCTGTTCTATTCTACCAGAGGTTTCAGGCTGACCCTGAACGTCTTCACCCTGTCCCAGTGATTGCCCAGAACCTTCTTGGCGTTCATGATGTTCTTCATGTTGTTCTTCATGGTGCCCAGATTTACCAGAATGTCTGTGAGAGGATTTCCCAGATTTCGATTTATTTTTCTTAGAAGAAGAGGTTTTCTGGATGACTGGGTTGGGTTCATTCGTACCGGCCATTTTTTGTATGAATGTTGTGAAAATAAAGATGAAATGCGAGAAGTGTGTAAAAATGAAGAATGCAATGAAGAAGATGAAGTAAATTTTTCAGAGAAAAGATGCGTGTGAAAATAATGCAAGTAAAAAGTGAAGGTGAAAAGTTACATCTATTTATAGGTAAAGCTTCTGAGGATAGAATGGGTATAGTCTTTCAAATTTTCACACATTGGGTAACGTAAGTTTTTAAGTTGGAACGACACACCTGATGACACGTGTTGCTTCAGAGAAGGCACAACGTTTCATAGAGGAAGTTGAAACGTTTTCTGAAGTGGTGTGTCCCTTGGTCTGACACTGGCGCTCTTGATCATATTGAATTATCATCCAGCGCTAGCAAAAGAGTATTCGGAAGTGATTTTGCTTCCGGTTGGACAGACGCTCCTGGTTGCCTTGAGTAGTTATTCAGCGTCAGCACGAGAGCATCCGGAAGTAGTTTTGCTTCCGATGGTACTTACTTAAGATTTAACTTTGAATGACTCGTTGATGTTCTCTCTTGTGCATCCACAGCGATCAAGCTTTCATAACTAAAGCCATATTTGCGTCAAGTAGAATTTGTTTGATCTTCTCAATTTCAGGAGCAGTAGCTCTCGGAGCCCAGTATGAACAACAACTCATTCAGATTTGATACATTGCTCTGATCAGGTATGATCATGAAAATTGTTGTTCCTTCGTACCTTCTTTCCTACAAAATAGCAAATGATTTCTCTTTCCCATTTTTCAGTCTCCAACCTTGGATCTGACTGGTCAGTTTGTAGGAAGTATGTGATTCTTATGCACTTAAGAATTATTCACTATGAATATAGCATTGCGAATCAACTATGACTATATGCACATGGCTTCTGATAATGATAGTCATAGATAGCATGTATAGTATGAACATTGTGTGAAATATCTTATAAGCCATATCATGTTCATGCTTATGATGCTTAATGTAAAATCTCAATAAGTCCATCTTACATTTGCATAGGAGATTTTACTGTTGCATGCTTCAACCTTAAATAATCCCTTGCTTACCCAAGGAGATCTTTTATACTTATCCTTGGCCTGAAGCACTTTCTTAGGAGAGACAGGATTCGCAGGTTTTCTCCATGTGAGTTGAGACATCCTCTCTCTTTTGTCCTTCTCAGGATAGTTGAATGGAACTCTGTGATAGCTTATCCCTGAGACAAGGTCTTTGTTCCTTGTGGTAGCGCACTGCTTCTTATGATTGAACCAGGTAGTTGCAGTAGTGACATCACCACGAGTTCTCTTCTTTGGGACAAGAGGAACTCTTGATCTTTCCTGCACAGGTAGGCACTAGAAGGGAGTTTTGGTACCCATTTGTACTTGGGTCCTACATAGTTAGCGCTGGACCGTACTTGTCCTTTGGGGATCCATATATATTTATTTCTCACATTTAAATTTCTCTTAAAATTGCATGTGTGAGAAATATGACCAGTTCTACCACAATAATGACAGATAATGGGATGATGTTCAGAATCAGATTTCTTATCACTATTATGGTGGTCAGTTTTCTTTTCAAAGACTCTATGTTTATTAACTTTTGAAATCTCAGGGTCTTTCGAAAAATCTTCTTTTATGAGTGGGACTTTGGACTCCTTGGTTGTAGAAGAAGGAATAAGTTCCTCAAGTTCCCTATTCCTTTTTCTTAAGCCTAGAATTTCTTTTGCAAGTTTACAGAATTCAACATGTAGCTCATTATACATATCTTGCAATTCAGAAGTTTCAAGTTTAGGTACCTCATTTTCTTCAGCTTCTGAATCTTCTAGGCGGAGATCCACTCTCTCTTTGCTGATACTAGCTTCTACTACATCACCATCCAGTAGCTCATCAACGGTGGATTCACAAGGAGCACATAGTGAGCTTTGGACAGCCTTAACATCAAGAAATTGGCTAGAAGCATACATAGTATCAAGAGTGTTCCAAATATCTATAGCCCTAGAGCAATGTTTAATTTTCTGGTAATCATTGTCAGATAAACTTTTGTGCAAAATTTGCATTGCTCTAAGGTTTAAGTAAAATAAGCTTTTGTCCTCTTCTGTCCAATTTACTTTTGGTTTGAAATCAGAGTCCTTTTCAAAAACATCCCACATTTTGAAATCAGTGGATAGTATAAAACTTTTCATCCTTCCCTTCCATAAGTAAAAATCAGCATTTTCTAACACAGGTGGGATGGTATGATCAAAACCTTCAAAACACATTTTGTAACCCAAATCAGCCTAGGTCTTTGCACTTGAGATCGTTGGATCCTTTAAACAAGTGACCTTGCTCTGATACCAAATGATAAACGTGGCTGTCACCCAAGAGGGGGGGTGAATTGGGTGAGAGAATAAATTAAATCTTTTGAATCTTCTTTTCGAAAGACTGCTTGTGCTTGGTGATAATATTTACGAAGTAGTGATATGCACAAGTCAGTATGTTATGTGATGCAAAATAGAATGTTTGAATGTAAATTTATGCACACATAAATTTATCCTGGTTCGGTCACCCAGACCTACATCCAGTCCCCAGGCTCCACCTGAGATTTTCAATCCACTATTCTTGTTTAAACCGGGCACAAGAGAAGCCTTTACACTTTAGTTTTACGAGCACGGGTTCACCTAACAACCCACAGGTTTTACACCGGGTTCACCTGCAAACCTTACAAATGCAAGTTTTACGGGCTAACTTGCAACCTATGGAGATTTAGACAACCTCTAAATGATCCCCCTTACAAATTGTAAGTTTACACTATGTTCACTCTATGAACTGATTGTGCTAAACACTTAAGCTCAAAACTAACTCTCTCTAAGAGTGGATGATGTTACTCACTTAAGTACAATAAAATTACTCTCTGAAAAATATCACAAATCTGGATCTGAGAGTAGTAGAAGATGTGTAGAATGATGAGTATGATATATCAGATACTTTGTTCTGTTCTCTCTTTTTCTTCCATCATACTTCTCTTCTGAATGAGTGTCTCTTTTATATTCGGCTTCATAGGCTTAGGTGGCAAGTTGAATATGAACGTTTGAATAGTGCCGTTAATCCTATGTTACCGTTGAGAAGTACATCTTCATTAATGCTTAGCAGGGTTGACTTGCTTTATCTCTGAAAAGTAGTCCTGACACCTCTGCTCTGACAAAAGCATTCTGACTTTTGAGTATGTGATTTTTACTCTTGCACTCTTGCTGACGGATGATCATCTTTCATCCGCAAGTGGTAATCTTGCTCTGCAAGTGTTAAGCTCTGAGTCCCAATGTCAAGAGTCTTTCCATCCGGAAGCTCATTTGCATCCGGAAGCGTGACCATGTTCTGCACATACTGGTTAGTCCAACATAGCAATATATATATAAGAATTATACATGCTGTGGGAAGTTTGTTTGCTATGGGGAGTAGTTTACTTAGACTGTGTTCTGATTTGGTCTATGATGTATCTGGAAGCATTTTTACATCCGGAAGTAAAACTACTAGATGAAGGATCTTGGTTCACTATAACTCACTCTCACTTAGTGTATTTCATCCCAACACTCAGCGCTAGTCACTAAGCTATCGGAAGCACTTTTACTTGACGTAGTGAACTCACTGACGCTTAGGGTGAAATCTATTCTATCAGTCTGCGCCAGTCAAGATTTAACAGGAAGCAACTTCACTTGATGTTGCATTTCCACTGACGCTCGGGGTTAAATCTATTCTATCAGTCTGCGCCAGTCAAGATCTAACAGGAAGCAACTTCACTTGATGTTGCATTTCCACTGACGCTCGGGTTAAATCTATTCTATCAGTCTGCGCCAGTCAAGATCTAATAGGAAGTGCTTTCACTTGGCGAAGTAGACTCACTGACGCTTGGGGTAATATCTATTCTGTCGCTCTGCGCCAGTCTAAGTCTAACAGGAAGCAACTTCGCTTCCGATTGAAACATAGCTTAGTCTTAGGGTTTGTGTACCTAATGTTCATGGACTAAGTTAAATCCCTAGTGATTTACTTGCTGACGCTGGGGGATGAAAACATTCATCCGCATGCGCAAGTCCTAATCTAACCGGAAGTAAATCTTCATCCGGAAGCACTCTTACTTGGGATCCTTTGTTATCCTATTGCTTCCTAGGCACTTGGTCTAATCCTCTACATTTTAGTCTTCATCAAAACTTAAGATTCTAACACAACCACTCTCCGATGACCATTTACCCTTTACCCCTGACTCCGCCAACTACAAAGAATACTCCTCCACTCATCCTTATGGGGATATCTTTGTCACCACCAGCTGCTTCCCCGACCCTCCTCAAACTCCTGAACACCTATCTTCTCCCACATCCTCCACCTCTACCCTCTCACCCTCCCCTCCCAAGAAATTTGGTCCTGAACCACCTCCATCCTCCTCCACATCCACTCCATCCCTGGCACTCACCCCTGTTGATGATGACAAAAGGGGGAGAAATGTTATGTCTACTCTTCGCCTAAGTATGGCCACAAGGGATGTTCTCAGCCAGCCTTCACTCTGGATTGATGAAGATATCACGGCCGCCCTGCGTCGTGCATATGAGTCTCAGAGGCTGAGTGGTGCAGAGAGCCTTATAAGAGGAGAGGCCCTCCGTTTCCTGAAGCAGAAGAGAACAGCTGAGCAAAGATCACATTTGGAGATGGTTGTGTTTGGGCAGAATGAACAATCCTCACAATCTGAGTCATCATCAGAGCCTCCTCCAAATAAAACAAGTAGAGAGATGGTTGAGGAGATCATAATGAAGTGGGGACTGAAGAGACCCAACCATCCTCCCATTGTGATAGCCAAGCCTGTTCCTGCATCCTCTGGGCAAGAGTCTGAGATCCCTTCATCTGAGCAATCTTCTGATCCTCCTCCCTCGTCTGAGCCAGCTGCCAGATTCAGTGCACCCAGAAAGAAGGCCGTTGCTAGGAAACGTGCCAGAAAGTTAATTGCCACCACTGAATCTGATGAGTCTGAGGAGGAGACTCCATCTGACCTACCTGAGCAAGGAACTTCATCTGCTCAGGTTGTGCAAGAAAATCCAGTGGTCCAAGCGGTTCCAATTCTGAAGGAAGTCAAATTGGAAATTGAAGACATGACTCCTGAAGAATTTGAGAAGTATGGATTCACTGACAAGCTATCCTTTGGTCAGATGGCTTGCCTCGATGCTGAAAGAGCAAGTGCCATGCCCACTCCTCCAATTAGCAAAAGCAAAAGGAAGAGCAAAGGGAAAGGGAAACGGAAAGTCCAGGAAGTTGAGGAAGATCCCAACTTCCCTGTATGGAATGTGAGAATCCGGGCTGTCCACTATCCCAATGGAGAGATCTCCTACTTCGATGATGCTACAGGTTTCCCTGGGTATGAAGAAGTGGAGAACATGAAAAGGGCATACGAGGAGTCCATTGAATCAGAAAGGCTCAGAAGGGAAAAAGAGGAAAAAGAGCTTCAAGAGATCATTGCCCAGATAAACCAGAGTGAGCGTGAGGAAAATGAAGAGAGACAGAAAGAGAGGGAAAAGAAAAAGAGACACAGACTCTAACCCCAATCCAAATATTTTTGTTGATTTTGTTTTCATGCATATCTTCATTCATACTTAGTGAAATTTATTTGTATACATTCTTTACTTGTATATGTTATTTGATTGTATAACTCTGACTTGTAACTTCTGCCTGTCAATAATATTTGTCTGAGTTATTTGCTCTTAACTATTGCTTTTATTCTTCAGCTAATCCTTTCATATGAACTTAATTAATAGAACTAGGTTTGTCATCATCAAAAGGGGGAGAATGTTAGAATCTTAAGTTTTGATGAAGACTAAAATATAAAGGATTAGACCAAGTGCCTAGGAAGCAATAGGATAACATAGGATCCCAAGTAAGAGTGCTTCTGGGTGAAGATCTACTTCCGGATAGATTAGGACTTGCGCATGCGGATGAATGTTTTCATCCCCAGCATCAGCAAGTAAATCACTGGGAAATAACTTAGTCCATGAGAATTAGGTACACAAAACCTTAAGACTAAGCTATGTTTCAATCGGAAGTGAGTTTGCTTCCTGTTAGACTTAGACTGGCGCAGAGCGACAGAATAGATATTACCCCAAGCGTCAGTGAGTCTACTTCCCCAAGTGAAAGCGCTTCCTGTTAGACTTAGACTGGCACAGAGCAATAGAATAGTTATTACCCCAAGCGTCAGTAAGTCTACTTCGCCAAGTGAAAGCACTTCCTATTAGATTTAGACTGGCGCAGGTTGATAGACTAGATATAACCCCGAGCGTCAGCGGAAATGCAACATCAAGTGAAGTTGCTTCCTGTTAGATCTTGACTGGCGCAGACTGATAGAATAGATTTCACCCTAAGCGTCAGTGAATTCACCACGTCAAGTAAAAGTGCTTCCGATAGCTCAGTGACTAGCGCTGAGTGGTGGAATGAAATAGACTAAGCGAGAGCAAGTCATGGTGAACTAAATCCCTCATCAAGTGAATTTACTTCCGGATGTAGAAGTGCTTCCGGATACACCTTAGATTTAGGGATCACCCACTGCATGAGACTATATGATTATATTGCTAAACTAACGTTCAAGTGCAGCACACTCAGTAAGGTTGCTTCCGGATGAGAAGTTGCTTCCGCAAGCAATCAGAATGTCTGAACGTTCAAAGAGATGCAGTGTCAGAATGCTTTTGTCAGAGCAGAGGTGTCAGGACTACTTTTCAGAGATAAAGCAAGTCAACCCTGCTAAACATTAATGAAGATGCACTTCTCAACGGTAACATAGGATTAACGGCTTTATTCAAACGTTCATATTCAACCTGCCACAGAAGCCTATGAAGCCGAGTATAAAAGAGACATTCATTCAGAAGAGAAGACATGGAAGAAAAAGAGAGAACAGAACAAAGTATCTGATATATCATACTCACTCATCATTCTACACATCTTCTACTACTCTCAGATCCAGATTTGTGATATTTTTCAGAGAGTAATTTTATTGTACTTAAGTGAGTAACATCATCCACTCTTAGAGAGAGTTAGTTTTGAGCTTAAGTGTTTAGCACAATCAGTTCATAGAGTGAACATAGTGTAAACTTACAATTTGTAAGGGGGAGCATTTAGAAGTTTTCTAAATCTCCATAGGTTGCAAGTTAGCCCGTAAAACTTGCATTTGTAAGGTTTGCAGGTGAACCCGGTGCAAAACCTGTGGGTTGTTAGGTGAACCCGTGCTCGTAAAACCTAAAGTGTAAAGGCTTCTCTTGTGCCCGGTTTAAACAAGAATAGTGGATTGAAAATCTCAGGTGTAGCCTGGGGACTGGATGTAGGTCTGGGTGACCGAACCAGGATAAATTTATGTGTGCATATATTTATATTTGATCATTCTATTTTGCATCACATAGCATACTGACTTGTGCATAGCATTATTTATTATCATCACCACCGAGCACAAGCAGTCTTTCCAAAAAGAGTTTAAGCTTTTATTCCCTCACCCAATTCACCCCCCCCCTCTTGGGTGACAGCCACGCATTTCAGACACATGTCAAAAGGTGCGCCGTTCCAATTAAATGTTTACGTTACCCAATGAATAAACGCATGCTTTCATGAAGAGTCATTACCCATTTTACCCTCTGTAACTTTGCATATAAATAGGAAGTCACTTTCACTTTCACTTTTTACTTACTCAAATTTTCACCCACAAATTCTCTGCATGCATTCATATTCTCTTCATCTTCTTCACCGTGTTCTTCATCTTCTTCTTCGCATTTCATTTCATTTGAACTCTAAACCCTCACAAAAATGGCCGGCTCACATGAATCGAACCCCAACACAAAGAAAGTCACTTCAACCAAGAAATCTAAGTCCAAAACTGGGAAATCTGGGCATTCTCACACTGGGAAATCTGGAAAATCACATGAACGCGAAAAACACCAAGAACAATCTGGGCAAACCCAAGGGCAGAACGAGGAAGTCCAGGAACAACCTGGACATTCTGAGCAAGTCCAAGAACAGCCTGGGCAGACTGAGCGTGAACAAGCCAAGGGGAAAGGGAAGAAGAAGGTCCAGTTTAGCGAGAAACCTTCTTCCAAAAGACAAAGGGGTAGAGGAGGATGATCCTCTGGTATATCGAGATGGGCCTTTGGAGGCTGTTTCCTCCAAGTTTGAAACCATCAAGCCCTACTTCAACAACGACATGTTCATAGATCTAGCCAAGATAGATGAACTAGGGTTTCCACACCTGCGGCCATTTCTGGAAAAGTACATGCCCTGGCTGGGGATCAACCAGGACTACAATATCAACGTCCTGCGAGTGTTCTGCGAGTCACTCACTGGGAAAGTCAAGTATAAGAAAGTAGATGGGAAGGAACAGATTAGGAGACTCACCTTCACCGCCACTGTAAGGGGGAGAACCTTCAGTTTCACTTGGAGGGACATCAACGCCTTAATGGGGTTTACTGAAGAGGGAATGAATGAGTGACTATACCCTGAATCACTCAAACTCAGCAAAGAGGAACTCGATAAGACTTATAACACCCAAGGGAAGAAGGTGTCCGGGATGTCTGACTCCGACAGGCTACTATACTACGTCTACTCCCGCATGATGACACACAAGGGGGGTAACTTCAACGAGTTCACTCTGCTGGACAACCCATGGTTTCCCAGACTTCTCACCCAGCAGCCAATCAACCCCGGGCAGTTGATCAGTCTTGAACTGCATAGATGGATGATGAATAATAAGGCTGGTTTTCTTCCCTACCCCACTATCATCGCCTTCCTCCTTGAAAAGTATCTGATCAAGGCTACATCCACTGTGGAGGAAGAAAATGTTAAGTGCGTACCTGTCAGCGCAATTAACATTGGCAAGATGGGGATTAAGTATCTTAAGAAGGCCAAGCCCACTCGCTCAGGGTCTCAGGCAGGCAGTGCCTCTCATGCCCCAGCCCCCTCTATGACAGGTGCAGGGGATCAAGAGGTTGACTCTCTTCCTGGTCCAAGCAGAGTTGCAAAGGTGCCAGCTACTGTCAAAGTCTTTGCCCAGGAAGTAAAGGAGGAGATTCTCTTTAGGCTGACTGACTCCTTGGTGGCTCCTCTCCGTGATGAGTGTGACACTGGCTTCCAGCAGCAAGGGGAGCGAATCCAGAGGATCGAGGATCGCGTGGGTCAGGTCGAGGCTCAATTAGGACGGCTAGACGCCAAGCTAGACCTCATTCTCCAACACCTTCAGATCCCTCAACCCCAAGGTAACTTACCACCACCCCCTCCTCCAAACCCAGCTCCACCTCCTCCACCTAATCAACCACTACTACCTCCTCCTCCTCCACCCAACACTCAACAGCCACAGCCACCTCCTCCTCAGAATGACCAACAACCACACACATCACCAAACAACAACCAACAACCCCACACATCACCAAACAACAACCAACAACCCCAGACATCACCCAACCACGACCACCAACCACAAGACTCACCCCAACAGTCCCCTCGCCAATCACCCCTTAACTCCAATAACTCCCCATCTCCACATAACACCCTAATCGTTCACCACCCCCCACTTCAGCCGGGCCTTCCCACCCTAACCCTACCACCACCTCTCAACCCACCATCGCCCAAACCTTAGGTTTCACCTCTCCTGATCATCCACTTCACACCTACTACCTCCGAGACCAATCCCCTATTCGGTGGAAAGTTAGACAACCCGATGTCTACTACTCCACCTACCCATTTGATGGCCTATTCACCCACCCCTCCTTCTGGGAAAGAAACACAGCCCTCCTACCCAACCCTCCTAAATCACCAGAACAAACCTCACCCACATCCTCTTCATCCACACCCTCACCACCTCGAAGATTTGGCCCTGAACCTTCACCCTCCTCTTCACCCAGTCCATCCTCTCTGACCCTCGCCCTTGTTGATGATGACAAAAGGGGGAGAGATGCTGCTATCGCACTCCGCCATACCATGGAGACAAGGGATGTTCTGACTCAGCCATCCCTCTGGCTAGATGAAGACATCACTGCTGCCCTCCGCCGAGCCATGGAATCTCAGAGACTGGGTGGTGCTGAGAGTCTGATCAGAAGGGAAGCCATCCGGTTTATGCAACAGCAGAGGTCGGATGAGCAAAGGTCCAAATGGGATATGGTTGTATATGAGCAAAGTGAAGACATACCACAGCCAGACTCTTCATCTTCTGAGCCTCCTCCTTCTGAGCCTAGCCGCAACATAATTGAGGAGATAATGATGAAGTATGGGCTGGAGAAGATTAACCATCCTCCAATTGTGATAGCCAAGCCAATCCCTTCTACCTTTGGAACAACCTCTGCTCTCTCCTCCTCGTACTGAGCCAACATCTGCTACTCCTCCCTCTGAGCCAACCTCTGCTCCACCTCCTTCAGCAGTTAAGTATAGTGAGTCAAGGAAGAAGGCAGTTGCCAAAAAGGGTGCTAACAAGAGTACTTGCTTCTACTGCATCTGCTGAGAGTGAGCAAGAGATTCCATCAGTCCAAGCTGAGCAAGAGATTCCTTCAGTACAAGTCATCCCAATTCTAAAGGAAGTTAAGCTAGAGATAGAAGATATGACTCCTGAAGAATTTGAGAGGTATGGGTACACGGATAAGATTTCTTTTGGTCAGATGGCTTGCCTGGACGCTGAGAGAGCAGCAGCCAAGCCTACCCAAACGATAGGCAAGGGGAAAGGAAAGGGCAAAGGCAAAGGGAAAAGGAAAGCCCAGGAAGTTGAGGAGGACCTCAACTTCCCAGTATGGAATGTAAAGATCAGGGCTGTCCACTATCCAAATGGCGAGGTCACTCCTTTCTCAGATGCAACAGGGTTCCCAGGCTATGAGGAAGTTGAAAACTTGAAGAGAGCCTTCGAGGAGTCTGTTGAGTCTGAGAGACTCAGAAGGGAAAGGGAAGAGCAAGAGCTTCAGAGAATTATTGCTCAGATTGACCAGAATGTGAAGGATGCCCATCTAGCCCAGCTCCAAAAAGAGAATGAGGAGAGATAGAAGGAGAGGGAGAGGAAAAAAGAACATCAACTTTAAACCTCCCACTTCACCCTTTTACCTTAGAAAATTTTTCTCTTTTTCATGCATAGTTCATTTTGCATAGTATAGATTACTTGTGAATTTTATCTGCTTTTGTAACTCTAACTTGTAATCTTTTGATTATCAATAATAATTGTCTAAGTTATTTGTGCTTGCTCTAATTGTTACTCTTTTATTCTTTCGTATAAATTTAATTTGTAAATTTAGTTTGTCATCATCAAAAAGGGGGAGAATGTTAGAATCTTAAGTTTTGATGAAGACTAAAATATGAAAGAACTTAGACACTTAGACAAAATCAGGTTAATATAGAACCCCAAGTAAGAGTACAACCGGATGTGGATTTACTTCCGGATAAAACTAGGACTAGCGCTCACGGATGAACGTCTCATCCCCCAGCGACAGCAAGTACTTCACCAAGTAATAACTTAGTCTAGAAAGCATTAGATATACAAAACCTTAAGACTAAGTTAGATACAACTGGATGTGGATTTGCTTCCGATTGTATTAAGACTAGCGCTGGCTGTTGGATTGAATAACACTGAGCGAGAGTGAGTAAAATAAGAACATATCCCTTCGTCCAGTGGAAGTGCTTCCGGATGTGGAATTGCTTCCGGATGTAAGAAAGCTTCCTTAGACTAGATGAACTCCCACTGCATGTGACTATGTGTTTATATTGCTAGACTAACGTTCAAAGTGCAGCACACTTAGTAAGGTTGCTTCCGGATGTGAACTTGCTTCCGCAAGCAATCAGAATATCAGAACGTTCAGAGCAGTGCAGTGTCAGAATGCTTTTGGCAGAGCAGAGTTGTCAGAACTACTTTTCAGAGATAAAGCAAGTCAACCCTGCTAAGCATTAATGAAGCATTAAATGGGCAAACGGTAACTAGTGAAAAACGGCCATATTCAAACGGCTAACCACCTACCAAGAGTGAGAATACTTGAAGACTATATAAAGAAGCTCACCTTCATTTATGAAGACATCTATTATCTTTGACATCTTGAAGAAAGCTAGAGAGAGAAAACGAAAAATCCTTCAAGCATTCAAAGCTGCCCAGAAAAGAGAAAGAGCATTTAACTCATTGAGTGATCTTTTCATCTACTTATCTTGTACTCTTTGTGGTTAAGTCTCTTCTTGTATTAAGAGCATTCATTGTACTTAAGTGTGTAACATTATCTGTTCTTGAAGAGAACTTAGTTAGAAAATCCTTTATTTGTAAAGGTTGAACCCTTGCTGGGTGTAAGGGGGAGCTAGTTAGAAAGGTTGCAAGTGAGCCTTGAGTAAAACTTGTGGTTGTAAGGTTGCAAGTGATCCCGTCTAAAACTTGCGGTTGTAAAGGTTCCAGGTGAACCCGTTGTAAAACCTGGGGATAGTGGAACTCAACCTGGGTGGTTGAGAACTGGACGTAGGTCAGGAAGACCGAACCAGTATAAATCCTTGTGATGCTTTTATTTGAGTTTTTATTTTATAGCACAATTCACCCCCCTCTTGTGCATCCATTACTTTCACATATTAAATTTTGAAATCTGTGTAAAATGGGTAAATTGGTTATTCGTTCATGATTATTTGAGTTATGTGATGATGATGAATTGGTCAATTTGTGTTGGATTTAGTCTTATATGAGATTTTTCTTGTTTAGAGTTTGATTAAGATGGGTTTATATTTAGAACTCCTTTGAATATTAGTTGTTAAACTTGATCTATTGTTTTGAGAGAGTTATTATAGTTCAATGATAAAGTTTATTTGACTTATTTGGTTTAATTTAGAATGGGACAAAGAGTTGGAATATTTAGGGGTTTTGGGAATGAATTTTATCTTTGATTCCTCCCTGCTTTATTTCATTTGATTAATTTGATGGTATTGGTGGTGCTTGGAGACTTTGAATTGGATTCTTTGTGCTCTGTTTTGGTGGTGGCTGGAGAGTTCTTTTCACTTCTTATTTTGCTATGGGAACAAGTTAATAGTTGTTGTTGAAGAAATTATAAGTTAGATCCAGAAATTAACTTTGGCAATGAAGTGGGAAAATTGTGAGATTCTGATTTCTCCTTGCATCCCTTGTAAGTTATTGAATTATTTGGTTTGTTCCTTGTTTTGTATTGGCCTGTAAACATAAGAGATAATGTGTGTTTTCTTCTTTTCCTTTTTTTTTTAACGTTTCAATACAGCCCGGTTTGGTACATGGAAGAGTGTGGAGTAGGAAATCATTGTGTGGGTGTTTTGAATGATAATTAATGTGAGGTTAGGGAATTCTGGAGTTTGATGTTTTGTTATAATATTGATTTCAAAGTCTCTTTGGTTTATGACGTGGAGTCATTGATTTGAAGGGATGTTAAATCTGATTGATTCAAAGATAACTGATCCAAGGTTCCAAATGGTAAATTAAGATGCACTAAGACATGAAATATTTTGATTACCGTTCTAAGATATCAAGTATTAATTACGGTTCAGTCATTGATGAATGATTGCATTGATAACTGATTTAGTTTTGGATAATAACAAGTCACCTTATTGTTTTGAAATGTATAGTTTATGAACCATGTTTTAAAAAGTATATGACACTACTTAAGATCATAGCTTTTATCTCTGAAGTTGTGCATTTACATAGTAAATCAAGTGGAATTAGTGTTTGATGGTTGATGCTTCTATAGAAAGTATTGGTCAAACATTGAGAATCAGGATAAATTAGAATAGAACATTTGAAAAGGGTTGGGTAGTGACAAGCCTATTAGGATTCATGAGTGGCGAGGAGCATGTATATGCATGGTTATTAATTTTATATCTGAATATTATGGAATCAAGAGAGACTAGTGAACACTTATGTAAGGCTTATGATATTTAAGAACAAATTGTGCTGATCATAGTATAAGATGGACTGTTTGAAGACTTTGGAAACAATGATGTTGCTGTTTGGATATATGATTTGGGTATAAAGAGTTGTTTTGTTCAGCTTTTCATACTGGTAAACTTTAGTAGTAGGATAATGTGATGAACAATAGTTGTTTAGTTTAATGTTGGAAGTTAGGATGATGAATTTGCTTATTAGAATTTAGAATATGGAGGTAATGAATCTTAGTTGAGAAATTAGAAATGAATGTAGTGAAAGAAGCGATATGTCAACTTACTTCTGCACTATATTGGGATGTGTCTATGGTAAGGAAGAAAGACGAATGGTGGTTTTGAAATTAGTGGTATGTATTGATGAAAGTGTAAATTTTGTTCCAATGCGGTAACTAAAGAATAATGAAGTTGGATGTAGTACTTTGAGTTTTACAGTGCTTTGCTTCCTCTTGGCATGGGTGGTGGGATATGGGTTGCCATTCATTTATATTTTATTGTATGACTGAAGAATTTATTTTGTTTTATTATTTTTAATTATATTTGTTAAAAGTATATTTTATATTTACGCATTAAAATGATTTGAAAGTTTTAAAGATATTGTTGTAAAATTTCTTGTTGGGGTATTTTACTATAAAATCATTGATAAGGAGTTATCGTTTTCCTAGAATATTTGTTATGATTTTCGGTATATTGGCATCAAGCATGTTTCAAAACGTTTTGAAGTCCTACGGATGATGAGATTTGATATGTGATTTCAAATTGATCTATTTATTACGATATATACTTTTATTAGAGGAACTAGACACAAAACGCCTATTTCGTGGCTTGCCACGCCTGTTTCGTGGTTTTACCACGCCTGTTTTCGTGACTTCGTGTCACGCCTGGTTATTTTACCCTCGTGGACTGTGTGTCCACGCCTGTTTTCGTGACTTCGTGTCACGCCTGGTGATTTACCCTCATGGACAGTGTGTCCACCCCTGTTATTTCGCTTGTGTCAGTTCCTCTATAGAAAACAAGTTTTTCACAAAGATGAGCTTTCATATTTACTTTGTAAACCTTGAAAGGGATTACTTTATGCTGATTTTGCGATTTTGAGTTTTACTCTCAAATACAAGTATGGTTATAAACTACTGAGGTTTCTATATTCCAAATCTATATATATTTATCTATTTTTGGGAATTTAAATACGAAGTCAGTGTAAAGAGATTGCAGATATTTATATAATATTTTGTAATTCAGATTGAAGAATGTGGAACAACACTTCGTGCTTTAAGACGAAGGAAGGTATAATTAGCTTTATAAAGAAAACCGATTCTTATTATTATTGTAAGTAATAATACTTATCTATACATTCAATTTGTGTATTTATCTTTGTATGCATTAATACGAAAATGATAAATGTTTAGAAGTATTGGTTCATGGAAATGACTTACGAAGTTTAAATACCTTAAACTTCGTGCCGGTCGCGCCATAGAATTTAGGGTGTGACAGAAACTCCACTGCATTTAAAAAATCCAGATAACTTTTGATAAATCCAGATAACTTTTGAGTGATCACAGTTCCAATACTCCTTCCAGTTCTAAATATAAGACCTAATTGACTTTTTCTGGAAAATCCTTATAAAAGCAAAATAATTAATTATAAATTGATTTACCTAATTTTTTCTCTTCAAATATGTCATCATTTAATAACCTATTTCGCAATCTTAATCTCTCCAAAAAAAAGTCAATTAGGTCCTATATTTTGGACCGGAGGTAGTATATGTTAAATATCAATATTTATTCATATCAAACAGTTTCTTTTTTCTTGCATCAATCTCTCTTTTTTTCTCCAATAGTTTCTTTTCTTTTGATTTTTCAGCAGAAGATGAGTAATCCGAAGAAAAGGAATTTCCAGATTGAAGCGATTAAGCAAGGGTTGTTTATAAATTCATTTTCTCTCATCTTTACAATTACAACGCAAGTGGCTGATGTTTCCTTCAACAGATCCATATTGAAATCGAAATCAATTCCCTGCTCTTTTATAGTCAATTATGAAGATTTCATAGATGTTAGGGCTTTGATTATGAATGATTTCTTTCATTGAAATTTTGCTTCTGATTGATTCCAATTTCAATCTGATTTGGTACATTTTGATGATGGTTGATTTTTTTCTGGATTGAAATTGAAATCTAAAATTGAAATTAAAAGTCAATTTCAATCATAAGGAAATGAAATCTGAAATTGTTTACATTACTCAACTATAAATTTGTTTGATGAGAAATGTGATCTTTCCATTAAAGGGTTAAAGCGATGCGAATGTGTGTAAAAACTAAAAATGACTATAAAATTTTTTTTATCAAAACTGCCGATCAAATATCAAAATTGGGGCAAAATTTTGACTTTTTTTTCTCACCATACTCTGTCACATCATCGTGACACAAAGACAAATAAATACATAAGTGTGCCACAAATGTTAGTGAGAGATGAGTCGGCAGAAGATTATACATAAAAAAGTTAACTATGTACATTTAATTTTTGCCCCATTTTAGTGAAAGAACATCACAAAAATAATCAATCTTTTTTACAATTTTAATCATCATTATCATTTTAAAGTCTAACCTAACAAACAATATATGTTAATGCAATCAAAATTAGCATTGCAGGTGTGCAATGTTTTTGAACCAAACAGGTCTAAGTCTTTGTAAGGACGACTAAGTCTTTGTAACTACAATTGCCCATTAACCCATCTTCATATTCAATAAAATTGACTTTTAATTTGTTGAGTTTTCTTCCAATATTTGAGCATCAACGCTATGGTAACGTTTTATTATGTTTCAAAATAATAGCTTATAATAGCACACTTATTATAGGATCACATCACTCTTGGAGTCATATCATGGGGGATAAGGGAAAATTAACCAACAATGACCATCAAAAATGTTCACATAAACGTTATATTCGAAGACAGCGTTGCCGGTTTTTGAATCACGAGAGCAGAGCGTGGACTGAGCAAAGCCAGTTGCGAACCGGAAAAGGCCACTCCCACCCACGATGGCCATCTCTTGAACTGCACCACTGCTCACAGTGTTCTGCCCCAACAAGCTGAGACTACTCCCATTATATTTCCCTTCCTTAAACGCAAAGGTCAACGCCATCAACCAGTCACAGTGAAACTGGCTTGTCTTCTTCTCCTTAAGGAGGTCCTTTGGAGATGGTTTCAGAGTGCGAGAGAAACCATTGGATTCGGCTAAGGCGAGAGAAGCGAAGAGGAAAATAAGGGTGAGGCTAGTGAGGGAAGTGGAGAGTAGGCTTCTGGCCATATTAATACAGCTTCTTCAGAGCTTGTTTTATTATTATTTTCTTTTGCTCAGGAGAGCTTGTTTTATTATTGGAGATGGAGATTTGGAGGTGTGAGCTTGTGAGATTTGACTAAAATAGTTCCGGATGGTAAATATAAATGCTAGGTGAGTATTCGGTTCTTCCCAAAAGAAAAACCGAGTAAACAAAAAAATGAAAAATTTATACTTGTGATTTTTTTAACACTTTTCGGACCAAACACAACAGCAAAACCAACTAACGCGGTTGACAAGCTGAAGTGCGAATGTCCTACTTATATACTCACACACACACACACATTTCTGGTCGAAAATACTAAACTTGTGTTTAAGTATTTAATAAACTTGTGTTTTCAATACATAATTAAATACTACCTCCGGTCCTAAATATAAAACCTAATGGACTTTTTTTTGCAGAGATTAAGGTTGTGTGAAATAGGTTTAAAATTATTATGACATATTTGAAATAGTTTTATATTATCCATTAGTTTATAGGTAAAATAAACTAGTTTAAGGGAAAATTAGGTAAACCCATTTATAATTAACTTAATTTTGCTTTTTTTAGGATTTTCCAAAAAAAAGTCAAATAGGTCTTATATTTAGGACCGGAGGGAGTAAAAAAATACAAAAAGAACAAAAATTTGACATGAATATATTTTAAATATATACCACAAACTATACCGACAGCCATTGGTTGATAGTGGTAAGGGAGGTTGACGGTAAGAGTAAGAAGAAGTATTAAATCTCACAAGCCAGTTGTCCCCACCATTTGAGGTGCCTACAAATCAGCGGGGATTAGTCTCTCACTTGTCGAGTGAGGGGATACCTGATCATGGATAAAAAAATAGTGGTAAGGGAGGTTGATGGTAAGGGTAGTTGTCGACAGTGCTGGCGATGAAGGGCGGTAGTGGACTAAGTGTACTCCTCCGCCATCGTGGTGGAAGTGGTGGTGGACTTGTAGAAAAGGTGGTGAGATTGATGTGTTTGGGTTTTAGAAAGGTTGGGGTGGGACAGTGGGTCTCTGATGTGGTGATGGTATGTTTGGGAAGGAAGATATGTTTGAGAAAGGGCCTTTTGGGAATTATGCAACAATTTATAATTTAATTTTCCATACATTAAGTCCTTATCAAATTACAAGACCATTTCTTTAAACAAAATTGAACGTAAATGAATAAAAACTTTTCTTTAAAAGTGTAAGGACTAAAACCAAACTTGAGGTATACTATAACAACTAAAATCTCCACTTTTAAACTCTATAGGACTAAAGCCCAAATCACACCAAACATACCAAAAGTTGGTTCAACCCTAAAATTTATATATAAATTCATTAAATAAAATTTTAATGAAAAAGGATCCTTTATGTAATTTCAAAATTAATTTTTTTTAGAAGTCATATAGGCAAAATAAATGACATTTACATACTTAAGTCTATATTTATTTCAAAAACTGACTTATTTAACTCAGAAAACAATCCCTCCGAAATGATTACAAAATCACTTTGATTTTTTTAAAAACATTAATGAAAATTAAAAATTAATCATTTTAAGTTGCCTAAAGTATTTTTTATCCTCAAAACTAATTTATTTTACTTATTAAATAACGTGTGATCTAATAACATGTATCAAATATTATAATTTATTAGTGTTATAATTTGTTTCATTTAATTTCATCACAAATGTTAAAATGGCCTTATTTTTTTATTTGGAAAGAGAGATGTGATTAAATTAAATAGTTATTTTTCCTATTCAATCCCTGATATAAATTATTGTTTTTATATTGACTTGTTCGTGATGAATCAAGAGCCAAACCCCTGCAGAAGCAAGCATTATTCAAGAAACAATCATGACAAAAAGAGAAAAAACATTAATTGTATATGAAATTTATATTTTTTTATACCACTAATAATGTGAAATTAGCATGTTAATTGGTCAAAAATAATAAGAATCAGATATTGTTTAGTATTGAGTCTAACCTTAATGAGTTAGTTGTATTTTAATAATAATTTGATTATATTAGGCAACTAGCTAATGTATTTTATATTTTATGAACTTGATATACTTCACATATTTCCTAATTTCCTATTTTAGGAGCAAGGAGGATTATATTGAAGAACACAAGATTTAAACAAATTTTTGGAATGTCCTATTTCAATTATGACTAAGTATTTCAATGATTGGCTCTTCTCTAATTGTTTCCTTGATAGATGACTTGACCAAACAATACTAGTCCTAAAAGAAGTGGAAAAACGTATTATTGAGTGGCCAGTCTTATTGAGTTTTGGGGACGGTTTTTGAAAGAAGAACTAGTGTTGATGATAGGTGTAAATATGAAATATTGTCTTTCATAAAGTTATATTGTAAATACAAAATATCTATCAATGATAGGTCTATTCGAGGTAAAAATTATGTTTATTGAAAAAAATCATATATAATAAAGATGTATAAGATGTATTTTCGTATTATGAGTCACAAATTTTATTTTCTAGTTGAAGTTATAAGAATGATTTTCTTACTGTAAACAAAAAAACACCAAACAATGAGTTAAGCTAAAAGGTTAGAATTTGTCATTTCTTGTAACATTTGAAGACTTCTTCTTAGAATTAAAAATGAAAATCTTCAAACAATACATACTTCACTCTCAAGATTGCAACTTAAAGTTGACCATGAGAAAAAATTTTCTGACAAGAATAACCAAACATTTGTCTAGCTCTTGTTGATAGTTATTGCAAAGGAAATAATAATGGGAAAGTTTTGAATAAGAAGGGCTCATATATCTACCGATGAATTATGACCACTTGACCAATGCTTGTATCATTCAAAGATTGATGAAATGTTTATAAAAGAATATTGTCTGAATCCTTGAGTCATTACAAAAACCTATAGCTTGATCTATATTGCTAATTTATATTATGGGCACATCTACCTTTAATACAAGTTTATGGTGTGGTATTTCAGAGCACTTAACGGAGTTAATGCAACAATGAATTTTTTCACAGTGTTTAGTTATTGCAATCTTTTTTGGTAGTTTGCTCAATCTTCATGTCTTCAATTTATACTTCAGTTCTGGTGAAGGAAGACGTTGAGAAAATAAATCCGTTCAACCACCTCATTAAATGCCGAGAGACGTTGTGGTTGGAACCTCATAAATGTTTCTACTACCTAGGACGACTTGTTTCAGGTAACGGCACTTTGAGACTTACAAAAATAGGCAGCTTGAACATTATTTGTAGATAACGCTAGAAACATTCTTGCCAGATCAGAGTACAAAAATCTGACAATTTGAATTTACTGCTAGTCTAGCGATATGTACTGAAGTGTTGCGCTATGTCCCTGCAAGCTCAGTAAAACATCAGTGAAGTATAGCGATGACAAGTATGATATAGTGATAAATGTATCCTCATTAAGTATTGTATCGCTAAGTACTTATCCTAATCGATATAAGTCTGGAATCCTATAACTTATCATTTTAGCATGAGATTAGGTCTAGCGTTTCTCATTTCTTTTATCGATATGTATCAGTTCATTCTGCGACTTATCATCACTAAGACATATGACTAACTTATTTGCTCTAGTGATATCTCAAGGATCCTAGCACTATGATTTGTGACTTGACCAAATAACCAACGTTAAGTCTTAAATCTTCTCATGTATTCATTGCGCTATCTCAATCGTTATAGTCATTGTTGTCAAACTCAAGGATTGACACTCCGATTTTAACGTTTTTACGATACTATCTAACAAAAACGTCTCACGAAACACTTACATTTTTAGTGGTTAAAAAATCGGTAGAAAATTACGTGTTTACATTGTGAATTCACCATTTGCATGTTTTTACCGTAGAAAACATTGTATTAACTTGCTAATGAACTCATTTTAATTATTTTTTATTGATCAAATTCAATGATATATATATATATATATATATATATATATATATATATATATATATATATATATATATATATATATATATATCATAGAAATGTCTCTGTTAAGGTTGATATAATATGAATAATGATATATTTAAATCTACAATCAGTATTTAAAATATATTCAAGTAGAATTATTATTATTTGTATTTTTATTTAAATATATACTTGAAACATATGTTTATGAATAGGGTAATGTCTCTAATTTGCCTTTCAAGCAACCATTGTGGAGCACTGGGCACCCTAAATTAACAACAGGCTCGAATTCGCCCTTCAAGTAACTAAAGGTGGTCCAATTTTATCCTTACATGACGGCCAATGACGTTTAACTGTTAAAAACTTTGCAAAGTTACATATTGACCTCATATTTTTTCTTATTTATATTTTTCTCCCTATAATTTTTTTTAATTTTCGTTTTAGTCCCTGTAGTCTAAAACAAAATGTTTTGGTCCTTAAAATTTGATTTCGTTAGTACAGTTAATCCCTATAGTTTAATAAAGACTTGAATATATGTTAACTTTGTTAAATATGCTGACATGTCACTAACATTGTTAATTATGGTGACATGACTATATCACTAAGAAATTGATGTGGTCAAATGAAATTAAAATTTTGGATTTCAAAATAGTTAAGAAATTGAAAAATTAAAGAAACTCTCACCCCACCACACATCATATTTTAAAATATTTTAGCTTTTTAAAAATTCAAAATTTATATTTTATTTTCCCAATTCATCTTCTAGTCATCTAGCCATTTCATCATAATTAACACAGTTGACGACATGTCATCATATTTAACTCCTTTAACCCATAGTCAAGTCCTTATTAAACTATAGGGACTAACTGTGCTAACGGAATCAAACTTGAGGGACCAAAACATCTTGTTTTATACTATAGAGACTAATAAAATGAAATTGAAAAAACTATAGGGACAAAAATATAAATAAGAAAAACATACGGGGTCAATATGAAATTTTACAAAGTTTTTAACGGTCAAATGTCATTGACCGTTAGGTGAGTGTAAAATTGGACTACTTTGATTACTTGAATGGAAAATTTGGGTCTGTTGTTAAATTAGGCTGCCTAGTGGTCTACGGTGGTTACTTGAAGGACAAATTAGAGTCATTACCCTTATTAATAAATGTAAACTCTTATGAGTTTTACGATTTGAGTCTACGATCCGATTTTATCTTCTTTTCACAAGTTTACAACTCACGAGTTTGATAACCTTAGTTATAACCATATGCATTCTTTGATACTAAGGGTCTGTTTGGATTCAACCTCTGGAGAATATCTTCTGGGAAAATAGCTTTTTGAGAATAGCTTTTGAGTAGATAACTTTTATGAAAATAGCTTTTGATGAAATAAAAGTGTTTGGATTAAGCTTTTTGAAAATAACTTTTTAAGAATAACTTTTGAGTAGAATAGTATTTTTGAAAAATAGTTTTGATAAATAGTTTTTCATGTTTCTTTTATTTGAAATAAGTGTTTTCCATAAATGAGAGATCAAAACTTTTGAGCTGGAAATGAGAAAAATGTAGTTATTTCTCAAAATAGATTTTGGAACCTCAACCTAGTTTTTTTTTCTCAAAATAGCTTATCCAAAAATTGAGTGTTTGAGTGCCTTTGTGTGAAACCTAGGTTTTGGAGCCAAAATAGCTTTTGGAAATGTATCCATATAGGCACTAAATTGTTCTAAGTTATTAATCCTGCTGCATCTACTCATACTCAATTCCATTTAATTCTATTACTTAGTCATCATATCTAATCAAGTAATCATCATCAAAACTCATATTCTAACACATCTCACAGTCTCTTCTCGTTTAATGTGTTTTTTTCCAACTTTGCCCCAAAGTAACATTCACATGTGGGATCTCTTAGTCCCACATCGACCAGAAATGTGTGTGTGTGTGAGTATATAAGTAGGACATTCGCACTTCAGCTTGCCACCGCGTTAGTTGGTTTTGCTGTTGTGTTTGGTCCGAAAAATGTGTTAAAAAAGTAACATTCACATGTTTTCTTGAGAAGCATTCTTTTGGCGGTTGACTTTTATATTAGTGTTATGTGGGATTAATTCTTAAGATTAAACTTTTTTAGAATAGATATAACATACTCCCTCCGGTCCTAAATATAAAACCTAATTGACTTTTTTAGAAAATCCTATAAAAAAGCAAAATAAGTTAATTATAAATTGATTTAACTAATTTTTCCCTTAGATTAGTTTATTTTACCTATAAACTAATGTATAATCTAAAAATATATCAAATATGTCATGAATCAATAGCCTATTTCGCAACCTTAACATTTCCAAAAAAAGTCAATTATGTCTTATATTTAGGACCGGAGATAGTACTCCGTTCCTAAATATAGGACCTAGATAATTTTTTTGAAAAATCATAAAAAAAGCAAAAAATAAGTTAATTATAAATTGATTTACCTAATTTTTTCTCTTAAACTAGTTTATTTTACCTATAAGCTAATGGATAATCTAAAAAAATATCAAATATGTCATGATTTAATAACCTATTTTACATCTTAAATCTTTCCAAAAAAAAAAAGTTATCTAGGTCTTATATTTAGGAACGGAGGGAGTATTATGTAAGAGAACTCCAGCATCCACCTTCACAGAATAGCTGACAAGAATAACCTCGGGGCCAACATATGCAGGGCTTCCAGCCAAATCAGTCAAATTCTGACCTGAATGTAAAACTGCCAAAATGCATCGTCATAGAAACTTCTATTTTAGTTCCCAACTTAATATTCTTAAGATTGAACCTTCTAATAGCTGCTAAAAAATCTCTAAACAATACTTTATAGCTAAATCTCTAAACAACTTTAAGTAGCTTTGTAATCACTTGGAAATGGGGTCGTGTATCCCTTGGGTGCTGGAATCAAACAATGCAACTTCTATTTATCAGGAGGACAGTGTCTCTCCCTATAGTTCATGATCTTTACATGGTTCATAAACCTTAGGTTTGGAGTCAAAAATTAAATTAGGCACTTGACTTAACGCAGATTTGGAGCGCTTCCGTAAGCATACGGGTCGTCAAAAGTAGTATAGTAGAGGGTTATCGTTCCACAGAGATTGTTGTTTAAACAAATTGATTAGCACTAATTGTGTACTTAATTGTCTTAAGTAAAAACATATTGAGGGTTTGATTTGTCAAGTAAGAAATGAGTTTTAAATATGAATGTAAAAGGAGGTGGAGTTTCAAACACGAGTTAACAATGATAATTAAGGCCTAGGGTTGCTAATCCCCTATTTACTTCATGAACCAAGGTTTCCCTCTCCTTTTTAAGTGACTAAATGAAAATATGTGCAAGTCTAGAGTTCAAAATCATTTGAAAAAGCTTTCCCAAGTCAAGATCAAATTTATGCTAGCATTTATTGCACAATCTCTTGTCACAATAAATGCTAGCTCTTTTCCTTAACCACCCTAATTATGACTATGTTAGGTCAATAACTATATCTCTATGTTATCAACAAACCATCCATTTAAAACCATAAACTTCAAGTCCAACATGCTTTTATCCAAGTTCTAAAACAAAATACACTTTCCCAAGTCATATTTCATTTAACTAATTAAGTGGTGATCAAGCACTTAAAACAAATAGAGAGCAAGATAAAAACTACACATATACTTCATTAATACTTAAAGAAAGAGAGAGTAGATGGTTCAATCCATAAATAGGTTCATAACAACCCTAGATTAGGGTTTTAGTTACACATAAATGTAAATAAAACAAACCCTAAAACTATGAAGGAGTTCATTGAAGAGATATGAAGAAGAGGGAAGAAGATATACAACCACAAATGAAGAAAGCTCAAATCTCTCCAAGCTTCCCACTTGAATCCCAAGCTTCCCCAATGTTCTTCAAGCTCTTCAAGGCTCCAAAATGTGCCCTAGATGTGTGTTCTTTCGTGTTTTTCCGCCTCCCCCTCAAAAAATCCAACTTTCCCTTTTTATATGCTGAGAAATAGGTCAAAACGCGCAGCTGCGAAGTGCTCTCGCCAGTTGCTCGTCAGTTGGCGAGCCACTGGCGAGATTCCAGAGACGGCATGCCACTCGCGTGCCAGTTGGCTTTATGGCTCGCCAATGGCTCGCCGGTTGGCGAGCCACTGGCATGCAGCTTTTCTAAGGACTTAAAATTTGCTTTCCCTTGCTCCTTTTTCTCCTTTGTTGTAGCACTTGGGTTTCATCGAGCTTCTAATACCTGTCCACCTCTTCCTACACAAGCTAGAAAGAGGGTTGAAGAGTTTCCATGTCTCAAATATACAAGCATTAAACTCCAAATTTCACACAATTGAATGATTTCCTATTTGCATCACTTTCTAGTAATATTTGTGTGTTTTGTTATCTATGTATCATCAAAAAGAGTGTGAACTAGAAGGAAATAGAGATGAAATGTGTGAAATTATGGAGTTTATCACTCCCCCAAACTTAAGTTCTTGCTTGTCCTCAAGCAAATTTTCAAAACAATTTTAGAGTTGACTATAAGTTCACTTTACTTTGATTGAAATACTTGTTCTCATATGTTGCCATCACTATTTGATGTATGGAAAACATAGGATGTATGCAATGATAAATGTCTCGCTACATTAAAACAAGCTTTTCAAGATTCAATGAGTAGGTGTGTGTGTGTGATGAGGTTAAGGGAATCCTTCCAAGTTCTCCAGTCCTTTTGCAGTAAACTCAAACCATGAATATGCTGTCATTTTTCAAATGTCTCATTCTTTTCTTCTCTCTTCTCCACTTTAAACTTTTAGCACATAAAATCAAAATCAAGAGGACTTTTCATGGCTTGTAATGGGGCTAGGGGTTTTAATTGTTTGGCTATTTGAAAGAACGGGAAAAAGGAATTCAAATATCTTGAGATAAATGAATACATTTCATTAGATTCACTCACACAAAAATTTCTTCCAAAAAGCTTAGAATTCCCCAAACTCATCTCAATTTGATTCTTTGTACTCCTAGTCTTATTGCACACATTTTTTTTCACTCATTTTCTTCTTTTTCTACTTTTCTCTTTTTCTTTCTTTGTTTTTTTCTTTCTTACTTTCTCTTTTTTTTTCATTCATCACTTTCTTGATTTAGGAGTACAAACTTTCCTTTCAGAACCGATATTCCCCTTCTCACAATGTACTAACATTTACACACCTTTAGCAACCGTACTAATCCTCACTACTAATGAAATGTCCATTATCTCAAGATTCAGGTAGTTCATGATTTTTCGGGCTGTAAGGGTTAAGTCCAATGTGGGTTTCAAAAAGAAATTTCACATGGTTTTTTTTTATAAGGCTCAAAAAGGGTGCAAATGGGATATAAATTATCAATGATAGCTTGAAAGGCTCAATCGCATTTAAGAACTGCCTCAATCATTTTTCAAAGTTATGTGTAATTTGTGAAAAATGTTGAAGTTTTCCAAAAGGAATTTTGAAATTTTTCAAATGAAAACAGATGCATAGATTTGGGTTATTGCAAATCTTCCTTCCTCAAACCCTTCCAAATACACCTTAACCTCCAATGTGCGCAAATTACTCATTAGAATCAGGTAAAGCTTTGCCTTAATGCAACAACTCATGTTATGCAATGCATACATATCTATTTTTCTATACACCCCACAGTTATTCAACTAGTTGTAATCATTGAACTTTCTAGCAGATTTCAAGAGAACTTATAGTCCACTCATCAAAAACTAAAACAACAACTTAAGCATGGTATGCAAATCTCACAATTTCATCATCCAAAACAAAAACTATTCCATGATCACTTATTATTTACCAAAAATAATTTATTCATAGTGTCAAAGAGTTTCAAAAGTGATTAACTCTCCCCCAAACTCAAATCAAACAGTGTCCTCACTGTGATGCAGAAAAAGGAAAGTGCAAGCACAAAGCACACAAAACCGGCATATGTATGAACACCAAAACACACAAATAAGCACACAACAACATTCAGCAAAAACAAAGACAGACACTATCCTATGGAAAATCTAAGCTCAATCTTGGATAAGCGACTACATAGCTTAAAAAGTCCTTAAGAAAGATATCCTATAAAGAAAGTTCCTTACCACTACATCCCTCAAACTTGGACTAAACTAAGACTTAAACTTCTCAACAATTTCTCCACCTAAGCCTCTCTCACTCCACCATCTTTCTCAATATTCTCTTCCAGTTCAGAATTTCAATTGGCATATATTATCCAAAATGGCTTTCATTAGCATTGAAATTGATCCTTACACTTTTATTTCAAGTATGGTAAAGTTATTATGTTCAAAATGACTTTCTAAAATCTCAAGGGAAAACCAAAACAACCATCAAAGACATGAAGAGTGTATAGCTCATTTTCAATGCTAATTAAACTTTCATGGATCTATTATAACCAATTACACCTTAAAATCTCCACTCCAAAGTGTGTCTCAACTTCAACAAAGTCCTAGTGTTGAATGTGCTCAAAACATGTGCTTTAGCATAAATTTGGGCTTTAAGTGATTTTATGATTACCCAAAAGCATTTCAAACTTTCACAAAGATCACTGGTTAAAACTTCAAAAATTGAGTACAAGCTTAAAGCCCAAATTTAATGCTAACATTACCTGTTATGAAATTAGTTCAGAGCTCAATATAGTCTAAATCAGCAGCAAAAACAGTGTAACATCTCTTGTGTCAACATTCAAATCATGCCCTGCTCATGTCTTGTTTCAAAGTTCATCTCTCAACAAGAGTTTCACCACCCAAACCAATCTACCTAAGCTAGTTAAATCAGTTTCTCTTCTCAGCCCCAACCTCTCAATTTATTCACATAGCCAAACCATGACATGTAACAACAAATCAACCCACATCAAGACCAAAAATCCAAAAACCTAAAGCTCATCTTTACTCTTAGACTTCCCTCTCTCAAAATCTCAGCTTTCATCTTTATTCAAGTTAAACTAACTAACTCACTCTAACTTACAAGACCAAAAAGAGAGAAAGAGTGAAGAACATTACCTAAGTAACACAATCTAGGCAAAATCACAAATGAGGGAAGAGACTCCAAACAGGGACGTGACGGGGGTGGTGGCAAGAGCTCGTGACGCCGGCGGTGAGGGAGTGCCGCCGTCAAGCTTGGCTACACCCACAGAGGAAGGAGCGACGGTGAGTGGTGGGAGAGGAGGACGCGAACGCGGAGGGAGAAATGGTGACAGATGAGATAGAGAAGTTCGTGGAGTTTAAGGAGAAAGGGTATGTGGGTTGTGGTGGAAGGAGAAGGGAGATTGGTGAGGTTGGTGGCCGGATTTGTGGGTGTGAAGGAGGAAAGGCGACGGCTAGCTTGGGGAATGAAGAGGGAAGGAAGGGTTTAGGGTTTTATTTGTTTATGCAGATTTTTTTTTTAACTCTCGCCAGCCGCTCGCCAATTGGCGTGCAACCGGCGAGATTCCAGAGAAGGCTCGCCCATTGCTAGCTCTTCTCGCCAGTGGCTCGCCAGCTGGCTAGCCACTGGCGAGAATTTGACAGAAAGGCCATTTGATCTGCAGAATTTGCCTACCTTGAAATTCCAATACAAAATGCAACAAGCCTATTATAACTAGCACATTTACCCCTAAATCATCCCTTTGAGCAACAAAAACATCATATCACACTTCAAAATGGCTGTGTATCTAAAAAGACCACATTTTGACACCAACCATCAATCACATGGCATATCCAAAAATCACTAACACTCCATACCTTAATTTCACTACAAACCAGTAATGAAGCAAATAGCACATGGTTAGAATCACAAGAATTCATCACACAAAAGATGCTCCAATCACTAGACCTTAAGATGCTCTGAGTATGCAAAGGAAACATTTTTATAACCAATCAAGGCCTAATCCAAACACCACAAACATAGATCCAATCACAGGCTATTTTCATATCTACCAAAAATCACTCACAAAATCACCATGAGGATTATTTCAATACAAATAAGCACTCATTCTATCACATTTAAGCTCATGAGACTCAAATTGGACCAGTGGCAGATTAACACCAAATTTCCAATTCAGCTAGATGATTCCATGCAATCAACAAAAATGATGCTCAAAATTGAATTTAAGTCTGGAATTTAGATCTACTCCCCCTTGTAGACCTCTTCCTGCCCTTCAAAACGTAAGCTCCAGCTCTCCACATCAGGTGGTGGTTCAAGTATCAGCGAGGACCTTTCTCCCTACACACACGAAAAACAAGAACAAAACTACCAAAAAAACAATCTAAAGTTAGGTAAAACATCAAAATGAAAGACAAGAGTTAAGAGCTTGGGTTGCCTCCCAAGAAGCGCTTAGTTTATAGTCCTTAGCTCGACTTTTTGCAACATCATGTGGACTGAGAGAGTGGAATCGAGGTGGTTTGGCGATCAAACTCTCCACCCCAATAATGCTTCAATCGATGCCCAAACACTTTGAATCTTTCACCCTTTTTGTTCTCTAACTCCACAGCACCAAAATTAGAGGCTTGCCCAACGGTGAATGGACCAGACCAACGAAATTTCACCTTCCTTGAAAATAATTTGATCTTGCAATTATACAACAAAACTCTCTGACCATGTTGAAAATCATTTAGAGGAAATACATCAGCATTTTCACACAGCTCAAATTTTTCATGCCCATGAGCATCCATATCACACAAATTTCTTGAACTGATATTATGCACATCTTCAAGTCTTTCCTCTTCCACTAACAATGATTTCATATCACCTTTACTCACTGAAGCATCAAACTTGTCTTGACAACTAGAACCAAGTATATTCACAAAAGAGCATTGATAAGGATCATCAAAGTATTCCACATCCTTGTTCATGTTGAAGCTTACTTGTTCATCATCAACTCTCAAAGTGATCTCACCTTTTTCCACATCAACAAGAGTTCTAGATGTAGCAAGAAATGGTCTCCCAAATATGATAGGAATGTTCGGATCCACCTCACAGTCGATAACAATAAAATCAACTGGAAAAATGAATTTGTCTACTTTCACCAAAACATTTTCAATGATCCCTTTAGGACGAGATACACTTCTATCAGCAAGGAGTAGTGATACTGTAGTAGGTCTTGCTTCACCCAAACCTAGTCGATTAAAAACAGCAGAGGGCATCAGATTCACACTTGCCCCCAAATCACAAAGGGCTTTTCCTTGGAAGTTCTTTCCAATATTGCATGGAATGTAGAAACTCCCCGGATCTTTCAACTTGGGTGGAAGCTTTCTTTGGAGGATAGCACTACAATCTTCATTCATAACTACAGTTTCAAATTCATTGAATCTCCTCTTCTTTAACAACACTTCTTTCAAAAACTTGGCATATTTTGGCATCTTCTCAAGCGCTTCTGCAAAAGGGACATTAATGTGCAGCTGTTTGAACATCTCCAAAAATTTCTTAAATTGTGCATCCCCTTCTTTTTTCTTTAGTCTATGAGGAAATGGGACCGGAGGTACATATGGAGGAGGACCATTTGTCTTCGGCTTTTTGTCTTGCCTCTTTTCACATTCTCTCTTCTTGTCTTTTTCTCCATCATCAATAGCTTTTTCAACTTGCCTTCTTCTCTTACTTTCATCATCCACAACTACAAGATCTTGCTCAAATCTGTCATCCCTCCCAAGAGCAACAACTTCAGAGACTTCTTTGCTCTTTTCACAAGATTGAGGCATATTAGGCACTTGCCCTTCACTTCTGAAAAATATTGCTTTGCACTCCTCCTTGCCATCCCTTCTTGGATTAGGAATGGTGTCACTCGGTAGAGTTCCTCTTTGTGAAGCATTCAGTTGAGAGGCAATTTGACCTATTTGTATTTCAATATTCCTGATTGAAGTCTCATGACTAGCCATCTTGGTATCATTTTGAGCATTATACACCCTTTGTGCGTCTAGTCCGGCTATGATCTGAGCAAGCATTTTCTCCACCTTAGATTCTTCCTCCTTATGAGGTACTTGTCTAGGTTGATTTTGAAAACCAGGTGGGTAAGAGGCCTTAGCACCAGAGGACGATGATGCATTCATATTTTGCCCTTGGTTCCAGTTGAAGTTGGGATGACTTCTCCACCCCGGATTGTATGTCTGAGAATAAGGATTGTTCTGAGAGTTCTGTCCTCTTCCCATATAATTCACAGATTCTGGAGTGGCATAGAGAGGACAATGATCTGGTAGATGCACATCATAACACTGTTCACAGACAACCGGAGTAGACTGAATTATTTGCACCTCTTGAGCATTACTCTTTCTAATCTGAGTTTCCAAGACATCAAACCGCTTGTTGAGTGCAGAGAGCATAGATGCAAACTGAGCGGTAGCGGTATCCTCCTTAGGAGCAATGGAAGATTGAGGAATCCTCCTATCTGTCCCTTGAGAATTGTTGGCCGATAGCTGATCTAACAACCGAAATACTTCATTCACTGGCACATTCCGATACCCACCATTAGTCATAGAGTCAACCATTGCTTTAGACTGAGGATTAAGGCGAGTGCAGAAAATTTGAACAATCACCCACTTGTCCACTCCATGATTAGGGCATTGTTTCATTAACATCTTATACCTCTCCCAAGCAACATAGAGAGTCTCATCATCGTATTGCCTGAAACTCAAGAATGCATCCCTAGCCTCAACAGACTTGTCATCAGAGAAAAATCGAGCACGAAACTTGGTTTCAAGCTCATTCCAAGAGGTGATAGAACCTTCTGATAGGTTGTTGAACCACTCTCTGGCCTTGCCTTGCAAAGAGAAAGGGAACAATCGCAGTCGAAGAATATCAGCTGGAACCCCATTTTGCTTGAATGAATCACACACTTCCAAGAAATATATCAAATGTTTGTTAGCATCCTCATTGTAAAAACCATGAAACATCCCTTGCATTTGAAGCATTGTGATCATCACCGGCTTGATTTCAAAGTTCCTTGCTTGCACATCCGGAATCCGAATGCAAGATTGGGTTCCTCTCAAGTTCCGACTAGCAAAGTCATTAACTGTAGCATGATCATACTCATCATCCGCCATAACTGCAGCTTCAACCTCAACCTCTAGCTCAAAATTTATTACCCCTTCAAGTACTACTTCCAAGTCACCAAACTCAATGTGTTGCATGCACCAAGAAATGAGTACCTACAAAAAGGAGCACCTACAAGCACTACAAGATCACAAGTATCAAAGTAACCAAAAGTGAAAATAAGCAAGGCAACCAAGGTAAAGCTATTTCTAACACTCAAGGTAGCTAGAAACAACAAAACACCAAGTTACCAAAAGATAAGAAAAGAAGTTACTTAAAAGCAATTAATCACACAATTAAGCTAATCAACACAAGAAAATAAACTTTTGCTTAAACTACAATCCCCGGCGGCGGCGCCATTGACTTAACGCGGATTTGGAGCGCTTCCGTAAGCATACGGGTCGTCAAAAGTAGTATAGTAGAGGGTTGTCGTTCCACAGAGATTGTTGTTTAAACAAATTGATTAGCACTAATTGTGTACTTAATTGTCTTAAGTAAAAACATATTGAGGGTTTGATTTGTCAAGTAAGAAATGAGTTTTAAATATGAATGTAAAAGGAGGTGGAGTTTCAAACACGAGTTAACAATGATAATTAAGGCCTAGGGTTGCTAATCCCCTATTTACTTCATGAACCAAGGTTTCCCTCTCCTTTTTAAGTGACTAAATGAAAATATGTGCAAGTCTAGAGTTCAAAATCATTTGAAAAAGCTTTCCCAAGTCAAGATCAAATTTATGCTAGCATTTATTGCACAATCTCTTGTCACAATAAATGCTAGCTCTTTTCCTTAACCACCCTAATTATGACTATGTTAGGTCAATAACTATATCTCTATGTTATCAACAAACCATCCATTTAAAACCATAAACTTCAAGTCCAACATGCTTTTATCCAAGTTCTAAAACAAAATACACTTTCCCAAGTCATATTTCATTTAACTAATTAAGTGGTGATCAAACACTTAAAACAAATAGAGAGCAAGATAAAAACTACACATATACTTCATTAATACTTAAAGAAAGAGAGAGTAGATGGTTCAATCCATAAATAGGTTCATAACAACCCTAGATTAGAGTTTTAGTTACACATAAATGTAAATAAAACAAACCCTAAAACTATGAAGGAGTTCATTGAAGAGATATGAAGAAGAGGGAAGAAGATATACAACCACAAATGAAGAAAGCTCAAATCTCTCCAAGCTTCCCACTTGAATCCCAAGCTTCCCCAATGTTCTTCAAGCTCTTCAAGGCTCCAAAATGTGCCCTAGATGTGTGTTCTTTCGTGTTTTTCCGCCTCCCCCTCAAAAAATCCAACTTTCCCTTTTTATATGCTGAGAAATAGGTCAAAACGCGCAGCTGCGAAGTGCTCTCGCCAGTTGCTCGTCAGTTGGCGAGCCACTGGCGAGATTCCAGAGACGGCATGCCACTCGCGTGCCAGTTGGCTTTATGGCTCGCCAATGGCTCGCCGGTTGGCGAGCCACTGGCATGCAGCTTTTCTAAGGACTTAAAATTTGCTTTCCCTTGCTCCTTTTTCTCCTTTGTTGTAGCACTTGGGTTTCATCGAGCTTCTAATACCTGTCCACCTCTTCCTACACAAGCTAGAAAGAGGGTTGAAGAGTTTCCATGTCTCAAATATACAAGCATTAAACTCCAAATTTCACACAATTGAATGATTTCCTATTTGCATCACTTTCTAGTAATATTTGTATGTTTTGTTATCTATGTATCATCAAAAAGAGTGTGAACTAGAAGGAAATAGAGATGAAATGTGTGAAATTATGGAGTTTATCAGCACTACGCTACAGTCTGCATTAATCGTAGTAAATGTCAAAGCTGCAAAATCTCCAATTCGAGAAGCGCTCCTCTGCCATGCTCCTTTTTTTTTATCAGAAACCATGCTCCTAATATATAGAAGAAACATCACAGAACTTTTTATCAGAAACCACTCTAATCTTTAGAGTGGTAGGTGTGTACCTACCACTCTAAAGATTAGATTTGCAAAGAACTTTTGGTATTGCCAAAGGATTTAAGGTTTTGAACTTACTGCTTATCTTAAAAAGATTCATGGCTTTGAACTTACTGCACATAACTTTGTTTTTTTGTTGTAGAGTATAAACTTGAATCTTAACAATCCAATTCATTACTACTAAATAATAACTAAAAAAAAATTAGACAACTCATCGTTCATTCTTACCTATAAAAAATAATTCTAGTTTCCAAATCAATAATTTCATAAACCAAATGGTATTTATAAATGTGCTTGAATAACATTTGACAATTGTTCAAAGTTTCAAAGAATGGTTATTAAATGTAGAGAACATGAGTTTATAATTTGGTCTTTTGCTTTGCCATTTTAATTTTAGTTTGCGCCCACAATTCACAACTGATGTTTCAAAATATTTTGGTCCTTCTTAAAAATTAATTATTAATATTGGTACTTAAACGAAATTCTCGCAAGGGAAAATTACACTCTTAGGCCCAAATGATTATAGAATGAGATATTTATTTGAAGTTACCTATCTCTTCTCAATAAAATTCATTTACAATTGTCACCAAAAAATAATTCATTCACAATACTATCCTATTATTTTCTCCCAAAGTAACCTCTTTTGAAACCTAAAAGAATATTTTCCTCAAATATTACTCTCCTTAAAATTAAAAGGGAAGAAATAAGCATTAAAAAATCTTTTAATTAGTACTCACACTTCTTAATTATCCTCATAATCCATAATTTAACATTAAATAAATTCCTAATTATGCTCACTGGTCCCTTAATTAAAATTTAGGATGTTATTTTCATAAAAAAATTTCAAGATGTTGTAACTTTCCCTAACATTTATGAATTTTGTCACCAAAATTCATTTAATGAAGGCAAAATAACAAGTGAATTATGACATATAATTTGAAATATCACCGCTAACATTTTAGAATTTCAAAGCATGACACTGACAAGCAGTAACTAAAATTTCAAAGCACCACAAGATGACATCAACAAATAATATGGGTTGAAATTCAATTTCCCCTAAACAAATTTTGCGGATCAATCCCCAAGCTCTTGAAATATTTTGTACTACTAAGTCTTTTAACTTTAGGGCGAAAACCCAAAAATGATACCCCCTCCGGTCCTAAATATAGGACCTAAAAAAATCCTAAAAATAAGTTAATTATAAATTGATTTACCTAATTTTTTCTCTTAAACTAGTTTATTTTACCTATAAGCTAATGGATAATCTAAAAACATTTCAAAAATGTCATGATTTAATAGCAACCTTAATCTTTCCAAAAAAAAGTTATCTAGGTCTTATATTTAGGACCGGAGGTAGTATATAACTATTGGTTAAGGAATAAAAATGGTACATAACTATTCAAAGGTACATAAATGATACCCAACTATTGGGAATAAGATCAAAAATAATATTTTCATTAATATGGCAATAGGATTAGACATGAAAAATACAAACTGCCCTTATAAATTAAAAGTGAAATATTGTAGCCCTCATTTGAAATTCAAGTGTCATTTACTTAGAATTTTCCCTTTATTTTAATAGTATAATTATTTTTTTTAAATTTTTAATAGGATGATGATGTGGCATATTGTAGCATGATCTCATGGGCTTATGAGAGTATCCTCATCCGATACATCCACAGTATACACCTGCAGCTTTGGCGCATGGCCTGCTTGCTCTTAGGTGTGAATCAAGGAATCTCCTCAATGTAATATCAATCATTCCCCAATCACATGGTTTTGGTCTTTGCATGTCTTTATTGTTGTCATTTGGCTTATTTTAAGAACATATACATACATTGTTGCATTCCTTACCATGATTCTTCTGTCATGAGAAAAATTCCAACTTTTTTGTGCTCTGTTTTGTTTTTGTAGAGATTTGTTTAATTCTTTTTCATCACAATAGTTTTTACACTGTTACCTTCCAAAATAAATAACGGGCTGGGTATTTTTGCAGCAAGCTCGCAAGGAAAAAGTCCCTAGTATATAAAAAATATCAAAGTCCCTAGTATATACCCTTATGTTAATTAGTGTATGCAATGATTCTTAATGGTTAGGGATTAGGTAACAGGAATAAATAATCCTATTGTCCTAATCATTAGTACGTTTTGATATTTTGCTAATGAGAAGGGTTCTGAATATTCTTCTAGGTCCTATAGTGATTGTGTTCTCTGGTTCTTTGGTTTTTTGACCTTTTTTGAGATAAAAAGTTAAAAACTAGAGAGAACTTTGCTGATTTTTTGTTTGTTTGTATTACAATGAATTGATCATAAAGGCCATGTTAATTTTGTTTGTATTACACTTCATAGAGTTTGTTGTTTGTAGCTGATTCATCATAAAACTACAGAGCTCTCATATTTTCACTTTAAATAATTTCTCGAAAAACATTATATTGAAGTACTGACAAGCAATTGATCCCAATTGCGTAGGAACTCGTGTGATCTCTTTCTTTTTCATTCACTTTCTCAGTTCTCCTTCTTTCTATTCAGCGAATATGAGAGAATGAACAGTGGAAGCAAGACATTTTAAGGTAACCACCACCAAACTCTTCTTCGGGAAGTATGCTCACAGTGGTGGGCTTTGATGCGGTTGTTCTTTTTATGCTTTTCCATCCGGCTGTACACAGTAACAGCTTGCTCGCTCCGAAAAATCCATTAAATCTGTTATTCTAATGAATCTGGATCTAGGGTATGCCATCTCTTTCTCCCTCTCTCTTTTCAATTAATATAATTATGGTAGTTTTAAAGATATGTGGCATGTGGTTTTTTTTTATTTAGCCAATGATTCACTCAGTTATATTAGGTTGATTTTGGTGTTTGATGATCCTATTCATTTGCACCAAAAAAAAACAAAAGAAAATATAATGGTTGATATGATATTATTAAATTGAATGGCAGATTTATGAGCTTTTTGACATTTGTTTTAGTTATGTGCACTTAATTTTTTTAGATATGGCTTTACCTCAAGTAATTTTATCCTTTGACTTTACATGGAGCCAGATTCATACATTGAGACGTAATAATCTTCCTGGACCTATAAGAAATTTCAAATAAAGACATGCTACACTAATCCAAATTTTCGCTGGCCCATTTTCTTTGATACATCTAATATACATCCCTCTTTCTCTTCCTTGCTGATCCAAATTTTCGGTGGCCCATTTTTCAACAGAACTAGCGGTATCTCTCGTGCGTTGCACGGGAGTTTCCCGCGCTCCGCGCGGTTTTGTTTAAAAATTATCATTAACCAAAAAAACTATTATCTAACTTTAACTTTATAAGGAAGAAAATTTCAATGACAACTTCTAGTTTACATTATCAAATGACCATTTTTCTGTAAGTTGTAATGAAAATCGAAATTAAATCTAATTGAACACATCTTCCCTATGTGAAGAAACAACTCTTCTTCTTGTGTTTTATATTTACATGGAACAACTTCTAGTTTGCACGGGAAAGATAGGCAAATAAAAAGACACAATAAAACATTTGCAGATATATATTAGGTCAAAAAGATCATCATAATGGTGACACTAAAGATATAAATCTTTAAGGCAAATTCACACAGAAAAATATGTGACACATATAAATTAGTCCAAGAAAGTAAAGAATACGTAGCCCAAATAAATAGGCAAATAAAAAGACACAATAAAACATTTGCAGATATATATTAGGTTAAAAAGATCATCATAATAGTGAATCTAAAGATATAAATATTTAAGGCAAATTTATACAAAAAAAATATGTGACCCAAATAAATTAGCCCAAGAAAGTAAAGAATATGTAGCTTAAATAAATTGGCACAAGAAAACAATCACATACATTTAGTAATGAAGAAACAACTCTTCTTTTTTGTGTTCTATATCTACATGGAACAACTTCTAGTTTGCATGGGAAAGATAGACAAATAAAAAGACACAATAAAACATTTGCAGATATATATATATTAGGTCAAAAAGATAATCATAATGGTGACACTAAAGATATAAATCTTTAAGGCAAATTTACACAAAAAAAATATGTGACCCAATTAACCTTTTTTAACTTTTTTTAACTAAAATATCGGGCGAAAGAAATCATATAATAACTGATTTTTTTTTTGAAAAAAAAAAGGTAAACAAAATATCTCCCGTGCATTGCACGGGGGTTTCCTAGAATGTCAATCACTGCACTAAAAATTTGCTCATGAACAAATTTTTTAACTTTTTTTTAATTTTTTTAAAAAAATTTGCACTAAAAAAATATATGACAAATTTTTGTAACTAAAATATGGGGTGAAAAAAATCATATAATAACTAATTTTTTTAAAAAAAAAAAGACAAAAAAAATATATTATATTCCACCACTCCCGTGCGTTGCACGGGGGTTTCCCGTGCTCCGCGCGATTTTATTTAAAAATTAGCATTAACCAAAAAAACTATTATATAACCTTAACCTTAGAAGGAAGAAAATTTTCAATGACAACTTCTAGTATACATTATCAAATAACCATTTTTCTGTAAGTTGTAATGAAAATCGAAATTAAATCTAACTGAACACATCTTCTCTATGTGAAGAAACAACTCTTCTTTTTGTGTTCTATATCTACATGGAACAACTTCTAGTTTTCACGGGAAAGATAGGCAAATAAAAAGACACAATAAAAAGACACAATAAAAAAATATATGACAAATTTTTTAACTAAAATTTTGGGTGAAAAAAATCATATAATAACTAAAAGTTTTTTTAAAAAAAAAGCAAAAAAAAAATGAATAACAAAATTTGTTCTAAAAAACTTTTTTAAAAAAAAAAAGCGGAATTTTTTTTTTAAAAAAACGATTTTAAAAAAAATTTAATTTTTTTTTTTAAAAAAAATTTAAAAAACAATTGCTCATGAAAAAAATTTTTAATTTTTTTTAACAAATTTGCACTAAAAAAATATATGACAAATTTTTTTCGGGCGTAAAAAATCATATAATAATTATTTTTTTAAAAAAATAATAATAATATATTATAGACCAAAATAAATTAGCCCAAGAAAGTAAAGAATACGTAGCCCATATAAATTCGCACAAGAAAGCAATCACATACAATAGTAATAGAGAATGTCAATCACGGCACTAAAAATTTGCTCACAAACAAATTTTTTAAACTAAAATATCTGGTGAAAAAAATCATATAATAACTAATATTTTTTTAAAAAAAACGAAAATTAAAAAAAAAACAAAAAAACAATATTATATTCCATCAAACACTGTTCATGCACCCACAAAACACTAAAAAAATATACGACAATTTTTTTTAGCTAAAATATCGGGTGAAATAAATCATATAATAACTAAAAAAATTTTTTAAAAAAAAGAAAAAAAATAATATATTATATTTTACCAAATCACTATTCATGAACAGTGGTAAAAAAAATATGTGACTCAAATAAATTAGCCTAAGAAAGTAAAGAAAAAAAAAGTTGAAAAAAAAAGTTGCCATTTTTTTTTAAGAAAATAATAATATTATATTCCACCAAAAAACACTGTTTATCCCCTCACAAAAACACTATTCATGAACAAATTTTTTAAAACTAAAATATCTGGTGAAAAAATCATATAATAACTAATTTTTTTTAAAAGAAAAAAGAAAATAAAAAAACAAAAAAATGATATTATATTCCACCAAAACACTGTTCATGCACCCACAAAACATTAAAAAAATATATGACAATGTTTTAGCTAAAATATCGGGTGAAAAAAATCATATAATAACGTAAATTTTTTTTAAAAAAGAAAAAAATATATATTATATTCTACCAAATCACTATTCATGAACAGTGCTAAAAAAAATATGTCACTCAAATAAATTAACCTAAGAAAGTAAAGAAAAAAAAATGTTTAAAAAAATTTGAATTTTTTTTTTAAATTTTTTTTTTAATAAAATAATAATATTTTATTCCACCAAAAAACACTGTTCATCCCCTCACAAAAACACTGTTCATGAACAGTGCTATGAACAGTGTTTTTTGTGGATAAGTTTTTTATGTATATATTGATGCTGCCTACCTTGGATCAAATAAGGGTCTTGACATTGTAGATTTTGTAAATACTGCCCTGAGCAATGCTACCTTAGACAAGAATTCCACAAAACAAGTTCTGATCGAATCTGTTGACACAAGCAAGTTTACAGATATTCCATCTTACAAAATGGTGTACCTAATTAAAGGCGAAATAGGGGATGCACCCAAGCAGATAGTGGATGAAATCAATAAGTATGTGGATATAGTAAATATTCGTAAGTACTGATTGGAGAAGTTTTTCTCGAAAGTTCTGTTGATAGGAACTATTCGTAAGTACTGATTAGGGAAGTTTTTCTCGGAAGTTCTGTTGATTACTGGAATTCTTGCCTATTTCAAATCAATTAGGGGCTAAATTGTTAATCATTTAAATTGTAGAATCATAATTTGATGAGAATTTGTATTTACTTGAGTTTTACTTTGAATCTAGGAAAATGTACTTTTTATAAGCATTAGTTTGACATTTGAGCCTTTTTTTTATTGTTTTTATTTGATTTGAGATGTAAACTCATATTACAGCCTTTACGAACTTGATGTAATGATTTTCAATATTTAAGTTGATATATGGGAGCAAAGGCGGGTGTTTCAATTTTGGGCACGTTATCTTAAAGATGTGATACTTAGTGAAGAAGCCCCTCCACAATTGGAAATAAATAAAAAGGTGAGTTTAGTATGTAAGAATTATGAAAAAGGATTCTCACTACATTAGAATGGTTAGGTGTTGGACCTTTATAACTTCTTTTTGTTTACATTTAAATATATTGTTTATATTGTAGGATTCTCACATTTTTTTTAAAAGTCAGGAATTGTTTATTTCAGGTGCGGCAGAAGAAGTAGTCTCTGCATTTCATTTAATGCTTAGTGAACAAATGAATGAAGATGCAGAGATGAACAAAATGTAAGTCTTCATTTCACCAAGTGAGAGATGGAGGATGTTGATATTGCATGCTCTGTTGATAAGCTCAGAGGATATTTTTCATCAAACTCTCAGAAGATATTATGGTACATCTACATCATGAAATTTATGATTCTAAACATGCTTTCTTTTTTAGTGAAGGATCCAAAATGACAAACTTTTGAAAAGGGACTTCAGGAGGAAGAAAATCTCTTGAAATAATGCATTAAAAACTTGAATTAGTTGAAGCAAGTAGAGTAGCACTTTTAACCCTAGAAGTAGTTGAAGTTTTGTGACTATGTTGATGAAGTTGTTGAATTTATGGTACACTATTATATATACTATAAATCTTAGTTTTGGTTAAAAATGCTCTGAACGCGCCTTTGTATGTAACTTACTATTGGCTAGACAATTATGAAGTATCTCCATAAAGGAGCCGGGAGATGTTGAATTTTATCGTGAAACATTGCTCAAGACTGGGTTTCTATCCCCAATTCTCCATACAATTTTATATGGCAATAGTTTATGAGTGCGAATAATTACATTTGAATGTATTTTCAACCAAAAAAGACATTTTAATCTATCTTATAATATAAAATCTATTCCACTAAGTTACTATTGTTTCTGGGGATTTTACTTTGACGGCATGCATAAACTGGGTGTTGAGTTTTCCTATTTATGCTGGATCCATCTTTTATTGATTGAAATAATAATTTTAATTGTTAGGATGAGCTTTTGAGAATGTTAATGGTTAAATTGATTCTCTATGTTTATATTTCATGTTTGACTTATGTTTGTTGTTGATTATATCAAGGAAAATTTCATAATAGATGAATTAAATAAGACATTATTACCATCAATGTCTTCCCCTAATCTTGATAAAAGCTAATGACTCATTGTTAGAAGCATGATTATTGGTAAATATTAATGCTTAATATCAATGATTAGTGATAATGATTCTACGTAGTACTCCCACCGGTCCCAAATATAAGACCTATTTACTTGATTTGAGTATATTAAAAGTGTTAGTTAAGTTAAATGATTTGACATGTTTTTCCCAAAAACACCCAAATCATATGCTTAGCTTACAATCTCCTCTCTTACTTGATTACTATAGGGGGAATTATGAGGGAAATATTGGAAAAAACATACACAAATTACAAATTTATATTTAGAATCAGAGGGAGTTATATTAATGCAAAATATTAGGTTTCAAAAAGTATATTGGGGTGCTAAGAGAAAATTTAGTTTTGGGGGCCTAGAGGATGTGGTTTAGCTATATCTTTTACAATATTAGGTTGAATACAAAACTTAATAATTGTGCCAATCAGTTGTGTTAATAGTTATTTTTCATATGTTTAACTTAAAAACTTAATTATAAATAGTGTTTGGACCAATTTTTCATTCCTAAAATCTGCATACACTCACACATGGTTGTTGACAGGTTTGGCTCTTTGTGACTGAATTCCTACTACCTTGACATTGTGGGAAAATCAGTTTTACCATTGTTGTTTTAGTGAATTTGTACTGAAAATGAGAAATAATTCTACATTGATTCTGACTTTATGAATTGGTTTGCACCAGTTTTACCAATTATTCACAAACACAAATTACTACCCCCACCCTAACACTCATGCACCCTCTTCTTTTCTTGCAATTTGAGTTTTAAGATGTGGGCAATTTTGTCTTTTCGCAAAATTTTAAAATGATAGGTAGGTGTTGGTTCCTTCATATTCCTTTTAGAATTTTAGGTCTCTCACTTGTCCTTTTGGGTATTGGGAGAGATTTATTTGGGATTTTCCCTTTAACAAGTACCTAAATCTATTATCTTATTTAAATTGTGTCAAGTAAACTATTTCCACATCACATATAAGACTCATATTAACTTGTAGCACCCACGTACCTTTGTTATTAGGATAATATGTGATATTTTATCAAGATACAAACATTTTTATTGCATCGCATGGGGTAGTACTTCTGAAAATTTATGAACAGTACAGTTGTGATTTGGATAAATTATTATTTTATTTTCTATTTATGCCTATTAATTTGAAAAGGGAGTTATTATTATACCATAAATATCTAAGTTGACTGACTCCTTAGTTATTAGATTTCCCATAAAATTCAATGAACTTTTTCATTTATACAGTATACTCCCTCCGGTCCTAAATATAAGACTTAGTTGACCTTTTTAGAGATGTTAAGGTTACAAAATATGTTATCAAATTATAACATATTTGATATATTTTTATATTAGTCATTAGTTTAGGTTAAATAAAGCAGTTTAAGAAAAAAGTTAGGTTAATCAATTTATAATTGACTTATTTTGTTTTTTTAGGATTTTACAAAAAAGACAACTAGGTCTTATATGTAGTACTGGAGGTAGTAGTACATATGCTACCCAGGGTTCCATCAAGACAATTTATAGGCTGTGACAACAGGATCATCGCCTATCAACTTTAAAGTCATCAAGACAACAACACATAATTACGCAGGGTGCCATGTGACATTTTAAAAAATGTATGATTATTGTAACATGTTTTGAAGTATTATTTGTATGTGTTGCGGCCAATAAAATCTGCATGCCACTATAAATAAATTGGGAGGTTCCCCTTTTGTTATAACAATTTATGGGCTGACGTCAACATTATTCATGGTATGGCGAAGTATATTTTTCAATTTTCAATATGTTCCTCTTCAGCTTGTTGTAGTAATTGAACTCCCAAGTCCCATTTATTCTCCTGTTAGCTCCAATTATTTTGTTACCTCCAATTACCTGGTTACCATCTTCCTTCTAAACTTTAGCAGTAATAAAAGGAGAGAACCTGAACATTTTTTGAGACATGAAAAATCAGGAAAACAACTGGTTTTGGACCTCTCTCCCTTTTACACAGCTCATACGCACCGTAGATAAAAATAATAAATGGCTCAGACATTTGAAATTGACTGACTATGTGACAACGAGATATGTAAAACAATTATGTTGGCATTATTTCATTCTTCAATGGAAATACTTTTCATTTTTTTAATCAACAAATTGAATGTACTTGTATTTCCATAATGCTGTAATCCCAAAACAGATCAAAAGACTTCAGTCAACAAAAAAAAAACAGATCAAAAGAGTTGGCGAAAAAGAGAATAATTAATTAATTCTAACTAACTCCTTCAAAGATGAAAATTGTAAACAACGGAATCTTTATCTCTTTAAATACATGTCCATTCCTAGCTATCCACTCTAACAGATGAAATTAACTAGAGAATAAGAATTGGTAGATAAGCTGCCACAAACTATGAAAAAAACTTGCTGAGATGAAGATGAAAGAAGACCGGATCACCACTCAACTGCTAGAATTTGATGTAGTACACTTGCTTGCCAAATTAGAATTAAGTGAAGGTGGGAGGTATATCATGAACTACCCAATATCATCTTTTGCATAATTATTTATGACCTTGGCTGCCTCTTATGCTTCCCATCAGTCTCTATCTCCCACAGTGTCTGCACCACTTCCACCATGGAAGGCCTATCCTCCTTGGAACTCTGTAGACATCGAAAAGCCAGTTCAGCCACCGAATTGATCATCTTTTTCACCTTCAAATCTGAATCAAAGCCAAGTGTTTGATCCACCAGCTCATGCAATGCCCCGCTCTGAATCTTGCTCAATGCCATGGCAGACAGATTGATTTCATGTTGATGTCTCGCGATGTCCACAGCTGGCAATGATGATATCAGTTCAATAAGAACCACACCAAAGCTATAAACATCACTTTTATAGGATAGTTGATAGCTTGTTTGGTACTCTGGGTCAACATATCCTGGAGTTCCTTGAGGAGTTGTGGAAATGTGAGAGCCAAGGTTTGGGAAGAGACGGGACAGTCCAAAGTCTGCAACTTTGACCACAAAATGGTTGTCGAGAAGGATGTTGTCAGTTTTGACATCTCTGTGGATGATGTCTGAGGCATGAAGATATTCTATGGCACTTGCAGTTTGAATGGCTATATTCATCCTCATATTCCAAGGCAGTGAGCCAGGCTGTGCTCTATCCCCATGAAGATGTGCCGAAACTGTTCCATTGGGCACATACTCGTATACAAGGAGGAGTTCGTGGCTATGCCTAGAGGTGCAGCCATAGAGTGACACGAGGTTCACGTGATTCAAGCGTGCAAGGATCTGAACCTCGTTGATGAATTGTTCAGCTCTGTTGGGATTGTGCTCCAAAAGCCGCTTCACTGCAACTTGACGGCCGTCCTTAAGTTCACCTGTACAAGATTATGATCATCATAAGATTAAGTAGAAATTGATGAAATGTTAGGATTTTAGATTTAATAAAAGTACATAGTATTTACCATAGTAGACAATTCCGAAACTTCCATCTCCAAGTACTTTGGATTCATGGAAATTGTCAGTTGCCTCTTCAAGTTCAGCGTATGTGAACAAATGAACTCCAACACTACTACTTGCATTGGCTGCAGACTCTACCAGGTTGGAGGAAACAGGGGGGGGGGGGGGGGGGGCTGTAAGTGATTCTGCCAAGTTGAAGGGAACAGGGGGGGCGGTACGCGATTCTACGTGTGGTTCTGCATAACCTGTCTCCCTTCGTCGGTGATAGAAGTAGAAGAGAGCTAGCATGAAAAGCACAACAACTACAGCAGTAACAACACCTTGAAAAACAGGATGGTAATGCCTTTCAGTTAATACATTTAACAAAAACTAACTATTATAATGACACACAAAGTTAGTAAGAAGAAGATTCATTACCTACAATGACTATCTTCAATCTATTTGAAAGTCCCCCTGATCCGGCAATAAGTAACAGAGAAATCAAAAAGGGGTTAATTATTTTCTAGCTTCAGGATATGAAAAGAGCAAAACAAAGTGTACAAATATAAACAATCATCCGTTTTAACCCTGGAAAGTTATGAAATGCAGATGAATGCATCACCATTACTATTTTTTTGAACTGAGTTGTACTAGCAGCAGCAGAAGTTATATTTTATCCAACCAGTGTCTGCCTCTTGTTACACACAGTACTGGAAATAAGGTTCAAATGAATCCATCTCAAAGTAAAACCCAACTTTAAATATCAATCATAAACTCACTTGCAACAAGCTAGTTTAAATAGAATTGCAAAACAATAATTATTATGTTGCAATATATGTATGGATGCTCCATCTGATGCGGTTGTAGTAAGTTCATGCAGAAAAGGAACACTAGGAGTGATGCGACCATTTGACCTTTGTTTCTCCCATTTTTTTCCTTTTAGAGTCGCTAAGACCAAAACAAAGAAAGTCAGGGTTTAATCCCACTTTAATTAATCTGATCATATTATTTCATAACATCACATGATTTGAAAATAAAAAATGGAAAATGAAAACTTTAAAAGTCTTCAATCTGCAATCAAGTCAACTTGTGGATTATTCAGCATTCATAACTTCTCAAAAAGTAAAAAGCAAACTAACTTAATCATATAATTTGGACTTGAGGTAGTAATCTAGAAGTTGTTAATTTATAGTTTTAGAACAAAACTCTCAAACGCAGCATAGCTAATGAATATAAATTCTCAAGAAGTTAAAACGGGAGAATGAAGAGACACATACCAGAAGAATTGGAAGGGCAGTGAATAGGATAATCTCCATCGAAGCAAAAGCATAGAAAGGGCACAGTACCATTTGACCCACAAATTCCCTTAGATTTCTGGCATTCCCTACATGATTCATTAAAATCATATAGCACTTTGAACCCTTTGTCCAAAGCAACTTCAAGCTCCTGGGAATGATCTATGGTATTCTCATGAAGTTCTATTGAAACCGGCAGCTCCATATTATGTCCACAATTCTTCACGTGTTCAGGAAAGAGTGAGTCGTTCTCAGGATAAGCGACAAAGATGAGAGGAATGTAAACAGAGAATGTACTATTAGAAATACATGTGATTCTCATCCCCCCATTTAAATAGTCTCGGGGGCAGTCATAAAATAAAGTCACTCGATCCACTGGAGTATCGTAATGGAAGAGACTGGACCGGATATCAATAGAACTGTTCCTTGTGTGGCCAAAACACTTGTTGTAGTCTGCAGGAATAAGATTCACGTGGTTTGTGGAATGGTCAATGTGTGTCACATTGAAACTCTGTGTATTGATTTGGATGGAAGGGAACTCATGGTCATCTGTGGGACACTGGAGCATAAACTCATTCACAGAGTTGCCACAGTAACTAGCTTGGCCTTGAGACCAAAAGGGATAACTTATATTCCCTACATTCCCACATGGCATTGGTTGGCACTCCCTGAACTTCTTGTCTGGTTGAGAGAGGGAAATTGGGGGAGAGGAAACCAAGAAGAAGAAGAAGATGATGAACATATAGGCCTCCATTCTAAGGATTCACTTGCAGCTTAGGTGTTATGATAGGAAACAGAAACAGTCAGCCTATGGTGGAGAATCAAAGCCGGTGTTTCACAAACAGAACAAGACAGAAAATGGCCTCTAAGACAGCAACATCTCTGGCACTTTCAATATAAGAGAGGTGTGGTTCGGCTTCAAACACACTTTCCTTCTGCATAAAATCAGTAAATCAGATTAGACATAGGTGATCAGGAAAAAAAAAAGCAGATCCAGCAGCAATATACTTCCTAAATCAGTTTTGCATTGATCAGGAAAAAAAAAAGCAGATCCTGCCACTATATACTACCTAAATTTCTTTAGTTGTTTTTTTTTTCCTTGTTCTGTTTGCAAACAAAACAAGGCAAAAATAAAAGGTGCTTGATGGCAGATACAACATAATAATTATGGATGCTCGTGGTCACATCCTGGTCAAAGCTCGTGGTCAATTAAACATCTTGTTCTGCCTTTGATCTACAGTTATCTCCCTAATTTAACCTTCCTAGCATAATTTGCAACCACGGAAAAACAATGGAGGGTATCTTGAGCATAAAGGTGCTTGATGGCAGATACAACCATGAAAGTCTAATTGACAAACTACTCAGAGCACCTAAAAATGCAAAACACTTAAGCAACAATGCAGAACATGAAACTTTTTTAATTAAGCTCAGCAGACCAGAATGTTGCATCGTTCATCCAATCACCAAATCACAAATCAATAACTTTTTTTTTTGTTCAAAACAAATCAATAACTTCAGCACCAATAAAATATAAAAGGAAATGACATTTATACATTCTAGAAAGCAAGCCCAATTACAAGGAATATGAAAAAGGAAAAGGAGAGAATGAGAGAGTAGACAGATAGACAGACAGACAAAAGACAAGAGATAAGGAACATAAAGTGGAATAATAAAGAATATTATATCATATAGTTGAAAATGCCAAAATGCTAAACACTTCTAGACCACATTCCTAATTGCATCACAGCATAATCCTACACTCTCAAGCCTATAATATAACCCCAGAATATTCAAAAAACAAGACAACCCAGAAATGATGTTTCAAAAAAAGATCTAGGGCAAACCCAGAAGAAAAAAACCCAAAAAAAAATTAACTTTAGATAAACAAACAAAACACACGCTTACCCATCAGCTAAAAAGCACGCATGAACTAATTAACAGAATGGTAATGCCTTTCAGTTAATATATTTAACAAAAAGTAACTATTATAATGACACACAAAGTTAGTAAGAAGAAGATTCATTACCTACAATGACTATCTTCACTCCTTTTGAAAGTCCCCCCGATCCGATCCGACAATAACTAACAGAGAAATCAGAAAGAGGTTAAATATTTTGTAGCCTCAGGACTAGAAAGTTATGAAATATTATTGTGATTGATGAAAATATAGAAAGATTAGTAAAAAGAAGGCAATACATACATAGATGACAAATTCAGGACTTCAAATGAACATAAATCCAAAGCAAAGAACGTGGGAAAATGAATGTAATCAGGTTTTGGGAGTAGAAGAAGGCTTAGTATGTATGTATATGTGGGTGTAATCAGAGAATAATAGGATGCGAAGAAAAAGGTACAGTGGAGGACGAAGAAAATGAATTTAAATAGAAAAGTTACAGAGGACGCCAAGGAGAAGGAAATGTGAAGAGACTACTAAAAGCAAAACCCAGAAATGAAATGGGGAGAGCATCAGAGTAGAGCATCAGAGAAAACGAGTGAAATGCCAAAAGTAGAAAACAAAAGACCCATTGTTCATATTATTCAAAGCACTTTGACTAAACATTTCTATAAGAGAACACTACTCATTTATGGAAAGTTGAAAATTTTCAACCCAACTTAATTAAATGAAGCAAGTTCAGCTGAGGTGATTAAATGAAGAAGGGAAGCTATGGGGAAGAAGATGAACAATGACGTCTGATATTTTGAATATTTCCCAAAATGGACGTTTACGTGTTGTGGAGAAGTAAGATCACAGCTGCTTCGCTGCATGCATGTAATAAATGGTCCTAAATTATATTTCTCATTGATTAATTCAACCCTATTTTGATAGGGTTAATGAAATTTGTTCTAATTTTAAATCAGGTCCCCTTTTTTGGTATTTTATATTGTAGAATGCTAATAATTGAAGCCTATAAATATGAAATTCATATTATCATGAAAAATGTTTTTTGAATTATTTATATAAATTATAAAATATTTATTATTTATTATTCTAAATTTTAAATCATAAATTATTTACATAAAACAGTTTTTCTCAAAATTTATTAATTCAGATTTATCATTATTTTTTGATTTGAAATTCATTTGATAAATTAAATACTATAGGGACTCATTAAAAATTGATTATACTTAATGGAATTCCATATTAATTATCCCATTTATTAGATACCACGTGAACCACTTACCAAGATATCTGCGCGCTCGTAGACAGACACATATAAATATTAGCTAGTAGAAGCTCATTTATAAAAAAAATTGTAGTAGTTCATAACTGTGATGTAATGAATATCGAGCGAACCAGTAATCAATATATATACTATTGAGATAGTCTTTCTATATTATTTGACATGTATCAAGTTATTACTCCTAATATATTTTACAATAAGTTTCGATGGAAAGAAGAGCCAAGAAGATATGAAATGAAACAATATATAAAAGAATAAGAGTAGTTCTTTTGTTTTTTCCTAAGTGACTTATCAAACAAGATTTCTCTGTGCCTGTTTTCAGGGGTATAACACAGAGAGAAGAAAGAGCATAAAAAAGAATTAAAGAAAAGAGAAAAGAAAGAATTGACTTAATCAGACTCCACAAGTTACAGCGTTCATATATAGAAGGTGGGAGGAAACGTGGGATAGAAAAAAGAGTAAAAGATAATAATACATCCACCAACACGCAATATAATTGGCTTAATCAGACTCCAATATTCCCAGAAATAAACAAAGGAATGTTCAAAATTGGGAACCAAAATGATCGATCTTAATCTCTTTCACCAAAAATAATTAAAACCCACGGTCCCAAGTTATCAATATCTTGTTAAAGCAAATCCCAAAAGGCCAACATACCAAGTAGGCTAAAGTCAATTCCTTGGGTCAAAATCGAAATACCCAAAAAAAAAAGAGATGATAAAAAAAATCAAAATTTTCCCTCACGTCACCTGAAGAACAAAAACTAGGGGACATCTACAAAATCGAAATTCCTCGTGGTATATAATATACTACCTCCGGTCTTAAATATAAGATCTAATTGACTTTTTTTCGGAGATGTTAAGGTTGCGAAATAGGCTATTAAATCATGACATATTGGATTTATTTTTAGATTATTCATTAGTTTATAGTTAAAATAAACTAGTCTAAGGGAAAAAATTAGGTAAATCAATTTATAATTAACTTATTTTGTTTTTTATAGGATTTTCCAAAAAAGTCAACTAGGTCTTATATTTAGGACCGGAGGGAGTATATATTTTGGTCACTTTTTTATTTATTAGCAAGCTCTTTGTTACCCTGTTTGCGTGGATCTAATTTTCTATCATGAAAGTGGTAAAAGAAATACCTACACCTTCAATTTCTGGTAGTGATGCAAACAAAAATGATTATAGTAAATGAATATATTTGATAATAAAAAAGTAGTCTTTTTTTAAATTTCTTCATCTGGTATTCTGAATCTGCCTCCTTTTAACTTGGAGGATTTATCGGGGATTCAGACTAATCTGGATAGAGGCGGGTAGGACCACAAGGGCGGCAAAGCTCTCCCACCAAGTATTTAACACTGCTGCGTTCCCAGAGCTCAAACTCGAGACCTCTGGTTAAGCTGGTACAACCCCATGCCAGTTTAACCAAGTATATGAATAAATATAATTAAATATAGTAAATATCCAAACAAGGAAAAATTGAGAGATTTTTTTATATAAAACAAGTAAAAAGAGAAAAGAAAAATCAATTAATACACACACAAGGGCTAATATATATAACAGTTTAAAAATAAAAGCAACAGCTAATATAATGGAGATAAAACGCACACGCAACGGCTATATCTAGCTCGCACACAAGAGGCCGGTTCTTAAGTATTTTAATTATAAAAAAAATCTACCTCTTGTCTTTGAGATATAATCCATATATACATGAAAAGCAGTGATAGGTAAAATAAAACAAAATAGTGAAAGAGACTTAAAAGGAAAAGGAAACGAGAAAAAGAATTAATCAAATAATTGTATGTGAAATACTAAACATAAACTATTATAAAGAAATCTAGGATGGGATGTGTCACTGCCCCTTATGCCTGCCGTTGTTGATTGCTTTATTTAATAAAGGTTTGAAGTTTAATTAAATATAGCAGTCAATAAATGTTACATTGATGAAGGGATTCAGAAAATGCCCATATGGCTCTCTTACATCGACGAGATCGATCTGGGAAGGATTGAGCCTCTCACGCAACTTCTCAAGTGCTTTGATTTCACGAAATGAAGTAAAATGAGAGAGCGAGCAGGTTCATCCATGTGTGTATTATTAGAGGTGACAACATCATCAATAAATTGTTCACAAAAATGGCTGGGTTGTTGTGATGTGAATGGTCACTGTTCAAGTAAAGTGGCACTCCCAGAATAGTATGTAAGGATTATGGCCATAACTCGTAGCAAAAACAAAATCATTAATCAACCTTGAAATGCAAACCTTTGAACTGGTAAAGGGAGAAAAACTTATAACAATAGGAAAAATAGAAATCATAGGCCACATGTGTAGTTTAGGGAAGTCAATTCTTAAGAATATTACTCCCTCCGTTCCTAAATATAGAACCTAGATGACTTTTTTTGGGGAGATTAAGGAAGGGTTAATTTTAGATTTCTTTCCAATAATACCCTCCTTAATTAGTTTAATTACTTCATTACCCTTCCTCTCTCAAAATTTCCCTCGAGCTTCATTTTCATCCATCCTTGAACTTCATTTTCATCCATCGCAGAGAGATCAACTTGCTTCATTTTCATCCATCGCGAGACATCAACTTCTTCCTTCTTCAACGATTTCAATCGATTTCACTGATTTCCAACGATTTCATCAACTTCTTCCTTCTTCAACGATTTCAATCGATTTCACCGATTTCCAACGATTTCATCAACTTCTTCCTTCTTCAACGATTTCCAACGATTTCAATCGATGATTTCAGCTTCGTCCATATGAGGATTTTAACTGCTTTAATGGAGTAATCTTGTTCACCTTCTTGCGTGGAGATCGATCGATTTCAGCTTCGTCCATATGAGGATTTAACGCAAATCGGACTTGGAAAAGAAGAATTAGGTCAGTTTGTTTTGTTTGTTTAGAATGTTGATTCCATTCTTGTATATTGAGGTTTATTTTCTGAGCTTAACATTCGCATAGTAAGAGATTACCTAATTTTGTGATCATGAGATAATATTGCTCCTACTAATTTTTTTGATCTTTTACTTTGACTTATTGTGATCAAAGTGATGAACTGTGTTTTTTGATTCATATTTCTTCTAAGATTATGAGTTTGGTCATAGTTTCAAGCATGCACCTCTGAGGTAGGAGATTTATAAACTCCAAGAGCAAACATATTAGATTATGGTTTGTTCTCCAGCAAACTCGTACAACAAGAATAAGTCTGAGATGCTTTTTTGTTTCCTTTTTAATTGCCTGAGATGTTTTTTTTTGGATGATAGCAAGCCAGAGAGCATGTTGTTTCTAGTTCATTGATGCTTGAAATAATTATTGTTGTTCAGTACACTTTGAAAGTCCGGTTTGCTTCTCATGTTTAAGGGTCCATTCGAGAGCATGTTGTTTCTAGCAAATTCGGAATTGTTGCAAAGTGAAATTGGTGAGCATGTCGAGTCTTAATAATAAGTCCCATGTTTAAGGGTCCATTTGAGAGTTCTAATTGGTTTGAGATGTTGTTGGAATTTTAATGTTAGGTACGAGTTAATAGAAATTGATTGCTTTAAGGCTGTTGAATGCTTTGAGAAACGTTCAATAGATAGAAAGGATAATTTGACTCTAATTGTCCAGGCGCAATTGTCTAATTTTACTCTGAGAATAACCCTTTTCTTGTGTTTGTATGCTTCATTTGCTAGTTTAAGGCACTAAATGGTTATAAGAGTACGCTTAATGAGGATGGGAAAGTGCATGTTATTTGGTTTAGAAGGGGGCTAACAGACTAGCCGATAGCTTGGCTAGAAGGTTATGCAAGTAGGCTCTGGCATGGTGAATTTTATTGAGGTTCTTGGGTCAATAGCTATTATGGCAGTGCATGAGCAGCTATGGGGCCTTGCCTTTAAGCAGTAGCTCTGAGCTTTTGTAATAAAAAAGCTTTGGTTGTGTGATACAACCATTTTTACCTTGTCTTTTTTTTCCTGTCGTTTTGTTGCTTATGAAGGTTTTTGGGATTTGAGATTATCCATGTATAATTGATAGAAACTTTGTTATTGATTTTTTGGCTTTTGACATTTATGTCAACAGAGTTTGCTACTTCTACTGTTTTCATTATATGCTATTAGTTCTGCTACCATTAGTTACTTGCTAATCATTGAACCTGTTTCCCATTTTCTCTTTTCTATTATTCTAGGTCCTGCAGAATATTGGACATTGTCAAACCAATGTTTGATTGAAAATATTGTTTGTTTGAAACAAGAAGGTTTTCTGTGTTGAATTCAGTCCACGCGAACCATGAAACTAGGTAATAAACTGTCCTTTCTGATTTCTGCAATTAATTCTGTTACTAACTTCATCTGCCATATGTAAACTCATTAAATTGACTGTTATATGAAATATATATTGTATTGCACTTTCTGAGAAAACTCAGTTAGTTTTATACTATGAATATATATTGTTAGTTCTTTGATTTTCACTTTCTGAGACTGCAGGTGTCCTTGCTCCTGAGGCTTTGATGGATTTTGGTGGTGGAGAAATTGATGTAAGAGAAGATCATGATGTTGATAGAGATTGTTCCAGTGGTAATAGTGATGAAGAAATGCTAATTCTGTTGAACACTTGATTATTTTAGTATGAGAGCTAATTATGTCATTCATATGTTTATTTTCAGGTGAGGTTCTTCTAGACCTGAACTTATTGCCCAGTAATTACTTTCAAGAAGAGGAAGTCTATTCTATGGAAATTTCAGACAGTGAACGTGATGGTAATCATTTTTTTCATCAGTATGCTTTAATGCTTTAAGTCACTAAAATATTGTGTTTTCCTTCCTTATTTGCTGGAAAAAAATTAACAGATCTGGTTTATGAACTAGAAGGGACATTTAATTAGGAAGTACTTGTTGTAGAATATTTCATTTTCATTTGAGTTTTTTTGATTCAATTCTGTTACTGATTGATGAATGTTAGGACTTGATATGATATGATGGTAGATAGAATTATTGGATTCACCTAGGAATGTTCAGTATGAGATGTTACATGGAGAATTTACTAACTGTGAGCTGTGTATTTTATTTACATTCTGCACTGTTACTAGGATCTTCGATTACAAATGAAAAATGCCAAAAGCGTACTTTCTTGTCTAATGAAGCTCGTGAAGCTATCTATCATCTTTTGTTGCCGTATATTCGAAATGGGAGATTAAGAAGAGGGGCTATAAAAGAGGTTGCATCAATGTTTTCAGTGTCTGATAGTGTCATTAAACGCATTTGGAAAAAAATCCAGGTTGGGGATGAAGTGTGTCATAAAAGAACAATAAATTCTGGGCGCAAGAAGGTTGAACTTGACCTTGATAAGTTTTCTCAAATTCCTTTTGCTAGGAGAACTACTCTCAGAGACTTATCGTTTGCTTTGGATATAAATAAGACCTCCCTTTTTAGGCTTAAAAAAGACGGAGCGATCAAGCGTCGCTCAAATTCTATTAAGCCGTTTTTAAAGGAAGAGAATATGGTCACCCGATTACAGTTTTGCTTAAGCATGATTCAAAGTGATTCAACGCTAGAAGATACTATGTCATTCAAAAGTAGGCACAACATAGTGCACATTGATGAGAAATGGTTTTATATGACTAAAAAGTCAAGCAACTATTACATGCTACCAGAGGAGGAAGAACCATCGCGGACTACTCAAAACAAAAATTTTATTGGAAAGGTGATGTTCTTAGTTGCTGTTGCTCGCCCTAGGTTTGATTCAGAAGGTAATGAAACCTTCTCCGGGAAAATCGGGGTTTTCCCTTTGATTACCCAAGAGCCAGCAAAGAGGAACAGTATCAATAGACCCACCGGCACACTTGTCACCAAACCTATAGTGTCAGTTACCAAAGAAGTCAGTAGAAGATTTTTGATTGAACATGTTCTCCCGGCTATCAAAGAAAAATGGCCTAGGGATTCAATAGGAGAACCCATATACATTCAGCAAGACATTGCAAGGTGTCATATTGATACTGATGATGAGGAATTTTGTCGACAAGCAAGAGAAGATGGGTTTTGTATCCAAATGATGAACCAGCCCCCGAATTCTCCAGACCTAAATGTTCTTGATCTTGGTTTTTTCAATGGATTACAAGCTTTGCAGTACAAGGAAGCTCCAAAAACAACCGATGATTTGATTGCTGCTGTGGTTAATTCATTTGAATCATTTTCTTCTGTTAAATCTAACAGAATATTTTTAACACTACAATCTTGTATGGTAGAAATAATGAAGAAGAAGGGTTCGAATAAGTATGATCTTCCTCATATAAGGAAAGAACTTTTGGAAAAAAAAGGTTCACTGCCTCATCAAATCAAGTGTGACTCACAATTAGTGCAAGAAGTATTGGATTATTTGAGGTAACTTTATCTACTGTTCTATTCCACATTCATTACTTCCATTAATATCTTTATAAGTATTCTATAATAAAAAAGGTTCATTGCCTCATCAAATCAAGATTTGTCATGAAGTTGATTTTGTATTATATAGCTCTTGTTTATATGACTTCCTATTGTATGTTTATCTTGCTTTGAAATTAGATGAGCAATACCATTGAGCATTACTCTTTTTGCAGCATGTGTCAATCTGGTTTATGAGTGTGTTATATCTTCAAATTCTCTAGGTTTCCAAGCTCATATGGAATGTCAATCTCATGTGACTACCCTTGCATATGCTGTAAATGATAATTGTTGAAATATGGTGACTTTTTTTGATTTTGTTCATTCATGGGTTTCTTGTATTTTCTTTTGCTCTATGTAGGTTCTATCTCTATCACTCTATCTCCCCTTTTTGTTACTCATGTAAAGTTTGTTACTTTCATGTCTTTGTGTGTGTTGTGCTTTGATAATGATATTGGTTTGTCATGGTGGAGTTTAGATTGATGTTGTTTTAGGGTTTTGGTGATGTGTTGCGAGTAACTGAGTTTGGAATTGTTATTTCTTTATGCCGTTTACTTGATTTGACTACTTGGTAGTATGGAATAGAAAGTTAGAATAGAATGCTTGATTAGGTTTGCTCTGATGAATTGTGGTTATCTCAATGAATTGGTCAATTTATTGTCTTTTGAGAAAAGGTTTTGACTCTTTAGTCAAATTCTGGTCATGATTGGTTCTTAACTTAACTTCTCATGTATGAGCAGCTGACCTTTAATGGTCTAGGTAGTTCAATCCTGCAATGTTTCTAGTGTAATGGTTTTATGTGTGTAGAATAGATCATTTGTCGAGTTATAGGATTAGATTAACTTTAAGCTTTGTCTGATTTATTATTTTTTGTTTTGCATTAAACTGTTTCTTGCACCAGAACATTATTTGTCAGTGTTAGTTTTTGTGTCTTGCTATCAATGATAGGCAATACCATAGTTCATTATATTGAACAATGAACATCTCCGTGCATGGAAATTTAATGGGAATCGGCAGTTTCGTTTGAACTGCTTTTGTTTAAGTTAACTTTCACTATGTCACTTAGTGAAATCATCCCTTTGCTCTTGCTGTTGTTTGATGACATTGTTGTTGTGGGAGCATTATTCACTGTGGCTTCTCCCTTACTTTGGCTTGAAAAGGTGGAGTTTATTAGTCTGCTCTTTAATTTAATTTTGATGCTGTCATTTGTTCTCTATACTATTTGTGTGGGACTGCGGGTATGCTCAGGTTTTCTCCTTTCTTCTGCTGCATTGCTGTGTAGTATGTCCTCCAAGCTTCTTCCGTTTTCGTATGTTTGTGGCTATAGATTAGGTTTGGTTAGTTACTTTCATCTTCTTTAACCTGCCATAGCTATATTGTATACATCTATATACACTTGTTTATGATTATGTTCTTTAATGCAGGTCATCTTAAGATGGTAACTGGAATATAATGTCTGAGGATGCTAGCCTAATCTATATTGTGATTCAATTCCATATATTGCTCAAAGATTCAGCACTCATGATGCCCTTCATGTATAGCTTTGTGTCATGGCAGAATGTTATCTCTAAACATGGAAAATAGGACTTTCAATTATGTGAAAGATGGGTGATTCATATATAGCTACATGTCTATTCCACATTGTTTTGTAAACATATGATTTTTTAGTACAATGAGATGTTAGTTTGTATAGTAGATGTTTAATAGATTTGAAATGATTTTTTAGTACAATGAGATGTTAGTTTGTATGGTAGATTTTTTTTGACAAAAGTTAGCTTTAATTTTGAGGATACATGAATTATAATTTTAATTTTTCAAGCATAGGTGAAATAATAATTATGGTGATAATAATTTTAAGTGTATTATGTTACATGTATCCCGTTAATAAAAAATGTTGGGTGTATTATGTTGATTAAAAAAGCTAGGTGTATTCAATTAAGCATTACATAAGAGTAAAATTATTTACTTATCCTGAAAAAAGAAAGATTTGTATTGCTAATTTGTTTGGTCATTTTCGGTGAAACAATAATTATGGTGATAGATAATTAGATAAAACACTTTTTGAAAAAAAAAATACTAACATTGAATTTGATGTGTAAGTAATAGTTAACGTTGTATGTGTTATAAGATTAATTATATTTGAGGAAATAGTAATAGGGGTAATTTAGGAAAAATAATAAGATTACTTAAAATTATTGGGATATGAAATAAGTGAATTGATGCACATGTGATATAATGAGGTGCAAAAGTTTCAATTTTTAACTTTTTATTGTGTTTATTTATTAATTAAGGAGTTGTTAAGAAGAAGAAGGGTAATTTAGGAAAAATGTGGCCAAAAATGTATCTAGGTCTTATATTTAGGAACAAAATAAACTCTCTATCTAGGTCCTATATTTAGGAACGGAGGGAAATGCAAACCTTTGAACTGGTAAAGGGAGAAAAACTTATAACAATAGGAAAAATAGAAATCATAGGCCACATGTGTAGTTTAGGGAAGTCAATTCTTAAGAATATTAATTTACAGTATGTTCAAATAGTAACTCCTATAAGTATTTTAAAAGAATTAGAAATAGTGTTTGTAAAATTTTACACATAATTTATAAGACGTATTAGTATTAGTTTACTATGTAGGTAGTTTTGGAGGGTCTTCCCCTCTTAAGCTATGAAAATTCTAATTAAATCATAAATTGCTTTAAGAACGAGATACTCAAATATGTCATATTATCAAAATATTGTTGAATAAAATCAATATTTTAATTAAACAAGTTTTAAGATTATGGCAGATAACTAAAATCAACCAGTTCAAAAATATGGCCTTATTAGATAAATGTTGAAATTATAAGCACAAATTATCAGATTTAAGTAACTTAGATAGATCTATATGGGATTCGATCTCTCAAGATAGAGTTTTTGCATCGAAAAGTAAATATATAGTTTTATATTTATTTTACTCATTATAGTTGTGTGATGATGTTATCTTTTCAAAAGTTTAATACTCTCATCAATCCTAAACATAGGACATATTCAACTAAATTAATAATATTAATTATGGTCGTTGGCAGATTATAATTTTTCTGGAACACCTTGTCCGTACTCTCTTACTATCTCCCTAATTTTTTACATGATTATTGGAAAAACTCTAGTAAGGACAATTTAAGAGGAAACTAACAAAATTCAGTTCAAAAAATCTTAAAATTAGGAACAAAACTAACTCCTCCAACAAATTAAAGGAGTAAAATATTAAGTTAATAATTATTTGTTACCTTTTGATTATATGTTTTTATTCAATGAGGACATACTCCATCTAATCCTAAATTTAAGATGTAAAATAGTAAATCTTTTTGCCCATGATATAAGAGGTAAAACGAAAAAGTCAGAATAATGAATGTATGTTAATCTTTGTATATTGTTAAATGCAAGGAATAGATAGAACATTTGTAAAATAAAGTAATCTAAAATGTATTTATTAATATATGTAAACAGAATTTCATAAAATCAAAATGATAGTAAAACTTAAAATGGTTCTTAATAATAGAAGTATGAAGTAAAGCTAAATATATGCTCAAAAAAGTAAAGCTAAATACAAAAATATAAAGTAGAGCTAAATACAAAAATCATTAAACCTACCCATTATAAATTATTCATACATGTTTATTAGACGGTTTAACATTTTATGATTCTATCCACTTGAATATCAAAAACAAGAATTTTATATACCCTTAGAGTGATTAGCCTGCTAAATCCCGAGCTTAATTGGTCTTCCAATAATCACTATTTCCCTAAACATACAAAAACTTTGCAAGGACATTTGATGCGTGACGTTTCAAATAAGATTATGTAGGAAATTGACCATATGCCGTAAACAGTCAAATTAAGTCCCAATATACGTCCATTAAAAATTACTTGCACACACGCTATAGTTATCTTAAAAGAACGATTTTAAAATTACACAAACTTCTGCGTCAACTTTTTTTATTTATTATATAAATGATGGGCTGCCAACTATATGTCTAGGTATCTCCCCCACCATCAACCTTTTTCCACCCTCGCAAGTCACCCCTGCACTATCCCCTTTTTATTTGAATACATTGATTCATTTTAAAATGTAGAATATAATAATTTGTTTTGATAATTTATTAAATTACTTTATTTATATGTTACCTAAATATAATTGCAACGGGTTTGGGTTGCCAAAGTAACGACTTGTAATCCTGAGGCTAATGAAGCTGCTGACTTGTTTGCAAAAACTGCGTTGGGCATACCAAGAGAATGTACAGGTTTTCATTACTCACAAGAATACGTCTCACTCTTCCAAGTGCTTAAACCGTGACCTTATTGGTTTGATATTCAAAACGTTGAAATCATATAGAAGGTTTCCTTTAAGCTAACCTGGAAGGATCTTTCCTTTGTTGCGCAAAAAAAAAAAAACGAAAAAAAAAAACGGAAGAATCCTTTAAATACAAAGTAGCACTATTAAGCACTGGCTTTGAGTAGAAGGGAATATGTACTTTTTTTACATGTACCCATATAGGTACTTAAAACATTCAAAAACGTGTTGAAATACTTTCTTGGGTAAAGACCCTAATTTGCCTTTCAAGTAACCACCCTGGAGCACTTGGCACTCTAAATTAACAACAGACTCTAATTTGCCCTTCAAGTAATTAAAGTGGTCAAATTTTACCCTCACTTGATAATCAATGACTTTTGACCGTTTAAAAATTTCGCAAAACTGCATATTGACCCTATATTTTTTCATATTCAAATTTTTGTCCCTCTACTTTTTTCAATTTTCGTTTTAGTCCATGTAGTCTAAAAAAGATGTTTTGGTCCCTCAAGTTTGATTATGTTAACACAGTTAGTCCCTATAGTTTGATAAAGACCTAAATATGAGTTAACGTTGTTAAATATGCTGACATGTCACTAACATTGTTAATTATGATGACATGACTAGATAACTAGGAAATTGATGTGGTCAAATGAAATATACATTTTAAATTTTAAAATAGTTAAAACATTGAAAAATTAAAGAAACTCTCACCCCACGCCACATCAATATTTTAAAATATTTTAACTTTTTAAAAATTCAAAATTTACATTTTATTTGCCTATTTCAATCTCCTAGTCATCTAGCCATGTCATTATAATTAACACAGTTGACGACATGTCAACTTATTTAACTCATTAACCCATATTCAGGTCCTTATTAAACTGTAGGAATTAACTGTGCTAACGGGATCAAATTTGAGAGACCGAAACATCTTTTTAGACTACAGGGATTAAAACGAAAATTAAAAAAAACTATAGGACAAAAATATAAATAAGAAAAAAATATTTTGCGAAGTTTTTTAACGGTCAAACGTCATTGACTGTCAAGTGAAGGTAAAATTGGACCACTTTGGTTACTCAAATGGCAAATTAGATTGTTAATTTAGGGTGCTCAGTGGTCCACAGTGGTTACTTGAAGGGCAAATTAGAATCATTTCCCTAGTTTCTTTGCTGTTTTCTTTTCTTATAAAGAAAATTTGTTAGGGACACTTCATACAATTGTGGACAATTGTATTGTCATCTGTAACATCCTAAATTTATAATTCTACAACAAATTAATAGATGTGTGAAATTTAAGGAAAGGAAAATAATAAGTTACTTATTGTCATATATAAATTGAATATTAAAAAGTCTTACAAATTATTTGAATTTAAAAATTCAACTTGTTTTTTTTAGGAAATTTGTTAAGATTAAGAAAGAAATTGATTGGGCATCAATTTAAATTTAAGGATGTTTATGAACATAATATTAAGAGATTGTTTTAGGAAATTTTATTTTGAATGTTGGAAAATCGTGAACTTTTAATTAAAATAAATTAGAATGGTTAGGTAACTTTTGCATGTACCATATAATAATAGTAGTGGTATGGGACACTGTAATATAGTTTATTTATAACCATATGATTATTGTAAGTGATTTAAATTATTTTTTATTTTATTTTCTAAATAAAAAGGTCAAGGAAATAAATCTCCCTCTATTTAATAATATATGCTAAAATTATGGGGCCTTTTTTAGTAATTAACTTGTACGTTCTAAAACCCTAATATCTTATTACTCATAACCTAATTCATTTTCTGGTATACAAAAGTCCCCCAAAATTGATGTTATCATTTTCATATTTAGCTTCCTTTTCTATTTGATAAAGCACTAAACTTGACTTAATGGGCTTGTTTTCTAATTTACTTGTTGGCCATCAACCCTAATTTCAACCATATATATAAGTCACCTTTCTCCCTTACTTGACACGCAGCCCCCACACACACTTCTCTTCACTGTTATTCAACTTCTTCCTCTCCTTTTCTCTTTCTCATTTCAGCCGCACTCACAACAACATCAAAAGCAAAAAAAAAAAAAATGTTCCTTCTTCCTCACCAACTTCTCTTTTCCTCACAAATCAAAAGCTTCCTCTTCATGCCAAATCCTTCTCTAATCTCTCAAAACCAGATTCCTCACTCCCATCATTATATTCCCTCTCAACTCCATAGTCTTTAATCTCTCCCTTTCCCGATGACTTCACCATGGCCGACGGCGACGGCGAAGGAAGCGTTTCCGGCGAACTCGAGCGTCTTATTTCTCGTCCTCTGCTTCTTTGCCACTTCCAGTGACGATTCTGGCGTTTTTTTTTATCTTCCATGGAGCCTGAAACTCTATTGGCTTGGGGTGAGTTTTCTGTTTTAGATATCTATTCTTATTCCTGCGATTCTGAGAGAGAGTGTGGGAGGGATCTAAAATGAGTTACTTCATTCTAATGATTCCTTAAGGATTCTGGGTTTAAAACTTTGGATTGGGTTGTGTAGTATTATTACAAATATAAGGAAAATAGTAATGCATGCTTGTTTGTTTTAGTTGGATTATTTTGGGCTTTATTTTCATTCCTGCCGTGTTCTGCAAATCCTATTAAACTGGTTTGAGAATTCCTGGACTAAAAACCTTAAGTTAGTTGGCATATGAGTTCATTAGAGTGGGAATTCAGTCTTGTGTGTTCAAAGTGCTGTTTGGGTTTATGGCTCCACAAAATCTTTTCTTCCCCTATTGTTCACCGATTGGGTTTTTTTTAGTTTTAATGTTCAAAGACTAAACTAATTTGGAATATTGCTTAATGAATGTTGATAATTGGGCTGATAACAATTGGATTGTTTTTTTTTGGACTTGATAATTTGAGAAGAATTAGTGAAGTTTAATTATGTTCTTGCATGCTCATTTTTAATGAAATAAGGAAATTTGGGATTTAGTTCTCCTTGTTTGGTGGTAGCCGATTTTATGTGACTGAATATATCACTACGGTTGGAAAGAAACATTTTTTTTATTAGTGCCAAATAATATGGAATAGGAATAGTAAAAAGTAGAAGTGGTGGTAATCTCTCCTTTAGCTATGCTCACTTCAGTTTGGCATTTTGATTCTTTGTTAAATAAGGAAGTGTTGAGAATTTTTAGAATATGTGCAAATTTATAGTGATAATAATGGTTTTGAATGATGAAAATGTGGAATAATAGTTTTGGGTATCTATCTTAGAAGTTTCGCAAGAGGAAGATAAATTTGTGATAAACCTATATGTGATTCACAATAAAATGGTATTTGTTTTCTTCTCTGGCCAAGTGAATTTGGGATGAGACAAAAATGTATTTGAATAGAATGTTGTTTCATTATGTGTTAAGGTTTGAAGGATGAATTGTTAAGATTATGATTAGTTGGTAACTTGTTGTTTAATTGGGATTGAAGTTATAATCTTTCTTGGGCTGCATTTGTTTTTCTTGCCTGGTATTTGTATGGTTCTGTTTTGATCAAATGAGGGTTTTAAAAAAAAAATCAGAATCTGTTGTCATGGTGTAATGGTGATATGGTGAACAAAGGAGGATAATCATTCAAGCATTATTAGTATAATAAATGTGTAGGAAACTATGACTTGTCACTTGAATTTTTACTCTTGCATGGTAACATAATACTATGTTTTGATTAGCAAGGTGTTACCTCTTTGGAAAGCTTTTATACGTAAGGGAACAAATTAGACATTTCTTTGAAGAAGTCATAAATGCATGATTTATAGTTTTGCTATTACCTCTTTTATTAGACTCTGGTATAAATGAGGTTGGGTATGATTCTTTGTATTATTTTGATGTTAGGTGGATTTGTGACTGATTGATACTCAAATACTCTTCTAAAGTGTGAATCTATATGTGTAATGTGGTTATTTGGAAAAGAAAGGAAATTAGGATTTACAAAGTCATGAAAGGATGGGTAGTATTACTAACGAGAGTGACGTGAACTATTATACATAAGAACGGTCGTTTATATTTTTTTATTGTGTGATATGTAATATTAGGAGAATATAGTAGAGAAGTACTTAGGGAAACTACAAGCATTGATAAGTGAAAGCAAGGATGTGCTAAGGGCTGCAGGTAACTACTTAAACTTGTTTGCGTGTGTGTATGTTGGTAAGCATATAGGTTAGTTTATGAATTTACGATGTTTATTATATGCTTTATGAGAATTGATGATTTGTTTGGTGCACACCGGTTAATATGATTATAATAATGTCATTCCAGAATGAGGTTCCCTGTAACCCCCAGGGACTAAAATGAATAAGACACAATATTGTTACATGTTCAGTAGGGTTGTTAGTTCCTTTGAATCAGTTCAAGCGAGGATATATCGATCATCGAGTCGTGAGTCCCTATTGAACTGAGATATTACGGTGTGTTGTGTTTGATTTAATTGTTATTATTGATGTTTTAATTATTATTATTGATGTGTTGAGTTGTGATGTTTTGAGTTGTGATGTGTCCGTATATTTGTGTTGCTGCAATACATGATAGTTGGTAGTTACTTGAAATTAGCATAGATAATATGTTCATGCAACACAACTTGTAGCACACACCACTTTACACATTCTCACACACCACCTTGCGGGCATGCACATGCACGTAGTGCAAAGATGTACGTAAGCGAGTGGTAGTAGTTGTGATTTCTGGGTCTACCCCAATCGTTGATATTACAGGTACTAGATCGGGGCAGGAGTGATGGGAAGGATCTGGAGACTTAGTAACTAAGCGTTATGTTTGCATACTATTTTTTTTATATTTCATTTATTAATTTGTAAACCCTGTGATTCATTTTCTTTGGATTACTGTATGTCTGTGGGTTGGATAACTGTAATTATCTCTTAAACATGTTTGTGTGCTTATTTGTAAATAATTCTGAAAGAATTTAATTAGATCTTATTAGATTTGTTCAAATATCCATGTTAGTCAATTTTTATCTAACATGGATATATTAGATTTGATAATTTTAAATAAACGATTTCCAATTGTTAATTTTATATTTGATTGTAAAATGATTTATTTTAATTTATTTATTTCCAAGTTACGTGAAATCTTTTTCTAATTTATTTGTTACTAAAATTCTTTTTCTATCATGTTTAGCACATTAGCTTATATTTTATGGAAAATAAGAAAAATAAGAAAAATTGTTTTTCTAACTATGTTGGTCATTATTATAACATAAATTCTTTTTCTAACATAGTTAGACTTTAAACTATTTTTATTTAAAGCTACTAACTCGTTTCTTTTGAAAAGTAAGAAAAGTCATTTTCTAACTATGTTAGCTATTATTTTGTTAACTCGATTCTTTTCTAACATATTTAGTAATTATGAAAAAAAAATATAGCGTAAAAATTGTTATAAAGTGTGGTTGTTACATCATCATATTATATTATATTCTTTTTGTCTTAAAATAAGATCAAATTCATTTATTTAAGAAAAATAGAAGTATGTTAGATGCCTTGACATATGACCATATATCCCATATATGGCTATTAAATAAGGATTGTGTATCCGTTTGTCAACATTTTGGGGTGACATTTATCATACACAAAATAGAAGCATTTTGAAATGACATTTGATAGGTTATTTGTTTGAAAAATTAAGAAGGTATTTTTCAAACAATTAATTGCTGAACACCCTAACTTAACTAGAGTCTCAAATTCGAGCTATGGAAATGCAACTTATCCACTAGCCAACACTTACCCTCAGGTAAAGCCCTAATGCAGATCTAGATTAATTCGAACTTGTTGAGGAAGTCTTACTATAAGGGCTAACCTAAAATAGCCGATTCAAAATTTGAAAAAAAAATTGTCATACACCCCCAACATAGGATGTTGAAATATCATTGGACCTAACCTGACGGGTTGGGTGTGAGAGGTAAATACTCTCGTCCCTTAAGCAAGTGGTTTAGAGTTCGATCCCTAACCCTTATGAATGGAGTAAATTCACAGGTCAGCTATGTACCTCTTATATAAGACTTCAGAACAGTGAGAGATTAGTCTCACTTGACACGTGAATGGGGATACCATTGGAAAAAAAAACAATCATTGGACCTTTTAAGGGAAAATGCTTTAAAATATTGATGTTTAAAAGAGTTGTCTCTTCTTTTAAATAAAAAACGTGTATATTTACAAGATAAGTATAACATTAAATTGTTTATGGGGCTGCTTGGGCTTATATTATTCGAGAGGAGCAAAATGAAATTTTCCCTATAGTTAAATTTGTTTTGTTTAATAGTAACTATCTATAGAAGACAAATGACACTAGAAATACATAGAGAAAATAATTTCTTTCACAACAGTCTATATCATGGTTTTGCCATAAATACACCTACCACATGTTTTTTAATTTGGTCAAAATCCATTATCCATTATGTTATATAAAAAGGGAAAACCACAAACAAATACATCCGAATGTCCAAAAAGACAAGTAAGGAACTCAAAATTCCAAAAAGATAAGTAAAAAACTTGAATAATAATTAACAATTGAAACATAGTTATTAACAACTGAAACTTACTACCTCCGGTTCTAAATATAGGACCTAGATGACTTTTTTTGAAGAGGTTAAGGTTGCAAAATAGTCTATTAAATCATGACATATTTGATATATTTTTAGATTATACATTAGTTTATAAGTAAAATAAACTAGTTTAAGGGAAAAAATTAGGTAAATCAATTTATAATTAACTTATTTTTGCTTTTTTTAGGATTTTTCAAAAAAGTCAATTAGGTCTTATATTTAGGACCGGAGGGAGTATCAATTAACAATTAACTGGTTTCTTAATTGTCATTTTTGAATTTAGAGTTCTTTACTTGTCATTTTGGAAGTTTGAGTTCCTTACTTGTCTTTTTAAATATTTGGAGATATTTATTTGTCATTTTCCCTATAAAAAATTTCTATATCAAATGGCCTTTAGGTTACACATTTTCCATGTCATAATAGTTATAGGAAAATGATTAATAAGTCTTTCGGATATCAAGAGGGATGTCATCACCCTATAAAATCAAAACAAAGTAGCCTGATGGGGATTTGAATCCCATATTCTCGTATTACATTAAAGTTTGAAGATGAGGCAAACATATTCATTATTCAACAGTGATAAATTTCTTACTTCATCCTTTTCTATAGCAACCAGTTTTGTTGTTGTTTATATATAAGTCTATCATAAATATATGACTTAGTTGACTTTTTAAAAATCATAAGAAAACTAAATAAGTTATTTATAAATGGGCAAGGTTCAAAAATAGCCTTTGTAAATTTAAAAAAGAGCACCTAAGATTCTGGTAAAATTTAGAGGGCAAAACCGTACATTATAAACTAAAATGGAGCAAATGTAACCTTCTTAAACAAAGGTGTTAAGTTTGACATAGGAATTCTGATGAGACTTATTGACATGACAATATGTGGCATTAGGTGTAAATTTTTTTTACATGGCATAAGTTGAAGGGGCATATTGAGAATCAAAACCAGTCCAACACAACACACAACACATCGAACCCCTTCAGAGATCAAACCAATCCCATTTTGAACCCTAACCTTAAAACCTTCATCGAAATTATTTTTGGGTTTAGGGTTCAGATGATTTTGGGTGGATTTCATATGATTTGGGGAAGATATAAGTTCTAGTCAATTTAGAAACTAACATATAATTTAATACTCCATCCGTTCCTAAATATAGGACCTAGATGACTTTTTTGAAAAATCCTAAAAAAAAGCAAAAAATAAGTTAATTATAAATTGATTTACCTAATTTTTTCTCTTAAACTAGTTTATTTTACCTATAAGTTAATGGATAATCTAAAAAGATATCAAATATGTCATCATTTAATAACCTATTTTGCAACCTTAATCTTTCCAAAAAAAAGTTATCTAGGTCTTATATTTAGGAACGGAGGGAGTACTACATAAAATATATTATAATTAAGTGGTTCATTTATCTTCTTTAATTCTTCAAAAAGACAATAAGATCTTATTTTTGAGTACAAAGAAAATATATTTAATAATAGTATATGTCACGACTAAACATCTTAAAAAGTGATGACTCCCCAATTTTAACTATATTTGATATATATTTTGGGTATATTTGGGGAGTCATTGATGCAAATTGAAGAGATTTGTTAAAGCTTTTAATGTGATATCAAGTTTACTGCATTCATTATGGGATCTTGTGGTTAAAATGGTAATTTTGAATTAAAAAAAAGAAAAGCATTTCAAATAGCCACCACATACATGTTGGTTAGCATTGCTTTTGTTAATATTAATATGAGCAATAGATAATAGATTGTCTAATTTTGGCAGCATGTATCATCAACTCACGTGGGCTTGAATTAAAAAGGAGAAAGAAAAGCAAGGCCCATTGTTGGAGAGAAGCAATTGAAGAAGACCTAAAGATAAAAAGAGAAGAAGGGGGCTGGGGCGTGCGTGGCAGAGAAGGAAGGGTCGGCTGGCTACTGTGCAGAAATTGAATCACCTTATTCAGCCACAAGCCATTGTTTCTCTGCACCAAATCAGCTTCATTCAACATTTTCAACTTCTTCCTCTTCCTCCTCGAGCGACGTGAGCAACAAATTAGAGTGAGGAAGGGGGAGAAGCTCATCAAGAGAAAGAGAAGAAGAGCTTGATTTGAGGCTTGGAGGAGAAAAATGTCTTGCATATTCAAAATCCTTTGGTTTTTTTCTCTCTTTCCCTCTCCTGTCTCTTAATTTCTCTTGTCTAATTATAGATCTTGGTGGTATTTGGATGATTGTTAGTTTTAGTATGAGTAGTTAGTTTATATTCTAGGTTTATTTTGAAGCTTTGAATGAATTGGTGCTTAAATATCATACTCTCTTATTAATTAATGTTTATGATAATTGTGAATTTAACTTGTGCTTTATTTTTAGTAAGTGGTGCGCAACGCTTAGCTTGTTTGTTTAGTTGTGGCTTGGAAGAGCATAGCTAAACAAAGACCTAAGTTAGATTCAAGCTTGTCTTGAAATTAAGCTTGTCTTGAAATTCCAAGGAGGAATGGAGAATTTGTTAGTGAGATAGAGATATGATCTAACCAAATTTTGCAAAATTGAAGTGGGTTGACTATAAAGCTAGTTGGCATAATATGTAGTATGGAAATATGCATGTTAATGTTAGCTAAGGTTTGAGTAAACTCGGAAGAGTTATTCAAATACTTGAGACTTCAAGCATCAACTTAATATTCATTAATTGATGTTAGAAGGGGGTTAATAGAGCATCATGAAGCACAAAGTGGATAAATAAACCTAGATCATTTTCATTGTGTTTGTTTTTAACTTTAGAAATATATCCTCTTATTTTTATTGCAATTCTATCACTTGCTTTTTACCCAAAGTTAATTTCGATCATAATTTATTTAATGAACCTGCTTAAACATAGTCTCTGTTGGAACGACACTCTTACTTTCTTACTATACTACTAAACTTGACCCGTGCTCTTACGGTTGCAATTTTGCAAACAAAAAGCTACTTATAAATTTCTCATAAATAAAGTCTTTGCATGAGTGGCATTTAAACTCATAATTTTTAAATTATGAATTATCACTTTACCAACTATATCAACTTTTGTTGGTTGTTAAAATCATGTTTAAGAATTAAGATCCTACATCTTGAATCTCAAACCTTTTTCACACCGAAAAAGCTCAAGTGCACTGAATTTAGAGATTAACTAGAGGTAGTAAAGACCTCGAAATTGAAAGACAACTTATCTATTAGTCACCTACAACAACAGGTTATTCACATAGGTGAAAATTAAACCCACCACCCTATGATTTTTAATCAACCTCTGTACTAGTTGGACTAACTTTTATTAGCATGTCCAAACTAATTTGAATCATAAAGGCTAACAAGAGAAACTCAATCATTGACCAAACTACATGAATCCTACAAACTGTTGGGCCCAATCTGGATGACTCAATTACCAAACAATAACGATATCCCAATCCACTAATATTTTAACGATAATAAAGTATACATATGATATTCTTCTACACACTTTTGTGATGAAATTGGACTAGGTAAATATGAATTTTAAAGCAATATATATATATATATATATATATATATATATAAGTGTTTTATATTCCTTTTTTATTTAAAAATCTTTCAGCTTTCAATATAATTCTTCTCGTGTCACAAAATTCAAGGGGAAATACTTTTTCTGGTATTGATTCTATTTATCCATTAGATGTATGAATTATCATCAACTTCATGCCATTTCATAGAAGGCTGAATTGGTTGAATTGTAGTCTGGACAGTTTCTCCTGAAATAGTGAAGAACTTTTACATGACAGGGTACTGTTTAAGCAATATGGCAGTGATAACCATGGACTACAGCAATAATGATATCCCATTTGTTTGCTTTGAACATGTGATGGGTAATCTTCGGACATTGAAAACAAAAGGCCAGTTATGATGGGCCCATTAATTGAAGCCCAACAACTATGATGGACGGGAAAGTTAGGGCTTGGGCCCTCTCGTATTCAACAATTATAGCCTCTCCCCTTATTTGATTTCCCAACACTTGAAAAATATGGACATTTTTTTTTTTAAATATGAGATCTGTCAACTAAAAAGTTTCTTCGCTATCCCACAAATTTTTGTTAAGAAAAACTAAACAAGATTGTTGTTTTCCTTCTCGATACATGACAACATTTGTTACACATGAGGAAAGGACCACCAACAATACAAGTTGGACAAGTTCAATTTCGCCATCCCCCCTCATTCCATACAAGTTGGACAATGCCAATTTTTCGCCATTCCAACTTATCTATTAGTCACCTACAACAACAGGTTATTCACATAGGTGAAAATTAAACCTACCACCCTATGATTTTTAATCAACCTCTGTACTAGTTGGACTAACTTTTATTAGCATGTCCAAACTAATTTGAATCATAAAGGCTAACAAGAGAAACTCAATCATTGACCAAACTACATGAATCCTACAAACTGTTGGGCCCAATCTGGATGACTCAATTACCAAACAATAACGATATCCCAATCCAAAGCCCAATTGAAAGGAAACAACAAAAGACTCAAGGCGAGAAAGTTTTAGTGACAAGTGACTGAGTGAGCCATATTTTGTATTTTTCATCATTATAAACGAACAAATGCATTTTTCTTTATGAGGAATAAAGAAACAATCTATGAGATGTCTTGACTTTTGACCATATGACAAATAAATAACGAATAATATATTTATATATATATATATATATATATATATATATATATTTATATATATATATATATATTTATATATATGGTCAATTTTCCGGAAATGAATAGGATGTGGACTTTTATCTAAAAAATTCTGTGTTTTAGAAAAATATTTATATAGTATAGCCTACAAACCACACAGTAGTTTACATGGAAATTAATTTAGCAAAAGAGAGAACCCTTCATTTCTTCCATAAGCTTTCATATAAAAAACACCTGCCCCAATATCTTTCTCCTTTTATTTGGTCATACCCCTTATATAAAAGTCTAGTTTTATGTTTAGATGGTCTCCGGTTGCACATTTATTAAACAATTTAAAGCGTTTAAGTTTCAAGCATAACTATTCTGAAAATAATTAGTCCAAGAATCTCTACTAATCAACAACATCCAGTCATCCACCACCAAGCATTAGCAAGTGTAAAGTATTTGAGACAGGGAGAACGAAACACTATAGCTATAGGCAAATAAAGCTACAGAGCTTATGACATAAAAAAAATGCAGACTTGATGCTACCCAACACCTTATGCACAATAATTCTCAGCTTGTGAGCCGTACGTTTAGATGTGGAACAATCAACACCAGCTTCAGTTTCCTCTTCTGGTTTGATCCAAAGCTTGACTTTTGTGGGCATCCCAAGTTTAAGCTTGACTGTAAAAGAGACAATGCTATTATCAAAATCAGGACTCAGAATTTCATGTCACGGATGTCAACTCAGAATCAAGAATTCTTACAATAGTAAGAGACGATTTTTTGAGCACCAAATGTACAAATGAGTTTGACAACATAACGTTGGACTATCCTTTCTTCAACTTCACTTCCAACGATGTAAACTCCACCATATTATATGACTGCAACTATTTAGATTACCCTATTCCTCCTCCTCTGAACATATCAGCTGTTATGAATTTTAATTGCTCCATACATGGTGATCCTCGCAAAGTATACTTCTTTATCACTACCAACAAGTAGTTCAACCAGAGTGCTTCAAGATGTGGCATTAGTATGACAGTTCCTGTTCTTGGGGAGGCAGCTAGAGTTTTCATGGAGGAAGCCATAGATCTTGTTGATGTTAAAGGTAGAACAAGGCCAGTGTGAAGATTGCAGAAATTCGGGTGGAAGATGTGGGTATAATATTAGCGTTGGTGGATTCACATGGCTTTTGTTTTGTTGATGATTCAGTAAGGGCACCTACACCAGAACCCATATTAAAGGAAGAGACCAAGTTTTCTGGGCTTGTTCATTCCTAGCTTCTAGTCTAAGCTAATTATTAGGTTTTGGGTGTTGCTTTACATGCTGATCCTATTTTGTTTTCTATAGTAGTGTTTCTTTTTTTAACACACATTAGCATTACCCAAGGGGACGGATACAACCTATGACACACCCCCAGGGAATATAGTGCAAATTATTTACTGGTTTAGGATACTGTAATATGCAGATAGAGCCATTGAACACCAGGGAAAAGCTAATTTCTTGGAAGTATGACATTCTATCATCAACCCACCAGAATTTGTAATCACTAAATATTATTCCTAATGAAAAATAAAAATAGATAAATGGTAACAAAATATTCATTCCTACCATCATTAAATCATTCCATCATTAAACTAATACTCACTTCATAAACTAAAAGTTGTATAGAAGAAGGACAGTGTGAAAATTATAGAAATTAAGGTGGAAGATGTGGGTACAATGTTGGTACTTATGGATTCACCTGTTTCTACCCCAAACAAATTAATGATCCAGTAAGGGCACTCATACCCGAACCTAAATAAAGGAACATAATACTATGTCTTATTCATTTTCCCTAATTTGTTTTCAATAATAGCGTTTGATTTTCTTACACATATTAGGTAGCATTTTCCTTTCATAGGGGACGGTTAAAGCCCATGACCCCAAGAGGCAATATATTTGTAATTATTTATTGGTTTAGCAAATCCTATAATCCAAATAGAGTCAAAAGGCACCCAAGAAAAGTAAATTTATTTAGGTATAACATTCTAGTTTTATTCCACCATAAAATGACATTAAAATTTGTAATAACTAAATATTCTTCCTAATAAAATATCACAATAGATAAATGGTAACATAATATTCAAGGATAACATCACTAAATCACTTCATTAAATAGTTAGTAGCACCTAAATTATCATTAGATTTGGAAATATTTTGCTTTCTACAATTCATGCTCAATAAAAAATGAAAATGTTTCAAATAAAAAATCTGGCTGATCCATTAACCTGATGAGTTGTTTGAGTTACTAGGTTTGTGTATTGCTCACTCCTAGCGGGTTAAAGTAGAAATAATCTAAAATCACTTTCAATTAATACATATGAATGCACATATGTGAATTAATTATAACGGTACATGAATTCATAATATTAATTCTCCCAGATTTACCAATAAAACAATAATATTGATCGTACTTACTATACATTGTTAATTGTGGTCCCTCTCAATGGATGCTGCTAGGGTGCGAGGGGAAAACATTCCAAACCTTATCCCGTTATCCTAGTTATATCTAGCAAGTCTGCGAAGACTTACTGAGAAGATGCAAAGCATGCCATTATCATGGTATGAATTTTTCCCATTATTTTTATACATGGCAAAATCCCCATTAGAACCTTCAAAAACTTTAAGATAGTGAACAAAAGAGGGAACAAAAATGTCAAGCTTACCATCACTACTAAACAAAAAATTAACACCTTTTCTTCATCTGGGAATATTGTTTTTTTTTTTTTTTCAGAATTCTTCATTTGGGAATATAAGGCCACACATTTGTGAACTTTCTCCATCCCATCCATTCTATGGGATATGCTCTATGGCTTGCGCTTCTATATATGCACTGTTTGGTTTCAATTTTAAGGGTTCTAAGAAGATATAGTTTGGATTGTGAGTGAGGAGAACCTATTTTCATGGTGGTTGAAATGTTACAGTGTAATATTAATTATTTTCTTTCAACAATTTTTCATTAAAAGTAAATATAAATATTGCATCATGAATGGAATTTAGGTTAAAATAATACTCCCTCCGTTCCTAAATATAAGATCACTTTGAGGGAGTGGATAAGTTTCTAAATATAATATCACTTCCTATTTTATCTCAAGTTTTGCCCAAACTACCCTTATACTCCCTCTTTCATTGAAAACCCCTCCTCCTTTTGAAGTTAAGTAATTGAGGGGATTTTGGGAAGATCATGTAACTTTATTATCTTCCTTAATCTCCCCAAATTAACCAAAGTGATCTTATATTTAGGAACGGAGGGAGTACAATATGTTTAGTGTTTTTATATTGATGTTTCGGGAGAGGGTTGAGGAGATTTATTTTGGAAGGATGAATGGTTAATACTCATAGTAGTTGAAATATTATATGTAATATAAATTATTTTTTCCTAAATTGTTTTCATTATTAGTAATTCTCTCTCTCTCTCTCTCTCTCTCTCTCTCTCTCTCTCTCTCTATATATATATATATATATATATATATATATATATATATATATATATATATATATATATATATTTATATTTATTGCATCATGATTTGGGATTTGGGGTAAAATATGGTGGTTTTTATGTTTTATTCAATTGTGCTATTATATGAATATTCAATTAGTTAGAACTTGCTTTGTACTATTGAGTTCATTCAAATTTTACATGTTATTGAATTAGGTCCTAAATGTAATTACACAGTAATATGCCTTAATGCATTTTATCTCCTATATTTACTATTTTATCAAATTATAATTATCTATCTTGTAAACTAATATATAATTAAATGTAAATCAGGAAAATTTTGAGAATATTATATCATATATGTTATGATTGATTATTTATATAATTTCCTTTATATTTCAAAGTTAATTTAATAACTCTTATATTTAATAAGAACTAAAGGGAGTAATAATAGTATGGTTTACAGATCTATGGTGATATCAGATGTTAGTATGTGTTTATACATGTAGTGAAAATCTGTCAATTGTCAAACAATATGAATTTTTGGAGTGTAGTGAAAATCTGTGTGGTTAAGACATAAAATTCAAGAAAATAACATGGGAGGGATGTGCACGGTTTTAGTTGAAAAAAAAATCCATAAACTATGGATTAAAATGATGGAAACAGAGAAGGAAGAGAGAAAAGAAAAGGCAAAAGTTGAGAGAATGATGGAGAGATTAAATGTAGGGAGAAGGAAAATTGAAATTAAAAATGAAACACAAAACCCAATAAAAATAGGATGCAGTTTATAAGAGAAAAAATATATCTATGTCAAGGTAAGTTATAAAATTAAGATGTAACATGATTGAATGATCAACACTAGAATATACAATTAAATCAAACACCATATCATAGTTTATTAAAGATGAAATAGAACTCTTGAATAAATAAAGAGTATTGAGGTGTTACGTTACAGAATGCATTCTTATAAGGGCAAAGGTGCAAAAATAGCCACCGTAAATTTAAAAATGAGCAAATATAACTCTGGTAAATTTAAGGGGGCAAAACCGTACACTATAAACCAAAATGGGGCAAAACCATACATTGTAAACTAAAATGGGGTCAAAGTAACCTCTCTGTTAGGTCAAGTTAAATAGGCATTTTCCAGAAGTTGGCTCCACTATCAGTAAATGACATGTCAATTCCAAAATCCACCGTGAAGCTAAAATGCATCTAGTTGAACCTTAAATAACTTAAAACAAACTCTAAACCCTCAAATCATTTCGATGAGAAACCAAATAGAACCCTAAAGCATTTGAAATTCACCTTACTTCTTCGTAATCATCTGAAAAATAAAGCCCCATCTGAAAGAATAAAGTCTCATCAACATATTACACCCTTAAATGTATGACACATCATTTACTGATGGTGGGGTCACGTCTGGAAAACGTACGTTTGACTCTGCCTAACAAAGATGTTACTTTTGCCCATTTTGGTTTACAGTATACTATTTTGCCCCTTAAATTTTGATTAACCTTTATGTATCCCTAAAAGATTTATCAAATACAATTCAATACTAAACTTACTAAGTAGCAAGTGATAGTAAGGGTCTCTTTCACAATTTGGTTTAATTCTTGAAAATCCTAGGTCTATAGTCACACAAATTAAAGATCAAGATGAGAGATCGATTGTTAGAGCTAACAAACTACAATTAATACTAAAAAACAATATAGCCGAATAGAATTGAGAACAAATCAAGAGAAATTACCTCCCTCTCCAAGTTACTTTTACACTTTAGGATGTTTAGACTTTATATGTTTGTGTATGTTTGATATATCTTAACTAAATTCTTGAGATCACTTAAATCTAAGTAACCTAAAAGAATTTAACTAAGATAATCAAATTCAAAGCTCTTTTCATACTTTTCATATACCTTGACAACATAGAACTAAGATCTAGTATCTATTTATGTAATTCACCTCATGACACACATATAACGATTCACATATATGTCTAAAGAAGCTACAAGAAAATCATGTCTAGGTTTTCATATGTAAAGTACAAAAAGAGAGATTCACAAGCTTTAATTGAAGTAGGAGACTTAAATCTAAAAATCTCCTAACCTAATGAACCTTAGATCAAAGTGAACAAAAGGTACAAGATGAAACAAGCTTGCAAACCTACAACAAACTCTCACAAACACATAAGGCCAAATGATGTTGATCTTCAAAGTGCAATTTCACTTGGAGAAGGTAGCATGAACTTAGCCTAGCATGGGGATGATGAGGATGAACGTGGATGATGAAGATGAAGCCATGGATGAAGGATTTGAGGTGGAAAATGAGAGGGAAATTTCGGCCAAGTGAGGAAATGTGGAGAGAAAAGATAGAAAATGGAGAGAAAAGAGATGAAGATGAAGTGGAAAGTGAAGGAATGTGTCAAATGAAGTTGGAGATGAGTTTATGAGGTGGATTAGAGTGTTAATGGGATGTCAAATTGGAGTTTATGAGCTGTTTGACCGAAATGTATAAGGGAAAAATGTATGTGTGTGGTCAAAAAGGGTATAAAGGGGAGTATGTGAATAAATGTATGAAATGGAGTGAAATATGTGTGTATTTGGCTTCAAACTTGTCTAGGTACATTCTCCTCACGCTCCTCTCTTTAAAATCTTCATTTCCATTCCAAGTTTGCCCTTAATGAAGCTCCACAACTTGAAATTTGAATTTAGAGCCAAAATTACCCCTTTTGGAAATGAGCAAATCCCTTGTTTTTGACAAAAGGAGAAATTTTTGTCTTGTAGCCTTTGTCTTTGATCTAATTCTTTTCCTTGCCCTCCAAGCTCCTCGTGGGGTATGTGGGGCTCACTTGGGACCCCCCACACATAAAAATGAGACAACCAGTGAAAATGACCAAAATACCCCTAGTTGCTTGAAGTGAAAGTAATTAAGCAAATATTATTCAATTTCCAACACAATAGCATGCACATGAATAATTCCCAATAATGAACTAATATGACAATTAAATCTCACTAATTGAACACATTTGCACATGCTAAACTATATAAAATTAAGTCTAATCAAACTTACCAGAGTATAATAAATCACTAATGAATTAATGTTATTAATGTTACTTTGAAAGATCATTAATTTTTCTCACATATAATGAATCATACTTTAATTTTTTAAAGTATGATCTAAAGCACTAATGAATTAATGTTATAAATTTTTTTTTTTGACAAATGATAATATACATTGAGTTTCCTTCTCTTTTCTCTTCCTTCTCTCCCATTTGGAGAAATTTTATTCACATTATTTTTTGACGTTTGTACTTGTTCTGAACACAACATTTTTTAGTTCTACAAAATGAATCACACAAATAAAATAATGTCTGTTGGAAGCTTTATACAAACATTGAAGCTTGGAAATTTGGAATTTTTTATGCTCAAAATGTAACTTTCGATTAACATCATTTGTGATAATGGTAATTGCTTATTGTAATATTTTTCAGATAATATAAATTCTGAATGTGCAACGAATTGTGCTCAATATTTAAGAGAATTAATGAAGTTCCATTTATGTCATTAATGTAAATGTTTTAGGTAATTTTCATACATTCAGTATAGTTTTATTTGAGAGATACTTTGGTAAAACCTCATTTAGAACTGGTTTACGTGTGAAAGCTCAAGTGATTTAAATCCACATTTTAAGAATTATATTGATGATTAGGATGTAGTGGCTCTATTGAGAATGTTACGAATGGGCAAATAGATATCAGGGGGTTTAAGGGCAGTCATAAAAAATGTCAGGTGTTAGTGATGATGTGAAAGAAAGTATTGAGGTGGAATCCTTGCAATGTTGTATTGGGTTTCAAATGAGATCACTTCCTTTTCATACCCAAATTGCCAAACTTCATTCAATGTTGTATCCTCTTCTTTGTTTTTGACTTCTTCAGAGTTTATATTCATTAACCATGCTGCGTTTGAGAGTTTTTTTCTAAAACTATAATTTAACAACTTCTAGATTACTACCGCAAGTCCAAATTATAAGATTAAGTTACTTTGCATTTTTTTGAGAAATTATTAATGCAGAATAATCCACAAGTTGACTTGATCTTATGTTAGTGTTGCAGATTGGTGTTGCAGATTGGAGACCTTTAATGTTTTCATTTTCCATTTTTTATTTCCAAATCATGTGATGTAAACAAAGTTACTTACAAAAGACACTTTAAACGTCGAAATATCATCATCTAAAGTCAGAACATATATACTATTTGTAAAAAAAAATCACCCATGCATCGCACATTCATCGCACGTGCATCGCACGGGTAGAACACTTGTTTTGCATCAACCAGAGCATTGCATGATCAACAAAAACACAACATTATTTAAGAAATTTCCAACAAACCTTCCTAATAAGCAAATCTGACTAAGGAACCACTTACCTGAAACAAGGAGAATATAGAAGTGGTCAAGCAGATAAAACAACAAGGAAGACACGTAGGCTCATGTGATGAAATGAAATGTGATGAAATGAAATGGTTTGCAGTAATATAGAAGTGGAGGTTATGAATTCAAAGTGCAAAAAACCCAATGTTACAGCTCATGTGTTGCCTCTTTAAGAAAGACTAGTTCATGTAACAGTGTTGCCTCTTTAAGCAAGAGACTAGTTCATCTAACACTGTTGCCTCTTTAAGCAAGAGACTACCAAAAGTAAAACAAAATTACTTACAAAAGACACTTCAAACGTCGAAATATCATCATCTAAAGACAGACCATATATGCTATTTGTAAAAAAAATCACTCGTGCATCGCACATTCATCGCACTTTCATTGCATGTGCATCGCACGAGTATATATATGTGTGTGTGTGTGTGTATAAACAATCAACCGTTGTATCAAAAGTGCAACGGTTAAAAAAAGTAGTGCAACGATTATGTACTAAAAAAACCGTTGTATAAGAAAAAACTATTGCAAATAAACAATAAATAAATAATAAAAATAAATAAATAAAAAAAGAAGTAATCGTTCCAAAAAAAGGCAAATATATTGAGAGTGGGCAACGAATATATATAAAGAAGCAACAATAATAAATAAATAAATAAATAAAACAAAGAAATAAAAAGAAGTAATCATTCCTAAAAAAAAGGCAACTGGGGGAGTGAGCAATAGATATATATAAAGAAGCAATAGAAAAGAAAAAAATAAAAAATAAAAAAATAATAAAATAAAATAAAATAATAGAAAAAAAACAAAAGAGATGCAACGACTATATTTAAACGTTGGCCCCTCAAAGGCGTCACCTTTCTTCACTTTTCCGGCTGCCATGGTGGTGAACGTTGGCCAGTAGTGGAGAAGAAGGTGGGTCTTGCGATTTTTTGTTATTTTCAAGATAAGCTTTCATTCAAACTGCATTTTCTCATTGTTCTTTCCCTTATTCTTGTCCATTTCGTCCAGCCACTGTTGTAGCCACTTTCCGGCGAGATTGAAGGCATTTTTTCCGACGAGTTTTAGTCTCTATTGAAGCCTTACAAACCTAGGTAAACTTCTATCATTCTCTACTCTTTCGTTCATTGTTTCAAGGTTGAATTTTACTTGAAAGTTAGGGTTCTTGAAGAATCCAAACCCTAGGTTAAATGGGTTCGATTCTATGGTTTTAAAACCTAATTAGTATGATTTCTAAATGGTCTATGAGTTTGGATTGTTTAATTTTGGGTTAGGATGATTGTTTGACAAAATTAAAGTGCTAAAAGTTAGGTTTTTAAAGGGTTTCGAATTTTGTGGCAATTTTCATTGATTTGATGATTTCATTTAGACCTATTAATGCTTACAAATGATTGTTAATGAATTAAGTAGTTAAGATATGAGCTAGATCTCACTGTTGCGCATACAAAGTGTTGAAATTCCTAAAGTCTTGGGTGTATTTCGAAATTTACGATGGTTTTAGGTATTTTACAGATTCCTTAAGGTTTGTGTAGGCCAGTGGATGAAGTCTAATTGTTTGGCTTGTTGGGGGAAACTCTTGAATCAAGTTTTGGGTTTAAAAATATGAGTCCTTGCATGGAATTTTGGAGGTTGACATCAAATCTGATTCACATAGCTATTAGGATCAATTTTGTTGTTTTAAAACCATTTTGGGTTGGTTTTTAAGTACCCTATAGGTAGGATTATTTTGTGTTAGTTAGAATGAAATTTTGACAAATTATAGTGTTTATAAGCTGTTTTAAGGGTAATTTCGAAAATACAGCAATATTCTTAGGAATTTATGGTTCTAACCTGTTTAGGTAAGTTATATGGCGATGGCGATTGGTTTGATATAGTTAGAGATAATTGTTTGTGAAATTTTGTTTGTCAAAAGTTGATTAAGGTAGGTTTCAATCAAGAAATCCTTGGAGATCTTTTGTATTTAGGCTTTTGAATTTTATTTATAGTTTGTGGGATGGTGTTTAGGTTCAATGATGGTGTTATGTAGTTAGAAAAATTGGATTAAATTGGGAGCTCTTGAGTGCTTATAAGATTGCTAAATTGTTGTAATGGACTGACTTGAGACATTCTAGATTAATAATGTGAGAAAATCGGGCTATGCTCAATTAGGTTAAGAATGATAGTTGATTTGGAAGAATTGTGGAAGTTTAGTTAGTTACATGGAGTTGTTGTGCAAGGAAGAAAGATGGTGCTTTGTGTGATTTATATTGATTCTAAAGATGTGGGTAGTTCTAACATGCTGATTGAAGTTAGTAAAAGATTAGGTGGATGATATTTGAAATATTTTAGTAGAGTTGCGTTGGTGGTTTTAGGAAGATATGAGGTTTAATTAAAGACTGACTATTTATAAAGGTATTGAGAAGTTACATATTAGTTGAGAATGATATAGATAAATTTAAGAAAAATCTTGTAGGTCTTGGATTGATGATCTAAAGTGAATTGTCACTTAGGGCCTAAATATTTAAAATAAACGATGGGATTGAATTTTATAGTGAATAGAGAATGATGTCACTTTAGGTCTGTTTTAATGTTGTTAATTGATTATTGATGATTGAGATTGTTGAGGATTGGGAATATCAATGATATGATATCAATGGCATAAGGAGAATTTTGGCTTGTAATGAGAATGACTAATGGTTGGTTTATATTGGTGATCAATAGGATATGGATAATCATAGTTAATGATCTGGAAAGCTTTTCCTAAGTACGATTTTTGGGGTTTCTTGATTCGATAAAGATAATTGAGGATGGGTAGTTATCTTAGAATTTATATGTTTTAACTTAAATCAAGTCATATAGACGTGAATTGTATTGACACAATGTTGTCACATTGTCTAGTGATTGTGGATATCAGTGGGCCAAGCTGCGAGCAAAGACTTCATTGATATTGTATCGTTTTGATGTGGAGCAGGTTCAGGTAATCACACTTAAACTTGCTATAACATTGAGGGTGACGTTAGTTGGGATTTTCAAAATCCTTCCTCTCCCTCTCTATATATATATTATCTTTGAAAAATTATTTTTATATAAAACAGGCTATCGGGTGCCTTTCAAACACGACTATTTTCGTATAAAAGGAATTTGAAACATTATATGTATTATCCTGGCTGGTGTGGATGGTTGTTCTGGATTGATCTTATTTTGGGCATGATGTGAGAGGTTTATATATTATTCTGTTAGTGGTATTGATGGTTAGTTAGATGGAAGGAGTTCAATAGTTGAGATTGAGGTATTGAAAGGGAATAGTAAGAGTGCATGATATTGATGGATATGGATATTGTGAGGTTTGCATGACACTGATATACATTCGTACCATTGCGCGATGATAACTGTCGATAGGCCAATCGACAGTTATTTGTACTGATCCTTTTCCGACTAGAGATCGGGGATCATGGGTCTACTTACTAGAGAAAGTAAGTGACCTACAATTTTTTGGCATTAAATAGCCCAACCGTTCCCGTTCTGCAATGGAAACAGAATTGGGGTTCCCTCTCTGGAGATTGCCAGAGAGGGAAATTGTCCCTCATTATAGAGAGGGGCAAAGTGTCAAATCATATAGTGAAGATTAGATGCTTGAATGCACCGTAATGGCACAATGCATTTATAGGTGAGTGTGAAAGTTGATGTGACAGTATTATTTGATTGGAGGATATATGGGAAAAAGTGGATTATATATATATATATATATATATATATATATATATATATATATATATATATATATATATATATGTATTACTGATTTTAAACTGTGGCACTCTTTAGACGCCCTCGCTACCGCACATTTCACTGTTATAGTGAGTTAAGCGGTGATTACTGGGACAAATTGTCTCATCCCCCGATTACTCACATTTTTGCAGGTGATCATGCACAGGCGCGAGCAACAAGAAAGGGAATTAAGTTTTAAAGGTTGTTTAGATTAGTTAGATATGTATATTGCCAAAATGTATAGGTCTGCATTCGCTTCCGCTTATTTTTATTTGTATTGATATTAATAGTTAATCGGAGAATTGTAATAGGTTCCTTTCTTTTTCTAACCATGTTAGGTGATTCTTTTCTAACATGGTTATCTATGAGAATAGTATGTTGCTTCTTTTTCTAACCATGTTAGGTGATTTTCTTCTAACATGGTTAGCTATTAATTATCCATGATAGTGTTCAGGTTGTATTAGAAAATTCTTTTCTATCATGGATGATTATTATTAGAAAATTCTGTTTCTAACTATGATAGATTTATTGATATTATGGAAATCATTTTTCTATCATAGTTAGTAAATGTATTATTGAATTAATCAGGGAATTAGTAACAGTATGTTACAGCGGGCAGGACCACAAGGGCGACAGAGCTCAAAATCGAGATTTCTGGTTAAGCTGGTACAACCCCATGCCAGTTTAACCAAGTATATGAATAAATATAATTAAACATAGTAAATATCCAAACAAGGAAAACATTGAGAGATTTTATTTTATATAATACAAGTAAAAAAAGAAAAAAAATCAATTAATACACACACAACGGCTAATATATATAACAGTTAAAAAATAAAAGCAACGGCTAATATAATGGAAATAAAACGCACACGCAGCTATATCTAACACACACAAAAGTGGTTGGTTCTTAAGTATTTTAATTATAAAAAATATCCACCTCTTGTCTTTGAGATATAATCCATGTATACATAAAAATCAGTGATAGGTAAAATAAAAGTAAATAGTGAAAGAGACTTAAAAGGAAAAGAAAACGAGAAAAAGAATTAATCAAATAATTGTATGTGAAATACTAAACATAAACTATTATAAAGAAATCTAGGATGGGACGTGTCACTGCCCCTTATGCCTGCCGTTATTGACTGCTTTATTTAATTAAAGGTTTGAAGTTTAATTAAATACAACAGTCAATAAATGTTACAATGGTGAAGGGATTCAGAAAATGCCTCTATGGCTCTATTACATCGACAAGATCAATTTGGGAAGGATTGAGCCTCTCACGCAACTTCTCAAGTGTTTTGATTTCTCGAAATGAAGTAAAATTAGAGAGCCAGCAAGTTCATCCATGTGTGTATTATTAGAGGTGACAACATCATCAATAAATTGAACACAAAAATGGGTTGTTGTGATGTGAATTGCAAGTGTTCAAGTAAAGTGGCACTCCCAGAGTAGTATGTAAGGATTATGGTCATAACTTGTAGCAAAAACAAAATCAATAATCAACCTTGAAATGCAAACCTTTGAAACTGGTAAAGGGAGAAAAACTTATAACAATAGGGAAAATATAAATCATAGGCCACATGTTTAGTTTAGGGAAGTCAATTCTTAAGAATATTAATTTACAGTATGTTCAAATAGTAAATCCTATAAGTATTTTAAAAGAATTAGAAATAGTGTTTGTAAAATTTTACACATAATTTATAAGACGTTTTAGTTTACTGAGTAGCTAGTTTTGGAGGGTCTTCCCCTCTTTAGCTATGAAAATTCTAATTAAATCATAAATTGCTTTAAGAAGGAGGATACTCAAATATGTCATAATAACAAAATATTGTTGAATAAAATCAATATTTTAATTAAACAAGTTTTAAGATTATGATAGATAACTAAAATCAACCAGTTCAGAAATATTTTATGAGGCATCATGGCCTTATTAGATAAATGTTGAAAGTATAAGCACAAAATGTTAGATTTACGGGAAAATGCCATTTAAATCCCTCCGAATATATAAAAGGACAATTCAGGAACTCAAACTTCCAAAAGGACCATGAAGGAACTCGGACCTAGTTGACATTTCAAATTTGTGTGAAAGGACAAAATTACCCCCATCATTAAACAAAAATTACTTCCCACCCTAACACTGCACCTGTTAACAATTGAACTTTGGGCATTAACAAATGAACTTTAGGCACTGACATTTTGAACTTAATGAAAGTAATGGATGCACAAGAGGGGGGGTGAATTGTGCTATAAAAATAAAAGCTCAAATAAAAACAACACAAGAGTTTTATACTGGTTCGGTCTTCCTGACCTACGTCCAGTTCTCAACCACCCAGGCCGAGTTCCACTATCCCCAGGTTTTACAACGGGTGCACCTGGAACCTTTACAACCGCAAGTTTTGAACGGGATCACTTGCAACCTTACAACCACAAGTTTTACTCAGGCTCACTTGCAACCTTTCTAACTAGCTCCCCCTTACAACCAGCAAGGGTTCAACCTTTACAAATAAAGTATTTTCTAACTAAGTTCTCTTTAAGAACAGATAGTGTTACACACTTAAGTACAATCAATGCTCTTTTAACACGAAGAGACTTAACTACAAAGAGTACAAGATATGTAGATGAAAAGATCCCTCAATGAGTTAAATACTCTTTCTCTTTTCTGGGCAGCTTTGAATACTTGAAGATTTCCTTAGTTTCTCGCTCTAGCTTCTCTCAAGAATGTCAAAGATAATTCATTTGCTTCATAAATGAAGTTGAGCTCCTTTATATAGTCTTCAAACATTCTGACTCTTGGTAGGTGGGTTAGCCGTTTGAATATGGCCGTTTTTCCCTTGTTACCGTTTGCCCAATTAATGCTTCATCAATGCATAGCAGGATTGACTTGCTTTATCTCTGAAAAGTAGTCCTGACAACTCTGCTCTGACAAAAGCATTCTGTCACTGCACTTCTGAACATTCTGACATTCTGATTGCTTGCGGAAGCAGGTTCACATCCGGAAGCAATTCTACTTAGTGTGCTGCACTTTGAATGTTAGTTTAACAATATAAGCACATAGTCACATGCAGTGGGTGTTTACTTAGTCTAAGATGACTTCCTTGGATCAGGAAGCACTTCTACATCCGGAAGCACTACCACTGGATGAAGGATTATAATCACTTTTACTCACTCTCGCTCAGTGTCCTTCAATCCAACAGTCAGCGCTAGTCACTAAGCTATCGGAAGCAATTCTACTGGACGTGGCTTATGTTCACTGACGCTTAGTGTCATCTATTCCAACAGCCAGCGCCAGTCTAAATACAACAGGAAGCAAAATCACTTCCGGTTGAATCCTAGCTTAGTCTTGAGGTTTTGTATATCTAGTGCGTATGGACTAAGTTATTTCCCTAGTGAATTACTTGCTCTTGCTGGGGGATGAGTCATTCATCCGCGAGCGCTAGTCCTAGTCTATCCGGAAGTAAATCCACATCCGGTTGCACTCTTACTTGGGATTCTATGTTAACCTATTGCTTTCTAAGTCCTTGATTCATTCTTTCATATTTTAGTCTTCATCAAAACTTAAGATTCTAACATTCTCCCCCTTTTTGATGATGACAAACTTAAGACTTATTGATTGAGTTTATATGAAAGGATTAACGTAGAGGAATAGAAGCAGTAGATAAAGCACAAGTAACTTAGACAGATATTATTGATTAACAGGAATTACAAGTTAGAGTATACAAGCAAATAACATTTACAAGTAATCTATACTAAGCAAGAATGAAATATGCATGAAAACAGAAAAAAAATTTCTAAGTTAAATGGGTTGGGTTGGGGGTTCAGATTTGGTGTCTCTTTTTCCTCTCCCTCTCCTTCTGTCTCTCTTCATTCTCTTTCTGGAGTTTGGCTAATTCGGCTTCATGCACATTCCGGTCAATCTGAGCAATGATCCGTTGAAGCTCTTCTTCATCCCTTTCCCTTCTGAGTTTCTCAGACTCAACAGACTCCTCGAAGGCTCTCTTCATATTTTCTACTTCCTCATAGCCTGGGAATCCTGTTGCATCTGAGAAGTGGGTGACCTCGCCATTAGGAAAGTGGACAGCCCGAATCTTCACATTCCATACAGGGAAGTTGGGATCCTCCTCAACTTCCTGGGCTTTTCTCTTCCCCTTCCCTTTACCCTTCCCCTTGCCCTTGGGTATTGATGAAGTGGGCTTGGCACATGCTCTCTCAGCATCCAGGCAAGCCATCTGACCAAAGGATAGTCTGTCCGTGTGCCCATATTTTTCGAATTCCTCAGGAGTCATGTCCTCTATTTCCAACTTGACTTCCTTCAGAATTGGAACTGCTTGTACTACTGGGATCTCTTGCTCAACTTGGGCAGACGAAGTTTCTTGCTCAGGTTGGTCAGATGGGGTCTCTTCCTCACTCTCAGCAGGTTCAGTGGAGGCAATAACCTTTTTGGCACGCTTCCTAGCAACGGCCTTCTTCCTTGACTCACTGAAAGTCACTGCTGGCTCAGATGGAGGAGGAGGGGCAGATGATTGCTCAGAAGTAGGGATCTCAGACGTTTGCCCAGAGGATGTAGGGACTGGCTTGGCGATCACAATGGGAGGATGGTCGATCTTCTTCAGCCCCCACTTCATCATGATTTCTTCAACAATGTTTTTACTCTTCTTAGTTGAAGAAGGCTCTGATGAAGATGACTCAGGCTGTGAGGGTTGCTTATTCTGCTCAAATACCACCATGTCCCATTTAGATCCTTGCTCTTCCGTCCTTTGCTGCTGCATGAACCGGATAGCTTCTCCTCTGATTAAGTTCTCAGCACCACCCAATTTCTGGGACTCCAAGGCTCGACACAGGACGGCCGTAATATCTTCATCAAGCCAGAGAGATGGCTGGCTGAGAACATCCCTTGTGTCCATGCTCTGGCGAAGGGTGGACATAGCATCTCTCCCCCTTTTGTCATCATCAAAAAGGGCGAGGTCCAGGGATGGAGTGGATGAAGAGGAGGGTGGAGGTTCAGGGCCAAATCTCTTTGGGGGTGATGGTTCAGGGGAGGATGTAGGTAAGGTGGTTTCTGGGGATGCGGGTTGGTTGGGGAACCAAGTAGGATCTACGAATAGACCTTCGAATGGGTAGGTGGAGGAATATACAGTGAAGGCAGTGGAAGAGTGTGGGGTAAATGGGATAAATGGTAAGTGATCCTCAGGGATTTGCTGAAGGCGGGGGTAATCTCTCAGATAGATGTGGCTGAGGGGGTGAATGACAGTTGTGAAGCCAAGGTGCTCGGCCAAAGGGTTGGATCTTGGTCCTGAGTTGGGATTGGTAGAGTTAGGATGAGATGGTCCAGCAGAGAGGTTGAGTGGTGAGCGAGTAGGGGCGTTGGGTGGTGTGCGAGTGGGGGAGTTAAGTGGAGATGGGGAGTTGAGAGGTGATTGGCGAGGAGATTGTTGAGGTGAGTCTTGGGCTTGCTGGTAATGGTCAGGTGAAGGTTGGGATTTTTGGTTATTGTTTGGTGATGGTGGTGGCTGTGGTTGATGAGGATTGGGAGGAGGAGGAGGAGGAGGAGGAAGTTGAGGGTGATTAGGAGGAGGAGGAGGAGGATTTTGAGGAGGGGGTGGTGGTAGGTTACCTTGTTGTGGTTGGGGAATCTGGAGGTGTTGGAGGATAAGATCTAGCTTGGCATCCACCCTGGCAAGATGAGTCTCAATCTGACCTACTTTGTCCTCTAAGCGCTGGATGCGCTCCCCTTGCTGCTGGAACCCAGCATCACATTCGTTCCGGAGAGGAGCCACCAGGGAGTCAGGCAGCCTAAATAGGATTTCCTCCTTTACTTCCTCAGCAAAGGCTTTGACTGTAGCTGGTACCCTCGCAACTCTGCTTGGGCCAGGATGAGAGTCAGCCTCTTGATCCCCTGCACCAGATGTAGAAGGGGCTGAAGTCTGAGAGGCACTGCCTGCCTGTGATCCTGAGCGAGTGGGCTTAGCAGGCCTCAGGTACTTGATGCCCATCTTGCTGATGTTAGTTGCCCCCACTGGAGCACACTTGACATTCTCTTCCTCCACGTCAGATGTGGCCTTGATCAGTTTCTTCTCAAGGAGGAAGGCAAGGATGGTGGGGTAGGGAAGAAATCCAGCCTTGTGGTTAACTATCCATCTGTGAAGTTCAAGGCTGATCAACTGCCCGGGGTTGATTGGCTGATGGGAGAGAAATCTGGGAAACCACGGGTTGTCCAGCAGAGTGAACTCGTTGAAGTTTCCTCCCTTGTGTGTCATCATCCGGGAGTAAACATAGTACAAGAGTCTGTTGGAGTCAGACATCTTGGACACCTTCTTCCCTTCGGTGCCATACAGCTTCTCGAGTTCCTCCTTGCTGTATTTTAGTGACTCAGGGTACAGCCACTCATTCATGCCCTCTTCTGTGATCCCCATTAAGTCATTTAAGTCCCTCCAGGTGAAACTGAAGGTTCTCCCCCTGACTGTGGCAGTGAAGGTGAGTCTGCGGATATGCTCCTTCCCATCCACCTTCTTGTACTTGACTTTCTCAGAGAGGGATTGACAGAAGACTCGCAGGACGTTGATGTTGTAGTCCTGTTTGATCCCCAGCCAGGGCATGTATTTTTCCAGATATGGGCGCAGATGAGGGAACCCTAGTTCATCAATCTTGCCCAGATCGATGAACAACCCATTGTTGAAGTAGGGCTTTATCGTTTCAAACTTGGAGGAGACAGCCTCCAAAGCCCCATCTCTGTAAATCAAATGGTCATCCTCTTCTACCCTTTGTCTCTTGGAAGAAGGCTCCTCGCTGAATTGAACCTTCTTCTTCTTCCCTTTCTTCTGGGCTTGCTGTTCTTGTTTATGCACAGTCTCTTCTGGCTGTTCTGCCACTCTCCCAGAATGTCCAGGCTGGTCCTGGACTTGTTCATTCTGTCCTTGTGGTTGCCCAGTCTGTTCTTGGTGTTCATGACGTTCTTCATGGTGTTCATCTGCGTGCCCAGATTTTCCAGTTTTTCCAGATTTGGACTTTGTTTTCTTGGATGTGGTAGATTTCTTGGTAACTGGGTTTGTTTCTTGTGAGCCGGCCATTTTTGTGTGGGTTTAAAGTTGGTTTGTGGTGAAAGGCGAAAGAGAAGATGAAGAAAATGAAGAACAAGATGAAGAAGATGAAGAGAGTATTCAGAGAGAATGTGGGTGAGAAAAATTGATGCAAGTAAAAAGTGAAAGTGAAAATGACACCCTATTTATATGCAAAGTTACTGAGGGCAAAATGGTCATGTCTTTTCATATGAAAGCAAACGTTTACACATTGAGTAACGTAAACATTTTAATTGGAACGGCGCACCTTATGACATGTGTCGCTACACATTATCAGAGAAGGCACAACTTCTCATGGAGGGAGATGAAGCGTTTTCTGAAGTGACGTGTCCCTTGGTCTGGCACTGGCGCTCTCTTGGTTTCAACATCCAGTGTCAGCGAGTGATCATCAGGAAGTGGTTTTGCTTCCGGTTGCAACATCTTAAGATTTAACATTGAGGACTTGCAAAAACACGTATTGGCACTCCGATGCCAAAGTTAGTATTGTTGTAGATTTTAAACAATCAAGTATAATACATACAAGGTTACACCTCATTTGGGTTTACCATTCCCAAATCACCTCTTATGAAAGTAAATTGGTCAATCCCCAGAGGCTTGGTGAAGATGTCAGCAAGCTGTTGTTGAGTGGGAACAAATTGCACTTTGACATCCTTCTTTTGAACATGGTCTCTGATGAAGTGATGTCTGACATCAATGTGCTTTGTCCTTGTGTGTTGAACTGGATTCTTGGCGAGGCTGATTGTGCTTGTGTTGTCACAGAGGATGGGTGCCTCAGGGAACTCCAAGCCAAGGTCTCTCAGTTGGTTCTTCAACCACAGCAATTGAGCACAACAGCTTGCAGCAGCAATGTATTCTGCCTCCGTGGATGACAAGGACACGCAGGTTTGCTTCTTGCTAGCCCAAGACACCAGACAACCACCAAGGAAGGCGCATTGTCCACTGGTGCTCTTTCTATCAGTCTTATAACCTGCATGGTCAGAATCAGAGTAAGCCCACAAGAACTCTTGGTTACCTCTGGGATACCAAAGACCAAGTTCTTGTGTTCCCTCAAGGTATCTCAAAATACGTTTGACACATGTTAAGTGTGACTCCTTGGGGTTGGCTTGAAACCTAGCACACATGCCTACACTAAATTGAATGTCAGGTCTGCTTGCCGTTAAGTATAGGAGGGAACCTATCATTCCCCTGTACATGGGCAGGCTGACAGATTTACCCTTTGCGTCAGCATCGAGTGCGGCAGTGGAGCTCATAGGAGTGTCATACTCCTTGCATTCGTCCATCCCAAACTTTTTGAGTAGCTCTCTGCAGTACTTAGCTTGGGAGATGAAGATTCCATTCTTCTTTTGTTTAATTTGCAGGCCTAGGAAGAACGTGAGTTCTCCCATCATTGACATTTCAAACTCACCCTGCATAGTCTTAGAGAAATCTTCACAAAGCTTTTCGTTAGTTGCCCCAAAAATAATATCATCAACATAAATTTGGACAATTAACATGTCTCTATCTTTGTGAAGAATAAACAGTGTATTATCAAGTTTGCCCCTTGAGAAACCCTTGCCTAGCAGAAAGCTGCTGAGTCTCTCATACCAAGCTCTAGGAGCTTGTTTCAGGCCATATAAAGCTTTCTTTAATCTATACACATGTTTGGGATGCTTATGATCCTCAAAGCCAGGAGGTTGTTCTACATACACCTCTTCCTTAATATAACCATTAAGAAAAGCACTCTTTACATCCATTTGATATAACCTAAAGCCTTTCATGGATGCAAAGGCTAGAAGAATTCTTATTGCTTCAAGTCTAGCGACTGGAGCAAAAGTTTCTTCATAGTCAATGCCTTCTTCTTGGTTATATCCTTTAGCTACCAGTCTGGCTTTGTTTCTTGTAATTTGACCTGTCTCATCCAGTTTGTTTTTGAAGACCCACTTGGTCCCCACTATGGATTGATGAGACGGCCTTGAGATAAGTTCCCAGACTTGGCTTCTCTCAAATTGGTTCAGCTCTTCCTGCATGGCAATAATCCAGTCGCAGTCCTCAAGAGCTTGTTCAACTGAAGTTGGTTCGATTTGAGATAGAAATGCTCCATACTCAACTTCATTTTGAACTTGCCTTCTGGTTCTGACACCAGAAGAAACATCACCAAGCACTTGATCAAGAGGATGATCCCTGTGATGTCTCCTAGCTGTTGGCAGCTGTGCCTCATCAGGCACGGTCTGCATTCTAGGTTCATCACTGGGTTCATCTTCTTCTTTGAGATTGCTTGCTGGTGTTTCTTTTGGTGGTGAAGAAGATGATGGTGGTTTTGGAAGATTAAGTATTTCATCATCTTCTGTGGATTGTCCCCATGTAGGAGTTTCATCGAATACAACATGCATTGATTCTTCTACAATTCTAGTTCTCATGTTGTATATTTTATATGCTTTACTCCTAAGGGAATATTCTATGAATATACCTACATCAGCTTTTGGATCAAACTTACCCAGATTTACCTTTCCATTGTTATGCACATAGCATTTTGATCCAAAGATTCTGAGGTGGCTGATGTTGGGCTTCCTCCCTTTGTACAGCTCATATGGAGTCTTGTCCAAGCCCTTGCGAACATAGGCTCTGTTAGAGATGTAGCAAGCAGTGCTCATAGCGTCTGCCCAGAACACTTGAGAAACCTCTTTCTCGTTGAGCATGCTTCTAGCCATCTCGGTCAAAACCCTGTTCTTTCTCTCGACCACTCCGTTTTGCTGAGGAGTTCTAGGAGCTGAGAAGTTGTGTTCAATACCATTTTGCTCACATAGCTCAGAGAAGCTATGGTTCTCAAACTCTCCTCCATGGTCTGTCCTTATGGCTGTGATTTTGAGCTCTCTCTCATTCTGCACTTTCTTAGCCAGGACAACAAAAGCATCAAAAGCATCTTGCTTAGAGGCAAGAAACATAGTCCAAGTGAACCTTGAATAGTCATCCACTACCACTAGAGCATACAGGTTTCCACCCAAGCTCTTCACTCTCGCTGGCCCAACTAAATCCATATGGATCAGTTCCAAGGGCCTGCTGGTGGAGAATCTCTTCTTGGTTTTAAACGAGGACTTTGTTTGCTTCCCTCGTTGGCAGGATTCACAAATAAAATCATGCTTTACCTTAAATGATGGAATACCTATAGCTAGCTCCTTTTTAATTAGCATGTCAAGTTGAGTAAAATTAACATGAGCTAACCTCTTATGCCAAAGCCAACTGTTCTCATCACTAGATATTAAACATTTTTCTTCCAGTTGTTGACATAAGTCTAGAGTATATAGGTTTCCATTTCTATTTGCCTTAAGTTTGCATTTTAAATTGGCCTTATCTAAATTCAGATCCTGCTTATCAACTATTAAGCACTCATGTGAATCAAAGATTACCCAATTTCCTTTGTCAGTGCTCTGGCTTACGCTCAGCAGGTTGTGACAGAGACCGTCCACCAGATAGACGTCTTTCACTGGTCCAACTTCTCCAACTCCAGTGATCTTTCCACTTTGATTTCCTCCAAAGGTTACTGTGGCTCCGTCTTTGATCACCAGAGATTTGAACTTGTCTCTGTCTCCAGTCATATGTCTCGAGCATCCGCTGTCAATATACCATTTTCTGTTCTTGGATGCTTTGAGACACACCTGAAAGAATCAAGTAAGCTTAGGTACCCAACCTCTCTTGGGTCCTCTGTCATTAGTTTTCAGTGCCCTTGGTCTAGTGTTAGCTTTGACCTTGGGCTTATGATCATTCAGTGCCTTCGGCCTAGTGCTGGCTCTAGGCTCTTGGGTTTTCCCTGTGGAATGTTTCAAGGCTCGGGATCCTTGTCCTCCCTTGGTTTCCTTTATAGGGGAAGGATCCTTTGTAGCTTTGGTTCCTTTAGGGACCCATTTGTAAGAGCTACTTGCTCCATGCTTCTTGGCATTACAGGTGGACGTGGAGTGTCCTTTCCTGTTGCAATAGTTACAGAAGCTGAAAGGTGAGGAGCTGTGACTAGTGGCTTTGTGGAAGAATTTTAAGTAGGGCTTTACTTTTGGTTCCACCCACTTTTTCCCTCTAGGAGTATATCCTAAGCCAGTTCTATCCCTATATGCCCTTTGATTCATTAAAATTATATTTAACATTTCTGATCCATTTGTAAACTTCTGCAGGGCATTTTGCAGCTTGTCCTTCTCAGCTGAGATTTTGCTGCAATTAGGGCAGCTCTCAAGTGTTGGGGCATTGGGTTCTGTTTGGGGAGAACCCTGGCCATCCACTACCGGAAGCTTTCTAGCTTCCGCTAGCTCTTCACTTAGTGAGTCCACCTTGGACTCAAGTGATTCCTTTTTAGTTTTTAACACTTTATAGACTTTACATAATCGAGAGAATTCTTCATGAACCTCATTGTAAGCCTCTTGTAGTTCAGAGAAGGTTACCTCATTGTCCTTGTGGGTGAGATCAAGATCTGAAGATGCTTCCTCATCATCTTCTCTGGCTACCAGGCAGAGGTTGGCAACTTCTTCCTCATCACTTGCTTCATCATCTGAGCTATTCACCCAGATAGAGGACACGAAGGCTTTTCTCTTGTCTTTCCCCTTTGATCTTTGCAAGCTTGGACACTCAGCCTTGAAGTGGCCAGACTTTTTGCATTCAAAGCACACCGGGGCCTTTTACTTCTTGTATCCCTTCCTCTGACTGGAGTCACCTTTCTGAAAGCCTCCTTTCTTCCTGAAGAACTTTCTGAACTTTCTCACCATCATGGCCATCTCTTCTTCGTCCAGTTCCTCCTCATCATCCTCATCATCATCATCATCAATCTCCTTGTTGGGAGCAACAAGGGCAAGATTCTTGGCTTTGGATGAGGCTTGAGGAGCTCTCTGAGCCAGCAATGTTGGTTCATATTCAGCCAAAGAACCAAAGAGTGCAGTGATGGAGCTGGTTGACTCTCCTTGGACTTCCTGCAAGATGGTTACTTTGGTGATCCAATCACCTTTCAGGATTTTTAGGATCTTGCTGACTTGCTCTCTTTCTGGAATGTCCTTACCCAAGGAGGACAAGTTGTTGATGAGATGAGTGAACCTCAGCTCCAGCTCTCTGATTGGCTCAGTCGGACTAAGCATGGCGAACTTGTGAAACTCTTCCACCAACATCTCAACTCTTCTTGCTTTCACTCCCCTGGTTCCACAGTGAGCAGCCTCAAGAGCCTCCCACATATCCTTAACATTTTTGTGGTGGCTGATCCTATGAAATTCCTTAGGGCTGAGAGCACACTGAATGTAGTGCATGGCCCTATAGTTCAGTTGGACTAGAGCATAGTCCTCATTAGTGTACCTGGATCGCTGCTTAGCAAAACCATCCTCATCTAGTGGAGTGTGATCCCCACGTTCGATTACATCCCAGAGTCTAATGTCGCTGGACTTGATGTAAGTCTCCATTCGAAACTTCCAGAATGGATAGTTATACCCATCAAAGCCTGGAGGCTTGTTGGGTTGAATAGAGACATCTGGCAGGGAGTAATCTGTATCCATTACTAGATCTTTGCTTTCTGGATTCGTTGGAATTGAGTGAGAAAGACCAGCTCTGATACCAAATGAAAGTAATGGATGCACAAGAGGGGGGGTGAATTGTGCTATAAAAATAAAAGCTCAAATAAAAACAACACAAGAGTTTTATACTGGTTCGGTCTTCCTGACCTACGTCCAGTTCTCAACCACCCAGGCCGAGTTCCACTATCCCCAGGTTTTACAACGGGTGCACCTGGAACCTTTACAACCGCAAGTTTTGAACGGGATCACTTGCAACCTTACAACCACAAGTTTTACTCAGGCTCACTTGCAACCTTTCTAACTAGCTCCCCCTTACAACCAGCAAGGGTTCAACCTTTACAAATAAAGTATTTTCTAACTAAGTTCTCTTTAAGAACAGATAGTGTTACACACTTAAGTACAATCAATGCTCTTTTAACACGAAGAGACTTAACTACAAAGAGTACAAGATATGTAGATGAAAAGATCCCTCAATGAGTTAAATACTCTTTCTCTTTTCTGGGCAGCTTTGAATACTTGAAGATTTCCTTAGTTTCTCGCTCTAGCTTCTCTCAAGAATGTCAAAGATAATTCATTTGCTTCATAAATGAAGTTGAGCTCCTTTATATAGTCTTCAAACATTCTGACTCTTGGTAGGTGGGTTAGCCGTTTGAATATGGCCGTTTTTCCCTTGTTACCGTTTGCCCAATTAATGCTTCATCAATGCATAGCAGGATTGACTTGCTTTATCTCTGAAAAGTAGTCCTGACAACTCTGCTCTGACAAAAGCATTCTGACACTGCACTTCTGAACATTCTGACATTCTGATTGCTTGCGGAAGCAGGTTCACATCCGGAAGCAATTCTACTTAGTGTGCTGCACTTTGAATGTTAGTTTAACAATATAAGCACATAGTCACATGCAGTGGGTGTTTACTTAGTCTAAGATGACTTCCTTGGATCCGGAAGCACTTCTACATCCGGAAGCACTACCACTGGATGAAGGATTATAATCACTTTTACTCACTCTCGCTCAGTGTCCTTCAATCCAACAGTCAGCGCTAGTCACTAAGCTATCGGAAGCAATTCTACTGGACGTGGCTTATGTTCACTGACGCTTAGTGTCATCTATTCCAACAGCCAACGCCAGTCTAAATACAACAGGAAGCAAAATCACTTCCGGTTGAATCCTAGCTTAGTCTTGAGGTTTTGTATATCTAGTGCGTATGGACTAAGTTATTTCCCTAGTGAATTACTTGCTCTTGCTGGGGGATGAGTCATTCATCCGCGAGCGCTAGTCCTAGTCTATCCGGAAGTAAATCCACATCAGGTTGCACTCTTACTTGGGATTCTATGTTAACCTATTGCTTTCTAAGTCCTTGATTCATTCTTTCATATTTTAGTCTTCATCAAAACTTAAGATTCTAACACTTAAGAATTAACTTCTTCGTTAACAAGATAACATTGGTGTTAACATTTACATCGCACCTGTTAATAATGGAACTTTCGGCTTTAACAGCTGAACTTTAGGCATTAACATTTTGAATATAAGAATTAACTTCTTCGTTAACAGCATAACATTGATGTTAACATTTACACCGCACCTGTTAACAATGGAACTTGGTGCATTAACAACGGAACTTTAATGATGGGGGTAATTTTTTCCTTTCACACAAATTTGAAATGTCAACTAGGTTCGAGTTCCTTCATGGTCCTTTCGGAAGTTTGAGTTCCTGAATTGTCCTTTTGTATATTCGGAGGGATTTAAATGGCATTTTCCCTTAGATTTATGTAACTTAGATAGATCTATATGGGATTCAATCTTTCAAGATAGAGTTTTTTGCATCAAAAAGTAAATATTTAGTTTTATATTTATTTTACTCATTATAATCGCGTGATTTTATCACCTTTTCTTCATTATTATCACTATTAAACAAAAAATAACACCTTTTCTTCATTTGGGAATATTGATTTTATCAGAATTCTTCATTTGGGAATATAAGGCCACACATTTGTGAACTTTCTCCATCCCATGCATTCTATGGGATATGCTCTATGGCTTGAGCTTCTATATATGCACTACTTGGTTTCAATTTGAAGGGTTCTAAGAAGATATATTTTGGATTTTGAGTGAGGGGAACCTATTTTCATGGTAGTTGAAATGTTACGTGTAATATTAATTATTTTCTTCCAACAATTTTTCATTAAAAGTAAGTATAAATAGGGGTAATGACCCTATTTTACCCTTTAAGTAACCACCCTGAACTACTGTACATCCTAAACTAATCATGGGTACAATTTTACTCTTGAAGTAACCAAAGTGGTCCAACTTGACTATCTAGCGAATGTAATCTTCACACATGGAATGTAATGTTGACATGTGGATAATACGTGTCAACATTACAATGGTCAGATGCTAAAATTGGAGCACTTTAGTTACTTCAAGGATAAAATTGTACCCGATGTTAATTTAGGGTGTCCTGTAACATCCCAAATTTTAAATTAGGAATAATTGACAATTAATTAAGGTATTAGGATGTCATTATTAAATTAATAGGCATTATAAGTAAGTAAATGATGATAAGTATATTTTTAAGAAAATTATATGCCTATTTTTCTTGGAAATTAAAGAAAAATAGTTAGTAATTTAATTTTTGATTGAAGAAAAACATATATGTTAGTGTATGGAGTATTTTTATAATTTGTTTTGAGATGGGAAATTAAAAATGGGAGAAGTAAATAAGTATGGAAAGAAGGACAATTGGGTAAAGTGCCCCAAAACCCTAATATATTTCCACACACCAAACACTTCTTTCTTCCCTTTCCATATACCAAACCCGCACCCCCTCACCTTCATCATCATCATCGATCTGATCTGCCTCCTCCCTCTCTCAAACCCCGACTCCCCTTCCTCCTCCACCGCGTGCTCGTCGTTCAGGCGAGCTTCCGGCAGCACACGGCGGCGTCGACCGCCGTGGTTTGACTCAGAGACCTCCCTCCTTCCTTTTTCAACTGACGGCCTCCTCCTCCCCAAGCAATCCCATTCATTGTTTTCTACTCCTTCACATACACCCATTACGTTTTCTCACTCCCAAACCTACAAAAATCATGTGAGCTCGTCGATCCCTCATTGTTTTATTGTTTCTTCACTGTTCCTCACTCTTCCACCTTGTTTCCCTTTGTTTCTCCGGCGGCCTAGGTGGCGGACGACAGTAGTGGACGGTGAGGCTTGTGTTTTGTTGTTCTTCAAGCTATTTTCTTGTTTCCAACTTCATTTCCCTTATTTTCCCTTTTGTTTTTACTGTTTTGGGTCGGCCAGCCCTAGATGGCCGATTTCCGGCGAGCATTTCCGGCGACGGTGAGCCCAAATTGGACCGGGAGAAATGTAGAGCGAACCTTGGTGAGCTCTTTCATGTGATTTATACTCTGTTCTTTGATTTTTATGTGAGATGAGAGGGATTTCAAATCTAGGGTTTGGGATTTTTAGGTTAGGAATTTGTTTGAAATGAAGATTAAACTTCAATTTTTGGTATTGTGAAAAGGATTTAGGTGTTATCTGTATTTGAGACTGAAAATTTGTGAACAGTTTGGTTAAGCATGGATTTAGGTAAAATAGAGTTATTTATTTATATGCTCAAGTGTTTGGGGATTTTCGAAATTCCTTATGTTTGTCTTTGATTTTTGCTTGATTTTTCTAGCTTAGGTGGTTGTTGGTTGATGTATGAAGTTGGACATGAGTAGAACAAAGTTAAGAAACAATTTTGCAAGTTGGGAAATTGTGTTGTGGTGATTTTGGTGTTTTATATGCATGAAAACTAATTGAATCTTCTTGATATTGGTTAGATGGGAACCTTTGCAAAGTTCTCCCTTATTTTCATGGAATTCAAAATCTTTGCATGCTGTGAAAATAAGTTTGAAACATATAGAGATGAGTTGGTTCCTCTTTCCTCTGATTGGGCCGAATTATTCAATAATATGGAAGTAGAAGGAAATCATGGTTGTTATTTGAATGTATAATTGTTAACATGCTTCATTATGTTTATTTGTTCTACAATGGTTCAAGTGAGCCTTATTCATTGATTTTGGTGTTGTATGTGATATGTATTAGGGAACAAACATGTGAATTGTGTGTGTGACTTTGAATTATGTTTGACACTTTGTTTCCCTTCTTTGTTTCAACACCTATATGAAATGTAGTGCTTGATATGTGAAATATATGCAATAATGAAACTGGTTTGGTATTTTTAATCTGTGTATGAGAAATCTTGAATAAAAGCTATGGTTTTCTTTGAATTTCTTTTCCCCGTCTCGCCCGATATGTGAAAGAATATTTACAGTTATTACTGATTCTTGTCTTTATACCCTAAGTGGTTGAGACTATGAAATTTAACAGATAATAGTTTTATTTCATATGCCCACAATAGTTAATTTGTTTGGTGTTATGACCGTGGAATTTGATTCTAATTAGTTTATGACATGGGAAAGAGGATAATTCATGCTTGATGGTTGTTGGTTAAAATTCTGGACCTTGTTCTTAGTTTTTCACATGGTGTGATTGATATTGTGGAGGAAAACATGATTATCCTGTTTGGGCTGCTATTTTAGTGCTGAATATAAAGCTTTGTGTATCAGTTGATGATCTCTGGCTAGGGCTTGTTTATGCACATTATTGTTTTGTTTGGAAATTGGAAATGCTTGTGTTTAGTGATTTGAAGAGTTTTATTCCATTTCTTTTCTAAGTCAACTTTCCAAGGACATCTATAATTGAAGAAATTGTTGAGATTGAAATAGAATAGTCATTTTCAGGTGAAGGTGCAGTTTTAAACTTGGATATTAAGTTTTACAGAGGGTTTTGAAATAGAGTTGGTTGATTTGAATTGAATATGGAGTGGTATTGTTATGCTATTTGTTAGTATGTTCCAAACTAGCATGACACATGCTTATTCTAAATAATCACATTGGTTGCCGTGGAAAAGGATGGAAATTGTTGATTGTGAAAGATGATGATTTGTTATGAATTGTGATTGTTTTGAATTGGAAGCGAAAGATGATGTTTGATTCTTATGAATGTAGTGATAGTGAATGAGAATTTAGATAGTTTAACTTTATAAAATGATATAACTAAGAATTGGGATTTGGGTAGTCACATAAGGAGAGAGAGACGCTATTTAACTTATATACTTGAATGGTCATTAACTTACTATTATTGCATTGTGTAATAATAGGAAAGCATTGTGTTAGACATGTATAGTTCGTAAGGCATGACTAAGGGAAAAAGGCAGTAAAGTGCTAAAGGGCGACAGGTAATCACTCTTAACCTTACTATAACATTGAGGGTGATGTTAGCTAGGATTTGCAAAATCCTTTCTCACCCCCTATATATATTATCTTTGAAAAGCTATTTTTATACAAAATAGGCTATCGGGTGCCTTTCAAACGCGAATATTTTCGTATAAAGAAATTTGACGCATTATATATATATTATGCTGATTATGCTGATCGGTGGTGGTTATTGACCTTGTAGGGTGTGAATGAGTATAGGTATAGTGTTCAGATACTGGTGAGAAAGATTTGTATAGTATATTGTCATGGATAGTGATAGTTAGGATGACGGAAAGAGTTGAATTGTTGTGATGGAGCTATTGAATGAAATTGAGAAATTGTTGGAAATTGTGATTGAGATATTGAATATTGTGGATGAGATATTGATAGGGATATGGTGAGCATTGCATGACACTGGAATTTATGTACCATCGCGCGATGATAACTGTCGATTGGCCAATCGACAGTTATTTGTACTGATGATCCTTTTCGGATTGATTAGACCGGGGATCATAGGTCAACTTATTGAGAGAAAGTGACCTACGGTTGTTTGGCATTGAAGAGTCAAACCGTTCCCGTTCTGCAATGGAAACAGAATTGGGGTTCTCTCTCTGGAGATTGCCAGAGAGGGAAATTTGCCCCCTCATTATAGAGAGGGGCACAGTGTCAAATCATATAGTGAAGTTGGATGCTGGAATGAATGCCTCCGTGATGGCACGATGTATCTATAGGTGAGTGTGAGAGTTGTGAAGTGGTATGGTTGTATTGGAGGTAGAGATGGTGAAGTGCATTGATTTGGAAATGACAGAAAGACTGACGTGATACATGGGAAGGTTTGAATTATATATATGTATTACTGATTTTAAAACTGTGGTACCCTTTAGACGCCCTCGCTACCGCACAGCTCACTGTTATAGTGAGTTAAGCGGTGATTACTGGGACAAATTGTCTCATCCCACGATTACTCACATTTTTGCAGGTATTCATGCACAGACGCAAGCAGCAGGAAAGGGAATTAGGTCTTAGAGGTTGTTTATATTATTTAGAGTTGTATATTGCCAATTTATAGGTCTGCATTCTCTTCCGCATGTATATATATATATTTATGTATTGTTAAATAATATTTGGTTTTGTTTATTAACCATGTTAGGCAAATCCTTTCTAACATGGTTAGTTTTTAATTATCCATGATAGTGATCATATGGTATTAAGCAATTCTTTTCTATCATGGATAATGTATAAAATGATTAGGAAACTCTTTTTCTAACTATGATAGAGATGTTGTTAATATAGATATTCCTTTTTCTATCATAATTAGTAAAGAGATTAATGAATTAAAATAGATTATATTGGTTGATTAGGGAATTAGTAACAGTATGTAACATGTCCAGTGGTCCAAGGTTATTACTTGAAGGGCAAAATAGGGACATTGCCCATATAAATATTGTATTATGAATGGAGATTTAGGGTACAATAATACAATATGTTTAGTGTTGTTATATTGATGTTTTCTGAGGGGGTTGAGAAGAATTATTTTGGAAGGATGAATGGTTAAAACTTAATACTCATAGTAGTTGAAATATTAAATGTAATATAAATTGTTTTTATTAGTAGTAATCCTTAATATATATAGTGCATCCTGATTTGGGATTTGGGGTAGAATATGGTGGTTTTTATGTTTTATTCAATTGTGCTATTATATGAATATTCAATTAATTAGAACTTGCGTTGCACTATTGAGTTCATTCAAATTTTACCTTTTATTGAATTAGGTCCTAAATGTAATTACACAGTAATATACCTTAATGCATTTTATCTCCTATATTTACTATTTTATCAAATTATAATTATCTAACTTGTAGACTGATATATAATTAAATGTAAATCAGGTAAATTTTGAGAATATTATATAATATATGTTATGATTGACTAATTATATAACTTCCTTCATTTGTCAAAGTTAATTTAATAACTCTTATATTTAATCAGAGCTAAAGGGAGTAATTGTAATATGGTTTTCACATCTATGGTGATATAAGATGTTAGTATGTGTTTATACATGTATTTTTTACAGCTGGTTTAAATTTAATGTCTTCCTTTCATATGCATGAATATTGAACTGAGTTGTATTAGAAGCAGCAGAAGTTATATTTTAGGGCGAAGGCCCAAAAATGATACATAACTATTGGCCAAGGAACAAAAGTAATACATAACTATTCTGAGGTACATCAATGATACCTAACTTTTACTTGGGATCAAAAATGATATTTTCACTAATATGACAATAAAATTGGACATGAAAAGTCCAAAATGCCCTAATAAATAAAATAAAGGGCGAAGACCCAAAAATGATACATAACTATTGGCCAAGGAACAAAAGTAATACATAACTATTCTGAGGTACATGAAAAGTCCAAAATGCCCTAATAAATAAAATAAAATAAAACATAGGGTTAAACCAACTGGTGTGGTTCTGCTGTAAGTTTGGTGCTCAAATTGAGAACTTTAATATAAAAAATGTTACTTCTTGGTGGCTTTTGATATCAATCTGGTCAGTTTGCTCTTCCTAATAAAGATCTTTTCACCACATCTCTTACTCTTTCTCTCTCTCTTTCATCCCACCATCTTTTCTCTTCCTCTCTTAGAAACCAGCAGCGACATATGGTGGCAGAGAACGGTGAAGCCCAAGGTGAAGCCGCAGCCACGACTAGACCAGATTCCCCTTCGCCCACCCCAGCGAGAAGGCCCGTGACTTATCGCGGACTTTGTGCGCTTCCGTAAGCATACGGGTCGTCAAGTGTAGTATAGAAAAAAGTGTCGTTCCGCAGAGATTATAGTTTAATCAAAGTGATTAGCACTAATTGCATGCCCAATTACCGTAAGTAAAAACATATTGAGAGTTGTTGTTCAATTAAGAAAAGAGTTTGGAAAATAAGTGTAAAAAGAGTTGGAGTTCAAACACGATTTAACAATGATAATTAAGACCTAGGGTTGCTAATCCCCTATTTACTTCATGAACCAAGGTTTCTCTCTCTTTTCTTTAAGTGATTAAATGAAAATATGTGCAAGTCTAGGGTTCAAAATCATTTGAAAAAGCTTTCCCAAGTCAAGATCAAATTTATGCTAGCATTTATTGCACAATCTCTTGTCACAATAAATGCTAGCTCTTTTTCTTAACCACCCTAATTATGACTATGTTAGGTTAATAACTATATCCCTATGTTATCAACAAACCTTCCATTTAAAACCATAAACTTCAAGTCTAACATGTTCTTATCCAAGTTCTAAAACAAAATACACTTTCCCAAGTCATATTTCATTTAACTAATTAAGTGGTGATCAAGCACTTAAAATAAATAGAGAGCAAGATAAAAACTACACATATACTTCATTAATTACTTAAAGAAAGAGAGAGTAGATGGTTCAATCCATAAATAGGTTCATAACAACCCTAGATTAGGGTTTTAGTTACACATAAATGCAAATAAAACAAACCCTAAAACTATGAAAGAGTGCATTGAAGAGTGGTGAAGAATAGGGAGAAGAAATTACAACCACAAATGAGGAGTACCCAAATCTCTCCAAGCCTCCCCACTTGATTCCCAAGAGATCCCAATGTTCTTCAAGCTCTTCAAGCCTCTCAAAAGTGCCCTAGAGGTGTGCCCAATCGAGTTTTCCAGTCCTCTCCAAATGCCCTAAGTTTTCCCTTTTATATGCTGAGAATTTTGGCTAAAACGCGCAGCAGTGACGTGCTCTCGCCAGTTGCTCGCCAGCTGGCGTGCCACTGGCGAGATTCCAGAGACTACATGCCGCTGGCTTGCCAGTTGGCTTTGTGGCTCGCCAGCGGCTCGCCAGTTGGCGCGCCACTGGCGTGCAGCTTCCCTAAGATTGAAAATTGGCTTTTCCTTGCTCCTTTTTCCTCTTTTGTTGTAGCACTTGGGTTTCATAGAGCTTCTAACACCTGTCCACCTCTTCCTACACAAGCTAGAAAGAGGGTTGAAGAGTTTCTATGTCTCACATATACAATCATTAAACTCCAAATTTCACACAAATGAATGATTTCCTATTTGCATCACTTTCTATTGGTATTTGTGTGTTTTGTTGTCTATGTATCATCAAAAAGAGTGTGAACTAGAGGAAAATAGAGATGAAAATCTGTGAAATTATGGAGTTTATCACTCCCCCAAACTTAAGTTCTTGCTTGTCCTCAAGCAAATTTTCAAAAAGATTATGGAGTTGACTATAAGCTCACTTTACTTTGATTGAAATACTTGTTCTCATATGTTGCCATCACTATGTGATGTATGGAAAACATAGGATGTATGCAAGGATAAATGTTTTGCTACATTAAAACAAGTTTTTCAAGATTCAATGAGTAGGTGTGTGTGTGATGAGATTAGGAGAATTCTTCCAAGTTCTCTGGTCCTTTTGCAATAACCTCAAATCATGAATATGCTGTCATTTTTCAAATTTCTCATTCCTTTCTTCACTCTTCTCAATTTTAAACTTTTAGCACATAACTTCAAAATCAAGAGGACTTTTCAAGGCTTGTAATGGGGCTAAGGGGTTAAGTGACTAGCTATTTGAAAGAATAGGAAAAGGAGTTCAAAGGTCTTGAGATAACTAACATTCCATTTTATTCACTCATACACAAAATGTTCTTTCAAAAAGCTCAAAATTCCCCCAAACTTATCTCAAGTTGATTCTTTGTACTCCTAGTCTCATTGCATCATTCATTCATTCATTTCCTTTTTCATACTCATTTTCTTCTTTTTCAACTTTTTCTCTCTCTTTTTTTTTTCTTGACTTAGGAGTACAAACTTTTCTTTCACAACTAATATTTCCCTTCTCACAATGCACTTACATTTACACACCTTTACAACCGTACTAATCCTCACTACTAATGAAATGTACATTATCTCAAGATTCAGGTAGTTCATGGTTTTTCGGGCCATAAGGGTTAAGTCCGATGTGGGTTTCAAAAAGAAATTTCACATGGTTTTTCTTTATAAGGCTCAAAAAGGGTGCAAATGAGATAGATATCATCAAGGATGGCTTGAAAGGCTCAATCGCATTTAAGAACTGCCTCAATCACTTTTCAAAGTTAAGCGCAATTTGTGAAAAATGTTAAAGTTTTCCAAAAGGAATTTTGAAATTTTCAAATGAAAACAGATGCATATATTTGGGTTATTGCAAATCTTCCTTCCTCAAACCCTTCCAAATACACCCTAACCTCTAATGTGCGCAAATTACTCATTAGAATCAGGTAAAGACTTGCCTTAATGCAACAACTCATGTTATGCAATGCATACATATCTATTTTTCCATAAACCCCACAGTTATTCAACTAGTTGTAATCATTGAACTTTCTAACAGATTTCAAGAGAACTTATAGCCCACTCATCAAAAACTAAAAGCAACAACTTAAGCATGGTATGCAAATCTCACAATTTCATCATCCAAAACAAAAACTATACCCTGTGCACTTATTATTTACCAAAAAGAATTTATTCAATGTCCAAAAAGTTTCACAAGTGCTTAGCAACCCTCCCCCAAACTCAAATCAAACAGTGTCCTCACTGTGATGCAGACAAAGAAAAGTGCAAGCACAAGGCACACAACCAACATATGTAGGAGAAGATTTAGCATGCATTCACAAGGTCAAGTAACATGAACAACCAGTAGCAAAAGTCATAGTTAGGTTACAACTAATCACCTACACGACAAACACACTACCTAGCTAATAAGTAAAACAACAAGCAACAACAACAGGCACAACAGTTAATCACACAGATCAAGCACAGTCATTCCACCATGCTATCCGAATCATCTCCACTGTCACCATCATCGGAACTATCGCCAGTCCCCTCATCATCCCCATCGTCCTGCTCTGTCTCCCCTTCAGTTGCAGCATTATCTGTATCCACTTCATTAAATGGAGCCTGCACTCCCAGCTCTCTCAAGCCAGCAACTATAAACTCCATTTGTAAATCATGCCTAAGCTCAAAATGATCAAAACGTGTGCGGAAGGCTGCAAGGTCTGCGGCTAGCTGATGGATGGGGTCAACTCCCTGCACAGGGTCCGCAGGGACCACCACTGGAGTAGCAGGTGGAAGCATATGGGGCATGGGGAAGCGCCTGAGAAAGTGGTAATCACATGGGTTCAGGGGTAAGAATGGTCTGCGCCACGCGGGGTCAGGCATCCCTCCTTGGAGAAAACTATCTGATATCAAATGGGGGAATATGAGTGCTGCATCCTGACGACCTGAGACACATGCTGCAGTGAGGCTAGAGTGAATAATGTTCTCAACCTTAACTCTTTGAGCGGTCATGAATAGATGGATGAGCAACGCCTGCTCCTTTGTTAAGTCGCTCGTGTGTGTTGTTGGTTGGACATTAGTGGATATGAAATGGAGCCATGTAAGAGCATCCGGATTCAGGCTAGACTTAAGCAAATAGAACTGAGGTCCTCTTTTGTGGAACCAACCTCTTGCCCCAGGTATGTAGTATATGTGTAGTCTCTGACGGCTGGGAAGTGAAGTGGGAGGGAAGGTTAGATTAGGGTTTTTTTGTTTGGTGTTTTTTTTTTTATTAAGGCTCGCCAGCCGCTCGCCAAGTGGCGAGCGACTGGCGAGTTTCCAGAGGCATGGCGACTTTGCTCGCAGCTGCTCGCCATCTGCTCGCCACTGGCGAGCAGACTGGCGAGAATTTATCAGCAGAAACAGTCTGTCTGCAGAATTTTTCCAACATGCCCTATGCCCATTTCAACTAGCTTATAAACCCTTAAATCATCCCTATGATCAATCAAAAACATCATATCAAACCCCCACTTGACTTTGGACCTAAAAAGACCACATTTTGACACTAACCCTCAATCACATGACATAACCAATAATCACTAACACTCCATGCCATATTCCAAAAATCAAACAAGCAGCACATAATCACAGGAATTTCATCACATAACATACTTTTCATTTACTAGACAATGCAAGGTGCTTTTAGTACGCCAAGGAGACATGCTTTCAACAAATCAACACAAAGTCCAAACACCACAGACATAAATTCAATCACATGCTACTTAATTATCACAACCACAAGTACTCACAAAAACACCAAAGATTATTTCTACACAAACAAGCATTCATTCCATCACAATTTAGCTCATCAAGTTCAAATTGGTCAAGTGGCACATTAACACCAGATTTCAGTTCATCAAGATGTTTCCATGCAATAACCAAAAATGATGCTCAAAATTGCATGAAGTTTGAAATTTAGATCTACTCCCCCTTGTAGACCTCTTCCTGCCCTCCAAAACGTAAGCTCCAGCTCTCCCCATCAGGTGGTGGTTCAAGTATCAGTGAGGACCTTTCTCCCTACACACAAGAGAAACAAGACCAAAACTACCAAAAACAACCTAAAGTTAGGTAAAATATCAAAATGAAGGATTAGAGTTAAGAACTTGGGTTGCCTCCCAAGAAGCGCTTAGTTTATAGTCCTTAGCTCGACTGTTGGCAGTATCATGTGGACTGAGGGACTGAAATTGAGGTAGCTTGGCGATCAATCTCACCACCCCAATAATGCTTGATCCGGTGTCCATTAACCTTAAACTTCTCCCCACTCTTGCCTTCAAGTTCCACTTGACCCTTGTCATAAGCTTTCACCACTATGAACGGACCAGACCACTTAGACTTGAGCTTGCCCGGGAAAAGCTTCAACTTAGAGTTGTACAATAGGACTTGTTGCCCCGGCTCAAAAGTCTTCGGCTTGATGTGCCGATCATGCCACCTCTTAGTTCTTTCCTTGTAGCTCATAGCACTGTCATAAGCATGGTAGCGGAACTCTTCTAACTCATTCAATTGCAATAGCCTCTTAGCACCCACAGCACTTTCATCAAAATTTAGCTTCTTGATAGCCCAAAATGCACTATGCTCAATCTCCACGGGAAGGTGGCAGGCCTTACCAAAGACTAGCCGATATGGCGACATACCAATCGGAGTCTTATAAGCAGTACGGTAGGCCCACAAGGCATCATCAAGTTTCATTGCCCAATCCTTCCTGGTAGTATTCACAGTCTTCTCAAGGATTTTCTTAATTTCCCGGTTAGAAACCTCGGCTTGACCGTTAGTTTGAGGATGGTAGGCTAGAGCTACCCTATGACTCACCCCATACTTCTCCAAAAGAGCACGAAATTTTTGATTACAAAAATGAGTGCCTCCATCACTAACAATAGCCCTCGGTGCTCCAAAACGGTTGAAAATATTCTTCCTAAGGAACTTAATCACCGTCTTAGCATCACTAGCTGGAGTAGCGATTGCTTCAACCCACTTGGATACATAGTCCACTGCTACCAAGATATATTGATTATTGAAGGAATTAGGGAATGGTCCCATGAAGTCAATCCCCCAAACATCAAATATCTCCACCTCAAGCATATTATTGAGAGGCATCTCATCCCTCATAGAAAGATTTCCCAACCTTTGACATCGGTCACAGCTCATGGCAAAACCTTGAGCATCCTTGAAGAGAGTAGGCCAAAAGAAACCTGATTGCAACACCTTTGCAGCTGTCTTATTTCCACCAAAATGACCCCCATACTCAGAAGCATGACAACAAGAGAGAATCTCCCACTGCTCACATTCCGGTATACATCGGCGTATCACCTGATCGGCACAGTAACGAAACAAGAATGGTTCTTCCCAATGGTAATACTTGACATCATGAAGGAACTTCTTCTTCTGATGATGACTCAAGTCTTCGGGCACAATCTCACTAACCAGAAAATTCACAATGTCTGCATACCAAGGTACTTCTGTAACCATCACCATAAATAACTGTTCATCGGGAAACACCTCATGGATTGCAGAGCCCTTATCACCCTGAGCATCAGTACTCAATCGAGATAGATGATCCGCAACTTGGTTCTCACAACCTTTCCGATCAACAATCTCTAAATCAAACTCTTGAAGTAGCAAAACCCATCGGATCAACCTTGCCTTGGAATCTTTCTTACTAAACAAGTACCGCAAAGCTGAATGATCAGTGTGCACTACCACCTTAGAACCAATTAAGTAAGATCTAAATTTGCCAAAAGCATACACAACAGCTAAAAGCTCCTTTTCAGTGGTGGTGTAGTTCTCTTGAGCACTATCTAGAGTCTTGCTTGCATAGTAAATCGGATGGAAGAGCTTTTCCTTTTTCTGCCCCAAAACAGCTCCCACTGCATAATCACTAGCATCACACATAAGAATGAAAGGAAGAGACCAATCCGGAGCGACAATAATCGGAGCAGTGACTAGGCGCTGTTTCAACTCCTCAAATGCCTTCAAACAAGCATCATTGAAGTCAAACACAACATCTTTCTCAAGTAAAGCACAGAGAGGCTTAGTTATCTTGGAGAAATCTTTAATGAAGCGACGGTAGAAGCCGGCATGACCCAAAAAGCTCCTCACACCCTTAGCATTGATAGGTGGAGGAAGTTGCTCAATAATCGAAATCTTGGCCTTGTCAACCTCTAAGCCACTCTTTGAGACTCTATGACCCAAGACAATACCTTCCTTTACCATGAAATGACATTTTTCCCAATTAAGGACAAGATTGGTTTCCTCACACCGTTTCAACACTTGTGCCAAGTGACTTAAACACTCATCATAGGAGTCACCAAACACCGTGAAGTCATCCATAAACACCTCCATGGTGTGCTCAATCATATCTGCAAAGATAGCCATCATACACCGCTGGAATGTGGCTGGAGCATTGCACAACCCAAAGGGCATGCGTTTGAAAGCAAAAGTACCATAAGGGCATGTGAAAGTGGTTTTCTCCTGGTCTTCCGGAGCAATAACAATCTGATTATAACCCGAATACCCATCCAAGAAGCAGAAATACTCTCTACCCGCTAACTTGTCAAGCATCTGATCAATGAAAGGGAGAGGGAAATGATCCTTACTAGTCGCAGTATTCAACTTGCGGTAGTCCATACATACCCTCCATCCAGTAACAGTCCGAGTAGGAATGAGCTCATTCTGGGTGTTAGCCACTACAGTCATGCCACCCTTCTTGGGCACGCATTGAACTGGGCTCACCCATGAGCTATCGGAGATTGGGTAAATGATACCCGCATCAAGCCACTTGAGAATTTCCTTCTTCACAACCTCTTTCATGTTCGGATTAAGCCTTCTCTGATGCTCAATTGAAGTCTTGTGATCATCCTCAAGCAAAATCTTATGCATGCACATAGACGGACTAATGCCTTTGATATCGGCAATTGTCCACCCAATGGCCCTTTTGTGAGCTTTCAACACCTCCACTAGTTTCTCCTCTTGTTGAGAAGTCAAGTCAGAAGCAATGATAACCGGAAGTGTTTCATTCGAACCCAAGAATACATATCGCAAATGAGATGGCAACGGCTTCAACTCCAAAGAGGGTGGCTCTACTAGAGATGGTTGGAGTCTAGGTCTATCGCTTGAAGCAATGTCAAGAGTCTCAAATTGAGAATAAGACTTAGGAAAGCGTAATGATGCATCCATGATAGCCATACAATCTTCCACTTCAAAATTCTCGATATTCACACCCACCAAAGCTGCTTCAACTGGATCACTAACACAAGACGAATCAAACTCTTCTTGAACCACATGGTCAATCACATTAATGGAGAAACAGTCTTCGCGTGCAAGTGGGGTTCTCATCAATTGGCTCATGTTAAAAGTGACTTCCTCATCGGCTACCCTCAAAGTTAACTCACCTTTTTCAACATCAATCAAAGTTCTAGCAGTTGCTAAGAAAGGTCTCCCTAAGAGCATAGGCATCTCCTTATCCGCTTCAAAATCTAAGACAATGAAATCGGCTGGAAAAATGAACTTATCCACCTTCACTAGCACATCCTCAATAATCCCTCGGGGATAAGAGATACTCCTATCGGCAAGTTGGAGAGTGACAGTAGTCGGGCGAGCTTCTCCCAACCCCAAAGTGTTAAAGATGGAGGATGGCATCAAGTTGACACTAGCACCCAAATCGCACAAACCCTTACCCAAGAACTTATCTCCTATGTGACAAGGGATAGAAAAGCTCCCAGGATCCTTTAACTTTGGAGGTAGTGGCTTGATCACATCGGTGAAACTCTTTGTCACGGCAACGGTTTCAAATTCATTAAAGCGCCTCTTCTTAGTCAACACATCCTTCATAAACTTTGCATACTTAGGCATTTGCTCAAGAGCTTCGGCAAAAGGAATATTTACATGGAGTTGCTTGAACATGTCAATAAATTGCCAGAATTGTTTGTCCTCTTGATTCTTCTTAAGCCTTTGAGGGAATGGTGGTGGTGGCAAATACTTGGGTGGTGAGACCTTGGTCTTTTTCTTGTCATCACCACCATTCGGATTACCCACTTGCTCTTCAACCACATCATTGGTAGCCTCTTGGACTTGATCGTCCTTCTTTCCACCATCATTAGCAACAAGAGGTTCCTTTTCACTTGCATCAATAACAACCTCATCTTGAACATCTTTTTCCACCCCACTAAGTTGAGGAATATCCGGAAGTTGCTTTCCACTCCTCAAGTTGATTGCCTTACACTCTTCCTTCCCATCCCGTCTTGGATTAGGAATGGTGTCACTCGGTAGGTTTCCTCTTTGTGAGGCATTCATTTGAGAGGCGAGTTGGCCTATTTGTATTTCAATGTTCCGGATAGAAGTCTCATGACTGGCTGTTTTGGCATCATTTTTAGCATTATACACCCTTTGCGCTTCTTGTCCAGCCATGATCTGAGCAAACATTTTCTCCACCTTAGATTCTTCCTCTTTAGGAGGTATTTGTCTAGGTTGATTTTGAAAACCAAGTGGGTAAGGGGCCTTTGTACCAGAAGATGATGATGCATTCACATTTTGCCCTTGGTTCCAGGAAAAGTTGGGATGATTTCTCCACCCCGGATTGTAAGTCTGAGAGTAAGGATTGTTCTGAGCATTCTGTCCCCTTCCCATATAATTCACAGATTCTGGAGTGGCGTAGAGAGGACAATGATCCGGTAGATGCACATCATAACACTGTTCACATACAACTGGAGTAGACTGAATTGCTTGCACCTCTTGAGCACTACTCTTCCTAATCTGAGTTTCCAAGACTTTAAACCGCTTGTTGAGTGCAGATAGCATAGAAGCAAACTGGGCAGTAGCGGTATCCTCCTTAGGAGCAGTGGAAGAATGAGGAATCCTCCTATCTGTCCCTTGAGAATTGTTGGCCGATAGCTGATCTAACAACCGGAATACTTCATTCACTGGCACATTCCGATATCCACCATTTGTCATAGAGTCGACCATTGCCTTAGACTGAGGATTAAGGCGGGTGCAGAAAATTTGAACAATTACCCACTTGTCCACCCCATGATTAGGGCATTGTTTCATCAACATCTTATACCTTTCCCAAGCAGCATAGAGAGTCTCATCATCATGTTGCCTGAAACTCAAGAACTCGTCCCTAGCCTCAACAGATTTGTCATCAGAGAAAAACCGAGCCCGGAACTTAGCTTCAAGCTCATTCCAAGAGGAAATAGACCCTTCCGGTAAGTTGTTGAACCACTCCCTAGCCTTTCCTTGCAGAGAGAAAGGGAACAAACGCAGTCGAAGAACATCAGCTGGAACCCCATTCTGCTTGAATGAATCACACACCTCCAAGAAATACATCAAGTGTTTGTTGGCATCCTCGTTGTAAAGACCATGAAACATCCCATGCATTTGAAGCATTGTGATCATCACCGGCTTGATCTCAAAGTTCCTTGCTTGCACATCCGGAATCCGAATGCAAGATTGAGTTCCTCCCATGTTCCGAGTAGCAAAATCATTAACTGTAGCACGATCATACTCATCCTCCACCATGGCTGCAGTTTCAACCTCAACCTCTTGCTCAAGATCCACTAACCCTTCAAGTACTACTTCCAAGTCTCCAAACTCAATGCTTTGCATACACTAAGAAAAGAGTACCTACAAGTACCACTAGATCACACGTATCACAATAAACAAAAGTGAAAATAAGCAAGGCAACCAAGGTAAAGATATTTCTAACACCGAAGGTAGCCAGAAACACCCAAACACCAAGTTACCACAAGATAAGAACAGAGGTTACTTAAAAGCAATTAATCACACAATTAAGCTAATCAACACAAGAGAATAAACTTTTGCTTAAACTACAATCCCCGGCGGCGGCGCCATTGACTTATCGCGGACTTTGTGCGCTTCCGTAAGCATATGGGTCGTCAAGTGTAGTATAGAAAAAAGTGTCGTTCCGCAGAGATTATAGTTTAATCAAAGTGATTAGCACTAATTGCATGCCCAATTACCGTAAGTAAAAACATATTGAGAGTTGTTGTTCAATTAAGAAAAGAGTTTGGAAAATAAGTGTAAAAAGAGTTGGAGTTCAAACACGATTTAACAATGATAATTAAGACCTAGGGTTGCTAATCCCCTATTTACTTCATGAACCAAGGTTTCTCTCTCTTTTCTTTAAGTGATTAAATGAAAATATGTGCAAGTCTAGGGTTCAAAATCATTTGAAAAAGCTTTCCCAAGTCAAGATCAAATTTATGCTAGCATTTATTGCACAATCTCTTGTCACAATAAATGCTAGCTCTTTTCCTTAACCACCCTAATTATGACTATGTTAGGTTAATAACTATATCCCTATGTTATCAGCAAACCTTCCATTTAAAACCATAAACTTCAAGTCTAACATGTTCTTATCCAAGTTCTAAAACAAAATACACTTTCCCAAGTCATATTTCATTTAACTAATTAAGTGGTGATCAAGCACTTAAAATAAATAGAGAGCAAGATAAAAACTACACATATACTTCATTAATTACTTAAAGAAAGAGAGAGTAGATGGTTCAATCCATAAATAGGTTCATAACAACCCTAGATTAGGGTTTTAGTTACACATAAATGCAAATAAAACAAACCCTAAAACTATGAAAGAGTGCATTGAAGAGTGGTGAAGAATAGGGAGAAGAAATTACAACCACAAATGAGGAGTACCCAAATCTCTCCAAGCCTCCCCACTTGATTCCCAAGAGATCCCAATGTTCTTCAAGCTCTTCAAGCCTCTCAAAAGTGCCCTAGAGGTGTGCCCAATCGAGTTTTCCAGTCCTCTCCAAATGCCCTAAGTTTTCCCTTTTATATGCTGAGAATTTTGGCTAAAACGCGCAGCAGTGACGTGCTCTCGCCAGTTGCTCGCCAGCTGGCGTGCCACTGGCGAGATTCCAGAGACTACATGCCGCTGGCTTGCCAGTTGGCTTTGTGGCTCGCCAGCGGCTCGCCAGTTGGCGCGCCACTGGCGTGCAGCTTCCCTAAGATTGAAAATTGGCTTTTCCTTGCTCCTTTTTCCTCTTTTGTTGTAGCACTTGGGTTTCATAGAGCTTCTAACACCTGTCCACCTCTTCCTACACAAGCTAGAAAGAGGGTTGAAGAGTTTCTATGTCTCACATATACAATCATTAAACTCCAAATTTCACACAAATGAATGATTTCCTATTTGCATCACTTTCTATTGGTATTTGTGTGTTTTGTTGTCTATGTATCATCAAAAAGAGTGTGAACTAGAGGAAAATAAAGATGAAAATCTGTGAAATTATGGAGTTTATCAGCCCGCCGCCGCGGCCCCCACCCCTTCCACTACTCCGGCTATGTCTTCTTCGTCTTCCCCTAATTCCTCCTCTCCGTCCAGTTTGGTTTGTGACAGAGATGACTTCTATTTTTTAATATATTCCTTAATAAATAAAATCATTTATCCACCTTAAATAATTATTTCCAACTCATACTTTCCAGTCATAAGCCACATGACAAAAGCTAACAGAATTAGTGCCACGTAATCATATTTAACTCTGTTAATGTCATATGTTGGTCCTTTTAAAATTATAGGGACTAACTCTATTAAATGGAGGAAATTATAGGGACTAAAACCTTAGCTTTAAAAATATAGGGACCAAAACCCAAATTGAGGGAAACTATAGGACCAAAAGTTGGTTTAACCCTATGTTTTATTTTATTTTATTTATTAGGGCATTTTGGACTTTTCATGTACCTCAGAATAGTTATGTATTACTTTTGTTCCTTGGCCAATAGTTATGTATCATTTTTGGGCCTTCGCCCTTTATTTTATTTATTAGGGCATTTTGGACTTTTCATGTCCAATTTTATTGTCATATTAGTGAAAATATCATTTTTGATCCCAAGTAAAAGGTAGGTATCATTGATGTACCTCAGAATAGTTATGTATTACTTTTGTTCCTTGGCCAATAGTTATGTATTATTTTTGGGTCTTCGCCCTATATTTTATCCAACCAGTGTCCGCCTCATGTTATACACAGTGCTGGAAATAAGGTTCAAATGAGTCCATCTCAAAGTAAAACCCAACTTAAAATATCAATCCTAACTCTCACATTTAGTAATCTTCCCTGTGCAAATCTTTTTCTTAACTTGTGATAGATGCCTTTAAGCTATGCTTTATTGACAACGAACCTAAGCTTATAAATAGTTGTTGGTTGGAGGAATTTTGGTGAGCAAGAGTTCATGTTGACAGAGATAATCATGAAAACATTTGTCCACAAACAGAATATATCGTGATGGCAGAGTGGCAAACAGAATATGTTATTTGTAAAAAAAAATCACTTGTGCATCGCACATGCATCGCACGTGCATCGCACGAGTAGAACACTTGTTTTGCATCAACCAGAGCATTGCATGATCAACAAAAACACAGCATAGTTAATGAATATAAACTCTAAATAAGTCAAAAATGGAGAAGTGTATGTTAAGAGATTCAAAATAGAAGAATTGGAACGACAGTGAATAGGATGGTGTCCATCAAAGAAATAGTATAGAAAGGGCAAAGTACCATTAGACCCACATATTGTTAGAATCTTAAGTTTTGATGGTGACTAAGGTATGATATGGTCTAGTACTTAAGAGAACATAATCAGCACTTAGGAAGGATTAGATGACATGGTTAGAATCCTGAGTTAGATCACTTGAGAATGTAAGATCACTTCCGGATAGATTAGGACTTGCGCATGCGGATGAATGTTTTCATCCCCCAGCATCAGCAAGTAAATCACTGGGAAATAACTTAGTCCATGAGAATTAGGTACACAAAACCTTAAGACTAAGCTATGTTTCAATCGGAAGTGAGTTTGCTTCCTGTTAGACTTAGACTGGCGCAGAGCGATAGAATAGATATTACTCCAAGCGACAGTGAGTCTACTTCCCCAAGTGAAAGCGCTTCCTGTTAGAATTAGACTGGCGCAGAGCGACAGAATAGATATTACCCCAAGCGTCAGTGAGTCTACTTCCCCAAGTGAAAGCGCTTCCTGTTAGACTTAGACTGGCGCAGAGCAATAGAATAGTTATTACCCCAAGCGTCAGTAAGTCTACTTCGCCGAGTGAAAGCACTTCCTATTAGATTTAGACTGGCGCAGGTTGATAGACTAGATATAACCCCGAGCGTCAGCGGAAATGCAACATCAAGTGAAGTTGCTTCCTGTTAGATCTTGACTGGCGCAGACTGATAGAATAGATTTCACCCTAAGCGTCAGTGAATTCACCACGTCAAGTAAAAGTGCTTCCGATAGCTCAGTGACTAGCGCTGAGTGGTGGAATGAAATAGACTAAGCGAGAGCAAGTCATGGTGAACTAAATCCCTCATCAAGTGAATTTACTTCCGGATGTAGAAGTGCTTCCGGATACACCTTAGACTTAGGATCACCCACTGCATGAGATTATATGATTATATTGCTAAACTAACGTTCAAGTGCAGCACACTCAGTAAGGTTGCTTCCGGATGAGAAGTTGCTTCCGCAAGCAATCAGAATGTCTGAACGTTCAAAGAGATGCAGTGTCAGAATGCTTTTAACAGAGCAGAGGTGTCAGGACTACTTTTCAGAGATAAAGCAAGTCAACCCTGCTGAAGCATTTAAGAAGATGTTCCTTCCAACGGTAACAAGAGGATAACAGACACATTCAAACAACATTGTTACCTACCAAGCATGAGGAGTATGAGAACATAATCTGAAGATTCACTCAAGGTGTCAAAGCTCATACTGCCCACAAGAGTCAGAGTCCATAAGAGAGCTTCTGATAGCAAGAGAGGATCCAATAGCAAAGCACTCTTATCATTCATGGACAAGTGCTTGGAAGACAAAGTTCCTCTATGTGATAGCAAGCAAAATGTTAGAGTCCACGAGCTTCGATAGCAAGAGAGCTTCCGATAATGAGTCTCTTAACATCCTGGACTTATGCTTGAGGAACGAAGTCCTCTCTGACAGCAAGCAAGAGTCGGACCGTACAAAGTGTTCAGATGTCAGAACGACTTTTGTCAGAATAGTATTGTCAGAACAGAGTTGACAGAACAGCTTGGTCAGAGCACCTTTTCAGATAAAGCAAAGTCAACCCTGCTGTGCATTAATGAGGACAACGTAAACAAGGCCCCAACGTCTATAATCAAACGATCTTATTGCCTCTCCAACGGCTAGATATTCAGAGACTGGTATAAAAGGGATGTTCTTCATTTCTGAAGGTGGGGCTTGAAAAAGTGAGAGAGAACAGAGCTATTATCTGAAAAACACTATTCTATATTCCTCTCATCTTCTACTCTCGGACTTTGATATGTAATATTCTTAGAGAGTGATTCATTTGTACTTAAGTGAGTAACATCATCCACTCTTTGAGAGAGTTAGTTTTGAGCTTAAGTGTTTAACAAAATCAGTTCATAGAGTGAACATAATTGTAATCTTACATTTTGTAAGGGGGAGCATTTAGAAGGTTTTCTAAATCTCCATAGGTTGCAAGTTAGCCCGTAAAACTTGCGTTTGTAAGGTTGCAAGTGATCCCGTAAAACTTGCGGTAAGGTTTGCAGGTGAACCCGTTGTAAAACCTGTGGGTTGTTAGGTGAACCCGTGCTCGTAAAACCTAAAGTGTAAAGGCTTCTCTTGTGCCCGGTTTAAACAAGAATAGTGGATTGGAAATCTCAGGTGTAGCCTGGGGACTGGATGTAGGTCTGGGTGACCGAACCAGGATAAATTTATGTGTGCATATACTTATACTTGATCATTCTATTTTGCATCACATAGCATACTGACTTGTGCATAGCATTATTTATTATCATCATCACCGAGCACAAGCAGTCTTTCGAAAAGAGTTTAAGTTTTTATTCCCTCACCCAATTCACCCCCCCCCCTCTTGGGTGACAGCCACGAATTTCATTTGGTATCAGAGCAGGTCACTTGTTTAAAGGATCAAACGATCTCAAGTGCAAAGACCTTGGCTGATTTTGGTTAAAATGTTTTCCAAAGGCTTTGATCATACCATTCCACCTGTGTTAGAAAATATTGATTTTTGTTGGTGGAAAGCAAGAATGGAAAGCTTTATAAAATCCACTAGTTTGAAAATGTGGGATATTTTTGAAAATGATTTTGATTTCAAACCAAGAGGAAACTGGACTGAAAGGGAGAAAAATTTGTTTTCCTTAAACATTAGAGCAATGCAAATTTTATACAAAGGCTTAACTGAAAATGATTTCCAGAAAATCAAACATTGCTCTAGTGCTAGAGATATTTGGAATACTCTTGATGTGATATATGCTTCTAACCCATCTCTTGAAAGCACAGCTGTCCAAAGCTCAACTCGTGCTCTTTGTGGATCATCTACTGATGAGCTTCTGGAAGCTGATATTGAGGAAGCAGACTTCAGTGAAGAGAGTATCCATCTCTGCCTAGAAGATTCAGAAAGTGAGGTATCTGGATCTGAAATTGAACTCTCTGATTTGCAAGATGCATACAATGAGTTATATACTGAATATTGTAAACTTGCAAAAGAACTTCTAGGCTTAAAAGAAAAAGATAGGAAACTTGAAAAACTAATTTCTTCTTCTACATCTAAAGTTTCCGAGGGTTCTTTTAAAGAACTAGTGGTTCCGATAGCTAGCCCACTATCGGTAGGGAAAACTTCAACATGTCTTGAAAAATGTTTTGATTGTGAACACGTGTTGAAGGAAAAAGAAAAGCTTTCAAAAGAAACTGAAATTTCAAAGGAACAAAAAGCTTTTCTAAAGAAAACTAATCATGATAATGATAGGAAGCCTCATTTTGATTATCATTCCATTATCTGTCATTATTGTGGTAGATTAGGACATATTTCTCACACATGCAGTCTTAGAAGAAATACAAATGTGAGAAATAAGTTTGTATGGATTCCTAAAGGACAAGTAAGGTCCAGTGCTAACCATGTAGGACCCAAGTACAAATGGGTACCAAAACATCCTCCTAGTGCCTTACTTGTGCAGGATAGATCAAGAGTTCCTCTCATTCCAAAGAAGAGAACTCGTGGTGATGCAACTGCTGAAACCCACTGGTACAATCATAAGAAGCTGTCGGCCACCACAAGGGACAATGGTTCTGTCTCAAGGATGAGCTATCACAAAGTTCCATTCAACTATCCTGAGAAGAACAAGAGAGAGTGGATTCCTCGATCATCATTGAAAAGGCTCTTGAATCCTACCTCTCAGAAGAAAGTGCTTCGAACCAAGGATAAGTATAGAAGATCTCCTTGGGTAAGCAAGGGATCACTTAGCAACGAAGCATTTGATAGTAAAATCTCCTATGCTAATGTTAGATGGACTTATTGAGATTTTACATTAAGCATCCTAAGGTGTGAACATTATATTCATCATAGAAGAAAGCTTGAAGAAATAAGTAATGTTCATAATCTACATACTGTCCATGACTATCTTGATCAAAAACCTTGTATATCCTTGTGCATATAGTCATGAAAGATTCACCATGCCATACACATAGGACGTAATCTAAATGCATGTGAACTATATATAGCCTACAAACTGACCTTCAGATCCAGACTTGGATACAAAAGGAAGGAACTATCTGGTATTTTGTAGGAAGGGCAATCCGAAGGTTCAGCAAGACAAGGGTGAAGAAGACCCTTGCTAAAAGGAAGATCTCCTCCCCCCACAGTGAGCCATCTGATTCATGTGCCCCCAACAATCTGCTAGCTCAAAGGCAAACTTGAGATAGCGCTGAGTGATCAACCTGCGGAGATACCTTCTGCTGAACCTGTGTCTCCCTCTGCGCCAGCACCCAATCTGAGTGAAGAGCTGTGTATGGAGTATGGGTTCAAGAGGCCAGAGATGCCAGTGGTAGTGATCACAAAGTAAATTCATCCCTCTGCACCAGCTCCAATCCATCCTATTAGCCTCAGCAAGACTCAGGACTGTACCTCATCTGAACAATTAGTCAAGTCTTGATAAGCATTCGTCACGCATAGATTTTGGTACTGCTCTAAATATAGATTCCATGCATTGCCAACCAAAATCAAGCGAGCTACTGCTAGATGCGAATGGAGCTATGGTGATATCATTCTTACCTTCCTCTTTACTTGAATAATCACTTGGCTAGTAAATGCATGATGGGCTCAACAGCTTTTATTTCTCTGAAACTGATATGATTTCCCTTATCTGTGATGAACACTTATTTTCTGTAAAAACGACCCTATCATATCAAATTCATTTTCTGATATAATGCATACAGATTTTACAAATTCAAGAAGTCCTACACCTTGAAACTGAACCTTCTTCAAAACCTTCTGAATTTGTGCATGTTGAATCATTGTGTTCTAAGATTTCTGACATTGTTAAGATGATTCGGAACTAGTTTCAGAATTTTGACACTAAAACTAAAAATCTTCCTCAGAGTTTTCATATGGTGTCTAAATCATTTTACTCATATATGCTTAGTGAATTCTTTTAAGGGCACCTCTCATGGAAGAAAATGGTTTATGCATTCACCTTGATTTTTGAAAGATCCTTTTGAAATACAAACTTTCAAAACAGATTCTGATCCTCTTTAAACCTACATGACAACCGTACCTCATGATAGCACTCAAAAGCTATTTCTGATTTTCCATTTCATGTGGTATCTCTTGCATCAACTTTTTCAATGCATAAGCAGCTATGGTTTCGAGAACAATACATCCCTCTTAATTACATCTTTAAGTTCTCAATCTACTAATGATCTCAGTTCAAGTTTGTGGTTTAAGAATGTTGACACAGATTATTGAAGCTTGAACAATGAATATAACCAAGAGAGAATGACAACGAAAATGTCTCTTATCAAGATGTGTGGAATGACTATACCAAACCTGAGAAACTCTCGCCAATACACATGAGCATTTCTATCCCTTACATATTCTGTTGTGAAATTAAATGGATAGTCTCTCTCTTGTCTGACATGCATTAGAAATCTTAGGAAATGCCTTGAATTAAACTCTGCTAGATCTGTAAAACATGGCATAGTATCACAAGCATGCTATAATCTGTATTAATTTCAAGCTTGTTGATATCCTAAGAACAATGAGATCACATTGAGCATATCTAGAAGAACTCGAGCTAATATTTGGAAATTATTCTCGTAATCATATGCTGAAATTTGATTGTTTTTGTAAACCGAATTTAGTCTTAAAATCAAACTATTCTGTGAGCATGAAAATTTCCAGTATTTCATTTTTGTGAGGATGAAGATTTTTTTTTCAAAATTTCATGGTGTTAATAATTCACTTGTCTTCATGATCTAACATGAACATCCTTGAGGCATATTTATTGAACTATACTTGCTTATGAAACTCTGAAAATATGCCACCTGTTTGATACTCTTTGTACTATCACATTGATATTTATCTATGAGAGTAAATAGAGTTCATGTCATGATAGTGAAACTATGTGAACGTATAGACAATTTCAAAATTAGTTTTCACATAATCATTGCTCATATTTTCTTAAACCAATTAGCAAGCATGATTTCTTAAAATTATTAACTTGTGCTGATTAACACAGATTGACTTGAATGTCCTGAGGATGGTCTTCAATGTTAAATCTTAAGTTCTTTCACTGACCATCAGAAAGCATTTGTTTCGTCAAGAATATGCAGGACCAATCATCAAGTTTGAGCAAGGTTGCTTTCACAACAATCAGCGCCTTCGATAGCAGGCCAACTATTGAACCATGGGAAGAGTAGAGTGACTGCCCAGTCATGTCTGCTTGTGGTTGTAGCTCAGCTTGCCGAAGCGAATCATCAAAGCACTTGCGCTAGGGGTTTCCACTTGAGATAGCACACCTCTTGAAGATGTCAGGAAGCATGCTTATCTGCGTATGATTCAGATTCCTGAGTCTAATAGAGTATGAGTACCCCTCATCTGTGGTAACATCTACACCTTACCATCTCTTACATATGATGCATACATGGCATTGGTAAGGGTGTCAACTTAGGATGTTTCTCTCAATCTGCATTGACTTCAAAATCATTCACTGTCTTAGAAAATCATCCTAGCTCACACATCTGTATCCTCTAAATGACATGCTGGAAAGTAATTGATAACATACCTCTCTTATATGCTTCCTTTCTTGATTTAATGATGATTAATCTTAATATAGAAGAGAAGTAAGTGGACATTACCTGTTAATGATCCCTTGAAAATAGAGAGTCACATGCTGTCATCGATAATAAACTCTTAAGATGCTGTGATGCAATTTGTTTGGAAATTATTTTTGGCACTTTTAAAAACACAAATTTCATTTGATTTGATTTCATTTCATATGGTATCACAAATTTCATTTGGCATTCAATCATTTCCTTTGATACCACAAGTTCAAACTCACAGATCTCATTTGATTTCATTAGGTATCAGATTTCATCTCATTTGAATTTAAAATCACATATTTCATTTGATATCATAATCATCATTTTTAAACACATCAAAATTATTTTTGATATCACGAGAGGATCAAAATTACTTTTGATATCGTTTACATTTGGAGAGAATTTTCACCTTCAAAAAGAGAATTTTTTTTTGTATGTTTTGCTCTTGACTTAATCCTTGAAAAACATGTTTAGCTATCCTACATAATGATTAGGGCGAATACAATCACTTAGGATCATGAATCATTATTGTTTTCCTTGATAATTCTCGTACGTTGTATTGAATAGTCTAGAACAAATCCTTATTAACGATACATAGGGAGAAATATTAGGTAGAAAGCCCTTTCCGAGGAGAACGTTAGGAGTATCCCCATCCCTATTAAGGCTAGCTTGCACTTGTTGAATTTTGATGAAGCCAAAAGGGGGAGAGAGATGAGAGATGAGACATGAGTTGTCTAGAGATGAGATATGAGATGAGACATGAGATGTCTAGAGCTGAAAGGTAAGATAAGATATCTAAGTTTAATTATAGCTCTGGGAGTGCTCTGGGAGTGATCTAAGTTTAATTATGTTCTCTAGTCATCTATGGGTTTGTCATCATCAAAAAGGGGGAGAATGTTAGAATCTTAAGTTTTGATGGTGACTAAGGTATGATATGGTCTAGTACTTAAGAGAACATAATCAGCACTTAGGAAGGATTAGATGACATGGTTAGAATCCTGAGTTAGATCACTTGAGAATGTAAGATCACTTCCGGATAGATTAGGACTTGCGCATGCGGATGAATGTTTTCATCCCCCAGCATCAGCAAGTAAATCACTGGGAAATAACTTAGTCCATGAGAATTAGGTACACAAAACCTTAAGACTAAGCTATGTTTCAATCGGAAGTGAGTTTGCTTCCTGTTAGACTTAGACTGGCGCAGAGCGATAGAATAGATATTACTCCAAGCGACAGTGAGTCTACTTCCCCAAGTGAAAGCGCTTCCTGTTAGAATTAGACTGGCGCAGAGCGACAGAATAGATATTACCCCAAGCGTCAGTGAGTCTACTTCCCCAAGTGAAAGCGCTTCCTGTTAGACTTAGACTGGCGCAGAGCAATAGAATAGTTATTACCCCAAGCGTCAGTAAGTCTACTTCGCCGAGTGAAAGCACTTCCTATTAGATTTAGACTGGCGCAGGTTGATAGACTAGATATAACCCCGAGCGTCAGCGGAAATGCAACATCAAGTGAAGTTGCTTCCTGTTAGATCTTGACTGGCGCAGACTGATAGAATAGATTTCACCCTAAGCGTCAGTGAATTCACCACGTCAAGTAAAAGTGCTTCCGATAGCTCAGTGACTAGCGCTGAGTGGTGGAATGAAATAGACTAAGCGAGAGCAAGTCATGGTGAACTAAATCCCTCATCAAGTGAATTTACTTCCGGATGTAGAAGTGCTTCCGGATACACCTTAGACTTAGGATCACCCACTGCATGAGATTATATGATATTGCTAAACTAACGTTCAAGTGCAGCACACTCAGTAAGGTTGCTTCCGGATGAGAAGTTGCTTCCGCAAGCAATCAGAATGTCTGAACGTTCAAAGAGATGCAGTGTCAGAATGCTTTTAACAGAGCAGAGGTGTCAGGACTACTTTTCAGAGATAAAGCAAGTCAACCCTGCTGAAGCATTTAAGAAGATGTTCCTTCCAACGGTAACAAGAGGATAACAGACACATTCAAACAACATTGTTACCTACCAAGCATGAGGAGTATGAGAACATAATCTGAAGATTCACTCAAGGTGTCAAAGCTCATACTGCCCACAAGAGTCAGAGTCCATAAGAGAGCTTCTGATAGCAAGAGAGGATCCAATAGCAAAGCACTCTTATCATTCATGGACAAGTGCTTGGAAGACAAAGTTCCTCTATGTGATAGCAAGCAAAATGTTAGAGTCCACGAGCTTCAGATAGCAAGAGAGCTTCCGATAATGAGTCTCTTAACATCCTGGACTTATGCTTGAGGAACGAAGTCCTCTCTGACAGCAAGCAAGAGTCGGACCGTACAAAGTGTTCAGATGTCAGAACGACTTTTGTCAGAATAGTATTGTCAGAACAGAGTTGACAGAACAGCTTGGTCAGAGCACCTTTTCAGATAAAGCAAAGTCAACCCTGCTGTGCATTAATGAGGACAACGTAAACAAGGCCCCAACGTCTATAATCAAACGATCTTATTGCCTCTCCAACGGCTAGATATTCAGAGACTGGTATAAAAGGGATGTTCTTCATTTCTGAAGGTGGGGCTTGAAAAAGTGAGAGAGAACAGAGCTATTATCTGAAAAACACTATTCTACATTCCTCTCATCTTCTACTCTCGGACTTTGATATGTAATATTCTTAGAGAGTGATTCATTTGTACTTAAGTGAGTAACATCATCCACTCTTTGAGAGAGTTAGTTTTGAGCTTAAGTGTTTAACAAAATCAGTTCATAGAGTGAACATAATTGTAATCTTACATTTTGTAAGGGGGAGCATTTAGAAGGTTTTCTAAATCTCCATAGGTTGCAAGTTAGCCCGTAAAACTTGCGTTTGTAAGGTTGCAAGTGATCCCGTAAAACTTGCGGTAAGGTTTGCAGGTGAACCCGTTGTAAAACCTGTGGGTTGTTAGGTGAACCCGTGCTCGTAAAACCTAAAGTGTAAAGGCTTCTCTTGTGCCCGGTTTAAACAAGAATAGTGGATTGGAAATCTCAGGTGTAGCCTGGGGACTGGATGTAGGTCTGGGTGACCGAACCAGGATAAATTTATGTGTGCATATACTTATACTTGATCATTCTATTTTGCATCACATAGCATACTGACTTGTGCATAGCATTATTTATTATCATCATCACCGAGCACAAGCAGTCTTTCGAAAAGAGTTTAAGTTTTTATTCCCTCACCCAATTCACCCCCCCCTCTTGGGTGACAGCCACGAATTTCACATATTCCACCAGATTCCTGGCATTCCAAACACGATTCATTAAAATAATATTGCATTCTGAATCCTTTTTCCAAAGCAACTTCAAGTTCCCTAGAATGATCTTTAGTATTCTCATGAAGTTCTATTGCAACCGGAAGCTCCATATGAAGTCCACAATTCTTCATGTGTTCAGAAAATAGTGAATCGTTCCTGAAATCTTCAGGAAAGGCGGCAAAGAAGAGAGGATTGTAAAAGGGGATTGTGATATTTGGAAGGCAATGGATTCTCATCCCCATTTGAATAGATTCTCGGGCAGTCATAAAAAAGTGTGACTATTGTCCTAACTAGATCATTAAAATATAATATATCGGACTGGACATTTCCATCCACAGTTATGTTGCTTGTATGTGAAAAGCAAGTGTTATAGTCTATAGGTAGAAGATTCATGTTTTTGGTGGAATAGTCAATATTTTTTACGTTAAAAGTCTGTGAACGGATTTGTATAATAGGGAACTCACCTTTGGATGTGGGGCAGTAGAGTTTAAATTCAGTGATAGGGTTGCCACAATAACTATGGTGACTTTGACCAGAAGGGGTAATTTATGTTTCCTATAGTCCCACATGGATTTGGACGGGACTGCATGTAATTTTCGTCTTGGGAGAGGGAAAGCAAGATGAAGAAGAAGGTGATTAACATAAAGCCTCCACTAAGTTACAAGAAGGCTAAGGATTCACTTGTAAGTCAGGGAAAGAGGTGTTATGATAGGAAACAGTCAGACTATGGTGGAGAATCAAAACCTCGGTTTCACAAACAGAATATATTGTGATGGCAGAGTGGCAAACAGAACAAGGCAGAAAACAAGTGCCCCTGCATAAAATCAGTAGATCGGACTAAACATAGTTGATCAGGAAAAAAAAAGCAGATCAGACTAAACACTAGGGAGTGATGCGACCATCATGCTCAGTAATCCAATCATATATATATATATATATATATATATGATAATAAATATGTGATGCTTCTTGTTCTTTCAAACAAAGCCAATAAATTCTTGTAGCAAATTAAATAATATATTTAATTTCAATGTTACAAGTCCTTGAAGGATCAAACTAAATATCTATATCCATATTCACATTAGATAAATAAATCTTCAAGATCAACACAGTGACAATCATATGACTGAAATGCTTTTACAGTGATAAGATGAGGTTTATAATGCATTCAAAATGTAATTTTAGTCCTCATTCAACTGACTGAACAACTAGACTCTAAGTGAAACACTGAATGAGAATTTCATTTAATTGAAAATTGGACCATTTGACCTTTGTTTCTCCCATTTTCTTCCGTGTAGAGTCGCTAAGACCAAAACAAAGCAAAGTCAGGGTTTAATCCCACTTTAATTGAATAATAAAGAATATTATATCATATAGTTGAAAATGCCAAAATGCTAAACACTTCTAGACCACATTCCTATTTGCATCACAGCATAATCCTACACTCTCGAGCCTCTAAACAAGTTTATTTGATTTAGAAACTAACATATGATTTAATAGTACATAAAATACATTATAATTAAGTGACTCATTTATCTTTTTTGATTCTTCAAAAAGACAATAGGATCTTATATTCAAGTGCAAAGGAAATATATTATATAACAATATAATGTCACAACTAAACATCTGATAAATCAACTTGTAAATTGCTCATAAATAAAGTCTTTGCATGAGTGGCATTTAAAATCATTTTTCCAAATATATCAACTTTTGTTGGTTGTTAAAATCATGTCTAAGAATTAAAGTCCTACATCTTGAATCTCAAACCTTTTTTCACACCGAAAAAGCTCAATTGCATTGAATTTAGAGATTAACTAGAGGCAGTAGAGACCTCCAAATTGAAAGACAACTTATCAATTAGTCACCTACAACATCTTATTCACATAGGTGAAAATTAAACCCACCACCCTATGAATTTTAATCAAGTCATTCATTTATCATCATGGGCTAATAGATTTGGGCTACAAAGGCCCAAGATACACATGGAGAAGAGGGACTTGCTTGGTCAGACTGAATCGAGCATTATCTAATCAATCATGGCTTCATACCTTCCAAGATGCACATGTGGATCACCTACCCAATCTCATTTCAGATCATAAGCCAATTCATATTGTTCTCAATCAAGCACTTGAGCAGACACGCCATCAGACAAGCTTCAAATTTCTAGCATCATGGCCAACCATTCTGAATTTACTCAAACTGTGAGAGAATATTAATATAAAAACAATTCGCAGAATCAGTTCAAAACTAGGACTCAAGAGTTTTTAGTAAAGTAGGGGGAAAAAAGGAGAATCCTAACTGAAACCCCAATTCGGTCAAACAGAAAATGAAGAAGAAAGGAAAATTTCAATCTTTACAAATCAACAAAACCCACGCCAAAAATAGAAACTTGAGATAGTTATTTGCTTCTCCACAAACCCAGAAAATTTAAAATATATATATATATATATATATATATATATATATATATATATATATATATTTAAATTTTTTTATAGTTTTCAATTTTTTTTGTTTGTAAAATATAAGTGGGGGCGGATACTTATCCGCTGCCACGTGTATTATATATATATATATATATATATATATATATATATATATATATATATATATATATATATATATATATATATATATATATATTTTAAAAAAGTTTTGGTTTTGTTTTTTCATTTTTTTTATTTGTAAAATACACTGGGGGCGGATATATCTGCCGGTATGTGTACTAAAAAAACAAAAAAACCATGTGTCGTCTACGTGTAAACATTACATTCGCCAAAGGGTAAAATTGGATCACTTTAGTAACTTCAAGGGTAAAATTGTAGCTAGTATTAGTTTAGGGTGCTCAGTGCTCCAGGGTGGTTACTTGGAGGGTAAAATTAGGTCATTGTCCTTGAAATTACATAAAAACCTCCCACTATCACTTTCCTCACTTTCTTTCTTGGCACCAAACTTACCCTAAGAGTTGAGTTATCTTGGTCTGTGTCGTTTTGAGGAACAATTATTCTCAACTCATTCTTACACTTAACCCTCCAATCTTGACCCTCTTGATAGCGCAACATATATTATATAAAAGGCACAATCTCACATTGAGAGCAAGATATAATTATTTGATTAACCATTCATAAGGTAGCTTGAGTGAAGAACCGTTTCAAATGTATAGTACCACTTCACTGCTATCAAGTTTACTTTCAAGGTTAAACCGATGAGATCAGCCGTATTCGAATCCCTCTCTTTCAGAGTAATAAACACAACTGGAAATTTCTATTCCAATGACAGTCTCAAGACAAAGACAGTTGCAAAAATGTGTGTATCTCTGTGTATGAGAGGATTGTTTGGCCAATCTTTCTTCATATGGAGCTTCCAGTTTTGAATTATTCACACTCATTAATTAACCAATGGAATAGATGGTTGAACATTGTTTGTCCAATCACCAAGATCATTAAGACCTGAGGAAGAGAGAAAGATTCTAGATCAACATGTTATATTAGGATACTAAATGATTCAAATGAGATTTCACATCGTTGGAAATATTATTCAAAATGTGGAATGCACCCGTTGGAAATATTATTCAAAATGTGGAATGCACCCAATTTTTTAACAAAAAAACAAACATTTGATACCATGAATTTTCATACAACACTGTGGAATGCACCCAATTTTTCAGCGTCACACAAATCAGACGGGACATTCGCCTATCATTTGTAGTAATGATCTTATACATAGTGATCAGAGAGCCCTAAAACATTAACTTTGTAATAATTATTCATAGATAGATTCACTGAAACATTACATATAATTGATGAATGAGTAAGGCACAAGTATGACAAAAGAACACCATTACATATCATTGCTCATGCCCTCATGACCAAACTTATTTGATTCCATTTTAAGTACAAGTAACGATGCCACACACTAGCCAAGGGTAATAAAATTTGCAATACTAAGGAAATGAAGGTTTCTTTTTTAAGGAATAGCAAGGTTTAAAATATCAGTTTAAAGAAAAGAGAACATATATACCAACATCAGCTAAATACTTCCTTGCGGAACTCAGAATATGCAATGGTATGGTCAGCTTCACATTTAACAGATACTATTTCTTGTCCATCCAATGAACTGAGTTGTGTAGGGAAAAGTCCATCCTCAACATCACCATGCCCCAATTCACCATCCTCTCCCCTTCACCAACAGCAGCCAACATTTCCAGCTGTGAAGGATCAGCAATAAGCAAGGCATCAGTTTGACAAATACCCAATTGATGAAAACCAAACAACATCAGAAATACATCAGAAAGAGAGAGGTCATCTTGCCAAATACATCAGAAAGTAGAACAAAATGTAATACTGTAAAACTCAATTTTGAACACAAAAATGAAACCAACAAAATCACCCTACCCTAAAGCAAGAACAATAATGTTTATTTCTCATAAATAATTTCAATATTATCCTCAAAAGTTTCATGAAAGTGTAATATATACTTAGATGGATGAAGTCAAATTTCAAGTATCAAAAAATGAATGTGAACAGACCAAAGAAAAATAGAAGAAAGACACAGATGTGCAGTATCTGAAGGAATACTCACAGCACCTTGAAGAGAAGACTAAAGCATAGATGCTAATAAAGTAAATATTGTTTCTGCACCATCTCCCAATGAGTCACCCTCTTGCTTACAACCAGAATCCACATCAGGATCTCCATGAGTATCAGTAGGAAAACTTCTTTCAGGGAAAATGTGACTTTGCAGGTCAAGTTTCTGGATAACAACGTCCAGACACTTAGTTGTTGTATGCATCATATAAAAGGCCAACTTCTGGCCCATGTTGAACAAAATAGAGGATGGAGGAAGAAAATGTATGAGCAACTGATACTGGAAAGCACAATATTAGAAAGAAAACAGATGAGAAAGAAGGAAAGATCATAGGAAGCGAAGAGCATATAAGAGGCCAACACTGTGATAATAAATGGAATTGGAAATTGAACTTCAAATTCAAATTCATTTCTCCAAGCCAAAAATCACATCACTCATCATTCAAATTGTTTGACAAAAATAAAACTTTGCAGTAAAATGACACATATTTGACCATACATAAAACAATAGGACAATAGGAAAGCATTCATAACCTGATAAGAAAGCATGAGGTCATTGAGGGCGAATATCATACATGGTTCATCACATCAACAAAGGTATTGAGGGGTAATCAAAGGAATAGCTTATTATGAGATAAATTTTCTTGGATAAATCAAGAATTCTCATAAAGGAGAGAATTTGTTCATAAATCAGGAATTCTCATAAAGGAGAGAATATCATAACCAGTTCACAAGAAGGAATTCTCACTTTACAAATTCCTCATTAAAACAAAAAACGAAAAAGAATCTGGGAGTGGGAGGTACAGAAATAAAACGGACTGGGACTTTATATCTTAATCAGCTTGGGTCTTATCGTCCTTCTTAAAAAGAATAAATCATGACAGATTCTGGGCCATATCAAATCTTTTAAGGAGTATAGAGATTTGAGGACAGAGATATCTTACCATTTCCATAGAGCTACCAGAGAAGAGACCAGGTTGCAGCCTCATCAACTAGGAACTCAGCTTTCCAACTCATCAATTTATCCTCAACAGATTGATGCCTTGTATTCAAACCATACCTTCATCAAGCACAATCAAAAGACTAACAGAGTCGCTTTCTAATGGGTAGACAAAAAATAAAAATATACGTGTATAAAAAAGATAAAAGAGAATTCACGAGAAGAAAATAAAACAACATCATCCTCCACTGGTACTAACACGCACTTGCCCTGAAAGGAGGGAAAAAATAAAACAACAAACTAAATACAAACATTACCCTCAATAACATTGTGGGCTGAATTAAGAAAAAGAAAAATGGAAAAAAAGCAAAAATAATACTTACTGAACGATTGAATACCGTGACATCTACTAAAACATTTCCTTCAACCTCTTCCCACCTTTGATGTAATGCACAATTACTGGGAAGAAGATCCTATCAACCATAACATGAAAGACCCATTCACATCTTCCTTTAATCAGAGCAAGAAAAACTGATTCAATGTGAGGAAAGTCATAACCGAAAAACCAAGGAAAACGATGATTTTTAAATATAGCAAAACAGAGCAGGATCATCATACACACAAATGTAATCCAAATGTAATCAGACCATGAGAGAAATATTTATGAATATTAGTGGCTAGATATATAGAGGCCATTTTTGGCATTCATACACACAAAAATTTGATTATGAATGAAACATCACACCTCTTGGCATATAAATTACAGGCTAATAAATAAACCCTACTCAGGCTGATTGGAACGAACTATTTATAAAGCAATCCATTGGAGTTTTCCTCAGCACTATTAGTTTACTACATTTTCTCCATGAAAGAAAAATAGGTAACATAAAGGGAAATATACAGTGGTCTATAAATCTTAAAAACGAAAAATATAGGGATTTTTTAAAGGATTTGCTTTTACAAGTTACACAGGACAGAATAAGTGGAGAGCCTCATTATTTTTCATATAAAACCCACAAAGAACACTGACAGTAAGATTAAAACATGACAGGAATTAGGAAAACAAACACCAATTTACTTCCTGAAGCAGTTGCCTCTCTTGTATACAGACCTAGCTTCATTAATGTTAACATGTTCAATTTCCATCGGTATATACCCTTTCCACACCTCTAACACTGAACCGCTGCACAAACCAAAAGGAAAAAATAGAAAAGCATGACTTAGTCACAGCCAGAAAAAGGAGGAAGAACTTTCTCATAAAGTTGAGGAAAATGGTTTATGTAATTATTATCAAACCATATCTTGACAAGAGTCTCCCAATTCCAAGTGTTGCAGTTATATCTTTCCCAAGTTCAGCTTCTAAATGGACCTAATAAGCATGTAAATGCACCAAACTCTGTATTCTTCATTTTTGGTGACAGATAATCTGAGGCAGGCTGCAAGTCATAGAAAGTTAAGACTTAGGCATGAGTAAAAAGAATACTCCTTTAGTGTAATCAAGAGGGGAAATTAGCTTTACTAAAGTGAAATGGCTGACACCATCTCCAACAAACCTTCCGCCACCAAGAAGTCCTCCGTCTCCAACACCCTCTTACTAGTCGGCTATGAAATCGGCAAGCTTCTCAGCCATGGAACCTTCGCCAAAGTCTACCAGTCTCCATTCGTCAGTAATAGAAGTAGAAGAGAGCAAGCATGAAAAGCACAACAACTACAGCAGTAACAGCACCTTGAAAAACAGAATGATAATGCCTATCAGATGATACGCTATACATTTAACAAAAACTAACCTTTATAATGACACACAAAGTTAGCAAGAATAAGAGGAAGATTCATTACCTAGAATTATGACTATCTTCTCTGTATTTGAAAGTCCCCCTGATCCAGCAATAACTAACAGAGAAATCAAAAAGGGGTTAAATATTTTCTATCCTCAGGATATGAAGAAAGAGCAAAACAAAGCGTACAAATGTAAACAGTCATATCCTCAGGATATGAGGAAAGCTATGAAATGCAGATGAATGCATCAGCATTACCATTTATTCAAATAAGTCCATCTCAAAGTAAAACCCAACTTAAAATATCAATCCTAACTCTCTTGCAACAAGCTAGTTTAAATAGTATTGCAAAACAATAATTATATGTTGCAATATAAGTATGGATGCTCCATCTGATGTGGTTGTAGTTAGTTTATGCAGAAAAGGAACACTAGGAGTGATGCGACTATCATGCTTAGTAATGGTGGCATCACAATGATAGACTGGGTCAACACCCGAAATTGCCAATTGAGTTACATGTGGTGGAAGATTTAGAAGAAGTGCAAGATGGAAACATTGTAATCCATGACTTGCAAGTGAATACTATGACTTTGGTAACATCTCAAATATCCAAAGTACCCTCAAGATTAAGTAGTTTTCACACCAATGATTGCCCTCATTTAGTAATCTTGCCTGGGCAAATCTTTTTCTTAACTTGTGATAGATGCCTTTAAGCTATGTTTTATTGACAACGAACCTAAGCTTATAAATGGTTGCTGGTTGGAGGAATTCGGTGAGCAAGAGTTCAAGTTGACAGACAGTAACTGAGTTTACTTTGTTACCAGAAGGGTAACATATGTTCCCTACATTCCCTCTCCCAACCAGACAAGAAGTTCAGGGAGTGCCGACCAATGCCGTGTGTAAATGTAGGGAACATACGTTACCCCTTCTGGTCACAAAGTCAACGCAATTAAGCAGAAAACAAGTGCTCGCCGCCTTTCTCTAGATCTGAGCATGGCCTCTAAGACAGCAACATCTCTGGCACCTTCAATGTAAGAGAGGTGTAAACTCACTTTCCTTCTGCATAAAATTAGTAAATCAGATTAAACATAGTTGATCAGAAAAAAAAAAAGAGCAGATCCAGCCGCTACTTCAATTTTCTGATTATAAATGTGCATGGTTTCATGAATAATGAAGTGGCCTAAATCATAGTCCCAAGTATGTTGACAAAACTATGGAAAAATAAACTAACATGGTATATAACAAATGAGGGCAGAAAATTTATTCCTAGTTCTAGGGCCATTATGAAACTTTTAGCTGGCTATCAAATAAACTAAAAAAGCTATTAGCAAACATCCTTCGACTGGCAAAAACATAAAGTATTAGTCCGTATCACTAAAACAAGGCCTCATAAGGCTCAAACCTCACATTAACTAGTAGGGATTTTCAGCTTTGATTACCAAGAGTTGCAATCAGAACAAGGCAAAAAAAAAAACAACTAAAGAAACAGAATGAATTGTACAAAAATGACATACCCATTTTGTAGCCCAAGCTTTCTTAGATTCAGAAAAAAGCAAGGAGGGAAGATTAGGAAGGAGGATGGGTTTAGTGTTTGGAAGATGGGTTTCAGAAATGAGGTAGTGGAGGGTGAAAAAGGGAAGCTATGCAGAAGAAGAAGTTCAGCTTAAATGAAGCAAGTTGAGCTCAAGTGATTAAATGACTCTGGTGTTGTTAAGGAAATGTGGCGCTAGGATGTACTCCTCCGGTCCCGGTCCTTATGTAAGAGCCCAAAATTTGAATGGTTTTAGTCCCTAATGTAAGAGCTCACCCCATATTCTCTCCTCATTTAATGCATTTTTTCCTACTTTACCCCTAACTCTCTTTCATATTTATTAATGCTTATGTATTTCTCTCTCTTAAAAGTACCATAATAAATATGGGCAATTTTGAAAAAGAAGCATTAACTCCAGACACCCAACTAACATTCACATGTTTTCTTAAAAAGCGTTTTTTTGACGGCTAGCTCTTACATTAGGGACCGGAGGGAGTATATTGGTATCCTTTAATTCTCACCAACTATGTTGCAGATCCCAACTACTACTGTTATCATTTAATTAATTGTATTTTCAATATGTACGGAATTTAGGAAGCATATAGTGGAGATTAGGGGTGGGCAAAACAAACCGAAAACCGAAAACCAAACCAAACCAAATGGTTATCGATTTTTCGGTTTCGGTTATCGGTTTCGGTTTCGGTTTTCATTTAGTTCTCATTTCGGTTTCGGTTTCTTTAAAAAAATTATCGGTTAACCGAAAAAACCGAAAAAATCAATATGTTTAAAAAAAAACAATAAATCAATGTCAATAATAATAAAGGGAATTCGGTTAAAACCAAAAAATACCCATATGTTTCAGAAGAGGAATTTGTTGTTTTTCCTGCTCATTCAACGGGTTCCTTTTCCTTTTTCACCCTCTCCATATTTCAATTTTTCCTCTTATTATTTTTTTGCTCATTCAATGTCTAAGATTATACTCTAAGTTTACCTCAATTTCTTTTACTAAGTTAAATAGATAGTTTCATATTAAGAGGAAATTACTAATATTGGATGACTTTTAACATTTTGTAGTTTTCACTTGTTCCATCTAAACTTGTAAAGGATAAAATTTTTGCTTTGGTTGAAGCAAAAAATTACATGTTGACTATGTGCTTTTGGAGGATATTTAGTAAACAATGAATTTGATGTTTATGTTGAGTTTGCTATCCACTATCCAAGATTAGGACAAATTGTGTGGTTCTGTTATTTTTGTTGGTTGTTGTCCTAAAAATGTTTGCTATTTGAATGTAATTTTTGATTTGTTTTATACTTTGAATTTTAGTTGCTCTTATTTTGTGAGAAAAAATTGTATAGATTGTGTTGAAAGTATAACTAAGTGAGGAGGAAACTTTAAATGCATGGCCAATCTTAAAGAAATTCGTTTAGGCCATAAAACAAAAAAAGCCTAAAAAAGACAAAAAATAACCGAAAAATAACCATAACCGAACCGAAATTAATTCGGTTTTTCGGTTATGGTTATTGGTTATTCGGTTTCGGTTTCGGTTTATGTTTTTTAGATAATTCGGTTATCGGTTATTTTCGGTTTCGGTTCGGTTTTGAACCGAAAAACCGAATGCCCACCCCTGCTGGAGATCACCAACTATGTTTCCACCTTGGGTTCACAAATGAAGAACATGATCAGACCAACTATATGCTCTGGTCCTGTTCTAAATAATTTATCAGGTTGAAATTTTCGTTCTGAGACTTGGTCATGTCATGTTTAACCCGGCACAGAAATCAGGTAGGATATGACCACAAGGCACAACCATATGACAGACCATGTTGGTCCAAAAGTTTTTTTTATAATAAAATAAAAAATTCAAATTTTCAACTATTAAATAAATTAATGAATTATGTCTGAATATAAAAAATGTAATAAACTATTTTAAACTAAATAACAAATTAATTAATTATGAAATAGTGTGATAATTGTGTTAATTAATTAAATATTTTTACTAAAATAAAAAAAAATAACCGGGTTGTGGCTTCCTGTTGTCCATGAAGCATATGTCCTGGCTCTGTCCTACCCAATAGTCAGGTTAGTCATTGTGACACATTTTTGGCATAGGACTGAATCAAGTCATCAGGCTGCTGGACTTTTGTGCAACCTTACATCAAAGGAGTTACTGACTTTCAACATATATTTTGGATTTTGTTGATAAATATAGCTGAGCTAAATCTCTTTTGTTTATAGTTCATTTGATGTGTAATTCTATAATTTAAGATGGATGCTTTTGTATTCCCAACTTTATTGTATTTAGTTAGGTGTGAGTTCCATGTATTTTATTTCAATCCCCAACTATATTGATGCAAGTATAAAGTATAAACTTAATTAGTTTATGAGATATTGATAAATCAGAATTATTTAGCTATAGATTGAAAAATATTAATCTACACAGGAGCCATTTTATCTAATTAATTTCATATGGATATCTAGGTTTCATTAGAATGGATTGGACTCAATATTATTTGATACAAAATATAATGTCAAATTGTCAATACTCATACTATAGTTTTTTCTTTACAACACTCTTACTCCTCTAGCCCAGATTCAATATAACAAAAATGACATTATAACAAATACAACCATAAATTTGGAATATATACACCCTTGTGCTAAAAAATCCTTTCATCATGTGTCTATACCATTTTCAATTTGGAATATAGACATTATAACATACATTCATTTTTGGAATATATACACCCTTGTCCTGTTGTCTATACCATTTTTGAAGCAATTGTGTGGTTGCCAAGAGTGCTTGATATCCCTCTTAGAAGTTTTTTTATTTTTTCATATATAAAAAGGACACAAAAGCAAGTAGCAGCACATTATATTGACTGTTTTATTTAATTAGATGTGACAACATCATCAACAAATTTTACACAAAATGGTATCCCCCGTAATCCCTTTCTTTGGGTCTCATTTTGACAATTGAGATTCATCTAAGAGCTCATGATATGCTACTTGTACCATCAAAAATAAAAAAAATTGGATTATGATATAAAATAAATGAGGAACTTTTAATTTTTTATTTTTGAAAAATTTTTAGCATAAAAAAATTCAACTATTTATACCTATTTTGTTTCAATAGAAGTATCTATAAGAGATATAGACTTATCCAGTTAACTGTAAAATAAGAGATACAGAATAATCCAGAGTTAACTATAAAAGTGACCTGCAAAAGCCAATTCCAATTCCACCCTTTTTTATATAAAAAAACAATTATGTATATACTAGTCTGATAAAGTAAAGGACACCACATTAAGTAGCTGCGCATTCAATTCCAGACTTGTATATTCAAGATCATGTTTATTGATTAGATTCAAATTTCAGTGACTGTTCAGCATCACTTTATTGATATCCATTATTTAGTTCAGATAATTGTTTTGAGGCATCGGTCATTTAAACAACAATGCTTTATTTCTGAGCTTTTATGCAGTTAAGGCATTGGTTAAGGAATCAATCATTCCTTTTCTAATCTGTTTCATTGTTTCACATTAATCACCCCCCCCCCCCATAATGGAAAAACCTACACTAAAATCTTTGCATACCAAGAGGAAACTTGGACTATTACTGTTAAAATGCTTAGAAAATGGAAAATCCACAAAAAAATCCCAACATTTAGCCCATGGAAATTATCTTATTTGTTGCTGGATGAAGAGGTGCATTGTTTGCTATCCTTTTGTTTGTTCAAGTGTAATGTCTTATTTTACCTCACGCAAGTCTGTTTTATGTTTGCTTTCCAATTCAGGGACAGAGGATTGAAGCTTATACTACCCTCAGGACATTGATGGATCTTTATCAAAATTCTCCTATAGAGGAAGAAGTATGTATTGAAAATTTTAAAGTTGTTAGCAACTAGGATCAGTATCTGGTAATTGATCATCCGTACAAGTTAAAATTTTCATCCCGCAACAGTTTTATGAAGACAAATGTGCATATTCATGTAAATGACTTCAGCTTCGTTAGCATTAAGGCAATATCAGAAGAAACAGAATCAAACCTTGAATTGATAGGGTCCAATCTTTCAAATTTTGACCAATTTATGTAAACAGAATTTCATAAAATCAAAATGATAGTAAAACTTAAAATAGTTCTTAATAATAGAAGTATGAAGTAAAGCTAAATATATGGTCAAAAAAGTAAAGCGAAATAACAAAAAATATAAAGTAGAGCTAAATACAAAAATCATTTAACCTACCCATTATAAATTACTCATACATGTTTATTAGACGGTTTAAAATTTTATGATTCTATCCACTTGAATATCAAGAGCAAAAATTTTATATACCCTTAGAGTGATTAGCCTGCTCAATCCCGAGCTTAATTGGTCTTCCATTAATCATTATTTCCCTAAACATACAAAAACTTCGCAAGGACATTTGATGCGTGACGTTTCAAATAAGATTATGGAGGAAATTGACCATATGCCATAAACAGTCAAATTAAGTCCCAATATACTGTCCATTAAAAATTACTTGCACACACGCTACAGATATCTTAAAAGAACGATTTTAAAATTACACAAATTTCTGTGTCAACTTTTTTTATGTATTATATGAATGATGGGCTGCCAAGTATATATCTAGGTATATCCCACACCATCAACCTTTTCCCACCCTCTTCCCTCCACGCAAGTCACCCCTGCACTCTCCCCTTTTTATTTTAATACTTTGATTGATTTGAAATGTAAAATATAATAATTTGACTTGATAATTTATTAAATTACTTTATTTAGATGTTACCTAAATATAATTGCAACGAATTTGGGTTGCCAAAGTGACAACTTGTAATCCTGAGGCTAATTAAGCTGCTGACTTGTTTGCAAAAACTGCATTGGGCATACCAAGAGAATTTACAGGTTTTCATTACTCACAAGAATACTTCTCACTCTTCCAAGTGCTTAAATCGTGACCTTATTCGATTGATTATCAAAACTTTAAAATCATATGGGAAATTTCCTTTAAGCTAACCAGGAAGGATCTTTCCTTTGTTGGGAACAAAAAAAGGAAGAATCCTTTAAATACAAAGCAGCACTATTAAGCTCTGGCTTTGACTAGAAGGGAATAGGTACTTTTTTTACCTGTATCCATTTAGGTACTTTAAACATTCAAAATGCATATTTTTGTTGAAATAGTTTCTTTGCTGTTTTCTTTTCTTAAAAATAAAATTTGTGTATCCATTTGTTAACATTTTGGAGTAACTTTTATCATACACAAAATAGAAGCATTTTGAAATGTGATTTGACAGGTTCTTTGTTAGAAAAATTAAGAATGAATTTTTCAATCGATTAATTGTTGAACACCCCAACTTAACTAGAGTCTCAAATTCGAGTTATGGAAATGCAACTTATCCATTAACCAACACTTATTCTCAAGTGGAACCTAATGCAGATCTAGATTAATTGAAGCTTTTTGAGGAAGTCTTAATATAGGGGCTAACCTAAAATAGCCAATCCAAAATTTGAAAAAAAAAATGTCATATACCCTCAACATAGGATGTTGAAATATCATTGGACCTAACCTGACGGGTTGGGCGTGAGTGGTAAGTTTTTTCGTCCATTAAGCAAGTGGTTGAGGTTCCCTAGCTCTTATGAATGGAGTAAATTCACAGGCTAACTGTCTACCCCTATATGGGACTTCAGAATAGTGTGGGATTAGTGTCATTTGACACGTGAGTGTAGATGTCGTTGGGAAACAAAAAAATATCATCTGACATTTTAAGGGAAAATGCTTTAAAATACTGATGGTTGAAAGAGTTGTCTCTTCTTTTAAATGGAAAATGTGTCTATTTACAAGATAAGTATAACATTAAATTGTTTATGGGGCTGTTTGGGCTTTTATTATTCGAGGGGAGCAAAATGAAATTTGGTTTTGTCATAATACACCTATCACATTTTTTTAATTTGGTCAAAATCCATTATGTTATATAAAAAAGAGAAAATCACAAATAAATACCTCCGAATATCCAAAAGGACAAGTAAGGAACTCAAATTTCCAAAAGGAAAAGTAAGGAACTTGAATAAACAATAACAACTAAAACATAGTTATTAACAACCAGAACATATCAATTAACAATTGATTGGTTCCTTAATTTTCCTTTTTGAATTCAGAGTTTTTTTATCATTTAGAAGTTTGAGTTCCTTAATTACTTGTTATTTTAAATATTCAGAGGTATTTATTATTTGTCATTTTCCCTATAAAAAATGTCTATATCGAATGGCCTTTAGGTTACACATTTTCCATGTCATAATAGTTATAAGAAATTGAAAATGATTATTAATAAGTCTTTCGGATTTCAAGTGGGCTGTCATTACCCAATAAAATTAAAACAAAGTAGCCTGATGGCATTTGAATCCCAAATTCTCCTCCTATTACATTAAAGTTTGAAGATGAGATAGACATATTCATTATTCAACACTGATAAATTTCTTACTTCATCCTTTTCTGTAACAACAAGTTTTGTTGTTGTTTAGATATAAGTCTATTATAAATATATGACTTAGTTGACTTTTTAAAAAACGTAAGAAAACTAAATAAGTTATTTATAAATTGATTGTCTAATTTTTCTCAAAACTAGTTTACTTGATTTAGAAACTAACATATTCCCTCCGGTCCTAAATATAAGTCCTAATTGACTTTTTCTAAAAAATCCTTAAAAAAACAAAATAAGTTAATTATAAATTGATTTACTTTATTTTTTCCCTTAAACTAGTTTATTTTACCTATAAACTAATGGATAATCTAAAAATATATCAAATATGTCATCATTTAATAACCTACTTTGCAACCTTAATCTCTAAAAAAAAAAGTCAATTAGGTCATATATTTAAGAGCAAAAGTAGTATAATTTAATACTACGTAAAATATATTATAATTAAGGGGTAATGGACCTAATCTGCCCCCCCAAGTAACCACCAAGGAGCGCTAAGCACCCTGATCTAACAACAGGCCCGTATCTGGACTCCAAGTAACCAATGTGTTTAAAAACTACCCCGGGTGGACGGTCAATGACGGTTGACCATTATTATGCCTATGTGGCCGCCTCGTGAAGACCTTGTTTGTCACCCGGCGCTTTGTTATCGCCACGTAAGATATTTTCATGTGGGTCCCACCTATAATAATAAACAATTTATCTCTCCCTGTGGGTGTTTGGGGGCTGTGGTGATGGTGATGAAGAGGGAGAGAGAAATTGTTTATTATTATAGGTGGGACCCACATGAAAATATCTTACGTGGCCATGACAAAGCGTCAGGTGACAAACAAGGCCTTCACGTGGCGGCCACATAGGCATAGTAACGGTCAAACGTCATTGACCGTCCACCCGAGGTAGTTTTTAAACACATTGGTTACTTTGAGTCCAAATAAGGGCCTGTTGTTAGTTTAGGGTGCTCAGTGCTCCTGGGTGGTTACTTGGGAGCCAGATTAGGTCCATTTAAAATACACACGTGGCAATCCGAGGTGGCAAAGCAAGTGCTCGCGTGGCAGCCACATAGGCATAGTAACGGTCAAACGTTGTTGACCGTCCAACCGGGGTAGTTTTTAAACATCTTGGTTACTTGGAGTCCAGATACGGGCCTGTTGTTAATTCAGGGTGCTCAGCGCTCCTTGGTGGTTACTTGGGGGCCAGATTAGGTCCATTACCCAATGTATAATATAAAAATATATCAAATATGTCATTATTTAATACTCCCTTCGGTCCTAAATATAAGTCATAATTGACTTTTTTAGAAAATTCTATAAAAAAGCAAAATAAGTTAATTATAAATTGATTTACCTTGTTTTTTCCCCTTAAACTAGTTATTTTACTTATAAACTAATGGATAATCTAAAAATATATTAAATATGTCATGATTTAATAGACTATTTTGCAACCTTAACCTCTCCAAAAAAAAGTCATCTAGGTCTTATATTTAGGACCGGAGGTAGTAACTTATTTCGCAACATTAATATCTCAAAAAAAAGTCAATTAGGTCTTATATGTAGGACCGGAGGTAGTATTAGGTTATTGGGTGTTGCTTCACATGCTGATCCTATTTTGTTTTCGATAGTAGTGTTTCATTCTTTTACACACATTAGCATTACCCTAGGGGACGGATACAACACATGACACCCCCAGGGAATATAGTGCTAATTATTTATTGGTTTAGCATATTGTAATACGCAGATAGAGTCATAGAACACCAAGGAAAAGCATATTTCTTTGAAGTATGACATTCTATTATCAACACACCAAAGTTAGTAATCACTAAATATTATTCCTAATAAAAAATAAAAATAGATAAATGGTAACAAAATATTCATTCCTGCCATCATTAAATAATTCAATCATAAATCATCAAACTAATACTCAGTTCATAAACTAAAAGTTGTATAGAAGGACAGTATGAAGATTGTAGAAATTCAAGTGAAAGATGTGGATACAATGTTGGTACTGGTGGATTCATCCGTTTCCACCCCAAACAAATTAATGATCCAATAAGAGCACTCACACTTGAACCCATAATAAAGGAACATAATATGTCTTATTTATTTCCGTATTGTGTTTTCGATAATAGCGTTTGATTTCTTACACATATTAGGTAGCATTTTCCTTTCATAGAGGACGGATAAAGCCCATGATCACCATAGGCAATATATTTGTAATTATTTCTTGGTTTAGCAAATTGTATAATCGAGATAGAGTCATAAGGCACCCAAAAAAAGTAAATTTTACTTAGGTATAACATTCTAGTTTTACTCCACCATAAAATTAAATGACATTAAAATTTCTAATGACTAATATTATTCCTAATAAAATATCACAATAGATAAATGGTAACATAATATTCAACGATAACATCACTAAATCACTTCATTAAATAGTTAGTAGCACCAAAATTATCAATATATTTGGAAACATTTTGCTTTGTACAATTCATTCTCAATAAAAAAATGAAAATGTTTCAAATAAAAGATCAGGTTGATCCATTAACCTAACAGGTTGTTTGAGTTACTAGGTTCGTGTGTTGCTCACTCCTAGGCCCTAGCATGTTAAAGTAGAAATAATCTCCAAATCACTTTCAATTAATACATATGAATGCACATGTTTAAATTAATTATAACGGTACATGAATTCATAATATTAATGCTCCCAGATTTACCAATAAAACTAATATTTTTTGAGTTTTTTTAATCTGATGTCCTGGGCCAGCCCTATGTCACGGGGAACGCAACAGACTCAGACCAATCTAGATCTGCATCGGGAACCTCTACTTAAGTGCAAAGTGCTGGCCAAGGAGCAGACTGCATTCCCAGAGCTCAAACTCAAGACCTCTGGTTAAGCGGTGAAGTGAAGCTACCACTACGCCAACCACGCTTGGTTAATAAAACAATAATATCGATTGTACTTACTATGCATTGTTAATTGTAGTCCCTCTCAATGGATGCAACTAGGGTGTGAGGGGAAAACACTCCAAATCTTATCCCGTTATGCTAGTCATATCTAGAAAGTCTGAGAAGACTAAACACTAAATACATTGAAGAAGCTGCAAAGCAAAGCATTTCGTTATCATGGTACAAATTTTTTCCCATGATTTTTATACATGGCAAAATCCCCATTAGAACCTTCAAAAACTTCAAGGTGGTGAACAAAAGAGGGAACAAAAATGTCAAGCTTACCATCACTATTAAACAAAAAATAAAACCTTTTCTTCATCTAGGAATATTTTTTTATCAGAATTCTTCATTTGGGAAAGAATATAAGGCCACACATTTGTGAACTTTCTCCTTCGCATGCATTCTATGGGATATGCTCTATGGCTTGAGCATCTATATATGCACTGCTTGGTTTCAATTTTAAGAGTTCTAAGAAGAAATATTTTGGATTTTGAGTGAGGAGAACCTATTTTCATGGTAGTTGAAATGTTACGTGTAATATTAATTATTTTCTTCCAACAATTTTTAATTAAAAGTAAGTATAAATAGGGGTAATGACCCTATTTTACCCTAAACCCTGAACTACTGTGCACCCTAAACTAATAACGGGTACAATTTTACCCTTGAAGTAACCAAAATTATCCAACTTTACTATCTAACGAATGTAATCTTCATACATGGAATGTAATGTTGACATATGGATGATACGTGTCAACATTACATTGGCCAGATGGTAAAATTGGAACAATTTAGTTACTTTAAGGGTAAAATTGTACCCGATGTAGTTTAGGGTGTTCAGTGGTCCAAGGTGGTTACTTGAAGGGCAAAATAAGGTCATTGTCCATATGAATATTGTATCATGAATGGAGATTTAGGGTACAATAACACAATATGTTTAGTGTTGTTATATTGATGTTTTGGGAGGGGGTTGGGAAGATTTATTTTGGAAGGATGAATGGTTAATACTTAATACTCACAGTAGTATTAATGCACACATATATGTATTTGTTATTCAATATGTGGTGCTTCTTGTTCTTTCAAACAAAGCCTATAATTATAAGTTCTTGCAGAAAATTAAATTATATATCAATTTCAAAGATACAAGTCTTTGAAGGATCAAACGAAATATCTATATCTATATTCACAAGAGTTAATAAAAACTTAAAGATCGTCTTAGTGACAAATGGTAAGATTGATATGCTTTTACAGTGGTAAGATGAGGTTTTTAATGCATTCAAAATGTAATATTAGTCCTCTTTTAACTAATTGAAAATCTAGACTCTAAGTGAAAAACTTTGAGAATTTGATTTTAATTGAAAAATAGACCATTTGATCTTTGTTTCTCCCATTTTCTTTCTTGTAGAGTCGCTAAGACCACAACATAGCACACTCAGGGTGTAATCCCACTTTAATTAATCTAATCTGATCATATTATTTTATAACATCACATGATTTGGAAATTAAAAAAAATGGAAAATGAAAACGTTTAAGGTCTCCAATCTGCAACAGTAACATAAGATCAAGTCAACTTGTGGATTATTCTGCATTAATAATTTTTCAAAAAAAAGCAAAGTAAATTAATCTTATAATTTGGACTTGAGGTAGTAATCTAGAAATTGTTAAATTATAGTTTTAGAACAAAACTCTCAAACACAGCATAGTTAATGAAGATAAACTCTAAATAAGTCAAAAATGGTGAAGTGTATGTTAAGAGATTCATACCAGAAGAATTGGAACGACAATGAACATGATGGTATCCATCGGAGCACTAGCAAAGAAAGGGCAAAGTACCATTAGACCCTCATATTCCACCAGATTCCTGACATTCCCAACACTATTCATTAAAATCATATTGCACTCTGAATCCTTTATCCAAAGCAACTTCAAGTTCCTGGGAATGATCTATAGTATTCTCATGAAGTTCTATTGAAACCGGCACCTCCATATTATGTCCACAATTCTTCATGTGTTTAGAAAACAGTGAATCGTTTATGACAGGCTCAGGAAAGGCGGCAAAGATGAGAGGATTGTAAAAGGGATTCGTGTTATTTGAAAGGCAATGGATTCTCATCCCCCCATTTGAATAGATCGGACAGGGGCAGTCATAAAAAAGTGTCACTATTGTCATAACTAGATCATTATTAAAGAATAGATCAGACTGGATATTCACATTCACAGACATGTTGCTTGTGTGTGAAAAACATGTGTTGTAGTCTATAGGTACAAGATTCATGTTGTTGGTGGAACTATAAATAAATGTTATATTGAAAGTAAGTGAACTGATTTGGATGGAAGGGAACTCATATTCATGTGTGGGACAATTGAGCTTAAATTCATTGATAGAGTTGCCACAGTAACTGGGTCCGCTTTTCGACAAGAAGGGGTAACATATGTTCCCTACATTCCCACATGGCTTTGGTCGGCACTCCCTGAACATCTTGTCTGGTTGGGAGAGGGAAATTGGGAAGAGGAAAGCAAGAAGAAGAATAAGGTGATTAACATAAAGGTCTCCATTAAGTACAAGAAGGCTAAGGATTCACTTGCGGCTCAAGGAAAGAGGCGTTATGATAGGAAAAAGTCAGGATATGTTGGAGAATCAGAGCCTATGTTTCACAAACAGAATATATTGTGATGGTAGAGTGGCAAACAGAATATGTTATTTGTAAAAAAAAAATCACTTGTGCATCGCACATGCATCGCACGTCGCACGTGCATCGCACGGGTAGAACGCTTGTTTTGCATCAACCAGAGCATTGCATGATCAACAAAAACACAACATTATTTAAGAAATTTCCAACAAACCTTCCTAATAAGCAAATATGACTAAGGAACCACTTAACTCTATTATGGATTCCGAAATCTTCCTAAATTTAGCTATATTTTCTAGGAATATACCTACTTTCCTAATGAACAAATCCTTACATTAAAAGTCCATCTACAATTCCACAAATGTTAGCAAGAAATCAGAATAATAATAATACTAATATTGATAATATACACAGGAAAGCCAAGTTTCTCAATAAAGTATTGGTTAAAAGAATAGGCAAAATATAGTATCCTGCCGAGTCTAGACACAAAGAGCATCATAACACTAATCACTTTATCTTTCAAAAATACCTCATTTTAAATGCTACATCTCCATTTGCTTCATCTCTTAATATCACCTTCAAGACTTAAACCAATCAGATTCATAAATTTTCAGCTCTAAAACAATAATCCCACCAAACCCTACCATAAAAGAAACTATGAAGAAGGAAATCATCCATATATGACTTAAACCAATCAGATTCATAAATTTTCAGCTCTAAAAAAATCAATATAATTCTTAAAATGCGGGTTTAAACCCCTTGAGCTTTCACACCTAAACCAGTTCCAAATGAGGTTTTACCAAAGTATCTCTCAAATAAAACTATACTAAATGTATGAAAATTACCTAAAACACTTATATTAATGACATAAATGGAACTGTATTAGTTCTCTTAAATTTTGAGCACAATTCGTTGCATATTCAGAGTTTACATTATCTGAAAAATATTACAATAAGCAATTACCATTATCACTTATAATGTCAATCGAAAGTTACATTTTGAGCATAAAAAATTTCAAAGTTCCAAACTTTAGTGTTTGTATAAAGCTTCCAACAGACATTATTTGTGTGATTCATTTTGTAGAATTTAAAAAATGTTGTGTTAAGAACAAGTACAAATGTCAAAAAATAATGTGAATAAAATTTCTCTAAATGAGAGAGAGAAGGAAGAGAAATGGGAATTTACAAGTTAAGTTACCTAGAGTGTAATTGAAAACTACTACAAAATTGTTTTTACAATTGTTTACAAGTTAATCCACAATTGTTTTTCTTTAATTTGTAAACTTAACTACGTATCAACTTGCCAATCAAAATTTAAGTCTCACAAATTCTCACCCCAATTGGACGCTCATCTACAATTCCATAATTAAACTAAAAAAAAATACAGTAACCAATTAATAAAATCCTTGATAAATCATAAATATTTAGTTTTCAACTACCCAATTAAAATTTAGGCATCATTGTCTCAATTACTCAACTATTGAACGTTCATGAATGATTTTGTGTTGAACATATATATATATATATATATATATATATATATATATATATATATATATATATATGTAGAGTTTGATTTTTGGCCAAGTTAAATATTATATGTGATATAAATTAACGAAATAACTTACAAAAGTTACTTTAAACGTTGACATATCATCATCTAAAGACAGACCATATATGCTACTCCCTCCAATCCTAAATATAAGACCTAATTGACTTTTTCTAGAAAATTCTTAAAAAAGCAAAATAAGTTAATTATAAATTTATTTACCTAATTTTTTTCCCTTAAACTAGTTTATTTTACCTACAAACTAATGGATAATCTAAAAATATATCAAATATGTCATCATTTAATAACCTATTCCGCAACCTTAATCTCTTTAAAAAAAATCAATTAGGTCCTACATTTAGGACTGGAGGTAATAGTTGTAAAAAAAAATCATTCGTGCATCGCACGGGTAGAATGCTTGTTGTTACCTACAACTTAAGAAAAAGCTTGCTAGCACTTCTCAACCATAGTTTCTTCTATGTAACTATCAATGTTGATAGTATAATCATGAAGAGTGTGCAATGTTCAAAAGGGATGTCTTCCGCGTGGACAAAACCAGTGTTTAAGGTTTATTGATTTGCTAATATTGATAAGAAGATCACATAACCGGCTGAGAACATGGAATATTGTAATGTATTTGGACTTTAGAGGACTGTGATGGGCTGAAAGGGAAATTTTAAAAAAGATGTACGACATGTAGGCTGGTAGGGGAGGTTCTGAATTCAAAGTGCAAAAAACCCAATGTTACAGCTCATGTGTTTCCTCTTTAAGCAAGAGACTAGTTCATGTGTTGGCTCTTTAAGCAAGTGACTAGTTCATGTGGGCCTCTTTAAGCAAGAGACTACCAAAAGCAAAAGAAAATGGGGAGAGCATTAGAGCAAGAGAAAACAGTAATACGGGGCCTAGGACTGTGTTGGCAAGGGCCCATTTGGGGAGTTCGGTATACTTCTATGCTCCCCTCAAAAAGCGCCTTTTTGTTGAGTTCAACATTGTTGGCTACTGAACCTACCATGTTGGACACCCCAGAATCAGGTCTTGCATTTTCCCCAGTGTTGGTAGACCCAACTCAGGTATTGTAGGGAGGCCCAAGGCTCTCTCGAGTCCACGATCTAATGCTGCATCATTCCTGGGATAAAGCCTTGTCATTGGCCCTCCCAGGAATCGAAGTCGAGACCTCCCACTTTATATGCATTCTAGATGCATCGCTTATCACCACTTGAGTGCCAAAAATAGAAAAGGGAAGACCCATTATTCATATTATTCAAAGGAGTTTGACTAAACATTTCTATAAGAGAATATTATTCATTTATGGAAAGTTGAAAAAATGAAGCAAATATTTAACCCAATATAATTAAATGAAGCAAGTTAAGCTGAGGTGATTAAATGAAGAAGGGAAGGTATTGAGAAGAAGATGAACAATGAGTCTTGACTGCACATTATTATTTAAACGAAACGTGTGATATTATAAAAGGTCCTAAATTATGACTATTTCCCAAAATGGATGTTACTTGTTGTGGAGAAATAAGATCACAGCTACTTCACTGCATGCATGTAAGTGATCCTCAATTATTTTTCTCATTGATTAATTCAACTCTAATGATAGAGTTAATGAAATTTGTTCTAATTTTAAATTAGGTCCCCTTTTATGGTATTTTATATTGTATAATGCTATTAATTTAAGTCTATAAATATGAAATTAATATTATCATGAAAATGTTTTTTGAATTATTTATATAAATAATAATATAAATTATAAAATATTTATTATTTATTATTCTAAATTTTAAATCATAAATTATTTACATAAAATAGTTTTTCTCAGAATTTATTAATTCAGATTTATCATTATAGTTTGATTTGAAATTCATTTGATAAATTAAGGCTAAAGTATGTTTTTGGTCCCTTAACTTTGGAGAAAGTCATGTTTTGGTCCCTTAACTTTGAAAAGTGTGTTTTTGGTCCTTTAATTTTGGAGAATGTGTGTTTTTGGTCCCTTAACTTTGGAAAGTGTGTTTTTTGTCCCTTAACTTTGGATAAAGTGATGTTATTAGTCCTTCTAGAATAAGATAAAGTATTTTTTCGTCCATTACTTTTCAAAATAAAGGCACTAAAACATGATTTTGTGCAAAGTTACAGGACCAAAAACATATTTTAACTGAGTTTAAAAGGACAAAAATCACAAAAATCACACTTTTCAAAGTTAAGGACCAAAAACACACATTCTCCAAATTTAAAGGGACCAAAAACACACTTTTCAAAGTTAAGGGACCAAAACATGACTTTCTTTAAAGTTAAGAGACTAAAAACATACTTAAGCCATAAATTAAATACTATAGGGACTCATTAAAAATTGATTATACTTAATGGAATTCCATATTAATTATACCATTTATTAGAATAATCCACCAGTTGAGTAGTTGACTTTGAAATTCAATTGGTAAATTAAATACTATAGGAACTCATTTATTATGAAATTCATTTAATTATGGATATGGTGGTTTTTATGTTTTATTCAATTGTGCTGTTATATGAATATTTTTTTTTTATTGAGAAGCAGAAATTTTTATTAAACTAGAAAATGAGAATACAAAATAGGTCTGCAAACAAGAAAATTCAAATGATAATACATTGAAACCCTAAAATGGTAAACATGGATATGAGGGAGCCGCCGCCGCCGCAAAAACCCTACCATCATCTTCATCTTTCCTTCGTGAAAATTTGTGGGTAGAAAAGAACCGTCACCGGTAAAAACGTCATTGAGTAGTGGTTGTTCAAAGAACCATCCCAAAGGATCCACACCTCTTATCGGCAATAAACCAATCAATTTGGTTTCAAATAAACTCCATGAGTAGATCTCACGGAAACAAACATACCCACAAAACTAGTACATAAGATGAAGATTGGGTAGAAGAAATTCCTCTTCTCGTCGAACCTCCTAAACCAATTTATTTGAAAATGGATGAAATATAAAAGCAGACCAATGAAAGTGACGGACATCTCCCCGGGGAAGGAGACGCCGATGAAAAAGCTCGTACAACGACGAGAGAAGAGATCCCACCACCACCCAAAAAGTTTGAGAGGAAGGGGAGAGAAGATAGAGCCAACTCAACTCAAGAGAGTCGGCCCGTGTTATATGAATATTCAATTAGTTAGAACTTGCGTTGTACTATTGAGTTCATTCAAATGACAGTTCAAGACAAAGACAGTTGCGAAAATGTGTGTGTATCTCTGTGTACTCAGGATTGTTTGGCCAATTTTCCTTCATATGGAGCTTCCAGTTTGGAATTATTCACACTCATCAATTAATCATTGGAATAGATGGTCGAACGTTGTTTGTCCAATCTCCAAGATCATTAAAACCTGAGGAAGAGAGAAAGATTCTAGATCAACATGTTATATTAGGATACTAAGTGATTCAAATGAGATTTCACATCGTTGGAAATATTATTCAAAATGTGGAATGCACCCAATTTTTCAGCATCACACAAACACTTGATACTATGAATTTTCATACAACACTGGAATGCACCCAATTTTTTAGCGTCACACAAATCAAACATGACTTTCGCCTATCATTTGTAGTAATTATCTTATGGCAAATGTGCAAAAATAGGCACCGTAAATTTAAAAATGAGCACCTATAAGTCTAATAAATTTAAGGGGGCAAAACCGTACACTGTAAAACAAAATGGGGTAAAAGTAATCTCTGTGTTAGGCAGAGTTAAACAGATGTTTTCCAGACATGACCCCATCATCAGTAAATGACGTGTCATACATATAAGGGTGCAATATGTTGATAGAGCTTTATTGTTTTAGATGGAGCGTTATATTTTTAGATGATTATGAAGAAGATGAATTTAACATGATTTGAAGCTTTATTTGGTTTCTTATCGAAATAATTTGGGGGTTTAGGGTTCGTTTCAAGTGATTTAGAGTTCAATTGGATGCATTTTAGCTTCCAAAGTTAATTTTGGAATTGATATGTCATTTATTGATGGTGGAACCCACGGCTGAAAAACGTTTATTTAACTCAACTTAACAGAGAGGTTACTTTTGCCCCATTTTTGTTTACAATATACGATTTTGCCCCATTTTGGTTTACAATATACGATTTTACCCCTTCAAATTTACGAGATTTAAGTGCCCATTTTTAAATTTACGGTGCCTATTTTTGCACCTTTGCCCATTATCTTATACATAGTGATCAGAGAGCCCTAAAACATAGACTTTGTAATAATTATTCATATATAGATTCACTGAAACATTACATATCATTGATGAATGAGTAAAGCACATGTATGACAAAAGAACACCATTACATACCATTGCTCATGCACACATGACCAAACTTGTTTGATTCCATTTTTAGTACAAGTAACGATGCCACTCACTAGCCAAGGGTAATAAAAATTGAAATACTAAGGAAGTTAAGGTTTCTTTTTTAAGGAGTAGCAAGGTTTAAAATATCAGTTTAAAGAAAAGAGAACATATATACCAACACGGCAACACCAGCTAAATACTTCCTTGCGGGACTCAGAATATGCAATGGTATGGTCAGCTTCACATTTAACAGATACTATTTCTTGTCCATCCAATGAACTGAGTTGTGTAGGGAGAAGTCTATCCTCAACATCACCATGCGCGAATTGACCATCAGACCCTTCACCAACAGCAGCCAACATTTCCAGCTGTGAAGGATCAGAATATGGAATGGTCAGCTTCACAGTTAACAGAATAAGGACATTATTCAAAGGTTAGTTCTATGTTATAATTAATGGGACATTATTCAATGGTCAGAATATGGAATGGTATGGTCAGCTTCACATTTAACAGACCCTTCACCAACAGCAGCCAACTTTTCCAGCTGTGAAGGATCATCAATAAGCAAGCCATCAGTTTGACAAATACCCAATTGATGAAAACCAAACAACATCAGAAATACATCAGAAAGAGAGAGGTTATCTTGCCAAATACATCAGAAAGCAGAACAAAATGTAATACTGTAAATCTCAATTTTGAACACAAAAATGAAACCAACAAATTCACCTACCCTAAACCAAGAACAATAATGTTCATTTCTCATAAATAATTTCAACATTATCCTTAAAAGTTTCATCAAAGTGTAATATATGTTTAGATGGATGAAGTCAAATGTCAAGTATCAAAAAATGAATGTGAACAGACCAAAGAAAAATAGAAGACACAGATGTTTAGTATTTGAAGGTATACTCACAGCACCTTGAAGAGAAGAGTCAAGCATAGATGCTAATAAAGTAAATATTGTTTCTGCACCATCTCCCAATGAGTCAACCTCTTGATTACAACCAGAATCCACATCAGGATCTCCAGAAAAGGTATACCCAATTGATTACAACTTGTAGTTAGTTTATGCAGAAAAGGAACACTAGGAGTGATGCAACTATCATGCTTAGTAATGGTGGCATCACAATGATAGACTGGGTCAACACCCGAAATTGCCAATTGAGTTACATGTGGTGGAAGATAAGGAAAAAGTGCAAGATGGAAACATTGTAATCCATGACTTGCAAGTGAATACTATGACTTTGGTAACATCTCAAATATCCAAAGTACCCTCAAGATTAAGTAGTTTTCACACCAATGATTGCCCTCATTTAGTAATCTTGCCTGGGCAAATCTTTTTCTTAACTTGTGATTGATGCCTTTAAGCTATGTTTTATTGACAACGAACCTAAGCTTATAAATGGTTGCTGGTTGGAGGAATTCGGTGAGCAAGAGTTCAAGTTGACAGACAGTAACTGGGATTACTTTGTTACCAGAAGGGTAACATATGTTCCCTACATTCCCTCTCCCAACCAGACAAGCAGTTCAGGGAGTGCCAACAAATGCCATGTGTGAATGTAGGGAACATACGTTACCCCTTCTGGTCACAAAGTCAACGCAATTAAGCAGAACACAAGTGCTCGCCGCCTTTCTCCAGATTCGAGCATGGCCTCTAAGACAGCAACATCTCTGGCACCTTCAATATAAGAGAGGTGTGGTTCGGCTTCAAACTTACTTTCCTACTGCATAAAATCAGTAAATCAGACTTAACACAGTTGATCAGGAAAAAAAAGCAAATCCAGTTGCTGCTTCAATTTTTTGATTATAAATGTGCATGGTATCATGAATAATGAAGTGGCCTAAATCTGTAGTCCCAAGTATGTTGACAAAACTATGGAAAAATAAACTAACATGATATAACAAATGAGGGCAGAAAATTTATTCCTAGTTCTAGGGCCATTATGAAACTTTTAGCTGGCTATCAAATAAACTAAAAAAGCTATTGACAAACATCCTTCGACTGGCAAAAACATAAAGTATTAGTCCGTATCACTAAAACAAGGCCTCAAAAGGCTCAAACCTCACATTAACTAGTAGGGATTTTCAGCTTTGATTACCAAGAGTTGCAATCAGAACAAGGCAAAAAAAAAAACAACAACTAAAGAAAGAGAATATATTGTACAAAATATGACATACCCATTTTGTAGCCCAAACTGAAAGTTCTTGGATTCAGAAAAAGGAGTGGTGAGGAAGATAGAAAGCTGAGACGTGGGAAGGGATAGCAGAAGCTAGCAAAGCGATGGAGAAATGAAGCAAGTTCATCTCAGGTGATTAAATGCCTCTGGTGTTGTTAAGGAAATGTGGCGCTAGAATGTTGTTTGTATCCTTTAATGCTCACCAACTATGTTGCAGATCCCAAACTACTACTGTTATCATTTAATAATTAATTGTATTTTCTATATTATGTAATTTAGGAAGTATAATGACAGACAGGATCAGACCAACTATATGCTCTAGTCCTGTCCTAAATAATTTATTAGGCTGAAATTTTCGGTCAGAGACCCGGTCATGTCCTGTTTAGCCTGGCACAAAAATAGAGTTGGACATGGCCACAAGGCAAAGCCATATGATAGACCATGTTGGTCCAAAAGTTTTTTTTTATAATAAAATAAAAAAGTCCACCTTTTAACCATTTAATAAATTAATGAATTATGTGTGAATGTAAAAAATATAATAAACTATTTTTAAACTAAAGAACAAAATAATCAGGTTGTGCCGTCCTGTTGTCTATGAAGCATATGCAACACAATAGTCAAGTCAGCCATTGTAACACATTTTCGGCATATGACCAATGAGTCATCGAGTTGTCGGGCTTTTGTGCAGCCTTACACCAAAGGAGTTACTAACTTTCAACATATTTTTTGGGTTTTGGTGATAAATATCGTTGAGCTGAATCTCTTTTGTATATAAGTTGGATGTCTCTGTATTCCCAGCTTTATTATATTTAGTTAGGTGTGGGCGGCATGTATTATATATAGTTGATAAAATGTTCATGTATAGCTGGGAATAATCTCGCGTATGATTATGCTCAAATAGTAACTCGTTCAAATATGCTAAAAGAATCAGAAATATTGTTTGTAAAATTGTGTACATAATTTATAAGATCGATGTACTATTTTACTGAGTAGATAGTTTGGAGGGTCTTCCCTATTTAGGTATAAAAAACTTAATTAAATAATAGATTTTTTAAAAAGGAGATACTCAAATACGCCAAAATAACAAAAAGAAAATAAATAAATAGAATCAATATTTACTTAAATAATTTTAAAATTAGGGAAGACAACTTTTTTTAAAAAAAAAAATTATCTGCCCTAATTTTAAAACTTATTTTATTAAATATTAATTTTCATTGAATATTTAATGAGACATCATGGCCTTATTAGATAAATGTTGAAAGTGTAAGCACAAATTGTTTGATTTAAGTATTTTAGTTAGATTTATATGGGATTCGATCTCCCAAGATAGAGTTTTTGCATTAAAAAGTAAATATATAATTTTATATTTATTTTACTCATTCTAATCAATATTCCTAAATAATTTTAATTGAATATTTAATGAGACATCATGGCCTTATTAGAACCTTGTTTAGTTTCAAAATGATGTTATCTTTTCAAGAGTTTAATACTCCCTCCAATCTTAAATATAGGACATATACAACTAAATTAATAATATTGATTATGTTAGTTAGTAGGTTATATTTTTTCTAGAATGCTTTGTCCATATTCTTTTACTCTCTTCTAAATTTTTAATATGATTATTGGAAAAACTCTAGTAAGAACAATGTAGGAAGAAAATAACAAAAATTAGAATTAATTCTTAAATTTAGGATCAAAACTAACTCCTCAACCAAAGGAGTAAAATATTTAGTTAATAATTATTTGTTACCTTTTGATGGTATGTTTTTATTCAATGACAACATACTCCTTCTTGTCCTAAATAAAATATGTAAAATAGTAAATTTTTTTGTTGAAGATATAATAGGTAAAATATGTATAAAAAAATGCAAAAGTCAAAATAATGAATGTATGTTAACCTTTGTATATTGTTAAATGTAAGGAGTAGAGAGAACATTTGTGTAATAAATGATTCTAACATGTTTTTATTAAAATATGTAAACAGAATATCATAAAATAAAAATGATAGTAAAACCTGAAATTGTTCTTAATAATAGAAGTATTAAGTAGAGCTAAATACAAAAATATAAAGTAGAGCTAAATACAAAATTTGTTAAACCTACCGATAATAAATGATTCTAACATGTTTTTTTTAGAATGTTTAACATTTTATGATTCTATCTGCTTGAATATCATGAACAAAAATTGTATATACCCTCCTCAGAGTGATTAGCCTGCTCAAAACCGAGCTTAATTGATCTTGCAATAAACATATCCTTAAATAACATACAAAATATTTGCAAGGACATTTGATGTGTGACGTGTCAAATTATAGATCATGGAGAAAATTGATATTTCAAAGAGAATAACAATTATTTGTGTTTTTTTTCCATTGATAGAAGGCAGGAACTAGGAAATGTATATTTTTATTTTTAGCTTGTAAATCCTTAAAGTTCGTCCAATTTTTAATCAGATACCTATAAATTCATTTATTATTAATTAAGTCCTTATAGTATTTTCCTGGTTCTTGCATTTTGATCTAATTTTAAATTAGGTCCCCTTTTTGGTATTTTATATTCTAAAATGCTAAAAAAATATAAGTCTATAAATATGAAATTTATATTGTCCTGAAAAATGTTTTTGAATTATTTTATAAACAATAATATCCATTCTAAAATGTTTATTATTTATGATACTAAATTTTAAATCATAAATTATTTGCATAAAATAGTTTTTTTTAGTTTATCAGATTTGTCATTATAATTTGATTTGAATTTCATTTGATATATTAAATACTATAGGGACTCATTAACAATTGATTATACTTAAAGGAATGCCATAGAAATTATCCCATTTATTAGTAGTAGTTCATTTATCAGAAACAAAATATCTGCACGCCCATAGACACGGACCTATGTGTGTTCGTAGTAGTTCATTGATCAAAAAAAATATTGGTAGTAGTTTATAGCTGTGATGTGATGAATGCCGATTGAAATTGGTTGTTCCTATATAGCACAGACATATAATTTCATTAAAATAAGATGTTATCCCTATGACAGTAAATAATGGAAGGACAAATGAGCAAAAATGATATTAACCTTTACCCAAAAGTGCGTTTGTAAAACTAACATTTTGCGATGTGCAAAAATAGTACTCAACTTGCGGTCCATGTGCAAATATAATATTTTTACTTAAGGGAATATGAAAAAACTCTTATGCCTCTAGGAGGTTGAAGAAGAGAATAATATAATGAGGGGAATAAAGATGTACATTACATCATGGTAATTTCTAAAAGATTCACTTAACATTATGGTAACTTAAAAATGTGCACCTAGCATCATGGTAATATTATACATCCATTGAAATTAAGTTCAACCTTTTTTTATTGGGAAAGATGAGGTGGAACTCACATCATAGTTAACGGAAGTTTGCCATTTCTAACGGGATATCAAATTTGTCATGTATTGTGTTACCTTGATGTTAGGTGTGCCCTCAAAATTTTGATAATTGATACACATTTTAAAAATTATCATAATGTTAGGTGCATCTTTCTGGATTCCCCACAATATAATGTCTTTAAAATTACAGATCTAAAATCCTGAGAACAATAAAGTTGCATATATTATATAAATGATCCTCTCTAGACCTTGAGCCAGCTTTAAAACATAGAAAAACTTAAACATATTTAAATAAACCATTTAATTTTCATCTGGACCATCTAAATTTGGTTTTGAAAAGTAGTCACTTCTATTTAGAAAATATGTTTTAATTGATACTATCTAAACCATATCTATATATTATGAGATCTAAATGGTCTAAAGTTCTCTTTCTTATCTTGTATGTGAATAGGAAATTAGTCCCCTAATAGCTTATATGAATCAGACAATTCTTTTTAAATGTGTGCGAAGTTTCTATGTGCATGTGTTTGGTCGATGAGCTTGGTTGGATGGGAAAGTTGGTAAAACTGAAGACCCGGGTCCAGGTTAAATGTTACTGTTTCTTATATATAATCAATGATGAGATGTCCTGATAAAAAAAGATGAGATGGCAACTTGTAAGACAAGAATCAGAGGAGAAATGATGTAAAATGTGATTTAATTCTTTGTTCTTTAATCTTCTCTCCTTATCACCTGCAGTTTTTTTAAAACGGTGAGATTCAAAGAATCTTAGAAACAATTTATTCCATTCATAACATCCTAGCTTTTTTATACTGCATATATATGAGTGACGTGATCCTTATGGCCTTTTCGGGTATAAAACGCCTCCACTCCATAGCAGCAATATCTTCACTGCTATGTAGCTTCTGACACACAAGATGCTACGTGCACCGACCAACATTTCATATAATGATACCACTCATTATATTTAATGTTGTCTTTACCTACAGGAATTTTAATTTCACCAATACAGAATGATAAAATTGACAAAGAGGGAGCGACCCTCTAGAGTACTCCATAATTCATAAATCATAAATAATATCACATAAGCATATAAGGTATAAGAATTTAATACTCATATTTAATGCAGTAAATTTCAAAATTCATAGCATGCTATTTATATGACTGAAATAACCCGCTACCTGGGCTCCAGCCAATTCTCTTTCAACAAAACTTCCACAACTTTCTTCTCTTCCTTTGCTCACAATCATTTTTATATTATCACACCATGTAATAATAAGTATAAATAATCATTTTCAAACACCATTATACAACGTCACTCTCAAATTCTAAAACTTGCACTACCCAACCCCTTTTCTCAATGTTTTCATCTCTATTTATTTTGACCATTGTTCAAACTTAGGATTCTTTAACAATTACAAACCAATCAATTTCATCATCCAACAAATATCATACATCAGAATATCAACTATTACCACTTTCTTCTTCATGTCTTTAATTCAACATTTCTGTCATTCATCATGCAACACAATATTTACAATGATTTTCAACTCATTCAACAAGAAACTTACAAATCCTCATATGCCATTGATTAAATCAATGAGAGGGTAAACCAGATTTCTAGCAATGCATGAAACATATGCACAAGAGAGTCAATATCCAATATACAATCATAATTTCAAAAGAAAAATTAAGGCATTATGCATCAACCAATAACTGCATTTCACTGCATCTAATCACAGCCAATTAGAGTGAAAATAACAGCTATTTATGCATTTATGCAGCAAAGTAAAAAAAAACAGAGACCCCACATTCATAGCATTCAGCCCAACTTCAACAGTCATACATGTACATTTCCAATTAAGGTTCATATGATAAAATTTCCAAACAAATTCTTACTCTTCTTTAATACTTAGCAAGTCATAACTTCCAACATCTAATACCTATAGTCAGACCTTCAAGAATCAATAAGAATCACACCAAACAAAATAAGGACTTCAATTCTTCACTTAATTTCCATTCGGCCATTTATAATTAAATTGCAGAAAAATTGCAAGACCCATATGCATTAACAAATTCAAACAATACTCATATTGTTTTTCTAAAACATACATCAAAAGTTTTATAAATATACACATATTTCAGCAATTCCCAAACACAGAGGAGTTAAAGAACATTATCTATAATGCATGAAACCCACAAAACAATTACAATTTCATAAAATCACACCCTTCAACAAACATTTGAAATCTTTCATACATGAGAAATCCTTTTTAAATCAGATTTAAGCAATTCTTACTGATTTCAGATTACATATGTTACAAAACAGTTTCATTTCTTTTCTCCCAATCATATAATGAACAGAACCAGCCCCACCAGCCCCAGAACAAACAAAATATTTCTTCCTTTACCAGATCTTATTCGGCCAAAGCATAAAGAAGACAAAGAACATCGTTATCAACATGCAACAATCACAAAAACCTAAACCAATCCAAACAAAACTTCATGCATATTCAAATTACTTTAACAAAACCCAAAATCTAACACTAAGCTTTGATTTTAATTGATTCTAAGAATCCAAATCCTAAAACCCCAATTGAACCCTAACTTAGTTTCTCTCATAGTACTCACTCAAGGTAAAAGAAAAGGGTAGAGGACACTCACCTAAGCTCAAATCGGCTTTTACATGCTAGCTATGGCCGGTGCCATAGAGAGAGTGAAGGGGAATTTAGTTATGTATGGCTTGTGAGACAATGACTGTTTTGCCCCTCTTGATATAATATTTTGTTTTCCATTTAAATCCCTTTTCATAAACTTTTATTGTTTTTCAGTTTAATCTTTTCTTCATAAATTGATCCTTACCAATCATTTAAATCCTCTAACCTAAACTTGATGAATTTCCTTCTATCATGAATTTGTTAAGCCTCAAATTATTTTTCATAAAGCTCCATCCTACCACGTTTTATTTTATTATTATATTATTATTATTATTTTCATTCTCCTCTTCCTATATTTATTTTCAATCAATAAAACTTGTTTAAAATTTCCTCCTTTATTTCATTTTACAACACCCACTTAAATTTATATTCCTATTCTTGTTTATTAAAATTTGGGATGTTACATTTTCTGATGTAAGTTATTTGAAATCTAAATACATATATTATGTTGTTTTTTAAAAAAGTTCCCATTGCAACGGTTGGCACCGTCATAATGCATAAGCTTCTCAAAGCGACATTTCCTAACCATTGCATTGAGCCAGCTTCTTTTGGAATAAGCTTGTGCGATGCACAGGTTAGGAACATCTACAGTATGTACATTTTTTAAAATAAAAATAGTGTTGCATAACGGGTAAGCAACTGAGAGAAAGATTAATTTATTTTTTAAGCTTTACTTCAGTTGCACACCCGCTGCAATGCTTATATATTTTTAAAAGAGTGAGCAGCCAAGGGAAAATTTAACTTTTTTTTCGAGACTTGCCTAGTAAAGGCTGTAAATTGTCTCTTTGCCTCGTTGGTAAATTTGTAACAAATTAGAATAGCACTACATCAGTTTATTTTACTTGTTGTTCCATCACTTGACATGCATGAAGTTCCAATGGGTGTTTACCCATTGTAGTGTCATTCCAACGTTTTTGACAGTCGGAATGCTAAGCAGCCAACTGCTCCTAATAAGTTGTTTTCTTGTAGTGATCAACCTTGTGCAACACTTCTCATACAACAATTAAATTTATGGACTTTGATTCACTTAGGGATAATGTGAGGTTAACAATAATTATCACATTCTAATCCCAAAAAATTATGAAATTACATTGAAATCTTAAAGGGTTTGGTTGATATCAAATAGTTTATCATTGAGTTGTCAATATCAACCCATTGAGTTGTTAAAACAACTCTTGAAAAATTTGATTACCATTGACAACTCAGAGGGCTGGTATTGACAGCTCAATAGCAAGACATTTAATTTATATCATTCAAATCTCTTAGGACTTCAATATTCTGTTATTATTGAATGTGATTGATGTATGTATCATATAAATCTCGTCGAAGTTCACTGTTCTGAAGGCTTGAAAACTTTTGAAAAACATCTCCCAAATGACTGTTTTCATAGATGTTACTCCATTGTTCGCTAACTTATTTGTAGGCGCTTCATTATTAGTGAACCCCTTATCGCTATTCCTCTTGCTTCCTGGTTCTTCAGGATCCGTTTGGTGGTAGGAAAGAAAGTGAAGAAATTGAAAGTGAAAGGGGTGAAAATGGAAAGTAGAGGAAAATTAGGTAATGATGAGAAATTAAAGTTCGTAAGGCCAAAAAAAGTGAGTTAGAGAGAAAAACTTGTGGACCCGGGATATATGTAAATTACAAAAAAACCTTCCACTTTCTCCGCTTTCACTTTCCCATGAACTCTCCTATGGCAACCCAACGGGCCCTATAGAGATATAATCATTCTGCACCCTATGATATACTTTTTCCTCATTACCCACAATAGTTGCTGAAGAAAAAAAAAAGAGGTTCCTCCTAACAAGATAGCTATCGGTTCCTCACAATAGCTCCTACCCGCAATTTCTGCACAATTTTCTGCTTCTTCATATTTAGATATGAAGTTTCTGAGTTTTGTGAAAGAAAACTGCCTTGGGAGAAGAGAGAAAATATTATGACGTGTCTATTTAGAAGTACATGTAATACAACACAAAACAATTTCACATTCATCAAAGATCAGTTCCATATTATATCCTGAGAAAATTCCAAACAGTGTAGTAAAACTCAAAGCATCCTTTTACACATTCTTTGCAACTTGCATTCAGAATTTCAAAGTCAGTGAAACATTGAGAAGTAGTTCAACTAAACATCAACTCCACATTCCTATGTACCAAACTGAACCTCCGTGCACACCATTTGCTAGGATAAATGTGATTCCTCCCTCTCACTAATAGCAACCAACCAAGTCAAAGAATATCAAATTCATGAAACTAAAAGAGACAACCATAGCCTTTCATCTAACACCAAATAAAATAGAAATCAGTAAAGTTATATCTTTCCTGTTTAACCAAAGGGCTGAACCAAATATAGGTAATTAAATTAAAATAGGGAAGTCTTATTAAAAACACACATATGAACACTTTCAACAATTATACACCTATCAACAAAAATGAATCAGATTCTAATTCACAATTAACTACACATTCAAGAGGGTTTGACAAAAAGAGTGGCAACATAATCTTACAAGGTCTTTGATAAGAAACACGTTGAATTAATTTCACAACATCAAATTCAGCTACTAAAAGTGATTAAAAGCAATTATAACTCAAAAGCTATATGGTCATTTGAAAAATCCTTTCAAAGTACTATTTTAAAATTTAAATCATTTGCTTACATAAATAAATTCAATTCATTTCCCCAATACACACGAAATAAAATGGCAACAAGACAGATTGACCGTGTTTTTTTTTGTCTCCTCTCAAACAATATAGTAACCAAGATAGTATAACATATCATTCTCAAGGACAAGTCTCAAATAACTAAACAAGGTATGCTTAACTAATCCTCCATTAAAAATTATATTTATAAATAATCATCACCCACAACTAAAATTTATGCTCAATGTGCAAGAACGAATATTATCCACAGCCCTAATCACTCATTTTCATTATCTCAGCAAAATTGAAGAACAAGCATACCTTGTTTAGTTATTTGAGATTTGTCCTTCCAACTTCGATTTTTCAAACCATCTAGCCCTTCCAACTTCATTTCTCATCCCTTCCTTTTTCTGTTGAGGCCCAGCTCGGCCAGCCACCATAAGTGGCCGATTTCCGGCGAGTCCTACGGCGGCTGGCGGCGGTGACACTCTCTCCTCTCATTCTTGAACTTTGTAAGCTTTTCTAACCCTTTGTGATGTTGATTTTGAGATGATGTTGTGTTTTAATAGTTAGGGTTTTGTGAAAAATTGGGGAGAGTATTTAGTGGTCAATTGATGTTTGGGGAGAGTATTTGATGTTTCTTAAAGTGGGAGATTACCTTAGGATTTTTTGGGGAATATTTAGGTATTCTTTAGAGTTAGTGTTTTGTTTAGATTGTGATTTTTGGAACATCAATGTTTTAATATTGGAATTGAGGTATTAAACTTGATTATGTTTGAGAGCATTTGGATTTTCTAGATGAGGTTAAGCATTTGGGAAATTATGGGGGAAGTTGTGATTCTTTGAGGAATGGTGAAACTGAATGGCAAAAGAAAGAAGAAGGAAATGATGTTTACCGCAACTGTAGTTCGACAGCTGCGTGCCTTCACCGTTGGTCGCTGTAGTGGCCATCGTCGGTGGAAGAAAAAGAACGAAGGAAGAGGTCGGGAAAGAGAAATGAAGGAGGAGAAGGGTTTGAAGAAAGGGTGCTACACCTTAGGCGGCTGACGCCGCCGTGTGCCGCCAGAAGTTCGCTCGGACGGCGAGCACACATGGGAAAGAGGAGGAATCGGGTGAGGGAGATAGTGAAAGTGATGGAGATGCTCAATGGATTAAAAGGTGAGTGAGTGTTGAGGAAGCATTTGCTTGTGAGGCGTTATTATTGGTACATTAATGAAAGTGGATGGATGGAAGGTGAGAAGAGAGATAAATGGTGTATATGTCTCTCATTAATAGGGATGGGAATAGGTCAGGTCAGGCTAGACTACACCCATAATAGGCATGGCCTGGATTTTTGAAATGACATTTAGGCCTGGCCTGTGGCCTTTTATAACAAAATTTTTAGGCCTGGTGGTTTGGCCTGCCTGTTAAGGCCTAGCCTAGAAATTAAAAAGGCCTAACAGGCCTAAAACAAGGGAGAAAAAAAGAAAAGCCAAAAACAAAAATAGAAAATCCTAAACAAGAATAGACAGAAACAAGAATCGACCTTTGGTTCATCTAGATCATACGCAAAAAAGAAGGGGGAAATGGGAACAAATGAAAGAAGAAAAAGAAAAAGAAATAGAGGGAAGGAAACGAAACACAAAAGAAAAACATATTATATTACATATTTACTCAGATGCGTGAGTGACCAAAGTGAAACAGTACAAAAGATTTCCATCTTCATCTTCGGAGTTTTAGATCTTCTTCGTCTTCTTCATTTTCGCAAATCGGCGACGTGACAGGCTGACGGCGACACGACGAGGGACTGACGGCGACTCGGCGAGGGACTGACGGCTAGGCTCTTCGAAAATAAAAGAAGATGAAGGATTTTGGTTTAGTGGCCGGTTGACTGGTTGGTGAATATGGTGATTGTTGGAGGTGAGAGGCAAAACATACACAAGAATGGTGAGGTGGGTGATTGGTGAGGTTTTTATTTAGTGTTTGACTGGTTGGTGAAAGGAATGGTGAGGTAAGCGAGTGACTCCACATACATACATGTGAACGAGAGTGAAAGTGAGAGTGAGAAAATATTTAGGGAGAATGTTTTCTTTTGTTGGGCTCCCTTATTTTTTCTAAACAGGCCGGCCTGTTGGCTTAACATGTTTTATTTTAAAGTCTGAGCCTGACCTAATAATTAAAACAGGCCTTAAAAAAAGCCAGAGCCTGACCTGAATTTAATCAGGTCGGACCAGGCTTTAACAGGCCAGGCTGCAGGCCCTAACAAGCCGGCCTTGCCTATTTCCATTCCTACTCACTAACCAGTCAAAACACGTGCAATACACATGCAATGCGTCAAAGTTCAGTGCAATATTGTGCGATACTTTTACGATTTTGTGCAATACTTGTGCAAGGTTGAATATTGATTTTGTGCAATACTTGTGCAATACAGGTATTGCCCTAAAGAGTACGCATCCCAAATGAAAAGGAAGATAACAAATAAAACCAGATTTAATCAGAATTACTTAAACTTTGATCTTCTATACCTAACAAATTGAGCCGACACCAATGGAAAACACTATCATTTATTGATTTTAAAACCCAGAGAATGCAAAGTAGAATAAGGGAAAACTATATATGTGAGTGAGAGTGTGTGGGCGTGTGTATAGTAAACACCTAATACCACAAAAAGTAAACTAAAGTTTTTGTCTTATGGTAATTTCATATCAAGGCAGCAAATATGCCAACAAGTTTCATGGATTTTTTGTTGCTTCAAGTTTAACAGGGCCTCATAAGGCTCAAACCTCACATTAACTAGTAGGGATTTTCAGCTTTGATTACCAAGAGTTGCAAACAAAACAAGGCAAAAAAAAACAATTAAAGAAACAAAATATATCGTACAAAAAATGACATACCCATTTTTCTTGACTTCAAATATTTGAAGCATCAGTTTTGCACCTAATAGCAAAGATATACAATGTACCCAGCAAAAAAAAATTGAGAAACCTCCTTTATAAAAATCATAGGGCATTAAATGCTAAGTTTAAAAGGCCTAAAAAAACTGTAAAAGACGAAAGAAAATATAAAATAAAGATTCAGGTGCTAAGAAATCCTAAAAGTAAAGAGAAACTGAGCTACCTAGGTTTATATAAGTCACCATCATTTTTGATAAAAAAAACAATAAACTAAAGTGATAAGAGGAAAAGGAAGAAGAAGATAACAATTGTTTCTGAAAAAATTGCTATCAGCAATCTTGTAATTTTCTGGCATTATCAAAAAACACATGAATGTGATGAGAAGAAATTCATTTGAAGGCCTATGAAATCTCAGGAAAAAGATTAAAAAGAAAAAGAAATTCATCCAAAAACTTGAAATATATACCATTGTTTCTATCATAGATTGGAGGCTCTCTTCACATATAAAATGTCCCGTCACAGATCGAAGATAGGACGTTATAGACCCTCCGACGTCTACTACCGTGGTGTTCGCCGTCCTTAACGTCTTCTTCATCTTGCTTCAGGCTGAGTTGGAAAGGAAGAGAGGAAGGAAGCCCTAAAGTTAAAAGGTGAGTGAGTGTTGAGGAAGCAATTGCTGATGAGAGATTATTATTGAGCATTAATGAAAGTGAATGGTAGCTGAGTTCATGGTGGGTGAGAACTGATAAGAGTGAAGTTGCCTCATACTTTAAAACTTATTTAATTAAATATTGATTTTAATTAAACATTTAATGAGTCATTTTATCCTTATTAGATAATTATTGAATGTATAAGCACAAATTGTTTGATTTAAGTATTTTAATTAGATTTATATGGGATTTGATCTCTCAAGATAGAGTTTTAGCATTACAAAGTAATATATAATTTTATATTTGTTTTACTCATTCTAATCATGTGAACCGTTAGTTTCAAAATGATGTATCTTTTCAAGAGATTAATACTCCCTCCAATCCTAACTATAGGACATATTCAACTAAATTAATAATATTAATTATGTTAGTTAGTAGGTTATATTTTTTCTAGAACGCTTTGTCCATATTTTTTTACCCTCTCCCTAATTTTAACAATAAAAGTTGATGTTCCCTGTATTCATAATAATGCGATGCAATAAAAATAAAAGTGACTTTTGATGACTGAGGGAAAGATTGATTCATAAGTCTCATGGCTTTTACCACCCTCACGACAGAGGATTGAAGCTTATACCACCCTCAAGACATTGATGGATCTTTATCAAAATTCTCCTATAAAGGAAGAAGTATATATTGAAAATTTTAAAGTTGTTAGCAACCAGGAATCCAGGATCAATACCTGGTAACTACTGATCATCCATACAAGTTAAATTTCCATCCTGCAACAGTTTTTACGAATACAAATGTGCATATTCATGTAAATTACTTCAGCTTCGTTAGCTTTAAGGCAATATCAAAAGAAACAGAATCAAACCTTGAATTGATAGGGTCCAATCTTTCAAATATTGACGAATTTATGGCTACCACTTTTCTGGTTTATTTATTTTACCTTGCATATTAATTATTGTCTCATGAATTTACGTATGTGATAGGCTAGCTTAAGTCATTCTCAATTAGAGAATTGTGTTCTACATGTATGTAAGGCCAAGTTCTGTCTTTTAACTAGCATAAAAATGACACTCTAAAAAACATTTGGGTTTGAGGTTATAGTTCTTTGATATACAAGGAATAAGGGTAAACCAATCAAGTGTTTTTCTACATAAACGCCTGACATTTTTGACCCCATATTAAAGGCAAACATTTAATAAATGACATGTTTTAATTTAAGGTTGTCAAGTTTTTGTTATGATATCATGAAGGATTGTCATTTTTTTAGGGTAATGACTCAATTTTGCCCTTCAAGTAACTACCCTGGACCATTGAGCACCATAAACTAACAACGGGTACAATTTTACCCTCGAAGTAACCAAACAGGTCCAATTTTACCCTCTGACGAATGTAATGTTGACACATGGACGACATGTGTGAACATTGCATTCTTCAGATGGTAAAATTGGATCACTTTGGTTACTTAAAGGGTAAAATTGTACCAGTTGTTAGTTTAGCGTGCTCAGTGGTCCATGATGGTTATTACTTGAAGGGCAAAATAGGGCTATTGCCATTTTTTTTACCCCTTTTAGAATTTACATGTGTATATTTGAACCACATATTTTAATATGGTGCTTGGCAACAAATGTGTGTGAGTTGATTTGACCCTTTACCCGTTTGCATAAAAAAACCTCTTTTGTTAAATAAAACTAGAAATTTGTTGCATATTCTCATAAAAAGGAATATGTTGCATATAAAGTTTTACACTTTTGTTTCTATTTATAAGGCATTCATCTATGTTTCGCTCATACTAAGAAAAATCTCATTAAATCCATATGAAACGGTAAGATCTTTTTTACTATACCCTTAAATAAAAGCATATAATTTTATATTTATTTATTCATTCTAATTTCGTGACCCTTGTTTAGTTTCAAAATGATGTTATCTTTTTAAGAGTTTAATACTCTCTCCAATCCTAAATATAGGACATATTAAACTAAATTAATAATATTGATTATGTTAGTTAGTAGGTTATATTTTTTCTAGAATGCTTTGTCCATATTCTTTTACTCTCTCCCGAATTTTAATATGATTATTGCAAAAACTCTAGTAAGAATAATTTACGAAGAAACTAACAAAAGTTAGAATTAATTCTTAAATTTAGGATCAAAACCGACTCATCAAACAAAGGAGTAAAATATTTAGTTATTAATTATTTGTTACCATTTGATGGTATGTTTTTATTCAATGACAATTACTCCTTCTAGTCCTAAATAAAATATGTAAAATAGTAAATCTTTTTGTTGAAGATATAATAGGTAAAATGCAAAAGTCAAAAAAATGAATGCATGTTAACCTTTGTATATTGTTAAATGTAAGGAGTAGAGAGAACAATTGTATAATAAATTATTCTAACATGTTTTTATTAAAATATGTAAACAGAATTTCATAAAATCAAAATGATAGTAAAACCTAAAAGAGTTCTTAATAATAGAAGTGTTAAGTAGAGCTAAATACAAAATTATAAGTAGAGCTAAATACAAAATTTGTTAAACCTACCCATAATAAATGATTCTAACATGTTTTTAGAAGGTTTAACATTTTATGATTTTATCCGCTTGAATATCGAACAAGAATTTTATATACCCTCCTCAGAGTGATTAGCCTGCTCAACACTGAGCTTAATTGATCTTGCAATAAACATTATTTTCTTAAACATACAAAATATTTGCAATGACATTTGATGCGCGACGTGTCAAATTAAAGAGCATGGAGAAAATTGATATTTCAAAGAGAATAACAATTATTTGTTCATTGTTTCCATTGATAAAAGGCATGAAATGTATATTTTTATTTTTAGTATGTAAATCCTTAAAGTTCGTCCAATTTTTAATCAGATCCTTATAAATTCATTTATTATTATAAATCCCTATGACAGTAAATTAATGGAAGGGCGAATGAGATAATATGATATTAACCTTTACCCAAAAGTACGTTTGTAATACTGAAATTTGGCGCAGTGCAAAAATAGTACTCAACTTGCAGTCCAGGTACAAATAAAGTATTTTCACTTAAGGGAAATAAAATTGGGCAAAAGTGCTGATATGATAATTAACTATTTCAGTTCGAGCAAAAATAATAAGTGACTATTTTGCGATGCAGATATAATAACTAATTTTATCACCCGGTGCAAAAATGATAAAATCGGTGCTATGTATTATTTTGTAATTATGTGAAATCTTATTGATATTATTTTTAAATGTGAAAATACCCTTTCACCCCCTCTCAATTAATCCCAAACCACCTCCTTCTTCCTTCCTCCTCCCCTTAAAAGGATAAAAGGGTATTTTCACGTACAAAAATAATATCAATAAGGTTCACATAATTACAAAATAAATCATAGCACCAGTTTTATCATTTTTGCACCGGGTCATAAAGTTGGTTATTATTTATGCACCGCGAAATAGTCACTTATTATTTTTGCCCAAACTGAAATAGTTAATTATCAAATCAGCACTTTTTCTCAATAAAATTTAGATATGAAAAGACTCTTATTCATCTTGGAGGTTGAAGAAGAGAATAATATAATGAGGGGCATAAAGGTGTACATTACATCATTGTAATTTCTATAAGATACACTTAACATCATGGTAACTTAAAAATGTGCATCTAACATCATGGTAATATTATACATCCATTGAAATTAAGTTTAACTTTTTTTATTGGGAAAGATGAGGTGGAACTCACATCGTAGTTAACGTACCTTAGTCATTTCTAACGAGATGTCGAATTTGTCATGTTTTATGTTACCATGATGTTAGGTGTACCCTCAAAATTACTTTGATAATTGATACACATTTTATAAATAATCATAATGTTAGGTGCACCTTTTTGGATTCCCCACAATATAATATCTTTAGAAATTACAAGTCTAAAATCTTGAGAACAATAAAGTTGATATATATATATATATATATATATATATATATATATATATATATATATATATATATATATATATATATATATATATATATATATATATATATATATATATATGAACCTCTCTAGACCTTGAGCCAGCTTCAAAACATAGAAAAATTTAAACATATCTAAATAAGCCATCTAATTTTCATATGGACCATCTAGATTTAATTTGGTTTTGAAAAGTAATCATTTTTATTTAGAAAAATGTTTCAATTGATACGATATAAACCATATATATTATGAGATCTAAATGATCTAAAGTTCTCTTTCTTATCTTGAATGCGAAAAGGAAATTAGTCCCCTAATACCTTATATGAATCAGACAATTCTTTTTAAATGTGTGTGAAGTTTCTGTGTGCATGAGTTTGGTCGATAGGAGTTGGGTTGGACGGATAAGTTGGTAGATAGGAGTTGGGTTGGACGGATAAGTTGGTAAAACTGAAGACCCGAGTCCAAGTTAAAAGTTACTGTTTCTTATATATAATTAAAGATGGGATGGCAACTTGTAAGACAAGAATCAGAGGAGAAATGATTTAAAATGGAAGTTTGGAGAATAAAATAAGGGAAAACGCGTGGGTGTCACGTTCCTGCACATATTTTAATGAAACAAACTTGTTACATTTCATTAAACGATGGTTTGTTTAGTATAAACATAAAGCAAATTGAAGCAGATTAATTGCATTTAGACGGGTGGGGACATTGGGAAGTATTTGTATTTGTTGGGGTAGTGAAAAACACCGGACGTACACCAATAAAGAAGTATTCCCTTTGGTTCCTAATATAAGGGTCGGCTGCATAAAAAAAAAGTTTCTTAAGAAAACATGAATGTTAGTTTAATGTCTGAACTTATTGCTTCTTTTCTAACATTGCCCATATTTATATTTATAGTGATACACTTTTAAGAGAAAAAAATACATAATCATTAATAAATATGAAAGAGAGTTAGGGGCAAAGTTGGAAAAAAAACACATTAAATGAGGAGAGAATGTGAGATGTACTCTTATATTAGGGACCAAAATCATTCATATTTTAAGCTTTTATATTAGAGAAGGGAGAGAGTACATAAGTGTACTTGTCCAGCTATGTGAGCACATAATGATGGACTCTAACTCTGGGAAAATATGTGTAGGAATCAAAAATCAAAATGCTGCCAAAATAGTCTTACAAGGTACTCCTATTGTATTGATTTTGAAAATTATAATCAATAGTACTATATACTACGTAATCAATAGTAATGAATTAATGTGACTTATATCACTCGCTCTGTGTGGAAAGTTACAACTTGAAAACTATAATCAATAGTACTATATACTACGTAATGAATCCTTCAATCTGTGGGTATTTTCGGTTATGTTTTTTCCTTGTTTGGTCTAAGTGTTACGGATTACTCTTCAATTACAAAATTAGTGACTTAAAATAATTAATTTGAGAAAAAGACATGGATGAAATTGTTAAATGACTATTATTTAATCTTAATTAGTGACTTGTATCATGGAATACATACTTTCTTGTAAAAGACAATTTCTTCTTTAGGTTGGATGGAATAATTAGCTAAAGCACACAAGTTGTTTTTCCCTTTAATTGTTATAACTTATATACATCTATCTATTTGTTATAGGGTAAAGGAGCAAATCTGGCCCTCAAGTAACCACCAATGAGCGCTGAGGACCCTAAACTAACCACAGGCCCGGATCTGTACCCCAAGTAACCAAGATGTTAAAAAAATACCCCGGTTGGACGGTCAACTACGTTTGACCGTTACCTTGCTTATTTGGATGCCACGCGAGCTCCTGCTGTGCCACCTCTCATGCCACGTGGCATGTTAGTTTAGGGTACTCAGCGCTCCTTGGTGGTTACTTGGGGGCCAGATTTGCTCCTTTACCCAAATTTTAAATTTGTATCCATCAAATTCTTTTGATAAGATTCAATTAAATACTTACATATTTAGGAAAGGTAATTAGAATTAGTTAACTTATGATTAAGTTTGGCATTAGATAAAAGATGTTAATTAACACTATAAATGTTATATTATGTTACAACATTCAAATTTCATTTGTACATGCTTTCAGTAGGGAAAAAAATTTGAGCGAGAAATGACAAAAGAAAACTTGTTAAATTATTCTTAAAAATAGTTTTATTGCTATAAAACAAGAATTCCCACTTAGTATATCCAATATATAGCCACTTAATATCAAACCTCATTCGAGTAATTTGAGTAATTACCTACGTTTCTCAATTAGTTATTTGAGATATATGAGTAGTTAATGGAGTTTTGAAATGTCTCAAAGTAATGAAAAATTCTAGCAATTAAAAGCGATACTCGAGTAGTTACCTATGATACTAGACTAGTTATATGCGATACATGAGTAGTGAATGAATTTTTTTCATTTCACAAATAAGATATAGTCGTCAATTTGTCTAAAATGAAATTTAGGAAAAATGAAAAAAAATCCATTCACTACTCATGTATCGCATATAACTAGTTTAGTAACATAGGTAACTACTCGAGTATCGCTTTTAATTGCTAGAATTTTCCATTACTTTGAGACATTTCAAAACCCCATTAACTACTCATATATCTCAAATAACTAGTTGAGAAACGTAGGTAATTACTCAAATTACTCGAATGAGGTTTGATATTAAGTGGCTATAGATTGGATATACTAAGTGGAAATTCTTGTTTTATAGCAATAAAACTATTTTTAAGAATAATTTAACAAGTTTTCTTTTGTCATTTCTCGCTCAAATTTTTTTCCCTACTGAAAGCATGTACAAATGAAATTTGAATGTTGTAACATAATATAACATTTATAGTGTTAATTAACATCTTTTATCTAATGCCAAACTTAATCATAAGTTAACTAATTCTAATTACCTTTCCTAAATATGTAAGTATTTAATTGAATCTTATCAAAAGAATTTGATGGATACAAATTTAAAATTTGGGTAAAGGAGCAAATCTGGCCCCCAAGTAACCACCAAGGAGCGCTGAGTACCCTAAACTAACATGCCACGTGGCATGCAGAGGTGACACAGCAGGAGCTCGCGTGGCATCCAAATAAGCAAGGTAACGGTCAAACGTAGTTGACCGTCCAACCGGGGTATTTTTTTAACATCTTGGTTACTTGGGGTACAGATCCGGGCCTGTGGTTAGTTTAGGGTCCTCAGCGCTCCTTGGTGGTTACTTGGGGGCCAGATTTGCTCCTTTACCCTTTGTTATATAATTATTGATATTTGATCTGTATGTAAACAATGAGCTCACACCAGATAAATAAAAAAATAAAGCACTAAAGGCAAGTTTACTCGAAACTAGAAGAGCAGAGATTTGAGAAAGTAGTGTACCAAGCACATTTTGTTAATTAAGGTGTTAAATTAAAGATTTTTCTATTTATGTTATATAATTATAAGATATTTAATGTTCTCTATGAACTCTCCTTGTTATAATTTAGGAGCTACATATGTCGTGAAGTTCTTCTTAAAGGTGCATCGTGGTGGCGTTACTATCAAATTGTTGCAATGCTCAGAGTATTTTCAATAATGTTTGTTGGCATAAATTCTAATATGTGTCATGAGATACCTATGCTTCCTACCATGCATGGGTATAGAAGATCATTTAGCCTTTTATACATGTAAATTAAATTTAACTATTTGTGACCGTCTTAAGTATGAGTTACTATATTCTATATAACTAAACAAAGGTTGGTACTGTTGTAAATAACCTTATACCAAATAATACTCATTCTTCCTCCCTCCATACCCGCTAATTTCAGCTTTTTTTCTCTTCTTTGCTACTATCATTAGTTTTCTCCCTTCTTTCATTTTATATGTAGTTTTTTCTTACCTAAATCACTATTATATTCTCTCAATTAGCTAACTCTTTTTTCATTTGTCTTATTTTTTCCGAACATTTTTTAAAATATTTCACATTATATTAGTTTTTTGATAAATATTATTTTCTATTAATTAATTACCTTTATAACATTTTAAATTTTTGGGTTAAACCAACTTTTGGTCCCTGAACTTTCACCCCATTTTGCTTTTAGTCACTGAACTTTCAAACACATGGTATTGGTCCCTGAACTTTCACCTCATTTTGCTTTTAATCCCTGAACTTTCAAACACATGGTATTGGTCCCTGAACTTTGCCTAATTTAAAAGGATTAATCCCTGAACTTTGTTTATTTTAGATTAGTCCTTGAAGCCTTTCAACTCTATTAAATCCTTCTATATGACATTGACTGTGTCAAATTGGATGACTTGACAAGCTTATTACGTAGCATGCCACGTGTAACATTCTGTTACTAATTACTTAATTAACCAATAATATCCATTTTAGATCTAATAACCCCTTTACTAACTATGATAGAAAAAGGATTTCCATAATATTAATGTCCTATCATAGTTAGAAAAGGAATTTCCTAATGATTAAATATTATCCATGATAGAAAAGAATAAACTAATACAACACAGCTGCTATCATGGATAATTTATTGCTAACCATGTTAGAAAGGATTTGTCTAACATGGTTAATAACAAAACTGATTGGTATTAAACAATAAATAGATATATATACATGCGGAAACGAATGCAGGCCTATACAAATTGGCAATATACAATTCAAAATAGTCTATATAGCTTCTAATACCTAATTCCCTTTCCTGTTGTCTGCGTCTGTGCATGAATACCTGCAAAAATGTCAGTAATCGTGGGATGAGACAATTTGTCCCAGTAATCACCGTTTAACTCACTATAACAGTGAGATGTGCGGTAGCGAGGGCGTCTAAAGGGTACCACATTTTAAAACCAATAATACATATATACATATCAAGTCTTTCATTCATCATTCAAGTCCCTCCGTCCAAATCAACTCAAATTCATCATCTCCATACTCCAATCAACTAATACTACCACATCAACCCTCACACTCACCTAAAGATGCAGTGTGCCATCACGGTGCATTCAAGCATCTATTCTTCACTATATGATTTGACACTGTGTCCCTCTCCATAATGAGGGGACAATTTCCCTCTCTGGCAATCTCCAGAGAGGGAACCCCAATTCTGCTTCCATTACAGAACGGGAACGGTTGGGCTCTCCAGTGCCAAACAACCGTAGGTCACTTTCTCTCAATAAATTGACCTATGATCCCCGGTCTAATCAATCCGAAAAGGATCATCAGTACAAATAACTGTCGATTGGCCAATCGACAGTTATCATCGCGCGATGGTATGTATGTATATCAGTGTCATGCAAACCTCACAATATTCATATCCATCAATTTCAATCTCATCATCAATATCATGAACCATTATCATTCCCTTCACTATCTCAATCTCAACTATTCAACTTATTCCCTCAACCTAACTATCAACATCTCTCACATAATATCATCTGAACCTCTCACATCATACCAGAATAAACACCAGCCAGGATAATATGTATAATGTTTCATATTCCTTTTATATGAAAATAATCGTGTTTCAAAGGCACCTGATAGCCTGTTTTGTTTGTTTTATTTTTTTAAAGATAATATATATATATATATATATATATATATATATATATATATATATATATAGAGGGTGAGAAGGGATTTTACAAAATCCCTAACTAACGTCACCCTCAATGTTATATAGCAAGGTTAAGTGTGATTACCTGTCGCCCTTAGCACTTCGATGTTCTTCCTTACCATTTCTTGAATATGTTCTCCAAACATTCCTCTTAGTTCCTCCTATAATGATAGGATACAAATGATAAATTAATATCATTTCCACTTTATACATTTTGACGTCTCTCTCGTATCTTATATTACTACCCAACCCTCTCTTCCTTTAATGTGTCTTATGGAATATTTACATTATTGTTTAGCCTAGATGTCTTAATAATCATAATCAAAATCAAGTAGTTATTACTAAACATATCAACTTTCACATCACCAAAAACTAAAATCCAGATTTGCAGGTTTCTTCATAAAACTCAAGAATCCCTTTTTAACAATTACAAATCAATAAATTTCACCATCCAACAAATATCAAAATCAAGAATATCAATTGTTTCTACTTTCATTTTCATATCATTACTTCATAACTTTAGGCACTACACTTAAAAGGAAGCAAAAAGGATCCAAACACACACAATTTCTTAACTCAATCAACCATCTTAGAGAAAATATCTTCAGATATATCATCACACAAAACTGGCATCAAAATAAAGGATAAGCAACCTTTGCCCCCAACAGATTCTCTTAAAATAAATCACAAACATATAGCAGCAAAGAAGGGAGTTCATCTCCTCCTATTCTCCTACAAAAACATTCACTATCTCAGTTAATCAAGCAAACCACAAACACCTATTATTTCATTTCATATTCAACCTATAACAAGATTATGCCACAATTACAATTCTCCATTTATTCCCCATGCATTCACCCATAATATTAAAGACTTAGCACCAATGCTTATGTATATGAGAATGACCTTTTATCAGTAAGTATTCATTAAACGTCCTTGTATTTACTTGTACCCTATATAACCATTATTCGGCTGGTTAGGGAAAAGACACAAAAATTCATGGATCCATCATCATACTAGATTTATCCCTATATAATCACATTATACACTTAAATCACCAAGTTTTCCTTTATGTCAGTGCAGCAACTACAGAAATAGCGATAAGAATCCTCAAAATCAGCATCAACATACATATTCATATAACATACATTAGTCACAATTTGAAGTATTCCTATTCTAAACAACCACTCAACTAGAATAGGAAAAGACCAAGATTATTGTAATTCAACTTGCAACCAATCACACAACCTAAACAAATTTCAAATGGCAATTTTTTATACATCACAGTACCCTTTTTTTTTAAAATTAAAAAAAAAATGAAGCAACAATTATGAAATCAATGGTTTGCAAACTGTGATCATTTATCATACATTTGATTTAGCACACATTCTACACTCATAGCAGCAGTCAAATCATCTAACCGATGCAGTGTGAAGTCCAAGAACAATCAAGTAAGGAAACTGATTTCGTTTGAGAACTATCTTTCCCTTCAAAATCACAATGCAAGATATCCCTTATATCTCAAAAGAATCCATTTCATCTACTCACATACACATGCATTTCCAACAACTTCTCCATATTTTCAGATTGGCCAATGAGAAAAAGAACCTCAAAAGCATTGCAACTTTCATCTACAATTTCATACTAACCAAACAACTTCATTAATTTAATCAAAAGAAATCAAGATAGGCAATTAAGCACCCTACTTAAGACCAGTCCCCATACAAATCAATTATTCAATTGAATTGATAAGACTATATCACCAATTAACAATTCAATTCAACCATCCAGCCCTAAAAACGTGCATTCATATTCAGCAATGTATAGCCATCAATCTCAAATGCTCATCATCAAATCATCAAATAAAACAAAAGCATGAAAGTAGTTAAAACAAACATGATCCCATCACTTAGTAAGATCCAAAACAGGTTGCAAACCAAATTCTTGATAAGATATAAGCCAAGAATTACCCAAAGGCAAATTAGAATATCAAAACCTTCTAAATGCTTACAAACCTACACTTTGGCACCACTTCCATAATTTAGTTTTACCATTATTTCTAATCATTTATCACATTAATAAATAGGCATCCCTATACAAAATCAACAAACAAATCTTCACCATGAATGACAAGAAGAATCAAGTCATTTTCAATTAAATTAATCTGGAACCCATTAATATCTCAAATACATTTGCAATACCTTGTCACCTAGCAAAAATTCATAATTTTCGAACAATTCATTCTCTTACACATTTTATCAAACACCTTATGTGCATTCCGAAATCAATGATATTTTTAATCCCTTTTCCAACCACTTTCTTGCCAATATTTCAAATCATGTATCTTCCTTACCCCTACACTCATTCAGATCAGACCAAGAAGGGCAAATTAAATTTCACATTCATCAATGGAAATCAACATCCAAGCAAAAACTCAATCAACCACAAAACTCAAACAAATCATACAAGAACAATCATATTTATCACAATAATCTTATATAATCAATAAATTTTGAAGATTGAACCTTATAAAACTCAAACTCAGCAGATTACTAATACACAAAGTTAGGGTTTTCATAAAATCAACAAATCCTTAATCAATCATTTGAATCCTTCCTAGAAACTTCAAAACCAAAGCCTAAACAGGATTTTTGGTAGATTGTTTAACCCAAAACAGAAAATCATTTTCGGCCTCCCCTCTCAACTCGCGAAGAACAGAAAGAAAAGGGATAGGAATTGAAGAAATGAAACTACCTGAACTCGTTTTTGACTCCCCGTAACTTGCCGGAGCTCCCCATCGCTGGACGCTGCCTTCCTCGCCGGAAAAAAAAATAAAGAAGCCGACAGAGAATGAAGACGAGGACTAGAATAAGGTGAGGAGCAAGAGGCACACGCATTTCAACGAATTGGGAAATATAGATGAAGTGAATATAAGGAGGTGAATGAATGAAGAATGGTGGTGAGGTTGGAAGAGAGAGAGAGAACGAAAGTGAGTGCTTTCAGGGAGGGGGTTGGCCGAAACTCCAAGGAAGAAGGAAGGGGATGTACATATGTTAGGGTTTTCCAGGGAAATTACCAAATTGCCCTTCTATCTTTTATTTATTTACCTTTCCATTTTAATTCTCTTTAAAACAAATTCTAAAATTATTCTATATACCAACTCACATATTTTCTCCCACCATATGATTATTTATGCTTTTAGTATTTTTCATAATATTTATAATTTAATACTCAACATTTAACTATTTTTCTCAAATTTCCAAAGAAAATAGAAATTTTATCTTCTTAAAAATGATATTTTCCTCCTTTTTATTCATTCGCTATGATTTTTAGCTTCCTAATGATATCCTAATAATTCGATTAATTCTTCATTATCTCTAATTTAAAAATTGGGATGTTACACCACGTCCGCAAAAAATTCATTTCCCCTCGCCACGTCAGCGTTTAACGGTCAACGTTGGTCAACATAAACGATGTTCCCTATATTGCACCAATATTTATTCTTCAGTCCCAAAATTGAGTTCGGAAATACTTTTTACCCCTATGTGCTCATGGCGTAATAGTTTGAACCCATTTTTGCACTTTTACCCTAACAAAAATAGTACATAACTATTCCAATGTACAAAAGTGATACTCAACTTTAACCATGTGATTAAAAATGATATTTTAACTAATATGACAATAATATTAGACATGAAATATCCAGAATGTCCTTATAATTAAATAAACTTTTACTGGGTGGCAATTAATTTATAAGGGCATTTTGGACTTTTCATGTCTAATATTGTCATATTAGTGAAAATATCATTTCTGATCACATGATAAAAGATGTGTATCACTTTTGAACCTTAGAGTAGTTATGTACTATTTTTTGTTTATTGACCAATAGTTATGTATCAATTTTGAGTCTTCGCACTTAAATTTATGAACTTCATTTCACTTAGGGATAATGTGAGGTTAACAATAATCACATTTTAATCCCAAAAATTTACAAAATAACATTGAAAATCTCAAAGGGCTTGGTTGATATCAAATATTTTATCATTGAGTTGTCAATATCAACCCATTGGGTTGTCAAAACAACTCTTGAAAAATTTAATTATCGTTGAACTCAGAGGGATGACATTGACAACTCAATGACAAGACATTTAATGTCACTCAAGTCCCTTAGGACTTCAATGTTCTTTGATTATTGAATGTGATTAATTTTTTTATGACAGACATCGTTGTGAATATCCCTTTCTTTTATATTCCTTGAGTCCAATGGTACATCTCTTTCTTTAATTGTGTATCTTTAATTTCTAAAAAAAAAATCATATGAGCTTTTATAATTAGGATTTTAGGGAGTAGTTATTATAATTTAACATTGGCTTTAGCTTAGTGTTTTTCTGTGTTTGTGTACCAAAAAAAAGTTATTTTTATCAATATCAACATATATACACTAAAGAATTACAAATATCGATTCATAAATTAATAAGTAAGGCCCTAATGTAATATTTTGTTAAATGACTAGTGAATAAATATCGATTATACAAATAATTACAAATTACAAATTACAAATTGAACAAATAGAGGCAAGGCCTAGATGAATAACCCAAAGTAAATAGGCCCTAAACATATGCAATTACGCCCATTCCAAACAACTAGAGTGACATGCTACGTTTCTGAACCAGGAGAAGAGTAAGGCCTATATAAATAACCCAAACAAAATAGAAGTTTCGTTCTCGAACAAATTATTTTATTTGCATGAAATCATAAATTATTTTTATTATTGCCCAAATAGGATCCCCGTATGAATCTATTCAAAAGCATTACAATGTTTTTACTTATTAATAGTTTTTAACTAAGTGCCGAAATTTGAAATAAGAAAATTGGGATTGTTTGAACCTTATTTCTACTAATATTTAACACCAAAATGAGTAATTCTTTTCTATGAATAAATTAGACTGTGGGTCTTATTATTTGTTTAGATTTAGAAACATAAATCATATTTTATTTTGTTAATTGATGGGTTGGCAGATTTGCAAGTCATAGAAGAACAACAACTTGTTTTTGGGATTATTACTTGTGCGCGCGCCTGCTTACTTACGGCTTATTATTAGTCAAATACTCATACAAGCATGACGCGAAAGATTCCAATATCGGTGAAAGAAGTTGGTAAATATTATATGAAAGAGCAATGGATATATATTCCAATAACGAGTAGGTACTCCCGTGCTACGCACGGAAAGCTGGTCTTTCAGTTGCCATACTCGCTTCCATAAACTTGAGATCGCATTACTCTTTAAGTTTATATCATGAATTCATTTCTATCAGAAAAATTACTAAATTTATTTTATGAGTCCAAGCAAAAGCGACTAATATAATTTCTTCCCTACCATTTCTAGAAATCAACAGACATGTCAAACATATTTGCTTTAATTTTTGGAATTTCTTCTATGTCGGGATCAATATCGACGGATGTGGCATCGCAATATGAAGAAACAATAGCAGAATCTGAAAGTAGTTAAATTACCATTTTTTGTTAACGTTTGGTTCACAAAGTAATTCAAAAAAATAGGGACAAAAAAATTAAATTCTAACCGAACAGTAAATGTGCTTCCATAAGAACATAGCGCATATGAGGAGACACTATCTATCCAAGACTCCCTCAATATGCTGAGTATATTCTTATTTATCCTTTATACAAAAATAGTAAAACGTCTTAAATTATTAGCTTTACATTCAGAGTTGAATGATTTTTCCCTTGCAAATTAGTCTTCATGTAATATATATGTAGATTGAAGGTACCATTTAATCATGGAATGCCAAAATACTTTGGGCAAACGAATACCATGGTTTCAGAATTTTTTACATGGTTGTTGTTTTTTTTACATTTAAAAAATATGTCACTCTATGACAAGTTCTTCAATCCCTGACAAAATGATGCTTCTTGAGCCATTCATTCAAATGTCCACTGATAACCATAATATTAGATTAAGCCTCCCCCTCACTACTCCTCCAAGAAGTTCCAACCCAAATCTCACTCTTCTGATAAGGTCCCTATTCTAGGGCTTCAATTCCAACATTATTAAAATTAATCCCATGTTAATTCTTAAAGGGCTTTGACTTCATTGCCTTGCTCATGGCTCTTCGTTTTTCTCTGTGATTTAAGTGGTGAGGATTTCAGTGGTCGGAACGGCTAATGGAAAGGGTAGTGGATTGGCAAGCAGAGTGCAGAGAGGAGGCGGGAGTGGTAGGAGGTGAGGTGGAGGTGCAGGTGGAGGTGGGGAGGTGGAAGAGTTGTGGGGAGAGAGATAATGAGGTGGGCAGGCCAGTTTCATGCATTTTTTTATTCTTTTTATATGATATATTTCTTTTTTAACTTGAAACACAGCCTTTTGGAGATGAGCAATGCGATAAGAAAGTGAAGGCTGAGCATCAAATTAAAATCCTTTATTTTCTAGGCTTCCACCAGGTTTTTTTTATATGCATGTTCTGTCTGTTTTCAGATTCTCACTAAAAATAAACACCAAACAAACCAAATTTTGCTTGAAATATAATAGTAACTCTTAAATAAAATAGTGATGCAATCTAAAATCATTGGGAAATGAAGAAATTTAATTTGACATACTTAATTTGTCACCTATGATAATACAATTTGAGTAACATTTGTTAATTTTTTTATATCAACCTATTCGGCCGTTTCTAAGACAGAACAATAAACTTTTATTTTAAAAAAAGCAGAAAATTCAAATAAACTTTTAATGAAGGAAAATGAAAAAATGTAATAATTGTGGTAAAAATTGTATAAAGATAGGAACATTTTGTGAAGAAATCACATCACAATGATGATACAATTAATTGTATCCATATATGATAGTTGCAACTGTGAAAAATGTCGGTCATCACTGATTGTAATGAAAAATGCTCAAAAGCAAGCGTGCAAAAAGTGGAAAACAATAGTTACATATACCTACATTAACCGGAAATTAAGTTTTATGGAAACACATTTCTTAATCTAGTAACCTCAAATATAAATGTAGTTCGGAAAGCGAAAATGCATAAGACCTTTTTTTGTCGGACAAAAAAATATTAATAGAGAGCAAACATAAAAATAAAACTTTTAGTTTCAAATGGAAAAAATCAAAAATTTTACTGAAATAATACAACTTACTGTGGAGTAACTATGTATATGAGGATACAAGTTTATAAAGATAAACTATTGTTAGATTAAATAATTTAATTGAAGGAAAATTATAGATTCAAAGAATAAGATCTGCAAAATACATTATCACATAAGTAAACATAAATTAATAAAAATTTATTAGAACAATAACAGTTTTTTTACTATAAATTTATAAATATTGAAAATTTATTTAATTCACTCAATATTGAATTAATCATAAATGGTGGGTGGTAGAGTGTGAAAGAAGTAAGTCTCCTGAAGTCGAAACGCGTATAGTGCATTTAAATTTTCACTGTGACAATTAACTATTAAAGATATTGATTAAATGGTTAAAACCTTTATTTGAAAGACAACCGTACCTTGTCAATCCACCTACTTCTCTCCAATTGGGCGAAAAACATTCATATGATAATACATGACATGAGAGGCAACTACACATTAAAGTCTATCTCACCAAAAACTATTTGTTTTCCCATGAAAAACAACGGTGTCTCGTGTCTGCCAATACTTCTCTACAATTGCTTGCGAAATATTCATTTATTTTTAACATAAAAGCAGTTAAATGTCCACTCCCACTTTAAGTTGGAGCAACTCTTTACGCTTGAAAGAAGTGAGTATGCTGAAGTAGAAACGCGTATAGTGCATTTGAATTATTCACTACTATCCCTCGAATCAGATTGCAGTAGTAGGGTTACTTTATTAAATACTTAAAAACAATGTTTATTTGCTATTACAACTACTTTTTAGGAATCCCTATAATTGAAAAGGCACGACTTGCCTCTGACTCTTAGTTTTTTATTTTTTTAATTATTTTTGTTAATGGAAAAATAATTAGGGAGGTAAACCACCAAGCTAATTATGCTCATCGTGTTAAACATGGATATTACCTTTATTTAAAACAAGATAAATCAGCTGCTGTATTTTTTTCCGTTTAAGATTAACTAACTTTTTTTAATATATGTATATATGATAGGAGCGATAAAAGATGGTAATAAATTGAGGATAATCTTGAATGGTCAGCTACTTAGCTAAGCAACCGGAGGAGGATATTAATTTGAAGTGTTTGAGATGTTACATGTCAAATCAAGCTTGATACTCCCTCCAATTCCTAATATAAGAGCCAAAAATTTGAATGGTTTTGGTCCTAATATAAGAGCTCATCCCAAATTTTCTTCTCATTTAATGTATTTTTTTCCTAATTTCCCCCAACTCTCTTTCATATTTATTAATGCTTATGTATTTTTCTCTATTAAAAGTATCATAATAAATATGGGCAATATTGGAAAAGAAGCATTAACTCCAGACACTCAACTAACATTCACATGTTTTCTTAAAAATCGTTTTTTTGGTGGCTTGCTCTTATATTAGGGACCGGAGGGAGTATTAAAAAACATCCTATTAAATGATTCACCGGAGATTGTTTTATTGGAGAGGTAAATTATTGTAATGTAGTTAGGTAGGTATGTTATTGTAAATGTTTTGCAAGGTATTGCAATAGTAAAGTTGACTACTTATTTAAGAGGTTATGTTGGAATATGAAATTTAAGGTGTCTTTTTTATTGGGAAAGTATAGAATAAAAGAATGAAGATCAGATCAAATCATGAAAGGATCCAAGTAGTTTGTATGGGTAAGAAATTTTGACGATGTGTTATCTATCTCATAATTATTATTCACTCCATTGTTGAATTAATTAGAAGGACATTTAATTGCCCTCATTGCTAAAATAATAGGATAATATATATATATATATTATATATATATATATATATATATATATATATATATATAATATATATATATATATATATATATATATAATATATATATATATATATATATAAAACGTATGCCCCTTGCATTAAAGTGATTGGATATTTCCCACAAACATATCCTTTGTAGTAAAAAAAAGCAAAAGGTACAAGTTAGCATTAAATTGAAATGTTTTTCCTGCTGAAGCTATTGTACATCATGCGCAACCAATTCTTCAATGTAAACCAACTTTATGCCAAAAGTCAAAAACAAAACAACATTACATTAACTACTAACATGGCCAACCAAATGAGTTGATTGACTCCTACCAGTAAGGTAACATTTAATCCTTTGATCAGAGAAAACTTCATGTAAAGAAAGTATACAAATTCCAATTATTTTTTCCAACTTTTTTAAAATTTAAAATTAGGGAGGTAATTTTACCACCAACATAATTATACTTATCGTGTTAAACATGGATATTACCTTTATTTAAGACAAGTTAAATCAGCTGCTTTATTTTTTAAAAAAAAATAACTAACATGTTTTTTTACTATGTGTATATATGATAGGGGCGATAAAAGATGGTAATAAATTGAGGATAATCTTGAATGGTCAGCTACTTAGCTAAGCAACCGGAGGAGGATTTTAGAGTTGGGTCCACTGGAATAGAACGACAAAAATTGTCCTTACATCAAAAGAAACTTCCAAAAATACTACTCCCTCCGTTCCTAAATATAGGACCTAGATGACTTTTTTGAAAAATCCTAATAAAAGTAAAAAATAAGTTAATTATAAATTGATTTACCTAATTTTTTCTCTTAAACTAGTTTATTTTACCTATAAGCTAATGAATAATCTAAAAAGATATCAAATATGTAATCATTTAATAACCTATTTCGCAACCTTAATCTTTCCAAAAAAAAGTTATCTAGGTCTTATATTTAGGAACGGAGGGAGTATTAAAGTTGACAAGATAAGATAATCTAGGCACTCATCATCCTGATTTTCAGCTGCTAGATCCTGGTACTTGCTGGATCAAGATCTAGATAGGAAGCGTCGTAAAAAGACTCAACCAACCAATGGTATACCTATTAAAATTATAAAAAAAAATAATAATAAATATCAGTTTATTCCCCCACAAAGTATAAATAATTAAACCAAAATAAAATAATAAATGTCAGTCTATTCCCGTCCTTGATAAAAAAACACACCAGATTCAAGACTTCCAGAACAGACAACATAGCGGAGGTGTATAAATGGAGCCACATCGTTCAAATTTCCGTCCTTGATAACTTTTTCAACCACATCCAACCACGGACCACGCAACACACACATAACTATTTAACCTGACCTGAAAATATGACAATAAAAGCATACACAAAATCAGAAAATCATACAGTATACTAAAATGGCAAGCATACATACTTACCCGCCAGCTTTGTTCCTCCTACACGACAGAAGGATACGAAGTTCTTTGTCCTAAAAGCCACTATTTTTTACTTTAGAAATAGGAGACACATACTGCAAAAAACCAACAACATCTGGAAAAAACAATAGGTAACAATCAGAAGAAGTAATTAAAGAACAAAGAGAAAACAACTACAAACCAACAGAATAAGTTATTAAAAAACATTAATCAAACTGCATCCAACCAAATAAACAATCTCGAGCATCTGAGCAGCAGTTAGTTGAGCTGGAGTCCATATATCATAAGGGAATGGAGGAAACACACCAATAAAATCTCGTATATGAGTATCCTTAATAGCCTTCAAGTGATAGTCGTTAGGTATTCCAAGGCCACCATAATCAACCTTAGGCCTAATCAACTCAAATGTGAATCCTGGATACAGCAACCACAAAAACCTATCCATAACCTCCTGACTATCCAATCTCAAAACCATCTTTGACCCCTAATGTAAAGGCATAACTCCATGAGGTTTAATTCAAAACAATAAATAACATTTTAAGTATCAAACAAAGCAACATGACAAATATTGCAATGTGAACTCAAGTATTGTTAAAAGAAAAATAGCAACATTACCTTATCATCATAAACTATAACATCTACTGAAGAAAGTGTTTTAATCGATGGTAAACCTTCCCCTAAAATCTCGACATGCTCCACTGAATAGACTCTATCTATCTTTATGGCCACCGAAAACGGACCACAACCAGGGTGAACCATAGAGAGAAAAAGAATATCATGCGAAGCCATTTGATATTGAACAACTGGCAAATGCCAAAAGGAGGCAAAAGAGCACACTCACATATATGTATATATATGACATACCCATCAACGTGATTCTAACTTTTTCAAGTGGAAGACAGAAGGAGATGGTCAGTGTTGACTAACAATAGTAAAAAATTTAATGCACACACCCACTTACCATCTAAAAAATGTAATATACATATTTTTTTAAAAAATACAAATATATTCCTCTGACATAACGTTTATCGGCTTATGAATAGGAAACGGCTGACTGAGCCAAATGACACACACTTAATGGCTACTGACACAAACCTCTAATAAAACAAAGAAATGTAAGTCATTAGCCAAGCCTCGAAAGCAAAAAATTCCTGGACGAGATTTATGTGTTATATTGATTCATAATTATAATTGGCAAAAAACAATTCATAAATATAAGGCATATTTATCTTATGTAATAATTATTGTAAGGATACTATTAGTTAACTCAGTAAAAATTACTCAACAAACCCTAACAATATGCCTTATTCACACCTTTCCTCTCTTGTTTATTATTGAAAAGTATCAATATGATAATCTAGGGAAAATTGAAAAAAAATTATTGAGATCTTATATTGAGGAATAACATCCCTTCCTAACTACGTTTATATTTAAAAACAGAAGTGGGAATAGAAGGATGAGGATTAAACCCTAATTATTGGTAAAGAAAACCAACCATTAATATTGTCTCACCAATTGCTTCCAAGTTCCAACTCTATGAGCAACATGTCTTCGAAACCATGTACAGTAACATAGCCACCTCCAAATAGAAACTAGAAATACATTAATTCTCAGCTGGTGTGATCCACATGGTTATATCATGCTAATTTTTAAGTTACGACAAATAGTATGTAATTGTGTGCCCTTGCCCCTCACAAAGTCACAATCAGCTCAACATTGATTTTTTTTGTTGTTGCTTCATAATTAATTACTCTCTCCCTTATTGATATTACAAGAAACAGTTTGTTTTTAAAGAAAGTTGAATAAATATTCCAATTATAATAGTGTATTATTAGATTCAAAATAGCTTATTTAACTTTTAATGTTTTTCTAACAACAAGTCAATTATGTTTTATATTAAAAAAATATTATCTTTATACTCATCATATTCCAGAGCTCACAAGGATAGACTCCAGTAAATCATGAGATAGAGGTTCTGCTCTTGAATCCTAGGGAGTCAAACCTCTTACTAAAATTTGTATAGAAAAAAATAAGAAATATGTTATATTGTTAAATTAAGTTATCAAAATTTAAGTGAGCCCATTAGTGAAATAATTTTCCAAGAAGGTATTATGATATAACTTCATAACTTTTTTTATTGGCCAACAAAAAATGTAGACTTTACGCAAAAAACAGTTTGCAATGCAAAGGTCTCACTCCCGCTTGTCACAGGAATGTCTTTTTTTTTTGCCGCATTGTTACAGGAATGTCCACTCTTGCATCACACGCACATTATTTACTTCTTTTCTCTGGGCACAGTATTTACTATATGTAGAACAATACAAGACACAAGACTCAAAAGAAGCTTTTTTTTAACACCGCCTAGTTCCAGTGCTTATTGGCAACTAATTCAAACTCAAGGGGTATAGGAGTGTTTCCCACATAGACATAGGCTGAGTTGTCTCCTCTTCCGATGAGAATGTTTCCTTAAATTCGAACACATGTTTTCATCCTTATGGAGGTTAAAATCCATTTACCAACTTTACCAACTTAATCAACTACCCATTAGTAAGAAAACCTTTTCATGAACCCGATCCCGCTCTCATTAAATTTTGCAGCCAATCTCCTATTTTAGAAAATTATGGAAGTCTTTCATTTAAGATTTTGTCAAAAGATATAATATTTTTTTATGCACGAAAAATTATCAATACCCAAAGAATATTGTCTACAGAATGAGTATCTGTTGTATTTTATTCAGGTCACTCTCACCAATAAATATGAGGACTTTTCCCATACCCTTTATTAGTATGAGGCTATTGTTGCTTATCAAACACATATTCTATTAGTCACCCATTCATGATTCTAATACAATAATTAGATAACCGATACCAAAAAGTAAATAAGTTTCCTGAGGTAGTAATTTATGGAAAACATGGACGCCTTTTTCTAAAAAATGTGTTTTAATCATACACCTCAGAACAACCCTTATAAAAACACTCTTGATGTACACAATTACTAGGGAGTTGTAATAAGGGTTAAAGATTTAGAAGACAAAATGGAATTTTTTTTACAAACAGAAGACAGAATGGACTGAGATCAAAAGATTTGGAACCAAAATAATTTCATTAACTATCTCCTACATTAAGGCCTATCTATATACTCCCCTGGTCCTACCTAAATGCTCACTATTAACTATTATTTATTCACCAATGGTTGCATAAGAAAGAAATTACTATACTCTCTCTAATTTATATTAGTAATTGTTCATTGCTGTGATGTGATGAATGCAGATCGAAATTGGTTGTTCCTATATAACTCAAACATATAATTTCATTAAAATGAGATGTTATCATAGTGACAGTAAATTAGTGCAATATAATTTATGAGTAACACTGTAGAGCTTATAGCTTAGTTTCTTTAAAAATGATATCTTTAAAATAAACTAATACACACACACACACATATATACACACATATGCTTACTATTTAACTCACATATATGCTTTCATTAAAATGAGAGGTAAGGGAGAAAAGACTAATTTCGGCAATCATCACATATGCTTACTATATATGCCTAAACATCTATATTCATTTAAAGGAGAGGTAAGTCAAATCATTTGACTTTTATCCCTATTTTCTAAACTTTTCCTATCCTACCTGACCTACCAAACAATAATAATTTACTTATTTTGTATCATTCCAACCACCATTGGACATATTTTACTTACGTACCCTGTTAAATTAAAAATTGTTTTCATTAACTTGCAGAATAATTTCTTTTTCTTAGATATAGAAACCAAGGTTGCAGAGGAACCAGTTATATGTGTGTGTTCGAAGTTATTTTTCCCATCGATAAATTCAATACCATTGATAGAGTCAATGTACAGATTGATAATGCAAATGTAATCAAGACTCAAGGTTGAAATCTGATTCCCTCCATTACTCACATTCTATGTCTTTTACTTATGATTTTTGGTCTAACTCCTCTATGTAGATGTAAATATGTTTTACTATATGATTTTGTACGATACTTGTGTGATACACGTGCGATGTGTCAAAGTTCAGTGCGATATTGTGCGTTACTTTTACGATTTTGTGCAATACATATTTTCGTTAACAGGCCATTCGAATGGTTGGTGAGAGACATATGCACATACACGTGAGAGAGAGAGAGAGTGATGAAATATTGGGCTAAGAGTTCTACTTTATTTGGGGAACAGCTTACCAGGCCAGCCTATTGATTTAAGAGGTTTTTGTTAGAGCCACCAAACAGTCAAAGCACCACCAACCAGTCTTTTTCCTCACTCTCACCTAACGTTTACCTCACTTCCCATTTCTCTCTTTCCTTACCATTTATCTGTATTCTCTTCGTGCAGAGGCCACTCCCAAGCTTGTTCTTCAGATCATGGATTTTAAAGGCCTCACCTTTTCCTAACCAAAACCCTTGCGAAATAAGAGAGGTGAAATACGAATAATATTATTGTACATTGTTTGACAGGATGCTGAATCTGCAAATAAGAAGACGAAAACAAAGAAGATCGATGAAGACGAAGATTTTTTATATGGTGAAGATTTAGCGAAGATGAAGGCCAAATTCCTATTTTCTTTTTCCCATTTTTTTCTCAGATTCAACGAAGCTTTCCTATTTTCTTTTCCTATTCAGCGCCATTTCATTTCAGATTCAGTGAAGGGAAGGGTTACAAAGACAGATTTTCCTATTCAAAGTTTCTATTAGACTAAATTATTAAGGATTAAATTAGATAAAGTTACCATATTAAGATGAGATCATGTAGACTATAGTTATGGAGCTTGATTGATTAGAGACATGGATGTGACTTTGGGAAAGAATATATTATAAGGGTTGAGTTGTAGATTATATTGGGATAATTTGTTTAGCATTGAGATTTTAATGAGGATTTTTAATGACTGGATGTACTATGTTGATTAGGAAATTAAGGATAAATGATTGATTAGACTCATAGTGGGATCAATATAGTTAGGTAAGATATTGTTATTTGATCAGTGAATAAAGTTGATTAAATAGATTTGATATGCATCTGAGGAGTTTTTGGTGATATTGAGATTGTATTCTAAGCAAGAATTGAAATAGAAAATAAAGCTTGAGGCTAGTATTAAACAAAAAAATATAGAATTCTTGGTAAGATTGTCTAACCACGAGACTAAGGATATAGGGATTGAACTTTTGAGAATATTTATTGAAATATTTTTAAGGTGATGGATCCATTTTAATTTAGTGTTTAGTTTAGAAGTAATGATTTAATAAATGACGATGTAAGCTAAATTTAAATTCCATAGGGTTGAGGATCTAGTGAAACTCTTTACTGGTATGAAGGTCATATATGACTGGAAACGAAGTTGTGAATAGATAGTATTTATATTTTGGCTTATGTTGAATTGAAGTCGTGATCGAGTCAAGGTGAGTGATAAATTTTTAGGAAATTCTTATACAATAGCCAAGGAATTAGAAAACAATATTATGATTGGGAAACACTTCGATTTAGACGAAAGGATATTAGAAGTTGAACTTGTTAGTGAATGGTACTAGTGATTCTTATGTTGGCTTTAATTATCCAATTATAGGCTCAGAGCATATAAGGATGATTGACGTATTATGGATTTTATGATTGAATTACGATAGTTTAATTTTTGATTTAGATTGGGTGACATTCTTACATCAAATGAATAATATTTATATGACTTATGTAACATTGTGTTACTAATTACCTAATTAACCAATAATATTTATTTCAATTCATTAAGCTCTAATCTAACTATGATAGAAAAAGGAATTTCCATAATATTAATATCTCTATCATAGTTAGAAAAGATTATTCTAAACCTTTTATAATTTATCCATGATAGGAAAGAATAAACTAATACAACCTGAATACTATCATGGATAATTAATAGCTAACCATGTTAGAAAAGAATCACCTAACATGGTTAGAAAAATAAACAACCTAATGTTCAAAAATATCAAATACATATAAATATATGCGGAAACGTATGCAGGCCTATACAAATTGGCAATATACAACTCTAAATAAATTATGAAATCTCTACTACCTAATTCCCTTTCCTGTTGCTTGCGCCTGTGCATGAATACCTGCAAAAATGTGAGTAATCGTGGGATGAGACAAAATTGTCCCAGTAATCACCGCTTAACTCACTATAACAGTGAGATGTGCGGTAGTAAGGGCGTCTAAAGGGTACCACATTTAAAACCAATACTATATTTATATATGTCAAGTCTTTCATCCATCATTCAAGTCCCTCCTTCTAAATCAATTCAAATTCATCATCTCTATTTCCCACATATCACTCAAATCCCTCAGTCAATTCCAAATCAACTCAACAGACGAAAATAAACGTGATTGACACTGTGCCCAGTCTCAAATCTGAAAGCATAAAAAGGGAGCACTTTTAAAAAGTGAAAACGTCCCTGGGGAGCACTTTAAAAAGTGAAAACGTCCCTGGGGAGCACTTTTAGAAAGTGAAAACGTCCCTGGTTCCTTTACAATCCGAGGAACCTGTACAATTAACCTATCGATTGCGCAGATCGATAGGTTACATCGGCCGACGGTACTAATAATCAGTGTCATGCAATACTAACAATCCCTATTCTATATTCCATCAACTTCAACCTCATTCAATATTTCAATCTCACATTTCATGTTTCCACAACATAGCTCACCATAATCTCAAACTCAACATCTATCACTCTTTTCTATTTCCATAATTTCTCAAGTCACTGTCTAATACTATACCTATCTATATACCTTCCACAATCATTCCAGAACAATACCAACCACAGCCAGAGTAATATATATGTAGTGTTTCAAATTTCTTTATATGAAAATAATCGTGTTTGAAAGGCACCCGATAGCCTGTTTTGTATAAAAATACCATTTTAAAGATAATATATATATATATAGAGGGTGAGAAGGGATTTTTTACAAAATCCCTAACTAACGTCACCCTCAATGTTATAGCAAGGGTAAGTGTGATTACCTGTCGCCCTTAGCGCTTTGCTGCTCTTCCTTACCGTTTCCTCTCCTTCAAGTATCATCATCACTATACACTCCCTATAATGATATGATACACAATGATAAATTAATATCATCCTCGCGTTATAATATTTAAACGTCTCTCTTGTTTGTATTTCTACCCAACCCTTCATGTTTATTTATTTTAGAAAGCTTCTGAACTCCCAAGGGGCACAAACAAGTGCTACAAAAACCAAAATAACAATTCAAGCATACAAAGATTTATAATCACCTGAAAAGAACAAGAAGACTAAATATAAAACTTCATCAACCACCTAGTTAAACAAGATTCTCACATAAGCAAAGACATATAAACACCCTTTTAAGCAACCAATAATATTAACCATAATCAATATAAACATCTTTACAACAAATGTAAAATCTTGCAGCTTAACAGCATTCATTTTAGAACTTTAAAAGCATCAATTAAGCAAAAACTAATCAATTTCTTAACCTTAACATATACCAAAACAATGCACTATCCATTCTAAATCTTAGCTTTATTCCTTCAACATCAATTTAAAACACTTTAAACACCATTTACAATCAATCAACCTAGACCTCTACCATTTCACCAAAGAAACCAAATCATTTCCATAAGCCATAGGTTTACCAACTAAAAAAAAAATCAAAGCATCCACATTGCATCAATCTATAATTAAATCCTATCTGTACACCTTTCATTTACTAAACCAAATTGAATCAAGAAGAAAAATAAGAACCATCCTTATATCTCAATTTAAATTGAAACACGACTACAATTTATGACTTATTAAACACCAAGCTTTATGTCCAAGATTCACAAAAACATCATTCACAGTCAAATCCACAAAACCACATATACAATTATCAACAGTTTATCTTACTTATGTAATTCTAGAATTTAGTTATTGTATTCAGCCCTGACATTAAACTTATAAGACACACACACACCCATACTCAACTAAACATTTACCTCTTGTGAACTTAACACCACCCTAATGCCAAACAAATTTCTTAACTCTAGAATTCTCCAATATAACTTTCATAGTTCCAAAAACAAAATTCACATGTCTCACAAACATAAACTACGAGCATAAACCATATCTGTTCCTATATAACACCTTCTCCATTTATAAACATGTGCTAAGACTTTTTCTCAACATTAATACAACAGTTTCACAAAAATTTAACATATAACCAGCAGTACCTAACTAAAATACATCATAAAAATCAAAGAAAGAAAAGAATACCTGCCTTAGTATACACATACAAGCACATATACCTAATTAAGTTTACATTTTCGCTATATCATCATGCAGAATTCACTTCACAACATGAGCTGAACATACAAACAACATCTAATTAATATTATAACTTAATTCAGGCAACTCTTAGAAATTTCACGAAACATGAGCAAGCTTATACACCAAATATCCATGTCTTAAGCCATTCCATTTGAACCAAAATTACATGCCAAATCCTCATTGAACTCTGTCCATCTTTATATACACAAGCACTACCATTACTTTTATTTCTTCGCGTACCAGCAACAATCAAAACAGAACTTACCTCTACCTTAATGGAAATCAACAAATTCAGCAGCAAACAATTACTTATCAACTCTATCACACACCTATACAAGTTACATAAATTCTTAACTCCTTTAGACTTCTACCTAAGCAAATCTGAAATCATAATTTCATTCTCACACTAACATCACACACGGATAAAACAAAAGGAGAATATGAAACTTTATGAAATCACCCACTTCAACAACAGACAACAAGCAACAAAATCTTTCAACTCCCTTACATTCCTATCAAAACAAATTAAAGATTTTTGAACTCAAATTCTCTTGAAAACCATCGGACCTAAACACCCAAATTGTTAGGTTTTTGTACAAACTCAACAAATCTTCAATCAATCACTCAAATCATCAACTAACACACCAAGAGATGAAGATTAAACTTAGTTATTATTCACCATCACACCCAAAACCCAAATCCTAAATCGGATTCCTCTCATAAACCTCGGCCAAAACGAGGAAATAGTGTAGAAATCGGAAGAAAAAGAGTCACCTGAGTTTGAATCCCACCTTGCTTGCCTCGCCGGAGGTGGACGTCGCCGGAAAATGGCTTGGCCGTCGCTGTCGGTGGCTGGCGAAGGAAATGAGGCGCGAGGGAGAGAAAAGGGAGCATAAGGGTGACCCACAGTGGGTTCTAGGTCTCACGCCTCTTACCAAGCCGTCGCCGTCGTTAGCCGCGCCGCCGCTGCAGTCCGTCGCCGGGAATCGCAAGGACGGAAGAGGAAGGGAGGAGAAGTCGAACGAAGAAGCAGAAGAATGGAGAGAGAGAGTCCGATATTTAAAGAAAAAAAAGGAGGGCGTGTTTGTTTTGCTGAATTAAGGGGGTCCTCTGATGATTTGTAGCCCAAACTTGCCATAGTGTACTCTTTTAATTCTAAAAACATTTAAACCAGTCTCCAATCTTTTTAAACTTCAAAATATTTTTAGCTTTACCACTCCCTCATATTTCAAACTCTTCATTTCTTAATTAATTATATGCACATTAATTACTCAAAATTTTCCAAATGTCCTAAAAATCACCAAAAATTCCTGAAAATTCCAAAATTTCCCAAAACACTCTCTAATCCTGAATTAAATTTTTCAGGATGTTACAATTCTCCCCACCTTTTAAGAATTTTGTCCCCAAAATTTACTAAACATACACCTTAAACAAAGAAAATTCTTAAGTCCACCTTCCATTCCTCATGTTAACTCTAAAAATTTTACTACAACTTAATACACTAATCACGATTCTTCATCATTTATCCTCATTCAATCTATATAGTAATCACCAATACTCATTCCACTTTTCCTAGCTCACCCTCACTTACTAGTCACCCTAATCTCAAATTACCTATATGATAGTCCAACATCCTAACTGGCAAGGCATATACAACTGTCTTTCCCAAATTTAATCAAACTATTGTCTTTCCCCGACTATAGTCCTTCGTCTTTCAACTATTTAAATGGTCACACTTCCAATCACAGTCGTTCCTACAGTAAGTCATTTAACATTTGGAACAACATTTCAATTAAACTCCAATCAGAAATTCCTTCAATTTCCCAAAATTCCTCAACTAATATCCAATTAATCATTAATATTTTAAATCGTTTTACTTCCTTTTCTCTCACTTTCCTTCAAAATCACATTCATGATCCTTATCATAACTAAACCACCAGTAAATCACGAACAAATATGATCCAAATACAACATGCAAAAATTGATTTCCTACTCAGATCCTCATATCTTCTCTACTACTCAAACACATGCCTAACATATCAAATCGACGTTGATGAATATACACAAAGCTTTTTATTTAAGTCTTATTACTTGAGCCAATTGCATATGTAAAAGTTTAATAGTTTCTGACCTAGTAGAATAAGCATCAACACGATAGAAGAAAGAAGAGAAATATTGAGTCTCTTCCAACCAAAAGATTCAATTCAATTACCGCCTATTTTGTTCGATGTCAAATGATACAACAAAAACTAAACTTCTTGCAATCCATCATGGACACAACCATACCACTCAAACAGAATTTTCTTCACTAGCATTTCAAGTAAAAATATCAATAGGCGTCCAAACTGCATGCCTACAATCCTTACATACACTTAAACCAAATGGAGGCATAATTATACCAACTCATATCAGCAACCCTAAACATAGTTTACAGCAACCTAAATCATTTTGATCGTTTCAAAACAAAAACAACACCATTATAGATTTTTCTTGTGAGCCATGTACTCTTAATGAAATTTGAACTATATTTTTATATTACCAAATTGGATTACTCATAGGAACTAACACCCAAATAAGTTCCTAACCATTACGTACACATAGTAGCATTAAACTCATCATAGATTTCACCATTAACATGACAAAACAATAAACTAACTGGCCAAGTTTTAATTATCAAAGAATCACAATAATCAAAACAAATTGATGTCACAACTTTAGTAGAATTTGAACCAAACAGACGTAAGAAATTTTTGCAGCTTATAACCGCTACAGATTAGAACTAGTATTAGAAGTTAGTATAAAAGCATTAGGTTTAAAATGATTTCATTGCAAAATTCCTTCGATCAAACCACACACCATTAGGTTCTCAATTTTACAACGTGGCACACACATACACATAGGACTAACGAATCACATCTTCCCACATAACTTTATTTATTACATACAATTGACCACCTATGCATTCTTATCATTTAGCACTTCACAATATATAATTCAACACTACTTATGAATACTTTATTCCCATCTTTCAATAACTATACCATAATCACATAATACTTACAGTTAAGTCTTTCTAACAACACATAATTATATAAAAATTCAAACAATAAAACCTTTCACAGAGAAAATGAGAAAAGACAAGAAAGAATAATCAAGAAGATTATCAAGCTCAACATAAAAATTCCACATTTCAAATATGTCAATCATCTTCATTTCCTCCACAAACAACTTACTGGTCATACAACACAAACACCGCCTTCACAAACAATTTATAATCAAATTTTTATCATTTTCATAAAGCAAATTACATTGATTTCAATCATATTTATTCATATTAGTTTCTTCAATAAATTTTAGATTATCAAAACTGCACTGCTTACCATTTAAGCCAGATGCATGCTTCTTAATCAAATGAGTAAGTCTTAATACTTAACTTTAAACATCTCATACGAATTTATCCAAACTAACTCTTATTCATCCAAACTAACTCTTATTCATCCAAACCTAATTAGATTCACAGCTCAAGAGGAAGATTCTTGTCTATCACTACAATGTACAATTTCACCAACAATTAACAACATACCAATTTCCATTCACTTAGTATTAACAGCCAAATTCTTTCAATTACTTATGATTTTCTTGCCAAAAACATTCAATTATCTATAATTAACTACATAAAATTCAACTGATAATCACTTTAAAACAAATAACTTACCGGTATTTCGTTTAGTAATGGTAGGGAGACATCGACTCATGAAGTAATGAAGGGCTACCATCATCTATCTATTATTAAGGGGGCTGCTTCCAATCACTAAATATAGTGAGGAAGCCTCCAGCCACTTAAGATAAATGGGCAACAACCTTTTTCTACTAATGATGATGTAACCGCCAACCATTACTAATTGAAAGATAATCAAAATATAATTTTATAATCCAAAATATAAAAGTGAATATTTTTTAAAACAAACAAATAATTTCAATAAAATTTCGATTAACAAATCAATTCATCAATGAAGCAACAATATCACAATAACTAAACAAATAATAAGCAAAACAAACAACTTTTAATCTCACATTATATTCATTATTAATTGTTATTTTCAATTTCTCTTAGTCCCTTAACCCAATAAGGTATCTCATGATGCCTCGACTATGATTATGGCCGGCACATAACTATACTCGAGACCCCAGAGAAGCATCCTTATTTCGCTATTTTTCCTAAATTCTTATACATATCAACATTATTTCGTTATTCTTTCTATGTTCATCTCAATCTCTCCACAGTACCTATTCAATTTCTCTTATCACTCTCTCCCTACCACGGGATGAGCGATAATCCTCTCAAAAAGGCCAGAGTATCATGCACAGGAGGAAGGGAATACAAACTATGTATATTGCCAATCTATATGCAATGCAACACAGTCCTAGGTTATCGTATACCAAATACTGATAACCAAGTTGTAACATTGTGTTACTAATTACCTAATTAACCAATAATATTTATTTCAATTCATTAAGCTCTAATCTAACTATGATAGAAAAAGGAATTTCCATAATATTAATATCTCTATCATAGTTAGAAAAGATTATTCTAAACCTTTTATAATTTATCCATGATAGGAAAGAATAAACTAATACAACCTGAATACTATCATGGATAATTAATAGCTAACCATGTTAGAAAAGAATCACCTAACATGGTTAGAAAAATAAACAACCTAATGTTCAAAAATATCAAATACATATAAATATATGCGGAAACGTATGCAGGCCTATACAAATTGGCAATATACAACTCTAAATAAATTATGAAATCTCTACTACCTAATTCCCTTTCCTGTTGCTTGCGCCTGTGCATGAATACCTGCAAAAATGTGAGTAATCGTGGGATGAGACAAAATTGTCCCAGTAATCACCGCTTAACTCACTATAACAGTGAGATGTGCGGTAGTAAGGGCGTCTAAAGGGTACCACATTTAAAACCAATACTATATTTATATATGTCAAGTCTTTCATCCATCATTCAAGTCCCTCCTTCTAAATCAATTCAAATTCATCATCTCTATTTCCCACATATCACTCAAATCCCTCAGTCAATTCCAAATCAACTCAACAGACGAAAATAAACGTGATTGACACTGTGCCCAGTCTCAAATCTGAAAGCATAAAAAGGGAGCACTTTTAAAAAGTGAAAACGTCCCTGGGGAGCACTTTAAAAAGTGAAAACGTCCCTGGGGAGCACTTTTAGAAAGTGAAAACGTCCCTGGTTCCTTTACAATCCGAGGAACCTGTACAATTAACCTATCGATTGCGCAGATCGATAGGTTACATCGGCCGACGGTACTAATAATCAGTGTCATGCAATACTAACAATCCCTATTCTATATTCCATCAACTTCAACCTCATTCAATATTTCAATCTCACATTTCATGTTTTCCACAACATAGCTCACCATAATCTCAAACTCAACATCTATCACTCTTTTCTATTTCCATAATTTCTCAAGTCACTGTCTAATACTATACCTATCTATATACCTTCCACAATCATTCCAGAACAATACCAACCACAGCCAGAGTAATATATATGTAGTGTTTCAAATTTCTTTATATGAAAATAATCGTGTTTGAAAGGCACCCGATAGCCTGTTTTGTATAAAAATACCATTTTAAAGATAATATATATATATATAGAGGGTGAGAAGGGATTTTTTACAAAATCCCTAACTAACGTCACCCTCAATGTTATAGCAAGGGTAAGTGTGATTACCTGTCGCCCTTAGCGCTTTGCTGCTCTTCCTTACCGTTTCCTCTCCTTCAAGTATCATCATCACTATACACTCCCTATAATGATATGATACACAATGATAAATTAATATCATCCTCGCGTTATAATATTTAAACGTCTCTCTTGTTTGTATTTCTACCCAACCCTTCATGTTTTATTTATTTTAGAAAGCTTCTGAACTCCCAAGGGGCACAAACAAGTGCTACAAAAACCAAAATAACAATTCAAGCATACAAAGATTTATAATCACCTGAAAAGAACAAGAAGACTAAATATAAAACTTCATCAACCACCTAGTTAAACAAGATTCTCACATAAGCAAAGACATATAAACACCCTTTTAAGCAACCAATAATATTAACCATAATCAATATAAACATCTTTACAACAAATGTAAAATCTTGCAGCTTAACAGCATTCATTTTAGAACTTTAAAGCATCAATTAAGCAAAACTAATCAATTTCTTAACCTTAACATATACCAAAACAATGCACTATCCATTCTAAATCTTAGCTTTATTCCTTCAACATCAATTTAAAACACTTTAAACACCATTTACAATCAATCAACCTAGACCTCTACCATTTCACCAAAGAAACCAAATCATTTCCATAAGCCATAGGTTTACCAACTAAAAAAAAAAATCAAAGCATCCACATTGCATCAATCTATAATTAAATCCTATCTGTACACCTTTCATTTACTAAACCAAATTGAATCAAGAAGAAAAATAAGAACCATCCTTATATCTCAATTTAAATTGAAACACGACTACAATTTATGACTTATTAAACACCAAGCTTTATGTCCAAGATTCACAAAAACATCATTCACAGTCAAATCCACAAACCACATATACAATTATCAACAGTTTATCTTACTTATGTAATTCTAGAATTTAGTTATTGTATTCAGCCCTGACATTAAACTTATAAGACACACACACACCCATACTCAACTAAACATTTACCTCTTGTGAACTTAACACCACCCTAATGCCAAACAAATTTCTTAACTCTAGAATTCTCCAATATAACTTTCATAGTTCCAAAAACAAAATTCACATGTCTCACAAACATAAACTACGAGCATAAACCATATCTGTTCCTATATAACACCTTCTCCATTTATAAACATGTGCTAAGACTTTTTCTCAACATTAATACAACAGTTTCACAAAAATTTAACATATAACCAGCAGTACCTAACTAAAATACATCATAAAAATCAAAGAAAGAAAAGAATACCTGCCTTAGTATACACATACAAGCACATATACCTAATTAAGTTTACATTTTCGCTATATCATCATGCAGAATTCACTTCACAACATGAGCTGAACATACAAACAACATCTAATTAATATTATAACTTAATTCAGGCAACTCTTAGAAATTTCACGAAACATGAGCAAGCTTATACACCAAATATCCATGTCTTAAGCCATTCCATTTGAACCAAAATTACATGCCAAATCCTCATTGAACTCTGTCCATCTTTATATACACAAGCACTACCATTACTTTTATTTCTTCGCGTACCAGCAACAATCAAAACAGAACTTACCTCTACCTTAATGGAAATCAACAAATTCAGCAGCAAACAATTACTTATCAACTCTATCACACACCTATACAAGTTACATAAATTCTTAACTCCTTTAGACTTCTACCTAAGCAAATCTGAAATCATAATTTCATTCTCACACTAACATCACACACGGATAAAACAAAAGGAGAATATGAAACTTTATGAAATCACCCACTTCAACAACAGACAACAAGCAACAAAATCTTTCAACTCCCTTACATTCCTATCAAAACAAATTAAAGATTTTTGAACTCAAATTCTCTTGAAAACCATCGGACCTAAACACCCAAATTGTTAGGTTTTTGTACAAACTCAACAAATCTTCAATCAATCACTCAAATCATCAACTAACACACCAAGAGATGAAGATTAAACTTAGTTATTATTCACCATCACACCCAAAACCCAAATCCTAAATCGGATTCCTCTCATAAACCTCGGCCAAAACGAGGAAATAGTGTAGAAATCGGAAGAAAAGAGTCACCTGAGTTTGAATCCCACCTTGCTTGCCTCGCCGGAGGTGGACGTCGCCGGAAAATGGCTTGGCCGTCGCTGTCGGTGGCTGGGCGAAGGAAATGAGGGCGCGAGGGAGAGAAAAGGGAGCATAAGGGTGACCCACAGTGGGTTCTAGGTCTCACGCCTCTTACCAAGCCGTCGCCGTCGTTAGCCGCGCCGCCGCTGCAGTCCGTCGCCGGGAATCGCAAGGACGGAAGAGGAAGGGAGGAGAAGTCGAACGAAGAAGCAGAAGAATGGAGAGAGAGAGTCCGATATTTAAAGAAAAAAAAAGGAGGGCGTGTTTGTTTTGCTGAATTAAGGGGGTCCTCTGATGATTTGTAGCCCAAACTTGCCATAGTGTACTCTTTTAATTCTAAAAACATTTAAACCAGTCTCCAATCTTTTTAAACTTCAAAATATTTTTAGCTTTACCACTCCCTCATATTTCAAACTCTTCATTTCTTAATTAATTATATGCACATTAATTACTCAAAATTTTCCAAATGTCCTAAAAATCACCAAAAATTCCTGAAAATTCCAAAATTTCCCAAAACACTCTCTAATCCTGAATTAAATTTTTCAGGATGTTACAACTTAAAGGAGTGAAATAAACTCTTAAGTTTCAAATTCTTAGGAATGACTCATAGAAAAATCAAGGTTGTTTAGTGCTACTTATTTACAGGTGATTTGTGGCCTTTAAGATGATTAAAGAAAATTTAGGTTCCTAGGAGGTATGTTTTATAGGCCTTAAGTAGTTCCGAAAATTATTATAGTATGCCTTTTCTCTATTGAAATCAAGGAAATAAGAAATTAGCGAGATAGTAAAATATGATTTTTTTAATTAGAGTATTATAAAGATAATCACAGACACATCAAATGTAGTATTGAGATATTTTGAGTTAGTGGTAACTGAAGAGTGAAGAGAGTTAAAAAAAAATTGGGATGATTATTCAAAGTAGTGATGTGTACCTATCTTGGTTTATGATAGAATAAATCAATTTGAGAGCTATTGTGTTATGAATTATTTTGTTAGAGTTGTACGGTTTAGAGAATTTTGAGGACAAAATTCTTTTTAGTAGAGGAGAATTGTAATATCCCATATTTTTATCATTTAAAATTAATTCGTCTGAATAACCGTTAAAATTTTTATTTAAGAATAGGTACCAAAATAATGAATTTAGTTTAAAAGTTACCAAAAAAAATATATGAAGATCACTTTTGTATATTACGAGAGTATAATTAATATACAGTTAAAATATGCACTTACATAAAATGTAGTTCCTTTTCCTAAAAAAATAATAACAAATAATAAGAAAAGCCCAATCTAACAAAAACTCTACTCAAATCATTTAAAACATTAATTTCTCTCCTTTGTAAGCGTTAGCCGTCGTTGTCCCTTACTCCTTTGCAAGGTAATTCTCACTCCCATTTTTACTCATACTTCTTCATTTTCTTAAGTCTCCACGTTTTCTTCATACTATACATGTTGTTTAATATTTATTCGTTATATATGATTAATCAAGTTAAATCTATTTTCACCTTGTATATTTTCATTATTAATTTCCTCACTTTTCTCAACAAATCACTCATTTGTTCATGTTTGCCGGATCAAGATTTTAGTCATCATATTATTTTTCTATCATTATAATATTTTCTTGAATTATATATATGTATATGTCCTTCATATTATAAATTTGTAACTGCACGCTTTTTTTTATATGTTCTTCCATCCTTATAATTTTATATTAATATCCATTTCCCTAATCTTTATTAAACATATATGCATACATATATTCATACACTTATAATCATATAATTACTTAAATTGTTCTCTTACCTTGCTTCTAGTGCACGTTGACAAAACTCACATTCTAAGTCTTGGTCAAATTATCATTGTACCCAAATCCTTTCATCTAAACCTTAGCTTATTTTATTCTACTGTATTTTTCTAATTTTCTGTTAATGTCTTGATTTATACACGCTACATATATTTTCCTTTTACATCTCACACATGTACAGACAGCATTTTCTAAAGGATTTCGGGAATATTTATATTTTAATAAATATGGTGTATGAAATAAACAAAAACTTATCATTTAATAATATTTCAATTTTTTAAAAAAATAAAGGAGTGTATAGATTATGGGTAGCTTAGGGTATAGTTGAATTAGAATACCTCTAGTTAGTAATGATACATATATTAATAGATGATTATATTGGTGATATTGTACTTACATTAGGAGCTTTGGAGAGATGTTAACTGTGTGATTACCTGTGAGTTGAGGAGTTCCAGGTAATTCTAAATGATTCTTTCATATGTTTGTAAATTATGGATAATTATAATTTGACTCATTAATGATTACCTCTTAATTTAAAAATGTGTGCTAATGATTAGTTTCTTCCTTTTCAAGCATGCTTGTTGTTAATGTTTCAATATGTAATATGTGAATAATAAGTACTTTGATTCTTTTCAAGCATATTTGTTGTTAATGTTTTGATACGTAATATGTGTATGATAAGTTCTTTGATTCTTTTCAAGCATGTTTGCTTATATGATGATATTATATTGTGTTACAGAGTGTATTATAGTAATTTAATTCAAGTATATTTTAATTGTTGGTGAATGCATATATTTGTCATTGCATGAGCATCTGTGATGGGATAGGATTAGAGGAGGATTATATGATGATGAATTTTTATACCACCACTCGGTGGGCAGTGGTAGTGGTACTTGTCAGGGCCCTTTTTTTATGTCTTCCTTTGCCAGAGATTGCATGGAAGTTATGGGACATGTAACACTTCCTTATATTTCTTCTTTAAGGAGGGGAGTCATAGTCCATACTTGAGCTCTATACCTTGGCAGGGTATATCTCATGTACTGGTGAACTTGGAATAATCTAGTTGATTAGATTTATTTCTGTTTGGACTATTTGTTAGCCTATGACTCATGTCAGCGGTATAAGGGTGGAGGTGATATAAGGGATGCATTCTGCATTTATGCATGAGTGGAATCTTAATGTAAAGGAACCGTTTTTGAATTAAGAGGTCAATTGAGATGGATAAAGAGTTGATTTGTATGAACGAATATAAGAATGACTTTTGTATTGTCATTATATATAATTTGTGTGTGTATGTTAGGAGTGTTAGAATCTTAAGTTTTGATGAAGATTAAAACATGAAAGAACATAATGAACACTTAGGAAGAATTAGATGGAAGTTAAAATCCTAAGTTAGAATACAATCGGATGTAAAATCACAACCGGATGACTTAGAGCAAAAACAACGTAAGTAGCGCTTGCGGATATAGTACACGTCCCATAGCGGAAGTCAATTGAACACTAAGTCTGAACCTAGTTAACCTAGTCTAAGTAGGATAGCTTTCCATAGCAAAAACGCTTCCCATTGCACTTGATCATATTATTTTGTTGGACTAACATTTGCGTGCAGAACTTAGTTTCACTTCCGATAGCAAATGAGCATCCGATAGTGAATACTCTTTGTATTGCACATACTTGGACTAACACTTGCAGAACAAGGCTCTTACTTCCGGTAGACAAAATCCATCCGATAGCAAGTACAAGAGTAAGAGACCGTACAAGTGCTCAGTGTTAGAATCTTAAGTTTTGATGAAGACTAAAATATGAAAGAACCAGTTAAACACTTAGAAAGAATTAGGTTAATATAGAACCCCAAGTAAGAGTACAACCGGATGTGGATTTACTTCCGGATGGATTAGGACTAGCGCTCGCGGATGAAAGACTCATCCCACAGCGGAAGCAAGTAAGTCACTAAGTCAGAACTCAGTCTAGAGTGTTAGAGTATCAAATCTTAAAGACTAAGTTAGGACACAACCGAATGCAGAATTGCTTCCGGAAGTCTTAGAGTAAATTAAGTGACTAGCGCTGTGTATTGAACTAGACAACCCTGAGCGTCAGTGGATATAACACTAAGTTATAACATAGTTCTAGCAGGAGTGCATCCGGTAGCAAAATTGCTTCCGGTAGTAAAAGAGCTTTCCCATAGACAATTGAACTCCCACTGCATGTGACTATGTGTTAATATTGTTGGACTAACGTTTAAGTGCAGAACTGAGTGTTGTTGCTTCCGGATGTGGAATTGCTTCTGGTAGCAATCAGAATGTCAGAACGTACAACAGTGCAGAAGTCAGAAGTGCTTTTTGGCAGAGCAGAGTTGTCAGAGTTGCTTTTCAGAGATAAAGCAAGTCAACCCTGCTGAGCATTAATGGAGCATTAATTGGTTCAACGGTAACAAGGGAATAACGGCTAATTTCAAACGGCATTGTTACCTACCAAGAGAGAGAATCCTTGAAGATGCTATATAAAGAATGTCTTCTTCATTTATGAAGAACAACGAAGAAACCTGAGAGAAAAACCGAACATATCCTTCAAGCATTCAAAGCTCATCCTACCCAGAAAGCAAGAGAGCACTTATTACATTGAGAGTTTACTTATTATCCATCTTGTACTCTTTGTAGTTAAGTCTCTTCATTTATTGAGAGCATTCATTGTACTTAAGTAACATCATTTGTTCTTTGAGAGAACTAAGTAGAAAATCCTTTGTTTAAAAGGTTGAACCCTTACAGGTAGTAAGGGGGAGTGAGTCTGTTTGTAAGGTTGCAAGTTAGCCCGTTGTAAAACTTGCGGTTGTAAAAGGTTGCAAGTGAGCCCGTTGTAAAACTTGCGGTTGTAAGGTTGCAGGTGAACCCGTTGTAAAACCTGTGGTTTAGTGGAACTCAATCTGGGTGATTGAGAACTGGACGTAGGTCAAGAGTTGGACCGAACCAGTATAAAAATCTTGTGTGTTTTAATCTTCTGTTTTAGTTGGTAGCACAATTCACCCCCCCCCTCTTGTGCATCCTCACTTTCACTCAGAAGTCAGAATTGCTTTTGTTAGAGCAGTATTGTCAGAGCTACTTTTCAGAACTCCAGAGCTAAAGCATAAGTCAACCCTACTAAGCATTAATGAGCATTAATGAGGACAACGGTAACATGGGATAAACGACTATATTCAAACGGACTTATCGCCCTCAAACAAATGGTGTATTAGAGGCTACTATAAAAGGAACAACTTCATCATTTATGAAGTTACCGACTGAACTAAGAGCATTCAAGCATAATACCCAGAGAATATTCAGAAAGCTTTAAAGTTCAAAAGAGCACTTAATACCTTGAGAGTTATTCTTGTTGTTATCATCTTGTACTCTTTGTATTTAAGTCTCTACATTTATTGAGAGCATTCATTGTACTTAAGTGAGTATCACAATCTGTTCATTAAGTGAACTTTGTAGTAAATCCTTTGTGTAAAGGTTGAACCCTTGCTGGTAGTAAGGGGGAGCGAGCCAGGTTGTAAAGGTTGCAAGTTAGCCCGTAAAACTTGTGGTTGTAAAGGTTGCAAGTTAGCCCGTAAAACTTGTGGTTGTAAAGGTTGCAGGTGAACCCGTTTGTAAAACCTATGGATTAGTGGAACTCAATCAAGGGATTGAGAACTGAACGTAGGTCAAAAGTTAGACCGAACCAGTATAAAAGAATTTGTGTTAGTGGTTTTATTTTATATTGTTTTTATTTGTAGCACAATTCACCCCCCCTCTTGTGCATCCACACTTTCATTGATTTCGGTAGTTACTAAGATGTCGATCTCACCCCATTGTTAACAATTTTAGGTGAAGGAATCTAATAGCAAGTCTGGGAAGACACTTGAGGTGTAAGCACTTTTATTTTATATTTATTTTGTCATTGACCTCAGTCTTTAATGTTTTACTTTATTTTTGTTTTAAAAAGATCTATCATCAATTTTAAATTTGTCTCTACGACTTGGAATTTTTGAAGTGTAAATATAATTTTATTATAAATTGTATATAATTTTGTTGGGTGTTACACCCTCAATTGTTTATTATTGAAAAGTATCAATATGATAATTTAGGAAAAATTGAAAAAAAATCATTGAGATCTTATATTGAGGAATAACATCCCTTCCTAACTAGGATTATATTTAAAAACAGAAGTAGGAATAAAAGGATGAGGATTAAGCTCTAATTATTGGTAAAGAAAAACAACCATTAATATTGTCTCACCAATTGCTTCCAACTCTATGAGCAACATGCATGTCTCTGAAACCATGTATGTTCATGGTTACATAGCCACCTCCAAATAGAAACTAGAAAGGCATTAACTCTCAGCTGGTGTGATCCACATGGTTATATCCAAGGTATTAAAACCCGGACTGGGGATGGACCCGGCTAAGGCAGAGGGTCAAGGGTTAAAGGTTCAACCGAGGGTCAACCAGTGGTTCAACCGGCCACATTAAAATAATTAAAAAATATATTAATTAATAACAACAAACCAATATTAATATTAAATTATAAGAGTATTCAACAAAAATCTAAATGTTTAAAAAACATACTACATTAAAATGGAGAATGTTCATCAATAATTCTTGACAATCCTTCAATCAATACAATCAAAATCATTCAAAAAATTAAGTATATGGTCAAATTACAAAGGCAGTGTGAAATTAATTAAGAATATTAAGATTAAGTATGGGAGGAAATTACAAGTTCAACAAATAATTTTAACATAAGACTCCAATATTAAATATTCAAATATACAATTATTTTATTTATTTTTTTGGACAAACAAATATAAAACAATTGGAGTAATATATAAAAGAAGTGGTTTGTAACAATGTATATAGGCTTCACGTCAAACAAGAACAAGGCCTTCCAGGTTTTAGCACGTGGGAAGGAGTTGGGAGAGTCCCACATCGGACAGGAAAATATCTGGAAGTGGAAAAAGCATCTATAAAAGGCCATGACTTCTTTTGTTTTCCTCCAAAACCAATCCGGGTCCCGGTTCCGGTAGTCGGTTTTTGGTTCGCCTGGGCTGGTCAACCTCGGAATATTCCGGTTGGATTCCTCAACAGGCTAAACACCCTCCGGACCGTTCTTACCTCCGATTCCCGATTTTTCCGGTTTAACCGGTCGGACCGGTATGCGATTTAAATCATTGGTTATATCATGCTAATTTTTAAGTTACGGCGAATAATATGTAATTGTGTGCCTTGCCCGCCACAAAGTCACAATCAGCTCAACATTGATTTTGTTTGTGGTTGCTTCATAATTAATTACTCTCTCCCTTATTGATATTACAAGATATAGTTTGTTTTTAAAGAAAGTTAAATAAATATTCCAATTATAATAGTGTATTATTAGAGTCAAAATAACTTATTTAACTTTTAAAGTTTTTCTAACAAAAAGTCAATTAAGTTTTATATTAAAAAATACTCCCTCTGGTCCTATTAATAAGTCACCAACCGCCTCTAAATTTTGGTCCTTAATATAAGTCACCAACTACCATTAACTAACTCATTTATTAATATTTTCCAAATATACCCCTGTCATGAAAAAAGATTTCTGAATTTACTTTTACTACACTTCACTTTTGCTTCCCACCATTATCACTCAACCACTCAAAAACTCCCTCTCTCTCACTCAAAACTAGCATATGTGTGATTCATTATCTTTCCTCCTAAGACTCATTTTCTTTCTTCACCATTATTCACTTTTCATATTCTTTTGCTATGGAAGACAAACTAAAATCCCTTGAAGAGGCTTAAGAAGAGTTTTTATGTTGAGAGAGAGAGCGAGAGAGAGAGGGTGGCTATTTTTGCGTGAATGAGAGGGAGTTTTTGATCTGGTTTAGGACTATTAAGGGAGAGGCAAAAGACCCCTTGTGAACTATGCTGTTTCTCAACATCCAAAGTTGATTCAAAAGAGTAATGATCCTTGTAATGACATCAAATCGTTGATCCTTCCAAAGAGAGAGGATAGAAGAAATGAATCATTCTTTAAAGGAGTTGAAACTACTTCATTCTGATCTGATGGAAATGGCTCCCCACCAGACTGCCCGGGCAAGAGGGCATATTCAATAGTCTCTTCTAACTCACATCCAAAAGGAAAAAGAGAGTGAACCTGCAAGTGATGTTTTACCAGTAAATCATTAGAAGGAATTGCTTGATGCATTAATTTCTAGATGAAAAGAAGGTTTTTCATCGGCATGTTTAGTGACCACAACAGATCCCAAAAGGGATTTAGGGAGGATTCCCTAGAAGAAGGGGACAATAATTGAAATCATTTCCTTGCAGTGTATGTGCCAGTATGAGAGTCATGCCAACTAAGAAAGTTATCTGAATTACAGAAGGATATCGGGGCAGCAAGGATTTTTGCAGCATCATGGGGAGAATAAAGGGATCGAACAAGAGAGGAATTCCACTGAACAGGATTCCATGAGAAGCGAGAATGCAAGAGTAGATCAGACACTCTTAGATGTGAATCTTGGGAATGTGATCTTGATTGCATTGGCCACCATAAGTGGTGGTTGATTGGGATGGAGACACCATTACTACCTACTGACCATTTAAGATGATCAAGAATGATCGCCTTGCTACTGATGAGGATACCTTTCCAAATCCATGATGAATTGTATGGTTGCTTAAATATGTTTGTGGAAGAAATGTCCATGTACTTGACTTGAAAGGTGGATCCTAACAGGGAAGAGGATGGAGCAGAGAGGATCCTCCATAGTTTTTTTGCAAGAAGGGATTAATTTACAATTTTAGTGCTACACAGCCCTAAACCTCTCGAAGATGTAGGCTGAAAGAGATGTTCCTTAGCCCGCAAGTGCATCTTTTTATGATCTTCCGAAGAACCCTAAAAAAAGTCAATCATTTACTATCAATTTTCTCACAGATATAAGATGGAAATTTGATGCATGAAAATTTATATATATTAGCAGCAGAGATAACTGATTTAATCAACATGAGGCGGGATGCCTGAGATAATTGTTGAGCTTTCCAAGAAGCGGTGCGTTTACTAACAGCGTTAAGAACTTGAGAGTAAACCTCAGATTTTTGTCTCCCTGGATCAATCCAAGTGCCCAAATATTTACCCAATTTGGGGGAGTAAGAGATATGAAGTACTCCCGCTAGGCCAGATCTATCTTCATTAGTAGTGCTAGGGCTGAAGACTACGACTGATTTGGCCCTGTTGATTTTTTGTCCTGACCATTTGCAGTAACAGTCTAAAATCTATTTAACATGCATGAAATTGGTTGTGTTAGCTTCCATGAAAACAGAGAATCATCTACAAATTTTGATTCCTTCCCATAAACCATGGGACTTTGAGAGATGAATCATATAAGACAAAATGTTTGAGGCGATGATGTACAGATAGGGAGACAAGGGATCGCCTTGTCTAATACCACAACTAGGAGAGATTGCAAAAGATATTTGACCATTTAGTTGAATGTAGTATTCCACAGTAGAGATGCATTGATAAATCAATCTTTGCCATTTGACAGGGGAAATTCATTCTCTGAAGGCACGCAATGATAAATTGCCATGACAGTATGTCGAAGGCTTTAGAGAAATCAACCTTAAATGCAGCAAGTTTCTTACGTCTTTTTCCATATGAATGAATCTGGTGGAGGCAATCTGAAGCATTCATGATGTTGTCAGAGATCAAACAGCCTTTGAGAAAACCACTTTGGTGAGGGGCAATGAGCTTATCAAGAATAACTTTGAGTCTATTGCAAAGCACCTTGGAGAAGATTTTATATGAAACATTACTCAAACTGATAGGCCAGAAATCTTTGAAGCTCTGCGGGTGATCAGATTTGGGAATCAAGGTAATGTTTGTCTTGTTCATGGATTTCAACAAAAATTCAGTATTCCATGTGTTAATTACCATTTCATATACATCTTTATGAACAAGGTTCCAATTCCTCTGAAAGAATTCAGCATGAAAGCCATCCGGCCCTGGAGCACTATTTTTTTCGAAGACTAAAAACCGCTTCTCAGACTTTTTGAAGAGATATTTTTTCCATGAGAGCTAATTTATCTGAATCATCCAAAGATGGAATAGGCAGATCATTTAAATGCTGAGAGATAGTATGAACAGGCAAGGAGTCAATATCTCTGAAGATGTCCGAGAAATATGAAAGGGCTAAATTTTTAATCTCAATCTGATCAGATGTCCATTCACCATATTGGTTTTTAAGTTTAACAATGGAGTTCTTGGCACGCCTTCTATTCACAAAAGAGTGGAAGAATTTAGTATTTCATTCACCAAAAGCCCGCCAGTTGATTTTTGCTCTCTGAGACCAAAACCTCGATTCACAATCATAAAGAAACTCAAGTTCATGCTTAAGATCGGAGAGCTCAGTATCAATTTGCCAATATTCTAGGCCATCTAAAGAGGCAGATTTTGAGATGGTGGCAATTCTTTCCTCAAGGTCTTTGATTCGATAAGGAATATTACCAACTTGCTCTTTACTCCAGGAATGTAGCGTAGAGAGGGTAGACTGAAGTTTACATTGAAGGTTGAAGCTTGAAGACCCATAAAATGAATTAGACTAGCATGAATCGATAATAGCCTTACATTCTGGGAAAGAATACCAATATGATTTGAATTTTAGTTGTTTTCCCTTTGATTTTGAGAGCATGGTGTTGACTATGATAGGACTGTGGTCAGAGGCTGCGATAGCTAGAGAGTCAACAAAGGAGAGAGGGTGAAGAGAAATCCATTGTTGATTGCAAAAAGCCTTGTCAAGTCGTTCAAGAGTTAGATTACAACCTTTTCTATTGTTTGACCAAGTGAATTGTGGTTCCTTTTGAGCCCACTTGATGAGATTGCAATTCTCCAAGCAGTCAAAGAATTTTTTCATATGACTAGAGCATCCTTTAGAGTTTGATTTATCTTTATGGCTATAAAGTTGGTTGAAGTCTCCCACAATAAGCCAGTCAATTCCATGAAAAATTGAGGTAATCCAATCCTAAAGAAGATGATGGTCAGAAGAACAAGGGGGACCATAAATGAACGACATGTAATAAGAAAGTGTACTGGCAGAATTAGTTACTCTGCAATGACAACCATGGGGAGACAGTACAAGAATATCCACAGAGAAGGCGGAAGACCAAGCAACTAAAGTACCTCCGCTCAAGTTTATTGCATTTGTGCCTGTGAAATGGTCAAAACCCAAATTAACCAAAGGTGTTGAAGCACTATCAGCAGAGAGATTAGTTTCTGACAGAAAGACGATATTAGGAGAGTGAGCCCGAACCATCTTCCTACACCTTTGAACTGTCGTGGACTTCCTGAAACCACGACAGTTCCAACTTAAGATTTTCATGGTGACTGGGGAAACTTTTCATGGGCCGCTTCCCTAGCCACTTTCACAGAATTGAGAGTCACTTTTCTCATCGTCTCACCTTTGAAAAATCCATTTTCCTTACCAAACATCTCAAGGGGGCACTTCAATCTAATGTCAAACATTGAAACCAGAATCTTTAGCCTTTTACATACTGTCTCTATTGTCCAACAATCATTCTTAACAGCCAATCTCTTCCTCTTTTCTGAAGAATTATTAGCATCTGCAATAGAAAAATTACCAAGCAAGACATCATCTGAACGAGCCAACTTGCACTTCGTCAATCGAGAAGAATTAAAAGAAATCTTTGTGTAAGGTGGCCTGAATCTCTTCCCGAGTAGCTTCTTATTAATCTTGAAACAAGGAGCAGACAGAAATAATCCAGTATCACTCTCAAGATGCTTAACCTTTGAAATATCCTCCGAAAGGACCTTTTGACGTTTACTACTGTTCCTAATTACCTCCGAAGACAAACATGTCTCAGAGGTTTAGAGTCCTTTACGTTTCTCTTATTGATTTTGACCATCCTTACTAAAAGAATCCCTTTTACCAAGGAAGTCATGTTTCATAATAGGAGAATGAACATGCACTTCTTTCGAGGGGCTGATCTTTGCCTTATTAAACAATATAGTAGAAAGTGGGAGAGGCTCATTCTTACGCTTGCGAGAGAAGGGATTGGAGCGACGGTAACGTTTATTGTCAACAAAATCAGCCTGAAGATCGTCCAATTTTCTTTTACCTGTACGCCCACTCAACTCAAAATCAATCTTTATCCCATTCTCCTGAAGGTTTGAGATATAACATCCAAAGAAGTCGTCATGCTCCACTCTACTAGATTTTAAACCAACCACAACAACTGTAGCTTGAAATTGAGAAGGGGAAACATAAGGACAATGTTTAGAAACGTGCCCAATATAAGGGAAATTCTCCTTCTCTATCCATCAACCAAGTGATTGACACAGGAGCTGCTCTAAGTATTCCAGTCGGTGTAACATCCCAAATTTTAAATTAGAGATAATAAATAATTTTATAAGGTCTTGAGGTTTAATTTAGGAAATTTAAAGTTTTAGAAAGGAATTTTAAGATATTATGGACAATTCATGAATATTAAATCTGATTTAGTTCGGAATTTAAAGAAATATAGTTAAAAGAATTAATTAGGGATAGAAACTTCCATGAAAAGTAAATTGGAATTTGGACCATGTTATGATGGAAAGAAAGAGGTAAAATAATATATATACAAACTTTTGGACTAGAAATATAAGTAAAAATAAACAATAGGGTAACTAATTATAATTTTCTCTAAAAAAAACAAAAAAAAACACACATTAACAACAAAAACACTCCCCCCTCTCTCAAAACCAAACGGACCCGCGCCCTCCTTCCCTCCCACTCAAACCCTAACCCTTCGGCCCCCTGAATCCGGCGGCGACGGCAAGCTCCTCCGGCGGTTGCGAGCTGTAAGGCGAGGCAACGGCGGTGTTCCCTTCTTCCTCATCGCTTTCTTGTCTTCTTTCCCCATTTTCCCTCACTGTCACTTTGCTCTCTTCCGGCCACAAGCCTTGGCGGAGCTCGAACTCCGACGAATGGCAGCGGATGACGGCGAAAATGTTAAGGTTCAGCCATGTCTTGTATTGCTTGAGCTTTGCTTCTTTCCCATGTGGTTTCTCATATTTCACTTTGGTTCTTTCATTTCTCCAAGATCCAGCGGCGGCCCGGCGAGTTTCACGGAGGTGCCAACCTCCCACAGCTCATAGCACACCAAAACCAAACTTAGGTAACTTTATTCCTTAGATTCATACCTTTCTCCATTCTTTATTGGTGAGTTTGAGAGGAATCCGAAAATGGGTTTCTATTTTGGGTTTGATAAACCACCGAAAAGCATGTTGGGTTTTGATTTTGAAGTTTTAGGAAGGATTTAAGTATTGATTTAAGATTTGATAATTTTGTATAAAACCCTAATTGTTAGGTTTAAGGGCTGATGGGTTTGTTGCGATTTTTGACCTCGAAATTTTTAACTAACCTACAACAAAACTTGTTTGACTTTGTTTATATCACTGTTGTTTGATTTGGATTGAGTACTAGTTGTTTCACAGCCTTGATTTTGATTCCCCTAAACATGGGAGCTGCTACTTGGGTATTCGGATCTTGCTGGTTGAGTGAAATTATATTAAAGAAAGGATAAGATTGATTTTGAAACATACCTTGCATAGTTTGGGATTAAAGTAAAGTTCTGGTGCCTCATTGTTTTTCTTGCAGTGGATTTGGAATGATTTATTTGGATGTGTTCTAGGACTTGTTTTGGGAATTTCAGATTTTTGTATGCTTAGGGTTTAATGGAATTAAAAAGTTAAATATAACTTCACTTTGTAGTTTAAATTGTGAGTTGGAAGGGGATTCATGAAATGCTAAATAATGTGTCTGTTTGTTTTAGTTTGCTTATTATTTCTTTTGTTTAAATTTTTGTAGCATTGGTTCATGAGGAATAATTAATGTTGTGTTTATGCATGCATGTTTGAATCTTACTGAATTTGTTGATTTCTGAGGTTTCATATGTGGTTGCCTTATCTTGCCATTTGATTTTTAACATGGCTGATTGTAGAAGAAAAGAATGCTAATGGCATTGACATATGGATAGGAAAGTGGTATTCTATTTGGTTCATGACTAGTAAAGGAAATTATATATGTATGGTATATTTTGCTGGCATTTGGATTTAAAGAAGTGCTTAGTAGGATATAAGTGTTGATTGAGAATTATTTTGGTTGTTAAGCATGTGGTATATTGAAGTTGTGGTTGGTTTTAGATCATGTTAATCCCAAATTAGACGCATGTATGTTTTATTAGTGGTGCTGCTGGATTGTTCTTTATGCATGTTGATTACCTAGAATTCTGGAATTTGTATTGCTAAGATGCAAGTTTTGCTGTTATGTTCTTCCTTTGTGTAAGTCTGATATGCTTGGTTTAACTGTTGTATGCTAAGCTTGTAAATGATGTGAGGTATTTAAGTGTGCATGTCTAATGGATTAAAATAGTTTTGTGGCCAAACTAGTTCCTAAAATGGAGTATATAATATGGTGTTCCAAAGTTTTGTAAAGGGTTGGTAAAGTTGAATGGTGCTAATGCATGTGAGTCTAAGGTATAGCTAGAATGAAATGCGTGTTTCTTATTTTATATTTGGGTAAATGCTTGTTGAACTTGCTTGATTTTGATTTCCTTGCTTGTGAATTGCTTTGATTTATGGTTCCTTAAGTTGTTGTTGGATGTTAGTAATCGATGATGTGAAGGTTAGTTTGTTTATAATAATTACTTGATTTTGATTGTGACTGTTAAAGATACTTAGACTAGACAATAATGAAAATATTCCAAACGATAATGTAAAAGAAGAAAGGGTTGGCTATTAATTTGAGATACGAGAGAGACGTCAAGTGTTATAAAGTGAAAATGATATTAATTTATCATTTGTATCCTATCACTATAGGAGGAACTAAGAGGGAAGTGTTTGGAGAACATCTTCAAGAAATGGTAAGGAAGAATATCGCAATGCTAAGGGCGACAGGTAATCACACTTACCTTACTATAACATTGAGGGTGACGTTAGTTGGGGATTTTGAAAATCCTTTCTCACCCTCATTATATATATATTATCTTCGAAAAGTTATTTTTCTACAAAATAGGCTATCGGGTGCCTTTCAAATACGATTACTTTCATATAAAGAATTTGACTTACTATATGTAGTATCCTGGCTGGTGGTATTGCTGGACTATGTATGTGTGAGTGTATATACATTGGGATTTGGTACTTGACAGGGATATTGAGAGGTATCATGGATTGGATGTATCATAGATTATGAGGATATGAATGAGATGTTGAATTGGAGATTGTGGAAAGAATTATTAGGGAAAACATTGAATGTTGTGGATGATATATTGTTAGGGAATTGTAAGAGTGCATTGCACTGATATGGACATTGAGGTCTTGAATAAGGTTCAGGTTGATAGATATGGTGAGCATTGCATGACACTGTTACTTATGTACTAACTGTCGATAGGCCAATCGACAGTTATTTGTACTGATGATCCTTTTCGGATTGATTAGACCGGGGATCATAGGTCAACTTATTGAGAGAAAGTGACCTACGGTTGTTTGGCATTGGAGAGTCCAACCGTTCCCGTTCTGTAATGGAAACAGAATTGGGGTTCCCTCTCTGGAGATTGCCAGAGAGGGAAATTGTCCCCTCATTATGGAGAGGGACACAGTGTCAAATCATATAGTGAAGATTAGATGCTTGAATGCACCGTGATGGCACAATGCATCTATAGGCGAGTGTGAGAGTTGTGGTGGTAGTATCATTAGATTGGAGACTGTGGAGATAATATTTAGTTAATGTGGAATTGATAGAGGGATTCGAGTGATGAGTGGAAGAAAATTTGACGTGGATATATATATATATATATATATATATATATATATATATATATATATATATATATATATATATATATATATATATATATATATATATATATATATATATATTATTGGTTTTAAAATGAGGTACCCTTTAGACATCATCGCTACCGCACATCTCACTGTTATAGTGAGTTAAGCGGTGATTACTGGGACAAATTGTCTCATCCCACGATTACTGACATTTTTGCAGGTATTCATGCACAGGCGCAAGCATCAGGAAAGGGAATTAAGTTGTAGAGGTTATTTAATTTGTGTAGAAATGTATATTGCCAATTTATAGGGCTGCATTCGCTTCCGCGTGTTTTCTGATGAAAATGAAAAATAGATTCAGTGATGTTTATTATGGATTGTAATATAAGCATAGTGCTTTTCTAACTATGATAGGATTGTAATGATATGGAAAGTCTTTTCTATCATAGTTAGATAATTAATAATGATTGATATTAGTTGCTTCTTTTCTAACCATGCTAGGTGGACCTTTACTAACATGGTTAGCTATTAATTATCAATGATAGTATTCAGGTGGTATTAGGAAATTCTTTTCTATCATGGATAGTATTTAACTTTTAGTAGATTCTTCTTCTAACTATGATAGATATTGTTATTATGGAAATCCTTTTTCTATCATAATTAGTAAAGAGATGATTGAATTAAAAAGGGATAACTTAGGTTAATTAGGAAATTAGTAACAGAATGTTACAGTCGGCGGAGCAACTCTAGGACGAATTTTCAACGCGCTTGGAGAACCTATTGATAATTTAGGTTCTATAGATACTTGCACAACAAAAAAGAGAAAATCACAAATAAATACGTTCAAATGTCCAAAAGGACAAGTAAAGAATTCAAACTTCCAAAAGGAAAAGTAAGGAACTTGAATAAACATTAACAACTAAAATATAGTTATTAACAACTGGAACATATCAATTAACAATTTATTGGTTCCTTAATTGTTCTTTTTGAATTCAGAGTTCTTTTTTATCATTTTAGAAGTTTGAGTTCCTTAATTACTTGTTCTTTTGAATATTTAGAGGTACTTATTTGTCGTTTTCCCTATAAAAAATGTTTATATCGAATGGCCTTTAGGTTACACATTTTCCGTGTCATAATATTTATAGGAAAATGAAAATGATTATTAATAAGACTTTCTGATTTCAAGAGGTGTGTCATCACCCTATAAAATTAAACAAAGTAGCCTGATGGGGATTTGATTTCCATATTCTCCTCATATTACATTAAAGTTTGAAGATGAGACAAACATATTCATTATTCAAAAATGATAAATTTCTTACTTTATCCTTTTCTATAGCAACAAGTTTTGTTGTTGTTCATATATAAGCCTATTATAAATATATGAATTAGTTGATTTTTTAAAATCATAAGAAAACTAAATAAGTTATTTATAAATTGATGTGTCAAATTTTTTCTCAAAACTAGTTTACTTGATTTAGAAACTAACATATAATTTAATACTACATAAAGTATATTATAATTAAGTGGTTCATTTATCTTCTTTAATTCTTCAAAAAGACAGTAAGATCTTATTTTTAAGTACAAAGGAAATATATTTAATAATAGTATAATGTCACAACTAAATATCTTAAAAAGCTACTTGTAAATTGCTCATAAATAAAGTCTTTGCATGAGTGGCATTTAAACTCAATTTTTGAATTATGAGTTATTATTTTTCCGACTATATTAATTTTTGTTGGTTGTTAAAATCATATTTAAGAATTGAGTTCCTACTTCTTGAATCTCAAAACTTTTTTTCACCGAGAAAGCTCAAGTGCATTGAATTTAGAGATTAATTAGAGAGACTAAAGACCTCCAAATTAAAAGACAACTTATCAATTAGTCACCTACATCTACAAGTTATTCACATAGGTAAAAATTAATCCCACAACCATATGATTTTAATCAAACTCCTCTGTACTAGTTGGTGTAACTTTTGTTGGCAAGTCTAAACAAATTTGAATGATAAAAGCAAAGGCTAACAAGAGAAACCCAATCATTAATCAAAACTACATGAACCCTACAACTGTTGGACCCAATCTGGACGACTAAATTACCAAACAATAACGATATCCCAATCCAAATCCCAATTGAAGGGAAACAACAAAAACACCCAAGGCGAGAAAGTTTAGTGACAAGTGAGCCATATTTTGTAGTTTTCATCATTATAAACAAACAAATATATTTTTCTTTATGAGGGATAAAGAAACAATCCATGAGATGTCTTGACTTCTAACCATATGACAAATAAATAACGAATATTATATGTGGTTATTTTTCCTGAAATGACTAAGATGTGGACTTTTATTTAAAACAATCCTTGTGTTTTAGAAAAGTATCTATATAATAAAGACTAAAAACGACACATTAGTTTACATGGAAAATAATTTAGCAAAAGAGAGAATCCTTCATTTCTTCTATAAGCTTTCGTATAAAAAACACCTGCCCCAATCTTCTTCTCCTTTCATTTGGTCGTACCCCCATTATGTAATATAAAAGTCTAGTTTTATGTTTAGAATTTAGATGGTCTAAGGTTGCATATTTTTTTATGTCAAAATTGTCACACCCGAAAATTAAAGCGTGACTGGCATAAAGTTTAAGGTATTTAAACTTCGTAAGCCTTTTAAATTAATTATTTATCTATCTATTCTTTTAGATTATGAGACCATGTATATGAACGTACACACATGCATGCACTTAAAAGAGAACAAACATCAAATATACAAATATGTAATAAACTTCGATTATACATCATAAAAAGAAATGTTACTATTTAATTATGAAACCCAACATCCAGGTGGTCCTCACTTCTACATCTACCTAAAGAAAGAAAGAGAACTATTTTAGAATTATAGATATTGTACCATTTAATTGCTAGAAATAATCTAAAATAAAAGAAAAAAGTATTCTATCACTGTCACACTTCTCAAGAGTTCATAATCATTTTCAAATGAATATAATACTTGTAATATCTAACAATAAAAATAGCTTTGTTGAAATAAATTTCACAATATACAAAATATAATTCCCATTTTTACCATTAACATAATATAATAAAGCAACTTAGTCCAAATAATATAAAATAAATATGAAAACATAACATTTTAATCATTTTTATGAAAAACTTGTTTTTTATAGAGGACCTGACACAAAGCGAATAACAAGCGCAACACAGAGGCCACGAAACAAGCGCAGCTCGAAATATACAAATCAAGCACAGCCCGAAGGCCACGAAAACCAGCATATCTCGAGACTAGGAAAACAAGCTTGGACACACAGTCCACGAGGGTAGATAATCAAGCGTGACACGAAGTCACAAAAACAAGTGTGGCAAAGCCACGAAACAAGCGTGACGCGAAGTCACGAAACAGGCGTGGCAAAACCACAAAACAAGTGGAGTGTGAGATGACGAAAACAAGTCAAGTGTGCCCCGAGTCTACGAAAACAGTTCAAGCGTAGCTCGATTCTATGAAAACAGTTCAAGCGTAACTTGAGACTACGAAAACAAATCAAGTGTAACTCGAATCTACGAAAACAGGTCAACCATAGCTCAAGACTACGAAAACAATTCAAGCATGGTATAACCACAAAATAAGCGTGACACAAAGTCACGAAACAAGCATAGGTATGTAACCCACGAGAATTAAGCGCTTTGTGTCTAGAAGAAGGACAGTGTGAAGATTGTAGAAATTCAGGTGGAAGATGTGGGTACAATGTTGGTATTGGTGGATTCACCTGTTTCTACCCCAAACAAATTAATGATCCAGTAAGAGCACCCACACCCGAACCCATAATAAAGGAACATAATATGTCTTATTCATTTCCCTAATTTGTTTTCGACAATAGCGTTTGATTTTCTCACACATATTAGGTAGCATTTTCCTTTCATAGGGGACGGATAAAGCCCATGACCCCAGAGGAAAGATATTTGTAGTTATTTATTGGTTTAGCAAATTGTATAATCTTGATAGAGTCATAAGGAACCCAAGAAAATTAATTTTTTTAGGTGTAACATTCTAGTTTTATTCCACCATAAAATGACATTAAAATTTGTAATAACTAAATATTCTTCCTAATGAAATATCACAATACATAAATGGTAACGTAATATTCAACGATAAAATCACTAAATCACTTCATTAAATGGGTAGTAGCACCAAAATTATCATTACATTTGGAAACATTTTGCTTTCTACAATTCATGCTCAATAAAAAAAATGAAAATGTTTCAAATAAAAATCAGGTTGATCCATTAACCTGACGGGTTGTTTGAGTAACTAGCTTCGTGTATTGCTCACTCCTAGCGGGTTAAAGTAGAAATAATGTCAAATCACTTTCAATTAATACATATGAATGCACATATGTAAATTAATTATAATAGTACATGATTTCATAATTCTAATTCTCCTTGATTTACCAATAAAACAATAATATTGATTGTACATAATATTGATTGTACTTGCTATGCATTGTTAATTGTGGTCCCTCTCAATAGATGCAGCTAGCAAGGGTGTGAGGGGAAAACATTCCAAACCTAATCCCGTTATCCTATTTATATCTAGCAAGTCTGAGAAGACTAAATATTAAATACATAGAAGAAGATGCAAAGCATGGCGTTATCATGGTAAAAAATTTTCCCATGATTTTTATACATGGCAAAATCCCCATTAATTAGAACCTTCAAAAACTTCAAGGTAGTGAACAAAAGAGGGAACAAAAATGTCAAGCTTACCATCACTTTAAAACAAAAAATAACATCTTTTCTTCATCGGGGAATATTTTTTGGGAAAATTAATTTGAGGTCCCCTACAAGGGACTTAATACTAAAAAAGTCCCAAAAGTTGAAATAATTAATGTAGGGTCCCAAGGGACCTCACTTTAATATATTTGAAAAATTGAATCACTTTAATATATTTGAAAAATTGAAAAGACACTTTTGCCCAACAAGTTGTCACATTTGCCCATTCAGTTGTCAAGTTATGTCCATCGAGTTGTCATGGCTGCCCATTAAGTTGTCAGGTTTTTCCCTAACTTAAGAGTTTGGGCAATTAACTTAAAGCACATGCCCAACAAGTTGTCACATTTACCCATTCAGTTGTCAAGTTATGTCCATCGAGTTGTCACGGCTACCCATTAAGTTGTCAGTGGCAAAAGTATCTTTTCAATTTTCAAATATATTAAAGTGGGTCCCTTGGGACCCTTCATTAATTATTTCAACTTTTGAGATTTTTCTAGTATTAAGTCCCTTGTGGGGGACCTCAAATTAATTTGCCCATATTTTTTTATCAGAATTCTTCATTTGGGAATATAAGGCCACACATTTGTGAACTTTCTCCATCTCATGCATTCTATGGGATATGCTCTATGGCTTGAGCTTCTATGCACTGCTTGGTTTCAATTTTAAGGATTCTAAGAAGATATATTTTAGATTATGAGTAAGGAGAACCTATTTTCATGGTGGTTGAAATATTACGTGTAATATTAATTATTTTATTCCAACAATTTTTCATTAAAAGTAAATATAAATATTGCATCATGAATGGAGATTTAGGGTACAATAATACAATATGTTTAGTGTTGTTATATTGATGTTATGGGAGGGGGTTGAGAAGATTTATTTTGGAAGGATGAATGGTTAATATTCATGGTAGTTGAAATATTATATGTAATATAAATTATTTTTTTCCTAAATTGTTTTCATTAGCAGTAATCCGTAATATATATAGTGCATCATGATTTGGGATCTGGGGTAAAATATGGTGATTTTTATGTTTTATTCAATTGTGCTATTATATGAATATTAAATTATTTAGAACTTGCGTTGTACAATTGAGTTCATTCAAATTTTACCTCTTATTGAATTAGTTCCTAAATTTAATTACACAGTAATATACCGTAATGCGTTTTATCTCCTATATTTACTATTTTATCAATTATAATTATCTATCTTGTAGATTGATATATAATTAAATGTAAATCAGGTAAATTTTGAGAATATTATATCATATATGTTATGATTGACTAATTATATAATTTCCTTTATATGTCAAAGTTAATTTAATAACTTTTATATTTAATCAGAGTTAAAGGGAGTAATAGTAGTATGGTTTACACATCTATAGTGATATCAGATGTTAGTATGTGTTTATATTTGTATTTTTACATATATAAACACATTAATTTAATGTCATCCTTTCATATGCATGAAAGCATGAGTATTTTAATTACATTAATTTGGTAAGAGAGGGTTTTGGTCCTTTGGGTAATTGGGTTGATGATGAAAGGCGGAGATTGCTTAAAATGCACATAAGTCATTCTGATGCAGTCGTTTTCCAAGTCCAAGCTAAGTAATATATATTCAAAATTATGCCATAAAGGAAGACTTCAATGTTGGCATCATTATTATCTTTCAAAGTCCAAGGATGAGCTATCACAGAGTGCCACTCAACTATCCTGAGAAGAACAAGAGAGAGAGGATTCCTCGATCAACATGGAGAAAACCTATGAAATCTGTCTCTCATAAGACAGTGATTCAAACCAAGGATAAGTATAGAAGATCTCCTTGGGTAAGCAAGGAATCACTTAGAGTCAAAGCATGCGAAAGTAAAATCTCTTATGCAAGTGTTAGATGAGATTATTGAGATTTTGCATCGAGCATCATAGACATGAACATTATTTTCTTAAGAGAAGAAAGCTCAAAGAAATTCACAATGTTCATAACCTACATGCTGTCTAGCTGTCAAAATCAAAACCATGTACATATAGTCATAGTTGATTCTAAACGGCATAAGCATAATTAATGACTCAAGTGCATGTGGACTTTACACTTCCTACAAACTGACCTGTCAGATCCAAGTTTGGAGACTGAGAAATGGAAAAGGGAATTACTTGGTATTTTGTAGGAAAGGAGATCCAAAAGAACAACTATATTCAAGACCGTACCTGGTCTGGGCAATGGGTCAAAACTGAATAAGACGTTCCTCATGCTGGGCTACTGGTGCTACTGCTCTTGAAATGGAAAAGATCAAGCACCACCAGTCAAAATCAAGCAAGCTACTACTTGACGCAAATGTAGCCTTGGTGATGTCATTCTTACCCTTTCTCTTATCTACATGATTAACCGGGTAATGAATGCATGCTTACTCATTTCATTGGCAATTGACATTTATGTATCTAAGATTAAACTTCAAATTGCCCTATGAAATGAATGTGAAGAATATGTAGCGTCTAGCCACACATGATTGACTTAAACATTTCAAAATATAGTGATACTTATGAGATGTTCTTTAGAAACCAGTGATGATCTTATTCTGAAAATGTTTTTAATCACATCTTAAGTCTCCATCTACTAATGATCTCAGTTCAAGCCTGTGGTTAAGTGTGTTGACAGATTATGAAAGCTTGAGTGATGTGGATGTACAAGAGAGAACGTCAACGAGTATGCTCTTTGACAAGATGAGAAGAAATGGCTGTTCTGAAGTCAATCTTGAGGAAATCTCGCCAATCTTCTTATATGAGCCTTTCTTTCCATTACTCATTATGTTGTGCATTTTTCTCTTGTCAGACATACATTAGGAACCTTAGGAGATGCCTGGAATTAACCTCTGCAAAATCTGATAAATCCAAGAGCAAATACCAATAGGATAGAAGCCTAAGTGAGAGTAGATAACTAGGGTGGAAAGAACTATTAAGAATCTCTACCCACTGAAAGTCATATATCCTGGCACATTATCACAAGCCCAGTACAATCTGAATTACGTTAAAGCTTGTTGATATCCTAAGAATAATGAGATCATGTTAAGCATATTTGAAAGAACTTGAGATGAGACTTGAAGATTATTCTTGTGATCATATGCTGAGAATTTGACTGTTTTTTTATTTTTGTAAATTTGATTCATTCTTAAAGCTAAACTATTGTGTGAACATTAAGGGTTTTAGAATCTCGTGTATTTACATTTCACATGTCTTCACAATCTAACATGGACATCCTTAAAGCATATTTGTTGAACTATTCCTGTGCATGAAACTCTGAAAATATGCAATCTGCTAAATACTCCCTGTGCCATCACTTGATATTTATCCAAAAGAGTATGAATGGAGTTCAGGACTTGATAGTGAAACTGAGAAATTGTGAACTACATTTCAAAGACTATTTTCACATTATTAATACTCCTACATTACAAAACCAACAAGCAAGCACACTTTCTTGAGATTATTATACTGAGCTGATTAACATAAATTTGTAACTTGGAATGTCCTCAGCATGTATACTAAGGCTAAATCTTAAGTTTTCCACTGACCATCCGGAAGCGCATGTGCTTCCGCTAGCACCTGCAGATCTCCTAGTGGAAAGGTCCCCTAGTATGGAAGATAAGAGCTATCAATGCTAAATCCAAGGACCCTCACATCCAGAAGCGGATACACTTCCGGAAGCATGTGCAAGAATGGTTTCCCAACTACAGACGTAGCTACCAAACAACCACTGAGGGTTGATCAACTTAGTTTTATAAGGAGAAATTTGAGAATGTTAAAATGAAGTTTAAATCTTCAGAAAACATCTGTGCTTAATTGCTAAAACCTGCCAAATGTACTAACTTAGGCATCGAAGTGCCAATCTTTGGCTGTTGCAGGTCCCACAATGTTAAATCTTAAGTTAAGACCAACCGGAAGCAAAATCACTTCCGGATACTCTTTGGCTGGCACTGGGTGATTTTTCAAATCAACAGGGAGCGCCAGTGTCTGGGTAAAGACACGTCACTTCACAAAACGTTTCATCTTCCTCTATGAGAAGTTGTGCCTCCTCTGACTAGATGAAGCGACACATGTCATAAGGTGCGCCGTTCCAATTAAATGTTTACATTACCCAATGTATGAACGTATGCTTTCATCTGAAGAGTCACTGCTCATTTTACCCTCTGTAACTTTGCATATAAATAGGGAGTCACTTTCACTTTCACTTTTTACTTTCACCACATTCTCTCTGCATAACATATTCCATCTTCATCTGAGTTCTTCGCATTCCACATACACATCTTGCATTTCATCCCTTTTTGCCACCAAATCACAAAAAAAATGGCCGGATCTCATGAAACCAACCCAGTTACAAAGAAAACCTCCTCATCCAAGAAACACAAGTCGAAATCTGGGAAAACTCGCCATGCACATTCTGGGAATTCTGGGAAAAATGATGAACACCGTGGAGTTTCTGGGCAAACCCAGGGGCAAGATGAACATGTCCAGGATCAGCCTGGAACTTCTGGAAGAGTAACAAAACAGCAAGTGGCTTCTGAGTCTGAGCAAGCGAGGGAAGCCCAGAGAAAAGGAAAGAAGAAGAAGGTTCAATTCGCTGAGGAACCTTCTTCCAAGAGGCAGAGGGTGGAAGAAGATGACCCCACAGTGTATAGAGATGGGGCATTGGAGCCAGTAGCAGCCAAATTTGAGACGTCTACTCCAGTCTTCAACCATGGCCTATTCATCGATCTGGACAAGATTGATGAACTAGGGTTTCCTCACCTTCGCCCTTATCTAGAGAAGTACATGCCATGGCTGGGAATCAACCAGGACTACAATGTCAACGTCCTGCGGGTATTCTGTCAATCCCTCACTGGCAAGGTTAAGTTCAAAAAGGTTGATGGGAAGGAGCAAACCCACAAACTCTCCTTCACTGCAACTGTAAGGGGGAGAACCATCAGGTTCAACTGGAGGACACTGAATGAGATCATGGGGATCACAGAGGAGAACATGAATGAGTGGATATATCCTGAGGCGCTCAAGTACAGCAAGGAGGATCTCGTAACGTTGTATGGGACTGATGGGAAAAAGGTGTCCAAAATGTCTGACACCAACAGGCTGCTGTACTATGTTTACTCCCGGATGATGACTCACAAGGGGGGTAATTTCAATGAGTTCGCCAACATAGACAACCCATGGTTCCCCAGGATTCTCTCCCGCCTACCAATCAACCCCGGCCAGTTGATCTGTCTAGAGCTTCAGCGCTGGATAACTGGTGACAAGTCTGGTCATCTTCAGGTCCCACCATCATTGCCTTCCTCCTTGAGAAGAAGCTCATCAAGGCCACATCTGCTGTGGAGGAAGAAAATGTCAAATGTAAACCTGTGGGAGCATCCAATGTTGGGAAGATGGGCATCAAGTATGTGAGAGCCCCTAGGCCCACTCGCTCAGGATCACAAGCGGGTAGTGCTTCTGGGACTTCAGCCCCCTCTGCATCTGGAGCAGGGGATCAGGAAGTGGACTCCCATGCTGGGCCAAGCCGAGCTGCAAGAGTGCCAGCATCTGTCAGAGCCTTTGCTGAGGAAGTAAAGGAGGAGCTTCTTTTTAAGCTACCTGACTCCCTGGTGGGACCTCTCCGTGCTGAATGTGACATTGGCTTCCAGCATCAAGGGGAGCGAATTCAGAGGCTCGAAGACACGGTAGGCCAGATTGAAAACCACATTGCCAGGGTGGATGCAAAACTTGACCTCATTCTCCAGCACCTACAAATTCCCCAACCATCACAAGGTAACCTACGACCACCTCCTCCTCCTCCCCAAAATCCTCCTCCTCCTCCTCCCTCAGGCCACCCTCAACTTCCCCCTCCTCCTCCACCTAACACTCAACCACCACAGCCACCTCCACAAAATGACCATCAATCCCCTCCATCACCAAACAATGATCACCAATCCCAACCTTCACCCAACCATGAACACCAAACCCAAGACACACCCCAACAATCTCCTAGCCAATCACCCCTTCACTCCAACAACTTCCCATCTCCACAAAACTCTCCATCTACACCTCCCTCACCCACTCGCACACCATCCAACCCCTTAGCCGAACACGTTGGATTTCAAACTGTCGTTCACCCCCTCAGCCATATCTATCTACGAGATTATCCCCACCTTCAGCAAATCCCTGAGGATCCTCACTTACCCTTTACCCCATTTACCCCACACTCTTCCACTACCTTCACTGAATATTCCTCCACCTACCCATTCGAAGGACTATTCGTAGATCCTACATGGTTCCCCAACCAACCCACATCCCCAGAAAATACCTTACCTGCCTCTTCCCCAGAACCCTCACCCCCAACGAGCTTTGGCCCTGAACCTCCGCCCTCCTCTTCATCCACTCCATCTCTGGCACTCGCCCTTGTTGATGATGACAAAAGGGGGAGAGATGCTGTTATCGCCCTCCGCCAGACCATGGACACAAGGGATGTTCTGACTCAGCCATCCCTCTGGCTAGATGAAGACATCACGGCTGCCCTCCGCCGAGCCATGGAGTCTCAGAGACTGGGCGATGCTGAGAGTCTGATTCGTGGGGAAGCCATCCGATTCATGCAACAGCAGCGCTCAGATGAGCAAAGGTCAGAACTGGCAATGGTGTTAGTTGAGCAACCTGATGAACTCACACAGCCTGAGCCTGAGCCTGAGGTTCCTTCTTTTGAGCCTTCTCCCTCAGCACCTGCACTCACTGTACTTGAGGAGATTATGTTAAAATATGGGTACACAAGGTCTGAGCCACTTGTGAGAGTGAGAGCTGTTCCTATTCCTCCTTCAGCGCCAACTTCTACTCCTGCTTCTCCAGTGGTTAAATCCAGCAAAACAAGAGTGAAGCGTACTGTCAAAAAGGGGACAGGCATCTCTGAGCCTGCAGACAGTGAGGAAGAGTCTGAGAATCAAGCGTCAACGTTTCAGTCCTCCATCAGAGAACAAGCTCAGAAAGTGATGGATGATATCCCACCAGAAGTAGTGGTAAAGCTTGAGGTGGAAGATCTCACCCCTGAGGAACTCGAGAGGTTTAATGGAAACAACAAACTCACCTTCGAGCAATTCACAGTTCTGGATGCTGATAGGGCTAATGCTTTGGCTAAAGAGAAAGCAAAAGGGAAAGGCAAGACAAGCTTGGCCCAGGACCCTGACTTTCCGGTCTGGAATGTAAAGATCTCCAACATTCATCTTCCTCATGGTGTCATCCCCATCAACGAGACATCACTTGGTTCTTCCTCTTCTGGGCTAAGTGAGGCCGATGATCTGAGAAGAGCAATTGTGGAGTCCTTGGAGCTAGAAAGGATTAGAAAGGAAAAAGAGGCTAGAGAACTCCAAGAGATCCTTGCTCAGATTGATCAGCAGGAAATGGACGAAGCATGGGCTAGAGTGGAAGAAGAGTATCAAAAGAATCAGAGAGGGAAAAATAACAAGCGCAAGCCTTAACTCCCTTACACACATGCATCTATCATAACATAGCATTTCATCCTTGTGTTGTTATTACGCACTCTGTAAATTTGCTTACTATGATAATTTTTTTTTCTCATAGTTTTCATGCATAAGCTCTACTTGCACAGTTTTGATTACCTGTATATGTTTTGCTTGTATACTCTAACATGTAATCTCTTTTTATCAATAATATTTGTCCAAGTTACTTGTTCTTATCTATTGCTTTTATTTTTCTGCTAATCCTTTCATATGGACTTAATCGATAAACACTGAGTTTGTCATCATCAAAAAGGGGGAGAATGTTAGAATCTTAAGTTTTGATGAAGACTAAAATATGAAAGAATGAATCAAGTACTTAGAAAGCAATAGGTTAACATAGAATCCCAAGAGTACAACCGGATGTGGATTTACTTCCGGATAGACTAGGACTAGCGCTCGCGGATGAATGACTTATCCCCCAGCGAGAGCAAGTAATTCACTAGGGAAATAACTTAGTCCATAAGCACTAGATATACAAAAACCTTAAGACTAAGCTAAGATTCAACCGGATGTGAATTTGCTTCCTGTTAGATTTAGACTGGCGCTGGCTGTTGGACTAAATGACACTAAGCGTCAGCGAACATAAGCCACGTCCAGTAGAATTGCTTCCGATAGCTTAGTGACTAGCGTTGACTGTTGGATTGAAGGACACTGAGCGAGAGCGAGTAAAAGTCATTATAATCCTTCATCCAGTAGTAGTGCTTCCGGATGTAGAAGTGCTTCCGGATGCAAGAAAGACTCCTTAGACTAAATGAACTCCCACTGCATGTGATTAAGTGTTGTTATACTACACATCCCATAGCTTAAGAAAATGACACACCAAGTCACTTGGGAAGACTTAAGAGTTAGAGTAACATAACGAGACTCACGCTGACTGTTGGATTAGACATCCCCTAGCGTCAGTAGACAAAACACTAAGTCAGAACATAGTCTTAGTAAGATTACTTCCCATAGCAGACAAACCTCCCACAGCATGTATAGTTCTTACTGCTACACTTGATTATATATATTACTCTGATGGGACTAACAAGTGTGTGCAGAACTTGGTTGTACTTCCGGATGGAAATGAGCTTCCGGATGAAAGATACTCTTGGCACTGAGATTCATAGACTAATACTTGCAGAGCAAGATTGCCTCTGCCGAATGAACGATGATCATCCGTCAGCAAGAGTACAAGAGCCAACGTCACACACTCAGAAGTCAGAATGCTTTTGTCAGAGCAGGGTTGTCAGAGTTGCTTTTCAGAGATAAAGCAAGTCAACCCTGCTAAGCATTAATGAAGATGTACCTCTCAACGGTAACATGGAATTAACGGCTATATTCAAACGGACATATCCTATCTGCCGCCCAAGCCTGAATATTGAGGCCCGAGTATAAAAGGAACATCTACATTCAGAAGAGAGGTTGGAGAAACAGAGCATATTATCTGAGAAACTATATTCTACATTCCTCTCATCTTCTACTCTCAGATCTAGATTTGTAACATTATTAGAGAGTAATTCATTTGTACATAAGTGAGTAACATCATCTATTCTTAGAGAGAATCATTTGTACTTAAGTGTTTATCACAATCAGTTCATTGAGTGAACATATTATCAAATCCTCTAATTGATAGAGGCTGTTCTAAATCTTGTGCTTGATGAACAGAAGTATTATCTTACAAAAGTGAGGGGGAGCATTTAGAAGTTTTCTAAATCTCCATAGGTTGCAAGTTAGCCCGCAAAACTTGTGGTTGTAAGGTTTGCAGGTGAGCCCGTTGCAAAACCTGTGGGTTGTTAGGTGAACCCGTGTTCGTAAAACCTATAGTGTAAAGGCTTTCTTGTGCCTGGTTCAAACAAGAGGTTTAGTGGATTGAAAATCTCAGGTGGAGCCTGGGGACTGGATGTAGGTCTGGAAGTGACCGAACCAGGATAAACTCGTGTGTGCTCATTCTTGTTGTTTTTAATCTATACATCAAGCGCCACACCACTAGATACTCACTTGTGCTTGGGGTAATACATCGTCACTCTCATCAAGCACAAGGAGTAAAGTTTTAAAAGGGAGAATTTTTATAAGTTTTATTCTGCCACCCAATTCACCCCCCTCTTGGGTGACAGCCACACATTTCAGGAATAGGTACTTTTTTTTCATGTACCCATACAGAGGTACTTTAAACATTCAAAAATGCAAATTTTTTTTGAAATAGGTTCTATGCTGTTTTCATTTCTTAAAAGGAAAATATGTTAGGGACACTTCATACAATTCAACTTGTGGTTCTGCATTGCCGGTCTCCTTTCGTCGGTCATAGTATAAGAGAGCAAGCATGAAAAGCACAACAACTATAATAGTAACAGCACCTTGAAAAACAGAATGGTAATGCCTTTCAGTTAATACACTATACAAAAACTAACTATTATATTGACTCACAAAGTTAGTAAGAATAAGAGGCAGATTCATTACCAACAATTATGATTATCTTCTCTGTATTTGAAAGTCCCCCTGATCCCCTGGAAAGTTATGAAATGCAGATGAATCCACCAGATTCCTGGCATTCCCAACACGATTCATTAAAATAATATTGCATTCTGAATCCTTTTTCCAAAGCAACTTCAAGTTCCCTAGAATGATCTTTAGTATTCTCATGAAGTTCTATTGCAACCGGCAGCTCTATATGATGTCAACAATTCTTCATGTGTTCAGAAATAATGGGCAAAGTACCATTAGACCCACATATTCCACCAGATTCCTGGCATTCCCAACACGATTCATTAAAATAATATTGCATTCTGAATCCTTTTTCCAAAGCAACTTCAAGTTCCCTAGAATGATCTTTAGTATTCTCATGAAGTTCTATTGCAACCGGCAGCTCTATATGATGTCCACAATTCTTCATGTGTTCAGAAAACAGTGAATCGTTCCTGGAATCTTCAGGAAAGGCGGCAAAGAAGAGAGGATTGTAAAAGGGGATTGTGATATTTGGAAGGCAATGAATTCTCATCCCCCATTTGAATAGAATCTGGGGCAGTCATAAAAAAGTGTGACTATTGTCCTAACTGGATCATTAAAATATAATATATCGGACTAGACATTTCCATCCACAGTTATGTTGCTTGTATGTGAAAAGCAAGTGTTATAGTCTATAGGTAGAAGATTAATGTTTTTGGTGGAATAGTCAATATTTTTTACGTTAAAAGTCTGTGAACGGATTTGTATAATAGGAAACTCATCTTTGGATGTGGGGCAATAGAGTTTAAATTCAGTGATAGGGTTGCCACAATAACTAGGGTGACTTTCTGACCAGAAGGGGTAATTTATGTTTCCTATAGTCCCACATGGATATGGACGGGACTGCATGTAATTTTCGTCTTGGGAGAGGGAAAGCAAGAAGAAGAAGAAGGTGATTAACATAAAGGCCTCCACTAAGTACAAGAAGGCTAAGGATTCACTTGCAAGTCAGGGAAAGTGGTGTTATGATAGGAAACAGTCAGACTATGGTGGAGAATCAAAGTCTCGGTTCACAAACAGAATATATTGTGATGGCAGAGTGGCAAACAGAACAAGGCAGAAAACAAGTGCCCCTGCATAAAATCAGTAGATCAGACTAAACATAGTTGATCAAGAAAAAAAAAGATCAGACTAAACACTAGGGAGTGATGCGACCATCATGCTTAGTAATCCAATCATGTGTGTGTGTGTGTGTGTGTGTGTGTGTGTGTGTGTGTGTGTGATGCTTCTTGTTCTTTCAAACAAAGCCAATAAATTCTAGTAGCAAATTAAATAATATATTTAATTTCAATGTTACAAGTTTTGAAGGATCAAACTAAATATCTATATCCATATTCACATGAGATAAATAAATCTTCAAGATCAACAGTGACAATCATATGACTGAAATGCTTTTACAGTGATAAGATGAGGTTTATAATGCATTCAAAATGTAATTTTAGTCCTCATTTAACTAACTGAACATTTAATTTAGACTCTAAGTGAAACACTGATTGATAATTTTAGTCCTCTTACTTTCTTTCACATCATCATTAACAACTGACATTTTTTATGACTGCCCTTAAACCCCCTGATATTTATTTGCCCATACTCAGCATTCTCAATAGAGCCACTGCATCCTAATTTTGCATCAAACAGAGCATTGCATGATCAACAAAAACACAACATTATCTAAGAAAATTCTCCGCTTGCAAACCGAATGATCAGAATGAAAAATTTGATGTCTAATTTGTACAATTCACAATTCCATTTCAGGGAACAGCCTAAGCTCACATCCTGGTCAAAGCTCGTGGTCAATTAAACATCTTGTTCTGCCTTTGATCTACAGTTATCTCCCTAATTTAACCTTCCTAGCATAATTTGCAACCACGGAAAAACAATGGAGGGGTATCTTGAGCATAAAGGTGCTTGATGGCAGATACAACCATGAAAGTCTAATTGACACACTACTCAGAGCACCTAAAAATGCAAAACACTTAAGCAACAAGCCAGAACATGAAACTTTTTTAATTAAGCTCAGCAGACCAGAATGTTCCATCCTTCATCCAATCACCAAATCACAAATCAATAACTTTTTTTTTGTTCAAAACAAAACAATAACTTCAGCACCAATAAAATGTAAAAGGAAATGACATTTATACATTCTAGAAAGCAAGCCCAACTACAAGGAATATGAAAAAGGAAAAGGAGAGAATGAGAGATTAGACAGATAGACAGACAGACAAGGAGACAAGAGCTAAAGAACTTAAAGTGGAATAATAAAGAATATTATATCATATAGTTGAAAATGCCAAAATGCTAAACACTTCTAGATCACATTCCTATTTGCATCACAGCATAATCCTACACTCTCAAGCCTATAATATAACCCCAGAATATTCAAAAAACAAGACAACCCAGAAATGATGTTTCAAAAACAGATCTAGGGCAAACCCAGAAGAAAAAAACCCAAAACAAAAAACTTTACATAAACAAACAAAACACACGCATATAATTTGGGTATGAAAAGGAAGTGGGTTAGGGGATCACATTTCAAACCCAATACATGTTAGATGAAATGATCTCATTTTCACTATGTAAACAGAGGAAAGTTATCATTTTGAGAAGATTTTAAAGAATAGCAAAAATGTACCATAGGAACAAAAAAAAAATTGCTGAGAAAACAAGAGACACCAAAAGCAAAAACAAGAAATGGGGAGCATCAGAGCAAGAGAACAGAACAAGGGAAAAAAAAAGACAACTAAAGAAACAGAATATATTGTACAAAAAATGACATACCCATTTTGTAACCCAAGCTTTCTTAGATTCAGAAGGAAAGAAGATAGGAAGGAGGTTAGGTTTAGTGTTTGGTTGATGGGTTTCAGAAATGAGGTAGTGGAAGGTGAAGAAGGGAAGCTATGCAGAAGAAGATGAGCAATGAAGCAAGTTCAACTTAGGTGATTAAATAAAGAAGGGAAGGTATGGAGAAGAAGATGATTAAACGTCTGATATTATAAAGGTCCCAAATTATAAATATTTCCCAAAATGGACGTTTACTTGTTGAGGAGAAATAAAGATCACAGCGGCTTCACTGCATGCATATAAATGCTCCCAAATTATTTTTCTCATTGATTAATTCAACTCCATTGATAGAGTAATAGAGTTAATGAAATTTGTTCTAATTTTAGATTAGGTCCCCGTTTTTGGTATTTTATATTCTAAAATGCTAATAGTATAAGCCTGTAAATATGAAATTTATATTATCCTGAAAAATGTTTTTGAATTATTTTATAAACAATAATATCCATTCTGAAATGTTTATTATTTATGATTCTAAATTTTAAATCGTAAATTATTTTCATAAAATAGTTTTTTTTATTAAAAGCAAAATGATATTAGTTAATTATCGTTATACACATGAAAAGAAGGAAAAGCAATTATCTAAGGACCCTGCGAGATGGTCAGGGATAGTCTCTACGAATGTAGTTGTAAAATTTGAAAAAAGGAATAAGAAAGTGGCAATATCTCTGCTGATGATATCGTGAGAGGCGAGTAATGACTTATGTGAGAGGGGAAGTCGTTTCTTGACAGCTATCAGACTCAAGTGTTGTGATTCCGTGAAAAAATCGGCATGTGTGACCCACTTTAGTGCCAGTCGTATAGCTTTGAGAAGGAAGAAAGGGTCACCAAGTTTTTTTAAAGTTTACCAAGTTTATTACTCCCTCCGTTCCCTAATGTAAGAGCTAGCCGCCAAAAAAAACGATTCTTAAGAAAACATGTGAATGTTAGTTGGATGTCTGAAGTTAATGCTTCTTTTCTAAAATTGCCCATATTTATTACTACCTCCGGTCCCTAATGTAAGAGCCCAAAATTTGAATGGATTTGGTCCCTAATGTAGGAGCTCACCCCACATTCTCTCCTCATTTAATGCATTTTTTCCTACTTTACCCCCATCTCTCTTTCATATTTATTAATGCTTATATATTTCTCTCTCTTAAAAGTACCATAATAAATATGGGCAATTTTGGAAAAGAAGCATTAACTCCAGACACCCAACTAACATTCACATGTTTTCTTAAGAAGCGTTTTTTTGGCGGCTGGCCCTTACATTAGGGACCGGAGGGAGTATGATACTTTTAAGAGAGAGAAATACATAAACATTAATAAATATGAAAGAGAGTTAGGGGTAAAGTAGGAAAAAATGCATTAAATGAGGAGAGAATGTGGGGTGAACTCTTACATTAGGGATTAAAACCATTCAAATTTTGGGCTCTTACATTAGGAACCGGAGGGATTATTAAAATTTTATTTGAAATTCATGTGATAAATTAAAAAAACAAAATATCTGCATGCGCATAGACACACGCATGTGTGTGTTAGTAGAAGTTCATTTATAAAAAAAATATTAGTAGTAGTTTATAATAGGAGTGATGTGATGAATGCCGATCAAAATTGGTCGTTCCTATATAGCACAAACATATAATTTCATTAAAATGAGATGTTATCCCTATGACAGTAAATTATTGGAAGGGTGAATGTGTAAAAATGATAGTAACCTTTATCTAAAAGTGTGTTTGTAATACTAAAATTTCGCGATGTGCAAAAATAGTACTCAACATGTGGTCCAGGTGCATGTGTAAATATATTATTTTCACTTAAAGGATATAAAATTGGTCAAAAGTGCTGATATGATAATTAACTATTTCAGTTTGGGCAAAAATAATAAGTGACTATTTTGCGATGCATAAATAATAACTAACTTTATGACCCGGTGCAAAAATGATAAAATCAGTGCTATGTATTATTTTGTAATTATGTGGAATCTTATTGATATTATTTTAAACGTGAAAATACCCTTTTAACCTCTCTCAATTAAACTCAAACCTCCTCCTTCTTCCTTATTCTCCCCTTAAAAGGGTATTTTCACATTGAAAAATAATATCAATAAGGTTCCACATAATTACAAAATAACACATAGCACATGAGTGTATATATCATATACTAAAACAACCATCGTTTTATGTGAAGTAACGTCTTCGTCCCATTTAAAATGTGTATGAACGTGTCACCCACGCGTTTTCCCTTATTTTATTCTTCAAACTTCCATTTTAAATCATTTCTCCGCTGATTCTAGTCTCACAAGTTTCCATCACATCGTTAATAATTACTATAAGAAACAGTATCTTTTAACCTGAACCCGCGTTTTCAGTCTTACTAATTTTCCGTTCAACCCAGCTCCTATTGACCAAACTCATGCACACAGAAACTTCTCGCACATTTAAAAAGTGTTGTCTAATTCATAAGTTATTAGGGGACTAGTTTCCTAGGGGACTAGTTTCCTATTCGTATGCACAAAAACTTCTCGCCCATTTAAAAAGTGTTGTCTATTCGTATAGTTTAGATTATGTATCAATCAAAATATTTTTTCTAAATGAAAATGACTTCTTTTGGAAGCCAAATCTAGATAGCCCAAGTGAAATTTAAATAATTTACGTAGATATGTTTAAATTTTTCAATCCTCTAAAAATGGTTATAGGTCTCCGATGCTGAGGATAATATATATAATATATGAAACTTCATTGTTTTCAAGATTTTAGAACTGTAATCTAGAGAAAGCACATTATATTGCCGGGGAAAATGTGCCACCTAACATCATGATAATTTCTAAAAAGTAGTGCATCTAATATCATGATAATTTTGAGGGTGCACCTAACATCATCATCTTAACTAAAATGAGGAAATTTGATATCCTTGTTAGAAATGACAAATGTCTGTTAAAATGTGGCTCCCACCTCATCCTAGGATGGAAAAAATTACCATGATATTATGTGTAACTTTTAAGTTACCACAATGTTAGGTGAATCCTCAATTATTATGATGTTAAGTGCATCTTTTAGAAATTAATAATGTTAATTGCACCTTTACCCTATAATATTACCATAACCTTTTAGATTTCAATTCCTACAACGATTACCAACCCTTTTTTTTGGTAGTCAAGATTACCAAACCTTTTTATATTGGTAAAACAATGGTTCTAGTTTAATTAATATATTCCTTTGGGGAAATGATCGTTCTCGACTTCCTCACATGTATCTTGTATATACGAAATAGATTCTTTTCACATTAGCACTTTGACCCTATTTTTCTCTCTAAGTGTCTACAACTATATATCGAATCATCTTAACATATTTTTTAAACATCACTTAGTCGTATATCATCATGTCGAAACCCTTCTACTTCTTCATTTATGTTCTCTCCTTCTGCCTCTGGCAAAGTATAACCCAAGCATATTCTGCAATATGTTCCTCCTCCTCTGGTTGTGGCAATTGAGTTCCCATTCACTATCCTTTCTGGGTAAACAATAATAATTCTGCTCAAGAATATTGCGGTTACCCTGATTTTGGTATCAAATGCTCTGATCATGGCCAACCCATTATCACACTTCCAAGTAACACTTACTATGTCACTGATATAAACTATGATAATTATATACTAACCCTTGTGGATATGGATGTGGTTAACCAATCCTGCCCAAGAGCACGCCACAATGTTAGCCTAGGAAATTTCCCACTGATCGTTAATGATCAAGTGAATGTAAACCTGATTTTCTACTTCAATTGCAGTGTATCTTTTGATAATGTCAATAAAAGTTTATCGGATCCCATAGGGTGCTTGAAAAATGAAGGGTCGAAGAAGTCATATGTGGTAGAGACTAAGGGGCAGGATAATACATATGGGTTGAGTTACACAGATTGTGAGGAGAAGGTGGTGGCGGTAGTGAAGGAGAAAGAGATCAATAGTGATAATTTGGTAAGTGGGTTTGGTGGAGCTATGAATAAGGGCTTTGTGCTTGATTGGCGGACAGCAATGGATTGTGTTAGGTGTGAGGATTCAGGAGGATATTGTGGCCATGATCCAACCAATAATCAGATGCTTTGCTTTTGCAGTGATGACAGTATTTCCACCAAAAGCTGCAGAAAAGGTATCGTATTCTTTCTTGTAATTTATAAATCTGTTTGTGTCTTTCCATGAATTCATGAAGTACAGGATTTGAATGTTATTAGCTTGTAGTTAGTTTTGTGTGGATGGTAATGAAGCAATTTTGATGACATTGGGTCTTATATATAGGAAATTTTGAAACTGATGAGTGGTTCTTCAATTTTCTGAGATCAAGTTATAAGTGTAGGACTATTTTGTGGTAGAATTGTGAATGTATGCTTTGGATGGATATAACTAAAAGGAAACTAAAAAAAAGCGGATTACTATGAGGTATTCAATTTGTTCATTTCTGCTGATAAAAAAAAATTTGTTCATTTCTTACAATATTTAAAAGGATATTTCTTATTTATATTGGCACTTTCCATTTGCACGCCCATACATCGAGCTTCACATTAAAAACTGTGAGCCCCTTGTTTGATTGTACTGCAAAGCAAGTACGGAGTTTGAGATAAATTTGTACGAGTTATAGACTAATGGCCTGTTTGGATTTAGTTTCTAGAGAATAGTTTTTTGAAAAACTAGTTTTTGAGAATAGTTTAAGCAGAATAGTTTTTCTGGAAAATAGTTTTTGATAAAATGAGAGTGTTTTGATAAAATGTGAGTGAAATAACTTTTTGAATGTCAATTACCAAAAAGGACAATTTTATCCAAAAAGGAAGAGTGAGGAAGAGGAGAGAGAAGAGGGTGAGTTTGTACTTTACTCATTTTTGTAGTTTGAGAAGTAAAAATGGGGAGTTTTTTACAAAATGAGGTTTTGAAGCCAAAAATAACTTTTCTGCTGTAAAATAGTTTTTCTGAACTTTTTGAGTGTTTGGCAAAAAATGTCTGAAACCTAGGTTTGGTTTCCAGAATGTATTTTGAGTTGCTATCCAAACAGGCCCTAAGTAAGTTTTGTTTGCTTAGTTACTAAAACTAAAAAATTGTTTATTTTACTATATATTTGTTTATTTTCTTATTTGATGTGATTAAATTAATTTCTGGTTTTTTTATTACGTACAAGAGGGCTGACACCTTATAAAATTAAAGGAAAATAGCCTGAAAGGGAATTGAATCTCATATTCTCGTATTAAATTAAAGTTTGTAGATGAGGAAGACATATTCATTATTCAACAAGGATAAATTTGCTATTTCACCCCTTTTCTATAGCAACAACGAGCTTTTTTGTTGTTTAGATATAACTCTATCATAAGTACTTTAATTGACTTTTTAAGAAATAATAGGAAAATCAGATAAGTTATTTATAAATTAATTTATCTAACTTTTTAAACTAGTTTATTTAACTTATAAACTAGTAACATAATCTAATACTACATAAAATGCATTATAATTAAGTGGCTCCTGTTTCTTCTTTGATGCCTCAAAAAAGTCAATCTTATATTTGAGAATAAATGAAGTGTGTGTGTGGGGGTGTATGTATGTGTGTGTGTGTGTATATATATATATATATATATATATATATATATATATATATATATATAGAGTAACAGTGTAATATCACGACTAAAATCTTATAGAGCTACTTCTAAATTGCTCATAAATAAAGCTCTTAAATTGGTGGCATTTAAACTCATAAATTTCATATTATGAGTTATCACTTTACCAACTAAATCAACTTTTGTTGGTTGTTTTATTTTTCCTTTTATAAAACAAATTGGTGGCTGTTAGAATCATATTTAAGAATTAAATTCCTACATCTTGGCTCCCAAATCTTTTTTCATATGGAAAAAGTTTAAGTGAATTGGATTTAGGGATCAACTAGAGGAACCAAGGGCCTTGTAGCTCAGTGGTATGAGATCTCCCCTTTAGGTGGGAGGTTGCGGGTTCTATCCCGCTTGTAACCCCAAGCACGTTAGTGTTTGCCCCTTTGAATCAAAAAGGGATCAACTAGATGAAATAAAGGCCTCCAAATTGCCAATTACATATGGTGTTACTATGGACCCTTTTGGCCGAATTGAGTCGCTTGATTATGTTTTGGGTAAAGGGTTTAGTGTGGAGCATACAACAGATAAGGTTGACTGCATAAAAATGCAGGGAATCTTGAGGAGCTTATGAGACTAAAGAAGATGATGAGTCTCAATTTTATCGTTCTACTTTTTCATGTAGGCCCTTTTGGTTGATCTACCACTTGCAAATCATCAGTGTTCTGTTATTGTCATAGACTTTTTTATGGGTTTATTACCTCGTAGTGGTTTAGCGATAACTTTAGAGAAACCCCTTATTAGTTTCAGGGAGGCATAGATCATAGTACACTCCCCATGAACAAGGGCATAGAGTGTCATTAAGTAAGAATATAATCTCTAAGGCACTCGTGATTCATTTATAGTGCATTTCATTTCAGTTCATTTATTTATACTCTCTTAATTAAGACTCTTCAGCTTGTTCATTAGGTATATTTGATAAAGGGTAAAGGTGCAAAAATGGATCCAAACAATTACGCCAGGAGCATATAGGGGAAAGAAGTATTTTCGGGTTCAATTTTCGGGTCTGAAGAATAAATATTGGTGCAATATAGGGTACGCCGTTAATGTTGACCGACGTTGACCGTTAAACACTGACGTGACGGGGGGAAATAAGATTTTATGCTGACGTGGCATGCTTATATGACAATATTTTTCTTAGTGTGTGGGGCCCACATAATTTAAATCAATAAAAAAATAAAAAAACACCCCGCCACTATTTTTTATTTTTTTATTTTTTTATTTATTTAAATTATGTGGGCCCCACACACTCAGAAAATATTGCCACATAAGCATGTTACGTCAGCAAAAAATCTTATTTCCCCTGCCACGTCAACGTTTAACGGTCAACATCGGTCAACATTAACGACGTACCCTATATTGCACCAATATTTATTCTTCAGACCCAGAATTTAACCCGAAAATACTTCTTCCTCCTATGTGCTCCTGGCGTAATTGTTTGTACCCATTTTTGCACATTTACCCATTTGATAAATCAAAAGTCATGACATGATTAAAAGTTGTCAGTCAAATAAAGTATTCATTCCACGATGGCATGGTGAGAAAACCAAAGGCTTATAACCCTGTTAACTCCTAGGAAGTCTGCTAAAGTATCCAACTTATTTGCCAGTTTGGTCTTGATTTACCAGTAATCCGACTTTTCTTAATTATGGTAATTTTTTAAACGAGGTTATAGTAGGTTCAAATTATAGTCTAATGACGTAGATTGAAATATCAGTTTCAACAGGTATCATAATTTGTAGCAAAATAGTATCTACAACCATCAACCTTGCAAACTTTGAATAGGTAAAAGAACCAAGACTGTAATAGGGAAAATAGGAACATAATAATGACATGTTTGGGAATTTTTCCTGATCTGATCATATATATATATATATATATATATATATATATATATATATATATATATATATATATATTTCTTAAAATCTACTAGCAACAATTTCATTGGTCTACTTGGCAAATTATGTAAACTACAATTAACTCTATAATTAGTTCAAATGTATGTTCAATTAATTATAATCGATCTTACTCATCACTAATTAATATATTAATTATAATCATTATGGTCATAATAATTAGTCTATTTTCATTTTGAAATTTAAATTCAGAGAATTTGCATATCTTTAACTAATCGGTAAGGAAAAAACTTATATCAAGTTCTTTATGTCCATTTCCTCAAGTTCCCAATTAAAATTTGACATGTGTACAATCATTTCTACACCCAACACATCATATCTCTCCCCAGCTTCTCTCCTCTCCTCTCTCCACCACACCATATCACTCACATCATCCTTCACACCCCACCGTCTGATGCAGCTTGTTGCTTCGGGTCAAACTGGATATGAATTGACACCTGATATACTCAAAACTGAAATTGATAACGAAAATATGAAATACTTGTTCAGTTCTCTCTCACGTTCATGCTATTCCCCTTTCTCTTCCTCTGTTGCTTCACTTCACTTCCTTATCTTCTCCAAACTCAATCCGCCTTACATGGTTATTCCCGATCTATAGGTCTGAGACTACATCACCGTGACGACCCCCACGCAAGCCGATCTGACGGAGGAGTCGTTGTGTCACAGACGAAGGGGAGGGAAGAAGGCGATTTGACGCAAGCGGCACTGGTGTTGGGCGGCGAGAAAGTTGATGTGTGAAAGCTGATGTGTGAGTGATATAGTGTGGTGGAGAAAGAGAGGGGAGGAGACAAGTTACGGAGAGATATGGTGTGGTGAGTGTAGAAAATATTGTACACGTGTCAAATTTTAATTGGGAACTTGAGGAAATGAACATAAAGAACTTGATATAAGTTTTCTCCAATCGGTAATTATATGATCTACAATTTTTTCATTTTTACACATTAATTATTGTGTTTGAATAGCTCGTTATTTTAGACAACTATACAATCCAAACATGTACAAATTTATAACATCTATGTATTGCATGTGTATTGCGAGTATCACATGGGGGAGAAAATCTAATTATAGATAATTTGTAACTCCCTTCATAATACTCCCTTCATAATTGAATAAAATAATACTGCCTTCATAGAATAAGATAGGTATACATAATTGAGTAAATTAAAGATATTAGTTAAAATGAATAGAAGGGTTAAATATCATTGTGATCAATAAACTATTTAAAAAGGGTCAATTTGGCCAACGAACAATTTAAGGGCTCATTCTGGCCAATGAACAGTAAAAATGGTTCTTTTTGGCCAATGAACTACTGGAAAATACTAAAATACCCTTTGTAAACTAATTAATATAATTTCTAAAGATGTGGGTCTCACCTTTAAAAATAAAAAATTACTCACTCTATCCCACCCCCTCTCTCCCCTCCTCCCTCCTTCAACAACCGCTACACTCCTCTCTCTCTCCCCCCCAACTCACCCACAGTCCCCTCCCTCGCCGCCTTCTCCCACCAAAATAAAATTAAAACCCATATTTATGAGGGTATTTTTGACTTTTCACATTTAATCTTATTGTCATATTAAGGAAAATCTCATATTTGATCTCACGGTGAAAGTTGGGTAAAACTCACATGGTTAAAATTCAAACTCACAACCTTATGATTTTAACCAATCCCTATACTAGTTGGAATGTCTTTTGTTGGCAAATTCAAATTAATTTTAATTATAAAAGCAAAGGCTGACAAGAGGAACTTAATCATTGACCAAAATTACATGAATCCTACAAGGGTAATGGACCTAATCTACTCTTCAAGTAACCATCCAGGAGCATTGGACACCCTGAACTAACAACAAGCTCATATTTATACTCAAAGTAACCAAAGTGTTTAAAAAATACCCTGAGTAAACGGTCAATCACGTTTGATGGTTAATCTGTCCATGTGGCCGCCACATGGGTTAAAATTTTTCCATGTAAGATTTGTCATGTGGGGCTCACATATAATAAAAATACAATTCCCTCTCCTCTCTCTTTATCACTTCCAAACAGCCCCACCCCTCCCCCAACACAACCACCGCCCCACCCCCAGAGACAATTTTTTTTTATATGTGGGCCCCACATGACATATACTACGTGGCAAAAATTTAACCCATGTGGCGCCCACATGAGCAAATTAATGGTCAAACGTGATTGACCGTCTACTGAGGGTTTTTTTTAACCACTTTGGTTACTTCGAGTGCAAATATGGGCCTGTTGTTAGTTTAGGGTGCCCAGTGCTCTTGGATGGTTACTTGGAGGGTAGATTAGGTCCATTACCCTTATCCTACGTGGCAAAAATTTAACCCACGTGGCGGCCACATGGGTAGATTAACGGTCAAACGTGATTGACCGTCCACTCGGGGTATTTTTTAACCATTTTGGTTACTTCGAATGCAAATATGAGTCTGTTGTTAGTTCAGGGTGTCCAATACTCCTTGGTGGTTACTTGGAGGGTAGATTAGGTCCATTACCCATCCTACAACTATTGTGCCTAATCTGGATGACTTTATAACTAAAAAGTAACGATAGCCCAATCAAAAGCCCAATTCAATGGAAACAACAAAAACACCCAAGGCGAGAAATTTTTAGTGACAGGTGAGCCATATTTTACAAGGACAATTGTAGTTAGGTCCCAAAAAAGAGACTTAATTTTAAAAAAGTTTTAACAAGTTGTTAATAACTATCATTAACAACTACAATAGTTTTCATAAACAAGTGTTAAGAACACCTTGTGACCTATTTTAAATTAAGTCTCTTATTTGGAACCTAACTGCAATTGTCCCTGTTTTATATTTTTCATCATTATAAACAAACAAATGTATTTTTCTTTATGAGGAATAAAGAAACAATCTATGAGAAAACAAAATCTTATTATCATTTCATGAATGCAAATAACTTAAACTCACAATTTCACTAGTCAAGCCACCTTGTACTAGCCCAAAATATTCACTAAGAGAAAACAAAATCATGAACCCATAAATTTCATTAATCTCAAAGTTAAATGACACTAAATCAAGTATTTAACAAGAACAAAATGACAATAACAACATAGAAGTAGTTTCTATCCCTAATACAACATAGACTATATGAAGTATTCAACCAAACATCACAAGTATACTCCTAGAACCCTAGAAAAGTATAAATGTAAGAAAGGAAGAGGGATTAGAACTACAAACTCCCCTAATGAAGATTCAAGCTCCTTCTTTGCTTGCTCCCACCATCAGGAATTAGGGATTAATGGTTGCTCATGGAGAAGGATGGAGGAATTTGAGAGGAATGGGGGAGGAATGGAATTAGTATGGTTTAGGAGGACATGGGGAAGCACCGACTGCACCAAACACGCCCTTATCTGTTCCCTCCTGCAGGTCTGTTCGGCGCTCCCTCCTCCTTTCTTTTCTTTTCGTGTTGCTCTGTTCAGCTCTTCCTTTTTTTTCTTTTCTAATTTCCTTCCTCTGCCCCATGGACCCCAGAGAGCTTATTCAATCAGTGTATATTTGTTTCAAGTCCATCTCCTCTCCTTGCTCCCACGTGTCTGCATCTTGCCCTTTTCTTGTCAATTGCTAAACCAAAACGTTTCATTTAAACAATTCAAACAAACTTAAAGTGGTCAAAGGTTAAAGATAATAGGAAACATTTAAACAATGTGCAAGATATATTAACTGATGAAGCACTAAATTTGACCCCTTTTTAATTTCTTATTTTATTCAACCAACTCAAAAGATACTATTTAAAATCAAACTCATTTTAATTTTCTATCAATAGCTTCCCAAATATAACCAAAGTATTTGTCAATTATAATTGAAAATGGGAGTAATTATACCTAATGATCTTAAATATTAAATAAGCACAATTGGATAAAAATTGCATCTCTATTATCTTAATTGCCTCAAATTTAAGAAATAAAACCATGTAAATCCAATGATTTGTCATTAAGAGTTATATATATTGATTTAGAATCCAACCTCATTTCTCAAATTTTTATAAATTTATGTCACAAAAATTTTCCCTCCCCTCCCCTCCCCTCATACGGTCATACCAAACAGACCCTAAGAGATAAAGTGATAAAAGAAATTATATACTCCCTCCGTTCCTAAATATAAGATCTAGATAACTTTTTTTTGGAAAGATTAAGGTTGCGAAATAGGTTATTAAATGATGACATATTTGATATCTTTTTAGATTATCCATTAGCTTATAGGTAAAATAAACTAGTTTAAGAGAAAATTAGGTAAATCAATTTATAATTAACTTATTGTTTGCTTTTTTTTAGGATTTTTCAAAAAAGTCATCTAGGCTCTATATTTAGGAACGGAGGGAGTATTATATTGTTCACAACATATATGTAGCATTTATCATCCTTGGAAAATGACAAATAAAGGATTATGAATGTCCAAAAAGACAAGTAAGAAACTCAAATTTCAAAAAGGACAATCAAAGGTCATTAACAACAGCAGCATATACCCATTGACAACACGCATAATTGTTAATGAGTATGCTGCTGTTGTTAATGACTCATTATTGTCCTTTTGAAAATTTAAGTTCCTTACTTATCCTATTGAACATTGGGATTTCCTTATTTAGAATTTTCCCCTTTTCCTATGTTTTGTTCTTTCTTCATATACATATTGCAGTAAGTATTTAAACCACAATTTGCTTTATCTGTGTATAATTGCCGGAACAGGTGGACTTCCAAATAAAGAAAAAAAGGTCATTGTAGGTAAGAGATCAGCAAATAGTTAAATCATAACTTACTCTGTGTTTCATGTTAATTGTTTCTTTAACAATCATATAAACTAGGGTCAATGGGTCATTACCATCCTGTTTTGCAGGTGTTATTACTTCTGCACTGGTAATTGGAGTGATTGGGTTGCTGCTTTTATGTAGAACTACTGATTGTAAAACCAAATCCTGGAGACAAATGATAGGATTATGCAAGACATTTAAGGCGGATAAAAATGTTGTTGACGCGTTCATTAGAAATCATGGTTATCTAGCTCTCACAAGATATAAATTTGGAGATGTTAAGAAAATGACCAACTCTTTCAAAGATAAATTAGGGGAAGGTGGTTATGGTTCTGTATACAAAGGGAAATTGCTCAATGGCCACCCTGTTGCTGTAAAGTTATTGAAGGCATTGAAAGGGAATGGAGAAGACTTTATCAATGAGGTTGCAAGTATTAGTAGGACTTCCCATGTGAATGTTGTTAGCCTTCTTGGGTTTTGTTTTGAAGGCAAACCAAAGGCTCTCATTTATGAGTTCATGCCCAATGGATCTTTAGACAAGTTCATTCGGTATAATGAGGATAAAAATTGTCTATCCTTGACTGAGGAAACTTTGTACGAAATTGCAATTGGGATTGCTCGTGGACTTGAGTATTTACATAGAGGATGCTCTACTCGAATTTTGCATTTTGATATAAAGCCCCATAACATCCTCTTAGATGAAAGTTTTTGCCCCAAGATCTCAGATTTTGGTCTTGCTAAGCTTTGTCCCAAAAAAGGAAGCATCATTTCAATTTCAGAAGCAAGAGGAACTGTAGGATATCTTGCTCCTGAAGTTTGGAATAGAAACATAGGTGGAGTATCACATAAATCTGATGTTTATAGCTATGGGATGATGCTATTAGATATGGCTGGAGGGAGAAAATTCATGAACGTTGAACTCAATTGTTCTACTGATAAGTATTTTCCAGATTATATTTATGAACAATTTGAACAAGATAGGCCATTGGGATTTAATGGTGTCAACAACATTGAGGAAAATGATTTTGTAAAGAGAATGACCATTGTCGGTTTATGGTGTATCCAAACATTTCCAAGTCAAAGACCTACAATGAGTAGGGTGATTGAAATGTTAGAAAGAAGACAAGACTTGGTGGAAATACCACCAAAACCTGTCATGCCTTCTCCTCCGAGATTAGAATTAGAATCTTCCGCCACTACTAATACCACAACATAGATTATACGTTTTTCATGGCTCTTCCAACATATTGATGATGGCGAAACACTAGAATGTTGGGTTTTTCAAATTTTAAGAGTTAATTATGATTTGAGCTTGATGACTCCTCATTTTTAATTATATTTGGAACATATTTTTGGTGTATTTGGGGGTCATTGTTGCAAGATTATAAGGAGTTTGTTGAGCTTTTAATGAAATATCATTTTGAGATTATTTTGGAAGTTAAAGTTGTTTTAAGTAAAGGGTTCAGCATGCAATATGATTTTAATGAATCATGTAGGAAATGCCAGAAATCTGAAGGAATATGTGGGTCTAATGGTTCTCTGCTCTTTATCTGCTATTGCTTTGATGGACACTATCACTGCACTATCCTTGTTATTCTAAACTATAAATTAACAACTTCTAGATTACTACCTCAAGTCCTAATTATAAGAATAAGTTATTTTTTTTTGTTTGAGAAAATATGAATGCAAAATAATCCACAATTTGACTTGATCTTATGTTAGTGATGCAGATTGGAGACCTGTAAATCTGTAATATTTTCATTTTCCATTTTTTTATTTGCAAATCATTTGAAGTTATAAAATAATATGATCATATGAATTAAAGTAGGATTAAACCATGAGTATGCTTGAATGTTCATTCGGCCTTGTTTGTTTGAGTGTTTCAAGGAAGTAGGAACGTTTCTCTTGTTATGTTTAATTCAGGATGTGGATTTGGCTTTCTTTGCTCAAAATTCTTTTCTATTTATTCCTTTCTTTGGATTGTTTTCCCTTGGCATTACATTTCTAACCATTTGTGTTCACCATTCACACTAGAGTTTGAATGCTACTTGTCACTTGTCAAATGGCATCATGTTTTTTCACAGTGTTGTGTAGCAATTATGGACACAACTTGGACTTGCTAGAAATGCCACCAAAACCTATCGTGCCTTCTCCTCCACAATTAGAACTAGAATCTTCCTCCACTACCAATACCACAACATAGGTTACATGATTAAGTTATAATTACAAATAGATTTTTTGAAGGATCACTTGACCTTGAGTTACATCTAATTAAATAAATGTGCAAAACCATTTAAGTTTGGGTATATCTTATATCTATGTGCTGGTTGCGTCGTTGTTATGATGGAATATTGTGGTGCTTCTTATTCTCGCTTGCTTTTTAGTCATTGAAGTAGTCAAAGAAAAATGACCCTCTTTTAAACAATATTGATATTTTTATAAAGAAAATTTTTTTCCTGCCCATCTTCCCTCCATTTTAATCCTACCTTACAGAAATCTTTTCATCAATGGAATGCAATGGAGATGCAAATGAAATAGAATTTCAGAATTTTGAAGCTTGAGAGACTACAACTAACTAGATTATAACTTTTTATACTATAACTTATTATAGACAAAAGATAGGATGCACCAATGGGTTCCCAACTTCCCCTTTAGTGGTCTCATCAATGATGAGAAATTATTTCTCATCGATGAAATGAAATATGGGCAATTCAAAATTTGAAGTATATGGTTTATAATTGATATTTTTAAATGGAAATTTTTAAAGATAAATTTAGTTTTTTAAATAATGAGAGTTATAAGATTAACTTTATTTTTATTTTTTTTCCATTAAAATAAAAATTAAGCAAGCATAGCCTGTTCACAGGCAAGACCTGATGTAACACCCAACAAAATCATATACAATTTATAATAAAAATTATATTTATACTCCAAAAAGTCCAATTCATAGTGACAAATTTAAAACTTGATTATAATTTTTTTTTATTTCATATAGAAGGTAAAATATTAAAGGTTGAGGTCAATGACAAAATAAATATAGAATAAAAGTGTTTACTCCTCAAGTGTCTTCTCTTGCTTATTATTAGATCCTTCACCTAAAAATTGTTAATGATGGGTGAGATCGACATCCCAGTAACTACTGAAAGCTCCTAACATACACAAGCAAATTATATGTAATTACAATACAAAAATCATTCTCATATTCGTCCGTACAACTCTAACTCTTTATCAATCTCAATTGATTTCTTAATTAAAAAATGATTCATTCACATTAAGATTCTTTAATCATGCATAAATACAGTATGTCTCCCTTATATCACATCCACCCTTATACCGCTGACAGGAGTCATGGGCTAACATATAGTCTAAATAGAAATAAATCCAATTAACTAGATTATTCCAAGCTCACCAGTACATGAGATATACTCGGTCGAGGTATAGAGCTCAAGCATGGACTATGACTCCCCTCCTTAAAGAACAAATATAAGGAGGTGTCACTTGTCCCATAACTTCCATGAAATCTCTGGCAAAGGAAGGCACAAATTGACAGAAGAAAGGGCCCTGACAAGTACCACACATTGTACACCGACTGGTGGTATAAAAATTTATCATCATTTAATCCTCCTCTAATCCCTATCCCATCACAGATGCTCATGCAAATGCAATGACATATATATACATTCACTAACAATTAGAATATACTTTGAATTAAATCACCATAATACACACTACAACACAATATAATATCATCATATAAGCAAGCATGCTTGAAAAGAATCAAAGTAATTATCAATCACATGTTACATATCAAAACATTAACAACAAATATGCTTGAAAAGGAAGAAACTAATCAATAGCACACATTTTTAAATTAAGAGGTAATCAGACAAATTATAATTATACATAATTTACAAGTATACGGAAGAATCATTCAGAGTTACCTGTTGCTGCTCACAGGTAATCACACAAACACACTTCAAAGCTCCTAACTAGAGTCTACAACATCATCAATATAAATTTCTATCAATATTCTACTTCACACTCCCTACAAGGTGTTCTAAATAATGGTACCTTAAGTTACCCCTAAATATACACACATATTTGTTTTTAATTCTTGGATAAAATACTATTGAATATTACATTTATTAATTTAATCTTTGATCCTTCTAGGCATTATACATATACTTATCACATAGAAACTTATATACTATATGTGTTATATATATTCTATTATAATGTATTCATAATACTTAGCATTATTGAAAAGAGAAAATAAAAAGAAAAGGTTTAGACCCAAGGAATATATCAGTAGGGTATGAAACGTGTAATATATATGGAATAGAGATTATTTTGTGTAGTTACACATGAGAGGAGTGTAAGCAAGAGATATAAAGGATCAAAATCAACACAATAATAATAATAATGATAATATATATCCAAATAATTAAATAATTTTCAAAATACATACTTATATATGCATGGTAGTTGTCATATGAATAAAATGGAGGCTATGGGTAAAGAAAAAAGATTAACTTTTTTTCCCGTCATATACAAAGAAAGAAAGAAATAGAAATAAATCTAGGATAGTCAATAAAACAACAAAATGGATGTGGTATAAAAACAATTAATAAATATATAAATCTGAATAAATTTTAGAATCTCAATCTAAAAGCCATAGTAAAAGGAAGGAGAGATCATATACATATATGCGTGTACATATGTGTCACACCTAGTTTATTTTTACTAATTTCTTAAAATATTAAATATAATTTAATTGAAAATAATAATTTTTGTTATAAAATGAATATTAAGAATTTTAAAATTTGTAATAGGTAACTGAAAATCTGTCCAAATTAAAACTTTTTCATGAAAAGGTCCTTTTGATATAATTTTTTTTTTTCTGAAACAAGTTGAGAATAAACTTTTTAAAATAAAAAGAAGTTTCTTAAAATACATAAAATACTCTATATTAGTTTTATACAATAACAAGTTTTAATGGAAACATATTTTCAGCTATTATTGCCAAAACTAAAACATTTATCTTTTCCTTTAAAGTTCTAATGTTTACCCTAAAAAATATTATTTCTAAAATACTTATTTTTACATATATTCATACTTCAGGATATGAATTCAAAATAATTATCAAGTAAATAAAGTATCCAAGGTTTATCTTCTACAAAATTTATATACATTACATGCCAAAATATAAATATCCAATTTCCTTTAAAAATATACATTAATAAAAATCCAATTAGGAGCAGACATTCCTGCATTTCTCCTTTCCTCTCATAACTCCAAAATTCCATGTGTACCTGAAACTAAATTTACCGCAGTTTATTTCATACACTCTAATTCATGCATTTACTTCACCTAGAAGCTGATTCATTTAATCCTACTCCAGATAATGATAGTGCGCTCCTGTTGGTGATCACTACCTGTTAGTAAAACACTCATACAGGGCCCCTACCTTAACCATATGTTTGTCACGGGTAGATAACTAAATGCATGTGTCTATTGCACCACCTCTCTACTTATAGAGATATATTTGCCTTACGTAGTAGGAATACTTGACTGGATTTTCTAGGAAAAATAAATTCAACAATAATAAAATGGTATAGGGTGCGACCCTCCTTATACATGGAGTACTCCACATAAAATTTAAATACTGAAAATAAACCTATCAATATCTGAAGCAGTAATATTAGTGATGACAGAAAATAAACAAGCAGTCATAATGTGCATGATATAAACCGCTACCTGGGATACTTAACATTTCATTGCTCTTCCTTATCCTTGCTTGTGGATTGCCCCCAAGTAACTTCTTTATTAGATTCTCCTATTATCACATCATATAATAAAGAATCTATAAACACTTATTCTTATGTATAAATTAACCAATGTCTCTCTCCCTGTCCTATTTCACTACCCAATCAATACTTTTATTTGTTATTCTAATAGACATTTTCAACTCAACTCATGAAATTCATTCTTTATCCACAACAATAACATCACACCAAATCAATAACAATCCTATGCAACATCCTTATCAATGACATCATGCCTAATCATTAACAATCTCATTCAACATTAATGTCAATAACGTCATGTTAAATTAATAATAATCCATACTTAACAGAAAGTATCCAAATAGCACACCTTCATGCCCTTAATTAAGGTAATATGAAGAAAAAGGGAATTAAGGAATTCCCTGCGCAACTCACAATTAACCATGCCAAATCCAAATTAACAAAGAACTAAATTTATCACATTCAATTCAACTCATCAATCAAACCAATTGCAATTTATATCATCCATTTGTGGTACACATATACTATAAAAACCATTTCACACTTAAATTACAATTATAATATGAATGATCAAAGCATTACCAAGTTTTTAAACTACTAACTTTAAAGACCTACAAAGTATTATATATCAAACAACTGACAAATTTATATTGCAATTAACTACAACTACTAATCAGCAAGGATGGAAAAGATTTGGCATTTGATTAAATGCATAAAAAAATGTAAAATGGAAAACATGCTAATAGAATAGGGTACTTAAATCAAGTTGAAAGTTGTGAAGATTGATTCTTACATAAAAAAAACACAATAAGTAAAATGTCAACTTCATAAACAAAATAACAGCCCCTGACTAAACACACACATCATATTTCCTTTTCATTTCTTAACATACACCAATACATTCAAAAACAAAAATCAGTTTGGCCATTGAATGAGCAATAATACAATCTTACAAAATCACCATTTTACTTCACAATGCTACCACAACAGGGAACATTTTATCCCTGCCCATGAGTTAGTAAAATAATTGAGACAATATGAGCAACGGTTCAAATATTATTATGCAAGCAGCCCACCTAAATGATGTTATTTCATATTATCATAAATCAATAAAACCTTCAAACAAAACAAGAACTTCATTTTCTTACAATTCCCAATCAAAACAGAGAAGCCAGAAAAGAGAAGAATTAAACAAATATTCTTATTCACAGAAAATACCAAAGGTCCAAATATTCCCAAACACCTAATCGGTATTTCCCCAAATCACCTCACTCGTTTATGAAAATAAGAGTAGAAAGGATCAAAAATTCATACCAAAACGTACAGCTGGAATTGAAGGGTTTGTCTGTAGGAATTTTGGCTTAGAATCATCAAAGAGCAGAGTTGCACGTACAAAAAGAAACAAAGGTTGAATCCTCTTGGGTTTCCACGCAAAAGGAAGGAATGAAATATATGGAAGAGAAAATGAGATATATGAACGAAAGGGGGAGAAGAATTGAGATATGAAGAGACTTGAGTTTGGGAAGAACAGAACCTAAGAATTGTTTTAGAGAAAAGAAGTGATGACTATTTTGATTTAGGAGGAGCTAGGGTTTTTGTTGTATGACTATTTATATATAATAATTAAAGAAATTCTAATAATCTAACCCATTTGTTTATTTTTTTTAATATTATTATACTTTTGCCCCAAAATCTTATATATAAGGCTTATAACCTTTCTTTCCATTTAACTCTTTTTCTTTCTATTTATTTAATAAAACTTAGTTTGTGTGGAAACAAATATAGATGAATAGTCTAATGATTAGTTCATTTATATAATCAGATATTTATAATATAAAGGTTTCCTAAAAGATAATAAATGTCTCTTACAAGTTTACTTAATAATAATCCCTAATAAGAACAAATATCCTTCTACTCTAAATATTTCCTAATATTATATTTCACAATTTTGACTAAAATACACAAATAGTAAATATTAACATTATTTTCCTAATTTCTAACAATTTGTCCATAATTTTCTATTTTATTTCATTTCATAAAGCTTTAACTTATAATTTATATTTTTTATTCCCTTTTTTAATTTTATTATACTATGAAATAAAATTTGGGGTGTTACAATTCTCTCCCCCTTAAATAATTTCGTCCTCGAAATTATGAGAAATTTTCTTGCTTCTATCTCTAGATAGCACTTCATATCCTTCCATTGATCCTAACATTATTGCTATATTGATACCCATAACATCATCAGAATAACTATAATTTTGAACCTAAATAAATTTGATCATGTAAAATCATCTCAAAACCTTTATATAAATTCTTGAACAAGAGGTCATATCTTATAACTCTTAATCTATAAGATAACTAAATTTACAGTTAATAATGTAGTTTCTAAGGTTACTATTAATCATTTCATAGCTACTAAAATCAACATCACCACTTACTCTAGCCAATTAGGCTATATTCCACTTCAAAAAATATTCTATGCAATACCACCTTCCAAAAAAAAAAATTTCAAACACAATACAATTTTGTTTAATTACTTACACACCTCAATGTTTTGAACTATTCCGTATTAGAGTTTATATCATACATCATTTAATCCAAAATGGCACAAACTTTTAAACATTACTATTTTTTTTAGACAACTTGGTCTACAATTCACTTATTTGCAACTCTTCCTAATACATGCTAAGTACCTAGAAACTTCTATCAATAAATAAAAACAATTTGTTATATTCATAATTCTAAAACTTATACCTTAACAACTAAAATAAAGTTTGAACCTCAAAAATTGAATTCTCCATTAAAATTATATCTATGTAACTACTCTAAGAATATGCTCTTGCACTAAGGTCAACAATCCTCTTTAAACATCTTAATTAACATTGAAATAACTATTGACCACTAATTATATTATTTAAGAAAATTGAGCATATCATGAATAACTTATTAATTCTCACATTTATTCCTATAAAGCTAAAAATTTCCTTCATATCTAAAATCCAAAGTTTCACTACAAATCTTTATCTAAAATTCAAACTTTGCTTCCAATGATTAGCTCAACAAGTAGTCCATCAACAAAATATCTTAAGTCAAATATGTTCCATCAAAAGCCTTCACTAATAAATCTTATACCTCCATCAAAATAAAATACTATCTAGTATATGCCTTCATAAAATTCAAGTCTTAACTAATTCCATAATGTGTGAAAATTATTTTAAACTTCTCTACTAATACCTAAATAAATATTCAGAATCTCTAACCAATCCTTAGCAACAAATAAACACCAACCCTTTAAAATTTCAATCAGATTTGACTTCCAGTAAATTTAGTATCCAAAAATAATATATACACTTTTAAATTCAACATAGCGTTAACAAAACTATTTAAGAGAGGAATCAATCAATTGATAATTAAGTGACTCGATTTCTAAATCTTAATTTCTACAATTGTCATTAAAAAAATTGTTTTAGATAAACTCGAGACACATGTAAAAATTAGAGTTTCATTATAGGTACCTCCAAACTATACAAATGATTTCATCAAAGAATCAAAAACCAAAAAAAAAAAAATCAATGAAACAAAATCTTAAGCTTAATTAATTACATAACAAATTATTAATCATGCAATAAATTCATTTTATATGCATCAGTAATTCCTTATACAAACGGGAGCTTAAAAGAAAAGTTTTTTTTTAAAAAAATCAGGTTTATTGCAATTAAATTTAAAATCTAGGACCATATTTAACATTTACATACCAAGATACCCTTATAAATAAATTCCTATAGATTTTGTTTAACTAGCAGCACTACTACAAATTGTCCCTATACCAGCGCACCTTTACATGCGCTTAGAAGAAACGCATGTATTGAGGGTCCTTTACATGCGCTTTAAGCGTATGTACAGGTAAGAATCTATACATGCGCTTAAAGCGCATGTAGAGATAAGGCCTTTACATGCGCTTTAAGCGCATGTATAGAAACGTGCTTCAATGAAAATTCACTAAAACAATGACTAGAAAAGGATTTAAGTATTTAGAGATAAAATATAAAAAGAACTTAGGTGAAAAGCTCAAAATCATATGAAAATCTTTAAAATGATATGTTAATTGGGCTTTACATGCGCTTTAAACGCATGTATAGGGCATAGCTTACTAAAATAACAAAAGGAAGCTAATACATGCGCTTGAAGCGCATGTAAAGAGATGTATGTAATATCCATTTTTCTATCATAGTTAGAATAGAAATTCCTAATAATAATTTATTCATTATCCATGATAGAAAAGAATTACCTAAAACGATAAAAGTGCTATCATGGATAATATATTGATAACCATGTTAGTAAGAATTCTCCTAACATGGTTATAAAAGAATCACCTAATACCTTTGAAAAACACTCAGAAAAGAGGTAACCATGTTAGAGCGGGGCCCATCTAACATGGTTATATAAAATAACAACACTCATCACAACAGTAAATCACAATCACTCAATATAACCATGTTAGGAAAAGAACTTTCCTTAACACAGCTATTAGAATCACCTGTATCAATGAACATATCAACACAACTATCTGACTTAAGCATGTCAATATCACAAAACGTAGTCAAACATCTTTAATCACAATTATATGATACGTCCATATCAAGAAAGAGAGTTTGTCTTTCCATTAGCAGACAATTCTCCTGTATCGGTCAATCCACCAGTACATAATCAATTTTTACACTAACACAGTGTGTGATACAACCACAACTGTCACATTATTTCAATATCAGTGACTAACCAACAATCAACAGAAACACTAACACAATTCATTCCAAATAATACAAACAAATGCGGAAGCAGATGCAGCCTATTCAATGGCAATATATATACTCCTAATAAATCACCTCCCCACTACCTTAATGTGAGAAGGCCAATCCCTTCCCTTCCTTTCTACCTCTGTCTGGGCATGATCACCTGCAAAAATAAAGGGAATGGGGTGAGACAAAACAATGTCTCAGTAATCACTACTTAACTCACTGTGAGACTCAGAAATGGGGTAGTGGAGCGTCTACAGGGTACCACAGTTTTCAAAACCTGCATAAACCACGTATTATATATATATATACAGCATAGATACATCCATCTCTCAATAGACAAAAATAAACGTGATTGACACTGTGCCCAGTCTCAAATCTGAAAGCATGAAAAAGGGACCACTCTAAAATGTGAAAAATCCCTGGTTCCTTTACAATCCGAGGAACCCGTACAATTAACCTATCGATTTGCGCAAATCGATGGTTACATCGGCCGACGGTACTAATAATCAGTGTCATGCAACATACAAAAGATTTATATAAATATGAATATATATGAAGTACAGTTCATTTAGAAAGGCACCCTATAGCCCACGTTTAAACATAAAATAATCAGAACACATTTCTTTTATATATATATATATATATATATATATATATATATATATATATGAGTAGAAGAGGATTTTAGAAATCCTCAACTACCGTCACCCTCAGTATCACAGTCAGTTAAACGTGATTACCTGTTCAAACTCAACAGCCGCAGGTATATCAAGCTAAGGTCGCCTCACGCACACCGCTAGAATTACCGCCGTCTACAATAACATAAATCAAAATTGGTCAAGACACTTTGTAAGTGGCTTTGACTCAATCTTTCAAACAATTTCCAAACAATGGTTGAAGTAATAAATTACTTCTAACTTCTATACTTTTCTATATTCTTTTGTATTCCAAATAGTTCCCTAATTTTCCCAAATAATCCACCACCATTCATACACTCTTTTACGTACCCAAAATCTCCTTTAACCAACTCTTTAACAACCAAAATTTCCTCCTATACACAATTTCACACCTCCAACATCTTCATAACACTTACACTAACATTTCCTAACTTTCAATTTACCCCATACAGCTCACATAAACAAACCTCAACTTTAAAGAAAACACAAATGCCCATAAAACTGCAAAACGATCACCAACCACCAAATCACCATATTAATACCAAATTTATGACTTAAAGTAACTTCTTAACTTCACAAACCTTCCACCAAACTTCAACCTATCTTTATCTAATCAATTTCCTCTTTATTCAACACTTTAATGATCAAACTTCCTCTCTACTTCCAATTCCAACGATTCCAACCTTCTAGAATTATTAAATGACTTCAAAAACTATCATACTACCACCAATTTATTCAAAACATCATTCATTAACAAATCCCAACTTCAAAGAGTCCAAATATTGTCTACAAAATTCCCGAGCTATTTTCTAACTACCAAAAACTTAATTACATTCCAAATATCTCCATTCAACCACTTTAATATCCACAAATTCTTGTTTAAAGTTCTCAAGGAATCAAGTATATGTAATCCCTAACTTCAAAGAATCACATTTATCACCAAAAATTCCCAAATAATATTCCAACTTCAAAAACAACAATTATGCCCACAAAACTTCAATTAACAACTTAAAAATCATTATGCTAGCTTAATAATCCTAAAACCCCAATTTTTCACAAAAACCCTAACTTAAAAGAGAGAACTTTAACCAAAAATCGAAGTCATACAATGATCGGAGGACTTACGGAGCTCAAGGATGAGAAAAAGGGAAGCCACCGCCGCCGGCAGCCGCCCCTGAACGCCGGAAAACACCTTCTCTTAGGTGGTTGCCGAGCTTGAGCAAGAGAAAGGAAAGGAAATAAGAAAAATGAAGTTGAAACAAGAAGAAAACACATGAAAATGATAGAACAAAGGTCCACCTTGCCACCCGCCACCGTCGTTCGCCGGAAATAGGACCGCCGTCGCCGGAAAATGCCGAAATCGGAGCACCTCTTCCAAGCACGGATCGAGTTCGTGCTTTACAAATTCATGAAGAGGAGTGAAAGGTAAAGCAAAAGATGAGAAGCCTTATGGAGGTAGAGGGCCCGGATTGGTATATGGTTGATGAGAAGAAAAAGGAGAAATGGTGAAGGGAGGGAGAGCCGACGGTTTTGAGGAAGAAGAAGAAGGGTCCGATAGGTTTTTATGTCAAAAAGGGGTAGGGGCGCGTTTGACTCATGCTTTCTTATTCAGAAATGGATAATTTCATACCGGAAGTTACCATAATGTCCTCTTTTAATTTAAAACCACTTAAACCAGCCTCCAATCTTCTTAACCTTCAAAGTATTTTTAGCTTTATCATTCCCTCATATTTCAAACTCTTCAATTTCTTAATTAATTATATGCATATTAATTACTCAGAATTTCCAAAATATCGCCAAAAATCCCCAAAAATTCCTAAAAATTCCTAAATTTCCTAATGATCTTTACTAAAAGCCTTTTCTAATTCTGTTTTAAATTTTCAGGATGTTACAATGTACTTCAATAGAAAATCACAAAAACATTGACTAGGACAAGATTTAAGTATTTTAAGTTAAAGTATAAAAATAATTTACCTCAAAAATTCAAAATGATATGAAAATCTTTAAAATGATATGGATATTGGGCTTTACATGCGCTTTAAGCGCATGTAAAGGCAATACTGAACTGCAAAACATTGAGTCATGCATAAGAGATCCTCCTTAGACCTCATAAGGTGTTCCTGCTTGTGGACTTAGTGTTTCAAAGCTCCATTACCACTTTTGTATGTGGAAATGCTGCCTGTACATGCGCTTTAAAGCGCATGTACAGGCTCTACATGCGCTTAAAGCGCATGTACAGGCCTAATATTAAAATTAATTGTAATTCTCCCTAAAACTCTAATTGCATAAATCTCCTTCCCATCCATTTTCCCTTCCAGCCACGACACACACATGAATCCCTCCCTCCTTTCTCACTCTCGGCCTCCCTCCGTTCTTCCATCTCTCTCTCCTCTTTCAGACGACGACAGTGGCAACCAAGGGTGACGGCGGCGACCGCCGTCCTCTCACTTCTCCCCTCAACCTCACCAAAGCCCGTCTCCCTTTCTCTCCCTCACGTCCCTATTCCTTCGCCCAGCCACGGCCAATGACGACGAAGCCATTTCCCGGCGACAGCGAGCTCCGACAAGGCAAGCAAGTTCGGATTTGAACTTAGGTGACTCTTTTCTTTCGATTCCTAACTCTGTTCTTGCGTTTTAGTTGAGATTGAGAGGGGTTCTGAGTTAGGGTTTTGAGTTTAGTTGGGATTTGGGATTTATAAGGATTTTAATTGCAAAATTTCTAACTCAAATAATCTTAAAAAGGCTATAAACATATGTGTAGGTCTGATTTGTTGAATATTTGTGGAGTTATTGAAAACCCTAACTTTGGGAATGTGGGGCGATTTCAAGCAATATACGTGAATGTGGTAAAACTGATTGATTTCATTGTATGTTTAATTTGATCAAGTTCAGTTGTATTTCAATTTGATTTTTCGTTTATTTTTGTTTTCTGCTTCTGGATGTTATTCTTGTGGTTCATGGTGGCTGAAATTGTGACATGTTTGGTGGATTCAAGTGTTATATGTCCAACTATAATGGTATTGGTTGATTATTGTTATATATACTAAATATTTGTGTGCAGTTTTATCCAACAGATTTTTCGTTAACTGAGTTCAAACTTCAAGCTTTTATACTAGTTTTTGTGAAGGATTTTAAGTTAAATTAGAGTTAGGTATTTGATAGAGTTTCCATGTATTGGTTTTTTTTATATAACTTGCTGACTTTGGGAGGTTTATTTGAGCTGATTATTGTGATTCTTTTTGGCGAAGTTGTATGCTTGGTTTTGGCTGTTGAAGTGGTTCCTTTACTTAATGGTTGAGGATTCTGTTTTGGCCTTTCTTATTTAATTTGATTTTTGGCTGGCCCTGGATGTGTGAAATGGTGTTTATGTGTGTGAGTTTGTTCAGTTTGAACAAACCTTTGTGTTTGTGAAGCCTTATTTTCTTTAACCATTTTCTGTACATATCTTGGGTGATACTTTTCAGTTAGAAATTCATGTTTTTCTCCATTTCACTGGATGATATTAAGGAAATATGGGGGGATTTTAGGTCTGATTACATGAGTTTATTATTTTTGTTTAAAGATGGGAATGATTTATAGGTTTCAAATTTAATGTTAAAATGCAGGAACCTGGCTGAGGTTCTGCGTAAAGGTGATTATTTATTAGAGTTTATTATTTTTGTTTAAAGATGGGAATGAGTTTAGTACCGCATAGCTCGCTCTCAGGTTCTGCGTAAAGGTGTGGACTTGGAGGGTTATGTGATTGAGGGGCTCTCTGTTGGTGGCCAAGAGACTTGTGTTATTGTTCCTGAGTTTAAGTGTGCTTTTGATATAGGCAGGTGCCCTTCCAGGGCTATCCACCAAAACTTTGTTTTCATTACTCATGCTCATCTTGATCACATTGTAAGTCACTCTAATTTAACTCTTCATGTAGTCTTAGTCCACACAAACACTAGCTGGTTCCTCTCCGTTGACATAGTTGACTTTTTTGGACAAATTGAAATGTAAATAAGTTACTTGCAAGTTGATTTGCTTGAATTTTTTCTTTGAATTGGTTTATTTGACTTGTACTTTAATATATAATATGATAAAAATTGGGTCAACCTATTTCTAGTCCCCAGTTGGTGAGGGTGGTGGAGAAGGAAATATATTAAGGGCCTGTTTGGATTAGTTTCTGGGGAATAGCTTTTGTGAAAATAGCTTTTTGAAAATAGCTTTTGAGTAGAATAGCTTTTCTGGAAAATAGATTTTGATAAAATGAGAGTGTTTGGATAAAGTGTCAGTAGAATAACTTTTTGAATGTCAAATTACCAAAAAGGACAATTTTGCCCAAAAATTTATTCTAAATATTTAAATGATTAAATTTACCATTGTTAGTAAAAATATTAGAAAATACTACAAAGATTACAATAAAAACATAAAAAATACAATAAGCACAATAAATAAATTTTTAATTGGTAGAATAATTTGGAGGAGGTTAAATAAAGACTTATAATTATTTAATTGCTAAGATTGTATTTAATACTATTTAAGAGAAGACGCTATAAATTACCAAAATATATTTTTCCGTGGGACAATAATCATTACATTTCATTGTTCAGAAATGACTTCCTCCACCAAAATACTTATACAATGTATGACTAATGAACTCGTGAATAATAAACAATTCGATCCCTTATAAAATCACGAAGACTTGCCATATCAGATGAAGTTGTTAAAGGTGGAGCTGATAATTCTTCATCATCATCATCGTTGCCATCATCATCAGCATCACTATCAGCTAAAAAGTCACGATCAGAAATTGATGTTCTTCTAATGAAGTTATGTATGGCCATCGTTGCACAGACAATTTTAACTTGTGTTGGAAAATCATAGCTTCGCATTTTGAGTAAAATTTGAAACTTATTTTTCCAAATTCCAAAAGTTCTTTCTATTGTGGACCTTAGACTGGAATGCAAGTAATTGAAAGCCTCATTATCATTTTCAAGCGTTGATGATGCACGAAAATCAGGGAGATGATAACGCTCACATCGGTATGGACCAAGATAACCGGATAGAGTTGGATAACCAGCATCCACCAAGTAATATTTTTCTGCAAGAAATAAGTTGATGTTAATATAAGTTCTTTTGGTTATAAATAACAAAGAAAAACAACAATAAACATACCTGGAGGTGGATGGGGAAAATTCATGGAAGGAGTTGTGAGAGCAATATCAAATAGGCGAGCATCATGTGCAGTACCTTCCCATCCAGCCAATACAAATGTAAAGCACATGTCCCAATCACAAACTGCCATTACATTTTGTGTTGCTACTCCTTTCCTTCCTATATATTTTATTTTCTCCTTTTCTTTCACAATGCATGGAATATGTGTGCCATCAATTGCTCCAATAGCATTTTTGAAAAAAGGCCAATACTTGCCCCTTGTGATCTTTGTATGAACATTGTTAAATTCTGGATCTAGTGGTTTTATGTTAGACATTGCAAGCCTACAACAAGCCTCCAGGACACTATGAAAATGCCTATGAAGAGTCTCTCCTGAGTGTTGGAATCTTTCTTCTTGCATCCTACTTCCCAATTCATGTCCGACGGTATTTAAGAAAATTGCAACTTGTTCGTGCACCCCCACTCTTCTAGTTTCACATAAACCATGACTTTGCAATTCAGTGCAAAGTTGTAAGAAAACATGTTTCTCCATTCTAAACATGTCATAACACCGATTTGGATTGCCTCATAATATTTCATTGACCCATACAAGACCGGTATAATCACTAGTGTGTCGCGGTTCTTTACAAAGATATAAAGAAGCATATGTCCCAACCAATGTAGCAACTTGGCGAGCCCTTTTCAACCGCCTCTTCGATCGCTCTTCTAAAATTTTATTTTCATTTTCCATACCTGTTTTATCCTGTAGACATATACATTAAATTTAGAACTAGTAGGTTTATATATCAGAAATATACATGAGTATTTAATCACAACCAACAATAAATTTACAACACTCAAAAGCATGTGACAATCATAATATTATACCAAATTCAAAAGAAAATTTAGTAGTCCATCCAAATTCAAAAGGAAATTTAGTAGTCCATCCAAATTCAAAAGCAAAAGAAAACTTTAGTCATCTCCATCACATTCAGTCCTCAAGAACTCCAATAATTGGTCCTTCGTCTCCTTCAAAGCTACATATACTTCCCGTGCAATTGGGTCCCTCATAAGAAGGCGTCTGCACCGCTTATAAAATTCACCGAAACAAATAACTTCAGGAATTTGTTTAAGGTGATCCATGACCCCCAAAACAGATGTCTCATAAGCACGTGCTTCTGCTGCTATTCTACGTGCATCATCTTTTTCCCTTTCAACACGTGCTTCCTCGACCATCAAATTTAGTGCTTCTGCTATTTTCGTTGCGGCAGTCCCTTTTTTCTTCTTAGTAGTACCTCTCTTTTTTACCCCTAAAGAGCTAGTTGTCATGTTTTCACTCCCTCTGCTTTTGTCTGTAGCACTTGTTCCTTGCACATTACCCTTGTTGCCTCCACTACTACCACCAATTGTGACTGAATAAAACTCCTCACTCAATCCAGTTCGACTCTTGATCACCTCATCACTATCACCCGAGCCTTCTTCAGAATCATTGGCACGACTAGGCTCATTGCCACCTAAAGGCATGTTGCTAGATGGTGCCCATTGAGATTGTCCTGAAGCCGCCACATCTCCGAACAATTCCTCTAACTCAACCCCGTATTGAAGGCCTTTAGTTTTGAACTTTTCATAACTTGGATTTTCCTGGACATTCAATACACATAACAACTATCAACATAAAAGAGCATGAATATGGGATGATAGATACATGAAAAGCTCACAAAGATTAATTCTTTACCGCTATCTTCTTCTCCCACCAATCATCAGTGGCTGCTACAGTGTGTTTTTCATTATCCCATCCAATACCTGTCTCATGAAGTAGCTTATGCCATGTTGTCCAGTCCTTTCTCATCGAATTATATTTGTTCTTAAACTGAGACTTTTCATATTGTCTCCCAGTCAGCTCTTTAAACCTTATGCCCATTTCCTCCCATACCTGCTTTTTAAAGCTTGTACCTTGTCTTGTTCCTTTCTTAACTTGTTCAAGACACAAGTCAACGAAACACTTTGTGCAGTTCACATCCCAAGCCGCTTTTGTCTTGTCTTTAACCATTATACTATTCAACATATCATAATCAAGTTAACTAATCTTTTACAAAGCACGAGCAAGATTACCCCAAACCACATCAGGTCAATTAATAAATAAACAATCAATCTGATAATAAAGTAAGGTGAGACTATATAGTAAGAATTTCCAAGACAAACAGTGAAAGGAAGCTGCATAGTATAGGGGGTAAAGGTCATATGTGGCCATTAATATAGGTCAACTGTTGACTGATAATGTAACCCCTAAGATAATGAAATCAAAATGATATATGAACACATCCTTTAAGGCTGTAAAAACAAGCCAACAGTTGGATCCAGTGAAGCTGCATAGTATAGTTTTATAAACTCTGGAAGGGAACATTTCAATGGACACTAAATTATGTTGAGGTAGAGAGATACATATAAAAAAGAGAAAAATATTACCCTTCAATACCAAGACCAAGAGTTTAAGCTGCTTATAGCTTGGTGATTAAGAGAGGCATATTAAGAAACTAATTAATCAATCTATTATACAACTCCATAAATAAAACTGATCGTCAAGTACAAAAATTCAATTAAATCATGTATGCTTTTCTAAACTAGTGCAACCAAGTACAAAACTGATCATAGGTTCATGCTGCACACCTGTTAGTTGAAACTTTAAACAATGAAATTCATATTTTGGAACCTCATAGTAATTCTGCCCAAAAAAACTGGGAAAGAGGTTCAGCGAAAGTCCAAGAGTGGCTAGGCAAAAATTTTGCATTTAAAGGGATTGATGAACAGACAACATGCTTGCTTTGTAGATAGGCATTCGTTTTTAGACAGAGCAGCAACCAACTTTCTTAACAGCAGAAACATCATCTTTGTTTCTTAACAGAAATAGCCTAAAAAACTTCATTGTCTACTCTTTTATTTCATTAGTAAAAAAGCTTTCATTGTCAAATGCGAAAGTATATACACATGACAAGATATACAACCAAATGAGTAAACCACAAAAAATTAACTCCATTCTAGTTCTAACTATCTCACTACAGATTAACCTTAAAAAATTTAAAGAGAGTGGGTAAACACTCTCACCTAAGCTTGCTTCCACCTGAGCTTGCTTCCACTTGAGCTTGCTTCAGCCTACGTATATATACACACAACAAGATATTAGTCATTTTTCAGCAAGATGGATTTTGGGAGAGTGAGGAGGAGGAGAATTTCAGAAGAAGCAAACCTCAGCAGAGCATATTCAGAGGAATGACTGCTGAGAATGCTCAGAGGATCTCAAAAATATAGAAGATGATTTGTTGAGGAGTGGGTGAGACGAATTTATGCAACCTCACCTACCCTTTTTGCAAACTAAACGCTCTCAGCAAAAATTTTAATGCTCAGCTGCTTCTTTGAGACCCATAGATAGCTTCAAGGTTTTTAATGCCCAGTAACTAGCTCTCTCTCAACGACTCTCAACGGAGTTAATTTTCCAGCAACCACCTGCTAGCTTCAAGGTTTTTAATGCTTCAAGGTTTTGTGCGACTAGAGGTAGCCTCATGTTCTCTACTGCTAGCTTCAAATCACACCAGCTGGCCACTTCAATTCGATTAATTGCTCGACAGGTTGAGGGGAAGAGAGAAGAAGCACACGCCTATGGAAGATCAAAGAGAAGCCTATATGGAAGATCAAAGAGAAGCCTATGGAAGATCAAAGAAAGATGGTATTAAGGAAATATGGGGGGATTTTAGGTCTGATTACATGAGTTTATTATTTTTGTTTAAAGATGGGAATGATTTATAGGTTTCAAACTTAATGTTAAAATGCAGGAACCTGGCTGAGGTTCTGAGGAAAGGTGATTATTTATTAGAGTTTATTATTTTTGTTTAAAGATGGGAATGAGTTTAGTACCGCATAGCTCGCTCTCAGGTTCTGCGTAAAGGTGTGGACTTGGAGGGTTATGTGATTGAGGGGCTCTCTGTTGGTGGCCAAGAGACTTGTGTTATTGTTCCTGAGTTTAAGTGTGCTTTTGATATAGGCAGGTGCCCTTCCAGGGCTATCCACCAAAACTTTGTTTTCATTACTCATGCTCATCTTGATCACATTGTAAGTCACTCTAATTTAACTCTTCATGTAGTCTTAGTCCACACAAACACTAGCTGGTTCCTCTCCGTTGACATAGTTGACTTTTTTGGACAAATTGAAATGTAAATAAGTTACTTGCAAGTTGATTTGCTTGGATTTTTTCTTTGAATTGGTTTATTTGACTTGTACTTTAATATATAATATGATAAAAATTGGGTCAACCTATTTCTAGTCCCCAGTTGGTGAGGGTGGTGGAGAAGGAAATATATTAAGTAGTCTTACCCCTGATTTTTGAAAAGAGACTGATTCGAACCCACGACCTCAGATAGACCACGACAAGCGAGTTTACTTACTGCTAAGCCAAGCCGGCCCTTCTACTAATATATAATATGATAATACACAAAATTCATTGTTATTGAATGACTCATGTAGCTTACTCAACTTCTTCAAAAAAATAGTCAATTGAGTCTTATATTTAGGAATAGAAGAGAAAGTACATGGTTAGTTGAGGTAAACAACCAACACAATGCTTTTTAGTCCTTTTGTTTGAAAGGATCAACTTTTGATTAGTCTTAAGGACTCAACTAATTTGTTGATTTACTTTCTTTTTTGTGAGGAGTTGGTGAATGACAAATTTGTAAATTTCAAGTCATGCTGTAATCTGAATCCATGGTATTGTTTCTTGAAAGGAGCAGCATTTCCCTAGATTGAATGGGAACTAATGAAGTTTCTTAGACCAAACACAAACAGAACTATTACTCCTAGAAGATGGGTGTACTAATGTATGAGACGTAATAAACTATGATTTGTGTCAACATATCTTGTTAACTTAGATACTTTGTTTGAAAGCTTAAGATTTTTTAATCTAATGTTTGCTTTTGTAATCACTGATCACTGAGTTTTAGTTTTGGTTTTCTATTCAAGTACTTGCTTGTGAGTTATATGGTTTTCTTCTCTATTTGGTAATAATTGAAAACTTTTAACGTAAACATGTATTTGTTTTAACTTTGTAGGGAGGGCTGCCAATGTATGTAGCTAGCCGTAGTTTATACAATTTAAAACCCCCCACTGTATTCGTGCCTCCTTGCATTGTGGAAGATGTTGAGAAGCTGATGGATATACACAGGACAATGGGCCAAGTTGACTTGGAACTTGAAATAATTCCATTGGACATAGGTTTGTTTCATTGTCATACTTCAGTGTTATGGTGTTACTCATTTATATTTCAGGAAAATGTTTAAGAGTTTTGATTGCAGGGGAAACCTTTGAGTTACGCAATAACCTTGTTGTCCGACCATTTCGAACGCATCATGTTATACCCAGCCAGGTATATTTGTATCTTATTATAGTTTTTATGTTTGCAGTGGACACCTATAAATCATTCCCATCTTAGAACCTGTTGAACCTGTTGAATTTAATTTGTTTTCACTTAAATTTAATTTGTATCTATGATTACATGATTTATAGTTTTTATTTTTGTTTTCACTTAAATTTAATTTGTATACCCCATTGTTGAACCTGTTGTTCTTAATCAGCCACCTGCTACTTATTAAGTAGCATTGTTGAACCAGTGGCAAATATTTTAGTGATGAGGTAGATCTTCTTTTAGTGCAATGACCGTGCATAATATTCTTTTGGTTATGAGGTAGATCTTCTTTTGGTGCAATGACAGTAGTGCATATATATTTTGGTGATGTTTATATATAAGTGAAAACAAGTTTTGGTGACTTATTAGGTTTTGAGTAAATGTAAATGTTTCTGGTACATTTTGGTTAAAATCAGCCACGTGCTACTTATTTGTATACCATTGGTGCAGTGGCAGAATTACGTGTATACAGGTGGCAAATGTAAAAGAATATATATTAAAAAAATATATATATAGTTGTACATGCGCTTAAAGCGCATGTAGAGGTACATACCTCTACATGCGCTTTAAGCGCATGTACAGGCACATCTACATGCGCTTTAAGCGCATGTAGAGCCCCCCTCTACATGCGCTTTATAAGCGTATGTAGAGGCCAAAATAAGCGCATGTAAATGGGGTAATCTGTGGTAGTGCAGTTTAAGAATTATAATTAAAGCTTAAAATTAGGGTTAATGTGCATTTTTAGTACTCTAGAATATAGCAAAGTGCACCTAACATAATACACAATACTGCGGTCCATTTGTGGTAACAAAAAATTATTTTCGTGGCTTATTTAGTAACGACGTTAAATAAGTTAAGTTTGACCGTTATGTGTCAAATTTTGACCGTTAAATTGTGGGGTAAATGAGCATTTTCAGTACTTACATTAGTTCCTTTATTACTAAATTCTAATTTGTTTATTTATTTATTTTCTTTAAATTTCATATTTACTATTCTTATTAAAACATAAATAACAATTTACAGACATTTTTCAATTTTTAATACTAATTACTATTAAGAATTTATCCACTTTCTAAACTTTGGATAGCTCAGAGCAATTATTTAAGCAGGTATCCTTTAAACATCTTCACTAGCTAGCAATCCCAAAATTTAATATTTCATAATAAGATCATAATTACTCAACTATTAAAGTAACCATTACAAACTCTTAAGAGATTCACTAATGCAACCATTTATATTTAGCACGTCAATTTTTTTTATTCAAACGCAATATGCTTCCTGTACATGAATATGTCCCTTTTTTATATATTGAATATTTTATATTGTAACTCTTTTCACTACTACAAATTACACCTATACCAGCGCAGCTTTACATGCGCTTAAAAAAGGATGGTAAAAAATGCATGTAAAGATAACGTTTACATGCGCTTTAAGCGCATGTACATATATCACTCTTTACATGCGCTTTAAGCGCATGTAGTAAGTCACATTTACATGCGCTTTAAGCGCATGAATATACCTGACTAGATACATGCGCTTTAAGCGCATGTATAGGCAGTAGAGTGAAAAACATGAAGTCATGCATAATAGTTCCTCCTCAGATGGCAAAAGCTACTAATGCAAGTGTTTATAAGCTAGAGCACCCAATTGGGGGTGTTATGCTTTGGATATACTACATCTACATGCGCTTTAAGCGCATGTACAGGCTCTACATGCGCTTTAAGCGCATGTAAAGGCAGTATTGGAGTGAAAAACTTGAAGTCATGCATAAGAGTTCATCCTCAGATGTCATAAGCTACTCATGCTTGTGTTCTAGGTGTTTAAATGCTAGAGAACCACATTGTGGTATTTTGCATGTGGTAATACTACATATACATGTGCTTAAAGCGCATGTAGAGGCTCTACATGCGCTTTAAGCGCATGTAGAGGGTTCTACATGCGCTTTAAGCGCATGTAAAGACAGTATTGGAGTGAAAAACTTGAAGTCATACATAAGAGTTCATCCTCAGATCGATGTTATAAGCTACTCATGCTTGTGGTCTAGGTGTTTAAAAGCTATTCTCATTTCTCATTGTTTTCATTTATGTTTTTATTTGATACATTATAATTATTGTATGATTTATATTTTTTTGATAAACATAATAGAAAAATTTATTAGTTCATAAAGAATTCATACAAAATTTCTAAAATTTATTGTTTAGGCCTTTCATTTAAAATATTAATTCATACATTAGTTCATTCAAATTATTCAACTTTTTATACTAGAACAGTGAAATCTAGGAATGCTCATATTTTAATACTTTAAAATACTTCATTTAAAATAATTTTTTTTTGCTCAAGAATTCATGTTCAATTAAGTAGGAAATAAGTAAGTGAATAAAAAGTAAAAGGAAGGACAAGATGGGGAAATGCAATAGGTGTAACATCCTGATTTTTTTTTAAATTGTAAACATATTAATAAATACTTGAAAGTTAATCTTACAAATTAATTTAGAAAGTTTAATTTACTTTTAGTAAATTTGTTATGATTTTACTAGCATTGTAACTTACCAAAAGTAATGAATTATTTGATTTCTAATTTAGGGATGATTATGAACTTTCTACTAAAGAGAGACTTCATTTAGAAATTTTTATGTAGAAGGTTTTTAATTAAAATAATAAAATTTACTTATTCAAAAATGAAAACAAATACAATTACTAGAATGTTTATATTAGGGAAAAGTTTATATGAGATTTTCTTAAGTATCATAGTGCAATTTTGAGGGTATAGGAGTTTCATGACAAAATTTATTAGATGATAAGTAAGAAACTTTGTAACCAAACATGAGAGTATCTTTGTAATTTTATCATTGGACCTAAACCCTAATATTCTCCATACTATATAAACAAATTCTCTCTTCTCTCCTTCAATTGAATCTTCTCTCCTTCAATTAAATCAGAATCAGCCGACACACATACTCAGATCTGAACCCATCTCTTCTTCTTCATCTTTTTCCTTGTTCTTCATCCTCTTCTTCCTTCCTTGTTGACGAAAATTCAGCCGCCCTATAAGCTTCACCATTGAACATCCTCACGTCCTCTCCTTTCCAAACACGAGTCCATCTTTCTCTTGCGCAGTCTCCCTCACTTTCATTTCGTCCTCACCACAACCAGCGATGCTTGATGGGTTGGCCGTCATTTTGACATGTGAGCTGAGCATCAACCTAGGTGAGCTTCTACTCTCCTAATCCTACTTTTTTTCTTCTGACACGGGTGAGTTTTGAGCGAAATCGATTCTGGTTCAGGGATTATAGGATTATTAAACCATTATAGATGAAGATTAACCACTTATTTTGAAGTTTGTTTCTCGTTCTGATTGGGTGTGGGTTTTGAGGGAAAATGATCTGTGGGGGAAACTGGATTTATGTTGTTTTGAGCTCACGGATTCCTCTGTTTTGCTGAATGTTATGAGTATATGATTATGAATGAGAAGTTTGAAGTGTATGTGCATTGTTTATGGGCTAAACTATTCTGCTTTTCCCCTATTTCACTAGCCAAATGGATTTAGGAAGGAATTAAGGAATTTGTTCAAATTGTGTGGGTGTTAATGTGTTTGTGACTGAATATTTTTATATTGTTTCAAGATTGGAGCTGTAATGAAAGCTTTTGTTGTATATGGTAATTGGAAACTGTTGGGCAAGAGTCTTGGTGATTGGGAAGCCGATAATTATGGTTTGAATATCATTGCACTCAAGGTGTTTGTTAAAATGCTTAAAAGAGAATTTTGGTTGCATTGGAATTTTTGAATGTCTCTTTTGAAGCCTAGATATGCATAGGTTGTTAAGGACAAAAACTTGATTATAATTATCATTTGAGGTTCTCAAATATTATATAACGATTTCAAGGTTTTGTTTTAAAGTCTAAGTGGAACTTTCAAAGCTTATCAAAGAGATGTTTGTTCATACTATTTGATGTTGAATCATTTAATAAGAAAGCTTGTTGTTCTCTTCTTCTTTTATTGGCCAAGCTGATTTTATTATGAATTCTTCATTTCTATGGATGGGGCATTTTAGGGGAATGACTAAGAATTGGAAAAGTGAAGGGTGTTCTTGCATGTTTAATTAATGAACTTCCTAGGACATGAAAACTCTAGTATGGCAGCCATAGTCTTCTTGCATATTGCAGCTCATTATTTTATGGTTGATGATTTTGTTTTAGCTGAAAATTACTTACTGTTTCAAGAATTTGTTTGTTAGATGAAGCTGGAAATGTTTACTTCCCTTATCTGATTGGATTTTCTAATTGGGATGTGACTTTTAAAAATGATTAGAGGATGATAAAGTCAGAGAATGATTGGTTTATGGCAATGTATGTTTTGTCTGATGAGGAATTTATTTCATATTCTTTAGCCCAATTTTTCATTGATTTTATGATTTGAGTTTATGGGATATGAGTTGTTACGTTTATGGAACTAGAGGTCTGACAAATTCTGGTGAATGTGAAGTTTAGTTTAATTATTCTTTGGGCTTATTACCGTTTTGTTGTTTGGTAAGTGTTGAAGTAAATTTATGGCTCAGACCAAAGCATTTGGAAACTAGAGTGATAATATAGCTACGTATGTTCAAAATTGATGTTATTTACCATGAAAAGAACAATAGTATGGATGGTATTGGATGTGAAATATAGTTTGTGAAGAAAAATTGAGATTTGAGATAATTGCTTTTCTTTGGTCATGATTGATGTGTACTATTAGATCTTGTAAAATAAGATGCTTAATTGCTTGATCTATTTCCTATTAATTAAATTGGATTGTATTGTCTTTGACTAATTTGAAAATGGTCTTTTAGAATGAAATTGTTACATGTTCAGTAGGGTTGTGAGTCCCTTTGAACCAGTTCGCTTATTTATAGGTTTCAATTTGGATTGTTTTTTTTGTTTTCATATTTGATTGAATGATAGTAGAAATGTGATAGAAGGTCGTGTATATGAATTTTTGATTGTGTGTTTATTTTTAAAAGTTTTATGTGCTATGTTTGATGATGTCTGCTTGCTATGTATATGTGATGTAGGAAATGGTTGTCTCCGGAGAAATGTTGTATGTACAACATGCCATGTCTAATATCTTTTTTAGCTGCTATACTCAACATGGCTACATCGTTTTTAATTAATTTGCTCTGATTTATAGGTTATGATTTTAGCAGCAGGATTTGGACTTCATTTCTCATCAGCCCAAGATGTCGTGTTCGTGGAGCTTCCTCAGTGCCCAACCGTGATGCTTCAGGTTCTTGTTGATAAATATTCTTCTAACTTTGGCTTGTTTCAATTGTAAACACCATTTGCTTGGGTTTTCTATCATATTAACCATTGATGTTGGGAGCTCTAATCTATGAGAAAGCCTCCACACATGAAAGATATTGTGTGATAACCTATGTGAAATTTTGTGCATGAATAATCATTGATGTCGATTACCTTTACTCTTCATAAGCTTTGCTGGTTTCATCTAATTTTTTAAGTTAGTGGATATTGTGCTGTACTGCAGTGTTTAATCACATGAATCTCATTTTAAGTTAGTGCATAATATTCATTTTAGTTATGAGGTAGATCTTCTTTTGGTGCAGTGGCAGTGCATGTATATTTTGGTGATGTTTATATATAACTGGAAACAAGTTAAATATTTTGATACAATATACATATATAATTCACGTAATTCTGGTACATTATTTTGAGTAAATGTTTCTGGTGACTTCTGAAAGTATAGATGGCAAATGTAAATTAATATATATTAAAAAAAAATATAGCTGTACATGCGCTTTAAGCGCATGTAGACATATACACTATACATGCGCTTTAAGCGTATGTAGAGGCACATCTACATGCGCTTTTTACAAGCGCATGTAGAGCCTTTATCAGCGCCCCCCTCTAGATGCGCTTTATAAGCGTATGTAGAGGCCAAAATAAACGCATGTCAATGGGGTAATCTGTGGTAGTGTTTTACTACAAGGATTATTATTATTCAACGCCTACACGGTTTGGAATAATTTTAATTAGGTTGTAGAGATAAGGCCAACACATTAGAAAATTCTTAGAGAGAATTGATTCACAATGACATAAGTAAATAGTATATTGCATTTAATGCTATCCAAAATCTTGCTTCATTTCTTGAACCTAATTACTTGCGCTAAAGTATATGCACTGCAACTTAATACTATTAATTTTTAGATTAACCAAAATGAATCGGAAACAAACCATATAAAAAATCAAATCCTAACTTAACACTTTTAAAATGGGAAAATGACAAAAAAATAGACACTTGAATTTGAGTTGGACAAAATGGGGTCTCCAATTCCAACTTGGACAAATAAGGAAAAGTCCTCAATTTGTCCTAAATGAAATTTGTGACTTTTGTCAAAAAAGTAGTTAATAGGATACTTGGGTAGTTAATTGCGATACATGAGTAATTAATCGTTAACTAGTCAAGTATCGCAATTAACTACCCACGTATCTCTATTAACTACCATTTTCATTAACTAGTCAAGTATCGCAATTAACTACTCATTGTATTGGTATTAACTACCTTTTTGACACAAAGTCACAAATTTCATTTAGGACAAATTGGGGACTGTCCCTTATTTGTCCAAGTTGGAATTGGAGACCTCATTTTGTCCAACTCAAATTCAAGTCATTTCCCCTTTTTAAATTAACATTTTTCAATTTTTTTTCTTATCAGGATAGCAAGATCAACTATTTTTCAGATTTTAACAAACCCAACAAACAATAGTGACTTTTCTAGATTTTTATTGTTATCTCTTTTAGCACTTATACAACAATTTTCAAACATAGTTCATGTTTATATTACAATACGGAGAGACAATTATAAACTACAATCAGTTTTTTTTTCTCCTTGTGATACTTTAATTATTACTAGAAACTACAAATATTGAAATAGTTTCTGTATAATCTATGAAGATTTTAGCATGGACTAGAAATCACCCAAAATATGTGATAGTGAATAGAGAAGGGAGTACAAGAGTGGAACGGCACATAGAGGAGTAGAACTAGGAGGGAATTTAAATATGTGATAGTGTAGGGTTTCTAATATTGGGCTTTGCACATTTGGGCCTCCTTTCAACAACTTAAAAATTCAAACATTTTTCTTTTGACGAAGAAAACATACATTTTAGTTACATATCTTTTAATTCTAATAAATTCTTTTGTTCTACTAATCGTTTATTTTCTTTTTAAGTTTTAAAACAAATTTATTATTTCTTTGGTACCTATTATAAAATAAAATTATAACTGTCTCAAAGACAATTCATTTTTTAACTGCCTAAACAATAAGGGATGTTACACCTGACGTGAAGCATGTTGAGAGGCATGTTAGATAAACATCAATATGATGTATAACGAGTCAACAACAATAAAGAAAACAAATCCGATATGAAGCAACAAAAATTTATAAAACAATGCATGACCACAACAATAAAATTATTAATCTGATACAGCCAACAAGAATAAAGCTACCATTTTTACAATCATCCAAAATTAAATTAAACAACAGAATCATATCAAAGTAAAGTCACCACCCATAAAAAAAGTATCAAAGTAGCACAACAAGAGAAAGGAAACATCTAGAGTTGGTGATGAAAAAGTGATAACACATGAGAATCAAGGAAGCCCTACTGAGAGTAAATGGAAAAAACCGTTAGATACATAAATGTGTATCATGTATTTCATGAACATCACTTTTATATGTTAGGTTATAGCACTAAACTATGGACCTAAACTAAATTATGCAACTAAATATAAAACCCCCCAAAATATTGCATTTGCATTCATATATTTCTCGAAGTTATACTTGTGTATCATGAAGGTATGCATCCACAAAATTTACATACTTAGCCATAATGCATGGTCGTCTGTGATGTTGCTTTTATTTTGGAGCTTTAGCTTCCTTCAGTGTGCAACGGGTTTGATAGATCGACAGGCTGCGTAAGAATATGAATATGCAGGCTGATTATTGAATTGTATGGAAATAGTTCTAAAGTTGTTTCACCACTCAAATAATCTAGACTTGACCACATTTTAATTTCATCCTTGTGTAAGTGTATTTTCTAAACATGTCAGAGGATAAAACCATCATAGAATGTATATTATTTTTATTCTTGTTATGGTTTATTACCCGTCTCATGTTTTTTTATTAATTAATTACAGAAATTTGACCAAATAAGATGTGTAGCAAAGGATTTGGTGACAATTATGGGCATAAGTGCATAATATATAAAATCAATTTATTCAAATGACAAGTCACGGTTGACCTATGTTTTCAACAAGAACAATATTAAATGAAAAGTCACACAAAAGGGGATCAATCACCTAGAAGAAAAGAAAACAAGAAAAAATTCAAAGCAACAAAGATCCTAAATAACAAGAGAAAGCGTGAGAGAGAGAACTTGATAATTCATTCACAGTGTTTCGTAGTAGAGACATGGGCAATGACTCAATTTTGTCTTTCAAGTAACCACTCTGGACTATTGAACACCCTAATTTAATAACGGGTACAATTTTATCCTTGAAGTATACAAAGTATCCAATTTTACCCTCTGACGAATATAATGTTGACACGTGGAATGTATTGTTGACACGTGAACGACACATGTCAACATTACATTCGCTAAAGGATAAAATTGGACCACTTTGTTACTTAAAGGTAAAATTGTACCCGATGTTTGTTTAGGGTGCCCAGTGGTCCAGGGTGATTACTTGAAGAGCAAAATAGGGTCATTGCCTTAGAGACATCCTCATGTTTTCTCACCTTGCAAGGTCTTTGAGGGCTTTCTAAGCCCACTATTTTCATCCTTAGCCCTTAAATCCTAATTGATGAAGGAGTGCTCTTTAGTTTATTTTAGTAGTATCTTGTAATCTGTTTACAATGCGATAGCTGTATAAAACCAGATTTGTTGGCATTACTCCATTCTTGAATCGGGGTTACTTTTTCATCTTTTTTGTATTAAAAAATTGGAAGTTCTTATATTTCCATAATGATGTAATCCAAACCAGATCAAAAGAGGATGGGAGATAGAGAATAACTAGTTAATTTAAAACTAACCCTTTCAGATATGAAAATTGTAAACAAGGAAAGCTTAGTCTCTTTATATACATGTCGATTCTTAGCTATCCACTCTGACAAATGAAATAAACTAGAGACTAAAAATTTGTAGATAAGCTGCCACTTTTGCCATAAACTATACAAAACTTGTTGAAATGAGAAAAAAAGAAGAACATATCACCACTCAACTATTAGAATTTGAAGTTGTAGACTTGCTGGCCAAATTAGAATCTGGTGGAGGTGGAAGTATATCATTCTTGAGCAACCCAATATCATCATTTGTAGAAATATCCATCACCTCTGGCTCACTCTTGTGCTTCCCACCACTCTCTATTTCCCGTAGTGTCTCCACCACTTCCTTCATGGAAGGCCTATCATCCTTAATACTCTGTAAACACTGAAATGCCAGCTCAGCCACCGCGTTAATCATCTTCCTCGCATTTGAATCTGACTCAAATCCGAGTGTTGGATCCACCAACTCATGCAATGTCCCGTGTTGAATTTTATTGATCGCCATGGTAGACAGATTGATCTCATGTCGATGTCTCGTGATGTCCACAGCTGGCAATGAAGATATAAGCTCAATCAGCACCACACCAAAGCTATAAACATCACTTTTATATGTTAGGTTATAGCATTCATGGTATTCTGGGTCAACGTAGCCTGGTGTTCCTTGAGGAGCTGTGGAAATGTGAGTGACATGGTCTGGAAAAAAACGGGACAGTCCAAAGTCTGCAACTTTGACAACAAAATGGTTGTCTAGAAGGATGTTGTCAGTTTTGACATCTCTATGGATGATGTCTGAGGCATGAAGGTATGCTAAAGCAGTTGCAGTGTCAATGGCTATATTCATTCTTATATTCCAAGGCAGTGAGCCTGGCTTCACTCTATCGCCATGAAGATGATTCGCAACTGTTCCATTGGGAATGTACTCATATACAAGTAGGAGTTCGCGACTGTGCCGAGAAGTGCAACCATAGAGAGACACAAGGTTTATATGACGCAAGCGTGTAAGGATTTGAACTTCGTTGATAAATTGTTCTACTCTCTTGTAATTGTTCTCGTATAGTCGCTTCACTGCAACTTGACGACCATCTTTAAGTTTGCCTAGACAAGATGATGATACATCATAAGATTTAGGAAAAAGTAATGAAATGTTCGGATTTTGGAGGGAATAAATGTGCATAGTATTTACCATAGTAGACTGTTCCAAAACCTCCATCTCCAAGTTCCCTGGCTTCATGGAAATTGTTAGTGGCCTCTTCAAGTTCAGTGTATGTGAATAAGGGTACTCCAAAATATTTACTTGCATTGATCTCAATGTCCACCAACTTGGATGAAAGAATGGAAGCAGTACGTGTATGTATGTATGACTTGGCATAACCAGTCTTCTTTCGTCTTAGAAAGAAGTAGAAAAGGGTAACCATGACCAGCGCAACGACCGTACCAGTAACAACGCCTTGAAAGGAGAATAATTGCTCTAAGTTAACATATTTATCAAAGAAATATTATAATGAAACACAAGCTTAATTAAGAAAAAAAAATCATACCTATAATGACTTTTTTTGCTTTACTTGAAAGTCCTCCTGTTCCGGCATAATACACAAATAAAGTAGAATGGGGTTAAAAATTTTCTAGAATCAGTATATAAAGTAGGAGCAGAACAAAGGATACATATATTAATAGTCATCCGATTCAGGCATGGAAAATATGAAATGCAGATGAATGCATTAGCATTAATTACCACTAACTATAGGAGCAGAATCTATATTTTAAACTACAGTCTCCAACTCTTATCACACAGTACTAAAAAAGGTTTAGGTGAAATTCATCTCAAAGTAAAGTCCATCTATGAAATATCAATCCTAACTTGCACACAAGTTAAGTTCAATTTTGATTGCAAACAATATTAATTATGTTACAATATAAGTAAGGAGACTCCATCTGATGCAGTTGTAGTTAGATTATGCAGAAAAGAAACATTAGGAGTGATACAACCTTTATATTTACTTAGTAATGGTGGCATCATAATGAAAGCAGAGGTCAACACGCAAAACTCCCAACTAAGTTACATATGGTGGAATATAAGGAAGAAATGCTAAACTAGAAACATGGTGGCAATCCATGACTTGCAAGTCAATACAACGACTTTGGTGACATCTAAAATATACAAAATACCCTCAAGGTTAAGTAGTTTCCACACCAATGATTAATTGCTCTCATTCAGTAATCTTGCCTCTTCATTTCATTTTCTTAACTTGTGATAGGCGACTTTAAGCTATATTATTGACGATGACCCTAGGCTTATAAATGGTTGTTGGATGGAGGAATTTTGGTGGGCAAGAGAGTTCAAGTTGACTAGGATTTTTTTTTTTGTTACAATTTGACTTGGATATTTATTAAGAAAATTTTGTCCAAAATTGATACACAACACCGTCAAGGAATATAATGTCATTTGACTGGTTAACAAAATGGTTAACCAAGCTCAAGTTTGGTTAACAATATAAAGTCACAAGTAAGCATTCAAGCTCAAGTTTGAATGGTTAACAAAATGGTTAGAAATGTAGCACTAAAGGAAAACACTCGGAAGAAATGAGAATAGAAGAGTTCAGAAAATAAAAGCCAAGTTCATCCTGGCACGTAAACTTCATAAGGGAAACGTTATTACTTCCTTCAACCATTCAAAGACACAAGGCCTTTCAGCTCATGGTTTAATCCCACTTGAATTCATATAATCATGTTAATTTAAATTTATATAACATCACATGATTTATAACTAGAAAAATGGAAAATGAAAATATTAGAAGTGTCCAATTTGCATCACTATTATATTTCATCTATTACTAAATATAAGACCTATTTGGGGAAGTGGTTTTATTCCTAAATATATGACTTCTTTCTATTTGTATTCAAATTTTCCTAAATTATCCCTAATGATACTTTCCTATAATAACTAAGTAAGAGATGAATGGTAGGAATAAAGAAGTGTGTAACTGTATAGGTTAACTCACCAATATGTCATGTGATTTCAACTAATTTAAGTAACGACTTTAATATTATCAAATTAGATAAATAGCTCTTATATTTAAGAATAGAGGGATTGATATCTAAAAGTTGTTAATTCATAATTTCAAACAAATTATTCATATATATATATATATATCACAGCTATATTAATTCTCACTTCATCCAGAAAAACATAATTTTTTTTAAAAAAATAAGGTTTGTATTATTTGTTTATAAAAAAAATCTGTTTTAATTTTTATAAATTTATTGAATGCACAAAGTGCACAACAACTATGCCATCCGGGAAAGTTCGACCATTTCCCGGGTGAAAGAAAATGAACCAGGAGTGAAAATAGCTGATGGGGTTATGAAACCTGGTGTTCCCAAACAAAAGTTAGGAGGGTTTAAACTTTATCACAAGAGAATATGGGATTGAAAACTGTGACATAATTAAAAGATCTATAATTAGGAGGGTTAGGGCCTATTTGGTTTGAGGGTAGGGAAGGGGAGGGAAAATGAGCCCCTCCCCTTGCATGGTTTGAAAAATTGGAGGGGAGGGATCCTAAAATATTCCCTCCCTTTCCCTTTCATTCCCTTATTTTGGCTCCCTCCAAATTGGGGGGTTTTGAAGGGAGGCCAAAATTTAAGACCAATCTATCCTCATGATATTTTTGTATTTCCATCAAATGCCCTCACTTCAAACAAATTAAAGTGCTTGACCAAAATAAACAATCATCACTCCTTCTCTCCCCCCTGTTTGCTCAATACTTAGAAGGAGTCTTCAGCCAAAAATAAAAAAATACTTAGAAGGAGTCGGAGGGAATTTGTGCACATGCTACAGGGAAGCTTCACAAGTTTTGTTTTCCGTTGTAGTAAACTTACAAATACTTTTCAAGTTACACAGTGAAAGAAGAGAGTGACCCTCTTCTATGACTGCCCCCCAACTATTCAAATGGGGGGATGAAAATCCCATGCCTTCCTCCTACAATAATCTCTAATACAAATCCTTCTATCTTTGCCGTCTAAAAAACATTTCATCATTTTTGTGTACATTATGTATACCAAAACTCTTTTTTGGCCAGGGTATACCAAAACTACTTTACTTCCTTTATTATAACTTAAGGGAGTTACTATTTAAATATAATCATTAATTGAAAAGTTATTTTTAAGAATTGACTTCCCTAAACGTGCAACCTAAGATTTCTTTTACCCGTTCAAAGGTTTGCAAGTTTGATTATAACTTAACAATGTTTTTTTCGTACTATTAATATCTTACATTAATTATGTCATTGAAGTATAATATGTACATAGATTATTAGTTAATCAAAACTCAACTGGCAACTAAGTTAGATACTTCAGCAGACAAGTCATTGAAGCTAATAGGGTTACAAGCCTTCGATTTGCTTTACCATACCATCATAGATTGGGTATTTTATTTGACTAACTTTTAATCATGTCATGACTTTTCAACAACCAAATATTCCTAATGAACAAGCGGAAAGTCTTAATTAACAAAATATACGTGATGAACTGAAATAAAATGTACAAGAACCTAACTTTCTAAATTTGAATCATGAGTGCCTTGTAGACTCTTCTAAATGACATCCTCTGCTCTTGTTCATGGAGAGTGCTCCCTATTCGAAACTAACAAGGGGTTTCTCTAAAGTGATTGCTAAACCAGTACGAGGTAACAAACCCAATAAAATGTCACAAGAAAAGAACCTTGACTTGCATGTGGCAGGTCAATTAAAACTGCCTAATAGAATAAACAGATAAGGAGTTACTATTCAAAAGCATTTACATCAGGATAAAATCCCAGCTGTAAAGTATTGACTTTCCCAAACGTGTGATTTTACGCTCCTAGCCCTTTAGTCTGGATTAGGAAGTTGTAATTACGCGTCGGATTATTAGGTAATGTATAACCAAAAAAAGGTTTGCAGTCTTGATTATATATTGTTTTGTTACAAATAATGATAACTATTCAAATTGGTTGTTAAATTAATCTACGTCATTGTTTTATTTGAACTTTCTATGACCTAGAAAAGTTTGATTGCTAGTAAATAAAAACCCAAATGGCAATTAAGTTGGGCATTCAGCTGACCAAGCATAGGAGGGTTACAAGCCTTTGGTATGCTTAACCATATACAAGTTTTGTCCACTTTTCTACTACTTATCTTAAATATAAAACATATATGGGGGTTGAGTTTGGTTTAAATGTAAGATTTTTTTTTCTCTTGTTTCTCCAAATTACCATCTCTATTGATGATTTTAATACTAAATAAATAAGAGAGGGGGACCATGAGAATAAAGATAGATAATTACGGTGTTTTGGTGTATTATGTGATTTTAAGAATTAGGTCTCAATTAAGAATTAGAGGATGTACCAAATGTTCCTAATGAACAATTTGGAGAGTCTTAATTAGCAAACTATATGTAAATGAACTAAAATAAAATGCATAAGAATTTAACTAAGAATAAATCATCAGTGCCTTAGAGAGTCTACAAAAATTTTCAAAAACAAATAAATTTTTTGGGACAAAAATACATTAATAATTTAGAAAGAAACTCTATTAATTTTCACAGCTAGCTACCAAAAGAGAAACTGTTTTTGCAATAGTTTAAATATTGTTCTAATTGTTTTATAAAATGGAAAAAAAAACACTTCCTCCATCTTTAATATAAGACATATTGAGATGGTTCATGTTGATTCTACATATTTAGTTTAATTTTAATTTTGTCTCTTTTTTCAAATTATCTTTTATGCTCGATCATACTCATTGAACAATAATAAAATAAAACATTTCAAAATAGAAAAGGGAGGACATTGAGAGAGGGAGTTTTAGGAATAAAGATGTCGTCTAATTAGTTCAACAAACATGCTTAATCTAATACAATCAAATTATGTGCCACACCATTCATTCCTAAATGTAGAGCCTACTAAACTTTTGTAGTGAATCCAAAGAAATATATCGATTATTTATAAATTGATTTTCTTGAATTTTGTCTAAACTAATTAGTTGACTTATAAGCTACATATGAAATAATAATAAAAATATTATGTTATATTTAAGTGGCTTATCTAGTTTTCTTTATTTATCTAAAAAATAATCAATTGAATCTTATATTTAGTACTGGAGAAATTATATTTTAAACAAGTGCTCTATATATTCCTAAATACCATATTCGAGAAAGTGAAGAGTTAGATGAAGGGTAAAAATAAAACTAGGTCTCAAAAATAAAACTAGGTGGTTATAATATTTTAGTAATATAACATGATTTAAACTTAATTTAACAATATCATTAATTTACTCCATTAGGTAGAAGTATCTTATACTACAAAGGCAGTATTATTTTAGCCCAAATGCCAGAAAAGCAGAGCCATTCTCAGGTGAAGGATCATTATATAGGAAGACCGTACCTCAAGAAGAAGAAAGGAAGGTGAAAATAGTTGATGGAGTTATGAAACTTGAAGTTGTTAAACAAAAGTACATGGGTTCCACCACAATTCCGGGGTTCTAATTATCACTTGCAATTACTATAAGGCAACCAAAAATACATCTATAAAACTGGTAGAGTACAGACTATCTACTATGCAATAATCAAAGCACAAACGCTGCATAGTAATGAATAGAAAATCTTGAGATTATTAGAGAGAGAGAGAAAGGGAGAGAGAAGCATGTGAAGAGGTGCATACCGGGGGAATCAGAAGGATAAGGAGCATCAGAAGGGTGGGAAGAATTAGGACAGTGAAGAGGATAGTGTTTATCAAAACAATAGCAGATAAAGGGAGATGTGTCATTAGACCCACATCTTCCATCAGATTCCCAGCATGCTGCACAAAACTCATCAAGCTCATACTGCACAACAAACCCTTCACGCAAAGCATCTTCAAGGTCTTGGGAATTATCTTGAGGATTCCAATAAGTTTGAGTTGAAACTGGCACCTCAAAATAATGTGTACAATTCTTAATAAAAGGTTCAGAAAAACGTGGCTCAAGCAAGACTTCCGAATAGAAAGCATATATATTAGGATTGACATTTTTGGCTGTCCCAGGCAGGCATGTGAATTTGAATTGATGACTTGAATGGCCTGGATTATCAAATGGGCAGCCATAGAATAAGGTCACGTTCTTCACAGATGGCTTGTCATAATGGAATATACTGTGCCCTATACTCACAGGAGTCTTTGTGAAGTTTGAAGAACAGTTGTTACACAAAGTCACTTAGCCAAAGTGTCATCTTGGAGCTAATGGGTCAATGTGTGTGACATTGAAAGTATGTGAATCGATTTGGATGGAAGGGTAATAATCTTCCCCATGTTGGGGACACTTGAGTTTGAACGCAGGGGATCTTCCACAGTAACTAGGACGGCCTATTTCGTCAGACCAAAAAGGGTATTCGATTTTTCCTACCTTTCCACACAAGGATGGTCTGCACTGCCTGAATTCCTTATCTGGCTGGAGAGAGATACAGAGGGAGATAAGAAAGAAGAAGGAAATGGTTATGAGGAGAAGCATATAGGTTTCCATTGATATCACACCATCTCTTGGCTTGGTTATCTAAAGTTCTAATGTTTATCATTCATAGCTTTTGGGTCAATGAAAACTTTGACTTGACAATGAGAGGCTGCAAAGGAAGCCCTTATCATGCATTTTTTTCCCATTGATTTTTCAACAAACTTAAATACCTCTATCCTAAATACCAAAATTCTTCCTCTACCTGTCACATTTCACAGTGAATGAGAAGTGGGAGTTGACTATTCAATGCGTCTTCCACACGACCCCAAGTAAAAACGTTTATCATTCATACCATTCATTTTTGTCTTACAAATTATGTAATCCAATACTATTGTTAATTGTTTTTTCATAGTTTAGGGAGTTACATATTAAGTATAATCAAATCATGGGAAATTTCCTGTATTGTAACCAAAAAAAATCATGGCAAATTTCCAAATGTGTGATTTTATCTTCCTATTTTCAGCTACAAGCCTTTAGTTTGCTTCACCATACCATTATGGATTGGGTACTTTATTTGACTAAGAACTTTTAATCATGTCATGACTTTTCAGCTATCAAATATTTCAAATGAACATGCTGAAGAGTCTTAATCAACAGGGTATAAATTAATGAACTAAAATAAAATACACTAAGTCCTAACTCCCTAAGTGCCTTAGAGAGTCTTACTTAATGACATACTATGCCATCGTTCATGGGATAATAGAAGTCTATGACAAGAATAAAACACTGATTTACATGTGGCAGATCAATCAAAAGAGCCTAATAGAAGAAATAAGGAAAGAAGACATACTTGCAAAAGTAGAACACATCAAGCCATAAGGTCCATCTGGACAATAACAATAAAATTGAGAGTCATCATCTTCTTTAGTCCCACAAACTCCTCCAGATTCCTTACATTTTATGCAGTCAACCTTATCTGCTGTATACTGCACACTAAACCCTTTACCCAAAACATAACTAAGCGACTCAATTTGACCAAAAGGGTCCATAGTAACACCATATGTAATTGGCAAATGAACTTGAACCCCACATTGTCTAACTACTTCTGTGAATTGAGGCAAAAGATGTTGATGAATAAAGAAAGCATGCTTTTTCGTATCATCCCTACAAGTGAAGTTGTTACGGCCAATGGAAAAATCAGGGGCACAATCATAGAATATGGTCATGTTCACATCTGTTGACATGAGAGAAAAGAGAGAGGGGTCCAAAGAAGTGTTGGTGAAACTGAAAGAACAATTGTCATAGTTTTGGATCATGTCAGCACTTGCTATTTTGGCTATGAATCTAGAGGGATCATAATCAATCAAGGTGAAGTTTTGAAAGGCCATTTGAAAGGATGTTACGTCAAAATCAAAGCATGTGACTTCAAAACCACGTCTGCCACAATAATGGGGTCGGTTTCCTCCCCAAAAAGGGTATGATATTATCAAATTTCCACAGCTGAACTGTTTGCTGCATGTTATGTATTTACTATCATGTTTCTGACTAAGAGATTGTGGTGGCAAAGTCAAGAGGTAGAAGAAGAAGAAGATGATGATGAGGAAGAGTGTTGAGTTTTGGTTTTCCATTACCATTTCTTGTGAACTAAGTCACAAGAAAACAGAGAAGATGAAAGAGGTAGAAGCCTATGTAGTTTTGTTTTGGTTGTCAAAAACGAAGTATTGCCACAGAAAAAGCTTTCATAAACGTACTTTGAAGGTACTAAAATGTTGAGAGATGTTAAATACTTAATAAACATGTAAAACAAACAGAGTAAAAAGGCTAACTACATTGCTCAATTAACGTATTTTTTCCATATGAATAACTTAGTATATTTTCTGGCCAGTAATGACAAATCATACATGAGATCACAAATCTTGTCTTCTTTTATATCTTACAGATACAAAGGCATGCTATGTTCTTATACTGTTAGTTAATTTTCTCACGCACTCGTGAATTATCAGTTTAAAGATTTTAACAAATTCTTTAGTGAAATCTAGTAATTGTTAGCTTTGTGATCAGATTTGATTTAATGAATGAATTGAAGCTTCAAATATAAGTAAGAACTCCATCTTACATATGTAGCGTTGATACATAATTGCAGGATTTTAATTCTGTATATGCAAATTAGTCCTTTTTAGCTAATTAGTTTGTTTCCCATTTCGCCAGACATGTTTTATTATTTGAAGATTATAAGATTTATAGTTTATAACTATAATTATAATTCTGATGATTTAAAAATAAACTTCAGGTGAAGGATATGCCTTTTGAAGTTTTTTTTTTCTTTTGCGACATTTTAAAGGCGCATTGGTGTATTAGTACAGTTCAAAACATGTTTGTGACAAATCATCTTACCACAATACTCTATTTGCACATTTACCTCTTTTTTTTATATTTCCAATGTTGTTCATAAGAATTAGTTAAGTTCTTTCTTCTTATATGTCAGATCAGCTTTTATATACACACATATATAATATTTTATAAATAAATAATTTATTTCTTAGTTTTTATATAGGGATCATCGGCTCATCGCCTTTAAACGAAATCAATGGCAAGAGACAAAGAGGCTTTTGTTTCTAGTTAATCCAAGTTAGTGTTTCTAGTTTCTACTGATACTTTAATTTGCTAAACTCAAACAGCAACCATTGCGAAAAATAGAAGGGAAGAAAATATGAATTAATGTTCAAAATAATTGAAATTTGTAAGTCTTAAATCTACTTACATTATTATTAACACTTGAAAAAACAACATTGACAAATTATTGGTGCTTGATATTAATTGGCTTCCTTAAGAATACAATGCAATTCTTCTTAAAAAAATTAATATCTCCATGGTTCGAAATCTTTTGACCAAGAAAAGGTTTAACTAGACAATGCAAGTTTAACTTGCTTTGTGTTATGGCCAATTTGAGCTGGCTAGCTCGAATAACTCAACTTAATTAAAATATTACTTAACTCTAAAATCTAGCAAATTTCAATAAGCTAATCAATTATGTCCTATCTAAATCATCATCTCTACTTACAAACACACAGACGTAACAACAACTCGATGAAGACTTTATAAAGTTGATATTTTGATGAAACCTAAGCTGAAGTGTGGTGTCCAACAAGATATTTAGCACATAGGCCTCTTGTTTTATTCTTTTATTTTTTTTTTTACTCATTTTTCCTAAATGTCCTACTCTGCATATTAATATATGCAAAACCAACCCATTCAATTAATTCATGAAAGGGAAAAACTACCTAACCAGTTTAATTAAGAAAAACCAATCACTACCATCCAACAACCTAACACCTTAAACTAGAAGCTATTAAGAAGAAGAAAACATACTCTGTCCTGTGAACATAGCTTCTGGTGAAGGTGCCCTTACTGGATCATCAGAAAAACAAAATCCATTTTGACCAAAACTTTGATTGCGACAGAAACATGTGAAACCACCATCACTAACATTGTACCCACATTTTCCACCTGAATTTTTGCAATCTTCACACTGGCCTTGTTCTATCAATTTCCATTCAACATCAAAACCTTTACCTATAACATCAACAGGATCAATGGCATCCTCCATGAATATCCTAGCTGCCTCCCCAAGAACAGGAACTTTCATACTAATACCACATCCCAAAGCACTTTGGTTGAACCATTTATCACCGAACATAAAAAAATATGCTTGGCGAGTATGTCCAGATATGGAGCAATTAAATTTCATAACAGTTGATATATTTAAAGAAGGAAAAACATCCGGGTAATTTATAGAACCACAGTCATATAAGATGGTGGAGTTTACATCATTGGAAGTGTAGTTGAAGAAAGCATAGTCCAACGTGATGTTGTCGAATTGGTTCGTACATTTGGTGCCCAAAAAGTCCGTCCTAGCTATTGTAAGTGTTTTTGTGTCTGAGTTGACATCCATGATATGAAAATTTTGAGACCCGATTTTGATGGTAGCATTGTCTTCTTTACATTCAAGCTTGAACTTTGGATGCCCGCAAAAGTCAAGCGTTGAGTCAAACCAGAAAGGGTAACTTAAGTTGGTGTTAATGTTTCCACATCTAAAGGGCTCGCAAGCTGAGAATTTGTCATCAGCAATGGTGAAATAATACGGTGGGAAGCAGAGAATGAAGAAGAGAAAGGTGTTGAGGAAGACAAGTTGAGGATGAAGAACACAAAGAAAACCCATTGTAATGTGTCTGTTTATTTTGGAATAGGTTTATAGCTATCATGGGGATATAATTAAATCGTAGTCAAACTAGAAAACTTTTCAAGTAATTGACCAAATTTGGCTCAACTTAGATGGATTTGACTTTTTGAAGGACATTTGAATTATTGGAGCCGTCTCATGGTTCACAAGCTTCAAACATATTGATCTTTATTTAGATTAATATGCAGGAAGATTATGACATAAAAAATGTGCAACCTGAGACCATTCTAAACCAAAGACTAGACTTTTATATAACATAATCTGGGTCTGACCAAATAAAAGGAGAAGAAGATTGGGGCAGATGTGTAGAGAAATGAAGGATTCTTTCTTTTGCTAAATCATTTTCCATGTAAACTATGGTGTTGTTTGTAGTGTACACTATATAGATATTTTTAAAACAAAAGGAATTTCGACAAAAGTCCCCATCCTAGGTTATTCCAGAAAAATTAACCACATATATAATATTTGTTGTCATATGGTCAAAAGTCCCGGCATCCCATGGATTTTTCTTTATTCCTCATAAAGAAAAATACATTTGTTAGTTTATAATGTCGAATAATATAAAATATGGCTCACCTGTCACTAACAATTTCTTGTCTTGGGTGTTTTTTCCCTTTGAATTAGGTTTTGGATTAGGCTATCGTGTGTGTTTGGTTAAAGAGTCATCCAAATTGTGCTCAATAGTTGTGGGATTCACATAGTTTTGTCAAAGATTGGGCTCCTCTTACCGGCGTTTGTTTTTATGATTCAAATTAGTTTGGATTTACCAAACAAAGTTAGTCTAATTGGTAGAGAGGTTGGTTAATATCTTAAGATTGTGAATTTGAATTTCAGCCATGGGAAAACCTTAATAGTGAGTGATTGATAAGTTGTCCTTCGATTTGGAGATCTTTACCGCCTCTATTAATTCTTGAACCCAATTCACTTGAACTTTTTTAATATGAAAGAAGGTTTGGGATCAAGATGTAAGAATTTAATTCTTAAGTATAATTCTTTTTTTCCGATGAATTTATCTTTTTTCGATGAATTCTTAAGTATAATTCTAACAATTAACAGGAGTTGAATTAGTTTGTAAAGTGATAACTCATAATTCAAAAATTGATTTAAATGTCACCAATGCAAGGGCTTTATGTATGAGTAATTTCAAGCAGTTTTGTGACATGTTTAGTTATGACATTATGCTGTTATACAATATACTTCTTTTCTTCTTAAATATAAGATCCTATTGACTTTTTTGAGGGATTAAAGAAGATAAATAAGTCACTTAATCATAACCTATTGTTTGTTATATAGTATTAAATTATATGTAATTCATGAGTCAAATAAACTTGGTTGGAGAAAAAATTTAGACAATAGAAATAACTTATTTAGTTTATTTCCTATGTATAAAAAAAAGAAATAACTTATTTAAATTATTACAATTTTGTAATAAGTCAATTAAGTCATACACTTAGAATGAACTTATATCTAACCTGGCGAGTTGGCGTGAGTGGTAAGTACTCTCGTCCCTTAAACAAGTGGTTGGGGGTTCGATCCCCAGCCCTTGCGAATGGAGCAAATTCACAGGCCAGTTGTCTACCCCCTACATGGGACTTCAGAACAGCTAAGGATTAGTCCCACTTGACACGCGGGTGGGATACCCTTGAGAAATCAAAAAATCAAAAAAAAGAATGAACTTATATCTAAACAATAAAAAAACACAATGTTGCTATATAAAAGGATAAAGTAAGGAATTTATCATTGTTGAATTGAATATGCATGTTTGCCTCATTTTCAAACTTTAATGTAATACAAGAATATGAGATTCAAATCAGTTTAGGCAACTTAGTTTTAGTGCTTGTTTGGATACATTTCCAAAAGCTATTCTGACTCCTAAACCTAGGTTTCACACAAAGATATCTAAACACTCAATTTTTTTGGATAAGCTATTTTGAGAAGAAAAGCTAGTTTGAGTTTCCAAAAGTTATTTTGAGAAAAACTACATTTTTCCCCTTTTCCCGCTGAAAGTTTCGATCTCTCATTTAGGAAAAACACTTATTTCAAATAAAAGAAACATGAAAAGCTATTCATTCTAATTATTTTTCAGAAAAGTTATATTCTACTCAAAAGTTATTCTTAAAAGTTATTCTCAAAAAGTTTAATCCAAACACTCTCATTTTATCAAAAACTATTTTTCAGAAAATTTATTCTACTCAAAAGCTATTCTCCAAAAGCTATTTTCCCAGAAGCTATTCTCAGAAGCTGAATCCAAACAGACCCTTAATTTTATAGAGTGACAGCCCTCTTGTATGTAATAAAAAAACAGAAACTGATTTCATCACGTCAAATAAGAAAATAAACAAATTGATAGCAAAATTAATCGCAATTTTTTAGTTTTAGTAACTAAACACAAAATCCATTTAGGTCAAAATATTACGGATTAATCTTTCATTATAAACCAACTATCTTTTAATCAGCATAAACCATCAAAATTTGTTAACTCATCATTAAATCTAACTTCAAATTAAATTAAAATATTTTCCATCTTTATCCATTTAAAAGATTGTGATTTGAAAACAATTGGTGTAGGAAAGGGACTTGGATGAAATTATTAAATAACTGTTATTTACTCTTAGTGACTTATATTATGGATTAATGACATCTTCTAAAAGACAGCGTCTACTTTTTGTTGGATGGAATGATTAGCTAAAGCACGCCAGTGGTTTTTCCCTTTAAATGCTACTATATTTTAATGCTTATGTTATACATATCCGTTTGTTATATAATTTTGATATTTGATCTGCAAACAATGTTCTCACACCTGGAAAAAGATAAGGCCATACAACCGAGGTTACTATAAACTCGATGAGCGGAGTAAAGAAAGTAGAGTACCAAGCAGATTTAGTGAAGGTGTTAAATTAAAGATTTTTTCTATTTTGTTATATTAATATAAAATATTCATATTTACTATAATTTGACATTGGGTTTGGCTCATAGTGTTTTTCTGTGATTGTGTATAAAATATAATTATCATTATCAATTAACGTTAAATGGTTACAAATATCGATTCCTGAATTCATATGTAGGACCCTAATATAATGTTTTGTTAAATATCGATTCAAATAATTACAAAGTGAACAAATAGGAGCAATGCTCGGTTAAAAAAGAAAAAAAGAAAATAAGAAATAGGAGCAAGGCCCTGATGATAACCCGAAATGAATTGGCCCAAACAATATGCAATTTCGCCAGTTCCAAGCAACTAGAGTGACATGCTACGTTTCTGAAACAGGAAGCAGGAGTGAGGCCCAAATAAATAACCCATACCAAAATGGAAGTTTTACTCTAGAACAAATTATATTATTTGATCAAAATAATAAATATTTTATTATTGACTGAAATAGGATCACCATTTGATTCTGTTCAAACCAGTATAATGTTTTCCCTTACTGATATTTTAATTTTTAACTAAGTACCAAAATTAATTGGGATTGTTTGTACCTTATTTCTGCCTATCCTAACACCAAAATGGGTAATTCTTTTTTGGGCGAAGGCCCAAAAATGATACATAACTATTGGTCAAGGAACAAAAATAATACATAACTATTCCAAGTACAAAAATGATGCCCAACTTTTACCATGTGATCAAAAATGATATTTTCACTAATATGACAATAATATTAGATATGAAATGTTCAAAATGCCCTTATAATTAAATAAACTTTTACTGTACGACGATTAATTCATAAGGGCATTTTAGACTTTTCATGTCTAATATTATTGTCATATAAGTGAAAATATCATTTTTGATCACATGGTAAAACACTCGATAAAAAAAAATCACATGGTAAAAGTTGTGTATCATTTTTATACCTTGAAATAGTTATATACTATTTTTGTTCCTTGGTCAATAGTCATGTAACATTTTTGGGTCTTTGCCCTTCTTTTTTTTATATAATTTAGAATGTGGATCTTATTATTCGTTTAGAATTAAAAATTATAAATCAATTTTTTTTTATTGGTTAATAGTTGGTTTGCATGTATAGGAACATCTGTTTGGGTTTGGGATTATTACTTGTGTGTGGGTCAAACATAACACAAGCATGACGTGTGAGATCCAAATATCGGTGAAAGGGGTTGCTAAATACTCATATATATGAAAGAATAAGGGAAAATTAATATGAAGTTCCTCACAAGGGACTTAATACTACAAAAGTCTCAAAAACTCTTTATATTAAAGTAGGGTCCCTAGGGACCTTACTTTCATATACTTCAAATGTCCAAAGACCAGATTGCCCATCCTCTCATTACAAAGAGTCTCTTGCTTCTCTCATTCATCTCTCTTTTTCATCTCTCTTGCCCTGCCCTCTTTCACTTGCCAGTTGCAACCAGACCACCTTCAAGCTCCTTCCTCTCATTTTATATAATAAATAGCAAAGCTCCTTCCTCTCTGCTTTGGGTGGACACCAATTCTGTGAGTGTTTGAGTTTGTCAGTTCATGGGAACTCATGTTGTTGTGGTGAATGTGCATATGCTGCACTACTGGAAATAAGGTCTTTCACGACCACAATATTGGGCTTTTCACGACCAGAAATAGGTGGTCGTGGAATCCCGCGTCGTAAAAAAGTGTGTTTTTCACGACCACATATTTGTGGTCGTGATAGGTGCATCCTCCCACTTTTGTCGCCACTCGGCTTCCACATAATCAGTCAACCAATCATACCCCCCACGGGACATGGTATGATTATACTCATTTTTAGCCCGGATCTCTTGTTGTTTTTTTCTTATATCCTATGTACCACAATAATAAAATATTAATAATGCAGGTACACAGATTAAAACTAAGTTATGAACTATACATGTATAGTAGATATACCTGAAATGCATCAGACTTCCGATATTTAACAAACTCCTTCCATTTCTCTGGTTCAATATTGGGATATGCTATACATGGATCCTCACCCATTTTAGACCCCCCGAATATGTAGTCCCTGGCCATGTTATATTTGAATTCACTAAACATTTTTGCAAGTCTCTTCCAAATGAACTCTTTGAAATCTTTGGTATCCGGCACATCCCAATATTTCTGCAATGAAAAAACAAATATGATTAGTCACCACAATATCTCACAAATATGGAGTTAAAATACGAATGGACATACCAATACATCCAACCAACATTGTTGCTTAACATCGCCATCAATGTGTTTCTACTCATTTATCGTGATGTCGAGTCTGTTTCTCGCCACTGTTCCAAGATAACTTGCAAATGGCTTTGCAGTTGGCCCTTTAGGCCTATTCTTTTCATTCAGTTCCAAATGGTTTTTCTTCTTATGCTCAACTGTCAGAGCAACTACTTTTGAAAGTTTGGTAGGCCCTCTTTTCTTCTTCTTCACAGGGGGTGGTGGGGCCTCCTCATAATGCTCTTGCTCGCGATCTGAGTCATTTTCTGCCATTAACCTGTGAAAGAGGAACAATTACATACATTAGCACAGAACAATTAATAATATTAGATAGATTATTAAATGAAAAACAATAACAATAATCAATCATTTTCTAACATTATGTGTTGTCGTCCCATATGTCCCATATACCCTCAGTATGATCATTCTTGACCGCACAGAAGTAATCATCATCATCATCATCATCTAACAAACTTCTTGTTGTTTTTCCTAATAATTGTATCTCATCATCATCACCATCATTTACTGTGAGAGCACAATCCATTTGATTTCTATTTTGCAAGGCAATGGAAAGCTTAACATTTGTAGGGTCTGATACATAAAACACTTGCTTCGCATGACTTGCTAGATAAATGGTTCATCCTTGTAGCCGACCCTATTAAGATCAACAGATATCATTCCGCTTTGGCGCTCAATCACAACTGCATTACTATGTACCTACTTACATTTAAATATGGGAACCTTGAAATGCGGTGCGTAGATGATTTTCCAAATTTCTTCAATAACCCCATAATATGTAGTTGTAGCCAATTTTGGGTTTTTGTCCCTAGAGCTAGAAAAATAGGTTGCCTCAGCTTCAACCATCACCCCGCTGTTTTGTGTGGTGCGCTTGCCATCAATGACCTTAGTAGAGAAAGAATACCCATTTATTTCATAACCACCCCATGAAAAACAATAAACTGGGGCTTCACAGCTAGCAACCTTACCGTGTCAGACACATCCTTTTGTTTTCGCGCATACTCCTCGAACCAACCAATAAATGACTTGTTATGTTCATTTGAAATCTGCATATCACTCTTCTTCGGGTTATTCTCTTTCAAAAGCCTTTTATGCTCAGCCAAATAAGGTTGCACTTCTTTCATGTTATTCAAGATGTATAGGTGTGCCTGTAACAACTCCACTCTCTCTACACCCTTTACTTTCATGCCCCGCACCCCTTTACCAGAAAGTTCATCTTCGTCCAGGTTGATTTCCTCGTCGTCAGGTTTTCTTAGGTATGGTTTGCAAAAGTCCATTGCCTCTTCAACAAGATATCTTTTAACAATCGAGGCCTCCGGGCGATATGGGTTAGAATGAAGGTCAGACGGCTATACTTCTTACACCCTGGAAACAAAGGTGTCTCAGCATCACCACGCACTTTATCGTACTCGTCTGACACAACAAACGACTCCGCTGCGATATCATTTATCATGTTGTCCATGCCAACATCACAAACATATTCATCATCATCATCATTATCATCCACCTCCGCTGCTTTTACATGTTCCACGGTAGTTCCCAATTCCCCATGCCAAATCCACTTCCTATATCGGCGATTGATCCCCTCACAAATAAGGTCATTCCTTATAGAGTCAAGGCTTTTGCGATCAACATTCACACACTTCACACAAGGGCACAGGTAATTTCCATTCTTACTCGCCACATTTCTTTTGGCAAATTCAATAAACTCTTCCACCCCCTTTTGATACTCTTCACTAGTTCGCAAAGCATCCATCCAAGCACGATCCATGGCTACAAGTTTTGGTTTCTTAACTTTTGAATATTACAAGAACAATCCACAATCCATACACTAGCTAGCAATTTGTAGCTCTCTAATCAAGTCCATATCAATCAGCATAACATTACTAATCAAACCAGTTTATGCCTAATTTTTCCAGATTTTAGAGAATGAAATAGGCCTACAAACCTCAACTAAATCACAAATTTTATATTGTTTAACATAATGAAAAACTTCTGAATAATACTTGTAAAAACTACTAATTACAGCTCTCAAATCAGCAAGACATAACATAATGAATGGATTGATAATTCTAAACCACAACCACCACTCAAAAGATCATACTTAATGTCTAATCAGAATACATAATCTAATCAGAATACTTAATGTTCAATAAACTTAATGTCTAATTAGAATACATAATCTAGACTCAAAAAGTAATTACAAATTCCACTTGCTACACTAGACCCATATAATTCAGCATATAACGTGACCAAACACATATGATTAAAAAGTCTCCATTCCCTACACATTATAGTGATATACCACAATCAAAATCTCATCTTTCTAATCGGACAATAACAGCGAACAACATGCTGAAAAAACAAAGTTGCAATTTAAAGACTAATAAGTAAAAGAGAGTCAAAGGGAAATGAAAAGTTTATATTGGTTAGAGAATCAACAGTTTTATCATAAGCACACACAAGAATGACTATTACACAAAATAAAGATTTGGAAGCAAATAAAAAAAAAATAATGACCTTACCTTCAGTGAGCGGTGGAGGAGTGTGAGAGAGGCGGCGGAGTGAAGAGAGAGGCGGCCGAGAATGAGAGAGGTGGCGGCGGAGTGAAGAGAGAGGCAGCCGAGAGTGAGAGAGGCGGCGACGGCGGGTAGAGGAATGAGAGGCGAGAGGAAGGAGAGGCGAAGATGAAGAAGAGAAAGAAGGCGGCGGCGGCGGAGGAATGGCGGAGGTTGAGCGCGATGATAGAGCGGAGAGTGAGAAGGCGGAGGAATGGCGGAGGTTGAGCGGTTGGCGAAGATGATAGAAAGTAGCCGGCGGAGGCGGCGAGGGTTGTGAGAAGGCTGCGGCGGCGGAGTGAAGAGTGTGAAGAGAGAAAGCAAGGGTTCTGGCGAAGTGAGTGAAGAAGGAGAAGTGTCAATGGGGAATAAAAAGTTGGAGGGAAATAAAAGGGGTTCTGGCGCCAATGGAGAAAAAACATTTCCCACTTTCCACGACCACGGTTTTGAATATGTGGTCGTGGAAGGGTCCCCTTCCACGACCACAATGTTTAAATTGTGGTAGTGGAAGGGGACCCTTCCACGACCACAATTGTAAGATTGTGGTCGTGGAAGGTCTACTTTCCACGACCACATGTGAAAGTGTGGTCGTGAAAAGGCTCCTCCTGAATAGTTATTTACATGTTATGCCACCGCGTTTTTTATCAACGACCAACATTGGTTTTTTACATGTTACTTATGGTCGTGAAAAGCCTATTTTCTAGTAGTTCTGATTTAGATGTTTTATAATGGGATTTATTGTCATTTCCCTTTGATTCATATATGGGATTTATTATATATAGTAACTTTCTTTTTCAGAAGGAAGATCCTAAGACAGTGGAGACTTAGCTTTGAAAGAAGAAATTGCAAGGCTAGAAAAGCGATTGTATACGTTTTTCAATGTGCTCTTTTCTTGTTTGATATATCATACTCATTTGTGCATTACTCATGCATATTAACTTATTATATTGCAAGCGGCTGTTGGGTAAAGACCTGGCTGAGTTGAATCTAGAAGAGCTGCACCAGCTTGAGCAGCAGCTTAATGAATCATTATTTTCTGTCAAGGAGAAGAAGGTGATTCTCATTTCGCTCTCTTCTCTTCCCTACCGTCTACTATTCTATTCCTTAGTCCTAGGTTTATTTTTGATCATAAACAACGATTAATTTGTTGGTAGAAGCAAATGTTTCTTCTTACAGTGGGTACAAAAGAATATATATGTGTTTTGTATGTTTTATTTGTAACGGAATTCTGTGAATCTAAGCACAAAATCATAGTGATGTGCATCTATCTTATTTATTTGTTTCAATGGTATTGTAATTCAAGGTGTTGGGGTCTTTTCTAGCAAACTTCTTTGCAAGAAGTTTTTAATTTTTCTGGTGAAGCTGAAGTGGAAGACTTCATGGTTATTTTAATTTTTGTTTTGTGTGAAAGTTGTTTTTGGTAGTTAAGATCACAATTCTGATGATTTCTTGCTCTTTAGTCTTTTGGGATATGATTGGTTGATTGTTTAGTTAGACGGCTTATTTTGGTTGCTGCTGTCTTAATATGCTTTGGTTGAACTTTTTTTAGGATTGAATTTATGAAGCCATCATTGAGGATTTTTAAGATGATTTCATTTATTATACAAAAGGTGAAGCTTTTTTATTCGAATTCTTCACTAAAATTTTTTACTGTGAAAATGGGGCAAAAGTCTATTGTTTACTTACAAAAAAAAATTGATACCTTTGAGTTTTTTTTGCTTCACGAGTTGCAAACTCCATGCCTTTCAATTTGAGGAAGACGGAGATAGCAATTGATGAGAAGAAGATGCCTCTAGTTCTAGTTCGCTTAGACTTCCCAACTGATTTTGAGCCCTAAAGCTTCTACTCTATTCCCTTCTGATTCGCAAAAGAAGATGAAAGATGCAGAACCTATTTCCTCTTCTAAATAAAAGAAGGGTAAACAAGTTTTTTTTTTCTTTTTTGAAATAATTAAAGTAAGGTCCCTAGGGACCCTAGTTTAATATAAAGTGTTTTTGGGACTTTTGTAATAGGGACTTTATATTAATTTTTCCAAAGAATAATGGATATTTAATTACTCTAATGATTTCTAAATATAAGACATATTTACTTAATAAGATTAGATTAAGAATATTTTTTAAATATTTAAAATTACTTGATATTAAAAAAACACGAATAAACTAATGAAACACTTCCCTCTCTTATTTATTAATCCTTTCGTTCCTAAATATAATATTACTTTCAAATTTCAATTTACTCTTAAATATAAAGATTATTTTCTAATTTTTCCCAACTTTTTCCCATTAACCATAATTATGCTTATCTATAATAACAAGTAAGAGAGAGGGAGTGGAGATAAAGATATATGATTAGAATAAATTGATAATATTATGTGTTAGTAACTAACTAACTTATATCTTTAATCTAATCAAATTAAGAAAAACGATTTTACATTTAGGAAAGCGAAGTAATGAAAAGTATCAATTGTGACAATTTATGGAAAGTTGAGAAAGAACATATTGAGGTCCTATATTTAAGAACAACTCTCTCCTTAATTAAATCCTATATTTAGGAACAAAAGTAGAAATATAGAAGGATAAGGATTAAGCCCATAATTATTGGTAAAGAAGAACAGACATAAATATTGCCTCACCAATTGCTCCCAATTCAATTAGCAACATGTATCCAGAAAATGTACATACATGGTAATATGGCCACTTCCAAATTGAAACTAGAAAGACACTAATTCTTTTTACCAATAAAAAAGGAAAGACACAAATTCTCAGTGTGGTGGGATCCACCTAGTTATATCATGCCATTTTTTTTATGGCCCATTGTATGTAAATGTGTGCCCTTGGCTCTAACAATTAAGTCAACTCAACATTAATTTTGTTTGTCATTGCTTCACAATTAATTACTCTCACCTTTATATAAAATTTACTTTAGTCCTGAATATAAAATTCATTTGATTTTTTCTAAGAAAAGTCTAAGAAAATAAAAGTAGTCACTTATCAAATTTGCAAATGTCAAGAAAATGACCAACTTTTTTTTGAGCAAAGTGAAAATGACCAACTCTTTCAAAGATAAATATGGAGAGGGTGGCTATAGTTTTGTATATCAAGGAAAATTAATCAATGATCATCCAATTTACAGAAGAAATCAAAAATGAATAGGGAAAACTTAATCCATGAAGTTGCCAGCATCATTTCAAGTGAATGTTGTTTCCGTTGTTGGGTTTTGTTTTGAAAACAAAGAATTGCCTAGATTAATCTCAGAAACTATAATGGAAGATTATTATAAACACATAGGAAATATAGAATTATTACCATTTGTAGATACAATGGGAAGAAGAGAAGAATATTTAAGAGAATATTTATCAGATGCATGTAAAAGAGCATGGAGAAATAAAAAATATTATAAAACTAATAAGTTATTATTAAAATGTGGAGAATTTGAAAAACCTCATAAATGGGGATGCGAAGAAAGAAGAACAGGGAGAAGAAAATATAAAAAAGGGAGAAGAAAAACTAAGTATGAATTTAAGAAATATCCAAAAGAAAAATTTTACAGAAAATTCAAACCAAGAAAATACTTTAAGAAAGGAAAAAGAAAAATTAATTATAGCAAAAAGCCTAAAACATGTAAATGTTATAATTGTGGCAAAATAGGACATATAAGTACTAATTGTCCAGAACCTAAAGAAAAGAAATTTATGAAGATATTAGAACAAGCTTTTAATTGGGAATTAGAACCTTTAGAAATCAATGAACCAATTTATAGTGAATTAGAACAGTCTGATGTAGAGATATATAAGTTAAAGGAAGTAGAAGAAGAAACAGAATTGGAATCAGAAAATTCTGAAATGTCAGAAGAAGATAATATTATACTATATATGATGAATGTTAGTGAAGAAGGACAAAGTAGTAATAATGAAATAGAATATGAAGAATATAATGAACAAATAAGTAGTAAAGAAGGAATATGTGAACGAAGAATCACATTCAATGAAAAACAATATAATAAAATAAAAGGTATGAAATTAGATTTGAAACCAGAAGAATTTACTGGTGAAAAAGGATTTATAAGTAGAGTAAGTAAAATAATAAAAAAGAATAAAAATGAAAAGAAGGCATGTGTAGTTCTAGAGAAAAAGCATCCTATAGAATCAACGTTAACAGAAGGAATACTAAGAATACCATTAGTAAGTAAAGCATTAATTGAAAATGAGATTTCAAGATTATCATTTAGAGATGAAGTGACAGAAATTTATATAGCAGGAGTACAATTATTAGTAAAAGCATATTTTAGAGAAGGAATAAACTCACCTATAGAATTACTAATAACAGATGGAAGAATAATAAGTAATGTGCAGGATAGTGTATTAGGGATATTGACAGGAAATCTAATATACCAAAAATTAAAATTTACAGTAAATACAAATTTTGCAATATCAAGAGCAGATGAACATATAGATCAATCAATAATTGTTTATCATAAACTAGGAGGAATACAAATGTTAAGAGGAGCAAAAACAATAAGTATAACTGCAATGATAGGACTAGTATTTACAAATGAACATAAGATATATAATAGATCACAAGGAAGAATAACTATAGATAAAAATTTTATGCCAATATTACAAGAAATACCATTAGACCCAACAAATATAACAATCCCAGAACAATTACAAATAGAATTAGATAGAACTGCTAATATAAACCAAATAGAAAACCCCAGAAGAATACAAACCAATAATACATTAGGACAAAGAATGTTAAGAATAAATACACCAGACTTAAACATAAATATAAATACTCCAGCACGAAGAAGTCTAGAAATCCCAAGGAGATTAGAAATCCCAAGAAGAAGTATAGATCTTCCAATAATTAGACCTGAATCCAGAAGAGGAAACATAGTAAGAACAGGAAGTCATATATTTGAAAATGATGCAGATATAGAGGCAAATATGTTAGCAGAAATACCAATAACAACTAGTTTAGCACAAATTAGACCGAGGAGTAGGCAAATAAATTTAACAGAACAAAAGTACTATATAAAATTAGAGATAAAGAAAGAAGCCATATGGGAAGAAGTAAAAGCTTTAATTGACCAAGGAATAAGTAAGAGTTTTATTGAAGAACATTATACAGAAAATAATTTAGAAATAGATGAAGAAGGAACTAAGACAAATATAAATATAAGATTTAATAAACGAGATATAATGAGTATGAAGATTTGGGTAGAAGAAAATACTGAAAATGAACATAAAGTTACGTTAGGATCAGATTTTTTAAGAGCAGTAAAACCATATAGAATACAACAAGACAGAATAATGATAAATATAAATCACCAAACTTTAATCATACCGAAATGTTAGTAGGAATAAATAATAAAACTTATAACATAAATTTGATGTCTAAAAGTAACTTAAGATGGATAAGAAAACAAATGAAAAAACCAACAACAACATTAAATTATGTAGCAGGAAGAACATGGTATATGAGGGTTCCAGTAATGTGGAATTATATAGCAAAACAAAGAATGTTAGTAAGAACAAAAGAAAGATTAGACATGTTAAGTACAGCATAAATGAATAATAGAAGGTTATTTTTCATATTAGTAAAATTCAATTATCAAAAATATAGATCAAGAAAATATCATGCATTTATAGACACAGGAGCAAATTTAACAGTAGCAAAATATAATGTTTTACCACCAGAATTATGGAAAAGAAAACAAAAAATGTTAAGAATGGAAAGTGCAGGAAAAGAAATACATATGATTGAATTAGAATCAAGAAATGTTAGTATACAAATAGGAGAATATGAATTAGTTATACAAGAGTTAAATCAATATAATGAACCTTCTTGTGATGTAATATTAGGATTAGACTTTTTAAGTCAATATTATCCTCTACATTTAATAGAAAAAGCTATTATATTAACTACACCATGTAAACATGAAGCATGGGGAATAAGAATAACTAATCCATATAGAAGGAAGGATGAAAAATTTCAAAAGAAATTTAATGAAAATGAAGTACAATTTTTAGAAAATAATAAACCTATAGAAATAAATCATATGTTATCAACATTAATAATAAAAGAAGTGGAGCCTGAAGAAATTATAAGACTTAATATAATAGAAGGAAAAATAAATAAGACAATAGAACAAAGACTAATAGAAAACTATAGTGAAAACCCTTTAATTCATTGGGAAAAATCAAAACCATTAGCAAAAATAGAACTAAGAGATTATAGTAGAGAAATAAATTGTAAACCTTATCCATGGACAGAACAGGATAGAAAAGAATTTGAAATGCATATAAATGAAATGAAAAAATATGACTTAATTAGAGAAAGTAAATCTGAATATTCTTCACCTGCTATGATTGTAGTAAAACATAGTGAAGAAAAAAGAGGAAAATCAAGAATGGTAATAAATTATAAAAAATTAAATGACTTAGCCATAAGAAATCGATATCCTATACCTAAAATAGAATTATTATTTAACTTAATAAGAGGAAAAAGAATTTTTAGCAAGTTTGATTGTAAATCAGGATTTTTTCAAATAAAGTTAAAAGAAGAAAGTAAAAAATATACTGCTTTCAGTACATCAGAAGGATTATATGAATGGAATATACCGGTAGTACATTCCATTCATATAATCCTTCTGATGTACTGAAAGCAGTATATTTTTTACTTTCTTCTTTTAACTTTATTTGAAAAAATCCTGATTTACAATCAAACTTGCTAAAAATTCTTTTTCCTCTTATTAAGTTAAATAATAATTCTATTTTAGGTATAGGATATCGATTTCTTATGGCTAAGTCATTTAATTTTTTATAATTTATTACCATTCTTGATTTTCCTCTTTTTTCTTCACTATGTTTTACTACAATCATAGCAGGTGAAGAATATTCAGATTTACTTTCTCTAATTAAGTCATATTTTTTCATTTCATTTATATGCATTTCAAACTCTTTTCTATCCTGTTCTGTCCATGGATAAGGTTTACAATTTATTTCTCTACTATAATCTCTTAGTTCTATTTTTGCTAATGGTTTTGATTTTTCCCAATGAATTAAAGGGTTTTCACTATAGTTTTCTATTAGTCTTTGTTCTATTGTCTTATTTATTTTTCCTTCTATTATATTAAGTCTTATAATTTCTTCAGGCTCCACTTCTTTTATTATTAATGTTGATAACATATGATTTATTTCTATAGGTTTATTATTTTCTAAAAATTGTACTTCATTTTCATTAAATTTCTTTTGAAATTTTTCATCCTTCCTTTTCTATATGGATTAGTTATTCTTATTCCCCATGCTTCATGTTTACATGGTGTAGTTAATATAATAGCTTTTTCTATTAAATGTAGAGGATAATATTGACTTAAAAAGTCTAATCCTAATATTACATCACAAGAAGGTTCATTATATTGATTTAACTCTTGTATAACTAATTCATATTCTCCTATTTGTATACTAACATTTCTTGATTCTAATTCAATCATATGTATTTCTTTTCCTGCACTTTCCATTCTTAACATTTTTTGTTTTCTTTTCCATAATTCTGGTGGTAAAACATTATATTTTGCTACTGTTAAATTTGCTCCTGTGTCTATAAGTGCATGATATTTTCTTGATCTATATTTTTGATAATTGAATTTTACTAATATGAAAAATAACCTTCTATTATTCATTTATGGTGTACTTAACATGTCTAATCTTTCTTTTGTTCTTACTAACATTCTTTGTTTTGCTATATAATTCCACATTACTGGAACCCTCATATACCATGTTCTTCCTGCTACATAATTTAATGTTGTTGTTGGTTTTTTCATTTGTTTTCTTATCCATCTTAAGTTACTTTTAGACATCAAATTTATGTTATAAGTTTTATTATTTATTCCTACTAACATTTCGGTATGATTAAAGTTTGGTGATTTATATTTATCATTATTCTGTCTTGTTGTATTCTATATGGTTTTACTGCTCTTAAAAAATCTGATCCTAACGTAACTTTATGTTCATTTTCAGTATTTTCTTCTACCCAAATCTTCATACTCATTATATCTCGTTTATTAAATCTTATATTTATATTTGTCTTAGTTCCTTCTTCATCTATTTCTAAATTATTTTCTGTATAATGTTCTTCAATAAAACTCTTACTTATTCCTTGGTCAATTAAAGCTTTTACTTCTTCCCATATGGCTTCTTTCTTTATCTCTAATTTTATATAGTACTTTTGTTCTGTTAAATTTATTTGCCTACTCCTCGGTCTAATTTGTGCTAAACTAGTTGTTATTGGTATTTCTGCTAACATATTTGCCTCTATATCTGCATCATTTTCAAATATATGACTTCCTGTTCTTACTATGTTTCCTCTTCTGGATTCAGGTCTAATTATTGGAAGATCTATACTTCTTCTTGGGATTTCTAATCTCCTTGGGATTTCTAGACTTCTTCGTGCTGGAGTATTTATATTTATGTTTAAGTCTGGTGTATTTATTCTTAACATTCTTTGTCCTAATGTATTATTGGTTTGTATTCTTCTGGGGTTTTCTATTTGGTTTATATTAGCAGTTCTATCTAATTCTATTTGTAATTGTTCTGGGATTGTTATATTTGTTGGGTCTAATGGTATTTCTTGTAATATTGGCATAAAATTTTTATCTATAGTTATTCTTCCTTGTGATCTATTATATATCTTATGTTCATTTGTAAATACTAGTCCTATCATTGCAGTTATACTTATTGTTTTTGCTCCTCTTAACATTTGTATTCCTCCTAGTTTATGATAAACAATTATTGATTGATCTATATGTTCATCTGCTCTTGATATTGCAAAATTTGTATTTACTGTAAATTTTAATTTTTGGTATATTAGATTTCCTGTCAATATCCCTAATACACTATCCTGCACATTACTTATTATTCTTCCATCTGTTATTAGTAATTCTATAGGTGAGTTTATTCCTTCTCTAAAATATGCTTTTACTAATAATTGTACTCCTGCTATATAAATTTCTGTCACTTCATCTCTAAATGATAATCTTGAAATCTCATTTTCAATTAATGCTTTACTTACTAATGGTATTCTTAGTATTCCTTCTGTTAACGTTGATTCTATAGGATGCTTTTTCTCTAGAACTACACATGTCTTCTTTTCATTTTTATTCTTTTTTATTATTTTACTTACTCTACTTATAAATCCTTTTTCACCAGTAAATTCTTCTGGTTTCAAATCTAATTTTATACCTTTTATTTTATTATATTGTTTTTCATTGAATGTGATTCTTCGTTCACATATTCCTTCTTTACTACTTATTTGTTCATTATATTCTTCATATTCTATTTCATTATTACTACTTTGTCCTTCTTCACTAACATTCATCATATATAGTATAATATTATCTTCTTCTGACATTTCAGAATTTTCTGATTCCAATTCTGTTTCTTCTTCTACTTCCTTTAACTTATATATCTCTACATCAGACTGTTCTAATTCACTATAAATTGGTTCATTGATTTCTAAAGGTTCTAATTCCCAATTAAAAGCTTGTTCTAATATCTTCATAAATTTCTTTTCTTTAGGTTCTGGACAATTAGTACTTATATGTCCTATTTTGCCACAATTATAACATTTACATGTTTTAGGCTTTTTGCTATAATTAATTTTTCTTTTTCCTTTCTTAAAGTATTTTCTTGGTTTGAATTTTCTGTAAAATTTTTCTTTTGGATATTTCTTAAATTCATACTTAGTTTTTCTTCTCCCTTTTTTATATTTTCTTCTCCCTGTTCTTCTTTCTTCGCATCCCCATTTATGAGGTTTTTCAAATTCTCCACATTTTAATAATAACTTATTAGTTTTATAATATTTTTTATTTCTCCATGCTCTTTTACATGCATCTGATAAATATTCTCTTAAATATTCTTCTCTTCTTCCCATTGTATCTACAAATGGTAATAATTCTATATTTCCTATGTGTTTGTAATAATCTTCCATTATAGTTTCTGAGATTAATCTAGGCAATTTTCTATAAAATAATTCTAAGTAAAATTTTTGTGTATTATAATCTTCTATTCTAGCCTCATAATAATATTTCTTAAATTCACAAATATATTGTTCTAAATATTTTGGATTTAAAGAACATATTTCTATTTGATATAATTTTTCTATTGCTCTTGTCTTTGTTGTAGTTTCATTTAAGGCTACACTTCTTCCTAAAAATTCATTTCTAATTAAAGTTTCATATTTTCTAATTAATATTGCTATATATTCCTTTCTATCATTATATGTACCTTGTTCTATATGTCTTGCATTTATTCTAAATGTTTCTGTTTTACTTTTCCACCAATTATGAACATTTCCTAGAAAACTTGCTTCTATTACAATTGGTATAAATTGTGGATTTAAACTTTTTCCTATTAAAGCTACCAAATGAGATTTACTCCATTCTTCTAATCTTTTTTCATTATCTAGATTACAATCTAAATCTAACCATATTCCCATACTTGGTATTACTCTTGTTTCATATTGTTCTAAAGGTGTTGGTGTAAATCTAGATTTAGTTGGTGTTTCAAATGAAAATTCAAAACTTTTTTGGTTTATTGGTTGTTTATGGTATAATATACTATCTTGCTCTTCTTCTTCTCTTCTTTGTCTCATTTCTTGATCTAGTTGTTGCTGTGATGTTCCTTCCTCTTTTGGTTCCATTTGTCTTTCCATATTAATCTGAAGATTTTCATCTTCTTTTATATTGATTTTTGTAGCATATTGAAATTCTTTCCTTATTTGTTCTATTTTTTCTTCCTCTTGACCCATTAGTTCTTCTATCTCATCATCATCTATATTTTCTAAAACATTCATCATGTTTATACTGATTCCCTTATTTTTCTTATCTTCTTGTTTTTCTTGTTTCTTTGGATTCATTATTTCCATTAAATAGTCTAATTCTGAACCTGTTTGGTATAATATTTCTGCTATTTTATTTGCCTCTTTTACTTCTAGTTCTTCTGTACTTATTTCTTTATTTTTTCTTTTATTTGTTATACCATGCTTTTCTTGATATTTTTCCATGTCAAATTTTTCTATTTCTTTATATATTTCCCATATATTTCTATTTATGACTTCTTGTCCCTTCTTTATTTCTTCCGATAATATTCTAGTTTGTTTTATATTTTCATCCATAGATTGTTTTAATATATTATTTTTACTTACTTCTTTTATCTCTATTTCTTCTAAAGCCTTTAACATTTCTTCCATATTCATCATATTTATTTGGGGATTTTCAATTATAGGTTCAATCTTTTTTTCTATTCCTAAAGCTTTCATTATCTGTCTTATATTTGCCTTTATATATGCTAATTCAGTAGTGTTATTGACAACTTCTTTTCTTAAATCGTATAATTTTTGTTCTAATGGCTTGGATAACTCTATTAATCTATCAACCTTATATTTCTGTTGTTCTTGGTCTATAATATTTCTAGTTTCTATTGGTAGTTTTTCTAACAAATCATTTAGATTATAAACTTGTAACAAATCTTCTATATTTGGATTAACATAACATCCTAGTTGTTTCATTATGAACATATTAGTCCAATTTAGCAATCATAGAAAAACGACAAGGAAGTTGCAGGCAGAAGAGATAAGAAGATGGATGCAATTATGGAAGAAAACGTAAGAAATGACGAAAAATGAGAGGAATGCCTCTCTATATAAGCCATGTAACTAGCATAAGAGGGGGCATCGAAAGCATAGAAAGCTATCAAACCCCAAAAACCCTCTTGTAATCCCTGACAATAAATAAAAATCTCTTTTGCTATCTAGCTATTCCGTCTTCATTTACAATTCAGAAACAACTTTGGAAGTAGTCACAATTAAGGTATGAGTAACTAAACTCTAAAACAAGGATTAAGGGTAGTAGTATTATTTAACCTGGGATTATGATTTCATAAAACATACTGCTAAGAATACTTAAGAACACCATCCAGTTACGTCTCCAGTAGGAAACGAAGGAAGACTGTGCTGGGGTGGTCTGAAGGGAGAAGATCTGTTGATGACTTCCTCTATGAGAAGTCTAGTTATTCCTTGTATGAAACAGGACAAGGATCGATCTTCTATAACCCGGTTCATTGCTGGTCAAAACCTGAATGGTCTTCTTAGGTATTCATAGCAGGCTGTCCGTTATGGTATTTGTGTACAATGGGTCTCTAGACAAGTTCATCAAGTACCATCAAAATGAAAATAATCTATGCTTTGACTTGGGAAATGTTGTACCAAATTACGATTGGCATAACACGAGGCCGGGCTAGAGTGTTTTGCATAGAAGTTGCAACACTCGAATCCTACATTTTGATAGCTATAAGATGATGCTATCAAATATGATTGGAGGGAGAAAGAACATGAATGCTAAAACCGATTGTTCAAGTGATCAATATTTTCCAGACTTTATATTTATACTCAACTTGAGCAAGACTGCAATGGGGAATGTCATGGGGCCAAAAGCAGATGTTGGAAAGAGGATGACCATTTTTGGTTTATGGATTATCTAAACATTCCCAAATCAAGGACTTACAATGAGTTGGGTAATTGAAATGTTAGAAAGAAGACTTGATCGAAATGACATCAAAACTTGTCATGCCTTCCCCTCCAAAATTAGAACTAGAATCTTCCACCACTACAAATACAATAGCTTAAATTTTGAATTTTCACATGCTAGGTTTGAGAAATGTTGAAGGTATGCATTCACAAAATTTACACATTTAGCTAAGCATTGCTTGGTCTGTGATGATGTTTTCATTTTGGAGCTTCAGATTCCTACAGTAGTGTGCAACGAATTTGACAAATGGACAGGTCGTGTAAGAATATGAATATGCAGGCTGATAACTGAATTGTATGGAAATAGTTCTAAAATTGTTTAACCACTCAAATTATATAGACTTGACCGAATTTTAATTTCATTCTTGTGTAATTTTTTTCTTAAACATGTTAGATAACCCATTATAGAAGGTATATTTCTAACCATGTTATGGCTTATTACCCGTCTCATGTTCTTTTTTATTAAGTAATTACGAAATTTTGACCAAATAAGATGTGTAGCTAAGGATTTATGGTCACAATTACGTGCATGTGTGCATAACATATCAAATCAATTCACTCAAGTGGCAAGGCATAGTAGGACCATGCTTCATGGGAATCCCGACTCCAATTACACTTGATAGTTTCAACAAGAACAATAATAAATGAAAAGTCACACAAAGGGGAGCGGCCACTAGAAGAAAAGAAAACATGAAAGACTTAAACTACAAAGATCCTAAAAGAACAAGAGAGAGAGAGTGAGAAAAAGAACTTGATAATACATTCATAGTGCTTCGCAATAGAGCACATCCTCATGTTTTCTCATAATGCAAGATCTTTGAAAACTTCCTGAGCCCATATCACTTTCATCCTTAGCCCATAAATCCTAATTGATAAATGAGTTCTCTTAAAGGTATTTGTATTAGTATATCATAATTCATAGTGCTTGGCAATAGAGCACATCCTCATGTATTTGTAATCTGCTTCTTTTTTAGGGAAGGTTTAGACTCATTGGACATTTGAATTGGAACAACTATATGACAATGTGATAGTTCGATAAAACCATATTTGTTGGCATTATTCCATTCTTGAATGGAGGTTACTTTTTCATCTTTTTGTATTAACAAGATGGATGTTCTTATATTTTCCATAATGGTGTAATCCAAACCAGATAAAATAGGAGAAGAAAAAGATAGTAATAAATAGTTAATTTAAACTAACCACTTCAAAGATGAAAATTGTAAACAAGGAAAACTTGATCTCTTTATGTACATGTCGACTGTACTGTATGTTAGCATCCACTCTGATAGATGAAATAAACTAGAGACTGAGAATTGGTAGATAAGCTGAAACTTCTGTCTTAAAATATAAAGAACTTGCTGAAATGATAAAGAAAGAAGATCAGATTACCACTCAACTAAAAGAATTTGAAGTTGAAGACTTGCTTGCCAAATTAGAATCTGGTGAAAGCGGAGGTACATCATTCTTGAGCAACCCAATATCATCTTTTGCAGAAATATCCATCACCTCTGGCTCACTCTTTCGCTTATCATCACTCTCTATTTCCCTCAGTGTCTCCACCACTTCATTCATGGAAGGCCTGTCATCCTTAAAATTCTGTAAACATTGAAATCCTAGCTCAGCCACTGCATTGATCATCTTCCTCACCTTTGGATTTGACTCAAACTCGAGCGTAGGATCCACTAGCTCATGTAATGCCCCATGCTGAATCTTATTGATCGCCATTGTAGACAAATTGATCTCATGTCTATGTCTCGTGATGTCCACAGCTGGCAATGAAGATATCAGCTCAATCAGCACCACACCAAAGCTATAAACATCACTTTTATAGGTTAGGTTATAGCATTCATGGTACTCCGGATCAACATAGCCTGGAGTTCCTTGAGGAGCTGTGGAAATGTGAGTGACATGGTCCGGGAAGGGACGGGATAGTCCAAAGTCTGCAACTTTGACGACAAAATGATTGTCTAGAAGGATGTTATTGGTTTTTACATCTCTATGGATGATCTCTGAGGCATGAAGGTACGCTAAAGCACTTGCAGTTTCAATGGCTATATTCATTCTTATATTCCAAGGCAGTGAGCCCGGCTTTGCTCTATCTCCATGAAGATGATCCGCGACTGTTCCATTTGGAATGTACTCATATACAAGGAGGAGTTCGCGGCTATGCCGAGAAGTGCAACCATAGAGAGATACAAGGTTTACATGACGTAAGCGTGTAAGGATCTGAACTTCGTTTATAAATTGTTCTACTCTCTTGTAATTGTTCTCGTATAATCGTTTCACTGCAACTTGACGACCATCTTTAAGTTTACCTGGACAAAATGATAATACATCATAAGATTACTGAAAAGATGACGTAATGTTAGAACTTTAAGGGACCAAATGTCCATAGTATTTACCATGGTAGACTTTTCCAAAACCTCCATCTCCAAGTTCTCTGGCCTCGTGGAAATTGCTAGTGGCCTCTTCTAGTTCACTGTATGTGAACAAGGGTACTCCAAAATGTTTACTTGCATTAATCTCAGAGTCTACCGACTTTGAAGAAACATAGGAAGTGGTATGTGATTGAATGTATGATTTTGCATAACCGGTCTTCTTTCTTCGTTGATAGAAATAGAACAGAGCTAGCATGACCAACGCAACAACTATAGCAGTAACACTAGCTGTAGCACAAAATGGTAATAGCTCTCTCTTAATATAATTGTCAAAGAAACAATTATAACCAAACAAAGAGTAATTTAAGAAAGAACTAGAAGGATAACTATTACCTACAATGACTTTTAGTCTATATGAAATTCCACCTGTTTAGGCAAATGTACACAGAGAAAACAAAGTGGGGTTAAATATATTCTAGAATTAGTAAATGAAGAAAGAACGAAACAAAGGATATAAATACACACACACACAATAGCATATACAAAGTCATCCGAGTTAGTCTCGGAAAATTATGAAACGCAGATGAATGCATTAGCAATACCACTAACTAAAGAAAGGAGTTATAGTCTGACTGAAGTGGCAGAAGTTATATTTTACTTGTAAAGTTCATCTTTAAAATATCAATCTCAACTCGATCGCAACAAGCAAGTTCAATCATGATTGCAAACAATATTCTTCATGTTGCAATATAAGTAAAAGTTTTCCATCTGATAAAGCTTTAGTTAGATTATGCAGAAAAAACATTAGGAGTGAAGTGACCATCATACACAGTAATTGTAGCATCACAATGATACAACAGGGAAACACCTGACCTCTTCACCTTTCTTTCCTTAGGTGGCCCCACTCTACCTCCCAATTAAGTTAACAAATTATTTGGCTATGAGGTGCAAAGATAGGGGAAGACGTGCTAAACTTGGAAAAATGGAAGTCCATAACTTGGAAGCCAATGAAATGACTTCATTTACATCTGAATTCACCAAAATACTCTCAATCAAGTATTTTTATAAACTCCCTAGTCCCCATTTTATCTTCATTTCATGATGGTTTAATGGTTTTCCACCACTAATTATTTCTCTTCACATAAACAAGGGCATCTTAAAATAATTTTTTTTTAACTGAACATCTTAAAATAAATTCAAAACTTACTTTTTATATATTTATTGCACCAAAATAATTTTAACCACTTCTTTAAACAACACAAGTCGGTTAATCCGAGGCATGGACAACATAAATAGTTTCCTCACCAATAATTGCCCTACTTCAGTAATCTTGCCTGGGCAAGTCATTTTCTTTACTTGTGATGGACGACTTTATGCTATCCTAATAAAGATGACTGTAAGCTTTCTTATAAATGGTTGGATGTTGTAGAGTTCAAGTTGACTTGGACATTTATTTTTTAAATGTGTCCATAATTTAATGCATAGCACTGTGTAAAAACATGTACCTTGACAGACGCCAGCTAATAATAAATAATATACACAGTCAAGTATGAATGGTGAACAAAAATGACTAGAAATGTAATACTCCGATCAAGGAAAAACGCACAAAACATAGAAAATAGAAAGAATTCTGAGCAAATAATAGTCAAATCAATCTTGTGAAGCAAATAGAATGTGAGGCAAGTCCCTTGACCCAATCAAAGTCAGATGCAAGGCCTTTCAAATGAAAATTGAATACCACTAGAGTTCAAATCAATTTACAGCATCGCATGATTTATTTCTAGGAAAAGAGGAAGTGAAAAAATGACACTCTCAATGAAATAATCTTGATCTCTTGCAAAAAAAAAAAAACAAATAAACATGAGATAAAAGTGAGATTTATCATTTATATGAAAAATAATTTCAAAATTATAACTAAAAATATTAACAATTTACAAACAACGTTTCTTTAAATATATATAGTACAAGTCTCCAATACTCACATAATGTCTAAAACAACTAATTATCACTTAATAATTTTCAATCACACTTACTAATTGAGAACTCAACTATATTTATTTTACTCCTTCCATAATTTATAATGGAAACGTATTATTACTATTTTTAATTTCCATATATAATACTCTTTCAATATCTAAATGTGGGATCTAATTGAATTATTAGAAAATAAGCTAAATAAGTTCATTATAAAAAAAAATTGACTGAACTTATTTTAAACTAGTTGATTTGACTCAAGTTATTTTCCTATTTTAAAAAACAAAAACAAAGTGGGGTAATTACCAAATTCTAATGTTTGCTATTTCTTTTTAAATTGTGCGATTGTTGCACTGTAACCAAATTCTATTTTTTTCCATTTAATTTCTTCTAACAATAGTGGAATAAACAATTGGGAAGGGAATAAGGATAGATGATTAGGGTGTTTAGAAAATACACAACATACTAACTAACATACTATTAAATTAGTCAAATAAGACCTATATTTATGATTATTATATACAGCAACATATAATCTAATAACACACAAACAACTATAATATTTTTATCAGAAACAAACACCTAAATTTAGGACTAGATAAAATAACATGTAAACTAATACTCCCTTCGGTCATTAATATAAGAGTTATGCCGCTAAAAGACACATATTAAAAAAACATGTGAAAGTTAGTTGGATATCTGTAGCTAATGTTTTTTTCAATATTACTCATATTTATTATGATACTTTTAAGAGAGTGAAATATGAAAACATTATGAAAGAGTGATAAGGGTAAATCAGGCAAAGACACATTAAATCAGGAGAGAATATGAGATGAACTCTTATATTTTGTAACAAAACAATAACAACAAAAATTTAAGGAACAAGCAGCTTTGGTGTTAAATGTTCCCTTAATTCTATCCCAAGGAATTCAAAATTGAATCAAGGGCATCTCTATTCAAACTAACTATATATGATAATCACAGTTCAATTGCTTCATAGCTAAGTCTAAATTTGGCAAAATAGGTTAATGAATGAAAACTGAGTTTTTTAATAAAAAAATGTGAGAAGCAGAGGAAGTGGCACAAACCAGAAATGAAAACAAAGTCAGTACAGGTACGTGGATGATGCCCATCAGGGCAATAGCAGATAAATGAAGATGTCTCATTGGACCAACCACATCTTCCATTAGATTTCCAGCAATTTTGACAAATCTCATCAAACTCATACTTCACACGAAACCCTTTACCCAAAGCATTTTCAAGGTCTCGGGAACGATTTTGAATGTTCTCAAATGTTTCTATCGAAGCAGGCACCTCCATATGGTGCTTACATTTCTCAATAAGCTCCAAAAATAACGGATCATCTTCCGGGGAGGCAGCAAAGATGTAGTTAGAATTATTGGTATTAGAGGTTGTTCCAGAGTGGCAAGTAAAGTTCATCCCATGATTCAAATAGTCGTTGGGGCAGGCATAGAATAGGGATACATTCTTCATATATGGTTCATCATAAGTGAAAAAATCATTGAGTGGGATACTAGAAGTGTTGGTGGGATGTGATGAACAATTACCAAAGTCTTTTGCTACTAGCGTGATCTTGTAATTGAATAAGTCAATATGTGTGACATTGAAAGTCTGTGAGCCTATTTCCATGGTAGGAGATTCATTTATATCATTGGGACAATATAGTTGAAACTCAGGAGATCTGCCACAGTAATAAGGTCGACCACTTTGATCAGACCAGAAGGGGTAAGTGATATTGCCAGCTCTTCCACAAAGGGATGGTTGACAATCTTTGAATTCCTTGTCTGGCTGTGACAGGGAAACAGGGAAAAAAGAGAGAAGGAAGAAGCAGATGGAGAAGGAGATGAACAGAAGAATATTGGATGCTTTCATTGTTAACTCATTGGTCTATCAAACTATCCTGGTTTGGTTGGCTAGACCATTATCTTTCATTGTTTTGGGGTCGAGGAAGTCATTGACTTTTACAACGTGAGGCTGCAGTCCTTTCCCTAATCATCCTGCTTCCACATTTCGCGTTGAATGAAAAAGTGGGCGTTGACCATTCAATACCTTCCTGGTTCCAATTATTACTCTAATAAGGAAACACCCACTCACTTTCCTTATCTCCATTATCATATTACTTTCAAAATGGCCCCAACAATTCTTCAATTTTGTTACCCCTGGTTACAATAGTCTCATTACTTAAAGCATATACCATTCATTGTTTACTGTCTTGTAAATCATGTATCCAAATTCCAAAGAGTATTGATTAGGGAGTTGCTATTTAAGTACTCTCACATCAGGTAAAAATTACCAGCTGTGAATTAACATTGAGTATTGACTTTCCTGAACGTGTGCTTTTACATTTTTATTTTCCCTACAGGCTTGCTTCTTTTACTTGTTCAAAGGTTTGCAAAGTTGATTATAAATACTGTTTTGTTACAAATTATGATAACTATTAAAATTGGTAATTAAATTAATCTACGTCATTAAAATTTGATGTGTACTTAACCTAGAAAAGTCTGATTGCTAGAAAATCAAGACACAAATGGCAATTAAGTTGGGCACTACAGCTGACCAAGCATAGGTGGAGGGTTATTACAAGGCTTTGGTATGCTTCACCATACCATCAATCCATCATGGATTAGGTATTTTATTTTACTACCTAACAACTTTTATCCAATTTTCTACTATTTCTTCCAAATATAAGAAAAGGGATGACATACTCATTCAACAATAATAAAATAAAACATTTCAAAAACAATATAGTAAAAGAAAAGGGATGACATTAAGATATAGTGTGCTTTAGAAATAAACATATCATGCTAATTATTTTAACAAATATTCTTAATCTAATTTAATCAAATTATATATTACTCCCTTCATTCCTTAAGGTAGAACCTAGTAAACTTTTTTTTAGATAATTCTAAGAACGAAATCTATTAGTTGCTTATAAATGGATTTCTTAATATTTTTGGTTTCCTTCGAATTGGGCTTTGGATTGGGCAATCGTTTCTGTTTGGTTAGCGTTATCTGGGATTCACTTAATTTTAGTCAATGATTGGGCTCCTCTTGTCAGCCTTTTCTTTTATGATTCAAATAAAGTAGTTTGGATTTTCCAACAAAATATTACTCTAACTGGAGAGGGGTTGATTAAAACTATAAGGTTGTGAGTTTGAATTTTATCCATGTTAATAACTTGTTGGTGATTGATTGATAAGTTGTCTTTCAACTTTGAGCTGCCTCGAGTTAATCCCTAAATTCAATTCACTTGAACTTTTTCAATAGGAAAAAAACATTGGGATCCAAGCTATAGGAATTTAATTCTTAAATATGATTCTATTGGCCACCAAATTTTTCTTTTACAAAAGGGAAAATGAAACAACCACCAAAAGTTGATTTAGTTGCTAAAGTGATAAATCATAATTTAAAAATTGAGTTTAAATGCCACAATGTAAGGACTTTATTTATGATCAATTTACAAGTAGCTTAGTGAGATGTTTAGCCTTGACATTATACAGTTATAAAATATACTTCATTTATTCTTAAATACAAGATCATATTGACTTTTTTTAGGCATTAAAGAAGATAAATGAGCCACATAATTATAATGTATGTTATGTAGAATTAAATTATATGTTAATTTATGAGTCAAATAAATTAGTTTGGAGAAAAAATTTAGATAAATCAATTTATAAACAACTAATTTGGCTTTCCTATGATTTCTTAAAAAGTCAACTAAGTCATGTGCTTAGGATAGAGTTATATGGAAACAGCAAAAAAAACTGGATGTTTCCATAGAAAGGGACGAAGTAAGAAATTTATCCTTGTTGAAGAATGAATTATGTCTGCATCATCTGCAAACGATTATGTTATACGAGAATATGGGATTCAAATCCCCTTCAGCATACTTTGTTTTAATTTTGTTACGTGACAGCCCTCTTGCATAAAAGTGTAATAAAGAACAGAAATTAATTAATTTCATCATGTCAAATAAGAAAATAAGAAAATAAAAAAATATATAGCAAAATAAATCACAAATTTTTAGTTTTAGTAATTAAACAAACAAAATCCACTTAATCAACACATTTGTTACAAATTTATCTCAAAAAGGAGTACTTGCTTTGCAGTACAAACAAACAAGGGGCTCACAGTATTTAATATGAAACTGGATCTGTGGGCATGCAAATGGAAAGGAACAATATAAATAAATAAGAAATATCCTATTAAATATTGTAAGAAATGAACAAATTGAATACCTCATAGTTATCCGATTTTTTTTAGTTTCCTTTTAGTCATATCCATCCAAAGCATGGATTCACAATTCTACCACAAAACAGTCCTACAAGGCTACCCTTAGATAACTCATCAGTTTCAAAATTTCCATTATATCAAGACCCAAGTTCATCCAAACTGTTTCATTACCATCCACACAAAACTAACAACTAGCTAAAACATTCAAATCCTGCACTTCATAAATTCATGGAAAGACACAAACAGGTTTAATTTATAAATTACAAGAAAGAATGTGGTACCTTTTCTGCAGCTTTTGGTAGAAATACTGCCATCACGGCAAAAGCAAAGCATCTGATTATTTGTTGGATTACGGCCACAATATCCTCCTGAATCCTCACACCTAACACAGTCCATTGCTGTCCGCCAATCTAGCACGAAGCCCTTATTCATAGCTCCAGCAAATCCACTTACCAAATCATTACTATTGATCTCTTTCTCCTTCACTACGGCCACCACCTTCTCCTCACAATCTGTATAACTCAACCCATATGTGCTATCCCGCCCCTTAGTCTCTACCACATATGACTTCTTCGACCCTTCATTTTTCAAGCACCCTATGGGATCCGAAAAACTTTTATTGACAGTATCAAAAGATACACTGCAATTGAAGTAGAAAATCAGGTTCACATTCACTTGATCATTAACAATCAGTGGGAAATTTCCTAGGCTAACATTGTGGCGTGCTCTTGGGCAGGATTGGTTAACCACATCCATATCCACAAGGGTTAGTGTATAATTATCATAGTTTATATCAGTGACATAGTATGTGTCACTTGGAAGTGTGATAATGGGTTGGCCATGATCAGAGCATTTGAGACCAAAATCAGGATACCCGCAATATTCTTGAGCAGAATTATTATTGTTTACCCAGAAAGGATAGTGAATGGGAACACCATTACCACAACTATAGGAGGAGGAACAATTTGGAGAATATGATTTGGTTATACTTTGCATGAGGCAGAAGGAGAAAGCATAAATGAAGAAGTACAAGGGTTTCGACATGATGATATATCACTAAGTGATGTTTAAAAAAAAATGTTAGGAAGGTTCAATATATAGTTGTAGAAACAGAAAGAGAGAAAAATAGGGTCAAAGTGCTAATGTGAAAAGAATCTATGTGCCATATATATAAAAGATAGTGAGTTCTAATTCAGTGTTCATCACTCATATTGCTCATCACCTTCTCATCACCACAAATACATACATAAGCACATATGGTGAGCTCCAAAACTCTCCAAAACCTCTTTATTATTGGGGTCCACCATGTGCTTATTTATTTGTATGTATTTGTGGTGATGTGTGGGTGATGAGTATCGAATCAAAACCCATATTTTCTTCTCTTGTAAATGAATAGGAAATCAGTCCCCTACTACCTTATGAATTAAACAACTCTTTTTAAATGTGTGTGAAGTTTCTGTGTGCATGAGTTTGGTCTATAGGAGCTGGGTTGGACGGAAAAGTTGGTAAGACTGAAGACCTGGGTCCAGGTTGAAAGTTACTGTTTCTTATGTAATCAAAGGTGAGATGGCAACTTGTGAGACAAGAATCATAGGAAAAATGATTTAAAATGGAAGTTTGAAGAATAAAATAAGGGAAAACGCGTGGGTGACACGTTCCTGCACATATTTTAATGGGACGAACACGTTACTTTACATAAAACGATGGTTGTTTTAGTATATGATATAGCAAATTGAGGGAGATTGATTGCATTTAGACGAGTGCGGAAAATTATGGAAGTATTGTATTTGTTGGGGCAGTGGAAAACACTTGACGTGCACCAATAAAGAAGTACATATATAAAGTGTACGTGTCCAGCTGTGTGAGCACATAATGATGGACTTTAACTCTGGGAAAATATGTGAAGGGGTCAAAAATTAAAATGCTGGCAAAATAGTCTTACAAGCTACAGTATAATTTATTTAAAAAAAATAAGAGTGGCAAGCTACAAGTTGAAAATTATAATCATTAGTACTATATATATACTGCGCAATGAATCCTTCAATCTGTGGGTATTTTCGGTTCTTTTATACCCTTAGGTTTAAGTGTTACGGATTACACTTTCATTACAAACCAACAAATAAATGTGATGTAAAAATAATGTGAAGAAAAGACATGGATGAAATTATTAAATGATTATTATTTTCTCTTAGTGATATTATGGATTAAAGACTTTCTTCTAAAAGACAGCTTCTCCTTTAGGTTGGATGGAATAGTTAGCTAAAGCACACCAGGGGTTTTTCCCTTTAAATGTTATATTTTAATGCTTAAGTTATGTACATCTATTGATTATATAATTATTGATATTTTATCGATCTGTATGTAAACAATGAGCTCACACCAGAAAAATAAAAAAGAGCACTACAAGTGAGTTTACTAGAAACTAGAAGAGCGGAGTTGAGAAAGTAGTTTACAAAGTAGATTTTGTGGAGGTATTAAATTAAAGATTTTTCTATTTATGTTATATAATTATAAGATACTTAATGCTCTTTCAGAACTCTCCTTGTTATAGCTTACAAGCTACATATGTCGTGAAATCCTTAATCTACTTGAAGGTTCTTCGTAGTGGCGTACTGTCAAGTTGTTCCAATGCTCAAAGTATTTTCAACTATCAACAACATTCGTTGATACATTCTAAGTGTCAAGAGATAACTAGCGTCTTCCAGCCATGCATGGGTAGAGAAGCTCATTAAGCCTTTTTTACATTAGACCTCTACGACACTTCTCACGTCACAATTGAGTTTATGGGCTTGGTTTCTTTTAGGGATTAATCACAATGAAGTCCACAATAATCACATTCTAAAAGTTATCAAATTACATTGAAATTTTAGGGGATCAAATTGAGTGATATTAAAAGGTTTATCATTGAGTTGTCAATACCAGTTGATTGGGTTGTCAATACAACTCTTAAAAAGTTGACAACTCAATGACAAGTCATTTAATATCACTCAAGTCCTTGGAACTTTAATGTTCTTTAAAATCCAAATGTTATTAATTATCTTATGAGAGACATCATTGTGATTATCCTTTCTTTTATGTCCCTTTTGAGTCCAATGATGTATGTATATAGTTCATGCTTTTATGTTATGATTTGTATTAAGTTTTTAATTTCTAGTTTACTTTCCGATCCACAATATATGTGGCATTTTGAGTCTCCTAATGTGTGTAATAGGAGACTTTTATTGTCCGTTCGTTTTATTTTATTGAGATTGTCTTTTTAATTTTTATCAAAAAGAAGAAATTTAAAGAAGCAAATTATAACACTAAATTATTGTATTTGCCACATTTAATTTGAATATTATTAGTTTATGTGTAAAATAAATTATTTATGAGTAAAAATATAACTATAGACAATTTAAAGTGATTAATTCATCATCTTTGATTTCTCCAAAAAAAAATTGTAGGGAGTAGTTACTATAATTTATCATTGGCTTTGGCTTAGTGTTTTTATGTGTTTGTGTATAAAAAATAGTTATTTTAATTTTATCAATATCAATAAACGTCAAAGGATTACAAATATTGGTTTATGAATTAATAAGTAGGGCCCTAATATAATGTTTTGTTAAAGGGAAAATGAAAAATAAATACCTCCGAATATCCAAAAAGACAAGTAAGAAATCCAAACTTCCAAAATGACAAGTAAGAAACTCAGAATTCTAAAAGGACAATAAAGGAATCAAGCAATTGTTAAAAGGTATGATCCAATTGTTAATAGGTATATTCCAATTGTTAATTTTTATTTAAGTTTTTTACTTGTACTTTTTGAAGTTTGAGTTTCTTACTTGTCCTTTTAGATATTCGGAGGTATTTATTTGTCATTTTCTCTTTGTTAGATGGCTTGTGTATAAATATCGATTCGAATAATTACAAATTACAAATTGAACAAATAGAGGCAAGGACTAGATGAATAACAAACCAAATTGGCCCTAAACATATGCAATTGTGCCCGTACCAATCAACTAGAGTGATATGCAACGTTTCTGAACCAGTAGTGAGGCCCAAATAAATAACCCAAAATTTAAAAAATATGCAAATCCACTCTCGAACAAATTATTTCTCTGCATAAGATAATAAATTATTTTTATTATTGCCCAAAATAGGATCCCCATATGGTTCTATTCAAAAGAACTTTGGGTCTTATTATTTGTTTAGAATTAAAACCATAAATCAGATTTTATTTTGTTGATTGATCTATGGGCAGGTTTGCATATCGTAGAAGAACAGCAACTTGCTTTGGTTTGGGATTTGATTATTACTTGTGTGTGCGCGCCCGCATACGTCTTGGTCAAACATAGTACAAGCATGACGTGAAAGATCCCAATATTGGGTGAAAGAAGTTGATAAATAATACTCACTCCGGTCCTAAATATAAGACATAATTGACTTTTTCAGAAAATCATAAAAAAGTAAAATAAGTTAATTATAAATTGGGATAATTAATTAGAGGTCCCTCACAAGGGAGTTAATACTGGAAAAGTCCCAAAAGTTGAAAATATTAATGTAGGGTCCCAAGGGACCTCACATTAATATATTTGAAAAGTGAAAAGACAGTTTTACCCCTAGCCTTAAAAACATATTACCCCCCCTCCTCCCCCCCCACCCCCCCAACCCCTTCCTCCTCCCTCAATCGCCCCCCCAACCCCAGCCCCCTCCTCCCCTGCCCCCCCACCCCCAGCCCCCTCCCACTTCGGCCCCCACCCCCACCCCATCCCCCTCCCCCGTCGGCCCCCCACCCCCACCCCCTCCCCCCTCGGCCCCCACCCCCACCCCCTCCCCCCTCCCCCCTCGGCCCCCCACCCCTACCCCCACCCCTCCTCCCTGCTCGCAGGGAGGAGGGGTGGGGGTGGGGGTGCGAGGAGGGAGGAGGGTGGGGCCGAGGAGGGAGGGGGGGGGGGGGAGGGGAGGGGGGAGGGGGGCCGAAAGGGGAGGGGGCTGGGGGTGGGGGGGGGGGGGAGGGGGGAGGGGGAGGCTGGGGGTGGGGGGGCAGGGGAGGAGGGGGCTGGGGTTGGGGGGGGGCGATGGAGGGAGGAGGAAGGGGTTGGGGGGGTGGGGGGGAAGAGGGCGATGGAGGGAGGGGGGAGGGGGTGGGGGTGGGGGGCCGAGGGGGGAGGGGGAGGGGGTAGGGGCCGAGGGGGGGAGGGGGGTGGGAGTGGGGGGCCGAAAGGGGAGGGGGCTGGGGGGTGGGGGGGGCAGGGGGGAGGGGAGGCTGGGGGTGGGGGGGCAGGGGAGGGAGGGGGGGCTGGGGTTGGGGGGGGCGATGGAGGGAGGGAGGAAGGGGTTGGGGGGGGGGGGGGGGAGGAGGGGGTAATTTTTTTTAAGGCTAGGGGTAAAACTGTCTTTTCACTTTTCAAATATATTAATGTGAGGTCTCTTGGGACCCTACATTAATATTTTCAACTTTTGGGACTTTTCTATTATTAACTCCCTTGTGAGGGACCTCTAATTAATTATCCCTTATAAATTCATGATTTACCTAATTTTTTTCTTAGACTAGTATATTTTGCCTATGATCTAATGGATAATCTAAAAATATATCAAATATGTCATAATTTAATAACCTATTTTGCAACCTTAATCTCTCCAAAAAAAGTCATCTAGGTCTTATATTTAGGACCAGAGGTAGTATATGAAAGAATAATGGATATATACTCCCACAATTCATAATTATAAGACATATTTATCTAATATGATTAGATTAAATATATTATTAGTTAACTTGGTTAAAATTACTTGACCAACCCTAACAATCTACCTTATTCTCCTTCCCTCTCTTATTTACTATTGTAAAGTATCAATAAAATAATTTAAGGAAAGTTGAGAAAAAATACATTGAGATCTTATAATGAGGAATAACTCCCCTTCCTAACTAGGTTTATATTTAAAAATGGAAGCAAAAATATAGAAGGATTAGGATTAAGCCCTAATATTTGTCTCACCGATTGCTTCCAACTCCATGAGCAACATGTCTCCAAAATCATTTGGGTACATGGTCACCTCCAAATAGAAACTAGAAAGACATTAATTCTCTCAATGTGGTGCTATCCACATAGTTATATCATGCCAATTTTGAAGTCATGACCAATTGTTGTTAGAATCTTAAGTTTTGATGAAGACTAAAAGAATAGGCCAAGTACTTAGAAAGCAATAGGATAACATAGGATCCCAAGTAAGAGTGCAACCGGATGTGGATTTACTTCCGGATAGACTAGGACTCGCGCACGCGGATGAATGATTTATCCCCCAGCGGCAGCGAGTAACTCACTAGGAAATAACTTAGTCCATGAGCATTAGGTACACAAAACCTTAAGACTAGGTTATAATTCAACTGGAAGTGAAAGTGCTTCCTGTTAGATTTAGACTGACGCAGGCTGTTAAAATAGAATAACCCCAAGCGTCAGTGAATCAGCCTCGTCAAGTGAAATTGCTTCCTGATAGATTTTGACTGGCACAGACTGATAGAATAGATATAACCCTAAGCGTCAGTGAGTCTACCTCGTCAAGTGAAAGTGCATCCGATAGCGTAGTGACTAGCGCTGACTGTTGGATTGAAGGACACTGAGCGAGAGTGAGTAATAGTAAACAAAATCCTTCATCCAGTGGTTTTACTTCCGGATGTAGAAGTGCTTCCGGATGCATCATAGACTAAGAGGACTAACGTTCAAAGTACACAATACACTAAGTCAGAACATAGTCTAAGTAAGACTACTCCCCATAGCAAACAAGCTTCCTACAGCATGTATAGTTCTTACTATATTTGATTATATATATTGCTATGTTGGACTAACCAGTATGTGCAGAACTTGGTCACACTTCCGGATGCAAATGAGCTTCCGGATGGAAAGACTCTTGGCATTGGGACTCAGAGCATTAACACTTGCGGAGCAAGATTACCCCTTGCGGATGAATGATGATCATCCGTCAGCAAGAGTACAAGAGTAAACGTCACATACACAGAAGTCAGAATGCTTTTGTCAGAGCAGAGGTGTCAGGACTACTTTTCAGAGATAAAGCAAGTCAACCCTGCTAAGCATTAATGAAGATGTACTTCTCAACGGTAACATAGGATTAACGGCTATATTCAAACGTTCATATTCAACCTGCCGCCCAAGAAGCCGAGTATAAAAGGGAACATCTACATTCAGAAGATGGTTGGAAGAATAGAGCATATTATCTGATGTATTATTTTCTACATTCCTCTCATCTTCTACTCTCAGATCTAAAGTTGTAACATTCTTAGAGAGTCATTCAATTGTACTTAAGTGAGTAACATCATCTACTCTTAGAGAGAGTTATTTGTACTTAAGTGTTTATCAAAATCAGTTCATAGAGTGAACATATCATTAAATCCTCTAATTAATAGAGGCTGTTCTTAAGCTTGTGCTTGAAGAACAGAATTGTTATATTACAATAGTAAGGGGGAGCATTTAGAGGTTTTCTAAATCTCCATAGGTTGCAAGTTAGCCCGCAAAACTTGTGGTTGTAAGGTTTGCAGGTGAACCCGTTGTAAAACCTGTGGGTTGTTAGGTGAACCCGTGTTCGTAAAACCTAAAGTGTAAAGGCTTTCTTGTGCCTGGTTCAAACAAGAAGATTAGTGGATTGAAAATCTCAGGTGGAGCCTGGGGACTGGATGTAGGTCTGGAGTGACCGAACCAGGATAAACTCGCTTGTGCATATTCTGCTTATTTAAATCTCACACCAAGCACCACACCACTGTATACTCACTTGTGCTTGGGATGATCCATCGTCACTCTCATCAAGCACAAGGAGTAAAGTTTTAAAAAGAGAAAATCATAGCTTTTATTCTCCACCCAATTCACCCCCCCCTCTTGGGTGACAGCCACACATTTCATTTGGTATCAGAGCAAGGTCACTTGTTTAAAGGATCCAACGATCTCAAGTGCAAAGACCTAGGCTGACTTGGGTTACAAAATGTGTTTTGAAGGTTTTGATCATACTATCCCACCCGTGTTAGAAAATGCTGATTTTTACTTATGGAAGGGAAGGATGAAAAGTTTTATACTATCCACGGATTTCAAAATGTGGGATGTCTTTGAAAAGGACTCTGATTTCAAACCAAAAGTAAATTGGACTGAAGAGGAGAAAAATTTATTTTACTTAAACCTTAGAGCAATGCAAATTTTGCACAAAAGTTTATCTGAAAATGATTTCCAGAAAATTAAACATTGCTCTAGGGCTAGAGATATTTGGAACACTCTTGACACTATGTATGCTTCTAATCAATTTCTTGAAGTTAAGGCTGTCCAAAGCTCATTATGTGCTCCCTGTGAATCTACCTTTGATGAGCTACTGAATGGTGATGTAGTGGAAGCTAGCATCAGTGAAGAAAGTGTCAATCCATGCCTAGAAGATTCAGAAACTGAAGAAAATGAGGTACCTGAACCTGAACCTTCTAAATTGCAAGACATTTATAATGAGTTACATATTGAATTCTGTAAACTTGCAAAAGAAGTTCTAGGCTTGAGAAATAGGAATAGGGAACTTGAGGAACTTATTCTTTCTACAACCAAGGAGTCCAAAGTTCCATTCTTAAAAGAAGAATTTTCAAAAGACTCTGAGATTTCAAAAGTTAACAAACATAGTGTCTTTGAAAAGGAAAATGACCAACACAATAATGACAAGAAATCTTATTCTGAACATCATCCTATTGTTTGTTATTATTGTGGTAGAACAGGTCATATTTCTCACACATGCAATTTTAAAAGAAATTTAAATGTGAGGAACAAATATGTATGGATCCCCAAAGGACAAGTAAGGTCCAGCGCTAACCATGTAGGACCCAAGTACAAATGGGTACCAAAACTCCCTTCCAGTGCCTTACTTGTGCAGGAAAGATCAAGAGTTCCTCTTGCCTCAAAGAAGAGAACTCATGGTGATGTCACTGCTGTAACCACCTGGTACAATCATAAGAAGCAGTGCGCTACCATAAGGAACAAAGACTTTGTCTCAGGGATAAGCTATCACAAAGTTCCATTCAACTATCCTGAGAAGAACAAGAGAGAGAGGATGTCTCAACCAACATGGAGAAAGCCTATGAATTCTGTCTCTCCTAAAGTGCTTCAGGCCAAAGATAAGTATAGAAGATTCCCTTGGGTAAGCAAGGGATCACTTAAGGTTGAAGCATGCAATAGTAAAATCTCCTATGCAAGTGTTAGATGGACTTATTGAGATTTTACATCAAACATCATGTATATGAACATTATATGCCTTATAAGAGTTATCACAATGTTCATAGTCTACATGCTATCTATGACTATCATTATCAGTGTATAACCATGTGCATATAGTCATAGTTGATTTGCAATGCCATATTCATAGTGAATAATCTTTAGGTGCATGTGAATCACGTACTTCCTACAAACTGACAAGTCAGATCCAAGTCTGGATACTGAAAAGAGAAAAAGGGGGTATTTGATATATTGTAGGAAAGAAGACTGGAAGCAACAACAAGATTTAAGACTATACATCAGCTGAGATATTTGTCATATTTTGGGAGCTAGAGTTAGAGCTTAATCGCCAAAAAGCAACAAGGAGGGAAAGAAAGAATTGACATTCATCACAATACAAATGATGCTCAGTCATACTAAATCAATCAATGGAAGATTTCTCTCTTGAGACTCCTTGGCCTCCAACGACAAGGATGATGATGGAGAAGAAAAATAACTCTCAACATTGTTGCTTCTTCTCCTGACACTAATGTTGAAGCTGTGAGGAAGTACAAAAAGGCAAAGCAAATTTAATGGGCTAAGAACAGATGTGTGGCATGGAGTTGATACAACTCAAATGAAGTTTAAACATCTATGCTTGATTGCTAAGACCTGCTAACTGTACTAACTTAGGCACCAAAGTGCCAATCCTTAGTTTTTGCAGGTTCCCCACAATGTTAAATCTTAAGTGAGTTCAACCGGAAGCAAAATCACTTCCGGATACTTTTTGCTGGCGCTGGATGATAACTCAATGTGATCAAGAGCACCACTCCAACCGGAAGCAAAACTACTTCCGGATGATCACTCACTGACACTGGATGATCAAGCCAAGAGAGCACCAATGCCAGCCCAAGGGACACGTCACTTCAGAAACGCTTCATCTTCCTCTATGAGAAGGTGTGCCCTATCTGACAAGATGAAACGAACATGTCATAAGGTGCGCCGTTTCAATTAAAAGCTTTACGTTATTCAATGTGTGAAAAACTGAAGAGACATAACCATTTTATCCTTAGTTACTTTATCTATAAATAGGGTGTCATTTTTTTCACTTTCACTTTTTACTTGAATATTTTCACTCGCATCATTTTCTCTGAAAAGTCTCTTCATCTTCTCCATCGTGTTCTTCATTTTTCTCTATATACTCCTCGCATTTCATCTCTATTTACCACAACATTCATACAAAAATGGCCGGTTCGCATGAATCCAACCCAGTTACCCAGAAAGCCTCTTCATCCAAGAAACACAAGTCGAAATCTGGGAAATCAAGTCACAAGCACTCTGGTAAATCTGGGCATCATGAAGAACATCGCGATGAACATCATGAACACCGTGAAGTTTCTGGGCAACCACTGGGACAGGATGAGAATATTCAGGGTCAGCCTGGAACTTCTGGTCGAGTAGAACAGTTAGTGATTTCTGAACAAGAGAGGGATGCTCAGAGAAAAGGAAAGAAGAAGAAGGTTCAATTTGCTGAGGAGCCTTCTTCCAAGAGGCAGAGGGTTGAAGAAGATGATCCCACAGTATATAGAGATGGGGCATTGGAGAGTGTGGCCGCCAAATTTGAGACATCCACTCCCATCTTCAACCATGGCCTGTTCATCGATCTGGACAAGATAGATGAACTAGGGTTTCCCCATCTGCGCCCTTACTTGGAGAAGTATATGCCTTGGCTGGGCATCAACCAGGACTACAACGTCAACGTCCTGCGAGTCTTCTCCCAATCTCTCTCTGGCAGGGCTAAGTACAGGAAGGTTGATGGGAAAGAGCAAATCCACAAACTCTCCTTCTCCGCCACAGTAAGGGGGAGAACCTTCAGGTTCAGTGGAAGACGCTGAATGAGTTAATGGGGATAACGGATGAAAGCATGAATGAGTGGCTATATCCAGAGGCGCACAAGTACAGCAAGGAGGATCTTGTGAAGCTATATGGCACCGATGGCAAAAAGGTGTCCAAAATGTCTGATTCATACAGACTGCTGTACTATGTTTACTCTCGGATGATGACTCACAAAGGGGGTAACTTCAATGAGTTCGCCAACATTGACAACCCTTGGTTCCCCAGACTTCTCAAACAACAACCTATCAATCCTGGCCAGTTGATCTGCTTAGAGCTTCAGAGATGGTTGACCAATGACAAGTCTGGCCATCTTCCCTATCCACCATCATTGCCGTTCCTCCTTGAAATGCATCTGATCAAGGCTACATCTGCTGTGGAGGAAGGGAATGTCAGGTGTAGGCCTGTGGGAGCAACCAATATTGGGGAGATGGGCATCAGGTACTTCAAGCCTCCTAAGCCCACTCGCTCAGGCTCACAAGCCAGTAGTACTTCTGGCACTTCAGCCCCCTCTGCATCTGGAGCAGGGGATCAGGAAGTTGACTCACATGCTGGCCAAGCCGTGTAGCAAGAGTGCCAGCCTCTGTTAGGGCCTTTGCCGAGGAAGTAAAGGAAGAGCTTCTCTTCAGATTGCCTGAGTCCTTGGTGGTTCCTCTCCGTGCTGAATGTGAAGCTGGTTTCCAGCATCAAGGGGAGCGGATCCAGCGGCTCGAGGACAGAGTAGGACAGATCGAGAATCACCTTGCCAGGGTGGATGCAAAGTTGGATCTCATTCTCCAACACCTACAAATTCCCCAACCATCTCAAGGTAACCTACCACCTCCTTCTCCTCCTCAAACCACACCTCCTCCTCCTCCTAATCACCCTCAACTTCCCCCTCCTCCTCCTAACACTCAACAACCTCAGCCACCTCCACAAAATGACCATCAATCCCCTCCATCACCAAACAATGCTCACCAATCCCGACCTTCACCCAACCATGAACACCAAACCCATGACACACACCAACAATCTCCTAGCCAATCACCCCTTCACTCCAACAACTCCCCATCTCCACAAAACTCCCCATCTACACCTCCCTCATCCACTCGCACACCATCCAACCCCTTAGCCGAACACCTGGATTTCAAACTGCCATTCACACCCCTCAGCCACATCTATCTACGAGATTACCCACGCCTTCAGCAAATCCCTGAGGATCCTCACGTACCCTTTACCCCATTTACCCCCACACTCTTCCACTACCTTCCCTGAATATTCCTCCACCTACCCATTCGAAGGTCTATTCGTAAATCCTTCCTGGTTCCCCAACCAACCCACATCCCCAGAACATACCTTACCTGCCTCTTCCCCCAGAATCCTCACCCCAAACTCCACTTAACCCTGAACCTCTACCCTCCTCTTCATCTACTCCATCCCTGGCACTCACCCTTGTTGATGATGACAAAAGGGGGAGAAATGTTATGTCTGCTCTTCGCCTAAGCATGGCCACAAGGGATGTTCTCAGCCAGCCATCACTCTGGATTGATGAAGACATCACGGCCGCCCTGCGTCGTGCATTTGAGTCCCAAAAGCTGGGCGGTGCTGAGAACCTTATAAGGGGAGAAGCCATCCGGTTCATGCAGCAGAAGAAAGCGGCTGAGCAAGGACCACACTTGGAGATGGTTGTCTTTGAGCCAAATGAACAAACTTCACAGCCTGAATCATCTTCATCAGAACCTCCTCCAACTAAGATAAGTAGAAAGGATATTGAGGAGATAATGATGAAGTGGGGACTGAAGAAGATCAATCACCCTCCTATTGTGATAGCCAAGCCTATCCCCTCATCCTCTGGGCAAGCGTCTGAGATCTCCTCGTCTGAGCAATCATCTGCCCCTCCTCCCTCATCTAAGCCAGCAGTCACCTTCAGTGAGTCTAGAAAGAAGGTCGTTGCCAAGAAGCGGACCAGGAAATTTATTGCCTCCACTGAATCTGCTGAGAGTGAGGAAGAGACTCCTTCTGACCCCTGAGCAAGAGACCTCATCTGCCCAAGTTGAGCCTGAAACCCCAGTAGTTCAAGCAGTTCCTATTCTAAAGGAGGTCAAGTTGGAAATTGAGGACATGACTCCTGAGGAATATGAAAAGTATGGGTTCACGGACAAACTCTCCTTCGGTCAGATGGCCTGCCTCGATGCTGACAGAGCAAGTGCCATGCCTACTCCTCCGATTAGCAAGAGCAAAGGGAAGAGTAAGGGGAAAGGGAAAAGGAAAGCCCAGGAAGTTGAGGAGGATCCCAACTTCCCTGTATGGAACCTAAAGATTCGGGCTGTTCACTACCCCAATGGAGAGGTCGCCTACTTCGATGATGCTACAGGGTTCCCTGGGTATGAAGAAGTAGAAAACATGAAAAGGGCATTCGAGGAGTCCATTGAATCTGAAAGGCTCAGAAGAGAGAAAGAGGAAGAAGAGCTTCAGAATATCATTGCCCAGATAAACCAGAGTGAGCGTGAGGCCGAGATAGCCCAACTACAAAAAGAAAATGAAGAGAGACAGAGGGAGAGGGAGAGGAAAAAGAGACACCAAGTCTGAACCCCCAATCCAAAACAAAACCCCCAATCCAAAAACCTTTTAACTTAGAAATTTTTCCTTATTTTCATGCATCTCTCATTCTTACTTAGTGTAGATTACTTGTATATGCTTTGCTTGTATACTCTAACATGTAATCTTTGTTCATTTATAATATCTGTCTGAGTTACTTGTTCTTATCCATTGCTTTTATTATTCTGCTAATCCTTTCATATAAACTTAATCGATAAAACTAAGTTTGTCATCATCAAAAAGGGGGAGAATGTTAGAATCTTAAGTTTTGATGAAGACTAAAAGAATAGGCCAAGTACTTAGAAAGCAATAGGATAACATAAGATCCCAAGTAAGAGTGCAACCGGATGTGGATTTACTTCCGGATAGACTAGGACTCGCGCACGCGGATGAATGATTTATCCCCCAGCGGCAGCGAGTAACTCACTAGGAAATAACTTAGTCCATGAGCATTAGGTACACAAATCCTTAAGACTAGGTTATAATTCAACTGGAAGTGAAAGTGCTTCCTGTTAGATTTAGACTGACGCAGGCTGTTAAAATAGAATAACCCCAAGCGTCAGTGAATCAGCCTCGTCAAGTGAAATTGCTTCCTGATAGATTTTGACTGGCACAGACTGATAGAATAGATATAACCCTAAGCGTCAGTGAGTCTACCTCGTCAAGTGAAAGTGCATCCGATAGCGTAGTGACTAGCGCTGACTGTTGGATTGAAGGACACTGAGCGAGAGTGAGTAATAGTAAACAAAATCCTTCATCCAGTGGTTTTACTTCCGGATGTAGAAGTGCTTCCGGATGCATCATAGACTAAGAGGACTAACGTTCAAAGTACACAATACACTAAGTCAGAACATAGTCTAAGTAAGACTACTCCCCATAGCAAACAAGCTTCCCACAGCATGTATAGTTCTTACTATATTTGATTATATATATTGCTATGTTGGACTAACCAGTATGTGCAGAACTTGGTCACACTTCCGGATGCAAATGAGCTTCCGGATGGAAAGACTCTTGGCATTGGGACTCAGAGCATTAACAGTTGCGGAGCAAGATTACCCCTTGCGGATGAATGATGATCATCCGTCAGCAAGAGTACAAGAGTAAACGTCACATACACAGAAGTCAGAATGCTTTTGTCAGAGCAGAGGTGTCAGGACTACTTTTCAGAGATAAAGCAAGTCAACCCTGCTAAGCATTAATGAAGATGTACTTCTCAACGGTAACATAGGATTAACGGCTATATTCAAACGTTCATATTCAACCTGCCGCCCAAGAAGCCGAGTATAAAAGGGAACATCTACATTCAGAAGATGGTTGGAAGAATAGAGCATATTATCTGATGTATTATTTTCTACATTCCTCTCATCTTCTACTCTCAGATCTAAAGTTGTAACATTCTTAGAGAGTCATTCAATTGTACTTAAGTGAGTAACATCATCTACTCTTAGAGAGAGTTATTTGTACTTAAGTGTTTATCAAAATCAGTTCATAGAGTGAACATATCATTAAATCCTCTAATTAATAGAGGCTATTCTTAAGCTTTTGCTTGAAGAACAGAATTGTTATATTACAATAGTAAGGGGGAGCATTTAGAGGTTTTCTAAATCTCCATAGGTTGCAAGTTAGCCCGCAAAACTTGTGGTTGTAAGGTTTGCAGGTGAACCCGTTGTAAAACCTGTGGGTTGTTAGGTGAACCCGTGTTCGTAAAACCTAAAGTGTAAAGGCTTTCTTGTGCCTGGTTCAAACAAGAAGATTAGTGGATTGAAAATCTCAGGTGGAGCCTGGGGACTGGATGTAGGTCTGGGAGTGACCGAACCAGGATAAACTCACTTGTGCATATTCTGCTTATTTAAATCTCACACCAAGCACCACACCACTGTATACTCACTTGTGCTTGGGATGATCCATCGTCACTCTCATCAAGCACAAGGAGTAAAGTTTTAAAAAGAGAAAATCATAGCTTTTATTCTCCACCCAATTCACCCCCCCCCCTCTTGGGTGACAGCCACGCATTTCAATTGTATGTAATTGTGTGCCCCCACCTTGGGATGTAAATGAGCCAGGCCATAAACAGGCGGCCCATGACTCGGCCTATTTAGGGCCCAGCTTGGCTCGGCCTTTTTAATAAATAGGTCAGATTCAGGCCCATTTAAAAGCTTTTTTAACTAAAAAGGTCAGGCCTATTTCACTAAAGTCTGGCTCGAAAGCCTTCAGGCCTGGCCTATTTAATAAAACTACTAATAAGTAATAATAAAATAATAATAATATTATTAGTAAAACTAAAACCTATTACCCTAGTGTTATCAAAAAATAATAATAATATTTATGGTCTTTTTAAACTTGATATGTAGGCCTTTAAAAGTCTAAATTCGAAGTATACTTTAAAAACCTGAAGCCTTTTAAAGGTCTACAGTGTAAGTAGGCCTTTAAAAAGGCTTTCAGGCCTTTAATATTTTTCGTAGGCCTAGGCTTTTTTCTGAAAAAAAGCCTATAACCAGGCCTAGGCTGTTAGAATCTTAAGTTTTGATGAAGACTAAAATATGAAGGAACAAGAAAAATTAGGTTAATATAGAACCACAAGTAAGAGTACAACCAGATGTGGATTTACTTCCTGATGGATTAGGACTAGCGCTCGCGGATGAATGACTCATCCCCCAGCGGAAGCAAGTAATACACTAAGTCATAACTCAGTCTAGGAACATTAGATGTATAAAATCCTTGAGACTAAGTTAGGATGCAACCGGATGTGGATTTGCTTCCGGATGCTTAATGACTAGCGCTGCCTGTTGGGTTAGGTTACACCGAGCGTCAGTGAGTATAACACTAAGTCATAACTCAACGTCCAGTAGGAGTGCTTCCGGATGTGGAATTGCTTCCGGAAGTAAGAGAACTTCCTAAGACTAAATGAACTCCCACTGCATGTGACTATGTGTTAATATATTGCTAGACTAACGTTCAAGTGCAGCACTGAGTGATGTTGCTTCCGGATGTGGATTTGCTTCCGGATGCAATCAGAATGTCAGAACGTACAGCAATGTAGTGTCAGAGTGCTTTTTGGCAGAGCAGAGTTGTCAGAGTTGCTTTCCAGAGATAAAGCAAGTCAACCTTGCTGAGCATTAATGGAGCATTAATGAGCAACGGTAACAAGGGAAAAACGACTATATTCAAACGGCCTTGTCACCTACCAAGAGAGAGAATACTTGAAGACATATATAAAGAAGCTCATCTTCATTTATGAAGATAACTTGGAGAATCACAAAATCTAGAGAGAGAAATCAAGAATACTCTTCAAGCATTCAAAGCTGCCCAGAAAAGCAAGAGAGCACTTAATACATCGAGAGTTCTAGTCATTTAACTATCTTGTACTCTTTGTAGTTAAATCTCTTCATTTATTAAGAGCATTCATTGTACCTAAGTGTGTAACATTATTCGTTCTTAGAGAGAACTAAGTTTAGAAAATCCTTTATTTGTAAAGGTTGAACCCTTGCAGGTTGTAAGGGGGAGTGAGTCAGTGAGGTTGCAAGTGAACCTGGTGTAAAACTTGTGGTTGTAAGGTTGCAAGTGATCCCGTTCTAAAACTTGCGGTTGTAAAGGTTCCAGGTGAACCCGTTTGTAAAACTTGGGGATAGTGGAACTCAACCTGAGTGGTTGAGAACTGGACGTAGGTCAGGTAGACCGAACCAGTATAAAACCTTGTGTTTTTATTGCTTGATTTTTATTTGGTAGCACAATTCACCCCCCCTCTTGTGCATCCACCTCTTTCATTTGGTATCAGAGCGGGTCTTTCAGACTTGATTCCAACGAATCTAGAAAGAAAAGATCTAGTAATGGATGCAGATCATTCCTTGCCCGATGTTGCTATTCAGCCAAACAAGCCTCCTGACTTTGATGGCTACAACTATCCATTCTGGAAGTTCAGAATGGAGACCTACATCAAATCCTGCGACATTCGCCTCTGGGATGTGATCGAGCATGGGAATCACGTCCCTCTAGATGATGAAGGTCTTGCAAAGCAGCGATCCAGATTCACCAATGAAGACTATGCTCTAGTACAGCTAAATTACAGGGCCATGCACTACATTCAATGTGCCCTGAGTCATAAAGAGTTTCACAGGATCAGCCACCACAAAACTGCAAAGGATATGTGGGAGGCTCTTGAGGCTGCTCATTCTGGAACCAAAGGAGTAAAGTCCAGACGCATCGAGATGCTGGTTGAGGAGTTCCACAAATTTTCTATGCTTAGTCCAACTGAACCAATCAGAGAGTTGGAGCTCAGGTTCACCCATCTTATTAACAACTTGGCCTCTCTGGGAAAGGACATTCCTGAGAGAACAAGTAAGCAAGATTCTCAAAGTGTTAAAGGGTGACTGGATCACCAAAGTTACCATTCTGCAGGAAGTCCAGGGAGAATCAACCAGCTCCATCACTGCCTTGTTTGGGTCTTTGGCTGAGTATGAACCAACCTTGTTGGCTCAGAGAGCTCCTCAAGCTGCTACTAAAGCAAAGAACCTTGCTCTTGTTGCTCCCAGCAAGGATAGGAATGATGATGATGATGATGATGAGGATGATGGGGAGGACATAGATGATGAGGAGATGGCTATGATGGTAAGAAAATTCAGAAAGTTCTTCAAGAAGAAAGGAGGCTTTCAGAAAGGTGAATCTAGCCACAAGAAGGAGTATAGGAAGGAAAGGGCCCCTGTATGCTTCGAGTGTAAGAAGCCTGGTCATTTCAAGGCTGAGTGCCCAAGCCTTCAGAGAGCAAAAGGGAAGGATAAAAGTAAAGTCTTTGTATCCTCTATCTGGTGAATAGTTCGGATGAGGAAGCTAGTGATGAGGAAGAGGTTGCTAACCTCTGCCTTGTTGCCAGAGAAGATGGTGAGGAGGAATCCTCAGAGTTTGTGCCCATCCAGGATGATGATGAGGTCTGTCTCAAAGCATCCAAGAATAAAAAGTGGTACATTGACAGTGGATGCTCGAGACATATGACTGGTGACAGAGACAAATTCAAATCCTTGGTGATCAAAGATGGAGCCACAGTAACCTTTGGAGGAAATCAAAGTGGAAAGATCACCGGAGTTGGAGAAGTTGGACCAGTCAAAGATGTCTATCTGGTGGATGGTCTCTGTCACAACCTGCTGAGCGTGAGCCAGAGCACTGACAAAGGAAATTGGGTAATTTTTGACTCACATGAGTGCATGATAATAGACAAGCATGATCTGAATCTAGATAAGGCCAATCTAAAATGCAAACTTAAGGCAATTAGAAATGAAAACCTATACACTCTAGATTTATGTCAACAACTAGATGAAAAATGTTAAATATCTAGTGATGAGAATAGTTGGTTTTGGCATAAAAGGCTAGCACATGTTAACTTTACTCAACTTGACATGCTGATTAAGAAAGAGCTAGCTATAGGAATTCCATCTTTTAAAGTTAAGCATGATTATATTTGTGAATCCTGCCAACGAGGGAAGCAAACAAAGTCCTCGTTTAAAACCAAGAAGAGTCTCCACCAGCAGGCCCTTGGAATTAATCCACATGGATTTGGTTGGGCCAGCAAGAGTGAAGAGCTTGGGTGGAAAACTGTATGCTCTAGTTGTGGTGGATGACTATTCTAGGTTCACTTGGACAATGTTTCTTGCCTCCAAGCAAGATGTTTTTGATGCCTTTGTTGTCCTGGCTAAGAAAGTGCAAAACGAGAGAGATCTCAAGATCACAGCCTGAAGGACAGACCATTGAGGAGAGTTTGAGAACCACAGTTTCTCAGAGCTGTGTGAGCAGAATGGCATTGACCACAACTTCTCAGCTCCCAGAACTCCTCAGCAAAATGGTGTCGTTGAGAGAAAGAACCGGGTTCTGACTGAGATGGCCAGGAGCATGCTCAATGAGAAAGAGGTTTCTCAAGTGTTCTGGGCGGACGCGATGAGCACTGCTTGCTACATCTCTAACAGAGCTTATGTTCGCAAGGGCTTGGACAAGACTCCCTATGATCTGTACAAAGGCAGAAAGCCCAACATCAGCCACCTCAGAATCTTTGGATCAAAATGCTATGTGCATAACAATGGAAAGATAAATCTGGGTAAGTTTGATCCAAAAGCTGATATAGGTGTATTCATAGGGTATTCCCTTAGGAGTAAGGCTTATAGAGTATACAACATGAGGACTAGAACTGTAGAGGAATCAATGCATGTTGTATTTGATGAAAATCCTACATGGGAACAATCCACAGAAGATGATGGAATATTAAACTTTCTAAAACCACCATCATCTTCACCACCAAAAGAAACACCAGCAAGCAATCCCAAGGTAGAAGATGAACCCAGTGATGAACCTAGAGTGCAGACGGTGCCTGATGAGGTACTGTTGCCAACAGCTAGGAGACATCACAGGGATCATCCTCTTGATCAAGTGCTTGGTGATGTTTCTTCTGGTGTCAAAACCAGAAGACAAGTTCAAAATGAGGTTGAGTTTGAAACTTTCTTGTCACAAATCGAACCAACCTCAGTTGAACAAGCTCTTGAGGACTGTGACTGGATTATTGCCATGCAGGAAGAGCTAAACCAGTTTGAAAGAAGCCAAGTTTGGGAACTAGTCCCAAGGCCGTCTCATCAATCCATAGTTGGGACCAAATGGGTCTTCAAGAACAAACTGGATGAGACTGGTCAAATAACAAGGAACAAAGCCAGATTGGTAGTCAAAGGGTATAACTAAGAAGAAGGCATATACTATGAAGAAACCTTTGCTCCAGTTGCAAGACTTGAAGCAATAAGGATTCTTCTAGCCTTTGCATCCATGAAAGGATTTAAATTATATTAGATGGATGTAAAGAGTGCTTTTCTTAATGGTTATATTAAGGAAGATGTTTATGTTGAACAACCTCCTGGCTTTGAGAATCACAAGCATCCTAAACATGTGTATAGGCTAAAGAAAGCTTTGTATGGCCTGAAACAAGCTCCTCGAGCTTGGTATGAGAGACTCAGCAGCTTTTTGCTGGGAAAGGGTTTCTCAAGAGGCAAACTAGATAATACACTGTTTATTTTGCATAAAGATAGAAATATGTTAATTGTCCAGATTTATGTTGATGATATTATCTTTGGGGCAACTAACGAAAAACTCTGTGAAGAGTTCTCTAAGACTATGCGGGGAGAATTTGAGATGTCAATGATGGGAGAATTAACATTCTTCCTAGGGCTGCAAATCAAGCAAAAGAAGGACGACATTTTCATCTTTCAAACTAAGTATTGCAGAGAGCTCCTCAAGAAGTTTGGGATGGATGAGTGCAAGGAGTATGATACTCCAATGAGCACCACTGCCGCACTCGATGCTGATGTAAAGGGAAGTTCAGTCAGCCTGCCTATGTACAGGGGAATGATAGGTTCCCTACTATACTTAACGGCAAGCAGGCCTGACATTCAATTTAGTGTAGGCATGTGTGCTAGATTTCAAGCCAACCCCAAGGAATCACATCTAACTTGTGTTAAACGTATTTTAAGATACCTTGAGGGAACACAAGAACTTGGTCTCTGGTACCCCAGAGGTAACCAAGAGTTCTTGCGGGCTTATTCTGATGCTGACCATGCAGGTTATAAAACTGATAGAAAGAGCACCAGTGGACAATGTGCCTTCCTTGGTGGTTGTCTGGTCTCTTGGGCTAGCAAAAAGCAAACCTGCGTGTCACTCTCATCCACAGAGGCAGAGTATATTGCTGCTGCAAGCTGTTGTGCACAAGTGCTGTGGCTGAAGAATCAACTAAGGGATCTTGGCCTGGAATTTCCAGAGGCTCCCATTCTCTGTGATAACACAAGCACCATCAGCCTTGCCAAGAATCCTGTTCAGCACACAAGAACAAAGCACATTGACGTCAGACATCACTTCATCAGAGATCATGTTCAAAAGAAGGATGTCAAGGTGCAGTTTGTTCCCACTCAGCATCAGCTTGCAGATATCTTCACCAAGCCTCTGGGGTAGATCAATTCACCTTTATAAGGGGAAATTTGGGAATGGTAAACCCAAATGAAGTTTAATCTTCAAAATAAACCTGTGCTTAATTGATTAAAACCTGCAACTATACTAACTTAGGCATCGGAGTGCCAATCTTTAGTTTTGCAGGTCCCCCACAATGTTAAATCTTAAGTTAAGTCCAACCGGAAGCAAAACCACTTACGGATGCTCTTTTGCTGGCGCTGGGTGATGACTCAAAGCAACCGGGAGCGCCAGTGTCTGGGTAAAAGACACGTCACTTCGCCAAACGTTTCATCTTCCTTCACAGGGAGTTGTGCCTCCTCTGACAATGTGAAGAGCCACGTGTCAAAAGGTGCGCCGTTCCAATTAAATGTTTACGTCTTTCCATGAAGCAGCGCCTGTTCCAATAAAGAGTCATCATGAACATTATATCATTGCATAAATAGGGAGCGCCATTCATTTTTCACACTTCTCACACAAATTACACCCACAAAACTCTCTGAACTCATTCATCACATCTTCATCAAGTTCATCACACTGTTCTTCATTTTCTTCATCTTCTTCATCTACATTTCTGCCATTTCATTCCATACACTTCACTTAAAACCCTAATCACAAAATGACCGGATCACATGAGACAAACCCAACACTGAGATAGCCACTGCCTCCAAGAAATCAAAATCTAAGTCTGGGAAATCTGGGCATCACTCGAAATTTGGAAAATCTGGGCAAGTTCATGAACATTCTGGGCAATCTGGGCATCAACAAGAACACTCGAAGAAAAAGGGGAAGAAGAGAGTGCAGTTTAGCGAAGAGCCCTCATCCAAAGACAGCGAGTAGAGGAGGATGATCCACTTGAATACAAGGATGGGCCGCTGGAGGCTATTTCCTCCAAATTTGAAACTGCAAAGCCCTACTTCTCTCATGGAATGTTCATCGACCTGGAGAAAATTGAGGAACTAAGGTTTGGGCATTTGAGGGAACATCTCCAAAAGTACATGTGCTGACTGGGGATCAACAATCAGTACAACATCAACGTGCTGAGGGTGTTCTGCCAGTCGCTCACAAGCCAAAGCAAAGTACAAGACAGTGAATGGGAAAGAAACCATTCGCAGAGTCAACTTCAAAGCCACAGTGAGGGGGAGGACAATGAATTTTACTTGGAGAGATATCAACGACTTGCTCAGGGTCACTGAGGAAGGTATGACCGAGTGGCTCCACCCTGAGAAACTTAGCAAGGCGGAGCTTGAGAAAGTATATGAGACCAAGGGAAAGAAGGTCTCTGCCATGTTTGACTCCAACCGGGTACTTCAATATAACTACTCCCGGTTGATGACTCACAAAGGGGGGAACTTCAACGAGTTCACCCAGCTCAACAACCCTTGGCTCCCCAGGTTCCTCACCAAGCAGCTGATCAACCCTGGGCAGATTATTAACTTGGAGCTGCACAGGTGGTGTGAAACCAAGGACAAGAAACCTGGCAATCTTCCCTATCCTCAAGTCATTGCATTCCTCCTGGAGAAAGCCTTGATCAAATCCACTGAGGACATTGACAATATCCAGTGCTTGCCCATAGGATCCGCCAATATCTGCAAGATGGGGATCAAGTACAATAAGCCGGCAAGGTCCACTCGCTCTGGATCACAGGCAGGAAGTGCCTCTCATACCACAGCCCCTTCGGTATCTGGTGCAGGGGATCAAGAGGTCGACTCCCATGGCCCAAGCAGAGCTCCAAGGCTGTCTGTTGCACAGAAGACAATGATGGCTGAGTTGCGAGAGGAAATATTTCAACGGCTGCCTGAGACATTGCTGGCCCCTCTCCGAGCAGAATATGATGGTGCTCTTCAGCAGCAAGGGCAAAGGATCCAAGGCATTGAGGATCGCCTAGGACGGGTCGAGGCCAAACTTGACCTTATCATCAACCACTTCCAAATCCCTCAACCTCAAGCCAATCTACCTCTACCCCCTCCTCCACAAAATGACCAACCTCCACCTCCTCCACCTAACCAACCATCACTCCCTCCTCCTAATACACAACAACCACCCCCTCAAAATGATCCTCACAATCAACCTCCACCACGAAATGACCCTGACCCATCCACTCACAAGACCTCTCACCAAACCCCTCAAAACTCCCCTCGCCAATCACCTCACAACTCACCTTCACCCCACCACTCTCCTAGTCACTCTAATACATCCAACCACCAAAACTCCCCCAACCGGTCACCATCCCCCGACCCCTTACCATCCTCCAACCCAAAACTTCCCACTTTCACTAACACTCCCAATGCGGAAGCTCTTGGGTTCTTCACTTCCATTCACCCTCTCAGTCGCATATACCTAAGAGATATCCCACCCCTTCAGTGACTACCCTCACCCACTCCATCTTCCACTCCCTATTCATCTACCTTTCCCTATCCTGACCTCTTTTCTGAGAGAAATCGTTTCTTCTTCCCAAGCCCCACTCCTTCACCTGAAACCTCACCCCCTTCCTCACCAAAAACCTCACCCCCAGAACCTATGGCCCTGAACCTCCACCCTCCACTTCACCCAACCCTTCCTCCCTTGCCCTCGCCCTTCTTGATGATGCCAAAAGGGGAGAGAAATCCTCAATCAACCCTCCTTGTGGCTGGATGAGGACATTGCTGCTGCACTCCGGCGAGCCATGGATCTGAAAAGAATGGGTAGAGCAGAAAGTCTCATTCGTGGGGAAGCAATCAGATTCATGCAGCAACGTTCAGCCGGCAGAAAGTCTAACTTAGAAATGGTGTGGTTGATCAGCCTGTTGAGACTCCACCAACTGAGCCTGAGCCTTCATCCTCTGCTGTGCCATCCACTCCATCTGCACCCACTGAAAATCTGATCGATGTGCTTCGCATGAAGTATGGTCTCAAGAAGCTAGAGCCACTTGTGAGAGTGGTAGCAGTGCCAATCCCTCCCTATGAGCCAACTCCTGTATCTAAACCACTCAGCTTCAGTAAGTCAAGAGTTAAGGCTGTGGCTAGAAAGAAGAGTGCTTCCTCCAATGCATCCCCTGAGAATGAAGAGGAGTCAGATGCTGCTCCTGAAAATACTGAGTCTGAAAGGGTGCCATTGCAAGGGGAAACATCTCAGTCTCAGTCTTCCACTCGAGTGCAACCTGAGGAAGTGCCACCAGAAGTGGTCGTCAAGCTTGAAGTGGAAGACATGACACCCGGAGAATTTGAACGCTTTGGATTCACTGATAGACTCACTGAAGAGCAATTCTTTGTCCTGGATGCTGAGAGGGCCAATGCTAAAGCGAAAGGGAAAGCGAAGGCAGACCTATCTCATGATCCTACCCTCTCAGCCTGGAATGTCAAAGTCAAAGCTGTCCATTTCCCTCATGGATCCATTCCAATCTCAGACTCTGAGGAAGGAAGGGCTCTTGGTTTGAATGAGGCTAGTGATCTGAAGAGAGCCATCGCTGAGTCCCTTGAGACGGAAAGACTCAGAAAAGAAAATGAGGAGAGGGTGCTACAAGCCATTCTTGCCCGGATCGATCAACAGCAATTGGATGAGATGTGGGCCAAGGCAAATGAGGAGTTTGAAGAGTGCCAAAGACAAAAAGAGAGGGAGAGGAAAAAGAGACACCAACTTTGAGCCCAAACACCCCTCATACATTTTAACTTAGAAATTTTTCTTTTCATATTTTTCTCATGCATAGTTGTCTGATTACTTGTAAATTTGATTATTATATTTCTAACTTGTAATCAATTTGAGTATTAATAATATCTTTGAGTTCATATGTGTGTTCTTATTTGATTAATTCCTTTAATATGAACTTGATTAGATAACTTAGATAACTTAGTTTGTCATCATCAAAAAGGGGGAGAATGTTAGAATCTTAAGTTTTGATGAAGACTAAAATATGAAGGAACAAGAAAAATTAGGTTAATATAGAACCACAAGTAAGAGTACAACCGGATGTGGATTTACTTCCTGATGGATTAGGACTAGCGCTCGCGGATGAATGACTCATCCCCCAGCGGAAGCAAGTAATACACTAAGTCATAACTCAGTCTAGGAACATTAGATGTATAAAATCCTTGAGACTAAGTTAGGATGCAACCGGATGTGGATTTGCTTCCGGATGCTTAATGACTAGCGCTGCCTGTTGGGTTAGGTTACACCGAGCGTCAGTGAGTATAACACTAAGCCATAACTCAACGTCCAGTAGGAGTGCTGAAATGCGTGGCTGTCACCCAAGAGGGGGGGTGAATTGGGTGGAGAATAAAATGCTTAATAATTTTCCCTTTTTGAATTCTTTACTCCTTGTGCTTGATGAGAGTGACGATGGATCATCCCAAGCACAAGTGAGTATACAGTGGTGTGGTGCTTGGTGTGAAATTTAAATAAGCAGAATATGCACAAGCAAGTTTATCCTGGTTCGGTCACTCCTAGACCTACATCCAGTCCCCAGGCTCCACCTGAGATTTTCAATCCACTAATCTTCTTGTTTGAACCAGGCACAAGAAAGCCTTTACACTTTAGGTTTTACGAACACGGGTTCACCTAACAACCCACAGGTTTTACAACGGGTTCACCTGCAAACCTTACAACCACAAGTTTTGCGGGCTAACTTGCAACCTATGGAGATTTAGAAAACCTCTAAATGCTCCCCCTTACTATTGTAATATAACAATTCTGTTCTTCAAGCACAAGCTTAAGAACAGCCTCTATTAATTAGAGGATTTAATGATATGTTCACTCTATGAACTGATTTTGATAATCACTTAAGTACAAATGACTCTCTCTAAGAGTAGATGATGTTACTCACTTAAGTACAATTGAATTACTCTCTAAGAATGTTACAACTCTAGATCTGAGAGTAGAAGATGAGAGGAATGTAGAAGATAATACATCAGATAATATGCTCTGTTCTTCCAACCATCTTCTGAATGTAGATGTTTCTTTTATACTCGGCTTCTTGGGCGGCAGGTTGAATATGAACGTTTGAATATAGCCGTTAATCCCATGTTACCGTTGAGAAGTACATCTTCATTAATGCTTAGCAGGGTTGACTTGCTTTATCTTCTGAAAAGTAGTCCTGACACCTCTGCTCTGACAAAAGCATTCTGACTTCTGAGTATGTGATGTTGACTCTTGTACTCTTGCTGACGGATGATCATCGTTCATCCGGAAGTGGCAATCTTGCTCTGCAAGTGTTAATCTCTGAATTCCAATGTCAAGAGTCTTTCCATCCGGAAGCGCATTTGCATCCGGAAGTGTGACTAAGTTCTGCACATACTGGTTAGTCCAACATAGCAATATATATAATCAAATATAGTAAGAACTATACATGCTGTGGGAAGCTTGTTTGCTATGGGGAGTAGTCTTACTTAGACTATGTTCTGACTTAGTGTATTGTGTACTTTGAACGTTAGTCCTCTTAGTCTATGATGTATCCGGAAGCACTTCTACATCCGGAAGTAAAACCACTGGATGAAGGATTTTGTTTACTATTACTCACTCTCGCTCAGTGTCCTTCAATCCAACAGTCAGCGCTAGTCACTACGCTATCGGATGCACTTTCACTTGACGAGGTAGACTCACTGACGCTTAGGGTTATATCTATTCTATCAGTCTGCGCCAGTCAAAATCTATCAGGAAGCAATTTCACTTGACGAGGCTGATTCACTGACGCTTGGGGTTATTCTATTTTAACAGCCTGCGTCAGTCTAAATCTAACAGGAAGCACTTTCACTTCCAGTTGAATTATAACCTAGTCTTAAGGTTTTGTATACCTAATGCTCATGGACTAAGTTATTTCCTAGTGAGTTACTCGCTGCCGCTGGGGGATAAATCATTCATCCGCGTGCGCGAGTCCTAGTCTATCCGGAAGTAAATCCACATCCGGTTGCACTCTTACTTGGGATCCTATGTTATTCTATTGCTTTCTAAGTACTTGGCCTATTCTTTTAGTCTTCATCAAAACTTAAGATTCTAACATTCTCCCCCTTTTTGATGATGACAAACTCAGTATTTAACTATTTATCGATTAAGTCCATATGAAAGGGTTAACAGGATAATAAAAGCAATGGATAAGAACAAGTAACTCAGACAGATATTATAAATGAACAAAGATTACATGTTAGAGTATACAAGCAAAACATATACAAGTAATCTACACTAAGTAAGAATGAGAGATGCATGAAAATAAGGAAAAATTTCTAAGTTAAAAGGTTTTTGGATTGGGGTTTTGTTTTGGATTGGGGGTTCAGACTTGGTGTCTCTTTTTCCTCTCCCTCTCCCTCTGTCTCTCTTCACTCTCTTTCTGGAGTCTGGCTACCTCTGCCTCATGCACACTCTGGTCTATCTGGGCAATGATATTCTGAAGCTCTTCTTCCTCTCTCTCTCTTCTGAGCCTTTCAGATTCGATAGACTCCTCGAATGCCCTCTCATGTTCTCTACTTCTTCATACCCAGGGAACCCTGTAGCATCATCGAAGTAGGCGACCTCTCCATTGGGGTAGTGAACAGCCCGAATCTTTACGTTCCATACAGGGAAGTTGGGATCCTCCTCAACTTCCTGGGCTTTCCTTTTCCCTTTCCCCTTACTCTTCCCTTTGCTCTTGCTAATCGGAGGGTAGGCATGGCACTTGCTCTGTCAGCATCGAGGCAGGCCATCTGACCGAAGGAGAGTTTGTCCGTGAACCCATACTTTTCATATTCCTCAGGAGTCATGTCTTCAATTTCCAACTTGACCTCCTTTAGAATAGGAACTGCTTGAACTAATGGGGTTTCAGGCTCAACTTGGGCAGATGAGGTCTCTTGCTCAGGTTGGTCAGATGGAGTCTCTTCCTCACTCTCAGCAGTTTCAGTGGTGGCAATAATTTTCCTGGTCCGCTTCTTGGCAACAGCCTTCTTTCTAGATTCACTGAAGGTGACTGCTGGCTCAGATGAGGGAGGAGGATTAGAAGATTGCTCAGATGAAGAGATCTCAGACTCTTGCCCAGAGGATGCAGGGACAGGCTTGGCTATCACAATGGGAGGATGGTTGGGTCTCTTCAGTCCCCATTTCATCATGATCTCCTCAATAATCTCTCTACTTGTTTTAGTTGGAGGAGGCTCTGATGATGACTCAGGCTGTGAAGTTTGTTCATTTGGCTCAAAGACAACCATCTCCAATTGTGATCCTTGCTCAGACGACCTCTGCTGCTCCATGAATCTTATGGCTTCTCCTCTTATTAGGCTCTCAGCACCACTCAGCCTTTGTGATTCCATTGCATGGCGAAGGGCAGCCATGATATCTTCTTCAAGCCAGAGGGATGGTTGGCTGAGCACATCCCTTGTGTTCATGGATAGGCGAAGGGCGGTCATCACATTTCTCCCCCTTTTGTCATCATCAACAAGGGCGAGTGCCAGGGATGGAGTAGATGAAGAGGAGGGTAGAGGTTCAGGGTTAAGTGGAGTTTGGGGTGAGGATTCTGGGGAAGAGGCAGGTAAGGTATGTTCTGGGGATGTGGGTTGGTTGGGGAACCAGGAAGGATCTACGAATAGACCTTCGAATGGGTAGGTGGAGGAATATTCAGGGAAGGTAGTGGAAGAGTGTGGGGTAAATGGGGTAAAGGGTACGTGAGGATCCTCAGGGATTTGCTGAAGGCGAGGGTAATCTCGTAGATAGATATGGCTGAGGGGTGAATGGCAGTTTGAAATCCAAGGTGTTCGGCTAAGGGGTTGGTTGGTGTGCGAGTGGATGAGGGAGTTGTAGATGGGGAGTTTTGTGGAGATGGGGAGTTGTTGGAGTGAAGGGGTGATTGGCTAGGAGATTGTTGGTGTGTGTCTTGGGTTTGGTGTTCATGGTTGTGTGAAGGTTGGGATTGGTGAGCATTGTTTGATGATGGAGGGGATTGATGGTCATTTTGTGGAGGTGGCTGTGGTGGTTGAGTGTTAGGTGGAGGAGGAGGGGGAAGTTGAGGGTGACCTGAGGGAGGAGGAGGAGGTGGTGGTAGGTTACCTTGTGATGGTTGGGGAATTTGTAGGTGCTGGAGAATGAGATCTAGTTTTGCATCCACCCTGGCAAGCTGATTTTCGACCTGGCCAACCCTGTCCTCAAGCCGCTGGATCCGCTCCCCTTGCTGCTGGAACCCAGCATCACAATCATTTCTAAGTGGGGCTACCAAGGACTCAGAGAGTTGAAGGAGAATCTCATCCTTCATTTCTTGAGCGAATGCCTTCACAGTCGCTGGCACTCTTGCAGCACGACTTGGCCCAGCATGGGAATCCACTTCCTGATCCCCTGCACCAGATGTAGAGGGGGCTGAAGTCCCAGAGGCACTACCCGCCTGTGATCCTGAGCGAGTGGGCTTAGGGGCTCTTAGATACTTAATGCCCATCTTGCTGATGTTCGTTGCCCCCACAGGAGCACATTTGACATTCTCTCCCTCCACGTCAGATGTGGCCTTGATCAGTTTCTTCTCCAGGAGGGCAGCAAGGATGGTGGGATATGGAAGATACCCAGTCTTGTCGTTAGCCAACCATCGCTGAAGTTCAAGGCTGATCAACTGCCCTGGATTGATTGGCTGCTGGGAGAGGAGTCTGGGGAACCATGGATTGTCCAACAGGGTGAATTCATTGAAGTTACCCCCTTTATGTGTCATCATCCGGGAGTAGATATAATACAGAACCCTGTAGGAGTCAGACATTTTGGACACCTTTTTGTCTTTGGTGCCATACAGCTGTTCTAGTTCCTCCTTGCTGTATTTGAGCGCCTCAGGATATAGCCACTCAGTCATCCCCTCATCAGTGATCCCCATTAACTCGTTCAGCGTTCTCCAGGTAAAACTGAAGGATCTTCCTCTGACTGTGGCCGTGAAGTAGAGTCTGTGGATTTGCTCCTTTCCATCTACCTTCTTGTACTTCACTTTGCCAGAGAGGGATTGGCAGAAGGCTCGCAGGACGTTGATGTTGTAGTCCTGTTTGATCCCCAGCCAGGGCATGTATTTTTCTAAGTAAGGCCGCAGGTGAGGAAACCCTAGTTCATCAATCTTGGCCAGATCGATGAACAAGCCATTGTTGAAGTAGGGCTTAATGGTTTCAAATTTGGAGGCAACAGGCTCCAAGGCCCCATCTCTATACACTGTAGGGTCATCTTCTTCAACCCTCTGCCTCTTTGAAGACGGCTCTTCAGCAAAATGCACCCTCTTCTTCTTTCCTTTTCTCAGGGCTTCCCTCTCTTGTTCGGAAACCACTATCTGTTCAGTCACTCTGCCAGAAGTTCCAGGCTGACCCTGAACATTTTCCTCCTGCCCCGGTGTCTGCCCAGAACCTTCACGGTGTTCATGATGTTCATCGCGATGTTCTTCATGATGCCCAGATTTACCAGAGTGCTTGTGACTTGATTTCCCAGATTTCGACTTGTGTTTCTTGGATGAAGAGGTTTTCTGGGTAGTAACTGGGTTGGATTCATGAGATCCGGCCATTTTTGTATGAATGTTGTGGTAAAAAGGGATGAAATGCGAGAAGTGTGTAAAGAAAAATGAAGAACACGATGGAGAAGATGAAGAGACTTTTCAGAGAAAATGATGTGAGTGAAAAAGATGCAGTAAAAGATGAAAGTGAAAAAATGGCATCTATTTATAGGTGAAACTTCTGAGGATAAAATGGGCATCTTCTTTCAAATTTTTCACACATTGGGTAACGTAAGATTTTAAGTTGGAACGACACACTGATGACACGTGTTGCTTCAATTAGTCAGAGAAGGCACAACGTTTCATAGAGGAAGTTGAAACGTTTTCTGAAGTGATGTGTCTTTTTGTTTGCCACTGGCGCTCTGGCTTGCTTTATTTCAATACTCAGTCCCCGCAAATAATCATCCGGAAGTGGTTTTGCTTCCGGTAATACAGGTGCTCTGGGTTGTCCTGAGAGATCATCCAGCGCCAGCAAAAGAGTATCCAGAAGTGACTTTGCTCCCGGTTAGACTCACTTAAGATTTAACATTGAGGGAAACCTGCAAAAACTAAGGATTGGCACTTCGGTGCCTAAGTTAGTACAGTTAGCAGGTCTTATCAATTAAGCACAGATGTTTAAACTTCATTTGAGTTGTATCAACTCCATGCCACACATCTGCTCTCAGCCCATTAAATTTGCTTTGCCTTTTTGTACTTCCTCACAGCTTCAACATTAGTGTCAGGAGAAGAAGCAACAATGTTGAGAGTTATCTTTCTTCTCCATCATCATCCTTGTCGTTGGAGGCCAAAGAGTCTCAAGAGAGAAATCTTCCATTGATTGATTTGGTATGACTAAGCATCATTTGTATTGTGATGAATGTCAATTCTTTCTTTCCCTTCTTGTTGATTTTTGACGATTAAGCTCTAACTCTAGCTCCAAAAATATGACAAATATCTCAGCTGATGTATAGTCTTGAATCTTGTTGTTGCTTCCAGTCTTCTTTCCTACAATATATCAAATAACCCCCTTTTTTCTCTTTTCAGTATCCAGACTTGGATCTGACTTGTCAGTTTGTAGGAAGTACGTGATTCAGATGCACCTAAAGATTATTCACTATGAATATGGCATTGCGAATCAACTATGACTATATGCACATGGTTATACACTGATAATGATAGTCATAGATAGCATGTAGACTATGAACATTGTGATAAACTCTTATAAGGCATATAATGTTCATATGATGCTTGATGTAAAATCTCAATAAGTCCATCTAACACTTGCATAGGAGATTTTACTATTGCATGCTTCAACCTTAAGTGATCCCTTGCTTACCCAAGGGAATCTTCTATACTTATCTTTGGTCTGAAGCACTTTCTTAGGAGAGACAGGATTCATAGGTTTTCTCCATGTTGGTTGAGACATCCTCTCTCTCTTGTTCTTCTCAGGATAGTTGAATGGAACCCTGTGATAGTTTATCCCTGAGACAAAGTCTTTGTTCCTTATGGTAGCGCACTGCTTCTTATGATTGCACCAGGTGGTTGCAGCAGTGACATCACCATGAGTTCTCTTCTTTGAGGCAAGAGGAACTCTTGATCTTTCCTGCACAAGTAAGGCACTGGAAGGGAGTTTTGGTACCCATTTGTACTTGGGTCCTACATGGTTAGCGCTGGACCTTACTTGTCCTTTGGGGATCCATACATATTTGTTCCTCACATTTAAATTTCTTTTAAAATTGCATGTGTGAGAAATATGACCTGTTCTACCACAATAATAACAGATAATGGGATGATATTCAGAATAAGATTTCTTGTCATTATTGTGTTGGTCAGTTTTCTTTTCAAAGACACTATGTTTGTTAACTTTTGAAATCTCAGGGTCTTTTGAAAACTCTTCTTTTAAAAATGGAACTTTGGACTCCTTGGTTGTAGAAGAAAGGATAAGTTTCTCAAGTTCCCTATTCCTTTTTCTCAGGCCTAGAACTTCTTTTGCAAGTTTACAGAATTCAATATGTAACTCATCATAAATGTCTTGCAATTCATAAGGTTCAAGTTCAGGTACCTTATTTTCTTCAGTTTCTGAATCTTCTAGGCACAGATTGACACTTTCTTCACTGATGCTAGCTTCCTCTATATCACCATCCAGTAGCTCATCAAAGGTAGATTCACAGGGAGCACATAATGAGCTTTGGACAGCCTTAACTTCAAGAGATTGATTAGAAGCATACATAGTGTCAAGAGTGTTCCAAATATCTCTAGCCCTAGAGCAATGTTTAATTTTCTGGAAATCATTTTCAGATAAACTTTTGTGCAAAATTTGTATTGCTCTAAGGTTTAAGTAAAATAAATTCTTCTCCTCTTCAGTCCAATTTACTTTTGGTTTGAAATCAGAGTCCTTTTCAAAGACGTCCCACATTTTGAAATCCGTGGATAGTATAAAACTTTTCATCCTTCCCTTCCATAAGTAAAAATCAGCATTTTCTAACACGGGTGGGATAGTATGATCAAAACCTTCAAAACACATTTTGTAACCCAAGTCAGCCTAGGTCTTTGCACTTGAGATCGTTGGATCCTTTAAACAAGTGACCTTGCTCTGATACGAAATGAAATGTGTGGCTGTCACCCAAAAGGGGGGGTGAATTGGGTGGAGAATAAAATGCTTAATAATTTTCCCTTTTTGAATTCTTTACTCCTTGTGCTTGATGAGAGTGACGATGGATCATCCCAAGCACAAGTGAGTATACAGTGGTGTGGTGCTTGGTGTGAAATTTAAATAAGCAGAATATGCACAAGCAAGTTTATCCTGGTTCGGTCACTCCTAGACCTACATCCAGTCCCCAGGCTCCACCTGAGATTTTCAATCCACTAATCTTCTTGTTTGAACCAGGCACAAGAAAGCCTTTACACTTTAGGTTTTACGAACACGGGTTCACCTAACAACCCACAGGTTTTACAACGGGTTCACCTGCAAACCTTACAACCACAAGTTTTGCGGGCTAACTTGCAACCTATGGAGATTTAGAAAACCTCTAAATGCTCCCCCTTACTATTGTAATATAACAATTCTGTTCTTCAAGCACAAGCTTAAGAACAGCCTCTATTAATTAGAGGATTTAATGATATGTTCACTCTATGAACTGATTTTGATAATCACTTAAGTACAAATGACTCTCTCTAAGAGTAGATGATGTTACTCACTTAAGTACAATTGAATTACTCTCTAAGAATGTTACAACTCTAGATCTGAGAGTAGAAGATGAGAGGAATGTAGAAGATAATACATCAGATAATATGCTCTGTTCTTCCAACCATCTTCTGAATGTAGATGTTTCTTTTATACTCGGCTTCTTGGGCGGCAGGTTGAATATGAACGTTTGAATATAGCCGTTAATCCCATGTTACCGTTGAGAAGTACATCTTCATTAATGCTTAGCAGGGTTGACTTGCTTTATCTTCTGAAAAGTAGTCCTGACACCTCTGCTCTGACAAAAGCATTCTGACTTCTGAGTATGTGATGTTGACTCTTGTACTCTTGCTGACGGATGATCATCGTTCATCCGGAAGTGGCAATCTTGCTCTGCAAGTGTTAATCTCTGAATTCCAATGTCAAGAGTCTTTCCATCCGGAAGCGCATTTGCATCCGGAAGTGTGACTAAGTTCTGCACATACTGGTTAGTCCAACATAGCAATATATATAATCAAATATAGTAAGAACTATACATGCTGTGGGAAGCTTGTTTGCTATGGGGAGTAGTCTTACTTAGACTATGTTCTGACTTAGTGTATTGTGTACTTTGAACGTTAGTCCTCTTAGTCTATGATGTATCCGGAAGCACTTCTACATCCGGAAGTAAAACCACTGGATGAAGGATTTTGTTTACTATTACTCACTCTCGCTCAGTGTCCTTCAATCCAACAGTCAGCGCTAGTCACTACGCTATCGGATGCACTTTCACTTGACGAGGTAGACTCACTGACGCTTAGGGTTATATCTATTCTATCAGTCTGCGCCAGTCAAAATCTATCAGGAAGCAATTTCACTTGACGAGGCTGATTCACTGACGCTTGGGGTTATTCTATTTTAACAGTCTGCGTCAGTCTAAATCTAACAGGAAGCACTTTCACTTCCAGTTGAATTATAACCTAGTCTTAAGGTTTTGTGTACCTAATGCTCATGGACTAAGTTATTTCCTAGTGAGTTACTCGCTGCCGCTGGGGGATAAATCATTCATCCGCGTGCGCGAGTCCTAGTCTATCCGGAAGTAAATCCACATCCGGTTGCACTCTTACTTGGGACCCTATGTTATTCTATTGCTTTCTAAGTACTTGGCCTATTCTTTTAGTCTTCATCAAAACTTAAGATTCTAACAAGTGCTTCCAGATGTGGAATTGCTTCCGGAAGTAAGAGAACTTCCTAAGACTAAATGAACTCCCACTGCATGTGACTATGTGTTAATATATTGCTAGACTAACGTTCAAGTGCAGCACTGAGTGATGTTGCTTCCGGATGCAATCAGAATGTCAGAACGTACAGCAATGCAGTGTCAGAGTGCTTTTTGGTAGAGCAGAGTTGTCAGAGTTGCTTTCCAGAGATAAAGCAAGTCAACCCTGCTGAGCATTAATGGAGCATTACTGAGCAACGGTAACAAGGGAAAAACGGCTATATTCAAACGGCCTTGTCACCTACCAAGAGAGAGAATACTTGAAGACATATATAAAGAAGCTCATCTTCATTTATGAAGATAACTTGGAGAAATCACAAAATCTAGAGAGAGAAATCAAGAATACTCTTCAAGCATTCAAAGCTGCCCAGAAAAGCAAGAGAGCACTTAATACATCGAGAGTTCTAGTCATTTAACTATCTTGTACTCTTTGTAGTTAAATCTCTTCATTTATTAAGAGCATTCATTGTACCTAAGTGTGTAACATTATTCGTTCTTAGAGAGAACTAAGTTTAGAAAATTCTTTATTTGTAAAGGTTGAACCCTTGCAGGTTGTAAGGGGGAGTGAGTCAGTGAGGTTGCAAGTGAACCTGGTGTAAAACTTGTGGTTGTAAGGTTGCAAGTGATCCCGTTCTAAAACTTGCGGTTGTAAAGGTTCCAGGTGAACCCGTTTGTAAAACCTGGGGAGCGCACAAGAATAGACCTCACTAGATCATGAGTTAAAGGTCTTGCTCTTGAATCATGGGTGAATCAAATCCTTACTAACATTTATATATAGAAAAAAGAAATTTTATATTTATCAAATTACATTATCAAAATTTATGTGAGCCCCATTAGTAAAATAAAGTTCCAAGAAGGTATTTTGCTATAACCTACCAATTATATTTGATAAAAAAATAACCTACCAATTATGCATGACTTTTGTTTATTGGCCAATAAAAATGTAGACTTTATTGGCCAAAAAATGTAGACTTTACGCAAAAAACAATTTGCAATGCAAAGGTCCCAGTCCCATTGTCACAGCCTCACAGAAATTTTTTTTTTTGTTGCCTCAATGCTACAAGAATGTCCACTCTTGCGCTTCAAGCACAGTATTTGCTTTTTTTATCGCTGGGGACAGCATTTACTACATGTACAATACAAGACACATAAATCAAAAGCTGCTTCTTTTTTTAAAAAAACCGTTGGATTATCTAGTGCATAAAAATCAACTAATTCAGACTTGAGGAGCAGAAGTAGTGTTACCCACATAGGCAGAATTAACCTCTCTTCCTATGAAAATGCTTCCCAAGATTCAAATATACACTTCTATCCTTATGAGGGTTGAAACTCACTTGTCCACTTAAATAACTGCTCATTAGTAAGGGAGGCTATTCCTGAACCCAATTCCGCGGTCATTAAAATTTTGCGGCTAATCTCTTATTTCAGAAAATTATCGAAAAGTCTTTCATTAAGATTTTGTCAAAAAGAATAACATAATATTTTTTTTTTTTTTATGCTCGAAAAATTATCAATGCCCAAAGAATTGTGGACACAATGAGTATCTGTTGTATATATTATGATTTTGGTCACTCTCACCAATAAATATGAGGACATTTTCCCATATCATCTATTAGTGTGAGGCTATTCTTGCTTGTCAAACACATGTTATTAGTCACCCATTCATGATTCTAATACAATTTATAATTAGATGACCGATACCAAAAAGTAAAGAAGTTTCGTGAGGTATTTATTTATGAAAAACATGGACACCGTTATGTGTTTTGATCATACACATGAGAACTATCCCTTATAAAAACTCTCTTGATGTACACAATTACTAGGGAGTTGAAAGGGTTATAAATTTAGAAGATAGAATGGACTTCTTTTACAACATACAGAAGACAGATCAATGGACTGAGATCATAAGATTTAGAACCAAAATAAACTCATTAACCATCTCCCACATTAAGGTCTATATACTCCCCTGGCCTGGTCCTAACTAAAAATACTCACTATTATCTATCAAAGGATGCACAAGAAAAAAATATATTATTACTCCCACACATTTTTAATGTAAAACATAATTGAAGATCGAGTTGGTCTTGATATTAAATGTAAGAGATATTTATAACTTTTTCAATTTTTTTAAAATTCACCTATTGTTGTTTTATCAATAATAATCAAATAATAGAGAGAAAGAGGAGATTAATGAATAAGATTATTAGATATAGTTATAGAAAGATCACCATATTAGTTAATTTTGTTAACATTTTGATTTAATCAAATTAGATAATATATATCATATATTCAAATGTATTAAGTGAATGTGAGTAAAGTTAGAGTGGATAAAAATCAAGGATAGATGATCAAATAAAATTCTATCAAATTTACAAATTGAATTAACAAAAGAAAAACATTGTGTTTGTCAATATGAAGAGGTTGAGATGGAGATGAAAGTTGATGAAAATTTTGTCATTGGAGAAAAGGGGTGGAGAATATGCTTTTAGGAGTCTAAAGATATGCTTCAAAAGTTTGGTAGCATATGGAAGATAATACAGCCATGGATAAAGGTGAGGGTCTTTCATATATCAAACATCTTTATTCAATACTAAATATGAGACTTAGATTACTTATATCCAATTTATTTAGATTAATTTATTCATCACATCAACAAGAATATAATTTAGGAAAGAATTTGATAATTACTAAAAAATGTCGTACACACAACACAATCAACTCTTTTAATAGGTAATATGTCTAGGATTAGAGGGAGTGTGTGTGGTTATTTTATAACTAGCAGGGAAGCCCGCGCAAAGCAGCATATATGATGCATTATATAAATACCACTCATATATGATGCATTATATAAAGGGTAAAGGAGCAAATCTGGCCCCCAAGTAACCACCAGGAGCGCTGAGTATCTTAAACTAACGACAGGCCCGGATCTGTACCCCAAGTAACCAAGATGTTAAAAAACTACCCCGGTTGGACGGTCAACAACGTTTGACCGTTACTATGCCGATGTGGCCGCCACGTCAAGGCTTGTTTTGCCACTTGGCGCCTTGTCATCGCCACGTAAGATAAGTTAATATGGGTCCCACATTTAATAAAAAAAATTCCCCCCTCCTCTTCATCACCAAAATCCGTCCACCCCCACCCCCCTCCACCCACTCACCTCCCTCCCTAGCCCCCCATCCCTAACACCACAGCTCCACCGCCACGTCCCCCCACCACCACGCCCCCGCCGCCCCCACCCATCAACCCAAAGTTCGAATCTTTTTCCAGAAAATAAAAGCTGGAATTTTTTTTTTGCCTCAGATCTGGTGTTGATCTGGTGCTGGCCGATGCAGCCGGCGGCGCCGAGGTGGGGGGCTTTGGGTACACCTCCATGTACCCACTTCTCTTCTTCTTCTTCTCTTTCTTTAAACTGGTGTGGAGGGCGGCGGGGCTGTGGTGGTGGGGGTGTGGAGACGCGTCGGCGGACATGGTGTTGGGGTGTGGAGGCGCCAAGTGGCGGGCGTGGTGTTTGGGGTGTTGGTGGTGTTGGGGGTGTTGGGGTGTGGCGGGCATGGTGTGGGGTGCTGTGGTGGAGGTGAGTGGGTGAGGCCGTGGGGGGCTGGGGAGGGAGGTGAGTGGGGGGAGGGAGGTGGGGCGTGTGGTGGGGGAAGGTGAAGGTGAAGGGAGGGAGGGAGGTGGGGCGTGTGGTGGGGGGAGGTGAAGGGAGGGAGGTGGGCGGTGAAGGGGGTGGGGCGGGTGGTGAAGGGAGGGAGGGAGGTGAAGGGGGTGGGGCGGGTGGTGAAGGGAGGGAGGGAGGTGAAGGGGTGGGGGGGGGGGGGCGGGGGAAGGTGAAGGGAGGGGGAGGTGGGCGTGTGGTGGGGGAGGTGAAGGGAGGGAGGGCGGTGAAGGGGGTGGGGTGTGTGGTGGGGGGAGGTGGAGGGGTGGGGCTGGTGGTGGGTGTTGGGACCCACACACTTATCCTACGCGGCGCCAAGTGGCAAAACCGGTGCTCGCGTGGCATCCACACAGGCAAAGTAACGGTCAAACGTTGTTGACCGTCCAACCGAGGTAGTTTTTTAACATCTTGGTTACTTGGGGTACAGATCCGGGCCTGTGGTTAGTTTAGGGTACTCAGCGCTCCTTGGTGGTTACTTGGGGGCCAAATTTGCTCCTTTACCCTTATATAAATACCACTTGCTAGACCCAATTTTACGCAAATACCATCAACAACACTACAGCCGAGCCACACCAGATTTACACATCACACAAGACATACAGCATAAACTATACCGTTCGTCGTACAACTTACAAAACGTACTAAAAAGGGAAGTCTTTCAACATAAAAAAAAAACAATACTACTGCACGAATACTGCATGTTGTCAACCACTACCAGCTATATTTTGTTTCAACTAATAAGGAATACCAACAACTTCATATGTATCACAAACAATTCGTTAGCAATGACATTCAAAGAGAAATTCACACAAATTTAAACACTTCCGCATTACAACTAAATTTATAGGCATGAGACAATAACGAAAAAAAGGTCAAGTCTACTGGAACATCAACCACAAGTATTAAAGCAAAACTCACTGACCAAATTCTTCTACCTAGCGCACCAGATTGCTGCAAATTTCTGGATACACAACATTTTTCGTTGATCCCAACAAAGAGTTAGCATTGGAAGCAACATATATCTTCAAATCTTGCACACTGCGAACCTACCAATTTAAACCTGGGCGTTGCGCGTGAGCATTATTTTTATTACGTTGCAAAACATAAGAGCATATAACAATTTCTTATAATTGTGGAGCATTATTTTTGCGGAAATGTAAGGTTAAACAAATAAATAATGCTGATGACAACTAAAAGGGTTCCCCTCGCTTCGCGCAGTTAAGAGAAGTAAATGAAAGATACATAAATAAATATAGAGTTATTGCTCAAATAAGGATAGAAGGAATTTCTATCTATTTTTTCCCAAAAATATTGGTTGGGTCATATGTTCTTTGAGCGATTACATTAAACAAATGGATAACACATTCATAAGTCAAGGCACTAAGTGAAGAGAAGCATCTTCTCCTTTAGTAAATCAACTTCAGAGATAGGAGCATCAAAACATGCATTGGTCAACTGGAACAGAAAGCATATACAAACACATTGAAATCATAGCATACATGGAGATGGAAAACCATGATAATAATAAAACTTTTTCTTTCTTGGCATCAATAACTTCAAGCAATTCGCTCTGGTAGTTGTTTCCAAGAACCTATGTAATATTTTCCAAGAAGTATCCAGTAAAGAGAAAAAAACATCAGCAGCCTTATAAAAAACAATATTCCCTTTTAAACACCTAGACTACAACATTTTCACATGCATGAATCTTTGAAGTCGTTTTGGGATCTAGAAAAGTCTTGACAGTATTCCACAGCAGCCTAATTCCTGGGCCAGCATTTATAATAAACATTTGGCGGAGAGTGTGTTTCAAAAATTAGAAAAGGAAAATCATTCAGCAGGATGGTAATATGAGTCAATCTTCCATGTTACAAAAACAATTAAGATAAAAAAATAAGACCAGCTACAAAATAAACTGGAGCAGCATCGGTACCTCTAGATAATTGTCTCCATTAATCTTCTGTAACCTTGTGATGATATCCCGAGCAGGCTTTGTAAAATTTAAGGCCCTAGACATTTTCACCATGATAAATAGGTGTATAGGCAATGAAACATCATAGGCACTTATAATGATATAGTTGAAGCCTGAAGGTCACGCAACATACCACTCCTTAAACATCTAAGATTGTGGTACTTAAATCAATGTGCTTTTTGGCAGCAATAGTGCAAGCTGCAAACTTTACAGCAAAAGCTTTCTCAAACTCCTAAACATGGTACTTTACATATCTGTCCATGGTTGTAACTTGCACAAGTCTGTTTGGATAAAGTTTTCCAAGTAATTCTATGTACACAGGTCTTCCCTCCTTATCAACACCATGATGACCATGAGGGTAATACTTGACAACTACATTTATCTCTTTGAACTCAAATTCCTGATGAAAACGTCAAATATGAAGTCAAATTTTAGTTTTGCCTATTAAACTTCAATCTGAAGAAACCCAATCTTCACTCAAACTATATTTGCATGTCAGCACCAAATTCCTTCCTCCATTGTAGCATGTCAGACCACATATGCTTTGCTGTATTGATATCAAATTTCCTTGATTCCAGAAATCTATAAACAATTTAATAAATTGAGAGGAAAGAAAAGTTAAATGAAAATTATATTGAAGACATAAACAGAAAGTGGGAGCGAGACTGATGCATAGAGAAAGATATACCACTAATGACTTGACCACTTGATTTTATCCAAGAATCCAGTTTGAACAATAAAGGAGAACCACCATCTAACCCATCAATACCATACTTAAGTGAAAGGCAGCTTTGAGATTTAATTCTATCAAGAGTAAGCACAAGCAATAAAATTCTCTTTAAATCACGTTCCCCAGATTCTCATAGTACCCTAGCCTATATATTCCATCTACCATCTTGTTGTAAGCATATGATTTTGCCAGAGCCACATGAGAGAAAAATTGCTTCTCAATAACCATCTTCAAAAACGTGATGTCTTGTTCAGAATCATCATCCCCGTTAGGCACCAAGGAGTCACCTCCAAAAATTATATACAAGCCAATCTGAAGCCAAATAGGATTATAACACATTAGAATTCCTATGGCTTTAGTTTTCAATTCAAGATATGTCACTATGGGGCAATGTGGCTTCAACTTCAACGTTCCATCATCAATATTCTGACAAACAAATCATAAAATAATTGAAAAAAATTCAATCAATCCCATAAAGGTTAAGTCTTGTGAAATGTTCAAGTATACCATGAATTAAGATTCATCTCTAATCAATCATGAAGTATGTTTCATACACTGCACAATGTTCAGATCAAATCAACTATAGAGTATGTTTCATACACTATGCAGTAGATATCAGCTCGGTCACTCTCTTATGCATCCATAACATAATCATCAAGAAGCCATGTCTCACAAGGTAGGGTCCTCATTATCCTAAGCCTTCTAAATCCAAAAGTAAAGGACTGAATATAAAACAATAATATATCCATCATAGCTTCCATGTATATTTTAAAATTCATGGAAGTAATTCAACACCATCCTAAAACTGGTACCTTAACATCATGCGGTAATCATCACTGCTTTCTTCTTCAGAGACCCAATCCTTTTCCTCCTTTCATCCTCATAGTTTTCAAAATCAGATCCTCTTTCTCTTTTCTCATCACTACCAGAGAACCCCTCAAAACCTAGCACCATCAAAACACAACAAAACACATAAAAATCTCAAATCTGAAAAATCCACACATTATAATTTCAGATCGCAAAGCTTATCCAAAACAATTGTTAATGTCAACTAAACCCTAATCAGCAAATTAATAACTTTATCAACAGGCCAAAAAATTATTACAACTAACAACCAATAGTTAAGCCAAAATACACAATTGAACCATGAAATGATATCTATTTAAACTGAAACCCTCCACTTAAAATACAGTAGTTTTTGCTCAATTTTGGCTGATCTTAATGTTCCCTGCAAAACCCAATATATGATATCTCTTAGTAAATTAGTGGTCGTGGTTGGTAAACTCAATATATGATTAAGATATAATATCTTACATAAAAAGAAAAATGATTTGAAGGTTGTGTAAATCAGCTGTCTGGTCCCTACTCTACCCAACATTATCGGTATAAAAGCAACCAGATAATTTTCTCCTTTTTCCTTTCAACCATCAACAGCCCTTTCATTTAGCCAAAAAAACCAACATCCCTTTGAAGAGGTGCTTACCAAAACATCCCTCTTTCATCTCTTTTATTTGAACGGATAAATGTTTCATCAATACATACACACACATACACATAACAGCAAACATAAACGAAGACACACATACATATAACAGCAAAACAGTAGAAGTTTAGTACCTAAACTTGTGTTGCATGCCACCGCCAGCCACCAAATTAAAATGGCCTTTCAAGACTAAAGATTAAACATGACTTGAAAGTACTCACTTGTCTAAATTCTTCATGATTTGGATCTTATGTAAGTCATCAATAGTTGGGCAAACTTATCGGGATTTGAGAGAAGCTTAAGAAGCGATCAAAACAAATAAAAAGTGATAACTAATAACGAACACAAACACGTATATAACAGCAAAAATAAAGAGGTGAAAATGGAAAAGAGTAAATACCCAGGAAAAGCTAAAGCTTGGCTTTCCGTTGATCTCCACATTTGACGGCCTCCAAATTTTTTTAATTAAATCATGAAAATAGAAGGAAGAACCGTGAAAATAAGAAAGCAGAAAAGGATGGAGGTCCGATGAAACATACAGAATCGCCGATGAATAGCCAATGCTATGTCTGTCTTCCATCCATATAAATAGACAAACATATGCAGATTTCATCAAGGAAGGGCGGGATATTCAAATTCAAAATTAGAAAAAGGAGGGAAGGGAATGGGAAGTAAGGAGGCGCCGAAAGTTTGAAGAAGATAGTGGAGGAAAAGAAAATGGTAGGCACATAATAATAGCTAATCTCATCTCATCTCATCTCACTACGAGAAGAAGCAAAATGTGAAGAAGAAGTAAAGAAGCTACCAAACAATGTTTTAGGGCCCATGGTTCCAAAAATAGGAGCACATGCCACCTGGCAGGGAACCACATAGCCATTTAACAGTTAACATACACCTAGACTAACAGTGATTAAAGTGGCAAAATGTAAAAGCAACCATGCCTAAAATACAGTGAGCAACCGGTTAATAGCATGGTTTCTTTTCTTGGAAGAGATTTATATGATACCGAGATAATAATCAAAATAGTAATAAGTTATAACATGTCAGATTTGATATCCCCACTTGATTGTTCTATCTCATTGAGATAACATCCACTGGTGCTGGCCCTTTCTCAAGTCTCAATTCAATTCATTTATATCTTATGCCCCGTGCCTGTTCTCTACCACTCCTTTCTAAAAGCAATATAAAGCCAAAATAAGTTGTATGCTTTCTTTATAGGGAAAATGTCATTTAAATCCCTCCGAATATACAAAAGGACAATTCAGGAACCTAAACTTCCAAAAGGACCATGAAGGAACTCGGACCTAGTTGACATTTCAAATTTGTGTGAAAGGGCAAAATTACCCCCTTCATTAAACAAAAATTACTTCCCACCCTAACACCCCATTTCCTCAGGGGATCCACGCATGAAGTTCTGTCGTTAAATACCCGAAGTTCGCATTGTTAAAGCCCGAAGTTCTGTCGTTAATCGTGGAAGTTCAAAAATTACTTCACATTGTTAACACCCCATTTCCTCTTCTCCATTTACCCCATTTGAACTTCCACGATTAACGACAGAACTTCGGGCTTTAACAATGCCAACTTCGGGATTTAACGACAGAACTTCATGCGTGAATGGAGAAGAGGAAATGAGGTGTTAGGGTGTGAAATAATTTTTGTTTAATGATGGGGGTAATTTTGTCCTTTCACACAAATTTGAAATGCCAACTAGGTCCGAGTTCCTTCATGGTCCTTTTGCAAGTTTAGGTTCCTGAGTTGTACTTTTGTATATTCGGAGATATTTAAATGATATTTTCCCTTCTTTATATCAGTTTCTTACAAAATTATGATTATACATTAATACTCATTCAATTTTGTAATTGACACCTACCTCACAGTGAAGTATACTCGCTCCATACCGTAATATTATGGTCCAAATTTTGAATGATTTTAATCTAAAATAATATAATAGCTCATTTTACATTTTTTTTCATTTAATGGATTTTTCCTACTTTTACCCAAACTATCATTCATATTTATTAATGATAATATATTTTTCTCTCTTGATATTATCATAATATATATATAAGTTATGTTGAACAAAAGAAATTAATTCTAAACATCCAACTAAATTTTATGTGTCTTCTTAATAAGTGTGTTTTGACAACTAAATTTTTTATCCCAGTTTATCCTTTTATCTTTCTTTTATTTTTTGAAAAAATGAAGTGAGTTGGATCCGGTATGTATATACCTGAGTTAAGATGAAGACTTCCAAGGTCCAAGAAATCTTGTAGATCGCCACAAATAATTAAGATCCTCAAAATGATGGAATTCAAAACCTTAGCTTTATTATGGTCATGAGCTGATCATTCGCTAAAAATGCCACCTTTTGAAATGCCAACTTTTAATCTGTTTCCTTTTCTTTTTTAAATAAATATTATTCCATGATTTGTAGTTAAGCTCTTTTTTTTAGATTTTTTAGTCTCTAATATTAAGCATGGAAAATATATGGTTGGCAACAAGTCTAAAGATATTGATTGCAAAAAAAAAAACTCATTAAGCATTTCAATTTAATTACTATAGGCTCACTTTCTATTTCTCAATATAATAATTTTATTTCTGCATTTCTTGTATCAATATTATTAAACTCATGTAACCTCTGCCTTTTACTAAAAAAAAGATATTGGTTGCAACGAAAGCAACTATTTCCTTGTCAAATAAACCAAAAATAAAAAAATTAATAAAGAAAGCAAACCTAGACAATTTTCAAAGAGTGGCATGCATGGACCTATTGATTACAGTCAATCACGTCACTCATTATTATATTATAATATTGAACTTAATAACAAAAAAGTAGATTATATTTGATCATATCCATTGAAATAACTACGGGTTAAGAATAAGAAGGAGAAGGAGAACAAGAGGAAATGACTTTTTGCAATTTTTAATTTAAAAAAATTCGTGACTACTTCTTTGCGCACATAATTTCTCAAGTTGAAATTATAGGTTTTTACAATTATATTTGTATTTGACTACTACATAACAAGGTTGAATAACGGCGTTTTTATCTACCACTCCGTCATTTAAGTATGTAATTCAATTTTAATTTGTTTATGACCATGACTACATTTCAATTTTATCAGATTTTTTGTAACAATTTTATCTGATTATTGTAATTAAAATTATAACCCAAGTTTCTGGCCAAAAGAAATCGACACATTTCTCTAGATATGCAAACATAACTATATTTTTATTTTGCATACATAGTTGTACTACTATAGATATTATGAAATCTTGATTTAGTCATGGCCAACTAGGGATGGAAATAGGCTAGGCTTAGGTAGGCTTAGTTAAAATAGGCCTGAGCCTGTTTAAAAATCTAGACTGTAAGCCTGAGCCTGAGCCTATTTGTAATTTTAATTTTAGGCCTGAGCCTAGGCCTTCAAAAGGCCTAACAAAGCCTGAAAGCCTATTTAAAAGCCTACTTAAAATGTTGACTCTTAAATAGGCTTGAAATTTTATACTTCTAATTTTATATATAAGTCTTTACACCTATTAAAACTTGTATACAAATTATGAGATGTGAAGTTTAGATGCACAAATAAGTTGATACTATTATAATCAATTTATATATTTTATTTATTTTATACAATATTATAATAGAAATAACAAAATAATTAAATAAGCCCGGCCTGTAGGCTTGTAGGCTAGGCCTTGTGAAAAAAAGCCTGGCCTATTTAACTAAATAGGCCAAATGATAGGCCTGTATATGAGTCTGGCCTATTTACTAAATAGGCTAGGCTAGGCTTTTTGAAGGCTAGGCCGTAGGCCCCTGTTTAAAGCCTAGCCTATTTCCACCCCTATGGCCAACTGTGCTTTATATGTTTATGTGTGTGTGTAATGAGATGAATTAAATGTCAAGTCATATGATATTTCAATGAGCAATTAAATACTCCCCAAAGCACCAATTAAAATTTATCACATACTAATAAATTGGTTAAATGAATTAAATTAAATTTGTAATACTTCCTCCGTTCCTAAATATAAGAGCACTTTGACCTTTTTGGAGAATCCTAAGAAAGCAAAATGAACAATTTAATCATAACATATTTTAAATATTATTAGATCATATGTAAGTTCATAAGTCAAATAAACTAGTTTAGTGAAAAAATTTGGGAAATCAATTTTTAATTACCATATTTTGCTTTCTTAGGATTCTCCAAAAAAGTCAAAGTGCTCTTATATTTAGGAACGGAGGGAGTAATATTCATAGTAATTTCCAATACTACCTTTACTAGTTCATCATCAACATAAACCTTATCCCAATTGAATGGGGTCGGCTACATGGTCATTGTGCTCTATCAATAGTCATGCTTGGAGGTAAACCTTTCATCAAAAGATCAATAACTTCGTTAAGAGTTCTATTTGGTCTTCCTCTCCTTCATTTGCAGTGATCCTATACCATTTGATCAATTATTCTTACTGTTCATCCACTTCTCTTCTTTGAACCTTTTGTTTCTTTATATGCCTTCTCTCATGATAGTATGATAGCCTTTGTGAAGTACCAAGCAATGACATATTGATAGAAACAATGCGTGTGTCCATGCTCAAAGATTAGACAAATTTTTACGTTGGCTGCCGAAGCTTAACACAACCCACTCTTTTTATCTGGGCAGTTTTAAACACATTTTTCGGACCAAACACAACAGCAAAACCAACTAACGCGGTTGGCAAGCTGAAGTGCGAATGTCCTACTTATATACTCACACACACACACACATTTTTGGTCGATGTGGGTATCCGGGATAGTTAATTACACTAATTTTCAAAACTGTTAGAATCTTAAGTTTTGATGAAGACTAAAGCATGAAAGAACATAATGAACACTTAGGAAGAATTAGATGGAAGTTAAAATCCTAAGATAGAACACAATCGGATGCAAAATCACAACCGGATGACTTAGAGAAAAAACAACGTATGTAGCGCTTGCGGATGTAGTACACATCCCATAGCGAAGTCAATTGAACACTAAGTCTGAACCTAGTTAACCTAGTCTAAGTAGAATAGCTTCCCATAGCAAAAAAGTTTTCCATTGCACTGGATTATATTACTCTGTTGGACTAACATTTGCGTGCAGAACTTAGTTTCACTTCCGATGGCAAATGAGCTTCCGATAGTGAACACACTTTGTATTACACATACTTGGACTAACACTTGCAGAACAAGGCTCTTACTTCCGGTAGCCAAGATCCTTCCGATAGCAAGTACAAGAGTCAGAGACAGTACAAATGCTCAGATGTCAGAATTGCTTTTGTCATAGCAGCATTGTCAGAGCTACTTTTCAGAGCTCCAGAGCTAAAGCATAAGTCAACCCTGCTAAGCATTAATGGGCATTAATGAGGACAACTGTAACAAGGGATAAACAGCTATATTCAAACGGACTTATTGCCACTCAAGAACTGGTGTATCAGATGCTACTTGTAACATTCTGTTACTAATTCCCTAATTAACCTGTGACATCTCTTTTAGTTAAATAATATCTTTACTAACTATGATAGAAAAAGGAATATCAATAATATCAATATCTCTATCATAGTTAGAAAAAGAATATCCTAATTATTAAAATATTATCCATGATAGAAAAGAATAAACTAATACAACACAACTACTATCATGGATAATTTATTGCTAACCATGTTAGAAAGGATTTGTCTAACATGGTTAATAAACAAAACTAATCGATATTAAACAATAAATATATGTATATATACATGCGGAAACGAATGCAGGCCTATACAAATTGGCAATATACAATTCCAAATAAAACTATATAACTTCTACCTAATTCCCTTTCCTAATGCTTGCGCCTGTGCATGAATACCTGCAAAAATGTCAGTAATCGTGGGATGAGACAATTTGTCCCAGTAATCACCGCTTAACTCACTATAACAGTGAGATGTGCGGTAGCGAGGGCGTCTAAAGGGTACCACATTTAAAACCAATAATATATATATACATGTCAAGTCTTTCATTCATCATTCAAGTCCCTCCATTTAAACCAACTCAAATTCATCATCTCTACTTTCCACATATCACTCAAATCCCTCAGTCAATTCCACATAACTAAATATCGTCTCCCCAGTCTCCAATCTAAGGTTACTACCACTACAACCCTCACACTCACCTATAGATGCATTGTGCCATCCCGGGGCATTCAAGCATCTAATCTTCACTATATGATTTGACACTGTGTCCCTCTCCATAATGAGGGGACAATTTCCCTCTCTGGCAATCCCCAGAGAGGGAACCCCAATTCTGTTTTCCATTGCAGAATGGGAACGGTTGGGCTCTCAAATGCCTTAACAACCGTAGGGGCGGTTGGGCTCTAAAATGCCTTAACAACCGTAGGTCACTTCTCTCAATAAGTTGACCTATGATCCCCGATCCAATCAATCCGAAAAGGATCATCAGTATAAATAACTGTCGATTGGCCTATCAACAGTTATCATCGCGCGATGGTACATAAACAGCAGTGTCATGCAATTCTCACCATATCCCTATCAATATCCCATCCACAATAATCAACATCGTACACTCTCACATCACCTTCAATCCATCATCTACAATATTACATGTTTTCCCTAATAATTCTCCCCACAATCTCCAATTCAACATCTCATTCATATCCTCATAACCTATGATACATCCAATCCATGATACCTCTCAATATCTCTGTCAAAGTATATCCCAATATCTATACACTCACATACAAAATCCAACAATACCACTAGCCAGAGTACTACATATAGTAAGTCAAATTCTTTGTACGAAAGTAATCGTGTTTGAAAGGCACCCGATAGCCTATTTTGTATCAAAGTAAAGTTTTAAAAGATAATATGTATATATAGAGAGGGTGAGAAAGGATTTTGGAAATCCCCAACTAACGTCACCCTCATTGTTATAGTAAGGGTAAGTGTGATTACCTGTCGCCCTTTAGCACTCCGCTATTTTTCTCGTTTTCTTAGCCTTGCCTTGCGAAATATATTTGTCTAGCACAATGTTTCCTATTATTACACAATGTAACAATAGTAAGTCAATGACCATGTATAGATTAAGTAACGTCTCTCTCGCGTTCTTATGTTACTACCCATTTCCCCCTTTTCTTAATTCAAATACATTAACCAATTTAAATCACAAGTCACCTGAATTTCACAATCATCAACTTCATTCCAAAGAAATCACATTATTCAAATCAAGGAGTTTATAACCACTCACATCCATTTTACCATTATCAACTCAGCAAGAGAGACACTCCAAATCAAACAAAATCATGAACAATCTTAATAACAAACAAATAAACAAGTAAGGTATATACATGCTTCATCCTTCACAATATTCATTAGTAACCAATTAATTGATCAATACAGAAGCACAACCCTTCTCAAATTCCACAACATAACAAACACCTTTATAAACATCTTTTAAAATAATATATGTATGAAGCAAAAAGGATATTTCAATTCCGAGTTCATAGATAGCTAAACCTCACATTCTAGTCAGTCTTACTCCTATATCATTTAGCAACAACCAAAATAATTTAAATAACAAATTCTCACTTAAGTTCAGCCAAAACAATGCCAAAGAAAAGAAATGCTCAATCCAAACTGTCCCTCCAATTGACCCAATTTACCCACAAATGTATTAACAACAAGACCAAGCCAACACCTTCCAAAAATTAAGGGAACAACTAGAACAAGTTCTGACCTTAACACTTCATCACAAGTCATTCTTATCAATTATTTAGCCCATGCAAATCATCCATATTTCACACTTTATCCTACCATTTTTCAAAGGAAATGACAACTTTCATAATTGCACACCAACATCAAACCACAATTGACCAGAGATAATCATATTCCATATTTTATTTGCAACTTTAAAGTATTATATATTTCTTTTTAAACCCATCCAATTAATGCAGCAAAGAGACACACTAAATCCCCAACTTAACAGCAAAACCTTCCCTGTTAACTTTAAATGGCTAGTTGTACTTTCAAAATGCCAATTAATCATATAAGCTTGAAGAAACATGTATAACTTTTCATCCAAAACTAGCTCACAATAAGAAAAATCAGCACACACCCACATACTCCTAGAGACAGTCGAAAACATTGAGAAGTTATGATTCCAATTCATTCCTCATCTTAAATTCTAATAATTGCACAAGAGAAGCAAACACACACACAAGCTTAACAATTCAGCCACAACCAAGAAGAAAAAGAGACCTAGAAAACCATTATTCCAAGCACAATTGAACATGTAAAGGCATCTTATAACTCAACCAAATCATACCCAAAGCAACAATAATACAACTAACATTATAACAAAAATCTCTCTTACATTTGAACATATTTAATACAGCACAGTATGGAACAAAAATTCAATCTCAGTTGATAATTAAAGAAAAGGAAACCTGGACAATAACAAACAAAAGCAGAGCAATGAAGATCAATATTTGAAATCACAAGAATCAACAAGAAATCGACCTTATTACACTCCTACATATATTAAATTAGAAATTTTTACCCTTAAAACCTACAAAACTCGTCAGCCCTAAAGTACCAAAAACCTAGGGTTTTCATAAATTGCTACAAACTTTAATCAAGGTTCAATTTCTCATTCAATACAACAAATAGAAGCTAAAGCTTTAACTTTTACCGATTAACAAACTAAACCCCAAAACTAAAATCGAATCCTCTCTTAACTCGCCCAAAATCAAAGGAAAATGAATGGGAAATCAAAAGAAAAGCTCACCCAAGTTCGCTGTACATTCCCGCAAGTCTGGTATGAGCTCGCCGCCGCCGACCGCCGCCGGTATTGCCGGAACTCGGTCTCTCAAGGTGGCTGGCCGAGTTTCTCAACAAATGAAAAGGAAACTATAAGAAAATGAAGTGAGAAGAGTGAATGGCCTAAAGAAAAAGAAGAGGTGGCGAACTCACCCCCACGTCGCTGTCACCGCCGTTCGCCGCCTCCTGGCCGCCGGAGCTCGCCGCTGATGAGTGAAGAAACAAGAAGACGCAGAGGGAGGAGTGAGGGAACTCGGATTTTTGGAGGTTTGGGAGGAAGGAATAAAGTGAAAATCCAAGATAGGTGAGGTTGAGAGTGAGAAAATGCCATGGGTGTGTGTGTGTGGTGGAAGGAAGGGACGAACATGGTGAGAGGGGGGAGGAGTGTCGGCTGAAATAAGGAAGGGAAATGTGGAAGGAGTGTTTGGTTTGTTGTTTTATTTTAATGGGTTTTGTAATTTATACCGCAAATTACCATAATGTCCTCTTCTAATTTAAACCCACTAAATCAAGCCTCCAATTTCCTTAACCTTCAAAATATTTTAGATTCCACTATTCCCTCATATTTCTATTTCTTCAATTGTTTAGTTAGTTATTTAGCTCTAATTTCACCAAAACTTCCAAAATATCCCAAAATCACCAAAAATTCTAAAAATTCCCAAATTTTCTCTCTAACCTCGTATTAAAGTTTTAGGATGTTACTCTATATCAATCTTCCAAATCATTTAATCTATTAGCTTAGGTACTTATTTCTCCAAATCCTCTAAAATGTCCAAATTTTCCAAAAATCCTAATAAATTTCACATTTATAATGGTCATCCACTAAAAACATTTTCTAATCCGATATTAAATTTCCAGGATGTTACACTACTATAAAATGAACAACTTCATCATTTATGAAGAGAGCAACCAAGAACAACACACGCAGTCATTAAGAAAAAGCAAAGAGCATTCAAGCATAATACCCAGAGAATATTCAGAAAGCCTTAAAGTCTAAAGAGCACTTAATACCTTGAGAGTTATTCTTATTGTTATCATCTTGTTCTCTTTGTATTTAAGTCTCTACATTTATTGAGAGCATTCATTGTACAACACTTTGAATCAGTATGGTCATAATGAAAAGGAAGCACAACACTTTGAAAACCCATGTACACATGCTTCTAGTAAATTAATCTACTCCAAATAGCATTATTGAATTCAGTTCATCACAAATTTCCCTTAAACCTGTCCATGAACAGTGATTACAAATGAGAAATTTAATGACCAGTATAAAACATCACGCACGTTCACACTGCATAAGGAAAACACAAAATCTAACTTTAAACTTTGATTTTTGGTGATTATTGAACCTGAATCCTAAAACCCCAATCAAACCTTAACTTGGTTTCTCTCATAGAACTCGCAGAAATGGAGTGAAATCGAAAGAAAAAGAGCTTACCCAAACTTAAACATGGAGTTGCTCGCTTGAATCGAGCTCGCCGTCACCGGGAAATGGCCGGAAATTGGCCACTTAGGTGGTAGGCCGAAAAGAACAACACAATGGAGAAGAAAATGAGGACAAAATGAAGTTGAGAAGAAGGGTATCTTAAAGAACGACAGAAAAATGGCAAGGCTCACCTTTCCTTGTAACCGTCCGCCGCAGTGGACGCCGGAAATCGCCTTCGTCACCGTTCACCTTGGCTGGCCGGAAAGCAGAAGTGAGATAACGAAGAAGGCAGGGAGAAATCGAAGGTGAGGTGAAGATGGAGGCAGATCGGTGGAAGAGAAATAAGGAAGAAGAAGAAAACACAGAGAAAGAGAGAATGAAGAAATGAAGGAGGGGGGCGGCTGCCCTAATTGGAAGGGAAAGGAGATGAGGGTGAGGATACGCAAAATGACCAATATACCCTTCGGTCTATCTTTAATTACTTTCTCCACTTTAAATCCCTACTTTGAACCAATAGTATAAAGTAATCTATACCCCATATTATGTATTATTTCCCAATCTATGGTTTTAATCTCTATCTATATGTCCTTTAATTTCTAAAAATAAATAGATACATTAATTTCTTAAAGACATTTATTCCCAAATTGATTCAATTCCGGATAAATTTCACGTATGAGTTTCCCAAACACACAATTAACCCCAAAAATTAAATCTTAATTTACCAGTAATCCATAATTAAATTTTGGGATGTTACAAGGCTCATATGACATGCTTTCATTTTATGCTTCATTTCTTATTTATTAATATAATTTGTATATACTTTGAATTTATACCCTTAGATTACTGTAAATAATTTTATGTTAGATAACTGTAAATATTAATTAATACAGGGTTGTGTGTTAATTTGAAACTTACTGTGAAAGAATTTAATCAAGTGTTACTAAATTTATTTAAATATCCATGTTAGTCAATTTTTATCTAACATGGATAAATCAGTTTTGATAATTTCTCAAATGATTTTGGTTGTGAATTTTATATTTCATTGCAAAATTATATTTATTAATTTTAAATTACATTAAATCTTTTTCTAACCATGATAGTTATTTTGTAACTCAAATTATTTTCTATCATGGTTAGCATATTATCTTATATGTTATGAATATTTAGAAAAGTCGTTTTTCTAACTATGTTAGCTATTATATTAACTTCAATTCTTTTTCTAACATAGTTAGCACTAAAATTATTATTAATGAGTAAATTTCTTTTCTTGGTTAGATTTCAAACTAGTTTTAATTAAAGATTTGAAATTTAAAAAAATAGCATAAAAAAGGTTATAATATTGGGTTGTTACAATTTGGTATCAGAGCATATAAAAGACCTGGATGTTGCATTGTCTGCATTTGTTGATTTGATTTATTCATTGCATAACATTTTGTATCTATCAATCCTAGTCATTAGACTAGGGGTAGATGGTCAAGGAATACGGAAGTAGATAGAATTTTGTTTGTAACCGTGACTGCAGCATGAATTACAAGCAGAGTGCTTCTACAACCAAGTCTCATCATGTGTCACATTTTAATTTCATTAAATTGGTTACATTGTTTTTGCAAATCATGTGACAAGACGATTTTCAAAAAAATTTACATTGATAGAAAATATGTCTATATGAGATTGATTATTATTGCATCATGCAATGCTCGTGCATTAGTAGTAATTGTGAGGATAGTTTCCTGATCCTTTCCCGATATATGTTTTCTATATAGGAATATTCTTCTTGTGTAAATTTCCTTTTAAGTCTTTATATTGCAATAATTTTCTTTAGGGAATAACTTTCATCCCTAGGTGGGTGGGGAGAGTGAATACTAGACAGAACATATTTTGTAATAATTGCTTGTTTAATGTTATAGAGATATGTTTAGTCTGTTGGTGGGAGAGTGATAAGGTCGGAAGGGTCATACTTAAGCAACATGATATGTTATTTTGATTGAACAGTAAGACTGTTAAATGAGTTTTTATGATTGCAAGTAAAAGTTATATTGATTTGTAATGGAACTTATGAATGTTTTTTTAATTAATTCTTGTGCTTTCATGTATTTGTGTTGAAGAGTGAATCATAAATTCATTCTGTAGTGTTTACTCATTAGTAGGAGAAAGTTAAAGTCAAATAAATGGTGAGAAGCCATGTATGATTTTATGGGTTGCTAAAGTTTAATGAGGGTTGTTATTGGTTTTCAAAAATCTATATAGGTAAAAAATTCTAATTATTGATTGAAATTCTTGAATAATACTTAGTTGCGGGATTAATTGATCTGTTATATTTTTTGGCATGAAATTGGAATACATGCTTTTTTTTATTAGGGAATAGATGCTTAAATCTCTAGAATAAGGCTATATTTTTCAAAAAAAAAATTGAGATGTTTTGGAATATGATGTTTAAATTGAGTGTTAATGTCATAGTAGAAGGATTTAGTTTGGTTTGAATAGTTATCTATAATTTATACAGAAAATTTCAACTGATATAAAGTAGCAAACGTCATAATTGGTTTCCTAATTGGGGAATTCAAGAGTTATTGAACTTCTTGTTTTAGATTTATAAGTGATCACAGAAAAATTTGTCAAACTAAATTTTTGAACTTTTTGTTTTAGATTTATAAGTGCTCATAGAAAAATTTGTTAAGCTAAATTGTAAAATTTAAGTTGATTGATTTAGATTGAGTTAGAATAAATTGAGATTTGGAGGATTTGAGCATTCTTTATAAGCAATGTATTGATAGAGAGATGAAGCTTTTAATTTGATTAGAATTTGAAACTTTTATTGACTAACTCAAGTTCTTAGGAATGTATTAAGTGAATTACATAACATGTTATTTTTTTTAGAGTGCTTGACATGGTGAATTTTGGGGACAAAATTCTTAAAAGGTGGGTAGAGTTGTAACATCCTGATATTTTTATTATAAAACAAATTAATAAATTACTGAAATTTGAAAAAAAATAATAATAAGTTATTAAGTGTCAATTGTAAAATAAGACATTTGAGAGTCTTGAAACTTAGTTTAGAAAATTCAACATTTGTTTAGGATATTTGTTAAGATTAAAAAAAAGGTAATTGAGTATTAAATTTAGATTTCGGAATATTTTGATGGCTATACAAAAATCTAGTTTTTTAGAAATTTGTATTTAGAATGTGATAAAGAAGGGAATTGAATACAAAATTATTTAGGAGATTGTTTTTATTTAAAGTTGCAACATATTTAATTTTAGATATAAAATAAATTAGGTTATTTCCTTAGTTTTTAGAAAGGAAGTTATTATTATTATTGCTTTGAAGGTAAGGAAGAAATAGGAAACTATTTGAGTACACAAATTATTTTAGAAATAAAAAAAGGGGCTATACATTATTTGTGATCTCAAATCATTGTAGAGAATTTAATGTTTGAAATATGTGTATGGGTATAAGTAAATATTTGATTAAGAAATAAATAATTGTTTGTTTTGAATTTGGAGATTTTCATGGGAACTTAATTTGGAACATAAAAGAGAGAAAAGATGAGAGAAAAATTCTATTAATGACTTACTGATGTATTAATTGGGATATAGTTTTGGGAAGTAAGGTAACATAAAATTGATTTTTGTGTTATATTGATAGGAATCAAATTGGAAATTATAAAGATTTAAAATTTAAAATATAGGATGATAATAGCACACTACTAATAGGAAATATGTAACCTAAAAGACAAAACCCTAGTTTTTCAAGCCTCTCCTTTTTTTTATTCCTTCCTCTAGCTGCCACTCACCCTACTCCCCTCTTTTTGTGTGTACGGCTAAAATAGAACATACATGCACCATTATCAAATTCTCCTTCTTCCTCTCAACCTCATGAAATCATATCTCCCACCCTCTTAGCTTTCTTCATTGCCCAAACTTCACCACCATTACTCACCTATCTCTCTTCTCCCTCAACATCTGATTAATTCGGTATTGTCATCACCTCTTTGTCCTCCGTTCTTGCTTGTGGTATTCGAGTCTCCTCGCATCTGACCATTTGTCATGTACCGTGATTCTCTGCCGTCTTCACCGTGGGGGATTGATTGTTATTCTGTGGTGGTAACCTATTTGGAAAGCTTACTCTAGAACAAAACAACTGGGCTGGCTTTATGAGATGCGGTTCATTCTCCATTTACTTTGATTATTATCACAAAACATACCACACACCATGTTCCTCAATCATGATGGCTTCCTACTGTGCATGCTTTGCTTACACTCCGTTTCACCCATTCCTCTCTACATTCATTATTGGTCAAAACACCTTGGGCTTTCCTTATTGTGGTGCTTCTGGTTTGGGTGAGTTATCTCTCAACTTTGTTTTATTTTTATCAGGTCTCAACTTTGTTTTAAATCACATTGGATTGTAATCTGGATTTATAGGTATAAATGGAACTAGACAACTAGAATCATAGAAACATTAATACACATATGATATAGTGTGGTTGTTTAAAATCTATATACACATACGGATATGGTGCTAAGTTTATCAAGTAATGTGAGAGAAGGAATAGGCTAATTTAGATGTCCATATATACGTTTGATTTTGGAGTTAGTGATGGGGTGTATGATTAGGCTTAAAAGTTTATGTTTGATGAATGAAGATTCATAAACCTGATGTTTAGAAACAAAATGAGAAAAATATTAATAATATTTCTAATAAATAAATTAGGACAATTATTAGATAATCATATCAATAGATAGGAATAATAATGAAGCAGTGGTAGTAGTAATAATAACAAATGCTAGAAGTTATCAAATATTAATAACAATAATTATATTAAAATGATAATGAAACTAAATAATAATAGTAATAATAATAATGATATTAGTAATAATGATAATGATTTTGATTATAACATAAATATTTATAACAAATAAGTTAAAAATACGAAGGGTAGAGGTAAATAATTAGTAAGGCTGAGAGTGCTAGCTAGGAATTAATTGTAATTGTAAATTGTTTTCTTGTATTGATTAGTGATTGTGACATGTAATATATGTAGTATCTGAGTGTGCGGAGTTGCCACGAGTATAGGCTGCATTGTTTTGGAATTGGTGCGAAATTACCAGGTAACTACTTCACTTGTCTGCATGTGTGTGTATGTTAAGCATTTAGCTTAGGTAGTTTATATACATTGATTATTGCTGGTGTGATTATGGAACGCTTTGATTGGAATTTCTGATTTGGTTGTGGTACACCGAGTAATATTATTATAATTATGCCATTCCGGAATGAGGTTCCCTTGCCCGTACAGCAGGGACTAAAATGAATAAAGAAAAATGAATAAAGAGAAAAACGTTATTGGGGAGAGCGCCCCCGGTTCAAGCGAGGGTAGTGAGTCCCTATTGAATTGTCATATTATCGGTGTACTTGTGTATTGTGTTTGATGTGATTATTATTATTATTCTTTATGTTGAGTTTGTGATGTTTTGAGTTTGTGATGTGGCTTTAAATGAATACTTGTACTGCTGTATCATTTGGTAATTGATAGATACTCGGAATAGAAAATAGATAACATGTTCATGCAACACATCATGTAGCACACACCACCAAACACGACATTAGCACACACCACCTTGCCGGCATGCACATGCACGTAGTGCAAAAATGTGCGTAGGCGAGTAGTTGTTAGTTACGACATCAGGGTCTACCCCTCGTGGTTTAACATTTTATAGGTATTAGATCGGGGCAGGAGTCATGGGGGAAAGGATCCGAGACTCGGGAACTAGTTTTAGGCTCATATGGCATGCTTTCATTTTATGCTTCATATTCTTATTTATTAATATAATTTGTATATACTTTGAATTTATACCCTTAGATTACTGTAAATAATTTTATGTTAGATAACTGTAAATATTAATTAATACAGGGTTGTGTGTTCATTTGAAACTTACTGTGAAAGAATTTAATCAAGTGTTACTAAATTTATTTAAATATCCATGTTAGTCAATTTTTATCTAACATGGATAAATCAGTTTTGATAATTTCTCAAATGATTTTGGTTGTGAATTTATATTTCATTGCAAAATTATATTTATTAATTTAAAATTACATTAATCTTTTTCTAACCATGATAGTTCTTTTGTAACTCAAATTATTTTTCTATCATGGTTAGCATATTATCTTATATGTTATGAATATTTAGAAAAGTCGTTTTTCTAACTATGTTAGCTATTATATAACTTCAATTCTTTTTTTAACATAGTTAGTACTAAAATTATTATTAATGAGTAAATTTCTTTTCTTGGTTAGATTTCAAACTAGTTTTAATTAAAGATTTGAAATTTAAAAAAATAGCATAAAAAAAGGTTATAATATTGAGTTGTTACACGTTGAAAACCTGAGAATTAGTGGAACTCAATCAAAGGATTGAGAACTGGACGTAGGTCAAGAGTTAGACCAAACCAGTATAAAAGAATTTGTGTTAGAGTCTTTATTTTATACTGTTTTTGTAGCACAATTCACCCCCTCTTGTGCATCCTCACTTTCAAAAACTATTAACTATTACTCTCCTACTACTCCTATTAAATATGAGTATCCATGAAAAAAAATAATCAAGGCACCTTGAAAATTAACAAGTGCTTCATAAAAAGCATCAAAATAAATTTGTAGTTGTTGTGTTATAAACTTATACTCCCTCTGGTCCCTAATGGAAGAGCCCAAAATTTGAATGGTTTTGGTCCCTAATGTAAGAGCTCACTCCATATTCTCTCCTCATTTAATGCATTTTTTCCTACTTTACCCCTAACTCTCTTTCATATTTATTAATGTTTATGTATTTCTCTATCTTAAAAGTACCATAATAAATATGGGCAATTTTGGAAAAGAAGCATTAACTCCAGACACCCAACTAACATTCACATGTTTTCTTAAGAATCGTTTTTTTGATGGCTAGCTCTTACATTAGAGACCGGGGGGAGTATATAATAAGAAACAGAAGGAGTGAGATGAGATCCTGTTTTCATGCTCATCATTTAGATGAGGAAATTGATCGCAGCATCAATCCACAATGTTGAGTTTGTATGTTTAGATTTGCTCTAATTTAATTTTTATATTTTAATTATTTTAAGTTTATGATTGGACCGAAATTTATATGTTTAAGCATGTGCATTTGAGCTTAATTAGTGAGTTTTAATTGTTATATTTGATCATTATTGGTGATTTTATGTGCACATGCTTATAGGTGATTATATGGAAAATCCTAGCTTAATTACTTGCATTTTAAGTAACTAAGGGTATTTTGGTCATTTTTGACTATGTTGTTAGAATCTTAAGTTTTGATGGTGACTAAGGTATGATATGGTCTAGTACTTAAGAGAACATAATCAGCACTTAGGAAGGATTAGATGACATGGTTAGAATCCTGAGTTAGATCACTTGAGAATGTAAGATCACTTCCGGATAGATTAGGACTTGCGCATGCGGATGAATGTTTTCATCCCCCAGCATCAGCAAGTAAATCACTGGGAAATAACTTAGTCCATGAGAATTAGGTACACAAAACCTTAAGACTAAGCTATGTTTCAATCGGAAGTGAGTTTGCTTCCTGTTAGACTTAGACTGGCGCAGAGCGACAGAATAGATATTACCCCAAGCGTCAGTGAGTCTACTTCCCCAAGTGAAAGCGCTTCCTGTTAGACTTAGACTGGCGCAGAGCAATAGAATAGTTATTACCCCAAGCGTCAGTAAGTCTACTTCGCCAAGTGAAAGCACTTCCTATTAGATTTAGACTGGCGCAGGTTGATAGACTAGATATAACCCCGAGCGTCAGCGGAAATGCAACATCAAGTGAAGTTGCTTCCTGTTAGATCTTGACTGGCGCAGACTGATAGAATAGATTTCACCCTAAGCGTCAGTGAATTCACCACGTCAAGTAAAAGTGCTTCCGATAGCTCAGTGACTAGCGCTGAGTGGTGGAATTAAATAGACTAAGCGAGAGCAAGTCATATTGAACTAAATCCCTCATCAAGCGAATTTACTTCGGATGTAGAAGTGCTTCCGGATACCCCTTAGATTTAGGGATCACCCACTGCATGAGACTATATGATTATATTACTAAACTAACGTTCAAGTGCAGCACACTCAGTAAGGTTGCTTCCGGATGAGAAGTTACTTCCGCAAGCAAAAAGAATGTCTGAACGTTCAAGAGATGCAGTGTCAGAATGCTTATGTCAGAGCAGAGGTGTCAGGACTACTTTTCAGAAATAAAGCAAGTCAACCCTGCTGAAGCATTTAAGAAGATGTTCCTTCCAACGGTAACAAGAGGATAACAGACATATTCAAACAACATTGTTACCTACCAAGCATGAGGAGTATGAGAACATAATCTGAAGATTCACTCAAGGTGTCAAAGCTCATACTGCCCACAAGAGTCAGAGTCCATAAGAGAGCTTCTGATAGCAAGAGAGGATCCAATAGCAAAGCACTCTTATCATTCATGGACAAGTGCTTGGAAGACAAAGTTCCTCTATGTGATAGCAAGCAAAATGTTAGAGTCCACGAGCTTCAGATAGCAAGAGAGCTTCCGATAGTGAGTCTCTTAACATCCTGGACTTATGCTTGAGGAACGAAGTCCTCTCTGACAGCAAGCAAGAGTCGGACCGTACAAAGTGTTCAGATGTCAGAACGACTTTTGTCAGAATAGTATTGTTAGAACAGTGTTGACAGAACAGCATGGTCAGAGCACCTTTTTAGATAAAGCAAAGTCAACCCTGCTGTGCATTAATGAGGACAACGTAAACAAGGCCCCAACGTCTATAATCAAACGATCTTATTGCCTCTCCAACGGCTAGATATTCAGAGACTGGTATAAAAGGGATGTTCTTCATTTCTGAAGGGAGGGGCTTGAAAAAGAGAGAGAGAACAGAGCTTATTGTCCAAAAACACTATTCTACATTCCTCTCATCTTCTACTCTCGGACTTAGATATGTAATATTCTTAGAGAGTGAGTCTTTTGTGCTTAAGTGAGTAACATCATCTACTCTTAGAGAGAGTCATTCGAGCTTAAGTGTTTAGCACAATCAGTTCATAGAGTGAACATAATTGTAATCTTACATTTTGTAAGGGGGAGCATTTAGAAGTTTTCTGAATCTCCATAGGTTGCAAGTTAGCCCGTAAAACTTGCATTTGTAAGGTTTGCAGGTGAACCCGTTGTAAAACCTGTGGGTTGTTAGGTGAACCCGTGCTCGTAAAACCTAAAGTGTAAAGGCTTCTCTTGTGCCCGGTTTAAACAAGAATAGTGGATTGAAAATCTCAGGTGTAGCCTGGGGACTGGATGTAGGTCTGGGTGACCGAACCAGGATAAATTTATGTGTGCATATATTTATATTTGATCATTCTATTTTGCATCACATAGCATACTGACTTGTGCATAGCATTATTTATTTTCATCACCACCGAGCACAAGCAGTCTTTCCAAAAAGAGTTTAAGCTTTTATTCCCTCACCCAATTCACCCCCCCCTCTTGGGTGACAGCCACGCATTTCATTTGGTATCAGAGCAGGTCACTTGTTTAAAGGATCCAACGATCTCAAGTGTAAAGACCTTGGCTGATTTGGGTTAAAATGTTTTCCAAAGGCCTTGATCATACCATTCCACCTGTGTTAGAAAATATTGATTTTTGTTGGTGGAAAGCAAGAATGGAAAGTTTTATAAAATCCACTAGTTTGAAAATGTGGGATATTTTTGAAAATGATTTTGATTTCAAACCAAGAGGAAACTGGACTGAAAAGGAGAAAAATTTGTTTTCCTTAAACATTAGAGCAATGCAAATTTTATACAAAGGCTTAACTGAAAAGGATTTCCAGAAAATCAAACATTGCTCTAGTGCTAAAGATATTTGGAATACTCTTGATGTGATATATGCTTCTAACCCATCTCTTGAAAGCACAGCTGTCCCAAGCTCAACTCGTGCTCTTTGTGGATCATCTACTGATGAGCTTCTGGAAGCCGATATTGAGGAAGCAGGCTTCAGTAAAGAGAGTATCCATTTCTGCCTAGAAGATTCAGAAAGTGAGGTATCTGAATCTGAACTTGAACTCTCTGAATTGCAAGATGCATACAATGAGTTATATACCGAATATTGTAAACTTGCAAAAGAACTTCTAGGCTTAAAAGAAAAGGATAGGAAACCTGAAAAACTAATTTCTTCTTCTACGTCCAAAGTTTCCAAGGTTTCTCTTAAAGAACTAGTTGTTCCGATAGTTAGCCCACGATCGGCAGAGAAAACTTCAACATGTCTTGAAAAATGTTTTGATTGTAAACACGTGTTGAAGGAAAAAGAAAAGCCTTCAAAAGAAACTGAGATTTCAAAGGAACAAAAAGCTTTTCTAAAAGAAACTAATCATGATAATGATAGAAAATCTCATTTTGATTATCATTCCATTATCTGTCATTATTGTGGTAGATTAGGACATATTTCTCACACATGCAGTCTTAGAAGAAATACAAATGTGAGAAATAAGTTTGTATGGATTCCTAAAGGACAAGTAAGGTCCAGTGCTAACCATGTAGGACCCAAGTACAAATGGGTACCAAAACATCCTCCTAGTGCCTTACTTGTGCAGGATAGATCAAGAGTTCCTCTCATCCCAAAGAAGAGAACTCGTGGTGATGCAACTGCTGAAACCCACTGGTACAATCATAAGAAGCTGTCGGCCACCACAAGGGACAATGGTTCTGTCTCAAGGATGAGCTATCACAAAGTTCCATTCAACTATCCTGAGAAGAACAAGAGAGAGTGGATTCCTCGATCATCATTGAAAAGGCTCTTGAATCCTACCTCTCAGAAGAAAGTGCTTCGAACCAAGGATAAGTATAGAAGATCTCCTTGGGTAAGCAAGGGATCACTTAGCAACGAAGCATTTGATAGTAAAATCTCCTATGCTAATGTTAGATGGACTTATTGAGATTTTACATTAAGCATCCTAAGGTGTGAACATTATATTCATCATAGAAGAAAGCTTGAAGAAATAAGTAATGTTCATAATCTACATACTGTCCATGACTATCTTGATCAAAAACCTTGTATATCCTTGTGCATATAGTCATGAAAGATTCACCATGCCATACACATAGGACGTAATCTAAATGCATGTGAACTATATATAGCCTACAAACTGACCTTCAGATCCAGACTTGGATACAAAAGGAAGGAACTATCTGGTATTTTGTAGGAAGGGCAATCCGAAGGTTCAGCAAGACAAGGGTGAAGAAGACCCTTGCTAAAAGGAAGATCTCCTCCCCCCACAGTGAGCCATCTGATTCATGTGCCCCCAACAATCTGCTAGCTCAGAGGCAAACTTGAGATAGCGCTGAGTGATCAACCTGCGGAGATACCTTCTGCTGAACCTGTGTCTCCCTCTGCGCCAGCACCCAATCTGAGTGAAGAGCTGTGTATGAAGTATGGGTTCAAGAGGCCAGAGATGCCAGTGGTAGTGATCACAAAGTAAATTCATCCCTCTGCACCAGCTCCAATCCATCCTATTAGCCTCAGCAAGACTCAGGACTGTACCTCATCTGAACAATTAGTCAAGTCTTGATAAGCATTCGTCACGCATAGATTTTGGTACTGCTCTAAATATAGATTCCATGCATTGCCAACCAAAATCAAGCGAGCTACTGCTAGATGCGAATGGAGCTATGGTGATATCATTCTTACCTTCCTCTTTACTTGAATAATCACTTGGCTAGTAAATGCATGATGGGCTCAACAGCTTTTATTTCTCTGAAACTGATATGATTTCCCTTATCTGTGATGAACACTTATTTTCTGTAAAAACGACCCTATCATATCAAATTCATTTTCTGATATAATGCATACAGATTTTACAAATTCAAGAAGTCCGACACCTTGAAACTGAACCTTCTTCAAAACCTTCTGAATTTGTGCATGTTGAATCATTGTGTTCTAAGATTTCTGACATTGTTAAGATGATTCGGAACTAGTTTCAGAATTTTGACACTAAAACTAAAAATCTTCCTCAGAGTTTTCATATGGTGTCTAAATCATTTTACTCATATATGCTTAGTGAATTCTTTTAAGGGCACCTCTCATGGAAGAAAATGGTTTATGCATTCACCTTGATTTTTGAAAGATCCTTTTGAAATACAAACTTTCAAAACAGATTCTGATCCTCTTTAAACCTACATGACAACCGTACCTCATGATAGCACTCAAAAGCTATTTCTGATTTTCCATTTCATGTGGTATCTCTTGCATCAACTTTTTCAATGCATAAGCAGCTATGGTTTCGAGAACAATACATCCCTCTTAATTACATCTTTAAGTTCTCAATCTACTAATGATCTCAGTTCAAGTTTGTGGTTTAAGAATGTTGACACAGATTATTGAAGCTTGAACAATGAATATAACCAAGAGAGAATGACAACGAAAATGTCTCTTATCAAGATGTGTGGAATGGCTATACCAAACCTGAGAAACTTTCGCCGATACACATGAGCATTTCTATCCCTTACATATTCTGTTGTGAAATTAAATGGATAGTCTCTCTCTTGTCTGACATGCATTAGAAATCTTAGGAAATGCCTTGAATTAAACTCTGCTAGATCTGTAAAACATGGCATAGTATCACAAGCATGCTATAATCTGTATTAATTTCAAGCTTGTTGATATCCTAAGAACAATGAGATCACATTGAGCATATCTAGAAGAACTCGAGCTAATATTTGGAAATTATTCTCGTAATCATATGTTGAAATTTGATTGTTTTTGTAAACCGAATTTAGTCTTAAAATCAAACTATTCTGTGAGCATGAAAATTTCCAGTATTTCATTTTTGTGAGGATGAAGATTTTTTTTCAAAATTTCATAGTGTTAATAATTCACTTGTCTTCATGATCTAACATGAACATCCTTGAGGCATATTTATTGAACTATACTTGCTTATGAAACTCTGAAAATATGCCACCTGTTTGATACTCTTTGTACTATCACATTGATATTTATCTATGAGAGTAAATAGAGTTCATGTCTTGATAGTGAAACTATGTGAACGTATAGACAATTTCAAAATTAGTTTTCACATAATCATTGCTCATATTTTCTTAAACCAATTAGCAAGCATGATTTCTTAAAATTATTAACTTGTGCTGATTAACACAGATTGACTTGAATGTCCTGAGGATGGTCTTCAATGTTAAATCTTAAGTTCTTTCACTGACCATCAGAAAGCATTTGTTTCCTCAAGAATATGCAGGACCAATCATCAAGTTTGAGCAAGGTTGCTTTCACAACAATCAGCGCCTTCGATAGCAGGCCAACTATTGAACCATGGGAAGAGTAGAGTGACTGCCCAGTCATGTCTGCTTGTGGTTGTAGCTCAGCTTTCCGAAGCGAATCATCAAAGCACTTGCGCTAGGGGTTTCCACTTGAGATAGCACACCTCTTGAAGATGTCAGGAAGCATGCTTATCTGCGTATGATTCAGATTCCTGAATCTAATAGAGTATGAGGACCCCTCATCTGTGGTAATATCTACACCTTACCATCTCTTATATATGATACATACATGGCATTGGTAAGGGTGTCAATTTAAGATGCTTTTCTCAATCTGCATTGACCTCAAAATCATCCTCTACCTTAGAAAATCATCCCAGCTCACACATCTGTATCCTTTATATGACACGCTGGAAAGTAATTGATAACATACCTCTCTTATATGCTTCTATTCTTGATCTTATGATGATTAATTTTTAATATAGAAGAAAAGTAGATGGACATTACTTGTTAATGATTCCTTGAAAATAGAGAGTCACATGCTGTCATCGATAATAAACTCTTAAGATGCTGTGATGAAATTTGTTTGGAAATTATTTTTGGCACTTTTAAAATCACAAATTTCATTTGATTTCATTTCATTTCATATGGTATCACAAATTTCATTCGGCATTCAATTATTTCATTTGATACCACAAGTTCAAACTCACAGATCTCATTTGATTACATTTGGTATCAGATTTCATCTCATTTGAATTTAAAATCACATATTTCATTTGATATCATAATCATCATTTTTAAACACATCAAAATTATTTTTGATATCACGTTAATCAAATCGAGAGGATCAAAATTACTTTTGATATCGTTTACATTTGGAGAGAATTTTCACCTTCAAAAAGAGAACTTTTTTTTTGTATGTTTTGCTCTTGACTTAATCCTTGAAAAACATGTTTAGCTATCCTACATAATGATTAGGGCGAATACAATCATTTAGGATCATGAATCATTATTGTTTTCCTTGATAATTCTCGTACGTTGTATTGAATAGTCTAGAACAAATCCTTATTAACGATACATAGGGAGAAATATTAGGTAGAAAGCCCATTCCGAGGAGAACGTTAGGAGTATCCCCATCCCTATTAAGGCTAGCTTGCACTTGTTGAATTTTGATGAAGCCAAAAGGGGGAGAGAGATGAGAGATGAGACATGAGTTGTCTAGAGATGAGATATGAGATGAGACATGAGATGTCTAGAGCTGAAAGGTAAGATAAGATATCTAAGTTTAATTATAGCTCTGGGAGTGCTCTGGGAGTGATCTAAGTTTAATTATGTTCTCTAGTCATCTTTGGGTTTGTCATCATCAAAAAGGGGGAGAATGTTAGAATCTTAAGTTTTGATGGTGACTAAGGTATGATATGGTCTAGTACTTAAGAGAACATAATCAGCACTTAGGAAGGATTAGATGACATGGTTAGAATCCTGAGTTAGATCACTTGAGAATGTAAGATCACTTCCGGATAGATTAGGACTTGCGCATGCGGATGAATGTTTTCATCCCCCAGCATCAGCAAGTAAATCACTGGGAAATAACTTAGTCCATGAGAATTAGGTACACAAAACCTTAAGACTAAGCTATGTTTCAATCGGAAGTGAGTTTGCTTCCTGTTAGACTTAGACTGGCGCAGAGCGACAGAATAGATATTACCCCAAGCGTCAGTGAGTCTACTTCCCCAAGTGAAAGCGCTTCCTGTTAGACTTAGACTGGCGCAGAGCAATAGAATAGTTATTACCCCAAGCGTCAGTAAGTCTACTTCGCCAAGTGAAAGCACTTCCTATTAGATTTAGACTGGCGCAGGTTGATAGACTAGATATAACCCCGAGCGTCAGCGGAAATGCAACATCAAGTGAAGTTGCTTCCTGTTAGATCTTGACTGGCGCAGACTGATAGAATAGATTTCACCCTAAGCGTCAGTGAATTCACCACGTCAAGTAAAAGTGCTTCCGATAGCTCAGTGACTAGCGCTGAGTGGTGGAATTAAATAGACTAAGCGAGAGCAAGTCATATTGAACTAAATCCCTCATCAAGCGAATTTACTTCCGGATGTAGAAGTGCTTCCGGATACCCCTTAGATTTAGGGATCACCCACTGCATGAGACTATATGATTATATTACTAAACTAACGTTCAAGTGCAGCACACTCAGTAAGGTTGCTTCCGGATGAGAAGTTACTTCCGCAAGCAAAAAGAATGTCTGAACGTTCAAGAGATGCAGTGTCAGAATGCTTATGTCAGAGCAGAGGTGTCAGGACTACTTTTCAGAAATAAAGCAAGTCAACCCTGCTGAAGCATTTAAGAAGATGTTCCTTCCAACGGTAACAAGAGGATAACAGACATATTCAAACAACATTGTTACCTACCAAGCATGAGGAGTATGAGAACATAATCTGAAGATTCACTCAAGGTGTCAAAGCTCATACTGCCCACAAGAGTCAGAGTCCATAAGAGAGCTTCTGATAGCAAGAGAGGATCCAATAGCAAAGCACTCTTATCATTCATGGACAAGTGCTTGGAAGACAAAGTTCCTCTATGTGATAGCAAGCAAAATGTTAGAGTCCACGAGCTTCAGATAGCAAGAGAGCTTCCGATAGTGAGTCTCTTAACATCCTGGACTTATGCTTGAGGAACGAAGTCCTCTCTGACAGCAAGCAAGAGTCGGACCGTACAAAGTGTTCAGATGTCAGAACGACTTTTGTCAGAATAGTATTGTTAGAACAGTGTTGACAGAACAGCATGGTCAGAGCACCTTTTTAGATAAAGCAAAGTCAACCCTGCTGTGCATTAATGAGGACAACGTAAACAAGGCCCCAACGTCTATAATCAAACGATCTTATTGCCTCTCCAACGGCTAGATATTCAGAGACTGGTATAAAAGGGATGTTCTTCATTTCTGAAGGGAGGGGCTTGAAAAAGAGAGAGAGAACAGAGCTTATTGTCCAAAAACACTATTCTACATTCCTCTCATCTTCTACTCTCGGACTTAGATATGTAATATTCTTAGAGAGTGAGTCTTTTGTGCTTAAGTGAGTAACATCATCTACTCTTAGAGAGAGTCATTCGAGCTTAAGTGTTTAGCACAATCAGTTCATAGAGTGAACATAATTGTAATCTTACATTTTGTAAGGGGGAGCATTTAGAAGTTTTCTGAATCTCCATAGGTTGCAAGTTAGCCCGTAAAACTTGCATTTGTAAGGTTTGCAGGTGAACCCGTTGTAAAACCTGTGGGTTGTTAGGTGAACCCGTGCTCGTAAAACCTAAAGTGTAAAGGCTTCTCTTGTGCCCGGTTTAAACAAGAATAGTGGATTGAAAATCTCAGGTGTAGCCTGGGGACTGGATGTAGGTCTGGGTGACCGAACCAGGATAAATTTATGTGTGCATATATTTATATTTGATCATTCTATTTTGCATCACATAGCATACTGACTTGTGCATAGCATTATTTATTTTCATCACCACCGAGCACAAGCAGTCTTTCCAAAAAGAGTTTAAGCTTTTATTCCCTCACCCAATTCACCCCCCCCTCTTGGGTGACAGCCACGCATTTCATATGTGGTGCTTTTCTCATGTAGGGGGGTCCCACGTGGGCCCCACACACCCTTGGGATTGCTTGGAGTGCAAGGAGGAGGCTAGATGACAAAGGCAAAGGGAAAAGACAAAAATTACCCTATTTGTCAAAAACAAGGGATTTGCATGTTACTAAATGAGGTAATTTTGGCTCCATATTCAAAAATTCAAATTTTGAAGAGGAGGAGCCTCATTAAGGGCATTATGGGAAGCACAAATGAGAGGAGAAAAAGGAGGAAGCTTTGGTAATGTATCTAGCCAAGTTCAAGACCACATTCATACACATTTTCACCACATTTCCTAAAATACCCCTTCCCTTTAACATATACACACCTCACCATTATTTTGACAAGCCTTCATCATTCTCTCATTAAACATACATCTACATCTCATTTAGGTTAGATTTGCATTTAATTTGGGTGATAATCCCAAAGTTAATCACCCATATATAAAGCCCTAAATGTGACACTTCCATCATTCTCCACTTTCACTTTCTCTCTCTTCATCTCATTTTGTCTCAACTCTCTCCTCCATTTTCGTTTTCTCTCTTCTCCTCCACCATACCTCACGCAAATCCATCATTCTCCATGGATTCCACACACATTTCCTCCATTTCTTCCATTTCCATGCTTGGCTAAGCATCCTTCTTCCTCCTCAAGTCAAGATTTGTGCTAGAAGCTTCATGTTTGGCCTTATGTGAGAATTTCATGTTCTAGGTTTGCAAGTTTGTAATTACTTAGATCTTTCATCTCTAGAGCTTTTAGGAATGTTAGATCTAGAGTTTTGCATAGAGATTTCTATGTAGAATTCATTTATTCTTTCCAAACTTGTAAACCTAATTTCTAGTTCTTGAATTTTCATGTATGTTAGGTCTAGATTTGTGTAGCTTCATGAAATTAGACATATGTGGTTACATTTTGTGTGATTCTTGAAGTGAATGTCATATAGAAATTAGTTTTAATTTCTATTTCACCTATGGAAATGCATCAAGTTCAAGGCTAAGTTCTCTTGATTAATTAGTTTAAACTAGCTAAAGCTTCTTAGATTTAAGAGGTCTTGGCCAATTTAAGCTAGTTAATTAAGAGGAAATTGTCACATGAGGCCTATCAATTGAGATTGCACAAATTGAGGCTTGAAGGAGGAGGTTTCACTCTTGATTTTCATCCATTTCATTTCGTTTATATAGCTTATTTTTAGTTGTAATTGTAGTTTGTTAACCATAAAATCAATCTCAAAACCTTGCTTAATTTGTGTGACATTAGTACCTTTAGATTGCAAGATTAAAACCTAGATTGTGGATTTGACCCTTACTCATCACTTTACCTAAAGTGAGTTTGAGTATTGATTTTATTTTGATAAGCCAAGGACGACAAAAGGCTAAATCAGTTTAATATATGTAAAATGTGAAATAATGACAATCTCATAACTATCATTTATCATAAAAAATGAATCAATCATTCTAAAATATGATGAAGATATAATATGAGATAATCCTTCATAATATGATAAAGACTATAATAAATGAGAGTATCCTCCATAATATGATGTGCTAGTTATGTCCGAGTTAATTCGATCGAAAAATGAATCGACGTTATATTGGCGTATCGTCAGACAATTAGTGTGTTTGGCTCGGCTTATTTTGAGAAATAAGTCAGCTTATTTTGGATTTTTGGCCTTGAAAATCCAAAATAAGCTGGCTTATTTCTCAAAATAAGTCGAGCCAAACACGCTAAATATCTTATACAAGTTATACTAAAGGTAATAAGAAATTTTGTCTAGCTCCAACTGTAGGATACATGTACCTATAAAAAATAAATTTTATTTTAGACCATCCTTAAACTAATATATTTCTTTCGATATTAAATATAAAACTCTTTTAATAATTTTTGTGAAAGATAAAAAAGTAAATTAATTAGATCACTAAATTATAACATTTGTTATATGTAATTAGACTATACGTTAGTTTACAAGTAAAATAAACTAATCTTGTTGAAAAAATATAACTAAACAATTTAAAATGATTAGTTTTACTTTTTCAATTTCCCTAACAAACTCAAATAGATCTTATAATTGGACCAAAGAGTAGAGTAAATCACTCAAAACTGGATTGTTCATTAAAACCAGACGATTCAACGGTTCAATGATCAATAAGTTAATTATAATTCATAAAATGTCAACCCAAGTGTAGGGAAAATGATATGTTGTATTAAAGTATGAAAAAAATTAATATACAACCCCAACAGGGTAAGCAATGGCTGCACAAAATCCCAGAGCTCAGTGACTCGACACAAACCTAGCCCAATGCAATTTGGTAATGGGAGAAATTGGCCTAGAACCCTAACAATCAGGACAGAACCAAATCCGATCCGCGATATGCACATGACAAGGGAATGGCTTCAAGATCAGTAGGCCTAACCAGAAAATATTATTATATATAAATAAATAATTTATTTCTTAATTTAAAAATATAATATATAATATTTAATATAATATTTTATAAATAAATATTTTTTTCCCAATTTGATTTCATTAATTTTTAGTTTATTTCATCATTCTTTAATTAGTTTCTATTAGGACTTAAAGGTTCTAGAATCAATAGAACATGTCCTATGGCCCTAAGGATATGATTCACCAGATCTTGATTTTGGGTGACATAGAATTGGGCCAGGTATCAGATTAAAAAAAGTTGGCTTGAAAGTTTTTAGGATAATAATTAAGACATATATGTGGTCTGGTTCAAGGTAAACATAAGTTTTGACAATCAAATGAAACATTCATGTATAACCCTCAAATAATTCAACAAAAAAGGGTTTGTTGATAAAGGCTAAATTAGTAAGTTACAAATAAATAAGATCCTATTTTTTTTTAATGAAGTTGATTTAGGCTTAACAATACAATAACTACAAAAACTTATCCCACCAATTGAGGCTATTCATCTACATAGTTCGTATGATGTGATTTTATAAACTATAAAGAAACCAAATATTTGGATAAATTAACAATGGAAAGGAAAGTAAATTAAACAAAGCGGTTATAAATACAATATTGTGCTCTCATATTTATCATTTAGGCTAAAGTATAATTTTGGTCCCTTATGTTTGCTTCAAGTTTCAATTTAGTCCTTTATGTTTGGAAAGTACACTTTTAGTCCTTTTTTTGTTAACACCATTAGTTTAACTTAACTGAAAATACTAACTTAACATTTTTAAATGATTATTAAATACTGAAAAAAGTTCATATTAAAATATTTGAGTGTTAATATTCTTGTATTTTCAAAATGTATAATTTTTGGTCCAATTTTATTATAAAATAATCATTTAAAATTGTTAAGTTAGCATTTTCCGTTAAGTTAAACACACGGTGTTAACAAAAAAGGACTAAAAGTGTAATTTCCAAACATAAATGACTAAATTGAAACTTAATGCAAACATAAGGGACCAAAAGTATACTTTAGCCTGATCATTTATTATCAGGGAGATTTCATGTCATTATGATACTACATATCATTTTATCCCAGTCTATTGTTAAGATTTAACAACATGAACTAGGGTTTTACTACATACCATGAAAAATACATTAGAGCACTCAATTCAACGCCATTTTGTATAACATAACACTTGGCACATGCAATGAAAATTGTAGCTAGAAAGCGCCGAGAATTGACTAGTTTTACCCTTTTTTTTGACTAGTTTTACCCTTTATGAATGAACATTATATTGGCCTGTTTGCAAAATGTGGTATTTGGTACGTGTTAGACTTAACTGGTTGGCACGTGAAACAGAAACAGAAACAGAAACTTGAATATACGATATTACACGTGTCTCACCTACACATCATCACACGTGTCAAGTGCAACGTCGTGTTGCCAAATCCGTATATATTTACCTATCTGTCACCAGCCCTCCGACTAATTCAAAAACAGCCACACAACAGCTACATAATTATTTAATCGCCCACGCCGATCGAGTTTCATAACGTGTAATATCGATTAAGAGTCCGTTTGTTTCATTTACAGGGCACGTTATGAAACAGCCACGTCGTGTTGCCAAATCCGTATATGTTTGTTTTCACTCTAAATCATCGCAACTCAAACATTTATAATGACTCTATTATTCAATGAAATTTTAATTAGTCCCTCTCAAACTAACATTTATGCGCTTCAAAGCATAATACCTTGTCCTGTTCCCAAATTATTCAACTTTATGAATTGGATTATCCTGTGCGACACACTAGGTTACCAACAGAAAATGTCATGGGCTTGTAAATTATGTAGTGTCAGAGTTCATTTCAATCACTGATAAAATCACCACCTTAATTTAATCAGATAAATCAACATTACCAATTTGAATGTGATAATCTGATGTGGAGTAAGGTGTTATATAGAATTGGAGAGGCTTCAGTTTTTACGTCAATAAATTGTTCACTACTTCTAATCCTATCAAGCCTCCTACTTACTTTGATCTATAAGCTGATTCCCTATTGTGAAGAGAAGAGTGCATTTGGCGGCCGGGATGAGATTCACACAACAGACACTACTAATCTATAGGTGATGCATCAACACTTTTGTTGCTTGGATCCCTTTTGAAGTGTCAGTTTTCGGCAACTCGGGTATCAAGATCCAACAACGATTTTTAAAAGCAAGTTAAGCATATGGCTGATTTATTAGAAAAACAATTAGCAAGACAGGTTATAGTTATTCATCGTTATCTTTCCTTCACATCCTTGTGCACGGGTAGGCCACTTGTTTCACGTCAATCTTAGACCAGATCAAAATGAGCTGAATTATTACATTCTACTCCTACTTCTTTAAATATAGGACTTATTTAACTAACTTGAGTAAATTATTGATTCTAATTATTTTAGTTAATATGTTGTATGTGCTTCCTCTTTAATACTTCAACCATGTGTTCTTGCTCACTCCGATCATCATTAGATATACGAAAAAGGCCAACCTAGTTTATTTGAGTCTTCACTGAGTGGAGTGTTGTGGAACGGAATATATTAAACAACATTAATTACCACCCCAACTTTTTTAAACAGAGAGGTTGATTCAAACTAGGACCTTAGATTCCACCACAAGCAAGCTTAGCCCTTAGCCAAGCCAGCCTGTATATTATTATGAGTATTAATAAAAATATTTGGAAACAATTTGATAAAAATTAGAACTAGTTAGTTATAAAATATTATTGAATGAGATTTTAAGATACTAAAAAGTTTATGGCTTTAACAGCTCTTGGCACACGAGTATCTTTTTTTACCAAAGTAAATTTCCCATTAAATGAGATCAAATACAGACTCAAGGGAATTAGAATCGAAAAAAAATATATGAATAACATGGCCTCTTAAAATAGAAAAGGGCAGACTAATAACATAGACTCTTACTAAAAACAATAAGACTAACACTAACAAGACAAATGAGAGTCATTCTCATATAGGCTAGTAGTGAGAAAGCAAGCTAATGATTCTCCATTAAAAAAAAAAGCGATAGAGGGTGGTTGTCCAAGGATATACTCTAACAAGCCCACCCCTTTGATGCTATATTGCAAAAGTAGCTACAAACACATTCCATATTAGAAAGGTAAAGAACCACCGGGGTTGGAATAACCAACACCAAGGAAGAAATGATCATGGATAACAAGAGTCAGCTTTCAACATAAATGAGACCAACCCACAAAAGAAAGTAAACAATTGACTAGCCAGAAAACCACACAAGAAATAATGCATAAAACTTAAGATTATTAGCTAATACGGGTGACAAAGACTCATGAGATACTACCAAAGATTCTCCCTAGTCCCAGTAATACCACACTAAAGGAATTATGGTGTTTAGGTGGCTATGAATTAGTGTTTGCAAAAATTGTGTACTGCAAGAGCATAAGTCAAGTTCAAATAGTATAGTGAAAAAGTAAGAGTGTCAATCCCACAAAAACTAAATTTTAAGCAAATTCAGTTAGTTCATTATGTTTTGAATTAACAATAGGCAAAAACAAGAAGTTTAGTGAAAATAGGTGATTAAAACTAATAATTTGCAAAGGAAATAATTTACTTGAATTTGAACACAATGGGAAAGAAGAGTCGGCTTTACTCAACGGTAAGCTCGTTTGACGTGTGGGTATGAAGTGCGTGGTGAGTTCAAATTAGCCACTTTGCAAAAAACATAGGTAAGACTGTCTAGTATATTCTCTTCTCCAGCATCCTCACCAAGTGGGGAATAGAATTGGGTTAATTTTTTTTTGAACAAACTGGGAAAGACCTATGTTTATTTATCACTTTGTATTTCATGATGCTTGATAACCCTCCTCTATCTAATGTCAATTAATGAATATCAAGTTGATGTTTGAAGTTTCAAGTATTTGAATAAATCTTCCAAATTTACTGAAACCTCAGTTAACATTAACATGTATAATTCCTTACTACATACTCCCTCTGGTCCTAAATATAAGACCTAATTAACTTTTTTTTGAAAATCCTTTAAAAAACAAAATAAGTTAATAATAAATTGATTTACCTAATTTTTTTCCCTTAAACTAGTTTATTTTACCTATAAACTAATGGATAATCTAAACATTTATCAAATATGTCACCATTTAATAACTTATTTCGCAACCTTAATCTCTCCACAAAAAAAAATCAATTAGGTCTATATTTAGGACCAGAGGTAGTATTTTGCCAACTAGCCTTCATATCAACTCTCCAATTTTACAAAGCTTGGTTAATGAATATTTTTATCTCATTAACAAAATCTCCATTCCTCTTTGAAATTTCAAGATAAGTTTGAATCTAACTCAATTCTTTGTCTAGTTATATTCTTCCAAGTCAACTCTAAGCAAATACAAGTCAAGTGTTGCACACCACTTAGTAAAAATAAAGCTCAAATTACATTCACAACTATCATAAACATTAATCAATAAAAGAGAATGTTGTTCAATCATCAATCCATACAAAGTTTCAAAATAAATCCAAGATAACAAACAAGTAAAACGGTCATATAAACAAGAAAAAATTCATATAAACAAGAGAAAACTCATATGAACAAAGCTCTATAAAATACAAAATGTAGCCCTCCTACACTCTCTCTCGTGACACACAAATTCGATTTCATTTGATGATCGAAATATAAGAGTAAAATTTCAAAATCTTTTGGTCATTCTTTTAAATTAATTGGCTATAGCGGTCTTTATATGGAATTCTCCAAATTACAAAAACCTTGAATATGCAATATTGCACGTGTATCACCTACTCATCATCATAGTGTTTATGCACGTCGTGTTGCCAAATCCATATTTATTTACCTGTCACTGGTCACCAATTCAAAACCGACCCCATCTATTTTCACTCCAGAACAAAAAACGGCCCCATATAATTATTTAATTGCTACGCCCATCGAGCATCTTATTTGCTTGTTGAGAATATTCACAATTATACTCTCATAGCTTCAAGATACTTACTAACTCTAATCTATCACAGAACAACAATTCTAATAATTTTAATACAAACATTTTAAATATTTTCGATACTGGTAAAGTTTTATTTTTTAAAAAAACATGAATTAACTCATACAATTCGTCAAACAAATGATTACATTGTACTCCCTCATGTGCTTAGTATAGGACACAATAATCAATTTGAGTATATTATTGATGTAAATTACATTCTTGGGAAAAAGACTAATAAACACAATTGAATTTCACTTTGAACAAATTGAGACACTAAATTTTACATAGACCAATTAGGACAATGTCCTATTTTGTCAAACCGAAATTTAGGGGAAAAGACAAAAATGCCCATATTAAAACTAAATTAAAGCTATCTAAATAGTTCTCCAATCCTACTTATTTCCCATGTTATACATACTTAAAAGCAGGAGAATTAATTAGAGTTCCGATTAAAAAACGTAACTAAAATAAGGTCTCATAAATTATAATCACTTGATCAAAAATTATTATTGTAAGCCAATAAATTATACTCCATCCGTTCCTAAATATAAGAGCACTTTGACTTTTTTGGAGAATCCTAAGAAAGTAAAATATAGTAATTAAAAATTGATTTTCTCAATTTTTCACTAAACTAGTTTATTTGACTTATGAACTTACATATGATCTAATAATATTTAAAATATGTTATGATTAAATTATTCATTTTGCTTTCTTAGGATTCTCCAAAAAAAGTCAAAGTGCTCTTATATTTAAGAATGGAGGGAGTAATTTACAACTCGTGTGTAGACGTATTTTTATAATTAATTCTTTCAGGTTAATTTTAACCTCTAATCTAATTAATTCTTTCAGGTTAATTTAAACAGAGATGAAAATGACAAGAATACCCTTCTCTCTCTCCCTTTCTCTGTGGTGTGTTTCATTGGTGAAGACGACAGACATTGTAGTTGAAGCTTCTTCTTCTTCATTTTCATTTTCAATTTCAATCGCTGCCTTCTCTTCCCAGTCACCCATTTATTCCTTTGATCCCTTCTTCTCCTTCCCAAGTTTCCCTTATTCACCACTCTTTCCTTGTAATCTCCGTCTCATCTCATCACTTTCTTCCTTCAGACCAAAATTAGGCCTGCTACACTGCCTTTAATTACCCACAAAAGTAACAACAACCCCTTTTATTCTTATCCATTCTCTTTAACTCTTTCAATTCAATCCCCTCAAATTTTTTTTTTGTTTTTGGTTTTCAGTGGTTGCAAGATAGTGTTTTGGAAAAGAAAAAAGAGAGGAATTTGTTATTTTTCTTTTTACATATTGTTGTTGAAAAATGCTTGGGACTGCCCTGCAAGTAGGTGGGGATGATCGGTTTTATATTCCAGTGAAGGCAAGGAAGAGTCAGAATCAGCAGAGTAAACAAGCACAGAGAGCTAATAATAATAAGAGTGCACAAATTGATTCAACTCTTAATGCTAAAGATGTTTCTTTTCACAACAATAATTCCAATGACCTTTCAAGTTTGTCCACCAAGCTTTCTAATACTCACTCTGTAATGCCTGTTTCTAATATTGATAGCTTTCTTGATTCCACAAGGCCATTGGTTCCCGCCCAGTATTTTTCTAAGGTTAATAAGATTACCAGTATTTCTTTTATTTGTTGTTTTGGGCACTTAGAGGAAGTTTATAAAATGAGTTACTCCTCAAAGAGAGAAGATTTCATTTGCTCCTGTTTATCTGTCACCCTTCAAGTTTTTCATGTGTTTGCACAATTTTACCTTCCATTTATTATATGTTGCCTTTGTTTTTATGTGGTGTATTGAATATTAAATACTACTTCGTTCCTAAATATAAGATCACTTTCCCTAATTTGATTAAATTGAGGATGTTACTTAAGTTAGTTATTAACCCATGATATTACCAATTTACCCTAACTATATATCTTTATCCTCACTCTCCCTCTCTTGTTATTATAGATAAGCATTATTAGGGTTAATTTGGGAAAAGTTAGGAAATGATCTTATATTTAGGAACAAATTGAGATTCGAAAGTGATCTTATATTTAGGAATGGAGGGAGTAAGAGTTCAATTAGAAAGTTGTTGGATTTTAAGGCATAGTTAATGAGAGAGTAAATAGATTTTCTTGGTTTGTGTGAAACATGTTAGAAATGACCTGTAAATAGGAGTAGATGAGTGTATATCTAGTTTTGGGTAGAATTGTCACTACTTTCATCCTCTTGCATTTTACTGTTTAGCGATTTGTGCTTGGCTGTAATGTTTAATATCCAGAATTCATGAGATCACCATGTGAATTTTGAATTATGTTTTTTTTTTCTTTTTGAGGGTGTAGACTACAATGAGAGGTTGGAAGACTTGTGATGTGGAGTATCAGTCTTATTTCACTCTTAATGATCTCTGGGAATCGTTTAAGGAGTGGAGTGTGTATGGGGCAGGAGTTCCTTTGGTACTTGATCAAAGTGAATCTGTTGTTCAATATTATGTTCCTTACTTGTCGGGTATCCAACTATATAGTCAATCTGCTGAGAAGTCAATTACAAGGTCAAGGTATTATAATTCCCTATGTAGAATTTATGTATACTCAACATATATAGTTTTATTCGGATATTGCTCCCCTTCTCTGTCTTTCCATGATTTGTTTGTTAATACGAAAATATAGTTGTTGACTATTAGCTAGGTTATGCTAGTTGATAGTGCGGTTCAAAAAGTGAGAGGAAAAATGAGTTTCTTGCTTGTCCAGATAAAGGAAGCGAAAAAGTTTACCGTGAACTCGGGGAAAATGAGACTGTAACCTTCTTATATTAGAAAGGGAGGTGTTTTTTGTTTCGATTTCTTTACATATGGAAATTTGGCTTTCCTTCCATTGCTAGAGCAAAAGTTAAAATAACATACTTGATAATAGTGTTTCATGCTGACATCCATCTACTTGACAAGTATAATTTGTATGTATGCTATTTTCTTTGTTGCTGACTTGTTCTAAAACAAATGTTTTCATACGCAAATTTGTTTTTGTCTTGGACAAATTTGAGCTCTCCTTCCTTTTTCTTCAGCATATGATTCATGCTCAACTATCAATCTAGTAATTGCTGCTTTCATCTTACTTGTATCTGATTCTTTTATATGTATTCATTGTGCCTCTGCATATTTACTAAAATTAACTCAGAAGATTCATTTTTTTTTTAATTTTGAGCAAACCTTGCATCAGATATTCTTTGTACACAGCATAGCATGTGAATGTTTTCTTCTTGTGGGAAGATCTAATTTTCTTGTTTCTAGGTATGTTGGTGAAGATAGTGATAGTGATTCCTATAGGGATTCAAGCAGTGATAGGAGCAGTGACTTTGAAATAGGAAAAAGGACCAAACTATCTGATGCACAGAGAAGTTGTCAACATCTTACGGGCGATGTCTCTTTACATATGAGGGGGTTGTCTGTACATGATAAACACAATACATTGCAAGAAGGAATTTCAAGCGATGACAGTGAAACAGGAAATCCCCAAGATGATCTTGTTTTTGAGTATTTTGAGCAAGACCCTCCTTATAGCCGTGAACCATTGGCTGACAAGGCTAGTACTTAGTTTAACTTGTTATTTATTTTCACTTGATATAAGCAGTGCATCTGACACTAATTATATTTGGACAGTTAATAGACCTTTCACGCCATTATCATGGCCTTAAGTCGTTAAGAAGCTGTGATTTATTGCCTTCCAGTTGGATGTCTGTGGCCTGGTAAGATTAACTTGATGTGATGTTTTGATTATATTTATGCTTCGGGTTGATTGACATTGTGTAATGTTAATTTTTAGGTATCCTATCTACCGAATACCCACAGGTCCAACGTTAAAAGATTTGGAGGCCTGCTTTCTGACATACCATAGACTCCATACACCCTTGACAGGTAATTGTTGATTATTAGCCTATCTTGGCATGTGGCATTATAGGCCTTGCTGATAGATTTAGCGCTAGTTTTGATTATTGTTCAGTTATGCGTTATTTGCATACATTAAAAAAGCATTGCAAATTTTTTTTAAGGTGATAAATATTTGGATGATTACTCCTGCAGACAAAGTAGATGGGGGAGGGATTGGGGGGATTTTTTTAAGAGTAAACTCTAATTGTTCTTTGGGATACGAGGGAGGCATAGAAACCTTCTCTCATTTACGTCATAATCGGAGTGAGAAGATCTAGTTTTTTTTTTTTTTAAGTTTTTCAAGTTGTGCAAGTTTTTACCTCTGACAGATGTTACTATTTTTCATCTGTTCACGAACATTTAGAGTGATCATTATGGTTAAGTTCTGTTTTTTCTTTTTGTCTGATTTTCAGTTTACTCTTGTTTTCATGATATGGAGTCTTCCAATGTGGATTCGACACTAGCTATCTCTGATCTGAAATTATGCCGAAAGATAATAATTGCTATTATACATTACTCAATGTTGATTTATGTCACAACTGCTGCTTTGCAGGAAGGGCAAGGGGTCTTTGTATGGAGGGCACTCTCCATTTCCCCCTCCATTTAGGTCTAACGGTGCTTATTCACCCATAATTTTGATTTAACAATGTTCCGAAAAGATAGGATATAATATCAAATATATATTTTTTTATAACACCGTTGTATTGAAATAGAGGGTAAATAGATAATGTTATATTTAGGTGGAGGCGAAATGGAGAGAGATCTCAATGGAGAGAGACCCTTCACCCGTGCAGGAAATCAGGAACAACGTGTTTGTTCTTTGATATTGTCAATTTTAATATTATTTGGGAATGCAATACCAACTAATTCATCTTCAGAAGTAAATTATTGTTTAAATTTTGCAGGAAACGGACCACCTGAGGCTCAGACTCCAATGCTGGTCTTTCCCAATGACATGGATGGAGAACCAAAAATTTCCCTACCCACATTTGCTATGGCCTCGTACAAGTTAAAAGGCTCTATTTGGTTGCAAAATGGCATTAAGGAGAGTCAACTAGCAAATTCCCTCTTGCAGGCTGCTGATAAATGGTTGAGATTGCTGCAGGTGAACCACCCAGATTTTCAGTTCTTCATTTCACACAGCTCCTATCACAGATGAATAATGAGATGGCATGTTGATGCATACTCTTGGTTAAAACTATTTGCCTTGAATTTATATGTTGGTTCTCGGTGCCAAGTTGCTATAAGTGGTTCATCTATTGAAGATTGTGATGGCATATTGTGAGTACATAAATATGGGTTCGTGTTACATGCATATCATCACAAAAGAGGGAAATGATGATTTCAAGTGAAGGAAGTTGACATCAGTAAGATGAAAACTGAAAAAAACTTCAAGTTGTTGTATGTGGTAAAAAGCCATCACATGAAAAAGAGTGAAAAGACCAGATATACGGCAAAGTTGGCCTTGGTCATATGTGATCATATAGAAGATATGTCTCAAACTGCCTAACCATTATCTGTTTAGAAGTGGTGGAGATGCCTCTGATTCTTAAAACTAAAATATGTTATACAGTTATGTTCTGATTGTATGAGGGTAAAAGGGCATAATAACGAGAATTTACTATATGACCTTTGTAATGACCAATTTTGGCTCCATATGCGATGAGAGTTGCTGTGTTAAGGGATAAAAGGAGAGAGGAAAAGTGGTATTGTACAATGTTTCTCCACTTTAAAATAAGTGTTGTATGTTTAATAAGTACCTCACTCATGGAGGTGAAACATTAGCATGTTTGGCTATTCTGGTCGAGCTGGCGTGGCAGCAGACAGGTTTGTTGTTACTGTCCAATTTAGCTGAGCTGATCATCTGATGCTTAAGAAATTGATGTCAGACATGTATATTCCTGGCTGTGGGAGGCTTAATTTTTCTACGTGATATGCATCTAATGTTTGTGATAATATTCTAGATATGTTTTTCTGAGAACTGATGAATATCTAGCTAGCTGTCATGATTTGTATATTATCACGGTATCACTACTGTAATTGTTAATTACGTAGATGTGGTTGTCATTTTATGCTTCTCCCCAATGCTTCTACAAGCTATCATGATACACTCAGAATGTTGACATTCTATCCAAATTTTCGTTAGGTTTCCTATAGGAACTTTTCCTACTATGTAAAAAGCCCAACCTGCTTGATGAACCTGCTTGTTGTTCAAATGTCTCGGCGAGTGTCCATGAAATGCGGCTTCTTTTATTAGAAACTAATATTCAAAGCTTCAAAAGAAGCCAAAACAAAAATAATATAACAATATTTCTTGTGGCTTCGGCTCAACAGTAAGCTTGTTTGTTGTGTGGTTTGTTGTTGTAGGTTTGAATCAGTTTCAATATGAAGTTCTTGTCCTTCACTAAGTCCACGTTTAGCTACGAAAGTCAGCAGCCATATTAATGTTCCTACTTATGTGAGATATGTGAATCTCACATTCACTATTGTATAAAAGTTGAGTCTGCTTAATCAACTTCAAAATCTCTGTTAGTTTCTTTTTCCAAAACGACTTTTCTACAACCACTTGTCCATGCTATCTTTAGTCTCATGAGAATTAACCATAGTTCTGCTAAAGCAGCATCTTCTTCTACAAGTCCATCCATAAATCCAAGGGCAAAGGTGCATAAATATGACTAAACTTTACCCTAAGTTGCATTTCTATGACTAAAGTTTCGCAAGGAGCAAAAATACCACCAAACTTGGGATCAGGGTGCAAAACTATTATTTCTGTCAACTATGACGGTGTTGACCGTTAGTCTTCGACATGTAGGATGCTGAGTGTGCAATAATGACCATGTGACATGCTGAATAAACTCTTTATTGGTATTATGTGGAATAAGAGGTAAATGTATTTAAAGAAATGCAAAAATTTAACCACGTGGCGGACACATAAGCACAGTAACGGTATCACATTACTTTAAATACATTTACCTCTTATTCCACATAATACCAATAAAGAGTCTATTCAGCATGTCACATGGTCATTATTGTATACTCAGCATCCTACACGTCGAAGACTAATGGTCAACACCATCATAGTTGAAGGAAATCATAGTTTTGCACCTCGATCCCAAGTTTAGTGGTATTTTTGCTCCTTACGAAACTTTAGTCATAGAAATGCAACTTAGGGTAAAATTTAGTCATATTTTTGCACTTTTACCCTAAATCCAATGATAAATTTGCCACCATCACATGTCGTGGCTTTACTGTAAAAAGAGTGAGCCCCATTGACATTATCTTTGACTAGCAATAACATGTCAATCCTCATTCCTCAATCCTGATGAAAGGAAACTAGACACGTATACGTGTACTTATTTCTTTCTTTTTTGGCCTTTGTAAACTTATTTCTAAAATCAAATTAAAAAGTGCTTATAATAATACTATGATGTGTGGATTATATTGAAGACAAATGGTTTTTGGTATTTTCAGATGGAGCATTTCTCTCATCGATTCTATTGATTTAATACAAATACAAAGGCAGGGAAAAAGTGGACATCATTCCACTAGGAATCAAATTAAAGGAAAATTGAAATATTTAAATTCAAAGGAAAAAAGGGGTATTTGTCCTTTTTTTGTAAACACCCTTAGGTCCACTTAATGGAAAATGTTAACTTCACAGTTTTAAATGGTTAATTAAGATTAAAATATAAAAAAACTTAAATTAAAACATTTTAGTGTAATTATTCTTATATTTTCAAAATATGCTATTTTTAATTATGCCAAGTGAAAAAGTTAAAAAATTAACTGTGATAGACATTTTTGCTCTAGTTTTGAAATTTGATGGATAGTTTTGCTCCAAAAAATTTTACATGACTATTTTTGCATCTTTCTGATAATTACATGAGTATTTTTACACTTTATCTCTTAACTTTAAGTAAAATTAACGGTTTAACAAAAAACAAAGCAGTGTACTTTTCAAACATAAAGGACTAAATTGACACTTAATGCAAAAATAATGGACAAAGTATAATTTATCCAAAATATAAAATTAATCAGCCCCATTTATTTCTTAAATATTTGATTAAGACAATTGTGCCTCTATCTGTTTCGTTTATCTCCATCAGATGAGACACCTAATCAAATTTTGAGGGAAATACAGACAGTAAATAGTGCAAATACCCCTTCACAATAAAATAAATGACATTGTGGCAAATACGATTTCTATTTTAAATTATTATTTATCAACTCACTAATGTCATTTTCCAATAAAAAAATGTAAAACCTGTCCATAAATAAAAAAAAAGTGCCCTAACAAAATAAAAAATAAAAAAACTCCGAAAACTCGGAAATGTACTAAAGCCTACCTTCCTTCCTAGCCCTAGCCAATGAGAAACGTTTTCCTCTTTTCCGCTTTTTATCTTCTTTGTCGACGGAAAACGTTATTTTTTAAGAGAGGACAAATCAAAAGCCGTTAGATTCCTAAAAGGGCCCCACTTCTATTTTCCTTTCCCAATTAACGCCCAGAAAGGCAGAAACAGTCATAATTTTTTTTATCGAAAAAACAGTCATAAATCATAAATAATGGTAATACTCCATTCGGTCCTAATTATAAGTCACCTCCCAACTACCAATTTCTCACATACCTAGGAATGGTAGTTGAGTATTAAAATTCATGTTAAATTTTTCATTTTTTCCAACTTCACCTTTCATTAAATGATGTGTTTCATATTTTCAATTTTGAATCTACATTAATAATAGGGTTAAGTGGGAAGAAAACATTTAATATGGCTGTTAGTGACTTATATTAAGAATAAAAAAATTAGAGGTAGTTGTTGACTTATAATAAAGATCGGAGGGAATAGTAAATAGTATGCTGATAAAAAAAGGTAATAGTAGTAAATAGTAGTATAATATATAATAAATTAATGTATTAATTAAATACGACAGATAATCAGAAAGAGAGAGAAACAAAGAAAAAAAAAACTAGCCGTTAGGGGTCCCCAATTCAAATGGGGAGTGTTCGTCTTCTTCGTTTATCTCATAATAAAGATCCATTTCTCACTTTTCTCTTCAAACCTTAAAGACTACCCCGAATTCCATCTAAATTTTGCTGTCCCTCTTCCTTCTTCTCTCTCAGATCCAGGCCCCATTTCACGAGTTTACTCAGTTTTTCTTGCATATTCGTTTAAGTAAAGGTGACTAGTAGCTTCGTTTTCATAAGTTTTCTTCATTTCCTTTTTTATTTCCATAATGTGACTTTCCTTTGTTTGATGGTAAGATTTTGTTGGCAAAATTTTGTTGACTTTCCTTTTTTATGCACTTGAGTTTTCTGGTTTTGTTTGATGACAAGTTAGACGGTGCATTATTATGAGAATCTTTCCATTTCGGAGTTTTTTATTTTGGTCTGATGAAATGTTTCAAGATTTACGGGATTCACGTTTAGATTCTGTAGTCTTAATCATTTCACTGATTTATCTTTGAATATTAATGATCCATGTAAATGGTAATGCCTTAGGAATACTCTGATTTAATTTTAGACTTTTGGGAGGTCAGAAACGGAAAAAAAAAGGAGAAAATAAACATTGGATGGGACTATTGATCTATATGTCATTTGTTTCTGATCCAGAAATAATCTAAGTGCTCAACATTATAAGAGACTGGCATGACACATTTTACAAATAACAAGAATATTGTGGTCATATTTAAGTGCAGAATCTATTTTTATAATTGATTATCTAGTATCATGTGGAATTCTCATTTTTGTCTTGTAAAATTTTGTGAGTCTGAGAAAGTTTTTTTTGTCATGTTTAAGTGCAGAAAATGACTGTACGGACACCAGGAACACCATGTTCAAAAATAGAGAGGACACCAACAACGACCCCTGGAGGAGGGCCAAGATTGAAGGAGGAGAAGATTGTGGTGACAGTGAGGGTTAGGCCTTTGAACAAGAAGGAGCAATTGGCTAAAGATCAAGTGGCATGGGATTGCGTTGATGACCATACCATTGTGCATAAACCTGCACCACATGAACGTGTGCCTCAACCAGCCTCCTTTACTTTTGGTAACATACACATGTTTCTACTTGAACAGTTTTCTTACTTTTTTACCATTATATAGTTCTTTTGGCCCAAAGAGTTGGTTACAATAGAGCACAATGAAGATGTATGATCCATGTAGTCGACCGCAAGCAGTGGGATAAGGCTTTGTGTTGTTGTTGTTGTTGTTCATGTGGCGTTTTCTTTCTGTAGATAAGGTTTTTGGTCCTGCTTCTTTGACTGAGGCTGTGTATGAAGAAGGGGTAAAGAATGTTGCATTGTCTGCCTTGATGGGCATTAATGGTACAATTTACATTTTTGGTCATGTATTGTTGATAGTTTATTAATTGTGTGTCTTGCCTTATATAATTATATAGTATGTAGTTACTTGATTCATAATTTCATTTTATGGCAGCAACTATTTTTGCTTATGGACAAACTAGCAGTGGAAAGACATTTACAATGAGGGGAATAACAGAGAAGGCGGTCAACGATATTTACAATCATATAATGAACGTGAGTTTAGTTGTCATTTGGAAAACTAAACTTTGTTAAGTTCTTCTAATGTTTTTGATTATGTTTGATGGTTGCTATTGCATGATTGCAGACCCCAGAGAGAGATTTTACCATAAAAATATCAGGACTAGAAATATACAATGAGAATGTTAGGGACTTGTTAAATTCAGAATCTGGTCGAAACCTGAAGTTGCTAGATGATCCTGAGGTAATATTTCTGAGGCCATGCACGTTTTTGTCTCACTTGAGGAACATTTTCCCCATGGAATTGAAATATTATGCTATAATTACTTTCATGTAGAAAGGTACAGTGATTGAAAAGTTGGTTGAGGAAACGGCTAATGATGACAAGCATTTGAGACATTTGATCTCAATTTGTGAAGGTTGGAAATTTTTTCACCTGGACTTTGGCTAGACCGGTTTGCTTACAAAACCAATGTTTTGATTATGTTCAACTACTTTTCTATGTCCAGCTCAGAGGCAGGTCGGTGAAACTGCTCTAAATGATACTAGCTCTCGATCCCACCAAATAATAAGGCTGGTCAGTTTTGTCATTATAAACTTATGTTTTTAGTCATAGTATAGGTTCCTCATTCCTTCCAATTCCCTCATTGATTGATTTGCTATAATAGTATATTTTCTTTTGGTTTATTACAGACAATTCAGAGTACCTTGCGTGAAAATTCAGATTGTGTGAGATCTTTTGTTGCAACCCTGGTAATTGTCTAGTCTAATTTATAATTCATGGTTGTAGAATTTCTTATATTGGACCATTTCCTTATTAATAATCACTGACCTGTGTTATTAATGGTTGTAGAATTTTGTTGATCTTGCGGGAAGTGAAAGGGCTGCCCAGACACATGCAGATGGCACTAGACTTAGAGAAGGTTGTCATATTAATCTTAGCTTGATGACTCTTACAACTGTCATCAGAAAGCTCAGGTCAGAATCTCTTAAATAGTATTAAATGTTGATTATTGCTGCTAATTATAGGAAACACATGCTTATGATTTGGGGTACACTCTTGTGGCCCAATTTTGTTGTCTACTGAGTTTAGTTTAACATTCTGCTGGGATTATTTGAGGCAAGCTCTTCTGACAGCTTGATTTAAAATCCTGTGCAGTGTTGGAAAAAGAAGTGGCCATATCCCTTATAGAGACTCAAAGCTCACGCGTATATTACAACACTCCCTTGGTGGGAATGCACGCACTGCCATCATATGTACTTTGAGTCCTGCACTAACTCATGTAGAACAATCACGTAACACTCTCTACTTTGCTACCCGTGCAAAGGAAGTAACAAATAATGCTCAAGTGAACATGGTAACTACTAATCCATTGCTTTCTTTTTTATCATATGTCTTTATTTACCATGGGAAATTCCTTACTATTGAATGACATTTTCAATCACATGTTTTGCATAGGTTGTTTCGGACAAGCAGCTTGTTAAACATTTGCAAAAGGAAGTAGCTAGACTTGAGGCAGAGTTGCGCACCCCAGATCCATCTAAGGAAAAGGATTGGAAAATTCAACAGGTAAATTGGATAGTAGAGCTAAATAGCAGGAATAGTAAGTACTATACATTCCACTATTGAATGTTGCTAAATAATCATCATGTCTAGATGGAGAGGGAAATTGAGGAGTTGAGACGCCAAAGAGACCATGCACAATCTGAGGTGGACGAATTACGCAAGAAACTAAAAGAAGATCATCAGGTCTCTATCTTTCTCTACCTTCACATTCTTCTTTCTTTATTCATTACAGCTGCCTTAAATTTTATTGCCGGATATATCTCAACAGTTTCTGGGGTTTCATTTGCCTTTTAAACATTTCAGCTCTCAAGCCCGCTTGAAACACCACCCCTTCATTCAGTCAAAAAGTGTCTCTCATTCACCGGCGCATTACCAGTGCCAGGTGGTGGTGAAAGAGCAAGGAACACAACACTAAGGCAGTCCATGAGGCAATCTTCTACCGCCCCTTTTGCCCTCATGCATGAAATCCGCAAACTCGAGCACCTCCAAGAGCAACTTGGTGAAGAAGCTAATCGAGCTTTGGAAGTATTACAAAAGGAAGTGGCATGTCACAGACTCGGTAATCAAGATGCAGCTGAGACTATAGCAAAGCTACAAGCAGAAATAAGGGAAATGCAATCAGCCAAGCCAATGTCTAAAGACGTTGAAGTTGGAAGCATGGTTGCTACTAACAAGAGTGTCAGTGCAAACCTCAAGGATGAGATTACTAGACTTCATTCACAGGGCAGCACCATTGCAAATCTTGAGCAGCAGCTTGAGAATGTTCAAAGGTCTATTGACAAGTTGGTGATGTCTCTCCCGAACAATGATGAAGCAAGCTTAAAGAATAGAAGAGAACACAAAAGGAAAAAGTTGATTCCTTTGGCCGCAAGTAATTCCGCCAATAAAAATTTCTTACGATCACCCTGCTCACCATTGTCATCTACTCAGCAAGTTTTGGAATCTGATATTGAAAACAAGGCTCCTGAGATTGATGATAATATAACTAGTGAGATTTTGCCAGATTCAGAAAAAGAAACTCAATCAAAGAGTGAAGACGGTGGAGATGCTTCATCAAAGGAAAATAATTCAGGTTATCGACGCTCTAGTTCAGTTAACATGAAGAAAATGCAGAAAATGTTCCAGAATGCGGCTGAGGAGAATGTAAGAAGTATAAGAGCATATGTCACAGAATTGAAAGAACGTGTGGCCAAATTGCAATATCAAAAGCAATTACTTGTTTGTCAGGTATACTAAATATTTATGCCTTTAATTTCCCTTGAAATCTTCCTATATCGATGTTGTATACTTCCCTTTATTTTAGTCTACATGTCAAACTCATGTTTCTGATCCTTTGCATATGTAGGTGCTTGAGCTTGAAGCAAATGAAGCAAATGGCCACGATATTGAAAATGAAGAGAACTTAAATGAACCAGAAGAGCCACAGGTTTCATGGCAAGTGCTATTTAAAGAGCAGCGGCAAATGATCATTGACTTATGGGATCTGTGTTATGTCTCCATAATTCATAGGACTCAATTTTACTTGTTATTCAAGGGAGATCCAGCCGACCAAATATACTTGGAAGTAGAACTAAGGCGGTTGACATGGTTGCAACAGCACCTTGCAGAGCTTGGCAATGCAAGCCCAGCTAATGTTGGTGATGAGCCTACCATCTCTCTGTCATCAAGGTGTGTTATTATTCCATATTCATGTGTGAAATTTTGTGAAAGTGAATTATTATTTATTAGAAAGTTTGTGTATTCTACAGTATCAAAGCCTTGAGAAGAGAAAGAGAATTTCTTGCCAAGAGATTGGGCTCACGCTTGACTGCGGAGGAGAGAGATTCATTATATATTAAATGGGATGTCCCTCTTGAAGGGAAGCAAAGGAGGTTGCAATTTGTGAACAAGCTTTGGACCAATCCCCATGATCCAAGGCATATACATGAGAGTGCTCAGATAGTTGCAAAGCTTGTAGGTTTCTGTGAAGGTGGCAACATGTCAAAGGAGATGTTTGAGCTGAACTTTGTGCTGCCATCTGATAGGAGGCCATGGCTTGTGGGCTGGAATAACATCACAAACCTTCTTAACTTGTAAGAAGTGTGTTTTGTCAAATCCCATTGTATATGTAAACGAAAATTCTGCTATTTACTTGTGTACAATTCTATTAAACTCAATTCAAAATGATTGTTTTGCCTAAATAAACTAATCCATTTCCATTTGGATCCCAATCTAATAGTATATTCTTTGAAAATACATAGATGTTGTACTTGGCGGTGTGTTTCTAAGCACGTTAGACGTATTCATATCATACCACCAAGTGATGAAATCTAAAACTTCAACAGTGTTAGGGTTGTAGATAGCCATAACCACTTTTGCAAAAGCTATTACTTAAAATAGATAAGACTAAAAGGATTGAAGCTCTCTTTGTGACTACTACTTAAAATAGATAATACTAAAAGGATTGAAGTTTTCTTTGTGACGAATAGAAGATTATATAGAAAAACCTACCTACCTTTTGTTAATAAAAACCTACCTACCTTGTAAATGAACACAAGTCAAAGAAGAAACAGTAATTATGTTAAACTTTAAAACACCCAATGCTTTACCACTTTAGAGAATCCCAAAAAAGGCCAAAACTGAGTGGGCAAAATTAACAGTACAAGATTAAATCTGCCGCATAGAGGAAGATTGCATGGCCTTTATGAATGCAATAAGAAAAAGAGGTTGATCATGCCTTTATTATTATTTTGGATGAAATATCTTCATTGATGTTTTCTAATTTTCAGTTGTAGTTTTCAGATAAGCTATTTCATTTGTGAGTACAGATAAGCTAAAATTAACAGCTTGTTTTTTTACGTATATACTGTAAAAATTATAAATAATTATCCAGATGTTGCAAAGTGGGAATTATTCCACAAGAAACCACACCCAAACTTTTCACACTATGAACAACTTCAAATTTGCACACAAAAAAGCAGAGAGTGATACGATGCAGTTTTACCTAAGGCGCAAAATAAGCAATTAAGATAATTTTTTTTATTAGTTTGTTAATTATTAATTAGGAAGATTACTTTCCAATATTTTTATCTAGGAATTAGGATGGTGATTTAGTTTTCAATATTTAAATATTTATTTATTTTTCTGATTTTAGATATTCATATCTCTAATATTAGATATATTATGGATATTAGCTACATTATTTAGGGAGTTTGTTAAGGAAGATATTTCCTGATAGACCTAGGAATCTTTTATTATATATACTAGCCTCTGTAGACTATAATTTTCAGATTTGGAATAAAATTATTATTTGTTAGTTAATTGGAGATTTTCCTTTGACTTGGCGCCTTAGGCCCTTTGGCTACTAGTTTGCTCTTCTAGTGAGATTCTTACCAGGATAATAAATTAGGAGAGATTTGGCTTCAATTTTTTGTTACTAGTGAGATTCTTACTAGGAAGTCTAACAAAGAGGCTTGAACAATGCTGATTTTGTCATTTAGCGCTCCACTCTCTCACAAATGCAATAGAATTTTCCTTTTATCAAAATAATTATTGAAGTACATATACTTGAGAAATTGAAGCTTCATTGTCAGATACATATCTTTCTTTTTTATTGTTGGTACTAACTTAGCTTGTTCCTAGTTCATTCACAGCTTCTATTGTTTAACAGTTACTTCATTCTGCAAACAGAACGCTTCCCTGTCTGTTCATGATGTCTGGTTAAATTTGTTTAACATACCATTCTAATTATTAATATTCACTCCTGTCATGATTTTTGTTGCAGACACTGACTTTCACATGAACAATAATGAAATTCGAGAGAGAGGGGGCTTTTAATAAGTAAACATGATCTGACACTGCTTTAAATTACAAGTAGTGAAGTACAAAGCCTTCAACAGCTACATTAAGGTAACCTCACACACCAGGGAACATAATATAGGGAAACAAAATATGATCACAGCTTCACATCCACCAAGGCTAGTTCATCCACTGCGAGTGAAACAAAATGATAAAAGATCCACACCAAACATGATAGTATTTTAATTCTTAACATCTGACAAGAGAACAAACATTATGCTTCAAGCTTTGCATACTGTATTTAGGCAGATTAAGTATCCTTCTCCCCCTTAGAAAAACACTCAGCACCTTGGGTAGGGAGTTCCACAAGTACTAGCAACTTTCCTGGCATTTGGAGAGTTCACAAACTTCTTGAGATTGGGATTCTTGAGGTATTGGCAGAGACATGGTTTCTGTTCCTTGATCTTGGAGCAGCAAAGCTTAGTAGGAGGAGATGAAGATGTGATTGCACTGACACATGCACTCAGCTGCACTGGGCTGCATGTTACTGCCATTGACACTTGTACTTCAGCAAGAAGCAGCACCAAAAGTGCGCACAAAGCAATTTGTGATTTCTTCATTTTTCCACTAAAAGGATGCCTAAAATTGTTTGTGAATGGGAGCAAGAGGGATAGTTAGATGCTGCTTCTGTATTGGTCTGGTGCAGTTTGGGTTGTGTTTATATTCCTCTATTTATAGAGTAAGCTTAGTGGAAAGGGGAAAAAATAAATTATGAAAAAGCATTAAGTGAATAGTTTATGAAATTGTTATGTCATTAAGATTTAGGTTGGTAGTTATTAGTACTATAAAGTAAGTGAAACCATGTGATGAAAGGTGTGGAGTGAAGAGGTCGATCCACCTTATGAAGAAGGTAAATAGCTTAGGTCTAGGGATATATCATTAAAACCGAAGCTTAAGTATTCTATATTAGCATAACTACCATATACTTGTTTTCCAAAGAAAAATACTGCCTCTAGTCTTAAATATAGGAGCTAGAAAAAGGGTTTACTTTTATCATCAATGTAAAACCTCAATCCACTTATTGTACATGTTAAGTGGATTTTTCCATCAAAGGTAGTTCCACTGCACATGTGAAAGATTGCAGAATAGAGAGAAATCAACAATCATGTGTTACAAGTAACTAACTTGATGATTTTCTATATATTTGTAAATTGTTTAACTGCTTCTACTCCCTCCGGTAGTCATTATTACTATAAGACACCAACTACCTACAATATTTTGTCTTAAATATAAGGCACCAACTGTCTCATTAAATGCTCTTTTCCCACTTTACCCATGTCATTAATGGAGATTAGAAATTTAAATGTGAAACATGTCTTTTAATCGAAGGATGAAATTGGAAAAAGTCTAAAATTTAATATGAATTTTAAGACTCAATTGACATTTCTTGGTTTGTAAGAAATACCTGCCTTATCATAAAGACAAGATGGAGTATGTCAAGGACTAGAGGAGTATTTTACTTGAGTACGTAATTACTCATAAATATCTAGTAGGAAGTGTGATACGGTAATATACATTAAAAAGAAAAAGTTGTCATACAAATGTGTTAATCCAAGTTACATGGAATAACACCCAATATGAAAGTAAAGAAAGTTATTTCTTCTCGAGGTTGAAGACATCTGGAACAGCTAATGCCACATAAATCTTTTTTTTTTTTGGCCAAATTATGCCACATTAAGTCACTACTTGAAGGCATCATGACATTTATCTTTCGGTGGAACTTTATAATCAAACCAAGAGTAACAGATAAGGTCAGAACCGATGCATCTTTGCGAGATTCAGTTTATACAACGTTTTCTGATGTCATTTTGTCTGTACAATAATTATTCTCCAAGATAGAGCGAGGCATTATAAGATACTGCACTAAAGTCCAGAAAACATGGTTGAAATGAAAGAATCTCTCAAACAGAAATGTTGGGACAAAGAAATTGCTAATGTCAGAACCAAATGAGTGAGGCGAGTGCATTATAAGTTATTGGAGAAAATTAATTTGAGAACAGCTTATATTCAAGTTTTAGATGTCAAAAATCAATACACAATACTTGAAAATGAAGGGGAAATTAAATATATGCATTAACACTAACACAATATGGTGTTAGCCTCACACGTATGCCCACATATTCTCACAAGTTGTAGAATATAATTAAAAAAATTGGTGGCACTCTTATCCTAAATGTAGGAGTATGTAGAGAAGTTTCTTTATATATGAACGTACATAGTCCGTTTTGTCTCCTAAATTTATTATTTAAAATTTAAAATTTAATAGTTAATGGGAGTAAAATAGATGATATTGGTAAATATGCCCTTACATAAAATATTGATTAGTAGATCTACACATTTCTTTTAGTCAATTGTGCTGGTTGCACTCTGGGTGATACTCTATTGGTAAATATGCACCTTTTATTAGTCAGTTGTACTGAGTGCACTTATGATAATAGTCTGTTGGTAAATTTACACATTTTATTAGTCAATTGTGCTGAGTGCACTTCCGATAATAATAGTGTCTTTGTAAATTTTCACCTTACCCTTTATTTATTTTCTAAATTATTATAGTATATTTCAGTACTTATTATGGGAGTTTTCATTAGGACTTTACAAATTATGAAAGAGGTATTCTAGTGGGGAAATGACAAAATAATGACACTTGAATTTGAGTTGGACAAAATGGGGTCTCCAATTCCAACTTGGACAAATAAGGGATAGTCCCCAATTTGTCCTAAATTGTGACTTTTTTTTTATCCATGATCAAGGTATCCCCTCACTCGACAAGTGAGAGACTAATCCCCCGCTGATTTGTAGGCACTTCAAAGGGTGGGACAGCTGACCTGGGAGATTTAATGCTTCTCCATACCCAACGCCAAGGATCGAACCTCAGACAATTGGTTAAGGGTGAATGAGTCTTTGCCACTCAACCACACACCCCAGGTTCCTAAATTGTGACTTTGTGACAAAAGAGTAGTTAATAGCGATACAATGGCAGTTAACTGCGATACATGAGTAATTACCGACTACATGCATCGCAATTAACTACTCTTGTATCGCTATTAACTACCATTCTCAGTAACTACTCATGAATCGCAATTAACTACCCTGATATGGCTATTAACAACTCTTTTGACACAAAGTCACAAAGTTCATTTAGGACAAATTGGGGACTATCCCTTATTTGTCCAAGTTGAAATTGGAGACCTCATTTTGTCCAACTCAAATTTAGTGTCATTTTTTTGTCATTTTCCCTATTTTAGAAAATCAACACACTTCTTTTAAAGGACTGATGTAACTAATTTTTTTATTCTCTATAAATTAATTTTGTAGCCCTTACATTTACAACCAAAGCCATTAATTCTTTATTTTTTTTAAGACAAGGAAGAAAGATGGTGAATGGGGAACCACTTTTCTTGCTAATAAGGCGGACATCTTTCGGTGATGTTGATGTGAGGATTTTGTTCACAAAGAGCCACGCTTCATATGATTGTGAAGCCACGCACACATGCTCTTATCATTAGCATACCACGCACATGGGAATTGGTGAAATGGAGCCTATCTATAATCACTAGCCTTCATCATAATTCAAGCACTAAATAGTACACGCTCAAATACTACACTTTATATACTAGAGATTAATATAAGATTATATATGAAGGGTGGCCATTCTATATATCATTATTGGTATATTCAAGTGCAGTGATCTTCTGATATGAGATTGTTATTTATTACACTAACCAATAATGGTCATCATCCGCAAGATCTTCTTTTGAAATGAAGATATAGAAAAGTAAAGGATAGATTTAATGTGAAATCTTTGTCTACAAAAATACTACAAAGTGAACTAATGAGTAGTTGGTCTAGCTGTTAAGTGGACTACAACCTACATAAGGATGAGAACGCATGTCTGAATCCCAGAAAGTGTTCTCATTGGGAAAGGGAACCATACCTATGTGAGTACTGAGCAACACTCCTACCCCTCTAGTCCAGATTAGGCGGTTGTCAATACTCGCTGAACCTAACAGGTAGTTATTAACAAAATAAAGACTACAAAGTGGGGACTATTGACAATTGGAAAGAATGCGCAGTTTTCCTTTGTAGGTTGCCTCTTTCAAACTTTCCGTTTTGTTCAGGTTTTGCAGCAATAATCATTGATCTCTGGTGTTAGTGGAAGACATCAAGACCAGGCAAATCCCACTCCGATTTCCCAAGGCAAACTTTTGTCTTTTTATGTACATACTCCCTCTTGTACCTATTATTATCACTTCTAACCACCTCAGAAAGATGATTAAGTCATTTTATATACTAGTTAAAAATATCCTCCTTTTGCAAACAATCATGTTGAGGCACTCTACGGTACAGAATGCGAGAACTTCTAATGGGTATTCAAATCTAAGTTTGTCAAATTGTATAATTCCTTATACAGGACCCAACCCATGTAGTTAAGATGTTTAAGTGGTTTAATAATTTGTCTCAAGATGAAAAAGGTTTCACCTTAACCCATAGTCAAAACATTGCATTTTTGGTGGCAGAAAAAGCAATAAAAAATTCAGTAGACAAACACAACCAGGGAGAGGAGGACAATTGAGCTGGCAAACTCAATAGTCCAGTCTACCTTTTATAAGGTAAGCCCTATCTTTTAGGCAGAAAGTGTCTAGTCCATATGTAAGAAAAATCTTTCATTGTGTATACCTTTCGGTAGCTCATCCTTGTGTGTGACACCCACTCCTACATAGGCCCATTTCCTAGTCCAAGATCACAAGTTATATTACAAATTGACCTTATATCAAACCAACAATGTGAGATTTCTCCAGACACACCTACTTGTTTTTTTTATGAAAGAGTTAGTTGCAGCTGGTCACAATTGACAATAAAAAAAGTCTAGAATTACTAACCAACCTTTTAACTAGGGGCATATTTATCAAAACCATATACTTTGGATAATATCTTGGTAAATATGCCCCTAGCTAAAAAGTTGCTTGATAATTCTAGATTTTTTATTGTCCATTGTGTCAACTGCAACTATGTCAAAAAGTCTGTTGGTAAGATTGCTCTATAACCCCTCATCAAAACTCCAATATAAATTACATCTTACGATCTATGAAAGGAAAATTTTGATAAATATGGGATATCTTGAAAATGTAACTAACATCCGTGACTTGCAACAAGGATCACACATTCCTTCAACAAAGTACCTTTTAATAGAAACACTAAGGAGTTCATTCTTCTCCTTCAACTTCCCTTATTAATGATAGCATATACATGACCAATCTGAACTTGGCGACTGATTTAGTTTTACAATTAGAAATATTCTAATTGTAAAACTAAATCAAAGGTTGAGCAGAGGTAGATAAACGGCAATGAAGCCATGTTTAACAAATTTTACTGGGTTGCGCCTTGGTAATTAAGATAGCTGGAAAGGATCTTACTCAAAAACTAGACATTTAACTTGGATGTGCTGTTGCAATAGTCACGTCACACGCAATCATTATGGCTTGCTTCTACAATAATTCACCTTCTAAAAGTAAAAGAGAGATTGATAAAGCATGAATACACGCATTATGATTAGTTTGAATTAGATTAATTTGTTTTATTCCCTCATGAAAGAAATTTCTTACTATCATTATTGGATGGGTCCATCTAATTGTGGCACCTTTAACTTTTTAATCTTCATGCTTACTTGATCATTGATGATTCATCATCGTTGAATTAGTCAATTTCAGTGTCTAGAGAGTGCTGCACAATGATAATATCACAAACCTACCAGCTCTTTCTTCACTGTATGAATCATTGTGTAAACTTTACTCAGTAATTACTTAGCAAAGTATGCTAAAACCGACAATTACTGAATAGCTGAAACATAAAAGTGATTTTGAAGAGTCACTTCAATGTTAGTAAACAGTTTTCCTGGGTTGTCACTTTTCTTTTTTGTTTTGAAATATAAAAAATAAATGAGGTGATTTTGTGGGTCAGAACCAGGAGCTTGCGATATGATAGGAATAGAGGCATGTCATGAGGAATGATTATATACGGAATGAGGGATTAATTAGGCATGTTCATGCAGCATCTTTTTCCTCAGAAAGTGAAATCCCAAGAGTAAAGAGAAATTTATTCTACCAGACAGAAATGTAGACGACTAAACCAAATTACTGAGTTTGATTTACTTGTTCAAAAACTAACAGAAGATCCATTAACCACTTTGACATGTGTTTTCTACTTGTGTCACTGAATAAGTAAGTTACTATGTGCAATGGTGTGTACCTTTTTACACTCATGGCTTCTTTATTTGTTTCTATAAGAACTAGAATGTGCTCTCCAGTGCGTTGCGTGATTAGCATTGTTTCCTTTGAGTTGCCACTTTTCCGTAATTCGTTCACACTTATCTATTGCTCACTCATTGTCCAATTAAATATATGCTCTATCATATTGTGTTTCCACGGAATTTCCACTTACCTGTACTTCATTTCCATTCATATTGTCTACTTGAACTTGTGCACCATCTCGTGTTGGGCAACCAGTACTACTTCCTTAGGGTTGCCACTTATACATACTTCATTCCTGATCATCTTGCGCTCCCTCATTGTCCTATTGAAAATGTAACCCACTGCGCGTGGCGAGACCAGCGACGCTTCCGTAGAGTGGCCACTTAACCTAAGTTTATTCCCACCCATCTTTATCCATATTTCCCCTATATATAGTGTTCTGAATTTATAGCTGATTGTGATCTATAAAAAGTTTATCGGCTTTGTTTAACGGAATACAGATGATTCTTAGGATGTGGATGTCATTTTAGTCTTACATTTGATGTATGACTTTTTACACTAAAAGGGCCAACCCAGTTCTAGTCCCCTTCTTTATACTAACTAAAGAAAATGTAAAGTATGGAAATATATGTAACAAAAAGGTTTACATCACTATGTCTATTTAATTCAATGCATCAAAATAATGGTTGTAATAGAAGCAAGAGTAAAATCACATTGAGGGTTTAAAACATGAAGTAAAACCTGCTTTTAATATCTGATCATATGAATAGAATTTAATCTACTTTCACAATCTGTTTGAACAGTAGTAGGAAGTCAAATTCGAACAGCTAGATAGGAGACGTGAAAGATTCAGAAGGGGTGATGGTCAATACTACACTCAGCATAATAATTCAGAAGATGATTGTCTTTACAATATAAACAATGGTACTACACTTGAGTTTAGAAATACAACATAATCTACAACTATATTCTAGCAATTATCAGCCATTACTCAGAGGGCACTACATTTTTCACAAATAAATATAATTTGCAGAAAAATTCCCAGTGATGGCTACTTACTTCCAAGGCAACAGAAATCTTCACATAGATTGATTGTTATTGCAATTACCATCAATTAATATCATGAATACACAACTTTATTATCCATGCACTACTCCTCTTGCAGTTGTTATACGTACACTCAAACTTCTCCTTTCTGTAGATACATTGATTAACAAGTCATTTTAAAATCCAACAAAGTTACATATCCAAAGGACCAATTTCATACAAATTGAAACAAATTCATGAGATTTATGAAAGAGTAATAAGAACAAGCATTTCATTTAGATTCCACTGGAATGAGGGTCACTTGCAACATTTCAGACTATTGTCCATTTCTTAAAATGTAAAGGTGATTCTTTTTAAAACCATTTAAGCGAAGGGATCAATTTGTTATCATTGAGATGAGAAAGAGGTCAGTGGATCCATAATTTACTTTTTGAACACAAGAGGTTCATAAAAAGAAGAAAGTGGAAGAGTTGGAATATAAGATAAGGCGCACAGCGTGTGTTACTGTCATTTTCAATGAGCAGCTTAAATTATGCAGATAGAGTGATAAAAAGCACAACCATTTAACTTCAACTCCCTTGGAATGAGGTCGCTTTTAACGCCAACATCATTTCAAGTAAGTGTCATTATCCAAGTTTTAAAGATGTTATTTTAATATGATGTAAACTCTTATGTCTGATGCACCTTGTTACCTTGAGTTAAAAACATTATATTGGGGAAAAAAATAAATAGAAGGCTTAATGGCGCCAAAATGAAAAATCATTAGAGGCCCGCGATGAAAGAAAGTAGGAAAATCAGAATTTTCAGCATTATTCTAATTTTTATGGAACAGCTTAGATAATGCATTTATAGGCGTTAACTGATTTCCTGAAGATTTTCCTAAATCTTTCAAGACCAGAGGTTGTACCTTCTGTGATAATTTTGCAGATATGATATTTACTGGAATTACTGCGTCAATCTAATTGCAGAAGGCAACAAAGAACTCACCAAGCAATAGTATCCCAATGAAGGAATCCACCATGGCCTCTAGCATTTGTGAACATATAAGTGGCGCCTGAAACTGTTTCAAAAAGTAAAAAATCAGCTCAAACTTTAATGACTCGCACACGAGACCACATCAAACAGCAAGAACCTAAATATGAAGGACACTGAAAATTTGATGGATGATACCTTCATAGCCCTCAAGGACAGGATCTTCCGAAAGAAGAAGTGGTGTGTCTAGGTCGATGAACCTACAAAAAGTTTGCAATATTCAATGAAAAAGATAGTTAAAAAGAGTTCAAGACATATTTATCATCAATATTGATACTTACTTGAAACATCCAAGACCAGCAGCAAGGTGGCCAGCAAAACCCATTGCCAGTCTTGTCTCAACCATACCACCTATCATTAAATTTAACCCTGCAGCTTTTGCCAATTCAATGATGTTAAGGGCTCCTACAACTCCAACTTTCACGAGCTTAATATTAATCACATCCGCTAGGTTTCCCTCTGCAATTCTGGAAACATCGTTTAAACTCCGACAGCTCTCATCAGCTGCCACAGATACACCATATTTTTCTCTTGCTATGAAGCTTACATATCCAAGGCCTTCCCAGTCATCTCTGTGAACTGGTTGTTCAAAAAGAATTGGTGTTACTCCCATCTCTGCAATAGAAAACTACTTTAAAGTTCATAGCCTCAATTACCTAAGCTTTGCAATAATGCCACAGGAGTTCAACAATTTATATGCATTTGTGGTGCAACACTTTTGTCATCATTTGAAGCATATATTTTGGATGATGAGACAGCTCTATGTATGTATATACAGTCTTTTTACCATGTAGTTTTTCAAGAACCTCAACAGCTTCATTAGGGTTGTATCCCTCATTGGCATCCAGAATAAATTGACAATCTGGATGAGCAACACGAATAGCTTGAAGAACTTCTATGTCTGAATTCAAGTTTTTGCCTACTTTGAGCTTCAAAGTCTTAAACCCTTCTTTCCGATACTTTGAGGCCAATTTAGCCGCTTCAGCTGGGGTGACAATCGGGATCTACATGAATAAACTGGTTTATATTTGTCTCCGTCAAGCAAAAAAACTCTCAATTCTTTTCATTTTAATATTCATGTAGATGAGATGAAGTATTACTTTTACAATCATAACAGATTTTCTGAAAGATAGAGCCTGTTGCAAATTTATGAGAAGCATTTCAATTTGGGAGTAAATAAGAACATTACTGTGATATCAGTGGTTATGGTATTTGAAGCTCCACCAAAAAGCCTCCAAAGTGGCACGCGAATGTTATTAGCAACAGCATCAATTAATGCCATCTCCACTCCAGCCCTAACCTAAAATATCATAGGCCTCATGAGAATAAATGGTGTCTAAATTTACACTTAAAAAAGACATTTCCAAAATAATAAATATTAGGCCTTCTTCTGTAGGCCAGTAATATAAGAAGGATATTCTGACAGTTAACAGATGCATCTTAGCTTTCCGCACCAATTTGAAATTTCAGTTGCAAAAATTGCTTCTATAAAAGGGTGCAGAATACCCAAGGTCAACAGCATTGATAGATTGTTCAGTTCTCCATCTGCATTAGACTTGTTTGCCGTAGATATTATATCATTTCTCTACTGACCAGTGTTCCTCAGATATTATTAAAAACGTTTTTCCTTAGTTTGTTATGAAAACATTCTAAGCATCTAAAGCATTGCTGTGGGAAGATTTGATGACCCATACCTTCACAACACATGTAACTAACGCCAATACACTCAATCCTCAACCCATTAATGACATTGAAAGACAATTCATACCAACCAGACCATTGTAAGGCTTTTAAAGCTTGAAAGCTAGTAAAAAACAGTTCAATATAAACCAAAAGGGGAAATGCTTTTTCAGTTTTAAATCAAATTTAAAAGTTAACAAAACCCCTGCAATTCAAATTCAACAGACAGTTTCTTAGCTTCAACGCATCACATGATACAGACAACAACTATACCAAGTTGATACCAGTTAGGGATTTGCAAAAGAACATCAAACCCAAACTAAAAACAAAAGAAGTTAAACAACTTTCATCTGAAAAACTGATTCTCATTAAAAACAAACAGTTTTACAAGTTTGGCAGGCAATCTGTTTTGAATTTAGAGCCAAAACAGGTGAGTAATTTCAATAAAATAATAGTGCAAGTGGACTCTTTCCAAAGCCTACTTTACCCTGTCCTTCGGTCACTGCATTCATCGAAGTTCAATGATTTCAACTTGAAAACTTTTGAACCCACGTATTCCATTGAAATTGGATCTTATAATCAGGCAGTAAACTATAACTTACCCTTTTCTAAAATCAAATAAAGTAAAAGAAGTGGAAAATATTCCAGAATGATAAAGGTAAAAACTTGATAGAGACTAGAACACTAATTCATTTTCCCTCTATTACCAAACTAACCAAATTTCCAATCTTTCACCAACTAAAAGACCATAGAAAAAAGACAGCACTCTTGCATATGTGGGCAGCACTTTTACCCTCAAGTCCGGATCATTTGGTTGCAAAAGGCATCATAATACCAAACATCACTTAAAAAAATAATGAACATAACTTTGAATAAATAAATCATCATAACATCAATCAATCCAAGCAATAAACTTAAGTCAAAAAAAGTCAATGTCATGATCAGTCATTTACCAATTGACCAGCAGTGATTAAACAAAAAATAATACTCCCTCCGGTCCTAAATATAAGACCTAATTGACTTTTTTAGAAAATCCTTTAAAAAAGCAAAATAAGTTAATTATAATAGCAATCAATCCAAGCAATAAAATTATCACAATTAAATTATCACAATAGCAATCAATCCAAGCAATAAACTTAAACTGAAAAAAAAGAAGCAAAGTTCAATGTCACCCACAGAAGCAAATTGATGACCAGGAAGAATAACTCCAATCTGCTTCAACAAAGAGCCCAAAGTAGTTGCAGGAGCCTTCCTCAAGAACTCACAAGCCTCAGCAGCCTTAGCCATAGCAGTAGGCTGATCCTCAGCAGTAACACAAGGCAATATAGGAGCCTCACCCCATCCAACAGACCCATTCCTCAGTTCAACTCTAATGGCCACATTCTCCACTCTCTCCAACCTTGAAGAGGCAATAGTGAAAGGGTCTATCAAAGGCACATTCAAAGCCCTATTCTCTGCTCTCTGCACATCCACTGTGAATGTCTCCATCAAATTCACAAACCCAAAAGTTGTGCCTGTCTCTTCTGAGGCCAAAGCTGACATCTTTGATCGAATTACACACAGTTTTGAGGCTGATGTGGTGGAAATGAAGTGGGTTTTTTGTGGGGTTTTGGTGAATTGAAGAGGAGAGTAAAAGAGAGTGTGGGATAGTGACATCATAGTATGTGGTGAAAGTTTTATGGGAAGAGAGTAATGGTGAGGAATATAGAGTGAAGTGACATTGTTGAATCAATGTATTTGTATAGTGATGAAGTGTGAGTACAAGCAAGAGTTTTGATAAAAAAAAAAAACAAAGGTACAAGAAAGAGTTGGATTTGGAATTTTTAATTGAAAGGGTGAATGATGAATTCGCCGGAGAATCAAAATTTGTCGTTTTCCGGTGGAGAAGTGATCTGTGATGCGTCAACTTGACGACTTCGTCTTCTTCTTCACTTTGTTTCAATAACTACATGCCACATTTGCTAGGAAACAAAGTACACTTCCTCCCTTACTAAAATATACTAAAATATAGGACCTAATTCTGTAAAAAACATAAAGGGCAATGACTCTATTTTATACCCAAAGTAACCACTCTGCACCACCCACCACCATAAACTAACAGGTGGTACAATATTACACCCAAAGTAACCAAAGTGGTCCAAAAATACCCTCAACCGACGGTCTTCAACGTTTGACCGTTAGTTGGATGATTTGTCGCCCACGTGTTATATTTTTTCTATGCGGCACCTGTGCAAATGCCACCTGGATGCCCACCTGTGCAAAGAACATGTCATGGGGAGTAAGGGAAACAGTAGTGGTCCTGGTGTAGGTGGGCATCTTTGGGTATAGAAACTTTTAAAGCTGGTGAACAAGAAGGGGGAGAGGGGGCTGCTGGTGTTAATGAAGAACCGAATTCAGAAAGGACAGTGAAGAGGTGATTAATTTAGAAGGTGATGGTGAAGAGGGTGCAGCTGGTGGTAATAAAGAACCCAATTTAGAAGGGGACATTGAAGAAGAGGTGATGAACTTAGAAGGTTATGATGAATCCATGGGTGTATTGCTAAGAAGACTTGAAACCCTCCCTCCTTTTATCCCAAATTGAAAACCCTAAGCTCTGCCATCAACACAAGGGAAAAAACATGGGAAATATAACACGTGGGCATCCAGGTGACATTTGCACAGGTGCCGCGTGGAAAATATATAACACGTGGGCGCCAAATCATCCAACTAACGGTCAAACGTTGAAGACCGTCGGTTGAGGGTATTTTTGGACCACTTTAGTTACTTTGGGTGTAATATTGTACCACCTGTTAGTTTGTGGTGGTGGGTGGTCCAGGGTGGTTACTTTGGGTATAAAATAGGGTCATTGCCCATCCAGGTGGCATTTGCACAGGTGCCGCGTGGAAAAAATATAACACGTGGGCGCCAAATCATCCAACTAACGGTCAAATGTTAAAGACCGTCGGTTGAGGGTATTTTTGGACCACTTTGGTTACTTTGGGTGTAATATTGTACCACCTTTTAGTTTATGGTGGTGGGTGGTCCAGGGTGGTTACTTTGGGTATAAAATAGGGTCATTGCCCAAAAATAAAATAAAATATAGGACCTAATTGACTTTTTTTGGAGAGATTAAGGTTGTGAAATAAGTTATTAACTGATGACATATTTGATATATTTTTAGATTATTCATTAGTTTATAGGTAAAATAAACTAGTTTAAGGGAAAAAATTAGGTAAATCAATTTATAATTGGGAAAAACTTACATCAAGTTCATTTCTCTAGGTTCTCAAGTTCTTTTAATATAGGAGTGACATGTGTCCATTTATAACAACCACTCATTCAATCTAACTGCCAGTAATTGGAGAAATGGAGAACTTGGATGGATGAACTTGACCTAAGTAAGGTCCTTTATAATTAACTTATTTTGCTTTTTAAAGATTTTTCATAAAAAGTCAATTAGGTCTTATATTTAGGACCGGAGGGAGTATTAAATATTGTGTTGTAACCATCCTCAATGGGTTTAGTGGCGAAGAGATTGAACAATGAGCGCTGGGTTGACCACCACGTCGCGAGATCGATCTTGGGGAGTGACACTTTGTTGTGTCTTCATCGCGGCGCTTTGGGAGGCATCTCCGTAGCTAAGTGAAGTTGGGAGTAACATACCTATGTGGACAGAAAGAAAGGGCTTGCTGGTCATGCTCCAGAGCCCACAGGGACAAGCCTCAGTGGATCATGAGTTAGGTGTCCTGCACTTGGATTGGGTTGAGCCCAAACCCCTTCCTAAAATTTGTAACAAAAAAAATATATTGCGTCTGTTGCTAAATATTAGATCATTTTCCCTAATTTAACTAGATTAAGGATGCTAATTAATTTAGTTATCAATACATGATATTACTAATAATTTACGATAACCACATACTTTTATTCTCAGTCTCTCACTCTTACTTGTTTATTATAGAAACATTATTGGGGTTTATTTGGAAAATTGAGAAAAATTATAAAGTTACTCATATTTAGGAACAAATTGAAATCTAAAAGTGATTTTACATTTAGGAATGGAGGGGGTATAAATATAAATACAAAAACATTCTCCCTAATTTAATTAGATTAAGTGTGTTAGTTAAATTAGTTATTATCACATGATATTACTGATTCAGCCTAATCATATATTGTTATCTTTGTTTATTATTGATAAGTGTTATGAGATTAATTTGGGAAAAAGTTGGAGAAAGAGAAAGCGGTCCAACATTTAGGAACAAATTGGAATTCAAGAGTGATCTTATATTTATGAATGGTGGGAGAGTAAGAATATCTTGTGCACCGGTTGCTAGGATACCAATAAACTGAAGGAATTCCTGCCTATCTATATTATTCAAAAATCCATATGTTATTAGCACCATCTAGTCAGAGGCTAGACTCTTTTTTTATATAAATAAGAAGCCCAGAACTGACTAACTATCAGTCCGGATCAAAATGATCCGAGGTTTCGTTCATTACGCACTAGCAAGATCAGTTCTTTAATTGGTGTGTTAAACTGAAGATGTTTGGTGTGTTAAACTGAAGATGTTCTGGCATAGCCTGAAGTGAGTATTTTGCCAAAAAGTCTCCACATGAGTTCGCTTCTCTTGCAATTCGCTGAACAAAAACTTCCCAATCTCTAGCCAACATGAACTTAATCTCTCTAAGGCTAGACTCTTTCTCCTGGAGGTATAGTAATCTTTTGGTGAAGTCAGCCTACAACAGTTCGTATGCCAAGATAATCGCGATAGGACCTGATTTGGAGAACATAATGGCATGCATAGTGATATCCCAGAAAGAGCGAAAATACTTATGTGGCAAGTTGTTCAAGAGAAACTCCAAACAAGTTCATATATAGTCATATTATTAATAGATAACTTTAGAGAGAGCTCCTCAAATGTGTATCTCTTTGAGTGTCATCATGAGGAACTCATACACCATATTTTGAGAGATTGTAATGCTATAAAAAATATCTAGTTGTACCTTATAAAACCTATTCATCTGTTGTATTTTTTATATTTTTTAGGGCGAAGATGCAAAAATGATACTAAACTTTGCCCCTAGGAGTGTTTCTAATATTAAAGCTTCAAGAGATGTAAAAATAGTACCTAATTTGGGTTCAGGTGCAAATATAGTATTTTCACTTAAAGAAAATAAAATTTAGATATTAAAAGACTCTTATGCCCCTCATTAAAGGAGGAATGAGGGCATAAGAGTTTTGTCATATCTAAATTTTATTTCCTTTAAGTGAAAATATTATATTTGCACATGGACCCCAAGTTGGTAATATTTTTACAACTCGCAAAACTTTAGTATTAAATACACACTTTTGGGTAAAATTTAGTATCATTTTTGCACCTTCTCCTATTCTTTAACCAAAAATTTATTGGACTAGCTGAGATGGAATATGAAGCATAATCTAGGTACAAGGAGAATCTCGAGATGACCTTGGTAAAAGGTGTTAGCATGATGTGCTTGACAATATTGAAGCACAGGTGCCAAAAGATTTTTGAAGGAACGGAGTACCAACTTCAAAAGATTATAAAAAGAGGATTGTTTCAACTAATGGAAGGAGAAGAGTTTGGAAAATAAAAAACCAAATCATTCTAGAAGAGAGGACTGCGGATGGAGACTTCCTCCATCAAGGTTCTTATACCTGGATGTTGATGGTTATGTGCTAGAACAAAAACAAGCAGCATGTGGTTGCCTGCTTAGGATCGAACAAGGGGACTAGCTAGGTTCTCGGATTCCAGTAAAACGTTGGTTTGGGAGAAGCAACAATGGCAGATGTGCAAGTAATTTGTTAGGGGCTGAAAATTTGTTGGCAAAAGAAACATGCATGTTTCTGATATCGCAAGATTGTGCACAAAGCCACCCACTACATGAGATCCCTTAGCTTATGGAAGATAGTGAAGAAATATCATCACTTCACCACAATTTCAGTAAAGGAATATGGAGATTGCAATTTTATCGTTCCACAAAATACTACTTAGATCAACTACAAGCTGACAGGGAAGTAGTTGATAATATCATTGTTGACTAACTTACTAGAAGCATGTAATTTCTCCACAAGCGAAAGTTTGCCTTTTGCCATTGTTACGCCAAAAAAAGTGTAGATTTAATATCTAACAATTATACAAAGTGCACCAAATATAAGTAACAATTTTGATGTACAAATTTAGTACTCCCTCTGGTCCTAAATATAAGACCTAATTGACTTTTAGAAAATCCCATAAAAAAGCAAAATAAGTTAATTATAAATTGATTTACCTAATTTTTTCCCTTAAACTAATTTATTTTACCTATAAACTAACGTATAATCTAAAAATATATCAAATATGTCATGATTTAATATCATATTTCGCAACCTTAACCTCTCCAAAAAAAAAGTCAATTAAGTCTTATATTTAGAACCGGAGGTAGAATTAATCAAATATAAAGGGTGCAAATATAGCAATTTCGTTAACTAGCTGTTATAACCGTTGAAAATCACATATCCTATATGGGCCAAACTTCAAACTTTTTAAAGGGCTCTACTTGTAAGTATTTTGGAATAACAATAACCAACTAGGGCTGACCCCGTGCGATGCACGGGACGCCTTTGTTTTAATAAAATATCACACATTATCCTAATATGAAGGTACTTAAATGCTTCAAGTTAATAGGAACCATATGTAATGCAGAAATAATATACTTAGAAAATAAGTTGTTGTAAAAAATTGAAACTATATGATGCTTGTTATTTAAACTACCATAAAAACAAAAATCAGCATGTTATCCCTAGAGTAACTTTTATCTGTTGATGAATGTACAAAAGGACAATGTACAAAAGGACAAGTAAGTAACTCAAATTTCCAAAAAGACAATCAAGAAAAATTAACAATAGCAACATACACAATAACAATTATGTGTGTTGTTAATGGTAATGATGAAAAATAAACTTATTACTTTTAAAATGTAATTTTGGATGACAATTTTGGGGCAAAGAAAATTTGGATGAAAATTTGTATATAGTTATTTTTGCGGAATACCTCTAGAATACATAGTCTCACAAGGGAAGTGACTCAAATTATTTCATGTTATTTGTACTTTTGTTTGTGCAGCGCCAACAATGATTATTACAAATGAATTGTTTTTAAAAATTATAAATTTAAATTATATGTAATATTTTTAACTTAGTCGAGAATCAAACTTACCTTTTTATAAAATGATAGTAGAGTTAAACTTCATTCGCAAAAAAACTAAACTAAATTTTCCGTGACACCTCCTCCATTCAAATGTTCACTTGGTCTAAATTTTTTTAGTAGATGATCTTTTCAATTAATCTCAATTGATATTACATGTAATATTTTTAAATTTACCAAAAATCAGACTTGTGTGTATAAAAAGAAAAGAGTCAAACTTTATCTACAACAACTCCCACAAAAAAACCAAATCAGCCTTGCGCCCATATAAAAGCTCATTTAATATGTGTTTTTGTTGTTGATTTTCCAAAAAATTCTATTAAGATTATATGTAATATTTTTAGTTTGTCCACGAATTAAAATCATCATGCATAAAAAAGTGTGAAATTGAATCTCCAATCTCCCTTTCCAACCCCTAGAACAACTAAATTTCCCCAAACACCTTGGAGAAATAAGTTCAAATCTTCATAGTTATGTTTTATAATCCTAAGGGATTACAAAAGCATTGGAGATATAACATAAAGTGTTAAATGTGTTTATAGCAAATGGTGGCATGAAGAAAAATAACAACTCATTATTAAATAGGAAACAACTCATGCTCCATTATTAACATTTAGCATATGAAACAACATCCTAATGACGTATTTAAAGTAGTTTGATGTGGCAAATGAAATTTAAATCAAATAATATGGCTGAGTTTTTTTGTGTCAACGGGTGAATGAACTCCCATTGATCCTCTTGCTATAACCATCACTACAATTCCATCATGTGCTTCTGGTAATTCCTCTTTTAGAAGTTCTTGATAATTTAGTTCCTTGAGTTCAGAAAACAAAAGACCAATATCAGTTTAGGCATTATCTGAAAAAAATGAACAATCAACTTTTCTTTTCTCGGTACTAATAATGACAACACAATAATCAAAACTAAACTTCTCAAGATCATACATATAGCACATTAATTGGACCCTCCCCTCTCTGCTTTATTCTCCTTTTCAATTATAGGAAGAAAACAATATTTTTCTCTGCCCCTTATATAAACACTGCTTGGTTTGACAAACATCATCCTCTGTGGAGTTGTCATAGGCAAGAAAAAAAGTCACCAGCAAAACAAATCCATCAAATAGAAAATTGCAAACAAAATACATAGTGGTTCATTATCAGCATAAGCAGATTCCGTAAACAAATCAACAATCAACCTTTCCTTATTTAGGAGTAAAAATGACAACACAAAATATGTTACATTAATTGAAATAAACATTAAGAAGGAATAGAGGAGATGGCCGGAAGAAGTAGAGAAGACAAAGAAAGTGAGAGACCCCCCCCCCTATATGTTCACTTAAAGGGTCTATTTCTTTATAGCGGATGAATATTAGGAAGTTAGTAGTGAAATATAAACTGAAACGAATTGGGACATTAAAGCTGGACAGTAAAAAGCCACAATGAAATGGATAAAAACACCAAGTTTCACACGACTAATCAAACTTATGGAAACATTAAAATCCATATGCATTAAACTTCATGTAACATTCTGTTACTAATTACTTAATTTAACAATAATATCCATTTTAGATCTAATAACCTCTTTACTAACTATGATAGAAAAAAGATTTCCATAATATCAATGTCCTATCATAGTTAGAAAAGGAATTTCCTAATGATTAAATATTATCCATGATAGAAAAGAATAAACTAATACAACACAACTGCTATCATGGATAATTTATTGCTAACCATGTTAGAAAGTATTTGTCTAACATGGTTAATAAACAAAACTAATTGATATTAAACGATAAATAGATATATATACATGCGGAAGCGAATGCAGGCCTATACAAATTGGCAATATACAATTCCAAATAAACTATATAACTTCTACTACCTAATTCCATTTCCTGATGCTCGCGCCTGTGCATGAATACCTGCAAAAATGTGAGTAATCGTGGGATGAGACAATTTGTCCCAGTAATCACCGCTTATCTCACTATAACAGTGAGATGTGCGGTAGGGAGGGCGTCTAAAGGGTACCACATTTAAAAAGCCAGTAATATGTATATAACCAAATCTTCTTTCAATCATCACTCAAGCCCTTCATTCACATCCAAATCAAAGTCAACATCATCATCCCTATTACCATATCCCACTCAGAATCCCTCAATCAATTCCATACCAACAAAACCTCATGTCTCCATCTCCAAACTGAGTACTTCCACTATAACTCTCACACTCACCTATAGATGCATTGTGCCATCAATGGGGCATCCCAGCATCTAATCTTCACTATATGAATTTGACACTGTGTCCCTCTCCATAATGAGGGGACAATTTCCCTCTCTGGCAATCTCCAGAGAGGGAACCCCAATTCTGTTTCCATTACAGAACGGGAACGGTTGGGCTCTCCAGTGCCAAACAACCGTAGGTCACTTTCTCTCAATAAGTTGACCTATGATCCCCGGTCTAATCAATCCGAAAAGGATCATCAGTACAAATAACTGTCGATCGGCCAATCGACAGTTATCATCGCGCGATGGTACATATCAAAATCAGTGTCATGCAATGCTCACAACTATCCATCGATCTCAACTTTATTCAATATCAGTGTTTTCCATAACATAATTCTCTACCATCTCAACCCAACATCTAACTCCCTTTTCCATCTCATAACCTCTCAAACCACAACCCAAACACTATACCTATATACCTTTCACACCATTCCAGATCAATAACCACTACCAAGCAGGATAATATATATATAATGAATCAAATTTCTTTATTCGAAAATAATCGCGTTTAAAAGGCACCCGATAGCCTATTTTGTATACAAATAATTTTCCAAAGATAATACATATATAATGAGGGTGAGAAAGGATTTTGAAAATCCCCAACTAACGTCACCCTCAATGTTATAGTAAGGTAAGTGTGATTACCTGTCGCCCTTAGCACTGCACTGTTTTTCCTTACCATTTCTTGAAGATGTTCTCCAAACACTTCCCTCTTAGGTCCTCCTATAATAATAGGATGCAAATGATAAATTAATATCATTTCACTTTATAACACTTGACGTCTCTCACGTATCTCATATTACTACCCATTCCCTTCATAAATATGTTATTCCTATTTTTTTTTTCTTTCTTTTGCTAATTAGCACATATTAGTCACACATACAATAATCATCAATCAATAATTAAATCATTCTTCATCAAAGAACAACCAAACAAAACCACTTATTAAATCTGAAACTTTAACAACCATCATGCTCAGTTCGAGTCTCATATATGCATATAAGCATCATCAGTAGTTCATTTATAAAGCATGTCAATCAAACAGAATGGTCAGCCAGACATTGAAGCAACCACTATCTTTCCCTTTTAATACAACTTAAACTATTCCTTTAAGCAGAATTTATGTTAACAAAGAGTTCAATTTAAAGTTTACAAGCCTCCATTTCATCAAAACAGAATCATATCATACTAGGAAAGAAAACAATGAAGTCCAAGAAAGATGATACCAAAGCAATTAATCCAATAAATGGTTATACACATTGTTCCCTTTTATTTATCAAATCAACTAAAACAATAGCATTACACCTACTTGTATCAAAGAAGTAGTACAACCAAATGCTTATTTCTACTTATAAATTCTACTTCATTTCTAAGTCTTTAAGCTTATCTTTCCTTAAAATTGTATGAGGAACAAAGTTACAGCCACAATTTATTACACATAATCAATACAATCTACATTAATCAAAATGAATCACATCAATTTGAGATTTGCTCAAAGCTTCATTTCACACAAATTATTACTATCCTCATTACTTATCAATCACATGCCGCAACATATATCTATTCTAAGTTTAAATCCTGCAAATTCACATGCAATCCATGCCAAAATAGGGCTGGGTCAAAAATCCAAATCTCACCTTCATAATCTTATATGATTTACCATATCAAGTCAACAAAATTTCTTACACTCCAACACCTAAACTCTTCCAACACTGAAAACACAACACCAAACACACAACAGCAATATATCATACACTTTCACACTCCTCATTCAACTAAATTTTCGTTAAAAAGAAAGATATTCGGTTATCCCAGTGTATTCTGCCATAACAGTAAAAAGAAGAAAAATACAAGAGTACAGAATTTATACTACCTGTGTAATTATTTCCCTTCCAATTATCATTAATCATTTAAACCTTCTTGCAAATTGGAAATCATAGAATAAAACATTTAAGTCAGATTTCAATATTGGTTTCAAACCTTAAAGTAAGGCACACCAGAATAATGTTTAATACAATCACACACACACATATGTAGCCTAGTGCATTTTCACAATGGCATTTGAAACTCAAAACTTACTAATCATAATTATATTGAAAATAAAAATGACCACCACTCCTAAATTCCTAAATTCCATTCCTTGACACCTTGTAGCAACAAGATTTCTTACCAATCATCAATCAACCAAAGAGAACAGCTATTCATGGTCCATATTCCATCAAAAGAGAAATGGAAATTTAAACACTGCCAAGTTATTCCATGAGTCACTAGCAAGATTAAAACATCTATTCATACATTTTAGCAAACATTTGACATGGAGAAGCCAAGAATCAGTTCAGCCATAGCGCAAAGCACGACAAACAGAATTTTAAATTCCCTTCAAAGCCAACAAATTCAACATGAGACCCACAATTATACTTCATTTTTTTTTCATTATGATTCAGTTATAAGTTGAACAAAACATAAAAAAAATATAGAAGAATTCGGCCAACACAGGGGAAACAAGATGATCTTAGCATACACATCAAAATTCATCATATATGTCCAATTTGCTTTAGGAAAAACACAAAATCTAACTCTAAGCTTTGATTTAATTTGTGATTTGTCCCCAAATCCCAAATCCTAAACAAACCCTAATCTGCCTCTCTTCCAACTTACTCAAATCAGAGAAAACTAAGGGTAGAAATAGAAAGAAAAGACTCACCGGAGTTCAAGAATGAGAAAAGAGAACCAGTCGTCGTCGGCCGCCACTGGTTCGCCGGAAATCGGCCGCCGGTATGTGTAGGCCGAACAAAAACCGAGGGATGAGAGGAAAAATGTAAGAAATCAACAAGAATAGATGCATAGCTCGAAAGAAAAAAAAACAAAAGAAAAATTGAAGCTTTACATCTTTTTCGCCGCTGGCCGCCGCCACTTCGCCGGAAAACCGAAAACGACGACGCAGTGACAAGGAACGGAGGTCAGGCGAGAGAAGAGGTTGACAGGGAGAGGAAGGACGATGAGAGCTATGGGTTTGAGGTTGGAGAAGTGAGGAGAATGAATGAGTGAGGAAGGAAGAAGTGAAGACGAAGGTGTTTGGGGGGGGGGGCCGCAGCAGCTCACTCAAAGAAGAAGGAAGGGAATGTTTTAAGTGTATGAAGGTATTAGGGTTTTAGGGGAAATTAACATATTGCCCTTCTATCTTTATTCATTTACTTTTGCATATTAAGTTCCTACCTTAACACAAATTATAAAACTATTCTATATACCAACTTGCAAATTATCTCCCACCATAGTATTATCTATGCCTAGAGTATATATTTTCATAACAGTTTTAATTTAAAAACTCAACCACTAATAATTTTTCCTCAATTCCCAAAGAAAATAGGCATATTAATTTCTAAAAAATATATATATATATATATATATATATATATATATATATATTTATCCTCTTTTACTCATCCATAAGGCCTTTTAATTTAATAATGCTATTGAAGTACCTTAATTAATTCTTTATTATTTCTAATTTGAAAATTGGGATGTTACACTTCGCTAAACCTACATTTAAAACCTCATTTGTGTGTGAATGCAGAGATGATTCCATATGGCTAATTGTATATTTGATATAACAGTACAGGAATTTTCGGTTAGAGACAACTAAAAAATCTGACATTAAATTAAAATAATTTAGTGATGCAGCACAACTACCAAGTGCTCCATCACAAACCAAGATATAAGATTAAAAAACTAAACAACAATGTATGCATAGTGATTTAAAATCTCTATTAATCAGGGTCTGAATATTCCAATTACCACATGGGAAAAATTCAATGGAGCACTACTACCAAGTTCTCCATCACAAACCAATATATCAGAATAAGAAAATAAGGAATAATCTAAGCACAATGACCGGAAGTCTCTACTAATAAGGGTCTAATTCTTCAAGTGTGACATGGGAAAATGGATCATGGATATCACTTCAAAACAATATGTATTATTTATTCCAAGTCTGATTATTCCAAGTGTGACGTGGGAAAATGGATTATGGTTATCACATTAAAACAATATGCATTAATTAGGGTCAACATATTCAAAGTCTGATTATTCCAAGTAATAGAATATTGAGTGAATGTAAAGGGTGTCATAGGCAAAGAATTTTAGAACACAAGTGGATTTAATGGCACAAATAGTTACTTTGTATGAGTAAACTGATTTTCAGGATAAATGAGCGCATAAAAATAAATTCAGAAGATTACTTACTTGATATGAGTAAGTATGCTCATTCTATGACTTGTAAGGGGAAATCTTTAAATCCCTGAAAAAAAAAAGAATAAGATTGTAACCTTGTTACATTGAGGATTAAAATTTACACATGTTATAACAAATGCAATTGTGGGCAATGCAATAGATCACATGGCAGGTGTCATTAGATGGCATAGTAGCCTTTGTATGATGAAATTACACCAAAATGAACAGCAAAAACAACTTGAACCAAAAAGGAAGGCAGCACTTACAATTTCAAATTTTCAATTATGCTGTGCACAAATCAATACATACCACTATTCAATTCTTAGATAACATTCTCCCTCATATTGTATAACCATCACAAAATCCACTCCTCAATGAATGTCATATATCTGAATCTCCATGTTTCCTATCTAAGAAAGCTCAGAAGTTATGTCAATTCAATATGCAGTCCAGAGGGACTACAAATATACAGCAGAATACAATATGCAAAATCATACAATCACATTTACATGCAAAAGCTTCTAGCCAAACACAACCATGCCCCTTCTTTCAAACCTTTTTACTATTAGTTTATGTTGCACAGAATGCGTCAATTCATCCTCAAACTACTAATTATATGATACTTTGTGAATGTGCTAAAAAGATGGCACTGAATCATGATAATTGATATCATAAAAAACAGAGCATATGTTTCAAAAGATCCAGGTTGAGAGCTCACTATCTGCGAGAAGGGCATGCTGCAGTAGTTGCCCTGACAAAAACACAGTCAATGCACTTTTGTATTCAAGTATTTATTGTTTTGAAAAGAAACATGATAGCATGCCATTATTTAGTAGCTAGTAAAGAAGCATATACCTGGTTTGCAGTTTCCTACAAAAATTTGAAGCTACATTTCCAGTAGCTACCTTTCTAGGATAAACCCATTGCCAGCAGTTAAATGCACAGAAGACTGGACATGTATATTGTGGAAACCCTTTGATTTACTCAAAATTTTGACATTTGAGAGGTCCCCCGCACCACTGAAACACATGCCAAAAACATAGCAGACTTATGCCCAAGGGGGCGTAGACCAGCTGGTAAGAAAGGGGAAGGTAAGGCACTGCGTACCCACCGGGTTATGGGTTCAAACCCTTGGGAAGTCGTCACCCCCAAAATGGGGAATCCCGGCGGCGACTTCGGATTAGTCGGTTCCCCGAAGGGGGACCGGACACTGAAGGCTCTAAGCAAAAAACATAGCAAACTATAGTCATTCACATACCAATTATATATAAACTTTGTATTTTAAATGGCCCCCTGATTCAGCTACAATCTCATTATTGTAAAGCTAACAACCATAATGAAGGCATGATAATTCTAGTCAAACAAATTCCATTACTTATCTTTTTTATCTAAAAGATTGAAAGCACACATGAACTGATTGTTGGATCCACCCGTTATACAAAATGCTAACATCAATTTAAGTCGAAAGCATTGAGGGCAGAGTAGTTCATGCCATGAGCATAAAAATCTCATGAATCAAAGATCCATAACTATGTTGGCAAATATGCATCGTCTTGTCAGCAGTAATTTCATGTATATTGCACTACTTTGGGCATCTCAGACAAATTTTAACAACTTACTGACTCTACTGCATAGCATGGAGCCATGGAACCACTAAGATAACTCCAATGAATATTTTTCCATATCTGCAAAAAGGAAAATATCTAAGAAGTTAATAGAGAGAATAAAACTTTCTAGAAAGAATTTTATACATCATCTATTAAATAGCTGGCAAAAAAATTGGTTGAAAATATGCAAAGGAAAATCCTGCTCTCCTTCACAATTTGTACAAACCTGACAAGCTAATTTTTTGGTTAGAATGGTGAAGTTGCTGCTCACTGGCACTTAATGAAGAAGAAAACAGAGAAAATTGCTCTGCTGCGTTTCATGCTCCCCTTCTTGCAAAGCTTCAAGAAACTAAGCACATACCTGGGCCCATTTAACTAAGCCAACAAAAGGGAATTTACTAAAATAAATAAATGAACTGACAAAATAGTTAAAAATCAACTTTGCATTGACCATAACTTTAAACTACTTATTGAAAAAAAAAACTAAATCAGAATTCAAAATGCCTGTGAACATTAAGCATAGTCTCTAAACAAAGCACATGAGTGTAAAAAAGAGTGATTAATAAACGAAATGGAAATGGGGATGACCATTGTTATTTAAGCTGATGAAGGCGACGACTTTTCAGTGCATCAATGCATATCCTTCTTCTTCTTCTTCTTCTTCTTCTTCTTCAATACACTTCCATCGGCCCAAAAAGCTAAGGTTTAGTTGCTAGCCATTGAGGTTTTTCCCGTTTCAAACAATTTCTGAATCCCTAAACAAACGACCCTAATCGAATTGTAGAAATGAGAAAAGAAGTGTATAATCTGAAGCTGCCTACGAGATAGGAAGCGTCATCGAAGCCTCGCCAGTCCTCACATTAAATTAGGCTGATCCTTCACTTATCTGGCAAGAATGGATGAATATTGAAAGGTAATGTCAGAGGAATATGAAGTGATAGGAATTGGGAAGGTCAAGGGTGAGAACATTGAAGTTAAACATTAAAAACCCACAATCAATCGGTGTGAATGCACTCACCAGAGGATTGTATATTTGATTTTCTAAAGTTAGTGCGTGGACAACTTAGGTAAACCCACATTTTAATCTGGCTTTAAGTGTGAACGCGAGGGAGATTCTCCACGGGTAATTACTTGTTATATTTGATTGATTGATATAGGTCCTTTGTGGTATGCATTTTAACTAGGTCTTTTGGAGAGTCTTAAGTATTTTGTCACTGACCCTTAATTAAAAATAAATGAAGTTGAATTCGCAATTAGTTTATGTGGCCTATATCCATGTTATCCTAGGATTTTATGTGTCACTATTTCTCTTGGCATGATGGGAAATTTGGCAGTAAAGATAACATTTTTATTTTAGATCTTTTCGATGAAATTGATCAAGTGTACCATGAAAATAACATGCAAAGAAGGGTAGAAGAACATGGGCACCAAAATAACTTAAAAATAGCACATTAACCCTATTTTAATGAAATTGTTTCAATTTGAAAGTGGTATTTTAGTCTTTTAATTTTAAAGTTTTTTTAGAATAAAATTGAAAAGTATTCTTACACATTTCACGTCTACTTTGACTTTTTTAAAAAAGTTAAAGAAACAAATTAAACCACTAAATTATAACATATAACAAATGTAATTACAATATATGTCAGTTTATAACTAGAATAAATTAATTTTGAAGAAAAAAGATAACTACAAAAAATTCGCTGCTTACCGGCGCAAGCTTTCTGGTGTTTTATGTAAAAACGTGGGTAATAACTAGCATACCGGCGTTTTTGGAACAAACGCCAGAAAGTAGATGCTCAAAACACGGGAAAAATGGCGCACAGTTCCTGCGAATATAATCGCGTTTTTTATCGGCGTTTCTCTATGTAAAAACGCCGCTATGTGTATTTTCATTTAAAATTTATTTTCTTTTTACTAAAACTGTTTTTATTAAAAAAATGACCAACATTGCAGCGCTTTTAATATTAAATTTTAAATTGCTTATGTTAACACTTTAAAACAAGAGGGTGAAATGAAAGTCATGACTCACGATGGATGAGATATCTTCAATGTGTCTCTCCACAATTCTGAAAGGACAACGTCCTTTTTTTGGTAAGAAGAAAGGACAACGTCCTTAGAGACGCGATTAGTTCTACTTTGCAATTTGCACATCAAAAGTTAGCGTCATCGGTTTGTAGTTGTAAGTAAAAGGCATTTTGTTTCTTTATTTTTTATTATGAAGAATCTATCTCCGTTAAGGACCACAAACATAATAATCACCTCGTTCGGTTCAATTTCAAAAAAGGAAACTGCATTTAAATGTTTGATTACAGTCATATATGAAAACCAAATGAAATTGGGAGAAAATGAAATCTTGAGAATTAACTTAAGTGTATGTACATCGGTCATAAAATAATTAAGCTAAACATAACTATAGTTAATATACAAGTTACCATGGTTAGTATGTAACAAACTATACACTAATTACATAACAGAATAGTTATTCTATATTTGACATCCCAACTCAAACATGTTTATGCATGTTTTACACGACAATCTTGGAATTAGATCATGAGATCTGGTAGCATGAAGAGGTTTAGTAAAAACATCGGCAAATTGATTAGCGGAGCGAACCGGAAGAAGATGAATGATCTTAGACTGAACCTTCTCATGAACTATACGACAATCAATCTCAATATATGTTTAGTTTGTCCATGAAAGGTTATTGGCTATTTGAATGGCAAACTGATTATCACAATATATCAAGGTCAGGTCAAGATGAGAAATCAAATTCATTGAGTAAGTAAATGAGTCATTGAACCTCACAAGTGCAAGAAGCAAGTGCAAAATAATGAAACTTGAAATTAGACTTAGCAGACAAAAAAAATACCAGTGCCGGGGGAAGATTTAACATATTGTAATCCACGATAAGCAATCCGTCAGTCAACTGTCGATAACGCTTAGGACCAGAAATAAAAGTCTTTTTCTCCTTAGAAAGTTTAAGATGTGGATCCATGGGAGAGGAAGCAAACTTGCAAGCCAAATAACATGAATCCTCCAACAGTTCAAGAGAAAATTTCCTTTGACAAAGGAAAATATCATCCTTAGAACGTGCAAACTCTATTCCAAGAAAATATTGAAGTCCACTAAGATCTTTAATGGTAAATTTAGTACTCCCTCCGTTCCTAAATATAAGATCACTTTAGTTAATTTGGAGAGATTGAGGAAGACAATAAAATTACATGATCTTCCCAAATTCCCCTCAATTACTGAATAATAAAAGGAGGAGGGGTTTTCAATGAAAAGAGAGAATATAAGGGTAGTTTGGATAAAACTTGAGATAAAATAGGAAGTGATCTTATATTTAGGAACTTATCCACTTCCGCAAAGTGATCTTATATTTAGAAACGGAGGAAGTATATAATATAGCTCAAGCCGTTAGTGCTTGCCCCTTTGAATAAAAAAAGTATATAATATAGCTGCTTCATAGTATTAATCTCAGAAATATCATTACCAGTAATAACTACATCATCCACATATATACAAGAATGGCAGTGAAAGATGACATAGAGGCCTTAAAGAAAAGAGAATGATAAAGGCTGAATGACAGTATCCATAAGATAGTAATATACTAAACAACTTGGAATACTATTGTCGACTTGCTTACTTGAGACCATACATAGATTTCTGTAATTTGCAAACAAGATTCAGCAGAGAAGGAATAAAACCTTTAGGAAGCGCCATATAAACCTCTTCAATTGATGTAAATGTCAATTTTGGCAGCTGTAATAGAGAATAAAAGCCAAACAAGCCAAAAAAAAATTATGGGCTTCAAATTTATTTTTGGAAAATTAATATTTTAGACATTCAACTTATAACTTATCCAATCCATCAAGCATGACTTCGTTCCACTCATTCATTAAGCATTTGGCTTAGCTTACAATTTAAACTCTAATGTTTAGATCACTTATATTTTATCCTTATTGACAACGTTTTCCCACTGGATAGTTCACTAATGACTTAGATGAGTTATTTATGACAAAAATATAAATAACAACGTTAGAAAATACTACTCCCTTCGGTCTTAATTATAAGTCGCCTTTGACTTTTTTGGAAAATCCTAAATAAGCAAAATAAGTCAATCATAAATTGATTTAACTAATTTTTTCTCTTAAACTAGTTTGTTTAACCTATAAACTAATGACTAATATAAAAATTTATCAAATATGTCATAATTTGATAACATATTTTGTAACCTTAACATCTCCAAAAAAAGTCAAATGGGACTTATAATTAGGACCGAAGGGAGTAGTAACTAAGTTTTAAGTTAGTCAAAAGTTAAGAGACTATCAATCAGAATCATATTTGGGAATGGGAGATAAAGCTGTAATATTGATGAAAGATGAAGGTATATTAGATTTACAATTTTACCCTTTTTTCTTTTGATTGCAAGATATGGCTTGCGGGACTGGTAGGATCGATGGCAACGCATCAAACTATTCACCTTTTTTTATACAATTCACATGTTTCTTTGCCCTAAAAGTATCTATTCTTTTGTTATTTTGCCCGGCCTTGTTCACAAAACTAATACTTCTACTTTAACTCTATCGAGATTTCTAAATTTTCTGTATTTAGTAACTATATATTCATAACTTCCGCAGAAAATTCAATTGCAATTACAAACTGCAGTGGTGCTTTGTGACGCTAAAAACGAAACAGAGCAAAAAGTAAGGACATGTATAAATGGAGCAGACCGACAGACTAATGTGGATTTTCTATGCCAACAATGTTTTCTCATTTGCATCTAAATTCCACTAGTAAATAAGTGGACATCCTATTAACATTATACATTATGCTGTTGCAAGTCCTTATTTTATGAGTTTTATAAGATGGTTGACTAAAGAAATCAACCACTGAGTGAAATAATTGCATTTCTTTTATTTTATATATACAGTTGATACTGACTTAGATGAAGCCTCCCCAAGTGCACCACTGACCTCTGAATAGCTCATAAAAGCTTGTGCATCACAATCCCACCATTCTTCTGTCTCCAAAACTTGACAAACTTCATCTCACGTTAGCCTCCACAATTGAATTAATTTCAACTACATTCCCTCAATTATTCCATACCCAATTATCACTTAGCTTATTCAACTTTCCCACAACTTTTTAACCATTTTCTTATCCATGGCATCCACACAGAGAGAGGGGTAACAATGGCTTTGTAGTCTAATGACATGAAAACTCTATATACGTGGGAGTTCATAGATTTGATCTTATTTCTTAACTCATGTCCTGTCGCTTGTGTCTACTCCTCTAATTTGGAGAAAGCGATTAGCTAGAGGCCTTATAGCCTAGTGACATAAAAATTTTCTCATGAAGGAGAAGTAAAATTCAATTCTGCTTGTAACTTCAAGTTGCGCTAGTGTATGCCCTTCTAATTCATATGGGAAGTAGAGGAAGGGAGGGAGTGTGTTTCTTTGAGAATTTATCTTTTCATCCAATGTTCCCCTGAAAATAGAATATACCTACCCATGTGATGCACGAGAAGATTCATATACTTCTAAAAGTCCAGAGTAAAATATAAGGTTGGAGAATTTTGTTCCAGACATGCATGTGAAAGGATGGAGTTATGGGAAGTGGAAACATAAAAGAACCAAAAAGGTAGAAATATTAATGAAAATGGGTAAATGAAAACAAATAATAAAAAGACTTTAAGGAGACAAAATATACATTAAATCACATGCAAAGTTTATTGCTGTGAGCACATATTGTCTCCAGTTTTTTCAGTCCTAATATCTCCCTTGTGTTCACTTACTATTATTATAAAGGTTTGCAATACATTTCTTTATTACATAACAGATACTAACTATTTATGCAGAGGAAAACAATGCAAAAGTTTCCACTATGGAGAAACAAAATTAAACAAGAGATATTATTAATTAAGTTTAGTGTATGACTAAAAATAAAGTCAATCAACCTATCAATCCAGGCCACGAACAATTTTATTCCAATTCATTTAGCTTTAAAACTCATATAAAAAGCCTAAGTTCAAGTGCTTTTCTCTCACTCATTTCTGAAAGAACAAGGGCAAACCAGCTTCTCTGAGGAAGGAACAAGATGGCAACAGAATGGAGAGAGCTGAGCAATTTAGAGCCAAGGCTTGGAGTGTTTGGAATCTTGTGGGTAGCTGTATCTTTGTTTTGCTTGATGTTTGCAATAATATTTTCTTGTGCACAAGGTGTGTCCAAAGAGAAAGATTCTGGAGCTGAACATTCAGAGCCTTATGGAGCAACATGTGGTGCTGGATGTGGTGCAGCTTGTGGTGCATGATTCTTCATGCTTCTTCCTTTCAACTAATTCTCACACAATCCACAGACAATGCTGAACAGAACTTAATAGGGTTTAGTTACCGTTCTGCTCTTTGTTTTCATGCCTCTATGAGCAGCCAAAAGGTCTGTTTTGTAACCAGTAACCACAAGTTTTTGCAGAAAATGTTTGAGTTGGAGCATTTTGATTGTTTTGGATTAATCTACAGTTTCTCATCGGAAACTGAAGGTTTATTGTATAACAAATGATTTTGGCCTCAGCCTGACGTTTCTTTCTTTGTTTATCTTTCTTCACAGTTCAAAAAACATTCACTCCTAATACTTGAAGATGTTCTTGTCACATAAATCTTCTTGTTTAGAATATTGTGAACATGTTCACACCATGCAAAATTGTTGATGATCTGTTTTGGAAATATACAGCACAGAGAAAGGTCGAAAGTTTTGAAAGTTCATTATATTAATTTATATATATCTTGAAAATTTTGATGATCGTTGCCTCTTACCGATTTTCATCCTTTCAAACTAGAACTTCTGCTGTTGTTCTTCCTGTTAGTTATATTTATAGCTACCAAAATTCTGATGTTAAATCGAGTGTACACTTTTGCTTGTGTAGAACAAAATTTGCTTGATAAACTGGTAGGGGAAATCTCACCACCTTGATGAATGCAACGAATCCTATTGTTGAGAAGGAGAATAATTTGCTCCAAAATGTGAAATTGTTCACCATATTTTAGAGAGAAGACAATTGAGGCAAACCATTAGCGAAAGGAATTGAAATTCTCTCAATCCGAATGGATCCCAAGTGATCCAAACCAGATAGCTCAAACAAAAGAGCATTGAAAGAAAGAATAAATGCTCTATAGTCTCTACTCTCTAAGCAAGGACAACCAAAAACACAATGAATGTGATGGGATTTGTCTAGCAAACGTGAATTTGTAAAGGAAATGGCGTCTTATATATATAATGATAATGGAAAAGAAATACAATCACCAATAACTTGCAGGGAAGATAAACACTGAAATAGGAAATACTAAGGATTCTCACTCTAATACTATACTACTATTGGACTAGTTTTTGAGAGACCAGCCCCTCTCTCCCAAAAGATGCTCTCACAATTTCCAATCATGATCCTTCCATGCGCTGCTGAGGTTTATAAGTCCCTCCACTACTCTGAATCTGTCAGAATTCGGTTACTACCCCCTCCAATTGACGCCTTTGCCCCTGGATGCCCCTCGTTGGGCTTAAGTGTCACCACTCGCCCTCCTAATTGGGCTTTCCTCTTATACACTTGTCCCCAAAACTTATTGAGCCCATCATCTCCTGCCGCCTCAAGCAACACCTTGTCCTCAAGGTGGAATTTGGGAAACTGCGTCTTCAAATCCACTGCGTCTTCCCAAGTATTTTCATGTGAGGGCAAGCCTTTCCAGTTTACCAATACTTGTATTCTGCCCTGGCGATCCTTCCGAGCTGAAAGGATGGTTGCAGGCTCGACCATCAGCTCTAAATCCTCAGTTAATCCTACCGGTAGGGGTTGGGCTTGGGCTGGTTCTTTCAAGGCCTTTTTGAGCTGTGATACATGAAAAACATTATGTATCCTGGCCTCGGGTGGTAAGGCGATGCGATAAGCTACCTGCCCTATCTTCTTCAACACTTCGAATGGCCCATAGTAACATGGGGAGAGCTTCTCATTGGCCTTCTTAGCTAGGCTCTTCAACCGGTAGGGGCGGAGTTTGAGATACACCCAATCCTTCTCTTGATAAGTAACATCCCTCCGCTTCTTATCAGCTTGCGATTTCATCCGAGACTGAGCCCTGTGCAACTGTTCCTTCAATTCCTCCAATTGACGGTCTCTTTCACGCAACAATTGATCAACCCCTTGCACTCGCGAACTTTGTTCAACCCATTTAACTAGCATCGGGGGATCCCGACCATACAGCGCTGCAAAAGGGGTGGTACCGGTTGATCTGTGGTAGTTGGTATTATACCAATACTCTGCCCATGGAAGTACCTTTGACCACTTCTTTGGGGATTGACCGGCGAAGCATCGCAGGTAAGTCTCCAAGCTCCTATTAACCACCTCGGATTGGCCATCTGTTTCGGGGTGGTAGGCTGAGCTAAGTTTCAGGGATGTGCCTGCTTGCCTGAACAACTCGTCCCAAAAATGGTTGGTAAAAACCTTGTCACGGTCAGAGACTATTGAGTTAGGGAACCCATGCAGTCTTACTATCTCTCGCACAAACAGTTCAGCTATCAGGGGAGCATCAAAAGGATGTGACAAGGGAATAAAATGGGCATACTTGGTCAATCTGTCCACCACTACTAAGATAGTGTCATAGCGCCCACTCTTTGGCAACCCCTCAATAAAATCCATGCTGATATCTGACCATGATGATACTGGTACCGGCAATGGCTGTAGCAACCCCGCGGGATTTAAGGCTTCATACTTATTTTTCTGGCACACCTCACAGCGAGCAATGTAATCTCTGATATCCTTCCTCATTCCTTGCCAAAAGACTACGCTGACCACCCTCTTATAAGTCTTGAGGTACCCCGAGTGTCCCCCCATCAAGGAATCATGAAACTCTCGTATAAGAGCCTGAATTTTAGGAGAGGAGCGAGGAAGAACTAACCGGCCTCCGAGGAAAAGAACCCCTTTCTTAAGCACATAGCCTTGTGGATTGTCCTGTCCCATCAAAATCCTCTGCTTCAACTCACGTAAGGTACCATCCTTCTCTATTTCCTCCTCTAATTCCGGCATTCCCTCATATTGCCACACACCTCCATTTCCGGCTCCCTTCTAGATAGGGCATCGGCGGCTCCATTCTCCTTCCCCGGTTTGTACTTAATCTCAAACTTGTATCCCATGAGTTTGGTGACCCATTTCTTCTGATCCGGCGCTAGTATGCGCTGCCCAAGTAGAAATTTTAGTGCCCGCTGGTCAGTGTTGATAATGAAGGTTTGTCCGGTCAGGTAGTGTTGCCACTTCTTCACTGCGAGGACAATGGCCATAAGTTCCTTCTCGTATACTGATCCTAGCTGTTGCCTATCCGATAACTTCTGGCTGAAATAAGCAATTGGTCTTCCCTTTTGCATTAGTACCGCCCCCACACCCTTCCCGGAGGCATCGGCTTCTATCTCAAAAGGGAGGTTAAAGTCGGGCATGGCTAGAACCGGCAAGGAAGTCATCGTCCTTTTGAGTGTATCAAATGCTTCTTGAGCTTGACTGTCCCATAGGAAGGAATCTTTCTTAAGCAATTGGGTTAATGGGGCTGCAATCCTGCTGTAGCCTTGCACAAACTTTCTATAGTATCCGGTAAGCCCCAAGAATCCTCTCAACGCCTTTAAGTTCTTAGGAGTTGGCCACTGCAACGTAGAGGAGATCTTAGAGGGATCAGCCTTGACTCCCTCGGGAGTGATAATATGTCCTAAATACTCCACTTGCGTCTGGCCAAGTATGCATTTCTTCGGATTAATGACCAATTGGTGCTTCTTCAGAACCTCCAAGGTGGTACGGAGGTGCTCTTTGTGCTCTTCCTTGCTCTTGCTATACACTAAGATGTCATCGAAGAAGACCAGTATGAACTTCCGCAAATAACTTCTGAAAACATCATTCATAAGGGATTGAAAAGTAGAGGGCGCATTAGTGAGACCGAATGGCATCACCTGGAACTCATAGTGCCCATCGTGTGTCCTGAAAGCAGTCTTTGGTTCGTCCCCCTCTCTAATCATGATCTGATGGTACCCTGACTTTAAATCGAGCTTGGTGAATATCGTGGCCCCTCCCAACTCATCCAACAACTCATCGATGGCTGGTATGGGGTATTTGTCCGGCACCGTGATGTGATTTAAGGCCCTGTAGTCAACGCAAAACCGCCAGCTTCCATCCTTCTTTTTAACTAGGAGCACCGGGCTAGAAAAAGGGCTAGAGCTTGGTTGAATCACCCCTGCTTCCAGCATTTCCCTCACTAAACGCTCTATCTCCGCCTTCTGAGCATGGCTGTATCGATACGGGCGAGTGTTGGCAGGGAGGGCCCCCTCCTTCAAGACAATAGCATGGTCACGAGCTCTCCTCGGCGGTAGGCCGGCAACTGCGTGACATACCTCAGGAAATTCCCACAGAATCTCAGCAATTTCTGGGTCACTCACGGCCTCCGAGGGTTCCTGATGTGACATCATACGTAATTCCACCAAATAACTCTCCTCTCTTTTCCACACCGACCGTCGGATGGAGTGGAAGGAGGCGGGTGATTTGGCCAGCGCTGGATTTCCCCTCAGCTCTCGCCACTTTCCCCCTTCCCTCACCTTCATATACATTTGCCGCCAGTTCATCCGGGTCTCGCCGAGGGTTGCGAGCCATTCCACCCCCAAGATCACATCCACGTTCCCCAAAGGAAAGGGATAGAAAGTCTGGCAAATAGCAACCTGTCCCTTTTGAGAACTTCTTGATGGGCTTTGGATAGGTTGGGCTTAAAATCATTCCATCTGCTACCTTGGAACGTCTTGGGCCCTTTGCTATCCCTCTTGTCCAGCAACCTGTCCCTCACTTCGTTCCTATCTTCCACCTGGCCTGCAAAGTTCATGAGCTCTTTGAGGTTGCTAGGGCGCATCAGTTTGACGTCACAACGAACCTCCTCCTTTAACCCATGCATGAAAGCTCCTCAGTGGCAGTGGTTAATGGAGCGGACATCATTTCAAACTGCTCCCGGTATTCCGCCACCGTCCCCGTTTGCTGAAGCGCCATGAGTTGCTCATACTCGTCCCCGGCTTGCTTGCAATGGAACCTCTCTATTACCTCCGTTTTGAACTCTTGCCATGAGTTCACCGGAGTTCTCGCCTCAGTCCACTGGTACCAGGACAATGCTCTTCCTTCTAGGCTCACCACCGCCGCCTCGAGCCTCTCAGCCTCCGTCACACCATTCACAACAAAATACCGTTCCACTCGAAAGATCCACCCCAAAGGGTCTTCTCCCTCAAACAAAGGTATTTCAAGCTTCCGGTGCCTTCCTCCTTCAGCTTGGCCCCCTTCTCCTTCTCCACCTTGGCCACCCTGCTCACCCCGTGGTGGGGATGGTGTCCGTTGCCTATTTAGCCGCTCCACGAGACGGTTAAGGGCCCCTTCTATGCCATTGAGCCTCTCCGTGGCCACCTGGTGCAACGCGTTTTCTATACGGGTAAGCCTATCCACCTCCGAGGCCTGAACCCTCTGAACTTCACCCAAAGCTTGCTCTAACGCTTCCTGTCACACCTAGTTTATTTTTAAATAATTTCTTCAAATATTAAATATATTTAATTGAAAATAGTGATTTTTGCTATAAAATAAATATTAATAACTTTAAAAGTTTGTAAGAGGTAATCAAAAATCTGTCCAAATTAAAACTTTTTAATGAAATTGACTTTTTGAAATAATTCTTTCTAAAACAAGTTGAAAATAACTTTTTAAAACAAAATGAAGTTACTTAAGGTATGTAAGGTGATTTATATTAATTTTATAAAGTAATACAAGTTTTAAAATGTATTTCTTAATTTTATAAAATAAATGCTATTGAAAACATATTTCTAACTATTATTTCCTACACTAAAACATTTATCTTTTACTTTGAAATTCTAACGTTTACCCTATATAATATTAGTTCTAAAATACTTAGTTTTACATATGAGTACATATAAAAGTCTATATATGAATTCAAAATAATTATCAAGTATATAAAGTATCCAAGGTTTATCTTCTACAAAATTTATATACATGACATGCCAAAATATAATTATACAATTTCCTTTAAAAATATATATTAATAAAAATACACTTAGGAGAAGACATTTCTGCATTCGTCCTTTCCCTTCATCACTCCAAAATTCTCTATCTATTGTGTACCTGAAACTAAACCAAATTTACCGCAGTTTATTTCATACACTCTAATTCATGCATTTACTTCACCTAGAAGCTGATTCATTTAATCCTACTTCAGATAATGATAGTGCGCTCCTGTTGGTGATTACTACCTGTTAGTAAAACACTCACACAGGGCCCCTACCTTAACAATATATTTGTTACAGGTAGAATATTAAATACATGTGCCTATTGCACCACCTCACTACTTATAGTAATATATTCACCTTTCGTAGTAGGCATACCTGACAGGATTTTCTAGGAAAAATAAATTCAACAAAACAATATGGTATAGGGGGAGCGACCCTCCTTATACCTGGAGTACTCCACATAAATTTAAAATGTTGAAAATAAACTCTATCAATATCTGAAGCAGCAATATTAGTGATGACAGAAAATAAATATGTAGTCCTAATGTGCATGAAATAAACCGCTACCTGTTTGCGAGCAATTCACAGTTTCTCCTTATCCTTACTTGAAATTTGTCTTCAAGCACCCTCCTCACTAGATTCTCCTATTTTCATTCCATATAATAAAGAATGTAAACAACTATCCTTGTACATGCTATCTAACGTCGCTCTCGATCCTAATAATGTTACCCACCCCTTCATGATATCATTCTTGTTTTCCTTTCTTTTCTATTTTAAGTTTTAACACATATAAGGCACAACCAATTTAATCAAACCAATAACCACTTTTTCAAACCTTGAGTATAATAACACAATAAGTCAAACATCAATAGCTAATTCTTCATAAATGGACAAACTTCAATTTCAAAACAATTCACACCAAATCATCCATTAATATCAGCCAATAACATATTTATACAATCAAACATTGCAGTTGACATGTTTATAAGCACCAAATCAATTTTCATGAATAACCCAATTGCCACAAATCACAATCAAATCAATTGAACCCTAAGGAGACACTTTAAATCTTAGCTCAAACATATTTATCAATCAATGCAAGCTTAAAGTCATACCATGAGACAAATTGGAACTCACATATCACTTAAAGTACAAATCTAGCTTAACAATTAAATCAATTGCTATCTCAAACCAATCAACAACTAAAGCTGAGAAACATAGCATCCCAATTAAATCAGTTTGGCCAAAAATAAGAATAAGAGTCCAGTCATTAACTAAACAAAAAAAAAACTTTACTTTGTATATCATAAATCAATTAGAATTCAATCTCCTAATCAACATTATTATTTTGCTGCACTCATCCTAAAACAAACATAATCAGATTGAAATAAATCAATCATTCTCATTTCCTTAGGAAAAACATTCGGTAGTGAGAACAATAGAAAAGAAAAATCTCTAATCAATTTCAAAACAAGAAAACGTCAATTACTTTTAATTAATAACTTCTAGTGCAAATTCAGAATCTTAACGCCACTTCTCTCATTTATTTTTCCTATTCCAAGTTAAACAAAACAGAAATGAAATAGACAGTATTTTTTTTCCAAGTTCAAAAGTCACAAACAAAACTTCCAAAGTCCTATAACTATTCAATCAAAACATAAACTTCAATTAGCCATTCAAGGAACCACGTAAATCTAGGAAGGAAAATGACATGCAGTGCTATTTTTTTTTCAACTCTATAACACCTCTAATGATATTAATTAAAGAATTAAAGCCCTTATACACCTTAGTTGACATCACCCACAATAATTGCTTTCGGATTTTTGTCCTATTACATCAATTACTCAAGTTAACCATGAAATCCTTTCCTAATCACTAGAAGCTTCATTTTCCATTAACAGTACTAAATATCCCAACTTCCCATTCGGTCTCTCAAATTCCTCACACGTTCATATAAGAAAAATAAGTGTAGAAAAGAATCAGAAATTCTCACTGAGCCATATAGCCGAAATCAAAAAGCTTTCTTGCAGAAACTTTCGCCTAGAACCATCAAGAAATCGCGAGCTTCAGAGAACAATGGAAAGATCAAAAGTTTATGACTGAGGAGAAATTTGGGAATAAGGAATTCAAGTGTTTATGGAAGAATTCAAATTGGTATTTGTAGAGAGAGGAGGGTTTGAGAGAAAGGAAGATGAATGTTCTTGGCAGAGACACAGAGAAGCACGATGATGAATGAAGAGTTGGGAGAAGAAAACTAATGAAACAGTAGAAGAAATGTGAGAGGAAAAAAAACAAAAAGAACGACAGTTTTGACTAGGTAGGGTTAGGGTTTCTATTGGTTATGTATTTATATGTAAGGATCAGAGAAAATTTCAATCAACTACCCCATTGTTTATTTTTAATTACACATTTGTCCCCAAATCTTTTATGTAACACTTATGTCCTTTTCTTTCCATTTCACTCTATTCTTCCTATTTATTTAATTAAAATAAAACTTAGATTGTGTGGAAACAAATATGGGTGAATAGCCAAATGATTATTTCATTTATATAAGAACAAAAGTTTCCTAAAAGTTAATAAATATCTCCTACAAGTTTACCTAATAATAATCCCTAATAATAACAAATATCTTCCTACTCTAAATATTTCCTAATACTATATTTCACAATTATATATGACTAAAATATACAAATAGTCTATTAATACAAAATAGGAAATATTAACATTATTTTCATAATTTCTAACAATTTGTCCAAAAATTCTCTTTTATTCCATTTTACAAACTTAAACTTATAATTTATATTCTTCATTCCTATTTAATTTAATTATATTGGATAATAAAAATTTTGGGGTGTTACACTTCCACTCTGCCTTCCATTCTCGTCATGGACACTCCCAAGAGAACCGCTCTGATACCACTTGATGGGATTTGTCTAGCAAACGTGAATTTGTAAAGGAAATGGCGTCTTATATATATAATGATAATGGAAAAGAAATACAATCACCAATAACTTGCAGGGAAGATAAACACTGAAATAGGAAATACTAAGGATTCTCACTCTAATACTATACTACTATTGGACTAGTTTTTGAGAGACCAGCCCCTCTCTCCCAAAAGATGCTCTCACAATTTCCAATCATGATCCTTCCATGCGCTGCTGAGGTTTATAAGTCCCTCCACTACTCTGAATCTGTCAGAATTCGGTTACTACCCCCTCCAATTGACGCCTTTGCCCCTGGATGCCCCTCGTTGGGCTTAAGTGTCACCACTCGCCCTCCTAATTGGGCTTTTCTCTTGTACACTTGTCCCCAAAAATTATTGAGCCCATCAGAATGTTAACCAGAAGATGATGAATCTTCAAAATGTCTCCAGAGGGAACACATTTGAAAAACAGTTTCCAAATAAACAAAATATTTTTAAGGGGTAGTGAGATAGACCAAAGATATTCCCAAAAACAATTCGGGCCTGTTTGGATATATCCTTAAAAGCTATTTTGGGAGACAAACCTAGGTTTTGAAGAAATTTTGCCAAACATTTCTAAAAGTTGAATAAGCTATTTTCAAAACCAAACCTAGGTTTGGGGTCCAAAACTTTGGTTTGAGGAAAAACTATCTTTTTCAGCTTTTGGGTCGAAAGTAGCCAACAGAGTTCTTATAGGATTTTCTAAAAAAGTCAATTAGGTCTTATATTCAGGACCGGAGGGAGTATAAAAAAGTAATATAAGTTAGTTATAAATTGATTTACATAATTTTTTACCTTAGACTAGTTTATTTTACGTATAAACTAATGTATAGTCTAAAAATATATCAAATATGTCATGATTTAATAGTCTATTTCGCAACCTTAACATCTAAAAAAAAAAGTTAATTAGGTCTTATATTTAGGATCGGAGGTAGTATTAAATACAATTTTAGCAATTAAATGACTACAAAGACTTTATTTAACCTCCAATTTGTTTTACCAATTAAAAATTTATTTACTGCCTTGATTGAATTTTTATATTTTTATTGTAATTTTTGATATTTTTACTAACAATGATAAAATTTGATCATTTAAATCATTGAAATAATTTTTTGGGAAAAATATCCTTTTTGGTAATTTGACATTCAAAAAGCTATTCTGCTGACACTTTATCTAAACACTCTCATTTTATCAAAAGTTATTTTTCAGAAAAGTTATTTTACTCAAAAGCTATTTTCAAAAAGCTATTATCCCATAAGCTATTCTCCATAAACTAATCCAAACAGGCCTTCATTCGGTGGTGTAGATCTGGTGGTGTAGATCTGAAAGGAAGAAATTGGAGAAAGCATTCCCTTGCTGAGTAGGTCCATAAAGGGCTGCTTTTCCAAATCAAGCCGCCTGACAAATTCATATAAGATGAAGGTGAAGACATAATCCTTTTATAAGTCTAAGGATAAGATAATGAACTTTATCAATATCTGATAAAGTTGGTGATCTAGATTGCATGGGCCACCATAATAAGTGGTTAGGAGGAATATCATCTGCATTCCCTACTTTCCATTCAGTGTTATCAAAAATAGTATCTGCACTTTCTAACAATCCTTTCCAAATCCAACAAGAGTTATATGGGGTTTTGATATGTTTTTTTATTTGATAAATCCACATAGTTACTTGTAGAGTAGATCCAATAAGAACTACTTGCTAAGTGAAATGATTCTCTAGACTCGTTTTGCTAAGAGAGTTGTTGACCTGTTTTGTTGGTCATATTCATAAACCACCTGCAGTCTTAGGCTTAAAAAGATGAGACCTATTAAATAGATGAATTTTCTTCTTTCCTACCTCCGATTCTTTCTAGAAAAAATCTAAGACATTTGCTGTCTATTTTGTTGAAAATATGACGCGTTACAGCACATAAATGTTCATATCTTACCAAACTAACTTTATCAAAATGAGCCTAGATGTAAGCTCTTTTGATTTGTTGGTATAAAGTGGAAACAAGAATTAGCACGGAAGGAACTTCCTTGAAAAATTGAAATCAGTTTCAATGCTTGTCACAAATATGAAAATGATCATTCAATAATCATAAAACACAAAATATTACATATTAACCATTATTATTATACACGTATAACTTTCCCTCTCAAGAAAGAACTCTGTATTCTAAACAGTAATATTATTCCATATTCAATTACTGGGAAAACTGTATAGATGCCAAGGTCGATGACCAAAATCTATATATTAAAAAGAAATATAAATACTTCTAGAGCCATCAACTCTCACTTTTTATGTCTGAGCTGCTCAGCTCAACCTCACTTTGTTTACATCTTTGTAAACAAGATTAAGGAGGGACTGAGATGTACTTGAAATAAGGATTGCCAAAATGCACCGTAATTCAATTGAAAGTATCGTGAAAATCAATTTTCCTTGAGCAGTGATATTTATCGTCCATTTAAACTAACGGATGTGGGAAACAGGGAACTCAACTCAGAAATTGATACAAGATTGGCATTTCATCTGAAGCGTTCAATAACCAGCCTATACCATCCAATCGTCAAATATGTGCATCAACATATTATTAGAGAAATTTCAAAATCTTTGAAGGAAATCTATCAGTAAAATACGATTCTCCTACAAAGTCTGTAAAAAGTTAAATATCAATTTCAGGTCGTCCCAACTTGAGAAAAAGGACAAATGTAACTACCAAAAATGGAACCAAATTTAAATCTGGGACCAATATCATCAGATTAATGCAGGTGAATGTCTTCAAATTCAAATGCAAATGCAAAACCTGAATGCTTAGGCAGGAATTTGATTAGATTCCCGCAATTTCATGGTCTTGGCATGCAGCCTCTCCATAAATGCTGGATTGGCCCTAAGTCTCTCCTTCACATATGAAGCCCGAGCATCATCTGCTAATTTGTTAGCTTTACCAGCCTCCTCAATAAGGGCATAAAGTGTCCTTAAGCAGTCTTTTCTGTTTTCTTCCCGATGTTCAAACCTTCAAAATAGGGAAAACAAGATTTTAGACATGATTATAGTTGGTAAGTTCATAAAGTGTATGGGCATAAAGTGTCATTCAATAATTGCATAGAGAGAAAATCACCTTTCGCTAGTTATGGTAAGTTCATCTTTCCCTGGATGGTAACGCTTTCCAACTAATTCCCTTAGTCGACGAAATTGGAATTTTGAAAGCCCAAGCTCCTTTACCGTAACAGCCAATTTCACTTTTCTGTTTTTTGGATGCCAAGCATCACCACCAGGTGCAAAGACTACCCGACTTTGCCACCGGAGGATTGGACCTTCACCCGGTGGGTCATCTAAGTCCTTTTTCTTGTCAGGTAAATCAGTTTTGTCAAACTGTGGAAGCTCCTCCGCTTCCATCATCTTCATGTATTCTGCGACCATTTCATCCTCAAACTTCTTAAACTGTTCATAAGCTTCCTCAGGTTCAAGCTCGCCTCTTTCACACATATCTCCTAAAGCATTGAATTTTTCTTCCACCTTCTTTTTTATTTCATCTAGAAAAGACATTGCACCCAAAACAAAAATCAGCAGATAATAAAATGCAGCTCACACAAACAAAGTTGAAATTGCAAACTAATTGTCAATCAAAACATGCAGAGAAGAATATCAGGAGCATGCCATACTAAGATTTTGAGGCGTGCAAACAGATTAAATTCAATCAAGATCAAAGCCATAATAATTACTCTACTGTTACATGATCTGTTTGGCCAAAAAACTCAAGCACCTTTAAATTAATGGTCTGAAAATCGCTCCTGTTGAGAAATATGGTTATTACACCAAGTATTACCCCAGATTCTCAAGAGGCATTTATCATTACCAAAGCACATAATATTAACAAAAGGAAATAGAATACACAAGAAACATGCCAATTTTTGAAAAACTATATACTTTAGCAGATGATTAATACTGAAGCCAAGCCAAGATGGTAACTTTTTCTAATCATTCATCATTTTCATAATCGTGATCTACAGTATGATATGATAACACACATACACATCATCTTTCAAGGGCATAGAAATGAAGTTTCATGACACCGAAACAAAGGCATGCCTAAACTCACAAGGTTTTACTCAAAGTCAAACTCTTGAAAAAGAGTCGTAATGTCTAAACACAAGAACCATTTGCAACTTAGGCTGCATGACTGAATAACAATATAGCATCCTCATTCAGTCAATAGTAATATTTGTAGTTCAAATCATAGAAACAGATAAAGAAATCTTCCAAATAGAATCTCATAATCCCCATTCATAAATCATGTTTGATGCCATCCAATATTACTAGTGGAAAGCGAAAACAATGGGCCAAGAATTTCACGACAAAAGAAATCATGAAAGAAAGTAAAGGGTCCAGTCAAAGAACAATGTTATACCTGGAAGGAGTTTATCCCAGCTAAGCATATCTTCCAGAATCTCCTCACACTGTTTCGTGTCCATAAGTGCTCCATGCTTCACCCCATCCTCAACAAGCTCAGCCCACTTCTTGTCATCCATGTTGAAGTACTTGTCTTTCGCCATCCTCTTCATAACAATATCCCTCGCGTTATATAAATCATCGATCTCATCATCGGTGTCATGAAGCTCCTCAAAGTCTGATTCGAATTCCTGGTCCTTAACATCGTCAATCGGCTGCATTTGGAGTTCATCCATCAACTCATCATCCGTCTCCTCATGCTCGTCCACCAACTTCCTCCGCAAAATCGACTCGAAAATCGTCGGAAGCGCATCCTCATCACCCCCAAAGTACTTCTCAATCTGTGCTTTAAGATCTAAAAGAAAAATATCCTTCAATATTTTGTCGGACACAATCAAATCACACTACTTCAAATAGGCTATGATTAAAATTAAACATTGGGACACAGCACATAAAACTTCATTCCACAGCCATAATGTCCATAGAAAAATTCAGCTAAACTAATATAAATCAATTCACCATATTACACATCTAAAGCATTTCCAGTACAAAAAGACCAATCTAATTCCTGCTGATTCAGATTAGGTTTTAAAGGAAACTAGGGAGTAACAAGTGAAAGATTGTGGTTACCTTTGTTATTGACATCATGAACATCGGCGAGGACGTCTTTTTTGACGGTAGGCGCTACAGAGGTTTCAGTAGAAGGGTTGGGGTTTTCATCGGAATCACCACCGCCGGAGAAGAATCGAAGGAGGGAGGGAGTGGAAGAGGAATTAGGGTTCGGGCGGTGGAGAAGAGTGAGAGTGCGTGTGTAGAGAGAGACATTGTTCAGGAGTCTCCGTCTCATTTCTCTCTCTCGCTTCCTCTCCCTAGGGTTTAAGCGTTTGTCTGATTATGAGAATTCTCAAGTGTCTTCATCTTCCACCCATGGTGTTTCCACCTTCTTTCTTTCTACTTTATTACTCCAAAAAAACTGAAATTAAAATAAAATTGTAGTCCATTTTAGACAATTGAAAAATAAAAGGACAAAAATAGGTCACAAATTTGTAAAAGTATTAAAGAGATTGTTCTCTATTTGTGATAATTGTAACACCTATATGCATCAACACAATTAGTTTTAATCATTGTTATACACTTATTAATCAATACAACCAGCTTTATTAATCATCATGCAATCTATAATCTTCCTTCCATTTCCTATACCTATTCGGCCAATGCAGTAACAATCATAACAAAATTAAGAAATACTATCAAAACAGAACTTTCTTCACTACATTTTCAAGTGGATAAGTCAGCAAACTTCCAAGGAACCCTACAAACCCATTCATCTATATCAGCATAAAGTGCAACAAGCATGCAATTCCTCATGCAAAAATATTCACTACCAATATACATATGCTCCAGCAGTAATCTAAACAAAGGAAAACTCATTTCACAGTAACTAGGTATTTTCCCACAATTACAGAACTTTCAATCCTACCAACTAAATCTTAATACAATCATCCTCTACTCTTCATTGTACCTTATCAAGACAAGGCAAGAAAAGAGAATATTCAATCTATTACAGTTTTCATATTGAACCAAACGGCCCATATGCCTAGTCTATTGTGTTTGAAGTACCATGTAATCATTCTTTAGTCATTTTTCATACACCTCATTCAAACCAAACAGTGTAGTTAGAAAAGAGAACAAATTATAAACACTTCTCATCAACTAACTCCTTCCTTCATTACCTATTTATACACTAATGAAACAGTAACATTTTGGAAAAACACATTAATTAAGACTTTCAAACACAGAACGCCCAAAACCTAAATGGACTCTCTCTTAAAACTCGCCTCAGTGGAATATATAATAAAGGGTAGAACTAAGTAGAGGAGAGTTACCTGAAGCTAGTTTTGGCTTTGCATGTGAGTTCCCCGCCGTCCTCCGCCTCAGATCGCCGGCCGCCGCCGCCGCTAGGAAGTGAGGATAATGAAGAGAGCGAAAGAGAGAGAAGATGAAGGAAGAGAAAATCAACAGAGCCACAAAAACACTTTGTATTCTCTTAATGTAGTCCCTAAACTATAGTAATTTACAACCTAGTCCTTTAATTTAAAAACACTTCCTAAATAAATTGATTTCCTTTCCCCGTATATTTTTGTTCAAGTATATAGGGAAAATGATAAATAAATACTTCTGATTGTTCATAAGGATAAATAAGGAAATTAAACTTTCAAAAGGACAAGTAAGGAACTCACATTTCCATTAACAACTAGAACATATCAATTAACAATTGCTTAAGTCTTTAATTGTTCTTTTGGAAATGTAAGTTCCTTGTCCTTTTGAAAGTTTGATTTTCTTATTTGTCCTTTTGGACAATTGGAACATCACACAAATTTTGTAAGATTCCAAAACTACATTTAATCTTATAGATTTATTTGTAATACTTTTAAGTTTATAAATGAATTAATACTTAGCCTAGAGGTGGGAATAGCCTATTCCGTTCAGCCTATAATTGGTGTGGCATGTGTCATTGAAAGGAGGTTTTAGAGACCATTTTTCAAGCCTAAGTCTGACTGTTGGCGTATTAGATTGGTCTAACTTTAGTAGTTAAGAGACTTGATAAATTAATCATACTACAATAATAGGTTCATAGAGGTGAATGGTGAATGAGAAAATAGAAACACTAGAAGATAGAATATCATCGTAATCTTATATTAAGAATTAGTATCAAATAACAACAACTTATTATAATAATAATTTCTTATTTAAATAAATATTATATAACTTCTTAATAAGCCAGATTGATAGTCTCTTAATTTTCAAGCTTGAGTCTGACTTGTGGAGCAAAAAAGGACAAAATAAAAGATTTTGGTTTGTGCTTGGCTTGGATATAAAGAGGACAGCTCAAGGCCTTAACGGTCCAGACCATAGGCTCTTGATAGTCGATCTGAGCTATTCCAACCTCTACTCATTTATGTCATATAAAAGAGTTAGGGTTGTGATACAACTTGAGATGATAAAATTTTGGGAAGATGACAGAAAAATGCCACTTGAATTTCATTTGGACAAAATGGTGTCTCCAATTGCAACTTGGACAAATAAGGGTACAACTTGGACAAATAAGGGTCAGTCCCCTATTTGTCCAAATGAAATTTAAGCCAAATGACAAAACAGCCCTTCCCTTACATAAAACAAAACCAAGCCTACCCCTTTCATAAAACATATTCTTCTTCTCCTTTTCTTCTTGCTTGGCCGAGACAACCAAGCTTCATCTTCTTCTTGTTGCTTGCCAAGTTGAAGCTTGGAAGGGGAAAAAGGTGGGATCTTTGGGTATTATTGTGATCAAGATAACATACTTAAACACAAGTTGGAAGCTTTTCTGCATTCTTTGCGTGTCAGAGGGAGAGATGAAGCCATTTTAGCTAAGGTGAAGCTTGTGAAGGAGAAAAATGTAGGAACTTTACATATTATTTTGATCAAGATGGTATTATCTCTTTAAGTATGAGGTAAAAAAATATACTTTGGTTCATTATTTTGTTGGGTCTTCTTCAATGTTGATAAATAATTTCAAGTTTGCTTTATTCCTGATCATGGGTTAAAGAGTGATGATAATATAAATTTGGATAGTTGATTTATGTGAATAATATAGATAAAAATTATATATTTCTTTTAGTTTGAACTCCTTTGGATGATGATAGAATGAGATGGGCGATTTAAGGGAGTAGGAATGGTCTCTGTTGTATGGGAAAGATGATGATTGTGTTGCTTTCGTCATTTGATAGTTGAGTTCCCGCTGAGAATGTATCACAGAAGGTGGACTCGAATTTGGTAGTAAATAACGTTAACGGAAGTAGTGAATCGTGATTCTGGAGTAGTTACCAGAATATGCCACCCATTATAGTTAATAGTGATACTTGGATAGTTAATACATGTACCATAGTAGTTAACAAAACATATGTCTCTATTGGATCATAATTGAAGCTGCAGAAATATAAGTGTATAAGAACACACATTTTGATTAATCTTTGATTGTTCTTGTGTAGGTTAGCATGTAGGATGACACTAGGGGTGTCCGAACACGGGAACGGGAGCGGGAATTGGCATTTCCGTTCCAATTCCCGGATAGGGGCGGGAATGCCTCCCCTTTCCCGTTCCCTTTCCCCTTCCCGCCGGGAACGGGATTTCCCGGGAACGGGAATTCCAGGGAACCGGAGCAGGATTTCCCAATTATATAATTAGTTCACTTCGGTGCTCCAGATTGAACCAGAGGAAGTTGAACAGGAGGGATTGATATTGACTCCTTTACTGCAAGCATAATTTATACTAAATTGTTGCTCCAGATTGAATGAAGGAGGTTAAAGTAAATTGTTCCATACTTGGTGAATAAAACTTCACATAAAGTTTAAGTAAATCTTCGCAATAGACCAGATAAAATAAGACCTATATATACTCTTTAAGATTAATCTTGTTCTAAACTTGAACGAAAAATCATCAAAAGTTAAAAACTACATATTGAACACACAATTAACCTTCTTCATCTCAGTAAGTATCCAATTTCTAATTTAATAGTATAAAAAAAGTAGTATTACCCCGGGAACGGGAATGAAAGACAGGAATCAAGGAGCCTTTCCCGAATCCCGTCCCGTTCCCAGAGAATTCCCCTTCCCGCCCCTCCGGGAATTCCTCCACTTTGTCTGAGACGGGAAATTCCCTTTCCCATTTGCCCGGGAACGGGATGTGATGGACAGCCCTAGATGGCACATTCAAAATCACTCATGTGTTGTTTTCATGTTGGGGGACATTTTGAAAAGAATGTTGAAGGTGGAGATAAATAATGTTGTGGCAATACCACAGCAAGGGGTTACATTTGAAGAATTGAAGGGTTTGGTAGGGGAATGGTTCAACATAGATAGGATGGTATGTGAGAAGAAATATTCGGTGAAGTTTGATGAAAAAGTGTTAGTGGACCTGATCAATGGTGATGAACTGGAAAATTTGTTTCGATATAATGAAAATTTTGCAGAAACCTGGACACACTAGGAGGAGCTGCCCGAATCCAAACCCAAGATAAAGCAAGGCGTCACAATGGAGCAATGACTTTTTGAAGGTTGTTAATTTGTATTATGTGGATAGGAGCATACCCTTATATTTTTTTGAACAAGGGTCAATATATATGCTCCTTATCCCTTTTTGTAAGTAATGTAAAGTGAAAGCATTATGCTTGAAGGTAGTCATGACAAGAAAACATTAGGAGGCTTGAAGAATCCTAATGTTCACTTGTCAAGAAAAATGTTATTATGTTCGTGACATATATATGTAATGTATTGAAGTTGTGTGAATGTCATATCAAGTTCTTAATGTTGATAACCACTATATGATGTCATACCTTATTTTTTATTGTTGTTGATAATTACTGTTGTTACACTAACAGGTTTGTTAATCGGGTATTAAAATGGTTGCAAGCAGCATGGGAAAACGTGGCAGTTAATTGCGATACTTTGGTAGTAAATAGCGATATGCAGGGTAGTGAATTGCGATTCTTGGGCAGTGAATAACACTTTTGTTTTTCAGGCAAGTAGTTAATCAAAGGGGCACCCTTGGGAAAACGTGACAGTTAATTGCGATACTTTGGTAGTAAATAGCGATATGAAGGGTAGTGAATTGCAATTCTTGGGCAGTGAATAACTCTTTTGTTTTTCAGGCAAGTAGTTAATCAAACGGGCACCCTTGGGAAAACGTGGCAGTTAATTCCGATACTTTGATAGTAAATGGCGATATGCACGGAAGTGAATTGCGATTCTTGGGCAATGAATAACCCTTTTGTCTTTCAGGCAAGTAGTTAATCAAAGGGGCACCCTTGGAAAAACGTTGCAGTTGATTGCGATACTTTGGTAGTAAATGGCAATATGCAGAGTAGTGAATTGCGATTCTTGGGCAGTAAATAACGCTTTTGTGATTCAGGCAACTAGTTAATAAATGGTGGTAACCAAGGAAAAACATGACAGTTAATTGCGATACTTTGGTAGTAAATAGCGATATGCAGGATAGTGAATTGCGATTCTTGGGTAGTGGTTAATTGATATAACTACAATGGTTAATTGATATAAAAGAGTGGTTAATTGATATACTACAATGGTTAACAAGTTTTACAAAAACAAGCATATGTACTCATAACTCTCAAGTCAAGATAATACCACATATCACAATTTTTTTATATTACATTGGTTTACATAAGTGAGACCTTTCAAAACGCTTGACATCAAAAGTGAGAACCAAATATATTGTAACAACTCTAATCAGCTCCTTGTTTCTTTTGCCTCTTATATGTCTTCATTCTTGAGTCAACATTCTTCGCTTTTGAGACATCTTCAATGTTCAGCCACAACACCACATGAACTCCAGGATCAATCACAAATCATTTGAATTTAATTAACCAATGTCAGACCTTCTTGCAATTAATTACAAATCACAACCATGCTCTTTTGATTAACTATCCTTTTCATATCTCCACCTGCAATCAATATGGCAACATGCCAGACAATCAATTTCTACCACGCTATTGCATAAGGCAAAATGGGAAAGACTCCCAAAGAATCTGAATATAGCACTTCACATAAAAAATCAAAGAAATAAAAACTCTACATGACAACATTTGAAGATAAATGACAGCGGCACATAATCATTAAAATAAACTGTTGAAAGCCAAGTATAACTAAGATTGCACTTTTTGAAACTAAAAAATGAGAGCATATTTCTGTATGAATCTATATAAAATATGCATTCAAACAAACAAATTATGATCTTCATATTTATCAAGTTGGAAGAAAACGACTTTTAGTCCCTAAAAATGAAAGACGTTTAGTCAACTTTTTTCTGTAGCATGGGTTTCACAGAGCAATACTTGGCATATATGGTGTGCTAGGAGGACGTTCCAAGCAAGTTTTGTTTGGCGCATTGTCCAGTGGGCATTAACCAAAATGAAGTGAAGCCACAGTTCAAAGAAACATGAAATGGAACAATTCACGGCATGAAACCTCAGGCCTGATCATGTGGAATAATATATGCTAATATAGACTACAAATTGAGATCAAAGCAAGCATAGAAAAGTGAGGAAGAAAACAAAAATGAGAAGGAATAACATTTGAAGATGATAAAGGAGAGAATCTGCCAACCTATAGGCTTCCCCAAAGGATGAATGGATGAATGGATGAAACCTTAGAAGCCATATGATTAGAAAGTGTTACAAGGCAATCCACCCAAAATATGAACCAAATCAGAGAAAATGCCAATGCCAACCCCAACATTAGCCATAACTCAAAACTCACATTCAGTCAGCATATGCACCAAAGCTAAAATGCATTTCAGTTCAAATTAGTTAGAGGAGCATCACTTCACAATAACAATTCAAATAAAAGAGAAAAAGGTCATATATATCAAGACCCCCAGGGCATTACAAACAAAACCACTTCAGTCACATAAAAGATTAAGGATACAACTACCTAGTCCACTAGTCAACAATATTCCCAAATACTCACATCCACTAATCAAGATAGGGAAACATATAGTCAATTTTCAGTTCAAAAAAAACATATAGTCAATTCTAACAACCCAAAATCCATCCATAAATAAAAATCAGTGGTTGACATTAAAAACACCAAGAAAAACTACACAATAATCAAGAAACTTATCATGTTCCTGCTCAGTCCAGCTATCCCTAGACTTAGTAATGGTATGCGCACTAATTGATATATGATTATCCAAATACCCAAGCACCCATTTTGTTTTGAAAATCAACCCATAAACCGAAGTTGCTGTCACTTGAATAATTAGCCTTAAACCCACTCAGCTTACTCAGAATCACAGCAAACAAGTAAAATGGAACGAAAAAGAGAAAGATGAGAGGAAATCAAGCATACCTTTTTTTCTCAGGTTAAATTCAATGATGGAGAAGAAGAAGAGTTCGAAAGTTTCCTTTATGAGTTAAGTGGTGAAGAATGAAGAAGACGGGGGAGTTGGGGTGGCTGAGAAAGGGGAACAAAATGAGTGGGTTTCGTTTAGGTAAGAAGAACGAATTTGGGTAAGGAGAGCAGGAAGAAGAATTTGGGTTTTGTATTTTGTGTTTGGTTGAAGAAGAATGGGAAGCCTTCCATAGTGTGTTTGATGTGTTTTTCCATTAAGGAGATAAAGGGAATTTGGTTTCAATTTCATTTGGACAAATAGGGGAGTGACCCTTATTTGTCCAAGTTGCAATTGGAGACCCTTATTTGTCCAAATGAAATTCAAGTGGCATTTTTCTGTCATTTTCCCTTAGTACTAGGATAATGAAATAAAATTTTTAGATTGGGCTATAACCATTAATGCTATTAGCAATTAATTAATCGATTTAGGAGAATGTAGACTCATAATGGCAACAACCTCACTATCTCCAAATACATCTTTTATTTAAAACTCAACTTTTGAGCGATATATTCGCCCTTCTTATAAAGCCAACTTTTAGATTTTACCATTAATAGTTGGTTGAGCTAGTAAGTAAGCTCACCCGTGTAAGGATGAGAAAGTGTATTCAAATTTGAGATGCATCCTCCTTAGTAGAAGAAACAACCTTGTTTATGTGGGCAGTACTCTTACCCATCGAGTTCGCAAGAGTGAATTGTCAATAGGCGCCGGATTATCGACAATCATTAACCTAAAAAAAACTCTCAAATTTGTTTTTACCTTTGAAAACTCTTAGATTTAGTATCTAGTAAAATAATTGCTTTTAAGAAATCATAACTTTAAAATGTTATATCTAGATCGTCTAAATTCAATAAGAATTATTTTTTATGGAAGGCTCACTTCTCATCTTTTCAATGAGCATTGAAAGTGATTGTCGGAGGTCATTCTTTAGTGGATTCATTCCAAACATTTTGTAAAAGGGCCTATAATTTTTACGACGAGTACTATATTCCCCATTCGTAAAAATGAGTGAATGAAGTTATTGTGACTTTATTTTTCCAAAAACATTTCGGCAAAAAAAAAACATTTCTTTTCCTCTTGTTGCAATTTTAAGGGATTAAAGAATAGCAAGACAAATTAGTTCTTATTTGTATTATTTTAAAGGAAGAATTATTTTTTATTATGCAGAGCACTCAACTGAAATAAGATACCAGACAAGTTTTTTTTTTCAAAAGCAAGAATTGATTTTGGAAATGAAAAATCAAACAAGATCAATATATATGACTAATATCCATTGTTTTCCCCCAAATATTTGCCATGTTTTTGTATTGTAAATAGTCATATCTCTCATGTATTTATTAGAAGAAAAAATTTGGTTTTATAAGAGGAAACATAATATTTTAATCAAATCGAAGGAATATAAATATTATAAAAAAGATGAAACTCCAACAATATTCAATAATACATTGATTTCTGATAAAAAAAATAATACATTGATTGACCAAAATTAGTCTCCATACTTGACTAATACATCGGATCTAGATGAACCACTAAAATAATAGTTATTTGATTTGTATCTCATGCCATTTGCAATATCTCTTCTTTTATAACCTCTGCCACACTCCTCTATAACTCATTTGATCCATACGGTACTTCAACTTTCACTTATGTGATTTCACTGATTTGTTAAAATCGTGAATATCAGTATCAGAATTAGAATTTATGTCTTTTATTCCTCTCTATCCACCCTCACCTTCATTGCTAATTTATTTTTTCAAAACAAAAAATCACTTGCACCCATGCACATTTCTTTTTAATCAACCAATAGAATAATGGCATTTTCAAAAAGATCACTAGTAGTAGTGGGCACTCATCTACTTTAAACCATCCAGATTCAATTTGGATGGTTTAGATTTAATATTTTTCAATTTATGATTTTCAAACAAATAATATTATTCTGAAAAAAATGTTCTTTAGATATTATATTTATTTTAGATTTTTATCTTGTAGAATAATTGTTTTTAAAAATCATTAACTTCATAATGTTAAATATGGATCGTTAAGCTTCAAACAAGATTTTCTTATAATAAAAAGTCATAAGTCTCATGTATTTATTAGAGGAAGTGTGTGTGACTGATATCCTTTGTTCTCCCCCAAATATTTAAGACATTTTCTTATAATAAAAAGTCATAAATCTCATGTTTTTATTAGAAAAAAGATTTTTATTTGGTTTTTCATAAGTGGAAACAAAAGATTTTAATCAGATCAATAGAATACCAAATATTATAAGAAGGAGAATCCTCTAGCAATATTTGGTATTCCATCGACTGACCAAAATCAGTCTCCATACTTAACTAATTCATTGGATTTGGATGAACCACCAAAAGTAGTTATGTGATTTGTATCTCATGTCATTCCTCCTCTTTTATAACATCTGTCACACTTCTTTATAACTTATTTGACCGATATGGGACTTCAGCTCTTACTTACATCTTACGGTGTGATTTCACTTATTTGTTAAAATCACGAATATTGGTATTAGAATTAAAATTGATGTCTTCTATTTCTCTATACCCAATTATCCACCCTCACCCTCTCATCACTCCTAATTTATTTTTCCATAACACAACAATCACGTACTTGCCAAATAATCAATTGATCCAACAATAACATATCCTTTGGCATTTTTAAGCATTGATCAACTAAATTCGTGCTACAATGGAACACATTAAAATATGAATGATATATTATCCGTGGCAGTTTTAAAGGTAAGAAGAAGGATGAAATTCGTTATAAGATACTCACCTTTTGAGCACAAACTAGTTCAAATGCATAACAAGGCTTACGCACAAATGACAAAGAAATAGTGGAGTACCCATTTCGTATATATGTTTCTTCTAGACTTTTAGGGACTTACTATCTCATATCTTGCGGCTTGTAATAGATCAATCTACCGCAACAGGTTTTTGCATAATCGTATGTTGTTTCCTTCATCTGTTTATCCATAGTATTTCATTCCTTCAATCTCAAGGAAAAGGATCAAATCGTGTGGGAGTGAGAGTTGGAAGAAGATTCCTTGTAATATGAAATTGAAGATTCCCTTTAACGCTCCTTCCTCCTCTTCAATTGGATAGCCGTCCAAAATTTGGGAAAATCGATTTTCATTATTCTCTTTAAGCCACTAAAGTTCAAAAGATAATTATGAAGATAGTAATTATGCAACTGGTGTCGGATTAAACAGTTTTAAGGATTTTATGCAACTAAAGATCAACATCTCTTTCAAGCCACTTAAGTTATCACATAATCAGTCTCATTTGAGAAAAAAACAAAGTAATGTGATGAAGGCTATATATAACATATTTTAAGAAAATTAGAGAATAATGCCCTCTCAAACTTTTATCGTTGAAAAGAAGTTAATAATTTTTTGGGGAAAATTAATTTGAGGTCCCCCACAAGGGACTTAATACTAGAAAAGTCCCAAAAGTTGAAATAATTAATGTATGGTCCCAAGGGACCTCACTTTAATATATTTGAAAATTGAAAAGACACTTTTGTCCCTGACAATTTAATGGGCAGCCGTGACAACTCGATGGACATAACCTGACAACTGAATGTGCAAATGTGACAACTTGTTGGGCATGTGCGTTAAGTTAATGGCCCAAACTCTCTTAACTTAATGGGAAAAACCTGACAACTTAATAGGCAGCCGTGACAACTCGATGGGCATAACTTGACAACTGAATGGGCAAATGTGACAACTTGTTGGGCATGTGCTTTAAGTTAATTGCCCAAACTCTTAAGTTAATGGGAAAAACCTGACAACTTAATGGGCAGTCGTGACAACTCGATGGGCATAACTTGACAACTGAACGGGCAAATGTGACAACTTGTTGGACATGTGCTTTAAGTTAATTGTCCAAACTGTCTTAAGTTAATGGGAAAAACCTGACAACTTAATGGGCAACCGTGACAACTCGATGGACATAACTTGACAACTGAATAGACAAATGTGACAACTTGTTGGGCATGTGCTTTAAGTTAATTGCCCAAACTCTCTTAAGTTAATGGGGAAAACCTGACAACTTAATGGGCAACCGTGACAACTCGATGGGCATAACTTGACAACTGAATGGGCAAATGTGACAATGTGTTGGGCATGTGCTTTAAGTTAATTGCCCAAACTCTTAAGTTAATGGGCAAAACCTGACAACTTAATGGGCAGCCGTGACAACACGATGGACATAACTTGACAACTGAATGGGAAAATGTGACAACTTGTTGGGCAAAAGTGTCTTTTCAATTTTCAAGTATATTAAAGTGAGGTCCCTTGGGACCCTACATTGATTATTTCAACTTTTGGGACTTTTCTAGTATTAAGTCCCTTGTGGGGGACCTCAATTAATTTTCCCAAGGAATATGGAAAAAAAATCAACATTCTGTAAATTTTGTGCTGGTGCTATGATTTTGGTCCTCCTCTTGGATACAATTATTCTGTTAAAAAAAATAAGCAAAATTACAGAGTTAACATTTCTAAAATTTAAAGATTTAATTTATAGAGGGAAAAACAGAAGCTATCAAATTTAAATTAAGAGATGCATGTAGCAGCAAAATGCTTGTCCCTGAAATTTGAGCCTTTAAGTATAGATCATTCAGCTCAATGCACAGAATTGAAGAGAGAAAATTCATAACCTTTACTTAATGTATAAAAGACATCTTCAAAGATGTAATTTCCTCCTAGTTATTGAACCAATGACCACACAAGTGGTTGAATTGAAGACCTGATAATTTAGCACAAAACACATATATATATGTCCTCTCTATCTATCAAATTCATGATCTACCTCTCAAGTGTTCATTATAAACTAGTTTGATCCTATTCTTTATCAGTCCCATACATCTCATCCTCATCAAGATCAAACTCTGAATCCTCACTATGACCTTCATCATCACCTGACTCTCTTCCCTCTTCATCTGACTCAGTTCCCTCCCCCAAAAGCTCTTTCTTCAATTCTTTGTGAGCTTCTTCAGGCTTCCCTGCCAACATTCTGGATAATATCCCCTCAAAGATATCAGGTATAGCTTCTGTATCACCCTCCTCAAGCTTCGATATTCGCTTCTTCAACTCTAAAATCATAAGAACAAACCAAAACAAATTGTACCAAAATCAAAATATATGCATGATGAAACATTGATAACAAAAATCAGTGAAGTCAGAGGAGGCATTTCATCAAACATCTTGAGTGCAGCCATACAAAGTACACATCAAATATTGTATTACACAAAATGAATGGGAGTTAAAAAAGAGACAAGCTTTAAGTTAGGTGTAAAGATTGAATCTTAAGTGGCTACCTTCGTTGGTGATTACATCTTGGGCATGAGAGGGGTCATTTGTGTTGTGGGGTTGATTGAGTTTGAGTTTATTTGATAAATTATTGGTGGAAAAGAAAAATTTGGGTAGGGAGAGTGGAAGAACATGAACAACATTTTGGTTGATCCGATGAAGAAACAGATTGCGTGAGCAAAAGGAGAGATTTCTGAAAGCAGTTCTATACATTGTGATTGTGGGCGTGCACGGTGGGTCACTGCTACTAAGCAAAGGATTAATATTAAATACTTTCTCGAGTCCTAAATATAACATCTATTTGAAAGAATGAGTTTCGTGCTAAATACAAGACTTATTTTTATCTTTTATCAATTTTTTCCCAAAATATCCTTACTTATGTCCCCTAATAATAGACAAGAAAAGAGGGCTGATAGAGTCAATGTCCCTAATGGTAGACAAGAGGAGAGTGAGCGTGAAGTCAATACTCTCTAATGGTACACAAGATGAGAGGGAAGGTAGAGTCAATGCTCCTTAATGGAGACAAGAGGAGATGGAGAGTAGAGTCCATGTTCCCTAATACTCCCTCCGTTCCTAAGTATAAGATCACTTTAGGGATGAGAGTTTGTTCTTAAATATAAGATCACTTTCAAATTTTACTCAACTTTTTCCCAAATTACCTCTATACTCCCTTCACCCAAAAGATAGTGCTTTGAAGGCGAGAGAATATTTTTAAAACTTAGGTGAGGGGTATTTTGGAAATTTCATATAATCCTAACTCATTGGAATGCCTTCCTTAATCTCTCAAAATTTGCTTAAGTGATCTTATATTTAGGAACGGAGGGAGAAGTAAACAAGAAGAAAGGGAGTGTGGATGTGAAGGTGACTAGTTAGGGTATATTGGTAATATCATGTCATTTTAATTAAGTTAACTAACATTCTTAATCTAATCAAATTAGGCAAATAGGTCTTATATTTAGGACATGGGGGAGTATTAAATACTCCCTCCAGTCCCTAATATGAGAGCCAAAATTTGAATAATTTTGTTTCCTAATATAAGAGTTTATCCCACATTTTCTTCTCATTTAATGCGTTTTTTCCTATTTTATTGCTATCTCCCTTTCATATTTATTAATACTTATGTATTTCTCTCTTAAGAGTATTATAATAAATATGGACAATATTGGAAAACAAACACTAAGTCCACACACCCAACTAACATACACATGTTTTTTTAACAAGAGTTTTTTTGGTGGCTAGCTCTTATATTAGGATATGTAAAATATTAAATAAATAAATATTATATGTTAGGGAAAAAACAAATAAATCCTTCTGAATATGTAAAAAAATTACAATCACTAAATTTCCAAAAGGATATTTAAGGTCACAGCACAGCACACGGTCACTAAATTAACATCTACAACATTCTCATTAATCACATGCATATTTAACAACTACATCATCCACAATTAAAAACTAGAACGTGACAATTAAATACTAGAGTATTGTTAATTTAGTATTTGTGACTTTGATTGTTCTTTTGGAAATTTAGTGACATTTATTGTCTTTCTACATATTCGTAGAACTTTATTTGTCTTTTTCCCTAAATATTAGTATTATACTACAAGAAACGGACTAATCTTTGCAAATGCGGATATAATGAAATAAAAATTATTTTGCTCAGAAGAAATAAAAAATTATTCAAATACCGAAATTTCGTTAATTTTCTCAAACCTACTACTATAACAGATTTGTGATCCAATTTTGTAAAAATTAGACCCACGTTGAGTGTGTCAATAAACTTCCCATATTTATAACATTTTTTATTTCTTTTTTTTTTTTGGGTGAAATATATCATTGTAATAATGTATTTGCATCTTACAAATGATTATAGTGTCTCGTATACCTTACTTAATTAATTATATGTTACTAAATAAACACATTTAATTTACCCTTAAATATATAAGATGGGGTGACTTTTTCAAAGAGATTCCTTTTGGGTCAAGGTTGTGAGAGACAAATACAAATGTGTAACAGATCTCATCCTAAAACTGATTCTGCAAGGTATGGGTTTAATGTTTGGCTGGGGATAAAGAAGGTTTGGGATAAGGTAGAAGAAGGGATGGAGATAAAAGCTAACACAAATTCTGTTAGATGGAAGTGGGCCACTAATGGTTCTTTCACTGTTAAGTCGGCCTATGAAGTTCTTACAGGAGGCAATGATATAGGAGGGTAGAGATATGAAAATTTATGGAAGATTCAAGTCCCCCAAAGATGCAAAACTCTTGTATGGCCGTGGGTCTTTACTCACAATTACTCCCTCCTTTCCTAAATATAAGAGCACTTTGATTTTTTTGGAGAATCCTAAGAAAGCAAAATGAACAATTTAATCATAACATATTTTAAATATTATTAGATCATATGTAAGTTCATAAGTCAAATAAACTAGTTTAGTGAAAAAATTTGGGAAAATCAATTTTTAATTACCATATTTTGCTTTCTTAGGATTCTCCAAAAAAGTCAAAGTGCTCTTATATTTAGGAATGGAGGGAGTAATTCTAGAGTAATGTGTGGCTTAGGGACAGATGCGAGTTGTGGTGTGTGTGGGCATGAAGTGGAAGATTTGAATCACATATTTAGAGATTGTAATCCAGCAAAATCTCTATGGCAACGTCTTGATCATCAGCATAACTGGAATAGAGGTAATTCCATGAACTTTCATGAATGGTTGTGGTATAATCTGAGAAGTAATAATAGTGCTGAAATGAACTGGGCAAAGACTTTTGTGATAGCTTGCTGGTGGCTATGGCGACGTCGGAATCTATATATTTTTGAGAATCAGAATGTTCATGTTGAATTCATGATAGTTAGAATCTTGGCTATGGCGGATTCTTCTTCCTTTTCCTGCAAAACTCTAGCTGGCACTAATATTTTGGGAGTGAGTAAATTGATTAACCATGATCGTTGGAAACCACCAAAGCGAGAATGGTTTAAAGTTAATGTCGATGGGGCTCACTCTTTTTACAGTAAAGCCACAGCATGTGGTGGACTTATTCGTGATGAGGATGGTAAATTTATCATTGGATTTATGGATAGACTTGCAGAAGGAGATGCTGCTTTAGCAGAACTATGGGCAATTCTCATGGGACTAAAGATGGCATGGAATACTGGTTGTAGAAAAGTCATTTTGGAATCTGATTCTAAAGAAGCAATTGATCTCTTGAAGGATCCGGATGAAACTCACAGAGATTTTGAAGTGATTAAGCAGACTCAACTTTTATATATAATAGTGAATGGGAGATTCGCATATCTCACATTAGCAGGAACATTAATATGGCTGTAGACTTCTTAACTAAACGTGGACTTAGTGAACGACAAGGACTTCATATGGTTCATCATGTCGTGCCAGATCTAGAGGATTTGATCAACATGGATTGTAATGGGATAACACCCATAGGAATTTAGTGAGACATTTCTTCTGTATCAAAAAAATAAATAAATAAAGCGGACGTATTATGTTTATTATTTTTCTATAAAGTTATTTATCTACTTATAAATTTATAATCTAATGGCATCTAATATATTTTACAATTGAGTAGTTTATTTTACTTTCTGAATATCCAAAAACTAAATCAACTTGATGTCATATTAAGAATAAGATGGTACCATTTATCATAATTTTTCAAGTATATTATTAAGTAATATAGACTCTAGCAATTAATGAAAATAATATATCCTTACACACCAAAGCAAGAGATATAATAAATTCCGTAGCAATAAAAAAATACAAAATATTAGCTAACAACACAAAAGAAGGAAAAGTAAGAAGATGGAACTAGCTATCACAAGTATAAGTCAGAATTGTTCTGATCATCTTCTGAAATTGTTCTCGATTGCACAGAGGGTCAAATGATCCTATCATCACACGCACACACCTTTATAAATATATTATATGCCATTGAATTATAAATTTATAAGTAAGATAATTTTTTTAAAAATGATAATAAACATAAGGAGTCAAAATGATTTATTTTGCAACAATAATCTCTTCAACAAAGTCACTCGATCTTATAATTCTACATGTATAGATATATAAGCTTTAACAATCTAATTTGCCACTAAATTAGCTTCCCTAAAAATCTAAAATACAAGAGTGATTCCAAAATTCTAATTCTCAAGGATAGCCTCATTTCTCCATTCAGGTGATTTTTAAAACAAGTACATTGTGTTGCATGCATTGTCATTTTGGATGTCGTAACCAAAACAATTATGAATAAGATTACATTTCTCGTGGGAGTTCTATCTAACAGTGTTCTTGCATCTTTCAACTCACCACATGTCAATGAGAGAGGAAGGAACAAAAAGGTCCGGTTTTAGCCAAAGAAAAAGCTTGTTGAATGTTGATGGAACAAATTCCCCCTTTAGTTTTATATCACCAAACCAAAAAACTCAATCATTGGACAGATGGGAGGAGAGGTAGTTAATCAAAGAAGGACCCAATTAAGAATTTGGGTAACCTTGCTATCTTCTAAAAGGGCTTTCTCAAAATTAAGTCTATAAAATTACAATACATATGGCATGAAAAATTAATTATTCTGAAGGTAGTTAAATTTATGTCCAATTATTAATCAAAAGTATAGCTGCAAAACCTTCATCCTCATAAAATGTTTGGTTTTTAAGTGGAAAGTGGAAACAATAATTGAGAAAGTTTAGTGCCAACTTATAAAACATTGTTAACTTGCATAGCTGCTCAAATAATTCTAATGGGTTTATTAATTTTTTTTTCTATGGAAACAAAGATTTTAATCAGATCGATGGAATACCAAATACCATGAAGAAGACAAAAGCCTCTAATAATATTTGGTATTCCATTGACTGGTCAAAATGTGTCTCCATATTCAATAGTTCAACCAATTTGGTTAAACCATTTAACGGTGGTTAGAAGACATGTACTCCGTTCCTCCTCTTTATATAACTCTGATTCTCTTGTCGACATATTTATTTGACCGATATGGGACTTCAACTTTCATTTATCATGTGAGTTAATTGAGAGTTATCTTAAACGCAAAATCATACGCTAGAATATGGCATGCTAAAATTTATTCCTCTATACCCAAGACCACCCTCGCCTTTGTTGGTATTTATTTTGCAAAATGCAACAATTAATTTACAAAAGGACACACATAGTGCTTGTTAATCCACTAATCCAACAAATGGCATAACCCTTGCCATACTTGAGTAGTTACTAGCTAGAACAACACATGATATATGAGAGGTTGAATTAATTAGATGTCACATGAAAGAAATATAACTAAAATAAAGTCCTACGAGTTGTTATGTGAGACCCGTGTCCATGGACCGCGGTCCCGTTCCATAGACGACCATATGTGTCTACTAGTGATTGGTCAGACCACAAATGACTTGGTGCACGAAGTGATAAAAAAAAAGAAAAGCGGATGGAAAGTACTCAACTTTAGTTTTATATTGATTATGAGTAAAAATGAAAAAAAAAAACAAAGTGGTAACAAAAATTCAAACTTCACCTTATAAAAAAGCTATATCATTCTACAAATCTTCACTTTATATTTTAAAATAAAAGAGCATTTTGCATAATGTTGGTAAAAATTCATTAATCATTTCTTTTGCTATGTGGCACAAACTAGATGGAATTATAAAGTGAGAAAGGAGGGAAGATTTTAACCAAAACACAAAGATTAGGAATTAGGAAGAAGATAAAAAGGAAAACCAAGAGACCCATCATCTCGCACCCCAAACATAAATAGCACCATAAATCAATCAGAAAATAATGCTCAATTTCTAAATCAATACGACAATTAATTCTTTTTTTACCTATATAGAACAAGTAAAGAAGTTCCAATTTTCTGATTTCTACCTTGAAAAAAACCAGTCAAACTTTATTTCTTAAAAAAAATATCAAGGTTTCCTCCTTTCTTGGCCAAAGCACAAAGAGTTTCTTTTAATATGATCTTCATCTACAACAGGGACATAAAATATTTCTTGAATTGTGAATGAATGAAAATTTCTGTTAACTGCACTCGACTAGTTTGATCAAAGAACAAGCTGAAAAGTTCTATGATATACATGTATGGCATAACTAGGTTCATCTTTATCTCAGGCACTGCCCCTGCCACTGCCATATCCCATGACTTAACGGCTTTAAGAAGAGTTAATCCTCATTGTATTAAGGTTGTCAGCTACTTAAGTTAATGAATTCTAATCACAAACTAAAAAGCCCAAAATTAGAATCAATGACTTTTTCTTTACCATAGTAGAAATACAGCACTAGAGTGTTGCACTTACACAAAATATGATTCAAACTTGGCTATATAGCCACCGACTCCCCAGCATCCCCTCTCCCCTTCACAATGCACAATGTTAGTTATTTTATTATATATCAGTCCGTAAGGAGGAGGTTTACAACCAAACTATTCTTCATAAAACAATGCACATGCAAAACACCTTTGTACTCCAGTATTCAGAAATCTTTGGCACCAAGGAAGGAATTGACTTTATCAGCGTCTTTATCAGCGTTTTTACCACTTCATTGGAAGCTGGGACAGCTCCATATCCACGTTTCATCAATCTACATAGTTGTCTGGAGCAACTGAATCTGAAAAATTGGGGGTAACTAAGACAGCAGCAGCTCGATATCAATTATGTAGGGAACCTTCATTCATAAAATGCACAAAATGCTTTGATTGGTGGACATTCAAATATCTGAAACTCAGCGCTTCTTTTTAAACTACCATGAACTCAAGAGGTTTAGTAGGCATTCAACCTTCCTCCGATTCTGCACATAAAAATGGATATCAGAATTGAATTACATAAAGTATTCCAAAACAGAAGTGAATACTCTGCGTCTGGAATGCAAACCATTGAGATGAGTATTGGGAGTTCAGAGCAACAAGTAGATGTTAGACAAAAGGTAATTAAACTTCATCATATAGAAGCAAGGCCATGAACAATACATAAAAAAGGGCTTGATACATCATTCTTCATACCACATATAGCTTCCATGTTATTTTCCTTGAAAACACCGAGGGGTGATCCATGGACAGATAGAAGCATTTCGCCAGGTTTGGGCAGCCTAAGAGTTTTAGGAGTCATCCCAACAGACAGCCTTTGACTACTCACCTGCAAAAACCAAACAAACACCTTAATTCTCCTGCTTTTAGAGATAACACACATCTGGAAAATCCCTTCAGCTTCAAATTACTATTGATAGCCACCAACGAGCAGAGATCGTAATGAATTTCAAGTTACTTCATCTTTTTCTAAATTCCAATGAAATCATATCTCCAGATCTGGCTGCTAAGGTTATGCGAGGTTGTTGAACAGATTTACAGGAATATGTCCTATTAATAGCTATAAATGTATTCTACTATATCCATTGTAAACTTTTATCGAGTAAATATATGGCCAGAAAGGTAATGTGTTTAATAGATAGTAAATACATTCAAGCATATTGCAAGACAAGAGATATGAGTAGGGTACTCCCTTCAAGGACTTCATATCCAAGATTACAATCTTGCATCATTTTCAGAAGAACTTGATGCAGACTAATTGGCATTTGGCGGTTAATGATATGCATCAACAGAACAATAATTGTGTTCCAGAGTTCAGTTATGTAGCATGAAGAAAATTAAAAATCAATTATGCAAAAATTTAATCCATTTCTAAACATCACCATGGATCAGTAAGTACTAACAACTAGAAAATGAAGAAGCCTGATAAAAAATGATAGTAGTTGAGAAGAAAACTCAAGAAATTAAACGAGAGGAAGATAATACAAAGTACAGACCCCAGGAGTCCGAAGAGCTTCCTGCATAGCCAGAGCCTGAGCTTCAGTTGGCTCCTCCAAACTCTAAATAATAGTCACGTCAAACAATCATTAGAAGACAGGTTTACTAATACATTTTACCAACATAAGTTCCAGCTTGAGGCATCAAGTTAAAGCATAAACAGAACTTACGAAATCCTTGAAATGCAAGTTATCAGAACCAAGAAGACTTGTTCTCCCTGTCAATAATCAAATAAACACAGTCAGGTAAAGTCTATCCAAAGGAAGAAAAAAGGTTCAGGCATGCATAAAATGATGTAACTACCAGCATTGCTAGGAAACTCAAAGCCATCCAAACGAGGCATTGCAGAAGAGAAGTCAGGAAAAGCCAAGGACAATCTTTGCAAAAGAGATGTATGTACATCTCTACCTTCAGCACAACTCATGGACATCCTATTATTGTCTTAATCATTCCATCTCAATTCAAACTTGTTATTCTCTTTGTCACTCACAATTGAAATATTTGGGAGAACTTCCTGAAATATTCGTAGCACAAGCATCTCTAGCATCTCCTTGCTAAAATACGACCGAAGCAAACGCAACTCAGTCAGTAAATGCTCAACCTCCACATCACGCACAGCCCTAATTGCAGCTGCTTGCCGTTCAACTACAAACACAAAAACCATCTAAGTTACAATCAAATAGTCCCCATTCTTTAATATAAGACCTATTTACCTATTTTAACGATATCAGTTAAATTAGTTAAAAGCACATAAAATTACCAAAACACCCTAAACACTATTTATTCCTACCCTCCCTCCCTCTCTCTTGCTTAATTGTTTATCATTGATAAGTACAAATAGGATAATTCATGTAAATATGAGGAAAAACATGACAGCAAACCATTTAGAAATATGGTTATATGGAAAGCAACAATTCAGTGGATTGCCTACAAATGTAAATAGGCTTCAAAGCATAAATATGGCAGGATAATTTTCATGATTAGAAATAAGCGACGGAACAATACAAGTAAAGAGAAAGATATGTATATATATACCTTCGAGGTCTAATGATTGAGCTTGTTGCGATTCAATTTGACTATCCTTATTTTTGCCATTTCTATTGTTGGCTCTCTTCACTCTACGTCTAGCCATTTTCACGCAAATCTGAAATCTCTCACTGATCAAACGGTTACCTTCGAAAAATTGCATAAAAAACTCTTAGGGTTACATACTGTTCTGAAGCAAACGAAGATATCAAAATTTTAGGAAGGAAAAGAGAATGTGAATCTCTCAGTGAGAGGAAGAGATTTTTTTTTTTTTTGAACTAGGCAGATTCAAACATGATTCAATCCAAACACATATCACAGCACACAAATAACATGTTAATCATTTAATTCCTTCATTCTCATGGACACACTATCAAAACAGCCAAATGCATTAAGTTGATAACAACATTTACACACACACACACACACACACATTGTTCTCTATTTTTCCAAAGTGAAGGAATGCTGTAAAAACCAAGGAAAAGTTTGGCATGCAGGAAAGTGTTAGGACCAGATATTGCAAAAGTGAATTCCATTATCTACTATGAACCAGATTTGGTGAAGATGTCATTTTTCTAGCCTTTCTATGACAAGCAAAAGCCAAAATATCACTGATTTACAATGGCAACAGGAATTATAAAAATTTTAGCATGGGAATTTTCAATTCGTAATCTTCATGGGAAGAGTAATATTTGAATGTAAAAGATATTAATCCACAAAATAAATGGACCCACAATGCTGAACCAGTCATGATTAACAAAAGAATGCAATTAGAATATACCACAAATGATCATATATAACTATGCGAAGAGTAATATTTGAATATAAAAGGTATTAATTCACAGAGCATGTAACATATTCAGATATAAACGTCTGATGGTAAAGGAATTTCTCCCTAAATAGTTTTTTTTTTGGACACAACTTCCTAAATAGTTGAAAAAACTAAAATTTGACGTTTGATGCCTTTTGAACTTATTTATGAAGAGACTCAAACTGGGTGAGTGTATCCGCTGCAGAAGAAAATCTGGAGAAGAACAAAAGCAAATTGGTAAAAACAAGCATATAAGGAAGTATAGCCATTGATTTGGTGAATTGGTATACACTGCAATAATAAAATCATTCAGAGTTTACTTGATATGTTTTTGAAATGACAGTCCAACAAAAGCATGCAGGTTGACCAGATTCTCAAGAAATCATAAAAAAATAGCAAGCCATTGGATAAGATATGAAGACTTTTCCATGTGTTTGAAATTGATTGAGATCATATTTCAGACTTTCTAAACTCATTTCCAATTGAATGTAGTGCTTTCTGTCAGCAAACTAAATTGACTATTGCCATCAAATGGTTTTGTGCTTGTCCTAATGTAAAGAAAACCAATGTTTTTTAATAATTTCTGCAGACATCAAATTTGAAATTCAGTCAGAATCCAAACAATTCAGATAGTAACAGGTCAATCCATTTTCTTTTTTTTTTCTCCCTCCTCTCACTATTTCAGTCAATTCCATGGACTACTTTTCTAAAGTCTAATCAGGATGATAACACTTATTGTTCTTAAAATAAAAATATTTACTTTAATAAAATCCATATGACTAAGTTATAGTTGGCCAATCATAGAACCCAAAAAATCACAGGAAGGCTAATATCAATTGGAGTAAAATTTAAAACTAAGCATGGGACAGGAATAAGAGTAAAACATGAAATGGGTACAGAAATTAATGTATGTAGATGACCTTATTGAGCAAAATGAGTTGGCAGAAATGAACGAGTGGGCGAAGAACCAAAGTTGGAATCTTTCGAAACCCCAATTAAATTCCTTCCAAGATAAGAAGGAAGAAACCGAAGGGAAGGATATTACTATTATTGAAGAAAATCGAAATGGATTGGGTGAGATGCAAATAATTGAAATCAATAGGGCTAACGGTCCGCCGCTAGGAAGTGAGATATGGATTGGGTGAGATGCAAATAATGGATGACAAAATCATTATTTGGACTTTTGAATACTATATTCTTATTGCTAAATATTCAGGTATAGTAATTATTTTCAAATATTTTATTTATTTAAGGGAACTGTGCTGCTATCCAAAAGAAGTGAAAATGACAAATAAATACATCTGAATATCCAAAAGGACAAGTAAAGAACTCAAACTTCCAAAAGGGCAAGTAAGAAACTTAAGTAAAAATACTTGTCATTTTAGAAGTTTGAGTTCCTTACTTGTCTTTTTAGATATTTAGAGGTATTTATTTGTCATTTTCCCCAGAAAGAAAAAGAGGATTATTGATAAAAACAAACTTTTTGGTAGGATATTTGGCCAAAAAAACTTTTTGGTAGGATATTTGGCCAAAAAAAAACTTTTTGGTAGGATATTGAAGATGTTGAAAAGATTATGTGAGTGTCTAATAAAGAACAAATCCTAATTCTTAGAGAGAGTGTGATCCAAATTAGGCTTGTTTGGTTGTAAAAAAAGTAGAGAAATGGACAGTGAAAGGGTAAGATGGGATGTGGTGGAGATTGAGGATGGTGGAGGGGTGATTGTGAGAAGAATATCCAGTCAGATACAAAGTGGTGGGGATGGTGCTTGATTTGGGTTTTTTTTTTATTTCGTATATTAATTAAATATCCAGTCACATTGCCACATCATTATAAATTAACAGAGTTAACGCCATGTAGGACAACTTAACTGGCATTAAGGTCCTTTTCAAACTTGAGGGACTAACCGTATTAACATTGCAAACTTAAGGGACTAAGAGCACGTCTTTTAAACTTGATAGACTAAAAGCAAAATTGAGTGAAACTTGAAGGCCAAAAGTTATGTTAACCTTTATTTTTAATATCCACAAAGTACCATTCTTATTGGAAATAATATTTACTGTATAAAGGTGTGTGATAATTATATATATTTATTCATTGTTAATTCTTCTTTATAAAATAAAGGGAAAGTTAATTACAGGTCCCTTGTAAGGGACTTAATACTAAAAAAGTCCCAAAAACTTGAAAAATTAAAGTAGAGTCCCAAGGGACTCCACTTTAATTATTTCTGAATACATGGGCCCCACAAATAATATTACAATATTCCTCCCTCCTCTCTCCTCTCCTCCTCTCCTCCCCCATCATCGAAGGCTCGCTTTTATTTTTTTTGGGCATCTAAAAGTGGGTTGAATTAGTGTACCTGAGCGTGCTTTTCTGGGAACCATGAAGCCAATCATCTCATCGGCGGCCTTCCACGTGGACGACGCTCCTCTGAAATCATTCCCTGGAGGAAAGCTCAACTGATGATGTTGATGATGATGGTTTGACAACGAAGATGGATTCAGTGGAAGCATTCTCACTGAACCACCGGTGGTGGCCACGTCATCATCCTCGTCATCTACATCATCGTTGACACTCTCATCAGAGCTATCTTTAGTCACATCTAGGGGTGGGCAAAACAAATCGAAAACCAAATCGAACCAAATGGTTATCGGTTTTTCGGTTTCAGTTTTTCGGTTATCGGTTTCGGTTTTCATTTGGTTCTTATATCAGTTATCGGTTCGGTTTCGGTTTCTTTAAAAAAAATAATTGGTTAACCGAAAAAACCGAAAAATTCAATATGCTTTAAAAAAACCCAATAAATCAATATCAATAATAAAATGAATTTGGTTAAAACCAAAAAAATACCCATATGTTTCAGAAAAGGAATTCGTTGCTTTTTCGGCTCATTCAACATGTTCATTTTCCTTTTTCACCCTCTCCACATTCTAATTTTTCCTCTTATTATTTTTCTGCTCATTCAATGTCTAAGATTATACTCTAAGTTTACCTCAAATGTTTTTTACTGAGTTCAATAGATAGTTCCATATTAAGAGGAAATTACTAATGTTGGACGACTTTTAACATTTTGTAGTTTTCATTTGTTCCGTTTAAACTTGTAAATGATAAAATTTTTGCTTTGGTTGAAGCAAAAAATTATATGCTGACTATGTGCTTTTGGAGGATCTTTAGTAAACAATGAATTTGATGTTTATGTTGAGTTTGTTATCCTCTATCCAAGATTAGGACATATTGGGTGGCTCTGTTAGTTTTGTTGGTTGTTGTCCTAAAAATGCTTGCTATATGAATGTAATTTTTGGTTTGGTTGATACTTTGAATTTTTGTTGCTCTTATTTTGTGAGAAAAATTGTATAGATTGTGTTGAAAGTATAAATAGGTGTGGAGGAAACTTTGAATGCATGACCAATCTTAAAAAAAATTGTTTGGGTTGACAAATCCATGTATTTGTATGTTTTTAATGTGCTAATTTGAAGTTATTAACATTTCAAAGATGCAATATTGAATTAAAATGCATTGATTATAATTTAATTGGATTAAAAATTATTTTGAGTAAAAAGGGTTAAAAAAGGGCATAATCGTCACATTTAATTGTTTATATTAAGTGATTAATTTTTGAGATGAAAGGTATTATATTGTTGTAATTTTTCCCTTGCAGAAAATGACAAAAATGAGCTGAAATAGCTATTCTGAGCATTTGGAGAAAATTACAGAATCGGCCCAGAATCCTGAAAATGCTTCAGAACAGTCCTGCGAAAATTACAGAATCTGACCCAAAACTTTCAGACTTTGCAGATCAGTCCCTGTCGCGAACTGATATGTCCAGCTTCGGTTTTCTCTGGTTTTTGGCTCTTTGAAGCACCAATTTGGACCCAAACTCAACCCCAAACATTAGGCCCAAGTCCCCAATCATATTAGGTGGTAAATTAGGTTTAGAAACACAAGTTTTGGGGGTTGGGTGCTCCCCAAAACCCTAGTTCCCTCCATTCCCTTCATCCTCTTCTCTTCACTTCTCATCCCATTTCTTCAATCTTCCACCTTCCTTCCTCTTCCATGCCTCAATAAAGTTCCTCCTTGCTCTTGGAGTTGATGGGAAGTGGCTTGAGCTATGGTTCTTCAAAGGGGAGTCCCAATTCCTTTTCTTTCTCTTTATATTTTTGATTGCCTAGGTTTAGGTTAGCATTTATGTTTTGAGATTGGACTGGATTTGGTTGATATTGTGGGTGTTTGTGATTTTGACTTGTAATGAGGAATTTGGACTCAACAATATGTATGGTCATACATATGTTCTTTATAATTCATTAGATATTTCTATTTACTCATGGTATTGGTAGATAGTTTATTGAATTGAATTGTAATTGAACCATGCATTACAAATTACTAATCACACTCTAGGGTAATTAATAATGTCTATTTGAATGGGTTCATGAGACTAGGCATTAGACTTACCGGTTGGTGAGGTTTGGTATTTTAGAAAACCTAGAGAAACTCAAAGTGAACCTATTAATTGCTTGAGTAACATTGGACTTCAATCCTTAGATTTTATTTTATTATGTGGGGTTCCAATAGTGAATTAAAATCATAGGATTAATTAAGTGGCGATTCGGGGTCCCGGTCGTAGGATTAATAGTTCCTTGCAAGTAATAGGTCCACAAGCACTAAAGAGCTTAACAATGCCTAATTGGATGAGGTCTCAACATTTAGGTATTGGACTCATGGGTTCATGAGGTTTGGTAAATTAGGAAATTAGTGCATTCAACTCCCCAAAAATCCTTAGAGAGCTATGATAGCCATTGAAAATCATTTCCAAGAGCAATTCACTTTCATTTCACCCTTTTATCCAAAAATACCAAAAATATTTATTTGTTTCGCATCCATCATTCCATCATTAAAAAATCAACAAAACATATTTTCTTTACCTAAATTCATCTTGCATTGCATTAAATTTATTAGGGTAGTTTAATTAAACAAGGCTCCCTTGAGAACGATACCCGGGGTAACTTCCGCTTACCTTGAGGTTCTAAAATATTCTTGAAGGACTAGACCCAAGGCACACTACACCGACCTATAAATCGGTGTCCTTCAAGTGGCGCCGTTGCCGGGGAGTCATTAATTTGACTCCCTAGTAAATTTGTGTCAATCTTCAAGATTGAATTGGGTTAAAGTGAGCTATTAGGTTGCATTTAGTTTAGGTGCATTTAGGATAGTTCACTTTGCATTTAATCTTTGTTTTAATTTTTTTAGTTACTTGCATTTGCATATTGAGATTATTTGGTTGCAATTGTCATGTCTAGGCATTTTAATTGTGAACAATTGTCTTTCTTTTCAAGTGTTGATAAGCATGATGATTTGAGTTTCTTTGAATCTATTCAAAATGATGAAGAATTCATTTCACCTTCCTCCCCCTTCATTAACACATGTGATTGTGATGAGTCTTGTGCTATTTGTATGGAAATTGATAATTGGCTTTCCACTTCACATGATGCTACATCTTCATCTAGTTCAATTGATAACATGACACATGCTACACTTGAAAATGGACATGAAAATTGCATATCTTTTGATCTCAATTCTTTTTTATCTTTGGATGGGTCAATAAGGGAAGATTCTCATGTTTTGAATGATAAAATTGTGAAAAAGAATGAATCTTTCCATTTGATTTTATCTTGTGACCTACCGCCCGATTTAGGATTGCATTCATCTTCCATATTGCATAAATTTTCTTCTTCTTCCACTCTTATACCTCCCACCTCTTGTGATTGCAAATTTGATGTGGTGTACCCCAACACCAACTTGGGTTCTTCACCTTTCCGGTTGCAAGCACAAGAGGATTTAAAAAACATAAATGTTTCTTTAACTCCTACAAAAGGGAGTAATGTTGATTTTCTTGGTTGTGATTCATACTTGGAGAGTTTTGATCTCAAATTGCTTAAAGTATACTCTAACCCTCTCCAAGTTTGTTATTTTGGATTTGGTATTTCTCTTGGCTTGTTTTCTTTGCATAGACATCATTGTAGGAGCCATATGAGGTATCTACTTCAAACACTACTAAGGAAGATCAACAAAGGAGAAGTTGGAGCTCTAAAGTCCAACATAATCTTCATCAAGGATGAAAACTTCTCCTTCAAGCATTTGAAGATACCATAACAAAGGTTGTCTCTTTCCTCACTTGTTTTCCTTTTTATTCTTCATGTGCTTGGCTTAATTATTGATTGAGGAATATAAGTGTGGGGGAGAGACACAAACTAGTAGTAAAAGGTAGCTTTAGTTGTTTTTCTCATTTCTAGGATTAAAATAAAGTGTTTAGTGCTAACACCACCACCACACTTGATTTCCACATGCTTCGAAATTTAATTGGATTTTTCCATGATTTTGCTACATTGAGGACAATGTAGAAATTAAGTGTGGGGGAGGGGTTGTAGTTGGGTTAAGTTTTGGGTTATTTCATCTTGGATATGTTTCTAACTTCAAATTGGCAAAATTTTTGAAAAATCTTGAACTTTCCCTCACTTTTACATTTGTTAACCTTGGACATGACATATTTTTAGACTTTTGGCAATTTTGAGAATTTGTTTTTATGCTTTTCATTTGCAATCTTGTGAATGGAATTGATGCCCTATGGTTAATCTTGATTGTCTTGAATATTTGTTTATGAGTTTAGAAGAATTAGCCATATATTGTGAGGTTTATTTGAGCCTAATTATCCATTCTTGAGGGAAATCCACTTGGTTATCATTCTCTAGAACTTGTTTGCATTCTTGGTCAAAACTTGTTGCATATAGTGTAATGTAGGATGATAAAGGCATTCATTTCATAGCCCTTAACCCCAAACACCAACCCTAAACACTCTACCCTTTTGCTACCCATTTGAGCCATTCACTTGATGTTATTGCATTGTTTAGTCAATATGAGAAAAGTTGCATAATTGCTTTGTTTAAAATGAAAAAAAGATGTCATTGTTATGTTTCAAAGAAGCATGTTATGTATAAAAAAATACAAAAAAAAAGAGAAAAGAAAAAGGAAAAGAAAAAGAAAGAAAAAAATGGAGGAAAAAAATGAGAAAAAGTCAAAAAGTGAAAAATAAGGCATGCATAGTAGTTTAGCAATATGCAATTGGTACTACAAGTTGTATATGAATGGTTAAACATGCATAACATCAATTCTTTTCATTTTCATTTTCATTCCATCATTTGGCCTATCCACCACCACAACCCTCAAAAGTCCTTTTGATGCATTGCACTTGTGTTTTAGTGGAGACCCTAGAATTCTCACAAGCATATGGTAGAATGTGTACCAAAGTGGATATTGAGAGTATAAATGAACCCAAAATGGTGAGATGTGTGTAAACACTTATCCTTGAGTGATTTTCTTCTCTACTCATACTCTTTACATTCATTACAATCATTGTTAGCATTATTCCATTTCACATTGTTTGTTGAATTCTCATAATTGTCATGTTAATGTACTTCAAAGCTTTTTAAAACTTGTCTTTGTCCGGGAGTACAAAGGTTTAAGTGTGGGGGAGTTGACAAATCCATGTATTTGTATGTTTTTAATGTGCTAATTTGAAGTTATTAACATTTCAAAGATGCAATATTGAATTAAAATGCATTGATTATAATTTAATTGGATTAAAAATTATTTTGAGTAAAAAGGGTTAAAAAAGGGCATAATCGTCACATTTAATTGTTTATATTAAGTGATTAATTTTTGAGATGAAAGGTATTATATTGTTGTAATTTTTCCCTTGCAGAAAATGACAAAAATGAGCTGAAATAGCTATTCTGAGCATTTGGAGAAAATTACAGAATCGGCCCAGAATCCTGAAAATGCTTCAGAACAGTCCTGCGAAAATTACAGAATCTGACCCAAAACTTTCAGACTTTGCAGATCAGTCCCTGTCGCGAACTGATATGTCCAGCTTCGGTTTTCTCTGGTTTTTGGCTCTTTGAAGCACCAATTTGGACCCAAACTCAACCCCAAACATTAGGCCCAAGTCCCCAATCATATTAGGTGGTAAATTAGGTTTAGAAACACAAGTTTTGGGGGTTGGGTGCTCCCCAAAACCCTAGTTCCCTCCATTCCCTTCATCCTCTTCTCTTCACTTCTCATCCCATTTCTTCAATCTTCCACCTTCCTTCCTCTTCCATGCCTCAATAAAGTTCCTCCTTGCTCTTGGAGTTGATGGGAAGTGGCTTGAGCTATGGTTCTTCAAAGGGGAGTCCCAATTCCTTTTCTTTCTCTTTATATTTTTGATTGCCTAGGTTTAGGTTAGCATTTATGTTTTGAGATTGGACTGGATTTGGTTGATATTGTGGGTGTTTGTGATTTTGACTTGTAATGAGGAATTTGGACTCAACAATATGTATGGTCATACATATGTTCTTTATAATTCATTAGATATTTCTATTTACTCATGGTATTGGTAGATAGTTTATTGAATTGAATTGTAATTGAACCATGCATTACAAATTACTAATCACACTCTAGGGTAATTAATAATGTCTATTTGAATGGGTTCATGAGACTAGGCATTAGACTTACCGGTTGGTGAGGTTTGGTATTTTAGAAAACCTAGAGAAACTCAAAGTGAACCTATTAATTGCTTGAGTAACATTGGACTTCAATCCTTAGATTTTATTTTATTATGTGGGGTTCCAATAGTGAATTAAAATCATAGGATTAATTAAGTGGCGATTCGGGGTCCCGGTCGTAGGATTAATAGTTCCTTGCAAGTAATAGGTCCACAAGCACTAAAGAGCTTAACAATGCCTAATTGGATGAGGTCTCAACATTTAGGTATTGGACTCATGGGTTCATGAGGTTTGGTAAATTAGGAAATTAGTGCATTCAACTCCCCAAAAATCCTTAGAGAGCTATGATAGCCATTGAAAATCATTTCCAAGAGCAATTCACTTTCATTTCACCCTTTTATCCAAAAATACCAAAAATATTTATTTGTTTCGCATCCATCATTCCATCATTAAAAAATCAACAAAACATATTTTCTTTACCTAAATTCATCTTGCATTGCATTAAATTTATTAGGGTAGTTTAATTAAACAAGGCTCCCTTGAGAACGATACCCGGGGTAACTTCCGCTTACCTTGAGGTTCTAAAATATTCTTGAAGGACTAGACCCAAGGCACACTACACCGACCTATAAATCGGTGTCCTTCAGGCCATAAAACAAAAAAAGCCCAAAAAAGACAAAAAATAACCGAAAAATAACCATAACCGAACCGAAATTAATTCGGTTTTTCGGTTATGGTTATTGGTTATTTGATTTCGGTTTCGGTTTACGATTTGTAGACAATTCGTTTATCGGTTATTTTCGGTTTCGGTTCGGTTATGAACCGAAAAACCGAATGTCCACCCCTAGCCACATCATCCATATTATTATCATCATCCTCACCGCCGGATCTGCCACCACCGGCCTTGTTGAAACGAAAAGAGAGAGAAGTAAGATGCGGATCTGGCCGGTGGAAGCCGAGGGTGGTGAGTTTTTTTGGTGGAGGACAGTAGGGGGTGGAGGGTGGGGGAGGGTTGGTGAAATTTTTGTTTGGGGGGGGGGTGGGTGGGGATGGGTGCCGGCGATGATGAGGGAAGAGAGGAGAGGAGAGAGGAGGGAGGGAGGAATATTTTAATATTATTTGTGGGGCCCATGTATTCAGAAATAATTAAAGTAGAGTCCCTTGGACTCTACTTTAATTTTTCAAGTTTTTGGGACTTTTTTAGTATTAAGTCCCTTACAAGGGACTTGTAATTAATTTTCACTAAAATAAACACTTTTATATATTAAACACGATTTATGATTACGTTTATTAAAATAGTTTGAGAGAAACAACTTTAATGTGCAAAATTGTCAATAGAAATACTTTTCCTCCTTTTGATCAATTTGATACTACCTCCGGTCCTAAATATAAGACCTAGGTGACTTTTTTTGGAGAGATTAAGGTTGTGAAATAGGTTATTAAATCATGACATATTTGATATCTTTTTAGATTATCCATTAATTTATAGGTAAAATAAACTAGTCTAAGAGAAAAAATTTAGGTAAATCAATTTATAATTAACTTATTTTGATTTTTTAGGATTTTCCAAAAGAAACCAACTAGGTCTTATATTTAGGACCGAAGGGAGTATTATATTTTGTACTGCTGCATGATTATACGTTTCTTTCTCAGATTTTATGTTAATTCATACTTGTGTTATATTTTGTAACGCGTATGCTTATATCAAACCAAAAGAAATGCCAAAAAAAGCAATAAAACAAAGGAAAAAACTTACCTCAAGTACTTGACCTCAATTACATCCATTACCCAATAAGAATTTGACACATGTCCAACTAACCCCATACACAACTAACACATGGAGGAGAGAGAAAAAAAAGGAGAAAGTAGTGTGGGTTAGTTGGACATGTGTCTAATTCTTGTTGACTTACTGGATGTAATTAAGGTCAAGTACTTGAGGTAAGTTTTTTCCTAAAACAAAGGTGAAGTTAATTTCTTTAATCTGTTATTGATTTTTTTTATTTAACAAGCAGCTATAAAAGGGTACATAAATAGATTTTCTTCATATAGTATTTGTCATATAATTTATTTCGCCAAATTTCTTGCTATTCAAAAGTGGCAGGCTTCAGGTTATTAGTATGCTTTGACACTTGCAATGGCAATAGACATGGACATCCAATGCGGTCATTGCAAAGTTTAGGGCATGGGCAACCAACACATCTAACTTGAGGACCCCTTGCTTCGCTTTCCTCGTACAAATCTGCATATATGTACTAGAAAAAATCACGCACACACACATCTGTATAGAATGTATCACAAAAATATATAAATGTATGTAGTAAAGAACAACTTTTTCCCCTTATCATCTCACAGACACGCATTCTTTATTCAATGCTTTTGTGAACATATATATATATATATATATATATATATGTGTGTGTGTGTGTGTGTGTGTGTTGTGTGTGTGTGTATGGGTGCTTATTCTAAAGACGAAATTTAATTTATTTAATTTTAATACACATAATGACACTTCCGGTGTAAATTCATTATTGATTTGGTCATCTGAGTTTCATATTTATCTGCACACTCCTTCATTTTTCCAAATTTTCTTTTAATATTGTATTTTGAGCAAACTTATATATGTTTCTTAATCAAAAACTATAACCCACAACTAAAATATTATTGGTATAGAGATCAAATTAATCGAATCCGGATCGGCCAATGACTTGGTTACATTGAGGGATTGAGGTCATGAGTCATCAGGGTTATGGGTCAACATGTACTTGACTCTGAGGGGCATCCCGTTGGGAAATAAAAAAAATGAATATCCAAAATCTCATCAACCTTCTAAAATTAGAAACAAAAAATTTCATTTCATCACCTTGAATTATTTCAAAGAATTATTATAGTATACAATATTCTTTACAATTGTTTTAACAAATGTTTTTTTATCATAAAAAATTGTATATGACATTAAATAATTTCTACCTAAAATATTGATTCAATACATTGAACCACTAACAAAGTAGTCATAAGGACCTAGTAGTTCAATTGTATGACTTATCCCTTTAAGTGAGAGGGTGCAAGTGCGGTCCCGCTTGTAATATCAAGATGTTACTACTTATGTTACTACATGCCCCTTTAATTCCCAAAAAAGAGTAGGCATATATTTAATTTCAAATTCTTTACAATTTGTTTGGCGTTATATAATAATCAACAATTCAATGACATCTTAAAACTTAAAAGGTATTCCCTATGTCCCTCATTATAAGAGCTCTGGTAAAATCACGCATATCAAGAAAGTAATTGGGAGAAATAAATTGTCTGAAATAAGTGATTTTTCCCAAGTTTACTCTTATTTATGAGAATATATATAATAAATAAATATAGCATAATGATGAGTTAACATGAAATATTTAAAAATGATGAGGGACAAATTGACAAAAAATTATTAAATATTCTAATCACCTCATGCAATCTCTTATAATAATAGTTGAAACATGTTAATCTTTTTGCTCTTATAATAAAGGACAGATGTATTAATTATAAAGATTCTTCGTAGTAAAATACCAAAATATATAAATGAACAAAAACTTAGTATTCACACCTACAACCATTTAATTTAATAACTAAACTAATAGTTATTAGAACTAATAAAATGAACATTACCTTTGATCAATACTACTGCATACTATCAACCCATAAAAAAGAAATTTGAATAGGTCGGGTTTCATATTTGTAGAATATGAAGGGATGAAGGCCATTGAAAAGAGTATTGCGAACTAAATTTAAGTGAACTAGAATATTATTTTCAGCTGTATAAAAAAAAAGAATACTATTTTCAGGTTTGATGTTTGTAGAATAAAAACATTACCCTTCCAAGTTATAGTTTTGAGGACTCTTGTGCGTGTAACTAAAATTAGTTATTATTATGTACTATGGATGAACACTAAAAATTATTCTTTTTTCTTGAAATAGAAGAAAATTTAGTTTTGACTAAGAAAGACGTAAAATAGTAGTCTAACAATCATATTTAAACGTGATAAGAACATTAATTTGGAGATAGTTATTTGATGACTCCCCATTTTTCATTAGATTTGATAACATTTTTGTTACAATGCAATTTGGGAGTCATTAGTGCTATAATAAAGGGATTTGTTTGAGATTTTGATGAGATATCAAGTAGATGCATTGTTTAGCGGACTTCATTGGGAGTTATAGTTTTAGTTGAATTAGAAATACTATATATTTGGTAAAGCAATAGATAAAAAAATGAAACTAAAAAAACGGAAGAAAGTTCAGTGCCTAAAATGAATATCATTGTATTATTTGTGCATTGGCAACTCCAACACTGCGTTTTTGGGACAAGGGAACTGAAATTTTAATACCCAGAAAAGGGGCAGAAATACGTAAAGGCAGAGAAACTAAAGGGAACTTGCACAGTACACTCATATATATTGGCTTCTATCTTGAAAGATTTTAAAGGACAGCAGCGGCAAATGCAAAATGGAAAGCTCCTCACTCCACCCCTTGAGCTTTGAGCAAAAAAATCATAATGACGGAGAGTGAGCAAGAGATAGCTTTGGGCAATAAGTGTTTGGAGAAGGAGATTTTGAAGCTTCTTGAAGAAATTCATTTGGGTCTTCTTCAATCTCATTTCTCCTTCCTTTTCTCTTTTCGCATAGGCTTAGATATGAAATTCTTGTATCTCTTCTTACTCCTATGTCTGGGTAAATTTCATTTCTAAGTCTATTTTGAAACATGTATGGATTGATGCCTAAACTATATTCCCTTTTTTTAATTAATTAATTAGTATTATGTTGTAGGTTTAATATGTGTGTAATATTTTCTCTAACTGGATGACTAACGTTTAGTTTGTTAATTAGCGGTTTGAAAGAACAATAATTAAAAATAGAACATTAAATTTGAGCATTATTTCTAAGTGATAGTCAACATTTAGTTTGTTAACTTAATCAATAGCATGAGAGAACATTAGTTACGTAAAGAACTAGGTTGCATCCAAACTTGTCTTGCAATTCTAATTTAGTATTAGAAGTGTGTTAGTGAGACAAAGATATAAGCTAAACAAGTTTTGTGAAATTGAAGTGATTTGTTTAAAGAGACTGATTGGAATTGTATGTAGCAAGTGATTATGCATATTGATTTTAATTAAGTTTTGAGTAGGCTTGAGAGAGCTATTAAATATAGGAGACTTCACACAACAACACAATATGAATTAATTAGCTTTTTTTTTTGTTACCCAAGGGTATCCCCACCCGCGTGTCAATTGAGATAAATCTTTCGCTGTTCTGAAGTTCCATATAGGGGGTAGACAGCTGACCTGTGAATTTGCTCCATTCGCAAGAGCTAGGGATCGAACCCCCAACCCTTGTTTAAGGGACGAGAGTACTTACCACTCACACCAACCCGTCAGGTTAATTAATTAGCTTTAGGGAATGAGGAAATTAGGTATCATAAAATACAAGTGGATAAAAAGGTCTATACTTTTTTTCCATTGTGTTTATTTAATTTTAAAAAGTGTATTTTCTTATTTTTATTACAATATTTGTTAACTAAGTTTAAACTTATCACTTGCTTTTTATTCAAAGCTAATTTTGATTATAATTTATTTAATGAACTAATTTATCACATAGTCCTTGCGGGACGACACTCTATTTACCACTTTACTACTAAACTTGACTCGTACACTTGTAGTGGCAATTTCGCAAAGACTATTTATATTTGGAATACACACATATAAAACATTAGGATATATTGAACTATAATATATAGTTTTATAATTGAAAATTTTATGCTAATAAGGAGAAGAAATGGATGTATGCACTTACTTGCTGCAATGATCAAAATAGCCATAAAAAGTGCAAGTTTGAGAGAAGATTTAGCCATATGTTGTTGATAGAAGATTTGGAAAATGTTGCTGAACAATAGGTCGTGTGGACATATATTAGGCCAGATGGTTATAAATAAGTATATTGGAACTAACATCTTCATCAAGTATCTACTCTGAAACTATAAATAAAACTGAATCATTAATATATTCTACTTTCTGTCAACTAATGGATAAATTTGTAACTGATTATTAATTATCATTTACCTTTTGTAACTGAATAGGATTAGAAAGTGGCTCCAATCAGCCCCTATTAAATGTTATTAATAAAAATATAATTATTATATACATCATTCACCTTTTTTTTGTGAGAATATACATCATTCACCTTTGTGACCGAATGGAGGTTCTTTACTTCTTTTGAACTGAATTAGCGAATGCAAATTAAAAATTCGGAATTTAAAATAAAAAATTGATTAAAAACAATCACTACAAAAAAAAACGGTGTTTTTCGGCGTACACCTACCTGCTTTTTATAAGAAAACACCTGTACCAGTATACACATCGCGTTTTTAAAATGGAACGCCGGAATGTTCTCACTGGAACGTCGACATTTTTGGCGCGCGCTTCCTGCATTTTTCCTCGAAACCTTACCGGCGTTTTGTGGATTTCAAAACGCCAACACGTTTATTTTAATAAAAAAATATTTTGTTTTGTTTTTTTCTTTTTTTAATAATTAACCCATATCGGCGTTTCTGTAAACGCCGATATGAGTTTCTGTATTTTAAAATATTAAAAACCCACATATCGGCGTTTACCAAAACGCCGATATCAGGATTATTAAATTAGCATTTAATAATCCGCGTGTCGGCGTTTTGCAAAACGCCGATATGCGTTATTTAATTTTATTAAAAAAATGGAAAAAGCATATCGGCGTGTTACAAAACGCCGATATGCATACACCTATTTAATGTTTCACATATCGGTGTGCCGCCAAACGCTGTAACGTTGAGTGAAAACGCCGATAAAGTGAACACTATATATACGTTCGCCGAAAATCATTTCACGGTTTTTAAAAAGAGAAAGGAGGGGTCCCACCGAGATTCTCTCTGTGTTTTTGCTTTATATAGTGCTACTCTAATAAATATGTCTCATCATTCCGGTAAAGGTCCCATAGACGAGGTGGAGGAGCAACAGTTGCGTGAAGAAGAAGACGTTCAACGTATAGAAGTGCGTCGAAGAGAGATTGAGCAGCAGTCGAATCCTCCGGAGGTGTTGCAGTACGCATCAAGCCCTCTTGCACAGATACCGTGGACTCCTTTTGGCTTGACCGGCGACCCAGAAGTCTCGCAGGACGATCTGTGGAGAGACTTAGGGAGGAATGTCGAAATCTCCTACGACGACATGCACCGGTTTATGAACGAGCAGACTCCTCAGGCGGAGGGAGATGATAGGTCCCATGTCCCCGATGAGGAGAGCACCAGCGACGACAATGACGATAATGCTGGTGGCGGTGGCGGTGGCGAGGAAGACATCGTGGTGCCGGAAACTCTGATTAAACTGCGCAGAGGGAGGAGGTCCTCTTCTGTGACTGGCCAGTTGGTGACGGTCAGGGGTAAATTTGATATTAATTAATAGCTACAAATTTAATTTCTACTATATATATATTATCTAATATATTTATATTAATTATGTAATATAATTTCTACTATATATATATATTTATCTAATATCTAATATAATCATTTTCTTTTTTTTCCGTAGTTATTGTGTCAATGAAAAAAATTCTTAATTAGCTAATTATTAATGGGTTAAGAGATCATATTTTCCCCGTATATAGAGGATCATATCTGCCCCTGAAGTATTTTTGGGCCTATATTTGCCTCTAAAGTATACATGAAGATCTTATTTGTCCTTTACAATTAAAATATTAATGGTCAAATGTGATCCTATATAGAGGGTCAAATGATCCAATCATTACACACACAAATTTATAAATATATTATATGCCATTTATTTGTAAATTTATAAGTAAGAAAATATTTTTTAAAAATAATAATAAACATAAGGCATCAAAATGATTTATTTTGCTACAATAATCTCTTAAAAAAAAGTCACTGGATCTTATATAATATCTACATGTATAGATATATAAGCTTTAACAATCTAATTTGCCACTAAATTAGCTTCCCTAAGAATCTAAATACAAAAGTGATTCCAAAAATCTAATTCTCAAGAATAGCCTCACATCTCCATTCAGGTGATTTTTAAAACAAGTACATTGCGTTGCATGCATTGTCATTTTGGATGTCGCAACCAAAACAATTATAGATAAGATTACATTTCTAGAGGGAATTCCATCTAACATTGTTCTTGCATCTTTCAACTCACCACATGTCAATGAGAGAGGAAGGAATATATAGGTCCGGTTTCAGCCAATAAAGCTTGTTGAATGTTGATGGAACAAATTCCCCCTTTAGTTTTATTTCACCAAACCAAAAAACTCAATCATTGGACAGATGGGAGGAGAGGTAGTAGATCAAAGAATGACCCGATTAAGAATTTGGGTAGCCTTGAATGCTATCTTCTAAAAGGATTTCCCAAAATTAAGTCTACAAAACTACAATAAATATGGCCTGAAAAAATAAATATTCTGAAGATAGTTAAATTTATGTCCAATTATTAATCAAAAGTATATCTGCAAAGCCTTCATCCTCAAAAAATGTTTGGTTTTTAAGTGGAAAGTGGAAACAAAAATTGAGAAAGTTTAGTGCCAACTTATAAAACGTTGTTAACTTGCATAGCTGCTCAAATATTTCTAATGGGTTTGTTAATTTTTTTTCTATGTGGAAACAAAGATTTTAATCAGATCGATGGAATACCAAATATCATGGAGAAGACAAAAGCCTCTAATAATATTTGGTATTCCATCGACTGGTCAAAATGTGTCTTCATATTTAACAGTTCAACCAGATTGGTTAGGTGACATGTACTTCGTTCCTCCTCTATATATAATTCTGATTCTCTTCTCGATATATTTATTTGACCGATATGAGACTTCAACTTTCATTTATCATGTTAGTTGTTTGAGAGTTATCTGAAAAGCAAAATCATATGTTAGAATATGACATGCTAAAATTCATTCCTCTATACCCAAGACCACCCTCACCTTTGTTGGTAATTTATTTTGCAAAATGCAACAATTAATTTACAAAAGGACACGCATAATACTTGTTAATCCACTAATCCAACAAATGGCATAACCTTGCCATACTTTAATAGTTACTAGAACAATACACGATATATGGGAGGGAGAATTATTTAGAGGTCCTATGAAAGAAACATAATTAAAATGAGGTCCCAGCAAGTTGTTATTGTTAATCCTAGAAGATGTAATTTAAAACTTGTGAGACCTCATTTTAATTATGTTTCTTCTATAGAACCTCTAATCAATTCTCCCTATATGGGATTGCATATATGAAAAGAATTGTTCGAGTAGTAGCAATTCAAAGATAAGAACGAAAATGCAAATGACAAGTTGAGGCCAATGCAAGTCTCTATCGTCTCTGCCCTATAGAAAATCCTTTTCTGATCATATCCAGTTTTCCTTATAAATACTGCTAATTTGCATCCCGACCCCCATAAAATCTATCACATGCTATATTAATGATTGAATTGTCAGAGTCCTCAAATCTCAGGTCATAAAGAAAATTCATTCATATAATAGCTATTCACACTCCATTATAGCACCACTTGGAAAATTCTCCTCAATGAGGCGTTTTAAAATGGATGATATTTTTTTGTTGAAACTTTTCTCCTTTATTTTCATTCATTTATTTCCTATTAATCTATGTAATGTTATTAACTTTATTTTAAAGATATTATTAGAACTATGTAACATTTTTGCTAATTAATATCATTTTGTCTTACTATAAAAAAAAACAAATAGATGATATCTTTCCTTCTAAATTTTCTCATTCTAACCACAGAGTACATTTGGGAATAAAACTCTAGGGTTAACGCTACTTTAGGTCTTTACATAGTTTCCCTTTATTAAGGTTTTAGTCCTTGAAGTTTGAAAACTAAGCTTATGTTCCCACAAGCTTACTCCATTCGTAGCGGCTAGTCCCTCATGCATGTGTTAAAGGAGTCAAATTTGCTTATGTGTCACTAACACCATTAAGTTTGTGCTTGAGTTGTCATCTAAGTCTAACCAATAAACACAAACATAACGGTGTTGGTGACACATAAACAAATTTCACACCTATGAATGAAGTAAACTTGAGGGTTCAGAAGCTCGGGTTTTAAACTTCAGGAACTATAACCCAAATGAAAAGAAACTATGGGAACCAAAATTAGTGTTAACCCAAAAATTTATATATCAAACTTAGTATCAACTCAAGTTTCACAAACTAGATATCGAAGGTGACAGTGGCAGATTGAAATGAAACAAGGTTCGAACAAACGGTGGTCCTTGCTCGCCATCAACCATCGTCCACGCCGTCATCGCCCCACCATAAAAGATTTTATGATTTGAAGATCAGAGGTGTGGAGCTTGTTGTCACCATGGACGATGAGAGAAGTGTGTGAAATAAAAGTTAAGAGTAGATATGTCAATAGATAAAACTTTTCGGGTACATTTGGGAAAAAAAAGAAGTGTGTTCGTTTCATCAATTTGCATGGAAGTGGGTTTCAAGGGGAAATGGGTTCATACACATCAAACATCCTAAAAGCCCAATTCCACTTTACTTCCAACTCCACTTCCCCTCTCGCAATTCTATCCAACCAAGAGTAACACTGAGGTCAAAGTCCAACCGTGACAAATTTCAAACATTGGCCACAGTTTGCTTGAACCATGACAACATAAACGTGACCAATCCGACTTTTTTTGTTAGAAACACTTATTCATATAATATTTGGTGTGTATTATATGTGGTCAGCGGTGGGGGGAGGGAGAGAAAAGAGATGGAGAGGTGGGGTGGGGCTATGGGCTGAATGAGTAATTTTTAATATTTAAAGGTGAGACCCACATATTCAGAAATTTTTATTAATTAAGTCCCAAAAGGTATTTTATTATTTTCTATTAGTCCATTGGCCAAAATGACCCTTTTATTTTGTTTATAGGCCTGAATGAGTCATTTTATTGTTTGTACTTTGTAGGCTAAATTGAACCATTGGAAATAGTTTATAGGCCAAAATGATATTTAACCCTATAAAAAATTTTCAGAAACAAAATATTGGCCATAACCCTGGATTCCCGATTGTTGACTGGAACTGGAAATGTGGAAATGAGCTCCACAACTCACAGCCCATGATGTTAAGCCCATATGACTGTCAGAAAAGAAAACCAATGCAATTCATAATTGGCAAATTGCTTATGGATGGATATCGGCCGAAAAAAAAGAATTGCTTATGGATGAAAGCATGAAGTAGTTAAAGGTCAAAAAGAAAAAAAAAAGAAAGCATGGAATGGTTTTTAATGGAAATTTAGAGGAATTAAAATAAAGGAAACAGATTTTCTCCACTACCTTATGGTTAATTCCCTCAACACCATTCATAAATATGTTGGTGAAAAAAGAATTTATTTGACAAATGTTGTTAGTGGCTTGGATTAAGACAACGAACCTTGAGGGGCAGCGTAATTTACTTGCATTATTTTCCAATAGTTTTAACAGTTTGATTTTTTTGAATAAATGTTTAGTTTATATTTTAAAACATCAAATTGACCGTATATACATCTACATCATAGGTATTGTAAAACTATAACTATTGAACTATCTATCTATCTATTATAACTATATATTGTGCGTGCGGAATCTTTACTGTTCACACTTGGAATGGCGTGTCCTGTATGTATGCGGTTCACATATCGTATTGATTTAATGTTAAATATTAAAGCTCCATGAAAGTTAATGCTCTCTCTTCATTTTTGGCCAAAAAAAATAATGCTCTCTCTTCATTTGCTTATCAACCGCTTCCCTCCCTAGACCGTTTCGTGTTCACTTTCTCTCCCAAGTCAGATCACTTCATTAGAGCTATGCATTTACAAAGCTTTTATGGTCACGTCTTTTCTCATTTCCCACGCATAGAACAAAGACAAGCCAAAAAAAAACAAAACCCATATTCTGATCCTCATCATAGTCACCGTTTCAACCTCTGCCATCCTCTTAATTTAATGCTTCATATTCTTCCTCATCAATCAGTCCAAAACAGCCACCGTGTCTCGCATATCAAGCGGTCCATATTCCAATTACTCTCCTCCACCGTAGCCCACCCTCTTTCTCTTGCCAACAAAAATCTCTCCAACCCAAAATCTTGACTTCCACACTGTTATAAACATGAGGTTCATCACACTGCTGTTAAAATGAGGTTCTATGCTGCTAAGGTTGCTGCCATCGTTTTCTCTAACATGGGGAAGCATTTTGACTTTCCGAGTTTTTGGTATGTTTGTGTTGAAATTTTTGATTTTGAATTTTTGATTTGGTTGCATGTTGTTTTTAACTTAGCCTCTCTTTTTTTTGTGAACTAAGGTGATAATAGAAGGCCTAGCCACATGCTTGAGATATTTGAAGAAGAGGTAAATTACACTTTCATCACTTTTTTTTTTCAAAATATGTTTTTAAACCTTAAGTTGGTTCTATCTAATATAATGCGAAAATTATTTCCTCAAACAATAGTTTTTTTCTCTTTTATGGTTCAATCTTAAAATATGGTTAGGTGTATGAAAATAAATTAGTATATACAGTTGCTTGGCATGGACCATTTAAACTCTGTTTCTTCCTTTTGACCTTTATGTTGATCGTTTTTTAATTGTTATTTGAGTGTGGTTGAAGTAGTGTTGTTTTCTTCGGGATATAATATTCGTCTTAAATCTGTTATAGAATTTACTTATTTTGGATTGTTTATTACTTGAATTTCGTGGTAAGATCTTAACTTTTTCATCTGAGTAGATTTATTGGAGAGAATGTTGTTTCTTTCCAAAATGTGTTTTCACAGGGTGTTGGACTGTGCTCCTATATATCAAAACCTGTTGGTTGGGAGCACAGAGTTATCACACAGTTTATACCCCTGTTGTTAGATATTTCTACACCGCTCATAGCTCATTCTTGAGTATGTTGAGTGGGCGGGAGTTGATTCTAAATTAGGATGTTGCATTAATGTATTTAAAGATCATCTAAATAAAATATTAATAGCTTGGAATATCCAAGATGATCCAACCTCAAGTGGGTTTTCTTGGGGATTATTGCTTCATTACTATCCTTAGATTTTTCCTTATGAAGTGATTAAAAAAGTACATGAGGATTGGACCTTGGAATGATTTGTATTATAATGTCATACCAGATTTAAAGCCAAACCCAACTTATGATTTCCACTTTATATCCACTTCATATCAGGTTTAGTATACCTATGGTTTGAACAACCCTTTTGTGATATCAACTCTCTTCAATCCACGCTTCCTTCACAAGGTTCCCATCTTACATGCAATATTCATCTGTATAAACTTCCATTTTTAGTTCAATTTCTCAATTCACCAATAAGGTTTTTCTTCAATCATTTAATTCCATTTTTTATTCACTCCAGGAAGTCATCAACCAACACGAAATCAATTCAAATCCATGATTCCCAATTTAAATTCCAGAATCGCCTCAATTCTCATGCCTCACACCACTATGCACTACCATAAAATGTCCAAAAGTTTTTGACCCACCTTGTCCACTATATTTCTTTGAAGGAATGTGTTTATGCTTTCAAATGTTATATCAGGTATGGGATTTCACTGCTTTAGAAGAAGGGTGATCAGCTTTATGCTCTTGCATGGGCTCTAAACACTGGAAGGTAAATATACAAATATGTCATGATTGGCATCAAAGTGAATATTGGTTCCACAATACTAAAACTCTTTCTCCCTCATCTACCCTTCTTTGGTTGTTTTCTAGATCCTTTTTCTTCATCCTTTGTTTATACTTACAAATTTCTTATTCAATTTGTTTACTACAATTGTGTGGTGGCTGTTATTTTAGCTTCTCCATGAAACAATTTTATTTGAACAAAGCAAGAGAAGTATTTACGATGTAGGATTTATGACCCCAAGAAGAATAGTATGATGTAAGTGCTTAATATAATCCATGAATAATTTGACGACTTCAATGGATGTTTCGATTTTTTATTTTTAGCATACCCCTAATATTGTTGTTGTTGATTACAAGGGTTTCATGACTTTGTGCAAGAGTTGATGATACAAGTGAATAGAGAGACATGGTTGGTATCCCTATTCATTTTTCTAAATTGAACCAGCACTTACAAAAAAAAGCATTTTTATGTAAGTCAAGACACAATTTCTCACCCACTATAAATGGGAACATTTTTCTTTATTTAGGTACTGCTTGGTTTGAGTCTACTTCTGCCATTGGTCTGTGCTCATTCCTTCCTTATTGTAATCTACCTCTTTATGTATGTATTTCATTTTGGGGTTTGAGACTTTGGGTTGGGATGATTTTTCTTTCCTGAACCAACTCGTTTTTCTCTTTGAGCAAGAATATATGTCTTCTCAAAAAACATTATATTCATGCAATATAATGAAGTGCTGACAAGCAATTGATCCCAATTGCTTAGAAACTCTGTGTGATCTTTTGCTTTTTCATTCACTTTCTCAATTCTCCCTCTTTCTATTCAGCCGAATACGAGAGAAAGAATGGTGGAAGTCAACTTTGGTCCACAGCACTGCCTGGGTAGGTTCTAGGGAAAGGAAAACAGAAGAGAGCTCTCTATTGATGACTATAGTCGTTTTTAAAGAAGAAGACATTTTGAGGTAACAGCCACCAAACTCTTATTCGGGAAGTATGCTCTGTCAGTTTAAAACGGTCATTCAATCGCTTACAAAATCTAAAGGTTTAATTTTTACCTTGAGGTTTTTTTTGATCCTGTTGTTCTTTTTATGCTTTTACATTAACTCAAACTGTATTTTTGTTTTTTTGAAGGTCAGTTAGTGGTTGTTATATAGTAACAGCTTGCTCGCTCCAAAAAAATCCATTATGTCTTTTATTCTAATGAATCTGGAATCTAGGGTATGTTAGAATCTTAAGTTTTGATGATAACTAATAGAGATCATAGACAATGAGACCATTAAGTGATCACTAATACGATACTAAGATGTAGCAATCACTAAAATCAATATAGAACTTAGACAGTGCGATCACAAGTATAAATCTAAGAAAGAGCGATCACCAGACTTATATATGACAAAGCAATCACAAGACTAGGACTTTACGATCACTTTGAATCTTAAGACAATGCGATCATGGTAGTAGGATAAAATGATCACTACACCAAGTGCTCACGGATAAGCAATCACTAGGAAGTGATTGGAACAATAATCAAGTAGTGATCGAAGTGTCGAGTGATTGATATTGTTGTGCTTTTAACGTGTGATCTAAGTGTGCATCAAGTGATTGAAGCAAGACAGATCAATGTCTGATCGCAGTGTCGACCAAAAAGCAAATCAAGTACAAAAGTACACTGTCATGTTCAGAATGCTTTTCAGAAGACGTTAGACTTATTCCTCCGCCATATATGCACTCAAGGCAACTTCTCTCCTACAAGAAGCATTATTTGCTGATAAAGTTTGAAGACGCATTTAATGTTCATCATCTTCTTCAAGCAACATGAGAAGAGCCAAGTACCAAGCATTAATTGAGCTCAACGGATACAAGACTTCTGGTGTATGTGTCAAACGGCTATATCCACCATTGAAGACTATAAATAGGCGAGATGAATTTATTGCTCTTCACCGAACTTAATCAAATCTGCACTTACTCTCTGTCAAGAGCATTCAAGTTTTATTGCGATCACTCAAGCTTAAGTGTTTAACATTATCAGTTCAACTTGTGAACGTTTACTCTGTTTTTAAATCCTCTATTGTTCTGAGGTTGTTCTGAAGCTTGAGGCTTTAGAACATGGTTGTTACCTTATGGGTAGTAAGGGGGAGTGTTAGAGAGTTTCTTTCACTGTAAAGGTTCTCAGGTGAACCTGTTTGTAAAACCTGAACTTAGTGGAATCCAACGAGGTGTTGGTGAAATGGACGTAGGCAAGAGTTTGGCCGAACCAGTATAAACCGTTTTGTGGTTTTTATTTTGTTTAAAGTTTTTATTTGTAGCACAATTCACCCCCGTCATTTGCATCCTCGCTTTCAGGGTATGCTATCTCTTTCCCCCCCTCTATTTTCAATTAATATAATTATGATAGTTTTAAAGATATGTGGCCTGGGGTTTTCTTTATTTAGCCAATGATTCACTCAGTTATGTTATATTTGATTTTGGTGTTCCATTTTGATAATCCTATTCATGTGCACAGAAAAACAGAGAAAATATAATGGTTTATATTATATTATTAATTGAATAGCTTTGCTTTCAGATTTATGAGCTTTGTTTGACATTTTTTTAGTCATGTACACTAAATTTTTGTAGTTATGGCTTTGCCTCATGTAATTTTCTCCTATGACTTTACATGGAGCCTGATTCAGACATTGAGACATAATAATCTTCCTTGGACCTATAAGTAATCTCAAATAAATAAATGTCACACTAATCCAATTTTTACATGGCCCATATTTTAAGAGAATGCTGCCTACCTTGCATCAAAAGGTCTTGACATTGTAGATTCTGTGAACGCTGCCCTGAGCAATGCCACCTTAGACATGAATTCCACAAAACAAGTTCTAATCCAATCTGTTGACAAAGCAGTGCCAGACAAGTTTATGGATATCCCATCTTACAAAAAGGTGTACCTAATTAAAGAAGAAATAGGGGGATGCATCCAAGCAGATAGTGGATGAAATCAATAAGTATACGAATATAGTAAATATTCGCAAGTACTGATTGGAGAAGTTTTTCTCAAAAGTTCTGTTGATTAATGAAATGCTTGCCTATTTTAAGTCAATTAGGGGTTGAAGTGTTAAACATTTATATTGTAAAATCGTAATTTGATGAGAATTTGTGTTTACTTGACTTTTACTTTGTATCTAGGAAAGGAAAATGTAATTTTTATAAGCATCAGTTTGACATTTGAGTCTTTTCCTTTTCATTGTTTTTAATTGATTTGAGATGTAGACTCAAATTACAGCCATCATTACAGACTTGATGTAATGATTTGCAATATTTAGGTTGTTATATGGGAGCAAAGGAGGGTGTTTCAATCTTGGGCTCGTAATCTTAAATATGTGATACTTGGTGAAGAAGTCCCTCCACCATTGGAAATAAATAAAAAGGCAAGTTTAGTCTATAAGAATTATGAAAAAGGATTCTCAATACATTAGAATGGTTATGTTTTGGATCTTTTTTACTTCTTTTTGTTTATATTTAAATATTTTATTGTTTCATTAGTCTATCATTGTTCTTCCATTGCCCACATTTTTTAAAACGCAGGAATTGTCCATTTGAGGTGCAGCAGAAAAAGTAGTCACTGCTTTTCATTTGGTGCTCAGTGAACAAATGAATGAAGATGCAGAGATGAAAAAAATGGAACCTCAGAGGATTTTTTTTTAACAAATGCTCAGAGAATATTATGGTACATCTACATTATGAAATTTATGATTCTAATCTTGCTTTCTTTTTCAGAGAAGGATCCAAAATGACAAACTTTGGCAAAGGGACATCAGGAGGAAGAAAATCTATTGAAAGTGTCATTTTATATAACTTACTATTCGCTAGACAATTATGAAGTGTCTTCAGAAACGAGCCAGTGATGTTGAATTTTATGGAGAAATGCTATTAATAAGACATTGAATTTCTATACCCAAATTTCCACACAATTTTATATCTCATAACAGTTTATGAGTGCGGATAATTACATTTAAATATATTTTCATCCAAAAACGACATTTGAATAATTTATCTTATAATATAAAATTAGTGGTTCTATCTATCTTATAATATAAAATCTATTCCCCCAAGTTACTATTGTTTCTGGGGATTTTACTTGACTGCATGCATAAATAAACTGGGTGTTGAGCTTTCCTTTATATGCTGGCTCCATCTTTTTTGATTTGAAATAATAATTCTTTAAATACTTTAGACTTTTATGTTTGACTTATGTTTGTTGTTGATTGTGATTAAGTCTATTCAACTGAAAGTAAAATTACTTCATACTAATCACAATGTGTATACAAAATTTATCTCACACTACAATTGAACTCACAAAAATCTATTACATCAAAGATGCCAAGCCAAAGCATAAAATCTATTACAATACTACTATTAGTGAACTTTTCACATTAATTTCTTGCAAATGAATCAAGTGTATTCAAATGAAATTAAACTTACTTCATATTGATCACAATGAGTATAAAATATTTATTATAAAAAAATTTATCTCCGTATGAATATATATATTACCAAAGGATTCAAAGTTTTAATACTCTCTCCGTTCCTAAATATAAGATCACTTTCTAATTTGACTCAAGTTTTCCCCAAATCACCCCTATATTCACTTCACCCAAAAAATACTAGTTTGAAGAAGGTGAGAAGATATTTTTAAAACTTAGGTGATGAATATTTTGGAAATTTCGTGTAATCCTAACTCATTAGAATGTCTTCCTTAATCTCTCCAAATTTGCTAAATTGATCTTATATTTAGGAACAGGGGAGTATTATATTTGTTTCAATATGAATTTTATTTTTTTTAGAAATAGCAATTTTCCGAAGGTAAGAATTACAATGAAAATCACAACTTGAGGCCACTGCAATTCTATATAGAATCTATCACACGGTCACACCCTCCATTGTTGATTGAATAGTCAATGCAAATCACAACTAGAGCAAAAAATCCATTTCCTCCCTTTAAAATACTTCTAATTAGAATTCTCAATCCTCAAGTTATAAATAAATTCAATTAGTTCTCAACCATTCATACTTCATATTAGCAACATTTTAAAAATTCTCTTCCATGTTTAGTTCTAAAATGGATGATAATATATATGTAAAATAAACTTGATAGTAGAATATACATTATGATAGGAAAATTGCTCATAAGTGTCCGATAGAAAATCTTTTGCATACAAGTACTTCATATATTTTTATGCATAAGAATATCAATAGATGCCGCCGGCGCCAATGGGCGTTGATCCTTGTGAAAGAAATTTCAAGTATTTAAACTCAAAATCTATCTCGAGTTACAATTTGTGTGATTAATACTCCATTATAATTCATTCACATATCTATCTAAAAAGAGGAAGTACCAGTATTATAAAGGATTTAATGCACAATAATATTAATACTCGAATTCAGATACGTATGAGCAATACCCAGCGTCCGTGGGTTCAGTGGCGAAGGGATTGAACAATGAGCGTCGGGTTGTCCACCACGTCGCGAGTTCGATCCTGGGGAGTGACACTTTGTTGTGTCTCCATTGCGGCGCTTGGGGAGGCATCTCCGTAGCTAAGTGAAGTTGGGAGTAACCTACCTGTGTGGACAGAAAGAAAGGGCTTGCTTGTCATGCTCCAGAGCCCACAGGGACAGGCCCCAGTGGATCATGAGTTAGGTGCTCTGCCCTTGGATTGGGTTGAGCCCAAACCCCTTCCTAAAATTCTATTATCGAAAAAAAAAGATACGTATGAGCAATTGTTTCAAATAGGTATTTATATGAAACTTTCCAAGAAAAATTATTGACCATGATCATGATTGTTGGATGGAATTGAAAATATGATAATGGGTTCTATGACTTGTGGCCCATTATCATAAGCCTTTATTTTCTAAAATAGTAAGCCCAAATAAAGGCTTGAAAAACGTGATTTTTATCTTTAAAGCCTAAATTCAAGTTCACTGGATCCCTCCAGGTAAAGAAAAAAAAGAAAGAAAATTTCACCAGATCACTTCGTTTTGTTCTTTTTTTATTCTTAAAAAAAAGAGAGAACCTATCACTTAGGACAAATCTATTTAACTAGCTTAGATATTTTCTTTTGGACAAACTCGTTTAAAAATTTAAATAGAAAAATATTTTACTTCCTCAATTTCAAAGAACTAAGATTATAGAGTAATTCAACTTATGAAATAGTCCAGATTGTAAAATGATTTTAATTACATTTTTGACTAAATTATTGCTATGTTTCTTTAAGAAAATTAGTGTTTAAAAAAAGAATTATGGTAATACCAAACTTGAAAAGTTTACAGGATTTAATAATAATGGTGATAATTGATTGGACGTTTCATTAGGTTTGTGATCGGCAGGACATGTTACAAAAGTAAAACTGCATATCATTAATCATATCCATAGCATTAAAAAAATAAAATAAAATATTGATATGGAGAATTTTGGATGTAGGTGGGGATGAGTGAAAGCAAAGAAAACTTATAAAAATAAAGCTCTTTATCATAATAAGCATCTTCATATGTGCCAAAAAGGAATGAAGATATCTTTATTTAATTTAATGGGCAAAAGTGCTGATCTAATAATTAACTATTTCAGTTTGGGCAAAAATAATAAATGACTATTTCGCGGTGCATAAATAATATATAACTTTGTGACCCGGTGCAAAACTGATAAACCCGGTGCTAAATGTTAATTTGTATTTATGTGGAACTTTACTGATATTATTTTCTAGAGTGAAAATACTTTTTTACCCCTCTAATTAAAAGTTAAAATCTCTTCTTCTTCCTCCTACCTTCTTCCTCTTCAAACCCATCACCAGTAATTCATTGTCTCTAGTGGCAATCCCTCCACCTCCCACACCAAACCAGGCTCCGTACAACTTCCGGCCACCACCTCGCCATCATAACTACCACATAGGGCAATGGATTCCTCCCTCCTCCCCCTCACACGATCTCTCTCTTCATCATTATCTCTAGACATAACCATCGCTCACCAACATAGCCACTGTTCAACCGCCGCCGTGACACCACCGAAGTCCAACTTCGGATCTTCCCTCATCGTCCTCCCTTGTCCTCACACCAAGATTGCTCCTTTTCCCATTTTTCTCCCTCTCCAAATATGAAACCCAAACCTCAACTCCCTCCATGATCGGCGAACTAAGAAGCCACCGTCCCCTCATTTCTCCTCGCCGGTGGTTGATTCACGCCATTCACCATCACCCACCGACGGGACAGTCATCCCCAAATGGAAAATAACATTAAAGTTTGAAACTTACTAATTTTTTCAACAATCAACCTCAGAAAGGTATGCATGATAATCAAAGATATGGTCAAAGGAAGAGTGAAAATTGACCAGCTTTGTTTGGTGATGATGTTGTTTTACTGTTTAACTAATTGTTGAGGTCGTTCTCAACTATGGATCCCATTTTTGTTCCGAGAGGATGTTGTGTAAGTTGTAATGTAATTGTTAAGATGTTGCATGAAGGCTGTTTGATGAAATGCCTAAGAGAAGAGAGATGTGGTTTCATGTTCAGTTATGATCTATGGGTATCCATAAGTAAAGTGTTAAAGAGAAGGACAAAAATGTATTTTTATTTAAGAAAATAATATCAGCAAGGTTCCTTATAAATATAAATTAACATCTAGCACTAATTTTATTATTTTTGCACCAAATCAAAAAGTTAAATGTTATTTATGCACCGCGAAATAGTCATTTGTTATTTTTGACCAAACCGAAATAGTTAATTACTAGATCAGCGTTTTTGCCCTTATTTAATTATACATACAATAGTTGATATTATTGAATAAAATTAACTTATATTGCATGATTTTTAATTGTAATATTAAGAAGAGTAACTTTTTATTTGTCATTTTCAACTCTACTTTTAATTGGAGAGTAGTGTCTTAAAATAATATTTTGGAGGTCATTATCTTTCATCAACCAGAACTATCATGTAACTGATTTGCACATCAACTATCTTGCTTCTTAATTACATTAAAATAATAACTTACCAATTAACCATAATGAAGAGAGAATTCAAGCCCAAAATCCTACTTTTCTCAGGAATCAATATTGAAGAATAAGTTACAATTTTGGCCAAAAAAGAAGAAAATCAAGTTACAAAACTTTATCATGTTGAAGAAATGAAGGAGCAAATAAAGAATTTTAAAATGAAGGAAGAATTGATTATTTAATTATTATTTTAATAAAAATATAATTTCATAACGGCCAAACAAAGTAAAATATTTTTTGATAAATAAACAAAGTAATTATGACAGGATTCCAAATATTTAAAATTAATGACAATTCGCTCCAAACATTTATTAAGATGAACCATAAATATTGTTAAAATAATTATAAATTTATAAATCTTAATTGTAGAAGATACATTATTCAACCTTCAATTACAACTAAGATTTATGATAAAAAAAAATTACAACTAAGATTTATATGTATATTTGACCAAAAAAAAGATTTATATGTATGATTATTTAAATTGATATATGGAAACTGTCTTTGAGTTGTGTCCTAGTCCTCCTCAAATCCAACACTACTCTTAAAATTTTTTTCATACATACAAAATTGATATATGCAAGTGCAACCCCGTCCTTTTAAAAAAAACAGTATGTCACAGACGTAGTTGTGATTAATACTAATTTTATAACCTAAATGACATTTTTCCTGAAGAAAACAAGGTAGCCCATACAGTTTTGTTTTACACTAGACTAGAGTAGTATAGACGATTAACAATGTCAATAAATTTCTGTATTCTTTTTTATGCCAACCAATAGATTTAGGCAGAAGTGGGGATCACGTTGAATTGTTAACGCGACTATGTCAAATATACTCATTTCAATAAATAATAATAAAGCCATAGGTTGATATAATATCAAGTATTTTTTTCCCATTTAATGTTTCAGGAATAAAGATAAAATCTCCAATTTAAAAACAAGTCAAATAAAATGAAAGGGATGACAAATAAGATAGAAAATTACATGAGTACATTGTAAAATTAGGAGTTAATAAGGCGCAAAATCTAGTACTAACAATTAGCTCATATGCACTGAAAATAAACAACAATTTCGAGGGGCAAATCTAATACCTATTAAGTACGAAGTAATGCACACGTAATAATGTTGTTAACTTTTCCAAACTTCCGACAAATGCTTAGGGGTCACGAAAATGCATAATTAAACCAAGTCGTGTTATTTGTGTGCCACATGATTGAGCAATTTTAGGTCTATTCCTTTTTCACTCTTTGCTCATAGTTGGAATCAGATGGTGAAGAAGAAGAAGGTGATGATATGATGATGGTGTGGTGGTGAAGAAGGGGGAATGATGAGTTGGATGTCATATGACACATAAATAACATGACTTTGTTTCATTATGCATTTTCGTGGGCCTCACTTAGAAAGCATTTGACGAGAGTATGGAAAAGTTAATAACATTACTATATATGCACAACTTCATAATTAATGGCTATTAGATCTGCCCCTCAAAAATGTTATTTATTTCGGTGCACTTTGACTAATTGTTGGATACAAGATTTGCACTTTAACCTAAAATATGTCATATATTTCATATGATATTGTTTATAGCTAATAATCGAGTAGCTCAGTGTAGAGAAAAATTTTCCTGTAGGAGGTCTTGGGTTATGTACCATTTAACTACTCGTGCCTACCATCAAATGTAAAAAAAACCCCACCGATGATCACGGTTTTTTATTGGTGGGAGTGGGAGAGACTCAATATCTCTTAAATGATGTTACAAATTAAATTTTATATGTTAACATAATAGAGTACATGATTGATTTATTTGCAGGCTAATGTGCATATGATATATAAATTAAAATCCTAAAGATCTTCTAACAATTGAAACTCATCAATTATGATAATCAATTAGGGTGCAACTCAATTGTATTATAGTGAAAAAACATGTGATGAGCTTGACTCAATTCCGGATTTGCTTTTTTGAAATTAAAATTATGATGACGATGTGTCTCAGTGTGCTGCATTTTAATTTTATGTCATACAACTTTCGGCTTAAGGGCAGGCCTTAATCTTATCGAACCTTCTAAATTTTAATTCCTAAAACATGTTTAAGTATGTGCTTAGATATGAAATTGACATAGAAGAAGAATATTATAAAAGGGAGCGTACTGTGCTATTCTGATATTCTGTTCTGAATGTCTGTATGGAAAAGGTTGTTAACCCTAGCATTCACAAGATGTATACACGTGTAGGTGTAGCTATACAGCTGTACAATTACAATCAGAATGACAAACTTAACAACCTATTGGGCCAATTAGTAATTGGGCCTATATACATTTTAATATTAGACCCAGTGTTTGTCTTTACATGCTTAATTATTAATCATTATATCTTATGGCCTACAAAATAAGCACTATTCATATCGTATACCTTTTCCCATGTTAGAGAAGCCCATCGTGTTCTATAATTAATTAATGAATAATGAATTGATTGATTAAAGTGCATCAAAAAGAAAAACTAGTTCCTTTCTGCATCGCCAAAAAGAAAGAAAATCGTCCTTTTCTGTGATCAGCTTGATTGAAACCTTTGAGCCACTAATTCAGGCTAATTTGGCATATATATCACGGGACCATATAATTAATGACCTTAAAAAAGCTAATTGTCTAAGAACCTTTGAGGTGCGAGAAACATAGTGCACTCACCTACTGAAATTAATTATTGAATGCCAAATTAAGTGTTGACTAGTACAATTCTATCACAGCCTCCATAAATTAATGAAGCTAATTGAGACCTAATAGTGGCATCAGCAGTAGTAGTACAGTTCAGCATTAACTGGATTGAATCATCATGTTAAACCTATGTTATGAATCTCTCTGTTAAGGATCTGAGTCTCCACGAATACCTGATTATAGAAACTAGTACTGCGCAAAGAAGGAATCTAATCTGATTACATAATCCTTTTCTTAACCCTGATGAATGATGATTATACCAAAGAAAGAAGTTGGAAAAAGACGAATATACTTGGCGTTCAATTTCTAAATTTGCAGGCAATCACGCCATTGATGGTTAGCTTTTTCACAAGTTCATTTAATTGCATCATCAAGCCAATTGACAGCCACTATTAGATAAGACACGCCCACGATGTAGCCCTTAAATAAGAATAATACTACCTCCGGTCCTAAATATAGGACCTAGATAACTTTTTTTTGGAGAGATTAAGGTTGTGAAATATGTTATTAAATGATGACATATTTAATATATTTTTAGATAATCCATTAGTTTATAGGTAAAATAAACTAGTTTAAGAGAAAAAATTAGGTAAATCAAGTATAATTAACTTATTTTTTGCTTTTTTTAGGATTTTCCAAAAAAGTCATCTAGGTCTTATATTTAGGACCGGAGGGAGTATCATATTATAAGAATTATAGAAATTATAGAATAGATCTTTTTATTGTCGATTAAATGTAGTTTACTAATATACAATGTAGTATACTAATATACTAGATATTTCTTCTAGTTTTTCAACAGTACATCTTTTATAAGATATAAATAATCTTTATTCTTCTTTAATTTATAACTCACTTCTAACATATTTTATTCAAAGGTTAAGAGTCAAATCTAGCACTCTATTATTGACAAAATTTCACCCAACATAAACAAGAATTTATTGGGTCTCAAATGTAGAACCAATCAATTACAAAATGGTTCAAATGTAACAATTTCGTCAATTTTGATGGGTTTGATCGTTAATTTTGACCCGATTATGTCACGTCACCCAACCAGACCATGTCAAGGAAAGTGAGTATTATAGTCACCCAACCAGACCTGTTTGGTTGATCAAGGAAAGTGAGTACGAAATGGAAAGTGAGGAAAGTTGGGAGCTTTTTGGTCATTTACATATATCTTAGGGCGCACAAGCTTTCTCTCTCTAACTCACATTTTTTCATGGTCATAAACTTTACTTTCATCATTTCCTCTATTTTCCATCTTCACCATTTCACTTCTATTTCTCCAATTTCTTTCTTACAACCAAACGAGACCATGAATTGCAACTTCAGAAATTGCAACCAAAGTGACTAGCCTATTTGGTAAAAAGACTGAGAATTCTCAGAAATTGCAACTTCCATGAATTGTTGGATGTAATTTTGTAATTCTAAATTTTAATTGAATATACTCCCTCAGGTCCCTAATGTAAGAGCCAAAAATTTGAATGGTTTTGGTCCCTAATATAAGAGTTCACCTCACATTCTCTCCTCATTTAATACGTTTTTCCAACTTTACCCCTAACTCTCTCTCATATTTATTAATGCTTGTGTATTTCTTTCTCTTGAAGTATCACAATAAATATGGGCAATATTGTAAAAGAAGCATTAACTCCAGACATCCAACTAATATTTATATGTTTTCTTAAGAAGCGTTTTTTTGGGGCTGACTCTTATATTAGGGACTGGAGGAAGTACTAAATAAGACTTTTGTTTCTCATAAAAAAACAAAAAATTACTGCTAAAGCCTAAAGGCGGTTTCATTTCATATCAATTTTCATCTCCATTCTTCTATCTCACTTCCCAAATTGTTCTTTTGTCGCCAATAAGGAAAACATGTGGTCCAATATTCATTAGAAATCAATGCGTCTCAGAGTGACTTCTAATGAGAAAGAGAACAGAAAGAAGCAGACGACACAAGCTAAAGTCCATTAATATCACTGCGCTGTCTTGTCTTGTTTTTTTCCCTTTGTGCTTTACCCCTCCCTTTTCACAGCTTCAATTTCAAGGTTAATATCAATTAATATTAATATCAATTAATATTAATACTAATATAATTATCCCATCTAGATCCGTAAGCTTGAAACTTGAATCCTTTTCTTTTTCTGCCAACAGCTTGAAACTTGAATCAAAGAAAGAAACCGTGTATTTTGGTGCACTATAAACATTTTTGTTGGGAAACACGCCATCATGTGGTTCAAGGGTCATTAATGGAACAGGAAAGTAAGCTCAGATGTCATTAATTTTATTCATTTATTTACACGAAAGAATGGATCTATGAAAAAGGCTTCATTTCATTCGCTTTCGTTTTGCAATTCTGCCAAATATCTTGGTTAGTGAAATGCAATTTAAGTACCTATTGACGGTCGAATTACTATAGTGGGTGTTTGGATCATAGAATTATCTATAATTCTATACTATGATTTTGACCAAACACCCGTGTAAGACCCATAACCTATTGTTTTTTTTTTTTGGCCTTGGAAAAAAAATCAGAGTTATAAAAATACCATTAATTCCAAGGTAAAATTATCTTTTTAGTTTATATCTTATTTGATAATTCACATGTGAAAAATATATGAAGTACAATTATGCAATCACTTTTCTTAAAACAAGTTTTCGAAAACTAATCCAAGCTCACCAAAGAAATGCAATTACCTATTATCCAAAAAATGCAATTGGTGCAAGTCTTATAGAGTAAATAGTATGTAAAAACAAATTATGATTAACAAGTAGTTTACATTACACAAATTATATTATACCCGCTCCATATCTATTTATAAAGTAGTAATATTAATTTTTTAATGAATTTGTTCTTTTTTTATAAACTAACTTTTGTATGGGTAATAAATGTAGATTTATCTATTCTACATTTCACTAACATCTTTTCTACGACCACCTTTTTCATTATTTTTTGTTTCTCTCTTTTAATTATTTATTTATAAATAAGAGAATTTATTTAAAGAAAAATATATATATTTTGGCCCCTCATTACTTGAACTAATTTTAAGGATTCTATAATACAAATAATGTATTCCCTCTGATCTATGATATAAGAGCCAAAATTTGAATGATTTTGATTAAAAATTTAAGAGTCACCTTACTATCTCTCTTTATTTAATGCATTTTTCCTAATTTACCTAAAAATCTCTTTTATATTTATTAATGTTCATGTATTTCTCGTTCTTAATAGTGTCATAATAAATAGAACAATATTTATTAAAAACATATTTTCTTAAATAGTACTCAATTAACTTTACATGTTATTTTTAAAATGCGTGTTTTAATTACTAGAGTATTACGGTTTAGAGCGAGTGTGTGTGTCTATATATATATATATATATATATATATATATATATATATATATATATATAATATTGTGTGTGTGCAGAGAATAATTGTTTATGATTGTAGTATTCATTTTGTTGAGATTTGAGCCTTAATTTTTCATATATTTAATGTTCATTCGACCGGTTAAACCGTCAACCGGCTTCCAAACCGGTTCGATCCAGTCATTAGATCGGGGGCATGGTTAACCCGGCATTGGACCGGCTTGACTAGCTAAAACCGGCTCAAACCCGCTAAACCGGTAACAAACCGGTTTGACCCGTTGAATATGCCTGAATTGCCTCATTTGATTATGAACAATGTTCCTGATGACCGTGATACTTTTGTCATTAGTTAAGAGGCTAATGCCGATGTCAATGATCGAAGATATTAATATGGATGATGATTTTGATGAAAGATGAATGTGTGTTGATGGAACTTAATTACTTTTTAGGTGTTAGTGTATTATTATTGATAGAATTGAAAGTATTGCAAGTCCATATGAAGCAGATGTTATATTAACTCTCGATGTATTTTACATTTTTATTATTTTTAGTTTTGACTGTTATAATATTTGATTAAATATTATTATTTTATTATGTCCGGTTGACCCGGTTCAACCGCGGTTGAACCAATCACCCCTTGAACCAGTAGCTTGTCCGGTTGGATGTCCGGTCCGGTTTTTCGAACCTCGAAATAAACAATGAAAGAGTAGAATGACCCTGCAATAGACCTAAAGGCTAGAAGCATGATAATAAAAGGGAAAAATGGAAGCTTGACCGGGAAGACATTCCTTATTGAGCGGAATTCAGGGGAGGAGAATGGTAAACTAAATGATGCCTTATTATAATCCCAATGCACTCATTTGGTTTTATGAACCTTGTGAATCGTGATCTCTCTCACAGTGGGTCCCTTTCATATGGTGTCCACCACTCGATCTCCTACCTTATTTGTGACTTTTTTGCGTGGCTCCATTTCTTTTATATATTTGCCCGCTGCTCCATAACCATTTTCCTCATGCCTTTTCCATTTCAACCCTCAAGCACTATGCCCACAACACAGAGTGGTGTGCCTTGAGAGTGGGGTGCCAATAAGTCACACGTTGAGCAAAACTTTTTTCCTCCCGCTCTTGTAATGATAAATAATTTGTTTTGAACCATATCCTTATTAAGATAAGGGGAAAGTAAGAGACAAATAAAGAACTTTGTGCTAATCAAGTCTAAGGCACCTCTTTCTACTAAGGTTTGTGCTTAGATTTGAGACTAGAAAAAAGATGAAGGGAAAAACATGATTAATTAGGAGTAAAAATGTACTGAAGGATTACACAACCCTTCACTATTTTGCTTGATTATACTCCCTCCGGTCCTAAACATAAGACCTAATTGACTTTTTTGAAAAATCCTAAAAAAAGCAAAATAAGTTAATTATAAAATTGATTTACCTGATTTTTTTCCCTTAAACTAGTTTATTTTACTTATAAACTAATGAATAATCTAAAAATATATCATATATGTCATGATTTAATAGACTATTTTGCAACCTTAACCTCTCCAAAAAAAAGTCATCTAGGTCTTATATTTAGGACCGGAGGTAGTATAAAGTTCTTATAAAAATGATTTAAACAATTCACACAATTTAGACTATTTTATAAGGATAGAATGGAGCATTTTAAAATTTCTGGATTAAACTTGTATTTATGGTTGTTGATGTAGTTTTTTTATCTATCCACCGATGTAGTTATTGGTAGGAATGTAGCTTTACAATAGGCAATATCACTGTCTACATGCTTCCCTAGTTCTCTAATGTAAGAGCCAAAAATTTGAATGATTTTTGTCCAACATATAAAAATTTGAATGGTTTTTGTCCAACATATAAGAATTTATCTCACATTTTCTCCTCATTTAATGCGTTTTTCCTACTTTGCCCTTAATTCTCTTTTAAATTTATTAATGTTTATGTATTTATCTCTCTTAAAAATATCATAATAACTATGAACAATATTAGAAAAGAAGTATTAACTCCAGACACCCAACTACCATTGATATGTTTCTTAAAAAACGTATTGTTGACGACTGACTCACCAGATGGAGTTGAGTTTTGTTTTATTGAATTGTTATTGATAATTTAATAAAAGCCCCATCAACAACTACATATGTAATTGGATTTAACTTTAACAAGAATTTACAAACTTCCACTAAACCATTCCGTTTGACGATGTTAAGATATCTGCTTATCATTTTCCTCTTCTCTAAAACGGTAAAACCACTTTGTAAATGTCCATGCGTGAGCGAGGAGTCCAAGGAAGGGAGTTTGGTCTTTTCCTATGATTGACAATAGCTTAAGAAACACAAAAAAGAGAAAAGAAAGAAAAAGAAAAAATAGTCACAGAGATTCCAGAGCCTCATAGTCTACCATGCCCACAATTCCAGCAACAAGACAAATCATAACCCACCTAACATCTCAACCCCACAATTAAATAAAAACCATTTCTTTTCATTCATTTCCATTCCCTCCTCCTCAAAATCCAATCTTTCCCTTCTCTTCTATCCTAACCATGCCTGTTGTTTCAGAAAATTGCCCTTCAGAGCACATGAAATGTGTTACAAGAAGAAAAGCAAGAACCCATTTTGGCAATCTAGTTCAACATTCAGATCCGACCCCACCAATCCCTTCTTCTCTGATAGAGTTCACTCGCTGCAAAACAACCATTTCCTCTCTTCTTCTCTCTACCTTTTCTAATAATGGTAGTGAGAGCAGTGGCCGGAGTGGCACCAAAAAGAAGAACAATTTCTCGCCGGCGGCCACTTTCCGGGGACTTGGGTGCGCCGCCGGCGCGACGGAGGAAGTGTCTGTGCCGGCGGTGATCCGTTCGTCGGCGGATTGGGAAGGGAGGAAGGGGAGGAAGAAGAAGAAGAAGAAGAAGAAGCATAACAAAAGGGCATGTAGTGGTAATAATAATGGGGTGGTTGTTGTGGATGGTGGAGGGTATAATGGTAATTGTGTTGTTGATTTTCAAGATGTTTGGTGTGGTCCTGGAATTGGGTTTTCTGCTGATGCTTCTGTAGATTGTGTTGTTGCAAGGAGGAATGTTGTTCCTTCTTCTTCTAGAGGAAAGATTGATGTGGAGAGGATGACTCATAGAGAGGTATTTTTCTAAATAAATTTCTAATTATAAATGTCTAGTTTTTTTGTCATTACTTGTTATTCTTTAGTTTCTGTAATTGAAAATTTTATATCTTGTTAGTCTTTCTTCTTCTTCTTCATCATTCATTATGATCATGATGGATCGTTTTTTTTAAAAAAAAAAGAGTTTTTTTTAAAAAAATATTTTTTTTTAAAAAAAATAGAGCAATCGGTTTTCTACTTGCCCTCCCTTTGACTTCTTTGATACATGTAATGTAACATGTTTGATTTTTCTTCCTTTTTTTACAGTAATAACTAGTATTATTACCATATTTGTTTCAATTTGTATTTGTAATTGTAATAAATAAATAAATAGGACATCTATTCCCTGTCCTGTCTTATCCTTCTTTATTTTCTCTCTTTCTTCCTCAGTCAATATGATACCATCTTTTTCTACCTAGCATTAAAGTTTTTCGGTCATATTATTTTTAAAATTTTCATATATGATAAAAGCCGACACTTTCATTCAAAATAATGAGTGGACAAATATGAAAAACGATTCCCTCACTATATTAAAACGATTCCCTCACAGTATTATATTTATAAGACTTGGTCAACTATGTCCACTGATTAAATAATATCCTTTCTCTAGTGACGTATTGGTACTACCAACTGGCTGATCCAACCCCCGTACACGCATTTACTTTCTACTTAGAGAAGATAGACGCCAATATTAATCACTTTGGAAGTAATATCATCATCATCATCATAATAGGATTAGTGTTGTGTGGATGAAGAAGGCAAGAATATTGGGCTTGTTGTTGGTTTAGATGTTTAAAGGATTAGCTGATATTTTGGTGTCATGTGTGGTATTATATACTGTTTTTTGGATTGTGAAATTCTTTCAAGCTATGATGATGGTTCATAAATGTTGCCAGCGAGTTTCCTACCTTGGAAGAAGAACAGTTAATCCAGAAACCATTTCTTTTCTGGATAATGATCCTGATATCTTCCCAACTCGCCCTCCTCCTCCTCCTCCTCATGATCAATATGCAACTTCAAGATACTATCGCCATGTTAGACATCCTTCTTCTGAAGGTTTTGCTGAGGTTGGTTGTTCTGCCTTTTATGTTCTTCTTTAGCTTATGGTGATTTCATTTTTTGATTATCGTGATTTTTTTTTCTATTTCTTTGAGGGTATAGCAGTTGGGGAATTCTGGATTCCGATTTTATAATTCTGAAATATTTACCTGATTTGATTAGATTAAAAATGTTAGCTAAGTTAGTTTAGTTGATATATGATTTCCAAAGCATTTCATCCAAATTCCTCAACTCCCCATTTTATTTGACAATATTGTTGAGGGTAATTTTGTAAAATTTAGACTAGATTAGAATGTGATTCTATATACAGGATCAAGATCATTTCCTCAAATAGGTCTTATATTTAGCACCGGCTTTTTAGAGGGAATAACAGTTGGAAATTCTGGATTCCAATTTCCAAGTTTATATTGGAATATAAAAAGAAAGGTGCAACTTATTTCTAGTCCCACTTAGTGAGGGTGATGGGGAAGGGAATATACCATGCAGTCATAGCTCTGCTTTATGTAGAGAAGCTAATTCGAACCTAGGACTTCTTCCCCACAACAAGCGAGCTTATCATTTAGTCAAGCTGGCCCTTATATCATTGGAATATATTTTCCATAATTTGACTGAAGGATGGGAATATGCCTTTGTGATTTTTGGTGGGAAGTATGTTTCAATATGTCTTTTTGTGAGTTGAAAATGATATGAATACGTGTAACTGTGTAAGGCTTGTATGTTCTTTTCCTGAAATTAATTGAACAATAATACTATAGACAGGGTTGGTGGAAGCTGAAAAGTGCCAGCTTGAGATCTGGTCTCTAGGTAGATGTTCAATTGCATAGAGATATGGTTTTTAGGTAGATGAGTGACTTTATGGACTTTGGTTTTTATGAGGCGGTGATCTGTTGGAGAACAAATTGATGGAAGGGAGATTAGGTAGTAATTCTGGTGTTATGTGATTTTATGTTTGAATGGTTGGTGTCGGTTCATTTTGAGGTTGACAGTTTAGTTCTCCAATTGTTATGATGGAACTCAGCTCTTCCTAAGACTGATATAAAACTGCATTTGAGTTTGTTTTAGAGGTTAAGGCCTATTGATGTGCATGAGTTGACTGTGCAATATCCTACATGCCATTCAATTGCAATAATGAATGATGTGCTGATGGAATCGAAGAGTTTGGAATTTCTTTTGTGCCTTTGGAAGTATTGCATGCTTGTGCAAAAATATGGGATGATCTGGTTGCAAATTTTTCTGTGAATAGATGGCCTTTAGATTGATGGAGTGAATAGGATCGGTTAATTGCACTCATGGTATTGGTTGCAAATTTTTCTGTGAATAGATGGCCTTTAGATTGATGGAGTGAATAGGATCGGTTAATTGCACTCATGGTATTATGAAGACTATTTCTAGACTCGGTTCCTGTGCAATGCCATACTAAAATTTCTTATGCATACAGCCTCTATGCTTCTACCTCAGACTATATGAAAGAAAAATAATTTTCAGCCTGTTGATTTGGTGTGGATAACCTTGGAGATTATCTGGAAACAACAGGAGGCTCCTTTTTTGTTTTAAATATAGTTACCATGAAAACCAGTTGTTGGATAATTATGAACGAATCAGTTTGACCTGATTGCTTGATCAAACAAACTCTAGGCAATACACAACAAATTTATTCGAGGGGTTGATTACAGTGAGTTGAACAAAACCTACATATTTTTAAGAAATGTGACATTCAGGGCAGTATCTGTTATTTGCTTAATGCTTTATTAATAGTTGATTTTCTTCCATATATGTTTTTGAACACATTGTTGTGGTACAATTTATGTAGTCAAATCCTACTTAGTGGGATATGTTTTTGTGTTGTAGTTTTTGTTGATCTTGATCAATTTTTGTTTGCATTTCCTTAAGATTTTTCTGGATCCATGTAGATAATGATGCTTCAAGGGGGTCTGCTAATGGGAGGAATATTAGATTCACATGACCAATTTAGAGACTGGAGACTTGATGTTGATAACATGTCATATGAGGTGGCTTCTCTTTCTAATCCCCCCTCCTAATTTTTCTTTTGCAATATTACTTCTAACAATCTGATGCCTCTGGTCTGTGTTGCTGACAGCAACTGCTTGAGCTTGAAGAGAAGATCGGTTATGTGAACACCGGCCTTAAAGAAGACGAGATCGGATGCCACATAAGAAAAATTCAACATCCATTTTTTAATGAAGCATTGAAACACCATATTAACAAAAAGTGCAGCATTTGTCAGGTGAGTTTGCTATAATCTCTACAACCAGAATTGATATATTATATGTGATATATATATGTGATACATATGTATATGTTGTAACTTATGTGGGGTGTGATGAACAGGAAGAATATGAAGGAGATGATGAGGTGGGGAAGCTAAAATGTGAACACAACTATCACTTTGAGTGCATCAGACAATGGCTTGCACAGAAAAACTTCTGCCCAGTTTGTAAGCAAGAAGTTGTGGTTCGTCACTAGGATATATCACCCTCATTTTTTCTATTTTTTTTCTTTTAAAAAACACCTGCTTGTATTCACCCTGGAGTTGGTGTATAGTTTCTTTATATCTTAATATAAGTGAGATTCCATTCTTTGCTTTCAATCTTCTGTTTATTGAGTCTTTTGATATGCTTTGTGAGCTGGCAACACGTTATATTTGTCAAATGTCAATGATGACCAGACACCAAAATTATACGTATGCCTCGCATTTGACTTGGTAATATTGTCTATATGGCATTGTATTGTGCAATTGCAAACTACACTTCCATAACGAAATTTACTAATTTAATTCTCTCTCTCAAAAAGTATACTCGTGATTTCATTAGTGATTCTAAAAAGGTGGCTAGATCTCTTATCTGATATGTGGAAAAGAAAAGAGGACAAAGGTAAAGTATTCACCGCTCTCAGTCTCAATGTTGGAACGTTATTGCATACTTTTCCTACGAAGATAAATAATGTCATGGAAGTCACGCGGAAGAAAGCTAGAGAAAGAGACTGGCCACATGGTGGGGGGACCAAATATTTTCTTATTTATTGTTACAGGCTTAGATCACCTTGCTTTTCCATGTCTTCGTCATGCCTTTCTGGAACATTCTTCAATCCTCATGCATGTTTTTAGAGGTTTTTGGTTAGAATTATTGCTTGTTGTACTTCCTTGAAGCAGAAGGGTAAAGGAATAAAAGATGGTGCATGAGAATTAAAGACATAATAAGAAGCGAAAAAGAAATAGGAAATAGGAGAGAATTTAGAAGAGTGAAATAGAAATAAGAGAATTTAGAAGGAATTGAGCGTGAATAAGAGGGACAGATATAGAGAAGAAAATTCAAAATATAATGGAAAGAGAAAAAAGAAATTCAATATTATTTTATTCAAATCATAAGCATCTCCAAATAAAATTGTTCCGCAAGGACTATGTGATAAGTAAGTTCATTAAAAAAATTATGATCAAAATTAGTTTTGGGTAAAAAAAGTAAGTGATAGGGTTTCAATAAAAATAAGAGAATATATTTTTTAATGCTAAAAACAAATACAATGGGAAGACTTAGGTTTATTTATCCACTTTGTACTTCATAATGCTAGATTAACTCTCCTCTAATGTTATTTAATGAATGCCAAGTTGATATTTGAAGTCTCAAGTATTTTTTAATAACTCTTCCAAGTTTATTCAAACTTTAATTAACATTAACATACATAATTCCTTAGTATATATTATGTCAATTAACCTTATAATCAACACATTTCATTTTTACAAAACTTGGTTAATGAATATTCCTATCTCATTAACAAACTCTCAATTCCTCTTTGGAATTTCAATACAAGTTTGAATATAATTTTGTTATTTGTTTAGTTATGCTCTTTCAAGACACAACTAAGCAAACAAGTCAAGTGTTGCGTACTACTTAGTAAAAATAAAGCACAAGTTACATTTACAACTATCATAAACATTAATCAACAAGAGAGAAAGATGTTCAAGCATTAATCCATGCAAACTTTCAAAATAAACCTAGAATTAAGGAGTTTAGCAACACATAACGAGAGGAAAATAAAAAATCTCAAATCTAAACATGTTCACTAACATAGCATTGAAAGAGAAAGAGAAAGAGAAAGGGAGATGAAAGGAGAAGGAGATTACAAAAGAGGAATCTACAAGAAATTTGCCAAAATGCTCCAAGAATCCTCTTCCCCAAACTCCAAATCTTGCTTTAGCTCTCTCTCAAGGTGTTTCTCTATCTCACAACTTGTCCCAAAGTGTGTTGTGTCCGTTTTTCAGCCAAAACCCTAAGTTATATTACTCACTTTTGTGTTTTTCGAAGTAAAAACACATAGCTGAACTGGGTACATATGCCGCGACATACACTTTTGTGCGCTGGGGCGCACCATGTCAGAGAGCACACTTCTATTTACTTTGTGCGCCGCGGAATACACTTTTGTGCGTTGGATGCACCATGTTAAAGAACATACTTCTTCTATTTTCTTCATGCGCCACAACATACAATGTTGTGTGTCATGACATACATCGACAGAGTGAGTCTTCTTTCATTGACTTGTCATGATACACCACTATACTCCTCTTTTGAAATCTTTTCCTTTTGTATCTCTCCCCTACAAAATATAGAGGATTTAGTTTCCTTGAATAATAAGGTAAAGGAAATTCACTTAATTTTCACAAGTTATTATCTCAATTATAAACATCATCACTCTCCCTCCGTTCCTAAATATAAGATTACTTTCTCTAATTTCAGTAGATTAAGGAAGTTAGTTAAGTTAGTTATTAACACATGACATTACCAATTTATCCCAACTATATACATTTATCTTCACTCTCCCTTTTTGCTTGTTATTATAGATAATCATTATAGAGTTAATTTGGGAAAAAATTGGGAAAAATTAGAAAGTGATCTTATAATTAGGAACAAATTGAATTTCAAAAGTGGTCTTATATTTAGGAACGGAGGGAGTACTACCTTAATTCTAATGTAATTTTAACGTAATAAAATTTAAGATCTATTTTTATTTTTTTAAAATTACTTCTATTAATGAGGGGAATTGAAGTCAATTTATCAATTAAAAAACATTATATTAACCAACTTAATTATCATTTTTAATCTCATAAAACATTTGATACAGATTGAATGCACAAGAAAATTTTTCTAATGACTAAGATTTAAAATAAGCCATTTTTTGGGATGTGATTGAGCCATGTTTCAATCCAACAGAAAACAGGAAAACGTAAATATCTATAAAACATTCATAGACAATTCAAAAGATAAAGTATATATACTTGGGCTGGGTATGCTGCCGAATATATGTGCGTGTGTATAGTGTGTGTCCATATTCGATGTAATATTCAAGTTCTCTTTACAATCACAACTAAATGGACTTTCAACGTTGGGCCACCAACGTATTCAACATGAAGTCTAGCATTGTCATGGATCATCATCTATACATATATACATCTATCTATTAGACCTTTTTGAAGAAGAAATCAACTAATCCATGTCATGATGAATAAGAAACTCTGTCAAACATGGATACACATGATCTGCAACCTACACTCAAATAGGGAAAGAAGTGTCAACAATATGAAATTCTTCAAATGAAAAATTTAATTGATCAGATTGTGTTATATTTAATTCATAAATCATAATAAAAAAAGAACAGTCACAATAATCTCACCTTACGACCCCCCACCAAGTCATAGTGGGCATAGTGAGGTCCTCCGGGCTCACCAAAAACCTTGTAGGTAATGAAATCTTCAGGAATAAGCTTAGCCGTTTCTGTTTTACATATGTAACACATTCATCATAAAACTAAATGTAGGTACAGATTCAACATGTTTGATACGTTCTTCATTAAAAATTTATACATGTAGACAATCTTTTTTGACTCCACATACCGTACACGGCTTCGGGAGGGCAGATTAGATCTTGGTCACCAGCAACCGCTAAGATAGGTACCTTGCTCTTGGGGAGATGCTCTTTGTAGAAGAAAGATCCACTCCTATCACATAAACCACCCTTCTTGAAAACCGATTTTAACTGCAAGAGAAGCTTGGAAGGTATAGTACCTTCCATTTTTATGATTCAGTCTTTCATTTATGGGAGAGATTTTGGCAGAATTAGCATCTAATACAAAACTAAAGCCAAATGTAGCATTTAGATTTGTCACTTACAGAAGTTGTTCAAAACAAGTTTTTGGAGCAGCTTTTGATCCATTCCTTGAGCTGAAACCTGATAATTTAGCCATGATAAAACATAAGGAGGATAGTTCGCGAGAGGATAAACAGCAGCGAGTATTGGTCCTATAGGAATAACAGGAATCTTCAATGCCCGAGCAGGAACCTCCTGAAAATGAAGAGCTCATTTACTTTAATTTATTATATTGCTCAACTTAAGAGACATACCATTGGAAGAAAAAAATGGTGTAATCACAGTTTCATTCTTCACTTGCCAGTGGTAAAAGAAGCCTAAGAGATGATTTTGAAGGTGAATAATCAAGTGATGATGCCAATGTAACAACTGATGCCAGCCTAGAATCCTTTCCCTGAAAACCTGAATTGCAAGCATCAAGAATTTCACCACACTGTTTACATTCCTTGGGAATAAGAAATTGAAATACTAACTCATAAACCTAATGTTTAAGATTTTGATTCTAGTTCAATAGTACTTATTAAGGTCAAAGTATTTTTCTTCTTTCCAAGTCCAAATGGAAAACAATTTGCCCAGCCTTTCAAAGCATCTTGGGTCCATCATGAAGCATAAAATAGCAAATAGTTGGGGTTACCTTTAATCATGGGGGTGCAACATACAACAGAAGTTCAGGTGAGACCGTGAATTATATATTCTGGACAAGCTTACACCAAAAGTGGGGAAAATCTAATTTTGATGGTTCTTCCATAAAAGCATGAAAGGAAATAAAATAATAAGGAAATTAAGCAAAACTTACCAAAACGTGAGAGAGTAGCATATAACAGGATACCCCCCATTGAGTGACCAATAGCATGCAACTTGCCATCCTTCGGCTTGCAATGAGTCCTGATATACTCCATCTAATGTGAATCAGAAGACTAAAATCAATGACAAACTTATGAAACGATACTACTCCTCTTGACCTTATTGTAAGTCCTGACTGAGAATTAATCTTGGTCCTAAATGTAAGATCTATATATCATATTTATCAATCTTTTCCAAAAGTATCCTTCCTAAATACTCCCTTAACAATAATCAAGTAAGACGATTTGGTGCTTAAAAACACTCATATTCACTAACTTATTTAATCCAATCAAATTAGTTACATTAGAGGAGTACAGAACAGTTACTTAGAGATTGTTGGAATTTGTGTGTGTGAAACTATGATGAAGGAGTGTCACCTCACCGCATCAGGTACATCCTCTTCAAGGTAATGGTCAAAGTCCCAATCATCCTTAGAAACCACCTCAACTTGTTTCTGAAATTCCTGCATAATGGCTATGTAACGCCCTTGAAGCTCCAAAACGTTATCTAGGAATAACGGCTGATCCCCTTCACTAATACTCTCAATCCTACTGTTCAAATCCCTGATTTGACTATCAATAGTAGAATTTCCCCTCATTCCACTCAAGGCTGAAAAAGACAAAAAACAAAAGTATCTTTTCACAAGTTTATTAAATTTTAATCATACAATAAAAAGATTCTAAGAATAAGAAGCTCTACAGATTATGACACACACCCCCACTAATAAAGTCTGAAACTTTATTGGACAATCTTGTAAAGGCATCCATCAGCGTAGCTTTTGGTCCTATTTCCTCAACTTCACTCACTACCTCAGCTTCCAACCCTCCAATTTTTATGTAAGGAGCTTCAGAATCAAAAGAAGCACCAAGGTCTTTGAAAATTTCCTTAAAGTCAACCCCAAGCGTGCTCAACCCAGCACCTCTAACTTCAAGTGTCCATGTATCAAATCCTTGTGCAGCCATATACCGAGCAAATGAAGACTAAACCAGTCACACACAAAAAAAAAAAAAAATCATGAACACTAAACTGATAATGGAAAATAAGAGGGAAATAACTCTATTTTGTCCTTCAAGTAACCACACTGGACCACTGACATTCTAAACTAACACTGAGTACAATTTTACCTTGAAGTAAACAAAGTGGTCCAATTTTACCCTCACATGAATGTAATGTTGACACGTGGGCGACATATGTCAACATTACATTCACCGGAGGGTAAAATTGGACTACTTTGATTACTTAAAGATAAAATTGTACCTGATGTTAGTTTTAGTGTGGTTGCATAAAATAAGATTGTCAAACAATGTCATTTAATTAGAAAAGGTCACCTCAGGAGAGAGATCATAGCCAATAGCATTGGTTGCAACGCCTGATAATAACAAAAGTGGGTGGTTCCTAACAGGTGCCTGAAAAAAGAAACATTTTTTTTTTCATCAAACAAATCACAAACTCAATTCCCAGAAGAATAACATTAAAAGGTTGACATTTTTTGAACAGATGAAGGTAGTATAGTGAAATCCTAAGATCCCCATGAGCAAGAAAAGTGGAATAAGACCTGGGGAGAAGGAAGGTAACGCCAGAGAGCGAGGTTCCAATGGGAATGAGAAAGAGAGACATAGTGAAGCTCATCGGCTGTGCACAGTGAAAGCTTTGGATGGTTCTTCTTTTGTTGAGGCCGACCCAGAAATGCCACGGCTCTCGCCGGCGACCGCCGCTTGGGGCGGAGGTGGAAGGATGAGCATAAGGCAGGGTTGTTAATTCGGTTAAGAAGCATGGTTTTGGATCAAAAGTTGCGTGTTAAAATTTAAATGTACTTATTTATTCATAGGCATAAGAAAGTTTTGGATTATGGTCTATAAACAATAATATTTGACACAAGTCACCATAGTCGATAGTGACTAAAAATTTCTCTGTTGGCAAAAATAAAAAGACGGGAAAAACTTACATCAAGTTCATTTCTCCAGGTTCTCAAGTTCTTTTAATATAGGAGTGACACATGTCCTTTTATAACAATCATCCATTCAATCTAACGACCAATAATTGGAGAAATGGAGAATCTGAATGGAGGAACTTGATCTAAGTAAGGTCCTAAAAAGACTAGGAATTTCTCTAACCGCTAATTGATTGTGGCTGGCGGTTCATTTTTCTGATCACCGCGCGATCCTTATCTTTCTAATTATAGTAGATTGAAAGTAAAAAAAAAATTATAGTAGATTGAGTTTATTTTTTAAGACAAATAAAAAATGTGAAATAAATTATAACTCATCCATGTTTATTTTTTTTCATAAATCTAATTTATTTTATCTCTAAGTCGACATATAATTTAATTACATACAATAGATATGGCAAGCAATTTGGAGCCTGAAGGTAATGTCAAACATCAGAATTTTCATGTGGCGGATGCTGAACAAAGCCATTGCAACTAATGAAGCTCTCTTCCATAGGAAAGCTTCTTGATTAACCTTGTCGTGAGATTATCAAGATTACTAAAATTAACTACTATATAGTATAGTAGCTAACCTAGGTCGATCTCTTGGATTTTGGTTTGCTTAGTATTTAATCTTATTGATTTCTTTTACAAATTATGTCAAAATCAGATTTAAGTGTTCAACTATTACTAACCTATGCTACTTTTTATATTTTTGTATTTAGTGAAATAGAAAGAAACAAAAGATAAAAGTTGATTTGATATCAATTGAACAACCCTTCCAACATGAGATTACCTATCCTTATTCTTTCTTTCAAGAAGTCTCTTACAAGTAAAATCAATTACTTCAAAGAATCAGTTTCCTAACTAAGCAAATTTCATCAATCAAGTAACCAACGCAACCCATATAAAAGAGAAATTGCAAATATCATTCCATCTTGCGAAAGATCTCAACTAGAAATCTTAGGTTCATTCACTCTAATTCCAAAACCTAAACAACTAGATAGGTAGAGGAATTAAAACTACAAAATGTAAGCAAGACATACAAATTTCTTTCACAATCACAAGTTTATCATCCTCTTATACAAGATTAAAGCAAAACTATTGCCTTACAAAGTTCAATAACCAATCCAACTAGCATCAATTAAAGAACCACAAAATTTAAGAGTATGATAGGATAAAAACTTCCTGAAATCATAAAGAACTCAAGGCTCCTTCACATTGGAAGAGAAATTGGGGGTTTAGCCACTCATAGAACTTGGTTGAACTCTGGAATTTGTTGAACTCCTAATCTCCATGGTGACTTGGGTTCTTGCTCAAAAATGGACCAAGAATTTTGAGAGAGAGTGAACGAGAGAGAGATCTTGAAAAATCAGTGTGTGTATTCTGTTTATTCTTGGCCAGAGAGATCAGAGACTTGCATGTGTGTATATATGTTTGTCCGTTCAGTTCTCTGTTTTAAAATCTGTTGTAACTAAATCCCAGCTTAATCTCTAACCGATTCTAACTTCCAAAACTAAATTCAAAACAGTTCGCAGACTCCTCTTTACTTCCTCAGATCTGCTTCTCTTTTCTCTCAATTTCCCAGCTTCCTTTTTTTCTTTTGTTTTCTCGGCCAGCTTCTCTTGTTATTTTATATTTTGCTTGATGTTGAAATTACAACTCTGCCCCTGTTATAAAACACACAGCAAAACCAAAACAAAAGGGCAATCTCGACATTTCTCATTTAATACATAAGAACCACATTTAATTATCAATTTTTGTCAACTAAGTGCATATTCTAATTAATTCACAATTAAGCTCAATTTTGGCCAATTAAGACACTAATTAAAATTCAAAAATGCACAATTAAGTAGTTAAATTTGTGGATTATCACTTCTCCTAACCCATTATGTCATATATGTGGTAATGGAGAAGAAATTATTGAGCATTTAATTTTGTTATGTGACTGGACTACTAGAATTTTGACTGTGCTTTAAATCTTCCTTTAATTTTGTTATGTGACTGGACTACTAGAATTTTGACTGTGCTTTAAATCTTCCTTTTGATTCTTACATATTGGACATTGATTAGTACGGGTACAACATCTTTTAAAGAGTTCAGCAGAAGTGGGAATGGCATTGGATAGTACCCTCCACATGAAGAATCTAATCTTATGGGGAGTTTTTAACTTACCTCCTTCCATAGCTTGCCATGCTGTTGGTAGAAAGAGAGATGGGGAACCACCACTATTATTTAGCAATATGGGGAACCGATAAAATCATTATCCTAGTTTCACTACTGTGTATTGGGGAGAATTACCAAATGTCCAAATCCATTTGTCTCCTGAATTTCTTGGCCTAATTATCGTATCTAAGATTGCTGATTTTTCTGTCTCACTCTCAACAATGCTTGACCACAACCATAAAGGCATTGAACCTTTCTTTGCATCATAAAGGAAGATTTTGGAAAATAGTGAACCTTCATGTCTTCTTTCTATTACTAACTCCTTCTATGTATACAAGAATTTAAAAATAATTCGATTATTTTCAATTTTTTTTTTGACCAAAATTTTCAATCATATTGAGAAAAATAGTTGATGAATATGATAAATATGTTCAAAATGAATTTTATTCTATGAGCGTCCTTATTTGTGTGATACGTATAAGTAAGAGAAATGATAATAATGAATGGTAAAAACCAAGAGAGAAATGATAGTAACGAATATGATACAGAATATTAAATATAAATAATAATTACGGTTTTTTTTATCAGGAATAATAATTACGGTTGAAAAAAATGCCATTGTAACTTTCAACAAGTTGTAATTAAAATTAAAAAGTAGTTAAAGTATTAAACACATGCATTCAAATTAAATTTTTATAGTCTTGTGTGTAAAAAGAGAGGAGGGAGTATCTTCTTGTTGATCAAAACACATGGTTGTTTTTTTCCCTGCAAAACACATGGTTATTGATGAACTAAATGTTGTACTCCCTTTTGTCTTAAATATAAGATTTATTTGTATAATTTGATAGATTAAATATGTCAGTTAAATTAGTTAAAATACCAATATTATATTCCTTAACCATCTATCATTATCTCACCCTCCTTCTCTTATTTATCTATTGTTGGGGAGCATTATTTATGATAATTAGTAGAAAAATTAGAAATAAATCTTATATTTAACACCAAATTAATCTTCTCAAGTAGGTCTTATATTTAGAACTGAGACAAGTGGTTTCAGGGTCTTACAAGAGCTTGGGATGGAGGGTTCTGGAGGATTAAATTAATTTCTGATTCGGTGGAGCTCATACAACCGATGCCAAATGAGAAAATACCAATATTATATTCCTTAACCATCTATCATTATCTCACCCTCCTTCTCTTATTTATCTATTGTTGGGGAGCATTATTTATGATAATTAGTAGAAAAATTAGAAATAAATCTTATATTTAACACCAAATTAATCTTCTCAAGTAGGTCTTATATTTAGAACTGAGACAAGTGGTTTCAGGGTCTTACAAGAGCTTGGGATGGAGGGTTCTGGAGGATTAAATTAATTTCTGATTCGGTGGAGCTCATACAACCGATGCCAAATGAGATTCCGGAGTTCAATATCAACTCTTCATATTGACAGAGATGACAAAGGATTAGCTGACATGCTCGCCTATGAAGCTCTCCGTCATGGCGTAGTATTGCAGAACCTATCCCTTGAGGCGACGTCTCTTTTCATGCAGGAGTCTAGGATTACGTACTTTTGTTTTGCTTGTAACTCTTTTAGTCTTTTTCTAATTTCATTTCCTTTACTATAAAAAATGTCGGTGATGATTTAATGCAATAATGCAACTTATAATAAAATCAGCACCTACTTTTAAATTGATAGTAATTAATTCACCTCCAACCAAGAAAATGACATGACAAAAGGTTGTTACTTGAGGGAGTCATCGAACGATATATTTGCGAAAAAATCACAATTTTCAAGTCTCAAACTCAACACACAACAGCCCCAACTCTTGACTTTAGATCCAAAAAAACCTCTGACTATGATGGATGAACCACCATAACTTTTTCAAGTAATTCTGAAATATTTGCCTTTTAAAAAAACCTTTGCCCCTAATTTTTGGTCTTTCCTTCCAATTGATAAAATTTCAATTGCTTACTTTATTTTCCTACCTTTATAATAACATATTTAGACAACCACACACACACACACACACACACACACACACATATATAAAACACTAAAACTTGATAAAATACATAGCATTATTAATGATCAGTATATATTACAATTTGTAATAAATTTAGAATTAATTTTATCGCAACTTATTTTAGTTTTTGGATTTCTTTTAATTTTAATTATGTGAGTGAAAGAGGTACACTTCTTTGATATGGAGCAGAAAAATATTTCGTTTGGTCATATTTATAAGCTATGTTATTAAATTTATGTGCATAAACACTGTTACTATATATTTATTATGTGTTAACTTTATTCCCATATGGTTTTATATAGGGGTAAATCTAAAAAAATTGTTAAATGTGAAGGTATAATTAATAAGGAGTATGATACAAATTTAGGGCAACACTACTGACACAATGGATGATTGATAAGAAATTTTGATATATTAGCTACTTTATATTTTTAAAACTGTAGGCGAGACAAAAAATCATGTATTTTGAAAATGCTTTAAACCAAGAATGTAATGGACTAATAATATGGTTTAGGGGAGAAGCAATTCAAAAGTTCATTTGTATTTTAGAGAGGGACATTTGCAGCTCACGCAACAGGACTTCCTTTGCTGATCAATCCAAAAAAAATACTGTATTTACAATTATATAAGTTGCAAATTATATGTAAAGAATATTTATTCCTAAATCTTTCCATTTCTCTTTCACTCATCAGACACATTCATGAGTGTCCACCTTGCTAAAATCTTTTTGATTTCTTGGAATTTCTTTTGTTCCATGTTCTTTGTTTCTGAGACTATGCGTTTGACTAGCTAATTGCCATATTCTTTCTGCTAATGTGAGACTAATATCTTACATGAATGCCATTTGATCTTTATTTTACATTAATATACCATTTGATCTTTATTTGAAAGAATGGAAAAAAGGTATACTCTCTCCCTTCCTTAATATAATTAAGATTTATTTAGGGAGGTCGGCTTATTCCTAAATATAGGATCCCTTTCTATGTTTTCTTAATTTTCTCCCAAATTACCATTATTGATGCTTCTCAATGGTAAACCAACAAGAAATGGAGAGTTGGAGTAAATGTAGATGATTAGGTTGTTTTGTTAATTTCATATGATTTTAACTAACTTCATTTATTTAATCTAATTAAATAATTAGATCTTACGGAAAATCCCAAATAAGTCCCTCCGAATACCCAAAAGGACAAGTGAGGAACCTAACCTTCCAAAAGGACCATGAAGGAACCAGCACCTATCTGTCATTTTAAAATTTTGCGAAAAGACAAAATTGCCCCATCCTAAAACACAAATTGAGAGAAGAGGGTGGGTGTTAGGGTGGTTTTAGGGTGAGATAGGAATTTGTGTTTTAGGATGGGGACAATTTTGTCTTTTCGCAAAATTTTAAAATGACAAATAGGTGCTGGTTCCTTAATGGTCCTTTTGGAAGTTTAGGTTCCTTACTTGTCCTTTTGAGTATTCGGAGGGATTTATTTAGGATTTTCCCCAGATCTTATAGTTAAAAATGGAGTATTTAATGATTTATCATCTACTTAAAAAAAAGTTCTAATTCTCTCTTATGATTTGGATTTTAGTTTATTGATGTACTCAACTATTTTAATATCTACATCTACATCTACATCACATGAGATGCTCATTTTAAATTATATTCTCTGTAAGGAAACTTAGATTCTGCTCTAGATAGGACAAAATTGTAAGAAACAATGGGACCTTTCCTGAAATCTAAAGTTTTTGTTAGATGACATCAAATGGCTCATGTGACTTTCAAATGACCCCGCACACAACACTAACAACAATGCAAATGTAGATTTCCACCGGAAAACAAATTAAATCAAATGGCAGTAGCTTGCCTTATTGAAATCTATTTATGTGATTTATAAAATAGAAAAAAAATAGACTTGCTTTATAGTTTATACGATCTCAAAGTGCATTCACCTTTTTATATAAAGCTAATAACAGTCAAAGGAAAGTAAAAACTGAGAGAAACTAAGCACAACCTACTAGTCCTTATTAAGATTATGTAAACAACTAAAGTAATCTCCATTGTTAAAAAATATAAAACCAATACTTCAATTTCCAACCACAAATATGCATATTTTCAAACCAGTTCATTCCCACATCACAATGGCTGTGGTGTTGTTCTGTTCTGCTGCTGAATGCTCTCTGCTGGAAACTGCTTAGACGCATCTGAAAGCACGGCGGCGGCAGCTGCCGGAGTCATGGACTGGTAATGAGAAGGCAAAGCAGAAGTATTTTGCTGCTGTTGCATGTAATAAGCTTGTTCTTGTGCAGGTGCACCATATTCATAACCATAATTACTTGCAGTGGAAGGAATATGAACAGGAGGAGAAGCAGCAGAAGAAGCAGAAACTGCTAGGGATTGTGGTTGGTGATGATGGATTTGAGGAATTCCCACAAATTGTTGTTGCTGATATTGGCCAGAAGGAATTTGAACAAATGCTTGATTGCCATGTGTTGGCATGGAAGGTGTTGCTGGCCTAGTGGGGTACACAGGAGGAGTACCAGCAACACTTTGGGCTGAGATTAATGGCCTGCTTGAGGGTATTACATTTGGATCAGGTTGTAGAGTAGTCACATTGTAAGGTTGAACTTGAGCATGTCCTACTGGCATTACATAAACTGGGTATTGCTGATTAATTGGATGAGGAATTTGCTGTTGTTGTGATGGTGTGGTATAAAGTTGGTAGTAGGAAGGGATTGGAACTTGGCCTGTGGCTGCAGTTTGGTGAGGGATGTATTGGGTATTTGCAGGAATAAATTGTTGGTGTTGTTGAATTTGCTGAGTTTGATCCATTTGTGTGGGTACTACTGTGTAATTAGGATCCTGAATTCTTTCTCTTTGGTATCCTGAATTGGGATCTGATATGTCACTCTTGGAATGTGATAAACCTGGTGCTTTCTGATCTGTATATGCTGCCTGGACTTGGTCCTGATAGTAGACAGATCTTGAGAAAGAGGCTGCAGATGCAATACTGCTATCACTGAACACAACAACAACAAAAAAACATCATGAGAAAAAAGAATGTGAGTTCTTCTTTCACCTAGAGAAACATGCAATTGTTACTCTATATTGTTAAGAGGTTGATTTAGAAGACACAAAGGAGTGAGATCAAATCACACTATCAATGTGAGGACCGTGTTGTCTGGCAATATGGAAATCGAATTGCCAGACTCTCATGAATCTTTAAGACTCCATTCGCCTATTATTTTTTGTAACAAAGGAAAAAAAGAGAAAGATGCAAAATGAGAGTACCTTGCAACTGAATCTGGAGAAGGCAAGTTCAAGCCACCAGTAGTCCTTGGTTGAACAAGCTGCAAAGGCAATGGAGGCTTTCGGAATCCAGAAGGCGCTCCTTGATCCGATCTCTCATCATCGGAGATAACACGATTCATATGATCTCCACCAGTCACCAAAGCTGGAGATGCCATGGTCAAAGGTGCAGGAATTGTAGACAAAGGAGCAGACAACATAGTCACAGCATACCCTTCATCTTGCTTAATCCCAGAAGCAACCAGGTTCATCTGAGCTAACTGTTCTTCAATCCCTGGCTTTTGTTCTTGCTGTAACCTGCTATTACCAGTCTCATCAACCCGAACCCGAATCGGAGGCAGGTTAGCCATAGAAGGTGATGAAGATGAAGAACCATATGATGAACTATTATCCACCAAAGGAGAATCTGGCAATGAATGAACCTCCTGCAAATTCTTCACATGTTTATTACTATTATTATTGTTATTATTATTAACCTGAAACTCTGCACCCTGAGACTCCAAATTGTTACTAGAATCACACCCAGGAACCTTATCTAGATTGACAACACCACCATCCACAGCTGCAGAATCTGACACACCCCTAGTGAGAACACCAAAGTTGTTAAGAGCATCAACAAACCATGTCTCAGACTTGGCATCATCAAGAAGTGATCCCATTGAAACTGCAGTGTCTGGCTTAGAGAAAAACAGAAAAAGCCTCAACCTTGTTGGCCTAGGTGGTGCAGCAGCCATCAAACGTTCATGTTCCTCAATCATGTTCTCAAAATCTTCATCAGTAGAGACTGATATGAGATTGTCAAGATCTTCATGTGGTAGTTGATACTTGAGAGTGAATGGCCTACCATTAAGAAGTGTACGTGAGAGCCTGCAACATAAGTCCTTAAGGGAGGAATGACGGTCAACAACAATGATTCTCGTGTCGCCGCCTACATAACATAGTGTTTTGTCATGTGGCCGTGGCATGATATGCCCTCCATAACTGCACATCAACCTGAGCTTGGCTCCTGGGATTGGAGGAAGAGGTTCATCAACCCAGTTATCAACAATGCGGGAACGTGGGGAGTTTTCTAATGAATCAGGGCCGTTGATTAAGTGTGGTGGATTTGATTGGACCGTTGAGATTGGTGGCGGTGCTGGTGGTGGTGGATCCATTAGAGAATTGTTGCCTCTATGGATTAATTGGAGTGAAGGAATGGAGAGAAGAGAGAATGAGTTGAATAAGAAGATGAGACGTTGAAGTATATTTTCTTAAAGGTAATTGTGATTCTGTGACTTTATAAGTGGAAAAGTGAACTATAATTGGATCCTTTCCCAATGGATGCTGAGTAGGACACAGCTTGTTATTCTCTTGCTGATTTTTTAATCTTAAACTATGGCTTTTCCCAAAGTATTCAATGGCAAGTTTCAAAGAGAGAAAAAATAAAAGTTTTATAATATCATAAAGATTTACAACCAGGAAAAAGAACAACTATAATAAATTATACATCTACACCATTGAAGTGGTAGCAGCCACTTCATTAATTTACCAAACAGAGATTGCAACGAAGGCATTAGACATGTATCTTTCTGTAAATTTTCTGGCAGTGGCCTTTGCCAAGCACCATATATCAGTTACCATGTACTCTAAATTCAGGGAAATTAAAAGTCAACACTTGTTCTCAAAACGTGGCATCTCACATGATATCACATTCATATTGTATTTTTTATTTAATATAGGGTTAAGGGTCAAATCTAGCACTCTACTATTGTCAAAAGTTCATCCAACATAAACAAGTATTCGATGGCTCAAATGTAGCACACATCTTTTTAAAAATGGCTCAAATCTAGCATTTTCGTCAACTTTAACTGGTTTGACCGTTAAGTTTGACTTGACCATGCCACGTCACCCGCCACGTCACTCAGTTTTGCCATGTGGCCTGCCACGTCACCCAATAATGGATAGTGAGTGGGCCCATTGGGTGACGTGCCATGCCACGTGGCAAAACTGAGTGACGTGGCGGGTGACGTGTCATGGTCAAGTCAAACTTAACTGTCAAACCCGTTAAAGTTGACGGAAATGCTAGATTTGAGTCATTTTTGAAAAGATGTGTGCTACATTTGAGCCATAGAATACTTGTTTATGTTGGGTGAACTTTTGACAATAGTAGAGTGATAGATTTGACCCTTAACCCTTTAATATATAACCCTCAATTTTTTGTATAAGATCTAGTTTGTAATGCAAATAGTGCGAAAAAGTAGATCTTATATTATCCATTAGTGTGGTAAAATCTAGATTCATACAGAAACATGCATGTCAATATTTGCTACTGGGTGCTGTCATCCATAAGTCTTAATAGCCATTGACAAATTCATAAATTATATATATTCTGCAAGCAATGAACAGGTTACCGATTACGTAACAGGGAGAAAGACTGACGGGGAGAAATAGCGACAATAATTAAGTTCCATTTTGACCTCAGGTTAAGTTACATATTATGTTAATAACTTGAAATCCATGTATACGTAGTTTCCTTTGCCATGAAGAAGATGACACTATAACAGCTATATATCTATATCTCCTGCACGCGTTTGCTTCAAATTGCATGCTACAAAAGATTATTATACATAGTACCATCTTTGTAGTGTGGCTTGTGTTACACTAATAGTTGTGGGGTTTGCTTTAGCTTGAAAGTGGAAGCGGGCATGTTGTAGGTAGAGACGGTCAAAGTTGTGAAGGGAAAATGGAAGAGGAAAACAGATGCACGTGGGATGATATATTGGTACTTGTGCATAGCTTGTTATGTTACAGCTTGATTTGAGTGGTTGTTTATGAACGCAACACAAGCAGTTATGAAGTTTTGTCCCCTTCCCTTTATTTTTATTTTTTATATGAAGGGGTAAGCACTAACGGCTTGAGGTTACAAGCGGAATAAAACCCGCAGCCTCCCACCTAAGGGGGAGATGTCATACCACTGGGCTACAAGGCCCTTGGTCCCTTCCCTTTATTCTACATTAAACTTTTTGGATCTTTTTGTTCAATTTTAGAAAAATAAAGACTACCACTGCTTTTAGTCATCATATTTATAAAGCATTTCAATTTCAAAGGCATAGTGTTGTATCCTAGCTAGCAATGCATGAAACATCTTATAAAACTAGGTCTTTTTTAAGAATTAAAGACAAACATTAAAAGTTTTAGGCTACAAGAGAAATCAAAATCGCAACCTAACCTCCAACCTAAAAGATATATATATATATATATATATATATATATATATATATATATATATATATATATATATATCATACTATTGAGTTAAGGCCTTTAAAATGCTAACGTACACTCTCAATGTATTTTAATGGAACCAAAATTTTCTTCAATTAATGAGCTTTCTTATATTAAGGATTAATAAGTAGATCTTTATCATATCCATTGGAGACGAGTATATTAATATTCCTCTATTTCAATTTTGATGGTGAATCTTATATGTATACATGTAGAAAAGATAGTTGCAAAATGACTCTAACATCTTTTTAAATAATGGAGATATTCTTCTTATTCACAAGAGTTTCATCCATGACTTCCAATTCACAGTTGGCATTATCTAAAAATTTAATAACTGTAAAAACTGTACCATTTTTTAAATATAATATTTTACATTGATAGTTTGGTCCTCCTTCAGTCACGAGCAGGAGGGTGAAATGGTTGAGTAGAACGCAGCCCAAGGGAGCAACTGTAGGAGGACTAACATGGCCAACAGAATTGAGAAATATATATATTATTCCTATAATTACTTATTTTTAATACTTAAATTTGTTTATTTTTTTTGTGTTTTTGTCGATGTCCATGTCACTTTCAGATATTCTGATGGCCACATGCGTTCTTGAGATGAGCATTGTGGTGTTTGTGAATGTGCTTCTAAGCTGTAATTATGTAGCTAGACGAAGAGTGTTGTGGTTCCTTGGTTCAATGAATAAGTCAAATAAGGCCTAAAAATACATTCTCTTTTTAACTTTATTTCTTGCTAGATACAGTTTGAAGACTCCTATGTTCCGAAGTTTGCAATTCTCATCCTGCATCCCAAAATCCCATCATGTTACCTGCATCATCGGATGCAAATTTTAATTCTTGCTACAGTAATTTTGAATCACATTTTCCATATATATGATTCAAAAGTTTATGATGCCCTTAACTTTAATACTGTCACTATTAATAGAAAATGTAAATAGTTAAATATAAAAAAAGTATTGTAAGTGGAAGTTGTAGGTTTGATCTTACTTTACAACCTCAAACCAAACCATTAGTTATTGCGTGCCCTTCTTAAATGTAAAAAAGAAGCTCTACATCAATTTTAGATAATTGAGCTTGGCGAAATTCATGGCTATTCCATATAATCCGTAATATAAGAGCTTAAAATTTGAATGGTTTTAATCCAAAAAATAAGAGTTTATCTCATATTATCTCTTACTTTGCCCCTAACTCACTTTCTTATTTATTAATGCATATGTATTTCTTTCTCTTAGAAGTATATCATAATGAATGTGAGCAACATTGGAAAAAACAACATTAAATTCATACCCCAACTAACTTTACATGTTTTCTTAAGAAACATGTTTTGGCGCGACTGAACTTAGCTTTTATATTACGAACTAGAGGGAATATTAAAATACTCCTATTTGGAAAGAAGATCCTTCATGGAAATGTTTTTCATTTGCATTATGTTAATATATGGAGTAATAAGTAATTCATGCCCGGTTTCCATTAAATTCTTATATCATCACCATGAATTGGATTTTGATTTAAGAAAAAAGCTTTGCATTAATTAAATCATTAATAGAAGTGGCCCATCTAATATTCCATGATTTTTTTTGTTCAAATATCTAATATTCCATGTTGAGGTTAACTTTTTTTAATATAAAAAAAATAATGATATTAATACAACCAATTGATTACAATTTAGTTATAGTTGAAATGCTTAAAAGTTGTTTTTTTTACCTTGAAATGCTTAAAAGATGTTGAGAAATTATGAAGCATAGAGATGATTTGGAGTGACTCCAATATCAATAATATTGATGTTTGTTGATAAATATGAAGGAGGCATGACAAAACAAGTATATATCCACTGAGTTCAAACTGGTAAGAGTCATTATTATTGTTCCATATTTGCAAGAGTGTAACATGAAAGTACTAGGAGGAAAAGGTAATTACTGGTGTTGTTTGATTATACCAGCATATTTTTTTAATCAATATTATACCTGCATATGGATGCATAGATGGAAAAACCATTATTGTGACATATAAACTTATGACTTCCCCCACTTCTTGTACTAAAGAATAATATATAGTGTCTCAAGCATGAACCTTTATTGTGCAAGGATAACTGAGAAACAAGAGGAAGATTCAATAGGATAATATTTTCTTGGTCTAACTAACTGAATGGAAAAAACGAAATAATGAAAGTTAGAAAATTTATTTAATCTCGATCTCATTAGAGTTAAATAAGGAACTTTCTCTTTTACTTTGACACTTTTTTTTTAACACATTTTTCGGACCAAGCACAACAGCAAAACCAACTAACGCGGTTGGCAAGCTGAAGTGCGAATGTCCTACTTATATACTCACACACACACATTCCTGGTCGATGTGGGACTAAGAGATCTCACAGGGACCCCCTGTGGGATCCGACGACCGTCGGTTGAGGGTATTTTTGGACCACTTTGGTTACTTTGGGTGTAATATTGTACCACCTGTTAGTTTATGGTGGTGGGTGGCCCAGGGTGGTTACTTTAGGTGTAAAATAGGGTCATTGCCCTTTAATCACACATAAAATATGTAACAAAAAAATGTTAAATCTAGTCCTTTAATATTCTTTTTTAACTTAATTCACAAAAAGTATAATGGGTGATAAACCCATAATTTAACATCATTAATTTAGGTTAATTTGAATTAATTAGAATATATTTATATTATTTCATCAAAAAACTATATTTATATTATTAGTCAATATCATGATATAATTTAAATTTGAATTAATTTTGATAAATTTGAATATATTTTTTTATATACATAAAATTGAATATATTTTGTTTATACATCGTGCGATTAAATTAATATGTTTATATCTAGGAATCTAGCATATTATATAATTCTTATAGACATTTCTAGCATATTATCTAATTCTTATAGACATTTTTTTGAACTGAATAATTCTTGTAGAAATGGGTGAGAAGATAGGAATCCAATAGAGCAACTGAATATTAAAAATTGAAGATAAAATGCCATTAAAAACACACACTTACCCCGCCCTCACAGAACACATCATTCGATTCCCAGTCCACCCTCTTCAATCTCAAGTTGTTAAGGGCATTTGAATCTTTTCTCACAAATTTGTTAACGTGTATTAGGTACTTATGACCCAATTTGTCCTTTTTACAATTTAGCAACTTCAATTATTCTTTTATAGATAGGGAAGACTTTATTTGTCTGTTTCCCTATTTTTTATCTCAAAACTAATTTACTTTTCTAATAAACTAGTAAGATATAATTTAATCACGGGCAATGACCCTATTTTACACCCAAAGTAACCACCCTGGACCACCCACCACCATAAACTAACAGGTGGTACAATATTACACCCAAAGTAACCAAAGTGGTCCAAAAGTACCCTCAACTGACGGTCTTCAACGTTCAAACGTTGGAGACCGTCAGTTGAGGGTATTTTTGGACCACTTTGGTTACTTTGAGTGTAATATTGTACCACCTGTTAGTTTATGGTGGTGGATGGTCCAGAGTGGTTACTTTGGGTATAAAATAGGGTCATTGCCCATTGTTTTATACAAGGGATTGTGTATATATTGTTCTTGAATGACCTTCAAAATTGATGAGGTCCATTGAAGCTTTGAGAGATACTACCTCCGGTCCTAAATATAAGACCTAGATAACTTTTTTTTTTTGGAAAGATTAAGGTTGCGAAATAGGTTATTAAATCATGACATATTTGATATCTTTTTAGATTATCCATTAGCTTATAGGTAAAATAAACTAGTTTAAGAGAAAAAATTAGGTAAATCAATTTATAATTAACTTATTTTTTGCTTTTTTTTAGGATTTTTCAAAAAAGTCATCTAGATCCTATATTTAGGACCGGAGGGAGTATTAATTATGTTTAAGTTAGTAGAACTTGTGAGTTAAAATAAAATTGTGGAAAAAAAATAAAAAATTAGATCATAATCTCGTAATATTAAACCCAGACCGATAACGAGACCTGACAATGATTCAAGGGTTAGTGGTTAGCCCGTGGGTTGAGTCAGTACTACGTGAATAAAAAAGTACTTAAAAATAATATCTTATTTTCCAAAATTATTATATAAATAATATATTTCCTTTCACAACTAATTATTCATCATTCTTTACATTTGGTTTGACAAAATGACATCATACAACCTCAAGTGTCAAAGGACTATGATGTAATTTTGTCTACGCAAATTGATCTACACATTCTTAGTCAAACTGGTGCTTCTTTTGGATGTGAGAGAAATTGGAGCATATTTGAGCATATTCAGTTGGAGCTTGTTTGAGCATTTTCATACTAAAAATAGAAATAGATGTGATATATGCAAATTCAGCAAAAGCACATCATACATTATGATGAGCTTCTTGACTAGCCCATACACTTTTGATACTTGGTTGTTCTAGGTGCAAAATATTTGTGAATTCTCCCTCTCATCTCAGTAGCCTTTCTCTTTGAAGATGCCTCAGTTGCTTTGTCTCTCTCAACCTCAATGTTCTCCCCTACATTATCATTATGATCCACTTTCTTTCTTGTTCCTTCCCGCAAAGAATCTTTCATTCTTTCGCCAATATCATCGGAAGCATTCTTTGAGAGTCCATACACTTTTCATTCTACTTATATTATTGAAAATCAATTTTAAACGAGGATAATGATGTAATTGTCTTATATCAATATTACAATAGAAATGAGTCCCATCATACATTTTTTTATCGACTAAGACCCACTCAACTTTCAATTTCTATTTCCAAACCCAATTTCCCACAATCAAACATGCCATTGCTTTAAAGTAAAGCTTTTCTTGTTTTTAGGTAAACTCTTGTACTCCTTCTTTAGGGCTTCTATGGACATTTTTGTTTTAATTTTGTGTTGGACACTCGGGTGAACTGTATTGAATATTGATTAGTCCTTCCTATTTGAAACTTGGTACTCCCTCCGTTCCTAAATATAAGATCACTTTAGGGAGGAGAGTTTGTTCCTAAATATAAGATCACTTTCTAATTTGACTCAAGTTTTCCCCAAATTACCCCTATACTCCCTTCACCCAAAAATTGGTTTGAAGAAGGTGAGAGGATATTTTTAAAACTTAGGTGAGAGGTTTTTTTAGAAATTTCATATAATCCTAACTCATTGAAATGTCTTCCTCAATCTCTCATAATTTGCTAAAGTGATCTTATATTTAGGAATGGAGGGAATATATCAAATGGTCTTTTGATCCAACCCAAGAAAATTGGTCCTTTTGATAATTTGAGGATCAGTTTTTAGTCTTGTACTCTTTTTCCCAGCGCTTTCTTCTTCCAAATAATTAATTAAAATTTATTTCCAGAGTGTTTATTTTGGTCCCAATAAATAAATAAATAAATCAGTAATGACATGGAATCTAAAAAGTCCAGCATGATGCCAGATCAATCTCGCATGAACAAGAATTTTAGAACCCATCATTTCTGGGCCCATCTTAGATCTGATAATCGTAATCTTTAGTCAAATTTGTTGAAAAAAATGAAAAATAAAAATATTTGCAGACTAAAAAAGAAAAAGACAAGCTAACTCGTGTTGTGCAAGCCACATTTTGATTCGTCTTAGGTTCGCGCGTCGTCGCTTACATTGCAAATTTCTTAATTTGTGGAATGATTTGTTAATTTCAACACGGTAAAAAGGTACCCTTTTGAACTGAACCTTGCTTTCTCTTCATTCATTTTCGCTATTCCTTCATTTATCTCATCTGGGTCACCATTTTTTTAGTCTTCCCCGTTACCCCATTTCACTTTTATTCATGTTCCTTGAATTTCAAGCTTAGTCGATCCAGGTTCTCTCTCTTGATTTATATGTGCTGTTTCTTCATTACTAAATTTATGTTTATACTTTAAAGATTATTCTGTTGTATTTATACACGACTTGTTTATTGGTTTTGGATGTTTAGATTAGACTAATGTTATACCTGTGATCATAGATGACTATGCTTTTCTAATGAATACTAGCTTCGCATTTTGATGTCTCTAGTTTATTTTGAGATGGATGATTGTACTGAGTTACTGACTCACTTAGCTATCAAGGATTGATGTTGTCCTGTTCTTCAATAATGTTATATGTGTGTGCTGGTTAGTGAAAAACTTATGTTGCAAGGTGAAATTTTTCTATTTATTGCCTCAGGAGTCATAACTTATCAATAGTCATCTCAGTAAGATTCTCTTGAGAGTTAGTTGTCTAAATAGTTGGGGGCGTTGTAATTGAAAATGGAAAGTTGCTATAAACTTTTCGTGGAGGATGTGAGGAAACCATGATCATTGGCATGCTGGGCCACATTTCTGTCTGGAAACAAAAGTAATTGATTAACTTGGAAAATGTATCTGGCCTTTTGCATAAGCTTATTATTCAGGATGTGTCCTTTATTAATAAAAAAATGAGAGAAAGAAAAGGATACTTGGCAATTTTGGTTTGGATTATTCATTTAGACTGTTTGAAGGGCATGAGGTCGTGAGTTTTAATCAGTCTTTTTGCATAAAAACAAAGGTAAGACTGTCTAGTTTATTATTTTCCCCAACATCCTCACTAAGTGGGGATCGAACTGGGTAGACCCTATTCATTTAGACTGTTTCTCAGAAAATAGGACATCAATCATCCATATATGTTACTCTTGAATCTGCTGCACTATGGATTATGCTAACATTGGTGATATTAGTTTTTTTTTATTTTCTTTTTCATGCACTTCTGAATTTCTATGCTCTATTTTTCCTCCTACCATCTGCTTTGAAACAAGTGACATAGCCTTTCATTCTGTAATGCTGTGAATTTCCAGATTATAAGATGGGATACTACACTATAAAGTCACATGGAGGGAGGGTGACAAGGACACATAAACTTGATTGGCTGGTACTTCTGCTTCTACTGGTTATTGACTTATACTTGGATTCATTAGAACCTTTTCATCGCTTTGTGGGAGAAGGCATGATGACAGATTTGAAATACCCATACAAAAATGAAACCATACCCTTTCGGGTTGTTCAAGTAAGTCAATATGTTGTACCAAGAATGCACCCTTTTTTGTTAATTCATTATAATAGCCATGCTGATACTGTAGATGAACAACCTCATCTATTTTCATTTTTCTTGAAACAGATTGTTGCTGTATTGTTTCCTATCATTGTCTTTTTTATGTTCTACATTTGTAACAAGAATGTTTATGATTTGCATCATTCAACATTAGGTATTTTCCATTATGTTGACTTTGTAACTGGTTCATTATTACTTCCTGCTCATGACTCATGGTATCTTACTTGAATAAACTTGGGAACTTCAGGTATTCTTTTCTCTGCACTTATAACTGGAGTTATCACAGATTTGATTAAAGTCTCAGTTGGTCGACCAAGACCAAGCTTCTTCTGGCGATGCTTTCCTGACGGTAAAGCTGTGAGTTCTTGCATTCTCAATATCTTTTCCTTCTCCTTCAACATCTATATTCTCTTTTTTTTTTCTAAATGAGGCATGATATGAAGAGGAACATGGAAGTGGGTTGGAATATTTTTTTTATTTTCCTTGTTGCTCTGGTTTATTAATGCTGATTTTAGATGTTTAAATTCTACTGCCCTAAAGAATGTGTTTGACATCTGTTGATATGCAGGTATTTGATTCCATCACAAATGACGTAGTATGTCATGGGGATGAGAAGATCATAAGGGAAGGGTACAAAAGCTTCCCAAGTGGGCACACTTCATGTAAGTATATTATCTATTTCCTATTGTTTTTTGTATTTATGTAGCACCTCTTCTAGTGGTTAGGCCTGGCTTCATATAAAAGCATACATTTGGCATAGGTTTTCATCCTCTTGTTCTGACTCGCCTTTGTCTAGTTGAATTGGTCTATCATCTTGGTTTTCCATATGTTCATTATTTCTAAGATGTCCTTGCTTAATAACAAAATGCATCCATGTTGTCAAGGAATGAAGCTATTTGTATCTTGACTAAACAGAGGACATAGTAGATAGGTTGTCATCTGCTTAGCAATGCCACATTAGGGTCAAGCCATTTACTAATTGGTTCCAACAATTGTGTTTAAAGTAATTAATGTTATCTGGAGAAAAGAAGAAAACATTGGCAGAAATAAAATCCGCCGTTGCTTATACTATGAGAGGTCAAGAATATATCATTCTCTAGCTGCAGAAATCTTCTTTAAATACAAAAATTTTGAGCTAATATCTTTTTGGCACATGTATTTTCTGAACCTTACAATTCAAGGCTAATAATTAGTACACGTATCTTCAGTCCAAAATATCATTTTTAATCTGAATTTAAGAAGAAATGTTTCTCCATTTAATGAATATACCACCAATTCCAGATTCAGTTCAGAGCGTGCTTTGTGTAGATATAGGAAAAACAATTTAACAACTGGATCATCACATGATTTTACATTGGTCACGGAATGTTTTATTATGAAGTAGTGTGCTGTTAGCCTCGTATGAAAGTCGGTGCTTCAAATTTAATTCTGTGTATATGTTCATGTCCAATTGTCCATGTATGTGTTGCTGTATGGTTAAATAATGGAACATTAGTGCCTTATTTAATTATGGTCATCCAAATTGCAGGGGCCTTTGCAGGTTTTGGTTTTTTTGCATGGTATTTATCGGGAAAAATTCGAGTGTTTGATCGCAGGGGTCATATAGGCAAATTGTGCCTTGTGTTGTTTCCTTTACTTCTTGCTGCTGTTGTGGGAGTTTCCCGGGTTGACGACTACAGGCACCATTGGCAGGATGTGTTTGCTGGAGGTCTACTAGGTTGGTGTTTACAATATATCAATATCCAATGGCTATTTAAGAATTATTACTGTAAAATAAATACCTAAGCAATTTAAAGGGTAGAAGGGTTTAACTCAGGCTCTCATTTTTTTGCCCCTTTTTCCTGCAGGGATTATTGTGTCTTCAACTTGCTACTTACTACTCTTTCCTCTCCCTCATCAATCAGGTGTGCATTTTTTCTTTCTAGCTACCTTGTAGTTAACACACGTGAATTATTATCAATATTGTAAGATTTGCATTGGTCTCTATTGAAAGTTTCAAGTATTGTGCATGGTAGTCTCTAGACTTTTTGCACTCGTGCTTTCTTTTTAAACGGTATGAGATGAAGATTTATTGTAGAATATTGAGCATAAAACACCGATAACTTTATTGATGGGTGATAGCCGAATATATAAACGGCAGATACATAAGCTGTTGTAAGCAGCCCTAGAAACACGTTGATTTAGTCTCCTAATATCTAGCAACTAACTAGCTGTTACATAATTAATAAAAGAAATAATAAACTGCTGACCACGTGCACACACTTGACACATAAGCCTAATAATTTGCATATTAACAATACTCCCCCTCAAGTTGAACCATGAATAGTAAACATGTTCAACTTGCGTACAAAATAAGCAAATAACTCTTCAGATAATCCTTTAGTGAGAATATCAGCCAGTTGATGACGTGTAGGCACATAAGCAAGACATATGATGCCACCTTCAACTTTCTCCCTAATAAAATGTCTATCCACCTCCACGTGTTTAGTTCTGCCATGTTGGACAGGATTCAGTGCCATGCTCAGCGCTGACTTGTTGTCACAATACAAACGAAGGGGAGAAGTACTAGTGATATGAACTTCATCAGATACTCTCTTAAGCCACAAACCTTCCATAAGTCCTTGAGATAAGGCTCGAAGTTCTGACTCAGCACTGCTCTTTGATACAACTTTCTGCTTCTGACTTTTCCATGTGACTAGGTTGCCCCACACAAAAGTGCAATAACCTGTGGTAGACCTGCTATTCTCTTTGTCACCTGCCCAATCAGCATCAGTGAAAACTTCAATAGTTCTAAGAGTGCTCTTTTTGAAGAATAAACCCCTACCAGGTGTCCCTTTAAGATACCTCAATATCTTGAACACACCATCCATATGTTTCTGCCTAGGATCATGCATACTTTGGCTGGCTACACTTACAGCAAATGCAATATCCGGTCTGGTATGAGAGAGATAAATGAGTCTTCCCACTAAGCGTTGATACCTTCCTTTGTCTACTGGAGCTTCATCACGCTGCTGCCTCTTTTGTTCGACAGCATCCACCTTACCATCTTTCTGTTTTACTTTCTTCTTGTTTGATTGGGTACTAATTGGAACTTTACTTGGCTTGCATCCAAGCATACCCGTCTCAGTCAACAAGTCAAGTACATATTTTCGTTGAGAAACACAAATACCATCACGTGATCTAGCTACCTCCATTCCTAGGAAATATTTAAGGTTCCCTAGGTCCTTTACTTCAAACTCTTTGTTCAGAGCAGCCTTTATGCGAGTCATTTCACTCATATTATTACCTGCAAGGATAATGTCATCTACATAGACAATGAGAATGGTGATAAGATCACCCTTCTTCAATACAAACATGGTGTGATCTGACAAACATTGTATATACCCTTCTTCTTTAAGGACAGTAGAGAATCTATCAAACCATGCTCTGGGAGATTGTTTCAAGCCATAAATTGACTTGTTTAGTTTGCATACCTGTCCATTTCTGCCCTTCTCAAATCCTGGAGGAATTTTCATGTACACCTCCTCTTTCAATTCACCATTTAGAAAGGCATTTTTTATATCAAGTTGCTGCAAGGACCAATCCAGATTTACAGCAAGAGAAAGTAGAATACGAATAGTATCTAATTTAGCTACCGGGGCAAAAGTTTCCTTATAGTCAAGACCATAGGTTTGAGTAAACCCCTTGGCAACTAACCTTGCTTTATACTTGTTTAGACTACCATCTGCATTCTATTTAGGTGAGAAAACCCACTTACAACCAACCGGTTTTTTACCCTTGGGAAGAGTAGTAATATCCCAAGTATGGTTTTTCTCTAAAGCCCTCATCTCCTCCAAAACTGCCCCCTTCCATTCTGGTTGCTGTAATGCTTCATGAACATCTTTGGGAATAGAAACTTTGTCTAAATGAGTTACAAAATTGTAATAACTTGGAGAGAGAGCAGTATATGATAAAAACTTTTGAATAGGATGTTTAGTACACATCCTAGGCTGCTTACGCTGAGCTATAGGAAGATCTATCTCTTCAACTTCAGCAATAGGAGGCATAGTATCTTGTAAGGGTTCAGGAACCCCCTCGGTTGTAAATAATGGAACAGGTTCAGGAGCATGTTGATCTCTCACTCTTTTCCCCCTCCGCACATACACATTATGCCTGTTAAATCTAGTATTGTCCTTCCCTGTCCCTGACTCTTCATTATTATGGCATAAAATAATTGGTTCAGAAGGTGGTAAAGGTTCAGGAACACGTTTTGAAGATAGAAAATCATTAAATGACTCCCCCTTACTTGAATTTTTATAAAAAACCTCATTTTCAAAGAAGGTAACATCTTTACTAACATATAGGCGTTTTAAAACTGGATCAAAACATTTATAACCCTTTTGAGAGTTTGAATAACCCAAAAATATGCACTTTACAGCTCGTGCATCCAATTTAGAAGGAGGGTGATGTACATGGACAAATGCTGAGCAACCAAAAACTTTAATAGGGAGGCAAGAATCAATGTGAGATACAATATGTGTCTCAGTTAGCTTTTCAAGTGGTGTTTTAAAACCAATAATACGATTTGGCATCCTATTTATCAAATGAGTTGCAGTAAGGATTGCATCTCCCCAAAAATATTTAGGTACATTACATGTAAACAAGAGAGCTCGAGCAACCTCAAGCAGATGTCTATTTTTCCGCTCAGCAATTCCATTTTGCTGAGGTGTTTGAGGGCAGCTTGTCCTATGACAAATGCCGTTTGACTTCAGATAATTAATAAGGGACGAATTACAATATTCTGTGCCATTATCAGTGTGAAGAACCTGAATATTACTTTGAAACTGATTTTTAATGTAGGTAGCAAACTCAATGAAGATAGAACTCACTTCAGATTTTTCTTTTAGCAAGTATAACCAACACATACGTGTATGTTCATCTATGAATGTGACAAAATATTTTGAGCGTGTTCTGTTAGAAATATGAGTTGGCCCCCAAACATCACTATGAATAATAGAAAAAGCACGAGAGGGTTTATAAGGAATTGAAGGAAAAGTAGTACGATGATGCTTAGCTAACTCACAAACATCACAATGAAGCAATTTATTAGATGAAAACTGAGGAAACAACTTTTTTAAATAAGTAAGGTTAGGATGACCCATCCTTTTATGCCATAACAATAAATCTTCAGAAACAGAAACAAAACTAGAAATCCTAGAACATAATGCAGTAACGGAAGAGAAATTGAGGTAGTAGAGGCCATTACACTCCTTAGCTGAGCCAATCATCTTCCCCGAGGAGAGATCCTGAAATATACAATGAGTAGAAAAAAAATGAGCACAACAGTTAGCCTGCTTAGTCAGTTTGCTTATGGACAATAAATTGCAAGCAAGATGAGGGACATGCAGTACTGAGTCAATATGTAGCATATCAGAAATTTTAATGGTACCATGACCAGCTACAGTAGCAGAAGAACCTGTGGTTGTCTGAATCTTTTGATTTCCAGCAGAGGGAAAATATGATATAAACATATTTGATTCAGAGGTCATATGATCAGATGCTCCGCTATCTACAATCCAAGTGAAAGAGGAAGGATTTTGTAGAGTAGTGGATAAGTTACCTTGGTGCGCTACAGCTGCTGTAGGTGGTGTTGGCTGGACTTGAAGTTTTTTAAGGAGGTCCAGTAATTGAGACACATTTTCCTGAGACAAGGGAGAGGTATCAACTTCTGCATCTGCTGTATGAGAAACGTCTGTATTCACTTGATGTGCTTTAGACTTAAATTTTCTCGGTTTCCAGTTAGATGACTTCCCATGAATTTCCCAACACCTATCATGCGTATGACCGGTTTTTTTGCAGTGATCACAAAATAGTTTTCCCTTATCAAGGGAAGGGTTATTGCTGGATCTATTACTTACCATAGCAGAAAGATCTGGAGTTGGCAATATAGGGCTAGACAACATCACTTCTTTCCTTGTTTCCTCCCTGCGAATCTCAGAATAGACTTCTCTAGGAGATGGAAGAGTGGAGGAGCCCAGAATTCTTCCACTAACATCATCAAACGAAGGGTTTAACCCATCAAGAAACAGAAGAACACGATCAACATCTTTGTTCTTCTTATTACGGGCTGCATCTTGTGGGCATGCCCATTCTTCATCATTGAGAAGATCAATCTCTTGCCAGAGAGCACAAAGCTCAAACCAATATTCAGTAACAGTCCTCGTTCCCTGAGAAGACTTCCAACACTGACGTTGAAGAGAAAACAAGTGAGACATATCCTTCCCATCAACATAGGATTCACGAACAGCCACCCAAATATCTCGTGCAGAAGGGAAATACATAAAGGTGCGTTTAATTGAAGTAGACATGGCATTAATTAGCCATGATGACACAAGAGCATTATCAATCTTCCATTGTGCCATGGCTTTAGATTTAGGATCTGCAGGAGCCGGTGTTTCTCCTGTTAGAAAACCTTTCTTGCCGCGTCCTTCAACAGCAAGTAGGACAGCTTGAGCCCAATCACGGTAATTGGTGAGGGTAAGCTTTTCAGAAACAATAAGGAGAGATGAACCTCCTTCAATAACGGGAAGTAACGAAGAATCTTCTCCATTCTTTGAAGAAGCCGTAGATACCCCTTCTTGCGAGTTTGACATCTCGTTTTTTCAGAATTAGGGTTCTAGAAAAAAAAAATATGATCGGGTACGGAAGCTAGATGATTTGCTCTGATACCATGTAGAATATTGAGCATAAAACACCGATAACTTTATTGATGGGTGATAGCCGAATATATAAACGGCAGATACATAAGCTGTTGTAAGCAGCCCTAGAAACACGTTGATTTAGTCTCCTAATATCTAGCAACTAAGTAGCTGTTACATAATTAATAAAAGAAATAATAGTCCTGGGAAAAAGTCTCCTAATATCTAGCAACTAACTAGCTGTTACATAATTAATAAAAGAAATAATAAACTGCTGACCACGTGCACACACTTGACACATAAGCCTAATAATTTGCATATTAACAATATTTATTATCAGCCTCAATGTCAACAGATTAATTAGCTGAGCAGGGGAAAAAAATCTTCCTATAGTTTTGTCAATGCTTTGTGCTTCCTCTTGGATGCTGCTTAAGCAGGGAAACCCTATAGGAAACATTATGGTTCTTGATCTCTCACTCAATTTATGCTTATTTTCACACGTGCAGGTTGGGCTCCTCATGCCTATTTCGAGATGTTGGGTGGAACCGAAGCTAGGATAGAGGAGTCATGTATTCCTATGCTGCAACAACAATTTAAATCCTCAGATACAAGTGGATCACAAGATATGAACGTGCAGTTTGAGTTGCTGGAATCTGGCAGAAGGTATTGAATGCTGACTTTTACCATCAGCCAGTGAAATACGGTGCTCATCTATGCTTGTATATTAAATATTGTCAAAGGTTTAAGCATGTGTAATTAATTACAATACTCTGCACATATGTTACGGTAGCTTACCAATGTAGTTGAGTTTTCCCAGATTTTGAAATACAAATGAGGAAGAAACTAAAATGCTCATAGTTTCTTGATCATTGTGTATTATGTACTAGTACTCTGCAAACATTGTAGTGTAAGATACTAAGTCACGGAATGAGTAATATGGTATGCTCTATTGAGTATTCGAAAAGCTATTTCACCTCAACTGTCAGTGTTTAGTTAGAGTTCTCCATCCTGCTTGAATATTCTTATGTTAGTGTAGTATAATGAAAATGACTCTCCTTTCTCTTTCATTCTTTTCATTTTGTTCTTTCTAAAAGGTTGAACTTCATCTCCATTTGCTCTTGCATTGAACATTTACCTATGTACTATTCATCCAAGTTGATGCATCTTGTCCTGTTGCTATGCTTGTATGTTTACATTCATCATATAAAAATATGATGAGCAATGGAAGAAGCTTCCTTCTTGGAATCTTCTCAGAATTGCTTTAATAAAATTTCTATATGCTTTCTTATTTCTCATGAAAATATTCCAAGAAGAAATTTGCGTAACTTTAAAGTGATGAAATATGAATTTCATTATAGGCATGTATGTTTGAGGACATGCCAAGTCTTGAAACTTGAAATATGTCACATTGTGGGCCGAATTTTGCAGATTTGAAAAGGGGAAAATGGGTTAACATCCAAGCCCACTCCCTACTTCCATCACAGATCAGGCCCCTCACCTAGATCGTGCTAGTGTAAGTGTCTTAAAGCTCAAGTGTAAGTGTTTTTCTTGCTAAAAAATGGAATCCGGATCCTGCCCCATTTTTGAATCAATATATTAAGGGCTAAAGGGCAAAAATGTCCACGTAATTGTCACGAAAATGCCCACGTAAAATTTTTTGGAGCAAAACTGCCCGTCAAATTTCAAAACTGGGGCAAAAATGCTCGTCACAGTTACTTTTTTTTGACTTTTTAACGCATCATTTTCTGTCGATTATCTCTCACTAAAACATGTGGCAAGTTTATGTATTTATTTCCCGATCTGTGATGATGACGGGACAGAAGATGATGAGTGAACAAGTAAAAAATTAATTGTGATGGGCATTTTTGCCCCAGTTTTGAAATTTGATGGGCAGTGTTGCTCCTAAAAATTTTACTTGGGCATTTTTGCACCTTCGTGACAATTACATGGACATTTTTGCCCTTTAGCCCATATATTAATATTTCCATGAGATATTTCTTTTTTTTGTTATCTTATATCAATTATAATAAGGATAAAGATTATATATGTCTAAGAAGTTTTCACTGACAATTAATTTTGCCCTTGAAGTATTTTTAGAATTAGTTTTGCCCTGAAAATATTTTTAGGATCAATTTTGCTTTTGAAGTTTGCAAAGTGTATCAATATTTCCCCTGTCATCTAATGTTAATTTTACTAATTAAATTAGTCAAACAACTTCCATGGCGTGCCAAATGAATATCCTTACTAGACTCATTATGCTTTGATAGACATGCCACATCATCTTCTGAAGGGTCAATGCGTACTTTAATGGGAAAATGGAATAAAATCTTGATGATCAAATGATTTGATTTTTTTGATTTCAAAAAAAAAAAAATCAAATCATTTGATCATCAAGATTTGATTATCTTTATATCATTTGCATGAAAAATATGTAAATTTCAAATACAAATGATGATATTTCTAAAACAATAAGTGAGCCCAAAATAAGAGTAATCTTGAGAACGGTCATTTACAAAGCAAATATAGACTTTTTCAGGACAACTATACTTATTCTCAATACACTTATATTTGCTATAATTCATTCATGTGTGTTCGATATAACTATAATTTTATTGAAAATTTGTATAATTGTCCAGCAAATGACACATTACTGTAAATTCACATTTTCTCTAAAATTTTCTTTGACTAATTTATGGTCTTGGAAATATATTCATTTCTATATGAAATTTTTACACTTGTGTTAAAATTCTCATATCTGTCTTGCAAATGATACAATTCTTTCAAAAAGAGATAAGGGCAATAAAACCTTTTGACCCATATGATTTTATTTAATTTTCACTTAGAAAGTGATTGATTTTTGTTTGTTTTGCCGTTGTTGGTTCTTTTTTTGTTAGTGACTTAGTGATATGTTTCTATTAAAATTCCATGTCAGTTGGGTTGATTCTACGAAGTTACATGCATGGTTGAAGGGATATGTTGCTGTCAGAAGTCCAAGTCAATTGGGTTTATTCAGAAGATACATGAATGGTTGAAGTATTCTGCGAAGTTATTACGTGCTTGGTTGAAGGGATATGTTTCTGTCCAAAATCCATGTCAATTGGTTGATTCTCTGAACAATTTTTTTTAACAAAAAGGAAAATAGAGTTATATATCAACTTACAAGGATAGTAGTTTTCTTAAAATTCTGCAATTAAAATTTATCTCCTGACTATTTTTCTTAAATTTTAGCGAATATAAGCTTTAAATGTTCTAAAAACACATTTAAAATCCTCATGAATTTATTTCTCAAATATAAAATGATTCAACTCAAATCCTTCTTGCAAGATTTCAGTTCAAAAAAAAAAAATCCTTCTTGCAAGATGTCTAAATTAAAGAACATGATTCTCTCTACTATCAGGCAAGAACTTGAATGTCTTGTGGTCATCTCCATGATGAGCATAACTACCAAGTATAGATGTCTAAATTAAAGAAAATGATTCTCTCTACTATCAGGCAAAAACTTAAAGAGATATTCTGCTTTTGATATTCGCTTAGACTTGACATACACATCAACCAGGTTAGTTAACATGTATGTATCAGATTCAAACCCCGATTTTAACACATAGCCAAGTATCAATTCCCCACTTTGGATCAGCATCAGATTCAAACCCTGATTTAACACATAGCCAAGTATCAATTCCCCACTTTGGATCAACATCGGATTCAAACCCCAATTTAACACATAGCCAAGTATCAATTCCCCACTTTGGATCAGCATCAGATTCAAACCCTGATTTAAAACATAGCCACACATAGTCAAGCATCAATTCCCCACTTTAGATCAGGTTCACACATAGCCAAGCATCAATTCCCCAATTTATGCACCATACTATTGGTCATTTGGTATCAATTCTCTGGTGAAACTAACATGAAAACAATTATCTATACTAGTTCCTTTCTTTTTATTTTAACGGCACTAAAGCAAGTGATATTGAAAGCCCATTTTTCTCTTAGTGGATTAAGCTGGCAAACGCCTTGTGCTTAGTGATATCCCTTTATTCTCGAAACTATTGATACATTGAAGCGAGAGTTGGGGATAATCATGTAGGAAATTAATCAAAAACAAATACAGAACAAATGATTTGAGTAGTGAAAATACTCCTATAATTAATAAACATTGTCTAGGAATTAAATTAAGAACAAATATATAGTCTATGGAACTCGGTGGTGATAGTCTGAAGGTAAACTCCAAGCATCGGATCTTCTTGATGAGGGCAAGGCTTCACTTGCATAAAGATTTGTAAGCTAAATAACTCGTTTGTCATTTTCCTTATGCACTATTCGTAGGTCTGCCATATGAGCAGACGAAACCCCACGCACATGGTCTGCTTCAACATCTTTTGTTTCATCAGTCATGCATGCATGCACCGCTATATGTATAATTTGACCAACTATGAAGATTTTATGTCTCATTTGAATTTATGCGCAGAACCAATAAGAGAGAATGAACTAGTTGGGGTTGATTCTGAAGTTACATGAATGGTTGAAGAGATGCCCAATTAAATAGAAAATATATTCTTTTTGTAACATAATACTCCTATAAAATTTCATTTTGTAGATTTTTTTCCAAAAGTAATTTATATTATTGATCTAAATTAAAACAATATTAATCCACAAACAGAAATAAAACCAGAGTATCAAGCAAACAATAAATCTAACAAACGACAATATAATTTCATGCTCCACATGCAATGACCAACTTCGTATGAGGAACACACCATAAAGGTGATTGGAAGGGGTGGTGGTTGTACAAAATGCTCCATCAAGTTCACATTCTTATATGTCAAAGTTGCTTTCACATATGCAGAATCCAACCCTTATCTTTTAAGAAGAAAGAAAGAATGATTTTAAATACCATTATAGACCTTCAGAATGACCACATGAAAATAAAACTTTTCACAATGGCCAATAATACCCTTGATCCTCTTAAACATATCTATATGCTTGTCTTCCAAATCTCTCAACCAAACCCAAGTGCAAATACAAACCCATTTGACTCTCTCTCGCCCACTGACTACCATAGAGATTATCGCCATCAAGTGAGAAGCTAAACTCCCATGTTCAAAAACAAAGAGAAAAAATTGACTCCCACCAAGAAGCCACCAAGAAGAGTGATTGATGCTCTTACTAACCCTTTTAGACTCCAAGGAAGATAAATACATAAATAATCATGACATTATATGTTACTACCTTATATAAAATTTAGAGAAATAATTTACATGAAAAAATTTATAAAATTTATTTGACTTTTGAAGATTTCCTAGAAAGTCAATGAAATCTTAATTTAGGAATGACATTATATATGAGCATTTATATTAATTTATATTATGTATATATTACATGAAAATATTGGTAAAGATAGTGATATAGGCTCTTCAAGGCCTTGGGAAGGAAAAGAGGAGTAAGGTTTACAAATAGGTAGTAGTTTCATTAATTATTTTATCAGATACTATTGAATGTATCTTTGATCATAGAGATAACATTAGGATATTGACATTTGTAATTTTCATGTTGATTAACTATTTTTTTTTCAATGATAAATTATTACTTGTGTACTGTTTTACCTTTAAATTGCAAAAAAAAAGAAAAAGAAATAATTTTTTGGTTAAACACTACCCAATAATTTGACACTTATTGACAACCGACTAATCCGGATTCAAGGGGTAGTAGTATTGTTCAAATAGATAAGTTTGTCCCCACTCCCAGTGAGGGCGCTTCCCGGAATTGGAACACGCGTTCTCATCCTCACGGGGATTGTAGTCCACTTACCATTTCAACCAACTACCATAGGTTAAAAATCCCTTTTATAGTTGGAAAAAGATCTCCTTAATCAAAAACAAGATATTAAAACGAATTAACAAGTTTTCTATATCCTTATATTTATTCCCCGAATCAGATTACGCTTTCTACTATTCAAAAGTTTATATATATATTCATAACTTGTTTACACTTTATATCGATAAAACAACATTAACATATATATGGATTGACGTAGGAAATTTTGTTTCAGTCAATCATTAAATAAAAAAAAAACTTGATTCTGCATTTGCTATTTAGTTGAACTCTGAAAACATTGGTCCATTACTCTATAGCCTAATAGTTACACATTCTTGATTTTGTACTTGTTATTGAAAAAAAGGAAAATAAAAAAATTAGAAATGGAAAAGAAAAGCTGCATAGCATAAATGACTTTAGGGGAAATTCTAGATAAAATGACTCCTAAATTTCAAAATCCTTGTGATTTTGAGTAGTAAATGCTACCGCTCCACTAGTTAATCCTACTATTCAACTTGTTAAAATGATTTTGAAATTCAAAGGTCCCTTATCTATGATTTCCTCTTGGCTTTAGGTTCAAAAGATCAACATGATTCTGCAGATTGAAGGTGAGACCAATATTCTTTCACAAGCTGCCCAAACAGTGAATCTTCCCTCTTCATCAACTTCATTGGCTCATCATACTCGACCAATTTTCCTGGAAAATATACAATTCCATTGATGTTTAAATGTTGGCACACCCAACAAGACTCTCTTCCTCAACCGAAAAAATCACTATTCTTTTTGTTATCAACAATACAAATAAATATACATGCATGAAAAGTAAGTAGTATTGAACACGAATTTTGATATTAAGTATAGCAAATATATATATATATATATATATATATATATATATATATATATATATATACTTACCATCACTTATTGATAGAACTTTAGTGCAATCCATCACTGTTGGTATCCTATGAGCAACTGTGATTACAGTGCAATCTGCAAACTCACTCCTTATAGTTTTCTGTAGAATCAAATCAGTGGCATTATCAATTGATGCAGTCGCTTCATCTAGCACTAAAATTCGACTTCTCCTAAGAAGAGCTCGTCCCAAACAGAATAGCTGCCTTTGTCCCATGCTCCAATTTGATCCAGCTTCCACAACTACATTACATAGCTCAATAATCATTAGTCATTAATTAGAAGTCCAAGGAAAATGGAAAACAATGCATGCTTCATGATTCCAATAATAATCAATATTTCACCTTGAGAGTCTAAGCCACCTTCTTTCTCTTGAACCACCTCTCTCAATTGACATTTTCCAAGTACCTTCAAAGGAAATAAATAAATCATCATTAGAATTTTCATGAAAATGATAGAGAATTAAGAATATGAAGGGAGAGTTTGTAACTTTTGAGACCAAGTCACTCTCACTTCCTCAAATTCAATTCATGTTTCGATCAAAACCAATGCTCAGAGAAAATTAAACTAGACTAATCACATGGGATGGAAAAAAAGGATTTAGTATTACCTCCCATATCTCTTGATCATTGTGTTGAGACAATGGGTCCAAGTTATATCTAATTGTGCCATTAAAAAGAGTAGGATCTTGGGGTATGACACCAAAACGTGATCTTAAATCATGGAGGCCAATGGTACAAATGTCAATGCCATCAACAATGATCGTGCCGCCGGCTGGTTCCACGAGGCGAAACAAAGCGCCTATGAGAGTGGACTTTCCACTACCTGTCCTGCCAACAATTCCAATCTTGTGTCCTCCTTCAAATGTGCATGTGATGCCTCTGAGCACAAGAGGTGAACCGGTCCTATACCTTATCTGTTTCAGTTTAAACAGGAGAATGGTGTACTTTTTTATATCAATTCATATATATTCTTTCAATAACTTTATATTGGAAGCTCTGAAGCAACTGCCATTTTTACCTGCAGGTTTTTTATTTCTATGTTTCCAACCGCAGGCCAATCCGCAGGAGGGCGATTTTCCTCTATGATTTCTGGAGCTTCACTTGGTATATACATGTATTGGTTCAACCTTTCTACTGATATTATGTAATTAGCTGTTGTGCATTGGTTTTGAATTGAGAATACAAGGGAAGCATTCAGTGAAAGCCCATAAGAAATTGCCATGCCAATAAATCCTGGAACACCAAATCTTTCAAGTCAGTGCTAAGATGTTAATACAAAGAATGAAATATTTGTGAAATGATAGCAAGAACCCAAAAAATCAATTTATTAACAATTAATTAGGCCCCAAAAAAGTTTATTGAATGATGAGTTGGAATATACCGTCAAATAGTTGCAAATAATATTTGAATTTTCATTTGCAATTAACTTATCAACGAAATTTATTGGACTTGACTATCATTAAGTTCAGTTTTTAAGACTATATTGTCATTCAAATGAGAATATTTTGTAGGCAATATTGTGAATGAAGTCTCACCAGGTGAGAAAGACCCCGGTGGAAGTACTACCATGCAAAGTGCTGCAGAGAGAAGGACAAATGCGCTAACTGTTTCTAATCGTTGAATCAACCACTCATTTGCAGTAAAGTTATGGAAGAAAGGTGAGGCATTGACATCAATCAATTCAAGATTCTTGGTGAAGAAACGATGTTCCTCCTCAAAAGCCCTTATTGTCATAGCACCGGCAACAGATTCTGCTAAATGATTAGCTACATAGGATTTTGTTGTGCCATTTAATCTCATCAACTCTTTTGCAGAGGAAAAGTAGTATCTCTGCATCAACAAAAGTACTTTTATGTAAGACTTTTTCTTTGTATAAACAATTTACTTTTTTGAAAAAAATCGTCTTTTGAAAGAACTTTAGAGCTAGCAAACTATTGATTGTTATATGAACATCAACACCTATTTATTCAGTTTGAAAGGCATGAAAAATCAAAATTAATGATATAAAGTCTAAATAACTTGTCTCATAGATCATCAAACCTTTTAATATTGTGTTTATGATAACATCTGAAGAGACCATCCATAACTTTTGCACATCACATATTCATGTGTGAAATATGAGCATCACATAATGCAATAAGGTAAAATTGAAAGTACTTGAGAAGTATAGGCATTTTACCTGAAGAAGAATTGCAATATAAACCATTGGTATAGAGACAAACAAAACTTGCCAAGTAACAACCGCTAAAACGACAAGATTTGCATAGCAATTTGTAGTGGCTCCAACAGCAAACATAAGACTAAATGGAACATCAAGATCGACAATGCTTAAATCAGATGATACCTGCACAACAAAGTCATCCTTCACTCTAAATATCTTTCACCAATCACATTTTATTATAAGAAGTGAAATTATTTAATAAGCTTACCCTACTAAGTATCCTTCCTAGTGGTGTGGAGTCATAAAATGACATAGGCGCGCGGAAAAGTGATTTCAATAGCTGTGAGAACAAAGACTTCGATGATTGAATGCCTAAAGCAACCATTGCCAGACTTCTAACTAGCAAGATACAGGTTGAAACAACTCCAATCAACAAATATACTAAGATCAACTTCAAGGTGCTAATGTGAGGATTGTCAACATTAGCAGCCATCCATGTGTTCTGTAATACTTGACCAATCACAAATGAAAGGTGCATAAGTGCAGCGATGCAGAAGTATATATATCCTTTGTTTTGATTCAGATACTGCAAGTAAGGCTTTAATCCGGTGTCTCCAACTTCTCTTTCTTCTTGCTTAATTAATTGATCACCTTTGACATCCTTAATATGCTTCTTTGAATATGACTTCTTAATCTCCTTGGTATGATTTACATGTGTATGAGATAATGTAACATCAGGAAGTCTTTCAGTACCAGCAGTCTCCTTGTGCGCATTAACAAGGTCTTGAAAGTGTTGGCTTGAAGACAGAAGACATTGATAAGAAGCCGCTTCTAAAATTTCTCCATCACACATGAGCTATTATGATCAAAGAACCACACCATTACTAATATCAGAATAATGAAATAATGTCTTAAACTATCTTGATCATATTCATCTTATAAAAGCTACCAACTTTTAACAAACTCTTACGAGCAAGGAGAACTCTTACTTACATTCAAAGAATTTTAAAAAAAATTATCATCAAAGACTATGTGGTAAGACTTCAACATGCACCAAAGATTTCAGATTACTATAATGTCTAGAAAGTTAAGTTCTAATAAACACTGAGTGATTATAGCAATCTATGACATTATATTCATTAATAATGTTTTTATAGACAATGCCTTTAGTCAAAAGGAAATTACCAAAATAGAATCAAACGCTGGAAGGAAGTCAACTTGATGAGTTACAAGCATGACTGTCTTCTCTCTAAGTGCTTCCATGACATATTCCTGCCAATTTAAAAGCCATCTGAGTAAGAAAATATCACAAGAGATACAAACAGCACTGACTAAAATGATATTATACATTAAACAAATTTGTAGCTGTGTGTGCATCAACAGCACTGAATGGATCATCCAACAGATATATGTCAGCATTCTGATAAAGAGCACGAGCAAGTTGAATTCGCTGTTTTTGACCTCCACTAAGGTTCACACCTCTCTCCCCTATTTCTGTGAGATCGCCATTTGGAAATAACTCAAGATCCTTCACTAATGATGATCTTTGAAGAGTTTCTTGATACCTTTTAGAATCAAAGATTGCTCCAAACAATATATTTTCCCTTATCTTGCCTGTTTGAATCCATGCCATTTGAGAAACATAAGCAAACTTCCCATGCACTTCAATCTGTAATCAGTAATGCCAATCAGTTAAGTCACAAAAATGAAAGCACACCAAGTGGTATGATTGCTTTCCAGATATGCAAATGCAATCTACAATTTATACAGACCAAGAAATAAAGTAATCAAATGGTTTAGGAGTAAGAACTTACAGCTCCATGAGTTTTGGGAACTTCTCCAAGAAGTGCAGCCAGTAAGGTTGATTTTCCAGAGCCAACTTCTCCACAAATAGCAACCTTTTGCCCAGGTTTGACATCTATATTTATGTTTTTTAAAGTGGGCTTTGAATCATCTTCCCAAGAAAATTCTGCTGAATTGATGTAAACTGAGCCGTTAAGGTTTTTATTTGAACTCTTTTTTCTATCATTTGCACTTTGTAATTCCGGCGCCTCGAGGAATTGTACGATCCGAGAAAATGCTACTTTAGCTTGAATGACCACCCCAATAACATCAGGAATTGTTCTAATCGGATCTTGAACAAGGCGTAAAGTTGCAACAAATGTGAAAACATTATTTGCATGTAAAGGAATTTTCAGAAAGTAACATGCTCCAAAAGTAGCAGCAGAGACCAAAACAGGTGAAGACCAAAAGAGAAAGACATTGTATGCCTTTCTCAACTGCACAGAAGTCAAACACTTGAGCTCAACTTTCCTCAAGTTTTCAATAACATTCCTAAAATGAGTTTCCCATGCATATATCTTCAGCACTTTCATATTGACAAGAGCCTCAGAACTAGCCTTCAATCTCTTATCTTGTGCTGCCATAAGTTTGGTCTGAAACTTATGTTGTAGCTTTGCTAGTGGAGTATTGCAAAGAACAGTAAAAACTATGACAACCAATGAAGCAATGGTCGCTAGCCCCACTGCATTAAAAAGAATTACTAGTGCAATACACAATTGAACACTAGTTGTCCAAGTTTGGTGAAACCAAAAGGGAAATTCCCCAATTCTATAAGCATCTACAGTTACATAATTCATAATCTCCCCACTTGAATGCACCAGCCTTGAAGAATTAGATAGCCTTAATTGCTTTTTATAAATGGCTGCAGTAAGCAATGATCTAACTCGTAAACCGATAAGTCTGCTTCGAAAGTACCACTGCCTTTGTGACAAAGACTCTATATTCTTTGTGAAGAAAAGTGTTATGGCCAATATGTAACCTTCATATTTGAAACTTTCTTTACCCTCAGCAACCAGTATAAATGAATTTAGAAGCAGTGGGCCAGCTGAGATGGTGAGTACCTTAAGCAATGCAAAAAACCCAGATATGAAGATATCTGTCCAGTGGCACATAATAATTGTCCAGAACACAGATGGTTGTGATGATGGATCTTTCTGTTTTTGCCTGTTCCATTGATCAAGAAACAACAAATAACAGCTTTCAGCTTGATCTTCCTCTCGCAGTTTCGGTATATCTTCTTCTTGAATAGTTTTCTCCTTGCCCATTTTCATCAATGGATTCAGCCACCAAAATGACATTTTACTAAAGAATCCAGCTTTTGCAAATGGGGTAAAATAATTTGCAAAACTAGTTTTGCCATTGTCAGTGGCTTCACCATTAATTAAAGGAGCATAAAGGCTTTCATTGATATTTCTCTCTCCAGATACATGTCCCTTATATGAGCATATGAGCAACAAAATTGCACCAACAAAAGATACAACATCTAAAGCTATCTTAAGGGACACGTCTCTTCCACCAATGACAAAAGAAATGGCAATAAAACAAACAAAACCGGAAATTAAGAAGAAAAAGATAGATACTAGTCTTGACCATGATTTTAGTTGTTCTCTCAATTTGAGACTTATTGTCAAACCCACACACAACCATGTGATCCCTCGGCAAAACTCTAAAATCCACCAATGCATGGGAAAAGCATTGTGAGCTTTGTTCAATTTCTTCACCAAAATCCAAATGCCTAGGCACAAATGAACCAACCCAAGACAGACACTCACTATTGCAGAAGCTACCTGCAAATATGAGAACCTTTGTACTTGACCAGAACCACGAAATGTGTTTTTTGATGACTTAAGTATTATTGTGAATAACAGTAAAATCATCAGTAACACATTGAGGCAGATGATCATCAAATGATTCATGCATGTTGAAGGATCTTTCAGAAGTTCAAAATCATAACTGCATTTTCCCCCCACTATTTTTGGACAACTTGATTCTTCACAAAAGATCCTCCAAAAGTTCTCCATCTTCCTCCTGAAAATATTGTAGGTGATCAAAAAAGGCATAAAATAAATTATTTATAAATGCATTAAAGTGGGAAGACTATGAATATTGCATGTGGATTCTTATAGAACTGGAGAGTTCCCTTTTTAGTTTCACCAAACATGGACAACAACTATATAACTAGTCACAATCCAATAAATTCAAAGGAAATTCCCGTTAAGAGAGGAAACATTTTTTTATACATAACTGTATTATGCTAATCACATAAGACATAAGAAAAATTCATAGAATGAAAATTAATAAATTGGATAAAATTAACTAATTTGAATTTGACAAAATAATTTCCTAAATACTCCCTCATATCCTAAATATAAGGTCACTTTGACTTTTTTGAAAAAAAAAATTAAGTTGCAAAAGTGATCATATTGAATTGTCTAAAATCATATGTTTTTCTTCAAAACCAGTTTATTCTACCCATAAGCTAACATATAGACTAATTACATGTGGAAAATGTTATAATTTAGTAGTCTAAATTGTTTCCTTAACTTTAACAAAAAAAAAGGTCAAAATGACCTTATATTTAAGACGGGGAAGTATTAATTTTCAAATCAAGCTATAAAAATGACATCATAATTTTGTTTACCAACAAATTATTTAAATTATCAAAAATAAATTGCATAAAGTTTGCACCCTAAACCAATATGTTTCTAAAATTTGAATATGGAAAACTAAAACATGATGCGTTTTTCAATACAAACAAGAGTAAGTTATACTGGCACACTCTAATACTCAATTTTGATTTTAAACAAAGAGAGGGCTACCAATGGTAGTTGGTTGAGCATAATTGAGATTTAATATCATAAGGATGAGAACATGTGTTTGAATCCGAGAAGGACTCTCATTAGGAGTGGAAACAACTTTGCCTATGTGGGGCAACACTCCTACCCCTAAAGTCCGGATTACTCTGTTGCAACCGGACTAACAGGTGGTGTTTAAAAAAACAGAGAGTCTAACCTAAAAGTAATTGCATGTTACTCCCTCCCAAAATATAATTTTGTTCCTAAATATAAGAAACTTTCTAATTTTTCTCAACTTTCTTCCAAATAAACCCTAATAATACTTATTTATAATGTACAAGCAAGAGTTAGAGAGTGAGGTTAAAGGTATATAGTTAGGATAAATTGGTAATATCATATGTTAATAACTACCTTAATTTACATTCTTAATCTAACAAATTAGGGAAGTAATCTTACATTTAGGAACGAAGGTAATACATAGTTTTTCAACGAAGTTCCTTTTGCAATAATATCAACGATCACATTTGATTTTCTAGAAGTATACATGCTGAGAACAAATCAAACACATCTCTTCGTTTCTTTTGTGCAAGAAATTAAAAAACAAACAATGGAAAACACAGTATTTTCTTTTGATAATATCATTTGTAAGTCTATCCAATATGAGTTTGCATTTAAACCTTATCCCTTAACCAAAGTCCATTCTTCAGCTTCAAGTGAACAGCAGTTTTGAAGAACTTTGAAGACAACCCCACTCCCCTAAAAAATTCATGCCATTGTACATCCTTCATTCTTAAATACTCCCTCCGGTCCTAAATATAAGACTTAGATGACTTTTTTTGTAGATGTTAAGGTTACAAAATATGTTATTAAATTATGACATATTTGATATATTTTTAGATTAGTCATTAGTTTATATGTTAAATAAACTAGTTTAAGGGGAAAATTAGCTAAATCAATTTATAATTGACTTATATTTTGCTTTTTTAGGATTTTTCAAAAAAGAAAACTAGGTCTTATATTTAGGACCGGAGGGAGTATAAAATTTAATTAACTTTCTTTGGAAGATGAAAGAAGCAAAATTATCTATTTAATCTAACATATGTTGTACATGATTACATTATATGTTAGTGCAATAAATTAGTTCTAAGGAAAATTTCAGATGAATCATGCTATAAGTATTTAGCTTTTCTATGATTTTGGGCAAAAGTCAACTAGCAAGACCTATATTTAGAAATAGAAGGAGTAATAATGAATCTATCCACATTATATTTTCTTGGGTTAAAGGTAAAAAATACACATATTTTACGCCAAGGGTCAGCCAGTACCATATTTTGTTTTGTAAAAATAAATACATGTATTTTACTAAAAGGGTCACCCTGTACCATATTTTTTGGGGTAAAAATACGCGTGTTCCACCATAAGGGTCATCCAACACCAAACATTTAGTCTAATATATAATAGAGTAAAACACACGTGTATTTTGTACCCAAAAAATATGTGTGGTATTAGGTGATCTTTAGAGTATCACATGTGTATTTTTTGATCATAAATCCTATTTTCTATTATACACACAAATGAAGGCTATTATTTGATCCTAACATGTCGGACCAACCCATCAAAACATGTTCAAGTTGGAGGGAACAGTTACACAAAAATGGGTTACAAGAAAGCAAAATAAGGAACCTACATCTCATGTATTGAAAGTAAACTGTTTTTAGAAGTTGCTCTTTTAAACTATCAACATGGATAAGAAAAACTTTGATATGATCTAATTTATCGAGCTTTTTGGTTGTTGTCTCCTTCTTTCTGAGTGTATTTGTTGTATATTATGATCACAAAGGTTTGTGCGAGTACTTGAGAAAATCATTAATTAACATGGGTACGCCTATCAAAGGCAATATATATTTTGTTCAAAATATTCTCTGTCGCTAAATGTAAGAACAATAAGGATTCGACCATTATTAATTTGCTCCGTTGTAACCCCCTCCACGCTGCATTACATTTAATATTTCAACTGGTGGTCTAGGCCATCCATTTAGTGGCAATGCAATAGCCAAATATATCAAGTTATGTTACAAAAGATTTTGTTGAAAGACGTCAAAAACAGAATAGTTAGGTGGCCCAGAGCCCCAAGAAGAGTATGACCAATAGGGTGGACAGGATATGAAACAAAAGCACTTCTGCGTCAAACAAAAAAAACTATATGGCCCAAAATGTCACACCATTATTTTTGTTATCTAAGAAAAATTTCATTCATTGCTAAAGCATTACATAACAGAATAGCTTATATTAAAATTGATAGTTAGATTAGATTTTATAGACTATCATTACATCCTTTCTAATTGTGTCACTTCTATGATTTAATTATTCTTTAGGAAGCATAATAGAGGAGATTTTGGAAAAGATGAACAAAAATAATAATGATGTAGTGTCAAAAATACATGTGTTTTATTCCAAGGGTCACCCAATACCATAAAGTTTTTGGGTAAAAAATACACATGTGTTTTACTCTAAGGGTTACCTAGTACCATATATTTTTTTGGGATCAAAATACAATTGTGTTTTACTCTAAGGGTCACCTAATACTAAATACACATGTGTGTATGATCAAATGTTTGGTGATGTGTGAACCTTGGAGTGAAACACATGTGTATTTTTACCTACAAAATAATGTATTAGGTAACCATTGGAGTAAAACATATTTGTATTTTTTACCAAAAATTAAAAATGTATGATATTGGGTAACACTTGAAGTAAAACACATGTATTTTGACCTTAACCAATAATAATTGAATATTATATTTAACACTAAGATATCCACCAAATGGGTTTTATATTAAATATGAGAGGAAGCAACTTATAATGAGGATTGGAAGTGGATTCAATATAATTGTGTGTGTATACCTGTGTGTGTGTGACTATAATACATGTTTATGTATATAAAAGCTTCAGCCTTTTTCCAATTTTAGTGCCTCATGAAATGGAAAGGAATTTTAAGTAGTGGTTTTGTACCATTCCGTGAGGCCATTTTCCTTTTTATATACTCCCTCCCGTCTTAAATATAAGACCTAGTTGATTTTTTTGGAAAATCCTAAAAAACAAAATAAGTTGATTATAAATTTGTTTACCCAATCCCTTAAACTAGTTTATTTTACCTATAAACTAATGGATCGTCTAAAGATATATTAAATATGTCATAATTTAATAACCTATTTCGCAACCTTAATCTCTCCAAAAAAAGTCAACCAGGTCTTATATTTAGGACCAGAGGTAGTATAACTTTATATGATATAGCTCTTCTAACCCTAGTTATTCTAGAGTTTTCAATAAAACTGAAAATAAAACCATTTTATAGCTATAAAATATTAAATTGTAGAGAGAACTGTTACACCGGTTCTAGCTCTTTTGGTGTAAATTTGTTCATAGAATCTCAGGTATTTGGCATAATTTTATACGTATACAAACTAATAGTAATCCAGAGTTTGTCTATTGAAGACTACCGAAAATCGCCCAAGATTTGGAAGGCATGAAATTGTCTTTAAGTCATCCTTTCTAACCAACCACCTACTAGTATCTCTCGACTCTTTTTGCATAAATTTCATATGCAGGGTTTATTTTTCCACCATTTTTAAAAAAGATAAAAATAAAGATAAAAGCACAATATATAGCAAAGGTCAGCTCAATATAGTGTGCAAGTGACGTGTAATTTAACCAAATTAAAAATAAATATATGAACGAATGGACAAATTACTATAGCCACAATAGAAACAGTTGGGGAACACATTAGATATTCATTTTAACCAGTGATTCTTGAGCAGATCCTACGTTGGCCCCAAGACGTTGGTCTCTATTAGAAAAGTAAATGCTCTAACATGAGAGTCTACATGAAAAGCTTGTGGTCCAGTGTTTTCGTGAAACTTATTAGAGGCAGTTTGGATGATGAGAAATTATATAGAAAAGAAATTGAGAAAATAAAATGAAAAAAAAAGTAATTTTCATATATCCTGGTACCACAAATTTTCTCTCTCTATTTCACACTTTTCTTGGGTCTCACAAACTTTTACATCTCATCATTACTTAATTTATACTCCCTCCGGTCCTAAATATAGGACCTAGATAGAGACTTCATTTTGGTCCTAAATATAAGACCTAGATACATTTTTTGTCACTATTTTCCTAAATTACCCTTCTTCTTAACAACTCTTTTGATAGGGGAGGAAGGGTTACTAAGTAATTAAACTAATTAAGGAGGGGTATTATTGGAAAGACATCTAAAATTAAGTCTTCTTTAATCTCCCCAAAAAAAGTTATCTAGGTCCTATATTTACGACTGGAGGGAGTATCTTTTTTCTATCTTTACCTCTTACACTCAATTTCATTTCCATTTCCAATATATACTTTGATGTCAACCAAGTAGACTTGTAGAAATATGTCAGGTTTCAATGAGGGGACTCCAACCTTTTTTTGGCCGAAGGGGACTCCAACCTACCTTACAATAAGTTTAGCCAGCCTATAAATGGGCCAAATTTGTATTCACCTATTCAACTAAAGGTCTCCTATCGAAAGTCCTTGCCTACAAACCTACCAGTCTAAAAAAATAAATTATATATTAATTATACAAATTTTGGTCCATTTCAAATACTTAACATGCATTTCTAATTCATTACTCTTCTATTTGTATGTTTTTATCAGATATAATAATTGTTGCAACTAGCTAGGAAGCTTATTCCAATTATGGATATAAAATATTATAATCTTAAAAAGAGTGATTTATTATAGTTTCTAAAGAAAAAAGTAATGGAAAAATCCTAGTTTTAAACATAAATCTTTCTTGAGACATGCATATGCATTTAATGTGTTTAAGACGCAATATATGGAATTATAAATATAGAAGGGTGCGTAAGAGCCCTTAATTGCCCCTAAAGTAACCACTTTGTACTACTGAACACCCTGGACTAATATAATTGGTACATTTTCACCTGAAAAGTAACCAAAGTGTGCAAATTTCACTCTCTAGTGAATATAATGCTGACATGTGGGCGATGCCCATTGGTAGGTCCATCTTGTCAGGGGAAAGTTGACCTATTTTGGTTACTTGCAGGCAGAAATGTTCCAATTCTTAGTTCAGTGTACTCAATGGTTCATGGTGGTTACTTTTGAGGTAAAAAAAAGACCTTTGCCAATATAAAATTATTAGCTTGTTTGAGAGTCTACAATTTAAATAGGTTTTTAGAACATACTATAGGCCTTTCAAATGCCTAAGATTAGGCCTAAAATTAAATCAATTACATAGAGGCATGCCTAAATTCCATTTATAATCAGGTTAAAGCCTCTTATTTTTATTCGCCAAAAAAAAAAGCCTCTTATTTTTCTAATTTATCCAATAGTATCCAGTTCTACTAGCAATCGACCAATTCATTTTGTAGGAACGTAGGTCCGCAATGGGGGAATCTCGGTACGTACAAGGCTACAAGTAATTATTGTGCCTAGATACCCAATACTAGTCAAGTTAAAACAATTCCACCAATATTTTGTTGAAGTGTAGTAATGTCCAACATATTTTTATGCCTATATGCTATATGACACACAATCAAACGACATGTATCATCTACACAAGACGTGGCAAAGAAAAATGAAGCTAGCAATGAACGACGTTCAATTCGAAACGAACACCGTTTGTATCGTCCTCCTCCTAAGAAGACGGATCTATTCGACTCGCCATCGGACCCCTATGTTACCTTAACTCACTATTCTTTTCTTTTGTTTTTTTTACAAGAACCTTACCTAACTATTTTTTTTTTTGGACAACTTACCTTACTGTTCAAAGTAATGAAGATGCTAAAAGCAAACAGAATAATAACACATCTCTTGTCTGATGGAAACATTAAATTAAATTTGTACTTATAATGATCAGCGTTAAATCAAGTCGATGAGAGAAGTATAATAAAAAAGCACTACGTACCTTTGGCTATTATCACTTTCAAAGATTGGTCCAAAAATTAAGGTTACAATTGAGAAGAAGATATATCTCAGCACTGATAACCAGAATTTCAATCTTGATCAAAGAAAGAGGAGGACGATTCTAACTCTTCCCTGCCATCAGTTTTTCTCTAATGTGTAAATATGAAAATTTTAAGTAGAAGAAACTGAGTCTAGAGATCTCATGAAATAGATGCTGAAGTTTGGTTTATCATGTGAATAAGCGACTATATGTATACGCTAAGCGTCAATAATGGTGAAGTGAACTGTGAGAGAAGAATGTTAGAACAAGAGATGAATAAGTGAGAAAAGCATGAGACATTATTGGACGGATTTATGGGAAATGAAATAGTGTCGTCACTCTCAGCAAAAAAATAGTGTCGTCACGGCTAACGCATTTAATTCATTTCTAGTTTCTACCTTGTGACACGTGGATCATGTGTTTGAGAGAATTAATTAGAGGTCTAATAAAAGAAAAATAATTAAAATGAGGTGTCACGAGTTATTATGTGAGATCAATAAGTTGTTATTATTTGTTTGTTATTTACAACTCGTGGGATCTATTTTAATTATCTTTCTTTCATGGGCCTCTAATTAATTCCCCCTTCTTTTTTAGCAAAGGAATTATATGTATAATAATATATTCAAAATTTCAAATAGTAGTCCTCCCTCCTGTCCTTAAAATAAGACCTACTTGAAGAGATAGATTAGGTTCTAAATATAAGACTTGTTTCTATTTTTTTATCATTTTTCCCTAAATTGTTTTTATCATTACTCCCCAATAATAGATAAATAAGAGATGGAGGGTAGGATAAAGATAATTAGGGTATATTGGTAATATTATGTTATTTTATCTAATTTAATTAACATCATTAATCTAATTAAATTAGGTCTTCTATTTTGAACCGAGTGGTAATTTATAAGTCCTTGAAAAAAATAGTAATTAAATATTTATAGATTTTTTGGCCGGTAGTACTTACAGATCTTATACTATTCATATTTGTCCCTTGACCCTTCACTCCCTTGGGATGATTTTGGCCTCACACATCCTTCGTTGTATATTATGACTGTTTGACTGTGTACCATTTTCCATTAACCCCGTTGAAGGCCCTCTCTTTTAACCCCGTTTAGATTAAACTGTGTTTATTTAATCTCTATTTAAATCCAACAATTTTACAAAATGAATTTGATCCACGCATTTTTAAGAAAAATAATCAATGAATATTTTTATGAAGTAATATACATAAAGAAGTTTGGAGTAGTATGTTATAATATATTTTTACTCAATTATTTGCTAATTTTTTATTAATTTATTTGATTGGTGTTATTTGGGTTGGGTTATTGCATTGTGTTCTTTTCTTCGTTGGACTTTTGTGCTTTAGTCTTTAGTTTTTTTATGATGTTTGTTTTGTGTTTGGACTACTTATTGTAATATATGATAATGATATTTAATGAATATTATATTTCTAGCAAAAAGTTTTTGAATATATATATATATATATATATATATATATATATATATATATATATATATATATAATCAATTTTGTTTGGCCACATATACATAATCAATCTACAATTATATAAATCAATTACATATATAAAACAGTTAAACGTACAAATTAGACTTTTTTGTGATAGCATTGTATCTAAATAGGGGCAAAACAACGTTCCTCCCATCATCACTTAAACACAACAAAAAAAATCAATTTTTTAGAATTGGAGTTCCATCAATAACAACAAAATCCCGTAACTAAGAGAGTTTCCATGAATAATTTTTTCTACAACAACCTATTTTCCAATAGATTATGTGACCAATACACTTGTTTTTTATAGTGATCAAAGTACAAAAACTCGTTGTATAACAGCGTTTCACAAAACCGCCACTAAATACAACTTACCGACGATTTGTAAGGAAAACCGTCGGTAAAACTATGTTTTTGACAAAATTTGTCATTAGCAGCAGTCATTAGCTGCAGTTTTGGTGGAAAAAACCACTGTTAATTTGGCGCAAAGTTGGCATCAATTTAGCAACTGGTCATTAGAGGCAATTTGGCAACGGGTAATTTCAGCAACGAAATTCCTATATTTGCATCCCTTTTATTTGCTTAATGTTAAAAACGCACCTCATTGCTGGCGAAAGAATATGCACCTTGAAATAAATCTTTGTATTTGGTGTGATTTGCGCAATTATTTAATATTAAATTTGCAATTTATCATAAAATAATTCATCTCTTACAATATTTTTCATTACATTTTTATAGCTTGTTTTTTTTTGCCATGTTTTATAGCTTGTTTTTACATGTGAACTTAACTAATTTTTTAATGATACTTGTCTTTTTATAAAAAATTTGAAAAAATGACTTTGTACTGAAATAATTCATATCATTGTTACATGGTTCTCCCTCCGGTCCTTATTATAAGTCACCAACCGCCTCTAATTAAATTTTGGTCCTTAATATAGGTCACCAACTGCAATTAACTAACTCATTTATTAAAATTTTCATAATATACCCTTATCATTGGAAAATGAACATTGGAAGATGAGAAGAGAGAGAAGATGAAAAAGACACATGTATACTCACAAAGATAGAAGATTAATGAAGAGAGAAAAAAGGTAGAGGGTCATAGTGATAAAAGTAGAAGGTAAAAATGGAAAAGACAAAATAAATAAGATCAATTTAATGATGCAACTTCCATTAATCTCTATTCCTTGGTACGTACAATTTAGCTTGTTGGTGACTTATAAATAGGACTAAGGGAATATGATGTTTTAATAAGATACTCCTATCTGTTCTTATATAAGACCACTTTTAAATTTCAATTTGTTTCTAAATATAAGAACACGTTCTAATTGTTCCTAAATTTTTCCCAAATTAACCCTAATAATATTTTATCGATAATAAACAAGCAAGATAGGGAGAATAGGGATAAATGTATATGATTAGGCCGAATTGGTAATATCATGTGATAATAACTAACTTAACTGACATCCTTTATCTAATCAAATTAGATAAAATGATTTTATATTTGGTAACAAAGTAATAATTAATTTTTTTATAAATCAAGTCTCCAATCTTTCTCTCTCTCACTTTTTGTTTTGCTTTATTTCCATTTCGATTTGTTGACAAGTAACATACTAGGATTAAGAGCCATGCCATTTGCAAGTAAATCAAAACATACAGAGCCCCGGATGCAGAATATTATGGTAAATGAGAGTACAGAAATGAGCTAACTTTTACTATTTTATATGCATAAAGTTTATAGCTCATGCATGCTGCAAGTACTACTTACTACACGATAACCAATAATCCATAATCTAGGGAATAATCATAATGACCATGTGATGAAGAAAGCTAGCTGGTAGTTGTTGTCACAATTTGTGAGAATTAGAACGTCATTTAATTAATGACAAAAATAATAATACCTACTGCGCATTAAAATTATGATTTAGTTCTTGATAATCGTTTTATTCTTTTCAAATATTTCTTGAAATTAAAAAATTATATTTTAATTACAGGGCTTTAATTTGTTGTAATTAAAAAATCACTTAATGATAAATTAATTCATATCTTACAATATATTTTTCATTTCAGTGCTTTGTTGTAGTTAATAAAATGATTCATATCATTGTTACATGCTATGATATTTTAATAATTGGCGAAAACCCAATTATTAGGGTATCATTGATGTAACTTGAAATAATAATGTATTATTTTTTATTAGTCATTATGTATCAAAATTGAGTCTTCACCCCAATGTTTTTATACATCAACTCTCTCTCTCTCTCTCTCTCTCTCTCTCTCTCTCTCTCTCTCTCTCTCTCTCTCTCTCTCTCTCTCTCTCTCTCTCTCTCTCTCTCTCTCTCTCTCTCTCTCTCTCTCTCTCTCTCTGTGTGTGTGTGTGTGTTTGCATTTCGATTTGTTGAAAAGTAACACACTAAGATTAAGAGCTATGCCATTTTCGCAAGTAAATCAAAACAGAGAGCCCCGGATGGAGAATAATGGTATGGTGAATGAGAGTAAAGAGATGAGCTACATCCATCATTTTAGTCAAAGACAAGATTATTCTAGCAAGGAAGGATTAAGACATTCAGGCTACGAGCGACTACTTCCACTCAAGTTGTGGCAATCAAGGAGCATGATCATATGATTGTTATTAGTGTATTTTGACTTAAAAGTGAGGAGTTTATACTTGATGAGTATGTCTCCTACTCCCGACCAATGAAGGTAACTCCTTTAATTGAGACTAAGGACATTAAATATTATCAAACTACAACCTCATCTTATAAACATCTTAAATAATCTACAACAATTAGTAGCCCTTTTGCTGAACAACCCACTTCATGAGTACCTTGTTTGTTGGAAAGACTTTCTAGATATTCTCAATGATAAAACTAGCCACTCTATCAACCATTCTATTTTCATTTACCTCACTTGTTGCAAGGGATTCCTAAATCATGATCAATACACTTTGATTATTCAAAATGTCATTTCCTCCCAAGACTTACACATCTCTGTCAACTTGTCGGGAGCTAAGTTTTTTCAAGCGGGGAATAAAATGATGTGATATGAAAATCAGGAAATTATTATTTGACGGGATTCTATATAATCATCATGAAAATTTTAAAATTATAATGCCATGAGATTCTTTAGAGAAATAGGTAATTTTATTTTGATTTGATATTTTATCAATTAGTATTAAATATGATTTGCATTTAATTTTTATTTCTATAATGTTTTGTCATTAATTCTTAAGTTTAGTTTGAGGCCTATAAATAGCCATCAACTATTTGTTTGTGAGTTTGATGATTTGAATAATAATAATATTGAGTTTTTGTGTACATCGCTTTCATCCTTCCTTCTAAAATCTCTCATTTATCTCTCCCTCTTCTATCCGATTTGTCTCTCATTCGCTCTAATTATCATACAACCTCTTTCATATACCTTAGCATTCTGCATCACACTAATGATTACTATTTTATTTGCATAAAATTATTGTATCACATGCACGTTGCATGTATCACGAGATAACTTGTAATCCATAATAAATGACCATGTGATGAAGAAAAGCTAGTGGGAGTTGTTGTCACAATTTGTGAGTATTAGAGCTTCATTTAATATAATGACAAAAATAGCAATACCTACTACGGGTGAAACTTATTCTAGTCTAGTCGGTTGGGAAAATACAAGATTCTTCAAAGATCACAAGTTACCTGGATAATATTATAATAATAGTAACATAATTTAAATTTTGTGTTAAATAAGTGTAATTCATACCAAATTAGTATTTGCAATTTGTTTCTTCACCTTAAAATATTTATTGTGTTTTCTTCCTGTACTAATTGTTTTAGATGTTCTTTCAAGATAGACTTGTAGTTCTACGTAAGTCTAATGCAATCCTTTTGGATTTTCCCTAAAATTATATGTTGCAAAATCCAGAAACCGAGGTTTACAACAAAATATAGGTTTTGGAAGAATAGGCCAAAGCTCTGAAGTGCTTGGTAGATGAAAACAAAGGTTTACAAACTCAAATTACTGAAATAAATATGACTCAACCCAACATGACCAAGTCAACGGGAAATCAAGTAACTAACATGGAAACTGATGATAGTACTGCTTATGATGTAGATATAAACGTAAGCTGATCGATGAGTCTTCCTCTCTCATCTTCCTTTCTTCATCAAAGCCCCATCCCGTATTTTTGGGATTTTCAGGTGTGAGTTGGCAGCCGGGAGGTCATCATTTTGGGAGCTGCAATTGAATTTTTTCAAACATGACCAACCCAGGCAACCCACCAAGTTGGCCCAGTTTAGGAGGTTCAACCGCCGGAATATCCCCAGGTTGGATTCCCCCATGGTTTTGCCAAGGATCATCGAGTCGATGGGCGGTTTGATTCTTTCGAATTTTCTTAGAAATCATTATCTATTATGTTGACTCATAAAAGTATAGTTTAAAAGGGTCAATTATATTCATTCATATCTATATTTATGAAAAGTTTACTTGGTACCATATTAACATGATTTGGAAATACCTATATACATTATAAAAGAGTTCTTATTAGATGTCAGTATTGTTTGTTCCTATTATGTTAACTGTGAGTTATGGGCCACAATCAAATGGACCCCACTCAATAGTACTTAATTGAGAGGAAAAGTATGAAGGTCTGGTAAGGGAAAACTTAGTTGCTCTTTGTTCAATGTATGCATAGAAGAAAACCCTGGGATAAGTTTTATGTTTGCCAAATTTACTTCTAAGAGTTACTTCATTTGTTTTAATAAAATGATGATATATCCTTACTCTCAATTTGACCTATTTTGGTCTTTCCATTCCCTCCATCAATTTCGTAGTACATAGTACCATAGTAGTAGTTGTAACTTGTAAGTGAACTATATTTTATGGGTCTGACATTCAATAACTATTTTGTAATATAGGTATTTTTGAACCACATTTTTTTAATATGGTGTCATGTAAACATTTTGTAAATATATATTGGTATATTTGACCATTTTCCCTAAAACAATATGTTGATGTAAGTAAAAAAATATTAAATGCGAATTAGTTATATGCAAAATTTATGACCACAAAAAAAATTGAAAGAAACAATCACTGGTCCACGTTAATAATGGAATAAACTAGCTTGTGGTATATGTTGATACCCTAATGCAATAAAATGATACACGAGGAGTCAAATCAGGAACGCTTTTTATCTCTTAAGTCAATAATAAGATTTCGTATCCTTATTTTTTTGGATGATATTATTAATAAATCAAAATAAAATTAGGTATGCAGTTATACAGTTTCTTATTCTTAAATGTCATGCCTTAATGTACTTCTTTTTCTTTCTTAAATAATTTATTGATTCTCACATTGAGAATTTCAAATTATAGGCAATAGTTTTACATACATAAGAATAAAAATTGTAATAACTTAAAATAGATTAAAGTATATTATAATTTTGGGGCTAAAGTGCAAAAATGTCAATGTAATTGTCACGAATGTACAAAAATACCTATGTAAAATTTTGGAAGTAAAGCTACTGATCAAATTTCAAAACCGAGGTAAAAGTGCTCATCACCGTTCATTTTTTTTTACTTTTTCACTTATCATCCTTTGCCGCTTCATCATTACACATGCGCAAATAAATACATAATTTTATCACGTGTTTTTGTGAGTGATAACATGACAAGAGATGATGAGTGAAAAAGTCAGAAAATTAATGGTGATAAGAACTTTTGCCTCATTTTTTAAATTTGATGGGTAATTTTTCTCAAAAAATTTTACATTGACATTTTGCACCTTTGTGACAATTACATGGACATTTTTACACTTTTAGACCTATAATTTTTCATCTTGTATATAAGGAGTTAGTTGTAATTAATCAATAGTTATTTGGATCCGGATTGCCTCAGCGACCAATCCTCTCCACATCCCTCTGCGGTCAATTTATGGCCATTAAGATCAATCCAAGAGCTCACAATGCGCCACATCAACATGCCATCAAAAATTTAAAATAACCGGAGTATGATATATAATTAATGAAAAACTTTGATACATTTTTCAAGATCTTTTTAAATGAAAAGTTTCACGTGTCTAGACCTATATCATTTCAACAGAAAGATTTTTAAGAGATACTGACTGACACAGATAACTATAAAAAATTGTATACAAATTAATATTCTGAGGCAAGAGTCTTTTATATAGAGTCTTTTATATACTATAAAATATAAAAGATTCTTCATCAGAATATTTATGTACAATTTTTTATATAGTCTATTATATACTATAAAATATAAATGACTTTGCCTCTATTTATATACAATTTTTTATAGTTATCTGGCTCAATCAGTATCTCTTATACATCTTTCTGTTGAATTGATATAGGTCTAGATAGGTGAAATTTTTCATTTGAAAAGATCTTGGAAAATACACTATAATTCAGTAGTTTTTTTAAATTTTTAATGGCATGATGATGTGGCGCATTGTGAGCTCTTGAATTGATCTAAATGGCTATAAATTGACCGCAGAGGGATGTGGAGAGGATTGGCTGCTGAGGAAATCCCGGTCCTAGTTAATCTTTTTTAATTTTGATAAAAAAGAATCCTAGTTATTCGGACGTCACTGAAAGAAGAGAGTATCAAATTTGAGTTTGATGACAGATTGACAGTTAATGAAATTGTACAACATCCATCTATCTATATATAACAACGACGCGATATTCATTAACTATTACTATTAGTCAATGACTCTATTTGTCTATTTCAGTATTTCTCATATATAATACTCACTCCGTTCCTAAATATAAGATCACTTTGGTTAATTTGGGGAGATTAAGGAAGACAATAAAATTACATGATCTTCCCAAAATCCTCTCAATTACTTAACTTTAAAAGGAAGAGGGGTTTCCTATGAAAAGAGGGAGTATAAGGGTAGTTTGGGCAAAACTTGAGATAAAATAAGAACTGATCTTATATTTAGGAACTTATCCACTTCCCCAAAGTGATCTTATATTTAAGAACGGAGGGAGTATATATTTCCCATTGATTTGAAAGATGAAAGGTATGTCTCACTGATTCAATGTATTTGGAAGAAAAAAAGTAAATAACAAGGAAAGAAATTAGTACATATGCACTCCGACAAATACTATCCTTTAAATTTATGTTACAAAAATTTACTACCTTAGATTTGGAGTAGTTTGAAACAACTTACCCAAAGGACGATTTTCTAAATTTTTTAATATTTAATGTTATTTATAATTAAGATATCACAGACATTATTCATTATCTTGTTATTATATTCTAATGTCCTCGATTTAACACACACAAACAGATATATATTAGATATTTAGAATATTATTTATAAAGTTTTAAGAATTTATGGAATTAATATATATATTAGATATTATTTCTGTTTAAATGTGAAGTTGTATTAAGTTATTTTTAGGAAAATCATAAAGGAGAAATTTCTTTGGGAAACTGAAAAAAAAATTTGTCAAAATATGTAAAGGACATTTAGATACAATGAATTTTAAAAATGACATAAACATATGGCACTAACTTAACTAATTAATCACTGCAAATTTAAAGGAGATGACAAAAATGCCCCTTGACAAAATTTTTATTTAATAAAGTTAGTAATCTATTATCCAAAGTTAGTTCATGTTGGGTTTCGGGCGTACCTGGAGTCCGTAGGATTCTTCAAGTACCCACGCGAAATTGAAACCACCGTTATGGGATCCAATTACGATTTATACGACAGAAACATTTGATAGAGTTAGAGAGAAGAGAAGAGGGAGGATTATGACTTTTCTGTATTGAGCGTTCTTTTTTTCTACAGACTCCTCCCCTATTTATAACTTACTTCATAATGGAAGTTATACTCAGTTTGGGAAAAATAATCACTTGAACCCATAATTTTCCCATATTCACATATTTGCCCCAAATTCTTATTGGGCTTGCATTTGGGTCCTAATCCACCAAGTGTGGACTAGGTAATTTCCTACAGTTCATTATATAATTATGGTATAATATAACAAACAAAAAGAAGTTAGTAAAGTTATGATATTGGTAAATGAATAGAGACATATTGGTAATCCATTGTCTAAAGTTGGTACAATTCTGGTGATAAACAGAATGAAGTTGGTAATAAATGAATACAGACATGTTGATCCATTATATAAAATTGTTAATGCTTTATACAAATTTTTTAAGGGAATTTTATCATTTCCTTTAAATTTTCAAATTAAATGACAATTAGGTCAGTGGTATTCTTAGGTCCCTTTTAAATTTGCTACATCCAACTATATTTTGCATATTTCAACAGTGTTTTTCTAGAACTTACTCAATTTCTGACAAATCAAATATTTGTTGTCCTTTGTGTTCTCCATAAAACACTTATAGATTGTAATAATTTATGTAAAAAATCTTTGTGGAGTCCTATTAAAAATTATCTATGAACAAGTCTTACAGGGTGTAATCCTTGTGAAATATGTTTAATAGGAGACTAAAAATGGCAATATAATGTCAATGTGATGTCATGATGACATATATGATGCCCTGTTTGTTAATAGAGTAAAATTATGTAATGCCATCCATATAACGTAACACATGTCTTGTTAAGCCCTGTTTGTCAATGTAATGGCAATATTTTATTCTTGATCCAGACGTTCAAAACTACGAATCTAGTGTTTTGAACAACCTGACCTAATTTCGCAATGATCCAATGGCGGTGAAAACGGTCAAAACATTTTGGCAAAAAAAAAAACAAAGAAAACGGTCAAAACAATTTTGAGGTTAGTTAATAGGTACAGATAAAAAATGTTATATATATATATATATATATATATATATATATATATATATATATATTATATCGAGAGAGAGAGAGATTTGTTACATTTGATATCAGAGCTTATAAAGGTTCACAGTCACTGGATAATGGGTAGATAGTTAGAGGGTGAGGGAGTGGATAGAATTAATCTTATTTGTAACCATGACAGGCAAGAGGCTTCTACCACCAAGACCACATGTCCTAATCTATTCGATGGATATGATTCTTCTTGAATGAATACTTTGGTAGATTAGGATATTTTGAACTTATAACAACGTTTTGTTGTGCATATGCATGACTTGATTTTTCTCGGCTGAAATGAAAGTGGTAATTGTTTGAAATACTTAAAGTGAAATTTGTAATTTTTATTTGGCAAGAATTTAAGAACACGAGTTACTAACCTCTGAGTCACATCGTTGGTTATATCTGATAAGGGAGGATTGATATGTGATTAACTTGTGGCTGTAGAATCAGGGGTATGTAAATGTTTATACAAAACAGTTTTCGCGGTATTTTGTAGCTCATGTTGATGAATAGTATGAATGTTTCTTTCACATCGTTGCTTGGACATTTCCTCCGCTTATTAGTATTTGCATCGTTTTTGTGGTTCATATTTGCGTATAATTGAGATCAAGTTGATTTCTAAAACAAACAATTAGTCATATATAGTCAAATAATAAGAGCATCAAGGAAAAGAGAAGTGAAAGAGTAGATCTATAAGTAAATACCATTTTTCTAGATAGCATAAATTCTAATCATTGTTTGCATATGGAATTCTTAGTTTATACCTTCCTTGTATCTAGAGTTTTTAAACTTGAATGCTTACAAACTTCACATTTATAATAATCAGGATCTGTTTATTTTATGGCGAATTAAAAGATATTGTTCCAAGAATTGAATGTGTTTGTATATTAGCTTTGAATCCCCTGACCCGTATGAATGTACAAATAATGTGACTGAATATATGAACTCATGCGTGTCAATTCCTTTTGAATAATTATGTCAATATTATAGTACATATATGTTAACAACAGTTGCATAGAATCTGACATCTCCACTTAGGTAGTGCGGGAAAGAATTGATTCAAATTAAGCACAAAGAAGGGAATCATGCACGCAAGAAGAGACAAGCAGAAGCGGTGAATGACCAGATATCAAATTAGGGCTAATTAGTACTTGTATTTTCAAATTTTTGCAAAGGATTCATGACCTGAAGTTTCAAATGATACTAATATCAGAAGATTCGACAAACATAAAGCCGATATGAACTATCACGAAGCCATTATTTTTATGATTGTTTGTCTTTTTCCTTGGGTAGTGGAAAAGCTGAATTATTGGGCCAGCTAGCTAATGTGTTGATGGTCCAGACCATACAACATCTAATGCGGAAGCCATAGGAACATGTCTGAATATTATCCACTATTATTGCTCGTCAAAAGACAGAATAGTAGTCAATATATCAATGTCCATTAATTTGATCACTACATATATATATATATATATATATATATATATATATATATATATATACATATATATATATATAAGCTTATCTTTTGCAAATTTGTTTTGGGTTAATTATGGTTCTTAAATACCCAAAACGTTTTACTCAAATGTCGTAGAAATATATATCATTTTGTTGTATTACTGCCTAATGCTAAAGAAGAAACAAACAGACGTTTACGATGTCAGATTAATTGGTGATGCATGACATGGTTTTGGTCGAGATTCTTAAATGCCCAGCCCATCATCCAAAGGTTTTATTTTTATTGTTAAATATCCTGGACATTCAAAAATCATCAAAAGCGAAATTCTAAGTCTAGGTGCCATAGCTCATTCGAAGGGTATATAAAAAAAACCTTAATCCGGACCACACCATCACCATTTAACAACTATATACTCCCCCCTTCCGTAATATAGGAGTTTAGCAGTCACAACACGATTCTTAAGAAAACATGTAAAAGGTGGTTGAGTATCTGAAGTTAATTCCCTTTTTCCAATTTTACTTTCATTTATTATGATACAATTAAGAGAAAGAAATATGTAAGTATTAATAAATATGAAAGAAAATTATTGGCAAAGTAGGAAAAACACATTAAATGATGAAAGAGTGTAATGATGAGCTCTTATATTTTAGACAAAAACCATTTAAATTTTGAACTCTTATATCGGAGGGAGTATGGATGATATATTATTCACATACTTGACGTCTTTTGTCAGATCAACCAATAGAAAAAATACTGTGCCATGCTAATACTTTGTGGAACCTAATCATTCTTAATCTATCAATTCTTGTATGTGACGTGTGAATGTGTGTTTCAATGGTTTACGATTCGTGTTACAATGCATGGTAACATATTGTTTAAAAACTGATCATCTTGCAATAATCAAGCGAATATGAAAACATTTCTTTTGCTTCTCATCACCCTTAAATAATGTATTCAAATACATTAATATAAACGTTATTCAGTCACAGAACAAAGTAAGTTCAAGCTAAGGATGTCGACTAATTCAAGCTGCAATTATCAAATTTCTGTCCGGCACGACTCCTCATAAACACAGACGCACTTGTATAAAACTCCAACTAGGCAAATTCAATGGCTGAAACAAAAATAGAAAACAAAACAAAATAAATTGTATAAAGAAAATACACACACACACAATAAAGCTATAGTGGACTATATAAAGATGTACATAATGCATTAATGATAGTAGAAACAATAATGTGGATACTTGAGTTTCTTCATATGTGCGCCTTATAGAGTGGTCCAGATTTTGTCTCCTACTCTATCTAATCATGAAATTTTGGAAGCATATATTTGGCCCTAAAAAGAGTAACATTTAAATACAAAACGCATTTATTTATACAAGCAAATGGAACATTCATGATTAAAACACATAAAGTTCAACAAAACAAAATTACTAAAGCAAAAATGTGGACAGACCACTATTTTTGCCATTTATTAACTCAAAATAATGTCATCTTTTATCTTTCCAAAAGAAAAAAAATAGATATACCAGCAATGGTTGATTTTTCCAAATTAAAACTCAGAACTAGCCGATTCATTCAGTTAAAAAAAAGGATTGTTTCATTGATTAGCTGGTCTGATCGGCTGAGATGGTTGGAGTTTTATATTATGACACTATATGCCCCTTCCGATATTAAATATAAGACCTAAATTGATTAGATTAAGATATTAGATAAGTTAGTTATTTTCACATGATATTACCAATTTATTCTAACCATCTACCTTTAACCCTACTCTCTCATCTCTTGCTTGTTTATTATTGATATGCATTCTTAGGGTTAAATTGAGAAAAAGTTGGAAACAAATAGAAATAGGTCTTTTTTAGGACCAAACTCATCTTTCCAAATATGTCTTATATTTAAGATTAGAGGGAGTATATGCTTAATTTGAAATATAATAGAATTTTTTTTCTTTTTTAAAAGGAAAGGTTTTTTCTGTTGGTAGGAATTTAACTTGTGGCTGTATCAAAAAAAAAAGGAATTTAACTTGTGGCTATTTGTTTGGTATGAGAAAAATATATTTTATAGAATGAAAACAATAAGAAAATCTCGCTACCTCCAAGCTGCATATTGAGTATTCGAATTTGATATCACTGATTGAGTTAGAAAACCTCATAATCAAGTGATCTAAGCACTTGATAGTTATTTTTTTTTTTTTGCCAAAAGCACTTGATAGTTATTTGATTGCCTTATTTAGAGTAATCTTTCACTTGATAGTTATTTGATTAAATTATTTAGAGTAATCTTTTAAGCATTACTTGAAAAGTTCTTTTATTTAGGTCACTAGTCTCCTATCGATCCTGACCGATACGTCTGAAATTTTTAGTTACAATGACAGACAATATGGAATACTTTTTTCGGTACAAATTGAGGGTGCTTTCAAATTGTGTTTTTAGTTTTTACGTACAATTTGGTTCGACCTTTCAAATAGCTTCACTCATGTTCCTACGTGTATTAGTAGGGTGATCCTTTAACTTGTTTTTAGCATGAGCCCAGCTCATTACAGTTAGCCCGAAAAAGGAAACAAGGCTTTGACTTCGAAGAGGTTTTTTTGCCAACAATCTTACAGGTGTATAGCTAAATCGTTAGTTAATAATAATAATAATATAGTTGAGGCCCAAAAATAGAACTGAACCATCAGTTATTTTTCAAAATACATTTTACTTAAATTCTAAATTAAGAAAATTAATGTGCAAACATTAATAAATATCTCCTTCGATTTAAATTTTTTTTTTATTTCATTCGATTTAAAATTTCTAAAAAACGTTTCTCGCTTTTTTTAAAAAAATAAAGGTTTGGGCTTATTTGTTTCTATTTTTAAAATAGTTTCCTTTTACTCATCAAAAAGTTAAGAAATAATTTCTATAAAAATCTAGCAATAATACTTTGTTTTGGAAATATGGTTAATATAATATTTTTAGATATGATGGATTTTTTAACACTGTAAAATAAAAATATTGTTAAATTATTTTTTCCTATTTCTAGCCTTTTGTTTTGGAAAAATGAGAAGCTCTTTTTTTTCTTGCTTGAAAATAAAATGTAGGAATATACAAAAGTGAAGCATAATATTACAACTAATTGATGTTATTTTTTATAAAAGGACAAACTAATATCAATACCATAAGCTTACAAGGGTTTAATAATAATGTCCAAAAACGTAAAACTAAAAGCTACATCATTATATTAATCATTATTTAGCTGCATAATGGAAACTAAAATAAAAGGCTTTATGAGGAAGACAACATCTTCAGCAATGACATGTTTCTGTATTGAGCATCAATATGAGAAGTTGATTCAACTTTTACCCGCTGACTTATCAGTCGTTTCCGGTGTTTAACGTAAGCGTACGGTCGTCAAAATTAGTAGTATAAAAGTTATCGTTCCCACGGAGACTAAGGCAAAAGAGGATTAATTAGTACAATTATATTATCAATTAGGTTGAGTGAAAATATTTGGGTTTTGGTATTCTAAACTAACTAAATTGAAAATAATTTCACTAAAACTAAAGTAACAGTTATAATCAAGAAAAATGAAGTATAAGATTATTTATCAACATTCCATATCATGAGACATAATTAAAACATCTCAATTAGTTTGTTAATGAAAAAATGTGTTTGTCTAAGGTTCATAGCCATTTGAAAAAACTTTCTCAATTCAAGTTCAAATTTCTACTTGTATTAATTGTGCAATCTTTTGTACAAGTTCTATTTCAAAACAAACTTGTAAAAAGGCAATCCCCTTTATGCACACCCCTGTAAAAAGGTAAAATTGGTGTTTTTGTCTGAAAATAGGATAATCAAAATTTTTAGGGAACTCAATTTAATTTAGTGATTTGTTGTTGTAGTTATTAGTATAGTTGGTTTTTCATTCAATTTGAGAGTTCAGCTTAACTAGAAGATTTGAGAGACCAAATTTTAATTAAGTTTCATCCGTAGGACATGTAATCACTCTTTCTTCTTTTAATTGGTAATATTATGCTTTATTTTATTGTTAAATAATTTATATAAACTCTTCATTCTATCCAATTTAGCCAAATAGCTGTTATATATACTACCTCCGGTCCTAAATATAAGACCTAATTGATTTTTTTAGAGATTAAAGTTGCAAAATAGGTTATTAAATCACGATATATTTGGTATCTTTTTAGATTATCCATTAGCTTATAGGTAAAATAAACTAGTGTAAGAGAAAAAATTAGGTAAATCAATTTATAATTAACTTATTTTGCTTTTTTTTTAGGATTTTTCAAAAAAGTCAACTAGGTCCTATATTTATATTTAGGACCGGAGGGAGTATATATTTTATAGTTTGATCAAAATTATTTGGCTATTAATATCATGTTTTATTTTTTATCTTTCTACTTTTTAATTTCAATAAAGCCAACATCAATCTCTCCCCAATCAGTATTTCACATTTTTTATATAATTATTATTTAGATTACACATATTGTTGATACACGAATATATCAAATAAAAGAATAAAGACTTTATTCAGAATGGGTGGTCAAACCACAATGATCATACAAGAGATTAGTCGTCTAGACTTTGGTCGACTAGCGAAAGACAGAAATAGAAAGTATAAGATTCAGATGATTTTGGATGATCCTTTTACATGAATAGAGTTTCTATATATAGACTACAAATTTCCTTCCCGTTGAAATAATTAATCTCCCTATTTATGGGTATTTCCGTTATGATTCCCATAAATGTGGAGGTTACAAGAGTTTAATTGGCAGTTACAAAATACTCCAAATATCTTTGACCAGCAATGATATTTTTGTCGATCTTCTGGCGCTTTGGGCCCTATCAAACTTATTTCTTCTTTGGGCTTAATGGGCCTCCTTCGCTAGACGGAATTATGTCACAACACATATAATTCAATACCTTGAATTTCTGGGAGACACAGATTAATTTTTTTTTTTGAAAAATGCATGGGCGACGTTGCCGCCCGATTGCAGTGGAGAGAGACAGTGAGTATAAAAGAGAGATTATGACAATGCACGTATTTGATTGTAAGTGCCATTAAATTAAATTAAAATGATAGAAAGAGTAGGGAGTAACATGTCAGCATCTATGTGGGATGAAAGAGTCACACGTGTGTTTGTCATTGGATAGAGTTCAGATGTGTTGTACTCCCATGGTACTAGGGGAATTTCTCTTAGGTTCTGTTATGTTCATCTATCTATCAATAATACTGCGCCTTTACCTAGATTTGTGGCCACAAGTCCACAACCCTCAACGATGAAAGTGATGAAAGTTATGTCACTATTGGCAACTACATTTGAATCACCCCCCGGAGGGTCTCTACACTCTTAAAGCGCTCATAAAGGACCTCTTTACATGCACCTTTTGGGAGGGCAAAGGTAACATAACTTTTACAAATATGTAAAATACGTGTGAAGGCATCCTTTACATGCGTTTTAAACGTGTGCAAGAGATATTTTTAAATTTAAGAAATAAACACATCTACTTTACAAGCTATTTAAGCACTAAGTTGGTTAAGTATTATTTTTTTAAAAAAAATATTTTTTTATTAATAAAACACACGTGCATCATGAATTGCTTATATTAAACCTACATTTCAAAATTTAATTGAATATATAGTATCTCCTAATTTTTAACAAATAAATCAAATAATATCTACAAAGAAAACCCAACAAATAAATAAACACCCACAGAAATCACCAAAAACACAATCAGATTTTTGTTCTTTCGTATATGCCAGATGTGTGCAAGCTTAAAAAATTAGCTCATGACTGTGGGCAATAAAGGGCAAGCATGTCACATCCATGACATTGTAAAGTATTGGGAAAGCACATACATGCAAAGAAACCTTGCCGATTTCAAAGAGCTTAGAGCTCGTTTGGTGTTGAGAAATGGGGGCTTAGAAATGGAAATGGAAAGTGGAGTGAGCCTCAATCTGTAAAAAGTTGCCTAATATGACCATTTCTAATGCAACAGTGGCAGGAGATAATTACGCCACTACCCTTGTTGCCTAAAATCGATTTTTACGGCTCAAAATCGATTTTAAACTTATTTTCAGCTTAAATTAAGGGGAATGTAATGCTGACACGCGGATGACGCACATTGGTGAGTCTACCTAATTAGGAGAAAATTGGACCACTTTGGTTAATTCAAGGATGGAATTGTACCCGGTGTTAATTTATGGTGTCTAGTGGTTCAGGGTGGTTACTTGAAGGGCAAAATAGAGTCATTTCTCCAAATTAATTATTAATATAAATTTTTAAAACTTATAGATTCATTTGTTTAAATGGAAATTCTAGCACTAGATAGTTGGGATGATAAACATCCAAATTCATTGAATGGCCATTAAGTTTAAGGAAGAGGATTTCGTTATGCATAGTAAACACAACAGTTTTCTGCCTTCATTATTTTACGATTTGAACATTCAAATTACATAACTAACAAGCATAACTAACAAGCAGAGGAAAATAGCTAAAAGTACATTAATATATTGATGAAATCAGTGAATAATTATATTTTCATATAGCATTCACCACTTTATTTTCTTCATGCATATGTTTTAGTTATACACAATATTTCAAGTAATAGGGTAGGAGTTATTTTGGAAGGTCATAGAGAGTAAAAGTTATTCCAACAGAAAAACATAAACCACTCAAGAAAAACGAATCATATATTGAAAGACAGCTTTGTGTACATAAGAAAATTAATCATTTTAACATTCAATATTACCTTAGTTGTATGCAACTCAGTTTGTAACTATGGGAACCACCGTAACCTATAATATTGATTGAGTTGAAAGTTTTTCTTTAAACTCTAGCTCGATATAAATCTCAGTGCCTATCGTTTATCAATTTGAAACATTAGTTTAATAGTAGCTTTTAAAAATAACTTTCGTCATTGTAATGCTATAAACAAAAGAAGATTGAATCAGTCTAAATGCTCCTGGAGGGGGTGTTATTGTCAAAGAACCAGTCATAATGCTATAAACAAATGAAGAACCAAATGATAAGATAATACTAATATACAAATTAATGTCCATGTCTTCTACATTTGAGTGATATGTTTCTTTCACAAATCCCGGTCAAGTGGTTAGTTTCTGCGAAGTTATATGGTTGAAGAGATAGATGCCCAATTAATCGATGATATAATCAACTCAGATACAACATATTAATAATTTCCTTGGAAAACAGGTATCAATATTGTTGCGTGTACCCCATATATGAAACTCATAGCTATATGTAGCGTTGGCATCAAGAACTTAGATATGGTTTTTTCATTTTATATGTAGCTTTAGCAACAAAACATTGAGCATGGGCTTATCTTCTTTTTCGAAATTTCTTTTGCTTCTTGTCTTTCTTCTTCTTATTGCTTCCAACTTTCGCATGCAACCTGGCCTGCGAATGCAGGTATATGTATGCCCCCATTTGTTTATTTACAAATTTATAAGTATTATATATATAATATTATTATATAGTCCCTAAATATTCAGTTGATCAAAACAGAAATATAATTATTGTTAGAATCTTAAGTTTTGATGGTGACTAAGGTATGATATGGTCCAGTACTTAAAAGAACATAATCAACACTTAGGAAGGATTAGATGACATGGTTAGAATCCTAAGTTAGATCACTTGCGAATGCAAGATCACTTCCGGAAGTATTAGCACTAGCGCTCGCGGATGGAGTACACATCCCATAGGGGACTCAAGCGGAAGCAAGTGAGACACTTGGTTAGAACCCAGTCTAGATTGCTAACACTGAATCCTAAGTTAAGTCACAACCGGATGCGGATTCACTTCCGGATGAATTAAGACTAGCGCTCACGGATGAAAGACTCATCCCACAGCGGAATCACAACCGGATGCGGAATCACTTCCGGATGGACTAGGACTAGCGCTCGCGGATGAATGTCTCATCCCCCAGCGACAGCAAGCACTTCACTTAGTCATAACTCAGTCTAGGAGCATTAGATGTACAAAACCTTTGAGACTAAGTTAAGATGCAACCGGATGTAGATTTGCTTTCGATTGCTTAGTGACTAGCGCTGACTGTTGGAATGGGTAACACTAAGTGTCAGTGAACATGAGCCACGTCTAGTGGAATTGCTTCCGATTGCTTAGTGACTAGCGCTGGCTGTTGGATTGAAGGACACTGAGCGAGAGTGAGTAAAAGTACATATAACCCTTCATCCAGTAGTAGTGCTTCTGGATGTGGAAGTGCTTCCGGATGCAAGAAAGGCGCCTTAAGACAATTGAACTCCCACTGCATGTGATTATGTGTTGTTATACTGCACATCCCATAGCATGAGTAAATAACACACTAAGTCACTTAGGAAGAATTAGACTAAAATCAAAATTCCAAGTTAGAATACAACCGGATGCAGAATCGCTTCCGGAAGACTTAGAGTAAAATAACGAGACTTATGCTGACTATTGGAATAGACATCCCCTAGCGTCAGTAGACAATACACTAAGTCAGAACATAGTCTAAGTAAGAATGCTTCCCATAGCAAACAAGCTTCCCACAGCATGTATAGTTCCTACTATACTTGATTATATATATTACTCTGTTCAAGTATGTGCAGAACTTAGTTTTACTTCCAGATGCAAATGAGCTTCCGAATGCAAATACTCTTGGCACTGGAATTCAGAGACTAACTCTTGCAGAACAAGACTGCCGCTTCCGGATGAACAATGAACGATGCACGATGATCATCCGTCAGCAGGATTACAAGAGTCAGAAGTACATATGCTCAGAAGTCAGTATGATGTTGTCAGAGCAGAGTGGTTTGAATTGCTTTTCAGAGATAAAGCAAGTCAACCCTGCTAAGCTTTAATGGAGCGTTTAAGAAGATGTACTTCCCAACGGTAACAAGAGGCTAACAGATATTCAAACAACATTGTTACCTACCAAGCATGAGGAGTATGAGAGATAAGGAGAACATAATCTGAAGATTCATTCAAGCTGTCAAAACTCATACTACCCACAAGAGTCAGAGTCCATAAGAGAGCTTCTGATAGCAAGAGAGCATCCAATAGCAAAGCGCTCTTATCATTCATGGACAAGTGCTTGGAAGACGAAGTTCCTCTATGTGATAGCAAACAGAATGTTAGAGTCCACGAGCTTCACTTCAGATAGCAAGAGAACTTCCGATAGTAAGTCTCTTAGCATCCTGGACTTATGCTTGAGGAACGAAGTCCTCATCTGACAACAAGCAAGAGTCAGACCGTACAGTGTATAGATGTCAGAACGACTTTTGCCAGAACAGTGTTGCCAGAACTGTGTTGTCAGAACAGTGTTGACAGAACAGCTGGTCAGAGCACCTTTTCAGATAAAGCAAAGTCAACCCTGCTGTGCATTAATGAGGACAACGTAAACAAGGCCCCAACGGCTATATTCAAACGGCCTTATTGCCTCTCCAACGGTTGGATAATCAGAGGCTGGTATAAAAGGAGATATTCTTCATTTCTGAAAAGAGAGCTTCATGAGTTTGATAAGCAAGAGAAATAGAATGAAGAAGCTCAAGCCTACTATCTGAAATATCCTTCTCATCTTCTACTCTCTGATTATAAAGTTGTAATACTCTTAGAGAAAATTAGTGGAGAGCAATCATTGTACCTAAGTGAGTGACATAATCTGTTCATTGAGTGAACCCACTTAGTTGAGCTTAAGTGTTTAGCACAATCAGTTCATAGAGTGAACATCCTATCAAACCTGTTCTAAAGCTTGTCGCTTGAAGAACAGTATTGTAATCATTGTTAAATCATTGTCTGTAAAGACTGAACCCTTCTAGGTGTGAGGGGGAGCTGTATAGGTTGCAAGTGAGCCCGCAAAACTTGCAGTTGTAAAGGTTGCAAGTGATCCCGTAAAACTTGCGGTTAGGTTTGCAGGTTAGCCGTTAGCAAAACCTGTGGGTTGTTAGGTGAACCCGTGTTCGTAAAACCTAAAGTGTAAAGGCTTCTCTTGTGCCCGGTTTAAACAAGAATAGTGGATTGGAAATCTCAGGTGTAGCCTGGGGACTGGATGTAGGTCTGGGTGACCGAACCAGGATAAATTTATGTGTGCATAAATTTACATTTAAACATTCTATTTTGCATCACATAACATACTGACTTGTGCATACCATTACTTATTATCATCATCACCAAGCACAAGCAGTCTTTCGGAAAAGAGTTTAAGTTTTTATTCCCTCACCCAATTCACCCCCCTCTTGGGTGACAGCCACACATTTCAATTATGACTCCATTCATTTTAAATATAAGAATAAAAACAACCATGACACTAATGGAGCTGGGATGTTACAAAACACGTGTCGCGCCACTTTGTCGCGCATTTGACGCGACAAAAGTTTAATATTAGAATAATCATGTCGCGCCTAAATGCGCGACGTCTATTGCAAAAGATGTCGCACTGAAAATAAAAAATATGACCGGACATGATTCGGTTTGATGGCCATATTTCCCACATGAGTAGCATATGACCGAAAGAACTTCATATTCTATCAGCAGAGCTTTGCCATCAACAGTGATCTTGGACATCAAGGGCTTGGAGATGTCAATGATAATGGCTATTCTTGCAAACTTTCCTCTTTCGCTGGAGACAGTGTTGTAGTCCACCTGAACCACAGTGCCATGCACTTGTCCTATCTCGCGGACGACATTCTTCTTGTAGTACTTGGTTGGTAGGCCAGAGATGCGGACCCACGCCACCACTTGGGAGACGCTGTGACTGAGCGGAGAAAAGTCTGGTGACCAGGGGTGCACTGTTAGGTAGTGACCGGCGATCATCCATGGGCCATCAGTTAGTGCTCTGTGAAAGTCTTGTTCGTTGGAGAAGGTGGCAATGAAACATCCCCCTTCCAAATCAGTTAGGCGGAAAGGACCTGCAAATTTCCATAGACGCAGCAAGTGATCCCTCAGCCTGGCATAGCCAATGGACTTGCTGAGAAGCTTCTTCCTCGGCAAACTGTAGATTTAAAAAAATAAAAAAAAGGAGATAATAATTAGGGTGAAGGAAAGAGAGTGTTTGAATTAGAGGGAGTAGAGGGAAAAATAATTAAAAACTAGTATTATAGTGAAATAAAAGAATTTGAATTATAACAAATGAGGAAAAAAATAAAGTATTAAAGAATGATAAAGTGTATACCTTAAATTCTGGAAGATTTTAAACAATAAACTTGCAAAAAAATTAAGTATAATTAGTTAAATGAGAAATTAAATATGAAGAATGGAAGTGAAGAGGAAGAAAATAATGGAGTAGAGAAAGAGGAGAAAAGAAAGAGGGAGAGAGTAGGAAAAAATAGAGTGGGGGAGGAAAAACTGGAAGAGGAGTGAAGTTTATATATGGAGAAATTGGAATGGGAGGGAAAAATTTGAATATAAATCTGTGAACCCTTGTCGCGCCACGTGGCGCGACAACCATATAGCCAAGGGGCGACATCGAGCTATTTAAATATACATATCTCTGTCGCAGATTGCTTTACATGACTGTATTATATATATTGCAAAAAAGTATTGTCTTTCGCGCATTCATGCGCGACAGCCATCTAAATTAATTAAATATTTATATATGTCGCGCTTTATGATGCGCGACACAAAAGAAATAATAATTAATTCTAGAGCTCGTTTGTTTAGGGTGTCATACATGTTGTCGCGTCATGTGGCGCGACAAGTGACCTTTTTTGCACGACAAAATTTGTAAAATTAAAAAAAAAGTGTCGCCTTTGTTTTATGTGCGACAATTCATGCGTGACTAGAGACTTAATTTCTTGTAGTGTCATGACTAGGTAAACGCAAGGAAAAAAAGTCAATTACCAATTCTTATAACCCAAATATTGTGCTGCATATATGTAGCAAGGAGACATAATATAAGAAATCTAATCTCAGTTATCATTTAAACAAAATATTAAATGGTTAATAATCTTTTTGCCCAATAAATAATTACCCAATATAAGTTTTAACAACAAATAATAAATGATATTAAAATTGTCCAACAAACAATAAAAGTATTTTATTGTCTACGATGATTTCTCTCTAATATCTTTTGTAAATTTGTAAATTGACACATTCAACAATAAACAGTACTGGAGGGAAATTGACAGTCTTAATTAATAAGATACTTTTTTATTGTGTGCTGGCTAATCTGTTACATTATATAATTTGTATTCTAAATTGATATTTGCATAATTTTTTGTAGGTCAAAATGATTAATGTTAACAAAAAAAACGCAAAGAAATCAAAGTAAAATAAAATATTGCAATAAATATTTGCAGTCAAAATGAGAAAATTTCATTGAGTCCAAAGTGCAATTCGAATTATATTAAAAGGCTTAAAAGGAATTATAAATAAGATATATCAATTTTAAAGATTATATTATATTCCCTCTAGTCCTAATTATAAGATCACTTCCAATTTTTTTTTTAAATTAACAATACAAAATTAATCAATTTAAAGTGTTCGTATTTGTATTTTTTTCTAAAAACTAATTTATTCAACAAACAAACGAACGAACTTATAATCTAATTACATGTGTTATATGTTATAATTTAGTGATATAATTTGTTTCATCAACTTCCACGACAAAGTCGAAGTGACTTTATTTGTATAGTGACCGGTGTCGTCCTTGGAATGCAACATTAGTAATAATTGTCCAAGGTAGAAGATTTGGATCTGTTTAGTATTGAGAAAGGAAAGTGGATAAATGAAAATGGAAAGGGTAAGATGGAAAATAGAGGAAATGAAAGAAAAATAAAGTTTGTGAACCAAGGAAAAATGTGAGATGAAGATAGAAAGTTTGTATTCTTAGGGATACATGTAAGTTAACATATATCCTTTCATTTCCCTTTCCTTTCATTTCTCAACATCAAATGATGCCTTACTGTGTTCAGATTAAAAGAACACCTAAGCAGTATCTAGAGCTTTTCATATTCCAAAATTTGCCCCAACCTTCACAAATATTTAAATCTCTTGTCGTTATTCCAGACCAGATGCAATAAGAAAAATAAATTTCGAGAAAATCAATTTATATTGTTTAAACAATATTAAAGATTACTAATTCACTAATTTTTTTCTGTTAAGAGATCACAATTTAATTCAGTGAATATTGTTTATTTTATTATTTATAATATTAAATTAAAATTTGTTAGATTAGGACTCTCTAATATTTTGGGAATTTCATCTTTCAATATATTTATTTAACTATATATTTTTCTAGGATGGTCACGTATATATATTTATTATTAAATGAAAAATTAATATTCTCATCATTTATAATTTATTAAATATTTTTAATGAAGTAATTCTTAATGTTTATATTTTCGTGTAAAATATTAAATTTTCTTTTTTATAATCTTTTAAAATTTAAATAGTTTTTTGAAATGATTAAATCATAACATTTATATATACGTATAATTTATAAACTTAATGCCCTTTTCAGTCATTTTACATCTTAATTTACTTTTCATTATTCATTAAATAAGTCAAGTTGACATTGACCTTTAAAACACCCAAACATAAATCACATCATACAATATAATTTCTATCCAATCTAACTTCTAAAGGAGTTAGAATGAAAACAAAAAACAACTACACAGGCTATTCCAAACACGCCACTACAGAGACAAAGGGAAATATGATCTTGTATCAAAAAAAGGTGATGCCATCACAATGTATTCCCATGTGGAGAAGAAACTATACTGACATGGAAACCACCACCACAAACAGAAACATATGTGAGATTGCTGAGATTGCTACAGCAAAGTAACTCATTACATGTTCAAGCTTTCTAGCAAGAGATGGAGATTCCCACACACCACTTGTGAGGAACTGATGCTAGCGGACTGTGCAGATGGCATAGGCCAACCTCAGCGGGGGTCTGACTGATTCAACTTCACAAGCGTCGCTTGCCTTTGTAATAGAAAAAAAATATCTATACTAATCAATATAATAAATTCACACAATAACACATCAGGAACACACACACACAGAGAGAGAGTTCATTTCTTAAAAGCTACACAATGCATAAAATATTTTCGTTTAGAAAAAGAAATGGCACAATACTTTGATCAAGTTCCTTAGTATATTCATTGCGTCAAAATTTCTAAATAAATATATTGATGTGTTCTATTTTTTAAATATTTTCATTTAATTATGAATCAAAATTAAGAAATAGGACATGAGTATATGTATGTATTGTTTTATCATATGTCTTATGTGATTGAAGAATTTGATATAACTAGTATAAGAGGAACTTAGTTAAGTACGTTGAAAAAAATAATACTCCTATCAAACTGTTTTAATTTGAGAATAAAGTAGCGGTTCTTAATGCGGCACGTACAAGCCATTGTCTATGCTCATATATAACAAATGCCATTTTTTGACATTCTTTTAAACTCAATGAAATAAATTATACACACACACATACTGAAGGATTTTGAACACTTTATACGATAGATGTATATGAGTGAGGAAGAAGAGAAGAGATTGAATAAATGAATTTTGTTTTCTCTTAACAAACTGTTAACTTTTCCATCACATTCCCCATATATTTATTATGCATATATAGAAAAGTTGCATCCGGTGAAAAGTCACACATATAGAATATCAAATCTATTAGGAAAATTATTCTTTTCAACCCATACTTCTCCATATTTACATAATGACCCTAATTTTTATTTGGCCTGGACTTGAGTCATAATCCACCAAATGTGGACCAAATATTTCCCTACATATATAAATATAGTTGTTTTAACAGGCATTGGTAAGCATTGAAATGAAGTACCATATATTGTACGCACCCCGCCACCACTCAGTTTCATAAAAAATTGTTTGTTCCTATTCCACTCAGTGACCAATTAAAATCACAAATGCTATGTGAATAAAAAATAGGAAGAGCAACATCATAAAAATGATGTGGCTTCATCTAATATGAATTTTTTAATGATTATGCTGACAGTTGTTTAAATTTAATGATGATACTTGGCATAAATTAAATCAACGGTTTTGAATTTGTTAAAGCTCATGAGTAATTAATTATTTGTTTTTACCAAAATGAGTAATTAATTATTGAAATTTTCTTTTCGTGTCAATTTGTTTTCTGGTAGACAAATTTTAAGTGCGCGCCACAAGTTGTCATAGTAATTTATAAATTCATCTTGGGTTTACGTGAATTTGAATCACTGCCTTGACTGTTTTTATAAAATTGGGATTATTATCTCTGTTGATAGGAAATGTGTGCTTATTATTTCCGGAATGAAATGTGGATAATAACATTTGACTTTGATTTACAGTATTCATCACATTTAAAATTTCTAATCTTTGACCTTTTCCAACTTTAAATTCATTTTTATTTTAAATGATGCATCGATCAAAATAAAATTATTATTAAACCATAAAAAAATTATAGATTCAATTTTGATATATAATGTAAACATTGATCTGATTATTATCCCTCCATGCTCATCTCTTTTATGTGGATGAAATGTTTTAATTTCCATGAAGTTGCTGCTTCTTTGAAAATGTGTGAATTCACAGATTTTTCAAATAGATTTACCTTTATTTATAGCAAATGAATCACTTGCGTACCACTATATAAAGCCAATATAGACAACTAGCATTAGCATACCCAACTCAAATAAGAAGAATAAAATAGAGATCAATGGGCTTCTCTACTCCATTGTACCATTTTCTTTTGTTTCTTCTTATTACTATCTCTCTTGTCCAGTTGTCCTGCCACTTTGCTAGTGCAGGTATGTATCTTTATTACTATCTCACATACTCAACAATTTGGAAGAAAGTGAAAAAGTGATAAGCAGTATGTTTATAACCAATAATAATTGTGTTTAATAACATATGTACATATCATGCAGATACCCATGCTACCTATGGTCCACAACCACCAAGTCGACCTCCACCATTTCGATCTCCTCCGTCTAACCCATCCTAGGATCCCCAACAATCACATTGAAGTGCTGTTGACTTCTTCCACCACAACAACAATAAAAATTCCCTAGAATAAAGAGCATTTTGGATGTGTGTTTGAGCGCGCGCGTGTGTTGGTGGATTTTTCGTCATGTTTAAGTATCTGAGATGATAATAAATAGTTCTTTTTAGGGCTTTTGTGTGTGCGTCTGAGAGAGAGATGTCTGATTCTAGTTTTTTATTTCTTTCTCCAATTCTTCCTACCATCTGAACTAATTATTTTTGTAAGTTAAAGGTTATAAAGATTGTCACGTAAATGCACAAGGATGATGTTATTGTGTTGTATATGTTGTAATATATACTCCTTCTACTCCTTATTGTGATTCACAAACTACCAATTATCATAAACAAAGAAATGGTACTTCGGTTATTAAATTTTTACTAAATTTGTCACGACCTTTTTCAACCTCATTCCTCATCAAATGAAATGTTCCCATATTTTTAACTTTGACCCTCTGTTACGTTTATGATACGGTTAAAGTGGAAATTATAAAATAATGTTACAATTGGTTCATTATATTTGAGACCAATAAATTATGTTAGGTGGTGTCTTGTATAATAATACCAGAGAGAGTATTTCATGATATAATTTTTTTTATCCTAATTAAGGGAGTAATGGACCTAATAAAACTTTATTTAATTAGTTTAATGAATACCACTTTTTTCTTTACTATAAGTTGAACTTCCAAAAAAAAATTATTCCTAAATATAGTCCACTTATAGAGGTTGTTAATGGTTGTCGTATTAGAAATTGTCATATCAGATCAAACTCCCAAAATTTGACATGACATCATATTTAGTTCTTTATAACATATATAATATCACTACAAAAACCTTGATGCTTAGTCTCACAAACTTTCTAACATTTTATAAAAAAAAACACCGCTTAAATATAACATAGCAGCAGTTATCTACTAAACATGGGAAAAGAGGGACATGGGAAAAGACGGACAAAAATCGCGGAAAAAATGTCATTTGAAAAGTGAACAATAAATTTCAAACACATATATAGAGCGGATCACGAACAAGGGCGGACCCCATATGAATAAAGGAAAAAGTCATTTGAACAATATATAATAAATTTCAAACACGAAGATATCGTAGACCACAAACAAGGACAATATTCATTTGAACAAGGCGAAAACCCCCATATACATAAACGATAAAAAGGTCATTTGAACAATTAGTAATGAATAATAAACACAAATATATAACGAACCACGAACAATGAAAGCACCCATTGGAACAAAGAAAAACTTCATATAAACAAGTAGTTTGTTCTTTCTAAATATATGCAAATATATAATTAACATCATGAACAATGTAATTACTATTCATGAATAAGTAGGTTACAGAGAGATTAAGCAATTGATAATGAATACTAAAATTAGAAATGAGCAGTTATTATATGGACAAAATTCAAAAAATGAATGTTATAAAAAAATCAAAAAATGAGCATTATTAGTTTTCTAACAAAAAGTTACTGTAGTGAGATATAATTAAAAATAGGGCATTATTTCGTCCCCTCCGCGGTTGATGAGGATGAAGGAACGTGGGGAGGAGAGCAAGGAAGGACGGATGATTGGGGGAGGGAGGATAAGGACAAAATGTGGAGGGAGCTAGAAAATTGTTTCTAATGATGAGGGCATTAATGTCTTCCTTGCACAATTTAATTTCATTATGCCCCTAGAGACTGCAGTGAAATTCCAAATTTACTTGGGCATAAACTGAAGTTATATATTTTTCTATGTTGATATTTGAATGAAATTTTCTGGAGAAAAGATATACGCAGAATCCTTAATCCTTGGTATATGTTTATTTAAATCAGATTGTTAATATCTTCATGATGGGTAGTTAGGACTTACCTAATTAAATGAACTAAACAAAAAACTTGAGAACAAAAGAAAGAGTCTGGATTAGTCAGTTGACAATATAGGCGCCAGATTAATAGGTGGTGTTTAACCAAAAAAGAAGAAATGTTAAAAAGCTACTTTTAGTTTCTCTGCAGGCCAGCTGTCAACCCCTATATGGGACTTCAGAAAAACGAAAGATTAATCCCACTTAACACACAGATAGGGATACCGTTGGAAAAAAAATTGACATGGGTTTGAAACTATATTGTTGAAGTAGTCAGTATATCTGCTTTGACAACTCTAGATCTTGTTACAATACGAACTTGAGATCTCCCTAATTATTGTACGACTCTTAGCAAGTTGTTTGAAGCTATGTACCATTCTAATTTTTGAATATATAGCCAATGAGAAACTCTCCCTAATCCTTATTGCTAGACCTACTTTTACTTCCCACATTTAATTAATGAGAAACTCTCATATTTTTGTAGTCCAAACAATATAAAATTTCTCATGAAAGTCTTAATCTGACTTGGCACCTAAAAAAATAATTAGTACATAAAATAATCTTAATCTCTTGCATGTTATCAATTTTGTTTACAAGTTGAAAAATATTTTTATTAGTTTGTTGGTTTGATTAGGATGGTAAGTCTAATTAAAAATTCCACTTAATACCTAATCAGTTTGCTTGTGATTTATCATACTACAAATGACATAATGCAAATGCAAATATTTCTCGTATTAGTTTAATTGAGGAATTTTTATGCTTTTTTTTAATTTTCTTATCAATGTAAAATAGTGTAATTAGTTTAAACTGAGTACCTTAATTTGTATTATTAGTGTCGAAAGCTGCCGTAGAAATAAGAGCCAAATCATTGAAATTGTCTTGGTCAATGTACACTCTTTCTCAGGGTGAGAACTAATATGATAGCTAATTGCTGATTGGTCAAGAGTGAAGCTGGCTAATATTGTAACATTTTCCTTTTCTTCGTATAAGTTTAATTTGTTGTGTTATATGGTTACGTATATATTATGGTCAACAATAGATAATGGGCTTCGATCAGGTTACGTTCGACATTTCTGGTAAAACGTTTGACAATATAATTATATTTTAGAAGGAAAGTTTGAAATTGCATAATTGATTGATTATATATTCAGATAAAGATTGTTCGTTGTGCACTATATATTTGAACCAAGCGAAGCTATAAATAGCCATATTTATCATTGGCATCTGATCTATTATCCAAGAATAATATATAGAGATCGATGGGTGTGTCTTATCTTTACCGATTTCTTTTGATACTTCTACTTATTACCACTACTCTTTTCATGCAGCCCACCCATGCCATTGTAGGTATGCATCTATCTATTTGTAGTATGTGTATATCACAAAATTTGTATTTTAACAACACTTTCATTGAAAAATATGTGAAGAAGAAGAAAAAAAATAATGGATCTTACAAGAGTAGGATTTGCTTTTCATAGCTTTACATTTTTAGTAACAATTGTTTTTGTAGAACCAGTTATTGTTGCAATTAAACTACTGTTGATTTATTAGCAACAGGTGCTGATTCCAATAGAAAAAATATTTTAGCCATTTAATCACAAGGTTTTGAGTTTGAAATCGAGTTCGGAACGCTTTCAATTTAGTCCAACAATGTTTTAATTAATAGTACTCCGTATGACATAAGTAAGATAGCTAGCCATATAAAACGTTTATACAAAGTGAATGGATATAAAAATAATGAAAGTCGTGATTGGGGCCATTATATGCACGCAGGGAGGACGATGAGAAATCTGGCTGGTAATTTTCCATATTCACCACCTTCTCCGATTGGTTCTACTCATAGGGGCTCACCATATAATGGCGGTCATATCCGTTAATCAGAATCCTTCTCTACCGGAGCATAACTAAAAGATTTTCTGGAACGGTCAATGATATAGTAATAAACTTATAATAAGTATGTAAAAACATGTTTGCATCTTCGTTAATTTCTTCTATATTAATATTAGTTACATCTGTCTATTTATAAGTTTTATCTTATAATGCTTATTATTAAAGATCCTCATACAGTGCCCATGAATTTTTGGGGTATGAAAGGTTGCATGTTCAAGTATAAATTGATGGGTTCAATTAGCATTGACATTAAGTAATGTGATTTTTGAATCCCTAATTAAGCACATTATATTCAATCCATCTCTTCCACTTGAATAGAAAAAGGCAAGTAATAGTGCGGGAGAACCTATTATTATACTCCCCTTTTATTTAGATATAGTTGATCTTATCAAGTTGCTTGGTCAATGAAAATAAATAATCAAAAGGTATGAGTAAGGAAAATAAGCTAAAATAAACAGTTTTTCACGAATTTTATTGTTGATATGTGCATGCATGTTCATTTAGTTCGGGATAAATGAGATAAGACAATTTTGTGTGTGTATATACAAGACCCCAGCTCGTATGTATGTATAAAATCTCATCCTCGCCCTGAAAGTTTTCTAATATAAAATTCACCTCGGAAGTTTTAAAGTGGAGTAATGTTACTCAGGTCCTATCCCTAGCTAACATAGTTAATTTTAACTGTTCATTTTACATCTAGTTTTAATTTAGTCCTTTATATGCTTGGAAAATACATTTTTAGTCATTTCTTGTTAATGTCTAGTTTCATTTAACGAAAAATGTTAAATTAACAATTTAAAATGGTTAATATAATATTAAAATATAAAAAATGATTAAATTAAAATATTTTAGTATAATTATTCTTATATTTTTAAAATGTGTCATTTTTTACGCTCATTTAATTATGATATTTTAAGTGAAACTAACGGTGTTAACAAAAAATTAAAAGATTAAAATTGTACTTTACACACACACAAACACATACTATATATATATATATATATATATATATATATATATATATATATATATATAAAGGTTATAAGCTACTCAAACACACACTATTAAAACACAGCTATAAGCTATTCAATCCTAATTTTTTAGGGTTAAATATCATTTTAGCCAACAAACTATTTTGAAATGGTCAAATTGGCCATGAACAATAAAAGGGCTCATTCTAACCAAACAACAATAAAAATGGTTCATTAAGAATTAATGAGTAGGGCATATTGATTTTCTGCTAGAGTTCTACGTGTGATAACATGATATATGATTAATTGGAAGATTCTGATGGTGATGGTGATGAGACAAAGGATGATTTGATGCAGGAGATTCTGAAAGTTATGCCACTATCTTGAAGAATACTTTTTTATGAATTCTAAAATTTTAATCACTTGAATATTGTTAAATTATTTTTGGAAGAAAAAGAGGGCTTGAGATGCATTAAACTCCCTAAAAACATTCTCATATCATTTACTTAAATTTAGGAAATAAGGAAATAAATCCAAGAATAATGCTAAGTTTGTAGCTCATTATAAAACAATAATTCATAAATGAATGCTAAGTATTTGTTAAATGTTGTTGTTTATATATTCTTCTCCATCATCAATAAAAGTATTTGTTTCATTCTTCATTATATTGTTTGTTTTCCAAATTGATATTTGCATAATTTTTTGTAGTCAAAATGATTAATGTTAACAAAAAAATGCAAAGAAATCAAAGTAAAATAAAATATTGGAATAAATATTTGAGGTCAAAATGAGAAAATTTCATTGAGTCCAAAGTTCAATTCAAATTATTAGCTTAAAAGGAATTATAAATAAGATATATCGATTTTAAAGATTATATTATATTCCCTCTAGTCATAATTATAAGATTACATTCAATTTTGTTTTAAATTAACAATACAAAATTAATCAATTTAATTAAAGTATTCGTAGTTGTATTTTTTTCTCAAAACTAATTGGGCAATGGCCCTATTTTATACCCAAAGTAACCACCTTGGACCATCCACCACCATAAACTAACAGGTGGTACAATATTATATCCAACGTAACCAAAGTGGTCCAAAAATACCCTCAACCGACGGTCTCCAACGGTCAACGTTGGAGACCGCCGGTTGAGGGTATTTTTGGACCACTTTGGTTACTTTGGGTGTAATATTGTACCACCTGTTAGTTTATGGTGGTGGGTGGCCCATGGTGGTTACTTTAGGTGTAAAATAGGGTCATTGTTCTTTAATCACACATATAATATGTAGCAAAAAAATGTTAAATCTAGTCCTTTAATATTCTTTCTTAACTTAATTCACAAAAAGTATAATGAGTGATAAACTCATAATTTAACATCATTAATTTAGGTTAATTTGAATTAATTAGAATATATTTATATTATTTCATCAAAAAAACTATATTTATATTATTAGTCAATATCAAGATATAATTTAAATTTGAATTAATTTCGATAAATTTGAATATATTTTTTTATATACATAAAATTGAATATATTTTGTTTAGACATCGTGCGATTAAATTAATATGTTTATATTTAGGCATCTAGCATATAATATAATTCTTGTAGACATTTCTAGCATATTATCTAATTCTTGTAGACATTTTTTTTTCAACTGAATAATTCTTGTAGAAATGGGTGAGAAGATAGGAATCCAATAGAGCAGCTGAATATTAAAAATTGAAGATAAAATGCCATTAAAAACACACACTTACCCCGCCCTCACAAAACACATCATTTGATTCTCAGTCCACCCTCTCCAATCTCAAGTTGTTAAGGGCATTTGAATCTTTTCTCACAAATTTGAATCTTTTCTCAGTCCACCCTTGGACCATCCACCACCATAAACTAACAGGTGGTACAATATTATACCCAAAGTAACCAAAGTGGTCCAAAAATACCCTCAACCGACGGTCTCTAACGGTCAAACGTTGAAGACCGTCGGTTGAGGGTATTTTTGGACCAATTTGGTTACTCTGGGTGTAATATTGTACCACCTGTTAGTTTATGGTGGTGGGTGGTCCATGGTGGTTACTTTAGGTGTAAAATAGGGTCATTGCCCAAACTAATTTAATCAACAAACAAACAAATAAACTTATAATCTGATTACATGTGTTATATGTTATAGTTTAGTGATCTAATTTGTTTCCTCAACTTCCACGACAAAGTTGAAGTGACTTTATTTGTATAGTGACTAGTGTCGTCCTTGGAATGCAACATTAGTAATAATTGTATAAGGTAGAAGATTTGGATCTGTTTAGTGTTGATAAAGGAAAGTGGATAAATGAAAATGGAAAGGGTAAGGATGAAAAATAGAGGAATTGAAAGAAAAATAAAGTTTGTGAACAAAAGAAAAGTGTGAGATGAAGATAGAAAGTTTGTACTCCTAGGTATACATGTAAGTTAACATATAACCTTTTATTTCCATTTCCTTACTTTCATGTCTCAACATCAAACGATGCCTTAATGTGTTCAGATTAAAAGAACACCTAAGTAGTATCTAAATTTTTTCATATTCCAAAATTTGCCCCAACAACCTTCACAAATATTTAAATCTCTTGTCGTTATTCCAGACCAGATGCATTAAGAAAAATAAATTTGGAGCAAATCAATTTATATTTTTGATTTGTAGGCTTTTTTCTATCTGATTCATATTATATTCTTGCTTCAAAAGATATTAAAGATCACTGATTCATTATTTTTTTATGTTGAGAGATCACAATTTAATTCAATGAAGATTGTGTATTTTATTATTTATAATATTAAATTAAAATTAGTTAGATTAGGTCTCTCTAATATTTAGGGAGTTTTATCTTTCAATATATTTATTATTAAATAAAAAATTAATATTCTCATCATTTGTAATTTATTAAATATTTTTAATGAAGTAATTCTTAATGTTTATATTTCTTGTAAAAGATTAAATTAAATTTTGTTTTTTATAATTTTTAAAATTTAAATAGTTTTTTTGAAATGATTAAATCATAACATTTATATATACATATAATTTATAAACTTAATGCCCTTTTCAGTCATTTTACATCTTAATTTACTTTTCATTCTTCATTAAAATAAGTCAAGTTGACATTGACCTTTAAAACATTTAAACATAAATCAAATCATATCTATCGAATCTAACTTCTAAAAGAGTTATAATGAAAACAAAAAAAAACTACACAGGCTATTCCAAACACGCCATACAGAAAAAGGGAAATATGATCTTGTATTAAGAAAAGGTAATGTCAACACAAAGTATTCCATGTGTGGAGAAGAAACTGAACTGACATGGAAACCACCACCACAAACAGAAACATATGTGAGGCTTGATACTGATGGATAGGTGAGCATCAAGGAATCTTTGAATGATGAATTTCAAGAAAACTTCAAGAAGCTCATTTCTGCCTTCAAAGGATGTGTATTCAGTTGCCAAATATCAGTTGTACAAATGAAAATGAAGAGAATTAAAGTTTAACTGTTAGAATTGTGCTCCATTTATAAATGTTACTAAATATTTGAACTATACATCTTTGTATTATGATATTTTGTTGTATTTGATATTGTGGATGCATTTTTATTTATAATAAGATTTCAATTGTCATTTACCTTTATAAATTTCTTTTATTTAAAATATGAATTTTGGGAGGTATGTGTAGGGAAATAAAAATAATGGGCAAACTTTTTTTACAAAAAATGCTGATTTGCGACAGAAATGCAGTGGAATTTCCGTCACAAATCATCTCTTATTTGTGACGGAATTTCTATCGCAAATTAAAACTGAATTCCGATGAAATTCCATCGCAAATCAGAACTGATTTGTGACGGAATATCCGTCGCTGAATTTTGCAACGGAACTCACTTCGTTACTTACATGATTAGTGATCAAGGTTTTACCCACGAAGTAAGGTCGGTCGCAAATTTCGTTGCTAGCCAATTTGTAACAGATTAGCGACGCATTTTCCATGTGTGTAACAATGGAGGAATTGAAGAATAGTCCAATTTCTCCCTCGGCTTGCGTGAGTGAATTGTTCTCCCTCCTTGCTTTCTCTTTTTTTCACTTGTTTCTTTCTCCTGTTCGTGTACTGGGTGCCTAGCTGCTGCGTGAGTATATATATATATATGCCAACCACAGCCGGGGACCGATTCAACTTCGCAAGCGTTGCTTGCCTGCCTTTATAATAGAAAAAATATCTTTACTAATAATCAATATAATAAAGTCACACTAACACACACACAGAGTCCCTCCTTAGCAGTGCATACAAAAATTTCGTTTCGAAAAAGAAAAGGCAGTACTTTGATCAAGTTCCTTATTATTTAGGGTAATGGACCTAGTCTACCCTCCAAGTAACCACCCAGGAGCACTGGACACCATAAACTAACAACAGACCCGTATTTGCACTTGAAATAATCAAAGTGGTTGAAAAATACCCGAGTGGACGGTCAATCACGTTTGACCGTTAATCTGCCCATGTGGCCACCACGTGGGTTAAATTTTTGCCACGTAGGATAAGAGTAATAGACTTAATCTACCCTCCAAGTAACCACAGAAGAGCACTGGGCACCCTAAACTAACAACATGCCCATAATTGCACTCGAAGTAACCAAAATGATTAAAAAATACCCTCAGTGGACGGTCAATCACGTTTGACCCTTAATGTGCTCATGTGGCCGCCACGTGGGTTAAATTTTTGCCATGTAGGATATGTCATGTGGGGCCCACATATAAGGAAAACAATTCCCTCTGGGGGTGGGTCGGTGGTTGTGTTGGGGGGAGGGGGTGGGACTGTTTGGAAATGATGAAGAGAGAGGAGAGGAAATTGTATTTTTATTATATGTGGGCCCCACATGACATATCTTACTTGGAAAAAATATAACCCACGTGGCGGCCACATGGACAGATTAACAATCAAACGTGATTGACCGTCCACTCGGGGTATTTTTTAAACCATTTGGTTATTTTGAGTATAAATATGAGTCTGCTGTTAGTTCAGGGTGCCCAATACTCCTGAGTGGTTACTTGGAGGGTAGATTAGGTCCATTACCCTTATCCTACGTGGCAAAAATTTAACCCACGTGGCGGCCACATTGGCAGATTAACAGTCAAACGTGATTGACCGTCCACTCGGGGTATCTTTTAACCACTTTGGTTACTTCGAATGCAAATACGAGCATGTTGTTAGTTCAGGGTGCCTAGTGCTCCTGGGTGGTTATGTAACATACCGTTACTAATTCCCTGATAGAAAAATAATTTCCATAATATCAATAAATCTATCATAGTTAGAAAAAGAATTTCCTAATAATAATCATTATCCATGATAGAAAAGAATTTCCTAATACAACCTGAACACTATCATGGATAATTAATAGCTAACCATGTTAGAAAAGAATCACCTAACATGGTTAGAAAAAGGAGCAACCTACTACAATTCTCCAATTATCCAATAATATCAATACAAATAAAAATATGCGGAAGCGAATGCAGACCTATACGTTTTTGGCAATATACACGTCTAAATAATCTAAACAACCTTTGAAACTTAATTCCCTTTCCTGTTGCTCGCGCCTGTGCATGATCACCTGCAAAAGTGTAAGTAATCATGGGGTGAGACAACTTGTCTCAGTAATCTACTACTTAACTCATTATAACAGTGAGATGTGCCGTAGTAAGGGCGTTTAAAGGGTACCACATTTTAAAACTAGTAATATATATATATAACCCCAGTCTTCTTCCATTTAACACTTCAGTCCCTCTGTCACGTCCAATTCAAATCAAGTTATCATCTCTACTTTTCAAATATCACTCAAAATCCCTCAATCATTTTCCACATCAACTAAACTTCACCATCCAATCTTCAATCCATGCTTTTCTTACTGTAAATCTCATTCATACCTTTCTCAAATCCAATTTCTCGGCTCAGATTCATGTACAATCCCTGGTGTTAGAATCTTAAGTTTTGATGAAGACTAAAATATGAAAGAACATAATGAACACTTAGGAAAGATTAGATGAAGATAGAAATCCTAAGTTAGAATATAATCGGATGTAAAATCACAACCGGATGACTTAGAGCAAAAACAACGTAAGTAGCGCTTGCGGATGTAGTACACATCCCATAGCGGAAGTCAATTGAACACTAAGTCTGATCCTAGTCTAAGTGAAACACTTCCCATAGCAAGAACCTATGTTTTTCAGTTAGACTTCCGGAAGTAGGTAAGCACATTACCAAGCGCAAGTGAATTTAACACTAGGCCTAATCCTAGTCTATGTAGGATAGCTTCCCATAGCAAAAACGCTTCCCATTACACATACTTGCATTATACTTGTTGCACTAACATTTGTATGCAGAACTAAGTGACTCGCTTCCCATTGCATATTTGCTTGCCGAAGCATATCATCCTTAACTTAGCACATTTTGCTTCCCACAGTGCTACACTAGAAACTAAGTCTTGATAGTCTAAGTGAAACGCTATACATTGTCAAAATAATACTTCCCATTGTGGAACCACTTGAATCCACTAGTAGACTATACTTAGCGAAAAGGCTTTCCATTGCACACACACTGTATACTTGGTACTAACATCTGAATGTGCAGAAATCAGTTCATAGCTTGTGATAGCGCCTTGCACTTGCGCTAGTGGATGGACGTTGTCAGAGATAGTACAGTGTGCAGATGTCAGAGTTGCTTTATGTCAGAGCAGAGATGTCAGAGTTACTTTTCAGAAGTCCTCTGTGCAGAATTAATTAAAAGCAAAGTCAACCATGCTAAGCATTAATGAAGATGTACTTCTTAACGTTAACAAGACATCAACGGCTATATTCAAACGGACATATTTCAAATTGCCTAATATACGACATCTCAAACTCATTCAATACCTCAATCAACATCTTTGATACTTTCCATCAAAACAACATTTTGATTCCTCAACCCTAATATACGATACTTCCAATCCAAATCACTTTCCAATACCTCTGTCCAAGTACCAACTATATATAACTCCACCACTTTCCATCGAAGAACCTATCAACACCGCTGTCAGAGCACCACACCCATATATATCCCACTATTCCAGGAAAATCACCACCACCAGACAAGATACTATATAATGTATGAAGTTTTCTTTATACAAAAATAATCGTGTTTGAAAGGCACCCGATAGCCTGTTTTGTAATAAAATAACCTTAAAGATTTTGAGGGCTAGAAAGGATTTTGAAAATCCCAACTAACGTCACCCTCAATGTTATAGTAATGTAAGAGTGATTACCTCAACCTGCTCCACATCAAGAAAATATAATACCAATGAAATCCTCTCTCGCAGCTCGACCCATTGATATCCACAATCACTAGAAAATACATAACGCAGTGTCAATACATAGTTCAGGTCCATATGACTTGACTAAGATAATTTAAACTCAAATCAGGCCTATGGTAGCTAACTCATCTTCAATTACCCCTATTAATGAACATAACACCATCTTTATATCATCCAGTATCATAGGTTTCCATGACTTCGTGTAATTCATCTAAACTATCAAATCATTCTCTCCATAATAGATCTCAAAATTAGCTCTTCTTTAATCATCCCAAAACTCTCAATTTTTGCCTAATTCCAAATCTAACTAAATAAACCCATCTAACATCATCTTTGAACTCTAATAACCTTTTAGAGTCATAGCCAAAGTTTAACAACTCATATCCAAAGGATTTCTAAATATAAAAACAAACCAATCTAACCAAACTTTTTGACAAACAAAATCTCACCTACAATCATTTCTCACTATCTTAAACCAATCATAATTACCATTATTCCCAATCATTCGACACTTTGTTTACCTACTAAATATTTTCAGCCAATTCAGCACACAAGCTCAAGAAAAACAACTTCCAATGACTTCAAAAAAAAGTTCCAAACATAGTACTCAAACCACCAAGGTTCAAATTTATTCCAAACTCAACAATCCATAACATTTACATAACCAAATTTCACATTTATTCAACACTTTGCTCACAATTCTTTTCCTACACACATACCCAATCAATTCCAAGATTCCAAAATCACCCTCTGGCCTTAGTAATTCTCTAATATCCCATCAATTCTTTCATTAAATCATAAATTACCAAATCACATAATTAATTTCTCTTTATTTGACATTTTATTCACCTATCTTTTTCCTAAACATCAATCCAATTAATTCAACCATTATAATCTCATTATGTAACCATAGTAAGCATATACTAAATACCAATATTTCCCAACAACTCATACATTACCAAAATCCTCAGTTTCAAGAAACTTTAAAAACCAAGAAATTCCAAAATAACTAAGACAACTTCTAGAAATCTCAAATACCTTCAAGAACTCTCAAATCAAATATTTAAACACTCATTATTTGTGGTTTAGAACTCCAAAGATGCCCACATAGCAAAATCCTAACTTCAAAGAGTCCTTACTAACACCAAGAATTCACAAATGCTTAATCTCATCCAGAAAACCCAAATGCCCCATAGAATACTCAAATTCAATGACATGATTTCAATATTAAAGCACAAGCACTCCAAAAATCTAAGTGCATCCAAAACCCTAAGTTTAAAAGACAACATTATCCAAAAATCTACATGACAAAAGACAAAGAACAAGCTTACGGAGTTAAAGAACGTAGGGAGGAGCTTCTCCACCGCTGGCCGCCGTCCAGAACTCACTGGAAAACATCCTTCACGTGGTTGACCGAGCTGGGGTTTGAGGAGAATGAAGAAATGAAGAAAAAGAAGTTGAAAAAGAAGTAAACTCATAAAAACGAAAGAACGCTAACACCTTACTTCAAATCAGACGTTCTTCGCCGGAAAAGCAAGTCGCCGGCTCCGGAAAAGCCAAGGCCAAAGCACTACCTCCAAGCACAGATCGAAAACGAGTTTCACAGATTCATGGAGTAGAGGAGAAGAGAAAACGAAATTGACAAGCTTTTTAGGAGAGAAGGCCGAATGGGTGGAGATTGAGGAAGAAGAAAAATTGAAAATGAAGGGAGGAGGGTGTGTGTGACGCGTTTTTCCAGGGAGGGGGAGGGTCCTTCGGCTTTGATTAAGAAGGAAGCGTTAAGGCCGCGTTTGTTGGCATTTCCTTCCAATGGATTGAATAACTTATACCGGAAATTACCATCATGAACCCTTTTAATTTAAATCCACTAAAACCGGTCTCCATTCTCCGTAACCTTCAAAATATTTTGGATTCCATGATACTCTCATATTTCTAATTCTCAAATTTCCTAATTAATTATTTGCACACTTACTCCCTCCAGTCCTAAATATAAGACCTAATTCATTTTTTAGGAAAATCCTAAAAAAACAAAAAATAAGTTAATTATAAATTGATTTACCTAATTTTTTCTCTTAGACTAGTTTAGTTTACCTATAAACTAATGAATTATCTAAGAATATATTAAATATATCATCATTTAATAACATATTTCGCAACCTTAATCTCTCCAAAAAAAAGTCATCTAGGTCCTATATTTAGGACCGGAGGTAGTATTACTCAAAACTTCCAAAACACCCCAAAAATCACCAAAAGTTCTTAAAAAATTCCAAAATTTCTGATTTCTCCATTTATTATTTCCTAAAACACTCTCTAATCCTATATTAAATTTTTCAGGATGTTACAGCTTACTTGGATGGTAGATTAAGTCCATTACCCTATTATTTATATTCATTAATTCATTGCGTCAAACTTTCTAAATAAACTAGGATAGCTCCCTGCGCGATGCGCGTGTTAAACATTTTTATTCTATACAGGTAAAAAAGGACAAATAATAATATAGAGTATTATTCAATATAATCTGTAAGTGGTCTTTGTCAACAACACAAATAGTTAGTAGCGTAGACATAGTGGCAAAAACGCATATGTTACAGTAACAAACAAAAAAATGAACAAAGCAGCAAAATGTATCATAGGGAAGAGTGGAAGTTCCAAAAAAAAGAGTAATAGGGAAGAGTATGTGAGGCAACATATATAGTATTTGGGAAATCACTTTTAATGCACATCTGAATAAATAAAGTTTTGATCAAGCCAAACTCATGAGTTAAACATCACTCCATAATACATTAATAACTCAAACATGAACTAAATTTACAACTCAATTTCAATTAAATGAGAAAGAAGTGTCAGAAATAACAATAAACCGATACTATATTAGTCCAATAGAGCTCAAAACACAAATACCGTTGATTAAGAAAACAAATGGTCACAGCATTGCTTAGGTGACATCCTGCTACATCGCTGCAATTGCCAACTTTGAACATAATAATTAGCTATAATTTAAACAAATCTAATACAGGTAAAAGTTAAGTCTATACTAAAATCAAATCTGCCCTTATGTAGTAAATTAACAACGCAAGAATTATCAGAGTAAAATTTATTAGGCTCACCTTTCACATTCCGAAAAACTCCCTTGTAGACAACATTTTTAGTGTGACCATGAATTCCTGTGTCAGTGTTTGAAACATATATATGCAAACCATCAATGCTTTTAACACGGGATAGAGCAACATACAATTGACCATGTGAAAATACTGGTTTCGACAGGTAAAGACCCTCTTTTTTCAATGATTGCCCTTGACTTTTGTTAATTGTCATTTCGAAACTTAGATCAACAGGGAACTGGCGCCCGCGCATGCGAAAAGGCCACCTACTTTCGGAGGGATTCATATTCATTCTATGGATTAAGATCCTTTGATTTGGATGAGACCCATTTAATATTATTGCCTCAATGACATTTTTACCCAATCGAGACACAATCAACCTAGTTCCATTGCAAAGCCCAGAAGTCTGGTCAATGTTCCGCAGTAACATGATGGGAACACCAACCTTTGGAGAAAGTATATGGGGTGGCAAACCAGAACTACTAATGGAGTTTAGAAATTCAGTGGTATATAAATTCTCAGAGACAGCAATATCATTCGAAAAGCCACAAATAGAATCACAGCTATGATATTCATAAGCATCACCAGGAAGAGAAGAGCACATATAATCATTTATATTTTTCACCATCTCTATTGTCGGAGAGAGGATTGCTCAATCATTGAAATACTCACAATTGTTAAAATTTCTTTGTAGATCAGCATAAACTAGGTCAACAATTGCCTTGATTGGATTTATTGATTCAGCTATTAGTAATTGAGGAGGAATAGCTATATCACTAATACCATCAGTTGATAAACCTAATCGCCCATCTCCGACATCAAGAAGCCATTGGCTAAACCATTCAATTTTTTCCCTCTCTTGTGATGAGGCACCTAAATGTAAGTGCATATTTTGCTTTAGTTCTAAATTTGACAATGTACCCATAATGGCGACGAATTTATGCAAGAATCAACCACTGAAGCACGAGAACCTTTAGGTAAAACTAGTAGAATTCGGCGAAAATCACCACCCATGACGATGCATTTACCACCAAAAATTTTATCCACCTTCATTATATCTCTTAAAGTTCGATCCAATGCTTCAACACAAACCGCTGAATCATTGGAGCTTCATCCCATATTATAAGCTTAGTCACCTGAATCAACTCAGCAAGCTCTAATCTTTGATTAATTGCACACATCGAACTATCATGTATTTGCAAAGGGATAGCAAATCGAGAATGTGCGGTACGTCCTGATGGCAATAGCGTTGCAGCAATACCACTAGAAGCAACAGTCAACACAATCTCACCTCTTGCTCGTATTGTTGACGCTAATGCATTCCACAAGAATGTCTTCCCAGTTCCCCCGTGCCCATTTACAAAGGAGAAGGAATGCTTCTCTGAATCAATAGAAGCAATGATTTTATCAAAAGCAAATCTTTGCTCAACATTAAATTCACGACGAATCTTCCCTAAATTTGACATATGATCAAGGGAAGAAACAAGTATCCCTGGAAAGTTGGACAATGTATTCCCACTCAAATTTAGTAAAATTTCAACCTCATGTAATGCTCGGTTTTTCTTAACACTGGGATCGACTACAAATTCTGGAAACAAACTAACGAAAAATTAGCATCTATATACAATAGTTAATAAAGGAAGCGAAATTAAATCATTAAAATTACATACCGGCTCGATTGGGATTTGAATGCAATTCATAAAAGAGATCTTCAGACAAGATTGTGCTACAAGAAGACCAAAGAAATCCAGGTTGTTGTACAGAACCTGACAACATGTTCACAAATAATTTGCGCAAAGCATTTCCAGTGGACCAATTAGCAGCCTCCTCAATTGCACTAATAAATTCGTGATCATCTTCTAATAACCCTAGTGCATCACATGCAGCTCTATAACTTTCATATATTTTTCCATTGATTGTTCTAATATCCTCAAATGACTTTGGACCCTTAACCTTTGTCAAGAGAATACGAAGATAATATAACTCACCAGATCTTGGAGACACATTAGAAATACGGCTTATTGTAAATTTTCTAGTTTTCCTTTTTTTTCCCTTGCGAGATTCTTTTACATATACATAATGTTGTGGGAATTCACCGTATGTAAGAGAGGCAGCAAAAGAGTCACAAGAATTTACTTGCATCCAAGACAGGAACTGTGACTCGCAAACACGAGGCTTATCTAACAAATCAGAGACATTATCAGATTCAGAATAAACAATGAACTGTTGATTAGGCAAGTGAAAACTCAAACGCACCATAGGAGGAAACCGATGGTGAATCTGAAACCCAAATAAGTGCCATGCACTTTCACATGCAGAGATATATCTACAGTTATAGTAATGTTGAATCTCATCAAACAAACCCCGCCAGGGTGATCATTTGCCTTGTAGATACCTGCAATAACCCTATCGTTTCCCTTGCTAATATCTTGAATAAGTATTAATTGCACGCGATTGATTGCACTTTTCAACACTAATGTGTGCTTGAAACATCAATAGCAAAGTTGGGTTATAAGAAACAACAAAGCGATTGTCCAATTCAACATCCCTAACCTCAATAATTCTTCCGTCATTTCTTCTCCTATATGTAGGATACCCATCAGCATCAATTGTTGTCTCCGATACAAATTTCTTAGGAAAATGCTTAGTACATTTCCTATCTCTCATGCAAGGAGAATCCCTAAAAGCATACCCATAAGCACTACTGGAAATAAGGTCTTTCACGACCATAATATTGGACTTTTTACGACTAAAAATATGTGGTCGTGGAATCGCTGGTCGTAAAAAAGTGTGTTTTCACGACCACAAACTTGTGGTCATGATAGGTAGCACCTATCACGACCACAGTTTTAAAACTGTGATCGTGATATGTGTTTGGGAGGCACCTATTATAAGGACCACACTTTGAAAGATGTGGTCGTGATAGGTGATACCTATCACGACCACACTTTGTAAAGTGTGGTCGTGATAGGTCTTTGGGAGGCACCTATTTAGGTGCCTCCCAAACACCTATCACGACCACATTTAAGTAAATGTGGTCGTGATAGGCAACCCTTATCACGAACACATTTACTAAAATGTGGTCGTGAAATGTTTTTTTTTTAATTTTGTGAATGCATTGTATAGCCATCTGCATTCTTGCAGATCATTTACAAACCACTTTCAATACAGCGATCACAGATCATATACTACTGTACAATACAGAATACCAGAGCAATTGCAAAAACGTATCCCATAAATATTACCATACTTAGACAACAAAATACAAAAGGCATAATCTAAGTTCTATATCTTTGCCTTACTAGTAATAAGTTCAAAATTCAGCTACAACAAAGATGATAAAAGGCACAATCTAAGCCAAGACAAACACATGTCTATACTAAGTTGGATAAATACAACAACCCGCCCAATTCCATCCTTTTGTTCAACCCAAGCACGATCCATTGCAGAAATGTGTATAATATATACACTTCTTGCCTTCATTACAAAGAATAGAAGACAATTGAACCAAAGGCTACAAGCTTTGGTTACTTAACATTTGGATAAATACAAGACCAATCCTTCCTAATTCCATATTAACTTCAACAATATAATCCAAGCACAAACAATTTATCTATTTCTCTATTTCTCTACTTGTATGTAATTTATGAACACAAAGTACTCTTCAATGATAATTTTCAAAATGCCAAAATAGTTTCATTAAATAGCTCTAGGCCTCTGAATTTATAATTAACAAAACTTGATTGAAAATTGCAAGCATGTTTCACAGGGCAGCTTAAAACCAAACAAATACATCACAACCCAACATCACAATAACTCATAACCTCTTTCACTCCCTTTTATACAATCAAAACAGAGTCCACAACCTAGGCAAAAGTGATTTTGAACACCCATGTAAAACCTTAATCATTCCAAAACCTTAGTTTTCCTTGTGAAGCCCAAGCACACATGATAATCCCATCCTTCAAATGACATATTGGACAAAAAACTAAGCTATCCTAAACCCTAATCATCTCTCATGTTCACTCCCTTCAAAATTTCTCAAAAGCTATCCTACATTATTCTAAGCTATCCTAAACAACACAAAACTAAAATAAAAAGAATGAGTGAGAAAGGAACTATGAGGGTTACCTTGTGGGAGGCGAAAGGCGACGGCGGAAGGGAGTGGGAGGCGACGACAGAAGGGAGTGAGAGGCGACGGCGAGTGGAGAGTGAGAGGAGAAAGGAGACTGCGGAAGGGAGTGAGAGGCGACGGCGGAAGGGGATGCGACGACGAGAGGAAGTTGGAGGAGTGAGAGGCGAAGGTGAAGGAGATATTTCTATAGGTTTAGGGAGGGAAATAAAAAGGGTTCTGGCGCGAAGTTAAAAAAAAATTCACCCACTTTCCACGATCACACTTTGGCAAGTGTGGTCGTGGAAAGTGGGGGGACTTTTCATGACCACACCTTTGAAAGTGTGGTCGTGAAAAGTGCCCTTTCCACGACCAAACTTAAAAGTTTAGTCGTGAAAGGTCTCCGCCTGGACAGTTATTTACATGTTTTGCCACCACGTTTTTTATCAACAACCAAAGTTGAGTGTTTAGTCGTTAATCATGGTCGTGAAAAGCCTTCTTTCTAGTAGTGAAGGGCCATGAACCATAAACTTTTTAACCAAGGCATAAAGGTCAGGAGAAACACTTTCATCAGGAATTTCATCACTGATGAACTTATCAATTGTATGAGAAGATGTGATTTTGTCTTGTGATTTTAAAAACAAAAGGATGTGAGCATGAGGTAGACCTCTCTTTTGAAACTCCACAGTAAAAACATCTGCATAAAAAAATATTTCATCGAAAAAATGTTCACATATAAAAAAGAAGGGGGAAAGAAAAATACCTCCACGTACAGCTCCAAAGAATTTTTCATCTTTCAAGAACTTAATCAATGCTTGTAAATTTAGCCTAAAAATCCTAGTCAAAATTTCAGGCCTATCTGACGGTGCAACAGAGTGCATACTGCAAAATCTGCTAATTTCTGGCCAATTTGGATTACATGTGAATGTGAGAAAGGTATCTGGATATCCAGCCCAACGACATATTGTCATAGCATCTTGATAATTTTGTAGCATGTATCACTAGTAAAGGAAGATGGCAAAATAATTCTTTTACCGATAGCTGATGCACTTTCTTCACCACTTACAAGTGCATCAGCTAAACCTTGATATAACTCTGCTCGAAGATCTTTTTGATGAGTTCTATACCAATGTAATCGTTGAGCCTCAACCATGGTATATGCATCAACAATAACTTGCTGAAATAACCTATTAGCGTGCAATAGCATTGATACCTCATGTTCCCTAACCATAAGCCGAAAAGCAAATAATTCACGTATGCTAACTCGTTTACGTTTTTTGGTTGCATTGAGTGTTTCATCCCTATGCTTAATATCATGACGATATTCATCTTCATCATAGGGAAACAACAGAGGATATTGAAGAGGCAAATAAGAGGCATGAAGTTCATTAATTCTTTTTGGAGGCCCATCCTTTGACTCCACTATAATATCCCGCACATTAAAACTCATGTCTATATCTCCAACAATTAGCGCTGCTACCTCTGATGCTGTAGGAATATTGTACAATCTACCATCATGTCTCCGCGAGCTTAACATACAAAGTTTAAAATCAACGGAGGGATTATTAGCAATATGGGTAGCAGCACATCTATACTGTTTAACGAAGGGATTAACCACATCCATTGTCCTTTTTTATTTCATCGATGATTTCAACGTCAATCCCATTGTCACGTCCATGCTTGCTGCAAATAATTACTAAATTATCAAGGATAAACTTAAATTCATAAAATTTCAATATTGAGAAACTTCTCAAAAAAATACCTTACTGCTTGGACCCGATTATGAACCTCATTTTCAGTGTCATATACATACAACTGTGAATAAACTGGCCTTCCTCCTTCTGGCGGCAAAAGACTACCAATAGAATGATAATTCATTCCAGGTAAAACAAAACTATATGGGGCTGCACCACTATTCAAGGAATGTTGAATTTTTCCACCCATTGAAGTAAAGGAGAACATATTATTATATTGGCGTATATTTGCATGAAATTTTTTGGATTTCATATCTGTCTTTTAAAAAAAAAAGCTTATACAAAGATAGGGGAGGTGGATTGAGGTAAGGTAGCTGAACTTTTCCTTGCAAACAACACATAGGGAAAGTAGTTTTCGTGCGTCTCTTAGTATCTTTCTTGATTTTTTCATTGTACCAAAATAGCCCACCGCAATAATTACAACTATGATTTTGGTCACCCTCATCCAAATATGCTAAAGAACAAATTTTATCATGTTATTGGAGAAAAAATAGATAACGACCACACAACTTGTTAAATATAATGAAAGGTATAGCTGTAATAATAAAAATTCATGTGAATTAAAATATCTCTAGCATGTCTAATCACACTTCACGGATAAAAAAAGGAGAAAAATTATGGCTCAACATAGGAACACTATTCTTCTTTTTAATAAAATTACGGAGAAACACAAGAACCATTGGCATGATTTGTCGAAAATATACAAACAAATTTTTTCAAATATTGACATCATTTAGAATCACTAAAAATAGAATTGGCAATACCTACGGTAGTCCGCTCTGCCCAGTTACCAAGTTGATGGTTATTATTGGAAGATTCAACCCCTGTTATTTTAAAACATTGTAATGAAGCAAAACATTAAGGAACCTTGATCTACCACATTTTAGGTATTTAATTACAGTGGTATAAATAATACTCAAATGGAAAACGAACCTGCATCTTCATCAGAAACCGATGAGCGATCAGAATCAACCATAACTTCTTCATAATCCAAGTTAAATGTCACATCATTGTAATCAATATTTTGCACTGCCTAAAAAAACTTTGCTCTTAGGTCAAAGCACAATTTAATAAAACAAATCATTAAAAAATATTCCATTTGCCACAGATTTTGCAGATGCCGAATCATTCAAAAAATTTACCAATGTCACTCAAATTGCCTATGCTTTGAGTTTGACACCCAACCTGCGAAATGTCATTCTCATAACCTATATATGTAAACGAAACAACGAAATTAGTTTTAAAATAACAGCATGACAACTACAAGGACTAAATAGAACAATAAGCTCTAATGAGTCCCACACGTCTTAACACTAATCACCAGGACTTTATATAATTATAATAGATTAAACAAAACTACAATATGATAATGATTAAAAAGGGAATTAATAGCATATAAACATTAGGAAAATAAAGAAAAATGATGCAGTTAATACCCATTTCTCAGTGCATGCCACTTTTACACGAGGTAGTACAAACTAGCTGCTGCTGTGGTGAAACAATGTGTCCTTCATCTGTCCTCATATTTAACTCACCTTTTAATCTCCTGCTCCTTCTCTTGTATACATTTTTAGGGTCAATGACCATATCTATGCTGTCTTCGTATTTGATGAATCAATAAGTGAAGGCACAAATGTAACAATACGCTTCGAGCGACAATAAAGAGGATGCATCTCATATAACTCTTTCACTCCTTAATTCTTTGTTTCAGAGAGAGCTTACTTGGTTCACGTGTAGTAGTAACATTGGTAACATCTTGAAGAGCAGTTCTCTGACGTTTCCCTTTCCCTGAATAACCTGAATGTTGAGACAGAAACAAAGAATAATTCATATCAGTACTTATAATATAAAGGGAAACTTCATAACTACCATAACTAATACACACCGGCCTCTGATCGTGATGTCCCAGCAAACTTAGATGAAGACTTGTCATATACTTCATTTGAAACGTTATTGGTGGTCATGTTCAAAATCGCCTTTAATCTCATGCTTCGCCTCTTGAAAGTTTTTTCCATGATTGATAACCACTAATACAATTTCACTTACACAGAGGATCCTGCCATGATTAAAAAAGGATTCAATTCATCTCGATAATTTTATAAAAAAGGACAAGCATGCATTAAACGTGTATCTCAACAAACAAAATAAAACACCAAGCCTAAAGAAGCAACCCATCCTAGTACAGGAACGATATTATCTTGGAAGTGGTCGTCTTATACATGATACACTAATTCAATTTAGTATGCTCCGATCAGCCGCCTTTATAAAGCATTTAATGTGCATTGAATGCAAATTAATACCGACATTGTAAAATCCTATTATATATATAATGCAATAAATGTAAGTGGGACCACATTCTATCCATACTCACAAAACGACAATATATCCAACTTCTTACAAAATAAATTTGCCCATATTGTTAAGCAAATGAACAAATTTTAAATCAATATATACCTTTTACATGGTTTCTTTAGTTGGAATTGATGCAAACTATATCCCTCGAACCAAACATACTACTACCTCCAGTCCTAAATATAAGACGTAATTGACTTTTTTTATGGGAGGTTAAGGTTGCGAAATAAGCTATTAAATGATGACATATTTGATATATTTTTAGATTATGCATTAATTTATAGGTAAAATAAACTAATCTAAGGGAAAATTTAGGTCAATCAATTTATAATTAACTTATTTTGATTTTTTATAGGATTTTCTAAAAAAGTTTATTAGGTCTTATATTTAGGACCGGAGGTAGTATAATTTATATTAAAATGTATGCAACGGACTTGAACACAAGGATTATTCATATTTTATCCCTATTGCATTTTAATAACCATGACCTTTGTTGGACTTGACCACACACGCTGATTGGATTATATATTTTCAAATATGACAACTTAAACCTTACTAAATTGAGATACAACATATATCAAAATACAAATGACATTGACGTCACAGTAAAATTCCTTTCATTTTTTTGGAGTTCTAATACTTATAGAGGTGCGTAAATATATTGGATTTGTCAAACTCATTCCTGTTTACTGTACTAAATGAAAATCAGTATAAGTAAAAGTCATAATGCCAACTTTAAAAGAATGGTTCAGTAATAAAAAAATATTCTAGAATTTACAAAATAACATCAGCAAAGCCAGATCAACAAAATAATAGCAACAAATCAATGAGTTTTTAATTAAAAACACCAGACCACAAGACACAGGTTTTACAAGTTCTTCCTAGTAGTGGAGAAAGTAAGGGTCATTATGGAAATAAGGTGACTCCCCGCCAAATAATTCTTCTCAAAGGAAAGGTCTAAGAAAAGTATAACAAAGTTACATTTGGGCGAATTGAATTCATATACTATCAGATCAAGTGAATGGCCTAAAATTTCAGCTGAATTTAAATACAAAACCTTTACATATAAGCATTGCATCATGGTATATGTTTCAGTTGTTAGTCTGCAGCCATCCCTCCTCATCATATGGAAAATCACTTCAGCTTTTTGGGGATTTTGGCCTTTCATCAGGCCACTAATATATGGATTAAATACAAATGCACCTGAGATTTTCAGTCCACCAAAAAAGTTAGTTAACTTCAAACATGATGAGGTGCATCCATAGAGCATAGGAAAAGAGAGAAAGATTTGTACATCCATGTGCCAAAAAAGTTAGTTAACTTCAAACATGATGAAGCTTTTCTTAGAGAGAATTATGTATTTTGATTGTTGAAAAAAAAAAGTATACATCGATGTACACTTTGTGTACATCCATAGAGCATAGGAAAAGAGAGAAAGATTTGTACATCCATGTGCTAAAGAAGCACATCCATAGAACATTTACAATACAAAGAACTACATCGAAAGCACATATTGAGGCAAAAGAAGATACAGAACTCAGACCAAGGAGCACATCGATAGCCATCAACATTACATCGATAGAATATTTTCTTCTCACATAAAGGAGCTACAGTGCATACATCTATAGGACCAAAGAGCTACATCCATAGAACAACACATATTTAGATACTTGCCTCACGATACTACTTCGTATAAAGATCACAAAGAAAAAAATAAAGTGCGCATAACAAACAGATAACTACAATAATATAAACTTCATAATATTAATAGCACCAGATACATTAGATATTTTTCTAAAACAACACAAACACTACAGGCTTGATGACACCTAATAATAAGCACCAAGCTGCAAACGGCCATAGTTGGCCCAAAATATCAGTAAACACCTGAAATTAACAAACAGTAGTAAAATCAGTGAGGGATGCTTATATATAACGCAACCTCAATGATACAACATCACAACATCAACACAAAATAACTTCAGAGACATGGTTTACAACGACCACATATCCAATACATATGATCGACTTAATACATATAAAATAGGGGAAGTATCAGGTGCTAAATCAAACATAGGCTACATTTCTTTCTTCACAGACTTCAGAACCCTTCCATAACTACTCTTGGCTAAGGAACAATTGGTTTCATCTTCACCATCACTATCAAGTATAACCCTCCTTGAAGAAGACCTCTTCCTTGGTTTCATTGGCGGGGGGGAATCATCTAAGATAGTTGCCTTCTGAGAGCAATCACCACCCAGCTCAGTAATACTTTGTCTCTCAGGAGTTGCATAGATAGGAACATCACGGCTAAATTCAGCACTCTCCGCAACCTTCGTCAAAAGGACCCAAAACACAGACAATTAATAATCAATAATAACAAACAAAATAGATACTGACAATCATAAATCATTGGAGATAATAAATATAGCAAATAGACCTCATTCATGTCAGCCTGTTCAGTGCCTTCATTTACCTATTACAGAAACAAACACAGATTAAATAGCAATTGGTTGAGCTATAGGTTGGAAAAACAAGATAAATACATTTAGAGCACCCAACTATACAGCACATACAATTTCTGGCGAGTCAGCAACAAACTGATCCATTAGATCACAGCATACAGTATAATGAATAACGCATAGGCTTGAGGCGGGGTGTTTCTCATTATATTCATTCCTTTTCAGCATCAAGATCATGCGCTTGCCGACTACTAAGTCACATTCATCGGGAAAGTCATACTCCCGACCCTCCTATAAAAACATGTTTTGTCATTAAACAAACTCAACAAAATTGTAAACATCAAAAATAAATTAAAAGTGCTCACATTTATAAGTGCATTCTTCAGTTCTGCTGCTGAACGCTGCAGCAATTCATTGGCCAGGCGATCCAAAAAACACAGAAACAATACCATCACCACAGTATAATAATCTTAAGCCAAATAGAAATTTCATAAATATAGTCAAATAAAGTCTTCAATGAATGCAAATTTAATAAAATATAGATACAAAAATAGCATCATGCATAAGCATTAATATAATTAAGTCAAGGCCTCAACTATTCTTCATGTCTCCATAGCATCATCTTGCAGTGTTCCGCATCGGAGCCTGACATCACACTTTTACCTTAGTGCCACACCTGGCACAACCTTCATAGCACCATCCATGCCTGGTCTCTAGCTTGGAGACCAGACACTGACTTGGAAGCTCTCGCCCTATGCATGAATATTACTTATATAAACAAATGGAGGAAAATAATAAGATTATTTAAAAAACACTAACTAAGCAAGATTGAGCTATACAATTTTTTTCAGTGGAACATCACACAAAGAAGTTATCACAGCATCTCGAACCATGGCAGGAGATGCACTCTGCCAAGCAGAGTGAGGCAAAGACTGGGACATGTCCAGGATCAATGGAAAGCACATTGACTTGGCGCTGAAATAATAAACAAATATGATGTCAACAATGATAGGATGTAACATATTTTTTAAGTATATAAAATGGTCAAAGGCACAAACATCATCTGCAATTCCGCCACTTCAGCAAGAGGTGGGTTGAAAAAAACACGGGTAGCATTAAAGGAACTGCAAACCTGAGGGACACCTGCTAACACAACCAACAAAATTATCAGCACCAAAAATGTTATATAATAATCATCAATCAGTGATATAATAAAAAAAATCAATGATTATAATTGAACTCAACGATTTACCATCCTCCGAAAACTCAACCCTTGCAAGATTAAAAAGCAGAACCACTGTTTCATCTTTCTTGGTGGGTTTGTCCCTAACAGCATTGAGAGAGCACTCATCATAAAGAACACACTCGACATCGTTTCCTCTGCCAACAAACAGGACACGATATCAACATTATTGCAAAGCAACATTCACCTGACAAAATAACAAATTAGTTAATGAATAAAGCAGTACTCAAGGTGTAACATAGTGTTACTAATTACTTAATTAACCAATAATATCCATTTTAGATCTAATAACCTCTTTACTAACTATGATAGAAAAAGGATTTCCATAATATCAATGTCCTATCATAGTTAGAAAAGGAATTTCCTAATGATTAAATATTATCCATGATAGAAAAGAATAAACTAATACAACACCGCTGCTATCATGGATAATTTATTGATAACCATGTTAGAAAGGATTTGTCTAACATGGTTAATAAACAAAACTAATTGATATTAAAAATAAATAGATATATACATGCGGAAGCGAATGCAGACCTATAAATTGGCAATATACAATTCTAAATAAACTATACCAATTCTACTACCTAATTCCCTTTCCTGATGCTTGTGCCTGTGCATGAATACCTGCAAAGATGTCAGTAATCGTGGGATGAGACAATTTGTCCTAGTAATCACCGCTTAACTCACTATAACAGTGAGATGTGCGGTAGTAAGGGCGTCTAAAGGGTACCACAGTTTTAAAATCAATAATACATATATATATTTCCCATTTCCTTTCATCCATCACTTAAATACTTCTGTCACGTCTCAATCAACTCAAATTCATCATCTCTACCTCTCATGTATCACTCAACATCCCTCAGTCAATTCCACACTAACTAAATTTCATCTTTCCATACTCCAATCAAATAATATTACCACAACAGCCCTCACACTCACCTAAAGATGCATTGTGCCACCACGGTGCATTCAAGCATCTATTCTTCACTATATGATTTGACACTGTGTCCCTCTCCATAATGAGGGGACAATTTCCCTCTCTAGCAATCTCCAGAGAGGGAACCCCAATTCTGTTTCCATTACAGAACGGGAACGGTTGGACTCTTCAATGCCAAACAACCGTAGGGGCGGTTGGGCTCTTCAATGCCAAACAACCGTAGGTCACTTCTCTCAATAAGTCGACCTATGAACCCCGATCCAATCAACCCGAAAAGGATCATCAGTACAAATAACTGTCGATTGGCCTATCGACAGTTATCATCGCGCGATGGTACATATATATCAGTGTCATGCAAACCTCACAATATCCATCAATTTCAATCTCATCATCAATATCATGAACCATTATCATTCACTTCACTATCTCAATCTCAACTATTCAACTTATTCCCTCAACCTAACTATCAACACCTCTCACACAATACCATCTGAACCTCTCACATCATACCAGAATAAACACCAGCCAGGATAATATGTATAATGTTTCAAATTCCTTTTATATGAAAATAATCGTGTTTGAAAGGCACCCGATAGCCTGTTTTGTATAAAAATACCCTTTTAAAGATAATATATATATATATATATATATATATATATATATATATATATATATATATATATATATATATATAGAGGGTGAAAAGGGATTTTACAAAATCCCTAACTAACGTCACCCTCAATGTTATAGCAAGGTTAAGTGTGATTACCTGTCGCCCTTAACACTGCGATGTTCTTCCTTACCATTTCTTGAATATGTTCTCCAAACACTTTCCTCTTAGTTCCTCCTATAATGATAGGATACAAATGATAAATTAATATCATTTCCACTTTATACATTTTAACGTTTCTCTCGTATCTTATATTACTACCCAACCCTCTCTTCCTTTAATGTGTCTTATGGAATATTTACATTATTGTTTAGCCTAGATGTCTTAATAATCATAATCAAAATCAAGTAGTTATTACTAAACATATCAACTTTCACATCACCAAAAACTAAAATCCAGATTTGCAGGTTTCTTTATAAAACTCAAGAATCCCTTTTTAACAATCACAAATCAATAAATTTCACCATCCAACAAATATCAAAATCAAGAATATCAATTGTTTCTACTTTCATTTTCATATCATTACTTCATAACTTTAGGCACTACACTTACAAGGAAGCAAAAAGGATCCAAACACACACAATTTCTTAACTCAATCAACCATCTTAGAGAAAATATCTTCAGATATATCATCACACAAAACTGACATCAAAATAAAGGATAGGCAACCTTTGCCCCCAACAAATTCTCTTAAAATGAATCACAAACATATAGCAGCAAAGAAGGGAGTTCATCTCCTCCTATTCTCCTACAAAAGCATTCACTATCTCAGTTAATCAAGCAAACCACAAACACCTATTATTTCATTTCATATTCAACCTATAACAAGATTATGCCACAATTACAATTCTCCATTTATTCCCCATACATTCACCCATAATATTAAAGACTTAGCACCAATGCTTATGTATATGAGAATGACCTTTTATCAGTAATTATTCATTTATTCCCTATATAATCACATTATACACTTAAATCACCAAGTTTTCCTTTGTATCAGTTTCAAACACTTAACTCAGAAGTATTAGGCTCAATGTAAGCCAATATTATAAGGATATACACCTAAGGCTAATTTCTTAACCAACCTCTTTATATTACCTACTACCATTTCACATTCAAAATAAAACAGAATTTCAACACCCATCACAACAAAACAAAGAAGGAAAAGAGATCTCCTCATAACTAAATCCAACCCAAATCCTACATGCACTATCAACTTACCCCAAATCAATTCAAAGCATTACATGCACATAAATCCTGCAAACACTCCAACATACATTATCAAATTAAAAATTGGGACTCTTGGGCTCTTAAAACAGAACCACACTTTTCAATTTATACAAACACCTCTAATAAAATTTTCAGAACATAAACCAAATCCAAGGAACTACAAAACTATCCCCAAAATCTGCAGAAATCACAATTAAATAGCATGCCAACTTTATCATTAACCAAACATTCATAACAATCCAAAACAAAGCCACAATCAGTTCAGCTACTTCGCAAAAACCACAGAAAGTCAACAAGACTTACAAGCACGCTCCTAAAAACCTAACCACTTCCAATAAAATCAAAGTACTAAGAAAAGAACTTATATTTAAGTTGAGTTCAAAATTAAGAAACAGTATAGCCCAAAATGATTTCCCCTTTCCTCAAACCTTACTCAAACATCCAATTAATCTCAAAATCTATTTACTTCTCCTCAATTCAGTTCAGGTAGTACAGAAAATGGAAGCAATGAGTTACAAAAATCACACATACAAGCACCCACATATGCTTCATCCCAATTCACCAATCATGCACAGTCAAACTATAATACATTTGAATTTTACCTAATCACTAATTTGAAGATTAAAGTCCCCAAACTTACAAAACTCGTCAGCCTCAAATACCCAAAGAAAACATTCATCCAAACACAATTTATCCTCCCTCAACTTGCAAAACCAAACACTTCAACATGCTTATATCTTATAAATAACAATACACACACATATACAACCAATTGCTATTAATCAACAGTGAAAGGAATTGCAAGAGAGTTTATTTTTCTTAGAGTATTTTCGGCCATGACAAGGAAGAGGCTTAAGAAACCTTCAATCAAAACAGAAAAACCACATATAAGCTATATTACAACTTAAACAAGCTTCTATGACAACTAATTACAAATTTTGAACCTTAATTTCTTCAAAACTCGTTGGCCATTGAAACCCTAAAATCTGCCCCTTCTCAATCTCGCTCAAAAATAAAGTAAAAGGAGTAAGAATAGGTAGGAGAGTCTCACCGGAGTACATAACTGCCACGTGCTACCGGATTCTCGCCGGAAGCCGCCGTGAGTCGCTGGAAAAACGAAGGAAAATGAAAGAAACGAGGGGCTGCATGTTGGAGAGGAAGAAGAACGCGATTAAAAAGAAAGTTGAAGGAGGTTTCATCGGCCCTCAGCGGCTGTCACCGCCGTGCGTGGCCAGCTCAAGCTCGCCGACGACGATCTTAAGCCAATCAGAGAAGTAGAGAGGGAGGGAAGGCCGAAGGTTGAGGAAGGGGAACAATGCCGCCGCGCCGCCGCCCAGAGTCCGCCTGAACGGCGAGCACACATGGGAGGGAGGAGGAAGATGCGAAATCGAAGATGGAGGGAGGTGGTGGTTCTGCGGCTAGGGTAAGGGAATGGAGAGGAATAAGGGAGGTGAGTATATATATATATATTTTAGGGGAAAATTACAATTAATGACCCTAATGTTTATTCTTAATTATATTTCTAACCCATGAGTTTGTATATATTATTGTACCTCACCCTTTCATTCATCATATTATTTAGGATTCCAAATGTTTGTTCATGAAAGTTTCTAGCTTCACAATTCTTTTAACTATATTTCCTTAAATCCCAAAAATTAAGATTCAATAACAATAAATCTCTCCATAAATTCCTCCATAAATCTCAAATTTCCTTAATAACACCTATATAATTTCCAATTATCCTTAATCAAAATTTGGGATGTTACAATTCTACCCCACTTAAATAATTTCGTCCTCGAAATTACTAGAAATTATCATTAGATACAAAGAAAGGGATAGTTACTTCCACTGATAATCCTAGTTTGAGTGAGAGAAAGAGGAATTTGGAGATAATTTAGGAATATTGGAGTTATTGACACTGAGGATTTGTTGCCATGAGTGTCATCCATGTGACACCATAAATATGATATCAAGGAATTAGAAAAACTTTAAACATTCTCCTAGAAGGTGTTGATTAAACTTTCCTAGAAATAACAGTCAAGTTCGACATGTAAGAGATATTATCTTAGGATAAAGGTGAGATTACGGATACTACACCAATTCCCAGGTTCCTTTAGGGATTGAAAAGAGGTGAAATCAAGTCAGATTGACTTAAATGTATATAACCTTTGAGCAAAGCTAGAAGTAATACGTAAGAAAACTAGGTGTCTAAATAACATTCTACACAAAATCACAATTAATCCTGTTATATGTGCAGCTTAATGAATATATTTGTCAAAAATCACAAAGCACAAGGTCCATTCCAATGCGAAATCTAATGCACAAAGCAGGAATGATGCAAGAGTCTTATACATAATTTGATATAACCTGCAGTGTACTACTAAGTATTCACCCTAACTTCAATCCAAAGCATAAGTTTCTAAATTTCATTGTTCAAGCCAAAATTTGGTTACTCATCAAATCATAGTTAAAATATAGTATCCTAATCCTTAAAGTCAAAACTTCTCTCAATTACCTCTATTTCAATCCATACAAGCTCGACAGTCATGATTTTCCCATAATTCCCTACATTTCTCAAATCATAAATTCCTAATGTTTGATTTCAACTAAGTAAAGAATTGATGAAAATATCTCAACCCTTCTAAATAAAAATAAAAAAAATGTCTATTTGAAAACTTACAATTCACAAACAATCTCAAATAAGTAATAAGTACTCAACTATTCAAAATGTCAAGACTTCATTCAACTTCATTTAATCATCAATAAATCACTTCCTTTTACTTCCTGTTCTATTACCTCCATTTAAAATCACCTTTCTAGTCCTTTAATATCTTTCAACATCAATCCATAAACCTATCCAACCATTAATCCAAGAACTACCTAAGATAATAGCAATAATTATCAATGAAAGAATTACTATGAACCTCTCAAGAACAGTAATGGAACTAATCAATTCGCCAATACAAGCCCACAATTAACACAAAATAAAGTCATGTCTCAATCTCTATCCACTCAATCATTTAAGCATTCAAATCAAATCATCCTTCAGAGCAATCCAATTGATTAAAACTGCACAAAACCTCTATATGATTATCCCTACTTAAGTTTTCCTAAGCTTTACACGTTCGATTAATAACTTCCTTATTCAAAAATCATTACATGCACCCAAAACAAAACACATTCACTTACTAAAGTATCCAACTCCCAACATAAAATCGCACACAAGATCAAATTCTCCAATTTAGTCACATCTTTTATTCAAACAATTTCATTATGCATTTAGAGAGAAAACAATTAGACATTTGATGTTCACATTCACCTTTCAAAATTCAGTCTTATTACTTAAAGCATATATAAGATTCAAATATATTTCAATCCACTGGAAACATGAAAACACTAGACCAAAAATCACACCTCAAGAATAGTCCACTATTACAATTACAAGGAATCCTTACCATTCGTAGGTCTCCATCAATCAAAGTTAACTCTACTCAAAGCAAAACACAAAATATTTCATATAGTCTATTGCCCAATTATAATATTTCATATAGTCTATTGCCCAATTATAATATTTCATCCTTTGACATGGCAAACACAAAATAAAACTCACCACTAAAATCATCAACAATTCAAACTTCACAAAAATCAACTTAATTCATTGTCAAAACAAACATATGAGCAAACATCAGCTTTTAACAACTTTAATTACCTTAACAAATATTATTATCTTTGCTATCAACAACCAAAAATTCACTCAAACTTAAATCAATTCACCTCTATAACCACAATTTACAATTTCACCAACAATTATCACCTACAAATTTACATCCACTTAGTATTAAAAAGCAAATTCTTTCAATTACATTTGATTTACTTGCAAAAATATTCAATCATATATAATTAACAACATAAAATTCAATCAATAATCACTTTCAAACAAACAACTTACCGTTCTGCCGTTTAGTAATGTAGAGAAACATCCACTCATGAAGTAGTACGGGCTACCAACATCTATTATTAAGGGGGCTGCTTCCAGTCACTAAATATAGTGAGGAAGCCTCCAGCCGCTCAATATAAATGGGCAACAACCTTTTACTACCAATGGTGGTGATCTTTAACCATTACTAATTAAAAAAAATAATCAAAATAGCAATTTCAATCGAATTTAGATTAAAACAATTAACAGACAAGTCAATTTGTCAACTAATCAAACATTTTAACAAATCAAATAAACACAAATTGAAAGTAAGAAACAAGGTCAACAATTTCATATTTCACATCGTATTCATTATCAATTATTATTTCCAATTTCATTAATCCCTTAACCCAATAAGGTATCTCATGATGCCTCGATTATGATTATGGTCGACTCATAATTATAATCGAAACCCCAGAGAAGCATCCTTATTTCGTCATTCTTATGAAATTCTTATCAATATCTTGCTTATTTCATTATTCTTCTTATATTCTTCTCAACCTCTCCACAATACCTATTCATTTGCTCTTATCACTCTCTCCCCACCACGGGATGAGTGATATTCCTCTCAAAAGGCCAGATATTCACGCACATAAGGAAGGGAATACTAAGAATGTATATTGCCAATCTACATGCAATGCAGCACAGTCCTAGGTTATCGTATACCAAATACTGATAACCAAGTTGTAACATAGTGTTACTAATTACTTAATTAACCAATAATATCCATTTTAGATCTAATAACCTCTTTACTAACTATGATAGAAAAAGGATTTCCATAATATCAATGTCCTATCATAGTTAGAAAAGGAATTTCCTACTACAACACCGCTGCTATCATGGATAATTTATTGATAACCATGTTAGAAAGGATTTGTCTAACATGGTTAATAAACAAAACTAATTGATATTAAAAATAAATAGATATATACATGCGGAAGCGAATGCAGACCTATAAATTGGCAATATACAATTCTAAATAAACTATACCAACTCTACTACCTAATTCCCTTTCCTGATGCTTGTGCCTGTGCATGAATACCTGCAAAGATGTCAGTAATCGTGGGATGAGACAATTTGTCCCAGTAATCACCGCTTAACTCACTATAACAGTGAGATGTGCGGTAGTAAGGGCGTCTAAAGGGTACCACAGTTTTAAAATCAATAATACATATATATATTTCCCATTTCCTTTCATCCATCACTTAAATACTTCTGTCACGTCTCAATCAACTCAAATTCATCATCTCTACCTCTCATGTATCACTCAACATCCCTCAGTCAATTCCACACTAACTAAATTTCATCTTTCCATACTCCAATCAAATAATATTACCACAACAGCCCTCACACTCACCTAAAGATGCATTGTGCCACCACGGTGCATTCAAGCAACTATTCTTCACTATATGATTTGACACTGTGTCCCTCTCCATAATGAGGGGACAATTTCCCTCTCTAGCAATCTCCAGAGAGGGAACCCCAATTCTGTTTCCATTATAGAACGGGAACGGTTGGACTCTTCAATGCCAAACAACCGTAGGGGCGGTTGGGCTCTTCAATGCCAAACAACCGTAGGTCACTTCTCTCAATAAGTCGACCTATGAACCCGATCCAATCAATCCGAAAAGGATCATCAGTACAAATAACTGTCGATTGGCCTATCGACAGTTATCATCGCGCGATGGTACATATATATCAGTGTCATGCAAACCTCACAATATCCATCAATTTCAATCTCATCATCAATATCATGAACCATTATCATTCACTTCACTATCTCAATCTCAACTATTCAACTTATTCCCTCAACCTAACTATCAACACCTCTCACACAATACCATCTGAACCTCTCACATCATACCAGAATAAACACCAGCCAGGATAATATGTATAATGTTTCAAATTCCTTTTATATGAAAATAATCGTGTTTGAAAGGCACCCGATAGCCTGTTTTGTATAAAAATACCCTTTTAAAGATAATATATATATATAGAGGGTGAAAAGGGATTTTACAAAATCCCTAACTAACGTCACCCTCAATGTTATAGCAAGGTTAAGTGTGATTACCTGTCGCCCTTAGCACTGCGATGTTCTTCCTTACCATTTCTTGAATATGTTCTCCAAACACTTTCCTCTTAGTTCCTCCTATAATGATAGGATACAAATGATAAATAAATATCATTTCCACTTTATACATTTTAACGTTTCTCTCGTATCTTATATTACTACCCAACCCTCTCTTCCTTTAATGTGTCTTATGGAATATTTACATTATTGTTTAGCCTAGATGTCTTAATAATCATAATCAAAATCAAGTAGTTATTACTAAACATATCAACTTTCACATCACCAAAAACTAAAATCCAGATTTGCAGGTTTCTTTATAAAACTCAAGAATCCCTTTTTAACAATCACAAATCAATAAATTTCACCATCCAACAAATATCAAAATCAAGAATATCATTTGTTTCTACTTTCATTTTCATATCATTACTTCATAACTTTAGGCACTACACTTACAAGGAAGCAAAAAGGATCCAAACACACACAATTTCTTAACTCAATCAACCATCTTAGAGAAAATATCTTCAGATATATCATCACACAAAACTGACATCAAAATAAAGGATAGGCAACCTTTGCCCCCAACAGATTCTCTTAAAATGAATCACAAACATATACCAGCAAAGAAGGGAGTTCATCTCCTCCTATTCTCCTACAAAAGCATTCACTATCTCAGTTAATCAAGCAAACCACAAACACCTATTATTTCATTTCATATTCAACCTATAACAAGATTATGCCACAATTACAATTCTCCATTTATTCCCCATACATTCACCCATAATATTAAAGACTTAGCACCAATGCTTATGTATATGAGAATGACCTTTTATCAGTAATTATTCATTTATTCCCTATATAATCACATTATACACTTTAATCACCAAGTTTTCCTTTTTATCAGTTTCAAACACTTAACTCAGAAGTATTAGGCTCAATGTAAGCCAATATTATAAGGATATACACCTAAGGCTAATTTCTTAACCAACCTCTTTATATTACCTACTACCATTTCACATTCAAAATAAAACAGAATTTCAACACCCATCACAACAAAACAAAGAAGGAAAAGAGATCTCCTCATAACTAAATCCAACCCAAATCCTACATGCACTATCAACTTACCCCAAATCAATTCAAAGCATTACATGCACATAAATCCTGCAAACACTCCAACATACATTATCAAATTAAAAATTGGGACTCTTGGGCTCTTAAAACAGAACCACACTTTTCAATTTATACAAACACCTCTAATAAAATTTTCAGAACATAAACCAAATCCAAGGAACTACAAAACTATCCCCAAAATCTGCAGAAATCACAATTAAATAGCATGCCAACTTTATCATTAACCAAACATTCATAACAATCCAAAACAAAGCCACAATCAGTTCAGCTACTTCGCAAAAACCACAGAAAGTCAACAAGACTTACAAGCACGCTCCTAAAAACCTAACCACTTCCAATAAAATCAAAGTACTAAGAAAAGAATTTATATTTAAGTTGAGTTCATGTAACATCCTGAAAATTTAATACAGGATTAAAGAGTGTTTTGGAAATGATAAAAGGAGAAATTAGGAATTTTGGAATTTTTAGGAATTTTTGGAGATTTTTGGAAATTTTGAGTAATTAATGTGCATATAATTACTAAAGAAATGAAGAGTTTGAAATATGAGGGAGTGGTAGAGCTAAAAATATTTTGAAGTTTAAGAAGATTGGAGGCTGGTTTAAGTGGTTTTAAATCAAAATGAGTACACTATAGCAAGTTTAGGCTTTAAATAACCAAAATCACCCTTATTTCCCCTCAACCAAACACGGTCTCCCTCCCTTCCTTATCAACAAAAACCGCACCTCCTCCTCCCTTCTTCCAAATCGCGCGACGCACCCCCCCTTTTTTCACCATTTTCTTCTTCTTCACACCTCACCACTTCGGCTCTCTCCCTCTCTCTCCAAGATCTCCAATAATTTTTATGTTCTTTATCTTCTCTCCTTCTCGGGTCCGTTGAAGGCGAGTTCGAACAGTGACTGGCGATGGATTCCGGCGGCGGCTTTGGCGTTCCGGCGACGTGAAGGGCGATTGGGAAGGAAAGGTTTGATTTTTCTTGTGATTCTCATGTTGTTCTTCCTTCGTCAACTTCACAACACAATTTTCTTAGTTCCCCTTCCTTTTTCCAGTTCAGCCGGCGGTTTGGAGTTGTTTTCTGGCGACGGTGGTTCTATTTCCGGCGAACATCGGCGGCGGGTGGCAAGGTGGATCCTTGTTCAGTCATTTTCATGTGTCTTCCTCTTGTTTCAACTTCATTTTTCTGATTTCCTTTCCTTTCTCTTGCTCAAGCTCGGCCAGCCACCTAAGGGCCGATTCCGGCGAGTTCTGGACGGCGGCCGGCAGTAGTGAAGCTCCTTCCTGCGTTCTAGAATTTCTGTAAGCTTGATCTTTGCCTCTTGTGAAGTTAATTTTGTGAAATTTGGTCTCTTTGATGTTTAGGTGTTATGAAAAATTGGGACTTTAGGATTGACAAGTTATTATTATGATTATTCATTGTTAAATTGAAGATGGTTGGGAAGTATGAAGGCTTATTGAAGTTGGAAAAGATTTTGGGGATTTTTGGAAATTTTCTATGGCTCTTTGAATTGGGGTTTTGTTAATGAAAGATGATTTGAATGAATTAGTTGTTGATAAATATTTGTTAAGATTATAATAAGATGTGAGAAAGTTGATTTTGATTGAATTGGTGTTTAGGAAGAAATTTGGAAGGTAATAGGGCATTTCTGGACTCTTTAAGTTTGGGCTATGTTAGTGGATGATGTTCTGGAATTAATTAGTGCTTAAGAAATGCTTAATGAAGTTGTTTGGTGATGTTGGAAGGTTGGTTTTAGAAGAATTGAGGTTTGAAAGGAAGTTGGATAGTTAAAGTATTGATTGAAAGTGATTTAGATGTTTTAAAGGATGGTTTGGTTATGATGAAGGTTGAAAGTATTGGTATTGTAAAGATTTGGTAAAGGGAAGTTGAAGGAGGAAAGGATATGGATGTGGTTTTGGTATTGAAGTATTTTTATACTTTTAGTATTAATGAAAGTTATTTAAAAGGTTGAGTTAAGTCACTTACAAAGTGTCTTGACCCATTTTTAAATTGTGGCATTATTGTAGACGGTGATCTTTCAAGCGGACTTTGAAGATAACTGTTATCTGCGTATATCTGCTGCAGTGAAGTTTAGCAGGTAATCACGCTTAACTGACTGTGATACTGAGGGTGATGGTAGTTGAGGATTTTCTAACATCCTCTTCTACTTATTTATATATATATAAATAAAATGAACTCAGATTATTTATACTTAAACGTGGGCTATAGGGTACCTTTCAATTGAACTGTACTTTATATAAATTCATATTTATATATAATCTTTTGTATGTTGCATGACACTGGTTATTAGTACCGTCGGCCGATGTAACCTATCGATTTGCGCAAATCGATAGGTTAATAGTACAGGTTCCTTGAATTGTAAAGGAACCAGGGATGTCTCCACTATTTATAGTGCTCCCTTTTTCAGGGATGTTTTCACTATTTAAAGTGCTCCCTTTTTCATGCTTTCAGACTTGAGACTGGGCACAGTGTCAATCACGTTTATTTTTGTCTGTTGAGAGATGGTTGTATCTGTTCTGTATATATGTGTATATATTATGTGGTTATGCAGGTTTTGAAAACTGTGGTACCCTGTAGACACTCCACTACCCCACTTCTGAGTGTCACAGTGAGTTACGTTGTGATTACTGAGACATTGTTTTGTCTCACCCCATTCCCTTTATTTTTTTACAGGTGATCATGCCCAGGGGGAGGCGCAGAGGAAGGGGAAGGGGCCGTCTGGCCCATACTGATATAGTAAGTAGGCCAGAGGTGACCTTGTTAGGGACATATATCGCCAGTTCACTAGGCTGCACCAGCTTCTGCATATATGAATGTTGTTTTGAGTGAATTTTATTGTATATGTGAACTGTATGACTTGTAATGTAACTTAATGTAATGTTTTGGTTGTTATATAACATTGTTCCTGCTACTGTGATAGATCAGGAACTACTTTGACTAATATGTCAAGCTTGGTTGATGTATATTCTGTTTTCCAGGTGATGAGAACTTGAATGAATGTATATAGGAAACTCGGTTTTCCTAATATGTTGATGTGGTAGATGGAGGATGTAATGAGTGTTTTATGTTTTCCTGTGTGTGTAACCATATTAGATGGGCCCCGCTCTAATATGGTTTATTTTTAGATAGATTGGTTAGTTCCTTTTCTAACCATGTTAGGCGATTCTTTTCTAACATGGTTAGATTTAGGTTATGATATTGATTGTGTGATTCATTAGGTGATGGTGATTCTTTTGCTAACTATGTTAGAGGATTCTCTTTTCTAACATAGTTAGATATGTAATCTCTTAATTATAGAGAAATTCTTTTGCTAACCATGTTAGGTGAATCTTTTACTAACATGGTTAGACTCCATTGTTTGGATTAATTTGATTATTAGTTGAGTTAGGTTAAGGTTAATTTTATATTAGTAGGTGGTATTTTACAGTTCAAAATTAAGAAACAGTATAGCCCAAAATGATTTCCCCTTTCCTCAAACCTTACTCAAACATCCAATTAATCTCAAAATCTATTTACTTCTCCTCAATTCAGTTCAGGTAGTACAGAAAATGGAAGCAATGAGTTACAAAAATCACACATACAAGCACCCACATATGCTTCATCCCAATTCACCAATCATGCACAGTCAAACTATAATACATTTGAATTTTACCTAATCACTAATTTGAAGATTAAAGTCCCCAAAACTTACAAAACTCGTCAGCCTCAAATACCCAAAGAAAACATACATCCAAACACAATTTATCCTCCCTCAACTTGCAAAACCAAACACTTCAACATGCTTATATCTTATAAATAACAATACACACACATATACAACCAATTGCTATTAATCAACAGTGAAAGGAATTGCAAGAGAGTTTCTTTTTCTTAGAGTATTTTCGGCCATGACAAGGAAGAGGCTTAAGAAACCTTCAATCAAAACAGAAAAACCACATATAAGCTATATTACAACTTAAACAAGCTTCTATGACAACTAATTACAAATTTTGAACCTTAATTTCTTCAAAACTCGTTGGCCATTGAAACCCTAAAATCTGCCCCTTCTCAATCTCGCTCAAAAATAAAGTAAAAGGAGTAAGAATAGGTAGGAGAGTCTCACCGGAGTACATAACTGCCACGTGCTACCGGATTCTCGCCGGAAGCCGCCGTGAGTCGCTGGAAAAACGAAGGAAAATGAAAGAAACGAGGGGCTGCATGTTGGAGAGGAAGAAGAACGCGATTAAAAAGGAAGTTGAAGGAGGTTTCATCGGCCCTCAGCGGCTGTCACCGCCGTGCGTGGCCAGCTCAAGCTCGCCGGCGACGATGCTAAGCCAATCAGAGAAGTAGAGAGGGAGGGGAAGGCCGAAGGTTGAGGAAGGGGAACAATGCCGCCGCGCCGCCGCCAGAGTCCGCCTGAACGGCGAGCACACATGGGAGGGAGGAGGAAGATGTGAAATCGAAGATGGAGGGAGGTGGTGGTTCTGCGGCTAGGGTAAGGGAATGAAGAGGAATAAGGGAGAGTATATATATATATTATATATTAGGGGAAAATTACAATTAATGACCCTAATGTTTATTCTTAATTATATTTCTAACTCATGAGTTTGTATATATTATTGTACCTCACCCTTTCATTCATCATATTATTTAGGATTCCAAATGTTTGTTCATGAAAGTTTCTAGCTTCACAATTCTTTTAACTATATTTCCTTAAATCCCAAAAATTAAGATTCAATAACAATAAATCTCTCCATAAATTCCTCCATAAATCTCAAATTTCCTTAATAACACCTATATAATTTCCAATTATCCTTAATCAAAATTTGGGATGTTACACAAGGTCCGTTATAATCATCTTTAGCTTATTCTTTATCTCATTGTAGCGGCGATATTCATCAAGAGGACCAAAGCCTTTCACAACAGCAAGAACATCTGCAAAAAATAATACAAGCATCACATCAGAACAGATCGGATATGCTGAATTCATAAGCACAAAGTAACAATCAAACCTATAAGATGATCAGGAAAGTTAGTAGGTTCACAATTAACAACATCACACAGAGGCATGAAGCTATAAGCATCAACAGGAATGTTCGCAGTCTCGGCCCGAATGAAGGTACGGGCAGTAAAAGCTAACTTGAATGGGTGAGTGGTTCCCTTGTAAGCATGAGCGTTCTTTGCAACTTCAAAGTTAGCAATGAAATAAACATTCCCTTCATGAAAAATGCCTCCTAACCTCTCATACAAGCTATTTCCAAGGATAGTAGCCTGAATCTTATTACCCTGCATAAGAAGAGAATCAAACATTAGGAACAAAGAAAAAAATATAAAGTAAAACGATGAAGTTTAGATGAATGAAGAAACAAAACAGACCTCTGCATCCACCAGAATCAAACTACAATAAATAAACTCATTAGGAGTAGCCCTCTGATTCACATCCCATTTCCGCCAAACACGAACAACAATAGACCACCTCTCAGTGGTATCATCAATGTTTTTCAGGAGGGTGGTGCGAGGCATATTGAGATAAAGCATAAAGAGTACAAAAGCAAAAGACTTTCTTGGCAACCATGGCGTACTACGAACGAACGAAGTGCCCTTATTTATAGAGCACAAAAAGATTGACACATTAATCAAATTCAACTCCAAAATAAAAAAACATCATGACAGAAACATTATTTACATAGGTCAAATGAGCCGACAAACACTCCATTAATGAGAGACACATTAACGTTAACATTTAATGCTGCATACGCCTGCAAAGGTGGAAACACATAAAGGTAACAAATTAAGAAAAAGTTTGTTAAATATGCAGACCTGAAATCACGCAAACTGACAATATCCACAGTAAAAAAGTATATACCTTAAAACTGGTCGGTGCATTTAATGCATTTAAATGCCACAAAAAAACATTTCACTATTGAAATATTTTTTACGACTACCAACTAAGCGGATAATATGCTGGCACAAATAGGTGTAATAATCTCAGCAAACAGTTCCAACACGGCACCTTAAATTTAATGAGCATGGCCCTTAACGCGGCCGTCAATCATTCATAGATCAAAGAAATGATAAACCAAAACGACTATACGGCAACAAAAAGCAGATCATCTCTATGATCTCTATAATCCATAAAAACAGCAACCCATTTCTCGTCGGCGCTTAAAACGGCCAGCCCATAAAGAGACACATAACCGAGATAATATCTATTTGGATAGTAACAACCATATCTTAGAAGACACCGGCAAGGTAACAGTCCGTATCATACCAAGCACTTTCCGAGAAGAAACAACAAAATCTCATCATCAGCAATATCCACTACCCAGTCAAATCCCATATATGAAGCAAACCCAATCGAAGCATATCTTTTCAAAAGACATTTAATGCAAAGACGGCAACCACTGTTCTGCTTTCAAACCGAACTGAAATCATGGAAAGAATTTCCAACGTAGTAATCTATATCTCACAAAACACCAGTAACTATAAAGCATATGTTATAGTTACTTACCAACCAATAATTAATCTGCATGCCATGCATCTTCCATACAAAGACAATATATTAGGCTTTATATAAAATTAATACAATAAGATTATTACAAAAACTAAATAGACCTCACAAAAATCATACACAAACTTCGAAAACAGAATGCATGAATTAATGCCGTCATAATATATCCACAACTACACACACACAACCATCCATATATATATATATATATATATATATATATATATATATATATATATATATATATATATATACTCACACACACACACATATGGTCAAAATCCTATATAAGTGTTCAACAAAATCACAAGGAAACACTAAACACAGCCAACATCACGCTAAAAGATGGACACACAAACTTGACAAATGGCACCACAGTAAGCCTGAGCAAGAAAGTTTTGAGAAGCAAAAATCAAATCTTGTATTCCACCTCGTCCACTCCATCGTCAACTCTTAACTGAAAAGAACATAACCAATGCACGTTGTATTGCCGAAGATAAAAGCGCAGACACCAGTCACTATTCTACAATCATCCAATGCCCAAAAGGTGGAAAAAATGCGACCACAGTAATCAACATAGAATTGAACTAACCTAACAATAAGAAAGTATAACAAAACCATAATTCCTTTCAAAGAGCAAAAAAGAAGGACCAACTTTACACGAAACTAAAATATATACTGATTCCAAAAACATAAAAACTACATGAAATGATTCAAGCATCGGGCATCATTACTTGTTGCTTTGGTTCTAAATGAACCAAATAAATATCAACACAATTTATCCATTTTATTACAAATTAAACAGAAGCATACAAGAGCAATGCATGCATGCATATTTTCACGATTGCACCACCCAACTTTATATGTCCATGCACACACATTCATTTACTCATGAATAAGCTATTATATAAAAATAAGGGAGAAGGCCAAAAATGATACATAACTATTGGCCAAGGAACAGAAATAGTACATAACTATTTCGAGGTACAAAAATGATACCCAACTTTTCCATGTGATCAAAAATGATATTTTCACTAATATGACAATAATATTAGACATGAAATGTCCAAAATGCCCTTATAATTAAATAAACTTTTACCGGCCGACGATTAATTTAGGGCGAAGGCCCAAAAATGATACATAACTATTGGCCAAGGAACAAAAATGATACATAACTATTGCAAGGTACAATAATGGTACCCAATTTTAACATTGATCAAAAATGATATTTTCACTAATATGACAATAAGATTACACATGAAAAGTCCAAAATGCGCTTATAAATTAAATAAATTTTCTTCCTCACCCTCTCCTTCCTTAGCTTCTTTCTTCTACCAACACTTCCTTCAATAAATAACTCGTCCACCGGCGGCTTCAACTCTCAGCAATTCATTAGGGCGAATAGGCTGCAAAAACATGAAAACAATAAGCTCATTAGGGATTATTATTAATTAAACTTTGAAGGCTTCATTTCTTATATTTCATTCTTAAACAAGATCAGTTTTGTTTTAGTCATAATTTTAAAGCTTATACCTTAACAACAATTAAAATAAATCTCTAACAAACTCACAGCTTGATTTCTCCATTAAAATCTTATCCACATAAGTGATCTAAAAATATGCTCATCACCGCAACTTTTGCTAAAATAATAATTTAACATCCAGCTCAACAAATCATTATTAACCTTGAACTAACTACTGTTTAAAATGTTATTTCTATGACAACCACTAATTATATCATTTAAGATAATTGACATATCCTATACTAACTTATTAATTCTCACATTTATTCCTATAAAGCTAAAAAGAAAATTCCTTCATATCTAAAATCCAAACTTTTACTCCAAATCTTTATCTAAAGTCAAAACATTACTTCCAGTAATCACCTAAACAAGTAGTTTAACAAATAAATACCTTAAGTCAAATATGTTCCATCAACAACCTTCACTAATAAATCTTATACTTCCATCAAAATTGAATACTATCTAGTATATGCCTTCATAAAATCCAATTCCCTACTAATTTCATAATGAACGAAAATTATTTCAAGCTTCTCTACTAATATCAAAATTAACTAACTAACCTTTAGCAACCAATAAAAATATCCACTAGCTTCCTATAAGTTTAATTAATAATAATCCCTAATAATATCAAACATTTTTCTACTCTAATTATTTCCTAATATGGTAATTCACAATTATGAGACTAAAATAAAATAGGAAATATTAACACTATTTTCCTAATTTCTAATAGTCTGTCCAAAATTTTCTCTTTTATGTCATTTCATAAAACTTTAACTTTTAATATATATATTTTTCATTCCTATCTAATTTAATTTTATTTTAGAATAATAAGTTGGGGTGTTACAACGGTCCTCTGCAAATGCTGGAGAAAAACGCGCTATCGCACGGTCATCATCAACAATGAGCAACCTACGTTTGTACTACAACAAACATAAACAAAAGTTCAACAAACAAAAATATACAACCACAGAAGAATAAATAAAAACACACGTACTGTCTTATCAAACACAACAATCTGTAGTTGTTCACGTTCCCTCGTAGGGCAGCCGCCAACAGGAGAGTAGCGAATGATCTCCCTCGCAAAAATCCTTTCCACTTTCACCTGGATATAGTCAACACACACACCCTCAGTTACATCAGCTAGGAGGACAGAACGAAAAGCCACCTGAGAATCCATGAAAGTTCGCGAATGGGAAGGGAAGCAGCTTCAGATAAAAAGAAAGAGATAACAAAGAAAACTAGATCGTTAGAAGCATACTAAACCACAAACCAGAGGTCATATTTATAGTCGTGGAGGCAAGAGATAGCAGACACAAGATATTTATTATTATTTTTTTAAATCATATTCACGTGCCACCAAATGAATTAAACAATTCACCACAGGTTTAAAAGCATAGTGATGGTTTATTATAATATTACATTTAAATATTATAATAGCTTTGCAAAAAATAAATTATAAAAAACTCAAATACTCCCATGTAATGCAATGAATGCACCACACGTTGGGTTGCATGAAAACAGGAACCCATGCAAAAAAGGATTATCCAGTCAAGCGGCAAAACATACGAGACCAAATTCAAAAGGGTATTTAAGGAAATTAACTGTAGAGAATAAAAAAAAGAGAATAGTGACTTGTGGATGAACTTTTTAAAAGATAGAGATTATAGATGTGTTCTATTTTTTAAATATTTTCATTTAGTAGAAATCCAAATTAAGAAAATAGGACACACACACACATATATATAAGATATATAAGATATAGTCACATCACTAGCATTATAGTCTTGCAAGAGTTTGCATTACTTGGTTCTTTGTATGTTTGACCAGGGCAATTTTTATGATCATTTTGCAAAAATTATTTGATATTTGTTGAATATATGATAATTTTGGCTTTAATTTCCAGGTGAGTTTCTTGAGCATCAAGGAATCTTTGAATGATGAATTTCAAGAAAACTTCAAGAAGCTCATTTCTGCATTCAAAGGATGTGTATACAGTTGCCAAATATCAGTTGTACAAATGAAAATGAAGAGAATTAAAGTTTAACTGTTAGAATTGTGCTCCATTTATAAATGTTACTAACTATTTGAATTGTACATTTTTGTATTATGATATTTTTTTGTATTTAATATTATGGATGCATTTTTATTTATAAACTGATTTCAATTGTCATTTACCTTTATAAATTTCCTGTATTTAAAATATGAATTTTGGGAGGTATGTGTAGGGAAATAAAAATAATGGGCAAATTTTTTTTACAAAAAAAGCTGATTTGCGATAGAAATGTAGCGGAATTTCCGGCACAAATCATCTCTTATTTGTGACGGAATTTCGGTCACAAATCAAAACTGATTTCCGACGGAATTCCATCGCAAATCAGATTGATTTGCGCCGGAATGTTTGTCACTGAATTTTGCAACGGAACTCACTTCGTTACTTACATGATTAGTGACCAAGGTTTTACCCACGAAATAAGGTCGATCGCAAATTTCGTCGCTAGCCATTTTATTTGTAACAGATTAGCGACGCATTTTCCGTAACAAATGTGTTTTGCGATGGAAAATCCGTCGCAAATTCATGCTTTTTTTGTAGTGTGAGTATATGTGTGTATTGTTTTATCATGACTACTTATGATTGAAGAATTTGATATAACTAATGAACGGTATTTGTTATATGAGAATTATAACATATATCGTTTATTAGTATAGATATAACTAATAAACAATATTTGATATAACTAATAACGGTATTTGTTATATGCGCATAGACAATGGCTTCTACATGCCGCATTAAGAACTACTAATTTATTCTCAAATGAAAAAAATAATATATCATATTGTTTTAATTTGAGAATAAATTAGTGGTTCTTAATGCGGTAAGTACAAGTCATTGGCTATGTTCATATAACAAATACCGTTACATTCTGAACAAATGACATTCTTTTAAGTTTCACACAGACGCACATACTGAAGGATTTTGAGCGTGGCTGGAATGTCGTTTGACTCAGCCGGGTAACCACACGAATCCAAAGCAACATAGGATTTTGAACACATGATATGATAGATGTACATAGAGAGGAAGAAGAGACGAGATAGAATAAAGTAATTTTGTTTTATCTCAACAAACGTTATTTTTTCCTTCATATTCCTCATATATTTATAATGCATATACGGAAAAGTTGTATCCTATGACATGTATTAAGGAAAATTATTCTTTTTAACCCATACTTTTCCACATTTACACAATAACCCCAATTTTCATTTGAACACTACTACATATATAAATGTAGTTGCGTGAACAGACGTTGGTAAGCATTGAAATTTTTTTTTTTTTGTCGAAGTGAGTAGGCATTGAAATGAAGTACCATATAGTACTCAATTTCATAAAAGATTGTTTGTTCCTATTCCACTCAATGACCAAGTAAAATCACAATTGCTATGTGGATATAAAATAATAGCAAGAGCAACATCATAAATGATGTGACTTCATCTAGTATAAATTTTTTATTATATGATTATGCTGACAGTTGTTTAAATTTAATGATGACAACATCTTGTACGCGGTTTGACTGAGAAATGTCGAAAGTGTACTTTGGTTAAATTAAATCAATGGTTTTGAATTTGTTAAAGCTCATGACTAATTAATCCCTCTAGTCCCTAATATAAAAGCCCAAAATTTGAATGATTTTGGTCTTTAATATAAAAGTTCATCTCACATTCTCTCCTCATTTAATGCGTTTTTCCTACTTTGCCCTTAACTCTCTTTCATATTTATAAATGCTTATGTATTTCTCTCTCTTAAAAGTATCATAATAAATATGAGCAATATTGGAAAAGAAGCATTAACTCCAGACATTCAACTAACATTCACATGTTTTCTTTAGAAGCGTTTTTTTGGCGGCTAACTCTTATATTAGGAACCGGAGGCAGAATTTGTTTTTACCAAAATGAGTATTTAATTATTGAAAGTTTCTTGTTGTGTCAATTTGTTTTCTGGTAGACAAATTGGAGTGCGCGCCACATTGTCATAGTAATTTATAAATTGATCTTTAGTTTACGTGAATTTGAATCACTTGCATGATGATTTTTATAAAATTGGGATTATCTCTGTTGATAGGAATGTGTGCTCCTTATTTCCCCGATGAAATTTGGATAATAATTAACATTTGACTTTGATTTACAGTATTCAGATTTAAAATTTCTAATCCTTGATCTCTTCCACTTAAAATTTATTTTTTATTTTGAATCATGCATCGATCAAAATAAAATTAGTATTAAACCATAAAAAAATTATAGATTCAATTTTGATATATAATGTAAAAATTGATCTGATTATTATCCCTCCATGCTCATCTCTCTTATGTGCATGAAATGTTTTAATTTCCATGAAGTTGCTTATTTGACAATGTGTAAATTGACAGATTTTTCAAATTGATTACCTTTATTTATAGCAAATAAATCATTTGAACACCACTATATAAAGCCAATATAGACAACTAGCATTAGCATACCCAACTCAAATAAGAAAAATAAAATAGAGATCAATGGGCTTCTCTACTCCATTGTACCATTTTCTTTTGTTTCTTCTTATTACAATCTCTCTTGTCCAGTTGTCCTCCCACTTTGCTAGTGCAGGTATGTATCATTACTTATGTCACATACTCAACAATCTGGAAGAAAGTGAAAAAGGATAAGCCGTATGATTTAAATAATCAATAATTATAGTGTTTAATAACATGTACATATATATCATGCAGATATTTCAACCCATGGTAGCGATCCTTCAGGCGGACCACATGTACCAAAACCACCTTCACCATATACAGATCCTATGGATAAGCCATCTTCGGGTTCCTCACCATTTCATTGAAGTGCTGATGACTTCTTCCACCACCACAGCAATAGAAATTTCCCAGAATTAAGAGCATTATGGATGTGTGTACGCGCGCGTTGGTGGATTTGTCTTGTGATGTTTAAGTATCTGAGATGATAATAAATAGTTATTGTTTCGGGCTTTTGTGTGTGTATCTGTGTGAGAGAGAGATGATTGATTCTTGTTTTTTATTTCTTCTTTTAATTATTCCCACCGTTGCATCTCAACTAATTATTTTTGTAAGTTAAAGGTTATATGCACAAATTGGATGTTATTGTTTTGTTGTAATATATCCTCCTTCTAGTCCTTATTATGATTCAACTAGTGTAACACCCCAAAACTTATATTAGAGATAATAATGAATCATTTAAGGTCTTGGGGTATCATTTAGGAATTAATAGGGCATAGAAATAAATTTATGAAGATAAATATATTTGTATGAATTTTTAGGATCTATTTTCTTTAATTTAGAAGTTAAATATAAATAGTTAAAGGTTCAATGCGCGACAAACATATATATTAAAAATAATAATTCTATCGCGCAACAGAATTTGTTGCCTCAAGTGGTGACAAAATTATATTTACAAAATGCGGATGGAGAAAATTGTTTCCTAGGATGAGGGCATCAATGACTTTTCCTTACACAATTTAATTTTTCATGGGTAATGACCCTATTTTGCAATTCAAATAACCACCCCGGACCACTGGACACCCTAAACTAATATCAAATACAATTTTACCTTTGAAATAATTAAAGTGTATGAAAATATCTAGTCCACACTTGGTGAATTAGAACTCAAATCTAGGCCGAATAAGAATTGGGGTGATTATGTGAATATGGAAAAATTATGGGTTTAAATGATTATTTTTCCCAATTGAATATAACTTCCACCATGAGTAAGATATAAATAGAAGAATTCTATAGAATAAAAAGTACGTTCACACAGAAAAGAAAACTGCTCTTTAGAGAGTCATTATTCTCCTTTTCTCTTGAATTCTCTATTAAATGCTTTCTGTGGTATATCGTAATTGGATCCCAATTGGTGGTCCAATTTCGCGTGGCTACATGAAGAATTATTCGGATTCCAGGTATGCCCGTAATCCTACACAAAGTGATCCAATTTTACCCTCTGGTGAATAAAATGTTGACACATGTGATTAAAGATGATATTTTCACTAATATGACAACAATATTAGACATGAAAAGTCCAAAAAGATCGACCTTATAAATTAATCGTCATCCAGTAAAAGATTATTCAATTATAAGGGCATTTTGGACATTTCATGTCTAATATTATTGTAATATTAGTGAAAATATTATGTTTTATCACATGGTAAAAGTTGGGTATCATTTTTGTACCTTGGAATAGTTATGTCCTATTTTTGTTCCTTGACCAATAATTATGTATCATTTTTTGGCCTTCGCCCTTGCAACTACATTGTTGAAGTAGTCAATATATCTGCTTTGACACCTCTAATCTAGGTCTCTCGACCTAGACTTGTGATAGTTCCATCTTCTTTCTTTTCCTTTTTTTGTGTTGTTAGCTAATGATTATTTTGTATTTTTTTATTGTTGGAGAATTTATTATATCTCTTGCTTTGGTGTGTAAGGTTATATTTTTCCATTACTTGCTAGAGTCAATATTACTTATTACTCCCTCCGTTCCTAAATATAAGACCTAGTTACCTAATTTGGGGAGATTAAGGATAACAGTTTTGTTAGTTAATTTCATATGGTTTTCCAATAATGCCCTTCTTTTAAATTGAATCACATTCATCTCTCTCAGATTTCAGTTTCACTGTATATCTTTTCTTCTCGCATCTCACTACTCATTGCTCATCACTCCTTTACACATCTCAAATCTCATCTCCCATTCATCTCTCTCAACTTCAATTAGAAAATTTACAGTTCTTGTGGCATCATATGAACCCAGCCGTGGCCGACTTCACGGAATCCAACGATGCTTAATGCTCATCGCTCTTGCGTGATGGAGTGGAACGAATTATTCTTCAATCCTTCACCGTTCGTTAAGAATGAGGACAATCTGGCAGTGGATTTGGCGGCGGCGGCGCCACCATTAGAAAAACATTTTATGCTTGCGGTGATTCGGTGAAAGTGAAGGTGGAGGCGGTGGTGCCGTTAGACGTGGAGATTGAGTTCGATGGTCTTTTAATTAGTTGAAGATGAATAGGAATAATGTGTGGGCAAGTGAATTGATTATTGTTAGGTTGAAGAAGGTCAGATTGATGGTGAGATAAAGAGCATGATGATGGTGGTGACTGGTGAAGAAGTGATGAAATGAGGGCAATTTAGGAAAACGTGATAACAATTATAAATAGGTCTTATATTTAAGACCAAAATTGAGTCTCTAGATAGGTCTTATATTTAGGATCGGAGGTAGTAATATACTTGAAAAACTATCAATGAGTAGTTGATTGATGAGCTAGTAAGTCAGCTACAACTTCCATGAGAACATGCGTTTGAATCACGAGAAACGCTCTCATTGAAAGAGAGGATAACCTTGTCTATGTTGGCAACACTCATACCCTCGAATCCAGGTTAGTCAGTTGCTAATAAGCGCCGGATTACCGGACGATGTTTAACCAAAAAATACATGAAGAACTATGATTAAATGGTACAAATCAATTTTATCCTTAATATGAGATTAAGTTGATTTAAGTTTTTGATATTGAAAAAGTAAAATAAACTACTCAGTTGTAAAATACTACATTTCATTAGATGCCATCACATTATGAATTTATAAGTAGATAAATAATTTTCTAGAAAAATAATAAACATAAGATGTGGGAATGCTTTATTTTGCTAAGATAATCTCTTCGAAAATTACTGAACTTGTTTGGCAAACTTTGAAACCTAGATTTCAACTCAAACCTAGGTTTTGAAAACACGACAAACAAACATTTGCAACTTTATTAGAATAACTTTTCCTATCAAAAGCTAGACTTCAGTTATAAATCAAACTCCTTTACCAAATGGACCAGTGGTTGTGTATTGTTTTTATAGTTTAGGCTAAAGTAAACTTTTGGTCCCGTATGTTTGCATCAAGTTTCAATTTAGTCTTTTATGTTTGAAAAGTACACTTTTAATCATTTTTTGTTAACACCGTTAGTTTAACTTAACAGAAAATGCTAACTTAACAATTTTAAATGATTATTTTATAATTAATTGGGACAAAAAACATAAAATTTGAAAATATAAGAATAATTACACCCAAATATTTTAATTTGGACATTTTCAGTATTTAAGAACCATTTAAAATTGCTAAGTTAGCATTTTCCGTTAAATTAAATTAACGGTGTTAATAAAAAAGGACTAAAAGTGTACTATCCAAACATAAAGGATTAAATTGAAACTTGATGCAAAGATAAGGGACCAAAAATATATTTTAGCATTTAGTTTATTTACTTAGTTTCCAAAGTTTTTTTCCTTCCAAATAATAATTTTTTTTACAGAGCGTTTATTTTGGTCCTAATAAATCAGTAATGACATGGAAGAATCTGAAAGTCCAGCATGATGCTAGACCAATCTCGCATGAACTAGAATTTTATGACCATCATTTCTGAGTACCATCTTAGATATGATCATCATAAATTTCTCCCAATACCTAAAAGGACAAGTGAGGAACCTAAACTTTCAAAAGGACAAGTCATTTTAAAATTTTGCGAAAAGACAAAATTGCCCCTATCCTAAAACACAAATTGCAAGAAGAGTGTGGGTGTTAGGGTGAGTTTAGGGTGGGTAGTAATTTGTGTTTTAGGATGGAGGCAATTTTGTCTTTTCGCAAAATTTTAAAATGACAGGTAGTCCTTTTGGAAGTTTAAATTTCTCACTTGTCCTTTTGGGTATTGAGAGGGATATATTTGGGATTTTCCTCATCTTTTCCTTAGTCAAATTTGTTTTAAAAAAAATAAAAAATAAAAATATTTGCAGACTTAAAATGAAAAAGACAAGCCACCTCGTCTTGTGGAAGCTACATTTTATTTCGTCTTAGGTTCGCGCGTCGTCGCTTACATTGCAATCTCTTAATTTGTGGAATGATTTGTTAATATGAACACGGTGAAAAGGTACCCTTTTGAATTTGAACCCAACCTTGCTTTCTCTTCATTTATTTTCGCTATTTATTCATTTGTCTCATCTGGGTTACCGTTTTTTCTAGTTTTCCCGTCACCCCATTTCACTTTTTATTACTGTTCCTTAAATTTCACTCTTAGATGATCCAAGTTCTCTCCCATGATTTATATGTGCTGTTTCTTCATTACTTATTTTATGTGTTACATTTATACATGACTTGTTTATTGGTTTTGGATGATTAGTTAGACTAATGTTATCCCAGTGATCATAGATGGCTATGCCTTTTAGTGAATACTAGCTTCGCATTTTGATGTGTCTAGTTTATTTTGAGAAGGATGGCTATACTGAGTTACTGACTGGCTTCGCTATCAAGGCTTGATGTTGCCTTGTTCTTCAATAATGTTGTATGTGTATGGTGTAAATAGGATATTGGTTAGTGAAAAACATAAGTTGCAAGGTGAAATTTTTTTGTTTATTGCCTCACAGTCATAGCTTCTCAATAGTCATATCAGTAAGAGTTTTCTGAGAGTTGTCTGAATAGTCGGAGGCATTGTAATTGAAAAGGGAAAGTTGCTAAAAGCTTTTCACAGAGGATGTGAGAAAATCATGATCATTGGCATGTTGGGACACATGTTATCTTTGTGAGACAAAAGTAGTTGATTAAGTTGGAAACTGTATCTGGTCTTTTGCATAAGGTTATTATTCAGGATGCTTATGCCTTATTATTAAAAAAAGAGAGAGATAGAAAAGGATTCTTCGCAATTTTTGTTGGATTGTTCATTTAGACTGTTTGAAAGGCTTGAGGTGGTTGGTTCGAATTAGCCTCTCTGCATAAAAGTAGAGGTAAGACTGCCTAGTATATTATCTTCTCCAGTACCCTCAATATGTGGCGATCAAACTGGGTTGACCCTATTCATTTAGACTGCACAGAAAATAGGACATCAAGCATCCATATATGTTACTCTTGAATCTGCTACACTATTTGTTGGATTATGCTAGCATTGGTGATATTAATTCATTTTCTTGGCATGCACTTCTGAATTTCCAAGTTCTATTTTTCCTCCTACCATCTGCTTTGAAACAAGTAACACATCCTTTCCTTTTGTAATGTTGTGAATTTCCAGATTATATGATGGGATACTACACTATAAAGGCACATGGAGGGAGGGTGACAAGGACACATAAACTTGATTGGCTGGTACTTCTGCTTCTACTGGTTATTGACTTATACTTGGATTCATTAGAACCTTTTCATCGCTTTGTGGGAGAAGGCATGATGACAGATTTGAAATACCCGTACACATTTGTTCAAGTAAGTCAATCTGTTGTACCAAAAATGCACCTTTGGTTGCTAATTCATTATAATAGCCATACTGATACTATAGATGAACAACCTCATCTATTTTCGGCTTTTTTGTAACAGATTGTTGCTCTATGGTTTCCTATCGTTGTCTTTTTTATGTTCTACATTTGTAACAAGAATGTTTATGATTTGCATCATTCAACATTTGGGTATTTTTCATTACTTTTACTTTGTAAGTAGTTTATTATTATTTCCTGCTCATGGCTCATGGTATCTTACTTGAATAAACTTGGGAACTTCAGGTATTCTTTTCTCTGCACTTATGACTGGAGTTATCACAGATTTAACTATAGGCTTAGTTGGTCGACCAAGACCGAGCTTATTTTGGTGATGCTTTCCTGAAGGCAAAGCTGCGGAGTTCTTGCATTCCCAATATCTTTTCCTCCTCCTTCATCATCTATATTCTCTCTTATTCTAAATGAGGCATGATGTGAGGAGGAACATGAATATAGGTTTGGAATTTTTTTTTCTATTTTCCTTGTTGCTCTTGTTTATTAATGCTGATTTTAGATGTTTAAATTGTAATGCCTAAAGAAGTGATTGACATTTGTTGATATGCAGGTATTTGATTCTATCACAAATGACGGAGTATGTCATGGGGATGAGAAGATCATAAGGGAAGGGTATAAAAGTTTCCCAAATGGGCACACTTCATGTAAGTATATTTTCTATTTACTATTGTTTGGGTATATTTATGAAGCACCTCTTCTATTGGTTTGGCCTGGCTTCATATGAAAGCATACATTTGGCATAGGTTTCATCCTCTTGTTCTGACTCGCCTTTGTCTAGTTGAATTGGTCTATCGTCTTGGTTTTCTATATTTTCATTGTTTCAAAGACGTCCTTGCTCAACCTAGCGGGTTGGCGTGTAATTATTTCAAAGGTACATAATTAAAGATATAGCTGAATCTGGCTAAAAATGTGAAAACAGCAAGTGCATCTTATCTTTACCTCGATATATCTGTGCATAGCTGATGTAGCTTAGCATTGAAAGGTACATAATTAAATGATCTTAATTTGCCTGAAAATATCTGACAGGGGAATATTGACAATTATCAAACTGAAGAGAGCAGACTAAATTAAGGGAAAGGTGGGAAGTCGTTATATCAAGTTCAGTTTATCAAATGAACTGTGTTTGCAAGGAATATTAGATATTTTCATTTTAAAAAGTCATTAACAGCAAGTTTGCCTTCCTTGGATACTAGTTTGTGTTAGAATCTTAAGTTTTGATGAAGACTAAAGTATGAAAGAATGAACCAAGCACTTAGGCATTAGGTTAATATAAGAATCCCAAGTAAGAGTGCAACCGGATGTAGATTTACTTCCGGATAGACTAGGACTAGCGCTCGCGGATGAATGTCTCATCCCCCAGCAACAGCAAGTAATTAACTAAGGAAATAAACCTTAAGACTAAGCTAGGATTCAACCGGAAGTGGAATTGCTTCCGATAGCTTAGTGACTAGCGCTGACTGTTGGAATGGGTAACACTAAGCGTCAGTGAACATTAGCCACGTCTAGTGGAATTGCTTCTGATTGCTTAGTGACTAGCGCTGGCTGTTGGATTGAAGAACACTAAGCGTCAGTGAACATGAGCCACGTCTAGTAGAATTGCTTCCGATTGCTTAGTAACTAGCGCTGGCTGTTGGATTGAAGGACACTGAGCGAGAGTGAGTAAAAGTACATATAACCCTTCATCCAGTAGTAGTGTTTCCGGATGTGGAAGTGCTTCCGGATGCAAGAAAGGCTCCTTAGACTAAGTGAATTCCCACTGCATGTGATTATGTGTTGTTATACTACACATCCCATAGCACGAGTAAATGACACACTAAGTCACTTAGGAAGAGTTAGACTAAAATAACGAGACTTACGCTGACTATTGGAATAGACATCCCCTAGTGTCAGTAGACAATACACTAAGTCAGAACATAGTCTAAGTAAGAATGCTTCCCATAGCAAACAAGCTTCCCACAACATGTATAGTTCTTACTCCACTTGATTATATATGCTACTCTGTTAGACTAACAAGTATGTGCAGAACTTAATTCTACTTCCGGATGCAAATGAGCTTCCGGATGCAAATACTCTTGGCACTGGGATTCAGAGACTAACACTTGCAGAGCAAGATTGCCACTTCCGGATGAACGATGATCATCCGTCAGCAAGAGTACAAAAGCCAACGTCACATACTCAGAGGTCAGAATGCTTTTGTCAGAGCAGAATTGTCAGAGTTGCTTTTCAGAGATAAAGCAAGTCAACCCTGCTAAGCATTAATGAAGATGTACCTCTCAACGGTAACATAGGATTAACGGCTATATTCAAACGGACATATTCCATCTGCCGCCCAAGCCTGAATGTTGAGGCCGAGTATAAAAGGAACATCTACATTTAGAAGAGAGGTTGGAAGAAATGAGTCCATTGTCTGAGATATTGTAATCTACTTTCTTCTCATCTTCTACTCTCTAATCTTAGATTTGTAGTATTCTTAGAGAGTGATTCAGTTGTACTTAAGTGAGTAACATCATCTATTCTTAGAGAGAATCATTTGTACTTAAGTGCTTATCACAATCAGTTCATAGAGTGAACATATTATCAAATCCTCTAATTGTTAGAGGCTGTTCTAAAGCTTGTGCTTGAAGAACAGAATTATTATCTTACAAAAGTGAGGGGGAGCATTTAGAGAGTTTCTAAATCTCCATAGGTTGCAAGTTAGCCCGCAAAACTTGTGGTTGAAAGGTTGCAGGTGATCCCGTTGTAAAACCTGTGGTTGTAAGGTTTGCAGGTGAGTCCGTTGCAAAACCTGTGGGTTGTTAGGTGAACCCGTGCTCGTAAAACCTAAGGTGTAAAGGCTTTCTTGTGCCTGGTTCAAACAAGAAGTTTAGTGGATTAAAAAATCTCAGGTGGAGCCTGGGGACTGGATGTAGGTCTGGAAGTGACCGAACCAGGATAAATTTGTGTGTACTTATCCTATTTGTTTCAATCTACACATCACGCACCACACCACTAGATACTCACTTGTGCTTGGGGTAATACATCGTCACTCTCATCAAGCACAAGGAGTAACTTTTGAAAAAGGTGAATTTCCATAAATTTTATTCTGCCACCCAATTCACCCCCTCTCTTGGGTGACAGCCACGCATTTCATTTGGTATCAGAGCTAGGACACTTGTTTAAAGGATCCAACGATCTCAAGTGCAAAGACTTAGGCTGCTTGGGATATAAAATGTGTTTTGAAGGTTTTGATCATAGTACCCCACCCTTGTTAGAAGATACTGATTTTTACTTATGGAAGACAAGGATGGAAAGTTTTGTGTTATACTCGAGTTTCAAAATGTGAGATGTCTTTGAAAACGATTCTGATTTCAAACCAAAAGTAAACTGGACTGAAGAGGAGAAAAATTTATTTTAGTTGAACATTAGAGCAATGCAAATTTTGTATAAGAGCTTAACTGACAGTGACTTCTAGAAAATTAAACATTGCTCTAATGCTAGAGATATTTGGAACACTCTTGATGCTATGTATGCTTCTGATCATTCCCTTAGCAGTAAAGCTGTCCAAAGCTCCTTTTGTGCCCCTTGTGAATCAACTGGTGGTGAGCTACAGGAAGCTGATATTGAGCAAGCCTGCGGCAGTGAAGAGAGTGTTGATCTCTGCCTAGATTCAGAAGCTGAGGAGAATGAGGTATCTCAACTTGAACCTTCTGAATTGCAAGATATGTATAATGAGTTAAATATTGAATTCTGTAAACTTGCAAAAGAAGTTCTAGGATTAAGGAAAAAGAATAGGAAACTTGAGGAACTCATTAATTCTTCTATATCCAAGGTTTCCAGAGTTCACTCCATAGCAAACCAACTAGTGCAGCCCATAGAAAAACAGCTATCAAGAGCGGAAGCTTCAACATGTACTGAAAATTGTTCCAATTGTGAATCTCTGTTGAAGGAAAAAGAAAAGTTTTCAAAAGGCCCTGAAACTTCAAAAGTTGATTTAAAAGAACAGAGAGTCTTTGAAAACAAAATTGACCAACAAGATAATGATAGGAAAACCCATCCTGAATATCATTCTATTATCTGTCATTATTGTGGTAGATCAGGTCATATTTCTCACACATGTAGTCTTAAGAAAAATTTACATGTGAGAAATAAATTTGTATGGATCTCTAAAGGACAAGTAAGGTCCAGAACTAACCATGTAGGACCCAAGTACAAATGGGTACCAAAACTTCCTTCCAGTGCCTTACTTGTGCAAGAAAGATTAAGAGTTCCTCTTGCCCCAAAGAAGAGAACTCGTGGTGATGTCACTGCTGCAACCACCTGGTCCAATCATAAGAAGCAGTGCACTACCACAATGAACGAAGGTTCTGTCTCAAGGAAGAGTTATCACAGAGTTTCACTCAACTATCCTGAGAAGAACAAGAGAGAGAGGATTTCTCAATCAACTTGGAGAAAGCCTATGAACTTTGTCTCTCATAAGAAAGTGCTTCAGGCCAAGGATAAGTATAGAAGATCTCCTTGGGTAAGCAAGGGATCACTGAGAGTCAAAGCATGCGAAAGTGAAATCTCTTATGCAAATGTTAGATGGGATTATTGAGATTCTACATCAAGCATCATAGATATGAACATTATATTCCTAATAGAAGAAAGTTTAAAGAAATTCACAATGTTCATAATCTACATGCTATCTAACTATCATGATCAAAACCACATATATATATGTATATCCTTGTGCATATAGTCATGATTGATCTGCAATGCCATATTCACAGTGAATAATCCTTAAGTGCATGTGAATTACATACTTCCTACAAACTCATAAGTCAGATCCAAGTCTGGATACTGAAAAAGGAAAAAGGGGATTATTTGATATCTTGTAGGAAAGAAGATCGGAAGCAACAGCAAGATTCAAGACTGTACTTCAGCTGAGATATTTGTCGTATCTCGATGAGCCGTCCTTCTTGCCTGCTTCCTAATGCACAAAAGTCGATGACCGTGCAAGTCTGTTCATTTCTCACTTGAATGACATACTAGGGGTCTAGAGTTAGAGCTTAATGACCAAAAAGCAAAAAGGAGGAAAAGAGAGAATTGACATTCATTACAATACAAATGATGTTCAGTCATACTAAATCAATCAATGGAAGACTCCTCTCTTGTCCTTTGGTTCAGCTTTCAACATTGTTGCTTTTTCCCTTGACACTCATGATGAAGTTGTGAGGAAGTACAAGAAGGCAAAGTCAAATTTAACTGCCCTAGCTGAGCTGGGAACAGATGTGTGGCATGGAGTTGATGCAACTCAAATGAAATCTCATCCATACTTGAAAATGAGGAGATTTGATAGAATTATATTCAATTTCCCACATGCAGGCTCCCATGGCAGAGAAGATAAATTCTCCATGATTCTGAAACACAAGAACCGCATACGCAGGTTCTTTATGAATGCCCTAGCATGCCAAATCCTATGGTGGAATTCATGTTAATCACAAGACTACACCGCCTTTTGATGTCTGGCGCATAGAGGAGATCAGGATAAAGGCCTCTGAGGCCAATTGAGTATGTGGAACTCAAGAAAGAGGATTACCCGGGCTATTACAACAAGCGAGGCGATGAGTCCAAGTGAAGGGAATCCACGTCTAACAGCATCTACAGGCTACACAACCGATAGGAAGCACCAGTGACCAATGTGCTTCCCTAAGAAGTTGTCTGGTGTCTTGGGTTAACAAGAAGCGAACCTGTGTGTCACCTTCATCCAGAAGCAGAATATATTGCTGCCGCAAGCTGTTGTGCACAAGTGCTGTGGCTGAAGAATCAACTAAGGGTTCTTGACCTGAAGTTTCCTAAGACTCCCGTTCCCTGTGATAACACAAGCACCATCAGCTTGCAGATATCTTCACCAAGCCTCTGGGGGTTGATCAATTTACATTCATGAGAGGTGATTTGGGAATGGTAAACCCAAATGGAGTTTAATTCTTCAAAATAAACCTGAGCTTTATTGATTAAAACCTGCAACTGTGCTAACTTAGGCATCGAAGTGCCAATCTTTAGTTGTTGCAGGTCCCCCACAATGTTAAATCTTAAGCAAGTACAACCGGAAGCAAAACCACTTCCGGATGATCACTCGCTGGCACTGAATGTTGAACTAACAGAGCGCCAGTGCCTGAACCAAGGAACACGTCACTTCAGAAACGTTTCATCTTCCCCCATGAGAAGTTGTGCCTTCTCTGATAAGATGAAGCGACACATGTCAAAAGGTGTGCCGTTCCAATTAAATGTTTACGTTACCCAATGTATGAACGTATGCTTTCATCTGAAGAGTCACTGCCCATTTTACCCTTTGTAACTTTGCATATAAATAGGAAGTCACTTTCACTTTCACTTTTCACTTGCACAAATTTCTTACCAACTAACTCTCTGCATACATTCATACTCTCGTCATCTTCTTCATCTTCTTCTTCTTCTTCGCATTTCATCTTCCATAAACTCTAAACCCACACAAAAATGACCGGCTCACATGAATCCAACCCAAACACAAAGAAAGCCACTTCATCTAAGAAATCAAAATCCAAAACTGGGAAATCTGGGCATTCGCACTCTGGGAAATTTGGGAAATCCCATGAACACCATGAAGAACACCATGAACGCCAAGAACATTCTGGGCAGACACAAGGGCGGGATGAGCAAGTCCAGGAACAGGCTGGACATTCTGGGCAAGTCCAAGAACAACCTGGGCAGACTGAGCAACAACAAGAACAGGCCAAGAGGAAAGGAAAGAAGAAGGTTCAATTCAGCGAGTAGCCCTCTTCCAAGAGACAGAGGGTTGAGGAGGATGATCCTTTGGTCTATAGAGATGGGCCTTTGGAGGCTGTTTCTTCCAAGTTTGAAATCATCAAGCCCTACTTCAACAACGGCTTGTTCTTAGATCTGGTCAAGATCGATGAACTAGGGTTTCCACATCTGAGGCCCTTTCTGGAAAGATACATGCCCTGGCTGGGGATCAACCAGGATTACAACATCAACGTCCTGCGGGTCTTCTGCGAGTCTCTCACTGGGAAGGTGAAGCATAAGAAAGTGGATGGGAAAGAGCATATCCGCAGACTCACCTTTACTGCCACTGTCAGGGGGAGAACCTTCAGTTTCACCTGGAGGGATATCAATGATCTGATGGGAATTACAGATGAGGGAATGAATGAGTGGCTATACTCTGAGTCACTCAAATACAGCAAGGAGGAACTCGCGAAGATTTATGACACCCAAGGGAAAAAGGTGTCCAAGATGTCTGATTCCAACAGACTCTTGTACTATGTTTACTCCCGCATGATGACACACAAGGGGGGTAACTTCAACGAGTTCACTCTGCTAGACAACCCGTGGTTCCCCAGACTTCTCACCCAGCAGCCAATCAACCCCGGGCAGTTGATCAGTCTTGAACTGCATAGATGGATGATGAATAATAAGGCTGGTTTTCTTCCCTACCCCACTATCATCGCCTTCCTCCTTGAGAAGAATCTGATCAAGGCTACATCTGATATGGAGGAAGAAAATGTCAAGTGTGCTCCTGTGGGTGCCACTAATATCAGCAAGATGGGCATCAAGTATATTAAGAAGGCCAAGCCCACTCACTCAGGGTCTCAGGCAGGCAGTGCCTCTCATACCTCAGCCCCCTCTATGTCAGGTGCTGGGGATCAAGAAGTCGACTCTCAGCCTGGTCCCAGCCGGTTCGCGAAGGTGCCAGCAACAGTCAAGGCCTTTGCTGCAGATGTAAAGGAGGAGATCCTCTTTAGGCTGACTGATTCTTTGGTGGCTCCCCTCCGTAATGAGAGCGACACTGGTTTCCAACAGCAGGGGGAAAGAATCCAGAGGCTCGAGGATAGAGTGGGTCAGGTTGAGACTCAACTTGCCAGAGTGGATGCCAAGTTAGATCTTATCCTCCAACACCTTCAGATCCCTCAACCCCAACAAGGTAACTTACCACCACCCCCTCCTCAAAACCCACCACCTCCTCCTCCACCTAATCAACCCTTACTCCCTCCTCCTCCTCCACCAAACACTCAACAACCACAGCCATCTCCACAAAATGACCAACAACCACACACATCACCAAACAACGACCAACAACCCCAGCCTTCACCCAATCATGACCACCAACCCCAAGACTCACCCAACAATGACCATCAATCATCACCTCAAACCTCCACACAAGACTCACCCCAACAATCTCCTCGCCAATCACCCCTTCACCCCAATAACTCTCCATCTCCACATAACTTCCCCAATCGCTCACCATCCAACACTTCCACCGGGCCTTCCAATCCTAATCCTACCACACCTCAACCTACCACAGCCCAAAACATTGTTTTCACCTCTCCTAATCATCCAAATCAGACCTACTACCTCCGAGACCAATCCCCCATTCGGTGGAAAGTTAGACAACCTGATGTCTACTACTCCACCTACCCTTTTGATTGCCTCTTTACCCACCCCTCCTTCTGGGAAAGAAACACAGCCCTCCTACCCAAACCTCCTAAATCACCAGAACAAACCTCACCCACATCCTCTTCATCCACACCATCACCACCTCGAAGATTTGGCCCTGAACCTCCACCCTCCTCTTCACCTAGTCCATCCTCCCTGGCTCTCGCCCTTGTTGATGATGCCAAAAGGGGGAGAGATGCTGCTATCGCACTCCGCCAGACCATGGACACAAGGGATGTTCTGACTCAGCCATCCCTCTGGCTAGATGAAGACATCACGGCTGCCCTCCGCCGAGCCATGGAGTCTCAGAGACTGGGTGGCGCTGAAAGCCTAATTAGAGGGGAAACCATCCGGTTTATGCAACAGCAGAGGTTGGATGAGCAAAGGTCCAAGTGGGACATGGTGGTAGTTGAGCAAAGTGAAGAAATTCCACAACCAGCCTCTTCATCTTCAGAATCTCCATCTACTGAGCAAAGCAAGAATTTTGTTGAGGAGATAATGATGAAGTACGGGCTGAAAAAGGTCAACCACCCCCCCATTGTGATCGCTAAGCCAATCCTCTCATCCTCTGAGCAAACGTCTGACACTCCTGCTTCTGAGCAAGCATCTGCCCCTCCTCTTCCATCTGAGCCAGCAGTTAAATTCAGTGAATCAAGAAAGAAGGCAGTTGCTAGAAAGCGTGCCAACAAGGGTGCTACCTCCACTGAATCTGCTGAGAGTGAGGAAGAGACTCCATCAGACCAACCTGAGCAAGAGACTACATCTGTCCAAGCTGAGCAAGAGATCCCATCAGTACAAGCCATTCCAATTCTGAAGGAAGTCAAGTTGGAGATAGAGGACATGACTCCTGAAGAGTTTGAGAAGTATGGGTACACAGACAGAATCTCTTTTGGTCAGATGGCTTGCCTGGACGCTGAGAGAGCAGCAGCCAAGCCTACCCAAACGATAAGCAAGGGGAAAGGAAAGGGCAAAGGCAAAGGGAAGAGGAAAGCCCATGAAGTTGAGGAGGACCCCAACTTCCCAGTATGGAATGTAAAGATCAGAGCTGTCCACTATCCCAATGGCGAGGTCACTCCCTTCTCAGATGCAACAGGGTTCCCAGGCTATGAGGAAGTTGAAAACTTGAAGAGAGCCTTCGAGGAGTCTGTTGAGTCTGAGAGACTCAGAAGGGAAAGGGAAGAGGAAGAGCTCCAACGTATCATTGCTCAGATTGACCAGAATGTGCAGAATGCCCATCTAGCCCAGCTCCAGAAAGAGAATGAGGATAGGCAGAGAGAGAGGGAAAGGAAAAAGAAACATCAACTCTGAACCCCCACTTCAACCCTTTTACCTTAGAATATTTTCTTTGATTTTCATGCATAATTCATTTTCGCTTAGTGTAGATTACTTGTATATTTTATCTATATGTGTAACACTAACGTGTAATCCTTGTTTATCAATGATAATTGTCTAAGTTATTTATGCCTTACTTAAGTATTGTTTTTTACTCTTTCATATGAACTTAATCGATACACATAGTTTGTCATCATCAAAAAGGGGGAGAATGTTAGAATCTTAAGTTTTGATGAAGACTAAAGTATGAAAGAATGAACCAAGCACTTAGGCATTAGGTTAATATAAGAATCCCAAGTAAGAGTGCAACCGGATGTAGATTTACTTCCGGATAGACTAGGACTAGCGCTCGCGGATGAATGTCTCATCCCCCAGCAACAGCAAGTAATTAACTAAGGAAATAAACCTTAAGACTAAGCTAGGATTCAACCGGAAGTGGAATTGCTTCCGATAGCTTAGTGACTAGCGCTGACTGTTGGAATGGGTAACACTAAGCGTCAGTGAACATTAGCCACGTCTAGTGGAATTGCTTCCGATTGCTTAGTGACTATCGCTGGCTGTTGGATTGAAGAACACTAAGCGTCAGTGAACATGAGCCACGTCTAGTAGAATTGCTTCCGATTGCTTAGTGACTAGCGCTGGCTGTTGGATTGAAGGACACTGAGCGAGAGTGAGTAAAAGTACATATAACCCTTCATCCAGTAGTAGTGCTTCCGGATGTGGAAGTGCTTCCGGATGCAAGAAAGGCTCCTTAGACTAAGTGAATTCCCACTGCATGTAATTATGTGTTGTTATACTACACATCCCATAGCACGAGTAAATGACACACTAAGTCACTTAGGAAGAGTTAGACTAAAATAACGAGACTTACGCTGACTATTGGAATAGACATCCCCTAGTGTCAGTAGACAATACACTAAGTCAGAACATAGTTTAAGTAAGAATGCTTCCCATAGCAAACAAGCTTCCCACAACATGTATAGTTCTTACTCCACTTGATTATATATGCTACTCTGTTAGACTAACAAGTATGTGCAGAACTTAATTCTACTTCCGGATGCAAATGAGCTTCCGGATGCAAATACTCTTGGCACTGGGATTCAGAGACTAACACTTGCAGAGCAAGATTGCCACTTCCGGATGAACGATAATCATCCGTCAGCAAGAGTACAAGAGCCAACGTCACATACTCAGAGGTCAGAATGCTTTTGTCAGAGCAGAATTGTCAGAGTTGCTTTTCAGAGATAAAGCAAGTCAACCCTGCTAAGCATTAATGAAGATGTACCTCTCAACGGTAACATGGGATTAACGGCTATATTCAAACGGACATATTCCATCTGCCGCCCAAGCCTGAATGTTGAGGCCGAGTATAAAAGGAACATCTACATTTAGAAGAGAGGTTGGAAGAACTGAGTCCATTGTCTGAGATATTGTAATCTACTTTCTTCTCATCTTCTACTCTCTAATCTTAGATTTGTAGCATTCTTAGAGAGTGATTCAGTTGTACTTAAGTGAGTAACATCATCTATTCTTAAAGAGAATCATTTGTACTTAAGTGCTTATCACAATCAGTTCATAGAGTGAACATATTATCAAATCATCTAATTGTTAGAGGCTGTTCTAAAGCTTGTGCTTGAAGAACAGAATTATTATCTTACAAAAGTGAGGGGGAGCATTTAGAGAGTTTCTAAATCTCCATAGGTTGCAAGTTAGCCGCAAAACTTGTGGTTGAAAGGTTGCAGGTGATCCCGTTGTAAAACCTGTGGTTGTAAGGTTTGCAGGTGAGTCCGTTGCAAAACCTGTGGGTTGTTAGGTGAACCCATGCTCGTAAAACCTAAGGTGTAAAGGCTTTCTTGTGCCTGGTTCAAACAAGAAGTTTAGTGGATTAAAAAATCTCAGGTGGAGCCTGGGGACTGGATGTAGGTCTGGAAGTGACCGAACCAGGATAAATTTGTGTGTGCTTATCCTATTTGTTTCAATCTACACATCACGCACCACACCACTAGATACTCACTTGTGCTTGGGGTAATACATCGTCACTCTCATCAAGCACAAGGAGTAACTTTTGAAAAAGGAGAATTTCCATAAGTTTTATTCTGCCACCCAATTCACCCCCTCTTGGGTGACAGCCACGCATTTCAGTTTGGTGCACCAAAAAACCTCTGATTCACAGAAGTTATCTTCAACATGTAACATGCATTGATAAATTAGGAAGAGAAAATATAAGTAAAGGAAAAATGCATACCACAGATGCCCTCTCAAGACACAGATGAATAAACTAACTGGATGAGAATGAATTGAGTGCAAGTGAAGTAGAAGAAAGTATTTATATGTGAGTTGGGCAATATAAACGGATACTTTTGCCTATTGGGAAAAGGTATTTCATTGAAAGGGGCTGATGAATGTTAATAATCATAAATAAGGTTGACTTAATATCTAGGTAAAGTCATTGTATTAGGAAATATGGGGATGGGTACAGAAAAAGTTCTTTTTGCAATGGATAATAAGCATTAACTACTTGGCTCTACATTCACACTTCGTTGGACGGAAACATTGACACCATATGGGTAGCTTTAAATTTCAAATATGGGGTTGGGGACAGCAAAAGTTGTTTTTTTTTTTTTTAAATGTCAAATAAGCAATAACTACTTGGCTCTACATTTACCTTTCGTTGGTCAGAAACATTGACATCATGCGGGTGGTTTTCAATATCAAACATGGGGTTGGGGACATCAAAAGGCCTTTTTACAATGGATAAGAAACACTAACTACCTGGCTCTTCATTTACCTGTCACTGGACAGAATCATTGAGAGCATAGGGGTAGTTTTTAATTTCAAATATGGGATATGGGGTTGGGGGCTGCAAAATTTCTTTTTGCGATGGATAATAAGCACTAACTGCTTGCCTCTACATTTACCTTTCGTTAGACAGAAACATTGATATCATAGGGGTACTGGTAGTTTTTAATTTAGTCTTCTGTTTTTTCAATCATTAATAATAATTAAATAATGATTAATTGTAAACAATTTAAAGTGCATATTGGCTGCCAATATATTTAGTAAGCATGGTCAGCGATACTGTTAGTATCAATGGACTGTTGAGAACTGAGAAATTTTACAGCATCTAGTATTGATGTAGATGTAGGAATGCCATAGGTTTTGTTCATTATACTAATGAACTCCACAGTGTTAGTACCAATAGTCACATCTCTCTAGTTATGTCAGAAATTGATAAGCATGAACAAAATAATTATATGACCAGAACAATTTTTGATTGACTATGGACCGGAATAAATATTAGTAGAATAAGAGAACCCATAGTCACATAACTCTAGTTATGTTGTCAGAAATTGATAAGCATGAGCAAAACAATGATATGACCGGAATAATCTGAATATAAATATTCCTGGATAAGATTGCTTTAACATTCTTCTTTTACATATAATTAGAATATTGAACATAATCATTGTTTGCAGTTAATACTTACATTATCTTGGTAGGAATGTATAAGTTTTCGTTTAATTGGTGATGAGTTGCAAAAGAAAATTATAATTATACTGTGGCTAACATATTAACAAAAGTTTTAGGGCCCCAATTTCATCACATGATATAGTTTAGCAGGTTTAAAGACCAAGTGACAACATTAATTTTCCGCTATTGCAGGGATACATTGCAAGTGGGGAATGAAGCGGACTGAAATGCTGGAGATGGAATAAGCCAATTTGAGTACATGATACTTTTCGTTGATCAACATACATCTCTACTTTTCTTGTGTAAATTGGAAGAGAGCAACACATGAATCCTTAGAATATAACAGTAATTGCATAATATGACAATTCTTAAATGAATATAAAATATGAAAGATTGTCAAAACATGAAAGTGACAAACGATTCTGCAAACTTGTGAAATTTAATCAAATGATTAAGCACAAAGTTGGAAATTCATTTAACATCTAGCTCTGAAAGTGAGGAAACCAACTAAAAGGAAAATACTAATACCACACATTTACAACGATAACAATCAAAACTGCACTCCTACAATCACACAACTCCTAAGGTCCGATAGATTCTCAGTATTCATACTTAAATTTACATGACTTATGTGGACAATCCACATAAGTCCCACATAAGTCATTTGGTTTTGCCGCAAACAAAATGCATGAACATAGTGTTTGCAGGGGCAAAACAGAATTAAATGATCTTTTGCATTGATCCCATTCTTACAAACGGGGCAAATTATTTCCTCGGGTGCTTCAAGCACCAATTTGCATCCTTTGTAGCGGAGGAGGTACACCACTTCCTCCTCCGGAAGTGGTGTATCCCTGACTATTTCTGAGCCTGATTGATTCTGCATGTTAATGTTCACAAGCTTCAACTGTTTCAGCAAAAAAAAAATAATTAAAATTACAAACAATAATATGGAAAAAACCAAGGAAAAAATTATAGCTTGCTATACATTTGTAAAAAAGATATAGTCTAAAAAAGCAAAGTTGACCTCTTCATCTATTATTTGCATAAAAGATGCAATGCGAAAGATCATTTAATTCTGTTTTGCCGAATCTAAAAAAGCAAAGTTGACCTCTGCATTTAAAATTACAAACAAACGGATTCGGTTTTCTATTGAGATTCATGGGTTGTATCAAAAACAGTGGGAAGAGTACTCTAGATTATTTGCATAAAAGAAATAGACTATTTGAGTATTGGTTTCATAGAATGATTATGATTTGTCCAAGTAAATGAGTTATTTGTGTGAATACACTGTTGCTAAAATTTCACTTTTGTGGTAGTTGAATTTTTCACAGATGTCGACTATCATGCGTGAAGAATAGCATGACTTTTAATCTTTTGAACAAGTGTTTTGATTGTCTTGTAATTTTAGGAGCAAGTATGTGTTCATTACTAATCTGTTCTGAAGAGGGAAATTAAAAGAATTAATGTTTGCTAAGACTTCACACATAGTATGAGCAGGACAGAATTGTTCTTTTGAAAAGAATTAATGCGTGAAGAAGTAATGATTTTTTTTGAAAAAAGAATTGTTCTTTTGCATTGACAGGCATAATAAATAGCTGGACTTAACTGGTGTTGGTATGAGTAGGGCATATCGATTTTTCTGCTAGAGTTCTACGTGTGATAACATGGTATATATTTAATTGGAAGATTCTGATAGTAATGGCGATGGGGCAAAGGATGATTTGATGCAGGAGATTCTGTATGCCACTATCTTGGGGAATATTTTTTTATAAATTCTAATATTTTAATCACTAAAATATTGTTAAATTATTATTGCAAGAAAAAGAGTTCCTGAGATGCATTAAATTCCCTAAAAACAGGCTCATATCATTTATTAAATTTAGGAAATAAAGAAAGAAATCCAAGAATGCTAAGTTTGATGCTCATTATAAAACAACAATTCATAAATGAATGCTAAGTATTGTTAAATAAAAATATGCATGAATAACTAACAAAAACACTATATGAAAAAACTAACCAGAGAAATGAAGACAGATTTGTGGTAGAAGGAAGAAGACAGTGAGTGAGAGAGAGAGTTGAGATCGAGAGAGTTGAGATCACAGAAGAAAGAAAATGATTTGAGAGAGTCACAATTTATAGAGCACATTCTGTTTATCAGTTGCGGTCAGTTGTAACGGCTAGGTTGTTTTGTTTTTGGTCACAAGTAACTAACGTATAGGTTTGAGAAACAGTGGTGTTATGTGGACTTAAAAATAAGTCAATTTTCCACAAGTCGAGTCAAACATACCCTTCATGAATGATTAGAAACTTAGAATGATTTTGATGGGAAATTCAAACATGTCATCCTTTATTTTTTCTTAATCCATGTCAGAGTTACTGCAATAACAATAATGGTACTATTTAGACTGTGAAATTCCTCCAAGAAGAATCTTCAAGACTTTCAAGAATTTTCAAGGCCAATAGGCTTTGATTATCACAAGATTTTTCAAGAACTAGTTTGGGATGGAGGTTAGAAAGAGCGAAGGAGGGAGTGATGGTGAGCTATCAGAGCAATTGGGAGAGAGAAAACAGGAGGGGATGCCTAAAAGAGGTTTAAATGTCTCTTTTAAGGATAAGTTGCTGCAAGTGGAGGGCTCAAGTTTCTCAGTTGATTCTCATGGTTGTGGTGTGTTTGAGGATGCATGGCGTGAATATCTAGATAACTTGAAAGGTTTCTTTGACAGGGAATCCTTAGATGGGGAAAATTCTGGTGGAAGGAGTGAAGAAGAAGAGGATTCTTTGCCTACTTTGACATTTTCTAGGGAGCAATATGAAAGATGGTGTGCTCCTTGGCGAAAATCTTTGATTGTTAGATTGTTGGGGAAATCTATGTCTTTGTGGAATATGCAATCCAGACTTCTTAGGCTTTGGAAGACGAGGGAGAAATTCACGGTGCGAGATATTGGGAACTATTGCTTTGTGGTTTCTTTCTTGTGTGAAGAAGACATGGAATATGTGTATATGGAGGGGCCTTGGATGTTGGCCGATCACTATTTGGTGGTACAGAGATGGCAACCAAATTTTGATCCTTTAGATGAGAATTATCATCGCAAGATAGCAGCATGGATTCGTATTCCTGTCCTTCCTTTAGAATTTTTTAATGCAGAGAGCCTCCATATGATTGGAAATCTAGTGGGTAAAACTTTGAAGGTGGATTCTAGAACTTATCTTACTGAAAGAGGTAAGTTTGCTAGAATTTGCGTTGAATTGGATTTGGATAAGAAGCTTTGGCCAGCGATTCGTATTTTCGGGAAAGAACTTATAGTGGAATATGAAGGATTGCATAAAATTTGCTTTTGTTGTGGTAAATATGGTCATTGTCGGGAGGTTTGTCCGGAGAAAGATTTGAGCATGACCTCTCGTGTCTTTGATAATAATGATGAGGTTAAACTTTCATCGCTTATAGAGGTAGTGAAGAATGAAAGTATAAAGGGGTCAGGAGGTCATTTGAATGAGGTGGAGAATCATTCGGAGCGCGTGTATGTGGAGGCAAGCGAAGGGGAGACTCACCAGTTGCAGAGGTTAGGGGAATGGAACTTAGTTAGAAAGTCAACGAAAAAGAGGAAGAATGTTCAGCCGAAAGATACGAAGAAGAGATCTGCGTCGATTGTTATGGATAGAGCGAAGATCATGGGTTCAGTTAGAAATTGGAGAGCTAATGATGGGGAGAATATTCCTATTTTTCAGCGAAGGAATAATTTGAAATCTGATGGCAATAATGGGTGTTTAAGGGAGTCAGTTATTGATTTACAAATGTTTGACTCTTCAACCACCAATCCCGTTAAAAATGCTCAAGGATTAAATGATAAAAAAGAGTGGGTCCCAAGATCATATAGTGAAAGAAAGGAGGAATGGAGGCATGTGTATAAGAGAAAATTATATTCTTTGTCTTGTAAGAAGTTAAATTCAACATCTAATTCAGTGGTCACTAATGATATGAATGAGACCAAGAATGCTTTTGGAGTTTTAATGGATTTGGAGGAGGAATCGAATAATGAGGGAGAAAGATTCATATTATTATCTCGTAATGAGAGTTTGTTGCCTTCATCTTCTAATGTTGATAATATTCTACATGCTCAGGTGAGTGGTTCTTTAGAAAATGTTAATGGTGGTTGTGAGAACCACAATCTCAATTCAATGATTCCCCAATGAATGTTATTTTCTGGAATTGTAGAGGGGTGGGAGCAAGATCTTTCCCAGGATTAATAAGAGAATTACAGTATAAGTATAAAGTAGACATTGTTTTATTGTTTGAGACTCGTTGTGGAGGTATGAAAGCAAAGAAGATAATCTCTAAGATGGGATTTAATGGCTCATATGTTGTTGACGCTCAAGGGTTTAGTGGAGGTCTGTGGGTGTTATGGCGTGATGAGAGTTGGACTGTTAGTATAATTGGTTCATCTGAGCAATGTGTTCATTTGAGTTTTGATCATAATGGGGAGAAATGCTTAGTTTCTGCGGTGTACGCAAGCCCTTATTATGTGAAAAGAAGGAGTTTATGGAGAGAGTTGGAGGAGTTTGGTAATGAGGTGGAAGGTCCGTGGTGTGTAGGAGGAGATTTTAATGCTATTTTATTTGAGAATGAACGACGGTCTACTAGGAAGGAGTATTCTTTGGTGGATAAGGATTTTTCTAATTGGTATGGGGAGTCCGGTCTATCTCATATTCATACTATGGGATCTTTTTTTACTTGGAGTAGAGAGGGTTGTGAGAGCAGACTGGATCGTATTCTAGCAAATGATATGTTTATGGATAGATTCACTGAAGCTAAAACAACAGTTTTATATAGTTTCAAGTCGGATCATAAGGCTTTGTTATTGACGATGGAGGTGTCTCATTGTTCGGTTGCTTTTGAACGTCCTTTTAGGTTTGTGGCTTCATGGTTGTTACATAATGACTTTAATGAATTTATGAAGCGGGTATGGGATAAGAATTTGTCATGGTCCCAAAATGTGAATGTTTTTACCCAGCAAGTGGAGGTGTGGAAGACGGAGGTATATGGTCATGTGGGAAGAAGAAAGAAACAAATTCTTGCTAGGCTTGATGGTATTAGTAGAAGTTTAAAGAATCAAGGTTCTTGGTCTTCTCTCTCTCAGCTTCAGAAAGAACTATGGCAAGAACTAGAGACACTAATTTTGCAGGAAGATATTATGTGGGCTCAAAAGGCAAGGTGTGAGTGGTTTTATTTAGGGGATAAAAGTTCGAAATATTTTCATCGAAGGGCGAATGCAAGGAGGAGGATAAATCGTATTGAAGCTCTCAAGGGTGAGGATGAAGAGTGGATATTTGATGTGGATCAGATAAAGAATGTAGCTGTGAATTTTTATCATATGCTTTTTTCTGAAGATCGTGCGCATAGGGATGTGTTGAATGTTGATGTATCTTATCCTATGCTTACGGAGGGTGTTATTAGTAATATGAATATTGATGTGAAAGAGGTGGAAGTTGAGACTGCTTTGAAGAGTATGGGCCCTCTTAAAGCTCCAGGTCCTGATGGTTTTAATCCTTTATTCTTTCAAGCTCAATGGAAACAGGTTAGTGGAAATGTTATTGATTTTGTGCGAAAAGTGTTTGAGAATCCTTGTTTGATTAGGGAGGTTAATCAGACTTTTCTTGTGCTTATTCCTAAAGTCCCTAACCCAGAATTTATAAGAGATTTTCGTCCGATTAGCCTTTGTAATGTGATTTATAAATTGATAACGAAAATCATAGTTAATCGGATTAAGCCTGTTATGTCGACTATTATTTCCCCTAATCAGTGTAGTTTTGTTCCGGGACATTTGAGCTCCGACAATATTATTGTTGCTCAAGAGATGATCCATACCATGAAAACTATGAAGGGAAAGAAAGGTTTTATGGCTGTAAAAATTGATTTGGAGAAGGCGTATGATAGAATTAATTGGGAATTCGCTATTAATTGTTTAAGGAAGGTGGGAATTCCGGAGAGCTTGATCTTCTTGATTCAGGAGTGTATATCTTCTCCCTCTATGCAACTATTGTGGAATGGTAGTAAGTCAAATGTTTTTAATCCTTCCCGAGGTATTAGACAAGGTGATCCTTTGTCTCCGTTTTTATTTGTGATTTGTATGGAGAAGTTGGCTCATTTGATTCAGTCAAATATTTCATCTGGAAACTGGAGACCAATTCGTCTTAATAAAGGGGGACCACCATTATCTCATTTGTTTTTTGCTGATAATTTGATTATTTTTGCTGAAGCTCGTTTAGACCAGGTACAAGTGATTAAAGATTGTCTTAATGCGTTTTGTGATGCTTCGGGTCAAAAGATAAATGAAGGAAAGACAAGAGTTTTCTTTTCTCGCAATATTAATCATAATATTAAATCTCAACTAAGTCATAGTTTGGGATTTAATATGTCTGCTGATTTGGGTAGATATCTTGGGGTTCCTCTTCATCATGAGAGGGTTTCTAAGTCAATGTATCAATTTACGGTGGATAAGGTAAAACAAAGATTGGCTAGCTGGAAGTGTCATTCTTTGTCTCTGGCAGGGAGGAATACTCTTATTAATTCAGTGGCTTTGTCTATTCCTAATCATGTGATGCAAACGTCTATTATTCCTGTTGCTTGTTGCGATGAGATTGAGAGGAATGCCCGGAATTTTTTATGGGGTTCAACAAGTGATAAGAAGAAAGCTCATTTGGTGGCTGGGACAAAGTTTGTTATCCTAAAGTGTGTGGTGGATTGGGTCTTCGTCATGCTTCTCTTCAGAATAAGGCTTTTATGATGAAAGTGGGATGGGGGTTGGTGAATAACAAGGATGCATTGTGGGCCCGAGTAATTAGAAGTAAATATAATTGTGGTCAAGATTTGATCCCTATTATACGAGCAAAGAAGCCGGGGTCAAGAGTGTGGAGTGGAATTAAAGCTGTTTGGGAGAATGTTAAGAATGAGATTGAGGTTGTTCACAGGAATGAGGAGTATAAAGTTAGATGGAAGCTTGAGAGGAGTGAGATGTTCTCTGTCAGATCAGCATATACGAAAGTTGCTGATTTTAATGCTCAGGAGGATCAATGTTGGAGGAACATTTGGAGGCTCAAGGTCCCTCAGAGATGTAAAATGCAGATGTGGTTTTTTATGCATGATAGACTTCCTACTAATGAGAGGTTGCTTGAATGGAGAATTCATCCAGATGGTTATTGCGCGTCGTGTAATTCGCAGTTGGAATCAACGGTACATGTGATAAGAGAATGTGGTAATGCTAAAGAGGTTTGGCTTAACTTGGGAATCTCTTTTGCAAATAAAGAATTTTGGGAAAGTAATTTACATGATTGGTTAAGGAAGAATGTGAAGATGCGTAGAGGGTATGGGATGGATAACTGGAATGAAGTTTTTTGTGTGTCTTGCTGGTTGATTTGGAGAAGAAGGAATGAAGTGACCCATAATAATGAATGTTCAAGTGTGTATGAAGCCATAGCAGAGATCAAAGGCATTATTAGATGTATGCATAGGGCGAAATCTGTCTTGCCCAATTTAAGGATGTAGGTTATTTTTTGTTTGTATTTTCCTTCCTTTTTATCAAAAACAAAAAAGGTTTGAGAAACAGTGAAATACGGAGCAGAACATACTACAGTACTTCTATTTCTTATTATTTTAGGCAAAGGTAACTAACAGAGCACATGAACAGGTGGTGAAATAGAACATACTAATACACTTGTACTAACATTCACCTGAGTCCTGAGCACAACACTTGTATGTATGTACGAAGGTAACTAAATAGATAGCAAGCTTCTCTGTTTCCTCTCTTCCCTCTATCATTCTAGAAACAGGAAGAGGAAGAGACGTAAGCGTGATGATGCAAGAAAAGACACAAGGCCTTGAAATTTCGAACGAACAAAAAAAAAAATTATTACATGGGTTTGCCTCCATTCATAATTGGAAAGCTCGAGAAAAAGAAAGAGTCTTGAATGACGTAAAGCTTCAATTGAGGGTTCATTTTTCTAAAATTCGTTGCAAAAATGAAACAAAGTTACAAACCCATCGTCCTCTTTTGTCTTTCTTCGCCTTTAAACCCCTCACGCTCACCACCATACTATTTCCTTCATTCCAATGATGATGCTCGTAATTTAGGTTTATTTGTTTCTTCTTCCTTTCTTAACAACTTCTCTATATTTACGTTTCTTTTTACTGGACTTGCCTTTTTGTTTGTCACAACATGGCATGGATTGATTATTAGGGTAACAAATAATGGTCTAATAGAAGGTGTATTATTCAGTTTAAAACTTTATTTCGATACTTTGATGAATACCACTTTTTTCTTTAATAGAAGTTGAACTTCCAAAAAAGTTTGTTACTAAATATTGAAATGCGTGGCTGTCACCCAAGAGGGGGTGGGGGTGAATTGGGTGAGAGAATAAAACTTATAAAAATTCTCCCTTTTTAAAACATTACTCCTTGTGCTTGATGAGAGTGACGGTGAATCATCCCAAGCACAAGTGAGTATATAGTGGTGTGGTGCTTGATGTGCAGATTAAATAAACAGAATATGCAGACACAAGTTTATCCTGGTTCGGTCACTTCCAGACCTACATCCAGTCCCCAGGCTTCACCTGAGATTTTCAATCCACTAAACTTCTTGTTTAAACCAGGCACAAGAAAGCCTTTACACTTTAGGTTTTACGAACACGGGTTCACCTAACAACCCACAGGTTTTGCAACGGGCTCACCTGCAAACCTTACAACCACAAGTTTTACGGGCTAACTTGCAACCTATGGAGATTTAGAAAACCTCTAAATGCTCCCCCTCACTTTTGTAAGATCACAATACTGTTCTTCAAGCACAAGCTTTAGAACAGCCTCTATCAATTAGAGGATTTGATAATATGTTCACTCTATGAACTGATTGTGATAAACACTTAAGTACAAATGATTCTCTCTAAGAATAGATGATGTTACTCACTTAAGTACAAATGGATTCTCTCTAAGAATGTTACAACTCTAAGATCAGAGAGTAGAAGATGAGAGGAATGTAGAATACAATATCTCAGACAATAGGCTCTGTTCTTCCAACCCCTCTTCTGAATGTAGATGCTCTTTTTATACTCGGCCTCAAAGCATTCAGGCTTGGGCGGCAGATGGAATATGTCCGTTTGAATATAGCCGTTAAACCCATGTTACCGTTGAGAGGTACATCTTCATTAATGCTTAGCAGGGTTGACTTGCTTTATCTCTGAAAAGCAGCTCTGACAACTCTGCTCTGACAAAAGCATTCTGACCTCTGAGTATGTGACGTTGACTCTTGTACTCTTGCTGACGGATGATCATCGTTCATCCGGAAGTGGCAATCTTGCTCTGCAAGTATTAGTCTCTGAGTCCCAGTGCCAAGAGTATTTGCATCCGGAAGCTCATTTGCATCCGGAAGTAAAACTAAGTTCTGCACATACTTGTTAGTCCAACAGAGTAGTATATATAATCAAGTGCAGTAAGAACTATACATGCTGTGGGAAGCTTGTTTGCTATGGGAAGCAATCTTACTTAGACTATGTTCTGACTTAGTGTATTGTCTACTGACGCTAGGGGATGTCTATTCCAATAGTCAGCGTAAGTCTCGTTATTTTACTCAAGTCTCCCGGAAGCGATTCTGCATCCGGTTGTATTCTAACTTAGGATTTGATTTTAGTCTAATTCTTCCTAAGTGACTTAGTGTGTCATTTACTCATGCTATGGGATGTGTAGTATAACAACACATAATCACATGCAGTGGGAGTTCAATTGTCTAAGGAAGTTCTCTTACTTCCGGAAGCAATTCCACATCCGGAAGTACTCCTAGACGTTGAGTGTGGCTGTGTTATACTCACTGACGCTCGGTGTTGCCTAACTCAACAGTCAGCGCTAGTCACTAAGCATCCGGAAGCATTCCTGCATCCGGTTGCGTCCTAACTTAGTCTCAAAGGGTTTTATACTCCTAATGTTCTTAGACTGAGTTATGACTTAGTGTTATACTTGCTTCCGCTGGGGGATGAGTCATTCATCCACGAGCGCTAGTCGTAGTCCATCCGGAAGTAAATCCACATCCGGTTTTACTCTTACATGGGGTTCTATATTAACCTAATTCTCTCTAAGTATTTAGCTTGTTCTTTCATATCCTTGTCTTCATCAAAACCTAAGATTCTAACAAATATAAGTCCACTTAGATGTTATTAATGATTGACAGTCAAAAATTCTCATATCAGACTAAACTCCCAAAATTTGACATGGCATTGTATTTATATATAATACTCCCATGAACTTTATTTAATTTAGGGCCTATTTAGATTCAGTTTTTGGAGAATAATAGATTTTGGGAAAATAGCTTTTTGAGAATAGCTTTTGAGTAGAATAGCTTTTCATAAAATAGTTTTTTTTTTTAAATGAGAGTGTTTGGATTAAGTTTTTTGAGAATAATTTTTGAATAGAATATAACTTTTCTGAAAAATATGTATGATGATTAGCATTCCATGTTTTTATTTGAAATAAGTGCTTTTCCTAAATGTGAAATCGAAGTTTTCAACTACAAAAGGAGAAAAATGTAGTTTTTCTCAAAATAGCTTTTGTAACCCCAAACATAGCTTTTCTTTTCAAAATAGCTTATCCAAAAAGTAAGTGATTGGATGTCTTTGTGTAAAACCTAGGTTTTAGAGCCAAAATAGCTTTTGAAAATGTATCCAAACAGACCTTAGTTCTATATAGCACATATAACATTTAAACTTCATGGGGTTATTGTGACAAGACTAAAAAATTAGGTGAGTATCATACAATCATTAACATAAAGGGAAAGGGACACACACACACATACACCCTTGAACATTTGTAAATGGAGCGAAACAACCATTGAACATTTTAAGAGGGTGCAAAAATGACTCTACTGTTAAATATAACCACTTTTAAAAGGAAGCATTAAAAAAATTGGTTCAAAGCAATTTAACATTCCAGATGTTGACATATGACCAAATTATTAATGGTCACCTATATCTATATATACATAAAAAGCGCTGGCTAGGTCCATCCCTTAGTACTATTCATGTTACTGTTATATTCACTGTTCAATTTCACATGACTCTCTCACAGAAAAACGTCCCATCCTTGCCAATTTCCCTGTTCATGTTACTGTTGATTGAACAGAGGTGTCAGTTTTTTTTTCTATTTTCCTTTTTCGTTTACTCACCTTCACCCTACGTACTAAGATGTGCTTCTGGATCCTTCTTATTGTCTTCTCTTGCCTCTACCTAATCCTCACCACTAGAGCTGGGAATTCGGGCCGGCCCGCATCGGGCCGGGCCTAAACGGGTCAGGCCCACTTAGGCCCGGTCCCCCTTTTACTCCCCTATTTGCGAAGCCCGGCCCTCATGCCATCGGGCCGGGCCTGGCCCGTAGGGCCTGACCCACTTTCTTCTTTTTTTTAAAAAAAAAAAATCATTTTACTAAACTCATTTTTCCTCTTTCCACATTGTTCACCCTATAAATTTTATGGTTTTAGCAAAATAAAATCATCTAATAACATCACAAACCCACAATGAACATAGTTATATGTAGGGCTGTTCATGGACCGGGGGAGACCGGGTTTAGCATTAGCCCGAGGTCTGGCCCGAAATCACTCCGGGCTGAACTTCACAACCCGAGGTCCGGTCTTGCCCGGAGAAAAACCCGGTGAACATCGGGCTGGACAGACCAGACCAGGCTGGACCGGGTTTGTGGTCCAGATAGCTAAAAATGCTTGCTGTATTCAGAGATTAAAAAAGTTGAACCAAGCCAAAATGAAACCAACAAAAAAATGAGAAGACGAAGCTCTCACACGGTGAGGGAAGAAGTGTGAAGCAACCATATCAGACAAAGATAGATGACCCACCACGAATTAACGACTAGAGGCATCTCGAGGAAGTAATCAGTGGTAAGTGGAAACGAGGAATAGATTTATAGATATGAGGATCTATGGATTTTGCTTTGAGCTTCAAACTCTTAGTCAAATGTTGAAATGAAACGCTGAAGGAAGGAGGAGAAGTCTGTGGGTGCTCACGTGAGAAATGAGATAAGACAAAATGATATATGGTCCTCATGGGACCACGTGGCTCCATACTTTTAATTCTCTATATTATTGTTATATATCTAATACATGTGCAGGTTGGCAAAAAAAGAATACATGTCCAGACGCGTGTAGAGAGGAAAAGGCATGCTACATCCGGGTAGGGTCGGGTTAACTGGTCAGATATGCCAGCCCGAGGTCTGGTCTTACCCGGACTTCGGGTCAGAACCCGGTCCAGTCCAATAGCTAGCCGGGTTGCTTTTCCTCTTTTTCGGGCGGACCAAGACTGGACCGGGTCGGGCCGGGTTGACCGGGTTACCGGGTTTCTGAACAGCCCTAGTTATATGTCATAACATAGTCTGATAAGCGATAACATTACAATATACACTGTAACACTGATAGTAATACACATAATCTGACAGTCAAAATAAATAACAAAGTCTTCAAATATATAAATAAACATTAAATAATACTCCCTCCGTTCCTAAATATAGGACCTAGATGACTTTTTTGAAAAATCCTAAAAAAAGCAAAAAATAAGTTAATTATAAATTGATTTACCTAATTTTTTCTCTTGAACTAGTTTATTTTACCTATAAGCTAATGAATAATCTAAAAAGATATCAAATATGTCATCATTTAATAACCTATTTCGCAACCTTAATCTTTCCAAAAAAAAGTTATCTAGGTCTTATATTTAGGAACGAAGGGAGTAACATTCAACGAGTCATCTAAGAGTGCACATCATCATCACTGTCATCATCACTGTCATCAACAACATTTGATTGTGCTTCACTATGAATTGACTCCTCTCCACTAACAAAATATCAAGTCTTTGCAATTCTTCTTTACCATCATATGCACTATCTCCTCCATCATCTAAGAAAAGAGAAAAAAAAGAATTAATTGTCCTTCAAGCATGTATAAAAAAAGAAACAAAAAAATCATAAATTAAATAAAAAATCATATGCAATTTTTTTTAAAATAAAACTTGGAAACGGGCCTAAAATACGGGCCGGCCCGCTAGACCCTAAAGGGCCGGCCCTAACAGGCCCGCTCCCCTATTTTTCCACCAAAACAGCAGGCCCGGCCCTCCTCGGGTTTGCATGAAAACGGGCCGGCCCGACGGGCCAAGCCCATATTACCGGCTCTACTCACCACGCTTCACAGACTCTCACCGGCTCCGACCTCCCATCGCCATCGCCATCATCATCACCGTTTCCTCTCTTCGTCCCTCCATCAGGAAGATCGCGGACTCTCTCCATCAAACCCTCATCGTTTATTTTCTTCGAAAGTGGCTATCCATCATTCAATTCCAAGCCATGGAGGTCATTCTACAGCCTCATAGACTTTCTCGCCGTGTTTTGCTTTTTGGATTTTTTTAGCTAATTAATAAATAATAAATGGCTTAGTCAGTTTTTGTGCATTTTTTATCAATGAACCCGACTGCCGCAAACCCATCACTTGACTTCTTTTGTTTTATTCTTGCTATGTTTCAGGCATCCTTGCTGTGTTCCATTCATCAGTTTTATTGTATGTTGAATTCTTTTTTGGTTAATTTGCTATATATAAATATGTTTGTGTTTAGGTATTGGTCCCATTTTCAAGACAAATGCTATTTTAATTTTCACTGTACTCTGCATAAATGAGCTTTGATTATTTTATATTTTCTATCTGATTTGTGTTATAGGTGCTTTAGCTAAGTAATATTACAGAAGGCATGATAAAATTTCTCTAGTTTTGTCTATGTTATATTAGACTCCATTCATTTTTCATATCAGATAATTTTTTTTGTTTCCCACTTTGGTGTGATCACTTTGACGTTATATTTTTATTTTCTTTAATAAAAACTTTATAAGTCATTATATTCCTTGAATCCTGTTCTGCTTTTTTAGTTAGTGGTTTCTTGGTTATTTCGCTAACAAATCAGGTGATCTATTTCCATGTTTAAATATCTATGAAGGACATGTGGACAAATTATGCGTGGTGGCCATTGGATGAGTTGGACAGATTATATGAGTTTATGGTTAGACATGTCTAGCTATGGAAAGTTGCATTTGACAGTGCTTCTCCTAAATGATTCACAACATGTGTCTTCCTACCATGGAAGCCTATTATGGCAAGTATCATACAAAATGTTTAATTCCTGATATTATCTTCCTATGTTGGCGATAGTTTGCTTCATTGATGTTGCTATCTGACTGAGACTTGATTTCAACACATTCAGGTACTTTGTTTTACTTCTGATGCTTCATTTATTTTGCTTGCAGAGTTGTCTATTGATAGAGATAGCTTCTACTCCCTCCGTTCCTAAATATAAGATCACTTTGGTTAATTTGAGGAGATTAAAGAAGACAATAAAATTACATGATCTTCCCAAAATCGCCTCAATTACTTAACTTGAAAGGAGGAGGAGTTTCAATGAAAAGAGAGAGTATAAGGGTAGTTTGGGCAAAACTTGAGATAAAATAGGAAGTGATCTTATATTTAGGAACTTATCCACTTCCCCAAAATGATCTTATATTTAGGAACGGAGGGAGTATTATTTTACATCACTTAAAATGGTAACACTTTATGGCTTGACTACTTTTTATCGTGTATCTTTATGGACTATTTGTATGCATTATATTCTGTAGCTTGAATTTCAGCGTTGTCTCTAGTGGCTATGATAATTAGTTAACACCTTGTGTCATTTTCAGAAGTTGGATACTATATGTCTGCTTTATCATGCCACAACTTCAATTTATATCTCATTTTTTTATTCCTTCAGGTTTAATTTTGGTTCTGCAGCACCTGTCATGCTTATCAACTTCAGCTTCCACATTCCTTAAATCTTTGTTATTGGTGCGTTTCCTTCACTCCTAAGCTGATAATTTCAATTTATTTTGGTCATTTCACTTAGACATAACACATGCTTAATGGTTTGTATGAAATTAATCAATAATGTTGGCAGGTAAAGTTTCTTTTTTATCTCTACTATAAGTATAGTCTTCCTTGGATTGATGTTTTAACTTCCTTACTTTGCCATATCCCAAGGAAAAGGAAACTGATAATTTGCGATTTTGGGGAAGGGGGCACAGCTAGAAATAATGCCATTACAAATATGTGTTTTTGACTATCAGTATAGACATATTTCTTCATGTTTCCCAATTAGTAATGTTATGTTTTTTTTTGGAAATATTTACTCATGAGTGAACTGAACTTTTGAGTACTGCAGACAAAAATACAACTTTCAAATTAACTGTGCTAAACAAAGCAACAAAGTTTTGGAAAAGAAAGATATTTTAACAATAATGTTGTTCAATCAACCACCATTGTTTATCGTTTGAGGATATGTTGTCCTGAACAAACTGATGTGAATTTGGATAGTTCGCTGTTGAGGGAGTTTTTGGTTAATCCTTTTAAGATATTGATTTGATGTCTTGCTCTTACTTTTTGTGACAGAAATAAGATAGTTTCTCAATGTAAATATGTGTAGTCAAGATAATTTTCTATTCGTTTTTCTTTGTCTTTTCTTTTAGGTCTCGCTTGGATAATTAGCATGTATCTCATTATTAAGGTCTCACTTTCAGTAATCTTGTGTGCCTACGGCAAGTTTAAATTGCTTTTAAAAGTATGCTGCTTTCACAGCGTTCATTATTTTTGGGAATAACTTTCATTCTTGTACTATTGCTAATAACATTGAGGATGACGTTAGTTGGGGATTTTGTAAAATCCTTTCTCACCCTCTCTCTCTCTCTCTCTATATATATATATATATATATATATATAATCTTTGAAAGTTTATTTTTATACAAAACAAGCTATCGGGTGCCTTTCAAACGCAATTATTTATGTATAAAAGATTTTTATACATTATATATACTATTATCCTGTCTGGTGGTGGCCATTGATCTGGAATGGCGTGCAATGTATATAGGGATAGTGTTGGGTAGTGGTTTGAGAGATTATGAGGATAGAAAAGGGAGAGTTATGTTGTGAAAAACTTGACATATTGCAGGAATTTCGGTAGTGCATGATAATGACATGGATATTGTGATATTGAATGAAATTGTGGTTGAGAAGATAAATATGGTGGATGAGATAGATAGAGATATGGTGAGCATTGCATGAAACTGATTTTTATATGTACCATCGCGCGATGATAACTGCAGATAGGTCAATCGACAGTTATTTGTACTGATCATTTTCAGATTGATTAAACCGAGGATCATAGGTCGACTTCTTGAGAGAAAGTGACCTACGGTTGTTTTGGCATTTGAGAGCCGAACCGTCCTCGGTGACCTACGGTTGTTTTGGCATTTGAGAGCCCAACCGTTCCCGTTATGCAATACAGAATTGGGGTTCCCTATCTGGGGATTGCCAGAGAGGGAAATTTGCCCCCTCATATAGAGAGGGGCACAGTGTCAAATCATATAGTGAAGATTAGATGCTTGATTGCCTCGTGATGGCACAATGCATCTATAGGTGAGTGTGGGAATTTTTGGTGGTAGTAGCATTAGATTGGAGACTGAGGAGATGACATTTAGTAAATGTGGAATTGACTGATGGATTGTGTGATATATGGAAAGTAGAGATGATGAATTGAGTTGATTTAGATGTGGCGGAGGGAATGGAGCGATGAATGGAAGAAAAGTTGACACATAATTATATATATTACTGATTTTAAAATGTGATACCCTTTAAACGCCCTGACTACCGCACATCTCACTGATATAGTGAGTTAAGCAGTGATTACTGGGACAAATTGTCTCATCCCACGATTACTGACATTTTTGCAGGTATTCATGCACAGACGCAAGCATCAGGAAAGGGAATTAGGTTGTAGAGGTTATTTAATTTGTGTAGAAATGTATATTGCCAATTTATAGGGATGCATTTGCTTCCGCATGTTTTCTGATGAAAATGAAAAATAGATTCAGTGATGTTTATTATGGATTGTAATATAAGCATAGTACTTTTCTAACTATGATAGGTTTGTAATAATATGATAGGTCTTTTCTATCATAGTTAGATAATGAATAATGATTGATATTAGTTGCTTCTTTTCTAACCATGTTAGAAGGACATTTTCTAACATTGTTAGTTATTAATTATCCATGATAGTGTTCAGGTGGTATTAGGAAATTATTTTCTATCATGGATAGTATTTAACCATTAGTAAATTCTTTTTCTAACTATGATAGACATTGTTATTATGGAAATCCTTTCTTTTATCATAGTTAGTAAAGAGATAATTGAATTAAAAGGAATAACTTAGGTTAATTAGGGAATTAGTAACAGAATGTTACATTGACAATCCTTTTTGAGATTTTACTTGCTTAAAGTTGATTTAAGATCAAGAGCGATAATTAAATCCTTTAAATATGATCATTTAAACATGATTTATGGTTGTTATATGGTAAGAAAAGTTCAAATATAATGTTTAATGTTTTATGATCATTTAAACTGCTTCTTCCCCATGTTCATTGATTGTCCTTTCTATTCACCTTCTCCGCAAGAGCAGAGAAATTTGCAGAGGACCTTTCCACAAACCAATTCATCCAATCTTTGGTAAATTTCTGTCCCAGGTGCATATTTATTCTCTATTCTTCCGATCTTGCCCAAAATTTCAACTTTTTCCATCACCCATTTCCAAAGATTGAATTTTTCCTATGACCCATTTCTGAAAATGAATTCGAACCATGGCAAATCGAACCAGCAAAAATTGATTATATTACACTGCAACATGAATCATGAACTTGATTAAAAATGGTGAAGGGAAAGATACAAAATCCATTGAAACACAAAGCACAAGAGAAAGGAGAAATCCGTTGCTGAAGGGAAGGAAACGAAAATCTCTGGAAACGGCCTAAAATGAATTCAGAAACAGATGGCCGACTGATTGGGGGAGAAGCAGTTGTGTTTACCGATGAAAAGGGATGCAGTGAGAAGATGGTGAAATTCTAATTTTATTTAAGAGAAGTTTTTAATTTAATATTATGTCACATCAGCAGGATGATTAGAATTCATTTTAATTGATGTGTCATGTTTTTAGTGGTCTGACCACAAATGAGGTGGTGCACCAGGTTCACCTAAGAATTTCTCAATATTATGCTTTTATCTGAATCCGTTAAATTACTAATTTTTATTTCGTTTGTATTCAATTTTAAAATTCCAAAATTCTTGGAATAATATCTTTTAATCTATTCTATTATTATATATATATATATAATCTCAACAATCCTAATGGTAGTACTTGGCAGTTGGCATAATATGATTGGACCACATGAATACCTAAGTATTTTAAGTTAAAAAAAATGATTTAAACAGAAATATTATTGGAAAAAACTTACATCAAGTTACTTTCTCCAGGTTCTCAAGTTCTTTTAATATAGGAGTGACACGTGTCCTTTTATAACAAATTGGTTGTAATAAAAGGACACGTGTCACTCCTATATTAAAAGAACTTGAGAACCTGGAGAAAGTAACTTGACCTAAGTAAGGTCCAATATTATCCTCTTTATATGAATTTCTTGAATTATTAATATTTATTTTGTTTGTATTCAATTATAATAATATAATAATAACAACATAAACCTTATCCCACTAAAGTGGGGTCGGCTACATGGATCACACGACATCATTTTGCTCTATCCCTAATCATTCCTGAAGATAAACCTTTCATTAACATATCACTTTGAATAACTTCAAGAGTTCTCTTTGGTCTTTCTCTATTTCTTATATACGGCTCCCTTACCATCTGCTCTACTATTCTTACTGGCTTATCTAATTCTCTTCTTTAAAGGGAAAATTAATTTGAGGTCCCCCACAAGGGACTTAGTACTAGAAAAGTCCCAAAAGTTGAAATAATTAATGTAGGGTCCCAAGAGACCTCACTTTAATATACTTGAAAATTGAAAAGACACTTTTGCCCAACAAGTTGTCACATCTGCCCATTCAGTTGTCAAGTTATGCTCATTGTGTTGTCACGGCTGCCCATTAAGTTGTCAAGTTTTTCCCATTAACTTAAGAGTTTGGGCAATTAACTAGCACATGCCCAACAAGTTGTCACATTTGCTCATTCAGTTGTCACGTTATGCCCATCGAGTTGTCACGGCTGCCCATTAAGTTGTCAGGGGCAAAAGTGTCTTTTCAATTTTCAAATATATTAAAGTGAGGTCCCTTGGGACGCTACATTAATTATTTCAACTTTTGGAACTTTTCTAGTATTAAGTCCCTTGTGGGGGACCTCAAATTAATTTCCCCTTCTTTAAACATGTCCATACCACATTAAATGATAATAACAAACGTAAACCTTATCCCATTTAAATGGAGTCAGTTACATGGCTCACACGACGTCATTTTGCTCGGTCCCTAGTCATTCGTGTAGATAAACATTTCACTAACATATCTCTTTAAATAACTTCATCAAAAGTTGTCTTTGGTCTCCCTCTATTTCTTATATACGACTCCCTTACCATCTGCTCCGCTATTCTTACTGGCTTATCTAATTCTCTTCTTTGGACATGTCCATACCATCTTAAACGATATTCTCTCATTTTCTCTGAAACTGTTGCTACCCCAACTCTTTCACGAATATGATCATTACGAATCATATCTTTTAGTGTATACCCACTCATCCATCTCAACATTTTCATCTCTATCACATCCATCTTATATTCTTGTTGTTTTTTAATTGCCCAGCATTCACTACCATATGATAATGTCAGTCTAATAGCTGTTCGATAGAATTCTCCTTTTACTCTATCTTGAATCATACGATCACAAATAACCCCAGAAGCTTTTCTCCATTTGCACCAATCAGCCTGAATTCGATTATTGACATCTCCATCTACCTCACAATCTTTTTGTATATTTGATCCTAAATATTTAAACTTATCCACCTATTGTATAACATTACCACAGATTACCCCATTTACATGCGCTTATTTTGGCCTCTACATACGCTTATAAAGCGCATGTAGAGGGGGACGCTGGTAAAGGCTCTACATGCGCTTTTTAAAAGCGTATGTAGAGGGGGCTCTACATGCGCTTTAAGCGCATGTAGAGGTGCCTATACATGCGCTTAAAGCGCATGTAAAGGTACCTACCTCTACATGCGATTTAAGCGCATGTACAGCTATATATATTTTTTTAATATATATTCTTTTACATTTGCCACCTGTATACACGTAATTCTTTGAACCAAACTTCAAAGAACAACATACATCCCAAAATCAAAGCAAACCGCCCAAAACATTCAACAATCACACAAACACTCCACATTCTAAGCATAATTTGAATGTGCCAACTTGCTCAACCCTCCAATTTTAATAAAACTTTCAGACCATAGATTACAACCATAAAACAACTCAAACACATTTAGAATAGAATAGAGAGAACACAGAATCCATATCCAAAACAGCTCAATAGGTTAATTACATTTCAATACTTATTGGATCAACCCACTATAAAATTTCAAAACAATCAATCTTTCTTAATAATACTTCACATACATAGTTTTTATGCCCAACTTGGCCAAAGCAACAAGGAAAAGAAAAGAAAGGAAAGTCCATTCCATCTTCTTCAAGAAAATCACTTCTCATGAACTAAATTCTTGCACAAGCCATCTCAAAACCATCCTAAGTATACTTTGAGTATTTTAATTCTAGTCACTATATATATATACTCTCCCAATTAAATCAAATAGCGAGATAAGGCAACCACATAAAACCTCAAAGATCAACAAATTTAGCAAGATTCAAACATGCAAGCATAAACACAACATTAATTATTCCTCATGAACCAGTACTACAAAATTTAAACAAAAGGAATAATAAGCAAACTAAAACCAAACAGACACATTATTTAGCATTTCATGAGTCCCCTTCCAACTCACAATTTAAACTGCAAAGTGAATTTATATTGAACTTTTAATTACATTAAACCCTAAGTATACAAAATCTGAACTTCCCAAAAGAAATCCCAGAACACATCCAAAAATCATTCCAAATCCACTGCAAGAAAAACAATGAGGCAAAAGAACTTTACTTTAATCCCAAACTATGCAAGGTATGTTTCGAAATCACTCTTGTCCTTTCTTTATTATAATTCCACTCAACCAGTACAACCAAAATGACATCTACTAACATTATTAAATTCATTAGCTACATTAAACCTCACATCAATCCTTAAAATTTTTGTATTATATATGCCTTAAAGCTTGAAGCTTCCAAAATGTCTCAAATACTTTCATGTCCATCTTCCAAGAACCTAAACCATTAGGATGTTATATAGGGCCTAAGAACAAGTAGTCACAACTAATTTGTTCTTAGATCCCAAATTCGACAAACCTTAGAAATTATCCTTTGAAAATCATATTAAGCATAAACATATACCTTCTCTATTTGAAATTGGGATTTTAGAACGCCCAACAACCACAAAATATAACATGAAGCACTTTATCCAGCAACAACATACCACCTACAACCTTACAAACATAATCTCATACAGAATAGTTTACTCCAACCAGCCATAACAACTTAATAGCACAATCTGAATATGAAAGAAATCATAAACCCAACCAATCAATTCGATTCACTCAGGACATCAGAGAAAGGAACCGAATTCCATGAGCCACACAAAGGCAAAACCATCAGACATGCACTACAATGACCCATATTTAATAAAGTTTACATCTTGATTAGTTTTAAGTGGATTATTGAACCCCAATCCTTAACCTAAACTCGGCCTCTCATAAGAAATAGCACAAAGTGTCAGCAAAAGAAGTCAGAACAGGTAGCAAACACTCACAGGAGCTTGCATCCGGTGTTCCATGTCCGTTTCAAGCTTGTCACCGCCAGAATCGAAAGGAAACGAGATAGAGGAGTGAGGAACAGCAAAAACAGAGAAAGAAGGATGAGAGATCAACTGGAAAAAGGTAACAAACAATTGAAGAACACAAGAAATGACGAAGCCTACCTAATTTCTACCTAATTTCTCGCCGTTGCCGGAAGATGGCCAGAAATCGCCATGACAAGCTGTTGAAGCTTGAAGAAAAACGAAGGAATAAAGGGAACATAAGATACATCCACAAAGGGTTCTGAGCCTCGCGTGGCCCGCCAAGCCGCCGCCGTCGATAGCCACCACTGCGGCCGCCGTTCGTTGCCGGGAAGAAGGAGGAACGAAGAAGAAGGCGGAGGGAAGAGGGAGTGACAGATTTGATGATGATGAAGGTGAAGGGGGGCGGCTAGGGTTATGGAGAGTGAAGGGGTGAGAATATATATATATATTAGGGAAAATTACAGTTAGCTACCCTAATATTCATTCTTAATTATATTTTTAACCCAAAAGTTTGTATATATTGTTTTACCCCTCTCTTTCTATCATACTATTTTCTAGATTTCAAAAATACTTGTTCATGAAAGTTTATAGATCCAATTAATCCTTTTAACTATATTTCTTCAAATTCTAACTAACTAAGATTTAATATTTATAAATTGCCCAGAATATCCTAAAATTTCTCCTTAAAACTCTAAATTTTCCTAAATGAAACATTAATAATTTTTCATTATCCTTTATCAAAGTTTGGGATGTTACAGTGGGGGCGGTTGAGATTTGGAGAAAGAGGATTGAGAATGAGGATTAGGGTTTGTGTTTTTTAGTAAGGGAGGGAACTCATTCAGAATGCTACTACATACTCTGAGCGCGCTATAGAGTGAAGAGACAAAGGGAGGGAACTCATAAGAAAAAGGCGCGGGAAATTTATAAATTATATCCAATACATGCGCTTAAAGCGCATGTACAAGGACCAATAATTAGTTTTTAATAAAACAATTACATATTAAGGAACTTAAACTAAAGTTTTGTTCTACATACATATATATATATATATATATATATATATATATATATATATATATATATATATATATATATATATATATATATATAGTTCAAATAAAAATAATAATAAAGTCTCACAATTGTGACATTATTATTTCAGTCTAAATATTATTTTAAATCACAGCGCCAAGATTACTCAGGGAAATAAAATAATGAGTTATATTATGTTTTAAAACTTACGTATGTATATGAATCAAATAATGAGTTATATTAAGTTTTTCATCATTAAATAAATTGAATGAATCAACTTTTATTTTAATATTAGGCCTATACATGCGCTTAAAGCGCATGTACAGGCAGCATTTCCACATACAAAAGTGGTAATGGAGCTTTGAAACACTAAGTACACAAGCACGAACACCTTATGAGGTCTGAGGAGGATCTCTTATGCATGACTCCATGTTTTGCACTTCAGTAGTGCCTTTACATGCGCTTAAAGCGCATGTAAAGGGTGTTTCAACATTTTCATAGCACCCAAAAGTTGTAATGGAGCTTTGAAACACTAAGTCCACAAGCAGGAACACCTTATGAGGTTTGAGGAGGATCTCTTATGCATGACTCCATGTTTTGCACTTCAGTAGTGCCTTTACATGCGCTTAAAGCGTATGTAAAGGGTGTTTCAACATTTTCATAGCACCCAAAAGTGGTAATGGAGCTTTGAAACACTAAGTCCACAAGCAGGAACACCTTATGAGGTCTGAGGATGATCTCTTATGCATGACTCCATGTTTTGCACTTCAGTAGTGCCTTTGCGCTTAAAGCGCATGTAAAGGGTGTTTCAAAATTTTCATAGCACCCAAAAGTGGTAATGGAGCTTTGAAACACTAAGTCCACAAGCAGGAACACTTTATGAGGTCTGAGGAGGATCTCTTATGCATGACTCCATGTTTTGCACTTCAGTAGTGCCTTTACATGCGCTTAAAGCGCATGTCAAGGGTGTTTCAACATTTTCATAGCACCCAAAAGTGGTAATGGAACTTTGAAACACTAAGTCCACAAGCAGGAACACCTTATGAGGTGTGAGGATGATCTCTTATGCATGGCTCCATGTTTTGCACTTCAGTAGTGCCTTTACATGCGCTTAAAGCGCATGTAAAGCCCAATATACATATCATTTTAAAGATTTTCATATCATTTTAAATTTTTGAGGTAAATTATTTTTATACTTTAACTTAAAATACTTAAATCTTGTCCTTGTCAATGTTTTTGTGATTGTCTATTGAAGTACATCTCTTTACATGCGCTTCAAGCGCATGTATTAGCTTCCTTTTGTTATTTTAGTAAGCTATGCCCTTTACATGCGTTTAAAGCGCATGTAAAGCCCAATTAACATCATTTTAAAGATTTTCATATGATTTTGAGCTTTTCACCTAAGTTCTTTTTATATTTTATCTCTAAATACTTAAATCCTTTTCTAGTCATTGTTTTAGTGAATTTTTATTGAAGCACATTTCTATACATGCGCTTAAAGCGCATGTAAAGGCCTTATCTCTACATGCGCTTTAAGCGCATGTATAGATTCTTACCTGTACATGCGCTTAAAGCGCATGTAAAGGACCCTCAATACATGCGTTTCTTCTAAGCGCATGTAAAGGTGCGCTGGTATAGGGACAATTTGTAGTAGTGACATTTCACTAACATATCTCTTTAAATAACATGCTCTCCTAATTTAGGGAAAAACTTTCATCAAGTTCATTCTTACAGGTTCTCAAGTTCTTTTAATATAGGAGTGACACAGTACATGTCCTTTTATAACAACCATTCATTCAATCTAACGGCCAGTAATTAAAGAAATGGAGAAGCTGAATGGATGAACTTGACTTAAGTAAGGTCCCCTAATTTAATTTCTATATCCCCATGAGTTTGTCTATCACCCATAGTTTAATACATAATCTCATCATAAGTTTACAAAAGTATACCTAATAATAAAGGTAAAACAAAAAAATCATAGAAATTTACAAATTATAACCCAAGTTATTGGTTGATAGGTTACAAATTTTTTAGGGAAAAGGACAAATAAAGTCTACCTAATTGGTAAAAAGACAAGTGAGGTTGCTAAATAGTAAAAAGAACAAGTTGGGTCATAGACACCTAATACATATTAACAAATTTGGGCAAATGACTCAAATGCCCTTAAAAACACACACTTACCCAACCTCACAAAATACACCAATCGATTCCCACCTCACCCTCTCCAACTTCAAATTGTTATGGGCATTTGAGCATTTTTTCACAAATTTGTTAATGTGTATTAGGTGCTTATGACCCAACTTGTCATTTTTACAATTTAGCAACCTCAATTGTCCTTTTACCAAATGGGAAGACTTTATTTGTCTTTTCCCCAATTTTTTATCTTTAATTTAAACTATTATAAGATATTTAACTTTCTTTAAAACATAAGATATTTAACTTTTAGACAAAATATATGTGGAATACATGTGCTTCGGCGGCAATTATCTTTTTTTTTTGTCTAGTTCTTATTTAAAAAAATCTTCTTTATTTTTTTATACATTTAAAAAACATCTTCTTTCGATTAAAAAAACATCTTCTGAAGTTTTAATATTCATCCCATCAGATCCCACCCTTTTCTCCTTCAAAATCTCCTTCAAATCAGTTTTTTTTTTGTGCCAGTTCCTTCAAATCAGTTTTACTTTTACAAGATGCCACAAATCTCTCTTCTCCTAATTGCATGCATTGACTAATTCCTTGATTGTTCCTCCTTATTCTCCAATCCTTTATTCCACCTCCTAAAATCTCGGTGCATGATCATATGGCGTTTACTTTGTGATATCACTATATTTTTTTTTTATCAGAAGAATGGGATATCATTATATGGCGTCTACTATGTGATGTCACTAATTTTTTTTAGCACAAACTTTGTAATATCACTATATGGCGTCTACTTTGTGAATAAATAAATTAATCAGATTAAAATATGTAGATTAACAAGCTGTAGTTATAAAGAAAGTTTTTTTATAAAAAAAAGTTATAAAGAAAGTTTCTGATAAAAAAGCAAAAAAAATATATATAAAAAAAAAGCCAAAAAAAATGTAACTTCTACGTTTAAACAAAGTTTCTGATAAAAAAACGTTTAAATCAAAATTTATTATTTATTGAAATAAAATCATTACTAAAAATATAATGGAATTTCCCAGACCGTTATCAACTAGAAAGCATAGATTTAGGCTTTCCTGTAAAATATGAAGATTTCAAATTAAACCTATATATTTTTTTTTGGGTAAAAAATTAAACCTATATTATTAATATATAAAAAGGACAAAGCATTAGAGAACGGGAACACACTGAAGAAGACGCAAAGGTACTATTTCCCTTCGTTGCTCTTTTTACATAGGATTATTTTCTAAGCTCTAATCATACATCGATGGCTAAGCATTGGATTTGTTTTTCCGAGTTCTGACTACACTTATATTTCTCCTCTACTTTTTTTCAGGATTTAGATTCTCTATATATGTTATGTTCGGTTTTGTTTTTTACGGATCTAGTTTGAACTTCAAATTTAGATCTTGTTCGGTATTGACATTTTAATTATGGTCGAAGCCTAAATAAATCATGCAAGCAGCTTAGAATATTTTATAGATTGGAATATTGTAGCTTTCTATTGTATAATGGAAAAGTCGAGGTTTTAAAAAATTTGACCGTTTCTCTGTTTGAAGGTGGCATTTTAAGTTTCTCCAGCATGAATGATAAATTATAATTTATTAGACCATATTCTTACTAAATTATTATGTGTATACTAACTTTCAATTTTTTGCATTCTTAGATTACATCTCCTGATAAGAAACTTGGATATATACATGGAACAAATAAAAATATGGGCTCCATCTTATTTAAGTACCAGTCGTGGTAGAGAACACAGATTGCTGCAGAGAATGGAAGTATTTATCAGGGAACTTGGGAACTCTCGGTTATATCGAGATTTTCGACACTTACTACAAGTTTCTTCCATTTCTGAACATTTACGGAAGGTTTTGGGTGGTCATTCAAAAATGCAAATGGTTGCATATGGTATTGGTAGTTTCGAATTGAATAATCATTCTGCATTACAACTTAGTCTTGCAATATTAATGCAGAGAGATTTAAAATGGATTGGATTTTTACAAGTGTTTGATCTCACTCTTTGCACAATAGAATGTTGAGTATTGGAAGCACTTGGTTGCTCTGTTATAAATTTCAATGAGAATGGAATGAGGAGAGCATTAGAGCCAACATTATTCTACATGCCGTATTGTCCTTTTCATTTATTTCGCAATCTATTGCTGGTAAATTGGAATCCTGATCTGTTGAGTAACATTGTCATATTTGGAAATAATGTTCTCGAAGATTTAAGATTCATAGATGAGTTTGTAATGGAGTATAGAAATCCCCGTATTACTTTTATCAAAGATATTAGTTGGATATTTTTCAATGTTGAGCTGCAATACAAGAATACTTTGCCCTATGATAGACACTTCACAGAAAAAGAGGAAATAGATTTACAGGTTTATTCTTGGACAAAATTAAGATTGGAGGAAAAAATAGAAAATTTCATCAACAATTTAGAGAGCTCTCAGTTCTATCAAAATCTTCAAGACAAACTACAGGCTCCACCCATTTTGCAGCATTTGGATAACATGATGATGACATCAAAATCCAAGATGAAAATAGTCGTTTGTGATATTGGAAGCATCGAATCTTCAGAGTTGTCAAGATCACGACTTAGCCTTGTCATATTTATGAAAAGACATTTCAAATGGATTGGAGACATACAAGTATTTGAAAGATTTCTATCTGCAACCGAGTGCCAAGTTTTAAAATATTTTGGGTGTACGATTTTGTCCTCTGATGAGTATAGAAGATCATGGCACGCTCTAAAGCCAACTATATTCTTCATGCCATGTTTAGCCAAAGCATTGCACAACAAATTGTTAGAGGCTAATTGGAAATCTAATCTATTAGGTAATATTATTTTATTTGGGAATTCTTTAAAAAATGAATATGGATCGAACATATTTTCACATATGGATTTCGATCACTCAATGAGGTACAGTGAGGCTATTGAAAGCTTCACAAGGGATGTTAGCATCAAAACCCTTCCTGATGGCATTTGCACTAGAACTTTATTCCAAGAATCAAGTGAATGGGAGGAGGATTTCCTCCTATCTCTTTATAATGCTTTTGGCCATGCAATAAACTTGCAATTTTTTGCCCATGTCACAGAAGCAGAATTGCAATTTATGAATAATTTCTTACAAAAGGGATGTCATGTATCATTATTTGGATAAGTATTAGACATTCTTCAAATTTTCTACTTTTAGCTAGGCAATGATGATATCAATATTTTTCTGAAAAATGTGTAATGATCTGAATATTTTTTTTATTTTATTTTTTGTGTGTTTTAGAGTGAGGACATTGTTACTTTCTCGTTTGGGATGGTAAGAATGTTGATTTAGGATGATGCTGTTGCAGTCCTTTCCTATGCCTTATTAACATTTGTATTGCTTTGAAAATTTATTCTTTTGCTGCACATTCGCGGGTGTGTGGGGCAGTGGGGCAACTGCTTGTGCTTGTGTACATTTTATATTTACTTGATTTGTATATGCACATATTTTTGTTTGGATTATCACATATCACGGTTTACTTTTGTTATAAATTTTAGAAGAGTTTCCTTTTAAGTTCAAATCAATCTAATCAGTGTTTCGCTAAAAAAAAAATCAATCTAATCAGTGGAACCCTACATTATCCAGTCAATTTGCATTTACGGGAACATGCCACGTGTAATTGCTTAATGAAAATGAAAAGGAGTTAACATTTGTAAATTAATTAAATTTTAAGCAAGAGCAGTTAAAATTTGTTTGAAAAGGAATTAATGAAGTCATGATTATCTTATGTAAGCTCATAGTCATATCTAATAGAGCCAAAACAGTATCCCAACAAACTATTAAGGAGATAAAGAAATTTAAAATTTAATTTGTACATCTTTAGAGTTGAAAATTAATTAGTTACATTGGATGAATATCCATTTAAAAAGTGTTTGAATGAATTAATATAAGTCTCGTATGTGGTTGTTTTTTTTGTAACTATCGTATGTGGTTGCTTTACCATAATTATTATTAGAAATATGAGAAGTTTAATCTTTGTGATTAATGTTTATGATTATGCCGTAGATACTGTTATAGAAAAAACATTTAAATGGTAATATATCTTTCAATTATAATTATAATAATAAATTTATATTATAAATTGTATCAAACCCTAACGGCTCGTTTGTTATGAGGGAACTAAAGCCCTGAAAGTGGAAGTGGAAGTGGAAGAGGAACTTAAAATAAGAGTGTTTGTTACACTGGATCTCACTTCCAAGGAATTCTCAATTCTCCAAAATCAGTGGAACTCAGTTCCCTAATTAAAACTGAGAACTCATTGAGTTCTCAGGAAGTGAAACTTCTTAGACAACTTTACCCCAAATAATTATTTTAATATACATTTTTACCCTTCCCCAAATCTATATAATAAAACATGTCAATAATAAAAACAAACGAACATCTCCCTGTTCAAAAAAAAAAAAGAAACGATCATCTTTTTCTCTTTTAGCGGAAAACCAAATTTCTCAAAAACAAGAACAAGAAAGAGATCAAATTGATTTGTGTATAAAAAAAGAGATCAAATTGATTTTTCAGAGATCAAATTTCCTCTTTTTCTCTTATTCGATCAAACCTTGATTTCAAACAATCATTACCCATCTTTTCTATCTCTTTTTTATGTTCCATTCGCGCGATCCAATTTAATCTTGAGGTTTTTTGTTTTCAAATCGTTCAAAGGTTATCTCAAAGGTCCAATTTAATCTTGGGGTTTTGGGTTTGCAAATCGTTTTAAGATTTATCTTAAAGGTACGATTTAATCTTGGGGTTTCAGGTTTACAAATTGTTGAAAGGTTATCTTAAAAATCCGATTTAATCCTGGGGTTTTGGGTTTGCAAATAGTTCAAAGGTTATCTTAAAGGTCCGATTTAATTTTGGGGTTTTAGGTTTACAAATCGTTCGAAGGTTTTTTTAAAGGTCCGATTTCATCCTGGGGTTTTGGGTTTGCAAATCGTTCAAAGGTTATCTTAAAGGTCCGATTTGATCTTGGGGTTTTAGGTTTACAAATCGTTCAAAGGTTATTTTAAAGGTCCGATATGATATTGAATATATATTAAAAAATAATCTAGAAAATCTAGGATATGATATTTTTATTTATTGTTTTTAATTAGGGTCAAAACAGTCTTTTTGATACATCTTCTATTTATTTTATTTACATTTCATAATATTTACATTAATAAGTTCCATGTTTATCTCCATCCTAACAAACAAACTTTAAAAACCAATTCCACTCTCACTTCCTCTTCCACTTCCACTTCTATTTCCACTTCCATTTCCATTGAAATCAGTTCACTTCTAACAAACGGGTCGTAACTTCTTGAACCTATATTAAATTATTTACCATTACCATTTCACCCTAGTTGTGTTTCCACAACAACAAAGTCTTATCCTAATTAGATGAGGTCAGCTACATGGATCACACGACGCAATTGTGCTCGATCAATAGTCATGCTTGGAGTTCGTGTGTCCATGCTCATAAGATTTGACAAACTTTTATGTTGAACTCTAAAGTCTAAGACACCCTACTCCATTATCAAGACTTGAGAATGGCTAATTGGCTACAAATATGGGTGGAGCATTCCTTACCAGGATCAAACAAAATCAAAACAGAAAATCTAATAGACAGACTAACTGCTGTCTAACTAGTGAAAAAATATGTAACTTGAACACTTGAAACCAAAAGTTAATTTCTTCAAATGACTTTAGTCCAACAGACCAATGCATCCTTTTTCTTGTCTTTCTCACTTTGAGAGCAGAACCCTCCAATAGGCATTGAAATCAATCTCCTTTGAACCAAATATGAAGTACATTTGAAATAGGGTAATAAGGGTCTTCGTTTTCATCTGTCACGTTCCAAAACCTCTGAGTAGATCCAAACCCCTTTGAATCATTATGATTCAAAGCTTGGAAGAGAAAATAATAAGCAACCACTTAAAACGTTGAAAAAGGAAGAAAGAAATTAACAAACCCCTTTGGATTTTTCAACGTGTGACCAGCTAAAAGAGTTTTCCTCAACAATCAAATATCTTAATTCTTTAGAAGAAAAAATCAACATAAGAAGATAAAGAGAATACGACACACTTTAGAAATCGAAAGTGCATGGTACAATATAAAGGGATAAATACCGAAATCGAAATTAAAGAGAACGAAGATCTTAATTCTTTAGAAGATAAAGAGAATACGACACATTCCAGAAGTCGAAATTACATGGTACAATATAAGGGGATAAATATTGAAAAAAAAAACAGGACTTAAATGGACTTTAAAACAAGATATGTTTATTACACATAATTATAAAATCTTATATTATTAATTTCAATATTAATTTATAAACTTAAAAATATAGAAAATTTATTAATTTTTCTACCCTATCAAATCTTATATTTTTATTCGAAGAGAAAATATGTCTTTTCGTTTTTTTCTATTTCAATCATAGTTTCAACATAATCACCTAATTATTTTTAGGGAAAAACTTACATCATGTTCTTTTCTCCAGGTTCTCAAGTTCTTTCAATATAGGCCATTAGATTGAATGGATGATTGTTATAAAAGGACACATGTCACTCCCATATTAAAAGAACTTGAGAATCTGGAGAAAGGAACATGATGTAAGTAAGGTCCTTATTTTTACCCTATTTTTTCTACAAAATTAACCTTAATCCATATATCTTAATTCACCTATAAATTCTCTCCGTCACCTAATCCATTGCAAAAAATCTGCATAAAATCCTTAAATTCAAATTAAATCCTTAAATCCACATCAAGTCGCATACTCAAATTAAATCTTCAATCCAAATATAATCCTCAAATTCAAATTGAATCCTCCAATTTAAATTAAAAAATTAATTACGGTTTAAAATAAGGAAACACTAAGCCCTATAAATCGCAAAAATATAGTAATATTTCATAAATAAATTTCGTATTAAAATTTTAAATAAAACACTAAATTCTAAATCAAATTTTTTAGGATACAACAATTCTCCCCTTTAGGAATTTCACCCCCAAAATTCACTAAACCATATATTCCTAAAAAATGATACAAGATTCAATGTCTATGAAATTTTTTCCCTTGAGGAAATTCCCACTAAAACTCTTATTGGTCAATAAAATCCAAAATTGAACTAAAATAATATTCAAATGATATCTTGTTCCTTTGGCCATTTTAGATTTTTAGTTAGGGAAAATGTCAAAAATAGACACCGTAAATTTAAAAATGGACACCTATACTCTAGTAAATTTAAGGGGGCAAAACTGTACATTGTAAATCAAAATTGAGTAAAAGTAACTTCTCTATTAGGCAGAGTTAAACTGACGTTTTCCATACATGACCCACCATGAGTAAATGAAGTGTCATACACTTAAGGGTGTAATATGCTGATGGGACTTTGTTTTTCCAGATGAGCTTTACTTTTTCAGATGATTACGAAGATGTAAGGTGGATTTCACATGATTTGATGTTCTATTTGGTGTCTTATCGAAATGATTTAGGGTTTAGTATTCGTTTCAGGTGATTTAGGGTTCAATTGGATGCATTTCAGCTTCCATGGTAGATTTTGGAATTGACATGTCATTTTCTGGATAGTGAAGCTAGCTCACGCCTGTTTAACTCATCCTCATATAGAGGTTACTTTTGTCCCATTTTTGTTTACAATGTAGAATTTTGCCCATTTTTATTTACATTGTACTGTTTTGCCCCCTTAAATTTACCAGAGTTATAGGTGCACATTTTTAAATTTATGGTGGCTATTTTTGTCATGGAAGTTTCTACATTGGTGTTTAAAAGATAACATCAATTCTGATTTTGAATTTTTTTCAGGTTCATCAATCTGCCGATCCTTCCTCACTTCACCTTGGAATTGTTCAGCTTTAACTTGCTCTTGTGTATATATTTGTCAGTCTTTGCTGATTGAGTGGCAGGCTGATTATAGAGAGTTGCTGAGTTGGCCACTGCGTTATTTCAGGCTGAAATCAAGTTTAGTTTGTTTTGTCCACCTTTGCACGTCACAGAGAATGGTAAACAAAGACTGTTTGAACATTTTTGGAATAGTGAAGGTGAAAGAGTAGGAGAAGAAGGTGCCCTTGGTTGGTCCACATGGTTAGCATGAGAGGAAGAAACTAGGCACAGGATATGTCTTCTTGTGCAGCTGCATCTGCTTTTGTTAGTCTCTTCAGAATCAGAGGCTGGGTTAGTGATGGCTTCTCTAGAGTAGTCATGCATGTTTTATATGTTTTACGCCAAAGGACCAAGTAGAGGCCAATCACAATAAGAATTGCACCATCTCTAGAGTAGTCATGCATGTTTTATATGTTTTACCCCTCTATTTGGTACAAGGGATTTGGAGGGAAGGGGAGGGGAGGGGAAATTTTTGTAAGATGAATTTTTAAATATTGAAGAAGTGGGGTTGTGATATTATGGGCAAATCAAGTTCACCAGCTTCTTGAATTATGGGCAGCCAGAAAACTATGAACATAACAGCTATGTCCAAAAGCCCAATTGAATCTCCATTAAAAAACTTCCCTTTCAGCTCAATACTATCCAAAATTTTCAGTGCCTCTCTAGTTTCTTCAGCACCTTTCCCCCTCTCCTTCTTATCTGGATTCATGGCTGCTTTTAAAATTGCATGCAAAACCTTAAATTCAATAAACAAAATAACAATTGTTTAGTGACTAATCATACAGATTCTTAAAGAGAAAACAAATAAAACGAAAAAGCTTGAAGTGTGGAATCACCTTGTCATCAATGAAACTAGACATTACACTCCCGCGCGATGAGCGGCTAGCAGAAAAATCAATCGCAGCACACAGGCCAAAGACTTTTGTTCAGATAGACAAGCCAAATTGCATCAATCAAAAGGGCAAGCTACAACACATTTGCCTAGTCAGCAATTGGAAGACACAAAGAATTAAAAGGCATGTTCGCATGGGGTCCATTAAAGTCATTTACAAAACTGGTCCGATGTAGATTGATCATTCAAGCAATAGGAGTGGACCCAATCATCTTAAATGTAGCTTTCAAAGACTATGAGAAGGAAGAGATAGTGATGATTGGGTGAAGATAAAAGATTATGAAGAGAGAGAGAATGGTGGGTATGCTAGTTGGCACCTGTAACATCCCAAATTTTTATTAAGGATAATTGGAAATTAGTGAGATGTCATTTAGGAAATTTAAAAGTTTTAGGGAGGAATTTTAGGATATTTTGGGCAATTTTGGAATACTCTATCTTATCTATCTTAGAATTTAAAGAATATATAGTTAAATGAGTCATTAGGAGCTACAAACTTCCATGAAAAGTATTTTTGAAACATAGATAATAGTATGATAGACAGAGAGAGGTAAAATAATATATACAAACTTCCGGGCTAAAAATATAATTAAGAATAAACAATAGGGTAATTAATTGTAATTTTCCCTAAAGTAATATATATATATACACTCACCCCTCCCTTCCACTCAAACCCGACTCCTCCTCCCTCCTCCATCGCTTTTCTTCCTCTTCCTCTCCTCCGCCCTTACGATTTCCGGCGGCCAGAGGCGCGGCGGCGCCGATCTCCCTCACCATCACCATCATCAAACCATTTCTCCTTTCTCACTTCTCCACCTCACGTTCGGTCTCCCTTCCTCACTCTCTATTTCGTTTTTCTTCTTCTCCAGCGACGGCGGGGTGTGATTTCCGGTGACGACGGCTTCGTTCTCCGGCGATCAACGGCGGCGAGCGGTGAGGGGTCCTTGTTCTTTCATTTTCATGAATTTCCTTCTTGTTGCAATTTCATTTTCTCACTTTCCTTTCTCTTCCCTTACTTTTTGCGTCGGCCTTAGCTTTTTCCGGCGAGATTCTGGACGGCGAAGCTCCGGCTAGATGTGCGAAGGTCAGAAATGAGCTTAGGTAATTTCATTTCTTCCATTCTTGCTCTTTCTTTCTGGTTTGGACGAATTTGAGAGGGAGAATTCGAATCTGGGTTTTGGTTTTGAGTCAAAAATTGTGTTGAAATAAAGTTTAAGTTTCAATATTTGGTGTGTTAAAGAAGATGTGGAATTCCTATTTGAAGATGGGAAAAGTTTTTGATGTGCACATTTCTATTTTCCCTTGGTTGCCTTGTTTCTGTTAGTTTTGGCATATAATGTTTGATTGGGTGAGTTAAAGTGTATTTATAGTAAGGAGTAGTTAAGTGGGATGCTAGGTAATATAGTTAAAGGATGATTTATTTTGTAATAGTCACATATGTCAAGTTGTGTAGTATTTGCAATTTTCTGAATTTTTGGTGGTTGTGTATCTTGTTTTGCTTGGGACTTATGGTTGAAGATTATGTTTTGGCCCTTCTTGTGCAGTTTTATTTTTACCTGGCTTTAGATGTGCGAAATTGTATGTGTGTGTGTGTGTGTTTGCTCAATGTTTAACATATTTTTATGTTTGTGAAACCTCATTTCATTTAATCATTTCCTGCACTAATCATGGGTTTATTATTTTAGTTTAAATGATGAGTAGGCTGATGGGAAATAATAGCTTGTATGTTGAGCCTTTTTGGTTTGTAAACTGTGGGTGCTCTGTTATTATAGTTTTGATATCAAGGGTAACTTGGAGCAAATAATCCCATTGGTTTCGTTATTTTGTATGTGGCTGTGCAGTGACCCAGTTATTAGGATTTAAGATGAGGAATGAAATGGGATTTCCTATGTTGTATTTGTTACTTAAAGGTGAAGTATTATAAGCTAGCTTAATTAAGACGATATAGTCCTCATTATACTTGCTTAGATGAAATGGTTGGAAAAGTGAATTGAATTTGTTGTCATGTGTTGTTATGAATTGTTTTGATTTCATTGTGATTCTTTTAATGGTAGTGAATATAATCCATTGTGCTCCTTGTCAAATTAATTAAGCTAGTAACTCTAATAGTTAGATTATGTTTTCTAGTACTTGTAATCTCTTTGTTTTTCTACATCTGTGCTGATATGACTAACTGGATATGGGGAGAAATTAAATCATTGTTTGTTTGAGGGTAAATCTATTTAAATTGAGAATGGTGAAGGGGGATACTATATTATGATGTTTACAGGTTGAGTTGGCGAAACCTTTTGCTTGCTACTGCATTGATGATGAATAAAGTTGGAAGTGATGATGAATGTGTACACTAAAATATAATAATGCTCTTGGTAGCTAATTAGCGAAATTGATTTAGGAACTGAACTTATTCATAGCAACAATATTTCTTTTGTTTCAATGATTTAGATATGATGGTATAAGTTGATAGTTGGGTAAATTGATATTGCATGTATGAGTTCTGTGGATTTTTTTTGGTTTGATTCTGAAATTAAATGGTATGCGAATGATTGATGTTTACTCACTCTTTGTAAGTGAAAGCATGTTTGTGTGGATTGTATATGCTCAAAAGGAGTAGGAAGAAACCTTGGTTATTACTTGAATGGGTAATTGTTAACATGCTTCGTTATGGTCATTTATTTTGCAATGTTCAATTTAGCCTTCTTCCTTGATCTTTGGTGTTGTATTTGATTGGTATTATAGAATAAACCGTTGAATTGTGTGTATGACTTTGAATCATGTCTAGATGATGAATGCAAATTGGAAAGAGGAATGTATTTATGGCATGGTGGAGTTTGAGTGGATTGATCATTATTGAGGAATGTTTGAAATGTGTTGTTAGATGTGGATAACCAAAATGATTTGTTTCATATGATAGTTAAATTAAAAGAAGGGGAAACTGGGTAGTAATGGTGATACGAGAGAGACGTTAAACATGAAGTAGAATGATTCTAAATTATCATTCTGTATTACATTATAGGATTGATTGCGTATGGCTTTTGTGGCATAAAGAAAGGATGAGAAATCGTGTAAATTGCTGGGCGACAGGTAATCACACTTAACCTTGCTATAACATTGAGGGTGACGTTAGTTAGGGATTTTGTAAAATCCCTTTTCACCCTCTATATATATATATTATCTTTTAAAGGGTATTTTTATACAAAACAGGTTATCGGGTGCCTTTCAAACACGATTATTTTCATAAAAAGAAATTTGAAACACTACATATATATTACCCTGGCTATGGTTGATATTGATCTGGAATGGTTGTGGAAGGTATATATATAAGTATAGTGTTAGACAGTAACTTGAGAAATTATGAGAATAGAAAAGAGTGATAGATGTTGAGTTTGAGATTATGGTGAGCTATGTTATGGAAAACATGAAATGTGAGATTGAAATATTGAATGAGGTTGAAGTTGATGGATATTGTGAGCATTGCATGACACTGATTTATTTATGTACCATCGCGCGATGATAACTGTCGATTGGCCAATCGACAGTTATTTGTACTGAGGATCCTTTTTAGATTGATTGGATCGGGGATCATAGGTCGACTTAGTGAGAGAAGTGACCTACGGTTGTTTTGGCATTGAAGAGCCCAACCGCCCCTACGGTTGTTTGGCATTGAAGAGTCCAACCGTTCCCGTTCTGTAATGGAAACAGAATTGGGGTTCCCTCTCTGGAGATTGCCAGAGAAGGAAATTGTCCCCTCATTATGGAGAGGGACACAGTGTCAAATCATATAGTGAAGATTAGATGCTTGAATGCCCCGGGATGGCACAATGCATCTATAGGTGAGTGTGAGAGTTGTGGTGGTAGTAGCATTAGATTGGAGACTGGGGAGGTGATATTTGGTTATGTGGAATTGACTGAGGAATTTGAGTGATATGTGAAATGTAGAGATGATAAATTTGAATTGATTTGGATGGAGGGAACTTGAACGATGAATGAAAGACTTGACATGTATATATGTATTATTGACTTTTAAACTGTGGTACCCTTTAGACGCCCTTACTTCCGCACATCTCACTGTTATAGTGAGTTAAGCGGTGATTACTGGGACAAATTGTCTCATTCCACGATTACTGACATTTTTGCAGGTATTCATGCACAGGCGCAAACATCAGGAAAGGGAATTAGGTTTCAAAGGTTATTGAGATTAGTTAGTTGTGTATATTGCCAAATTGTATAGGTCTGCATCTGCTTCCGCATATATATATATTTATTATCTGTTTAATATCAATTAGTTTTGTTTAATAACCATGTTAGACAAATCTTTTCTAACATGGTTAGTTATTAATTATCCATGATAGTGTTCAGGTTGTATCAGGAAATTCTTTTCTATCATGGATAGTATTTAATCATTAGGTAATTCCTTTTCTAACTATGATAGGACATTGTTATTATGGAAATCCTTTTTCTATCATAGTTAGTAAAGAGATTATTGGATTAAAAGAGATGTCACAGGTTAATTAGGGAATTAGTAACAAAATGTTACAGCACCAACCCAGCCAAAGTACATCAATTCTGAAGAGTGGGTCATAGGCGTAGGAAAATTGAGGAGAAGGTGTTGTGGCAGATAAAATCCCGTTAACAAAACAGATGACAAATAGCACAATACGGCTTGGAACCCCTCCTTTTCTCTCTCCTTTTCCCTATTCATAGTCTTTCATGTCATCTTATGTCATAATGTCTCACTTATCCTACAAGTCATTCCTCATTCGATACACACAATCTCACCTTCTTCTCTCTCACTATTCAATAATTATAACGATCTATTTCATTTTAATCAATCATATAAAAATTTCTTATTTCAATCAGTATTTCCACCGTTTCAATAATTAATTATAACTGCCTATTTTATTTTAGACTATGATTTGGAAGAGATGTTGATTAAAGAAATAATAGGATGTTTACAAAAATGATAGGTTGAAAATGAGAAAATGAAGAAAATAGACAGTTTTTATATGATTGATTAAAAATATATAATTTAGTTTTTGAATAAAATAGAAAGTTTAAGGTCAAAAAATGAAAATGACAGAAAAAGTGGTCTAAATTTATGATTAATAAAGAAAAGGAAAATAATATTCCAAATTTTCTTGGCAAGTTTTTGTTCCTTCCAATTTCTCAGTGATAATTTCTGGGAAATTCTTTTATTTTCTTAATTTGAGAATGGTGAGAGAGAAGAGATCGTGATTGTGTGTATTGAAGGAGAAATTGGGTGTGGGATAAGTGAGACATTATGACCATTAGATGAGATGAAAGACTATGATTGGGGAGAGAGAGAGAGAGAAATGGAGAGAGAGACAACGAGGGGTTCTAAGCCGAACTACCAGGCCGTTTTAAATTTCGAAAATTGTTGCAATTTTGCGGGCTAAATTCATTATATAAAAAAGAGGTTCACTTCATTCAAGGAACAGGACAAAAGAAAGCTTGAAGATGATATGCATGAGGAGAAAATCGCGAAGTAGAGGATAAAATCCTATTGTGAATAGTGATTTGAGTCACAAAAGCAAAAAGTGAAAAGTGGTGGAATAGTTTTTCACTCCCGCGCGCTGCGTGGCTAGCATATTGTGTGAATGTGTGGGGCTTAATAATTAAATTTTGTTGACTAACCAAGCCCAATAACATTGTTTGACTTGACTTCATTTTTATGCTACCTCTATTCCTAAATAATGTAATAGTATCTATTTGAAGTTGATAATTATCACTCCATGAGTATCTATTTGATGTGGATGAAATGTGTTAATTTCTATGAAGTTGCTTCTTTGTAAATGTGTGAAGTGATAGATTCTTCAAATAGATTAACTTTATTCATAGCAAATAAATCATATGAACACCACTATATAAAGCCAATAATATAGACAACTAGCATTAGCTACCAAACTCAAATAAGAACAATTTGATAGAGATCAATGCACTTCTCTACTCCATTGTACCATTTTCTTTTGTTTAATTTCTTCTGATTACCATCTCTCTTAGCCAGTTGTCCTCCCACTTTGCTATTGCAGGTATGTATCCTTACTTAACTCACATACTCAACAATTTTGGAAGAAATTGAAAAAGAATACTCGTTTTAAATAACCAATAATAACAATAGTGTTTGATAACGTAACATGTATATATCATGCAGAAAGCGCTGGCGTACACCCCCTAAAACCACGTTCACCACTAACATCTTGTCCGTGTAATCCATCATCTTTGGATCCCCAATCATTGAAGTGCAGATGACTTCTTCCACCACCACCGCAATAAAGGTTCCCATAATCTAGAGCATTTGTTGATGTGTGTGCACGCTTGTGTTGGGGTGGGGGGGATTTATCTTGTCATATTCCTATTTAATAAGTAGGTATTGTTTAGGGTTTTTGTGTGTATGCCACACACACACACACACACAGAGAGAGAGAGAGAGAGAGTCTGGTTTTTATTTTGTTTGTCTAATGATTCTTCCTACCTTTGCATCTCAACTAATTATTTTTGTAAGTTAAAGCTTATAAATATGGTCACATGAATGCACAAGGAGGATAGATGTTATTGTGTTGTTGTAGTATATACTCCTTCCAATTCTTATTATGATTCACGAACTACAAATTATCATAAACAAAAAAATGATAGTTGGGTTATCAAATGTATACTAAATTTGCGTGCCATGGCATTTTTCAACCCCACTCCTCATCAAATGATATGATTCCATATTTTAATTTTTAGCCTCTGTTGATGATAGTGGGAAAATTGATGTTTCGGTTGGTGCAGATATTCAGGATAAAAAATCATGTTAGGTGGTGTGTTATATAATAAAGACTAGAGAGAGTTTCATAATATGACTTTTTTCAGGGAATAATAGACCTATTAAAACTTTATTTCGATACTTTGATGAATACCACTTTTTTCTTTAATAAAAGTTGAACTTCCAAAAAAGTTTGTTACTAAATATAAGTCCACTTAGATGTTATTAATGATTGACAGTCAAAAATTCTCATATCAGACTAAACTCCCAAAATTTGACATGGCATTGTATTTATATATAATACTCCCATGAACTTTATTTAATTTAGGGCCTATTTAGATTCAGTTTTTGGAGAATAGATTTTGGGAAAATAGCTTTTTGAGAATAGCTCTTGAGTAGAATAGTTTTTCATAAAATAGTTTTTTTTTGAAATGAGAGTGTTTGGATTAAGTTTTTTGAGAATAATTTTTGAATAGAATATAACTTTTCTGAAAAATATGTATGATGATTAGCATTCCATGTTTTTATTTGAAATAAGTGCTTTTCCTAAATGTGAAATCGAAGTTTTCAACTAGAAAAGGAGAAAAATGTAGTTTTTCTCAAAATAGCTTTTGTAACCCCAAACATAGCTTTTCTTTTCAAAATAGCTTATCCAAAAAAGTAAGTGATTGGATGTCTTTGTGTAAAACCTAGGTTTTAGAGCCAAAATAGCTTTTGAAAATGTATCCAAACAGGCCTTAGTTCTATATAGCACATATAACATTTAAACTTCATGGGGTTATTGTGACAAGACTAAAAAATTAGGTGAGTATCATACAATCATTAACATAAAGGGAAAGGGACACACACACACATACACCCTTGAACATTTGTAAATGGAGCGAAACAACCATTGAACATTTTAAGAGGGTGCAAAAATGACTCTACTGTTAAATATAACCACTTTTAAAAGGAAGCATTAAAAAAATTGGTTCAAAGCAAGTTAACATTCCAGAAGTTGACATATGACCAAATTATTAATGGTCACCTATATCTATATATACATAAAAAGCGCTGGCTAGGTCCATCCCTTAGTACTATTCATGTTACTGTTATATTCACTGTTCAATTTCACATGACTCTCTCACAGAAAAACGTCCCATCCTTGCCAATTTCCCTGTTCATGTTACTGTTGATTGAACAGAGGTGTCAGTTTTTTTTTTTCTATTTTCCTTTTTCGTTTACTCACCTTCACCCTACGTACTAAGATGTGCTTCTGGATGCTTCTTCTTGCCTTCTCTTGCCTCTACCTAATCCTCACCACGCTTCACAGACTCTCACCAGCTCCGACCTCCCATCGCCATCGCCATCATCATCACCGTTTCCTCTCTCCGTCCCTCCATCAGGAAGATCGCGGACTCTCTCCATCAAACCCTCATCGTTTATTTTCTTCGAAAGTGGCTATCCATCATTCAATTCCAAGCCATGGAGGTCATTCTACAGCCTCATAGACTTTCTCGCCGTGTTTTGCTTTATGGATTTTTTTAGCTAATTAATAAATAATAAATGGCTTAGTCAGTTTTTGTGCATTTTTTATCAATGAACCCGACTGCCGCAAACCCATCACTTGACTTCTTTTGTTTTATTCTTGCTATGTTTCAGGCATCCTTGCTGTGTTCCATTCATCAGTTTTATTGTATGTTGAATTCTTTTTTGGTTAATTTGCTATATATAAATATGTTTGTGTTTAGGTATTGGTCCCATTTTCAAGACAAATGCTATTTTAATTTTCACTGTACTCTGCATAAATGAGTTTTGATTATTTTATATTTTCTATCTGATTTGTGTTATAGGTGCTTTAGCTAAGTAATATTACAGAAGGCATGATAAAATTTCTCTAGTTTTGTCTATGTTATATTAGATGCCATTCATTTTTCATATCAGATAATTTTTTTTGTTTCCCACTTTGGTGTGATCACTTTGACGTTATATTTTTATTTTCTTTAATAAAAACTTTATAAGTCATTATATTCCTTGAATCCTGTTCTGCTTTTTTAGTTAGTGGTTTCTTGGTTATTTCGCTAACAAATCAGGTGATCTATTTCCATGTTTAAATATCTATGAAGGACATGTGGACAAATTATGCGTGGTGGCCATTGGATGAGTTGGACAGATTATATGAGTTTATGGTTAGACATGTCTAGCTATGGAAAGTTGCATTTGACAGTGCTTCTCCTAAATGATTCACAACATGTGTCTTCCTACCATGGAAGCCTATTATGGCAAGTATCATACAAAATGTTTAATTCCTGATATTATCTTCCTATGTTGGCGATAGTTTGCTTCATTGATGTTGCTATCTGACTGAGACTTGATTTCAACACATTCAGGTCCTTTGTTTTACTTCTGATGCTTCATTTATTTTGCTTGCAGAGTTGTCTATTGATAGAGATAGCTTCTACTCCCTCCGTTCCTAAATATAAGATCACTTTGGTTAATTTGAGGAGATTAAAGAAGACAATAAAATTACATGATCTTCCCAAAATCGCCTCAATTACTTAACTTGAAAGGAGGAGGAGTTTCAATGAAAAGAGAGAGTATAAGGGTAGTTTGGGCAAAACTTGAGATAAAATAGGAAGTGATCTTATATTTAGGAACTTATCCACTTCCCCAAAATGATCTTATATTTAGGAACGGAGGGAGTATTATTTTACATCACTTAAAATGGTAACACTTTATGGCTTGACTACTTTTTATCGTGTATCTTTATGGACTATTTGTATGCATTATATTCTGTAGCTTGAATTTCAGCGTTGTCTCTAGTGGCTATGATAATTAGTTAACACCTTGTGTCATTTTCAGAAGTTGGATACTATATGTCTGCTTTATCATGCCACAACTTCAATTTATATCTCATTTTTTTATTCCTTCAGGTTTAATTTTGGTTCTGCAGCACCTGTCATGCTTATCAACTTCAGCTTCCACATTCCTTAAATCTTTGTTATTGGTGCGTTTCCTTCACTCCTAAGCTGATAATTTCAATTTATTTTGGTCATTTCACTTAGACATAACACATGCTTAATGGTTTGTATGAAATTAAACAATAATGTTGGCTGGTAAAGTTTCTTTTTTATCTCTACTATAAGTATAGTCTTCCTTGGATTGATGTTTTAACTTCCTTACTTTGCCATATCCCAAGGAAAAGGAAACTGATAATTTGCGATTTTGGGGAAGGGGGCACAGCTAGAAATAATGCCATTACAAATATGTGTTTTTGACTATCAGTATAGACATATTTCTTCATGTTTCCCAATTAGTAATGTTATGTCTAGCTAGAGATGAGACATGAGATAAGATAAGATGTCTAGATATCTGGGGAGAGAATTGGGGAAAGAAATATAGCTCTGGGAGTGATCTAAGTTTAATTATGTTCTCTAGTCATCTATGGGTTTGTCATCATCAAAAAGGGGGAGAATGTTAGAATCTTAAGTTTTGATGGTGACTAAGGTATGATATGGTCTAGTACTTAAAAGAACATAATCAACACTTAGGAAGGATTAGATGACATGGTTAGAATCCTAAGTTAGATCACTTGCGAATGCAAGATCACTTCCGGAAGTATTAGCACTAGCGCTCGCGGATGGAGTACACATCCCATAGGGGACGCAAGCGGAAGCAAGTGAGACACTTGGTTAGAACCCAGTCTAGATTGCTAACACTGAATCCTAAGTTAAGTTACAACCGGATGCGGATTCACTTCCGGATGAATTAAGACTAGCGCTCACGGATGAAAGACTCATCCCACAGCGGAATCACAACCGGATGCGGAATCACTTCCGGATGGACTAGGACTAGCGCTCGCGGATGAATGTCTCATCCCCCAGCGACAACAAGCACTTCACTTAGTCATAACTCAGTCTAGGAGCATTAGATGTACAAAACCCTTGAGACTAAGTTAAGATGCAACCGGATGTATATTTGCTTCCGATTGCTTAGTGACTAGCGCTGACTGTTGGAATAGGTAACACTAAGCATCAGTGAACATTAGCCACGTCTAGTAGAATTGCTTCCGATTGCTTAGTGACTAGCGCTGGCTGTTGGATTGAAGGACACTGAGCGAGAGTGAGTAAAAGTACATATAACCCTTCATCCAGTAGTAGTGCTTCCGGATGCAAAAAAGGCTCCTTAGACTAAGTGAATTCCCACTGCATGTGATTATGTGTTGTTATACTACACATCCCATAGCACGAGTAAATGACACACTAAGTCACTTAGGAAGAGTTAGACTAAAATAACGAGACTTACGCTGACTATTGGAATAGACATCCCCTAGTGTCAGTAGACAATACACTAAGTCAGAACATAGTCTAAGTAAGAATGCTTCTCATAGCAAAACAAGCTTCCCACAGCATGTATAGTTCCTACTATACTTGACTATATATATTACTCTGTTGGACTAACAAGTATGTGCAGAACTTAGTTTTACTTCCGGATGCAAATGAGCTTCCGGATGCAAATACTCTTGGCACTGGAATTCAGAGACTAACTCTTGCAGAGCAAGACTGCCGCTTCCGGATGAACAATGAACGATGCACGATGATCATCCGTCAGCAGGATTACAAGAGTCAGAAGTACATATGCTCAGAAGTCAGTATGATGTCGTCAGAGCAGAGTGGTTAGAATTGCTTTCCAGAGATAAAGCAAGTCAACCCTGCTAAGCTTTAATGGAGCGTTTAAGATGTACTTCCCAACGGTAACAAGAGGTTAACAGATATTCAAACAACATTGTTACCTACCAAGCATGAGGAGTATGAGAGATAAGGAGAACATAATCTGAAGATTCATTCAAGCTGTCAAAGCTCATACTACCCACAAGAGTCAGAGTTCATAAGAAAGCTTCTAATAGCAAGAGAGCATCCAATAGCAAAGCACTCTTATCATTCATGGACAAGTGCTTGGAAGACGAAGTTCCTCTATGTGATAGCAAGCAGAATGATAGAGTCCACGAGCTTCACTTCAGATAGTAAGAGAGCTTCCGATAGTAAGTCTCTTAGCATCCTGGACTTATGCTTGAAGAACGAAGTCCTCATCTGACAACAAGCAAGAGTCAGACCGTACAGTGTATAGATGTCAGAACGACTTTTGCCAGAACAGTGTTGTCAGAACAGTGTTGACAGAACAGCTGGTCAGAGCACCTTTTCAGATAAAGCAAAGTCAACCCTGCTGTGCATTAATGAGGACAACGTAAACAAGGCCCCAACGGCTATATTCAAACGGCCTTATTGCCTCTCCAACGGTTGGATAATCAGAGGCTGGTATAAAAGGAGATATTCTTCATTTCTGAAGGAAGAGCTTCATGAGTTTGATAAGCAAGAGAAATAGAATGAAGAAGCTCAAGCCTACTATCTGAAATATCCTTCTCATCTTCTACTCTCTGATTATAAAGTTGTAACACTCTTAGAGAAAATTAGTGGAGAGCAATCATTGTACCTAAGTGAGTAACATAATCTGTTCATTGAGTGAACCCACTTAGTTGAGCTTAAGTGTTTAGCACAATCAGTTCATAGAGTGAACATCCTATCAAACCTGTTCTAAAGCTTGTCGCTTGAAGAACAGTATTGTAATCATTGTTAAATCATTGTCTGTAAAGACTGAACCCTTCTAGGTGTGAGGGGGAGCTGTATAGGTTGCAAGTGAGCCCGCAAAACTTGCGGTTGTTAAGGTTGCAAGTGATCCCGTAAAACTTGCGGTTAGGTTTGCAGGTTAGCCGTTAGCAAAACCTGTGGGTTGTTAGGTGAACCCGTGTTCGTAAAACCTAAAGTGTAAAGGCTTCTCTTGTGCCCAGTTTAAACAAGAATAGTGGATTGGAAATCTCAGGTGTAGCCTGGGGACTGGATGTAGGTCTGGGTGACCGAACCAGGATAAATTTATGTGTGCATAAATTTACATTTAAACATTCTATTTTGTATCACATAACATACTGACTTGTGCATACCATTACTTATTATCATCATCACCCGATTCACCCCCCCCCCCTCTTGGGTGACAGCCACGCATTTCATTTGGTATCAGAGCAGGTCACTTGTTTAAAGGATCCAACGATCTCAAGTGTAAAGACCTTGGCTGATTTGGGTTAAAATGTTTTCCAAAGGCTTTGATCATACCATTCCACCTGTGTTAGAAAATATTGATTTTTGTTGGTGGAAAGCAAGAATGGAAAGTTTTATACAATCCACTAATTTGAAAATGTGGGATATTTTTGAAAATGATTTTGATTTCAAACCAAGAGGAAACTGGACTGAAAAGGAGAAAAATTTGTTTTCCTTAAACATTAGAGCAATGCAAATTTTGTACAAAGGCTTAACTGAAAATGATTTCCAGAAAATCAAACATTGCTCTAGTGCTAGAGATATTTGGAATACTCTTGATGTGATATATGCTTCTAACCCATCCCTTGAAAGCACAGCTGTCCAAAGCTCAACTCGTGCCCTTTGTAGATCATCTACTGATGAGCTTCTGGAAGCTGATATTGAGGAAGCAGGCTTCAGTGAAGAGAGTATCCATCTCTACCTAGAAGATTCAGAAAATGAGGTATCTGGATCTGAACTTGAACTCTCTGAATTGCAAGATGCATACAATGAGTTATATACCAAATATTGTAAACTTGCAAAAGAACTTCTAGGCTTGAAGGAAAAAGATAGGAAACTTGAAAAACTAATTTGTTCTTCTACATCCAAAGTTTCTGAGGTTTCTTTTAAAGAACTAGTGGTTCCGATAGCTAGCCCACTATCGGCAGGGAAAACTTCAACATGTCTTGAAAAATGTTTTGATTGTAGACACGTGTTGAAGGAAAAAGAAAAGCTTTCAAAAGAAACTGAGATTTCAAAGGAACAAAAAGCTTTTCTAAAGAAAACTAATCATGATAATGATAGAAAACCTCATTTTGATTATCATTCCATTATCTGTCAGTATTGTGGTAGATTAGGACATATTTCTCACACATGCAGTCTTAGAAGAAATTCAAATGTGAGAAATAAGTTTGTATGGATTCCTAAAGGACAAGTAAGGTCCAGTGCTAACCATGTAGGACCCAAGTACAAATGGGTACCAAAACATCCTTCTAGTGCCTTACTCGTGCAGGAAAGATCAAGAGTTCCTCTTACCCCAAAGAAGAGAACTCGTGGTGATGCAACTGCTGAAACCCCCTGGTACAATCATAAGAAGCAATGCGCAACCACCAGGAACAAAGGTTCTGTCTCAAGAATGAGCTATCACAGAGTTCCATTCAACTATCCTGAGAAGAACAAGAGAGAGTGGATTTCTCGATCAACATTGAAAAGGCCCTTGAATCCTACCTCTCAGAAGAAAGTGCTTCGAACCAAGGATAAGTATAGAAGATCTCCTTGGGTAAGCAAGGGATCACTTGCGTCGAAGCATTTGATAGTAAAATCTCCTATGCTAATGTTATATGGACTTATTGAGATTGTACATTAAGCATCCTAAGATGTGAACATTATATTCATCATAGAAGAAAGCTTAAAGAAATAAATAATGTTCATAATCTACATGTTGTCCATGACTATCTTGATCAAAAACCTTGTATATCCTTGTGCATATAGTCATGAAAGATTCACCATGCCATACACATAGCAAGTAATCTAAGTGCATGTGAATTATATATAACCTACAAACTGACCTTCAGATCCAGACTTGGATACAAAAGGAAGGAACTATCTGGTATTTTGTAGGAAAGGCAATCCGGAGGTTCAGCAAGACAAGGGTGAAGAAGACTCTGGCTAAAAAGAAGATCTCCTCCCTCGTTGAGCCATCAGACTGTGAAGAAGAGTCAACTGCTGATCCTAAGAATGCTCTGAATGAACAAGAAGGGAAAAGGGAAAGCTAGGTCAAGCCAACCTCAAGACCCCAGCAACCCTGTCTGATAAACTCAGACTTCCCAGTTTGAAGGTTGAGATCAAAATGTTTATCTCCCTCACGGATCCATTACAATAGGAGATGCATCAACATTTGAAGGATCTGTTGAATTTAGTGAGACTGTTGATCTGAAAAGCCATAGTAGAACCCCTGGAGCTTCAACAGATTCTTGTCCAGATCAATCAATCAGAGTTAGATGAGTTATGGGCTAAAATGAACAAGGAGCATGAGCAAAATCAGAGAGAGATAGGCTAAGATAGCCATCCCTCGGACTTGACCAGGATGTCACTGTTGCCCCTAGAAGGGAAATTGAAATGAAGCGGATTGCCCAAGCAGGAAGGCTCGCCCTTGGGGAAGCCATCTGATTCATGTGCCCCCAACAGTCTGCTAGCACAGAGGCAAGCTTGAGATAGCGCTCAGTGATCAACCTGCGGAGATACCCTCTGCTGAGCCTGTGTCTCCTTCTGCGCCAACACCCAATCTGATTGAAGAGCTGTGTATGAAGTATGGGTTCAAGAGGCCAGAGATGCTAGTGGTAGTGATCACCAAGTGAATTCATCCCTCTACACCAGCTCCAATCCATCCTTTTAGTCTCAGCAAGACTCAGGACTGTACCTCATCTGAACAATTAGTCAAGTCTTGATAAGCATTCGTCACACATAGATTTTGGTGCTGCTCTGAAAATAGAATCCTTGCGTTGCCAACCAAAATCAAGCGAGCTACTGCTTGATGCGAATGGAGCTATGGTGATATCATTCTTACCCTCCTCTTTACTTGAATAATCATTTGGGTAGTAAATGCATGATGGGCTTAACAGCTTTTATTTCTCTGAAACCGATATGATTTCCCTTATCTGTGATGACCTTATTTTCTGTAAAAATGATCCTATCATATCAAATTCATTTTCTGATATAATGCATACTGATTTTACAGATTCAAGAAGTCTGACACTTTGAAACTGAACTTTCTTCAAAACCTTCTGAATTTGTGCATGCTGAATCATTGTGTTCCAAGATTTCTGACATTGTTGAGAAGATTCAGAACTAGTTTCAGAATTTTGACACTAAAACTTAAAACCTTCTTCAGAGTTTTCATATGGTGTCTAAATCGTTTTACTCATATATGCTTAGCGAATCTTTTTAAGGGCGCCTCTCATGAAAGAAAATAGTTTATGCATTCACCTTGATTTTTGAAAGATCCTTTTTGAAATGCAAACTTTCAAAACAGATTCCGATCCTCTTTAAACTTACATGACAACCATACCTCATGATAGCATTCAAAAGTTATTTCTGATTTTCCATTTCATGTGGTATCTCTTGCATCAAGTTTTTCAATGCATAAGCAGCTATGGTTTCGAGAACAATACATCCCTCTTAATTACATCTTTAAGTTATCAATCTACTAATGATCTCGGTTCAAGTTTGTGGTTTAAGAATGTTGACACAGATTATTGAAGCTTGAACAATGAGAATAACCAAGAGAGAATGGCAACGAAAATGCCCCTTATCAAGATGTGTGGAATGACTATACTAAACCTGAGAAACTCTCGCCAATACACATGAGCATTTCTATCCCTTACACATTCTGTTGTGAAATTTAATGGATAGTCTCTCTCTTGTCTGACATGCATTAGAAATCTTAGGAAATGCCTTGAATTAAACTCTGCTAGATCTGTAAAACATGGCATAGTATCACAAGCATGCTATAATCTGTATTAATTTCAAGCTTGTTGATATCCTAAGAACAATGAGATCACACTGAGCATATCTAGAAGAACTTGAGCTAATATTTGGAAATTATTCTCGTAATCATATGCTAAAATTTGGTTGTTTTTGTAAACCGGATTTAGTCTTAAAATCAAACTATTCTGTGAGCATGAAGATTTCCAGTATTTCATTTTTGTGAGGATGAAGATTTTTCAAAATTTCATTGTGTTAATAATTCACATGTCTTCATGATCTAATATGAACATCCTTGAGACATATTTATTGAACTATACTTGCTTATGAAACTCTGAAAATATGCCACCTGTTTGATACTCGCTGTACTATCACATTGATATTTATCTATGAGAGTATAAATAGAGTTCATGTCTTGATAGTGAAACTATGTGAACGTGTAGACAATTTCAAATTAGTTTTCACATAATCATTGCTCATATTTTCTTAAACCAATTAGCAAGCATGATTTCTTAAAATTATTAACTTGTGCTGATTAACACAGATTGACTTGAATGTCCTGAGGATGGTCTTCAATGTTAAATCTTAAGTTCTTTCACTGACCATCAGGAAGCACTTGTTTCCTCAAGCATATGCAGGACCAATCATCAAGTTTGAGCAAGGTTGCTTTCGCAACAATCAGCGCCTTCGATAGCAGGCCAACTATTGAACCATGGGAAGAGTAGAGTGACTGCCCAGTCATGTCTGCTTGTGGTTGTAGCTCAGCTTGCCGAAGCGAATCATCAAAGCACTTGCGCTAGGGGTTTCCACTTGAGATAGCACACCTCTTGAAGATGTCAGGAAGCATGCTTATCTGCGTATGATTCAGATTCATGAGTCTAATAGAGTATGAGGATTCCTCATATGTGGTAACATCTACAACTTACCATCTCTTATATATGATGCATACATGGCATTGGTAAGGGTGTCAATTTAGGATTTTTTCTCAATCTGCATTGACTTCAAAATCATTCATTGTCTTAGAAAATCATCCCAGCTCACACATTTGTATCCTTTATATGACACGCTGGAAAGTAATTGATAACATACCTCTCTTATATGCTTCTTTTCTTGATCTTGTGATGATTAATCTTAATATAGAAGAGAAGTAGATGGACATTACTTGATAATGATCCCTTGAAAATAGAGAGTTACATGCTGTCATCGATAATAACTCTTGAGATGCTGTGATGCAATTTGTTTGGAAATTACTTTTGGCACTTTAAACTCACAAAATTCATTTGATTTGGTTTCATTTCATATGGTATCACAAATTTCACTTGGCATTCAATCATTTCATTTGATATCACAAGTTCAAACTCACATATTTCATTTGATTTCATTTGGTATCACGAATTTTAAAATCACAAATTTTCATTTGATATCATAATCATCATTTTAAACGCACCAAAATTATTTTGATATCATGTTAATCATTTCGAGAGGGTCAAAATTACTTTTGATGTCTTTTATATTTGAAAAGAATTTTCACCTTCAAAAAGAGAACTGTTTTTGTATGTTTTGATCTAGACTTAATCCTTGCAAAACATGTTCTGTTATCTTGCATAATGGTTAGGGAGAGTAAACTCACTTAGAATACTGAATCAATTTTTTTTGTCTCACACTGTTTAGCTATCCTACATAATGTTTAGGGAGAATACAATCATTTAGGATCATGAATCATTATTGTTGTCCCTTGTTAATTCTCGTACGTTGTATTGAATAGTCTAGAACAAATATTTATTAACGATACATAGGGAGAAAATATTAGGTAGAAAGCCCATTCCTAGGAGAACGATAGAAGTATCCCCATCCATAAGGCTAGCTTGCACTTGTTGAATTTTGATGAAGCCAAAAGGGGGAGAGAGATGAGACATGAGATGTTTAGAGATGAGACATGAGATGAGATATAAGATGTCTAGCTAGAGATGAGACATGAGATAAGATAAGATGTCTAGATATCTGGGGAGAGAACTGGGGAAAGAAATATAGCTCTGGGAGTGATCTAAGTTTAATTATGTTCTCTAGTCATCTATGGGTTTGTCATCATCAAAAAGGGGGAGAATGTTAGAATCTTAAGTTTTGATGGTGACTAAGGTATGATATGGTCTAGTACTTAAAAGAACATAATCAACATTAGGAAGATTAGATGACATGTTTAGAATCCTTAAGTTAGATCACTTGCGAATGCAAGAAGATCACTTCCGGAAGTATTAGCACTAGCGCTCGCGGATGGAGTACACATCCCATAGGGGACGCAAGCGGAAGCAAGTGAGACACTTGGTTAGAACCCAGTCTAGATTGCTAACACTGAATCCTAAGTTAAGTTACAACCGGATGCGGATTCACTTCGGATGAATTAAGAATAGCGCTCACGGATGAAAGACTCATCCCACAGCGGAATCACAACCGGATGCGGAATCACTTCCGGATGGACTAGGACTAGCGCTCGCGGATGAATGTCTCATCCCCCAGCGACAGCAAGCACTTCACTTAGTCATAACTCAGTCTAGGAGCATTAGATGTACAAAACCCTTGAGACTAAGTTAAGATGCAACCGGATGTATATTTGCTTCCGATTGCTTAGTGACTAGCGCTGACTGTTGGAATAGGTAACACTAAGCATCAGTGAACATTAGCCACGTCTAGTAGAATTGCTTCCGATTGCTTAGTGACTAGCGCTGGCTGTTGGATTGAAGGACACTGAGCGAGAGTGAGTAAAAGTACATATAACCCTTCATCCAGTAGTAGTGCTTCCGGATGCAAGAAAGGCTCCTTAGACTAAGTGAATTCCCACTGCATGTGATTATGTGTTGTTATACTACACATCCCATAGCACGAGTAAATGACACACTAAGTCACTTAGGAAGAGTTAGACTAAAATAACGAGACTTACGCTGACTATTGGAATAGACATCCCCTAGTGTCAGTAGACAATACACTAAGTCAGAACATAGTCTAAGTAAGAATGCTTCCCATAGCAAAACAAGCTTCCCACAACATGTATAGTTCCTACTATACTTGACTATATATATTACTCTGTTGGACTAACAAGTATGTGCAGAACTTAGTTTTACTTCCGGATGCAAATGAGCTTCCGGATGCAAATACTCTTGGCACTGGAATTCAGAGACTAACTCTTGCAGAGCAAGACTGCCGCTTCCGGATGAACAATGAACGATGCACGATGATCATCCGTCAGCAGGATTACAAGAGTCAGAAGTACATATGCTCAGAAGTCAGTATGATGTCGTCAGAGCAGAGTGGTTAGAATTGCTTTCCAGAGATAAAGCAAGTCAACCCTGCTAAGCTTTAATGGAGCGTTTAAGAAGATGTACTTCCCAACGGTAACAAGAGGTTAACAGATATTCAAACAACATTGTTACCTACCAAGCATGAGGAGTATGAGAGATAAGGAGAACATAATCTGAAGATTCATTCAAGCTGTCAAAGCTCATACTACCCACAAGAGTCAGAGTCCATAAGAAAGCTTCTAATAGCAAGAGAGCATCCAATAGCAAAGCACTCTTATCATTCATGGACAAGTGCTTGGAAGACGAAGTTCCTCTATGTGATAGCAAGCAGAATGATAGAGTCCACGAGCTTCACTTCAGATAGCAAGAGAGCTTCCGATAGTAAGTCTCTTAGCATCCTGGACTTATGCTTGAAGAACGAAGTCCTCATCTGACAACAAGCAAGAGTCAGACCGTACAGTGTATAGATGTCAGAACGACTTTTGCCAGAACAGTGTTGTCAGAACAGTGTTGACAGAACAGCTGGTCAGAGCACCTTTTCAGATAAAGCAAAGTCAACCCTGCTGTGCATTAATGAGGACAACGTAAACAAGGCCCCAACGGCTATATTCAAACGGCCTTATTGCCTCTCCAACGGTTGGATAATCAGAGGCTGGTATAAAAGGAGATATTCTTCATTTCTGAAGGAAGAGCTTCATGAGTTTGATAAGCAAGAGAAATAGAATGAAGAAGCTCAAGCCTACTATCTGAAATATCCTTCTCATCTTCTACTCTCTGATTATAAAGTTGTAACACTCTTAGAGAAAATTAGTGGAGAGCAATCATTGTACCTAAGTGAGTAACATAATCTGTTCATTGAGTGAACCCACTTAGTTGAGCTTAAGTGTTTAGCACAATCAGTTCATAGAGTGAACATCCTATCAAACCTGTTCTAAAGCTTGTCGCTTGAAGAACAGTATTGTAATCATTGTTAAATCATTGTCTGTAAAGACTGAACCCTTCTAGGTGTGAGGGGGAGCTGTATAGGTTGCAAGTGAGCCCGCAAAACTTGCGGTTGTTAAGGTTGCAAGTGATCCCGTAAAACTTGCGGTTAGGTTTGCAGGTTAGCCGTTAGCAAAACCTGTGGGTTGTTAGGTGAACCCGTGTTCGTAAAACCTAAAGTGTAAAGGCTTCTCTTGTGCCCAGTTTAAACAAGAATAGTGGATTGGAAATCTCAGGTGTAGCCTGGGGACTGGATGTAGGTCTGGGTGACCGAACCAGGATAAATTTATGTGTGCATAAATTTACATTTAAACATTCTATTTTGTATCACATAACATACTGACTTGTGCATACCATTACTTATTATCATCATCGCCGAGCACAAGCAGTCTTTCGAAAAAGAGTTTAAGTTTTTATTCCCTCACCCAATTCACCCCCCCCTCTTGGGTGACAGCCACGCATTTCAAAATACAACTTTCAAATTAACTGTGCTAAACAAAGCAACAAAGTTTTGGAAAAGAAAGATATTTTAACAATAATGTTGTTCAATCAACCACCATTGTTTATCGTTTGAGGATATGTTGTCCTGAACAAACTGATGTGAATTTGGATAGTTCGCTGTTGAGGGAGTTTTTGGTTAATCCTTTTAAGATATTGATTTGATGTCTTGCTCTTACTTTTTGTGACAGAAATAAGATAGTTTCTCAATGTAAATCTGTGTAGTCAAGATAATTTTCTATTCGTTTTTCTTTGTCTTTTCTTTTAGGTCTCGCTTGGAAAATTAGCATGTATCTCATTATTAAGGTCTCACTTTCAGTAATCTTGTGTGCCTACGGCAACTTTAAATTGCTTTTAAAAGTATGCTGCTTTCACAGCGTTCATTATTTTTGGGAATAACTTTCATTCTTGTACTATTGCTAATAACATTGAGGATGACGTTAGTTGGGGATTTGTAAAATCCTTTCTCACCCTCTCTCTCTCTCTCTCTCTCTCTCTCTCTCTCTCTCTCTATATATATATATATATATATAATCTTTGAAAGGTTATTTTTATACAAAACAAGTTATCGGGTGCCTTTCAAACGCAATTATTTATGTATAAAAGATTTTTATACATTATATATACTATTATCCTGTCTGGTGGTGGCCATTGATCTGGAATGGCGTGCAATGTATATAGGGATAGTGTTGGGTAGTGGTTTGAGAGATTATGAGGATAGAAAAGGGAGAGTTATGTTGTGAAAAACTTGACATATTGCAGGAATTTCGGTAGTGCATGATAATGACATGGATATTGTGATATTGAATGAAATTGTGGTTGAGAAGATAAATATGGTGGATGAGATAGATAGAGATATGGTGAGCATTGCATGAAACTGATTTTTATATGTACCATCGCGCGATGATAACTGCAGATAGGTCAATCGACAGTTATTTGTACTGATCATTTTCAGATTGATTAGACCGAAGATCATAGGTCGACTTCTTGAGAGAAAGTGACCTACGGTTGTTTTGGCATTTGAGAGCCGAACCGTCCTCGGTGACCTACGGTTGTTTTGGCATTTGAGAGCCCAACCGTTCCCGTTATGCAATGGAAACAGAATTGGGGTTCCCTATCTGGGGATTGCCAGAGAGGAATATTTTGCCCCCTCATATAGAGAGGGGCACAGTGTCAAATCATATAATGAAGATTAGATGCTTGATTGCCCCGTGATGGCACAATGCATCTATAGGTGAGTGTGGGAATTTTTGGTGGTAGTAGCATTAGATTGGAGACTGAGGAGATGACATTTAGTAAATGTGGAATTGACTGATGGTTTGTGTGATATATGGAAAGTAGAGATGATGAATTGAGTTGATTTAGATGTGGCGGAGGGAATGGAGCGATGAATGGAAGAAAAGTTGACACATAATTATATATATTACTGATTTTAAAATGTGATACCCTTTAAACGCCCTGACTACCGCACATCTCACTGATATAGTGAGTTAAGCAGTGATTACTGAGACAAATTGTCTCATCCCACGATTACTGACATTTTTGCAGGTATTCATGCACAGACGCAAGCATCAGGAAAGGGAATTAGGTTGTAGAGGTTATTTAATTTGTGTAGAAATGTATATTGCCAATTTATAGGGCTGCATTTGCTTCCGCATGTTTTCTGATGAAAATGAAAAATAGATTCAGTGATGTTTATTATGGATTGTAATATAAGCATAGTACTTTTCTAACTATGATAGGTTTGTAATAATATGATAGGTCTTTTCTATCATAGTTAGATAATGAATAATGATTGATATTAGTTGCTTCTTTTCTAACCATGTTAGAAGGACCTTTTCTAACATTGTTAGTTATTAATTATCCATGATAGTGTTCAGGTGGTATTAGGAAATTCTTTTCTATCATGGATAGTATTTAACCATTAGTAAATTCTTTTTCTAACTATGATAGACATTGTTATTATGGAAATCCTTTCTTTTATCATAGTTAGTAAAGAGATAATTGAATTAAAAGGAATAACTTAGGTTAATTAGGGAATTAGTAACAGAATGTTACATTGACAATCCTTTTTGAGATTTACTTGCTTAAAGTTGATTTAAGATCAAGAGCGATAATTAAATCCTTTAAATATGATCATTTAAACATGATTTATGGTTGTTATATGGTAAGAAAAGTTCAAATATAATGTTTAATGTTTTATGATCATTTAAACTGCTTCTTCCCCATGTTCATTGATTGTCCTTTCTATTCACCTTCTCCGCAAGAGCAGAGAAATTTGCAGAGGACCTTTCCACAAACCAATTCATCCAATCTTTGGTAAATTTCTGTCCCAGGTGCATATTTATTCTCTATTCTTCCGATCTTGCCCAAATTTCAACTTTTTCCATCACCCATTTCCAAAGATTGAATTTTTCCTATGACCCATTTCTGAAAATGAATTCGAACCATGGCAAATCGAACCAGCAAAAATTGATTATATTACACTGCAACATGAATCATGAACTTGATTAAAAATGGTGAAGGGAAAGATACAAAATCCATTGAAAACACAAAGCACAAGAGAAAGGAGAAATCTGTTGCTGAAGGGAAGGAAACGAAAATCTCTGGAAACGGCCTAAAATGAATTCAGAAACAGATGGCCGACTGATTGGGGAGAAGCAGTTGTGTTTACCGATGAAAAGGGATGCAGTGAGAAGATGGTGAAATTCTAATTTTATTTAAGAGAAGTTTTTAATTTAATATTATGTCACATCAGCAGGATGATTAGGATTCATTTTAATTGATGTGTCATGTTTTTAGTGGTCCGACCACAAATGAGGTGGTGCACCAGGTTCACCTAAGAATTTCTCAATATTATCCTTTTATCTGAATCCGTTAAATTACTAATTTTTATTTCGTTTGTATTCAATTTAAAATTCCAAAATTCTTGGAATAATATCTTTTAATCTATTCTATTATTATATATATATAATCTCAACAATCCTAATGGTAGTACTTGGCAGTTGACATAATATGATTGGACCACATGAATACCTAAGTATTTTAAGTTAAAAAAATGATTTAAACAGAAATATTATTGGAAAAAACTTACATCAAGTTACTTTCTCTAGGTTCTCAAGTTCTTTTAATATAGGAGTGACATGTGTCCTTTTATAACAAATTGGTTGTAATAAAAGGACACGTGTCACTCCTATATTAAAAGAACTTGAGAACCTGGAGAAAGTAACTTGACCTAAGTAAGGTCCAATATTATCCTCTTTATATGAATTTCTTGAATTATTAATATTTATTTTGTTTGTATTCAATTATAATAATATAATAATAACAACATAAACCTTATCCCACTAAAGTGGGGTCGGCTACATGGATCACACGACATCATTTTGCTCTATCTCTAATCATTCCTGAAGATAAACCTTTCATTAACATATCACTTTGAATAACTTCAAGAGTTCTCTTTGGTCTTTCTCTATTTCTTATATACGGCTCCCGTACCATCTGCTCCACTATTCTTACTGGCTTATCTAATTCTCTTCTTTAAAGGGAAAATTAATTTGAGGTCCCCCACAAGGGACTTAGTACTAGAAAAGTCCCAAAAGTTGAAATAATTAATGTAGGGTCCCAAGAGACCTCACTTTAATATACTTGAAAATTGAAAAGACACTTTTGCCCAACAAGTTGTCACATCTGCCCATTCAGTTGTCAAGTTATGCTCATTGTGTTGTCACGGCTGCCCATTAAGTTGTCAAGTTTTTCCCATTAACTTAAGAGTTTGGGCAATTAACTAGCACATGCCCAACAAGTTGTCACATTTGCTCATTCAGTTGTCACGTTATGCCCATCGAGTTGTCACGGCTGCCCATTAAGTTGTCAGGGGCAAAAGTGTCTTTTCAATTTTCAAATATATTAAAGTGAGGTCCCTTGGGACGCTACATTAATTATTTCAACTTTTGGAACTTTTCTAGTATTAAGTCCCTTGTGGGGGACCTCAAATTAATTTTCCCTTCTTTAAACATGTCCATACCACATTAAATGATAATAACAAACGTAAACCTTATCCCATTTAAATGGAGTCAGTTACATGGCTCACACGACGTCATTTTGCTCGGTCTCTAGTCATTCGTGTAGATAAACATTTCACTAACATATCTCTTTAAATAACTTCATCAAAAGTTGTCTTTGGTCTCCCTCTATTTCTTATATACGACTCCCTTACCATCTGCTCCGCTATTCTTACTGGCTTATCTAATTCTCTTCTTTGGACATGTCCATACCATCTTAAACGATATTCTCTCATTTTCTCTGAAACTGTTGCTACCCCAACTCTTTCACGAATATGATCATTACCAATCATATCTTTTAGTGTATACCCACTCATCCATCTCAACATTTTCATCTCTATCACATCCATCTTATGTTCTTGTTGTATTTTAATTGCCCAGCATTCACTACCATATGATAATGTCAGTCTAATAGCTGTTCGATAGAATTCTCCTTTTACTCTATCTTGAATCATACGATCACAAATAACCCCAGAAGCTTTTCTCCATTTGCACCAATCAGCCTGAATTCGATTATTGACATCTCCATCTACCTCACAATCTTTTTGTATATTTGATCCTAAATATTTAAACTTATCCACCTATTGTATAACATTACCACAGATTACCCCATTTACATGCGCTTATTTTGGCCTCTACATACGCTTATAAAGCGCATGTAGAGGGGGACGCTGGTAAAGGCTCTACATGCGCTTTTTAAAAGCGTATGTAGAGGGGGGCTCTACATGCGCTTTAAGCGCATGTAGAGGTGCCTATACATGCGCTTAAAGCGCATGTAAAGGTACCTACCTCTACATGCGATTTAAGCGCATGTACAGCTATATATATTTTTTTAATATATATTCTTTTACATTTGCCACCTGTATACACGTAATTCTTTGAACCAAACTTCAAAGAACAACATACATCCCAAAATCAAAGCAAACCGCCCAAAACATTCAACAATCACACAAACACTCCACATTCTAAGCATAATTTGAATGTGCCAACTTGCTCAACCCTCCAATTTTAATAAAACTTTCAGACCATAGATTACAACCATAAAACAACTCAAACACATTTAGAATAGAATAGAGAGAACACAGAATCCATATCCAAAACAGCTCAATAGGTTAATTACATTTCAATACTTATTGGATCAACCCACTATAAAATTTCAAAACAATCAATCTTTCTTAATAATACTTCACATACATAGTTTTTATGCCCAACTTGGCCAAAGCAACAAGGAAAAGAAAAGAAAGGAAAGTCCATTCCATCTTCTTCAAGAAAATCACTTCTCATGAACTAAATTCTTGCACAAGCCATCTCAAAACCATCCTAAGTATACTTTGAGTATTTTAATTCTAGTCACTATATATATATACTCTCCCAATTAAATCAAATAGCGAGATAAGGCAACCACATAAAACCTCAAAGATCAACAAATTTAGCAAGATTCAAACATGCAAGCATAAACACAACATTAATTATTCCTCATGAACCAGTACTACAAAATTTAAACAAAAGGAATAATAAGCAAACTAAAACCAAACAGACACATTATTTAGCATTTCATGAGTCCCCTTCCAACTCACAATTTAAACTGCAAAGTGAATTTATATTGAACTTTTAATTACATTAAACCCTAAGTATACAAAATCTGAACTTCCCAAAAGAAATCCCAGAACACATCCAAAAATCATTCCAAATCCACTGCAAGAAAAACAATGAGGCAAAAGAACTTTACTTTAATCCCAAACTATGCAAGGTATGTTTCGAAATCACTCTTGTCCTTTCTTTATTATAATTCCACTCAACCACTACAACCAAAATGACATCTACTAACATTATTAAATTCATTAGCTACATTAAACCTCACATCAATCCTTAAAATTTTTGTATTATATATGCCTTAAAGCTTGAAGCTTCCAAAATGTCTCAAATACTTTCATGTCCATCTTCCAAGAACCTAAACTATCAGGATGTTATATAGGGCCTAAGGACAAGTAGTCACAACTAATTTGTTCTTAGATCCCAAATTCGACAAACCTTAGAAATTATCCTTTGAAAATCATATTAAGCATAAACATATACCTTCTCTATTTGAAATTGGGATTTTAGAACGCCCAACAACCACAAAATATAACATGAAGCACTTTATCCAGCAACAACATACCACCTAAAACCTTACAAACATAATCTCATAAAGAATAGTTTACTCCAACCAGTCATAACAACTTAATAGCACAATCTGAATATGAAAGAAATCATAAACCCAACCAATCAATTCGATTCACTCAGGACATCAGAGAAAGGAACCGAATTCCATGAGCCACACAAAGGCAAAACCATCAGACATGCACTACAATGACCCATATTTAATAAAGTTTACATCTTGATTAGTTTTAAGTGGATTATTGAACCCCAATCCTTAACCCAAACTCGGCCTCTCATAAGAAATAGCACAAAGTGTCAGCAAAAGAAGTCAGAACAGGTAGCAAACACTCACAGGAGCTTGCATCCGGTGTTCCATGTCCGTTTCAAGCTTGTCACCGCCAGAATCGAAAGGAAACGAGATGGAGGAGTGAGGAACAGCAAAAACAGAGAAAGAAGGATGAGAGATCAACTGGAAAAAGGTAACAAACAATTGAAGAACACAAGAAATGACGAAGCCTACCTAATTTCTCGCCGTTGCCGGAAGATGGCCAGAAATCGCCATGACAAGCTGTTGAAGCTTGAAGAAAAACGAAGGAATAAAGGGAACATAAGATACATCCACAAAGGGTTCTGAGCCTCGCGTGGCCCGCCAAGCCGCCGCCGTCGATAGCCACCACTACGGCCGCCGTTCGTCGCCGGGAAGAAGGAGGAACGAAGAAGAAGGCGGAGGGAAGAGGGAGTGACAGATTTGATGATGATGAAGGTGAAGGGGGGCGGCTAGGGTTATGGAGAGTGAAGGGGTGAGAATATATATATATATATATTAGGGAAAATTACAGTTAGCTACCCTAATGTTCATTCTTAATTATATTTTTAACCCAAAAGTTTGTATATATTGTTTTACCCCTCTCTTTCTATCATACTATTTTCTAGATTTCAAAAATACTTGTTCATGAAAGTTTATAGATCCAATTAATCCTTTTAACTATATTTCTTCAAATTCTAACTAACTAAGATTTAATATTTATAAATTGCCCAGAATATCCTAAAATTTCTCCTTAAAACTCTAAATTTTCCTAAATGAAACATTAATAATTTTTCATTATCCTTTATCAAAGTTTGGGATGTTACAGTGGGGGCGGTGGAGATTTGGAGAAAGAGGATTGAGAATGAGGATTAGGGTTTTTGTTTTTTAGTAAGGGAGGGAACTCATTCAGAATGCTACTACATACTCTGAGCGCGCTATAGAGTGAAGAGACAAAGGGAGGGAACTCATAAGAAAAAGGCGCGGGAAATTTATAAATTATATCCAATACATGCGCTTAAAGCGCATGTACAAGGACCAATAATTAGTTTTTAATAAAACAATTACATATTAAGGAACTTAAACTAAAGTTTTGTTCTACATATATATATATATATATATATATATATATATATATATATATATATATATATATATATATATATATATATATAGTTCAAATAAAAATAATAATAAAGTCTCACAATTGTGACATTATTATTTCAGTCTAAATATTATTTTAAATCACAGCGCCAAGATTACTCAGGGAAATAAAATAATGAGTTATATTATGTTTTAAAACTTACGTATGTATATGAATCAAATAATGAGTTATATTAAGTTTTTCATCATTAAATAAATTGAATGAATCAACTTATGTACATGCAGCATTTCCACATACAAAAGTGGTAATGGAGCTTTGAAATACTAAGTACACAAGCACGAACACCTTATGAGGTCTGAGGAGGATCTCTTATGCATGACTCCATGTTTTGCACTTCAGTAGTGCCTTTACATGCGCTTAAAGCGCATGTAAAGGGTGTTTCAACATTTTCATAGCACCCAAAAGTTGTAATGGAGCTTTGAAACACTAAGTCCACAAGCAGGAACACCTTATGAGGTTTGAGGAGGATCTCTTATGAGGTTTGAGAGTGTTTGGATTAAGTTTTTTGAGAATAATTTTTGAATAGAATATAACTTTTCTGAAAAATATGTATGATGATTAGCATTCCATGTTTTTATTTGAAATAAGTGCTTTTCCTAAATGTGAAATCGAAGTTTTCAACTAGAAAAGGAGAAAAATGTAGTTTTTCTCAAAATAGCTTTTGTAACCCCAAATCATAGCTTTTCTTTTCAAAATAGCTTATCCAAAAAAGTAAGTGATTGGATGTCTTTGTGTAAAACCTAGGTTTTAGAGCCAAAATAGCTTTTGAAAATGTATCCAAACAGGCCTTAATTCTATATAGCACATATAACATTTAAACTTCATGGGGTTATTGTGACAAGACTAAAAAATTAGGTGAGTATCATACAATCATTAACATAAAGGGAAAGGGACACACACACACATACACCCTTGAACATTTGTAAATGGAGCGAAACAACCATTGAACATTTTGAGAGGGTGCAAAAATGACTCTACTGTTAAATATAACCACTTTTAAAAGGAAGCATTAAAAAAATTGGTTCAAAGCAAGTTAACATTCCAGATGTTGACATATGACCAAATTATTAATGGTCACCTATATCTATATATACACATAAAAACGCTGGCTAGGTCCATCCCTTAGTACTATTCATGTTACTGTTATATTCACTGTTCAATTTCACATAACTCTCTCACAGAAAAAACGTCCCATCCTTGCCAATTTCCCTGTTCATGTTACTGTTGATTGAACAGAGGTGTCAGTTTTTTTTTTCTATTTTCCTTTTTCGTTTACTCACCTTCACCCTATGTACTAAGATGTGCTTCTGGATGCTTCTTCTTGCCTTCTCTTGCCTCTACCTAATCCTCACCACACTTCACAGACTCTCACCGGCTCCGACCTCCCATCGCCATCGCCATCATCATCACCGTTTCCTCTCTTCGTCCCTCCATCAGGAAGATCGCGGACTCTCTCCATCAAACCCTCATCGTTTATTTTCTTCGAAAGTGGCTATCCATCATTCAATTCCAAGCCATGGAGGTCATTCTACAGCCTCATAGACTTTCTCGCCGTGTTTTGCTTTTTGGATTTTTTTAGCTAATTAATAAATAATAAATGGCTTAGTCAGTTTTTGTGCATTTTTTATCAATGAACCCGACTGCCGCAAACCCATCACTTGACTTCTTTTGTTTTATTCTTGCTATGTTTCAGGCATCCTTGCTGTGTTCCATTCATCAGTTTTATTGTATGTTGAATTCTTTTTTGGTTAATTTGCTATATATAAATATGTTTGTGTTTAGGTATTGGTCCCATTTTCAAGACAAATGCTATTTTAATTTTCACTGTACTCTGCATAAATGAGCTTTGATTATTTTATATTTTCTATCTGATTTGTGTTATAGGTGCTTTAGCTAAGTAATATTACAGAAGGCATGATAAAATTTCTCTAGTTTTGTCTATGTTATATTAGACTCCATTCATTTTTCATATCAGATAATTTTTTTGTTTCCCACTTTGGTGTGATCACTTTGACGTTATATTTTTATTTTCTTTAATAAAAACTTTATAAGTCATTATATTCCTTGAATCTTGTTCTGCTTTTTTAGTTAGTGGTTTCTTGGTTATTTCGCTAACAAATCAGGTGATCTATTTCCATGTTTAAATATCTATGAAGGACATGTGGACAAATTATGCGTGGTGGCCATTGGATGAGTTGGACAGATTATATGAGTTTATGGTTAGACATGTCTAGCTATGGAAAGTTGCATTTGACAGTGCTTCTCCTAAATGATTCACAACATGTGTCTTCCTACCATGGAAGCCTATTATGGCAAGTATCATACAAAATGTTTAATTCCTGATATTATCTTCCTATGTTGGCGATAGTTTGCTTCATTGATGTTGCTATCTGACTGAGACTTGATTTCAACACATTCAGGTCCTTTGTTTTACTTCTAATGCTTCATTTCTTTTGCTTGCAGAGTTGTCTAAATATAAGATCACTTTGGTTAATTTGATATAGCTTCTACTCCCTCTGTTCCTAAATATAAGATCACTTTGGTTAATTTGAGGAGATTAAGGAAGACAATAAAATTACATGATCTTTCCAAAATCCCCTCAATTAACTTGAAAGGAGGAGGAGTTTCAATGAAAAGAGAGAGTATAAGGGTAGTTTGGGCAAAACTTGAGATAAAATAGGAAGTGATCTTATATTTAGGAACTTATCTACTTCCCCAAAGTGATCTTATATTTAGGAACGGAGGGAGTATTATTTTACATCACTTGGAATGGTAACACTTTATGGCTTGACTACTTTTTATCGTGTATCTTTATGGACTATTTGTATGCATTATATTCTGTAGCTTGAATTTCAGCGTTGTCTCTAGTGGCTATGATAATTAGTTAAACCTTGTGTCATTTTCAGAAGTTGGATACTATATGTCTGCTTTATCATGCTCATTTTTTATTCCTTCAGGTTTAATTTTGGTTCTGCAGCACCTGTCATGCTTATCAACTTCAGCTTCCACATTCCTTAAATCTTTGTTATTGGTGCGTTTCCTTCACTCCTAAGCTGATAATTCCAGTTCATTTTGGTCATTTCACTTAGACATAACACATGCTTAATGGTTTGTATGAAACTAATCAATAATGTTGGCAGGTAAAGTTTCTTTTCATCTCTACTATAAGTATAGTCTTCCTTGGATTGATGTTTTAACTTCCTTACTTTGCCATATCCCAAGGAAAAGAAACCGATAATTTGCTATTTTGGGGAGGGGGCACAGCTAGAAATAATGCCATTACAAATATGTGTTTTTGACTATCAGTATAGACATATTTCTTCATGTTTCCCAATTAGTAATGTTATGTTTGTTTTTTGGAAATATTTACTCATGAGTGAACTGAACTTTGAGTACTGCAGACAAAAATACAACTTTCAAATTAACTGTGCTAAACAAAGCAACAAAGTTTTGAAAAGAAAGATATTTTAACAATAATGTTGTTCAATCAACCACCATTGTTTATCGTTTGAGGATATGTTGTCCTGAACAAACTGATGTGAATTTGGATAGTTCGCTGTTGAGGGAGTTTTTGGTTAATCCTTTTAAGATATTGATTTGATGTCTTGCTCTTACTTTTTGTGACAGAAATAAGATAGTTTCTCAACGTAAATCTGTGTAGTCAAGATAATTTTCTATTCGTTTTTCTTTGTCTTTTCTTTTAGGTCTCGCTTGGAATTAGCATGTATCTCATTATTAAGGTCTCACTTTCAGTAATCTTGTGTGCCTACGGCAACTTTAGAGTGTGTTTGGTTGTGTGAAAGAAAGTAAAGAATTAGAAAGGGAAAGAGTAAGAGATGGAAAGTAGGGGTAATGATGAGAGAGTAAAGTTTGTGGGCCCCATGATAATTGTGAGATGGAGAGAGAACTTGTGGGCCCCGACATATATGTAAATGATCATATTACCCCATAGCTTTTCAATTATTTACACCCACTTTCTTTCATTTCTTGCCACCAAACAAGCCATTAAATTGCTTTTAAAAGTATGCTGCTTTCACAGCGTTCATTATTTTTGGGAATAACTTTCATTCTTGTACTATTGCTAATAACATTGAGGGTGACGTTAGTTGGGGATTTTGTAAAATCCTTTCTCACCCTCTATATATATATATATGTATATATTATATATATATATATATATATTATATATATATATATATAATATATAATATATATATATATATATATATATATATATATATGTATATGAAAGATTATTTTTAATACAAAACAGGCTATCGGGTGTCTTTCAAACGCGATTATTTTGTATAAAAGATTTTTATACATTATATATACTATTATCCTGTCTGGTGGTGGCCATTGATCTGGAATGGCGTGCAATGTATATAGGGATAGTGTTGGGTAATGGTTTGAGAGATTATGAGGATAGAAAAGGGAGAGTTATGTTGTGAAAAACTTGACATATTGCAGGAATTTCGGGAGTGCGTGATAATGACATGGATATTGTGATATTGAATGAAATTTTGGTTGAGAAGATAAATATGGTGGATGAGATAGATAGAGATATGGTGAGCATTGCATGGCACTGATTTTTATATGTACCATCGCGCGATGATAACTGCAGATAGGTCAATCGACAGTTATTTGTACTGATCATTTTCGGATTGATTAGACCGGGATCATAGGTCGACTTCTTGAGAGAAAGTGACCTACGGTTGTTTTGGCATTTGAGAGCCGAACCGTCCCCGGTGACCTACGGTTGTTTTGGCATTTGAGAGCCCAACCGTTTCCGTTCTGCAATGGAAACATAATTGGGGTTTCCTCTCTGGGGATTGCCAGAGAGGGAAATTTGCCCCCTTATATAGAGAGGGGCACAGTGTCAAATCATATAGTGAAGATTAGATGTTTGATTGCCCCGTGATAGCACAATGCATCTATAGGTGAGTGTGAGAATTTTTGGTGGTAGTAGCATTAGATTAGAGACTGAGGAGATGACATTTAGTAAATGTGGAATTGACTGATTAGGTGAGTGATATATGGAAAGTAGAGATGATGAATTTGAGTTGATTTAGATGTGGCGGAGGGAATGAAGCGATGAATGGAAGAAAAGTTGACACGTACTTATATATATTACTAATTTTAAAATGTGGTACCCTTTAAACGCTCTCACTACCGCACATCTCACTGTTATAGTGAGTTAAGCGGTGATTACTGGGACAAATTGTCTCATCCCACGATTACTGACATCTTTGCAGGTATTCATGCACAGACGCAAGCATCAGGAAAGGGAATTAGGTTGTAGAGGTTATTTAATTTGTGTAGAAATGTATATTGCCAATTTATAGGGCTGCATTCGCTTCCGCATGTTTTCTGATGAAAATGAAAATAGATTCAGTGATGTTTATTATGGATTGTAATATAAGCATAGTACTTTTCTAAGTATGATAGATTTGTAATAATATGATAGGTCTTTTCTATCATTGATATTAGTTGCTTCTTTTCTAACCATGTTAGGTGGACCTTTTCTAACATGGTTAGTTATTAATTATCCATGATAGTGTTCAGGTGGTATTAGGAAATTTTTTTCTATCATTGATAGTATTTATCCATTAGTAAATTCTTTTTCTAACTATGATAGACATTGTTATTATGGAAATCCTTTTTTTATCATAGTTAGTAAAGAGATAATTGAATTAAAAGGAATAACTTAGGTTAATTAGGGAATTAGTAACAGAATGTTACATTGACAATCCTACTTGAGATTTTACTTGCTTAAAGTTGATTTAAGTTCAAGAGCGATAATTAAATCCTTTAAATATGATCTTTTAAACATGATTTATGGTTGTTATATGGTAAGAAAAGTTCAAATATAATGTTTTAGGTTTTGATGGGTTAGATTTCAGTTTTTGGTTAAGTTGCCTTATTTTGGGCGTAGACCAGCACCCTTTAATGCGATTGAGGATATTAAAGGTTACGGGTAAACTTTTTTATTAAGTAAAATATAGGTTTTTGAGTTAAGTTTGAGGTTTATCTTAACCCCAATAGGTTAATTATATATATAGGTGAATCACTAGGATTAAGGTGCAAAAGGATGAATAAATTATCCCTAATTGTGTTAATAGGCTGGGTGGTGTTTACTAATGGCCCTAAATGGTTCAATTGGTTGAGGAAATTGTGGGATTGCCTTTGAATGGTTAAAGTTAGGAAATCAAAGTGGATTTTGGTTTTGGGATATAATATGAAGGCATTTAGTTATACTTGAATGTTATTGAATGAGAGTTTTGATTCATGGGATTATGGAAGGATTTGATTAGATATTAGAAATTGTATGCTAAAAGAAATATAATCTATGTTTCGTGAGGTAACATTGACTATAAATCAATTGGTTGCTTACATGTCAAAGCTCTAGGTGGTTTGAAATTGTTATGTTAGTCTTATGTTATATTTTGATTTTTGGAATGCACTCAAGGTGTGTGAAAAAAATGTCTAAAAGAAGGACTTGTTTGAAAGGTTAGGGATTTTGATGTTTCAGGTTCATGAATCAATTAAATTAGTTTTGTACAGGAATCAGCTTGTTATGAAAGAATTTAGGTTACTAAAAGGATTTGAATGAGACTTGGGATCAAAGGGTTTTTGGGCATTGTTCATTTCGTTTGGATGTGGATGTTGATTTCCATTAATGAATCTGATTGGAGATTTTGGTACTGATATGTCATTGTTCTGTTTATGCATTGAAATTCAGCTTTGAAGATAATAAAATGGAGTGTTGATATATGTTAGATCATGGATAATTGAACAGAGCTAGAAAATTTTCATGGGTGTGAAAGGAAAGGAAGGTAAATAATTTTGTTTATTTTGATTTGTGAATGAATGAAAGTGGTTGCTGCAAAAGAGGCATTTCTCTTGCTGATTTTGAAAATTTTAAGAATTGGTTAATTGGAGTCAAGCTTTATTATTATTTTTCATGGCAAGTGTGAGCATATGTGCATATGTGCATTTATAAATTTTTCTGCAGTTTTATTGTTTCAGCTGGATATAGTTTGGAAAAAATTAAGGAAGGTGATTTATGAAGTGAGATTAGGTGTTTTGATGTTTGTATGTTGAATTTGGAATAAAGGAAATGAATTCTCTTTCTTTCTCCTTAGTATGGCCGAATGTAGAATGAGATGTGAGTGCAATGTTTATGACCTTAAGCTAAATAGGACATGGATATCTTGATTTTCTTTTGAGGGAATTGGTGAAGTTGTGATGTGATTACTAAGTTATAAATTGCTAAGTTTTGAAGTTTACTAGAAAGTAGTGGTTCTCACTTTAGTTTTAGTTTGGATTTATCCTTGTGATCGATAGAGTGTGTTAATTTTTAATTTTAGATGATGCTGATGTTAAAATTGAACTTGAAGGAAATACATGAATTATTGTTTGTGGATTTGAAGTTGTGAATTACTTGTTTGTTAATGCTTAAGTAGCAAATTTGGAATTGGAAAGGATTGTGACAGATGCATAGATTTCTTTTGGCATGGGTGGTGGGATATGGGTTTGCCAATCAATTTATATTTTCTTTATTGTATGACTAAAGAATTTATTTTATTCTTTTATCCCCACTTATATTTGTTTAAAGTATATTTTATACTTATGCATAATGATTTGAAAATTTTAGAGATATTTTTGTGGAATTTCATGCTGGGGTATTTTATTATAAACCATTTGACAAGGAGTTATTGTTTTCCTAGAACATTTGTTATTGGTTTTGGTATATTGGCATCTAGCATGCTTCAAAACATTCTGAAGTCTTAAGGACGATGAGATTTCATATCTGATTTCAAATTGATTTATTTATTACAATATAAACTTTTATTAGAGGAACTAGACACAGCGCATGTTTCGTGGCTTGCCACGCCTGTTTCATGGTTTTACCACGCCTGTTTTCGTGACTTCGTGTCACGCCTGGTTATATTACCATCGTGGATTGTGTGTCCACGCCTGTTTTTGTGACTTCGTGTCATGCCTGATTATTTTACCCTTGTGGACTGTGTGTCCACGCCTGTTTTCGTGACTTCATGTCACGCCTGGTTATTTTACCCTCGTGGACTGTGTGTCCACGCCTGTTGTAACATCCCAAATTTTAAATTAGAGATAATAAATAATTTATTTAGGTCTTGAGGTTTAATTTAGGAAATTTTAGAGTTTTAGTAAGGAATTTTAAGATATTATGGGCAATTCATGAATATTAAATCTTATTTAGTTTGAAATTTAAAGAAATATAGTTAAAAGAATTAATTAGGGATAGAAACTTCCATGGAAAGTAAATTGGAATCTAGACCATATTATGGTGAAAAGAAAGAGATACAGTAATATATACAAACTTTTGTGATAGAAATACGATTAAGATAAATGTATGGGGTAGTCAATTAGAATTTTCCCTAAACACCACACCACACAAACACATATATACACACACACGCCAAACAAACCCTAATCCTCTTCTTCCTCCCTAACCCGTCGCCCCCTCTCTTTACTCTTCCTCACCTCTGTCCTCCTTCTGCGAATTCCGGCGGCCAAAGCGCGGCGGCGCCAACCCCTCCCACAAGCCCATCATCTTCTTCCTCTTCTTTCCTTCCTCCTCACCGAAACCCACCTCCTATCTCACTCCCTCGCGCCTTCTCTCCTCTGTTTCTTCTTCATTCTCCGGCGAAATAACGGCGAACGACGGTGACAGCGACGGTGGGGATGGTGAGTTCGCCACCTTTTTTATTCTTTAGGCTATTCACTTTTCTCACTTTATTTTCTTATAGTTTCCTCTTCATCTGTTGAAAAACTCGGCCAACCACCTTGAGAGACTGAGTTCCGGCAGTACCGGCGGCGGTCGGCGGTGGCGAGCTCTTACCAGATCGGTGGGAATGTAGAGCAAACTTGGGTGAGCTTTACTTTTGATTTCCCATTCATTTTCCTTTGATTTTTGGGCGAGTCAAGAGAGGATTCAATTTTATTTCTTGGGCTTGGTGTGTTCAATCAGTAAAAGCTGAAACTTTAGCTTATGTTCTTGTTGTTTTGAATGAGAGATTGAACCTTGAAGAGAAGTTTGTGGCAGTTTATGAAAACCATAAATTTTTGGGGCAACCCTTGCTTTTTCCGTTTGTTATTGCTTGGTTTGATTTATAATGAAATACATACTTGTATGGTGGGTTGAAAGGTGGTTGATGCTGGTCTATTTAATATCTTTTTGTGTGTGAACTGAAAATAAGTGATAGTTGGATGTTTTATTGTGGATTTTGGTAAGTTAAATGAGAGAGAATTCGAAATGACTTAGGTTGTTGGGGTTTAGGAAATTTTAAATCTATAGAATGTAGCATGGGTTTTGTTTAGAAGGTTTTGAAGTTGATTTGTCTAGTTGCAATTCTTGCCTTAAAGGGAATCAAAATCTGTTTTGTCTCTTATTTGATTTCTAAATGCGGATGCTTGTAATAGATGAATGAAATGATATTTGAATATAAGTTAAAGATGGTTTGTGTTGGATTTTGAATTAGAGAAAGAAAAATATGCTATATGAGGTCATTTAGAGTAGTATGGTTGGTGAAAGCTCTTGAATCACATTTTGAATTGGAAAGTGTGATGTAATAGGGTTTTGATTGAGATAAATGAGATATGAAGATGCAATTCATGTGTGGTTACTTAAGTGTATGGCTTAAAAAAATGGAGTATGCAAATGGGTTATAATTTAGACTCTTTTATCTATTTGGCTGCTTAGTTTTCCTTGTTTTATAAGAGGGATAAACGTGTTTTAAAGCATGAATAGAGAATGAGGAAATACAAGATAGCTAGTTAGGAAACGTATGATGATTGCCTTAGTATTTATCTACAATGATGATGTTGTGAAATTGCATAGGAATTGGCAATGAATGGAGTGAATTGAGATTTAGATAATCAAGGATTAATATGGCAGGATCAAATGAAGTAGTGATGTTTTGGGAATTTTCGTAACCTTGAAGTTTGGACTGATTTAAGAGCATAATATATTTCTTTTATATTTTTGATTTAGATCTTGTTGGGCATACTTTCCTTGAAACAAAAGCTTATGTTATTGTTTATATGTTTAAAGGATGTCCAGGAACAAGTAGAAATAATGTACGGTTTCATATATATGATTAAGGGTGATGATTATGTGTTTATGTGTGTTAAGGTAGGGGGTTAAATCTTATGGTTAAGATTGAGTTGATGGTTGGTTATTGGCTGGTGATATTGGTTGATTGTGCAATGATGTGAAATGTGGTTGTTAGAGAATTCTGGAATCGCCAAGATTTTGTTGTGGCTTAAGTAATAAACGAGATTAGAATAAATTTAGGTTTGAGTAGTAATAAATGTTGAGATATTAAAGTTAGAGTCATTGTTGAAATTTATTGACATGAGTTGATGCTATCTCATGTTGAGATGTATGAATTTGGATGTGTACATGAGGTGTATGTAATTTTTGTTATTGTACTTGACTTGTGGACTTTTAATCAGGAGTTTCCAATTGAGTTTTGACTTTTGGTTTGAGAATTATGATTTTGTGCTTATATGGAGGATTCTTGAGTTTATCAAGAAAATCCAGTGAATGTTTGTTAGTTAAGTTTTGAGAATCAAAATGATCACATAAGATAGTTAAATTATAAAAAAGTGGGTAGTAATATGGAATACGAGAGAGACGTCAAAGTATTATATAGTGAAAATGATATTAATCTATCATTTTGTATCATAACATTATAGGAGGAACTAAGAGAAAGTATTTGGAGGAAATCTACGAGAATGGTAAGAAAGAACGTCAGAGTGCTAAAGGACGACAGGTAATCACACTTAACCTTGCTATAACATTGAGGGTGACGTTAGTTAGGGATTTTGTAAAATCTCTTCTCACCCTCTATATATATATATTATCTTTAAAAGATTATTTTTATACAAAACAGGCTATCGGGTGCCTTTCAAACACGATTATTTTTGTATAAAACATTTTTTATACAATATGTGTATTATCCTGTTCTGGTGGTGGTCATTGATCTGGAATGGCATGAAATGTGTATAGCATATCTTTTGAGTAGTGGTTTGAGAAATGGTGATGATAGAGATTGGAGAGTTATGTTGTGGAAAATCTGAGATGTTGAAATGTTAAGATATTGTAGGGAATTGCGAAAGTACATGACACTGATAATGGTATTGTGATAATAAAATGAATTGTGGTTGAGAAGTTGAATATGGTGAATGAGATAGATACGAATATGGTGAGGTTTGCATGACACTGAGATACATACGTACCATCGCGCGATGATAACTGTCGATTGGCCGATCGACAGTTATTTGTACTGATGATCCTTTTCGGATTGATTAGACCGGGGATCATAGGTCGACTTATTGAGAGAAAGTGACCTACGGTTGTTTGGCATTGAAGAGTCCAACCATTCTCGTTCTGCAATGGAAACAGAATTGGGGTTCTCTCTCTGGAGATTGCCAGAGAGGGAAATTTGCCCCCTCATCATAGAGAGAGACACAGTGTCAAATCATATAGTGAAGATTAGATGCTTGGATATGCCTCCATGATGGCACATTGCATCTGTAGGTGAGTGTGAGAGTTGTGGTAGTAAGGTGGTTGGATTGGAGATAGAGATGATAAAGTTTAGTTGATTTGGAAATGACTGAGGGATTTGAGTGGCATATGAGGAAAAAGACTTGGTGTATATATATTTATATTTGATTTCAAATTATGGTACCCTTTAGACGCCCTCACTACCGCACATCTCACTGTTATAGTGAGTTAAGCGGTGATTACTGGGACAAATTGTCTTATCCCACGATTACTGACATTTTTGCAGGTATTCATGCACAGGTGCAAGCTTCAGGAAAGGGAATTAGGTAGTAGAGGTGGTATAGTTTATTTAGAATTGTATATTGTCAATTTATAGGTCTGCATTCGCTTCCTCATGTGTATATATTTATTTATTGTTTAATATCAATTAGTTTTGTTTATTAACCATGTTAGGCAAATCCTTTCTAACATAGTTAGCTTTTAATTATCCATGATAGTATTCATATTGTATCAGGAAATTCTTTTCTATCATGGATAATGTATAAAATGATTAGATAATTCTTTTTCTAACTATGATAGAGATATTGTTGATATGATTATTCCTTTTTCTATCATAGTTAGTAAAGAGATTATTGAGTTAAAATAGATATCTTAGTTTAATTAGGGAATTAGTAAAAGCATGTTACACCTGTTATCATGACTTCGTGTCACGCCTGTTATTCGCTTGTGTCAGTTCCTCTATAGAAAACAAGGTTTTCATAAATATGAGCTTTCATATTTACTTTGTAAACCTTGAAAGGGATTACTTTTATGTTATGTTGATTTTGCCCTTTTTGGTTTTACTCTCAAATACAAGTATAGTTTATAAACTAGTGAGGTTTCTATATTATAAATCTTTATTTATTTATTCATCTATTTTTGAGAATTTAAATACGAAATCAGTGTATCGAAATTGCAAATATTTATATAGTATTTTGTATTTCAGATTGAAGAATGTGGAACAACACTTTGTGCTTTAAGACAAATGAAGGTATAATTAGCTTTATAAAGAAAACTGATTCTCATTACTATTGTTGTAAATAATAATACTTACCTATACATTCAATTACTTTGTGTATATATCTTTGTATGCATTAATACGAAAATAATATATTTGAATGCGTGAAACGATAAATGTTTAGAAGTATTGGTTAATGGCAATGGCTTACGAAGTTTAAATACCTTAAACTCCGTGCCGGTCACGTTTAAAATTTCGGGCGTGACAGGAAAACACATGCTTGAAAATCAACCCACATCCTCATAATGTTATGACAATAGTTATAAATATTGTTATGATAATTGCTGTTAGTTTCAATACTGTTTTAGTAGTTGTTGTTGGTTGTAAGGTTTCCCTGAGTTTGTTACAACTTACAAGGTTGTTGTCTTTTCTGTTGAGTCTGTAGTTATACTATAGAAGATTTATTGAGGGGTATGGTGGATTGGCAATGCCTTTGACAAAATTGTTGAAGAAATATTCATTTAAATGGTCAGAGGCAGCAATATTCTTTATCAATTTCCATAACACATACTTTGACCCCAGACATATTCACCCTTTGACATCAATGTATTTCTACTGCTATGCACTAAGGGATTTAACTTTACAGTAAACCAAAACTCAAAATCATTGCAATGCCACGATTTTAGGGCTTCAAAGTGCAAGAGGAAATTATGCAACATGGAACTCCCATACATATATTAAATCCTGTGAATGTAATTATCTTCCATTCAAAATATTGCAAAATCTCTTTTCAAGCACCATCCACCAACCATAGCAAACAGACTTTATAATTATTATAGCTCCCGTCTAGTCAAAACAAAATCATATAATTACTAAGCAAAAATCCGTTGCAACTAAAGAAAATTGCAGCTCTCATCCACACTTTGATAAGCATATTACCAACTACCTACTTCCCTTTATTTTCCATATTTTCAATAGCTAAGTAATATATTTTTATACTATGAAGAAGCTTGATATTGACAAAACAGTGAGCAACCAACTCTGCAGTCCACATTCATTGTTTGAATCATCTAAGAAAATTCTGTTCGGTTATATTTTAACAACAGCAGAAAAATTGCAAACATATATAAGAAATTAAACAGAGTCATGAATTGAAGAAAATAAGACATCAGCCACCACAAGACAGGGAACGAAGAAATCAAAACAATCCCAAATCATTAAGGAATTCAGCATGCAAGCTTGGAGATTGAGCAAATAGAATCACACACACACACATACACACACACATAATTCAACCACAAAGCACACAACCACATAACGAGCCATAAATCACGTCATTCTAAAGGAGTGAAAAATAAATTTCAAAACTAAAAACGTTACCAAACTCTCACAAATTAGACATGCAACACTAACATCTTATTTTACTGGGTTTCGTAGTTAATTAATTAACAATTTCAAACCCAAAATTCTCCTAACATGTCCGACCTAAGAGACTCAATGTTTAGTGCTTTTAAAAATCCACCCCAATCCATAATCAAATATTCTAATCATCTTCCCCACACAAAAAATCAAATATTAAAATTCATTTAAGTTGATTGGGGGGAATTATGGAGAGAGAGAACTCCTTGTGGTGAAAATCAAGCATACCTCGATAGTTAGAATCATGAGGTAATTATGGCAGGTTTCTTCCTTTCTGACTCGAATTTTTTCATGCATGAAATTGTGACCTCTCCATTCATGCTTAGCTCCTTGTGGTCCAAACATTGGGTGCGTACAGAGTATATCCAATTCCTCTGGCAAAATCTAAAAATAAAACAGAGGTTATTCATCGAAGAAAACTAAATCTAGTGAAATTAATGGCTGTGTGGTGTAGGAATTACTTGTAATATAGCTTGTTTAGGGTATTCTTTGACTGAGAGCACATCAACAGAGAGAAGAGGTTGCATAGATATGAGAACCTCCGATAGGGAGAGAATGGAGGTGATTATTAAAATGACGTCTTTGTCGGTGTTAAACATCGAAGTTACATCCCTACATGAAAAGGAGATTTAATTTGTTTGTAGCTTTTTTTTTCTAGAGAGATTTTGGGTGAATGACAATGTTGTTTGTGTGTCTGTCTCAAATGAAGCACAATTGAAGAAGATTAATAGCAGCATTTGAAATTCAAATTTAGGCGGGTCACGAGGGAAAAAATTTACATGGTGAAATGTGTCTGTTGCATAGTACTCCATGGGTGAATACGTTTTGAGAAGCGTCAGTCAAAAGGAATGGGCCCCGCAACTTAATTGTTTAATGATTTAAATGCTTATGAACAGTGAAACGGATGGTGCAAATGGGGATTTTACTTTTAGTGTTATACGAGCAAATTCTCCCGTGCGTTGCACGGGGAGCAAATCATCATGGGCGTCTACATATACAGGCTATGCTAACAGGGATTCTTCACACCAAACGAAAATAGATCTTAATTTTGTGCTCTAGCATGTAAGACTCGTGATATATTCATGACAAGTAGCAAAGTAATGGTTAAAAATAAAAGAATAACTGTGTACAAATTTCATGAAAGTAATATTATAAAGGAATAGCAATAATCTGAAAAAACAAAACTAATTTAAAACAAAATTAAAAAGTGACAAATATTGCATGACATTAGCGAGATCTTATATGCGTGTTTCCCACGCTTCGCGTGGTTTGTTGATAATTATTAATATAATATACAATCATAACTTAAGTGAAATAGAATAGTATGAGATAAATCATTAAAGTAATCTACCAACATTTTAATATTTATACAAAATTGTTAGTATAATTCACATATTAACTTAATTTGAGTGGATTAAAGGTAAAACACAATGTTTATACAAAAATGTTACAAGAAAGCATCATGAGAGGACCTTTGACTAATTCTAACTTGGATTGACCATTTATTACTAACATAGAAGATTGATGCCCCTGATTTTGAGAATACCATTTCATGAATCCAAGAGAAAGTCCTTTCACTGAAACAAATATTTTGATCTGCATATCTAATCAAACTTCCTACAAATCCAACAAAAGTATTTTTAGCTATACAAATAAACAAATAAAAATGAAAAGTTAGGACTTTTCAGTTGCTCACCACAAAAAAACAAAAAGTGAGAAATGATTTAATGGTTTATTATAATCACTTCAACATAGCACATAAAACAATAAGATTGATTTGAGCAGTATTGTGATCAAGAATTTCAAAGCACAAACCAAGAAATGATAGAGTAAAAATATAATTAAATGATCAATAATTGCTTGTTATAGCACATAAAGTAACAAACTATAAAATGACCCACAAGCATATATTAAAACTCGTGAATGTAATTTTACAAATTAATATTTCAATCAGATTTTGTGCATTTGCAAATTACAATCGTATGTAGGTAGCAAATTTACTTCCTACCTACAGTTAACTTGCAATCAAATGATTTCCTTTTCTTTTTAAGTATCTTACCCAATAAAAGTATCATGCAAGCATAATTATTCCAAGAAAATATATTCTTGACGAAGAACATGCCCGTCAATGTAGATTAACTTTTAACATACATTTTATGACACCAAAGTAGTAACCAAAAGCAGATTTTTCTTCGATTCTCTTCAGGTAACTGTAGATCAAAACAAATAAGAAGATCAAAGTCTTGTGCAAAAGGTCCAGAATGTGTCATGATTGCAAAAGAAAAAATATTATTGAAACTGACAGCGAAAAAAGCCATACTCTAGCATTACAACAAACTCAACCATGTAAACTCTTTCATACATCAAATATAAAGCATAGAAGATCAAAGATAGCGATAGTTCAATCATATGCTTGTGCTAGACTCTTTCATCACTTTAAGACACATAATGACAAAAGTCCAGACACTTATCATCATGCCAAAAGGCAAGTAATAAGGAGGGCCAAGCCAATATTCACACGTAAGAAAGGCAACATGAAAGGTCAGGAACTAAGGGCAGCATTGAGTCTAGAAGAACACAAAAAGGGAAGCCACAGGAACAGATCTTTCAGTTAAGTAACAAAATAAGAGTCTACAGGGTAAATTAACCACTGGTCTAATTCTGAACAATTATCAAGATACAAAAAGTCAATATCAACAGATTAAAATACAGCCTCAAACGTAGCACAAAACTCACGATCTCATTCTAATTCTAATAAATAATAACATCATTACAGTAACATCAATTAAGTGTCACACAAAAAAAAAATGATTGAAATAGAACATAGGAGAGTGTGACATAATAAATCATTGCAACATCAACCAACACAAACCGATAAAGCTGTGAAAAATGAGTGTTTTTTTCACAGCTTTATTGGTTTGCAACAGATATAAAGGAAATGGTGCACATCAATGAGAAAACAAAGAATTCCAGCTAGATTTACAATACATTTGTTACTGTCTCCACAATATATTTCACTCAAATGGTACTAAAATGGGGACCACAGGCTGGGTGACATACAAAATAAAGACCAGTTATAATAGTTTCAGAAGCAATACAACTTCTAATGAGGAAAAGGCTTTTGAGGACTGGTTTTCATTTTATTTTCGTAGAATTTCTTGATTTCGTCCACTGACAAAGTAAGTTGTATTAGGGAATAATAAATGGAAATAATGCACTAATGCAGTACCTAGCAGATTAATAACAACAGAAAATGCACTGATAGCTTGAAACTGGTACACAATGAGGGAAAAGTCGCCAAGGATGTGATTAAAAGCAGAGACTGAGGGATTAATGACCCCAAACTCAATTTTCCCTGAGAAATACATGGGAGCAATAACAGCTACAGGAAGAACTTGAATGAGATAGCGGTAACCATTGGTGAAAAAATCCAGATTTCCAGAAGCTATCAACAATTCCTACAATACAAGGAACATTTATCTTATTGTTATTTGTTGAACAATTGATAGTTAAAAAGATAAACTGCATTGGGTAGCTTATAGCAACAGAATGTCAATATTTTCAATGTCAAAAGGAATACAGGCACTGCTAAATGGTTGCATTTTGTATTCAGGGAGTTAGAATAGAAACCATTCTCTCAATTATCTGTAAAGATAATGGTGATTTTAGACCATAAAGATAATGAATCAAAGAAAGGAAGTTTAAAAAAGTATACACACATAAAAGTTGATTGAAGTCTCAGTGCTCGTTCTTACCTTATTTATATTCTTAGAATCAACAGCTTGCTCTAACTTGGAGCAGATAAGATAACTGGGAAAAACCCCAAGAAATCAACTGACTCAAGCAGCTTAGTATTTTAAAGGAATTGTAAAGAATCAATAAGTAACAGCACTTTCAAAATAAAGCATATTAAATCCAGAACCTCAAATTTAGAAATATATTCATACCCTCCCTGCATCAACACTTACCACCAAATGTAAAAGATTAAAAACGTATGGGGAAATATATTTCAGGATACTCAAGATGTACCCTACTGCCATACCCCACATGGTGATACCAAAGATTGACTCAATGCTTCATAAAGTCAAAACCTACCATTTCTATTGTCTAAATTATATATCCTCTTCACAAAATGCAAACAAAGTAACACATGCAGCTCTATTAATTTTTTACCCAGTGGTAGGGGAGAGGAACTTTTCAATAAAATACTTGTGCCTTCCAAAATCAGAATCTTATGATTTATTCTATAAATAAACTCAAAGCTAATTACTTGGGAGTGAATACGCCCACAGAGTTCATTCATATATCTTGCTCAACATTCCTATTTCCCACTACAAAACCACTACCACTTAAGTTGCTTCACCTGAGCATCCCACTTATTCTTCAAAAGCTTTATTCTTGAAACCGCAAGTTTCAAAGCTGTTTTTCTGCACAAAAGAAGTTCAAAAATACAAACACATAGTTACCAACAACAACACAAAAGAAAATATCTCGTCAAAAACATTGAACATAAGAAATCCAAAAGTCACACCAAACCCTAAAAAATTTACTTTGAAATTCAAGGTGAACACAAGAAATTACCTTGCCACAGCCTCAAAAAACACCGTGTGTTAAAGATCTGAAAACACTTCGGATCCTTATTGTAGAGATGAAAACAACTTCCTGACAAAAAAAGAGAGAAGACAAGGGCATTATTCGATTTTCTCAGAAATTGAACGGTATAGCAAAGAAAGAAACTCCAAGACATGGCGGACATGAAGTGGAAAAAATGCATCAAACTGTAAGTTCCTTAAAGAAAATGGAAAAAGGAACCTAGCACAAAGGAAGATTAACCTTTGATTCAACCATTTTGTGAAGAGATTTGATGAATCCTTTTGTGTATTTGGTAGATTTGTTAGAAACCCAAACTCAGGCCACTCTTGTGCTGAAACATATTTTGATGCTTCCTCTTGAGATGGCGCCTCGTGACCATATTATGGAACATATTTTGATGCTAGCTCTCCGGAATTTTGATGCTAGCTCTCCGGATGCTAGCTTTCTTGGTAACATGAAGTGCTTCTTTGTTGAGAGAGAAGTGGGTGAAGGAAGGGCATCTCACACACAAGAAATAGAACGGGCTCCGCGAACGTGTGCAAGGTTTCTGGTTTCTGGTTTGGCTTGTGGGAGGAAATGGGTTAGTGGAGAGAAGTTGGGATTTTGAATTTACAAGCAGGTTGAAAAGTGGAGATGTGATGGCTTGGCTTATAGAAGAAGCATCAGAAAAAAAAGGACCATAACTTTTCATCTCCCACACGCCCCAAGAGGTGAAGAGAGGGATTTGACTGAATAAGGGACCCACATATGTTCAGGCTAACACGTTACCAAAGTATTCCTAGAACTAATTTATATTAGGGAAGTCTGTTTACTCTGAAGCCATGTGTGAATCCATAAGTCTACATGGCAAAAACAAATAGGACCCACATGGAGCATTTGGTGAGGTGGCTCACTCTAATCAATGGGCAATGTGCTTACTTGGCAAAAAAAGGCCCCACCATCTGACCTGGACAAGCCACATCTTATGAACAGTGTTTCACCCAATAGCAAAACACCATTTTCCCTTTAATGTTTTATTGATTAATATCATTCTTGATCACATGGTAAAAGTTGGGTACCTTGAAATAGTTATGTAGTACTCCCTCCGTTCCTAAATATAAGATCTAGATAACTTTTTTTTTAAAGATTAAGGTTGCGAAATAGGTTATTAAATGATGACATATTTGATATCTTTTTAGATTATCCATTAGTTTATAGGTAAAATAAACTAGTTTAAGAGAAAAAATTAGGTAAATCAATTTATAATTAACTTATTTTTTGCTTTTTTAGCATTTTTCAAAAAAGTCATCTAGGTCCTATATTTAGGAACGGAGGGAGTATTATTTTTGTTTCTTGGTCAATAGTTATGTATCATTTTTGGGTCTTCGCCCATACTACTTGGAGTTCGTGACATCTGCCACTCTCAATTTGATTTTCGTTATCCGCCACTTGTTCACGATGATGTTCTTGGATTGAAGCTAAATATGTTAAGTGTGCAGGGAGAAAAAAAGGTGGAATTTCGTTTTTGTTTTTGGATTACATGTGGGATTTTCATTTTGGTTTTTGGACTACATCTGAGGATAACTTGTGTTTGGGTTTCAATTTGTTAGTTGTAATAAGTAGTCAATGATGATAAACCTTTACATTTATTAGATCAGGCTAAACTATACTTTTATTCTTTTATCTTTGCATCGAGTTTCAATTAAGTCTTGTATCTTTGGAAAGTACGTTTTTAGTCCTTCACATCTAACATCATCAAGGTTATCAAACTCGTGAGTTTTAATAAACACATGGAAAGAAGATAAACTAGGATCGTAAACTCGTAAGAGTTTACGTTTATTGATAAATATGTGTATCTAATATATAATTGAATAAAAAATACAAAAAATAGTAATTTGACTTGAATATATTTTAAATATAGATATTGGATTTAAATATATCAATATTCATACTATATCAACATCAATAGAAAAATTTCTATGAAATTTATATATAAATTCACTGAATTTGGTCAATTAAAAATAATTAAAAATGAGTTTAATAGCAAGTTAACACAATTTTCTGTAAGGTAGAAACGTAAAAAGGTGAACTTATAATGTAAACACGTAAGTTTCTACCGAATTTTCAACAAACAAAAATTTAAATGACTCGTGACACGTTTTGGTTAGGTAGTGTCGTAAAAACGGTAAAATCGGAGTGTTAACTCGTGAGTTTGACAACAAAACTGCTTACTGTGTTTGTCTATATATAGCTAATGAACCAATACTTTTTCATTAATATCACAAGCAAGACAGCCTCCCTTGCATATCTTTCTCTCTCTTTCTCTACCCGATGGCTTCTCTCTCCAACAGTCACTCCATTGACATCAAGTTCACCAAGCTCTTCATCAACGGCCAATTCGTTGATTCAGTTTCAGGTTAACATTCTACTAATAAATGATTTAATCCTCTCTGTCTTTTCATGATAATTAATTAGCTTCTTATTAATTACTCCCTTGTTCCTAAATATAAGATAACTTAAGCAAATTTGGAGAGATTAAGGAGGACATTCCAGTGAGTTAGGATTACACGAAATTAAATTTCCAAAATACCTCTCACCTAAGTTTTAAAAATATCACCTTCTTCAGACCACTATCCACTATTTTAAGGGTGAAGGGAGTATAGGAGTAATTTGGGGAAAACTTGAGTTAAATTAGAAAGTGATCTTATATTTAGTAACAAACTCTTCCCAAGTAATTTTATATTTAGGAATGAAGGGAGTATTTTGGTTTCAAGAGATTTCTTAATAAATGATTATCTATGGATGACATAGGGAAGACTTTTGAGACGATAGATCCAAGAACAGGTGATGTCATCACCACCGTCGCTGAAGGCACCAAGGACGACATCGACGCCGCCGTGAAAGCCGCCCGCAATGCCTTTGACTCCGGTCCCTGGCCTCGGATGTCTGGTTCTGTATGTTCCTTTTTCACTCTTCTTTTATTATTATAACAAGAACGACATTGATCGATTACTATACGTACATATTATTAATGTATATTCCTTAATCATTATATTATTCTCCGAATAAATTATTGAAAAATATAGGGTTAAAGTGAAAAAATGTCCATTTAACTGTTGCAAAAGTGCAAAAATATCCATGTAAAATTTTTTTTAGCAATATTACCCATTAAATTTCAAAACTAGGGTAAAAGTGTCCATCACCATTAATATTTTGACTTTCACTGATCATCCTCTGTCGCGTCATCACTCACCAAAGACATACTGAAATTTCACAAAGAATGAGCAAGAATTGAATAAGATTGAGGATCAATGGTGCTTCCTCCCTTTTTGCGTCAGTGTGTGTGTCTTGCCAAAACCTTGAAAGCCACCACGTTGCTTCTTTCTCCTTCTCGTAAATTGCGTGCTATTTCTCTTCAGTCTTAGTAGTGTGTGTATTTGTATTATAATTGATTCCTCCTCCACAGTGCCACCGCCTCTTCTTTTCTTCCTCAACTCACGTGTGTTTAGGCTTTAAGAATGGGAAGAATTATTTCCAGTCTCGCCTTCTCATCAGTGGCATGTATATATATAATAAACGGCCCAAAATCATATTGTCTTTACCTTACATGTTAAACTTCTTTTCTTTCCTTTTCTTGTGTGATGAATGCACATATTTAAATCAGTCATTTCTCTTTATTTCCTTTTTCATTAAATCTGCATTCATGAAGAGAAGGAAATAGAAAATAATCACAATATTTCAATCACATTAACTCATTAATATGAAACTTCCCATCAAAATATTTCTTTTATTATTTCAAGTTTCATATTTCAATTAAATTTCAGATTTTCCAAAAGAATCACTGATATCCTCAAATTACTTTATTTCCAATTCACATCAAAATCACTTAATCATTTAATTAATGACTCCTCAAATATAATAAAATATGTCTAAAAATCCACTAAATATGGGGAGTCATTATCCTTTAATATCGAGATTCGATCATAGTTTTCGGTAGGTCTAGATCAAAATTCTTCTACAGGTAGGAAAAAAAAATCAAAGTTCCTTTATAACAAACTAAACTTCTTCAGTCTAGCCCCCCAGCTGCCAAGCCCAAATGATCGGTCAACGCTGCGCAAAATACAATCTTCAATCAATTTTTCTCCCTTCTTTCTTACCCAACCAATTTTCTACCTTCACTCACAAACTAATATGTAAACCAAGGGACAACAACTTTTATAAACTTTTATGCTCTATACCATCCATTCTAAAATATTATAAGCGCAGTTAACTTTTTTAAAAAATTAAATAAGTTATTTATAAAGTGATTTGCTTGGATTTTTTACAAACAAGTTTATTTGTATGTCCTACAAAAAAATTATAAAATCTAACAATATAAAACATATACTTCTCTTGTCCTAGTGCAGCGAGAGAATGTTTTTTATCTTATATACAAGTCACTTCATCATGAATATACAAGTTCACCCTTTATTTATAATATATTAACTTTTTTATGTGCTATAGTAGATATTAAATATGGGTAAAATAAAAAATTAATGATATTTAAGGTTTTCCTTAGTCTGAGTGAAATATATAAGAAATGCCCTATAAATAGGACCAGAAGAGTATTATAATTGAGTGACTTAGCTTCCTTTCTTTCTTAAAAAATCAACTATATATAGATGAGATGAACTGAAGGAGTTTTAAAATGAATAATTAGATAATAAAAAGATGCTTCAGATCGAATTCTTGTATGGATCACAACTCCAAAGGATTTTTTCAAGTTACGGGTGTATTTTTGTTGTTTTTTCTTAATTTTGACTATTACTTACATAATGCAAAAAGTGTGACGGTGGTGACGTGGGAATATACAGGAGAGAGGAAGAATAATGATGAAATGGGCAGATTTGATAGAGCAAAACACAGATGAGATAGCAACACTAGAGACCATGGACGCCGGGAAGCTATACCAATATCTTAAAATGGAGATTTCAACGATGGTAAATATGTTGAGATATTATGCAGGCGCAGCTGATAAAATCCATGGAGAGGTATTGAAGATGTCAGGCAATTTCCAGGCTTACACTTTACTTGAACCCATTGGTGTGGTGGGTCACATCATTCCATGGAACTTCCCTTCCTCCATGTTCTTCGTCAAAGTTAGCCCTTCCCTCGCCGCTGGCTGCACCATGGTCGTCAAGCCCGCCGAACAAACCCCTCTCTCTGCCCTCTTCTGCGCTCATCTCGCCAAGCAGGTATATATATACATAATACTATCTCCGCTCCGGTCCTAAATATAGGATCTAATTGACTTTTTTTTTTGGAGAGATTAAGGCTGCGAAATAGGTTATTAAATGATGACATATTTGATATATTTTTAGATTATCTTTATAGGTAAAATAAACTAGTTTAAGGGAAAAATTAGGTAAATCAATTTATAATTAATTTATTTTGCTTTTTTAAGGATTTTCTAAAAAAAGTCAATTAGGTCATATATTTAGGACCGGAGGGAGTATGTTTTTATTAAAATATGTCACACATTGAATATATAGTTAATCAAACATTGAATTTAATGTATGTATACATGAAAGATGAGGTATATCGTAATTGTTGGTTTAAGTTATGTTGATAGAAATACTACTTCAATATACACGTACGTATATAAAGTTTAGTGATTATTGACAGGCTGGGATACCGGATGGTGTGCTTAATGTGGTACCCGGATTTGGCAAAGTTGCTGGCGTTGCTGTGAGCTCCCATATGGACATTGACAAGGTAGTTTAATAATTAAGTAATGATTGATTTAGTATAATTGAAATGAACTTGATTATTTAATTATATATTCCTTGGATTGTTGATTTCGTTATTGTAGGTTAGCTTTACTGGATCAACACAAACAGGGCGGGAAGTGATGATGGCGGCGGCCAAGAGTAATTTGAAACAAGTTTCACTCGAGTTAGGGGGCAAATCTCCTCTCATTATATTTGATGATGCTGACGTGGACAAAGCTGCTGAACTTGCGCTCATTGGAATCCTTTATAACAAGGTCGACGTCACATAGCTATTGCTAAGGCTAGCTAGCCAAGCTTCCACATGAATCATATATTCCTTAAGTGAGTAGAATATGTCTTGAAACTTTTGTGGTTTTTGCAGGGTGAAATTTGCGTTGCGGGGTCACGTGTGTTTGTGCAAGAAGGAATATATGATGAGTTTGAGAAAAAGCTGGCGGAGAAGGCGAAAGCATGGGTAGTTGGAGACCCTTTTGATCCTAACGTCCAGCAAGGCCCACAGGTAACTAAGCAATTAAATTTATTCATAAATATGCGCACGCACAAACAGATAATTGATCCTCCTCATCATCATGTATATATACATGGTTTAATTTAACTTGGATGGGAGTGTAGGTAGACAAGAGGCAATTTGAGAAGATATTATCGTACATAGAGCATGGAAAGAGAGAAGGAGCCACCCTGTTGACTGGGGGCAAGTCTCTGGGAGACAAGGGATATTACATTGAACCTACTGTCTTCACTAACGTTAAGGTAACACTAATCCAAGTAATCAACTTCATAAATATTTAATAAGCTTTAAAATCTCAGCTGGTATTGTGTGAGCTATTTATAATAACTGACATATACATTATATGTGTGTGTGTGTGTGTGTGTGTGTATCCATCACATGTATACTTACAGGAGGACATGCTGATAGTACAAGATGAAATATTTGGGCCTGTGATGGCGTTAACCAAGTTCAAGTAAGTTTAAGTACTTGCTAATATCTCCGGCTACTGCGCTTAGTATAAAATTCAATTTGCTAATTTATTTAGAGAGAATAATGAAGATAAACAAATTACTTAATCATAATATACATTACATGTTCTCAATTATCTACCTTCATTAGCATATATAAATTAATTAGTTAATTGGATCTTGTTTTATGAACATTAGGTAATACTCTCTCCGGTCCTAAATATAAGACCTAATTGACTTTTTTGAAAAATCCTAAAAAAAGCAAATATAAGTTAATTATGTCATGATTTAATAAACTATTTTGCAACCTTAACCTCTCAAAAAAAAAGTCATCTAGGTCCTATATTTAGGACCGGAGGTAGTATCATTCAATCTCATGGTGCTAATATTAGTGTTGTAATAAGTTTGATAAATACATATATTAAAATGTGGACTATATATTTATATATTAAGTATGTGACTACTGTATCCAGAACAATGGAGGATGCAATTAAGAGTGCGAACAACACAAAATATGGGCTAGCGGCAGGAATAGTGACGAAGAACATAGATATAGCAAACACAGTGTCGAGGTCCATCAAAGCAGGAATTATTTGGGTAAATTGCTATCTTACAACTGAGATTGATGTTCCTTTTGGAGGGTACAAAATGAGTGGATTTGGCAAAGATTTTGGACTTGATGCCCTTCACAAGTACCTCCAAGTCAAATCTGTGGTCACTCCTATCTATAACTCTCCTTGGCTCTAAAATGCTAATGTGTGTCTTTTTATATATGTGGGTTTTTTTAGTCCAAAAAAACAAAAACATGTATGTGGGCTTTTCATTTATGAGGGTTTCTAGAGTTTCATCAATAACAAAGATTGAAATGTTTGTGCTTTGTAAATGAAAATTTCTACACCTTTTGTATTCCTATAATAAGAAAATCGTTATGATTATATATATGGATGATTTTTTCTAGAACACTTTAATAATAGAGTTCTGAATATATAGGGCGGAATACATCAATTCTTCACTTGTTGGGTAGGGAGAGCTGCATTTGAGTTGCAATGAACATAATTAATATCAAATAAGGTATAAAAACCGGTCTGTTGAATTTAAAAAAAAAAACTGAAGTCGAATTATTGGAATATAATAACTGGTATAATTTTGAAAAAAAAAAAGTAAACAAGGCCTAATTGAAGTCGAATTATACTAGGGTGCGATGTTTTTGAATTTGGCCTTGATTTTATTCACCTTGAGAGCTTGATTATAGTTTTGATTTAATGGATGATGAGCTACAATGATCACCAGACACACTCACGTGATGAGACCCTAACTTTCCCTGAGTTCCCCTAATTTAATTATGTAGGTTAATGCTGGTGATCATTTAAAATCATCATAATTTAATACAAAGCCTAACCAAACCAATATTTTAATTTTTTTCTTTAAGTATTATAAAAGTAAGTTGATATCACATTAAATTATTTTAATTTTTTTTCTTTAACAATATTTTATTTACTTATAAACTAATATTTTTATTTTTTTCTTTAACAATATTTTATTTACTTATAAACTAAAATATCACTCTATTAAGTGATCTACTTTACATGGTTGCTCAAATTTTTCATTTTAAAAAAATCAAATTGACTTCTATAATTATGATAGGAGGCACGAAGTATAATGTTTTGTTTCCTTGTCCTTTTAGCGTCTTTTTCATAGAAAAAATCAAATGACCTTGATACTATTTTTATTCAGGAAAATTTTAATTTATTCAACTCAATTCGACTGATATTATTTTTATTTGTTTAAATGTCCATATGACCCATTTTTTATACATCTGTCGCCGAGTCATTTTTCTCTTTATTATAGGTCTAAACTAATTAAAGATTATACGTTAGAGTTTTCTTTACAAATATCTAAAAAAATAATAATGTTTTATTAAAATTAACAGTTAGTTTTTCATCTTTTATCCTCTCTTTCATTCTAAATATAACATTAAATTGACTTTTTTTGTATATTAAGGAAGTTAAATATAGCACTTCATTATAACTATGTTATACTTATATACGTTAATTTATATGTTAGATAAATGAAACTGTAGAGAATCAAATCATGAGCTTATACAAAATTGATTTATTGTTTAAGAGATTAAATAAATAAAATAAATGGTTAATTTCTGTTCTTGTAGTCTTTCTTAATGAGAGAGGAAGATGATGATAATGAAGTTAGTTTACGTAAAAATGGTGATGGGGCAGAATGGGTGATGCTTGTTATGTTTTTTATCCTTCTTTTAATTTTTGAAAATATAATTTAAACGGCTTGTGGTGATGAGGTTTTTGATGAAATTAATCATGAGTGCAATATGGAGTATATCACATGTCATTTAATGGTTAGACTTGGTATTGAATAATGGTTGAGAAAAAAATAATTATTATGATTTGGATACTTCAGGGGCAACAAAAGCTCTTTGGTGTTTACTTTCACGATAAAAAGAACTTTGCAATGATGACATATATATGGTGACAATGTTATGTCAACATTTACCGATAAAAAGTATGAGTTAATAGTGAAAGTAAACATTTTCTATAGTTGAAGTAAATTTGCTACATATAAACTTTGATGGCAAAAATTCTCCTCAAACACACATTTGTATTTTTTTCAAGGCACTACATCTTTTCAAGCTGTGTATAAATCGAATCAACAAATTTATCAAACCAAATCAATAAGATAGATGACCCTTGACGTCAAATCTAAACATATAGAGAATGGAAATGTTCCTCGAATTATTTAAATATTTTATATATGAGAAAAATCTTTGTTCCTTTGGCATTTTTAAATTGGATTGCAGATTGAATTTATATGGTTTTGTTCATTTCAGGAGTATGTGCTTCAAATAATTCAAATGTGAAGAGAAAGGTAATATTATTGACAGACATATGCTCAATAAGTTACTCACTGGGGGCTTGAGAAATGTAACTACATCGAAGGAAGAGTTGAGAAACCTGCATTAAATTATTTAGTATGCCATGTACAGGATTGAAGAGAAGACTGTCATTTACAGGTTAATCGAGCTAGCATGCTCACATGAGTTGAACATAACTAGCAAAAATTTACATTGAATTTCACGCAAAGAATGAGCAAATCATGCGCATTGCATTTTCACAAAACCAAAAAATTACATTCAATTTCATGCGTTATAGAAGAAAGAATAAACGAACAATGCATAGAACACCACCCTTGCCACGAAAATATATTTCTCCCAAAAAATATATTAATTATTTCATAAATTGCCCTTATTGACAATTCTTTCCTTACCTTCTTCCTCCTCACCTGTCCTCGCTATCTTACTATCTCCTTCACGCGTGCAGTACATGTGTATGACCAAGAGCATGATTTTTTAATATCTGAACAGTACGATTATGAGCACTCACATACTCTTCTAACTTCTTCTCACACTCCTAATAACTATTTCTACAAAATCGAATCAGGATCACAACCAAACCTAATTTCATTTTTGATCCGAATTTTGTATTTTCCCTCTCTTTTTCTAAATTTAAATCAAGTGATGAAATTCTAGCCTTGGCCTCCATTGATTCCTCAATCATGGAGGTTGAGCGAATCGGATAACGACACCATGTTTGAGGTTTCACGACGGATGGAATTGGCGAATTCCTCAATCACTAGCATGTTTTTCTTGGTAGCTTATTTTGCCTTGAGATATTTTGCTCTCTAAACCCATATTTCTTTCATAACATCCTCATTGAAAGTGATTTACCACCCAAATATATAATAACATCCACTAACACGGCATGAAATTAGAAATGGTAATCCGATAAAGCAAGAACAGGAGAAATAACCTGCAATTTAAAAGTAAATATATAAATCAATGAAGCAAAACCTACTGCAGCAACAAATCCCCAATTGGCAACAGGTCCCCAAAAATGAGTTGTTTTTGGACCAACTGGACTGTTCAAGAATGATCGGAAAGCAAAGGCCATGTTACTATTAATGCTCAAGCAGCAATAACTGTCAAGAAAAAATTATTTGGATAATTTACAACACTATCAGCTGGCAATCGCAACGACTTAATTATTTGTTGCAGAAGATCAATTTAAAAAGGAAAGAAGCTAGAAAGCAGGGTGACATGTGGTTCAAAGCTTTTAGTCTTACTTTCAAGCTTAAACCTTGCTCAAAAACCAAATAATGGGAAAGAAATAAAGAAATGACTATATAACTCCAAGTAACTACCTCAATCCTTCTTATTGCTACTTAAAGAACAGAAGCACAATCATATCTTAACAGTCCAAATCTCAGTGTCCTAAGGAAAACACATGCTTGAAAATCAACCCACATCCTCATAATGTTATGACAATAGTTATAAATATTGTTATGATAATTGCTGTTAGTTTCAATACTGTTTTAGTAGTTGTTGTTGGTTGTAAGGTTTCCCTGAGTTTGTTACAACTTACAAAGTTGTTGTATTTTCTGTTGAGTCTGTAGTTATACTATAGAAGATTTATTGAGGGGTATGGTGGATTGGCAATGGCTTTGACAAAATTGTTGAAGAAATATTCATTTAAATGGTCAGAAGCAGCAACATTCTTTATCAATTTCCATAACACATACTCTGACCCCTGACATATTCAACCTTTGACATCAATGTATTTCTACTGCTATGCACTAAGTGAAATGTTCTTATAAATATTAAACTTCAATGTATGTAAACAGAATAAATTTCAATCAATTAATGATTGCATAATGGTAGACCATGTAACGGAAATCAAAACTGCTGTGCGATGCGGAGGGATTTAACTATACAGTAAACCAAAACTCAAAATCATTGCAATGCCACTATTTTAGGGCTTCAAAGTGCAAGAGGAAATTATGCAAGATGGAACTCCCATACATATATCAAATCCTGTGAATGTAATTATCTTCCAGTCAAAATAGTGCAAAATCTCTTTTCAAGCACCATCCACCAACCATAGCAAACACACTTTATAATTATTATAGCTCCCGTCTAGTCAAAACAAAATCTTATAATTACTAAGCAAAACAGCATTGCAACTAAAGAAAATTGCAGCTCTCATCCACACTTTGATAAGCATATTACCAACTACCTACACCCCTTTATTTTCCATATTTTCAATAGCTAAGTGATGTATTTTTATACTATGAAGCAGCTTGATATTGACAAAACAGTGAGCAACCAACTCCGCAGTCCACATTCATTGTTTGAATCATCTAAGAAAAATCCGTTCGGTTATATTTTAACAACAGCGGAAAAATTGCAAACATATATAAGAAACTAAATAGAGTCATGAATTGAAGAAAATAAGACATCAGCCACCACAAGACAGGGAACGAAGAAATCAAAACAATCCCAAATCATTAAGGAATTCAACATTTAAGCTTGGAGAATGAACAAATAGAATCATACACATACACACATATAATTCAACCACAAAGCACACAACCACATACCGAGCCATAAATCATGTCATTCTTAAGGAGTGGAAAATGAATTTCAAAACTAAAAACATTACCAAACTCTCACAAGTTAGACATGCAACACCAGCATCTTATTTTACTGGGTTTCTTAGTTAATTAATTAACAATTTCAAACCTAGAATTCTCCTAACTTGTCCGACCTAAGAGACTCAATGTTTAGTTCTTTTAAAAAACCACCCCAATCCATAACCAAACATTCTAATCATCTTCCCCACACACAAAAATCAAAGATTAAAATTCATTTAAGTTGATTGGGGGGAATTATGGAGAGAGAGAACTCCATAATTCATGAGGTAATTATGGCAGGTTTCTTCCTTTCTGACTCGAATTTTTTCATGCATGAAATTGTGACCTCTCCATCCATGCTTAGCTCCTTGAGGTCCAAACATTGGGTGCGTACAGAGTATATCCAATTCCTCTGGCAAAACCTAAAAATAAAACATTCATCGAAGAAAACCAAATCAAGTGAAATTAATGGCCGTGTGGTGTAGGAATTACTTGTAATATAACTTGTCTAGGGTATACTTTGACTGAGAGCACATCAACAGAGAGAAGAGGTTGCATAGATATGAGAACCTCCGATAAGGAGAGAATGGAGGTGATTATTAAAATGACGTCTTTGTCGGTGTTAAACATCGAAGTTACATCCCTACATGAAAAGGAGATTTGTTTGTAGCTTTTTTTATAGAGAGATTTTGGGTGAATGACAATGTTGTTTTTGTGTCTGTCTCAAATGAAGCACAATTGAAGAATCCAGAAATTAAAGGTGTCACACAATTTATGATTCATCATCAGTCCAGCTCAAATAGAAAAGAATCAAAGAAACAACATTGAATAAATAATTTATGATTCAGCCAATGTCAGTTAAATTAAACAACCATTTATCATTGAACAATCCACATGCAAGTTTTAAACATTAACAAGCAATCAAAATTTCCATCCCTTTTATCTTTAAAACTCTATTTCTCATTTTAAGTTTCAATACAACCAAATATCTTCATAAACTCATAAATCAACATTATGCAGCAACAATCAACTACTTTTGTTTTAAACATAAATTTCACGGATTCAGCAAGATTAAAATAGATTTCCTCAACAACATTAAAAATCACAACTTAAACTTCCTCATTCATTGACTAAACAAAAACCCATAATTCCAAGCCCCATAATTTTATGCCTAAGTTCACCAAAGCCCCAAACTCACAAATCAAACCCAAATATCAGAATCGATTCCCTCTCACTCTCGGCCAAACGCAAGAAGAAAAATGGAAATAGAAAGGAGGAATTCACCATGAATTTGTTTATGGGTTTATATGTATATGTAGAGGTAGGCCGATATCTGCCGGTTTCTCGCCGGAACAATGAGGCTGGAACTGAGGAAGTCAAAGAAAAATGATGTGAGAAAGCCTTGGTGCTGTCTATGAAGTTTAAGGTTAGCGAGAGAGACATCACGATGAGAAAAAGAAGGAGCTTACCAATGAATCTGTCACCGTTTGAGCTTCGCCTGAACTGTCGTGGTTCGCCGGAAAAGAAAGAGGACGACCGGAGAGAAGGGAAAACAAAACGGAGGGACCCAAAAATGAAAAGAGAGTGTGAGAGGCCAAAGTTAAAAGGAAAAGAGGAGAAGAGAGAGAAGGCCTACCACTGCGAAACTCGCCGGAAAGCTCTCGCCCCCGCTGCGAAACACACCGGAAATTGCAGAGACGGCGGAGAGAAAATCAAAGGCAGTGGGGAGGTGAGGAAGTGAGCAATGATGATGGTGAGGCTAGGGAAGTAGTGAGTAACAATGATGTTAGGGTTTAAGGGAGGTGGCCAATATATGCTTGTTGAGGAAGATGAAGTAGAGAAAGGGGAGGGAGTATGCGGCACTCTCAACCAATGTTGTAAAAGCCGGACCGGAATGCGAGCCAGAGAGGGCTTTGGGTCATAGTTTAACCGGTTGGATCGGTTAGACCGCCGGTTGGACCGTTTAGTAAATAATTAAATAAATTTTAATTCTTCATAATATATATAAATATAAAAAATATGATAACATTATATACAAAGTTTATATTAATATTTATTGATTCTAAATAAAAATAACATACAGATTAATGTCTGCCTAGAACTTTTAGTATGTATAATTAACATATTATTTTATGATGATAAATATTATTTAATTTTTTTACTCAAACTCTACCCAGTACTTCTTTTTAGTGGAAAGGAAAATTATATTAAAATTGATGTGCACAATGTCACAACTCACAAGTTACAAGGTAAATAGCATTGAGTAATTGGTGAGCAAACTTGGCAAAATAAAATTGGTCGGCAAACAAAAGCCATGGTATCAAAGGTAAATACAAATAATAATTACTCACTGTGTACCCCTACGTTTTCCTTGACAGCCTAGTCTACCATGTAAAGAAATTTAAAAAACTTATAGGGAGAGAGAAAGTGAAAAGCACATGTCACTTCAAACTTCTTCCATTTCAGTTTCACGCAACATCAACATAGAGCCCTTCTTCCTTCGTCGTCTGTCTCAGTCGTCGGTGCAGCTTCTTCCTCCGTCGTCTGTGCAGCAAGCTCTCCCTACCGATCTCCAGTGGCCAAACTATAAAAGGACTTTTTTTATAAGTATTTTCTCTCTATCTCTTATTGTTCTTTATGAGATTTTCTATCAGTCTCCCTGTTCTCTCTCAGGCCATGGATCTATCGCCCTCTCCTTCACTTTTTTTTTATCTTTTCCAACCGACCGATTTTCTTGAAACCGCTCCGGTTCCCGGTTTACGACCGGTTCCTGGCTCAATGGCCGGCTCTTAACGGCTGAAAACGGTCAAACAGTCAGGGCGGTCAGAAGCTCCAAGCCGAGCCGTCTCAGTCACCGGCTGACGGTCGGACCGTCCGGCTCGGTCCGGCTTTCATAACACTACTCTCAACACAAATGAAGATGGAGAAGGAAGCAATGTGTTAAAGGGGTTATTTAGGGTTTGAGCCCAGAGTTTATTACATTATAGGCCCAATCTCACTCCTTTCTTTCTATAAAACTAAACCTAATCTTCTTTTAAATTTACATATTTCCTATTTCATACAAATTTAAATCTTAAATTTCAATCTTAATAAATTTCCTATACATGAAATTAATATTTCCTATTTCCGATTAAATATTTCCTATATATATAGGAAATATAATATCTCCTATTTCCTATATATATATATATATAAAATATTTTCCTATTTTATTTGGAATGTTACAGATTTCCTCGTCATCAGGTTTTTGTAGGTATGGTATGCAAAAGTCCATTACCTCTTCAACAAGATATATCTTAACAATCGAGGCCTACGGCCGATATGTGTTCTTTGAATAACCCTTCAAAACTTTCATGAATTGCTCAAAAGGGTACATCCACCTTAGATAAACCGGACCACAAAGTCTTATCTCTCGAACCAAGTGAACAATCAAATGAACTGATATATCAAAAAATTCTGCAGAAAATGCATCTCCAATTGTGACAAAATAACATAACCTTCCTTTTCCAACTCATCGAGTATTTCATTGTCAATTACCTTACTACAAATGGCATTAAGAAACTTACACAACCTTGTTAAAGTCTTCCGCGCATCATCTTCCAAAATTTCTCTTATAGCTACCGGCAAAAGTTGTTGCATCAACACATGGTAATCATGCGACTTCATTCCCATCAACTTCAAGTCATCCATTGACACAAGTTTGCTAATATTAGAGGAATATCCATGTGGCACTTTCATTCCACGTAAACACTCACACAATCGTGTTTTCTCAAGTTTAGAAAGTGTATGAGCAGCAGGTTCCATATATGCTTTCTTTCCATCTTCACTAATTTTCGGATGCAACCGTTGTCTTATGCCCATCTCAACTAAATCTCTTCTAGCATTGAGTCCATCTTTGGTTTTTCCTTGAATATGTAACAACGTTCCGTCAATACTTTCTGCAAGATTTTTCTCCACATGCATCACATCAATACTGTGTCTCACATCAAGACAATGCCAATAAGGGAGATCAAAGAAGATTGACCTTTTCTTCCAAATGTTAGTCCACTTCTTCTTCTTCTTTCCTTTACCAAACTCCACAGTAACACTCACAACACGACGATTAACTTCTTCACCGATTAATGGAATTGGAGCAGATGCATGCTCAGGAAAGCCATTAAATCGCTTCCTCAGTCGACAGTACGGGTGATGGCGATCAAGAAACCTCCTATGACCGAGGTAAACTGTCTTCCTTCCATGCTTGAGCTGAATGAAATTAGTGTCATCCTCACAAATGGGACATGTCTTATGTCCCTTGACACTATATCCTGAGAGATTGTCATATGCAGGTAAGTCATTTATTGTGGTAAACAACAAAGCTCGCAACTTGAATGTCTCCTTTTTGTATGCATCAAACACATCAACACCTTCATTCCACAACATCTTCAAGTCCTCGATCAACGGAGCAAGGTAAACATCGATATCGTTCCCAGGCTGTTTCGGTTCCGAAATCATCATACACATCATAAGATATTTCCGTTTCGTGACAACCAAGGTGGAAGGTTGTAAATGACAAGCAAAACTGGCCAAGCACTATGTTTGCTAGAGACACTCCCAAATGGGTTGAATCCATCTGTACAAAGACCAAAACGTAGGTTTCTAGGATCACTAGCAAACTCTGGAAACATTGAATCAACCTTCTTCCATTGAAGAGAGTCAGCGGGGTGTCGAAGATATCTAGCATCAGAATTTCTCTGATCACAATACCACCTCAGATTCTCTGCTTCTGTTGCATTCGCGAACAATCGTCTAAACCTTGGAACTATTCGCGAACAATCACCTTTATTTTTTTAAAAGGTCCTCGTGTAGAATTAGTGTTGTTTTTGTACCTATTTACAGAAAAGAGTTTACTGAATTTCTAATAACAATTAGTTCTTTTTACTTAGGTATCATGTTCTCTAAAGTTAAGCAAACTCGAGGTTAACCATGGTGCATTAAAGACTAACATTTCTGTTATTAGTAACCAGTGTTTTGTTTACTGTCCTCTCAAGAAAACCATTTTCAAGCATGCATTGAATTGAATTGATTTCCAAAAAAAAATCATTCACAGTTCATAATAGTTCACAAGACATTCAAATATATAAACATCTTAATTAATAATAAAATTCCTAAACGATAGATCTGAAATTTCAAGCTAAGCAATTTCATGCATGAATTTTCAATATAATCAAAAGGAAGAATGGAGGAACTTTTTGCAAAATTTCTTCTATCTAAGGATTTGAGATAAACAATTAGATGACCCAATCTGGTCAATTCAACCTTGATTCAATTGAACTTAACAGATTTTACAATTCAAATAAGAGATAAAAATACATGGCAAGTAGTAATAAATTTTGAGTCTTAAAATGGGACGATATTCTGATGCTCCCTAAAATTCAACTCACCCGTGCTAACAGGCTATTAGATTACAACCACTCTCAATCTCTCAATGTCATGAAACAAACATTATCAATAACCCACATAAACTCTTGCATGCAATTTTTACCTGTAGATGTATGAATCCATTTAACAGAGTAATAGCCAATATACAAATATACGAACCCAACATATAATACTGTGATATTAATCTTAACTCATTTCAGTGAAGAATATTATCATTAGTACAATTCATAACTGAACGACTTTATTACACTGAATCATCAAACCAATCTTGAACAAACTATCACTATGTCTCAATATGTCTATTTGAAAATTCAAACCTAAAACCAGAAAATCTGAATTCCACCAAACTTTATACTAAACTATTCATTAAATTGTATAACTTCTAATAGTTCCTTATAATAAGGTGTAGTTCATCATCAATCAAGGATAAGATACAAAGATTCTCCATGGCTGAAATTACCATGAAGACATGTAACATCCCAAATTTTTTTTATTAAGGATAATAAGAAATTATGGAGATGTTATCTAGGAAATTTAAAGTATTAGAGAGGAATTCATGATATTTAGGAATTAGGATATATTGACTGTATGTATAAAGGAAGTATTAGTACTTTAAATTAAAAGGAGCATAGGGTCAACCTCATAGAAAATAGAACTAAAATGGAGGGCATTTGTGTAATTTCTCCTTTTTGCCCTAAAACCTAATTCCCATATGTATTTTAGAACTCCCTTCTTCCTTTCTTATACAAACAGCCGACACACACCCCCCCCCCCCAAACACTTTCTCCTTCGTTCTTCTTCTTCTTCTTCTTCTTCTTCTTCTTCGTTCTTGTTCTTCACTGCCCCACTCTCGTTCCTCACTCTTTCAACCACTTCTCGCGATTTCTGTTCTTCACTCACGGATTCCTCACTGCTCAGCACTCTCTTTCACTTCTCTTCGATTTCCGGTGAGCCCAGCAGCGGTTCTCCGGCGGACAGCGGTGGTGGTGGTAAGATTCGGCCATATACTTGTGTACTTTATGTTATCTCTTCTTTGCAAAGTTGTTTTCTCACTTTTCCTTCCTCTTTGGATTTTCTGCTTTGCTCACCTTCGGTAATGGCCGTTTTCCGGCGAGATGGCGGCGGCCGACGGTGGTTATGCTTCTTTCTTTCATCTTAGAACTTCGTAAGTATTTTCTACTCCTTTCTTGCCTTTCTCTGCGATTTTGGGCGAGTTTTGAGAGGGATTGCAAATCTAGGGTTTGAGATTTTAATCTATAAATTGTTTGAGATGAAGATTAAATTGTGATTTCTGGTATTCTTGCAAAGGATTGTGGTCTTTCAAAGATGATTGTTGATTTGGCTTATCTCATTTTGTAAAGGGGGATTAAGATGTCATTCTTTTGTTAGACTGTGTGGGTACTTTATTTATGTTTTTGCTAGATTGGCTTCAAATCTTGTATTTATAGCTAATTAATTTTAACTCTAAGCACGAAGGAAGTGTTGATGTTTGATTAGGTGTACTTGAATAAATGTGAATGTTAGAAATTGTTATAGTTTGATTTATTTTCTTTTGTAATTCTGATTTGATTTTTGTCACAGGGCTAAGAAATGAAAGTGTATTCTGTTTGATATGTGTATGTGTACTTGGTTAGAGAAACTATAGTGGGGTTTATGTGAGTGCAAGCTGAATAGTAAATTGCTGTTTTAACTTTTGTCTTGGATGAAGAGTACTTAAAATTTGTGTTAAGTAATCTAAGTGAAATATTATTTCGGATTTTTAAAGTTGAAGAGCTCATGGTTGCTGTTTCTATTCTATGTTCCTTGACTGTTTGTTCATTTCGATTAGGCATCGAGAATGTATAATTGGTTGTGTAATGGTGGATTGTTTGGCTGACTTGTCTTCCTTGTTTGAGTTTGATAATGACATTGCTTGTTTGATTTGGCTTAGATTTAGTGTTTCACAACTTTTTCTTTTAATCAGATTTCTATTTTTTTTATGGGGACTGTATTAGTCAATGGGTTTTGAAGTTATTGGGGACTTTGTATGTTATTTGCGTAAAGAAGATTAAGATTTATTGCTGCTGATTCTTGTCTATATTTCCTGTTGCCATATTGGTTTAGGTTTTGTTGGTGCTGTTGAATTTGGTGTTACAAGTTCAATTCGTATTGATTATAATGCTAATGGAACTAAATTTACTTGTTTGTTCCCTATAATCTCTGGATTGTTGTTAAGGATTATGTTGCTAATCCTTTGCTAGTAAAGAGGAATGAGAATTTGGCCTTGTATGTGGTTAAATTGGTTTGCTCAGCTCTATTGCTCCTGGTTCTGTCGGCTCTTATACGGTAAATAGGAAGTGAAAGTTTGTGAATGTTAGCTCCGAATTAGGAATTTATTATCTTTATGTTGATTTTGTGCCAATTAGCCAGGATAATGAAATAAGAGGGAATAATTTGCTATGTGTTGTTTAAATAGGCACATTACTATATATCAAGTACTTGAGAAATGATCATGAGTAAACATCTTTCACTCCTTTTCTGGTGTGTATTTAGCTTTATAGGATCGAATGTGAATAATATTTTCTGTTTTGTTGGATTTGTGAACATGCTTGATTAGGCTGTACATGAAAACTGAAGGGATTAGGAAACGAAATAATAAGTAGTATGTTTGAGACTGTTAAATTGGTAGTAATGCTTGTATGTGGATTTACAATAAGTTGTTTTTATTTTTACCACTGGCTGAATGTGGTTTGAAAAGAAATGGAGTCATTGTTCTGTTTGGGTATGATTCTTTGAGATTTTTGTTACTATATGGAAATTAAAATAGAATGAAGTACTAAATTAAAAGGAATTTCTGTTCTTTGGAATAAAAGATACTTGGGAATGCATATGAAGGTGATGTAGGGGTTAGGACTTTAAACTCATGTGTTGTTTTAAATATTAAAGTAAACATGTTTGTTTAGGTTAAGAATCTGATTTTATGGATATGGATATTCAAATGTTAAGGTTTGATGATAAATGAAGGTTTTGAGCGAACCTTAAAGTAAGGTCAACTGAAATACTATGAATGCATGTGATTTTTGTCAAGGCTTGACTACTCTTGTGGCTGCTGGATCTGTTTTGAAATAGAATAGAGTTTGTATACAATTGGTGTATCTATTGAGGTTGAGGTTGATTACATAAAAGGTCATTAAGAGTTCAAGGACCCTAAAGGAGTAATTTAAATAATGATTTGTCATTGAAGTTTATGATGATATTATAATTATGGGTTGTTGTTTGATTGCTAGCTTGTTATATTTATTATAATTTCAATGTTTTTGAGAATAGGTGATTATCTTGGTGAGGATTGTGAGTGATGTATTAATTAGATGACTGAAGTGGTAGTTTGGATTAAGTCCTTTTTAATTTTGAATATGATATTATTTGACTGTGGAAGTGACAGATGCTTGAGGAATGTAATGACTAATGGATGTTATTAGGTTGTGGTGATAAACTTATAGATGTGAAATAATGTTGAGGAAACAAGGGTGATTTGATTCATGAATTGATGTGATATGATAGAGTTTGCTCCATTCTGTTTATTTTGTCTCAATTATCTGTTTCTGATTTGGATGACATTATGTGGATTCTGTTATTGAATTTGAATTGTGTTTGAAATGCATGTATAGGACAAGTAAAATAAAAAGGGGCTTGGGTAGCATTATATAGATCGAGAGCGACGTTATTCATTAAATATATATATAAGAATAATTGTTTATGACTATTATTACTTTGTGTAATAATAGGAGGGATTAAGAGGAAATACTTGGAAATTCTCAAGGAAGGGTAAAGAAAAGCAATGAAGCGTTAAGTGACGCAGGTAATCACTCTTACCTTGCTATAACATTGAGGGTGACGTTAGTTGGGATTTTCAAAAATCCTTTCTAGCCCTCAAAAATCTTTAAAAGTTACTTTTATATAAAAACAGGCTATCGGGTGCCTTTCAAACACGATTATTTTTGTATGAAAGAATTTGATACTTTATATATATTATTATTATACTGTCTGGTGGTGGCCATTGATCTGGAATGACATGAAATATATAGGTATAGTGTATGGGTAGTGGTTTGACAGATTATGATGATAGAGAAGGGAATAGTTATGTGGTGGAAAACCTAAGATATTGCAGGGAATTGCGAGAGTGCATGACACAGATGTTGAAATGTTGTGATATTGAAGGGAAATGTGGTTGAGAAGTTGAATATGGTGGATGTGATAGATAGGGATATGTGAGCATTGCATGACACTGCTATCTATGTACCATCGCGCGATGATAACTGTTGATTGGCCAATCGACAGTTATTTGTACTGATGATCCTTTTCGGATTGATTAGACCGGGGATCATAGGTCAACTTATTGAGAGAAAGTGACCTACGGTTGTTTAGCATTGAAGAGTCCAACCGTTCCCGTTCTACAATGGAAACAGAATTGGGGTTCTCTCTCTGGAGATTGTCAGAGAGGGAAATTTGCCTCCTCCTTGTAGAGAGAGACACAGTGTCAAATCATATAGTGATGATTGGATGCTGGAGATAAATGCCCCTTGATGGCACGATGCATCTATAGGTGAGTGTGAGAGTTGGGGTAGTAATACGCATGGATTGGAGATAGAGATGATGAGATTATTGTTGAGAAGTGACATAGATTTGAATGACGTTTGGGATAAAACTTGATATATATATATATATATATATATATATATGTATATGTATGTATTATTGATTTTAGAACTGTGGTACCCTTTAGACGCCCTTACTACCGCACATCTCACTATTATAGTGAGTTAAGCAGTGATTACTGGGACAATTTTGTCTCATCCCACGATTACTCACATTTTTGCAGGTGATCATGCACAGACACGAGAAACAGGAAAGGGAATTAAATTTCAAAGGTTATTTAGACTATGAAAACATGTATATTGCCAAAAATGTATAGGTCTGCATTCGCTTCCACATATTTTTATTTGTATTGATATTAATAGTTAATCGGAGAATTGTAATAGGTTGCTCCTTTTTCTAACCATGTTAGGTGATTCTTTTCTAACATGGTTAGCTATTAATTATCCATTATAGTTTTCGGGTTATATTAGAAATTAAAATTCTTTTCTATCATGGATAATGATTATTATTAGGAATTTCTTTTTCTAACTATGATAGATTCATTGATATTATGGAAATCATTTTTCTATCATAGTTAGTAAATGTAGTATTGGATAAATCAGGGAATTAGTAACAGTATGTCACAAGACACATGTCCAAAGGATTCCTTTCTTTTGAACATTTAAACAAACAACTTGTGGGCAAAGAATAGGCCATATAGGAAACTCCCACTATCCATAACAAACAATTAAAACTATAACACCAAAGTATTAATAATGTTCTTAAGAGAAAAATTTAAGGGAAAAAGACAAATAAAGTTTCTGAATATGTAAAAGGAAAATCAAAGTTGGTAAATTTCCAAAAGAACAACCATGATCACATATACTAGATTAACAATGATCAAGTGGTTACTGAGAATGAGGATGTTGCTGTGGTTAATTAATCACAGCAGCATTCTCATTATAATGAGGATGTTGATTTGATTAATTGTTACGTTCTAGTTATTAATGCGGATAATGCAAAAATTAAATATTCATGTTGTTAATGGAGATACTGCAACCTCCAGTGGTTAATTTAGTGTATGTGACCTTAGTTGTCCTTTTGAAAATTTAACAACCTTAATTGTTCTTTTAAAAATTCAGAGGGTTTTATTTGTCTTTTTCCCAAAATTTAAATTATGTTAAATCAAATCCTTCTTTTTAATCAATAAACTTTTCAGAATGATTAATTCAATAAACTACACTTTAGCCCATATATATCCTAATCAAGAACAACCATATTGATTTAAGGAGTGGGAGAGTAGCATGCTTAGGAAGGTGGTCAATAGGTTCAAAGAAAAAGGTCACTTTGACTTGTAGATTTCTTCAAGAAGCAACGGCAAGAACAACAAAACTCATTCCATTTATCAAGCCTCAATCATTCCTAAAGATGCTACTGAGATGAGAAAGAAGGGACGAGAAAGGAGGGACTAAGGTGAACTAATAAACAACAATTTGCATAACATTAAATAAAGATCATGGTGGACAGAAAATGTAGCTATGCTGCCACCCATCTTTGGTGGTAGAAGAAATGAGGGAGAAAGTCAGTGCTTTAGAGAGGGGCTCTAGAGATTTCATCTTCCAGAAAATGAAGTGTTGTAGAGTGGACCGATGGGACATTGTCTCGCCTAAAAGATCAGAGATGGCTACCTAGCTATTAAGGTTTTGACAAGATAGGTTGAACGGTAAAGAGGTCGCATGAAGTGCTGAGTGAAATGTCGAAGAGTGGAGTCATAGAGACATCAACTCTCGAAGGGAATTCATCGGCACAAGTCCCATATCGGAAAAATTTCCTAAAAAGAGAGGCCTTATAACTTCTTGGCTCGCCAACCCCAACAGCTAGCTTTTGGGGTGTGGTTTTCTCAAGGATTTGTGCTCGTTACAAGGCTCAATCCTAATGGCTAGTTTTTTGAGTGTCCTTTTCTTAAGGACTTCTGCTCGTTACACTCTATTGCAACTGTGGCCCTCTTCTTCATCCCACACCGCACTGATGCCAAAAATAAAGATCAGCATATTTTCTAAGTGCTCTCAAATCGAAATGGGCCCTCTACTACTCTTATTTATTTTTTTCAAAGAAATAATGCAGGAAGGAAATGGACTGGAATGATTTGCGTCCTATATAACCAGTTTCAACATAATATCTCCATCCTGTCTTTATACTTTCTCTGACAAAAGAGATAGAGTTACTTTGATCTACCATAGCCCAAGAAGCATAAACTATCAGCAAATGTTGCAAGTTACTTTGAACTTTTTGAACATGATGATAGTTAAATACCTTTTAAATTCTTGGTGAGCATGGTTAAAATAATCCATCCAGAAAGAGGAAGTTAGATGTCATCAGCTGCAACGATTCTCTGGGTAAAAAATCTTGAACAGAAGATTTGTCCTATCCTATTTATGATACGTATCCCAAGAAACTGAGTTATATAATTCAAACTCAACAAGGATGTTATTATTTTTTCTCGAAGATGCCCAATCAACATACCTCTGCTTGTTCTCCGTATGAGCACATTATATTGAAAGTGCCCATGAGTTATTCATTAGCAACTTAAAGATCCATATTATAATGCTGCAACATTTTATATTATCTAGTATGTTTGCGTGCACCTTACTTTCTGCAGGTTTTTGGTTCCATATGTTGAAGGTTTATCTCTGACTGAATGCCTTCTTCAACTGCTGGAGACTGTGAGCACCATAGGTGTGGAAGTCTTCATAGACTTAGTTCATGTGGGTTCTCCAAATGCCGTGACTACTCTGAAGTTTTCAATGGAGCACATGAATTGCTTAGGAATCCATCAATTTTAGTTGCAAGCAAAAGTCTTATCTCTTATTGCGCATCCCCATAACTTTGATGGTGACATATAGATAATCTATGGATCATAGCTAGCATGGTGGATAATTCGCTTGTGGCCCATTGGATGTTTTTTTTAGTTAATAATCTTTGAATTGTAGTTTTAGCTAAATGGGAAAAAGACAGATAAATACTTCCGAATGTCTAAAAGGACAAATATGGTGTTTAAATACCTAAAAGGATAAGGAATGCCACTGACATCTAATTGACATTAGAAAATGTGGACAAATATCTCAAAATGCCCTTAAAAAACTTGTCCGCACTTGTTTGCTTTATAATAGTTATGATTTATAATCATGTTTGACTGTTTAACTAGATTTTTAAGGGCATTTTGAGTCATTTGCCCATATTTGCTAATGCTGATTAGGTGTCTGTGACCTTCCTTGTCCTTTTGAGAATTTAGACACTCTATTTATCCTTTTAAGCATTTGGGAGTCTTTATCTGTCTTTTTCCCTTGTTAAATCATCAGCCCTCTTTTTGATAGTCTTATGTTCCTTAACTTTTAATTGGGCTTGGCTTATGTAATATAAAGGCCGCTTGATGTATTTCATTTTTCTATAATCAATATATTGTCTTTTAATAATAATTGAAAAAAAGAAAGTTTCACTCACCAAATAAGGGGATAATAAAAAAAATACTTGATGTAAATATAATGGTTTAAAATAAGCTTTAACCAAATAATTAAGGATAGAATAAAATGAAAAAAAAAATGTCTTATTTTAAAAAATAAAATCCACCCACTAACTAGGTTTATTAGGGGATAGTATTGTTATTTTTCAGTTACATGTGGATTTGTTGGTCTTATGTGAAGTACAATCTTTTAAGATTTGATGAGTCATCATTCTCTATGAAGTGAAACAATAGTGTTACCAAATAAAAGGCTCAATGTACTTTCTAAATGTAAACGATTAAATTGAAAATTAATGTAAATATAAAATATCAAAAATATACTTTAACCATTTAATTTTATAATAAATCTAATACTTTCTTTTTTTTTCTGGACTAAAAATAAAAGCTACTATTTATTATAAAATACTAAAAGTATATAGTATTCAACGTGGACAAGAGAAGAGAAAATGAGAAAAGCCTGATGAATATAAGCGCGTTGAAATAGACTGATTGACAAGTTGCTTGTTTAAAATACGCACATATGCTTTGACTAGTCTGTAATTATGAAATTTGAACACATTTATATGTAGCTAGCAAGCTAGCTACTATATATATATATATATGTGTGTATTTATATGCAAATTTAAGTTTATAATATATTAGAGATTGTTGGCAAAAAAATATTAGAGATCTACGAATGGGATTGTCTCGTCTTTAATTACCATTTTGTGATGGTTCTTTCGGTTGTGTCCTCTTCGCAATGCAACAATGCTAGTGCATGTATTTGTCTTTAATTAATATTTAAGGGTGAAGGGGCAAAACTAGCCACTGTAATTTTTCAAATGGACAACTTTGGCACCCGTAAATTGGATGGTGCAAAACCGGACATTATAAAGCAAAATGGGACAAATTTAGTCACGCCGTTAAGTTGAAGCTAGAGGTTAATGAAGGTGGGCCCCACGCCAACACTCACGTCTGTTAGCTTCAACTTAACGGCGTGGCTAAATTTGTCTCATTTTGCTTTATAATGTCCGGTTTTGCACCATCCAATTTACGGGTGCCAAAGTTGTCCATTTGGAAAATTACGGTGGCTAATTTTGCCCCTTTACCCTAATATTTAATTACCACACAAACTTAATTTGACCTTGAATATTTTACTTTTCAATTACAGGTTAGGTGCATTATTCAAAGTTTCAGAAACATGCTGTATTATATATTGATGTGTGGGGCTTAAAAATTAAATTTTGTTGACTAAACAAGCCCAATAAAATTGTTTGACTTGACTTCATTTTTATGCTATCTCTATTCCTAAATAATGTAATAATGTAGCTAGTATCTATTTGAAGTTGATTATTATCACTCCATGAGTATCTATTTGATGTGGATGAAATCTGTTAATTTCTATGAAGTTGCTTCTTTGTAAATGAGTGAATTGATAGATTTTTCAAATAGATTAACCTTATTTATAGCAAATAAATCATATGAACACCACTATATAAAGCCAATATAGACAACTAGCATTAGAATACCAAACTCAAATAATTGAACAATTTTTAGAGATCAATGGGTTTCTCTACTCCATTGTACCATTTTCTTTTGTTTCTTCTGATTACCATCTTTCTTATCCAGTTGTCCTCCCACTTTGCTAGTGCAGGTATGCATCCTTACTTATCTCACATACTAAACAATTTTGAAAGAAATTGAAAAAGGATACTCGTTATGATTTAAAAAACCAATAATAATAATAGTGTTTAATAACATGTATATATCATGCAGAAAGCGCTGGTCCACACCCCCCAAAACCACCTTCACCAATAACATCTCCTCCGAGGAATCCATCATCTTTGGATCCCCAATCATTGAAGTGCAGATGACTTCTTCCACCACCACCGCAATAAAGGTTCCCAGAATTTAGAGCATTTGTTGATGTGTGCACGCGCGTGTGTTTAGGGGGGGGGGCGATTTATCTTGTCATATTTAATAAGTAGGTATTGTTTAGGGTTTTTGTGTGTATGCCTGAGAGAGAGAGAGAGAGAGAGAGGGAGGGAGGGAGGGAGGGAGGGAGAGGGAGGGAGGGAGGGAGGGAGGGAGGGAGAGAGGGGAGAGAGAGAGGGAGAGAGAGAGGGAGAGGGAGAGAGAGAGAGAGAGAGAGGGAGGGAGAGAGGGAGGGAGAGAGAGGGAGAGAGGGAGGGAGAGAGAGAGAGAGGGGGGGAGAGAGAGAGGGAGAGAGGGAGGGAGAGAGAGAGGGAGAGAGAGAGAGAGGATTGATTCAGGTTTTAAATTTTGTTTGTCCAATTATTCTTCCTACCTTTGCATCTCACTAATTATTTTTGTAAGTTAAAGCTTATAAATATGGTCACATGAATGCACAAGGAGGATGTTATTGTGTTGTTGTGGTATATACTCCTTCCAATTCTTATCATGATTCACGAACTACAAATTAACATAAACAAAGAAATGATAGTTGGGTTATCAAATTTATACTAAATTTGCGTGGCATGACCTTTTTCAACCCCATTCCTCATCAAATGATATGATTCCATATTTTAATTTTTAGCCTTTATTGATGATAGTGGGAAAAAATAATGTTACTGTTGGTGCATTATATTCAGGATAAAAAATCATGTTAGTTGATGTGTCATATAATAAAGACTATAGAGAGTTTCATAATATGACTTTTTTCATCCTAATAAGCGAATAATGGACCTATTAAAACTTTATTTCGATAGTTTGATGACATATAATATGACTTTTTTCTTTAATATAAGTTGAACTTCCAAAAACGTTTGTTACTAAATATAAATCCACTTAGATGTTATTAATGATTGACAATCAAAAATTGTCATATCAGACTAAACTCTCCCAAAATTTCACATGGCATCATATATAGGGCTGTTCACGGGATGGGACAGGATCGGGACACCCCTGTCCCGTGTCCCATCCCGAAAATAGATCGGGACGAGATTTCCGTCCCGTGTCCCGTCCCGATCGGGAACGGGACGGGACCAGGACGGGAAATTCCCGGATTTTTTTAGCAAAGAGTGTGGAGAAGAGGCAAAAACGTAATTTGAGCAAAGCATAATAAACAAAAATTGAAATCTGATGAGAAGAGAATCTTATGCAGAACAAGAAAAAGGAAGAACAGAACTGGACAAAGGAGAGAGCCAAAGGAAATAAATAAAGAAAAAGATCTGAGAATATTTGAAACTGTTATGGGCGATTTTGGTTGAAACATAAATGAAATCATTCGTTCTTCAACAAGAAGCACGACGCTGAAACATAAACGAAGCAACAGATCTGAAAATATTCAAAACAGATCTGGATTTCCTCGTTCGCGGCGTTGGATGGCGAGATCGAGAACAGAAGAGGTGAGGGGACTCGAGGGAGATGGTGGTCGGTGGCCGTTGGTGCCTTGGTGGTAAACTCTTGAAAGCCTTGGTGAGAAATGCGTAAGAGAAGAGTGAGGAGAATGAAGGGAGGAATGGTGTGGATATGACAGATTCGTTGGTGGTGCCGTCGGTGGTGCTTCCCATGGAGGAGTCGTGGCGGCCATGGGTTTGAGAAAGGGAAGCTGATGAGTGATGAAGAAAGCATGTAGTGGGTGAAGGCAGCGGGAGACACGAAAATGAGAGTAGGTGAGAATAGTAATTTTTATATATATATATATATATATATATATATATATATATATATATATATATATATATATATATATATATTCGGGACGGGATAGGAACGGGACTACCCGTCCCGATTCCCGTCCCGTCCCAAAGCCATTTTTGACCCGTCCCGATTTTGTCCTGTCCCGAAAATTTTGGGACGGGAATTTCCCGTCCCAAAAGGTCACGGGACGGGACGGGACTGCCGGGATGGGACGGGACGGGAACTTTTTTCACAGCCCTAATCATATATAGTTCATAATTTATAATACTCCCATGAACTTTATTTAATTTAGGGGCTATTTAGGTTCAGCTTTTGGATAATAGCTCCTGGGAAAATAGCTTTTTGAGAATAGTTTTTTAGTAGAATAGCTTTTCTGAAAATAGTTTTTTTGAAATGAGAGTGTTTGAATTGAGTTTTTTTAGAATAACTTTTGAGAAGAATTTATTTTTTCTGAAAAATAGTTATGATGAATAGCATTTCATGTTTATTTTATTTGACATAAGTATTTTTCCTAAATGAGAAATCGAAGTTTTCAACTTGAAAAAGGAGAAAAATGTAGTTTTTCTCAAAATAGCTTTTGGAACCCCAAACTGAACTTTTCTTCTCAAAATAGCTTATCCAAAAAAGTAAGTGTTTGGATGTCTTTGTGTGAAACCTAGGTTTTGGAGTCAGAATAGCTTTTGAAAATGTATCCAAACAGGCCTTAGTTCTATATAGCACATATAACATTTAAACTTCATGGGGTTATTGTGACAAGACTAAAAAATTAGGTGAGTATCATACAATCATTAACTTAAAGGGAAAGGGACACACACACATAAACACACATATATATGCCCTTGACCTTATTCAGAAGGGACATACAACAACTCAAACAATTGTATGTTATACAAAATACCCTTGAGCATTTGTAGATGGAGCAAAACAACCATTGAACATTTAAAGAGGGTGCAAAAATGCCTTTACTGTTAAATATAACCACTTTTAAAAGAGAGCATTAAAAAAATTGGTTCAAAGCAAGTTAACATTCCAGATGTGAACATAGGTCCAAATTATTAATGGTCATTAGGATTATTAAGTGATAGAAAAAGAAAGAAAACACATAACATAGGTAATTCTGAGATATGGACACTACCACAAAATACCTTATTTACATGCACTTATTTTAGGCCTATACATACGCTTCAAAAGTGCAAGTAAAACTGCTGCTGGTTAAGGCTATACATGCGCTTTCTTTAAATTATAAGTGCATGCATATGTTACCTATACATGCACTCATTCACTAAAAGTGCATGTATAGCTTAGATGCAATCAATTCATGCCCTTTAAGCACAAGAGCGCATGTATATGCAATATTGTTTTTTAATAATTTACGTTGCTCCGCACTCTATCTAGCATATTGCTCCCTACAATATTTAGTACAATATTTAGTGGTAATACACACCCAACCAACATGTATTCTAAAGAATATACCTCCAAAAGTCATATACTTGCAACATCCACAAAAAACAAATTATAATAGTATCAAAATATAACAGTACCAAAAACAACTAATTTATGACTCAATTGTTATTTATCATATACATAGCTATGCAGCACAGTGTTGATAATATAAAGAAAATGAAAAATCTCCCAAAACAGAGCATAGCATCACCATACCTTTTGATTGCCTTAAAAATCCAAGGACAAAAATGAATCATGACTACTCACCCATCTAATCTATAAGTATAAATGAATTCTAGCATTTATGTAAGTCAATATCATTCCCAATCATGCAGAATTCCAACTTAAATGAGCTCTTAAGTCAATTGATTGAAGAATTTCGGTTCTATTTCTCTCAACCCGACCAACACAAATCATATTCATATATCTGCAACACAAATGATATTCATAGACCAAGAATTCTTAAGAGATGGTGACTTAGCACATGATTTAACTTGAGAGTAGTGTCAATAAGAGTAATCAAATTATTGTAAAAAATCATGAAGAGTTTTTGCATTCAGCTCAAACCTTTTTTCATTAACTCAAAGAGTTCACATCTACTAAACTGGTGATAAAACTCAACAAGACCTCTCAAGCATCATAAAATGAAAACTAAAAAAGTATTGTGATCGCCAGTGCTGACAAAAATCATTAGACAATCCTAGTTTTTCTCAATGACAAATAGATTTCAGAAAAGATGTAAAGTATATTTCCTCGACTTTGTCACATTCTCTATATGTGAATCATGCATTTAAGATTCTAAATTATACCTTTCCATTATAATAGCCCATGAAAAATCAAAACAAGGAAAATTGAATGAGTTTAACAAGTAGACGACTCTGTTAAATCAAGTTCAGGGATTCTGAAAAAAAAAATGAAAGGCTCTTGTGGCAGTAATGTTTTTCTTCTGTTTGGTCAGTTAACCTCACATATACACTAAGCTTGTTGAAATCTCCCGGAACACATTTAATTGTACAAGGGTTTGTTAATTTTTTTTTGAATCATTTAAAAAGTGTACCGCATCCAGAACACATTCTATAATCAGTCATCTATAAACTCACTGCTCCTTCTTTTCTTAAATTCACATTCTTCTCTCGTTTAAGTATATTCTGGATATAACAGTAGTAATGGCTAATGTGATAAACACAATTTAAATGAAAAAGAAAACTCTCATTAGCTTTAAAATCACATTAGAAAGGACAAGTGTACTTGCTAGTTAGAGGCCGGATGTAAGATCAAAGGGTTTTTCTGTTTTATGGGTTTAAAACTGAAATCACTGAATCGATTAGAGACCTTAAGAGAAGAAAACTCACTGATGATCACTTGAGAAATCCTGCTGCAGTCTTCACCGTTTTGCTTGTTTTGAGAGGAGAAATCTTGAAAACTCACCGAATCATCGGAGAAGAGAGGGAAGCTTTCAATGTCCGAGGGAGAACAGAGAAAAGACGCGTTTTGGGTTGTTTTTGGCAGGAGGAAGCTTCGCGATTTCGGAGAAAGACAAATTGTGGAGGTGAGGATTTGATGGGTAAGGTTTGTTTCAATCAGAGAGGAAGTGAGTTTAACAAAGTGAGTGAGCTATAGCTAGAGCCTAGAGTCATGAGCCATTAATTTTTTTTTTTGACTAAAAGCAAAATGATACTAATTATAGTATTCATACAGAAACATAAATGACAGAATTATTTAAATCCCTTGAAATACACTAGGGAAGAGAATCTAAAAGAGTGGTTGTGATAGAGCTAAATCTGGAAAGTTGGCTAACAATGTCCCTGTTGATAATACTGTTAGAGCTTGTGAAGTACTCCTTGGAAATGGCTATCTCTGTACCCATGAAAAACAAGGTTAGGTCCTGTTGGGCAGCGAAGAGATCTGAATTGAGAGTCCATGAAAGAGCTAATCTGATGGAGCTTGGTATGTCAGGTGATCCATCTGCTGAGTGGTTTAAGAAACAAATGTTTGTGATGGGAAGACTATTGTGCAGCACTCCTATTTGGATGTTTCTCACGCAATGTAATCTTACAACATGGATAACTAGTGCCCAAGTCATATTACATTTGAAAGCAACAGGATGTTGTGGCTGTCCGCTGATCCTTGTTTCGGTTTGTGGATTGTTGTTGAATGACATGTTGCAGAACTGAAATTCAGCTTCAATTTCCCTAAGGGTGTCTTGTAGACTTACCTTTCTTTGTTCATGTAGAATTTGGTTTCTAGTTTTCCACAATGTGTTGAGGAGGATAATGGATTTGTGAAGTGTGTCCTCCTCTCCAATGTCTATTAGCCTAGAGAGTAAGGATTTCAAAGAGGAGAGCAAATCTTCAGTGGAGATGGCAGAGAGCCTTAGGTTGGTTCCCAATGACCAAATTGATCTGGCAAAGTTGCAGTTATAGAAGATATGGAGGATAGTTTCTTCCACTTTACAACCAACTGGCAATCACCATTGACAAGGAGATGATGTTTCCTAAGTATATCAATGGATGGGATTGCATTTTGCAAAATTTTCCATACCTGTAGAAGCATTTTGACTAGTAGTCTGATAGACCAGAATTTTTCCCAAAAAGGATCTTTGCTGCCTCTTATGTGGTGAGATCTTATTAAGTGATATCCTTCTCTGGCAGAATATTTACCTGTGAGATTACCTTTCCAAATGACTTGATCTTTGTTTTCAGATAAGGACACTGGGCATCTTGAGATGGTTCTAGCGGTTTGTAGGTCATAGAGCTGGTGAAGTAATGGTTCATTCCATTTGAATTGAGGTAAGCAATGAGGGTTGTGCACTAACAGATCATTCACATTCTGTATGTTTGACAGTAGGTGATGATTGTGCTGCACAGGCCACCACAGTGGGTGGTTGATTGATATTGAAGTACCAGTTCCAACTGACCACGCTAGCTGAGGTATGATTATGTCCGAGCCCTGTAACAGCCCCTTCCATAACCACGAGGAGTTGTAGGGTTTTCTCAGGAATTCTGCTTCAGAGAAGTTGATGTATTTCGACTGCATTACTCTGCCGAAGAAGGATTCCCCGAAGGAAATGATTCTCCAAAGTTGTTTAGCAAGAAGAGCTTTATTGGCCCAGTTTACAGATCTAAGACCTAGGCCTCCTTCCTTAACTGGGGAAAAGAGAACCTCCTTATTAAGAAGGTGCATTTTCTTGGTAGATTCAGTATGTCCCCAGAAAAAATTGACGCATCTCGCATTGATAGCATCACACGTTTTTTGTGGCAATGCTATGGTAGACATGATGTGGACCTCTGCAGAGGAGAGAACTGATTTGATGAGCTGAAGCTTGGATGCCTGAGACAGTAGCTTAGTTTGCCAAGAAGCAGTTCTCCTTTCAATGACATTTAAGGCATGGGAGTATATGTTGGATTTGTTTTTACCTAGATCAATCCAAGAACCCATGTATTTTCCTAGTCTTGAGCCAAATCTAATACCCAAAGTATTTGAGAAGTACGTTTTCTATCTATTGGAAACATTAGGGCTGAAAATAATGGTGGACTTATTTTTATTGATTGCCTGACCAGACCAGAAGTAGAATTGGTCAATGGCAAACTTTACTGTGCTTATGTTATCCTCTGTGGCTTCAAAGAAGAGGAGAGCATCATCTGCATAAAAGAGATGTGAGATTGGCGGCACCTCTCTACATATCTTAACTCCCTGCCAATGGTCAGTGTGCTCCAGATGTTCTATCAGACATGAGAGGACATTCGCTGCCAATATGAAGAGATAAGGGGAAAGAGGGTTCCCTTGTCTTATTCCCCTGGAAGTATTGAAAGCTTGAGATAGTTGTTCGTTGACTTGGATTTGATATTGAACTATTGAAATGCATTGATAAACAATGGAGATCCATTTATCAGGAAACTTCATTCTCTCCATGGTTGCTGCAATAAAATCCCATGACAATCTATCAAAAGCCTTGGCATAGTCTACTTTTAAAGCCACTAGTTTTTTCCTGCCTTGTCTGGAGGAGTGAATCTGATTCATTAGCTCTCCTGCCAGAATGATGTTATCCGAGATGAGCCTCCCTTCCAAAAAGGCACTTTGATTGGGTGCAATAAGTTTTTAGAGGATTGGTTTTATCCTGTTGGCAAGGACCTTGGAAATGATTTTATAGATGACATTACAAAGGCTGATGGGTCTTATATCCTGAAGGGAGGTGGGTTTGTCAATCTTAGGTATCAGGGTATGACCGTTTTTTTGAAGCTTGTCAGCAAACACTCTTTTGTAGAGTTACCCAATTTCTTTGAAAGAAGCTGGCATGGAATCCGTCACAACCTGGAGCGCTGTCTTTTGGAAGGGAGAAGACTGCGTGTTTGATTTCTTCAAAGTTAAGAGGTTGCTAAAGAAGAGTCTGGTCAAACTGGTCTAGTTCACGGATAGGGAAGCTCCATAGCTCTTGAAGACATGAGGGATCCATAGTGGTCTGGTTGTAGATAATATTAAAGTGGGAGAATGCTAGGGATCTAATTTCATCTGAGTCAGCTGTTCAGGATCCATCCTCCTTCTGCAGATTCAAAATGAGGTTCTGATTGTACCTTTTGTTGACTATAGTATGGAAATACTTAGTGTTTCTTTCTCCCTGTGTTCTCCATTTTATCTTTGCTCGCTGCTAATGTGGAGAATGATCGGACTGTGGTCGGATGCGGCTATACCCATGTGCTGAACATAAGAGCAGGGGAATAATAATGTCCATTGAGGATTGCAGAAAGCTAGATCAATTCGCTCTAGACACTCATTGTCACCTTTTCTTTTGTTTGTCCAAGTAAAGTTGGGACCTTGGTAAGAGATTAAATCTAAGCCAGCTTCCTCCATGGAACTTTTAAAGAGGTTGATGCCGGAGCTGGAGCCATTTTTGCTTAATTTGTCCTCCTCAGATATGATTTGGTTAAAATCTCCTATTAATATCCATGGATCCGAGATGGTCTTGGCAATATCTTTTATCCATGTCCAAAGAAGGTGTCTGTTAGATTGTTTTGGTGGGCCATATACAAAAGTAATATAATAAGAAGCTGCTGAACTTTCATTAACTTTCAAATGACAGTAGTACAAGGAGAGTGCGAGAACATCTACATTAGTATCTTTTTTCCAGCCCACAAAAGTGCCTCCCCCTACTAATTGCATCCGACCCAACATAACTTGAAAAACCTAGAGACTCAAGAGAACTAGCTACTTTTTTGACATTTATTTTAGTTTCGGACAAGTACAAGAAGGTTGGACAGTATGTCAATGCTAGTCTCCTACATCGTTGAACTGCCGAGGCCTTCCTGAAACCTCGACAGTTCCAGCTAAGGACATTCATAAATCTTGGGAAGGCTCTTCATCTGCTGCCTTCCTAGCCATATTTGGATTGAGGGTGGAGGTGTCTTCAAAGAACTTCATCCTTTTCTACACATATTCAAGAGTCAGTGAGACATGGGGCAATCTTTTGCGCAGTAGGGAGCTACCAACATCAGAGATGAGGGTTGCATTCAGGTCTAAAGACTGAGAGGTGCTGATGCTGGAGGAGACCAGGGCATTTAAAGTTGTTGTGGCTGCTTTAGGTGATGCCTTGTCAGATTTAGTAGAGATAAAATAAAACCAGGATTCTGGTGGTTTGTGCTTGTTCGCAGGGAAGATAAGGGGCCCCTCTGAGTCTGCAAAATAGTAGAAGGAGATGCTTTGCAGAAAAACCTCTCTGAACTTATCACTAGCCATAGGGACAATCTCCCAATTCAAACCATTCAAGTCATTAGGCTGAGCTAGAATACCAAAACCATTAGGGCACCAGCCAGGAAAGTCCTCGGCACCTAGCCACCAGCTTAGAAGAGATGATGGAGGGTCAGGGGATTCAGAGGCAAGCTTCCATTCAAATAGGTTACAAATTAGAGGATTGGAGGGGGGTAGTAAGCCAGCAGCAGTTCTGGGTTTTTAGGACCGCGGCTAAGGATCTTCATGCAGTCAAAAAGGAACTTTTCCACTTCAGAATCTTTGAGCATTTTACCATCGGAGATCTTCCTCCTCTTAAGCTCACAGGACCCTTTCTGAGCTTGGAGGAGAGCCTGTGCAGGGATGGCTTCAAGAGTCTGAGAATTAAATGGAGTGTCCTTTTGGAGTCCAGGGAGACTAAGATCAGCTAAAAGGGAGGATTCTGCTGATAAAGGGACAATGACCAAGCAAGCTGGAGTAACACCAGAGGGTGGTTGATTGGGGGAGGAAGAGTCCGTTTGGGGGTGAGTGGTGTTTACAAGGTTCTGAGGTGAAGTAGAGTCAGCTCTTGGGTTTACATGTGTAACATCCTGAAAATTTTAATATAAGATTAGAGAGTATTTTGGGAAATAATAAATGGAGGAAATGGAAATATTGAAATTTTTAGAAATTTTGGAAATTTATTTTGAGATACTTTGAAAGTTTTGGGATAATAAGTGTTCAAATAATTAATTAAGCAATTGAAGAAACAGAAATATGTGAGTATGATGGAATCCGAAATATTTTGAAGGTTAAGGAGATTGAAGATTGATTTTAGTAGATTTAAATTAAAAGAGTACACTATGGTAAATTTGTACTACAAATTACAAGGGACTCTCCTTATTTCACCAACCAAACACACCCCTTCTTCTTTATTTATCAAAAACTGACGCCCCTCCCCTCCCACTTCACCATTTTCGTCCCTTTCACCTCCCACACCACCCACACACTTCATCCTCTTCAATCCACACACACCCATTTCGTTTTGCTCTTCTCTCCTTCTCGAATCCAAGCCAAAATCACGCAAGATCTATGTAGTTCGTTCCTCTCTATCTTCACGCGTTTTCCGGCGAAGCTTGAGTTTTTCCGGCGAGCAGCGGCGGCCGACGACGAGGTGAGAGTTCTTGCATGTTCCTTTGTTTCTCAAGCTCTTACTTCCCTTCAATGTTGGTTTTCTCATTGTTCTTTTTCCTTTAAATTTCTGATTTCACCCACCTCATTCAATAGCCGATTTCCGGCGAGTCGAACGGCGGCCGGCAGCGGTGGTGCACCCTTCTTCGCGTAGAAGCTTCCGTAAGCATTTTTACTTGGTTTTGATTTAGTTTCTTGGATTTGTTTTGTTAGTAAGGTTAGGGTTTTGGTTAAAGTTTGGATTTTTGGAGCTTTAAAACTATAATAATAAGTGTCAAGTATTTAATTTGAGGTTTCCTTGAAGCAATTGACTTTTGTTGAAGTTTTCTATGTATTTTGGAATTTCTAGGTTTTAGCGTTTCTTGAAACTAGGTGTTTTGATGATGTGTGATTTATTGGTGAAAATTGTTAGTTAATATATGCTTATTAAGGTTATCTAATGATATTGGAATGGTGGAATTAATTGAATTGAGGTTTAGGTAAAAGGTTAGTGAATAAAGTGTTAAATAATGAGAAATTGATTATGTGATTAGGTGACGTATGATTTAATGGATAAATTGGTGGTTGTTAGAGGATTAATAAATATTGGAGGATTAATAATTATGTGAGCAAAGTGTTGAATAAATGTGAAATTTGGTTATGTAATGGTGTGATGAGAATGTTGGAGGATAACAAGTAGATTTTTGGGAGGCCACACTATGCTTAGAATTTAATATTTGATGAGATTGAAGTGGTTGGTGTGAGGGCAAGTATTCTTGGTCGTTAATTATTATGTGGAATTGTTGGATTGGTGATTAATGCTTAGAAGGTATGGATAGGACATGAGAAAGGTTAGCAAAATCTTTGCAAGAGTTGATTGGCTTGTTTATTTTGAATTGTTTGATTGAGTTTAATTTATAAATAGGTCTTAGTGTTGGATTTGATGATGATTTATGGAATGAAAATTGGAATGAAGTTGGGATTTGTGTGTTGATATTGGATATAGATGGTTGATGATTAAAATGATAAATGATTGGGAATCCTTTAGATAGGAGATTGTTGAACATGATGTATGGATGTAAGATAACTGCTAGAAAGTGTGGATTGGATTTGGCTATAATATCAATGGATATGAATGAGGTTATGAGTGGATGAAATCACTTGGATTCTAAAGTTGTTTTAATTAAGGTATTGAGGATTTTGAAACTAGTTATTCAATTTTGAATATTTGATGATTACTATGGGTTGTTGGTGTTCACCTATGACCATGAAACAAATGGTTTGAGGGAATGGTGATTGGATGATTTGTGGTGTTCAAAGATGGGGAAATCGCGAGATAGTCTTTGGAAAGTGATTTTCTAAAATGTGACATAATGATTGTTTGTTTGTAATGGATATCAACACTTGATAAGTGAATATTCAGTAATTGGAATTGAATAATTATGATGTGGTACTCCTTATCTTATTATTGAAATCGTAGGTTTAAGTTAGATGGCGATGTAGGGAAGTAATATGATTAATGTCTAATATTGGGGATTGAGTGAATGATGACTTGGGATAATATGATATAATGATGGAGTTATGTTCATTGACAGGATAATTGAAAATGGGTTAGTTACCATAATCCTTATATGGGTCTAGATTAATTTAGTTAAGTTATAAAGACCCGAATTATGTAGTGACACTGCATTGTGTATTTGCTAGTGATTGTGGATTTCAATGGGCCGAGCTGCGAGCGAGGACTTCATTGGTATTGTATTTTCTTGATGTGGAGCAGGTTCAGGTAATCACACTTAACCTTGCTATAACATTGAGGGTGACGTTAGTTGGGGATTGTTAAAATCCTTTCTCACCCTCTATTTATATATATTATCTTTGAAAGGTTATTTTTATACAAAACAGGCTATCGGGTGCCTTTCAACCACGATTATTTTCGTATAAAAGAAATTGAAACATTATATGTATTATCCTGGCTGGTGTGGATGATTGTACTGGATTGGTTTTATTTTGGGTATGATGTGAGGGGTTCATATATTGTTCTGTTAGGGGTATTGATAGTTAGTTAGATGAAAGGAGTTAAATAGTTGAGATTGAAATATTGAAAGGAAAAGGTAAAAGTGTATGATATTGATGATGAGGTTGAAATTGTTGGATATTGATATTGTGAGCATTGCATGACACTGATTTATATTTGTACCATCGCGCGATGATAACTGTCGATAGGCCAATCGACAGTTATTTGTACTGAGGATCCTTTTCAGATTGATTGGATCGGGGATCATAGGTCGACTTAGTGAGAGAAGTGACCTACGGTTGTTTTGGCATTGAAGAGCCCAACCGCCCCTACGGTTGTTTGGCATTGAAGAGTCCAACCGTTCCCGTTCTGTAATGGAAACAGAATTGGGGTTCCCTCTCTGGAGATTGCCAGAGAGGGAAATTGTCCCCTCATTATGGAGAGTGACACAGTGTCAAATCATATAGTGAAGAATAGATGCTTGAATGCACCGTGGTGGCACAAAGCATCTTTAGGAGAGTGTGAGGGTTGTTATGGTAGAAATAGTTGATTGAAGTATGGAGATAATGAATTGATTTGGTTTGGATATTATTGTTGGACTTGAGTGATGAATGGAAGAAGCCTTGACATGTATGTATATATATTACTGAATTTAAAATGTGGTACCCTTTAGACGCCCTCACTACCGCACATCTCACTGTTATAGTGAGTTAAGCGGTGATTACTGAGACAAATTGTCTCATCCCACGATTACTGACATTTTTGCAGGTATTCATGCACAGGCGCAAGCATCAGGAAAGGGAATTAGGTTTCAAAGGTTATTGAGATTAGTTAGTTGTGTATATTGCCAATTTGTATAGGCCTGCATCTGCTTCCGCATGTATATATATTTATTATTTGTTTAATATCAATTAGTTTTGTTTAATAACCATGTTAGGCAAATCTTTTCTAACATGGTTAGTTATTAATTATCCATGATAGTGTTCAGGTTGTATCAGGAAATTCTTTTCTATCATGGATAGTATTTAATCATTAGGTAATTCCTTTTCTAACTATGATAGGACATTGATATTATGGAAATCCTTTTTCTATCATAGTTAGTAAAGAGATTATTGGATTAAAAGAGATGTCACAGGTTAATTAGGGAATTAGTAACAGAGTGTTAACAGAGTGTCACAACTTGGTTATCAGTATTTGGTATACGATAACCTAGGACTGTGCTGCATTCCATGTAGATTGGCAATATACATTCTTAGTATTCCCTTCCTTATGTGCATGAATATCTGGCCTTTTGAGAGGAATATCACTCATCCCGTGGTGGGGAGAGAGTGATAAAAAGGTAATTGAATAGGAAAGTTTATTAAACAGTTAGTTTATTAAATGAGAGTTAGAGTTGGATGTAAAAGTTTATGAACAAGAATGGAGTTGATAAAATGATTTTGGAAGTATAGCATGTTTGGTTGTGAAAATTCAGATGTTTGAAGGAGGAAATTGATTGAGAATTGGCTGAGGTGAATAGATATATTAAGGTTGAATTTAAGAAAAATGGTATGTATTTAGGAATTTATTGCTGTAAATTGACTTCCAATTATGGAAAAGAGGTTAAATCTTGTGATGATGGAGTTGATTAGTACACATTAGTGCATGATATTACTAATGGGAGAAATGATGTTAGTGGGAAAGGAAATTGATATACAAGAGTATTTAAAGTTAGAGAGAAAGTTTGATATAAAGGATTTTGTTAAAAATTGTATAATTACTAAGATTTCTAATGAACTGTTGGGAGGATTAGTGATATTGAAATAGTGGATTATGTATTGTAGTGATGATCAATGTTATGGGATTATGAATTATGTTATAATAGGATAAAGTGTGGTATACCTAAGAAGGATTTGGAGTGTGATAAGGTCGAAAAAGACTTACTCATGTAACAGAATAGGTAGAGTTGATTAAATAGTAGATCTATTAGAAGAGGGTTAGTTTTGGTGAATATAGATGTTCAGTTAAAGTGGATGAATATGGATTTTAGGAGAAGATTGACGGAATAAGGATTCTTCTTTTGGGGTTTCGAATATAATTATGAACCTAGGCATAATTATAGTCGAGGCATCATTGAAGACCTTATGAGTCAAGGGGAACGGAGAACGGTGAAAGTAATAAGAGATAGTTAATATAGATAAGTAAGGATATTTACCTAGCGGTCTAAAATAATTGGAGTTAAAAGGAAAGAAACAATATGCTTAGTTTTGTGGGTAGTAGTAGTGATTTAACAAGTGCAAATTGTTAGAATTGATTGAGAAGATGTTGCTGACAAATTGAAAGTTGAATAGTATGAGTTGGTATAGACGCAGAATTTAGAGGAATTTTATTTATGGTGTTGTGTAGTTGTTGAAAGTCTTGTGACAAGGATTTGTACATTGAGTTGTTGATTAATTGAATTGGTGAAAAAGCCCTAATTTGGGCATTCTAATTATTAACGAGTTTGTGATAGTTTGAGCCTGGGGATTCTTCATTTGCCCTGTTTTGTTTTCAATTTGTTGCTGGCATGTGTAAAGTGAATGAGTATATTATGATTTGTGCATATTCAAGTCATGATTATAGCTGAAATGTAGTAGTACTTGTGTGTAAAATCTTTGTTTGCGCTAGGAATTCGTGGGAGTTAAATCTTGCAAGGGCTGAATGCATATGGAACAAATGAGAAATTATATTGGTGAGGTAATTTTGTCATATGTCGAGTATAAAATTGAATGATATTATGGTACTACAGGTTGGATTGTGTGAAAGCAGAATTGATTTTGCAAATTCTGACTTCTTTCTCTTATTTCTTTCCTCTATCCGAATTGGGTTCTGCCATGGATGAGAGAATTTTGTGACAATAATTTTGACAAAGTGTAGATTGGGGTTAAGAGCTTGAAGGATAGTTAAGGTCATATGAAATTTGGTTTGGAAATTGATTTAGAAGTCGAAGAATTGTTGTTATGGAAGTAAGCTATCAAATTATTGTATGATGAGGATATTTGAGTGCTTTTATAGGATATAGGTGTAATTTTGTTCATGTGAACAGTTATGAATTCAAATTTTTAGAGAAGATAGATAGTAGAGCTTATAAGTTAAGGGCGAAATGAAAATATGCTTCATGGGGATTCATTAAGGTTGAGAGTATTGAAAATGTATGTTTTTGTAATAAGAGACTGATGAGAATAATCAGTGATTTGTCTGAATTTAATTAGGGTTGTATGAAGACTTTAGATGGATTGTCTTGTTGGATTCACATTTAGGAAAATATTTTGAGGGTTATTATATAATAAATTGGATTCAATTAAGTAAATCTTGGATTATGGGAGTTGGAAGTTGGTTGTAAATTGTGGATCTTAGAATGTTAGGTTAGTTTGATTTTGAATTGAGAAACATATGACTTGGAATATTCAAAGTGTAGTTTTGGGGTTTTAGATCATGTTTATAATATCAATAAGATTATTAGGTGATGATGTTGCTAAATTGAAGGATTTGATCTTACAATATTCTTAGTGGTGTCTTACTACAGATGTAGTTGTCCAAGTTGAGTTTAAAATTGATATATTTTGACATTATTGTATGTGAATGTACAGTATGAGAGAAGTTGTGATCATGATGATTGAAATACACAAAAATGACTGTGGATTGATGTTGATTGTAGAGAATTTGATTTTGGATTTAAAGTGGATTAGGGAACATACTTGAGAATCAAATTATGGGTTAATGACTTAGAATAATGTTTTGGAAACTTGGGGAGGATTAAGAAGGATGATTTGTTGAATTCAAAGTTCTTAACATGGTTTAGTAATTAATGATTTGGATTAATCAAGGGTTGTGGACTTCAGAATTATATTGTAGCAAACCAATTGGTTGGTTAAATGAAGAGTGATTCAATAGTTAATAGATTGATACTTTCATAGGTTCTTAGACTTACTCTCATATCATTAGGAATTGGTGTAAGGATTTAGGAAGGTATAATTTATTTGGGTGAAGTATTTTGGTAAATGATTAAAGAAGGACCCTCGGTGTCTTATAGGTTAGTGAAATTAGACAGTCAAAGTGTATCGAATTTGGATTATGACTTGAGAATTTAGAAGCACGATAAATGATTTATCTTAGTTTGACAAGAATTTGACACTTTTCTTTCTCAATTCAAATTCTTAGGGATGTAGTGAGAGGATTATGCTATGCATTGGTTCTAAGAGGGGTTAGTTATGGTGAATTTTAGGGACAAAATTCTTAAAAGGTTGGGAGAATTGTAACATCCTGAAAAATTTAATATAAGATTAGAGAGTAATTTGGGAAATAATAAATGGAGGAAATGGAAATATTGAAATTTTTAGAAATTTTGGAAATTTATTTTGAGATACTTTGAAAGTTTTGGGATAATAAGTGTTCAAATAATTAATTAAGCAATTTAAGAAACAGAAATATGTGAGTATGATGGAATCCGAAATATTTTGAAGGTTAAGGAGATTGAAGATTGGTTTTAGTAGATTTAAATTAAAAGAGTACACTATGGTAAATTTGTACTACAAATTACAAGGGACTCTCCTTATTTCACCAACCAAACACACCCCTTCTTCTTTATTTATCAAAAACTGACGCCCCTCCCCTCCCACTTCACCATTTTCGTCCCTTTCACCTCCCACACCACCCACACACTTCATCCTCTTCAATCCACACACACCCATTTCGTTTTGCTCTTCTCTCCTTCTCGAATCCAAGCCAAAATCACGCAAGATCTATGTAGTTTGTTCCTCTCTATCTTCACGCGTTTTCCGGCGAAGCTCGAGTTTTTCCGGCGAGCAGTGGCGGCCGACGACGAGGTGAGAGTTCTTGCATGTTCCTTTGTTTCTCAAGCTCTTACTTCCCTTCAATGTTGGTTTTCTCATTGTTCTTTTTCCTTTGAATTTCTGATTTCACCCACCTCATTCAATAGCCGATTTCCGGCGAGTCGAACGGCGGCCGGCAGCGGTGGTGCACCCTTCTTCGCGTAGAAGCTTCCGTAAGCATTTTTACTTGGTTTTGATTTAGTTTCTTGGATTTGTTTTGTTAGTAAGGTTAGGGTTTTGGTTAAAGTTTGGATTTTTGGAGCTTTAAAACTATAATAATAAGTGTCAAGTATTTAATTTGAGGTTTCCTTGAAGCAATTGACTTTTGGTGAAGTTTTCTATGTATTTTGGAATTTCTAGGTTTTAGGGTTTCTTGAAACTAGGTGTTTTGATGATGTGTGATTTATTGGTGAAAACTGTTAGTTAATATATGCTTATTAAGGTTATCTAATGATATTGGAATGGTGGAATTAATTGAATTGAGGTTTAGGTAAAAGGTTAGTGAATAAAGTGTTGAATAATGAGAAATTGATTATGTGATTAGGTGACGTATGATTTAATGGATAAATTGGTGGTTGTTAGAGGATTAATAAATATTGGAGGATTAATAATTATGTGAGCAAAGTGTTGAATAAATGTGAAATTTGGTTATGTAATGGTGTGATGAGAATGTTGGAGGATAACAAGTAGATTTTTGGGAGGCCACACTATGCTTAGAATTTAATATTTGATGAGATTGAAGTGGTTGGTGTGAGGGCAAGTATTCTTGTTGGTTAATTATTATGTGGAATTGTTGGATTGGTGATTAATGCTTAGAAGGTATGGATAGGACATGAGAAAGGTTAGCAAAATCTTTGCAAGAGTTGATTGGCTTGTTTATTTTGAATTGTTTGATTGAGTTTAATTTATAAATAGGTCTTAGTGTTGGATTTGATGATGATTTATGGAATGAAAATTGGAATGAAGTTGGGATTTGTGTGTTGATATTGGATATAGATGGTTGATGATTAAAATGATAAATGATTGGGAATCCTTTAGATAGGAGATTGTTGAACATGATGTATGGATGTAAGATAACTGCTAGAAAGTGTGGATTGGATTTGGCTATAATATCAATGGATATGAATGAGGTTATGAGTGGATGAAATCACTTGGATTCTAAAGTTGTTTTAATTAAGGTATTGAGGATTTTGAAACTAGTTATTCAATTTTGAATATTTGATGATTACTATGGGTTGTTGGTGTTCACCTATGACCATGAAACAAATGGTTTGAGGGAATGGTGATTGGATGATTTGTGGTGTTCAAAGATGGGGAAATCGCGAGATAGTCTTTGGAAAGTGATTTTCTAAAATGTGACATAATGATTGTTTGTTTGTAATGGATATCAACACTTGATAAGTGAATATTCAGTAATTGGAATTGAATAATTATGATGTGGTACTCCTTATCTTATTATTGAAATCGTAGGTTTAAGTTAGATGGCGATGTAGGGAAGTAATATGATTAATGTCTAATATTGGGGATTGAGTGAATGATGACTTGGGATAATATGATATAATGATGGAGTTATGTTCATTGACAGGATAATTGAAAATGGGTTAGTTACCATAATCCTTATATGGGTCTAGATTAATTTAGTTAAGTTATAAAGACCCGAATTATGTAGTGACACTGCATTGTGTATTTGCTAGTGATTGTGGATTTCAATGGGCCGAGCTGCGAGCGAGGACTTCATTGGTATTGTATTTTCTTGATGTGGAGCAGGTTCAGGTAATCACACTTAACCTTGCTATAACATTGAGGGTGACGTTAGTTGGGGATTGTTAAAATCCTTTCTCACCCTCTATTTATATATATTATCTTTGAAAGGTTATTTTTATACAAAACAGGCTATCGGGTGCCTTTCAACCACGATTATTTTCGTATAAAAGAAATTGAAACATTATATGTATTATCCTGGCTGGTGTGGATGATTGTACTGGATTGGTTTTATTTTGGGTATGATGTGAGGGGTTCATATATTGTTCTGTTAGGGGTATTGATAGTTAGTTAGATGAAAGGAGTTAAATAGTTGAGATTGAAATATTGAAAGGAAAAGGTAAAAGTGTATGATATTGATGATGAGGTTGAAATTGTTGGATATTGATATTGTGAGCATTGCATGACACTGATTTATATTTGTACCATCGCGCGATGATAACTGTCGATAGGCCAATCGACAGTTATTTGTACTGAGGATCCTTTTCAGATTGATTGGATCGGGGATCATAGGTCGACTTAGTGAGAGAAGTGACCTACGGTTGTTTTGGCATTGAAGAGCCCAACCGCCCCTACGGTTGTTTGGCATTGAAGAGTCCAACCGTTCCCGTTCTGTAATGGAAACAGAATTGGGGTTCCCTCTCTGGAGATTGCCAGAGAGGGAAATTGTCCCCTCATTATGGAGAGTGACACAGTGTCAAATCATATAGTGAAGAATAGATGCTTGAATGCACCGTGGTGGCACAAAGCATCTTTAGGAGAGTTGGAGGGTTGTTATGGTAGAAATAGTTGATTGAAGTATGGAGATAATGAATTGATTTGGTTTGGATATTATTGTTGGACTTGAGTGATGAATGGAAGAAGCCTTGACATGTATGTATATATATTACTGAATTTAAAATGTGGTACCCTTTAGACGCCCTCACTACCGCACATCTCACTGTTATAGTGAGTTAAGCGGTGATTACTGGGACAAATTGTCTCATCCCACGATTACTGACATTTTTGCAGGTATTCATGCACAGGCGCAAGCATCAGGAAAGGGAATTAGGTTTCAAAGGTTATTGAGATTAGTTAGTTGTGTATATTGTCAATTTGTATAGGCCTGCATCTGCTTCCGCATGTATATATATTTATTATTTGTTTAATATCAATTAGTTTTGTTTAATAATCATGTTAGGCAAATCTTTTCTAACATGGTTAGTTATTAATTATCCATGATAGTGTTCAGGTTGTATCAGGAAATTCTTTTCTATCATGGATAGTATTTAATCATTAGGTAATTCCTTTTCTAACTATGATAGGACATTGATATTATGGAAATCATTTTTCTATCATAGTTAGTAAAGAGATTATTGGATTAAAAGAGATGTCACAGGTTAATTAGGGAATTAGTAACAGAGTGTTAACAGAGTGTCACAACATGCTCAAAACCTGGGGGGACCATCGGAACTGGGCTATTCTCAGATATTAACATGTCTTGGACCATATCCCCAAGTGGGACAGGGGATTCAACCATAGAGGTGTCATTCAAGTCCTCAGGAGTGTTTAGAGGGGCATCAGGGATTGGGAAGTCTTCAAGTGAATTAGAATCATCAGAATCAGATTCATCCGAGGATAGGTGAATAAATCCTTCATATAAGTTAACATTATCCAGGAGAACAACTTGAGGTGTGGTTTCAAAAAAATCTATAGAAGTTTTCGTTATTACCTTGGAATCTTACACGGGTTGAACATGCCATTCTATGATCCCGGATCCAGGTTTGCCATGTTATCTCTGCAGCCCTAACATCAAAGTTACAAGTTATCCGAGTGCCAAACAATCTGGAAGCTTTGAAGTGTATGACATTGAAGTCCCTGATTATTTCAACAACAGTTATTGGGAAATCTTGCATAGTATGACCAATCATGTGGCACTAAGCACAACTTCTAAAAACTCTCTCATACTTGCATTCAGCCCAGGAGTGAGAGCCATCCTCAAGTCTTAGGCGGACATTTTGAACTAGAGACTTCAATGGATCAATGTGCACTCTGACCCTAAGGAAGTGTGTGTCAGCATTCATGATAACCTCATTATCCTCAATGGCTATATCTCCTATCAGATCACCTAGGGCTTCAGCAAGTTCAGGGGTTTGTCTATGGAGAGGGATCCCCCAGAACTGCACCCAAAGAGGAAAAGAGTGCAAGCGGTGGCTCTGAGAAAGTAGCCTAGGTTGCCAATAGTCAACTACCAGAAGCGAGTTGTCTAAAGCCCAGGGTCCATTTAAGCAGACAAAGTTTAGGTCCTGGGCATTAAGGAGTCGGAGCACATAGAAGTTACCTGAGTGCCCCTCAACAAAGAAGGGGCGTCTGAGTGACCAAACAGAAAGCAGTCTTCTACGGAGGCGAATGGGGTTGAAAGGATAGATATCAACCATCGCAGCAATTGCCAAAAGGGGCTCATGGGTCTATCTAGATGAGATGATGGAGGGGTTAAGTGACATGGACTGCTGGAGGCCAGGCTGTCGGTAGGAGGCAGGGAGGAAATGCATGTTGAATGAGAGTAGTGGGTGGTGGATGGTATAGAGGAACCAACACAAGGGAGCAAAAAGGAGTTTGAAAAAGCAGTGGGTGAATGTGTTTGAAGGTAGCCAAGATATGAGCTTAAGCATGGAATGCTTCTTATGTGGGTGAAGTGGGGTATTTATAGTGGAATGAGGGGAGTTGATGGCAGAGAAGTTGCTACATGGGTATGTTCTTGGGAGGATCAGGGCCATTATGTGAGTTCGTCGATCTAGGAACAGTCAAAGCTAAGTCAAGAGGAGACTGAGATAGACCTAATAATTATGGCTTGTGAGATTTAAGTGTAGGAAGAGGGGAGGCGATTGCGTTCCCGGGGAGAGGTGGGCGAAGGCAGAGAGGATGAGTGGAGGATGGGTATTGGAAAAGGGGGGGAATTAATTACAGGTTCCCCAGAGAGGATTACACAATAAATGTGGTGAGAGAGGTATCATTTCACTTAGATTATAGCCTCTGAGGTGTTAATGATGGACCTGAATATCTTAAACAGCAATCGGATGAAATTGCTTGATATGGTAGGGGGAAGATCTTTGCATGCAGAGGTTGCCACGGAGAAAAGAGAGATTTAGTAGTCAAAGGAAGATTACAAACCAATCTAGAGTTTGAAGTGATGTGTTGACCCAGTAGTAATCTGATTCAAGTAGACTGAACGCAATACAGGCATGGAGGAGTCTTCAAACCAGGAAAGGAGACACTAAGCGGAGGACGGAGACCGGGAATGAAGTTTTCTCTGACTTCTCTCTAGAGCTTTCTCACTCTAGGAACCACTAACAATCTATCATTGTTGTTGTTGACTCATGAGAGAAGGGAACTCAAGAGGTGAGGGCGAGGGAAAAATGAAATATTTTTCAAATGGTTAAATGGTAAAAATACCTATATAATTGTCACAAAAGTGCAAAAATACTCATGCGAAATTTTTTAGAGCAAAACTGTCCATTGATATTCAAAACTGGGGCAAAAATGTCCATCACAGTTATTTTTAACTTTTTCACTCATCATCCTCTATCGCATCATCATCATACAAGGGGAAATAAATACATAAGTCTACCACATATTTTAGTGAGAGATGAATCGGCAGAAAATGATGCGCCAAAAAGTCAAAAAATTAACTGTGATGAGCATTTTCGCCCTTGTTTTGAAATTTGATGGGCAGTTTTGCTCCAAAAAATTTTGCATGGGTATTTTTGCACCTTCATGACAATTACATGTGCATTTTTGCCCTTTAACCCTTTTTTAAATTGATATTAGTTAACTTACTAAAGGGCTTATGATTAGTTTTTTTTAAAAAAATAGAGATATATATGTATAAACATAAGATCATAATTAAGTTTTTGTATTAGTTTAGCTCAAAATATTTAAATTTTAAAATTATTATTTTGAATTAACTAAATATTTAAATATTACAATTATTATTTTGAATTTTCAAAATATTTAAATATTACAGTTATTATTTTGAATTATCAACAAATGGAAATGGATTCAATTTTGATTTTATTTGATAATTGTCAAATTGGTTTTAATGTCTTACATGTATTTTGAATTCATATTTGATTTTCTGATAAAGAATTAAAATCAGATTTTATAAATTGTTTAAAATAATTAATATCATCCATGACAAAAAATTATTAAAATAATTAATATTATGGAGTAAAATATACTTGCCACATCAGCATCCGAATAAGTCTGTCAAGTCATCCAATTTAACAAAGTCAATGCCACATAGGAGGATTTAATAGATTTAAAGGTTTCAAGGATTAATACTTCTAAACTAAGGAAACTTCAGGGACCAATACCACGTGTTTAAAAGTTCAGGGACTAATCCTTCTAAACTGAGCAAAGTTAAGGGACCAATACCATGTGTTTGAAAGTTCATGGACTAAACGTAAAATGGGATGAAAGTTTAGGAACCAAAAGTTGATTTAACCCAAAAAATAATAATATAATTAACAGCTAAATAAATGAATTATGAGTAAAAGAAGCAAAAACAATCACAAATAGTCTTATAATGTTATAACTTTAAATGATTGAGTATGAAGAATCAAATTTTTACAATTGAAGAATTAATTATTATGTATGATTTTAAAATTCTAAAAATTTTCTCCACCTATACTCGCGCTTTAAGCTCATTTATAGGACGATTCATATGTGTTTTAGCCAATAAAGCGCATTTGTAGAGCCTAGTTCTTTTTATAAAAAAATTGATTGATTCATGTAACTTAAAACGTATGAGTATGAATTAAGTTTTTACACTACCCATATTTTCTAAGTACTCTCAAATCGAAATGGACCTTCTACTTCCCATAGTTATTTTTTCAAAGAAATAACGCAGCAAGGAAACGGACTGGAATAATGATTTGGGCCCTACATACTTGTACAACAGAATATATCCATCCTGTCTTTATACTTTCTCCGATAAAAGAGATACAGTTACTTTGATCTACCATAGCCCAAGAAGCATAAACTGTCTACAAACATTGTAAGTTACTTTGATCTTTTTTAAGAATATAATAGTCTTATACATTTTAAATTGGGCAATGGCTCCATTTTGCCCTTCAAGTAACTACTCTGGGCCACTGGGCACCTTAAACTAACAACTGGTACAATTTTACCCTTAAAGTAACCAAAGTGATCCAATTTTACCCTCTGGCGAATGAAATGTTGGCACGTGGAATGTAATGTTGACACATGGACAACATGTGGCAACATTACATTCGCTAGAGGGCAAAATTGGACCACTTTGGTTACTTCAAGGGTAAAATTGTACCCGTTGTTATTTTAAGGTGCCTAGTGGTCCGCAGTGGTTACTAAAACGGCAAAATAGGGTCATTGTCCTTTTAAATTCTAGCACGGTTTAAATAAATTCTCTAGGTAAAGATCTCGAACAGAAGATTTGTCCTATACTATTCATGATAGGCCTCCAAGTGAATGAGTTATATAATTCAAAAGACCTGTTTGGCAAACTCTAAAACTTAGGTTTTGGTTCAAACCTATGTTTTGAAATCATGCAGATAAACACTCACAATTTTTTTGATAATAATATTTTTCTTTTAAAACTTAGGTTTTAGTTAAGTCAAACAAACGCTCACAATACTTTTAGAATTGCCTTTTTAAATGAATAGGTTTAGAGTAGAAAACCTAGGTTTTCCCGAATTCTATTGTTTCATTTTTTTTCATATGCTATTATTCAGAATATATTTTTTCTAAAAAGAGTTTTTCATTTTTTTCCCAGAATTTATTCTCCAAAATCTAATCCAAACAAGCCTTATAAAACTCAACAAGGAGGTCGTTATTTGTTTTTGAAGATACCTAGTCAACTTACCTCTGCTCGTTGTTCCGATAAGCACGTTATATTGGATGCTACCCCTTAATGATCCATCTTGTAATGCTGCAACTAGGGTTGCACAAAAGGCCGACAGCCTGATGGCCCGTCATAACCCTATCTTGTCCTATGCAAAAAATAGTTTCTCATAGTGTGGCCCAGGACTAACCCTGATAGGATGAGATTGACCCGATTCTCGAGTAGGACATGACTAGGGCATATGCTTCATGACTAACAAGACGACTCGACCCGATTATTTTATTATATTTAGAAAAAATATTTTAATTAATTGACACAATTTAATTAATTAATTAGTTACTTTACTTTAACAAGTAGTTTATTACACTTTTATTTTTCCACATGATTCATCGATTTGTTTAATGGCTGAAAAGTGGAAATTTTTTATTTTATTGTTTATAAAGCTTAGTAGAGACCACATGACTCGTCATGTTGCCTTGCGGTCATGTCCGACCCGATCTCGGTGTCGGGTGATATAGGTTATTGTCAGGCCTCGGGCCAAAAATGTCAGTCTGACAATTATTTAGGATAAGACTAGGGCACATATTTATATTTAATCTGGTCCTGTCCATCATTTGTACATCTCTCGCTGCAACATTTTATAGGAGTATTATCTAATATATTTGCGTGCACTTTAATTTCTACAGGTTCTTGGTTCTTTATGTTGAAGGTTCATCTCTGACCGAATGCCTTCTTCAACTACTGGAGACTGTGAGCACCACAGGTGTTGAAGTCTTCATAGACTTAGTTCACCTGGGTTCTCCAAATGCCGTGAATACTCTGAAGCTTTCATTGAAGCACATCAATTCTTTATGAATCCATAAATTTTAGTTGCAACAAGTACGAGTCTGCTCTCTTATATTGCGCATCCCCATAACTTTGAAGGTGACACAAATAATCTATAGATAATCGGATGGTGGATAATTCGCTTGTGGCCCATTGGAAGTTGCTTGTAGTTATAATCTTTGAATAGTAGTTTTCGTTAAATTTTCAGCCCTCTTTTTGTTAGTCTTTTGTTTGTTAACTTTTAGTTGGGCTTGGCTTATCTAATATGAAGGCCGCTTGCTGTATTTCATTTTAGTACAATTAATATATTGTCTTTTAATAATAATTAAATTAAAAAGCAAATATGCACTCACCAAATAAAGGGATAGAACAAGACTTGATGTAAATATAAAGGTCTAAAATAACATTTAACCAGGTAATAAATAATAGAATAAAATGAAAAAATTGTCTTATTTTAAAAAATAAAATCCACCCACCAACTAGGTTTATTAGAGGATAGTATTGTTACTTTTTAGTTACATGTGGATTTGTTGGCCTTATGCGAAGAAGTTTAAGAAACAAGTCACCAAATTATTTACTAATAATGAATATAATTTGAGTACTTTATAGTTCTGTTAAATGTCAATCTTAGTGGGATTTTTAATGAATTATTTATCATTTATACAAGGTAAGTATACTTTCGTTTTTGAACTAAAAATAAAAGGTACTATATTTACTATCAAATAATTAAATTATATAGCACTCATACTACTCAACGTGGAGAAGAGAAGAGAAAATGAAACAAGCTTGATGAATGCGAAAACGCGTTAAAATGGACTGATTGGCAAGTTGCTTATTTGAAATAGAAACATATACTTTGACTAGTCTGTAATTATTAAATTTGAACACACTAAAGCAAATAGCTATGTGTAGCTAGCAAGCTAGCTACTATATATATCTGTGTGTGTATTTATATTATGCATACTAAAGTTTATAATATATTAGAGATTGTTGGCCAAAAAAAAAAATGTTAGAGATTTACATAATTGGTTCGTTTGGTTGTTGCTTCCACTCTTTGCTTGCAAGTTGCAATGGCACAACGCTAGTGCATGTACTTGTCTTTAATTCATATTTACATCACAAACTTAATTTGACCTTGAATGTTACTTTTCAATTGAAAGAGGGTTAGATGCATTATTCAAAGTTTAGGAAAAAAGCTATATTATAATTTGATGTGTGGGGGCTTAATGATTAAATTTTGTTGACTAACCAAGCCCAATAACATTGTTTGACTTATAGTATCTATTTAAAGTTGGGAAAATTAAATACAAGTCCCTGGTAAGGGACATAATACTGGAAAAGTCCCAAAAACTTGAAAAATCAGGTAGGGCTCCATGATGAAGCAGTAGCCCCAGGAGTAGGGGTCGTCGGGGGCGGAGGGCCAGCCGCCGGTGGTCTCGTGAGAGGTCTGCCCGAAGAAAGCGGCCAGCTCCCTCTTTTTGGTGGTGGCGTCGCCGGTGGTGCCGAAGCCGGGGAAGGCCCTGGCGGTGGTCAAAAAGGCGGCGCCGAAGGTAGGCGGCGGCCGGAAATGGGGAGAAGAAGAGGAAGAGGAAGAAGGGGGAGGGGAGAGAGGAGAGAGGGAATATAATATTATTAACTGTGGGGCCCACATTTCCAAAATAATTAGGGACTCTACTTTAATTATTTTGCAAAATGTGGGACTCTACTTTAATTTTTAAAGTTTTTGGGACTTTTTCAATATTATGTCCCTTACCAGGGACTTGTATTTAATTTTCCCTTTAAAGTTGAGTATGCTCCTAATAATAAGACACTTCAAATACTTTTCCCATCCATATTTTCCTTAAATCATCCTTGTTAACAAACAATAGACAAACACACAGAGACACACACTCGATATTTAGAAAGAGACTGAATAATAAGTTTAGTAGCACAATGTTGAATTGTTGACACGAAAGAGAAAACCAATTCATAAATAAGAAAGCGCGTTATAACTTGAAACTAAAAGAATCTAGTAAACCTTTATTTCTGCGAAGTACAGTTGAAAATATGGACACAAGTACTGTACACTTATATATAATATCCACAAGTACAGCTACACTACAAAAAAAAACGGCGCTTTCCGGCGTACACCTTCCGGCGTTTTCATCCAAAACGCCGGAAATGGCATGCCTTCCGGCGTTTTCTAAAAAACGCCTAAAAGAAACGCCGCAAAATTTGGCGCGCGCTTCCCGCCTTCTTTCCCGTGCACACATACCGGCGTTTGTGGACACAAAAACGCCGGTATGTATATTTTAATCAAAAAATTTGTTATTTGCTTTTCTTTTTCTTTTTCTTTTTTTTTTGAAAAAAATAACACATTTCGGCGTTTTTCATTCTTAAAAACGCCGGTAAGTATTAAATAATATTTTTTTAAAAAAACCATGCATACCGGCGTTTCCTGGAAATGCCGATAAGCGTAAGAAAAACGCCGGTAAGTATTAAATAATATTTTTTTAAAAAAAACATGCATACCGGCGTTTCCTGGAAATGCCGATAAGCGTAAGAAAAACGCCGGTAACTATTAAATATTATTTTTTTAAAAAACATGCATACCGGCGTTTCCTGAAAACGCCGATAAGCGTATGAAAAACGCCGGTAAGTATTAAATATTATTTTTTTAAAAAAAACATGCATACCGGCGTTTCCTGGAAATGCCGATAAGTGTAAGAAAAACGCCGGTAAGTATTAAATAATATTTTTTTAAAACAAACCATGCATATCGGCGTTTGCGAAATCGCCGTTAAAATAATAATACAATATCACTTTCCGGCGTTCCCATCATAAACGCCGGTATGCTCCACCTTCCCTATAAATAGCGATGCTCCCCCCTCATTTTCCCTTACTCATTCGTTTCTTGCTCCTTCCTACTTCTTTCTATTTGTTTCTCAGCGATCATTATAAATAGTGGTGCTCCCCCCTCATTGCACATTTGGTGGTTGCTTATTTTCATATCTCTTTTTATTTATATTTGCTTCATTTTTGTTTATTTTTATGTAATTGTTAATTTTTATATTTGATATACTTTAGTTGCTCTTATAGGTATTATTTTCTTTTAATATGTGTAATATGATTTTTCTATCATTATTATTTATTAATATTTTTTATTTATATCTATAATACTAAATTTTCGTCCCAATTTAATGTTAAATTGGGACGAAAATTATTTTTTTTAATAATTTTTAAACACTTTTCGGCGTTTCTGCAAACGCCGAAAAAGTTTATATTAAATAATAGCATACCGGCGTTTCATCAAAACGCCGGTATGTCAATTATTAAAATAATGGACATACCGGCGTTTCGGGTAACGCCGGTATGTCTGAATATTATATTATTTTCTGCATCCCGCGTTTCGGCGTTTGTGGGTACCCTACGGCGTTTGTAAAAACGCCGATGTGCTACTTTTCCACGTTTTTTTTTCGGCGATTTGCAAAAACGCCGTAGAGTTGTTTCGCCGGAAAAAACGCCGGAAAGAGGCAAAAATAAACGCCGGTAAGCGGCAAGTGTTTTGTAGTGCTATTATATAAAGGTTTAGCATTTTCATATCGATAAGTTAAGAATTGAAATCTATGGGTGCGTCTTGTGTTTGCCGTTTTGTGATGGCTCTTTTAATTATTGCCTCCACTCTTTTGCTGCAGTGCCCTAACGCTAGTGGAGGTATGTGTCTATATTACGATCCTACTTCCGCTTATAAATGGAAAAAAAATTACCGAAAAATGGAAAAACTACTTGAAATAATGTTGGTTTTTATCTTTAACGTATGTCCCCCTCATCCCTTATTTTACATTAATGATTTTTTTCAAAAATATTTCCCAGGATAGTATACACTTCAAATGATTAATTAAATGAGATATCTTAGGCAAACCAACACATGTATACATGCAGTTAACTAATTTCTTAAATTTCTATGAATTAGTTATCTAACTCTGATAACAAAGAGTGGAAGTAGTTACAATTAAAAATGTGCAGGTATAACTATGAGGAAGCTGGCGGGTTCCTTGCCATGGATACCACCATCACCGCACGGCTCTCTTCATAGGGGTCCATCTTACAGAAGCCCTCCACCGCTTTCACTAATGGAACGATTTCCTCAACCTCCATCGGCCTGAGTATAGCTAGAGATTTTCTAGAATGGTCAATAAAATTAATAAAAGACACGTTCTCATCCTTTAGTTTCATTGTTTTATAAGCCATGCATGATTTTCCTTTAACTTTAGAAAAGAGAAAGATTCATCCTTTTCCTTTGATTACAGTCCTCCATTGGTCTAATGTATAAAATCGAGAAAGAATGTCCCATGTCATATTTATAGGTCATGCTATTACTTTTTGTGTGAATGTAAAATTTAGCCATTCAATTATTGTATTATGACTTTGCATTCATCGTTGTCGTAGTAGATAACAAATAAAGGTAAAGTTATAAAAGTTATGCATCGAATTAGAAGGTAGAATTATTGAGGCTTAAAATTAGTTCTTGAGATATGTTAAAAATATATTGCCTCTGCCTTAATATAGAATGAGAACGGTAGTTATTATGTATGTGTCCAATTCAGATTTAAAATTTGATGGCTACACCTACAACTTTCATATGTGAAGAGGGAAATCGGGCTCGGGGCGGGTTCTTGGGATTACTTCTAAGAAATATGCCATTTCACTAAGCCGGACTTTGAGAGATCAGGCTTCGAGCCAACCTAAATTCATTTCACTTCTAAGCCTTATTTGATACAATAAAAATCTTGAGATTAAAAAATATAAATATGATTAACTCAAAATTTCAATATTTAACACATACATAAAACCTGCACCAAGTAATAAATATTTGAATAATAAGTCTAATAGTTCAATATCCATACACTACAATTAAATAAAATATTCAACAAGGGCCATATATATACCATAATGAAATAAACTATTATCTAAAGTTTAAATACCAAAATTAAATAAAATACTTTTTTTATTTCATTAAATAAAATAATATAAAAAGTAATAAATAAGAAAGGTGAAAATCACAAACTTTATGGAAAATTAAGAATTAATGTCATTGTTATTTTTTTTTCTCCATTACCACTGTCATCAACATCAAAGATATTTGATTATGATTCATTATGAGTAGGTTCTTATTTGTTGTTGAGAATAAATATAGAATTTTAATTTTTAAGTAGAATAATATATATATATATATATCAAATTTCAGATTTGAAGTTCAAATTAAACTTCATCCAAATTACACAAATATACATTATATTTTATTTAAATATATAGGATAATTGGAATAAAATGGATTTAATAATAGGAATTAGTTCTCAGGAAGCAAAAAAAGGTAAAAAACTGAATGATATTAGAATAAGAAATAAAGATCAGGTGATAAAAAAATAATGGTACATTAATTAAGAAGATATTAGGGCGAAGGCCCAAAAATGATACATAACTATTGGCCAAGGAACAGAAATAGTACATAACTATTTCGAGGTACAAAAATGATACCCAACTTTTACATGTGAAAAAAAATGATATTTTCACTAATATGACAGTAATATTAGACATGAAATATCCAAAATGCCCTTATTATTAAATATACTTTTACCTGTCGGCGATTGATTTAGGGTGAAGGCCCAAAAATGATACATAACTATTGGCCAAGGAACAAAAATGATACATAACTATTGCTTACACCAATGGTACCCAACTTTTAACATGGGATCAAAAATGATATTTTCACTAATATGACAATAAGATTACACATGAAAAGTCCAAAATGCGCTTATAAATTAAATAAATTTTCTTCCTCACCCTCTCCTTCCTTAACTTCTTTCTTCTACCAACACTTCCTTCAATAAATAACTCGTCCACCGGCGGTTTCAACTCTTAGCAACTCGTTAGGGCGATCAGGCTGCAAAAGCAACTCGTTAGTGATCGCCCTAACGAGTTGCTGAGAGTTGAAGCAGCCGGTGGACGAGTTATTTATTGAAGGAAGTGTTGGTAGAAGAAATAAGCTAAGGAAGGAGAGGGTGAGGAAGAAAATTTATTTAATTTATAAGCGCATTTTGGACTTTTTATGTGTAATCTTATTGTCATATTAGTGAAAATACTCCCTCCGTTCCTAAATATAAGATCACTTTGGCTAATTTGGAGAGATTAAGGAAGGCTTTCCAATGAATTAGGATTACATGATCTTCCCAAAATACCTCTCACATAAATTTAAAAGACAAATAGGGATTTGAGAGAGAAATGAGAGAGCTAAGAAGTATAGGGGTAATTTGGACCAAAATTGAGATAAAATAGGAAGTGATCTTATATTTAGGAACTTATCCACTTCCCCAAAGTGATCTTATATTTAGGAACGGAGGGAGTATCATTTTTGATCCCATGTTAAAAGTTGGGTACCATTGGTGTACCTTGCAATAGTTATGTATCATTTTTGTACCTTGGCCAATAGTTATGTATCATTTTTGGGCCTTCGCCCTAAATTAATCGCCGGCCGGTAAAGGTTTATTTAATAATGAGGGCATTTTGGACATTTCATGTCTAATATTATTGTCATAGTAGTGAAAATATCATTTTTGATCACATGTAAAAGTTGGGTATCATTTTTGTACCTCGAAATAATTATGTAATATTTCTGTTCCTTGGCCAACAGTTATGTATCATTTTTGGGCATTCGCCCAAGATATTAATTAACAAGATATAGATAAAGAAGATAATCACTATGTCGATAAGAAGTACTCCCTTTGTTCCTAAATATAAAATCATTTTTGAAATTCAATTTCTTCCTAATTATAAGATCATCACTTTCTAACTTTTCCCAACTTTTTCTCAAATTAACCAAATATAATCATGCTTATCTAAAAAAAATCTAAGAGAGGGAGAATAAGGATAAATGTATATATAGTTGGGATATATTGGTAATATCATGTGTAAATGACTAACTTCTTCAATCTACTCAAATTAGGAAACATGATCTTATATTTAGGAACGGAGGGAAAAATAACTAATCAAATTAATAAAATTAGAGATAAGATGAAATTAATTAATTAAACCATAAAAAACTTAACCTTTTTAAAAAGGGGACAAAATCAATGTAAATTTTAGGGAAAATTAATTTGAGGTCCCCCACAAGGGACTTAATACTAGAAAAGTCCCAAAAGTGGGAAAATTAATGTAGGGTCACAAGGGACCTCACTTTAATATACTTGAAAAGTGAAAATACAGTTTTGCCCCTAGCCTATTAACACTTGTCACATGTGTCCAGTAACTTGTCAAGGTTTTCCCAAAGAGTTGTCAAGCGTGCCCAGTAACTTGTCATTTTGCCCTGCCCATTAACTTAGAGTATTGGTCATTAACTTGTTACACATGCCCAACTAATTGTCACATGTGCCCAGTAACTTATCAAGATTTGCCCAAAGAGTTCTCAAGCGTGCCCAGTAATTTGTCATTTTGCCCTGGCCATTAACTTAAAGAGTATTGGCCATTAAGTTGTTATACATGTCCAACTAGTTATTACATGTGCCCAGTAACTTGTCAAGGTTTGCCCAAAGAGTTGTCAAGTCTGCCCAGTAAGTTGTTACACCTTGACAAGTTACTGGGCACATGTGACAAGTGTTAATAGGCTAGGGGCAAAACTATCTTTTCACTTTTCAAGTATATTAAAGTGAGGTCCCTAGGGACCCTATATTAATTTTCCCAACTTTTAGGACTTTTCTAGTATTAAGTCCCTTGTGGGGGACCTCAAATTAATTTTCCCTAAATTTTACCATAGAGGGTGACAACTCTCTTACCCTATCTATTTGTTTAAATCATTACATTCCTGTCTAAAATATTTACTATATGAGAAAAATTGCCTGATCATATTGCTTGGCGTAGATTTGAATGATGCCAAGAAATCTGGTTGTTTTTTAATTATTGTGGATATACACTAGGGGACACCGTAATTTGTCTATGTGCCTGTTTGGATACATTTCCAAAAGCTATTCTAACTCCCAAACCTAGGTTTCACACTAAGACATCCAAACACTCAAATTTTTTGGATAAGCTATTTTGAGAAGAAAAGTTAGGTTTGGGGTTCCAAAGGCTATTTTGAGAAAAACTACATTTTTCTCATTTTCCAGCTGAAAGCTTCGATATCTCATTTAAGAAAAACATTTATTTCAAATAATAGAAACGTAAAAAGTTATTTATCCTAACTACTTTTCAGAAAAGTTATATTCTACTCAAAAGTTATTCTTAAAAGCTATTCTCAAAATGCTAAATCCAAACACTCTTATTTCATCAAAAGCTATTTTTCAGAAAAGCTATTCTTGAAAAAGCTATTTTTCCAGAAGCTATTCTCCAGAAGCTGAATCCAAACAGGCCCTAAGTAATGTTATCTGTGTGACATGGGTGATTTGAAAATCAATACATATATTTGTACAATTATTTTTCTCTTTCGCATATATTATTCTGTTTTGATTTAAGCAAATAAATATTTTAAATTTTTTTAATTGTGGTGGCTGGAATATTATTAATTAAATAAAATATTTGTTGTTACTCACCCTTTTTTATTCTCAGATGACCATCACCAAATTCACCGTTGAATATGAGATGAGACATATAGGGGCGAAAAATAGTTATGAGAAATAATATAACACACATAGAGACACCACTCTATTTTTACCACCACCTCCACCAGCTACCAGTTTGATGCCTCCACTCCTTCCATTCCAACCTTTTTATTTCCCTACTGAAGACTTATTTTAAGAAACAATAAGATAAAAACATGAGAAGAAACACATAAAACATAAAATAAGTCAGATATAAATATACATGTGACATTTTCACGTGGGGTAATTAATTTGAGGTCTCACCCAACATATATAATACAGGGAAAATCCCATGAAATAATGAAATCAAAGTAGGGTATCAAGGGACTTTACTTTTATTATCTTCCAAGTCAAGAAGACATTTTTGCCCTTCTTTCATTATTCACAAGATAACAAGTGTTTGAATGGTAAATAACAATGTTTTGACCACGTGTAACAAGTTATTGAGCACCAGTCATAAGAGTTTACAGTTTAACTAATAGTAGGTGTTTAGATTATAAATAACAATGTTCTGACTATGCGTAAAAAGTTATTGGGCAGTAGTCACAACATCCGAGCTCAGAATAATAAAGAGAGCAAAAGTGTCCTCTTAACTTGAAAGATAATTAAAGTAAGGTTCCTTAGGGACTCTACTTTAATTTCTTTATATCATGAGACATTTCCTATATTATGTATTGGCTGGGAGCTAAACTTAATCACCCTTTTCATATTTGTATCCATTTTACCCTGTATAATAAAAAATCCAGAGTCTTACACGTAGTTACAATTGTATTCTCTTATTTAAATTGAAACAATGGTTTGTTTCAAAGGTTGTGCTCAACAGGCACTTAGTAGAGTAGGCTTCGATTACAAGCAACATTTGTCCGCCACTCCCGCTACCTACTGCCCACTGCCAATACCATTTGACCTGCCTTCATTATTACAAGTACAGCAACGTTGACAATGAAGAGAAAATTAAATAAAATTAACAAATAGATTAGAGATAGTGCTCTGCCCAATATCTATGTATGTTGAGAAGTCTATAAATTTGAACACAATGAAGCAAATAGATATCGCTAAGTAATTAAGCAACAATAGGTTTGACTTAACCGTACCATATTCAAAAAGTAAGAATAGCTAGTATAGAGATATCTATGGGAGTGTCTTGTGGTTGTGCTTACCGTTTTGTGATGGCACTTTTGATTATTGCCTCTACTCTTTGCTTGCAATGCCCAAATGCAAGTGCAAGTATGACGACTATGAGGAAGCTGGCTGGCGCTAAGCCATGGAGACCACCTCCACCCTATGGCTCTACACATGCTGCTCCGAGTTATAGATATCCTCCACCAATTTCCTCCACCTCCACTTCCATGTCAACCTCCACCGGATTATAGCTTATTTTGGGAGGATGAATTGATAAGGTGGTTAGTTAGTTATTTGACTAGCTGGTTTATAATTTAAAGTTTGAATGGAGATCATTACAGAGTTACTTGCTCATCTTTTATTTGTTTAAAAAAAAGTTTAGTTTGGGGATTGTTCATCACTCTTGAATAAATGTGATACATTAACTAACTAGCTAGTATTAAACTCAAATTAGTTGGTTGTCATTTGTTGTTGTGTGAGCTTGTCAATTTCTCAATGAGTAACGACTTTTCCCTCCATTATTTTATTTTGATTATTACACTCAATATCAGTTCTTTTATTCTGTCAAAATTAAATGCAAGTTTGATGGATATAGATGAAGGGTATGGAGGCCATAGTTTTCAAATCTTCATAATTAATAACGTCCCGTAGACCTCTTCTTTTATCTCAATTCGACACTTTGCTCTATCTACAACGAAACAACACCAACAAGCAACACGTGAAATTGTGGGATTCATCAGTTGCCATTTCATTCTCTGAGAAATCTGCATACGAACGAGAAGGAAATCAAACGATAGCTTTTTGCTTTTTTTTGGTCTGTGGGGAGAGGGTGGTCTGTGTTGCTGTTGATAGTTTGAGCTGAAACAGGAATCATACTTAAGTCTAGAGCAACAACTTCTCTAAATTCTACATCAATGGCATGCTCGAGCTGGGTGAAACTGGCAGTCGTTAGTTTCAAGCAACATGAAATTGAAACTAATGAATAACGTACTAAACCGTGAAGTTTCCATGTTTTTCTGATCACACTTTGATTTCTGATCCATTTTTTATTACAAAAAAGAAACACTAGTTGTGTAATCAAAAAAGGTCTAAGTTTCACATGTAGCGTGATATGACATTTCTCCTTTAAATGAGGGGTTGCAAATTCATTCCCACATATAATCGTTAGTGTTTGCTCTTTAGTTGAATAAAAAGGAAAGAAAGGGCAAAGCTAAGTAGTTGAGGCCTTCAATGAATATGTTTAAACATATTGGTTGCAAGTGCTAGCATTTATATTGATTTAACCTATTCCTAGCTAAAATCCCCCATAAATATTTTGTAATGTCTTGAGAAGATAAATAAAACATATTCTCAAATGATAACAAACAATTTAAGTTTAAAAATTAAAGTACGTACGAGTATGAATTTTGAAAGGCAAAGGGGTTTTCTTTGTCATTAAAAAGGAAAGGTATTAATACATTGGTATTGTGGATCGGAGGTGGAAAGGAAGGAGAAAGTGGTTTGGTTTTAACACCACATTTACGCTTTTATATAATCATCAAACTCGAAAATAATGTAACAATATAAATAAAAGCATTGTGAATCATGTGTTGGCCTTAACAAAGCCAAATCATTTTGTTTTGGTCTTCCGATCATATTGTTTTAGTCTTCCAAATGAATCATTTGTACATTTTGGAGACTCACCTACCCCTTAATTTTCTTTTAGGCATTTTTTATTAAAACTGTACACATGGTGGGAGGCAAAAAGGAAAACAAATAGAGAAGATGCTAATTATGAATTGTAATTATGAGATATAATAATTGATCGTACTTCCACTGTTTCTAAATATAAGACCACTTCAAATTTCATTTTTTCTAAATATAATATCACTTTCTAATTATTCATAACTTTTTTTCCAAATCGACCTTAATAATGTTTATCCATAATAACAAGCAAGAGAGGGGGAGTGAGGATAAAAGTATATGGTTAGGATAAATTAGTAATATCATGTGTAAATAATTAATTTAACTAGTATTCTTAATCTAAATCAAATTCAGCAAATTTATCTTAAATTTGGGAATGGGGGAGTTTTTTATACTACTAAACCTATTTCTAATTATAGTGCAAAGTTAGCTAGCTATTTCAAGTAAGGATCGGTAATAAATAATTTGGTTCATAAATATAAGACTTATTTACCTAATATAATTATTGAAGATATTAGTCTATTAGTTAAAATCATGTATTATTATCACATTATGACCATTTACTTTAATTTTCCACTACTGGAAATAAGGTCTTTCACGACCACAATATTGGGCTTTTCACGACCACAAATAGGTGGTCGTGGAATCCCGCGTCGTAAAAAAGTGTGTTTTTCACGACCACATGTTTGTGGTCGTGATAGATAGGACCTATCACGTCCACACTTGGATAAAAATGGACGTGGTAGCCTCTTAGGAGGCACCAAATTTGGTGCCTCCTAAGAGGCTACCACGTCCACACTTGGATAAGTGTGGACGTGGTAGCCTCTTCCTAAGAGGCTACCACGTCCACACTTATACAAGTGTGGACGTGGTAGGTGGACGTGATACCTATCACGTCCACACTTAGGTAGTGTGGACGTAATAGGGGGGACCTATCACGTCCACACCTTATAAGGTGTGGACGTGATAGGTCTCCCCTATCACGTCCACACTACCTAAGTGTGGACGTGATAGGTATCACGTCCACCTACCACGTCCACACTCCCTTATGTGTGGACGTGAAAGGGGTTTTTTTTTTTTTTTACTTTTTGTAAATGCATTTTATAGCCATCTGCATTCTTGCAGATCATTTACAAACCACTGTCAATACCATACTACAGCACAATACAGAATACCAGAGCAATTGCAAAAACGTATCCCATAAATATTACCTTACTTAGACAACAAAATACAAAAGGCATAATCTAAGTTTTATATCTTTGCCTTACTAGTAATATAAGTTCAAAATTTATCTACAACAATCTAAGCCTATACAATTTCTGCCTCACATAGTGATTAAAAATTCTGCAAGTGCGTTTCGTACAAAGTCAATATCCTCATCTTGTTTAAACGAGTCAGTACTAAGTCCATAAAGTCCCTCCAAAAGCTGCAACATAATTAAACAATATTAAAAAAGACAAGGAAAGTACCACTTACAATTAGAAATCACTATTTTCTTGGAGATATATGTTAGAAGCGTGCATACCTTTTGGAATTTCCTCCCTTGCTTAATTTGATCTTGATATACAATATCCAGCATGTATTTGCAGACATAGTATCCGCACTCTACAACGCCCCGCTGTCTTGGACACTGATAAATCACAGATAATATCAGCAATATCATAGTAGTTCGGGTATGACTAAAAGCAATATAAATGAAAATGAATATAAAAATTGCTTTTACCTTTACGTTTATAACATTAATCGAAGTCTGACTAGCTGTGTAATAATCAGTATCTTGAGCATCATGCCATTTTAATATTCCTCTTCAAAAGAGACAAAATCATAACAATAATGTTATATATAGTATAAAGATATATTATTATCAACCATAAAAGTAAAAAAAAAGAGAAACTTACTTGTGGAAGACTTTTCTGTGATCGTTGCTAATAAATCCCTCTAAAGAGTCAAACCAAAAAATCCTGAACTCTTTCGGGCAAAGTATAGCCAGAGTCCAATGTCCACTGAAAGATATAAGTGAAAATAAATGTTAATTAACCTAAGACATAACATTTAATATTGTGTAAAAGATAACTCATTACCAATTCAAAACGGGGGCGAAATAAAGAGTGCCGCAATCAAGGCCCATCTGCAGCTCGACGTAAGATTGCATCTCCCAAAAATGATCCTTCTTACTCTTTTTAAGTAATCTCAAGGCGTTTTCATTATAAGCCAGTCTAGAAGGGCATAGAAACCGACAAAACTTCTCCTTTGGGGTTCTTTGGCATAAACTGTGACAGTACCTATTAGACATGGCGAAATGGATTAGAACTTAAAGCCTCATTACAATATTCAACTATATTGGTAAAAATATGACACACTTACCAGACGGCCAAATCAAGCCAGCTTTGCTCAAGCTCTTCCATCATCAAGAACTCCTTAACGTCTCGAGAACCTTGCAACCAAATCTTCTCCTCTACTAGTGGATTGACGACTCCAGCAGGTATTGAAAGATTACGCTCAAATCCAGGTTGCATCGTCCACAGCAGATTCAGATATGGGTACTTGTCACCGTTAAAATTCTGAAAATAAGAAACACATCATCAGTACACACATATATCAACAACATTGTTAATAAAGGTCAATTCATAGACAATTTGAGTACCTGTGGGAGAAGAATTGGTGGTTGAGCTTCTTGAGCTTCTTGAGCAGTATCGAACACAAGCCTTTTAGGCCAAACAATAAAGTCCTTCATTGCTTGCCCTAAAGTTGTGACCTCTTTAGTACGAAATGGAACACATGTCATTTCTTGGCCCTTTATCACGGAAATGACTGTCACTTTTACTTGATCATCCCGGATAGACCTGTTATGAATGGTGGTGTGATATGGGTACTTGAGAGCCTTAGCAACAGGGTGTAGGCAAGGCTCGTCAAGATGCAAGTAGCACTCCTCGTGGTAGTCATCAAGAGGATCAGGTGCACTTGGCTCATTCATTGTTGAAGTTGTTCTTTGGGAAGCTTGAAGAGCCTCTAACTGTGATGCAAGATATTCAAACCTCATTTGCCATTGGCTCTCCCGTTCTTCCATCCGTTCGTCCACCCGTGCATTCACCATTGCATCAAGCTCCTCAGTGGACATTTTAGGTCGAGACACCACTCGTTTTTTGGGCCCAAAAAATTCCTTTGCCCCAACTCTCCCAGAAACTCCTACAACTCGGCTAGGGTTGTCTAATCTCCCTAGCGAAGTTGCTAGGATGTCCATTCTGGGGTCCTGCGGTGTCCAAGACCCCTGAGAAGATTGCTCCTCCAGTTCATTCTGTTACAAAAGTGAACAAACATTGATTAATATACAATAATATCCTACGTAAGTGTTTAAATACAATTTATATAGCACTCACAATTCGGTTTGCCACCGCTTCAGCCTTGTGACTGGTATATTTTCCAATTGGTCTCTTCCTCCGGGCCGCTGCCCATGTTACATGGCGTTGGAGGTCAGGTAAAGGTTCTAAGACAGTGGAAGATGACTCAGCTTCCATAGATTTCCGCTGCTCCTCCCACTTTTTTTGCCGCTCGGCTTCCACATAATCAGTCATCCAATCATACCCCCCACGGGACATGGTATGATTATACTGATTTTGAGCCCGAATCTCTGCTTGTTTTTTGCTTAACTCCTATGTACCACAATAATAAAATATTAATAATACAGGTACACAGATTAAAACCAAGTTATGAACTATACATGTATAGTAGATATACCTTAAATGCTTCAGACGTCCGATATTTAACAAACTCATTCCATTTCTCTGGTTCAATATTGGGATATGCTAAACATGGATCCTCACCCATTTTAGACCCCCCAAATATGTAGTCCTTGACAAGGTTATATTTGAATTCACTAAACCTTTTTGCAATTTTTTGCCAAACGAACTCTTTGAAATCTTTGGTATCCGGCACATCCCAATATTGCTGCAATGAACAAACAAATATGATTAGTGATTAGTCACCACAATATCTCACAAATATGGAGTTAAAATACGAATGTACATACATATACATCCAACCAACATTGTTGCTTAACATCGTCATTAACGTGTTTCCACTCATTTATTGTGATGTCAACTCTGTTTCTCGCCACTGTTCCAAGATAACTTGAAAATGGCTTTGCAGTTGGCCCTTTAGGCCTATTTTTTGCATCTAGTTCCAAGTGATTTTTCTTCTTATGCTCAACTGTCAGAGCAATCACTTTCGAAAGTTTTGTAGGCCCTCTTTGCTTCTTCTTCACAGGGGGTGGTTGGGCCTCCTCATGATACTCTTGCTCGCGATCGGAGTCATTATCTGCCATTATAACCTGTGAAAGAGGAACAATTACATACATTAGCACAGAACAATTAATAATATTAGATAGATTATTAAATGAAAAACAATAACAATAATCAATACATTTTCTAACATTATGTGTTGTCGTCCCATATGTCCCATATACCCTCAGTATGATCATTTCTGACCGCACAGAAGTCATCATCATCATCATCTAACAAACTTCTTGTTGTTTTGCCTAATAATTGTATCTCATCATCATCACCATCATTTACTGTGAGAGCACAATCCATTTGATTTCTATTTTGCAAGGTAATGGAAAGCTTAACATTTGTAGGGTCTGATACATAAAACACTTGTTTCGCATGACTTGCTAGAATAAATGGTTCATCCTTGTAGCCGACCCTATTAAGATCAACAGATATCATGCCACTTTGGCGCTCAATCACAACCGCATTACTATGTACCCACTTACATTTAAATATGGGAACCTTAAAATGCGGTGCGTAGATGATTTCCCAAATTTCTTCAATAACCCCATAATATGTAGTTGTAGCCAATTTTGGGTTTTTGTCTCTAGAGCTAGAAAAATGGGTTGCCTCAGCTTCAACCATCACCCCGCTGTTTTGTGTGGTGCGCTTGCCATCAATGACCTTAGTAGAGAAAGAATACCCATTTATTTCATAACCACCCCATGAAAAAACAATAAACTGAGGCTTCACAGCTAGCAACCTTACTGTGTCAGACACATCCTTTTGTTTTCGTGCATACTCCTCGAACCAACCAATAAATGACTTGTTATGTTCATTTGAAATCTGCATATCACTCTTCTTCGGGTTATTCTCTTTCAAAAGCCTTTTATGTTCAGCCAAATAAGGTTGCACTTCTTTCATGTTATTCAAGATGTATAGATGTGCCTGTAACAACTCCACTCTCTCTACACCCTTTACTTTCATGCCCCGCACCCCTTTACCAGAAAGTTCATCTTCATCCAGGTTGATTTCCTCGTCGTCAGGTTTTCTTAGGTATGGTTTGCAAAAGTCCATTGCCTCTTCAACAAGATATCTTTTAACAATCGAGGCCTCCGGGCGATATGGGTTCTTTGAATAACCCTTCAAAACTTTCATGAATTGCTCAAAAGGGTACATCCACCTTAGAGAAACCGGACCACAAAGTCTTATCTCTCGAACCAAGTGAACAATCAAATGAACTGATATATCAAAAAACGCTGGAGGAAAATGCATCTCCAATTGCGACAAAATAACATAACCTTCCTTTTCCAACTCATCGAGTATTTCATTGTCAATTACCTTACTGCAAATGGCATTAAGAAACTTACATAACCTTGTTAAAGTCTTCCGTGCATCATCCTCCAAAATTCCTCTTATAGCTACCGGCAAAAGTTGTTGCATTAACACATGGTAATCATGAGACTTCATTCCTGTCAACTTCAAATCATCCATTGACACAAGTTTGCTAATATTAGAGGAATATCCATGTGGCACTTTCATCCCACGTAAACACTCACACAATCGTGTTTTCTCAAGTTTGGAAAGTGTATGAGCAGCAGGCTCCATATATGCTTTCTTTCCATCTTCACTAATTGTCGGATGTAACCGCTGTCTTATGCCCATCTCAACTAAATCTCTTCTAGCGTTGAGCCCATCTTTGGTTTTTCCTTGAATGTGTAACAACGTTCCGACAATACTTTCTGCGAGATTTTTCTCCACATGCATCACATCAATACTGTGCCTCACATCAAGACAACGCCAATAAGGGAGATCAAAGAAGATTGACCTCTTCTTCCAAATGTTAGTCCATTTCTTCTTCTTCTTTCCTTTACCAAATTCCACAGTAACACGAGCAACACGACGATAAACTTCTTCACCTGTTAACGGAATTGGAGCAGATGCATGCTCAGGAAAGCCATTAAATCGCTTCCTCAGTCGACGGTATGGGTGGTGGCGATCAAGAAACCTCCTATGACCGAGGTAAACAGTCTTCCTTCCATACTTGAGCTGGACGAAATTAGTGTCATCCTCACAAATTGGACATGCCTTATGTCCCTTGACACTATATCCTGAGAGATTGCCATATGCAGGTAAGTCATTGATTGTGGTAAACAACAAAGCTCGCAACTTGAATGTCTCCTTTTTGTATGCATCAAACACATCAACACCTTCATTCCACAACATCTTCAAGTCATCGATCAACGGAGTAAGATAAACATCGATATCGTTCCCAGGCTGTTTCGGTCCCGAAATCATCATACACATCATAAGATATTTCCGTTTCGTGCACAACCAAGGTGGTAGGTTGTAAATGACAAGCAAAACTGGCCAAGCACTATGTTTGCTAGAGACACTCCCAAATGGGTTAAATCCATTTGTACAAAGGCCGAGACGGAGGTTTCTAGGATCACTAGCAAACTCTGGAAAAACTGAATCAACCTTTTTCCATTGAGGAGAGTCAGCAGGATGTCGAAGATATCTAGAATCAGAATTTCTCTGATCACAATACCACCTCAGATTCTCTGCTTCTGTTGCATTCGCGAACAATCGTCTAAACCTTGGAACTATTGGAAGGTACCACATTACTTTCGAAGGTTCACCTTTTTTTGGTTTGTTTGTCTCTTCGTCGTCGTCGTCATCATCAGCACCCTTCCTCTGTTTATACCTTGGCTCCTGACATCTTGGACACACATGTAACCCTTCATATTCATTTCTATATAAAATACAATCATTGGGACAAGCATGTATCTTCTGATACTCCATACCCATCTTACTTAGCATTTTCTTGGCCTCATACATTGTCTTCGGAACCGCATTGTTATCCGGGAACATATCGCTCAAAGCTGCGAGCATTTTCGAGAAACCCGCGTCTGCCCACCCATTTTCCGTCTTTATTTCTAGTATTGTTAGAATGAAGGTCAGACGGCTATACTTCTTACACCCTGGAAACAAAGGTGTCTCAGCATCACCACGCACTTTGTCGTACTCGTCTGACACAACAAACGACTCCGCTGCGATATCATTTATCATGTTGTCCATGCCAACATCGCAAACATATTCATCATCATCATTATCATCCACCTCCGCTGCTTTTACATGTTCCACGGTAGTTCCCAATTCCCCATGCCAAATCCACTTCCTATATCGGCGATTGATCCCCTCACAAATAAGGTCATTCCTTATAGAGTCAAGGCTCTTGCGATCAACATTCACACACTTCACACAAGGGCACGGGTACTTTCCATTCTTACTCGCCACATTTCTTTTGGCAAATTCAATAAACTCTTCCACCCCGTTTTGATATTCTTCACTAGTTCGCAAAGCATCCATCCAAGCACGATCCATTGGAGTAATGCGTATAATATGTATATACACTTGTCTTCATTAAAAAGAATAGAAGACAATTGAACCAATCAGAGGACTATCTATGGCAACCTAAAACAGTCCTAATCAACAACCAAAAACAGCCTCTCCAAGAAACTAGAGCCTATTTGCATGCAATTTTTACTACCCCTTCCAGCAAAGAAAACAAGCTTTTTCCAGCAATTATTGCTAAATAGAGCAGCCCAAAACACTCTTAAAATGTCCAGAATAGTCAACCAAACAGTGTACCAAATTAAGTGCAAATCAGAATTTACCACAAATGCACAAACCAAAAGCTAGAATTTGATATTCAACAATAGAAGCAATATTTAAGCCAGCAAATGAACCAAATATAATCACAATAATCAAAATAACAATTAACAATCTATTACCAAAACCAAATAAAATCAGTAATTCCATTGAGCTTATAAAATCAGTCAAACAATATTTCAATGCTTAAAATGTCTTACAGTGGGCACAAACTATATTAAAAAGCAAATACAAAAAATAAAAAAACAAAGAAAATACAATGAGAGAAAAATAAAAAAAAAAATAAAAAAAAAACTCACCTTAACTTGGGAGGATGTTGACGCTGAAACAGCAACAGAAGTTGATGTTGAAGATGTAGCGAAAAAACTTAAAGAAACCCAATTAATTTGTCCCCAAAATGCCCTGCGAAAAGTAAAAAAAAAAAATCAGAGAGTATTATCTTGAAGAGGAGGGAGGAGGAGGGGGAGGAGGGGGAGGAGGGGAGTAAGAAGGCGGGGCGGCGGTCGTCGGCGCCGCGGGGGACGGGCTGGAGGGGGAGGGAAGAGAAGGAGGAGGAGCTTTGGGGGCGCAGCTGTTGGCGGAGACGGAGGCGCCGGAGATGGACTTGAAGGCGGTGGCAGAAGGAGTGGCCGTCGGAGAGAACACAGCGTCGTCGTTAGGGTGGTGGTTATGTGAGGAGGGAGGAGAGTGGATCTTACCTGAGAGAGAGGGCGAGGCGAGGGCGGCGGCGGTGGTTGGAGAGGGCGAGGCGAGGAGAGAGGCGGCGGAGATAATGAGAGAAGAAGTGAGTGCCAAAAGTGTGAGAGAAAGGGAGGCGCAGAGAGTTGGGTAAAGTGAGTGCCAAAGTGTTGGAGGGAAATAAAAAAGGGTTTTGGCGCCAGTGGGAAAAAAATTGCCCACCTTTCACGTCCACATTTGGGTACATGTGGTCATGGAAGGGTCCCCTTCCACGTCCACACTTATAATGGTGTGGACGTGGAAGGGGAGAACCCTTCCACGTCCACACTCACTCTAAGTGTGGACGTGGAAGGCTGGTCCCCTTCCACGTCCACACATCTAAATGTGTGGACGTGGAAGGGGACCCTTCCACGACCACATATACAAATGTGGTCGTGAAAGATCTCCGCCTGGACAGTTATTTACATGTTATGCCACCGCGTTTTTCATCAACGACCAACATTGGCTTTTTAGTCGTTAAGTATGGTCGTGAAAGGCCTATTTTCTAGTAGTGTTCAAACCTCTTGCTTATTAATTATTATAGAGTATTACTAGGAATAATCTAGAAAAACATTGAGAAAAATATATTATGTTTAAGACTAAATTCATACACACACACATCATTTTTTATTATTAGACGACGGAGTGATAACTAACTTGTATTTTGAGCTTGTACAAATGCACAAATTATCAATTCAATTTACACTTCACATACCTATTCTTCAATTAAAATCATGCTAAGAAAATGCTGTAATGTACATATGAGGGGCAAGATCGGGAAAATAATATATACAATACAATTTTTAGGGATTCATTATGGTGCATTATTATGTCTAACAGTATAACATGCTAGATAAGTCAGCTTGTAACACTGGCTGCGTTAAATAAATTAGTTGCCAAGTCCACTATCATCTTTTTAATAAAAAAAATGTATTATTACTCTAGCTTTTGGTGATTTTTAAAAATAAAAGTTGATTGGGTTTGAGGAATAAAATCCATGAATACTTTAAAGACAAACAAAAAAGCGCAATTATATTGATAGAATAATTTAAAGAAAGTGTTTTGCATCTTACTCTTGTTACAACTTGATATATAATTTACTCGAATAAAGTTGCCTTCAGAGAAGGTTTACTGGGTCTTACGCGTTTTAATTTGTCTATGATCCCCCCCTCCCAAAAAAAAAAGAATAAACAATTGTTTACGGCCAAATGTTAATTGAAAATCAAACTCAAAATTATTACTGTAGATTAAAGAAAAAGATCAATAATCAACTTCTTTGATGACAGTTTGTGTGTGTGTGTGTGTGTGTGTTTTTATTTCTATATTGGGAGGTATGCGTGTAAGATTGAGAAAGCAAAAAAGAAAAAAAGAAGGGAAAACAAATGGGGAAGTCTTTTAATTACCGATGGGATATATTATTGATTGTGTTGATTGCATCCATTGTTTTGATTATCCAGTCCACTCAAGCTACTTCAGGTTTGTCTAGTGTTTTTCACACAACTCAATATTCTTCGAACATGTATATATTTTGAATGTGCAAAATCGGCTAGAACTTTGTGTGATGTGGGGTGGTGATTTTGCAGATATATATGAAAATGAGGAAACTGGGTTATATGCCAAATTCACCTCCTTCTCCCGTTGGATCTCATGGTCAGTCTCCGGATCACGGCCAGTAGCTCATTTATTATCATTCATTCATATGAAATTTGCTGTGACATAGTCACGTTAATTAGAAATTTCTTTAATTATTATTATAGCTAGAGAAATGTGTGCCCTGAATTAACAGGGGGTAAGCTTTAGTTATTTATAGGGAATGTTTGAGTGTTATAAAATTTTAGATATGTCATTAAAATGTTAAGTTTGCCGATAACATAACAATATAGGAGTATTATATATTTACAATTTCAATTGCCAAAGTTATTAACTCTGGGAGAGAATTTGGCAAAATGTGTTCTTCTATGTATATCTCTGAAATTGGAGGTGATATGATACTTGCCAATCCCTATCAAGAATGATCCAACTAATCTCTTACAGTACATCTTTGAAAGGGTGATCCAACTCATCCTCGTAGAAGTAAGATTAATTTGCTCTATATAAACCGATAACAATTAAATGAACCTTCATATAACATTTCGCCCAGCAGAGATTGAGCCCATGAATGAAGCCGAAGAGCTCAGCTATAGCCTAGAGAACGCTAGTATACTTGCCGCTAAAATCTCCTAACCATCCACTTCCACCCTCACTTTTGGGTAGAATTATAATACTACCTCCGGTCCTAAATATAGGATTTAATTGACTTTTTTTTGGAGAGATTAAGATTGCGAAATAGGTTATTAAATGATGACATATTTGATATATTTTTAGATTATCCATTAGTTTACAGGTAAAATAAACTACTTAAAGGGAAAAAATTAGGTAAATCAATTTATAATTAACTTATTTTGCTTTTTTAAAGATTTTCTAGAAAAAGTCAATTAGGTCTTATATTTAGGACCGGAGGGAGTATCAATCAAGCTAAAAAGCTTAAGTCGATATCCAGGTACATATGGTCATGTTGGGGCATGCTTTTTGTACAGTTCCAATTAACGGTGGATACATGGTGCGTTGTACTCCCTCCGGTCCTAATTATAAGTCGCCTTTGACTTTTTTGGGGAATCCTAAATAGCAAAATAAGCCAATCATAAATTGATTTAACTAATTTTTTCTCTTAAACTAGTTTGTTTAACCTATAAACTAATGACTAATATAAAAATTTATCAAATATATCATAATTTAATAACATATTTTGTAACCTTAACATCTCCAAAAAAAAGTCAAAGGCGACTTATAATTAGGACCGGAGGGAGTAATGAGTAAGTGAATACAGGAAACAAGTTTGACCAGAATGATTAATTATAGCACAAAGCGTGTTTTGAACATGTCCAATTGTAAATTTCTCAACTATACATGTCCGGTTTATCAGACCCAAACCACATCTTGTGAAAGGCCCAAAATATCTTTTCTTGTTTAGGCTGAGGTCTAATGATGTCTTTCATGACCAACAAAATATTTTCGACAAAGGAAATATAGGGCTTTAAACCAGACAGCAGCCCTTTCAGAAATTCTAAAGGGCCTGAACTAAACCCAGGCCCAAGAAGGGGGTTTTTGGGATGAAAAAGGATCTCGTGGTTGAGGAACTTTGTTACTTGTCGAGGGCTTTCTGGTCTTTTTTCATGAATATGATATATTAGCGGGTGTCAAAGTTGAAAGAAAACTTTCTGCATTAGAAACAAAAGTTTTATAATCTCTTTATGTTTAGTGGCCACACGATCCCCTATATACCAAAGTTAAAAGAAAGAAATTCAAATACCTTGAGTGTTCTCAATGATCCAACAGGGACACAAACTGCATATGATATGGCAAATGGTAAGTTTGTTAAGCCAAACACCTCCCTAAAAAAGTTTCTAATAAAAGAAAAGAATTGTATGTGTATTTGTTGTTTGTCTTTTATCATAAACTCAATTGGTCCTTAAGTATTAACTTTAAATAACTACGTTGTTTTATTGAAAATGCTACTTAATTAATTAAAGCAATAATTATTCAAGGAATCTACTTTATTTTCTAACTTTACCATTGTTATTGAAGAAGAAAAAGAATGACAAATAAAAAAATACGCTTAATAAGGATGAAGAGTATATGCAAAAAAGATAAATGTTTAGACAACTTTAAAATGAAGCATTGGAACTTATATTTTGAGATAAATTAATTTGCAAAAATAAACTTTAATTTATGGACGAGAGTATTATTAATTGACATATAACTATATAAGACCTCTTACCATAGAAATCAAATTAAAATTGTGGTAAATAATTGGTACTATCATCTAGGCACCTGTCTTTGCCTATTACTTTTTTTTGTGAATTTGAAATAAATAAGAAGATATATATTTCACGTAAAGCAACTTGCAAACTACTCAATCTTTAAATCTTTCTTTCCAGGAGTACAGTGTCACTAATTGTGCTGTTTAGAAAAAGTCCTAACCTAAGTGCGTTTGTAATTGTGATCATGAGTGACGTGCAGGGTTCAACACTCAAGCATTTAAGGGGTAAAGTTTATAGTTAAGGACCAATTGACTTAAGGTGGATTGATGGATACAATTTTATACTCAAAAATTATGGGATTTTCATCTTTACCCAATATTTGAAGCCAATTTATGAACTGAATCAGTGCCAGGCCCAAAATAGGACCTTTTAATAATTTAATACTTTTGTTAGCATAGACTGAAGTGCACAACAACCAGCCAGTTATCAATTAAATAAAATTAAATAAAATGAAAGAAAAGCTTAAAACTAAGGGTTGTAGGGCTTTACCCCAGAGGGAGCCCTTCCAGAAATTCTCAAGGGCCTGGGCCAAACCAAGGCCAAAGAGGGGGTTTGGAAATAGTTTTCAACCAGCAATAGACGCGCCTCGGTTAGAACCTCACTAGCTGCGTCATTGCCCCAAGCGCAAAGATGAATTTCGAGGTGGTACAGGTCTCCCTTTTATAGTTGCTCGCGTAACTCTTGCCCTTTCTCTTAGCCGATGTGGGGCATAAAACATAATCTTAGCTGTATTGTAGCTAGCCACGCTTTATATGTAACTGTATCTGACAATAAGCCTTTACATATATACCTGTCTTCTAGTAATGAAGCATATAATTCACATCTTGACAGGCCACAAGGTTCCGATTTGAGCTGCTAATTACTAGCTGGAATTTGAAATCCTCTAGGCAATTTAGAGAGAAGGGATCTGCAAAATGTGTCACAAAAATTGAGATATCAACATCCAAGTATTTGGCTAGTAACGAGCTCATATTCATAGGGTCTGGCTGCTCTGCATCACGTATTTCCTTGGTGCCTCTCCTGGTTATGGAACACATTAGAAAAAAATAGCCACTGATGAATCCTAATCAGAAGTGGTGTTCTTCATGATTTTATGATGCTTCCCTTCTACTTCAGCTATCTCCTCATTTTCTCGAAGTCTTTCTTTCGCCTGTGACACCAAGTTTCTTAAGGTATAACATAAACAAAAATACTATTCCCTCCGTTCCTAAATATAAGATCACTTTGATTAATTTGGGGAGATTAAGGAAGACAATAAAATTACATGATCTTCCCAAAATCCCTCAATTACTTTACATTAAAAGGAGGAGGGGTTTTCAATGAAAAGAGGGAGTACAAAGGTAGTAGTTTGGGCAAAACTTGTGATAAAATAGGAAGTGATCTTATATTTAGGAACTTATCCACTTCTCTAAAGTGATCTTATATTTAGGAATGAAAAGAGTACCATTTTACCTTTATTTGGTGATTCATGTGGTTTTATTTGATAATCAAATCAAAAAAGACTTTCTCTTTAAACATAGAAACGATAAATATTAAACAGTGATACATTTTGACTGAAATAAATAATGTCATAACGGATGACTTTATGTTTTGAATTTATGTTTTTTTTTTTTTTTTTTTTTTTTTGGCCAACAGTTTTGAATTTATGTTTTGATTGCTAGAAAATCCGAAGTTCTTATTATATATATACTAGCTATTGAATTGTAGGGTACAAAAATGATGGACAAGACTGAGTTAACTATATGCCATAATTCTGTCCTAAATGATTGTCGGGCTATCATTTTTGGCCGGAGACTCAGTCATGTCCTATTTGGCCCGACACTGAGATCGAGCCGGACATAAGCACAGTGCCACATGACGGACCATGTTGATCCATAAGTTTTTTTGTACAATAAAATAAAAAATTATACTTTTCAACCATTAAATAAATTAATGAATTATGTGGGAAAATAAAAAAGAGTAACAAACTATTTTTTAAATATATAACTAATTAAGTAATTATGAAATAGTGTGATAATTGTATTAATTAATTAAAATATTATTACAAAAAATAATAAAATAATCGGGTCAGGCAGTCCTATTGGTCAGGACTATATTCTCTGGTCCTATCCTACCCAATGGTCAGGTCAGTCTCGTCCTAATATGGTTATTCCCGGGCTACGCCGTGAGAGACTATTTTTTGCATAGGATCGGATTGGGTCATGATGGGCCATCGGGCACTATGTTGTGTGTGTGTGAGTTAAAATGCAAAATTGTCCATGTAATTGTCACGAATGTGCAAAAATAATCATGTAAAATTTGTTAGAGTAAAAGTACCCATGAAATTTCAAAAGTGTGACAAAAGTGTTCATCCCGTTAAATAATATAACTTATATTTGTCATATTATATTGGGTCCCACTATCCTTCCTCTTCTCCCCCCCCACCCCCCAAACTAAATCTCAATTCTCCGGCCCATCATCTTTGACTTCTTCCCATCCACCAAGTCCAATCCAACAAAATATATATATATATATATATATATATATTCTTAATCAACTGTGTGTTGACGGCAGCAATAAGTGTACTTTATGGGACATAGAGACACTGAAAGCAGTATTTATAACATAATAGCAAAATCATCCCGGCATTTTCTCCTCAATGTCATCTTACCAAATCTATCAAAGGAGTCATGCAGATATGGTCAACTACACACTCTAAATACTAGCTACAAACTCTAAATATATACTAATGGTTGTTTGTCTCATTCATGGTTTTAATAACCATATTAAAGTTTATTTTGACTTTGTAGAATTATTATTGTCATGTATTATTTTCGGATAAAGATAATTGTTAAGCCTTAAAAGTGCTAAATCTCTTTTAATTAAATTGAGTTATGTAAAGAAATCTAAGTACATATTGACATTAAAAGAGGAATATTCTTAAATCACTTTGTAAAGTATTTTAAGAATATCCCTCTTTTACCTCTTTCACTGTCAATATGTATCAAATCTTATATAGTATATTTTGATTAATTGAGTAGCGATATTAATTAGTTGAATATAATTAATTAAATATTAACAAATTATGTAATGAGATTATGAAATTCAAGTGTAATAAAAAAAGATTATGAAATTCAAAATGTATTTTTCTATAACACCGATTCAATAAAAATCTTCATAAACATTTCCAATTATTGATAATTTATTAGGTTCAACCCGTCCATCTGTTAAGGTTTCGCGTCCTATATTGACTTCACAAGTTTTGTTGACCTTACATAGGCCGGCACGTAAAACACCTCAACTCTCCTTAAAATTTGATCCTTGAGCTTCACGTCCATTATATTTACTTCTATGTGTGAATGTTTGAACAATATGCACATGACTTAGACTGAATCAAGTCCATCAACTTATGCGTGAATGTTTGAAAAAATATGCACATGACTTAGACTAAATAAAAAACTCCCTACCTCCATTCATATGCAGTCATGTTTATATATGTGTGTGTGTAAATAAGAAAGTAAAGGAGCAAGCTCGGCAAGCATATAGGAGAAGCTGTGATCATCCATGGCCGTGTCTAGTCGCTACCGTTGTACAATGATATTTATATTTGTTGTTGTTTTCATTATTCTCAGCCACTCCACTCAAGGTAGCATATACTATATGCAGTTCTTTTGAATTCATGTAATATATATATAGACCTAAATATAAATATTGCTGATGGTCGATTTTTATCCATAGACATTATTTTTAATCTCTTACATCTATCATTTTCCCAAAACTAATTTGCTTCACTTTATTATAAAACGATATACTCCCTCCGGTCCTAAATGTAAGACATAGATGACTTTTTTGGAAAATCCTAAAAAAAGCAAAATATAAGTTAATTATAAACTGATTTACCTAATTTTTTCCCTTAAACTAGTTTATTTTACCTATAAACTAATGGGTTATCTAAAAATATATTAAATATGTCATCATTTAATAACATATTTCGCAACTTTAATCTCTCCAAAAAAAGTTATCTAGGTCCTATATTTAGGAACGGAGGTAGTATAATTTAATGATGCGCAAAAACTTGTTAAGGTTACGTGTCATATGACATGTGTCATAATTAAACAGTTTATTAACTTCTTCATTAATCTACTGTGTATTTTTTTGGTAAAAAATCTAATGCGTATTAGGACTTATATTAAAACCGATGCAGCAATATGTATCTATTAATCTAATGTGCATTACGACATATATAATTACTGTGCTGTGTTAATCAACAGGTTTAAAGTTGAGGACGCTGCAGGGTTGGTTGCCATCAAAGGGACTTCATTCCCCGATTGGTTCTAGACCTACGCGTCCAGAAAATGCACCTCCCTCCCCATCCAATTCTAAGTAGTACTGTATTACATTGTACTTGTTCAAGTTATATACTGGCTATGATCCCTATTATAAAGGGGAGTCAACATTTCCCACACATAGTAATAAAAACAAGTTGGAAGCAATTATTATTGTAACTAGTGATGGACCCCGTGCGATGCACGGGGATACTGTTGTGTTTTACGATTTTTTGTTATCACTTGATCTGATTATATTAAGTATTAACATGATTAGTAGTCTTAGATCAATTCATATAAGACGATTGAAGTTTAATTTTAATTGTTACGCTTTTAGTCATTTTCAATTCAAACTATATTTAAATGTTGACCTTTGATTATTGAGGGATAATAAGAACACTAAAAAACCATATTTATTGTCTCACATAATCTTTTTTTTGTCAACAACAAACTGGTACAATAATGGTAACTCACTTGGCTTGTTTTATCATCCCTCATTTGAGTTTGATCAATGATCAACACTTACCACTAAAATCTGATTACCAATTTATTAATTACAAAATGGGTTGGTTAAAATCAATTAAATTTTATTTCTTGTTAAAACATCCACCCTTAATTCTCTTGCCACGTAAATTTTATTCAAGTGGCCTACCCGTGCGAATGTATTTTGATGTTTTTATTCAGGGGATGTTTTTATATTTGATAATATAAAACATCACATATAGTCTTAATTTAAAGGTATTTTAATGATCCAAGTAAGTGAATGAGAGTTTGATTTTATATGTGATAATAAAATAGTTTGCTCGGTACAATATAAGGCAACTGGGGTTAGGAAAAAAGTTTGTGAAGGATCTTCACAATCATTTGGCACAATCTAATGAAATTGGGTGGGGTAAGAAAATAGTTAAAGTAAAAAAATTTAAAGGTTCTGTAAAATGATTAAAAATGAGAAAGGAAAAATTGTTTAATGACAGGAAATCAATATTTTTAGTTATTAATCAGTTGCGTTTGCTTTGTGAGTTAATTACAATGGTGCATTAACATGCAATACTGATTTTATCAAATTCACCATGTTGCTGTTATGTATAACTCTTTTAACAATGTGACAATAAAGCTCCCAAATCCTAATACTAATTTTTTTCAAAGGCAAAATGCTACTAATATAGAACTACCGAGAAATTAAAATGTGTTAGAAAATAAAAAAGAAATTATACCATAAGTAATATTTAACCTACTATGAAACTAAAAACTCCAAACACCTTTTACTTACCCAAATATATCTTCTTAAAACATCTAAAAATGAAAAATGCGTTATCCAACCATTAAGTAAATCTCATTTCAATGTGATACCTATTATCATTACCATTTAATTGTCAATTTATTGACAATCAAATTTACCTGTGTATAAAATAAAAAAAAAAGTTAAACACCGCGAACCTCCCCCATGCAAACCCAACCCCTCCACCCCCTCCCCTTTTTCCCCTACGCACATGGCCCCCAATTTGAAAGTTTTCTTGGACTAAATATTTTTTGTAGTTGTATTTTCAAATATTTTTAATTTATATTGCATATAATATTTTTAACTTAGTAATGAATTAAAATTGTGCATGTATAAAAATAAAAGAAGAGACAAACTCTATCCCCCTAACCTCTCCATCCAAACCCTGCCTCAAAAGAGAATCAAATTTACCCGGGGCACCTTCCCATCCGAAAGTTTAATTGAACTAACTCTTTTTGTAGTTGATCTTTTCAAATAATTTCAATGTCTAAATTTTCATGCTATATAAATATTCATAAGTAAGCCCTTTACTCTAATTTTTCCAGTTTTATTTGTATCTATTTGTAATTGAAAACTTGTGCATAAATATGTATATTGTTTTTGTTGGCGTGAGTGGTAAGTACTCTCGTCCCTTAAGCAAGTGGTTGAGGTTCGATCTCTAACTCTTGCGAATGAAGCAAATTCACAGGTCAGTTGTCTACCCCCTATATGAGACTTCAGAACAGCGAGAGAACTTGACACGCGGATGTGGATACCCTTGGGTAACCAAAAAAAAGAGAGAGAATCTAAACTATGTGTAATATTTAAAGTACTATTATTACTACCAATGAATTGTTTTTAAAATATAAATTTAGATTACATATAATATTTATCAAATTAGTCGAGAAACTCCAGTCCTAACTTCTCCCCCAAAAAAAATTCCTTGGGCACCTCCTAATCGAAAAGTTCACTCCCTAAACAAAATGTGTGAACAAATAAAGGATAAGACATGAGATGTGTATATATACCATTGAAGTATATATAAAAACAAATGAAGAGTTAAACTCCAGCCCCAACAAATGAAGAGTTAAACTCCAGCCCCGACTTACTTCCCCAACCAAAAAAGAAAGAAACAAATTTCATTGGGCTGAGATGTTTATATATACCGTTGAAGTTGATGGTTCATGTGCCACAGTTAATGAAATTAGTATACAGAGACTCTATTAAGTTATTAGTCTGTTTGGTATATATTTATTAATGTAGACCATTTAAAATCCTTCAGCTTATTATTCATGCTGGGCTGAAACCTTCCTCATTTGGTTGTCTCATGGTATTAAAATATTTATCCCTCACATGTTCCCCAGAAGAGCGGAACATTCGCTGAAAGAGGAAAAATTGTTATTTCTTATGCACTTTTGTTAGTTAATCATTAATACCATTAGTCAGCTAAGACGAAGGGCCTTATGCCCAGTGACTAAGTAAAATCTCTTGTTTTCTATAGTTGGTGCTCCATCTTCACAACTCACCCGTTCTATTCACCGCAGTTCAATTTCCAAGTACAATAAGAAATCATGTAAATAAAATATTCAAGACTTGAAGCATCAATTATAGGGATATCAAAGTCTTCTAGCACTCTGGTTCTGCCTAGTGTTCCTCCATCACGGCTAGAGGTGATTGGTTGGAAGGAGCAACTAATATACTCCTGATATAATTTTCTGTATGAAGAGAAGAGTAATCAGAAATTTTCAAATCAAAATTAAGTCAAGATGCTATATTGAATATCTTTGTCTTTTCCTATTACATAAATCGATGGCAAAAAATTTTACCTTTGCAGATGAAAAAAAATGAAACTACTGTTCATGTGTCACACTTCATGAGGGGAAAACGAACAACCAAATTTACCTATATAACACTACGGCAACATTATGACACATTTTTTTATTCTTTTGTCCTCCACTGTATTGCATAACCCATAGGTCAGCTTTCTACTTGTGTGATATAATTTAGGGAGAATGTGCAAAAAAAGATATTAAACTTTACCCAAAATTGCGTTTCTAATACTTAAGTTTTGTGAGGTGCAAAAAGAGTACTCAACTTTGGGTTCAGGTGCAAATATAGTATTTTCACTGGGGGAAATTAAATTTAGATATGAAAAGACTCTTATCCCCCATTCATCCCTCATTAAATAAAAATTTAATGAGGGGCATAAGAGTCTTTTCATATCTAAATTTTATTTCACTCAAGTGAAAATATTATATTTGCAGCTGGATCCCAAGTTGGGTATTATTTTTGCTACTCGCGAAACTTTAGTATTAGAAACACAATTTTGGGTAAAGTTTAATATCATTTTTGCACCTTCACCCTATAATTTATTCAAAAGCAAGGCTCGAATGCCACATAGCATACATTAAGTATAAGGTTGTAAATTCAAACCCTTTGCAGAGGGTGTAATAAGTGTGTGAGATATGACAGACAAACATTTAAAAATTAACTAACTTAAAAAAAAATAAGGGGTAGATAGATAAACTCATCTTCACTGAATGTTCTAGCATTGCATATTCGCTCAAAGAGATGTCCACCTACAGCATACTCCATGACTATTGCAAGATGTTTCGGAGTCAATGCAACCTACAAAGCTGAGAACCATATCAGAAAAACACCCACTACGTAAAATGTAAAGAATGCACAGATCAAAGCTTTATATATTAATCACATGATTTAAAACTAAAATTGCTGCAAGAGATACTCTTCATGAGATAGGCGTCCAAAATTATTTTATAAAATTATCAGTACCCCTTTGCGTATGTCTTATAGAACAGAAAACAATGAAAATCAAGAATAATGTCTTGTGAGTATTCATTCACCCCTGAAGTAGATTACCAATCTGCAATAAAATTTAAAATTCAAAATAGCTTCCTCAATATGTCCTTATTTCTACAATATAGACTTCATGACAGTTGAGCATGGATTAAAAAGTCAATACTTGCACAGGCTCAGCAATTTCATATATGAAATTAAAATACCAGGAAATTGCATCAGACTTGTGTAGTTTAAGAAACTTATCCAAGATTTCACCAAAAAAAAGGAGAAACTTGGCCAAGAATAAAACATGCTATGGTGATTTCTCTTAAAAGCCATTTAAGATATCCTCACTATATCATTCGATATAACGACCTGATTCATATCAAAAGCCATTTGATTCATATCAATACCTACATGCTTCTCCTGAACAACAGATTTCTCTTAAACCACAGGTCTCTCCTATGCTTTAGATTGAATAGAAATATCCAATTCCAAAATTAAAACAAAAAAATGTTAGTTTGTGTCAGATTAGCATTTAAAATCATAATTAAAGTCCATCAATCGATCCTACCGATCAATTACATACTTATCGGAATCAAAAAGCAAAGACTTGAGGAAGTTGCTTGGGTGCCTGAGGAAGTTGCTTGGGTGCCATGTGGCGCTGTGAGCCTGTGAGAGGATCCTTCTTTTGTAGATGCATAAGGGAAATCAAAATTTTGTACATGACAGTAAAAAATCAATATGGACTGTACAATGCAATTCAGAAGTCGCCATCCAGAAGGGAAAGGGCATAAATGATCGCCATAGCCATATTTAAAGTGGCAAACACTTAAGAAATACATAACAATATGAACTGTACAATGCAATTCCATCCATTTAACAAAACATTTGCAGGTGTTTGAACTTTTTGATTACATAACTAAGGACCCTAAACTACATAAACAATTAGTACATAAAACAACCATAGACAATAAGATTCATAAAGATGAACTAATAAAAATGAGTTATGAAGCACCTTTGAAAGTAGATTACTTATTTAGCTTTAGGTGCTGGTCAGCAACTCCAAGTTGAAATGGAGATGAGTTCCTTCCTCTGCCAGCATAGTGTGAGCGATGAATGCTTCCTATCCACTTGGAATCCCCTCACTGGTGCCCACTAAACCAAGCATTCTGCTTGAGCTTCTGAGGAGTTACTGAATGAGAATGGAGAGAACTTAGATGTGAGAAGAAGGTTCTTCCAAGGAGGTAGCTTTTCTTGACCATGACACAATCCAATTGCTTCTTGAAATCTAAACATGCCATAGTTCGACATCAATAAATCAGAAATCAATTAATCACATGATCCGAAACTAAAATTGATGTAAGAGATACTCTCAATGAGAAGGTGTCCAATATTTTTTGACCATCTAGATCTATAAAAACATGGGGAATCTATCAGAAATATTCTTAGCCACAACGATTTAAATTCCAATGATATAGAATTATCAATAAACTTGTATGGAATCTATCATCAACCACTTATCCACAAAATTTAATAGCAAGAGCAAGAAATCAAAACTTTCATCTCATTGCCATTTATGGACATACATGCAAGGTGTATCTTGACTACTAAACTTGTGGTATTTGGAAAAGGGTTCCCATTCAGATTTATATATAGAACCTCACCAATTTCACCAATTTGATTTCAGATATATTAAGCGGGAGCACTTACCTTTATATTAAGAGTTCCATATTCAGTTTCCAGCTCAATAATGCTCTGAAAAAAAAATTATAGGGAAAAGGATATTAATGAACAATTTGACCTTTCAGAAACATTATAAAGTTCAAACTTTGTATTGCACAATACTGTAACATGTATAACTTAAGAGTGAAAGAGAGAACACAATGATCACCAGAACCAAAAGAAAAGAACCGTTTTGAAACATCGGTTGTACTGATTTCGAAACACTAAATCTCTCCTAGCAGCCTGATATTCTATTTAGCCAAAAGAAAAAACAGGAGGGATTTTAACAACACGAATCCAAAATCAAATCAAAGGTTACCCAACTCAAAATTTAACATTGATAATAATGTAGTCCAATAGAGGAGAAAGAGAAAGCAATAGCAGGTTAAAACTCAAAATTTAACATGATTCAATAAGCAAAGATTTGAGGAAGTTGTTTGGGTCACGATTTTTTAGAGGAGAAAGAGAAAGCAGTAGCAGGTTAAAAACTCACACAAAACCTCCAGAGCAACAACCAATCTCCATCACCCAAAATCGACAATCTTCACTTCCTCGACCTCTGCAAATCCCTACTTCATCTTTGCAACTTCTCTAGATGTTGTGAAATCGTACTCAATTTTTGAATCCATCCTTCAAAGGTTAAAACACATAAAAGAATTCATCAGGTAAAAGGGAAAAAATATAACCTCAAACTAAGTCCAAAAGGTCCCTTCCAAAAAAATAAGTGTGAATCAACTCCTTCTGCAGAGTAAATTACACAATGATAAATTATCAATCAACTCCTTTAATCAGAAAAAAAGTCACGCAGATTAAAACAAAACGCTATTTTAAAATTGAAACACTTTGCATGCAAACCATTTTCATAGAGAGGAAGAAGGAAGAGAGAGTGATGAAGTTGAAGATGAAGATGATGTTGCTGAGAGTCATTGTATTTGAGAATTAATTGGGAGCATTAAAACACATTTGCGTGAACGGTCAGTCATTAAAACACACTAAGAATCACATCTTAAACTGGTTCAAGTGTGAACGGACCGAAGATTCCCTACGCAAAATTACTAGTTATATTAGATGCTTAATAAGCTTTTCCATTTCACCCTTACTCATTTATATTAATCACTTTCTCTCCCTTATTGCATTAATTAATATAAAAGGGCACAAAAGAAAACAAGAATATATTACTTTGACTTTGGCATATCACTTCTACTATTTTGGACGAAAAATATTGACTCTTTCCCTCTTATATTTAGGACTATAGAGAGTATTAATATAATATATGCTCCCTCCGGTCCTAATTATTACAAGAGTTCCGTTGACTTTTTTCGAATAGATTAAGAAAGTAAGTTAAACCACTAAATTTTAATATATGCTATTTGTAATTAAATTATATATTAGTTTATAAATTAAATAAATAAGCCTTGAGAAAAGAAGACTAATATAAACAATTTTAAGTGACACATTTTGCATTATTAATTTTCCGCAAAAAAAGGGTCAATAAACTCTTATACTTATGATTGAAAGAGGAATATTAATCTTCATGAATAAGTTGCAGACTTGCAGCTATTACTCTTCTTGCAATTTGTATGAGATAGGTTGTTCGAATAATTGAAGATGTTGCAACTCTCATTATCATATACACTTTAATTTTCTTATTATAGATACCAATAAATGTTACCTCGAATCCAATGTTGTAAAAGCCGAATCGGAAGGTGAACCGAAAAAGGCTCCGGGTCACGGTTCGCATGGTCGGACCAGTTGGACCAATGGTCGAACCGATTATATGATAATTAAAGAAAAATTATGTTACTTTTAAATATACCATACATATAAACATAAAAAAAATTGTGATCCTTTAATCTCTTGATTTTTAATAAGAAATCATTGAATAAAAAAATATAATCATTAGAAATTTAGAAAATAAATCCATTTTTTGTATTTGTCTATGGAAAAAGCGGAATAAATAATATTTTTTAGTAAAATAAACAATAGTATATTTGAGAGTAATATATATTTACAATTGAACAATAAATAAACAATAATAAGAAGATAAGATGTTTTAAAAAGTTTGGGATTTGCAATTTGGTCTCTTTTACGCAAAAAGAAAATTGGGTTTGGACCGGCCGGTTCAACCATTCCGGTTCTCGGCTCATCTTCCGGCTCCAAACGGCCCAACACGGTTGAACTAGAAAAACGGTTCTTGCACATTGACCGAGCCGTTGGGGAGGGCGGGTGACGATCCAACCGGTCGGACCGTCCGGCTCGGTCCGGCTCTTACAATACTGCTCGAATCTACCCTTCTTCCCAAGTTTATATGCAATGTTGTTCGTTCCACCCAATATTTGATATCGGCTACAAAGTCGATATCTCTCTCTCTTTCCTTTCATCTCTTCTTCATTACATTACTTAAAAAATAGCACTCTATATATTTTACCAACAAAAATGCGGTATATTGGTTCTCAAGAGAGCCCCTCACAACATGATGACCCACAATTAGCTTTATCTTCATTGATTTCATTGATTTCGTAGCAATCAAATATTGTTACAGTAATATGGAAAATATTTTGCGAGAGGCTGAGGGGAATATCGATCAATATGCAAGACAATTTTTAATTAAAAATTGGATTAAGGCAACTAGGCAGGATCCACTTTTGGAGCTTGTGAAACTTTAGTCTATAATCAGGTGAAATAGGTCATTTCAATGAAAACCCAAATCCTCCCCCAAGTCCTTGCCTGGAGTCAGATTGGGATTCTTGTAATCTTATAATTAGTGCATATAAGAATTTGGTACAATCAATGGTATTCCGTCATCTTCTCATAAATCATAAATAATAAAAGGCCTAATAAAACCATAGAAAAGGCCTAATAAGAAAAGCTTGGGCTTAGAAATTGTAGGACTACCCCAAAGGAGTCCCTTCAGAAATTTTCATGGGCATGGGCCGAACCCAGGCCCAACAGGGGTTTAAAATATATAGTTTTCAACCAGCAATAGGTGCCCCTCGGTGATTACCTCCTTACCTGCGTCATTGCCCCAATCGCAACGATAGATGAATGATAGTTACCACCAATCAACAATCTATATTTATTCTCGTCACTCTTATGCCCTTTATTCTACTATGTGACATGTAAAATCTAATCTTGGTCTGTTCACTCTACACAGTTACATCTAGCCATACGTTTTCTTAACTAACACAACATCTTATCTAATTGACCTCTTAAATTAGTCGGAAAGATTCCGATTGGAGGTGCTAATTATAGCACTTGAAATTCTACTCTTGATAAATAAGAAAGAATTGTCCCCAACGTTTGTCAAGAAAAAATGAAAGGTCATGTTTGTTTCTATATACCGACCAAAAATGTGTATTATATATATATCGCTAAAGTTAGGTGTTGCATTCGAAGTTGAAAGGAAAAGCAAATAGATTCTTCAGAAGCTATGTTTTGTTTCTATCTTCATCGTTTCCTAATGTTTCTTTCTACTTGTTCCCTCCACTCTTTTCATGTAGCGGTAGTGCTCTTACAAAATAATGGATTTTCTTAATATATTTCTACTTGAAAGGTTTTCACATCACCAAACTCTTTGGATTTGTTATTACAAAAAAGCTTACCCTTAACTCCCCACACCCATCACAAGACTGTAATATGTATATAACATTATTTAGTTAAGCTGGAAATAATAACATCGATCTCTAAAATCGACAGAAAAAATAATTGATCATTGTATGATTTTCATCACTTGGCTAAGATGCAGTGTCTTCTCTTTATAGATACTTTAATGTGTATGGAACATACATTTCACTTTTCTCTTAATGAAATATTCATCTTTGATGAATATTGTTTCATATTATTTCTCAAATTATCAATGTTGATCCTTCCAACTTTCCTTATCAAGGTAAGTGTTTCTAGTATAATTGAAGGACAATAATAATTACGTGGGTTGAGAAATCAAGGGCCAGTGTAGTGCCGCCTCGGGCCTATACTAACTAAGCACAAAGAGATTAGAGGAAGTTATCCAAGTTTTCATTCTTTTGAGGAGTCAAAATGCAAAATAGACCATAGAATTAGATGCTAACATGATTGAAAACAGGAAAAAGATAAGATTGGTGTTTTCAAAAGAGTATTTTTGATATTGAAGGTGTATAAGTAATGATTGGATAAAGCGGGAAGAGACTTGGAATCAAATGGGACGAACAGTGTTCTTGATGAATACATGAAAGCTTGGGAAATCACCATTTCAAAATATTTCTAGGGAGTTTTTTATTGTTGATTTTCAAATTGACCCCTGAGGAACCGCACAACAAAAGAAGCGGCAATTTGCCGCGCATGCGTGTCGGCGGATACGAGAAAATCGCCCCTAGTAAAAACGTGTGCTGGCGGTTACGCGTATCCGAGACCACGATATGAAGAAAAAGTTTTTTTTTGTTTTTCTGTTCGCGTCTCGGCGGAAGCCACCACGTAGGGTACGCGTTTTTTATTTTTTAAAAAATGAAAAAATTATTAAATACACATGGGGGCGGATACTTATCCGCCCCCACACATTTTTATTTATCAAAAAAAAAAAACATATTGAATACGCGTGTGCTTTTAGTTTTATAAAATATAAAAACATATTCAATACGCGTAGGGGCGGATACTTATCCGTCCCTACGCATTTTATTATAAAAAAACATATTAAATACGTGTCGGGTAGATAATTATCCGCCCTGACTCGTTTTTATTTAAAAAAACTAAAAAAAACATATTAAATACCCGTGGGGCGTATACCCACGCGTTTTTATTTTTTTAAAAAAAAAAATATATATTAAATACCCGTGGGGGCGGATAATCATCCGCCCCAACGCGTTTTTAATTAATTAAAATCACGTGGGGGCGGATGGCATCCGCCGCCACGTTGGGATGTCTCCCTATAAATACCCTCCTCCCCCTGTTCTATTCGCCCATTTATTTCTCTCTTCCCTTCTCCCATTCTCTCTAGTTGGTGTTACTTGTTGCAGCACAATGGAGTCCTGTCAGGATCTTTTTCTCTTATCATCTGTGTTAGTTGGGTATAATATAGAGTTATCTGTTAATTTTCTCTTTATATGTCAAACTTTGACTTGTGTTTATTTTGATTTTGAATTTAATTTGCATGGAACTTCTCTTTTTAAATTTATATTGCATGTTTAGTTTATACTAATTTTTATGTTTTTGTGTTTACTAATTTTAATGTTTTTGTGTTATTTCATAGTTTTTGAATTTCTATTATATGTTTATTCTATTTTTATATTTTTCAATCTCTTTTTTTATTGTTTTAATCCCAACTTCGGTTGAAAGGTAAAAAAAAATCCCAATTTCGATGATACCGACTGAAGTTGGGGATTTTTTTATATCATATATACCACTTACCGACGTATATATACGCCGGTACGTGGTCATTTTTTTATTAAAAAGGTGTGTGGGGGCGGATAGATACGCCCCCATGTTCGGCCGCCACGCGTGCCAGAGTATAGCGGGAACTACAGCGTATATTTATCCGCCCCCAAGTAGCGTTTCCTCGGGAAGATTGGGGACAAATATTTTTTCCGCCGTAGTGACTTTGGGGCGTATATCTCCGCCGGTACGGGGTAAAAATCACCGTCGGGAATCTGCCCGTTTTTTGTAGTGCCGCTTTAGGCCAACTTAGGTTAAATTAATTAATGTTGGAACACAAACATTACTTAAATTAGCATTAACCTCAAAACCAAATGACTAATTAATTATGAAGGACTATTAATCCATAATTTGGGTTGCCCCACAATTTCTCATTTGTTGTCTTGCATTTTGATGAATATAACTTGATTTAGGGTTTCATTTGTTGTCTTGCATTTTGATGAATCAATATTTCCTTTTGCCTCTTGTGGTGTGGTCGACGGCCTCTCTTCTACTTTCTTCTCTTTGACCCTCTATGCTCTTCTCTAATTTTTGCCTTTGCCCCAACCTTGAAACTTAAATTCATTAATGGCTACCCAAATAATGACTTGAAGTTTAAATGGGTCAATTTCCATTGTCACAACATGTCACATACTGTTACTAATTCCCCTAATTAACCTGTGACATCTCTTTTAGTTCAATAATATCTTTGCTAACTATGATAGAAAAAGGAATTTCAATACTATCGATATCTCTATCATAGTTAGAAAAAGAATATCCTAATGACTAAATTATTATCCATGATAGAAAAGAATAAACTAATACAATACAACTGCTATCATGGATAATTTATTGCTAACCATGTTAGAAAGGATCTGTCTAACATGGTTAATAAACAAAACTAGTTGATATTAAAAATAGATAGATATATATACATGTGTTAGAATCTTAAGTTTTGATGGTGACTAAGGTGTGATATGGTCTAGTACTTAAGAGAACATAATCAACACTTAGGAAGGATTAGATGACATGGTTAGAATCCTAAGTTAAGTCACAACCGGATGCGGAATCACTTCCGGATAGACTAGGACTCGCGCACGCGGATGAATGATTTATCCCCCAGCGGCAGCGAGTAACTCACTAGGGAATTAACTTAGTCCATGAGCATTAGCTATACAAAACCTAAGACTAAGCTATGATTCAACCGGAAGTGAAGTTGCTTCATGTTAAACTTAGACTGACGCAGACTGATAAGATAGATATCACCCCAAGCGTCAGTAAGTTCACTTCGTCAAGTAAAAATGCTTCCTGTTAGACTTAGACTGGCGCAGACTGATAGAATAGATATAACCCTAAGCGTCAGTAAGTTTACCTCGTCAAGTGAAAGTGCATCCGATAGCGTAGTGACTAGCGCTGACTGTTGGATTGAAGAACACTGAGCGAGAGTGGGTAATAGTGAACAAAATCTTTCATCCAGTAGTTTTACTTCCGGATGTAGGAGTGCTTCCGGATACATCATAGACTAAGAGGACTAACGTTCAAAGTATACAATACACTAAGTCAGAACATAGTCTAAGTAAGACTACTCCCCATAGCAAACAAGCTTCCCAAAGCATGTATAGTTCTTACTATATTTGATGATATATATTGCTATGTTGGACTAACCAGTATGTGCAGAACTTAGTCACACTTCCGGATGCAAATGAGCTTCCGGATGGAAAAACTCTTGGCATTGGGATTCAGAGATTAACACTTGATTGCCACTTCCGGATGAACGATGATCATCTGTCAGCAAGAGTATACAAGAATAAACGCCACATACACAGAAGTCAGATTGCTTTCATCAGGGCAGAGGTGTCAGGACTACTTTTCAGAGATAAAGCAAGTCAACCCTGCTAAGCTTTAATGGAGCATTTAAGAAGATGTACTTCCCAACGGTAACAAGAGGTTAACAGATATTCATACAACATTGTTACCTACCAAGCATGAGGAGTATGAGAGATAAGGAGAACATAATCTGAAGATCCATTCAAGCTGTCAAAGCTCATACTACCCACAAGAGTCAGAGTCCATAAGAGAGCTTCTGATAGCAAGAGAGCATCCAATAGCAAAGCGCTCTTATCATTCATGGACAAGTGCTTGGAAGACGAAGTTCCTCTATGTGATAGCAAGCAGAATGTTAGAGTCCACGAGCTTCACTTCAGATAACAAGAGAGCTTCCTATAGTAAGTCTCTTAGCATCCTGGACTTATGCTTGAGGAACGAAGTCCTCATCTGACAACAAGCAAGAGTCAGACCGTACAGTGTATAGATGTCAGAACGACTTTTGCCAGAACAGTGTTGTCAGAACAGTGTTGACAGAACAGCTGGTCAGAGCACCTTTTCAGGTAAAGCAAAGTCAACTCTGCTGTGCATTAATGAGGACAACGTAAACAAGGCCCCAACGTCTATAATCAAACGGCCTTATTGCCTCTCCAACGGCTAGATAATCAGAGGATGGTATAAAAGAGATGTTCTTCATTTCTGAAGAAGAGAGCTTGAAAAAAGAGAGTGAGAGAAGAGAGAGCTTCATGAGTTTGATAAGCAAGAGAAATAGAATGAAGAAGCTCAAGCCTACTATCTGAAATATCCTTCTCATCTTCTACTCTCTGATTATGAAGTTGTAATATTCTTAGTGAGAGAATTCATTTGTACCTAAGTGAGTAACATAATCTGTTCATTGAGTGAACCCACTTAGTTGAGCTTAAGTGTTTATCAAAATCAGTTCATAGAGTGAACATATCATTAAATCCTCTAATTGAAAGAGGCTGTTCTAAAGCTTGTGCTGAAGAACAGAATTGTTATCTTACAAGTGTAAGGGGGAGCATTTAGAGGTTGTCTAAATCTCCATAGGTTGCAAGTGAGCCCGCAAAACTTGCGGTTGTAAAGGTTGCAAGTGATCCCGTAAAACTTGCGGTTAGGTTTGCAGGTGAACCCGTTGTAAAACCTGTGGGTTGTTAGGTGAACCCGTGTTCGTAAAACCTAAAGTGTAAAGGCTTCTCTTGTGCCCGGTTTAAACAAGAATAGTGGATTGGAAATCTCAGGTGTAGTCTGGGGACTGGATGTAGGTCTGGGTGACCGAACCAGGATAAATTTATGTGTGCATAAATTTACATTTAAACATTATATTTTGTATCACATAACATACTGACTTGTGCATACCATTACTTATTTTCATCATCACCGAGCACAAGCAGTCTTTCGAAAAAGAGTTTAAGTTTTTATTTCCTCACCCAATTCACCCCCCCTCTTGGGTGACAGCCACGCATTTCATTTGGTATCAGAGCAGGTCACTTGTTTAAAGGATCCAACGATCTCAAGTGTAAAGACCTTGGCTGATTTGGGTTAAAAATGTTTTCCAAAGGCTTTGATCATACCATTCCACCCGTGCTAGAAAATATTGATTTTTGTTGGTGGAAAGCAAAGATGGAAAGTTTTATACAATCCACTAGTTTGAAAATGTGGGATATTTTTGAAAATGATTTTGATTTCAAACCAAGAGGAAACTGGACTGAAAAGGAGAAAAATTTGTTTTCCTTAAACATTAGAGCAATGCAAATTTTATACAAAAGTTTAACTGAAAATGATTTCCAGAAAATCAAACATTGCTCTAGTGCTAGAGATATTTTGAATACTCTTGATGTGATATATGCTTCTAACCCATCTCTTGAAAGCACAGCTATCCAAAGCTCAACTCGTGCCCCTTGTGGATCATCTACTGATGAGCTTCTGGAAGCTGATATTGAGGAAGCAGACTTCAGTGAAGAGAGTATCCATCTCTGCCTAGAAGATTCAGAAAGTGAGGTATCTGGATCTGAAATTGAATTCTCTGATTTGCAAGATGCATACAATGAGTTATATACTGAATATTGTAAACTTGCAAAAGAACTTCTAGGCTTAAAAGAAAAAGATAGGAAACTTGTAAAACTAATTTCTTCTTCTACATCCAAAGTTTCTGAGGTTTCTTTTAAAGAACTAGTGGTTCCGATAGCTAGCCCACTATCGGTAGGGAAAACTTCAACATGCCTTGAAAAATGTTTTGACTGTAAACACATGTTGAAGGAAAAAGAAAAGCTTTCAAAAGAAAACTGAGATTTCAAAGGAACAAAAAGCTTTTCTAAAGAAAACTAATCATGATAATGATAGAAAACCCCATTTTGATTATCATTCCATTATCTGTCATTATTGTGGTAGATTAGGACATATTTCTCACACATGCAGTCTTAGAAGAAATTCAAATGTGAGAAATAAGTTTGTATGGATTCCTAAAGGACAAGTAAGGTCCAGTGCTAACCATGTAGGACCCAAGTACAAATGGGTACCAAAACATCCTCCTAGTGCCTTACTTGTGCAGGAAAGATCAAGAGTTCCTCTTACCCCAAAGAAGAGAACTCGTGGTGATGCAACTGCTGAAACCCCCTGGTACAATCATAAGAAGCAATGCGCAACCACCAGGAACAATGGTTCTGTCTCAAGGATGAGCTATCACAGAGTTCCATTCAACTATCCTGAGAAGAACAAGAGAGTGGATTCCTCGATCAACATTGAGAAGACTCTGGCTAAAAAGAAGATCTCCTCCCTCGGTGAGCCATCAGACAGTGAAGAAGAGTCAATTGCTGATCCTAAGAATGCTCTGAATGAACAAGAAGGGAAAAGGGAAGCTAGGTCAAGCCAACCTCAAGACCCCAGCAACCCTGTCTGATAAACTCAGACTTCCCAGTTTGAAGGTTGAGATCAAAATGTTTATCTCCCTCACGGATCCATTACAATAGGAGATGCATCAATATTTGAAGGATCTGTTGAATTCGGTGAGACTGTTGATCTGAAAAGCCATAGTAGAACCCCTGGAGCTTCAACAGATTCTTGTCCAGATCAATCAATCAGAGTTAGATGAGCTATGGGCTAAAATGAACAAGGAGCATGAGCAAAATCAGAGAGAGATAGGCTAAGATAGCCATCCTTCGGACTTGATCAGAATGTCACTGCTGCCCTCAGAAGGGAAATTGAAATGAAGCGGATTGCCCAAGCAGGAAGGCTCGCCCTTGGGGAAGCCATCTGATTCATGTGCCCCCAACAGTCTGCTAGCACAGAGGCAAGCTTGAGATAGCGCTGAGTGATCAACCTGCGGAGATACCCTCTGCTGAACCTGTGTCTCCCTCTGCGCCAGCACCCAATCTGAGTGAAGAGCTGTGTATGAAGTATGGGTTCAAGAGGCCAGAGACGCCAGTGGTAGCGATCACCAAGCTAATTCATCCCTCTGTACCAACTCCAATTCATCCCATTAGCGTCAGCAAGACTCAGGACTGTACCTCATCTGAACAATTTGTCAAGTCTTGTTGAGCATTCGTCACACATAGATTTTGGTGCTGCTCTGAAAATAGAAGAATTCTTGTATTGCCAACCAAATCAAGCAAGCTACTGCTTGATGCGAATGGAGTTATGGTGATATCATTCTTACCCTCCTCTTTACCTGAATAATCATTTGGGTAGAAAATGCATGATGGGCTTAACAGCTTTTATTTTTCTGAAACTGCTATGATTTCCGTTATCTGTGATGACCTTATTTTCTGTAAAAATGATCCTATCATATCAAATTCATTTTCTGATATAATGCATACTGATTTTACAGATTCAAAAAGGTCTGACACTTTGAAACTGAACTTTCTTCAAAACCTTCTGAACTTGTGCATACTGAATCATTGTGTTCCAAGATTTCTGACATTGTTAAGAAGACTCAGAACTAGTTTCAGAATTTTGACACTAAAACTAAAAACCTTCTTCAGAGGCTTCATATGGTGTCTAAATCGTTTTACTTAGCGAATCTTTTTAAGGGCACCTCTCATGAAAGAAAATAGTTTATGCATTCACCTTGAGTTTTGAAAGATCCTTTTGAAATGCAAACTTTCAAAACAGATTCTTATCCTCTTTAAACTTGCATGACAACTATACCTCATGATAGCCTTCAAAAGTTATTCTATAATTTCCATTTCATGTGGTATCTCTTGCATCAAGTTTTTCAATGCATAAGCAGCTATGGTTTCGAGAACAATACATCCCTCTTAATTACATCTTTAAGTTCTCAATCTACTAATGATCTCGGTTCAAGTTTGTGGTTTAAGAATGTTGACACAGATTATTGAAGCTTGAACAATGAGAATAACCAAGAAAGAATGGCAACAAAAATGCCCCTTATCAAGATGTGTGGAATGGCTATACTAAACCTGAGAAACTCTCGCCAATACACATGAGCATTTCTATCCCTTACACATTCTTCTGTGAAATTTAATGGATAGCCTCTCTCTTGTCTGACATGCATTAGAAATCTTAGGAAATGCCTTGAATTAAACTCTGCTAGATCTGTAAAACATGGCATAGTATCACAAGCATGCTATAATCTGTATTAATTTCAAGCTTGTTGATATCCTAAGAACAATGAGATCACACTGAGCATATCTAGAAGAACTTGAGCTAATATTTGGAAATTATTCTCGTAATCATATGCTGAAATTTGGTTGTTTTTGTAAACCGGATTTAGTCTTAAAATCAAACTATTCTGTGAGCATGAAGATTTCCAGTATTTCATTTTTGTGAGGATGAAGATTTTTCAAAATTTCATTGTGTTAATAATTCACATGTCTTCATGATCTAACATGAACATCCTTGAGGCATATTTATTGAACTATACTTGCTTATGAAACTCTAAAAATATGCCACCTGTTTGATACTCGCTGTACTATCACATTGATATTTATCTATGAGAGTATAAATAGAGTTCATGTCTTGATAGTGAAACTATGTGAACGTGTAGACAATTTCAAAATTAGTTTTCACATAATCATTGCTCATATTTTCTTAAACCAATTAGCAAGCATGATTTCTTAAAATTATTAACTTGTGCTAATTAACACAGATTGACTTGAATGTCCTGAGGATGGTCTTCAATGTTAAATCTTAAGTTCTTTCACTGACCATCAGAAAGCACTTGTTTCCTCAAGCACATGCAGGACCAATCATCAAGTCTGAGCAAGGTTGCTTTCGCAACAATCAGCGCCTTCGATAGCAGGCCAACTATTGAACCATGGGAAGAGTAGAGTGACTGCCCAGTCATGTCTGCTTGTGGTTGTAGCTCAGCTTGCCGAAGCGAATCATCAAAGCACTTGCGCTAGGGGTTTCCACTTGAGATAGCACACCTCTTGAAGATGTCAGGAAGCATGCTTATCTGCGTATGATTCAGATTCATGAGTCTAATAGAGTATGAGGATTCCCCATTTGTGGTAACATCTACACCTTACCATCTCTTATATATGATGCATACATGGCATTGGTAAGGGTGTCAATTTAGGATGTTTTTCTCAATCTGCATTGACTTCAAAATCATTCACTGTCTTAGAAAATCATCCCAGCTCACACATCTGTATCATTTATATGACACGCTGGAAAGTAATTGATAACATACCTCTCTTATATGCTTCTTTTCTTGATCTTGTGATGATTAATCTTAATATAAAAGAGAAGTAGATGGACATTACTTGATAATGATCCCTTGAAAATAGAGAGTTACATGCTGTCATCGATAATAAACTCTTGAGATGCTGTGATGCAATTTGTTTGGAAATTACTTTTGGCATTTTAAACTCACAAAATTCATTTGATTTGGTTTCATTTCATATGGTATCACAAATTTCACTTGGCATTCAATCATTTCATATCACAAGCTCAAACTCACATATTTCATTTGATTTCATTTGGTATCACGAATTTAAAATCACAAATTTTCATTTGATATCATAATCATCATTTTAAACGCACCAAAATTATTTTGATATCATGATAATCATTTCGAGAGGGTCAAAATTACGTTTGATATTTGAAAAGAATTTTCACCTTCAAAAAGAGAACTGTTTTTGTATGTTTTGATCTAGACTTAGTCTTTGCAAAACATGTTCTGTTATCTTGCATAATGGTTAGGGAGAGTAAACTCACTTAGAATACTGAATCAATATTTTCTTCCTTTTGTCTCACACTGTTTAGCTATCCTACATAATGTTTAGGGAGAATACAATCATTTAGGATCATGAATCATTATTGTTGTCCCTTGGTTAACTCTCGTACGTTGTATTGAATAGTCTCGAACAAATCTTTATTAACGATACATAGGGAGATATATTAGGTAGAAAGCCCATTCCTAGGAGAACGATAGAAGTATCCCCATCTCTAAGGCTAGCTTGCACTTGTTGAATTTTGATGAAGCCAAAAGGGGGAGAGAGATGAGACATGAGATGTCTAGAGATGAGACATGAGATGAGATATAAGATGTCTAGCTAGAGATGAGACATGAGATGTCTAGAGCTGAGAGATAAGATAAGATGTCTAGATATCTGGGGAGAGAACTGGGGAAAGAAATATAGCTCTGGGAGTGATCTAAGTTTAATTATGTTCTCTAGTCATCTATGGGTTTGTCATCATCAAAAAGGGGGAGAATGTTAGAATCTTAAGTTTTGATGGTGACTAAGGTGTGATATGGTCTAGTACTTAAGAGAACATAATCAACACTTAGGAAGGATTAGATGACATGGTTAGAATCCTAAGTTAAGTCACAACCGGATGCGGAATCACTTCCGGATAGACTAGGACTCGCGCACGCGGATGAATGATTTATCCCCCAGCGGCAGCGAGTAACTCACTAGGGAATTAACTTAGTCCATGAGCATTAGCTATACAAAACCTAAGACTAAGCTATGATTCAACCGGAAGTGAAGTTGCTTCATGTTAAACTTAGACTGACGCAGACTGATAAGATAGATATCACCCCAAGCGTCAGTAAGTTCACTTCGTCAAGTAAAAATGCTTCCTGTTAGACTTAGACTGGCGCAGACTGATAGAATAGATATAACCCTAAGCGTCAGTAAGTTTACCTCGTCAAGTGAAAGTGCATCCGATAGCGTAGTGACTAGCGCTGACTGTTGGATTGAAGAACACTGAGCGAGAGTGGGTAATAGTGAACAAAATCTTTCATCCAGTAGTTTTACTTCCGGATGTAGGAGTGCTTCCGGATACATCATAGACTAAGAGGACTAACGTTCAAAGTATACAATACACTAAGTCAGAACATAGTCTAAGTAAGACTACTCCCCATAGCAAACAAGCTTCCCAAAGCATGTATAGTTCTTACTATATTTGATGATATATATTGCTATGTTGGACTAACCAGTATGTGCAGAACTTAGTCACACTTCCGGATGCAAATGAGCTTCCGGATGGAAAAACTCTTGGCATTGGGATTCAGAGATTAACACTTGATTGCCACTTCCGGATGAACGATGATCATCTGTCAGCAAGAGTATACAAGAATAAACGCCACATACACAGAAGTCAGATTGCTTTCATCAGGGCAGAGGTGTCAGGACTACTTTTCAGAGATAAAGCAAGTCAACCCTGCTAAGCTTTAATGGAGCATTTAAGAAGATGTACTTCCCAACGGTAACAAGAGGTTAACAGATATTCATACAACATTGTTACCTACCAAGCATGAGGAGTATGAGAGATAAGGAGAACATAATCTGAAGATCCATTCAAGCTGTCAAAGCTCATACTACCCACAAGAGTCAGAGTCCATAAGAGAGCTTCTGATAGCAAGAGAGCATCCAATAGCAAAGCGCTCTTATCATTCATGGACAAGTGCTTGGAAGACGAAGTTCCTCTATGTGATAGCAAGCAGAATGTTAGAGTCCACGAGCTTCACTTCAGATAACAAGAGAGCTTCCTATAGTAAGTCTCTTAGCATCCTGGACTTATGCTTGAGGAACGAAGTCCTCATCTGACAACAAGCAAGAGTCAGATCGTACAGTGTATAGATGTCAGAACGACTTTTGCCAGAACAGTGTTGTCAGAACAGTGTTGACAGAACAGCTGGTCAGAGCACCTTTTCAGATAAAGCAAAGTCAACTCTGCTGTGCATTAATGAGGACAACGTAAACAAGGCCCCAACGTCTATAATCAAACGGCCTTATTGCCTCTCCAACGGCTAGATAATCAGAGGATGGTATAAAAGAGATGTTCTTCATTTCTGAAGAAGAGAGCTTGAAAAAAGAGAGTGAGAGAAGAGAGAGCTTCATGAGTTTGATAAGCAAGAGAAATAGAATGAAGAAGCTCAAGCCTACTATCTGAAATATCCTTCTCATCTTCTACTCTCTGATTATGAAGTTGTAATATTCTTAGTGAGAGAATTCATTTGTACCTAAGTGAGTAACATAATCTGTTCATTGAGTGAACCCACTTAGTTGAGCTTAAGTGTTTATCAAAATCAGTTCATAGAGTGAACATATCATTAAATCCTGTAATTGAAAGAGGCTGTTCTAAAGCTTGTGCTGAAGAACAGAATTGTTATCTTACAAGTGTAAGGGGGAGCATTTAGAGGTTGTCTAAATCTCCATAGGTTGCAAGTGAGCCCGCAAAACTTGCGGTTGTAAAGGTTGCAAGTGATCCCGTAAAACTTGCGGTTAGGTTTGCAGGTGAACCCGTTGTAAAACCTGTGGGTTGTTAGGTGAACCCGTGTTCGTAAAACCTAAAGTGTAAAGGCTTCTCTTGTGCCCGGTTTAAACAAGAATAGTGGATTGGAAATCTCAGGTGTAGTCTGGGGACTGGATGTAGGTATGGGTGACCGAACCAGGATAAATTTATGTGTGCATAAATTTACATTTAAACATTATATTTTGTATCACATAACATACTGACTTGTGCATACCATTACTTATTTTCATCATCACCGAGCACAAGCAGTCTTTCGAAAAAGAGTTTAAGTTTTTATTTCCTCACCCAATTCACCCCCCCCTCTTGGGTGACAGCCACGCATTTCAACATGCGGAAGCGAATGCAGACCTATAAATTGGCAATATACAATTCTAAATAAACTATACAATCTCCACTACCTAATTCTCTTTCCTGATGCTTGCGCCTGTGCATGATCACCTGCAAAAATGTAAGTAATCGTGGGGTGAGACAACTTGTCTCAGTAATCTACTACATAACTCACTATAACAGCGAGATGTGCGGTAGTGAGGGCGTCTAAAGGGTACCACAGTTTTAAAATGAATATATATATATACAAGAACCAAGTCTTCTTCCATTTACCATTCTATAACCTCTGTCACGTCCAAAATAAATCAAATCCAACTTCTCAACTCTCATCCATGTACAACCTGATGCTCTACTCATGCCATCCTGGAGGCACTACGCTCGAGCCCTATATGTATTCCAAATGAGTTGACACTGTGCCCCTCTCAAATGTGAGGGGGCAATTTCCCTCTCTGGTAAACCCATAAGAGGGAAACCCCAATCTGTCTCCAATCAGAAAGGGAGCAGTCCCTGTCTCCAATCATAAGACTGTTGGTCACAGTCTCCGATCTGTTGACCAATGGTCATAGTCTCCAATCTGTTAACCCGTACAAATAACCGTTGATTGGCCTATCGAACGGTTATCATCGCGCGATGGTACATATGTCTCAGTGTCATGCAATGTCCACAATGTCCAATAAATTTCAACCTCGTCAGTATCTCAATTTCAACATCAATATCTTGCACTCTTACCATTCCCTTCAATATCTAAATCTCAACATATCATTATTTCCACAACATAACTCTCCACAAGTTTAACTCAATATCCAACTCTCTTTTCTATCATCATACCTCTCAAACCACTATCTAAACAATAGACCTATATATCCTTCACACCATTCCAAATCAATAGCAATCACCAAGCAGGATAATATATATATATGTATCAAAGTCTTTTATATGAAAGTAATCGCGTTTGAAAGGCACCCGATAGCCTATTTTGTATAAAAATAACATTTCAATGATTTATATATACAGAAGGTGAGAAAGGATTTTGAAAATCCCAACTAACGTCACCCTCAATGTTATAGCAAGGTTAAGAGTGATTACCTGTCGCCCTTTAGCACTCTGACGTTCTTCCTTACCATTTCTCGTAGATTTTCTCCAAATACTTTAGTTCCTCCTATGATAATAGGATACAAATGATAAATTAATATCATTTCCACTTTATAATACTTTGACGTCTCTCTCGTATTCCATATTACTACCCAACCCTTTCTTGCTTTACTTTGTTTTATGAAATATTTATATTATTGTTTAGCGTAGATGTCTTAATAATCATAATAAAAAAAAACAAGTAGTTATTACAAAACAATCAACCTTCACATCACTTAGAACAAAAATCCAACAACATAAAAAGTCCTAAATCAAAACAGTCCAAGAACAAGACAATATACTCCACCCTTAACATGTTCTATATTAGTTATTGCATAAAAGAACAAGGAAATATCAAATCTAGTGCATACACATCTTCATTGTATACATAATGTAGATGTTAGCAACACCCTTACTTGAATTTATTAATTTCCCACATTCAACCATATCCAAGCTCAAAAACTATAACAAGGTGCAAAAACAACAAGGAATCCATGAATACAAGCCTATTCTTCCTTTTAATTGAAATTGCAACATATAGCATACATACAACACCCTTGGACCATACAACTATAAAAACACACATATGCCTCATATGTACACCAAAATAACCTCTAATCAGATTTTTCCAAGCATAAACCAAACTCATATAACTACAAAATCATTCCCCTTTTTATATATCTAAAGAGTACAAACTAAATATCAATCTGCAAAAGACCATTTGGCATATAATACCACAGATTCCAATCAAACATTTATCACCACCCAAAACAATCGTGTAAAGGCAAGGCAAAAATCCAAAATTAGTATACTAGTCTCCAATGGAATTCACAGGACAAAACTGTCCAAAAATACCAACAATTAACACAATTATGATGGCTCACAGTAAACCCCAGCAACCAAGACTCCAAAACACTAACTATTTGAGTAATAACTTCCATAAGTATCAGCAAAAATCACAGAAACAAACAAAGACAATTTCTGCAGCTATGGAATAGAAAATCCCCCAAACAAAACCTGCAATATCACCATTACATCTACTTTACTACATTAACCAAACATGCGTAATCATCTACTTAAACACCAAACAGACATGCACAATCATTTTATGTCATGGAACATATTTATTCAGGTAGCATAAACATGAAACATTGAACTCAATATGCAATAAAATCTTCCAATATACATTAAAATTACAAAATAAATTTCCTTAAACCAGCAAATTCTGTCCAAACAACTAGAATAGGAAGAAAATCACATTTCACCATTTACCAAAGAAGTCTCAAATGGTTAAACATACTAGACCACTTGAGAACTCCATTGAACTCATAAAAGTCACTAAACTAGTTCAACCATTGCAGACAAATAAGAAAATTTGTAAATCTACATGAAAACATCACAAACATCGCTGCCATAATTGTTAGTTCAGTTTTATACACTTACAAGTCACAAAATGATCTCCTCCCATAAGAGCTCAAACTGGTCACAGAAAGGAACGGATTTTAATTTCTAAAGCAATAAAAATTCTAACCACTTAGAGGAGCAGAGCCTAGGACTAACTCTAACAGACTCTTCTATCAATATATTAAACTTTTGAAGTTCAAAGATCCTCAAAACATGCTTGAATTCCTCAGCCATGTAAAGAAAACCCCATGAGTTAGGGTTTTGCCAAAAACTTCACAAAACTTAAATCAACATTCAATTTAACAATTAGGACACTAAAAGATAAAATTTTGGCTTAGTTTTAATTCATTTTCGTGGCTAAAACCTAAAACCCAAATCAGACCCACCCTCTCAAACGACCAAAACGAAAAATCAAAGGAGATAAGGGAGAACAAATTGCTTACAAAGTTTCAAGAATGAGGATAAGAAGTAACCCGCCGCCGGCCGCCACTTATCTCGCCGGAAATCGCCCTCAAATGTGTAGGCCGAATAAAAACCAAAAGGAGAAAGGAAAACATGAGGAAACCAACACAAAAATGAAAGTATAGCTCAAGATGTGCTGGAAAAGTTGAAGCTTTACCTCTTTCCTCAGCTGGCCGCCGCGGGTCTTGCCGGAAAAACAAAAAGAAATGAACGAGGAAGGAAGAGAAGAGGAAGGAGAAGACGTGGCTGCCAGAATCGGCCCTTGCCGCCGTTGGGACCGTCATCAATGGCCGAGCACGCCGCCGGAAATGGAGAAGAAAAAGGCGAGCGTGGGAGGGAGAGAGGGAGGAGTCGGATTCGCAGGTAGGGGGGACGATTGTTTTTGATTTTTTTTGGAAGGGTAGGGTGTGTTTGGTTTAGTGTTTATAGGGTGAGTTATTGATAATTTGCAGCCCAAACTTGCCATAGTGTACTCTTTTAATTTAAAACCACTTAAACCAGCCTCCAATCTCCTTAACTTTCAAAATATTTTGGGTATTTCCATTCCCTCATATTTCAAACTCTTCAATTTCTTAATTAATTATATGCACATTTACTGCTCAAAATTTTCATAATGTCCTCAAAAATCACCAAAAATTCCTAAAAATTCCAAAATTCCCAATTTCTCCATTTATTATTTCCCAAAACACTCCTTGATCCTGTATTAAATTTTCAGGATGTTACAATTCTACCCCTCTTAAATAATTTCGTCCTCGAAATTAGTAGAAATTATCATTAAATACAAGGGAAAAGAACATTTTCTTGGATTGATAATCCTATTTCAAGAGGAAGAAAAGAAATTTGGATATAATTTAGGGAGATTCAACTCATTGGCATTGAGGATTTCTTGCCATGAGTGTCATCCATATGACACAATGGAGATGATATCAAGGATTTAGAGGAACTATGAACATTCTATATGAGGCTGCTAACCACAATTTTCTAGAAAGTATAATCAATTGTGGGGTATGAACAAGTTTTCTTATGATAAAGATGAAGTTAAGTATACTAGCACCCATTATCATGTTCCTTTCAGGGATTCAAAAGAGGTGAAATCAAGTCAAATTGAATTGAATGTATATAAACTTTTTGAACAAGGTTAGAAGCACTACGTAAGATAACTAGGATTATAGCTAGAATTCCTTTCAAAATCCCATTTGATTCTGTTATACTAGCAAATTAATGGATAAATATGTCAAAAATCACAATACACAAGTCATAGCAATATCAATTTCACTGCATAATCAGAAAAACATTACCCTTTTTACGTCCCCTTCCAACCAAATTAATGTATACTTAAGCCTTTTCACATCAGCAACCAACTATCCTTGAAACTAATTCTTTAACACTTAAACAAATTTGAATCTTCCTTTCACAATTCCTAAACAAACAATCTTCACCACAATTTCAAATATTTCTCCCAATTTAACCGCTTCATTGGTTTCCTTAATAAAATTCTAAAGCTCACAACCCCTAATTATTCCAAATGGTCCAATCCTGAACCATGTTTAAAACCTCAACTTTCAACAAATTATCCTTCCTAGTCTTCTATTTATAAACGAAATATAACTTAAGGTCATCAAATCACAACTAAATCCCAAGTATTTCACCTAATCAATATTTAATCCAAAACCCAAATTTCTCCTATCAAACACCAATCCATTGTCATTATGGTGTAGTTCAATAATCAAGATTACAACTCATCTCCTCATGTATATTTGTATACGCAAGAGAAACTCCCAACATCAAACAACATTGTTAATTTACCTTTCATCATAAAGGTATTTATCCAACAAGTCAACTCAAGACTTCACCAACTAAAATCCCCTTACACAAAATCTATCATATCTTTTAATTCATGTAATACAAAATATTGCTTCAATTTTCCAAATCAGAAACTATACCTTGTTATTATTCTCTTCTACAGAATTTTACAACTATTTGATCCTCCAATCAATAATATCTATTAACAAGTTTATAATTCACACACTTAAGTAGAATTCAAAATGTCAAAACTTCATTTAATCACTAATATTTCACATCCTTTTACCTCCTCTTTCCTTACTTACATCTAAAATCACATTGACATCACTTTAAGATAATTACAGTGGATCTCTTCAAAACAATAATGAACTAATCCATTTGTTAATACAATCCCACAAGGCCACAAATATCACAAACAAAAATCATGTAGTTAAATCTTTTGTCATCCAATCATTTATGCATTCAAATAAAATCTTCTTTCAAAATAATCCAATTGATTAGATATGCACAAACCTTCTATATGATTAACCCTGCTTAAGTTTTCCTAAGCTTCACACGTTTAATTAATAACTCCCTTATTCAAAGTTCATTACATGCACCCAAAATGAAAGCACACCCACATACAAAAGTATCCAACTCTAAGCACAAAGTCGCACACAAGATCAAATTATTCAATTTAGTCACATCATTATCACCTCATAACTTTATTAATATTATAAACAAATCCTAGAACCTAAAATCACACTTCGAATACTCCATATCATATGTTTCTCAATGCAAAACCAAGTTCATCTAACATTCTAATACCCATAATTTACAGCCAACTTCCAATTTCAAAACCAAACATTTATCTAAATGTATCCAATTTACTCCTAAATATTTCCATCAAAATATTTTTATAAATATAAATCCAAACAAGACAATCCACTTAATACCATCATAAAACTCCGAATAAACTCACACAAATCACCAACTATTCCCATAAGACTCATATTACAAAAACATAGATTTTTTCGATACTCCCAATCTTAATAAATTCTCATAAAACACAATTTCATTTCCCCCTAAACTAAATTCTAATATCAACTCAAATCTTCCCCTAACCATATAATCCAACATAATTTTATAAATATTATAAGAAGCCTTAGTATTCTTGGACCAATTTGGTAGGTCATGAAACTTCAATCATAAATCTAAAAGTGTCCCAATCCATTAACCATCGAACATCTCTCACTTCAACTACTACCCAAACATCCTTCATTCCATTATAAAACTCACCACTTCCCAATCAACCACATTATTCTATAAACCTTTCAAGACACCCCTTACACAAAACAAAAGTACTACTCAATAATGGATCAAATCTTTTATTCACATCTCCCAATTTCACTTGTTTCCCTAGCCATATTCCAAAGTCTTCACTTCTTACCCATTAGATAACATTTCCCTAAGAATTAATTCAGTACTTTAACTTGTGACCTTAACAAATTTCTAACTATATCAACTTCCTAACTAAAATCATCATCAAATTGCTTTCAATTCCATTGAATAAATTGAAAATTTCGCTAAAACTTCAAAATAGAATATTGAACTCAACTATCTTCTTTAAAAGTAAAGATAAACAACTTACAATTGATCCTCAACAAAACCAGATATCACAATAAAACATCCAATAGATTATGCAACTTAACTTATCACTCACAACAATTTAACAATTAACTAAACAAATAAGGAACAAGGTCAACAATTCTAATTTTACATTGTATCTTAATTGTTATTATTTTTTTTTAAATTTCTTTAATCCTTTAACCCAATAAGGTATCTCATGATGCCTCGACTATGATTATGGCCGACACATAACTATATTCGAGACCCCAGAGAATCATCCTTATTTCGTCATTCTTCCTAAATTCTTATACATATCAATATTATTTCGTTATTCTTTCTATATTCATCTCAATCTCTCCACAATACCTATTCAATTTCTCTTATCACTCTCTCCCCACCACGGGATGAGTGATAATCCTCTCAAAAGGCAGAGTATCATGCACAGAAGGAAGGGAATACTAACTATGTATATTGCCAATCTATATGCAATGCAGCACAGTCCAGGGTTATCGTATACCAAACTCTGATACCAAGTTGTCACATACTGTTACTAATTCCCCTAATTAACCTGTGACATCTCTTTTAGTTCAATAATATCTTTGCTAACTATGATAGAAAAAGGAATTTCAATACTATCAATATCTCTATCATAGTTAGAAAAAGAATATCCTAATGACTAAATTATTATCCATGATAGAAAAGAATAAACTAATACAATACAGCTGCTATCATGGATAATTTATTGCTAACCATGTTAGAAAGGATCTGTCTAACATGGTTAATAAACAAAACTAGTTGATATTAAACAATAAATAGATATATATACATGCGGAAGCGAATGCAGACCTATAAATTGGCAATATACAATTCTAAATAAACTATACAATCTCCACTACCTAATTCCCTTTCCTGATGCTTGCGCCTGTGCATGATCACCTGCAAAAATGTACGTAATCGTGGGGTGAGACAACTTGTCTCAGTAATCTACTACATAACTCACTATAACAGCGAGATGTGCGGTAGTGAGGGCGTCTAAAGGGTACCACAGTTTTAAAATGAATATATATATATATACAAGAACCAAGTCTTCTTCCATTTACCATTCTATAACCTCTGTCACGTCCAAAATAAATCAAATCCAACTTCTCAACTCTCATCCATGTACAACCTGATGCTCTACTCATGCCATCCTGGAGGCACTACGCTCGAGCCCTATATGTATTCCAAATGAGTTGACACTGTGCCCCTCTCAAATGTGAGGGGGCAATTTCCCTCTCTGGTAAACCCATAAGAGGGAAACCCCAATCTGTCTCCAATCAGAAAGGGAGCAGTCCCTGTCTCCAATCATAAGACTGCTGGTCACAGTCTCCGATCTGTTGACCAATGGTCACAGTCTCCAATCTGTTAACCCGTACAAATAACCGTTGATTGGCCTATCGAACAGTTATCATCGCGCGATGGTACATATGTCTCAGTGTCATGCAATGTCCACAATGTCCAATAAATTTCAACCTCGTCAGTATCTCAATTTCAACATCAATATCTTGCACTCTTACCATTCCCTTCAATATCTAAATCTCAACATATCATTGTTTCCACAACATAACTCTCCACAAGTTCAACTCAATATCCAACTCTCTTTTCTATCATCATACCTCTCAAACCACTATCTAAACAATAGACCTATATATCCTTCACACCATTCCAAATCAATAGCAATCACCAAGCAGGATAATATATGTATGTATCAAAGTCTTTTATATGAAAGTAATCGCGTTTGAAAGGCACCCGATAGCCTATTTTGTATAAAAATAACATTTCAATGATTTATATATACAGAAGGTGAGAAAGGATTTTGAAAATCCGAACTAACGTCACCCTCAATGTTATAGCAAGGTTAAGAGTGATTACCTGTCGCCCTTTAGCACTCTGACGTTCTTCCTTACCATTTCTCGTAGATTTTCTCCAAATACTTTAGTTCCTCCTATGATAATAGGATACAAATGATAAATTAATATCATTTCCACTTTATAATACTTTGACGTCTCTCTCGTATTCCATATTACTACCCAACCCTTTCTTGCTTTACTTTGTTTTATGAAATATTTATATTATTGTTTAGCGTAGATGTCTTAATAATCATAATAAAAAAAAACAAGTAGTTATTACAAAACAATCAACCTTCACATCACTTAGAACAAAAATCCAACAACATAAAAAGTCCTAAATCAAAACAGTCCAAGAACAAGGCAATATACTCCACCCTTAACATGTTCTATATTAGTTATTGCATAAAAGAACAAGGAAATATCAAATCTAGTGCATACACATCTTCATTGTATACATAATGTAGATGTTAGCAACACCCTTACTTGAATTTATTAATTTCCCACATTCAACCATATCCAAGCTCAAAAACTATAACAAGGTTCAAAAACAACAAGGAATCCATGAATACAAGCCTATTCTTCCTTTTAATTGAAATTGCAACATATAGCATACATACAACACCCTTGGACCATACAACTATAAAAACACACATATGCCTCATATGTACACCAAAATAACCTCTAATCAGATTTTTCCAAGCATAAACCAAACTCATATAACTACAAAATCATTCCCCTTTTACTATATCTAAAGAGTACAAACTAAATATCAATCTGCAAAAGACCATTTGGCATATAATGCCACAGATTCCAATCAAACATTTATCACCACCCAAAACAATCGTGTAAAGGCAAGGCAAAAATCCAAAATTAGTATACTAGTCTCCAATGGAATTCACAGGATAAAACTGTCCAAAAATACCAACAATTAACACAATTATGATGGCTCACAGTAAACCCCAGCAACCAAGACTCCAAAACACTAACTATTTGAGTAATAACTTCCATAAGTATCAGCAAAAATCAGAGAAACAAACAAAGACAATTTCTGCAGCTATGGAATAGAAAATCCCCCAAACAAAACCTGCAATATCACCATTACATCTACTTTACTACATTAACCAAACATGCGTAATCATCTACTTAAACACCAAACAGACATGCACAATCATTTTATGTCATGGAACATATTTATTCAGGTAGCATAAACATGAAACATTGAACTCAATATGCAATAAAATCTTCCAATATACATTAAAATTACAAAATAAATTTCCTTAAACCAGCAAATTCTGTCCAAACAACTAGAATAGGAAGAAAATCACATTTCACCATTTACCAAAGAAGTCTCAAATGGTTAAACATACTAGACCACTTGAGAACTCCATTGAACTCATAAAAGTCACTAAACCAGTTCAACCATTGCAGACAAATAAGAGAATTTGTAAATCTACATGAAAACATCACAAACATCGCTGCCATAATTGTTAGTTCAGTTTTATACGCTTACAAGTCACAAAATGATCTCCTCCCATAAGAGCTCAAACTGGTCACAGAAAGGAACGGATTTAAATTTCTAAAGCAATAAAAATTCTAACCACTTAGAGGAGCAGAGCCTAGGACTAACTCTAACAGACTCTTCTATCAATATATTAAACTTTTGAAGTTCAAAGATCCTCAAAACATGCTTGAATTCCTCAGCCATGTAAAGAAAACCCCATGAGTTAGGGTTTTGCCAAAAACTTCACAAAACTTAAATCAACATTCAATTTAACAATTAGGACACTAAAAGATAAAATTTTGGCTTAGTTTTAATTCATTTTCGTGGCTAAAACCTAAAACCCAAATCAGACCCACCCTCTCAAACGGCCAAAACGAAAAATCAAAGGAGATAAGGGAGAACAAATTGCTTACAAAGTTTCAAGAATGAGGATAAGAAGTAACCCGCCGCCGGCTGCCGCTTATCTCGCCGGAAATCGCCCTCAAATGTGTAGGCCGAATAAAAACCAAAAGGAGAAAGGAAAACATGAGGAAACCAACACAAAAATGAAAGTATAGCTCAAGATGTGCTGGAAAAGTTGAAGCTTTACCTCTTTCCTCAGCTGGCCGCCGCGGGTCTTGCCGGAAAAACAAAAAGAAACGAACGAGGAAGGAAGAGAAGATGAAGGAGAAGACGTGGCTGCCAGAATCGGCCCTTGCCGCCGTTGGGACCGTCATCAATGGCCGAGCACGCCGCCGGAAATGGAGAAGAAAAAGGCGAGCGTGGGAGGGAGAGAGGGAGGAGTCGGATTCGCAGGTAGGGGGGGACGGCTGTTTTTGATTTTTTTTGGAAGGGTAGGGTGTGTTTGGTTTAGTGTTTATAGGGTGGGTTATTGATAATTTGCAGCCCAAACTTGCCATAGTGTACTCTTTTAATTTAAAACCACTTAAACCAGCCTCCAATCTCCTTAACTTTCAAAATATTTTGGGTATTTCCATTCCCTCATATTTCAAACTCTTCAATTTCTTAATTAATTATATGCACATTTACTGCTCAAAATTTTCAAAATGTCCTCAAAAATCACCAAAAATTCCTAAAAATTCCAAAATTCTCAATTTCTCCATTTATTATTTCCCAAAACACTCCTTGATCCTGTATTAAATTTTCAGGATGTTACACAACACAATCACGTAATTAGTTATTATGCTATTCCAATCAAGCAAGTACATTGAAACTAGCAATCAACTAGCCAAGCAATAACTTGAACTAGCACCGGATATTCACAAAGAGAGGAACAAAACTAAGAATCCATATTAATCTCAAAGCTTAAATAGAAGAATAAGGAAACAACATGTGTAACACCCCACAATTTCTAAGAGAATAAATAAGACAATATTTAGAATAAGGAAGAATTACTTAGTATTTAAAAAAATTTAGGAATAAATTTGGGAATTAAAAGATACCTAGATAAATTGGGACTCAAAATATCTCAAAACTTATCTCTCTTTTTCACTGTCTCCATCCTCTCCCAAAATTAACCACACCCTTTCATTTTAATCATCTTTATTTTCTCCTTAAATCCCCTCCACCATTCATTTATCCATTAATTTATTAAACTAGTGTAAATCCCCCGTGCAACAAGCGGGGATACTTTCATAAAACATTGTTATTTTGTACACAACTGATATAGTTTATCCTTCATAGTTAAATATTGATACAATCATGAATTTAAAAATTAGTTGAATAAAATTAACTTTTTAAGCTCAGTTGTTGTCATAAACTTTTTCCATCTATTATCCTCTGTCTTCTGATATTGTATTTATGTCCCATTCTGATGGAGAAGTTTTTCGATTTTGCAAGGTGATGATAATCGAAAAGAGTAATTGTTTTGTAATTGTTATTATGTTTATTTCATAGGATATGAAGTTTACAGAGGGAAATTATTTTCACTTTGAATAGAATCAGGTTGGTAAATTATTTCACTACAATAAAGTTTTTACCTCTGTTATGATTTGAGCTCTGCCTGTGCATCTATATTTGATTGTCTTGTAGTACCACTCGCATTGTCACCTGAGAAATCTATTCTTAGTATACTATTATTCTCTCATAATAAAACACTGTTGAGAAATCAAAGAATTGGTTACCTGTTGGGTCCTATGTTCTGAAATGCTTTAATGTACACAACATTTGTGGTTACATTTGTTGGCTTGTTGTTCTTGTCAAGAATCAGCACTTTCGAATCAACACTTTCAAACCATCTAGTGTCTTTGCCCTTGATAAAGCAATGTAGAGTTGCCCATGAGAAAATACTGGATTTGGCAAATAGGTTCCAACATTTTTTAATGATTGCCCTTGACTCTTGTTTATAGTCATTGCAAAAGAAATGATCACTGGAAATTGTCTTCTATTCATTTTGAAAGGTAGTTTTGAATCTGATGGATTCATGTCCATTCTGTGTATGAGTACTTGATCTCCAATGCTGGTTCCATTCAAAGCTATTGCCTTAATGAAGTGTTTTCCAAGTAGAGTTACACGTAGTCTTGTACCATTGCATAATCCTGCTGCTTGGTCAATATTCCTTATCAACATGACTGATACTCCCACTTTTAAGTCCAATTTGTGCGGTGGAATTCCAGAAGCATTTATTGTATTCAAGAACTCAGTATCATATAATTTCTCAATTTCTACATTTTCTGAGTCAGTCTTACATATTGTGTCAAAACTCAAATATGTTGTTGACTCTTGAGGAATTAGTGACAATAAATGATTGTTGATCTCATCGACTACTGCCATTGTTGGAGAGAGAATTGCTCTTTCCGTTAAATATGAGGAATCTAGTAAATGCATTAGGAGATCTGGATATGTGCACCTGACTATGAACTGCAATGGATCTATATCTTCAGATATTAAAATACTTTCAGGTATTTCAATCTCAGCTATATCACCCTGAGGATTTCCCAATTTCCCTTCTCCTGCTTGTAACAGCCAATCTGCAAATTTCTTGACATTAATTTTCTCTTTTTTCATTCTGTGATGTCTGCAAGCGCATATTTTGTGTTAATGTATATACTTTGCAGAATTGCCATAAGTTAGATGAATTCACAGATGCATTAACTATCATGGCTCTATCTCCTCCCGGAATGACTGGTAAAATCTGTCTGAAGTCACATCCTAGTACAACACATTTTCCTCCGAATGGTAGATCCTTTTTCATGATATCTCTCATTGTACGATCAAATACTTCAAAGCATAACCGTTGAGTCATCGGAGCTTCATCCCAGATGATTAAACTTGTTGCTTTTAGCAAGTTTGCTAAGGATGTGATTGGGTAAATGCCACAAGTTGAATCTTCTGTTATTTCAATAGGAATCACAAACCTTGAATGTGCCGTTCTTCCTGATGGAAGCAATATTGCAGCTATTCCGCTTGAGGCAACATTAATGACTATTTTTGCCTTACCTCTAACTGCTAATGTCAGCACATTAGAAGGAAAAGTTTCTCCTGTACCTCCAAATCCATACACAAAAAAATCCACCAGTTTCTGAGTCAACTGTGGATATTATGCTTTCAAAAATATGCAATTGCTCATGTGTAAGTTGTCGTTTCATTGCTCCTGCTTCCATTGCGCATTGGTCTTTGTTGTGATTTAACTCCAGCAATATCAAATGATCTGTGACATCATATATAGGTGCGTCTCTTGGAAGAGGCATTGGGCTGTAGTTTGCCAAAGATTTTCCATTCTTCTGCAATAATTTTTCAATCTCAATCAAACAGGCTTCTTCTTTCAAGTAAGCTGGGACTGTTGTTCCTGTTATTTTAAAGGTATAAAATTTTTATCAGCATGTTTTGAACAAATCTAAGTATCTATATGTAGTGATAGTTTTTTTACCTGTCGCCATTGCTCTTGCTCTTGGTATATACAATAAATCTTCGCTTAGAAGAGCCTTTGTTTCAGTCCATACTTTAAGTGGATTTGATAAACAATGGGACAACAACATGCTAACAAAAAATCTTCTTAAGTATAGCCCAACTGCCCAATTGTAAGCTTTCTTAGTGTCATCTATAAATTCCTTGTCATCATCTAAAAGACCTAATGCATAGCATGCATCTCTGTAGGTATTAAATGTGACACCATCAACTGTTCTCAGATCTTCATAGCTTGTTGGGCCAATTTTTTTAGTCAACATGATGCGTAGATAATAAATCTCTCCCTGGGAAGAAAATGTATGCATTAATCTTCCTAGTTAGAATCCTCTTTCCCGTTTCTTCCAGTTTCTTTCTTTTTTATTGAAATTGTATTGAAGGGGGAATTCTGAATATTTCAATTTTCTTGCGTCTTCATCATGTCGATTTGTTTCCATCCATGTTAGAAACATTGATTCTTTTGAGGTTGGCTTCTGAAGCTGTGAATAGACAGATGAATTACTTGGAAAAATAATTGTTTGTTGATTTTCCAGATGGTAAGAGAGCCTCTGAACTGGAGGAAATCTATGGTGAATTAGAAAGGCAAATATTCGCCAAGAACTTTCACAGGCTGTTAGGTACCTGCAATCACTACCACAGATTACCCCATTTACATGCGCTTATTTTGGCCTCTACATGCGCTTTTAAAGCGCATGTAGAGGGGGGCGTTGGTAAAGGCTCTACATGCGCTTTTAAAAAGTGCATGTAGAGGGGGGCTCTACATGCGCTTTAAGCGCATGTATAGAATGTTTTTTTTTAAAAAAAAATTATTATAAATTTACATTATTTCCCAATATAACCACCAATACTAGCTGTAGTTCATAGAACCAACTAGCATTATATCAAAAGAATTTACCAGAAAAAGTCAATTACTTAACATCTTCAAAAATGAATTATATATCAATATCAAAACAATAACAATGTATGATTCATTTTTTATATATACATCAGCAAAAAGAACTATGTGCATCATAGTTGTAGGAGCATGCTCTCAATACAAGACAAAACATTGACATTGCATCCGTCCTAAAAACCTTGAACTAGAAAAACACATTACAAAATCAAGCTAATCTTATTATCCAATGTTACAAATACAAGATAACACATGCATCGTGAAAACATCAAAACATAAGAAGCACATTGCTAATCTTGAGACATGAACTTGTAAGTTGTAACCATTAAAACATAACATCAACAACCAGCACAAAAAATGGAGAAAAATTTCCAAATGATAGAGTAGAATAAGAGAAAGGCGTAATGAGTAGTAAAAATATATAAATATCCCTGTGCACGAATGGCTTGAAAGATTCAGTTAACAAATAAAGAGCAGACTTAACAATCACTTACTCTATAATAGAAATAATCATACAACTGAAGAAGCTGATACTTGACCTCAGGGTCATGCTTATTGACATAATTGAGAAGCTTGATCTCATCAAGGCTTTGATAAAAAAAGTCTTTGTTGTTCTTTATAATTTTAACACAAACATGCATGCCAGTATGCAGGTCATGAGCCTGTATGGCTTTGCTAAATGCAGCAGATCCAAGATACTCAGTGACATGATATCGCACAGCTATCACAGAGTTTAAAGCAACGTGGAAATTCATGTCTTCATTCCTCAAAGCCAGTTCTGAAATAAATAATGGTTTAGGGTAAAAGAAGGGAACCCATAAAAAACAAAATAAAAAGTTAATTCCTACTTTAATTGAGCAAGAAATTATCCCAAGTATTCGGTGTTTCTTCCATTAAACAAATATAAATTAATGAAAAATACAACCTTTCCATCAAGTGAAAAAAGTATGCCACTCCAACAATGTCTTGAGTTGACAAGACAGATGTGTATGCTAAAATATGAAGTAGAGCCACTACATTTCTCGAAAAGTAATATATTAAAACTATATGAAAGCTGAAGCGATTTAAGGAAATTACAGCAACAATTAACAAGTCAAACAAATTAAAGTATATAAAGTAGAAGTTCCATCACTAGGATACATATCAGAACAAAGTTATTCCTATGAACACAATATTAAAACCCACAATAAATCATAGCAATACCACACAATATTAAAACCCACAATGATGAAAACTATCATAGCAAACCATTGGTGTCAATTCAGAATTATCTATACACCTAGAAATAACAATGAATCAGTATCCTTTTTTATTTCTTTGCAGTGCATATACTTTTTTTCTGCCTTTAACAATCAAAGTGAAAAAAAATAATCAGTTATGGATATAAAAGAAAGCCAAAAAAGCACAGAAATATTAATTTGTGCAAGCATAAAGGCAGCTTGAGGCCTAACTTATTGCTTTATGTGAGAAATAATGGTGAAAGATTTATTTTTGCAACCATAAAAAGCTACAGGTGATATCTGTGCATCAATAAAAAGAGCAAGTGAATGAAGTTAGAAGGCAGCTCAAACCAGAAGACAATTGGTAATATAAGGCTTCCTCCTGTTAAACTAAAGTCAAAGGATAAGCCTTTGGCTATTAACTGGGAGGAAAAATTTGAGCGTCATGGACCTGCTTCAAGAATAGCTGGTGCTGATGGCTCTTCAATCATATGATCATTTTTTGTGGTCACTTGCATCGTTTGCATCATTTTTTGTGTTAAATAAATTCATTCATACACTTCAAATACACTTGATATCAGTCCAATTCACTTAATTAAAACACAGTCCATTAGTCCCTTAAACTCTTCTTTAAATTTAAATTAAAGTCTCCATCCAATTTCAACCAAATCAAACAGTTCAAACATAATACTTTAACCCGTTCACATATATACCATTATTAGCAAGCTACTGTACAAGATCAAAACCACAAGAATGGTCCCATTTCTCCATATATTCTTCCTCTTGTCTAAAAGCCTTTTTCTAACCTTAATAATCTATTTGGCCAAAAGAGAATTATTCCAATTCATGTACAAGTAAAAAAAAAATGTAACTTTAATTATCAATATGTGCAAGCATGTTTCAAAATCAATTATATCCTATTCTTACTCTGAATTTCACTCAAACCACAAAATCTAAAACAGAGAAATTAGAATTCCTATTAAAACCATTTCAGCCAATATAAACAATGTCTTCTCCTCCATTGTTCATGTCTAAAAGACAAGTTCCCAAAACCCCAACTCTCACAATAGCTTCCAAATTGTAGCAAGATGCAAGAACAAAAGAAAGAGGCTTACCCACGAAGTCGTCTCTGCCACCATTAATAATGGTTGGGTCCGAGGGAGAAGCAAGAATGAAGCAGAACGGTGAAGAAATTAATGAGAAATCAAAGTGGAAAGGAAGAGGAAATTTGAGGAAATAGGGTGAAAGTGAGAGAATAGCTTTTACCTAAACTAATCTCCACCTTGCCCATAGTCGCCGAACACCACAAGGCTAGCCGGAGTTGCCGTCTGGTTCGCCGGAGATGAAGAACGGCGAGGGAGTGGAGGCAGCGATGAACGGAATGGGGTCGTTGAAAGCGAAGTGAGGAAAGGAAGAACAAGGGAAAGAAGTTCACTACCTAAGCTTAAATTTGGCCTTACACATGTTACCCGAACTCGCCGCCGCCGGAAAGTGGACGGAGAAGGCCGCTGGAACCACCTTGTCGCCGCCGCCCCAATGAAAAAGAGCTCCCTCCGGCTCTGATGGTGAAGCCAAGTCGAATATGGTGAGGAGGAGTAAGATCCAGAGATGGAGGGTATAAGGAATTAGAGAGATGAGGGAATGAGGAAGACTATGGTGATGTGCTTGGGAGGTGAGGAAACGCAGAGAATGAATAGGGAAGAGAAGGTGAGAGATGGGTTTATATAGGAAGGGATTATTAGGGTTTTGGGTTTAAATATAATTACCAAAATGACCCTGTAAGTTTAGCATATTGAAATATGTCTTGGCCAAACAATATAGAAATACTACATGTCTTATTCTTTTTATTTGGAAAGTTAAATTAACAATATTGAAATCAATAGTATTAACATATTGAAAATGTAAAAGTTATATAGCTATTCTAATTTATTAATAATGTCTTTATAATTTCTAATTTAATGTTTCAACTATAAATTAATTCCAACACTCTAATTACTTAAATTTAGTTTTATCATAATTAATTATGTTAAATAAAATTTCCTAAATCGATGCCTTATTGAAATAACCATCACAAGGATTCCTAATTTAAATTTAATCCTCTATTATTTTCTTTCTTAATCTTAACAGATTTCCTAAAAAATGTTGAATTTTCTAAATTCATTTGCAAGATTACTTTTTTTTTTGTATTTATTAATTTATTTTACAATTTAGAAAAATTTTAGGATGTTACAGAGGCCGTCGGCCTCTAAGAAGAAAGAAGAAGGAAGCGTTCAAATAAAATAATAATAAAGTCTCACAATTGTGACATTATTATTTCAGTCTAAATATTATTTTAAATCACAACGCCAAGATTACTCAGGGAAATAAAATAATGTGTTATATTATGTTTTAAAACTTACGTATGTATATGAATCAAATAATGAGTTATATTAAGTTTTTCATCATTAAATAAATTGAATGAATCAACTTTTATTTTAATATTAGGCCTCTCTACATGCGCTTAAAGCGCATGTAGATGTATAAACACCCTTTACATGCGCTTAAAGCGCATGTAAAGGGTGTTTATACCTCTACATGCGCTTAAAGCGCATGTAAAGGGTGTTTGAACATTTTCAAAGCACCCAAAAGTGGTAATGGAGCTTTTAATCACTAATTCAACAAGCAGGAACACCTTATGAGTATGAGGAGGACCTCTTATGCATGACTCCATGTTTTGCACTTCAGTAGTGCCTTTACATGCGCTTAAAACGCATGTAAAGGGTGTTTGAACATTTTCATAGCACCCAAAAGTGGTAATGGAGCTTTTAAACACTAATTCCACAAGCAAGAACACCTTATGAGGTCTGAGGAGGACCTCTTATGCATGACTCCATGTTTTGCACTTCAGTAGTGCCTAAAGGGTGTTTGTGCCTTTACATGCGCTTAAAGCGCATGTAAAGGGTGTTTGTGCCTTTACATGCGCTTTAAGCGCATGTAAAGGGTGTTTCCATATGATTTTGAGCTCTTCACCTAAGTTCATTTTATATTTTATCTCTAAATACTTAAATCCTTTTCTAGTCATTGTTTTAGTGAATTTTAATTGAAGCACATTTCTATACATGCGCTTAAAGCGCATGTAGAGATAAGGCCTCTACATGCGCTTTAAGCGCATGTAGAGATTTTTACCTGTACATGCGCTTAAAGCGCATGTAAAGGACCCTCTATACATGCATTTCTTCTAAGCGCATGTAAAGGTGCGCTGGTAGAGGGACAATTTGTAGTAGTGAATTGATATACTGTGTGACTTCATAACGATCTGATATATGGTTCTTTGAGGCTGTTCTTTCTAGAGCTGCAACAATCCGATCACTGCCCTTAGTAATATATTTAAATAAGTACTTGATGGAGTTGGATTGATCTGATTTTTCCACATTTAAGTGAGCTTGAAACATTTGGAGCAGTTTTGGGTTGTAAGGGACAACATATCTATTGTCTAAAGCCCTACCCTTTTTGATAAAAAAGTTGTTATCATCTGCTCTTTTGTACTGGGGGAATCCATTGTCATCTAGAACTGTCTGATTTCTGAATCTTTTTGGAAAATATTTTGAGCATTTTCCATCTCTAATACAAGGACCATCTTCTTCTTTAATCTTGCATGGTCCGTGTAACATTGAGTTGCCAACCAATTGATACAGAACTGGATCAGTTTCCTGATTTGGTAGCTCTACTGAAATTAATTTGTCTATATCTTCAGCAGTCTTGATTTTAGATTTTGTCATCAAAAATAAGACTATGTGGACATGTGGAAGCCCTCTTTTTTGGAATTCAATTGTATAGACCTCTGACATTATGTCATGAAATTAATCAAATACACTTTTTAAAAATAAATTATTTAAATGTGTTTTTATTTGAGGATAGTATATATCAATAGCATATCTGCTTTGATGTTTCCAAGAATGTGATTATCCTTCAAAGCAGTCATCAAAGCATTTAACTTGAGATGAAATATTCTTGATAAAATGTCTGGGCGATCAGATGGCTCAATCTTATGTTTCAAACAAAATCTAACAATTTCTGGCCATGTTGGATTACATGTGAATGTCACAAAGAGGTCTGGAAACCCTGCCCAAGTACAAATCGCCATTGCATCTTTATAATTTTCATTGAAATATCTTGAACCTCCTGTAAATGATGATGGCAATATAACTTGTCTTCCAACATTTGACGTGTTATTCTGGCCACTTGAGTATGCTTTTGACAAGTCACTGTATAACTCAGATCTTAGCTCTTTTTGATGGGATCTATAATATTGCAGCCGCTCACTCTCTGCCATGGCATATCCATCTACAATAAATTGCTGTAATAATCTCTTTCCTTGCAACAATGCTGAAGTTTCAAATGTTCTGTCCATGAGTCTAAATGCTAAATATTCTCTGATTGTTAGCTTATTTCTCATGGCTGACTTCATACTGTCATTCTGTACATGCTTTATTGCAGGATCATAACCATTATCACCATAGTGAAATAGCAGAGGGTACTGCAATGGCAAGTAACTTGGATGAAGTTCATCAACTCTTTGCAAACGTCCTCCTTGTTTTTGAATAAGGGAAAAGGTGCACCCAGTAGCATGGTAAATTCAAAATGGTGCATCTAGTAGCATACTAAATTTGAGGGTGCAAATTTAACAGTTATAACATAAAATGGGGCAAATTTAGCAGTTATAACATAAAATGGGGCAAATTTAGCATCCGTTAAAAATGACAAACCATCATTACTGAGAGGTGGGTCCAACAAGTTTTTAATTGACATGACATACATGTGGCATGACAATGTGGCAATGGTTTGCATTTTGAATAAAAAGAAAAATGGAAATTTGAAGAACACTTAAATTTGAAGACACTTGCATATGAAATTTGCAGAACTAGCAGTAGCATAAAGAAACACAACATAAAGAACTAGCAGCGGCATCATCAGAAAAGCTCGAAAAATGAAATTTGGTGGTGATAATTAATGAAGATGCACCTCTCAGTAACAATGGTATGTCATTTTTAACGGGATGCTAAATTTGCCTAATTTTATGTTATAACTGCTAAATTTGCTCCATTTTATGTTATAACTGCTAAATTTGCACCCTCAAATTTAGTATGCTACTAGATGCACCATTTTGAATTTACTATGCTACTGGGTGCACCTTTGCCCTTTGAATAATGATGTCCCTTTGATAGTAAGTTTTGTCAAAATCTCCCACAATTAAAGCAGCAATTTCATTTGATGTAGGGAAATTATATTGCCGATTTTGATCATTTGAGCTGCGGATTAGTCTGAGTTGAACTGCCTCATGTTTGTTGTTCTTCAATATTTCAGAGGGTAAAGGGGTAAATCCCCCTCCAAGTATTCCATAAGTAGCAAATCTGATTGGACCGAATTTCATACCTTTAAGCATGTGCAATTGAGCTTAATTAGTGTGGTTTAATTGATATATTTGATTATTATTGGCATATTTTATTGCGCATGCTTATTGGAATTAATTGGTGAATATTAGCCTTTTTCTTGCATTATTAAGAAACCAAGGGTATTTTGGTCATTTTGACTATGTGATGATATTTTATTGTAGGGGGTCCCACGTGGGCCCCACACACCCTTGGTGGAGCTACGGTGGAGCTTAGTTGGCAAGGAGGAAGGCTAGATGACAAGACATATGACATAAAGCAACAATTACCATTTTTGGTAAAAGAACAAAGGCACTTTTGGAGCATCTTACTAAAAGAGGAAAAAATGGCTCCAAGTTCAAATTCAAATTTGGAGTTGATGGAAAGCTTCATTAAGGGCAAAAGGGGAAGCACAATCACTTGGAGAAAAAGGAGAGACCTTTAGGAATGCATCTAGACCACATCTAGTCCACATTCACTCATCTTTTCACCTAAATTCCGAAAATACCCTTCCCCCTTCACTAACCTAACCCGCGGCCAAACCCTCCTTCACTACCATCAAAATATCTTTTGACAACTCATAATCCCACCTTGACAGCTCATTAACTCCCTAAGCCAACTCATCATCTAACTAACTCACTTACTTAATCCCAACTAACTTCATTTTAACACAACTCTTATCTCACTTCACTTCCACTTTCTCTCTCTTCTAACAAACTCTTTTAACTCCATCTTCATCTTCTTCACCTTCTCCACTTCGCAAACTACCTCCATGGCCGCCATAACCTCACGCCTTCCTCCATCCTCCATCTCCATGAGCGGCTAGACGTCCTCTCCTCTCTCTCCAAAGGAATGTGCTTGTAGAAATTCAACATTTGGCCTCATGTATTTGTGATACACTCTTTTAGGTTTCAAGCTAGATGTAAGTTTTTGCCTATGTAATGACCTTGATTTAGGCTTGTATAGGTTAGAACACCTTGAATTAGGTGTTCCACTTAATTGTGGCTTGGAATCTCTCTTTTGTGTTTAGCTCATGAAAACCTAAAGTTATACGTTTGTAATTTCATGAATGTATTTGTGTGCGATCAGCTCCTAGTATGTTTGTGGAATGAATGTTTTTCTTAGGTGCTTGATTAGTATCTAATGTTGCTTAAGGTATGAGTTCAACTTGAAAGAGCATAAGGCTTGGTTAACCTAATTAAACTCTCTTAGATTTAAGAGATCTTGAGAATTTAGTTAGATTATATCAAGTGTAACAAATATATGAGGTCCGAATTAACCGTAAGCACAAGTACTTTGGAGAGGGAGGTACTTCTCATCTCATACTTTCACATCTTTTAATTTCGGCTAGTTGTTGTTTTTGTTAGATTTTAGTTGTAGACATAAACTCACACTCAACCTGTTTGTTAATTTGCGTAACTTAATTTCCTTTTACTTACAAGAATTGAACCTAGACCGTGAGAAGACCTTTACTCACTGCTTCTACCTAGTAATTGAGTATTGAATTGTATTGATTAAATCTTTTAGGCGACGAAAAGGTGAAATCAAAATCTCCCCCTCATTTATTTGTAGGTGCAATTATAACCCGGAAGTCATATTCCCGTGCAATTTTCCCCCTAAGTTAACTTTTATACTTAACTCCATCTGTTTACTTCCACCTAGCAGATAAACTTTGACTCTGTGCTGACTTGGCTTGCCATGTGGATTTTAAAAGAGAGAGAAAAAGACAGAAACAGAAAATAAATAAAAAAGGAAAAAAACATCACAGAAAAGAATTTTTTTTTTTTTGAACTGAAGACAGAAAAGAATGAATAAAGGGAGTTTACGTTGGGGAGGAGAAAATGAAAAACGAATGGGCTAGGGCATCAACGAAGCATGAAACAAGGTAACATCGACGTTGGAGACGAAAAATCGAATCTCCTATGCAGCAACGAATATTTTATGCGGAGCAGCAGGGAATCTTTTGTTGAAAAGAGAAGCAAGGTGAGGTTTAATGGTGTTAGGTTTAATGGTGATGAAGGATACGAGATTAGTGAGAATGAAGAAAGCAGCATGCAAATTCTCCACAATGTTTTGATCACTATAACAATTTTGTGACAGACTTTTAATGGCCTTTCATCACAGATTTTTAATGGCTTTTGATCACTTTTGTTCCCTGACAGATTTTTGTTCCATGACAGAATTTTAATGGCCTTGTTATGGCCTTCATAATGGTCATTTGGTATGACCAAAAACCTCCATGTTTACACAATTTCAAATTGCTCATGAAAAAAACAAACCTTGTAGATAGGAAACATAATTTAAAAGGAAACATAATTTCATATTAAGTAGTTCATCTTCATTACAAACATTCTTCATGATGAGTCATCTTCAACACGAGCAAGCATCCTAGAAACACCATAAACTACAACCACAAGCTTAAACTAGCCAAAGACATATTTTAAACTAATTCCCAACACAACAGCCCCTTCCAATAACTTAAGCCAAAATACCCTTCCTTCTCCCTTTTCTGTCTTCATTTACCAAGCACCCAAAAACAAAAACTAGCAATTAAAGCAACCGCAACAAACATAAGTCATGTGAGGCTCTCCTTCATGTCCACCAAAAGGCTTGCAAGTTCATTGTCATCTCCATTAAACATCTTTTCCTCCCTTATCCCATATTTCAAGACTAGGCCAAATTGATCATTCCATCACACCTACAAGTATAAACAATTTCAGCAAAATATTATCAGAAGGCAGAACTGAGAGCCCAGAAAATTCAGCCCTCAGTTGGGATTTGAAGATGAGAACATCACAAAAGGCAGAGATCTTCAATTATTTCTGATAAATGAAAATCCAACCAGCCCACACCCTCTACAAAAATCTTCAAATTCACGTTCAGACAGAGAAATTTAGCTGCTTGATATCTGCCTTAAATTCTACAACAACAAACACATTGCCCTGTCCAATCTGATAACAACTCATATCAGAATAAAAAACATTAACAGAATATAAAATCCAGAAGATCACAAGTATGAAAGAGCTACAAAAAACAACTGAGCATATTCAATCACATCATTCACACCCAATATATCTATTATGATGGGGCACATGAAATTTGTTAGCTTTGAAACATAGTTACATGCTCCAAACTGAACAAATTTTATACCTGAAGTAATTCCCATAAAACAGGGGTGCCGTCGGATCTGCAACACCACCGCCACGACGAAGCCTTCTTCTTGATGTCGTTGATGATGCCGCTGTGTCACTCATTGATGAACCCAAGCTCACTCTTTGATTTCTCCAAGCTCACCCCTCCTTTCGCAGGGCCGCATTCTTTGATTATGAAATGTTCTTTTTTTTTTATCAGAAGGGTTCTTCTTCTTTAATCTCGTTTCTCTCTCTTTCTTTTTTTTTCTAGATACAAAACAACTCCACATGGCCAAGTCAGCACATAATCAAAGCTATTGTGCCATGTGGAAGAAAACAAACGGAGTTAAGCATGAAAGTTAACTGAGGGGGGAAATTGCATGGGAATATGACTTCCGGGTGATAATTGCGTCTACAAATAAATGAGGGGGAGATTTGCAACTTATGGAATACTTTGGGGGGGCATTTGCACCTTTACTCATATTTCAGATGTCATTCTATATTTCTTCACCAACTTGTTATTTTCATCAAGGCAAGCTTTTATTTGTTCAACTATCTCTTCATCAACACCTTCAGCTCTGTGCATATTACCATGTTATTGTTAAAGTTAGTACCAATATGAAATAAAAAGGACATGCTCTCTATTTCTTTTTTTTAAGGAAGTCAGATAAATATATTAAATTTGCAGATTTAAAATTTGATACCTTGCTGCAGAGATTCGATTAGTGACTTCATTTTCAGTGTCATGAATATAAAGTTGAGAGTAGATTGACTTGCAACCTTCATCTGGAAGTAAACTGCTGAGGTAATGGTAGTTTTGCCCGCTAAGGACAAATGTGTAAGGCCCTTTTCCTCTAAGATTAAGAGATGTGTCTATTTTTCCTCCCATAGATGTAAATGAAAACATGTTATTGAAACTACAAATTTTATCTAAGAAATGTTTAGACTGTGCAGTGTGTTTATCAAAAAAGAGGGACTGAAGTATTGGTGGAGGTGGTTTTAAGTAAGGGACTCGAACTTTCCCTTTAGAACAACAAAGGGAAAAGTTTAGTTCTTGTTTATGCTTGTCCCTTTCAATTCTTTCATTTTGCCATAATAATGCTTCACAGTGAGGACAAGCATAGACTGTATCTCCTTCATCAATATATCCTGTACATTGAAGTTAATATATATCTAAAGTCAGATGAATAATAAAATTTGGTGTCACAATAATAACTAACAAAATTAAAATTTACCTGTTGAGTGTCTCAGCAAATTTTGTGAGCTACTTGCAATTGATTGTGTAATGCAAGGAGAGTTGTTTGTACTTTGTGAGTTCTACAACATCAACAATAAGTTTGTATTAGAGAAGAAACTTGTAGTGTAAGATTCCATAAATTACAAAAATTCTAACTAAGATTACCTGTAAACATGTTTCTGCATTTAGATTGGATTCTGCTGATCTGGTTCTTGCTCTTTTCTTAGTTTTTCTGTGAGACTCATTTGTAATATTTCCTGTATAGTCTTTAGCAGGTTTTTCAAGCACTTCAGAATTTGTTTTGTGACTTTCTGTTTCTGTTAATTCTGAACTTTCCAATATAGGTATATTAGAATGATTTAGAAGTCCTGGATATTGTTTTCTCTTTCTTCCGTTTGATTTTTTTTGGTTTAGACATTTTGTTTTTTCTGAACTTGGTAAGAATGTAAGTTGATCCAATTAAATTTTATATCCCATATAATAAAGAAATCTCAAGTTGATCTAAACAATTATAGATTTGTATACATTAATCGAGGAGTTTTAGTTTCTTAATTTTATTTTTTCGGTTCTAGTGTTATTTTAATGATAGTGCTTTTGTGAAGATGAAAAATTCTATTCTTTCATTGAATTGTATTTATTGTTTGAAATTCAACTTTTAAACTTGCTTTTCAAAAAAGGCTAGTTTTTAATAGTTTTTTCTCGTATTATAATTTAATCAATGATGTATTATGATGTAAACTTCATTTGGAATTCATAGAGTGCAAAGTTAGAACGATCATCAAAGTTTGGGCAAAATAAATATCAATGTATCAAATCAAAAGTGCTTGATTGGTAAAACTTTAAGCACCAAAAGTTCATAATATTGACAACTAAGGTTCAAATCCTCACTTGGAGGCATGCCTACTACATTTATGGTGAAAAAGAAGTTATACTTTGTTAATTGTATCATAAATACTGTGCATGAATTCTATTGTTATGTTTATTACTTACTCCCCTCATTTTATATTTGATATCATGTAGAATTTATATTACATTATAATTTGGTTAAAGGTGCTTAATTTCAATCAATCAATTCTCAAATTTGTGCACTGAATACTAAAACATTTTATTTAGGGCGAAGGGGCAAAACTAGCCACCGTAAATTTCTAAATGGACAATTCTGGCACCCGTAAATTGGATGGTGCAAAACCGTACATTATAAATCAAAATGGGACAAATTTAGCCACGCCGTTAAGTTGAAGCTAACAGACGTTTGTATTGGCGTGGGGCCCACCTTCATTAAATCAAAACGTCTGTTATATAGAGTACAAAAGTGCTAAGGACAAACTATAACATTTAAAGCTGAAAGATTCTGCAAACACCAACTCTAAAACTTTATAAGGACTACAAAAGTGCTTATGACAATAAAAAAAAGGGCAAAGGTGCAAAAATAGCCACCGTAAATTTAAAAATGGGCAACTATAACTCTGGTAAATTGAAGGGGGCAAAACTGTACACTGGAAATTAAAATGGGGCAAAATCATACATTGTAAACCAAAATGAGGCAAAAGTAACCTCTCTGTTAGGCCGAGTTAAACAGGCATTTTCCAGACGTGGGCTCCACCATCAGTAAATAGCATGTCAATTCTAAAATCTAATGTGAGCTAAAATGCATCCAGTTGAACCCTAAATTACTAAAAACGAACTCTAAACCCCCAAATCATTTCGATTAGAAACCAAATAGAACCCCAAATCATGTGAAATTCACCTTACTTCTACGTAATCATCTGAAAAATAAAGTCTCATCAACATATTGCACCCTTAAATGTATGACACATCATTTACTGATGGTGGGGCCACGTCTGGAAAACGTACATTTAAATTTACGATGGCTATTTTTGCACATTTGCCCAATTTTGCCCCATTTTGATTTACAGTGCACAATTTTGCCCCCTTCAATTTACCAGAGTTATAGTTGCACATTTTTAAATTTACGGTGGCTATTTTTGCACCTTTGCCCTAAAAAAAACTATCACATTGAAATCTAAAAGCCTCTGTAAATACTAACTCTTACTATAAATTTTCCTTTTTTTAATCCTAGATGAAGTTTTCAAATTTGGTACACTTGAAGATATGGTATCCACTCCCTCCTTATTGTCATCGTAGGATAAGCTTGTTGTTGTTTGATCTTCACTTAAAGCCATTGTAACTTCTTCAGTCTTGGTGTGTAGCTGTGTTCTGCCCTCATCATCTTCTATTGATTTTCCCTTACTAATGTGCCAATAAGCTTTTTTCATTGGTTCTTGTATAAAGCAATATAGTATGAATGAAAAAGTTCAAATGCGCAAATTTCATAACTATTGATTAAAAAATTACCTCAGAGATTGATTGTTGAAGGTTGCTGGTTGTGTATGTGGATTTTGCAAGCAGGTCATGATCAACAGTATATTGTCCAACAGCAATACTACTCTTGGTGAATTGTCTATTCATAGAATTTGGTCTTAACATTACAATCATTTCAACACCAATGATGTGGCTTAATATCTCTGGAAATGAACCCACTTTATTGTCCTGTGACACAGTAAAATAATTATTTTTTATTGAGAATAAATCTGTTTTTGTTTAAAAAAGATTATAATCATAACCACTTCAAATTTGTTTTTTATTCATAAAGATTACTTCCTCAAGTTGTTTTTCTAGTTCTGCAGCTGACATCCCAAATAAGCCAATAACTACTTCAAATTTGTTTTTTATTCATAAAGATTAGTTCCTCAAGTTGTTTTTCTAGTTCTACAGCTGACATCCCAAATAAGTCAAGGCCTAGCTCGTTGAAAAAAACAATGGAACAGTCAGCAGTTTCATCTGAAACTCTGTAGTGCACTTTAAACCTGTATATAAGTGTGAAAGTAGTAGTGAGGATAAAAATTACTATGAAAGCAACGAAAAGAAATTTGAATTTAATAGTTGTATTGGTTAAATACTTTGATTCTGCAATGGTGATTTCTCCAGAACATTTCTTGCACTGATAATTTTCATTCTCCATTTGCACAAGTTTTCCATTACAAGCACATCCTTTATACCTCCAGTCGTCTGATGTCTCCAGCTTCTTTATTGTTACTTTTGTAACTATGTCTTCAGGCTAAATAAGGGGGAAATGAAATATACTCAAATCATTGCATTAGAAAAATATTAGATAAAATATAAAACATATTATGATATACTATTGAAACCTCAGACATATATATTCAGCATTTCTTCTAAGGTAATTCTCTTTTTAAAAGAAATTAAAGCTGAGGGAGGGACAAATCCTTTTTGGCTCTGAGATATCTGTGAGAAAACTTGACTTGCAGAAGGATTACTGTGAAGGCTGCATTTCATGTGAGAGAAAGTAAATGTTAAAATAAACTTAATCATGCAATAATATTTTAAATAGCAATACTCAAATTGCTGGTTTTGAACCGTGCAAGTAGTTCTTCTGCCTCTTGAATATCAGGATTTAGAATCACTTCTGTTGCAGTGTTTGAATTTGTTAACTGAATTGCACCTAATAAGTTTATAGTTTTTTACGTTAATAAACACACAAAACTTTGATGGTAACAAAAAAACAAAATAGAATAAAAAATTTTTAATTACACAGTGTCAACTTTACCTGATCTGTGTCTAATTTTCGCAAACTTCAGCAAAACCACTACTGGAGGATTTAAATTTTTAGCCTTTTGTTGTCTAAATGAATCATCAGCTACTTGTCCAAATAAAACCACATCAATGGTATTTTGACTGTTCAATCCAACATGAAAAATACGCTAGTTAAAACTTGTTCAGTGGTACAACATAACATACTTGAAATCAAATGAATAAAACAAATTCCTTAACTCTATATCAGCCAAGGTAAAGTTGAGTATTGGTCCAGTGTCAAATTGTTTCTTGCGAGGAGAAGGTTCATCAAAAGTCTTTAGAAATCCAATGACGTCTGTTTGTTCAAATGATAATCACTAACACAATAATCAATTAATGGGTAACTGAAAACATTTAACTTAAAACAAATCATTACCTATGAGTTCAATATTTGTTGCAGTCTCATCTATGATTGACTTGATGGGAATAAAATGGTATCCTCTAGCAACAATTTGTGTATCCGTATCTTTGAATATAGTTGTCTGATGACACTTTAGCTTGAATACATGACCGGCTAACTTAAACTCATCATTGTTGCTTATAACATTAAAATTCTCGATTACATAGACTTTGCCTTCCTCAGGATACAATTTCCAGTTCTCCATCTGTGGATTGATAGTCGTAAATGCTTCAATCCTTTCACCCTGAATATGAAAATCATGAATATTAGATTTTACATGTAGAAAAACACAGGCGAAATTCAATTCGTAAAATGAAATACACTTAATTTATAACCTCTTCATCTAAAAGCATAAGCGAGTATTTCCATGGTAAGTATGGAGGAGTTCTTCTACAAACTTCCCATTTTCTTAGGATCTTCACAGTAATTTTCCAAGTCTCTTTATCTTCATTAAGTTTGCTTAGCGTGGTTGTAGACATTTTCCTCTAAGTTTCACCTATTCTAAGTTTTATAATCAATATCTGAAGATTTCATTTTTAATTTATAGACTGTTAATAACTTCTATAGAAGTTGTACAATCAGTGACATAACTACTCACTTAAATCTAAGTTAATGCTTTTTAATAACGAAAAGACACATAGGAATTATCTATTATAGAAACTTTCAAAACTTTTGGTCAGCTATTTTAGTTCAATTCAATGAATCTAGATAGAAATTTAAAATAAAAGCATTCCTGAAAAAATATTTTTATAATGTATTTAGATATAAATAATTTGAAAAAGCCTGTTTGTAACTTGGATTGACTTAAAAAGATAAAGTCTAATTCTCCCACCTTCCTTTTAAAATTCTGGTCTGGACTATTGAAAGGTTCATAAATTAAAATGCTCATATGCATTTTTTATTTGAGCGTAAATGTCAACTAAAATTTTTGATAGAGGATGGGATAAAATGTGGTTGTCAGGTTCTAATCTAAAAATATCTTCAGATATTGACACAAAAGATTTAGTTATTTTTTATTTAAAAAGTTGGCAATCCAATCCTTGTTCTGTTAAGCAATTGAGTATAGCATCTTAATTTTAAACGTTTAACTATCACATTAATTTTAAGATGATACATGTTAGATCATCTTAATTTTTTATTGAAATTTAAAAAGGTGCATTTTTAGTATTCTAGAATATAGCAAAATGCACCTAACATAATATACAATATTGTGGTCCATTTGTGATGACCAAAAATTATTTTCATGGCTTATTTAGTAACGACGTTAAATAAGTCAAGTTTGACCGTTATGTGTCAAATTTTGACCGTTAAATTGTGGGGTAAAGGAGCATTTTCAGTACTCTAGAATATAGTAGAAGCACCAAACATAATATACAATATTTTGGTCCATTTGTGATAACCAAGAATTATTTTCATTGCTTATCTAGTAATTTGTTAGCTAAAACTCACTTTTGTAAGATAAAATCTGATGTGACATAATGATGTAATATATATATATATATATATATATATATATATATATATATATATATATATATATATATATATATATATATATATATATATATATATATATATATATATATATATATATATATATATTGAAATGACAATTTAAGGAACATTTATTTTAAGTTTATAATTATGTAATAAGATATAAATAACTCTTCTTCTATTACATCATAGAGCCATTAATTCGGGTCGAGCCAGTATGGCCAACCCGTTTTAATTCGGGTCGAGCCAATATGACCAACCTGTTTTAACTTAGTAAGGCCAACCTGTTTAGTTTATGATACTTTGCTTACTTTTTTTATATATGTAAAATACTAATGACTTATTAATTTATACATGCATGATACTAGGATATTCTATGGATCTTTATAACTTTGTAGTGTTTAATTATTTGACACTTTGAAAAATATTGTGATTTAGTTGTTTATGGTGTTTAAATATTGTATATTATGATACTAGGATATTCTATGGATCTTTATAACTTTGTAGTGTTTAATTATTTGACACTTTGAATAATATTGTGATTTAGTTGTTTATGGTGTTTAAATATTGTATATTATGTTTGGTGCTCCTTCTATATTATAGAGTACTAAAAATGCTCCTTTACCCCACAATTTATCGGTCAAAATTTGACACATAACGGTCAAACTTAACTTATTTAACGTCGTTACTAAATAAGCCACGAAAATAATTCTTGGTGATCACAAATGGACCACAATATTGTATATTATGTTATGTGCACTTTGCTATATTCTAGAGTACTAAAAATGCACCTTAACCCAAATTTAAATAGTAAAAATGTATAATTATGACAAAAATTGATTATTTAAACGCGTATACTGAATTAAATAACTTCGGAGGAGGGTTTTTTTTACAAAAACCTGCAGTAATCATACATGTTTATCAATTTAGATGAAAAGACCATCATACATGTTCACTTTAACATATAACTCCAAATCATTATATGTTAAAGACATAATGTCAAGAGACCAATAATAACTACTCCCTCCGTTCCTAAATATAAGACCTAGATGACTTTTTTGAAAAATCCTAAAAAAAGCAAAAATTAAGTTAATTATAAATTGATTTACCTAATTTTTTCTCTTAAACTAGTTTATTTTACCTATAAGCTAATGGATAATCTAAAAAGATATCAAATATGTCATCATTTAATAACCTATTTCGCAACCTTAATCTTTCCAAAAAAAAGTTATCTATGTCTTATATTTAGGAACGGAGGGAGTATTAAGAGACCAATAATAATTATTATTAGAACTAAAATTGAACAATTTGAAAGAGTGAATTTCTAAATCTACATTACAACACTTTATCATTCATGTTCAAAAAACCTAACTAAAAAAATAGCTTTAGGGTTTTTTTTTCTAAATGCTGTACTAACATTGAACAAACTCAAAGAGTGAATTTGTAAATCTATACTATAACACTTTAGACAGTAGAATTAGACATGCATATCGAATTAGAAAATTTGGGTGAAGGATATTTTAGTAAATCCTGTACTAATCATCCATACTCATCTATGCAAATGTAAAGAGTAGCATACATGTTCTCCTTAACATATAACTCTAAATCATTATATCTTTAAGAAAACATGCCAAGAGACGAATAATAACTATTATTAGTGTATATATATATATCACTATATAGAAACTAAGATAGAAATCCCATAAATAATTTCATATTTCCTAAAAACAGGAGTAATCAATAAACATATAATACTATTTGAACATTCATATATAAACTCAAATCTATCATGAAGAATCATATATAAACACAACAACATACATATATGTAAACTTAAACCTTCTCGCAAACCTACAATAAAAATGCACAAAACTATAATGAACATGCACAAACCTATATTGAAGATTTATATATAAGCTTATTAGTATATATATGTATGTGTGTGTGTGTGTGTATATATATATATATATATATATATATTTATTGATAAACTCCATAATTTCACACATTTCATCTATATTTCCTTCTAGTTCACACTCTTTTTGATGATACATAGATAACAAAACACACAAATATTACTAGAAAGTGATTCAAATAGAAAAACCATTCATTTGTGTGAAATTTGGAGTTTTAATGCTTGTATATTTGAGAAATGGAAACTCTTCAACCCTCTTTCTAGCTTGTGTAGGAAGAGGTGGACAGGTGTTAGAAGCTTGATGAAGCCCAAGTGATGCAACAAAGGAGAAAAAGGAGCAAAGGAGAGCTAAACTTGAAAGTAATGGATGCACAAGAGGGGGGGTGAATTGTGCTACCAAATAAAAGTCAAACAATAACAACACAAAGGTTTATACTGGTTCGGTCTTCCTGACCTACGTCCAGTTCTCAACCACCCAGGTTGAGTTCCACTATCCCCAGGTTTTACAAACGGGTTCACCTGGAACCTTTACAACCGCAAGTTTTGGACGGGATCACTTGCAACCTTACAACCACAAGTTTTACTCAAGGCTCACTTGCAACCTTGCTAACTAGCTCCCCCTTACAACCAGCAAGGGTTCAACCTTTACAAATAAAAGATTTTCTAAACTTAGTTCTCTTAAAGAACGGATAATGTTACACACTTAAGTACAATGAATGCTCTTAATACAAGAAGAGACTTAACAACAAAGAGTACAAGATAAGTAGATGTGAACAACTCTCAATGCGTTAAATGCTCTTTCTCTTTTCTGGGCAGCTTTGAATGCTTGAAGGATTTCTTAGTTTCTCACTCTAGCTTTCTTCAAGATGTCAAAGATATTAGTCGTCTTCATAAATGAAGTTGAGCTTGTTTATATAGTCTTCAAGTATTCTCACTCTTGGTAGGTGGGTTAGCCGTTTGAATATGGTCGTTTTTCCCAAGTTACCGTTTGCCCATTTAATGCTTCATTAATGCTTAGCAGGGTTGACTTTGCTTTATCTCTGAAAAGTAGTTCTGACAACTCTGCTCTGCCAAAAGCACTCTGACACTGCACTGCTCTGAACGTTCTGACATTCTGATTGCTTGCGGAAGCGGATTCACATCCGGAAGCAACATTACTTAGTGTGCTGCATTTGAACGTTAGTCTAGCAATATAAACACATAGTCAATGCAGTGGGAGTTCATCTAGTCTAAGGGTGCTCTTTTACATCCGGAAGCAATTCCACATCCGGAAGCACTTCCACTGGACGTTGGGTTATGTTCACATTTTACTCACTGACGCTCAGTGTTATCCATACCAACAGCCAGCGCTAGTCACTAAGCAATCGGAAGCTAATCCACTGGACGTTGGGTTATGTTCACTGGCGCTCAGTGTTATCCATACCAACAGCCAGTGCTAGCCTTAAGACAATCAGAAGCAAATCTACATCCGGTTGCATCTTAACTTAGTCTTAAGGGTTTTGTGCATCTAATGCTCCTAGACTGAGTTATGACTAAGTGAAGTGCTTGCTGTCGCTGGGGGATGAGACATTCATCCGCGAGCGCTAGTCCTAGTCTATCCGGAAGTAAATCCACATCCGGTTGTACTCTTACTTGAGGTTCTATATTAACCTAATATTCTCTAAGTGTTTGGCTCGTTCTTTCATATTTTAGTCTTCATCAAAACTTAAGATTCTAACAAAACTTAAAATCAAAGGTTGTTTGCCAGCGGCACGCCAACTGGCGAGCCACTGCATCATCATAAAGCCAACTGGCATGCAACTGGCGTGTCGTCTCTGTAATCTAGCCAGTGGCTCGCCAACTGGCGAGCGACTGGCGAGCATAACTCGCAGCTGCGCGTTTTAACATATTTCTCAGCATATAAAAAGGGAAAGTTGGATATTTTGAAGGAGAGCTGGAAAAACACGACTTGGGGCACTTCTAGGGCACTTCTTGGAGGCTTGAAGAACCTTGGGATCTCTTGGGAATCAAGTGAGGAAGCTTGGAGAGATTTGGGTATTCCTCATTTGTGGTTGTATCTTTCTCCCTATTCTTCACCACTCTTCAATGCACTCTTTCATAGTTTTAGGGTTTGTTTTATTTGCATTTATGTGTAACTAAAACCCTAATCTAGGGTTGTTATGAACCTATTTATGGATTGAACCATCTACTCTCTCTTTCTTTAAGTAATTAGTGAAGCATATGTGTAGTTTTTATCTTGCTCTCTATTTGTTTTAAGTGCTTGATCACCACTTAATTAGTTAAATGAAATATGACTTGGGAAAGTGTATTTTGTTTTAGAACTTGGATAAGAACATGTTAGACTTGAAGTTTATGGTTTTAAATGGAAGGTTTGTTGATAACATAGAGATATAGTTATTGACCTAACATAGTCATAATTAGGGTGGTTAAGGAAAAGAGCTAGCATTTATTGTGACAAGAGATTGTGCAATAAACGCTAGTATAAATTTGATATTGACTTGGGAAAGCTTTTTCAAATGATTTTGAACCCTAGACTTGCACATATTTTCATTTAATCACTTAAAGAGGAGAGGGAAATTTTGGTTCATGAAGTAAATAGGGGATTAGCAACCCTAGGCCTTAATTATCATTGTTAAATCGTGTTTGAATTCCAACTCTTTTTACACTTATTTTCCAAACTCTTTTCTTAATTGAACAACAACTCTCAATATGTTTTTACTTAAGGTAATTGGACATGCAATTAGTGCTAATCACTTTGTTTAAACTATAATCTCTGCGGAACGACACTTTTTCTATACTACACTTGACGACCCGTATGCTTACGGAAGCGCACAAAATCCGCGTTAAGTTATATATATATCACTATATAGAAATTAAGATAGAAATCTCATTGTTAATTGCATATTTACTGAAAACTGAACTAAACAACAAACATACATTACTTTTTTAACATTCATATATAAACTCAAATCTATCAAGAAGATTCATATATAAACACAACAACATACATATATGTAAACTTAAACCTTCTCGCAAACCTAGAATGAAAATGCACAAAACTATAATGAACATGCACAAACCTATATTGAAGATTTATATATAAGCTTATTAGTATGTGTGTGTGTGTTATATATATATATATATATATATATATATATATATCACTATATAGAAATTAAGATATAAATCTCATTGTTAATTGCATATTTTCTGAAAACTGAACTAAACAACAAACATACATTACTTTTTTAACATTCATATATAAACTCAAATCTATCATGAAGATTCATATATAAACACAACAACATACATATAAGTAAACTTAAACCTTCTCTAAAACCTATAAATAAAATGCGCAAAACTATAATGAAGATGCACAAATTATAAGCTGAATAACAAACATATAAAAAAAATCAAACCTTGGAAAAATCAGAAACCATAAAAAAAAACAGCTTTAGGGTTTTTTTTGCTAAATCATGTACTAAGATTGAACAACTTCAAAGAGTGAATTTGTGAATCTATACTATAACACTTTGGACACTACAATTAGATGTGCATATCGAATTAAAAAATTTGGATGAGAGATATCTTAGTAAATCTTGTAGTAATCATCCATACTCATCTATGCAAATATAAAGAGCATCATACATGTTCTCCTTAACATATAACTCTAAATCATTATATCTTTAAGAAGAAATGCCAAGAGACAAATAATAACTATTATTAGTATATATATATCACTATATAGACACTAATATAGAAATTTCATAGTTACTTTCATATTTCCTGTAAACTGGACTAAACAACAAACATATATTACTATATGAAGATTCATATATAAACTCAAATCTATAATGAAGATTCATATATCAACCCAACAACAAACATATATGTAAACTTGAACCTTCTCTCAAACTTATAATATAAATGCACAAAACTTCAATGAACATGCACAAACCTATAATGAAGATTCATATATAAGCTGAACAACAAACATATATATAAACTCAAAACACATAAAAATCAGGCATAATCAACAAACAACCTTGATCCAGGGCAGACTTGCAAAGTCAAAGAACAACAGCATTAGATGTTACTTAAAAACATACAAACAGTTGCTTAAACCTAACCAAATAAGCAACCAAACACATACATCAAATAAAAGTTTTGAAATAGTTTCATACACACCAAACATTACAATACTGCATAAAAGAGAGTTCCTGTTATATGCCACACAAAACAACAATGTGACATGATACTTTCCAAAAAGAAACACATAAAAGAGCTAGCTTCATCAAATTCAAGCTGTCACATACTGACCACCCAGATTCTCAACAAACCACTGCAACTCAATATCCACCTTACATCTAGTACAACACCAGGGCTTGCGATTATTCTTAGAATGCATATAACAACATGCATATGGATTAACCTGGAAAATTGGTCCTTCAGCTAAACGACTATGCAGAACTGGAAACCAAGATGATTACTGCATTCTAAGCTCATGAATCCTTCCTTCATTGTACATAGAATTCTACATCTTCATACCAATACCAAATAAATTCAAATTTGGAGGATCAGAACGCGCAACTAAAACCAAACAACAAAGGTATCGCCCAATAATCAACCTATTATACGCTACCCTTAAGATCATATGTTGCCCATACATGAAATCGCCCCCAGCACACAACAGATGAAATAAACCAAGCCGAAATAAAGCAGTTGAATTACCAGCAACAATAGCAACATTCATCAACCTCTAAACAGACACATGATCCTCAGCATTAATCGGAAGGCCAAGACAACGGAGACGAACCAACACCGACCTTTCATTTCCTATACTATTCAGCATTTTGCATGTACATTTGAGATGGACATAAGAAACATAACAGGATCTAGCCAGCTTTTTCATGATTTCAAACAAAACCTCATGTGGGAATTTCGAAAGATCTAACCCACGAAGTGAAACAGGAAACGAAATAGGAAGTGAAACAGGAAGTAAAACTGGAAGTGAAACAGTAGCAACAGTATGGATAAGTTTCCGCCTCTTACCATTGGGACATACCTCATACAAGTCCATCTTGACTGGGAAGGAGGAGACGTTGATATGAAAACGACACTCCAAGCCAACAAAAGAGACAAAAACCACAAAGGTCACATAAGGAAGAAAACGCTTGACAAAACCAAGAAATCACATTGAAAAGTGAGACAAAGCGGCGAATGGAAACTGAAAAGACAGAAGCGAAAAGATTTGCATTAAATGCAAGGCCCACACGCAAGACTAAAAAGCAAAAACAAAACACAAAACACCCACAAACAAAATATGAAACAGAACGTGATATGCGAACGGACAGGCATAAGATAGTCCATCATTAAATAACACTAAAAGTAAACTCCATATATTCCAAACTTGGCCTTAAACAAAAAATATAAATGCAACCTTACACTCGCTAAAAATATAAGACTTGGGAAAAAACCACATCGAAACAGGTTCCCAGTGTGAAAACGCAAGTGGTTTACTACGGGTAACTAATACTTATTATTGATATTGATATCTCTTTATCCTTATCTCTATTCATTCTTCACTCTTATCCCTTGTTTTTTTTAATTTAAAATACTCTCTCCTTCCATCAGACACACATATATCTTCATTCTCAACTCCACTTTCTCTGCATTCACCGCCCCTCCCACCTCAATCTTCAACATTAATATTCATCATCAAATCATTTCTCTCTTCACTACCTCACCTATATCCTTAGCTCATCACCATCGATCTCTCTCCTTCACTCTCTTCTCACTATTCCATTTCAATATTATACTCCTTCTCTGCTTCATCTCCTTCACCATCATCCTCAACCACTCTCTCTTCTCTTTCTCGATTTCACACTCTCTTTGCCCCTCTTCTTACCACACACAATCATCTTCACTCACTATTTTTCCCATCATCTTCTTCACTCTCTCTTCCTTCTCAATTTAAATCTTCATTGATTCTCTCCCTCGCTTTTCTCTCCTTCGACCAGTGACCACCAGCGACGACGGAGACGATGTCCAGCGAAGGAGATCTCTGATCGTTCTTGGAAGACCGATTCAAGCTTAGGTGAACCTTCTCTTTCCTTTCTATCAATCTTTGCTGCGATTTGGGAGATATTTGAGTGGGAGGCCGATTTAAGTTTTAGGTTTTGGGTTTCAAAACTTCAAATTAATTGTTGTAAGAGTAAATACATGTTACACTTTTCTGAGATTGAGAAGAGTTTGGAAATTCTGTTTCCTACCCTGTTTTGGTTCAGTTTGTTATTCAATTTGATTTATATTAGTTTTATTCTTGCTCTATTTCTTTTATGATTTGGGAACTTGATGAGTTAATTTATTTCTCCTCTGCTTACTGTGACAATTGGTTTTCGTATGCTAAAACATAATACTAGATTAATGAAATGAGTTTCTGGTTCTTTCTCTGAACATGGTTGAATCGGTTTAATGACTGTAGAATCTGTTTTGGCCAATTCTCATGTATTTTAGGAATATATATTGTGTGCTTGGGCTGCCATGATATATTCATATTTCTTCTGAAAATTCTGCAAGTTTTAATATTTACAATGATATTTGGATTTTAAAACTGTTATGATTGGGAGTTTAATTTGTACAATTGTTTTGAGGTGTCATAGTGTTCAAAAAGTATTTTAAATTACATACTAGAAAGTAAGTCTAAACTGGAAGTTATGGTTCATAAGAATAAAAGTGGTTAAGGAGATTTATATTGCTCCATTCTTTTTATTTAAAAGCAAGACATGATGTTTTTAATGATGACTTGAGATTGAATGTTGTTTTGGATTTTATCCGTTCACAGCTAAGAACTTTATTATAAGCACAGCTAGGTACACATTTACAATGTCAAAAGTTTTAAGTTATGTACTTACATGGTATGATATAAAAACTGATTTGTGTATGTGTGTTTTTGGCTGGGAAATATCCTTAAAATGAAGAAATGTGTTATTCTCTTTTCTCTTACGTGGCTGAATGAAATGTAATTATCCTAGTCTCTCTGTATATAGAATGTTGTTGTAAAGTTAAATTTGAAAGTGTCGGGTTTTATTACTTATCTTGTTCTTTGCTGAACTTTGAAGTATTGATATGTTAATTGAATTGGAGTTGTTTGGATATGCAAATGCATTGTTATTTGATGAATTGTGATAGGTACTTGTTACAGATTCTTGGAATTAGTCAAAAGGATAAAATGTTTGATTGATAAATGTAGGATCAAAATGATTTAGTAGATAACAGATTTAGGAAGGGTTGGGTAGTTTATAGGCACGTGAGAGATGTTAAAGTGTTAAGAATTTGAAATGACATTGATTTATCATTCATGTATTATTAAAATATAGGAGTGGATGTGATGTGGATTCTTGTGGCATCAACAGGGAAAAGAATGAGATGATGAGTAATTGTTGGAGGGCAGGTAGTAGTTTCGTTTATTATGATGTATGAGAATTGCATGAAGCATGTTTTAAAATCACACATACCTCCGGGCCGAAAGGTCGCTCTAATCCTGACAGAATCATTCAGTGTATCGGAGTTTTCCATGAGTAGAGGTTCGCTACTTCTAGTTTATTTGATATAACTAAAAAGTTATATTCAGGAGGTTGAGCCTCACATGCCACACAATCAGGAAAATAAATTTACATTGTTATGCGAGCAGCGGGGTTAAGGTAATCTAAATCACATTTTTTTATCAATTGTTATGCATGATGATAAATGATAACTGCTATTGGGATTCTTTGAATCTCACTGTTTTTCAAACAAAACTTTTACAGATAGGCAGAGAGAAGATAGTTGAGAATAAGAAGGATGCTCGATAGGCCCGATGAACCTAAGAGAGATAAAATTTCAGGTTGTATTATTTTTATTCTATACAAGCGCCTAGCTTGTGATGAATATAGAGAAAAGCTATCACCTGAGATAGCCAAATTATACTTAGACCAAATTGTAATAGTTAGATTTATATGACAGATTTGTAGTTACATTAGATTGTTCAAATGTTGAGTTAGCTATTTAATGAATTTATAAACCGCTACGGATTTCCAAGAACAACTATATTTTTTAAAGTTGTTTAGAAGCCCAAGTTTACGCAGGAAAATATTTTATGCAGGTTTCATAGAGAAATGTTTTAATTCGTTCGTATTTTTGGGCTTCTAACATTATAAATTGGTTATAAATTATTAAATTACTATAAATATAGTAGGAAAAAGCTAGGATGTTACAACATGCACAACATAAATTCAGTTCATAACCCCAATAAATAACATATAAATATGAAGTATACAATCAAATATTATAAATATACTCCTAGAATCCTAGAAAAGTATAAATGTAATATAAGAAAGAGGGATTAGAACTAAAACTCCTCTAATGAAGCTTAAAGTTCTTCCATTTGCTCCTGTCATTAAGAATAGAGGAATTAGTTGCTGCTAATGGAGGAAAAGTTTAACAAATCACTTTTTTCAGATTAGAGATAATAAAGAATTAATTAAGGTTCAAGTATGTTTAGTAAATTAAAAATCATTGTAAAAAAAAATGAGGATAAATATATTTATAATAAATTAATGTGTTTATTTTATCTAGAAATTTAAAGAAAATGTTTCAGAAGTGCTGTTTTTTTTAGATTAGAAATTCTATGAAAAATAATTTGTAGCTTAGATAAGACTATGGTGATGGAAACATTATAATTGACTAAGTGAATTTACTTTTATGGAGTTAACTTTGACACATAATTGAATTATTTGAGGAGTAAATAAAGGTTAAGAGTTAGGGCGAATTGGTAATTATTGTCATCAATATGTTTATTTAAGTTTCTCTTCTTCTTCCACCGTATTCATCATCATCAAACACTCCTCCCATGGGTCTAGAATCTTCCACCTCTTCTCACACTCTGTCCTCTCCCGGCGCTGCCCCACGCCGCCACGGAGCCGCCACCGTCGACGGTGATGAGTGAAGCCGCCGTGGTTCACTCCATCTCCCTTCCGTGTCTTTCTTTCCTCCTCCCTTGTGTGTGTGTGTGCTGTCAAAGAAAGGAGAGCACGAGTTCTCCGGCGATTTGGGGCTTCTCCGGCGAATCTCCGGCTCCATATAGTGTGTGTAAGCTCCTTTAAATTTTCCCTCTATATTATGCTTGATTTCTAGGGTTTTCATTGTGAAAGTTGGGGGCTTTTGGTGTAAATCGATTCCTATGTCTTTTGAGCTTGATTTTGCTGTTTTAAAACCAAATTAGGTTGGTTTCTAACTAGTCTATGGATTAGAATTACTTGAATTGGGGTTAGAATGAAGCTTGGTCAAATTAAAGTGCTAGAAAACTAGGGTTTAATGGGATTTTCGAAAATCCAGCAAGCTTTCTAGGAATTGATGATCCTAATTTGTTAAATTAAGTTATATGATGATGAATATTGATTTACATTAGCTATTGACAATCCTACTTGAGAGTTTACTTGCTTAAAGTTGATTTACGTTCAAGAGCAATAATTAAATCCTTTAAACATGATCTTTTAAATATGATTTATGGTTGTTATATAGTAAGAGAAGTTCAAATATAATTCTTTTAGGTTTTAATGGGTTAGATTTCAGTTTTTGATTAAATTGTATTGACTTGTTGCATAGTTTTGGGCGGAGACCAACACCATTTAAGGTGATTCAGAATATTAAAGGTTACGGGCAAATTTATATGAGTAAAATATAGGTTTTTGAGTTAAGTTTGTGGTTTAACTTAACCCCAAATGAGTTAATTATATATTGGTGAATCACTAGGACTAAGGTGCAGAAGGATGAATAAATTATGCTTAATTGTTTTAATAGGCTCGTTGGTGTTTACTAATGGCCCTAAATGGTTCAATTGGTTGAGGTAATTGTGGAATTGCTTTAGAATGGTTAGAGCTAGGAAATCAAAGTGGATTTTGGTTTTGAGATATGATATGAAGGCATTTAGTTATACTTGAATGTTATTGAATGAGATTTTTGTGGAATGAAATTTATGTTTTGTGGGGTAACATTGACTATAAATCAGTTGTTTGCTTGTATGTCAAAGCTCTAGGTGGTTTGATATTGTTATGGAATTCTTGTTTATTTCCAGTTGTTAATAGATTCATTTTGTGTTATGATGTTGGCATTGAAAGGGATATAAAAATGATGTAATTCAGATTTGGGAAGGATAAGAATGCTTCAAAACATTTAAAGTCTTACGGATGATGGGATTTGATATCTGATTTCAAATTGATTTATTTATTACTATAGAAACGTTTATTTTTGAGGAACTAGACACAAAGCGCTTGTTTCGTAGCTTTGCTACGCTTGATTCGTGACTTCGTGTCACGCTTGTTTCGTGGTTTTACCACGCTTGAAAAGTTTTCGTAGTCTTGAGCTACGCTTGATCTGTTTTCGTAGTTTCAAGCTACGCTTGAACTGTTTTCGTAGACTCGAGTTACACTTGAACTGTTTTCGTAGACTCGAGTTACGCTTGAACTGTTTTCGTAGTCTCCAACCACGCTTGAACTGTTTTCGTAGTCTCCAGCCACGCTTGAACTGTTTTCGTAGTCTGGAGCTACGCTTGACTTGTTTTCGTAATCTCGAGCTACGCTTGTTTCGTGACTTCATGTCACGCTTGTTTCGTGGCTTTGCCACGCTTGTTTCGTGACTTCGTGTCACGCTTGTTTCGTGGTTTTACCACGCTTAATTATTTACCCTCGTGTGACTGTGTGTCCACGCTTGATTCGTAGTCTCGAACTACACTGGTTTTTCGTGGCCTTCGGGATGCGCTTGACTTGTAGCTTTCGAGCTGCGCTTGTTATTCGCTGCGTGTCAGTTCCTCTTTAGAAAACAAGTTTTTCATAATAATGAATTTTTCATACTTATTTTGTTATATATGAAAGGAATTATTTTGAATGTTATGCTACTTTTTGCCCTTTTGGGTTTCTATACTTCTCAATTACAAGTATGATGATAATAAACTGAAGTTTCTATATTCTAATCTTTGTTTATTGTATTTTTGGCCAAATTTATATTATCTATTTATTTTCTTATCTTTAATGGATTTAAATAAAAAAAAAGGCATGTAATGAGATTGCACATATTTATACATTACTTTGTATTTCAAATTGAAGAATGTGGAACTACACTTCGTGCTTTATGACAATGGAAGTTAAATGTGACTAGGTATTGTAGATAATAGTTACTTAGGTAGTCATTTATTTGATGTAATTACCTTTATATGCATTGAGGTGAAAATGATATAGCCAAATGCTTGAAATGTTAAATGTTTGGTAATACTTTGTATAAAGAAATTTATGTTTAATATGTCCATAATAAACTTTAAAGGGCTTACGAAGTTAAGATAGCTTAAACTTCGTGCCGGTCACGCGATAGAACTTCAGGGCGTGACAAAAAGCCCACAGGTACCAACATCGGTAATGGGTACTTTTGTCTCTCTTTTGAAATGTTATGGTTACTTTTGCTTCAAAAATTCACATGGGTATTTTTGCACTTTGGTCATACTCACATAGCCCTTTGATTTATTAAAACCAAAATTGCCCTTAGATATATTGGCTGGGGTTGTTCTACCTTAACTAGTACTCTCAATTTTGAGCCCTGGGTATGCAATCGCGATAATTATTTAATGGTAATGAGGTTCTCCCATTGTGGGTTTATGTTCCCGCTAATCGGATTAGTCGGATGTTAATATTGTCGAATACCAATGAATAAATCCAAAAAAAAACCAAAATTGCACTCACCCCAAACTTAAATTGGATAGTGTTTTCATTCTCACAAGGGAAAACTAAGGGTCTTTCCCCAAGAACCAAGATTTTTCACAAAAGGAATAAGTCTCTTGAGAGGCACAAAATTGTGAAGCTATCAATGACAAGGAAAGCGGCTAAATAAGCCACAAAATTTATACTCTAATATGGGCAATCTTAATTGACTGAACTTTTGGAATTGGCTCTCCCTTTTATGCTTATGATCACCATATTTTCTTGTACATTATTTCACCAAAATTACAAAATGAGTTTCTTTCTTAGACTTTTAAACATTACAACTTGTAAATTGTAATAAACTTGTAAATTAGAATGTGAAAACACCCATACATACACAAATTGTGTGTGCATTGATTATTCAATAGTCAGGATAAGACTTTTAAGTCTTATGACGCGTTCAAATGCTAAACGCCTGAATATCTACTTGAATATTTCTCGATACATAGAGGTGAATGATTTGACTTGAGAGTTGAGATGGAGGTTTAAAATCCTCTATTTGTATTTGTCATGCAACCAATCAAGATATTAAAATATTAAAAATTGAAAGAAGATTATACAATATTAATGTGAGCACATATAATATTTAACGAGCTCGTTGAATATTATATGTTAGGAACTAGTGAGGTAAATAATGGCTTATTTAGTACGTTTTCAAACCTTGAGGGTCAAAACTAAAGTAAGTCCTGTTTAAGTTGGTCATATGATACACTACGAATAAAGACTTGAAGTTAATAACTTTATTCTCTTCTAAATGCTTGTGCAATTCTAAAAGCCTCATTTTCTAAATATAAGAATTGGTTGTATTTATCTTTCAATTTTGTCCTAAATATACGGTACTCTTCATTTTTTATCATTTTTTTTCATTCTATTCATATAATCTTGTCTTACTTGTGTGTGTATGTATATAACACTAATGATATACATATCAGGTAACATATTACATAAGTAATTTATTTAGCTTTTTATTAAATACTCTCAAATTAGTCAATTGTCCCTTATATTAAGGACAAAGGTAATATTTCAATTAATAGAATATGCATGCTAAGCAAAGTAATGTTTTTAATTAAAAATACATAATTATATAGAGGATTACAAGACTGACCCAACATACTTCTACATTAGTATAATGGAAGTCCCAAATTAATACGCTCATGCAATATTTTGGCGTGTAATTATAATTATATAAGAAATGTATAATTTTAATATACTCAAAGCTTTAATCCATCACTTTTAACAAATCACCTAACTTAAAAGTGTTCAGCAGAAAAAGATCTTTCAAGCACCGATTCTTAGATGTATTTTACCATTGACATGGAAACTGCTTGTGCATATCTTAGGTTTACCTCTACCAGCTGCAAATGGATGTAAGAAATTCCTTGTTTGAAAACTGTGTTCATTTAGTTTGAACTAAGAATATATAGCTTGGAATGATTTCTCCCCCTGTAATTCACCAGCACCTCTCATTTATTGATAAAATTAAGACCGTTGAATTAAGTTAACTAAATTTCAAAATTATTATGTATCAATTATTAAAAAAAATAAATCTAGAATCTATAAATTGGAATTCACCTTGTGATGAGACATATAATAAAGCAGTCAAAGCATTAGCTATGGAGAGCCCAATGGGTGTAATAGCATCTCAGAACCGTATTATCATATTGCTTCTTTTCATAGCCTTCGTTCTTCTTCTCATAGTGACCGCAGGTTTGTTGAATTTATTCAATATAATATTTTTATTACAATTATTCAATATAATATTTCCATACGTGAAACAATATACGCACACATAAAAATAATATAATATATATTCTGGCTAAGAACACGCAAGTTCACGATAAATGAGCATCTGTATTTTCATCTTATGTTTTTTTTTTTTTTTGCGTTCAGATCCAAGATTTTATCTTTATGTTGAATCTCTTTTTTTCCCTTGTTGTTTACTTACACAGAAAACGCAACACATAAAGCAAAATTGTCAAATACTGTGTTAGGATGCGTTGGCAATCATGTAACAGAGATTGGCAAGAGGATCAGGAAACTGGGTGCCTTGCCAAGTCCACCGCCTCCACCAGCGGGATCCATTCCATTGGGTCCGGCAGCCATATGAACAAATAAGAGGACATGTGTTTATTTATGTTCTTTATAAAGATAAATTAATATGTGTGTATCTCTATTTCTAGCTAGTCTGGAGATGCATCATATAAAAAGGATAACTAAATTGCAATAATAAACTATTTTGTAACTAGCTTGCACGCGAGGGTAGTTCAGAATAGCTAATAATAAAGTTTTCTGATCAATAAAAGAATAGCCAATAAAGGTCATACTTTTAAGTTATTTAATGTATAATAATGTTAAAAATTAAATGTATATCACTTAGATCCTACCTTTTTTTTCATGCGTGTGCATGTTAAACACACACACACACACATTGTTTTTATCATTCTCTTGCAGTGTTGTTTTTAAATTAAAAATGCAGCATTATAGAGAGGATTACAGTACTGACCCAATATACTTCTATATTCGTATAATAGAAGTCCCAAATTAATATGCGCATGCAATATTTTGGTGAGTAATTATAAAAAATGTATAATTTTAATATACTCAAAGCTTTAATCCATCACTTTAACAAATCACCTAACTTAAAAGAGACCATTGAAAATTATAACAATAATGGTGAACAAATTTACAAGCGGTTTCTAATCAAGGGTATAAAAGGGGATACAAACACTCAAACTCAAGCCCTACTCCAACAATCCACAGTTATAGGGCTGAAATTACAAGACCTGAAGCTTATATGGGGAAGTTTCAACTGTAGAGAGTCAATTATATTTTTTTTCCATAGTCAACTATAAAAGTTTCTTCTGTATACGTTACACATAAATTTAGATCAATATTAAGTCTTTTTAAACAGCAATATATGAATTCAGTTCAAAAACAGCAATATAAACACTTCATATTTTTTACTATGTGTCGACGTCACAATACTCAATCAAACATTTCACGTGATTTATAATTAGGAGCAGAGGGAATATGTGTTCCTTCGAATTAATGTAATAATCAATATAATAAATATAAAAGTTATTGTGAGTTTTTGGAAGACGCCGTTACTATTTTTTATATATAAATTTATATTTTATGCTAATTCCTTCCTTTTACTAGTTTGTTCTTTGGAAAAAAATTGAATTGTTTGTTCTCTTATTATAAGAGTCTACATATGTTGGTTAAAATATTGGGATAAAAATACTCGTGTAATTGGCTAAGGATGAAAAAAATACCCATGTAAATCTTTTTGAAGCAGAACTACCCATGAAATTTCAAAAGTGGAGAAAAAGTGTTCATCCCGCGAGATATGTATAATTTCAAATATATATACTCCCTATGGTCCTAAATATATGACCTAATTGACTTTTTTGAAAAATCCTAAAAAAAGGCAAAATAAGTTAATTATAAATTGATTTACCTAATTTTTTCCCTTAAACTAGTTTATTTTACTTATAAACTAATGGATAATCAAAAAATATATTGAATATGTCATGATTTAATTTACTATTTTGCAACCTTAACATCTCCAAAAAAAAGTCATCTAGGTCCTATATTTAGGACCGGAGGTAGTATATATATATCAAATATTTTTAAATAAGTATAATTTTTTACATAAATCTCAACAATTATCACTTTTTTTAGAGTTGGCTTTCTTCTTTATTTTCACAAATTGTGAATTTTTAAACACTAACATGTTTTTTTACCATAACATAAATATTCTTTAATCTTTTTATTTCAATTTATTTAATATTATAAGAATTTCTTCACCCGGTATGAAAGAAGTTAGGTGATCAAATTCTTTTTTTTTTCATATATATATATGTGTGTGTGTGGGTGTCTATATATATATATATATATATATATATATGAAGGGGTTAAAAGATAAGATGTATTTTGGAAGGGTCGGGGGTTTATTTTCATAAAAATTAAAATATTACATGTGATAAAATTGAATTTTTTTCTTAAATTTTTCATTAACAGCATTCTCAAATAATCCATCATAAGTGGATATTTAGGGGGCAATATTTATAAGCGTTATAGTAGATATATATTAGGGTGTTGGGGGTTCTAAGAAGTTATATTTTGGAAAGGGAACTTATTTTCATAGTAGTTGAAATAATATGTGTAATATAAATTATTTTTTCCAAAAATTCTTTAGCAGTATTCATAAATACTTCATTATTCATGAGGACTTAGGGGATAATATTTTAAGTGTTATAAGAAGATATATTTTGGGATGGAGCTTCTGAGAAGACATATTTTGAAAGGGTGACATGTTTAATTTTATAATAATTGAAATGTTACATATAATATGAATTAATTTTTTCATTAGCAGTATTCTCAAATAATGCATCATGAATGGATATTTATGGGGAAATATTTTTAAGTATTATAAGTAGATATATTTTAGGGGTTCTAAGAAGATATATTTTAATTTGAAATTTGACATCAGGGGACCTATTTTCATGGTAGTTAAAATGTTACGTGTAATATTAATTATTTTCTTTCAACGATTTTGTCATTAGAAGTAATCATAAATACTACATCATATATGGGATTTAGGAGACAATATTTTTTGGAGCGGGGAAACTGAGAAGATTTATTTTGGAAGGGTTTAGGGTTAATTTCTTTAGTAGTTGAAATATTTCATGTAATATAAATTAACTTTTTTCCTAATTTTTTTTCATTAGTAGTAATCCTTAATATATAGTGCATCATGATTGGGGATTTGAGGGACTATATGGTGGTTTACGTTTTGTTAATTGGGCTTGCGCCATTTTATTGAATTCATTGGATGAATTCATTAAACTGACAATTAAGTTCCACTAAAAACAATTAAGTAAGTATTAATTTGACCATCAAACAATAAATGATTATCTCAATATGGTGGCGGGGGATGCGGGAAAGAGGGAGACTTCTTTTTTTTGAACAAGAAGCATGAATGATTTTATTAAAGTAAAAAATTAGAATACAAAATAGTTTGTAAAAAAAATTCAATTGATAATACATAGAAAACCTAAAAAGGTAAACATGGATAGGAGTGAGCCGATGCCGTCACAAAAATCCTACCATCTTCTTCATCTTTCCTTCATGAGAATTTGTGGGTAGAAAAGAACCGTCACCAGTAGAAAAATCATTGAGTAGTGGTTGTTCAGAGAACCATCCCAAAGGATCCACACCTCTTATCGGCAATAAGCCAATCAAATTGTTTTCAAAGAAGCTTCATGAGTAGATCTCACAGAAACAAACGTACCCACAAAACTAATACATAAGATGAAGATTGAGTAGAATAAATTTCTCTTATCGTCAAAACTCCTAGACCAATTTATTTGAAAATGAAAGAAACATAACAATAGAACAATAAAAGTGAAGGACGTCTCCTTCCCCGGCACGCACCGGGGAAGGAGACACCGATGAAAAAACTCTTACGACGACGAGAAAAGATATCCTACCACCACCCAAAAATTTGAGAGGAATGGGAAAAAGGATAGAGCCAACTCAAGAGAGCCGGCCCTAAAAGGGAGACTTCTTTGATGAACAGATGTGGAACTCACAACTGTTTTTGTAAAAATAAGGGGTGGGAAAGACTTTTTACAATCGGATTATATATATTGGTCCTAGTTAGTTTTCATGCAATGTGGCGGTCAAAATGATGTCCACATGTAGCGGTCAAAGTGATATGGTAGCAAAAATATGATGGTAATAGTGGGTAATGGACGTTGTTGGCAATGTGACGTTTTTTTTGTTCATTGACCAAATTATGATCGTTTGTTGTTCGTTAGCCAGATTAATACTTTATTTGTTGACCAAAATGATTATTAACCCTTTTAATATTATACTCCAACGCAAGGTACTTCCAAGCAGCTTCTACTACTTGGTCCATTATCTAACTCAAATTTCATATTCGTTTGTAACTTAATTGTACCCACAAATCACTTCACTAATAATTATAAGATCGATGAAGAACAAGGAAAATGGCAATATAATTGCGTTTGATGAATTGAAATAGATGTTTAATGTGTGGTTAACTGACACCATGTCTTAGCATTTATATGGCTTCACCATAGATAAGGAACTATTAAAAATGTTATTTTCATTTGTTTGCTGATCCCAATGGATTGACTTGACCTGAGAGTTATGACTCATGAAGTAAATGGTGGCATTTATACTACGTTATTGAGGGTCAAGACTATGGTCAGTCTTGGTTAAGTTGATCAAATGTTACGCTAATATATATAGACTTCAAGTTAATTATATTGTAATAATGTTTGTGTGAAATCTTAATATTTCAGCTTATAATAATACGCTAAGAAAACGACATTTAATTTATTTTATCAAAAGCCAACATTACTTAGACTACTATTGTTAAATGTTGTTATATACATCTCTCGATCGGAGTTAATTTTGTTTCACGTTAGTAATCGTATATATAAAAGGTCCAATCATACATTTACGCATGCAAATTTATATTAATGATATAAGAGAAATACATGAGGTAGATTTGATATGTTCAAAGATTTAATTCATCACCTCAAACAAATATCCGAAATAAAAGAATAAACACCAGAGAAAAGGTTTTTCCTTATGACTTAAATTATATACTCCCCCGGTCCTTATATAAGAGCCCAAAATTTGAATGATTTTGGTCCCTAATATAAGAGTTCATCTCACATTCTCTCCTCATTTAATGCGTTTTTTTCCTACTTTACCCAAACTCTCTTTCATATTTATTAATGCTTATATATCTCTCTCTTTAAAAGTATCATAATAAATATGGGCAATATTGGAAAAGAAGCATTAACTCCAGACACCCAACTAACATTCACGTGTTTTGTTAATAAGATTTTTTGTGGCTAGCTCTTATATTAGGGAACGGAGTATTTAGTTCACCATTATCAATATAGAATTTCCATGTGTAAAATAAAATCTTAGACTTGAATTTCCGTGGGCCGGGCATAGAGGTTGATCCAGTAAAATCCATGTTAACATCAAGTGTAACATTCTGTTACTAATTACTTAATTAACCAATGATATCCATTTTAGATCTAATAACCTCTTTACTAACTATGATAGAAAAAGGATTTCCATAATATCAATGTCCTATCATAGTTAGGAAAGGAATTTCCTAATGATTAAATATTATCCATGATAGAAAAGAATTTCCTGATACAACCTGAACACTATCATGGATAATTAATAACTAATCATGTTAGAAAAGATTTGCCTAACATGGTTATTAAACAAAACTAATTGATATTAAACAATAAATAAATATATATACATGCGGAAGCAGATGCAGGCCTATACAAATTGGCAATATACAATTCTAAATAAACTATATCATCTCCACTACCTAATTTCCCTTTCCTTAAGCTTGCGTCTGTGCATGAATACCTGCAAAATTGTGAGTAATCGTGGAATGAGACAATTTGTCCCAGTAATCACCGCTTAACTCACTATAACAGTGAGATGTGCGGTAGTGAGGGCGTCTAAAGGGTACCACATTTTAAAATCAGTAATATATACATATATCTGTCAAGTCTTCTTCCATTCATCACTCAAGTCCCTCTGTCACATCCAAATCAACTCAGATTCACCATCTCTACTTTCCACATATCAATCAAATCCCTCAGTCAATTCCACAATATCTAAATATCATCTCCCCAGTCTCCAATCTAATGATACTACCACCGCAACTCTCACACTCACCTATAGATGCATTCTGCCATCACGGGGCATTCAAGCATCTAATCTTCACTATATGATTTGACACTGTTTCCCTCTCCATAATGAGGGGACAATTTCCCTCTCTGGCAATATAAAGAGAGGGAACCCCAATTCTGTTTCCATTACAGAACGGGAACGGTTGGGCTCTCCAATGCCAAACAACCGTAGGTCACTTTCTCTCAATAAGTTGACCTATGATTCCCGGTCTAATCAATCCGAAAAGGATCATTAGTACAAATAACTGTCGATCGGCCAATCGACAGTTATCACCGCGCGATGGTACATAAATAAATCAGTGTCATGCAATGCTCACAATATCCCTATCAATATCACTTCCACAATATTCAATATCTCAATCACAATTTCCATCAATATCTCAATTTCATTCAATATCTCCATCACAACAATTCAACTCCTTCCGTTGATCTAACTATCACTATCCCTGACAATGTACTATACAAGTCTCTCTCAGCACTATCTGAACACTATACCTATACTCATTTACACCATTCAAGGTCAGTAACCACCACCAATCAGCATAATATATATATATATATATATATATATATATATATATATATATATATATATATATATATATATAATGAATCAAATTCCTTTATACGAAAATATTCGCGTTTGAAAGGCACTCGATAGCCTATTTTGTATAAAAATAGCTTTTTAAAGATAATGTATATCTATAGAGGGTGAGAAAGGATTTTGAAAATCCCAGTTAACATCACCCTCAATGTTATAGTAAGGTTAAGTGTGATTACCTGTCGCCCTTTAGTACTTTGTTGCTCTTCCTTACCATTTCCTCGTAGATTTTCTTCAAATACCATCACCATGATATACTCCTATAATGTAGGATACAGAATGAAAAATCAATATCATTCCCACATTATAATACTTTAGCGTCTCTCTCTCTCGTATTCTATAGTACTACCCATTTTCCCATCTATATACAGTTTCTTAATCCTCTGGTTAAACTTTTAACTTGGTCTTTTATGATTCTCATTAAATGTTGACCATTAAATAAGTTTAAGCATCACCAAGAACTAAAATCCAACAACATACGTCCTAAATCAACATAGTTCAAGAATAAGGCAATCACAAGAAAGCAAGTTCAACAAGCAATATTCTTCATCCCATGTTAAAACTTCAAAACAATAGATCAGCCCCTTAAAGTAGCATTCTAGATTAAGGATATCAAAATCAGCAAAACATGTTAACCAACTAAACAATACATACAAATAAAACTCTTTACAAATTTCAATCCTTGGGAACATCAAAAATCCTGATTCACACACATATTAATCCCATATGCAATTGTAACTTCCTCCATTCTTCCCAAAAATTAATTGGCCAAAACAATAATGATTGCAGAAAGCATGTATTTACACCTCCCATACACCATTACAAACACCTTTCAACTAGTGCATAAACTAAAAATCATTGTAACCCAGCATACTCAAGCATTCATTCATTATCCTTTATGAACCAACCATCCAGCAAAATCAAACATAAACAAGGAAGAAAAAGAAGAAATAAACTTAACAGAACACCCAACTCCTAAAATACTATATATATATATATATATATATATATATATATATATATATATATATATCCAACAAATCCTTCATTTTACTTCCTTACCCAAATACACATAGAGGGAAAAGAAAAAGAACAACGACCCTAAATCCAAAGTATACACTGAGCATTCAAGAACATACAACCATCAGTTATGCCCGATAATCCTTTCTTCCTTTTTAAGACAAGCAAAGCCAAACCATGGACAAAAACAAAGGAGAAGGGAAAAATAATCTATGAAAATTCCAAATCACTCCAGAATCCATATGTAGCTTGAAAGTAAGTTTAATCTTTCCACATATACACATTTATTCAAAACTCCAAGTGTCGAATCTAGAAATCTTTAACAAATCCATAATGAAATACCAATATCATTCGGCCAACACAATGAAGGGCAAAAATTCACAAAACAAGTCACTATTAAAATTTATTATTATAAAACCATATGCTAATATCATTGGACATCCTGTCTCCTTTATTGTACTAAGCCGATTTAATACAGAGAAAGGAATGGAAGGCAAGGGATCAATAAACCCAAACAAAGCAAACAACAAGACTAGATTACAAGTTCACCAAGCATATATGTTAATCAGTTTGAAACTTCAAGGCACAGCAACTCTCAAACTCGTTAGATTCTTCACTATGAAATTTAGGGTTTTGCACAATAATTATAAATCTTCAGTAAATGCTCAAATCCTCAAGTCAGTGTTCAAATATTCCAATAAACACCAAGAATAAAGTTCAGACATCCTATGAATTGATCATTGAACTCTAAAACCCGACTTGAAACCCACTCAAATACTTCCCAAGCACTGAAATCAGGTATAGCAGAAAAGAGAAGCTCACCTAAACCTGTTTTTGACCTCCCAACAAATCTTGTTGGAGCTTCGCTGAAGTTGGAACCCCGGGCTTAAAGGAACAGATGGAGACTCGCGTTTTGGGGAAAAGAAAGAAGAGAAAGTGAGGAACTCAACATTAAAACAAGCATAGCTTGAAAGCATAAGAAGGCCAAAGCTTTTACCATTGGTTCACGCAGCCATACGCCAGAAAAACTCGCCGGAAACTAAGAACACTATGGGGGCCGAAATGGAAGGAGATGAGAATAAAATGAAGTGGTGGAACTCGAGAGAAAGGGGTTGGAGGGGCGACGGCCTTAGGAAGGAGGGAGGCCGCCACCACCGAAACTCGTCGCCGCCGGAGGAGATCGCCGGATTCAGAGGATGGTGGCCGAAATGGAAGGGTTTGGGGAAAGAGAGGGCCGATGGTTTTGGAGTGTTTGTGAGGGGGGGGGGCGTGTTTGGTGCTATAAGAGAGGAGAAAGACTTTGTTTGGTTTGAGGAATTGTTAGGTTTTTAGGGCACTATACCCAATTGCCTCTTTATCTTATACTTATTTACTTCTTCCATTTTAAATTCCTATTTTTCAACATACTATAAAAATACTCCTTCCACCAACATATTTATTTTTCTTCAATCACTAATTTAAATTTTCTAATTATTGCTCTTTTGATTTCTACATAAAAGTAGGATTTAATTTCCTTAAGATGAATTTATTCTCCCAAAATACTTGAATTTGCAAGAACTTTACTTGCAAGCATCCTAAAATCATAATAAATTTCCAAAATTAAATCTTAAACTACCAATAATTCTTAATTAAATTTTTGGGATGTTACATCAAGTTTTCTTCTTCCAAGTTTAACTCATTTATTTACTTTTAAGGTTCCTTTCATATGTATATCATCTCCATTGGTTATTGGTCAAAAAAAATCTCCATTGGTTAGGGGCCGCTTCACTATGCAGTTTATTCATTTCCTCTACATTTATATTTCTTTAATTGGATTTTCTTTTAACGGTTGAGATCTATTACAATTGAAAATTTTTATTTTTATTTATTGTTGATTATGTGTAATATTTTCATTTATTTCATTGATTTTTTTTAATATGATTGATTAAATTGAAGCTTTAATTTTGGAATGTGAGAAATTCCTTGTTTGAAAAGTATGTGCACTTCAGTCCAAAAAAAAAGTATGTGCACATTTGGTTTGAATTTATAAATTGGAATGATTTCTCCCAGTGTAATTTCATCCCCAGCCTCTCTCGCTCTACTCTCATTGATAAAATTTAGACCACTGAATTAAATTTAGAAAATTCAAAGCTATAAAATACTTAATCAATCAATAAATAAATCTATACTCGATCTATAAATTGGAATTCACCTAGTGAGAGCCATGCATATAATAAAATAGTTGGCCTGGTTTTGTGGATTGTGGAGATCAGAGGCGAATGGGTATAATAGCGTCTCTGAAAGGATGTCGTATATTGCTTCTATTCATAGCTTACGTTCTTCTCATACAATCCACTCAAGTTACAGCAGGTTTGTGTTAAATTTATTCAATATTATATGACCATATATACATAAAACAACACCCACAACTCAAGTTAGGAACATGCAAGTGCAAGATTAATGGGTATCTATATATTCATCTTATGTTTTTTCTGTGTTTCAGATCTTGGGGATCTCCTTCTTCAGTTTAACTATTTTAGTATTAGATTTAATTCTTCAATTCCGATTTTTTGTTATATTTATGCCATTTCCTTGAAATTAAGTACTTTGTAACACTTCTAAAACTATAATATCATTTTATTGACTACTTATATTTAAGAAAAAGATCGAATATAATGTCTTTTTGTTGAATTCTAATTGTTTTTCCTTCTTGTTTACTCTCACACAGAAAATGCAACAAAGAAAGTAAAGCTTTCAAATATTGTGTTTGGGAGTGTTGGCAACCATTTCTTAGAGATGAGCAAGAGGTTCAGGAATCTGGGTCCCTTGCCAGGTCCACCGCCCCCGCCGGCGGAATCTATTCCAATAGGTCCGTCAGCCATGTGAACAAATTAAATAAGAAACCATATATAATGTACGTGTTTATTTTACATTACGTTCTTTAAAAAAAATTAATGATTGATTGTATAGTATTTAATTTCTAGTCAGTATGGAGGTGCATCATATGAGAAAGGATTACTCAATTTCAATGATATAAACTATTTTTTTGTAATTAAATTGTAGGAGGTTTAAAAATATTTAATAAAGCTCACATCTATATATATATATATATATAATGTAATGCAGAACATTATTAGATGTAAATCACTCATATCCTACCCTTACTGTTCATGCGTGTGCTAATATTATATTATAATCATTCTTTTGTAGTGATTGTCATATGAGTTGTTATTACAAATGAAGTTGAAAGTTCGAAACATTCTCAATACTTAAAAGACCATTATAATAATAATAATGTTGGACAGATTTAAAAATAATTATAAAGAATTTATAGGATAGATTTGATATGTTCAAAGCTTTGAATTCATAACTTTGAACAAATTAGAAAATTAAAATAAGAAATTATCACCAGGAAAAAGGGGCTTCTTGTGGTTATTTTAATCTTAAATTAATTTCAGTAGTATCGATATAGAATTTCCATGCGCATTTATATTTAGGTCTTCATATCTTGGATAATTAGTTTTTGCAAACAAAAAAACATGCTAGATTAAAATAATTTCCTTGGGCATAGAGATTAATTTGTTGAAAACAATGGCAACAATTTTTCTTTTTATAATTATTTTATGGTTAGAATTTTAGAAGAGGGGGTTGATTTCATTACTATCTAATGACATGACTCCTGTGCATATATATAATCCTTTATATTTTAGAGCATAACAAACAAGTCATTTCTTTTAATTTGTTTATGAAGGCAAATTTCATCCAGGTTTACTTAGCTTTAGAAATATCTCTCCAAATGAAAGGTACTTACCGAAAAGAATTGATCACCTGATGTGGTCGAATATTTGACACTTTCACCAGCTTAACCCACAAATTTAATATGGGTTCAACAATTTATGTTGTTTCCAACTCTAATTCATTCTTTCACTTAATTGTATACCCTTTGTATGTCACCCTCGTATGTGTGTCACTTGCAAATAATAATACTCCCTCCGATCCTAAATATAAGACCTAGTTTACTTTTTTGAAAAATCCTAAAAAGACAAAATATAAGTCAATTATAAATTGATTTACCTAATTTTTTCCCTTAAACTAGTTTATTTAACCTATAACCTAATGAATAATCTAAAAATATATCAAATATGTCATAATTTAATAACATATTTTGTAACCTTAACATCCCCAAAAAAAGTCAATTAGGTCTTATATTTAGGACCGGAGGGAGTATGATAAATTCCTTATTTGAAAATGTATGCGCATCATAATTAGAACTATTGATAAAGAAATCAATGAATCAAAACCATATATAAAATAGGAAGTCATAGAAGCAAGGCATATATCTAAACAAGACACCAATTAAATACAAGAGGAGAGTGGATGGGTGTGTCTTCTCAGAAGCGTTTTCTGATAATACTTCTAATATTCATAGTTTCCATCTATCTTCTACTCATCCAAGCCTCGAACTTTATTGCAGGTTTGGGTCAATCATCCTTAATAACTACAAATTAATAAAAATCATATCATTTATTAGTACTATAATATAATATATAGAACAATATACCTGCAGTAACTATGCTTCCATGCATGCATAATTAATATGGGTATCTCTGATTTATATATCCATCTTGTATGTGTATTTTGTGTTCACTTCGAATTTGTCTCTGTTGATAGTTTTTTCCTTCTCGTTTACTTTAACACAGAAAAGGCATCAGTGAAAGGTAATGACTTAGCAGAGACAAGAAAGATGATTAGGAAACTTGGTCATTTGCTATGGCCATCACCTAATCCACCGGGATCTACTCCTCGAGCTCCAGCTGCTATGTGGATAAATGATACATCCACACATATATAAACATATATGTGAGTAGTGCACAAAAATTGATGTACGAAAAACATGTGTCAATGAATCGAATAATATGTTGGATCTGACTTGATTGATCCATATTTATGCCTTTATGCCGATCGTGGTTTCTTGAAACATGTACAAGAGTTGGACAAAATATTATTCTTAGAGCTGTGGTTGAGGGGAAAATTTTAGTTTTAAAATAAGTACACAAGTAGGTTTAAGAGTTATTTATTAATATTTTTTAATCTTTTATCTTACATCTTCATTTGTTAGAATTTTATATAGGGCAAAAGTGTTGATTTGATAATTAACTATTTCAGTTTGGGCAAAACTAATATATGACTATTTCGCGGTGCATAAATAATATCTAACTTTGTGACCCGGTGCAAAAATAATAAAACCGGTGTTTTTTGTTAATTTGTAGTTATGTAGAACCTTTCTAATATTATTTTCAAAGTGAAAAATACGTTTTTATCTCTCCCAATCAAAACCTTGCTGATACTAAGTTAGCATGGAAAGATGATAGACAGAAGAAAAAAGGGTTGAATTTTAATTGTGAGGGGTAAAAGGGTATTTTTACTTTAGAAAATAATATCAGAAAGGTTCTACAAAACTACAAATTAACATTTAATACCGGTTTTGTTACTTTTGCACCGGGTCACAAAGTTGATATTATTTATGAACCGCGAAACAGTCATTTATTATTTTTGCCTAAATTAAAATAGTTAATTATTATATCAGCGCTTTTGCCCTTTTATAAATTCATTTCTTTAACTTTTTAAAGTCCAACTTATAATGCTTTTCCTCCTTTACCCTCGAAATCCATAGATATTAACATGGAATTTATACCCTCATTTCATAGTGATCGATGATTTCTCTTCCCACTGCGTGAGATGGATCTATCAACATCGTTGAATCTTAAAACCCATTAATAAACAATCCAGACAGCCCCCAAACGACCAGGCCCAAAAGAAGACCTTCTAGAGCATAACTATTAAATGGTTGATTAACATGGGACGAAGAGCACAATAACTAGTCAGAAAGGAAACATTAGAAAAACATAAACTATAGTATTGTAGATTTGTAGGGCTCTATACCGAAGGAAGCCCTTCCAGGAAACCAAGGTCCAAGATGGGTTTGGAAATAGTTCTCAACCAGCAATTGACTTGCCTCGGTTAGAACTTCGGAAAATTTTCATTTAAAGACCAAGATAACATTTTTATTTTTCTTTGCCCCATAGGACTCTAAACTTCGCTGCAGGATCATGGGGGTAAATGAAATTAAATCATGGTGCCACAAGACATTTTGGCCCTAAGACTCGAAAAAAATGTGAAGCATTGCCCACTTCACCTATGCATATTAATATATATGGGAAATTTGCATTCTAGTCCCTGGGAAGGGAAATTATTACTTGAAGGTCCCTACACATTCCAAAATAATTATCAAGTCCCTTGGGCCTTTCCTGCAATTATTTGCTTATGTGCAATGATCATTTTGCCCTTATGAAAGCATGAAAACCCAAAACATGCACAAGATAAAATTCAGGGACTTGCTACCGCGGGTGTGCCTACTTGCTACCGCAGGCTTGGGGACTTGCTACTGCGACATTAAGTGACCAACATTCCCTCCCAAGTGTCATTCATATCTGAGGGCCCTTAAATAAAGCCAGTGACCACTTTTTGTTATTCCCCGATATGTGCCACACCATGTTTTTCAAAAACAATTTTATTCATATGGGATGGGAGGGACTAGTCAGGGATGATGAAATGCAAATACTCACACTTGACATAAATTAATCATTCATGTAGAATTTCACTTACATCCCTGACTAGTCCCTCTCATCCCATGTGAATAAAATGGTTTTTGAAAAACATGGTGTGACACATATCGGGGGAATAACAAAAAGTGGTCACTGGCTTTATTAAACGGCCCTCAGATATGAATGACACTTGGGAGGGAATGTTGGTAACTTAACGTCTCAGTAGCAAGTCCCCAAGCCTGCGGTAGCAAGTAGGCACACCCGCGGTAGCAAGTCCCTGACTTTTATCTTGTGCATGTTTTGAGTTTTTATGCTTTCATAAGGGCAAAATGGTCATTGCTCATAAGCAAATAATTGCAGGAAAGGCCCAAGGGACTTGATAATTATTTTGGAATGTGTAGGGACCTTCAAGTGATAATTTCCCTTCCCAGGGACTAGAATGCAAATTTCCCTTAATATATAGCTCCTTGTTGAACTCCCATGGCCATGGCTCACTCTATTTCTCTTGCATGTTTTGTGAGCCCCAGCATCCTTTCATTATCATCATTTTCGTCTGATGGAATATGCGCCCTTAATGGGATGTTAATTAGGATAATTAGTTGTACTGATTTGAATTCTAAGTAAATAAAATAAATAGGCTAAAGTATACATTTGGTCCCTTATGTTTGCATCAAGTTTTAATTTAGTCCTTTATATTTGGAAAGTGCACTTTTAGTCCTTTTTTGTTAACACCGTTAGTTTGACTTAACGGAAAATGTTAACTTAACAATTTTAAATGATTATTAAATACGGAAAAAATGTTCAAATTAAAATATTTGAGTGTAAATATTCTTATATTTTCAAAATTTATCTTTTTTGTCCAAATTCATTATAAAATAATCATGTAAAATTGTTAAATTAGCATTGTCCGTTAAGTTAAACTAACGGTGTTAACAAAAAAGGACTAAAAGTGTACTTTCCAAACATAAAGGACTAAATTGAAACTTAATGCAAACATAAGGGACCAAAAGTATACTTTAGCCAAATAAATAATTTGATGAATTAATAGAATTAAATGAATAATTATACTTAATTGATTGAATAAATTATTTGATTTATGTGGTCAGTGATCACCAGGATAAATGGAGCTTCTATTTAATAAATTAAACAAAAGATTGATTGAGTGATTAAATAAAACCTCTATTTATTTAATCAAATAAAAGATTTGATTGCTTGATTCTGGAGATCAATAGATTGAGGAATCCCTTAACTCAGTATTCACATTATGATATACATAAAGGTGTCCGTTTAACAGCCATTTGGAGACAGATTATATTATCGGTGAATTCCCAACAGTTTTAAAACTTTATGACTAGTTAAGCACATTTCAACTCTTTTATTATATCTAAGTCTAGCACTCTTTGAGTTAAAGTCCATTGACAAAATTGCACAATTAACCTAATCACTTTACTAACTCAAGTTGGAATTAAAAAAGACCATTCAAGTTTCTAATAATGACTGTATATCTATTATATTCTTAAACATTTTAAACATAAAAAACAAGTCTTCAACGAATAACGCCCCGTAATTCCTTTTTCAAATATTTTTTATAAGCGCCTAAGCAATTCCAACACTAATATACACACTTGTTTCTATTGCAAGGTATTGCTTTATTTCTTGGTGGTAGAACGTATTTAAACTTAATCACTTGGCTGCTTAACGCTTCTTTCTTATAAAACTGTTTTATACTCTCCTCCCTTCCTAAATATAAGATCACTTTACTTAATTTGGAGAGATTAAGGAAGACATTAGAATTACATGTTCTTCATAAAATACCCCTCACTTAAATATCTCTTCTTCAATGCGCTTCTCATGACGTAACACTCTTGCACTCCGCCATTCACAGTTTCCACCAACAGATCCAAACAGACGCATACGCTTTCCTTATCCCCTCTTTAATTTCTTCGTTTTCTTTGCTTTAATCAAACAGCGAACTCACTTCACAAAATGTAAAACCTAACCCACACAAAATCAATTTCATAAAAAAGAAAACTAAAATAAAATGTGAGAGGAGAGAGAGACCGATCTGCTGGTGAATTAGGAGAGAGGAGAGATTGTGTTATTGAACTAATTGAAGCAAAGAAGCTTCGAGTCCAATTGCCTCGTGGATTGATCTCTCCGAGTCAGATGAGGGAACTAATTGTCCATGACTAAATGATTGTTTTTTTTTATAAAAAAACAAATTTAATCATCATAGGGTACATATTACAATTGTAAAATGACAATAATTATTTCTCTCACTTATATAGGATGAAATGCATGGTAGCCATGCAATTCACCTTTATAAAGTGAGATTGGAAATAAAGTCTCATCATAAAAGTGATAAAGAGCAATCCAGATAGCATCTGTTGAAGATCTGTGGTGACTATATCGTTAGAGATTAAGTGGATGTGATGGAAACTTGATGGTTTGTCAGTGTAGACTGTTAGCGATTGCTCCATGTGCTGGGGGTGAGTTGCATCTATCCATTGAAGTGCTACTCGTAGACACCTGTATGGGAAAGGTGTGGTAATATGAGCTATTGGCCGAAAGCATAACTGGATAAGTAAGTGAAAATGATGGTAGATGTGGACAATGCAATATTTTCCTGTGCAGATATGATGTTTCTCCAGGATGATGATCCAATCCATTCCAAATCGTGAAGAAGTTGATGGGAGGGCTGAATGGTCTAAGAGAAAAGCCTTGTCAATGCTGGATTCCTCGTCAGTCGCCTTCACCAAGACAAGGGAATGAAAGTTGAAATCATGCTGGATGTGTTTCATTTCCAGCTCAGCAGACTTGGACTTTCCCCGATGCATGACATTGTTTCTACCTTCCCATAGCTTGTTTAGTAAGAATATGATCATCTCCATAGTAGATGTATGCCCATCCTTTTGTGACTCCTGTAAAACCTGCATAACCCGCAATAAAAAAGAATCAAAGTTAGACCATTCATAGGTAAAACCACCATATGGGTAAGCTTCACCATATAGCCCAAGCCTTAGGGCATTCATATAGGATGTGTGCCAATGATTCAGAATTGTCACATCCATTAAGGCACTGGTTGTTGTTGTGTAGATGGTGTTCTGTCAGCACATCTCCAGCAGGTAATGCTCTGTGAATCATCTTCCAGATGAATAATAACTTTTTGAGAGGCATGGAAATTGACCAGAGAAATTTCCAAAATGAGTTGCTAGCAGATGGAGTTCTGTTGAGACAGATTTTATAACCAGCCTTGGTTGTGTATTTCCCACTCTTGTCCCTAGACCAAGCAATTGAGTCTTCAACAGTGCGAAAGCTGATTGAGGTGGAGAGAATTTGTCTTGCAACTTCAGGCTCATAAAGAGTATGCATCATATGTGAATTCCAAGCAACTGGATTCCACACTTTATTTGTATGATGATGAGATCTTGCACCTTGTATATGACATCATTAGGTGCTGATACTGACTGCATGGGCCACCACAATGGGTGGTTGAGGGGGATTCTTGATCCTAAACCAACGCGCCAATAAAGCATTGGGGTGATCAAAGAGGTGTCCTTGACAATTCCTCTCCAAATCCATGAAGTGTTATAAGGTTGCTTGAAGAAGTCTGAGGAGTCAAGATCAATATATTTGACTTGAAGGGTGGAGCCAAGAAGAGATTCTGGAGGGGCTGAGATAATCCTCCACAATTGTATGGATAAAAGAGATAAATTAACTTGTGAGGTCTTTCAGATGCCCAAACCTCCTGAGCTAACTTGCTGAAAGAGCACTTCTTTCTCAAGAAGGTGTATTTTCCTTTTCCCATTTAACTCCCCCAAAAAAAGTTTACCAATCGTGCATCAATTTGCTGGCAGATGTTCTGCGGTAATCTGATGCAAGTAAGCAGGTAAATGTTAGCTGAAGATAAGACAGATTTGATGAGCTGCAGCCGCGATGCTTGAGATAGAATTTGGGATTTCCAGCCAGCAGTCCTATTTTGAATAGCAACAAGTATCTGGTCATATATCACCTTCTTGTTTCTACCTGGATCTATGTGTGTTCCCAGATATTCCCTAATTTCCGAGAGAAATTTACACCAAGGCAAGTAGATAGCTACTTTCTAAGGGAATTGTCTGTGTTAGGACTGAAAATCAATGTGGATTTGGAGTGATTTATCCTTTGTCCTGACTAAGTGTTGAACTTATCTAAAATAATTCTAACCCTTTCAAACTGTTCTGTTGTTGCCTTCATGAATAGTAGGGAATCGTCCGCATAGAAAAGATGAGTGATAGGAGAACTGTTTTTGCTGATTCTAATTCCTTCCCATTGGTTAGCTATGGCAACTTCTGTGGTAAGACAAGATAGAACATTGGCAGTTAGGATGTATAGATATGGGGATAGGGGGTCCCCCTGTCTTATCCCACAATTCGGCTCAAGCACAAAGATTTCCCTATCATTCATCATAAAATGATATTTCACTGTAGATAAGCATTGGTAAATCAGATTGACAAAAGGAGGTGGAAAATGCATCTTGTTGAGGACAACCAAGATGAAATTCCAAGAAACTCGATCAAAAGCTTTGGAGAAATCTATTTTAAGGGCTGCTAACTTCTTCCTTTTCCCTCTAGAAGTATGGATTTGGTGCATTAATTCTGCTGCAAGCATGACATTATCTGAGATTAGTCTGCCTTTCAAAAATGCACTTTGACAGGGATGAATGAGGTCTGGTAGGACAACTTTGAACCTATTGCACAACCCTTTGGAAAAGATTTTGTAAGATACATTACTGAGACTGATTGGTCTCAAGTCCTGGAAGGTAGAGGGGTGAGCTCTCTTTGGAATCAGAACAACAGTTGTTTTGTTCATCTCAGTAAGGATACGGCCACCGGTCTAAATATGATTAACCATAGCAATCACATCAGTAGAGACCAACCGCCAATTCTTTTGAAAGAAACTAGCGTGGTATCCATCTGGACCAGGTGCACTGTCTTTAGGAAGGCTGAAGACTGCATCCTTGATTTCAGAAGGTTGGATAGGAGTGTTCAAAGAAGAGATCATGGTGGGGTCAGAGTAGGAATTTGGAGGTTGTCCAATTGGGCAGCTATCTGTTCTTGAGAGAGCCTATCTTCAGATTGTAGGATACCAGTAAAGTGTTGGAAGACCAAGGATGTGAGTTCAGTGAGATCTGAAGTCCAAACCTCTTTATCATTTTTGAGACTGATGACCAAGTTTCTGCTCTTCTTTTTCGTGGCAATGGAATGGAAGTATTTAGTATTTCTTTCTCCGTTCAAATGCCATGAAATTCGAATAGCTCGTCTCACAGTCATAGTAAAATTCCAACTCATGTTTAGTCTATGTGATTTCCTCTTGTTCAGGAATTGTTGGGTGAGTGTCCCAATCCACTTTCTCAGATAGATGTTAGAGATGTTGCTGGAGATGAGCAATTTTATCTTTGAAATTTCCAACTCTATATTTGCTCCAAGCTAATAGAGAGGCAAGGGTGGATTTCAACTTACAATGAAGCACAAAGCTGGGTGATCCACGGAAGGGGCTGTGCCATGCTTTTTGCAAAAGGGAAGAAAACTCTGGAAATTTATACCAAAAAGGCTCAAACTTGATTAGCCTTTTCCTGTTTGGTTGTATGTCTGTGGATAGGACAATTGGGCTATGATCCGAGGCTGAAATTGTCAGATTCTCTATATGAGTGAGAGGGTGCCAGTTGAGCCAATGAGAATTGCTGAAGGCCATGTCTAATTTTTCCAGAGTTAAGTTTGTCCCTTTTCTGTTATTAGTCCAGGTGAACCTTGGTCTTTTTTGTGGTATCTTAATCAAACCATTATGATCCATGCATTCAGAAAAGAGGTTCATGTGGGAGGTGCTTTCTTTAGCATTATTTTTATCTTGTGCTTGGAGAAGCATATTAAAATCTCCAATAAGGAGCCACGACTCATCAATTGTAGGTGCTATATTATCAATCCATTTCCACATAAGATGTTGCAAATATGATTTTGGAGGACCGTAGACACAAGACAAGTAATACATAACTGAAATTTCATTACTAGACACTTCGCAATGGCATACATGATCAGATACAATAATAGGCTCCACTATAAAGTCTTTTGCCATGGCAAAATGGTTCCTCTTCCTAGATTACAAGCATTAGTACCTATGCTTTTATCATAGCCTAGTTCATTTAGGGTTGAGGAAGCGGCTTCAAAAGATATTTTGGTTTCAGCTAGGAAGATAAAATCTGGTTTCCATTTGGATATTAGCCGTTTGCACCTTTGAATTGTCGTGGTTTTCCTCAGTCCACGACAATTCCAACTTAATATAATCATGACCCCTGTGGAAGCAGTTTGTTGGCCGCTTCCATCGCCTTTGGATTTGGGGGAGGTGAGTGTCTCTTTTTGGAGTCAGGGGATTCTTCAGGAGGGAATTCTGCCAACCTTTTTCTTGTAGTTGCAGTGAGTAAGGTTGAGCTATCAGTAGGAACTAAGGCAGTGGTGGCAGAGCTAGCTCCCTTAGTGAAATCATCAAAAACCAGATATATGAATCCCTGTTTTGCAGGCTCCACAGTGTCCACAGAGAAGGCTAAGGATCCTTGGAGGGCAGTAGAGTAGTAAAAAGGAGGGTCTGAAAGAATAGCTTCTCAAATCGCTTGTCCAGAGTTGTAATAAGCTTCCAAACAAAGTCACCCTCTAAGGATAATTTGTAGTATATTCCACAAGCCTCAGCTGGTCCATTATCCTTAACTTTATAATCATGCCACCAAGTGATAAGAGCCTCAGGGAGTCTTGGAAAAGCTTTGGTCAGGAACCACTTGTCAGCCCTATTTCTTGATAAGGATCCATCATCCATCACTAGCTTGTGGGATTTAAATCAAATACAAAGTAATAGTAAAAAAATTTAAATACAAATTGAAAAGGAAACAAAATAAAAAAGTGGCAAAACCAGTGATAATTGATCCGCCAATAACAAATTGCCACATGGAATTACCTCCATTTGATGACTATATATCTCACTTTTTGCACATTGGCGCTCATTTCTAGAGGATTGATTGTGAATTGTGATGCAGTCATTAATCAGATTTCCAATCACTTGTTCCAGTGCATTTGGTACAGAATTACCCTTAGAATGGTCTCCTCAGAGTTATCAACATCTTCTATCAGTTGGGATGGGGCATGGATGGTGGGGGCTGGCAATGATGGGTAGGAGATTCACATCATTATCTAAGGGAGGCTCAGGGGTTGGGTTGATTGGGTTGGCCTCAATATTAATATCAAGGCTTGGTGGTAAGTTTTCAGTAATGTTTTCTAGAGGGACATCATTAAAGTTCAGGGCTGAAGGATCAGAGGAAGGAAAAAGCTCAATGCCAGAGCTAGGTTGGGTCCTTGGAAGATCTTCTTGTGCAAGGGTTTGTAGATACTCCATGTAGTCAGGGTCTACCTGATCATTTGGAGTGAGGATGAGGTCCAGGTTATCAGAGGAAGTAGCATCAAGCATAGCAGCATAAGAGGGAACCTGTACAGGTGGAGGATTTTCTTAAACAGGATCCAAAGTAGGCTCATCCTCAGAAAGATCATCATCAGGAGATGAATAATGCCTTTCAAATCTGTTGGTAATAAGTAGAACATCCTGGGGGGGTTTCAAAAACATAGTACCTAGATAGTGACCTGTTAAACCTGATTCTTGTAGAATCAATGGTCCTATGATCATGAATCCATTCTTGCCAGGTCAGCTCTGCAAACCTTGCAGTGAAATTGCAGACGAATCTTGTACCAAATCTAGAGAAGGTTGTTGTCACAATTTGGTCAAAAGCTTCCACTACTTGGGTGGCCGAGTTTGGGCAAGCATTAACTAGATGTCCTATTGTGTGGCAGTTAGCACATGAACAAAAGACTCTCATACTTGCACTCAACTGTGCGAACCACACCTTTGTCTTGGCGAATCCTGATGTTTTGAACCAGTGGAAGTGACTTATCGGCCGTTTCCGGTCTTATCGTAAGCGTACGGGTCATCAAAATAAGTAGTATAAAGTTATCGTTCCCACGGAGACTAAGGCAAAATGGATTAACTATTACAATTATGTTTATCACTTAGGTTGAGTGGAAATATTTGGGTTTTTAGTTTCTAACCTAATTAAATTGAAAATAATTTAACTAAAACTAAACTAACAATTAAAATCAAGAAAAGTGAAGTGTAGGATTATTTATCACCATTCCATTTCACGAGACATAATTAAAGTCCTCTCAATTAGTATGTCAATGAATACATGTGTTTGCCTAAGGTTCATAAACATTTGAAAAAGCTTTCTCAAGTCAAGTCCAAATTTCTACTTATATTAATTGTGCAATCTCTTACTACAATTAATACAAGTTCTAATCTAAAACCAACCTTTTAGTGACAATGTTAGGTCGATAACTATATCTCTATGTTATCAAAAAACCATCCATTTAAAACCATAAACTTCAAGTTCAACATGTTTTTATCCAAGTTCTAAAACAAAATATACTTTCCCAAGTCATATTTCATTTAACTAAGTAAGTGGTGATCAAGCACTTAAGCAAGTAAAAGGCAAGATAAAAACCACACATGAAATTCATTAACAACTAAAAGAGGTCTTAACAAATCTCAATCCATGGAATGGGTCAAAATAATCCTAAACCAAATACTAGCTAACTATCATAACTAACACTAAAATCATCAGCAGCCACAAGCAGAATCTAAAGAGAAACGATTAGATACATAATCATCTTCTTCCATCCTTGAATCGGCATCTCTGCTCAAAAAAGGAAAGTAGAATTTCAATCATGCCTAAACTCTTCTCTTCACTCAAGTTCTCCAAAAACACAGCAGCTACGGCAGCAGCGGCTCGGCGGCGGCGGTAGCTCCAGCGGCGGCGGCTCTGGACGTCCCAACTCCCTTCACAGTCCTCTCGTCTTCCCGTGAAGGTGAGGGACCGAAGTCAAAGCCCCTCTTAGTTTTCCACTCAAGCTCCCACCAACCACAAAGAAAATGAGTTTTGGCGATGATGAATAGTCCAGCCGCAAGAAGACGATGAACAGTGTCAAAGATAGCAGCCCCTTGCCCCACGCGTGTGTACCTTTCTTTGTTTAGGTCTTTGGCCTTTCTTTTTTTCTTGACTTTCCAAAAAGGTCCCTCAAGTCCAAACGGTGTGCTGCATGTGTTCTTTTTAGTATTCATTGTCCAGCACTTTGATTGAGAATTCACAATACAAAATAAACAAAACAACTGTTGTACCAAGTCACATTAGCATAGATAAACACTTTTCATTTTCTTTTACATCTAAATTTTGCTATGACATTTTGATTGAGATATATAACATATTTGTTTAATGTCCACAAATGAGCTTCCAACTTGATATCTTATAAAAAATATTTAACAAATCACTTTAATTTTGCATTAATGACTCCCCAAATACACCCTAAATATATATCAAATATAATAAAATTGGGGAGTCATCACACCCCCACACTTGAGTTAAATCTTGTCCTCAAGATTTTGAATTCTAAATGACCAAAGAAAAACATGGAACCACTATGTTAATGTTAACGTTACAAAGTTTAATCATTTCCATCTTCCAACAATGCAGGTGAAATGGCAAGTGACTTGACAAAGATAAATGAGAATAACATGTCCCTCACAAGTCAAGTGTTTGCACTCTTCTCTCATAATAATTATGGGATTGTGTTTCACTCTATTCCATCTATTGAAATTCAACTACCATAAGCTTGTCAATCATCTCAATCTCCACCTTTTAATTTCAATGCATACACAAATCAATAGGACTTTACAAGGGTTATGATAAATAAGGAAGGATAATGAAATGAACATGAAAATGGAAAGGGATACTTCAATTAGTGCAAGCATTCAAATGAGAAATCTAAAGAGTGAAGATATACAAAAGGAAAAGTAAACCAAAATTACTATGAAAAATTGCAAACTTTGTTTTTCTTTGCTTCAAGCTCTTCTTCTCTTTTTATTCACATATTCCTCTTTCTTTTCTTTTCTTTTTTTCACTTCTTTCTTTCTCTTTTTTTTTACACATTTACCTCTCTTTGTTTTTGTAACTTTTTTTTTTCATACATACACCCTCTTTGTGTTTTTCTAACTACTTTTGTTTCCAAAAATAAAATTCTTCACCCTTCTCTTAAAATGAATAACTTGCACTTATTGAAGTAGTGGTTGAATGTGAAAGAGGGGAAAAATTTGCAACTCAAACAAAGGGCTTTTTTTCTTTTATCAATGCAAATTTTCCTTTAAGGTGGTTAAGGCTCAAGGGGTAAAACAAAGAAAAACAATAAGGTTAATCATTTGGCTAAAATTTCTATGAATTAAGATGGTTAAGGCTCAATGGAGTAAAGCAAAGGATGAAAGCAATAAGGTTGGTCATTTGGCTAAAATGGCTATGAATTGAATGCCAAGATCATTTTTGTGCATGCAAAGAAGATTTTTCAAGTTTTGAAAAAATTCAAGACAAGTTCTAGAGATGAAATAACAATAGATGTACTCCCTCTTGAAAGAATAAATATTAAGGCTCAAATTCCTCACCGGGGCTTTTGACATGCTAAAGTCAATAACCTTAGCCAAATCACTTGCATATGAAATACATTCTAAGAAGATGAAATTGAATTTTGATCAAACACAATTTTTTTTTCAAATTCAAATTGAAGTTCTAATTATTCTCAAAACTTTTTTTTCAAGATTTTGTTAAACTTCAACATCTTAAGGACAAGTCATGAAAATCCAATGGTACCCTCACCCCCACACTTAAATTTCACATTGTCCTCAATGTGAACATGTGACATGAAGAGTAGTGGAAAATGAGAAAGCCCACAAGCAAGTGTAGAGATGACAAAAATTCTTAAATTCAACAATTACTATCGATGCAGCACAAATAAATGTCATGACAGTTAATTATATCAATCCAATGCAAATATCAACCAGAGCCAGCAGACATTTCCAACAGCACAATTTAGATGAAAGGAAATCAAAGAAAGTAGAAGAATACTCCCCTTCCTCTTCTTGATTTGTTCTCTTCGCTCTAATTCCTTTATACCAAGTTGAAGCATTAACTGGGGTACAAAAGTCCTACAAAAACAAAAATAAAAGATAATATCAAATACTTGGGTTGCCTCCCAAGAAGCGCTAAGTTTTATAGTCTTCAGCCAGACTTTGCAAGAGAAATCACTAGTCACATGTATCAAAAATCATAATCATCTTGTCCTCATTTCTCTTGAGACAAAAAGATTTCAATGAACATGAGAACTCACAAAGACAAGACACATGCACTTCTTCCATCAAAAGTGACTTTGGAATGCAAAGCTTAACTAAACTAATGGAGGGAGCTAACTTAACATTTTTACAATTGTCATCTAAAGCCCCTAAATAGTTTGGAAAGCCCATAAAATCCACTTGACTCTCATCAGTAAGAGTCAAAAATTCACTTGGAGGACTTTGAACATGAATTGTAGGGATTCCTACTTGCTCACAACAACAAGAATTAGGCTCCAAACTTGAAACCTCAATTGGAAAATCAACACTAATCTCTCCCTCATTAGTTTTCAACTCACAATCATCCACAAAAGCATCATGAACCATTGGTAACACATCATCACTTCTCATAATCAACTCTCCACTTGAAACCATATTTTCAACACAAGAGTCATTTGATGTTCTAAAGAAAGCAAATTTTTGGTTCAAAGACTCAATGCTAGAAAGTGTTTCTTTTGCTCTAAATATAGAATTTTCCCGAGCTAATAGATCTTCCTTTTTGAATATCAAGAATACGCTGAAGCATTTCCTCTATTCTAGACTTCTTCTCATTAATGGGAGTTAATTCATCCACATAATTCAGTGATGTTTGAAATTGTGGTGCATATGAAGGGAAAGAATGATTTGAATCCAAGACAATGTGTGCTCATGATTCCATTTAAGATTAAAAGAATTATCATGCAATTTAATTTGAACCTTAGTAAAATCATCCCCTATATTAGACATTGGGGCATTATTCACCAAAATGATTATATCCACAACAATTACAACAAATGTACTCACATGGAGCATTATAAGCATAAGGGTCATGATAGGAATTGGTATAATCATTTTGATGCTCAAATCCACCATTTGTCTCATTGGACCACCAAGAATAATCCATGTCAAAGTGTCAAATCAAACTACTAACACACAATATAAAGAAAACTACTAAACTACCTAAAGCAAAACAAAAGCAAATGAAAATAAGAAAGAAAAAAAACACTCAAACGTAAATGATTGCACAATTGGAATAATTAATCACACAAACTTTTGCCATTAGTCCCCGCAACGGCGCCATTGACTTATCGGCCGTTTCCAGTCTTACCGTAAGCGTACGAGTCATCAAATAAGTAGTATAAAGTTATCGTTCCCACGGAGACTAAGGCAAAATGGATTAACTATTACAATTATGTTATCACTTAGGTTGAGTGGAAATATTTGGGTTTTTAGTTTCTAACCTAATTAAATTGAAAATAATTTAACTAAAACTAAACTAACAATTAAAATCAAGAAAAGTGAAGTTTAGGATTATTTATCACCATTCCATTTCATGAGACATAATTAAAGTCCTCTCAATTAGTATGTCAATGAATACATGTGTTTGCCTAAGGTTCATAAACATTTGAAAAAGCTTTCTCAAGTCAAGTCCAAATTTCTACTTATATTAATTGTGCAATCTCTTGCTACAATTAATACAAGTTCTAATCTAAAACCAACCTTTTAGTGACAATGTTAGGTCGATAACTATATCTCTATGTTATCAACAAACCATCCATTTAAAACCATAAACTTCAAGTCCAACATGTTTTTATCCAAGTTCTAAAACAAAATATACTTTCTCAAGTCATATTTCATTTAACTAAGTGGTGATCAAGCACTTAAGCAAGTAAAAGGCAAGATAAAAACCACACATGAAATTCATTAACAACTAAAAGAGGTCTTAACAAACCTCAATCCATGGATTGGGTCAAAATAATCCTAAACCAATACTAGCTAACTATCATAACTAACACTAAAATCATCAGCAGCCACAAGCAGAATCTAAAGAGAAAAGATTAGATACATAACCATCTTCTTCCATCCTTGAATCGGCATCTCTGCTCAAAAAAGGAAAGTAGAATTTCAATCATGCCTAAACTCTTCTCTTCACTCAAGTTCTCCAAAAACACAGCAGCTATGGCGGCGGCGGCTCGGCGGCGGCGGTAGCTCTAGCGGCGGCGGCTCTGGACGTCCTGACTCCCTTCACAGTCCTCTCGTCCTCCCGTGAAGGTGATGGACCGAAGTCAAAGCCCCTCTTACTTTTCCACCCAAGCTCCCACCAACCACATAGAAAATGAGTTTTGGTGATGATGAATAGTCCAGCCGCAAGAAGACGATGAACAGTGTCAAAGATAGCAGCCCCCTTGCCCCACGTGTGTTTTCCTTTCTTTGTTTAGGTCTTAGGCCTTTCTTTTTTTCTTGACTTTCCAAAAAGGTCCCTCAAGTCCAAACGGTGTGCTACATGTGTTCTTTTAGTATTCATTGTCCAGCACTCTGATTGAGAATTCACAATACAAAATAAACAAAAGAACTGGTGTACCAAGTCACATTGGCATAGATAAACACTTTTCATTTTCTTTTACATCTAAATTTTGCTATGACATTTTGATTGAGATATATAACATATTTGTTTAATGTCCACAAATGAGCTTCCAACTTGATATCTTATAAAAATATTTGACAAATCACTTTAATTTTGCATTAATGACTCCCCAAATACACCCTAAATATATATCAAATATAATAAAATTGGGGAGTCATCAGGAAATCTCGGGTCTATCTGGACTTTGACCCTGAGGAAATTGAGCTGGGACGAAAAGAGAGTACCTCCTGTCTTCGCGATCATGGTGTTTCCAACTACATTGCCTAAATCATGGGCTACCTCAGGCACATGGTAATCTAAGGGAAGCCCCCAAAATTGGACCCAAACAGGCAGGGCCACTATGCGCATGGTTTGGAGAGCCATGTTAGGCTGTACCGATCAACAACAAGCAGCGAGTTGTTTATGGACCAAGGACCCTTTTCCACAGCATAGTCAAGATCAACCTGGGATTGAAAGTTAAAGAGGAAGTAGTTTCCAATTTTTCTCTAACTGTGTAGGGGGCATCCAAATGCCAAGGGTTTTGAGTCTGGACCTTAATGAAAGTGAGGATGCACAAGAGGGGGGGGGGTGAATTGTGCTACCAAATAACAAACAATAAAAACACACAAGGTTTTTATACTGGTTCGGTCCAAATCTTGACCTACGTCCAGTTCTCAATCACCCAGATTGAGTACCACTATCCCCTGGTTTTACAACGGTTCACCTGGAACCTTTACAACCGCAAGTTTTAGCACGGGATCACTTGCAACCTTACAACCACAAGTTTTACACCAGGTTCACTTGCAACCTACAGACTCACTCCCCCTTACAACCTGTAAGGGTTCAACCTTTCAAATAAAGGATTTTCTAAACTTAGTTCTCTCTAAGAACAAATAATGTTACACACTTAAGTACAATGAATGCTCTCAATAAATGAAGAGACTTAACTACAAAGAGTACAAGATGGATAAATGAATCGAACTCTCAATGTATTAAGTGCTCTCTTGCTTTTCTGGGCAGCTTTGAACGCTTGAAGAATGCTCTCAGTTTCTCTCTCTAGATTTCTGCGTTTTTCTCCAAGTTCTCTTCATAAATGAAGATGAGCTTCTTTATATAGTGTCTTCAAGTATTCTCTCTCTTGGTAGGTAACAATGCCGTTTGAATATAGCTGTTATTCCCTTGTTACCGTTGAGCATTAATGCTCCATCATGCTCAGCAGGGTTGACTTTGCTTTATCTCTGAAAAGCAACTCTGACACCTCTGCTCTGCCAAAAAGCTCTCTGACACTGCACTGCTGTACGTTCTGACATTCTGATTGCTACCGGAAGCAATTCCACATCCGGAAGCAACATCACTCAGTGCTGCACTTGAACGTTAGTCTAACAATATCAACACATAGTCACATGCAGTGGGAGTTCATTTAGTCTAAGGAAGCTCTCTTACTTCCGGAAGCAATTCCACATCCGGAAGTACTCCTATTAGACTTAAGTTATGACTTAGAGTTATATTCACTGACGCTCGGTGTTACCTAATCCAATAGGCAGCGCTAGTCACTTATCATCCGGAAGCATTCCTGCATCCGGTTGTGTCCTAACTTAGTCTTAAAGATTATATACTTCTAACTTTCCTAGACTGAGTTCTGACTTAGTGACTTAATTACATCCGCTGTGGGATGAGTCATTCATCCGCGAGCGCTAGTCCTAGTCCATCCGGAAGTAAATCCACATCCGGTTATACTCTTACTTGGGGTTCTATATTAACCTAATTCTTTCTAAGTGTTTAACTGGTTCTTTCATATTTCAGTCTTCATCAAAACTTAAGATTCTAACATTCTCCCCCTTTTTGATGATGACAAACTAAGTTATCTAATTAAGTTCATATTATAGAATTAATCAAATAAAATGCACAGATGAACTCAAAGGCAAATTTCATTAGTAATAAGTAAATCAATTACAAGATAGAAGTATAATAAACAGTCAGATCTACAAGTGAGCAGATAACTATGCATGAGAAATATGAAAAGAAAAATTCTAAGTTAAATGCATGAGGGGTTTGGGTTCAGAGCTGGTGTCTCTTTTTCCTCTCTCTCTCTCTCTCTAATTGTTTCTGATTACACTCCTCTTGCATCTTAGCCAACTGAGCATCCTTCTCACTCTGATCAATCTGAGCAAGCATATCTTGAAGCTCTGCCTCGGCTTTCGCTCTTCTCAGTCTTTCTGACTCAAGGGATTCCTCAATGGCCTTCTTCAGGTCATTGACTTCAGTAAGCCCAGCAAATTCTCCAAAAGGCGAGTCAGAGATAGGCATGGATACAAAGGGATAATGGATGGCTCTGACCTTGACATTCCACACAGGATAGCTGGAGTCATCACCTTCACTTGACTTTCCTTTCATCTTTCCCTTGACTTTCCCTTTCCTTTTCAGGCTATCAGGATGCTTAGCATGTCCCCTCTCAGCATCAAGATGAGTAAACTGATCAAAGGTGAGCCTGTCTGTCCAGCCATACCGCTCAAACTCCTCTGGAGTCATATCTTCTACCTCTAACTTTACTTCGACTAGTGGTGGAGGAACATATGGTGGCGCAGATAGAGGATCAGATGCTTCCCCAGGTTGAGTGGTTCTTTCTAACTCAGAAGGCTCAGTGTGACCAGCTGAATCCTCTTCTTCACTCACAGTAGGCTCAAAAGTACCAGCACCCTTTTTGGCAAAGGACTTCTTCCTTGATCTGCTGAAGTTGACTACTGGAGGAGGAGGAGGCGCAGAGGTTGGCTCAGAGGGAGGGATAGGAGTGGCAATCACAACAGGTAGACAGTCTTGCCTCTTCAACCCATATTTCATCATAATTTCTTCAAGAATGTTCCGGGCAGGCACAGAGGGAGGAGGCTCAGAAGATGAAGGCTCAGGCTCAGGTTCAGGCTCAGGATCAAATTGTGGAACCTCATCCGGCTGTTCAACCAACACAATTTCCAACTTTGACCTCTGGCTGTCTGAGCGCTGCTGTTGCATGAACTTTATGGCTTCCCCACGGATAAGACGTTCAGCACTACCCAATCTCTTCAGATCATTGGCTCGGCGGAGTGCAGCAGCAATATCCTCATCTAGCCATAAGGAGGGTTGAGTTAGGATTTCTCTCCCCCTTTTGGCATCATCAAGAAGGGCGAGGGCCAGGGAGGAAGGATTGGGTGAAGTGGAGGGTGGAGGTTCAGGGCCAAATTTTCTGGGTGGTGAGGTTTCAGGTGAGGAAGGGGGTGAGTTTTCAGGTGAAGGAGTGGGGCTAGGGAAGAAGAAGGGATTGACGTCTGAGAATAGGCCAGGAAGGGGTGAGGAAGGGATATTTCTCTCAGGTATCCTCTGAAGGTGTGAAGGGATATCTCTCAGGTAGATGGAACTGAAGGGGTGAATGGAGGTGAAGAAGCCAAGGGTTTCCAGGTCGGGAATGGAAGTGAAGGAGCTAAGGTTGTGAAGGATTTGGTTAGTGGATTGTAAGTGATTGGGGGATGGTGAACGGTTGGGAGATTGTGAATGGTTGGGGGAGTTTTGGTGGTTGGAGGTGTTAGAGTGGCTAGGGGAGTTGTTAGGGGAATTTTGAGGTGAGTTTTGAGGGGTGTTGTGAGGTGAGGGTGAGTGGTGAGTGTCATGGTCATTTTGTGGCGAAAGTGGAGGTGGGTCATTCTGAGGGGGTGGTTGAGGTGGGTTAGGAGGAGGTAGTGGTGGTAGGTTAGGGTGAGGTTGAGGGATCTGGAAGTGGCTAAGTATAAGGTCTAACTTGGCCTCGACCCTTCCTAGGCGATCCTCCAAGCCCTGGATCCTCTGCTCTTGCTGTTGAAATGCTGCATCACACTCGGCTCTCAGAAGGGCCATTAAGGGTTCAGGCAGCTTGTGAAGTATCTCTTCGCGCAACTCAGCAATCATAGACTTCTGGGCAGCAGACAGTCTTGGAGCACGGCTTGGTCCAACATGGGAATCCACTTCTTGATCCCCTGCTCCAGACGCAGAGGGAACAATTGTATGCGAGACACTCCCAGCCTGAGAGCCAGACCGAGTGGGCTTCGCTGGCTTGTCATACTTGATTCCCATCTTTCCCAAGTTCATCGATCCAATGGGCAGGCACTTGATATTGTCAGCTTCCTCAGTGGATTTGATCATGAACTTCTCCAGGAGGAAGGCGATGACTTGAGGGTATGGAAGATAAGCAAGTTTCCCCCTTTTTCCTTGACTTCACACCATCGGTTCAGCTCCAAACTTATAAGTTGCCCAGGGTTGATAGGCTGCTTGGTGAGGAACCTGGGGAGCCAGGGGTTGTCCAGCTGGGTGAACTCATTAAAGTTCCCTCCTTTGTTGGTCATCAAACGCGAGTAGATATATTGGAGCACTCTCTTTGGGTCAGGCATAGCAGATACCTTCTTCCCCTTGGTCTCATAGACAGTCTCAAGCTCCTCCTGACTCAGCTTCTCAGGGTGAATCCACTGGTTCATACCCTCGTCAGTGACCCCGAGGGAACGGTTCATATCTCTCCAAGAGAACTTGAGCTTCCTCCCCCTCACTGTGGCCTTGAAGTCAACTCGGCCAATGGTCTCTTTCTCATTCACTTTCTTGTACTTGGGCTTGGCCGTGAGAGACTGGTAGAACACCCTGAGGACATTGACGTTGTACTCACTGTTGATCCCCAGCCATCACATATACTCCTGGAGATGATCTTTCAAATGAGCGAAACCCAGATTCCAACTTCTTCATATCAAGAAACATTCCATTGTTGAAGTAAGGATTCTTGTTCTCGAATGCAGGAGAAATTGCTTCCAGCGGCCTATCAATGTAAACAGAGGGATCATCCTTAACTCGCTGGCGCTTTGAAGAAGGTTCTTCGCTAAAATTGACCCTCTTCTTATGCTTTTTCCCAGATTGTTCATGTTGCCCAGATTTCCTAGATTTGGAGTGATGCCCAGATTTCCTAGATTTGGACTTCTTCGAAGAGGTGGCTATTTGAGTGTTGGGGTTTGATTCATGAGAGCTGGCCATTTTGTGTGTAGTGGTTTAGGGTTGAATGAAATGAATGGTATGTATGAGATGAATGCCCAGAAATGCAGAAGATGAAGAAGAAGAAGAAGATGAAGATGAAGATGAACAATGAACAATGCGATGAAGATGATGAATAAGTTCAGAGAATTTGGTGGCAAGAAATTTGTGTAACATGTGAAAATGAGTGTTGATGCCTATTTATGCATGTAGTAACCGATGTGATGGCATAATGACTCCATTTTGAAAACAAGCGTTGTTCATGGGAAAACGTAAACATTTTAATTGGAACGGCGCACCTTTTTGACACATGTCTCTTCACACTGTCAGAGGAGGCACAACTTCCTGTGGAGGAAGATGGAACGTTTGGTGAAGTGACGTGTCTTCTACCCAGACACTGGCGCTCCCGGTTGCTTAGAGTCATCACCAAGCGGCAATAAGAGAGCATCCGGAAGAGGATTTGCTTCAGGTTGGACTTACTTAAGATTTAACATTGGGGACCTGCAAAACTAAAGATTGGCACTCCGATGCCTAAGTTAGTATAGTTGCAGGTTTTAATCAATTAAGCACAGGTTTATTTTGAAGATTAAACTTCATTTGAGTTTACCATTCCCAAATCTCCTCTAATAAAAGTAAATTGATCTACCCCCAGAGGCTTGGTGAAGATATCTGCAAGCTGATGTTGAGTGGGAACAAACTGCACCTTGACATCCTTCTTCTGAACATGATCTCTGATGAAGTGATGTCTGACGTCAATGTACTTTGTTCTTGTGTGCTGAACAGGATTCTTGGCAAGGCTGATGGTGCTTGTGTTATCACAGAGAATGGGAGTCTCAGGAAACTCCAGGCCAAGATCCCTCAGTTGGTTCTTCAGCCACAGCACTTGTGCACAACAGCTTGCGGCAACAATATACTCTGCCTCTGTGGATGAGAGTGACACGCAGGTTTGCTTCTTGCTAGCCCAAGAGACCAGACAACCTCCAAGGAAGGCACATTGTCCGCTGGTGCTCTTTCTATCTGTCTTATAACCTGCATGGTCAGTATCAGAATAAGCCCACAAGAACTCTTGGTTACCTCTAGGATACCACAGACCAAGTTCTTGAGTTCCCTCAAGGTATCTTAAAATATGCTTAACACAAGTTAGATGTGATTCCTTGGGGTTGGCTTGAAATCTAGCACACATGCCTACACTAAATTGAATATCAGGTCTGCTAGCCGTTAAGTACAGCAAGGAACCTATCATTCCCCTGTACATAGGCAGGCTGACCGAACTTCCCTTTACATCAGCATCGAGTGCGGCAGTGGTGCTCATGGGAGTATCATATTCCTTGCACTCATCCATCCCAAACTTCTTGAGGAGCTCTCTGCAATACTTAGTTTGGGAGATGAAGATGCCCTCTTTCTTTTGCTTAATTTGCAGGCCTAGGAAAAATGTTAATTCTCCCATCATTGACATCTCAAATTCCCCCTGCATAGTCTTAGAAAACTCTTCACAGAGTTTCTCGTTAGTTGCCCCAAAGATAATATCATCAACGTAGATCTGGACAATTAACATGTTTCTATCCTTATGCAAAATAAACAGTGTATTATCTAATTTGCCTCTTGAGAAACCCTTTCCCAGCAAAAAGCTGCTGAGTCTCTCATATCAAGCTCGAGGAGCTTGTTTCAGGCCATACAAAGCTTTCTTTAGCCTATACACATGTTTAGGATGCTTATGATCCTCAAAGTTATGAGGTTGTTCAACATAAACCTCTTTCTTAATATAACCATTAAGAAAAGCACTCTTCACATCCATTTGATATAATTTAAAACCTTTCATGGTTGCAAAGGCTAGAAGAATCCTTATTGCTTCAAGTCTTGCAACTGGAGCAAAGGTTTCTTCATAGTCTATGCCTTCTTCTTGGTTATACCCTTTGGCTACCAATCTGGCTTTGTTCCTAGTGATCTGACCAGTCTCATCCAGTTTGTTCTTAAAGACCCATTTGGTCCCAACTATGGATTGATGAGATGGTCTTAGGACTAGCTCCCAAACTTGGCTTCTTTCAAACTGGTTAAGCTCTTCCTGCATGGCAATAATCCAATCACAGTCTTTAAGAGCTTGTTCAACTGAAGTTGGTTCAATTTGTGACAAGAATGCTCCAAACTCAACTTCATTTTGAACTTGTCTTCTGGTTCTGACACCAGAAGAAACATCACCAAGCACTTGATCAAGAGGATGATCCCTGTGATGTCTCCTAGCTGTTGGCAACTGTACCTCATCAGGCACCGTCTGCACTCTAAGTTCATCACTGGGTTCATCTTCTTCCTTGGGATTACTTGCTGGTGTTTCTTTTGGTGGTGAAGATGATGGTGGTTTTGGAAAGTTTAGTATCCCATCATCTTCTGTGGATTGTTCCCATGTAGGATTCTCATCAAATACAACATGCATTGATTCTTCTACAGTTCTAGTCCTCATGTTGTATACTCTATAAGCCTTACTCCTAAGGGAATACCCTATGAAAACACCTATATCAGCTTTTGGATCAAACTTACCCAGATTTACCTTTCCATTGTTATGAACATAACATTTTGATCCAAAGATTCTGAAATGGCTGATGTTGGGCTTTCTACCTTTGTACAGCTCATAGGGAGTCTTGTCCAAGCCCTTGCGAACATAAGCTCTGTTAGAGATGTAGCAAGCAGTGCTCATAGCGTCCGCCCAGAACACTTGAGAAACCTCTTTCTCATTGAGCATGCTTCTGGCCATCTCAGTTAGAACCCTGTTCTTTCTCTCAACCACGCCATTCTGCTGAGGAGTTCTGGGAGCTGAGAAATTGTGATCGATGCCATTCTCTTCACACAGCTCTGAGAAGCTGTGATTCTCAAACTCTCCTCCATGATCTGTCCTTATGGCTGCTATCTTGAGATCTCTCTCGTTCTGCACTTTCTTAGCCAGGACAACAAAAGCATCAAAAGCATCTTTCTTGGAGGCAAGAAACATTGTCCAAGTGAACCTAGAATAGTCATCCACCACAACTAGAGCATACAGGTTTCCACCCAAGCTCTTCACTCTCGCTGGCCCAACCAAATCCATGTGGATTAGTTCCAAGGGCCTGCTGGTGGAGACTCTCTTCTTGGTTTTAAACGAGGACTTTGTTTGCTTTCCTCGTTGGCAGGATTCACAAATAACATCATGCTTAACTTTAAAGGATGGAATCCCTATAGCTAGCTCCTTCTTAATAAGAATATCAAGTTGTGTAAAGTTAACATGCGCTAGCCGTTTATGCCAAAGCCAACTATTTTCATCACTAGATATTAAACATTTTTCATTTAGTTGTTGACATAAATCTAGGGTGTATAGGTTTCCATTCCTACTTGCCTTAAGTTTGCATTTTAGATTGGTCTTGTCTAGATTTAGATCATGCTTGTCTATTATCATGCACTCATGTGAATCAAAAATTACCCAGTTTCCCTTTGTCAGTGCTCTGGCTCACACTCAGAAGGTTGTGACAGAGACCATCCACCAGATAGACATCTTTAATACGTCCAACTTCTCCAACCCCAGTGATCTTTCCGCTTTGATTTCCTCCAAAGCTGACTTTGGCTCCATCTTTGATCACCAAGGATTTGAACTTGTCTCGGTCACCAGTCATATGTCTCGAGCATCCGCTATCAATGTACCATTTTCTATTCTTGGATGCTTTGAGACAGACCTGCAAGGATTAGACAAGCTTAGGTACCCAACCTTTATTGGGTCCTCTATCATTAGTTCCCATAGCCCTCGGTCCAGTGTTCATCTTGACCTTGGGCTTGTGATTAACTTGTGCCTCTGGCCTTGTGTGGGATCTAGGCTGTTGGACTTCTCTTGGAAAATGTTTCCAAGTTCTGGATCCTTGTCCTCCCAAAGTTTCTTTTCGAGGAGGAGAATCCTTAGTTGTCCTGGTTCCTTTTGGAACCCATTTATAAAAGCTGTTAGCTCCATGCTTCCTAGCATTGCAGGTGGACGTGGAGTGTCCCTTCTGAAAGTAATGGATGCACAAGAGGGGGGGGGGTGAATTGTGCTTCAAAAATAAATGCTCAAATAAAACAACACAAGAGTTATACTGGTTCGGTCTACCTGACCTACGTCCAGTCCTCAACCACCCAGGCCGAGTTCCACTATATCTCAGGTTTTAAATCGGGTTCACCTGAAACCTTACAACCGCAAGTTTTGGACGGGATCACTTGCAACCTTACAACCACAAGTTTCACAAGGCTCACTTGCAACCTTTCTACCACAAGTTTCACAAGGCTCACTTGCAACCTCTCTAACTAGCTCCCCCTCACACCGAGCAAGGGGTTAACCTTTAGAATTAAAGGATTTTACAAACTGAGTTCTCTCAAAGAACAGATAGTGCTACACACTTAAGTACAATCAGTGCTCTTATAACAGGAAGAGACTTAACAACAAAGAGTACAGAATATGTAGATGAAAGGATCACTCTATGTGTTAAATGCTCTTTACTTTTCTGGGCAGCTTTGAATGCTTGAAGATGTTCTTAGTTTCTCGCTCTAACTTCTCTCAAGAATATTCAAAGATAATAGTTAACCTCATAAATGAGGTTTGAGTCTCTTTATATAGTCTTCAAGCAATCTGTCTCTTGGTAGGTGGGATAGCCGTTTGAATATGGCCGTTTATCCCTTGTTACCGTTTGCCCATTAAATGTTTCATCAATGCATAGCAGGGTTGACTTGCTTTATCTCTGAAAAGTAGTCCTGACACCTCTGCTCTGACATAAGCGTTCTGACACTGCAACTTCTGACATTCTGATTGCTTGCGGAAGCAGATTCTCATCCGGAAGCAATTCTACTGAGTGTGCTGCACTGAGTGTTAGTCTAACAGTATAAAAACATATAGTCACATGCAGTGGGAGTGTTCTTAGTCTAAGAGGTCGTCCTTGCATCAGGAAGCACTTCTACATCCGGAAGTGATTCCACTGGATGAAGGATTTTGTTCATTATTACTCACTCTCGCTCAGTGTCTATTCAATCCAACAGTCAGCGCTAGTCACTAAGCTATCGGAAGCACTTTCACTTGACGAGGTAAACTTACTGACGCTTAGGGTTATATCTATTCTATCAGTCTGCGCCAATCAAAATCTATTAGGAAGCAATTTCACTTGACGAGGCTGATTCACTGACGCTTGGGGTTATTCTATTTTATCAGGCTGCGCCAGTCTAATTCTAACAGGAAGCAAATTCACTTGACGAGGTGAACTTACTGACGCTTGGGGTGATATCTATCTTATCAGTCTGCGTCAGTCTAAGTTTAACAAGAAGCAACTTCACTTCCGGTTGAATCATAGCTTAGTCTTAGGTTTTGTGTATCTAGCGTTCATGGACTAAGTTAAATCTCTAGTGAATTACTTGCTGCCGCTGGGGGATGAAACATTCATCCGCGAGCCCAAGTCCTAGTCTATCCGGAAGTAAGTCCACATCCGGTTGTACTTTTACTTAGGGTTCTATGTTCACCTGTTACTTTCTAAGTTCTTTCATATTTTAGTCTTCATCAAAACTTAAGATTCTAACATTCTCCCCCTTTTTGATGATGACAAACTTAGTCTTATCGATTACGTTCATATGAAAGGATTAGGAGATAAATAGAAGCAATAGATAAGTGCAAGTAACTTAGACAGATATTATTGATAAACACAAATTACACGTTAGAGTATACAAACAAATAACATGTTAAATCACATATACAAGTAAGTATGAGAGATGCATGAAAACTAAGGAAAAATTTCTAAAAAAAAATAGGTTTTTGGATTGGGGGTTAGGGTTGGTGTTTCTTTTTCTTTTCCCTCTCCTTCTGCCTTTCCTCACTCTCTTTCTGGAGTCTGGCTAACTCTGCTTCATGCACGTTCCGGTCTATCTGGGCAATTATTCGCTGAAGCTCTTCTTCCTCTCTTTCCCTTCTGAGCCTCTCTGATTCAATAGACTCCTCGAATGCCTTCTTCATGTTTTCCACTTCTTCATACCCAGGGAACCCTGTGGCGTCATCGAAGTAGGCTACCTCTCCATTGGGATAGTGGACAGCCCGCATCTTAACATTCCAAACTGGGAAGCTGGGATCTTGCTCAACTTCTTGGGCTTTCCTTTTCCCTTTCCCCTTACTCTTCCCTTTGCTCTTGCTGATTGGGGGAGTGGGCATGGCACTTGCTCTGTCAGCATCAAGGCATGCCATCTGACCAAAGGAGAGTCTGTCCGTGAACCCATATCTTTCATATTCCTCAGGAGTCATGTCTTCTATTTCCAACTTGATCTCCTTCAGAATAGGGACAGCTTGTACTTCTGGGATCCCTTGTTCAACACGGGCAGATGAAGACTCTTGCATGGGCTGGCCAGAGGGAGTCTCTTCTTCCTCACTCTCAGATTCAGTGGAGGCAATAATGTGCTTGGCGCGTTTCCTAGCAACGGCCTTCTTTCTAGAATTACTGAACTGGACTGTCGGCTCAGATGAGGAAGGAGGGACAGAGGATTGCTCAGACGAGGCAGAAGGTGCAGGGAGTGGCTTAGCTATCACAATAGGAGGATGGATGGTTTTCTTCAGTCCCCATCTCATCATAATCTCCTCTAGAATATTTTCCCTTGATTGAGTTGGAGGAGACTCTGATGAAGATGACTCTGGCTGTGAGGGATTTTCACTTGGCTCAACAATAGCCATTTCCAATTGTGATCCTTGCTCAGTCACCCTCTGCTGCTGCATGAACCGGATGGCTTCCCCCCTTATTAGGTTCTCAGCTCCACCCAATCTTTGGGATTCCATAGCACGGCGAAGGGCAGCCGCGATATCTTCATCAACCCAAAGTGATGGCTGGCTAAGACCATTCCTGGTGTCCATATGTAGGCGGAGCGCAAACAGCATATCTCTCCCCCTTTTGTCATCATCAACAAGGGAGAGGGCCAGGGATGGAGCGGATGAGGTGGAGGGTGGAGGTTCAGGGCCAGATTGTGTTGAGGGTGAGGTTTCTGGGGAGGAGGTAGGGAGGTTAGGCTCGGGGGATGAGGCAGTCTCGGGGAACCAGCTGGGATTCACAAAGAGTCCCTCAAAGGGATAGGTGGAGGAGTATTCAGTGAAGGTAGTGGAAGGGGTGAATGGGGTAAAGGGTTCATGAGGATTTTCAGGGATTTGCTGAAGGCGGGGGTAGTCTCGCAGGTAGATGTGGCTGAGGGGGTGAATGGCGGTGTGGAAACCAAGGTGGTCTGCCAAGGGGTTTGATCTAGGTCTAGAGGTAGGGTCAGGGAGGGATGAGTCTGAGAGACGGAGAGGTGAGCGAGCAGGTGCGTTGGGGCGAGTGGGTGAGGGAGTTGAGGATGGTGAGTTGAGAGGGGATTGACGAGGAGATTGTTGATGGGATTCTTGGTTTTGTTGGTCATGGGTGGGTGATGGCTGAGGTTGGTGGTCATTGCCTGGGGATGAGTGAGGTTGTTGGTCATTTTGTGGGGGTGGCTGTGGTTGTTGAGTGTGGGAATGAGGAGGAGGGGGAAGTTGTGGGTGACCAGGAGGAGGAGGAGGATTTTGTGGAGGAGGAGGTGGTGGAGGTGGGTTACCTTGTGGAGGTTGAGGAATTTGGAGATGTTGAAGGATAAGGTCAAGTTTGGCATCCACCCTGGCTATGTGATTCTCGACTTGGCCAATTCTGTCCTCAAGCCGTTGGATCCGCTCCCTTTGCTGTTGGAACCCAGCATCACACTTATCTTGGAGAGGAGCCATCAAGGAGTCAGTCAGCCTAAAGAGGAGCTCTTCCTTTACTTCCTCAGCAAAGGCTCTGACTGATGCTGGCACTCTTGCAGCACGGCCTGGCCCAGCGTGGGAATCAACTTCCTGATCCCCTGCACCAGATGAAGAGGGGACGGAAGTCTGAGAGCCACTGCTTGTCTGTGATCTTGAGCGAGTGGGCTTAGCAGGCTTCAGATATTTGATCCCCATCTTGCTAATGTTAGTTGCCCCCACAGGAGCACACTTGACATTCTCTTCCTCCACATCAGATGTCGCCTTTATCAGTTTCTTCTCAAGGAGGAAGGCAAGGATGGTGGGATAGGGTAGATAGCCTGACTTGTCATTAGATAACCATCTCTGAAGCTCAAGACAAATCAACTGCCCCGGGTTGATTGGCTGCTGGGAGAGGAGTCTGGGGAACCATGGGTTGTCCAATTGTGTGAACTCATTGAAGTTACCCCCCTTGTGTGTCATTATCCGGGAGTAGATGTAGTACAGGAGCCTGTAAGAGTCAGACATTTTGGACACCTTCTTCTCTTTGGTGCCATACAGCTGCTCGAGTTCCTCCTTGCTGTACTTCAATGACTCAGGGTACAGCCACTCGTTCATACCCTCATCTGTGATTCCCATCAACTCATTCAACGTCCTCCAGGTGAATCTGAAGGATCTCCCCCGTACAGTGGCAGTGAAGGAGAGTTTGTGGATTTGCTCCTTTCCATCAACCTTCTTGTATTTAACCTTGCCTGCGAGGGATTGACAGAAGGCTCGCAGGACGTTGACGTTGTAGTCCTGGTTGATCCCCAGCCAGGGCATGTATTTCTCCAGATATGGGCGAAGATGAGAAAACCCTAGATCATCTACCTTACCCAGATCTACGAACAGCCCGTTGTTGAAGTAGGGCTTAATAGTCTCAAACTTTGAGACGACAAGTTCCAATGCTCCATCTCTATACACTGTGGGGTCACCTTCTTCAACCCGCTGCTTCTTGGAAGGGGGCTCTTCAACAAATTGAACCTTCTTCTTCTTCCTTTTTCTCTGGGCTTCCCTCTCTTGCTCATGCCCAGAAACCACTGACTGTTCTGCCACTCTCCCAGAGTGTCCAGGCTGGTCCTGGACTTGTTCAGTCTGCCCCGGTGTCTGCCCAGAAGTTTGAAGGCGTTCATGATGTTCTTCATGGTGTACATCGTTTTTCCCAGACTTTCCAGAACGTTCATGTCGAGTTTTCCCAGATTTCGACTTGGGTTTCTTGGATGAAGAGGGTTTCTGTGTAACTGGGATATTTTCATCGGATCCGGCCATTTTTGTGTAGGGTTGATATGAATGTGATGAAAGATGCGAAGAAGAGTATGAAGAAGATGAAGAACACAGATGAATGTATGCAGAGAGAATATGTGGGTAAAAATTTTCAAGTGAAAAGTGAAAGTGAAAAAATGGCGCCCTATTTATATGCAAAGTTACTGAGGGCAAAATGGTCATGTCGCTTCAGATTTTCACACATTGGGTAACGTAAACAATTTAAGTTGGAACGACACACCTGATGACACGTGTCTCTTCATCTTATCAGAGAAGTCATAACGTATCGTTGAGAAGTTGAAGCGTTTTCTGAAGGGACGTGTCCCTTGGACTGGTGCTGGCGCTCTCTTGGTTTCGTCATCCAGTGGCAGCGATTGATCATCCGGAAGTGGTTTTGCTTCCGGTTGCAGTTTCTTAAGATTTAACATTGAGGCCCTGCAAGAACACATGTTGGCACTCCGATGCTTAAGTTAGTATTGTTGTAAGTTTTAAGAGTAAACAAATATAGCAAGTAGAATTTAAACTTCATTTGGGTTTACCATTCCCAAATCACCTCTTATGAAAGTAAATTGGTCAACCCCCAGAGGCTTGGTGAAAATGTCAGCAAGCTGTTGTTGTGTGGGGACAAACTGCACTTTGACATCCTTCTTTTGAACATGGTCTCTGATGAAGTGATGTCTGACATCAATGTGCTTTGTCCTAGTGTGCTGAACCGGATTCTTGGCTAGGCTGATGGTGCTTGTGTTGTCACAGAGGATGGGTGCCTCAGGGAACTCCAAGCCAAGATCTCTTAGTTGGTTCTTCAGCCACAGCACTTGGGCACAACAGCTTGCGGCAGCAATATATTCAGCCTCTGTGGATGACAAAGACACGCAGGTTTGCTTCTTACTAGCCCAAGAGACCAGACAACCACCAAGGAAGGCGCATTGTCCACTGGTGCTCTTCCTATCAGTTTTATAACCTGCATGGTCAGAGTCAGAGTAAGCCCACAGGAACTCTTGGTTACCTCTGGGATACCAGAGACCAAGCTCTTGCGTTCCCTCAAGGTATCTCAAAATACGTTTAACACATGTTAAGTGTGATTCCTTGGGGTTGGCTTGAAACCTAGCACACATGCCAACACTAAATTGGATATCAGGCCTGCTTGCCGTTAAGTATAGGAGGGAACCTATCATTCCCCTGTACATGGGCAGGCTGACAGATTTACCCTTTGCGTCAGCATCAAGTGCGGCAGTGGTGCTCATGGGAGTATCATACTCCTTGCATTCATCCATCCCAAACTTTTTGAGTAGTTCTCTGCAGTATTTGGCTTGGGAGATGAATATTCCATTCTTCTTCTGCTTAATTTGCAGGCCTAGGAAGAACGTTAGTTCTCCCATCATTGACATTTCAAACTCACCCTGCATAGTCTTAAAGAAATCCTCACAAAGCTTTTCGTTAGTTGCTCCAAAAATGATATCATCAACATAAATTTGGACAATTAGCATATCTCTATCTTTGTGAAGGATAAACAATGTGTTATCAAGTTTGCCTCTTGAGAAACCCTTGCCCAGCAAGAAGCTGCTGAGTCTCTCATACCAAGCTCTAGGAGCTTGTTTGAGGCCATATAAGGCTTTCTTTAATCTATACACATGTCTTGGATGTTTGTGATCTTCGAAGCCAGGAGGTTGTTCTACATATACCTCTTCTTTAATATAACCATTAAGAAAGGCACTTTTAACATCCATTTGATATAGTCTAAAGCCTTTCATGGATGCAAAGGCTAGAAGAATTCTTATTGCTTCAAGTCTAGCGACTGGAGCAAAAGTTTCTTCATAGTCAATGCCTTCTTCTTGATTATATCCTTTAGCTACTAGTCTGGCTTTATTTCTTGTGATTAGCCCTGTCTCATCCAGCTTGTTTTTGAAGACCCACTTGGTCCCCACAATGGATTGGTGAGACGGCCTAGGAACTAGTTCCCAGACTTGACTTCTATCAAATTGATTTAGCTCTTCCTGCATGGCAATAATCCAGTCGCAGTCCTCAAGAGCTTGTTCAACTGAAGTTGGTTCTATTTGAGATAGGAAAGCACCAAACTCAACTTCATTATGAACTTGTCTTCTGGTTCTGACACCAGAAGAAACATCACCAAGCACTTGATCAAGAGGATGATCTCTGTGATGCCTCCTAGCTATTGGCAACTGTGCCTCATCATGCACAGTCTGCACTCTAGGTTCATCGCTGAGTTCATCTTCTTCCTTAAGATTGCTTGCTGGTGTTTCTTTTGGTGGTGATGAAGATGATGGTATTTCATCATCTTCTCTGGATTGTCCCCATGTAGGAATTTCATCGAATACAACATGCATTGATTCTTCTACAATTCTAGTTCTCATGTTGTATATCCTATATGCTTTGCTCCTAAGGGAGTATCCTATGAATATACCTACATCAGCCTTTGGATCAAATTTACCTAGATTTACCTTTCCATTGTTGTGTACGTAGCATTTTGATCCAAAAATTCTGAGGTGGCTGATGTTGGGCTTCCTTCCTTTGTATAGTTCATATGGAGTCTTGTCTAAGCCCTTGCGAATATAGGCTCTGTTTGAGATGTAGCATGTAGTGCTCATAGCATCAGCCCAGAATACTTGAGAAACCTCTTTCTCATTGAGCATGCTTCTGGCCATCTCAGTCAGAACCCTGTTCTTTCTTTCGACAACTCCGTTCTGTTGAGGGGTCCGAGGAGCTGAGAAGTTGTGTTCAATACCATTTTGCTCGCATAGCTCTGAGAAGCTATGGTTCTCAAACTCTCCTCCATGGTCTGTCCTTATGGCTGTGATTTTGAGCTCTCTCTCATTCTGCACTTTCTTAGCCAGGACAACAAAAGCATCAAAAGTATCTTGCTTAGAGGCAAGAAACATAGTCCAGGTGAACCTTGAATAGTCATCCACCACCACTAGAGCATATAGGTTTCCACCCAAGCTCTTCACTCTTGCTGGCCCAACCAAATCCATGTGGATTAGTTCCAAGGGCCTGCTGGTGGAGACTTTCTTCTTGGTTGTGAACGAGGACTTTGTTTGCTTTCCTCTTTGGCAGGATTCACAGATAAAATCATGCTTTACTTTAAATGATGGAATGCATATAGCTAGCTCCTTTTTAATTAGCATGTCAAGTTGAGAGAAATTAACATGAGCTAGTCTCTTGTGCCAAAGCCAACTGTTCTCATCACTAGATATAAAGCATTTTTCTTCTAACTGTTGGCACAAGTCTAGTGTATATAGGTTTCCATTTCTATTAGCCTTAAGTTTACACTTTAAGTTGGCCTTATCTAAACTTAGATCCTGCTTATCAACTATTATGCACTCATGTGAGTCAAATATTACCCAATTTCCTTTGTCTGTGCTCTGGCTGACGCTTAGCAGGTTGTGACAGAGACCGTCCACTAGGTAGACATCTTTTACTGGTCCGACCTCTCCAACTCCAGTGATCTTCCCACTTTGATTTCCTCCAAAGGTTACTGTGGCTCCATCTTTGATCACCAGAGATTTGAACTTGTCTCTGTCTCCAGTCATATGTCTCGAGCATCCGCTATCAATATACCATTTCTTGTTCTTGGATGCCTTGAGACACACCTGGAAAAATCAAGCAAACTTAGGTACCCAACTTTTCTTGGGTCCTCGATCATTAGTTTTCAATGCCCTTGGTTTAGAGTCATCCTTGACCTTGGGCTTGTGATTATTTAGAGCCTCTGGCCGAGTGCTGGCTCTGGACTCTTGGGTTTTCCCTTTGGAGTAATTCCAGGCTTGGGATCCTTGTCCTCTCTTAGTTTCCTTTGCAGGAGGAGGATCCTTTGTTGCCTTGGTTCCTTTGGGGACCCATTTGTAGGAGCTGCTTGCTCCATGCTTCTTGGCATTACAGGTGGACGTGGAGTGTCCCTTCCTGTTGCAATAGTTACAGAAGCTGAAGGGTGAGGAGTTATGACTAGAAGCTTTATGGAAGAACTTTAAGTAGGGCTTTACTTTTGGTTCTACCCACTTCTTCCCTCTAGGAGTATATCCTAAGCCAGTTCTATTCCTATAGGCCCTTTGATTCATTAAAATTATATTTAACATTTCCGAGCCATTTGTAAACTTCTGCAGGGCATTTTGCAGCTTATCTTTCTCAGCTGAGACTTTGCTGCAATTAGGGCAGCTCTCAAGTGTTGGGTCGTTGGGTTCTATTTGGGGAGAACCCTGTCCTTCCACTAACGGAAGTGTTCTAGCTTTTGCTAGCTCATCACTTAGTGAGTCCACCTTGGACTCAAGTGATTCCTTTTTAGCTTTCAACACTTTATATGTCCTACATAAACGAAAAAATTCTACATGCATCTCATTATATGCCTCTTGAAGTTCAGGGAAGGTTACCTCACTATCCTCATGAACAGGATCAAACTCTGTGGATACTTCCTCATCTTCTTCTCGAGCAACAAGGCAGAGATTGGCTACTTCTTCCTCATCACTTGCTTCATCATCCGAGCTATTCACCCAGATAGACGATACAAAGGCCTTCCTTTTGTCTTTACCTTTCGACTTCTGCAGGCTGGGACATTCAGCCTTGAAGTGACCAGGCTTCTTACATTCATAGCACACAGGAGCCTTTTCCTTCTTGTAACCCCTCCTTTGGCTGGAGTCACCCTTTTGAAAGCCTCCTTTCTTTCTGAAGAACTTTCGGAACTTTTTCACCATCATGGCCATCTCTTCATCATCCATTTCCTTCTCATCATCCTCATCATCCTCTTCAGTCTCCTTGTTGGGTGCAACAAGGGCAAGATTTTTGGCCTTGGATGAGGCTTGAGGGGCTCTCTGAGCTAATAGTGTAGGCTCATACTCAGCCAGGGAGCCAAACAGGGCAGTGATGGAACTAGTTGATTCACCCTGGACTTCCTGTAAGATGGTCACCTTGGTGATCCAGTCACCTTTCAAGATTTTCAGAATCTTGCTTACTTGCTCCCTTTCAGGAATGTCCTTACCCAGCGAGGCCAAGTTGTTGATGAGGTGAGTGAATCTGAGCTCCAGTTCTCTAATAGGCTCAGTGGGACTGAGCATGGCAAACTTGTGGAATTCTTCCACCAGCATCTCAACACGTCTTGCTTTCACTCCCTTGGTTCCAGAGTGAGCAGCCTCAAGTGCCTCCCACATATCCTTTGCATTTTTGTGGTGGCTGATCCTATGAAACTCCTTAGGGCTAAGAGCACACTGAATGTAATGCATGGCCCTAAAGTTTAGTTGGACTAGAGCATAGTCCTCACTGGTGTACCTGGATCGTTCCTTTGCAAAACCATCATCGTCTAGGGGAGTGTGATCTCCTCGTTCGATTACATCCCAGAGTCTGAGGTCGCTTGACTTGAGATAAGTCTCCATTCGAAATTTCCAGAATGGATAGTTGTACCCATCAAACCCTGGAGGCTTGTTGGGCTGAATAGAGACGTCTGGTAGAGAGTAGTCAGTATCCATTACAAGATCTTTGCTTTCTTGATTCGTTGGAATCTAGTGAGAAAGACCTGCTCTGATACCAAATGAAAGTAATGGATGCACAAGAGGGGGGGGTGAATTGTGCTTCAAAAATAAATGCTCAAATAAAACAACACAAGAGTTATACTGGTTCGGTCTACCTGACCTACGTCCAGTCCTCAACCACCCAGGCCGAGTTCCACTATATCTCAGGTTTTAAATCGGGTTCACCTGAAACCTTACAACCGCAAGTTTTGGACGGGATCACTTGCAACCTTACAACCACAAGTTTCACAAGGCTCACTTGCAACCTTTCTACCACAAGTTTCACAAGGCTCACTTGCAACCTCTCTAACTAGCTCCCCCTCACACCGAGCAAGGGGTTAACCTTTAGAATTAAAGGATTTTACAAACTGAGTTCTCTCAAAGAACAGATAGTGCTACACACTTAAGTACAATCAATGCTCTTATAACAGGAAGAGACTTAACAACAAAGAGTACATAATATGTAGATGAAAGGATCACTCTATGTGTTAAATGCTCTTTACTTTTCTGGGCAGCTTTGAATGCTTGAAGATGTTCTTAGTTTCTCGCTCTAACTTCTCTCAAGAATATTCAAAGATAATAGTTAACCTCATAAATGAGGTTTGAGTCTCTTTATATAGTCTTCAAGCAATCTGTCTCTTGGTAGGTGGGATAGCCGTTTGAATATGGCCGTTTATCCCTTGTTACCGTTTGCCCATTAAATGCTTCATCAATGCATAGCAGGGTTGACTTGCTTTATCTCTGAAAAGTAGTCCTGACACCTCTGCTCTGACATAAGCGTTCTGACACTGCAACTTCTGACATTCTGATTGCTTGCGGAAGCAGATTCTCATCCGGAAGCAATTCTACTGAGTGTGCTGCACTGAGTGTTAGTCTAACAGTATAAAAACATATAGTCACATGCAGTGGGAGTGTTCTTAGTCTAAGAGGTCGTCCTTCCATCAGGAAGCACTTCTACATCCGGAAGTGATTCCACTGGATGAAGGATTTTGTTCATTATTACTCACTCTCGCTCAGTGTCTATTCAATCCAACAGTCAGCGCTAGTCACTAAGCTATCGGAAGCACTTTCACTTGACGAGGTAAACTTACTGACGCTTAGGGTTATATCTATTCTATCAGTCTGAGCCAGTCAAAATCTATCAGGAAGCAATTTCACTTGACGAGGCTGATTCACTGACGCTTGGGGTTATTCTATTTTATCAGGCTGCGCCAGTCTAATTCTAACAGGAAGCAAATTCACTTGACGAGGTGAACTTACTGACGCTTGGGGTGATATCTATCTTATCAGTCTGCGTCAGTCTAAGTTTAACAAGAAGCAACTTCACTTCCGGTTGAATCATAGCTTAGTCTTAGGTTTTGTGTATCTAGCGTTCATGGACTAAGTTAAATCTCTAGTGAATTACTTGCTGCCGCTGGGGGATGAAACATTCATCCGCGAGCCCAAGTCCTAGTCTATCCGGAAGTAAGTCCACATCCGGTTGTACTTTTACTTAGGGTTCTATGTTCACCTGTTACTTTCTAAGTTCTTTCATATTTTAGTCTTCATCAAAACTTAAGATTCTAACACCTTCCTGTTACAATAATTGCAGAAGCTAAAGGGTGTGGAGCTGTGATCAGTGGCTTTGTGGAAAAGTTTTAAATATGGCTTCACTTTAGGTTCCACCCACTTTTCCCTTTAGGCTTGTAGCCTAATCCTGTTTTATCCCTATATGCCCTCTGATTCATTAAAATAATATTTAACATTTCAGACCCATTAGTGAACTTTTGCAGGGCATTTTGCAATCTATCCCTTTCAATAGAGATCTTGCTGCAGTTAGGGCAGCTCTCTGATGTTGAGGGTTCCGCTTAGGGATCTCCCTTGCCATCTGCTACCGTAAGCTTTTTGGCTCCGCTAGCTTTTCACTTAGTGAGTCCACCTTGGACTCAAGTGATTCCTTTTTAATTCTCAACACTTTATAAGCCTTACATAAACGAAAAAATTCTCTATGAACATCATTATAGGCTTCTTGGAGTTCAGGAAGAGTTACCTCATCGCCATGGATGGAATCAAAGTCTGAGGATGCCTCCTCTCCATCTTCTCTCGCAACAAGACAGAGGTTAGCAACCTCTTCCTCATCACTAGCTTCCTCATCAGAACTATTCACCCAGATTAAGGACACAAAGACTTTCCTTTTGTCCTTCCCTTTGGCTCTCTGAAGGCTTGGGCACTCAGCCTTGAAATGACCAGGCTTCTTACACTCGAAGCACACAGGGGTCCTTTCCTTCTTATAATCCTTCTTGTGGCTAGATTCTCCTTTCTGAAAGCCTCCTTTCTTTCTGAAGAACTTTCTGAATTTTCTTACCATCTTAGTCATTTCCTCATCATCTATGTCCTCCTCATCATCCTCATCATCATCATTCCTATCCTTGCTGGGAGCAACAAGAGCAAGGTTCTTGACTTTAGTAGTAGCTTGAGGAGCTCTTTGAGTCAACAGGGTTGGTTCATACTCAGCCAGAGAACCAAACAAGGCAGTGATAGAGCTGGTTGATTCTCCCTGGACTTCCTGCAGGATGGTAACTTTGGTGATCCAGTCACCCTTTAACACTTTTAGAATCTTGCTTACTTGTTCTTCCTCAGGAATGTCCTTTCCCAGAGAGGCCAAGTTGTTAATAAGATGGATGAATCTGAGCTCCAGCTCTCTGATTGGCTCGGTTGGGCTAAGCATAGCAAATTTGTGAAACTCCTCAACCAGCATCTCGACGCGTCTGGACTTCACTCCCTTGGTTCCGGAATGAGCAGCCTCAAGAGCCTCCCACATATCCTTTGTTGTTTTGTGGTGGCTGATCCTGTGGAACTCCTTATGACTCAGGGCGCATTGAATGTAGTGCATGGCCCTGTAGTTCAGCTCCACTAGAGCATAGTCTTCATTGGTGAATTTGGATCGAGCCTTTGCAAAACCTTCATCATCTAGAGGGACATGGTTACCATGCTCAATCACATCCCAGAGGCGAATGCCGCTAGCCTTGATGTAAGTCTCCATTCTGAACTTCTAGAAAGGATAGTTGTAGCCATCAAAGCCAGGAGGCTTGTTTGGCTGTATAGCAACATCGGGCAGGGAATGATGATCTGCATCCATCACTGGATCTTCTCTTTCTAGATTCGTTGGAATCAAGTCAGAAAGACCTTGCTCTGATACCAAATGAAAGTGAGGATGCACAAGAGGGGGGGTGAATTGTGCTATCAAATAAAACAAACAATAAAAACACACAAGGCTTTTATACTGGTTCGGTCCAACTCTTGACCTACGTCCAGTTCTCAATCACCCAGATTGAGTACCACTATCCCCAGGTTTTACAACGGGTTCACCTGGAACCTTTACAACCGCAAGTTTTAGCACGGGATCACTTGCAACCTTACAACCACAAGTTTTACACCAGGTTCACTTGCAACCTACAGACTCACTCCCCCTTACAACCTGTAAGGGTTCAACCTTTCAAATAAAGGATTTTCTAAACTTAGTTCTCTCTAAGAACAAATAATGTTACACACTTAAGTACAATGAATGCTCTCAATAAATGAAGAGACTTAACTACAAAGAGTACAAGATGGATAAATGAATCGAACTCTCAATGTATTAAGTACTCTCTTGCTTTTCTGGGCAGCTTTGAATGCTTGAAGAATGCTCTCAGTTTCTCTCTCTAGATTTCTGCGTTTTTCTCCAAGTTCTCTTCATAAATGAAGATGAGCTTCTTTATATAGTGTCTTCAAGTATTCTCTCTCTTGGTAGGTAACAATGCCGTTTAAATATAGCTGTTATTCCCTTGTTACCGTTGAGCATTAATGCTCCATCAATGCTCAGCAGGGTTGACTTTGCTTTATCTCTGAAAAGCAACTCTGACACCTCTGCTCTGCCAAAAAGCTCTCTGACACTGCACTGTTGTACGTTCTGACATTCTGATTGCTACCGGAAGCAATTCCACATCCGGAAGCAACATCACTCAGTGCTGCACTTGAACGTTAGTCTAACAATATCAACACATAGTCACATGCAGTGGGAGTTCATTTAGTCTAAGGAAGCTCTCTTACTTCCGGAATCAATTCCACATCCGGAAGTACTCCTATTAGACTTAAGTTATGACTTAGAGTTATATTCACTGACGCTCGGTGTTACCTAATCCAATAGGCAGCGCTAGTCACTTATCATCCGGAAGCATTCCTGCATCCGGTTGTGTCCTAACTTAGTCTTAAAGATTTTATACTTCTAACTTTCCTAGACTGAGTTCTGACTTAGTGACTTACTTACATCCACTGTGGGATGAGTCATTCATCCGCTGTTAGAATCTTAAGTTTTGATGGTGACTAAGGTATGATATGGTCTAATACTTAAAAGAACATAATCAACACTTAGGAAGGATTAGATGACATGGTTAGAATCCTAAGTTAGATCACTTGCGAATGCAAGATCACTTCCGGAAGTATTAGCACTAGCGCTCGCGGATGGAGTACACATCCCATAGGGGACGCAAGTGGAAGCAAGTGAGACACTTGGTTAGAACCCAGTCTAGATTGCTAACACTGAATCCTAAGTTAAGTCACAACCGGATGCGGATTCACTTCCGGATGAATTAAGACTAGCGCTCACGGATGAAAGACTCATCCCACAGCGGAATCACAACCGGATGCGGAATCACTTCCGGATGGACTAGGACTAGCGCTCGCAGATGAATGTCTCATCCCCCAGTGACAGCAAGCACTTCACTTAGTCATAACTCAGTCTAGGAGCATTAGATGTACAAAACCTTTGAGACTAAGTTAAGATGCAACCAGATGTAGATTTGCTTTCGATTGCTTAGTGACTAGCGCTGACTGTTGGAATGGGTAACACTAAGTGTCAGTGAACATGAGCCACGTCTAGTGGAATTGCTTCCGATTGCTTAGTGACTAGCGCTGGCTGTTGGATTGAAGGACACTGAGCGAGAGTGAGTAAAAGTACATATAACCCTTCATCCAGTAGTAGTGCTTCCGGATGTGGAAGTGCTTCCGGATCCAAGGAAGTCATCTTAGACTAAGTAAACACCCACTGCATGTGATTATGTGTTGTTATACTACACATCCCATAGCATGAGTAAATAACACACTAAGTCACTTAGGAAGAATTAGACTAAAATCAAAATTCCAAGTTAGAATACAACCGGATGCAGAATCGCTTCCGGAAGACTTAGAGTAAAATAACGAGACTTACGCTGACTATTGGAATAGACATCCCCTAGCGTCAGTAGACAATACACTAAGTCAGAACATAGTCTAAGTAAGAATGCTTCCCATAGCAAACAAGCTTCCCACAGCATGTATAGTTCCTACTATACTTGATTATATATATTACTCTGTTGGACTAACAAGTATGTGCAGAACTTAGTTTTACTTCCGGATGCAAATGAGCTTCCGGATGCAAATACTCTTGGCACTGGAATTCAGAGACTAACTCTTGCAGAGCAAGACTGCCGCTTCCGGATGAACAATGAACTATGCACGATGATCATCCGTCAGCAGGATTACAAGAGTCAGAAGTACATATGCTCAGAAGTCAGTATGATGTTGTCAGAGCAGAGTGGTTAGAATTGCTTTTCAGAGATAAAGCAAGTCAACCCTGCTAAGCTTTAATGGAGCGTTTAAGAAGATGTACTTCCCAACGGTAACAAGAGGTTAACAGATATTCAAACAACATTGTTACCTACCAAGCATGAGGAGTATGAGAGATAAGGAGAACAAAATCTGAAGATTCATTCAAACTGTCAAAGCTCATACTACCCACAAGAGTCAGAGTCCATAAGAGAGCTTCTGATAGCAAGAGAGCATCCAAGAGCAAAGCACTCTTATCATTCATGTACAAGTGCTTGGAAGACGAAGTTCCTCTATGTGATAGCAAGCAGAATGTTAGAGTCCACGAGCTTCACTTCAGATAGCAAGAGAGCTTCCGATAGTAAGTCTCTTAGCATCCTGGACTTATGCTTGAAGAACGAAGTCCTCATCTGACAACAAGCAAGAGTCAGACCGTACAGTGTATAGATGTCAGAACGACTTTTGCCAGAACAGTGTTGTCAGAACAATGTTGACAGAATAGTTGGTCAGAGCACCTTTTCAGATAAAGCAAAGTCAACCCTGCTGTGCATTAATGAGGACAACGTAAACAAGGCCCCAACGGCTATATTCAAACGGCCTTATTGCCTCTCCATCCGTTGGATAATCAGAGGCTGGTATAAAAGGAGATATTCTTCATTTCTGAAGGAGAGAGCTTTATGAGTTTGATAAGCAAGAGAAATAGAATGAAGAAGCTCAAGCCTACTATCTGAAATATCCTTCTCATCTTCTACTCTCTGATTATAAAGTTGTAATACTCTTAGAGAAAATTAGTGGAGAGCAATAATTGTACCTAAGTGAGTAACATAATCTGTTCATTGAGTGAACCCACTTAGTTGAGCTTAAAAGTTTAACACAATCAGTTCATAGAGTGAACATCCTATCAAACCTGTTCTAAAGCTTGTCGCTTGAAGAACAGTATTGTAATCATTGTTAAATCATTGTCTGTAAAGACTGAATCCTTCTAGGTGTGAGGGGGAGCTGTATAGGTTGCAAGTGAGCCCGCAAAACTTGCGGTTGTAAAGGTTGCAAGTGATCCCGTAAAACTTGCGGTTAGGTTTGCAGGTTAGCCGTTAGCAAAACCTGTGGGTTGTTGGGTGAACCCGTGTTCGTAAAACCTAAAGTGTAAAGGCTTCTCTTGTGCCCGGTTTAAACAAGAATAGTGGATTGGAAATCTCAGGTGTAGCCTGGGGACTGGATGTAGGTCTGGGTGACCGAACCAGGATAAATTTATGTGTGCATAAATTTATATTTAAACATTCTATTTTGCATCACATAACATACTGACTTGTGCATACCATTACTTAATATCATCATCACCAAGCACAAGCAGTCTTTCGAAAAGAGTTTAAGTTTTTATTCCCTCACCCAATTCACCCCCCCTCTTGGGTGACAGCCACACATTTCATTTGGTATCAGAGCGGGTCACTTGTTTAAAGGATCCAACGATCTCAAGTGTAAAGACCTTGGCTGATTTGGGTTAAAATGTTTTCCAAAGGCCTTGATCATACCATTCCACCTGTGTTAGAAAATATTGATTTTTGTTGGTGGAAAGCAAGAATGGAAAGTTTTATACAATCCACTAGTTTGAAAATGTGGGATATTTTTGAAAATGATTTTGATTTCAAACCAAGAGGAAACTGGACTGAAAAGGAGAAAAATTTGTTTTCCTTAAACATTAGAGCAATGCAAATTTTATACAAAGGCTTAACTGAAAATGATTTCCAGAAGATCAAACATTGCTCTAGTGATAGAGATATTTGGAATACTCTTGATGTGATATATGCTTCTAACCCATCTCTTGAAAGCACAGCTGTCCAAAGCTCAACTCGTGCTCTTTGTGGATCATCTACTGATGAGCTTCTGGAAGGTGATATTGAGGAAGCAGGCTTCAGTGAAGAGAGTATCCATTTCTGCCTAGAAGATTCAGAAAGTGAGGTATCTGGATCTGAACTTGAACTCTCTGAATTGCAAGATGCATACAATGAGTTATATACCGAATATTGTAAACTTGCAAAAGAACTTCTAGGCTTAAAAGAAAAAGATAGGAAACTTGAAAAACTAATTTCTTCTTCTACGTCCAAAGTTTCCGAGGTTTCTTTTAAAGAACTAGTGGTTCCGATAGCTAGCCCACTATCGACAGGGAAAACTTCAACATGTCTTGAAAAATGTTTTGATTGTAAACACGTGTTGAAGGAAAAGGAAAAGCTTTCAAAAGAAACTGAGATTTCAAAGGAACAAAAAGCTTTTCTAAAGAAAACTAATCATGATAATGATAGAAAACCTCATTTTGATTTTCATTCTATTATCTGTCATTATTGTGGTAGATTAGGACATATTTCTCACACATGCAGTCTTAGAAGAAATTCAAATGAGAGAAATAAATTTGTATGGATTCCTAAAGGACAAGTAAGGTCCAGTGCTAACCTTGTAGGACCCAAGTACAAATGGGTACCAAAACATCCTTCTAGTGCCTTACTTGTGCAGGAAAGATCAAGAGTTCCTCTTACCCCAAAGAAGAGAACTCGCGGTGATGCAATTGCTGAAACTCCCTGGTACAATCATAAGAAGCAGTCGGCAACCACAAGGGACAATGGTTCTGTCTCAAGGATAAGTTATCACAGAGTTCCATTCAACTATCCTGAGAAGAACAAGAGAGAGTAGATTCCTCGATCAACATTGAAAAGGCTCTTGAATCCTACCTCTCAGAAGAAAGTGCTTCGAACCAAGGATAAGTATAGAAGATCTCCTTGGGTAAGCAAGGGATCACTTAGCAACGAAGCATTTGATAGTAAAATCTCCTATGCTAATGTTAGATGGACTTATTGAGATTTTACATTAAGCATCCTAAGATGTGAACATTATATTCATCATTGAAGAAAGCTTAAAGAAATAAGTAATGTTCATAATCTACATGTTGTCCATGACTATCTTGATCAAAAACCTTGTATATCCTTGTGCATATAGTCATGAAAGATTCACCATGCCATACACATAGCACGTAATCTAGATGCATGTGAACTATATATAACCTACAAACTGACCTTCAGATCCAGACTTGGATACAAAAGGAAGGAACTATCTGGTATTTTGTAGGAAGGGCAATCCGAAGGTTCAGCAAGACAAGGGTGAAGAAGACCCTGGCTAAAAGGAAGATCTCCTCCCCCCTCAGTGAGCCATCGGACAGTGAAGAAGAGTCAATTGCTGATCCTAAGAATGCTCTGAATGAACAAGAAGGGTCTGTTGAATTTAATGAGACTGTTGATCTGAAAAACCATAGTAGAACCCCTGGAGCTTCAACAGATTCTTGTCCAGATCAATCAATCAGAGTTAGATGAGATATAGGCTAAGATGATCGAGGAGCATGAGCGGAATCAGAGAGAAATATACTAAGATAGCCATCCCTCGGACTTGACCAGGATGTCACTGCTGCCCTCAGAAGGGAAATTGAAATGAAGCAGATTGCCCAAGCAGAAAGGCTCGCCCTTGGGGAAGCCATCTGATTCATGAGCCCCCAACAGTCTGCCGGCAACAGTCTGCTAGCACAGAGGCAAGCATTGAGATAGTGCTGAGTGATCAACCTGCGGAGATACCCTCTGCTGAGCCTGTGTCTCCGTCTACGCCAGCACCCAATTTGATTGAAGAGCTGTGTATGAAGTATGGGTTCAAGAGGCCAGAGATGCCAGTAGTAGTGATCACCAAGTGAATTCATCCCTCTGCACCAGCTCCAATCCATCCTATTAGCCTCAGCAAGACTCAGGACTGTATCTCATCTGAATAATTAGTCAAGTCTTGATAAGCATTCGTCACGCATAGATTTTGGTGCTGCTCTGAAAATAGAATCCTTGCATTGCCAACCAAAATCAAGCAAGCTACTGCTTGACGCGAATGGAACTATGGTGATATCATTCTTATCCTCCTCTTTACTTGAATAATCATTTGGGTATTGAATGCATGATGGGCTTAACAGCTTTTATTTCTCTGAAACTGATAAGAATTCTTTTATCTGTGATGACCTTATGATCATATCATATCAAATTCATTTTCTGATATAATGCATACTGATTTTACAGATTCAAGAAGTCTGACACTTTGAAACTGAACCTTCATCAAAACCTTCTGAACTTGTGCATACTGAATCATTGTGTTCCAAGATTTCTGACATTGTTAAGAAGACTCAGAACTAGTTTCAGAATTTTGACACTAAAACTAAAAACCTTCTTCAGAGGCTTCATATGGTGTCTAAATCGTTTTACTTAGCGAATCTTTTTAAGGGCACCTCTCATGAAAGAAAATAGTTTATGCATTCTCCTTGAGTTTTGAAAGATCCTTTTGAAATGCAAACTTTCAAAACAGATTCTGATCCTCTTTAAACTTGCATGACAACTATACCTCATGATAGCCTTCAAAAATTATTCTATAATTTTCCATTTCATGTGGTATCTCTTGCATCAAGTTTTTCAATGCATAAGCAGCTATGGTTTCGAGAACAATACATCCCTCTTAATTACATCTTTAAGTTCTCAATCTACTAATGATCTCGGTTCAAGTTTGTGGTTTAAGAATGTCGACACAGATTATTGAAGCTTGAACAATGAGAATAACCAAGAGAGAATGGCAACGAAAATGCCCCTTATCAAGATGTGTGGAATGACTATACTAAACCTGAGAAACTCTCGCCAATACACATGAGCATTTCTATCCCTTACACATTCTGTTGTGAAATTTAATGGATAGTCTCTCTCTTGTCTGACATGCATTAGAAATCTTAGGAAATGCCTTGAATTAAACTCTGTTAGATCTGTAAAACATGGCATAGTATCACAAGCATGCTATAATCTGTATTAATTTCAAGCTTGTTGATATCCTAAGAACAATGAGATCACACTGAGCATATCTAGAAGAACTTGAGCTAATATTTGGAAATTATTCTCGTAATCATATGCTGAAATTTGGTTGTTTTTGTAAACCAGATTTAGTCTTAAAATCAAACTATTCCGTGAGCATGAAGATTTCCAGTATTTCATTTTTGTGAGGATGAAGATTTTTCAAAATTTCATTGTGTTAATAATTCACATGTCTTCATGATCTAACATGAACATTCTTGAGGCATATTTATTGAACTATACTTGCTTATGAAACTCTGAAAATATGCCACTTGTTTGATACTCTCTGTACTATCACATTGATATTTATCTATGAGAGTATAAATAAAGTTCATGTCTTGATAGTGAAACTATGTGAACGTGTAGACAATTTCAAAATTAGTTTTCACATAATCATTGCTCATATTTTTCTTAAACCAATTAGCAAGCATGATTTCTTAAAATTATTAACTTGTGCTGATTAACACAGATTGACTTGAATGTCCTGAGGATGGTCTCCAATGTTAAATCTTAAGTTCTTTCACTGACCATCAGGAAGCACTTGTTTCCTCAAGCACATGCAGGACCAATCATCAAGTTTGAGCAAGGTTGCTTTCGCAACAATCAGCGCCTTCGATAGCAGGCCAACTATTGAACCATGGGAAGAGTAGAGTGACTGCCCAGTCATGTCTGCTTGTGGTTGTAGCTCAGCTTGCCGAAGCGAATCATCAAAGCACTTGCGCTAGGGGTTTCCACTTGAGATAGCACACCTCTTGAAGATGTCAGGAAGCATGCTTATCTGCGTATGGTTCAGATTCATGAGTTTAATAGAGTATGAGGATTCCTCATCTGTGGTAACATCTACACCTTACCATCTCTTATATATGATGCATACATGGCATTAGTAAGGGTGTCAATTTAGGATGTTTTTTTTTCTCAATCTACATTGACTTCAAAATCATTCACTGTCTTAGAAAATCATCCCAGCTCACACATCTGTATCCTTTATATGACACGCTGGAAAGTAATTGATAACATACCTCTCTTATATGCTTCTTTTCTTGATCTTGTGATGATTAATCTTAATATAGAAGAGAAGTAGATGGACATTACTTGATAATGATCCCTTGAAAATAGAGAGTTACATGCTGTCATCGATAATAAACTCTTGAGATGCTGTGATGCAATTTGTTTGGAAATTACTTTTGGCATTTTAAACTCACAAATTTCATTTGATTTGGTTTCATTTCATATGGTATCACAAATTTCACTTGGCATTCAATCATTTCATTTGATATCACAAGTTCAAACTCACATATTTCATTTGATTTCATTTGGTATCACGAATTTAAAATCACAAATTTTCATTTGATATCATAATCATCATTTTAAACGCACCAAAATTATTTTGATATCATGTTAATCATTTCGAGAGGGTCAAAATTACTTTTGATGTCTTTTATATTTGAAAAGAATTTTCACCTTCAAAAAGAGAACTTTTTTTTGTATGTTTTGATCTAGACTTAATCCTTGCAAAACATGTTCTGTTATCTTGCATAATGGTTAGGGAGAGTAAACTCACTTAGAATACTGAATCAATATTTTCTTCTTTTTGTCTCACATTGTTTAGCTATCCTACATAATGTTTAGGGAGAATACAATCATTTAGGATTTTGAATCATTATTGTTGTCCCTTGTTAATTCTCGTACGTTGTATTGAATAGTCTAGAACAAATCTTTATTAACGATACATAGGGAGAACTATTAGGTAGAAAGCTCATTCCTAGGAGAACGATAGAAGTATCCCCATCCCTAAGACTAGCTTGCACTTGTTGAATTTTGATGAAGCCAAAAGGGGGAGAGAGATGAGACATGAGATGTCTAGAGATGAGACATGAGATGAGATATAAGATGTCTAGCTAGAGATGAGACATGAGATGTCTAGAGTTGAGAGATAAGATAAGATGTCTAGATATCTGGGGAGAGAACTGGGGAAAGAAATATAGCTCTGGGAGTGATCTAAGTTTAATTATGTTCTCTAGTCATCTATGGGTTTGTCATCATCAAAAAGGGGGAGAATGTTAGAATCTTAAGTTTTGATGGTGACTAAGGTATGATATGGTCTAGTACTTAAAAGAACATAATCAACACTTAGGAAGGATTAGATGACATGGTTAGAATCCTAAGTTAGATCACTTGCGAATGCAAGATCACTTCCGGAAGTATTAGCACTAGCGCTCGCGGATGGAGTACACATCCCATAGGGGACGCAAGTGGAAGCAAGTGAGACACTTGGTTAGAACCCAGTCTAGATTGCTAACACTGAATCCTAAGTTAAGTCACAACCGGATGCGGATTCACTTCCGGATGAATTAAGACTAGCGCTCACGGATGAAAGACTCATCCCACAGCGGAATCACAACCGGATGCGGAATCACTTCCGGATGGACTAGGACTAGCGCTCGCAGATGAATGTCTCATCCCCCAGTGACAGCAAGCACTTCACTTAGTCATAACTCAGTCTAGGAGCATTAGATGTACAAAACCTTTGAGACTAAGTTAAGATGCAACCGGATGTAGATTTGCTTTCGATTGCTTAGTGACTAGCGCTGACTGTTGGAATGGGTAACACTAAGTGTCAGTGAACATGAGCCACGTCTAGTGGAATTGCTTCCGATTGCTTAGTGACTAGCGCTGGCTGTTGGATTGAAGGACACTGAGCGAGAGTGAGTAAAAGTACATATAACCCTTCATCCAGTAGTAGTGCTTCCGGATGTGGAAGTGCTTCCGGATCCAAGGAAGTCATCTTAGACTAAGTAAACACCCACTGCATGTGATTATGTGTTGTTATACTACACATCCCATAGCATGAGTAAATAACACACTAAGTCACTTAGGAAGAATTAGACTAAAATCAAAATTCCAAGTTAGAATACAACCGGATGCAGAATCGCTTCCGGAAGACTTAGAGTAAAATAACGAGACTTACGCTGACTATTGGAATAGACATCCCCTAGCGTCAGTAGACAATACACTAAGTCAGAACATAGTCTAAGTAAGAATGCTTCCCATAGCAAACAAGCTTCCCACAGCATGTATAGTTCCTACTATACTTGATTATATATATTACTCTGTTGGACTAACAAGTATGTGCAGAACTTAGTTTTACTTCCGGATGCAAATGAGCTTCCGGATGCAAATACTCTTGGCACTGGAATTCAGAGACTAACTCTTGCAGAGCAAGACTGCCGCTTCCGGATGAACAATGAACTATGCACGATGATCATCCGTCAGCAGGATTACAAGAGTCAGAAGTACATATGCTCAGAAGTCAGTATGATGTTGTCAGAGCAGAGTGGTTAGAATTGCTTTTCAGAGATAAAGCAAGTCAACCCTGCTAAGCTTTAATGGAGCGTTTAAGAAGATGTACTTCCCAACGGTAACAAGAGGTTAACAGATATTCAAACAACATTGTTACCTACCAAGCATGAGGAGTATGAGAGATAAGGAGAACAAAATCTGAAGATTCATTCAAACTGTCAAAGCTCATACTACCCACAAGAGTCAGAGTCCATAAGAGAGCTTCTGATAGCAAGAGAGCATCCAAGAGCAAAGCACTCTTATCATTCATGTACAAGTGCTTGGAAGACGAAGTTCCTCTATGTGATAGCAAGCAGAATGTTAGAGTCCACGAGCTTCACTTCAGATAGCAAGAGAGCTTCCGATAGTAAGTCTCTTAGCATCCTGGACTTATGCTTGAAGAACGAAGTCCTCATCTGACAACAAGCAAGAGTCAGACCGTACAGTGTATAGATGTCAGAACGACTTTTGCCAGAACAGTGTTGTCAGAACAATGTTGACAGAATAGTTGGTCAGAGCACCTTTTCAGATAAAGCAAAGTCAACCCTGCTGTGCATTAATGAGGACAACGTAAACAAGGCCCCAACGGCTATATTCAAACGGCCTTATTGCCTCTCCATCCGTTGGATAATCAGAGGCTGGTATAAAAGGAGATATTCTTCATTTCTGAAGGAGAGAGCTTTATGAGTTTGATAAGCAAGAGAAATAGAATGAAGAAGCTCAAGCCTACTATCTGAAATATCCTTCTCATCTTCTACTCTCTGATTATAAAGTTGTAATACTCTTAGAGAAAATTAGTGGAGAGCAATAATTGTACCTAAGTGAGTAACATAATCTGTTCATTGAGTGAACCCACTTAGTTGAGCTTAAAAGTTTAACACAATCAGTTCATAGAGTGAACATCCTATCAAACCTGTTCTAAAGCTTGTCGCTTGAAGAACAGTATTGTAATCATTGTTAAATCATTGTCTGTAAAGACTGAATCCTTCTAGGTGTGAGGGGGAGCTGTATAGGTTGCAAGTGAGCCCGCAAAACTTGCGGTTGTAAAGGTTGCAAGTGATCCCGTAAAACTTGCGGTTAGGTTTGCAGGTTAGCCGTTAGCAAAACCTGTGGGTTGTTGGGTGAACCCGTGTTCGTAAAACCTAAAGTGTAAAGGCTTCTCTTGTGCCCGGTTTAAACAAGAATAGTGGATTGGAAATCTCAGGTGTAGCCTGGGGACTGGATGTAGGTCTGGGTGACCGAACCAGGATAAATTTATGTGTGCATAAATTTATATTTAAACATTCTATTTTGCATCACATAACATACTGACTTGTGCATACCATTACTTAATATCATCATCACCAAGCACAAGCAGTCTTTCGAAAAGAGTTTAAGTTTTTATTCCCTCACCCAATTCACCCCCCCTCTTGGGTGACAGCCACACATTTCATCCGCGAGCGCTAGTCCTAGTCCATCCGGAAGTAAATCCACATCCGGTTGTACTCTTACTTGGGGTTCTATATTAACCTAATTCTTTCTAAGTGTTTAACTGGTTCTTTCATATTTCAGTCTTCATCAAAACTTAAGATTCTAACACTTAAGAGATCAACAGTGAAGTCAGTGGTATCAACAATGGATACTATACCATAAGAGTCCAGTTCAGTTCTGCGAGAGGCTAATATGGTAGGGGGAAAGCTAATAGTCGGAGAAGTGGAGCTAAGAGGATTGAAACCAGGTGGAAAAGCCATGAGTAGGGTGGGAGAATGGGTGCTAAGGAAAAACCAGGAAAATGAGTTGGTGTAAATTAGAAGTGAGAGGAGAATGAAGAGAGCCAGGGTGAATATGTGTTCAGGTAGGAAGAGGAAACAGTGGGATGCATTGTGAGTTAAACTGATATATATAGACAACCATGCAAGAGGGAAAATGAAGAGTCGTGATGGAGGGAGGGGGAGAGGGCCGAGACTAAACCAGTATCTAGTTAAGTTAGCCTACATAGGATAGAGGGCAGGATATGATGAGTCTAAGATAACTTGAAATGGGCTAATGTCAGGTGTGATGCCAAGTGGCAACTTATTTATTGCTAAGAGAGGGCACTAGTGATGGTTAAGATCAGGGATAGTTTAGAGTGTCACTATAGATACTCATAGTGTAAGGGGAGTGTGGTATTATTATAATGCAAAAAAACTGATACAAATAATATGCAATTAATGCAGGGAATTAAACATGCCAATCACCAGAGAGAAGAAAAAGGAAAGATACAGGAAAACCTAATCAATCAGAATAGGGCTGAGGATGGATTACTTATAATTGGCCAGGATTACAATAGGGCAATTAGATTGAGGATAGCAATAATTATATTAAGCTAGATGCAAAGGAAAATAGATCTAAAGCTAATCTCAAATGCACCAACGAACAGAAGTAACTTGGCAGGATGAAAAAAGAGGATGGTGGAAGGATAATACCCGGATAGCAGTACTGGTGTCATAGATCAGAGAGAGGCTTTCCTTCAAGAAGAAGAAAGAAGGGAAGAGGTCCAATCAGAGAAACCAAATAAGAATAGGGAAGATTAAGCTCCACCTCTCTCTGTCATCATGAGATGGAATTGAGAGTAGAGTAGATCCTGCAAGGCGATAATTGAATGGGCACAATGAAATCAGAGATGGCTTGAAGCTGATTGCGAATTTGTTTAGTGAAGCAATTGAGGAGGAAGGCAAAATCTTTTATGGAATTTTCGCCAGAGTATCTATCTCTAGAGTTTCTCTCTCTAGGAATTTTTCCCACCTCCCTTCGATTAGATGTGGTCAACAACCAAATGATTGTTGAGCTGAATACATGATCAGAGAGTTTTCTCGATCTTTTCTGATTTTTTCTGATGTTATTTCGTGTAGGAGCAAGTTTTTGCTGAAAAGAGGGCTACAAGATTCACAAAAGGAGTATAGGCGTAATTTGGGCAAAATTTTAGAAAAAATAGAAAGTGGTCTTATATTTAGAAACTTGTTAGAATCTTAAGTTTTGATGAAGACTAAACATGAAAGAACACTTAGGAAGAATGAGATGGAAGTTAAAATCCTAAGACAGAACACAATCGGATGCAAAATCACAATCGGATGACTTAAAGCAAAAACAGCGTAAGTAGCGCTTGCGGATGTAGTACACATCCCATAGCGGAAGTCAATTGAACACTAAGTCTAAACCTAGTTAACCTAGTCTAAGTAGAATAGCTTCCCATAGCAAAAACGCTTCCCATTGCACTTGGATTATATTACTCTGTTGGACTAACATTTGCGTGCAGAACTGATTCACTTCCGATGGCAAATGAGCTTCCGAAAGTGAACACTCTTTGTATTACACATACTTGGACTAACACTTGCAGAACAAAGCTCTTACTTCCGGTAGCCAAAATCCATCTGATAGCAAGTACAAGAGTCAGAGACCGTACAAATGCTCAGATGTTAGAATTGCTTTTGTCAGAGCAGTATTGTCAGAGCTACTTTTCAGAGCAAAGCAACTAAAGCATAAGTCAACCCTGCTAAGCATTAATGAGCATTAATGAGGACACGGTAACAAGGGATAAACGCTATATTCAAACGGACTTATTGTCACTCAAGCAACTGGTGTATTAGAGGCTACTATAAAAGAAACAACTTCATCATTTATGAAGACACCACCAAGAACACACACAGTTATTCAGAAAAAGCCAAGAGCACTTAATACCTTGAGAATCATTCTTATTGTACTCATCTTGTTCTCTTGTATTTAAGTCTCTACATTTATTGAGAGCATTCATTGTACTTAAGTGTTTATCACAATCTGTTCATTAAGTGAACTTTGTATTAAATCCTTTGTGTAAAGGTTGAACCCTTGCAGGTAGTAAGGGGGAGTGAGTAAGGTTGCAAGTTAGCCAGTAAAACTTGTGGTTGTAAGGTTGCAAGTGAGCCCGTAAAACTTGTGGTTGTAAGGTTGCAAGTGAGCCCGTAAAACTTGTGGTTGTAAAGGTTGGCAGGTGAACCCGTGTTAAAACCTGTGGATTAGTGGAACTCAATCAAGGGATTGAGAACTGGACGTAGGTCAAGAGTTAGACCAAACCAGTATAAAAGAATTTGTGTTTGTGCTTTTTATTTTTACCTAGTTTTTGTGTAGCACAATTCACCCCCCCCCCCCTCTTGTGCATCCTCACTTTCAAATCTAATTCACTTCCCCAAAGTGATCTTATATTTAGGAACGGAGGGAGTATTTTATAATTTTTTAAGCTAAACTGCAGAAAATTAAGGATCCGTTATATAAAATTTTATTAAGTTCTACACACAACCTCCCTAAAATTTGAAAGTTTATATTGAAGATTCTTATATTTCATGTTTTAACTCTCGACATTTGTGCCGTTAAGACTTAATATTGTCATAAAGCTAACAATATTTTACATATAAATTTAAATTTTATTACAAAGAATCTTATTAAAACAAATAAGCCTTCACAATCAACAAATACTTTTGAAGCAAGGCTTTTCAAAAAATAATTTAAAATGATTTCTTGACCATGTATTTTATAAATAAAATATCATTAAAATGGTAAAATAATTAAAATATATGTAAAATATTTGGTCATGTAGCTTTTTAAATATATATTATATTCTTATACGAAAAAACTTGGGTCCAATTAGCTATATCCAGTTCAACCAATTTGCAAATGAGCAAATACCACGTGTATTATTTAACACATCATAATTTAACTCTATCTCTTCTCTGTCCCTTCTTAAAAGGTGCCGATATTTTGCAAGTTGCAACCCTAATTGTTGCCAAATCCTTGGCGAATAGGCCTCAACCCTTCTTATACAAGGTAGCTAGGCGGTAGCCATGATGAATTGATCTTCATTCCTTGACTATTCTTTTTCCCAACCATATACCTTACTTTTCTCTTTTAACAAATTATAAGGGACATGGTTGCCTTCTCTTTGCAGCAACTCAATCTTTGAAAGGGAACACAAATAGGAGATAACCATGGAAGTTATTTTTGACAACGGTGATCATTGATGCCGGATAGTTTCTGAAATTATATTTTTTTTGGTTAAACATCACCTGGTAATCCGGCGTTTATTGACACCGACTAATTCGGACTCGAGGGGTAGGAGTGTTACCCACATAGACAAAGTTTTCACTTCTTTCCTCGATAAGAGTGCTTCCCGAGATTTGGACATGTATTCTCATCCTTACGGAGGTTGTAGCCCTCTTACCAGATCAACCAACTACCCATTGGTATTTCCGAAATTATTATGGAGATCAAACAAGTATATTAATTTTTAATTATAAAGAATGCACAGAGATTGTCTGATCAAAAAACTATCTAGGCATAGTCCCTTCAAGAACTTGAATTTGGGAAGCCTTATGAAATGTTATGTAGTTTCAGACATTAGATATAACCTAGTGTACAATTCTGCAGATTTGGTGAATCTTTTCCCTTTAGCAGAAAGATTGGTGAAAAATTTGTCCCCAAATCCTTGTTTTTTTTTGTTAATCACCTCCCGGTTTAATCCGGACTTGAGGGGTAGGAGTGTCGCCCACATAGGCAAGGTTGTCCCCTCTCCCAATGAGAGCGCTTCCCGGGAATCGAACACGCGTTCTCATCCTTACGGGGATTGTAGCCCACTTACTAGCTCAACCAACTACCCATTGGTCCAAATCCTTGTTTAAATAGTTGTGAATTTCCCTAGGTATAATCATCCTTCACTGAGAAATCATCTTCATTAATCATGTATGTACCATCCTCACTCCATGATTTCCTCTACAACTTCGTGGATGGAATCGATGCTATGCGGGTGAATATGGAGAGAGATGGTTTTTATTGCATGGGGAGAGGGAGACAGGAGAAAAACAGCGTTAAATGTGATATAAATGAGTCCATGTGGCGTTTTATGATTGGGAACTGGTTGAACTTGATGTAGTGAACGGGATGTAAATGGAAAGAGTTATTTTTAGATGACATTGTATGTACTAAAAAAATAAAAATTTTGAGATGAAAAAACACCGTTAAGTTAGTTTAACAGCATAGGGGTTAGGACATAAATTATTAAGGTTTATAATCAAAATTTTCAAGAAGTTAATAAAGTTATCTACAACTGGCTCTTGTAAGGTTTATGGAAAATCTATTTCATTAACCTATTTTTCTTTATATATCAATTCAATAATTTAATAATATTTAAAAAAAGTGAATTTTGAACATGAAATTTATATGCTCATTTCAAAGTGATCATGATGGCACGCAGAATAAATTTCTCATTTCTCTCTCCCCAGTGCTTGAATGGAACGGACCTATTAACTCTACCTGGATCTTAGCCCATAGTTAATGAAACCCCAACAGGGCCCAATTTACCCGGACCAAAAGAAGACATCTAGATAATTAAATGATTCAATGTTTGAATAAAACATGGGTTGAAGACCACAACAACCAACCAGATGAGTATATAAAATAAAGGAAAATTAATATGAGGTCCCTCACAAGAGACTTAATACTAGAAAAGTCTCATAAACTTCTCATACCTAGGGACCTTACTTTAATAAATTCTAAATACTAAAAGACCATTTTTCCCCTCATACAAACTAAATTCATTTCCTTAACTTCATACTCATGGAGTTTGTTACTCGCGGCCATTACATTGTCATACTAGCTCATTACCTCGTTATTTCTTACTCATTAACTCGTCAAAGAGTTACTCATGAACTTGTTAGACCTGCTCATGAGCTTGTTATTAGGAGCCAATTACGTTGTCACACTAGCTCATTACCTAATTATTTATTGTTCATGAACTCGTCAGAGAGTTGCTCATGAACTTGTTAGACCTGCTCATAAGCTTGTTATTTGCTGCCCATTATGTTGTCACATTAGTTCATTACCTCTTTATTTGTTACTTTTATATGTTTATGGTATGAGGGGCAAAATGATCTTTAGGTATTTAGAATATATTAAAGTAAAGTCCTTAGGAGACCCTACTTTAATATGAGGAGTTTATAGAATCTTTCTACTATTAAATCCCTTGTTAGGGACCTCATATTAATTTTCCCCAAAAATAAGGCTTGGAAGAGACATAAGAGAGTGAACAATTGCAAAGAGAAAGAGAGAAGAGGGGTTAATTGTACGCATTGACACTCAATCGTGAGACCCACACTGCAAAAGTAACCGACATTTGTATTCAACGGAGGCAACATTTTTCGTAAAATATGACCGATGTACATGTAGTATATGGTCATTTTTTAGCATTTACCTTATTATATAATGTTGGTCTTTGTGAACTTTTTTCGGATGAAAATTTGTAACTTTTTAGAGTTAAAGATCAATTTAGTCACCAAACTATTTTTAAAGTATCAATTCAGCTTATAAACAATAAATGTTCTCATTTTGGCCAATAAACAATAAAAGTGACTCATTTTGACCACTGAACTACTGGAAAATACTAAAATACCCTTCTCACATTTAAAAAAACCAATAACCATATTTTCTTACTCCTTTCTTTCTTGATAAAAGAAAATTTCACACTCCTCCTCATCTTCTTCCACCAACTCAACCTCACCACCCTCTACCGCAACCACCGGCGATCGGATCATTTCCTAAACCAGAGAAGGGAAATTGCAAGTAGATCATATCAAAAGAACAGCAAAAGGTGGGAGTGTTGATTTATGTGTATGTATGATGTGCGTGTGTACACACGTGGAAGTATACAAGGACGGCGTTTTGTCGGGAGGGGAGCTGCGGAAGGCGTTCGAATCGATGAGGCGCATTTCGTAATGGACGTGGCCACTCCGCCGGAGAAACTCACTCAGCTCCACAATTTCATCTTCGAGAAGTTCGACATCGACGGCAGCGGCACCGCCAACAAGGCCAAGTCGGAGATGAAGAAGATCCTTCTTGCTATCGCCGATGACCTCTGCTCTTTTCCTATCCAGGTGGTCCTAGAAGATGATGATCAGAGTTTTCTAAGATTAATCAAGCTCCAACTTCTTGATTCAATTTCATTTGTGTGTTGTTGTATCATATTTGTTCAGTTAATAATTTCTTGGTGGTTGGTTGAATAAGTTTGTAAAGATTTTGATGCATAACCAAGGGTGTGAGATATGATGTTTGATTATTTTCTTCGCTTTAATCCCACAGTGATTGCCTTCTCTTTGTTTTTCCCGTGGATTCTATAGAGTTGTTCCATAAAACTCACAGCTGTGGAATCTGTAGAATGAGCTAATCTGCTTGCACTTTCCATTCTCTGGTTTGGGAAATGATCTGATCGGCGAAAAAAAGAGCGTCGCTGCGGAAGGGGAGGGACATTCCGGCGAGTTGGAGGAAGAAGACGAAGAGGAGTATGAAAATATTTTTTTTATCAGGAAAAGGAGTATGAAAATATGGTTATTGGTTTTTTTAAATGTGATAAGGGTATTTTAGTATTTTCCAATAGTTCAGTGGCCAAAATGAGTCACTTTTATTGTTCATTGGCCAAAATGAAATCATTTATGGTTTATAGGCCAAATTGATACTTTGAAAATAGTTTGGTGGTCAAATTGATCTTTAACCCAACTTTTTAAGATTAATTTTGAGCATGGCCTTTGTTGATACACAAATTATATGATATCAAAGAAAAGAATAGTACTTTATTTAGAATGGACGAGTGGACAAACCACAATGATAGTACAAGAGATTAGTCGCCTAGACTTTGGTCGACTAGCGAAAGAGAGAAATAGAAAGTACAAGATTCAGAAGATATTGGATGTCCTTTCTACATGGTATAAGGTTCTATATATAGTCTTCAGGCTTCCATTTCCGTTGGTGCAGTTAATCTCCACATTTACAGCTATTGATTCTCATTAATGTGGTAGTTACTAGTCATTTATTGGACGTTACTGGTCAAAGGATTTATTGCTCTTGATTCTGTCTTTAATGGATTGATTTGACTAAGCTGGCCTCCTTGTGGGCTTATTGGGCCTGCAAATCCAGTGAAATAATGGGCATAACACTAAGTCCCCCACTTCACGATGACGATGCCAAGTGTCATTGGGAAGTAGCGGTTTCTTAAATTAACGGCAGTGATCGTTCATGCTGCTTCATTTGCCCATGTTGGTCCTTTGCATATAGATTATCTAGAGTATTTCGTTGATGAAGTTGAAATGAGAGCTCAAATGGAACTCATGGTTCAATTCAAAGCTGGGAATCATGTGGATTGGAACCCTGATGCTATCATTGAGGAGTGTCATGCCACTTTCCCAGATAATCCGGATCCAGCCCTGAGGATGATCCTTCTAGTCCCCCAGTCCAGGAGAACGAAAACAATGCTGATGTTCCACCATCTGCTTGATCTGATCTGCTTTTTTGTTTGACTGTGCTTTGTACTCTTGCTCTCAAACTTTGTTGCTTTTGTTTCACCTACTTGGATGTTTCCATAAACAAACCTGGTTACGTTAATTTTATTTTGCTTTGCAAATTTATGTTTTAACTGTCATGAATCTTAGCATAACAAGTTACTTTACCCGCTTTTGAGTTAGACGACAAGCATGCTTAGACGCTTGGTTGCTAACTCTCTTTTGGGAGAAAAGCATTACTCTCTTTTGAATTAATCGACTAGTTCAGATGCTTGGTCGACTATCCTTTTTTGAGTAAGCATGGTCTTTAACTGTCATGAATCTGAGCATAACAAGTTACTTTACCCTCTTTTGAGTTAGACGACTAGCATTCTTAGACGCTTGGTTGCCAACTCTCTTTTGGGAGAAAAACATTACTCTCTTTTGAATTAATCGACTAGTTCAGATGCTTGGTCGACTATCCTTTTTTGAGTAAACATGGTCGACTATATTTCTTGAATTGTGTCGACTTAAGCTATTTCTGACAATTAGTCATTTAGCTTGATCTTTTAGACATTTGTCATCTGGAATAATCTCCTTGCGACCTGCAACAAGCATAAGTAAACTATTCTCGTTTTGACTATGAATCAGAATTTTGAGTACTGCCAATTAACGCCATGAAACCATGATCCAGCTAGCACTCTTTTTCATCATATTTCATTTTCCTTGCCAATTTGTTAGCACAATTCAAATAAAAGAAATATCGAAAATGAATTAAAAGTAGTACTTCTTTAAATGAATTGCATTCCACCTTATTGAAACTGGTTTTCATATTCATTGACTTACGTTCAAGCCCAAGTCATGTTATTTCGACTACGTTATATGGTTCTTCATAAGTTGGATCTAATTTTCCATTTCTACTCTCTAGAGTATTCGGAAATACTTTCCTAAACACTCAGTCCCCCACTTGAAATTACCATTCTTTAACACTTTTATTTCAGAATTTAGTCGCCCTATTTTGGTAGACTGTTATTCTAACTAAAGGTTGTTCTCGACGTTCTTCAAGGAGATCCCTAATTTTGCGCTAATAATTCATTCTTATTATTATTTTTCTAGTTTATTGATATCTTAGAGAAGGTACTTCTATTTCTATAGATAACATAGCTTCATAACCATGAACTAACAATAAAAAAGTTTCTCCTATTGACTTTCTAGATGCCATTCTATAAGCCTATCAACCTGTTTCCTTTTAACTTTATCTATTGGTTTTTATCACTAGACTGTACTTGTCCATTTAACTGGGGATTTCTAGACATTGAGAACTTTAAATTCATATGTCATTAATCGCCTAAATTTCTCCCAATAAATTGTGAACTATTATCACACACTATTTCGCGTGGAAGACTAAATCTACAAATTATATTATTCCAAACAAAAGTAATTACCTCAGTTTCTTGAACTTGAGCAAATGCTGCAGCTTCAATTCACTTGGTAAAGTAATTTGTTACTACCAATAAGAAGATAAGATGCCCTGGTGCATAAGGAAATTTTCCAAATATGTCCATTTTACATCTCATGAATGGCCTTGCTGGTGCAATAGTATGTCATTTCTCAGGTGGTTGTCGTGCAACATTAGAGAATCTTTAGCAATGATCACATATTGTTACAAAAGAAACCACATCATTTTGAGAAGTTAGCTAAAAATATCTAGCTCCATTGACTTTCCTTATAAGACTTCATATACTTCTCTAAGCTAAGTACACAATTTGATTTAGCTAGAGAAATACATTTTAACAAAGACCCCCTACTATATGATCATTTATACAAATCGTTGTCTATCATTATAAATCTGGTTGTTCTAATGATTATCCTGTAATCTTCATTTTTATCATTGGGTAGTTGACCATCATCATCCTCATATGAGATTTATAATGTTACTCCAATCCCTGTTCATTCAGAACAAGTGGAGCTGTCGACATACAACACTAGGGCGATGAAAGTATCTGACGACTAAAGCACAAAAATCTTTATTTGCAGCCCCTTGCAAATTTGGACTGAAGTCAGCCATTAGATATGTGAGGGCTTGAGATTTATAACAATCCTTGATAAATATCAAATTTGCTAAGTTCTATTGTTTATTTCACTAGTCGTCCAAATAAATCAAATTTATGCAATATATTTCTAAGTGAGAAACAATTAAAAACTACTATAAAATGACATTGGAAGTATGATCTCAACTTTATGAATCTGGTACTAGTGTCAATGCTAATTGTTCCATAGTAGAATACCTGGTTTCCGCATTTAGCAATGTTTTGCTTATGTAATAGACTAGACTTTGACGCCCATTTTTTCTTGAATAAGCACTGCACTTACAACTTTAGTAGCAACAAATAAACAAATGTAAAATGTCTCACCTGATTTTGGCTTAGATAAAACAAGAGACTCTTGAAGAACTTGTTTAGCCTTTTCATCCATTGGAATTCCTTGTTCTTTCATAGGGCGTCAACAAATGATTGGCATTTTCTTGACGACCTTAAATAAAATGAGTCAATGCTGCTACTCTGCATGTACGTTTTTTTAACAACTTTTATATTGCGAGGAGAAGGAATTGAATTTCCTTGATCGCCTTGGTCTGAGCTGGATTTACCTCAATACCTCACTTAAAAACCAAATAAACTACAAGCTTTCCAAATGGAATTCCAAAGGAACATTTATTAGGAAATATTAAATTTCATACTATATTTTGCAATAAATCAAATGCATGTTGTAAATGGTCATACAAGATCTTTTGCTTTTAGAGATTTCAACTAATATGTCATCTATATATATCTCCATTGTTTTTCTAAGATGTTGACAAAACATTCTATTTACCAACCTTTGGTATGTGACTTCAATATTTTTAAATCAAATGACATTACCTTATAGGAGTAAGCCTGTTTTTGGAATGAACGATTTTTTCTCTTGGTCGTCAGAATGCATTAGAATTTGATTGTAACCAGAGAATACGTCCAACATGCTTAATTGCTTGTGACCAGATGTAGCATCTACTAAGCTGTCAAAATATATTGAAGAGGAAAACTATCTTTAGGATGACCTTTATTTAAATAAGTAAAGTCTATACAAACTCTATGTTTTCCATTTTTCTTGAGATGACGACTACGTTAGTCGACCAATGACGATTACGTTAGCTGACCAATCATTGAAATATATGTCCAAATTAAGCTAACGAACTATAGCGTCTGGACTAATCCTTGTCATGTCTCTGTGGGACCAAGCAAAACAATCCAAATTAATTAATAGACAAGAAAGAAATTAAATCTTTTCTTACCTCTCTATCAAGATCTGCTTTTATGGACAACAACATTTCTAGAATCAAAGAAAGGAATTTTTCTTATAATATCATCACAGTCCCCCTTGTCCATAGAAGTCAGATTTTGTAATTGATATGCAATAGTTGTGCTTCTTTTTTATCACCTTTTGTTTTCACCTAATAAAATTCTCGAGGGACTTATTTGTTCACCCTTCATTTCCTTCACTCCTTATGGCATTGCATACTTAATTGATTGACATAAAGTAGAAGGAACTCATTTCATCTATGAATTCATGTAAACCTAAAAGAACATTATAAGCCAAAGGACAATTCATGATTTGAAACTTTGTTAGTTGATTAGCACCAACTATTAAACTAATAAAAACAATGTCACCTATAGTTTTGGCGCTCCATTACTAAAATGATAAGTGCCTTAACAATTTGAGATTCTTAATTTAATTCTCTAACTATTTGCAAATAAATAATATTGAACTTGCAACATTAAAAGAAACTCTTGAATAACAGAATCATTAAATGAAATTAATCCCTTAGATGATTGAGCGTCATTTTGATTATTTGACGTCTTTAACTCATCTTTGGGTAATAACCTGGGGTATGGTCGTCAAGGATATCACATTGCATTTCTCATCAAGCTTGTTGGACTTGTCTTTTTTGGATTATGCCCATTTGACTTTCTTTGTCTACCTGCAAAATAAGGTTCAAATCTCCAATTTTTACCTTTGAGTTTTTGAGAACGCCTGTTTGTCGACGTGCTATTTTCTTGTCTGGTTGTCGACGTGTTATTTTTATGTCTAGTTGTCGACGTGCTATTTTGTTAATTTTTCTGGTGACGCTTAACAAATTCAATTCTGAATCTAGCATCGTCTTCTTCCCCCTTGATCGTAGCCCAAACGAACATTTGAACTTCAACCCAAGTTTGCACTTGGCTTATAGTTCACTTCTTATACAACTTAAGATCCATGCAGAAGATATCTTCTAAAAGTCTACATAGCAATATATTATTCGCAATTTGGGATACTTACCGTTTTCTGAATGAATTTGTAAGAAATTGTCTAGTAGCTTCATCAAGGCATTGAAAGATCAAGTGTTAGTCGTCGGACGTCTTGACCAAACTCCCACTACTAGCAAATTGTTGAACAAATAAACATTTTAATTCACTGACCATCAAGATAAACATGTTAGTTAAACTGTGCAAAAACATAAAAAAGATGGTCAAAACATTTGATCATGTTGAACAAAACGTTCTGGTATGTCGACCATAGCAAAATATGGGCGACAAAATGATGTGACAATAGTCGATTAGCACAAAAGATGGGCGACAAACGGACTATCAGAATAATTTCAGCGGACTATCAGAATGATTCCCAAAACGAGAAGATTCAAGTGATTCTGCAATTCCCAGAATCTGTAATATTGTTTTCTGCAATTTTTTCAATTCCTTCTGCTATTTATCCATCTTTGATTCTTGGGTCCTTCCATTTGATCCATAGACATCTTGACCGATTTTTGCGGAGTTTGAATTGATTCATCATCATCAAATCGAGAATTATACCCTGCATTATCAACATTATTGTTAGTTTTATTTTCCATTACGCGCTTACCTGTGTTACCTATAAGATTAGGGACATCAATAGCATGGAAAAATGTAAGAAGATAGCTATTTTCAATCGTTCTAAGATGATCTGGACGTCCAGCTGCAAGCTCAGTGATCTGCAATTAAAGTTCTCAGTTTTCTTGCCCAAATTGTTGCAGAGATAGCTCAGCAGAAGAAGACATGGTTGTATTTCAAGTGAGATTCCAAGTGGCTTTTCTAAGAAAGTTGTCGGAATCCCCACGGACGGCGTCAAATGTTGATACACAAATTATATGATATCAAAGAAAAGAATAGTACTTTATTTAGAATGGACGAGTGGACAAACCACAATGATAGTACAAGAGATTAGTCGCCTAGACTTTGGTCGACTAGCGAAAGAGAGAAATAGAAAGTACAAGATTCAGAAGATATTGGATGCCCTTTTCTACATGGTATAAGGTTCTATATATAGTCTTTAGGCTTCCATTTCCGTTGGTGCAGTTAATCTCCACATTTACAGCTATTGATTCTCATTAATGTGGCAGTTACTAGTCATTTATTGGACGTTACTGGTCAAAGGATTTATTGCTCTTGATTCTGTCTTTAATGGATTGATTTGACTAAGCTGGCCTCCTTGTGGGCTTATTGGGCCTGCAAATTCAGTGAAATAATGGGCATAACAGCCTTGCTATAGCATTATTGTTTGACCTGGCCTACTTCATTTTGATCGTTATTTTAGCGATCCAATGTGCGCAAGGGAAGAGAAAAAGAAACAAACATGGCGAACAAGAAAGCGCGTTATATAACAGACTAATAATTGACATTCTTTCCTCAAAGTTACGTGTTTGAAATGTTCACATGCTTTGACAAGTCTGTAACTAATACATTTGAAGTTATTATTATATATGTGTGTGTGTGTTTGTCATATGTATATCATTCAAATTAAACTTCAGAACATAATAGAGATCTTCAGATGGGATTTTCTCGTCTTTACCATGTTGTGATAGCTCTGATGATTATCTTCACCTCCACTGTTTGCTTGCAATGCCACACCGTTAGTGCAGGTATGCTTCTTGATACTTACCACAAACTTACAAAATATAGTCATTGTGCGTGTATATGTTTAGAGCTACTTTTTGTATGCTCGACTGTTTGAACATATATAATTAATTACAATAAAAATTAAATTTTAGAAAGTAATGAGAAGTGGTGGATGCAGGTATGACGATGAGGAAACTGACTGGTAAAAAGCCATGGGGACCACCTCCACCGCGTGTCTCTACAGGCTTCAAACCACCAATTTATAAGCCACCAATAATTGTCAGCCCTCCGCCTCCTCCACCGGGAAATAGCTAGAGATTTACTGGAATTAATCATCCTCAATATTTAGTTAATAACGGCATGTCCTCATCTATCTTTCTTTTCTTCAAGCAGTGAGTAGTATGCTTATTTTGAGCTATTATAATGCGAACTTTTCTTGTAATTTGGGGAATATCTCCTCGATTAAGTTTGTTAAGTACTTGAATATATGCTTAGAAATTGAGAGCCATTTACACTCTACTTCTCTTTTTATTCCAAGACTTCTGGGTGTTCGCACGGCTAATGCATATTGGCTCAAAGATATTGGCTAATTGTCAAAAACTGGTGCTTGTTTGGATCAAAGTATTTTGCGATTTACAAAGTAAAATATCAGTTATTACTCATGCAATATTGTTTGAACTGATACTCATAAAATATTTGAAACACATTTTTTTTTTATACAAGAAACACATATTTTTAGTTAAACCAAACCAAGGCTAAAAGGAAAAGAAGACTTGGAATAGGAAGGTGTGAATGTTTGGCAAAGATTTGCGTCGGCGAGGCTGCGAAGTCGTCGGTACGGATGGCAGATTGGTGAACGAATAAGGGGTCTTTGGAGCCATCGTGGAGTGATGAAGCCGAAGTCTTTTTGGTCGCTGAACCACACTTTTGATTTTCTCTTTAACCATGGAATGATGAGACCTGTTTGATTTTCTCTTTCTTTCTTTGTGTTTTGACTTTTAGGCATTTGCAAGAGAAACCAGAGGAGAAGATGGAGGCTTCATCATCACCACATATTTGGCATGATTTGGTGGTGATGGAAGGGAAGAAGAGTGTGTGGAATTTGAGCTAGGAGGAGAGGTATGATTTGACAGTCAGGAGAGGTATGATTTGACAGTCGGGAATCACTTGTTTACTCCGCCTGGGCATGTGCATAGAATGAAGGGTGTGATTCTTTTTTGACAAGGTGGAGGGTAAATTAGACTTTATGTTAATTATAGTTTTAAATAAAATAATGATTACACCTTCACTTTAAAAACAAACCAAAGTAATCAATATTACATTGCATTACCATTACATTGTATTGTACATCATTACAAGGTGAATTGGGGTTAAATCAAATGGGTTGGTTGGCTCTCAAAAACATTTTTCTAAAATTATGAAAATACTATTAGATGAGTAGATGTCAAGACGAAGAACAAGGAAGGAACGGTACACAATGTAATAATGATGATTAATTCTTGCTCTTGAAAACTAAGATGTTTCAATTTAGGGGCAATTGCATCTGAGTCCCAAATAAGAAATTTCAAAGAGATCCGAAAGAGTTGTTATCACTTGTTAATGAAAGCTATTGCACTTAATACTAGTGGTTATTGACAACTCCTTGGGACCATTTTGAAACTAAGTCTCTCATTTAAGACCTAGGTGCAATTATCCCTTCAATTTAAATGCTCCTAAACTGAGAATAATGTTAGATGAGTAGAAATTATATTTTAGAAATATGGATAAATATTGAGATCTTTAACTAAGAGAATTATCTAGTATGAATTAATATTTTTGAAATAAAATAAGATACTTCAAGATGGGATGGGGGACGTCCCGTCCCAAATATTAATCTTATCAGTTATTGTTGGCAAACAATACAAAATGACAATGGTCGACAAACTGATAGGCGACAATGTGATAGACGACAATCTTGTAGATGACTATCTGATAGGCGACAGTGTGATAGGCGACAAACTTGTAGCTGACAATCTGATAGGCGACAGTGTGATAGGCGACAAACTTGTAGCTGACAATCTGATAGGCGACAAACTTGTAGCTGACAATCTGATAGGCGAAAGTGTGGTAGGCGACAAACTTGTAGCTGACAATCTGATAGGCGACAGTGTGGTAGGCGACAAATCTGAGTCGCGTCCTCAGGGATACTTTCCTATAGAGTTATTCCGCGACCACCGGCTAAGAAGGAAGCGGCTCTCCCCAGGATTAAACAGATCCCTCCTGCAGAAGCAAGGAAACAGAACAACGAAAGATGATAGAACACAACAGAGTGTGAATACAAAAGAGGAGATATGGAAGCTCTGAAGCTTGGTGTCTTCGACCTCTTGCCAAGAACTGCCTTTTACAGGCAAAGACTTTAGAGACGTTGGAAACACACCTAATCAGCATGTTAATGACCATCAATTATCGGTTATTAACGTTACCAGCATTACGACAATAAAATGAATTAAATCAGCGGTTACATGGTTTTCTGGTAAGACATTTATAAAAATATACCCAGCATCATCTAAGAGGAATGACATGAAAAAATCATGTGGCCCGCCAAATTAAACAAGCTAAAATGTAACGTGTCAATTAAGTAAGACCCATGCATGATTATAAATGTAACGGCAATTTGCTTATAAAATATGATTGGTGTTTGAGCACCATTTATAGAAGATTTTGCGTCATAACGCGTAAAACTACTTTTGCAATATTGCACTTTTGACCTTTACTTTTTTATCTCTCCTTCAGTGTCATATGACAGACCATTTTTCAGACATATAAATGGCTCCAAACTAATCCGTCTCAAGGCATGAAAGGAACTATTAAGTTTGACGACTCTATCTCATAAAATACTTCAACTTCATCAATTGTCAAATGTCACTTAATCAATAGGTGTCCATTTAACACCGATTGGTTAGTTCGCACCACTTTGGTTAGTTCGCACCACTTTCAAAACTTTTTGACTAGTTGAGCGCATTTCAACTCTTTTTTATATATGATGCTCTTTGTTTTAAGCCCATTAACAAAATTAAACAATTACCCTAATTACTTAACTAACTCGAGTTGGAACTAAAAAAAGAAAATTCAAGTTTCAAACTGTATTATCTATTATATTTTTAAAATTAAAGTTTTAACATAATAAAAGGGTAAAGCTTTGATTTGATAATTAGCTATTTCGATTCCCGCAAAATTAATAAGTGACTATTTCGCAGCACATAAATAATACTCAACTGACCCGGTACAAAATGATAGAACCGGTGTTAGATATTAATTTGTAGTTATGTGAAATTATGCTGATATTATTTTTAAAGTGAAAATACCTTTTTGCCCTGCCTAATTAAAAATCAATCTTCTTCTTCCGCCTCACCAGTGACAATTTGTGTTGGGTTTTAGTGGTTGAGAGGGGCAAAAAAGGTATTTTCACTTTGAAAATAATATCAGTAAGGTTTCACATAAATAAAAAGTAATATTCTGCATCGATTTTATCATTTCTGCACTAGTTCACAAGGTTGGTTATTATTTATGCATAATGAAATAATCACTTATTATATGTCCAAACTGAAATAGCTAACTATCATATAAGCACTTTTGCTCTAATAAAAAACAAGTCTTCAACTAATAATGCCCCACAATCCCTTCCTAAAAACATTTTTAAGCAACGCCCAAGCAATTCCAACACTAATATACACACTTTGTATATCAAGGTATTGATTTATTTCATGGTGGTAAAACTTATTTATTTATACTTACTTTGCTACTTAACACTTCTTTTTCATAAAAATGTTTTATATCTTATTTTATATTTTATAATTTGTTTAGTTAAATTGCAGAAAATTAATGATTCCTATATTAAATTTTATTAAGTTCTACACACGGCCTCCCTAATAATATTTGAAAGTTTTAATCAAAGATCCTTATATTTCGTGTTTTAACTCCCAACATCTGTGCCATTAAGATTTTCATAAAGATAATAATATTTTCCATATAAATTTAATTTTTTATTACATAGAATCTTATTAAAACTAATAACCCTTCACAATCAACAAATACTTTTGAAGTAATGTTTTTAAAAAATGATTTAAAATGATTTCTTGACCATGTACTTTATAAATAAAATATCATTAAAATGGTATAATACTTGAAATATATGTAAAATGTTTGGTCACATAGTTTTTAAATATAATATTATATTATTTTTTTATTAAAAGATATTATTATATGCTTATAACCATATACGAAATGAAATGGAAAGATTTATCTTTAAATGACATTGTATGTACTAAAAAAGTTTGAAGAAAACCGTTAAGTTAGATAAAGAAAACCGTTAAGTTAGATGTTTATTTTAACCGCATAGCAGTCAAGATATAAATTATTAAGGGTTTTAATCAAACCTTTCAAAAGTTAATAAAGTTATCTACAACTAGCTCTTATATATAAGGTATAATGAAATTCTAGATCATTAACCTTATTTTCATTATATATCATTTCAATAATTTAATATTAGTTAAACAAAATAAATTTTGATTATTTATAAATACAAATACTGACATGAAATATATATGCTTATTTCAAAGTGATCATGATGGCAACAGATTACTCATTTCACTTCCCGGTTCTTGAAATGAACGAACCTACCAACTCTCTGAATCTTAACCCATTAATAAACGATACCCCAAATCTTAGCCCATTAATAAATGAAACCCCAACAGCCCAAGAGCTACCAGGAACAAAAGAAGACAGCTAGATAATTAAAATAGGGATAATTAATTAGAGGTCCCTCACAAGGGAGTTAATACTGGAAAAATCCCAAAAGTTGAAAATATTAATGTAGGGTCCCAAGGGACCTCATATTAATATATTTGAAAAGTGAAAAGACAGTTTTGCCCCTAGCCTTAAAAAAAATTTACCTCCCCCACCCCCACCCACCTCCCCCCTCCTCCTCCCTCACCCACCCCCTCCACTCTCCAGCCCGCCCCCTCCAGCCGCCCCAACCCCCACCAGTTCGCCCCCCACCCCCCTCCCCCTCCAGCCGCCCCCCATCCCACCCTCCCCCTCCATCGGCCCCCCACCCCACCCCACTCCCTCCATCGCCCCCACACCACCCCACCCCTCTCCCTCCATCGGCCCCCCACCCCACCCCCTCCCTCCATCGCCCCCCACCCCCCACCCACTCCCTCCATCGCCCCCCACCCCACCCCCTCCCTCCATCGCCCCCCACCCACCCCACTCCCTCCATCGCCCCACCCCCCCACCCACTCCCTCCATCGGCCCCTTACCCCACCCCACTCCCTCCATCGCCCCCCACCCCCCACCCACTCCCTCCATCGGCCCCCCACCCCACCCCACTCCCTCCATCGGCCCCCCACCCAATGGAGGGAGTGGGTGGGGGTGGGGGGGAGATGGAGGAGGGGGGGGGGTGGGGGGGGGCCGATGGAAGGGGAGGGTGGGGGTGGGGGGCGGCTGGAGGGGGAGGGGGGTAGGGGGCGAGCTGGTGGGGGTGGGGGGCTGCTGGAGGGGGCGGGCTGGAGGGTGGAGGGGGGTGGGTGAGGGAGGAGGAGGGAGGAGGGGGGTGGGGGGTGTGGGAGGTAAATTTTTTTTAAGGCTAGGGGCAAAACTGTCTTTTTTCTTTTCATTCAAATATATTAATGTGAGGTCCCTTGGGACCCTACATTAATATTTTCAACTTTTGGGATTTTTCCAGTATTAACTCCGTTGTGAGGGACCTCTAATTAATTATCCCATTAAAATATATGTAAATAGTCATGCAGTTTTCTAAATATAATATTATATATATTCTTATAGGGAAAAATTTAGGTCCAGTTAGTTATATCCAGTTCAATCAATTTGCCAATAAACAAATACCACGTGTATTATTTAACACATAATAATTTAACTCCATCTCTTCTTCGTCCCTTCTCAAAAGGTGCCAATATTTTGCAAGTTGCAACCCTAATTGTTGCAAAATCCTTGGAGAACAGACCTCAACTAATACAGGGTAGGTATGTGGTAGCCATGATGAATTGATCTTCATTCCTTGACCATTCTTTTTCCCAACCATTTACCTGACTTTTCTTTTTTAACAAATTAAGGGCCTATTTGGATTTAGCTTATGAGAAAATAGTTTTTTGAGAATAGGTTTTGACTAGAATAACTTTTTTAAAAATAAAATTTAATAAAGTAAGAGTGTTTGGATAAAGTATCAGTAGAATAGCTTTTGAATGCCAAATTAACAAAAAAGACAATTTTGCCGAATAAATTGTTTCAAAGATTTAAATGATCAAATCTTATCATTGTTAGTAAAAATATCGAAATTACTACAAAAATTACAATAAAAACATAAAAAATACAATCAACACAGTAAATAAATTTTTAATTGATAGAACAAATTGGACGTTAAATAAAGTCTTTATAGTCATTTAATTGTTAAAATTGTATTTAATACCATTTAAGAGAAGACATTACAAATAACCAAAATATACTTTTGGTGAAGAATTTGTCCCCAAAATCCTTTGATTTGATCGTTGTGATTCCCTAGATATATTCATCCTTGAGAGAGAAATCATTTTCACTGATCTTGTAGCCAACAACCTCTCTCCATGATTGCCTCTGCAACTAATTCGTGAATGGAATTGACGCTATGTGGGTGAAGCCGGAGAAAGATAATTTATAACACATGGTGAGAGAGAGATGGGAGAAAAACGACGTTAAATATGATATATTTAATAAGTCCATGTGGCATTTTATGATTGCGAACTTGTTGAACACTATGTAGTGATCTGGATGTAAATGGAAAGAGTTATTTTTAAATGACATTATATACACTAACAAAATTAAAAATTTTGGGATAAAAAAGCCGTTAAGTTAATATAACCACATAGGGGTCAGGATATAAATTATTAAGGTTTTTAATCAAAATTTTCAAAAGTAATAAAGTTATCTACAACTAGCTCTTGTAAGGTTTAAGGAAATCCTATTTTATTAACCTATTTTTCATTATATATCAATTCAATAATTAAAAAATAGTTAAACAAAATGAATTTTGATTATTTATTAATACTAACATGGAATTTATATGCTCATTTCAAACTGATCATGATGGCAAGCAGAATAGATTTCTCATTTCTCTTCCCAAGACTTGAATGGAACGGACCTATAAACTCTACCTGGTTTTAGCCCATTAGTTTATCGAAACCCCAATAAGCCCCAATCTACCAGGCCCAAAAGAAGACTTCCAGAGAATTAAATGATTCAATGTTTGAATAAAGCATGGGCTAAAGATTACAACAACTAAACAGATGAGTATTAAAAAAAAGACTTGGAAGAGAGATAAGAGTGAACAATATGAAAGCGCGTTATAACAGTAACAGACTACTAATTGACTTTCCTCGAAGTTGCGCGTTTGAAATGTTCACATGCTTTGACAAGTCTGTAACTAATACATTTGAAGCTATTATATGTGTGTGTCTTATGTATATCTTTGAAATTAAACTTGAGAATATAATAGAGATCTTCAGATGGGATTGTCTCGTCTTTACCATGTTGTGATAGCTCTTATGATTATCGTCACCTCTACTCTGTGCTTGCAATGCCACACCGTTAGTGCAGGTATGTGTCTTGATAATTACCACAAACTTATACGTAATATATAGTCATTGTGCGTGTATGCTACTTTTATTATGCTCGACTCTCTGTTTGAACATATATTTTTTTTTTTGCCAGATTGAACATATATAATTAATTACAATAAAAAGTTAATTTTAGTAAATAATGAGAAGTGGTAGATGCAGGTATGACGATGAGGAAACTGGCCGGTACCAAGCCAAGGGGACCACCACCACCGCATGGCTCTCCACCTTTGAAACCATATAAGCCACCATATTATAGACCACCAATACAACGACCAAGACCTCCTCCACCGGGAAATAGTTAGAGACTTGCTGGAATTAATCATCATCAATATATAGTTAATAACGACATGTTCGCATCTATCTTTCTTTTCTTAAAGCAGTGAGTAGTATGCTTATTTTGAGTTATGATATATAGTTGTTTTCTGTCCAATCCAAATAGATGTTTTCATCTATCAGTTTGTTATACTTATATTCCTCAAGCTCAAAAGCCTCATATATGTGTTAATCTTAGGTAATATGAATGCGAACTTTTCTTATAATTTGGGGAATATCTCCATTATTAATTTGTGAAGTACTTAAATATATGCTTGGAATTGTATTGGGGGCGATTTACACTCTGTTTCTCTTTTATTCCAAGGCTTCTGTGTCCGTACGACTATTTCATATCGGCTCAAAGATTCGTGGTTGATTGTCAAAACAAAGTACTTGTTTGGATCAAGTCATTTTGCGATTTACAAAGTAAAATATGAGTTTTTACTCATACAATAATATTGTTTGAAACTGCTACTCATAAAATATTCGAAAGCACATATTTTTAGTTAAACGAAACCAGGCTAAAAGGAAAAGAAGACTTGGAATAGAACCGTGAGTGTTTGGCAAAGATTTTAGTAATGCATTGGTCGAGTAGGAGTGTGGAAAGAAAGGAAAGGTTGGTTTGGTTGTTGACTTGACCTGCATGCATAAGGTAGGGTTCCTTCTAAATTAATCAGCACTTTAAGGCAATCAACCATATTGCTCTGCCCCGTGTATAAATTTAAAATTTGGACGCCATGAATTGGCATTATATGCCGCCATGCATCTAGCTCCAAAATTAATATGTGTGTGTAACAATTTATGACCTCTCTCTAGATATATATATATAAAAGAACAAAAAAATTGAATGATTTTATTTGTCCCCTTTTATAAATACTATATATGTCAAATTTGTCATAGCATTTGATAAGGTTTTTTCACATGTTACCATTATTTGATCGTGGCACCTCCTCAAGCACTCCACCCACTCCTTCCATCATGCCATACTGATGAGCTTCATAATTGCACACATATTTCATCTGAATTTTCTCATTTATCACATGTTTTTGGTAATTAAATAGATAGAAATATAGCAATACTCATAGGGTAAAGAAAATGATATGAAATACTTGTGTGCGAGATTATGAGTTGAAATTGCTTAATTTTTGATAATGTGTTGAGGAACTCACCACCCCTTTCTAGTTAATGTGAGTAGGAACAAATGGACAGGCATATGAACACCAAAAGAATGGAAGCAATGAAGAAGAGAAGAAGAGAAAAGGAAAACAGGGGTTCGCTGGACATTAGCTCTCAGCGAACGGACAGCGAATCGATCCAAAAATGCACCGCCTCTGCCAAATTCTTCGCTGGAGGTTCGCATTTCGCGAATGCATAGCGAACCTGTGAAAATGGGGTTCGCTGAACGTTAGCCATCAGCGAACGAACAGCGAACCTGCGAAAAAATGAAACTCTGCGTTTTACACCATTCTCACTCGAAATTTAGGGTTTAAAAGAGGCAAAACAGAGGGAGCTCGTCATTCTTCACCTCTTGGACATTTTGGGAGCTAGGGTTTGGCTTTTGGAGGAGTGGGTGTCAATGGATTGAAGTCTAGAAGAGATTTTGGCTTCAAATCTTGGTTTTTCTTCTCCATTTTCCTTTCCCTTTCTCTTGTTCTATGATTATGCTATCATATGTATATATTCATTTGGATTTCATGAACATGTGGAGCTAAAGCTTTGATTCTAGGATTATTTGGAACCCTTGTATGGATTAACTCTTAATTCCTCCTCTTATTTTGTGATTAATGTTACATATATGTTTATTTTACTCTTTACCTAATGCTTCTAAGTGCTTGATCACCATTTAGATGTTGTGTTCACTTGATTGATGCTTGAGAGGGCTAGGTTGAGTGTAGAACTTGGGTAAAATAGTGTGAGAACTTGAAGTTTGCATGACAAATGGATGGTTTTGTTGATAAGATAGACATATACTTATTGACCTCATATAGCCACATTAGGGTTGAAACTTAGAAATTGGGTTTTATTAATTGTGACAAGAGATTGCATGATTAACAGAATTAAACACTTGTTCTTGACTCGACGGAGCGTTTACAAGTATTCTGGAACCCTAGGTTAGCAAATATATATTCATTGAAAGCAATTGTGAGAGTAGGCGTTTTAAGGTTAGGAAATACAAGGGGGAAAAATAATCTTAGGACCCATTTTATCCTTGAAGTTAAGAATCACTTGTTTATAGTTTTTCTTATTTGTTTAAATTAGTTACCCTTATATCATGACATTTGGATCACTCAAATTGAGCGAGAATGCAATAATCTCTACTTGACCGGGTTTTGGAACCAAATCCTTGTGGGAACGATACTTTTCTTATCACTTTATTACTTGGCGCGACCCGTGCACTTGCGGTCCGAACAAGTTTTTGGCGCCGTTGCCGGGGATTTGTGTCCCAAAACCGTCCTTGGTCAATCTTGATTATAGCACTAGTAGCTTAAGCTTGAGTTTGTATATATTTGTTCTTGTGTTTCTTTTTAGATTTTCTTTTCTCTTCTTGTGTTCATGTGTATATTTGTTCTCTTTGTGTGTATTTGTGTTTGTTAATTTTCTTTTCTTAGAACTTTGTGTATGGAGTATCCTTGGTGGACTAATGGGGCAAATGATGGATTTGAACATGATAATGGTTATTCATCATCTTGTTTTGACCCTAATGCTTTCCAAACTCAATATGAGTACATTTGTTGTAATCATTGTGGAGGTAATCATTATAATGAGCAATGCCCCCATTTTTCAACTATGGATTATGTAGAGGATGATTTTGCTAAGGTTCAAGCTAATTTGCATGATAATTCTTTTAACCTTAGTTGGAATCATGAACATTCATTGTCTTGGGATCCAAATTATTCTTTCCCTTCATATTCACCACAATGTCAAATATCATCCAATAGTCTAGATGAATCTAGTTCCAGTCATGAGATGATGTCAAGAATAGAGGATATGCTTCAGCGTTATATTGATAATGAAAATGAGTATAGAGCTAGGGATGATGAAAAATTGAGTGAACAAACATTAGCTCTTGATAATTTAGCAATCAAGGTAGGTGAACTAACTTCTCAACTTGAGTCTTTAATGCAAAAAGGTTGGTCTATTGATATGTTGAATGACTCTTGTGAAGAAAATATGGTTTCAAAAGGAGAATTGGTCATCAGAAGTGATGATGTGTTATCAAGGGTTAGTGAAAATTTTGAAGGTGATAGCGAGTTGAAAATTGAAGAGGGAGAGAACAATATTGATTGTGCAATTGAGGTTCCAAGTTTGGAGCCTAATCCTTATTGTTGTGAACAAGTAGAAATCCCTGCAATCTTTGTTCAAAATTCTCAAAGTGATTTTTTGACTCTTACTGATGAGAGTCCAATGGATTTTATTGGGTTTTCAAAATATTTGGGGGCTAGTAATGATAAATGTGAAGCAATTGAATTAGAGCCCACTATGTGCCATATTGAAACATGTTTCTTAAAATCACTTTTGATGGAGAGATCATGTAAGTCTTGTGTGAATGAATTCCCAGTGTCATTGGAACCTTGTCTTTCGAGGAGAAATGAAGACAAGGTGATCTTAGTTTTTGATACTTATGATTAGTGAGTTTGTTGGAAAGTCTTGCTGAAGACTATAAATTTAGCGCTTCTTGGGAGGCAACCCATGTTTTCTAAACTATTCTCTTTTGTTTTAAGTTTCCTAACTAGTATAGTGTAGTTTGGTATATTTGCACTTGTTTTTCCCTTTTTGTAGGAAGGAAGGTTTCTCCTGATACTTGGATTGCTTCTGATGGGGAGTGCTAGAGCTTACAGTTTTGGAAGGCAAGAAGAGGTCTACAAAGGGGAGTACATCTTAAACCTCATCTTGAATTCAATTTTGAGTATTATTGGGGTTAATTGCTTAGAACTGTTTTGCTGGACTGGATCTGTGGTGTTAATTTATGCCTATTGGTTTATTTGAATCCCATGAGCTGAATTGGCATAGGATGTGTGCTTAATTGTTGTGAAGTGACCATCATGATGTGCAAATAATTTTTTATCTGTGATATGGAAATTGCCTATGCTTGTTAATCTTGGATTGCGCTGGCTGAAATCTTGGGAGTTATGTGTGGATTTTTGCATTAGTTGTCTTGAAAGGGTGCATTGAATCTTGGGTGTATCTTGCACTTGTGGTATTATTTCTACCATGAGTTATTGTGATTGGATCTTTGAGACAATTTTCTGGTGGTGATTTGCTAATAGTTGAGGAGTTAAGACGTTAATGCCTTTGAATGCCCATGTGTGGATTTGATATATTTTAGCTTGATTTTGGGTTTCAATTGAATTCGGTGGTGTGTATGAAGTGTTTTGTGGTTTTGGTATGGGACTGAAGTAAATGTGCGAGAGAGGGATTGATTTTGCTGCTTGTGTGGTGCACAAAAGTTTTGCTGAACTTGTGCAGATTCTGCAGAATTTATGCAGATTCTGCAGAATCTGTGCAGTGGACTGTTCGCTATTGGTTGGCTGTCAGCCAACCAATGGCGAACCTTCAAAAAAATTTTTTTTAAAAAAAATATATATATAAAAAAATCTATTACATTAAATAAATAATCAAACCTTAGTCCTCTCCATTCACCATGCATTTTCTCTTCTTCTTCTCTAACTATGGACCCTTCTCCCTCTCCATTTTCTTCATATTTTCAATCACTCTTATCTATATTTTCTAAATCTCTACCATCATCCCTCTTCTTCTCAATCCCAATTTTCCTTTTTACACCCCTCCCTTTTACATGTACCCACACTCAAGCACCTTCCTAAGCACCTTCCTAAACTACTTTGTCTTCTCCAAGTCCTCTCTTAACCAACACATCTCCACCTTTTCATAGTCTCTTGACAATGAACTACTGATGGTTCATTTGTTTGTGGTGTGAGGCTTTTGATAGCCACCTTTTGGAGATCTAATATCATGTGTGCAAATTCAATCTTTTATATGATGACTCACTTATCAACCTATTTGTGCATGCTTCCTTATTTCATGAGTACTCCTTGGTTCATGTTTCACTGCATGTGTGCTTTATGCTTGTTCCATGTTTGTTCCTTTCTTTATCTTATTCAACAGTGAGGACACTGTTTGATTTAAGTTTGGGGGAGGGAGATGTTCCTTTGCTCATTTTGAAACTTTTCGAGAATTCAAATAATTTTTTCTTGTGAATAATAAGTGCACGGGAAATTGTTTTTGACGTTTTTGATTGGTGAATGTGTGAACTGTTATCCCAAACTGAGTTGTTGCATTTTTTTAAATCAATTTGACCATGAGTTTTCTTGAAAAGATGTATGAAAATCCAATGATAGAAAGATGTTGCTTGACTAAGTGACCTATGAAAAGTAGATCTATATGTCAATGTTAAAGCAAATGTTTCCCTGTTTCTATTGAACAACTTAAGCACTAATGGAGTTAGAGTTATTTGATGGATTTTGTGAAGGAAACCTGTAATAATCCTATGCATGTATTCTCTTTCATTTGATAATTTCAAAATTCTTTTTGGAAAACTTCATCGTTTTTAACTTATGGCACATAATTTTAAAAAATGATTGAGGCAGTTCTTAAATGCGATTGAGCCTTTCAAGCCATCCTTGACAATTTCTATCCCCTTTGCACCCCCTTTTGAGCCTTATAATGAAAAAACAAAAAAGTTATCTTTCATCCCCAAATCTCTCTCTTCTCCAAAGTATCCCTTCTCTTTGTTTCATTATTTGTGCAACCATTAAAAAAAATATTCCATCTGTTCCAAATATAGGGGTTAGTTGACTTTTTTGGAGATTACTAAGAAAGTTAAATAGGTTACTTAAAAAATTGATTATCTTGAATGTTTTTTCTAAACTAGTTTTTTTTTACTTATAAGCTAATAACATATGACATGCAATAATATATAAAATAAGTTATGACTAAGTGATTCATTTTGCTTCATTAATTTCTTCAAAAAAAAACTAGCTCTTATATATTTAGGAAGAAATGGAGTATATATAATAAAACTTGGTGCTTGCTAGCAACATATTTATATTTGTTTTTATTAAGAGCAACATATGTACATTATTTGAGGATAGAAAACATGTACCAAAGTAAAAAATGCTAGATTTTGAGTCTTGAAGACAAGATTTTTCTACTATTTCAAAGGTACTACTAGAGTGCTAGATATAGATATCGATCATGATGAAGAACAATGAAGGAACAGTAAAAATTTAAGGATGATTAATATTTTTTTCTCTTGAAAAGATGTTTCAATTTAAATGGTACTGCAGAAAGAAAAATATTAGTTAAATGTTAATTTCATGAAAACATGGATGAATGCGTAACATACAAAAAATATGTATGAGATAGAAAAATGTGTTTGTAAATATTGAGATCTTTAACTAAGACAATAGTGTCTGGGATTAATATTTTTTTCCAAAAAATAAAATATTTTGGGAATATAGCACCAGAAAATCCTAAACGGTTGGGATCGAGACACGATAAAATTGAAAACCTCTAAGGGAAATGGTGATAAAAAAGATCACGTGGTCCAAGAAAACAATTTTTACTACCAAAAACACTCTATATGGTGACATTTATTTTCGCTACTTTTAGGCGTTTGTAAATGTTAGATAAAGGCTCTAAATATGTGCATATACTTTTATTTAAAGAAATTTTATTTAGCATCTTAATTTAATGCTTAAAATGTTAGATAAAGGCTCTAAATATGAGCATAAAATTTTAAGATGTCATTAGAATCAAATCGATTGTAGAAAAGCAAACATATACAAGGCGATCTACATCCAAAAATTTAAACAAAATGATATTAGACGTAAAATTATATTTAAAAATAAAACAATAAAACATATAATTTAATAGAATAATTAATGGACAAACTAACATTGAATGATGCGTCTGTAATTATAGAAAAACAATTAAACATGCTAATTAAAAACAATAGAAGAAAGGAAGACAAAAATGATAAGAGAGAAGAAGAGAAGGATGTGTTGCAATGGGGAAGATAGGTATTTATAGAGTGAGTTTACTACTTAGAGGTGTTTATATTATCATTCATTTGTAGTGATTGATGTGTCATATGAGTTGTTATTACAAACTAGGGTAAGACCCCGCGCGATGCGCGGGGATACCCGGCTATAAAAATATTTAAGATTTCAATATTAAAATTGTAATTTAGATGGCATAGCCCATTTAGAAACTGTATTAGGCGCTTTAATTCTTTTAAACTAAATAATAAATAATTTCATTTGATCACAGATATAAACTTCAATATACACAAATTCTATCATATCATAACACAGAAAAACTTATTTATTACATATGGTTCCAGACCTAAATGAGAAAACAACAACACAAGAGGAGACTACATCATTTGCAATCTACACTCTCATACGTCATGCTAAAGCTTACGAAAATTTAAACCCTGAATAGTTATCTTTGTATAACTTGGTTGCTGATCAGAGGAATCCTTGACTACCTTTGTCCAACACTAACTCTCTTCACTATGGTGCCAGATCTAAATGAGAAAACAACAACACATGAGGAGTGGGGTTTACCACCCAGCCATCTTGCACTTTCATATATCCAGTGGCAACGACTTGCTAATCAGAGGAATCCCTGAGTACCTTTGTACAGCACTAACCCTCTCCACCATGGCCATTCTTGCTTCAAGTAATTCAGGGAATGATGGTTCAAAAAAGACTCTTGTTGCATCGTGATAAGATATCAAATTCGGCCACCCTGATATGTAGTCCAACCAAATATGCTAAATTCGAAGTTCAGTCCTAACATTTAGGTTTGACATTTTTTATTTCAAATGAAAAGACTTGAAAGACTCTTACCTTCTCTCGTTAACACACCATACTGCACTAAGGCCATAACATTTTCATTTTCTTCAACACGTTTGTAGTCCATCAAGGCCGCATCGGCACATGAACCATGTAAAATACAAATGAGCATTGTTGGTTCCCTGAGAAATGACACTAAACTAAGTACAAACAACCTCCAATACCCTTTTTTTATTTCATAACGTATTCACTTAAAGGGTATTATAAATAAATCTCCTAGTAAGGATGTATACCATGTAGCAGATACATCTCTATTGTCAATCACAAGAACTGCCTCCCTAAGCGTCATTCCATCAACATCTTCCATTCCCCTCTCATACATAGTAACAGCAGTCCCAAAAACATCTATAAACACATTACATTCGATAAGTACAAAATCAACAATAACAAACGATAAAGCAATATGTCATTTATACAAATAAACAGAGTTAAACACATTACGTACCTATTAAACCATGAGGTCTTTCACGATCATGCATAACTTCAGACAAAGTGACCAAATCAAAACAGTGTGTATTTACAATGGGCGGAATCAAAGAATTATAATTTGTGATGCGTTCAATCTCAGTATGTCCATTGACATGAATATACCATGTCCTTGGTACGGTATTCTCTGTCCTTTTCACGTCAAAGTTACGGAGGCGGAGTATTCTCTCTTCAGCAAACATATGTCGGAACGCCATTCTCGTCGTGTAATCATCCACGACAAGAAGTACACGTATTTGCTAAAATTAAGAAAATAAATTGTATTTTAAAAGTTCTTTAATAGCAAGTGCCAAACTAATCAACGTAACAACTAATATTTATATATATAAAACTCACACTTGCATCAAACACTATCAAGTGAATCGCTTCTTCCTCAGACATAGGTCGATCTGGCCCAGTGGATAAAGCACATTCATGACACGTATGATACGATCAACTTTGACAAAAATACTGTTGGTGTTTACACCCATCCGCAGATCTCTCAGCGTAGGACTGGCCTCCGTGCGCTTCCTTTTTGAGTTTTGGCTAGCATCTACCATGGTGGAAAAAGTGGACAAAGGTATTTTAGAAAGATTTACAGAGGAAATGAAAGCAAATATAAAGTAATTGGTGTGCAGAAAATGATAAGGAATTCCAAACAAACACCGTGTATTACATATGACAAAGTATGACCTTTCATGATTTTGGTCACTTATCTTGGAATATCAAGCGTCACGTACGTTGTGAATCAAGGACCTAGGCACAATAGTTGTAATTTTGATTTATACAGATATCTATATATCTAATGATTGTGCATGAAATTTATATGTTTTTATACCACTAAGCATGTGAAATTAGCATGTCATTTGGTAAAAAATAATAGAAATTAGATGTCATTTCATGTTGAGTCTATGTTTGATGAGTTAGTTGCATTTTAATGAGAATTGAGCATATTAGGCAACTAACTAAAGCATTTTATATTTTATAAGCTTGATATACTTCACATATTTACCATTTTAGGAGCAAAGGAGGAGGATCATATTGAAGAGAACAAGATCTAGACACATTTTTGGAAAGTCGTATTTCAATTAGGACTAATTATATCAATGAATAGCTCTTCTCCAATTGTTTCCTAATCTTGATAGATGACTTTCCCAAGCAATCCTAGTCCTATAGGGAGTGTACAAAATGTGCTAATCACTAGTCCTTTCGTTATTTCCTATTTTGAGAGTGATTCCCTTATTTTTAGGAAGCTTTTGTGCCCCAAACCTTTCATATATACTTTGGGCATTCAATTTTGGAAATTTTAGGTCAATTAGGATGGTTTTGGGTCATCTTTTATGCTACATAAGGGGAGCACGAGATTCCTAAACAAAAATTATCCTCCAAGCAATATCTCTTCCATTTTAGGAAAGTATTATCTCTTTTAGGCAATTATTGGTCTCCAACTCTTTCCTATTAGCTTTGGGCACTTAATTTGGGAAATTCTTGCTCTCCAAGTATGTTTTATGGTAACTTATTATATAAAGATGAGGGGAGCACGAAATTAAGAGGGAGAATTCCACAATCTCATACCATCATTCCACACTCTCTTCCACTCATCCTATCTTCCACTCCACCATCTTCCGTCGGTTCATCATGGAGCTTGAGGTGGAGCCGTCCTTGGGTGTTCTCTCCTTCAACATGATGAACTAAGTCCGCCGATGCTCTCTTGGAAGATGGGATGACATAAAGCAAACATTGAAGCAACTTTAGGGGAGTTTTATTAGTTCCAATTATGTAGTCTTCAATTTCCATTTGTGTTCTTGAGTATTTGTTCTTCTTATATTCGAACTTCGTTTGTTGAGATTCTAGACCATATGTTGTTGAATTTTAATTGCATGTATTGATATGGTTTTAATTTAGTTCTATTCATCTTCCCAAATTACCATGTATGTTAAGTCTTTGTTGATTTTATTATCTAGCATGTTTGTTGGGTGATTTAGTCCATTGTGCTTCATATAATTGTGTTGTGTGAGGATTGATGTGTGGGTTTGAGTCTATTGATGTTGAGTTTTCATAGCGCTAGTTAATTCCATTAATTAAACTCGCTTAAAGAACTAGATCATTACCTAATCTATGTGCATGAATGTAAGTAGGTAGAATTCTACAAGTGACTAATTTGTTTATTTGAAGTTGAGTGGTGTTTCCTTTAACCTATTCCTTTAAAAGGAACAATTGTGTTTACTTGTATGAGTTTGCCCATTTACCTCTTAATTCCCCAAAATTGTGAAAGATGTTTGTTGCATGTTGTCCCTAATTCAAGAGAGCATCCCATCATTATCATTATCATCATCACATCCATCCATCAGTTTACTTGCGTTCATATAAATAAAAAAATCACAAAAATATAGTAGTTTAGTTTAGTAACCTAGTAAATCATAAAACCCCATATTTATTGCTTTCTTGCATTCACTTAGTTAATTTAGGTAGTTAGTTAAAGACTCCGTAGAGAGACGATCCGGGAGAGTACACTTGCTACAATCCTTGGTAAATAATTATATTTGCATTTGAACCCCAAGGAGTAAACACTTAGGCTCAAATCATCTAGATAATATACATATACGTTAATCAAAGTTATTGACAACTGCAATCAACCAATAAATGTGATAACCACAACGCAAAGGTTATATGATCGGCTGAAACACCTCGATAACACCACACAAATAAAAAACCATTAAAACCCACTCATGATTAAAACCCACTACATTCAATGTCACGGCACTTGGAATGCCATATAGGGGACTCTAAAATTCTTTTTTCCTTCCTAAGTTTTTTCTGGTACGTTTCTTCTATAAACGTTTTTGAATTCATATATGATGTCATTGCAATATTTTGATATGTAGAATTTATTATAACGAAACATTGTTGCATAATGTAATTGATGATACGATAGATTCATTAGACAATTTGATTATTGATTTGTATGTTTACACTTTCATAATATGTGATTAAACTAAAAGACATCAAACAGAGGAAAAAATGAATAAATAATGCAAAACAAAGATTACATCATGTCCCTGTTTTCGAGATTTCATCTCAAACGTCAATGTTGAAGCCACCAACTCTAAACGAAAAGACGTCAGAACCAACATCATCCAAGACATCCCCTCAATCAAAATCACATTAAAACGCACTTTCATATCTAAGAATAAATCACATGTAAAAGCTTTGATTTTTTACTGTACTTTTGTTTTTTGGACAGTGACTTCTTATTCTACTTGACTGTTAGCAAAAGTAGATGGAAAATAATAAAAATATACAAAGCTTCCAACTCTACATCAAATAGTACTCCCAAAAACGGAATAACGCATAGTATAACCCAACAAAAAACATTAAGAGCAAAAATCGTCAAAACACAGAAAAACAATCAAATAAGCCACAAAACAGAAAACAACAATGAAATGTCTTATTAGCGTTCAGGAAAAGTAAAATCATACATAAAATTTCTGATACATGAGCGTAAACAGAAAAATACATTTAAAGCATCAATAAACTATGCCAAAGTAGGTGATAATGGGAACATTTTTCATTTAGAATTTTTAAATTATACAATTTCTAATTTAAAGACAACTGGGAGTAACAATTAACAAATTATTATTAATTATTAGTAAAGTTTACAGAATAACTAAATTCACACCCTTTCATCTTCGTACTATTATTTTCACTGCGCATTATTTTTTATCTTTGTAACTGTACTATTTTATAAATAAGCATCAACACACAAAGTTAGTGTTAATTATTAAATTGGATCAAATAATTTTGAACAGTTTCAATACAGAAATGTTATTTTTTTAAAACAAAACAAAACTTGCATTAGCCACACCAAAGCAAAAATCAACTACAGAGTAAACAAATCAAATATTATGAAGGATATAAGATTATTTTCTTTTTGATTAGGTAAAGGCATAAATATTATAGATCAAACGATGAGCTCTTTACAAAGGTTTTCGAGATTCATTTGTAAAATCGTTAATGGTTTTCTCCATATATAGTAATTGAGAAAAACAATAATCTCTAAATATAAATGCATAACGACTTAGTCAAAACAATTGCCTATCGAGTTTTTGGAACATTAAACATTATCTACTACTTTATTTCCTTGTATTATTTCCCCCTTATTCCGACATGTATGAATATGAGAGATTAAATCAATATATGATAGTGGATAACTCATTCACTGAAATAAAATGTATAGAATACAATAAAAGAAGAGACTATAGAAATCTTAATAATAATTATGTCATTCATCACATATTATATTATCTGATATCACAACAGGGGAGAATACGGTAGAACTAAAAACATAAACTATAATAAACTGCCTTGCACAACAAACACTGATCATTAAACACAACTTCTTTTTCTTGATGCTTCAATCAGTCCAAGGAAACTCTTCTTCATCAACTGTCTCTTCTGTACTACCAATTGTTGCGTCATCTGTTCCATTTTTTGATTCACCATCTGCATTCTTGTCCGAGTACTGTGTTGAAGTAGATGAAATTACTGAAGAAGATGTAACTGTATGAGAGTAGGATCCAGACACCAAAGCTCCCACTGCGTTCTTACTTTCAACATTGACCTATAATGTAAGTTACCGGATTAGGATCTTTGGAAATTCACATGAAAACTTCGTTGTACTAACAAATACTAACAGATTAAAGGGTTGAAATTAAAAGTAACATTTTTAGCTTCAGGAAGACCACGCACAACCTTACTCATATCCAATTTTGTGAAAGTTGTGAATGGATGGAAAAACAGCTTGAAAGGGTGAGCAACTAACTTTTCTGCATCATTGTTGCGAACAACCCGGAAGTTTTCTATCTCATATGTTTCTCCTTCCTTAGGGTAATCCTTATAGACTTTCATCAGTGAAGGAACATTTGTGTACCCCTCGATAAGATCACCCTTCAAATAATATGAACACAATTAAAAATTGCATCATATGGCAAATATAATTTGGAATATTCTGATATACATACCTCTTCATCCAGTAAATACATGGAGTATTTCCATGGCAAACATGGTGGCAACCTCCTACAAAATTTGTACTTGTGTAGAATCTTTACCGTGATAGTACATGCTTTTTTGTCTTTTTGTATATGAGACAGCAGTATCTTGTTCATGCTAGTCATTTTGAGAATGACTTCAACTTAATATATTAACCTAAATGTCTTCTTTCCCTGCCTATGATGTGCCACGAATTTGGAAGCCTTCTACATCCTTCTTTTTATATACATTCGTGGAGTTCATTAACCATTGTTGATGATTCCAATGAGTTTCATGATAAATTATACGAAGGTGCTAGTGGATCATAACATATCAGAGTTTTTAATTGCATGAATGTACCTACTATGATTACGAGCATCAATAATGTATCAAATTCAATGAATTACAATTTTATATATTCTCTCGGTATTTGTAACAAATTATGTTCATTATTTTATGAATGTATTTACTATAGCTATAAGGATACATTATGGTCATTCATCGTTATTTATGATTTCAATGAATTTCATAATAGATATAGTTATTATTTGACGCATGTATCTATGATCGCTATAAGACGACATAATGCATGAAGCTCAAATTACTGTACTAAATCTTAGGCATATAAACTTGATCGTAAAATGCAAGAGCTAGATGTTACAAACGCATGAAGAACGGATACGTGTCACTTTATTAGATTCTTTGCATGTAACGATTAGTTTGAACCATGTTTTGTTAATGTTCTGTAATGAGTTCATCATATCAATCAATGATTTCTATAAATGCCTTGAAATGATTGGAATACAATCCTTAATTTTTAGAAACAACAACGAAATATTGAATGAATCACGTTAAGTTAGAGAAGCAAAAAATAACCTCCAGCGTTTACTGGATGACATGTTTATTCACGTGTATATATAGATCCATTTTTAATGACTATTGCTTGTTCTTTGATCTTCATAATGATCATTTCTAATAACCATATTGCAAATAGTAATATTTAAATTATGACGGAGTGTTTTCAAGGTTTGAATCCTATAATATCAATCGAATTATTTGAGCATTAAATGTAGTGGGTTTTAATGATTAGCGCGTGTTAACAAATTTCGACAGTTTGATGTTCTCAAGGTAGTTTAGCAAGTCAAAGTATATCTCTTGCTCTGTTTTTATTAGTGTTGTTGGCTGACCTCAATTGTTACTTTCCCTTTTTTGCCCTTTTTATCTGTTATTCTACTCCTTGTATTTCTCCGTACAAAGTACTCCATCCGTTCCTAAATATAAGATCATTTTGGTGAAGTGGATAAGTTCATAAATTATAAGATCACTTCCTATTTTATCTCATATTTTGGCCGAACTAATCTTATACTTCCTCTTTTCATTGTAACCCCTCCTCCTTTAAAGTTAAATAATTGAGTGGACTTTTGGAAGATCATGTAATTTTATTGTCTTCCTTAATCTCACCAAATTAACCAAAATGATCTTATATTTAGGAACGGAAGGAGTATGTGTGAACTTCTAATTTCTCATTATTTACAAATAACTAATATAACATGTAATTTACCCCGTGCGTTGCACGTGGGACAAATGAACGTCATCCAAAATGATGTAGTTGTTATATTATTATTTGCAGAGAATATGGTTGGACTTGATATTTAAGTATATAGTAATCAACGTAATTATATATGAATGATTTGATGCTAGTTGGTTAAATATAGTTGACGAAAAAAATCCTGTATATGAACCATAAAACAAAGTGAAGATATGAAAAGCAGTATATTACATAGCTACCAAATTTCATTGTTGTATTTGAAAAGTCTTAAACATGTGCATAAATAATTAAAGCTACTTAAGTTTGATTGCAAACAAAATAACCATGAAATATTAGCTCACATCTCCATGAACATTTTGGAATGCCTCCAAGTAAACAACATTTGTTGTGACATTAGTCGGCTTCTTGTCTTTGTCAAGTATGAGAACTTTCAGCCCATCTATGGTCTTAACTCTAGACATAGCAACATAGAGCTATCCATGGGAGAATACTGGGTTTGGCAAGTATAACCCAACATTTGACATTGATTGTCCTTAACTCTTGTTGATAGTCATTGCAAAGGACAAAATGATTGGAAACTGTCTTCTATTCATCCTGAACGGAAGCTTTGTATCAGAAGGATTCATATCCATGCGGTGTATCAACACTTCCTCCCCAACACTATTCCCATTCAAAGCAATACCTTTTATGAAATGTTTTCCCAACACTGTTGTATGCAACCTTGTCCCGTTGCACAAACCTGCTGCCTGATCAATATTTCTAATTAACATGATAGGAACCCCTACCTTCAGCACAAGTTTGTGATTTGGTAATCCTGAACACTTAATGGTATTGAGGAATTCTGTGTCATAAAGACCTTCTGTTGCTTCACCTTCTGCATCAGATTTGGAAATTGAATCTGAGCTATAATAATCAACAGATTGTCCATCTATGAGAGTCAACATATAGTCATTGATTTCATCAACCACATCCATTGTAGGAGCTAAAATTGCTCTATCTGTCAGGTATTGTGAGTCAAACAATCTTTCATTGAGATTTGGGTATGTTGACATCACAATAGAATGTAGAGGGCTGTCAGTTTCAGTTATAAGCACACTCTTTGGGATCTCAATGTCAGCTACACCATCACTGGAGTCCCCTACCTTCCCTTCTCCTACGTTTAAAAGCCATTCAGAAAAATCCTTGACTTTCCTCTGTTCTTCAGGATCTCTGCTTGATTTTAGTCTCATGTTTTTGGTAAGTACATAGACCTTGGAGCTACTCCATAGGTATGATGAAAATTGATTACAGAATTTACTATATCAGCCCTGCTCCCCCTTGGAATTACTGGTAGTATTTGTCTGAAGTCACCACCAAAAACAATACACTTACCTCCAAATGGTAAATCAGCCTTCATAACATCCCTCATAGTACGGTCAAATGCCTCAATGCACAGCCTTTGAATCATAGGTGCTTCATCCCAGATAATTAACTTTGCACACTGTAGAAGCTTGGCAAGGGGAGAGTTGGCATATATATTACAGGTAGAGTCTTTATTAATATCAATCGGTATTGCAAATCTCGAGTGAGTTGTCCTGCTTGATGGTAAGAGAGTGGCCGCAATTCCACTTGATGCGACATTCAACACTATTTCACCATTTGCTCTCAAGGAAGAAGTTAGAGCATTCCAAAGAAATGTCTTTCCAGTTCCACCAAAACCATAAACGAAAAAAAAATCCTCCTTTTCCAGAATTAGCTGCAGACATAATGTAATGGTAAATGTTGTTGTGTTCATCAATTAACAAACTCACCATATTAATTGATTGTGCTGCACATTCCTCCCTGTTGAAATTCAACTCATGAAGTATCAAATGATTTCCTACATCAATGAAATCCTCACAATTTTGGCATTGACGGATAGTCTGAAAGAGTTTTCCCATTTGTTAAAAGCAGCTTTTCCAATTCGTGTAAACATGCATTTTCTCTTGTGGAATCCTGAATTGTGATCTCTGCAAAGTCATGAAAAAGTAATCAGAAAATTTGTCCTTTCAACACAGTTTTTTGCTATGGTATGTGATATTTAATATGTTGTCATATTATTTTAAATGGCTCATTTCTTTGTTATTAATCTGTTACAATTTATAAATGGAAATAGACTATTAAAAATGTCAACAATATTTATTTTATAAAATAATCACAATTGAGAGCACTAACCTGACAGACTAATATCATTTCAAGGAATGTATAAGAGATTTTCACTTAGCAATGTCTTTGTTTCATTCCAGACTGTGTGTGGCTGCGATAAACAATGACTCAATATCATACTGACAAAGAATCTTCTGAGGTACCTTCCAGTAGCCCATGTTGCAGCTTCCTTTATCGCATCGATGAATTCTTGATCATCATCTAATAAGCCAAGAGCATAGCAAGCTTCCCTAAATGTTGGATAGACAACATTATCAACGGTTCTGATATCTTCGTAACTCGTAGGACCAGTAACCTTAGTCAAAAGAACTCTCAAGAAATATAATTCTCCTTGAGATGGAGATGTGTGTGTCAATCTGCCCACACATAATCCTCTTCTTCTCAATTTCCACACTCTCTCTTGTCTGTCATAGGTATAATGGCGGGGAAACTCCAAATACCTTAAAGATTTCGCTTTTCCTCCTTCTTTATTCTTCAACATCCAGGCTATGAACATAGACTCTTTAATCCTCGGTTTTTTGAATAAAGTAGAAATGTTTTCATCTGTTGAATAGACTACAGACTGCTGGTCTGGAAGATGAAAGCATAGCCTCATAACAGGAGGATATCTATGATGGATAGGGAAAGCAAAGATGCGTCAAGCTGCTTCACACGGCGAAATGTATCTGCAATTAAGATATTGAGTGATTTCATCATATTGATTGCTCTGGTCTGATTCTCCACTGTTCCTACAGACAGCGGCTATAACACGATCACGACCTGTTTTTTACTCATGATCAGCAATAGCTAAGTTGAGTCTATTGGAAGAGGCATAGTCCCTCTTCTGTTCATCTAGGTGACCAAATGCCTTTAAAAATCCAATAACATCTGCAAGTGACATCAAATGCAGATAATTATACTCCTTGTTATATTCAATGACTGTGAATGGAGAATAACTATTCCAGATAATACATAACTTAAATAATAATACCTATTAATCCATCATTGTTAGCTGTCCGGTTGGCCAAATCCTTTACACTGACAAAGTTGTAGTCACTTGCGCATATATTGTCACCAGAAGGCTTTATCTTGGTAGATGGATGGAACTCCAGTTTCAAAGGATGAGAAGTAACACGAAACTGATCATCAATTAAATGCAGCTTAAAGTTCTCAAAATGATACACCTCTCCTTCTTTTGGAAACTTTCTATAACGATCAATCAATGTTTTAAGTTTCGAGTAGGCCTCAATGCGAGTACCCTTAGAAAGGAAAACTTATATTATTAGCACCAATTTCTATGTTTTATATAATCTGAAATGCAACTAATAAAATGAAAAAATTTACGTAGGAGAAATTAACCTCCTCATCCATCAACATCATAGATGATTTCCACACAGGAAATGGAGGAGTACTCCTATGCACTTCCCACTTCCTTATTACCCGAGCATTGAAAACTCAAGTTTCTTTGGTAGTATCAAGTTTCTTCAGCAAAGTGGTCGTCATTGTTCTTAGAGTGTCCAAGTGCAGTGAGTATGATTTCTGGGAAATGTATAAGGATATCTCAGAGAATATGATTCCAGGAACTTATAGAAGGATATGTCATTGAATATTTATTTATAGGCCGACCCTACTATATGATAGACACCATGTAGTGGAATGCATGCATCTAAAAAGTCATCTAATTTATTTTGGTGTGATGCAGATAGTTTCAAGGTCTATGAATCATGTAAATCAAAGAGAGTAGGTGGAATATTGGGACTATAAAATACTCTCAAACCTGATATGTAATTAATGAAAGTCTGCTGAAAATAATTTTCAAGACTAATCAATATTAAGTGCATGGCATGAGCAAAACACATGGTTTAAATATAGAGTAAGTAGATAATTTACTCAATTTAGTGTATCTAAGGCGTGGCTGGAATCAATATTTTTTTGCTGCTAATATCATCTAAGCACATGTCCCACGTGCGAAAGCTAAAATGAATAAGTTGTAACACCCCAATATTTATATTAGGGACAATGAGGAATTATTTAAGGTTTTAGAGTGTCATTTAGGAAAAAAAACCTTAGAAATAAATTTATGAGGATAAATATTTTTGTATGAATTTTTAGTATTTATTTTCTTTAGAAAATATAAGAAAAATAATTAGAGATAAAATTATAGATTGAAAATTTGATGAAAAATACTTGAAGGCCTAGGCAACACAATGGTGGGAGAAAATAGATCTTGTATAGATTATTTTTACAGTTTAGTTTAAGTAAGGATTTAAAAGGGAAAAGTAAACAAATATAGGAGGGGCAATTTCGTAATTTCACCTCAAATCCTAATTCTTTTATTTCTCTTCTCCTCCTTCATAATATCCCATCCAGAAGCTTCCTCCATTCCTCTCTCTCTCTCGGGGAGGTGTGTGTGTGTGGCAGTGTGGGTGCTTGTTCGTCGACACCGGCCTCTACCTTCGGCCTCTTCGCCGTCTCTTCTTTCCTATACTTCGTTCTTCCTCTCCAATCCACACACATACACAGAATCAGTTCTTCTTCCTCTTTCGTTTTTTTTTTGGTTGATTTCGACGAGGCATGGAATGTCAAAAACGAGTTCAGGTAACCTTATTTATTTCGTTTGTAGCCTTTTCCTGCCGATTTGGACGAGTTTGAAACAGATTCCGATATGGGGTTTTGGATTTCTGAATTTTTAAATGATGTTTGTGTTTGGTTTTAGTTTATATGTTCTTCCTTAGTTTTGTTTAATTTTTTCTGTATTGTTGGTTCATGAAGAATGAGTAATGATGAATAATGGGTTTCTGGTTTGTTGGGATCAGCAAGAACGAGAGAATGAAGTTACTGTATGACTGGGTATGAATGGGATGCTGTGTTGTTTATAATGTGTGTATTAGAATGAAGTATTATGGATGCTTGCATTTTGAGCTTGACGATTTTTAACTTATTCCTATGTTGATCAATCTGATTTAAATGGAAACTGTGGTTTGTTAAACTATAAAACAGTGAAAAGGAATTTGCTGACATTAAGATACAAATGCTTAAATTTTAATTCAATATAGTTATGCATGATGATTACCGCTTAACGGAACAACAGGAAATTGGTGCTTTGTTTTGACATAAGATTGAGATTTTATTTTTCTTATTGTCATGTGATTTCTGGTTTTGTGGGTCTGTGAAGGGAAGTAAGTAGTTTAATATACTATGTACATTTATTCGCATGTCCAAGTTATGCTTAGCATGAGAGAATTTGATTTCTCTCCTTTCCTGTTCATTTTGGTTAGTAAGTGATGAAGGGAAGTATTTTCTTTTATTATTTTTATGAGTCCAAAAGTTATTTTATGTGGGTATCTATTTCAGTTTTTAAGTAAAAGAAATAGCAATTACTTAAGTTTATATTCATTGGTTCTTTTCAATGGTATAAAGTGAACTGAACTTGAGGCTCTATAAAGTTTTGTTGGTGCAGAATTTGGTAATGAAGTAGAGTTAGGAAATTATTGTTTTGAAGTGTAGGAGTTAAGAGACTCTCTAGTGTAGAAAAAAAAAATTGAAGAGTTGACAATAAGGGAATTTCAGGTGTGTTATTGGTAATGCCTTGTGTGTATGTGTTTGTAGTTCACCACTTGTGCTTTATCATGATTTGAATCGCTAGAAGTTATTGTTTAAATTGAAGATTATGGATTGTTGTTTGATTTCTTTAGGCAATTGAGCATGTCCTGTATTTTTTTAATTTCTTCATTATTGGCTATTTAAGTTTTTCTCTTGCTGATTTTTAACATTTCCATAAGTTCTTCAAATTTGATATTAAGATGCATACAATGTTATACATAAAAAAAAACTAAAGGCTAATTAAGGGGTTGTTCTACGAGGTAGCTGCTTTGTTACTCTTAAGGATGCTTTTGAAAATGATCTCTTGGTTGGATCATAAGGAAGAACTAATGAGGCTTAGTTGCATCATGGAGAAAATTAAGTTGGTATGTGATGTTTTGATTGACTATTTCAGGCTTGTAGTTGTGGTTATAGTTTGAACAGAATTGAAATTCATATGAACTGAGTTATGATGAAGATAATGATGTATAAACCTGGGTCGGTGTGATAGAAAGGAAAGATTATAGAAGAATTCATGAATTGGAATGATTGGGGTTTTATGTGATCGATGGATTTTAAGAAGAATTGTTAGTATGAATGTGAAAGTGAAAATTAGAATTGTAACTTAGTATTTATGGTTAAGGTATATGAATTATTGTTCAAAGTTTACTAGAAGGTAGTGACTTTCACTTTGGTTTAGCTTGGATTCATCCTGGTGATTGATGATTGATTAAGAGTGTCAATGGTTAATGTTAAATGGTGCTGGTGTTGAAATTGAACTTGAAGGATAAGCACGGATTATTGTTTGTGGATGTGAGGTGGTGAATAACTTGGTTGTCAATGTATGTGTAGCGCATTTTGAAATTGGAAAAGACTGTGACAGATATAGATATTTCTTAAAGTACAGTAAAGTTGTAAAAAAGAGATTTAGGAGATATGCTTAACAACTTCTCTTGACTTAATTCTTCTTAGCTTTGTTTACTCTTGGCATGGGTGGTGGGTTATGGGTGCCAATTAATTTATATTTTCTTTGTTATATGATTAAAGAATTTATTCTGTTCTTTTATTCTCTACTATATTTGTTCAAAGTATATTTTATACTTATGGATAAAACTGATTTAAAAGTTTTAAAGGTATTGATGTGGAATTTCATACTAAAGTATTTTATTATAAACTATTTGATAAAGAGTTATCTTTTTCTCAGAATATTTGTTTATTGATATTGGTATATTGGCTTCAAGCATGCTTCAAAACATTTTGAAGTCATATGGACGATGAGATTTGATATGTGATTTCAAATTGATTTATTTATTACTATATAAACGTTTTTTTTTTAGGAACTAGACACAAAGCGCTTGTTTCGTGGCTTTGCCACACTTGTTTCGTGACTTCGTGTCACGCTTGTTTCGTGGTTTTACCACGCTTGAACTGTTTTCGTAGACTCGAGTTACGCTTGAACTGTTTTCGTAGTCTTGAGCTGCGCTTGACGTGTTTTCGTAGTCTCAAGCTATGCTTGAACCGTTTTCGTAGTCTCCAGCTACGCTTGAATTGTTTTCGTAGTCTGGAGCTACGCTCGACTTGTTTTCGTAATCTCGAGCTACGCTTGTTTCGTGACTTCGTGTCACGCTTGTTTCGTGGCTTGCCACGCTTGTTTCGTGGCTTGCCACGCTTGTTTTCGTGACTTTGTGTCACGCTTGGTTATTTACCCTCGTGGACTGTGTGTCCATGCTTGTTTTCGTAGTCACGGAATACGCTGGTTTTCGTGGCCTTCGGGCTGCGCTTGACTTGCAGATTTCGAGCTGCGCTTGTTTCGTGGCCTCTGTGCTGCGCTTGTTATTCGCTGCGTGTCAGTTCCTCTATAGAAAACAAGTTTTCCTAATAATGAGATTTCATATGGATTTTATAATACTTGAGAGGGATTATATTTTATGTGATGCAAATTTTGCCCTTTTGGGTTTGAAAACTTTTCAAATACAAGTATGGTGATAATAAATTGAAGTTTCTATATTTTTAACTTTATTTATTGTATTGTTGGTCATATTTATATTATCTATATGCTTATCCATCTTTAAGAGATTTAAATGAAAAGGCATGTAGTGAAATTCCACGTATTTACACATTACTTTGTATTTCAGATTGAAGAATGTTGATTAAAAGTTTGTGCTTTAAGACAAAGGAAGGTATAATTAGCTTTATAAAAAAAATTGATTCTCATTATTATTGTAAATAATAATTCTTACCTATACATTTAATTACTTAGTGTATTTATCTTTATAGATATATTAAGATGAAAATGATTTGGTTAAATGCGTGAAATGATAAATGTTTAGAAATATTGGTTAATGGAAATGGCTTACGAAGTTTAGATACCTTAAATCTCGTGCCGGTCGCGCCATAGAACTTTTGGGCGTGACACATCCACACATATATAAACATATATGTGAGTAGTTCACAAAAATTCATGTACAAAAAACATGTGTGGATGAATCGATCGAATAATATGTTGGATCTGACTGGATTGATCCATATCTATGCCGATCGTGGTTTCTTGAAACATATGTACAAGAGTTGGACACAATATTTCTCTTAGAGTTGTGGTTGAGGGGAAAATTTTAGTTTTAAAAATAAGTACAGAAGAAGGTTTAAGAGTTATATATTTTTTTTATACAAATAGAATTTCATTTACTCATTTCTTTAACTTTTTATAATCCAATTTATAATGTTTTTCCTTCTCTGATCTCCCCTCGAAATCCATACATATTAACATGGAATTTATATCCTCATTTCATTGTGATCGATGATTTCTCTTCCCACTGCGTGACATGGATCTATCAATATCCTTCAATCTTAAAACCCATTAATAAACAATCCAGACAGCCTCAAACGAACAGGCCCAAAAGAAGACCTTCTAGAGCATTACTATTAAATGGTTGATTAACATGGGACGATGAGCACAATAACTAGTCAGAAAGGAATATTAGAGAACAACATAAACTATAGTATTGTAGGGCTTTATATGGAAGGGAGCCCTTCCAGGAAACCAGGTCCAAGATGGGGTTTGGAAATAGTTCTCAACCAGCAATTGACTTGCCTCGGTTAGAACTTCGGAAAATTTTCATTTAAAGACCAAGATAACAATTTTATTTTTCTTTGCCCCATAGGACTCTAAACTTCGCTGCAGGATAATGGGGGTAAATGAAATTAAATCATGGAGCCACAAGACATTTTGCCCCTAATAAGACTCGAAAAAAATGTGAAGCTTTGCCACTTCACTTATGCATATTATATAGCTCCTTGTTGAACTCCCATGGCCATGACTCACTCTATTTCTCTTGCATGTTTTGTGAGCCCCAGCATCCTTATCATCATTTTCGTCTGATGGAATATGCGCCCTTAATGGGATGTTAATTAGGATAATGGGTTAAGGTGCATTTTTAGTACTCTAGAATATAGCAAAGTGCATATAGCATAATATACAATATTGTGGTCCATTTGTGATAACCAAGAATTATTTTCGTGGCTTATTTAGTAACGACGTTAAATAAGTTAAGTTTGACCGTTATGTGTCAAATTTTGACCGCTAAATTGTGAGGTAAAAGAGCATTTTCAGTACTCTAGAATATAGAAGGATCACCAAACATAATATACAATATTTAAACACCATAAACAACTAAATCACAATATTATTCAAAGAGTCAAATAATTAAACACTACAAAGTTATAAAGATCCATAGAATATCCTAATATCATGCATGTATAAACTAATAAGTCATTAGTATTTTACATATATAAAAAAAGTAAGCAAAGAATTATAAACTAAATAGGTTGGCCTTACTGAGTTAAAACAGTTTGGTCATATTGGCTCGACCCGAATTAAAACGGGTTGGTCATACTGGCTCGACCCGAATTAATGGCTCTATGATGTAATAGAAGAAAGAAAAGTTACTTTTATCTTATCACATAATGGCTGTTAGAATCTTAAATTTTGATGAAGACTAAAGTATGAAAGAATGAATCAAGCACTTAGGCATTAGGTTAATATAAGAATCCCAAGTAAGAGTGCAACTGGATGTAGATTTACTTCCGGATAGACTAGGACTAGCGCTCGCGGATAAATGACTCATTCCCCAGCAAGAGCAAGTAATTCACTAGGGAAATAACTTAGTCCAGAAGCACTAGATATACAAAACTTTAAGACTAAGCCAGGATTCAACCGGAAGTGAAATTGCTTCCTGTTATATTTAGACTAGCGCTGGCTGTTGGAATAGGTAACACTGAGTGTCAGTGAACATAAGCCACGTCTAGTAGAATTGCTTCCGATTGCTTAGTGACTAGCGCTGGCTGTTGGATTGAAGGACACTGAGCGAGAGTGAGTAAAAGTGAATATAACCCTTCATCCAGTACTAGTGCTTCCGGATGTGGAAGTGCTTCCGGAAGCAAGAAAGGCTCCTTAGACTAAATGAACTCCCACTGCATGTGATTAAGTGTTGTTATACTACACATCCCATAGCTTAAGAAAATGACACACCAAGTCACTTGGGAAGACTTAAGAGTTAGAGTAACATAACGAGACTCACGCTGACTATTGGATTAGACATCCCCTAACGTCAGTAGACAATACACTAAGTCAGAACATAGTCTTAGTAAGATTGCTTCCCATAGCAGACAAGTCTCCCACAGCATGTATAGTTCTTACTACTACACTTGATTATATATATTACTCTGGTGGGACTAACAAGTGTGTGCAGAACTTAGTTGTACTTCCGGATGGAGATGAGCTTCCGGATGAAAATACTCTTGGCACTGAGATTCATAGACTAACACTTGCAGAGCAAGATTGCCACTTCCGGATGAACGATGATCATCCGTCAGCAAGAGTACAAGAGCCAACGTCACACACTCAGAAGTCAGAATGCTTTTATCAGAGCAGAGTTGTCAGAGTTGTTTTTCAGAGATAAAGCAAGTCAACCCTGCTAAGCATTAATGAAGATGTACCTCTCAACGGTAACATGGGATTAACGGCTATATTCAAACGGACATATCCAATCTGCCGCCCCAAGCCTGAATGTTGAGGCCGAGTATAAAAGGAACATCTACATTCAGAAAGGTTGGACGAACAGAGCATATTATCTGAGAAACTATATTCTACATTCCTCTCATCTTCTACTCTCAGATCTAGATTTGTAACATTATTAGAGAGTAATTCATTTGTACTTAAGTGAGTAACATCATCTATTCTTAGAGAGAATCATTTGTACTTAAGTGTTTATCACAATCAGTTCATTGAGTGAACATATTATCAAATCCTCTAATTGATAGAGGCTGTTCTAAAGCTTGAGCTTGACGAACAGAATTATTATCTTACAAAAGTGAGGGGGAGCATTTAGAGGTTTTCTAAATCTCCATAGGTTGCAAGTTAGCCCGCAAAACTTGTGGTTGTAAGGTTGCAGGTGATCCCGTTGTAAAACCTGTGGTTGTAAGGTTTGCAGGTGAGCCCGTTGCAAAACCTGTGGGTTGTTAGGTGAACCCGTGTTCGTAAAACCTATAGTGTAAAGGCTTTCTTGTGCCTGGTTGAAACAAGAGGTTGAGTGGATTGAAAATCTCAGGTGGAGCCTGGGGACTGGATGTAGGTCTGGAAGTGACCGAACCAGGATAAACTCGTGTGTGCTCATTCTGGTTGTTTTAATCTACACATCAATCACCACACCACTAGATACACACTTGTGCTTGGGGTAATACATCGTCACTCTCATCAAGCACAAGGAGTAAAGTTTTAAAAGGGAGAATTTTTATAAGTTTTATTCTGCCACCCAATTCACCCCCCCTCTTGGGTGACAGCCACGCATTTCATAATGGCTAGTAAGTGGGCTCATTGGGTGACGTGGCGGGCCACATGGCAAAACTGGGTGACGTGGCGGGTGACGTGTCATAGTCAAGTCAAACTTAACGGTCAAACCCATTAAAGTTGATGGAAATGCTAGATTTAAGTCATTTTTGAAAAGATATGTGCTACATTTGAGCCATCAAATTTTTGTTTATGTTGGGTGAACTTTTGGCAATAGTAGAATGCTAGATTTGACCCTTAACCCTAGTTATAAACTTAAAATAAATGTTCATTAAATTGTCATTTCAACATACATATATTACATCATTATGTCACATCAGATTTTATCTTAAAAAAGTGAGTTTTAACTAACGAATTACTAGATAAGCAATGAAAATAATTCTTGGTTATCATAAATAGTCTAAAATATTGTATATTATATTTGGTGCTCCTACTATATTCTAGAGTACTGAAAATGCTCCTTTACCCCACAATTTAGCGGTCAAAATTTGACACATAACGGTCAAACTTAACTTATTTAACGTCGTTACTAAATAAGTCACGAAAATAATTCTTGGTTATCACAAATGGACCACAATATTGTATATTACGCTAGGTGCACTTTGCTATATTCTAGAGTACTAAAAATGCACCTTAACCCTAGGATAATTAGTTGTACTGCTTTGAATACTAAGTAAATAAAATAAATAATTTGATGAATTAATAGAATTAAATGAATAATTATATTTAATTGATTGAAAAAATTATTTGATTTGTGTGGTCAGTGATCACCAGGATAAATGGAGTTTCTATTTAAATTAAACAAAAGATTGATTGAGTGATTAAATAAAACCTTTATTTATTTAATCAAATAAAAGATTTGATTGGTTGACTCTTGAGATCAACTGATTGAGGAATCCCTTAACTCAGTATTCAGGTTATGATTTAAATGAAATCAATTAGTTTGGTTTGATTTTAATGGTGAAATTGTAATTCACTGTGATTTCAAATTTCTTTAACTAACTTCATCACTTGTCAAATGCCACTTAAGTGATAGGTGTCCATTTAACAGCCATTTGGAGAAAGATTATATTATTGGTGAATTACCAACACTTTTAAAACTTTATGACTAGTTAATCACATTTCAACTCTTTTTTTATATCCAAGTCTAACACTCTTTTTTTTTTATCAGAAGTCTAACACTCTTTGGGTTAAAGTCCATTGACAAAATTGCACAATTAACCTAATTACTTTACTAATTCAAGTTGGAATTAAAAAAAGGGCAAAAGTGTTGATCTAATAATTAACTATTTTACTTTAGGAAAAAATAATAAATGACTGTTTCGCAGTGCATAAATAATAACCAACTTTGTGACTCGGTGTAAAAATAATAAAACTGGTACTAAATGTTAATTTATAGTTTTGTGGAACCGTTCTGATATTATTTTTTAAAGTAAAAATAAATTTTTACCTCCTCACAATTAAAACCCAGTCATTCTTCCTTCTGCCCTTCATCTTTCCATGCTAACTAGTATCAGCATATTTTAATTGGGAGGGGCAAAAATGTATTTTTCACTTTGAAAATAATATCAGAAAGGTTCCACATAACTATAAATTAACATCCAAGACCGGTTTTATTATTTTTGCACCGGGTCACAAAGTTAGATATTATTAATGCACCGCGAAACAGTCATTTATTATTTTTTTTCCAAAATGAAATAGTTAACTATTAGATCAGTGCTTTTGCCCTTAAAAAAAAGACCATTCAAGTTTTTTAATAATGACTATATATCTATTATACTCTTAAACATTTTAAACATAAAAAAACAATTCTCCAACGAATAACGCCCCGCAATTCCTTTTTCAAATATTTTTATAAGCAACATGTTAACTCTGAGATATTCATGACATTTCAGTAAGTTTACTTAATTTTTGGGCCCTAATTTGCATATTGGTGCATGTTTTGGGTTTTGAATGAATAATTTGTGCATTTGATTTTGGAGTGCACTTTCTTGCTCAAATGTATATATTTTGATTACATTTTAGTGTTAGAATTATTTTTTGTTGAAAGAGTAGGGAAACAACAAGTGGAGATAAGATGCATTAGGAAGGATGACAAAAGAAGCTTCTTGGAGCCTGGGCTAAATTCTGAAGCCTAGGCTAAATCGCTTCCATGATTCAGAACAAGACACATGGCTTGGGCTAAATTCTGAAGCCCAGGCGAAATCACTTACTGGAGCCAGAGGAAAATCACGAAGTTTATATAGCCTAGGCTAAATTCTGAAGCCTAGGCGAAATCACTCTCTGGAGCAGAAGAGCAGATTTGCGAACATCCAAGGCCTGGGCTAAAGTTTGTGGCCTCGGCGAAATGCCATCAGATTTGCAAAACGCATAGTTTTGTTAAAATGAAAGGTTGGAGGTATTTAAGGTGGAAAAATGCAACCTTGAGTGAGTTCTTCGACCAGAGACTCAACTGGGGCAATTGTTAGGGTACAAAGACACTCTTCCTTGGATCTCTTGGCATTGGGGTTGTTTGGAGATTGAAGATTGAAGGTTGGGAAGTTGGTGAAAGCATTGAAGGACACTTAAAGCTCCCTCCTTTTGGTTTCCTCTTCATCTCTCCTTACTTGTATGCATTTATGACTATGGATTCCTTTTGGGGTTGTAGTTTTTATTTGAATATGAGTAGCTAAACCTATTTATCTAGAATTATTTTGAACCCTTGTATGGAGTAACTCTTTAAAACTCCTATCCTTTTGTGGATGTATATATATGTGTTTATTTTACTCTAGCCCTAATGCTTCTAAATGCTTGATCACCATTTAGTTGGTTTGTTCATTTGACTTATGACTTGAGAGAGCTAGGTTAAGTGTAGAACTTGAGTAAAATAGTGTGAGAACTTGAAGTTTGCATGACAAATGAATGGTTTTGTTAATAAGATAGACATATACTTATTAGCCTCACATAGCCACATTAGGGTTGAAACTTAGAAATTGGGTTTTATGAATTGTGACAAGAGATTGCATGATTAATAGAATTAAACACTTGTTCTTGACTCGACGGAGCATTTACAAGTATTTTAGAATCCTAGGTTAACACATATATAAACATATAAGCAATATGGAAAGGAGTTGATTAAAGGTTACAAGATACTTGGGGGATAAATAATCCTAGGTGTCAATTAATCCTTGAAAAGAGCAATTTGTCATCTTTGTCCAATTTTAAATTTTAGAAATTAGTTTTTACTCATTTACTCATCAAATCACCTTTATTGTTAGCTCAACTTAATTTAATCATTAAGCCTCTTGCTTGACCGGATTTGTATCATAATCCTCGTGGGAACGATCTTTTTTATCACTTTATTACTTGGCGCGACCCGTGCACTTGCGGTGCGAACACAACATCTAGGCAATTCCAACACTAATATTCACACTTGTTTCTATGGCAAGGTATTGATTTATTTCTTGGTGGTATGTAGAACGTATTTAATCTTACCTGGATGCTTAACGCTTCTTTCTTATAAAACTGTTTTATTTTTATAATTTTTTAAGCTAAATTGCAGAAAATTAAGGATCCCTTATATAAAATTTTATTAAGTTCTACACACGACCTACCTAATATTTGAAAGTTTTAATTGAAGATTCTTATATTTCATGTTATAACTCTCCACATTTGTGCCCTTAAGATTGTCATGAAGCTAACAATGTTTTTTATACTCCATTCGGTCCTCTTTATAAGTCACTAACCGCCTGAATCGTACATACCAAGAAATGGAGGTTAATGGAAGTTGCATCATTAAATTAGTCTTACTTTTTTTTTTGTCTTTTCCATTTTTGCCTCTCTCACCTTTATCACTATGGCCCATGATGACTCCCCAATTTTATATAGATTTGACATATATTTTGGATATATTTGGGGAGTAGATTTTAATGTGATATCAAACTTAGTGCATGATTTGGGGATTTGAAATAAAAATATCAATTTTAAAGTTTAAAAGAAAAAAGATAAAAAGGAGAAGAAAATGCAGGCCATGGAGTTTTCAATGCTTATATCATTCAACCATTCTTCTAGGATATCCAGAGTGCCATTTGGAATTAATGATTTTATGTTAGTCATGCTTTGACCAATTGAGCAGGAAAAGGACAAAGAGAAAAAACACCACCCATGAGAAATGAAAGAGCCCACTACATTTTCGCTCTCTTCATTAATCCTCCATCTTTATGAGTATATAGATGTCATTTTCATCTTCTCTCTCTTCTCATCTTCCAATGTTCATTTCCCAATAATAAGGATATATTGGGAAAATTTTAATAAATGAGTTAGTTAATGGAAGTTGGTGACTTATATTAAGGACCAAAATTTAGAGGTGGTTGGTGACTTATAATAAGGACTAGAGGGAGTATAAATATAAATTTTTTATTACATAGAATCTTATTAAAACAAATAAGCCTTCACAATCAACAAATACTTTTGAAGGAAGGCTTTTAAAAAAATGATTAAATGATTTCTTGACCATGTATTTTATAAATAAAATATCATTAAAATGGTAAAATAATTAAAATATAGGTAACATATTTGGTCATGTAGCCAATTTGACCATGTATTTTATATTATATTCTTATACGAAAAAACTTATGTCCAATTACCTATATCCAATGTAGCCAATTTGCCAATAAGTTAATACCACGTGTATTATTTAACACATCATAATTTAACTCCATATCTTCTCCATCCCTTCTCATAAGGTGCCGATATTTTGCAAGTTGCAACCCTAATTGTTGTCACAATGAAATTTAAATATGCTCATTTCTTTTCTTTTTTTCGGATAATATATATGCTCATTTCAAAGTGATCATAATGGCACGTAGAATAATAGATTTCTCATTTCTCTCCCCAGTGCTTGAATGGAACGGACCTATCAACTACCTGGATCTTAGCCCATATAGTTAACGAAACCCCAACAGGCCCCAATCTACCAGGACCGGCCGAAAGAAGACATCTAGAGAATTAAATGATTCAATGTTTGAATATAGCATGGACTGAAGACCACAACAACCAGCCAGATGAGTATTAAAAAAAGGCTTGGTAAGAGACTGAGTAATTGCAAAGAGAAAGAGAGAAGAGGGGTTAATTGTACGCATGGACACTCCCACACAGCAAAACTAACCGACATTTGTATTCAACGGAGGCAACATTTTTCGTAAAATATGACCGATGTACATGTAGTATATGGTAATTTTTTAGCATTTACCATATTATATATGTTGGTCTTTGTGACCTTTTTTCAGATGAAAAAATTTGTAACTTTTTAAGATTAAATTTGACCATGGCCTTGCTATAGCATTATTGTTTGACCTAGCCTACTTCATTTTGATCATTATTATAGTGATCCAATGTGCACAAGGGAAGAGAAAAAGAAACAAACATGCCGAACGCGTTATATAACTAATAATTGACATTCTTTCCTCGAAGTTGCATGTTTGAAATGTTCACATACTTTGACAAGTCTGTAACTAATACTCCCTCGGGTCCTAAATATATGACATAATTGACTTTTTTGAAAAATCTTAAAAAAACAAAATAAGTTAATTTTAAATTGATGATTTACCTAATTTTTCCCTTAGACTAGTATATTTTACCTATAAACTAATGGATAATCTAAAAATATATCAAATATGTCATAATTTAATAACTCATTTCGTAACCTTAATCTCTCCAAAAAAAAGTTATATAGGTCTTATATTTAGGACCAGAAGTAGTACATTTGAAGTTATTATATATGTATGTGTGTTTGTGTCATATGTATATCGTTCAAATTAAACTTCAGAACAAATAGAGATCTTCAGATGGGATTTTCTCGTCTTTACCATGTTGTGATAGCTCTTATGATTATCTTCACCTCCACCATTTCTTTGCAATGCCACACCGTCAGTGTAGGTATGCTTCTTGATACTTATACCACAAACTTACACAGTATAGTCATTGTGCGTGTATATGTTTAGAGCTGCTTTTTGTATGCTTGACTCTCTGTTTGAACATATATAATTAATTACAATAAAAATTTAATTTTAGAAAATAATTAGAAGTGGTAGGTGCAGGTATGACGATGAGGAAACTGACTGGTAAAAAGCCATGGGGACCACCTCCACCGCGTGTCTCTCCAGGCTTCAAACCACCAATAAAGCCACCAATAATTGTCAGCCCTCCGCCTCCTCCACCGGGAAAGCTAGAGATTTACTGGAATTAATCATCATCATTATATAGTTAATAATTCTTTTCTTCAAGCAGTGAGTAGTATGCTTATTTTGAGTTATTATAATGCGAACTTCTCTTGTAATTTGAGGAATATCTCCACGATTAAGTTTGTTAAGTATACTTGATGAAAATATGTTTAGAATTGAGAGCGATTTACACTGATCTACTTCTCTTTTATTCCAAGACTTCTGGGTGTTCGCACGGCTAATGCATATCGGCTCAAAGATATTGGCTAATTGTCAAAAACTGAGTACTTGTTTGGATCAAAGTATTTTGCGATTTACAAAGTAAAATATCGGTTATTACTCATACAATATTGTTTGAACTGATACTAGCTCATACAATATTTGAAACACATATTTTTAGTTAAACCAAATCAGGGCCAAAAGGCAAAAAAGACTTGGAATAGGAGTTTGGCAAAGACTTTTACTAATGCATTGGTTGGCTACTCAAAAACATTTTTCTAGAAATATGAAAATACTATAAGATGACTAGCTAGATGTCAGGACGAAGAACAAGGAAGGAACAGTACACATATTGTAATGATGATGATTGATTAGCTTGCTCTTGAAAACAAGATGTTTCAATTTAAATTCTCCTAAACTGAGAATAATGTTAGTTGAGTAGAAATTATATTTTAAAAATATGGATAAATATTGAGATATTTAACTAAGAGAATTATCTATTATGAATTAAAATTTTTGAAATAAAATAAGACAATTCAAGATGGGACGGGGGATGTCCCATCCCAAATATTAGTCTTATCAGTTATCACATTCAAAATTTTTTGAGATGGATTAATCTATCCGGATTGTGGGCTAAAAAATGTATTTTCACTTTGAAATAATATCAGTAAGGTTTTTATATAAATACAAATTAATATCTAGCACCGGTTTTATCATATTATGCATTGGGTCACAAACTTGTTTATTATTTATGCACAATGAAATAATCACTTATAATTTTTGCCAAAAATGAAATAGTCAATTATCATATCAACACTTTTGCCCAAATAAAAAAGGGGTCTTCAACTAATAACCCCACAATCCCTTTTTAAAAACATTTTCTAAGCAAGGCCAAAGCAATTCGAACACTAATATACACACTTTGTATATCAAGGTATTGATTTATTTCTTGGTGGTAAAACTTATTTATACTTTTTTTTGTTAAAAAAAAAACGTATTTATACTTGCTTTGCTACTTAACACTTCTTTATCATAAACATGTTTTATATCTGATTATATATTTTATAATTTGTTTAGTTAAATTGTAGAAAATTAATGATCCCTATATTAAATTTTATTAAGTTCTACACACAGCCTCTCTAATATTTGAAAGTTTAAATCAAAGATCCTTATATTTCATGTTTTAACTCTCAACATCTGTGCCATTAATATTTTCATAAAGCTAACAATATTTTTCATGTAAATTAAATTTTTTATTACATAGAATCTTATTAAAACAAATAACCCTTCACAATCAACAAATAGTTTTGAAGTAACGTTTTTAAAAAATGATTTAAAATGATAAAATACTTAAACTAAATGTAAAATATTTGGTCACAAAGTTTTTAAATATAAATTATATTCTGTTTTTTATCAAAAAAATTATATTCTTTTAACCATATATGAAATGAAATGGAAAGATAAAACAACCGTTAAGTGAGATGTTTATTTTAACCGCATAGCAGTCAATATATAAATTATTAAGGATTTTAATCAAACCTTTCAAAAGTTAATAAAGTTATCTGCAACTAGCTCTTGTAAGGTTTAATGAAATTTTAGATCATTAACCTTCTTTTCATTATATATCACGGACCTATCAACTCTCAGAACTTAGCCCATTAATAAACAAAACCCCAAATCTTAGCCCATTAATAAATGAACCCCAACGGCCCCAGAGTTACTAGGCCCAAAAGAAAATACCTAGATAATTAAATAATTGAAAGTTTGAATATTATGAGACCACAACAACTTCAGTTCAAAAAAAATGAGACCACAACAACCAGCAAGATAAGTAACATAAACGGAGAACTAAGTTGTATTGCATGTACTTCTGTAACTCCCAACGTTTTTATGTATATGAATCTGACAATTCTTTAAACCTTCACGCATTTGTTTTTAACTAATAAATCATAGAATGCACATCTAAACAGGTTACAAGATTCCTATATGAGAGTCTAATTATAAGAATTTTAAATCCTCTTGGTAGAGAGAAGGGATCTAAACTACATTACAAATTAATTAAACTCCATATTGTGGATACGTATTAGGAAAACGATTTCGTTTGTGGATCCACCTTATAATCTGTAAAGGTGTACAGAACTATGCTGTTATATTTCTTTTTTCTTCACGTTGAATTATGGAGCTTGGAAGAGAGAGAAGAGAGGGAATAATTGTAAAGAGAGAAAGAGAGAAGACAGGTTAAGTGTACACATGGATAGTTCTGGTTCGGCGCTCATCACCTATATTACCTATATTGCTCATCACTTTCTCATAATCAGTCATCACAAATACACATAAATACATAAATATATGGTGAACACTAAAACTTCTCTCTTATTAGGTCCACCATATGCCTATTTATTTGTGTGTATTTATGATGATGAGTACTATGAGTGATTATTAGCACCAAATCAAGCCCTGTTTGACGTTGCCTGCTTCATTTTAATATTTATTGTTAGTGATCCAATGTGGACTAAGGGAAGAGAAATTGAAAAATGCTTGACGAATTTGAAAGCGCGTTATAAAAGGCTAATAATTGATGACATTCTTTCCTCGAAGTTGCACACATGCTTTTTGACAAGTCTGACCTGTGACTAATACATTTGAAGCTATTATATATATGTGTGTGTCTTGTGCATATCATTCAAATTATACTTAAGAATATAATAGAGATCTTCAGAAGGGAATGTCTCGTCTTTACCATTTTCTGGTAGCCCTTTTGATTATCGTCACCTCCACTCTTTGCTTGCAATGCCACACCATTAATGCAGGTATGTGCCTTGATACTGACCACAAACTTATACAATATAGTCATTGTGCATGTATAAGTTTAGATCTACTTTTTTTATGCTCGATTCTCTGTTTGAACATATATAATTAATTAAATAAAAAGTGAAATTTTAGAAAATAATAATGAGAAGTGGTAGATGCAGGTATGACGATGAGGAAACTGGCTGGTAAAAAGCCACGGGGACCACCTGCACCGCTTGTCTCTACAGTTAGGAAACCACCAATTAAAAAACCACCAATTGCACGACCAAGACCTCCGGCAATAAATTATTAGCTCTCCGCCTCCTACACCGGGAAATAGCTAGAGATCGATTTACTGGAATTCACATCATCAATATCTTTCTTTTCATCAAGCAGTGAGTAGTATATATGATTATTTTGAGTTATGATATATAGTTGTTTTCTGTCCAATCCAAATGGATGTTTTCATCATCTTCTTATACTTACATTCCTCAAGCTCAAGAGCCTCATATATGAGTTAATCTTTAGCAATATGAATGAGAACTTTTCTTGTAATTTGGGGAATATCTCCAAGATTAAGTTGTGAAGTACTTAAATATATGCTCGGAATTAAGGGCGATTTACACTCTACTTCTCTTTTATTACAAGGCTTCTGTATGTTTGCACTGCTAATTCATATCGGCTCAAAGGTATTGGGTTAATTGTCAAATCTAAGTACTTGTTTGGATCAAGTCATTTTGCGATTTACAAAGTAAAATATGAGGCTTTACTCATACAATATTGTGTTTGAATTGATACTCATGAAATATTTGAAAAACATACTTTAGTTTTAGTTAAACCAAACCAGGGCTAAAAGGAAAAAAATAGGAAGTTTGAATGTTTGGCAAAGATGTTAGTAATGCATTGGTTGTATAGAAGTGTGAAAAGAAAGGAAAGGGTGGTTTGGTTGTTGACTTGACCTGCATGCATGTGGTAGGGTTCCTTCAAAATTAATCAGCACTTTGAGGCAATCAGCCCTATTGCTCTGCCCCGTGTATAAATTTAAAATTTGGACCGCCATATCTAACTCCAAAATTAATGTGTAACAAGCTTTGACCTCTCTCTCAAGAACAAAAAATTGAATAATTTTGTTCCTTTTTATAAGAGCTATGCATGTCAAATTTGTTAAGGCATTTGTTTAGTTTTTTTCCCACGTAACCATTATTATTCTCACTATTCTTATATTATATTAATTTCAACCTCATTTATACTCAATTATTAAGATGATCAAAATTGAGAAAAAATTATTAATTTATTTAAAACATCTATAACTCTCAGCCACTTTCTTAAGCGTTGACACCGTTTTTACTGAATTTGAACCAGCACTTGAGTAATCGCTGCGGAGAGAGAAGGAAGAATGGCATGAGGATGAAAATTTGACGAAATTATGGGGGTATTATTGTCATTTTATTGTTTTTTCCCATTTTTTAGAAAAGTTAAAATTATATGCTTTATCTTTATTTTATAATAGTGCATTTCCAAGTCACCAAGGGCCAAGTCAATAAAACTAACGGTGATAGTGATATATCAGCACAAACTAACATTATTAGGTCCTTTTGAAAGTATAGGACTAACTGTATTAAACGGTACAAACTATAGGCACTAAAACCACAACTTTCAAACTAAAGGGATCAAACCTCAAATCATATGTAATTATAGAGACTAAAAGTTGGTTTAACTCTTAATTCATGCTCTTGAAAACATGTTTTAATTAAATGGTATTGAATTGCGAATAAAGTTAGTTGAGTAGAAATTATATTTTAAAAATATGGATAAACATGTAGCATATTAAAAAAATATGCATGTTGTAAAGAAATTGTGTCCATAAAATATTGAAGGTGAAAGTTGATTTTGTTTTTTGATCGAGAATGATGCTTTCTATTATTTGGAAATCAATATTACAACTGAAGTGTTCAAACAGTAGTAAAAATTAAAGGGAAAGCATATAAAAAAAGACACATCCAGTTGTTGTAGAAAGTATTAGCCAACTCCCCTTCTTTGACTTGACGTACTTGGAAATGTATCACATGACTTCTAGAAATCATCCGTCAGAATATTAAGCAAAGAAAGTGATGGTTGTGACACCCACCCCAAAGGGTACACTTCCTTAAAAGCCTCTGCTGCTAAATAATCTGCTGCAGCATTCCCATGTCTAGGAGAAAAGTGGACAGAAAACCCAACGTTTGACTCCACGAAGTCAATGATATCTTGAATAATTGCCCTGCACTTCCAATCATAAAGATCAGGTTGTTGTGAATGAATACAAGTCACAAGTGTCTGACAATCAGATTCAAATTGGCTTTTATTGTGACCCAAATCAGTAGCTAATAGCATTGCTCTCTTCAAAGCAAGAGCTTCTGTCATGAAGGCCAAAAGAGATTTTATCTTGTCAATGAAGCCCCATTAAAAAGCTCCAAATTCATCCCTACAAATGATGCCAATGGCTGCATATTGAGTTGTATTAGAGAAAGCTCCATCTGTATTAATTTTCAGAAAACCCATGGGGGGTCGTGTCCAAATCTGCAAGGGAGTACCAGGATGTGGAGATAGTATCTGATTATATCCAGTAGCTTCAAAGAATTCAGAACTACACTTTTTTGTATACTCAATAACTTCACAGGGGTTGAGTTTTATTTGGTTAAAAACCAAATCATTCCTGCCTTTCCAGATTTGCCATAAACACCAGCAAACTTGCGCAATATCAGATTCATTTAAACCAGATTTCAAGCTATTAAGATGTAGCCACCATTCAGTAAAATTAGTAACAAAGTTGGCGTCTAGTGTAATACGCATACCACAGCCAAACCAGACGTATCTGGTCCAAGGACAATGGAAAAGCAAATGCTCAATGGACTCTTCTTTGTCAGAACAAATTGGACAACAAGGTGACTTGGATTTCTTTTGTCTAAAAAGATTGGCATTAGTAGCTACAGCTCGATTTAAACATCTCCAGATAAAGTGCTGGATACGAGGTAATGTTTTGAGGCGCCAAATATCTTTCCAATCTGAATTTGAGAGTCTACATGAGGAGCTTGCTACGTTACATGGATCAATAGCTTTTCTCATTGCTATTTTGTAACCCAGCTTGACCGAGTATTCACCATTCGGGGCACCAATCCATATTAGTTTGTCTTGAATACCATTTCTTGGAATCTGGATTCTCATGATCGCTGCAGCATCATCATTTGAAATTACAGATCTGATAGAAGATAAGTCACAGAAGCCTTCTGAGATTAAGTCGCTTACTTTTCCATTCTTAACAAGATCTTGAAAAGCTGGATCACTTGGAGTGGAAAGAACATTTTGAGGAATCCATTTATCGTGTCATATCTGAATATCTTCTCCTGTACCCACATCCCAAAGCAAATCATGTTTCAAAAAAGACATCTCTTTCATAATACTTGCCCAGCACCAAGAAGCTTTAGACCCTTTATTAGCATCAAGTAAAGCTTTTTTAGGATAATAGACACTTTTAAGAACTTTTGCCCATAAGCTATCCGGATTCTTTATCAATCTCCAAACAGTTTTAGCTAGCAAAGCACCATTCATCATTTCAAAATCACGAAACCCCATTCCCCCTTCATCCTTAGGTTGAGATAAATAAGCCCAGGACTTCCAGAAAGTAGTATTACCAACTCCCGATCCATTCCACCAGAAATTAGAAATGATACTATTAAGTTCCTTACATGTTTTTGAAGGAAACTTAAAGCAATTCATAGGGTAGATGGGAATTGCATTAAGAACAGCTTTGATCATTACTTCTCTGCCGGCATAGGACAATGTTGATTTTCTCCATCCCTGTATTTTGTACTGAATTCTCTCTCTGATATAAGAGAGAGTTTGATGCTTTGTTTTTCCCCATATACTAGGAATTCCAAGATATTTCCCCGGATCACTGGTACTGTCAATTCCCAAAATTTCTCCAACTCTGAGCTTTATTTCATCAGGAGTATTGTGAGAGAAATACAGACTGGATTTATCTAAATTAGTGGTCTGCCCTGATGCAGCACAGTATAATTTAAGAATATATGCCAGCTTCCTACAATTTTCCTCATCTGCATTCATGAATAATAAGGCATCGTCTGCAAAAAATATATGGGACAACTCAGGACAAGAAAAGCTAAGCTTTATTCCTTTTAGGTCTTTCAGCTGTAGGTGCTTATTAATCATCCTGCTCAATACCTCTGCAACTAGAATAAATAGATAAGGTGAAAGAGGATCTCCTTGCCTGAGCCCTCTACCTGGCATAATGTTGGCAATTTTCTCTCCAGACATACAAAGATTTAGAGAAACAGAGTTAACACACTTCATTATCAAGTCAACCCATATTCCTTAGAAAAACCAAACCTAACAAGAACAAGCTCCAGAAAGTCCCATTCGACTCTGTCATAGGCTTTACTCATATTCATTTTCAATGCAAACTCAAATTTATCTCCCTTTTTTTACGCCTTAAATAATGATAGACTTCATGGGCTACAATAATGTTATCATGAATCACTCTCCCAGGAACAAAGGCACTTTGATTTTGAGAGATACATAGATCTAGACAATTTCTCAACCTATTAGCTAATATTTTAGAAATAATCTTATAAGCAAAATTACATAAGCCAATTGGTCGAAAATGGGATACATGCTCTGGCTTCAGGACTTTAGGGATCAAGGTAATAGTAGTATCATTAAGTTCATGCAGCAAGGTTTTGCCCTCAAAAAATTCAAGCACCATAGAGCAAATAGAGTTACCTATTTCATTCTAGGCTGAATGATAAAATTGACCAGAAAAGCCATCTGGGCCTGGAGCTTTAGTACTGCCAAGGCTGAAAGCTGCTGCCTTAATTTCTTCTACTGTCACATGCCTCAAGAGCTGGTTGTTTAAGTGCTCATCAATTACTGGTTCCACATTTCCTAAAGCCTCATCCAAATCTCTAGAACCCGATGCAGCAAAAATCCCCTCAAAAAAGCTTGAGATATTCGAATGAATTTCAGCAGGTTCTGTTAACCAATTTTCCCCATCATCCCTCAATCTCAAAATACTGTTCTGGTGCCTTCTATTAATGGTGGACAAGTGAAAAAAACGTGAATTTTTATCACCAGCCTTAAGCCATTCAATACGAGATCTCTGACACCAATATTGCTCCTCCTTGTCAATGGTAGCTTCTATTTCTGTCTTGATATCAACAATCATTTTAGATATATCTGAAGTGCGATCAGATTGCATCAATTCGGCAAGCTGTGATTTTAGGAACTCCAATCTCCTCCTGTAGTTTGGAAACTCTTTTTTACTCCATCTCCAAAGGGCTTCTTTGCATTGGGATAATCGAGTGAGGAAGGATGTAATCTTTGAATCTGCAAATACATCATTGTAATTCCATCCTCTTTTTACAGTGGACAAATAATCAGAATGCTTCACCCACATCGGTTCAAACCTGAAAGATCTTGCTTTTTTCACTCCCTTATAACAACAGTTACGTGCAATAGGTGATGGTCTGACCCTGAAGGATCAACATTAAATACTTGCATATGAGGAAACATCTCACGCAGATGAATATTCCCAAATGCTCTATCGATCCTTTCCCTAATGATATTCTCCCCTTCTCTGTTGTTACACCATGTAAATCTATATCCATTATACCCTAGATCCATCAGCTCACAATCGGCCACAAAGCACTGAAAGTTTAAAATTTTCCTCATAGCTCTTGGATTACCTCCTATCTTCTCATCTTGTCTCATAATATCATTAAAATCCCCCAAACAAAGCCAAGAATTATTTATACCCCTCGCAATTCTTCTAATCTCATTCCAGCACAAATTACGATCATGTTCATCTGGGGGACCATATATGAAGGTGACATAAAACGGAGTATCAAAATTGGTAGCAGACAAACTAGTATGAATGATGTTTTTAGATGAAATGAGAATATTGACAGTAAGCTCTTCTGACCACCATAAAGCTAAACCACCACTTTTTCCATTGGGCTCAACATTCCATTCCTCAGAAAAACCACACTTCCGACGAACTTTCCTAACTCTTCTACTCTTCTGTTTGGTTTCCATTAAGAAAACCAATTGGGGTTTTATTCGGAGACATTCCTCCTTCAAATTATGAACTGTCAAGGCAGCCCCAAGACCTTGACAATTCCAAGACAATAGATTCATTGTGAACCGGTGGTTGGTCCCATCCAACCACCGGCGTTTTGATTATTTAAAAGAAGAATAAAGCCAATTTCATCAAAGTTCTGAGACACACACCCATTATTAAATCCAGCAGGTTCAGCCAACACATCAGATGAGGTTGGAGGATTAATTCTTACTGCTGATCTTCTTTGCCTGATTGAATTTTTCACTGATCGAAAGCTTCTCCTTCCACTCCCATTATTTCTTGTAGGATGTATCACTGGAATTGGTGCTACAGCAGTATCTTCTTTTTCTTCCTGGAATAATCAATGTTTGGAAGGTCTATGATCATCCTCCTCAATTATTTCTAAGGGCCTTTTAAAACTTATGCCATTTAATCTGAAAGTAATAGCAGACACTGGTGAGAGGCCCATGACAGGAACAATAGCAGTAGAAATTTCATTTGCCTCAATAGGAAAATCCACAATATAATCAGGTTGAGGATTTAAGCCCATTTCACGTGTAACATGCATTTCTTGGTCTGCCATCAGTCCATCATCAACAACAGCATTTCTTTTTCCGTTTTGGGCCTCCTTATCACTAACTAGTTTGGGCCTTAACAGCTTCCTAGCATCTTTCATGAGCCCTCCAATATTATGGTCAGAATCTCCACTTTTATTTGCCACCTCAGCCCACATCTTGCATTTAATATTGTCAATCAATGGAGTAAATGCTTCATCACCATGAAAATTCAAAATTCCTTTATCTTTGCCAACATCACGTACGTTTTGTGGAATTTGAAAATTCTGTTGACTACTTTCAGCCTCATTAATGACATCAGATATCATATCCTGATTTCTTGCCACATTTTTTGGACTTTCCTCATGCTCATCTCCATCCAACAACGTCGAATCATCAATCTCTCCGATCACCGGAATCTTCTTCTTCAACTTACCTTCAATCCAGTTTTTGTCCTGAACAAACAAATGATCTTCATAAGTTCTCACAACAGGAGTATTCATCCAGTAGTCAAATTCTTCCAAATTGATCTTTGTTGAATTATGCTCGTGTGATCTTTCCTTGCATTTTCTGGACTCATGGCCTATCCTACCACAGCTATAACAAAAGTTTGGGAGTCTTTCATACTTTACTTTGACACAAGCAGGCTCCTTGTTTTCACGTGGAACCAAGAAGCTTGATAATAAAGGCTCGCTAAGCTTAATTAGAGAGCGAACTCTAACAAAACTTCGCTGAACTTTACCATCAACTTCAGGAGATTCAATCATCATTGTTTTTCCAACCACATCCCCTAATGATACTGCACTTTCAATATTAAAAGCACGAAGTGGAAGACCATGAAACTGCACCCAAAACGGAGATGTTGAAAAATCCACATCATTCAGCACCATATCATCATCCCATAATTGGAGATTCAAAAGACATCCTTGAATTGACCAGGCCTTCCCTTCAACACACGAACATAATCATCTTCTTTATCAAAATGAAACAAATATGTAGAACTTGACCGATCTAAGTCATGAATACTAAAGCCTTCCTCTATTTGCCACCCTTTGTTTATCATGGAAATCATTGTGGGTTTATTCAGAATTTTATCAGAGATAATTCTACCCACCAGGGACCATCGTTTATTGCTAACCGGCTTTTTAGAGAAGTTGAGGATAACCTCTCTGGGTTTTTTGGAATGATCACCCAAATTAGTCTCCATTATGCAGAGATAAATTTCACACTCAAGAAAAAAATATAACTAGAGGTGAGCGTGCCCCCGTCCGAATAACGTTAGCACCCTCTTAAATTAGAAGGCTCACCCCTACCCACAATAACTAGAGAAGAATGGCCGCCGCAGATAGAAGATCTGCACCGGTGAAATGTGTCGTTGACCAAGAAAGCTCTCACAGAGGAGAGAAGAAAGCTCTCACAGAGGAGAGAAGAGTATTTAATCAGTTTTACATGATTTCGGTGGGGGGCTCGCAAGGTGAAAGTTGATTTCAATGTTACCTTTTTCAACCTTTTCATGGCCGGGTGCTCAGGGATGGTGAGGAGGAATGGGATGGAGGTAGGAGGAAGAAAGAATGTTTTCTTTTGGGCAATGGAACTATTTTATACCCAAACTAACCACCCTGGATCACCCACCACCATAAACTAACAGGTGGTACAATATTACGCCCAAAGTAACCAAAATGGTCCAAAAATACCCTCAACTGACGGTCTTCAACGTTTGACCGTTAGTTGGATGATTTGGCGCCCACGTGTCATATTTTTTCCACGTGGCACCTGTGCAAATGCCACCTGGATGGGCAATGGCCCTATTTTATACCCAAAGTAACCACCCTGGACCACCCACCACCATAAACTAACAGGTGGTACAATATTACACCCAAAGTAACCAAAGTGATCCAAAAATACCTTCAACTGAGTCTTCAACGTTTGACCGTTAGTTGGATGATTTGGTGCCCACGTGTTATATTTTTTCCACGCGGCACCTGTGCAAATGCCACCTAGATGCCCACGTGACATTTCTCTTCACTTTTTACAATACACATGCATCCCACTTCGAATTCGCAGTTGGATTTCGCAAAATGAACACAGGATTTAGCACTCCCTCCTCTCTAAATCGCTGCCCTAATCACTGTCGATGCCCTAGGCTTAAAAAATTAAACAAAAAGCTTGTCATATATGTGTCTCTGCCCTAGGCTTGAAATATAGCATGTGGGCATCCAGGTGGCATTTGCACAGGTGCTGCGTGGAAAAAATATAACACGTGGGCGCCAAATCATCCACCTAACGGTCAAATGTTGAAGACCGTCGGTTGAGGGTTATTTGGACCACTTTGGTTACTTTGGGTGTAATATTGTACCACCTGTTAGTTTATGGTGATGGGTGGTCCAGGGTGGTTACTTTGGGTATAAAATAGGGTCATTGCCCAGGTGGCATTTGCACAGGTGCCACGTGGAAAAAATATGACACGTGGGCGCCAAATCATCAAACTAACGGTCAAACGTTGAAGACCGTCGGTTGAGGGTATTTTTGGACCACTTTGGTTACTTTGGGTGTAATATTGTACCACCTGTTAGTTTATGGTGGTGGGTGGTCCAGGGTGGTTACTTTGGGTATAAAATAGGGTCATTGCCCTTTTCTCTTTAAATTTTAAAAAGGTCATTTTAGTATTTTTCAGTAGCTCATTGGCCAGAATGAGCCCTTTTTATTGTTCATTGGTCAGACTGAGACATTTTATTGTTAGTAGGTCAAATTGATACTTTGAAAATAGTTCATTTGTCAGAGTGATTTTAAACCCAATAAGATACTTTAAGATGGGACAGGGACGTCACGTCCCAAACATTTTTGAGATTATCGCATTCAAAAAATTTTGGGAATTGCTTAGGTTCAACAAGGGTCAAACTTAAAAACAAATCTAAGAGGAATTTAATGACGTGAAAAAAATATCATGTGGCCCACCAAAAAAGCTATTGCATTTTTTTATCTGGGACTAAAAGTAACATGACAATTAAGTAGGACCCGAGATTATAAAAGTAACGACGGTTTTCTTACAAAACATTATTGGTGTTTGAGCACCAACCAAAAAAAATGTGTCATATAATAACAAGCAAAGCTTATTTTGCACATTGCATTTTGACCTTTATTGTTTTGAAGAATTTCTCCTTCGATATCATGGGACAAACCAAATCAGACATATCTACAGCTCTAAACTAATCCAAATTGAAACATGAGGAACTATTAAGGTTGACGCCTTTGACGCACAAGATGTTATATTCTCACCTCTCGAACTCAATAATATTTTTCTTCAACTTCATCACTTGTCAAATGTCACTTAAGTGAAAAGTGTCCATTTAACAGCCATTTGGAGGTAGATTACACTATGAGTAAAAAAGCATTTTTAATACCCTAGCTAGAATATAGCAAGGAGCATCAAACAGAAAATACAATATTTTGGTCAATTTGTGATAACCAAGAATTATTTCCGTTGCTTATCTAGTAATTCGTTAGTTACAACTCACTTTCGTAAAATAAAAACTGATGCATAATGTTGTAATATACGTGTTATGATGAGTAATTCTATAAGAACTAATGTAATATATGGCAATTACAATGTAACATTACCCGCTATGATAAGTAATTCTATAAGAACTCATGTAATATATAGCAGTTACAATGTAATATTCACCTGCTATGATGAGTAATTCTATACCTGCTATGATGAGTAATTCTATAAGAACTAATGTAATATATAGCAGTTACATTAGTTTCACCATTAGTTCGTCTTACTCATCTATAGCAGGCATTAATCAAACATGAATCACTAATTGCGCTTGAATTTGGAAATTGAATAACCCCCAGCAAAGTAAAACTCAGCTTTGGTTGATAATGCATGATCGACTCCTCACGAATGAAAGACTAGATCTTAATCCAGATGGGCTATGTGGGGACTGTGCATCGAATACTCATCGTAGCAAGTATATATATAACATCATTATGTCACATCAGCTTTTATCTTACGAAAGTGAGTTCTACCTAATGAGTTACTAGATAAGCAATAAAAATAATTCTTAGTTATCAGAAATTGACCAAAATATTATATATTATGTTTGGTGCTTCTTACTATATCTTAAAGTACTAAAAATGCTCTTTTACTCCACCATTTAACAATCAAAATTTGACACATAATGGTCAAACTTGACATATTTAACGTTACTAGATAAGCAGCGAAAATAATCTTGATTATCATAAATGGACCAAAATATTATATATTAGGTTTGGTGTTCTTTACTATATTTTAGAGTTCTAAAAATACTTCTTTAGCCTTATATTATTGGTGAATTCGCACCACTTCTAAAACTTTATGACTAGTTAAACACATTTCAACTCTTTTTTATATATAAACACTCTTTTGGTTAAAGCACATTGACAAAATTGCATAATTACCCTAATTACTTTACTAACTCAAGTTGGAATTAAAAAAAATCAACTTTCAAACAAGGACTGTATATCTATTATTTCTTAGAAATTTTTAACATAATAAAACACAAGTCTTCAACGAATAACGCCTTGCAATCCCTTTTTTAGGGCCTGCTTGTTTGAGAGGAAAATGGGAGAGGAAAGAAAATGGGGAGGGAAAAGGGGCAAGGGAGAACATTTTCCCCTGCTTGTTAGGAGAGAAAATGGGAGAGGAAAGAAAATGGGGGAGGAATAGTGTGGGCCACATGCCCCATTTTCTCCCCCAACTTTTCCTCCCAAAATGCGGGGATTTTGGGATAAATTTGTTTTCCCACTCTCTACCCTTCACTCTCTCGTGCTTCTTCTTCTTCTTGGCTCACATTCACAAATCATTCCTCTCTTGCGTTCATCCCATAAATGCCTGAGCTTCTCATTTCACAAACCATTCCTCTCTTGCGTTGACAAACCATTATAGGGTAGCATACAACTTGACAACTAGCAATCGCTTCCTCTGTTGTATAGACACATTATTGCATAGACACATGCTTGTCCATAAATATCATCAGGAATAGTAATTAAGCAATTGTCAGGGGGGATTTTCACCTGTACTTACATGAGAACCACTCCACGGAAGGGTTGGAACATCTGCCGATAGACACAGAAGGGGGTCCAAGAAAGACAATGCCTTTTGCATTTAATAAAATTATTTTTTCATTAGGGTTAAATATCATTCTGACAAATAAGCAATTTTGAAAGGCTCAAATTGACTAAAGAACAATAAAAGGCTCATTTTGACCAAAGAACAATAAAAATGGTTCATTTTGGCCAATGATCTACTTGAAAATACCAAAATAACCCTTGAGATCCACATTTTCAAAAATTATTTTTATTATGTTCTAAGGGTTATTTTGGTATTTTCAAGTAGCTCATTGGCCAAAATGAACCATTTTTATTGTTCTTTGGCCAGAATGAGTCATTTTATTGTTCTTTGGCCAATTTAACCCTTTCAAAATTGTTTATTGACGAAAATGATATTTAACCCAAATCATTAAAGTTTTTAATCAAAATTTTCAAAAGTTAATATAATTATCTACAACTAGCACTTGTTAGGTTTAATGAAATTCTAGTTTTTTTTTATCAGGAAGCATAAATTTTTATAATGAAATTCTAGTTCATTAACCTATTTTTCATAATACATCAATTCAATAATTTAATAATAGTTAATCAAAATGAATTTTGATTATTTATAATACTAACATGATGGCACGCAGAGTAGATATCTCATTTCTCTTCCCAGTGCTTGAATTGAACGGACATATCAACTCCACCTGGATATTATCTCATGAGTAAACAAAACCCCTACATGGCTCCATGCCCCAATAAACCAGGACCAAATGAAAAGACATCTGGAGAATCAAATGATTCAATGTTTGAATAAAATAAAGCAAGGGCTAAAGAGAACACAATAACCAGCCAATTGAGTATCACAAAAGAAAAGCTTTAAATTGAGGTTTGTAGGGCTTTACCCCGGATGGAGCCCTTCCAGAAATTCTCAAGGGCCTGGGCCAAACCGAGACCCAAGAGGGGGTTTGGAAATAGTTTTCAACCAGCAATGGACGCGCCTCGGTTAGAACCTCACTAGCTGCGTCATTGCCCCAAGCGCAAAGATGAAATTCAAGGTGGTACAGGTCTCCTTTTTATAGTTGCTCGCGTAACTCCTGCCCACACTATTAGCCGATGTGGGACATAAAAATGAGAACTAATAAGCTATATTTACATGTATCTGAATCTGACAATTCTCTAAACCTTCACATACCTGTTTTTAACTTCTTAAGCATAGAATTCGATTCACATCTAAACAGGTTACAAGATTCTGATTTGAGAGTTTAATCATAAGAATCTTAAATCCTCTTGGTAGAGAGAAGGGATCTACACTATGTTAAAAATTAATCTCTTCCAATTCCATAGTGTGGATTGGTATTTAGGAAAACGATTTCGTTTGTGGATCCATCTTATAATCTGTACAGGAGAACAGAACTATGCTGTTATATTTCTTTTATTTCCTCTCGTTGAATTATGGAGCTTGGAAGAGAGAGAAGAGAGGGAATAATTGCAAAGAGAAAGAGAGAAGAGGGGTTAAATGTACACATGCATGGACACTCAATCTATCGTGAGACCCACACAGCAGAAGTAACCGACATTTGTTTAACTCAACGAAGGTAGGTGTAACATTTTATTAGAACATTTTAAAAGTTAGTGGTCAAATTAAACATTAAGAATAAGTAAAATATGACCGATGTACAATATGGTCATTTTTTATATGTTGATCATTGTGACCTTTTTTTCTGAACAAAAAATAATTCGTGACTTTCTAAGATTAATTGTGCGCTTGGCCTTCTATAGCAATATTGTTTGACCTGGCCTGCTTCATTTTGATAATTATTATAGTGATCCAATGTGGACAAGGGTAGAGAAAATAATGAAACAAGCTTGACGAACACGAAAGCGCGTTATAACAGACAAATAATTGACATTTCTATACGCAAAGTTGCGGGTTTGAAATTTACACATGCTTTGACAAGTCTGTAACTAATACATTTGAAGCTATTATACATATGTGTGTGTCATATGTATATCATTCAAATTAAACTTAAGAATATAATAGAGATCTTCAGATGGGATTGTCTCGTCTTTACCATTTTGTGATAGCTCTTATGATTATCGTCACCTCCACTCTATGCTTGCAATGCCACACCGTTAGTGCAGGTATGTGTCTTGATACTTACCACAAACTTAAACAATATAGTCATTGTGTGTGTATACATTTAGAGCTACATTTTTATACTCGATTCTCTGTTTGAACATTTATAATTAATTAGTTAATTTTAGAAAATAATGATGAGAAGTGGTAGATGCAGGTATGACGATGAGGAAACTGGCTGGTAAAAAGCCAAGGGGACCACCAACACCGCATGGCTCTACAGGCTGGAAACCAAAAATAAAACCACCAATAGCACGACCAAGACCTCCAATAATTATCAGCTCTCCGCCTCCTCCACCGGGAAATAGCTAGAGATTTACTGGAATTAATCATCCTCAATATATAGTTAATTAATAATACCATGTTCGCATCTATCTTTCTTTTCTTCAAGCAGTGAGTAGTATGCTTATTTTGAGTTATAATATATAGTTGTTAAGTCCAATCAAAATAGATGTTTTCATCATCTTCTTACACTTACATTCCTGAGCCACATATATGTGTTAATTTAAAGCAATATGAATACGAACTTTTCTTGTAATTTGGGGAATATTGCCACGATTCAGTTGGGAAGTACTTAAATATATGCTTGGAATTGGGAGGCGATTTACACTCTACTCCTCTTTTTGTTTCAAGGCTTCTGTGTGTCCGCACGGCTAATTCATATGGATTCAAATTAATTTTCAAAACTAAGTACTTGTTTAATTTGGATAGGATCATTTTGCGATTTACTAAGTAAAATATGAGTTATATATTCTCATAAAATATTTGAAAAATATTTTGAGTTAAATCAAACCAGGGCTAAAAGGGAAAAAAGACTTGGAATAGGAAGCTAAGGTGTGAATGTTTGCCAAAGATGTTAGTAATGCATTGGTTTTGTAGAAGTGTGGGAAGAAAAGAGAGGTTGATGATTTGGTCGTTGACTTGACCTACATGCATGTGGAGGGTTCCTTCAAAATTAATTAATCAGCAGTTTAAGTCAATCAACCTTATTGCTCTGGCTCGTTGCTCTGCATCATGTATAAATTTAAAACTTGGACGCCATGAATTGTCATTATATGCAGCCATCTAGGTAATGCTCCAAAATTAATGTAACAAGTATGACCCCGTGTGTGTGTATATAACCAAAAATTTGAATGATTTTGTCTCCTTTTATGAGAGTTATGTTAAATTTGTCAAAACATTTGATGAGTTTTTCCCCATATTACCATTATTATTCTCTCTATTCATATTATCTTTAATTTCATATTCATTTATACTCAATCATTAATAAAAAAACCCAATATATATATAATTAATAAGGGCGTAATTGAGAAAGCAAAATTATTAATTTATTTTAGACATCTATCTCTCAATCATTTCCTTAATATGTATGTGTGATTTTACTTCCTTATAGGTTTTTAGTTCTCATATAAGGGAGAGAGGGAAAAACAATTAAACTGGAAGGATCTTGATGTTTGTCTATTTGAGATGTGATTGTTGTTCCATTGGTAAGTATTGATTACTTTCCTAATTTGAAGGTCCTTTTTTCATCGATCTATCTCTTTTTATAATATTTTGATATTTTAGTAATAAATCCATTTTATCTGCTTCACATGTTCATTATTTTTTCTCATATTTTTCTTTAATATTGATCTAATAAATATCATTTCATTATTCTGCATGTATATTACTCATTCATGAATAAAGACACACTTAAAAAACAACTATATCTATTACTCATTAATTGCTTTTAACATATTTCAACTGACTTAGGTTTCTCGTAATTCATAACCCAATGAACTTATCTATGACGCTATTCTTTTTTGTAATCACCGCTCAGTTTGATCCGGACTCGAGGGATAGGAGTGTTGCCCACTTAGGCAAGGTTGTCCCCTCTCCCAATGAAAGCGTTTCCCGAGATTCGAACACACGTTCTCATCTTTACGAGGGTTGTAGTCCACTTACCACTAACTCAACCAATTACCTATTGGTTATGATGCTATTCTTTTTTTAGTAAAGGGAATCATAATATTAACTCAAAAATTGATTTACAAGGCAGATTGTCACCATTAACATCAAATGGCCGAGAATTCCTTTGTTGCAGTACTTAGTATTTCATGGCTATGGTATTTAGTGCTTGTTTATAAAATGAGGCTTAGCTTGCTTATATGTGTGTATGGTAGAGAACGTAAAATTTAAAGTTTTGGGGTTATTATTGTAATACAAGAAGATAAACCACAATCAATATGGATGGTGGTTTTTCTTGTATTACTTTTATGTACATAGAAATGAAATGCTAGATGTGCATTAACTATGTATAAAGTGTCTAATATGTGTCATGAAATATATATAGAACATGTGGTGTAATATATTGGTGAAGTTTAAGTTATGAAATATAATATATATGGTTTGCTATACATACACATTGATTGATGTATTTTGTTTTCCAATTATGTTTTTCTGTATCACCAATTAAAATATCCATATTATTAGAATTAAGATATATACATGTAGTTTCAAGTGCCTTTTTTATGTTTTCAAAATGTTTCTCATAGGTGAAATTAACTTTTAAATTATTCTTTAGGAAAAAGACAAATAAAGTGTTATAAATGTAAAAGGACAATTAAGGTTGTTAAATTTCTAAAATCACAACTTAAGTAATGAAAGGACTGAATTGGTATTGTTAAATGTAATGAAAAGAAACCTTAATTGTAACTTAAGTTGTCCTTTTGGAAATTTAAAAACCTTAATTATCCTTTTACATATTTAGAATATTTTATTTATCTTTTTCCCTTATTCTTTCATATGAATCATTTTCGTAATTTTTTAAATTTCCATATCATGTATGGATCATTTCAACCAGGAATTTACAATATTAATGTTTTGTATATTGCAATTTTTCCTGAATGAGTGTATTATTAGTGTACCATAGAAAAACGTCATCGAATAAATGTGAGTTACTCCCTCCCGTCCTATATATAAGAACTATTTGGGGAGATTGACTATTTCTATTTCTTACTAACATTTTCCCAAATTATATTTATCAATGTTTCCTAATAATAGTCAAATAAGAAAGGGAGAATGAGGGTAAAGGTAGGTGATTAGTGATTAGTGTATATTAGTAATATCATGTTATTTTAACTAACTTAACTAATATAATTAATCTAATCAAATTAGGTAAATAGATCTTATATTTAAGATCGGAATTAACATTTCTTTTCGAGTTAGAGGTCCAAAGTTTAGGTGTAGATTGACTTTTGTGCTATAATATTTCACGGTCAAATAAATATTTTATCCACTTTCAGCTTTTACGTGAAATTTATTATTTTCCGTAATGCGAGTAATTAAGAGAAACGCTTTCTCACAAATGCCCAAAAGTGATTTCAATTGTCGTACTTATAATATAATTGCTCTGTTACTATTTTAATTTGTTCTGCTTGACACGATTATAGAAGGTAAATATTGCATATCATTTTTTTTTAATTTTGGGAATAGATGAAATTTTTAGTCTGGACCTATTTTCAATGAGGGCACACCGCACACTAATAAAACGTGGGTTCATTTTCTCTTTTACTTGCTGTTTTATGAGACTTCTCCTGAAGGTATAAAAATGGCTTCCTTACCTCATTTCCGAAAAAAAAATGGCTTCTTCTGAGCAAAAAAGAAATGGCTTCCTTACCTGTGATAAAAATTTGGCTCATTAATGATAAGACACTTAGACTTGCTTGTTGCTCGAGGTTTGTATAGACACGCCACTGCATTTACATATATTATATGCGAATTGTCAAATTATGGTCAACTTTATGTTGCCTTGTCCATAGTTGAAAGTATGCATAGATTAAAAATCTGTCTTCCATACACTCATCATCCAATGCTGCTTCAACTCTATATGTTATTTATAAAAAAAATTCCAAAATATTACGTCTTAGCCTGAATTTTACCCATTGATCATATAGATCTTCCATTATAATTTCATTGTATTCTCTTGACTTACATCTATATTATATGCATACTAATTTATATTTGTTTCCCATTCATACATACCTTAACACTTCCTCTTTATTAATCCCTACGTTCTCCCAAATTTAAATCGTTATTGGTAAACTACTCCTCCCCGGCATGGCCCAGGGTTTTACGTACTCATTGAGAGATTAAAGAATTGAAATTAATTGCTTAATCTTAAGATGTATTCTGTGTACTATGTATTATTAGATTATATATTAACATAAAAATTATAAATCAGTTAGTTTGAATAAAAAATTCAGAAAATTAATTATAAACAACTTATTAGCTAACTTCATCTCTTCGTCTTACATATAAGACCCCTTTTACTTATGTGTAAAAGTTAAGAAAGTAAGTTAGACCATTAATTATAACATATATCATATGTAATTAAATTATGTTAGTTTATAAGTGAAATAAATTAGTTTTGAAAACAAATATACATCATTTAAGGTGATTAATTATAAGTCCTTTAGTATTTCTAAACTCAAAAGTGTTTTTATGATACCCTTATTTTGTAAAGCAGTTAACTAAGTCCTCTGTATGTATACAGAGCTATTACATCATAAAATTTTACATTATTTAGATTTGAGGTTCTAAAATACAGTACCATTTGAAATTATCTTGGCCGGTAAGAGTGCAGGATCTGCGAGATCTGTCACAAATTGGGAAATTAATGCATCTATCCAATTTCTTTACAAATCAAGAATTTAGAGAGATTGGTTGCTTTAATTGGTTTTTTAGTGGAAAACTGGATTTCATTAAACTCACAAAAGAATTTAAGTATACAGATTGACGTGAATTGCTTTAGTTTTGATCTCATTGTGTCACTATCAACTCATTTTATTACTCGATTTACATAATGTCCTCACTATATTGAAATATCAGGATCAACTAGGTATTAGTGGAACAGAGAGATACTTGTCACGATATTATTGTTCCTTCCTTATACAGCAGGAGCTTCATTATTGCTTATTATATCGAAGGAGAAATCTCAACCATCCCACTGTGTCCAGTTCATCATAACTCTTATTACTAGAATAGTAGAATAGTAGAATTAAAGAAAATTAAAGATATTAAATTATAAAATGATGAGTCAAGAAGTAATTCATTATCCCAACAACTTTCCCTGAATGGTTCTTTTCCATGGTTATCATGCAAATCCTCAATCTCTATCAGGAATCTTAAAAAAAGGTGAAAATGATCGAAGTAAGACCATCACTGTACAATTCAAAATTTTTGGCTTTAGTTCTTTTATATTATCTCAAAGAAAAAATATCTTCAAACTTGCCCCATATTTGTTTCATTCTCATCCTATGAATATGTTCTGTTTGTCTGCTATTCTATCTAGAACTCATCATTGAAATTTTTTTTATTATTTCACATTTTATTCCTCTTCAGAAAAAAAATAAAAAGATTAAAGAAATCCATGTGGAGAAAATCTTGAACGTGTTCGTAGTCTAAACGCTACCTCTTTTATATATAAAGTCAGTTCAAAGTAAGGTTCAAACAGAATATAAAATGTATGCGAGGAATAGAGAGAGAATATAAATCTATCCAAGAGAGCCACCCAAAAAAGCTGCATGGGGGAAGATATTTATAGCAATTCTCATGGCGATGATGATATACAAGATGCTGTTGGTTAACAAAGCAAATAAAATTATATGAATAGATCCTGCTTCTTGGGAAATTCCTTTATTTCTTATTGGCATATCCTTAATCTATTGGAAAACATATCTAGCTACCTTCTCTTTCATATCTCCCCTTTAGACTGAAACTGTGAGATGTGATTCCTTTTGAAAAGCAGTTTCTCTTGCACAATTTTTTCTTTTATTGTTATTGTTGTTCATTATATATATATATATATATATATATATATATATATATATATATATATATATATCAGCTTGCCCAGAAATAATGTTGCAACTGCAGAAAATTCTTTTGCACGTCTACTATTTATTGAGAATTATAAGTTTGTCTATGTCAATAAAAACTACTTTCATGGGGAAGTTGATTGTGTATAGGTAAACCAGCTGCAAGAAATTTCTTGGTATAAATCTTGGAGAAATAGAAGTGCATAAACACCCTGATAAAATTTGGTTAGAAGTTAGCTCATAATTTACTAGGCCGTGAGTTCAAATTTTACCGTCAATGTGAGAATCTAATTGGTGCATAATAATGGTATCATGATCCTCATCACTTCACTTGGCACTAAAACTTGTTCCCTGTTTAAGCCTAAAGGCATGCTAATGAGCCCATGACCCTGGCCGGTAAGTTCATTATAGCAAACACACATAATCAAAATGTATTTTTCTGAATTATAATTACTCCTTAATATATATTGTATATGGCTTGTTAGGTTTGGAAGTTTTTTGAACACATTTTCGGACCAAACACAACAGCAAAACCAACTAACGCGGTTGGCAAGCTGAAGTGCGAATGTCCTTGTTAGGTTTGGAAGTTATATAAGACATATTTCTAATTTTTATCATTTTTCCCAAATTATTTCTATTTATACTCTCTTAACATACAATAACCATACAAAATATATGGAGGAAATTAAATGTGATTATGATATTTATTAAAAAAAAGAAAACGTGTCATATCATAAGACCCTTAATCTAATCAAATAAGGTAAGTATGTCATACATTTAGAATAGATATTATACATTTAGATGATACTAGGAAAAAAAGGTAAAGATGCAAAAATATACATGCATGGTGAATTGTAAAAGGGACACCTAGCACACACCATCGTAATTTTAGTGGTGCAAAAATATACATGGTAAATCAAAATGGGGCACCTATTATCTTTTTTCTTCACTCTCATAGTGTTCGGTGCCCATTTTACAATTTATCATGTATGTTTTTGCAACTTTTAAAATTTATTATGTACATTTTTGCCCCACTTTACTTTATTATGTAATTTTTGCACCCTCAAATTTATGAGCTAGATGTTCCATTTACAATTTATTATGTATATATTCTTTGCCCAAAATAAAAAATTTAGGGTCATATATATCCCACCAGTTCCTCCCTTTGCCACTAGCCAGAAACGTTATTAATTTATTTACAATGTAAAGCCAATCTGCTTCTGAGAACACATATGTATGTACAGAATGCATTGCGACCCAAAACAAGAACAGTGGAAATGCATACACGAAATCAACATCCGTGTAATAATGAAATTTAAGGAGCATATTTGATATATATTGTGTGGTGTTCAAGATCAGATAGCTTAGCATTGAAAATATGTTCTGGTTTGTAAATTCAACAGCCTAGCTTGGTGATGCTGACATGCCAACCACGCCCAATATATACACAGAATTATCCACAAACCTTCCCAGCATTTGTGTGGTTAGGTTTTCTTTCAAAATTAATGCCTCTATATACGGAATATCAATTCACTCAAGGCACCTTATTTCTCAGCCACCAACTGTGGAAATTAATTAAAGACACAGATAAAGACTAATATAAGTCGTCAGTATTTCATAGATGTTTATATGTTAATTTAAATTAATAATAATAGTGGTATAATAATATTGATGATGTTAGTATATTTATCCACTTGACAGCTTCACTATCACTTACCTTGACCCATTCAAGGTCCTAGTTCAGTGGAGGATCTGCATATTGTGGGCCCCCACACACTACTTATAGTAAGTGAACAAGATAGATGTAAAATCACAACCAACTTTATACGATTTGGATTGTGAGTTACAACTTGAGAAAATATACGATGATATCATAAGATTTTACTGGATATCCCACGTCACATAGATAAGTAAATGAGAGAAGAAGGATTAGGTAGAAATAATTAATTATATATATTTTTGCATGGAAAAAATATGTTTGATATGATTTTTTTTTATAAAGAAAGCAATGTTTTCCCACAAAGGTATTACTAGGCATGCATGGAGTTACATGACGAGGTACGTAAATGGGCGGTTACAAGAGTACTGTACCCAATATATTTAATCTCGTGAAAAAGTGGTTACAAAAAGTAAGGTACAATAAGGAAGTGGGAATTAGCTAGCTAGCTAGGTCTATTATTATAGAATATAATATAATGTTGATATATTCATGAACCATTTATTTCAGGACCTTTTCATATTTTCCCCTATAAATAGGTGTGTCTGTTTGGGGTGAGAACTTCAAAGCTAAAATTGAACACCATCTAAGTGATTTGATTTAGTTTTTCATTTGGAGAGAATGAAAGAGAGGAATGAGAAGAAAGGGAGAGGGAAAAAGGTGAAGTGCGTTGACAGAAGATAGAGAGCACAGATGATGGTTATGCATTTACCTCTCACATACATAGGATTTAGTCATCACTGCATTTCATTCCTTTGTGCTCTCTATTCTTCTGCCATCACATTCTGATCTATTCACTCTCCTCCTCTCCCTCTTCGTCATATTCCTCTTTATATATCTCTCTCTCATTACTATTTTCCCTCTTCATCCCATAATATTGCTCTTTATACATCTTTCTTATATATATTTTTTTATGTTGATTTCTCTCTTTCCAAGTTTCATTGTTTTTCTCACATTAGGAAAAAGTCAAATTAAATAACTTTTTTTTTTACTTTATTTCATCTATCTGATAACACACCCACGGTGACAGGTTTTGGACATCACAAATCAGCATCTATCTAAGAATATATATATATATATAGGGATATTTTTTTATAAAACGTAATAACTGGATATTATTTTGGTAGATCAGCTTTTAATTCATAGTTTGTTAATAACACCTCTCTTTGTATAATGCAATGCATGTCATCCGTGTCTGTATGTATATATATCTGTTAAACATGAATGTGTGTGTGTGTGTGTGTGTGTGTGTGTGTGTGTGTGTGTGTGTGTCTTCTGGTTTTAGTTCTGCTTAGTTCTGAAAGAAAAATGTCATGTTGTTTTGATGCTATGATGATCACTACTAAATGATTCGCAGGAAGGAATTGAACAGAGTCCCACTTCATTTTGTGGTAAGAAGAAATGATAAGAGAATACAAGAGGGGGACCCACTGAGCATGACACAATGTACGTACGTGTCTGGCATATACTTATATTCAGGATTCTCCGTCCCAATTTTACTTTAATTTACCCCAACGAGTTAATTGTTTCTCTAAGAATGTGATCAATTATATATCTCTATATATATGCACTTGTTCTATCAGATATTACATATACAGCAAAAGGGGTAAAAAAAATGTCACTTTAATGATTGATTATATAGTACCAGACTAGCATTATTTATCATCAACCTTGCTTTAAGATCTCATCAACATGTTAAAGAACGAGCTGTGTTATATTATTTACCATATATGTACATAATAAAAGAAAAAGGTGGTCCCTATGAATTATTTGTAATGGCATACAACTGTGAGAGGCATTGATTTCATTTTCGAAGAGGTAACATCCAATCAACAAGACACAAACCGTTTCCTGCAAACAATGGGAACCACAAAATAATGAATCAAAAGTCATCACATGGAAGGAGATTTTACGTGTAAGTCTTTTTCTTAACCAACTGGAAATGGGATCTGACGGAGGATAGTTCCTCTTGACGGAGTCCAGGTCACTCATTATTTATTTTATGTATTAGACAAACCAAAAACTAGCTAACTAGTTTGGGAAAGGAACAAGCTAATAAGAGTTAAGGTTATCTGAACCACCATTGAACAATCGTTTATGATTTGATCCAAACACCAAGATATATATCATCAAGTTTAAGCTTTAAAAGTCAGCAAATCTAGCTAGTGCTTAACTCATTATGAGACACCAAATATCTGCGATTGAATGAAGATAAAATCGCACTGTTCAATTTATGAAAAACTTTTTACACATACACATTTTACTGCCTTCTTGTCCTTATAGTTTGCACTACAAACAACTAAAAATTAAATTTAAACTCCATTGATACTTAATGTATGACCCAATTAGTATGTTAATCATATTCTTAAATATATGATACATACCAATTTTTGTCAAATTCCCTTATGTATGTATTCCTGTTGATACTCTCTCAACAATAACCAATTTTGAGAGATGAACAAAATTAACGAGGATGATTAGGATGTTTTAAAAACATATCATATTAATGAAATTAACTACTAAAATACATCCTACATTTAGGAGAGAAGAGAAGACACCAAATGTTAATGTATTATCACTACCACAGATTACCCCTTTACATGCGTTTATTTTGGCCTCTACATGCGCTTTAAAAACGTATGTAAAGGGGCGCTGGTAAAGGCTTTACATGCGCTCTTAAAAAGCGCATGTACAGTGGTCTCTTTACATGCGCTTTTAAAAGGCGCATGTATATGAGTCCTATACATGCGTTCTAAGCGCATGTATAAGGGTTGTAGGTAATTTATTCTAAATTGCCTACAACAGTATACATGCGCTTTAAGCGCATGTAGAGGTACCATTCTACATGCGCTTAAAGCGCATGTATAGTTTATACCTGTACATACGCTTAAAGCGCATGTAAAGGTAATTTTTTTTTAATATGATATAATTACGTTTGTCACCTATACAGCACCAATAGTCACCAATCAATAAACCAAACTTTACAATATATACATTGATGTTGCAAGTGATGAGGTAAATGGAGAAATAGTTGAATCTCCTCATGTTCTTGATGACCACCAATCAATAAACCAAACTTTACAATCATAAGAAAATCAAATTACTTTTTCAATAATGACTCATATACACCAACACATAAACATTAAATAACTTACTCTACCCTAAAAGGAATCTTTTCATACTTTAACAAGAATATCCATTTGGTACTAGAAATATAAAACAGTAGCTTGAGGCTAACCTAAACCCTCTACAAGATGAGTTCAAGCAATCCTAGAACAGAACAAAGAAAGAAGAAGAAAGCTTCAATCACCAATTGAGTGATGAGTATTTCAAAACTTCCCAATTTAAGCATGTCTAATTGAATCAATCAAATTCTTCCATACATTAGGCTTAAATTGAAATTTGAACACTTCACATTCAGCCAAAGACAGAGAAAACATTACAAACCAAAATTGAGTGATGGAATCTATCTATGCCTATATATGGACCATTAAGAGTTTTGCAATCTGTTTTCCTTTTACTGTACCCGTTTTTTAGAATAAAATCAAATACAGAATCTATCTATGCCTATATATGAAAATTTACTATCATTCTCCAAATCTAAATACTAATAGATGTCTTGTACAGTATGATCGTACAGTAGGAAAGCTTGCTAGATCAGATACTGAACAAAGAGGTAGGAAGCTCCCTTTATTCAACATAAGAAGAAATAACATTCTTTAGAGGTGAAAGCAACTATTTTTCTCTATTACATGATCTCCCTATGAATTATGTGTTTGCAACAGTAGGAAATTTACTATCATTCTCCAAATCTAAATACTAATAGATGTCTTGAAAGTATGATCACAGTAGGAAAGCTTGCTAGATCAGATACTGAACAAAGAGGTAGGAAGCTCCCTTTATTCAACATAAGAAGAAATAACATTCTTTAGAGGTGAAAGCAACTATTTTTCTCTATTACATGATCTCCCTATGAATTATGTGTTTGCAACAGTAGGAAATTTACTATCATTCTCCAAATCTAAATACTAATAGATGTCTTGAACAGTATGATCACAGTAGGAAAGCTTGCTAGATCAGATACTGAACAAAGAGGTAGGAAGCTCCCTTTATTCAACATAAGAAGAAATAACATTCTTTAGAGGTGAAAGCAACTATTTTTCTCTATTACATGATCTCCCTATGAATTATGTGTTTGCAACAGTAGGGACAGGTATTGTGACTACTCCTTAGAGATTTGGAAGTACCCATTAATTTCTTATATAGAAGGCAACTAAATGGGTACAGTAAAAGGAAAACAGATTGCAAAACTCTAAATAGTCCAATTTCATTGCTTTAATCTTCAGCCTTTAGGAAAATTCTAAAGGAAGAAACTTCTAGGCACATAAAATACAAAATTCAAATAAAAACAGTTCAAATAGGAAAGGGGGAACCTATTTTGCAGCTATTAAGCATGATTTCTTAATCTAGTGGTGATTTTTACACCCATCAGTTAAGTTCATTGATTATAAATGCACTAGTTACCAGACAACCATCTTTAGACAAATGCTCATCAATATGAATTCCAAACTTGCGTAAAACTCGTGTCTGAAAGTATAAGAGGCGACAGAATAAATTACTATTGCAACACAATAAGGTAAACAAATTACCAATATCTAACAGGCTTGCATCTAGAGCACCGGGTTTTTGCTGGAGCAGCACACCTGGTGTAAACACCCTATTTTGTCTGGGCCCCACCAAATAAAATAATTAAAATATTAAAATAAAAAATAAAACAAAAATAAATATAATAATATAGATGCTCTCCTCATTATGACAATTAGATCACTGTGAGTAAAAAAAATAATAACAATAAGTTATACTTGGAAGCATTCGATCTTCATCATTTTATAGGAAGAATTTCAAATTAAAGGTGAATGACTAGACTTTTGTTAATTCCATATATATTGCTTGCTAAATCTTCATCTCTCCATTGATTGGAAAATATAAATCAGGTAAACACTCTATATTTGAATCTTTATTAGAACAACTTGTGAAGATCATCGAATAGCTCCCAAGAATTCACAAAAAAATTTCACATATAATTCAAAATAGTAAGAAGGAGAGATTCTTTCATCATTCATATTGATTCAAAATGAGCTCCTTAAGTCAAAATATAATTGGAAGAATGTAGGCTTTAATATTGTTGATTCTTGTTGCCTCCAAAAAAAGAAAGAAATATGACTAAAGAAAATTGGTGTTTACCCACACGTCTAGACTGAACAGGAATAAGGAGAATAATCCTGCTAATCTCCTAGGCATGCAACGTTCAAATTTTAAAGAGGGAAGGAGAGCTTTTTGGCATTGATTGCTTGCTTCAAATATTTGGCTCATTCCTAGCTAATTACGAAATAAAAAGGAATAGAATGCTTGTGGATGCATTATATTGCAAAGGCTTAATATTTCATCTTATTACAACGGCCAAATGATTGTCAAAAAGGAATGGGTGCTGATTGAGGCAAATCATGAAGGGAGGAATTAATGAATTATTGCTATTCACACAACGGTCATATTATGTTCATTGGCCTATATATGAGGAGAAGAGAAAAGAAAAAGAGGAGGGAGTTGAGAGCAAGAGAAAAAAATGTGAGGGAACTTTAGGAGGAATTTTTTTTGGAAGAGTATTAGCTTAAGGGAGGAATCATTTTGGAAGAGTATTAGCTTAAGGGTGGAACAACTTTGGAGAGGAGTTTGAGAGAAGAGAGAAAATTTTAGAGAAAAAAAAAAAGAAGCATACACACACTTGCATGCACCTAAAAGTATGGATTCTCCCTATCTTTTTCTACTATGAACATGTTTTGATATTTGATTATTGCTTGGTAGATTATCGTGAATAATTTCTTTTTTTTTTCTAAAATAAATTAAACTCAAATAAAAGTAAAACATTTGTTAAAAAAATAAATAAGTTGTTTTCCAAATGGTGGTCATGTTGTGTGAAGGTTTATAACAACCTCCTCAATCATGATTGATTATTCTTCCGTGAGAGATATTAAATCTCCACAGGAAGTTTAATCCGGCGCTTTTTTATAAAAATATATTTTCTAATAAACTAGGTGTTTTTCTTAAATAAAAAACACAAACCAAATATAAAACTTTATTTCAAAAATCAAATAATCATTTTCCTAAAAACACCAACCAAGTGACACGCATTTCTACCCCATTCGAACTACGTGGGCTTTGATCCCTTAAAGGTACGTAGGCCCTAGGATTTATCCTAGTCAAGTCCAATCATATAAAACTTATTTTTTTCCTTTTCATTTTCGTTTTTATTTTTTGTATATTGATATCATTTGGTGATTTAAATAAAACAAAATTAAGGCCATATTTATTTTTGAATAATTAGCTTAGGGTAACTGTTTTTATAGACGGGTGTTGTGGGGTGCCTAACACCCTTCCCCACGCACAATCGACTCCCGAACCCAATTTGATTTTTAAACAATATTATTACTTTAAAAGGTTTTCCAAAATATCCTTTAAAAAATTTTGGTGGCGGCTCCATTGTTTCCAATTTAAAACGAAATGAAATGTTTTTTTTCGGGTGCTACAGTTTGGCGACTCCACTGGGGAATTATTTTTTTTGAGAGTCAAGCTCATTTAAGTTCATTATTTAAAAATAATTATGGCCTTACTTTTATTAGTTTTTTTTTTCATTTTTCTTTTATTTAGTGTTATTTGTCAATTCTTGATATTTATTATTCTTTAATTCTTTATGTTTTTTTATTATCTATATATTGTCTCTATTTTAATTTGGTTAGAATTTAGGCACATGTTTGTTTTGCCCTCTTCACACACTGTCACCTACACTATCTCACACATATTGGGCCCTACACCCGGGTCGAGCGTACCTTAGTGAGAGGAAGTTTCTAACGGTTTCCCTGAGGTTTTACAACCCTGAGGTTACCGTGAAGACTTCATCCTAGTTGTTACCCATGTGACAAAGTTAATCTCTGAGGGGTTTTCATAACTCCCTGAAGGTGGGGTCTTCATCATCATGATGAAGGCAACTAGGAGACCTTATGAGGATTAGGACAACCTAAACCCATTTCACTTAATAGAAAGAATTTAGAAGCCTACCCAATTAGTTAGCGCTTTCCTTTACATATTTTTTTTCTTTTCTTCTTTTTTCATAATCATTTTCATTCACTAACATTTAAACTCATGCAGGCGCAATTTTTTTTTTTAAAAAAAAGTTTATGATTCTCATAATATAATAATTTGAGGAAGTCAAGGTTTTATAAATAAATAAATAAAACAAATAAAAACAAGTTAATAAGAACTACTACATTTGCATCATAATATTATTCGCATCTTCCAGATAATAAACCCTTTTAGGGGGTGAAGTTTTTTTTTCATAATCTTACAAAAATTCATATACTTGATATATGTTATAAGTACAATAAAAATTTTCAAAACCCATAACCACTCATATAAAAAAGGACATATTTAGTGCATATCATTACATGTAGCATGTAAATACACTCTAATTTTTCCTTCTTTTCTTTTTAAAAAGGTAAACGAGTTATCAGATAGGTTTTTCTTGTTTTTCTTAAAAAAATAAAAATAAATTAATAAGAAATAATACATTGCATCACATTATTTTTTTTACATCATAACTTTTACAAAACCTTAGTCGTGTATTGATCTGAGTCATTCTGAGTCTAATAGGGGAATAAACTCTTTTAGGGAATGAAGAATTTTTTTTCCTAATCCAAGTAGATTAATAAGAAATAAAAAAATAATAAAAATAATTTAATAAGAAATAATACATAGCATATCCTTTGACCATTCTAGGTCTCATCACATTGTTATTTGTTTTACATCATAACTATTTACAAAAACCTTAGCTGTATATTGATTTGAGTCATTTTGAGTCAAATAGGGGAATAAACTCTTTTAGGGAATAAAGAATTTTTTTCCTAATCCAAGTAGATTAATAAGAAATAAAAAATAATAAAAATAATTTAATAAGAAATAATACATTTCATATCATTTGATCATTCTAGATCTCATCACATTATTTTTTCATCATAACTATTTACAAAAACCTTAGTCGTATATTGATTTGAGTCATTCTTACTAATGCGTGTTTCATCTTTCATATAGGGTAATAAACCCTTTAGGGAGTGTAGAATTTTTTTTTCCTAATTCAAGTAGAAAGAACTCATGATGCACCATTAATTTTATAAAGTAATAAATATACACAAAAATCATAGTCTCATATTCCTAAGTCATGCACTGTCTAAGGACCACCTCAATATGAGATAATAGGTGTAACAACCGCACTTTTAAAACCATTTTTACGCTATGTTTTTTTTTAGTCTAACTATGTTAGAAAAAGAATACTAAGTTAAGATAATAGCGACTAACATAGTTAGAAAAAGAATTTAAGCTAATGCGCTAACCATGATAGAAAAAGAATTTTTGTCACAAATAAATTATCATGGTTAGAAAAAGATTTCATGTAATTTGGAAATAAATAAATCATTTTATAATCAAACATAAAATTAACAATTGAAAATCGTTTATTTAAAATTATCAAATCTGATATATCCATGTTAGATAAAAATTGACTAACATGGATATTTAAATAAATCTAGTAATACCTGATTAAATTCTTTCAAAATCATCATTTACAAATAAGCACATGAACATGTTTAATTACAGTTATCCAGCCTAAACTATTATACAGTAATCCAAGGAAAATGAATAACAGGGTTTACAAATTAATAAATGAAATATGAAAAATAGTATGCAAACATAACGCTTAGTCCTAAGTCTCCACCAGATCCTTCCCATCACTCCTGCCCCGATCTAGTACCTGTAATATCAACGATTGGGGTAGACCCAGAAATCGCAACTACTACCACTCGCTTACGTACATCTTTGCACTACGTGCATGTGCATGCCCGCAAGGTGGTGTGTGATAATGTGTAAAGTGGTGTGTGCTACATGTTGTGTTGCATGAACATATTATCTATGCTAATTTCAAGTAACTACCAATTATCATGTATTGCAGCAGCACAAATATACGGATAATTCACAACTCAAGACATCGCAACTCAACACATTAATAATAATAATTAAAACATCAATAATAACAATTAAATCAAACACAACACACCGTAATATCTCAGTTCAATAGGGACTCACGACTCGATGATCGATATACCCTCGCTTGAACTGGTTCAAAGGGACTAACAACCCTACTGAACATAAAACAATTTTGTCTTATTTCTTTTAGTCCCTGGGGGTTTTACAGGGAACCTCATTCCGGAATGGCATAATTATAATCATATTATCGGTGTGCACCAAACAAAGCATCAATTCTCATAAAGCATATAATAAACATCATAAATTCATAACTAACCTATATGCTTACCAACATACACACACACGCAAACAAGTTTAAGTAGTTACCTCCTTGCATTTAAACCAAAAATAAACGTAAGCTCCCACGTGCTCAAGCGTCAATAAATAATTTCTACAAGCAATAATACGACACATGCAAATAATTAAAAATTAACTCATATATACTAATTAACGTCGCTCTCGTTCCCAGAAATACTACACATCCCTTCATGATATTATATTCTTGATTTTCTTCCCTTTTCTAAAATTAACACAAACAAGTCACAGGCACCAATGTTGTTGAGAATAATTCTCAAGTAACAATTAGTCATTAATCCACCAACAATATCATAAAGCATAGCGCCAAACCATCACTACATAATATTTAGCAAACAATTTGACCACTACAAAAGACCAAGAACTTTCAACCAAATGACACTTCATTTCTACACAAACGCCAATAACAAGTCAAAAACAAATAGCTTATAAAGTCTCATGGAGAACTAGTTTGATGGTCTACAGTAAAAGGTGCAAGAAACTAATAAGCACACATGTAGAAAAGCATTAGTAATTGACATCTAAAACAGAAAATAGGAATTCTAACAAAAATCAATTCGGTCAGTAAGAATAAAAATCAATCTTTTATTTGGCCAAGGAATAAGCAACCGTAAGAGTTTCCAAAAATCATCATTTCATTGCACAATTACCTAAAACTAAAATTTCACATTTCAAATCACAACAAAAAAATGATCTCACACACAAAGTGATTTGATTTTATTATAGTTAGACACTCACATTAGAATTCCCACATAACAGAACACATGTACTCATGTTGAGAAATAATTTCTTCTCTCCCTTGCCATATACCGAATAATATCAGAGTTAGCAATAAAAAGAAGAGGCCATCACTTCCCTAATTCACTATCCATATTAAAGAAAACAAAAATTAGCACTCTCATCTCCTTATGTGAAATAAATCAGTTTGGCCTGTGGGAATGCAAAGTAGAAATCCCAAACATACATGCTTTACAATTCATTTCATTCTTACAGACCAATGTCCATGCCAATCAGAATTTTAATCATATGAACATGATATCAACAATAATCTTTCTTAACTAAGGCTTTTTAATCATGAATTTCAAACATCCAAACACAACAGAATTTGTCCAAACAAAGAAAAAGCAAAAAGCTAAAAAAAGAAATTTCTACTCATAGTGAATATAAAAGACCTCCCAATATCCCCTTCGGTTCACTCACAATTCCTCACTCGTTCATAGAAAATTACATGGAAGGCTAGGAGATTCTCACCAAAATTTATATTTGTAATGGCACACAAGGATTCATGCAATTTTTCGCCCAAACCTCCCTGATTTTGAAGCGGAACTCAACTTCCATCCTGTTTGCGTGCATAGTCGGCGTTGGGTCTCTGTTTTTTTTTTGGCCGGATTGTTGCCGGCGAAGCTCTGACGGACCACAACCTCCAGGGTGACGATGGACTGTGGTTTGGGTGAGGATGAAAATAAAGGAGATTGAGGGAAGGAGTATATGTTGGTGGTGATGGTAGATTAATGGAAGTGTTTGTGAAGAAAGGGGGAGGAGTGAATGAAGATGGTGATGGAATGGTTACTGGAATGCTATACTGTGTGTGGCGGCCAAATTTTTGTCAAAGAGAGGAGAGAAGGAAGCATGTTTAAATAGTAGATATTAGGGTTTTGGGGTTAAATACAAAAATGCCCTTGATTAACTATATAGTTTCCTATGAGTATACACTATTGTGGTTTGATCCAATATTTTCAAAGACGGCTAATGATTTAGAAAATCAAGGATTGTCTCTCCCTTAATATAAGCATATTATTAATTTATCTATGTTTATTTTCATTTTCAAATGAATAAATTTTATTATTTAAATAAAAGAAACATTCTAAATAACATTTTAATTCACTTCCATATTAAATTACTTTCCAAATAAATATTCCTAAAATAATGTTTTATTAGTAGAATGTTTTTAACTATTCCCAAATCAAAGGCAAATAATTAAAAAGGAAATTAAGGGTTTTTTTTAAAACAAATTCACTAAAAGTAAATTATACTTTCTAAATTAATTTGCGAGGCTAAATTTCACCTATTTATTAATTTGTTTTTATAATAAAAAAAAATCAGGATGTTACAACTCTACCCATCTTTTAGGAATTTTGTCCCCAAAATTCGCTATGTTTAACAACTCTAAGAAATAATGCACAATGTAGTTCTCTCATTATATCCCAAAGGATTTGGATTAAAGAAGAAAAGCTCTAAATTCAAGCCAAAATAATACCCATTATCTCTCTTGTTTCTAAATTTCTAAGACATACTTTAACTTTGCTATACCTGCTTACTTGTGAACATATAGATTGTTTCCTATACTTATCATATCACTTCCAAATTAAAATGTAATTCCTCTATTTAGGCCACTAGTTCTCTCTCTTTATGTCAATACATCAATACTAACAAGAAGCATTTCCCCACTATTAATGCTAATCCAAATCTTGCAATTTCATTTGAATCATCAACATCACATCTTGCTTTTTCAATAATTTCTAATTTCCTTAACTACATCAACAAGGAAAGTCATTCTTTAATCGCCTACAAGTATATTCCATCATAAATAAATATACATTATCAAACTCTTAGACCAATTTCCTAAGGTATGAAAGCAATTTTAGAACTTATGAAAATGTCAATCAAGCAACTATTGAATATGTCCCTATTTGATCAAACATTCTGTCTTTCTTAATTTAATTCAGAAACTAACAACATCTTAATTATCCTCATCATTCTTTACACCTTTCAAAACAATCGTTGCTCATTAAAAAAAAAATCCTATTTAATACCGGGTCAAATTTTCTAGTTTCAACTTACAATTTCATTTATTTTTCTCAATCATATTCCATAGTCATCCCTTCGTAGCTATTAGATAACAATTTCCTATAAATTCATTCCCCACTTTGATTCATCACCCTAACTTAACATATTGTCAATAATCCTCACTTTACTCCGTAAACCAAGTCAAATCCTCAAATTCAACAAATTGTCCCACTTAGTCAATAATTCATCATCAACTATTATATCCAAACCGTCAAAACCATAGTTCAATCTCAAATAATCCCCTCCAATTAACTTTAATACAAAACCTAAGTCTCTCCATTTCACCTTGAAGCAAAATTTCTATGATAAATCATCAATCCAAAATCATTATATCTCCTCCTTTCACTTTTAGTCAACATTTTCCAGTCAATCACCAAGTCATTACCATTACAGTATACTCTAATCATGAAAGTCAAAAACTCATCTCCAATACATCAAACTTAGTCCATACAAGCTAAATAATCACAATTTCGTCCTCGTTATTTCGCTTATGTTAATTCCAACAATTTCGATTGTATGAACTATTCTTTAATATTAAAGTCAACAAGTCTAACAAACTAAGAAAACCTTAAAACTACTTTAAATCTCATGTCCATATCAAAACATAACACTCCACCTTAAATTAGTCAGTAATATCTTCTAAATTAAATATAACAATTTTGATGTAATGAACTCTCCAATAGTATTAATATCGATAAGCTTAATAAGCCAAGAAAACCTCAAAATCCTTCAAATTCTGAATGCATACTAAACCATAACTCTCAACCTTCAGTTTGTTAATAACATCTAATCAATTCCAACAATTTGAATTCACTAGAGTCACTCATAAATACCATCAAAACTACTAAAGTCATCAAACCATAGAAATGTCCAAAATAATTAAATCCAGAAATGACATTATTACCTTTCCCTATTCAAAGCTTAACCAATTCCTCCTACCTAAAGTCATAAACAAACACATACCATCATGGTAAATCATATTGTTCTATCAAATTTTCTCACTCACTAACAATCTAATATCCAAATATGATCAACAAACTCTTTAAATGCAATCCTTAATCTCAAACTTTATTAAATCAACTATACGCCTACTAGTTCATGATTAAACTACGTTGAATGAATTCACAATTTCTCCCTCAAAACAAAGCATATTGCACCTTTCCTATTAGCTTAGGTTCCTTTGAAGTACTTGACATATTTTCTTTATATTTTTCACGATCTTCAATATCACTAGTCATTCTTTAGTTTCCCTCTTTTTTATATACATACTCTAAATTTGAATCCAGTTCCAATCAGACCTCTAATAACAGTTCCTATTTAACGTCATCCAGAATTTAGACTTCAAATTAAAACCTCATTAATCCATACCATCTATATTAATTAAAGTTACTTAATTAATCAACTCAATCCCTCAGACCGTTGATCTCATCTCGAACTCAGTTATACTATTCAACTATTCATCTTCCATCAATGTATAATTCATAAAGAACACTCAGATCCTGAAAATTTCAATTAATTCCAACTCAATTTAAATCAATCAACTTAAAATTTTCAATTTAATTCAATAAATTTTCCATGTACACTCATAAATCTAGATCAAGAGCCTCAATAAACTCTTAAATTCCTAAACTAGAAACTCAACTATAGGCTTTGCTACTTTAAATCTGTCAAAATTTCCCTTGTAAATTAGAGATGAGTATTTAACCCAAACCGAATTCTCCTATGACAATATTAACAATTAGTCAAGACGCCACATTACTCAACAATATCACAAAATTCTTTGTAAAAGAGAAATTCGTTCTAAATATATAAGCATCTATCCATTTACTCTGTTAAATAATCATCTCTACTTCTAACTATCATCCAATTGAATCTCAATCAATAACCAAAATTTGTACTTATAGAGATATTTGAAAATTGATAACAAACATCATTAAACTTTAGCTGTTCATAAAACCATAGGTATTTCCTTTTTCAATTTATTTGGCTTTGATCTCCTACTAATATTGAGAAAACACTAGAGAATAAATTTATAATTCACTCTTCATCACACATACATAAAAGCACAAGAATCAATTCAAAAACATTCAAAATCCATTTACTTAACAACATGACTTTCTCTTGCAATCACAAAAGCTCTTTTAACAAACTTATTATACGATCAAAATAACATATTTTGTTGCCTATGTAGGTCCTTTTGTCCTTATCACTCTCTCCGCCAATAGAATAAACATTTCCATATACTAGTAAACACACAGTAATTACAACATATTGTCTATCATGGATTTTTCTTCATCCACCTAGGGATGGAAGTTACTCTTAATAAAGAAATAGTTCATAGTAATAAAGACGACCTAAAAGAGAATTAACACAATAAAAATTTCCTATACATTAAACATACCGGGAAAGGATCAGGAAACTACCCCCACAAATACTACCAATCCACAAGCACTACGTGATGCAATTATATTCAATCTCCCAAAAACATTTTTTTTCCCATCAATGCAAATACTTTTAAAATTTTTATTTTCCATGATTTCCAAAAACAATGTAACCAATTAAGATGTGACACAGGAGATTTGGTTGTAGAAGCATCTGTTTGTAATTCATGCTGCAGTCATGGTTACAAACACGATTCTACCTACTTCCGTATCCCTTGACCATCTACCCCTAGTCTAATGACTAGGATTGGTAGATACAAAATATTATGCAATGAATAAACCAAATCAACAAATGCAAACAATGTAACATCCAGGTCTTTTATATGCTCTGATACCAAATTGTAACAACCGCACTTTTAAAACCATTTTTACGCTATGTTTTTTTTTAGTCTAACTATGTTAGAAAAAGAATACTAAGTTAAGATAATAGCGACTAACATAGTTAGAAAAAGAATTTAAGCTAATGGCTAACCATGATAGAAAAAGAATTTTTGTCACAAATAAATTATCATGGTTAGAAAAAGATTTCATGTAATTTGGAAATAAATAAATCATTTTATAATCAAACATAAAATTAACAATTGAAAATCGTTTATTTAAAATTATCAAATCTGATATATCCATGTTAGATAAAAATTGACTAACATGGATATTTAAATAAATCTAGTAATACCTGATTAAATTCTTTCAAAATCATCATTTACAAATAAACACATGAACATGTTTAATTACAGTTATCCAGCCTAAACTATTATACAGTAATCCAAGGAAAATGAATAACAGGGTTTACAAATTAATAAATGAAATATGAAAAATAGTATGCAAACATAACGCTTAGTCCTAAGTCTCCACCAGATCCTTCCCATCACTCCTGCCCCGATCTAGTACCTGTAATATCAACGATTGGGGTAGACCCAGAAATCGCAACTACTACCACTCGCTTACGTACATCTTTGCACTACGTGCATGTGCATGCCCGCAAGGTGGTGTGTGATAATGTGTAAAGTGGTGTGTGCTACATGTTGTGTTGCATGAACATATTATCTATGCTAATTTCAAGTAACTACCAATTATCATGTATTGCAGCAGCACAAATATACGGATAATTCACAACTCAAGACATCGCAACTCAACACATTAATAATAATAATTAAAACATCAATAATAACAATTAAATCAAACACAACACACCGTAATATCTCAGTTCAATAGGGACTCACGACTCGATGATCGATATACCCTCGCTTGAACTGGTTCAAAGGGACTAACAACCCTACTGAACATAAAACAATTTTGTCTTATTTCTTTTAGTCCCTGGGGGTTTTACAGGGAACCTCATTCCGGAATGGCATAATTATAATCATATTATCGGTGTGCACCAAACAAAGCATCAATTCTCATAAAGCATATAATAAACATCATAAATTCATAACTAACCTATATGCTTACCAACATACACACACACGCAAACAAGTTTAAGTAGTTACCTCCTTGCATTTAAACCAAAAATAAACGTAAGCTCCCACGTGCTCAAGCGTCAATAAATAATTTCTACAAGCAATAATACGACACATGCAAATAATTAAAAATTAACTCATATATACTAATTAACGTCGCTCTCGTTCCCAGAAATACTACACATCCCTTCATGATATTATATTCTTGATTTTCTTCCCTTTTCTAAAATTAACACAAACAAGTCACAGGCACCAATGTTGTTGAGAATAATTCTCAAGTAACAATTAGTCATTAATCCACCAACAATATCATAAAGCATAGCGCCAAACCATCACTACATAATATTTAGCAAACAATTTGACCACTACAAAAGACCAAGAACTTTCAACCAAATGACACTTCATTTCTACACAAACGCCAATAACAAGTCAAAAACAAATAGCTTATAAAGTCTCATGGAGAACTAGTTTGATGGTCTACAGTAAAAGGTGCAAGAAACTAATAAGCACACATGTAGAAAAGCATTAGTAATTGACATCTAAAACAGAAAATAGGAATTCTAACAAAAATCAATTCGGTCAGTAAGAATAAAAATCAATCTTTTATTTGGCCAAGGAATAAGCAACCGTAAGAGTTTCCAAAAATCATCATTTCATTGCACAATTACCTAAAACTAAAATTTCACATTTCAAATCACAACAAAAAAATGATCTCACACACAAAGTGATTTGATTTTATTATAGTTAGACACTCACATTAGAATTCCCACATAACAGAACACATGTACTCATGTTGAGAAATAATTTCTTCTCTCCCTTGCCATATACCGAATAATATCAGAGTTAGCAATAAAAAGAAGAGGCCATCACTTCCCTAATTCACTATCCATATTAAAGAAAACAAAAATTAGCACTCTCATCTCCTTATGTGAAATAAATCAGTTTGGCCTGTGGGAATGCAAAGTAGAAATCCCAAACATACATGCTTTACAATTCATTTCATTCTTACAGACCAATGTCCATGCCAATCAGAATTTTAATCATATGAACATGATATCAACAATAATCTTTCTTAACTAAGGCTTTTTAATCATGAATTTCAAACATCCAAACACAACAGAATTTGTCCAAACAAAGAAAAAGCAAAAAGCTAAAAAAAGAAATTTCTACTCATAGTGAATATAAAAGACCTCCCAATATCCCCTTCGGTTCACTCACAATTCCTCACTCGTTCATAGAAAATTACATGGAAGGCTAGGAGATTCTCACCAAAATTTATATTTGTAATGGCACACAAGGATTCATGCAATTTTTCGCCCAAACCTCCCTGATTTTGAAGCGGAACTCAACTTCCATCCTGTTTGCGTGCATAGTCGGCGTTGGGTCTCTGTTTTTTTTTTGGCCGGATTGTTGCCGGCGAAGCTCTGACGGACCACAACCTCCAGGGTGACGATGGACTGTGGTTTGGGTGAGGATGAAAATAAAGGAGATTGAGGGAAGGAGTATATGTTGGTGGTGATGGTAGATTAATGGAAGTGTTTGTGAAGAAAGGGGGAGGAGTGAATGAAGATGGTGATGGAATGGTTACTGGAATGCTATACTGTGTGTGGCGGCCAAATTTTTGTCAAAGAGAGGAGAGAAGGAAGCATGTTTAAATAGTAGATATTAGGGTTTTGGGGTTAAATACAAAAATGCCCTTGATTAACTATATAGTTTCCTATGAGTATACACTATTGTGGTTTGATCCAATATTTTCAAAGACGGCTAATGATTTAGAAAATCAAGGATTGTCTCTCCCTTAATATAAGCATATTATTAATTTATCTATGTTTATTTTCATTTTCAAATGAATAAATTTTATTATTTAAATAAAAGAAACATTCTAAATAACATTTTAATTCACTTCCATATTAAATTACTTTCCAAATAAATATTCCTAAAATAATGTTTTATTAGTAGAATGTTTTTAACTATTCCCAAATCAAAGGCAAATAATTAAAAAGGAAATTAAGGGTTTTTTTTTAAAACAAATTCACTAAAAGTAAATTATACTTTCTAAATTAATTTGCGAGGCTAAATTTCACCTATTTATTAATTTGTTTTTATAATAAAAAAAAATCAGGATGTTACAATAGGCCTCTTGAAGAAATGAGGGTTTTCCTAACATCTAACACTAATGAAAGTTTAAATAAATTTAATCACATACAATTAATTCATCTTTGTCACTTAATTACATTTTGTGTGTTTGACATAACAAATAACTAAAAAAACATTTCAGTCTTAAAGTGACCTTGTCCATTTAAAGGCTAATGATCTCTTCGCTAATTACCTTGTCCACTTAATTACAAGTAATAAATCACTTGAGAAATTGAGTTTTTTTTTCACGTCATAATTCAGAGATAATCATTTTAAGTCTAACCTTTTGAGTTCTGGACATAATAATTGTTACAATACTGTTAGTCATGTCAATACCTTAACCTTTTTCAGGCTAGAGTGTACTTCATTCTTCTTACCCTAAGTTTTTTTTCCTTTTTTTTTTTAAAAAATAAAACTAAATACATGTTTTCACTCATGCATTTGATGTTACATCAATAATTCACTGTTTGTGAAATGCTAGCTTAAGATTTGAGCTCAAATATGATTTGTAATGAAGCTCTCATAGAAAAAAAGATATGAAAGGTGAGGGGCATCAAGCTAACCACAAAAGTTAAAGTGAGCAGAACTTAATATAATTGAGTTGCTTCATCAAGGGACCAATAAAAAAAAATTCACCATAAGAATAGGTCCTTAAAAAGTAGGTCCTTCTTCATCATCTATAAAAACCTAAAAAAGTATATAGAAAACTCTTACTATATAACTGACATTAAAACCTTAGGTTAGGACATGTTTCAAATTCACCCATGTCTAATGGTCAACTCTAGATTTCCCTATCGAATAATGAACTCTTAGAGGTCATTCTTTGAGTTGACTACTAGTAGTCACATGTACATGAATCGAGAATATCCACAACGAAATCATAGGTTGGTCATTCCTATCAAATAGTCAACCCTAAATTCCCTGTAGAATAGTGGGTTCTTTGAGGAAGCTAGTGGTAACATATACATGATTAGTGCATATACATAATGAAATCTTAGCGAGTGGTTACATGTACATTAATGTAGGACATCAAGGTCATTTTTTCCTTATGGTGAAATTTAGATCTCCATACATAATGTTAGATTATTTGAAGATGCTAGAGTTTGCTTGTGTGCAAGAATATTTGTGCTAATACAATGAAATCACCGTGTCTAGGAACAAAATAACATGTTGCAATTTGACACAAAAAAATGGTAAAAAGAATCATCCTTCCACTTTAAAATTAATTTCAAATAAACTAAAAAAATCAATATTAACTCAAAACTTTCAAATTAACTCAACTCATTTTAAATCAATTTTGGGAGAATGTTACCAAAATTCCCTCCAACCCAAACTTAACTCTTGTAAAAAAAAAAATTTGACATATCCTTTGTCATTAGCAGTGTTGGATTTTTAATCCTATCAGTTCAATTATCATTTCAATTTCCGTACGATGCAATGAACATCTTGAGGAAATAAAGTCTTTCATCTTTCATTAAGATAGTGAATTCTAACTTACCCTTATAATGTGAAAACAACATGTCATTTGTATAGCTAAACTCATCTTTTCATTAACTGTGTAGGGATTTGAATCCCTCTTAGGTTAATTGTTACTTCTAGTTCCCTATGATGTAATAGACATCTTGAGGACATGAAGTCTTTAATAAAATGAAAAAAAAACATAAGGGACAATTTAAATAGTTTAACAAACATCCCTATTCATATCACATAACCCAAAAAAATAATAAACAATAATAATAAAAGAAACAAGATGTTAAATCTTCATTTGATAATGTTTGCATATATTATCTCTCTTTAAAAATGACTTCACTTGACTTTTGTCTGTGGCAACTATCTTCTTCACCTATCTCCCTAAAATGGTTTTTTTCAAATGTAACAAATTCAAAATTGATTTATAAGTTGCTTGCATAGAGGTGATAGAATACTATAATGCCTATTTTTTTTTTAAAAAAAAGAAATTTTTGATGAGGCTAGTTATAAGGTGAATTGTTTAACATCGATGCAATGTAATGATGATTTACATAAGCCATGTGAAGATTTGAGCGTATTGGTATAATTTCACTATAATGTGTGTTCTACTTATCCCTTACCAATTTAGAACATGAAAAATATCTTTTTCAAAGTGAAACCTAAGGAATCAAAGCTTTCATTTTTCATCAAGGCTAAGAGCTACATTTTTCATAAATTTGCACTACTGTGATATTTCTTTCATATCCATTCAGTAAATATCTCTCCCTTACATGTTGGGACACATTTTATCCTTAAAATACTTAATATATTTTTGCAATAGGGCCATTTGCATAATTTTGCCATCATAACATCCATTTTTATGTAAGGCTAATCTCTTACAAAAAGTTCATATTTTTCAAAGTTGGAAAAGAGGGAGAAGAAAGAAAAAAAAAACATTTCAAAAGAAAAATAATTGAAAGAAAAGTTGAAAAAGAGCATAAAGAAAAACTCACTTAGTTGAAAACACGAATAAGCTACTTATGCACAAATTAGACTTTAAAATAAATAAAAAAATAGCTTGTTAACTCAAAAAGTCATCTAAGTCAAAAATTGAAACTAAGAATAGAGAACAAATAGCTCTTGCTAAGTTCCTCCTATGCATAAAATTTTTGGGATGTACACTTGCCCGACTCTCCATTTGTGTCCTATTCATGTATCAATCATCTTTTCTTTGGACCTTTTTTCCATGTCCTAACCAATTAAAAGTCCTTGTGATCATGCATACACTTTTGGTTCAATAGAAAAAATTAGAGTTTAAAATTAAATCATTGGGGCATTGCATTCTTGTTAAGCTCGTCACCTTGATACTATAACATGATTTTAATAATTATTTTCATTTGTGACTTGCATTTTAAAATCTCAAAGATTTCATGATTATGGTTCTTGAGTTATACTCACACATTGTTCTCAAACATTTTATTGCAAAGAAAAATCTCATTTTGATCCTACTCTTAATTTCACGCATGTGACCCTTTCCCAGTCATATCACCTCGCATTTAGGACAACACATGTTTTTTTAGTAAAGACAACCAAACTAGAATTTGAGAATTCTCCTCAATTTTATTGTCATGCATCCACTTCTTTGGAAATCATTGACATTGTTAGGTGAAGTCTTAAAAAAATCTTTTTTTGACTATGCAAGCATTATAAATGAAGATTAAGGTTGTCATCCTCCATAATTTAAGTCTAAGAATATATGGCTGAACATTCAAATTTTGATACTGAATTTCATAAGAAATAAATCGCAATATATATAGTGCAAAACTGTAGAAATAAATTGAAATGAATTACAATCAATTTCACAAACTTGGGGGCACGTTTGAGGCCTATATTCAATAATATCATACATCCCCTCAATAGGAACTTTTAAAAAACTTTTGTTAAGCTGAGGCAAATGCAAAGGCTACTAAGACTATGAAGATCATGTTTCTTTAAGGTCAAAAACCTCAAAAATGTCTTAACTAAACTTATGAGTTGATTGGTAAGAAAAAGACCAAGAAGAAAGCAATATCGCTGGTAAGTCTACTTATCATCATCCTCATGCATCACTTCATGCCCATCCTCATTAGGATCACATCACCTTTACTATCTTCGGTCGCATTTTAGAAGACCACTACATACTTAGCATTATATCACCATTAGTGTCATTATTTGGTCGATGTCTTGTTCATTGATGAACAAAAGAATATTGCTGGTAAACCCACACATCATCATCCTCATGCATCATTTAATGCTCATCCTCATTTAGGATCATATCACTATTACCATCTTCTCATTTTAGAAGACCATCACATACTTAATTTGACCATCACATACTTAACATTATCATCATTATTGTCATGATTTGGTTGATATCTTTTAATTTGACCAAGGCTCATTGTCATTGTTTGCTTAAGGTCACCAGTATTCATCATCAATTAGACTTCATATCATGAGCATTTTTGTCATGTTCATTGTTTTGCTTTCACCCCATCATTGGGGCAATATGTGGTTAATGTCACACCACTCCACTTTTAGTGTCATACATTCTATTTAGGACCTCATCATTGTCATCATCATTCATGACATACTCTACATAATCATCATCATCATCATCATCATTGTGATCATTATCACTCTCATCTCAAGTGTATCAGCATCGTATTAGTGCTTTCACCCCACATCATTTGGGGCAATGTCTGTTTCATGCCACACCAATAGACTTTAGTGTCATACATCCTATTTAGGACTTCATCATTGTCATCATCATTCATGACATACTCAATACTCTACATCATCATCATTGTGATCATTATCACTCTCATCTCAAGTACATGATATGTATAAGCATCTTATTAGTTCTTTCACCCTATCATTTGGGGCAATGTGTGTCTCATGCCACACCAATACACTTTTTCTGTCATACAACATATTTAGGACTTCATCATTGTCTTCATTATTCATGACATACTTTAACATCATCGTCACTATGATCATTATCGCCTTCATCTCAAGTGCATGACATGCATGAGCATCTTATTAGTTCTTTCACCCCATCATTTGGGGCAATGTGTGTTGCATGCCACAGTAGTACACTTTTATTGTCATGCATCATATTTAGGACCTTATCATTCATGACATTGTAATCATTTATCATCTTGATCATTCATGACATTGTGATAATTCATTACATACTTAGCATTCTACATCAACATCATTGTGATCATTATCATTCTCATCTCAAGTGCATGATATGTATCTTATCAATGTCATAAGCAAGGGGCAAAACAAATTCCATGTCTTGACCCCTCCCTAAAGCCCAGTAACGGCTAACCCAAGAGAACCAAGTAAGGACTGACACTCTCTTAAAGCCCAGTAATGGTAGACACTTGTCGTAAGCCCTGTAACGGCAGACATTCAAAAGCCCAGTAACGGCTGGCACTCGTCGTGAGTCCTGTAACGACAGACACTCGTCGTGAGCCCTGTAACGGCAGACACTCGTCGTGAGCCCTGTAACGGCAGACACTCGTCGTGAGCCCTATAACTGCAGACACTCGTCGTGAGCCCTGTAACGGCAGACACTCGTCGTGAGCCCTGTAACGGCAGACACTTGTCGTGAGTCCTGTAACGGCAGACATTCTTAAAGCCCTGTAACGACAGGCACTCGTCGTAAGTCCTGTAACGGCAGACACTCGTCGTAAGCCCTGTAACGGCAGACACTCGTCGTGAGTCCTGTAACGGCAGACATTCAAAAGCCCAGTAACGGCTGGCACTTGTCGTAAGCCCTGTAACGGCGGACACTCGTCGTGAGTCCTATAACGGCAGACATTCAAAATCCCAGTAACGGCTGGCACCCAAAGAAATATGACTAAAGAAAATTGGTGTTTACCCACACGTCTAGACTGAATAGGAATAAGGAGAATAATCCTGCTAATCTTCTAGGCATGCAACGTTCAAATTTTAAAGAGGGAAGGAGAGCTCTTGTGGCATTGATTGCTTGCTTCAAATATTTGGCTCATTCCTAGCTAATTACGAAATAAAAAGGAAAAGAACAATTTGAATTTTGAAATAGAATGCTTGTGGATGCATTATATTGCAAAGGCTTAATATTTCATCTTATTACAACGGCCAAATGATTGTCAAAAAGGAATGGGTGCTGATTGAGGCAAATCATGAAGGGAGGAATTAATGAATTATTGCTATTCACACAACGGTCATATTATGTTCATTGGCCTATATATGAGGAGAAGAGAAAAGAAAAAGAGGAGGAGTTGAGAGCAAGAGAAAAAATGTGAGGGAACTTTAGGAGGAATTTTTTTTGGAAGAGTATTAGCTTAAGGGAGGAATCATTTTGGAAGAGTATTAGCTTAAGGGAGGAACAACTTTGGAGAGGAGTTTGAGAGAAGAGAGAAAATTTTAGAGAAAAAAAAAAAGAAGCATACACACACTTGCATGCACCTAAAGGTATGGATTCTCCCTATCTTTTTCTACTATGAACATGTTTTGATATTTGATTATTGCTTGGTAGATTATCGTGAATAATTTCTTTTTTTTTCTAAAATAAATTAAACTCAAATAAAAGTAAAACATTTGTTAAAAAAATAAATAAGTTGTTTTCCAAATGGTGGTCATGTTGTGTGAAGGTTTATAACAACCTCCTCAATCATGATTGATTATTCTTCCGTGAGAGATATTAAATCTCCACAGGAAGTTTAATCCGGCGCTTTTTTATAAAAATATATTTTCTAATAAACTAGGTGTTTTTCTTGAATAAAAAACACAAACCAAATATAAAACTTTATTTCAAAAATCAAATAATCATTTTCCTAAAAAACACCAACCAAGTGACACGCATTTCTACCCCATTCGAACTACGTGGGCTTTGATCCCTTAAGGGTACGTAGGCCCTAGGATTTATCCTAGTCAAGTCCAATCATATAAAACTTATTTTTTTCCTTTTCATTTTCGTTTTTATTTTTTGTATATTGATATCATTTGGTGATTTAAATAAAACAAAATTAAGGCCATATTTATTTTTGAATAATTAGCTTAGGGTAACCGTTTTTATAGACGAGTGCTGTGGGGTGCCTAACACCTTCCCCACGCACAATCGACTCTCGAACCCATAATTTGATTTTTAAACAATATTATTACTTTAAAAGGTTTTCCAAAATATCCTTTTAAAAATTTTGGTGGCGGCTCCATTGTTTCCAATTTAAAACGAAATGAAATGTTTTTTTTCGGGCGCTACACCTGGCACACATGAATTCCAACCTTTGTAGATGAAAAAGGAGGAAAAACATCAGGAATAGTCATCTCTTCTACCCTGCTAGCTTCTTGATGATCAATCACTTATGAACAATTACCATAATACCATAATTCAAACAAATGAACTTCACCATCCAACAAATACCATAATTCAAAACCAATAATGAACAAAGCCAATTATATCCATTCTATTACTTTGATGATCAATCAGTAATGATATACATAACCACACATATTAAGCATTCACACAATATGCAAGATAAATGATATGTATACAAACACCACATGCACATATTTTGGTACCTTTCAATACCACAAGTAACCTTTATTCAACATATTATTCAACATGCCATTTCATAAATTCACAAAATAGACATATAAGAAACTCATTCTAACTAATACAAAATTGGTATTCAACCCACCAAAACATTAAGCATGGATAAATCCAAAGTTTCAGCTAAAAGCCCATAGTTTTCTTGAACTATTTCACAAACATACAAAATTAATTATTATAATCTTTGTAGGTCATTTTATTCTTAAACACCTTCCGGCCACAAACAAGTAATCAATCCCTAACCAATATATATCATATTGTAACATGAGCTGAACATGTAAACCAAATATATACTCTATTGTTTCTTTCTCGACTAATCAAATCATGGAAGTCAAAACAGAAAAGGGAGGAAGTAAAAATTAGTTTAACACCAAATATCTTCATCACCAAAACGCACCTTCAGGCATAGGAAGAAAATACCAACACCACATTCAAAGCATCTACTGAACATACAACCACATATATGGATTTTATAATATAAAATACCAAAGTTCAGAAATTTCAGCACCCCCAACTAGTATCTCACATGAACAGAAAAATAGGAAAAATATTAAGAATTTTCTAAAGCATCAAACTTCAAAAATTCAACATATAGCACAAACTTAAAACTCCATTACACTTATACCTAAACAAATTAAAGATTTTTGAACCCAAAACCCCTTTAAAACTGTCAGATTTAATATCCCTAAAAGTTAGGGTTTTGCAAAAACTTCACTAGACCTTCAAGTAACCTTCAAATCCACCCATGAACATTAAGCATTGAAGCTTAATTTGTATTTTTGTTTGATTAAACAACCAGAACAGAAAGGCCCCTGTCGAACCCTAAACAACCTCTATTCCAAATTCGCAGAAAACGAAAAGAAAATGGGTAGAGCTGAGTAGAGGAAGCTCACCTAAGTTTGATTCTGTTGTTGTATTGCGCGTAGGAGGTCGGCGCCGCCGTGAAACTCGTCGGACAGCCATTGGATCTTGAAGAAACGAAGAAACCAAATTGGAAGATGAGAAAGGCACCTCACCGGAGTTTGTCTCCGATCTTTCATGCGCCAACGGTGGCCTATTCCGCCGTGATTCAATGGCCGAGCTTCGCTGGGCGGAAGAAGAGATTTGAGATAGAGGAGGTATCGTTTTTTTTATTGAAGAAGGAGAGTACGACGTGAATTTTTTTTTTGAACTGAAAATTTCCTTCTATTATTGATGAGAGAATAACATTACAAGTTCTGGAATACAAAAGCAAGAGTAGAGAAAGGACAACATAAGCATAATGAAGACATAGCAAAATCAATATTATCCTATGCCAGAACAATGTAATGGTGGAGAAGAAGGTAGAAGAACTCCACCCAAATCATGAGGTACAATTGTTGAAGATTCAGAGAGGTCAGCTCCCTCAGTGATATCCAAAGCTAGAAAAGAAGCCAAAGGAAGTGTTGGTTGATGAACCCACCCAATTGGGCACACATCCTTACAAACAAAAGCCGCAAGGTGGTCGGCTGCTAAATTCCCACTCCGAGGAGTAAAAGAGATCGAAAACCCAGCCTTGGATGAGAAGAGAGTAATTATTTCCTGAACTATACTTCTGCATTGCCACTCATAGGATTCAGGCTTGTTCTGAGCCACACAGTTCAATAATAAAAGACAGTCTGTTTCAAATATCACCTTGTCGTGGCCTAAATCAATTGCAAGTAACAGAGCTCTCTTGAGTGCAAGTGCCTCAGTCATAAAAGCAGAAAGAGATTTAACCTTGTCAACAAAACCCCATTTGAAATATCCATGAGTGTCTCGGCAGATAACCCCAACTCCAGCTTCAGTCATATGATCTCTGAATGAGCCATCACAATTTATTTTGAGAAACGTTGCTGGTGGCTTATGCCACCTAACATTTAAATCAGTGCGGATAGCAGCATCTGTTGGTTGCTGAAGGCAATCAATTACTTTCCAAAACTCATTATTTGCTTGCACACTCCTTTGAATAACGACATAAGGGTCTGGGGGAAGATGGTTAAATACCCATTCATTTCTTTGCTTCCAAATCTGCCAGAGAATGTGACAAATCAGCGCTAACTCTTTGCTGGGGAGAGCATCTGTTCCTGTTGTAATTTGAAGCCACCAAGCCATAAAATTATTAATTTGCAGCACATTAATTCGTACCCCTAAAGGGCAACCAAACCACACCCATTTTGTCCAGTAGCATTCGAAAAACAAATGCTCTATCGTTTCATTATGGACCTCACAAATTGGGCAAGTTTCAGCAATTGCTCTTCGGCGTTTATACAAACATGCCTTAGTAGCTATAGCATTAGAGAGCGCTCGCCATATGAAGTTTTGGACACGGGGAATCACTCTGATTTTCCACACCCTTTGCCAATCAGATCTAGCAAGAGTAATCGATGAAGAGGCTCTATTACAATGAGACTGAGAGTGACTTTTTTCATGATTATACCCCTGTTTCACCGTATAAATGCCACTAGTCGCTGGGGTCCACACAAGTTTATCTGGAAGAGAGATGTGTGGGATGCTGATTTGGGATATTTGATCAAGAATATTTTGGGGAAGATGATGACGAATGGGATTTAAATTCCATTGGCCTGCCACAATCAAATCTGAAACTCTGCCTTCCTTGACAATATAATCATTACAATTCAGTGGCTTTGAAGGGAATTTAACATTTGGAACCCATGGATCACTCCAAATATTAATTGAAGTACCATCCCCTAAATCCCATAAGAGGTTTTTCTTCAGAAAGTCTCTTCCGCTAAGGATACTGCTCCAACACCAGGAGGCCTTGTACCCTTTTTTAGCATCAATAAAATCTCCCTTAGGAAAATAAATACTTTTGAGCACTTGAACCCAAAGATCACTCGGGTTAAGGAAAATTCTCCATGCAGTTTTTGCTAGAAGAGCTTCATTCATAGTGATGAAATCACGAAAGCCCATTCCCCCATTTAACTTTGATTCAGTAAGATAATCCCATGCCTTCTAATGAGTTCCTCCTCCTTCAATTGAGCCATCCCACCAGAAATTAGAGATGAGGCTATTCAATTCTTTACAAGTTTGCGAAGGGAATTTGAAGCAGTTCATAGGATAAATAGGAATTGCATTAACAACTGCCTTGATCATTACTTCTCTGCCTGCATATGATAAAGATTTTTGCGTCCAACCCTGCATTTTTGATTTCACTCTCTCTCGAATATACGAAAGAGCGTGGTTCTTTGTCTTTCCCCATACACTAGGGATGCCTAGATATTTCCCTTGGTCTGCTGCTACTGGGATGCCAAGAATTTGGCAAACTTCATCTTTGACTTCCGGAGTGGTATTATTTGAGAAGACAATGGTGGACTTGTCCAGATTAGGAGATTGGCCTGATGCTTCACAGTAAAGATTAATGATTCTATTCAGATTGATGCAGTTTGCTCTGCTAGCATTCATGAATAATAAAGCATCATCAGCGAAGAAGCTATGAGATAACTCAGGACAGGTATTGCTCAGCTTGACACCCTTCAGAGCTTTGGTTTGAACATTATTATGGATCATGGTTGATAGGACTTCTGCTACAATGATGAACATATATGGAGAGAGAGGATCTCCTTGTCTTAATCCACGTCCTGGGATGAAAGAGTCAATCTTGTCTCCTGAAACACACAAATTCAACTGCACAGACTCTATACATTTCATAACAATAACCACCCAATCTATGCAGAAACCAAGTTTCAGAAGTGTATGTTTTAAAAAATCCCATTCAACTCTGTCATAGGCCTTACTCATATCCATCTTAAGGGCAAATTCATATTTAAAGCTGGATTTTTTCCTTCTTAGATAATGATACACCTCATGGGCAATAATGATGTTATCATGAATTAGTCTGCCCGGTAAAAAAGCACTTTGATTTTTAGATATGCAGCATTCTAAGCATGGTTTCATACGAAGTGCTATAATCTTTGAAATGATTTTGTAAGAGAAATTGCACAATCCTATAGGCCTAAAATGTGATACATGTTCAGGTTTATCAAGTTTAGGAATGAGTACCACATTAGTATCATTGATCGCAGCAATCTCAGATTTTCCAGAGAAAAATTCAAGAACCATATCACAGACATGATCACCTATTTCTGGCCAAGCAGCTTGGTAGAATTTACCTGAAAATCCATCCGGTCCTGGTGCCTTATTGCCATCAAAACTAAAAACTGCCGACCGAATCTCATTTCTAGTAATGGGAAGCATTAATGACTGATTCATTTCAGGGGTGATACGAGGATTGATGTAGTTCAGAACTTCCTCCATTCTTCTTTCACCTGATGAGCAAAATAAATTCCTATAAAAACCAGAAATGTTAGTATTAATATCATCCTGCTCCGTAAGCCACCTGTTGTCATCGTTTTTGAGCCTGAGAATACTATTTATGCTTCTACGCTTCAGAGTGGAGAGATGGAAGAAAGTCGAATTTTTATCTCCTGACTGAAGCCATTGAATCCGAGAGCGTTGCCACCAGTATTCCTCCTCTTGGTCATAGGCAGCTTCAAGAGCAATTTTAATCTGTTCTGCATTTCTTTTGGAATCACTGTTGATGGTGTTTTGGAGACAATCAGCCAGCTCCAAGGACAGTTGTGCAATGATTTTTTTTGAGTTGGGAAATTCTTTCCGACTCCATCTGGCTAATTCCTTCTTACATGAAATAAGACGGGTAAGAAAATTTAGGAGAGAGGATAAATCATTTAGCTCATTAATATACCATCCTTTCCTAACTATTTGATTAAATTTTTCATGTTTTGCCCATCTAGCTTCGAATTTAAATTCTCTGACCTTCTTAGATTTTGTATAGCAAAAATTTACTAAAAGGATATGATGGTCAGAGCCATGAGGATCAATATGAAAGACTTCAAGATTCGGAAATCCTTCCCTTAAAGAGATATTGCCCATAGCTCGATCAATACGTTCTCTTATTGTGGCTGGGCTCTCCCGATTATTGCACCATGTGTATCTGTAGCCATTAAAACCCAGATCAATAAGTTCACAACTAGAAATAAAATTTTGAAAATTCATGATCTTCCTTATTGGTCTGGGTTTCCCTCCTGACTTCTCTGTGATTGACGCTATATCATTGAAGTCACCAATGCACATCCATGATTGATTCATTTGCCTAGCTAACCGAGTGATTTCTGCCCAGCATGCATTCCTGTCATTCTCATCAGTAGGCCCATAAACGAAAGTAATATAATTTGGAGTATCGAATTTAGATCCTGCAATACTTGTATGAATAATGTTAGCAGAGTAGGATAATATGTTTACAATGATATCCTCTGACCAAAATAATGCTAGACCTCCACTTAAACCAGCAGGATCAACAATCCATTCATGCAAAAATTTACATTTTTTTTGAATTTTTTTAACATAAGCTCTTTTCTGTTTAGTTTCCATCAGAAAAACTATTTGGGGTTTATTTCTATACACTTCTTCTTTTAAGCACTTAACTGTCAAGGGAACCCCCAATCCTTGACAGTTCCATGATAACAGATTCATTGTGAACCGGTGGTTGGTCTCATCCAACCACCGGCGTTATCTGATATAGAATTTGATTGAGAAGATGAGTTTTGTGAATTACCTACATTGAATTTGAACCACTCATCCGGGAAGTCTATTTCATGATTAACATTTTCAGTTGAACATACCTCCACCTTGGGGTTTGAAGCATTGGAGAGTAGACGCTGCTTGATAATACGGACAGATTTACGTTTGGAAGTGGTGCGATTACCTGTTCCTTTTTTCTGAATTTTGGTGGAATCATCTTCAGTAAAATCAAGACGTTTTCTCCTTTTTGCAATAGAATGCTCAATGTCTTCAGGCCCACTTCTTTTTATACTTACTCCTTTAAAATCCCTTGTCACTTGAGACATTGGTGATAAGGCCACAAAAGGAATGATGGCTTTGGAAAAGTCTTCGTGTGGGTTCAGATTGGTCGCATGATGTGAGTTAGTGGGCTTGGTAATGTAAGCTGAGTGTTTGGGCTGTGAGATGGCTACATCCATATCTATTTCTTGTATTTCCACGTTTTGGGCTTGTGGGAGTTTTCTGATTTGACTCAAAAAAGTGGTCTTTAATTTAGAAGGACTGAATTGGGTATTGTCAGTAGGAATGTTCAGCATAGAATCAGCAGCTTGGTCAACATTTAGATTAGGGACTTGGTTCAGCATAATACCACCTATTTTCCCATTGAGTTGTAAGGGAATTTCCTTGATTTGTGTGGCTTCCTTATTTGGTGAGATGACCGTTATTAGAGATTTTCCTGTATCAGCAAAATTAATTTCATTAATTGATAGCCCAGAATCTCGCCCATTATTGTGCATACCTGATCCGTCATCTCTTGCCGGACTAGCAGAGGAGGCCGCCGCCGTTCTTTCCGATCGAGGAGGTTTGAGTGGTGTTGCTTCAAGCCATCCCTTTTTGTGAATTATCAATGATTCCTCCATAGTTTTCACATGAGGAGTACGAAGCCAGTGGCCAAAGTCATCCTCATCATTGCTTTCATCCTGAACCTTAGATTTGCAAGTTCTCTCGTCATGGCCAATAAGTCCGCATTTATAGCAAAAATTTTGAAGGCGCTCATATTTGATAGCTACTTTAGTCGGATTTTTATCCTTCCTTGGAATCAAGAAACCAGTCTCCAGTGGCTTATCTAAGTTTATAAGACATCGAACACGAATGAAGCTCCTGTTTATTTTCCCATCCACTATAGGATTTTCGAACATTAAGACTTCCCCTACTTCTTCTCCTAGAATGATAGCATTTTCTTTCTCAAACGCCTCAAGAGGGAGGCCATGGAACTGGACCCAGAAGGGGGAGGTGTTGAATTGAATCTCTGATAGTACTGAGAGCTCCTCCCATAATTGGATGCTTAATAAAAAGCCTTGGATAGACCATGGCCGACCTTTAAGAATTCTGATATAGTCATCCTTGTGCTCAAAATGAAAACGAAAAATGGGACGCACCGGATCTAATTCATGGATCTCCAAGGATTCCTGCTCCATTTGCCATCCCTTGCGAATCATGGATATCACGATATTTTTGTTCAGGTTCTTCCCTGTTAGCAATTTCCCAACAAGGTTAAAACCTTTTTTATTGCTTGGGTTTTCTAGATTTAGGAATACTTTCTTCAGCTTCCGATCTCTACTGGATTGAACCCCCTCCATACTGTGGCGAAGGTGGATGGTTAAAAGAGAGAAGAAGAGACAAGAAAGTAATATGGTGAATGAAAGGCTAGAGTGGGGCCTGAATGAAAACTCTCACTGAGCGGAGAGGAAGAGAGAACTCTCACAGAGGAGAGAGAATACCTCAGGTTTTTTAGAGTACGACGTGAATGAAGGGAAGGAGAAGAACAAATTTGTTTTATAAAGAAGCTAGTGGGAAAATTACAATTCTGCCCCACTTACTATTTTGTTCTTCATTTAAATCCCTTTTTCATGGTTATAGTATTACTTTAATTTAATCTCTTCTTTATTACTCCCTCCATTCCTAAATATAAGATCACTTTAGTAAATTTGGAGAGATTAAGGAAGACATTTCAATGAGTTAGTATTACATGAAATTTCCAAAATACCTCTACCTAAGTTTTAAAAATATCCTCTCACCTTCTTCAAACCACTATTTTTTTGGGTGAAGAGAGTATAAGGGTAATTTGGAAAAAACTTGAGTCAAATTAAAAAGTTATCTTATATTTACATGGCCAAATTAAAATTTTCTAAAAAAACAATTAACTATAAATGAACTTAGGCCAAATTTTTGTGCTAAGATTATAGTTCATATCAAAATAATAATAACATCTCACAATTGTGACATGGTGTTCTGTCAAAATATTAAATGAAAGCTTATAATAAGCGCCAAGATTGAATAATAATCAGATTAATCAAGGAAATAAAACCACATTGAGTTATATAGCGTTTTAAATCATAAGTATATAAACATTACCAAGTTTCATCATCTTCTTATGCAATGCATTAACTTTTTTCATTTAACATAGGAGTAATTCTTCTGCAAGGCATCTAGTTTTTACTTCAAAAGGTGCTTTTACATGCGCTTAAAGCGCATGTATAGGCTTATCCACATAATAAAGGTCTATACATGTATATGATGAAAATATCACAAAACAATGAGGTTAATGAAATTTAAAACCCTAGATGTCTGAGCATAAACACTTTTTCATCATATGAGGATTAAATCTTCTACAAAATATCAAGTTCTAAAATTTATAGTGCATTTACATGCGCTTAAAGCGCATGTATAGGCTTTAAGAGCCTATTCATGCGCTTTAAGCGCATGTATATGGTGATAAACAAAAGGAAATCAAAAAACAATGAGGTAACTGAAATTTAGAACCATAGATGTCCGAGCATGAACAAGTTTCATCATATGAGGATTAAATCTTCTACAAAATATCAAGTTCTAAAATTAATAGTGCATTTACATATACTTAAAGCGCATGTATAGACTGTAAGAACCTATTCATGCGCTTTAAGCGCATGTATATGGTGATAAAAAAAAGGAAATCAAAAAACAATCAGGTAATTGAAATTTAGAACCATAGAAGTCCGAGCATGAACAAGTTTCATCATATGAGGATTAAATCTTCTACAAAATATCAAGTTCTAAAATTTATGGTGAATTTACATGCGCTTAAAGCGCATGTATAGGCTCTTACAGCCTATACATGCGCTTTAAGCGCATGTATATGGTGAGAAAAAAAAGGAAATAAAAAAACAATGAGGTAACTGAAATTTAGAACCATAGATGTCCCAGCATGAACAAGTTTCATCATATGAGGATTAAATCTTCTACAAAATATCAAGTTCTAAAACTAATACGGCCTATACATGCGCTTAAAGCGCATGTATATGGTGATAAATAAAGGAAATCATAACGTCATGAGGTTAATAAAATTTTCAACCCTAGATGTCCAAGCATGAACAAGTTTCATCATATTATGATTAAATATTCTACAAAATATACAGTTTTAAAATTAATAGTTCCTATACATGCGCTTTAAGCGCATGTAATTGCCTTCCTTTGTAATTTTAGTATTATTTGTCATATACATGCGCTTTAAGCGCATGTAAAGCCCAAGGTTCATCGCATATTGTTATGAGCTTCTAAATTTATTACTTTTATGCTTTATGTTAAAATATTTAAATCTTATTTTAGTTTATGTCTTAGAGACATTTTCATTGATGTACATGTCTATAAGCGCATGTAATTTGTAGAACCAATACATGCGCTTTAAGCGCATGTATACCGCTTCCTATACATGCGCTTAAAGCGAATGTATTGGTTAAGTTATTTACATGCGCTTAAAGCGCATGTATAGCTTATCATTACATGTGTTTTTTGTCTATCATATTTAAGCGCATGTAAACGTGCGCTGGTAAAGAGGTAATCTGTAGTAGTGTATATTGATCGATGTCCTTTATCTATAGACTAGAGTGATCCCGAGTTTATATGTGATAATATGTTAATTGTTGGTTATATGGAAAGAAATATAAAAACAATTGTTGTTTTATATGAGTTAATTAGTTGAAAAGTTTGTTTTAATTTGAACTCATACAACATCCAATCAACCTCATCAACTTATTTATAATTCTAATCGTCCTATCAATAGCACTTATATTAAAAGTTTCCATCAAAGGAATGAACTCCAATGCAAATGATGACTGAAAGAGGTGTTTCAGAAAAACCAGTACATATTTCTTTAAAAAAACAACTTACTTAATTTCCATAATCCCGATGAATCAAAGTAGTTACGTTATCTAGTTCTTACATGCATTAAGGATAGAGAAAATACTTCCAAGAATAATACTAATAAATTAAAGCCATTACCAGAATCGCTAATATCAGAGCTATACATTTGGACGGGGAATGTTTCTGTGAATGGGAATTTAGGGTCAACTAGACCTGAATAATGAGGACCCTGTGTCTTCTTATTATCTGTTTTTTTCTGTGTTATGCGTGTGTGTGTGTGTGTCTATATGTATATGTGTGTGTGTGTGTGTGTGTGTGTGTGTGTGTGTGTGTGTGTGTGTGTGTGTGTGTGTGTGTGTATATGTATGTATGTATGTATGTATGTATGTATGTATGTATGTATGTACGTAGACGTACGGATGGATAAATAGTCAAAATTAAAGTTGGATTGATTGAACTTCGATTTAGATTGTTAAGCTTATTTCAACTAAATTGCGTGACTTTGAGATTCTCACTTGCTTCATAGATTTAAGAGTGGCTGTGTTCAATGATGAAAAAACTTGCAATAGATCAACCAATGCGAATAAAAAACTATAAGTCATGTTTTCTGTATGTTTCACACTGAACATCAGCCAAAGACTTGATTTTTTTTTGGCAAAATAAGGCAAAGCGATGTTAGAAAACAATATATTTTACAGTCCAAAAGAGGTTAATGTGCAAATATAATTACTAAGAAATAAACTAAGAAGAAGATAAAGACATAACTTTGACATATGTATGGGAAAAGTCATGAAGAAATGATAAAATTTCCTATCAAGTTATGGTGCAAATAGAGTGATGATACAGAATGTGCCCTCATCAATTGTATCACTTTAATTTGTAGAATAAGCTCTACAAATAATAAAGTGCTACGAAAACCCCCTTTTTATTATTAGGAAAGATCAACAAGATTATGAAAGAATGACTTTTACACAGAGTCGATGGTTAATAATGGAGTGGATCATGCACTTATAGTGAAGAAAGATAGTCCTATTACAGATTGGTATTTTCATAAACTCCTTTGTTTTTAAATTTAAGATATTGATAAAGACTCCTTAATGGAAGTAAAATGACAACAGATTATTCTATAATGAAGACTCAACCTTTTGTACCCGTAGAAGAAATTCCAACCCTCACATGCATTAAGAGAAATTGAAGACTCGTAGAACATACGTATCTTTGAAAGCTAAGGCTGATTACATACATCAAATTTCATGGATGATGACATGGGAAAGTCACATTTTCCATGAGCTAAAGCATTGTTGTGCTTGCCCTGATGACGATTTGGTGTGAGTGGTAAATACACTCGTCCCTAAAACAAGTGTTTGAGATTCAATCCAACTCTTATAATGGAGCAAACTCACAGACTAGTTGTATGTTCCCTATATCGGAATTCAGATCAGTCGAAGGATTTGTCTCATTTGACACAAGAGTGGGAATACCATTGGGGTATAAAAAAATAAAGCATTGTTAGGCTTTCCTATACATTGTATTGGACTGACTTGGTAACCGACACATTAGAGGAGGAAAACGAGCTTGATGCAAGTGGAGAAGACTTTTAACCAAACTTCAAATTTTGGAAAAAATAATCAGATGAAGAACAAATAAAATTTGGTGAAATGCAGCCGTTTAGTATTTATTTATTTTTATTTTATATATCCTCAATCTGAATTTAACTGAAACGCAGCCAGCCACAAACTTTTTTTAAATATCAATTTTATGACTAACTAGCTTCTCAAATAGAGATTTTAATGATGCCATCATATAAAAACAATACCATGGGGCAAAAATTTTACTGAGTTGTTTTTACATGAATGCATTATTTAACTGAAATGCAGCCGTAAATTCAGTTTTTTTTTCTACATATTGTATTGGACTGACATGGTGCCGACAACATATTGTATTGGACTGACATGGTGCCGACACATTGGAGGAGGAAAACGAGCTTGATGTAAGTGGACAAGAGTTTCCGCCCTTAAGATTTTGGAAAAAATCAGATGAGGAATGAATAAAAATTGGTGAAATGCAGCCGTTTTGTATTTTTATTTTTTATATATATTCTCAATATAAATTTAACTGAAATTGAGCCATAAACATTTTTATATCAATTTTATGACAAACCTAAGTTCTCAAATAGTGATTTTAGTAAGGCCAACAAAATAGTGATTTTAGCGATGCCACATCATATAAAAACAATACTATGGTACAAATATTTTATTTACAGTTTATTTACATGAATATATTTAGCGCGTGGGACAGGCCGGGGAGTGGCACAATGGTAAATGGTAGGGCCCTTCTTCACATAGTCACTATGGGGCTGAGAAATGGATCCAATAAAAAATGAAAGCAGCTCAGAAATATCTAATAAGAACCTATAACCAACATAGAAAAGACGAATTATTTGCTAAGAATGCAATCAATCAACACCAAAAAGCCAAGTCACCTGGGATAAGGCTTTGTTGTTGTTGTAGTTGTTGTCCCCATGCAGATTAAGATTACCCATTCCTCACAAGTTACAATTCTATTCTACTATTGGTTCCAATCTTCAACATGGTAGAGTATATTTAAAATAAAATAATTAATAAGTACTACTTCAATCATAAAATATGACTCAATTATGCTGTTTTGAGGATATTGGTTTTCAAGATTGGCAAGAATAAAAAAAACATGACTGTGCTTTATTATTCATTACTACATACCTCCATATCCTTTATTATATGTAAATCTAATAGCAAATACAACATCAATTTATTCCAACCAAAATTGTTTTGCTAAAATATGAGCTATTTACTACTAAGTTGAGATCACATGAGATGACATATACAGCCATGTGCATTATACAACACAAATACCACTTCAGAGATCATTATTGATATCACCAGTTGAATGGGATTCTAATTCAGCTGGTGCAACTACAGATACAATCTTGTTTGGTTCCACTTAAAATATGCAGATTTTGTATTTTGCACTTTATGAGTCAAAACTACTAGCATATTTACCTCTGTAATCAAATCTCCACCGATAAAACAATTGAGCTTTTCAAAGACTTATGTTGTTTCAGCAGATTCAATTTCCCTCTCCCTGAATGACTTGTTGTGTAGCTCCCGGGTGATTTGAGTCGTTGTATCCAAGAAGTACAACATAAATGAAGTCAAGCAGCAGCAAGCAAACATAGGTATGGGTCCATAAATCCAGAGAACAAGAGCAAATGACAAGTAAAATGATCTCAAACCAAGGGTCCAAGCAAGACTGCCACGATTTAAGGTTCTCGCAACATACTCAATAAAATCCTGTTTACCTTTCAGTGCAGGTGCTGTGATTAAGAAGCTGACATGTGCATAGTATCTAATAGATTGCACATTGCATAGAAACGCGACAAGAAAGCATACGGAGATAGAAAGGCGCTTTACTGCTGCACAAAGAGATCCCTTATTGCCATAAAGCAATTTGGATGTTGAGTCATTGCTTGCAAAAACACCAATTAATGAACTAAGTGTGATTGCTGCTGTAGCAAGAAGAGTCGATGCCATGATATTGTTGCGAATTGTTTGAACTGCCAAAACCCCGTTTTTCAAAGGATCCTGAAAATGTGTCAATGGAGTCCTTCATTACATGAATTTTCTTAACTGATTGTCAAGTTGGCTACTAAAATTTTGAACTAGGATAAGAAATGCAAGTAAAAAGAGAGTGGGGAAAAGAGAACAAGAAATCCAACCAATAATGCCTCAAATCTTACACCATCTAGCACGTGTCTAATCAATCCAATAAAATTCCCAAATTACTCTTTCTATACTTGGTTCTCCAAATAAATGTGTAAGCAACATCAGGTTTTTAAAGTAAAAAAAAAAATATTTAATTAGCAAATTTGATAAAGTATGACCGCCCCATATCACTTGGCTTTGAGATCATTCTGTACCTTAAGTAAATTATTCTATCCTCAATTACTGCAACATCAAATTTTCATTAAGGCCAACTATCTTGATGCCACCCTTGAGGTAAATGCACAACAAGGACCACTACCATGTTAGGCTACCGATGAAGAACAGCTTTCATCAAATTAAACACTGACATAAAACATATATACAATAAATGGAACTACATAGTAACTAGCTACTTTTCTCAACAAGCAGAACGATGCTGCAAAGTATTTTTCACTAGCTTTTAGCTGCTCATTGACCTAACACACGCATGCATTCAAAAGTTCACATGGCTAAGCTCACATTCATAATCTCCTTCAATCCAGAGAAATAGAACAGTTATATGGCTAGGGTCACAACCATAGACTTGAGGCCTTTATAGTTCATTCCGTAATCTCCTCCATTTAAAGGTCCTTCTGATTCACAGGATCATGTAGTTAAAAGTTCAAATAGCCAGAACTATTTCTGCAAATACTATTTCCCTGAACCCATTAACAAGGTCCTAAACAACACCCTGCTATATTTTCAATTCCTCACAAGCAAATAAGTTCCTTATGCAACAATATCCACGAACGCTGTTGCCAGAATAAGCTTCTAGAGCCATCATTATCAGGATGTCAGTGAAAGGTACCCGACATCAACATTAGATTCAACCTTTTAAGAACAAAGGATTGACAGAACCTGAAGAATTGCATAATGTTCAGTGGAAAAAACTTAGCTATGCACAGAGACTAGTGCATCTGATCCATCAGCCCATAAATGTTCAATCAAGACCATAACATATCTGATTTTATACTTTATCTTCCTCTTAAAAAATTTAATAACAGGGGAAACAATTTTCAGCAATTGGCCAGAGATAGCTTGAAGTGTCAAGCAAGCATCTAATTTTTCAAAATTTACATCTAACTTTTGAATCTTTCAGCCCAGGAAGTTTCAGGTCTGTTTTCTGGGTATTGTGTTGATCAATTCCCAATTATGATTGACTTAGACTAATCAATTCTCCCATTCTGACCAACTGCTATCCAATTAGATTAGATTAGAATAATAACAGTAGTTATACGCTGACTTATCTCAAAGGCTAGTTCACTTACCATGGGCTCTGAAGTCAAGTTGTGTGTTTGAATCAGCCTAGGTAAGACTGCTTAGTACTCCCTCCTATCCTAAATATAATATAAGACCTAGTTGATTTTTTTTAAGAGATTAAGGTTGCGAAATAGGTTATTAAATTATGACATATTCGATATATTTTTAAATTATTCATTAGTTTATAGGTCAAATAAACTAGTGTAAGGGGAAAAAATTAAATAAATCAATTTATAATTAACTTAATTTGCTTATTTAGGATTTTCCAAAAAAAAAAAATCAACTAACTCTTATATTTAGGACCGGAGAAAATATAAAAATAGAACTGGGTTGGCCCTTTTTAATAACAATAGTTATACCACTCACAAGTCACAACAATAGTTATTAGTTACACCACTGAGTCCAAAGTAAATCTAAAAAGTAACACAAATTGACAAAACAGTTAGCCAACAAGAATAACAGTACAGTTATAATTAATGACAACATTAAGGCATGTCACAACAATAAGGAATTGAGAATAGACATACAGTCATCATGGAGAGAACCCATTGGTGACGAGACAAAGCGTTGAGGCCAATGACAGTGGTGTAAGGACGGCGGAGAATTGTACGGAGAAGCCAAACATGATATGCCCCCAAAACCATCAAACCCAAAGGCACCAACACAAAATCAAGCCTTTCTTCTTCCATTACTTTTCCCATTACAAAACCTTCACTTGTCAGTATTGCAGCCACTGATGGTAACAGCTTCTCATTCGCCACACTTATTCACGTTTGCTGATCCCAAAGGTTGTAACTTTGACCAATTTTTGTGTCACTTGTGCTTTCAGTGATCGCTGACTCAAGGGTGGGAATAACCCTGAGATATGGACTTCTTTATTTCTTTTCTTTTTTTATGAATAAAATGCTTAGGTGAATTGGGTACCACCGGTGTCAAGGCAGGCTTCCGGGCTTAAAGACCACTTACAGATCGCCCACCAATAAAGACCTCACATCGGCGTGGTGATTCAAACTCACAACCACATAATTATGAGTTAAACCTCTTTTTGGCCAAAAAAAACTGGACCAACCTTTGTTAATAGACTTCTTTAATTCTAACTCATGCTTAAACTCAAACTTTTTCTTTTAACATGTTTTGTTTAATAGATCAGGCTCAAATTTGAAGAGGAAAAAAAAGCATATTAGTCTATTAGTCTAACCTTTTAAGAATTTTAATATTAAAGGGTCAAGCGAGCCTACGACTTCAGACCCTATGGCAAACGAGCTTATCATTGAGTAAGTTAGCCCTTCTATAGAATTATAATACTACCTCCGGTCCTAAATATAGGACCTAGATGACTTTTTTTTAGAGAGATTAAGGTTGCGAAATATGTTATTAAATGATGACATATTTAATATATTTTTAGATAATCCATTAGTTTATAGGTAAAATAAACTAGTTTAAGGGAAAAAATTAGGTAAATCAATTTATAATTAACTTATTTTTTACTTTTTTAGGATTTTCCAAAAAAGTCATATAGGTCTTATATTTAGGACCGGAGGGAGTATTATTTTTAAAAATAAAAAAATATGTTAACATCTTCATTGAAACCATATTGTTCACCATTTGTCTCTCTAAACCTTTCATTGTGCCATATTTAATTTGTCAGACCTCTTAATAGGTTCATAGCTAGACGAGTCCAGGGCACATGCCATGTTCAGGCCTAAAAAATGACATCTGATAGGCCACAGACCAGGGTTAGGAATCCTTTCAACAACACAGGTTAGGTCAATTAGGTACAGGTCTGGATTGGCCTGGACTATTCCTACCCTTACTCAACACCCACTATTTAAAATGCTCAATATATATATTAATTCACCTTCAATGCAAATCCCTTTGGTTTGACGGGGGGGGGGGGGGGGGGGGGGAGGGGGCTGATGACAAGATAAGGAGATTGATTATTGTTTTGTTGGTAACATTACAGCTAATGGCACTTAGCAATAGAAGTGTATCAAGTGTTAACCCTTTTTATGGGGTCTTTTGCATTTGCACTTTCTTTCTTTTCTTTTTCTGGCATTTCTTGCTTCATTCATTTAGTTTCTTTTATTTATAGAAAGACAAAACAAGATTTAGTGTAGAGAATTACTGTACATAAGTATCAAAGACTCTTTTGATGTGTGAAACTATTATTGTGTTAAATATAAATTTTTGGGTTAACATAACTTTTGGTCACTATAGTTTGATCTCATTTTGATTTTAGTCCATGAAGTTTCAAAAGGGAGGTTTTGGTCCCTTAAATTTGCTCAGTTAATAACATTAGTCCCTGAAGTTTGAAAAGGACCTGACGGTGTTAAGTTTTGCTGATGTGTCAACTAATACCGTTTATTTTGCTTATTTGGCATCTGACTACACTTATACTTTTAATTTTATATTTTAAATTAAAAAAAAACAATCTTCTCCTCCAAACTTCACCCCCTCCTTGCCTCCATCTCCGGCTCTGTCCTGGCCCGAAACCCCCAAGCCCCCGTCGCCACCTCTGCCTCCCCCTCAAGACCATGTAAATTTTCGTTGAAGAGAAAGGGGGAGATCCAGATCATCAAGGTTGTCTTGTTGTTTTGACATGCTTGCTCGAAAATAAAATTAAAGTCCAATGGAAGGAGGGGGAGGAGGGTGAGGGGGAGGCAAAGGTGGCGACGGGGGCTTGGGGTTTCGGGCGAGGACAGAGCCGGAGATGGAGGCAGGGAGGGGGTGAAGTTTGGAGGAGTAAGTGTAGTCAGATGCCAAATAAGCAAAATAAACGGTGTTAGTTGACACATCAGCAAAACTTAACACCGGTCCTTTTTAAACTCCAGGGACTAATATTATTAACTGAGCAAACTTAAGGGACCAAAACCTCCCTTTTGAAACTTCAGAGGACTAAAACCAAAATGAGATCAAACTATAGGGACCAAAAGTTATGTTAACCCAAAATTTTTTCTCTTATATTAAAAAAACATAAGTATGAAAGAATCGAGAAGAGGAAATTAAAATGCAGCAACATTAAATTGATGAATAATAGAAATAGAGTCTATGTTAATATATCTTTTTGCATTGATATGGTGGGCTGGGGAAGCCCAATGAAGAAACTCAATCAGCCTTTTTTGAACATTCCAGTTAAGTGCTGTGTTGGATATCTAATCTAAAATTATGAATCCAAAGGAGAGAAGCCCTAAAAACAGTAAAGATTGCATAAGTGACAAGAAACAAATTGTTGTTGCTAGGTATACTCTTGTACTCCCTCCATCCCTATATAAGGTGGAAATAATTGCATTATTGAATTAAAAAACTATTAAAAGTAGTTCAAACAATTAATATGTCTGAAATATGTTTAACTTTCCAACTTTGCCCTTATTAATAAAGAAGATGAGAGAGTGAGTATGGGAAAATAAGATAGAAGTGTATAGTTACTAAGAAAGAGAACATATGGTAGGAAAGAAAACATACAATAAATACAAAGACAAATCAAAAGTGAACCTTATATTTTTTTTATACAAAGTGAACCTTATATTTTATGACACTCATATTCATTGAAAAGTGCACATTCTAAATAGGGATGATGGGAGTATTTGTTTTCTTCCAAACACGTAATAGTTTGACAAAATGATGGCAGTTCAAATTTTCAACTTTTTAAAGAATTTCCCATTGTTTATGAAATGCTAAAAAATCGTTAATTCTTCTGGTTCATTATCGGGTAAGTGACTGGAAAAAAAAAATCATTGAAGAGAAGGATATAGGAGAGAGAAATTCTTTAACTATGTCATGAGGCTGAGAAATCAGTCCCCTGTGAATTGCAATATTCCTTTTGTACCAGAGAACATCAAACATAATAATGATACCTTTGATTAAAGTAGTTTCCTCATCTTGAGACAGACGGAACATTTTTGGCCATTGAAAAAATCAGTTATAAACAAGCGATTTGGAGGACGAATTGAGAAACACACAAACCAAACAGTCTTAGTAAGGCTACATGTAGAAAGGTATGGTTAATGGATTCATCTATTGAACAACCAAATAAGCAGTGACCTTGAATCAGTAAGTGATGAGCATTTAAAACATCCATACAAACAGGCGTTTCTGAGGAAGATAAATAGGACATCTAGTTGATTCAATTAGGAGGGAATAAGGATAAAAATGAAATGGACATGAAACAGGAGAAAGACATAAAAGAATTGATTTGTTTTGTAAAATGATCAACTATCATTGAAAGAAATGATACTCTTTTATTAAATAAAAACTAAATAAAAGATACATAATTAACCGAGGAATCAACAAGGAAATTAAACCAAGGCTTATTATTTCACTTGGAAAAAAAACAGATTATCTATCTCCTCAGTAATAATTTGACCATAAAACCCTCGTTGAACAAGAAAGAAGCAGCTTGACGTCCTGAATCACCATGTCATTTGTGGCCTTATTGGTCACAACAACTTCCGAATGTTTGTTGTAATTTGTAGATTTCAAAGTTTTGAGAAATTTATTTAGTGCCCTTCAATTAAATATTTTTTTCAAAATTAACAATGTCTAGTTGGCCGCCAAAGCTCTAGCTATCACTGATAAGGAACTTCGGCTGCCCACAACATGGATCCAAATTAAGCACACGTCCACAAATCTCCATCAAGTCATCGATTGAAAAGAGTGCGAATTTGCAATTATGAAAAGGCCCAACTGTGATATTACACAATCAAAAATACAATTATGATAACATGTCAAGGACATGTTTTTTTTCCGGGTGAAAGCCAACATCAACTTCAACTCTCATGTACATTTAAGTAAAATTTGTGGCTTATCCAGCTCAATTAATTTTACAACATCAGCATTATTATATTAGAACAAATAAGCTGACATAAATTATCCCTGAAATAAATCCCGGTGCTCTTAACCGCAGCTAAACTGACGGTGTATCTAAGTACTTTTGTCCACAGCTTTAGCCAAGGAGGTGAAGTTAAACCTAAAGAGCAACGAACATAAATGGTCAATGAAAAAGACTAATCAAAACACCAGTTACAAAACAACACCTAAGGTAAAGTGTATATTCATGAAAGTGCTTTAGTCAAAAACCCATTTCAACAGAGACTGTTGTTTACCTAATCAGTGGCTTCTTTTGTGGAACAGGTGCAGGAGCCTCACTTTCTAATGGCGCTGTCAGTTCAGCAGGCTGAGTCCAACCAAAAAAACGGGGGAAATTCAGAATTCCTCAATTTCTTACCAATACAAAAGGCAAAAGAAACTTTACAGGCAGAGTTTTCAGAGAAAGGCTCCTAGATGTAAAGGATAAGAGTAGGCAAAGACATCAGGAAATTACACCCTTTGGAGATGGATGATTTCAAAATAAGAAAAACAAGAGGTATAATCCACCTAGTTGCAGGAACAGATGCAAATTCCAAACTAAATTATCATCTGATAGCATGCTTGGTATAATCCACTTTATTAAGAAAAGCTCACGATATAATTATACTACTACATTAATACCATATTGCCAACTATTATCGATCTTTTTACTTGAAGGTTATGCCATCAAATTCTGCATTGAACATTAAGAAATAAGGGACAGGCGAAACAAAACTGCAAAGCACTCAAGCAGCCATTATGTGTGTGTATGTGTGCGCACATGCGAAGACACTGGATAGAACTAAAACAGGGACTAGCTGAAGCTGAGCAATTTCAACGGGATCATTGCTTATTTGTTTAAGACCGTTGCAACATAAGAGAAAAAAAGTTTCATATCCACTGAAGATTCCAAAATCTACAAGCCCAGAATTAAGGCAAAACAAGGAATTAACCTCAAGTTCCTCCAAGCCCCCGCCAGAGTGTAAATGGGTTGAATGAATCCCTTCCTCATTTGAAATAACTGGCTCATCTTCCACAACAGCCTTCAAGTTTAAGGAGTCCAAGTTGCTGCCATCCCCTTTCACTTGATTTCTATACTCAAGATCATCTTCAAGCTCGTCTGGTTCTTCTGGAAAGGTTTGATGTGCATTATACGGACCTGACATAATCTTCTCAATTGCCAGCTTTTCTTCTTCTTTAGAATTTGGCATATCAGAACCAGTAGTAGGTATTGAGTTAACTTGCACATGGCCTCTTCCTGATCTGTTAATCTCACTCTTCACAGAAGATATATCCTCTGGAAAATTCAAATCAGATTTCTCATTCATTTGTCCCTCATTTACATTGGCTTCTGAGTCATCACATTTAATAGAACAAGAACTGGCAGTGCTAATAATTCTATCGTCATGAAATTCTGTACTGGAAGAAGGTATAGATGCCATGGGCTTGGAACTTCTCAATTTATCATCCAACTCATCATCTGCTCGCTTTCTCTTCTTTTCATCATCTGTTCCACTTGCAACTGCTCCACTTTCATGAGATTTTTCTGGACTCTGGCCAGACACCTTCAATTCAGCACTCCGCTTACTATCCCAAGTTACTTTAGTTGGGCGGGAAGGGCGAATACCACCAGGAAATACAAAGGTAGGTAAATTCCGACGTTTCACATGAGATACACGAATCTCCATTCCAGGTTTCCATAAATTGTACACATTGACGGAGTGCTTAAATTCCTCAACAGTTAGCCTTATATCAAATTGTTCACCTTCATTAACTGGAACTCCTTGCTTACGTTGCAAGCCCATGAAGTAACTACAGTGTAAAGGTCTGGATTTGTCTGAAAAATCACCAGGATGTGGATGACACTGGAGCATGCCATATGTGTGCCTCTCAATCTATTTTTTAAGAGACAACCAAAGAAGGTTATGCATGAATCAAGAAACAAAGTTCCCTTCACACGTCAATAACAAAATTAAAATAGAAAGACATGTAAAAAAGAGGTGAAAGAGAAGAAAATGAATCCAAAGAGATGAGTGGAACCCAACCTCAAAAGCACGCTTTCAAGGGGGGCATAAGCACACACTCTAAGCATTATATCAAACATCCCCTAATACTCTGCATAGGAATTTAAAAATCTCATACAGCCCTAAAAAGGCACCATCTTGATGGCTGCACTTAGCAACTCTATACTCAGCCTTCCAACGGATCAGAATCTTCTACAAATAGCCCTCTTTGTGTAACTGCTCAAGCAGCTATAATGGCAAATGATAGAACCTAGTGATGTGAGGAACCCACCCTAAACGCAAAACTATTAAGGAGGAAGAATCACTCATATTAAGTAACACACCCAGCAATTCATATTGCTTAATGCGAGACCTAAGCCTATCACTATCAAATTAACTATATAACAAGTAATAATAAGCACACAAGTTATACAGTTCTTTCACCTTCAGTGTCAGCTGACGAAGGCGAGACTCAACCCAGCCTTTCCAGTTTCTAAGATCATCAGCATTCTCTGCACTTATGTCTATCTGTAGATAATTCTTGTAAGCTTCAAAAAAGGGATATGGCTCAAAAAGAGTATCCCAATCAGCCTTATTTGTCTCCATAGCCTACAAATCCCGGAAATATCACATTTGCCCAACTCAAATGTCACATAAAAGGTAAAAACATGGTCACTAAAAATGTAAGCCAGGGTCATTTAAAAATAGAGATTACCCACAAGCAAATTGTTTCTCCATCGATAGGAGATTAAGTACCTCCATACCAACTTCGACATAGATTGCACATTTTGGTAGAAACTAGAAATACTGAACTTCCAACTCAATGTTTATGAACAACATCCAACACATAATAGTGTGTGTGTGAATGTGTGTGTGTGTGTGTGTGTGTATAAAGGACCACACATTAACAAAAAGACATGAATAGTAATTCAGATACATCCATCCCACCTTTCTAGAACAGAATTCCTACACTAAAGTTCATCAAGTAAGAACAAAAAAAGTACTGAAAATCACAACAGTATCCTAATTGATCAAACAAAGATATTCGAATTCCACATCTAGCACAATTATGCATGGAAACATCAACTCTGGGGTTCCCATTTTACAAATTGAACTAGACTCAAACATCTCATACACTAAACGACATATTTTGAGCAAGAACTAATCAAGGTTTGGCCAAAAGGAAAATCACTTCGCTTGCCATAAGATCATACCACACAAATTTCACCTCCCCTTTGAAATTCCTCTGACAAAATGCGCAAAGTACTTGATGATACATTGTAGCTGGAGTTCATACAAGGATAAGCTGGGGTAATGATTGGCATTAGATGATATCTATCCTTGGGATATTTTCTAGGATCCCAAACTTGAAGTCCAAGAGATCCTTCTTCTATAGCACAAAGCATTACTGGATTTGGCCAACGCCACTGAGTATACACCCGGAAAAATCGAGATACTAACATATTAGGCAGAGCATTGGGAAAAAGCTGGCATATCCGTGCAACAAGCAATGCCCAATTTATGCCACCAAGAAAACCTGAAACCTGAATAAAATTAACAAAAAAACATTAGTTACATTAGAAAAAAACCAACTGAATAAATCGAATGAGTTCAAGCACAAAAGAGCAAGCAAACAAGCCATTTATGCAGCAGTGTTGCCATACATTTGAATAAACGCCTCGGCGCTTGGCCCAAAATCTCATGCATCTTAACGTTGTTCGGAAGTTCTGCACTTCACAATCAAAATTTTAATAAAAAATAAGTGACATGAAATCTATCTCTGCACCAAATCAACAGCCCCAACCTGAATATTTGGAACCAGACGCAAAATTTGATCAGTAACCCTACAACCATTAAGACTACGAACAGTTTGCTCATCTGCATTTTGCAATATTGAATCTTGTGATATATCTAAATCCTGCACCCAACAAAATCCAGCATTATTAAGCAGTAAACACAGATGAATACAACCGCCACCAAAAAATCAACTGTATTGCAGTAAGTGATAAAAAATGGGAGAAGTAAGATAGAACAGGCCATTAGGCCACTTTTGACAGCATCAGACATCTCAATTTAACTAATAAAATTACGCCTTAAAATTTTAAATGAAGTCTTTGCTGGAGTTGGCCACATCTCATCTTCAATTTCTACAATCACAATATCAAATATCAAGGAATACAATATTGGCCTCCCCTAAGACAAAGTGCAACAGAATCAGAAGGTCAAATCACATAAACACTCAGTCAAACAACTGAGGCAAAGCAAAATTGAGCAATCTTCAGAGTCTCTCACACATCAAAAGCAGCAACCACTGATGAGTCCTGATCTTAAAAAGGTTGTGAACTCCACCATAGGGGTATTTCAAAATTCAAATTGATGAATCTTCTTTTGACCCTTAATTAACTAACTGAGGACATTTTATTGACCAGCTCACTTCAGTATTAGTTCAATGTAAGTACAAAGAGGAAGATAACTACATATATCATATTGATGGAATTGATCATAGTATCTGTTTCCAAGAAGTCCAACATGTTCCTTCAACTGAGTTACCTAATAATTTTTGAGTCCTCGTTGAGGTTATTCCCCATTTGATTAGGCCAAAAGAAATCGAGACAGTGACATTTAGATCCATTACAAAAACAGCCACACACATACACATGCATCTAAACATGAGGTTACCAACATCGGCCAAATGAAGGATTAACTTTCATGATGAGTTAGAAGAGAATTATTTTCTGATGCCTAGTATATTCCCTTCCCTAATACCATTACCAAGTGGGGACTAGAATTGGGTTGGCCTTTTTTTATATATTTAGGTTAAAATGTTATATTGTAAGTGTCAGATCTAAGAAGATCGGTTTAGTCCACTACTAGGGAAAATAAGGACTGGAACTTGACAAATAACTAGAATTGAGCATAAAATATAATCATATTTTAGATTGGACACTTACTTCTGGAACAACCCACAAAGATAACTTTGCATAAAGGAGATCTATTGAAACACCATTGAACTTGAATCTCATCACTGGAACATGTGCATCAGGCACAGGGTGCAATTCTGTTACTTCTGGCATCTCAGATAGCATATTGTGTAACTCACCAAAAAATCTTCCTATGGACAAAATAAAAAAAAAAAAATCAATTGACAGGGGATATGAACACAAATTTAAAGCATTACTATAACATGCCCAGCTCAAACCTCTCTGCTTGCATGTCTAGGTCCCACACAAAGAGTGTCTATATCTGCTCCAGGGCCATGCACCTACAAAGTATGGAAGGGGAAAACTGAGAAAGAAAAGTGATACAAACCTATTTAAGGTAATTTGTACCGAGAGTTTTTAGCTATTCATCTTTGTTAGGGGTTCAAGCATAAAAGTTTCCGCATTAGTTTATTGGGATGTAAGTATGTGAAAGAGATTATAGTTTATTAGACAGACCTTTTGCCAATGCAAACTTTCAAAATAAATCCTTCCTAAGAATCAAATTCTCAAGAGTAGTAAGCAATCATTTCAACAAAAAATTATCAAACTTAAAGAGAAAAATGACATGTACTTTTAACAAATTATCATGTCAATTTTCTGCACAAGATTTTTCTGTTTCAAACTTAGAATATCATGTGGCATTCTATAAGATATAAATACAAGTAAGGTGACGTTTGGCTATTTCTCCATGACCGCACCCCTGCCTTTTAGCCAAGCAATCCCATCAAGCATCCAAGGAGATAACAGCCACACAAGAAATAGACATATGAGTGCCGGAAGAATAATTATGAAACAGCTTCATACCCCTAAACGGTAGGAGCCAAAAGTAAATATTTTGGCATTTGCTTCTTGCACCATTTGTTCATTGAGTCCCTTTGCACGGCAAATGGCCTTCACCCAAATCTTCACAACCTAATTCATCATAAAAAAACACAACTTGAATAAACAAAATGCATAAGAAGCTCCACCACACCCCCAAGATTAATAAAGGGTCAATTCAATTCTAGTGTCCACTTGGTAAGGGTGCTGGGGAAAGGAATATACTAGGCAACCTACCCCTGCTTATTGCAAAGTGGCTGATTCGAACTCGCGACCTCAGACCTCACGGCAAGCGAGCTGCCAAGTCGGCCCTTCTACCTCCAAGATTAAATCTTTAACTAAATTGAGTTTTATTTTTTTTAACTAAATTCATTCACATAACTAAAAATGATGCTAAGAAAAACTAATTCAACCTGGTCCAGCCTGCCAAGCACTTCTTCCCTGCTCACAGCATCCTCCTGACTCTCATACAATCCAGCGTCTCGCAAAAACTGAAACCCCACAATCCATCCAAATTATTAATTACAAAACTTCTTACAAAGTGTCTAACATCACTAAGAGCATAAAGAATGAAGAAAACCTTCTCAAGTTCACGGGTCTTGACTACATCATAATCAGATGGCCCACCCAATGAAATAGGCTCAGTAATGCCATATCTCGTCTGGGCATTACTGCGATTGTTCACTACTGAACTCCCCATGAATAAAAAGATAAACTTTCTTTCTTTCTTTCTTTTGTTTATTATTCTATATCTTTTGCATCAATAAAAGGGAATTAAAACTAAAATGTAATAGATGTCATATCACAGTCTTTTCTCCCCAAAAACATTAATCAATGAAACAAGATGAAAAAAAAGAGGAATACACAGTATAACAATATGAGATGATGTTTGATTATACAGTATTATATGCAAGGGTATGAACCTTGAGCATAAAATAAAGAGAGAATAAAATTACAAAGCAATCATCAATTGGGAATCAGTTTCTTCCAAACATGAAAAGAAAAAATACAAAGGGAATTTGGAGGATTTGAATTCGGATGAAACCGAAACCCTAGAAAACTATAGAAGCACCAAAAAGAGGAGGCGATTGATGAATAATGTGTTGAGAATGTTGGCGTGCAATGATATATTGTTGAGGTGAAGCTTATGAGTGACGGCGAGAACCTGAAATCTGCAGAAAACAAGTGACGAGAGAGAGAGAGAGAGAGAGAGTTTGCAGAGATGATGGGAAGAGAACTGTTGTTGTGTTATTTATCAAAAAAAAAAAGAGAACTGTTGTTGTGTTTGTTTGTGGAAACGCTGGTGTAATATTCACCAACCATAAATTTATTTATAAATGGGTTCTAGGAATAAGAAAATAAAAAGGGAAAATTAAATTGTAGTCTCATAAACTCTGCAAGTCAAAGTAGGGTCCCTAGGCCTTACTTTAATATATTTCAAATACAAAAATATAAAAAGATCAGATTGCCCCTCCATGTGAAGAGGTCATGGACAGGGAATGACGAGGTTATGCGCACATATAACAAGATAATGAGCAACTCTAACAAGGTCATGACCCACCCCGTGACAAGTTAATGGGAAAGCATTGACGAGGTCATGGGGTCATGCGCACGTATAACAAGTTTATGGGTAGGGAAAAAGGGGCAATCTGGTCTTTTGTATTTGAAGTATATTAAGTAAGGTCTCTATGGACCATACTTTAATATGTGGAGTTTATGGGGCTTTTCTACTATTAAGTCTCTTATGAGTGAGTACAAATTAATTTCCCTTTTTTGTTAAATACCATATTTTTAACTGAGAAGATTGACAATGTAGCAAGGTTGTTGATTATTCATGATATTTATATGTTTTATACCACTAATAATGCTAAATTAATATGTCAAATGGTTATATATGATGGAAATTAGAAGTCATTTCTAGATGTCATTTTGAGTTGAGTATAAGCTTAGTTGCATTTTCATGATAATTTGAGCATATTAGGTAATTAACTAATGCATTTATAGTTTATGGAATTGATATACTTCACATACTCCCTCCGTTCCTAAATATAAGATCACTTTGGCTAATTTGGAGAGATTAAGGAAGGTTTTCCAATGAATTGGGATTACATGATCTTCCCAAAATACCCCTCACTTAAATTTAAAAGACAAATAGGGATTTGAGGGAGAAGTGAGGGAGCTAAGAGGTATAGGGGTAATTTGGACCAAAATTGAGACAAAATAGAAAGTGATCTTATATTTAGGAACTTATCCACTTCCCCAAAGTGATCTTATATTTAGGAACGGAGGGAGTATTTCATAATTTCCTATTTTAGATGCAAAGAAGGAGGATAAGAACACAAGATAGAGGGACATTTTTGGAAAGTCCTATTTCAATTAGATATTCTCCAATTATTTTCTAATCGTCATAAATGACTTCCCCAAGCAATCCTAGCACTAAAAGGAGTGAGAAACATGTTAGTCACTACCTCACTCATTCTTTCCTATTATGAGAGTGATTCCTTTAATTTTAGGAAGTTTTTGTGCCCAAACTTTTTCCATATGTTTTGGACATTTAATTTTGGAAATCTTTTGTAAACTAGGATTATTTTGAGGTATTTTTTCAGCTACATAAGAATAGCACGAAAATCCTATATATTAGTTTGGACACTTAATAATGGTAATTCTTGATCTCAAACATGATTTATGATCATTCTATATTTAAGGATGGTCTTGCACCAATTAGACCCTTCTAACATTCTCCAACCAACCACTACACTACACCCAAACTTTCAATTCTCTTCGCCCTTCTTTCATTTTTCATCCACCACCAAATTCCTTCATGCCTAGCACGAATTTTATCCTTTCCTTCATTATCCATCATCACTTTCAACTTTTAACTATCAATTATATGACATCCACGTCCATTGATCGTGTGTTCGTGTTTTGTTCAATGAGTGGTTAAACCATTGGTGGGGAATTCGATGGATGAAGGCAACTGAAGTTTCTAGTTCTTCAAGGGTGAGTTACTTAGTTTCAATTGTCCAATTCATATGTATCTCAATTAATAATGTTGTATGTGTGTGTATTAGAACAATTTGGCACTATTGGTTTTGTTGGTCAATCATGTAACTTAGAGATTTTTATTATGTGTTTAAACCTTTGGTATTGTTTTCATGAGTTTATGTTATAAATGTTCTTCATTCTAAATCTCATTTGAATTTCTAGTATATGCCAATTATATTTGCGATTATATATGTAGTTGGACACTAAGTTTAGGGAGTTTTCCTAACTAGAGTATCTATGCATATTTGTCTTGATTCGATACTACCAAGTTGATTCTTAATGATTGTCATGTTAATTAATTGAATAAGCTAATTAGTTGCTTTGGTAAGTAGACTATATGCGATTGTTCTAGGTTTCTTATTAGAACTTGGTAAGTAGACTAGATGCAATAATTTTAAGTTTCTTATTAGAACTTGATTAATTTTTTTATCTCATATAGTTCATATCTTATCTTTACTCACTTTCTTATAAATCAAAAATACATAGTAGTTTAACTTAGTAACCTAGGTAATCTTAAAAGCTCTATCTTTATTGCTTTCTTGCATTCACATAGTTAATTTATGTAGTTAGTTAAAGACTCCGTAGAGAGACGAAAAGACTAAGAGTCAAATTAGTAGTCAAACTCGTGAGTTTAAGTAAACTCGTGAAAAGAATATAAACTCGGATCGTAGACTCGATTGTAAAAACTCGCACGAGTTTACGCTTATTAATAGACATGTATTTCTTGTATATGCTTAAATAAAAGTATAAAAATGATACTACCTCCGGTCCTAAATATAGGACCTAGATGACTTTTTTTTGGAGAGGTTAAGGTTGCAAAATAGTGTATTAAATCATGACATATTTGATATACTTTTAGATTATCCATTAGTTTATAAGTAAAATAAACTAGTTTAAGTTTAAGGGAAAAAATTAGGTAAATCAATTTATAATGAACTTATTTGCATTTTTTAAGGATTTTTCAAAAAAATCAATTAAGTCTTATATTTAGGACCGGAGGGAGTAATAATTTCACTTGAATATAGTTTAAATATTAATATTAGATTTAAATATATCAATATTCATATAAATCAACCTCAATAGAAAAATTTCAATGAAATTTATAGATAAATTCATTGAACTTGGTCAACTAAAAATGATTAAAATGAGTTTAGTAGCAAGTTAACACAATTTTCTATAAGGTAGAAACGTAAAAACGATGATTCACAATGTAAACACTTAAGTTTCTACCGATTTTTCAACCACTGAAATGTTTTAGTTAGGTAGTGCCGTCAAAACGGTAAAATCGGAGTGTTAACTCGTGAGTTTAACAACAATGTAATGTAGCAATTCTCTTTGATGCTCTCATGAAGGTTTTTCTTTTAAGCAATGTTACCCTAAAAGTTTTAAAATTAGAGTAATATTGCCTGAATTTTAACACTTTAAACAATGCACAATTAGTTTACCTATTTTGTTTAATTGGCATTTCACCTCATCATTTTTTTTGAACTGGAGCATGTTACCTCATCTACTGTTGCAAATACTTAACCCATAAAAAAAACAACTCTGGTTCTAGTTATAAAAGTCACTTGACTTTTTTGGAAGATTAACGATGTCAGTTAGCAGGGCTTGCTTGGTTGAGGGATTTGGAGGAGAGGGAGAGAAAGGAAAATATTTGTAAGATTAATTTTTAAATATTAAAGAATAGAGACTACAACTGGGTTGAGTCTTTTTTCTATACATGCATCCAATTATGGCTTGCATGAGTGTTTATCTATATTTTTCACTTCCCCTTGTATTAGTAAAACTAAAAATGGATCTATTTTAATAAAATGGGATTTATATGATACTCCCTCCGTTCCTAAATATAAGAGCACTTTGATTTTTGGAGAATCCTAAGAAAGCAAAATATGGTAATTAAAAATGGGCGAAGGGGCAAAAATAGCCACTGTAATTCTCCAAATGGACAACTTTGGCACCCGTAATTTCGATGGTGCAAAACCGTACATTATAAACCAAAATGGAACAAATTTAGCACTCTTAAACAGAGGTGTTAAGTTTGACCGTTAGTTGATTGGGAATGGTGAGTTGGCATGATGACGTGGCGAAATGGCAAAAAAATAAACATACACATGTCATAATGGGGTTCACCCTAATACATATGTTAACTAAAAAAAATAAGGGAAATTAATTTGAAGTCCCCCCACAAGGGACTTAATACTAGAAAAGTCCCAAAAGTTGAAAAAATTAATGTAGGGTCAAGGGACCTCACTTTAATATATTGAAAAGTGAAAAGACAGTTTTGCCCCTAGCCTTAATAAAAAAAATACCCACCCACCCCTTTCTCTCTCCTCTTCCTCTCCCTTCTTCACCGACCCGGCGACCCCCCACCCCCCCTCCCCCACGCTGCCCCCCCTCCCCCTCCACACCCACGCTGCCCCCCTCCCCCTCCACACCCACGTCTTTTCCTAGGACTATACGGCCGGCGTCAAGGGAGATGTTGAGAGTTTGGAGAACGAATTGAGGAGAGGGAGTGATGTGAGAGAAGGCGAGGTGGAGACGTTGAGTTACGGAGAGAGGGTCGGAGTTGGGATCCTCTTGAAGCTTGTTGGAGATGGATTGGGCAGTGGGGTCTGCTTCTGCGTGTTGTGAGAGAGCAGAGAAAGATCTAGAGAGAAAGAGAGAAGGTGCAGTGAAAAGAGAAAGAGTGGAGGATTGGGAACGGTGGAGGTTGGCGGCGGCCGGAGATGGAATTGGAGAAGAAGAAGTTGGACGGAGAAAAGACGACGAAGAAGAAGAGAAGGAGCGTAGCCACAGCCTGCAAAGTTGCAGAGATAGAGATAGAGATTGAGGGTGGGGGATGACGTGGGTGTGGAGGGGTGGTAGCAGTGGAGGGGGAGAAGGAGGAGGAGAGGCCGGTGGGCCCCATTATGTATTAAGGTGGGCCCCATTTTTAGTTAACATATGTATTAGGGTGGGCCCCATTATGACATGTTCATGTTTATTTTTTTGCCATGTCATATGCAATGTGGCACATAATTCCTTATTTCGCCACGTCATCATGCCAAATCACCATTCCCAGTCAACTAACGGTCAAATTTAACACCGCTGTTTAAGAGTGCTAAATTTGTTCCATTTTGGTTTATAATGTACGGTTTTGTACCATCTAAATTACGGGTGCCAAAGTTGTCCATTTGGAGAATTACGGTGGCTATTTTTGCCCCTTCGCCCATTAAAAATTGATGTTCCCAAATTTTTTCACTAAACTAGTTTATTTGACTTATGAACTTACATATGATCTAATAATATTTAAAATATGTTATGATTAAATTATCCATTTTGCTTTCTTAGGATTCTCCAAAAAGTCAAAGTACTCTTATATTTAGGAACGGAGGGAGTACTCCATTTGGTCCTAAATATAAGATCAATTTCCCTGATTTGATTAGATTAAGAATGATAGTTAAGTTACTTATTAACATGTGATATTACCAATATACCCTAGCTATATACTTTTAATCTCACTCTCCATCTCTTACTTGTTTATTATAGACAAATATTATTAGAATTTATTTGTGAAAAGTTGGAAAAATTAGAAAGTTTTTTATATTTAAGAATAATTTGAAATTTGAAAATAATATCATATTTAGGAATTGAAGCTAATATTATATACCACTCATTCATATTTGTGATTTCAACATAACAATAATAATAAAATACTAAAAAGATTATGAAAACAGCTAAAACATTTATTCCTGTAGGAGTAAACTTTATTGCTCCTCATAAAAGTAAAAGTAAATGTTGCTTGTTTTCCGATTAAAAAAATAAACCTTGGTCTCAATTCCTTCGAGTTTCATTTACACTGAAAATGGCACCTTAACCCATGGATTGTTGATTGAGCTGGTAAGCGGGCTACAACCCCGCAAGGATGAGAACGCGTGTTCAAATCTATGAGGGAAGCGCTCTCATTTTGAGAGAGGACATCCTTGTCTATGTGAATAACACTCCTACCCCTCGAGTCCGGATTAGTCGGTTGCCAATAGGCGCCGGATTACCGGGCAGCGTTTAACCAAAAAGAAAAAAGGAAAGGGCAACTTAACAAGTTGAACATGCTAACAAATATACTGGACAAATACAACTTCCAATAGAAAAATTCAGCCTGTGATGTGACACAATTATATGAATACAGGGCTAAACTACTTGGCCATTAAGAAGTAAATCTATGAGGGAAAAAATTGAGCATTATACTACCGCACATGGACTTAAAGTACAACCTGAAACAGTTTCAGATAGGCGCCAATCATTAGGAGTGAAATAAAAACCGAAACCTTGTTTCCAGGAAGCTATACGATTTCCAATGGAAACTATTACAGGACCCTGGACGAGGAAGCATGGAGAAAATTCTCAATATCATCGTCAGTGTCAACTTGTGGTCTGGATTAAGATTAACAGCTCCATAATTGTCCGCTGGACACAAATTACGCGGGTGTTTCCCCTTCTTCTCTCTTGAACAAGTCCTGCATGCAAAAACACAGTTAAATTATGCAACATCTTTTATGTGTTTTCAAGCAGTACAATAAAGATTGAAATAAAGATGAATTACTATGTCAAAAGCAAGCAGATTATTGCAGGCTTGCAAATGATAAAAGCATATTCTAGCATCAAATATCTGATCCATCTAATCATAACACACATCTAATATGAATATTTTGCCATGTCACTGTGCCCATTTTCTCTACCTTAGCATACATGTAGTTTTCAAGAAAAGGATTCAACGTTAACTCCTACGAATATGAATGCTAATTTTACTAAATATCAGTGTAACCCATTTTCCACAAAAAAAATATATCAATTTTGATGCGTTGTATGAATAAATCTTGCTTGATTATTGCGGTACATACTCTTTCTCAATATCAGTATATATTAGAGTATCCTTTTGTTTTGGCCGAAAGTATATATTAGAGTATCTAGTATGAACATGAATGCTATATAATGATATAACTAAAGTCTAAACAAATATCATATATTTCTTTCAGCACAAAGCCACCCATGTCATAGCAGTTGAGTAACTCTGACTGAGTGCCCATACTGAATCACCGATATGATACCTGGTAACAAAACTACGCAAGTGTACATACAAGTTACAACTCACCCAAACCCTTTACCTAATTATGCATGACTAGAAGACTGCAAATTATAAAAAGATTTACCAATTTAGTGGTTACAATTGTTGAATGCTGCCTAGCCTTCTTCTCACGATTGCATTCACCACACCAGGATGAAAAATCCTTTTGATACATTTTCATCTCTCTGAAGACAGAACTGCAAAGAAATGATACAATGCATTTCTTTAAGTTGTCTCAATTATAGGAACCGAAAAACTACAAAGAAATAATACAATGTATTTCTTCAGGTTAACTCTATCATAGGAAAAACCAGAGACTAATACAGAGTTAAAGGAATTTATTCTCCGAAGAAAAATATTATATCCAGATGAGGGGAAATGGCATCCCAGCTGGATCCTGCAATTACACAACAGACTTCAGACTTTTGCCTTTTTGACTAAAACAAACTACAACTTTAGGGATTTTCTTCAACGTATAAGGAGTCAATAAGGATTATAAATAAAGAACATAATTGAGTTTTGTTTTATTTATATCCTTTTAATTTTAGAACAATCTACATAAACACGTCAGAAAGCCATGACTTAAGATCAGAGTTCAAAATAAGAAAATGAAGAGTGAAGCACATGACTTAAGATCAGAGTTTGAAGAACAGAGAACTAGTAATAGGGAGCAAAATCAAAAGCACCTTCTGCACCATAAAAGAAGGTTGACCCGATGACCAGATGTAGTAGCCCTAGCACCATGGCGATGACGACCACGATGAAGCACAGCTCGTCCAGGGATATGAGAATAGTCAAATATCTCCTGCTTAAATGACTGCATCAAAAAAGTGTGCAACAATATTCGAAGTATAACAACTAAAACGCGATGGTCTGAAAATATCCTTGGCACTTATAAATTACAGCCCTCTGTGATTCCATTGGATCATCTAACTAGAAACCCCAAAACAAATAACTGCATAATCTATCGTCATTGTCAAAGCGAAGATAATCTGTTCATGATAAAATCAAAGACGGTCAAAACACATATAACGACCAATGTTTCACTATTTCCTTTCATTTTAACATTATTTGCAAAAAATATGCAACTAGAGGAGACTTCCCAGATCAAAAATTATTTGTAAAGTTCTCTGAACAATAACATTCAAATTTCTTCTTGAAGTCAATTCAATGATTGCTGAAGACAAGAAAAAACATTAAATCAGTTATGACAATTCAGGCTGCTGCTGCAAGTCAAAAAATGTCTAAGGTAACTTAGATTCTCATCATGATCAATTTTTGAAGATAGTCCGTTATAAAAGAGTAGAACTATGTATGTGTATTCCCAAAAGCCAAAAGTGATAAATAAAATATGTGAAGCATTTTATCCTCTCAATGTCAATATATGGTTATGTTATTTCATCTCTATGACTTAACATACCTCTGACTGACTCCCTGTATTTACATGCCTATCACATCGCGTTCCCCGAAAAAATAATTCCCCTCCAGAAAATTCCTTACCCAAGCAAACGTTCAAGCTTACTTCTGAGTCATCCACATGAAATCCTACAAATGTAAGATTGTATCTATTTAGAATTCATTGCTTCATACATAGTAAACTGGATGGACAAGTTCTGATTCCGGAGTTACAGAACCATATATCACTAAAAGATGTGCTAAACCTAAATTAGTTATGCATGCTTTGGAGCATATAAAAAAATCCCACACATAAACAAAAGAAGGATTCAAGAACTGTGATTGCCAACTAGCACCTTAGCAGTAATAACAAAAGGTTATTGCAGGGTTTACATATCAAGTTCCTATCCTTCTTTGGTATACATGTTCTGTAAAATTGAATTTAACCTGTAAATTGGTCAAATAATTTTTTTCTTCTTAGATAAGATAGCCTTGCAAATATAAGAAATATAGAGATGGTAAAATTGGGGCACTCATGAATGGGAAAAGCTTAACGGCGCCATTTTATGTCACATACTATGACAATGTAATAAGAACATGACAAAAAGCATGTCCATGATAGCTAATAATAATATTATTAACACGGGCCATAGGAAGCTGTACTATCATTTGTCAATAATAGCTAATATTACCAATATTCAATGCATCCATAATGCTCAGCAACACCAGTTTCCATTTTTTAAGAATCAATGTAAAAAGAAATATATCAAGCAGATGACATACCTAAGTCGACATCTCTATCTTTACCATATTCAACAACAAACCCATGATGAGAATCTAGGGTTGATCCACCAACTTCCCCAAAGAAGACTGCATGATGATCAAATTAATTAATTGAGCATGCATAAAGAATTAGCAACTAAATTAATAGGAGATGGTAGTCTTCTGGCAAATAAACACAAAATCAAGAAAATCACAATGAACAGACAAGCATAAATCAAACAAACTTCTTTTACCTTTAGATACTGGGCGGATAAAGCCTTCCACAAGCTTGTCAAGCATTGCTTCAAGGCCAAAGTCATCAAGTACAGCGCCATATTTATTCATTGTGTTGGGACGCATGATTCGAAAATTTTTTTCATTCACCCACTTCTCAAAATTTTCAATCTAAAAGGACAAAAAGAATAAAAAAATATCGAACAAACCTACGCATAGTTATGCACAAGCAAATTCAACATTAAAAGAATGAGACTGCTTATATTGCTACCAAATGATAGTCAAAATGATTAAGTACCTCAGATAACAATAACTCACAGAAGTGAGGCTGGAGCATTTCAAATGTGAAAATGCCTGGAATAGGTTCAGACATTATACTTCTAAAGCTTTCCTCTGTATTATCATTTATTGCTTTCAGAAATGCTGGGACAAAGAATGTCGTAGGATTCAAAGTGTACAACTCTCTGTGTAAAGGCTGCACAAATGTCATAGAAAACTAGTAACTATTGATTAATGATAACAACAAAATACACATGAAGCATGGGTAAGATTAGATAATGATTTGCATATTTTCTTCCCATTCTCTCCCCTAGATCATTCCTTTCTTGTATATGCTTATTACAAATCTCATCTTTTCTTCTATGACCACAAATCTATCTTATCATCTTCTTCCTTGCTAACCAACTTTACGTTCTAATCATCATTCACTACCATATAGCATTGCCATATACAAGCAAATACGTGTATCCAAACAAATGAAAATGTAATTTCAAGATTAGAATGCTATTAGTATCAAGTGACATACCTGATAATTTGATATTATCTTTTGCTTGTAATCTCTATGCTTTCGAGCCTGAACTTACATGAAAAATCGTAGAGATATTCAAGTGAGTATGATAACCACAAAAAAGTACAACCTGTTTACATTATAAAATTAAATATTAACGTCAAGTGTGAGTACGATGAACAAAAAAAAATATTTTTAACTCATAGAAAATTGGCAAACTTCCAAGAGTCATTCTTATCTTCCAATTTCCAAGCATGAAGAAAACCTAGTATAGCATTACATATAGGATTGATTCTATTATTTAGAATTTTCATGTTAAGCATAATCTGCCTGCTCTTTCTTCCCTATTGTTCCACCCTTAACTTTTTACTACTTTAGTCTCCGTTTTTTTATACATCCAGGACAGCTACAAATTTAAGTTCATGCTCTGCTTTGAAATGCTCAACTGCTTGAAAGCCATATATCATCCTCAAAACACAAATATTTAGTCAACTTCCTTTCATACCTTAAGCTATTATTGACATTCAAATTCAAAATATTCAAAAGAGATTACACCTAAATTGACCGCTACTCTGAGGCCAAAAAGTTCTATTACTCACCACAGATAAACGACAAGTAACGCTTGACTTGGACTTTAACTACATAATCACTATACAGTTCCAAACCAGACATCAGCTCTATCACATCACATTTCACTAGAAAAGATTGAATATTCCATCCAAGATCAAATTCCACTCACTAGTTAAAATTAACGTTTGTTTCAAGAAACCTAATCAGCTAAATGACACACTCCATTTCCTTTTTCTAAATCTTTCTCCACTAAACAAGCACTCCACTCTAACCATTCACTACTTAAAAAAAAAACACAAATTATGACTACCAACACACCTCCAAAATAAAAAAAAAACAAAAAATCTCTTCAACACCACAAAAAAATGTGAACAATTTTAAAAACTTTACATATCAAACGATAACAGAAGAAACTTTACACTCATAAAACATACCCTATTCTGCTCTCCAGGTGGGAAATACTTAAGCAAAATGTGGCGCATGAAATTAAGCTTATCTTCCCTAGGCACATTGAGCAAACTGGGAGGCATATACCTCTCAAGCGACCTAAAAATGGAAGGACTGAAATCCAAACGTAAGCCCTCGTAAACATCTGGCTTGTGATCCTTGTTAGGGTTCAGCCTCAGCCTCTGGCTCGACGACATAATCGTCGCTTGTCTAACGGAGGCCTCGTTTGTCCTCATTACTCCGTTCGCAGCCGCCGGCGACGCCGCGTCACGGCGGTCGGTGGTTCCTCCGCCGTTGAGCGACATTTTCCGATTTGTGAGGGAATTTGGCAATTGAGTGGTTAATTGTTGATCATGGTGATGATGAAGGTTGGTGATTTGGCGGGTGAATTTGGTTTCGGTTATGGTGGAGTTTTTTAGGGTTTTGGGGGTGAAGATGGTTGTTGTTCTGTTTTTTTGGCCCTGGCGGATAGTTATATGAGTTTGCAGTCCACGCGGTTTCACTGAGCGTGATGATACGCGCCCACAAGGCAATGGATGATAATAACCAAGGCATAAAAACCCGGACCGGTCATCAAACCGGTCGAGCGAGTGGGTTAAGGGTCAATGGTTCGATCAGGGGTCAACCCGTGGTTGGACCGTTATTAATTAAATAATTATAAATAAAATGAAATCTACAAGATAATTATATTTAATCACAAATATATGTCATTAATAAAAGATACTAATATTTAAAAATGGTGTTAGATAAAAATTATAATACATATAAAGCATTAATGGAGTGGAAGTGATTTCTCAATCCTAGTAAGTGCTTTCAATTAGATAAGATGATTGGTTATTTATTTGTAAATAGTACAATTCTATCAAATTAGTAACAAATATTTGATAAAAAAAATTAGTAAAGGTGATGATAAGAACATTGAAGGGTAATGTTTTTATTTTTAAAAAAAAATATATCAAAGGCCCAAGCCCATTATCCAAAACCCTAGCCACTTATTACTTCTATTAGCTTGCCTTTTCAATTTTGATAGCACCAGCCACCATTCACAGAAAAACAGCCACCGTCACTTATTCACTCATGTCGGACTCCATCCTTATTTTTTTTATTTGCTAACTTTTGCATTCATCTTCCAAGTTTCAACAAACCTATCAACCTCCATCTATCATTTTCTTCCTCTTCTAATCTCATTTCAGTTCATCTTCCCGTCGCGGCCAACGTTCGTCCGCCGAGCGAGAAAGAGAAAAGGGATCTGATCTGCCTGCAAAAAGTAAGACGGGTCCCGATTCCGGGCACTGGTTCCCGGTTCGTCCGGCAAGGTTCAACCGGAATATCTCGGTTGGACCCTCTGGCCGGGTTAGCTGTCCTCCGGACCGTCTTTGCTGTCGGGTGGCGGTTTTTCTGGTTCGCCCGGCCGGTCCGGTCCGGGTTTTAATGCCTTGATAATAACACTATAACAGGAAGACGATGGGTGTAGTTAGCTATGGAAATAGCCTATGCCGACCTATTTAGGTTCTATGACCTGACCTACTAAAAGCCTAGACTATTTTGTATTCTAATAGGTCAGGCTCAGTCATAAGCTTTTATAGCCTATTTGTTTAATAGGTCAGACCATGGTTAAAAAAATAAGCCAATAAAGCCTACCAGACTGGCCTATTAAATATAAATCTAGGGCTAATATTTATTGAACTAGTATTATTAAACTCAATTCTATAAAAAAAGATTGACCAAGTCCAAACAGTTACCACACGTCAACATCAATTCAAACCTAGCCGCCCCTCACTCCTTCCCACTTAATTTGTGGCATATTAGGTCTATCAGCTTATGGCCTATTGGCCTAAATAAATTATCAGGTCTCTTAATAAGCTTATAAACAGGTCAGACTTCTTAATAGGTCAGGCTCAGACCTGAAAATGAGGCCTATGATAGGTCACACGCTAGACTCAAGCTTGTTTACTACATCACACGTCTGGCCTATTAAGGTAGTGGCCTAGGCTTGTAAGACTCGATTAGTGATTTGAGCGTTGGCACATCTTGCGAACAGCTCTCCGTATGATTCAGTCAACTACTCTGACTGCTGGATGACCGTGTAAGCTCATCTGCGAATATTTTGGTCAATGATATGACTGTTTGATGATCTTGCAACTGCTCCGAGAGCGTGGTCTGCTCCAGGAGCGTGATATCGGTATTCTGTGGGCTGTTGGTCTCTGGGATGAATATTGGGCTCATGTTGGGATTCACAAGACTTCTTTTGAGGTTAGAGTTTTTGGACTTTTTTGTTTGAAAATTTGGGGCTCACACTGAAGCCTTATTTTGTTGCTCAATAGTGAATTCTCCAATCATTATCTTTTTGACTTTTTCATCTTAACTCCATTACCTATATCATTTCAATGTATATAGTACTTTTACCACACATGGTTAGGAATGAACAAATAAAATCGAAAATCGAACCAAACTGAATCAAATTCGATTATTTCAGTTCGATTATTTCGATTTTTGGTTCTTATTCGGTTTTTTTGGTTCGATCATTTAGAAAAACATGTCAATTAACCGAATCAATAAAAAAATAATAAAAATAAATATTATTTTATCATATTTTTCTTTAAATTATTAAAATTTTAAGTTTGAATCTTTAGCTTTTATGTTTCTTCTTTTAACTTAAAAATGATATGCAATATTTTTTTATAAAAAATGATATGCAATATATCAACATAAAATATTGAGTTTTATATATTAAAAATGAAAAAAAAATCAAATTTATTATAAAGTAAAAAAATTTCTGTTTTATCGATTAAAACCAAAACCGAATCGAAGTATTTTGTTTAATTCGTGGCGGTTACCAGAATAATTCGGTTACAGTTCGGTTTTCACAATATATACACTTCGGTTTTCGGTTGTTTCGGTTTTTACCGAATAACCGAACTGAAAACAGAATGCTCACCCCTATACACGGTGTATTGACCAAGACATTTACTCATTGAAAACATACGAATTAAGAACACCACAAAAGAGGAACTATTTCTAAGCTTATTATAACCTTAGAACAGACAACCTTCTTGGGACAATCAATAGAACATATAAAAGTCGTATTAGCCGGCGGCTTATGTAGGTAGTTCAGTTTGAGTGTTCGGCTTTTTTTTTCCATGGGATTTACGTGTTTTTTTTAACTATGTTTTGGGGGATAGTGGGTCGGCTCCAATATTGTTATATATAATACGGCTTTCATTCTAATATCCTGTTCATAAGCCGGTTATGCTGATATATGTAACATTATGTTACTAATTCCCTAATTAATCAATAATATCTATTTCAATTCATTAATCTCTTTACTAACTATGATAGAAAAAGGAATATCCATAATCATAAAAAAGAGTTTCCTAATCATTTTATACATTATCCATGATAGAAAAGAATTGCCTAATACAATATGAACCCTATCATGGATAATTAGCAGCTAACCATGTTAGAAAAGGTTCACCTAACATGGTTAGAAAAAGAAGCAACCTAATATTAATTATCTAACTATGATAGAAATGACTTTTCATATTATTATAACCCTATCATAGCTAGAAAAGTATTTTCCTGATAATACAATTCATAATGCGGAAACGAATGCAGGCCTATGCAAATTGACAATATACAATTCCAATTAAACTATACAACTCTACTACCTAATTCTCTTTCCTGATGCTTGCACCTGTGCATGAATACCTGCAAAAATGTAAGTAATCGTGGGATGAGACAATTTGTCCCAGTAATCACCGCTTAACTCACTATAACAGTGAGATGTGCGGTAGCGAGGGCGTCTAAAGGGTACCACAATTTTAAAATCAGTAATACATATATATAATTCAAACCTTCCCATGTATCACTTCAGTTTCTCTGACATTTCCAAACCAAAGCACTTCTCTACCTCCAATACAACCATATCACCCTACAACTCTCACACTCACCTATAGATACATCGTGTCATCACGGAGGCATTCATTCCAGCATCCAGCTTCACTATATGATTTGACACTGTGCCCCTCTCTACGATGAGGGGGCAAATTTCCCTCTCTGGCAATCTCCAGAGAGAGAACCTCAATTCTGTTTCCAATGCAGAACGGGAACGGTTGGACTCTTCAATGCCAAACAACCGTAGGTCACTTTCTCTCAATAAGTCGACCTATGATCCCCGGTCTAACCAATCCGAAAAGGATCATCAGTACAAATAACTGTCGATTGGCCAATCGACAGTTATCATCGCGCGATGGTACATATATATCAGTATCATGCAAACCTCACAATATCCACCAATTTCAATCTCATTCAATATCACAATCTCAATCAACATCAATAACATGCACTCTTACTATTCCCTTCAATATCTCAATTCCAACTATGCACCTTCTTTCCTCAACCTTGCTATCAACATCCCTAACTGAATACTATCTAAACCTCTCACATCATAACCAGAACAAACACCAGCCAGGATAATATATATAATGTTTCAAATTCCTTTTGTACAAAAATAATCGTGTTTGAAAGGCACCCGATAGCCTGTTTTGTATGAAAATAACTTTTCAAAGATAATATATATGCAGAGGGTGAGAAAGGATTTTAAGAAAATCCCCGCTAACATCACCCTCATTGTTATAGCAAGGTTAAGTGTGATTACCTGTCGCCCTTTAGCACTCTAACGTTCTTCCTTACCATTTCTCGTAGATTTCCTCCAAATACTTTCTCTTAGTTCCTCCTATAATGATAGGATATAAAATGATAAATTAATATCATTTTCACTTTATAACACTTTAACGTCTCTCTCGTATTCCATATTACTACCCATTTCCCCTTTTTTTTCTTTCTTAATTCAAATACTTAAACCAATTTAAATCATAAATCACATGAATCAAATATGAACACACCATTTTGGACATCCAATTACTAACCATATCCTATACTTCACGTATTAAAACAATAACCAGCCAATAAATTCGGAATTGAAACTACTAGTATCTCAAATAATCAGTACTGTTAACCTCTCACACTTTATTTCCTTTAATTCTTTGTTCAAACATTCAACATGCTTACACAGTATAACAAACAAAATATGTTATAATTCACATATAACCTTAACTCAATCACATATATGTAAACATCATGCCAACCTAATTGATTACAACCAGAATATTCTGGTACTCATTAGTACCATTTCAAATCCCAAAATTGAAACTAAACTTATGAGTTTAGTGCTGATAGTAAAACAGAAAAATAAATAATTCCACAAACACTACCCATTTTCTCCAAAATGGACATGCAAACTTGCATTGAAATTCATTTCATCACTTACACATTTCAGCAAGGATTCAAAACAGAGAAGCCAATGAGTAAAAGAAACCCAAAGCATTGCAACTTTCATATACAACTTCATACTAACCTAAACAACTTCATTGATTTAATCAAAGAGATCAAGATGGGCCATTAAACACCCTAATTGAAACCAGCCCCCACACACATGTTATCCAATTAAATTCATAAAAGAAAAATATATCCACAGTTAATAATTCAATTCAAGTACAAAATATGAAAACAATGCAATTTTAAGAAATTATAGCTTTAGGTAAATACTTGACAAGCATATCCAACAATAGTCATAGCCCAACCCTTGTCATGCTTCAATCGCAAAACTATAAACCCTTGATAACAATGTTCACAAGCATAACATAAATCTTGTCCAAATTACACATATCAAGCTCAAATCAATTTCTATACTCTCCTAAGCATTTCAACAAACACCATGAGTGCAATGAGATTCGACAATAGTTATTAACTTCCTAATCAATAACCTCAAATTAACAAGGTACCTAAGAACACATAATCAAACAAGAAAGCAAGAAGGCAATCAGTCCACTTTCATTTAATCCACTTACATCGCAAAATAAAACGCTGCACATACATTCTCATCAAGAACAAATTGAAGAACACAAGGCAAATCAAAAATCCCAAACGATAGAAAAACATATCATACATATATAATTTCCCATACATGTCTTAATGCCATTATTATCCTTTTCTTCTACATTCAGCCATATTAAAATCACATAGCAAAAATAAGGCAACCACATATGAAACATCAAAGATCAACAAATTCAGCAAGGTTCATATGCAACAACTTATATTCATTTTCATTTCATCATTGTAAACCTCTTATCCACTTAAAAGATCAACAAACTCCTTTCCTAATGCCTAGCCAGTCCGCACACAAGTGAAAAGGGAATTAACTACAATTTACATCATATTTTAAAGTCTACAAAATTAGCATTTATACATTTTAACAATCTTCCTTCTCAATTCAAGAAGGCAACACATCTAGCAATAAAAATCAATCATGCTATGCCCTAAACCACAACTTAAACACCTCAGATAAATGAAGATGTTCCAACAGAGGAAGCAACAAAATGTCCTAAAATTCAAATAAATTCCCAACCCTTCTAATCATCAATGAAACACCAAAGTCCTTTCCCAAAATACAAGAAATAGTAGCTTAATCATCATCACAAACAAATTCTTAGATTAAAGTCCCAAACCCTAGGTTTGAAATCCCACTCAATCTCGCCGCAATGAAGGAACAACGGTGGGAAATTGAAAAAGAAAACTCACCATGACTTGACTCCAAGATGGCACGGCTAAACGAAGCCCGCCGTCGGCCGGAATCGCCGGAAAAATGTCCACTGCCATAGGTGGACGAAAATAACCAAGAAGAGAAGGGAAAATGAGAAACCCATAAGAAAGAAGGAGCACAACACGCAAAATACTAGTAAAGGTCGAAACTTGCCTTTAATCCTACCGCCGTCCGCCGCTGGTTCGCCGGAAAATCGAAGAAGAGAACGCAGAGGAGTGACAAACGCGGAAGATGAAGATAAATAGTGAGGAGGATGAAGCAAAGAAGAGGAAGATGATGGGGTTGTGAGGAAGGTCGGCGCCGCCGCGCCTTGGGCCGCCGTCGCCGGAGGAGAGTGAGATGAGTAGGAGAAAATGAAATGGTGTGTGTGTAGGTGAGCTCGACGGAAAAAGTGAGGGGGGGGGGGGGAAATTCGGCTGCCACCAAATGAAAGAGAGGAGGAGAAGATATTTAGGGTTCAAGGGGTAAATTACGAAATTGCCCTACTTTATTTATTTACTTTCCATTTAAACTCCTACCTTAAAATAAATTATAAAACTAGTCTATATATCAACTCACCTATTTTCTTTCATCATAGCATTATCTATATTCTGAAGTATTTTCCATCAAAGTTTTAATTCAAAACTCAACCTCTAACTATTTTCCTTTAATTTTCAAAGAAAAAGGCATATTATTTTTCTTAAAACCATATTTATCCTCATTTAATTATTTACAATGCATTTTAATTTAATAATGATATCCTAATACCTTAATTAATTCTCAATTATCTGTAATTTAAATTTTGGGATGTTACAATTCTCCCCACCTTTTAAGAATTTTGCCCTCAAAATTCACTATAATACAACACGACGTAAGAATCAAGTGAGCCAAATAGTAAAATGGCTCGCCCAAGAATAATCAAGGATACTCTTCACGTATCTGGTCCTTGGTTTACCAAGGAACCTGTTCAGCACATATGAAGATGGAACAGTAAAATTAATATCCCTTGAGCATACACATAACAACGACCTGAATAGGTTCCAAATAGCACTTTGACACTCCCCAATACAGCACTTCAGCAAAACACACATTTTACATACACATTTCCAATAGAAAATCTCAATCCATGAGGAAACCAAGAATTCATATGCTAAATTCTAATGCAGATGTTCATAATCTGGTGCAAGTGACTAATGTTCAAAATCGACGCATTCCTATATTGAATAACAAAAAGAAGTTAATTACCATTGGAAGAACACAAATTCTCAAACACAATCACAAACCAAAGCAACCAAACTTAATCAGTTCACTACCCTGAAAGGTATTGCATCTCATTACTCATAGCACCCTTCATGATGAACTATACACACATAATGAATACTAACTTCAACAAAACAACCACAAACAGATTAAGTCATAGATTATAAGGTTAACAACAATGTTCTTACCATGAATCAATTAAAATGTCCAAAAGATTTAACAACTCCATTCAAACTTCAATAATGATTTTATATTCACCTTTAACACATTAAAATGGCCCTAGAATTTACATGAATTTAATATCTATTTGTGAATTTTACAATAACAGCTTACCTTATGGTGAACAAATAAACACTTATTCTGTAATATTGAGCAACACACTCACAACAACAAATCGTGACAAGATAACCACAAGACATAACAATCAAAAGCAATAAATTTTTTTTTCTAGAAAGTGTAGTCAATTGTGAGGTATGAACAGTGTTTTCTTTGATAAAGGTGAGGTTAAGAGTACTAGTACAAATTCTCAAGTTTCTTTGATAGAAATGACTTTTCATATTATTATAACCCTATCATAGCTAGAAAAGTATTTTCCTGATAATACAATTCATAATGCGGAAACGAATACAGGCCTATGCAAATTGACAATATACAATTCCAATTAAACTATACAACTCTACTACCTAATTCTCTTTCCTGATGCTTGCACCTGTGCATGAATACCTGCAAAAATGTCAGTAATCGTGGGATGAGACAATTTGTCCCAGTAATCACCGCTTAACTCACTATAACAGTGAGATGTGCGATAGCGAGGGCGTCTTAAGGGTACCACAATTTTAAAATCAGTAATACATATATATAATTCAAACCTTCCCATGTATCACTTCAGTTTCTCTGACATTTCCAAACCAAAGCACTTCTCTACCTCCAATACAACCATATCACCCTACAACTCTCACACTCACCTATAGATACATCGTGCCATCACGGAGGCATTCATTCCAGCATCCAGCTTCACTATATGATTTGACACTGTGCCCCTCTCTACGATGAGGGGGCAAATTTCCCTCTCTGGCAATCTCCAGAGAGAGAACCCCAATTCTGTTTCCAATGCAGAACGGGAACGGTTGGACTCTTCAATGCCAAACAACCGTAGGTCACTTTCTCTCAATAAGTCGACCTATGATCCCCGGTCTAACCAATCCGAAAAGGATCATCAGTACAAATAACTGTCGATTGGCCAATCGACAGTTATCATCGCGCGATGGTACATATATATCAGTATCATGCAAACCTCACAATATCCACCAATTTCAATCTCATTCAATATCACAATCTCAATCAACATCAATAACATGCACTCTTACTATTCCCTTCAATATCTCAATTCCAACTATGCAACTTCTTTCCTCAACCTTGCTATCAACATCCCTAACTGAATACTATCTAAACCTCTCACATCATAACCAGAACAAACACCAGCCAGAATAATATATATAATATTTCAAATTCCTTTTGTACAAAAATAATCGTGTTTGAAAGGCACCCGATAGCCTGTTTTGTATGAAAATAACTTTTCAAAGATAATATATATGCAGAGGGTGAGAAAGGATTTTAAGAAAATCCCCGCTAACATCACCATCATTGTTATAGCAAGGTTAAGTGTGATTACCTGTCGCCCTTTAGCACTCTAACGTTCTTCCTTACCATTTCTCGTAGATTTCCTCCAAATACTTTCTCTTAGTTCCTCCTATAATGATAGGATATAAAATGATAAATTAATATCATTTTCACTTTATAACACTTTAACGTCTCTCTCGTATTCCATATTACTACCCATTTCCCCTTTTTTTTCTTTCTTAATTCAAATACTTAAACCAATTTAAATCATAAATCACATGAATCAAATATGAACACACCATTTTGGACATCCAATTACTAACCATATCCTATACTTCACGTATTAAAACAATAACCAGCCAATAAATTCGGAATTGAAACTACTAGTATCTCAAATAATCAGTACTGTTAACCTCTCACACTTTATTTCCTTTAATTCTTTGTTCAAACATTCAACATGCTTACACAGTATAACAAACAAAATATGTTATAATTCACATATAACCTTAACTCAATCACATATATGTAAACATCATGCCAACCTAATTGATTACAACCAGAATATTCTGGTACTCATTAGTACCATTTCAAATCCCAAAATTGAAACTAAACTTATGAGTTTAGTGCTGATAGTAAAACAGAAAAATAAATAATTCCACAAACACTACCCATTTTCTCCAAAATGGACATGCAAACTTACGAATTAGAACAGTTCATTTCTGAATATAGATACATGTGAATATCCCATAGGCTAGTACATAGAACATGTCTTTAGAGATATAATGGTACACACAGATATACGCATACATACGTATTAATCATTTCGTACATATATTACAATTAAACAAACACACCAATTCATAGTTAATATTAGGTGGGGTTTATGATATATAAATAAAAAACGGTATGTAGAAATACATCTAGTGGTATGTTATAGCTTACCTTTAGTCCAAATGAAGTCCTCTTCGTTGTTGTTTTTCATTTTTTGGTGCCTCCACTCGTATATAAGTTTTGTGGTGAATATCTTGTATAAGTAGTGGGTCTTCTTTTGAGGCATTTTACATTGTAGCCATGAAATATTCGTGTTAAATATTTCCTCCACCCTATTTGGATCCATCCCCTCAAGTCCCTTTTCCCATATTTTACTGTGTAACCAGTTGAACGGATTGATCCATAGACTGATATAAGTTGATGATATTTTCTATTCATCCATTTCTTACTCCCAACTCTCACTAGGCCTCTTTCAAAGAGTTTAGGCACCTGCACATCATGTAACATAAGCAAGAGAGTAGTTTAAACAAATTGAAAATAATAAACATAGAGTGTTTAAATTGAAAAATGTAAATAATTTTGGAAAATAAATTACCAGTTGTTTGCCCTTTCTGCCATTGTAAATATGTAGATTTCCACATTTAATGTCCCACTTAGTTATTCCACTCTTCTTCATGTAGCTCACCACTGTCCTCTTGATATGATTGTTGTGTCTTTTCATAGCTCACTAATAATGTATACTCTTTTTTCACAGAAAAATGAAGTTCTCTCGACAAGATATTTTGTCATTTAATGAGAATAATGTCCTTTTATAGTGGCTATCTTGAACTATTCAACTTACTTGATGGATAGGTCTCCTTACCGTGTTTACTAAGTTTCTACCTTTCAAATCACCACAATTGAATTTTTATTTCTCTTCTTTCTCAATATCATATTCTACTATACTTTGTTCATATATCATCTCGAGCATGATCAGTAAGCCCTTTATTTTTATCTTTTAGATCTTATTTTTTATAGTCTTACTGTTACCTGTGTTTTTATGTGTAACCTATATTCATATTCGGCTAACTGGTATTCACCATTACTTCTCAGTGCATTATCAATTGCCAAGTGAAGTTCATGTGTTATTTTAACCTTTTAATTATGTAGAGCATATATTTCTGAATGGTCATCTATATTCTTCTACTTTTTTATATATGCGTCCTTGTAGATGCATGTTAGCTTAAAAATAAATTGGAGCTCTTGTGTTAAAATATAAGGATGTTACATTTATTGGTTCAACCGCTGATCGGACCATTTGCTCGTATCTTCCAACCGTGGACGAGCTTAGTTATGGTTGGTTTTCTTTTGTAGGTTGAAAGAAATTGGCCATTGAAACTATGTCGTACGTATTTAGGTAAATCTAAAGATTTGTGTGTATCTCTTTTGCAGATTGTTTGTGCAGATAGTGTGAACCTATACTCTTTGAAATTGTGCGTCTATATCCTCCTCGCTTGAACTATATGTCAACGTGAGTGGCAAGATAGGTTTTTGCCCTAACAACATGGGACCAAATTAATTATATTTAAGAATGCCAAATGTTGAAACTAATTATAGGTTCATATAATTTGTGGTTCTTGATTTTTTTGTTAATTTTATTTTTGGTCCCTGAACTTTAAAATTGGTAAATTAGGTCATTAATTTCAGTAAAATTAGTCTTTGTTCCTGACATTCAAAATGTGGTGTTTAGTCATTGAACTTTTAGTTAGGTTTGGTTGAAATTATTGACCTTCAAAAAACTTGAAAATCATAGGTTAATAGTTATAAATCATTTATTTTACTTGGTGGACCAAAATCATCAAGGGCAAAAGTGTTGATCTAATAACTAATTATTTTACTTGTGACATAAATAATAAATGACTATTTCATGTTGAAGAAATAATATCTAACTTTTTGACTCAGTGCAAAAATGATGAAACCAAGGTTTAATGTTAATTTGTAGTTATGTGAAAACTAGCTAATATTATTTTCCAAAATGAAAATATTATTTTTACCCCTTTCAATTAAACCCAAACTTTCTTCCGCTTCCCTTCCTCTCTCCCTTCTCAAATGAAGACGGTTTGGGTTTCAATTGAGAGGACTAAGAGGTATTTTCACATTTGGAAAATAATATCATTAATTGAGTTTTAATTGCGAGGAGACAAAAATGTATTTCCACTTCGAAAATAATATCAGAAAGGTTCCACATATCTAAAAATTAACATTTAGTACTGGTTTTATCATTTTTGCACCTGGTCACAAAGTTGGTTACTATTTATGCATCGTGAAAATAGTCATTTTATTTTTGCCTAAAGTGAAATAGTTAATTATTAGATCAATGCTTTTATCCTTGTTAATTATTATGATTTAAATATCACTAATGATAATTATTACATACACCTTTATTAGAACACCATTTCAAACCTCACACTCACATTAATTAGATCACTCTCCCACTCAAATTTTCACGTTAATAAATTTTTATGGGATATTTTTTCATAATTCATAAATTGTTAAATTGGAATTGATATTTTGATTTTCATAAAAAAAAATTGATATTTTGCCACTACATTTTTTCATTTGTTAAACGGATTTGGGGAATAATTTTTCGTCATGCATAATTCTTAAATTGCAACTGATTTTTTGTCATTATTTATAATTTTACCAACCTACTCTATAAAGGTTTTACTTTTTAAAAAGTATTAATGATTAATACAAAATTGGTTTCTTATTATAAATCACATAACTTCTTACATTAAAATCTTTTTCGATAATGATATGTTTTTTGGGGCATTAAAATCTATCGTAGATTCAAAAGATAAAATTATACTTTCTCAAACTATGATCATTCCTTGTTTTTTAAAACTAATTAAATAATTAATAATCTCATACTATTTTTCTTGTGTCCGGGAAAAACATTTCTTGAGGTTCACAATGTGGGATTAATTATTGAGAACCAATAATTTCCATTGAAATTTTATGAATAAATGATGTTTTTTAAAATATGTCACTATTTTAACCAATAGTCCAAAAATTTTTTTTTGTAATTGACAATTTTTTGAAATTTATGAATATATATTTTATATTGTATTCAAACATGTCACTATTTTAGGAAAAGACATAAACATAAATATTTAATCCATAATACTCCCTCCGATCCTAAATATAAGACCTAGTTGACATTTTTGAAAAATCCTAACAAAACAAAATAAGTTAATTACAAATTGATTTACCTAACTTTTTCCCTTATACTTGTTTATTTTACCTATAAACTAACAGATAATCTAAAAATATATCAAATATATTACTACCTCCGGTCCAAAATATAAGACCTAATTGACTTTTTTTTTGGAGAGGTTAAGGCTGCGAAATAGGCTATTAAATCTTGACATATTTGATATATTTTTAGATTATACATTAGTTTATAGGTAAAATAAACTAGTTTAAGGGAAAAAATTAGGTAAATCAATTTATAATTAACTTATTTTGCCATTTTATAAGATTTTTTTAAAAAGTCAATTAGGTCTTATATTTAGGACCGAAGGGAGTATAATTTAATAACTTATTTTGCAACCTTAATCTCTCAAAAAAAGTCAACTAGATCTTATATTTAGGACCGAATGTAGTATGCTATATATCCATCGTAAAATTGGATTGATAGTGATTTGAATTTTTTTGAATACCTCACTGATTTCACTTTTTTATCCTAAAATAGTTTTTTAAAAACATAAAATTATTTAGCTTGTTTTCATTTTTATTTTAGAGAAATTTTTAGGTGAAACAAGTGTGTCATGTTATTTATAATCTCACAATCACAAGCAAAACACATCTTAATACATTAAAAAAGTGTTGTCTACTTGGATATTTTAACCTGACTAAATACTCTAAATAATTATCTAACTAATAAAAAAGTGTTGTCTCTAATTTTTTATGCTATTTTAATTTATAAATTAAAAAAGTAAACTTATTATTTCAATCATTACCCATATAGCCTATTTGGTTGCGAGGGAAGTGCTGAAGGAATTGAGAAAGATCATTTCCATATATCCCGGGACTTACAAACTTTCTCTCTCCATCTCACATATTTCCTGATACACATAAACTTTACTTTCCTATCATTAGGGTATGTTTGGTTGACAAGAATTTGGAAATGCAAATGGTAAAAGGAAATGGAAATAATGATTTACATAGGGATAAAGGTCAAATCTACCCTTGAAGTATCCTCATGGGGGCACATTCAGTATATGGAAGTATTTTTAGGGGCGAAAATTCATTGGAAGTTACAAAATAGGGCAAGTTTACCCTCAATGGATGGAAACTTAACGATTACTGTTAATAAGAAGCAAAATGTAAGCGTGGCAAATGATATACCACTTTAAACAATGACTCAACATCCACATCATTACCTTACCTATAACCTTACTCCCTCTCCTCTCCCGGGTCTGGATTCCCTCATCATCTTTTACCTCAGAATCCCTCAGAAGCTCGCATCCGGACCTTATGATCCTCTTGTTTAATTCTCTCAATCTCCCACTTCTGTTTATCACCACCTAACATCATCCTTCTAATCTTAATTTTTGTTTGTGGTTCGAATTGATTTTGAGTAGAAAAATAGAAATGACTACACTAAAACTCTTCCACATACCCTGGCCCATTCACTGTCTCTCCCCCAAAACTCTTCCACCTCCCCACCTCCATATCCTCCGTCCACACCCAATTCCTCTCCGCCCTTCGACCACCATACAGATCAACTCAAGTCACATGACCACCACCACCACCACCATCTTCAACCTCATCATCAGGAGGTTGCTCACCATCTCCACCAACCTCCCGAATGACGCCCTCTCCATTTCCTTTCTCCTCATCGTCGTGTATGCCGCCAACACGGCGTTTCCGGCGAAGCCCCTCGGCAGCGGACGATTTACTCTTGAACTGATGTCCACAACATAGAGGATCCTCGACGACCGATTCGGAACGTTGCGCCATATAACGTCTTGCTCCACCACGCGAGGGTGGTGACGACATTGAATCCGGTGATCTATACGTCGCCGTGGATTGATCGCCACACCGAAACCATCTTGCTCACCGCTGGTGATGGGGAGGTGGTGGTGGTGAGCTTGTGGAGAAGAAGATTATTGGGTTGTGTTTTTCATGAGAGAGGGTTGGCTGAGGGAATTGTTACCCTTAGATTAATTCAATGGCTAAGATGTTTTGCTTTGTGGTCCCTACTCCTCAATAACTGACCTGAAATAAAATGGGAAGCCACGTAGCATATGATTCAGCATAATTGGTCAAACAAACCGTTGACTGTTTGAGCTTTTAACAGAATGGCAAAATTGCCCTGGTTTTGTAACTTTCAAGGTATTTTCGCCCGTAAAAATACCTCCATATATTGAGTGCCCCCATGAGGATACTTCCGAGTAGATTTGTCCTTTATTCCATTTACATATATTTTGGGGTGCACAAGTTTTCTCTCTATCTCACACTTTTCCTGATCCTACAAATGTTTACATCTCATCATTACTTAATTTTACTCTACTTTTCATCTTTACCCCCTTACACTCAATTCCATTTCCATTATACCCTTGGGCTCGTTTGGATGCATTGAATTAGGAAATGGAAATGAATATGGGAAAGTTAATTGGTAATTTACATATATCCTGGGACCCACAAATTTTCTCTTTTCATCTCACATTTTTCTTGGGCCCACAAACTTTACTTTCTTATCATTACCTAATTTACCTCTACTTTACATCTTTACCCCTTACACTCATTTCCATTTCCATAATCCACTTTCCGGCCAACCAAACGGACCCTTCCATTTCCATTTCCATAATCTATTTTGTGTCCAACCAAAGGGGAATACTTAAGAGTCCGTTTGGTTGTAGGAAAGAAAGTGGAGAAATGGAAAGTGAAAGGGTGAATATGGAAAGTAGGGGTAAATTAGGTAATGATGAGAGAGTAAAGTTTGTGGGGCCCAGGAAAAATGTGAGATGGAGAGAGAAAACTTGTGGGTCCCGGGATATATGTAAATTACACAAAAACCATTACTTTCCGAACTTTCTAATTCTTTGCCACTTTCCATTGGCAACCAAACAAGCCATAAGTGTGGACAAGAAGAAAAAGACAGAAAGCAAGGATTTGTGTAAATTGTATGAGGTGAGAGGTCTCCAATTCAGAATTCTCCAACATCTCTATTTTCGAATCCCTCCCTCTATAGGTGGCCGTTACAGATTCCATTATTCATTCCTCTTCTTTGTGTACAACATGAGCGAAACCTCCCAATCTCACTCTCCTCCCAATGCAAATGCAAATGTGAATACAAATGTAAATGTTGAGGCTCAAGAGGAGCCACAATCAAACCCTAATCTCAAGCGCCACCCTTCTCCACACTCCAACAATCTCCCATCGAAGAAATCCAGAACTCTTGTTGATGCTTCTCATAGTGATGGTGATAGTGAACAGAAAGTACCCTTTGAGATTGAGGCGGCTGCAGCTGAGGATAAGGGCTCCAGGCATACCATGGAGGACGCATGGGTTGTTCTTTTGGACCCCACTTTGCATCACCCTCCACAACTTAGGTTCTTCTTCTTCTTCTTCTTTTTCTCCTCATCTTAACATTACTTCTATATTATTGGGTTCACTTCAATGGGTGTAACAATTTAAGCACCACATTTTCTCCTACTCAATATAAGATCACTTTCCCTCATTTTATTAGAGATCAAGGATACTAATTAATTAAGGTAGTTATTAACAATGATATTACTAATCTACCCTGACCGTATACCTTTATTCCTACTCTCCCTCTCTTGCTTGTTTATTATAATAGGCATTATTAGGTTATATTTGGGAAAAAAATGAGAAAATTAGAAAGTTGCAGGAAGAAATTGAAATTTGAAAGTGATCTTATATTTATGAACGGAGTGAGTAGTTGGTTACTGATAGAGCAAAATATCGTATAATCCATGTAGCTGACCCTATGTAGTGGGATAAGGTTTGGTTGTTGTTGTTGAATAGTTTAGTACTTAACCGCGGTATGATTGCCAACATTGTTCCAGTGGTAGTCAACTAGTCATCAGAGTATATTGTTATTGCATTTAATTTGAGGGCATGCTTGATGCCTCTGATGTTTATTTAGCTTTTCTTGGTAACTAGTGGTGCTTGGTTTTCAGATGTACACACTTTGCGATATATGATGGGCATGGAGGACGGTTAGCTGCTGAATATGCTCAAAAGCATTTGCATGAGAATGTTCTTTCAGCAGGATTACCACGTGAGTTGGTGTGTTTGCTATTGCTAGGTCTAGACTCTAGTTTCATGCATGCTAGCGCTAGATTGTAGCAAATGCAGTTCCACAATGATATGTTGGTTGATTATTGCTCTGTTAATCTGTCTAGGGATCCAAGATTTTATGGAAAGCTGAATGAGTGTATCGTTTTTGTGATTGAAACAGCAAGACATAGGAAAAATGTTTGTTTTTGAAATTCAAATGAGGTTATGAGGGTAGACCTGATACTGATAGTGCAGCCTTTTCTTTTCCTTTAGAAGGTTTTATCCAGTTCATGATATGAGTAGGGATATGTGTTTTTTTTTTGGAACGCAGAAAATCTTAATTTTGTGGGAAAAAAGCATTCTTGAGCATTCGGTTATTGTTATGCTAAGGAACTCGTTTCGCTTTGGTTGAGTCCCAGTTCAGTATGCTGATGTTTATGCTGAACTCGCAATCTTACCTTTAAAAGTGCGATCCAGTAACTTTGTGGCAATGTCTGGTTTCAAAAGCAGTATTCTATAAGATATATGGTAACCTTTTGTTGACAAGTGTAAATGTTTTGAAATGCTATTGGAAACCCTGTCTATCTGTCTTAGTGTTTTTGCTAATATTTATCCTAAGATGTCCTTCTTTGGCTTTATAAAAATTTGATCTATTACACCTTATTGCGTGCTGTATCAAATAGTTATATTCTATCAAATCACTTTGTTTCTTGTTGCTGTGTTTCAGGTAGACGTAAAGGTAGCTAAAAGAGCAATACTAGAAGGTAAGCATTCATTCATTTCACATTTTCCAATCAAACCTTGCCCAGTTGAATCAATTATTGTTTTCCTATTTTTTTCTTCTTTCTTATCAGGTTTAAGTTGCTTTTATTTTACTGTTAATTAGGTTTTCGCAAAACGGATGAGTTCCTTCTTCAAGAAAGTGCTGCAGGTGAGTTTAATTGCTTTAGAGTGGTTGGTGAATTTTAAATTAAATGGACGGATTATATTTAAGATTTTGCTATTATTTTGATTAGGTAGTGTTGCCTTTTGTAACTAACAGCTTACAAATGTTTTTATACAGAAATTAATTGGAGAAAAACAACTTTGAAGTTTTAGTTTCTGGTAAAAAAAAGTAGTTGCTGGGTTTTGACCCTCACACGTTTGGGTTTTGGGATTATAACCATGTTCTTTATCATCTTTTAATCCTAATGCACCTCCTTTAAAGAGAAAGATCGTCTCCTTGTCCCACATGTTGGCCAATTTCTTTACATTCATTTTCTGGGACAATGTTATTTTCTTTATATTTGGTTTTAATTTATGTTGTTAGCACCTTGCGTATATTTGTATGCTTGTATTGTCAAAAGAGAAGTTAGAGATTGTAACTGAGATTAAGCTGCTCATAAATTGTTTTGAATTCAGAGAAGCTCTTTTAATAAGGAGGTATGGATGATCGTTATTGTTCAAAATGAATGAAAAAGCATGCTTCTAAAGGCATGGGAAACATGTCATCACTGGCTTATGTCAGTGATATTTTGTAAAAGTGTGCATTCAAGTTTAGCAACTTCTTCCCCTCATGTAATGGAACCAGTAATCCAACTTTGTAATTGACTTTGTTATCAACTGTAACATCCTACTGTCAAACAAAATGATACACATTATTTGTGCATTTCCTTACTCAGGTCTTTGGATTTCAGATTCAGGCAAAAGTTTACTGACTGACAGTTTATTAGCTTCAGTTAAGATTATATTTTTCTCACTGAATTCTGTTAATTATGACTAGGGGGATGGCAGGATGGTGCTACAGCTGTATGTGTTTGGGTACTGGGACAAAAAGTAAGGCTTGAGCTACTTTATACATTTTTCGTAGAGCTCAAATTTTATAATTGAAAAATTTTGCCCTTAAGGTTTTTAGCATCATGCTTTCTCTATTAGTTCTTGTGAAAGGAATATTTGGTACTATCAATTTTTGTAGCTAGTGGTTCTTGTTATCTAAGTTGCTATTTGTGTTAAATGGTTTCTATTTATAATATATAACTTCATGAGACACTTCTGTAGATTGTAATTTACTTCTTATTCCCAATCTTATTTGACATGCACAATCATTCCAAAGTGAATATAACACTCTTGTATTCACTTTAGAATGTAGTATACTTGTGCTAAGTGGGAGAGGAGACTAAGGATGATTTATAACGTGTAACCATTTATTTAAAGAGAAGCATGCAACTAGTGGTTAAGTAATACATAATTGCAGTTCTTAAACTTGAAATCATTAACCATGATGATTTTCTGAATTCACAATTGTAGTTACTTGAGAAGTAGACACTCTTCTTCGAAGTATTTCTTTTAGATAGGTTGACTCAATCAATAAAATGAGGAGAATTTTATAAACATGCTCCTTGTAGTTCCTAAAGCTTTACCTGATGCTGCTCAAATGCCATCGGTGTCAGGCCTATAGATGTTGAGGATAACTCTTATGGTTAATACCCTTAGATAAATGTAGATTTTCCATTAAACAATTTGCAATAAAATTAGGAAAGATAATTACTTTCTTGTTCATGCTTTTAGGTTTTTGTTGCAAATATTGGAGATGCCAAAGCAGTTTTAGCTCGGTCAGCTATAACAGATGGATCCCAAAATAACTCGGATGATGGAGTCCATGCATTGAAGGCTATTGTTTTAACGAGGGAACACAAGGCAATTTACCCACAAGAGCGGACTCGAATTCAGAAGGTTTGGATTGCTTCAATGCTGGATAATGTTGTTCTGTGGTAGTATAACAGTAGCTGCTACTTGTTAATGCTCATAGCATATAGTTGACAAATGATTCTTTTATCATTAAAGCTTCCTCTCCACCCACACTCTACTTTTTCCAGTAGTTACCTATCCACTCTGATAATTGACTAAATATGCTGATTAAAAAAACAATAATTGAGCCCACAGGGACAATCCCCAGTGGATCATGAGTTAGGTGCCCTGCCCTTGGATTGGGTTGAGCCCAAACCCTTTCCTAAAATTTTTGTATAAAAAAAAAACAATAATTGATCGAGGTAATGATTTTTATGAGATGAAGTGGCTATTTAATGATTAAAAACCAAGAATGACTTCGATGTTGTAAGAAGCTGCTGTAACCAAAGGCTCATGAAACCCAATCGGGCTTGTCGAATAATTAAGGGACCAAGCATTAGGTTAGCACTTAGCAGCACTGACTAATCGGTGAGCCAAACTTCAAGGATCGTGAAATAATTGTTGTGCACCGGTGCTTTGTATTCTGTTGTAGAGAATTTTAAATTGAAAGCTCCTTAATGTCAGCAATGAAATGCTTCACAGTTTTCTAATTTTTATATCATTGATAAAGACAAGTGGGCTATTTTTTGTCAAATCTTATGCTTCGGCTCATATATGGAATGTCCAGTTCAAACACCTTTACTGAATTTTCTAGTGTTCCCCTGAGGCTTTATTTAATGTGTGCCCAAATTTCTTTTGAGGCAGATTATATTCTTGAAAGGTGTCCTTGGTCCTTTATTTTGGTAGTTTATAATCCTTGTCTAACAAAGTTGGTGTTACTCTTCTTGCAGGCTGGTGGTATTGTGAGCTCCAATGGACGATTGCAAGGGCGTCTAGAAGTTTCTAGGGCATTTGGTGATCGTCAGTTCAAGAAGGTTTGTTTTTCCCATTCTTGGGATAGGCTACTAATCTTCCAGTCATGAAAAAAAAAAAATCTGAAGCTCCAATTCGAAATTAAGAGACTGCAGTTTTTTTGAGAAATATTGCTCTAACTCTCTTCTGAGAATCACATCTTTGAACTGCATCATCTTACAGCAAATCTCATATAGTCCCTTGAACTATTGATCTGGTCTTCAAACAGAAAAACTTGTCTATACCATGAACAGATTTTCATACAAGATGTGCTATGTGACTGCCTTTCTTTTCTGTATCAAAGGAATCCATATTGTCTTTAACTTGAGCCACTGTCATCGCTTTCCATCTTTGTTTTTCTTTAGAAATATTATGTTGTATTTCTTCAAAATCTTCATGTGGGTTACTATACTATTTTACTTTTATTGGTTGAGCTATTAGTGTTAGTATACTATTAGAAGATATCCTAAGGGCTGTATCAAAACAAAAGAAGATATCCTAAGGGAAAATATTTGCAGGTGGGTGTTGTTGCAACTCCAGATATCCATTCTTTTGACCTTACTGATAGAGAGCATTTTATCATCCTTGGATGTGATGGCCTATGGGGGGTATGTCTTTTATATTAATGTGAACTACAGTTTTGGTTTTTCTTTTATATGTCTTTTTAGACTTGACTTGATGGTTGTGACAAAAATATCATTGTTGGGTTTGCTTCAGGTATTTGGTCCAAGCGATGCAGTTGATTTTGTTCAGAAACTATTGAGTGTAAGAGTTAGTTTATATTTTGAATGAATTGGCGTAAACTGCTCTATTTTTGCTGAAGTAGTATTGACCCATGAGAACTCACATCTTGGGCCCTTATGATACCTTCCCCTCCTCCATAATATGGGGAAAAAGGAGGGAAAGAAAGCCTTACTTGTTTGTAGAGGCTAGTTTTTAGTCACGAGTCTGATTGTTAAATTAACTACTGCCATACTTTGAAAACTAGTTTGAAGCTCTCTTTTTCTTTTCTCATGATCTATCTGGCCAAGAAAATTGTCTCAACTATCCATGAACAAGAATTGCCATCTTCTCTTTTATGTTTACCTGGATTGCCTTACACTAAAAAAGCCCAATCAATTTCTTCAGGAGGGGTTGCCTGTCACGACTGTGGCCCGCCATCTTGTAAGAGAAGCAGTTCGTGAGAGGCGCTGTAAGGATAATTGCACTGCAATTGTTATTGTATTCAAGCGTAAGTAGTCATCAAGGATCCATCTGCCTGAGATATTTCTTAATGTGGATTGTTTTGGACTACTTCATTCAAGGCCAATGTAAAATGTGTGGCTTGCTTATTATTGCAAAATTCTATGGCCGCATAGTCTCCCACACCAATAGTAGGTTCATTTACTTGTATTGGTTTTTTTTTAGTAGTTGCTACTATTCAAAACTCAAATATGATTACTGAAGTTGTGATATATGTAGAAAGTGGAAGTTTATTTGTAGATATTAAGTTCAATTTTTAAATCATACAGGAGACCTGGAAAGTTGACAGGTTTTGCCTCTGCCGAGCTGACCTTCCATTTGCCCTATGTTATATGGGGAAATAGAAGAAAGCAGCTTTGTTTTTTCTTGTCAAAAGAAATAATTAAGAAGGCAACCTTAAACACAAATTAAATGAGTTAGTGAAGGTGATATCGAATTGAAGTGGTTGGCAACGAAATTAAGGGATGATTAAGATTCAATTTGGAAACATAGCTCTTATAAAGCTATTTATGTGGGGAAATATTTGTTATTGGGCAGGGATCCTCTCAATGCGTTATCTTATGAAGTTTGGAAGTTGAGTGGATTTATGAACTTGTTTTTAGCCCTCTTTTAAGTTTTGGAGAAATAGATAGCATGTGGATCCATAATTCAAGTGGACATACATAAATATATAATTGAATTGGTCTTATATAGTTTGTGTTCATCCAAAAAATTTAGATGGCTTGAAAGTTAAGTAAACGGGGCCATTTAATGGATCTCAATCACCGCCCCATTAAATACAAACCCACACTGGGGGAACTTATTTGTTTTAAATCCTTCTCTGTCTGTTTCTCTCAAACTCTCGCTCTCTATACACTCATATTTTCCCTTGATTCACTTCGGGAAATTGTAAACTTGTAATCAGTTTCTTGTTAATTCCTCTCATAAATTTAAATTTATCTCGAGTTCCATTCCCCTGGAACTTATGCTCAAATTACACATTCAAAAGAAACAAATTTATGACACAAGCAGCAATGTTATGCACTGATTCATGCATCCAGATGCACACACACTTTAGGGGTGGGGGATTTTGAGGATCTTGTAAGCAAATGCTTTATTTTATAATATGGTTATTAACTAATTTAAAACATGTTAAAGAAAAATAATTTGTTGAATCAGGAATGGATGACTGATATAAAGCTTGTTGAGCGTGACGAAAATGAGGGTGCAGATCTGTTGGCAAGGCGCAGCTTCTCCTATGGCTTAGGTGTCCATTTCTTATCAAAAGAGGACGTTGCACTGCTACTGCAGGATGGTTACAGGGATGTAGTTTAATTTTATATTTTTTTTCTTCCTTATTATAAAAAAAAGAAAAATAATTTGTACGGTTTGAACGAAATTGACATAATCTCCCTTCACTACAAAAAATTCGCTACTTGGCGGCGTCCACTTAGCCGCGTTTGTGCCAGAAACGTCGGCGAGTGTTTCGCGTTGCGGCGGTCTACCACAAACGCGGCAATGTGTGATACAAAACGCCGGAAAGCGGGGGGAAAACAATTTTTTTTTATTTTTTTTGTTTGTCTTCACACTTAGCCGCGTTTGTAAACGCCGGCATGTTTTTAATTTTATTCCCGCCAACATGTCTGCATTTACAAGCGCGACAATGTTATATAATTACTTTTAAATTAAAAACATACCCGCGTTTATAAATGCAGGAAAGTAGGTTATTAATTGCAACAGTTGTAACCACCACTTTCCTGCATTTATAAAAGCAGGTATGTTAAAATATTATAAAATCTTCGCCGCGTTTCATGAACGCCGGTATGTAAAAATATACTAAAAAAACATCCCGGAGTTTATAAGCGCGGGTATGATAAAAAATAATATAAATTTCGCCGCATTTACGAACGCCGGTAAGCAGCGAACTTCACCTATAAATACCAGTCTTTTAATCCATAGAATAACTTAGCCGCGTTTATAAACGCGGGCCAAATATGAATAAAATAATATAAATTCGCCGCGTTTATAAACGCAGGAAAAATACGAATAAAATAATATAAATTGGCCGCGTTTGCTAACACGCTACAGTGTTTTGTAAAACGCAGGAAATGAACGTCCCGACGCTTCATTCGCCCGCGTTTGCGATAAATGCTGTAGAGTCTTAGCCGCGTTTGTAAACGCGGCTAAGTAGCGAAAACCGTCCGCCGCCAAATGCTGTATCTTTTGTAGTGCTTGAATAGTCTTGAAAAACATCAAATTGTATATCACATTACAACAAGGTAAATTAATTTGGGAAAAAATATAAGTACAGGAAATAGAATGGATTGAGATTTTATTCGCTTGAATTCCTAATAATATGATCCAGAAAATATGTTGATTGTTAGTTGATATATATAAAAAAGAATGGAGGGAGATTTTACATTTTACACCAAACCAAACCCTCAACTAGCTCTTATATTAGAAACTAGAGGTTATGTGACGAAATCATTTTGCGGAGCCATGCAGTTGCATGTTTGGTCAATGCAAATAATGAGCCTTGCGACAAACTGCATATGAGTAGGAATTTTATATGATACAATTAAACATATCTTGTTCCTATTTATTTGTAGCTCAAGCGGCAGCAAGGCAAAAAAGCATAATATCATTTCTCAATTATAAGTGCAGCCTCTCTTTCAATTATTCAAGAATATTGTCAAATTGCATCTTTTTATTCCGGTTGTTAAATTTCCAAATCTTAACAAGGTTCATGAATAAGCGCATCATACTAATAATGTCCCTTCACGATCCACTAAGATATGTTGACCCCCATGAATAAATTATATCAGTTCAAAAAAAAAAAAAGGAATAAATTATATCAAGCTTCTCTGTCTGAAAAATATACATATTTTTTTGCCGAAAAAAATACATATTTAAGAGACAATAATAATGATATAAACTTTATTGGTGGAGTTTATTTTATTAAAGGCTAAAGTATACTTTTGGTCCCTTATGTTTGCATCAAGTTTCAATTTAGTCCTTTATGTTTGGAAAGTACACTTTTAGTCCTTTTTTGTTAACACTGTTAGTTTAACTTAACGGAAAATGCTAACTTAACCATTTTAAATTATTTTATAATGAAATTGGACCAAAAATGATAAATTTTGAAAATATAAAAATATTTACACTCAAATATTTTATTTTGAAAATTTTTTCAGTATTTAATAACCATTTAAAATTGTTAAGTTAACATTTTCCGTTAAGTTAAACTAACGGTGTTAACAAAAAAGACTAAAAGTGTACTTTCCAAACATAAAGGACTAAATTGAAACTTGATGCAAACATAAGGGACCAAAAGTATACTTTAACCTTTATTAAAACAAGTTTCGTCCAATCATTTAGCAAAAATCAAATCTTCTAATCAAGGCCACTTCAAAACGCTTGAGTTTAGTATTGCATGTACTAGATGAAGGATGGCGGGTCCCTTATTGAGAGGGTACTTTGATTTGTATTCTTGATTAAGAGTATATGATATTCAGTTTTCATTCAAAAAAAAGTATTGCATGTACTATGATCCCGTTGTTATTAGTAAATGAAGTTCACCTTTTGTTTTACAATCTTATAACCATGACATATCTTATACTCCCTCCGGTCCTAAATATAAGACCTAATTGACTTTTTCTAGAAAATCCTTAAAAAAGAAAAATAAGTTAATTATAAATTGATTTACCTAATTTTTTTCCCTTAAACTAGTTTATTTTACCTCTAAACTAATGGATAATCTAAAAATATATCAAATATGTCATCATTTAATAACCTATTTCGCAACCTTAATCTCTCAAAAAAAAAAAAATCAATTAGGTCTTATATTTAGGACCGGAGGTAGTATTATTAAGTGGTGGATCAGTTGCAGAGTTTGTATAAGCTTCATTGTGTTTTATCCATATAACAAATTTCAAGCTATGAACATACTTTTTTTTGGTTGGTGGTGGGGGGTATCCCTTAACAGCAGTTAGATAGTTATGGAAAACTAAAATGGTTTCATAAGGGAAAGATTATCACATTCGTTTTGCTAATGCCCCTCCAAGCACTTCTTCTTTTCTCTATGATCATAAACAATGCCTAAATCATGAACAGTGCACATGCCCTTTAGGTAATAATGTTATAGAGAAGAATAATTAAGAAAGCTTTAAAAGAAAGAAAGAAAGTGGAAGTATGAATTAGATTCACTTCATTTTTCGTTTCATTTTTTATTTCTCTCTTATGGCACTATATACAATCATTTTATTCGTCGAGTAGAATCACTCATTGAAAAGAAATAACAAAAGCTACCTAGTTTGTCACTACTAAGCAGCCTATTGATATCATTATTGACATCCTTGAATGTCTTCTCATTTTCAAAAACATTAACACTAATATGTTGAGCTACATTTAATATTATATTTACATATGGAATTATGGATTCCTCTAAAATGATAGATTCGTGAAGCAGTCTCGGTAGAATAATTTAATTAGGGAGGATGGTGGGAACATGATCATACAAATGATAGAGTTTGGCCGCTATATAACTACCTGGCTAACATGATCCACCTCCCTTATGTCTCCCTTCAATATATTCAGTTAGAAGTCAATATATGTATAAATATATTAATAACTTAGAACCAATGTTATTGCATGATATCCTAACCATTGAAACCCTTAAAGAAAATGTATTATTTGAAAGTCACTTCAAGATTGTTCATTATATAAGCTCCTCCCCATTCATTGTTGTCCCAAACTAACAACTCTCAAAGAATTAACCATAATGGGTAGAGTAGTAACAGAAAAAATGAAGCTTCTTGTGGCATTGCTGGCTCTCCAGTTCTGCTTTGCAGGATTCCACATTGTGTCTAGACTTGCCTTGAACATTGGTGTTAGCAAAGTTGTATATCCTGTCTATAGAAATATAATTGCTCTGCTTTTGCTAAGCCCTTTTGCTTATTTCTTGGAGAAGTGAGTTTCTATATGAAGCCCTTTTGTCAATATTTGGTCATATTTTCAATGTTAAGTGTGGAGTTTAACTTAAGTCTGAATAATGTTTGTGCCTCTTGTAATCAGGAATCAAAGACCACCTCTTACTTTCTCTTTACTGGTTGAGTTCTTCCTTTTAGCATTACTGGGGTAATTTTCATGTAACTAAGCTTTAATTCTTCATGTTCTTAGTTCCTTCCTATTGATACTGATATTTTCTTCTTGATCTTTTTTATTTATTGTAGAATTACTGCAAACCAAGGGTTTTACTTGTTGGGATTATATTATGCATTTCCTACGTTTGCTTCTGCAATGCAAAATTCAGTTCCTGCCATCACTTTTGTCATGGCCTCAGCTCTAAGGTAATCAAGTTTTCCCTTAAACATATTTCGCAGAGGGTAAGCCTCAGGGCAATGGTAAAATTTGCTTCCATGAGACTTAAGGTCACGAATTCAAATTCTAAAAATAGATTATTCTCTACCAAAGTAAGGTTGTGTACACCTATTCTTCCTATCAATCATCTAGTGGAAGCCTTGTACACTGAGCCACTCATTTTAATAAACTTCATCATCCTTTGTTTTGATATCTTGATGATTTTATAATTCACTACCAGGCTTGAGGAACTCAACATTGCAAGAAGAGATGGATTGGCAAAAGTTATAGGAACCATTGCTAGTGTTGGAGGTGCTTCTGTGATTACACTCTACAAAGGACCTCCTCTTCTACACCAGATGCACCATCTTCAATCAGACTCTGCCTCAGAAATCGATCTATCTTCCATGAAAATGCAAAATAGGACATGGGGATGCATATACTTGCTTGGACATTGTTTATCATGGGCTGGTTGGATGGTTTTTCAGGTCTACCCTTCATGATCCTACACTTCAAATAAACCAATCTTTTGCTTTCTAGAGTAGGCCTGCAATTTCCAGCATTGCAATAAAAACATTATGTTTTTACTATTCTAATCCAATAAATCATTCTTATAATCTGAGTTCCCAATAAACAATTCTGTGCAGGCTCCAGTGGTGAAGAAGTATCCAGCAAAGCTAACACTCACTTCATTTACATGCTTCTTTGGATTGATCCAGTTCTTGATCATAGCAGCCTTTGTAGAAACTGATATAGAGCGTTGGAAAATACAATCCACAGAGGAGATTTTTACTATCTTATACGCTGTAATACTACTTACTTCACTTCTGCTATGTGATGATTATAAGCTTAAAAGTGTATTCAACTCAATGTTGCTTTATTTCAGGGAATTGTAGCATCTGGCGTCGTCATTTCTCTCCAAACATGGTGCATTCAGAAAGGTGGTCCAGTGTTTGTTGCTGTCTTTCAACCTATGCAGACGTTTTTAGTTGCTGTTATGGCAGCCCTAATACTTGGCGACCAGTTATACTCTGGAGGGTAACCATAAATCTTTTGTTAACCATTAAAGTTAGGGAAAAGTCTCCTGTTAAAATGTTTGTTGGTGTGAAGGACATAAGTTATCTGATCATTCTCACCAATAAATTTTTTTATCGGACTTTTCACCATTTTCCATAAGAAGGTTATCTTCTATTCTGTCTTTTCATTTCAACTTATAAATTTGCTTTATTGCAGTGTTGTTGGTGCAATTCTTATTGTGATTGGCCTCTACTTGGTCCTTTGGGGCAAAACATATGAAAAACGCATGACTACTGCAGAGAAGCCATCACTAACCCAGCCACTGATTAATTCTGAAGAGACTAAAACAACTGGTGCAGCTGCACAAGACATACCCTGACCCCTTCATTTGCCCACAGAAACAGATCGTTAAGTGCTGGTGCATTGCTTTATATCCACAAAACCACTTGTGTTTAGCGCCTCTAGCAGCATCTCAGCCTGTAAGAATTTTTTAGCCTATCCTAATTAGTAGTAAGAGTTAAGGAATCAAGCTTAGCAGGCTTAAGTGAGAAAAGAAAAGCTTTGCTGATTCGTTTGAAGAAAAACCAATTCAATGTTGGTGTTGATAACTAAGATACAGATATGGTTTAGTTGTGAACGCATGTGTAATGTCAAATGAAGCGTTAAGAGTCAACGAATGAAGATTCCAAATGCTTTTGTACAGTTCACATACTTTGAATATCTGAACTATGAAATTGTTCACTTGGGGGAATGAATTATAGGCCTGCTCATATTCCTATAATATGGGTAGTCCTATAATTCCCCCAAGTGGATGAGATTTCATTGAAGCTGAATTCCTACATTTACTAATTCACTACTAATACGACTACCCCATACTCGGAGCATCAGCAATTCATGACCAAGAGATAACCAACTTGAGTTCCACACTAGAAACTTGGGATTTTAACAGAGTATGAAACTAATCCACATTACAAGGTATCATATTCATAATATAAGATTTCAAGAAATCCAGATCCCAATACATCGTTGATGCATTAAAGGCACATTCGAAATTAATATTCCAATAGCACAAAAGCTAATTCTTGTAGAAGCTAAAATAGATAGAAAAATGCTCGTTAATCCACATCACAAAGTCATACAAAAAGATAAGCATATACTAATGGAAAGATAGTGGTCTGAAGAAAGAGACCTCCCATTCATAATCTACCAAAACGACTTTCAGAAGCGTCACAAGGACATTGAAATTGTTAACAAAAAAAAAAAACAAGAACCAAGACAATTCTAAGCTACTAAAAGTGCATAAACTATCAATTCCAAATATGGCACGCGATACAAGATACCAATAAAATATTCCTCCAAATTTCTCAGTTTTTTGCCACCACACTACCTCACAGTCACAATATCATCAATCTTCAAAATCATCCGCACACACTCTGTTGCCAAGGTGATGGCACTTGTGCTCACAAGCAGTGGCTGCACCACATTCTCCTCCAAGATGTTGGTAATCTGCCCCTTCCTCACATTAATCCCAGCATTTATCTCGCCCTGCGCGTGGCGATTCCTCAGCTCAGTAACGATAGCAATCGGGTTCAACCCTGCATTCTCAGCTAGAGTGTAAGGAATGACTTCAAGCGCCTCTGCAAATGCCCGGATACAATGACCCTCCATTCCGTGCAACACCTTAGCCCAGGCACCCAGTTGCCTCGAGAGCTCAATCTCCGGGGCACCACCGCCCGCAATCAAAAACTTCTTGCTCACCAAACACCTAACAACACACAAAGCATCATGCAAACTCCTCTCAGCCTCATCCAACACCAACTGATTCGACCCACGCACAAGCACAGTCGTAGTCCTCCCCATATCCTTGATCCCAGTAACCTTCACAATCTTCCCATCGCCAAGCGAAACCTCCTCCACAAGATCCGCATACCCCAGCTTCTCGGCACGAAAATGCTCAATATTCGAAATCGGCAAACAATTCAGCGTCTTCGTAATAAACTCAATCTCATCCCTCTCCACATCCTTCACCACCAAAATCCTCGCCTTGGCAAGATAATGCAGCGACAAATCCGTCACCGCGTCCCTCAAAATACTCTTCTGAATCAGCAACACATTACACCCGGTCGCCTTAATCTTCTTAATCATCCCCAGAATATAATTCCTCTCCTCCTTCAAAATCCTATCCATCTGGCTATAATCACTCACCACAATACTCTGCTCAATATCCGTCTTGGGCGGCGAAATCTGAAACTGAATAACCCCAATCCTAGCCCCCTCCATCCTAGTGGGCCCCCCAGCAGCATGACTAGCCTTCCTATCAAAAACCAACCCTCTAACCATCTCAGTATCATCCACAGTACCACCAAGCTTCTTGACAATCCTAATATCCCTAAGATCAACCATATCATGCTTCACATCATCCACCACAGACAAAACAGCATCAACAGCAAGAGGAGCTAAGAGCGAGGAATACTGACTTACAACCTTGCTGTTAAGGGAAGTGCTGGCGGATTTGACGAGAGAGTCGCGGTCGGAGAGTTCGATCGGAACGGCCATGGCGGTTAAAATGTCGAGGGCTTTGAGGGAGGCTTTGTGGAGGGAGTCGGAGACGACGGTGGGGTGGATGCCGTGGTGGAGGAGGAGGAGGGAGTGGTCGAGGAGGGAGCCGGCGATGACGACGACGGTGGTGGTGCCGTCGCCGGCGGCGGAGTCCTGGGACTTGGAGAGGTCGACGAGCATCTTGGCGGCGGGCTGGAGGACGTCCATCTTGTGGAGGATGGTGGCGCCGTCGTTGGTGATGATGACCTCGCCGGAGGCGGTGGAGATCATCTTGTCCATGCCCTTGGGGCCCAGGCTGGTGCGGACGGTGTTGGCGACGGTGCGGGCGGCGGTGATGTTGGCGTGGCGGATGTCCTCCTTGCGCTTGTTGTCCACGTAGGACTCCGTTTTGGAGGCGCGTGGGTGTGCAACTGCCGTGGCGGCGGCGGCCATGGAGAATGGGTTACTTTGAAATGAGAAGAGGAGAGGAGAGAAGAGAAGGGGGAAATGGAAACCCTAGAAATGGAATGAGAGTGGAGAGAGTGGAGAGTGGAGGCTTGATCTAGAAGGCGGGCAATTCGAGAGACTTCAATTTTGTGTTTTTGTTTCTTTGGGTTTTTGTTTTTTTTCTTTGATAAAGTTTGTTTGGGTTTTTAACATGTGTGGTTGGTTGCATTTATTTTGTTTAAACAAGACATTTACTCCCTCTTCTCGCAATTTGTGTATTAGGATGAGCACAATTTTGCCTTTTCGCAAAATTTTAACATGACAGGTAGGTACTGGTTCCTTCATGGTCCTATTGAAAGTTTAGGTTCCTCACTTGTTCTTTTGGGTATTGGGAGAGATTTATTTGAGATTTTCCCTTTATTTTTCAATTGACTTATTTGTAATAAGTAACTTATTTTATAAGTAGATTTATTTTTATCTTAACCCGCAAATTCTTACTAATTTTAGTATTTTACACATCTAATCTAATCACAACTAATAGAAACACACATATAATTTGACTTATGAAAAATAAAACACTTATAAGTCACTTTTTAATAATTGATCCAAACATAAATTGCATTACATAGTTGGATCTATTCTCAAATATATTTAAAAATAAGTTAATTTAAAAATAAGTCAATTTTCCGTTAGTTCAACCAAATACATCATGTAATTTATATGAAGGTAAGAAAGTATCGTCAAATTTTTACTTTAACCCTTCTTTCTGCATTGAATCAAAATTACAAATGGGTTGTTAGTGAAAATATCTTCCCAAATTTACCTCCCAAGTACTATAAAAAAATCCAGGATAAAAAGATAATGATGAATATGTGAAAATGGAGCGAAAATATTTTTGACTTTGTAATTGAATGCATTGACGTGGAGTCGAATAAGAAATAAAAATGTTAGACATATAAGGGTTATGGGTTTGCCTGACCCAACTCATGGATCATATGGGTTGGGTCAGAAGGACATTGTTTTATGAGTTGAAATTTAACCAACCCTAATCTCATAAAAACCCACGGTTTGACGAGCTCAACTCGTACGTTCAACCCATGTTTCCAGTTTTATTGACTCGACCTCACCATCAACCTTATACAATCAATGCATGCCACTTAATTAAACAAGTGCAAAGGTACTCTAATTTTTTTCATATGCGTGTTTCTACCCCCATAAATTTTTTTTTTGAATTTCTTCATCTGGTATCCTGGACCTACCTCCTTTTAGCTCGGAGGATTTATTGGGGTCCAGACTAATCCGGATCGAGCCGGGTAGTATACAAGGGCAACAAAGCTCTCCCACCAAGTATTTAACACTGATGCATTCCCAGAGCTCGAACTCGAGAACTCTGGTTAAGCTGGTACAACCTGTGCCAGTTGAACCAAGTGCTTGATGGTCATAAACTTTTTTTTGTTCCTAATCTACCCCATAAACTTTATTTTTTTTTTTTATCAGACCCCATAAACTTTATGGGTGCAAGAGTAACCACTAATGGGACACTTGATACACTTTCATTTTACAAAAAAAGAAAAGAGAAATTGTAAAGACCATATTGTGAAGGAGGGGAAAGGTCCACGCAGTACCCGGCCGAGCTAGCCACTACTGCCCCCTCACAGACACCACACTCCGGAGACGTTGGAGCAACCAAATGTGCTCTCAACTCTCTCCCTGAAAACCCATTTCCCACGCGCCGCCGCCATGGTATACACAGCTTCTTTCCATGGCTTTATCAGAACCACAACCTCTGCTTCCACCTCCTTATCCCTCAGGGCCTCTTCCCTTTTCCTCTTACCCCACAAAAGACCTCAAAGACTCTCTCTTTTCTCCATTACATTAAGAATTCTTCATGTCCCCTCTAACATATGGCCCCACATAGTTGCTTCTCATTTGGGTACTTCCCAGAAAGAAAAGCAAATTGTGGGTTTTAGACGTAGGACTGTTGCTTTGCCTTTTTTACATCAGCAGAGCTCTAGCTTTGGCCGTTTTGCTTATGATGACGTGTCTAGTGATGATTCTGACCTTGAATTTGGGCACCCTCACCAACAGCAACAAATGGTTAGTCTAATATCTCTTCTTTCATTGCTTTGATGATACATAGAAAGTTAGGGGATTAATTAGTAGCTTCTATAGGACTTTTGTTTGCTTCATGGATGGGTAGCTATGCTCATATTATGATCTTACATTGAAGGAGGATTATGTGGAAGAAGTATGTTTCAGCGTTGGAACTTCATATGTTCATATTATCCCTAGTCTTGTGCTTGTAACTTGCAAGTCACTGCTGTTTATATCTGCCTTATGTCCATGAGATGAGATTCTTCTCCTACTTGAGGTGTATAAGAACTAATAATGTTTATTGTATCCTTTCCCACAATGACTTTCACACATATGATTTGATCCTTGATCCTCTTAACTCCCCAACATTCTCTTTTCATTCTTTATCCGCAATAATGCTAACACCATTCCTTCCATTTATCTTTCATGTGTACCAATATTTAGATCCATTTAGTCTGGTTTCTTTATTTTGCTCTTCAGCCCGTCTTGTTTCTTGCAAACACAATGCATTAATCTTGCACTTACTCATTACTTGTGCCGCCTCAAAACTCTTCCCATTTAGCGTCCCAATTTCCCAAGAACCAAATATAATCTTACTCATGAACTAGCTTCTTTGGCCGTTCACGTTCATTAGAGTGTGGTAGCTCTTGCGTATATAATACTACATTCGAGTGAGGATGCAACGGCTCTTGCTTACTTAATGTTGTACTCGAGCCATACAATGCATTACAACCAGGAAACGACCTACTCTTTTGCCCTTGTACTATAAACACTGCATTTGGGCTAGGATGTAGTGACTCTTGCTCTCTTCTCATTGTACTCGAGCAATACAGCTCGTTACTTACGGGTAACAACCTAGCATTAACATAATATATCTGTATGTCCATGATCATGAGATTTAACAAATTTTTTACGTTGGCTGTTAAGACATAACACAACCCTCCTCCTTTACCTGGTTTTAGGATCGACTACAACATATGATAGACATGAGGTTCAATATATGTGAAGTTTTTAACATGGCACAGCGCAAACATTTTTTACAGAGCACAATGATGTATTACAATTCATGTAACCCGTTTCGCTTGGTGGGATAAGATTTATTTTTTCTGTTGATGGCAAAACACTAACATTTTTGCTGAAAAGGCTGTTGAGCTTGTGTAAATGAAGACTTTGTAATGGCTTATCTTATTGATAAAATGGCAACAAATGTCTTGCATTAAGAAATGAACGATAGTGGATACAAAACATTGTTTTATTATATGCTGATGGTGCAACATTTTTCACGGTGTAGAACATGCTTACCAAGTAATTAAATATGTGTTGAATGATTGAGAATTGTATTGCTGACAAACTACTATGTTTTTTTTCCTGAAATGCATATCATTTCCTGATAACCACAAAAACTGAAAACCTAATTTTTGTATGGGATTACATTGACTGGCCTTTTGGTTATGGCCTATCAGCTAATCTTTCATATTTGGGGTTATATATATACTTATGCTTGTATGGAGGTGTGCATGGTAATTCATCCTTGTTGATTTTATTGTATGACAAAATTTGATAATGCTGTTTTATGGATTTTGTGAGAATATTCTGTAATTATTGTAAATATTCTTGCTGATTATGTAGGCTCTTATTAGGCTTTATGAGTTATCATTAGCATTAATTAGGGATTATTATCCTGTCTTCCTTCTAGCCTATAAGTAGGCTCTTGTACATCAACTTTAATATATAAGAAAATATATTTTCTCTCTATCTTCACAAATCTGTCCATGATTATCCACATGGTATCAGAGCTTAGGACTCAGAAATTAAAAAATTAGGGTTTGCACCATGAAACTTTCTCTTCAAAGGATAGGGGTATTTCTGGGCGCGATGATTGAAGCTTTGTTAGCTCTCACCGCCGGCCCCATTGGGAAGAGGAGGTCCCGGTCGATCAAACCCCAGAAAACCACCACGAACGGCTGCGCGTGTGGGTCCCACGCGCCGCCCAAGCCTTCGCCGGCAGACACGCCATCCCGGCGCGTGGCGGCGCGGGCGGCGTCCAATCCGGCGGCGAGTTTGACAGACGCGCTCGCCACCTCATTTCCGTCAACATTCCGGCCTCATACGGTGGATCCGAGGTCAGATGCTTATTTTTCAAGAATGGGCAGAGTTGCTTGCGTACTGTTCATCTATGGGTTTACTCATGAAATGGTGTGGTACTTGATCTATGCCTATTTCATAGGTTTATTTACATTTGGAATTTCAGTAATGATATTGAGCATAAGCCTTTTAGTCAGTGCTGCCAAGTATCTTCTAACTCTGGTAGTAAGTAAGGCAACTCATCAATCAACTGAAACAACCATTGCTCTGGAGACAATATCATCAGCGTTTGTGGCAAAACGTGGTAATTTTCTTCAAGCCCTAAAAACCTCAAAAGATCGTCAGGTGTGGATTGTTGATTCTGGAACCTCTGATCACATGACCGACAATCACAAATTGTTCACCACTTACATCCCATGTGCTGGCAACATGAAAGTGAAAATTGCTGATGGCTCACTCGCTTCTATTGCTGGGAAAGGGAGTATTAAAATTTCAGAGAGTATCACTCTGGAATCTGTTTTACATGTGCCGAAATTAGCGTGCAGCTTACTATCTGTCAGTCAATTGACAAAGCAATCGAATTGTTCTACTAATTTTTTGCCTACTCATTGTGTGTTTCAGGATCTATCATCGGGGATGGTGTTTGGTCATGCTAAGGAATGCGAGGGACTTTACTTCCTTGACGACGCCAGAGTGAGTCACCAACCTATCAGGAGGGTATGTAACACAATCTCTAAAACTGAAGATATTATGTTGTTGCACAAGAGAATGGGTCACCCTAATTTCCATTATTTATCCCGTATGTTTCCAACTATTTGCCCCCCATCAAACCTTGATATGATATGTGAAGTCTGTGAATTGGCCAAACACCACCGGTCATCATATCCTAGAACTCCATATATTCCTACCAAACCATTCACTACCATTCATAGTGATTTATGGGGACCTTCCCGCAATCCAAACCGTACCAAAGCAAGGGGGTTTATTACATTCATAGATGATCATACTCGTGTTTGTTGGGTTTATCTGTTGAAGGACAAGTCTGAGGCACCAAATGCTTTCATGAGTTTCTATGCTATGATCAAAAATCAATTTAATACAAGTATCAAAGTTTTACATTCTGACAATGGCACTGAGTATTTTAACTGAACTTTGAGTGATTTTCTCCAAACTCATGGTATTATCCATAGAAGTTCGTGTGTTCATACCCCTCAACAAAATGGGATTGCTGAAAGGAAAAATAGACACATCTTGGAAGTCACTAGGGCTCTTATGATCACTTCAAATGTACCAAAGTTTTATTGGGGAGATGCCATTTTAACTGCCACCCACCTCATCAACCGAATGCCAAATAAGGTGATATCTTTTGAAACTCCACTCAAAATGTTACAAAGTATCTTTCCTACCACTCACCTTGAATCAAATCTTCCCTTTCGTGTCTTTGGTTGTACTGCCTTTGTTCATGCTCATCCAAATAACAAATTTGATCCTCGTGCAGTGAAATGTATTTTTCTTGGGTATTCTCCAACTCAAAAAGGGTACAAATGTTTTGATCCTGTCTCTAAACACCTATTTGTAAGCTTTGATGTTACTTTTCATGAAGATACACCTTTCTATCCCAAATCTTCAATTCAGGGGGAGAGAACGAGTGAATCTCAGACTTGGGTACCTGAACCTGTACAAGAATATAACATTCTTGAACAATGGATAACCCTACCACAGATAGAGCCATTACCTTCACCTTTACCACAAACAGAGCCACCACCTCCATCTATACCACAGACAGAGCCATCACCACCACCACAAATCGAACCTCCCTTAACCCAACCATCTCTTGTGCAAAATTTAAATGCAGGGAACAAAGATATGATGGTGTACTCACGAAGGCAAAAATCTAAGGGAGGAAAGAAACTTGCATCTGAAGCACTCAAGCATTCAGAACTAGTGATAGCTCCTGAAGAACCAAAGGAGCCAGAAGTGGTGGTGGCTGCTGAAGAGACTGTTCCAGAGGTATCTCAGGAAATTCATGTAAATGTTAATGAATATAATGACCTTGATGTGCCTATTGCTCACAGGAAACAGCCTCGATCGTGTACTCTACATCCAATTCAAAAGTATATGTCCTATAATGCTCTCTCTTCGGGCTATAAGGCATTTGTTACCGGTTTGGATAAAGTCCATATTCCTAAAAACATTCAGGAGGCACTTGAGGTACCTGAATGGAGAGCAACAGTTATGGAGGAGATGAGAGCTCTTGAGAAGAATGAGACGTGGGCTGTTGTTGAAAAACCGAGAGGCAAGAAACTTGTTAGTTGTAAATGGGTATTTACCCCTAAGTATATGGCTGATGGTACTCTTGACAAGTTAAAAGCACGACTTGTGGCAAGAGGTTTCACTCAGACTTATGGTCTAGATTACCAAGAGACGTTTGCACCAGTGGCAAAATTGAACATTATCCGAGTTTTATTGTCTGTAGCAGCTAACTTGGAATGGCCACTTCATCAGATGGACATTAAGAATGCCTTCTTGAACGGAGAGCTTAAAGAAGAAGTTTACATGACTTTACCTCCTGGTTTTGAGGAGGGAAGAGGTGATAAAGTTTGCAAGTTGAAGAAGTCTCTCTATGGTCTGAAACAGTCTCCTAGGGCTTGGTTTGACAGGTTTTCAAAGGTCCTGAAAGTTGAAGGCTACAAACAGTGTTTATCAGATCATACTATGTTTGTCAAAACAGAGGGAGGAAGAAGATGTATCCTTATTGTGTATGTCGATGATATAATTCTTACAGGAGATCATATTGATGAAATGTCTAGGATAAAACTTGCGCTTAGCAAGGAATTTGAAGTCAAAGACCTAGGGAATCTGAAGTACTTTCTTGGAATGGAAGTTGCAAGATCAAGGAAAGGAGTTTATGTGTCCTAAAGGAAGTATATACTGGATCTCCTCGAAGAGACAGGCATGTTGGGGTGTAGTCCTGAACCAACTCCTATTGTACCTCCTAAGAAAAAGAAGAAGCCTAGAGAAGAGGGGGATTTAGAAGAGGATGATCTTGATGATGATGCTGAAGCTGAAAAGGAAGATAAAGAGCTAGAAGAGCCAGTGGATAAAGAAAGATATCAAAGACTGGTTGGGAAGCTAATTTATCTTTCCCACACAAGACCTGATATAGGGTTTGCAGTAAGTGTTGCTAGTCAATATATGAGTGATCCAAGGAAGAAGCATATGGATGCTGCGTACAGGATTTTGAGGTATCTAAAAGGTACTCCCGGGAAAGGTTTGTTCTTCCGGAAACAAGAACGAAGATCGATTGAAATTTACACTGATGCAAGTTGGGGCGGAACACATCCTGATCGAAGATCTACTTCTGGTTATTGCTCCTTTGTATGGGGGAATTTAGTAACTTGGAAGAGTCAGAAACAGAGGGTTGTGTCTAAAAGCAGTGCTGAAGCTGAATTAAGGGCGTTGGCTCAAGGAATAATGGAGGAAATGTGGCTAAAACGTGTTCTTTGCGAGATACAGGTCCAAGTGGATTTGCCACTCAAACTCTATTGTGACAATAAGGCAGCTATAAGCATGGCCTTAAATCCTGTTCAGCACGAGAGGTCAAAGCATGTGGAGATAGACAGACATTTCATCAGAGAAAAAGTTGAAGAAAGGACCATATGTTTGATCTTTCTTCCGACAAACCTTCAAGTGGCTGATGTACTAACGAAGGCGCTACTCAAACCCGCATTTGATAATTGTATAAGCAAGTTGGACATGATCGACATATATGATCCAACTTGAGGGGGAGTGTGAGAATATTCTGTAATTATTGTAAATATTCTTGCTGATTATGTAGGCTCTTATTAGGCTTTATGAGTTATCATTAGCATTAATTAGGGATTATTATCCTGTCTTCCTTCTAGCCTATAAGTAGGCTCTTGTACATCAACTTTAATATATAAGAAAATATATTTTCTCTCTATCTTCACAAATCTGTCCATGATTATCCACAGATTTTAAAAGCACATTTATCAAGTTTGAGTTGATAGGAACCCATATAATCTGAATTTATTTTATATAACTTTCATAAAGATATTTATGATTGTATTTCACTTAGAAGGCTTAGCAGTGTATCCGTCCACATAGTTAGTGTTTCATTATTAGGTCGATTTTTTTAATTCATATTAACTAAATGTGTGAATGATCAATAATGTAGTTTTAATCTTGAACTTTCAGTTGTTTTCTTTTGACCCGTGCCCTGCCCCTTAATAAAAGAAAACCTTGTTGGTCTTACTGATCATTCTTTCTTTCTTTCTTTTTATGGTGAAAAAGGGTGCTGGCGATTTTTATTAGGGGTAAACTGTGTAAATCGATATTGTTCTCACGTGTGTGCTTGCTTGCTGTTGATTAATAGGGTGGTTCTTCCCTTGATAACATTGATGAGTGGAGTTGGAAGCTAACCATGTTTCTTCGCAACAAAGATGAGCGAGAATTGATTTCAAGGGCGAAAAAGGACAGACGTGATTTTGAGCATCTCTCAGCACTAGCATCTAGGATGGGTTTATATAGGTACTTAACGCAGTAAAATTTGTTCTTATCTTTTAGTTCATAACATCCAATTTTTTTATGTGCTTTGGCAGCCAACAATATGCAAGAGTGGTTGTCTTTAGCAAGGAACCTCTGCCAAATTACAGATCTGATCTGGATAATAAGCGTCCACAGAGGGAGGTACCATCTTGCTTCATAATCTGTCCTTTTCTTGTGTTCTTCTCCATGGATTGATATATAAATGAGTGTAATAGACCAAGTGAGGTTTGTTGACTAACAATTGTGAGATACGGGAAACCACTTTCATTGCAGATTCAATTGTTATTTATCTGAAAATCAAACTTGTTAGTGGTATTTACTGTAATATAATGACATTTGTGATGTTAGGTTTTCCGCCCTCTCTAACACGGCATAATCAACCTCTTTTGTATGACTTACAGGTCGTCATACCTTCTCGTGTTCTCGGAGGAGTAAATTCTCTTCTCAATGCTCATCTTTCAAAAAAGTCTACAAGCTCTGGTGGCGTTTTTGGTACACCCTTGCATAGATCAAGCAGTGCTGGCATTCCTGCAGATGAAGGAATTCTCTATGATCCAGAGCCCTTGGCACCGAATAGTGTTGCTAGGGAGAGAATCCTGCGACCAAAAAGTTTGCAACTTCGTCATAAACAAGAAGATTGGCAGGTTCATTTACTGATGCACATCACATTTGTTATAGTGGCTTGACTTTACTCTTCAGTCTGTTTTGCAGTCTTAATTTTATGAGTACTCTGGTAGATTAATATGCATTTGTTGGTATTGCTAATACTTCGTGTGAGTTGTTTGATTAAAGTCATGACAGTTTTTGCATCTTCTCTCTGAAATTTGAGTTGTATACTCATGTTCTTATCTTAATGTCTAACATGATATATGGTTTCTTAATGGAGATTTTAATTAAACTATTTATGCTCTTTCACATGACAACTTTAGCTCTTTTATTGAGGTGGTTTTAAATATGATATTACAGCTTTCCTCAAGGGGTGTAAGTTTTATTTCTTACTGCCTTCCATTCTCACAAATAAAGCTAAGGTTTGGTGCAAGGAATGCTAGGCTAGTGCTCTGCTGGTACTTCACGTCCTGAAGAGATTTTGTTTTAAGGATCATTTTACTTATATGTATGCATATAATTAATAGCTCAAGGTTTTGAAATGGTCCTTGACAGTCTCTACTGTTTATCTTAAGATTTTTTAAATCCAAGTTGGGATGCAATTATATTTCATGTATGTGAGTTGTTCTTTCTTTTATTAATTGTTAAAAAAGTATAGCATATGATGGTTTCTCTATAGGAGTCACTTGAAGGACAAAAGATGCTTGAATTTCGGAGAACTCTTCCCTCTTTCAAGGCAAAGGATGCATTGTTGAAAGCCATTTCAGAGAACCAGGTAAACAAAAGGAAAATAAATGTGCTGTCTGTTTCTGTAATTTGTACATTGTGCTTCTTATTTTATTTTTGGGCAAATGTGCAAAAATAGCCATCATAAATTTACGGTTTACGAGAGTCTCAAGTGCCCACTTAAATTACATTTGTCCCATTTTAGTTTACAATGTACGGTTTTGCCCACTTAAATTTACCAGAGTCTCAAGTGCTCATTTTTAAATTTACGGTGGCTATTTTTGCTCCTTTGCCCTTTATTTTTTTTTGCAGTGTTGTTCATTACTAGGGGAAATGAAAAAGGATAGAACATAGCAATGTAGACAACATTGCATTCATTATCTCAGATTTGTGCTTGCGAATTAGAGTGTTTTTCTTACTCTTAAAATGTTGTTAGCTATGGATAAATTGGGACGTGTGAAACATTGGTTTATAATGTGGTACATATTTAACTTATTTTTGTAAGATGTACATCACTGTTGAAAACTGATCTCTTATCCTACTTAGTGAAGTTGGTTTCTGTTAGAATCTGAGTACTTAATTATATGATTGGGAAGAATAATCCCCTGATTATTGTTTCCATTGAAGATTGGTCAGATTTCTAGCATTAATTCCTTGATTGTAAACTGATCTTTATTTCCTTTGTCATCTCCCCTCCTACTCTATATATTGTACCTTTTTTTTCATTAGTCATATATCAATAAGAGTTCTTCCTTCAATTTACATAGTTATATTTTGACGTAAACTGATCTTTACGTTCTTAACTCACATTTTACATAGTTCAACAATGAAGCTTAAAATTGATTCAATTTTGTAATTGATGTGATTCATACCCCACTAGAGTGTTGGTATAAATCCCATGGCTGGTATATGTATCTCACCTTTATAATTTTTTTTGGAGTTATGAGGTCTACCATGATTCTATTGAATTCTTGGTACCTTTATAAAGTTTTTTCCACTGACAAGAAAACGTAAATGGACCACTTTCCATTGCGTAGATTAATAACAGTGAGAAGGATCTATGTGTATTGTATTTTGAGGTATTCAATAGGGTATTGATGATAATAGATAATAAATAGGGTATTGATGATAATATATAACAGGAGGAAGAAGCCTCACTATTGATGATAATAGATAAGTATAACCCCCCTAATCATAATATTCGATTGTTTGAGATATATTCTGATTTTTTTCAAATATATATTTCCTAACACATTAGAAACTCAATCTGATATTAGAACAAAATGATGACTGCAGTTAACACAACATATAGATAAAAGCACACACATGGAAATTGGCCAGTTGTTGGAGAAGTACAAAAAAAATATCATCTTCATAGTTATAATTTGGCTCCATTTTAATGATTTAGAAAAATAAAGCACCATTCTCCGAAAATATGATATGCTTCATGATATAGAAATTTTGAAAAGTATGATGAATTTTATGAATTACAAATGGCCCACAGCTATTATAAGATAACATTGACAACACCTCAACTCATTGACCTGTGAATAAATAATCTTGTAATGGGCAGCATAAATAATATTATTCTCTCTTGTACGTTCAATTATGCTTTTGCTGGATTATAATATATGATAATTGATAGCATAAATGGAAACATGCAGGTTGTTGTGGTCTCTGGTGAAACTGGTTGTGGTAAGACCACACAACTTCCACAATATATATTAGAGTCTGAGATTGAAGCTGCACGTGGTGCTATCTGTAGTATAATTTGTACTCAGCCTAGAAGAATATCCGCGATGTCTGTTTCTGAAAGAGTTGCAGCAGAGCGTGGGGAAAAATTGGGAGAATCTGTTAGTTTCTGAATCCATTAAGCTGGCTTAAGATTTTATACTTGAATTTACACTGTATTATATGATAAGAAACTGACATTTATGCATCTTTAATCCTCTAAAAGGTTGGTTACAAGGTTCGGCTGGAGGGTATGAAAGGAAGGGATACTCGTCTTCTTTTTTGCACAACAGGTGTATTGTTGAGAAGACTACTTGTGGACAGAAATTTAAAAGGTGTAACTCATGTGGTTGTTGATGAAATTCATGAGCGTGGAATGAATGAAGGTAGCTACACTTTTTTGTTTTTTGTTGTTAGTTCTGTAAAATAATAAATTTACCAGTACTTTTGACTTTTTTTTTTCAGATTTTCTCCTTGTTGTACTGAAGGATCTTCTTCCATGCCGTCCCGACCTTAGATTGATTTTGATGAGTGCAACCTTAAATGCTGAGCTTTTTTCTTCCTACTTTGGGGGCGCCCCAACTTTGCATATACCTGTAATTCCAGATGCTCATGTCTTTAAATTTGTTTATTAGTAGTGTTCGTTCATTGTCATGTTAAAATGTCTGGTAAAACCACTATATATCAGTGGTAAATGTCTTATATTGCACATGATCTATCATGAACTTGTCAAGAGTGGTTATATGCATTTTTTGAATACATGTTAGTTTCCTTTCTAGTTAGCATTTGCATAGTGCCCCAAGTTCCATACCTTGTTAAATAATACTAGTTGGCCTTGAGCCTGTTCCTCTTGCCATCTCACTTTGCTAAGTTCTTTGTTTTAGTCCATAAAAGCGAAAATCATCCAAAATTTGGCAGTTCAGCCTTGTTTTCCTTGCTAGTTTGATGTATTTACAAGAACATTATAAAAGGATCAACTCAGTTCTAGTTCCCGCTTCGTGAGGGTGTTGGAGAAAGGAATATACTAAGCAACATTACCCCTGCTTTATGCAAATAGACTGATTTGAGTCCACGACCTTAGACCCCATGGCAAGTGAGCTTACCATGTGCCACACCGGCCCTTCATTTACAAGAACATATTGTTAAGCAGTTTTGATGCCTAACATGACCATAAAGTGTTTGTAATGGATGGCGTGGACAATTTGCTAGATTTACTTCTATTTCTCTTTTGGTTTGTGTTGTTTTCTTTTTTATTGTTCCTTATTAATATGGCTAATATGTGGTGGGGTGTCTTTCTGAACTTCTAGGGTTTTACATATCCAGTTCGAACACATTTTCTTGAGGATATTCTGGAAATGTCACGATATCGGTTGACACCTTATAATCAAATTGATGATTATGGTCAAGAGAAGACATGGAAAATGCAGAAGCAATTTCAAGCTTCGAAAAAAAGAAAGACCCAGATTGCTTCTACTGTTGAGGTATACAATTTAAGCTGCATTTTTTTGGGGTCAATGAATGTACATTAATACTTGAGATTTCATTTAGGATGCACTTGAAGCTGCTGATTTCAAGGAGTACAGCTTGTGCACCCGGGAATCATTATCCTGCTGGAGTCCTGATTCAATTGGTTTTAACCTTATTGAACACGTTCTTTGCCACATTGTCAAGAATGAAAGGCCAGGTGCTATTTTGGTTTTTATGACTGGTTGGGATGACATAAATTCTTTAAAGGATCAACTCCAAGCTCATCCTCTGTTGGGTGATCCAAGCAAAGTATTGCTTCTAGCATGCCATGGCTCCATGGCCAGCTCTGAGCAGGTGAACTCATTTGTTATAAGTGGGAATGGGAACACGACTTGTAATTGTCATAATCTAGTTTGGAATTCGATGCAATAGTTTTAATATATATGGAATTTGCAGCTCAAATTGCTTTGAAAACATTGGACAGGGTTTTCTGATATTGATCACAAGCTTGCCATATCATGAAGATGTTTCTTCATATCTGACATTGCCATAAGAAAAAGGGGCACATCAAAAGTAAAATTCAATTCAGAAGCTAGAATCAATGAATCAATTTTGTTTCATTTCTTGTTGCTTGAGAAAATGACCATATTTTGAAAAGCCAAAATTAGAACAAGGAATTAATGGACTTATCAAAAATGACTAAACCCCTTCCTTTGTTTGATTAACGGGAAATGCTAGAAGTCATTAAGTTTTGAAAATTCATATTTACTGGGGATATCGTTGATTTTTTATTAAAGAAGTTATGCCATTTTGATAGATTCCATTCCTATTGTATGTCTGGTTGATCTTCTGTCTCATAGTTATGTATGGTCTGGTTCATCTACAGAGGCTGATATTTGAAAATCCTGAAGGTGGAGTGAGGAAAGTTGTTCTTGCCACTAATATGGCTGAGACTAGTATTACCATCAATGATGTTGTCTTTGTGATTGATTGTGGAAAGCAAAAGAGACATCTTATGATGCACTAAACAACACTCCTTGTTTACTTCCATCTTGGATCTCAAAGGCTGCTGCTCGGCAGGTATCTGAGATTTATTTAATTTTTTTTTTAGTATTATCATGTAAATACTTTTTCCTCTTCCTTTTCAATTAATTAAAGATATACGGGTGATTTTTGGCCACATTTGAAATCTCAGCTTGTAATGTTGATTTGTTTTGTATGTGCATTAAACATCTAAGAAAATATTTCACCAAATGACTCCATTTTTAATCAAAAAACTCATATTGTTGGTGTGATACTCTAGTCGTGCTGTTTCCTTTGCCATAGATTTCTTAAGCACTGGAAAAGTAAGGTGATGAATGATACATCTTAAATGTAACTCTTGTTTTTAAGATATTTTGTTTCATCTTCATAGTGAACATGGAATTTTGAAACACATGCTCATACCCAGAGGCTAGATCTTTTGGCTGTTTTGAGACTAGACTACTGAGTGTTAATTCACAAGAAACTATGCAACATAGATGAGGCAAATAGTTTTATGTAATCTGTCAGTCATCTTTTTAATGTAGTTGATGTAGGTCAAGGAAGGGGATGGGGAAAGAGAGAGGTGGGAGGGAGGAACAGTGAAAGATATTGTAGATAACAAAAACAAATAGTCTTAATAGCAGTTCATTGGGGTCTAACAAAAAACAACAACGTTGGGCTGTTTATTTAACGCCCAAAACACTATCTCAAAAGAAAGCAAAAGAAAGGAAGCAACTTTAGATAACCGAGAGCTTTATAATGTCACCCTATGTAAAGTCACAGAATAAATTGCAAAAAACAAAGTAGATCTTCCCAGATTTCCAATCAATAGTATTATGCATTGCAGCATGCTGTTTCTTATTCAGTTTTTGGTTTGTATGGCTGTATTTACAGATTTGACTTCCTTTTGCAGAGAAGAGGAAGGGCGGGTCGGGTTCAACCTGGCGAATGTTACCATCTTTATCCTAAATGTGTTTATGATACTTTTGCTGATTATCAATTGCCAGAGCTTTTAAGAACACCTTTACAGTCCCTATGTCTTCAAATTAAAAGTCTTAATCTTGGAAGTATTTCAGAATTCCTATCGAGAGCTCTTCAACCGCCAGAGCCTTTATCGGTAACAATCATGTCACTGTGATTCTAGAAGTTTCACTGGAATGAGATGTTTGTGATGTGACTCAATCAATAATGTATTAATGTATTACTTTCATATATGCAACCACTACCATCAATGCATTTAATTCAATCTATAATTTTGCCAATTGAGTTTTCAGGTTCAAAATGCTGTTGAATATTTGAAGATTATTGGGGCCCTGGATGAAGATGAAAATTTGACAGTTTTAGGTAAAATATGTGACTTATGCCAAGTTACTTCCATTTTCACTTTTCTTTGGTACATACTAACTTTTCAAAACTTCTTTCCTTACTCCTATTAGATGGAAATTATTTACTGTTTTGCTCCTTTGCAGGTCGTAACTTGTCAATGCTCCCTGTAGAGCCAAAACTTGGAAAGATGCTTATCTTAGGAGCTATCTTCAAATGTTTAGATCCCATAATGACTGTTGCTGCTGGTCTTAGTGTCAGAGATCCATTTTTGATGCCATTTGACAAGAAGGATGTAAATCACTTTCACGATTATCTCAAACATCTTCCTTCCACCCCCTTGTCTCTGATCATTGCCTTTTCAACATGCCTGGGATGAGATTGGACATGCTAAATTTTTAAATGAAATAAATCCACCTGAGCTAAACATTCTACTTTGTGTGATTAGTCTTATTCTTATTAGACAGACACCATATAGTGAAGGCAACAAGCTTGCCTCCTCTAGCTAGATGATATTGGGTAAATCTGAATGATATTGGTGAATGAACTGTTGGGACTTGATTAATGTATTGGATTCTTAATGAGATAACACTTTATGTTTTGGGCTTTTATGTCCAGAAGAACACAATTTCATATTTGAATGTTTACTCTTCACCTCTTATGCAGCTTGCAGAATCTGCCAAGGCTCAGTTTGCTGCTGGTGCCTATAGTGATCATCTTGCACTTGTTCGGGCTTATGATGGTTGGAGCAATGCAGAAATACAGAAAGCAGGTTATGAGTACTGTTGGAGAAATTTCCTTTCTTCACAGACACTTAGAGCCATTGAATCTCTTCGGAAGCAATTTTTTTATTTACTCAAAGATATAGGAGTGGTTGATCATAATTCTGACAATTGCAATGCATGGAGTCATGATGAGCATCTGGTCCGAGCGGTCATTTCAGCTGGTCTGTTTCCTGGAGTATGCTCTGTTGTGGTAATCCGTTCTACTCCTCTTTCATTTTTCTGAAGCTTCTTTGTGTGTGTGTTGTGTGTGTGTGTGTGTGTGTGTGTGTGTGTGTTATGCGTTGTCACCTAGATTCTTTTTCTCATGGTGCTTGTGAATTGTGATCATATTTCTATTTATTTGAAGTTACAAATAAATATTAAACGAACTTGTCTCCTTCGCCACAGAAAGAAATATTTTGATATAAAGCATCAATGTGAAGAATTTAAATCTTACTTTGAACTTGTCCATGCAAATTGCATTTTACAGAACAAAGAAAAATCAATAGCATTGAAGACAATGGAGGATGGTCAAGTTCTTCTGTATGCTGTAAGTTTCTCTCATTGATATTAATTTATTAGCCCTTGAATTTTCATGATCCAGTTTTAATTGGAGAAAAGTATGCAATCCAAATCCTGAGGCGCAATTTTGACTATTTCATTTATTATGACATGGTGCTGCATTATGAAGAACTCTGTAAATGCTAGTGTGCCCAAAATTCCATTCCCATGGCTTGTATTCAATGAAAAGGTGAAGGTGAATTCAGTGTTCCTCCGGGATTCAACTGGTATATCTGATTCAATGCTTCTCTTATTTGGTGGGAGTGTTTCCCGAGGCGGACTGGTGAGTTTTCCAACTCATGTTCAATTTCCCTAGGATCAGTTGTTTTCATGTTCTTGATTGTAGTATTGCCAATTTTCCTCATTTTAAACGCTGTGGTTAACCATGGAACCTATGATAGGACGGCCATCTGAAAATGCTTGGAGGATATTTGGAATTTTTCATGAATTCTGCATTAGCTGAGACTTACTTAAACCTGAAGAAAGAGCTGGAGGAAATAATACATAGAAAAGTAAGTCTATGCAATCGTCATACCCTTAGATTATAAGTATTTTATAAACTTTAGAGTGTTACTTTCTTCTTTTTGAGATTCTCGTTTTTGCAATTCCCTGACAGTTACTTTGTCATGTACTGTATTTACTTGCAGCTTTTGGATCCCAAATTAGATATACGATCATTTGAAGAGCTTCTTTCAGCTGTGAGATTGCTAGTATCAGAGGACCAGTGTGGGGGGAAATTTGTCTTTGGCCGTCAAGTGCTATCGCCATCAAATAAGGCAAAAAACTCCAAATGTATTTCCATTGAGAGCGGTAATTATAAAAACCATCTGCAATCATTGCTTGCCAAGGCTAGACATGAACCACCGATTTACAAAACAAAACAACTGAAAAACAATCATTTCCGCTCTACCGTCATATTCAATGGCTTGAATTTTGTTGGCCAGCCTGGCAACAGCAAGAAGCAAGCAGAACAGAATGCTGCTTCTGAGGCTCTTTTGTGGTTAATGGGGGATAAACATTCAACTACTGATGATATTGGCGAGATGCAATCATTGCTTGGCAAGTCTCGACAAAAACCACCAAATAAGGTATCAAAGAAGGGAGAAGATTTCAAAGGTAGTTCGATTGAGAGTGGTGATTGTAAAGGACAGCTGCAAACATTTCTTGTCAGGGCTGGCCATGAATCACCAACTTACAAAACAAAACAAGTGGGCAACAACCAATACCGCTCTACCGTCATATTCAATGGCTTGAATTTTGACGGCCACCCTTGCAACAGCAAGAAACAAGCAGAAAAGAATGCTGCTGCTGAGGCTCTTCTTTGGTTAAAGGGTGATACACGTTCACATCATGATGATAGTGATGATGATGATGATGTGCCTTTTCCTTTCAAAAAGAGCAACAAAAGAAGCAAAATTTCACTAAATCTTGCTAAAAGAAGATGATGGACTTTCACTTGAAAAGAACGAGTTCATAATTAGATAACCAGAATAGCACAGTAATTTACTGTGGAAGAACTTGTCTTGTGAGGGACATAGTGCACTAGATGCAACAGAGCTGTTTTCAGTGGACATTGAAAAGAGTGTACAGTGCTACTAGGAACTTTAGCTTGACAGCCAGGCCTTAGCCCTTATTTTTGTTAAGGGTGACTTTATCCAGAATTTTTCTGGTTTTTGGGCACTTACCATTACCATGGCATATTTGTAGAATTGTTTCCCCCTGACTTCAACTACTGTTGTATGAGGGTTTTCTCACTTTCTGTACTTGAACAATTTCTTGCCAGAAAGGGGAGTGAGCAGCAATTAGACGGAGGTACCAATGATGCATCGTTGAGGTTAAGATCTTTTCCATTCATACTTCGTGGGAGAAAAGGCGACACAAAATATTGTAGTTATTTTTGGAGTTCATACTTCATACCTTATATTAACACTATGATTTCTTTTCTCACTTGTCTCTTTCTAAATGTAACATATATATTTATTCATATAAAGAAGCCGGATTCACATTATTTCTATACTATTGTGTTGTGGACAGACAGTCCATTTGGGCAAAATAGTTGAAGTGTATAGTACCTTGGCATTTTCTGATGCTTGAGAATGTACTATTATGTAAGCCTTGTGAACCACTACCAAACAATGTAATCACTTGTAAAATAAAAATAATGTATGAACTGGAAGGCGTATTTCACTGCATAAAGTGACTTCTATGCCAAATTAGAGAGTTCGTTTAGGATACAGAAGACTTTTTTTTCTGTTTATTCATATTTATTATTCTATAAATTCATTTATTTGACTTTTGATTCTTAATCTTTACATACATGAGAGAGATGATTATAGATTTCTACAGATTAGCCTATCATTTCTCATATTAAGGATGCAAAGTAATAGGGTTAAGGATAATATTTGTCACTGAAGTATGCATCGAACATCATATCCACTTTTGAAGTATTTTGTGGCTCAAATTTTCAACCGAAATGTACAATGTGTATCATATTCGCTCTTTATCGTTAAAATATTAATGGTGAAGTATGTTCCTTTATTCATTCTTTAGGGACAAATATGACCTTTCATGCATACTTTAGAGGACATATATAATCCTTTGTGCACAATTCTGAAGTAAATTTGAGCGAAAAAATACTTCAGAGCTAGATATAATTCTTTTGGGCATGTTTTTATGCAAACATGACCCTCTTAGTAATAATATATTATGTTAGGCCTAGAGGGGGTGATGCCCAATCATGATGTCATTGTAGACTAGACTTTCGAATGAGTTAAGTTTTGTACTTTAATTTTTCACATGTATCATTCTTTAAAAGACAATCTTATATGAGAAAGTCAAATATTGATTGTGGGAGTTTTTATAAGTTAATAAGGTTAAGGGTTAAAGATGTCTATCTACATTTATGAAAAGTTCACTTGGCACCATATTAGAAAGTGTGATTCAAAAGTATCTATATCCATTACAAAAGAGCTCTTGAATGTCATAGACGATTAAATTTGGGTTAATTACTTGGTATCATACAAATTTGGACAATGAAATTGATGGAGGGAATGGAAAGAGCGGAATGATGAATCATTGCTTCAAAACAAATTACTCCCTTTGTCTCGTAATATAAACTACAAAGAACTACATTGTTTTATTCGAAAAAACTTTTAAAAGTAGTTAAAAATAATAATATGTCAGAAACTTATTTCCCTCAAATTTGCCTCTATTTATCAATAGAATATAAGTGAGATGGTGATTAAGTGTGAAAAAAGATGAGATAGAGTGTGTATGGGGTAAGTTAAGAGAGAGTGTTGTCAATAAAGGGAAAAAGTGGAAAAACACAATAAATATAAATACTAAGATAAATAAGAAGGGAAACCTATTATTTTATAGCATACCTTCTTCCAAACGTGAAACTTATAATATGGGATGGAGGAGTAATTTTTGTGAGAGTAAAACGACAACCCTAAAACCTATATCTAATGTTTCATTCATTCCACATCGTCCAATGAGGAGCAATTAAGTGGTGATAGAATAACCTCACTGGACATTCATTTAAAAATATTTTGTGAATTTATATGGGTAATTTTGATTTTGAACCACAATTTTTTAACATTGTGCTGGGTAAACTTTTCAAAAATGTATATGGGTATATTTCACCCTTAACCAAGTTATTAATAAGTTAATAAGATGGTATTATTGAGAATCTGGGTGTTTTTGACCTGATTGATTAGAATAACACTTTAACAATCCAAAATATATTCTCCTTGTTATAAATAAAATAATATGTTGATGTTCAAAATCAAAAGGACTGTTAGGATTCCCTCCTATGACTATATTATTATACCAAGGTTCAAAAAACCGGACCGGACGTCTAACCGGTCAAGCTAGTGGTTCAAGGGTTGTTGGTTCAACCGTGGTTGGACCGGGTCAAACCAGAAATAATAAAATAATAAGATTAAATTGTGGAATGTAAGAAAATATGTAAATAAGATAAATGCTAAATAGTAAGGTAATTCAATACCAAAATAGTAAAAAACTAAAAATACCCTAATGTATTTTGAAACTTTTAGGGCTGAAATGTAATTTTCACTTAAAAAACCTCATTATATTATATTATATTATATATCTTTCTCCTTCCTTCCATCTGTTTCTCTTTTCTTCCTTTCTCACCCACATCGGTGGCGGCGACCCCAACATCACACAAATGACAAAACCACATACTGAACTCAGTTCAAGCCTTCTCTTTTTTTGATCAAAAGTTCAAGTCTTCTCACTTTCTACTTCCTTCACTTCATCATCTTCATAACTGAATCACTGAATGGTTTCTCACTTTCTCTGAATCATCTTCATCATCTTCGGTGAATTATCCTTCATCATCTTCAGCGCTTCTTCGACTGAGAAAAATGGAATGGGTTTTGCATTTTTGGTGTGTTAGGGACTTAGGGTTGTGAGTTTTGCGTTTGGGAAGGAATGGGTTTTGTGCCGTTTTGTCCAGCATCTGTGTAAGCAAGGTTTAATTAAAAAGGGAGATGCATAAACCGGCCAACCCGGGTCATTGATGGAATCAAGGGACAATTCCTTTCATGAGAGTTTTTTTTTTCTAAATCGGTTAACATTGGACTGGTGGAGAGTTGAGCTGGGTGGCTATGGAGGTAAGTGAGAAAATTGCTAACGGTGTAGTTGACAGAGTTAGTTGTTTATATGTAAAAATAATGACGTGGCAAATTTTGATTGGAAACTGGACAAAATGGACCTAATTAACTGGATATAAGTTTTCCCCATTACTTAATTATTTTATTTATGTGCTTGTAACTCTTAACGTACTTAGAAGTCTATAAATAGAGACTATGTACGCTTTGTGTGATACAATTAAATAAGAATTTCTCTTCAATTTTCTCTTCTTCATTACTATCATATTCTACTTCTAATTCTTCTTATTCTTGTCAAGTTTCTATATTTTCTTATTTCATAACACGTTATCAGCACGACTTTGCTCCTCTAGGCTTCCCTAAATTATTTGATTTCATCAAAACCAAAACCACAAGACCTTCTCCAATATCCAATATTGAAGTCCTCCTTGATTAATTATTTGCAACCCCACCCATTTCCCAACCACACCAAATTCAAATCTCAATCACACCAATCCACACCCCCATTCCTTTAGTTTTTTTTTTAAAATTTATTTGTTGTCTAATTTACTTTAATTTTAGCTTATTTTTTTTAATTTCCTTTAGTTTACACTATTTTCTGCTCTATATATCCTATTATTTTATAATATATTTGTTCATTTTTCATCATATTTTTACCTCTTTCGGAGAATTAGAAAAGTTGTCAATAAATTTGATTGGAAGGTTTTACCGCCTTTAATATATATGCCCTTTAGTTTCTCACAAAAAAGAAAATTAGTTGAACATATTTAATTTCAAAGTTATGCTTAATAATAATAATAATAATAATAATAATAATAATAATAATACACACGCGCACACATATATGCATGTTCTATAAGTGCATAAGAAATAATGCATACTGCACACATATGTTTATTTTATTTCATTTTATTTATGTCTTCTATTATCTTATATTTTATCTTTTAATTTAATTTTAATTTCAATCATATTGTTTAATGAATTTAGTTTATTTTGTCATAACATTGTTCTTTTAATTTTGTTAGATGGCAAGAACTCGTGTCATATAAATTTTTCGTGACGCTCTTAAATTTATATTGCAGATTATACACCTACATAAATTAACACTATAATACATATATAAATACGCGATGTACACACATAAATTGGATATGTGTTACATCTAGACACATATAAGTGTATTGTTTTCAATTTATTTATAATATCATCTACATACATGATTATTGACTTATCTAATTATTTATAGTTGACTATGATTTAAATCTACTTAAATTTATTATTACAGTATTTTTTTTATTTTTTGAAATGGCCCGAAGCCATCACAATACTTCATTTTGTAAATATATATGACCAAATTCATATAGTAGCTTTTTTGTGATTCGATAGCCAAAAGTCATGTCACCTTTTTAGTAGTTTTTTCGTAAAATGAACATTGTGAATTTTACCAAGTTGTGAGTTTATGATACATTTTTTATACTTTATTTGTTAAAGTAAACAAATACTCCTTAAAATGGTTATAAATATCAAAGCTCAAAAAGCTTATTTTAGTGTATTAAATTAAATGACGAAATGGGCTTTATAACCTTAAAATTTTTTCAAGAATATGTTGTCCTGAAGACAATAGCTGATCATTACAATAAATGTTATAGTCCAGAAGACTAATAATTATATTTTTTTTGTGATAACTTATGATCAACACCCACGCTCAAATTGATAATTTGAGACAACAATGTTTGGAAATATTAAAATAATTATTTATTGATATATTAAAGAGTAAAGGGTCAAATCTAGCACTAAACTATTGTCAAAAGTACACCCCACATAAAAGTGAATCTCATAGCTCAAATCTAGCACCGATCAAGTACAAATTGGGTCAGATGTAGCAAAACCGTCAATATTGACGGGTTTGACCGTCAAGTTTGACCCGAGTATGCCACGTCACCCAAGTTAGGCCACGTCACCTGCCACGTCACCCAGTTATGCCACGTCACCTGTAACATTTTGTTACTAATTCCTTAATTAACCTGTGACATCTCTTTTAGTTCAATAATATCTTTACTAACTATGATAGAAAAAGGAATTGCAATAATATCAATATCTCTATCATAGTTAGAAAAAGAATATCCTAATGATTGAAATATTATCCATGATAGAAAAGAATAAACTAATACAGCACAGCTGCTATCATGGATAATTTATTGCTAACCATGTTAGAAAGGATTTGCCTAACATGGTTAATAAACAAAACTAGTTGATATTTAACAATAAATAGATCTATACATGCGGAAACGAATGCAGGCCTATACAAATTGGCAATATACAATTCTAAATAAACTATATAACTTCTACTACCTAATTCCCTTTCCTGATGCTCGCGCCTGTGCATGAATACCTGCAAAAATGTCAGTAATCGTGGGATGAGACAAATTTGTCCCAGTAATCACCGCTTAACTCACTATAACAGTGAGATATGCGGTAGCGAGGGCGTCTAAAGGGTACCACAGTTTAAAAATTTATAATATATATATTCCATATTTTCTCTCCATAATCATTCACATTTCTCTATCACTTTCCAAACAATAACGTCAACATCTCTATCTCCAATCCATCAGTACTACTACGCCAACTCTCACACTCACCTATAGATGCATTGTGCCATCAAGGGGCATTCAAGCATCTATTCTTCACTATATGATTTGACACTGTGTCCCTCTCCATAATGAGGGGACAATTTCCTTCTCTGGCAATCTCCAGAGAGGGAACCCCAATTCTGTTTCCATTACAGAACGGGAACGGTTGGACTCTTCAATGCCAAACAACCGTAGGGGCGGTTGGGCTCTTCAATGCCAAAACAACCGTAGGTCACTTCTCTCAATAAGTCGACCTATGATCCCCGATCCAATCAATCTGTAAAGGATCCTCAGTACAAATAACTGTCGATTGGCCTATCGACAGTTATCATCGCGCGATGGTACATAAATTTCAGTGTCATGCAATGCTCACCATAACTTTCAATGTCCCAACCACAACCTTTTATACTTTCCATCAATATAACTTTCCAATTCCCTGACCACAATGTACCTATTTCAAATCCACATTACATTTCAATACTCCAGTCAACAATACCTTATATTTCCCATCCACCTAACTCACCACAATCACAAACTCAACAACTCATTCCTTTTCTATTCCATAACCTCTCAAATCACTATCCAACACTATCCCTATATACATTTCACGTCATTCCAGATCAATGGCCACCACCAAGCAGGATAATAGTATATATAATGTGTACAAATCTTTTATACGAAAATAATCGTGTTTGAAAGGCACCCGATAGCCTGTTTTGTATAAAAATAACCTTTCAAAAATAATATATATATAGAGGGTGAGAAAGGATTTTACAAAATCCTAGCTAACATCACCCTCAATGTTATAGTAAGGTTAAGTGTGATTACCTGTCGCCCTTTAGCAATTCTACGCGATTTCTCAACCTTTTTTCCTCGATGCCACGAAAGCCTACTGCATCCACTCCTATAATAATATATAGCCAAATGATAAATTAATATCATTTCCCTTTTTATCGTAGTTCGACGTCTCTCTCTCATTCTTATATGTTACTACCCAAATCCCAATTCTTAGTTATATCATTTTATAAAGTTAAATTATCTAATTTTTCATTCACTATCACTACATTCATAACAATCAAACATCATCTTTCACTTTCAATTCAAAATAATCACAATTCATAACAAATCATCATCTTTCACAATCAACAATTTCCATCCTTTTTCCACGGCAACCAATGTGTTTATTTAGAATAAGCATGTGTCATGCTAGTTTGGAACATACTAACAAATAGCATAACAATACCACTCCATATTCAATTCAAATCAACCATAACTCAATTTGATTATACTAGCATTATCACAACAAAACAGAATCAGTTATACACCTGAACAGAAAATAGTGTAGCCCAAGAAAAACTGTAACTTTAATTCAATATTACCAAGCATATTCTAAACTAATTATAACTATGTCTATGTCATGCTTTAATTTCAGTTAAATCATCAACCTAACCCAATCTGAAAATACACTTCCTAAATACCACAAAAGCAGAGAAGTATACTCTACAACCATAATACATCATAAACCAAAAACATGTCCACATTAATAGAATTTACCAAATCCAATCAGCCAAGACAAGAGGAAGCCACAATTAACCTATGCTACTCTTTAAACATAGCAACATAACAACCAAATTCTGTTTACATTTAGTACATTTAAATTACCAAAGCTTTAAACATAACTAAGCAGTAACTATTATTATATACTCCATCCTTATGAGATTATATGCACAACAACATTTAAAATCAAACATCCAAGCGAGACAATCACATATAAAACTTCAAAAATCACCATACTTAACAAGATTCATTCAATCAAGCATAGAAAGAAACATCAACTTCAAATTAAAGGTAGGCACTTTACCCTTCAAGAGTAACATCTCACATACCAACATGAGTCATACATACAACACCATCAACTAAACCAATATAGGGGGTGGATACAAAACATCCCAAATCAACATACAAGCACCAAAACCTACATTAACATACTCCATGATTATCACCAATAGCCATTTAGTCCATCCATTAATACCAAACAACAGAAACACACAGACTTTGAAAGAAAGTTTTAAGTTTTACAAGTAGGGCAAGCACTTCAATTCATTCACAAATCAAATTAGACAAATTATTCACTTTCCTTTACTTTCGCACCCATGAAACATTTCTAACTATATTCAATCCTCCATCATCTAACATATATTACCACTCTATCTTATTATCTTCAAAGCTAATGCCTAATACATCTCAAATCCTTGAACCAATTTCATTACTCAATTCAATAGTTTCATACTTCCTGAAAATCAAGCCATCAATCAACATGTACATAATTCACCCAATTACAGGAACCAGCCCAAAACATCCTCATGCAAGCTAAAGAGACATCTATAACTCTTCATTTAAAGCTATAAGTCACAATTTAATACACCTCTGGCCCATACTTATTTGGACAGGGAAGAACAAAGAGAAATTGAAATTTAAAACCAACACGAAACTCACAATTATGCACTATAAAATCATGCTAAAAAAAATCATGTGCCTCCACAAAGAACAACAAACATTACCCTACACAAACAGCGACCAAACTTATCATTTCCAAAGAAAATAATCTACTCAACATCATCTCTAAACATGAGAGTTCAAGTTCAATTTTCATTTTAAAGGGTATGAGTCCTTACAATTTTCAGTTTAATCATAGTAAAAGAAGGCAGAATCCTTACGAACACACATACAACAACTAATTAAAACTGAAATGAGTACACACACACACCTCTACAGCAACCCATTCGGCCAAAAGGCACCCAAAATCTGGGGCGTTTAAGAAAACCTATCAAATCCTAATTTCTAGCTTCCTAATCCTTTCTAAATCATAGATAAAGCTTAAATTTTTGGGTCACACACGATTATTAAAACCCCATAAACCATAAACTCAAATCAGCCCCTCTCTAATCTCGCCCAAAAAGCAGAAAAACGTGCAGAATTGAAAGGAAAAACTTACCCATGTTTGAAGGCAGACTCCTCTATCGGATTCGTCGTCGTCTCCGCCGCTGGTTCGCCGGAACTGAAGGGGACGAAGTGAAGGTGCGAAGTGAAAAGGGGATGGGTTTGAGTGAGGTTGAGGAGAGGGAAAAGTGAAGGCGGACGGCGTTCACTTACCTATGGCCGCCGCCGTCGCCCATGGCAGCTGCTTGGGGAAGGAGAAATCGAAGAGGGTGAGAGGAGGGAAGTGACGGAAGAAGAAGAGGACGAAGGTGAAGAAGAAAAATAGGGGGGGCTGCTGCCGTCGGGTTTTTAAGGAAGAAAAAGGGGGAGGGCGCGTTTGGTTTTGTGAAATAAGGGTAGTATATGATAATTTGTAGTCCAAACTTGCCATAGTGTACTCTTTTAATTTTAAAACCACTTAAATCAAAGCCTCCAATCTCCTTAACTTTCAAAATATTTTGGGTTTTACCATTCCCTCATATTTCAAACTCTTCAATTTCTTAATTAATTATTTGCACATTTATTACTCAAAATTTTCAAAATGTCCTAAAAGTCACCAAAAATTCCTCAAAATTCCAAAATTCCCACTTTCTCCATTTATTATTTCCCAAAACACTCCTTGATCTTGTATTAAATTTTTAGGATGTTACATCACCTGCCACGTCATCACCACATATATGAAAAAATTTAAGGTTCAAATTTAGCACTCAAGTATTATTAAAGTTCACCCAACATAAAATAACAATTTTGAGTTTCAAATATAGCACTTATCATTTACAAAATGGTTCAAATGTAGCAACGACGTCAATTTTTATGAGTTTGACTTTTAATTTTGACCTGATTAGGTCATGCCACTTGTCACATCACCCTATTAGGCCATGATACTTGCCACATCATCACCATCTTCACTACATCATCATCACGTAAATGAAAATAAATCCCTGAAACCCACATCACCCTATGAAAAATGTAGCAATTCTGTGAACTTTTCAAGGTTAGACCATTAATTTTGAACTGATTTAACAAGTGACATGACACTTTTAAAAATAAGTTATTATATTGTGGCGCCTATTTATATGTCGGAACGTTAATATTTTATATTTCTATCTAGGTAACGCTGACGCGTATGCTCTATAACTGCCGGAATATGATATTTTAGCCGAAATATAAAAGTGTCGTGTCACTTGTTACATCAGTTCAAAATTAATGGTCAAACTCTGAAAAGTTCACGAAGTTGCAACATTTGTAATAGGGTGATGTGGGTTTCAGAAATTTATTTTCAGATATGTGGTGATGATGTAGTGAAGATGATGATGATGTGGCAAGTAACATGACGCCCAATAGGGTGATGTGACAAGTGGCATGACCTAATCAGGTCAAAATTAAACGTCAAACTCATAAAAATTGACGTAGTTGCTACATTTGAACCATTTTGTAACTGATGATGCTATATTTGAAACTCAAAATTGTTATTTTATGTTGGGTGAACTTTACTAATACTTGAGTGCTAAATTTGAACCTTAAATTTTTTCATATATGTGGTGATGACGTGGCATAATTGGGTGATGTGGCAGGTGACATGACCTAACTTGGGTGACGTGGCAGATGACGTGGCATACTCGAGTCAAACTTAACAGTCAAACCCGTCAAAATTGACGGTTTTGCTACACCTGACCCAATTTGTACTTGATCAGTGCTAGATTTGAACTACGAGATTCACTTTTATGTGGGATGTACTTTTGGCAATAGTTTAGTGTTAGATTTAACCCTTTACCCTATATTAAACTATGAGTAAAGATTTTGATATGACCATAAGCCATAAAAAATGGACTAATTCAATAAATATGAAAGGCGAAAATGGTTGTCAAGTTGAAAATAGTATGAGATAAAAAAGGTATGGGTGTAAAATATATTATTTGTTAGAGGAATACATTTTTGCAAATGAAGATATGCTCAAATTAACTAATTAAGACACTACTGTAATAATTGAGCCGAATTTAAATGAAAAAAAAAATCTACCAATGTGTAGTTAGTTGAGATGGTAAGTGGGCTACAACCCGTAAGGATGATAACACATATTCGAATCCCGAGAAGCACTTTCATTGGGAGAGAGGGAAACTTTATCTATGTGGGCAACACTCCTACCCTTGAGTCCAGATTGATAGTCAGTTGTCAATAGATGTTGGATTATTGGACGGTGTTTTAAAATAAGCATGAGCCTTATGTGATTGCATAGCAACTTGCCCTTTTTTCACAATAAATAAAATCTCCAATCACAGAGTGAAATCAAAAGAATAATTTGCTCAATTACAACAAAAATCATTTTGCTGCAAGAAGGCAACTTAACTTAATAAAGGTGAATAAAAAAAAAATTCCAACAATAACAATTAACATCAATGCTCAAGCATCTTGCAAAATGCCTGCATGAGGATGAACTTCGTTTCTCCTTTTGTGTGTATATGTATAAGTATATTATCTTTCTCTTGTCTTTTATTATGTACACTAAAATGTTGAAAAGACCAAATGGTAAGTAGATGATGATGATGATGATGATGATTGATCCAACTTACTGATGCAAAAGGTCAAGGGCTTTCTGCAAAGTAGGCTTAAACCTATCAATATTAAGCTTCACATTTTGCTTGTCCAAATACACAGACCTAAATTCAACCCATCCTTTAATTGATGAAGGATTTTTAAGAACTGGATGGTCAGGTGGGTATTGTTGAATCAGAGTGCTTTCTTCCAACTTTATGTTGTATAACAAGTACTTTAAGTTCATTTCCTCTGAAGGCAATCCAAAGTCTTGTTTTGCATGCCAATCTACCCCACCATATGGTACTATTTGGATAAAAACAGCATTTTCTGGCAGAAAAAGTATGTTGGTAAGGCCAGCCCCATGAACTCCCATTAGGACATCACATGAATTTACAACCTCTGCAAATCTTGACACATTACCACCTCCTTCCATTGTGATTACCTCAAAGCCCATGCTCTTTGCCATATTGACTATCTGATCTGTGTTAGTGAAAGATCGTGTGCTTTTTCTTGTTATGATCATAAGCCTAGGCTTTCCTTTTTCACTATAGCTTAATCTGATGACTTTGTTTCTCTTCAATGAATATGAACTTCTCAAGAAATCCCTGAAATCTTTCATAGAATATGAATATTTTAAAGGGTCAATTTGCAATTCCTTCTCGCACCGTTTGAGACCAACAGTGACACTTGGGAAGCAATGAACTTGGTCATCTTTGTCAATGTCAATGAACTCATAGTTTGACAACTTCTTTAGAATCACTTGGTACTTGTAAAGCCACCAAGCTCCGTAATCAGTCACAAGAAACTTTACTTCTCCATTAAATTTCCTAGAAGTAATAAAAAGGGGAATGAGAATATCTGTGAAGTCATGAAAGGGATTTAATGCATAACCTCTAGTGGAAAACAGGATTGCTGGAACAGTGTGATTTTGAGAGCACTCAAGGATTTGCTTGCTTCTACCCATTAGTGGTTTCACTGACCATTCTCTCACCATGCTCATTGCATATTTATCACCCTTTCTTGCATAAGGCTTTATGATCTTTGACATGTTTGCTGACAAATTGCTTGTTACTGGTGACACAACATAGACAGTGGATGAACTTCCCTGGACTCTAATGTCACCCTGACTCTCACAGAAATCTGTTCTTACTTCTGAAGTGCACACTAGTTTTGGCTCCTCTTCCTTTTTTACTGTGTAAGACAGTTTTATACAGGTGAAATGTTAGTATCTCAGAAATCTGTAAACTTTAACTTAGTGCAACTCAGTTCCTATAAATGTTACTAAGTTGATACTCGATACTTGAACTTCCACCCACTGCAATTCAGTCCCTTTAATTTCAGCCATTTTAAACTAAAGTTCCTTAGTTTCATAAAATATAGGAGTATAATTTTGTTTTCTAAAATATAGGGACTAACATTTTAAATGGCTAAAGTATAGGGACTGTGTTGCAACCTTTTTAAAATTATAGGGACATAATGGCCAAAGGGTAAAATACTAATTAAGTCAAAAAAAAATTTGACCTTTAAACCGAGTAAAAAAAAAAATTGACCTATAAACCAACTCAAAATTACACAGTGACAAAATATTAAGTTTCCCCATAACTTTTTTACTATTCAACTCGTAGCATATCTCATCTAGCTTTATTGAGTTTTCAGATAATGCTCATGTTACCTTGGACTGTCTGCATTTGAGAGGTGCTGGTGGTGTCATTGACAAGAATCTTAGTCGACATGTCTTCTTCAGCTATAAGGCAGAGAAGTTGTTAAATTCATGTCTTACAATACAAAAGAAGATTAATTCTAATGGTTTTAAAGATGTTCAGATTTTGATCATATCTTACCTTCTGATCCTTCATCTTTTTGTGGGAAGCTACTGGTATCATTGACAGGAAATTCTATTACTATGTCTTTGTCTGCAAAAAAGAAATATTTAGTGTTTTAATTGGCTTGCTATCATACATTTTAGCCTCGTTCAGATTTAGAAATAATTACATTCATTCACTGGTAAAGAGCTTCTAGTGTCATGGACAAGGCTCTTCTTAGGTTCAATGACTTTTGCTGCAGCCAAAATAGAAATTCCTATGGTTGATTATTTAGGACCATGTCATCCTCTTAATCATTTTCAATATTGAAAAAATAAAATCTTACCTTGTTTCACTTGTGGAGAGCTTCTGGTATCATTTACAATAATATTTTCTTCTATATCTTCAACTATGTTACATGAAGAATCATGAGCCTTCAATAATACTACTTACATGAAACTTGAGCTAGCTCTTAAATCAGAAAAAACAATTTACCTTTTTCTATTTTTGGAGAGCTTATGGTGTCACTAACCATTCTCATTTTGACCCCATCACCCACTGACAACTTCAAATTCACTACAAGAAACAAAAGACATTTCAGGATTCTATGTTTGTAATGACTAAAGGCAAACAGAGTTTTGAGGACCCACAATCTTGAATAGGACCCAAGTAAGGCTTGAACACAGTGCAAAGACTCAAAAAAAGCAAAAAACAGCCCACAAATGCTCCATACTTCAGTTTTCTCTGCTCATGCTTGTTAAAGCTTCGGGCAAGTATTGAATCATACATCATCTTCAACCACCTCAAACGGATACAACCCAACACTATATATATATATATATATATATATATATATATATATATATATATATATCACAACCACAATGTCAGGGCATATTTTGAAACCCTTGAGGTTGTTCTTAGAGACGCCATACCTGTAATAAAATGATACCTGTAATAAAATGTTGCTCCCCACGTACGTTAGCCCTGTAACCAATATCTTAATATTTTCATTCTTTTCTTTGTTTTCTTGTGTTCTTAAATTATTAAAATAAAGGAATGAAAAGGAGATTTTTTCATTGACACTGTTGAGACAGAAGCATCTATATTTCAATGATTAATATTTGGTTCCACCTTTGAAAGCTATCAACCAACTAATAAAAGGCATATTGTTAAAAACAGCTTTTGATCAATCATTACATTTCACTCATATTTACTGACACGTGATTCAACTGACATTTTACTTGCAGACTCAGCTTCTGCATGAAATGGAAATAAGCTTGATGAGATAATTAAAAAAAAAAATGGTTTCATGTTAATGTTGGTCATCACAATTTGATCGAATTTTGATTTTTGTCCATATAGTTTTAAATTGTCGATTTTGGTCCGTTGGACTTAGTTTTAGTTTAAATATAAGGGCAAAAACTAAAATAAAATAAAAATATAGAAATCCGTTATGCCCATACAAATTTTGTGGTAAAATTATAGAGATAATAATTAAATGACAATATTAAATTAAATCTAGTAATTTCCCGGTGTGATACACGGAAAAAAATTATTAAAAAAAGATCATTTGAAATTATTCATTGATTATTCTTTGAATGTTTACTAATTTAATAGCCAATTATAACAAATTATTGCATTAGTATTAATCAGGATCCGTTTATTTTAGAGCAAATAAAAAATATTGATACAACTCATACAAGAATTTCGGAATTTTAAAACTGAATCTAGAAGGAATAAAATTTAATAATAAAAACAATTCAGAAAATAGAAAGTGACTTTATTTGAATTGTTTTTTAACTTTAAATAGCTAGGTAACCATGTGGTCCAATCATATTATGACAAGTGGTTTAATAGCAATGTTGCCACCACTTTTAGTATATATGATAGATAGATGATCAAATAAAATTTGATCAAAACACAAGGACTATTATGAAATCAACAAACTAATTTTCAACTTTGGCCAACCTTGGTATGAAAATTCTGGGAAACACAGAAAAGCATTATGATATTAAAGTGCAATGGAGTTCTGTCGGCAAAGAATGTGATTATAAATCCTTAATGATTCCTAAAATTATAATATATGAACATATTAAAACGATTAGTTTGGGAGGTAAGAGCAGGACCTTTCAACAATAAGAATATTATTGTATTTCTTTTAAAGCTCAGGCGTGGGTGTATGAAGAGGCAGGCTTTTTAGGATGGCTTTGTATCTTATGTATGTTATGGAGTATTCTTCTCAAGGAATACGTGTGAGCCAAATATAGTTATAAAAATGAAGGTACTATTTTTTAATGGATAAGAGCAAGACCTTTCAACAATAAGTGAATGATTATGCAACCACCTACTCTATGGTCCGAGACAAAATATTCTTTAGACCTATTGTGCCATACTGTGTGTATAAAAACAATATAGAACATTGTATATTATTATTCTTCATTCATTATCCTGTGATTAAAAATTTCTCGATCAAAAAAAAAATCTTGTGATTAATGGTTCTACACGCGTGTGCATGAAATCACATAGGTTATTAAGATTTGGTAAAGATTTAAGGATTGATAATTATTCAAGAAAGAACCTGAACAACAAAAGCATTGACATTATGTCTGCTAATTTTGAGCTTCGAAAGATAAAAGTATAAAACCTTAGCTCCAAAAGATCAAGTCAACGTTAGGTAGCAAATAAATGAGGGGACCAAAATTGTTACCCAGTAACTAACACTGTATTATGAATAATGTTCCAAAAATATTTATTTAAGTTATACAAGAAATGTGGGACGCATGTCAGTTTTAGCAAGAAATGTGAGTATATCAAGATTGTGGTTAATTTATTTCAAAAGGTAATCATGGTTTTTTTTTGGATAAAATTATTTTGGATAGGTAGGATCTTTGGAGTTCATCTGAGTCAATGCCTCCAAACTCAAATAACATCTATAGTTTTACATGTTACCTACCAATTATATCCTCACATGTACATAAGCAACATGTACATTAAATTTAATTACTTTTCAAATATTTTTTTTATTTCAAATAAAATATTAAATGCACTTTAAATTTAATATCATCTATCAAACATATTATTAATCATTAAAATTATATAATAATCTAATAAAATTGAACCCAATAACCGAATAAGGAGAATTTAAAAAACGAATTGAAAAACTGAATTAAACGAAATATTTCGGTTCGGTTAAGAACCAAAACAACCGAAGTTAAATATAATTATTTTTCAAATATGTTTTTTATTTCAAATAAATTATTAAATACATTTTAAATTTAATATCATCTATCAAGCATATTATTAATCTTAAACATTATATAATAATTTAATAAATATTACAATATCCAAAATGAATCATATAAAACTCAATATTTTGTAATAAATATAAATAAATTATATATATTCGGTTATTCCATTTTCAACTCTATTTGCTTACCCCTCTCTTGATGATAGTCTAATACTTGGGAAGAAGGAAGAAGCAATTTGAAGAAATATTTCGGAAGAGGATGTACGGTGGATCTTGATGGTGGTGTAAATCAAGATGATCGAATCAGATTTGGTGCTTCTAAACTTTGTGCTAGTGGCAACATCAACATGGTGGTATGATTAGCAGATTTTGGAAGTTGATGCAAAACTATCATGTTGCTTCCATGGTTTAAAGGGCAAGAGTGGACAAATCAGAGGTGCTCTGCTTGCAAAAGTTATCTAGGCATATAAGTGTGAAAATCAAGCATGATTTGAGATGGGTACCCTCTTGGAAGGTGATGGCTTATGATGGAGTTGGAATGTGTCTCATAAGGTGTTCTTAAAGGAATTAATCGGTGTAGTATTGGGGGTCCTTCATTAGTTCAAGTGGTTACAATTAGACTTATATGCCTTGAATGGATTGGATTGAATCTAGTGAAGGAAGCATGTAATCTTGGCAAAGCTCTTGGCCATGTTGGCCTTGAATGCTGTTAATGTTTGCTTTTGCGTAGGGAATTTGATTTTGTTTGTTCTGGTTTTGGTCCTGACGTACTTATATGTTTCATGGAAATTGATATCTTTAGCAAAAAAACAAAAACAAATGGAACTATTGAGAAGGTATACAAATAATACAATGAATGTGGCTCGCGGGATCTGGAAATGTAGTTGATCCGATTGAGTAGAATATCATTTTAACAATCCAGAATATATTCTCATTCAATTATATTTCCCTGGTTTTGACTTCTTTTTTCCATTGTCCATTGATATCTTTTATAGTCTGCCAGTGGTAACAAACAATACTTAAGAAAGAATTGAACTTGGAAATTTCTTGTTAAGTATGTTTTCCATGTTATTTTGTTTAGGTTGGAGTATATTTTTTGTCCTTAAATTTGCAACAAGTTTCAATTTAGTACTTTATGTTTAGAAAATATACTTTTAGTTCGTTTTTGTTAACATCATTAATTTCATTTAACAGAAAATGTTAACTTAAAAATTTTAAATGGTCAATACAAGATTAAATATTGATAAAATATGCATAAGTTAAAACATTTTAGTGTAAGTGTGTAACTATTCTTATACTTTATGTTTGGAAAATATACTCATTGTTGTCGTTAAGTGAAACTAGTGTTAACAAAAAATACTAAAATTGTATTTTCCAAATATAAAATACTAAATTGAAACTTGATACAAATATAAAATATTAAAAGTATATTTTAACCTTTTATAAAAGTTGAGTGAGGAGTCTTACAAAATTTTTTTAGTCAGAAATAGAAAATTTTGCGCTAGTGATCTTAACAATCCAATTTCACTTGCTAGTTGTTGGATCATTTTTTTTTTTGTCCAAAGAGCTGTTTTCTATTTATACCCTTAAATTGAGACAGTATATCATTACCATATATAATAACAGAGTCAACTTTGAAGTAGAAAATCTACTACTTATTTCCAACAACACAAGCCCGTGCCTTGCGTAAGAAGCTTAGCAACTTGAGCTTGTTCGACAATAAATGAAATCTCCAATCAAAAAGTAAAATGAAAAATAATTTGCTCAATTATTATAAAAATCATTTTGCCGCAAGAAGGCAGCTTAATGAAGAGGAATAACAAAAAATTACTGCAACAACAATGGACATCACTGCTCAAGCTTCTTGCAAAATGCCTGCATGAGGATGAACTTCGTTTCTCCGTTTATGTGTGTGTATACATATATAAATATATTACTTTAGTCTTTTCCTTTATTATGTACACTAAGATGTTGACAAAACCAAATGGAAAATAAATACTGATGATGATGATGATGATGGATTATCCAACTTACTGATGCAAAAGCTCAAGGGCTTTTTGCAAGGTAGGCCTAAACCTATCAATATCAAGCTTCACATTTTGCTTGTCCAAATACACTGACTTAAATTCTTCCCATTCATGAATTGATGAAGGATTTTTAATAACTGGATGGTCAGGTGGGTATTGTTGAATCAGAGTGCTTTCTTCCAACTTTATGTTGTACAACAAGTACTTTAGGTTCATTTGCTCTGAGGGCAATCCAAAGTCTTGTTTTGCAAGCCAATCTACCCCACCATATGGTACTATTTGGATAAAAACAGCATTTTCTGGGAGAAAAAGTATGTTGGTAAGGCCAGCCCCATGAACTCCCATTAGAACATCACATGAATTCACCATCTCAGCAAATTTTGACAAGTTCCAATCTCCTTCCATGGTGATTACCTCAAAGCCCATTTTCTTTGCCATTTTGACTATGTGACCTGTGTTAGTGAAAGATCTTGTCTTTTTTCTTGTTATGATCATAAGCCTAGGCTTTCTTTTCTGACCATCTCTTAATCTGATGGCATTGTCTTTCTTCAAGTAATATGAACTTTTCAAGAAATCCCTGAAATCCTTCATGGAATAAGAGTACTTTAAAGGGTCAAAACGCAATTCCTTCTCATACCGTTTGAGACCAACAGTGACACTTGGGAAGCAATGAACTTGGTCATCTTTGTCAATGTCAATGAATTCATAGTTTGACAGCTTCTTCAGAATCACTTGGTACTTGTTAAGCCACCAAGCTCTATAATTAGTCACAAGAAACTTTACTTCTCCATTAAATTTCTTTGAAGTAAGAAAAAGAGGAATGATAATATCTGTGAATTCATGAAAGTGATTTCCTGCATAACCTCCAGTGGAAAACAGGATTGCTGGAACAGTGTGATTTTGAGAGCACTTAAGGACTTGGTTGCTATCCTTCACTGGTTTCACTGACCATTTTCTTACCATGGTGAATACAAATTCATCACCCTTTCTTGCATAAGGTTTTATGATTTTGGACATATTTTCTGACAAGGTGCTTATTTTTGGTGACACAACATAGACAGTGGAGGAACTTCCATGGACTCTAATGTCACCCTGACTTTCACAGAAATCTGTTCTTATTTCTGAAGTGCATACTAGTGCTGATGGGCCCTCTTTCTCTTTTACTGCATATGAAAAAAGTTTATACAGGTGAACCATTACTCTCAAAGCAGCATGTTATCTTTTATTTCAGGGAAAATTAATCGTTTGGTCATGATAATTTTGACTTGATTATAACTCAATCCTTAAATTTTGACTTAGTATAACTCTATTCCTATAGTTATGGACTTATGGTCCAACTGAAACTTATATGTTGAGCTTCCACTCATTTTAACTAAGTTCCCATAATTTTAACATTTTAATTTAGTTCCTTGTTTCATTAAATTTATAATTTGGGCGAAAGCCCAAAAATGATACATAACTACTTGCAAAGGAACAAAAACAGTACATAACTATTCCAAGGTACAAAAATGATACTCAACTTTTACCATGTGATCAAAAATGATATTTTCACTAATATGACAATAATATTAGACATGAAATGTCCAAAATGCCCTTATAAAAGTTGGGTATCATTTTTATACCTTAGAATAGTTATGTACTATTTTTTTTTATTTAGAGGGGCAAGCATTAACGGCTTGAGGTTACAAGCGGGATCGAACCCACAACCTCCCACCTAAAGGGGAGATGTCATACCACTGGGTTACAAGGCCCTTGGTAGTTATGTACTATTTTTGTTCCTTGGCCAATAGTTTTTTTTTAACTGATTTTTTTTTTAACTGAATTGGCCAATAGTTATGTACTATTTTATTTTCTAGAATATAGGGACTAATATTTTAAATGGTTTAAGTATTGAGAATAAATTGCAGCCACGTCAAAATTGTAGGGACCAAATAGCAAATGACTAAGTTACAACTAAGTCAAAACTTTTAGGACAAAGTTGCACCGAGTTGAAATTTAGGGACTATGATACAACCAAGTTAAAGCTATAATGACAAAAAGATTAATTTTCTCCATTTTCTTACCGTTCAACTTGAAGCTTATTGCATCTAGATTTAGCTTTATTATGATTTTCAGATTAAGCATGTTACCTGGAACTATTTGCATTTGAGAGGTGCTGGTGTCATTGACAAGCTTTTTAGTCGAAATGTCTTTATCTACAAGGCAAAGAATTTGTTGTTTCATGTCTTACAAACCAACAAAAGAGTATTTCTAATGGTTATGAGTTATGACCATGCTTAGATTTGATCGTATTTTACCTTCAGTTCCTTCAGCTATTTGTGGGAAGCTGCTAGTGTCATTGACAGGAACTTTTATTACAATATCTTTGTCTGAAAAAAATGGAATATTTAGTATATTAATTGGCTAGATGTCATACTTTTTAGCCTCATTTAGATTTGGAAAAATTTACCTTCATTCACTGGTGAAGAAGAGCTGCTAGTGTCATGTACAGGGCTCTTCTTAGGTTCAATGACTTCTACTGCAGCCAAAAAAGAAATTCCTACTGTTAATTACTTACTACCTTACTATCCTCTCAACCATTTTCAACATTGAGTAAATAAAATGTTACCTCCTTCCACCTGTGGAGAGCTTATGGTATCATTTAAAATAATATTTTCTACTATATCTTCAACTGCTACATAAAGAATAGTCACAGAGTTTGGTAAGAATCATGAACCTTCAATGATAATGCATGCAAGAAACTTGAGCTAGCTCTGAATTTGAAAAAAAAAAAAATAAAGATTACCTTTGGCTATTTTTGGAGAGCTAACAGTGTCACTGACCATTCTCATTTTGACCCCATCACTCACTGACAACTTCAAATTCACTACAAAACACAAAAGACATTTCAGAATTCCATGTTTGTAGTGTCTCCAGGTAGAGACAGAGAGGGAGTTTTGAGTACTCACAATCATGAATAGGACCCAAGTAAGGCTTCAACACAGTGCAAAGACTCAAGAAAAGCAAAAAGCAGCTCACAAATGCTCCATATTTCAATCTTCTCTGCTCATGCTTGTTAAAGCTTCTGGCAAGTATTGAATCATACATATTCTTCAACCTCCTCAAACAGATACTACCCAACACTTAATGTGCGTGCTTGTGTGTGTGTGTGTTTTTTCACAACCACAATGCCATTGTATAGTTATCAAGTCTTGGCATATGTTTAGACCTTTGAGGTTGTGTTTAAGAAGAGAGGATGAAGTAAAGTTTTGATATACTTCTAATTGACAATTGGAGGTCTTAGAGACACCATATCTATAATCAAATGTTGCTCCCCACGTAGTTGTTAGCCTTATAATCAATATATTATTATTTTCCATCTTCTTCTATACTTTGTTTTGTAGTGTTCTAAAATTGTTAAAATAAAGGGAATGAAATGGAAATTTTGGTTGACACTGTTGAGAAAGAAGCATTTGTATTTCAATGATTAATATTCTGTTAAGTTCTTTCACTCTGTGCCGGCCTCAGTTTCCACCTTTGAAAGCTATCAACCAACTAAAAAGGCTTTTGGTTACTAAGCTTTTGATCAATCATGACAATACACTCCCTTATTTAGTCACACATGGTTCAATTGAAATTTTGCTTGCAGAATCAACTTCTGCATGGAATGGAAACAAGCTTTATGAAAAAGAAAAAAGGTTTATGTTATGTTGCAACGGTCATCACAATTCGATTTAATTTTAATTTTGATTCATGCATGTTGTTTCAAACTCTCGATTTTCATCCGTATGGTTTCATGAAGACTTGATATTATGGATAGATATAGAAATCCTTCATACTCATACTGAATCTTTATTACAATGATTTGAAATTACAGGAAAAAAAAATCCGAATTTGATCAAACTACAAGGACTAACAAATTTATGAACAAAAAAGATTCAAGTAAACAGAATCAGTAATTTGAACCATAGTATCTCATATATCAACCGCATGAAATAGTATATATGGATACCAATCTTTCTTCGCCATAATTTAGTGTCATTCAAATTAATGCTAATTGATTAAATAACAAACAAGTGTTCAACTTTGGCCAACATTGGTATGAAAATTATGGGAAACACATAGGAAAGCAGTATGAAATTAAAGAGCAATGGAGTTTTGTCGGCAGAAAATATGATTCTGAATCCTTAATTATTCACAAAATTGAAATGTATGAACATATTAAAAAGATTAGTTTGGTAGATAGAGCAAGACATTTTAACAATAAGATTATTTTTCTATTTCTTTAATAGCTTAGGTGGGGGTGCATGAAGAGGCAGGCTTATTAGAGTAGCTTTGTATCTTATATATGGTATATTCTTCTCAAGGAATACGTGTGTGCTAAATATAATTATAAAAATGAAGGTACTATTTTTTAATGGACATATTATAATGATGTCAATAAGTTAATGATTATGCAACCACCCCTTTGGTCCGAGACAAAATATTCTTTAGACATATTATTAATTTTCAATACTCATAACAAATTGTGTATATAAAAGTAATATAGAACAGTATATATTATTCTCCATTCATCTTCTATTAATTGTTTCACACACGTATGCATGAAGTCACATAGGTTAAAAAGATTTGTTATAAAGATTTGAGGATTGATAATTATTCAAGAAAGAACCTAACCAACAAAATCATTGACCTTATGCTAATGTACATGTCTGCCAATTTTGAGCATTGAAAGATAAAACTTTAATATTATTAAGTCAATGTTAGGTAGCAAATGAGGGGACCAAATTTGTAACCCAGTAACTAAAATTGAATTATGAAAAATGTTCCGAAAATATTTATATAAATTATTTCAAGAAATGTGGTACGCGTGTCAATTTCATCAGCAAGCTGTTTATGCATGCTTTTGATATATTCAATTCAGTAGTATAGGGTTTATTTCGAAGATAATCATGTTACAAGAGGGAGCACATATATATTGAAGTCGTCAACGAGTTACAATTATTACTTACAATGTATGGCAAGAAAGTTTCCCGGCGGCGATTATTTTATTGTTGCAATGGTAATTAGCAAAAAGATATATTATTGTGGCGATTATTTTTTGTGTTCGATACGCTTTTCTTTTCTCAAGCTTTCATTGCTAGTAATATAAAGTCAACGTCTAATATTTTCATTTCTTATAAGTCAATGAATGTATTTGATATGTTGGAAAAAATATCGATGTATTTGATACTGTGCACAATGATCAATATATAAACCTACAGGAGCAATATATCTTCTATAATTTTTAAAATATGATCTGCGATCAAGGTATCATTAATCATTAATAATAATAGTAGTGACAATAATGGAAAACGAACTTATATGACAAGGGTTAATTGAGAAATAAACTTGGGTTTGCGCATGGGCTAGGCGAGTTACATTGTTGAAGAAAATTTTAAAGGCAAAATTAATTTATTACATGGGTCCAATATATTTTATCTTAGCATGTTGTAAAAATGACACGTAAGAATAATTTGATCAAGCGTAAAATTTCAGAAGAAAAATAAAGCGGTGCCAGTCACTAGAATATCTCAGACAAACTGTAATTTAATTTATTTATTAAAATATTAATAAAGTCAAAATTTACTTGTGTCACATAGTCATCTACTTCACAAGATGAAGCTTCAGATATATATAAAAAAATAATTAAAAGAAAAGGGACAGATCATTGGTCCTTCATTGTAGTGTTTTTTTTATTCATTCATTCATTGTGGTGTTACTTGTATGACCTTGACCTGGAAATGTGACACGTTATCTTCCATTTTGTCAATGTATGCAGTCTACATCTGAATCTTTATCTATCTTAAATAAACTAATCATAGAAAGACGCTAAATTTATTAATTGTTACTTTGTTAGTATTTTCAAATAAGTAAATTTTTTTAGTAAGAAATGAAGGAATTTACCAGGCCCATGAGCATTCTCTGATCTCAAAGCTTCGAACCTAAACCCGAACAGAGTTTTTGTTAAGTAAAACAAGAATAAACAAAGTCGTGATAAAAACATAGTTTAAGTTTCAAATCTAACAATCAGTTATTAGCAAAAGTTCATCGAACATGAAGCAATTTCGGATTCCAAATTTAGCACCAATCAGTTACAAAATGGTTCAAATGAAGCAACTCCGTCAACTTTGACAGGTTTAACTTTTAATTTTGACTTGATTAGAACATATCATGTCACATCACCCTGATTAGGTCATGTCACCTGACACATTATCACCATCTTCACCACATCATCACCATCTTCTCCAAAATTGCAATGGCACATCATCGCCTTCATCTTCATCTCAATCTCTCAAACCTCTGAAACAATCGAACCACCACCTACTCATTCCCATATCATCACCTTCATCTTCATTTCAATCTTCATCTCAGAACACCATAGCCCCCAACACCACACCACTCATAATAATCACAAAAAAATTTCCCTTTACCTTCTTCGTTTCTCTGCCTTTGATGGCGAAATCCGACCGCCACCGGTGACTATCCAGAATTATGGCCTCTTCTGATTTCCGAATCCTATACTTGTTTATTAGCAATTTTCCACCTCAAATTTCTTTCCTTCTATTTTTACATTTCCTAGGATTTTTAGACCACCATGACTCTTTCAGATGAAGTGGGTGAGAATCTCTCTTTTTTCTTTGAATGAGAGGTTCTCTCCAAGATCTCTAGCTAGGCTCGATGATTAAAATTTAGGGTTTTGAATTTTGTTCGAGTTTTGTTTTTCTAATATGGAAGGGAAATTGTTTGGTGAATATTATGAGTGATTGTTTTTTGTAGGAAGAGGATGTTAAGGGGAGCCTGTGTAGTAAGCGTAGGTGTGACATTGGTAGGTGGTGGTTTGATTGGTGGAACATTGGTAGCTTGTGGTGTTAGGGGCTATGATGTTTAGAGATGAAGATTAAAATGAAGGTGAAGGTGAAGGTGTGCGATTGCAATTTTGGAGAAGATGGTCATAATGTGTCAGGTGAAGTGGCCTAATCAAGTTGAAGTGGTTGGTAATGTGGTCTAATTAGGTCAAAATTAACAGTCAAACCCGTCAAAATTGACAGAGTTGCTACATTTGAATCCTTTTGTAATTGGTTGGTGCTGATTTAGCCCGAAATCGTTTTTTATGTTCAGTGATCTTTTGCTAATAGTTGAGTACTAGATTTGAACCTTAACCTTAAAAACTTTAACTCAAAGCAAAGTGTAACACTCTGTTACTAATTCCCTAATTAAATTAAGATGACTATTTTATTTCAACAATCTCTTCACTAACTATGATAGAAAAAGAAGTATTCATATCCACAATATCTCTATCATCGTTAGAAAAAGAACTTTCTAATCATTTTTTTACATTATCCATGATAGGAAAGAATTGCCTAATAAAATATGAATACTATCATGGATAATTAAAAGCTATCCATGTTAGAAAGGATTTGTCTAACATGGTTAATAAACAAAACTAATAGATATCAAACAATAAATAAATATATATATACATGCGGAAGCGAATGCAGACCTATAAATTGGCAATATACAATTCTAAATAAACTATACAACCTCCACTACCTAATTCCCTTTCCTGATGCTTGCGCCTGTGCATGAATACCTGCAAAAATGTCAGTAATCGTGGGATGAGACAATTTGTCCCAGTAATCACCGCTTAACTCACTATAACAGTGAGATGTGCGGTAGCGAGGGCGTCTAAAAGGTACCTCATTTTAAAACCAGTAATATATATATATATATCCATGTCAAATCTTCTTCCATTCATCACTCAAATCCCTCCATCAATTCCACATTAACTAAATATCATCTCCCAGTCTCCAATCTAATGATGCTACCATAACTCTCACACTCACCTATAGATGCATCGTGCCATCACGGGGCATTCAAGCATCTAATCTTCTCTATATGATTTGACAATGTGCCCCTCTCTATGATGAGGGGGCAAATTTCCCTCTCTGGCAATCCCCAGAGAGAGAACCCCAATTCTGTTTTCCATTGCAGAATGGGAACGGTTGGGCTCTCAAATGCCTTAACAACCGTAGGGGCGGTTGGGCTCTAAAATGCCTTAACAACCGTAGGTCACTTCTCTCAATAAGTTGACCTATGATCCCCGATCCAATCAATCCGAAAAGGATCAGTACAAATAACTGTCGATTGGCCTATCGACAGTTATCATCGCGCGATGGTACATAAACAACAGTGTCATGCAATTCTCACCATATCCCTATCCACATCTCATCCACAATATTCAACATTTCAATTACAATTTCCTTCAATATCTCAATCACCACAATTCAATTCCTTCTCTCAACCTAACTATCAACATCTCTAGCAGAATACTATATAAATTTCTCACAATCTAAACCTCAATATTTCACGCCCTTTCTATCCTCAATCCTCTCTAACCACTGTCAGAATTTGGTACCTGTATATCACACTATTCAAGAGCTACCACCACCACCAGGATAATATGTATATAATGTTACAATTTTCTTTTATATGAAAATAATCGTGTTTGAAAGGCACCCGATAGCCTGTTTTGTATAAAAATAATTTTTCAAAGATAATATAGAGGGTGAGAAAGGATTTTACAAAATCCCCAACTAACGTCACCCTCAATGTTATAGCAAGGTTAAGTGTGATTACCTGTCGCCCTTTAGCAATTCTACGCGATTTTTCAACCTTTCTTTTTTGATGCCACGAAAGCCTACTTGCATCCACTCCTATAATAATATATAGCCAAATGATAAATTAATATCATTTCCCTTTTAGCGTAGTTCAACGTCTCTCTCGTTCTTACATGACTACCCAAACCCCTTTCTTTTATTTGTCTTAAATATGCATTTCAAACACAATCCAATTTCATATACAATATCCACACAATAGAATCCAACTCAAAAACAGATAACCGAGACAAAATAAAGCAAACTCTATCAGATCATATAATTTCATAAATCATATTACCATTGTTTCCATAACATTATTTCCCATCTTTGAGTTTATCACCACAACACCTAATAACATTAATTACCTATTACATTCCTCAAGCATTGCAATCACTTTCATAATCAAATCAAACCATATTCCAAATAAATAAAAAGAAACTATGTCTAAACTACATCTCCAGTCATCTAATTAAGACATCCTTCACAATCCCAACAAAAATAATCACCTATTCTCCAAAGCATTGGAATTGTAGTACATATCAAAGTAGTAATGAAACAACAAACCATAATTATAACATAACATGAACTCCAATGACAAAATCATAATTAAAATTACTCTTTCAGGGTTCTTGAACTCTTCATGACCTTTTATGTAATCAACCTCAACCTCACATCACTATTATAATTCACATATAATTATCAAAATTTGGGAATACTTAAGTTCAGCAATTCATAGATATATTCAATTTAGTTATTAACTCCTTTTCCCAATCCTTTAACATACCATTTCCATCATCTTAAAATTCTCATATTAGAACATTAAATCTCTCTTATGCCTATATCTCTAACCATACTGATCAATTTCCTTAAAACTAAAGTTGCCCTACATCTAAAAACTATCTCTTCACAGTTCAACCAAATATATTTCTATTATCCTTTAATCATTTCCATAATCTCCTCCATCTCTAAACTCAAACCATTCACCCCATAACCACTCAACAACAATCCCCTTTAAGCTCATCCTTGTATAATGCTCTTATCCAACTTGAAATTCAACAATTCCTTTCCTAGTGGCTGACCAACAAAGAATGTCCAGCAAAGAGGAACAACACTAAATTATTCAGCCGGAGATAAAGTAGAAAAGAAAAATTTTGAGAAACACATGAATTCAACAAAAACACACATGCCACAACAAATTAAACTAAAAATAAACTTCTATACTCCTATATTAGTAAATTTTAATTGCTAACCACAAAATCCTCAAGACCTCCATAAATAAAGAAATTACCCTGTTTCTATACTTAAAGAGCATTCAGTTGAACTAATGACAAGAAAATGAATTACATTCCCAAACTCATTTGAATGTCTCAATCATAGCCCAAACAGAACCAAACTTAAGCAGAATAAACACTTTCATTGCTTCCTAAATTTAATTGGCCATGACAACAGAAAAGTACATAAAATTGACAAACATTTACAGTGACAATTCATTGCACAAGAACCAATATAAAGATTGAAGTTTAAACTCTTTTTGCAGCATAATTCTTTTTCTTTCATCTAAAGCCCTTAATCATAATTTCAAGCATCCAACAACCCCATGAACCAATTGGGCCAAAGGGAAAAGGAAGCATGACACTTTGAAATTCATATACATTTACTCAAAAAGGCAGAAAATCCAACAACATAATAAGTCATGCTTGTCTCAAAACCCATCAAAACTGCTAACACAAGAGCAAAGAAATAAAGCAGAAAAGTTCAGCCAAACAAGATTGAAAAACTAACGCCTTTCACATATATACTAGCATACATACTTAGAACAGATTTTTTCACCTCTCCTTAACTAAAATTTAAGTCCAGTCTCAACAAATTTTCTTTGTTCAAATCTGTTCAGCCAGTGAACACAAAAAAAAAGAGACGTCCATAATTTCATCAACCCAACAAAACACACACATACATGCATATACAGCTCCGCGCGCGCGCACACACAAAGCCGAGCAAACAGAATGCCAAAAATCAAATAAATTCTCAAACTTTCTAATCATCAATGGAATGCCAGAATCTTTTCCAAAATACTAGAGATTGAAGCTTAATCTACATCTCAAACAATTTCTTAAGTTAGAATCCCAAACCCTAACATCGGTCCCCTTCTCAATCTCACCCAAATTCACAAAATAGATATAGAAAGAAAGAGTCTCACCTCATCTCGAGTCCGCCGTGGGTTCGCCGTCGCCGGAAACCCGCCGGAAATCGGCCACTGTGGTGGCTAGGCCGAAACAGAACAACCAAAAGAAGAGGAAATCTATAAGAAAACGAAGTGGGAAGGGTGAATGGTTTAAAGAATAAGAAAAGGTGGCGAACTCACCCTCACCGTCGCTGTCACCGCCGTTCGCGGCCCCTGCCCGCCGGAAAAACGTGAAGAACACGAAGAGGATGGATGTGGGGACTAACAGATCGGCCTAGCTACACATGACAATGAGCAAAGCACCTGATTTTTGAAACTTGAATGGAAAAATGAAGGTGAGATGATGAAGAAAATGGTGAAAGGGAAGAGATGGAAGGGGTTGGCCGAAAAATGGGTTTAAGCATTTGGGGGGCCGATTTATGTTGAGGAAGAAGGAAGGGTGTGTTTGGTTAGGTGAAATAAGGATGGTATATGATAATTTGTAGTCCAAACTTGCCATAGTGTACTCTTTTAATTTTAAAACCACTTAAATCAGCCTCCAATCTCCTTAACTTTCAAAATATTTTGGGTTTTACCATTCCCTCATATTTCAAACTCTTCAATTTCTTAATTAATTATATGCACATTTATTACTCAAAATTTTCAAAATGCCCTAAAAATCACCAAAAATTCCTAAAAATTCCAAAATTCTCAATTTCTCCATTTATTATTTCCCCAAAACACTCATTGATCCTATATTAAATTTTCAGGATGTTACACAAAGGAATCTAAAGGATCCAATTCACACAGAACCGTGTTACTAGAACCCTGAATTCGATTCACACAGCGAATCACTCTCTTAGGAAAACCGTGAGAAGGAAAGTCAGAGATTGTCATGGATGGGTTAAATTGCAACTTAACAGGACAACCCTTTATATAGCGTTTAAAGTGAAGTTGAAAGGGTATAATATTACCGTCATAATTACAACTCATTATGATGTCAAAATCGACAATATTGCATATCTGTCAACTCTCTTCTCTCATGTAAGTAGTTGGATCTCACAATCGGATTATCGGTTCATCGAGTGTGGAACCGATTAAATAGTTCCAGCATCTCTCACTCGCCTTTGATAAACACACTATTTTGCTATTTGTTTTATTGAGCATTATTGGGCGTCTAATGTGACCGCGCAAGCACATTCTATGCAGTTCAAATGCTTTCAAATTAAAAATCATTGGAACATGATTAAAATGCGAGGACAACAATGCATATGGATTCTCATCCTGTTTGTCTTAGATTCCCTAGGCTAACTTACATACAAGCAACATTCTTAATCCCTCACAAGTTAATATGTACTCAATTAACTCATATTGTCTTCACATACTCCGTGAAACCACACATACTAGCACTTTTAGTAAGAGATCGATCATGGAAATCCAATGTTACATGTGTGTATCAAATTAAAGTCATTCCTTTCTGACTGAACATCAATTGTGCTTGAATTTATTGCTTGTCCGTCTATCACTTGTTATGCCAGATATCTCATTACCATGGAGTTTCAGCTAGATAGTAGTCACAACTACAAGTATCTTTGATGTCGTCTAGGTTTCAAGGGTATCGGTAGAAAGGATATTAGACTTACACTGTTATGGATCAAAGGTTTTTCATCTACATCTCGGTTGTAGTTAATTAAGCACATATAGTATGAATTACATGTTACGGTGATCAATCAACTGTCGTATGTCGATTTCAAAATATAATCACCGTACATGCATCAATCCTTCGACAGACTCAAAAACTACCACATGAGAATTCCATGTTCGACTATAGGCCTAGCGGAATGCATGTATACTCCTTATCATGACTTGAATTGTCATATACCAAAATAATTGGGTCGCCCTAAGTGAATCATTCACCAACACATGACAATCTCTTGTAAGTCTTAACTTCCCATTCCCCCAGCATGTATGAAAGACGATTGTTCGCATGTGAGTGAACCAACCTCCCATGGGTCTATACGACATATCGCATATCTTACATTCATGTTTTTATATATAGACACTCCATTTGTATATGGGTGCGAAAAACAATAATGAATTGAAAAATTCATCTTGTTCTATAAACGAAAAGTAGTTCAATACATTAAATGTTGCTTATGCCCAAAGTTTTTAAAGACTTAGTGAGTGGATAAGATAACATTTTATGACTAGAAAAGTAATGAATAGTCACTATTCATTAGAGACCACATCTTTTACAAAATGAGAAAGAACTAGAATACAACCCGTTTTGATGCACAGATTATTTAATATATTGAATAAAAAACAATTTATATTCACAAATACAAAATTCATGATGTTGATTTATGAATGATATATAATTAAAAATAGAAAACTCGTGAAAACATAGAAGATGAGCCTCGTGTCTTATGGGTTACTACTTATTACCTTTACATGATTTTTTCGGTCTTATAACTACCAAAATGTGTGAACTTATAACACATTTATAATTATTAAAACTGAGAGAATGAAAATTCATTTGATTTATGCAAAAAACTCACTATGAATGATTGTGTTGATATTGGTTTGTTTGGTGAAAATTATGGATGCTTAATAGAAATATGTGAGTTTACAAATTTATGAATATTCAATTAGATTAGAACAGTTGTGAAAAAAATCATTATCTTATAATTAATTGTTATTTGTCATTATAATTTACCTTTCATTCCTCTTAAATAATTGTATTCATTATATTATTAATAATAATATGATATGAATTTGGCTATGGATCTCTTCATATATCTCTATGTAGAGAAAAGTTTTGAATATTTCATACTTTAACCATCAAATGAAGCAATTTGAAGAAAATTATTATCAATAATGAAATTATAAATGCATAAAATAATTTTATTTATTTCTTGAAAAATACATACTTTATGTTAGTTCCTTAAGAACTCGTATATATTTATTTATAGGAGTAATAACTCTAATTTGCCCTTCAAGTAACCACCGTGGATTACAAGACACTCTAAATTAACAACAGACCCTAATTTGCCTTTCTAGTAACCAAAGTGGTCCAATTTTACCCTCACCTGACGGTCAATGACGTTTGACCGTTAAAAAACTTCGCAAAATTGCATATTGACCCCGTATGTTATTCTTATTTATATTTTTATCCCTACAGTTTTTTCAATTTTTGTTTTAGTCCCTGTAGTCTAAAACAAGATGTTTTGGTCCCTCAAGTTTGATTCTATTTGCATAGTTAGTCCTATAGTTTTATAATGACTTGGAGATTGAAATGAACAAATCAAATATAAATTTTATATTTTAAAAAGTTAAAATATTTTAAAATATTGATGTGGGGTGGGGTGAAGGTTTAAAACTATAGGGACTAATTGTGCTAATGGAATCAAACTTGAGGGACCAAAACATCTTGGTTTAGACTAAAGAGACTAAGACGAAAATTGAAAAAAATTATAGGGACAAAAATATAAATAAGAATAACGTACGGGGTCAATATGCAATTTTGCGAAGTTTTTTAATAGTCAAACATCATTGACCGACAGGTGAGGGTAAAATTGGACCACTTTGGGTACTTCAAGGGCGAATTAGGACCTCTTGTTAATTTAGGGTGTCCAGTGGTACACGGTGTTTACTTGAAGGGCAAATTAAAATCATTACCTTATTTATATATATATATATATATATATATATATATATATATATATATATATATATATATATATATGAACATTAGTTCATCTTCATAACAAAGAGAAAAGAACTTCGGTCTATTAAGACTATGAAAAAATATAATCCAAAAGTAGGTTTTTTCTTTGCTAACACCAAATGTAGGTTATTAACCTATCAGGGAGTGTTTGAATTACATGAATAGAGCAGGTTGATTGATATAACTCACACTTGAGGAGAAGATTGAGTATAAGTGTGAGTTAATGTTGACTCACATTATATTCCCTCATATAGCTAAATGTATCTATGATAAGATGAATGTTATGTTATATTAAATATGGAAGTTTAAAAGTTTAATGTTGGTAAGAAATATGATATAGTAAACCAGAAATTTACTAATAGTAAACTAGAAGGGTGTGACTTGTTTGATTATATACATACATACATACACACACACACACACATATATATATTTTGACATCCATTGAAGAACCATAATAATCTTCCCAAATTGTTAACATAATTCAAGAATTATGTTGTAATGTTTATTCTCAAAGATTTATAATAAAAGATCACTAGTTGTGATTGCAATTGATATATGTTTCTGGAAATATATCATACTCATGGGTCCATCCAAATAGCATGTATACCATACAAGTATTAATTAAATTGTTAGATGCATCTATAAGATAGTTACATGTGAGGTTATATTAGTTTTCACCCTGAAACTTGCAATATTGTTTAAACAAAAACATAATATTGATGCACAATTTCTAGATTATATGATCAACAAATCATAGACTAAAGCCTCCATGATATCTACATCAATGCTTATGAAAACATTGTTTTTATTTCATTGTTGATATGTTGCAGCACTTATCAACATTAAGCCAACAAATCATTGTTGAATGTGCATTACACATGCATAATAATCAGCTACAATGCCACAATAATGTGCATAGGTGAATAATTATACAACATTGATAGAATTTTTGGGCAAGTAAGTCCTTCTAGTTTCTAAATGAAATAAAATGATGTTTCAAAAGGAAACAAATGGATTTATGAGACTTATATCACATTATTATTTGCATAAGCAAATACATGATTATTTGTCCTTCAACATTCAACATAAATTATGTAAATATGACAAGGAGAAATCGAGTAGTTAGAAAGAAAACTTACTGAATGCACTATGATTACAAAATATATAAAATGTAGATCCTCAAATGTAGTAGTGTGTATCAGAAGTAGTTTATCAAATTTTGCATTCATGAAATATTACATAATATATGTCACATATAATTATTGACCTAAAAAAGAATTATCAATCTCATATTTCATCTAAAAAATCTGAAAAATGTGACATGCATAAAGCAGAAGAAATCAATCAATTCCAAATGTAATTATAAGCTTCATTTAGATGATCATATTGAGGAGACAGATGCTTCAATAAAGTACAAGATATAACTAATTGAAACACTTTAAAGGAGGTTCAAGTAACTGAAAAATGATGAGATTTCAATAAGTTATGTCACACTTGGAATCGAAAGAAAGAAAATGATATAAATTTGTTGACAACAATATTGATAATGATATCACGTGATTAAATAAGGATCTTACACATAGATATGTCATGAGAAGTAAATATAAAAATTGATTGGCCAAAAGAAAAGAAAAAAAAAGGGAAGTAAAAATATGAATATGTATGAAAATATATGAAAATGATTTATGGACCGATTTATAGGAGATTTTTCTTAAAAAGATATCATAATGGAATAATGAGCAGTTATGTTTTTACATTTTTTTAAAAATTATTTATAAATATATTAGAAAATGTTAAATGTAGAAAATTTAGTTGCTAGGGATTCATATATATATATATATATATATATATATATATATATATATATATATATATATATATATATATATATATATATATATATAACTATCAATTATCATTATTGCACAAGTAAATCGTGGATGGATCCTGGGATGAGATTTAAAATTATAATATTATTATTTCTTAAGATTAATTAACATATTGATAATGAGATTGAATTTAAAAATGGTTAAAGTGCAAAAATGACCATGTAATTGTCATGAAGGTGCAAAAATTACATGTAAAATTTTTTGCAGCACAATTGACCATCGAATTACAAAACTAGGGTAAAAATGGTCATCACAGTGAAGTTTTTAACCTTTTGACCCGTCATCTTCTACCGATCCATCTCTTACTAAAATATGTAGGAAACTTATGTATTTATTTGTCATTGTGTGATCCATCTCTTACTCAATGACTTTTTTTTTGTAGATGTTAATGTTACAAAATATGTTATTAAAGTATGACATATTTGATATATACTTTTATATTAGCCATTAGTTTATAGGTTAAATAAACTAATTTAAAGAAAACATTAGGTAAATAAACTTATTTTGTTTTTTTAGGAATTTCCAAAAAAGTCAACTAGGTCTTATATTTTGGACCGGAGGGAGTATATATTGCTATACAGGTAAACAACAAAATTATTAGTTAACAATAGTTTTACAAGTGCAATCATTGAGTAAGAGAAGCTAATAGAGCCACTGATATTATTCAATTGCAAATGGAAGATTCTATCCATTCAACAACCTAATTAACAACTCTCTTCAATTGAAATGTTACACGTCCTTTATCAAAACAACGAGATCCAAATGCCAAATGCTAAATTAGAAAATGGGATAAATGAATCATGAGGAATTTTGTTTGTAGAACATCACACACACACACACACACTATGTGTGTGTGTGTGTGTGTGTGTGTGTATATATATATATATATATATATATATATATATATATATATATAGCTGTCCCCCACCGTCTTAGATTTCCCTTATTAGATTAATCAACACCCTGATTTCTTTATTGTCGTTGTATACATTGTAGCCGTGGTTTCAAATACTTCTCAAATTGGGAGGTTATGTCTTACGCCTTCCTTTTTGCAAAATAACTTTATGCATGCATTTTGGCTTTTAATAATATACAAAAATTAGACAAAATTGATTGGTTCTTTGATGAGAGTAATATAAAGTTATAAACTAGAGCAATCTCATCATTTATTGTTTTCTCAGTTTACCCTGAATCGAATTCATTAATTTGGCGTGAAAATTAACATGGCGTTTAAAAAAAAATAGTTCTACAATTTTCTGTTCATAAAATTACAATTACACTCGCTTCTCTCCAACTAGTTTTATGTATGAAATTTTGATTTTGTAATCTGATTCAACAGACCATAAATAACATGTAGGAATTTGTCATGTCGTTCAATTCAACTGTGTTTTTTTCTTTTTGCCACATGAATATTATTTCATGTAAGAACTTACACCATTTGCATGTATATGTGTTAAAGTCTAGCTTTTCAATAAAATCTTATTGTGTAGATTTTGATTTAAATCGGCAAGAGTAATTTCAGACTTAAAATATCCTAAAGAAAAGTTGAAAGGACGACAGACCCGTGATCTAACTTTGTGGGCTATGTGGACAGACCCATGATCCAACTTTTAGGGCGTCAACGATTTGAACTTGGGCTTGGTGGAATATGATCCAACTGCAGCATTTGCTGTACATTATAGTAATACTTTTTTTTTTACATACAGTGTACATTATAGTAATACTAACATTGGAGATTATAAAAAGATCTTAATAACTAAATTACACGATTTATGAAAAAAAATTACAATTACTTAAGAGTAAAAAGTATGTAAGAAAGAAATATTTTTTCCAATCATGCCAATATTAATAATGCAGCAAGTAAAATAAAGAAATAGAGAAATAGTGAGGAGTATGAAAGAGACAATATTAAAAAGATTAGAAGAGAATATATTTAATTAAAGCAAAAACGGTAAAAGTTCTCTAAAAATTTACAAAGCCTTTGTGACCTCATTCGATTGTAGAGAATCAGGTAATGGAAACTGAATCTCCATAAGACCATATATTATTTCTTTTCCTTTGAAAGACGACTTTCCTTCAAAGAGGGGAGAATTTATTCTCACAATGGTGGGATCCATTTTTTATTTTTGTAATGCATGAGAAGCTCCAAATTAAAAGACCATTTTACCCTCACCCAGTTTCTCCCTCTTCTCCTTCTTTGAGAGAAGAGGAGTGAATATTCAGTGGCCTATTTTTTTCTTTTCCTTTTCCTTTGTCACCTCTCTTTTTTTTTTTTTGATCCTTGATATTTTTATCACGTGTGTATTATGTTTGTAAGCACCCATAATTTTGATTATGAAAATTATATATATAATCTAAGAAATCAATTATTATTTAGATTTCCAGAAATTTTGAAGTAGGTGTATTCAAATTTGGGTATTTAAATTAGAATGTGATTGTATACAATCTGGGTAGTTAATTATGATTAATATTTTCAAGAAAATTTAACTTCAAATTATATATTAGATTTAATTTAATATTTATTGAAATTATAATTAGTAAAATAATATATTCATTTATTTTATGATTATTTAATTTTACAATATTTTTAAAATTTCAAACTGATAACTTTAATTCAGAAATACTCATTAAGTGCAATATGGTTATTTGTATCATTTGGGATTTTTTTCCCCGCAATTTCTAATCAGTTAAATATCAAATTTTCCATTTCATTCTTTTCTACCTTCCTTTTCGTTCCATTCTATCTGGGTGCTTTATGTAAACCAAACAGGCTTATGAGCTCTCGTAAAAAGGACCAAAGTGGTTAAAATTTTGAGGCAAGTATATCTTAAGTTACACGTCAACATAAAGTAAAGGGAAAATGTCATTTAAATCCCTCCGAATATACAAAAGGACAATTCAGGAACTCAAACTTCCAAAAGGACCATGAAGGAACTAGGACCTAGTTGACATTTTAAAATTGTGTGAAAAGACAAAATTGCCCTAATCATAAAACAGAAATTACTAACCACCCCACCCTATTGAAAATGGTGGGTGTAAGGGTGGTTAGTAATTTCTGTTTTATGATTAGGGCAATTTTGTCTTTTCACACAATTTTAAAATGTCAACTAGGTCCTAGTTCCTTCATGGTCCTTTTGGAAGTTTGAGTTCCTGAATTGTCCTTTTGTATATTCGGAGGGATTTAAATGACAGTTTCCCTAAAGTAAACTACTCGTATTTACTAGTGTCTCCATATATGCCATAGATTGAGGAATACCTATACGCAATAAGCCCAAAGCCCCAAACTACTCGTAATTTATTTTTGAACTGAAAACTACTCGAATTCAGTTGCCAATATAATTGAATATTCATTTGGTATCTCCATTATTTGAGTTAGTGAAAAGCTATTATCTATTGATATGCCTATATTTTTATTCAATTTTAATTTTGTCACTGTGGTTTTTATGTGTTAATTAAATCATTAATGTTTCTCAATTACTGCTAGTAGCTCCTATAATATTATTCTATTAACATAGTGAGCCTTTAAATGGGAGACAATAGGAGTCAATGGTGTTTACAAAATGAAATGAAAGCATTTAGTTAGGCTAAAAATACGAAGAGGTACCAAAATTATACTCCCTCCGATCCTAAATATAGAACCTAGTTGACTTTTTTGAAAAATCCTGAAAAAAAAACAAAATAAGTTAATTATAAATTGATTTACCTAATTTTTTCTCTTACACTAGTTTATTTTATCTATAAGCTAATGGATAATCTAAAAAGATATCAAACATGTCATGTTTTAATAACCTATTTTGCAACCTTAATCTCTCCAAAAAAAGTCAATTAGATCTTATATTTAGGACCGGAGGTAGTAATTAAAAATTGGTGCACCAAGGTATATGATTTTGGTTTGCCATCTGCCCCAAAATATTAGGTGGAATTTTTTGAATTCTTATTTCATAATATAAAGTGGTGTTTGAATTTATAAGTATAATAAATGTCATTTCATCAAAAAAGAATAATAAAGATCATTTTTTTTCAATATTTCCCTCAATAAATGCACGTTCATGTATTCTTTTTCCTCCTTTTTATCATTACTATGTTTCTAATTCATCTATAAATAAGGTCATTTTTTAAGGCAAATTTTTGTCTCCCACATATTTATTGTTTTTAACTAACTTAAACAAATTTTTGGGAATCCATGATTTAGTTAAACAACCTTATATTTTGGGATGGTGTATAACACAAACATAAAGTTGGGCAACATAAACATTAAACTTGGGCTTGATGAGATATATACATTCAAACTTGGGTTTATAGTGTGCACTGTGCACCAAGCCCCTGGTGTACCTCTTTCTTAAAATATTACCCCTTCTTGTATTAAAACAATTAAAGAAGCAAAATAAATTACTTTTTAACACTCATATTTATCGTTATTATTATGAAACTACTCTACCAAACTTAAAATCTAATTTAATACTCCCTCCGGTCCCTAATGTAAGAGCCCAAAATTTGAATGGTTTTGGTCCCTAATGTAAGAGCTCACCTCATATTCTCTCCTCATTTAATGCATTTTTTCCTACTTTACCCCTAACTCTCTTTCATATTTATTAATGTTTATGTATTTCTCTCTCTTAAAAGTACCATAATAAATATGAGCAATTTTGGAAAAGAAGCATTAACTCCAAACACCCAACTAACATTCACATGTTTTCTTAAGAAGCGTTTTTTTTACAGCTAGCTCTTACATTAGGGACCGGAGGGAGTATTATATGATATTTCATGATTAAATTTATTTTATTTGCTATCTCATTACCTCCAAACATGATCTGCACAAGATCATACGTACTACGAAACGGAGAGTAAACTTTATCACATGGGTCGATATGATACATACCATGTTTTAAGGGTATGATCCTTGAAAACTACTCTTTGATTCAGCTAAAAACAATAGTACCACTATTTAATTTCAAAAGCTGGGAATATTGTACTTTGCAAGTACATGTGCCGCTTTTTTTTTATAATAAAATTTTAGGAAGGGGTTTGGGCTCAACCCAATCCAAGGGCAGGGCACCTAACTCATGATCCACTGGGGTTGTCCCTGTAGGCTATGGAGCATGACCAGCAAGCCCTTTATTTCTGTTCACACAGGTAGGTTACTCCCAGTTTCACTTAGCTACGGAGATGCCTCCCCAAGCGCCGCGATGGAGACACAACAAAGTGTCACTCCCCAGGATCGAACTTGCGACGTGGTGGACAACCTGACGCTCATTGTTCAATCCCTTCGCCACTGAACCCACGGACGATGGGTAGTACATGTGCCGCTTTTACAAAAGAAGCGTTTGTGATACCAAATTTTCTGGAGTTGCACTAAAAAATACCCAACTTATATTCTTATATTCCAAGTGTAATTATAGACTTTTTGTCAAATTTAGAAAACTTTCTTTTAAGTTGGGACTTCTGGGAAATAAATTTTTCATTTTAAATGATCTTGAAAAATGTTTCAAATATCTTCATTGATTTTATACTATAATTCAGTTTGTTTATTTTTAATAGTATGATGATGTGGCTCAATGTCAGCTCTTGGATGATCTTAATGGGTATATAGACTTTTCGTCAAATTTAGAAAACTTTCTTTTAAGTTGGGACTTCTTGGAAATAAATTTTTCATTTTAAATGATCTTGAAAAATGTTTCAAATATCTTCATTGATTTTATACTATAATTCAGTTTGTTTATTTTTAATAGTATGATGATGTGGCTCAATGTCAGCTCTTGGATGATCTTAATGGCCGGGTATATAGACTTTTCGTCAAATTTAGAAAACTTTCTTTTAAGTTGGGACTTCTTGGAAATAAATTTTTCATTTTAAATGATCTTGAAAAATGTTTCAAATATCTTCATTGATTTTATACTATAATTCAGTTTGTTTATTTTTAATAGTATGATGATGTGGCTCAATGTCAGCTCTTGGATGATCTTAATGGGTATAAAAATTCTGATAAAAAATGGGTATAAATTGGCCACTGAGGGAAAAGGAGAAAGTTTTCCGCAGCGGGAATCCGGACCCTGGGATGGGTTATTTTCTACGGCATCCTCACTCAGTGTGCCTCCTTTTCCTAAATTTCAACCGTTAAGAATGTAATGTAAGAGCTTATAGGATACTACATCATGGCAATCCGAAACCATTGGGATTAGCTGCGCAGTAACATAACAAGCTTCTGTAGAATCGTCTTTTGCCAAAATGAAAAGTTCTATATAGCAACATCAACACTATAAATTTTGATTAAAAAAAAAAACACATCAACACTATAAATTTGATACTTTGTGGAGAGAGGAGGAATAAGGAAGGGTTGAATGTGCTTGATACTCACCAACCATCTTTATCATTTTCACACCTTCCCTCAAATTGCATTAATTTCCTTCTTTCATCTCACCTTCCTCATATTCCAAATTCATGCACCTTTTAAGACCATTTTTTTCAGTTTAACTAATGTGTGCCACGGTGATTATGTTCATTTTAGGGGTCATGCGTTGACTTAATCTCTAGTTCATTGCATTTTTGACAAGGGAATTTGAATGGCCTTTATGTACCTTTGACCTTCAGCTTTCAATTAATTAATCCGCCGCATAAACTTTTAATTAATTGATTCTCCCCATATCTTGGGTTAAGTCTTGTTAACTCCCTAAAGATGAACACATTTTTTTCACTCATAATGCTTGTTTCTTCTCTACTTTAATAATAATTTTAAAATATAATGATTAAATCACGGTATATGTAATAAATGAAGACAACCAAGGATCTATTCACGTGTCATTTTGAGTTATATGTTTCATTTCGTGTTTTGAAAACACTAACACGTTTTAGCAGAGAAGAATCACACTGAAGAAATCAGAGAGCAATAAACAAGAAATGGTATTGGGAAAAAATCACAAAGTATTAGAGGACTGTAAGAGAAAAGTAAACCTAGCACTTCCTCTCTTCTCAGTGGGTCTCTTACAGTTCAGTTTGCAAACCATATCTCTCATTTTTGTTAGTAAACTTGGAAACCTTCCTCTCTTTGCTGCTTCTATGGAGAGTCGTTTTTGCTACTTGGGCTTGGGATTTAGAGGGAAAACTATGGGTGCGGGCCCTAAAGAGCCGGCCCTTAAGGGTTAGGGCTTTTGAGGTCTGGGCCGAGGGTCGACCTTGCTTGTTAGGCTCACCCCTTTTCCCTAAAGTAAAAAAATAAAAAATAGAGGTGCAAGTATTGCATGAATTCAAAATTCTAGAGTTGGAAGTGCACTAAATGCAATGTCATTAGCAGCTGCTACTCTATCTTCACAGTCCCACAACTCTGATTCTTCCTCATCTACATTTGACGCTGAATTTGATGTATGTTTTAACATTTGTTCTATTTTATTTAACATTAATTTCTTTCTTTTAACTACTTACTTTAATAGACTTGATAATATTTTATAATTGTGCATCTTTGTGAAGAAATTCATGCAAATGTAAATGCTTTTGTACTGAATAACACTAAATTGGAAATATGTTTGGAAGAACCAGCATTTAACTCGAATGTTTGGAAAGAGTTGGACATCTTGATATGGAGGAAGAGTAATAATCAGGAACGATTTCCAATTCTTTTAAGGATGACAGCTGATATCCTTAGTGTTACAATTACTATTGTAGCCAATGAATATGCTTTTAGCATTGGTTTGAGAGTTTTCATGACGTATAGGAGCTCCATTCTTCCTTCCAATGTATGTTCAGGCTCTTATTTGTACAAGGAATTGGTTGCATGGATTCAAATATGATGGTGTGCTTTCTAATTATTTATTCAAACTCTTCTTTGCTTTTTTTTATGAATAAATGATAATAATGGATTTAAATATGCTTGAAGGTGTTAAGATACTTGAATTATTTGCTACTTTTTTTTTTCTATAGATGATGAAGGTGATAATGCTTACGACGATGATTTAACCGTGAACCAATCGCCTTGGGAATTAAAATCAATGAAAACATATGCAAAAGTATGGTGCAATCAGACGATAAAGAAGAAATGAGAAAACTTGATATTTTTGTCAGTGGAGAGGAGGGGGAGACAACTCATAGTCAAACCCAATCAAATGTTGTCGAATGATATTTAATGAGATTTCCATTTGATGAGTAATAGTTGTGTCTTGTGGATTATTAATATTTGATTGTTGTTGATTTTCTTTTTGATGACTTTTTGGTGTATTTATATTAATACTTAGGTATTATGTAGTGTGTTTGTGTATTAAAAGTTAAAACTTGTGGTGTACTATGTGGTTGAAGTTTTGGAATTTTTTATGAGGGCTGAAGCTCTGAGGGTCAAGCCTAACCTGAGTGCTCTATGGCCGAGTTTCAGAAAATAGAGGTTTTTTTGGAAAAAGGCCTAAAGGGCTTGGCCCGTCCGTTTAGCCCTGATCCTTAAAGGTTTCGCCCTTTAGGGCCAGGCCGACCCGTTTTGACAGCTCTACTTCCATGGCCACATCCTTTACTATAGTCACTGGCTTCTCCTTTCTGGTAAGTCTTCAATTCATCTTTCACTTTTCCACCACTTATATTTCTAATTATATGTGTGTGTGTGTCACACACACACACATATATGGGCAATGATCCTATTTCGTCTTTAAAGTAACCAATTTGTACCACTGTGCACCCTAAACTAACACCGGGTACAATTCTACCCTTGAAGTAACCAAACTTGTCCGACTTAATTTTACCCTATGGCGATGTAATGTTGACATGAGAGGGTAAAATTAGACCACTTTGATTACTTCAAGAGTAAAATTGTACCCAGTATTTGTTTATAGAGGCCAATGGTCAAAATAGGGTCATTATATATATATGTATGTTTGTATGTGTGTGTGTGTGTGTGTGTATAATATTAAGTACTTATTGATATTCAATTATTTCACAAGCTTTTATGACTATTTGAACATTTGGGATTAGTAGGTGCGTTGGACACATTGTGTGGTCAATCATATGGAGCAGGACATTCTAAATGCTTGGCATTCACATGCAGACATGCAGAGATTAATGCTTGTTCTATCACTTTGTTGTGTATTCATTGCAGCAATATGGGCAAACACTGAAACAATTCTTGTGGCTATGAAGCAAGATAAGCTCATATAAAAAGAAGCTGGATTATACGCCTATTGTGTCCAAGTAGTATAATTATTTCATTTTCCTCAAAAATAATCCATTATACTTATAAAATTAACATATGATTTAATAACATGTGACACGTGTTATAATTTAGTGGCTTAATTTTATCCTTTTACTTTCCAAAAAAATTAAAGTCATTCTATATTGAGGATGGAAGAGAGAGTATGCTCATAGGGGTGTTCAAATTTTCCCGTCTCATCCCGTCCCGGCCGTCCCATCCCGTCCCAAGGCATTTTGGGACGGGACAAAATTTCTCTTCGGGACGGGACGGGACACGGGACGAGGTCGTCCCAATCCTGTCCCGTCCCGAATGCAAATATATGTGTATATATATAATTTTTTTAGAAAAATGCATGTGTTATATATACCATGTATGGGTGTACATGACATTTTTTTACGGAAAATGTGGGCATAATAAAATTTTACCTTATTATATTGTATAAAATGTATCATAAAAGTAAAATTGAACTAATTTATTTGTTTTTTACTAACACAAAGTGTCATAATTTTCTTTTCAAAGTAAATAATTTTATTAAAAACAATTCGAAAAGAATTCGGGAATTTTCCCGTCCCGTCCCGATTTTGTCCCGTCCCGATCGGGACGGGGCAAAGTTCGAGACGGGACGGGACACGGGACGAAAACTCCGTCCCGAGCCTTCTTCGGGACAGGACACGGGACGGGGGTGTCCCAATCCTGTCCCGTCCCATGAACACCCCTATATACTCATATTAGAGACAAGTTATGAATCCAGCCAGTATAATATTAATTAAAATACCACACTTAATTAAATATAAGAAATACAACCACCAACCAATACCTTAACTATAGATCAATCCCAGATAATATAATGAGGTTGGACCTTAAAGAAGTGTCGAATTATTTGCTAAAGCGACTTGCAATTAGGAACACACAAACATTGGAGTTCCTTTTAATATTGGCATTTCTAATCTTGAAGAATCACTATAATTCTCATATTAATACCTCTCTTGCTTCATCTCTCATCTGTATCCTTGTCTCTCACATGTTCTCTCTCGTATAAACCCTAAATCGAAACCAGAAAGCAGAAAGATCATTTTGCTTGCCACCCTTGTGTTCTCTCTCAAAACTAGAAACCCTAAATCAAACCCTTATCATCATTTTCTTGTAACTTTGGATTTGAGACCTTAGTGTCATCTTCCCTTTGATTTATTCTTTTTCTCTCAATAATAGGCCTGCTGATGGATTCTAAGAGGAGAATTTTTTTTCCCACTTTTATATGGACTGAATGGTGTTTACCGATTTCTTTTTTCATTTTAGTCAATTACTGAATAGCTTTTTGGGTTAGATATTGCTTGTACTTTGTTTGTACCTTGATTTTCAATTCTCTCTTGCTCTACATTCAATGTTTTGTATTGGCCAATTTCTTGAGTTGCCTAATGTTATTCCATATGTGGTTACAAAAGAATATGTGTGTTTTGTGTGTTTTTTTGTAATGGAATTTCGTGAAGCTAAGCACAAAAGCTTAGTGATGTGCGTCTATCTTGTTTATTTATTTCAATGTGAAGGGTATTGCAATTCAAGTTTTTAGGGTTTTTTCTTTTGTTCTTGTTCTGGAAATTCAAATAAAAGGAAGTTATTCTTAAGGGCATTGCTTAATGTTCTTGTTTTCCTTGTTAGTTTAATAAAATGAGAAAGTCAAGAAAAGTGAGTGGTTTTTCACTATTTACGAATAAGTACTGTGAGGAAAATACTGGGAAGAAAACATCTTTGCAGTCTTGTAACAAGGAGGTGGCAGTTGCCTCGGAAAAGATGTGAGTTCAGAGAAGACGATTTATCGTAACGAGGCTGATAAAGTTATGGTTCATGCCAATGTAGACGACGGAGAAAAATACAGGGTTCCCTTTCACACAAGGTGTGCCCTAAACCAATTGATAAAAGTGTGTAAGTGTGTCCCCTACCTAGAATTCAGTGGGGATTACTTTTGTGTTTGATATCATTGAATATTTTATATTTGATTTTATAAGTTACAGTCCATTATAGTTAGATTCAAATATTTCTTATGATTAAAAAGAAGACACTTTTAAATCAAAATTACAAGCAGATTCATTTTTAGAAACTCTCTCATTCACAATGGAGCTTCTATGCTCATATCTATAGAGAAAACTATATATAGTTTGCAAGAAAAACAAGCTTAGCGCGCGCGCACATATATATGGTAAGCTAAGCATCTTATGCTTAATTAATAATTGTTCATTGTTTTAGGGTTAAGGGTCAAATTTAGCACTTAACTATTGACAAAAGTTCACCTAACATAAAAATCAATTTTCAGTCTCAAATGTAGTAAAGATCAAGTACAAAGTGGGTCAAATGTAGCAATGCTGTCATTTTTGACAGGTTTGACCATTAAGTTTGACATAGTTAGGCCACCTCACCTGTCATGTCACCTTATTAAGCCACGTCAGCACATCATCACCATCTTTTCGCCTCATCATCTTCCCCATCACACTCTCCCTCTCCCTCTCCCACCTTCATCTTCATCTTCATGTCAATCTCAAGTATGTCTCCCGTGCAAATTATACGACACTTTCAGGTCACATTCATGGCAGACAATGAAGCAACAAGAATCTCAAGTACACTAAAAAAATATAGATGGAATTTTTTACATGCTCACGCAATCAGAGTGTTTAGACATTGTGATTCAATAATAATTAATTATTAGAGCAAGAAACTGACTTTATATGTAATCAATTCAAATAGTGCCTAAATGGTCAAATTAGTCACCTTGTCACTCGACATTGTGTTGAACTTCGGTCCGTGCGGTTGAGGCTTAATAAGGTGATGGGGAAGATGATGATGACGTGGCGAATATATGGTGATGATGTGTTGTCGTGACTTAATAAGGTGACATAACAGGTAAGGTGGCCTAATTATGTCAAACTTAATGATCAAACCCGTCAAAATTGATGGTATTGCTACATTTGACCCACTTTGTACTTGATGTTTACTACATTTGAGACCGGAAATTGATTTTTATGTTGGGTGAACTTTTGTCAATAGTTGAGTATTAGATTTGACCCTTAACCCTTATTTTTAAAGAGATTAATTAATCATAGTATTAGTATGACATGCATTAATTAAACTGAGAATACAAAAGCGCCTCTTGATCCAAGACAAATACTTGTTGCGCGCTCGAACTCACGATTCAAGGAAAATATTATTTCACCAATCACCATCAAGCCATAATGAGTTTATTTGGCTAACCCATACCAAATAATGGAAACCAATAAATTAATGAAGACAAGTGGAAACAAAAAAACAGTGAAGAAATCAGAGGGCAGAGAGAGAAAATAGAGATGGGATTGGGAAGAAGTCATAAAGTTATGGAAGAAGTAAAGAGACAAATAAGCCTAGCACTTCCTCTCTTCTCATTGGGTCTCTTACAGTTCAGTGTGCAGACCATATCTCTCATTTTTGTTGGTAGAATTGGCACCCTCCCTTTCTCTTCTGCTTCCATGGCCACCTCCTTCACTTCTGTCACTGGCTTCAACTTGCTGGTTAGTCCATCCTTTATTTTCTTTCATTATTTATCCACCGCCCAAATATCACCATATAGATACAGACATATTTCTTCATCACATTATAACTTAACATGCAAGGGAAACTAAATAGCAAGATGGTCATGGACATGTTCAAATGCATGTGTTCAGTACTTCAATTTTTTTTGAAGGATATCGTTATTAGTGAAAGGTCAAATAAGGATAAGGTGTATTTATTATTTAATGCTGGTCATGGACATGATCAAATGCATGTGTTCAGTACTTCAATTTTTTTGAAGGATATCATTATTAGTGATAGGTACGGTCAAATAAGGTACTCCCTCCGGTCCCTAATGTAAGAGCTCAAAATTTGAATGGTTTTGGTCCCTAATGTAAGAGCTCACCCCATATTCTCTCCTCATTTAATGCATTTTTTCCTACTTTACCCCTAACTCTCTTTCATATTTATTAATGCTTATGTATTTCTCTCTCTTAAAAGTACCATAATAAATATGGGTAATTTTGGAAAAGAAGCGTTAACTTCAGACACCCAACTCACATTTACATGTTTTCTTAAGAAGCGTTTTTTTGACGGCTAGCTCTTACATTAGGGACCGGAGGGAGTATAAGGGTGTATTTATTATTTAAAGACAATTTTAAAGACTTCATTTCTCCTAAATTTGTTGGGATTTGGATCCTCTTCTGTTCTACATCTATCCTTTGTCATCCTTTTCTCAATTTCACTGGTGTAAATAAATTAAATAGGGAAAATTAATTTGTAGTCCCTCACAAGGGATTTAATGGTAGAAAAGTCTCATAAACTCCACATATTAAAGTAGGATCCCTAGGGACCTTACTTTAATATACTTCAAATACAAAAAGACCAGATTGCCCCTCCCTATGACAAGATCATGGGCAGGGAATGACGAGGTCATGCACACGTATAACAAGATCATGGACAATTCTAATAAGGTCATGGCCCGCCTTGTAACAAGTTAATGGGCAAACATTGACGAGGTCATTTACAGGAATAACAAGATCATGCGCACGTATAATGAGTTCTTGGGCAGGGAGGAAGGGGCAATTTGGTCTTTTTGTATTTGAAGTATATTAAAGTAAGGTCTCTAAGGACTCTTCTTTAATATGTGGAGTTTATGTGACTTTTCTACTATTAAGTCCCTTATGAGGGACTATAAATTAATTTTCCCAATTAAATACTTATCTAAAAATGAATATTATTCTAATATTACTTAAAAACTCTATAAATAAATTTATAGTTATGTTTTACCCATTTTTTAATTACAGTGGTGAACTGTTCAGGCAATTTAATTTTGAGAGATTAGATTTATTTATGAGAATTTAAACATTATTATAATGATATTCATTTTAATAAATTTATTTAATTTAATTTGGACAACTGGATCAAAGATCCAATAGTGTGATCTGGAAAAGGATGGCAAAGGAGAGAGGGTGAAAGGAGAGGATCCAAATCCATCGTACATACATGCGAGGAATGAGTGCCAAAGTAATTTCTCTGTACGATAAAAGGGCTTCGTAATTTCGGTTAAATGACTTCTGAAACTTATTACAAAATCTCCTCCATACATGATGCCGCCTCGCAATAAACACGAACAATTTGTATAAAAGAAAATTAGATTAAACACATACAATTTATATATGGCGAAATGGCTGACAACGATTCGGTCTTAAATACTTATTTTATTTAATGTCTTATTTTTATTAACTTGCTCTTAACTAATTTATCTCTTATAAAGTGATAATCTAAGGATACACGTAAAAGTTTCAAAATTTTTACATAAAATATGTTATAATTAACTGTTAAAGGCTAGATTAGTAAATTGAAGTCATTACACCTCACACACGAAACAAACCATGTGACTGTACAGACCATAATGCTTGCAGCTCTGCTCTCCCTTCCACACCAAGTGCACCTACGTCCTTGCTTTTATACAGATATGTAAAGATACCTTTTTTTTACTCCCTCCGGTCCTAAATATAAGACCTAATTGACTTTTTAAAAAATCCTATAAAAAAATAAAATAAGTTAACTATAAATTGATTTACCTAATTTATTTTCCCTTAGATTAGTTTATTTTACCTATAAACTAATGTATAATCTAAAAATATATCAAATATGTCATGATTTAATAGCCTATTTCGCAATCTTAATCTCTCCAAAAAAAAGTCAATTAGGTCTTATATTTAGGACCGGAGTTAGTATTAGCCATACATGTGTATGACACTGATTAAGTCTTTGTACAATTCCTCGATATATCAATAAATTCAGTCAATGTATAATTCACTGCCTTTCATATTTATCTGTCCACTATGATCTTCTTATCTTTAACTACTACTAGTTTAACTCTTTTGATCTTTCTAAATTAGTGAATTTGGTCTTATATATATTAAAGCTAGTCTAAATCAAGTTTTTTACATTTTGTTTCAATATTAGATCCCATTGTCTAAACTTTTGTTGTCATGAATCAATTACGGAGTTCTTTTATGGCATGTTCTCAATGTGTGCCTTTGGTCAAGTTGCCAAATTTATGTAATATATGACGATCGATCTTTAAATGAGTCAAAACGAACTCGGTTTGTCATCGATCAGCTTTCAAATTAAAGTACAACCAGATTTAGGTTTATGTCGTGAGCTTGTGGGAATGTTCATAAGAGAAGAGAAGTGAGGTTTTAAGTGAAAGAGATTAATCTATTTACTTAATACTGTAGTAGTGTTTGAGGATTGAGGCCTCCCTTTAACTTTGTGCAACTTAGAGTTCGTTTGGTTGGGCTTATAAGCTGGCTTATTTTGAATAAGCCAGCTTATTTTGGGTGTGTGGTTTTTTTTATGTTTGATTGGAGTGTTGGACTTATTTTTCACACAACTTATTTGAAATAAGTCAGCTTATTTATAAGCCACACAAGGAAGTTTATATATGAAAATAAGCCAGCTTATTTTTTTACATGATTTAAAAATAAGCCCCTTTTAAACAAAAAGTCATACAAACATGTTTATAAGTCAAATGGGAAAATAAGTCACTTTTTTCGAAGTTCATCCAAACATAAAAATAAGTCAACCTAGAGCTTATTTTCCAACTGACTTAAAAATAAGTCACATTTCCACAAGTCAAACCAAACACACCCTTAAACCCCCAACTTCTCTTTCACCCATTTTTTTTGGTCTATGGCGCCTTGTACATGGAGATATAGTATGCTAATGTTTGGTTTTCATCTTTCTAACCTAAAATCAGACCGTGGGGGATTGCACAAGAAACATGCATGAGTATGCGAATGGGTGCTTGTTGAGTAAAATTGAGACTTGAGAATTGATGGGATTTTATAAAAGCCCTCTGCGACCTAATCAAATCAATTCTGAGTTCTTTAAAATCATCAAATGATTTAGTCCCAAAGGATGATGGGTAAGAGAATTCGACTATAAAAAGACATTATTGTCCTTGCCTTGCTTAACTGTCATTTAATGTGTTTACAATTGCCACTACCACTGTTTCACTTGTTGATTGACAAGTGAGGCAAATTTTGTCATGGTTTGACCAATGGGAAGTCTTATTGATAATAGTAACAACCTGTAATCACAGCTAAAGTCAAAAGAATTGAAAATGTCTTTTTATAATTAAAATCTCTTACTTTCAAGTCTATCACGACTTCTTAGTAATTTTGATGATTTGAAGAACCTAGTTATATAGTAAATTTCTTTGAATGAGATTTGAGACTGATTTCCCCGGTGTCTCTAAATTACATATATATATATATCACAGATTAAGACACCACTCAATTGTTGAACCGGGTCTCTTTAAAATTAACACTTCGTAGATCATTTAGAAATGTTACTAATATCAAACATCACTATCTATTTTATTCTTGTAGTCACTATGTTTGTTGCTGATTGATTTGTGAACAATTGAACAGTTGGGATTGGCAAGTGCACTGGATACCTTATTTGGTCAATCATATGGAGCAGGACACTTCTATATGCTAGGCATCCACCTGCAAAGATCCATTCTCGTTCTTTCTCTGAGCAGCGTACTCCTTGCAATCATATGGGCAAACACAGAACTAATTTTCGTGGCTATGAAACAAGATAAGCTCATATCAAAAGAAGCCGGTTCATACGCCTATTGCATGATTCCAAGCCTATTTGCATATGGCATCCTTCAATCAATTATGAAGTTCTTGCAAAGCCAAAACATTGTCTTTCCCATGATGATAACTTCTAGAGTTGTAGCACTGTTTCATGTCGTATTTTGTTGGCTTCTGATGTGCAAAATTGGACTAGGAAGTCGAGGAGCAGCCATGGCAATATCTATGTCTTATTGGTTAAATGTGTTAATGGGACTGTATGTGAGGTTCTCTTCATCCTGCAAACATACATGGAATGGCTTCTCAAAGAAGGCTCTCCACAATGTCCTTGACTTTCTTAAACTTGCTGTTCCCACTTCTATTATGATTTGGTATGTACTCCCTCCGGTGCTAGATCCATTTATCTAATTTGATTAATTTGATTAGATTACGAATGTTAGTTAAGTTGAAATGACATGATATTGTCACACCCTAAAATCCTATAGTGTGACCGGCATGAAGTTTAAGGTATTTAAACTTCGTAAGCCATTTCCATAAACCAATACTTCTAAACATTTATCATTTTCGTATTAATGCATACAAAGATAAATACACAAATTGAATGTATAGATAAGTAATATTATTTACAATAATAATAAGAATCGGTTTTCTTTATAAAGCTAATTATGCCTTCCTTCGTCTTTAAGCACGAAGTGTTGTTCCATATTCTTCAATCTGAAATTCAAAATACTATATAAATATTTAAAATATAGAAACCTCACTAGTTTATAACCATACTTATATTTGAAAGTAAAACCCAAAAGCGCAAAATCAACATAACATAAAAGTAATTTTATTCAAGGTTTACAAAGTAAATATGAAAGCTCATATTTGTAAAAAAACTTGTTTTCTGTAGAGGAACTGACACGCAGCGAATAACAAGCGCAGCACAGAGGCCACGAAACAAGCGCAGCTCGAAATCTACAAGTCAAACGCAACCCGAAGGCCACGAAAAACAGCGTAGCTCGAGACTACGAAACAAGCGTGGACACACAGTCACACGAGGGTAAATAACCAAGCGTGACACGAAGTCACGAAAACAAGCGTGGCAAGCCACGAAACAAGCGTGACATGAAGTCACGAAACAAGCGTAGCTCGAGGTTACGAAAACAAGTCGAGCGTAGCTCAAGACTACGAAAACAGTTCAAGCGTAGCTTGAGAATACGAAAACATTTCAAGCGTAGCTCGAGTATACGAAAACAGTTCAAGCGTACCTCGAGACTACGAAAACAGTTCAAGCGTACCTCGAGTCTACGAAAACATTTCAAGCGTGGTAAAACCACGAAGCAAGCGTGACACAAAGTCACGAAACAAGCGTAGCAAAGCTACGAAACAAGCGTGACACGAAGTCACGAAACAAGCGTAGCAAAGCTACGAAACAAGCGTGACACGAAGTCACGAAACAAGCGCTTTGTGTCTAGTTCCTCCAATAAAAGTATATATCGTAATGAATAAATCAATTTGAAATCACATATCAAATCTCATCAACCGTAGAACTTCAAAACGTTTGGAAGCATGCTTGGGCCAATATACCCAAAAACAATAACTAATATTCTGGGAATACGATAACTCCTTTATCAAATAGTTTATAATAAAATATCCCAGCATGAAATTCCACAAAAGTGTCTCTATAATTTTCAAATCACTTCTATACATAAGTATAAAATATACTTTAAACAAATATAAGTGAGAACAAAAGAACAAAATATATTCTTTATTCATACGACAAAGAAAATATAAATTAGTTGGCACCCATAACCCACCACCCATGCCAAGAGGAAACAAATTTAAGAAGAATCAAAAGATGTTATTAAGCATATCTCCTAAATTTCTATTTAGGACTTTACTATGCTTTGAGAAATATATATATCTATCACAATCCTTTCCAAATCCAATTCCCTGCTTAAGCATTAACAAACAAGTTATTGACAACTTCAAATCCACAACCAATAATCCATGCCTTTCCTTCAAGTTCAATTTTAACATCAACATCATCTAAAATTAACAATTAACACACTCAATCAATCACAAGGATGAATGCAAGCTAAAACTAAGATAAAAGCATATGGTAAACTTCAAACAATAATTCATATACCTTAAACATAAATACTAAGTTACAATTCTTATTCCAGTTTTACATTCATACCTTGAATTCTTTTCAAAATCCATCACATTTTACTAACTAACCTTAACTAACATAAGATTCTATTCCAGTACCTTCCACTTAATAAAAGCCTCTTTACACCCTCATAACACTATCATAAAATACTTGAGTTTGTCACTATAACACTTAATAACATTACTAAGTTAAAATCAATTCCTACTAAAGTGTAAACCCAAAATTTCCCAAAGTAAAAACTTAGAATAACAATCTCCCATATGCTTACCTCCTAGGCTTTGCCAATGTCAAAACTAAACAACCACCAAATACACATATACATTGAACATCAAACTTGTACTATTATATAACTCTAATTAATACAATTTTAGGCTCTCTAACCATGTCCTAGGTTCAAGCACCCAAAGATCCAATGTCACCATTCCAACTCATGAATTCTTATACATTCTTTCCTTTCCAACACACCAACCCAGGTTTATACATCCTTATCTTCATCATAATCCAGTTTCTATGTAATCATATTCTATTCAAAACAACAACCAGGACACTGAGCCTAGAAAAGTCAGTCAAAACATCACATACCAACTTCATTTCTCCCTGATACAACTAAGCCTCATTAGTCCTTCCTTATGATCCAACAGAGAGCTCATTTCCATTATGAAAGGAATAAACCATAAAACTTTAAAACACACATCCGTAATAGACTGGAAATTCCATTAAAATATTGCACCACCACATTTCATCACAGTAACAATAAAGAAAAGATTTGAACTAATACCACCACACCCACCCACATGCATAAAAAAAAACTAACTTTCTTGAAGAATCATTCAAGCAACTATTTGTATAGACTTACAAGCAAAATAAAATAAAAAAAATCAAATGTCAACAAAAACAAAGGAATAAAGAATCACTTTCATCCCCTTTCTGCAAGTACAAAACAAAGAACCAGAAATCCTATTTTACATGCCAGCATCAACACATACCATACCATAAACCGATTTTTATTCAACTTCATAATCCTTTAATCATTTTTCAAAACAAAATAAAACCAAGATATTATAATAATTTCACAACATATGCATCTTCATCTTTTTCTTTTATATTCCCAAAGCAATTAATAAAATGATGATTAAGGAAACTTAAATTTACTTATTCAAGTCCATCCAAAATTAAGTCTAACTCAATGAATCAAATCACCCCAAATCAGCAATGTATATAATCAAGAAAATCAACCATTATACCAATTAATTCAATCACATCAGTATATATGTATATCCCATAATTCAAGCAGAATTAAGGAAAAAGAACCACACTTATTCAAATCAGCATCAATTACAACTATTTCTTCATTCTCAAATCAACAACAACAAATGTGAACAATCATTTTTTTTTTACATACAAACCTGCAAACAGCCACATTCAACTATTTTAATGATTGCAAAACTCAAATTTTGGATACCAATGACTGAATCCGTTGGACCCTAAAACCAAAGATTGGGGGTTTTCAAACAGCTCAACAAAATTTATTCAAAACTCTCAAATTCTCTTCTAAACACTTAGGATCAAAACATAATTTGTGGTTGGAGTGATTATGAACCTCAAAATCCCAAAACCAAACTAGGGTTCTCTCTCCAAACGTGATTAATCAAAGGAATCGAGGCTGAAAATAGAGAAAAGAGACTCACCACAGTCTAAATATGGTCTTGCACGAAGGATTGAAGTCGGGATCCGCCGTAACCCGCCAAAACTCATTGCTGGAACGGTGAAGGAAATTTGAGAGAGAGGAAGAACGGTTTTGTCGGTTTCCTCACCGGAAAACGGCCACTTTTCAGCCGCCGTATGTCACCAAACTCGCCGGAAATCAGGAAGCACCGGAGGAAGAGAAGGAAGAACCATCAAGAAGCTTCGAGAGAATATGGAGAGTGAGAAGGAAGTTGTCGTTTTTTTTTTCCAGAATTTTCCCAATGAATCGAAAGAGTGATAGTGAGGGAATGTATGTAAATGTGGTGTGCAAAACAAAATGACCATTTTACCCTTGTCTCTTTGTTTCATATACTTTTCCATTTAAATTTCTACACCCAAACAAATTATAAAATTAATATATACATCAACTTATATATTTTCTCCCACCATAACTCTATTTTAGCTCTACACTATTTCTCATAAAATTTCTAATCTTAAATTCACTTCCTAACTATTTTCTTTGATTCCTAAAGAAAATAAATTCAAAAGTTCTTACAAATAGTTTTTATCATCACAAATTTATTTTCATTTTCATTTTCATTTTTGTAAGAAAAAAAAATTTCCTAAATGACATCCCAAAACTTTAAATAATTCCTTATTATCTTTGGTATAAATTTTGGGGTGTTACAGATATACTAATATACCCTAATTATTCACCTTCATCCAAAATCTCTCTCTTCTTGTCTATTATTAGGAGCATTGACTCCACATACTCTATCTTCTTGATTATTATTATTAGGGAGCATTGATTTCACCCTCACTCTCTTCTTGTCTATTAGAAGGGAGCATTGACTACACCCCCTCTCTCCTAGTCTATTATTAGGGAGCATTGACTTCACTCTCCCCTCTTCTTGTCTATTATTAGAGAGCATTGACTCCACCCCTCACTTCTTATCTATTATCAGAGAGCATTGACTTCACCCTCTCTCTCTTCTTGTCTATTACTCCCTCTGGTCCTAAATATAAGATCTAATTGACTTTTTTAGAAAATCCTATAAAAAAGCAAAATAAGTTAATTATAAATTGATTTACTTAATTTTTTCCCTTAGATCAGACTAGTTTATTTTACCTATAAACTAATGTATAATCTAAAAATATATCAAATATGTCATGATTTAATAGCCTAATTCGCAACCTTAACCTCTCCAAAAAAAGTCAATTAGGTCTTATATTTAGGACCGGAGGTAGTATCAGGGAGCATTGACTTCACCCCTCTCTTCTTGTCTATTATTAGGGAGCATTGATATGGATATTTTGGGGAAAAGTTGGTAAAAGTTAGAAATAAGTCTTATATTTAGGACCAAACTCATCCCCTCAAATAATTATATATTTAGGAGCGGAGGGAGTATATACTATAACACACACACAACATATATGTTTGTGTATTGCTTCAAGTAAAAATTAAGATGGGTTAAATATTATTCTGGCCAATAAACAATTTTGAAAGGGTCAAATTGGTCAAAGAACAATAAAAAGGTTCATTTTGGCTAAAGAACAATAAAAATTGTTTATTTTGGCCAATGAGCTACTTGAAAATACCAAAATAATCCTTGGAACATAATTAAAATAATTTTTGAAAATGTGGGTCTCAAGGGTTATTTTGGTATTTTCAAGTAGCTCATTGGTCAAAATGAACCATTTTTTTTGTTCTTTGGCCAAAATGAGTCCTTTTATTGTTTTTTTGGCCAATTTGACCCTTTCAAAATTGTTTATTGGCCAAAATGATATTTAACCCAATTAAGATTTTACTCCCTCCGGTCCTAAATATAAGACCTAGTTGATTTTTTTGGAAAATCCTAAAAAAACAAAATAAATTAATTATAAATTGATCTACCTAATTTTTTTCTCTTAGACCAGTTTATTTTACCTATAAGCTAATGAATAATCTAAAAAGATATCAAATATGTCATGTTATAATAATCTATTTCGCAATCTTAATCTCTCCAAAAAAATGTAACTATGTCTTATATTTAGGATTGGAGGTAGTAATTTTGTTTGATCTATTACCGTTGATCCTTGGTTTTTTTCTTTTGAACTTTAATTTGGACAGTTTAAAAGTGTGGGCGTTTGAGCTGATGGTTCTATTGTCTGGCCTTCTTCCTAATCCGATTCTACAAACTTCTGTGCTTTCAATATGGTCAGCCTCCAAACTCAAATTCTACAATATGTTTTCCCCTAATGATGATGAGAAATTTCTGATTTGATTGCAGCCTCAATATGTTTAATGTAGCTTGGATGATCCCATTTGGATTTACTGCTGCAGTATGGTAATGATTGTCTTTATATATAGGACCACTTCTATTGAGATAAAATCAGGTCTAATTAACAAAAAGTACTTGAATATGACAGCACACGAGTGTCAAATGAACTAGGAGCTGGAAATGCAGAAGCTGCAAGTTTAGCAATTAGGGTGGTATTAGGCATAGCCTTAAGTGAGGGTACATTTTTACTTGTATTGATGATTCTGCTTCGAAGTATCTTGGGACGAGTTTATACCAATGACATGGAGGTAGGGAGACATGTGGCCTCTATGATACCAATTTTGGCCATTTCTAGCTTCCTTGATGGGATTCAAAGTGCTCTTTCAGGTCATTCCCACGCCTATATTTCTCATATTGTTCCACAAACACTAACAAGTGGTGTAATTTTGTGGTGTACATCAGTACATGTGACTTTGGTTCTTCTTTTTGGCTCAGGCATTGTTAGAGGATGTGGATGGCAGAAAATTGGAGCATATGTGAACTTGGCATCATTTTATCTTGCGGGTGTTCCTTGTTCTGTCATATTAGCTTTTGTTATGCACATGAATGCGAAGGTGATACTATCTTAGCATTATAACGCATCAATACTACTCCCTCTGGTCCTAAATATAAGACCTAATTGACTTTTTCAAGAAATCCTTAAAAAAGCAAAATAAGTTAATTATAAATTGATTTACCTAATTTTTTCCCTTAAACTAGTTTATTTTACCTATAAACTAATGGATAATCTAAAAATCTATCAAATATGTCATCATTTAATAACCTACTCCCTCCGTTCCTAAATATAAGATCACTTTGAGAATGTGGATAAGTTCCTAAATATAAGATCACTTTCTATTTTTCCTCAAGTTTTGCCCAAATTACCCCTATACTCATTTTACAAGTAAATTACTCCCTCAATCTTTTAAATTTAAGTGAGAGGTATTTTGGGAAAATCATGTAATCCTAATTCATTGGAAAGCTTTCCTTAATCTCTCCAAATTAGCCAAAGTGATCTTATATTTAGGAATGGAGGGAGTATTTCGCAATCTTAATCTATCCAAAAAAGTCAATTAGGTCCTATATTTAGGACCGGAGGTAGTATCATCTATCAAGTTGTTTGTTTATTGTGATCTGTTATATCATTTCAATTAACACAAGCTCATTTGTTTGTGTTTTGATGTGAAATAGGGGTTGTGGTTGGGGATCGTGGTTGCTTTTTCAGTTCAAGTAATGTTTTTCTTAGTGATTTTAGTGCGCACTGACTGGAAGAAAGAAGTAAGGCAAAGTGTTTCGCTTACACACACACACACACAGAGACACTTCAACCCTGTGTCTTAGTTTTTATATGCACAATATAAAGAGCCTAGTTTTACTTTGTGTACAGGCAAATGAAGCTCAAAGTAGAGTGGAGTGTTCAGTTCTCTACCTCACAGGCACTACGTATACACCAAGTGATCAAATATTGTCATCTCAATCACCCGCAGCATGATAACTCTGATATACTAATCTTGTTTGGGTTAACATGTACTACACACACACACAATTGAATCTAGTTTTAACTTTTTACACATTATTTTAAAATTTCTAATAATTAAATATATATGTAAAATTCAGATGTTCAGTTGATTAATTACATTGTTCAAAGTCTAAATGCGGTTATTTTCTTATATTAATATGAAGTGTGTCTGTGTGTGTATGAAAATATTTATTATATTTTAAATTAATTGTATGTAAATAACAAATTTTAAATTTGAGATTTTTCGTAAGTTCATTAAACAAACGTTGGAATTTAAATGCATGTGAAATTTTAGCAACGAAATTTTGGCACTATGAGCACAAAAGTATCATTAACGAGCAAATTTAGTAATTCCATTGATTTCATTCAAATGACAGTTATTTTTTTGAACTGAACAAATGGTAGTTATAAAAATAAAAGGAAAAAACAAAACAAGTGGATCTCACAAAATAAATGTCCTTTGAGATTAATTTAACAAAATTGCTGAATTTTTGTCCGCTTTAAAATATTATACTACGTACAACCCACCAAAGCATTAATGTACTACACGCTCATTGTTGAAATTGTATGTCGACTATTTTTAATATGACAACATGACAGATAATAATAAAGTGTGACTCACCTACAAGGGATTCATGAGAACAGTGTGAATGTGAGAAGATGCATAATAGAAACATATCGAAATATTAAATGGAGAATTGAGGGAGTTTATAAAATGACATCAACAAATTAACCCTACAGTCTACTCTTCGCTGCAAGCAGCAGCTAGCTAGCACGAGAGGCATCAATAGGATAACATGAACAAGTTTTATTTGTTGTTCATCTTTTTGGTGATGTCTACTGCTCTTGAGAGGGGTAAGAATTGCATAACTTAATGTAATCTGTTTTCCAGCGTTAATTGTTTTTATTTGTTTAACAGAATTAATGTATTTTTTTTTCTTCAATTATGTAATGCGGAAGGCCGTGCCCAAGAGGCAGGAGAATGTCAATGTGGGCGAGTACAGGCCTCATCTGGAAACTGTGCTGCAGAACTATGCATGGGAAAGTGTCTACAATTACGAAATGAGTGTTATGGAAGGTGTGAGGGGCCAATGGATGAAGTGGAAGAGGGTTGTTATTGTCATTGCCCCTCTGGATTACTGTAATAAGTAGTTGAATAATCAGGAATAACTATGATTAAAAATTTATATTTTTATGTTGTATAGATATTTATATATTTAACTGAAAATGATAGATAAATAATTTAGTTAATTAAATAGTTTATTTGGCTTCATTAATTTTTTTCAAATTTCAAAATCTGTTACTCCTTAAAATATTTGGAAAGATTACAAACGAAGAAGAATTACAATAGGGAGGGGGCAACAATGTCAATCTTTCTCAATTAGTTTCCACTTGTTTACTATACCATCACTAAGCTAGTGTGCCCTAGATAGGTTTCACAGAAAGCATAGTAACATTTCATATTCGTTCACATCTTAATCATAAGATCCTTCAACTTTTTATAAGAAATTAAGGATTCAAAATTAATCACTTTAAATTGTCTATACTAATAAACTAACATATATTCTAATTACATGAAGGGTAATTATCCTAATTTTCCCTCCAAGTAACTACACCGGACTACTAGGAACCCGAAACTAACAATGGGTACAATTTCACCTTTGAAGTAACTAAAATAGTCCAATTTTACCCTGATCTACAAATCATGTAAATATTATTTTAAAATTCATAAGGTATCAATCTTTCATCTTCGCTATATTTAAGATTGTTAATATTTTAGGATTTGGCTAAAGTATACTTCTGATCCCTTATGTTTGCATCAAGTTTCAATTTAGTCCTTTATGTTTGGAAAGTACACTTTTAGTCCTTTTTTGTTAACACCGTTAGTTTAAATTAACGGAAAATGTTAACTTAACAATTTTAAATGGTTATTAAATACTGAAAATAATGTTCAAATTAAAATATTTGAGTGTAAATATTCTTATATTTTCAAAATTTATCATTTTTGATCCAATTTCATTATAAAATAATCATTTAAAATTGTTAAATTAGCATTTTCCGTTAAGTTAAACTAACGGTGTTAACAAAAAAGGACTAAAAATGTACTTTTCAAACATAAAGGACTAAATTGAAACTTGATGCAAACATAAGGGACCAAAAGTATACTTTAGCCTTAGGATGATTTTAATAAGGAATAATTATTACTTAGGAGAATTCCACAGAGGTTACAAGGAAGAGAAAAAGTAACAATAAGGTTACCTTGAAATTATAAATCGTATTGAAGTCCTTAAAAACCTAAGCGAAATCATCAATCAATGGTAACAACAACTTTTCAGTGCAATTTGATTTAATTTCATCCAAACATCTTAGAAACTTCTAAAATGTGAATATTTAATTTCAAAGCATGTTTTTTCTTTTTTATTAGCAGCTATATGTTGTCCCCTTCATTACTCAATCAGACTAACTTAATTATTCAATTCAAATCATATCTCTCCCGTCTCTTCTCTTTCTAATCTTTCTTTGTTTTACATCGACAAACCCATGGTCCATGGGTATTTGCACAAATGTGCAGAATAAGTGTTGTTTTAATTTTTTATCCCTTTAAGTGATGCATGTGATCTTATTTACATTTGAATTAGTGATATATGGAATTTAATAATTCTTAAAATTAAAGCAAATGTTTTTGGAATAATTTTCTATCTATGCATCAATGAGAAACTAGCTGAGAGAATCTTACATCACGCATGCATGGTCAATGGGATGCTATTTTCAAGTGAAGAGGATCGATCAAACTTTGCTGATGTTTTTTTCCGGAAAACAAAAGCTGTCTCTACCATTACAAAAATGAATTACCTACTCGATCAAAAGGAAATTAATCATAGCGCCATTGTCAAACAACCTATTTTAAGTAGAACTAAGAACATACACTGATTAATTAATGAAGAACGGAAGCTTTAGATCTATACCTGCATGCACCTGCCGTGTGGAGAGTATTAATTGTTTACTATATTGTTGTATCGATATCATCTGAGCATATAGAGTTATATATTTCCTGGTCATTTACTTATTATCGGATAAAGGAAACCAGTTCCATTATTTATAATCTCTCTCATATCTTATATATGTACACAAAAGCTCGTGTCCATGTGTGTATTCATAAGACTAGATATAAGCTTAAGAGGTTTGTTGATGCAAGCTCTCTAATAACGATAAACAGTTAATCTTGTTGGTTGAATCTGAAGAATAAGAATAGATACACAAAATGTAACCATAAATTAAACATAATGAAATAAATAAAAAGAACAACAATTTGAACTTTGAAGTATAAACCATCTTTGTTGACATAAATGATAGAATTAAGTTCAAAATTAATACAGAACCTTTGGAAACAGATACTAAAAAATCTAAATTGGACCACGAACAACTTAAACTAAGAAATTGTTAAAAGAAAAAACAACCTTAAATGAAAAGAATCTAATCGCTCTCTCACATAGGGAAATCATAAGCTGTGATAGAATATGGAGGGAGTATGACGGTCGTTTCCATGGCAGCGTTCGGTAGTGAACTCTGAACTGGGGAAATCTACATAGACAAAAGTATACACATGAAATACGTTACAATTAAGGCCTACAAATTTTAATAAAACAATTCTAGTTTAAGAGGACACATAGTGTACCTTTGTAGGCTCTTCAAAAGAATTCACATCCATTGGACTGGCAGAAGTGATCACTGTCTTTGTTGCTCCAGAGATATTTGCATTTGATTTCAAGCCCTTGAGAGTAATCACAAGAGTTGTTGCATTATTGTCATTGTAGTTCACAACCTATACAAATCATTTATATTTTTATAATCAACAAATAACCGGGAAAAACAATTCAATATTAAATTTGAGAAAAATGCTTGAGTTTTTCTATTGAATTTATTCTATCACCTTTACTCGTATGTACTTCTTATTGTCATTTGAATTTGTGAACATAATTGCAGATGCAAGGACTGAGGATGGAGCTTCAAGTGTTGAGTTCAAATATGTTGACCCACTTGATTGTGAGAAAAGCTTTTGCAAATGATAGCTTGGTGTTACAAAATTTTGATGAGAGTTAAATACAATGGCACTCGGCATCCAATTCATATCATTCACATTTACAAACAGTGGTGCGTAGCACACCAATTCAACCACATCACTGTTCAGAAAAATAAACAAAATTAATGATGATGGATAAGTACTAATTAATACTCCCTCCGGTCCTAAATATAAGACCTATTTGAGGGGATGAATTTGGTCCTAAATATAAAACCCATTTCTAACTTTTACCAATTTTTTCCCAAAATATCCTTAACAATGCCCACTAATAATAGACAAGAAGAGAGAGACGTGAAGTCAATGCTCCGTAATGGTAGACAAGAGGAGAGAGAGGGTAGGGTCAATGTTCCCTAATGGTAGACAAGAGGAGAGAGAGGGTAGGGTCAATGTTCCCTAAAATGGTAGACAAGAAGAGAGGGAGTGTGGGGTGAAGGTGGATAGTTAGGGTATATTGGTAATATCATGTCATTTTAACTAACTTCCTTAATCTAATCAAATTAGGTAAGTAGGTCTTATATTTAGGACCGGAGGGAGTACGTATGATAATTGATGACTAAGAAGTAAGAAAGTACCTATTTTTCTCCAATCCCATGAGGAATCCAGCTTCACCCAATGCAGCCATGAGGACTCCGCCATTTTTAGCTGAATCTTTACTATCCGAATACTTTACGGCATATTCACTTATGAAAGCCTTAGGACCAGAACGAGGAAAATTGTCAAATGTATAGTATCCTTGGAACATAGTTTGACTATCATCGTATATATGATAGTCAAATAACTGTGCTGGGTCTTTTAAAGGTGTTTTGGGAGCATCACAATTTGATATGATTTGCATATCTGGATATGCATTTTTTATGGCATTATAGAACAAAGGATACTTGTCTAAGTAGTTAGGAATGTAACTGTTATAACAGTTCTCGTTTCCAATAGAAACATATTTCAAATCGAAAGGTTCAGGGTGGCCCATAGCAGCTCTAGCTTTGCCCCATCCACTAGTAAGAGGACCTCTTGCAAATTCAATACCATCCAGAGCTTCCTAAAAATCAGTTAATTAATTATTAAAAAGGTAACAGAATACAACAACAATAAAATCTTATCTCATCTGCTACATGGATCAGCGTCATTATACTCTATCATTCACCATCTCTTAGGGTATATCATTCATTGATAAATCTCGAAAATGACTATAATTATGAAAGAAATATTATAAAATATAGGATTTAGCTGTTATTTTACAAAAATTTAAAAGAAAACTAAATAAGCTACTTGATAATAATACATGAATATATTTTTTGTATCAGCAATAATACATGTTATATATTATTTACATTATATATAAGCCTATAATTTAAACTTACTAGCATAATAATTTCTAATAACTTATTTGAATTTTTTTTAATCTTTAAGAAAAAATTAAAAATATATTATATTCAGAACTGGAAGTAGCATAAAAGCGTTCAATCATACCTGAATCATAGGGCCAACTTGACTAGTATCGAATGAGTCAAGCATACCCATTCCATTGTTAAATACCCATATAGGGGCTGCACCAAGATCCTCTGCTAACTGTTTGATTAATTAAGTCAATTTAATGTTGAGATATACAATAAGTCAATAACAAAGTATTGATGTTACATATAAAAAGAATTTAACCTTTTTTAATCATAAAAAAGAAACTAACCTGAAGAAATTCAAAATAACCAAACCCATCGTCAGTCCAATAATTCCATATGTCGTTCAAGTGACCAGGCCTATTCTCCCATTGCCCAATGGTGTATTTCCACCTAAATCCATTTTTTAGTAGTGATCCCTCCACAAAACATCCACCTAAACATCCAACCCAATGAAGAACTGTATTATGATTGAAAGAAACTAAATTTAAAGACACTTTTTACATTAAACTTAAGCTTACCAGGAAATCTGATGAATTTTGGATTTAGATCAGCCACTTTTTGAAAAAGGTCCGTTCTAAAACCATGTCCCTGGTAAAAAATTTCAAAAACAGCATGCATATATGTTAGAAAAAAGAAAAAAAAAACTCACTTAAATGTAAAATCACATTCCATGCTCATCACAAGTATGAGCAAAATAAATATGTCATTATGGACCATTCAAATGGTTCAAATTTAATATATTTCATTATTATAATAATTTTAATTTAATATATTTTATTTCAATTAATAAAATAAAAATAAAGTAGATCTAATAACTATGTTTTATTTTTAAAAAAATTAAATTCATCATTTACATAATAGTAAATTAAACACTTTGAATATGGACCATCATAAAAACTTTTAAGTGGCTGGACCCACTTGGATGTGCTTAATTGTAACTTGGCAATTTGAGGGTTTATTTGAAGACCTTATATGTGTCCATAGGCATTGCCGATACTTGATCTAACCAAATAGTTCCTTTTGATGCGTTGTTAATTGAAGGCTTGCGTTGACATCAGAATGTTGGGCTTCAAGATATGTCTCAAACCTCCTCCATGTCTTAACATAAGTTGCATCGGCCCTATGAAAAAAAAATATCAATACATATATAGTCCCCATGTTTACAGACTCATACAAGAATTTTTTGACAAACAAAAAATATAACGAATAATAGGAAGAATAGAAGAAAGATTAGGTATTTGGTAAATGAAACTTAATCTTAATTATTAATTACCTAATGCTAGTTGAAGCTAACTCATTTCCATCAGATCCCATGAATGCCACCTTCAAATCAACTGGTCCCAATGCACGAAGATAGAATATAATTCTAAATTTCTTCCCCGCTTCAATATTCTGAAAACAAAAACAAAAAGTGTTGTACACATAGAAAAACTGATTATATCTTTTTTATCAGGAGCAACATTGATTATACTTTATACTTCATTTATATATGTAATCATATACGATTTCTAAACAATAATAAAGTGATTAAGGGAGAGACTAAATTATGGAAGACAATTATATTATATTCCCTCCGGTCCTAAATATAAGACCTAATTGACTTTTTCTGGAAAATCCTTAAAAAACAAAATAAGTTAATAATAAATTGATTTACCTAATTTTTCCCCTTAAACTAGTTTATTTTACCTATAAACTAATGGATAATTTTAAAATATATCAAATATGTTATCATTTAATAACCTATTTCGCAACCTTAATCTCTCCAAAAAAAGTCAATTAGGTCCTATTTTTAGGACCGGAGATAGTACTATTTAGAAAAAATGAGAGCCTAATAAACTTAATAAATTTATATTTTGACAATAACTTCTTAATCTGGCTAAAACTTATTAATCTTCTTAATTTAATCAATTAGGTAAAAAGGTTATATAATTATGGAGTTGATTTTGATCCTAAGTAGAATGTTTTTTGTCCTTTTTTAACTCAAAATATCCCTTTATCGTGGGTCTTCCATTAGGTAAATTATTCTTTAAACTCTAGAAATAATAAGAAAGAAACTTTCTTAATAAGATAAAGAAAAATTCAATAAATTGAAAAGAACAGAAAAACTAATAATGTAAGGTTGAAAAGTTTTAAATCTTCAAAGTCCTATTTATAATTCAGTTGAAAGACCTCCTATTATTTATGGAGTAACTAATTTCAATGCCACTATTACTAAAAATACTATTGTAGAGATTTTTTTATCAACATAGTCACCATTTCCATTAATTTCAAATCAAACTTACAGTCACCGGTCAACTAATGATCACTAGAAGACAGCATCTCACAACTACATACATTTATTGATTTATAAACCTGATACAAAAATTCAGTTACAAAAGAATTGTTAATTTGTAAACTTATCCCAGTCCTATATATTTCCTATCTATCTTCTCAACCCATCCATATTCTTCCTCTAATATACAAAACGATTGTATAGTTATAGAAAATTTGTTAAATGTGTAACATTTTACAACTTAACTTTTCAAAACTATATTCTCTAATCTATTTTTTGGAAAAAAAAAATCTTGATTTTTATTTGTACATTTTATAATGTATATTTTGAGGTTCACATGTCATTCGCCGTTAAATGAAAATGGCACATTCGCACAATGTCGCAAACTAAAGTGGTTAATTTTTGTTAAAAAAAACTACAATGGTTATTGTCTTGTAGCTGCATTGAGTTAAGTAAGGTCAAAATACAAGACAAACAGTAAACTTTATTCTATTTGTGATTAAACTGTAATCCATCAATAGTAGCTTTATTCTTAAATATATTGTTACATTAAAGTAGGTTAGTTAATAAAAACTTGCAGAATCTTAAATTAAAGTAGTTATCTTTCTCGCTTTATTGGTGTTTCAGATAGTATTTTAGAAAATCATGACATAAAAAACTAAACCAATATCATATAGACACAACCGGAACAAGTAAACAAAAGTTACATAAATAAGAAAAAATTTAAGTACACAATGGCTCACCATTCCCCAGAAACCTGGGTTCGAAAGACCAACACCATTGGGACATTGATTAGATGAAGAACAAAGAATATCCATTTTCACAGCGATAATATTTTGAGGAAACAGAGAGTTGGCTTCAGTTTGGACATGAATGTTGGATGAATCTCCTATTACTGTCCACGGTGAGATGATTGAGGGAACCATCAAGCCTCCTTCCTCGAAACCTAAAGAAGGTATATAGCTTTTATTAATTTTATGAAGAAAAAAAATATATCTTTATTAGTTTGTAGATGTCTTTACCTCTATTACTGACTAGTTCTGCCCACAATCCACCGGCCCCCGCATGATTAATTTCCTACAAAGTAATCAATCATATATATTTAAATGACATATATATCATTGTCGTGTACACATGTTTGATGAAATGATTGAAATTAATATTTTACCTCATAGAAAATGCCAAAAAAGTTTTGGGAAATTGCCCTACCAGAACCAACATCTACAACTAAGGTAGAGGTGGAAGAAGTATCGTTGTTAGCTGTAAGGCTTTGACAAACAAGGGAGAGTGAAAAACTTATGAATAGCAAAGTTTTGAAGGAAGCCATTTTCAAAAACTCTTCTGTAAGAATTGTAAAAGAAACTTTGTGATTTATAGACGTTAGTTTGACCTATTTCATTCCATTTTGTTAGATCTAAGTCATTTTAATTTATTAATTTAGATTTAAGTCAATGCTTTCGGTTTGGAAAAATTATAACTCACATCATTTTTTAATAATTTTATTTAAATGAATATGTCAGTTTTTTGACCATTTGTTATTCACATCTAAATTAAATCTTAACAAATTCATGGATAATTATCACACTGTCAATTGAAATATAACAATTTTTTTGGACGGTCCTCTGGGTTAGGGGCGTGCAAACTTTTCCGGTGATCTTTTGGGCGGGAAATTCCCGTTCCAAAGATTTTTGGGTCGAGACAAAATTCATCTTGGGAGCTTATCTCAAATATATTTGTCTGTGATTTTATATATTTCTTAGAAAAAATACATGTGTCATTCATATCATGTATGAGTATATGTGACATTTTTTGATGAAAAATATAATTCTAATAAGTGTTTAGCTGATTATGTTGTATAAGATATATTATAGAAGTAATATCGAATTAATTTCTTTGTTTGATACAAACAAAAATGTTTATATTTTTTTTATAACTAGATATTTTTAATAAAAAATTTAAAAATAAAATTCAGGATTTTCAATGGACGTGACAAAATTCGCGACGGAAACTCAATCTCGAGTATTTTTCGGACGGGGCACATGACACCATGGGTATCTCGATCTCGTCCCTTCCCATAAACACCCCTACAGTGTTGGTTAAGTTGATACATTTTTTATTGTGCATTGGTTAAATTGTTACCATTTATAATTTTTTATGGGCCAAAATATTTTGAGCCCTTGTTATTTTATATAGGGTTAAGGTGTAAATTTACCAACAAACTATTACTAAAATTGCACTCAACACAATTGACTAACAAAAGGTGCATATTTATCAACAGAGTATTACTAGAAGTGCATCTAGCACAATTGTCTAATAAAAAGTGCATATTTACCAATATACTATTACCAGGAGTGGAACCAGCCCAATTGACTAAAAAAATGTGTAGATCTAGCAACCAACATTTCACCGATATGATCTATTTTTAGGTAATAGTTGTTTGTTGCATCCTCACACACAACACACCACATTTTGTCCCCAACCTAACACACATGAGAATTTGTATGAATTATCATCCTTAAAATACTCCTCTTTCATATATAGTGTCGAGATTAGTGTTCACAAATTTGCAACCGCAAGAGTACGGGTCAAGTTTAAATAGTATAGTGAAAAGTAAGAGTGTCGTTCCAACAGAGACTATGTTTAAGCAAATTCATTGAATAAATTATGATCAAAATTAGCTTTGGGGTAAAAAGTGATATGATTAAAATAAAAATAAGAGGATATAATTCTAAGGTTAAAAACAAACACAAAAAGAAAGATCTAGATTTATTTATCCACTTTGTACTTCATGGTGCTCTATTAACCTTCCTCTAATGTCAATTAATGAATATTTAGTTGATGCTTGAAGTCTCAAGTATTTGAATAACTCTTCCGAGCTTACTCAAACCTTAGCTAACATTAACATGCATATTTCCATACTACATATTATGCCAACTAGCTTTATAATCAACCCACTTCAATATTGCAAAACTTGGTTAGATCATATTTCTATCTCACCAACAAACTCTCCATTCCTCCTTGGAATTTCAATACAAGCTTGAATCTAACTTAGTTCTTTGTTTAGCTATGCTCTTCCAAGCCACAACTAAACAAACAATCTAAGTGTTATGCACCACTTAGTAAAAATAAAGCACAAGCTAAATTCACAACTATAATAAACATTAATCAACAAGAGAGTAGTAGGTTGTTCAAGCATTAATCCATGCAAAGCTTCCAAATAAACCTAGAATATGAGTTTAGCTACACATACTAAGACTACAAGGCATCCAAACACCACCAAGATCCAGAGATTCACAAGAGAAATTAAAGATAAATGGGAATGAAAAGGGGAGTAAACCACCCAAAAATCTTGACATCTTCATGCATTCTCCCTCTTCTCTTGACCCAATCTTCCTCTCAAGCTTTCTCTTTCTCTTGATCTTCTTCTGCTCTCATTCTTGCCTTTGATCTCGCGCACAGACTGAAGAAAATGGTGCCAATAGACTTTGTTTCCTCTGTGTGTGAGAGGCCGAAGCTCCCGGGGGAGAAGCCCCAAAATTCTCCAAATAGCCGCCTCTGACTCTCAACTCTCGGCTCCCCCTTCTCTTTTGATTTAGGTTGAAAGTTATCACTTTGCTGAACCCGTGGACCCCTCTTTCTTTTCTTTTTTTAATTTCCAATTATATCCAAAACTTGCAGCTCATCCTTCTCTCTTTTTCTTTTCAAATTCAATCCACGTGAGCTCCTCTGCCCCCATTTACCTGAAGCCATATCCTAAATATTAATAGTAACATACACAATGTAAGTGTCAACAGGGGCTACTCGAAGTGATTTTCCTTTTTTTTATGTTCTTTCTTTCTTTTATACTTTGTTTTTACCAAACATTTTGATATTTCATTTTAATTCAAAATTACTAATATTAGACAAATCCATTTAATTTTGCATCAATGACTCCCCAAATATGCCGAAAATATATGTCAAATCTATATAAAATTGGGGAGTCATCACACCCCCACACTTGCATTAAATCTTGTTCTCAAGATTTGAATTCTAAAGCAACAAAAGAACATGGAGACAAAATCTCAATGCAAACATCGAAGTTAATTCAATTAAATCCTTCAAAAATCAATTGTTTATAAAAATCTTTTCCATCTTCCAAGAATGCAAGTAACAAGGCAAGTAACTTGAGAAAGATAAATAACAATAAGAAGTCCCTCACAAGGTATGTGTTTGCACTCTTCTCTCAATAATTGGGGTTTGTGTTTCACTCTATTCCACCTATTGAAACTCATATACCATAAGCTTGTCTATCATCTCAATCTCCACTTTTAAAACTTAATGCATTCACAAATCAAAAGGACTTTTAGGGTTATGGTGAATAGGGAAGGATAATGAAATGAATATGACAATGAAGAAGGGTTATGGTGACTAGGAAAGGATAATGAAATGAATATGAAAATGAATGATGGTGAATAGGGAAAGATAATGAAATGAAAATGGAAATTGAAGATACTTCAATCAATGCCAAACCTTTTAATGGTAAACCTATAGAATGAAGCAATAACAAGCTAAATAAACTCTCATCCCATACACACTTTATTTCTCATAAACTCAAACACTTCTCTTCTTTTTTATTTCTTTCCTTCTTTTTCTTTTTCTCCTTTTCTCTTTTTTTTTCTTTTCTTCTTTTTTTTCGTCTTTTTCACTTTTTGTTTTGACAAAGATGTACTCTATACACTTTTTTTTTTCTTTTACATACTCTACTTCATATAGTATCAAAAAAAAAATTACTTCATACTAATTTTTTTTCTTTTGGCATTGCATGGCTTAGCACTAATTGAAGTAGAAGTGAAAGTGAAATAAGAAAATTGCAATTCAAACAAAGGGCTATATAATCAATGCAATTTTCCTTTTAAGAAAGTTTAGGCTCAAAGGGGTAATGCAAAAGATAAAACAATAAGGGTAGGCATTTTGGCCAAACTAGCTATGGAAATGAACGCCTTAATCATCTTTGTGCATGCAAAAAGGATTTTAAGCCTCAAGAGAGATTCAAGACAAGTTCTAGAGATGAAATTACAATAGGTGTACTCCCTCTTGAAAGAAATAACATTTAGGCTCAAATTTCTCACAGGTTATTGACATCTTAAGGTTAAATATCTAAACCAAATTTTTTTGCCTACATACTAATATTCCAAGAAGATAGAAAATTCTTTTAAGTTCAAATCAAATCAACTTTGACAATGTTTGCAATTATTTTTCCAACTTCAATTTCATTTTTTTTTGACATTCTCTATATGCATAAAACCAAGAACAAAACTCAAAAACTCAAGGACAAGTCATACAAAAACAATGGTACTCATACCCCCACACTTGAATGTCACATTGCCCTCAATGTGAAAAAGTAACATGACAAGTAGTGACAAGTGAGAGAGAGTCCATGAACAAGTGTAGAGATGACAAAATTTTGACTAGTTCAACCAATCAACACAAATATATGTCATGACAATCAATTTCAAATATCAATCAAGGTCAATATCATCCAGAACCAGCATGTATTTCCAGCAGCCATATTCAGAAAAATAAAAGCAAAGTGAAGTAGAAGAATACTCCCCTTGCTCTTCTTGAGTAGCACTCTTAGCTCATAATCCATTGCTACCAAATTGATGCATCACATGGGGCTACAAAAGTCCTACAAAACAAAAACAAAACAAAATATTAAATACTTGGGTTGCCTCCCAAGAAGCGCTAAGTTTATAGTCTTCAACCAGACTTTGTAAGAGAAGACACTAATCATAAGTATCAAAAATCAAAATCAACTTGTCTTCATTTCTCTTGTTACAAAAAGATTGCAACAAACATGAATGTTCATGGAGACAAGTATGGACCTCATCAATCACTAGTGGCTTTGAAATGCATAGGTTAATCAAAACAATAGAAGACTCTAACTTAATAATGTCACAATAACTATCCAAGCCCCCTAAATACTTTGAAAAACCCATGAAATCTACTTGACTCTCATCAGTAAGAGTCAAAACATCCCTTGGAGGATCAAAGTCATAAGTTGATGGACATATCTCTCCTATCTCCTGTTCAAAACAAGCATTAGGCTCTAGAATCGAAACACCAGCTAAAGGCTCATTATTGTTCTCTCCATCATTGACTTCTAACTGACCATCATCCTCAAAATCATCACAATCCATTGCTAACAACTCCTCACCATCAATAATTAATTTCTCTTTTGAAACTTCATTTTCCATTGAAGTATCATTTGACATGTTAGAGAAAATCCTCCTTTGGTTCAAGGCCTCAAGATTAGAAGTAATTTCCCTCATTTGAAGTGCTATTCTTTCAAGAGATAAAGTGCTATTTTCTTGCCTAGCTAAGAGTTTCTCATCATTATCTAAGAGACGTTGAAGCATATCCTCTATTGTAGGCTTCTCTCTAAGAATGAGGTTAGCTTCATCTACATGATAATGTGGTGATGACTCAAAATGTGATGCACATGGAGATGGAGAACTATTAGAATTCCAAAACATTGACTCAACATGATTTTGCCTAAGGCTAAAAGTATTTTCATACGTTTGAGCTTGAGCCCTACCAAAATCATCCTCCGCAAAATCTAAAGGATAGACAAATGGGCATTGGTCATCAAAATGATTATTTCCACAATGATTACAACTAATGTACTCACTAGGAGTTTCATAAGCACAAGGGTCATGATAAGAATTTGAATAATCATTTTGATGCTCAATTCCACTATTTGCCTCATAGGCCCACCAATGATAATCCATGAAAGTATTTCAAACAAACTATAACACACAAAACAACAAAAACTAACAAAACACACAAAACAAAGTAACTCAAATAATGCTATTTCTAACTAGAAATGTAGTAGAAACAACACAATTAAAGTTACCAAACACAAGAAAGAAAAAGGCCCAAAGGTAATTAAGTTCACAATATACTCAATGAACTTTTAAGTGACTTAAAACTTAGTTCCCGGCGGCGGCGCCATAAACTTGTTCGCAAATTTGCAACCGCAAGAGTACGGGTCAAGTTTAAATAGTACAGTGAAAAGTAAGAGTGTCGTTCCAACAGAGACTATGTTTAAGCAAATTCATTGAATAAATTATGATCAAAATTAGCTTTGGGGTAAAAAGTGATATGATTAAAATAAAAATAAGAGGATATAATTCTAAGGTTAAAAACAAACACAAAAGGAAAGATTTAGGTTTATTTATCCACTTTGTACTTCATGGTGCTCTATTAACCTTCCTCTAATGTCAATTAATGAATATTTATGTTCTTTCTTTCTTTTATACTTTGTTTTTACCAAACATTTTGATATTTCATTTTAATTCAAAATTACTAATATTAGACAAATCCATTTAATTTTGCATCAATGACTCCCCAAATATGCCGAAAATATATGTCAAATCTATATAAAATTGGGGAGTCATCAATTAGCTTAGGATTTATGAGTTCTCATGAGTGAAGCATCATACACTATGATTCATAAATTAGAGTTCAAAGGTTCACTTGTATTTCTAATTTTGGGGCTTTAAAGTATATGTTTTCTTAAAAATGTTATTATTATTATTATTATTATTATTATTATTATTATTAACATGTATATAGACATTAAGAAATGGATCAACTCTCTATATCATTTACAATTTAACAGTCAATATGAGTAAAATATGTGGTATTGGTAAATCTATCCTTATAAAAAATGTTGGTTGGTAGATGTGCACCTTTTTAGTCAATTGTGCTGGGTGCACTATTGGTAATAGTCTGCTGGTAAATATGCACATTTTATTAGTCAATTGTTCACAGTGAATTTTTGGTAATAGTCTGTTGGTAAATATGCACCTATTATTAGTCAATTATGTTGGGTGAACTTCTGGTAATATTCCGTTAATAAATTTGCACCTTAACCCTTTTATATAAGTTATAGATTGGGCGCATTGATGGTACCATTTAATGAAGATAATTATGAAATGATGCTCTCCCAATATTTTTATATGTCAAATGTTAAAAATATTACAGTTTTCCATCATTTATTACTCCATTCTTTTTAAAGCATAAGACATATTTATATAATTTAATTAGATGAAGGATGCTTGATAATATAGCTAAAATAATGATAAAACCAAAACATAATAACTAGCTACTTTTAAGGGTAATATGCAAATCCCCTGGAAGTATGTCAAAAGGTGCAGATCCCCCTATCATATTCTTAGATGCAATTTTAACCCGGAAGTAAAAATCCTGTGCAATGTAACCCTCTGTTAGCCTATTAGGTTAACACTGTCTTTTTTATGCATGTGGGGTGTCAGATCTGGCGGCAAGGGTGTAAATTCGGCGGAACCTATGTGTCTTTGTGGAGTGGCTGTTCCTCTTTGCACTTCATGGACAAAGCTTATTCCAGGGAGGAGATTCTATGGGTGTGGAAACTATTAAGAGGTTAGCTTCTTAAAGTTTTTCCATTTAGGATGAAGCTTCTCTATGTTTTTCCTATTCTTTGTTCGGATTAAGTTAGGGTTAGGGTTGGGAAAGAATTTGATTCTTATTTTGGGTTTCAAACTTATAAAACTGAACCTTAGCTTCGAGCTTGAAAACCTTTTTTATATATTAGCTTGATGTTTGGTTGATTTCTCTTAAAAGCTTCAAATTTATTCTCTGTTCCAGCGTGTTTTTTGGGTTAAGCATGGATATTTGAGTAAAATAGAGTTATTTAATATCTTTGTATGCTAAAGTTTGGGGATTTTCAAAATCCATGATGATTAGCTCTATGTTGTTCGGTTTCTCAGTATTTTGGTTATCTGATCTTCTTTGTATTCTTGATTTGTCTCTTTGATCTATTTGGCTCTCTTACCTTCTTCGAAATCATGCATTAATCTTCTTTTTATGCTTGATCTGAATCTCTCATCTATTTGGCTATGTATGAGACTTGTTATTTTGCAGGGAAGAAGATGCGGATTTTTTCAAGGGTTAAGGGTCAAATCTAGCACTCTACTATTGCCAAAAGTTCACCCAACATAAACAAGAATTTGATGGCTCAAATGTAGCACACATATTGACTTAACGCGGATTTGGAGCGCTTCCGTAAGCATACGGGTCGTCAAGTGTAGTATAGAAAAAGTGTCGTTCCGCAGAGATTATAGTTTAAACAAAGTGATTAGCACTAATTGCATGCCCAATTACCTGAAGTAAAAAAACATATTGAGAGTTGTTGTTCAATTAAGAAAAGAGTTTGGAAAATAAGTGTAAAAGAGTTGGAGTTCAAACACGATTTAACTATGATAATTAAGGCCTAGGGTTGCTAATCCCCTATTTACTTCATGAACCAATGTTTCCCTCTTTTCTTTAAGTGATTAGATGAAAATATGTGCAAGTCTAGGGTTCAAAATCATTTGAAAAAGCTTTCCCAAGTCAAGATCAAATTTATGCTAGCATTTATTGCACAATTTCTTGTCACAATAAATGCTAGCTCTTTTCCTTAACCACCCTAATTATGACTATGTTAGGTCAATAACTATATCTCTATGTTATCAACAAACCTTCCATTTAAAACCATAAACTTCAAGTCTAACATGTTCTTATCCAAGTTCTAAAACAAAATACACTTTCCCAAGTCATATTTCATTTAACTAATTAAGTGGTGATCAAACACTTAAAACAAATAGAGAGCAAGATAAAAACTACACATATACTTCATTAATTACTTAAAGAAAGAGAGAGTAGATGGTTCAATCCATAAATAGGTTCATAACAACCCTAGATTAGGGTTTTAGTTACACATAAATGTAAATAAAACAAACCCTAAAACTATGAAGGAGTTCATTGAAGAGATATGAAGAAGAGGGAAGAAGATATACAACCACAAATGAAGAAAGCTCAAATCTCTCTAAGCTTCCCACTTGAATCCCAAGTTTTCCCAATGATCTTCAAGCTCTTCAAGACTCCAAAAATGTCCCTACAGGTGTGCCAAGTCGTGTTTTCAAGTCTCCTCTAAGTGCCCTAAGTTTAAGCTTTTATACCATGTAAAATTCAGTCAAAACGCGTAGCTGAATGCAGTCTTTTCCAGGGGAGCGCCCAGAGCGCGCCCACGGGCACCATTTTGGGCGCGGCGGCTCCCAACAGCGTGCCCATGGGCGCCGTTGTGGGCGCCACAGCGCGCCCATGGGCGCCGTTTTGGGCACCGATCGCGTTTCTTCAATTCTCCTGCTTCTTTTTGCTCCCTTATTCATCCTCTTGATTTTTTTCTTCCTCCTATACTTGAGCACCTCTTCCTACACAAGATAGAAAGAGGGTTGATGAGCTTTTACACTCAAAACAAACAACAATTTAACTCCAAATTTCACAAAAGTATGATTTCCATGTATTGTTCATTTCACCTCAAATTGTGTATATTTTTATCTATGTATCCTCAAAAATCATGTACAATTCAAGATAAATGTGAAGTGAAATATGTGAAATTGTGGAGTTTATCACATATATTCAAAAATGGCTTAAATCTAGCATCCCTGTCAAATTTAACTGGTTTGATCGTAAATTTTGACCTGATCACGCCACGTCAGCTGCCATGTCACCCAGTTAGGTCACGTCGCCCAATCATGGATAGTCAGTGGGCCCTTGGGTGACGTGGCCTAATTGGGTGACATGGCAGATGACGTGGCGTGATCAGGTCAAACTTAATGGTCAAACCCATTAAAATTGACGGAGATGCTAGATTTGAGCCATTTTTGAATAGATGTGTGCTACATTTGAGCCATCAAATTCTTGTTTATGTTGGGTGAACTTTTGGCAATATTAGAGTGCTAGATTTGACCCTTAACCCTTTTTCATTGGTATGATGGAGAAATGGGGGGAGGCCGAGGGAGGTGATTGTCCAGCTGCTTGTTGAGATTTCCATGTTGAATGATGATGAATTTAGGCACAAGAGGAGGTTCAATAATGGACGTGGTGGTAATGAACTTGTAAGCCTTTTGCTGGACATGAAGAAGAGTCATACAAGAATGATGTTTGTTGTGATAACTCTGATTGTTGTTTTGGGTTATTAGGTGTTGGTTAAATGAGCACTGAAAAGGGGAAGGATGCGTGCTTTTGGATTAAGCCTTTGGAGGTGTTGTTGTTTTGGGACTTAGTTTGATGGTTGTCTTTGCTTAGTTTAACTTAGCTTGAGAGGAATGCTTTGATTATTTTACCTTAGTTAAGCCTTTGTTGCATGCCTTTTGGGAAAGCTTGTGATGAAGATGACCTAGCCATCGAGAGAAATGCTTGTAATGAAGATGACATAGTCATCATGAGGCTTGTAATGAATGATTGTAAGTTGTAACTTAGTTATGTCACACCCCAAAAATTATAACACCTAAGCATGACAGGCACTAAGTATTTGATGACATCACTTTGTAAGCCTATTAAGTTCATTATAGGGGTGAGCAAATTAAGCCGGAAACCGAAAACCGAACCGAATCAAATTGAATTTGGTTATTTTGGTTCGGTTAATTCGGTTTTCGGTTCTTATTTGGTTTTATAATTCGGTTTTTCGGTATTTGATTTTCGGTTTGGTTTTTTTGAAAAAATAATTCGGTTAACCGAATAACCGAATCATTAATAAAAAATAACAAAACGAAATATTATTATATCATATTTTTCTTTAGATAAGTTAAAATTTAGAGTTTAAATCTATAGTTTTTGTATTTCTTCTTTTAAATTAAAAATGATATGCAATATATCAATATAAAATGTTGAGTTTTATATATTGAAAATGAAAAAAAGATCAAATTTATTATAAAATAAACAAATTTCGGTTTTTTCGGATAAAATCGAAACCGAACCGAATTATTTGGTTAATTCAGTTCGGTTACCAAAATAATTCGGTTTCAGTTCGGATTTCATGATAAAACCGAAATAACCAAACTGATAACCGAATACTCACCCCTAGTTCACTATTTCTTACTTGAAAACAACACAAATTTACTATATCCATATTAGCTATCTTCCTTCAAGTGGATATCATTCATAAACAAAGTTTTATCTTTGCATAAGACTTCACAACTAGATTTGCAACAATTACGAGTCACAATTTTTCATAGTATAAACCTTCCCTCTAATTTATACATGTTTCTACACATCTACTACTATATAAATTTTCTTTATATATAACATTAAAATATCATAGAATTAACTTTAGATGATTCACTTAAGCATATGAAACTAAGTCATTTATGCTATCTGAAACACAAATAAATAAGTTGATAAGACAAACATGTAATACAAAAAGTATAACTAGAATAACTTTAAGGTATCATAAGATATATTAAATATGATAATTATTTCTATCCTTAAAACAAATGGGTTATACCTCAATAATTCGAACATCTATTTATATAATATTTCAAATAAATCTTAAAAAAATGTTTATAGTATTTACCTCAATAAGTGGAAAAAGAAACATTTCCATTCTCTTACACACATACATGTCAGAAACTATGACCAAGCTTATTATATATTAAAGAAACTTGAATTTCAAGGAAATAATCATATAAACATTGAATTAGAATTTTAATGAAAGTTTCATTCTTTACTAATAGCTTGTTTCATCATAGAACCAGCGCATAGCGAATAACAGGTGTAGTCCGAAGGCTACGAAACAAGCATGGCTTGAGAGCTACGAAAACAGGCATGGCCCGAAGACCACGAGACATGGGTAGCTCGAGAGCTATGAAAACAAGCTCAACCCGAAGGCTACGAGACAGACGTAGTTCGAGATCTATGAAAACAAGTGTGGGCACACAATCCACGTGGGTAAATAATCAAGCGCTTTGCATCTGGTTTCTCTAATAAAAGTATATATTCACAACAAATACCTTATTTCTATCAATAACAGCTTATTCAAAGAAAATTATTTTGATACACAAAGAGGTTAAAACAGTCATATATATATATATATATATATATATATATATATATATATATATATATATATATATATATATATATATATAGACACACACACACTCATTTATTTTCTAAGGAGTCATTTTATTTAACCAGTACAGTGACGTGACCTAACTGGGTGACATAACAGGTGACATGGCATGATCAGGCCAAACCCGTTAAAATTAACGGAAATGCTATATTTGAGGCATTTTTTAATAGATGTGTATTACATTTGAGCCATCGAATTCTTCTTTATGTTGGGTGAACTTTTGGTAATAGTAGAGTGCTAGATTTGACCCTTAACCCAAGTTATATTTATATTCTATTACTTGCATCTCCTAGCTTATGTTAGATTGTTGATTGATTTATGCAAATATTTGACTCTTGATAGTCAATACCGATATATGCCTGTGATAATTAATAGTGTGCATTAGAAATTTGGATGGGGTAAATTACTTGAAGTGAATAGCATAATGTAATGGTGTCTATTCTTTTCTTTTTTTATTCTTTATTGAATTAATTCTGATTGGTCTGACTTCTGGAGGAAACAACAAAACATTTAATGTAATGAAATAGTAGTTGTTACGAGTATGAAATTAAAACTTTGATTGGATATTGGTACACATGCTAGGTACATATCACCAAATATAGTATATACTGTAAATGCTAGTTACTGTGTATGTAAGAGCTCTAGTTGTTGTCGACATTAATGTTGGTTGCTGTAAAAATTTCAAAATAATAATAAAAAAAAGAGGTCAACACATGCACTTAGAATGCCCAATAAAAGCGTTTTAAGCGCATGTATTGAGGGTGCTTTGATTTTTTTAAAAAAAATGTTAAAGCCCCAATGCATGTATGCGCTTAAAGTGCGTGTATTGGGGATTAATACATGCATTTTTTAAACTCATATAAAGCCTTTTATAAACACATGTATTTGAAAAAAAAAAAAAAAAAACTCATGTAAATATGATTTTTTGTGGTAGTGACACACACTCACATATTGTTTCTAGTTCCTCCTTAACAGCTCATACCGGCCAACAAATAATAAATAAATCCAGGAAATAGAAAATATAAATTGGAATAATTCGAAGGTTACGAATATCTGGCGCAACACGAAAGTTATGAATATTTACGTAGCCTGAAGTTACGAATGTTTGACGCTTTGTGCTTACTCTTGTGGTGAAAGATTTTTAATCTTTATTTGAATTGTTTCTTTCAAAACATAAAACTTTAATTTGCTATAAATATAATTTTTCTAAAGACATTTATAACCCAAATTTTTTATTTTCATATCCTCTCGGAATTTTACAAGTATATACACGCATAATTCAATAAAAGACAACTACTCAATAAATAAGAATCTTGATTTAGAAGAACTAATAATTTTAAACCTCAACATCCACAATAGACATAAACAAATAATTAAAACATAATATAGAAATAGCCTTGAGCAGCCACAACAACAAAAACTATTTGAATGAATATCACCACACCCACCCACATTGATAAAAATTCTCATTGTCACATAAAGGATAATGAAAAGAGGCTTATTGCAATATACCTGTATTCAAAATACATAGAAAGGAAATAATCAATGGCAAATGTGAAAATTTGATACTAAACTTTGCCCGTATGAGTGTTTCTAATACCCAAATTTCACGAGGTGCACCAATGATACTCACCTATTGAACATGGAGCAAATGTAATAGTGGTATTAAATTTAGATGATTTCCGTTAAATTTTTATTATCATGAAGTCCCTAAACATCATATAATTATTACAATGTCCCAAAATACTTGAGGGTAATAAAATTTAATTAAGAAAAGACTGCAACACCCTTGATTTCTAATCTGGTGTAGGAATTACTTGCTTCCATCAAGAGCATTGTAGTTTTTTCTCAATTAAATTTAATTGCTCTCAAGTCTCTTAGGACATAGAAATAATTAGATGATTTTTAGGGACTTGATGATAATAAAATTTTAATGGGAACCATCCAAAGTTTGTGGCAGTATTACATTTGTTCTATGTAGCAGATAGATGAGTATCATGGTGCACCTCGCGAAATTCATTAGAAATGCTCCTAAGGGTAAAGTTTAGTATTCGATTTGCTCCTTTGCCCAATAATCAAAGACACTTAACATAGGGAAAACAGAGTAAACAATTCCTTTTATTCTAGTGTCATTTAAATCATCACATTTCCTTTATGTATCCAAGCCTTGCCTTGGATCAGGGCGTGAATGTTATGAATATGAAAGGCGGAGATTTTTTATCTTCATTTTCAATAAGTATCATTATTCAACAATTGACATATCCTTGATCATAATTTTTATATTATAATAGATTATTGTCTCTGTAGTATTCCCAAAACTTTTGACAATATAACTCTTTATTTTCTTATACTCCCAAACATACATGATTTCAAACACAATTTAAAGAATTACTCCCTCCGGTACTAAATATAAGACTTATTTAACTTTTTTGGAGATGTTAAGCTTACAAAATATGTTATTAAATTATGACATATTTGATATATTTTTATATTTGTCATTAGTTTATAGGTTCAATAAATTAGTTTAAGGGAAAAAATTAGGTAAATCAATTTATAATTAACTTATTTTGCTTTTTTTAGGATTTTCCAAAAAAGTCAACTGAGTCTTATATTTAGGACCGGAGGGAGTATAATAAACATGATCATAATCATAATAAGCATCACTACCTTAGTCCAAGTAAGGTTTCTTCTTGTATCCCTTTTCTTTTTCAGGGAAAACCGTCTAGCCTCAACTTACTGCCATTTTAAAATATATCAATCAACAAGCAAAATTCAAAGACAAATGGGCTTCAAAAAATAAATATGGAAAAATGACAATAAAATGACTCTTGAATTTCAATTGGACAAATAGGTGGCATCAATTCTAAAAATTACTAACAATGCATAGTCACCATATTGTCCTAAATAAATTTTGTGCCAAAAGAACCTAAATGCCCGTAGCTTATATCATCAAATTATTCCCTTCTCTCCTTCATGAACTCAAAATCAACGTTTTCTCCGTCTTCCTCCTTCTCATTACACTTTTCATTCCGAAATCACGACTCTGAAACCTCAATTTTTTTGTCATTCTTCTTCTCCGGTTCACACGGAGCTTGAGAATGAATTATGGCTCCCCATTGCTTTCAGCATTACTCCATCAATCCCTGTACAAAACACTTTCAGAAAAAAGTCACAAATAAGGTGTATCCTTTTTTAGTTGATTTCTTGTTTCAAAATTAGTTTTCTATTGTTGCTAATTCGTATGAATGAAAAACTCACGTGAAATTATTTAGCTTTGAGTAGAGATGTTGATCTATATTAAAAGTTGGGAAAATGACAAAATAATGACACTTGAATTGGACAAAATGGGGTCTCCAATTCCAACTTGGACAAATAAGGGATAGTCCCCAATTTGTCCTAAATGAAATTTGTGACTTTGTGCCAAAGAGTAGTGAATGACATATTGTAACGTAGTTAATAGCGATACTTTAGTAGTTAACCATTAACTACTTAAGTATGTTGTTAACTACTTAAGTATCGTTATTAACTACCATTCACAATAACTACTCAAGTATCGCTATTAACTACTTTAAAATATGTCATTCACTACTTTTTTGGCACAAAGTCACAAATTTCATTTAGGACAAATTGGAGACTATCCCTTATTTGTCCAAGTTAGAATTGGAGACCCCATTTTGTCCAACTCAAATTCAAGTGTCATTTTTTTTGTCATTTTCCCTTAAAAGTTTCTAGAAATCTCTTGTGCCTCATGAATTAAAATGGTAGTTACTGTTTGTTCTAAAGTTATTGACTCATGTTTTTATCTTAATGCCTATATTGCACAAAAAAATGTTGGTAATATATAGTACTTCCTCCGGTCCTAAATATAGGACCTAGATGACTTTTTTTTTTGGAAATTAAGGAAGGCAGTTTAGTTAGTTAATTTTAGATGTCTTTCCAATAATACCCTCCTTAATTAGTTTAATTACTTCAAATCCCAGATGAGAGAAGATCTTCTTCCTCAGATCCACCTCTTTAGCTTGACCTTCTTCCATACACACCTGTTCCTCGTCCCCACCCACCTTCCCACCTTCGCATCCCTTGGCTCACCGATTCTTGTAACTTCTATTTTCCCTTCCTTTTTTCTGTTATACTACCTCCGGTCCTAAATATAGGACCGAGATAACTTTTTTTTGGAGATGTTTTGGAGATGTTAAGGTTGCAAAATAGTCTATTAAATCATGACATATTTGATATATTTTTAGATTATCCATTAGTTTATAAGTAAAATAAACTAGTTTAAAGGAAAAAAATTAGGTAAATCAATTTATAATTAACTTATTTTGCTTTTCTTTTTTAAGATTTTTAAAAAAGGTCAATTAGGTCTTATTATATTTAGGACCGGAGGGAGTATTATACTCCTTAGGATGAAAGATGAGCTGCACCTGAGTTCTGGTCCGTTGGAGGAAGAAAGAGAGAAACAAGTGGGAGGAGGGAGCTAACATAGTTCATCCTTTCTCACCATCATCAAGGCTGTTGGATTCACTGACCACCTAGAGATCGGAGGGCAAGAGAGAGACGGAAATCAACGAGAGTTACAAAGATTTGAGTGAAGGAGTATGAAGTTGTGTATAATGAATTGACGAGACGGAGGTGGCAATTGTGAGGTTCATGGTGAAATTGGAGTGGCGGCATTTGAGTCAGATTGGGGAAGGAGGTGTAGAAATTGACGGGGAAAGGAAAGTGAGAATTGAGATTTAGTAAAAAAAAAGTAATAGGGGTTAGGAAAAAGATGACCAAAAATGTAATTAGGTCTTATATTTAGAACCAAAATGAAGTCTCTAACTAGGTCTTATATATAGGACCAGAGGGAGTACTATCTGTATATATATGCGAATTAGAATAGCTTTGTCTTCCTACTTTGGATATTCTTATTTATTTTGTTTTGCGCAACTGGTTTTTATTTTTCAATGCCTTCTATTCAATGAAGGATAGTGTTGTAGGCATTTTGAGATTAAGCTTTGCATCACGTGATGCTACCTTGAGTGAAAACTGAACTTGGATTCCGTTAACTCTTGGCATAGGAAAAATGAAGAGAAGAATGTTCATGAGGACTACTTGCACCCGAAAGTTATTTAGATGTATCTATAGTAGTGGGGCACAATGGGGCTCAAACTGTGGGGTTATATTGTTATGATTTTGCATTTTCTTAGCCAAGCTATGGTTTGACATTATTTCTTTTCTTAAGTGAAATGGAATTTTTTATTACTTATAACAGACTTGTCACAAACAAACACATACACACACACACATTTATATATTGCTTTGGGTTGTAGTGACTGTCAATAGCTAATTTTGTTTTGCATGCCACCACGTGTATGCAATCTTGGATTGGCGGATGCAGTTCAATCACCTTTCTGATTTTGCCAGAGAAAAGTCTTATTAGTGATGTTCGTGAAGGATGCCCATTTTTAAAATTAGCCAGTCAATTCATTATCACAAAACATTAATCATTTCACAAATAATCAGAATATCAGTGATAGAATGGACCATGGGAAATCATTATCAATTTCACATAACTTACAAATGCAGCTCAAAGAAGGAAAACATTGAAGAACTATCTGAAATTTCCTAGTTTGAGAAATGCATACTTCTTAGAATGTCAGGAAATATGGCATTTAAGAATAATAGCACAAATGGCTCATGCAACCATTTAACCTGATTTCCATAAAAAATGTGTGAAAAACTATGAGTTCCCCTCACTTCAATTGAACACCAGACTGATGGTAAAGAGAAAAGAAAGTAGAGGTTACTTTAATAAGGTTATTTGAGAAACGAAAACAGGTTAAACTACCATTTAACCTGCTCAAAGAAGGCAACAGGTTTCGAACAGTGAAGGAGACTTGGGTTTGGCTTGCAAACTTGCGAAGAGTTTCGACCAAAGGTTTTGGGTTTGTTTGCTCAAGGAGAAGGAAGGATTTTGTTTGTTCAATCAAGAAGCATGGGTTTCTGATGTTTGCAGAAGGAAGGAAAGAAACAAGGGCTTTCGAATGAGGATTGACTCCGTTTAATACATCAGGTTTATTACACTAATGGAGTGACTAGTTTTTCGTCATTTCCCCTAAACTTCATTTAAAACAAATGGGTGACTATACCTTATTTGTCCTTTGAGAATTGGAATCACCTATTTGTCCAATTGAAATTCAAGTGACATTTTATTGTCATTTGGATGAAATATGAGAAGATAATTTCAAAAAATTATAAAATCTGTTTAGCTTTTATATTTTATTAGTTAATGTTTTTATTATAGTAAGTTGTCAAGTGGTCACTTAGTTATCCAAGTTACTTTATTGCTAGTCGTCTTAGTGTCATCAAGTTGCCTAGTTGCCTTGTTGTCTTTGTTGTCACTTAGTTGTCCAAGGTGCTTTAATTGCTAGTTGTCTTAGCTAGTGTGTGTTTGGAAAAGGTGGTGGTGAAATGTTTTTTTTTTCAATATGGTTTTTTAAAAGTTGGTTTGGGTAAAAGTTGGTTTGCGAAAAATGATCATTTATGTTTGGATCCGTAGTTGCAGAAGTGTTTTTTTTTCAAACTAACTTTCACAAACATGTTTGGATGGTGATTTTGAGAAACCAGTTTAGATAGGAACATGATATTTATTGAATAATGCACAATTAAAATATTCATATATTTTCAATATTTTAAAATTAAAAAATTTAATAGATTAAATTGCATAAGGTTTTCAATGATTGAAAATAAGAAAAATTTAATACATTAAAATGCATATAAAATAGAGGTCATGTCTATCTATATTACATTTGGATGATTGAATTACATTATTTAGTTGTGTAATTCAATTATCGTTATTTTAAATCACCGACTACCAATTTTTCTTGGTCCATTTTATAAGTCACTTTATGATTTTGATGACAATTATTTTCATCTATCAAACTTCCATTTTCTTCAGCTTCTTTAAAATGAGTGTCAGATCGAAAATTCCTTCTGATAAAGTTCTGTATAGCGCGTCATGCACAAAACAATCAAACCTGTTTTGAAAACTTATAGTTACACATTTTGTATAAGATTTTAAATCTATCTTTCCACATACTAAAAGTCCTATGTATACTTCTTTTTTTTATCAGACCTATGTATATTTCACCTCAAACTTGAATGGTAAAAGTTAAATGTCTCATTGTCATTTTCAAATAATTTTTGCAATACCCTATTATTCCCTCCTATCCTTATTATAAGTTATCAACTACCAATTTTTCTTGGTCCATTTTATAAGTCACTTCATGGTTTCCAATGCGCATTAATTATTTTTCCATATATACTTATATTTAATAGAGGTAGTAGTAAAGAGTAATAATTAATAGTTTTGGAAATAAGTGTAATTATTGGGTGTAGTCAAGACTGTCAAACTCGTGAGTTCAAACAAACTCGTGACGGGGATGTAAGCTCGGATCGTAAACTCGTATCGTAAGATCGTAAGATTCTACCTCCATAAAAAAATAGGTATTAAAATATATGAATGAATAACTAAATATAAATTAAAAGATAACAATTAAGTTTAAATATGTTTTGAAATTAAAATATTAAAAATAAATTCTTCAACATTACTAGTTCATCAAACTTAACATAAGAATTTTATGAAGTCTAAGTAGAATAAATAAAAATCGCATAAATTTAACAAAGATCATCAAATGTTGGATTATCTTCATCTCCATCACCTTCAAGTTCTATATCTTCATTGTTGTAATCTCTACTTGGTGCACCTCCATCAACATCATAATTTTCTCTAATTTCTATATTTAAATCAGCATTTAGGTCAACATCAATTGGCGAAGTGACAATGTTCTCATTCTGGTCATCATCTTCTTTCTCAATACACTCTTCATCTGTCATTCCTTCAGTAATCCACTCATCATCAGATTCAATATCGTCAAAGTCATAATTAACAGACTTGCTATTCTTCTTCCTTGTGAGCTTTAAATTACACATTACAAATGTCAAGTCATTCATCTTCTCTTGCTTCAGGCAGTTTCTTTTTTTGGTATGAATCTATGAAAACATAAAACAATTTACATTATTATACACCCACACACATATATAATTATTAAGAAACATTACATTAAATGTATGAGAAAGAATATATTACCATCTCAAAAGCACTCCAATTGCGTTCACAACCAGAAGAACTACAACATAAACTAAGGATATGTAACACCTAGTTTATTTTTAAATAATTTCTTCAAATATTAAATATATTTAATTGAAAATAGTGATTTTTGCTATAAAATAAATATTAATAACTTTAAAAGTTTGTAAGAGGTAATCAAAAATCTGTCCAAATTAAAACTTTTTAATGAAATTGACTTTTTGAAATAATTCTTTCTAAAACAAGTTGAAAATAACTTTTTAAAACAAAATGAAGTTAATTAAGGTATGTAAGGTGATTATATTAATTTTATAAAGTAATACAAGTTTTAAAATATATTTCTTAATTTATAAAATAAATACTATTGAAAACATATTTCTAACTATTATTTCCTACACTAAAACATTTATCTTTTACTTTGAAATTTCTAACGTTTACCCTATAAAATATTAGTTCTAAAATACTTAGTTTTACATATGAGTACATATAAAAGTCTATATATGAATTCATATCAAGTACATAAAGTATCCAAGGTTTATCTTCTACAAAATTTATATACATTACATGCCAAAATATAATTATACAATTTCCTTTAAAAATATATTAATATAAATACACTTAGGAGAAGACATTTCTGCATTCGTCCTTTCCCTTCATCACTCCAAATTCTCTATCTATTGTGTACCTGAAACTAAACCAAATTTACCGCAGTTTATTTCATACACTCTAATTCACCTATCATCTAATTCATTTAATCCTACTTCAGATAATGATAGTGCGCTCCTGTTGGTGATTACTACCTGTTAGTAAAACACTCATACAGGGCCCCTACCTTAACAATATGTTTGTCACGGGTAGATAACAGAATGCATGTGCCTATTGCACCACCTCACTACTTATAGCAATATATTTGCCTTTCGTAGTAGGCATACCTGACAGGATTTTCTAGGAAAAATAAATCAACAATAACAATATGGTATAGGGGGAGCGACCCTCCTTATACCTGGAGTACTCCACATAAAATTTAAATGCTGAAAATAAACCCTATCAATATCTGAAGCAGTAATATTAGTGATGACAGAAAATAAACAATAAACCTAATGTGCATGAAATAAACTGCTACCTGTTTGCGAGCAATTCACAGTTTCTCCTTATCCTTACTTGAAATTTGTCTCCAAGCACCCTCCTCACTAGATTCTCCTATTTTCATTCCATATAATAAAGAATGTAAATAACTATCCTTGTACATGTTATCTAACGTCGCTCTCGATCCTAATAATGTTACCCACCCCTTCATGATATCATTCTTGTTTTCCTTTCTTTTCTATTTTAAGTTTTAACACATATAAGGCACAACCAATTTAATCAAACCAATAACCACTTTTTCAAACCTTAAGTATAATAACACAATAAGTCAAACATCAATAGCTATATACTTCATATATGGACAAACTTCAATTTCAAAACAATTCACACAAAATCATCCATTAATATCAGCCAATAACATATTTATACAATCAAACATTGCAGTTGACATGTTTATAAGCACCAAATCAATTTTCATGAATAACCCAATTGCCACAAATCACAATCAAATCAATTGAACCCTAAGGAGACACTTTAAATCTTAGCTCAAACATATTTATCAATCAATGCAAGCTTAAAGTCATACCATGAGACAAATTGGAACTCACATATCACTTAAAGTAAAAATCTAGCTTAACAATTAAATCAATTGCTATCTCAAACCAATCAACAACTAAAGCTGAGAAACATTGCATCCCAATTAAATCAGTTTGGCCAAAAATAAGAATAAGAGTCCAGTCATTAACTAAACAAAAAAAAACTTTACTTTGTATATCATAAATCAATTAGAATTCAATCTCCTAATCAACATTATTATTTTGCTGCACTATCCTAAAACAAACATAATCAGATTGAAATAAATCAATCATTCTCATTTCCTTAGGAAAAACATTCGGTAGTGAGAACAATAGAAAAGAAAAATCTCTAATCAATTTCAAAACAAGAAAACGTCAATTACTTTTAATTAATAACTTCTAGTGCAAATTCAGAATCTTAACGCCACTTCTCTCATTTATTTTTCCTATTCCAAGTTAAACAAAACAGAAATGAAATAGACAGTATTTTTTTTTCCAAGTTCAAAAGTCACAAACAAAACTTCCAAAGTCCTATATCTATTCAATCAAAACATAAACTTCAATTAGCCATTCAAGGAACCACGTAAATCTAGGAAGGAAAATGACATGCAGTGCTATTTTTTTTTTCAACTCTATAACACCTCTAATGATATTAATTAAAGAATTAAAGCCCTTATACACCTTAGTTGACATCACCCACAATAATTGCTTTGGGATTTTTGTCCTATTACATCAAATACTCAAGTTAACCATGAAATCCTTTCCTAATCACTAGAAGCTTCATTTTCCATTAACAGTACTAAATATCCCAACTTCCCATTCGGTCTCTCAAATTCCTCACACGTTCATATAAGAAAAATAAGTGTAGAAAAGAATCAGAAATTCTCACTGAGCCATATAGCCGAAATTAAAAAGCTTTCTTGCAGAAACTTTCGCCTAGAACCATCAAGAAATCGCGAGCTTCAGAGAACAATGGAAAGATCAAAAGTTTATGACTGAGGAGAAATTTGGGAATAAGGAATTCAAGTGTTTATGGAAGAATTCAAATTGGTATTTGTAGAGAGAGGAGGGTTTGAGAGAAAGGAAGATGAATGTTCTTGGCAAAGACACAGAGAAGCACGATGATGAATGAAGAGTTGGGAGAAGAAAACTAATGAAACAGTAGAAGAAATGTGAGAGAAAAAAAAACAAAAAGAACGGCAGTTTTGAATAGGTAGGGTTAGGGTTTCTATTGGTTATGTATTTATATGTAAGGATCAGAGAAAATTTCAATCAACTACCCCATTGTTTATTTTTAATTACACTTTTGTCCCCAAATCTTTTATGTAACACTTATGTCCCTTTCTTTCCATTTTACTCTATTCTTCCTATTTATTTAATTAAAATAAAACTTAGATTGTGTGGAAACAAATATGAGTGAATAGCCAAATGATTATTTCATTTATATAAGAACAAAAGTTTCCTAAAAGTTAATAAATATCTCCTACAAGTTTACCTAATAATAATCCCTAATAATAACAAACATCTTCCTACTCTAAATATTTCCTAATACTATATTTCACAATTATGACTAAAATATACAAATAGTCTATTAATACAAAATAGGAAATATTAACATTATTTTCATAATTTCTAACAATTTGTCCAAAATTTTCTCTTTTGTTCCATTTTACAAAACTTTGACATATAATTTATATTACCTATTCCTATTTAACTTAATTATATTTTGCAAATAAAAATTTGGGGTGTTACAATTCTCTCCCCCTTAAATAATTTCGTCCTCGAAATTATTAGAAATTTCTTGTTTCTAACTCTAAGTAGCACAACATTCCCTTTTATTGATCCTAACATTATTACTATATGGATACTCATAATCACTTAAATAAAATAATTTTTAACCTAAATAATCTTGATCACCCAAAGTCATCATCTCAAATTCTTTGTATAAATTCTTGCACAAGAGAACATGTCTTATAATTCTTAATTAGCAAGATAACTAAATTTACAGATTTAATATTACGGTTTTTTTTAAAACCACTATTAATTATTTTACATTTCCTAAAATCAACGTCGATTCTTATTCTATAAAATCACCATATAATCCAGTCAATTAGGCTATATTTCATTACATAAAAGAATATTTTATTCAATCTCATCTTCTTAGAAGTTTCAAACAATATACAATTTTGCATAATTACTTGCACACTTCAATGTTTTAAACTATTCCTTGTGATGGCCTATATCATGTAAATCTCCAAATTATGCGTCGCTCTTTAATCAAAAGGCACAAACTTCTAAATATTAGTAATTTTTTTTTTGACAAAACATGGCCTACAATCCACCTATTTGCAACTCTTTCTAATTCATACTAAATACCTAGAAACTTCAATCAATAAACAAAATCAATTTTTTTTTAGTCATAATTCTAAAGCTTATACCTAAACAACAATCAAAATAAATCTTTAACAACCTCACAAGTTGATTTCTCCATTAAAATCCTATTCACATAAGTGATCTAAGAATATGCTCTTGCATGCAACTTTTACCAAAATAATAATTTAACATCCAGGTCAACAATCCTTTTAAACATCTTTATTAACCTTGAAATAACTATTGTACAATTAAAATGTTATTTCTATGGCAGGAACTAATTATATCATTTAAGAACATTGAACATATTCTATAATAACTTATTAATTCTCTCATTGATTCCTATAAAGCTAAAAATTTCCTTCATATCTAAAATCCAAACTTTTACTCCAAATCTTTAATTAAAATCCAAACTTTACTCCCAATAATTACCTCAACAAGTAATTTAGCAACTAAATACCTCAAGTCAAATATGTTCCATCAACAACCTTCACTAACAAATCTTATACCTCCATCAAAATGAAATACTATCTAGTGTATGCCTTCATAAAATCCAAGTCCCTACTAATTCCATAATGTACAAAAATTATTACAAACATCTCTACTTATACCAAAATTAGCTAACTAACCTTTTGCAACAAATAAAAATATTCATTAAGCCTTTAAGATCTTTATAAAAATGTTAATCAAATTTGACTTGACCTCCAGTAAATTTTGGATCTATAAATGATATACACACAAATAAGTGTTTAAGCTTCAATTATCATTAAATTCAATCGCTAATAGTTATAAAAAAATCATCAATCACTAATTATCTTGAATACTTCATACTTATATTCATAGTCTTCCACTTTTTTTTTCTTAAATAACCATCACAGCACTATTAAAATCTTACAAAGAAATTTAACCTTAATAGTTGTAAAAGGCATCACACACTTCTAAAATTTAGTCCCAACATTTAATTATTTGGCTCTCCTACAACATTCTACCTTACACAAACAATTATTTCTGTAAAAGGCATCACACACTTCTAAAATTTAGTCCCAACATTTAATTATTTGGCTCTCCTACAACATTCTACCTTACACAAACAATTATTTCTTAACAATACCTCATAAATAAGATGTCACACCTAAACACTATTCTCTCAAACACATTCCTTTGAATACTCAAATTTCCTCCAATTCCAATATTATTCAAATCATGTTTATCCTTGTATTCCACCTCTACACACATAACTTTTAGAGTTTCCTTGAAAATTTCCACAATCTAAAATTTCTCAACTCAAAATACTTTCTATAGTCCCAACAATGCATAAAAACGTCTTATACCTCACATTAAAAAAAACAATATGGATATTCTTCACTCTTTCTCTTTCTCTTTCTTTAACTTCTCTTTCAACTGTTCTGCATTATGTAATATTTTCTAACATTACCCATATACCTATATTCCAACAAAACTTTCTTTCAACTTCTCCTAACATTTATTAGTATGTCCAGCATCTTCACAAATCAAAACTTGAACCTACTCTTATATTACCTAAACATCAAATATATTCCAGTGTCAAATCCATTTTCCTATTAACACAAAAAAATAGTCCACCGTGAATTCATCTCTACTTTCCATGTATTTGATAGGTATTTATCCTATAAATCCTTAAAAATTTTGATATCTAAATCTCACCATCAAGTTGACCTTAAATTAATTGATGCAAGGAAAATAAGACTCAAACTATTTAAAATTCCATCATCACATACTTCATTCACAATCTAACATTTTTAATTCTAATGTATTTTTCTCAATCATCATAATATCATATCAACCCTTTAATCATAATCTATATTTTTGGAAGTCCTAAATCCATTAACAAAGCACCGAATTTGTCCTCTACATCCACAATCACATCTCCAAAATCTTAACTCAAATCCTACATAAGAAAATTCTTCTATAGAAATTCACTATTAACTTATTTCATCCAAATCTCTTGACTAAAATTTAAAGAAATATTATCTAAGTCACAATTTTTTTTTAAACCATCATGACAAATTTCAAAATAGTTATCCAAATTTCCATTCACATATCTCTAAATCTTAATTTCCTTCTGTTTTTTTTTTTACCTTTGACCACATTTAGATAAAACTTTAGTACCTTTTGTATCTCAAACACAAATAAATCATAAACTCTTGTTAAAATTTCCTATTAACTTCTATATTCAAAAAGATCAATAGCTCAACTCGTAAAACACTTTTGCAAAATTTTTCTTCTCTCATTATTACTCCTAAAACTTGATATCTAATTAGAAATTTTTCATTACCTTCCTAGATGTTTACAATCTTCAAGAAAAAATCAACTTAGAGAACTCACTTAACTTCCTTAACATCTACATTTATGTAACTATTATTTCAAGAGCACTAATCCTAACTATTTTTTTCCAACATTTGGCCAACCAAAAAGAGAGACTTAAATTCAAAGTCCAAAATTTTCCTTGACTTACAACATTTTTTTTTATTTAATTATGATCAATCTATATAGAAAGCAAAATATTCTCAAACAAAATGTAGGAATTAATTTCATACCATATTCAATTATTCAACCAACAATATCTCAAAACAAAAACTAAAGATTCTATATAATATACATTTCAGCCAAATCTTATCAAAAAAACTTGACTTACACAATGCCAATGCGCAAAGCTAACTCAATTATTACAAAACCATACAAATTCTATATTAATAAAAACACAAAAGTTGAACAATAAAAATTTCACACATAATGCATGCAACTAGCACAAACAACAAGATTTATTACACAAAGCCAAGACACAAACAATTAAGCTTGCAAAACACTCACAAAATAAATAATCAAAATTCTCACATTCATTATTAAATTATGCAAATCAATATACCCATTTCAATCTACCTTCATTCTCACCTAATCATTCTCTCTTTCATTCTTTCACCACAGGTCTTCAATGATGCCTCGACTATGATTATGCCATGGTTCATAATTATACTCGAGACCCCATGAAGCATCCTTGTCTCTTATCAAACTATCTAAGACACATTTCCATTCTATTAACTTTAACTTCTTCAATCACTCCTACTCATAATATTATGCTTTCTAGATGAAAATTGAAAATTAATTACTTGTTTTCTAACACCCATAATCATGACAAAATCAAGTCATCAAAATAAGTTAATAAGCAATTCGTTCATGTATAGATCACAAGAAAATCATACAATCAATCATGTAAATTACTCCAGTATGTACACAAAAAGATTCACCCGATCAGCAAGAATAAAAAAATACATACACCCAAATCAACAATCAAATCAATTAAATGTATAACTACGACACATTTTTCTCAGTCATAACTCATCAAAGTCTAATAACAATTTCATCATATATCTGTATTTATAATACAAGGCAAACACACACAATCACATATTATACACTTCTCAACAAAACCAATCATACAATGAAAACAAATCAGCAACAAATTTTATAACTAACATGAAATCACCCAACCAATTCTCCAAACAGATTTTGAGGTATTTGTACCTCTCACAACAATTCAGACCTATAAAAAAAAAAAAAACAAAATTTTCTATATGCATAACACACTTACATCATAACTTATCTATGCAAACATCAACTCAGAATTCCTTCACCACATGTACAATCATTCCAATTTTCACTCCGCAAACATCAAATCATAATTCCTCTCTTTATATAATCATAATTCAATAAATCAATTTTCATTTAATAAGGGTGCCAATACCACTGTATTGCACAAAGAATTCCAAATAAATCGTATAAGCAAGCACTACAGCAAACATCTTTCCAATTCTTTCCTTCTAACAATTTTTGTTTTTAATTTTACCCCTAATCTTAAAGCAACTTGTAATTACCCTTGAATTACAAGAGCTGACTAGCTACCCTTTTCTATCCTAACCACTCTCTACGAAAAAGTTTCTAGCTATATGTGCCAGAACCTTCGCTCTGATACCAAATTGTAACACCTAGTTTATTTTTAAATAATTTCTTCAAATATTAAATATATTTAATTGAAAATAGTGATTTTTGCTATAAAATAAATATTAATAACTTTAAAAGTTTGTAAGAGGTAATCAAAAATCTGTCCAAATTAAAACTTTTTAATGAAATTGACTTTTTGAAATAATTCTTTCTAAAACAAGTTGAAAATAACTTTTTAAAACAAAATGAAGTTACTTAAGGTATGTAAGGTGATTATATTAATTTTATAAAGTAATACAAGTTTTAAAATATATTTCTTAATTTTATAAAATAAATACTATTGAAAACATATTTCTAACTATTATTTCCTACACTAAAACATTTATCTTTTACTTTGAAATTTCTAACGTTTACCCTATAAAATATTAGTTCTAAAATACTTAGTTTTACATATGAGTACATATAAAAGTCTATATATGAATTCATATCAAGTACATAAAGTATCCAAGGTTTATCTTCTACAAAATTTATATACATTACATGCCAAAATATAATTATACAATTTCCTTTAAAAATATATTAATATAAATACACTTAGGAGAAGACATTTCTGCATTCGTCCTTTCCCTTCATCACTCCAAAATTCTCTATCTATTGTGTACCTGAAACTAAACCAAATTTACCGCAGTTTATTTCATACACTCTAATTCACCTATCATCTAATTCATTTAATCCTACTTCAGATAATGATAGTGCGCTCCTATTGGTGATTACTACCTGTTAGTAAAACACTCATACAGGGCCCCTACCTTAACAATATGTTTGTCACGGGTAGATAACAGAATGCATGTGCCTATTGCACCACCTCACTACTTATAGCAATATATTTGCCTTTCGTAGTAGGCATACCTGACAGGATTTTCTAGGAAAAATAAATCAACAATAACAATATGGTATAGGGGGAGCGACCCTCCTTATACCTGGAGTACTCCACATAAAATTTAAATGCTGAAAATAAACCCTATCAATATCTGAAGCAGTAATATTAGTGATGACAGAAAATAAACAAATAAACCTAATGTGCATGAAATAAACTGCTACCTGTTTGCGAGCAATTCACAGTTTCTCCTTATCCTTACTTGAAATTTGTCTCCAAGCACCCTCCTCACTAGATTCTCCTATTTTCATTCCATATAATAAAGAATGTAAATAACTATCCTTGTACATGTTATCTAACGTCGCTCTCGATCCTAATAATGTTACCCACCCCTTCATGATATCATTCTTGTTTTCCTTCTTTTCTATTTTAAGTTTTAACACATATAAGGCACAACCAATTAATCAAACCAATAACCACTTTTTCAAACCTTAAGTATAATAACACAATAAGTCAAACATCAATAGCTATATACTTCATATATGGACAAACTTCAATTTCAAAACAATTCACACAAAATCATCCATTAATATCAGCCAATAACATATTTATACAATCAAACATTGCAGTTGACATGTTTATAAGCACCAAATCAATTTTCATGAATAACCCAATTGCCAAAAATCACAATCAAATCAATTGAACCCTAAGGAGACACTTTAAATCTTAGCTCAAACATATTTATCAATCAATGCAAGCTTAAAGTCATACCATGAGACAAATTGGAACTCACATATCACTTAAAGTAAAAATCTAGCTTAACAATTAAATCAATTGCTATCTCAAACCAATCAACAACTAAAGCTGAGAAACATTGCATCCCAATTAAATCAGTTTGGCCAAAAATAAGAATAAGAGTCCAGTCATTAACTAAACAAAAAAAAAACTTTACTTTGTATATCATAAATCAATTAGAATTCAATCTCCTAATCAACATTATTATTTTGCTGCACTATCCTAAAACAAACATAATCAGATTGAAATAAATCAATCATTCTCATTTCCTTAGGAAAAACATTCGGTAGTGAGAACAATAGAAAAGAAAAATCTCTAATCAATTTCAAAACAAGAAAACGTCAATTACTTTTAATTAATAACTTCTAGTGCAAATTCAGAATCTTAACGCCACTTCTCTCATTTATTTTTCCTATTCCAAGTTAAACAAAACAGAAATGAAATAGACAGTATTTTTTTTTCCAAGTTCAAAAGTCACAAACAAAACTTCCAAAGTCCTATATCTATTCAATCAAAACATAAACTTCAATTAGCCATTCAAGGAACCACGTAAATCTAGGAAGGAAAATGACATGCAGTGCTATTTTTTTTTTCAACTCTATAACACCTCTAATGATATTAATTAAAGAATTAAAGCCCTTATACACCTTAGTTGACATCACCCACAATAATTGCTTTGGGATTTTTGTCCTATTACATCAAATACTCAAGTTAACCATGAAATCCTTTCCTAATCACTAGAAGCTTCATTTTCCATTAACAGTACTAAATATCCCAACTTCCCATTCGGTCTCTCAAATTCCTCACACGTTCATATAAGAAAAATAAGTGTAGAAAAGAATCAGAAATTCTCACTGAGCCATATAGCTGAAATTAAAAAGCTTTCTTGCAGAAACTTTCGCCTAGAACCATCAAGAAATCGCGAGCTTCAGAGAACAATGGAAAGATCAAAAGTTTATGACTGAGGAGAAATTTGGGAATAAGGAATTCAAGTGTTTATGGAAGAATTCAAATTGGTATTTGTAGAGAGAGGAGGGTTTGAGAGAAAGGAAGATGAATGTTCTTGGCAAAGACACAGAGAAGCACGATGATGAATGAAGAGTTGGGAGAAGAAAACTAATGAAACAGTAGAAGAAATGTGAGAGAAAAAAAAACAAAAAGAACGGCAGTTTTGAATAGGTAGGGTTAGGGTTTCTATTGGTTATGTATTTATATGTAAGGATCAGAGAAAATTTCAATCAACTACCCCATTGTTTATTTTTAATTACACTTTTGTCCCCAAATCTTTTATGTAACACTTATGTCCCTTTCTTTCCATTTTACTCTATTCTTCCTATTTATTTAATTAAAATAAAACTTAGATTGTGTGGAAACAAATATGAGTGAATAGCCAAATGATTATTTCATTTATATAAGAACAAAAGTTTCCTAAAAGTTAATAAATATCTCCTACAAGTTTACCTAATAATAATCCCTAATAATAACAAACATCTTCCTACTCTAAATATTTCCTAATACTATATTTCACAATTATGACTAAAATATACAAATAGTCTATTAATACAAAATAGGAAATATTAACATTATTTTCATAATTTCTAACAATTTGTCCAAAATTTTCTCTTTTGTTCCATTTTACAAAACTTTGACATATAATTTATATTACCTATTCCTATTTAACTTAATTATATTTTGCAAATAAAAATTTGGGGTGTTACAGGATACGAATTGCAACTCTTTGAAGTTCTGGGCATCCATCTCCATAAGATTCCCACCATACTGCTGGATGTAGTTTTTTTCTTAATGCTTGTGCAGTTTCACGCCCAAACATATCATTTGCAGAATGAAAGTCAGCCAACTGATACTCAATATTAGTTAATTCATTCTTATCCTCAACAATTCTTGACAAACAATTGTACAAGCCTTCTTTTATTTTGTATGCATACTTGAAATTTGCATCATAATGAAAATGTGGATTGAGATAGTATGCTGCTGCATGCAAGGGTCTATATAGTTGAGCTTCCCACCTCTCATCAATGATATTCCAAACAGTTTCATAACTACAACATCAGTAAACAAAATGTGTAATGAAAATTTTAAAAACTAAGATGTAATAATAATTTTAGAAACTAAAATATAGTTTAAGGTTTACCTCTTTTTGATGTTGTTAAAATTTTCTTTGATCTTCTCCTTTGCACTTTCCATTGCTTCATATATGAATCTCATAGCTGGCTTCTCTTCTGAATCCACTAAGCGAAGAACTTTAACTAAAGGAGCAGAAGCTTTAAGACATGTTACAATATCTTTCCACAAAGCATTGTCCATAACACTTCTCGCCACTTCCTTTCCATCTTTAGAAGATGAAAATTTGCTACCCTTCCAATCTTGAGAATTAAACAAATTTATAAGGGAAACTCTATGTTCTCTAAGACATGCCAAAGTCAAATAAGCAGTAGCAAACCGAGTTGCAGCCGGCCTGATTAAGTCTCTCCCATTTGTGTGTTTTCTTAAAAGGCCGATGAGCATCGATCTTCCATAAATATATGTTGTGATTCTTCTACCCCTGCTGATGGTTTCTTTGTGCAACACAATTTTCTTTTCAAAGTCCTCTAACATTAGATCAATACAATGAGCTGCACAAGGAGTCCAATACAAATGTTTCCTTTTCTCCATTAATTTTTGCCCAGCTGCTTTATAATTTGCAGCATTATCAGTGACTATCTGTACTACATTTTTCTCCCCCACTTCTTCCACAACCTTATCAATCATCTCAAATACTTTTTCAGCGGTCTTAGAAACTTCAGTAGTATCTAAAGAATACAAAAATACAGTCCCTTTAGGACTATTCACCAAAAAATTGCAAATTGAACGCCTTTTTCTATCAGTCCAACCATCCGACATTATTGAACAACCAGTTGTTGCCCATTCACTCTTGAAATTCTCAAGCAACACCTTTGTCTTATCCACTTCCAATTTTAAGTACTTTTCTCTAATCTCATGATAAGAAGGAGGTTTGAATCCTTGACCAAATTTTCCTATTAGTTCACACATCTTTAAAAATTCAGGATTCTTTATGCAATTAAAAGGAATAGCACTTGTGTAAAAAAATCTGGCTACTTGTTGACAGGCTTCTTCCCTCAAATCTTTCTTAAACATTTGATTCATGGTCGATTGGGTGGTGCTTGCCTCCTTGCTACTATTTTTTGGATTTCTCAAGAAATTCGTCAACCCTCTTTCAGACTTCTCATTTTCAATTTGTGCTTGTGTACCTTGATCATCTTCCTCACCAACATCAACATATTGTTTTTTCCTTTTAGATGAAGCACATTTTGCCTCAAAAATAATTTGGGCTATTACAGTTCTTACTTCTTCAGGAACATTGAGACATGCTTCAACATCTATTTTAGTGCATGCTAGATGATTTTTGAATCTATAAATTCCTCCATGAACAATTTTTGCACAATAATTACATTGCACTCTTCTACCATTCCCATCGACATCTGTCCCATGCTTCCATCCTATATCAGATTTATTACCCGGATAGTTTTTTCTCGCAGCAATTACTTTTTTTCCACTATTTTCTTTTGTGTTGGAAGACATCTTTAATTTAATACGTTAACTACACAATTAGATAATCAAAAGAAATATTAACAAAAAGTAAAACAAATATACTTGTCAAAGTTAGAATCCATCAAATAATTGCATATATGATATATCAATACTACACAAACAATAAAACAAGTAACAAATGACGTAAAGTGCACTGTGCACCTTCAATTTTTGCTGATTTATAAATATAAATTATATAATGGGATTTAATGGGGATGAAAAGAATAAAAACCTGCAGTAGTCTTACAAGGTACACCACGTGAAGCTTTCTTGGTGTTGCAACTTGCAAATGTGAGCCAACTCAGCCAAACCAAGTATCAGCCTTGAGACTTGAGTAGTTGAATTTAAAATTTTCACAAAAAGACAAAATATAAACACTTTACTTTTTCTGTTGAATAGACATGCTTTGTCAGTTTTTCCTGCTACCTACACGTTTTCACATACACTACAATATTTTTAATGAATTATGAAATAATAAAATATGATAAAACTATTTGACATATAACATCAAATCATTTGGTATCTCATATTCTCACCTTCTTTCTTCTTGCGCTGTTCTTCTTCTTCTTCTTCTTCTTCGGTTCTTCCTATATTCTCTGCTTCTCCAAAGTGCAGAGAATAAATCAAACGATGGAGTAACAAAAAAATTTAGGAGTGTGGGAAGAACTTTGCCGACATAAAGGGTTGCTACAAACTAGGGTAACTTTCTTAAAATTATATTTCCTTTATTTCTATTTTCAAGCCTTTTTTCTTCTGGACTTTTAAGTTTTTGTGGCCCAATATGTAACTCGGTTGACTCGGTTTTAGAGCGCCGAGTTAGGCGAGTTTGACCGAGTTCATGCCGAGTTTGACCGAGTTCATGTAGCAAACGATTTTATGGCGAGTTAACTCGATTCTCCTAGCTGAACACGCAAACTCGTTAAACTCGGCGAGTTGACTCGCGAGTTTGATAACAGTGGGTGTAGTATTGAAAATTACTTGAATTTTAGGACAAATTAAATGCATTTAACCAATTTTGTTCGTATGTGAGAAAAATTCCTATGAGAGAGTACAAGACCCAAACATATACTAAAAAAGATGCTCATAAACCATTTCAAATAAGCTGGTTGGTGTCACCAAAAGCTCCAAATTGGAGTTTCTCAAAAACCAATTTCTCAAACTGGTTTACTCAAATAAGCTTGAGAAAACCCAAAAAACCCAAATAAGCTGGTTGGTGTCACCAAAAGCTCCAAATTGGAGTTTCTCAATGAACAGGACCCAAACATGACCAAAAACCCAAAAACTGTTTATGTAGCTCCAACCAGCTTATAAGGGTCCATAAACGGTTCCCAAACACACCCTTAGTTGTTGCTAGTTGTAATTTGCAAGTTGTTTCATTCCTTTTGTATGACCGAATTGTCCCTAATCTTGGTCTATAAATAAAACTCTTTACTTTACTTATTGTATTGGCATGCTTGATGACTGAATGGAATATTATGTTTGGTTATTTCTCTTCCCTCTAATTTTCTGTTCTAATTCCCCCCCCCCTTTAACATATCTCTCTTCCTATTTTCCCCTCCCTTCTCTACTTCTATATCCTTCTATCATAACTCATATGTGGATGCAATTCAAGAGTATTTCATGGTTGTTCTACATCACATTTTCCCTTCAAATATTTTAATCTATTGGAAACTTTATAAAAAAATTACCAAACTCATCTTATTATATAAAAAATATTCAGACCAAAACAGGGGGCAAAAACAAAACAATATAGAAACGGGAAATTGACCAAATCTGGCCCCCAAGTAACCACAAAGGAGCGCTGAGTACTCTAAACTAACAACAGACCCGTATCTGTACCCCAAGTAACCAAGGTGTTCAAAAACTACCCCGTTGGACGGTCAATAACGTTTGACCGTTACTTTGCCTATGTGGATGCCACGAGAGACCTGTTTTGCCACTTGACACCTTGTCATTGCCACGTAGGATAAGTGTATGTGGGTCCCACATTAAATAAAAAAAATTCTCCCTCCCTCTTCATCAACAAGACCCCCTTCACCTCCAGCCCCCCCACCTCCCTCCCCAGCCCCCCACCACCACCACCACCACCCGTCCCCTTCACCTCCAACCCCCCCACCACCACCACCACCCGCCCCCTTCACCTCCAGCCCCCCCACCACCACCACCACCCGTCCCCTTCACCTCCAGCCCCCCACCACCACTACCCGCCCCTTCAAATACATCCTCTTCACCGTCCCCTTCCTCCACTCCAAATCCCAAGACTCTGACACCCTCTCCTCCGGCGACCCCTCCGCCCACCTCCGCCCCAAACCCAACCCCAAGACGAGCTCAGCGCCAACCACGTCCTCGCCGAGCGTCGTCGCCACGAGAAGCTCAACGAGCGCTTCATCATCCTCCGCTTGGTGGGGTCCACGGAGAAGAGAAAGATGAAGGCTATGGTGGGCTGAGGAAGCCGAAGTCGGTGGAGGACTCTCCGCCGCCGCCTCCGCCGCCGGGGGTGACCGTCAGTGCTGCGCATGAAGGTGAAGGAGGTGGGTGTGTGGTGGTGGTGGGGGGCTGGAGGTGAAGGGGACGGGTGGTGGTGTGGTGGGGGGGCTGGAGGTGAAGGGGACGGGTGGTGGTGGTGGTGGTGGGGGGCTGGAGGTGAAGGAGGCGGGTGGTGGTGGTGGGGGGGGCTGGAGGTGAAGGGGACGGATAGTGGTGATGGTGGTGGGGGGCCGGGGGGCTGTGGAGGGAGGTGAGGGGGGCTGGAGGTGAAGGGGGTCTTGTTGATGAAGAGGGAGGGAGAATTTTTTTTATTTAATGTGGGACCCACATACACTTATCCTACGTGGCAATGACAAGGTGCCAAGTGGCAAAACAGGTCTCGCGTGGCATCCACATAGGCAAAGTAATGGTCAAACGTTGTTGACCGTCCAACCAGGTAGTTTTTAAACATCTTGGTTACTTGGGTACAGATACGGGCCTGTTGTTAGTTTAAAGTACTCAGCGCTCCTTGGTGGTTACTTGGGGCCAGATTTGGTCCATTTCCCTATAGAAAACATTTAGACCAAAACAGAGAACAAAGACAAAACAATCATAAATTCAGATTATGTTCCAATGATCTCTTAATTAAGGCTCTCTACCTGTTTTGTATGTATGCTATTATTTCACTTTAGACGGCTTTGGCATATCCTTTAGCATCGAAGGAGTAAACTTCAATCAGTTTTGAACTTAAAAAATTCATACATATGGCTTCTAAGCATCAAACAAGTTTATAGCTTTTATGCAATCTAACACATTTCAACATAAAGATAGATATTTCTGCGAGATTTTCACAAAGAGGAACCATAATAAAACCCGTGTACAGTATGAGCAGATTTGAATATCAACCCGTCTTTATCATTTACAAATAATCTATATTGGTCCATTCAAGTAGATATCCCTCTTCCTTCTTTCTACAACATAATTTCCAACATATATTCTCTTCCCCCAAACAGAATTATTAGAAGAGACTAAATGTTTGAATCATATAGAAAGGCTACTGCACCTCATGATAAAAGAAATTGAGAGGGAGAACTAATTTTTTTTATATATAGAGGAGGAGAGCTAGTTAACTCCGGCAATGAGAAGAGAAGGAAATTCGTCCTTTTTTTTTTGAACCTTCCCCAATTTTTTTTAAATCCCATCTGCCTCATATCAAAGGAAACTTCCAGAATGGTATCTCTTATTTTGTTCACCGACTCCAAAAATAAATAGGACCAGAGTATCTCCCAAAAATCAGGATCTATTATTTTATTATTATTCTAATTTCTAAAACAGCTTTTGGTAACGTTTTAAATAAAATCAAATACCCATTTTACCTATCAATTTTCTTTTTTTCTTACAATCCTTTGATATATTATCTAAAATAAAAGTGTTTGAACAGATTGTGTCAAGATCTTCTTCCTATCTAGTAATGAATTAGAAGGAAAAATATTTAATAAACAAATGTATAAGTATTTCAAAATTTAATTTATTAGTTGTAAAATATCCATAATATCAATGAACTTTTGATTAAAAATTTTCAAGAATGAAGTAAAATTATAAGTAAGAATAAGTGTTGTTTTAATTTGTTATCCCTTTAATGATGCATGTGATCTTATTTACATTTTAATTAGTGATATATGATATTCATAATTCATAAATTTAAAGCGGATGATTTTGGAATAATTTTCTATCAATGCATCCGTGAGAAACTAGCTGAGAGAATCTTACATCACTCATGCATGTTTAATGGGATGCTATTTTCAGGTGAAGAGGATTGATCAAACTTTGGTGATGAATTTTTTCAGAAAACAAAAGTTGTCTCTATCATCACAAAAATGAACCTGCCCGATCATAAGGAAATTAAGCAAAGTGCCATTGTCCAACAATCTATTTTAAGTAAAACTTAGAACATACACTGTGACGAATTAATGAAGAACGGAAGCTTTAGATCTATACCTGCATGCACCGGCTTGGAGAGTATTAATTTGTTTGTATATTGTATTGTTGTATCAATATCATTTTGAGCAAACAGAGTGATGCGTTTCCTGGTCATGTTCTTATTATTGGAGAAAGGCAACTAGTTCCATTATTTGCAATCCCTCTCATATCATACATATGTACACACACAAGCTTGTGTCCGTGTGTGTATTCATATGGCTAGCTATAAGCTTAAGAGGTTTGTTGATGCAAGCTCTCTAATAACGATAATAAGTTAATCTTGAGAGTTGAATCTGAAGAGTAAGAACAGATGCACAAAATGTAACCAGAAATTAAACATAATTAAACTCACAATTAATACTGAACCTTAGGAAACAGATACTAAAAGATCTAAATTGGAAACCCACGAACAACCTTAACTAAAATTATTTAAAGAAAAAACAACCTGAAACTAAAAGGATCTAATCGCTCTCTCACATAGGGAAATCATAAGCTGTGATTGAATATGGAGGGAGCGTGACGGTCGTGTCCTTGGCAGCGTTCGTTAGTGAACTCTGTACTGGGGAAATCTACATAGACAAAAGCATACACATGAAATACATTACAATTGAGGCCTACAAATTTTAATACTATGATTCCAGTTTAAGAGGACACATAGTGTACCTTTGTAGGCTCTTCAAAAGAATTCACATCCATTGGATTGGCAGAAGTGATCACTGTCTCTGTTGCTCCAGAGAGATTGACATTTGATTTCAAGCCCTTGAGAGTAATCGCAAGAGTTGCTGCATTCTCATTGAAGTTCACAACCTATACAAATTATTTAAATTGTTATAATTAACAAATAAGGGAAAAAACAATTCAGTTTTTAATTTGAGATAAATGCTTGAGTTTTCTATTGAATTTATTCAATCACCTTTATTCTTATGTACTTCTTATTGTCATTTGAATTTGTGAACATAATTGCAGATGCAAGGACTGAAGATGGAGCTTCAAGTTTTGAGTTCAAATATGTTGACCCACTTGACTGTGAGAAAAGCTTTTGCAAATGATAGCTTGGTGTTCCAAAACTTTGATGAGAATTAAATACAATGGCATCCGGCATCCATTTCATATCATCCACATTTACAAACAACGGTGCGTAGCTCACCAATTCAACCACATCACTGTTTAGAAAAATAAACAAAATTAAAGATAATCAATATAGTTAAATAACCATAGGGACAAGCCCCAATGAATTGTACGTTAGGAATTCTACCCTTAAACTGTGAGTGGACTAAACTCCTTTTTCAAAAATTGTTATGAAAAAAATAATTAGTTCATTAAATAAATGGCTTCTAATTAATATGTATGATAATTGATGACTAAGAAGTAAGAAATTAAAGTACCTGTTCTTCTCCAATCCCATGAGGAATCCAGCTTCGCCCAACGCAGCCAAGAGGATTCCACCATTTTTAGTCGAATCTTTACTATCCGAATACTTTACGGCATATTCACTTACGAAAGCCTTAGGACCAGAACGAGGAAAATTGTCAAATGTATAGTATCCTTGGAACATAGTTTGACTATCAGTGTATGTATGATAGTCAAACAACTCTGCTGGGTCTTTTAAAGGTGCCTTGGTTGCATCACAATTTGATATGATTTGCATATCTGGATATTCCTTTTTTATGGCATTATAGAACAAAGGATATTTGTCTAAGTAGTTAGGAATGTCACTGCTATAACAGTTCTCGTTTCCAATAGAAACATATTTCAAATCGAAAGGTTCAGGGTGGCCCATAGCAGCTCTAGCTTTGCCCCATCCACGTGTAGGAGGACCTCTTGCAAATTCAATACCATCTAGAGCTTCCTAAAAATAAATTAATAAATAATCAAAAAGGTAATTGAATAAAAGAAAAGAAAATGACTATAATCACGAAAATCATATTATAAAGTATAGGATCTAGTTGTTTATTTTACAAAAATTAAAAAGAAAGGTAAATAAGTTACTAAATGATAATACACAATATATATTTTTTATCAGCAACAATACATGTTGTATGTATGTATGTATGTATGTATGTATGTATGTATGTATGTATGTATGTATGTATGTATGTATGTATGTATGTATGTATGTATGTATGTATGTATGTAGTATGTATGTATGTATGTATGTATGTATGTATGCGTGTGTTTGTGTCTATATGAGCTCATAAGTTAAACAAAATAGCAAAATAATTTCTAATAACTTATTTGAAATTTTTAATCTTTGAGAAAAAGTCAAAATATATTATATTTAGAAATTGAAGGAGTATAAAAGCTTGCAATCATACCTGAATCATAGGACCAACTTGACTGGTCTCGAATGAGTCATGTATACCCATTCCATTGTTAAATACCCATATAGGTGCTGCACCAAGATCCTCTGCTAACTGTTTCATAAATTAATTCAATTTAATATTGAGATATACAATAGGTCAGTAACAAAGTATTGATGTTGCTTATAAAAAACACTAACCTGAAGAAATTCAAAATAACCTATCCCATCGTCAATCCAATAGTTCCATATGTCGTTCAAGTGACCAGGTCTATTCTCCCATTGCCCAACGGTGTATTTCCACCTAAATCCATTTTTTAGTAGTGATCCCTCCACAAAACATCCACCTAAACATCCAACCCAATGAAGAACTGGATTATGATTGAAAGAAACTAAACTTAAAAATACTTTTTACATTAAACTTAAGCTTACCCGGAAATCTGATGAATTTTGGATTTAGATCAGCCACTTTTTGAAAAAGGTCCTTTCTAAAACCATGTCCCTAATTAAAAATTTCAAAAACAACATGCGAATATGTTAGGAACAGAAAAAACTCACTTTAATGTAAAATCACATTCATGCTCATCACAAATATGAGCAAAATAAATATCTCATTATGGACAATTCAAATGTATTTAAATGGATCAAGTTTTAATATATTTCATTATTATAAATTTTAGTATCTGTTATTTTAAATAATAAAAATAAAAATAAAGTTGGTCTAATAACTATGCTTTTTTAAAAAAATAAATTCATCATTTAAAAAGTAGTATTAAACACTCTGAATATGGACCATCATAACAAAATTTAAGTGGGTGGACCCACTTGGATGTGCTTAATTATAACTTGGCAATTTGAGGGTTTATTTGAATACCTTATATGTGTCCACAGGCATTGCGGATATTTGATCTAACCAAATAGTTCCTTTTGATGTCGTTGTTAATTGAAGGCATGCTTTGACATCAGAATCTTGGGCTTCAAGATAAGTCTCAAACCTCCTCCATGTCTTAACATAAGTTGCGTTGGCCCTAAGAATACAAAAATATCAATACATACATATATAGTCCCCATGAATGTTTTCAGACTCATACAACAATTTTTCAACAAACAAAAAATATAACGAATAATAGGAAGCAGAAGAGAGTGATTAGATATATCATATATGGTAAATGAAACTTAATTATAATTATTAATTACCTAATGTGAGTTGAAGCTAACTCATTTCCATCAGATCCCATGAATGCCACCTTCAAATCAATTGATCCCAATGCTTTTAGATAGAATATGATTCTATATTTCTTCCCCGCTTCAATATTCTGAAAACAAAAACAAAAAGTGTTGTTCACATAGCAAAACTGATTATATCTTTTTTATCTGGAGCAACATTGATTATACTCTTTACTTCATTCATATGTTATATAAGGAATATTATTTAATTTGTGAACGAAATTGATTTATTTCTAAATATAGGACATATTTTAATTTTAATCTATTTTTTCTAGCTCATTTTACTTATTCATAAATGATTCCACAACAAAAACAAAGTGATTAAGGGAGAGACTGAATTATGGAAGACAATTACATTACACTATTTAGAAAACAAATGAGACACTAACGAACTTAATAACCTTAGATTTTGACAATAACTTCTTATGTGGCAAAAACTTGTTAATCTTCTTAATGTAATCAATTAGGTAAAAAGGTCCAATTATGGAGTTGATTTTGATCCTAAATACTCTAGAATAGAAGGTCTTTTTTTTTTTTTTACATTTTTTAACTCAAAATATTCCTTCATCGTGGGTCTTCCAATTGGTAAATTATTCTTTAAACTCTAAAAATAATAAGAAAGAAACTTTCTTAATAAGATAAACAAAAAATCAATTAATGAAAAGAACAGAAAGTAAAAATGTAAGGTTGAAAAGTTTTAAACCCTCAAACTCCTAGTTATATAGTTCAGTTAAAAAACCTCCTATTATTTATATGGAGTAATATCAATGTCACTATTACTAAAAAAACTATTATAGAGATTTTGTTTATCAACAAAGTCATCTTTTCCATTAATCTCAAATCAATAATAGCTATATTCTTAAATATATTGTTAGACTAAAGTAGGTTAGATAATATAAACTTGGTTTAAACCAACTTTTAATCCTTGAACTTTCACCCTATTTTGCTTTTGGTCCCTAAACTTTCAAACACATAATATTGGTCCCTGAACTTTGCTCAGGTTAGAAGGATTGGTCCCTGAAGCTATAAACTCTATTAAATCCTCCTATGTGGCATTTGATGTGTTAAATCTGATGACTTGGCAGGCTTATCAGGACGCTGACGTGGCAAATATATTTTATAATATTAATTATTTTAAATAATTTTCCCTTTCCGAAATTCATCCATATCGACTTAATCTGTTACAATGTTGCCTCCTCCTTCACGTTCATCTTCTTCCTCCTCCCCAAGTAAGTATGGCCACCAAGAAGTCTAACCCCCAAACCTCTCCCTTTTGTTCTCCACACACTCCCTCTTGTGCCTCTCCCTCCGCCCCCACTCCAACCACACCTCCATCCTCTTCTTCTCCCTCTGCAAAAACCTCCCAACACCCATCCCCAATATTATCCCCTCCCCGTGTGTGGGTTTTGTAATGCCGATTCGATAAATGGCGGCGCGGGCCAAGCATGCGTGTGGGCCGGGAGTTTGAGGCGACGCGGGTGGTGGATGGGGAGGGTGTATGTGATTGAACGCTGTGTGGCCTGTAATTGGGCCCGTGGACCGATCCCGGGGTGGATCGATGGGAGGCGGTGGAGAGCCCGGCGGAGATGAGGGAGGAGTGGATGCATGTCAGCAATGTGTGGAAGTCGGACCACGGTGGAAATAAATAGAAACTTTATTAATATTATAAAATATATTTGCCACATCAGCATCCTAATAAGCCTAATAAGTCTGTCAAGTCATCAGATTTAACACATTAAATGCTAAATAGGAAGATTTAATGGAGTTTATGGTTTAAGGGACCAATCCTTCTAAATTGAGCAAAGTCCAGTAACCAATACCATGAGTTTGAAAGTTCAGGGATCAAAAGCAAAATGAGTTGAAAGTTGAGAGACTAAAAGTTGAAACTTTCAACAATCTAAGATTAATTTATTGGTGTTTCAGGAAGTATTTTAGAAAATCATGACATTAAAAACTAAGCCAATATCATATATATACAAACAGAACAAGTAAACAAAAGTGATATAGAATGGCTCACCATGCCCCAGAAACCTGGGTTAGAAAGACCAACACCATTATTAGGGCATTGAGTAGATGAAGAACAGAGAATATCCATTTTCACAGCGATTCTATTTCGAGGAAACAGAGAGTTGGCTTCAGTTTGGACATAAATGTTGGATGAATCTCCTATTACTGTCCACGGTGAGATGACTGAGGGAACCATTGAGCCTCCTTCCTCAAAACCTAAAGAAGGTATACAGCTTTCTTAATTCTATGAAGAAAAAAAAGTTATTAGTTTGTAGATGTTTTTACCTCTATTACGGACTAACTCTGCCCACAATCCACCGGCCCCAGCATGATTAATTTCCTACAAAATAATTAATCATATATATATATATATATATATATATATATATATATATATGTATATGTATATGAAATATATATTATTGTCGTGTACAAACACATGTGTAGTGAAATGATTGAAACTAAAATTTTACCTCATAGAAAACGCCAAAAAAGTTTTGGGGAATTGCCCTACCAGAACCAACATCTACAACTAAGGTAGAGTAGTAGAAGAAGTATCGTTGTTAGCTGTAAGGCTTTGGCAAACAAGAGAGAGTGAAAAACTTATGAATAGCAAAGTTTTGAAGGAAGCCATTTTGAAGAACTCTGCGAATAACCAAGTATTGTAAAAGAAACTCTGATTTATAGACGCTAGTTTCACCCATTTTCTCCATTTAGTTAGATCTATTTCATTTTAATTTATTCAAAAATTCAGGACTCACTCTTCTTCTTCTTCTTCTTGTTTTTTTTATCAGAGAGGACTCACTCTTCGAAATCAATGCTTTCGGAGTGACTCAGCGAGGACACACTTCATGTGGCAAAATTATTATCCACATCGTTTTTTAATAATTTTATTTAAATGTATATGTTAATTTTTTGACAATTTGTTATTCACATCTAAATTAAATCTTGAAATAAAAAAAATGAATCTTAAGAAATCCATGGGTAACTATCACACTGTCAATTGAAATCAAAGATTTTTTTTCACGGTGGTGTTGGTTAAATGGATATTTTTTTTTATTGTTCATTGGCTAGATTAATACTTGGGCGAAGACCCAAAAATGATACATAAACTATTGACCAAGGTACAAAAATAGTACATAAGTATTTCAAGGTACACAAATGATATCCAACTTTTAACATGTAATCAAGAATGCTATTTTCACTAATATGATAATAAGATTAGACATAAAAGTCCAAAATGCCCTTATAAAATACTCCCTCCGTTCCTAAATATAAGATCACTTTATCAAATTTGGAGAAATTAAGGAAGACGTTCTAATGAGTTAGGATTACATGAAATTTCCAAAATACCCCCACCTAAGTTTTAAAAATATCCTCTCACCTTCAAACCACTATTTTTTGGGTGAAGGGAGTATATGGGTAATTTGGGGAAAACTTGAGTCAAATTAGAAAGTGATCTTATATTTAAGAACAAATTATCCTCCCTAAAGTGATCTTATATTTGGGAACGGAGGGAGTAAATAATAACAACAAAATTAAAACATATCTAACCCCACTTTTCTCTCTCCTCTTCCCCCTCCCTCTTCCCCAACAATTCACCCCCACGGCAGAGGTGGGGCGGCGATGATCTCCTTGAAGACGGCTGGCGGCGGACTGTTGGAAAAGGAAGAAAAAAGAAAAGGATGAGGAAGAAGGAGGAAGAAAATTTATTTATTTATAAGAGCATTGATGCTAGCTTTTAATGTCCCTTTCTCACAGCCTAGTTTTTCCTAACTTTTCAATATATATATATATATATATACACACACACACACACACACACACACACACACACACACACACACACACATACACATACATATACACACATATATATAAGCTCATGTCGACATTCCTATTGGACCACATGAATCAATATAATTGGACCACATGGATACATAATTATTTAAAGTTAAAAAAAGATAATCCAAAACGAAATATTATCTTATTATCTGAATTCCTTAATTTTTAATTTTTATTTCGTTTGTATTAACTTTTAAAATTCAAAAATGCTTGTACCTATATCTTTTAATCTATTATATATACTAAAAGTGATGATAACATTCATATTGAACCACTGGCCACAATATGATTGAACTACATGGATATCTAATTATTTAAAGTTAAAAAATTAAATAAAAATAGTTTCCTTTTTTCAAATTCCTTGAGTTATTAATTTTTATTTTGTTTTTATTTAGTTTTAAATTTTTGAAATTCTTCTAAAAAGTTTTTTCAAACTATATTATATATACCAAAAGTGGTGACAACATTCCTATTGAACCACTTGCCACTATATGATTAGACCGCATGATTATCTAATTATTTAAAATTAAAAAATATTCAAACAAAATCAGTTTCCATTTTCTGAATTCCTTTTATTATGAATTTTTATTTTGTCTAGATTCAGTTTTAAATTTAAAAAAATTCTTGTATCCATATTTTTTAATCGCTCCAAAATAAACAAACGGATTCTGATTATTATTAATGCAATAATTTGCTATAATTGACTATTAAATTAGTAAACATTCAACAAATAATCAACGAATAATGGGTTCCTTAACCGATAGTTATGTATCATTTTTGGGTCATCGCTCATCATTATTTGTGTAATACTTTATTAAACCATTGCTAAAATGTTTTTAATGCATTAATATTCTTGTACACAACAAGCAGCCCACTTACCAGCTCGAACACGCGTTCTCATCCTTACGGGGGTTGCAGCTCACTTACCAGCTCAACCAACTACCCATTGGTAAACGAAGATAATTATGAAATGATGCTCTCCCGATATTTTTATATGTTAAGCATTAAATTTTGTGTTTATTATGATCAATCATGAAAATGTGGATTATCATTAAGTTGGCGTTCTATTTTTAGTTGCTTAGATCAACCACTTGTGCATTGCATTAAGTTATCTCTGAATTCTATGATTTGTCACTGTAATACTTGCTGTTTTGATCGAAAGGGAGAGGTGGTGCCTGTAATATCTCGAAAGATACATTTTACTTGAACTATATCAGAATTAATTTCTTGCCCATTTTAGTTTCAGTTTGTTTATTGCACTGACATTTAATCTTTTCCTCTTTTGTTTTGGTTACACATTTAGCTTTGCTGGAAATATTGTGTTTATTATGTTCTGCTCAAGCCCTTGAAGAATAGTGATACATGTGCAATTTAAACCAAATGAAGATAGTCTACTGCAATCCATTCTTATAAATATATCTATTCTTACTTTTGTCTATGAGATAAATAATAATGGGAAATTTAATTAGAGGTCCCTCACAAGGGAGTTAATACTGGAAAAATCCCAAAAGTTGAAAATATTAATGTAGGGTCCAAGGGACCTCACATTAATATATTTGAAAAGTGAAAAGACAGTTTTGCCCCTAGTCTTAAAAAAAATTTACCCCTCCCCCACCCCCCACCAGCCTCCCCCCCCTCCAGCCCCACCCTCCCCCTCCAGCACCCCTCCCCCACCCCACCCTCCACAGTGCCCCCCCCTCCCTCCCCACCCTCCCCAGCGCCCCCCCTCCCCCAGCGCCCCCCCACCCCCACCCCTCCCCCTCCCTCTTCGGCCCCCCACCCACCCCTCCCCCCTCCCTCATCGGCCCTCCCTCCTCGCACCATTTCCTCGCACCAGTTTTGGGAGGGGGGGAGGGGGAGGGGAGGGGGTGGGGGGCCGATGTGGGTGGGGGGGGGGGTGGGGGCCCGATGTGGGTGGGGTGGGGGGTGGGGGCCCGATGTGGGGAGGGGGGTGGGGTGGGGGTGGGGGCCGATGTGGGTGGGGTGGGGGGTGGGGGTGGGGGCCGATGTGGGGAGGGGGTGGGGTGGGGGCGGGGGCCGATGTGGGTGGGGTGGGGGTGGGGGAGAGGAGGCAGGAGAGAGGAGGGAGGAGGCTGGGGGTGGGGGGGCGGAGGGTGGGGGGGAGAGGAAGGGGTGGGGGTAGGGGAGGAGGGAGGGGTTATTGTTTTTAAGGCTAGGGGGTAAAACTGTCTTTTCACATTTCAAATATATTAATGTGAGGTCCCTTGGGACCCTGCATTAATATTTCAACTTTTGGGACTTTTCCAGTATTAACTCCCTTGTGGGGGACCTCTAATTAATTACCCCAATAATAAATGTGGATCTCCTACTTTAGATCACCGCCCAACTCATTTTTCATTTTTATTTTTATTTTAATATATAATTAAACATTAAGTCGGAGAAGTTTTAAAAATTTTGTTAAATGAGACAAGCGTAAAATTGACAATAATTAAAATTATTCTTTTTAATTTTATAGAATTATGAATCTACTTTTTTTAATATTTTAAATGGTAAAGAAAACTTAAATGAGGTGAGAATCAAAATTGAACAAACAAATATTTTCCCTCTCATGTCTTCTCATACCAAACAAGATGAGGTGGAAATCCCTCTATGCCCTATTCCTTCCCCTCCTAACAACCCAAACAAGAGAAAATCAAATCTCTTCCATCCCATCCCATCCCCTTCTCCCCATTTTTTTTGGACAAAGAAAAAGTGCTTCATTGCAACTGAAAAGTTTACCAGTTTACAACAAGGCCAAGCAGAAACACAACAAAAGTTTCAGCCGATACCCTCCCTCACAGGGTATCCTGAACTAGAATTAAAATCAGCTAAGCAACGTAAATAAAGAGGGTTGGGGGTACTACATCATTAGAATCCCAAAACAACCCCTTTGCAGCAGATTTGGCTATCCAGTCCGCAGCCAAATTACAAGATCTAGGAATGTAAGAGAAAGGAAACTTAGATCTTCTCAGTTGAGCACCAGCTTCCTCGACCCACTTCCTAGCTGGCCAAACAGGGCACCTCTGACCGTCCACAACAGCTTTAACCAAACCCATGCAGTCCGATTCAACCTGCACTATAGGAAAACATTCCACCCCTACTGCTCTCAAGGCGACCACAAGGCGACCGCTTCACTCTCAAAGGCCGAGGCAACAGAAACCTGTTCACCGTAGAGCAAAACAACAGTCCCTGCATGATCACGCAAGACATAATCAATAGCACCAGAGTTAGTGTGCATATCAAAAGAACCATCTATATTCAGCTTAAAAGTCCCAACAGGGGGGAGACCAATTGTTAGAAATAACTTCAGCCGGTGCATCCTCTCCAGCTTCTATGGTCCAGCCTCTAGCCTTCCATAGAGCGTGAGAGCCTACATCTGCCGAATGCAAAATCCACATAGCATCAAAAGACTTATGATCATACATTTCAGAGCAACGGCTCTTCCAGATATACCACAAAATGTTGGAAACAAAAGTTTGAGCAAACAGGTCATTCCTAATGTTGTGCCATAAAGACAAGAGCCACTCCTCAAAGGTTCTCACCCCCTCCTCAGAAATCCTAAGAGCTAAAGGACTAGCAAACCACATTCTCTTCACAGGTTCACACAAAAGCAACATATGTTCAATAGTTTCAGGGCCATTCCTACAACGCTGACACACATCGACTGTGCTACAACGCCGCTTGTGCAAAGCTTCCATCGTTGGAAGAGAGCCTGCACAAACTCGCCAAAGAAAATGTTTTACTTTAGGTTGAGTTTTCTGCTTCCATAAAACCCACCCAAAGTTCTTTACAGGGGGCATTTGACGAACCGGCTGCCGCTCACTCTCTCGCATAGCTAGCTCTTGAAGGAACTTATAGCCTATTTTCACTGTGTACACACCATTATTACTCACTGTCCAGTGAACTCTATCATGCCTATTAGATAACCCCAGTGGAATAGAAGAGATGTTCTCGAGAAACACGGAAGGGAGGTTCAGATTACTGAGGTCCCATCTATCCTCCTGAATTAGATCCGCCACCCTCTAATCTTTGTTCTCATTGGACAGCAGATGCCTAGGTAGGCAAAAGCCATCCACATTGGGAATCCAGGGATCAGACCATAAGTTAACATTAATACCATCACCAATTTCCCAGAACAGGTTGCCCTCTAAACATTTCCGCCCTTCCAAAAGGCTATTCCAAGCCACGAAGCCCTACCCCCCCTCTTGGCCCTCATAAAGGAACAATTGGGGAAATATAAACCTTTCAACATTTGAACCCACCATGCGTTAGGCTCAGTTAATATTCTCCAACATTGTTTACCCAAAAGGGCTTGGTTAAAAAGTTGGAAGTCCCGAAAGCCGAGACCCCCTTCCTCCTTCCCAACCGCTAGTTTATCCCAAGACTTCCAATGAATTTTGCTACCTTCCCCCTGCTGCCCCCCACCAAAACTTTGCTAAGATCTGGTTAAGCTGGTTACATGAAGCCTTTGGGTAGAGAAAGCAAGACATGGAGTACACAGGTACTGCATTATTAGCTACAGCTTTAATCAAAGTCTCCTTACCAGCCTGCGATAAAAATCTCTTATTCCATCCCTGTACCTTAGATCGCACCTTATCCCTCACAAAAGCCAACGCCTCAGTTTTTGCTCTACCCCACAAAATAGGAAGTCCAAGATAGTTCCCCGGGGAATCAGTCAAAGGGATATTCAGAACATTGGCTATTTCTTCCTGCTCATCCTTATTGAGGCAACTAGTCAAAAAGATACTAGATTTATCAAAATTGATACGCTGACCCGATGCCTGGCAATATTCCTCCACAAGGACTTGAGCATGAAACAATTATGACTTGTGCCTGGATAAAAAACAACGAGTCATCAGCAAAAAACAATGGGTAAGTTCTGGGCAAGCCCTAGTCATTTTAATCCCCTTAAGCTCCCCTCTCCGCACATGTTCATTAATCATACAAGACAACACATCAGCAACCAGAATGAAAAGGTAGGGAGACAAAGGGTCCCCTTGCCTGAGCCCTCGCCCCGGGGAAAATTGGTCCACAGTCTTTCCTTCTAATTTGACATTGAAAGAGACTGATCGAATCAGGCCATTACTAAAGCACACCCCCTATCAGCAAATCCAATTTCCCTCATCAAAGCTTCCAAGAAATCCCACTCTACCCGATCATAAGCTTTATTCATATCAATTTTGATTGCCACTTCTCTCCTATTCTTCTCTCTCTTAAGGTAATGGAATGCTTCATGAACAATGAAAATATTATCCTGGATATGTCTCCCTGGGACAAAGGCTCTTTGCTGCTCAGAAATCAGTTTGGGCATGACACACTTCATTCTATTAGCCAGATTTTCGAAATTATCTTGTAACAGAAGTTACATAGACTTATCGGTCTGAATTGCCCCACTGTCTCACAGCCACATCAACTTTGGGGATGAAGACCAGGTTGGTTTGATTCATTCTCTCAAGACACAAATCCCTCTGCAAAAAAGTCCTGTACCATGTAACAACAGAGATCCCACCACCTCCCACCACGATTGATGGTAGAAGACTCCAGGAAAGCCATCCGGCCCAGGAGCCTTAAGGCCACCCAGATCATGAGTAGCCCGGTGGATTTCCTCTACTGTGACAGGCTTTAACAGACTGTAGTTATCTGGCTCAGTAATAGTTGGTTGGATATAGCTCAGCACAGAGTCAAAATTTCTCACATCCCCTGCACTAAAGAGAGACTGATAAAATTGACTAAACAGTTTCCTATCTCCTGTTCCTCTTCTATCCATAGCCCCCCTTCATTTCTAATCCGGACACTTTGTTCATGGCCCTATGTTGCTGAGTGTCTTATGGAAAAAGGTGGTATTCTCATCTCCCTCTCTTAACCAATTCACTCTGGCTCGCTGAAACCAATATTTCTCCTCTCGCTCCCACACCTCATCAATTTTTTGAGCTAGGTTCTTCGCCCTATTATCCCCATCCCTATTCCAACCTAGTTCACAGCACTCCTGAAATTCACGCATCAATTTTTGGATTTCTCTCCTATTATTCGGGAATTCTTTCCTACTCCAGTCTATAAGAAAAGATTTCATTCTGTCCAAACATACTAGTAAGTCCTGGTTCTCCCCAAACTCCCCATCTCTCACCTTCCCCCACTCCCTAGCAATCATACTATGGTAATCTACATGATCAGTCCACATGAGTTCAACTTAAATTCTTTAGGACCATAGAAACCAAAATATGCAGGTTGAATCAAAAGAGGAGTATGATCAGAGCCGAGAGGCTCAAGTGTACATACCTGTGCCCTTGGGCAAGCTTCCCGCCATGCATATTACATAAAGCTCTATCCCACCGCTCCATAACATGGGCCTCATTCTCCCTGTGATTCGACCAGGTAAATTGTAATCCTTTCGCCCCCAAATCCCACAGACCACACTCATCAACAAAATTCTGAAAATCCCAGAATGAAGACTCAGACCTGTATCTGCCGCCGGCTTTTTTCAGCATTGGAAAGCAGCTCATTAAAATCGCCATAACAAAGCCAGGGCTCCTCCTCTCCTGGATCTAAACGGATTAACTGTGGCCACCACTCACTACGCTCCCGCTCAGTCGGAGGACCATAAACCATAGTAATGTAACCCAACACCGCCCTAGGCCACCACTAATCTTCACATGAAAAAGTTCCTGTTTTTGATAACCAAACCAATCACCACGTACTCTTCCACCACAGAGCAAGCCCCCCGCCTGTATTAACTGGCTCTACATACTCAGCATAGTCATACCCCAATCTTCTTCTTAGTTGATCTACTTTGGAGATATTAGCTCTGATTTCCGAAAGGAAAACTAGAGGGGGCCTATATTTATGACATATAAACTTTAAGTGCCGACCTGTCAAGGCAGCCCCACACCTTGACAGTTCCATCCTACAAGACTCATGGCGCCTCGGTGGTCGATGTAGGACGACCACCAGACCTCTTGTCAGCACCAAACCACCACGGTTCCCCTGGGAGGGATGACTTCCTAAGCTGCCATCCCTCTTGCGCCAGCTCCACTCTAACATCCACCAGACCTGTCACCGGATTCTGAGGACGTCCACCTACCTTCTTAGTCTTCCCCTCCCCTGACCTTTCTGAGTTGGCAACCCTTCAAACCGCACCTTCTTAGTCACATTCTCCTGATGCTGCTGACTATTTTCACCTTCCCGCTTGCGCTTAAGAGAGCAAACCGCCATTTCACTAACCAGCTCCTGTACCAACGGAGGAACTTGGTAAACCGTCAGCTCCCCTCCAGGTGCAGCAGTACCATCCTCTGGTATCTCAACAAAATACCCTTCATTTTTCCACCCCCCAGTCATTATATCCTGCTCAGGTTCTTTAAATAACTGCCTCTTCGCATTGGGACTTAAATCTACACCTTCCAAGTGGCCCTCCGCCTGATCCTGAGCACCCGAGCCCTGTTCACAACCTTCCTCCATTTTTTTCTTCCCTTTCCTCCGTTCTAACTCACCAGATGATGTTGTTTGGTCTCGCCTCTTCCTTTTAGCAGACCCCTCCAGATTAGCGCCCTCCTCTCCCAAATTTGACGACGCTACTGTACTAACTTTCCCATCAGAATTCTTGCCCGTATCCGTGTCCTTGGAGGAACCACTACCTGTCCCTCCTTCTTCCGGAGACGTGTCAGGTTCATAACTCTTTCCCCCCCTCTCCACTGGCTTTTTGAAATGAACATCCAACTTAGCAGGACTATTAACCTCATCCTCTTCCCTTCCCTCTGCACTTAACTGAATAGAATCACACGTAGGAATAGATTCAGAAATCTCCATCCGATCCTCAACCTCCACTGCCCGCTTCCCCTCACTACGCCGCCAGGCAGCCCCCCTGTCCCATCCACCTGGAATACTTTAGTCGTATCAGATTGACTTCCTTCCTTACTATGTTTAGAGGAGGATTCTCTCCGCATACTAATCTCCACCGTATCCCTTCCCGCTGGATTATGAATCACTATAGCCGAGGAAATTTTCAGAGGCTTCACATAAAGACTCCCCGAGTACCTTCTCTGGGAGGGGTTGGCCAACGACATCCTCACAGGCGCAACACACTCATCCTGTCCATGACCAATAATACCACACCGATAACAATATCATTTCAACTTCTCATAGTGCACTCTAGCCCAAAATCGTTCCCCCTGTGGAGTAGGTATACGTAACTCAGTAACTAGAGGTTTGTGCACATCAATTTCCACTCTAATTCTCACAAAATCGCGGTAGCATCCATTGAGGAGAACAGGGTCTTCAAACCCCTTGACAATACCTATTTTAGACCCCAAAAGCACAATGTTATCCCTATTCTGAAGGTCCCAGGGAAGGCTACTCACCTGTACCCAAACACTACATCTAGACATATCCAGCTGATCAATTCTCTTGCCTTGTTCCATTTTTGTATGTTCAACAAATTACCATTAACAGTCCAGGGGCTATCTTTTAACACACGATCAATATCTCTCGGAGTATCAAAGGAAAAGACAAAAAGATTTTGACTTTCAATACTTACCCCCACCTTTCCACGAGGGCGCCATGCTCGTTGAATGAGATCTTTGAGCACATCAAGGCCCTGCTTCTTAGTTGCTAACAGCTTACCCACTAGCAATTTCTCTCCTCCCCTCTGATCCGTGGTGCCGCCCCAGTTCAGATCCACATCAAACTGCGAAACATCTTCCTCATCCCATGTATCCATCAAGTCCTCTTCCATACTGTCAGTCACCCCTAATCACTCCCACAGATAGCCAACCAGAGCACCCCTCCAAACAACGTGAGACAACCACCCACCGGGCGAAAGTTCTCCTCCACCCACCACCGTACCGGAGAAAGTGGGCCACCCCACAACGCCTTCCAAGATGCTGCACCTGGCCGAAAGATCCAACCCCGCCGACGAAACAGCCACCGGACAGGAGCGCCGCCACACGACGGCCACCAAGCTGCAGGTTCGAAGACAGGTCGCCGCCCCCTCAGCACAAAGCTCTCCAATGTGAGAGGTTTAGTCTCTCCAAAAGTGAGAGGTTTTCCTAAGTCCCACACGCGCGCGCGTGAGATCTATCCCCTTCTCCCCATTAAAATCCCTTCCCTCTCATTCCCTCTACCGTATCAAATAGACCGTAATGAAACTTGGGAAAATATAAATAGGTTTTATTTTTAAGAATAAACTTGTCTGCTTGAATAGGTTTTATTTTAAAAAGAGAAATAGTACTTTTTTTTACTAAAAATGCAACTTTATGCCCTTTTGGTAGTATAGAATAGAGGTATTAGAGCTGGAATTGAGGGGGGAAGTGACAATTTAATTGTTTATTATGTTGGAGTCCACCCCGTCGTGTTGTCACTTTCACAAAATTGATGAGTTGGTTCTTCGGTAGACCATTGTAAATTTGTAACTCAAAATTGTTGGACGATTTCATCCTAACTTATTATAAAATTTAATGACAATCTTCCCTTTCCCAAATAAAATTTTCAAATTGATTAATGTCCTTCAATAAAAAATTTATTGCCGCGAAACAAGGCCGACGTGGAAACAGTGGAAAAGAATGACCCAAACTTGTTTTTTTTCTAGTATTTCGCTTTCATTTTTTTTTATCTCTGCTTGTTTTTTCTTATAAATATTTTTTATCTCTGCTTCTAATGTAAGTGTTACATTTTTTACTATTTCAATTTGAGAAAATATTTTTATTTTGATGGCTTTTAATTTCTTCGCAATTGCTTTCCTTTTTTTTGATACATTTTTCTTTCCCATTTTTTGATAACAATTGCTTTCCCTTTTTTAAACAGAAAATATTTAATCACTTTTTAATATATTGCCCTCCTTGGATTTCATAAACTTAGGTTAATTTCAAAAAATAATTAGTTGAAAAAATTATTTTCCTAAATTTATGAAGATTTTTATCTCACACATTTAATAGGATGTGTAATAATATTATTTAGAAGTGTGTGTGTGAGTTGTAATAAGAATCATTGATTATTTAAACAATTTCTTTTTTTCATCAAAATTATTTAAACAATTTCTCGATGTTATAAAATAATAAAAGGTAGAATTTCGATTAAAAAGTAATAAAAAGGGGTAGAATAACTTCGTTAAATAAAAAAATGTAACCTAGTGTACAGTCTTTAAGTAAAAACAAATCAACCCATTTTCGGCTTGATTTTCGGTTTATTCATTTAACACCAAAATTAGTTGTTATTAACCCAAGTTAACCTGGGGTGTGTGGTTGAGTGGCAAGGACTCATTCACCCTTAACCAATTGTCTGGGGTTCGATTCCTGGCGTTGGGTATGGAGAAGCATTAAATCTCCCAGACCAGCTGTCCCACCCTTTGGTGCCTACAAATCAGTGGGGATTAGTCTCTCACTTGTCGAGTGAGGGGATACCTTGATCATGGATAAAAAAAAGACTCCAAGCTTATCCAATGCGAAAATTTTAAAAATCAAGGCTATCAATTAAATAAATTCTTTTCGGTGTAATCTAATTACACTGAAATGACTCTCTCTAATCCTAATTATAAGGTCATTTTAACTTTTTAAAAACAAAATTTAAGGATACAAAATTAAACATTGCCTCTAGTTCAAAGAAAAAGAGGCAAAACTAAATAGCCTTATATAGGACCAAATATAGTACTCCCTCCGGTCCCTAATGTAAGAGCTAGCCGTAAAAAAACGCTTCTTAAGAAAACATGTGAATATTAGTTGGGTGTCTGGAGTTAATGCTTCTTTTCCAAAATGCCTATATTTATTATGGTATTTTTAAGAGAGAGAAATACATAAGCATTAATAAATATGAAAGAGAGTTAGGGGTAAAGTAGGAAGAAATGCATTAAATGAGGAGAGAATATAGGGTGAGCTCTTACATTAGGGACCAAAACCATTCAAATTTTGGCTCTTACATTAGGGACCGGAGGGAGTAATTATTTTCATCTCCTCGTTTATCCTCTGATGAAAAGGCTATAATAAAGTGTTTTTGGTCCCTTAACTTTAGAGAAAGTCATGTTTTAGTCCCTTAACTTTAAAAAATGTGTTTTTAGTCCATTGATTTTGGAGAAAAGTGTGTTTTTGGTCCCTTAACTTTGATAAGTGTGTTTTTTGTCCCTTAACTTTGGAAAAAATGATGTTTTTAGTCATTTCAATAAAGGATAAAATATTTTTTTTCAATCCCTTCATTTTCAAAGTTAAGGGATTAAAATATGATTTTTTGCAAATTCAAGGGACCAAAAACATACTTAAACCAAATTTAAAAGGACTAAAAACACAATTTTCTAAGTTAAAAGATTAAAAGATTACTTTATCCAAAATTAAGGGACCAAAGACACACTTTTCAAAGTTAAGGGACCTAAACATAACTTTCTTTAAAGTTAAGGGACCAAAAACATACTTTAGCCGATAAAAAATCTCCAAGTTTATCCAATGCATGCAAATGTAAATCTAAAGAGAAATTAATTGCTTTCATATAGAAGTTTAACCAATACGAAAATTAATCTAAAAACATGGAAGTATTTCTCTTCATTAGAATGATAAAATAGAAAATGATTTAATAATAACTTGGTTATTTGAAAAAAATTTGATTCCAAAAACATAGGCATACTTTTTTTCTGGTTTCACAAAGGTATCCCACCCGCATGTCAAGTGAGATTAAGCTCTCGCTGTTCTGAAGTCTCATATAGGGGGTGGATAGTTGCCCTATGAATTTGCTCTATTCGCAAGAGATATGGATCAAACCCTCAATCCCTTGCTTAAGGGACGAGAGTACCTACCGTGTAGAAGCTTCTGCTGTAATGCAATCTGCCACAACATTATTTCCATAACCAAGCGATGAAAACAAAAGAGGTGATGGTTGATACACCCACCCTAGACGGTACACCCCTTTAAAAGCTTATGGTGTAATGCAATCTGTTACAACATTTCCATATCCATTTGAGATGGAAATGATTCGTTTGATTTATCCATAAATTATTTGTACTTAAAAGTGAATATCAAAATCAGTTCATAAGAGTGAATGGTAGTGATACAACCTTACAACAGTAAGGGGATCAAAGTGGCTGATCGAGTGCCCATAATATAAAACGTGTGGTTGTAAAGTTTTCTCGAGTGAATCTAGTAAAACTTGAGGGTGTAAAAGGGTTACCCTTGTGTCTGGTTAAAACATGATGATAGTGGATTGAAATCTCAAGAAGGACTTGAGGATTGGATATTGGTCGAGGTCGATTGAATCAGTATAAATCTTGTGTGTTCTTTATCTTTGATCTCACTCTCTCACTTTCACTTATGCATTACTCTTTTTATTTTAAAATAGCAATTCCCCGTGCTATGCATTAATGATAATTCAAAAAAGATTATTTGAAATTATTCGTTGAAAGTTTACTAATTTAATAGTCAATTATAGCAAATTATTGCATCAATACTAATCAGGATCCGTTAATTTTAGAGCGAATTTAAAATATTGATACAAGAATTTCAGAATTTTAAAATTGAATCTAGACGAAATAAAAAATAGTAATAAAAGAAATTAAGAAAATGGAAAATGATTCTATTTGAATTGTTTTTTTTTAACTTTAAATTATTAGGTAACCATGTGGTTCAATCATATTGTGGCAAGTGGTCCAATAGGAATGTTGTGACCACTTTTAGTATATACTACATCTGGTCCTAAATATAAGACATAATTGACTTTTTCTTGGAAAGGTTAAGGTTGCGAAATAGGCTATTAAATAATGACATATTTGATATATTTTTAGATTATACATTAGTTCATAGGTACAATAAACTAGTCTAAGGGAAAAAATTAGGTAAATCAATTTATAATTAACTTATTTTGCTTTTTTATAGGATTTACTAAAAAAGTCAACTAGGTCTTATATTTAGGATCGGAGGAAGTATAATCGATTTAAAGTTTTTTTCATTTTCAACAAAGTATTTTTTTTAATGACCGTCCGGTTTAATTCAGACTAGAGGGGTAGGATTGTTGCGCACATAAGTAAGGTCGTCTCCTCTCCCAATGAGAGTGCTTCTCAGGATTTGAACACATGTTTTTATCCTTACAGGAGTTGTAGTCCACTTATCATCTCAACCAATACATATGTAAAAGTATTTTAAAACATAGGAAATGCATTTTGAATAAGTTTGAAGAACAAAGTTTTAATTTCAACATGGTTATATTTGAAATGCGTGGCTGTCACCCAAGAGGGGGGGTGAATTGGGTGGCAGAATAAAAATTAAAATTCTCTTTTGAAAAACTGACTACTTGTGCTTGATGAGAGTGACGATGTATTACCCCAAGCACAAGTAAGTATCTAGTGGTGTGGTGCTTGATGAATAGATTAAACAAACAGAATAAAAACACACAAATTTATCCTGGTTCGGTCACTTCCAGACCTACATCCAGTCCCCAGGCTCCACCTGAGATTTTCAATCCACTAATCTTCTTGTTTGAACCAGGCACAAGAAAGCCTTTACACTTTAGGTTTTACGAGCACAGGTTCACCTAACAACCCACAGGTTTTACAACGAGATCACCTGCTAATCTTTACAACCACAGGTTTTACAACGGGATCACCTGCAACCTTTCAACCACAAGTTTTGCGGGCTAACTTGCAACCTATGGAGATTTAGAAAAACCTCTAAATGCTCCCCCTCACTTTTGTAAGATAACAATACTGTTCTTCAAGCACAAGCTTTAGAACAACCTCTATCGATTAGAGGATTTGACAATATGTTCACTCTATGAACTGATTGTGATAAACACTTAAGTACAAAATGATTCTCTCTAAGAATAGATGATGATACTCACTTAAGTACAAATGAATTACTCTCTAAGAATGTTACAAATCTAAGATCAGAGAGTAGAAGACGAGAGGAATATAGAAATACAATATCTCAGACAATAGGCTCTGTTCTTCCAACCTCTCTTCTGAATGTAGATATTCCTTTTATACTCGGCCTCAACATTCAGGCTTGGGCAACAGATAGAATATGTCCGTTTGAATATGGCCGTTAATCCCATGTTACCGTTGAGAGGTACATCTTCATTAATGCTTAGCAGGGTTGACTTGCTTTATCTCTGAAAAGCAACTCTGACAACTCTGCTCTGACAAAAGCATTCTGACCTCTGAGTATGTGACGTTGACTCTTGTACTCTTGTTGACGGATGATCATTGTTCATCCGGAAGCGGCAATCTTGCTCTGCAAGTGTTAGGCTCTGAATCCCAGTGCCAAGAGTATTTGCATCCGAAAGCTCATTTGCATCCGGAAGTAAAACTAAGTTCTGCACATACTTGTTAGTCCAACAGAGTAGTATATATAATCAAGTGCAGTAAGAACTATACATGCTGTGGGAAGCTTGTTTGCTATGGGAAGCAATCTTACTTAGGCTATGTTCTGACTTAGTATATTGTCTACTCATGCTATTGGATGTGTACTATAACAGCACATAATCTCATGCAGTGGGAGTTCAATTGTCTAAGGAAGTTCTCTTACTTCCGGAAGCACTCCTACTGGACGTTGAGTTATGGCTTAGTGTTATACTCACTGAAGCTCAGTGTTACCTAACCCAACAGGCAGCGCTAGTCATTAACCATCCGGAAGCAAATCCACATCCGGTTGCATCCTAACTTAGTCTCAAGGATTTTATACACTTAATGTTCCTAGACTGAGTTATGGCTTAGTGTATTACTTGCCTCCGCTGGGGAATGAGACGTTCATCCGCGAGCGCTAGTCCTAGTCCATCCGGAAGTAAATCCACATTCGGTTGTACTCTTACTTGTGGTTCCATTTTAACCTAATTTTGTCTAAGTGTTTACCTTGTTCTTTCATATTTTAGTCTTCATCAAAACTTAAGATTCTAACATTCTCCCCCTTTTTGATGATGACAAACTAAGTTATACAATTAAGTTCATATGAAAGAATTGAAAGTAATAATCAGATAAGGCACAAAGAACTGAAGACAAATATCATTGATGAGCAAAAGATTACAAGTAAGATATGTATAACAGCAGTTAAAATTTACAAGTAATCAAAACTGTGCAAGTTGAGCTATGCATGGAAAATATGAAGAAAAATTATCATAGTAAGCAAATTTACAAAGTGCATAATAACAAAACAAAGATGAAATGCTATGCTATGATAAATGCATGAGTGTATGGGGGTTAAGGCTTGCGCTTGTTATTTTTCCCTCTCTGATTCTTTTGATACTCTTCTTCCACTCTGGCCCATGCTTCGTCCATTTCCTGCTGATCAATCTGAGCAAGGATCTCTTGGAGTTCTCTAGCCTCTTTTTCCTTTCTAATCCTTTCTAGCTCCAAAGACTCCACAATTGCTCTTCTCAGATCATCGACCTCACTTAGCCCAGAAGAGGAAGAACCAAGTGATGTCTCGTTGATGGGGATGACACCATGAGGAAGATGAATGTTGGAGATCTTTACATTCCAGACCGGAAAGTCAGGGTCCTGGGCCAAGCTTGCCTTGCCTTTCCCTTTCGCTTTTTCTTTAGCCAAAGCGTTAGCCCTATCAGCATCCAGAACTGTGAATTGCTCGAAGGTGAGTTTGTTGTTTCCATTAAACCTCTCAAGTTCCTCAGGGGTGAGATCTTCCACCTCAAGCTTTACCACTACTTCTGGTGGGATATCATGCATCACTTTCTGAGCTTGTTCTCTGACGGAGGACTGAAACGCTGAAGCTTGATTCTCAGGCTCTTCCTCACTGTCTGCAGGCTCAGAGATGTCTGTCCCCTTTTTGACAGCACGCTTCACTCTTGTTTTGCTGAATTTAACCACTGGAGAAGCAGGAGTAGAAGTTGGCGCTGAAGGAGGAATAGGAACGACTCTCACTCTCACAGGTGGCTCAGACCTTGTGTACCCATATTTCAACATAATCTCCTCAAGTACAGTGAGTGCAGGCGCAGAGGGAGAAGGCTCAGCAGGTGGAGGCTCAGATGAAGGAACCTCAGGCTGTGAGATCTCATCAGGTTGCTCAAACAATACCACTGCCCATTTTGACCTTTGCTCGTCTGAACGCTGCTGTTGCATAAATCGGATGGCCTCCCCATGGATAAGACGTTCAGCACTACCCAATCTCTGATAATCCATGGCTCAGCGGAGGGCAGCAGCTATATCCTCATCTAGCCATAAAGAGGGTTGAGATAGGATTTCTCTCCCCCTTTTGGCATCATCAAGAAGGGCGAGGGCCAGGGAGGAAGGATTGGTTGAAGTGGATGGGGGAGGTTCAGGGCCAGGTGGTCTGGGTGGCGAGTTTTCAGGTGAGGATGGGGGTGAGGAAGAAGGTGAGGTTGCTGGTGAAGAAGTGGGGCTGGGTGAGGAAGGAGGGTTAGGAAAGAGGGCTTGGTTTCTTTGGAAGAAGGAGGGGTCGTTGAATAGGCCATCGAATGGGTAGGTAAAGGAGTAAGCGGCGGGTTGTTTAGCTTTCCACCGGATAGGGGAATGGTCTCTGAGGTAGAAGGTGTGAAGTGGGTGATCAGGAGAGGTAAATCCAAGGGATTGGGCTATGGTGGGACGAGTGTTAGGAGGTGGATTAGAGGGCCCTATGGTGTGTGGGGGTGGTGAATGATTTGGGGAGGTATTAGGTGAAGGTGTGTTGTGTGGAGATGGAGAGTTATGAGGTGAGGGGGAGTGTTGGGGTGAGTTCCGAGGGGAGTTGTGAGGTGATGGTTGTTGGTCATTTGTGGGGGAAGGTTGGGGTTGGTCATTCTGGGGAGCTGGTTGTTGTGGTTGTTGAGCGTTAGGCGGAGGGAGTGATAGTTGATTAGGTGGAGGAGGTGGAGGTGGGTTAGGAGGAGGAGGTGGTGGTAGGTTACCTTGTGGTGGAGGGATTTGAAGGTGATTGAGGATGAGGTCTAACTTGGCATCTACCCTCGCTAGCTGAGCCTCGACCCGACCGACTCGGTCCTCGAGCCTCAGGATTCTCTCCCCCTGCTGCTGGAAGCCAGTGTCACACTCATCACGAAGGGGAGCCACCAAAGAATCAGACAGTCGAAAAAGGATCTCCTCCTTTACGTCCTCAGCCAAAGCCTTTACTGCGGCTGTCACCTTCGGAACACGGCTGGGACCAGGATGAGAATCGACTTCTTGATCCCCTGCACCAGATACAGAGGGGCCCGTGGTATGTGAGGCACTTCTAGCCTGGGATCCTGAGCGAGTGACCTTTGTCTGCTTGATGTATTTTATCCCCATCTTGTCGATGTTAACTGCGCTGACAGGTGCGCACTTAACATTCTCTTCCTCCTCAGTGGATGTTGACTTGATCAAATTTTTCTTCAGGAGGAAGGCGATGGCCGTGGGGTAGGGAAGACTTCCAGACTTCTGATTTTCAACCCACCTATGCAGCTCTAGACTGATCAACTGCCCAGGGTTGATTGGCTGCTGGGAGAGGAATCTGGGGAACCAAGGGTTGTAAAGGAGAGTGAACTCGTTGAAGTTCCCCCCTTTATGTGTCATCATGCGGGAGTAGACATAGTATAGGAGTCGGTTGGAGTCAGACATCCCAGACACCTTCTTCCCCTTGGTGTCATAGACCTTTTCAAGTTCCTCCTTGTTGAGTTTCTCAGGGAATAGCCATTCATTCATTTCTCCCTCAGTGACCCTCATCAGGTGGTTGATGTCTCTCCAAGTGAAGCTAAATGTTCTCCCTCTTACTGTGGCAGTGAAGGTGACTCTGCGAATCTGATTTTTCCCATTCACCTTCTTATACTTGGCCTTGGCAGTGAGGGACTGGCAGAACACCCGCAGGACGTTGATGTTGTATTCCTGGTTGATCCCCAGCCAGCACATGTACTTCTCCAGGTATGCCCTCAAGTGTGGAAACCCTAGATCATCTATTTTGTTCAAGTCGATGAACATTCCCGTGTTGAAGTAGGGTTTTGCATTCTCCATTTTCCCAGAAACATTCTCCAGAGGCCCATCCCTGTATACGAGTGGATCATCCTCCTCTACTCGCTGTCTCTTGGATGAGGGCTCTTCGCTAAACTGAACCCTCTTTTTGCCCTTTTTCTTGGACTGTTCATCATGATGTTGCTCAGAACGCCCAGACTGTTCTTGCTGTTATTGAGTCTGCCCAGATTTCCCAGAATGTTTATGCCGTTTCCCAGATTTTTCAGATTTAGAATGCCCAGATTTCGACTTGGATTTCTTGGAGGTGGTTGGGATCTCAATGTTTTGGTTGGATTCGTGTGAGCCGGCCATTTTGTGTAGGTTAGGGTTTTAAGTGGAATGTATGCAATGAAATGGCAGAAATGTAGATGAAGAAGATGAAGAAAATGAAGAACAATGTGATGAACTTGAAGAAGATGCGATGAATGAGTTCAGTGAGTTTTGTGGGTGTAATTTGTGAAAGAAGTGAGAAGAATGACTGACGCTCTCTATTTATATGCAATGTCACAACGGATGGAGAACTCATAATGACTCTTTATTGAAAACATGCGCTGGTTCATAGGGAAACGTAAACATTTAATTGGAACGGCGCACCTTTTAACACGTGTCGCTTCACTTTGTCAGAGGAGGCACAACTTCTCATGGAGGAAGATGAAACGTTTTTGTGAAGTGACGTGTCTTCTCCCAGGCACTGGCGCTCCCTTGTTGCTTTTGAGTCATCACCCAGCGCCAGCAAAAGGGCATCCGGAAGTGGTTTTGCTTCCAGTTGGGCTTAACTTAAGATTTAACATTGTGGGGGACCTGCGAGACTAAAGATTGGCACTTCGAAGCCTAAGTTAGCATAGTTGGCAGGTTTTAACAATTAAGCACAGATGTTCTCTGAAGATTAAACTTCATTTCGACATTCCCAAATTTTCCTTTATAAGAATAAATTGATCAACCCTCAGAGGTTGTTTGGTAGCTATGTCTGTAGTTGAGAGACCATTCTTGCACATGCTTCCGGAAGTGGATTCGCTTCCGGATGTGAAGGACTTGAGATCTAAGTATTGATAGTTCTTATGGCCTTTTTACTAGGGGACCTGCAAGTGCTAGCGGAAGCATATGCGCTTCCGGATGATCAGTGGAAAAACTTAAGATTTAACATTAGTGTACATGCTGAGGACTCTCCAAGTCACAAGCTATGTTAATCAATTCAATATCATAATCTTAAGAAAACGTGCTTGCTGGTTGGTTTGGTAAAACAGGAGTATTAAAGTGAAAACAGATTTTGGAAATTTAGTTCACAATTTCACATGGTTTCACTATCAAGTCATGAACTTTACTCATACTCTTTTGGATAAATACCAATGTGATAGTTCAGCAAGTATCGAATAGATTGCATATTTTCAGAGTTTCATAAACAAGTATAGTTCGATAAATATGCCTTAAGAATGTTCATGAGGGCATGTGAATTGTCAACACAATGAGGTTCTAAACACTTTAATGTCCATAATCAAGTTTCCAAAACACCCAAATTCTCAGCATATGATCACAAGAATAATTTTCAAATCTCAGCTCAAGTTCTTTCAAATATGCTTAATATGATCTCATTATTCTTAGGGTTTCAACAAGCTTTGAACTTAGTTCAGATTGTACTAGGCTTGTAATAGTGTGCCAGGATATAAGGCTTTCAGTGGGTAGAGATTCTTAATAGTTCTTTCCAGCCTAGTTATCTACACTCACTTAGGCTTCTATCCTATTGGCATTTGCCCTTGGATTAGATCTTGCAGAAGCTAATTCAAGGCATTTCCTAAGATTCCTAATGTATGTCTGACAAGAGAAACTATCCATTAAAATACACAACAGAATGAGTAATGGAAAGAAATGCTCATATAAGATTGGCGAGATTTCCTCAAGATTGAATTCAGAACAGCCATTTCTTCTCATCTTGATAAGGAGCATACTCGTTGATGTTCTCTCTTGTACATCCACATCGTTCAAGCTTTCATAATCTGTCAACATACTTAACAACAGGCTTGAACTGAGATCATTAGTAGATGGAGATTTAAGATGTGATTAAAAAATTATTGCTCGAGTTCACAGCCAGTCAGTTTATCACTAAGAAAATTCAGGAACAGTTTGTAAACATAAGATTCTAGTTGATGACTAATAAGAGTCCATATTATGATTGACAGTCAGGATATCTTATGATTCATCAGTAGCACAGGCTATCCTTGATTTGAAAGTTTGCATTTCAAAAATCTTTCAAAAAGTCAGTATGAATGCATAAACTATTTTCTTTTGTGAATGGTGCCTTTTCAAAAGGAAATGATTTGATATGCACAAATATTATAAATCCCAAAAAAAATGGATTTAAAATGATTTGACCATTTTCAAAAAAAAAATAAGATTATCACAGGTTAAAAGTCATATCAATATCACATTATTTGAAGATTGTTAAGCCAGTCATGTAGTTAGGCGCTACATGTTCTTCACATCCATTCCATAGAGTAATTTGACAATTATCCTTAGACATATGAATGTCAATTGCCGATGGAATGAGTAACATGCATTCATTACCCAGATAATCACATAAGTAGAGGAGAGGGTAAGAATGTCATCACCAAGGCTACATTCGCGTCAGCCAGTAGTTTGCTTGATTTTGACAGGTGATGCAAGGGTTCTTTCCATTTCAAGGTCAGCACCAAGACCCAAGTGCGAAGGGCAGCTCATCAAGATTTGTCTAATTGCTCAGATGAGGTACAGTCAAGTCTTGCCACTTCTTCGGATCTCCTTTCCTACAAAATACCAAGGAGTTCCCTTTGTTTTCCAGTATCCAGACTTGGATATGACTCGTCAGTTTGCATAATTCACATTCACCTTAGAGTTATTCACTATGAATATAGCATTGCGAATCAATCATGACTATATGCACAAGGATATATATATATGTGGTTTTGATCATGATAGTCAGACAGCATGTAGATTATGAACATTGTGAATTTCTTTAAACTATCTTCTCTTAGGAATATAATGTCCATATTTATGATGCTTGATGTAAAATCTCAATAATTCCATCTAACATTTGCATAGGAGATTTTACTATCGCATGCTTCTATCCTAAGTGATCCCTTGCTTACCCAAGGAGATCTTCTATACTCATCCTTGGCTCGAAGCACTGTCTTATGAGAGACAGAATTCATAGGCTTTCTCCATGTTGATCGAGAAATCCTCTCTCTCTTGCTCTTCTCAGGATAGTTGAGTGGAACTCTGTGATAGCTCATCCTTGAGACAGACCCTTTGTTCCTTGTGGTAGTGCACTGCTTCTTATGATTGGACCAGGTGGTTGCTGTAGTGGCATCACCACGAGTTCTTTTCTTTGGGGCAGGAGGAACTCTTGATCTTTCCTGCACAAGTAAGGCACTAGAAGGAGTTTTTGGTACCCATTTGTACTTGGGTCCTACATGGTTAGCACTTGACCTTACTTGTCCTTTAGGGATCCATACAAATTTATTTCTCACATGTAAACTTCTTCTAAGACTACATGTGTGAGAAATATGACCTGTTCTACCACAATAATGACAGATAATGGAATGATATTCAAAATGAGATTTCTGATCATTATTATGTTGGTCAGTTTTCCTTTTAAAGATTCTTTGTTCTTTTGAAACAACTTTTGAAGTCTCAGGGCCTTTTGAAAACCAATCTTTTTCCTTCAACAGGGATTCATAATTAGAACAATTTTCAGTACATGTTGAAGCTTCTGCTCTCCATAGCTGATTTCCTATGGGTAGCACTAGTTGTTTTTCTATGGAGGAAACTTTGGAACCCTTGGATGTAGAAGAGATAATGAGTTCCTCTAGTTTCCTATTCTTTTCCCTAAATCCTAGAACTTATTTTGCAAGTTTACAGAATTCAATATGTAACTCATTGTACATGTCTTGCAATTCAGAAGGTTCAAGTTCAGATACCTCATTTTCTTCAGTTTCTGAATCTTCTAGGTAGAGATCAACACTCTCTTCACTTCCGCTGGTCTTCTCAATATCAACTTCCTGTAGCTCACCATCAGTTGATCCACAAGGGGCACAAATGGAGCTTTCAACAGCTTTACTGCCAGGGGAATGATTAGAGGTATACATAGCATCAAGATTGTTTCAAATATCTCTAGTATTAGAGCAATGTTTAATTTTCTGGAAATCACTGTCAGTTAAGCTTTTGTACAAAATTTGCATTGCTCTAATGTTCAAGTAAAATAAATTTTTCTCCTCTTCAGTCCAGTTTACTTTTGGTTTGAAATCAGAATCATTTACAAAGACATCCCACATTTTGAAATTCGAGGATAGCACAAAACTTTTCATCCTTGCCTTCCATAAGTAAAAATTAGTATTTTCTAACAAGGGTGGGATAGTATGATCAAAACCTTCAAAACACATTTTATATCCCAAGTCAGCCTAGGTCTTTACACTTGAGATCGTTGGATCCTTTAAACAAGTGACCTTGCTCTGATACCAAATGAAATGCGTGGTTGTCACCCAAGAGGGGGGGGTGAATTGGGTGGCAGAATAAAAATTAAAATTCTCTTTTGAAAAACTGACTACTTGTGCTTGATGAGAGTGACGATGTATTACCCCAAGCACAAGTAAGTATCTAGTGGTGTGGTGCTTGATGAATAGATTAAACAAACAGAATAAGCACACACAAATTTATCCTGGTTCGGTCACTTCCAGACCTACATCCAGTCCCCAGGCTCCACCTGAGATTTTCAATCCACTAATCTTCTTGTTTGAACCAGGCACAAGAAAGCCTTTACACTTTAGGTTTTACGAGCACGGGTTCACCTAACAACCCACAGGTTTTACAACGGGATCACCAGCTAACCTTTACAACCACAGGTTTTACAACGGGATCACCTGCAACCTTTCAACCACAAGTTTTGCGGGCTAACTTGCAACCTATGGAGATTTAGAAAAACCTCTAAATGCTCCCCCTCACTTTTGTAAGATAAACAATACTGTTCTTCAAGCACAAGCTTTAGAACAGCCTCTATCAATTAGAGGATTTGACAATATGTTCACTCTATGAACTGATTGTGATAAACACTTAAGTACAAAATGATTCTCTCTAAGAATAGATGATGATACTCACTTAAGTACAAATGAATTACTCTCTAAGAATGTTACAAATCTAAGATCAGAGAGTAGAAGATGAGAGGAATATAGAAATACAATATCTCAGACAATAGGCTCTGTTCTTCCAACCTCTCTTCTGAATGTAGATATTCCTTTTATACTCGGCCTCAACATTCAGGCTTGGGCAACAGATAGAATATGTCCGTTTAAATATGGCTGTTAATCCCATGTTACCGTTGAGAGGTACATCTTCATTAATGCTTAGCAGGGTTGACTTGCTTTATCTCTGAAAAGCAACTCTGACAACTCTGCTCTGACAAAAGCATTCTGACCTCTGAGTATGTGACGTTGACTCTTGTACTCTTGCTGACGGATGATCATCGTTCATCCGGAAGCGGCAATCTTGCTCTGCAAGTGTTAGTCTCTGAATCCCAGTGCCAAGAGTATCCCAGTGCCAAGAGTATTTGCATCCGGAAGCTCATTTGCATCCGGAAGTAAAACTAAGTTCTGCACATACTTGTTAGTCCAACAGAGTAGTATATATAATCAAGTGCAGTAAGAACTATACATGCTGTGGGAAACTTGCTTGCTATGGGAAGCAATCTTACTTAGGCTATGTTCTGACTTAGTATATTGTCTACTCATGCTATGGGATGTGTACTATAACAGCACATAATCTCATGCAGTGGGAGTTCAATTGTCTAAGGAAGTTCTCTTACTTCCGGAAGCAATTCCACATCCGGAAGCACTCCTACTGGACGTTGAGTTATGGCTTAGTGTTATACTCACTGACGCTCAGTGTTACCTAACCCAACAGGCAGCGCTAGTCATTAACCATCCGAAAGCAAATCCACATCCGGTTGCATCCTAACTTAGTCTCAAGGATTTTATACACTTAATGTTCCTAGACGGAGTTATGACTTAGTGTATTACTTGCTTCCGCTGGGGAATGAGACGTTCATCCGCGAGCGCTAGTCCTAGTCCATCCAGAAGTAAATCCACATCCGGTTGTACTCTTACTTGTGGTTCCATTTTAACCTAATTTTGTCTAAGTGTTTACCTTGTTCTTTCATATTTTAGTCTTCATCAAAACTTAAGATTCTAACAATATTTTGGTTTAATAAGGGTCAAATCTAGCACTCTACTTGATATATTTGATATATCTAGGTTTAATAAGGTTTAAAAATATTTGATATATTTTTAGATTATACATTAGTTCATAGGTACAATAAACTAGTCTAAGGGAAAAAATTAGGTAAATCAATTTATAATTAACTTATTTTGCTTTTTTATGGGATTTTCTAAAATAGTCAACTAGGTCTTATATTTAGGACCGGAGGGAGTATAATCGATTTACAGTTTTTTTCATTTTCAACAAAGTATTTTTTTTAATGACCGTCCGGTTTAATTCAGACTGGAGGGGTAGGATTGTTGCACACATAAGTAAGGTTGTCTCCTCTCCCAATAAGAGTGCTTCTCAGGATTTGAACACACGTTTTTATCCTTGCAGGGGTTGTAGTCCATTCACCATCTCAACCAACACATAGGTAAAAGTATTTTAAAACATAGGAAATGCATTTTGAATAAGTTTGAAGAACAAAGTTTTAATTTCAACATGGTTATATTTAGGTTTAATAAGGGTCAAATCTAGCACTCTACTATTGACAAAATTAAAGTTCACCAAATATAAACAAGAATTTTGGGTCCCAAATGAAGCACACATCTATTACAAAATGGGTCAAATCTAGCATTTCCGTCAATTCTGACGAGTTTGACCGTTAAGTTTGACCTGAGTAGGCCACATCACCCAGTTAAGCCACATCACACAATTAGGTCACCTCACCTGCCATGTCACCTCCACATCATCACCACATATATGAAAGATTTCAGGTTTAAATCTAGCACTCAAGTATTAGTAAGGTTCAAATCTAGCACTCAAGTATTAGTAATGTTTACTCAAGTATTTTTATTAGTTTGACTTTTAATTGTAACCTGATTAGGTCATGGCACTTGTCACATCACCCAATTAGGCCACACTACAAAAGGCACGAGTATTAGACGCGCTCACTTTCTGGCGGTTTCAGGAAAAACGCGGCTAGAATATCACATTCCGACGATTCAATGTATGTTGTGCAAGGAAAAAACGCGCTCACATTCCGGAATGTGATATTTTAGCTGTGTTTTTCCTAAAACCGCTGGAATGTGAATGCGGTTAATACCCGTACCTTTTATAGTATGACCTAATAGGGCGATGTGGCAAGTGTCATGACTTAATCAGGTCAAAATTAAAAATCAAACTCATAAAAATACTTGAGTGAACATTACTAATACTTGAGTGCTAGATTTGAGTCTTACTAATACTTGAGTGCTATATTTGAACCTTAAATCTTTTCATATATGTGGTGATGATGTGGTGGTGACGTGGCAGGTGACGTGGCCTAATTGAGTGACATTGCAAGTGACATGGCTTAATTGGGTTACATGCTGTCAGGTGACGTGGCCTAGTCAGGTAAAAGTTAACGGTCAATCCCGTTAGAATTGACAGAAATGTTAAATTTGACCCATTTTATAATAGATGTGCTATATTGTAGACCCAAAATTCTTGTTTATGTTAGGTGAACTTTTGTCAATAATAGAGTGCTAGAATTGACAAAAACAATTTTTTCTTGGGTGAATAGTCTATGCTTTCACTATCAAGCCCACACCCTTATAATCGAAAGCTGCTTTCACATTTGCAACTCTAAACCCCACTCTTTCAAGAAGTTAAGAGAGAATAAATTACTCTGAAGACCTTGCAAACCTCCAATTAAATACAAGTTCTTCTTGCTTCAACTCTTTTTTTTTTTAATTTCTTATTCATTCGGCTACTTGCATCAACAGGATACTGTCTTCTATATCATTTATTCTTTGTTCTTTTTATATCTGATTCTGTTTTTGGTGACATTGAAATTGGCTTAAGGATTTTGCACTTTAGAAATGAATAGGGCAACATTTCCGCTCCTTCTTTTTCGTTTAACGAGCTCATTTTATGTTCTAATGCGTACTCGATATTATATATGAAAAGTTATTAAATATCCATTTTGAAATTATTTATCCATTGCTTGTAACTCTTCTTCTCTATTTTTTTTTCATTTTTTGTTCCCCGGATGCTGTTTTGTTGAATTAATCTCTTATTGTTTTCTTATATATATGGAGATTTTGGATTTTCAGCAAGTTTGGATTCCTAGGGATGTGTTCTTCTCTGTTGAGATGAACTGAATGGAGTTGCAGTGTATAAAAGCATCATATTTGTGTTCACTCATTCACTTAACTAGCTTATATTTATATTAGGCTCTTGAAATTTCAAGATTGTCATGTCATTTGTGTTCAATGAACTTCGGAACTAGGTTTGTTGATTTGAAGTCATGTATGGCTGAAATATTGGAATTTGGATTTTGTTTTTATGGAATAATGGTAATCTCATGAGGAATATTTGCTTGTTTATGATTCAGCACGATTTTCCCCCAATTCAGGTTGGGTTGAGAAATCACAGCCCAAATCTCAGGCTGGTAGCGGGACAGCCCACTTCTACTTAGATTCGGGTTTAGCAAACCTGTTTAAATTAGGCTGGCCTGAAATCCCAACTCTACTCCAATGTCCCTGACAGATTGAATCTTTGATCTCGCTCTTGTTTCAACCTGACCAAGCATATCTTTTGTGACTTCTATCCTTACGATTAACCTTGATATATCTAAACCTTGAGATCTTTATCTTTTTACTTGATTATATTTGTGAGCATCTAAACTTGATATCCCAACATCATTATTACATGTTTTGGTTATATATATTCGTTAAAATAATGATATCGAACAATCGATAATTCTTATAATTATCAGTTCAATAAATAACAATGGTTCTAATGTATTTGACCAAGAAAAACAACGATTATAACCATTATTGTTGTCAAACTCACGAGTTAACACCGATTTTACCGTTTTTACGACACTGCCAAACAAATCATGTCATGAGTCACTTAATTTTTCAGTGGTTGAAAACACAGAAAAACTCACGTGTTTATATTATGAGTTCTCCGTTTTTATGTACCTTACCAAAAATTGTGTTAAATTGCTACTAAGCTCATTTTTATTATTTTTAATTGAACAAATTCAAAGAACTTATATATAAATTTCATATTAACTACTATATTATTGAGATTGATATAATATGAACATTAATATATTTAAATATTTTGTCTAGATTTAAAATACATTCAAGTCAAATTATTTTTATTTTAGTATTTTTATTTAATTATATACAAGAAACATGTGTTTTTTATTAAACATAAACTCTTATGAGTTTACGGTTCGAGCATTCGATCCGAGTTGACCTTCTTTTCACAAGTTTACTTAAATTCAGGAGTTTGACAACTTTGTTTGTAACATATTAACATCTATGAACAATTTGATCAAAATAGGAAAAGGTATATTGATGACTAATAAGGTAATATGTTCATTATTTATGAAAATGTACATATATGATACATAAAGTTATATCTCTAATATCTATGAATGGAAACCAACCACAAAAATGGTAACGGGTTTTAATGCACATACATATATTATAATAAATAGAGGATCAAAGAGAGCTCTTAACACCAAAATATATGCTTGTTGGTCCATCTAGGAATTAAATCTTACGAGAGAAAAAAGAATGAAGAGGTTTTGTACTGCAATGATGATAATGCTGCTGGCCACTCTCACATGGGGTAAGTAGTAAACTTCATTTATACTAAAATTTTAGCAATGAACTTGGTTAATAATTCATGCGATTATTTCATTTCTGTATGATAATATGATGCTAAAATCAAAGGTACCATTCAACCGGTGGCTTCAAACCAATGCAAAGACTATGTGTTAGAAATAATGAAAATAAGTAATATTTCCTATTGTGTATTATGTAGACTATTTGTATATTTTAGTCATTATTGTGAATTATATTATTAGGAAATATTTAGAGTAGAAGAATATCATGTTTTTATTAGGGAATCATGTTAGGTAAACTTGTAGAAGAAGTTTAGTCTGATCCCTAGGTTAAAGATGTTTAGGTTTAGTCTGATCCCTAAGCAACTAGGTTGCCTTTGTAGTTAAAAACCCTAAAAGGGTTCCTCTCTTCTTTCATCTTATTTGTTTCTCCCAAAAATAGTCACAAAACCCAGTCAAGTTTGACAAAAAAAAAAACCACCAGGCAGCCTTCATCTCTGAACGGATTAGCCTTTGCACCAGATTTAGCCTCTGTTCGACCTCGTAACATCTAAGTTCGATGTCGCTGTGTGTGTTGTTCGTGGTTGCTGTTCGCCGTGGGTACTGTTCATGGTTACTGTTTGAGTTGTCTTTTGTTTTTTTCCGTTTATGTGTTCGTGTTTCTCTGTTTAATTGAGTATTGTTTGTTCTTTTCTCTATTTTTAGTTTCTATTATAAAAAAAAAAAAGAGAGTAAAAAAAAAGGCAAAAAAAGGAAAAAGAGAAAAAAGTGTCTTTTATTTTTAGTTAAAAAGGGGAGAGTTAAAAAGAGGGAGGGAGAGAAATTATTATGGGGTTGGTATTCCAGTTATTGATGACAGTGTTGTCATTGTCAGGAATGAGCAATTAGCTCAATGTGTTGAGGACATGTCTAAGAAAAGACCTCTACCTCATTTGTTCAAAAGAGTACAAGCCAAATCGGCCTCTGAGACTCAATATGTTGTCCGGCAGACTGACCTCTGAGACTAAAAAAAGTACATGTCAGGCAGACCGGTATTTAAGACCTGAAGGATCGACCCAAATAGGAGTATGGTCCAGGCAGACCTGAAGGATCGACCCAGCAAGTAGTATGGCCCAGGCAGACCTGAAGGACTGACTCGGAAGATGGAGTACGACCCAGGCATTGTTGAAAAGCATAGTACAATGGGATGGTCATTCCCACGTACATGTGCATGTTGTGATAGGATGTTATGTTCCCACACATAAGTTGTTAGTGGGGTGGACCCACATGATTCTGTTGTTTATGTCTCTCCATTGGTTGTGTTTGTTGTTCCTTCTCTGTGAGGGAAGTCTCACCATTGGAGGCGTAATTGATCCATTGACAAGGATTGAAGATTCTGAAGATTTATTGGCAAGTTGGTCCATAGTCGAACTTGAGGGGGAGTGTTAGAAATAATGAAAATAAGTAATATTTCCTATTGTGTATTATGTAGACTATTTGTATATCTTAGTCATTATTGTGAATTATATTATTAGGAAATATTTAGAGTAGAAGAATATTATGTTTTTATTAGGGAATCATGTTAGGTAAACTTGTAGAAGAAATTTACTATTTTTTAGGAAACTTTTGTATTATAAATATGTACTTATATCAATGAAATAATTATCAGACTTTTACCCATTCTCCTTTGTTTCCACACTATGTGAAGAGTGGACCATGCAATCTTGATGATTGCACTGATATGTGTCAAAGAGAATTTGGACAAGAAGGCCATGGAGAATGTGAAGGGGAGTCCCCAGCTCAAATATGTTATTGTCTTCATCCTTGTTGAGTTTTCGTGTCAGACTATCGTGTGGCCTCTTTTTTATTTAGTTATTTCTACTTTAAAATAAACACAGACACAAATATTAAAGCTATGTATAATTTCTAATTGTGTTTGAAGTATATCAAACCATTGGCAATGTCTCTCTGTTCACCTCTTTTCAAATCAATTAATATTGAGAACACCAACTATGTATTTCTGGAAAACATTTTGTTTTGATATTGAGAAAAAAGTTAAAACAGAGGACGAGGTCAATGGAAAGGTTACTCGGCTAGAAAGGAGAAGGAAATTAAGGGAATTGAATTTGAGGATGAAAGGCTGCCAACACATTTGAGCTAGGAATTCGCTATTGCTAGTGGTGGGTTATCATCTTGTATCATCCCTGTTCATCATGTTGGGATAGGGTCATAGGGCAACGTCAAAATTAGAGAAATGCTACAAGGCGTTAAGAAATTAAAAAAAAAAACTAAGATTGGGACTCAATGAAACTACATTCTCCATCAACATTAGACATCCTGCCTGGTTTTGGGACAAGTTTCCCCACCATTGATTAACTAGGTGGAACATCCTTCAATCCGTAAGAGTGGTTTGAATAAGTTCATGAAATGGGCTTATTCAAATTGGCCTAAAATACTATTGCATTTACTTATTGCAATTGGTTGCACAGTACCTTTTGCATCATTAAAACAAATCTCCTTCATAATGTTTTAAACCTTTTGCCCGGTAAAAATTCTTCTTAATTATTGAAAAAATTCACTTACATAATGTTTTTGCTAAGACCGAGTAAGTCAAATTCAAAATTTCGCAAACATAATTAGAGGTATCCCAAAAATGTTTATGAATTATTTAGGCATATTTAAATTTAAGATATCATGCATGATTAATGCAACTTTCACTAAGACCCTCCCTTAGTATCGCATTAATATTATTCTTTCTCTTTCTATGGACAAATGTATTCTTTCTATCATCAACCTATATATTTAAAACTACTCCACCACCTTTTTGTTTTGCGACTCATTTCACTGTTCATTGTGGGATTTCATCCTCTGCGACGCTCCATTCCCTCCACAAATACACACTTGCAAGCTGTTTTTTGTCTTATTATTTGACCAAGCTGTTTTTTGTCTTATTATTTGACCTTGTCGGGCCCAGTTCGGTCCACTCATTCACCAATGCCATTTCCCCGCCCAAATGAATAATTGGCTGAAACTTAAATGGGTCATCTCTTATATATATACACACACAGGCTTCACATTGAGACCATTAGCCACCCACCGAAAAACGTATGGAGGGCTTAGTCCGGAGGGCGATACATTTCTCCATTTCATGATTCATAAAACACGTTAGTAATTTGCGTTATTACACAGGAAATTTTTTGAATGTAGGTTTTTTGTTGTTTATACTTTGCTTTGTGAATCCTTGGTATTTGTCTCTTCTAAAATTTTTTGTGCTTTTGCTATTAACTCCTTTTTTTGCGTTTTTTGCATCTGCAGTCACGTCCGTCTGGAGGATAGCATGTATGTAATTTTTGTTCGATGCATGCCTCGGTTGCTGCGTTGATATTAGGTGCTTCATGGTATAGGTATGGTCGATACATTCTGTCCACTACGTACTTTATGAACTAATGATCATGCCTAACTTTCATTATATGCGGTTTTGTGTTGATCGTTTCATATTTGTTGTGATAGTTTACTGAAAATGTCATCTTCGTGTAGGACAAAGTGGTAGGTGTCGGGGGAAAAGTCTGTGTGTTTGTTGGATGATATCATTTATTGAGTAGCAAAACATTTTTTTGAGTTTCTCAGCGTATAATATGTTGAACAAATGATTTACTTAATGTTTTTTTGAAAATGTCATGATTTGTTGGCAAATCAGGGAGCAAATTAACTTAAATGAGCTCATGAACTTAGCGGAAGACATTTGTGATTTGTCATGGCATCTCGTGAATGTCATTCCGCAGCCGTTGGCCCATTATTGTGATTTGTGTGTCCTTTTTCCAGTCCCTATTACAATCTCATGTATTAATATTATAGCCCCATGTATTCAGCTCTCCGCCAGCTTGTATGTCTCATCTGTTACTTGCAAAGCCAATGAAAATGCCTAATCATTTCTCAATATCTGAGTTCAGTTACTGGTATATATCACTTAATGCCCCTAAACATTTTGCCCATTGTATTTCTGTTTTCCATCCCGTCTTAATCTTATAGGCCCATATTTTAAGCTTTGCACCAATTGTTTTTTGTCACCACATATCTGCGAAGCTAATGACCACGAGTAATCATTTCTCACTTTCAGCTCACTCTAGACTACCCATGTCATGTAGTTATAATGTTGTACTTATGTATCCTGTAAAGTTATGTTATTTAGTTTTGCCATTACAACGTGCTTCTCTATTTACTACACACGTGAACTTACATGTATATTCCTATTCCATTTCTGATTTCATAAATAAAGTTGATTCTTTGATATATATATAGTTATGGTGACTCATGGTGTTTATTTGAAACTGCAGTTAGATGTTGAAGCTCTTCTTTCCTACGGGCCGTGATCTAAAGTTTTGCGTCATAAACGTGGTTTGCTCTTGACAAATTTTATCTGCCACCGGAAGGTTAGTTTCAAAGGGTTTACATCGTGGAAGCAATGTGCAGGCTGATTAAAGTATGCATGTCAAGTCAACTTATATCATTTCTCTCTACTTCTTATCACTGTTTCATCAATGGAAGTCTTGTTCATCATCATCGTCTCCATCTCTCTCTGCCTTCTCATCAAAGCATTCTTCAACCTTCTCTTCCCCTCTCCCTCTCATCCTCTCCCTCCTGGTCCTCCCCATATCCCCATCATCACTTACCTTTCTTCTCTAGTCAACCGCCTTCTTGAGGTCGTGCCACCTCGAAAATCTACATCATGTGAAAAGTAAAGATTGAAATAAATTCATCATTAAATTGTACGTAATACAAAAAATAAATATAACAAAAAATAAATATAATAAAAAATATTAATAATATTAAAATTACTCACTTTTCACTATAACATCGGAGCCGGGTGCTCCTCTAGACTGTCTGCCCCGAGTAAATGTGGTTTGAGCAGGGGGCACCCTACTGCTTCTCTCCTCGCCATTATCATCCTCCTCATCATCCTCATTGTTCTTCTCCTCATTATTTTCAATGTTCTCCCTATCATCAGCATCATTTCTACTCCCATGTCCCTCCATATACTCATCATATTCTTCTTCATTATCATGCCCCGCCATATTCCTTTCAGCATCAACAAACACAGAATCTATTGGAACATCATCATTTGTGCGGTCGATCGTGGGTGTAAATATTCCTGGAACAACAGGCACCTCGTAATTAAACTCGCTATCCTCACTACTACTGCTAGACATGCTATATATAGTGGAAGAAACACTCAGAGGAAAGAAAACACGCTGGAAAGAAGAGAAATTCACCCTGAAAACACGCTGAAAAGGTCGCTCTATTTATAAACACCTGAAAGCCATATCAGCGGTTTTAACCGCTGATATGCACATTTATGCCATTTATGGCCTTTTAAGTTTCGAGGCAGGCTGGGGACACAACGGTCTGATTCTAACGGTCACATGCATATCCGCGGTTGCAACCTGCAATCCAGCGCGTGGGAACCGCGGATGTGTCATTTATTTTAATATTAAAATAATGCCATGGTCAGATGCATTTACTGCTCTGACAGGTCCCAGCACATCAGCGGTTTGAACCGCGGAGTTGAAACGTGCATTTACTTTTTGTTTTTAAAAACAATTATTTAGCTTTTTTTTCTGAAAATAATGAAGTCACACGTGCACTTCAGCGGTTAAAACCGCGCATATGCCCTGTTTTGTCTGAAAAAAAAAAAAGTTGTTGACCGCCATTTTCATTTCAGCGGCCAACCAAGGAACCGCGGAGATGAGAGCCCACTTCAACGGTTTTTGCCCAACCGCTGAAGTGCAAGCGTACACAGTACCCTTTTTTTAGTAGTGTTGAACCCATTCTTCACAATCTTCATGCCAAATATGGTCCCATCATCACTCTCTCCTCTGGCTCACGACCTCAAATATTCATAGCTCATCCATCTCTTGCCCACCAAGCCTTAGTTCAAAACGGTGCCATTTTCTCTTCCCGCCCAACGGCTCTCACCACAGGTAAGATCATCACTAGTAATCAGCATACCATAAACTCTGCTTTCTATGGTCCCACGTGGCGCCTCCTCCGCCGCAATCTCACTTCCGAGATGCTTCATCCGAATAAAATCAAGTCCTTTTCGGGGATCAGAAAGTGGGTTTTAGATGTTTTACTTAATCTCCTCAAGTCTGACTCAGAATCAAGAGATTCCATTAAGGTCGTTGACCATCTTCAATATGCTATGTTCTGTTTGTTGGTGTCCATGTGTTTTGGTGAAGGGTTAGATGAAAAGCAAATTAAGGATATTGAATATGTTCAGCGTCGAATGTTGGTGAACACAAGTAGATTCAATGTTCTAAATTTCTGGCCGAGGGTCACTCGAGTATTGTTTCACAAACGTTGGGAAGAGTTCCTTATATTTAGGAATGAACGGGTTGATGTGTTGACTTCACTGATAGAATCGAGAAAGAAAAGTAAGGAAGAGAGGTTGAAGGGAGACATGAATCATCATAGGCAAAATGATGAAGTTATGGTGCCATATTGGGATACTTTGCTTGATTTGGAGTTCCCTGAGGAGAAAAGAAAGCTTCATGAATCTGAAATTGTTTCCTTGTGTTCTGAGTTTTTGATTGCTGGGGTCGATACAACTGCTTCTGCATTGCAATGGATTTTGGCAAATTTGGTGAAGAATTCACACATCCAACAAAAGGTTGTGGAGGAAATAAGAGAAGTGATGGGTGAGAGAGAGTACAAGGAAGTGAAAGAGGAAGATTTGAATAGGTTGCCATATCTCAAGGCTGTGATTCTTGAGGGATTGAGGCTTCATCCACCTTTACATTTTCTACTGCCACATGCTGTTACAGAGGATGTGGTTTTTAGTGATTACTTGATACCAAAAAATGGAATAATAAATTTTATGGTTGCAGATATAGGGAGGGATCCAAAGGTGTGGGAAGATCCAATGGAGTTCAAGCCTGAAAGGTTCTTAAACGGTGAGAAGAATGGAGGAGAAGCATTTGACATCACACGAAGCAAAGAGATAAAGATGATGCCATTTGGAGTCGGAAGAAGAATGTGTCCTGGTTATAATCTGGCAATGCTACACTTGGAATACTTTGTGGCCAATCTGATTTGGAATTTTGAGTGGAAGGCTTCAAGTTTAAGTGGTGATGTGGATTTGTCAGAGAAAGAGGAATTCACTACGGTTATGAAATATCCATTGCGTGTCTATTTGTCTCCTAGGCTTTAGATCAGATCCATAGGTGGAATATCAATTAAATGTTGCTCTATTCTCTTGTTCTGATCATATCTTTCTTGTATCATGTGATCAAGTTATTGTAAAGCTTCCAAAGATTTGGTTCTCGAGTCATGTTCTGTTGTTCTGTAGCTAATAAAATTTCAAATTCGTATGTCTTTACTTTTTTAGCAGTTTTCGTATATAGCCTAGTTAACATTGACGATTGATAACTTCATAGTTCATTAGTTCTTATTTATTAATTACAAGTTTTCATTGTTTCTAGTAAAAAGGGTTATAATAATCAAAGTTATCAAATGGGGATATAAATAGTGAATTGAAAATCAATTTTGGAATTGTGAATTGAATTGTATCTAAAGCATATGATTAATGGTCAAATATCAACCTATATATTTAAAACTACTCCACCAAGTTTTTTTTTGGTGACTCATTTCACTGTTCATTGTGGGATTTCATCCTCTGCCACGCTCCATTCCCTCCACAAATACACACCTTGCAAGCTGTTTTTTGTCTTATTATTTGACCAAGCTGTTTTTTGTCTTATTATTTGACCTTGTCGGGCCCAGTTCGGTCCACTCATTCACCAATGCCATTTCCCCGCCCAAATGAATAATTGGCTGAAACTTAAATGGGTCATCTCTTATATATACACACACACAGGCTTCACATTGAGACCATTAGCCACCCACCGGAAAAACGTATGGAGGGCTTAGTACGGAGGGCGATACATTTCTCCATTTCATCATTCATAAAACACGTTAGTAATTTGCGTTATTACACGGGAAATTTTTTGAATGTATTTTTTTTGTTGTTTATACTTTGCTTTGTGAATCCTTGGTTTTGTCTCTTCTAAAATTTGTTGTGCTTCTGCTATTAACTCCATTTTTTGCGTTTTTTGCATCTGCAGTCACGTCCGTCTGGAGGATAACATGTATGTAATTTTTGTTCGATGCATGCCTTGGTTGCTGCGTTGATATTAGGTGCTTCATGGTATAGGTATGGTCGATACATTCTGTCCACTACGTACTTTTTGAACTAATGATCATGCCTAACTTTCATTATATGCGGTTTTGTGTTGATCGTTTCGTATTTGTTGTGATAGTTTACTGAAAATGTCATCTTCGCGTGGGACAGAGTGGTAGGTGTCGAGAGAAAGTCTGTGTGTTTGTTGGATGATAGCATTTATTGAATAGCAAAACATTTTTTTGAGTTTCTCAGCATATAATATGTTGAACAAATGATTTACTTAATGTTATTTCATTGCAGGCATGTCATGATTTGTTGGCAAATCAGGGAGCAAATTAACTTAAATGAGATCATGAACTTAGCGGAAGACATTTGTGATTTGTCATGGCATCTCGTGAATGTCATTCCGCAGCCGCTGGCCCATTATTGTGATTTGTGTGTCCTTTTTCCAGTCCCTATTACAATCTCATGTATTAATATTATAGCCCCATGTATTCAACTCTCCGCCAGCTTGTATGTCTCATCTGTTACTTGCAAAGCCAATGAAAATGCCTAATCATTTCTCAATTTCTGAGTTCAGTTACTGGTATATATCACTTAATGCCCCTAAACATTTTGCCCATTGTATTTCTGTTTTTCATCCCGTCTTAATCTTATAGGCCCATATTTTAAGCTTTGCACCAGTTGTTTTTTGTCACCATATATCTGCGAAGCTAATGACCACGAGTAATCATTTCTCACTTTCAGCTCACTCTAGACTACCCATGTCATGTAGTTATAATGTTGTACTTATGTATCCTGTAAAGTTATGTTATTTAGTTTTGCCATTACAACGTGCTTCTCTATTTACTACACACGTGAACTTACATGTATATTCCTATTCCATTTCTGATTTCATAAATAAAGTTGATTCTTTGATATATATATATATATATATTATGGTGACTCATGGTATTTATTTGAAACTGCAGTTAGATGTTGAAGCTCTTCTTTCCTACGGGCCGTGATCTAAAGTTTTGCGTCATAAACGTGGTTCGCTCTAGACAAATTTTATCTGCCACCGGAAGGTTAGTTTCACAGGGTTTACATCGTGGAAGCAATGTGCAGGCTGATTAAATTTTGCATGTCAAGTCAACTTATATCGTTTTCAGCATACGCTACATGGAATGGTCGTGCATGGCGAACCTGAATGAATGATTTATTACTTTTAATTTCAGCACATTTTTTATTTTTAGTACTAATGATATCATTAGATTTTATAGCTATCTCCCGTGTATAATGTGTATGATTTTTAATGTTTTTGCAATGGCAATATGCTAGTGTAAACTTATATATAGATGATGAGTGAATTTTAATTCTTGGTGATTCGTTTATTGTGTGCCCAGGAAGTGAATGTAATTACTACCAATTAATTGAAACTAAAAATTAATGATTAATTAATAATACAGGGGGACCCTTTTAAACATAACTTTTAGTACACATTGTCAACTAACGCACAGAGTTTATATTGCACTAGGGAATAATAAGATTGCACAACGTATTACATTAAAAAAGCCGTGTAGTAGAAAAGAAGCGCGGTGATGTTGATCCCATAGTAAGCAAGTTTAATAGAATCTTCCGCCCGCGCCCAACACATTCAAAATGATCATTAATTACATACGATGTTTGTGCACGATAGATAAGCGGTTTTAAATCTATATTTGATTTACTCGGATTCATTGTGTGAATGGTCGCCTAATTTCTGTGTGATTCGGGTATCTTGAGCAATATTCATTGTATATTCTTCATCATCAAAATCTGGTTGCTGAAGGAAGAATGCGTTTACAGGGTTTCCACCATGCAAGCCATGTGGTGGCTCACGTTCAACATGCAATACAGCTCGGCTGATGGCTTCTTATTTAACATCGTGTCTTGGATGCACATTCATAATCGTGGACGTTTGCACAGGCCGCAAAAGCTTGCAACATTTAGTCAAGCATTTTTGTGCATGTTAATGCCTATATGTGATGTTTTTAATTCCCAGGTCTGTGGATTAAAGGATGACCGTATTTTTGTGTGACTTGGTGAACTTGAGTAATAAAACATGTATTTTGTTCAGCATAGCAAATGGCTAGGGGCGGAAGAGTGTGTTTGCAGGGTTTCTAACATGCAAGCGATGTTGTGGAGCATGGAAGCATGCATTACAAGTATGTTGATGACATCCTATTGATAATTGTGTTTTGGATACATTACAAGTCCGCACCTAATGTATTAGTTTATTAAGTGATGAGTATTGACAGCATTATTAATACTAACTCTTTCATTTTTTTAGTTTCTAATTTTTTTTACTCTTAATATTAATTTTTATATGTATTTTGATTTTGCTTTGTGATTTTTAAGATGTTGCTATTCCTGGTTGCTTCCGTGTGTGCCCAGCCCAATCCTATCATGGCTACTAATACATTAATATCAATATCAATATTAATAATTAATAATACTAAAAACAAAGTTTCCACAGCTATCAGTACAAGCTGATAAAAATCATACATGTTTTATATGGCATTAACATCTATAATGATTATACAACATCACATGATAAAGTGCTTGATAGTAGAGAAGACATACGATGACTTTGATCCCATGACAAGTAGGCCCCAGAAGTTTTCTATTTCCAGGACTTTGCAAATGCACCATATATACCTATTTCGTTATTTCTGATAATAATTCGGGGGATTTAACTATGGACCCTACCCCTTGAAAAAGGGGATTTATATGGCATACCGTATATTTTGTTTGCATGCGTCAATATGTATGTGTGTTCCCTTTCTTGCCCACCAGTGTTAACCTATATTGGGCCCACAATGATTCCAGCCAACATTATCATTTTTTTGTGTATGCCTTGGTCTGTTTATTATTCTGTTATATCCATGTAAATATGTTTCCAAACGTGTGCTACTTATACTTTCTTCAGCTTTTCTCTATGAATGGTCCATTAGACTTTCTTTCAGGCTTACCTGGCCTTGTCACTAATAAATCAGGAGGTCAGCTATATTTATTAAGAGGAAGAAGCCATGCGGGGTGGTACAACTCCACTATACTTTTTATTTTTTTATTGAGAAAAGTATACTTTTTATTTGATGGCCATACTGAATATTCTATTATATATATGTTCATGTTGGTCCACTCAACCTGTGGCACAACTCCTCTTTTGTCGAGACATATGTCCCTTTACATCTGAAATCTAATCCGTTCATAAAGTCAAGTTCCTTACGTAATGTATTTAAGTAATATAGTAGTTTTTTCCGTGAGAAAGTTGACCACCATTCAGTGTAAGTCTGCTAGTGTATGCATCTACCATGCCCAATGAAACCGACTGATCATTCCTTTCTGTGTCCAGCTGTTCTGAACGTACGGAAGATGACATTATCTGATGCGAGTAAGAAAATTGTATGGCCCATGCATCTTAGTGAACCCCGGCCCACAAAACTGATCATGGTAGAACTCAGTTCAATTATTGCATATGCAAGCTATCTCCATGAACCATGATTCATGGGTCATTGCGTGGGCCACACTATAATTGTAGTATGCTATATTGTACATAGCAATGTGTTGTAGACGCACATCCATCATCGTGGTCGTTTGCAAAGGCCGCAAAAGCTTGCAGCTTTCAGTCGAGCATTTTTGTACTTGTTAATGCCTATATAATGTTTTTAATTCCTAGATCCATGGATTAAGGGATCACCTTATTTTTGTGTGACATGGTTAACTTGAATAATATGACGTGTATTTTCTTTAGCATAGTAAAGTGGCTTAGCTTTGGGCGGAAGAGTGAGTTTGCAAGATTTCCACCATGCAAGTGATGTGGTGGCGCATGGAAGCATCCACTTTCATTCTCTAAGGAATAAAATAGTCAAACACGTGATTAGTCATTGAACAATGGGCAGCTTAAGTCTGACTCAGTTTCCCACTATGGACTGGATATGTCTTCGCCATCACCATCTTCTTCAGAACTTCCACTCCATTATCAGTCCAAATAAAACATGTCTAATTATCAAATTAACCATAGAGAAAACCCTCTAGACTATGCTCAAATTTGAATAATTAATAACTAAACCATGAATATTAATCCTTCCAATTCAAGTTTACTGAGTATTTTATCCCATGCAATAATTTAGAACATGGTTCTGGAGTCAAAGCAATAACACTAAAGATACAAATATAAAACTACTCCTTAAAATTTATTTCTAAAGATATATAATTAAACAATTATAAAACTAAAGATATTATTAAATAAGCGAACAAGATTCAATAAAAAAAGAATGAGATGATATAGCCAGCATGAAGATAACTACATAAAGACTTTATAACAAAATGACTGAACATTTTCTTTATAATTGAAAATTTAGGGATGCTCATGAGGGCAAGCGGGAACTCTTGCCAGAAAAATGTCCATCCTAACCTAAAAAAAAGATACCTAACGAAAATTTATCGCATTTGGGCTGAGCACTTGGTAGAGTATGATACCCTACCCATTTTAGTTCTGCGCAAAAAATATTTAAAATTGTGTGTATTATTTCTTCATGAAAGATTACGTATCATATAGTTGACGAGTCCTCAATTTCTTATTATATTTAATATATCTTTTAGTGTGGTTGGAGAGTAATTGATAAAAAATTGAAGGAATTTCTTTTGGATTTGATAGGCTATCAAATGTTTACATGATTTTGGGATTAAAGATAAACTATCTTGGTTTGAAATTTAAAAGAAAATTGACATGAGGTTAAAATAAAAAAACATTTCTAGAGGTGTTGTTGTTGTTGTTATATGATAACAACTCACTCCCTTTCGTTAGATTGTAAAGAGAATTAGTGTGCTTGTGCCCATAATGTGAAGCCCAAAGGAAACTAAAAGGTATTGGAGAAGGATGGCCTAAGTGCACTATTTTGGGAAGAGGAATGAGAGACCAAAATAGTAGAAAAAGAAAGGGGTGGTGAAGGAGTTGTGCGACATACATTTCAAATGTGGCCCAGAAAATGAACCTACTTCCTCTACTGTCTTGAGCAGCTGTTCAAGAGTGATAAGTGGCAGCACTGCAAAAAGACAGTTGTGACCATTTTCTTTAGTGTGTGCGAGCGAGATCTGAGGCAAGAATAGTATTACGATATTGTAATACATATTGTAATCTTATATAGAGTTATTTCAAGTAAAAAAAATTTAGCTTTAATTTACCACGTTATGTCCATTTTTAAAAAATGATCTCAATCTCAATCGTTAATTTAATGTTTTTATAATGTTGATTTTGATATTTATCAAAACATATGATAGTATTTGTTTCTAAAATGTCAAGACACAATAATAATAATAATGATTACACACACACATAATAATGATTTTATGATATTGAAATGTATTTAAAATTCATAATAATGATTATGATATTGAAATTATGTTAGTTGTGAGATTATGATATTGAAATGTATTTAAAATTCATAATAATAATGATCACACGAGCACATATTATGATTGTATTTAAAATTCATAAAAGTAATAATGATTACACACACATAATAATGTACTTTATCTATTAGGTTACATAGGAGGATATAGCTTGTACATGTACCTATTGGGCACTACAACAATAATACTCACACAACTGGCTAGAAAGGATTCATATTACTAATTTCTAAATTACTAAATCTATGAAAAACCACAGTAAAAGTACATTATTATGAATTATTTCACCAACAATATCTGCACAAGGCAAACTCATGATAACAAGTGTAGTTTATAATGGAGTATTTAGAAACGTTACTTGAAGAAAGTAACCAAATAGGCATGTCGTGCTTGCTTAGTATTTTTTTCCCTTTTCTTTTGCTAGCCGCGCGCATCGCGCGGGAGTGGAATGGCTAGTTGATTATTATAGATAACAAATCTCAAAAACAAGATGGGATGTTGGGCCGTTAGTGCAAAATAATTAAGACAAAAATTTCTGATCCCACTAGAATCATGGCCCAAATGCATGTCGATTGATTGCAAGAAAGACATAAACAAAAAAAATGGTTTTTTCGGACTGAAAAAAATGGGTTTAGAAAAATGAAAATGAAGATAGAATAATTTAAAAACAGAGACCAGTAAAAAGACTGAAAATCGAACTGATCAAATAAAAAAACCAAAATAAATTCTTTTGAATCAATCTTCTGTCTCTGCTTGGTCTTGCTCTCCGTTAGTCATGATTACAATAAAATATTGCGAGTTGAATAATTTGATACTTTCCTAGAAATTTATAAATATTAAATCTGAATTTCTCAAATTTTAATCACGCTGTAAAGCTGAATATTAGAGAAGAAATGGATAGGAAAACAAAAGGTTTCTCTCCTCCTAAAAGTAAAAATAAGGAGAATATTTGGTTTTGGGTAAAGGTACAATTTTGGGAACAAACTATTATGCCAGAAGCACTGAACGAAAAAGTGCTTTTGATCTCAATTTTGGGCAATGAGAATAAAATTGGTTGCGATTTTGGTAACGCCGATAGTTTGACCAACGTTGACTGCCTCCAACGCTGACGTGGGCACGTGGCGGGGGAAATGAATTAAGTTGGAAGAAAGTCAACATTGGGCAAACTAACGGCATTACTATAATTGCACCCAATTTTATTCTTCATACTCAGAATCGAGACCAAAAACACTTTTTTCTCTGATACTCTCAGTTAAAGCATCTACCACTAAGTTAAATATATAGGGAAAGTCTTTTGTTTCACCTCCCGGTGTTCTAACCTTAGTCAATAATTCATCATACGTATTTTGTATTGCTTTAATATATGCAACATTTACTTGTTTGTTTTTTTTGAACGAAAATTTACTCGTTTGTTTTACAATGCTCTCCAATGTATATCTCTTAATACATCTCTTCTTCTACTTGAATACTTTTCCATCATCTTCTTAGTAAATAAATTACCTCTATTGTGGATCTTCCTGGCATGAACCCAAACTCTTAGTAAATAAATTAGCCAATCATCAGACATTTTCTTAGATCATAAAACCTCGTTGAACAATTTAGTTAACCATCACACAACCTCTTCACGTAAACATTTTCAAAGTTCACTTAGGATACCATCTAGTCTTACAAATTTATCATTCTCTATTATCTGACAAGCTTCTTTAAACTTTGAAACTCTTATTCTACAATAAAATGATCTATTACGATCGCATTCACTATTCGTTAAATCCTCCAACTCACAACTGAATCTTTCACTTCCATCATTGAATAACTTATATAAATACTCTTATCTATTCTTAATATCTTCATCCATAACTAAAACATTACCAACTTCATTTTTTATTCATCTTACTTGGTCCAAATCTCTTGAGTCTCTCTCTTTATTTTTTGCAATCTTGTAGATCTTTTGTTCCCCGGTCTTTGTATCTAATTCCTTATTAAACCCTACATATGCTTTAGCACGAGTTTCACTTACTACATTCTTAGCATCCTTTTTAGCTGCTGGTTCAACTAACTTTTACACGTAATATGCCAATCAACCATAATCAACCATTCTTTAATGCTTTCACCGGGTCATAAAATAAAAGCAATTTTATATTTCTGGGATTTCAAATTTGCAAATAATTGGGAGTAAACTAGATTAAATATGGGGTTCAAAATTTTACAGTCCTTTCTTTTGTTTCCCTGTTCTTATTTTTAAGTGATTGTTGTTGTTATTTTTCCTCTAGAAGAATATTCAATACTTCTGTTACTTTTTGTTTGGATGTGTTTAGCAATAGTTGTCTGTGGGTTTTCTTTATAATCTTCAATATAACGGACGGTGGGTGTCATACTCCATAGGTTATTTTTTACGGTCGGTATAAAGCTATTCTGCAGACGCATGTACTGTTGAAGGTTCTTATGTATTGTTAGATATTAGTGAATGAATTGAAAAATTAAATTTAAAAGTAAGCATTGTTGGAGAAATATTGCTATAATTAGTAATGATATTTATTAGGTTAAAGTATACTTTTGGTCTCTTATGTTTGCATCAAGTTTCAATTTAGTCCTTTATGTTTGGAAAGTACACTTTTAGTCCTTTTTTTTTTGTTAACACTATTAGTTTAACTTAACGGAAAATGTTAAATTAACAATTTTAAATGATTATTAAATATTGAAAAAGTTCATATTAAAATATTTGAGTGTAAATATTCTTATATTTTCAAAATTTATCATTTTTGATCCAATTTCATCATAAAATAGGAAAAAACTTATGTCCAGTGACTTACATCAAGTTGATCCAGTTACCCAATTAAAACATGACATGTGGATATGTGGACACCTCAACATTTAAGTTAGAAAAACTCCTCGTCGTCTTCCGTCAGTTCAGTTTCTCCCTCTCACTTTCTGCAACAAATATTTGATCTCAAACCGTATTTCCCTTTAAGAGCAATCTCAGTGCCTAACTTGAGGGTCGGATCGGCGGCCAACGTACGTACGAAATGGAGGTGCTCACTGATTGATTTTTTTTATTGATTTTCTGGTGAGGTGTAACGGTCTCTAGAAAACTTCTAGTGAGTGGTAACTGTTATTTACGATTTTTATTAAAGGCCTTCGATTCTGGTGCATAGGTTCTATAAAGGGTATAATCTCAAACCTTCTATCACTACCTTGCTTTGCTTATTTTCCTTGTTTGATTTAGTGGAAGGAATTTTTTATTGTTTTGTTGACTTTGTGACTTCTTTTGACGCAGAGGCAATTTTTAGCAAAGTTCTCCTATTCTTTCTTATGATCACTTCAGTTTTAGAGCTTTTGCTTGTTTGTCATGTGTTAATCATTCATTCATGATCTTCGTCTTTAGTGCAGATCAAATATTTGTTACAGATCGAGCGGGAGAGGGAGAAACGGAACTGACAGAGTTATCCAAAAAAAAAAAAGAAACGGAACTGACGTAAGACCGGGGGGGGGGAGTTTTTCTGACTTTAGTGCTGAGGTGTACACTTATCCACATGTCATGTTTTAATTGGGTAACTGGATCAACTTGATGTAAGCCACTGGACATAAGTTTTTTCCAATAAAATAATCATTTAAAATTGTTAAGAGTTAGCATTTTCCGTTAAGTTAAACTAATGGTATTAACAAAAAATGACTAAAAGTGTTCATTCGAAACATAAAAGACTAAATTGAAACTTGAGGCAAACATAAGGGACCAAAAGTATTTTAGCCTATTCATTATTAAGCATATTATGACTCACAGTTGGTTGTTAATAAAGACTAATTGACATATTATGGGGTACTTTATATGACTCTTATGCTTGTAGATATTGCTCACAGTCTTTCTCATAGCTATATCAAATCTATCTAAACCTTAATTAACATCTATGCATTAATCTCTTACGGCATAATATATCAATTTGTCTTTTTAAGCTACCAACTTTGAATTCACAAAGTTTGCTTAATAATGAATATCATCGCTATGGCACTAACAAACTCTCAATCTCAACTAAAAAATTTCAAGACAAGCTTAAATTTAAGTTAATTTTTTCCTTAATTATACATCATCCGTTCTTAACTATCAGACATCTTGGAGAGGGGGAGCTCAATACAAAATATAAAGACATATTTCCATTTTTTCTTAAATTTCCATAAATCAATTCCTCTTGAAGCTCTTCAAAAATACATAAACATTAGACGACTAGGGAGAATAATGATATGTGTTTTTAGTAATATCATTTGATTTTAGTACGTTGACATTTTTAATCTCATCAAATTATTTAAGGGTGAAGGCCCAATATTGATACATAACTATTGCCCGAGATCAATAATAGTGCATAACTATTCGAAGGTTTACCAACCATACTCAACTTTTACACTGGATCAACAATGAGATTTTACTTAATATGACAATCAGATTAAACGTGAAAAATACAAAATACTCAAACTCCATAACCAACACACCATCCTTGGCCACCATCAAATTAGCAGTGAGAAAAAAATCAGCACGTCTATCACAACAAAAATGTCCACAAAAACACTAGATAAATTCAAATATCTCATGCATGCTTTACAACAACACCGTCAAATCTTTTTTTTTTTTTTTTTGCCATACAACCCCATCAAATCAAAACAAACTATCTTCAAATTTCGGATCAACCCCATGAACCAAACAAACTCTTAAAAAATGTACATTCAAAAAGCCAGAAACCAAATTAAAAAAATCAAACTTTAAGAAACATAAATCAAAACAAACTAACCCATACCTCAAATTGATGAGACGAATGTTTCAAACGCTTACACAGTGATACATGTTCTTCTTCGAGTGGATCCTCAATTTTTTCGGTGAAAGGGAGGAGAAAGCCGCGAGCGCTCGGATCCTCCATCTATAAATTTATATAAAAATCAAAATGAATGTGGTCAAATAAAAAATTAACATGACATTTATTTTTTGTAGGCTAAAAAATTTAAAATCTTAAATTAGGCGTGTAAATTCGTGAGTTTTTACTGTAATTTACGGATAGTATGAATTCAAGTGACTTATTATTACATGTTTTGGTGATATGTGTGTGTGTTAAAATGATGAAATCGAACAGTCAATAATGGTTATAAGTCAATAATGTTTATAATGTATTTGACCCAAAATAAAACAATGATTAATTTTTTTTATCAAAAAAAAACAATGGTTAATGAATTATGATGTCTATGAACAACTAGAAAATAGGAAAATGTATATTCATGACAAATAAGGTAGTGTGTTTAATATTTACGAAAATGTAGATTTATGACATATATGGTTATATCTCTAATATTGATGAATCGGCACCAACCACAAAAATGGTAACGGGTGTCAATGCACATGTGCATCTATTATAAACAAAGGATCAAAGAGAGCCCTAACACCAAACTCTACGCTTGTTGATCCATCTAGAAAATAATTTACCTTAGAGACAAAGACAAATTAAGAGATTTTGTGCTGTGCTGATGATAATGCTGCTGGCTACTCTCACCTGGGGTACTTAGTGAGCTAAATTTGTACTAAATTTTAGCAATGAACTTGGTTATTCATTTATGAGATTATTTCATTTTAAGTTGTTTTTAATTCTACATGATGCTGAAATGAAAGGAGCCATTCAACCGTTAGCTGCAGCCCAATGCAAAGCTATATTCAAAGAGGACCGAGTGATCCTGCTCAATGCAATGATGAATGCCATAGAGGATTTGGCCAAGATGGCCAAGGACAATGTGAAGGGACGTCTCCGGGTCAAATTTGTTTTTGTATTCATCCTTGTTGAATTTTCATGCGAGATTATAACGTGTCTTTTGTTTTATTTAGTTTTTTCTACCTTAAAATAAATATAGTCACAGTTATTACAGCTATCAATAAAGGGTGAAGGGGCAAAACTAGCCACCGTAAATTTCCAAATGGACAACTTTGGCACCCGTAAATTGGATGGTGCAAAACCGTACATTATAAATCAAAATGAGACAAATTTAGCCACGCCGTTAAGTTGAAGCTAACGGACGTTTGTGTTGGCGTGGGGCCCACCTTCATTAAATCAAAACGTCTGTTAGCTTCAACTTAACGGCGTGGCTAAATTTGTCTCATTTTGATTTATAATGTATAGTTTTGCACCATCCAATTTACGGGTGCCAAAGTTGTCCATTTGGAAATTTACGGTGGCTAGTTTTGCACCTTTACCCATCAATAAATTATAATTGTGTTTGAATTATATAAAACCTTTAGCAATATCTCTCTGTTCACCTCGTTTCAAATCCATAAATATTGTGTACACAAAGCGTGCATTTCTGGCAAACAAATTGAGATTGATAAAACAGTTGAAATAGAGGAGGGGTTCAATGAAAGGTTACACGGCTAAAAGGAGAAAAAAAGGGAATTGAACTTGATTATGAAAGACTGCCAACATATTTAAAGCTAGGAATTTGTGATTGCTTGTGGGTTGTCATCTTGTATCATCCCGGTTTATTGGGATAGGGCAGGCCAGACTTAAAAAACTCGTAGACAAAACATTAAAAAAAAATTAATTTACAAGACAAGTTGACCGAAATAATTTACTTTTTTCTTCTAAAACCAATCTTCATAATTTGAAAAACAAAAAAAAATATTTTTATGCAATGTCAATATAAAACTTAAATTATTTTGAGTGAGTTATCAATCAAGCTAAGTATGATTATAATATACTGTACTATCATGTTTTGATTCCATAGAGCTAAAATTACATGGTACTTTTAAATGATGCAAGTATTTCTTTCTCAGAAAGTAATTTTAGTTTATTACTTTAGTTGCCAACAATGATCACGAGTTTTATACTCCTGATACTTTTTCTCTTTCATATTTTCTTGTTACACTATAAGAATCATCTACTCCCTCCATTCACACTCACACACTTCTCTTCTCTCTTCTCCACTTTATGCATCCGACATAGCCACAAGGGAGAATGAGTCTCAACGCAGGAAAGGTGGTGGTATGTGTGACTGGTGCTTCTGGCTATATTGCTTCATGGCTTGTCAAGCTTCTTCTTCATCGTGGTTACACTGTCAAGGCCTCTATTCGTGACCCCACCTCCAATAAATTCATTCAAAAAAAGCTTTTTGCCACTGTCAATCAAGCCAAGGGAGGTTCTTTTGTTTAACAAGGTCTTGGACAATCTTTTCTCTCCAAATCTTCAATTCAGTTAAGGCCAGGTACGTTCTTTTATTTAGCATTATATGTGTTATATCAAATTCTACTCTTATCAGGTACTCTCTATCTCTCTCTTTGATTATTCTTCTTCTTCTTTATCTATTGTGTCCTTTTTTTTTCATTTATTTTTAGTAATGGAGTTTAGTTTTTACTTTTGATTTCTGCTTTCATATATGTATTCTATTCATTCTTATGCTATTACTAAATTTTACTTCTTTTTATTGTACTATTATCCACATGAACAATTATAAGTTTACAACCTCCTCTATTTTCTTCTTTTCTTCTTATCAACAGTTTCATCTTCTTCTTCTTCTCTCTCTCTCTCTCTGTTTTTTTGTGCGAAAATTGTAGTTTTTGACCCATTCTCCTATTTTTGCGGAAACTGCAGTTTTGACCCTTTTTTTTCGAAAATTGCATTTTTTGACCCATTCTCCTACTTTTGCGGAAACTGCAGTTTTGACCCAGTTTTTTTTCCCCCAAAAAATTGCATTTTTTGACCCATTCTCCTACTTTTGCAGAAACTGCAGTTTTGACCCAGTTTTTTTTTTGTTTTTTGTGTGTGTTTTTTTTTGTTTTTTTTGTGTGTTTTTTTTCCGAAAATTGCATTTTTTGACCCATTCTCCTAATTTTGCGGAAACTGCAGTTTTGACCCTTTTTTTTGGGCGGAAATTGCAGCTTTTTGACCCATTCTCCTACTTTTGCGGAAATTGCAGTTTTGACCCTTTTTTGTGTTTTTTTTTTTGTGTTTTTTTTGTGTTTTTTTTTGTGTTTTTTTCTTGCGGAAATTACAAGTTTTTGACCCATTCTCCTTTTTTTTCGTCGTATTATCTATGTCATTCATATCTGATCTTTTCTCTTCTTTCTCTCATTTCTTATAATTTTTCTCCTCCTCAATCTATCAAAATGAATTAATTTTGTTTTTCTTTTTAAGGCATTTTACTAAATTTACATAGTTTTATTAAATCTCTTGTTTCTCATGCATATCTTAACCTTTGTATATTATTTGTTGAACATTGTGTTGTTCTGTTTTCATAGTATATTTATTATTTATTGTTTTATTTTATTGTTGAATATTGAGGTGGTTCTGTTTTATTGTTTATTGTATATTGTTATTTATTTATTATTTGTTTATGTATTATTTTATTTTGTTTTTATGGTTTTATTGTATTGTGTTATTATTTTTTTTATTGTTTTTATTGTTTATCGCTTTATTTATGTGTTATTATTTGTGCTAGTTTAATTATTATTAGTGTTTAGTGTTATTATTTTATTGTATTTTGTTATTATTGTAAGTAATACTCTGCCTATAATATAGCCGATCCTAAGCCCGGATAAAAAAGAGTAGGTTGTGTTAGGCTTCGGCAGCCAATGTAAAAATTTGTCTAATCTTAAAGCATGGACACACACAACCATTTTTGCAATATGTCATCGTCTAGCATTTTACAGAAGAAGGAATATATAAAGAAGCAAGTGAATGAGTATATGATTAGATTTAGTACGAGAAATGTTGGAACCTTAAAAGGAAAAGTTTGGGAGGTAATAGGTGTGTTGAGGAATAGAAAGATAAACATTCTATGTCTACAAGAGACTAAATGGGTAGGTGAAAAGGCGAAGGATATTGATGATTATAAACTTGGGTACACTGGTAAAGTGAGTCATATGAATGGTGTAGGTATAATTGTGGATGAAGTATGGAAGAAGAATGTGGTTGAAGTTTATAGAAGTGGTGACAAATTATTATCGATAAAAATGGTAATTGAGGAGGAAACAGTTAATGTAAACCGTGAATGATGGGCAGTAAAAAAAAACTACAAGAACATAAGATGGATGTGACAGAGATGAAAATGTTGAGAGGGATGAGTGGGTATATACTAAAAGATAGGATTCGTGAAAATCACATTAGTGAAAGAGTTGGGGTAGCACCAATTTCAGAGAAAATGAGAGATTATCGTTTAAAGGGGTATGAACATGTTCAAAGAAGAGAATTAGATGAGCTAGTAAGAATAGTGGAGCAGATGGTAATGGAGCAGTATATAAGAAATAGAGGGAGAACAAAAGAATTCTTGATGGAGTTATTCAAAGTGATATGTTAGTGAAAGGTTTATCTCCAGGAATGACTAGGGACATAGCAAAATGGCGTCGTGTGATCCATGTAGCCGACCCCACTTGAGTGGGATAAGGTTTACGTTGTTACTTTAGTTGCCAACAATATAATATGGTTCTGTATCAGCACTCCTTTGAGTACCATCCTTTACAATAGTTCCACGAAACGCATGACTTCAAGTCTCTAAAATAAAGGGAGTAAGTTGATAATTGAGCAAATTACAAGGAGAAATCAATTATTTATACTAATTGTTAAATGGTATGCTTTTCCTGATTAGAATTTCTCATATTGGTAGAGCTAACGTTTACTAGTACTCCGCCGATGCACCTTTGCTTTAGTTTAAATTAAAAGCAATTTTCATCCAATAAAAAATAAAAGCAATTTTCCATTTCATATCTGCAAATACGTCCAGAACTCCAGAACTTTACTGTCGTTTCTTTTTCTATGCTTAGTTATCCATGTGCTGTTCCATGATCATATTTTCATAGTTATTCATGCTGTTATGTAAAATAACAGTGAATAAATTAGAAAGAGAAAAAATATATTGTTGGGTAAATACAAACTTATCCACCTACTCAGATATTAAAAAAAAATATGACATATTGTTGAAGAGATACAAACTCATCCACCTATTACTATTAGCATATCTGTAAGTGTGTGTCGTTTAAACATGGAATAAGGTAAAAGATGATTTATTATTAAAGTTATAATGTGAATTAGATTGAGTGAAAAGTTTTGTATTTTTACTTTAAAAAATACCAAACAAGAAAATATCATGACAAAAACTAAATTGAAACATTATTTTGAAAACAAGAAAGGCAGAATTATTTTTCCACTTAAGATGCTTAATCAACACATCACTAATAAATCATAATTAATGAACATTACTTAAACTTAATGTCAGTTTGGACGGTTATAAGCTTGACATTTGAGAGCTACTCCCTCCATTCCTAAATATAAGATCATTTTTAGATTTTAATTTGTTTCTAAATATAAACAACTTTCTAATATTTCTCAACCTTTTACCAAAAAAATTCTAATAATGTTTTTCTATAATAAACAAGAAAGAGTGGTAGAGTGAGAATAAATGTATGTGATTAGGGTAGATTAATAATATGATGTGTTAATAACTAAATTAAGTAACATCCTTAATATAATTGAATTAGGGTAGCGATCTTATATTTATGAATGGAGGGCGAGTATTTCTTAATGCATAGATATCTTTAAACTATTTCATAATGTATATGGTACTTTATGAACCAATTCTTTTAATATTTTTTTTGGTTAAGAGTTAAGACCAATTTTTTTAATATGGTGATAGGTGAATTTTTCATTAATATGTATGGGTAGATTTGGTTCACCCTAAATAAAAACACTATAGTGCTTTCTCATTTAAATTCTAGGCTAACGGCATTCAAAAAATTGATACAATCTACATCTACACTCCAAGTCTCCAACTTGAGTGTAATTGTTAGGAAATAATATAGAATTCAAACCAATCCCAACAAATTAGGGATTATGATTAGGGGATTATTTTCATTCATTATATACTAATTCTCAACCTAATTAGGATAAATGTTTCGTGATTGTTGTTGTTGTATTATATTGATTCTCAGCTCATGTAGATTAAATTTGGCTTCTCTAGTTTTCAGCATTTCTATTTGCATTGAGATCTTGCACTTAATGGCAAAAATATCCTTCGCTAGGAGTCTAGAACAACCACATGTCATCTCTTAATGATTATGAATTTATATATATGATAGATAACAAAGCCCAATATGGTCAAAAAAAAAAAAAAAAACAAAGCCCAATAGGAACACATGTCGACTTATAAGTGAAAAAAAATGTAACAGATCAACCATAAGTATAAAACAACACACACACACACACACATATAACAAGTTGAACTCATGACATGGCCAATGCATGCGGATTGCAAAGCACACACGAATATTTCATAGGGTTTAATTTGAAATGGGTGGATTTTGGAGAAATAAAAAAAGTACAATGTATATGTGGTGAATGTTATTCCAATCTTGAAAACTAAATCTTCAATATTCATAAATAAGAATTAAATATGTACCATTTTTGTATAAAAAAAATTATATATCTGCCATTACCAGTCATTCCTCTTTCAATTTGATTCTTCTTCTCTTTTATGCAGTGAGGAAAGGTGACCACTAACCACATGCATGCGGGAATGTCTTTCACCCCAAACGGGGAAAAAAAAAACAGATGGACCGTTCAACCCGTGACCCCATTTCATGCATGCATGACACATTGAAATTTGAGTGTTAGTGTATGTATATAAATCTAATAAAAATATAATAATATAGAATTTGATTTCTACATTCATTATTCGTTCTGTTTGAATTTTTAGCTATTTCATTTATTTATTTTCAATACATTTGTATCAATGTCTCTTTATATTATCATCCAATATATATGTATATTGGAATTTTTCCCACAAGAAAATCATACTTATTAGAATTTGATACTAGGTCTTATGTCAATTGCCAAATACCTACTTTTATGCGACACTTTTAAAAAATTTCTAGAAAAAAGAGGGGGTTCATTGGACTTAATAAAAAAAGGAAGGAAGAAGGCGAGTTAGTATGCAAATTACTCGCCCTCAAATCAGCCCTACGCATGGGTTTTTGTTTGAATCCGAAGGATAAATAATTGTAGAAACAAAATCTTGATAGGATTCGAAAAAAGCAAGAGCATCAAAGCAAGTTCACCAAAAAAATTAAATATTTAGATTTGTATTCCTAGAATTAAACAAAAGGATTTGAAAATAAAAGTGCTAAACTGCTAATGCTATAACCAGCCCAATTAATTGTTAAAGCTTTCATAAAAGCAAAAATAAGCAATAAAGTACCGTATTCTTCCCTCTAGATCTGCCTCGGGTTGTCTCGTGATCCCTCAGCTTGACATGCAGTAGTACCTTGACCAACCCCAGGTCCAATAAAAGTAAGCCCGTCGACCAACCCAACAGCAATAAACCAAGGAGCAGAAATCAGTAGATTCATGATAAATTACTTGTGCCTAAAATAAAGAAATAGTTATTGATACAATCAACCAATACAAAGTTTGCCTTAATTATTCTATCATCAAGATTTATCCTGTCGAAGTAATTAAGAATTCTAAATTGAAAAAAAAAACTTTTATTGAATTCAAATAAGATTTATAAGACTTGGATAATTCTTTTTTAGTTTATATCCACTTAGTTTTTGTGAATCCCTAAAACTTTTGTACATATCGTACTTTACATTTTGAAACCGTTCTTTTTCTTGATTTAATGTCTTTAGTCATTCAATATTCAATTCACAATTCTCAAGATACTAGATAAAATGGAAGGACTTCTATTTTTGAATGCATAATTATTATTTATTTTAATGAGAATCAATTTTATATTTATTGTTTACCATTTAGTCTAGATTTGCAACACATTAAGTGTGTTTAGTTCGACTTGTGGAAATGTGGCTTATTTTTAAGGTAACTTGTTTTTAAGTCAGTTGGAAAATAAGCTCTAGGTTGACTTATTTTTATGTTTGGATGAACTTTGAAAAAAGTGGCTTATTTTCCCATTTGACTTATAAACATGTTTGGATGACTTTTTGTTTAAAAGGGCTTATTTTTAAGCTAGCTTATTTTAAAGTCATGTAAAAAATAAATTGGCTTATTTTCAGAAATAAGCTACCTTGTGTAGCTTATAAATAAGCTGGCTTATTTCAAAGAGGCTGAGTGAAAAATAAGTTCAACCAAACAAAAAAAAAAGCCACACACCCAAAATAGCTGGCTTGTTCAAAATAAACCAGCTTATTTTGAAAAATAAGCCCAACCAAACACACTCTAAATTGGATTGCCTCTCCTAGTTAAAAAAAATTCAACAAAAAATAAAACATTAGTAAGTTTTCATCTTTTTCTTCTATATGAGAATTCAGATATATTGACTTAACAGGGATGATTATTGACACAGGAATTTTTCCAATCTATTTTACTATATTATAAGCATATGGTGTCACACCCTAAATTTCTATGGCGCGACCAGCACAAAGTTTAAGGTATTTAAACTTCGTAAGCCATTTTCATGAACCAATACTCCTAAACAATTATCATTTTCATAATATTAATGCATGCAAAGATAAATGCACAAATTGAATCTATAGATAAGTATTATTATTTACAATAATAATAAGAATCAGTTTTCTTTATAAAGCTAATTATATCTTCCTTCGTCTTAAAGCACAAAGTGTTGTTCCACATTCTTAAATCTAAAATACAAAATACTATATAAATATTTGCAATCTCTTTACACTGACTTCGTATTTAAATTCCCAAAAATAGATAAATATATAAAGATTTGGAATTTAGAAACCTCAGTAGTTTATAATCATACTTGTATTTGAGAGTAAAACCCAAAAGTGCAAAATCAGCATAACATAAAAGTAATCCCTTTCAAGGTTTACAAAGTAAATATGAAAGCTCATATTTGTGAAAAAACTTGTTTTCTATAGAGGAACTGACACGCAGCGAACAACAAGCGCAGCACACAGGCCACGAAACAAGCGCATCTCGAAATCTACAAGTCAAACGCAACCCGAAGGCCACGAAAAAAACCAGCGTAGCTCGAGACTACGAAACAAGCGTGGACACACAGTCACACGAGGGTAAATAACCAAGCGTGACACGAAGTCACGAAAACAAGCGTGGCAAGCCACGAAACAAGCGTAGCTCGAGGTTACGAAAATAGGTCAAGCGTAGCTCAAGACTACGAAAACAGTTCAAGCGTAGCTTGAGACTACGAAAACAGATCAAGCGTAACTCGAGTCTACGAAAACATTTCAAGCGTAGCTTGAGACTACGAAAACAGATCAAGCGTACCTCGAGTCTACGAAAACAAATCAAGCATAGCTCGAGTATACGAAAACATTTCAAGCGTAGCTCAAGTCTACGAAAACATTTCAAGCGTGGTAAGACCACGAAACAAGCGTGGCAAAGCCACGAAATAAGCGTTACACGAAGTCACGAAACAAGCGCTTTGTGTCTAGTTCCTCCAAAATAAACGTTTATATAGCAATAAATAAATCAATTTGAAATCACATATCAAATCTCATCGTCCGTATGACTTCAAAATGTTTTGAAGCATGCTTGATGCTAATATACCGAACAATAACAATATTCTTGGAAACAATATCTCCTCATCAAATATTTTATAATAATATCCCCTTTATGGGATTTTCACAGCAGTATCTTTGAAACATTCAAATCATTTTAATGCATAAGTATAAAATATACTTTTAACAAATATAATTAAGAATAATAAAACAAAATGAATTCTTTATCATACAATAAAGAAAAACAACTTGATTGGCAACCCATAACCCACCACCCATGCCAAGAAAAACAAAGCTAAAGAGAACCAAGAGAAATTAATGAGCATAGCATAGAAAGCAAACACATACAGAACACATTTAACGACCCATCCAACAAGTTCTTCAACCAATTAAAAACCCCAATGCAAAGAAAATTCTTCATTCTTCCTAAATTTCAGTCGGCCAAAACAGAATCCTCAAGGCTATCATGAAAGTGATCATAAAAGTGTAATCAAATAAACTTTAAATCTCCAAGTAAAAATTTCATCAATTTCTCAAAACTTGTGGTCTCGTATCTGAAATTTGACATTCATAGATATAACCAATCTGCTCCTTGCATTCCTTAATATTTAAATCAATCCTTGAGCCATTAACACATATTTCAATAATCAACTTTCCATTGGAGACTTAACTACAATCAAACAAATCTACTAGATACTAACACACTGTAAACCATTACTCACACTTCTTTATTCATCACCTAATTATTTTTCAGTCTTGAGACATAAAAGGGAATAAGAATTAAACTCTAAACTCCAAATTCTCCCTTATCATAACATAAAGTTTGGCTCTCATAGTGAACACTAAAACATGCTGCTTTAATACCATGAATAGAGAAATTTCTCCATCAACCATTTTCTTGAAATCAAACACTTGTACTACTTCATACCATTTAAAACAAATCATAATGTTTATCTAGATTGTTTGAGACACAATATAATTAGAATCACTAGTCCAGAAATTTATTGTTCCTTCTCAATCTCCTAGCTATCACTTCACCTTGTAGCAGAAACTTTTAAACATGTTTCCTTCCTAAATCTCTTCGGCTATTACAATACAAATTTCCAGAAAATTTCTAAGTACACATGCAAGCACAAAACATCAACAATCTTTTAAATAAATCCTTATTCACTGATTCCAAATAAACATCAACATGTACAACAAAATCCTAATTATATTCTTATCCTAATAACATTTCATGTTACAAAGAACATGACAATAAGAGGAAAAATAATATGATTCTATATCCAGTTCAAATCAACCAACTCCAACTTAAAATCCTTTGAACAATATAATGTAAGTATAAAACTAAAACTTACTCATGAAAATGACTATTCTATTGCAATCTCAACAATTTCAATTACCATATATTCTTCTTCAATAACTTAATAGATAGGAGCAAACATATACAATGAAATTAACCCAAGACTGCACACACCAACATAAATCATACATACAACACCAACAGTTTCATCATGTCATCATTATTTTACCATCCTAAAGCACTTTTTCTTGCCTTGAATCACTTTGATTTAGATTCTAAAACTCCTAAACAGAACACTAGACACAATTCCCCAAATTGTCAAAATCCTTTTCTTCATTCTTTTTAAGAGATAAATATATGAACCAAAATTTTATTCTAACCATTTTAACAAACACCTTGTGTGCTCATAATCTACATGCAACTTTCTCCTCCCTTTCAACACTCAAGATTCAACTCACTTTGTAATCCCATCAATCACTGTAGTAGAATCATAGATATGCACAAATGAACATATAGAAACCATCAAATCCTCAAAATAGAGAATAATTTCAGAATCAATCAAGATTTCTATCTTATTCAAACTTCTAATGAATACAAACCCCAAATTTGCCGAATGCTAAGGAATCCACACCATTAGAAACACTTATTAACCTTAGGAGACCCAAACAGAATGCTAAAAAACAGTGAGAGAACTTACAATTTCGAAAATCAAATTAAACCTTGAATCTTTAACACCTATTTTGCCCAAAATTCCTTCTAACCCAAAAGTAAGCAATCCTAACCAATAGAACATTTAAAAGTCACCTTAACTTGGTTTCAAAACCATAGAATTGTACTCATTTAGCCTAGGGTTCAGATTTTTCAAGAACCTTAATTTCTAAGCAAAAATCAATTTTTTTTTTTTGAAACAGTGAATAGAAAGAAGTGAATGATAGAAGTTCACTTAGGTTTATGAGGCTTCAATAGATTCCAAAAGTCACCAAAAACACACTCCAAATCGCTGACTACTCATGCTCTACTTTCCTTTCTTCTTTCACAGCGCACATACATGGGAGGACGGAAAAGAAACAAGAAAGGAGATCCAGGAAGCCATAGTGACTTCTCTCACCACCATCGACGGTGGTGACTCCGTGGCTGCGTCGGGCAGCACCAGAAGAGGAGAGATTTTGAGAGGAGGTGGAAGAATCTAGAATGATGGGAGGAGGGAGTATGTCTCATGGTGAGTATTGTTTATGCGTGTGTGTTTTCATGTTTTATTATTTTTTTTTATTTGAGAGGAAGGATGGAGTTGCTTCTAGAATAAAATAGAAATGGAGTATTTTAAATTGGTTTACCTACAACATTTGACCATTTTGCCCATTTTTATCTTTTATTGACTTTCTTATTTTCTACTTGACTAAAGATGAAATAGAATTTAACCCTTTCAAGATTTCATATATTTTCTTGCACCAAAATAATGTGTAGACCTCAGAGTATATTTCCTAAAAATTTCAATCAATACTCTAATCCTTAACTATTTTCTTTAATTTCTATATGAAAAAGGTACATTGATTCTTTAAAAATATATTTATTCTCATTTATTTATTAACAATGATTTTTGGTTCACTAATGACATCACTAAAACCACAATTAATTCCTTGTTATCCTTAATTTAAAAATTAGGATGTTACATATGGTCACAAATCCATTTGTTTCACCAGATTCTGCGTAAAACGTTGACATTTTGATATAATCTTATGGGATAAAACCAATTCTAATTAATAATTTATATGATTTTTCAAAAATTAAATGCTTTTAATTGGAAAAATATAGCATTTTCTGGGACCATGTCTATGAAAAATCTTATATAAATTGAAAAATAGAAAAAGTTTTTGCCAATAAGATATCAAAATGTCACTGATTTTATATAGAACATGGTAATACAAACATATTTCAAAAATTCAACCTCAAAATGAGTTATTTTTTTTATCAAATTCAAAATGAGTTATTTAAGAATAAAGGATGAGAGCGAAAAATTAGGGAAACCGAATCTATACATGCATGGAAAAATAAGAGATGACACATTGAAAATCGTACCTAGCTAGGCCATGAATGAAAGAAGTCGAGACCACTAGGTAGTAGGTACCTTCAACCCTTTTGGAAAAAAATGATCATTTGAAGTTGTTGGCATGACATGCAAAGCACAAAGGATTGCCACTTATCCATGGCCTTAGAAATGAGGTGCTTTGATTTGTGTGAGATGGTTGCCTTCAAGAATGAAGATTAAATTTAGAATATACAGCCTTTGTTTAAGATATAATTTAGATAATTTAGATATCGCAATATAGGGGAGGTGGCAATTAACTTTATTTTCAATATGTCATAGAAAATCCTACAAAAATCCTCTTTCAAACGACATATTGTTCCCCTATATTTAGAAGTAAAATCAAATCATGAGTAGTTCATGACACATGGAGACATATGAGATTCGCATATACTAGTATTACCAAAAAGACATTAATGCAATCAACAATTAGTTAAGGAATCCATATAGAGACAATCCGAGATAGTACACTTGCTACAATCAGAGTCAAACTAATATATCCATATTCTCTCAGGAAAAGGATAAGCAAAGCCTAGTGACACGTGAAACAAATTAAAAATTTATGTTATGCCAAATGAAATCAAATTTTAAATTGAGTCAAATAATGTAACTAATTACCCATTGAGAACAGACGTGAAATAGTAAGTTCCCTAAGAATAAAACAAAGTTAACAATATAACTATTGCAATTTACAATATAAGTAATGCAATTTACAACCAATTAATATGTTAATTATGGAAGTAGATAGTAGAATTGTTGGTTCTCATTGAGAGGCTTCAAATTTTTCTCATTTCTATCGATCAAAACAGGAAAACTCTGCACATGGATTCTCACCTTCCTCTCACTAGATGGGGTCGGTTATATGGATTACACGACACCATGTATTCGATAAATAATCATGTTTGGCAATAAATCATTAATCATAAAATCTCGTTGAATAATTTCATTAAGAGTTCTTTTCATTTTCCCTCTCCCTCTCAGCTCCCTCATTTGTAAGGACTCTACACCATTTGATCAACTATTCTAATTTGCCAATTTAATTCTCTTCTTTGAACAAGCCCAAACCACCTCAAGTGACTTTCTACCATTGTTTTCGCAATTGATACTACCCCAACTCTTTCTTAAATATATTCATTGGTGTATCCTATCTTTTATTATATGACCACACATCTATCTCAACATTCTCATCTCTGTCACCCTCATCTTATGTACGCGTTGTACTTTAAGAGCCCACATTTACTACCATATAACATTGCTGGCCTAACGACTGCTCAGTAAAATTTTCCTTTTACATTTTCTTGTACCTAACGATCACATATAACACCAATAGCTTTGCTCTATTTAAACCAACCGGCCTGAATTCTCTTATTAATATTGTCGTCTATTTCACAATCTTTATTTCTATAATTGATCCTAAATATTTAAACTTGTCCACCTTCGTATAACCATGTTTCCTAGTTTAATTTCTATATTCTCATGAGTTTGTCTTTTTACCAAAACTATAGTGCATATATTTTGTCTTGCCCCTACTTTATCGAAAACCTTTTAACTCTAGAGTCATTCTCCATAGCTCTAGTGTTCGATTAATTTCGTTTTTTAAGTCACAAAAAAGGACTATATCATCCTCAAAAAGCATGCATTTAGGAATTTCTTCTTGGATACTTGCAGTTAGGACATCCAAAACTAGGTTGAACAAATATGGACTTACTGAACATTGATGCAATCCATTTTTTTTTTTGATAATTAAATATAGATGATGCAATCCAATTTTTATTGGGAATTCATTTTAAAATAAATGAGAATAACAACGACCAATTTTTTTAAAAAAAATTGGTTGTCGTTTCCTTCAGTGTGCTCTCATATTTACTTGTCATGCCACCGTGTTTTGTTTTCAATGACCAAGTTCTCTTATTTTGTTGTTATCTAGAGCATCTTTCCAGTAGCGACATTTTTTACTCCGGAGACTTAATGGAGTACATACTTTCAATAGGGCGGTCATTTACTTTTGCCTTTTGTATGATAACTATCATAATCAGCCATATCTCATGGATTTTCAACGGGGTAGTTATATACTTAATTAAGTATACAAGACAAAATCAGGTACACAGGGAATAATGCAGTCAGTGCATATACTCTTCTAAGAACCGTTTTATGCTTAACACTTGCTTCTTCTCTCCACTCTCTCATCTCTCTGCCTTATGCCATTTTCTCCATATATTTCCATCTTCTTTAGTGAGACTTCATCAAAAACACGCTGAATCAGCTGCAGCCAGGAGACGCCATTTCTCATCTGGTGACTCTTCATTTTTTCCCATTATATTACTATTAATAATCTTCTTCTTTTCTTCATTTATTCTTTATCTCTCTTTTGTGCGTTGTGATGAAATAAAGGTGAGCCCATTTGAAAATGGCGTCCTTAAGGTCCAAACGGTAGCCCGGCCAGCCAATAACTTTTACTTGGACACTAGTTTTTTCATGATTCATTCATGTGTCATAAAGGAGCTAGCTGTAGTGTTCATCGTGACGTGAGCTCTTGAAGAGAGCTCACCATTTTTAACACCATTGTTAAATGTTAAGTAAACGATTATCCTAACTATAAAAAAGATAAATAAAGCTATATATATATATATATATATATATATATATATATATATATATATATATATATATATATATATAGCGGTCTTGATTTTGATGAGCAAGGAAACCCCGATTTTCCACTGCTACAAAATATTTATATATATCAACTTTTGTATGCTTTTAATTAGTTCCCAAAGAAATTATTATGATGTACATAAAATCTAAAATAAAAATAATTTCCTTAGTATTCGATTTGATTTATTCGATTTGTATTCGGTCAGGAACACCTCCTTTTCTCTCCCTCCTTTTCTCCCTCGCTTTCCCCCATCATAGTCATTCATCTCATCTAATGGCCATAATATCTCACTTATCACACAACTCATTCCTCATTTGATACACACAATCTCATCCTCTTCTCTCTCACCATTCTAGATTAAGAAAAGAATCTCCCACATTCACCAAGAAATTGGAAGGAACAAAAACTTTCCAAGAAAATTTGGAATTATTTTTCTTAATTAATCATAAACGAATGATTATATATAATTTTTCTTAATAATTACTTTAAGTTTTAATAATTACTTTGGTTTCCTAATAATTACTTTTATTTTTAATAATTATCGACCTTGTTTCCTTAATTTTTTAAAAAACTACTACTCTATCGATTATTATGTTTAAGTCTCCTATCGATAAGAAGTGTTCAATGCAACGAATGATTATATATAACAGGTATTTATGGAAACAACTGTAACTTTGTTTTTTCAAATAGTTATCCTAACAAATTTTTTAACATGTGCAAATTAGCTTATTACTATATAAGTTAATTTGGTAGTATATACATTCCATCTTTCTAACTTTACAAATAGTTATCCTAACAGATTTTTCTTAATTAACCATAAATTGCTATTTTATTCGAAAAATAAATTATATTATTTTAATTATATAATATAAAAAAATATTAAGACAATTCGTGTCTTAGTATTTTAACAAAACTTCCTATTTCACTTCAATTTCCTATTTCAAAACGGTATTTTATCAAAATAAAATACTGCTATTTTGATGATCAATCATGATTTGGGTGGGACAATTCATGTCGTAACAAAAATAATTATAATTAAAATAAAATACTGTTATTGTTAATTGTTATTAACAATAACAATTAATCTCTCCCCCATGATTTTCTCATTGTCAACGCATCATTTTTGTAAACAACCTATTAAAAACAAAAATATTGTAATAAAAAAGCAAATATATCACTTGTCTTATTTGCATTATATTAGGGAAATATGAATAAAATGGTTGTAGTACAAAAAAAATGACAATAAGAAATTGGTGAGCCATGTCTACCAAAGAAATAGGTCTATATGTCTTCAGCATGGAAGAAGAAGATGCTTGGGAATTTCATAACTTAGTGTGGGTGTTGATATCAAAATAGCAGTATTTTATTTTGATAAAATATCGTTTTGAAACAGGAAATTGAAGTGAAATAGGAAGTTTTGTTAAAACACTAAGACATGAATTGTCTCAATATTTTTTTTATATTATATAATTAAAATAATATAATCTATTTTTCGAATAATATAGCAGTTTATGATTAATTAAGAAAAATAATTCCAAATTTTCTTGGAAAATTTTTGTTCCTTCCAATTTCTTGGTGAATGTAGGAGATTCTTTTCTTAATCTAGAATGGTGAGAGAGAAGATGGTGAGATTGTGTGTTTCAAAGGAGGAATGGGTTGTGGGATAAGTGACATATTATGGCCATTAGATAAAATGAATGACTATGATGGGGAAAGTGAGGGAGAAAAGGAGGGAGAGAAAAGGAGGCGTTCCTGACCGCTTTTGTATGCATTGCATATCTGAAATCTTAATTGTTTCACCTTTAGTCCAGATTTCCAAATTAAATTCGATTTGATTTGCATCTCTTTGTACAAAAACCTTAAAGCACAAATTTTGTAAGCTTTCATCTTTCTACTTTATATAAAATAATAAATATTTTGAGAGTATGGAAATAAAGATGGGTAAATAGTCTAATGATTTCATTGATATGATTACATATTTATAGTACACAAGTTTCCTAAAAGATACTAAACTTCTCCTACAATTTTACCTAACATGATTCCTTAAATATAACATAATATTTTTTCTACTCTAAATATATTTCCCACCCATAATATTTCCTCCTAATAATAACATAACATGATTCAATGTGCGTGTGTCGTTTGTGGCGGGGGGAGTGTGTGTGTGTGTGTGTGGCAGGGGGAAAGTGTGTGCGTGTGTCGTGTGTCGTGTGTTAATTAAAAATTTGACATCCGATCCCCATATATTCAAAGTCCTCAAAGTGTATCTAGGGTGATATTTGTCAGTGTTCATTTGATAGGTTTAGCGGAAGAAGAGGATTGAAGAATATTACTAAAAAGCATAGGTGAGTAGGAGATCAGAGTACGTACGTAGAGCAAGAAATGGGGCTTAGGAGAAAGGAAATTGTGAGCGAAGTAAAGAAGCAGCTATGGCTGGCAGGACCTATGATTTCTGTGGGTTTGTTTATTTACAGTTTACAAATGGTTTCCATGATGTTTGCTGGTCATCTTGGAGAGTTGTCACTATCGGGTGCTTCCATGGCTACTTCATTTCTCAATGCTTTTGGGTTTACCGTGCTGGTGAGTTCATATATAGTGTTTCTTCTCTTTCTCTTGTGTTTCCATCATCATCATCATCTATGATTTGCGCATGCAAATTATTAGAATTTTTTTAGTTTTTTAATTATTCATGTCTCAAGCCTTAATTTATTAATTTTATTATGCTCACATCTTATTTGGTTATGATGAGACTTATAATTAAGGATATTCCTTTAGTTTTCTCCTCAACATCAAACATGTATCCCTTATTTCTTATTTGAGCACCCGGTGTTCCAATAATTAGTCATGCACCACAAGGAATTTTAAACCATATTAATCCGAATTAGGTCATGGTATGACATATATGGGCGATCAATGACTTTTGAATGGGTTAGATCAATTCCTTCCTGTTGATTTAATCTTTCAATGATAAACACCTAGTTTATACAGACTTATTACCAAGTCTTTGACAACAAACATTTGATAAAGTTAAAAGTGATTTCATGCAAGTTTTAATGGTTATCTTATCTCAAAATATTATACACTTTATTCTTATCTTTTCAGATGCTAAATTTTCATGTAGTCAAAGTAATTTTTTGATGTAATAATAAATTTATAAATAAACAAAAAAGTTTACATCAAAGAAAAATGATATTAAAATAACGTATAAATATTTGATAAATTCAATAAAATAACTAAAAAAGTTCCTTGTCCATATCAAGATATCATGATCTTTTTTCCATAAATCTCGTGAATATCATGTCATCAACCCAGATAAGCATGTATGTTGGATCTTTATTAGTATGAGAAGTCAAAGAAGAAAAGATAAAATAAAATTAAAAGTCATTTCTCTTATCCCGAAGTCAATGCAAATAGTTGCTCTGCTCATTGTTTTAATTTTATCAATTTATGACTCTACATAAAATACTCAAAAAAATAACCTTTTCATTGATTGCTTTTAGATGGGAATGGCAAGTACTCTAGACACTTTTTGTGGTCAATCATATGGAGCAGAGCAATATCACATGCTTGGAATACACATGCAGAGAGGCATGTTCGTTATCATACTTGTTGCTGTAGTCCAGTCTATTATTTTGGCTAATTTGAGACCTATTCTAGTTTTACTTCGTCAAGACCACACAATATTGCAAGAGAAGCCGGAGTATATGCTCGTTACATTATTCCTAGTCTTTTTGCTTATGGTCTTCTTCAGTGCAACATTAAATTCCTACAAAACCAGAACATAGTCTTTCCTATGGTTCTAACTGTAACATTGTGTTACTAATTCCCTAATTAATCAATGTTAACTATTTCAATTCATTAATCTCTTTTTATATATTATCCATGATAGAAAAGAATTTCCTAATATAATACGATTACTATCATGGATAATTAATAGCTAACCATGTTAGAAAAGATTCACCTAACATGGTTAGAAAAAGAAGCAACCTGATCTTAATTACCTAACTATGATAGAAAAAGGCTTGTCATAGTAATACAACCCTATCATAGTTAGAAAAGTATTTTCCTTATAATATAGTTAATAATCAATATCCCTAAGTCTATTTCCCAGTTTCATAAGAAAATATGCGGAAACGAATGCAGGCCTATATAAACTGGCAATATACAATTATGAATAATGTAAGCAACCTCTAAAGCTTAATTCCCTTTCCTGATGCTCGCGCCTGTGCATGAATACCTGCAAAAATGTCAGTAATCGTGGGATGAGACAATTTGTCCCAGTACTCACCGCTTAACTCACTATAACAGTGAGATGTGCGGTAGTGAGGGCGTCTAAAGGGTACCACAGTTCTAAAATCAATAATACCTATATATATTTCTCATTTCCTTTCACTCATCACTTAAATCCTTCTATCACGTCTCAATCAACTCAAATTCATCATCTCTACTCCCCATGTATCACTCAACAACCCTCAGTCAATTCCACACTAACTAAATTTCATCTTTCCATACTCCAATCAAATAATACTACCACAACAACTCTCACACTCACCTACAGATGCATTGTGCCACCACGGTGCATTCAAGCATCTATTCTTCACTATATGATTTGACACTGTGTCCCTCTCCATAATGAGGGGACAATTTCCTTCACTGGCAATCTCCAGAGAGGGAACCCCAATTCTGTTTCCATTACAGAACGGGAACGGTTGGACTCTTCAATGCCAAACAACCGTAGGGGCGGTTGGGCTCTTCAATGCCAAAACAACCGTAGGTCACTTCTCTCAATAAGTCGACCTATGAACCCGATCCAATCAATCTGAAAAGGATCCTCAGTACAAATAACTGTCGATTGGCCTATCGACAGTTATCATCGCGCGATGGTACACAAAATTCAGTGTCATGCAATGCTCACATATTCCTGTTAATATCTCATCCACAACATTTCATATCTCAATCACAAATATCCTTGAATATCTCAATTTCATTCACTATCTCCTTCACGACAACTCAACTCTTTCCCACAACTTACTATCACTATCCTTGATAGCATCTATATAAATCACTCAAACAACTATCTTAACACTATAATCATAAACCTTTCACACCATTCCAATTCGATAACCACCACCAAACAGGATAATAGATATACAGAGTTTCAAATTTCTTTATATGAAAATAATCGTGTTTAAAAGGCACCCGATAGCCTGTTTTGTATAAAAATACCCTTTTAAAGATAATATATATATAGAGGGTGAAAAGGGATTTTACAAAATCCCTAACTAACATCACCCTCAATGTTATAGTAAGGTTAAGTGTGATTACCTGTCGCCTTTAGCACTTTGTTGCCCTTCCTTACTGTATCTTGGAGATTTCCTTCAAGTACTATTACCAATATGTACTCCTAAAATAATATAACACAAAAGGTTATATTAATACCATCTCCACCTTATAATACTCTACGTTACTCTCGTTCTTATGAAGTTACTACCCATCCCCTAATAATTACATTATTCTTAATTTTTCTTTTCCAACTAAGCACCTACAGATTCACAACTGCGAATGGCAACCAAATATCAATCAATCAACAATACACCAAATAGAACAAGACTCAACTTAAACAAATAACTTCATGCCTTTGCTAACATTCAAAGCTCCACACAATAATCTTAAATTACTGCCCACTATGAAAATCTTTCACATATAAGATGAATTGAATATTCATAATCGTCATCCATCTCAATTTTACTAACCTATCACAAATCTTTTAACATCACATCACATTTCTTAAAACATTTTTACTTTCAACTCCAATCACCGATTTCATTAACCTATCCTTCCACCTAAAGTCTTCAAAACAACTCTCATAAAGTAAAGCACAAATTTCAAGAACCACTTCTTTTCCTTAAAACTAACACTCCCTATATCTCAAAATCCTTAAACTAATTTCATTAATCCATTCCTATTAGTCAACCCAACATCACAATTACATTCTTGCAAAACACAACTATCTCTCGCCTCCTAGTCTTTCAAATCTATTTCCATGTCCTTTAACCATTTGAAAAGTCTCATCCATTTCTAAAATAAAGCCATCAGTCCCATAATCACACAACAAAGAATCATTTATAATTGAGTCAACTCAAGGCTTCTTAATGTCTTAGAAATTCCCTGTTCCTCATATAGTTTAAATGTTCATACCAAAATCTCAATCTCCAATCATTCATGAAACTAACAGATTGCCTTTCCAATCACAGTCACAACAATTTCAGCCGCATAAGTAACCTACAATCCATACACTTGGTCTAACCTCTTTCAATTAACATTTAATTTACTCAAAGCCATGTCAAAACAGAGAAAAGAATAACTTCTGTCAAATCAGCACTTGCACATACAAACAATATACAATTACTTTCGCACTAACATAGAGTAAGAATACTCATTACATTTCAAGCAATCAAGTTGATGTTTATTTAGCCCATGTTCTTTAAATCTAAACATTATACTTCATTGTTGGACACTTCATTAGTACCCAGAATATGAAATTACAAAATTAAGATTCAAACACACAAATCTCAGGTATGATCCATAATACCACTCACATTTAACACCAACATCACAACAGACTTAAATATCCACATAAACTCTCTCATTCTTTCAAATGATGCCAAATTTACAGCACATAACAATAAATTTAAATAACAGATTACAATTCTGCATATATATAAATTAAGAAGTCATAATAACAACCCATTATACTACGGTGTGCATTTTTACCAACAATTGGAAAGAGATCATATGCAATCCCATTAAAATCAGTAATACTCATAACAAAATACATAAGGAATCTCCATTATAATTAGTTCAGCAGTACACAAATTAGGAAACTGAAACGACTCGATTATTATGGCATCCATTCAGCCCAAACAAGATAAGTCACAACAGTTCCAATTCAATGCTCACAAATCAGCTTTAACTCAAGAATAACACAAGTTGCAAATGCTCTCTTATTTGTAAACAATCACACATCTTTTTAATCGACAAATGGTAAACTTCACCCAATGATTTCAGATCATTATATCAAGGAGAAATAATAAGAAAATTGTTTTCAACTTCCAAAAATCTCTTTTACCCACTATTTGCAGAATAATGTTTCCTAAGAAGATCACTCCAACCAAGTAACCCCAACTGATCAGAAAAGAAAAGGAGCTAAAAGAAAATTTGAAATCATCCAAAAATCTTCCAAAGGAGCGACTTAGAATAACAAAACTTCTAAATGCTTACAACCAAAACTTTACCACTTTTAAACTCAACCAACAACAAAATACACATCTAACATTAAAACATCACACATGTAGCAAAAGATACCATAAAATCCAAATTTGATTCATATAATCTCAAAACAGAACCACACCATCAGACCTCTCCTATTCCAAACAACCTGCAGATTTCAACTCACAAAAACTTGCATATATATATTTTAGAAAGTTCAAAGCTTGATTTTAGATGTGTATGGAATCAAATCCTAAAACCCATTTTCGGATTCCTCTCATAGCCCTCGGCCAAAACGAAAACGAGTGAAGAAATGAAAAAATGAAGTTACTTGAACTCACTTTTGGTCCTCAATGACTCGCCGGAGTTCGCTGTCGCCGGAAACCGCCTAGCCTGCCGGAGATAGAAGGAAAACGAACTGGAGAAGTGAAGAACAGTGAAGAAACGACATTGAAGGAACATAGCTCAAGAGCACAAAAAGGTCGAGGCTTTACCGTTAATCTCTGCCTCCGTCCGCCGCTGTGGTCGCCGGAGAACGAAGAAGAAACAGAGGAGAAATCAAAGAGGGTGAGAGGAGGGGCTCGAAGTTTTTGGGAAAGGGAGGAAGAATGGTTTTGTTGATGCTTAAGGTGAGGGCTAGCGCCGCCGCGCCATAGGCCGCCACCGTCACCACCGTCGATCGAGCAAAGGGAGGGTGAAACGAAGAAGAAGAACGAAGAAGAAGGCGGAGGGAGGAGGGTTTTTTTCGGGTGAGAGGGAGGAGGGAGTCCGATGTTTTTATAGTAAAGGGGGGAGGGGCGAGTTTGGATCACTGAAATAAGGGGTTCTCTGATGATTTGTAGCCCAAACTTGCCATAGTGTACTCTTTTAATTTTAAAACCACTTAAACCAGCCTCCAATCTCCTTAAACTTTAAAATATTTTGGGTTTTTCCATTCCCTCATATGTCAAACTCTTCAATTTCTTAATTAATTATATGCACATTTACTGCTCAAAATTTTCAAACTGTCCTCAAAAATCACCAAAAATTCCTAAAAATTCCAAAATTCCCAATTTCTCCATTTATTATTTCCCAAAACACTCCTTGATCCTGTATTAAATTTTTAGGATGTTACACTAACTACTGGGATCTCATCTTTAATACACATCCTTTTCTGTTGGGTTTTGGTTATAAAGGCTGGCCTTGGCATTAAAGGAGCTGCAATTGCATATTGCATGTCTAGTTGGATTAGTTTTTTGTTGCTAACACTTTATATCAAGTTCTCTTCTTCTTGCAAGAGGACTTGGACGGGATTTTCAAGAGAAGCCTTCCATAATATCCCCCAATTTTTGAGACTTGCTTCCTTCAGCACTCATGGTCTGGTATGATTTATCTTATTGGCTAATCTTCCATATTCTTCTTCATTACTGGATATAATGTCCTGCAAGAAGTTAATCACTTTCTACTTGCCATAGTGATTGATAATGTTTTTTCTTTTTCTTTTTTTGTAACAGCTTAGAATCATGGACATTTGAATTGATGGTGATCCTGTCTGGGACTTTTCCAAATCCAAAACTACAAACTTCAGTTTCTTCTATATGGTAAGCTGTTTTTATTATCTATAGTTTGTATTGAACTCTTCATGGCACGTTCACACAAATCTCTTATGGGTTCTAAACTCCTTCTGCAGTCTTAATACAGCTGGTATGTTTTGGATGTTGCCTTTTGGAATTGGAGCTGCTGTAAGGTCGGTTATTTCTTACTGAAAATTTAGACCTTTATTTCTTAATGCAAAACAACTCCAATGGAAATTTATATTGGTCATTGACAAGTTTTATCATGCATCCCAACTCAACAGTACAAGGATATCAAATGAACTAGGGGCTGGTTCTGCGAAAGTTGCACAATTAGCTCTTAGAGTCACCTTATTCATGGCTCTCATATTGGGTGTTTTTGAATTTTCTCTGCTAATGCTAATAAGGAATATTTGGGGAGCGGTATTTACCAATGTACATGAAGTTGTGAGATATTTAGCATCTATACTCCCAATTGTGGCAAGTATCGTTTTTATGGATTCAATTCAAACTGTACTCTCAGGTATCAGCAACTACTTCTCTCTGCTCATTCAATTAAAGTAAAATGTGCATGTCTCTTAATTATTGATCCTCAAATGAAGAAGGAATAAAAGCCAAAGAACATATTGCAAGTAGTTATAGGATTAATACAGTTGTTAGTCCCTTACACGTGTTTTCATTTTAGTTTTAATCAATTAAGCTTCAATCATTAGGTTTTAGTCCCTCTAGATTTTTGTTTGTTTAAAACATGGGTCCTTATAATTCATTAAAAACTCAAATGACTAAAACTAAAATTCATGCAAACTTAAAAGACCAAATATTGTATTAACTTTTAGCTTATTTATATTTTTGCGCCCTATAATTTTGAACATGTGAACTTCGCCATTGATAATTAAGGTGTTGCAAGAGGATGTGGTTGGCAGAAACTTGGTGCATTTGTGAATCTTTGCACATATTATATTGTGGGTATTCCGTTTGCCTTAGTCTTTTCTATCGTCTTCCACATGAAAGTAAAGGTAAGGTTTTATTGATTTGCTTTAGTAAAAACTTCAATGTGAAGCTAGTAATTGTTTCTAATAATATTTCTTTGTTGCACACATAGGGCCTCTGGATAGGTATTGCATTGGCGCTTATTGTGCAAGTGGTATGTCTTCTTCTCATAACTTTGTGCACTAACTGGGAGAAAGAGGTAATGCATCCCATCTTATCTTCTTCAACTATGTATTGTGATGTGGCCTGAAATCCTAACAAAATCATTCTTTTTCTAAGCCAAGAGAGCTGAAATAAGGGTACAAGGTAACGGAGTTCCAGCAAGCAACCAAACTGTAGCAGAGCCTTAGTTCTTCATTTAGTAGAAATGTAAAAATAAGTATGAAAAACAAAAACATTGTCACTTTTGTAATGGGAGACTTTTGCTCTTGAGCATTAACTAAGTTCGGCAAAGTGCATCCAAACTGACTATTATATTAAGCTTAGAACATTTAAATGATACAACAAAGCTAATTCTTTTTTGATTAACTAAGTTCGGCAAAGTGCATCCAAAACCGTACATTAACGGGGTGGCTAATTTTGCACCATTTTGATTTATAATGTACGATTTTAAACCATCTAATTTACGGGTGCCAGAATTGTCTATTTGGAAAATTACGGTGGCTAGTTTTGCCCCTTCGCCCTTTTTAAAAAAAGAAAAACAGACATAATTTGGCTCCTTAAACAAACAAACGAATCATACAAGTGAGACACTTAGCCACCATCGCCAAAAGGAGATGTGAGGGGGGATTTAATCAAACATCAACTATCAAGGGTCCCCAAACTAAAATTCAAGTGAGATGTTAAATTTCCTGTACCTCAGACTAATACAGCACCTCAGTCTAATGGCTCCGGTACTTAGAATATTGAATATTCAGATGTGATCGGTCAGCACTACGAAACCAAAAAAATGGTAACGGGCCGGGGTGTCAATGCACATGTGCATCTATTATAAATAAAGGATCAAAGAGAGCTCTAAACCCCAAAATCGACTCTTGTTGATCCATCTAGAAATTAAAGCTTAGAGACAAAGAACTATGAAGAGATTTTGTGCTGTGATGATAATGTTGTTGGCTACTCTCACATGGGGTACGTAGTATGTTACATTTGTACTAAAATTTTAGCAATGAACTTGGTTATTCATTTATGAGATTATTTCGTTTTTTAGTGGATCCAATTTTTCTTTAATTCTACATGATGTTGATATCAAAGGTGCAATTCAACCGGTGGCTGCAGCCGAATGCAAAGACTATGTTTGAAGATGACCGAGCGATTCTGCTGATTGCAATGCTACATGTCAGGCAAGATCTGGCCAAGATGGCCATGGAGTATGTGAAGGGATTTCTCCGGCTCAAATTTGTGTTTGTATTCATCCTTGTTGAGTTTTCGTGTGTGTCTAGTATGTGGCTTCTGTTTTGTTTAGTTTCTTCTACCTTAAAATTAAGGGTAAAAGTACAAAAATGGTAACGAACTATTACTCTGGGAGCATTAAGGGGGAACAAAGTGTTTTTGATCTCAATTGTAGGTATAAAGAATAAAATTTGGTGCAATTTTGGTAAGTGGGTTAAGTTTGACCGAAGTTTACTGTTAGAGAGTGACGTGGCAATGTGTTGCCATAAATAATTTTCCACATATTGAATAGTTTGACAACACATATGTATTTCGCAATGAACATAAATAATACCCAACTTTGTAACCCAGAGAAAAAATGATAAAACCGGTGCTATGCTAGGAACTCCCTCTCAATAGTGAAAATAATATGCCAAATATCATTTTACCCCTCTCAATTAAATCCACATATTGAATAATATGATAAATAATTTCCCACATATTGAATATATTGAATAGTACAACACATTAATATTGAATATATCATTTTACCCCTCTCAATTAATATTAATATGCCAAATATCCCTTTAAGTTGAAAATAATATGATAAATAATTTTCCACATATTGAATAGTTTGACAACACATTAATATTATTTTTCAAAGTGAAAATATCATTTTACCCCCTCTCAATTAAATCCAATCCTCCTCCGTTTTTCCTTCCTCCTCCCCCTTCCCTTTTTCTAATATGCGAATAGGTGGATAATTCCATATTTCCCCAACAATATAATATATATTTTTTCTTCTTTATAATTTATTTACTGATATTTTACACTACTTAATAACAGCATGAATAACTATGAAAATATGATCATGGAACAACACATGTATAATTAAGCATAGAAAAAGAAACATCGGTGCATCTAAACGTTAGTTCTACCAATATGAGAAATTCTAAATAGGAAAAGCATATCATTTAAGAGTTAGTATAAGTTATTGATTTATCCTTGTAATTCGCTGAATTATCAATTTACTACTCCCTATATTTTAGAGACTTCAAGTCATGCGTTTCGTGGCACTATTGTAAGGGATGGAACTCAAAAGCGTGCTGATACGGAACCATATTATATTATTGGCAATGGCAACAAAAGTAAACAAAATTACCTTCTGAGAAGAAATACTTACATAATTTAAAAGTACCATGTCATTTCAGCTCTATCGATTCAAATAAATTGTACGGTAGATTTTAATCATACTTGATTGATGACTCATTTAAAAAAAGTTTACAATATTTTGTTTTGTCATTGCATTCAAAATTATTTTTTTTTCAAATTAAGAAGATTGGTTTAAGAAGAAAAAGGTAAATTGTAAGTTATTTCAGTCAACTTGTCTTGTAAATTAATTTTTTTTATTGTCTTGTTTAAGATTTCTTTAAGTCTTGTCTGCCCTATCACAGTATAACCAAGTATGATACAAGATGACAACCCACCATAAATCATAAATTCCTAGATCTAAATATGTTGGAAGTCTTTGATTATCAAGTTCAATTCCCTTTTACTTCTCTTTTTAGTCGTGTAAACTTTCATTGATGACCCTTTTAACTATTTTTAACGATCTCAATTTGTCTGCCAGAAATGCATGTTTTGTGTACACAATATTTATGGATTTGAAAAGAGGTGAACAGAGAGATATTGCTAAAGGTTTGATATACTTCAAACACAATTATAATTTATTTATAGCTGTAATAACTTTGGCTATGCTTATTTTATGGTAGAAATAAGTAAATAAAATAGAAGACACATAATTGTCTCACATCAAAACTCAACAAGGATGAATACAATAACAAATTTGAGCTGGAGACTCTCCTTCACATTGTCCTTGGCCATCTGGGCCAAATTCTCTTTGGCATTCATCAGTGCATTCAGCAAGATAGCACGGTCCTTTATGAATATAGTCTTTGCATGGGGCTGCAGCCACCGGTTGAATTGCACCTTTGGTTTCAGCATCATGTAGAATTGAAACAAAATTAGATTCACTAAAAAATGAAATAATCTCATGAATGAATAACCAAGTTCATTGCTAAAATTTTAGTACAAATGCAGCTCATTACGTACCCCATGTGAGAGTAGCCAGCAGCATTATCATCATCACAGCACAAAACGCCTTCATTTTTCTTTGTTTCTAAGGTTTAATTCCTAAATGGATCAACAAGCGTAGATTTTAGTGTTTAGAGCTAGCTATCTTTGATCTTTATTTATAGTAGATGCGACTAAGATGCATATGTGCATTGACACCGTTACCATTTTTGTGGTTGGTGCCCATTCGATATATCAGAGATAAAACCATATTTGTCAGAAATCTACATTTTCGTAAATTTTGAATATACTACCTTATTTGTCATGAGTATACATTTTCCTATTTTATAGTAGTTCATAAACATCATAACCATGGTTTTATTTTGGTCAAATACCTTATTATAACCATCATTGACTGTTTGATTTCAACATTTTAACAAACATGTACAACGAAAAACATGTAATAATAAGTCACTTGAATCCATACTAGCTGTAAGTTTGGTAAAAACTCATATGTTTACACACTTAATTTAAGATTTAAAATTTTTTTAGCTTACGGAAAATCGTGTGAGTTTACTTTTAATCTCCATGTTAATTTTTTATATTTAATTAATTTTTATATAAATTTTGTAGAACATTTTTTAATGAGTTTGACAAAAATATGAATGTTAGTATATAAAATATAAATTAATTAGATTTACAATATTTTCAAGCCAATTTGTGGTTACTTTTGCATTTTTGTTTAATTATATAGTAAAAATTTGTATTTATTAATAAAAATAAATTCAACATTTTTTCGCGATAAAACTTACTAATTTGAAGCCTTTGGTGATAATGTTTCAATATTTTTTTACCATAAACACTTAAGATTTTCCTTTTGAACTGATACCCAAATCTCTTGGTGCCGGAGGTGCCGGATGTGTTGGCCGCTGAAGGAGCGGCGGCGGCGACTTGCAGGGAGGGAGAGTTGGGGAGGAGGGAAGTAGGAGGAGGTGAAGGAGAGAAGAGTGGAGTGGGGTGGGGTGAGATCTAATAATAATTATATGATTCTTTGAGATCTCTTAGTATTAAAGTCCCTTCTTTAGGACTGAAGTGCAAATATCCCTTTGGGAATTAGGGTTCAGATGTTATACTGGATTTCATTACTATGCTGAGTGTCTAGCCACGTCATTTAATGAAGGTGGGACTCAAGCTTAAACTAACGTCTGTTTGTCTCTACTTAACAGTGGGGTTAAGTTTGTCTCCTATTTCGATTTACAATGTACGGTTTTGCCCATTAAATTTAGGGGTGTCTTAGTTGTCGCATTTAAAATTTACGACGGCTAGTTTTGCACCTTCGCCCTTCAAATATAATCGAATATTTTTAATTGTATATTTATAATTTGTTATGTATGTATGTGTGTTTATGTGTGTGCGTGCGCGTCCCTGTTAGCAGAAGTAGAATGTTGTCACTACTCGAACACATTAGTGAGACAGAATTATATGGGGAATGGCTAAATAAAAAGTAGGCGAGTTCCCTGAAAGAAAAAAAAATACTTTCATACTAGAGTATTATATCACTTGAACTCTATCTAACTAAAACACAACAACTTAGCTTATTTACTTGCCTGAAAGAATTTACAATTTACTTGTTTTTCTTCTAAAAACTTCTTTCTTTTCCCATGCTCTCCAAAGTACATCTACTGGTACCTAATTATACATTTTCCAATTCAATGAAGACTATATATAAGTCTTTTCTCTTCTACTTCGATACTTTTCCATCATCCCTTAGTAAATAAATTGCTTTTGTTGTGGATTTTCTTGGAATGAACACAAACTATCTCTCAGCAATATTAGTCTGATCTCCAATCTTAACCTATCGTCAATCACCTTTACCCATAGTTTCATTGTATGACTTATAAGTTTGATTCCCCTATAATTTGCACAATTCTGTATATCTCCTTTATTTTTATAAATAGTAACTAAGATATTTTTTCTCCAATAATCAGACATCCTCATAGACTGTAAAATTTCATTGAACAATTTAGTTAACAATGCATGACCTCTGATCACCTAAACATTTCCAAACTTCAATTGGGATTCCATCTAGCATGACAAATTTATCATTCTCCATTCTCTTAAAAACTTCTCTATTCTTTGAAACTCTAAGTCTACGATAAAACGACCTATTAACATTGCATTCACTAACCAATAAATCCTCCAAATCACAATTGGATCTCACTTCTATCATTGAATAACTTACAAAAATACTCTTCACATTGATTCTTAATAAATTCACTATACATCTTACTTGGTACAAATCTCTTGAGTCGCTCTCTTTATTTTTTGCAATTTTGTAGATCTTTTGTGCCACAACCTTTTTACCAAAATGTCTATAAAGGCTCAGCCCAATAAAAAATTTCTTTGTTGGCAGAATAACTTGAATAAACCCCTCGCTCCATTTCTGCCAAAAAAGCTCTTGCTTTCTTAACTTTGCATTCAAACTATGCAGCAACTCTCACTCTGTTACTGTACTCAAGCAAAACAACACGCTACTTATGATTAATGACCTAGCATTAACAAAATATCTATTTATGCCCATCATGTTCATGAGATTTGAAAATTCTCTACGTTGGTTGTAAAGGAATAACACAATCATCATCCTTTACACGGGCCTGAGATTAGCTATAATATAGGATATACATGAAGTTTACTATAGGCTAAATTAGTTATAAGAGTTAAAATATTAGAAATATAATATTTTCAAAATAAAGTCAAAAAGAGTATTATAGCTCAAATGGTTAAATTAAACTACTAACATATGTGCTAGAAGTTGAATGTCCAAATCCCATAATCACAACGTGTGGTTCGACCACCAGAAATATTCCACATAGCATTTTTTAAAGAAAAATAAATTTCACACAGAAATTCTGTCGCAAATTAGTCACAAATGTTAATTTTCGTGGGTAAATTTTATCACTAAATTATTTTTGTAAATTCTGTTGCTAATTTAGTGTTTTTTGATGTAATCATTTGGATTTTCCCAATTTTCATATATACTGGTTCAGCTAACTTTTACGAGTAATTCGCCAATGGACCATTCTTTTACTTCCACCTGGTTATAAAAGAAAAGCAATTTTATATTTCTACGATACAAAATTTGCAAATTATTGGGAGTAAACTTGATTGAATATGGGGTCCAAAACTTTACAGTTCTTTCTTTTGTTTCCATGTTCTTATTTTCAAGTGATTTTTTATGTTCTTTATCCTCTAGAAGAATATTCAAAACTTGATTAATAGACACACGCACGTGTGTCAAACAATGTATGTTATTTTTACGGCGGCTAAAGTATACTTTTGGTCCCTTCTGTTTACATCAAGTTTCAATTTAGTCATTTGTGTTTTAAAAGTAAAGTTTTAGTCTCTTATGTTTGTATCAAGTTTCAATTTAGTTCTTTATATTTGGAAAGTACATTTTTAGTCCTTTTTTGCTAACAATGTTAGTTTCACTTAAAATTGAATGATTGTTTAATAATTAAATTGGGGATAAAAATGATAAATTTTGAAACTATAAGAATAATTACACAAAAATAATTTAATAATTTAATCTAAGCAATTTTTTCAGTATGTAATAATAACCATTTAAAATTGTTAAGTTAACATTTTCCGTTAAGAGAAACTAACGGTGTTAACATAAAAAGACTAAAAGTGTACTTTCCAAATATAAATGACTAAATTGAAACTTGATGCAAATATAAGGGAATATAAGTGTACTTCTCAAACATAAAGAACTTAATTGAAACTTGATCCAAACATAAGGTACTAAAAAGTATACTTTAGCCTTTTTACGGCATGTATAAAGCTAATTTTGCAGGCTCATGTGCATTTATTGTTGAAGATTCCTGCGTATTGTTAGATATCAATGAACAAATTGAATAAAAATAACACATTATTGGAGAAATATTGAGTTATACACCGTTGAGTATATCTGCAAGCATATGAGTCATAAAAAGTACTCCATAATATGTCAATTAGTCTATATAAACTACCAAATTCAAATTCACAAAGTTTGCTTAATAATGAAGTAATATTAAAAAGGTTGTCATTCCATCATAAAAAACAAGACTATCAAAAAATGGTTGTCATTCCAACAGGTGGGACTAATGGTGTGCTTGGATGGAGGGAAAATGGGAGAGGAAAGAAAATGGGAGAGGAAAATTGGATGGGGGAAGTATTTTCCTCTCCCATTTTGTGCTGTGATGATGATAATGCTGCTGGCTACTCTCACATGGGGTACGTAACGAGCTGCATTTGTACTAAAATTTTAGCAATGAACTTGGTTATTCATTCATGAGATTATTTAATTTTTTAGTGAATATAATTTTGTTTCAATTCTACATGATGCTGAAACCTAAGGTGCAATTCAACCGGTGGCTGCAGCCCAATGCAAAGACTATTTTCATAAAGGACCATGCTATCTTGCTGAATGCAGTGATGAATGCCAAAGAGAATTAGGCCCAGATGGCCAAGGACAATGTGAAGGAGAGTCTCCAGCTCAAATTTGTTATTGTATTCATCCTTGTTGAGTTTTGATGTGAGACTATTATGTGTCTTCTATTAATAAACATAGCCACAGTTATTACAGCTATAAATAAATTATAATTGCGTTTGAAGTATATCAAACCTTTAGCAATATCTCTCTGTTCACCCCTTTTCAAATCCATAAATATTGTGTACACAAACCATGCATTTCTGGCAGATAAATTGAGATCGTTAAAAATAGTTAAAATAGAGGAGGGGGTCAATGAAAGGTTACACGACAAAAAGGAGAAGGAAAAGGGAATTGAACTTGATAATCAAAGACTTCCAACATATTTAGATCAAGGAATTTATAATTTCTTGTGGGTTGCCATCTTGTATCATCCCTGGTCATATTGGGATAGGGCAGCTTAGACTTAAAGAAATCTTAAAGAAGACGATAAAAAAAATTAATTTACAAGACAAGTTGACCGAAATAACTTACAATTTACTTTTTTCTTCTAAAAGCAATCTTCTTAATTTGAAAAAAAAAAGTTATTTTGAATGCAATGACAATATAAAATATTGTAAACTTATTTTGAATGAGTCATCAATCAAGTATGATTAAAATATACCGTACAATCATGATTTGAATCGATAGAGCCAAAATGACATGGTACTTTTAAATTATACAAGTATTTCTTCTCAGAAGGTAATTTTGTTTACTTTGGTTGCCAATAATATAATATGGTTTTCTTATTTGGTTGTTATTTAAGATTGTTAAAAGCCATCTTTCCAATAGTGATAACCATCATAATCTGCCACATCTCATGGATTTTCAACGGGGTAGTTATTTACTGAATTATACAAGACAAAACCATGTACACGGGAAATAATGCAGTCAGTGCATATACCCTTCTAACTCTAATAACTGTTTTATGCTTAACGCTAACTTCTCTCCACTACCTATTCTATCTTCCTTATGCCATTTTCTCCATATCTTTCCATCTTCTTGAATGAGACTTGATCGAAAACACACTGAATCAGCTGCAGCCAGGAGACGCCATTTCTCATCTGGTGACTCTTCATTTTTTCCCACTATATTTCTTTTGATAATCTTTTCTTTTTTTTCGTTTATTCTTTGTATCTCTTTTGAGCGCTATGAAGAAATAAAGGTGAACCCTTCTGAAAAAGACGTCCTTAAAGTCCAAACGTTTAGCCCGGCCAACCAGCTTTTTCTTGGACACTAGTTCTTTCATGATTGATTCATGTGCCCTAAAGGAGCGCTAGCTTTAGCTAGTGCTGGAGTACATCCTTTGCAATCAGGCTCCGTTTGATTCCTTCCCACTTTACAAGCTGTTAAGCTTGCCTTTGTTATGAAAAAAAAAAGCTTTAGCTAGTGCTCATCGTGATGTGAGCTCTTGAGTAGAGCTCACCAATGTTAAGTAAACATTTCCTATTTATAAAAAAGATAAATAAAGAAAGCTATATATATCCAGCGGTCTAGATTTTGATGAGCAAGGAAACCCCGATTTTCCTTTGCTACAAAATATTTATATCTATCAACTTTTGTATTCTTTTAATTTGTTCCCAAAGAAAATATTTTGGTCAGAGATGGTATAGTGATCTCATTGTAAAAATATTTGTTATTTTTTATTCATGACTCACATTGAAACATTTTCTTTTGCCCTCAGAACGCATATCGAAGCATAAATATTTGAAAGAAATCGGATTTTATTGCAAAACTAAAGTTGCATTGCATATCTCAATCTTAATTGTTTCACATTTAGTCCTGATTTTCAAATTAAATTCCATTTGATTTTCATCTGTTGGTACCAAAACCTTAAAGGACAAGTTTTGTAAGCTTTCATTTTTCTATTCTATATAAACACTACCAAAGACGTGCTATTTTGTGGCATTTTTTTTCCACATAGAGGTATTGTAAAATGCAAGTACGACATTACCGCGTTTTTGCAAAACGCCAGAAAATATACTTAGGAAAGTGACATACCGGTGTTTCTAGAAACGTGGTAGAGTAGTAGAATAAACACGGGAACGTTGGGCAATAAGTATTAATATAATATTCACATGTATCAGGATTTTAAAAATGCTGATATGTGTTTATATTAAAATAATACAAACTTGCATTTGGTAAAACACCGGTTGTATTTTTTTTAAAAAAAAACTACTTACTGGCGTTTTAGAAAAGTTGGTAAGTGTTTCTGAATTTATAAAAAAAACTCTATTTTCTTCCCTAATTTATAAAAATTCAGGTGGAAAAAAGAGGGGGAAACAAAACTCAAACTAAACAAATGACAATATTAACAATAATCCATATCATCGACTAATCATAAAATAGATGTAAATAAGCAAACAAAGTAAATGATAACAAAATAATTATATATAAATTAAACAAATTGTTATAACATAAATATATAAACAACATATGATCTCAAAAATATATAGAGGTTGATATTGAGAGAAAGTAAAAGGTAAAAAAAAAGATATTGAGAGAAAGTAAGAAAAAAGAGAAGGGAAGAAGAGAGATGAGAAAAAAGGGAATTGGAGCAGGTTTGAATGAGAAAGGGAAAAGGTATTTATAAGAGTAGGTGAAACTTACAGGCGTTCTAGCTAAAAGCCACTATGTGAATCATAATCATCAATAAATCAATAAAACATAAAAGCAAAACGCACCTAATACAACAGCTTCAAGTTACTGTTCACAAGAATCGTTCACTAGTCGACACGTGTCACTAGACATACAAGCTTCCCTAAGAAGGCACCTCGCTGAGAAATAAAAAGGGTAAACTTGACAATTGCCCTCAATTTGTTTTTCAGCCTTTCTCTTTCTCAAATTTCAAATTCAAATTCAATTTCCAAATTCAACTCAATCAAAGGCATTAAACTCTATGACAATAATAAGCATTAAAAGTGTGGAGAACGAAAATAATTTAACCTAATGAAAATCAATTGATTTAAAAAAATCAATGTCGTCATAAACGATCAGTAGGTCCTCACTCAATTGAATAGGAAATAATTTTGTCATCATTTGTAAAACTACCAAAATTAATTTTTAAATAATTCAAGTTAAGGAGAAATCAATTGATTTAAAACATATCAACTTCGCCGTAATTAAGTCCTCACTCAATTGAATAGGAAAATAATGATTTAGATCAAATGCATATTATTTTTTTGGAACAAAGGCATACCGTCAATTAAAAATCACAAAATGTTAAACCAAATGTTGCCACATATTAAAAAAATCATTTATTGTTGCCACATTCGTTTATTGTTGCCTTGTATTACTTCAAATAAAATCACCAATAAACACCATGACCTTTATATAGTATTAAACCGAATAAAATCTTCAACTCAATCAAAGACATTAAACTCTATGCAATAATATGCATTAAAAGTGTGGAGAACGAAAATAATTTAACTTAATAAGGAATCAATTGATTTAAAAAAATCAATGTTGCCATAAACAATAAATAGGTCCTCACTCAATTGAATAGGAAATAATTTTGTCATCAATTGTAAAAACTACCAAAATTAATTTTTAAATAATTCAAGTAAAGGAGAAATCAATATGATTTTATTTTATGATAAGAAAAATAACATGATTTAGATCAAATGCATATTGTTTTTTTGGAACAAAGGCATCCAGTCAATTAAAATAATTAAAATGAATCATTTATTGTTGCCACATATTCAAATGAATTAAATCACCAATAAACACTATGACCTTTATATAGTATTAAACCGAATAAAATATTCAACTCAATCACAAGCATTAAACTCTATGACAATAATATGCATTAAAAGTGTGGAGAACGAAAAATAATTGGCTAAAGTATATTTTTGGTCCGTTAAGTTTGCATCAAGTTTCAATTTAGTCCTTTATGTTTGGAAAGTACACTTTTATACCTTTTTTGTTAACACCGTTAGTTTAACTTAACGGGAAATTTTAACTTAATAATTTTAAATCATTATTAAATACTGAAAAAATGTTCAGATTAAAATATTTGAGTGTAAATATTCTTATATTTTCAAAATTTATCATTTTCGTTCCAATTTCATTATAAAATAATCATTTAAAATTGTTAAGTTAGCATTTTCCGTTAAGTTAAACTAACGGTGTTAACAAAAAAGGACTAAAAGTGTACTTTCCAAATATAAAGGACTAAATTGAAACTTAATGTAAACATAAGGGACCAAAAGTATACTTTAGCCAAAATAATTTAACTTAATGAGGAATCAATTGATTTAAAACAATCAATTAACCTTGCGGACATGACCTTCTGCCCTTAAATATTGGGAAGGAACATCACATAGACTCCACTTCAGAGCATTCAGCCATACCTTTGAGCAAAATCCAACTTTGAATACTCAATCCCCCAGCTCTCGCCATGTCTGAGACAAAGATGATCAACGAGCTCACAATGCACTCTGATTTGGTGTGTACGGTTGCCCGCGTTTGGAGGAAGTATTACATGTAGGGAAAGCATAATCCTGGACAACTATTTGATGTAAATGGATTGTTGAATTGGAATATGAATGACAAACTATTCAACTATACATTATACATTGATCATTTTTTCTTTACATGATTGTGGCCTCCTATGTTTTTTTTAAAAGTTGTGTTGTTTATTCCACGAATACAAACTTTTGAAAGATTATTTGTAAACAGACTTGGAACACTATTTTGTATTTGTTATTTTATTGTACGTACTCTTATTTGTTTACTCCTTTTTTTATCCCGTGCAACGCACGGGAGAATTAGCTAATTTATAAAAAAAAAAGTTCCCACATAGCGGCACTTTTAAAAGCGCCGCTATGTGGTTTTTATTTTTAAAAAAATATTCCCAACATCACGGCTCTTTTAAAAGCACCGCAAATGTTGGAGAGAGGTTTTTCATAAAAAACGAAATATTCCCAACATTGTGGCGCTTTTTGAAGAGCCACAATGTTGGGATTTAGAAAAACATTATATTCCCCACATAGCAACGCTTTGAAAGTGCCGTAAATATTTTTTTTAAAAAAAATAAAATATTGCCAACATTGAGGCATTTCTAAAAGCGCCGCAATGTTGGGGATCTAAATATATTTTTAGTTCCCCAACATTGCAGCCCTTCTTTTTTAATAAAAAATAGTTTTTGTAAAAAAAACAAATTTTAAATGAAAATATACAAAACGGCGTTTCTACATAGAGAAACACGAGTATATTTTCGAAAACTGCGCACCATTTTCTCCAGCGTTTCTCTTTGGTGTTTGTTTTAAAAACACAAGTATGCTAGTTATTACCCGCGTTTTTTCATGAAACGCCGAAAACTTGTGCCGGTAAGTAGCAAATTTTTGTAGTGAAAAACATAGACCCTTGAGAGCAAATAAAATATTTATTTGGGAATTGAACCAATATAGTAATATAGTAATAGAATAAGAAAAATGTTACTACACGTTTCAAATATGACATCCCATAAATTCAAAATCCTCAAAGTGTATCTGTGGTGATACTGATGCTTGTCGGTGTTCATTATTTTAGGGGATGAAGAGGACTGAGGAATATTACTAAAAAGCATAGGCGAGTAAGAGATCAGAGTACGTAGAGCAATGTGTGTGGTGGTGAACTGTTGGGTTTTTGTGTGTGTCGTGTGCTGTGTGCGTGTGTCGTGTGTGGTTTGGGGTGCGCGTGTGTCGTGAATGTGTGTAAGTGTTCATTAAAAATTTGACATCCCATATATTCAAAGTCCTCAAAGTGTATCTGGGGTGATATTTGTCAGTGTTCATTTTATAGGTTCAGCGGAAGAAGAGGATTGAAGAATATCCTTTCTCTCTAATAGGAATGGAGAATGCACTGTTTAAAGAACTGTGCACTATTTTGTCTTTAGCCTGCAGTGTCCTTTATTATTATTATATTGTTATATGTTACTCCCTCCGTTCCTAAATATAAGACTTAGATAGCTTTTTTTTTGGAAAGATTAAGGTTGCGAAATAGGTTATTAAATGATGACATATTTGATATCTTTTTATATTATCCATTAACTTATAGGTAAAATAAACTAGTTTAAGAGAAAAAATTAGGTAAATCAATTTATAATTAACTTATTTTTTTGCTTTTTTTAGGATTTTTCAAAAAAGTCATCTAGGTCCTATATTTAGGAACGGAGGGAGTATATTATTATATTATTGTTTTTTTTGCCAACATATTATTATATTATTGTCATATCATTGTGTATGTATGTGTGTGTGTATATATATATATATATTACATTATTATATTCTCTATGGTACTGCATGATTCATCCGGATCAACATACATCATTTTATTTATTCAATTAATTTTTATTTATTTATTATGGTTGATGTTAATTTAAGTTTATTTATTCATTGTTAATTTAATTTTAGCTATTTGATATCTATTTATTTTGTATTGTTAATTTAGGTTAATTTTAATAATTTAATATTCATTTACTTATTCCTTTCTTGGTAAGGTTTCTCTCTACGGGTATGTTCTATAGTGGTCTAAAATAAAACTTTAAAATATTTTTAAGGATATTTTGTCATAAAAGTTTCAATTATTCTACAAAAATATTTATAGGAGATGTAGAATAATCCAGATAACTATAATGGGAAAAAGAGTAAGTCTCCAAATATTTATATACAACTTTTTGGACTTACCACATTTCGGACTTACCTCCAAAAGTTTATTTTAAACTAGCCTGGTATAGATTGTGTTATGCAAAAATTCCCGCCCTTTAACCTGGGGTGTGTGGTTGACTGGTAAGGACTCATTCACCCTTAACCAATTGTCGGGGGTTCAATTCCTGACGTTGGGTATGGAGAAGATTAAATCTCCCAGGCCAGCTGTTCCACCTTTGAGGTGCCTACAAATCAGCGGGGGATTAGTCTCTCACTTGTGGAGTGAGGGGATACCTTGATCATGGATAAAAAAAAATTCCCACCCTTTTGCGTTCGTGCCTCATATAGATTGTGTTATGTAGAAATTTCCTAGATGAAATGTCAATTATATTTTATACTAATAAAGTAGGATTGATTATTTTATTTCCGATGTATAAAAAAAAGTAGGATTGATTATTTCAAATTGGTTGACTTGATTTAATATGCTTTAATGTATTGCTCCCCGGGCGAGCCCGGGTATTAAGTGAAAGTTACTAAAAAGCATAGGTGAGTAGGAGATCAGAGTAAGTAGAGCAAGAAATGGGGCTTCGGAGGAAGGAAATTGTAAGCGAAGTAAAGAAGCAGCTATGGCTGGCAGGACCTATGATTTCTGTGGGTTTGTTTATTTACAGTTTACAAATAATTTCCATTATGTTTGCTGGTCATCTTGGAGAGTTGTCACTTTCGGGTGCTGCCATGGCTACTGCATTTCTCAGTGCTTTTGGTGGTAGAGTGCTGGTGAGTTCATATGTAGAGTTTCTTCTCTTTCTCTTGTGTTTCCATCATTCTCTGTTTTAATGGTTCATGTCTCAAGTCTTAGTTTATTAATTTTAATATGCTCACATCTCATTATTGGGTTTTGATGAAAAATGCTTCGTTTATACGCGTTGATTGTTACCAAGTCTTTGACAATAAACTTGTGATAATGCTGAACTGATTTCATGCAAATTTTGATTGTTATCATATCTCATAGTATTATACATTTTATTCTTATCTTATCAAAAGCTAAACTTTCATGTAGTCAAAGTAATTTTTTGAGTAATATAATACATTAATTGATAAATAAACAATAATGTTTACATCAAAGTAAAACGATACTAAAATAACATATAAATAGTTAACAAATTTAATAAAATAACTAGTTAGTAATTAATGATCAGACTCTGATTTGTTGATAGTTAATAAGAAGGGATCTAGTCAGATTATGCTCTGTTATCTCTTGCTAGTTGCTATCATCATTGTTTTAATTTTATCAATTTGTGACTCTTTACACAAAATACTCAAAAAAATAATGTTTTCGTTGATTGTTTTAGATGGGAATGGCGAGTGCTCTAGACACTTTTTGTGGTCAATCATATGGAGCAGAGCAATATCACATGCTTGGAATACACATGCAGAGAGGCATGTTAGTTATCATACTTGTTGCTGTAGTCCAGTCCATTATTTTGGCTTATTTGGGACCTATTTTGGTTTTACTTCATCAAGACCACAATATTGCAAGAGAAGCCGGAGTATATGCTCGTTACATTATTCCAAGTCTTTTTGCCTTTGGTCTTGTTCAGTGCAATATTAAATTCCTACAAAACCAGAACATAGTCTTTCCTATGGTTCTAACTACTGGGATCTCAACTTTGCTACACATCCTTTTCTGTTGGGTTTTGGTTATAAAGGCTGGCCTTGGCATTAAAGGAGCTGCAATTGCATATTGCATGTCTTGTTGGATTAATTTTTTGTTGCTAACACTTTATATCAAGTTCTCTTCTTCTTGCAAGAGGACTTGGACGGGATTTTCAAGAGAAGCCTTTCATAATATCCCCCAATTTTTAAGACTTGCTCTTTCTTCAGCTATCATGCTCTGGTATGATTTTATTATTGGTTAATTTTCCATCTTCTTCTTCTTCATTACTGGATTACTGGATATAATGTCCTGCAAGAAGTTAATCACTTTCTATTTTTCTATAGTGATTGATAATGTTGTGATCATCATTGAGACATTTTCTTTTGTGACAGCTTAGAGTCATGGACATTTGAATTGATGGTAATCCTGTCTGGTATTTTTCCAAATCCAAAGCTACAAACTTCAGTTTCTTCTATATGGTAAGCTTTTTTTGTTAAGAGCTATGCTATAGCTTGTGTTGAACTCTTCATGGCATGTCCACACAGATTTCTTATGGATTCTAAACTCCTGCAGTATTAATACAGCTGGTATTTTTTGGATGTTGCCCTCTGGAGTTGGAGCTGCTGTATGGTCAGTTGTTGCTTTCTGAAAATTTAGACCTTTATTTCTTAATGCAAAACAACTTCAATGGAATATATAGATGGGTTTTATTGTGATCTTTGACAAGTTTTATCATGCATCTTCTCTCAACAGTACAAGGATATCAAATGAACTAGGGGCTGGTTCTCCAAAAGCTGCACAATTAGCTCTTAGAGTCACCTTATTCATGGCTCTCATACTGGGTGTTTCTGAATTTTCTCTGCTAATGCTAATAAGGAATATTTGGGGAGCGGCATTTACCAATGTACATGAAGTTGTCAGATATTTAGCATCCATGACTCCAATTGTGGCAAGTATCCTTTTTATGGATTCATTTCAAACTGTACTCTCAGGTATAAACATCTGCTACTTCTGCTCATTCAATTAGAGTAAAATGTGCATATAGCTTAATTATTGATCCTCAAATGGAGAAGGAATAAAAACCAAAGAACATTGCAAGTAGTTATAGGATTAATAGAGTCGGTAGTCCCTTACACGTGTTTTCATTTCAGTTTTAGTCAATTAAGCTTCAAACAATAGGTTTTAATCCCTTTAATTTTTTTTTTTAAAAAAGATGGGTTCTTATAATTCTTTAAAAAGTCAAATGACTAAAACTAAAATTCATGCAAACGTAAGAGACCAAATATTTGTATTAACCATTAACTTATTTATATGTTTGTGTCCTACAATTTTTGACATGTCAACTTCACCATTGATAAGCAATTGGCGATATTTTTGTAAATAAGGTGTTGCGAGAGGATGTGGTTGGCAGAAACTTGGTGCATTTGCGAATCTTTGCGCATATTATATTGTGGGTATTCCGTTAGCCTTAGTTTTTTCTATTGTCTTCCACATGAAAGTAAAGGTAAGGTTCCATTGATTTACTGTAGTAAAAACTTCACTCTGAAGCTAGTAATTATTTCTAATAATATTGAATTGTTGCACATGTAGGGCCTTTTGATAGGTCTTGCATTAGCGATTATTGTGCAAGTGGTATGTCTTCTTCTCATAACCTTGTGCACTGACTGGGAGAAAGAGGTAAGGCATCCCATCTTATCTTCTTCAACTATGTATTATGAGGTGGCATGAAATCGTAAGAAAATCATTCTTTTTATAGGCTAAGAGAGCTGAATTAAGGGTACAAGGTAACGGAGTTCCAGCAAGCAACCAAACTGTAGCAGAGCCTTAATTCTTTATTTGGTAGAAATGTAAAAATAAGTGTGAAAAACAAAAATATTGTCAATTATGTAAAGACTTTTGCTCTTGATCATTAATTTAGTTCGGCAAAGTGCATCGAAACGGACTAATATAGGAACGCTTCGAACACTTAAATGACATACTATAGCTAATTCTCTTTTAAACAAAAATAGACACAATTTGGCTCCATAAACAAACAGTAAAGAACCAGGTAAATCAAGCACCATACCTGTAAATACTTGTATTAATGAAATAAGTGGAATGAAAACCTGTTTGGAAGCACCTAACAACATGGATTATACTCCTTGTTCTATAGGAAACAACTAACAACTTTTGCAAGCAAAAGATATGACATGTGCTCAAGAAAATGTCCTCATAATCACACAAGTGGGACACCCTTCATCAGCCACAAGTAGCCACCCTCGCCAAAAGAAGGTGAGGTGGGATTTCATTATACATCAGCCATCAAGGGTCCCAAAAGCTAAAATTTAAATGAGATGTCAATTTTTTGAGGCTGCTACTTACTTTCACCATTGATAGGGAAACATAGATGAATATTCAAAATTAGTTCGCGTCATTTAAATGAATAAATTATCAAAAAGATCAGGCACACTGCCAGTCAGTCATAGTGAAATCAATATATAGTTATAAGAGTAACAAAACAAATTCACTTTCTCCAATGGTTATTTTCATATAGGTACAATTAGTATAGCATATTACATGGATATTCACTAATCAGATTCTTTGTGCATATTAAATGTATGGGTTAAACCAACTTTTTGTCCCTGAACTTTCATCCCATTTTGCTTTTAGTCCCTGAACTTTCAAACACATGGTATTGGTCCCTGAACTTTCACCTCATTTTGCTTTTAGTCCCTGAACTTTCAAACACATGGTATTGGTCCCTGAACTTTGCCTAGTTTATAAGGATTAGTCCTTGGACTTTGCTTATTTTAGAAGGATTAGTCCTTGAAGCCTTTTAACTCTATTAAATTCTCATATGGCATTGACTGTGTCAAATTGGATGACTTGACAATCTTATTAGGATGTTGATGTGACAATACATTTTATAATATTAATTATTTAATTTTTTTTGCCATGGATGATATTAATTATTTTAAACAATTTATAAAATTTGAATTTTTTTATCAAAAAATAAAATATAAAATCTGAAATTTTTTATGAAATCTGATCTAATAAAAAATGATTTTAATGTGTTGTGTATGTTTTCAAATTCATATTTAAGATTCTGATAAAAAAAATCAGATTTTATAAATTGCTAAAAATAATTAATATCATCCATATGGCAAAAGAAATTAAAATAATTAGTATTATAAAATATACATATCACATCAACATCTTAATAAGCTTGTCAAGTCATCCAATTTGACACAGTCAATGCCATATAGGAGGATTTAATAGAGTTAAAAGGCTTCAAGGACTAATCCTTCTAAAATAAGCAAAATTCAGGGACTAATCCTTAAGAACTAGGCAAAGTTTAGGGACCAATACCTTGTGTTTGAAAGTTTAGGGACTAAAAGAAAAATGAGGTGAAAGTTCAGGGACCAATAGAGACCAATACTATGTGTTTGAAAGTTGAAGGACTAAAAGCAAAATGAGGTAAAAGTTCAGGGACCAAAAGTTGGTTTAATCCTTTATCTAATTGTAACTTGAATGCAATTTTCACGAAAAGATATCACCCTTAAAAAAATAACATTTCCTGCCCAATCTGGATAAGTTAGATCTAATTTTCTTGTCAATAGATAAGGTAGAGATATACTAAGGACACCGACCTTAAACAGTGACTTGCACGGGATTTTGCCACATGGAGTAATAATCATTTATATATAGTTGCCAAGTGAAGATTGATCCATGAGTTGAAGAACAAAGCTATTGATTGGAAGTTGAATCAAACAAAAAAATATTCCAAAACAATGGGGGAAGTGAAATTAATTGCCACTCCAGAGAGCTCTCCATGTGCCAGAATTGAATGGGCATTGAAGATGAAGGGTGTGGAATATGAATACCACAAAGAAGATCTCATGAATAAAAGCCAGTTTCTTCTTCAGTCCAATCCTGTTCACAAGAAAATACCAGTACTTATCCATAATGACTTGCCTATTGCTGAATCACTTGTCATCCTTGAGTACATAGATGAGACTTGGAAGCAAAATCCTTTGCTTCCGGAGGATCCTATTGATCGAGCTTATGCTCGTTTCTGGGCCAAATTTATCGATGAGAAGGTATTCTGATTCACCAACTATCCTTCTTACTTGCTATCTTTTTTTTGGTGTCCATGAGTTTTTGTTTTGATTTATTGGTTATGGTTAATTTAAAAGCTATAATTGTCAAGTTGGTAATTAATTCATTTCAGTCATTGGCATCAGTTCATATGATGTGCTCAGATCTGATTTCAGATCTTCAGTTACAGAGAGAATCGAAATTGTGATCCTTAGTTAATATGGATTGTTGGATTAGAGTGAAGCTTAGTCTAAGTTAAACTACTAATTTTTTGCTATGGGAGAGTAAGATATACTTAAGATGAGTGCTTTGAAATGTTTGGACCGGTTGTGGTCAAGGAGGTGTGGGTAAGGCCTGGAAGAGGAGGCCGCTGCCGGCGGCAGGGATAAGTGGAGGGAGTTGAGCTTGTGAGGAGGAGGAAGAAATTTAAGGGTATTTTAGTATTTAGAAGTAGTTCATTGGCTAAAATGGACTTTTTTTAATTGTTCATTGGCCACAATGAGACCTGTTATTGTTCGTTAGCCAAATTTTTACTTTTGAAATAGTTTATTGGTCAGAATGTCATTTAACCCTACAAAGAGTCCAACTTAACATCACGTAACTACTATAAGAGCTCTGATAACTTATTTTATAACATAGAAAGACAATTGTTAGCTATGTGGAGTGAGATATACTTAAAAAATCACCAAATTTAAATGCCTCCAGTCTACAAAATCGAGACACATAGAAAAAGACCAACTTAAGGGCCTGATTGGATGGAGGGAAAATGAGAAAGGAAAAAAATGAGAAGAGGGAAAATGAAGAGTAAAGAAAATTGGAGAAAAAATGTTATGTCTTATCATGTTTGGATAGATGAGAGAAAATAGAGAATAAGGAAAGTGGGAAAGTGAGGTAGGACATGATCATTTGTCAATAATAGGTAACATTTCTTTCTCACATAATTTCTCCATTTCGAGAGGAAAACTTTTGGGGGGGGGGGGATCGGCATGAAGCCCACATTATTTTTCTTCCCCATTTTCTCTCCTACTAAGTAGGGTAAAATGTTCTCCCTTGCCCCTTTTCCTTCCCATTTTCCTCTCATCTAAGCATACCATAATATCACATAAGAAATATGATAACTTATATTATAACATACAAAGACAAGCATAGAAATATCAACTTGATCAACATTTTTATCTGAATTCGGGTTTAGGGTTAGTCTGTTTTTATTTCTTAAATGTCAATTAGAAAATAAAAAAATAAGAAAAAAAGTGGATAGAAAGGGCTTAAATTGAGCCAGCCCGTCAAAGCCTGAGGTCCTACGAGCTGGCTCTTTAGGCCCAATCCCCTTTGTAAGACCCCAAGATCAAAGTCCGACGTCAAATGTAGTTTGATTTCAATGAGTTCATTCTTCTACTTTAGCACTGTCATGGCTTAATTCATTCTCACCAAGAGTGTTGATGGATGTATACTTGCCAGCTGATCAGCCCACTATCATCAGATCTCACTAGCTGATATATACCACTAAGCTATGTGTTCTGAACTTGAGATTTTTTCCTTTTATAAAATAAATTATTTAGCCGAAAAATTTAAATATGCACATAAATTTCATTGCAATTACACTCAAAATATCTTCTATTCAATATGAAGGTCATCTATCTCTTGAGTGTATATATCTCTTGAGGCACTAATATATCAGAACGTGACAAACCAAGAGTTCAACTACCCACTAGTAGGACTCTAGTAGACTTGCCCATATATATTACTATTACCATTTTAGTGCCTTCCTGTAACATTCTTTTACTGCTTCTGCTCAATTCCTACAATAATCATGAAATGGCAGTGTGCAATCAGCGTGTGGAGAGCTGGTGTAAAACAAGGAGAAGAGAAGGGGGAAGCCACTGAGGTAGCTCTGGAATCACTATCTCTTCTGGAAAAGCAGATTGAAGGGAAGAAGTATTTTGGTGGAGAAGAGATTGGATATTTGGACATTGTAGCAGGCTGGATACCTTATTGGATAGATGCTATGGAACAAGTTGAAGAAATGGAATTGCTCACTCCTGAGACGTTCCCTCATCTTCATCAATGGGGTCTCAACTTGATTCAAAATTCGCCTATCAAAGATTGGTTGCCACCTAGAGATTGTGTCCTTGACTACTACAAATTCGCCTACAACTTTGTGCGTTCCAATAACATTAAGATATGATAAAATACTACAAGTTTCATCATCCTCCCAATAATAAATAATGATGAAGATATGATACAATATGAATGGACACTATAAGATTATGAATAAAAGTTTATGATAAAGAACTTAGTTTCTGGTTCAATGAGTTTTGGTCGCCTGACCAGATTGTGTATGGAATATTTTGACCATAATTTATGATTTTGTTGTGATTGTCTGTTTATGCTGAGTACTACACGTGCTTTTGGGTTGATTGACGTCAATAATTTTCACTATAAATTTCAAAAAATAATTTAAAGATGAAAGTTGGACGGGAAACAAGGATCACTTACTAAATGGCTGGAGCTAGAGACACCCCAGAAACTGTTGGATGGAACAAAAATTGGAATTATTTATGGTTGTTTTTCTTGCTTCTACTCTTTCGCCAAGCACAAGGGAGTTGAGTTTCTGTTAAATTTAATTTCCAACACTAAAACATTCAAAATTTCATAATTAATTTTTTTGCAAATGGATTTTCATGAGACATAAGAAATTTTAAAAACATTTGTGTTTCTTTCTAATATCAATGTATGTATTTTTATGCCTAAAAAATCATAGAATATAACCCTAAAACATACAACATTTTACAATTAAACATTTCAAGATAATTTACAATAAGTATTTTTATAATGAATTTTTATAATGAATTTCTAATATCAATATATGTATTTCTAATATCAATATATGTATTTTTATAATGAATTTTCAAGACATTTGTGTATATTTCCAATTCCTGAGTATTTTCAAATGAAAAAAGAAATTGAATCATCAATAAAACATCCAATTTTTTACAATAAGGATATTTTACTACAAAAAATGGCAAATAAATCCCTCTGAAAGTCCAAAAGGACAAGTAAGTAACTTCAACTTCCAAATGAAAACTAAGGAATTAGATATTTACTTGACATTTGTAATTATTGTGAAAAGACTTAAATATCCCCACCCATATTAACAATTGCAACGTACCAATTAACATTTGGAGCATATCCATTGACAATTGGGTCATTTAAATTAACTTCCATGTCATTAAATGTGCGTTCCCTATTAACAATTGCAGTGTACCTATTAACAATCGCAACTTAACAATTAACAAATGGATCATACACATTAACAATTAAGTAATTTGAATTAACTTCTTTATTAACAAATGTACATTTCTTATTAACAATTGCACTGTACCTATTAACAATTGTAACTTACTAATTAACAACTCGAGTATACCCAATAACAAATGGGTCATTCGAATTAACTTGGGGTGGGGGGTATTTAAGTCTTTTCACAACAATTACAAATGTCAAGTAAGTACTTGGTTCCTTAATTATTCTTTTGGAAGTTTGAATTCCTTACTTGTCCTTTTAGACATTCGTAGAGATTTATTTGTCATTTTCACTTTTACTAATCTTTAAATTGAAGTAATTTTACCTTTTTAGGTAGTAGGTAGCCTTGGGACCATTGGAAAATTGATCTTTTTTCTGTGGTTGTCGACATGCCATGTAGGGCTCAAAGAATTGCTGCGTAGTCATAGCCATAGCAAGATAAATCAGTTGCTTTGATTTGTATTTGATGATTTTCTAATAAGGTCAAAGTTGATTGAGTTTCTTTCGTTAGGTGCTAGGGAAGGGAACACGTTGATTAGAACTCAAAACAGCTTGCCATTGAACACCCTTTTAATAGTTAGTTGCCTTCAAGATTGAATATAAAATTTAGAATATGTTTCCTCTTATTCAAGATAGGGTAAAGGATAAAAATACACATGTTATTGTAATAAAAAAAATACATGTGTTATACACAAAAAGTCAAAAATACATGTGTTTATACCAAAAATACAAATGAGTTTTCGTATTGGGTTCAAAAGTTTGTATAAGTTTTCAACATAAATCATTTCATATGAGTTGCATATGTCAATCTGTCAACTCATTTAAACATTTTTTTTTCAAAAAAAAAACTGATAAAATGTTATATTTCAAATTCGACTCATCACAATTAAAAAAAGTGATAATAAAATATCTAAGACGAGCTAATTTATAACATGTGCATCCGAAAAGACGCATAAGTTTTCAGCCTAAATCATTACTTTTTTTTTTCTTTATCTTATATTTATGAGTTATGACCCATACTACCGGCTCCCAAAGAAATTCTAAAAATACAGTATTTTCAATTTTTTCGTAATATCTTTGAAGTTTAACTTCCCTGTTATTCTTATTTTGCCTTGATAATTATAAATTTATTAAGAAAATCCAAAATTTAAAATTGAAATAATGCCACCAAGAGATTTTGAAAGAAACTATTAACCTTCAATTTTAAATTTTAATAATATAATCATTAAATAAATAAGATTAAAATACATGAGGATATATACTTAGAACGGCTTAAATTTTTTAAGAAGATTTCGTGAGAGGTTCTCTCTTCTTTGGGCTTTGGGTATAAAAAAAAATAACGTTAGTGTTTGAGATATAACACATTCTGCACTTCCATTAGAATATTACTGCGTATGACATACGATACCCATTTTGTTTACTCCTTCATATTTTGTCTTGAATTGGCCTAAGCATTATATCAATATGATAATGTAGTATAGTTTGAATGATGACAAATTCACACCTGAGCATTGAGCAATTCTGGACTAGTTCTTGAAGGGGAGAGTCGTATTAATATCCTAAAAAATAAGAAATATCACTAAACTAGTCATAATAACAAATAAAGGTCTAATTAGTGGGCTATACATTAATACACTTACAAGAGTTCTTTGAAAATTAAGAGTTTTACCTAGCCAACGATGAACCCTACAAACATATATTTACTTTCATGTTTGAAAAAACAAAGATTAATTAATGACACCAACTTTGAACGTTGACATGAGCTGGTCTTTACAAATGAGTGATAACCATTCATTTATAGGTGCCCATTGAAGATTGATGAAGAACAAATAATTCACAAACATGGTGGAAGTGAAGCTCATTGCAACTCCACAGAGCTTTCCATGTGCAAGAATCGAATGGGCACTGAAGATAAAGGGTGTGGAATATGAATATCACAAAGAAAATCTCATGAATAAAAGCCAGCTTCTTCTTCAATCCAATCCTGTTCACAAGAAGGTCCCTGTGTTTCTCCATGATGGCCTGCCTATTGCTGAATCTCTTGTTATCCTTGAGTACATAGATGAGACATGGAAGCAAAATCCTCTGCTTCCTAAGGATCCTTTTGATCGAGCACATGCTCGTTTCTGGGCAAGATTTATCGATGAGAAGGTATTATAATTCACCAATTGTTCCTCATACTCTATCTTTTTTTGTCCTTGAGTTTTTGTTTCATTTTGACCTATTGTAATTCATTTAAGTCAATAGTGTCAGTCCAAATGATATGCTGTGATCGGATTTCCTAATCTTCTTTCTTATGATATGATATGAGAGATGTATATAAATAGATATAATATATTGATGATCCCCATAACATATATGGTTTTAAGTGAAGTATATTTTCAGTTTGATAAATATGAATGAGTGTTGATGGTTGAATTAGATTGAAACATAGCCAAAAATAATAACTGGTAGCTAGGAAGTGAGATCCTTAATTTTGATTAATCCAACCATGTCAAGCCATAATCTTAGCCCCGTCAAGAGTTTTGAGGGTTTAAATTTATAATCTGAGGAGACTATCGTATCTACCTAGCTGATACAAATAAGCTTAGGTGTTCTGAACTTTGGATTTTTTTTCCATAATCTCTGTTATTTGATTGACAAATTTAAATTCGCACATAATTTTAATTTTAATTATTCTTTCAGAACATTTTTAGTATTTATTACAACAAATCACCTCTGGAGTGCGTATAGGATCAATAGAATGGTACAACAAGATACAAATTATCGACAGATGTGTTAAATCCTTACAATGTGACAAATCCATATTCAAATATCATTACAATTTTAGGTGAAGTATCAACATTAAACGTTCGATAACACTTACAATGTGGAAAACCAAAGTTTAGATACCCCTAAAATTCTAAAGGAAGTATCTACAGTTAGTGTTAGATTTTAATTCCATTTGTTGTGCCTACCTTTTAAAACTGTTTTACTGATCTTGACAATTCCTACAATCATGAAATGACAGTGTGTGATGAGTGTGTGGAAAGCTGGGGTAGCACAAGGAGAAGCAAAGGAGGAAGCTATAGAATCAGCTCTAGAATCACTGGCACTGCTAGATAAGCAGATAGAAGGGAAGCAGTACTTTGGTGGAGAAGAGATTGGATATTTGGATATTGTTGCAGGTTGGATACCTTATTGGTTGAATGTTCTTGAACAACTTGGAGAAATGGAATTGCTCACTCCTAATAGGTTCCCTCATCTTCATCAATGGAGCCTCAATTTGCTGCAAACTTCACCTGTCAAAGATAGCTTGCCTCCTAGAGATTCTGTTGTTGACTACTTTAGTTTTGGCTTTAACTACGCACGTTCCATGTCTTCCTCATCAACCTAATAATAAATCATAATGAAGGCATGACATGATATGATATGATTGAACCCCCTAAGATTATGAATAAATGTTGATGATGAAGAACCTGTTTTACTATATTTTCACTATATAATATGATTCTGTTTTGGTTGTGTTTATGTTATGCTTTTCACATGCTTTTTACCACAAATGCAATTAAATTCCACAAAAGAATCACTTTGTTAGGAATGAGAGTTGGACACTAAACAAGGATGATATACTAAAACATTTGGGGACCAGTAAGTAATTATTGGATGGAGCAATAAAATGGGAATTATTCATTGTCCTTCATTTAATTAAATATTCATTCTATAAATTGTACCCTGTTTTGTCATCATTTAATTTTAAAATCGTCTTTAATCTCATTTTGCGTCAACATTTTCTTTGATTTCTCAAGGGTATCCCACCCGCGTGTCAAGTGGGACTAATCCTTCGCTGTTCTGAAGTCCCATGTAGGGGGTAGACAACTGGCCTGTGAATTTGCTTCATTCGCAAGGGCTGGGGATCGAACCCCCAACCACTTGTTTAAGGGACGGGAGTACTTACCACTCATGCCAACCCGCCAGGTTTGCGTCAACATTTTCTGTTAAATTAAATAAACAACTTTAAGAATAGAGAACTAGCAGTGCATTTTTGATTTTGAAGTATCAAATTGATACTTGATAAATAGAACACTGTATACTTTAATTTTTTATTTTTATTTAAATTAATTAGTAAAAATGAAATATTATATTTTTACAATATTGATGTTGCAATCTGGTTGACTTGACATTGGACTAATTGTATTTACGGCATCATAATATATCAATCTATATATACTATATAAAAGGTGTGAAGTGCATTCAACAGCTTTTAAGTATTTTTTAAATGTACCTAGCTAACATCTTCTAGTATTTTATGGTACATCTAACAATCTGAATTAGTTTTTAGATGCGTACAAAATCTTAAAGTAATATATGCAGAATAAAAATTGTAAAGCACAATTAAAACTTAAACCGTTATTCATAATATTATTGTCCTTGTACTCTGCAAATGTTCCACTTAAAGGCCAAGACTCACACATCTTTTTTGCTGATGACGCACTCATGTTTATGAATGCAAGTGTTGTAGAGTGTTAAATTTATAATATAAGGGCATATGATATGAGTCTTGTCATTCCATCACAAAAGTTGAAGTCAATGTGATGGAGACTCAACTCATATAATCCTTGATTTATTCGATGTGGGACTTATCTCAATATTCATTCTACTTTCTTTTTTTTCCTTTCTTTTTCACGTGGGTCATACTCATTTTTATGGGTCAGTCCTTTTACTCTTATTACAATTACAATATTATCACAAGTATTTTGAAATTTTGAATATTGTATGGGTTCAGATAGAGATTTAATATTCAAATATACTTGCACATATCCTAATTATAAGAACTTATTAACTTTTTAAGGGTACAGATTAAGGGAGTAAATTAAACTATTATATTAATGTATATAATTGGATTATACATTAATTAATAAGTAAAATAAAATGTTTTTTGGAAGAGCTAATAAATGTATATAATTTAAAGTTTCACTCATCAAAACCAAAATTCAATTAAAATATAACTAAGCAATTGGTAACCCAAAAATTTCACGACAAAAGTACTTTTTTTTTTATTTGAAGCCTACGAACCGAGCCATTCATAATATCTCAACCGGTCAACCCTCAAGGCCTCAACTATACAATTTGTAAATATTCCACCATCAAAATTACAATTGATGATATAAATCCATTCTATTATTATGATCCACAACAACCCAACCCCAAACGATGGCTCTCCCAAAATTTAAACTTTTTAAAAATAGTAACTTTATCAATATATACTACATTGTAAAAACTTCAGAAGGGTTTGTTTCATTATTAATCTCTCTAGAATTGAATTCTTTCACAACAGAATTTACATGACAACATAAGTTTATCTAGACTAAGAAAAAAATTCCTGACCATGTACAGACTAACATATACAAATCTATTGAACCCTACAAAGTCTATGACTTATGCACAACTGTATACGAATTGCTAGCTTTGTCCAAGTTTTACATGTTTGAATGCTATGCATAATGCTTTGGCTAAAGCTCTATTTTTTTGTTTTGTTTTGTTTTCTATATGATCACATGAGTGGCTTATTGTTGTACTAATATAATATTCTAGTTGCTTGAATTCAGGGCATTGATTGAATATGAGCATGCAAAGCCACAAAATGTAATCAAGACATTGAATGGATCAAAAAATATATCTTAGTCAACAAATAGACAATTTGACAGGTCTCCATGGGTATCTTAGTCAAAAAATGTAATCATATGTCGAGTTGTAGGAGTTTTCGAAGAAATCACACATTTATCAGTAAAACAAACTATATTATACTTCTAACAAAAATTGATTATCAAAGGGGTAAACTCATTTGAATCACCATAGCAGACCCATGTCAATTTTAAGGAATCTAAATAATCGTATGCTAGTTCTTAATACAATCAGACTTAGGCAGAATTTTAACTAATGAACCAAAATTAAACTATTCTAGTTTCCAAAAAAAATATTTGAGACAATGTTCTATTAGTAGTATGACTTAATAAATGATGAAATTTGCAATGCACATACACAACTTAGATTGAAATTTAGGAAGCTGCCTTATATAAGCCTTATAAATGTATTTTATTGAGTAAAATTAAAGTTTTTATCACTCCTAATGGTTTTAGGTTTTTCTTATTACCAAAGCACTAATGAAATCACAGCTTAGAGGGAAGGCCTTTTCAAGATCAAGATCTTAAAGTTTGCGAGTGCAGGTGTCAAGAGAGATAGAGTTAATGCTATGAGATGTGCACACGTTTTCAAGACAAAAACTAAAAAGTAAGTGGGTTGCTTCACGTAATTGGTTTAATCAAATAAACAAATTTTGTTGTCATATGAATGGTTGAGTAATGAAGACATGACACATCATATCTTAAGAAAGAAAGGGCAAAAAGTTCAATAAAGAAGTGAATAATTTTACAATAAAGTCCTTTGGGACTTGATGATGATTTTGGAATATTTTAGAACCTTGCAGTAGTAATTTTCCTTGTAAGGGACTATTGTGCAAATTTCCCTTTTTTTAATAAAAAATAGTTTTTGTAAAAAAAAACAAAATTTAAATGAAAATATGCATAACGACGTTTCTACATAGAGAAATGCAGGTACATTGACAAGAACTCACACCAATATTTTCTCGCGTTTTGAGCATCTACTTTCTTGTGTTTGTTACAAGAACGCTAGTATGCTAGTTATTACCCTTGTTTTTTTGCAACTTGTTCCAGTAAGTAGTGAATTTTTTGTAGTGAAAAAATAGACTTGAGAGCAAATAAAATATTTATTTGGGAATTGAACCAATATAGTAATAAAATAAAAAAAAATTCTTACTACACGTTTCAAATTTGGCATCCCATAAATTCAAAATCCTCAAAGTATATATGTGGGATACTTTGGTGATACTTGTAGGTATATATTATAGATTTAGGGGAAGAAGAGGATTGAGGAATAATATATTACTAAAGAGCATAGGTGAGTAAGAAATCAGAGTACCTAGAGCAAGAAATGGGGCTTTGGAGAAAGGAATTTGTAAGCGAAGTAAAGAAGCAGCTATGGCTGGCAGGGCATATGATTTCCGTGGGTTTGTTTATTTATTTCTTCCAACTTAATGTTAAGTCTATAATCGATAGCATCAATCCTACTATTGGTTTCATCAAATCTAGTACGAGTTGAATCACTTATTGCTCTGTCAATATAGTCATAAATAGCTCTTTCACGACTTTCAAGGTCAGACATAGTAGCTTTGATATTTCTGGAATATCTAGTTGTGCAACTTTTGATCAAAATCTGCACAACTTTTGATCAAAAGCTGCACAACTTGAGGAGGGTCTATCATACAGTTGTTTACTAAAAACCTAGCTGTGCAGCACAACTTTTGATCAAAAGCTACACAGTTAGCTCATAGAGTCACCTTATTCATGGCTCTCATAGTGGTGTTCTTGAATTTTCTCTGCTAATGCTAATAAGGAATATTTGGGGAGCGACATTTACCAATGTACATGAAGTTGTGAGATATTTAGCATCCATGGCCCTAATTGTGGCAAGTATCATTTTTATGAATTCAATTCAAATTGTACTCTCAGGTATCAACATTTACTACTCCTGCTCATTCAATTAGTATACAATGTGCATATAGCTTAATTATTGATCCTCAAATAGAGAAGGAATAAAAACCAAAGAACATTGCAAGTAGTTATAGGATTGATACAGTTGGTAGTCTCATACACGTGTTTTCATTTCAATTTTAATTAATTAATCTTCAAACAATAGGTTTTAGTCCCTGAAGGTTTTATTTTTGTTTAAAACATGGGTTCTTATAATTCTTTAGAAATTCAAATGACTAAAACTAAAAATCATGCAAACGTAAGAGACCGAATATTAGTATTAACCATTAACTTATTTGTTTGTGTCTTACAATTCTTGACATGTCAACTTCCCCATTGATAAGCAATTGACAATATTTTTGTAAATAAGGTGTTGCGAGAGGATGTAGTTGGCAAAAAATTGGTGCATTTGTGATTCTTGGCGCATATTATATTGTGGGTATTCCGTTAGCCTTAGTTTTTTCTTTCATCTTCCACATGAAAGTAAAGGTAAGGTTCCATTGATTTACTGTAGTGAAAACTTCAATCTGAAGCTCGTACTTCTTTCTAATAATATTGAATTGTTGCACATGTCACTACAAAACACTTGCCGCTTACCGGCGTTTATTTTTGCCTCTTTCCGACGTTTTTTCCGGCGAAACAATGATACGGAGTTTTTGCAAATCGCCGAAAAAAAAACGTGGAAAAGTAGCACATCGGCGCCGTAGGGTACCCACAAACGCCGAAACGCGGGATGCAGAAAATAATATAATATTCAGACATACCGGCGTTTCCCGAAACGCCGGTATGTCCATTATTTTAATAATTGACATACCGGCGTTTTGGTGAAACGCCGGTATGCTATTATTTAATATGAACTTTTTCGGCGTTTGCAGAAACGCCGAAAAGTGTTTAAAAATTATTAAAAAAAATAATTTTCGTCCCAGTTTAACATTAAATTGAGACGAAAAATTAGTATTATAGATATAAATAAAAAATATTAAAAAATAATAATGACAGAAAAATCATATTACATACATTAAAAGAAAATAATACCTATAAGAGCAACTAAAGTATATCAAATATAAAAATTAACAATTACATAAAAATAAACAAAAATGAAGCAAGTATAAATAAAAAGAGATATGAAAATAAGCAACCACCAAATGTGCAATGAGGGGGGAGCACCACTATTTATAATGATCGCTGAGAAACAAATAGAAAGAAGTAGGAAGGAGCAAGAAACGAATGAGTAAGGGAAAATGAGAGGGGAGCATCTCTATTTATAGGGAAGGTGGAGCCTACCGGCGTTTATGATGGGAATGCCGGAAAGTGATATTGTATTATTATTTTACCGGTGATTTCGCAAACGCCGATATGCATGGTTTTTTTAAAAAATATTATTTTATATTTACCGGCGTTTTTCTTAAACTTATCGGCATTTCCAGGAAACGCCGGTACGCATGTTTTTTTTAAAAAAATAATATTTAATACTTACCGGCGTTTTTCTTACGCTTATCGGCATTTCTAGGAAACGCCGATATGCATGGTTTTTTTTAAAAAAATATTATTTAATACTTACCGGCGTTTTTAAGAACGAAAAATGCCGATATGTGTTATTTTAAAAAAAAAAGAAAAAGAAAAGCAAATAAAAATTTTTTTATTAAAATATACATACCGGCGTTTTTGTGTCCACAAACGCCGGTATGTGTGCGCGGGAAAGAAGGAGGGAAGCGCGCGCCAAATTTTGCGGCGTTTCTTTTAGGCGTTTTTTAGAAAAAGCCGGAAGGTGTACGCCGGAAAGCGCCATTTTTTTTGTAGTGTGTTGGGCCTTTTGATAGGTTTTGCATTAGCGCTTATTGTGGCTATGTCTTCTTCTCAAAACCTTCACTAACTGGGAGAAAGAGGTAAAACATCTCATCTTATCTTCTTCAACTATGTATATTATTAAAGATTTATAAATCTTGTTAGACTAGTGGATGATGATTATGATATATTACATTGCTTACCACTGAGTGAGGTGATAGTATGGTTAGAATGAAAGTATGAAATTAGAAACTTGTTGTGTGGGTTTATATTTTTTATTATTTAAATAATCTTGATGTACTTGCATACTAGTTCGTTACCATCTTTTTATCATTTAAATTTAACGACATTACCTAAATTGAAACGTAATTTATTCTTCATTACCAGAATTGAAACCCAAAATATTTTTTCCCCTAAGTGCTCATAGCGTAATAGTTCTTTACCATTTTTGTACATTTACCCTAAATCAAATTGTCATGCTTTGGTTTGACATGATTAGAGTGCTTTTTTCTTGTAGTGCTACTATTAACAAGTATATATCAATATATTCACAATAACTTTTAAGAACAATTAAACAAAAACAAATTAACGACTATCGCAACACATAATAAGTATTAATAACTAATAACCTATAAAAAGAAACATGTAACAAAAAGTTAAAGTGGTGAGTTGGGTCATAAGGCTCACTAGGATCAAAACAGGACTTAGGAATTAAAGATCGGTAACAAAGTGCTTACAAATCACAAACCAACAGATGTGATATTTTACATTATTAATTTATCTTAATTGTAACTTGAATACAATTTTCACGAAAAGATATCATCTTAAAAAAAATACCATTTCCTGCCCGTTCTAGATAAGTTAGATCCATTTTTTCTTGTGAATAGATAAGGTAGAGATATATTAAGGACACCGACCTTAAACAGTGACTTGCACGGGATTTTGCCATATGCAGTAATAATCATTTATATATAGTTGCCAAGTGCAGATTGATAGAAGGTCAAAAAAAAAAGTGCAGATTGATCCATTGTTAGAATCTTAAGTTTTGATGAAGACTAAAATATGAAAGAACTTAGAAAGCAATAGGTGAACATAGAATCCTAAGTAAAAATGCAACCGGATGTGGACTTACTTCCAGATAGATGAGGACTAGCGCTCGCGGATGAATGACTTATCCCCCAGCGAGAGCAAGTAATTCACTAGGGAAATAACTTAGTCCATAAGCAGTAGATATACAAAAACCTTAAGACTAAGCTAAGATTCAACTGGATGTGAATTTGCTTCCTGTTAGATTTAGACCGGCGCTGGCTGTTGGACCAAATGACACTAAGCGTCAGCGAACATAAGCCACGTCCAGTAGAATTGCTTCCGATAGCTTAGTGACTAGCGCTGACTGTTGGATTGAGGAACACTGAGCGAGAGCGAGTAAAAGTCATTATAATCCTTCATCCAGTGGTAGTGCTTCCGGATGCAGAAGTACTTCCGGATGCAAGAAAGGCTCTTTAGACTAAATGAACTCCCACTGCATGTGATTAAGTGTTGTTATACTACACATCCCATAGCTTAAGAAAATAACACACCAAGTCACTTGGGAAGACTTAAGAGTTAGAGTAACATAACGAGACTCACGCTGACTGTTGGATTAGACATCCCCTAGCGTCAGTAGACAATACACTAAGTCAGAACATAGTCTTAGTAAGATTACTTCCCATAGCAGACAAACCTCCCACAGCATGTATAGTTCTTACTACTACACTTGATTATATATATTACTCTGGTGGGACTAACAAGTGTGTGCAGAACTTGGTTGTACTTCCGGATGGAAATGAGCTTCCGGATGAGAAATACTCTTGGCACTGAGATTCATAGACTAACACTTGCAGAGTAAGATTGCCACTTCCGGATGAACGATGATCATCCGTCAGCAAGAGTACAAGAACCAACGTCACACACTCAGAAGTCAGAATGCTTTTGTCAGAGCAGAGTTGTCAGAGTTGCTTTTCAGGGATAAAGCAAGTCAACCCTGCTAAGCATTAATGAAGATGTACCTCTCAACGGTAACATGGGATTAACGGCTATATTCAAACGGACATATCCTATCTGCCGCCCAAGCCTGAATATTGAGGCCGAGTATAAAAGGGACATCTACATTCAGAAGAGAGGTTGGAAGAACAGAGAATATTATCTGAGAAACTATATTCTACATTCCTCTCATCTTCTACTCTCAGATCTAGATTTGTAACATTATTAGAGAGTAATTCATTTGTACTTAAGTGAGTAACATCATCTATTCTTAGAGAGAATCATTTGTACTTAAGTGTTTATCACAATCAGTTCATTGAGTGAACATATTATCAAATCCTCTAATTGATAGAGGCTGTTCTAAAGCTTGTGCTTGACGAACAGAATTATTATCTTACAAAAGTGAGGGGGAGCATTTAGAGGTTTTCTAAATCTCCATAGGTTGCAAGTTAGCCCACAAAACTTGTGGTTGTAAGGTTTGCAGGTGAGCCCGTTGCAAAACCTGTGGGTTGTTAGGTGAACCCGTGTTCATAAAACCTATAGTGTAAAGGCTTTCTTGTGCCTGGTTCAAACAAGAGGTTTAGTGGATTGAAAATCTCAGGTGGAGCCTGGGGACTGGATGTAGGTCTGGAAGTGACCGAACCAGGATAAACTCGTGTGTGCTCATTCTGGTTGTTTTAATCTACACATCAAGCACCACACCACTAGATACTCACTTGTGCTTGGGGTAATACATCGTCACTCTCATCAAGCACAAGGAGTAAAGTTTTAAAAGGGAGAATTTCATAAGTTTTATTCTGTCACCCAATTCACCCCCCCCTCTTGGGTGACAGCCACACATTTCATTTGGTGTCAGAGCAAGGTCACTTGTTTAAAGGATCCAACGATCTCAAGTGCAAAGACCTAGGCTGACTTGGGTATAAAAATGTGTTTTGAAGGTTTTGATCATACTATCCCACCCTTGTTAGATAATACTGATTTTTGCTTATGGAAGGCAAGGATGAAAAGTTTTGTGCTATCCTCGAATTTCAAAATGTGGGATGTCTTTGTAAATGATTCTGATTTCAGACCAAAAGTAAATTGGACTGAAGAGGAGAAAAATTTATTTTACTTGAACATTAGAGCAATGCAAATTTTGTACAAAAGCTTAAGTGAGAGTGATTTCCAGAAAATTAAACATTGCTCTAATACTAGAGATATTTGGAACACTCTTGATGCTATGTATGCTTCTAACCACTCTCCTGAAAGTAAAGCTGTCCAAAGCTCATCTCGTGCCCCCTGTGGATCGACAGACGGTGAGCTACAGGAAGCTGATATTGAGGAAGCTAGCACCAGTGAAGAGAGTGTCGATCTCTACCTAGAAGATTCAGAAACTGAAGAAAATGAGGTATCTGAACTTGAACCTTCTGAATTGCAAGACATGTATAATGAGTTACATATTGAATTTTGTAAACTTGCAAAAGAAGTTCTAGGATTAAGGAAAAAGAATAGGAAACTTGAGGAACTCATTAATTCTTCTACATCCAAGGTTTCCAAAGTTCCCTCCATAGAAATACAACTAGTGCAGCCCATAGAAAAACAGCTATCGAGAGCAGAAGCTTCAACATGTACTGAAAATTGCTCCAATTGTGAATTCCTGTTGAAGGAAAAAGAGAAGTTTTCAAAAGGCCCTGAAACTTCAAAAGTTGATTCAAAAGAACAAAGAGTCTTTGAAAACAAAATTGATCAACAAGATATTGATAGGAAATCCGATTCTGAATATCATTCCATTATCTGTCATTATTGTGGTAGATCAGGTCATATTTCTCACACATGTAGTCTTAGAAAAAATTTACATGTGAGAAATAAATTTGTATGGATCTCTAAAGGACAAGTAAGGTCCAGCACTAACCATGTAGGACCCAAGTACAAATGGGTACCAAAACTTCCTTCCAGTGCCTTACTTGTGCAGGAAAGATCAAGAGTTCCTCTTGTCCCAAAGAAGAGAGCTCGTGGTGAAGTCACTGCTGCAACCACCTGGTTCAATCATAAGAAGCAGTGCACTACCACAAGGAACAGAAGTTCTGTCTCAAGGATGAGCCATCACAGAGTGCCACTCAACTATCCTGAGAAGAACAAGAGAGAGAGGATTCCTCGATCAACATGGAGAAAACCTATGAACTCTGTCTCTCATAAGACAGTGGTTCAAACCAAGGATAAGTATAGAAGATCTCCTTGGGTAAGCAAGGAATCACTTAGAGTCAAAGCATGCGAAAGTAAAATCTCTTATGCAAGTGTTAGATGGGATTATTGAGATTTTGCATCAAGCATCATAGACATGAACATTATTTTCTTAAGAGAAGAAAGCTCAAAGAAATTCACAATGTTCATAACCTACATGCTGTCTAGCTGTCAAGATCAAAACCATGTATATATAGTCATAGTTGATTCTAAACGGCATAAGCATAATTAATGACTCAAGTGCATGTGGACTTTACACTTCCTACAAACTGACCTGTCAGATCCAAGTTTGGAGACTGAGAAATGGAAAAGGGAATTAGTCGGATTTTTGTAGGAAAGGTGATCCAAAAGAACAACTATATTCAAGATCGTACCTGGTCTGGGCAATGGGTCAAAACTGAATAAGATGTTCCTCATGCTGGGCTACTGGTGCTACTGCTCTTGAAATGGAAAAGATCAAGCACCACCAGTCAAAATCAAGCAAGCTACTACTTGACGCAAATGTAGCCTTGGTGATGTCATTCTTACCCTTTCTCTTATCTACATGATTAACCGGGTAATGAATGCATGTTTACTCATTTCATTGGCAATTGACATTTATGTATCTAAGATTAAACTTCAAATTGCCCTATGAAATGAATGTGAAGAATATGTAGCGTCTAGCCACACATGATTGACTTAAACATTTCAAAATATAGTGATACTTATGAGATGTTCTTTAGAAACCAGTGATGATCTTATTCTGAAAATGTTTTTAATCACATCTTAAGTCACCATCTACTAATGATCTCAGTTCAAGCCTGTGGTTAAGTGTGTTGACAGATTATGAAAGCTTGAATGATGTGGATGTACAAGAGAGAACGTCAACGAGTATGCACTTTGACAAGATGAGAAGAAATGGCTGTTCTGAAGTCAATCTTGAGGAAATCTCGCCAATCTTCTTATATGAGCATTTCTTTCCATTACTCATTATGTTGTGCATTTTTCTCTTGTCAGACATACATTAGGAATCTTAGGAAATGCCTGGAATTAACCTCTGCAAAATCTGATAAATCCAAGAGCAAATGCCAATAGGATAGAAGCCTAAGTGAGAGTAGATAACTAGGGTGGAAAGAACTATTAAGAATCTCTACCCACTGAAAGCCATATATCCTGGCACATTATCACAAGCCCAGTACAATCTGAATTAAGTTAAAGCTTGTTGATATCCTAAGAATAATGAGATCATGTTAAGCATATTTGAAAGAACTTGAGATGAGACTTGAAGATTATTCTTGTGATCATATGCTGAGAATTTGACTGTTTTTGTAAATTTGATTCATTCTTAAAGCTAAACTATTGTGTGAACATTAAGGGTTTCAGAATCTCGTGTATTTACATTTCACATGTCTTCACAATCTAACATGAACATCCTTAAAGCATATTTGTTGAACTATACCTGTGCATGAAACTCTGAAAATATGCAATCTGCTAGATACTCCTTGTGCCATCACTTGATATTTATCCAAAAGAGTATGAATGGAATTCATGACTTGATAGTGAAACTGAGAAATTGTGAACTACATTTCAAAGACTGTTTTCACATTATTAATACTCCTACTTTACAAAACCAACAAGCAAGCACATTTTCTTGAGATTATTATACTGAGCTGATTAACATAAATTTGTAACTTGGAATGTCCTCAGCATGTATACTCAGGCTAAATCTCAAGTTTTCCACTGACCATCCGGAAGCGCATGTGCTTCCGCTAGCACCTGCAGATCTCCTAGTGGAAAGGTTCCCTATTATGGAAGATAAGAGCTATCAATGCTAAATCCAAAGACCCTCACATCCAGAAGCGGATACACTTCCTGAAGCATGTGCAAGATTGGTTTCCCAACTACAGACGTAGCTATCAAACAACCACTGAGGGTTGATCAACTTAGTCTTATAAGGAGAAATTTGAGAATGTTAAAATGAAGTTTAAATCTTCAGAAAACATCTGTGCTTAATTGCTAAAACCTGCCAAATGTACTAACTTAGGCATCGAAGTGCCAACATGTGTTCTTGCAGGATCTCAATGTTAAATCTTAAGAAACTGCAACCGGAAGCAAAACCACTTCCGGATGATCCCTCACTGACACTGGATGATGAAACCAAGTGAGCGCCAGCACCAGTCCAAGGGACACGTCACTTCAGAAAACGCTTCACCTTCCTCAATGAAACGTTATGCCTTCTCTGATAAGATGAAGCGACACGTGTCATCAGGTGTGTCGTTCCAACTTAAATTGTTTACGTTACCCAATGTGTGAAAATCTGAAGAGACATGACCATTTTTGCCCTCAGTAACTTTTCCTATAAATAGGGTGTCATTTTTCACTTTCACTTTTTACTTGCATCATTTTCACTTTCACCATTTTCTCTAAAACCTTCTTCATCTGTTCTTCATTTTTCTTCACACGTCCCTTCGCATTTCATCTCCTTTTACCCCCAATCCATACACAAATGGCTGGATCTCATGAATCCAACCCAGTTACCAAGAAACACAAGTCAAAACATTCTTCATCTAAGAAACACAAGTCAAAATCTGGGCAATCTCATCATGAACGTTCTGAGAAATCTGGGCAAAATGAAGAACATCATGAACACCGTGAAATTTCTGGGCAGACACCGGGGCAGGAGGAAAATGTTCAGGGTCAGCCTGGAACTTCTGGCAGAGTGACTGAACAGATAGTGGTTTCCGAACAAGAGAGGGAAGCCCTGAGAAAAGGAAAGAAGAAGAGGGTGCAATTTGCTGAAGAGCCGTCTTCAAAGAGGCAGAGGGTTGAAGAAGATGACCCTACAGTGTATAGAGATGGGGCCTTGGAGCCTGTTGCCTCCAAGTTTGAAACCGTTAAGCCTTACTTCAACAATGGCTTGTTCATCGATCTGGCCAAGATTGATGAACTAGGGTTTCCTCACCTGCGGCCTTACTTAGAAAAATACATGCCCTGGCTGGGGATCAAACAGGACTACAACATCAACGTCCTGCGAGCCTTCTGCCAATCCCTCTCTGGCAAAGTGAAGTACAAGAAGGTAGATGGAAAGGAGCAAATCCACAGACTCTACTTCACGGCCACAGTCAGAGGAAGAACCTTCAGTTTTACCTGGAGAACGCTGAACGAGTTAATGGGGATCACTGATGAGGGGATGACTGAGTGGCTATATCCTGAGGCGCTCAAATACAGCAAGGAGGAACTAGAACAGCTGTATGGCACCAAAGACAAAAAGGTGTCCAAAATGTCTGATTCCTACAGGGTTCTGTATTATATCTACTCCCGGATGATGACACACAAAGGGGGTAACTTCAATGAATTCACCCTGTTGGACAATCCATGGTTCCCCAGACTCCTCTCCTAGCAGCCAATCAATCCAGGGCAGTTGATCAGCCTTGAACTTCAGCGATGGTTGGCTAACGACAAGACTGGGTATCTTCCCTATCCCACCATCATTGCCTTCCTCCTTGAGAAGCATCTGATCAAGGCCACATCTGCTGTGGAGGAAGAGAATGTCAAGTGCAGACCTGTGGGAGCAACCAACATCGGGAAGATGGGCATTAAGTATCTAAGAGCCCCTAAGTCCACTCGCTCAGGATCACTAGCGGGTAGTGCGTCTGGGACTTCAGCCCCCTCGACATCTGGTGCAGGGGATCAGGAAGTGGACTCCCATGCTGGGCCAAGCCGTGCTGCCAGAGTGCCAGCTTCAGTCAAAGCTTTTGCCGAGGAAGTTAAGGAGGAACTTCTCTTTAGACTGCCTGAATCCTTGGTAGGCCCTCTCTGTGCTGAGTGTGACAATGGCTTCCAGCGGCAAGGGGAGCGCATTCAGAGGCTCGAAGATAGGGTAGGCCAGCTTGAAAACCACATTGCCAGGGTGGACGCAAAACTTGACCTCATTCTCCAGCACCTACATATTCCCCAACCATCACAAGGTAACCTACCACCACCTCCTCCTCCTCCCCAAAATCCTCCTCCTCCTCCTCCCTCAGGCAATCCTCACCTTCCCCCTCCTCCTCCACCTAACACTCAACCACCACAGCCACCTCCACAAAATGACCATCAATCCCCTCCATCACCAAACAATGCTCACCAATCCCAACCTTCACCCAACCATGAACACCAAACCCAAGACACACACCAACAATCTCCTAGCCAATCACCCCTTCACTCCAACAACTCCCCATCTCCACAAAACTCCCCATCTACACCTCCCTCATCCACTCGCACACCATCCAACCCCTTAGCCGAACACCTTGGATTTCAAACTGCCATTCACCCGCTCAGCCATATCTATCTACGAGATTACCCACGCCTTCAGCAAATCCCTGAGGATCCTCACGTACCCTTTACCCCATTTACCCCACACTCTTCCACTACCTTCCATGAATATTCCTCCACCTACCCATTCGAAGGTCTATTCGTAGATCCTTCCTGGTTCCCCAACCAACCCACATCCCCAGAACATACCTTACCTGCCTCTTCCCCAGAATCCTCACCCCAAACTCCACTTAGCCCTGAACCTCCACCTTCCTCCTCCTCTACTCCATCCCTGGCACTCGCCCTTGTTGATGATGACAAAAGGGGGAGAAATGTGATGACCGCCCTTCGCCTATCCATGAACACAAGGGATGTGCTCAGCCAACCATCCCTCTGGCTTGAAGAAGATATCATGGCTGCCCTTCGCCGTGCAATGGAATCACAAAGGCTGAGTGGTGCTGAGAGCCTAATAAGAGGAGAAGCCATAAGATTCATGGAGCAGCAGAGGTCGGCTGAGCAAGGATCACAATTGGAGATGGTTGTCTTTGAGCCAAATGAACAACCTTCACAGCCTGAGTCATCTTCATCAGAACCTCCTCCAACTAAGATAAGTAGAAAGGATATTGAGGAGATAATGATGAAGTGGGGACTGAAGAAGATCAATCACCCTCCTATTGTGATAGCCAAGCCTATTCCTGCATCCTCTGGGCAAGCGTCTGAGATCTCCTCGTCTGAGCAATCATCGGCCCCTCCTCCCTCATCTGAGCCAGCAGTCACCTTCAGTGAGTCTAGAAAGAAGGCCGTTGCCAAGAAGCGGACCAGGAAATTTATTGTCTCCACTGAATCTGCTGAGAGTGAGGAAGATACTCCTTCTGACCAACCTGAGCAAGAGACCTCATCTGCACAAGTTGAACCTGAAACCCCAGTAGTTCAAGCAGTTCCTATTCTAAAGGAGGTCAAGTTGGAAATTGAAGACATGACTCCTGAGGAATTCGAAAGATATGGGTATACGGACAAACTCTCCTTTGGTCAGATGGCTTGCCTCGATGCTGACAGAGCAAAAGCCATGCCCACTCCCTCGATTAGCAAGAGCAAAGGGAAGAGTAAAGGGAAAGGGAAAAGGAAAGCCCAGGAAGTTGAGGAGGATCCCAACTTCCCTGTATGGAACGTAAAAATTCGGGCTGTTCACTACCCCAATGGAGAGGTCGCCTACTTCGATGATGCTACAGGGTTCCCTGGGTATGAAGAAGTAGAGAACATGAAGAGAGCATTCGAGGAGTCTATTGAATCAGAAAGACTCAGACGAGAGAGGGATGAAGAAGAGCTTCAGCGAATAATTGCCCAGATAGACCAGAATGTACATGAGGCTGAGATCACCAGGCTTCAGAAAGAGAGTGAGGAGAGACAGAAGGAGAGGGAAAAGAAAAAGAGACACAAACACTGAACTCCCATTCCACATTTTTTTTTTACTTAGAAAATTTTCTTTGTTTTTCATGCATACTTTATTCTTGCTTAGTATAGATTACCTGTATATGTTTTGCTTGTATACTCTAACATGTAATCTTTTTCATGTCAATAATATTTGTCCAAGTTACTTGTTCTTATCTATTGCCTTTATCTTTATGCTAATTCTTTCATATGAACTTAATCGATAAAACTGAGTTTGTCATCATCAAAAAGGGGGAGAATGTTAGAATCTTAAGTTTTGATGAAGACTAAAATATGAAAGAACTTAGAAAGCAATAGGTGAACATAGAATCCTAAGTAAAAGTGCAACCGGATGTGGACTTACTTCCAGATAGATGAGGACTAGCGCTCGCGGATGAATGACTTATCCCGCCCCCAGCGAGAGCAAGTAATTCACTAGGGAAATAACTTAGTCCATAAGCAGTAGATATACAAAAACCTTAAGACTAAGCTAAGATTCAACCGGATGTGAATTTGCTTCCTGTTAGATTTAGACCGGCGCTGGCTGTTGGACCAAATGACACTAAGCGTAAGCGAACATAAGCCACGTCCAGTAGAATTGCTTCCGATAGCTTAGTGACTAGCGCTGACTGTTGGATTGAGGAACACTGAGCGAGAGCGAGTAAAAGTCATTATAATCCTTCATCCAGTGGTAGTGCTTCCGGATGCAGAAGTACTTCCGGATGCAAGAAAGGCTCTTTAGACTAAATGAACTCCCACTGCATGTGATTAAGTGTTGTTATACTACACATCCCATAGCTTAAGAAAATAACACACCAAGTCACTTGGGAAGACTTAAGAGTTAGAGTAACATAACGAGACTCACGCTGACTGTTGGATTAGACATCCCCTAGCGTCAGTAGACAATACACTAAGTCAGAACATAGTCTTAGTAAGATTACTTCCCATAGCAGACAAACCTCCCACAGCATGTATAGTTCTTACTACTACACTTGATTATATATATTACTCTGGTGGGACTAACAAGTGTGTGCAGAACTTGGTTGTACTTCCGGATGGAAATGAGCTTCCGGATGAGAAATACTCTTGGCACTGAGATTCATAGACTAACACTTGCAGAGCAAGATTGCCACTTCCGGATGAACGATGATCATCCGTCAGCAAGAGTACAAGAACCAACGTCACACACTCAGAAGTCAGAATGCTTTTGTCAGAGCAGAGTTGTCAGAGTTGCTTTTCAGGGATAAAGCAAGTCAACCCTGCTAAGCATTAATGAAGATGTACCTCTCAACGGTAACATGGGATTAACGGCTATATTCAAACGGACATATCCTATCTGCCGCCCAAGCCTGAATATTGAGGCCGAGTATAAAAGGGACATCTACATTCAGAAGAGAGGTTGGAAGAACAGAGAATATTATCTGAGAAACTATATTCTACATTCCTCTCATCTTCTACTCTCAGATCTAGATTTGTAACATTATTAGAGAGTAATTCATTTGTACTTAAGTGAGTAACATCATCTATTCTTAGAGAGAATCATTTGTACTTAAGTGTTTATCACAATCAGTTCATTGAGTGAACATATTATCAAATCCTCTAATTGATAGAGGCTGTTCTAAAGCTTGTGCTTGACGAACAGAATTATTATCTTACAAAAGTGAGGGGGAGCATTTAGAGGTTTTCTAAATCTCCATAGGTTGCAAGTTAGCCCACAAAACTTGTGGTTGTAAGGTTTGCAGGTGAGCCCGTTGCAAAACCTGTGGGTTGTTAGGTGAACCCGCGTTCATAAAACCTATAGTGTAAAGGCTTTCTTGTGCCTGGTTCAAACAAGAGGTTTAGTGGATTGAAAATCTCAGGTGGAGCCTGGGGACTGGATGTAGGTCTGGAAGTGACCGAACCAGGATAAACTCGTGTGTGCTCATTCTGGTTGTTTTAATCTACACATCAAGCACCACACCACTAGATACTCACTTGTGCTTGGGGTAATACATCGTCACTCTCATCAAGCACAAGGAGTAAAGTTTTAAAAGGGAGAATTTCATAAGTTTTATTCTGTCACCCAATTCACCCCCCCTCTTGGGTGACAGCCACACATTTCATCCATGAGTTGAAGAACAAAGCTAATTGATTGAGGAGTTGAATGAAGCAAAAAAAAAAAAAAAATCCAATACATTAAAATATTGCAAGCATAGCAGAATGTTACTAACTTAATCTAATTTGTAACCTCATTAGTACCAACGCCTCTAATTTATAAACAATAATACTCCTAGTGATGGCAAAAATAATAATGCTCCTATTAAATAAACTTCGTTTTCATCCCCATTCCATTATAATTCGATAGCCAGTCACAGGTTACGAAATTCAATTAAAAAAATATTAATTGAAGCAATCGTGATAAACCAAATTGCAGCAAGATATTTGTAAACAAACGCCTTTTCAGCACAGAAACAATACTTGCTACAAAGGGGTCTAAACCCGTCCACTCAAATTAATTTATATTTGGACATGGAACAAGCATGTATGGGTGATACAGAAAAGCTATTATGACTGATGCCATGAATTGCCTAACACATAACATGTGTGCCACCAACAATTACTCTCAACTACTAATCAGTAAGTACAAACAAATATAAGATGCCATAATTTAAATCATCTCCGACCATTGCTGTCCATTATGCCTCAATGCCTCCTCTCAGTTTTTATCAATAACGCAACATTTACGTCCTGCACACATTGTCGGAATATTTCATCATTAGTGGACACTTTAAAAAATAATACAGTACTGCGGCAAAAGTTTTCCGGATACTTACTCCAGACAAGTTTTAAGATTAAGAATATTTCATCATTTGTTTAAACTTTACCCAAAAAAGGATTTTAATATAGCTACATGAGACAATGCCTAACAATTTTAAGCTTAACATAAGGGGTTGTCCGAAGACAATTTGTTTTTGACTTATTTTGATGGGCTAATCAAAATCAATTAACACATACAGAAAATAATATTTTTCCTACTACCCTCACTAGCTGCCCCGACCAAGTGGGATAAGGCTCTATTATCATTGTTGTACAACTCTTATTCGGTTTAAGGTCGTTTTATAACTCCCTCAGGTAGCTTAAATCCAAGTCGCTTATAGTTTACTTCAAACAAATTGCCCTCAAAAGTTAGTTCGTAGAACTTCAGTCAGGAATTGTGAACCTTGGTACTTTATTATTCAAAACAATCATTTACTAACAATAAAAAGAATTGCAGTTTTTTTTTATTTGAAGCTTTTTTTAAAAAAGAAAATATTCAATAACTAGTATCTATGTCAGTTAAGCAAATTGATATCGAACACAGATTGCAAAGAAAATATCTGAAAAGACTTCAACGTCAACAGCTAGGTTGCTGTGGACTAAACATTATATAGTAAGAAATAGGCAATATGGCAGAGCATATGATACAGCAAGCAGTTGAAGAGTTTCTCACCTCAAGTCAAAATTGTTTAAAAATTAAAAACCAGTGACTTTTCCCACTGCAACAGTTTTTCCTGTAAGAAGAGGTAAAGCATTAAGCCTTCAACAAATATTGAATGCCAGGAACAAATTTTCAGATGAAGGAAGCCATCGCCTCTTACCTTCTGTACGAAGAGTAAACCTCCCAAGTTGAGGGAAATCAGAAAATTTCTCAACGCATATCATATTATTAACCTGAAAAAAAAACATTAAATTATCAACCTAAGGAAATATCTAAAAGCTAGATTACCATCAGCAATCAATAGTTGAATAAAACTCCCAGAAGCACCATGCACAAGCAGCAAGGGATAAGAACTTTTGTATGGCACTCAATTCTCAAACACATGGCTCGGTAAAATAGTTTCAGATGTAGCAACACAAAACAACTTATCAAACAGAAAACAACATCCAAATTGACATGGCAACAAAGTGCACCTGAACTCGGCAGACAACAAAAGCACCATTCTTCACAAAGAGAGGTTTCTTTTTCATGGGTTTCTTTGTCTTTATATCAATTTGCTGTAGGAGCTCGACAATCTCACATTCTTCGACAACACTGTGGATGTGCAAAACAGCCTTGTACCCAGCAGTAAAAATAGCCTACCAAATGATGTAACGGAGGTTAATCTATTGAAGATTATAAAGGAACAAGGCATATAACTATAAGAACTGCTTAGCATATGCATACTGCTGTGACATCTAAAACCTAACACCCTGATGAGAAAGAATATTTACGTTGTCCAGCAATTCAAGGATCTGCAGCTGAGCCACGAACTCAGTGACAGCTGGTATTGAATTTTCTGCAAGACGAAAAATAAAAACAAAAACCACATGAAAATATGAACAGCAAATGAAAAACCATGTGTATAAAAAGAAAAAACATTGAAGTACTTGAATGTGGAAACCATATATAGGTATAAGCCTATTCATCCGACTCAAAAGCCAACTAATATGAATTGCATTTCTTTATCCACCAAGTGAAAGCAAAGAAATGGTGCATCATCAGTACTGGTAAAAGTTAGCTGAGCCTGAGCCAGTCGATTTGTTCAATATCAAATGCAGAGAAAAAATGAACTGTAAGACAGATCACTTGATGCCTAATTTTAGCACAATAGAAATTTTAAATCAAATTTTCTAGATTATGCCAAACTGCTAAACAGGATACAACAAACCCCCCCCCCCCCCCCAAAAAAAAAAAAAAAGAGAAAAAAAAAACAAAGGGATCAGAAAATGCTTACCGACACTAGACAGAACAAACCCGCCTAGAATGTCTTCTTCTTCTACACCAGATATTCTAACCCGCAAATTCTCACCAGGTCCAGCACGTTTGACTTTATCTTCATCAATGAACACAGCAACAACTTTTACATGATCCTGAATTTGTTTTTGGCAATATTCCAAATCTATCAGTATCAAGTCAGAAAATAGAGGACAAAGCTCACAACTCAAGGAATATTAAAAAGAATAATAAGATCCAACCTTATTTGGCATAACCAACAAGGAATCCCCCTCACGTATAGTGCCAGATTCCACTTTTCCCATGACAACAGTTCCCATGTCTTTGAATTTGTCAAGAATAGGCATCCTATTCAGATCAGAAGTAGATCAGTAAGGAATTGGATCATCCAAATTTTAAGGGGGGAAAGACTTCAACAATCAACAAAAACATTAACTGATGCAATCATCACAATGCAGTAATGTAATTCAATAAACTTGACAAGAATAACATTTTACAAAAAGGTAAAAAAAAAAAGCATACACACAGTTAAACAACAAAGGATGATATTACAATCACGGTCTCCCTTTAGATTACTCAATCAATGCATATCTTCAACAGATACTTCAACCAATGATGCATCGATGACCTCATATACTTATTCCTGAATTTATCTCCATAACTCATTATGACAAATGTTTCCCCCTCTTTTACTTTGTATTCTACTCTCTCACCATATTTCTATAACCAAAAGAAGCAACCAACAATGGCAGCTTCACAAACAGATGAATGCTAGTATGACAAAATGGCCAAAAAGAACTTGAAAGACATAAAAGCTTCCCACTTATAGATTAGATAAAGACATTTCATGTAAATAATGTAAAATTAAATACATTACCTAAGAGGGCCATTGGGGTCTCGAGGTGGAATTTCAACGCCATCAAGAGCTTCAAATAAGCAGGGACCATCCCACCAAGGACAAAGGCTTTTATCCACTCTCGTTTTCATATTTGCTCCAGTCAACCCAGATAATGGTAAAAACAGGACATCTAGAAAATTAAAACGTTTAATTAGGACCACATCCCAAACCATTAAAATGTCAAATACCTAAGAATGACAGTGAGTAGACAAAACAGGAAAAAAATATTTAAAAAAAACAATTTTTTAATTAAACTTTTGCAGAACAACTTGAAGGGTATCAACCCTTGCCATTACAACAGACAACCGGCTGCTCAATAAAGTTCAAGTTTTGTTTACCAAAAAAAAAGTTCAAGTTTAATATTATGGAAAAGAATCTGATAAACTTTAAGCCAAGTATCCAGGAACAAGTCCACAAGTTTAATCTTTCAATTATTTCCTTCATTATGGAAATAAACTTAAATTCAATAATATGCATCATTATGAAATAAATGCACCTCCATGTGAATAATACTCTATCAGAAGCTTTATAAAGGCTGTTGCAAGGGTAAAGAATACAGGAATCACCAACACTCTAAACTGATAGAGCTAGAGTATTTGAACAGAAAGATTCATTAGATAATGAACTAATGGTCCTAAGCCATCTCTGGCGTCAAGCAATCCAAGAAAACCAAAAACAGAAATATGGAAGTCTAGGTATAAAAACAGTAAGGCAAAACACAGACCATCACAAGTAAAAATATAATTTTTTTAATAACTTTGCAGAGCAACCTGAAGGGCATCAACCCTGATTTCTTGCACCAAAAAAGGACATGCTCAATAAAGTTCAAGTTCTCATAATGAAAAGAATCTGGTAAATTACAGACCAAATTATCCAAGAGCAAGCCCACAGGTTAAACTTTCAAGTATTTCCTTCACTAAGGAAATATACTAAACATAGTGATCATTATGAAATAATGAAACACCGCCCTAAGTGACTACTATTCTATCATAAGCTAAATAAAGGCACTAACCAGTGTAACAGATACAGGATCAGAACTTACCAAAGTTTTAGATCAAACAGTTAAGAGACAATAATAAAGGAATAGTGAAGTTAACGTGTAAAAACCAGAATAAAGGCAGAACAAATACCCACCATATCGTTAAAAAGAAAATGACAAACAAACATAAGACCTGAGAAAAGAAATCATCTTTGACTCGATTTCATCATACCTAAAACACAGCACAGTTATAAAAACTCTTAAATACAGAAGGTATTTACCTTTCTTCACATTGTAGCCCGATGACCTGAGAAAAGGAATCATCTTTGACTCGATTTCATCATACCTAAAACACAGCACAGTTAAAAAACTCTTAAATACAGAAGGTACTATAGCAAATAAGGTAAAAGTGATGAGGGATGAGAGAGCACCTCTCTTTTGACCACTTCACTGTAGGCTCGTCCATTTTATTGACAACAACAATCAGCTTTGACACGCCCAATGTTTTTGCGAGCTGAACATGTTCACGGGTTTGCCCACCTCTTTCATACCCAGTTTCAAATTCACCTTTTCTAGCGGAAATTACCTGAAAGAATAGGGAGATATCACACATGTCTGCTAATCTAACCATATAAAAGGATTGAAAGTTTGACATCTCATTATCTACGCACCAAAACTCCAATATCAGCTTGAGCTGCACCACTAATCATGTTGGGGACATAGCTTTTGTGACCCTACAATAAAATTACACAGGTGAGACAAAAGGGGTCGTGTCAGGTACATACATCCATTTAAAAGCATTCAAATTTCCATGATAACAACATCACTGCCATCGACATAAACATGAAAAGCCTGATGCTACAATGTAATGTTAATAACATGGATCAATCTCTTAGAAGTATTATAGAGCAATAAATCCTTTTCCATAACTTCTATGAGTATCCTTCATGGTATTCCTCTGACCTCTTTTCTTAGGGCTAATGATCATCCAACCAAACCTTTTCACAAAAGTCTCTACTTACTTTCCTTACACATATCTAAACCATCCTAAACAATTTCTACAAGCATCTCATTGACAGATGTCATGCCACTTTTCCTCATGTAACTCAACTTTCCCTTTACTTTCTCCCGTCAATCAGAGATTATGGCTAAAGGGATACACACATATTTGTTGTATTATCTGAGTATAAAAGAACACTCAAGAATGAAAAATCTTAAAGAGGTAGACCTCTATAAACTCACAGGGCTGCATCTTCTAGGCATAAAAGCCGAATTTAACGATTCTTTTATCTGGAATGAGAAAAGGATATCTCTAAATATGCTGAGGAAATTCTCAACGACTTTCCCACAATTCTCTAAAAATTATCACTTTCCCTGTTTCTTCTCTTTCTTTTCTTTCCCCTCCTCATCTAGTTATGTTTGCATGATAATATTTTAGCTTTGTCATCATTCATTAGGCAAAGTGTTAAAAAAACATATTTAGTGTTTAATTTATATTAAATTATATTTTATCTGTTCAACATAACCTCCTTACTTCAATACATTGGCTACATCAGCCAATAGGATGTATCCAGGGCTCAGTTGTGCACAGCATCCACAATAATGGGAAAAGACAGTATTTCTTAAGTGGGTTAAGCAGGAATGCCCAGGCAATAGAATAACTAAATAGAGAAGTATTTTTAAATTCAATTGCCCTAGTGATTCCGTTGAATAATAGTTTTAGGTCAAACAACATAATATGTTTGTAAATCTTCTAATTATCATGATTCAATAAATTTAGAAGAAACTTGATGCTTGCAAACCCTCATCTCATGGAGCGCACCTCATAATATTAACGATATCAAGAGAATTACATTTCCCTTTAAATCAAAAAATAAAATAATTTGAAATATTAAGGAGACTTTAGATAATGCAGCAGAAGATATCATGCAATCCAAACCAAACAAAAGAATAAAGACATTAACAATGCCAGCGTCAGATAAACTAGCTTTCATACCAGACAACTGTTTAAGAGAATATGGGTTTTTCAAAGCATATCAAACAAATAGAACAATAAACATTAAACACAGCTACTCACAGGTGCATCCAAAATTGTAAACCTTGTTTTTTCTGTTTCAAAATGCGCCCTTCCAACTTCAACTGTTTTTCCCTGCAAAAGACAAATCTTGTCAATAACATAAAACCAGAAATACACACTGGATAAAAGTTCCAACTTCTTATAGCTAAAAAATTCATTGCTCATACCTTTACCCTCTCCTCTTCATTGGTGTCCATTATATAAGCCATATACCTAGTGTATAAGAAAAGCAATTAATCATATAGTTTTGTATATAATGATCAAAAGATAGGTGATATGAAGCATGATAGATACACAAATAGATAAATCAACATCATGCACAATTGATAAGCTAAAGAATACCTATTCCTCCTAACAGGCAAAGGATAACCAGCAAACTCAATGCACACAATGTTGTAAAAATGACATGCCAGATAAAAATATAAAATAGCGAAGCCATAAGCTACAAGACCATGGCAGCCTTAAAGAACCTCACCAGCCAGCCCCACTTAGTGGGGTAAGGCTTTGTTGTTGCATCATGTTTTCATTCATTATAAGTAAAGAATTTAAAACCATGAATTCTGTTAAACACTACACTTAATAAAATATTTTTGTGGGGGGTCTATCGTGTTCATCTGTTTTTTTCTTGACCTAAATATTCATCTGTTGTCATTCTATGACAAACTTATACATTATATAGTCCAGCCCATAACAATGGCACTGCCAAAATAGCATGTCTAGACAAAACAACGTAAAGAAAAAGACAAGAAATTCAACCATCTAAAACATTCTGAAACAGAAAAGTAAAAACCATCATAACTTCAAAATATATTCACTTGAAAAGACCATGGAGCTTAAAAACAGAGAACACTAGTGGATTCTTTCTCTGTCCAAATTAAATGATGTGAACATAAATTTACTAAAAACCAAAATGTATTAACCATAAATTTTCCAATCAAGAGACACTATCAAACATGAATTTTCCAATCAAGAGAAGCAAAATAAATGAGCTCACCAACTTTCTCTACTTTTGTCCTTTGCTTCTTTTTCATATTTTTGAATAGTACGTTCATCAACCTGACCACTTAGGAAAAGGATCTGGCCTCCAGTCGTAGACTTACCAGCATCTGAAAGAAGCAGTTCAAGATGATGTTATTAATTGTAGAAGAAAAACCAGAATATAAAAGATAGTGAACATACATGATGAAAGAACCTTGTAAACAACTTACCAACATGACCGATGAACACAACATTCAAGTGTCTTCTCTTATCTACCACATCATCTTTATCATCCACTGGAGGAATTTCCTTGTCTTTCATGACAATAAATAAAAGTAACCAGCTTAAGAAAATAGAAACTCCTAATTTTATTAGCAGAAACCTGTCTAATTTTGAGACAAAACCAAAAGCAGATATGCGAGAAAATCACATAATAAAAGTGAAACTGTCCCAATACCTTTAGGCTCAGCCTGAACAGGTCGTGCCTTAGCTTCCTGCTTTAGACCTGAAACCAACCAGGTGAGAAAGAATTAGCATGCTTTCCATATTCAGTTTAACCATCATGCAGAAAGAGGGAGGTATGTGGGTTGCAACAAATCAAAAAAGCATGCAACAACAAAGCAAGAGATATTACAATTTCTAAGTCTCATTACTAAAGGAAGCAGAAAAAAAAATTATTAACGAAAGATGCAAAATTATTGACAGGATGGAAGTATACTACTTGTGGCATGAATTGGATGAAACCATTGGCTATATCAGCAAGCATTGACTATACAGTTACAACCACAAACTTTCCATCGAAAACTGAAAGCAATTCCATAGATGCTAAGTCAGCAAGCATTGACTATACTACTTGTGGCATGGATTGGATGAAACCATTGGCTATATCAGTCGGCATAAACTGAATGTAACCTATGCAGACAACCCGGGCTTGCTATGTATCAAAGTAACTTAATTTCTATTCATTCAAAAACCTGGTGGGATGAAATCAACAAAAGCCAGTACACTTCATCTAAGATGACATGTGCCCCAAAGAAAACTGCAGGAAAAAAACGAAACCACATGTTTTTCAAACCTATAACTTTCCTTTTTAATAGCCCCCTAAAATTGCCAGTAGGTGCCACATTCCTTTATCTGCAATATTGACTAATCTCTAGATTCTTAAGTGACCAGTAAGCTTGGGTCAAGAAAATAACAGTAACCAGAGAGCCATTCGAATAACACAGTTTTGATTATAATAAGATGCATGTTTAAGCCAAAGAACACATTGATTACTGAAAGGATTAATAAAAAGAATGAAATGTATTTTAAAGGAATAAAGTACTATAAGAAATAAAAAGTATTTATGCATGTGAGAGCAAAATGAAGCTTCGAAGCAACATGGGTGAATGTGGAGAGATATGGAACGGAAGGGGAAAAAATACAGAAAAAATTCTTCTAAGTACAAATAATAATACTTTTCGAGACAGATGGAAATTTTATTTACAAAAGGATCTTAAAAAAAGGATAGATAAGGAATCAAAACCAAAAGAATAAACCACATTTTTACTACCAACCTTCGTCCATCTTAGCAGAATTATCAATTTCTTCTGGCTTTGATTCCTCCATATTGACAACACCATTGTCTTCTGTGAAATTTCAATAACAAGTTGGACCCAAAGGATTCAAAAAACAAAACCACTACAACATAGTTAAAAAAACAAAAATTGGAAAAAAAATCCACATGCCTTGTGATTACCTGCTGAATCAAGCTGTAGAGAACGGATGTCCTCCTCAATATCTACCATCATATACAAATACATAAAACACCACAAGAAGCAGTTCAATCAAAATTCGATCACTTCTCAATAAAAAAAACCAACAAATCAATCCCTAAATATAAAAAAAACACGGTAATAACAACAGAAGGGGAAATAATCAAGGATTTTCCAGTAGCGAAAGCATGCGTATTGATTGGATGAAAACCTAATATGGAGAAAGCAGAAGCATGGAGATCTAAATAAAGCATATTAATTAGGGATGGATTGGATTGGATAATTGATGAGGTGGATGAATGACATACCCATGGTGAGAGGTGAGAGGTGAGAGGAGAGAGGACGCAAGTGGAGAAGGATGAAGGAAGAAAGGGAAGACGGTGAGGTGTCTGAGGTTTTTGATTCTCGAAGGTACTGCGTGCGCTATGTTACGTGTTCTTATGTTATGTTATGTTATGTTATGTTTTGGTTTGGTTTGGTTTGGTTTTTCCTAACCCGGTCCACTTTTTCCTCCTGGGGATCCGGTTGTTCGTTCAAGCCGCGTAAACTTATTTTCTTTCTAGGGTTTTCTTACTTCTTGGGCGTTCTGTTTTTTTTTATATATAACAAAATTTTTGGAAAAGGGGTTGGGCTCACCAACAATTCAAAGGCACGGAACTAACGGATGATCGTCTGGTCCAACTCAGCCCAACATTGTGGCTTGAACTGGGATATTTTTTTACGGTGGGCTCATCCACATATTCGCCTCCCCAAGTGCGCGATGGAGGCACGACTAAGTGTCACTCCCCAGGATCAAACTCGCGACTAGGTAGACATCCCGACACTCATTGTTCAATACCTTCGCCACTGGACCCATGGGACGATGGGTCTTCGGCGTTTTGTTTTATCAATGATTCTTTATTTTATGTTCCATGCTTAAGGGCTTGTTTGGATACATTTACAAAAGCTATTCTGATTCTCAAACCTAGGTTTCACCTAAATACATTCAAATAACCAGTTTTTTTGATAAGCTATTTTGAGAACAAAAACTAGGTTTGGGGTCCAAAAAGTTATTTTGAGAAAAACTAAATTTTTCTCATTTTCCAGTTAAAAACTTCGATCTCTCATTTTAGGAAAAAACACTTATTTCAAATAAAAGAAATATGAAAGGTTATTCATCATAACTATTTTTCAGAAAAACTATATTCTACTCAAAATGTATTGTCAAAAAGCTTAATCCAAACACTCTCATTTCATTAAAAGTTATTATTCACAAAAATTATTCTACTAAAAAACTATTCTCAAAAAACTATTTTCACAAAAGCTATTCTCCAGAAGCTGAATCCAAACGGACTTAAACCTAATATCTATCTTTTATAGAATATATTTAAGCAAAATGTATCTATCTATCTATCTATCTATCTATTACTCATGGCCAAATTCCTACTGAACCACTTGACATACTATAATTGAACCACATGTATACCTAATTATTTTTTTTTACCAATATGTATACCTAATTATTTGATGTTAAAAAAATTTAAACATAAACAGTTTCCTTTTTATGAATTGTTGGAATTATTAATTTTTATTTCGTTTGTATTCAGTTTTAAAATTCTGAAATTCTTATAACAATATTTTTACTTCGCTCTAAAATCAAGGGATCCTAATTACCATATATGTTATATATATTAAAAGTGGTGTCAACATTCCTAATGGACTACTTGTCACAATATGATTGGACCATAAGGTTACCTAATTATTTAAAGTTTAAAAATAAAACAATTCAAATAGAATCGGTCACATTTTTCGAATTCATTTTATTATTAATTTATTTTGTTCGAATTCAGTTTTAAATTTTGAAATTCTCGTATCAATATTTTTTAATTCGCTCTAAAATAAACAAATTCTAATTATTATTAATGCAATAATTTGCTATAATTGACTATTGACTATTAAATTAGTAACCATTCAACAAATAATCAACAAATAATTTCAAATAATCTTTTTTGAATTCCTTTAATTTTATCAATGGTTTATGTCCCTTAACTTTGGAGAAAGTAATGTTTTAGTCCCTTAATTTTGAAAAGTGTATTTTTAGTCCCTTAAATTTGGACAAAGTCATGTTTTATTCCCTTACCTTTGAAAATTGTGTTTTTGATCCCTTAACTTTGGACAAAATGATGTTTTTAGTCAAAAATTAAGGGAATAGATTATCAAAAAAAAGTTAAATAACTAAAACATGTCTTTGTCCAAAATTAAGGAATCAAAAACACACTTTTCAAAGTTAATGGACTAAAACATTACTTTCTTCAAAGTTAAGGGACCAAAAACATACTTTAACTTAAGGAAAATCTGTGTTTATTGCCTTTGACCATATCATATGTTAGATGCACTTGATTTTTTTGCATATGCATTGATTATTATCACAATTAATAATAATATTCCCTCTGTTCCTTAGTATAAGTCACAAACCTATCAAATATCACATATCAAGGAAAGGAAGTTACATCATTAAATAAATCATATTTTATTTGTCTTTCCCTTTTTGCCCCTCTCATCTCCCTCTCTCTTTTCATCTTTTCAATATTCTTTTCATCTTTCCAATGCTCTTTTATATTGGAAATAAGAGTAGGATGAAAGGTCAATGCAATTAAAGAGTTCTCTTTTTCCCCATGAATGATGAGGGTATATTGGGAAAAATTTTAATAAATGAATTAGTTAATGGTGGTTGGTAACTTATATTAAGAACCAAAAATTGGGGGTGATTGGTGACTTAAAATAAGGACCGGAGGGAGTAATATGATTGTTTTTCATCTGTGTGTGTGTAAATGTAGCACAATTATAATTGATACAGAATATCATCATAAGTTTACAAATTAGTAGACCTAATAATAAAAGCAAAACATAAAAAATCATACGAATATACAAATTTTAATTCACAACCCCAAGCTATTGTTGATGTGGTTACAACTATGTTATCATTAAACTATTATAAGATATTTAACTTTTTGGGCAATATATTTATGCAATACAAGATCCGTGAGCACGCATGAGGTAACTATCTAGTTTAATTGTATAGTCAAAAAATGTTTAAATTCAATTAGATTATTCAAACCATCTGTAGGCTCCTAGTTTTTCAACCCAAGTAAAATAGTGTGACCTTAGAGGCAAGGCGGCCTAGCGAAAGAAAGGATGCTAGACCAAGGAAAGCTGCAAGCCCAAATGATGTCATCTCTAATCAAATGTAAAAATAGTTGATGCAACGTCCTAGAAAAGAGAAAAGGGCAACCTCATCAACAAGAAGACTCATTTAGACACACGTACGTGTCTAATCCTGGCTAAGTATGTGAAGCCTCAGGAACCACTTCCTCCTCGATCGCGCAAGACTTGAGAGCAAAGACTTAGTCATGGAACGTATTATGGGCCCAACGACTATCTCAGCAAGGGAGATTCAAGAACGAACCGACCGTCAATCAGGAGACCACCCCTCAAACGTGGAGTCTATAAATAAGAGAAGAGAAGAGAAGACATGAGGATTATCAAACATGAGTAAAGAGAGCAAGATTAAGAATCTACTCGTCTTGAGCATTTATCATTTATCAAGATCTTGACTTATTATTTCTATACTCACCACTTAATATATTCACTCTTGTAATTTGATTATGAATTCATTAATCGTTCTTGTAATCACTCATCCATGATAATGATCTCATTTTATATTGTCTTTGGTTCCCATTTTATCTTGTTTCACATAACGATACACAATTCAATTTATCTCTTCGATCTTATTATAGTTTTTGGGCAACACACCTTCAATTAAAAAAAATTGTTTGAGTTATCGAGTTCAAGTATTGTAAAAGATGGTGATGTCAAGAAGTGAAACATAAATTTGATTAAGAAAAAGTAAGGGAAACCAAGAACCCCATAACTAAGTTAAGTCTGATTGCTCAAGTTATAGGCTAATAGAATTGTTGATTGTCAATTAGTAATATATAAAAAATCTCTTGATTTCAAATTATTATGAGATTGACTCACTTCTTTAAGTTATTTGTACTCTTTTTACCAGATTTAAGTTATTTGGACTTGATCAATCACAAACATGCACGTTAGGTCTCACGTATTTTTTAATCTAATTGGGTAATTGGATAATTTCAAAAATTAGCTAGCAATATATAACTGTAATCTCATGGTTTTCTATGTTTTTCATGTGGCTTGTTCGTTTTCCAGCTAGCTAGTTTAAGCGTCCAATTCAGTTAAATTTCCACTTCAAATATGATGTATTTGCTTGTGATTAACCATACAACTGATGATGTGACAAATTGCCTTTACCTAAAAGTTTATGAAAAATATCTTTCTTTCAATTCCAAGAGCGCAAAACCAGATATATTTTTTACCACAAGCAAATGCATGTGGTAAAATAGAACTATGAGAAGGGCTTGACTTGATTTTTATTATAGAGATTTTTTTTTTTTGGTCGAGAATTTCTATTATAGAGATTTCAGTGATCTAAGAAAGTGTGTGAGCACATGTTTAGTGTTAACTTATTGAAAAACAATGGAGTATGTTTAATCTAATACCAATGAGAAAACTACCTGCAATGCAATGTAATGTGTTGTTGTTTGAGGTGGCATGTAATTTCACCTCAGTAAAAAAATATAGAACACAAGTTTAAATTCTGAAAATGGTGCTGTTACAGACCCCACTGGACTAGCAGTGGACAGTATGGAAGTAAGGCCCAATGTTGTGACACAGGCCCAAGAAGACACTGGAGTGGGAATCATAAGGAGAGGCTCGAGAATGAGAAGACCCTCATGGAGAGTGCGTGACTAGCAGCATACTTAAGGGAGTGTGGAAAATAACAGAATTAGGCTGAAGTGTGAAATGTTTCCTCTCTGATATTTTCTCTCTCTTGTATGTTACATTTTCTTTTCTCCCTCTGTTGCATTTCTTGCTATTTCCCTTTGCTGTAATAATTTCTTTGCCAGACTTGTGGTTATTCCGTGGCTGTAATTTGTGGCTCCTTTGTGAGCTTGTTGATTCCCTTTTCAATCAAGTATTTGGAGTTTCATCTCCAATTTATTTCTGGTCTGTTGTGGGTTATTTCTGAAATTTTGCAGGGAGTTGTATCATTGGTGCTTGTTCATTATATTTAATCCACGTATGCGAAAATCAAAACAAAATATAAATTAGAAGGGTAAGTGAAAATTGGGCCGCGTCAAAATTGTAAAGCAAGAGCCTTTGTTTTCCATCGAGAGGCCAATATAACAGGCAACGTTTTCCTTCCACATATATTTCCGAAAATTTTATCTAGAGTCATGCAATTTTTTATTACCTTTTTTTAATATATATTTCAATTTTAATAGAACATAAATATGGGAAAATTAATTAGACATTATTTGTTAAAATATAAGTAAGATGAGGTCCTATGAATTGTAATCACTAAGCTAAAAATTGTTATTATTAACTCAAAATTTTATTATTTGCAAGTCCACGAGACCTCATCTTAATTATGTTTTTTCCGTACGTAAGACATTTAATTAATTCCCCCCCCCAACACACACACATATCAAAAGTATATGTAATGTTTTTTAGATGTGAGTAGCATGTACAACTTACTTTTTGTGAAGGGTAAGTGGCATATGACATCTAATTAAATTCCCATATAAATGTTATAAAATTATTTGAAATATTTGTTATGAGTGATTGGTATGTACAGCTGACTTTTAGGGAAGGGTTAAGTGGTTTGGTTAACATAATGAGATGCTCAAAGTAAATGGAATGAAAAACTTTGTTTAATTCATCCATTCGGTCCTATTTATAAGACACGCCCAACATATATTATTCAAACCAAATAAGTCTTCAAAACATATCTACTACACTACATAATAATAAAATTAATATATTATAAATGAAGGATACAACGTATAATAAAAAAAATTAATGATTTTACTTGTAAATATAATCAAATAAAATATTCTTCCCGAAAAGCGAAGTAATAGGAATGGGAAACTATATTTTGATGGTCAGGCAGAATATATACTTTACACGGCAGGAAAAATTAGGTCAGCCCAATTTTAACAAGGGAGGAGCCCAATATAATAAGCAAGCTTTTGTTAAATAGGTCATCACTCATCAGTCATCAGGGAGGAATCTAGTTTTTCTATGACGGTGGCTAGTAAAATACAGAAGAAGTAGAGATTAAAGAACACGGATTTGGTCAAAGAAAAAGAGAGAACACGGAAAAATAGTAAAGCAAAATGTTGATTATTTAAGGGAAAATGAGTAAATCTAATCTTAAACTTTGCCCCTAAGCTTTTCTAATACCCAAGTTTCACGAGGTGCACCAATAATACTCATCTATTTTACATAGAGTAAATGTAATATTGCCGCTAAATTTGGATGATTTCCGTTAAAATTTTATTACCTTGAAATCTCTAGAAATCATCTAATTATTACCATGTCTCAAGATACTTGAGTGCAATTAAATTTAATTAAGAAAAGATTACAACATCCTGATTTAAAAGGACTTTGAAGTATACGACAAAGCACGCGTGGTACGTAAGCGAATATGGATCACGTGGGTTTGTACTGATCCGCTTTCGAGCTGTTGAGTGAGGATTGGCTGAACGTACTTTAGCAGCTCTCCTAGTGGAGTACACAAAGCAAACAAAGAATAAGGCACGGATGAAGAAGAGCGCTTTACACAAGCAAGAGAATGCCAAGAGAAAGGAAGGGAGAGCCAATCTCAGAAGGGAAATCCAGATTCCACGGCAAATTCCTGTGATTCTTGGTTAGTTGACTCAGTTCGGGTCCGTTAGCAAATCATACTCATAACCGGAGAATACAAATATCAACTAACTTGATAACCGGGGAATACAAATATCAACTAACTTGATGTCTCATAATTCTATGTCGTTGCGTAATAGAAAAGGATACCTAGGCTTCATCAGATGCTGAAGCTGCCTCAAATGTTTTGGTCTTAACCCTTCTTCTTGTTCAAAAGCAACTTAAGCTAGTTAGTCAATTTGTACCTCTGACGTTGGGAAGCGGAGATCGCACCGATTGATTCTTCATCAATCAAGTCCAGAGTTGGTACCAGGCCGGGAAAACAGATCAGCCATAGGCTTTATTTTAAAATGGAGTTTTGAGTTGGAGAATAGAGTTCAAACACCATTGACATTATATGTCTGAGCCCCATCTATCTCTCCTTCAGTTCAGGGCTTCTCCCACCACAAAAGCAGGCAACCGCGGAGAGAGAAAGAAGGAATTTTTCCTGGAAAGGGTCCTGTTTTGTATGGAACAATGGGAAGCCAGGGGAAGGAGATAGCGTCTATGGTATATACTTGAGTTCTAGTAGTAAGGTGTAGAAATTATTTGTTTCAATCAAGGACATTTGAGTCCTTTCTCAATTAAATTAAAATGCACTCAAATCTCTTGGAAATAGTAATAATTAGATGATTTTAGGAACTTATGCTAATAAAATTTTAACAAAAATCATTCAAATTAACGACAGTATTTCATTGGCTCTATGTATGATAGATGAGTATCATAGATGCATCTCGCGAAACTTGGGTATTAGAAACGCTCATGGATAAAGTTAAGTATCAAATTTGCACATTTGCCCATTATTTAATTGTTATTTTATTGCAATGTAATTAACTCAGATTATATTATGAATATATAGACTTAAAAGTAAAAAACAACCCAAATTTGATATTTTGGGCTTGATTTTACTATTTTTTCTTGTCATCTTCTTCCTCACATCTTCCCTATCTATACCTTTTCAATTGAAATTTCAACAATCTAGATTTAATATTTTGTAAAAATTTTGTATAATTATTTTTTCTTGTTGTTTCAATAATAATAAATAATTATTGGCTAAATTACAGAAATGTACTTAATTTTAATTAAGTTTCCCTTAAAATTTTAAATTAATGACTCTAGCATTTATCATTTTTATGTTTTGATTCTCACATTACATGTTATTAAAATTACTGTGAAGATAAGGGTATCGCCATCAAAATTTATAATTTTATTCTGATTCGCACATTACTACGACATTTAAAATATAACTCTTTTAATCTGATTTAATAATATATAAGTAAATTACACATTTTCATATAAAAACAGATCATCAAATGAATATTTTACATGCATGAAGTATTTCTACTTTTAATACATTTTATTCTAGAAGTACTTAGATTAGAAAATTTTTTATATCTTTTTCAGTAGTTTATATTTTTAAGTATTTAAAAATACTTAAAAGTGTAGGTCATATGTAAAGAGTTCATTTTTGACAAAATATAGGATGTTATATAATAAAAAAAATGTTACTCCGTATATGTATTTATGATCGGGAATTTGAAAGTCAAAACATGAAATATTGAGGTTCTTAGTTTAAAATTTCATATTGTAAAACACAACTGTTCAAAATTTTAAAGTTTCAAAACGTAATAATTTTGCTCTTTTCTTAAAAAAAAATATCAATGTTGAGCATTAAAAATATGAGATTTACAGTTAATATTCTTACATGAGAAGGGTAAAATTGGTACGTTTGTAAACTTTAACGGCAATTTAGAACAATAAAAATCATTAAGGGCAAATTCACACATTCACCATAAATTAAAATAACATCCCAATAACTTAAGTACACAATGCAAAAATTGTGGCTTCTACTACACATGTTAACCAAAAACAATTGTCTCCCATATTCTCTTCTTCCAACTCTCTTGTGAAGTAGAGAAAGGTTAGAGAGATAATGTGTCTACTAAGGTCGAGCTTTTGTACCTACGAGAATGGGAGTAGAGAAAGGTTAGAGAGATAATGTGTCTACTAAGGTCGAGCTTTTGTACCTACGAGAATGGGAGATGAAACCCATTGGAAAGAAGAACCAGACGGTGGAAAGGGACTTGGTCCTCTACCTAAGACATTCAAAGACCTGAGATCTTCTAAAGATCTTAGGAAAGTCACACAGCAAGAAAGAAAGAACGAAGAAGGAAAAGAAAGACTGTGTGTTTGAGAGAGAGAGAGAGAGAGAGACTCTGAAAGATCAAAGAGTTGGACACTAAACAAGGATGATATACTAAAACATTTGGGGACCACTAAGTAATTATTGGATGGAGCAATAAAATGGGAATTATTCATTGTCCTTCATTTAATTAAATATTCATTCTATAAATTGTACCATGTTTTGTCATCATTTAATTATAAAATCGTCTTTAATCTCATTTTGAGTCAACATTTTCTGTTAAATTAAATAAACATCTTTAAAAGTAGAGAACTAGCAGTGCGTTTTTGAGTTTGAAGTATCAAATTAATACTTGATAAATAGAACACTGTATACTTTAATTTTTTATTTTTATTTAAACTAATTAGTAAAAGTGAAATATTTTATTTTTACAATATTGATGTTGCAATCTGGTTAACTTGACATTGGACTAATTGTATTTACGGCATCATTATATATCAATCTATATATACTATCACTACCACAGATTACCCCATTTACATGCGCTTATTTTGGCCTCTACATGCGCTTTTAAAGCGCATGTAGAGGGGGCGCTGGTAAAGGCTCTACATGCGCTTTTAAAAAGCGCATGTAGAGGGGGGCTCTACATGCGCTTAAAGCGCATGTAGAGGTATGTACCTCTACATGCGCTTAAAGTGCATGTAGATGTGCCTCTACATGCGCTTAAAGCGCATGTAGAGGTACATACCTCTACATGCGCTTAAAGCGCATGTACAGGTGGCCCCTTTACATACGCTTTAAGCGCATGTATAGAATGTTTTTTTAAAAAAAAAATTATTATTAATTTACATTATTTCTCAATATAACCACCATATTTTTATCCTGAGAAAGGAAAATAATTAGTAAACGAAAATGAGAGAAAAAAGAAAACTTTAAATGCAAATGCTATGAAATGACAGAGCTAGACATAAAATAACTTCAGGGCGGAACTGAAAAGGGAGAACGGTGTTACTAAACCCTATCCATCAAGAAATTGAGAAAAAGAAGTCAACCATTGCTGAAAGTAATTCATAGATATGTATCAAGTTATTTCAGTTGAGCATTTTGATGTAAGAATAAAAAGAACAAAGTCATAAAATAGCCAGTCAGTTAATTGTTATCAATCATAAACTTTTACAACCTAAATAGAGAAAATCAGGCAACTGAAAGGAAGAAACATAAGGGGAGTTCACATCATTCAAAAAGGCAGCTAATACTACTTCAAGAGTCATACAAAACATTGATATAAATAAATGACTATGCTACTTCGAGGGCCTCACATGAGGAAATCTGTTCCATATTTGGTTTATGAGAAATAAGGTTGAAGAAGAAAAGAAGCTTAACATTTTAACATTGAAACACCAAAACGGAAGCTATCTGCTATAAAAAAAAATCCAACAGCAATCAAGAAGACCATTAGAGATTAACAAATTGCTTAATTGACTAATTACGGATCAAGGATGTATATTCATCCAAGAATACCAAATTACAGGGGAATAATAAAAGCGACTTTCCAGTTAGCGGATAGCGTACCTTGTCAGTGCCAAGATATTGAACAATGTTCTCATGTTCAAATTGGCTTAAAAGATATATTTCCTGAAAGGCAAGGCGTAAAGTAATCGATTCAATCAAATTTTTTTGTCAAAAGATGATAATATAAAATAAGCCATAAGCTTCCATGAGAAAATTCCTCCCTCCCACCTGTTGAAGTTGGAAAATGCTCTGTTGTCCTTGCGCTCCTTGATCTAGCAAAGGCACTTCCTTTACGGCAAAAAAGAATCCATCACTGCAGGAAAAATAACATCACACTTCACAATCATTATGAAAACAAAACCTCTCTTCCTTGAATAAAATCATATCAACAAGGTAACCAATAACAAGCAGCGCACAAAGCTTTCATTTGCCTAAGATTAAATCACCATTCAAACAATTCCATTTATATTACAAAGCCTAAAACTATAAAAACAAATCACTTGTTAAGATTGCAAATTAAACAATGGCTGCCTCCAACTACTAATTTTTCAAAATGAAATCCCTTTTCTATAATATCTCTTAATCCTTTGAATGCTTTAGTAATAAAACCATATTCCATTTCAAAATCAACCATCTCATAACCTAATCCTAGGGTAAAAGAACAACCATTAGGTAAACCCATATTCATGAGTAATATTTCAGTCCTTATCATCAATTATAACTCTTTAATATTTAGAGTAATCCCCACCTTCACAAATTCTGATGCAAATTCACAGTTCAAGAAAAGAAACAATGTTTAATTATGCCACATCATATGCTTTCAATTTAATCTTATGTATACCAAAAACTTCCACTCCTTATAATATCATAACCGAACAGCACAACAACAAGAAGAAAACACATTCCCATTTCAATTACCATCCACTCATCCACTACTTAAACATTAATTCCATTCTTCCCTCCTCATCAAACCATACCAAAACAGAGTATTTTACTTGGTTCTCCAAAAGAAAATCAAACACCCAATGAAAGTCCAACATGCAAAAACAATTATAACAGCCCAAACAAAGCCAAAATCAGTTCGGCCAGTACACAGGAATAACAGGAAATACACAAAACTCACAGCCATACACTCCTAGTAACTTAAACTACTTCAAATAGCAGTCACAACAATAAGAAGCAAGTTTTATATTTATGTTTGAGTTGAGTTTAGAATCCAGAATCCCCAGAACCCAAAATGACGTTTCCTTTCCTCAAACATTACTGAAATCGATTATGAACAAAAGAAGACCATCGGAGAAAGAAGCTCACCTAAGAGCCGCCGTACATCGCCGTCGGTTTCTTTGTCTTCACCATCGACAGAGGTGACTGGACGAAGGAATAGCTGGGGAGTGAGAAATTGAAGTCAAAACGCGAGCCATCCTCCGAATCCTTCAAACCCTACACGCTCTCCCAAACCCTAACCACCCACAAGCGCGCCGTCTCCGCCGTGAAATTCTCCTCCAACGGCCGCCTCCTGGCCTCCTCCTCCGCCGACAAAACCCTCCTCACCTACGCCTTCACCAAACCCGACTCCGATCTCGAATCCCTCACCCTCTCCCCCATGCAAGAGTACCAAGGCCACGACCGAGGCGTCTCCTACCTCGCCTTCTCCTCCGATTCCCGCTTCCTCGCCTCCGCCTCCGACGACAAAACCCTCAAACTATGGGACGTCCCCACAGGCTCCTTAATCAAGACGCTCCATGGGCACACCAATTACTTGTTCTGGGTCTGGGTCGTTTGATGAGACGGTTAGGGTTTGGGATGTGAAGAGTGGGAAGTGCTTGAAGGTGTTGCCGGCGCATTCGGACCCCGTGACGGCGGTGGATTTTAATAGGGATGGGTCTTTGATTGAAGAAAGAATAGTGAAGTTGTTGATGAAGAAGGGAGAGGATGAAGGTGGTATTGTTTTCATGGTGGGTGTATGTGCCTATGCGGCTATAAAATAGAGAATGGGAAGGAGAAAGATAAGTTTATATAGGAGGGGAACATTAGGGTTATGAGATGCTATTATAATTACCAAAAGACCCCATGAATTTGCATATATATTATTGAAGAGAGAGGAATATATTTTCTTGCTTATTTTTACTAGAAAATAAAATTAACAACATGGAAGTTATCTTGAATTAGTCTTATCATTATAAATTAAAAATATCAATAATATTATAATATCTCAATTCATTAGCTTTAATATATTGTAACTGCAAAAGTTATCTAACCTTCTAATTTATTAATAATGTCTTTATAATTTCCAATTTAATGCATTGAATATAAATTACTCTCAATTCTCTATTTCCTAAATTCCCTTTTATTATATTTTATTTCACTTTAGATTCTTAGGAGGTTTCAACATTCTAAATAAAAATTTCTAAAGTAATTACTTTTCGATATAACTTCATAAATAATCCTAAATTTAAATTTAATACTCAATTATTTTCTTTCTTACTCTGAACAGATTTCCTAAAAGAAACATGTTGAATTTTCTAAATTCATTTGCAAGATTAAATTTTGGGTATTTATTAATTTATTTTATAATTAAAAATTTAGGATGTTACATAAAGACCAATGTCCATTTAATTATATGGATATTCATATGATTTGGTGCTTTTCAACTAAATTGTTTCAATACTTCATCTCAAAATGCTCAAATCTTGTGCTTGACAATGTTATAGTGAATTCTATTGAAGAACAAGCCTTTACATGCGCTTTAAGCGCATGAAGAGGCTTTACATGCGCTTAAAGCGCATGTAGAGGTAGAAACACACTTTACATGCGCTTTATTTCTACCTCTACATGCGCTTTAAGCGCATGTAAAGGTTATTTCTACCTCTACATGCGCTTTAAGCGCATGTAGAGGGTGTTTCTACCTCTACATGCGCTTTAAGCGCATGTAGAGGGTGTTTCTACCTCTACATGCGCTTTAAGCGCATGTAAAGGTTATTTCTACCTCTACATGCGCTTTAAGCGCATGTAAAGGGTGTTTCACCAATTCCATAGCACCCAAAAGTGGTAATGGAGCCTTGAAACACTAAGTCCACAAGCAGGAACACCTTATGAGGTCTGAGGAGGACCTCTTATGCATGACTCCATGTTTTGCACTTCAGTGGTGCCTTTACATGCGCTTAAAGCGCATGTAAAGGGTGTTTGAACATTTCCATAGTACCCAAAAGTAGTAATGGAGCCTTGAAACACTAAGTCCACAAGCAGGAACACCTTATGAGGTCTGAGGAGGACCTCTTATGGATGACTCCATATTTTGCACTTCAGTAGTGCCTTTACATGCGCTTAAAGCGCATGTAAAGGGTGTTTGAACATTTTCATAGCACCCAAAAGTGGTAATGGAGCTTTGAACACTAATTCCACAAGCAGGAACACCTTATGAGGTCTGAGGAGGACCTCTTATGCTTGACTCCATGTTTTGCACTTCAGTAGTGCCTTTACATGCGCTTTAAGCGCATGTAAAGGGTGTTTGTGCCTTTACATGCTCTTAAAGCGCATGTAAAGGGTGTTTCCATATAATTTTGAGCTTTTCACCTAAGTTCATTTTATATTTTATCTCTAAATACTTAAATCCTTTTTTAGTCATTGTTTTAGTGAATTTTAATTGATGCACATTTCTATACATGCGCTTAAAGCGCATGTAGAGATAAGGCCTCTACATGCGCTTTAAGCGCATGTATAGATTCTTACCTGTACATGCGCTTTAAGCGCATGTAAAGGACCCTCTATACATGCGTTTCTTCTAAGCGCATGTAAAGGTGCGCTGGTAGAGGGACAATTTGTAGTAGTGTATATAAAAGGTGTGAAGTGCATTCAACAGCTTTTAAGTATTTTTTAAATGTATCGAGCTAACATCTTCTAGTATTTTATAGTACATCTAACAATCTGAATTATTTTTTAGATGCGTACAAAATCTTAAAGTAATAGATGCAGGATAAAAATTGCTAGAGCACAATTATAACTTAAACCGTTATTCATAATATTATTGTCCTTGTACTCTGTAAATGTTCCACTTCAAGGCCACGAATCTCACACAACTTTTTTGCTGATGAGGCACTCATGTTTATGAATGCAAGTGTTAGTGTTAACTTTATAATATAAAGGCATATAATATGAGTCTTATCATTCCATCACAAAAGTTTAAGTCAACGTGGTGGAGACTCAACTCATATAATCCTTGATTTATTCGATGTGGGACTTATCTCAATATTCACCCTACTTTCTTTTTTTCCTTTCTTTTTCACTTGGATCATACTCCTTTTTTTGGGTCAGTCTTTCAGGTCAGCCTGAGCCGTACTCGTGGGTCAAATTGATTGAATGAGCATATGATATGAGTCTTGTCATTCCATCACAAAAGCTTAAGTTGATGTAATGGAGATTCAACTCATATATACCATTAGTTCATCCTTGATTTCTTTGATGTGAGACTTATCTCAATATAGAGTGCCAATGCCTAGCTAACCTCTTGGAGACATACTACAAGACATCTAGACAACAAGCCAATATGCATAAACCAGGCTTAATTATTTACAAGAATACCCCAGATGACATCAAAGATGAAGTGAGTCGTATCTTGAGTATATATCTGTACATGAAGAGCAGGGGAAATATCTGGGCATTCCTAAATTAGAGGAGTGGGATGTGTTGATCTTCAAATTATTTTAAATAGTTGAGATGAGTGGAACAGGACGGATTAGGAGAGAAGGGAATAGGAGGGTACCTGGTTGTGGTTTCACACTGTTGTAGGGGAAGATAAAATGGAGATGTGTGCATCCCATTTCAATTTCTCAAATTTTTGTCTGGCTAGATGAAGATACTAACACGATAAAAGGGAGAGAGATGCTATTATACAACGTATAGAAGGAAGATTTAGCCAAAAATGGGATAAAAAATCGACTTGTATGAAATTTTGTGATGATACAGCTGCACTTCATGTCTCGTTAAAATCAATTAAATTCTTTGTTTCCATTCATTTTGCATGGTTTATTTTTACCTTTTTATTTTGAGCCAGTCTTGTAGTAAAACGTTGATTGTATGTATACCCCTTTTCAATTGTCACCACACCATCTCCCATTTTTAATTAGGCACAATGGTAATCTTCTCTTTATTTTCTGTATCACTCAAATCCCTACAAATACAATCATAGGATAGATTGAGATCTCTTGTATAGTTGTATTATAGATATTGGAAGCAAATGATCAGAGAAATATATCAGATGTTTTACCAATCTTTGTTCCCACAGTTTGCATATTCTGGTCTTCACTTGTCTTTATCGAATGCCAGCTCTGAGCTATCTGAGGTAAATGTTTGAAAAAGGAAATTTGTCGTCATGAATATAAGCTTCATTAAGTTTACTAATATTTTTCTTTCCCTACAGTTATGGCTCAGATCAATCCCTGGTTGGCGAAAATTTAACAAATCTTCCACATGCACTCTAATTGGTATGTTATACTCTCATTTTGTGGCTATTGTTCAAACGAAGTGGACTTAATGTTAATATTCTAGTATTAGTTATCAAATATACACTACCACAGATTACCCCTTTTACATGCGCTTATTTTGGCCTCTACATGCGCTTTATAAACGCATGTAAAGGGAGGCGCTAGTAAAGGCTTTACATGCGCTTTCAAAAAGCGCATGTAGAGAGACCCCCTCTACATGCGCTTTTTAAAAGCGCATGTATAGAGGTCCTCTACATGCGCTTAAACAGTATGAAGAGGGACCCCCTCTACATGCGCTTTAAGCGCATGTAGAGGGTGTAGCCCTCTACATGCGCTTTAAGCGCATGTACAAAGTTTTTTTGTTTTTACATTAGCCGTTCATTACATTTGCCCCTACACCAATAATCACCAGAACATTTACTCAAAATAATGTATATTAAATGTACCTGAGAATCACGTGAACCTTGCTAACAGAATCATATATATGTACATTGTATCAAAATATAATAATATATTGTTTCCAGTCATATATAAACATCACCAAAATGAATATATGCACTGCCACAATTGAGCAAAGTCAAAAGGAAATTCCACCAAGGATGTCCATAATATAAAACTACAAATTCCTAAGTAGCAACTTATATCTAACAAGTAGCATTTAGTCAAAATATGTACCACCAAAAGTCAATTAGATTAAATCTTGCTAACAAAATTATATATCAATACCTCATCTCAACACTTTGAGTCTATTGCATTTAATCTTGCTAACATAATTTCATATATATTACACACACACAACGCCAAAAAATCCATGCTGCATGCAGTAAATATCATATGTACCTTGACGCCAAAAATGAAAATGATCTCAAGTATGAAAAGGGATATTATCAACCTACATGAAAAAATAGCATTAATATCATAAAATAAACATGCATGTTATTCATAACAAAACTTAATAAGTAATATATGAAGATACTTTAGTAAAACCTAATAAGTAGCAGGTGGCTGACGAAGAACAATCACCTGTGCATGATTATTCAAGAGTAATCCAGTATGGAAAGCATGGAAAGCACACTCCAATTCAGTATTCAAGAGTAATTCCTCAAATCCTAAACCAAATAAAATTGCACCAATCAACACTCCCTTTTATAATTCAAATTATATTCACATATTACCATACAAACATTTACAATGATTTTCCACACAAAACTCAAGGATACAATAAGTTTTCACCTACATTTTCATACATAATTCTTTATGTCCAATTCAACCAAATTGAGAAAAGAGAATAAAGTTCATTATCTCCTTAAAAGGTCACAATTCATGAACTACATCCTTGTACAAGCTATTACAACACTAACATAAATAAATATTGGGTATTTCAATACTAGCTATTATATATATCCTTCCATTTCATCGGCCCCATTTTTTGTAGCACCATCTTTTCTCTATTTTGCCAACATGTAATCTATAATTCCTTCCTAAACTATCATCATTGTTATTGAATCATTCATTCAAGTCTTTCTTATGCCCATTCATAGTAACACCGACAAGGAAATACAAAAGCGAAACATCAATATCATTCTTATTGTATTCCACAGAAATCGAGTCCCAACTTGTAACTTCTATTTATTTATTTCTTCCATCTAATTCAGCCGCTAACTTAGTCCAAAGAGTTTATAAAAATTATCAAAACAAAGTATATATGATTATCAATGAGAACCAAACATACACTCAATAAATTTTATAACTTTACTTAGATTCATCAACACTTCCAGCCCCATAACAATTCAGTTGAACCAATAGAATGAGGAAAAATCAAAATTTTAAATTCAACTTCACCTATGAGAATCAACATGTCAAACATGGTTCAGTTTTAATTCAAACCTTCACAAATAACCAAAACAAGACCTTTAAATTTCTAACTTTATTTCCTTTACCACATGACTAAACAAATCAGGTATTATCTTTTATGATGACAAACACAAAAAGAAAACAGAGATTTCAAGCCTCCCCCAGTCCACAAGCAATTACCAAGCATATCTCATGTAATAATTTAATTAGAATCAAATTCCAATTCCAAATTTACAACACCAACTTACCACAACAATATGGTCAGAGAAATAAAACAACCATCCCTTAAATTTCATAGACAAAACATCAACCACTTAAACATTAAGACAAGAACCAGTAATAAACCTCAATCTGCCTTCCTCTTTACACTAATCGGGTAAGGCAAAGGGTAATGAAGTTCACAGAAAATTATATCTTTTATTCAAAATTTACCATGTGTGAATCAAAAATATCAATCCAATGTCATTAACACAAATACTTCACAGATCAAGCATTTCATTTCGCAAAAGTGTTGATACAGAGAAGAGAAACAACAACGTAAAAATCCAAATGAATTCTTAGACATCTTAATCATCAGTAAAACACCAATTATCCTTTCAAAAACACCATCAATGGAAGCTTAGATCTTTATCTTAAACAATTCCTAAATTAAAATCCCAACCCTAAATTTGAAATCCCTCTCAAACTCGCCCAAAATCACATGAACAGATGTTAGAACTAAGGAGAAACGCGTCACCTGAGTTGAAATCCAGACTTGCTTGGCTCGTCGGAGCTCGCCGTCGCCCGGAAATGGCTTCGCCGCCGCTGTCAGTGGTTGGGCGAAAATGAAGACGAGTTTAGGACGCGAGGGAGAGCAAAGGAAGATGGATTTTGGTGAGGTTGAGAGAACAAGTGAGGTGGACGGCCTCTACGCCGCCGCGTGCCGCCGGAGAAGGGAGGAAGAAGAAGAAGACGACGAAGGGGGGTGGAGGAGGACGGGTTCGAAGGTTTGAGGGGAGGAGTTAGGGTTTGTTTGGTGTGTGTATGTATATGTGTGGTGTAGTGATTTAGGGAAAATTAAATTAACTACCCTGATATTTATTCTTAATTATATTTTTAGCCCAAAAGTTTGTATATATTGTTTTACCCATTTCTTTCCTTCATACTATTATTTAGGTTTCCAAAATACTTGTTTATGAAAGTTTCTAGCTCCAATTAATTCTTTGACTATATTTACTTAAATTCCAAAATAAATAAGATTTAATATTCATTAGTTGGCCAAAATATCCTAAAATTCCTTCCTAAAACTTTATATTTCCTAAATGGCCATCAATAATTTCCCATTATTTTTAATTTGAAATTTGGGATGTTACACCATTTAAAAGGAGTGTTTTGGTATTTTGACCAAAAGGATATATGACCATTAACAATTTTTATCATCTAATTAAGAAATTAGTCTAATGCAGATTATTAAGTTTTATTTCAAATTTTGAAGCTTACAATCAACACAAAATCCGAAAAATTAAACCCCAAATGATGTTTTGATGTTTTGAGCAAATATATAGCATAATTAACAAGTTTTATCATCTAAGAAATCGGTCTTATATGTAGGGCTTTAAGTTTCTTAAGCCTATACATGCGCTTTAAGCGCATGTGTAGACATATACAAAAAAGAAATTGAGCCACAATGATTGTTGTGTTTTGAACTAAACGATAGGACTATTTACAAGTATTATCATCTAGAAATCGGTCTTATATATAGGGCATTAATATGAGTTTTGGAATCCTATACATGCGCTTAAAGCGCATGTATAGGCCTATGTAGCCTATACATGCGCTTTAAGCGCATGTGTAGACATATACAATAAACAAAGTGAACCACAATGATTGTTTTGATGCTTTGACCCAAAGGATAGGACCATTTAGAAGTATTATCATCTAGATTTTGGTCTTATATGTAATGCATTAAATTTCTGAGTTTTGGAAGTCTATACATGCGTTTTAAGCGCATGTATATGGAGTTTTTACACTGATATAACACCTCAATGTGGTTCTCGAAATTCTAAACACTAAGTACACAAGCAGGAATACCTAATGACATATGAGGATGAACTCTTATGCATGACTTCAAGTTTTGCACCTTAATATTTCCTTTACATGCGCTTAAAGCGCATGTATAGGAATCCACAGCCTATACATGCGCGTAAAGCGCATGTATAGCCATGGCTTATACATGCGTTTTAAGCACATGTAAAGCCCATGTCCAAATCATTTTCAAGTTTTTCTTATCATTTTGAGCTTTTGAACTAAACTCTTTTTATATTTTAACTCAAAATACATAAATCTTGTTCTAGACAATGTTTTAGTGATTTTTCATTATGGACATATCTTTACATGCCCTTAAAGCGCATGTATTGACATCTCTTTGTTAATTTAGTAAGCTATGCCCTATACATGCGTTTAAAGCGCATGTAAAGCCCAATTAACATATCATTTTAACAATTTCCATATAATTTTGAGCTTTTCACCTAAGTTATTTTTATATTTTATCTCTAAATACTTAAATCCTTTTCTAGTCATTGTTTTAGTGAATTTTCATTGAAACACATTTCTATACATGCGCTTTAAGCGCATGTATAGATTCTTACCTGTACATGCGCTTAAAGCGCAAGTAAAAGACCCTCAATACATGCGTTTCTTCTAAGCGCATGTAAAGGTGCGCTTGTATAGAGACAATTTGTAGTAGTGATAGTACATATTGATCATTGAAACTCAGATAGTGGTGTTTGTCAATACAAACTCAGATGTGGTTTTGTTCACTGTCTAAGTAAAAATGAAGTTAGAGTTGAAAGTAGTTAAAGCCAAAACCAAAGTAGTCAACAACAGAATCTCTAGGAGGCAAGCAATCTTTGACAGGTGAAGTTTGCAGCAAGTTGAGGCTCCATTGATGAAGATGAGGGAACCTATCAGGAGTGAGCAATTCCATTTCTCCAAGTTGTTCAAGAACATTCAACCAATAAGGTATCCAACCTGCTACAATATCCAAATATCCAATCTCTTCTCCACCAAAATACTTCTTCCCTTCAATCTGCTTATCTAGCAGTGCCAGTGATTCTAGAGCTGATTCTATGGCTTCCTCCTTTGCTTCTCCTTGTGCTACCCCAGCTTTACACACACTGATCACACACTGTCATTTCATGATTGTAGGAATTGTCAAGATCAGGTAAACAGTTTTAAAAGGTAGGCACAACAAATGGAATCAAAATCTAATAGATCTAAAAAAATGTGCTGGATACTGGTGGGAAAAAAAAGACAAGGGTTATTGTAAATTATATTGTGCCTTACACCGTTTTAGAAAGGCATAGGTATTATTATCATATTGGAACAATCCTGTTTAAGCAAGGTACTATTTAACGCCAAATGTGGAGACTTTCTTTAGAGTATTAGTGGGGTATCTAAACCTTGGTTTGTCACATTGTAAGTGTTATTATTGAACGTTCACTACCACAGATTACCCCATTTACATGCGCTTATTTTGACCTCTACATGCGCTTTATAAGCGTATGTAGAGGGGGGCGCTGGTAAAGGCTCTACATGCGCTTTTTAAAAGCGCATGTAGAGGGGGGCTCTACATGCGCTTTAAGCGCATGTAGATTTAGTATCTCTACATGCGCTTTAAGCGCATGTAGATGTACATGCGCTTAAAGCGCATGTAGAGGTAGTATCTCTACATGCGCTTTAAGCGCATGTACATCTACATGCGCTTAAAGCGCATGTAGAGCCCCCCTTCTACATGCGCTTAAAGCGCATGTAGAGGTACACATACCTCTACATGCGCTTTAAGCGCATGTACAGATATATATATTTTTTTTTATATACATTTGTACAGATATATATATATTCTTTTATATATATATCCACAATTTTTATTCAAGTAATATATGAAGATACTTTAATAAAACCTAATAAGTAGCAGGTGGCTGATTAAGAACAACAGGTTCAACAATGGGGTAGACAAATTTGCTCCATTCTTCAATAACTTCTCCCTCTCTTTATTGTAGTCTGCAATATGCTCATCTTGTCCCTCATTGGGCTGTGCCACCTCTTCCCGGTCATGATCTTGTCCCTCCATTATCCTGTAAGAAAGAAAAACCAGAAAAAATTCAATAATATGAATACAATGATAAAATGATAATAAAACAAAAAATTGCATACATGAGAAATCATTTTTTTTTGCCCGTATTCTTTTTTGCCCGTATTCTTTCTTGGAATTCTAGAAAAGCAAAAACATCACTCTAGACAATCAAACAACTTCATTGAAATAATAAATAATCATCAAAACATGAGAAAAGGGTAAGATTTACTCATGTTACATACCTTAATTCTTGGAATTCTAGAGAACTAGAGTTTTCCCATCAACTAGTGCTTTCCTCCTAGATAGAATTCTTCCAATCACCTGTGCATGATTATTAAACTCATCAACATTATGAACAAAGGTTGAAAACAATTTTTGAAGAAATGCATACCAAAACAACATCACACAAAACATTAATTTTGTTAACTAATATAGTGAGAGTGAGAGGGTAAGTAGAAATGCAAAAAATTACTAGTATGATATGTTAACCGGTTCAAGAACTTGATCAATGAAAATATCTTTTGTTAACTTGATCAATAAAAATATCTTTTCCTAACTTGATCAATAAAAATATCTTTTCCTAACTAGAAATGCGAAAAAACACCTCCACTAAGCTGAATCCTCAATCTCCTTCCAAAAACCCCTTTACATTTCAATTGAAGCATACACATGTGATCCTTAATTTTTATTTATATATCACTTGAAGCATTGGCATTGCTGAATATATCAGTTCAGAAGCTACAGTGAGCAGCACAAAATTCAAACTTGTAAGAAATTAAAATCACTCACACTAAATAAAATCCTTCCCTGAAATATATATTAACCAAATCCTATGGTTACAAGATAATGCTTTGCAACTCCTATTTGAAAAAGTAATGACAATAATATGAGTCAAAATCATGCTGATGAGGATGCTCCACAGATGATGCATAGTCATACATACATGAAAGTAAAACAGTGATGACCAATATGCTCCCTAGAAAAACCAAATTTTCCTGTACTTATTTTTCCTTTGTTTCACCTTTTTCTCAACATTCATGAAGCAGAGGTTGATATAAAATAAATTCACGGATTTATGATATGATAGATCTGGATATAATTTGCACGGTTAAAAATAAAAGCCACATCTTAAGATCTGTGACACAAAGATGGATTTTTGGTGCAATACAAACTGAATATGCTTTTTCATAGACAAGTTCAGCATCATCAATCACCAGAATTCTTGCTATAACATATTCTGTTTATTCAGAGTTGTCTCGGATGATTGTTTTTTATTTTTGCAAAGAACCACAAAACATGACATGTGTAGCACTCAAAACAATCTGTTTTATAGTTTTAATGGGAATTAATCACCAAGGAAGCATGGCATGGACAGAGATTTACTTCAGCATTTAAGGTTCCATTAACTTTTCCACATGACCTGAGTAAACAAATCTGATCACATATTTTTGTTCAAATTCAAATCTTCTAGTAACATAAGCTACTTGCATCTGACCTCAAATCAATCTACAATTCGAGATTTTCAGCAAACCAAAAATGACTCCAAAAGATTGACCACCACAATTGAGAGAGTTTTAATTCATGAACACTAAAAATGAAAATACTTTGAGTCAAAATCATGCTGATGAGGATGCTCCACAGATGATGCATAGTCATACATACATGAAAGTAAAACAGTTATGACCAATATGCTCCCTGACTCATTATATATAGGACCACACTATCCCCCACCTAATGGAAAAATGAGTGGCACACTGGCACTGCCACAACACTATTCTGAAACCATACTCATGTCGTCTCCAACAAATTAAATCATACCCAGAAAATAATAGTAGTCTACTATTATTGGACCGTGCAGCCCAACAAAACAAAATGAAGTAACCAAATAGGAGCATAAGCGCAAAGCAAGTGAGAAGCCACCAATAATTAAAAATTAAAACTAAAAAATAAATAAAAAATAAGGGAACAAGGAACACTAAACCAAAGCAAGGCAGAAAGCATGGAGTTGTTAGGGAATGCACAATCAAAAAGAAGATAAGAAGATGAGGAATCTAAATCATACACACGCTGCAGTTCGCACAAGCTTTGAATCTCTTTGTCGCCTCCTAAAACTTCACGATTTTGAATGAGGGAAGCATCGCCGCCGTCGTCCTAAAAGTTTACGCCTTTGGAAAAAGAAAGAAACTTTCAATTTTCACTTCATGGATGGCCGGCGACAGCAATGATGGTCGGAGACGGTGGCCGGCGACAGTGGAAGGCCGGTGATGGTGGAAGGAAGTGAGGTTGGAGACAATGGAGATTTGGGGAAAGAGAATTGAGAATGAGGATTAGGGTTTCGTGTTTGTTAACAAGGGATTAGGGTTTCATTTTAGAACTTGAGAATGAGGAATGCTACTACTGTGAGCGCAGATATAGGGAGGGAACACATAAGACAAAGGCGCGGGAAATTTATAATTAAAATTAAAGGGGATAATATTAATTTTTAATAAAACAATACACACATCATAGAACTTAGACTAAATTTTTGTTCTATATATGTATATATATATATAGTTCACATCAAAATAATATTAACATCTCACATTTGTGATATTATTTCTGTTGAATATTAATCATAGCGTTTAAATTGAATAATCTGATTAATCAGGGAAATCAAGCACTGAGTTATATAATGTTTTAAATCAAAACTTAATTATCTAAGCATTATCAAGTTTTTCATCATTTTATATTTCTTCAATATTATTTTATAAATTCAATTTTAAATATTCCATTTTACACCCCTCTACATGCGCTTAAAGCGCATGTAAAGGGTGTTTACACCTCTACATGCGCTTTAAGCGCATGTACAGCCTCTACATGCGCTTAAAGCGCATGTAAAAGGTGTTTGAACATTTAAAAGTGACAATGGAGCTTTGAAACACTAATTCCACAAGCAGGAACACCTTATGAGGTCCGAGGAGGACTTCTTATGCATGACTCCATGTTTTGCACTTCAGTAGTGCCTTTACATGCGCTTAAAGCGCATGTAAAGGGTGTTTGAACATTTTCATAACACCCAAAAGTGGCAATGGAGCCTTGAAACACTAATTCCACAAGCAGGAACACCTTATGAGGTCCGAGGAGGACCTCTTATGCATGACTCTATGTTTTGCACTTCAGTAGTGCCTTTACATGCGCTTAAAGCGCATGTAAAGGTTGTTTGAATATTTTCATAACACCCAAAAGTGGTAATGGAGATTTGAAACACTAATTCCACAAGCAGGAACACCTTATGAGGTCTGAGGAGGACCTCTTATGCATGACTCCATGTTTTGCACTTCAGTAGTGCCTTTACATGCGCTTAAAGCGCATGTAAAGGGTGTTTGTGCCTTTACATGCGCTTAAAGCGCATGCAAAGGGTGTTTCCATATAATTTTGAGCTCTTCACCTAAGTTCATTTTATATTTTATCTCTAAATACTTAAATCCTTTTCTAGTCATTGTTTTAGTGAATTTTAATTGATGCACATTTCTATACTTGCGCTTAAAGCGCATGTAGAGATAAGGCCTTTACATGCGCTTTAAGCGCATGTATAAATTCTTACCTGTACATGCGCTTAAAGCGCACGTAAAGGACCCTCAATACATGCGTTTCTTCTAAGCGCATGTAAAGGTGCGCTGGTAGAGAGACAATTTGTAGTAGTGGTTAAATGTGAACACTTCACCTAAAATTTTAGGGGTATTTGAATCTTGATTATTTGTCACATTGTAAGTGTTTAACACATATTTTGCTATATTTATATCTTGTTGTACTTGTATCTTTCTATTGATCCCATATACACCCCAGAGATGATTTGTTGTAATCAATATTAAAAATATTCTGAAAGAATAATTACAATGAAAATTATGTGCATATCAAAATTTGTCAGCCAAATAACAGAAATTATGGAAAAAAAATCCAAAGTTCATAACACCTAAGCGTTGTTATATCAGCTAGTTAGATATGATAGTCTCCTCAGATGGTAAATATAATCCCTCAAAACTCTTGAAGGGGCTAAGATTATGGCTTGACATGGTTGGATCTATCAAAATTAAGGATCTCACTTCCTAGCTACCAGTTATTATTTTTGGCTATGTTTCAATCTAATTCAACCATCAATACTGATTCATATTTATGAAACTGAAAATATACTTCACTTAAAGCCGTATATGTTATTGGGGATCATCAATATATTATATCTATTTATATACATCTCCGATATCATATCATAAGAAAGATCCAAATCAGATCAGAGCATATCATTTGGACTGACACTATTGACTTAAATGAATTACAATAGGTCAAAATGAAACAAAAACTCAAGGACACAAAAAGATAGAGAGTATGAGGAACAAGTAGTGAATTATAATACCTTCTCATCGATGAATCTTGCCCAGAAACGAGCATGTGCTCGATCAAAAGGATCCTTAGGAAGCAGAGGACTTTGCTTCCATGTCTCATCTATGTACTCAAGGATAACAAGAGATTCAGCAATAGGCATGCCATCATGGAGAAACACAGGGACCTTCTTGTGAACGGGATTGGATTGAAGAAGAAGCTGGCTTTTATTCATGAGATTTTCTTTGTGGTATTCATATTCCACTCCCTTTATCTTCAGTGCCCATTCGATTCTTGCACATGGAAAGCTCTGTGGAGTTGCAATGAGCTTCACTTCCACCATGTTTGTGAATTATTTGTTCTTCATCAATCTTCAATGGGCACCTATAAATGAATGGTTATCACTCATTTGGTAAAGACCAGCTCATGTCAACGTTCAAAGTTGGTGTCATTAATTAATCTTTGTTTTTTCAAACATGAAAGTAAATATATGTTTGTAGGGCTCATCATTGGCTAAGTAAAACTCTTAATTTTCAAAGAACTCTTGCAAGTGTATTAATATATAGCCCACTAATTAGAATTTATTTGTTATTATGACTAATTTAATGATATTTCTTATTTTTTAGGATATTAATACGACTTTCCCCTTCAAGAACTAGTCCAGAATTGCTCAATGCTCAGGTGTGAATTTGTTATCATTCAAACTATACTACATTGGTGTGTTTGGTTCAGCTTATGGAAAAGTGACTTATTTTTAAGGTGACTTATTTTTAAGTCAGTTGGAAAATAAGCTCTAAGTTGGCTTATTTTTATGTTTGGATGAACTTTGAAAAAAGTGGCTTATTTTCCCATTTGACTTATAAACATGTTTGGATGACTTTTTGTTTAAAAGTGGCTTATTTTTAAGCTAGCTTATTTTTATGTCATATAGAAAAATAAGCTGGCTTATTTTCAGAAATAAGCTACCTTGTGTAGCTTATAAATAAGCTGACTTATTTCAAATAAGCTGGGTGAAAAATAAGCCCAACCAAACATGAAAAAAAGCCAACCACTCAAAATAAGCTGGCTTATTCAAAATAAGCCAGCTTATTTTGAAAAATAAGCCCCAACCAAACACACTCATTATCATGTTGGTATAATGCTTAGGCCAATTCAAGACAAAATATGAAGGAGTAAACAAAATGGGTATCGTATGTCATACTCAGTAATATTCTAAATGAAGTGCAGAATGTGTTATATTTCAAACACTAACGTTAACAAATTAAATCTACTCCACCATTTCCCTTTCCTTGTATCTGCTTTCACTATTCACACCAGGTTTTTATTCGGTGCTTCTCCATATTTTACACTGAAACAATATGTTTGTGGGCTACCTAAGCCCACACGGGAGTGTCCCTGCTAAGAAAGACGTTTTTTCCTACCTTCGCTATTCACTCCAGAGTTTCATTCTCTGCTTCACGTACAATTCTCTCCTTTTTGTCATGTTGGTGGGCCATGTTTTTGTACCTGTAGTAATACCATCCAACACGTTTCTCTTTTTTCAAAATTCAAATTTCTTCACTTCATCTATAAAACCCAACCCTCCTTCTCACTTCACAACTCCCACCCTGCCGCTGCTTGCTTGGTTTTGAGGTGAAATATTGCTTTTTTTATATAACAGAGGGGCAAGTCTGGGCTTAATTAGAGAAGTTGGCTGGATCCTGGAGACCCGGCGTGGGTGGTCTGGTGGATGGTTTGCATCATGTCTTTGCATGCATCGGGGATGAAATCAGACGTACAAGATTAACATGTTGAACACTAGCTATGGCTGCAACTTCTTATTTGAACTCCTTTTCACCTCTTTCTTCACCAGAGATTCTCTTGATAACAACAGATGTGCCATCTGTTAAAATACCTTTGAATACAGAAGCAGAAGCTCCTTGGCCAAGCAATGATTTGAATCCATCGGTGGCAGCTTCGAGTTCTTGGAATCTAAACTTGGTTGGTACTCCAGCTACTCTTCTCAAGAAGCTGTATTCTATTCCGAGTTATCTTCCTTCTGATTTATATTGGGATTCTATTAGTCTTCTTCTTCTTCTGTTTTGTTGAAGTCGGATTATGAGGCATGAGAAGACTGTGAAGATTAGTGCAACATCAGCTCCTAAGATGACCAAGAAGGCTCTTGAATGTTTTATGAAGATGTGAGCGATGATGAGAAAAGTGATGAGAGTAATCACTGATATTACAGCGATTGTGTTCACTATTCTGTCTTCCATGAAGATGGAGATTTCATCTGGGAGATTGAGTCCTTGCCGTGCCAAAAAGTCAGCAAAATGGTTGTTTCTTCTGCTGATGTGGTGTAGCTGAACGTTGGTGTCTTCAAATAGCATTGATCTAATCTCTGAAATAGAGGTGAAATGTTGCTGCCTCATGCATGTGTATGTGTAGTTACTTTTTTGTAACTGCATGCAACCAATTTAGGAAGCTTTCTCGGGGATGAGTGATGTCTTATCACAATATGGCTTATGCTGTGATATTCTATTTCATCCTACCATTCATTCCTTCTTTTTCCATTTATTATTCTACTACGTATTATTTGTATGGGTAATATAGGCATCACCCTTATATATACACGCTGGGCTCATCCAGAGACTAGATTCCTCTTGAACACATTGATTCAAAGTTTGCTTTATTGTAGGCCTTATTTTCAGCCCCATTTGTAATAGTCGTTGTATGCAAGTGGAGCCACCACAATGTTTAGAGATTCTTAACACTTTTTATTCACTTTTACTAAACATTGTAAATAATCTCTGATTTCTGCTTCAACTAAGCTATTCATCCACTTCGGCAATCGTTGGCGAATCTAAACAAGGTTATGTTCCTGCAAACTATTGGCTCATATAGCTCTGTCAGATGCTCTTCACCAGGACTTCAAATGTGATGATGAACGCTATGATCCTTGGAAACTTTTTTTCGTTAACTTGATTAGGCACTGTTGCTTAAAGCTTTTAGCTGATTCTCTCATTATTTGTTTTCTCCATTAATAATTAATAATTGTATCATCATTGAGTATTTGGTAATATAATTTAAAATATTATAGTGTGTCTTTTTCTTTTAAGGCAAAGGGTTATGCCATGTGCTTTGTTTTTTTTTAGTTTATAAATGGGCTGATAATGTTCCCAGTAATGCAATCAAAAAATATTCGAATATCTTAATAACTAGAATACTCATTACTCATAACAAAGATACATACATAATTATAAAGACAAAAGATGAAATATACTTGCACAAACTGACACTAACATGAAACTGAAACTAAAATTTTAATAGATGAATTGAACCATTATTTATAATATAAGAACATGATAGGATCTTGGGTGCAGATCAACAAACTCAATCCTTTGAAACTCACGGCTACCGACTTTTTGAGAGATTTATAACATAAGCATCTTATTAAACATCATCCCGGGGTGGACTAGCGTGTCGTTCATGGGTGGTTCAAACTGAAAAAGAGACTCCATAAGAGATGGACCAAGGCCATCTAGCGGGTATACCAGTGATGAAAAGACACCCGAATGCAGCTAGCATTATGCTGCATCCAGGTTCCTAAAGTTTGGATGAAAATATCATGGGTGAGGTTTTGGTATTCCTCCATTGGCTTATTGGCTGATTTCTAAGTTTTCTCTTATCACGTGTCATGCGCTGTTCGAGGGGATGTTCTGGGTGCACTCTTCTTTTGTAGCTTAGCCTTTGAGTTGGTATTTAGCCAAGTCGATCATTGCCTGCCTTGCTGTCGTTATTTATTGCATTTTAATGTGTTCATTTTTTATCATTATGTCAGTTAATTATAAGTCCAGTCACCAATGTTTATAGATATTAATATTAATAATAATATTATTTTATTGGGTAGTAGTTATATATTTATTTATCCTATTTACACTTTATATTAATTTATAGGCTAAAGTATATTTTTGGTCCCTTATGTTTGCATCAAGTTTCAATTTAGTCCTTTAAGTTTGGAAAGTACACTTTTAGTCCTTTTTTGTTAACACCGTTAGTTTAACTTAACGGAAAATGTTAACTTAGCAATTTTAAATGATTGTTTTATAACGAAATTGGACTAAAAGTGATAAATTTTGAAAATATAAGAATATTTACACTCAAATATTTTAATATGAAAATTTTTTCAGTAGTTAATAACCATTTAAAATTGTTAAGTTAACATTTTCCGTTAAGTTAAACTAACAGTGTTAACAAAAAAGGATTAAAAGTGTACTTTCCAAACTTAAAGGACCAAATTGAAACTTGATGCAAACATAAGGGACCAAAAGTATACTTTAGCCTAATTTATATTTATAATCAACCAGCGACCGAACGACAAAATTGCGGTAAATGCTAACTGTTTGGTGCTTTATGAGGTGTGGGGCCGGAAGTTTAATATAGCAATGAGAATGGTGTAATTGGTGCAGATGTAGATCGTACTATATATACCCCACATTGAGGTTTTGCTGCATGCCTAGCTGATCAATAAAAATTGTTCCATTTATATATTTGTTGTGGTGGGCCATATCTGGACCACGGCTTTCAAAAAATTTTGTCTCTATCCCTCGACTATGACAATTGTTTTTTTTTGCCATAGACTATGACAATTGTTTATATCTTTGTTTGGGGACAACTTCATGGTTACCTATGCATGTTCCCTATGTTCCACACCAACTCATTTGATATACTCATATTTACTATCGCATTACGAAGCGATAATACGGTTCTGATTAAACACCCTTATTACTTTTTTCTCTTTGGGTTTATATAATAATTAAACATATACCAGCCGGAGAGAACTACTGTATGTGCGTGTTATGATTAAATAATTAAACATGCCTCATCTAAACTTGATAAATATGGTATCTTGCAGGTTTGAGACATTTTTCATTTAAATTAAAAGACCATCATGGGGAAGTGTTAGAATCTTAAGTTTTGATGAAGACTAAAATATGAAAGAACTGATTGATCACTTAGGAAGAACTAGATTAAAATTGAATCCTAAGTTAAAGCACAACCGAATGTAAAATCACTTCCGGAAGACTTAGAGTAAAATAACGTTACTGACGCTGACTGTTATACTACACATCCCATAGCGTGAGTAAATGACACACTAAGTCACTTAGGAAGAATTAGATTAAAATCAAATCCTAAGTTAGAATACAACCAGATGCAAAATCACTACCCGAAGTCTTAGAGTTAAAGTAACTGACGCTTACGGATAAAGTATACATCCCACAGCGGAAGTCATTAACATGTTTAGTTAAAACCTAGTCTAAGTTAGAATGCTTCCTATAGCAAAAACGCTTCCGATAGCATGTATGGTTCTTACTGCACTTGATTATATATATTACTCTGTTGGACTAACATTTGTGTGCAGAACCTAGTTTTACTTCCGGATGCAAATGAGCTTCCGGATGCAAATGCTCTTGACACTGGGACTCTTAGACTAACACTTGCAGAGCAAATCTTCCGCTTCCGGATGCACATGATCATCCGTCAGCAAGAGTACAAGAGACAGAACGTACATAAGCTTAGAAGTCAGAATGCTTTTGTCAGAGCAGAGTTGTCAGAGTTGCTTTTTAGAGATAAAGCAAGTCAACCCTGCTGAGCATTTATGGAGCATTAATGGAGCCAACGGTAACAAGGGATTAACGGCAATATTCAAACGGCATTGTTACCTACCAAGCATGAGGAGCATTAGAAGAAGCTATATAAGGAGTTACTTCAACATTTATGAAGAACCTAAGAATTGCACCGAAAAAAATCTGCAATATTCATTCAAGCATTCAAAGCTCATACTACCCAGAAAGCAAAAGTTCAAGAGAGCACTTATTGCCTTGAGTTTTTATTCTTTAGTTATCTTTTACTCTTTGCATTAAAGTCTCTTCATTTATTGAGAGCATTCATTGTACTTAAGTGAGTAACATTATCTGTTCATTGAGTGAACTAAGTTAGAAAATCCTTTGTTTAAAGGTTGAACCCTTACAAGTAGTAAGGGGGAGCGAGTTAAGTTGTAAGGTTGCAAGTGAGCCCGGAAAACTTGTGGTTGTAAAGGTTGCAGGTGAACCCGTTGTAAAACCTGTGTATTAGTGGAACTCAATCTGGAGATTGAGAACTGGACGTAGGTCAAGAGTTAGGACCGAACCAGTATAAAAGTGTTGTGCATTTCTATTTTTCTAAGTTTTATTTTGTAGCACAATTCACCCCCCCCCTCTTGTGCATCCTCACTTTCATTTGGTATCAGAGCAGGTCTTTCCGACTTGATTCCAACGAATCTGGAAAGAAAAGATCCAGTGATGGATGCTGATCAGATTCAGAATACCCTTCCTGATGTCTCGATGCCTCCAAACAAACCTCCTGGATTCGATGAGTACAACTATCCATTCTGGAGATTCAGAATGGAGAACTATATCAAGGCTAATGGCCTACGTATCTGGGATGTCATAGAACGTGGTGACAATATTCTATTGGATGATGAAGGCTTTGAGAAGCCTAGGTCCAGTTTCACCAATGATGACTATTTCAAGGTGGAACTGAATCATAAGGCCATCAACTTCATTCAGTGTGCCTTAAGTCAGAAGGAGTTCTTCAGAATAAGTCACCACAAAACTGCAAAGGAGATGTGGGAGGCTCTTGAGACAGTTCATGCGGGGACCTCAGGTGTCAAGGATAGAAGAGTTGAAATGCTGGTGGAGGAATTCCACAAATTCACAATGCTTCCTGACGAGCCGATCAGAGACCTGGAGCTCAGATTCACTCACCTTATAAACAATCTTGCCTCATTGGGAAAAACCATCCCAGAGAAGGAGCAGGTAAATAAGATCCTCAAAGTATTGAAAGGTGATTGGCTTACAAAAGTTACAATCTTGCAGGAAGTACAGGGAGAATCAACCAGATCTGTCACCGCTCTGTTTGGTTCCCTGGCTGAATATGAACCAACCCTGTTGGCACAAAGAGCTCCCCAAGCAGCCACAAAAGCTAAGAATCTTGCTCTAATTTCTCCCAGCAAAGAAAAGGATGATGATGACGAGGAGGATATTGATGATGAAGAAATGGCCATGATGGTGAGAAGATTCAAAAAGTTCTTCAAGAAGAAAGGAGGATTCCAGAGAGGAGAATCAAGCTATAAGAAAGAAAAGACCCCTGTCTGTTTTGAGTGTAAGAAGCCAGGTCATTTCAAGGCTGAGTGCCCAAGCCTGCAAAGATTCAAAGGAAAGGACAAAAGGAAAGTCTTCATGTCCTCTATCTGGGTCAACAGCTCGGATGAAGAAGCCAGCGATGAGGAAGAGGTTGCAAATCTCTGCCTTGTTGCTAGGGAAGATGGTAGAGAAGAAACTCTCTCAGATTTTGAATCCGTCCATGGTGACGAGGTAAGCCTCACTGAACTTCAAGAAGCCTACAACGATATTCATAGAGAGTTTTTTCGATTGACCAGGGCATATAAGGTTTTAAGAAAGAAAAACGAATCACTTGAATTTTCTGTGGACTCACTGAGTAAAGAGCTTGCGGAAGCCAAGAAGCTTCCACTAGCGGATGCCAAGGGAAATCCCCAAGTGGAACCCAATGTCTCAGCCTCAGAGAGCTGCATCAACTGCAGTAAAATCTCTATTGAAAGGGATAGGCTAAACAATGCCTTGCAAAAGTTCACCAACGGTTCTGAAATGCTTAATGTTATTTTAATGAACCAAAGGGCTTATAGAGATAAGACGGGATTAGACTATAAGCACAAAGAAAAAGGGTGGGTGGAACCCAAAGTGAAACCCTACCTGAAGTTCTTTCACAAAGCCACTAGTTATAGTTCCTCACCCTTCAGCTTCTGTAACTACTGCAACAGGAAGGGACACTCCACGTCCACCTGTAATGCCAAGAAGCATGGAACCAATAGCACTCACAAGTGGGTTCCAAAAGGAACAAAATTGCCTAAGGACTTGTCAAGGCAAGAGGCTAAGGGAGTACGTAGTCCTAGGACATGGAAACATATTCCAAAGAAAACCCATCAGCCTAGAGCCCACTCAAGGCCAGAGGCACAAGCCACTCACAGACCTAAGGTCAACACTGGACCAAGGGTTCTGGGCACTAATGATAAAGGATCCAATAAAGGTTGGGTACCTAAGTTTGTCTGATCCACACAGGTCTGTCTCAAGGCATCCAAGAACCGGAAGTGGTATATCGATAGCGGATGCTCGAGACACATGACAGGAGATAGGGACAAGTTCAAATCTCTGGTGATCAAGGATGGAGCCAAAGTGAATTTTGGAGGAAACCAAAGTGGGAATATCACTGGAGTTGGTGAAGTTGGTCATGTTCAAGACGTCTACCTAGTAGATGGTCTCTGTCATAACCTGCTAAGTGTGAGTCAAAGCACAGACAAAGGAAATTGGGTAATCTTTGACTTTCATGAATGCCTTATAGTTGATAAGCATGATCTAGACATAGACAAAACTAATTTGAAATGCAAGCTTAAGACTAATAGAAATGGAAACCTATATACTTTGGATTTATGCCAACAACTAACTGAAAAATGCTTAATTACTAGTGATGAAAATAGTTGGCTATGGCATAAAAGACTAGCAATAGGGATTCCATCTTTTAAAGTAAAGCATGATTTTATCTGTGAATCTTGCCAACGAGATAAGCAAACAAAGTCCTCGTTCAAAACCAAGAAGAAAGTCTCCACAAGCAGGCCCTTAGAACTAATCCACATGGACTTAGTTGGGCCAGCGAGAGTGAAGAGCTTAGGTGGAAACCTTTATGCTCTAGTAGTGGTGGATGACTATTCAAGGTTTACCTGGACTATGTTTCTTCCCTCTAAGCATGATGCTTTTGATGTTTTTGTTGTCCTTGCTAAGAAAGTACAAAATGAAAGAAATCTCAAGATAGTAGCAATAAGGACAGACCATGGTGGAGAATTCGAGAATCACAACTTCTCAGAGCTGTGTGAAGATAATGGGATTGATCACAACTTCTCAGCTCCCAGGACCCCACAACAAAATGGTGTTGTTGAGCGGAAGAACAGAGTGCTGACTGAGATGACAAGAAGCATGCTCAATGAGAAGGAAGTCTCTCAAGTGTTCTGGGCTGACGCTATGAGCACTGCCTGTTACATCTCCAATAGAGCCTACATCCGCAAGGGTCTGGATAAGACACCATACGAACTATACAAGGGAAGAAAGCCCAACATCAGCCACATGAGAATCTTCGAATCAAAATGCTATATCCACAACAACGGAAAGGTAAATTTGGGTAAGTTTGATCCTAAGGCTGAGGTAGGAATCTTTATAGGATACTCCCTTAGAAGCAAAGCATATAGAGTATACAACATGAGAACTAGAACGGTTGAAGAATCCATGCATGTTGTATTTGATGAAAATCCCTCACGGGAAGGATCCACAGGGGATGATGGAATTCTTAACTTTTCAAAATCATCATCCTCACCACCCAAAGAAACACCAGCAAGTGATCCTAAGGTGGAGGATGACCCCATTGATGAACTTAGAGTGCAGACGGTGCCTGATGAGGTACAGTTGCCAATCGCTAGGAGACATCACAGGGATCATCCACTAGACCAAGTATTTGGTGATGTTTCTTCTAGTGTTAGAACTAGAAGGCAGGTTCAAAATGAAGTTGAGTTTGGAGCCTTCCTGTCTCAAATCGAACCAACTTCAGTTGAACAGGCCCTAGAGGACTGTGACTAGATCATTGCCATGCAGGAAGAACTCAATCAATTTGAGAGAAGTCAAGTCTGGGAATCAGTCCCTAGACCGTCTCATCAATCCATAGTTGGGACCAAATGGGTCTTTAAAAACAAATTGGATGAGACCGGACAGATCACTAGAAACAAAGCCAGACTAGTAGCAAAAGGATATAACCAAGAAGAAGGCATAGACTATGAAGAAACCTTTGCTCCAATTGCAAGACTTGAGGCCATAAGGATTCTTCTAGCCTTTGCATCCATGAAAGGTTTCAAATTATATCAAATGGATGTAAAGAGTGCTTTTCTTAATGGCTATATTAAAGAAGAGGTGTATGTTGAACAACCTCCTGGCTTTGAAGACCATAGACATCCAAAACATGTGTATAAATTAAAGAAAGCATTATATGGCCTAAAACAAGATCCACGAGCTTGGTATGAGAGACTTAGCAGTTTCTTGCTAGGAAAAGGTTTCTCTAGGGGCAAATTGGATAATACACTATTTATTTTGCATAAGGATAGGAATATGTTAGTTATTCAGATATATGTTGATGATATCATTTTTGGAACAACTAACGAGAAACTATGTGAGGAGTTCTCAAAGACAATGCAGGGAGAATTTGAGATGTCCGTGATGGGAGAACTAACCTTCTTCCTAGGGCTGCAGATCAAACAAAAGAAAGACGACATCTTCATCTCCCAAACCAAGTACTGCAGAGAGCTTCTCAAGAAGTTTGGGATGGATGAATGCAAGGAGTATGACACTCCTATGAGCACCACTGCCGCTCTCGATGCAGATGTTAAGGGAAGCTCAGTCAGTCTGCCAATGTATAGGGGCATGATAGGCTCACTATTATACTTAACCGCTAGCAGACCTGATATTCAATTTAGTGTTGGCATGTGTGCTAGATTTCAAGCCAACCCCAAGGAATCCCACCTAACATGTGTTAAACGTATTTTAAGATACCTTGAGGGAACTCAAGAACTTGGTCTCTGGTATCCCAGAGGTAACCAAGAGTTCTTGTGGGCTTATTCTGACGCTGATCATGCAGGTTATAAAACAGATAGAAAGAGCACCAGTGGCCAATGTGCCTTCCTAGGAGGATGCCTGGTGTCTTGGGCGACAAAGAAACAAACCTGTGTGTCACTATCATCCACAGAGGCAGAGTATATTGCTGCTGCAAGCTGCTGTGCTCAAGTGCTATGGTTGAAGAATCAACTTCGAGATCTTGACTTAGAGTTCCCTGAGGCTCCCATACTATGTGACAACACAAGCACAATCAGCCTAGCCAAGAATCCAGTTCAGCACACAAGAACAAAGCACATTGACGTCAGATATCACTTCATTAGAGACCATGTTCAAAAGAAGGATGTCAAGGTTGAGAACTGAACGTAGGTCAAGAGTTAGGACCGAACCAGTATAAAAGTGTTGTGCATTTCTATTTTTCTAAGTTTTATTTTGTAGCACAATTCACCCCCCCCCCCCCTCTTGTGCATCCTCACTTTCAGGAAGAAATTTCTAAATGAAAACATGCATCATCCCCTGTTCCGATTACTTCTTTGATGCGTATGGGGAGTTTTATTTTGTGATTGAAGTTCTAGATGAAGGTGGTTGTTGATGGAAAAGAGGGGAGAGAGAGTTTCAGACGGGTACTTGGGAAAATATGAGGTTCCAAATAAGTGAGACATATATATTATATTGAAACTTGCTTGAGTATAATTTTTTTCATTACAACTTGCTTGAGTATAACTTAAAGATTGTATCTTGGGGCTCAGTAATTGGTGTGATATGTATTGATGGGTTTTTTCATTACCACATCTCAGTATTTGTTTGCTTTACATGTTCATATTGGCAGAAGGATTTTTTGGCAAAACAAGTAACAGGTTCATTGTAAGTGATTCTGATACATCTTTTTGTGCTAGATGTTACTATCATGAAAAGGGTAGCAAAAGGCTTTTTGAAATAATTAAAAACAAACCAGTGTCCTGCTTTCATTCTGACATTTGAATAATCAAATTGAATGCACAAATTGATCTTCTTATTCCAAATAAATATCCATGATAATGTTATATCTACTGTTTTTCATTTTACACGCCGTCCTAAATCAAAAATTGAAATTGAGTTAATCTCAGAACTCAACGAACCTAAGTGTAAGGCATATAGGCATAGTATTGGTCAAGCTGACATGGTAAAAAAACAAATGAATTAGAATCTCACTAATATATATACTGATATTGCATGTGAATTAAATTAAAAACATAGAGTACTTTGCAAGCATACATGGGAATGGAACATTGTGATTACTTTGCATTGAGGTTTTCAATTACTATGGAGTTCAGTGTGCAACGCAACCGTAAGTTGATCACAAGAGCAGTTGGGATTGAAAAGTGTTATGTTTATCTTCATAATGATAAAGTGTAATCCCTTTCATATAAGTTTGTTCCCATTCGCATTGTGCAGGCAGCTTATTAAAATTGTGTTTGCACAATTTTATCTAAAGAATTTAGTTACATAAATATAATGAATCTCTTCATCTGTCAAGGCTTATTCTAACCGCGCGAAGCGCGGGAAGCACATATCAGTTGCATTAGTCAATACCTTACTAATACTAATTCTTTCCACTTTTTATGCTTCTAGGTGTTCCTACGGTGTCTTCATTTAGTAAAAGATATTCACCAAAAATGGTTTAGAATACCTACCGTTGTTGTGTTTTTTATTGTCTAATCATTTTGGAAATTACAGCTTCTAATTATTCATTTATCCGCGCATTGCGCGGGAGCATAGTGGCTAGTTTTTTTTATACCCAAAGCCCAAAGGAGAGAGAACCTCTCACGAAATCTTCTTAAAAAATTTAAGCCGTTCTAAGTATATCCTCATGTGTTTTAATCTTATTTATTTGATGATTATATTTTTAATTTTTTTATAAAAATTTAAAAATTTGAAGGTTAATAGTTTCTTTCAAAATCTCTTGGTGGCATTATTTCAATTTTAAATTTTGCATTTTCTTAATAAATCTATAATTATCAAGGCAAAATAAGAATAACAGGGAAGTTAAACTTCAAAGATATTAGGAAAAAAATTGAAAATACTGTATTTTTAGAATTTCTTTCGGAGCCGGTAGTATGGGTCATAAATATAAGATAAAGAAAAAAAACAAGTACTGATTTATGTTGAAAACTTATGCGTCTTTTCAGATGCAGATGTTATAAATTAGCTCTTAGATATTTTATTATCACTTTTTTTTAATTGTGATGAGTTGAATTTGAAATATAACATTTTATCACTTTTTTTTGAAAAAAAAATGTATAAATGGGTTGACGGATTGAAATATGCAACTAATATGAAATGATTTAGGTTGAAAACTGTTGGCAAACGATACAAAATTCGTGATCTGAACGGCGTGATCTGAACGGCGTGATCTGAACAGAGTGATCTGAACGGAGTGATCTGAATGGCGTGATCTGAACGGAGTGATCTGATAGTTGTGATCTGAACAGAGTGATTGGAACAGAGTGATCGGAACAGAGTGATCGGAACAAACTTCCTGCAATCACGATCGCTGCAACAAAGTAACTAACACAGTAATATAATAATGATCTGAGTCGCTTCCCTTGTGGGACTCTGTCCTTTAGAGGTATTCCGCGACCACCGGCAATGTTAGGACGCGGCTCTCCCCAAGATTAAACAGACCCTTCCTGGCTTTGCAAAGGCAACATAACAGCAGAAGTAAAAAAAGTAATAAGCAGAGAATATCAGAGGAGGAAAGAGCTTCTGGTTCACTTGGACTATCTGCAGACTCTGCCTTTTATAGGCGGTAATGCCAAGTGAACGTTGGAGCGACAATGATGGCACATAAACATACATTATTTTGCTGTTATAAAATAATGACCATTAAAACATCAGTTTCTGAACGTTAGGACGTTTATTCTAACGTTAAGCCAATCTGGATAATCATTGTGTCTGAATAATTTAAGAAACCAGAGGTAATCAAAAATTAAAGCTCAAAATACAAGGTATTCTAGTAAGCTATTTAATATTTATTTATTTGTTAATTTTGCAAAACCCGGATAAGTAAAATGTGCCGACTCCGTATTTACCACGCGCGCAGGGGGGGAAATCGCCGGATTTCCACTACGTTTGCCTCAAAATGGCCCAACTTGTGCGCGCGAGACCCACTCCTCCTTTGGCCCTTTAACTTGAGCTAGAACACAAGTGTATTATATACCCTTGTAAGTTCTCACTCCCAAGCAATGTGGGACTTCTCTTTTTGACACACCCACATGTTATTGTTGATAACTCCAACAATCCCCCACATGTGTCAAAAAAGAGTCTCTTAGCTTTGTTACACACAAGGATAGAATCATTGTATCTAGTAGTCCTCTGGACTATGAACTAGACCTAGTCAAATAATACTTAGTACACAGAGAAGTCAGTGGTCCTACGGACTATGAACTCACAACTCTTGGCGTATACTAGAGGTATTATAGCCAGATTATATCCTGACATTCCTGCTATTATAGGCAGATGTGCCTGGTGCATAACGAATGCTCTAGAAACTTTGCCAAGGTTTCATAGGAGCGGCCTCACTCCTACATTCGTAGAGGTGATTTCATAAAGTGTACCTGCAATGAGCACACCATCCCGTAGGATTATGAAATCATTAAGAGTTTATACTCAGCCTTACCAAAATGCAATCTAGCACTTTCAAATACCATAGGAATAGACTAGCAAATCAATATAGTACTAGCAGAACTGACTCACGACTTGTTCTTACCCATTGAACCTCCTTCATGGGATCGCCAATCACAGAGGTTGGGTTGCCATCGCTGTCAATTTCGAATTGGCTTTAGTCCTATTCCCCTCGATAATTTATCAATTTGATTCCTCCCCAGGGGTTTAGTTAACGGATCCGCGAGGTTAACTTCAGACCTCAAATAATCGATTGAGATTACACCGGTTTTTAGCAGCTGCTTTATAATATTATGTCTCAATCGAATATGTCTACTCTTACCATTAAAGGTTTTATTTGTGGCTGTGTATATAGCAGACTTATTGTCACAGTGTATTGACACTGAAGGTATCGGTTTACTGCCTAGTGGGATATCTGCTAAGAAGTTTTTCAACCACTCAGCTTCACTACCAGCCAACTCCAGTGCTATAAACTCAGAATCCCTTGAGGATTTAGTTAGCATTGTCTGCTTGGCTGACTTCCACGATACAGCTCCACCACCAAAGTTAAATACATAGCCACTAGTGGATTTGGACTCATCTAAATTAGATATCCAATTAGCATCATTGTATCCTTCCAATACAGCGGGAAATCCACTATAGTGAATACCAAAATTTATGGTACCTCTTAGGTATTTTAATACCCTTGTCAAGGCCTCCCAATGTTCATGACTCGGACAATGGGTAAACTTGCTCAATCTACACACAGCAAACGCTATGTCTGGCCTTGTAAAATTCATCAAATGCAAAAGACTTCCAATAATCATTGCATATTGAGATTGAGCAACTGGATCTCCTTTATGTTTAACTAATTTAACACTATGATCATAAGGAACTAAATAAGGAGATACATCATAATGTTCAAACTTTCTCAGAATTTTCTCAACATAATGTTCTTGAGTAAGTATGATACCATTATTTTTCCTTATGATCTTAACACCCAAAATTACTTTTGCTTCAACAAGATCTTTCATATCAAAGTTAGAAGCAAGAAACAACTTAGTTTCATTAACAGCACTTATGCTAGTGCCAAAGATAAGCATATCATCAACATATAGACAAATGATCACACAATCATTATTTACAAGTTTTGTATAAACACATCTTTCTACTTCTATAGTAGAGAAACCACCACTTAACAAAACTTGGTCTAATTTTTCATGTCATTGTTTGGGTGCTTGTTTAAGGCCATAAAGTGATTTAACAAGTTTACAAACTTTGTTTTCTTGTCCAGGAATTACACATCCATCAGGTTGTACCATATAAATCTCCTCTTCTAAATCATCATTTAAAAATGTTGTTTTAACATCCATTTGGTGAATAAAAAACTTATAGACAGAATCTAAAGCAATTAGGACTGTAATTGAAGAAATCCTAACCACAGGAGAAAAAGTATCAAAATAATCAACATTTTCTTTTTGTGTAAAACCTTTGGCTACAAGTCTGGCCTTATATTTGTCAATTGTACCGTCTGGAAAATAATTCCTTTTAAATACCCATTTACAACCAATAGGTTTTGTTCCTGGAGGTAAATCTACTACAATCCATGTTTTATTTTGACTCAAAGAATCAAGTTCAGCTTGTATAGCTTCTTTCCAAAATGGGCAAAAATGCTGATATAATAATTAACTATTTCAATTTGGGCAAAAATAATAAATGATTGTTTCGCAGTGCATAAATAATAACTAACTTTGTGACCCGGTGCAAAAATAATAAAACCGGTACTAAATGTTAATATAAAGTTTTGTGGAACCTTTCTGATATTATTTTCAAAGTGAAGAATACATTTTTGCCCCTCCCAATCAAAACCTTGCTGATACTAGTTAGCATGGGAAGATGAAGGGCGGAAGGAAGAATGATTGAGTTTTAACTGTGAGGGATAAAAATGTATTTTTACATTAGAAAACAATATCAGAAAGGTTACACAAAACTACAAATTTACATTTAGTACCGGTTTTATTATTTTTGCACCGGGTCACAAAGTTGATTATTATTTATGCACCGCGAAATAGTCATTTATTATTTTTGCCCAAATTGAAATAGTTAATTATTAGATCAGCGCTTTTGCCCTTCCAAAATTTTGCTTCAGGAGAAGAAACATCTTCATAAAAATTTTTGGGCTCATTTTGTACCAAATAAGTATAAAAATCATCTCTAAAAGATGTTTCTCTTCTTTGCCTTTTACTTCTCCTTAAAACCTCAAAAGAATCTTCATTTGAATTTTGTTCAAAAGAAGAAACATTATTTTCAATACTCTTTGGTATATACTCAACTTTTAAAGGATATATATTTTCAAAAAATTCAGCATCTTTTGTTTCAACAATCGTATTACGATCTAAAACATCGCTTTTCAAAACTAGAAAACGATAGGCAGAACTTTGTTGAGCATATCCAATAAATAAACAATCAGAAGTTTTAGAACCAATTTTTCTCTTCTTTAAATCGGGTAATAAAACTTTTGCAAGACACCCCCACACTTTCAGATAACTCAGATTTGGTACAAATCCTTTCCATAATTCATAAGGTGTCTTTTGGGTTTTCTTATGGGGTATTCTATTCTGTAAAAAACAAGCAGACAATAAAGCTTTTCCCCATAAATTATTAGGTGCAGCAGAACTCACAAGCATAGCATTCATCATTTCTTTTAAAGTTCTATTTTTCCTTTCCGCAACACCATTTGATTCAGGTGAATAAGGAGGTGTTACTTCATGTATTATTCCTTCTTTTTCACAAAAATCATTGAACAATAAATATTCTCCTCCTCTATCCGACCTAACTCTCTTGATATTCCTACCAAGTTGATTTTCTACTTCTGCCTTATATAACAGAAACTTATCAAACGCTTCATCTTTATTCCTCAACAAATATACTTTAGTATATCTTGAAAAATCATCAATGAAAGTTATGTAATATCTTTTACCACCTCTAGTTTCTGTTTGTTTAAGATCACCTAGATCAGTGTGAACTAAGGACAATAATTCAGTTTTTCTTTGTGTAGTAATATGTGTCCTTTTTGTTAATTTAGTTTCTACACAAATTTCACATTTATTTTTTATATTATCAATTTTAGGTTTTAATCCTAAATGCTGCAGTCTAGTAACATATGTCTTATGAACATGTCCTAGTCTAGCATGCCACATATCAAACGAGTCAATCAAATAAGCAGAAGAAGATGCATTATTCATTTCATCAACATTCAGCATAAACAGACCCTGATTACAATAACTCTTCCCAATCAGTACATTATTCTTAGTCATGACAATCTTGTCAGACTCAAAAGAAACTTTAACCCCAGTCTTTCCTAGCAGTGACACAGAAATTAAATTGGCTCTAATATCTGGTACATACAGTACATCATTTAGTGCCAAAGTCTTTCCTGATGTGAGTTTAAGCACCACTTTTCCTTTTCCCAAAACCTTAGCGGTTTGAGATTGTGCAGCAAGATAAATGCGATCTTCCCTTTCATCAAAGGAGGTATACATGTCTTTGTTTGCACAAATATGTTTGGTAGCTCCAGAATCTACCACCCACTTCTTCACATCAGAAATTAACAGGACTTGGGAGACCACAGCAGCTATGACCTCATCGTCAGAACTGCCCTCATCACCATTGACCAAATTAACATTTGGCTTTGGTGGATTATTGTCTTTTACCATAGCCCTCTTCCTGCACTGTCCTGCATAATGGCCTTTCTTACCACAAACATAACAATGTCCTTTCTTTTTAAACTTGGGGTTAGATTCATTGGGTTTGTAATCAGAATTCTTTTTATGCTTTTGTTTCTTATGCTTTTGTTTAGAATCATACCTCTTGGTGTGAGGCTTATCTTCCACCAGATTTGCTTTAACAGCTGCATCTTTTGCTTTTGCAGCATGTAATGCTTTCCTATTAGTATCTTCGATGATGATGTGAGTGATCAGATCAGTGAGCGTCAACTGCTTCTGTTTGTGTTTGAGTTGCTGCTTGTAGTCATTCCATGATCCTGGCAGCTTCTCAATCAAAACTCCAGTCACGAACTCATCTGGCAGATTGATCTTCTCAGCTCTCAGTTCCTCAAGCAGCTTGTGGTACTCATTAATCTGTAGCTTTATATCCTTCTCGTCTATCATCTCCCACTTATAGAAGTTTCCAACAACAAACTTCTGTTTTCCAGCATCCTCAGCAGTATACTTGAGAATAAGTGACTCCCATATTTTGCTAGCCTCCTTGTACACATGGTACACATCGAACAAATCATTAGATAAAGTATTAATCAGAGTATGTCTGCAAACCTTATTCGCATAGGTCCAAGCAGTAATCTTGGCTTGGTCAGCATCTGGAAGGGGAGCAGACTCAGTGAGTGCATCGACTACACCATGCAGGTCCAGAACAGTATAGACATGTTCTTGCCAGCGCCGGAAATTCTTTCCGTCAAATTGCTCAATTCTGGTAATGTCCGGAAAGTGTCTGGGCAAAGGAATTGCTCCTGGAACAGCAACAGTAGTACGATGTTGCTCAGAGATTGGATTACCAGCATCTTGCTCCATGACGGAATACCTCTAAAGATTGTTGGCAAACAATACAAAATTCGTGATCTAAACGGCGTGATCTGAACGAAGTGATCTGAACTGCGTGATCTGAACAGAGTGATCTGAACGGAGTGATCTGAATGGCGTGATCTGAACGAAGTGATCTGATAGTTGTGATCTGAACAGAGTGATTGGAACAGAGTGATCGAAGCAGAGTGATCGGAACGAAGTGATCAGAACAGCGTGATCTGAACAGACTTCCTGCAATCACGATCGCTGCAACAAAGTAACGAACACAGTAATATAATAATTATCTGAGTCACTTCCCTTGTGGGACTCTATCCTTTAGAGGTATTCCGCGACCACCAGCAATGTTAGGACTTGGCTCTCCCCAGGATTAAACAGACCCTTCCTGCGCTTCGCAAGGCAACAGAACAGCAGAAGTAAAAAAGTAATAAGCAAAGAGTATCAGAGGAGGAAAGAGCTTCTGGTTCACTTGGACTGTCTGCAGACTCTGCCTTTTATAGGCGGTAATGCCAAGTGAACGTTGGAGCGACAATGATGGCACATAAACATACATTATTTTGCGGTTACAAAATAATGACCATTAAAACATCAGTTTCTGAACGTTAGGACGTTTATTCTAACGTTAAGCCAATCTGGATAATCATTGTGCCTGAATAATTTAAGAAACCAGAGGTAATCAAAAATTAAAGCTCAAAATACAAGGTATTCTGGTAGGCTATTTAATATTTATTTATTTGTTAATTTTGCAAAACCCGGATAAGTAAAAAGCTGACTCCGTATTTACCACGCGCGGGGGGGGGGGGGGGGGGCAAATCGCCGGATTTCCACTACGTTTGCCTCAAGGTGGCCCAACTTGTGCGCGCGAGGCCCACTCCTCCTTTGGCCCTTTAACTTGAGCTAGCACACAAGTGTATTAAATACCCTTGTAAGTTCTCACTCCCAAGCAATGTGGGACTTCTCTTTTTGACACACCCACATGTTATTGTTGATAACTCCAACAAAAACTTGTACACACTTTTAAACCCAATATGAAAACTCATGTGTATTTTTGGTATAAACACATGTATTTTTGATTTTTTGTGTATAACACATGTATTTTTTCTTTATTACAATGACACATGTATTTTTATCCTTTACCCTTGAATAAGAGGAAATATATTCTAAATTTTATGTTCATTCTTGAAGGCAACTATTAGAAGGGTGTTTCAATGACAGGCTCGTTTGCCATAAGACATGATGTTTTGAGTTCAAATCATTATCTTCCCTTCCCTAGCATCCCACCAAAGAAACTTAATCTAGGTTGGCCTTATTAGGAAATCATCAAATACAAATCAAAGAAACTGATTTATTTTTTGCTATGGCTATGACTAAGCTGCAATTCTTTGAGCCTTACATGGCACGTCGACAACCACAGAAACGATCAATTTTCCAATGGTCCCAAGGCTAGCTACTACCTAAAAAGGTAAAATTACTTCAATTTAAAGATTAGTAAAAGTGAAAATGACAAATAAATATTTTCAAATGTCTAAAAGGACTAGTAAGGAACTCAAACTTCCAAAAGGAAAATTAAAGAACCAAGTACTTACTTGACATTTGTAATTGTTGTGAAAAGACTTCAATACCACCACCCCAAGTTAATTCGAATGACCCATTTGTTATTGGGTATACTCGAGTTGTTAATAGGTACACTGCAATTGTTAATAGGGAATGCACATTTGTTGACTTGGAAGTTAATTTAAATGGCCCAATTGTCAATGGGTATGCTCCAATCGTAAATTGGTAAGTTGCAATTGTTAATATGGGTGGGGCATTTAAGTCTTTTCACAACAATTACAAATGTCAAGTAAGTACCTAATTCCTTAATTGTCATTTTAGAAGTTTGAATTCCTTTCTTGTCCTTTTGGACATTCGGAGAGATTTATTTGTCATTTTCTCTTAGTAAAATATTCTTATTGAAAAAAACATAAACATCTCAGAAATTCCATAAATGAGTCTAGAAAATCTAATTGTAAAATATTGGATGTTTTATTGATGATTCAATTTCTTTTTTCATTTGAAAATACTCAGGAATTGGAAATATACACAAATGTCTTAAAAATTCATTATAAGTATCTTGAAATGTTTAATTGTAAAAATGTTGTATGTTTTAGTGTTAGATTCTATGATTTTTGAGGCATAAGAATACATATATTGATGTTAGAAAGAAAAACAAATGTTTTGAAAATTTCTTATGTCTCATGACAATTCATTTGCAAAAAATTTAATTATGAAATTTTGAATGTTTTAGTGTTGGAATTAAAATGCAACAGAAATTCAACTCCGATCCCTTGTGCTTGGCGAACGAGAAGCAAGAAAAACAACCATAAATAATTCCAATTTTTGTTCCATCCAACAGTTTCTTGGGTGTCTCTAGCTCCAGCCATTTAGTATTTGATCCTTGTTTCCCCGACCAACTTTCATCTTTAAATTATTTTTTGAAATTTATAGTGAAATTTATTCGCATTTGACGTCAATGAACCCAAAAGCACATGTAGTACACAGTATAAACAGACAAGTACAACAAAATCATAAATTATGGTCAAAATATTCCATTCACAATCTGGTCAGGCGACCAAAACTCATTGAACCAGAAACTAACAAGTTCTTTTTCATCAACATTAATTCATAATCTTGTAGTTTTCATTCATATTCTATCATATCTTCATAATGATTTATTATTGGGAGGATGATGAAACTGTAGTATTCGATCATATCTTAATGTTATTGGAACGCACAAAGTTGGAGGCGAATTTGTAGTAGTCAAGGACACAATCTCTAGGTGGCAACCAATCTTTGACAGGCGAATTTTGAATGAAGTTGAGACCCCATTGATGAAGATGAGGGAACCTCTCAGGAGTGAGCAATTCCATTTCTTCAACTTGTTCCATAGCATCTATCCAATAAGGTATCCAGCCTGCTACAATGTCCAAATATCCAATCTCTTCTCCACCAAAATACTTCTTCCCTTCAATCTGCTTTTCCAGAAGAGATAGTGATTCCAGAGCTACCTCAGTGGCTTCCCCCTTCTCTTCTCCTTGTCTTACACCAGCTCTCAACACGCTGATTGCACACTGCCATTTCATGATTATTGTAGGAATTGAGCAGAAGCCGTAAAAGAATGTTACAGGAAGGCACAAAAATGGGAATAATATATATGGGCATGTCTACTAGAGTCCTACTAGTGGGATTTGAACTCTTGGTTTGTCACATTCTGATGTATTAGCGCCTCAAGAGATATATTCACTCAAGAGATGACCTTCATATTGAATAGAAGATATTTTGAGTGTAATTGCAATGAAAATTATGTGCATATTCAAATTTTCCGGCTAAATAATTGATTTTATAAAAGGAAAAAATCTAAAGTTCAGAACACATAGCTTAATGGTATATATCAGCTAGTGAGATCTGATAGTGGGCTGATAAGCTAGCTACATCCATCAACACTCTTGGTGAGAATAAAATAAGTTATCATAGGTCTTATAGTTGTTAAGTAATGCTAAGTTGGACTTTTTTAGATATTATTCTGGCCAATAAATTATTTCAAAAGTATTAATTTGGCCAATGAACAATAAAAGGTCTCATTCTGGTAAATGAACGGTAAAACAAAGTCTATTTTGCCAATGAACTAATTGAAAATACTAAAATACCCTTAACCTCATTCTTCCTCCTCATAAGCCCAACTCCCGCCACCTATCCCTGCCGCTGGCGGTAGCGGCGGCCACCTATCCCTACCGCTGGCGGTAGGGTCGGCCTTCTCCACTGCCTCACCCACACCTCCTTGACCACAACTGGTCCAAACACTTCAAAGCTACTCATCTTAAGCATATCTTACTCCCCCATAGCTAAACATTAGTAGTTTAACTTAGACTAAGCTTCACTCTAATCCAACAATCCATATTAACTAAGGATCACAATTTCGATTCTATCTGAAACTGAAGATCTTAAATCAGATCTGAGCACATCATATGAACTGATGCCAGTGACTGAAATGAATTAATTACCAACTTGACAATTATATTTAAATTAACCATAACCAATAAATCAAAATAAAAAAAAACTCAAGGACACCAAAAAAGATAGAAAGTAAGAAGGATAGTTGGTGAATCAGAATACCTTCTCATCGATAAATTTGGCCCAGAAACGAGCATAAGCTCGATCAATAGGATCCTCCGGAAGCAAAGGATTTTGCTTCCAAGTCTCATCTATGTACTCAAGGATGACAAGTGATTCAGCAATAGGCAAGTCATTATGGATAAGTACTGGTATTTTCTTGTGAACAGGATTGGACTGAAGAAGAAACTGGCTTTTATTCATGAGATCTTCTTTGTGGTATTCATATTCCACACCCTTCATCTTCAATGCCCATTCAATTCTGGCACATGGAGAGCTCCCTGGAGTGGCAATTAACTTCACTTCCCCCATTGTTTTGGAATATTTTTTTTGTTTGATTCAACTTCTCAATCAATTAGCTTTGTTCTTCAACTCATGGATCAGTCTTCACTTGGCCACTATATATAATTGATTATTACTCCATGTGGCAAAATCCCGTGCAAGTCACTGTTTAAGGTCGGTGTCCTTAGTATATCTCTACCGTATCTATTGACAAGAAAAATAGATCTAACTTATCCAGAACGGGCAGGAAATGTTATTTTTTAAAAGATGATATCTTTTCGTGAAAATTGCATTCAAGTTACAATTAAGATAAATTAATAATGTAAAATATCTCATCCGTTGGTTTGTGTTTTGTAAGCACTTTGTTATCGATCTTTAATCCCTGAGCCCTTTTTTAATTCTAGTGAGCTCTTTGATCCAACTCACTTAAACTTTTTGTGACAAGTTACTTTTATATGTTAGTTATTAATAATTATTATGTGTTGTGATGGTCGTTAATTTGTTTTTGTTTAATTGTTCATAAAGCTTATTGTGAATATATTGATATATACTTGTTAATAATAGCACTACAAGAAAAAAGGTCTCTAGTCACGTCAAAACAAAGCATGACAATTTTATTTAGGGTAAAGGTATAAAAATGGTAACAAACTATTAGGCTAGAAGCGGGGAAAAATGTTTCCGGTCTTAATTCTAGTAATGAAGAATAAATTTCGTTTCAATTTAGGTAATACCGTTAAGTTTTAATAATAAAAAATGGTGAGTGAACCCTAACATAGCCACCTTATTTTCGTACAAATGGAGTTTGGAGAAAGGTTTCATGGTGTTAAGAATCTTATATAGGGTGTAGAAACCCTAAATTCGTGAAGTTGATTTTTTGCTGCAGAATTTGGCACCCCAAGCGCACCCATGGGGCCACCTGGGCGCCAAAATCAGAGTGGGTTCTGTTTTGGTGCCTAGGTGGGCCCATGGGCACGCCGGGAGCGCCAAACATAACTATTTTCCCTTTTTGCTTTCTTTGCTTCCTCCTTCTTGTGATTTACTTCCATAAACTCTTTGAATTCTCTTTAAGTGTTTTCTCTTATTAACGTCCAAGAGATTAAGAAGCTTCAGAAGCTTCCTTACAACTTGAATTGCTTCTAAATTGTTTCTTTATGCATTCGTCCAATCAGTTTAATTGTTTCCATTAGTAACTGCTGCATATTGTTAAGCAACCCCTGTTTCTTTTTTGAGGTTCATCCTTTTATGCTTTCTTCATGTGGTATGGATCTCATGGCTGGACACTTATTGTACGAATAGGTGTTTGCTTGGTGGTATTATAAAGCACCTGAGCTATTATTTGGTTCCAACTTCCAAGAGAAGAAGAATGGATGGAATAGGAGCAAAATGACATCATTAACCGTGTGATTCCTCCTATAATGTCCTACAAAGAAGTACTCCAACCGAAGTAATCACTACCACAGATTACCCCATTTACATGCGCTTATTTTGGCCTCTACATACGCTTATAAAGCGCATGTAGAGGGGGGCGCTGGTAAAGGCTCTACATGCGCTTTTTAAAAGCGTATGTAGAGGGGGGGCTCTACATGCGCTTAAAGCGCATGTAGAGGTATGTACCAAGCGCGTGTACATCTACATGCGCTTAAAGCGCATGTAGATGTGCCTCTACATGCGCTTTAGGTAGGTACCTCTACATGCGTTTTAAGCGCATGTAGAGGTAGGTACCTCTACATGTACATGCGCTTAAAGCGCATGTAGAGGTAGGTACCTCTACATGCGCTTTAAGCGCATGTACAGCTATATATTTTTTTTTAATATATATTCTTTTACATTTGCCACCTATATACACGTAATTCTGCCACTGCACCAATGGTATACAAATAAGTAGCACGTGGCTGATTATTAAAAAAAGACCATCAAATATATATTCTTGCAGAAATATAAATCAATATAATGAATTATTACAAGTAAATACTCATTTTCCTCCTATGACTAAATCAGATTTAATAAGCTTAAAATCAGCTTGTAGCTTCCATTATTTCACAATAACAAATGATACAGTACATACTCCTCTTAACTTAAGGACATTTTTTTTCTCTTAGAAAACAAAATTAAACATGCACAAAACAATACCAATCTTCAATATCCAACATCAAAATATTCCTAGCTCATAGCATATGCACAGAACAATACCAATCTTCAATATCCACTGTCAAAAGTACACAAATTCTCTATTTAAATGGCTAACCATTCTATTAATCAAAAGTAGTTACAACCTAACCGCTTATAAGTTCCCTAATGACAGCTCAGCTACCAATTATAATCATTCTACACTAATCATGCAATGGGAGTTCATGACACTACGCAATCCCCTTTTCTTTGTATATACTTTATTCCAATGAAACATTTTTAACTCGATCCAAACAAAAGCCAATAGGCAAATACTCGATAACTTTGACCAGCACAATCCAATTAAGAAATAAGCTACTTGTTGGAATTAAATTCATCATATCACTTCACAAAGCAATCATTTAATTTCAGATTTATTCAACTACGATGTCAACAAGGTTTCAGCAATATCAAAAGCTCAACTGCAAGATGCCCAAGGCGGAAGCAAGAGTAGCAGTAAAATATACAAAGAATGACATTTAATTATTGAAATTCCAGCACAATAAAATAATACAGTGATAGCCACCCATTTAAAACACTTTAAACACCATTTACAGTCAATCAACCTGGACCTTTACTATTTCACCAAAGAAACAAATCATCTCCATAGGCCATAGGTTTACCAACTAAAAATAAACCAAAGCATCCACATTGCATCAGTCTATGATTAGAGAAAAATTCTATCTTTACACCTTTCATTTACTAAACCAAATTGAATCAAGAAGAAGAATAAGGACAGTCTTTATATTTCAATTTAAATTGAAACACGACTACAATTTATGAACCATTAAACCTCAAGCTTTTATGTCCAAGATTCACAAATGCATCATTCACAGTCAAATCCACATCACAAATCACATGTATAATTATCAAAAGTTTATCTTATGTATGTAATTCTAGATTTGAGTCATTGTAACTTTAATATGCAATTATATACTTACCTAAACAACCACAACCAGAATTTACATATTTCTACATCAAATTTGAACTTATGAAAGCCGTCACAATCCACAAGAAATCAAAATCAATAGTCAATAACAACTGAATTTCTTAACTTCAGCTAGCACAAATAAATAATAATAATAATAATAATAATAAAAAGATTTGACGGCATATTTATGAAACCAAGGAATCAAATTTTAGCATTCATATAGTATTTCTCTTAGTAAAACATCAAATCATGTCCATGGAAATCATATAAGAACTTGAAGTGATATATTTCACCCTTCATATTTAAAACAAATGAACCAAAACTCATTTGCTAAATTATCACTTAGTTTGGGATATAACAGATTAGTCAATTTACTTCCTAATACTCAACTTAAATCCTAAATTGGGAACACACACACACACACACTTCCTAAAAAAAATGCTTCTACACTTCACACATATATATACGTAAACTCATAAATCATCAACATACTTCAATAACTCATCATAGTTCAAATTGTAACCTCATTTAATTTCACTCATCAAGGACCAAATAATTATCTTGTTTTGCTAAAGCCTTAATCATATTTGAAAATATTCACATACGATGCCTAAACCTGAAAATCAACAAAACTTGCACCAAAGCTTCAATACCCAAGCATGTATTCACAAAAACATCACCCAACCAGCAGACTCGATCTAAACAAAGGGAGGACAAATCAGTTTCCACAAGCTAACAAATAAGATTAAGAACAACATACAATGCTAATCATTAGAAATCTTTTCATAATAAGAAGAAATCAAAAACTTAAGCTTTGTTTACTTTGTCTATGTAACCCATATCTCAAACCCCACCCCAAACTCTCACATTAAATCTCAAGAACAAAAGCTACCTGAGTTGAAGCTGAGTTCACAAGGCGGAGCAGTCTCACCATCGCCGGAAAATGGACGAACGTCACTGTCTTCGGTGGCTAACCCCGCTGTGTGTGGCGGTTTGGAACTCGCCGGAAAATGAAGCAAAACGAAGGTGAAGGACAAAGATGAGTGAAGTGAGAAAAGCAAAGGATAAATGGTTCTGGTTCGTCGGACGAAGCTTTGTTTCACCGGGAACACTGTCGGATCTGGACTACGACGGCAAACAATACAAAGCCGAGTTCGCGGCGGCGGCGAGCAAGGTAGGGGGCTGGCGATTTCGATGATGATGATGGTGGTGAAAACAATGTGTGTATGTTCGCTGGATTAAAGGAAAATGAAGAAGAGAAAGCAAGAAGAAGAAGTCGATGAAGATGGAGAAGAGGATGGGAGGTGCGGCCGATTCTCAGGAAGGAAGGAGAGATGAGAAGGAAGTATATATACTTAGGGTTTTGGGGCAATTTACAGAAATGCCCTCCTATATTTATTTTCTTTTCTATTTTAAATCTCTTTCTTAAAACAAATTATAAAACTATTCTATATACCAACTTAAATATTTTCCCCCACCATATTATATTATATATGTCCTAGATCATTTTTCATAAAAGTTTTAATTTAAAATTCAACCTCTACTATTTTTCTTTAATTTCTAGAGGAAATAGGCATATTATTTTCTTAAAATTATATTTATCCTCATTTACTTATTTACAATACCTTTTTATTTAATAGATCATAATACCTTAATAAATTTCTAATTATCTTCTAATTTAAAATTCGGGATGTTACAAGAAAGCTCACCAGCAAAGTTGAACCCGAGTTTGTAGGTCCCAAAAGAGCTCATCGTTGCCGGAAAACTCGCCGGAAAATGCCATAGCAGTGGTGGGCCAAAAAGAAATCAAGAGGAAAAAGGAAAATAAGAAAACGAAATCAAAAGACGAACAACTGAATATGTGTGTGTGTATATATATATATATATATATATATATATATATATATATATATATATATATATATATATCAAAATCATAATAACATCTCACATTTGTGACATTGGTTCTGTTGAATATTATTTTAAATCATAGCGTTTGAATTGAATAATCTGATTAATCAGGTAAATCAAACACTGAGTAATATAATGTTTTAAAACTTAATTATCTAAGCATTATCAAGTTTTTCATCATTTTATAAATTGAATCAACTTTTTTCTTCAATATTATTTTATAAATTTCATTTTATAAATTCCATTTTATACATGTAGAGGCTCTACATGCGCTTAAAGAGCATGTAGAGGTATAAACACCCTTTACACGCGCTTTAAGCGCATGTAAAGGGTGTTTCTACCTCTACATGCGCTTAAAGCGCATGTAAAGGGTGTTTCACCAATTTCATAGCACTCAAAAGTGGTAATGGAGCCTTGAAACACTAAGTCCACAAGCAGAAACACCTTATGAGGTCTGAGGAGGACCTCTTATGCATGACTCCATGTTTTGCACTTCAGTAGTGCCTTTACATGCGCTTAAAGCGCATGTAAAGGGTGTTTGAACATTTTCATAGCACCCAAAAGTGGTAATGGAGCTTTGAAACACTAATTCCACAAGCAGAAACAGTCTGAGGAGGACCTCTTATGCATGACACCGTGTTTTCCACTTCAGTAGTGCCTGTACATGCGCTTAAAGCGCATGTAAAGGGTGTTTGAACATTTTCATAGCACCCAAAAGTGGTAATGGAGCTTTGAAACACTAATTCCACAAGCAGGAACACCTTATGAGGTCTGAGGAGGACCTCTTATGCATAACTCCATATTTTGCACTTCAGTAGTGCCTTTACATGCGCTTAAAGCGCATGTAAAGGGTGTTTGTAAAGCGCATGTAAAGGGTGTTTGTAAAGCGCATGTAAAGGGTGTTTGTGCCTTTACATGCGCTTTAAGCGCATGTAAAGGGTGTTTCATATGATTTTGAGCTCTTCACCTAAGTTCATTTTATATTTTATCTCTAAATACTTAAATCCTTTTGTAGTCATTGTATTAGTGAATTTTAATTGATGCACATTTCTATACATGCGCTTAAAGCGCATGTAGAGATAAGGCCTCTACATGCGCTTTAAGCGCATGTATAGATTCTTACCTGTACATTCGCTTAAAGCGCATGTAAAGGACCCTCAATACATGCGTTTCTTCTAAGCGCATGTAAAGGTGCGCTGGTAGAGAAACAATTTGTAGTAGTGAATATTTGGATTCACATTATGAAGCTGAAATGGTATCAAGTGATGTAAGGGATGGATCTTTGCTATGTACCAATGAAAATGCAATGAAAGAGGGGATTATTGTAACAGACACTATTAAAATTCCGAACCTGAAAATCACATAACAAAAACTATTTTTATCATGGCTTGGTTTCTTCTTGTTTCACTGACAAGAACTTTGCCCGAGTTTAGGTTCGAAACTCCAGGATCTGGAAATGCTCAAGAGCCAGGTAAAATCCTGCAGGCGTCTTAATAGATATGTCAGTAAAGTGTGATGACCTTATACAAAAGATCATGGTAGTTTTGGTTTTGGAGAGCTAAACAATGGCAATCTATTATCAATTTTTCTTAGAATAAAACCTCAAAGTTGTCAATTTATAATTGTTTTAAAAAACGAGAGGAGCATTTAATCACATATACAATGGAACTCACAGATATCAGATTAACTGATTTTTAGTAAGGAATATGGACATAATGTTTTGTTAGGGGTGTTCCTATATTTCGTGTCCCGCCCTATCCAATCCTGATCCGGTCATTTTAGAACGAGATTTCTCATCTTGACAATTTTTGGATAGGACAAAAGTGGGAAGGTATGAAAAGGGGGCGGAACAGGACATACGACGGTATATGTGTCACGTTACTGTCCTATCCCAATATATAATACTCCATTTAAATATAAATATTCACAATTAGGTTGTTATTAACGTTTATTACTTAAAAATGGTTTAATTGTTTCTATTTCATATATTTGTTATTTGTTATACTTTTGTATTCTTTGTTTTGGTTGACGCATTTTTTGTTTCTTATATTTCTTCTGGTAACACGTTTTAATTTTTTATAATACTCTTCATATACTTATATTACCGTGTTATACATCTTTTTTTATTGAACTCTTCATATACTTTATTTTATAAAACTAATTGATACATTATTTTTGTAAGTTCTTGTAGACAAAATAATTTTTGGACATGAGATCATACACTATCATCCCATCAATATTTTGTTGTGAGCTAAATAAAATTGCAAGGAGTAAAAAAACTGTCTTAATGCTTAACTAAGTGCGTATTTTATTGTATACATGGAAAATAGTTTGCAACTGCTTATAGAAATGTTAGAGTATGATTATATAGTGAAATTCACAAATATGAAATTAATGAATCTAAATTTGTGAAACATAATACTCCCTCCGTTCCTAAATATAAGACCTACATAACTTTTTTTTGGAAAGATTTAAGTTGCGAAATAGGTTATTAAATCATGACATATTTGATATCTTTTTAGATTATCCATTAACTTATACGTAAAATAAACTATTTTAAGAGAAAAAATTAGGTAAATCAATTTATAATTAACTTATTTTTTGCTTTTTTTAGGATTTTTCAAAAAAGTCATCTAGGTCCTATATTTAGGAACGGAGGGAGTATATAATTTGAACAATTAGAGTAACAATATTATACAATCAACGCAATATACCAAATAGATTAAATATATAAATACAATAAAGTTATGTCCAGCCTTGCAAACAAAAGGAAATAATTGTTACTAATTCATTTTTTCTATTAACAATAGCAAAAAAATAAAAACAAAGATGAAAAAATGAACAGGACATTCCCATTGGAGATGGAATAATGACAAATCAAAAAATTTGTATGCTTTTTACAATGAAAAAAAACAAAAGAAAAAAGGTTTTAAACATATTTAAGATGTAAGAATGGTCCAATGTATGTTAATTAAACACTTAGAAAGTTAATGCAAATATACTTATGAATTGAAAGTTGTTAATTGGTTTTTGAGAGTCAATTGATCTATTTTTTTCTCTTCTTTCACTTTTATGACCGTTCAGGATCAAATATAGAGGAATCTGGATTGGGAAAAGAAAGAAAAAGTGGTGCAAAAGTGGAAAACTCAAGAAAATGGGCAAAAATGAAGTTTCTTGATGAATGACGAAAATTACTTGAAAGGACTCTGAATTTCAAAAAATTTCACTTTATTTCAAATTTCCTAATTACTACATTTTAGTCATCTAATATCTGAAATTTTAGTTTAGTCCATCTGAGAAAAGTCACATTTTCCCATTATGTTTGCTGATTTTGGCTCCAATTTGAACTCAAACTCAAACTCAATCATTTGGCCCAACTTTCCCTCATATTAGGTTAAAAATTAGGTAATCTCAATCGTCATTCTCTCATATTTTCTTCCATTCTTCATCCCCTCCTCCACTCACTTCCATTTTCTCACCATTTTCCACCTTCATTCCTCCATCCATGACTTAATAAACTTCTCTATTGCTCGTTGGGGACGATTTCCAATGGCTTGATCTTGGTTTCTTCAAAGGGGAGACACGTTCTTTTTCTTTTATATTTGTATTTGATTTCCTAGGTTTAGACTTTATCATTTATACATTTGAGACTTGTATTAGATTTTATTGTGAGTTTGATTATGGTTTTTGATTTGTAATGAGGATTTTGTACATTTCAACACACATACACACACATATTCTTTATAATTCCATTGAATCCTCTCTATTTATGTATGATTCTGATAGATATGGATTAATTGAAGTGGATTGTATAATTGAATCAAATACATTACTAACCATGAATCACACCATAAGGTACATAATAACGCTTAATTAAATGAGTTCATTAGATTAGATGTTAGAATTGCTGGTTAGTAAAATAAGATATTTTAGGAAACTTAGGAAAACTTAAAAATTGATTGCTTGAGTAAATTTGACTTCGACTCATCAAGTTCAATTCATTGGTTAGGTTCCACCAAGGAATTAGAAAAAGTAAGTTAATTTGGTTGTGATTTGGGGTTATGTTTTTAGGATTAATAGTTCAATGCAGTCAATTAGTTCTTGTCTTTAAATTTGTTTAATTGCATGAATGGCAATATGCTTCAGTCCTTTAATTTGGTCTTGGTTCAATATGTGAGATTCTAATAATGAATTAAAATCATAGGATAATTTCAATATGTGAGATTCTAATAATGAATTAAAATCATAGGATAATTAAGTGACAACTCGTGATCACTATTGTTGGATTAGGAGAGCCTTGCAAATAAAAAAATTCAACAATTAAGTATCTAAGATTCTAATAATGAATTAAAATCATAGGATAGTTAATGGGTTTAACAATGTCTGATTGGATGTGGTTCAACAATTAGGTATTTGACTCAAGATTCATCAGATTCAGTAAATTAGTGATATGGTGCATTTGACTATCCAACATCATTAAAAAATTATGATATTAATCGAAAGTTATTTCCAAGAGCAACCATATTAGTTCCACCCTCTTATAAAAAATCCAAATTTATGTACTTGTTTTACACCCTTCATTCTCATATTTGAAAATCAAATATAATATTTATTTTACCCAAGTCCATTTTGCATTGCAGTTAGTTTGCTAGTTAGATTTAACAAGGTTTACTGTGAACGACTCGGATTGCAACTTATTGCTATGCTTTTCCATCTGATTTATAAATTTGTTTTGTAATTGACCTAAGAACATTGCGATACGTTAATTCAGATAACTATAGGATGGGACGAGACATGAGACGAGAAACCTGTCACATAGGCCTTTTGATAGGAAAGGACAAGTCTTCTGTTCCTGTCCCATCCCATGTACACTGTAAAGTCCCACATCGGCTAGGGAGAAGAACGAAAGGTGCTATATATAGGTCTGGATACCTCCCCTTTCGACGCGTTTTAAAGCCATGAGGGGTGAAGATTCCCTAAAGCGGACAATTTCGAGAGCGAGGCGCTGAGATGTTACATACACCCCTATGACTTGTACTAATTACACAGTGATTCTTATGATGGGGTAAAACATAAAGTCTTATTTCTTAATATGAGAATTAAGGATGTAAAACAGAAGTAACAACCAACTTCAAACCAATGGATCGTGTGGTTCTACTATAGCTAAGTGGGAAAATGAAGCAAATGATTTTAAGAGATACTCTTTGAGGTAAAATCATGAAAAAGAATGTGACTAAGGAAGTTGAAATGGTTGGTAATTCAATTTTTGGGTGAATCAAATATTTTGATCTATTATAAGATAAAGAGAATTGGTGGTGTGAAGATGAGACTATTCAATAAAATATTTGGAATAAGAATAATTGTTTTAAATGCGCAAAATTAGGAAAATTATAATTTGGGTAAAAAGGAGAGTGGGAAGAAGGCATTGAGAGAAGCTCAGGCTAAAACATATGAGGTGTTTTATGAGAAGTTATGGGCAAAAGTTGGGAAAATAGGTCTAGAAAACTGTAAAGAATAAAGAGAGAAAAGTGAGAGCTTTGGATCAAATGAGACATATAAAAGATGAGAAAGGTAAAATTTTGATTACTAATGAAGATATTAAGAATAAGTGTGAACCTACTTTAGTACATATTCATAAAAGTAAAGAAAAATTTAGAATTATCCGAAATATAGTTAAACTTATGAAACATATATACCATGAAACTTTGGGAAGAAGTGTTTGATCATTATTAGTTAACAATTAAGATTAACATTTCTGGGATTTATTTTGACATGTCCGAAAGGTCCACAATTAAAGTATTATTATTAGTAAGGAGATGATGATAAAACAACTAAATATAAGAAGAGATTTACATATTTAGAAAAAGGATTATGATTGCGCATGCACAAAGAGAAATCAACTATGAAAAGCCTTGGAAAAAAAATAAAGGAGTGCGTGTTGCATATAGCAAAGTTATGTGTGTGTAGCAAAGTTATTTATGAGATGTACGAGGGCGTCTAAGTATGAGTAAACATAATATATACATTATATAACTTAAAGGTGGTTTGAAAATTAAAGTTAGTGACAAAAAATTGGCGCACATGACAAATTCAAAATACCTAGGATCCATTATTCAACAAGAAGGTTTTAATGATGGCGAAGTAAATAATATAATTCAAATTAGGTGGTATTGGTGGAGAAAATCTACTAGAGTTTATTGTGACAAGAAGTTATCCTACTGGGTAAAATGAAAATCTTATCGAACTTCTATAAGGCCAAAAATGTTATATGATGGTGAATGATTGACTTGGAAGGAAATGCATGAGCATAAAACGGGTAATAAATATTAAGATATTGAAATAAATGTGTAACCAAATAATAAAAGATAAGATACATAGTGGTCATATTGGGAAACTAATTGGAATTGCACCTATTCGTGATAAAATCATTTGAAGTAGTTTGTGCACATCTAGGGAAGATCAAACAATATAAAGTCTTGAGAGAATCAGAGAGATAACATTTAGTGAAGTTGTGGGGCAAACTTTTGGTTAACAATAAAGATTGGTTGCTTCTAAAGCATAATAAGATGTTTAATGTAGCCAACGCCATCTAATAAATAGGGTTGTATTATTGTATTGTTGTTTTGATACATATTTAATGAAGGAAAAATTGCCAGGTTTTATGCTCAAAACAACCTTGCTCTTTTAAAATTTTCAGGCGAAAATGTAAATATGTCAAAGACAATTTACTTTTTGTTTATATTTACATAAAAAATATTGTCCCTTAATAAATTCACACAAAAAATATTGTCCTATAGTAAATTTACATCTCAAAATTAGTTTGTGTTATCCGCACTTTCGTGTAATTGATTTTTCACATATTTACACTTTTGCCGAAAATTTTCAAAGAGTGGCTCAACATATTTGTCCAATAAAGTAAATCATATTATAAGAAAAGTTGAGCTGGTAAGTGGGCTGCAACCCCCCGTAAGGATGAGAATGTGTGTTCAATTCCCGGGAAGCACTCTCATTGGGAGAGGGGACAACCTTGCCTATGTGAGCAACACTCCTACCCCTCGAGTCCGGATTAAACCGGACGGTGAATAACCAAAACAAAGTTGAGGACAATGACCCTATTTTACCCTCCAAGTAACCACCTTGGACCACTGGACACATTAAATTAACATCGGGTTCAATTTCACCCTTATAGTAATCAAAGTGGTCCAATTTTACCGTTTGACGAATGTAATGTTGACACATGAACGACGCTCATGGTGGGTTTGTCTAATCAGGGTAAAATTGGACCACTTTAGTTATTTCAAAAATAAAATTGTACTTGATATTAATTTAGAATTCTCAGTGATCCATAATAATTATGTGAATAGTAAAATAGGGCTCGTTGCCCTAAAGGTAACCATTTACAATCACAAAAGTTAAAGCTCTCAAGATTATTTTTACTTTCTTTAGTTGGCCACAGAAATTTTGGAAAGCTATAATTGACTTTTGGAATTATGTCTTTGTAGTATTATGAGAAGGTAGGCCCATGACAACTAAGAGCAAGAATGCGTGTCTAACGGATCAATTTATGAGATGCCACCACGTGGAAAGGGTGAATTATGATTCCCATGCGGTCAGCCTCACGTAATTTAAATACTCCTACTGTGCAAAATCTATCTTTAGATGCTGGCAAAAAAGAAAAAAATCTATCTTTAGATCTCGTGCTTTCATTTTTTTCAGTACGCGTGAGATCATTTTGAATTATTAACAGAGAGAGAAAAACTTGTACGAAAAGACAAAAGGATCCCGTGAAAAGAAAAGAAAAAAACTCTGAAATTAATAAAATACATTTCCTTTTTTATACAAGAAAATACATTTCAGTTCATGACCTTTTGTTAATCCAATACTAGATTTAGATTTTCAAATGTTATTAAGAAGTTCTTTTACATCTAACTGCCAGTAAAGAAAAATGGGCAGTTTACTACCTTATTTATTACAATGAATATTCAGAAATTAAAGGCCTTTAAGATACATATATAGTTTTTCAAACTTTTACATGGATTTACATTCAATTTTACTTTTAACGATTTTCATATTACAATTGACCTCAATATTTTCATGAATATAAAACCACTTTCTCTAATTTAATTAGATTAAAAATACAAATTAAATTAGTTATTAGTACATGATATTATAAATTCACCCTAAATCCCTAATTATATACTTTTATCCCCACTTCATCCTCTTATTTGTTAATAGAAGCATTGTTATATGCAAAAAAAAAAAAATATTGTTATAAATATTTTTAGAAAAAGTTGAGAATATTCAGAAAATGAGCTTATATTTAAAAATAAATAAAAATTTAAAAGTGACCATATATTTAAGAGGAAATATATTTCAGTTGCCATAACCCTAAACTTTATTTCTGTTAAACATGGAGGGGAATCCAGATTCCAAAATGATGAAGTTATATATTTGATGACGTGGTGGAAATTTAAAATATGTAGGAGTACCGAATTGAAGGCATGGTTGATGGCAGGGAAGCGAAACCCAAGTGAAGACTGAAACTGAAGACTGCACCACAGTACCGGTAAAATGAGTGATTAACGTGGTATGGGTCCCACACGCCTGCTTCACCATTCACATCAACTCATCAATCTTCTTTCTTTTTCTTGACAAAGAAACTTTTAATATTAAATTGAAAAAAATCTAATTTATGCACCAAGCCGAAAATGATTTATATAGATGATTAAGTATTAATATTTTTAATTAATGTATTGAGATAGATTCATTATTTTTGTTGTATACATAATACTCTTACAGTATAATTTGGAGAATATACTCCTGGTTCGTTATTATTCACTTGGCGGCTTCTTTTTGTAGTCATTTAAGTTTAAAATATCCTTTAGATAAAAAATTTCAAGTTTAAAATACCCCACTTCATTATTCAATTTCTAATTTTAATTGTAATTAGTCAACTTATCAGATACAATGCCCTTATCAATTAGACGTGAAATGATGTAAAAACAATTGTTATTATGCAGTCTCACATTAACAATCCAGTAATTAAAATAACTCATCACAATAATGAACAACATATATGACTTAATTAAGTCATGAAGTGTAAGTTTATATAATATCAAGTTGTGATATGTACATACATACTATAGACAATATAGACAATTGAAGTGATTAAAAATAGGTTTCTTATATAGCAATATATATGTAATAAATAATCGTTAAATATAACACGTCTTAATTTCTTAATACTTCCTTTGTCATAGTTATATAGTAATATTGATTTTTTGGAAATATTAAGATAATTAATTGATTACTTCAAAATTGTCTATAATTTTATTGTTTCTTCAAACTAAATTATTCTACTCATAAACTAATATATACTAATTACTTCGTACATGTGACTTGTTATAATTTAGTGGTCTAATAATTTGTTTTCTCAACTTTCACAAAATTAAAGAGGTCTTATATTTAATATCAAGAGAAACTCAATAATAGATGTGGGCGCTATTATAAAGTATAATTAATCAGAATTGAGAAATATTTAATATTTATCTTTGTATTTATTTTTTTTAATTTCTTCGGTCTTCAAATTTTAAACAAACGTTTTAATCCTATCATGAGCAAAGTGATTAAGTATAGGATCAATATTTAAAAATGAGGAGAAACATATAAAACTATTTGGACTGTATTAATCGATCCATTAAAAAAAAAAGACTGTATATTAACCGATTTGGAAAACGATACTGCACGGTATATATAAAAATAGCTGGATTCATTGGATATGGAGTACTTGTTGTGGAAATGATAATGTAGTTCGTTGGATATGGGGCTAAATTTGATCAGAAGACATTAAATGCCTGAAATATTTACCATGGTGAACTATGCATCACCCTTGCATGTCAACATAAGAAGAAATTTTTTTAAATGAACGGAAATACGAATGCACTGCTCAATGTTAGCAAAAATCGAGAATTCATATAGGGAAGAGGTAGTCACGTGATGAAGATAGAGAATGAATCTTAAGAAGCCGGTTCCCAAGACGCTTAGTGATAAAAACTAAAAAGCATCCAAGAAAAAAGAGAGCAAAAATACAACAATTTGCTTTCACCTAACCACGTTATTCTCTTCAGTCCAAAAAAAAAGCCACGTTATTCTCATTGGTTTGGCTTCCTTTATTTCTTCTTTTCAGGTACATGTGTCTTTAGATTTTAGATAACCTAGTTTTAAGGTTAAATTTCTTAAATATGTTCACAAGATTCTATATTAAATGATAAGTGGCATTTTACTTTATAGGCAAAAACTGGTTTTGTCTTTAATTTTCTATGATTTTTTAAGAGTTAAATGCATTTAACTGGAAACAAATACTGCATTTACTGGGAAGAAATCTTTGAAAGATCAAAAATTGAAAACAAAACAGTTTCTTTTCTATGAAATATTAAAATGTCACTTATTTTACATAAAATCTGTTGTACAAATAAATTTGAGAAATTTAAGCCTAAAATGAAATTATTTAGCATTAAAGCATAAGAGTGAATGAGAACAGTAAAAAGAGAGAAATGTACATATGTAATTAGATTAGATAGGTAACATAAATCAACATACATATGCATACATACTATATACATGTATATATTGAATTATCGTAATGATTTTCGCTCATTCTCTTGTATTTAGTTATCCCTTCTTGGCCATAAAAAAAGTTATCCCTTCGCTGTTAGCTACTTATGGAGGGAGCATGAATATGAACAATTTTTTTAAAAAAATGATAATAACAAAGTCACATTTTACTTAAATAACCCCAAACTAAGGTTAAAGAAGTTTTAGACATGGCCTGACAATCAACTTGAATTGCAATCGAATATTATATTTCATCAACATAGATAAATGAAGAAATCAATAACAAACTATATAAACAAAAAGAAATGCACCCAAGTTTTACATCAACAAGTCAAATAAAACTTACATTAAACGCTAAAAAGATGCAAAACTAGTATGAAAAATACCCTTACATGGAAACAACTTTTACAGTCTAAACAGTTACCAACATAATTATCACCTTTCCAAGTACTCAAATTTGAATTAAGAAAATAATCAATGAGGGGTTAGTGTGGCCTTATATGGTGTGAAAGAGGGTGGGGAAAATGGTTGAGGGGTGGCCATCCCTGTCTATATATATCAAGGTAGAGTCAAATTAAGCTCCACCTCTCAGACACCTAAAGCAGGCAGGGATAGGGTTACCCCACCATCTCTCTCAAAGAGAGATAACTCATGGGTCTCTTTCACTATCCCTCCCTCTCTTTGCTTTATGGTGTGCTTTGATATGAGATCTGAAATGGGTTTCATTTTTTTTTTACTGCTGTAGAGAGTTGTGTGCTTGTTTTTAGGGTTTGGCTTTAAGGGATCTTTGATTTGTTTGAGATAGGGTTTTTTGATGTTGTGTGAGCGTGTGGAGTGGAGCTCCTTGAAGTCCAATAGAGGATCTTGATGGGTAAATAAAGCTGCTAAGTTATGGATCCCAAAGATTTACCCAACTTCGTGTCTATGGGGTATTCCTTCGGCTTCCATACCTCAGGAGCTTCATCACCTATGCTTAGATCCTTGTTTGGATTGAAGGGAGCTCTACACTTCTCTTTCTCTCTCTGATTTTGTTTTTTTCGTAAATATTTTTGTGTTCTGTAAAATTTCTTATAATTATTTCTTCACACTTATATTTTTCAATTTTTAGGTACAGTGTTATTTTTGTTTAGATCTTTATTTCTTTCTGCTGCAGGTTAGATCTGGGTTTTATGGCAAACCTGCCATTCGTTTTGGCAGATAACAAGTAGCTGTCTTTATTTATGTCCAGGATTTGAGATGTTTTTATATTATTTCTTAGATCTTAGGTCATTTTGTGTATGTTTAACTAACTTTTTAGTTAGATCTGCTCCCTTAAGGTCATCTTTAGTTCATCATCACTTGGATTTGATCTAAAGTTTTCATGTGAATCAATAACTAGGTTTGTGATTTTATGGCTTCAATTTATATATTTATACGATGGTTTAATGATTTCCGCTGATTAGGTGATTAAAAGATTTTTTTGACCTAGCCACAAATGTATGGGTCTCATTGTTATCTTTTTCTTTAGATTTTGCATATATTTCTTTCACATTCATCTTGTTCAGGTCGGAATCTGATATGGCACTCTTTGGACTATCAAAACTAAATGGCAAGTTTTACCCTTCTTGAGGTTTTCAAGACGGGAGGCTTCATGTTGATTTGATGAGGAGAATAATGATGTAAAGAGAGAATTTCAGCACCTTTAATCTTGGTTAATGTAAAGAAGTAATATCTTGTAACCTCTTGTAATAAAGTTACATCTTTTAATGTCGGCTATTTCTCTTCTGAATACGCATTCCTTTAACATGGATATTTTGTATACATATCTTAAGCATGTATGTAAATTTGTTGTGTTCTGTGACAATTTAATCTTGATGAATTGAGTACGGATTTGAAGTATTGCATGAATGACTTCATCATTTGAACAATTCTGTCGATGAAAGAACTTTTTTTGTGACCAGATTCTGACACACTATGACGTCATAATTTCTTAATAACTCTTTTCCTGAAAATGCCTGAATGCTCATTTGAGATTTTAATGATGATACATATTTCAAATGGTACATTCTGGACCAAAAAAATATTTCAAATGGTACATTTGTTATCTCTTAAGTATTTCAAATCCGAAATCCTAATCTGACGTGCATATAGATTTTGCTATTGGCTTCTCTTAACTTTTTAACCATAAATTTGACTCAAAAATTGTAGTAACATTTTTCAAATCGCCCCATTAATGGAAAGAAAATCAAACATCAAACAATAAATAATAAGCTTTGACTATAGAATACGACGAGTCATAGGAGACGCAAGATTTATACATTTTTGTGTTCTCAGGACGAAAATTGTTTTCTCCTATTGATACGGGTCAGAAATTAGGTTTCCTGAACCGCTCTGCTGTTGCAATAAATGAATAATTAATTCTATACGTTTGTGCCCACTAACATGAAGTCTCACGCTTTTAACTGTTTTCTATTTAAATCTCAAAATTATTTCTGTCTTTGAATTGAAATTAATTAGGGAAACTAACAAATAAGACCCTAATATGTAAGGGCTTGTTTGGTTGCAAGAAAATGTGCCAAAGAATTAGAAATGGAACGTGATATGGGTCCCACTCTGTAAAAAGTTGTCTGATGTGACACATTTCTGAGAAGAAGCAATTACATATTTACATCATTACTCTTACTTAAAATCGATTTTGATGGTTCAAAATCGCTTTTGAGCTGACTTTAAGCCAAAATCGATTTTGATCCACCAAGATCTAAATCGATTTTAGGCAAGGGTAGTGTGTAATTGCTCCATGTCAGAAATGTGTCACATCAAATAACGTTTTACAGAGTGAGGCCCATATCACTTTCCATTTCTAATTCTTTGGGACACTTTCCCACAACCAAATAGGCCCTAAAAGTACACATTCTTGATGAACTACAGTAGTATTCCCATTAAGGGTGTGTTTGGGAAAAGTGGTGGAGAGATGTTTTTTTTTTCAATATGGTTTTTTAAAAGTTGGTTTGAGTAAAAGTTGGTTTGCGAGAAACGATTTATGTTTGAATCTGTAGTTGCAGAAGTGTTTTTTTTTCAGACTACTTTTACAAACATGGTTGGATGGTGATTTTGAGAAACCAGTTTAGATAGGAACATGATATTTATTGAATAATACACAATTAAAATATTTATATATTTTCAATAATTTAAAATTAAAAAATTGAATAGATTAAATTGCATAATGTAACATCCTAAATTTTATTTTGTAAACTTTAATTATAAACCAAATTAATAAATGCTTGAAATTCAAAAAAAAAATAATAATTTACTCAATGTGTTCAGGTGTAGATTGAATATTTAAAAGTCTTATAAATGAATTTAGAAAGTTTAATATATGTTTAGGGAATATGATTTCATTTTCATTATAAGAAAGATAAAATAATTGGACATTAAATTAGGAATATTTATAAACATAATATCAAGAGGATATTATTTTAGAAATTTTTGTTTAGAATGTTGTAAATTTTTAGAAATTTTAGAAATTTAAAATTAAAATAAATTATGACAACACTTTTGTTAAGGAATAGACAATTAGAAGCAATCTATATTTAATGCATTAGATTAGAAGTTATAAACACATTATTTATAAATTAGAAAAACTAGATAAGTTTCCAATTTACTATGTATTATGAATGTAAGTAATTTTAATATTTTTTTATTTAATTATCTAAATAAAAATGAATCAAGAAAATATATTTCCTTACCTATTTAATAATATCAAACTTTATGCACCTTTTAGGTAAATATTAGTGAGCCCAACCCTAATATTGCTTTGAAAACCTAACAAAGACTCTTGTCATATTTGCCGTCACACACCTCCCTCTTCCTTCTTCTTCCTTATCAACGTACAAAAAGTCTCTCCCTCCTTCCAAAGTTTCCTTCACATCCACCCCTACCACCCATGGATTCGTACCTCACTTCCTCCCCTATCAGATTTTCTCACATCCTCAAATGCACAAAAACTCTCTTCTCCTCTTAAACTTAACTCTCTCTTCTCTCTAAAAGTCTCTCGCTCTCTGTCTTTCTCTTCCTTATCGGCGACGATGGCACTGATTCCGGCGAGGGCGAGCTCAATTGAAATTGGTTATTGACGTTTGAGTACGTGGGAGCTTACGTTTAATTTTGGTTTAAATGCAAGGAGGTAACTTAAACTTGTTTGCGTGTGTGTGTATGTTAGTGAGCATGTAGGTTAGTTATAAAATGTGATTACTGATGGTGTATTGGTTATTATATTGGTTGGTTGAATGGAATTCTGATTTGGTTGGTGCACACCGGTTAATTATAATTATGTCATTCCGGAATGAGGTTCCCTTGCCCGTACAGCAGGGACTAAAATAAATATAAAGAAAAACGTTATTGGGGAGAGCGCCCCCGGTTCAAGCGAGGGTTGTGAGTCCCTATTGAACTGTTTTATTTTCGGTGTGTTGTGTTTGATTTATTATGATTATTAATGTTTGAGTATGTGATGAGATATTATGTCTAATCGTGGAATGAATGTAGTTGTTGTGTTTTTTTTTTAGAAATGTTTCATTCTGTTATCTGACGTATTTGCAAATATGTATTTGTGCTAATCTAACATGTTGTAGTTAATAAATATTTGAAATTAAAAATTAATAATATGTTCATGCAACACCGTATGTAGCACACACCACTATTCACAATATTAGCACACACCACCTTACGGCATGCACATGCACGTAGTGCAAAAATGTGCGTAAGCGAGTGGTAGTAGTTGCGATTTCTGGGTCTACCCCAATCGTTGTCATTTCAGGTATAGGAAGCATAGTAGGAAATCAAGGAAAGGATACAGGGACTACTCACTAAAGTGAGATACCGACAGGAGTTATTGCCACATTAGGGACCTCATTAAATTTGATTTATGCATGTTTGATTTACTTTTTATTAATTGAAGATATTGTTAGTTGATTATTTCAGTAAAATTCATATACTTAGTTGGGTGGTTGAAATTTATTTGATATTTGAAATATGTACTGAATGAATTTTTTTCATATTGAAGTTGTTTTTTTTTTAAATTTAGTTTTATCCTTTTCTAACCATGATAGGTATATATATAATTTAGGTATTTAATTTTTCTATCATGGTTAATAGCAAATTAGAAAGTAAGTAATATTCTTTTATAACTATGTTAGCTACTTAATTAAGTTATTCCTTTTTCTAACATAGTTAGCACTATAATTATTTTAGTGAATTAAGTTAGTTCTTTTTCTAACTATGTTAGTATTAATAATCAGTAAATTTCTTTTCTAACATAGTTAGTGTGTTAAAGAAAAAAATTGTGATAAAAATGACGTAAAAAGGTTATACAATTGTGGTTGTTACAATTTGGTATCAGAGCAAGGGTTTACGGTTCACCAAACGAGTCATGGGATAAGGTAATAGGTAGATTTGTGTTTGTATGTTATGACTGGTCAGCATGAATTACAAACAGGAAGCTACTATCACCAAGTCCACATGTCATGGTTTGGTTTAGTTAAGTAGGTGGTTTAAAAGAAGGTAATTAAATATCATAGTAAATATGAGATTTGAGATATTTGATAAATGTGAGATTCTATACTTGCTTTAGTTTGATTATGTTTTTTCTTGCATTGCATATTCATTAGTATTATTGTGGCAATAAACTCCCCGATCCTTTCCGGGTTTATGTTTACTCCATAGGAAAAGTCTTATTGTGTAAATTCCGTTTTAGATCTTTAGTATATATATTGAATTCATTCCCTTTAAGGAATTACTTTCATCCCTAGGTGTGTGGTGGAAGTACTCCCTCCGGTCCCTAATGTAAGGGCCCAAAATTTGAATGGTTTTGGTCCCCAATGTAAGAGCTCACCCCATATTCTCTCCTCATTTAATGCATTTTTTCCTACTTTACCCCTAACTCTCTTTCATATTTATTAATGCTTATGTATTTCTCTCTCTTAAAAGTACCATAATAAATATGAGCAATTTTGGAAAAGAAGCATTAACTCCAGACATCCAACTAACATTCACATGTTTTCTTAAGAAGCGTTTTTTTACGGTTAGCTCTGACAATAGGGACCGGAGGGAGTACATAACAGGAAATTTGCCGTAGTTATTGCGTGTTTATGTTATAGGGATATGCTTAGTCTGTTGGTGGGAGAATAATAAGGTCTAAAAGGACCTAGCAAGGAAACAAAATAAGTATTTTTGACTGAACAATAAGCCTATTTAAGAAGTCTCATAATTTTAAAGGAAATTATGAATGTCTTTGAATTGATTATTGTGTTTTCGTGTATTGGTGTTGAAGAGTGAATTATAAATTCATTCTTTAGTGTAGGAAGTTAATGTCAAATGAATGGATAGGGAACATGTATCATTTTATGGATTGTAATCTTAAGTATGCTATTATCGATTTTCAAAGTTTTATATAGGTCAAAATTTAATAATTGATTGAAGTTGAATTGGATAATAGTTAGTAGGAGAGATGATTAATCGAACTCTGAAATTGGATAGATGCTTTTAGAACAATTTTCTTTTACAAGTATTTTGCGAGATTGTTAAGGATCGAGGTGTCTTGGTTGACTATTAACTTTGTAGTAGAAGAATTTAGTTTGGGTTAATTTATATATATCATTTTATAAAGGAAATTTCACAAATTTAGAGTAGTGAAGGCTATAGTTGGGTTTCTGAATTGAGAGTTTAAGAGTTGTTGGAATCTTTTGTTTCAAATTTATAGGTGCATATGGAAAATTTATTATGAAATGTGAGTTGATTGAGATTGAGTTAGAATTAATTAAAAATGTGAGTGAATTTAGTGAATGCAACTGAAAAATTAAAAGGGGAGTGCTATGGTTTTGGAATGGACTCGGAATTTAAAGGAGTTTGTGACTTTTAGGATTGGATCATACTGTAAGTCTGTAATGGACTTGATTTGATGAATGACTGAAAAAAAAAATTGCTTAGAAGTGAACTGAAGAGATTTAGGTTTCGGATTAAAGTTGATTAATGAGATTATTTGGGATTACAATGTGATTGGATGATTTAGAGTTATACTTTGATTATGAATTGAAGAATAAGTGGGACAATTTGTCGTATATGAGGTTTTAACTTGGTTTAAAAAGTGGATATAACTTAGAATTATTAGACATGAATTACTTTTCAGGGTTATTGATGTGACTAAAGAAGTTATGTTAAGACTTTATGATAAATTATTATTAGACTTTTATTGGTGAGGTTAGTGCGATTTGAGTTGATGATGAATTCTGAATTGTGATCGTGGTCAGATTAAATAGATTAAGAAGCTATTTGTGCTGAATATTTATGTTAGAGTTTGAGCGAACATTTTGAATTGATTGGAATGAAAAACAATTGACAATGTTTTTGATGATGATGTTGGTTTGAAATATGACTGAGAGAAATAGTTGGAGTTGGAAGATGATATTAGCAAATTTGATGCAATATTGAATAGTACTTTTGAGGAGTAATGCTTATTGTTAAAGGTGTAATGATTAATTGGATAATTGGAATGTTATTAGTTTTAGAGTTATATTAAGGAAAATTAATGGTTGATTAAATTGGGAGAAGTTCAATAGTTAATAGAGTGTTATTTCCGTAGGTTCTAAGATTTACTTTCATATCCTAGGAAATTGGTCCAAGGGTTGGTAATGTACCATTATTAAGATGAAATAAGCTTGTAGGAAATTAAAGAATGACATGCCTTGCTTAAACAGTTAAGGAAATTAGAAATTTCTTAAGTATTAAAATCTGATGTTTGAGACATAGGTTATCATTAATATTTGGGGAATGTTTATTAATTAGTATTGAAGAAGTGACTTAAAGAGGGAGAAGTAGAGACCCATGAATAGGAGATGACTAAGTCGTAAAGAACATACCATAGAGAGAGATTATATCTCATATTGGAAGAGATAGGATAATACAAGTGTAAGGGATAATCTATATGTTGACTAATAAGATGTAGCAAGGTGAGAAGATGATTTGAAAATTTAGAAGGCGAGGGTAATGACGTATTATTATTTTTAGTATTTAAAGCTTTTATAGACTAATTTAAGTTCTTAGGAATGTATTCAGTCCACTAATTTATGTATTATTTCTTTGAGCCTTATAATTTAGTGAATTTTGGGGGACAAAATTCTTAAAAGGTGGGTAGAATTGTAACATCCTAAATTTTATTTTGTAAACTTTAATTATAAATCAAATTAATAAATGCTTGAAATTCAAAAAAAAAAATAATAATTTACTCAATGTGTTCAGGTGTAGATTGAATATTTAAAAGTCTTATAAATGAATTTAGAAAGTTTAATATATGTTTAGGGAATATGATTTCATTTTCATTATAAGAAAGATAAAATAATTGGACATTAAATTAGGAATATTTATAAACATAATATCAAGAGGATATTATTTTAGGAATTTTTGTTTAGAATGTTGTAAATTTTTAGAAATTTTAGAAATTTAAAATTAAAATAAATTATGACAACACTTTTGTTAAGGAAATAGACAATTAGAAGCAATCTATATTTAATGCATTAGATTAGAAGTTATAAACACATTATTTATAAATTAGAAAAACTAGATAAGTTTCCAATTTACTATGTATTATGAATGTAAGTAATTTTAATATTTTTTATTTAATTATCTAAATAAAAATGAATCAAGAAAATATATTTCCTTACCTATTTAATAATATCAAACTTTATGGACCTTTTAGATAAATATTAGTGAGCCCAACCCTAATATTGTTTTGAAAACCTAACAAAGACTCTTGTCATATTTGCCGCCACACACCTCCCTCTTCCTTCTTCTTCCTTATCAACATACAAAAAGTCTCTCCCTCCTTCCAAAGTTTCCTTCACATCCACCCCTACCACCCATGGATTCGTACCTCACTTCCTCCACTATCAGATTTTCTCACATCCTCAAATGCACAAAAACTCTCTTCTCCTCTTAAACTTAACTCTCTCTTCTCTCTAAAAGTCTCTCGCTCTCTGTCTTTCTCTTCCTTATCGGCGACGATGGCACTGATTCCGGCGAGGGCGAGCTCAATTGAAATTGGTTATTGACGTTTGAGTACGTGGGAGCTTACGTTTAATTTTGGTTTAAATGCAAGGAGGTAACTACTTAAACTTGTTTGCGTGTGTGTGTATGTTAGTGAGCATGTAGGTTAGTTATAAAATGTGATTACTGCTGGTGTATTGGTTATTATATTGGTTGGTTGAATGGAATTCTGATTTGGTTGGTTCACACCGGTTAATTATAATTATGTCATTCCGGAATGAGATTCCCTTGCCCGTACAGCAGGGACTAAAATAAATATAAAGAAAAACGTTATTGGGGAGAGCGCCCCCGGTTCAAGCGAGGGTTGTGAGTCCCTATTGAACTGTTTTATTTTCGGTGTGTTGTGTTTGATTTATTATGATTATTAATGTTTGAGTATGTGATGAGATATTATGTCTAATCGTAGAATGAATGTAGCTGTTGTGTTTTTTTTAGAAATGTTTCATTCTGTTATCTGACGTATTTGCAAATATGTATTTGTGCTGATCTAACAAGTTGTAGTTAATAAATATTTGAAATTAAAAATTAATAATATGTTCATGCAACACCTTATGTAGCACACACCACTATATACAATATTAGCACACACCACTATTTTAGTGAATTAAGTTAGTTCTTTTTCTAACTATGTTAGTATTAATAATCAGTAAATTTCTTTTCTAACATAGTTAGTGTGTTAAAGAAAAAAAATTGTGATAAAAATGACGTAAAAATGTTATACAATTGTGGTTGTTACACATAAGGTTTCCAATAATTGCAAATAAGAAAAATTTAATACATTAAAATGTATATAACCAATTCCTGCTGCAACGTAACAGTGGCAGGGACATTTATACCACTACCCTCACCCAAACTCGATTTTAAGCTGAAAATCAAGTTGAAATCGATTTTATGTGAGGGTAGTTGTGTAATTGTTCTCTAGCACTGTTGCTTCAAGAATGAGTCACATCAACCAACATTTTACTCCCATTCAACTTTCCATTACCATTTCCAAGCCCCTTATTTCCTACAACAAAACGAGCCCTTAGTCGTTTCTTGTTTTTTTTTGTTGGAAAGCCCTTAGCCGTTTCATAAGCAAAATTATCCAGGTTTTTTATTGAATGTAACACTGATGTTTAAACCAGAATGTAACTTGAGTAACCAAAACCTTTCATATGATTGAAATTTGAAACTTGAGAGGCTGAAATTAAAATATGGTTAATAGTCATATTTGTCTCTGAGCTATATATGGAGAATCATATTCGCCCCTGAAATATTTTGGGCCCATATCTCTACCCTTGAAGTACGTATGAAGATCACATTTGCCCTTTCAGTTAAAATATTGATGGTCAAATATGGCTGGCAAATATGAGCTTTTGTATATATTCTGGGGAGATATGACCCTTTATGTATATTTCAGGAGTAAATATGATCATCGGTGCACTCTTTTAGAGCGAATTAGCGAATTTGTGAAAAAAAATATTTTAAAGGAAAATATGATCCTCGATGCATACTTTAGGGACAAATATGACCTTGTGTATGCAAACTAAATATATCAAATGTTGTCAAATTAATATTTTATTCACAAGGAAAGCTTTCACACTACACTATTAGACTATTGGCATGATAAGCGTAACATTAATTGCTTTTTACTCTCTCCGGTCCGTGATATAAGAGCTTAGCCATTAAAACACGCTTATTAAGAAAACATGTGAAACCTAGTTGCGCGTGTCTGAAGTTAATGTTTTCTTTTAAATATTGTCTATATTTATTATGATACTATTAAGAGAGAGAAATACATAAGTATTAATAAATATTATGAGAGAGTTATGGGTAAAGTAGGAAAAGTAAATTGAATAAAGAGATCATGTAAATGAGATCTTATATTTTGGATTAAAACCATTCAAATTTTTAGCTTTTATATTAAGAACCAGAGAATATCATTTATGAAATTTCGCTGAATCATTAAGATCTGTTAAAGAACATATATAGCGACTTAATTTTTGAAAAATGAAAATACAACGCAGGACCAAGTAAAGCCCTAAACGGAGACGAACACTAGCTAGCTAGTAACCAAAATGATGTCTAGACGAACACTTAATTTTTGGATATCAAACGGACCTCTCCAGAAGCTAATTTTGATGTGGCCAATTGGGTTGGATGTAAAGAAAGATAGGCGGTAAACCAAGGAAACAAAAAAAAGTGAATTGCAATGTCTTCCCTTTTTCTTAAAAAAAAGTTATTTTTTCAAGCAATGTCATTGATTTCTAACTAGCTAATTGTTGTCACGTAATCTGACACAAACAATGACACTCGTTCGTGTAATAAGTAAGGTTATTCTGATATCAACTGTTACGAGAAGAATTTTTGGAGTAAATGCGTCTCATGTTTAGCTTTCGAAAAAATTGTCCAATTTTAATTTTTGTATATATTTATAATAATTTTAAATGGTCCAGGAGTATTGAGTTGAATTTTATTTATATAAGACTTAATTGAATTTTTTCTGAAAAATCCTTAAAAAAGCAAAATAAATTAATTATAAATTGATTTACCTAATTTTTTCCCTTACCTATAAACTAATGGATAATCTAAAAATATATCAAATATGTCATCATTTAATAACCTATTTCGTAACCTTAATCTCTCCAAAAAAAAGTCTCCTATATTTAGGACCGGAGGTAGTACTAAATATGCCCAGAAAGTGCTTTTACTCCATGACATGTGGAAGTTTCAGTTAAAAAAAAAAGACAAGTGGAAGAGTCATGTTAAAGAAATGGAGAGAGAGAGTAATTTGCATATAATGGAGTATAAGGGTAATTTGGGGAAAACTTGAGTCAAATTAGAAAGTGATATTATATTTAACAACGGAGGGAGTAATCTATAACGAGAGTTCGGAAGTATAATAGGAAAAGGCAAGGGACACCGTAATGCTCATATAAGAATTACGGTCTATAACAGGAAATAATTAATCACTAAGCAAGTAATATGAGAAAAAATTGATTCAGATCAGAAAGGTGTATGAATGTGAACAAAGTCTTCGCAAGTAGAAAACCGGACCAAATAAAGCCGTAAATATGAGTTAATACAGGAAATAATTAATTAATTGCATATCATGAGTTAACCTTAATTCTGGAATGACAAGAGTTGTTTTCAAAGCGGAGCAGCCTGAAAAATTTTTTGACAAGAGTTAAAGTGGTGGTGGAGGGAGAGGGCCGGGAGGGGAGAGAGGTGGTGGTGGAGAGAGAGAGGGTGGGATGGAGAAGATGATGATGTGACACAAATTTTGACATGGAGGATGAGGTGACATGACATGTAGGATGTGGGGTTAAATGTGATCCTTTTTGTATTTCAGGGGCAAATGTGATCCCAAAAACACTTCAGGGGTAAATTTGATCCTGACCTAAAACTTTCAGGGCAAATATGATCTTTAACCCTATTAAATATAATAAAGAAAATAATTTTTTTTATTTATGACCAAAATTACCGGTGGTTAATTTATTTAGTATTAGAAGAGTCGAGCGACATGCTTAACCATCGACGATTTAGACAAGAAGGGTTATAAATCAAATGACCTTAGAAGTTTATCCAGAAGAACACCTCAACTCTGGAAGTTTTTTAGGAGCAATTGAACCTCTAAAGTTTAAATCTGTAACAATGTCACCATTTTCTAACCTTAAGTTAGTTTGACTGTTAATTTTGACTATCATTCCTCACATAACAACCATATATGAAAGTGAGGATGCACAAGAGGGCGGGGGGGTGAATTGTGCTACAAATAAAAACAATATAAAATAAAAAACACTAACACAAACTCTTTTATACTGGTTCTCAATCCCTTGATTGAGTTCCACTAATCCACAGGTTTTACCAACGGGATCACCTGCAACCTTTACAACCACAAGTTTTACGGGCTAACTTGCAACCTTTACAACCTGACTCGCTCCCCCTTAATACCAGCAAGGGTTCAACCTTTACACAAAGGATTTAATACAAAGTTCGCTTAATGAACAGATTGTGATAAACACTTAAGTACAATGAATGCTCTCAATAAATGTAGAGACTTAAATACAAAGAGTACAAGATGATAACAGTAGGAATAACTCTCAAGATATTAAGTGCTCTTTTGCTTTTTCTCAATAACTGTGTGTGTTGTTCTTTTCTTGGTGATGTCTTCATAAATGATGAAGTTGTTCCTTTTATAGTAGCCTCTAATACACCAGATGGATAATCGGTAATAAGTCCGTTTGAATCTAGCCGTTAATCCTTTGTTACCGTTGTCCTCATTAATGCTCATTAATGCTTAGCAGGGTTGACTTGCTTTAGCTCTGAAAAGTAGCCCTGACAATTCTGCTCTGACAAAAGCAACTCTGACATCTGAGCACTTGTACGGTCTTTGACTCTTGTACTTGCTATCGGATGGATCTTGGCTACCGGAAGTAAAGACTTCGTTCTGCAAGTGTTAGTCGAAGTATGTGCAATGCAAAGAGTGTCCACTATCGGATGCTCTTTTGCTATCGGAAGTGAGAGCTAAGTTCTGCACGCAAATATTAGTCCAACAGAATAATATGATCAAGTGCAATGGGAAGCGTTTTTGCTATGGGAAGCTTATCCTACTTAGACTAGGTTACCTAGGATCAGACTTAGTGTCCAATTGACTTCCGCTATCGGATGTATATTACATCCGCAAGCGCTACTTACGTTGTTTTTGCTCTAAGTCATCCGGTTGTGATTTTACATCCGATTTTGTTCTAACTTAAGATTTCTAACTTTCATCTAATTCTTCCTAAGTGTTCATTATGTTCTTTCATGTTTTAGTCCTCATCAAAACTTAAGATTCTAACAATATATATTCTTATTTTTCCACCTCATCATCACACCTCATCCATCCCATGTGGGTTGAGGGGTTGAGATAATAAACTCAAATAAAATTCAAGCTTCAATTCATGATGTTTGTGGAAAAATTTAGGTGTTAAGCTGAGGCTTGGTTGGAGTTTTGTAGATTTTCAGGTTTGTGGCTTTTCTTCTTCTTCTCTCTTCCTCTGTTTGAACGAGAGAGTTCTGACATGGGTATTCAAAGTTTTAGAAGCATATATTTCATAGATTATGGCTATGTTTATGTTTTGACTTGTGAGTTGTAGCATTTAATTGAGTTGGAATTCGTGAATTATGTTGGAGAGTATAGTGATAAGTGAGGTGTGATTTTTTTATTGAATTAAGCTTAATAAAAGTTTCTGTTTTTATCTGGGCACGTGTTTTTGCCCATTTCTGTTAACAAATTGATATGATTTGGTTGTAGGTATCATCGTTCGATTTAGGGTGAAGAAATCTGGGGAGAGAAATTGAGAGTGAACGATGAGGGAGGGAGATTGGAGGAGGAGGGGTTGGGTGATGACTTCGAGAGTGAGAGCCATGGAGGTGAAGCCTGAGTCTTTGAGGATGTTGGCGGCGTCTGCGACGGACGAGTCATGGGGGATGGTGGAGGAGAGAGAGGAGTAAGAGAGAGAGAGAGAGAGAGAGAGAGAGAGAGAGAGAGAGAGAGTGGAATCCATTGATGAATGCAAGTGAGAGGTTGGGTCTGATGAGTTGTGATGATGAGGTGGAAAAATAAAAATATATATTGCTGTCATGTGAGCAATGATGGTCAAAGTTACCAGTCAAACTAACTTAAAGTTAGAAAATGATTACATTGCTCCAAATTCAAACTTCAGGTAGGGGTTAATTACTCATAAAAAAACTTTGACGGTGAGGATGCTCTTCTCGGAAAATTTACAAGGAGCAACCCAGACAAGATTGATGTTTATGTTCCATGATTCCACCATCACTTTTAGGGCTTATTTGGTAAGGGGGGAGGGAAAGCATAAGTGGTCATTTGGTTTTGAGAAAATTTTCTTGACTTAAATTTACAAAAAATTAGAAAAATGTGAATGAAAATTTTTAATTAATATTTCTTACTTTTTTTTTATTTTATATCTTATAATTCTGAAAAAGAATAGAACCCCATTTCTTTATATTTAAAATTTCAACTCAAATTTTTCTTTCTCACTCATTTCCTTCAAATCACTCATTCCAATAGTGATGATAATAAAATGGTATCCTATAAGAATAAGGGAGATCTACTACTCATTTGGAATGGATAATATATTTGAATCTGAACTATTTACCAAGTGCGTACGTACTGAGCATTTGTCAAAAATATTAAAATCAGGGCAGGATTAGGATTACAGTTTAAATACCGTCAATACGTTAGATTCTACCATTAGTCCATTACTATTGCTATTACTATAACACTAAAATCAGAAACAGGGGTTGTAGCTAAAAAAGAAGCTAACTTCTCGATCTACACTTTACATTAATAAAATACTCCAAACTTGTACAACGTCTAAATTAGCTTTATCTATTTACTATGTTAGTTTGAAAAAAGTTCCACATTGAGTCAAGTTTTATTTATATATACATAGACTCGTTCCATTTATCAATAAGAGTCCAATATTTAATATAAGACTTAATTAACTTTTGTTAGAGAGATAAATGAAGCTAAATAAGTCACTTAATCTCATAATATTTTTTGTATCATCATTAGATTATATGTTAACTTATTTGGCTTAGAGAAAAATTCAGGTAAATCAATTTATTATAAGTAATTTCTGTGACTATGTTATTAGTATTTTCCCAAAAAAAAAGTAAATTATATTTAGGAATAGAGTCAGTGTTAGATTGTAGATTAGTGTATGAGTATAATAAATAATCATTTTTTAAGAAAAATTCAAGCAAATCAATTTGTAAATAGTTTATAAATAATTAAGGTTCTTCAATATTCAAGAAGTTTTACAGAAGGAGTTATCAACGTCAAGAAGTTTCTTTTTTTATCTCAAATGATCTGAAATATGATTTCATAGCTTTTTTCTCTATTAATAATGTTGACAAGTTAACGAGATTAAGTAAACACACTAACATAGGAGTAACATCTAGTAGACAACAAAAATACGAAATAATACTTCCAGACATTTAAAATGTAGAATAAAAACTTCTGGGAACATCAAGGCATTTAATTAGAAACCTTAATGAGCCATGTTAACAACCATCAATAAAGATTTAATCAAATGTGACATTTAGTCTGATGTAGTAATAAGTATTCTTTTGACCTGTCTGTAAAATATGGTCATAAAAGATACAAAATGATGACGCCTCTAGAGCTTTTTAGATAAAACTTCTCAGTACTAGTAGCTCCTAGAGTAAAACTTCATGGATATTTAAAAGCCTAAATTAACAGTTTATTTACTTTTCTTTATGATCTCTTTTTTAAAAGAAATAATATACACACACATAAATCGTAATGGTGCTCAAGATAGATTAAGATTTAAAATTTTTGGTGCGAGGTCATAACAAGAGCGGGATGGCACGAAATTAACCTACGCGCTTAGTGTGGAAGATTTGCTCCGCCATTAGTCATTATTATCAGATGTAGTACTTCTAATGAATGCTTTTAATAATAAGCTACTACACACCTTTTGAAATGAAACAATATTATGCACGGTCGAAAACTCAACAAGAGGATACAATTTTAACTGGGGTAGGGAGAATTCTATACGTGAAACGTCGACTTGCCACGTATGTTTTCTATATTTCTCGAAATTTAAATTTTCTTTTTTTTTATTATGGGTAGATCTTAGGTATTTTGTGTAAAATTTCTTAATTGATATATAGCTTGTTATAAATTTAAGTATGCAGTGCTTAACACTGATTAGAAATTTACAATTAAAAGTGTGATTCTAGCTGATTCGTGCCACACAAGAAATAGCTCCAAAAGGAGATTTTTTTAAAAAAAATTATAATATATTCAATTTTTTCTTAAAACTAATTAACATTATTTATAAGCTAACATATAATATAATTAAATATAAGATGCATGTAATCAACAATTATTTGACTTCATTAATCTTTACTAAAACTTAACTTAATTTTTTATTTATAAATCGATGGAGTAATTCTAAGTTTTAAGAGTTGGATGTGTAGATATGACCGATAATCTTGTAACTCTATAGGCACAAGGAAAATTACAAACTTTTTATCCAAGTTTTATATCTTTTTTCTGGTTCCAGATCCTAGATAAACCATAATAATAAGTTCTCTTATTTCAAGCTAGACTCTTTGCTATTTTTGATCTGAATCTAGACTCTGCTATGAATAACACCTATATATAGTTTTGTGATTGTGCATAAATAAAAAGGGATTCAACTTTCACATTTTTAAGTTTCTTCAAAATTTACAAGTGATGTTCTACTTGTCCTTATATATGTTCAATAACAATTTAAGCATGCTTCAATAATGCTAATACTAGAATACATACATCAACTTTTTATGTGTTATATTTACACATCTTAATACATATCTAACAAAATTTCGTAATGATTTTTAAATATTAATTACATTATTTTTAATTCATAAAAAATTTATTGTAAATTTAATATCAAACTTAAGACTCCAATTTAGCATAACCCAAAACCTCGGAAATAATTGTAATTCGTGGGCATATTATTCATTTTGATTACAAAAATAAGCATTGTACTTACCTCTTTAAAGTGTTTGTTCGAGTTTTTTTTATTACAAAACGCATAAAGAAACTCATTAACTAGCCAGCAGCTTCTCCTAATCCACTACAGCAATTAAATGAGGAACATAAAAAAAAAACTAACTTCTTCCGCTCCTACATCTAACGCTCTTCTGGCCAATAAACCTTTCAGCACGTTTGATTCCTTCCTACACCAATGAATCTACACCTCACAGTGTCTCTTAAACATTTCGATCATGAATCTCCCCAAATAATGCCAAACGCTAGATGTAATTCGTATGTCCATCCTCAAGACTCACCATAGCCTCAAAATAGTCAGTTTCTATATCCACATTTCACACGCTACTAGATATTAAGTGAATGTAATTGAATGTAAATTAGTTAGATTAGTTACCGCTAGCTTCCTATTCTATTAGCTTAATTGACATCTGGTTTTACTTTATGGGTAATGACCCTAATTTAACCTTCAAGTAACCACCGTGGAGCACGGACACCTTAAATTAATGAGTCCTAATTTACCCTTCAAGAAACCAAAGTGGTTAAATTTTACCCTCATCTGACGGTCAATAACGTTTGACCGTTTAAAAATTTTGCGAAATTGTATATTGACCCCATATATTTACTTAAGATGCTGGACATATATAAGCTTCGCAACTAACTATACTATCAATATTCAGCACTTCAAAGTAAATTCCATTTGTTGTCCTCTATCCGGTCCCACCTCCAAAAGCAATTATGTAGGAGTTTCTATATATGTGTGTGTGTGTCTACATATATATAGTTAAGGTGAATCTTGTACTTAAGTATTTATCCATGCACATCCAATATTCTAAAGCACTCCCTCCATTCCTAAATATAAGATCACTTTGGGGAAATGAATAAGTTCCTAAGTATAAGATCACTTTCTATTTTGTCTCAATTTTGGTCCAAATTACCCCTATACTTTTTAGCTCCCCCATTTCTCTCTCAAATCTCTGTTTGTCTTTTAAATTTAAGTGAGGGGTATTTTAGGAAGATCATGTAATCCTAATTCATTGGAAAATCTTCATTAATCTCTCCAAATTAGCCAAAGTGATCTTATATTTAGGAACGGAGGTAGTATTGTGATGCTTCTTACACAGTACTACTTCATTGAGAAATTTGCACTGTAGGCCCTGGGAAGGGAAATTACTACTGGGGGTCCCAAAACATTCCAAAATCATCACCAAGTCCCAAGGGACTTGGACTTTGGTGCAAATGTTTCCAGCTGTTCAAGGACACTTTTACCCATTAGTAAAACACATTGATTCTACAACACATGACAGGATAAAGAGAGAGAGAAAATGGAAATTGGGAGGAGAGGAAGAGAGAGCCGTAGAACACGATTACACAATAGAGTGAGAGAGCAGAGGCGGAGGAGGGTGAGAATGTCCTCTGGTTGAAAGACTAAAGATTGAAAGGTTTGATTTATGGTTCATTTATCCAGGTTCCATGCTTGTTTTTGCTGCACAATGCAAAGATCATGGACTTAACTATTGAAGTTTCTATTGATTTAACCAAATAGATCACTAGGTAGCTGGGAGAGAGTATGTTTGTGGAAATACATTGGAATTACAGACTATATCAGTGAGCTTTTCTTTTCATTGAATGTTCTTCAGTCTGTGATATATATTGTCTAGTGTTACAGTCTACTTAAAGTGTCTGTAGTTTATAAACTATACATTTTTTGTTGGCTCTGATTCTGTTAAATTATGTGTAATTGAAGATCGCATACACAGGTCTCACACAATTGGCAGGCTAATCGAATCCTCTGTATTGTATGTTACCTCATTATGCTCATCCATTTAATTAGGGGTATGGTTTCAAATGAAAGGTGGTCAAAAAAGGGCAAAGTTCTTTGCTGCAAAAATTCACTTTTTTAATGCACACACTTCTGTCATCATCAATTGTAGTTTATCATCAATTGTTGTCTGCATAGTCACTTTATGTGGGAACTTACTTCTATGCTTGGTTATTTTACACTAAGATAAGTTTTTATTTCTTATAATACTGAAATCTGTTGGTATCTAAGTTTAGTTGATGGAGTACATGTTGTTGTATCATTTTACAACCGCCTCTTATTTTTTGTTACATGGTCCCTTTTATGTTCTTCCTTCTGGTCCACTTGATTCTGGTCTAGAATTTCTTTTGCTGTGTAGGAGATATAAAGATTTAAGTGTCCAGAGTTTAGTTTAAAGAACTCGGCTGTATTGCTTGGAGGGATTGAAATATACTCTTCTTCTCTCCCACTGTTACACATGTATTCAAACACAAAAGGTAATAAGGCAATGCAGTCCAAGAAATACCCACATGCAATTGATTTGTATAATTGTGCAATTGCACATGGCGAAGAGAATGTTGTTTACCACTACTGAATGCAACAGGTAAAGATGATTATACTGAATTTTCAACCATAGAACCTCTTTCCTCTATACATCTTAAGCATATGTATGCGAATTTCGGAAGGGATGGTACATGAGGGGATGTGGATCTCCTAGGTGGTCCCATTTCCACTTTTTGTTTTCCCATCATGTATAGTTTTCATGGAATATTAAACCATCTAGAGAATCTGATTTAGGTTATAGTGGGATCAAAATCGATTTCACCTAAATATGAAATAAAGAAGCTAGTTATCTTACCTGAATTGTTATTAAATTCTGGGTGATAGTCTGTATGAAGCTCAAAAAGGCTTTGTGAAAGAGCAGCAGCAGAGCATCTTTGTTGATCCAGGAAATGCCATACAGCGAATTGAGGTGGGGGATTCTCTTGCAGCAGATGATTTGAAGAAGTACCGTGATGTATGTTACTGACTTCTTCATAAATTGAGGATATATTTAATATCAAATTTTCCTTGTGCATTTGTATCTTGTTTCATCTTATATTGTATCTTTTCTTAACCTGTGCTATTGGTGGGACATGAATATGTCAGTTTAATTATCTATTTCTTGAAAATGGTGTTTTGGAAAGTTAAGAATTGTGTGAGGCGGGCATATTGCAGACAATTGGTTTTGCAATTGTCATGTTCTTTGATGTTAAACACTATAATACTGAAGTTGTTGGCTCTCTCTCTCTCATTTCTACTTATGAGGTTATACTTGCTTTTTGTTTTAATTTTCAGAAAACTGTGAGTGCAAATGATCTATGTAAATTCAATTTTGTTGACGAGGACTCATATGGAGTGTACATATTGTCTTGGTTCCAGATGTGGGATGAAAAGGAGCAAGAAAATGAGGGTTACACCATGCCCAAGTACAACAAAGGAAGAACTTCATCAACCATCATGAGAGGAAGAATGCATAGACAACATAGTATTTTAGTGTTTTGAAGTGGGAAGAATGGGAGCTATGAAGAATGATATAATGTATTTTGATTTTGGAGTGATAGTGAACTACTTAGTGAGATCAATGTATTTTTTATAGAATTGCAAGAAATAAAGGATTATTGAAGCCAAATGTAAAATCAAGTAAATGTATGAGGACTAAAAGTATAAGTTTTATCTTAAGCTTTGTTTGCTTTTTGCCCAATTCAAATTGTTAGAAGATTATTAGGAAATAATTATAGAGTATTAGGAAATATTTAGATATAAGAATATTATGCTTTTATTAGGTAATCAATCATATTAGGTAAACTTGTAGGAGAAGTTTATTGTCTTTTTAGGAAACTTTTATGTTATAAGTATGTAAGCACATCAGTGAAATAATAAGAAGACTTTTATTGTTGTGAAACCCTTTTAGTTTTCAACATGGTATCAGAGCATAGGCTCTCTTTCTGGCCGCCCTAGTTCGTTTCTGGTCTTCCCGGTTAGGAGTACTGTTCACGTGAACAGTACCAGAGTTGCTTAAGCAGATCCGCGTCCTTTCGGTCTTCTCCTTCGAACACGCGCCGGCCCATCAGCACCGTCAAGCTCCGGCGAACAAACCCCAGTCAATCCGGTCTCCATCCTCCTCCGCACGCGCCTCCACGCTCCTCCTCCGTACCCCCACGCGCCGCCGCCGTCGTACACGTCCCGCCGCACGCGCCTGCCGGAAAGTTCTGTTTTCTGCCGGCGAACGTTCGCCTGTCGTTTCTGACCCTGATCTGGTCGTTTGTAGCTCCTAGTGAAGTTATTTGGTTGTCTTTTTGTGTTCAATGGGAAAAAAAAGGAAAAAAAAAGAAAAAAAATAAGTGTTCTTGGATCTTGTGGTTCCAGATTCTAATTGTTTCATATTTTTGGGTGTTAGTTTGTGATCTTGATGCTATTTCCATTGTGATTTGTAGTTTTGTAATTCGGAGTTTAGTTTGAACTCGTGATTTGGAGTTTTGTAATTCGGAGTTTAGTTTGAACTTCGTGATTTGGAGTTTTGTAATTCGGAGTTTAGTTTGAACTTTGTGATTTGGAGTTGTCATCTCGTTCTGGTGGATCCCAGTGGTGATTGCATTCGGGTTGTGTTGGGGTGAGCTCCTGTTTGGTGCCAGTTTGGCATGTTTTGGTTGCTTTGTGTTGAGCATGTTTGGATTTCAGATTTCAGCTATTGGTTTTGCATCAAGTTCACTGATTTGTTGCTCAGGGGGAGTGTTGAGTTTTGTTTGTTTTTGGGATTATCTTTGTAACAAGTTGGATGTTCCAACTTGAGGAGGAGTGTTAGAAGATTATTAGGAAATAATTATAGAGTATTAGGAAATATTTAGATATAAGAATATTATGCTTTTATTAGGTAATCAATCATATTAGGTAAACTTGTAGGAGAAGTTTATTGTCTTTTTAGGAAACTTTTATGTTATAAGTATGTAAGCACATCAGTGAAATAATAAGAAGACTTTTATTGTTGTGAAACCCTTTTAGTTTTCAACACAAATATTCATGAAAAGAACATGTATACTATAGTTCTCATCAATTTTTTCTTCATGCAGATAATGAAGGCAACCAAGATGAGAAATTGAAAAGCATAGCCTCATTAAATCACATTGAAGAAGATAGTGACAAATTAATCAAAAACCTCTTTCTCAATAAGTATCCTCAACCAATATCAGAAATATTTAACCCTTCATGTAATATACAGTATACAATAATTAAGTAGTTTATTTAACTTCCTTAATCCCCAAATTAGTCAATTAGACCTTATTTCAACAAGTACTACATGAGAGGAAGTGTACACACATATATATTATTGATTTAATATTGTATGCACTGATATGACTGATTAATAATATAATTTCTGTTTATAAAAAAGTTGCAATACAACTGCAATGAAATGTTGATGGATGAATGATGTCAGAGATGCCCATTTTAACTCAAAAGCCTCTCCTTTCGTAGAGATACTTAATCCGAGCATGGACTGAAATGAGACATAAGGCTAGTTCATGATCTTACTCCCATTAATGTTGGGGAGAGCATAATCAAGCCTATCTCTTATTGCTTAGTCGTGCTCTTCCAAGAATGTGGTAGCTTAATGAAAGTGATGATTCACTGAGGTCTCTGTTTGTTACCACCATAATGCAACTCATTTGGTTTAGCGGCATTGATTTCATCCAATTTCATATCCGTAAAGCTAGAGGGAAAAAAGTGATATATTTGAAGGGAAGCCTTCCTGTTCTACTATATTGCCATTTTGCTACCAATATTCCCACAAAAAGAGAGAGAGAGAGAGAGAGAGAGAGAGAGAGATAGAAACTTACCCGAAGATGGTTCGAAGCCGCTACATGGTGGCAACAAAAGGAATGGGCAGCTGGGTTGGAAGAAGAGAAGATGATATACGGTTTATGGAGGAAAAGTCTGATGGTGATGAAGGATATCGAACAAAGAAGAATAGTGCTGATGAGTGAAGATGGAGACTGATGACGGTGGCGGTGAACAATGTCGAAGAGGATCAATGAAGATGGAGGTGATGAATGAAGATGAGTGAATCAGGGTAAGAAATGTTTTTACTAAGGGGCAAAATGGTCATTGAATAAATGGAAACATGTGCAACAAAGTCCCTTGGGACTTGATGATGATTTTGGAATGTTTTGGGACCTTACAGTAGTAATTTCCCTTACTAGGAACTTCTGTGCAAATTTCCCTACTTTTTTTGTTCATTCAATATCCTCAAGTATTTACTCAAATATGTCCAGCATCTTAAGTTAGTTTAAAACATCCAGCATCAAGGAATAAAAATTACCACAAGTGGATACACCATGAAATACTTTAAGGTGCTAGATATAGTACTTCAGATGATGGATACGCCCAGGCTAAACTCTATGGGTGATCAATCTAACATGTGTAAACAATCATTAGTCAATAGTTGAGGTAATTTGATGATACTCACCTCATGAAACTATAATAATAGCTCGAGTCAAATTAACTCAATCACAATCATCAAATAACAGTGTTCATAAGAACTCACTTAAGATGTATGCTTGTAATATACCAACAGAACAAAGCTCAAACAGTGAACTAGGAAATAGAATATACAAGACTTCGGTTCAGGCATTGTTTCACAGGATCAAAAGGCAAGTCTTGGATTCAGTGGCAAATAAGGATGCAATCATGAATAAAGAAAATGGATGGACTAATGAAAATCATTATTGTCTATACAGTACAAACTACTGACGAAAAAGGAAACTGTGGTCCGAAAAGAAAGTTCCTCTAAAGGCCAGGTTATGGCAAAAGAAGCAGTGTACAACATTCATAGCAAAAAAAAGAGAAACTCCCATGTTGATGTGACGAGACAACAAATAGAAACTCAGCTTGTAGGTAATTACATACTTTCAGGAAGCCTTTTGGACCTCTTTAAACTATTTTACACTGATGCCTAGCACTTTCCATGCAATGAATTTCATCTTATTTTTTTCCATTTTGATTTTCAATTAAAGCAGAGTTATCGCTTGGTACATTTGCATAGAGGTAGGTGAAAAAAAGTTCCACCTCACGTAAATTTTTTATGGTTTGGATGAACTGATTTTTGCTTGGTTCTTCCAAGAGAAGAGGACATATGTGAGCAATATGAGGCAACAATTTTGCCAGTGGCACGCCCGAAGTTGAATTTCCTCCTCCAACTTTAGTCACCATGAGCTCTACGAGTGTGTCCACTACTGCTTTTAGAGATATCTCCACAATGCTCCTAAATTCAGCACTGCAAAATACAGAGGAGAAACTTAGCTTCAAGAATTCTCTTCTCCTCAGTCTCAACCATGATGTGTTCATAATTTTCAAGTTTATAGTTCAGCGCCAAGAAAAGCAGTACTCAAACTGAACTTGGAATTGTCTTATTTCATTCATTTCCATTGTTGAATGAAGAACAGTAAAGGATGAAAGACAGAGGAAGGTTCTGATATGATACGTATTTACAGTGCATCTCAGTGTCTCAGTTTAAAAATTGTCCATTTTGAGGTCCCATTACCCCTCTCAAATAGAGATTGCTCGCAAGAATAAAAAAAATAATGGTATTTGAACATCCAACATACTGATACCTAAAAGTGTCAGCTAAAATTCTATATAAATTTTCTCAGTTAAACCAAAAGAAATGACAGAGATTTACAATGCTGAATTATCAAATGAACGATAATGGACCAGCCTCTGATTCTGTTCTAATGTGTCCCTCTTAAGAATATTTATGCAGAAATTATACACATGATTTCTCCAGAGAAGCACACATCTTTTCTGTGAAAAAGAAATTTATTACAAAAACAGGCAGAACCTTTGCTTCATTCACAATTCATGTGTGCGTTGGCTTATGTGATGTAAGTCCTATTGAACACATTATTTTATCAAAACAACCTACCAAACGTCTCTATTTTGACTAGAACTTTCGATATCATATAGGTTATCAGCACTGACCTGAATCATGAGTGTCATGCTGCAAGATCCAAGCACAAGGCTTATGCAGATGATCGCCCAAGATTGACAAAATTACAATAGCAAGTTGTTATTAATCAGAGTCCAAAACAATAAATATCTACCTGGTCAGCACTGCCTGTGCCTCTGCCATTAGTTGATCAATTCCAATTGTATCAGAAGAAACAAGATCAACACTGCTGGAGGCTGTTATGCGCGGTTCAATAGCCGCAGGCATCATGTATTTCACCCAGGAATGCGAATTTCCCGTGCTCATGAATGTGTTGAGTATCTGCATGATAGTTTCATGGAGTGCTTTACTGTTGAAGAAATCTCTCAACTGCTTTCTGCACATAGAAATAGTCCAGCCCATTTAAAATGCATGTTGACAAAGAATTTATTGATATCTCAGTACTCTACACGAGGTTACTATTTATAAGCCAACATAGTTATGAATCATGGTTTATGACTTATCCCTCTATGTTTTCTTGCGACTCTCAATTGTATATATGGGATTTGAATCTCAAAGACGAAGTATGGATTTTGAAGTAGGATATTTATGGGGAGCTTGAACTCTTCCACATTCTGAGGCAATCTTTCGGATTATAGTCCCCTACATAAACTAATATTAGAGCCTTTCTACGACTACATCCTTGTCACAATCATACTGTGCATCCAATGTTACTAGTATGCTCACTACTTGCATGAGCATCATGGCCAAGTCCTCTTTGGAATATTAAGACTCATTTGAAAGGTACAGGACATGCTATGCCATAAAAAAAGAAAGGCGAGTGACTTGATTTTCTGCATTAAAAGTAATATGTGATTTGTTGGGAACTCAAGCTCTCCAACTTAATGAGTTTTCTTTAGGGTGGGTGAGATATTCCATAGAGTTGCGTCATCTTTTTCAGGTGGCAGATTGAAGGTTTTACATAGATGTGCTAACGTTACATATGTAGCCTTCCATTATATTAAAAGACTACTCACTATTCATTTATGAGTAAAGTACAGATACAGATGATAATACTTTTGAAAAAAGTCTGAAACTCTATGGATTTCCCAATTCAAATTCACAATCAATAGAATTTTGCAGGATTTAAAATTTTCAAAAATCAGACTTGGCTATGGACAATTCATATTTCAGGCATGAATACACAAGAGTGCATGCAGCCCAAAATGTACAGGCCTACAGGATTAAGATTATTCTATATCTCAAGATTAAGTTAAGGTTATATATCTGCCCCAGAAAAAGTTCAAAAGAAATTGTGGGATTCACTTCACCAATTATTGCCTTCACTATTAAAACAGAAACCTCACCCTTTCAGAGCTTCTTTAGTCACCAACTCCATATCAGAAACCAACGAAGGTATACCATGTTGAGCGAGAAAATCTACACTTCCAAGAAATTTCTGCTGGTCTTCCCTATTAACAACATCCCTGTTCTCCTGTATAAACAATACAAAAGGAAAAGAGAGACTTTAAGCCTGCATATCACATGCTTAATTTGGTCTTTGCGCCCAACGAAAAAAATTCTTCTTTCTATGTCATTAGGCATTTCATATAATTAACTTTGGTGAAACGATATCGAGAAAAGTTTGCTCCGTTGATGCTTAATAAATCAATGCTGTGCCCTTACTGCAACAAAAAATTAAAGAATAGCAATAGGAAAACTGTTTTAAATATACTTTCCAAGAATTTGCTAGGTGCAGATTGAACTTGCGTTCTACCTTTTGATTTAAATTGTGATCAATCCTATAAAGATATCACAGGTTAAACCTTGAAACTACTTTATTCTGAATCACGTCCACCCAATTTAAGTTTATACTCAAAATCTGCATCTTTATTAATTATCGGTTCCAAAAGATGTGTTGTTATACCTACGTAGGCTCATAAAAGATGTCATTAACAATATTAACTCACCTTATCCTAGCATCCTTCACGATAAACAGTCCTAACTCAAAAAAGTAAGCAAAATCTAAATGCAGCATATGCTTATACAGATCACAAGCCATATATAATTGTCAGAAAAGTTTGTAGAAGGTATGAGGTCTCACTAAAGATATCAGAGTAAATTTTAACTATTGAAAGTCTGAAGCATAAGGTCCAACCAGAATATGTTGGGAATTTCAGAAGAGATGTTCTCAGATGAAAGAAAAGAAACATCTACATAAAACATCCACAATTAATACTTATTACTCCCTCCACCCCCATATATAAGATCTCAAAGACATTTTTTCACACATATCAAGAGAAGTACTTAAACAAAATATATTTGTCCTGAATAATTTTTATTTTCCAACTCTTCCCTTATTTATGATAAAAAGTGCAAGAAAGAAAAATTATAACAATGAGCATAGAAGAGAATTGTGGAAACAAAAGGATTGGGAAAAGTCTGATACATTTCTCTTACTATCATCTCCCATTATATAGTACAAGAGACCCAACCTATCCCATGATTATAGGGATTTGCTTGATACATAAAATAAAAAAGATTTGATCCTGATTCTCTATAACATTTATTTTCTCTAATTCTTATGATTCCTAATTATGACTAAGATCAAGATTCTACTAATAGAAAATTATAAACATAACTCCAACAAGAATGTTCATAGATAGAAAAATGAAGCGCAAAATAAGAAAAAACTCATTAAATGCTTTCACAATTTAGGCAAGCTCTTATAAAATGGACCAGTCCAAAAACTCATTAAATGCTTTCACAATTTAGGCAAGCTCTTATATAAAGGACCAATCTGTTTAAATTCTAGGCTCTATATACAGAGATGGAGGGGGTACTTAAGTAAGTACTTCAACGGAGGATGGCTTTAGTTCTATAGGAAAAATTGATGTTAAGAAAGAGGTGACAGGGTCTTCTACTCATAGTTACGGTTTGTGCATTACAAATAATCATCACATAGCAAATTCCAGTTCTCTTTATTCATTTTTCACAATTTCAGAGCAATTTAACTCATCACTTTAATCTCTCAAACCTTTACTTAATGAGATAAAGTCTGCAAAAATTATTCCGTAGCCAAAAATTACCTTAAAACTACAAGGAAAAACTCAGTATTCAGAACATCATTTAAACGAAAACAGAAATTGCCACCATAAAGATGGACAGAAAAACAATTGTTATAACATACAAAATTGTTGCAGTAGTTTTGTCACTTCAACAACATGCAAATAGTTTTATATTTAGATGATTTAACTGAAGCAAGTCCCCAAGTCACTGAGAAATTCCAGTAAGATCAAAAGGGACAAAGAGATGTGAAGTAACTAATTCACTAAATCCTACATCTGAGAAGAATTAAATAATATCTAGAAATTTTAGATACCCCTCTTTTGCCAAACTCCCTTGAGCACTATACGATCTCATATATAAATCTAAACTTTGATATGTGTGTATGCGTGAATATTAATTACCGCAGGTTAAATTGCTTCTGACTGAACAATGATGACCAAAACTTGCTTTATGGCATTTTATAACCTCATGTCCACATACAAAGATAATTATGTTGTGCAAAAAACACATATTACCAACAGTCATAAATAATGAATTCACTATATGACAAAAGAATAAGAAATGAGCAATCTGAACTAAATTGGAGAAAACTATAAACTCAGATTGGCAAAGTTAGAGGGGCAGTATGGACTAATTCATTCTAAAAAGCTTCAGCAAATACAAGAATGTTTATTGTTTTCTCTAAGACTCCAACATATTATATTCTCATGTGAAAGCCCTTCTCCATAACACCTTGTTCAGTCATAGAAAGCTTCATTATCACACTGAAGATCATTTCATCCCCTAACTATAAAGGATTGGAGAAAACTTGCAATTGATTTTTCAAATCACCTCAACAATTTGCAAACAATAATGATGGAAGAAGAAAAGGAAAAACTGAGGTTCATACCATCAAATTAGAGCCTCCAAAGCTTCTTGCAGTATCAATATATAGAAGTCTTCCCAGTATATTAACTTGAACTTTCACATATAAGCTAAGCATTGTTGTTGCCCATATTGACAGAGCCATTCTCGTAAAACCTAGACAAAATGGCATATAAGGATATTTGTCTTTAATTATCTCAGAACAGCCGGACAATCTAACAAAGCAAAGAAACAAGTATGCTGAAAGTCAAATCCAAAGTAAAATCATACTTAATATTTTGAGTCTTTCCCATAATTCTAGCTTCTCAGAACTTGTTAACGTATTTGGTTGCCCCTTTCCTTGAATTAGCCTCTCAAGAAGCTGAGAAAGATCCAGATCGTCTGCTACCCGACAACTCAAATTGTGCATTGCATGAGGCAATGTGATTGTATCAGAAATCATCTGAATTTTCTCAAAGTGAGCTTGCATCCTGTCAATGTCAGCATTATGGAAAATCCGTTATAAAAAATCCATTTCTTCCTTCCCGTATTCATTTTTTCTTGGTGTATAAAGCAGAAAAAAATGAGGCCAAAAATTGCACTTAACTGAGCCTTAATAAATTCCTCATCAGCACTTTGAAGAGCAAGCTCTCTCTCAAGTTCGTCACGTTTCCGCTTCTGGTCATTATACAGCTTATACAAAAGATAACCACTTCCAACAACACCAGTGGTAAAGAAAAACTTCCTCCTATGCCGTCTCCAAAAATCCCTAAAATACAGTAATTTAAAAAACACCCATCACATAAATGCAGAAATACACCAAAAAGTTCAAGTAACATAACAACAGTCTTTCCATCATCATACCAAGCTAATAGAACCATAGAATCACATATTAAATATCTGAAAAGACCAATAATACTATAACATCAAGGGGCAGAACAATGATTGAAGCAACACCCAGATGAGAAAATGCATTGAAATTTGAGAATTCACCTCAAAGAGAACATTTTGCTGCTATAATGATGAACACCATATATCCACTACCATGCCTTCAACTGTGTAGTTAGTCCAAATCCACAGGGTTACTTACTCAGGATAATAGAAAATGGGAAACAAAGTAAAGAGGGAAGCTAATCAATAACTAAGCTTGATAAAACTAGACCCTTCTATTATTAATGCACAAGAAGGCATTCATGGAAGACAAGAACACAAAAGAAAAATATTATCTTGGGAAGAAAGATTTATGGGAAATAAAAATAAAAGGAAGTTGGAAGGGCCAAGAAGCGAGGGCTTCAGTATTGGAATGGAATCACAAGATGGGTCTACTTGTTTTGGAGTTAATCAGCAAAGATTCTAACTTGTAGGGCCTGTTTGGTTTGAGGGGAGGGAAGGGAAGGGGAGGGAAGGAAGGGAATGGAAGGGAGAGGGAGGGTTTAATAGTACTTTGTTTGGTCTGATAAAAAGGAGGGAAGGGAATGGAAGGGAGGGGGAGGGTTTAATGATAATTTGTTTAGTTAAGGAGAGGAGGGGAGGGGAGGGTAATAATGATTAATTTACCATTTTATCCTTATAGTTATATATTAATTCATAATTGTCTGTCATATAAATTAGCCTACTTTTTGATTTAAATTAAGATGCTTATTAAAAGTCACATAAAAATTGATATAATATTATTCTAAAAATACTTCACATTAATATTTTTGAAAACACAATAACAATGGTTAACCTATTGGACGAAATGTCAATACTGATGTGTATTGGTCCTTCAATCTTATAAAATTGATTGCTTATTTAAAAGTTTTATATAACACGTTCTATTGTAAAGTTGCTTATTTATTATGTTATTTGTTTTGTATTCAAGTAATCCTTCAATCTCTAATGTAACTAATTTGTCATTTTATCCGCATATGTTAAGTTACATCTTTTAAATCTTTTAATGCTCTTAATTTAATTTAATAAATTTACATCTTAGTTGAATTGTGTAATTAATCACTTAATCACGTTACTTTTTTAAACTCATTTCATTTGGTTTTTTACTGGAACATTTAATGGGTTAAAATGTGTTTAGAAATTAATACTAGTATGTGTAATCATATAATATATTTTTTTAATATAATTGAATTACAAAATGTCATTCAACACTTCCATCTTGCTTGGATTAAAGGCCAGTGATCTTGCATACCCACCCACAAAATGTAACACTTTTGAAAGTCCAATTCTCTTTTAAAAACACAATCACTATTTGAAGCTCATTTAAATGAATGAACTAACAGAAATTACACATGCTTTTGTGCGTGTATATATTTATATGTATGTATTCCCTGTATGATTGAAGTCTGATGAGGGAAAATGTGGTAGGAGGTGATATATGTGAGGGGGGAAGGGTTGACATCCAGTGACTACGCGGACGGGGAAGGCTTATGTATTGTAAAAAGCAAGTTTACAGTATGAATGAGCAAACAGGGGGGAGAGAAGGAGTGAGTGATTATTTTGGTCGGGCACTTTAATTTGTTTGAAGTGAGGGCATTTGATGGAAATACAAAAATATAATGAGAATAGATTGGTCTTAAACTTTGGTCTCCCTTCAAAACCCCCCAATTTGGAGGGAGCCAAAATAAGGGAAAGGAAGGGAAGGGGAAGGAATATTTTACTATCCCTCCCCTCCAATTTTTCAAACCATGCAAGGGGAGGGGCTCATTTTCCCTCCCCTTCCCTTCCCTTCCCTCAAACCAAACAGGCCCGTAATGATAGGGGAAAATGAAATAGGAAAGGAAGGGTATGTAATATGTATGACTGTATGAGGCAGCAGATTCCGTTTTCCTTTTTATTTTTCATTTTTAGCTTTTATATTTTATTTTTATTTTTATTTTTATTTTTATTTTTGAGTGTTATGAGAATCCTCCATGGTGTAGTAGTTTCCAAGTGTATAAAGTCCACTACAGGAGTTGAAGCCACCCTACCCTGGTCACATAAATTAAGTCGACATTTCATATTCATGTACTCCTACTTATTTAAATTGAAAATTTTGATCATGCTATGTGTAAGTGTGTTACTAACATATATTTTTTATTCGAATAATAGGGATTTATTATAACTTTAAAGATAGTAAGTTACCTCATGGATATTGAGCTATGTTATATATTGTAGAAGATAACTCTACATGTGACACTTCAATTCTAAATTAACTTATGTACTGATAAGCAAGAAAGGAAGTAAAATATTTAAAGTGTGAGAGACTAGGGATTTAATTTGACATAGGATTCCATCAACTAAGTGAGAGAGATCTATGAAGATCCGTTGGTTTCTAACACTCCAAAGTTTCCAACACGTGACACAAAAGCCAACACGCCATGTTTGAGGTCACTCATCCTTTAGAATGACATTCTTTATCCACTTTGAGATGGTGTTCTCGAAAAAAGCTCTATGCAAGTCCCTGAGTACTCCCTCCGTTCCTAAATATAAGATCACTTTAGGGTAGTAGATAAGTTCCTAAATATAAGATCACTTCCTATTATATCTCAAGTTTTGCCCAAACTACCCTTATACCCCTTTTTTCCATTGAAAACCCCTCCTCCTTTTAAAGTTAAGTAATTGAGGGGATTTTGGGAAGATCATGTAATTTTATTGTCTTCCTTAATCTCCCCAAATTAACCAAAGTGATCTTATATTTAGGAACGGAGAGAGTAATAAATTTGTCCAAGTGGTCTTAGCCAAAGGGCATTTCTAAAGCACATGATCAATGTCCTCCTCATCAGCATCCAAGAAAGAGCAACATTTCTCATGAGTCATTTTCCTCTTATGTCTCTCCTAGTTCGTGAGGAGTTTATCCTTCAACAAGAGCCATGTGAAGGCTTGTATTCTTTGAGAAACATGCAATTTCCAGAGTCTGCCCCATACCTTGCTCGGTTCAGTCTAGTTTTTTGACTCCCAAACATGGTAGAACGATATTACAGTGAAGTCTCCCTTAGTTGTGAGATTCCAAAAACATGTTTTGGCGGCTGGTTGTTGACTAATAGTTGTGGAGGCAATTTGTTCAAGCACATCTGGAGGGAGAAGGTAGCTGGACAAGCTCCATCTCTAGGTTGAGTTTTCATCCAAGTAGTAAGAAATTGTCCTATTAAGTTCCTGGATTGGAATCTCTGCAAAAGCATTATGCCTTAAAGGACCATAGTTACTGATTGGACCAAATTTCATACCTTTAAGCATGTGCATTTGAGCTTAATTAGTGTGGTTTATTTGTTATATTTGATCATTATTGGTACATTTTTATGCGCATGCTTATGTATAAATATTTGAAGAATAACAGCCATATTACTTGCATTTTATGAAACCAAGGGTATTTTGGTCATTTTGACTATGTGATGTGTTCCTTATGTAGGGGGGTCCCAAGTGGGCCCCATACACCCTTGGTGGAGCTTCAGTGGAGATAACTTGGCAAGAAGGAAGACTAGATGACAAGCACTCAGGTTCACATCCGGAAGCAAACGTGCTGGCGCTGGCGGACAAAGAGTTGCATCAGGGAGTGGATTCTCATCAAGTGGATTTACATCCGGAAGTGGATTTATATCCGGAAGCAAACGTGCTGGCGCTGGCGGACAAAGAGTTGCATCAGGGAGTGGATTCTCATCCAGTGGATTCTCATCCGGAAGTGAATGTGCTCGCGCTTGTAGTATGAAGTCCTGTATCCGGAAGCCAAAGTCCATCAGTCAGCGAGTGCAAGAGTCAGACTGCACAATGATCAGAAATGTCAACTACTTTTCAGAAGTCTTTGGTGCAGAGTTAATTTAAGGCAAAGTCAACCCTGCAGCTTGAAGTTACTTGGGGAGCATCTTTCCAAATGAGGCAAAATTGGCGCCAAGGTCAAATTCAAGTCTGGAGGGCTCATTAAGGGCAAAAAGGGAAGCACAATCACTTGAGGAAAAAGGAGGAATCTTTGAAAATGCATGGAGATGAGATCTAGTCCACATTCATCCTAACTTTTACCAAATACCAAAAATACCCTTTGGGCGATAATCCCAAAGCTACTCACCACTATAAAACCCCAAAACGTAACTAACTTACAGACACCTGAACTTCACTGACTTCACTTTCACTTTCTCTCTCTCCTCTAACGAACTCTCTCAACTCCATCTTCATCTTCTTCATCTCTTTCACCTCGCAACCTCCGCCATGCCCAGAATCTCACAACTACCTTCATCCGCCTTCATCTCCATGTCAGGCTAGATCGCCTATCCTTCTTCTCCAAGGAAATGTGCTTGTAGACTTAACCTATGGCTTCATATGCTTGTAATTTTCTCTTTTAGGTTTCAAGCTAGATGTAAATTTTTGCCTATGTATGACCTTGATTAGGCGTGTATAGGTTAGACATCTAGTTTTAGGTGTTCTACTTTATGTTAGCTTGAAAACCTCTCTTGATTGTTAAGGACATGAAAACCGAGGCTTAATTCTTGTAGTTTCATATATGTATGTGTGTGCGATTAGCTCCTCTTACATTTGTGGAATGAATTTGTTTCTTAAGTGCTATAGATTTGGTACTTAATGTTGCTTAGGTATGTTCTTGGCTTGAAAGAGCTTAAGCCTTAATTAAATTAGTTAAACTCTTGTAGACTTCTTTGATTAAAGAGATCTTGAGAATTTAACTAGTTTATATTAAGAAGAACAAGTATATGAAGTCCGATTAAACATAAGCACGGAGTACTTGGAGAAGGAGGTACATCTCATCCATACTTTCACTCATTTACTTTTGATTCTGTTAGTTGTAGTTTAGATTAGTTTTAATTAGTCTTACATACAAAACCTGCACACAACCTGTTTGATAATTTGCTTAACTTGTAATTAATTGACCTAAGCAAGAGATAAAACCGAACTGTGAATTGACCTAGGACTTGCTGCTAACTATTGTAGTTTAATTCTAGTTTTATTTGCTTTAGCTCTTTTTAGACGACGAAAAAGAGTTAAATCAAATTGGCGCCGTTGCCGGTTTGGTTGAATTCTTTCTTGTCTTAGGTTTTTAGTTACATTTTCTTAGTTTTTGTTGTAGGTGATTTTTAGTTGTAGGACTTTGCTGTGATTTTTACTGGTGTTTTTGTCTGTCATTTTTCTGGATTTTCTGGATTTTGCTGCATATTCTGCTGGTATTGGTGTTTGTCTTGCTGATTTGTTTTGCAGAGACTAATTGCTTGGCTGTTTAGTTTCCACTGCATAAAGTTGCACTTAGTGAATTGCATGAACCCTACCACATCACTAGTGCCATTGGATAGAGAGATTAATCAGACTCTTAGAGACCTTAAGAAAAAGAAAAAGCACGAGAAGCAAGCTAGTAAGCAATCTGTAGGATCCACATCAAAGCCACACAATTCATCTGTCGCTTCTAATACCACAATCCTAGACCAGCATTTTATTATGGCAGAAAGGAGAGAGGACCATCGAGAACATCAGAGAGAGGCAAGAGAACATGAACATGAGCGTGAGCGACGTGAAAGGAGAGAGCAAGAGGATGAACATCATTTTGAGGGGGGTAGGCAATTACATGATGATGATAGACCTATGCGTGAATTCACACAGTCATATGCATCATTTGCACCACAAGGTTTTTATGCTAACCCCGCTAACTTTGAGATCAAAGGATCTCTTCTTGCTCATCTGCCTAAGTTTACAGGTTTTCCGCATGAGGATGCTCACACACACCTCCTTGGCCTCTATCATACTTGTTCCTCCATGAAGCCACCTAATGCAGACCTGGATGACGTTCTGTTGCGAGTGTTCCAGTTTTCCTTGGAAGGAAAAGCCAAGGAGTGGCTCTTGAACCTGCCTACTCATTATGCCACTTTTTCTTGGGAGCAACTTAAGAAGGTGTTCTTAGACCGCTATTTTCCACTCTCCAAGATATCAAAGTTGCGGAAAGACATCACAGGTGTTCAGCAATTCTCTCAGGAGACATTCTATGAATATTGGAGCCGGTTCAACACCTTGGTGAACTCGTGCCCCAATCACAACATCTCCAAAGGCAATTTGGTCCAGTACTTTTATGATGGCCTGGTGCCACAGCTCAAGATGAGTGTGGATGCTGCTTCTAATGGCTCACTATTCAACTTATCAGCCAATGAAGGATGGAACTTATTTTCAACCATGGCCTCTAATCACCAGAATTTTTATGGACGTGATGCTTTGTATGGTGCTGCGCCAAAGGTTGCCTCTGTGAGTAGTGATGACAAGCTGTACAACTCTATTGAGAGGCTGACTGAGAGCCTCAGTCGGATGGATGGACGCTTTGTTCAGCCTACTCCTTGTGTTGATGATTCTATGGCCTTGGTGGCCTCATCCTGTGATCACTGTGGCTCGTCCATGCACCTACCCTCAGACTGTCCATCCCAAGCGGAAGTGGCGGCCATGTATAACAATGCTAGGCCTCCAGCCAAATATGATCCTTACTCTTCCACGTACAATCCGGGATGGAGAGACCACCCGAACTTTAAGTGGGGGGGAGGTTCAAACCAAGCCACAAATTTCAGCTCTTTCCAGCCACAGCAACAGCCTAAGTGGGGGGGAGGTAACTACCAAGCTGCTAATGCCTATCCCTCACAACAAGGCTATGGTTCATATCAAGGGAGGCCTAACTCTAATGATCAAAGGTACAGGCCGAATCAACAAGCTAATGTTCCTCCTCCATTTATGAAGAATAATGATCCAGCTCATGCTCCTCCATCTAGTTCTTCGACATCTCAACAAGATACTATGTACCAGATGATGTCAAGTTTAATGGAAAAATTTGGAGAAGGTCTAAAGAAAGATGTAACTACCTTAGTTTCTCAAATGTTTAATGAAAAAGCTGAGCAGGAAGCAAAGAAAGGTGGATTGCCGTCTAATGTGGTGATTAATCCTCAAAACATTCATTCTATGCACCTAAGAAGTGGACGGAAATATGGTGATGCATATGAATATGAGGAGGAAGAGGAGCAAACACAACTACCTTTTGAGGCTGAGCAGAGTCAGTTGAATGAGGGAGGTCACTCTAGCCTCCAGAATGATTTTGTTGGTGATCAGATGCATGAAGAGGCTGTACTGAGTCCTCCTCTTGATAAACCACTCGATGAGGCTGAGAGTCTGACTAAGAAGAGTGAGGAAGCTGAGACCTCACAAGAGGAGAAGAGGAAGGAGATTGCAGAGGGAAAGCGCAAAGTTGGAGAATCTTCTTCGCAAGAACAACCTACTCAGCAAGGAGATGAGTCTCCTAAAGGTAAGTCTGTTGACCCTAAATATTTACCTTTTCCTAACTCGTATACTTTAGTTAAGAAACAACATGATGATGAGTTAGAAAAGGAAATGCTCAATTTATTCTCTAAGCTTGAAGTGAATGTACCTATACTTGTACTGTTGAAACAAATGCCTAAATGTGCAAAGTTTTTAAAGGATCTGTGTACTAACAAGAGAGTTGGTAATGTAAGTAACAAGGTCCAATTAAGGACTAATGTTTCGTCTCTCTTAAAAGGGCACCTGCCCTCAAAGTGCAAAGATCCTGGATCTTTCACTATCCCTTGTCAGATAGGGAAACTTAGTTTTGGGAAAGCACTTCTTGATTTAGGGGCAGCCATTAACGTCATGCCTAAGGCCACCTACTTTGCACTAGGATTGAAGAACCTGAGTGAAACCAGTGTTGTAGTTCAACTGGCTGATAGGTCCATAAAAAAACCCTTTGGCTTTATAGAAGACATTCTAGTGAAGGTTAGGGAACTAGTTTTCCCCGTGGACTTTTATGTACTAGATATGACCAGTGACACTAGTATGGATGATTCTTTGATCCTAGGAAGGCCATTTATGAAAACTGCCAAGATGGTGATAAGTTTAGAAGGGGGATTTGTTACAATGCAAGTGGGGAATCAAATAATAAGATTTGATGTAGGAGAAGCCATGAGACACCCCCACGAGGATTATTCTCTCCTAGGGCTGAGTGTGGTTGATTCATTGATGCATGTGATTTATGATGAGCATGTGAATTCCTTTAAGATGAACATGTTTGATAAAATTGATGCTCATATGTGCTGTAATGATTCTTGTGCTAGATTGATTTCTAATACATGCTTGCATGATGTTTTTAATGATTCATCTAGTATAGGAAGTACAGTAACTGAATTCATGGATTCCATGTATGTGAACTATAATTTTGATGATGATTGCACTTCTATATCTTCTTTGTCAAGCTACAACCCCTTGGAAGAGGGAAGTTTGCTCACTTTTGTAGGACAAACGAAGGATGGAGGTTGTGAATTCACAAAGGAAATTGAGGAGTCTAGTTCACAAAGGTTTGATATTGAAGAGTATGAAGCTTTAAGGAGAAGCCGCTTACACAAGCTGAGAGAGAAGCTTTATCTGAAAGAGCATGCGCTCGCTGACGGTCCACATGTTTCTACCCTGAGCGACAGTGGTGATGCAGACTCAAATAAGAGTGCTGAGGCCTCAGACTCTAAGAGGCCGAATTGTTGTGAAGATCTGAGGCAGCCAATGACTCTTTCTGATTACTTTGATGAGCTGCCACAATTTGATGATGATTTCTATGAGCCTAAAGTGTTGCAAGTTGAGATGCACACTTTGGTACCTTCTATTATTGAGCCACCTACTCTGGAGCTGAAACCTTTGCCACCTAATCTCAAGTATGCCTACTTGATTGAAAATGAGAAGCTGCCGGTGATTATCTCTACTACTCTTTCTTCTCTTGAGGAAGAGAAGTTACTGGATGTATTAAGAAGATACAAGAGGGCCATTGGGTGGACTCTAGCTGATCTTCCTGGCATGAGTCCTACCACCTGCATGCACCGGATCTTGCTTACTGACGATGCTAAACCAGTGAGGCAACCACAGAGAAGGCTCAATCCCTTAATTCTTGATGTTGTGAAAAAGGAGGTAGAAAAGCTATTAAGTGCTGGAATTATCTACCCGATAAGCGATAGTGAATGGGTGAGTCCCATCCATGTGGTGCCAAAGAAGAGTGGGCTGACCGTGGTAAAGAATGACAAGGATAAGCTAGTGCCTACACGAGTTCAGAATTCTTGGAGGGTATGCATTGATTACAGGAAGTTGAATGACTCCACGAGAAAAGACCACTTTCCCTTGCCATTTATCGACCAAATGTTGGAAAGACTGGCAGGCAAGTCACACTATTGTTTTCTGGATGGTTTCTCCGGGTACTTCCAGGTTCCCATAGCACCAGAGGACCAAGAGAAAACAACCTTTACTTGCCCATTTGGAACCTTCGCATATAGAAAAATGCCTTTTGGTCTGTGCAATGCTCCAGGAACCTTTCAACGTTGTATGATGAGCATTTTTAATGACTTGCTGGAGGATGGCATAGAGGTGTTTATGGATGATTTCTCCCTCTATGGAGATAGTTTTGATGCTTGCTTGGTCAATCTTGAGAAAGCATTGGTCAGATGTGTGGAGAAGGGTTTGGTGCTCAATTATGAGAAATGCCATTTCATGGTGGACAAGGGAATAGTTTTGGGACACTTAGTCTCAAAGGAGGGCATTCAGGTTGACAAAGCCAAGGTTGAGGTAATTTCTTCTCTACCCTTCCCTACTTGCTTGAAGGAGTTGAGGTCCTTTTTAGGACATGTGGGATTTTATCGAAGATTTATCAAGGGCTTCAGCCAAATTGCTGCTCCTTTATCTCATCTACTTCAAAAAGAAGCCGAGTTTGACTTTTCTAATTCTTGTAAGGAAGCCTTTGTTGAGTTGAAGTCAAGGCTTATTTCTCCTCCTATCTTGGTTGCACCTAATTGGGAGGTTCCTTTTGAGCTATCATGTGATGCTTCCAACGAAGCGTTGGGAGCTATGCTCGGCCAGAGGCATGATTCTTTGCCAAGGGTGATTGCTTATGCGTCTAAGACTTTGGATAGAGCCCAAAGGAATTATACAACCACTGAGAAGGAATTATTTGCCATTGTCTTCGGTCTAGATAAATTTCGGCAATACTTACTTCATTCCAAAGTAACTGTATTCACAGATCATGCAGCTGTTCGTTATTTACTGTCCAAGCCACAAACAAAGCCCAGGCTCTTGCGATGGGTGTTGCTGTTACAAGAATTTGAGTTGGAGATCAAAGACAGAACTGGAAAAGAGAACTTGGTAGCTGATCATTTGAGCCGTTTGCCAAAGGATGTGGAAGGTGTTGATGATTCTTCTCTTATTTGTGATATCTTCCCAGATGCCTTATTATGTGCCTTAAATGCAAAGAAAGATCCTTGGTATGCTCATCTTGTGAACTACCTTGTTGCCGAAGTCACTTCACCATCTCTGAACAAGCATCAAGTCCAAAAGTTGAAGAGGGATGCTAGCTACTATATTTGGGATGAGCCGCACTTGTGGAGGCTATGTAATGATCAAATAATCAGAAAGTGTGTGCAAGATGAGGAAGTTCCATCAATCCTAGAGTTTTGTCATTCACTAGCTTGTGGAGGACACTTTGGTGCTAAAAAGACTTCAAGGAAGATTCTGGAGGCCGGTTTCTATTGGCCTACTCTGTTTAAAGACGCATTTGAGTATTGCAAGTCTTGTGACAAATGCCAAAGGTTTGGAAGTATGGGGAAGAGACAAGAGATGCCTCAAGTGCCAATGCTATACTGTGACCCTTTTGATGTTTGGGGTATAGATTTTATGGGACCTTTTCCACCATCTAACGGCTACACATATATTCTGCTGGCAGTGGACTACCTATCTAGGTGGGTGGAAGCTGTGCCAACCAGAGCCAATGATGCGAGGGCTGTGTTGAAATTTTTGAAGTCTAATATCTTTTGCCGGTTTGGAGTTCCTAAGGCTTTGGTGAGTGATCAAGGGTCTCATTTCTGTAACAAGCTTATGTCTTCATTGCTCAGTCAATTTGGGGTGAATCACAAGGTTTCTACACCCTACCATCCCCAAACCAATGGAGAAGCTGAGGTGAGCAATAGGCAAATTAAAAACATCCTTGAGCGAATTGTGAAGCCAAGTAGGAAGGATTGGAGTTTGAGACTTGAAGAAGCTCTCTGGGCATATAGGACTTCATTCAAGACTCCTATTGGCATGTCTCCTTATCGGCTCATATATGGAAAGGCTTGTCATCTACCAGTTGAGCTGCAGCACAAGTCTTATTGGGCAGTTAAATCTTGTATTGAGGATATGGATGCTGCTGCTCAAGAAAGGCAGTTGACTCTGAGTGAGCTTGAGGAGCTGAGGAATGAAGCTTTTGAGAACTCAAGGATCCTGAAAGAGAAGACTAAGGCCATTCATGATAGTGGCATTCTGAGGAAGCAGTTTAAGGAGGGAGATCTTGTCTTGTGCTATCGCGTGAGATTCAAATTTTGTGGAGGAGGCAAGCTTAAAGACAAGTGGCAAGGACCTTATGAAGTGCTCAAGTCTCATGACTTTGGGATGGTTGAGATCAAGAATCTCAAGGATGGCCGTGTGTACAAGGTCAATGGCCACTTGCTCAAATTGTATAAGGAGAATTTCAAGCCTCCCTAAAGGTCGTTTCTTTCCTTTCCTCACTTATTCTTTTATTGCAAATTCTTAAGTGTGGGGGAAGATGTTAGAATTAGAAAAAAATTAGGATTATGTTTAAATTTAGGATTTTGTTTAGGTTTGTTAGGTTGTTTAAATATGAAAAATTTCATTAGTGCTGGGGGATGCCTATTTGTGTCAGGAAGTGTCATTGAGGAAATAGAGGATTTTGCATTCGGAAGTGTTTTTGCTTCCGGAAGCTCTCACTTAGACTTTGCTACTTAGGATCAGATTGTGTTCACTTTGCTTCCGCTAGGGGATGAAGTTCATTGTGCACAAGCGTCGATGCATCCGGAAGCAATTTTGCTTCCGGTAGCATGTTTGCTTCCGCTAGGGGTGAGATTAGAATCTGAACCTAGAGTGACTTCCTATAGCAGTTCTACTTCCGGTAGCATTTTTGCTTCCGGAAGCCTAGCAGCTTGAGTCTGAATTCAGTTAGGCTTCCTGAGCGTCAGTGAGTAAAAAAAAAAAAAAAAAAAAAAAAAAAAAATTTAGGTTGTGTTTAGTGTAGTCTTGTTAATAATACATGCATATGAGCCATTTGTTTGTTGGATCTGCCCTGCCTTTTATTTTGCTGCTTTGCCTTTCAAATACATCTTCCTACTTGATTTGATTGGTCCATTGAGGACAATGTATGCTTTAAGTGTGGGGGAGGTGTATTATGTGCTTAAAAGTGGTCTGATTCAAAGCTTTCACACTTGGTTTTTGGATTTATTTGGCATGATTTTTCTTGAAAATTTGATTTGATTATGGCTCTTGAAAGCAAATGGAGTTGTCCTCTAGTGTGTGAGTAGAATTTTTGGAATGACTACTTAGGGCATTGCTTGGGGCACTTTTAAGGTATAAAGAGGGTGTTAGTTTCTCATTTAACTTTTCTTGAGGAGGAAGTGACTGATTAGAGTAAGCTATAAATGTGAGAAGCCTCCAACCGAATTGAGTGGGCCAATAGTTACTTGACCTCCTAGAACTTGTCCTAGCTCTTGTTCAAAATCACAATGCATGGTATGATTGAAAATGAAAGGGGCGTTTCTTTCTAAACCCTCATGACCCAAACACTAAGCCAACCAAAAATATTATCCTTTGATTTAACCCCTTTGGGCCATTCACTATTCTTTTCTATCACCTTGACCGATGTTTGAATGAGTGACTATAGCATATGCTTGCATTTATATTAGCTTTGTATTGTTGTATCTGGTGTAAAGCATGCTACATTGTGAGAAATAAAAGAGGCCGAGAGCCCTTGAGTGAAAAAGAAGAAAAGAGAGGTGGCCAAAGGCCAAGAAAAAGCAAAAGAAAAGGAAAAAAAAAAAAAAAAATATAAGGCCGAAGGCCTAAGTAAAAAAAAAAAGAGAAAGAAAAGCACAAAGTGCTTATGTATGCCAAAGGCATTTGAGTTAAAAGAAAAATTGAGAGAAGCACAAAGTGCTTGAAAAAAGAGATGTAGCATGCTTAGTGGAATTGTATTCATTGTATTGCATGCATATGTGGTGGTAACTTGTTTATATCATTGGTCATTGACTATTTTCCATCATTCACCATTCATTATTAGCCTTCCATTTAAACCACAAAGTCCCCTAGATTTGGTTGTGCCATGCATAATAATGGGTGGAGAATTTAGAGCTATTACAAGCTTATGGTGATGGTCAAGTGCATTGAGCCAAAGAGTGATCACAAGTCCCTAGTTAGGCATTTTTCCTAACTTGAGTGAATGAGTTTAAACACTTTATCCGGTGAGGAAAAATCTCAATTGGCACTCCTTCTTAAGCCTAGTTGCTTGTTAAACTTGCATTCGCTTTGTATTCTTAGATTTGGCCTATGCGAAGTTCTAGGGAAAGGTTCAAGAAGATCTACTTGTATTCTATGATAATTCCAATTGCCTTCACTATGCTTAATGATTAAGTTAATCTTTTATATGACTTTGCCCGGAGTGCAAAGATTAAGTGTGGGGGATTTGATTGGACCAAATTTCATACCTTTAAGCATGTGCATTTGAGCTTAATTAGTGTGGTTTATTTGTTATATTTGATCATTATTGGTACATTTTTATGCGCATGCTTATGTATAAATATTTGAAGAATAACAGCCATATTACTTGCATTTTATGAAACCAAGGGTATTTTGGTCATTTTGACTATGTGATGTGTTCCTTATGTAGGGGGGTCCCAAGTGGGCCCCATACACCCTTGGTGGAGCTTCAGTGGAGATAACTTGGCAAGAAGGAAGGCTAGATGACAAGCACTCAGGTTCACATCCGGAAGCAAACGTGCTGGCGCTGGCGGACAAAGAGTTGCATCAGGGAGTGGATTCTCATCAAGTGGATTTACATCCGGAAGTGGATTTATATCCGGAAGCAAACGTGCTGGCGCTGGCGGACAAAGAGTTGCATCAGGGAGTGGATTCTCATCCAGTGGATTCTCATCCGGAAGTGAATGTGCTCGCGCTTGTAGTATGAAGTCCTGTATCCGGAAGCCAAAGTCCATCAGTCAGCGAGTGCAAGAGTCAGACTGCACAATGATCAGAAATGTCAACTACTTTTCAGAAGTCTTTGGTGCAGAGTTAATTTAAGGCAAAGTCAACCCTGCAGCTTGAAGTTACTTGGGGAGCATCTTTCCAAATGAGGCAAAATTGGCGCCAAGGTCAAATTCAAGTCTGGAGGGCTCATTAAGGGCAAAAAGGGAAGCACAATCACTTGAGGAAAAAGGAGGAATCTTTGAAAATGCATGGAGATGAGATCTAGTCCACATTCATCCTAACTTTTACCAAATACCAAAAATACCCTTTGGGCGATAATCCCAAAGCTACTCACCACTATAAAACCCCAAAACGTAACTAACTTACAGACACCTGAACTTCACTGACTTCACTTTCACTTTCTCTCTCTCCTCTAACGAACTCTCTCAACTCCATCTTCATCTTCTTCATCTCTTTCACCTCGCAACCTCCGCCATGCCCAGAATCTCACAACTACCTTCATCCGCCTTCATCTCCATGTCAGGCTAGATCGCCTATCCTTCTTCTCCAAGGAAATGTGCTTGTAGACTTAACCTATGGCTTCATATGCTTGTAATTTTCTCTTTTAGGTTTCAAGCTAGATGTAAATTTTTGCCTATGTATGACCTTGATTAGGCGTGTATAGGTTAGACATCTAGTTTTAGGTGTTCTACTTTATGTTAGCTTGAAAACCTCTCTTGATTGTTAAGGACATGAAAACCGAGGCTTAATTCTTGTAGTTTCATATATGTATGTGTGTGCGATTAGCTCCTCTTACATTTGTGGAATGAATTTGTTTCTTAAGTGCTATAGATTTGGTACTTAATGTTGCTTAGGTATGTTCTTGGCTTGAAAGAGCTTAAGCCTTAATTAAATTAGTTAAACTCTTGTAGACTTCTTTGATTAAAGAGATCTTGAGAATTTAACTAGTTTATATTAAGAAGAACAAGTATATGAAGTCCGATTAAACATAAGCACGGAGTACTTGGAGAAGGAGGTACATCTCATCCATACTTTCACTCATTTACTTTTGATTCTGTTAGTTGTAGTTTAGATTAGTTTTAATTAGTCTTACATACAAAACCTGCACACAACCTGTTTGATAATTTGCTTAACTTGTAATTAATTGACCTAAGCAAGAGATAAAACCGAACTGTGAATTGACCTAGGACTTGCTGCTAACTATTGTAGTTTAATTCTAGTTTTATTTGCTTTAGCTCTTTTTAGACGACGAAAAAGAGTTAAATCAGTTACCAACCTAATAATCAGACCAAAAGGAAAGATTGGTGTCATCACAAGAGAAGGAGAGTGAGGATAAATGTACCCCTTAGTTGGAATAAATCAGTAATATCATATGCAAATAACTAACTTCCTTAATTAATATACTCAAAATATGGAAAGTGATCTTATATTTAGAAATAGAGGGTATATTGTTCTAAAAATTTTGGAATTTTAAAATTAAATACAAACAAAATAAAAATCAATAATTCAATGAATTAAGATAAAAAGGAAAATATTTCTACTTGAATTATCTTTTTTTTTTAACTTAAAATAATTCGGTGTTCATGTAGTCCAATCATATTGTGTCAAGTGATTCAATAGGAATGTCGCCCTGAGATTAAAATATTTGAGTGTAATTATTCTTAAATTTTCAAAAATTATCATTTTTGTCCCAATTTAATTATAAAATAATAATTTAAAATTGTTAAGTTAGCATTTTCTATTAAATTAAATTAACGACGTTAACAAGAAAAAGACTAAGCCCGGGGGGGCGTAGCTTGATGGTTTGAAGAGGATCCCCAAGGTGTGGATTCCGCCATTTAGCTCAAAGGTGCCAAGTTCGAACCCCCGGGAAGTCAGTCACCCCGTTTACGGGAATCCCGGCTGGCGACTCCGGATTAGTCTGCACTCGAAGGGTGTGGGACACCGGGGGAAGCAATTCAAAAAAACAAGAAAAAGACTAAAAGTATATTTTCCAAACATAAAAAAAGGACTAACTCAATTCTAGTCTCCACTTGGTGAGCATACTGGGGAAAGGAATATACTAGGCAGCCTAACATAAAAAAAGGACTAACCCAATTATAGTCTCCACTTGGTGAGCATACCGGGAAAGGAATATACTAGGCAGTCTAACCTATGTTTTTTTTTTTTTCACAGTGGCTGATTTGAACCCGCTACCTCATACCCACTCTGCAAGCGAGCTTACCGTTGAGTTAAGTCGGTCCTTCCTACTTTCCAAACATAAAGGACTAAATTAAAACCTAATGCAAATATAAGCAATCAAAAGTATACTTTAACCATAAATAAATCATAAATGTGTAATAAATAAATCATAAATGTGTAATAGGGCATAGCCAGAAACCCTAATATTTCGCTCACACTATATATACATATAACACAACACACTCTCTTCTTCCCACATCTAGCTGCGGCCGCCGCTTCTTGTTTCCGACACCCAAGCGAACCATGGCAGATGGACTCTTCCTACGTGGCACAATGCGGGCCCACACGGACATCGTCACAGCAATCGCCACCCCCATCGACAACTCCGACATGATCGTCTCCTCCTCGCGCGACAAGTCCGTCGTCGTCTGGCACCTCACAAAGGACGACAAAACCTACGGCGTCCCCCGCCGCCGCCTCACCGGCCACGGCCACTTCGTCCAGGACGTCGTCCTCTCCTCCGACGGCCAGTTCGCCCTCTCCGGCTCCTGGGACGGCGAGCTCCGCCTCTGGGACCTCTCCTCCGGCGCCTCCGCCCGCCGCTTCACCGGCCACACCAAGGACGTCCTCTCCGTCGCCTTCTCCCTCGACAACCGCCAGATCATCTCCGCCTCACGCGACCGCTCCGTCAAGCTCTGGAACACCCTCGGCGAGTGCAAGTACACCATCCAAGACTCCGACGGTCACTCCGACTGGGTCAGCTGCGTCCGGTTCAGCCCCAACGCTGTCCAGCCGCTCATCGTGTCGGCCTCGTGGGACCGGACCGTGAAGGTGTGGAATTTGAGTAACTGTAAGCTGAGGAATACTTTGGTGGGGCATAGTGGGTATGTGAACACGGTGGCGGTGTCGCCGGACGGGTCGCTGTGTGCGAGTGGAGGGAAGGATGGGGTGATTTTGCTGTGGGATTTGGCGGAGGGGAAGAGGCTGTATTCGCTGGATGCTGGGTCCATTATTCATGGGCTGTGTTTTAGTCCGAATAGGTATTGGCTGTGTGCGGCGACGGAGCAGAGTATTAAGATTTGGGACCTGGAGAGTAAGAGCATTGTGGAGGATTTGAAGGTGGATTTGAAGACTGAGGCTGAGACTGCTGATGGTACTGCTACCAAGAAGAAGGTCAGTTCTTTGGATGAGAAAAAGCTTATTCTTTTTATTTTAACTATTTTGATTTGATTTGTTACTGAATTGTTGTCTTTATAGTAATCCCTCTGCAGCTAAATATAAGAGCTAGATGATGAGTATTTTTTGGAGGATCCTTCGAAAGCAAAATTAAACTATTTAAAGATAACATATTTTGTATATTATTAGATAATAAGTTAAGTTAGCTTGTAAGTCAAATAATGTAGTTAGTGAAACAATTTAGAAAAATCAATTTTTAATTATCTTATTTTGATCTATTGGTATTCTATAAAAAAGTCAACTCTGAACTAGCTCTTATATTTAGGAAAGCATACGAGTGTTGGGTTCATTTTTTCTAAATTGTACACTTTGGTCATTGTTCTTGGATGGATTATCTTGATTTTATGTTTTACATGCATTTTATATATTTTGACTTGTTACTGAATTGTTGTATCTTCCTCCAGTTCTAATTATAAGATCAATTCATTTTTTCTTTGGGAGATTTACTCCGCCGGGCTTGACAATGTAAAATCCCGTCGAATCTCATGAACATGCAATCCATGTAGCTCACTTCACTTACCTAGTGGGATTATGGGATAATGCATTGTTGTTGTTATTGGAGATGAAGGAAGCCTGATATACCGGTTTATTTTAACATGTGTTACATATAATTCGATTATACTATAGTTTATAATTAAGGCAAATTTTTTTTGAGAAAAGAAAGACAGACATTTCAAAAAATTAGATTTGCCTCCTTAATTCTTCTAATTCTAAAAAAGGGAAGCATCTATGTTAATTTATTTTTTAATATTCTTTTATATGTAATCTTTTAGCGTTTGTTCCCTGATATTTCAAATCCATTCTCATACCCAGTGGAAGTCCTTGCGATTTATGACAGGATCAATCTTGGCTATATAACATATATCACGTTCTCATTTGATTTACCATGAATCTTCCTTATGCTTGTTTACATTATCAATCAAGGCCATGCAACTTGTATCATGTTCTCAATTTATTTATTCTCTTTGCAATAATACCCATTTTTTCCCATTCCTTCTATTGATGCTATCTACTCCTTCCATGTCCAATCTTAAAGATGTATAATGTTTCCTTCACTCTGAGGTTTGGCCTGTTAGGGTGTTTACTTCCTAACATTTGGGGATTGTATTATGCTATGTCTAGTAATTTGTTGCTCTATAAAACGTCTGATTATATATTGGTATGCATATGTATATACACGAATTTCCCTTGTTTCATGAAACTCCTCAGGATCATATTTTCCAAGCTAATTCTGTTGCAGTGATATGTGATTTTAGGCCGTTTGTCTTATCTGTCCTGGATTGTTTTATGTAAAAACTATAGTTTATGTCAGGCTCCTGCAAATGTGGGATATGAATTTAGATATGGATCACTTAGGTTGATTGCTTTGGTTTGCCCCTAAATGAAGTACTATTTGCAATTAAGGTGTTGATATATTCTGTTTCAACTGTCTGTCAGGTTATTTACTGCACTTGCTTGAGCTGGAGTTCTGATGGAAGCACGTTGTTCAGTGGTTACACTGATGGTGTGATCAGAGTTTGGGGAATCGGACGTTATTAGCAAAATGCCTATTATAAATAATGAGGCGGCCAGAAAGTTTTTGTTTATTTATTTTCAGATTGTTTGTTTAAAATTTTGAGATGAGACTGGGTGCTTTTTGATTTAGATACAGTCCAAAATGTTTTAGGTTGCTTCTTTGTTGGTTCAATATGTATTTTAAAGATAATGGCTTTTAGACTGCGTTTTATTTACGATCAAATTTTCGCTTTGGTTAACATTGACAGGTTGTTTTTTGTTCTTTATCCCGATTCATATGTTCATCTGCTGAAATGATGAGAAAAAGCTGGATTTTGTATTCCTGTGTCACGCCAACAGACTTAAATAAGACCTTGTTTTAGGCTGCTTTTGTGCATCATGGGGTTTTGATGTAGAAGCTCCATGAGGCCGCCCTCAAAATTTCAGTAACTATTAAAATTTCAGTAACTATTTTTTTTAATTATCTTGACTAAAATAATACTACAACAAAGTGTGATCTCCCTAGGTAGGGTTGGTTACATTTATCACACGACACTAATGTTATGAAAGTCGGACTAAGCCGGACGGTCTAACCATTACCTAGTGATTGGTGGCTTGGCTTGGAGCTTCTGACCGCTTTCATTGTTTAGTTGTTTTCAATTGTTTAGAGCCGGCTGTTGAGTCGGGAATCGGCTACAAACCGGGAACCGGAGTGGTCAGATAGTTTGGAAAAATAAAGTGAAGGGGAGGCAGATGCCGAGATGGTTAGATGGATCCATGGCAATGGGAGAAGTTATTGACGTGTGTTATTCATCGTTACATTTGGATATTGATAAAAATTTACACAGAAAATGTTTCTAATTGATTTATTCTCAAGTGTGAGGGGTTATTTATACAAGTGACTTCACTAATTCTAACACTCTAGAACATTCATACCCTAACTCTCTCTAGAATATCTCTTGAACATAATAGTATAGTCTAGAAACTACTACCATTGTACATCATTTAACATATATTTGTATTTTTACCTTTGCCATGCCTTTGTCAACCATTTTTTTGCCAAGTTTTCTCACCAACTATTGGATGACATTTACCTTGTAACTTGTAACATTGGGCATATCAACTTTAATATAATTTCCCTCAACTAAAAATAAGCACGAGTGGGTAGAAAGTTTGAGTGAAAACAATTAAATACTATTAATCAATATAAAATAATGTTACTTGTACATACTAAAAGTTCTAGGCAAACATTTGTATATTATTTTTATTTAGAATAAGTAGATATCAATATAGACTTTGTATCGTTGGCAAAAAAAAAATATAGACTTTGTATCGGTCCAATTGGCGGTCTAACCGATCCAACCGGTTGAACCATGACCCAAAGCCTTCTCCGACTCGTCTTCCAGTCTAGCTTTTACAACATTGCACGACACAATGCGTGGATCCATGTTCATAAGATACATGCATGATAATGATTAAGATTTTTTTACAAGTACATGCATGATTTATTGACTGCTGTTAATTGGACGGGGAGATAATGTTTTTCTTACCCTTCCCCCTCCCCCTCCGCAATAGGCCTGAGAGATTCTTTAGGATCTTATGGTGGAACCACACAAGTATTTAGGACTCTATTATTGCATCAAGAGGGGCTTCGGAATTGGTCTCACGAATTACAAATTGTTATATATTTCTAATATTGTATAAATTGTTTTATTCGAGAAAACGGTTAAAAATTGTTGAAAATAATCAATATGCTTTGGACATATTTCTTCTCTTCTATGTGTGTGTGTAATATATCTCTATAATATAATCATGTTAGATGAATCATTTTCACATAATAAACTAACTTATAAATAATAGAAGAAAAACATTTTGAATTCTTAGTAATAAAATGTTTTCAATAATTTAATTTTAGTATTGTTCTTGTGATTATCTATTTATCACAATATGTATAAGCTATTAAGCTACTTTTACAACATCTCCTCCAAAAACAATTGTGTACCAAAATTTATATTCTCTCACTTAGTCAAATAGTTTCTATATTAAGGGCCAATTATTATATTGGGTGAGAATGCAAATTACACCTTCGGTGAATCATGTAATGTAGATCATGCGCCATAATAAAACATTGGGGCATCAATACCTATCATAAATTTAAAATAGTGTGAAATTGTTTTTGCCGTCAAAATGGATTAATGGCAATTTAGTTGAGTTGCTAGTCCCACAAAATTTTTCTATAAAATGAGTTAACTAAAGTGAAAAAACAATTTTGCACCCTTTTAGATTATGGCGAATATTTATGCAGTCAAGATTGTATAATGGTGCCTGGTGTGCATTTAGAAATTTGGTATAGATATTTTTTGCACCTTCACCCTAATATTTTTTCTCTCCTCCATATTAAAAGTTAAAAGCCATAAGCTACTTATTTTAAGAGCATATTTAGTAGAGTACAATTTATGAAACAATGGTTTAGATCTCAACCCTAGGTTTTAAAAAGTTATTCTGACCTCTTGTTTGTGTTTGTCATGCAAAGGTGGGAAACTTAATAAACTAATGATCAGATATGTCACCAGAGAAATCGACAGAGGTGCTTATTTTTTTTTGAGTTTTTAATCCGGTATCCTGGGCCAGCCCCAATGTCACGGGGAACTCAACGGGCTCAGACTAATCCAGATCCGCACCGGGGCCTCCACTTAAGGGTAAAGTGCTGGCCAAGGGGCAGGCTGCATTCCCAGAGCTCGAACTCGAGACCTCTGGTTAAGCGGTGAAGTGAGGTAACCACTACACCAACCACGCTTGGTTCGACAGAGGTGCTTATTAACAACGAATCTATATTGTAGAAAAAAAAGGGACTTAGATTCACTATGTCAATACAACTTTCAAATCCCTCAATTTATTTTTTTAAAAAGAAAATTCAACTGTATGATTAAGAATGAATCATATACGAATTGTTTTAGATGAGCTATCCACCAACATGAAGTGCTGTGCTTTCATAAGCTAGAATATACACCATGTGACATTTTTGCGGCATTTAAGCAAATTCTTTAAACATTTTTACTTTTTATCTTTTAAGGGTTAATTTTCATTTTGATCAATAAACAATTTACAGAGTATAAAAACCAATGAGTAATAAATAGTATCGTTTTAGTTAATAAACAAAAAAATGTCACATTTTAACCAACACCGCATTTGTTACTCGTTAGCACCGTCACTTGACTGCATCCTTATATTAAAAAATACTAAAATGTCACTTAAGCCCAAGACACATGAGTATGTACCAAGAAAAAAAAAATCACTCATGCATAAGCCGCAGATAAAAAGACACTTCGTTCATGACTCAATGACATGGCAACAATGCACTATAATCATCATCTGATTGCATCATATTGCATTGATGCATTCCCTACCCATCATATTTTCTATACATTGAACTAAAACTGTTTTTCTATGTATCTAGGACATATATAAGAGTGTGTTTGGTTTGAAGAAAGAAAGTTAAGAATTAGAATTGGAAAGGGTAAGAGATGGAAAATAGGGGTAATGATGAAAGAGTAAAGTTTGTGGGCCCCACAATAAGTATGAGATAGAGAGAGAAAACTTGTAGGGCCCGGGATATATGTAAATGACCATATTACCCCTTAACTTATAAATTATTTGCAACCCACTTTCTTGGGTTTCTTGCCACCAAACAGACCATAACTCTTTGTGCATCAGAGTTCAAGAAATCACTCTATATAGGTACTTTTTTGGACAATTACACTATATGGATACTTTGATTGTCCACCGAATATGTATTTTTTAATATTTGCCAAAATGCATAGTATGGGCAGTAACTACAAAAACTAATGAACCTTCAGTACACCAGGCCGAAAACTGTCTACACAGGCCTTGGCTCAGCAAAACTGTTAGTAAACCAAACTCATCCTCATTCCTAATATGACAAAATCAAGTAGAACAATGCCCCATAATCTCCGGCCGTGACTTCCCAGTTCTTCTCATGTACATCCACTTGCAGATTTTTTCATGAAAAGAATGAGGAAGCCTTTGATGAATACAGGCGCTATGCACAAAAACCTACATAACAACCAGCCTACATGAGATCGGCCATTTTCTCATCCATGGCTAGCTGCTCTACCCCGCCTCCTTCCTTTCTTTTTCAGCAAGGAAGCAAGAGTAACGTCAAGAGACTCATCATCTTCCACACTAATGCCTTTGGTTTCTGTCAAACCATTTGAAACCACAGCCTGCTCATCAACTGGCTCATCCATTGCCTTGCACTTGATTTTCTTCTTTTTCAGGAAGGAAGCAAGGGTGGCGTCCGTAGACACATCCTCTACAAGATTGATGTTTTTGGGATCTGTCACATCGTCCAAAAATGTAGTCTTCTCATCTACTGGCCCTGACATTGCCTTCCCATTATCATCAGCTTCAATGGTTGGCATGTTCTCCAAATTGCAAGAATGATTTTCTAAAATCTGCACAGAAGATAGGCTTCCAAGTTTTGGCATTTTATTGTTAACCAGGTGGTCCTCTGCTGTTTGAACACTTCTAACCATTCTGTCGTGATTCCCTTTCTTTTTTCTTCCCTTATTTGAAATAGCGTTCCTGGGAACCTTACTGCATACAGCTGCACCATTAGAAGCACTTGTAGATAGCGCAGAGTCCATAGAAGATATTTTGTCATAATGGCCACCTGTTGTCCCGGCTTCTGGGTTCTCACAAGGTGCACTACAAGTATGGTTTTCTCCATATAATTCATTAAAACCTTTCCGCATTTGATTTGACTCACATAGTTCATCATTATTGTTATGTCCACCAAAATCCCCTTGGCTGTTCCTTGTTGTCACATCCAAGTCCAGTGGCGAATGATCATGCAGAGCATCCACAGAGCTGTCCTCCAGTGGTTCAGTAATCTTTGGCTTGTGGACACCATGCCCACCACAAGGCTTAACCTTGTCAGCCCTAACCTTCTTTAGACAACTTTGAGCCTTCTTTGTACGTTTCTGGGGCCTTTTGTTTTTAGAAGTATTGCTGCATTCAATTATTCAATTAATGAAACCATAAATCACAGACATGCCTATAGCAATAATTTATCCATAACAGTATGAAGGGTATTAAAAAGGTGCAACGTCTTTAACATACCAAGACAGCAACTCTAAGAAAGCTGCTGCCTTGTCAATGCCAAAAAACATACCTTGACCGACTCTTCCGCTTCTGAGGAAGGTTCACAGCATCTGGATCGGAGGGTGGATCTAACATTGCCAGCGGAAGAAAGTCATTTAGGGAAAGGCAAGGTCGTTCAGACTCTCGATCAACAAAATTACAGATTATAGCAGATTTTTGCATCTTTCTTGCTGCTTGAAGCATAGGAACTTGGTCAGGAAATAGAACCCGCCATCTCCTGATCAAAGCCAAAATTATAAGAATGTAAACAAAAAACTTTAATGATAAAAAAATATACTACTTCCGTCCCACAATATAAGCTAATGTTTACCAAATTGATCTATTCCAGAAAACTGTTAAAAGCTGTTGAAGCAATCAAGATGTTTGGAACATATTTTTTTCCCATCTCCCTATTTATGAATAGGATAAGTAGGATGGTAATTGGATGAGAAAAAATGAAAGAGAGTTTATGGGGAAGATGAGAGAGTTTGTTGTCAACAAAGGATAAAAGTGGAAAAAATACAACAAATGCTCAGACCAATCCCTACATTAGCTTATATTATGGGACAGATTATCTCCCACTAGATTAGCTTATATTGTGGGACGGAGAAGGGAGTAATATCATCCAATAAATCCAATCAGAAGTCATACTTTCTGCATTGACTGTCAGTTCGTGGAGGCACATCTGCAGCAACCTTTGACCAGCAGAATCCGTGTTTGGTAATTGCATCTTTCAATCTTGAATCTTCTTCCTCAGTCCATTCACCCCATTTCAGAGAGGGATCCAAACTATTGACATATCTGAACGCTCCAAAACTTTAGCAATGATATTAAGTTATCAAAATATACAAAACATTTTAACATTCATTACCTGTCTCTACACTGAGATTGGGTCCGGCCAGGAACAAACTTCGCTATCTGATTCCATTTCCGTCCAAAGAGATGAACAGCAACAGTTAAGCGCTCATCTTCTTCCACTGTAAAGCTCCCTTTCCTGACAGGACAGAGGGACTTCTTCCATCTGAATACAAATTAGAACAAATTGCATTGTTAGACTATCAGAGAAGAAAAAGAAAGAATTCCTAATGTTTTCCGTGTAACATCAAAACATAGATAAACTTTATCTGCATCATTTGCTCATAGAAAGTATACATTGTAAAAATTAAATTTATAATAAGTAAAAGCAGCAGCAATTGTCTCAAAAAAATATGAAGAGGAGAGAAGATGCATAAAACAATCACAAAATATTTATCTGAACAACAACAAAGCCTTATCTCACCACATGAGGTTGACTACATGGATCTACAACATCATTATACTCTATTGGTAACCAACTCTTTGGGTATATTATTCACCAATAGGTCACGTTCTATAAGTCCCCCGAGAATTCGTCTTGATCTAATCAAATAAAATGCACAGACTTGTGCAACAAATTCACAACTTCAAGGTTCTTGTGTAAAGACTAAAACGAGTATCATTTTATAAGGATACACATACTTTTCACAACCTAGCAAATAATATATGAAAATTAAGAAAATATTATGGGATCCAGCAAACTACTATATCATAGTGTTCCTATTGTTCAAGGAAAGGAATCAAGAGGTGAAATCTATCAATTTCATCAACATACAAATTATCAATGCTATTTCTTTCAATAAAGTAGGACAGTCAACATTTATGGCATTATGCGTTGGATATCAATGCATGGAAAACAATCATCCAAGTGACATCCTAATATGGAAGAAAATTCAGTTCAGCTCCTGTTGAAATGAGAGCCAAGAAAATATCGAAAGATATTGAATGTAAATTTATGTCTTTGGGAGTAGCCAACATTTCCCAGACAGAAGGTGCTGTGAATTCTTCCAAAAACTAGCAGCATGAGTAGATGAAAACTAAGCAAAAAATAAAACGTAAATTGCTGACTTAGAATAGCGTATTTTTTTTATTTATTATTCCCTCCGGTCCTAAATATAAGACCTATTTGACTTTTTTGGAAAGTCTTAAAAAAGCAAAATAACCTATTAGAGCATATGTCAAGTCATAAAATAACCCATAACATAGCTGACCAACCTATTAGAGCATTGAGCTCCAGTCCTTCGTTCTAATACAGAAGCTACAGACTGCCAATTGCTCACACCAAAATTCTCAACAGCATGGCGAAGTTGAGCATCTTCTTCTTCTGTCCATTCACTATTAAGCATGGAAGGATTTAGACTCCTTTGATATCGTGCCAAGCACTGAAATGGGGTCCTATCTGTGCTGAGCGACGAAGCAATTTTAAGCCAATTCCTATTGCCAATCTCTTGGACTATGTTCGACAGCAACTTGTCCTCCTCACAGGTCCATGGGCTATGATTAATCAAGGGATCTTCACAATTTGACCACCTGTCCGAATCAACCATAAAAAACATATTGAAAATCATGTAAGGGGAACTTGCAGTCTATGCATAATAGGGGCATCATTCGAAAGTCTAAATTATATTCAAGAAATGAGTGTTACAGACATCTGTGATGACAACCATCACAGACATTAAATGTCACCAAGTTTAAAAAATTCATGTTATGTGCAGTCCCACCTGCATCATCTATGTTGATCTTGCACTCTAATTGAAACCCAAAAGTGACAAACTGTCTGTGATGGTATCATCATCATCTTCATAGATGCCTGCAATGCTCGAGGAAAAATTTCTTCACAAAAAGGACATAAACATGATAGTAAAAAAACTGCATACAATGATCAAGGGAAAGATAGAAAACAGTAACAAAGAAAATAACGGACAAGCATGAGTAGCAAGCATATGGCACAATTCAAATGTTGTAGAATGAATTAAACAAAAAATGCAAATAAACTAAACTTGACAATTTGAGAAAAATAAAAAATGCAGATAAAATAGGGCTAACCAATGCTTTTTCTCTGACGATCAATACTCCCTCCCTCCATTCCTAATTATAAGACTCAGTTGACTTCATGGAAAATCCTAATTATAAGACTCCCTTTTTTATAGATGGGGATTTTAATATGGAAATTAATGTTGTATCGTGAAACTGACGGGGTCGGTTATGATTCATTGTAACTGCTGGATTACCGTTGGCTCATATCTGAAATGTGCATTACAGAAGGAGTGGTTTAGGTAGGATATGTTGTTGTCGCAATGTGCACCTTTTTTATGGGCTTCGCTGTAGTGGATTAGGGCCTAGTATATTTTCTGGACCTACAATAGCACTGCCATTCTGGATGGACAAAATTTCCAAAACATGCATGGCACATTAATTTCCAAAACAAGGGACAACTACTTGGTTAATTGTGAGAGCCATATATGTTGTTGATGGAATGGGGTCTACAAATAAACTAGTATTACAATCGGTCAGTTCACTTATCTCAGAATCTCTGTCGTTCTTTGATCCAATATAACTTACTCTGTTAGCAATAGAATGAAAAGTAAATATTCACAGCACCCAGCAAAGATTCACTATTGAAAGGAGAAAACGGGAACCCATTTATATTTGATGCTGATGCTGCAAATTATTTCTCTTGAAGAAGCTCTACCTTATAATGAACACATCAGTCCAGATATATTTATCAATTTAATAAACCTGAGAACACTGATTCACAGTCCAATTATTCAATCATGATCAGACCATGTTATCGAGAAAAAACATTTTATACAAATTCAGAACTTTATTGTTAAACAAAGCACTGAAGCTCAGTGGGTAATGTGCAAACACATTTTTTAAGGGGTTCTGGGTTCACTGCAGCATGCAACCAATTTTTCTACAGCAGATGGAATTTACCTGCTCAGCCAGATCACTTCATGAATTAAGTTCAGTTCCATTCTTCCATGAGAAACCAAGTGGAGAACCCAGGATTTGACTTACATAGGATAATTCTTCTAAAGTCTGGTTTGAAAGGTCATTCAGACTGATTACAGTCCGGCACATTAGGTTTCTAGTTGAACAGGGAAACTGAGTGGTCAGCCCAGGGTTTGATTACATGGACCAATGCTTCTAAAGGCTTGTTTGAGAGGTCAGTCAGACTGATTACATTCCAGCAAGCCAGATTTCTATTTGAACAGGTCATCGACCCAAGTTCTCGTAATATTAATAACTAAGATTCTTATTTTGCCTATAAATGAGAGAAAAAAGATATTGGTCTATTTCACTTGTTTTTTCTAGGGAAAAGATTCCTTTCATCTTTTGACAAACATTCTACTATAGTGCAAACAATGAAAGTCTCAACCATAACAGGACCTATAAAAACATACTGTGAATAAGTTTCGTGCACATTTTCCTAGTACAGACTGGGGCAATAAAATTCTTCTCAAAAGCAGGTGCGCAATCAGAACAATACAATCACAAGTGTTTTTTTTTACTTCTTGCAGATATATGCTCAAACTCTTGGATCACTTAAGATATATAGGAAAAGCAGCAAATTTAATAGTCAACAATAAAAAGAACAGAACTATGTTTTTATCACTATAAATCCATCACAAGAATATAAGCATTTAAGTTTCCAGGAAAAATAATTGAAATGTACAAACTAATAAACTTTTTTACCTTGCTTCACATTCTGCACCAGTCCGACCAACAACATACTTGGAAGCCAGCTGATCCCAATTGAATTCAATCGCAAACTTTCTGATGTTCTCAGGCGTAACCTCAAGAGCTTTAATAGATGCAAGTATGGCATCAAAGTTATTTGCATATCCATGTGACCACTCTGAACTGTCAAGGAGGTAAGATAATCATAATTGAGGAAAATGAGAAGGATCAAGTGATGCACTTTCTAATGTATGCATCCATGTTTCTTGTGCAGATACTCAGATAAGGTAGATTCTACATTGCTAATATGAACAGGGCTAAACAAAATATTACTTCATAAAATAGAAAATTCTACTATTTAAACAAACGATCAAATTACATTTATGCTTTTTTAAGCAAATACATATTAATGTAACTTCGACAGCCTATTCATCTATTACTTTCTAATAAGAGAATATATATTTTTTTTTGGTGATGAGAGAATATATTATTTTTGATAAAACTGTAAGAAGACATGTAAAGAAAAGCTTAGAAGGCCTCAGATTGTCCCATTATTTCATATCACAGGTACATGTTTATGTTTCATGATTTCTACCTCAGGATATTTATTTTTAAAATAATTTGAGCAGTAAAATTGAGAGATAAGCCAATCGTACAATGTTTAAGAGGTGAAGATTGTGATTAAAACACATATTTCTGAAAATGAACATAATTTCCAAAGCCATAAATCCTTCAATGCAACAGACATGAGACAAAAGAAAAATCAATACCTGTCTTGATTTATTGCTATTTGAAGCACCATTTCTTGAAATTGTTGCTTTATTCCCTTTGCAAGATTCTCCCTCTCCACACTAGACCATTTTTTCCGATCCAAAGAAAATGGAGATCGTTCCAGCACCATCCTATAATTAGCAACACGAGCATTCTCAGCAGGGCCATAACACATTGCAGATACCTTTCTATCATTCACCTGTAAAAAAAACTTAAGAATTAAGAATTGCCTCTGTTTATAAAAGGAAAGCTTAAGGAAAAATCAATCACAAAGAAATCATCTAATAAATAGATTACAGGAAGAGTAATAAACATCCTTCCTGTGTGCTGTATAATGCTTTTACTAACCAAAATACGTTCAGAATGTGTTCTTCCCATTTATGTGGCCATTATCACCAACCACTAGATCTTATATCAGTCTTTTTGTACTTATACAAAAAAAAATACAATAATGGAAACAAGAGACAAACAGATCCAAAACAGGAACCTATAAGAGTTACAGCAATTTCATTACGCCATAAATAAAATCAGTAAACCCAAAAGTAGTCATTCAGCCATGTAATACACACCAAATAATTTGTTAACATAAACTACAACACAGATTTCAGAGTTCAGCAACAAAATTAAAAAAGTACCATCAGAGATGATATTCTTCTACCCACCTTCAAATTATTTGAAGTAGGAGATTTTCTTGTGGATATTAATAGGACACGGGGATCCTTTTTCAGAGATATAGCTTGCCCTGTTCTTCGTATGCATGAAAACTGAATACCTTTAAGAAGTTTAACTCTTTCCGCTAGCTGTCTGTTTTCTTGAATTTTCGCTTCCATCTGAATCAACTTACTTCGGAGTACCTTCTGGAAAGACCTATTCTTTTTTATGGCATCAAACAAAACCCGAGCAGAGAAAGGAAAATTTGATCGTTTGTCTGGTAACTTAGATGGCTCGCAAGCTTCAGGTCTACACCTCTCGTCGATATTAAAATGGTGCCCCTCAACATCACTAGCCAATAAACTTGTGGTTTTGAAAGCATCTTCCTGAGAAGCAAGGCAGGATTCACTGGGGTCTAATCCATCATATGTCACCCTATTCTCAAATTCCACCTCAGAGCCTGGACCTGAGGTATGAGCTCCGTCAGCCATTTTATCCACATTATCTTCATCAAACCCTGATATTATCCAAACCCATAAGTTATTCTAAGGGTTCATGAAAGATAGATGAATATAAATAGGAGTGAAAGTCAGCCAATTCAGTAAAGAAAACATGACTGGAGCAGCATAACCATAATGGGTAAAGTAAAAGTGACTTGATGTCATCTAAAACCTTCAACGCAACAATCAAATAACCCAAACAATACAAAAAGGAGAAGAGCTCAAGATTTTCTCCCTGCCAGAACCCATTCGGCGTCATTGGAAAAATAAACTCCCAACACACACACACAATAATCCAAAACAAAACTTAATAATGCTAAACTCCAATCATCAACTATATTTAAAGAAAATGGCATGGAACCACATACTGCTAAATTTTGAAATATGAATTAATTGTACTACCTCCGTTCCTTCCTAAATATAAGATCACTTTTCTAATTTGACTAAATTAAGGATGCTGGTTAAGATAGTTATCAGCACATGACATTACTAATCTACCCTAACCATACACCTTCATTCTCACTTTCCCTCTCTTTCTTATTTATCATATATAAACATTATTAGGCTTTATTTGGAAAAAATGAGAAAAATTAGAAAGTTGCCTGTATTTATAAACAAATTAAAATTTGAAAGTGATCTTATACTTAGGAACAGAGAGAGTATATACATATAAACGTTAAGTTTATACCAATGCGATGACAAACAACACACCAATATACGCCACTAACTAATTCAGTTCTCACACTTTCGATGTGGGACTATTTTATGCTTTTCTCTACTACCAAACTAACTTCAACAACAAGTAGCCAGTCACAAAACAATAAGAAAAAAAGCAAAGCACACACAAAATGGTACCTTTATCATAAGAAGCAAAGCGTTTAGTAATAGCACGAAGAAGCTCCATATCATCTTCATCATCATCACACAAAGAAACGGAAGGAAGAGAACTCAACGGCTTGAGAGAAGAAATGGAGTAAAGCTGCTGGACTCTTTGGAGATACATGAGGTCACTCTGATCATCATCGGAGTCAGAGGGAGATACAATGGCATCGCCTGGGCCCAAAAGAGGATCCTTTGCGTTTAAAGCGACGTCGTTTTGGTTGTCATGGACGGTGGAAGTGAGTTTGAGGTCGCCGGGATTTGTTCCGGCGAGTTTGCAGGCTCGGCCTAGGGCTTCCATGTCCTCCCTGAAGCCGTCGTCGTCGTCGCTGGAGGAGAGGTCGTCGTCATCGTGGTACTCGTCGGCGCGAGGGGACATTGTAAGGGCTAGGAGTTTGGAATTAGGGTTTTTGAAGAGAAATTGAAGTGGGAGAAAGAAAAAGAGGGAAAGAGAGAGTTAACGACTTAAAGGAGAGTTGAGCACGAACTAACTGGTAAGTGGTAAGGGGTGTTATGTTGGTGAAGAGGCAGGCGCGAGAATGAGAAGAAGCTTCTTTGTATGGGTCAAGATTGGGCCTTTTAAACCGACTTCCTTTTGTGTAGTTTTGTAAAAAAATAAGGAAAAACGGGAACGAGAAAGAATATACTACCTCCAGTCCTAAATATAGGACCTAGATAACTTTTTTTTGGAGAAGTTAAGGTTGCAAAATAGTCTATTAAATCATGACATATTTGATATATTTTTAGATTATCCATTAGTTTATAAGTAAAATAAACTTAGTTTAAAGAAAAAAATTAGTTAAATCAATTTATAATTAACTTATTTTGCTGTTTTTTAGGATTTTTCAAAAAAGTCAATTAGGTCTTATATTTAGGACCGGAGGGAGTATCATATATGAGAGGAGGAAGTTATCACTATCACTTTTTCTTCAATTCAATGGTACCAAAATGTGTTACACACGAACCTGGGGTGTGTGGTTGAGTGGCAAGGACTCATTCACCCTTAACCAATTGTCTAGGGTTCGATCCTTGGCGTTGGGTATGGAGAAACATTAAATCTCCCAGGCCAGCTGTCCCACCCATTGAGGTGCAAATCAGCGGGGGATTAGTCTCTCACTTATTGAGTGAGGGGATACTTTGATCATGGATAAAAAAAAGAAGGTGTCTGGTTAAAAACCATACCAAAAACTCATTAGGACAAAACCTAGGTTAAGGAAAAAGAGTGCAGCACGACAATTTATCCCCTTGATAACAATATCACTTTATCTCTTTGAATCTACGCATTCCAATACTATACATGTTGATACACAAATTATATGATATCAAAGAAAAGAATAGTATCTTTATTCAGAATGAATGAGTGGACAAATCACAATGATAGTACAAGAGATTAGTCGCCTAGACTTTGGTCGACTAGCGAAAGAGAGAAATAGAAAATACAAGATTCAGAAGATATTGGATATCCTTTCTACATGGATGGAACTTCTATATATAGGCTACAAATTTCCTTCCCGTTGGAGTAATTAATTCCCTTATTTATAGATATTTCCGTTTTGATTCTCATAAATGTGGGGGTTACAAGTGATTGATTGTCGATTACAAAATACTCCAAATATCTTTGATCAGCGAAATTATGACTTTGACGTCCCCCTGATGCGTTGGGCCTCATCAGACTTGTCTTCTTCTTGGGCTTGTTGGGCCTATCACATAAAGTTGAATAACGTCGTAACACTAAGTCCCCCACTTCTCGATGACGTTGCAAATGGTCATTGGGAAGTAGCGGTTGAACACTCAACAGTTGAGATTAATCTGTCGCTTCATTTGCTCACGTCTGACGGCCTGGATGCACTTCTTCTGGAATTGGCGCTATTTTTGCAAAACTGGCGCTCTTTCTTTTTATATCTGAAGTTCCTCTTTTTATTCTCGCGTTTCATCTTCCATCACCTTAGGTCATTCCTCTTTCAAGCGCTCCCCTTGTCTCTTTTCCAGGTATCTTCCTCTTCCATTTTTTACTGCAAAAATGTCTGGTTCTGATTCTAACCTTTCTCATGTGAGTTATCCAAGTGATGATTCTCCTAATCTGTCTGACTCTGGGTCAAGTGAAACTCCAAAAAACATTAGTAATCAAAATGTACCTATTGAAGGCACTAGCTCTAGATCGCCACCCCTTAGATCATTAGTTAGGGTGATTCCTGAGGAAGTAGTTATGGAAACAACAAAGAGGCCTTCTTTAAGGACTGATTTGAAACCTGTCAAACTCAAAACTATTGAACTCAAGAAACTTGAAGAGAAAAATTTGTATTTCCTCAACCCCTTGGTACCTTACAGGGTCCCAAACAAAGATGAAAGATTAGATTCTTATTCAAAGAACACTATTGCACTTAGCGTGGAAGCTTTTCGTTATGCTAGTTGTTTTCCCGTTCCTCTCATTATAGAACAACTTTGCACACACTTTGATTTATCTCCATCCCAATTAATGCCTCATGTTTAGAGGGTGGCTGTAATAGCTGAAATTTTAGGGCGATATTTAGGTTTTCTCCTTGATCTCCTAGATGTTTTAGCATCCTACTCTATTAGTGAGGTTAAGGGAAATTCTGGTGAAGTTAGAGTAGGTATCTATACCCTTGTTGGCAACCGCAAAGGGCTTGAGACTTGGACTTCTGATAAAGGTCCTAATGATCGCCAATGGGATGAAAGATTTTTTATCGTTCCAATCGCTAGCCTAGAAACTCCTGGTGTCAAATTCAGAAGGGAGTGGCGTCGTCTAAGTAAGATGACTAACTCTGTTTTTTATTTCAAATTCTTTTTTAATGCTCATTCTTACTCTAACTTGTTTCTAGGTGACAAGCAACTCAACTTTACCCACCTTATTGAAGACTCTTTTACTACCAAGATCAAAAAGATTCTCGCTCTTCCTAAGGACTCTAGAAGTGTTTTATCTATCCTGACTGGTAAGTTTAAGAATTATCCTTCACATTCAATATGTCTTATAAAGGTAATGACTATAATTACCACATCCTATGCAGAGAAAATGCCTCCCAAGTTGTCTACTGCTGAAAGAGCTCAATTCAAGGCTGAAGCCAAGAGTGCTGCTGCTGCTGAGATTAGGAGCAAGAAAAGACATTCCATGAATGCTGCTACTACCACTCCTGCTACCACTGCTGCTACTACCACTCTTGCTACCACCATTCCTCCTCCCCCTCAAACTGAAAATCCTATTCCAGCCAAAAGTGAAAGGCAAAGAAACGGCTGTTGTTGTAGCTGACCCCCTGCTACCAGAAGCAAAAGGGCTAGGGGATTGGGCCTTCCTGGAATCACCATTTAAGAACCATCTACTAACTCAGCTCCTCCATCGCCCAAGAAATTCAAAGCGACTTCTGACAAAGACTGGAGCTTGAAGAACACTTCTCAAGATTTGATTTCCCCCGAGGAACTGAATGGTATTGATCTTTCCCTTCCTGCTGAGGCTTCTGCATTCCACAGAAAACCTTGGGCGACCACTTTGGATATCCTGCAAAGGCTCCCCACACCCACTGACAGGGCGACATTTCAATCTTTGGAGGTGACAGAAAATATTGATAACACAATGAGAAACCTCTTTCTGGTAATCACTTATAACACATATTCCTTTATTTTGTAAATATCAAACTATTACTTATATATTTTTATTTCCTGTCTAGTCTCTTGAATTTATGTCCCTGCATAGAGAGCAAGTTAAGACCCTAGTCACCCAGGATCGCCTATCCCAGCTGGAAGCAGATAGAAATGAAAGGATAGCTATTTTGGAGAAGGAGCTGGAAGCTCTACAAGCTCTTGTTGATAAGGGGAAACAATCTTTGGCGAAAGAGAAATCAGCCTCGCTTCAAAAGACTGACTTAATTAACAACCTTCGCAGAGGCGTTGAAGAATGGAGGCAAAAAGTCACAGAGCTTAAAGATATTAACACCAACCTGGGTGGTGAAATCTCCAACAAAACACAAGAGATCACACAGCTATTAGTGGAGAACAAAGCCCTTAAGGACAGGAAAAAATACCTGGAGACGGCTATTGCAGAGGTTGAAATGAGAATCCAAATGGAACTAATGCTGAAGTACAAGAAGGGTAAGCATGTTAACTGGGATCCTGATTGTGTTATTAATGAATATTACGCCACATTCCCAGATCCTCCAGTTTCTTCTCCAAAGAATGAGCCTCGCAGTCCCCCAGTTCAGGAAAAAGATAACAATGATGATGCTCCTCCACTTGCTTGACCCAGTTTGCTTTGGATTGTACTTCGTACTTTTTATGCTTCTGTTGTTTCTGCATTTCCTGTTTGGATATTATGACAAACAATTCTAGTCATATTAGTTTTATTTTGCATTTGCAAATTTATAACTGTCATGAATCTTAGCATAACAAGTTATTTTACCCGCTTTTGAGTTAGGCGACTAGCATACTTAGACGCTTGGTTGCCAACTCTCTTTTGGGAGAAAAACATTACCCTCTTTTGGATAAATCGACTAGTTCAGATGCTTGGTCGACTATCCTGTTTTGAGTAAGCATGGTCGACTATATTTTTTGAATTGTGTCGACTTAAGCTATCTACGACCATTAGTCATTTAGCTTGGGTTTTAGACATCCGTTATCTGGGTTAACCTCCTTGCAACCTGCAACAATCACAAGCAAACTATTTTCGTTTTGACTATGGATCAGAACTTTGAGTACTGCCAATTACCGTCATGATACCATGATCCAGCTAGCACGCTTTTCATAATTTTCCAAAGTTCTCGACGATTTTGTCAATATCAAATGTTCAAACAATCTGCATTCAACATTAAATTTATGGTTAAAAATAATATTTCTTCAAATGTATGCAATTCCAACTTCTCAAAAGTTCTTTCCCGTTTTGGTCAACTAGCTTGTATGCTTCAGGTCCTGTAACTTCAACTACCTTATAAGGGCCTTCAAATGTTTGACTTAACTTACCATCTCTACTTTCCTCAGTATTCTGAAATACCTTCCTAAGTACCCAATCACCTACCTTAAACTGTCTTTCTCGAATATGTTTATTCCAAAACTTAGTTGCTCTATTTTGATAAGCGGTCATCCTAATTAATGCTTGTTCTCTTCTTTCTTCTAACAAATCTAAATTTAATTGCAATCCCTCATTATTAGTTTCTTCTCGTGACCATTTATACCGTAACGAAGGTATCCCTGCCTCAACTGGGATCATTGCCTCCGTCCCATACACCAATGAAAATGGTGTTTCACCAGTCGTCGTCCTTGACGTCGTTCTATAAGCCCATAAAACGGCTGGTAATTCTACGGCCCATCGGCCTTTAGCCTTATCTAACCTTTTCTTTAAAGAATTAATTATGATGTTATTACTTGACTCAGCTTGTCCATTAGACTGGGGATTTCTAGGCGTCGAAAACTTCAAATGAATATGCCATTTTTGACAAAACTTCCTAAAACTTTTCCCAATAAACTGTGACTCATTATCACATATTATATCTTTTGGTAAACCAAACCTACAAATTATATTTTTCCAAACAAAATTAATTACCTCTACTTCTCTAATCTGAGCGAATGCAACTGCTTCTATCCATTTAGTAAAATAATCGGTAACTACTAGCAAAAACACAACATTCCCAGGAGCTGCTGGTAACTTACCAACTATATCCATTCCCAGGAGCGAATGGTCATATTGGCGCAATAGTATGCAATTTTTCGGGTGGTAACCTGTTTACATTGGAATATTTCTGACAACTATCACATTTCTTTACTAATGTTATTGCGTCACTCTGCAATGTGGGCCAAAAATAGCCAGCTAGACGCACTTTCCTCATAAGGCTTCTACTACCGCTATGATCCCCACAATCTCCTTCATGAACTTCCCTAAGGACATAATTTGACTCTGAGGGGGATACACATTTTAATAAAGGACCTCCTGCATATGATCTTCTATATAACTCGTCCCCTAGTACAGTAATTCTAACTGCCCTGATAATTATTCTATGTGCTTCATTCCTATCACTTGGTAATTGTCCATCTTTTAAGTAAGCAACTAAGGGGGTTCTCCAATCCCAGGTTAAATTATTACTATTTATTAATTTGTCGGAGCTTTCTAATGCTGAGGTTGTCAAAAAATATAAGGGAATATGCTTATCTTGGTTTGTTTCTAAAGTTGATCCTAAATTTGCTAAAGTATCAGCTTGTTGGTTATCTTCTTGACTAATTTGTTTTATTTCGAAATTCTCGAATTTGTCTACTAGCCTTTCCACAATACCCAAATACTTTTTCATTCTATCATCCTTTGTCTGATAACTTTTCCCTACCTGTTTTGAAACTAATTGTGAATCACTACAAACTATTAAGGATGTTATTCCTAAACTTTGAGCTAATTTTAAACCAGCAATCAGAGCCTCATACTCTACCTCATTATTAGTTGCTTTAAATCCGCACTTTATAGCTTGTTCTATTTTGTCCCCATGTAAATTTTGTAACACGATTCCTACCCCCGTTCCTTTAGAATGGGTGGAACCATCGACATGCAACTCCCATGGAGCCTGTATTGTAACTTGTCGACTATCGCCTAATGTACTTTCATTTATTTCTTGCTGCAAGTTTGGGCTAAACTCAGCCACAAAATCGGCTAACGCTTGAGATTTAATTGTTGTCCTAGGTAAATAAGAGATATCAAATTCACTAAGCTCTATTGCCCATTTTACTAGTCGACCAGATAAATCTGGTTTATGCAAAACATTTCGTAAGGGATAATTAGTTACTACTACTATAGGATGACATTGAAAATATGGTCATAATTTCTTTGAAGCTGATACTAGAGCTAAAGCTAATTTTTCCATTAAAGAATACCTGGTCTCCGTGTCAAGCAATGTCTTACTTACATAGTAAACCAGATTTTGTTTCTTTCCAACCTCCTTTATCAATACTGCACTTACCGCACTTTCTGCCACAGCTAGGTACAGATGCAACACTTCTCCTGTTTCGGGTTTCATCAACAAAGGTGGACTACTCAAATAAAGTTTTAAATCCTGCAAAGCTCCTTCTGCTTTATCATTCCATTGAAAATCTTTGCATTTCCTCAAGGCATCAAAAAATGGCTGACATTTCTCAGATGACCTGGAAATAAAACGAGTCAAAGCGGCTAAACGCCCAGTTAGTTTCTGAACATCTTTAATACTTTGAGGAGAAGGAATTTCCATTACTGCTTTAATTTGTGCTGGATTAGCTTCAATCCCTCTTTTTGAAACAAGATATCCTAAAAATTTTCCTGACTTTACCCCAAAAGAACATTTTTCAGGATTCAATTTCATATTATATTCCCTTAATAAATCAAAAGCTTGCTTCAAATGACTAACATGATCTATTGCTTTCAAAGACTTAACTAGCATGTCGTCTATATAAACTTCCATAGTCTTTCCTAGATGTTGGTAAAACATTTTATTCACTAATCGTTGGTAAGTCGCTCCTGCATTTTTCAAACCAAATGGCATAACTTTATAGCAATAAGTTCCTCTCTCCGTTATGAAAGATGTTTTCTCCTGATCGTCATTATGCATTAAAATTTGATTATATCCAGAAAAAGCATCCATAAAACTTAATAATTCATGACCTGAAGTAGCATCGACCAATGTATCTATATGAGGCAATGGAAAAGAATCTTTTGGACATGCTTTGTTTAAATCTGTAAAATCAATACACACCCTATGTTTACCATTCTTCTTAGGTACTACTACCACATTAGCCAACCAATCTGGATACTGTACCTCCCTTACTAAACCAATTTTTAATAACTTGTTAACCTCATCATTTATAATGGTAAATCTCTCATGCGCAAATTTTCTCCTTTTTTGCCTTACTGGTTTAAAAGATGGATCTACATTCAATTGATGAACTATCACTTCTGAGCTAATTCCCTAATTTCTTTACTCAAATCTGCTTCAATGGATAAGGTCCTCTCAGGTTTTCCAGGAATTAAAGAAATTTTCTCTAATTCATCACCTAAGTCCCCCTTATCCTTTGGAGACAGATTCTGCAATTGCTATACTGATTTAAGACGTTTTGAAATTCCTTTTAAAGCAGTTTGGTAACATTCTCTTGCAATTCTTTGTTCACCTTTAATTTCCCTAACTCCCCAGGGAGTATGAAATTTAATAGACTGATGCAAAGTAGAAGGTACAGACCTCATTTGATGAATCCATGGTCGTCCTAACAACACATTATATGCTGAAGGGCAATCCATCACCTGAAATTTTATTAGTTGATTGACACCCACAGCTTGGGTGACCAAAGAAATTTCTCCTACTGTTCTATCTGGTGCTCCATTTCCAAATACCAATATGGTAGGTGCTTGCACAATTTGAGATTCTAAATTTAACTCTCTAACCGTTTGCAAATAAATTATATTAACAGAACTACCTGCATCTATTAGAACGCGTTTTACATTACAATTAGCTATCATCAAAGTTATTACCAAAGCATCGTCATGATAAGAGAACATCTGAATTTCACTACTCTTAAAAGTTATTTGTTCATTAACGTTATTATTAGTCGACAACGCGCCACCTAAAGGCCTAGTCAACGAATCATGATTAAACAAAGATCTAGCATGTCTTTTTGCTGCAGAATATGTACTTCCACTTACCTCTGACCCACCTATTATCATGTGAATGGTGCGAGCATTTTGTGGGGTAGTTGATGAATTGAATTGCTTCTGTTGTGCATCCCCTGCATGAGATGCATTTTTATTATTTTTAATGATATCTTTTAACATACCTTTCTTCATCAATTCCACCACTTCTTTTATTAGCTGAATGCAATCTTCTGTCCTGTGTCCATGATCATCATAAAAATGGCACCATTTATCCGGATTACGCTTCTCTGGTTCTCGCTTAAGCTTATTGGGCCACCTAACAGAATCGCCTAGCTTCTGCAATGTGTTAACCAATTCTGTCGGGCTTACTGAAAAATTATGCTCACTTAATTTGGGCACTGGTGGCTTCTTGGAATCGTCGCCATGTGATCCTCCTCGATTCCCTGTGGGATAAGGCTCAGATCTCCAATTCCTACCTCGTGGTTGTTGAGATCGCCTATCTACATGACCTCCTTGTTGCGCATTTTTCTGTCGCTCAGCCAATTCCAACCTGAACTTCGCATCATCTTCCTCCCATCTAATCTATGCCCAAGCATAAGCTTGAACTTCGACCCAAGTTTTAACTTAGTGCATGGTAAGCTCCTTATAAAGTTGTGAACCTGGAAGCAAACATCTACGAAAAGCTTGTACAGCTATAAACTCATCACAATTTGGAATACTTACCATTTCTTGAGTAAACCTGGTTAATATTTCCCTAGTAGTTTCATTTGGTCTTTGTAATATTCGGTATAAATCATCAGATGTTTTAACCAAATTACGACTACTAGCAAATTGCTGCACAAACATTTCAGTTAGTTGACTAAATGAATTGATACTACCTGGCATGAGGTTCGTCCACCAAGATAATGCTGGACCTATTAAGCTAATGCCAAAACCACGGCACATCGCAGCTTTTTCTGCAGGTATGACAGCAGCCATCATGATCTGTCTATATTGAGCCATATGCTCATCTGGATCTGTTTTTCCACTATACTTTGGCAGAACAGGAAACACAAAACGTTCAGGTAAATCAATTAAAGCAATTTGATCAACAAAAGGACTATCTGAATAATTCCCCAATCTAGCAGACTCAAATGGCTTTCTGATTCCTGGTATTTGCAGCTGATGACTCCCCAAATTTAGTGGTTTTTAGGAAATATTTTGTTGTATTTGGGGAGTCATGAATTAAATAATTAAGTTATTTTGATGTGAATTGGAAAGAAAGTAATTTGAGAGTATATGAGTGATTCTTTTGGAAAATATGAAATTTAATTGAAATAGGAAACTTAATATATTAAAAGAAATATTTTGATGAGAAGTTTCCTATTAATGAGATTATGTGATTGAGTTATTGTGATTATTTCCCATTTCCTTCTCTTCATGAATGCAGATTTAATAAAAAAGGAAATAAAGAGAAGGAGATGATTTGATTATGTGCAAGAAAAGGAAAGAAAAGAAACTTAACATGCAAGGAAAAGACAATATGGTGTTGGACTATTTTATTATAAATATACACATGCAATTGAGGAGAAGAGGAGGCTGGGTACAATATTTCCAATTCATAAAGCCAAGAGAGATTCACGTTGAAAAAGAAAAGGAGAGGACACGCCACCACTGTTGAAGTAATTAACACCAACTCACGAAGCAACACCAACTCACGAAGGAAGAAGTGAAGCAGCTGAAGCACATACACACACGCACGTGGTTTGAGTAGAGGAGGAGCATCTTCCATTTGGGTTCTATTTTCATCATATGTTCACGCAAGGGAATTAGTTTTGGAGAGGCGGGATCATTCATGTTCATCGTGTTCTTCAACTCTGAGTAACTATTTTGTGGGTTCTTATTTCTACTTTCATTCATGATTTTGGGAATTGAATTTGGTTGTATGATGATTTTGGAAACCATGTGTGGCTAGTTTTCTTTCACAATCTAGGGTACTATGAACTTGTTTGTAACTTAGTATTTTATTTCCCACTACTTAGTCATGGTTAATTTAATTTAGTTTATTTAATCTTGCTATTATTGATTAACTTGTTTAGTGCTTGATCACCATTAGACATGTTTAGGGAATTTAGAATTGGACTCGGAAGAGGGAATTTTAAATAGACCATGGGATTAAATAGTGTAGGATTGGATTTTAATCTGATTTGCGACTAGGATAGGAATATACCTAGAAGCCCTACATAGTCACATTAGAGCGGAACCGTTATAAATTGACCTAGTAAATTAGTGCAAGACATTGTGTAATTAAGCTAGGCAAGGATGTAAGTGGACCGGAAGACATTTATAGACACTAGTACTCTAGATTAGCTAGTTGAATTAATTCATAATTAATTTAGTGGGGAATAAAATCTAAGAAGCAGATAAGGGATTGGTGGCTCTAGGTTGTTCTTTTGACTCGTGAATTTCATCTGTGTGAATATTTGTTTTATTTTATTTTCTTAGCTATTAGGTAATTAAAATCAAATTTTCTTGCTTACTCAACTTGAATGAAAATAGGAGATCTAATGCCTAGTTATTAATTGTCAGAGTCTCTGTGGGATCGACCTTGAACTACCACTTTACTAAATTTACGATCCGTACACTTGCGGAGTTTTTATCAAAATTTTGGTAGCATCAAGTTTTTGGCGCCGTTGCCGGGGACTCAAGGCAATTAGTAATTAGAATTAGAAATTTTTTAGTAGTTTTAGCTTGAGTTTTTTTTTCTTTTGGAGAAAATAGAAAGATGGACTTTCCGGACTCTAATTATTATAAATGGTATCGATGTTATCACTGTGGAAATAATCATGTACCAGGAAATTGTCCATTTTTGCCTACCATAAATTGTATAGGAGATGATTTCATTAGGCAACAAACTTATTTTGATAATATTTCTAGGCCTATTTGGAATTTTGAGCAAGATGAGTGTTGGAACCCACATTTAGATTCTTATTCACATGCAATAGACCCACCCTTCATGTCTTATTCACATGTTCAAGAAAACATTGATTATGAGAACTCTTATTTAGAAGAAAGACTTGATAGATTAGAAAGATTAGCCGATACATGTTTGACAATGCTAGAGGAGAGTTTGAAAATGCAAGAGAATTATATCACTAAATTTGAATCTAGCATACAAAATATTGTAGTACAGGTGAGTCAAATGTGCAAAGACCTTGAAGAAGTGAAACAAAATTCCTCCTTAAATCATAGTTTCCCTTTGTTATCTAATGAGATTGAATATGAGGAAGTTGAGGATAGGGATGACCATGAAGTTAAAGAAGATTTAGAGGTTGTCTTAGAGCCTGAAACTGATTTAGGAGAAACTGATGGGTGTCTAATTGATCTTCAAAGTGTAAATTCAAATGCTTGTGATTCTGATATACATGTTGATGTGGGTGTTCCTATAACTACTTCGGATTATTCTCCTATTACTGTTGTGACTTTTACTGATGAGAGTCAAATTGATTTTATTGGATGCTCATTATTCTTAGAAAGACATACATCTAATTGCTTGTATGAGCATATTATAATTCCTTTGAAATCAGTGATTGCTTGTTTTTTGAAATTGTCTATGATTGAAAAGGCACAAGTCATTACTTTAATTGATCACTTATATTGTTTGAAAAGGAATGAAGATGAGTTGATTATGGTTTTTGATACTTGTGACTAAGATCTGTTTGGAAAGTCTGGCTGAAGACTTTAAACTTAGCGCTTCTTGGGAGGCAACCCAAGGTTTTGGTATTTGATGCTTTGTTTTTGAGTTTGTAGGATTTGTTTTTCCTTCTTTTGGCCCCAAAGGATGCTTCAACTTGATCATGATGGACTAGGAGCTAAGAGTGGAAATCGAGAAGAGGAAGGGGAGTATTCTTCTAACTTTTTCTTGATTTTATTTGACTAAGAATTGTTTTGGTGATGAGTCTTTATATTGGTTGATATGTGTGTGATGATTAGATTTGATGGTGTACCTCTTGAGTATTTTGCTTGGTTGATATGGAAGTTGAAATATTTGTCATCTTTACACTTGCTATGGATATTTTTGTAATTCCACTACTTGTGTTACATGTTCACATTGGGGACAATGTGACATTTAAGTGTGGGGGTATGAGGGTATCATTGTTCTCTAAAGATTGTCCTCAAGCTTTCATTTTGTTAAGTTTTCTTGAAAAAAAAATCTTTTTGCTAATTTTGGGATTGATTTGGATTTGAAACAATTGGGTTTGATTAGACTTTGATTTCATCTTCTTTGAATGTAAGTGAAAAGGCAAGCTCTTTGCTTTAGATAAATTACTCTAGTATGTCAAAAAGCCTTGTGAGGAATTTGAGCCTTAATTATATTCTTTTATGAGTTAGTACATCTATTGTAATTTCCCCTCTAGAACTTGTCTTGAATCTCTTTTGACGCTCAAATCTCTTGTATGCACAAAAATGATTAAGGCCTTCGTTTCATAGCTAGTTTAGCCAAAAAGCCATCCCTTTTACATTATTTTCATTGCTTAACCCCTTTGAGCCTGCTTCTCTTTTAAAAAGAAAGATTGCATATTTTAGCCTTTGAATCCTTTTGATGCACTTTTTCATCTCTTATCTATTTCTTCCATTTACGCTTTGAAAAATGTTATACTATATTCATATGGAAAAGGGTGAAGGAATTATAAAAGGAAAAGGGGAAATATAAGTGTTGAAGAAGGAGAAAAGAAAAAAAAGTAATAAAAAAAAAGTGAAGGTGAAAAAGAAAAAAATCACACAAAGTGTGAAAAAAAAGAGAAAAAGAAAAAGAAGAAGATGAAAATCAAAAGAATTGAAGAATTGTGGAGTTCAAAAGAGTCAACCCCTATGTGCTTATCAAGTTTGTGATTTCTTCATTCCTTAGTATAATTGAAATGGTTTAGCACTTTTCAAATATACTTCCATCTCATTTTCATTTCATTATCCTACCTTTTTCATTACAACCCTTAAAAGTCCTTTTGATTTGTGTATGCATTGAGATATAAGAGTGGATATCGAGATGATAAACAAGCCTATGGTAGCTGGAATACATATATGGAATTGAGTGAAACACAACCCCTATATACTTTGAGAGTAGAGTGTAAACACTTTGACCAGTGAGGGACATGCTTTTGTGATTTATCTCTGTCAAATTGATTGCCTTATTACTTGCATTTGGGGATGGTGAGAGAGATTTCTAAGAGGATTTAATTGTTGAGAGTTTGAATTGATTCCAACTTTGTGATGATAAAAACTTTCATTTTTGTGCTAATGTGTTAACAATTTGAAATCTTGAGGACAAGATTTAATGCAAGTGTGGGGGTGTGATGACTCCCCAAACTTAGTGGTTTTTAGGAAATATTTTGTTGTATTTGGGGAGTCATGAATTAAATAATTAAGTGATTTTGATGTGAATTGGAAAGAAAGTAATTTGAGAGTATATGAGTGATTCTTTTGGAAAATATGAAATTTAATTGAAATAGGAAACTTAATATATTAAAAGAAATATTTTGATGAGAAGTTTCCTATTAATGAGATTATGTGATTGAGTTATTGTGATTATTTCCTATTTCCTTCTCTTCATGAATGCAGATTTAATAAAAAAGGAAATAAAGAGAAGGAGATGATTTGATTATGTGCAAGAAAAGGAAAGAAAAGAAACTTAACATGCAAGGCAAAGACAATATGGTGTTGGACTATTTTATTATAAATATACACATGCAATTGAGGAGAAGAGGAGGGTGGGTACAATATTTCCAATTCATAAAGCCAAGAGAGATTCACGTTGAAAAAGAAAAGGAGAGGACACGCCACCACTGTTGAAGTAATTAACACCAACTCACGAAGCAACACCAACTCACGAAGGAAGAAGTGAAGCAGCTGAAGCACATACACACACGCACATGGTTTGAGTAGAGGAGGAGCATCTTCCATTTGGGTTCTATTTTCATCATATGTTCACGCAAGGGAATTAGTTTTGGAGAGGTGGGATCATTCATGTTCATCGTGTTCTTCAACTCTGAGTAACTATTTTGTGGGTTCTTATTTCTACTTTCATTCATGATTTTGGGAATTGAATTTGGTTGTATGATGATTTTGGAAACCATGTGTGGCTAGTTTTCTTTCACAATCTAGGGTACTATGAACTTGTTTGTAACTTAGTATTTTATTTCCCACTACTTAGTCATGGTTAATTTAATTTAGTTTATTTAATCTTGCTATTATTGATTAACTTGTTTAGTGCTTGATCACCATTAGACATGTTTAGGGAATTTAGAATTGGACTCGGAAGAGGGAATTTTAAATAGACCATGGGATTAAATAGTGTAGGATTGAATTTTAATCTGATTTGCGACTAGGATAGGAATATACCTAGAAGCCCTACATAGTCACATTAGAGCGGAACCGTTATAAATTGACCTAGTAAATTAGTGCAAGACATTGTGTAATTAAGCTAGGCAAGGATGTAAGTGGACCGGAAGGCATTTATAGACACTAGTACTCTAGATTAGCTAGTTGAATTAATTCATAATTAATTTAGTGGGGAATAAAATCTAAGAAGCAGATAAGGGATTGGTGGCTCTAGGTTGTTCTTTTGACTCGTGAATTTCATCTGTGTGAATATTTGTTTTATTTTATTTTCTTAGCTATTAGGTAATTAAAATCAAATTTTCTTGCTTACTCAACTTGAATGAAAATAGGAGATCTAATGCCTAGTTATTAATTGTCTGAGTCTCTGTGGGATCGACCTTGAACTACCACTTTACTAAATTTACGATCCGTACACTTGCGGAGTTTTTATCAAAATTTTGGTAGCATCAAGTTTTTGGCGCCGTTGCCGGGGACTCAAGGCAATTAGTAATCAGAATTAGAAATTTTTTAGTAGTTTTAGCTTGAGTTTTTTTTTCTTTTGGAGAAAATAGAAAGATGGACTTTCCGGACTCTAATTATTATAAATGGTATCGATGTTATCACTGTGGAAATAATCATGTACCAGGAAATTGTCCATTTTTGCCTACCATAAATTGTATAGGAGATGATTTCATTAGGCAACAAACTTATTTTGATAATATTTCTAGGCCTATTTGGAATTTTGAGCAAGATGAGTGTTGGAACGCACATTTAGATTCTTATTCACATGCAATAGACCCACTCTTCATGTCTTATTCACATGTTCAAGAAAACATTGATTATGAGAACTCTTATTTAGAAGAAAGACTTGATAGATTAGAAAGATTAGCCGATACATGTTTGACAATGCTAGAGGAGAGTTTGAAAATGCAAGAGAATTATATCACTAAATTTGAATCTAGCATACAAAATATTGTAGTACAGGTGAGTCAAATGTGCAAAGACCTTGAAGAAGTGAAACAAAATTCCTCCTTAAATCATAGTTCCCCTTTGTTATCTAATGAGATTGAATATGAGGAAGTTGAGGATAGGGATGACCATGAAGTTAAAGAAGATTTAGAGGTTGTCTTAGAGCCTGAAACTGATTTAGGAGAAACTGATGGGTGTCTAATTGATCTTCAAAGTGTAAATTCAAATGCTTGTGATTCTGATATACATGTTGATGTGGGTGTTCCTATAACTACTTCGGATTATTCTCCTATTACTGTTGTGACTTTTACTGATGAGAGTCAAATTGATTTTATTGGATGCTCATTATTCTTAGAAAGACATACATCTAATTGCTTGTATGAGCATATTATAATTCCTTTGAAATCAGTGATTGCTTGTTTTTTGAAATTGTCTATGATTGAAAAGGCACAAGTCATTACTTTGATTGATCACTTATATTGTTTGAAAAGGAATGAAGATGAGTTGATTATGGTTTTTGATACTTGTGACTAAGATCTGTTTGGAAAGTCTGGCTGAAGACTTTAAACTTAGCGCTTCTTGGGAGGCAACCCAAGGTTTTGGTATTTGATGCTTTGTTTTTGAGTTTGTAGGATTTGTTTTTCCTTCTTTTGGCCCCAAAGGATGCTTCAACTTGATCATGATGGACTAGGAGCTAAGAGTGGAAATCGAGAAGAGGAAGGGGAGTATTCTTCTAACTTTTTCTTGATTTTATTTGACTAAGAATTGTTTTGGTGATGAGTCTTTATATTGGTTGATATGTGTGTGATGATTAGATTTGATGGTGTACCTCTTGAGTATTTTGCTTGGCTGATATGGAAGTTGAAATATTTGTCATCTTTACACTTGCTATGGATATTTTTGTAATTCCACTACTTGTGTTACATGTTCACATTGGGGACAATGTGACATTTAAGTGTGGGGGTATGAGGGTATCATTGTTCTCTAAAGATTGTCCTCAAGCTTTCATTTTGTTAAGTTTTCTTGAAAAAAAAATCTTTTTGCTAATTTTGGGATTGATTTGGATTTGAAACAATTGGGTTTGATTAGACTTTGATTTCATCTTCTTTGAATGTAAGTGAAAAGGCAAGCTCTTTGCTTTAGATAAATTACTCTAGTATGTCAAAAAGCCTTGTGAGGAATTTGAGCCTTAATTATATTCTTTTATGAGTGAGTACATCTATTGTAATTTCCCCTCTAGAACTTGTCTTGAATCTCTTTTGACGCTCAAATCTCTTGTATGCACAAAAATGATTAAGGCCTTCGTTTCATAGCTAGTTTAGCCAAAAAGCCATCCCTTTTACATTATTTCCATTGCTTAACCCCTTTGAGCCTGCTTCTCTTTTAAAAAGAAAGATTGCATATTTTAGCCTTTGAATCCTTTTGATGCACTTTTTCATCTCTTATCTATTTCTTCCATTTACGCTTTGAAAAATGTTATACTATATTCATATGGAAAAGGGTGAAGGAATTATAAAAGGAAAAGGGGAAATATAAGTGTTGAAGAAGGAGAAAAGAAAAAAAAGTAATAAAAAAAAGTGAAGGTGAAAAAGAAAAAAATCACACAAAGTGTGAAAAAAAAAGAGAAAAAGAAAAAGAAGAAGATGAAAATCAAAAGAATTGAAGAATTGTGGAGTTCAAAAGAGTCAACCCCTATGTGCTTATCAAGTTTGTGATTTCTTCATTCCTTAGTATAATTGAAATGGTTTAGCACTTTTCAAATATACTTCCATCTCATTTTCATTTCATTATCCTACCTTTTTCATTACAACCCTTAAAAGTCCTTTTTGTGTATGCATTGAGATATAAGAGTGGATATCGAGATGATAAACAAGCCTATGGTAGCTGGAATACATAGATGGAATTGAGTGAAACACAACCCCTATATACTTTGAGAGTAGAGTGTAAACACTTTGACCAGTGAGGGACATGCTTTTGTGATTTATCTCTGTCAAATTGATTGCCTTATTACTTGCATTTGGGGATGGTGAGAGAGATTTCTAAGAGGATTTAATTGTTGAGAGTTTGAATTGATTCCAACTTTGTGATGATAAAAACTTTCATTTTTGTGCTAATGTGTTAACAATTTGAAATCTTGAGGACAAGATTTAATGCAAGTGTGGGGGTGTGATGACTCCCCAAACTTAGTGGTTTTTAGGAAATATTTTGTTGTATTTGGGGAGTCATGAATTAAATAATTAAGTGATTTTGATGTGAATTGGAAAGAAAGTAATTTGAGAGTATATGAGTGATTCTTTTGGAAAATATGAAATTTAATTGAAATAGGAAACTTAATATATTAAAAGAAATATTTTGATGAGAAGTTTCCTATTAATGAGATTATGTGATTGAGTTATTGTGATTATTTCCTATTTCCTTCTCTTCATGAATGCAGATTTAATAAAAAAGGAAATAAAGAGAAGGAGATGATTTGATTATGTGCAAGAAAAGGAAAGAAAAGAAACTTAACATGCAAGGCAAAGACAATATGGTGTTGGACTATTTTATTATAAATATACACATGCAATTGAGGAGAAGAGGAGGCTGGGTACAATATTTCCAATTCATAAAGCCAAGAGAGATTCACGTTGAAAAAGAAAAGGAGAGGACACGCCACCACTGTTGAAGTAATTAACACCAACTCACGAAGCAACACCAACTCACGAAGGAAGAAGTGAAGCAGCTGAAGCACATACACACACGCACGTGGTTTGAGTAGAGGAGGAGCATCTTCCATTTGGGTTCTATTTTCATCATATGTTCACGCAAGGGAATTAGTTTTGGAGAGGCGGGATCATTCATGTTCATCGTGTTCTTCAACTCTGAGTAACTATTTTGTGGGTTCTTATTTCTACTTTCATTCATGATTTTGGGAATTGAATTTGGTTGTATGATGATTTTGGAAACCATGTGTGGCTAGTTTTCTTTCACAATCTAGGGTACTATGAACTTGTTTGTAACTTAGTATTTTATTTCCCACTACTTAGTCATGGTTAATTTAATTTAGTTTATTTAATCTTGCTATTATTGATTAACTTGTTTAGTGCTTGATCACCATTAGACATGTTTAGGGAATTTAGAATTGGACTCGGAAGAGGGAATTTTAAATAGACCATGGGATTAAATAGTGTAGGATTGGATTTTAATCTGATTTGCGACTAGGATAGGAATATACCTAGAAGCCCTACATAGTCACATTAGAGCGGAACCGTTATAAATTGGCCTAGTAAATTAGTGCAAGACATTGTGTAATTAAGCTAGGCAAGGATGTAAGTGGACCGGAAGGCATTTATAGACACTAGTACTCTAGATTAGCTAGTTGAATTAATTCATAATTAATTTAGTGGGGAATAAAATCTAAGAAGCAGATAAGGGATTGGTGGTTCTAGGTTGTTCTTTTGACTCGTGAATTTCATCTGTGTGAATATTTGTTTTATTTTATTTTCTTAGCTATTAGGTAATTAAAATCAAATTTTCTTGTTTACTCAACTTGAATGAAAATAGGAGATCTAATGCCTAGTTATTAATTGTCTGAGTCTCTGTGGGATCGACCTTGAACTACCACTTTACTAAATTTACGATCCGTACATTTTTATCAAAATTTTGGTAGTATCAGCAGCACTGTGCGTTCCAAAGTTTGTACTTTCTTCTTTAAAAACTCCGTTTCAGTTACACGAGTGTCGTTTGTATAAGTTGATGCTTTTGTGGACTCTTTTTCTTCAGAACCTGCATCATGACTAGAATTATTATGTTCAGTATCTTTATCAGATTTTGTCTTACCTCCATTTTTAGAATCATGAGGAATATCTTCCTCACGCTCATCTTCATTTTCAGGATGCTTATCAGCGATGACACTTATTTTCTGGTGCAATTCCTGATTTTCTTTCTGCAATCGTTCCAGAGTTTCAGTTTGCATGGCAATAGCTTCATTTTGCTGTGTGACGAACTGCTCCTGCCGAGTCATCCTTTCAGATTGTTCAGTCAACTTTGCCAGAATTTGTGAGAGCTGATCACCATGAGTTGGTTGCTCCATCATAAGTGAATTGCCAAGAGAAAGACGGTAGCTTATATGAAAAGACTATGGTCCCCACGGTCGGCGCCAAATGTTGATACACAAATTATATGATATCAAAGAAAAGAATAGTATCTTTATTCAGAATGAATGAGTGGACAAATCACAATGATAGTACAAGAGATTAGTCGCCTAGACTTTGGTCGACTAGCGAAAGAGAGAAATAGAAAATACAAGATTCAAAAGATATTGGATATCCTTTCTACATGGATGGAACTTCTATATATAGGCTACAAATTCCCTTCCCGTTGGAGTAATTAATTCCCTTATTTATAGATATTTCCGTTTTGATTCTCATAAATGTGGAGGTTACAAGTGATTGATTGTCGGTTACAAAATACTCCAAATATCTTTGACCAGCGAAATTATGACTTTGACGTCCCCCTGATGCGTTGGGCCTCATGAGACTTGTCTTCTTCTTGGGCTTGATGGGCCTATCACATAAAGTTGAATAACGTCGTAACAATACACTACTTTCTCAACATCTTCTTTTTGGTGGTGGTTTGGTGAATATATCTGCAAGGTTGTTACATGAGCGAATTGATTGAACATCTATATCACCACTCTTTACAAGATCATGAGTGAAAAAGAATTTTGGAGAAATATGTTTTGTTCTATCTCCTTTAATATATCCTCCTTTCAGCTGAGTTATGCATGTTGTACTATCCTCATATAATATTTTCAAAACCTTTTGCTCAAGAATCAACCCACACATTGATTCAATAAGTTCAGTCATTGACCTTAACCACACACATTTTGACTTGCCTCGTGAACCGCAATTATTTCTGCATGATTTGATGATGTAGATGACAATGTTTGTTTTGTTGATAACTATGAAACAGTTGTGCCTCCACAAGTAAGCAATTATCTTGTTTGTGATTTACTATTATGTGGATCTGCTAAAAATACTACATATGCATAACCAACCAATTGTGATATAGATTTGTTAGAATAAAATAATTTCATATCGATTGTCCCTTAACTATGTCAAAATATATGTTTGATTCCATTCCACTGCCTTCTTGTACGACAATAAATAAATCTTGCCAATAAATTTATAGCAAAGGCAATATCAGGACGTGTTGAATTTGAATGATACATTATTATACAATAGCACTAAGATACAATACTTCTTGACCTAGAAGATTTTCTTTTTCTCCTTTAGGGTGAAAATGATCTTTTTCCTAACCAAGTGCTCTTATAACCATCACAGAAAATCCTCTCCCAAATTGCACTACTGTTGAGAAATTTCAAGTACAACGAGTCCAAGATAAAACTGGGACCTGGGGATAGCAGTTTTTTGAATATCCCTAAGGGCATTCAATACCATTGTGTCTACATTAGAGTTTACATTCTATACTCATTACAATGATAAGAAAACGCTTTCTCATCACTATAATGAGATATACACCCTTCAACTTTTGATAACAAGGACTAACATTCAAAATGTGTAAGTTGTTGATTTTAAAGTGATTATATCATTGATAATGATAGTTAAGAAATTTTTTTATTTCACATTTTACATAGATTAAAATAAAAAGTTATTCAATATATAGAAATCAAATCAAAGTAAATCGAACGGTCTAAATTCGATCTAATGGTGTATATATTGATGATGAGAACACTTTTCTCATCCAAATGATACTTAAAAGATACGTCTACAATAAGCCATACTAGGATGCAACAGTTCGTATTCCATTAATTTGTTCTCTTAGAGTTAACCGATTGAATTGAACTCTCTGTTCCTTCCCCTATTAATCTGTTTATTATTAATGCCTAGGCATCATAGAAAGATTGTAGTTGATTAAACTTTTAAAGAAGATATAACATCATTTATTCCAAGACTTAGAATCGATCATAGATAAACTCACGCGATTACAATTTCAGAAAGCTGCCACTAACACAAAGGAAACTAGCTAGGACTCAATCAACTTGCAGTTTTAGCTAGATTTTACTGCTTCTTTTTGGTGACGAGTTGCTTGAACCAATAAGCAGACATTTTTGGGTATCTCTTGAACGTTTTGAAATCAACATAAGTAATGCCAAATCTTGATGTGTACCCTAATCTCCACTCAAAGTTATCAAGCAAGGACCATGCAAAGTAACCAACCACATTGGCTCCATCATCAGCTGCCTTCTTTAGTTGTGTCAAATAACCTTTGTAGTAATTGATCCTTGTGGTGTCATGTAGCCCCTGGGTAAGTGTAACATTACCTGGATCGTCCATGCCTACAAATAATAAATTCACCTCAGATTAAGAGAACGTTTGGGATCGCATTTATTTATGTCAAACAACATATCATTCAAATAAGTTGTTAAACTGACTTCTTTTATGAAAGAGTCTATCTAAATGACACGTACCTACTCAAATTTCAAGTTACATAAAATCAATTTGGATGGTAGTCACTTTGTCCATATGAGTCCTAATTATTCTGTATGAAAGATGATAAAACTACAAACATTATCAGGTTTTTTACTGACCATTTTCAGATAAGATAATAGTAGGATTTCCATAACGCTCCTTGACATATATCAATGCTTTGTACATGCCCCATGGCACATTGTAAAGCCAATAAGAGTGTGCCTACAAATTTTTTCAGTTATTTATTAGAGTTACTGCATGATTTGTGAAATTATATATAAAAGCAAATATGTTACAGGAATCAATCTTACTCTTGGACCAACAGGGATTCCATTCTTTGCATCTGCAATATTTACATTAACAAAAACCAATATTAATAGATAAGATAGCCTGAGATTTAAAAACAAAAGTGAAAAAGAAGGTTTTATTACATGCGAATCCTGCATGCCAGTCCATTTGGTAGCCTGGTACTTTTGGTTCAGCTTGATGGTTTTCATATATGTAGTAAGTGGTGTATCGATTGATGCCCACAAAATCCATGGAGCCTTTCACTAACTTGACTTCTTCCGGAGTGAACTTGGGAAGCCTTTTCCCAACAATGTTTTGGATAGTCTTTGGATACTCACCATAAACAATAGGATGAAGGAACCTGCATCAATTTGAACAATTTGATGTTACTTAAACAATTATTATATTACTCCTACATACAATTGCCTCTTATACATGCAAATTCTTGAAGGCTTATATTGCTTTTACCATCCAAGATGAAAGTCTCTTGCTCTCTGAGCTGCATAATTATCTGCCTTCGATCTTGTAAGATTCTCATACCACACAAAATCCAAGAGAATTCCAATCCTTCCCTTTTGTTTTTCCTGTAACAAACCAGATTCATGATTTCATTAGGAAATTTACAAGCACCCTAAGTTTTGCTTTTGAAAATAGACTTTCCGGTTAGGATAAACCACTTAATATTCTGAGCTTGCTAGTTACTGGTGACTCTATCGGGGCGCAAACTAATCTATGAATTGATAATATTAGTTAGTGATACCTGGTATTTGGTTCTGTATCTATCAACTGCAGCTGCATGTGATAATATCAAATTATGCGCCACGATGTAAGGCTCGGTGCCAGAGTTACCAGCTGTACAATTTCCATAAGCTTTTGAGCACCTTCCAGGAGCATGAAATCCATTATCATAACCAAGAGCAGCTATGACTCTAGGCTCATTAAATGTCATCCAATTCTTCACTCTGTCTCCAAAAGTCTTGAAACAAAACTCTGCATAATCTGCAAAATCCTTCCTGCACAGCATAAATGGAAGGTTTGGTTATTATCATATTCATAGTATCTGAATAAGCAATTAAGTGTAAGCACAATAGTATGAATATGATAGTGTACTACTCACACAACTTGGCGGCCCAATAGTCCTAAGTATCTCTCTTCAAGAGCCAAAGGAAGGTCATAATGATACAAGTTTGCATAAGGAGTAATGCCTGATCATGTTTAATAAATGTCACCCAAGAAAAGTTAACATTAATATTCATATAATAATAATAATAATTCAGCATATTTATATATATAGTGTTGTATTATAAACTGTTTCCCATTTCAATTACCTCGTTTTAGCAAGTAATCAATCAGCCTAATGTAGTATGCGTCTCCTTTCCAATTTACTTGTCCAGTTCCATCAGCAAAAGTGGTGGATGGATTGAATCATCAGAAGGGTTCAAAGTAACTGGTTCTATGGGCCAAGTAAGGTTTAAACTTTAAGTGTGATGATGAAATGAAGAATTTACTTGGGAAAATTCTGGACCATGAAATTGAGAACCGGTAAGCATCAAAATTTAAGTTGCCCATGAGGTCTACATCATCCTGTGTAAGTAAAGATTGTTAATGCAGTTTACTCAAATTCGATCACAACTTTTCAAAGACACCAATTACTCTGATTCATTTGTTACTTGATACCACAAAAAGATTATTTGATCAAATCTCACATGATTAAAAAAAGTATATGGTGTGTGTCTGTGGGTGTAAAATAAGTCATATTAGGTCCTCCCTTATTTATTATCATGAATCAACTGATATCTAACGCTTTCTATAAATCATGTTATCTGGAATATGAGGAACTATCCGGTTCCATGAAACGAAGGTCCACTTGAAAGGTTGAGGCGTACCAATAATACTATTATCCATACAAAAGGATGAAACCCAATCACAGCTGGTTAAGGGATTAAGGTACCCACCAAAAATATTAAACCTCGTAAATTTATTTGATTCTTTGAAAAAAAAATTGTATATGATGCCTTTTAAACTGTATGCAATCATTTAGTCACAGTGTGGTGTATTGTTTTTTAGACCATCAATGTCAATTATTGTTGCACTCACCATGTAATCATCTCCCCTTTGATAATTTTTTATGTAAAAGTAACAAATCACGGCCATGGGAATCTATAAAAGGACATATGCTTCATTTTTTTTAATGTAATAAAGTCGAGAACAAGGATAAAAAGAAATATTGCTATATGGATCATTCAGTATCATTATGACTGTCTAGACTTTAGAGTCCAGGTTAAGTTTTGTTTTATACTCTCTCCGTTCCTAAATATAAGACTTTAGGGAGGAGAGTTTGTTCCTAAATATAAGATCACTTTCTAATTTAACTTAGATTTTCCCTAAATTACCCCTATACTCCCTTTCACTCAAAAAATAGTGGTTTGAAGGTGAGAGAATATTTTTAAAACTTGGGTGAAGGGTATTTTGAAACTTTCATGTAATCCTAACTCATTGGAATGTCTTCCTTAATCTCTCCAAATTTGCTAAAGTGATCTTATATTTAGGAACAGAGGGACTATTATAGAAGGACAATTCATCCGATTAATGTTTCCATATCATAATGTTGAAAAAACTTACTTTGTAGAGATGATACTGATCAACTGAAACCTCAGCGAAGCCATTACCAGCAATAATGCCTGTTTGTCAACAGCACAATAATTAATTAACTATAGAGATTGCAAAGTAAATTATAATTATATATGACACGTGCAATTCTATTTGAAATTATACCCATATGTTATGACTATATGTTTGTTTTTCTATGTTATGACTATATGTTACTCCCTCCTTTTTCATACGTCATTTCATTTAAATTTTGAAAGATGTCTTTGTTTACCAGTCATTTAAAGTTTTAAATTATTTTCAAATGCTGTTCCTTTCCATTATAGCTTAGCTTAAAATGTTATAATTCTAAAAAATATAATTACATACATATTACAAAAATAAAAAATTTCCCTTTTGGATACATCTAATAAAAATTATTTTTCAAAAAAGAAATTTATTTATTTAGAAATTTCGCTAATCTTAAAACTTAGCATCAGGTTTGGTTAGTCGAGGGAACATCTCAAAAAGTTTATTTTCTTAAAAGAAATACAGAAGTGATGTTTAAAATTTAATTAATTATCATACTGTGAATAAGTTTTTTGTAACCACGTGACATGATTAAGCTAATGACAAGAATTATGACAAAGACAAACCAATCCCTATCACCAAAGATAGTACATACAAACTACAAAAAGAGCAATAAGAGAGCGTGGTTAGAAACAAAAACTAGACTTTTCAAGACTTCAATTGAAAATACATGACCAATTAGAAAGGGGAGAAAAACAAGAAATCGCATGTAAAGATAACACACAAATTAATAATAAAATATGAGTGTGTGTGTAGCAATGACCCTATTTTGCCCTTCAAGTAATCATAACTGGGCACCCTAAACTAACACCGAGTACAATTTTACCCTTGAAGTAACGAAAGTAGTCCAATTTTACCCTCTAGCGAATGTAATATTGACACGTGTTGTCCATGTGTCGACATTACATTCCACGTGTCAACATTACATTCGCCAGAGGGTAAAATTGGACCATTTTGGTTACTTTAAGGGTAAAATTGTACCCATTGTTAGTTTAGGGTGCTCAATGGTCAAAGGTGGGTACTTGAATGGCAAAATTGAGTCATAGTTAAGATGCAATTTTTATTTAACACTATAAGAGAATGAACAAATTTACCATAACTGATTAACAAGTTAAAGTTAACAGTATTAGTTTTGAATACACAGAAGATAGCTATAGCTGTAATGAGTACCAGGCTGCCTAGGCAAAAGCATCCCAAATGCTAGGACCATGACCATCTTTGCTGGCCATACCCTCCACTTTGTAAGCTGACGTGGTCGTTCCAAATATGAGTCCTGGTTTGAAGCTCTTTCTACTTAGTCCTCCAAGTCAAGTGATGCATTTATTATTTATTATTATCAACTGAAAAGTGACAAGAGAGAAAAATCACTATTGAATGCTACGGCCCCTCTATGCTTCATTTTGATTGACCATATAATCAACTTCACAAAGAGTCTCATTCAGAATCTGGCGGATGAGAAAAAATACATTAAATGTATATTCCTCTTTTATGTTTAAATCAGGTTTGCAATTTGAATTATGGCAAGCATACGTTTAAGATAAGGAGTGATTAACTATGTCTATATTCCCAATATTATTTAAAAACCTACATGCATCATCATCCCTCATTCTCTCTGCTTCTCCTTTTCTCTCTCTGCTTGTCCTTATCTTCACAATTCCCAGTCCCATGCTTTCTTCTCCATTGACATGGCTTCTGATCCTCCTGAAAAGATTGAGGTCTCCTGGTCTGATGAGGAAGAATATTCTCTTTCTTCACAAGAAGATGAAGAAGAGGAGGAGGAGCAAATAGAAGAGGAGGGGGAGGAGGAGGAGGAGGAAGTAGAGGAGGAGGATGAGGAGGAAATCAACTTAATTTTTAACTGCAGAAAAAGCTCACTACATGATCAGATCACGTCGTAATCAAGAAAGAGATTATGAAATCGCACAAAATTTGGCCATCACAATTAGGAAAACGATCTAACTCTAGAAACAGATACTTGATCCCATTTATTTGACGTTATAACGCACAAATAGTTTTTTTATGAAAATAACGCACAAATCTATAATATCACATGTTATGGGAGGAAAAAATTGCAAATACAATAAGAAAACTTTGCAAAACGATTTTCAATTTTAATTATGAAGACAATCCACCCAATGTTTAAAAAAACAAAATGCATCTAGTTTTATGGCCAAAAAAAAAAACATCTAGTTTTTTTTTTTGCCAACAGTAAGATCTAGTTAATGATTGGAGTGAGGGACATAAGCACACTCATAAGCACACTTCCAAAAGGTCCCCCACACTTCAATCAAACTATACCTTCTTGAAGGTCCAAAGGACCAGCCTCATGAGGCTGCGGTTCGTTTTCCAGTTAAAATGCTTCTCTTTCACGTTTGGCATCAGCAACCGCCGCCATCTCAGCCCACAACAAGTTGATTTCCTCCTCCTCCTCCTCTTCTATTTGCTCCTCTTCTTCATCTTCTTGTGAAGAAAGAGAATATTCTTCTTCATTTGACTAGGAGAGCTCAATCTCTTCAGGAGAAGCCATGGCGATGGAGAAGAAAATGTGGGACTGGGAACTATGAAGATAAGGAGAAGCAGAGAGAGAAAATGAGAAGCAGAGAGAATGAGGGATAGTGATGCATGTAGGTTTTTAAATACTATTGGGAATATAGATATAGTTAAACACTCTTTACCTTAAACGTATGTCTGCCATGATTCAAACTGCAAACCTGATTTAAATAGAAAAGAGGAATATACATTTAATGTATTTTTTCTCATCCACCAGATTCTGAATGAAGCTCTTTGTGAAGTTGAGTACATGGTCACTCAAAATGAAGCATAGAGGGGCCGTAACATTCAATAGAGATCATTCTTCCTTATCACTTTTCAATTGATAATAATAAATAATAAATGTGTCTCGACCTTTACTCAGAACAAAAGCCAGCCTCTCCTCATCCACATCAAAACCTACACCACAATGGAAAATCTGTTTTCATTTACTCCCCTTCAATCTCTATGCATGTAATATCCTAACAATAAATTTATGGTATTTATTGCTGGGAGATATTTTGTCGGTGACATGCGCCATTTTCAAGACTTGCGCAAAAATGTATTAAGGCTCACGCACAAGAATGAATACCATAAAAGTGTCCTTTTTTGGACTGAAATAAAAGTGTCCTTTAAAATATCAAAATCATTAATAAATTCCAAGGAACTCAAACGTAATGGAGTACATGTAATTGTGGAATTATTATTGTCTTTTTCTTTCGATGAACATTATTGCGAATGAAGTACATGTAATTGCGAATGGAGCGAATTCACAAACCAACTGTCTACCCCTATATGGGACTTCAGAACAGCGAGAGATTAGTCCCACTTGACAAGCGGGTGGGATACCCTTGGGTAACAAAAAAAAGCACTGAAGCTCAGTGGGTAATGTGCAAACGCATTTTTTAAGGGGTTCTGTGTTCACAGCAGCATGCAACCAATTTTTCTACAGCAGATGGAATTTACCTGCTCAGCCAGATCACTTCATGAATTAAGTTCAGTTCCATTCTTCCATGAGAAACCAATTGGATAACCCAGGATTTGACTTACATAGGATAATTCTTCTAAAGTCTGGTTTGAAAGGTCATTCAGACTGATTACAGTCCGGCACATTAGGTTTCTAGTTGAACAGGGGAACTGAGTGGTCAGCCCAGGGTTTGATTACATGGACCAATGCTTTTAAAGGCTTGTTTGAGAGGTCAGTCAGACTGGATTACATTCCAGCACGCCAGATTTCTAGTTGAACAGGTCATCGTCCCAAGTTCTCGTAATATTAATAACTACGATTCTTATTTTGCCTATAAATGAGAGAAAAAAGATATTGGTCTATTTTACTTGTTTTTTCTACGAAAAAGATAAGCTCCTTTCATCTTTTGACAAACATTCTACTATAGTGCAAACAATGAAAGTCTCAACCATGACAGGACCTATAAAAACATACTGTGAATAAGTTTCGTGTACATTTTCCTAGTACAGACAGGGGCAATAAAATTCTTCTCAAAAGATGTGGGACTATTTCATGTTTTTCTCTACTACCAAACTAAAAGGGCAAGAGATGAGAATTACTAAATAATAACTTCAACAACAAGCAGCCAGTCACAATAAAAAAAATAAAACAAACAAAATGGTACCTTTGTCATAAGAAGCAAAGCGTCTAGTAATAGCGCGAAGAAGCTCCATATCATCTTCATCATCATCACACAAAGAAACGGAAGGAAGAGAACTAAACGGCTTGAGAGAAGAAGAAATGGAGTAAAGCTGCTGAACTCTTTGGAGATACTTGAGGTCACTCTGTACATCTTTAGGCTCTGTTTGGTTGGGGGGTTTTGGAGGGGAGGTGAGGGGAGGGGAGGGACATAAGGTAGGATACCTTGTTTGGTTGGAAAAAGTGGAGGGAGGGGAGGGGAGGGAAAAAATTTTGTCTTCTAGTGTTCCCTTGCTCTCTCTTCACCCCCAAAAGTGGGTTTTTTTTTTTGGAGGGGAGAGAAAATCAATGTCAACTCTTGACCAATTTACCCATATTATATTGCCTATATTCCAAAGCCTACCCTCATCAATTAGAACTCCTTTCATCATCGTTCTAAATCTCAGTCAGTCATCCTTCTCATTTTCACTCTCTAGATTGCGTCGCTCTCATCCGCTACCTCTTGCAGTCTCCGCTGCTGTAGGCGAGATCTACCTCTTCTGCATTTGTTCCCCTTATTTCCCTCTCTCTTAACCTTCGATCCCATCTGATCATTCCAAATCTGAATGCTTCTTCACGAGGCTTTGGGGAATAACATTGTGGTTGGATTAGCTATAACATTCTTTGTAGGAGTTTGCTTCTCTATGTTCTCACCGTCGTTTAATTTGGCAACAAATGATCAATGGCAAACTTTGCAGAAAGGGGTTTCCCATATGAGATGTGCCATATTATTATTATTATAATAATTCCTTTTTATTGCTGCATAATATGCATATACCAATCTGATCTAAATAATGAAACATTGACTATTTTGTTATTTTATGTAATATAAAGAAATATTAGTTATTATTGCTTTTGAAAATTTAAAACTATTCATAATAAAAGCCTGCTGTTTTAAAAAAAGAAAGAGCATAGGAGTATTTTATAAAAAAACTTTGAATTATGAATTTATGAGAAAGAACATTATTTTTTATTTTACAAGAAAGAGCATATTTTTTGTTTTAAAAAGGAGCAAAATAGTGTGGTGTAGATTTTTGGTAGAATAATGGAAAAGTTTATATTATAAAATAAGATTATAAGAGTGAGGGTGTAATTGTCAACTAATAAATTAACCTCTCCCCTCCCATTATTAAACCAAACAAGAAATTAATGAACCTCCCCTCCCCTCCCCCTCAGTTGAACCAAACATAGCCTTAGAGATACTTGTGTTTAAGCCGATTCGGTCTAGAGAATAGCTTCTGGGAAAATAATTTTTTGAGAATAGCTTTTAAGTAGAATAGATTTTCTGAAAAATAGTTTTTGATGAAATGAGATTGTTTGAATTAAGCTTTTTGAGAATAAGTTTTAAGAATAACTTTTGAGTAGAATATAACTTTTCTAAATAATAGTTGGGGTCTGCTTGGATTTAACTTTTGGAGAATAGCTTTTGGGAAAATAGATTTTTAAAAATAGCTTTTGAGTATAATAGTTTTTCTGAAAAATAGCTTTTGATAAAATGAGAGTGTTTGAATAAAGTGTCAGTAGAATAGCTTTTTGAATGTGTAAATTACCAAAATGGACATTACTAATGTGATATCTACATTTTTCTCAAAACTTGTATATTTTAAAGATTTTAATGATCAAATTATAGCATTGACAATTAAATTATTTAAAATTATTAAAGAAATAATTTTAATGAGTAGTAGCACCAACAAAAGAAATAAAACAAAGGAAAAAAATTGCAACACTTTATTTTGGCAGAGAAAAATCAATAATCAATGTATCATTCTTCTTTCGTTTTTTTATATAGGATACCATTCTTCTTTCTGCTACAATCAAGAATCAAAAGAAAAAACTTATGCTATGAGCCATTCTTCTTTCTCCTCGCATTCCCCTCCGTTGTATTAGAGAAAAATCAAGAATCAATGTACTGAAAAGGGAAAGTAAATGGTGTCCCTTCATTGTTCCTCATTGCATGAAACAAGACCAAGACATGGTTGCAACCAAAACGAAAACCAACAATAACCCCAAAAAATGCTAAGATCCGACAAACCTCTTTCCTCATACACGAGATCGGCCACGTTGCAATAGATCCGAGAGAGAAAAATCAGCAACATGATCGAAGAGAGAAGAATAAGCGCACAGCTCTATGGAACCTGAAGAGAAGAGTGAAGAAGAGGAAGAAGAGTGAAGGAGAGGAAAGAGAAGGGTAATTTTGGGTGAGGATGTTTCTGACAAAGGTAATGAACTCCCACCAAGCTCTTTTTCTGTCTGAAAAGCAACACGAGATAGCTTTTCCCAAAATGAGGTTTTGACCCCTGAAACCTAGGTTTTGTTTTGAAAATAGCTTTTTCTGATTTTGTGAGTGTTTGGGTAAATTTGTTAGAAACCTAGGTTTGGTTTGCAAAATAGCTTTTCTGGGAGCATCCAAACGGGCCCTTAGAATAAATAGCTTTTCATGTTTTTTATTTGAAATAAATGTTTTTTTTTAAATGAGAGATTGAATCTTTTAGCTAGAAAAGAAGAAAAATGTAGTTTTTCTCAAAATAGTATTTGTAAACCCAAACCTAGCTTTTCTTCTCAAAATATCTTATCCAAAAAAAATTGAGTGTTTGGATGTCTTTGTGTGAAACCTATGTTTGAGAGCCAGAATAGCTTTTTGGAAATGTATCCAAACAGGCACTAAATCGACGTCGTTTTGCTTCTCATGAACGGTGGAAGCGAGTTTGAGGTCGTCTGGATTTGTTCCAGCGATTTTGCAGGCTCGACCTAGGGCTTCCATGTCCTCCCTAAAGCCGTCGTCGTCGCTGGAGGAGACTTCGTCATCTTCATGGAACTCTTCGGCGCGGGGGAACATTGTAACAACTAGGAAAACGGAATTAGGGTTTTGCGGAGAATTTGAGGTGGGAGGAAAGAAAAAGAGGGAAAGAGAGAGTTAACGGAGAATTGAGGTGTGCGGCAACTTAACTGGTAAGGGCTGTTTTGTTGGTGAAGAGGGAGACGCGAGAATGAAAAAGAAGTTTGTTTGTTTGTTTGGGTCGAGATTGGGCCTTTTAAACCGACTTCCTTTTGTTTTGTTTTGTAATAAAATAAAGAAGAAAGGGGATAGATGGAGAAGAAAAAGAACACAAGAACAAGAAAGAGTATATGAGAGGAAGAAACTATTATGGTACCAAATGCTTTGTACATGACTTTTATTTATAGGTCTTAAGCATTGAAGACTATGCATAGAGTTAAAGATAATTATGATGAAGTTTATGACATTAGAGTTATGAAGTTAATGACATTTACAAGAAAAAGAATCCTATGAGGAATAGAAATATGGGGAGTTTATGGAAACCTTATTAGAAAAACCTATTGGACAAAAAACCTTGTGAAGGAAAAATAGTACAAAATTTTTATTGAATCTGCCTCGTTAAAAACATACGAAAAACCCATTAGGAGAAATTAAAACCTAGGTTAAGGAAAAGGAGTGCAGCACGACAATTTATCTCCCTAATAATAATATCATTTTATCTCTTTGAATCTACGCATTCTAATATTATACACTACTTTCTCAAATGTTCTTGTTGGTAGTGGTTTGGTAAATATATTTGCAAGGTTGTTATATGAGCGAATTTGAAGAGCTATATCACCACTCTTTACATGATCATGAGTGAAAAAGAATTTTTGAGAAATATGTTTTGTTCTATCTTCTTTGATATATCCTCCTTTCAGCTAAGCTATGCATGTTGTATTATCCCCATATAATATTGTCGAAACCTTTTGGTCAAGAATTAACCCACACATTGATTCAATGTATTGAGTCATTGACCTTAGCCACACACTCTCGACTTGACTCGTGAACCTCAATCATCTCTGCATGATTTAATGATGTAGTTGACAATGTTTGTTTTGTTGATAACTATGAAATAGTTGTACCTCCACAAGTAAGAAAATATCTTGTTTGTGATTTATTATTATGTGGATCTGCTAAAAATATCATGTTGAAAATATTTAATCAGATCCGCCCTCGATGGACCGGATCGTCCGATTACTAAATCCGACAGCCTACAGGAAAGCAGACTAATCAGCATTAATATGTGATTAATGCTGATTAATTTGATTAGAATCAAATCTGTTGACAATTAAGCATTAACATGTGATTGATGCTGATTGATTTGATTAGAGAATCAAATCAGTTATTATTGTTGATTGATGTCGTAATGACTGTAATAATGACGGTGATATTTCTACCTTTCTTAGTGTCACTTCTGTCACTTAAATAGAGGTGTCCCGTTCATTTGTCAGTAACCAGTGTGTGCTTGAGCACCTCAGCCACTCTGCTTTCCTTCTCACGGTTTTTCCTGAGAGGGTGATTCGCTGTGCGAATCAAACCTGGGTTCTAGTAACCCGGTTCTGCGTGAGCTGAATCATTCGGGATTCTTGGCTCCGAGTTCAATTTTTTATCACGGCTTTTGTTTGTTCTTGTTGGTACAGGAACTCTGTCCGAGTTCGGGTTCGGGTCGAAGCTCCGGGATCCGAGAAAGCTCGTGGGCCGGGTAAACCAAAATTTCCTTCATTGGCATCAGAGTCAAAATGATTCTGAGGCTGGAGTTGAGGTAGGGCCTTGAATTATTTTTTTCCGCTGCGTTGCTTCATAAAATAACATAAATATTTTATTTTATTTCTATGTGATTAAATTAAAAGTATATGTTTTAATTCATGAATAATAACATGCTTATGCCACTTTAAATATGAATATATGCTTTGAATGTTACTGTGAGTATTCATGCTAGCTAGTACTCGTAGTATTCATATTAATTTTCACGTTTTGAATATATGCGTGTTCTGGCTTCTATTTATATGTGTATAAATCAGAAAGCATGTATGTTCATATCCTTGTATTCAATACTCTGATTGAATCAAAAGCATGAATAAACCTATGAATCTATAATTTCGATTCTGCCATGAGAATGAACAAACACTTTATATTAAGTATATAATTAGATTGTTATCTCATTTTTCGAATAAGAACATGTTCTTAGTAGACTATCCCGTAGTTTCAGATTAGATTATCCTTTCGATTTCAATAACCTGCGTGGTCAATTAAACATCAAAGAATAATGAATCTGAAACCATTCATAAGATTTAATCACAAATCGAAGGTCGAAATCGCGTATTTCCCACAAGCCGAATGTCTTTTTGCTAAAAATGGGATCTGTGATTTTCGAGTTTTCGCGAATACCCATAGGCATAGGCTTGTAGAGCTCGTCGAGACGAATCCAACAGCGCAAAAAGCGCGTCAAACAGGGGTCGGATGAGGGAGATATGGCTCCCAGAAGTTTCGGGTGTCGCCGGAGATGGCAGCGGGCTCACCGGAGCTCCGCCGCTGGCGGACAGAGGTTGATGATGGGGAGGGGCATTTTCGTAATTCTGACTTGTTAAGTGAAACGGCGCGTTTCACGGGCGGGTCTGGGGTTGCCGATGAACCGGCCGGTCCGGTTCAAGCCGGTCCGGAGTTTATTTTAAAAAAAAAATGAAATGAAACAAATGGACTGGGCCATGTGTTCGGCCCATCCGTTCTTTTTTTTGTGAGCTGGGCCGCTGTGTGCGAGCCCAGCCAATTAATAAAACAAAATAAGATAATAATTATTTAAATGCAAGTGGGCTGTGGCCCATTTACATTTATATTTTTTAATTATTTTAGAAGGTTTCTGGGCCGTTTTTGTTTCGGCCCAATAACGAAAATTTTCGTGTTTTTTTATGAACCCAGTTTTAACTTTTTTTTGGACCAATTTTTTTTGTCTTCAGATTAATAATTAATTAATAATTATTTAATTAATTATTTTTCAAAAAAAAAAACGAAATTCCTTATTTTTGTTAAGGTATGTGGGTCCAAATTTTTGGGAATTTTTTTGATTATGTATCAATTAAAATAAGGGTAAGTGATCCTTACTTGATTAAATTGATTGTGTATCAATTAGAACTAATTATTCTGATAAAAAAATTAGAACTAATTATGCACCAATTAAAATAGAAATAAGTGATTTCTATTTGACATTAATTGGTTATATATATCAATTGAATAGGATAAGTGATCCTAATTGTGCATCAATTAAAATTAATTATGTATCAATCACAGTAGAAATAAGTGATTTCTATTTGACATTTATTGATTATGTATCCAATTAAATAAGGATAAGTGATCCTTATTTGACCAAATTGATTGTGTATCAATTTAAACTAATTGTGTATCAATTAAATTAATTGTGTATTAATTAAAATAAAAATAAGTGATTTTTATTTTGAAATTAATTGATTGTGTATCAATTAAATAGACATTAAGTGATTTCTATTTTACATATATATGTGAATAATCATGATTAAACTTACATAAGTGATGTAAGTGTCTTTAAAATTTATTGAGATTCTTTGTGAATTCTTTAAAATATTTTTTCCTCATGATTAGTGTATAAAAAAAATGTGTTTAATTTAAAATATTTTTTGGACCAATTTGTTTTTAAACTTAATCATGTGTTGATTAATAACTCCGGTGGCAACGTGAACACGAAAATACCCCTGCATCAATGTGTTTGATGCTATGAGCAACCAACTTCATAAAATGAATCGAACGTTCTATGAGGGAACAAGTCTGTGTGACTGTGGATTCTAAAGATGAAATAAAAAAATATGACAAATTAAACATTGTCAAACACACAACGACAAGATCATGAAGCGAGGAATGTAGAATACTGTGTGGATCTATTTCCTTTATCATGATCTAAGTCAAATAAAGTACAAACCCCATCTTCAAGACGCTTTCGACCACAGGATATAAACTAAATTTATTATTTGAATTACATGTGTTGTTTTTCTATTTAATAAATTTAATACTCAATTTGAGTGGGAGTTAAATTTATTGAATTACATACGTTGTTTTTCTGTTAATAAATTTAATATTTAAATTCAGTAGAAGTTAAGTTTAATGAATTTCATGTGTTGTTATTCTTAAATTTAATGCTCAAATTGAGTGGGAGTTTAATTTAATGAATTTCATGTGTTGTTATTCTTAAATTTAATGCTTCAATTAAGTGGGAGTTGACTACATTGATTGAATTACATATTTTGTTATTCTCTTGATGTCTTTCAATTTAATAATAATAACAACAAATAACTTATTAATTTACACATCCTCATAAAATTTAATAAGATTTAATTGAGTGGGAGTTTATTAATAATATGCATGTGTTGCTGTTATTATTTTAAACTGTTATAGTTCAGAGAATATAAGAAAAGTTCAATGATAAATAGTGAACTAGAATGAGTTGGATGGGGGTCAACCTAGTTGATTCCTGAAAACAAAACTAGTAAACTACCATTGTTGGTTTTTCAGAGGATTCATAGAACTATTAATCTCAAGCAGAGATTGTGCATACTTTATAGAAAAATATCAAATTAAATGTCTATATGAATCAAAACATATTCATCACTGTCCTTATGAGAATTGACAAGATGAATGGAGAAATTTATGACATGTGTCGTCATATGATCTCTTATGTCCTGTTAAAGCAAGAAGTCACTAAGTTCTAAACTGTGTTCTTCCATTACACGATGCAAATGTTCTGTAGAGGGAGCAACATGCATAATATGTCTGGGAGAGGAAAGACATTATCGTTAAAGTCAGAATGCGTGCAGCTATGACTAACGATGTAATATGTCTAATTGAGAGACATGTTACCTCTTTCCGATGCACATTAGGTGCAAATTGTCTCAAGAATGCTCTCATCTGTTGGGATCACATGAGGCATATGAACACTCATAATGATGAGATTAGGACTTTTTGCTGACGTAGCTCACCAAAACCCGCTTAAGATGACAATGGATCATGTGGAACCAAAAGGTCGTACAATTTAAATTAAAGAAATGACTATTCATTAGTTGAAAAGTAAGTCCATGAATGGCAAGGGATCCCAAAAGAGGAAAGAGGATCCTCAGCTTAAAAGGAAACAAGTCCTTTAAGAAAGGGAAGAAGCAAGTTTAAGAAACTTGATCTTTCGTAGATCAGGTGATATACTTGTAGAAATCCCGGCCATTATGCCAAGGGCTGCCTTAAGAAAAAGGGCATATAGACCATATGATCGTCAGAACTTCACGGCGTTTTTTCGCCGGTTACCAGCAAGAGCATGTGGCTTTACGTTGGAAACATTAACTGAGTTGATGTTAAAGGGATTGGTACCTACAAATTAGATTTGCAAGGAGGCCAAACTTTGACGTTTATGTGAAGTTCTGGACATGCCGGATATCCGGTGAAATCTAGGTCTATTATTTCTTTAGTTAAAATTTGGGTTTGATGTCAATATAGTTGACAACAACAATGAGACCAATCTTTTCTGATTTGGTTATATTTCAGAATGTTTCCTTGTTTTAATGAAATTGTGATTTCATTTCTTGCTACTCAACATTTTAGTTAATGTTGATTACGATACATATCATGCTATAATTAATATGTATTTTTTTCATAATCCTATGACTAAATTATCCAAGGGCATGTTGAGTGATGTATCGAAAAGGGAATAGTCCCTTTGCGAGAATAGTCTTGCATACAAGAGCATAAGGAAACCTTTCAGAAATGAAACCAATGCACAGTACCTCTCTTATACTTATTCATTTGAATATTTGCGGATAGGCGCATCATGGAGCATGATACTTCGTTACATTTATCGATGATTTTTCACGATATTGAAATGTATACTTGATATCTATCAAGACTGAAACATTAGAATGTTTCAGGAAGTATCTAAGTTTGGTAGAGAACCAACTTAATTTTAAGGTGAAAACCTTTTAGAACTGATAGAGACTGAGATACCTCTATGAACAGTTCAAGATGCTCTGTGATAAAAAGAGAATCGTTATATAGATAACAATTCTTGGCACACTACAAGATGGTGTCGCTGAAAGGAGGAACAAAGTCCTTCTTGTTGTGGTTAGGTAAATGATGTCTATGATAGAATTGTCTATCTACTAAAGAGTGATACACTCTCAGCTAAGACATTCATCCTTAATCACGTGCCTTCAAAATCAGTCACTACAACACCATATAGGTTATGGACATGATGTAAACTGGACTTATTAGTCCTGCGACCATGAGGGTCAGTGTCCTATTTCCAGAATTTGTCTTACAACTATGGAAATGTTGAGATTTAGAGGCTTGAGTATCTTTGTAAGATATTCTATGAACTCTAAAAGATATGTCTTCGTTAGTGAAAATGAGGACGGATCAGTGACTGAGGTTGATTCTAGAAACGCAATATTCATTGAAAAAGATTTCCCTAGCAGAGGAAGCCTTTATTCCAACACTCTTCGTGAGTACTAGGAAGAAGGCGTTACTCAGTTAACTGCTCCGAGTGGGAGGATTGAACCATTTTCACTAGATGACAATGGTGACCACAATCCAACACAGGAAAGTGAGCCTGTTGAAACCCCATTTTCGGAAAAGCCCAAGGGTTTTTCCCGTTGAGGAAGCAGTACTTAATCCTCAGTTTGTAGACATTGAGGAGGATCGTAGAAGTCTTAGAGATACACTTTCGGATCCGGCTAAGGAAAATTGGCAAAAGGCCAAATAAGAGGATATGGATTACATGAGAGCTAGGTGTGGGAATCAGTTGATCTTCCAAAAGCCCGAAAAGCTATTGGGAATAAGTGAATTCTCAAATATAAGCAAAAGGCTAATGGATCAACCGAAAAGTCCAAAGCTCGATTGGTAACCAAAGGGTATACCTAGTGAGAAAAGGTAAATCAAGAGGACATCTTGTCTCCAGTGGTATGTTTTAACTCAGTTAGGTTTATATTGGTTTTTGTAGCCAACCTAGAGTCGGAATTACATCAAGTGGATGTGAAAATCGTTTTCCTCAATGGAGGACTAGATGAAAAGTTTCTTACATGAAACAACCTAAAGCTTTGTGCAATAGGAAAGTGAACAAAAGGTTTGCAAGTTTTTAAAGTCCATTCTTGGGCTGAAAAAAACATCTAGTCAATGGTATTTGAAGTTTCATGTAACTTCATTCAACTTCGAGATGATCGAAGACCATTGTAAAACGGTTGCGAGATAATTTGAGAAATCATCTCTTTATTTTCCTTCCTAGGACTAGACCTAAGAAGTTAAAGCAATTCGAAGACTTGTTGTTTTTGAATTTCTAAGTGAAATACATGGGTAGAGCAGAAAATATCTTGTGTGTCAAGATATAAGAGTATTGTTCAAAAAGGATGCATAGCAAAGATCCTGGAACAATAGAGACTGCGAACTTATGCATACCCTTATGGTGAAAGGACATTATCTTAGAGAGATATGTGTCTTGTGAAACAATCCATGGTACAACGCATGAAAAGAGTCTCATACTCAAAGGTGATTAAAAGTCTAGCATATTGTGTTGCATGCTAGACTGGACATATGTTTTGTCATAGGCTTTGTAAGCCTATTTCAGTCTTTGAAGCTGAAAATCAAATTATATGATGCTAGAAGGGTAATGAACTAACAGTTGTGCTATATAGGAGAAAGTCTCCATCCTGAAGGATACTCGAACGCCAAATAGGAAAGAGATCTGGTTGGAGGACACTCAACTTAGCAAACTTGATGACACCATCATCTATGAAATCTGAATTTGTGGCTTGTGCGGCTACTATTCAAAAAGATGTGTGGCTTAAGAGATTCCTAAAGCGTTTAGGCATAAATGTTATGGATATCCATTGTGACAGTGAAGTCGCGATAGCCTACGCTGTGGACCCTAAGTATCATAATAAACTAAATAAATAGACATCAAATGTCATTTTATAAGAGATGTGTTCTCTCAGAAAGAAGTGATTGTTCAGTACTATTTCCACTCACTAAATGTTTGATGATCCACTCACTAGCTTAAAAAGGGTTTAAGCGTAAGCAACATTTGATGTATTGAACAACTTTAGTTTCTGGAATAAAATGATGCATTTTTCAATGGGAAAATGCCATTTAAATCCCTCCGAATATACAAAAGGACAATTCAGGAACTCAAACTTCCAAAAGGACCATGAAGGAACTAGGACCTAGTTGACATTTTAAAATTGTGTGAAAAGACAAAATTGCCCTAATCATAAAACAGAAATTACTACCCACCCTTACTCCCACCATTTTCAATAGGGTGGTTAGTAATTTCTGTTTTATGATTAGAGCAATTTTGTCTTTTCACACAATTTTAAAATGTCAACTAGGTCCTAGTTCCTTCATGGTCCTTTTGAAAGTTTGAGTTCCTGAATTGTCCTTTTGTATATTCGGAGGGATTTAAATGACATTTTTCCTTTTTCAATTCGGAATTGTTTTTTCGCACACATATACAATGTTGTGTGTTTGTATATATAAAACATGAGTGTAAAGTATGCAATATGTCATACAGATCCAAGAAAGGTTGGTCCACTCACACGAACAACTGTCTTCCATACATGCTAAGGGTATGAGAAGGTAAGACGTGCAAGAGATCATCATGTGTTGATGAATACTTCACATAAGTCAACCCAATAAGTTTGGGAAATGACAGTTCAAGTCATGATAAGGAATACACATGTATTCCGTCGGGTCTATAGCCAGACATTGAATTCTCCTGTGGGAGTTTAGGAGTCCGTTGAGGGACTAATGCCTGTACGGTGATTTTTTATTTTAAAAATCGACATATGACAATTGGTCGATCACCGTAACATGTAAATCGTATTACATGTGCTTAATTAACCGCAATCGGGACGTAGGTGGAAAATCCCTGATCCATAACGGTGTGAGTCCCAATAAAAGGAGAATGGATATGATCCTCTCTATCGATACCCTTGTGACTTAGGCGACATCAAGGATACTTGCTTTTGTGACCGCTACTATAGTCGAAACTCCATGGTCATGAGAGATTCGGCCTAACGAGTGATAGCTGGGCAAGCGGCAAATGCAAGTAGAATTGATGATCGGTCAGAAAGGAATGGTCTTAATTCGAAACACACATGTAACGCTAGATTTCCATGACCGGTCCCTTACTAGAAGTGCTAGTAAGTGTGGAATTTCTAGGAATACGTGAAGGCATCTGAGTTAATGCGTACATATTAGCTCGTGAGGGATTGAGAATGTCACTTGTGTGTGAGTTAGTCTGGGGAATCAGAGACAATTAGACTGAGAATCCATATGCATTGATGTCCTTGCATTCTGATCCTGTTCCAAGGATTTCTAGTTTGTAAGCATCTGAATTGCATAGATTGTGCTCACGCAGTCACGGCGGACGCCCATACGAATGCTCAAGAAAAACGAATCGCAAGATGGTGTGTCCATCAAGTGCGAGTGGGAGATGTTGGAAATATTTAATCAGATCCGCCCTCGATGGACCGGATTGTCCGATTACTAAATCCGACAGCCTTCAGGAAAGCAGACTAATCAGCATTAATATGTGATTAATGCTGATTAATTTGATTAGAATCAAATCTGTTGACAATTAAGCATCAACATGTGATTGATGCTGATTGATTTGATTAGAGAATCAAATCAGTTATTATTATTGATTGATGTCGTAATGACTGTAATAATGAAGGTGATATTTCTACATTTCTTACTGTCACTCATGTCACTATAAATAGAGGTGTCCCGTTCATTCGTCAGTAACCAGTGTGTGCTTGAACACCTCAGCCACTCTGCTTTCCTTCTCACGGTTTTTCCTGAGAGGGTGATTCGCTGTGCGAATCAAACCCGGGTTCTAGTAACCCGGTTCTGCGTGAGCTGAATCCTTTGGGATTCTTGGCTCCGAGTTCAATTTTGTTATCACGGCTTTTGTTTGTTCTTGTTGGTACAAGAACTCTGTCTGAGTTCGGGTTCGGGTCGAAGCTCCGGGATCCGAGAAAGCTCGTGGGCCGGGTAAACCAAAATTTCCTTCATACTACATATGCATAACCAACCAATTGTGATATAGATTTGTTAGAGTAAAATAATTTCATATCACTTGTCCCTTGAAGATATCAGAATATATGTTATATTCCATTCTAATGCCTTCATGTGGGATAATAACTAAATCTTGCCAATAATTTATAGCAAAGGCAATATCAGTACATGTTGAATTTGCAAGATACATATTACACAATAGTACTAAGATACAGTACTTCTAAACCTAGAAGTTTTTCCTTTTCTCCTTTAGGGTGAAAATGATCTTTTTTTTGTACTTAGTGCTCTCACAACCATTGGAGAAAATTCTCTCCCAAATTGCACTAGTGTTGAGAAATTACAAGTCCAACGAGCTTAGGATAAAACTGGGACCCAAGGATAGCAACTTTTTGAATAGCCCTAAGAGCATTCAATAGCGCTGTGTTTACATTAGGGTCTGCATTCTATGCTCATCACAGTGATGAAAAAAACACTTTCTCGTCACTATAATGAAATCTACACCCTTCAAATTTTGATAACATGGACTAACATTCAAAATGTGTAATTTGTTGATTTTAAAGTGATTATATCATTGATAAATGATAGTTATAAAATTATTTTATTTCACATTTTACATGGATTAAAATAAAAGAGTATTCAATACATAAAAATAAAATAAAAGTAAATCGAACCGTCAAAATTTGATCTAATGGTGTACATTGATGATGAAAACACTTTTCTCATCCAAATGATACTTATATGATGATTATGATCCGTCTGCATTGAGCCATACTAGGATGCAACACTTCGTTTCCATTAATTTGTTGTCTTAGAGTTAACCGATTGAACTGAACTCTCTGTTCCTTCCCCCATTAATTTGTTTATTAATGCCATCATATTCTTCCGCCTACTTATGCACAAAAGAAAGATTGTAGTTGATTAAACTTTCAAAGAAGATATAACATCATTTATTCCAAGACTTAGAATCGATCAGAGATACACTCACGCGATTACATTTTCAGAAAGCTGCCACTAACACAAACGAAACTAGCTAGGACTCAATCAACTTGCAGTTTTAGCTAGATTTTACTGCTTCTTTTTGGTGACGAGTTGCTTGAACCAATAAGCAGACATTTTTGGGTATCTCTTGAGGGTTTTGAAATCAACATAAGTAATGCCAAATCTTGATGTGTACCCTAATCTCCACTCAAAGTTATCAAGCAAGGACCAAGCAAAGTAACCAACCACATTGGCTCCATCATCAGCTGCCTTCTTTAGTTGTGTCAAATAACCTTTGTAGTAATTGATCCTTGTGGTGTCATGCAGCCCCTGAGTAAGTGTTACATTACCTGGATCGTCCATGCCTACAAATAATAAATTCACCACAGATTAAGAGAACGTTCGGGATCACATTTATGTCAAACAACATATCATTCAAATAACTTGTTAAACTGACTACTTTTATGAAGTGTCTATCTAAACATAAATCATACTATTGTACTTATTGACTTTTACAAAAAATTCCGGTTACAAAAGGGCAATTTGGATGGTAGTCACTTTTATGTTAGTCCAGATAAGTCCAAATTATTCTGTATGTAATAAGATGGTAAAACTACAAACAATATCAGGTTTTTTACTGACCATTTTCAGATAAGATCATAGTAGGGTTTCCATAACGCTCCTTGACATACATCAATGCTTTGTACATGCCCCATGGCACATTGTAAAGCCAATAAGAGTGTGCCTACAAATTTTTTCAGTTATTTATCAGAGTTACTGCATGAATTGTGAAATTATATATAAAAGCAAATATGTTACAGGAATCTATCTTACTCTTGGACCAACAGGGATTCCATTCTTTGCATCTGCAATATTTACATTCAAGAAAAACCAATATTAATAGATAGGGTAGCCTGACATTTAATTAAAAAAAGTGAAAGAGAAGGTGTTATTACATGCGAATCCTGCATGCCAGTCCATTTGGTAGCCTGGTACTTTTGGTTCAGCTTGATGGTTTTCATATATGTAGTAAGTGGTGTATTGATTGATGCCCACAAAATCCATGGAGCCTTTCACTAACTTGACTTCTTCCGGAGTGAACTTAGGAAGCCTTTTCCCAACAATGTTTTGGATAGTCTTTGGATACTCACCATAAACAATAGGATGAAGGAACCTGCATCAATTTGAACAGTTTGATGTAACTTTTACAATTATATATTACTCCTACATACAATTGCCTCTTATACATGCAGATTCTTGAAGGCTTATACTGCTTTTACCATCCAAGATGAAAGTCTCTTGCTCTCTGAGCTGCATAATTATCTGCCTTTGATCTTGTAAGATTCTCATACCACACAAAATCCAAGAGAATTCCAATCCTTCCCTTTTGTTTTTCCTGTAACAAACAGACTTTCCGATTAATTAGCTGCATCATTTCATTAGGAAATTTACAAGCACCCTCTAAATTTTGCTGTTGAAAATAGACTTTCCGGTTAGGATAAGCCACTCAATATTCTGAGCTCACTCGTAACAGGTGATTTTATTGGGGTGCAAACTAATCTATGAGTTGATAATCTTAATTAGTGTTACCTGGTACTTTGTTCTGTATCTATCAACTGCAGCTGCATGTGATAATATCAAATTATGCGCCACAATGTAAGGCTCGGTGCCAGAGTTACCAGCTGTACAATTTCCATAAGCTTTTGAGCACCTTCCAGGAGCATGAAATCCATTATCATAACCAAGAGCAGCTATGACTCTAGGCTCATTAAATGTCATCCAATTCTTCACTCTGTCTCCAAAAGTCTTGAAACAAAACTCTGCATAATCTGCAAAATCCTTCCTGCACAGCATAAATGGAAGGTTTGGTTATTATCATATTCATAGTATCTGAATAAGCAATTAAGTGTAAGCAGAATAGTATGAATATGATAGTGTACTACTCACACAACTTGGCGGCCCAATAGTCCTAAGTATCTCTCTTCAAGAGCCAAAGGAAGGTCATAATGATACAAGTTTGCATAAGGAGTAATGCCTGATCATGTTTAATAAATGTCACCCAAGAAAAGTTAACATTAATATTCATATAATAATAATAATAATAATTCAGCATATTTATATATATAGTGTTGTATTATAAACTGTTTCCAATTTCAATTACCTCGTTTTAGCAAGTAATCAATCAGCCTATTGTAGTATTCGACTCCTTTCCAATTTACTTGTCCAGTTCCATCTGCAAAAGTGGTGGATGGATTGAATCATCAGAAGGGTTCAAAGTAACTGGTTCTATGGGCCAAGTAAGGTTTAAACTTTAAAGACATGTAAGTGTGATGATGAAATGAAGAATTTACTTGGGAAAATTCTGGACCATGAAATTGAGAACCGGTAAGCATCAAAATTTAAGTTGGCCATGAGGTCCACATCTTCCTGTGTAAGTAAAGATCGTTAATGAAGTTTACTCAAATTTGATCAGAACTTTTTAAAGACAACATTCATGTTGATACTTCATACCACAAAAACATGATTTGAACAAATCTTATATGATTAAAAAAAAGTATGGTGTGTGTCTATGGGTGTAAAGTAAGTCATATTAGGTCCTCCCTTATTTATTATGATGAATCAACCGATATCTAGTGCTTTCTATAGATCATATTATCAGGAATATGTGGAACTATCCGGTCTCATTAAACGAAGGTCCACTTAATTAAAAGGTTCAGGCGTCCCAATAATAACTTTCTCCATGCAAAAGGATGAAACTCAATGACAGCTGGTTAAGGGATTAAGATACCCACCAAAAAGGTCAAACCTCGTAAATTTATTTGATTCTTTGGAAAAATTTGAATATGATGCTTTTTAAGCTTTATGCAATCATTTAGTCCCAATGTGGAGTATTGTTTTTCAAACCAACAATGTCAATTATTGTTGCACTTACCAGGTAATCATTTCCCCTTTCATAATTTTTTATGTAAAAGTAAAAAATCACGGCCATGAGAATCTATAAAAGGACATATGCTTCATTTTTTTTAATGTAATAAAGACTAGGACAAGGATAAAAAGCATTATTGCTATATGGATCATTCAGTATTATTATGACTTTCTAGACTTTAGAGTCCAGGTTAAGTTTTGTTTTATATTATAGAAAAACAATTCATCCTATTAATGATTCGATATCATAATGTTGAAAATACTTACTTTGTAGAGATGATACTGATCAACTGAAACCTCCGCGGAGCCATTACCAGCAATAATGCCTGTTTGTCAACAACACAATACTTAATTAATTATAGAGATTTTTTTATCAGAATTAATTATAGAGATTGCAAATTAAATTATAAATATATATGACACGTGCAATTCTATTTGAAATATACCCATATGTTATATGACTATATGTTACTCCCTCCTTTTCATACGTCATTTAATTTCAATTTTAAAAGATGTCTTTGTTTACCTGTCATTTAAAGTTTTAAATTATCATCAATTGCTGTCCTTTCCATTATAGCTTAGCTTAAAATGTTATAAGTCTAAAAAATATAAATTACGTACATATTACAAAAATAAAAAATTTTCCTTTTGGATACATCTAATAAAAATTATTTTTTAAAAAATAAATTATGTATTTAGAAATTTTGCTAATCTTAAAATGTAGCATGAGGTTTGGTTAGTGGAAGGAACATCTCAAAAAATTTATTTTCTTAAAAGAAATAAAGTGATGTTCAAAATTTAATTAATTATCCTTGTAGCTTATAGGTTTCGAATCAAAATGTCATGTATCTAGATTTCAAAAAATTGGTTTGCTTGTAGTTTTTTTTTTTAAAAAGAGAGAGATATGGTACGAATATTAGACTGATAGTAACTTGTAACCACGTGACATGATTAAGCTAATGACAAGAATTATGACAAAGACAAACCAATCCTTATCACCATAGATAGTGCAATACAAACTACAAAACAGATCAATATGAGCGTGGTTAGAAACAGAAACTAGACTTTTCAAGAATTCAATTGATAATACATGACCAATTAGAAAGGGGAGAAAAACAAGAAATCGCATGTAAAGATAACACGCTAATTAATAATAAAATATGAGCTATATACGTGTGTGTGTGTGTGTGTGTATTATATATATATAGTTAAGATGCAATTTTTACTTAACACTATAAGAGAATGAACAAATTTACCATAACTGATTAACAAATTAAAGTTGACCGTATTAGTTTTGAATAAACAGAAGATAGCTAGTAATGAGTACCAGGCTGCTTGGCAAAAGCATCCCAAATGCTAGGACCACGGCCATCTTTGCTGGCCATACCCTCCACTTGATAAGCTGACGTGGCCGTTCCAAATATGAATCCTGGTTTGAAGCTCTTTCTACTTAGTCCTCCAGTGTCAAACTTTATTTTGCTCGCCGGAATTTCGGCCTCCCCCGCCGTGCATTGGACTGCCACCGCGGTTACCACCACCAAGCACATCCATAACCATGGAGAAGGACAGTAACATTTAGGAAGGTTCATGTTGATTAGAGAAAGAAAGAGAGAGTGAGGACTAATGAATGTGATGTGAGGGTTGTGTTGTGAGTGCCAAGCTTGGCTTTATATATATAGAGGTCCCCTTCTCATCAGTCCACGTATGACTGATTTTTATCATAATAGGTACAACCTAATCCTTTCTTTTATTCATTCATTATCTTTATGATAATACAATGTATCTTCTCATTTATTCATCATTACTTATTCTTAATATAACATGAAGGGATAATGCATGCTGTCCTTTCTATGGTTTTTCCCAAATTTTGAGCGCCTTGTTAGGTATTTAATAAATTGAGCGGATTTCTGTATATAGTATTACACTTGATTCACGGGAGGTTACTTATAACTTTACTATTTTGAAAGAACTTATTTGTAAAAAGATTAAAGAAATGAGTTAAATTAATTTTTTAATAAAAAATGTGGATTTGTTTCCTTAAACATTTATTTAAGTGAAAACTATCTCAATGAAGGCCCCTGGAGTATAGAAAACCACCAAAAACAAAATTACAATTGTAATAAGTGATAATTTGATATGAAGAAATCAATAATTTATTGGATTGGAATTTCAAATTAATGACCAAATTAATTTCTTTTTTAATATTAACTATCACTCAACTGATTTTATGAATTATATTACCAAGTATTTGAATAATTGACTACTTAAATTGTGTGGTTTATGGTTCTTCCTCCAATACTAGCTGGTGTGTCACATTTCTCATTCCATCACAAGTGCATCATCTATAACTCAAACTCAAAATATCAAGTAATCCGAGGGGGAGTTACCCCACTAAATCAACTATAATTTGGTTAATAATTATTATCCCTACAAATGCAGCACAAATAGTGAAAGGATTTATGACTTTGTCAATTATAACATGCTCATTCTCTTAAGAAAAAAATGTTGGCTGAACTCCAATTATATGAAAGCCCCTCTTCAACACCTATCGTCTATGGGTTTAGCTAGCGAAAGAGTGAGAACGTGTGTGATCACTTGTCGTTGGTCCATCCTCGCCTCCTCGGGGAGTGCCACTTAGTTGTGGTTCACATGGGGAGGCGTAGTTTCATAGAATATGATATCTACCATAAAACAATATATTAGTTTAAGTTAAGGGTTGGGTTGGGTCAAGCGGTCAAGTGTTAGGTGCACTTTCATTTGACCGTGGGTGAGCCCAACCCCTTTCTTAAAATTCCCTTACAAAAAGAATAAATCTCTCTCATCTTCACTACTGCCCCATGAGTATTTTACTGAAGCTGACTATTTTTTCCACTCAATTATAAGATTATTTTGACTTTTTTGGAAAATTAAGGATGCACAATCAAATACTTTGAAATGCCTATAATTATTTTTCTCAAAACTATTTTTTTTTTTAAAAAAAAAGTCAAGTAGTTGAGAGTATTAGTTAAAAAACTGAGTTAAATATAATTGAAAAATACTAAACAAAATTCGGTATAGCAAATAAATTAATAAAATATAGAATTTTCAATTGAAGAAAAAACTCAACGTGATCAGATCACGTCGTAATCAAGAAAGAGATTATGAAATCGCACAAAATTTGGCCATCACAATTAGGAAAACGATCTAACTCTAGAAACAGACACTTGACCCCAGTTATTTTACGTTATAACGCACAAATATTTTTTTTTTATGAAAAGAACGCGCAAATCTATAATATCACATGTTATGGGAGGAGAAAAATTGGAAAAAAGAAAGAAAGAGAACGTTGGCATAACAATTTGGGAAATGTCATTTAAATCCCTCCGAATATATAAAAGGGCAATTCAGGAACTCAAATTTCCAAAAGGACCATGAAGGAACTAGGACCTAGTTGACATTTTAAATTGTGTGAAAAGACAAAATTGCCCTAATCATAAAACAGAAATTACTACCCACCCTTACTCCCACCATTTTCAATAGGTTGGTTAGTAATTTATGTTTTATGATTAGGGCAATTTTGTCTTTTCACACAATTTTAAAATGTCAATTAGGTCCTAGTTCCTTCATGGTCCTTTGGAAGTTTGAGTTCCTGAATTGTCCTTTTGTATATTCGGAGGGATTTAAATGGCATTTTCCCTAACGATTTTCAATTTTAATTATTAAGACAATCCACCAAAAGTTAAAAAAAAAAATGCAATCCATGTTTATAGATAAAGATTAATCAAGATCTAGTTTTTTTTTTGGCCAAAGAATCAAGATCTAGTTAATGATTGTAGGAACATAGGCTGTCATTTTGAAATAATGGGTGGGGTATGAAAAATATTGCAGTCCCCGATGTTATCGCTGGAAGATATTTTGTCGGTGACATGCGTCATCTTCAAGACATGGAATTCATCTCCTTAATCTTAAGAAGGAAAATTGTATAAGGCTTATGCACACGTAAGAATACCATAAAAGTGTCCTTTTCTAATGATACTATTAAGGGAGACCTTTAATAAAAGTGACAAAAAAATAATTACTCCCTCTGATCCCTAATATAAGAGTTAGCCGCCGAGTTAGCCGCCAAAAAATGCTTCTTAAGAAAATATGTAAATGTTAGTTGGGTGTCTGGAGTTAATGATTTTTTTCCAATATTACCCATATTTATTATGATACTTTTAAGAGAGAGAAATGTATAAGTATTAATAAATATGAAAGAGAATCAGGGGCAAAGTAGGAAAAAATGCATTAAATGATGAGAAAATGTGAGATGAGCTCTTATATTAGGGACCAAAACCATTCAAATTTTAAGCTCTTATATTAGGGACCGGAGGGAGTATTAAATTCCAAGGAACTCAGGTAATTGTGGAATTATTTCACTGTCTTTAATGAGAAAATGTATAATAATTTTACCAAAAAAACTTTTACAAAAGAGCACGTGACACAAAAAAGTTTTTCTTGAAGCAAATTTATCAATGAACAATTAAATGCAATTTTTCTAAAACCATTAAAATATTGGACGTTGATAGTCAAAAGTCAACAATTGAGATATCTAAAATTTTAATAGTCAACATCCAAAAGTTGACGGTGTTGATAAAATTACACACATTTTAATTGTAAATTAGTAAATTTGCATCAAGGAAAAACATTTTTCCAATTAAAAGTCTTTTGGTAAAGTTGCTCTTTTTCCAGTTATTATTAATAAATTAAATATAATCAACATACTCAATGCAATTTTTATTTCCAACTAAATAAAATTAAATTAACAACTATCAAAACATAAATGAAAAATTCTTGGAAAAAAAATAAATTAACAACTAACCATTGAGGATCGGATAATTTTCATAGTTGGATTCAGTGTTGTAAAAATCAAACCAGAAGGCGAACTAGTGAGGGCTTCAGGTAACTGTTCAACGGTCAGATCGATTAAACCGATGGTCAAACCGATACCATAATAATTAAAGAAAACTATCTTACTTTTAAATATACCTTACATATAAACATAGAAGCAAATTGTGATCGATTAATATATTAATTTTTAACAAGAGTTCATTGACCAAGAAAAAATAGTCATTAGAAACTTAGAAAATAAATCAAGTTTTATATTTGGCTATGGAAAAAAGCGGAATAAATAATATTTTTCTAGTATAATAAACGACAATATATATGATAGTAAATATATTTACAATTAAACAATAAAATAAACAACATTATATATAAGAAGAGAAATAAATGATTAAAAAATTTTGGATTTGCGATTTGGTCTCTTTTTCGCTAAAAACAATTACATCGTCCGACCGGTTCAATCATTCTGGTTCCCTACCCATCTTTCGGCTCAAAACGACCCAACACGGTTGAACTGAAAAATGATTTTACATATGAGCCGAGCCAGTTTGATGGGCGAATGACGGTTTGAATGGTTGGATCGTCCAGCTCAATCCGGTTCTAATAACACTGGTTGGATTATTATATTTTTGCACAGGTCTAATTTATTGCGAACTGTTAGAAATTTGGAGATTTATGTTTGATATGAGGGATTTGGAGGAGAGGAAAGATTTTTATAAGATGAATTTCTAAATATTAAAGAAGTGGGGTTATAATATTTTTAGAATAATAAGTTGTAAAATATAAGGGTTATATGTTATAATTTAGAATTTTTAACCTCACTTCTTAAATTTTTATAAATTTATGTCACAAAAAGATTTCCTCCGCCCATTTTCCCTCCCCTCCCCTCGTACCAAACAAATGTCCTTCCCACCCCTATTGGTTTAAATATTAATAATGCATTAGTAAATAACAATATTATGCACTTTATCACTTCGATTGATTATTATAAACAATGTACAACGGTTGTGTTATCATATAAAAATGTAACGGTGTTTGTATAAAAAAATGTAACTAACAGTGTTGAATGTATAAAAATGCATTATTACTTGATAAGCGACTTAAATTAAATATGGTAGGTAGACTTGTAAAGATAGATATCACATCCTAACATATATCAAAATTCAAAAAGATTGTGCTACTTGATATGCCCTTTGTGCTACTTGATATGCCCTGAAAAGGACAATACACATAAAAATAGACGGATAGAAAAGACCATTTTAAATTAAGTCAGCTACTGGCTACGTAAAAACTGCCTGATAAATTAAGTTTGTGTTTAAACAAAAAATCTAATGGCCTAAACATATTTACAAAAAGTAGATGTGGGCTCTTAATCGAAGAGAGACAGATAAACTTCATTCAAATTCATCCTTCGAGCTCGCTATTCAAACCGCTCTGAATGCTTGAAATACAGAAATTCTTCCTCCGGAAAAGACCAATAAACACAGTCAGATTTTAGATTTTACTTTAGATAATTTGGAATAACAAATTACACGATAGGACTAATAAGATTAAAAATGATTGAAATACCCCTAGACCAAATTTATTTAAATATTTTACAAATGTAATGTTGAGATTCCCTTGTGACATTTTAGTATTGTAACATTTGGGTGATGTTTCTACTTTCAAAGTATGTTAGGAATACTTCATTCAATGTTGGATTCCCTTATGACGTTATATCACCACAATTTAGTATTTCCAAAATTTACTTGGACAATTTGGGAAATTGTCCCAATTGATTCCAACATTGAATAAAGTATTATCAACAAGTTAATTTATTTTATCGTTATCAAATTGTGATAAGCTAATACCAAAATATATATCATAAGGAATCCTAACATCGCATTTGTAAAATAAGAGAATTTGGCCCAAGGGTATCTCGGTCATTTGCTTGGACAATTTGGGACAATGTCCTAATTTATCCTTTGTATAATTTCGTGTCACAAATTGTCTAAAATGAAATTTAAGCGTCTTTATTGTTGTTTTTCCTTCTTGTTGTAAGTGTAATTTTCCATTTAAATATAATGGGGACAAATGTCATCTTAAAAAGAGTGATCTTTACAGGTTTTCAAATAGTTATATTTGTTTTGAAAAAGAAAAGTATATACGTAAATTTTACATGGAAAAAACCGTTAAAATTCAATTATTGGTAAATACCCAATAAATAGTAACACATAAAATATGGGTACTTTGCTAATTTTGTAAGCACAAGTATCAGTACTATACTCTTATTAAGCTCATATTTATCAATTAAAATATGGGTACATAAAATATGGGTACTTTTAGACCTATCAATTAAAATATGGGTACATAAAATATGGGTACTTTTAGACCCATCGATTTTTTTTTCTCCCCCTCCTCTCAAACTTTTTTTATCGGCGTCTCCTACGCCCGTCACTTTCATTGGTTTGCTTTATGTTTCTTTCATTTTCAAATAAATTGGTCTAGGAGTTTCGACGACAAGAGAAATTTCTTCTACTCAATCTTCATCTTATGTATTAGTTTTGTGGGTACGTTTGTTTCTGTGAGATCTACTCATAGAGCTTCTTTGAAAACCAATTTGATTGGTTTATTGCCAATAAGAGGTGTAGATCCTTTGGGATGATTCTTTAAACAACCACTACTCAATGACTTTTCTACTGGTGACGGTTCTTTTCTACTCACAAATTCTCATGAAAGAAATATGAAGAAGATGATAGGGTTTTTGCGACGGCAGTGACTCACTCCTATGTCCTATCCATGTCTAGGTTTTCTATGTATTATTTTTTTGCAGACTTATTTTGTATTGTAATTTTCTAATTTAATAAAATCTTTATGTTCTTGATAAAAAAAATCAACTAAATTTCTATTTGGGAATTTCCCCCCAATTTTCTCTTTTTCATATTTTCATTAAATTGAGTTGATATATGAGACAATTGCACTTAGGTCTCTAATAAAAGATTTAATATCAGATAGGTCCAATAACAACTCATTCACTTGTTAACAAAAACTATTTCAGTTGTTAATAGAAGTCATTAATATCTTACTTCAAATTAGTATGCAATTGTTCCTTCGAATATTGGTACTAACCTAAGCGTGCTGGCAAAAGTGACAAGAACTAATGAGGGGTTAGATTGGTCCCAATGGCTCAGAAATGGGACAGTGAATGGCAGCAAAGATGGACCATTATCTGTTGTAGCGTTGTGTGTGACATAAGCGTTGTGAATATTATTATGACATGTGAGATGCTTTCAAAGACACCCCCACTTCCCAACGCCAAAAATGTCATCGCACACGTGAATTTGAAAATGCAATTTCGTCCCCATTTATTTTGTCAACATATCAAAACTATGATCGTGATTCATGCATGATAGACTTAACCTGTCAACAAATGTTGACTCATTTGATATGGAGTTGACCTATAATTAATAGTATTGGGAATTGAAATCTTACGCAGTTTGTAAGTACGCAATTTGATATGGAGTACTTGTATATGCGGCATTTGAGTATGGAGGTGTGCCATGGCTATAACCCTTGCGAAATGGTAGATTCAAGTTCAACTAATCTACAGTTTTTATTACGCGCGCGCACACACGCCAATAAATCTTTTTCTTTGTCTTCCCCGATGGGCTCATTGTGTAATCAAGCATCTACATGAAAATTAAACTTACCTATACATCTTTATTAAGTAGTTCCAGGCGTTGAACCTTTGTTTTGTGGCGGCAATTCCTTACTATATTTGAGTTTGGGCATAGTAGCATCAAAATGTTCAGAGTCTGGTTGGATTTATGATTTTGATTTAACAATAATCTACCTACCTTATCAAAATTCTGTACCAGAAAAATTAAAGTAAAATATACATCCTTACCTGTATTTGTAACAAGCACAATTCTAGAACTCTTTTTATGCCATTTTTATCAATTTTTTTTATAAACTATGTTAGAAAAGAAATGTAATATTAATAATACTAACATAGTTAGAAAAAGAATTAACTTAATTCACTAAAATAATTATATTGCTAACTATGTTAGAAAACAATTATCCTATAAGGAAAACTAACATAGTTAGAAATGATTAATATTATATTCCAAAATGATTTCTGATGACTAACCATGATAGAAAAATTAAATGTCTAAATTATATATCTACCTATCATGGTTAGAAAAGGACAAAACTAAATTTTAGGCAACATCGATATAATAAAGTCAATTTAATACATAATTCAAATATTAAGTAACAGAATTCAGTAGTTTCCCATCACACAGCTAAATGTATAAGTTTTGCAGAAATAATCAACTACAATATTTTATGAAAAATAAAGATATATAAAGTATGCAAATATCAAATTGAATATGCAACATAAATCAAATGTATGAGGTTCCTAATGTGGCAATAACACGTGTCAGCATCTCACTTTAGTGAGTAGTCTCGGATCCTTCCCCTGATTTCCTACTTCGCTTCCCGCTCTGTAAAATAATAAAACGTGGGGTAGACCCAAAATCGCAACTACAACCACTTGCTCACGTGCATGTGCATGCCAGCAATGTGGTGTGTATCAATATCGTGTATAGTGGTGTGTGCTACATATAGTGTTGCATGTACATTTAATATAACTTAATTGCAAGTATTAATCAAATACCAACTCTCAGCAGTACATAAATATATCCTCATTCATAAACTACAATGGATAACAACACAAAGCAATATTACACATGTAAAATTAATAACTAATCACAAATAATATCACACCACAAAGTCCAACATGAATAATTATCACAAGTACACCAATAATGTTACAGTTCAATAGGGACTCACAACTCTAGGTTGATTTACCCTCGCTTGAACCAGGGGCGCTCTCCCCAATAACATTTTTCTCCTTTTTAGTCCCTGTGGTATAATAGTTCAATAGGGACTCACGACTCAAAGGCCGATATACCCTCGCTTGAACAAAGAATCATAGTTCAATAGGGACTCACAACTTGACGGTCGATGTACCCTCGCTTGAACAAAACATATCGGTTCAATAGGACTCACGACTCGATGGCCGATGTACCCTCGCTTGAACCGGGAGCCATTTACAATAATATTTTTATTTAATTTAGGCTTTATGGACCAACAGGGTACCTCATCCCTGAAACGTGGATGCACAAGAGGGTAGGGTGAATTGTGCTTCAAATAAAAACTTCAACAAAATAAAAACACAAAATGTTTTTATACTGGTTAGGCCAAACTCTTGCCTATGTCCAGTTCACCAACACCTCGTTGGGTTCCACTAGTTTCAGGTTTTCAAACAGGTTCACCTGAGAACCTTTACAGTTAAAGAGTCTCTTTAACACTCCCCCTTACTACCCGTAAGGTCACAACCCTGTTCTAAAGCTCCAAGCTTCAGAACAACCTCAAAACAGAAGAGGATTTAAAACAGAGTACAAGTTCACAGATGAACAGATAATGTTAAACACTTAAGCTTTTGTGATCGCAAGAAGACTTGAATGCCTTGACAGAGAGTAGGTGCAGAATTGAATACTTTCGGTTTTTGTTCGGTATCTTGCAATAAATTCTCTTCGCCTATTTATAGTCTTCAATGGTGGATGTAGCCGTTTGATACATGTACCAGAAGCTTATATCCGTTGAGGTCATTTAATGCTTGGTACTTGATTCTTCTCATGTTGCTTGAAGAAGATGATGAACATTAAATGTGCCTTCAAGCTTTATCAGCAAATATTACTTCTTGTAGGAGAGAAGTTGCCTTGAGAGCATATTATGATGGAGGAATGTGTCTAACGTCTTCTGAAAAACATTATGAGCATGACAGTGTACTTTTGTACTTGATTTGCTTTTTGGTCGACACTCCGATCAGGCATTGATCTGTCTTGCTTCAATCACTTGCTGCACACTTAGATCACACGTTAAATGCATAACAATATCAATCACTCGACACTTCGATCACTATTTGATTATGGTTCCGATCACTACGTGATCTGAGATTTCCTTCTTAGTTCATTTTGACTTAGGCTGCTCCGATTGATATTACGATCACAGTTTTAACTTAGAAAAATATTTGTTATCATTCCATGATCGCTCTTTCTTAAGAGATTCTAAGTTATTCATGATCGCACTTCCTAATGATTGCATATCCGTGAGCACTTAGTCTAGTGATCATTTTTATCCTACTATTATGATCGCATTGTCTTAAGATTCTATGTGATCGTAAAGTCCTAGTCTTACACTTGTTATTGCTTTGTCTTATATAAGTCTGGTGATCACTTTTACTTAGATTTATACTTGTGATTGCACTGTCTAAGTTCTCTATTGATCTTAGTGATTGCTACAACTTAGTATTATATTAGTGATTACTTAATGATCTCATTGTCTGTGATCTCTATTAGTTATCATCAAAACTTAAGATTTTAACATTCTCCCCCTTTTTGATGATGACAACACACAAGCAACTAACAATGTAAGATAAGAGCATATAAGCACTAAAATCACAGTGATTCAGATAAATATAAATATCTTCAGAAGGATATATTATAACTGTTTAAGTACAAAAATTCAAACAACAAAAACACAAACAGAAAAGGCATATGATGATTATAAAATGATGCATGAGTTTTATTCAGAATCTGAGTCTGAGTCTGAGGCAGAAATCACATATTTTCTCCTTTTTCTCTGAGGTGGCTCAGAAGAAGATTCTCCTTTTTCAGGTTCTTTCCTCTTAGACTGATCGCTGACTGAAGTAGACGGATGAGGTTCAATAGTTAGACGAGGAGGAAGGTGAGGCATCTGAGATAAGGCAGTAAGAGAAGGTTCTGTGGAGATGTCTGGAGGAGGCACATATTTTTCACCTAGCCATTGAAGGGCAGTGAATTTAGATTTCCTTGATCCTCCAACACTTGGTCCTCTACGGGTCCTCTTCTTCTTTGTTTCCTCTATCTCATATTTTTCTGCTAACTCACGAAGAATCTGGACACAGGGGCTGGGCTCTTCAACTTGTTTATCCTTTCTACCGCGGCCTCTGCCTCTACCTCTACCTCTACCTCTGTCTCTGCCTTGACCCTGAGAAGCTTGAGATTGTTTCTTGGCCTTAGAAGAGGTTTTCTCATGCCTTTTAGCTTCCTGTTTTTCTTCCTCATATAAACGTTCAGCAAGCCTTCTATCTTCTTCCAGTTGTAGTTCTCTTTTCCTTCTCTCTTCTTCCTCAGCTAGAGCAACTGCTTTCTCTACCGACTCAGCCTCTTCAGATCTGACTTCTAGATAAATCTCTTCCTCAACAATTTCATCTTGAGGTTCAACTTCTTCTTCAGGAATAGTAGAGAGTGATGGATTGAAAGAAGTTGAAGCCCTTGATTTTCTTTTTCTGGAATGAGATCTTTTGTGAGGGCGAGACCTTGAAGAAGATGCTCCTCTGGTTCTGGGCCTGGTACCAATACTTCTCTTCTCAACATATTCTCCTCCCAGAGTGAAGTAATCATCAGAGAAGTAGTTGGTAGGAGCAATAAGGCCGAAGCATGTCAGTTCTCTCAGAGGTGACAGTTCTGGAGACTTCATTGGTTCTGGAGACTTCTCCCCCTTGTTGGCATCATCAAGAGGTGGAGGAGAAGGGAAGGGAGTTTGGGGTGGTTCAGGTGAAGGAGATGGTGAAGGAGTAGGTGATTTCTGAGGGGATTGTTGGGGAGGTGAGTGATATGGGGGGTGATTGATGTGGGGGTGATTGATGTGGGGGTGATTGGTGAGAGGGTGATTGCTGTGGAGGTGATTGATGTGGAGGTGAATGGTGAGGGGGTGATCGCTATGGGGGTGATTGGTGAGGATGTGATTGCTGAGGGTGGGATTGATGAAGTAGTGAGGTAAGAGTGCGACATTCTATCCTAAGTTCTTGTACCTGATTGTTAAGGGTGGTGGAGTGAGTCTCAAGGGTGGAGAGTCTTTCCAGTATTTGGGAGTGAGGAAGGCTTGCACTCATATCAGCTAGCATGGACTGCATTTGGCCTCTGAATTCTTCCCCAAAGAAGTCATTTAGGCTATCAATCAAGCGCAGTATCACAGCATTAGACAACATGAATTGATGATTCCCAGACTCAAAATCTCACACAGAGGATTCCTCAATATTGTGCTCTCTATGCCGAAGATGTTGCTGTGATCACACCTCATGTAGTGTTTGCAACTCATCATATGTCAGTTCTCGAGATGAACGAAGAGCCTCAGGGGATTGCTGATCGCTGCTAGATGGTGATTGATGGGGGAAGATGATCGCTGCATCTTAGGATGAGTGATCAGAGGAGATCTGATTGGATTTTGCTGAGGAGAAGGTTCTGGTCGAAGCTCCTCAACAAAGGGTTCTTGGAGAGGTTCCTCAACAGGTTCTGGTTCAATCACAGGCTCAACTTCGAGCATAGGTGATTTTCTGGTTTCCTTGCTCCTCTTCTTTGATTTCTTCTTTGGCTCATCATCCTCCTTGGATGTGTCAGATGCAGTGACTTTCAGCTTCATCTTCTTCAGATTGGTCACATTGAACTTCCCAATCTTTTTGGGACTAGACTGAGTAGGCCATATGCCTTCCATTTTCAGCAGGCAAGAAATAACTTGAAGATAGGGGAAAGTAGTTTTCTCCGAACCTTCAGTCAGGAATCGCTTTATTTCTTGGATAATGACCATCCCAGGGTTGATGGACATCTTGCCAATAAGTCTCCCTAGGATAAGATTATCTACCTTAGTGAGATTAGTGAAGTTTCCAGATTTGTTCACTACCAGCCTACTGTAGACCATGTGGACGAGTCTATGGTTGTCACACATTTCAGCAGGGCTCTTCTTATCTTTGCCTTCCAAACCCAGATTTTTGTAGTACGCTTCCTCAGAAATTTATCATAGGTTTCAAAGATCCTGTATTTCTCATCCTTAATACCCAGGGCGGTGTTCAGACTATCATCATCATAGGAGATGCTTTGCCCTCTAACTTTACTCTTGAAGGAAATTCCAATCACATTTCCACCTTCATCTGTCATATCAGTAACGGAGAGATTGGAGAAGAAGACACAGATTACTTCCAAAGCATAGTCATCGCTAATTGCAAACCAGGAAGCATAGGGCTCAAGCCACTCCTTCAGATCATAACCCCATTTACTCAGATACTTTAAATCTATGAAGATGGCTGTACGATCATTCTCTATTCTCTCAGTCATTTTATCAGATGAGGTTTCTAGGGCACCAGTGTTGAATCCTTCCTTAGGAGATAAAGGAACGACCTTCTTCTAAGTCTCTGAGATGTTGGAAGCTTGTGATTTCTTCCCAGATGTAGCCATTTTTGAAAGATGTATGTTTAAGAAGAAGGAGTATGCAAGAATGCATTTTTGAGAAAATGTATGTTTGAGAGAAAAGTTGCAAGTATTAGGTCTGATGATTGATGCGAAATGAGTGAAGTAAATGGGAGAGAGATGATATAGAAAAGTGCATTTATGAATGATGATGCAAGCATACATGGTTATCATCAAAAAGTGGGAAGACGTAACATTTGATCAGAGACGTGTCAGAGATTGTACCCGGAACTGCGATCAGACACAGTGTGATCATGACGTTTCAAATTCAAAATTCAAACCGTGATTGAAGCAATTTCTGAGTGATTGAAGCGTCGCGGCTTTATTGCTCAGATCAGACCTTTGTGATTTCATAAACTCCTTCAATCAGGTTGTCATATTGCTAGCCTTGAGATCAGTCCCTGATCGAAGCATAGTGATCGCAAGTCCGTGATTGATATATTCTTGATTTGATGGACCTGCAAAACTTAAGAGTCTCACTCCGATGCTTAAGTCAGTATAGTGTTGAATATAAATAATCAAATTAAAGTATGACAATTGATAATTTATAATTCATCTGGGTTTACCATTCCCAACTCTCTCCTTATAAAACCAAATTGCTCTACTGCAATAGGTTTAGTAAAAATATCAGCGAGTTGAAAATAAGTAGGGACAAAGTCAACCTTTATGTCTTTCTTTTGAACATGATCTCTGAGAAAATGATGTCTAACATCAATGTGCTTAGTTCTCTGATGATGCACGGGATTTTTGTCTAAGCTTATAGTACTTGTGTTGTCACAGAGAATAGGAATTTATGAGAATTCCAATCCTAAGTCACTCAATTGTTGCTTAAGCCAAAGAACTTGTGCACAGCAACTAGCAGCAGCAATATACTCCGCTTCTGTTGAGGATAATGATACACAATTTTGTTTCTTACTAGCCCAAGAGACTAAGCATCCTCCCAGAAATTGACACTGCCCACTAGTGCTTTTTCTATCAGTTTTATAATCTGCATGGTCGGAGTCAGTATATGCAATTAAATAAGCTTCTGTACCCTTAGGATACCAGATACCAAGTTCTTGGGTGCCAATCAGATATCTCAAAATTCTTTTGACATTAGTCATGTGAGATTCCTTGGGATTGACCTGATATCTAGCACAAATCCCTACACTAAATTGAATATCAGGTCTGCTAACAGTTAAATAAAGTAATGATCCTATTATTCCTCTATACAAAGTCTGATTGACGGATTTACCAGTCCCATCAGCATTTAAACTAGCAGAAGAACTCATTGGAGTATCATCTGACTTAGACATGTCAGATGCAAACTTTTTCAGAAGCTCTTTGCAGTACTTAGTCTGAGAGATGAATATTCCTTTTTCCTTTTGTTTGACTTGAAGTCCCAAAAAGAAATTCAATTCTCCCATCATAGACATTTCAAATTCTCCTTGCATCAACTTAGAAAATTCTTGACAGAGTTCTTCATTAGTAGCTCCAAAAATAATGTCATCTACATAAATTTGCACTATAAGCATATGATTATTTTTATGCAGTATAAACAAGGTGGTATCTAATTTTCCTCTTATAAACCCCTTTTCAAGCAGAAAATCGCTAAGTCTCTCATACCAAGCTCTTGGTGCTTGTTTGAGACCATATAGGGCTTTATTTAGTTTATACACATGGTCTGGTTTATTCAATTCCTGAAAACCAGGTGGTGCTCAACATAAACTTCCTCTTTGATATAACCATTAAGAAAGACACTTTTTACATCCATTTGATATAACTTGATATTATTAATGGATGCAAATGCAAGAAGAATCCTTATTGCTTCAAGTCTCGCAACTGGAGCATAAGTTTCTCATAGTCTATTCCTTCTTCTTGGTTATACCCTTTGACAACCAATCTTGCTTTATTTCTGACTATTTGACCTGTTTCATCAAGTTTGTTTTTGAAAACCCACTTAGTATCAATGATTGATTGATTTTTAGGTTTAGGTACTAAGTCCCAAACTTGATTCCTTTTGAATTGATTAAGCTCTTCTTGCATAGCAATTATCCAATCGCAATCACTAAGAGCTTATTCAATACAAGTAGGTTCAATTTCAGAAATAAAAGTAGAAAATTCTACCTCATTTTGTATTTGATGTCTGGTTTTAACTCCAGTTTGTATGTTCCCAATTATTTGCTCTGGAGGATGGTCCTTGAGGTGTTTCAACGAGGGAGGCAATTCCCCTTCGTCCCTTCGATCAGACTGTGATTCCTCTTTGACAGCATCTTCTGATCGCAGCTCAGTGTGATCGGAACATCTTTCAATCATACTGGGCATCAGATCTTCCTCTGATCGCTTCTCCGGAGTTACCTCATCAAAAATAACATGCACAGATTCTTCAACAGTTTGATTTCTTTCGTTATAAACTCTATATGTTTTACTACGATTAGAGTAACCATTAAAAATACCAATGTCAGATTTAGCATCAAATTTTCCTAAGTTTACTTTGTCATTATTGTGTATAAAGCATTTTGAACCAAAAATTCTAAGATGACTGAGATTAGACTTTCTTCCCTTATAGAGTTCATATGGAGTCTTTTCCACTCCTTTTCTGATGTAGGCTCTATTTGAGATGTAGCAAGCTGTGCTCATTGCATCTGCCCAGAAAATTTGGGGAACTTCCTTCTCATTCAGCATGCTACGAGCCATCTCTGTCAACACTCTGTTCTTCCTTTCAACAACACCATTTTGTTGAGGGGTTCTAGGAGCAGAAAAGTAGTAATCAATCCCTTTTTCTTCACAAAGCTCCTTGAACTCTTTGTTCTCAAATTCACCACCATGATCGGTTCTGATTGCAGTTATGCTTAAACTCTTTTCATTCTGCAATTTCTTAGCAAGCACATAAAAGGCATCAAAAGCATCATGTTTAGATGAAAGAAAAGCAACCCAAGTAAATCTTGAGTAGTCATCCACTACTATTAGAGTGTACAAATTGCCTCCAAGGCTTTTAACTCTAACAGGTCCTATTATGTCCATGTGAATTAACTCTAATGGTTTAGATGTGGGAACTAATTTCTTAAACTTAAAGGATGTCTTAGTTTGTTTCCCTTTTTGACAAGCTTCACAAACAGTATCATGTTTGAATTTAAAGCTGGGAATACCTATCACTAAGTCTCCCTTAATTAAATTTTCTAGTTGAGTGAAATTTACATGAGCTAACCTTTTATGCCAAAGCCAGCAGTTTTCATCATTAGAAATAAAACATTTTTCTTCTATGTTTTGATTTAATTCTAAGGAATACAGATTCCCATTTCTGCTAGCCTTTAACTTGCAATACAGATTGCTTTTATCTAAGTTTAACTTTTATTTATCTATTACTAGACATTCATTTGAATAAAAATGACCTTGTTACCTCTGTCAGTACATTGACTAACACTTAATAAATTGTGGCACAAACCATCTACCAGGTATACTTCTTTGACTGGACCAACTTGTCCTACTCCAGTGATTCTGCCACTTTGATTTCCTCCAAAGCTAACTTTGGCTCTTTCCTTCATTTCAAGGGAGTTGAATTTCTCTTTGTCTCCCGTCATGTGTCTAGAGCATCCACTATCAATATACCATTTTTCTTTGTTTGATGCTCTAAAACATACCTGCACATGTTAAACAGACTTAGGTACCCAATATTGCTTGGGTCCTTTAGAGTTAGTCCATGGCCACTGATCGGAGGAGATCTTGGTGGCAGGTGTCCCTTTAGGGACCCATTTATAAGAGTTGCTAATCCCATATTTTCTATGGTAGCATAAAGATTGAGTGTACCCCTGTTTATTGCAGTAATTACAAAAGCTATAGGATGAAGAGGGATAATATAAGTTTCTTTGAAAAGATGAGAAACTTGTTTTCTTTTGAGGTTTTGACTTAGGGTTATAGCCTATACCAGTCCTATCCATATATCCTTTTTGCTTTTAAAAGATAACTTTCAGCATAGTTGATCCTTTAGTAAATTTTTCTAGAGCAGTTGACAGCCTTTCCTTTTCCTTAGTTAAGATCTCACAGTTTGAACATTGAGTAATGTTGGTTTTAGATAGCTTTTGTTCTTCCTCTGGTATGATCGCAACATCAGACTCAGGGCTGATCGTAATATCTGATTTTGTACTGATCGCAGTATCAAATACAGGACTGATCGCAATATCAGATCTCTCTTTCAACTTTTTATTTTCTTTTCTAAGGCTCGATATTTCTTTAGCAAGTTTATAGAATTCCATATCCAAGTTATTGTATTCTTCTTGTAAGTTGGGGTTTTCAGAATCATATACCTCAGTAATTTCATGTTCGGAGTCATCTGATCTTTCTTGGGCTACCAAGCACAAATTTGCAGCTTCCTCTGCTTCTTCTTCATCTTCTGAGCTATCTCCCCAGATAGATCTTACAAAGGCCTTCTTTTTGTCACCATACTTCTCCTTCTTTCTGTCCTTCTCTTCAAATCTTTGAAGGCTTGGGCACTCAGCTTTGAAGTGACCTGGTTTCCTGCATTCAAAACAAACAGGGGTTTTATCTTTTGAAACATCCCTTTTGTAGCTGGATTCTCCTCTCTGAAATCTTCCTTTTCTTTTGAAGAACTTCTTGAATCTCTTCACCATCATTGCCATGTCCTCGTCATCTATATCTTCATCGTCTTCATCATCATCTTCCAATCTTTCTTTGCTAGGAACAACTAAAGCAAGGTTCTTTGCTTTTGTGGTTCCTTGGAGTTCTCTTTGAGCCAACAGGGTAGGCTCATACTCAGCTAGGCAACCAAAAAGAGCAGTAACTGATTTTGTTGATTCACCTTGAACTTCCTGCAAAATAGTAACCTTTGTGAGTCAATCACATTTTAATACTTTTAGAATTTTATTTACCTGTTCCTTCTCAGTGAAGGTTCTTCTTAAGGCAGTAAGATTGTTTATAAGATGTGTGAATCTGATCTCTAGATCTCTGATAGGCTCATCTGGTAACATTGTGAATTTATGAAACTCTTCAACCAGCATTTCAACTCTCCTATCTTTCACACTAGATGGTCCCTTCATGAGCAGTTTGAAGGGTCTCCCACATTTCCTTAACAAACTTGAGATGACTAATTCTGAAAAACTCTTTCTGGCTCAGGGCACATAGAATCATGAGGACAGCCTTATAATTTAGCTCCATCATGACAAAATCTTCATCCAAAAACTTGTCCTCAGTCTTTGCATTTCCACTAGAATCCTTAGGAACAAGATTTCCAGTTTGAATGATATTCCACAACCTATATCCATGGGCTTTAATGAAGACTTCCATTTTGAAGTTCCAGAAGGTATAGTTCTTTCCATCAAAACCAGGAGGCTTGCTGGAAGGAGTCCCAATATCAGGTAGCACATTTTCTAGAGAATCCATAGCTGGATCTTTGCTTGCCAGATTCGTTGGAATCTAAGAAGGGAAGACCTGCTCTGATACCAAATGAAACGTGGATGCACAAGAGGGGGGGTGAATTGTGCTTTTAATAAAAACTTGAACAAAATAAAAACAAAAAATGTTTTTATACTGGTTCGGCCAAACTCTTGCCTATGTCCAGTTCACCAACACCTCGTTGGGTTCCACTAGTTTCAGGTTTTCAAACAGGTTCACCTGAGAACCTTTACAGTTAAAGAGTCTCTCTAACACTCCCCCTTACTACCCGTAAGGTCACAACCCTGTTCTAAAGCTCCAAGCTTCAGAACAACCTCAAAATAGAAGAGGATTTAAAATAGAGTACAAGTTCACAGATGAACAGATAATGTTAAACACTTAAGCTTTTGTGATCGCAAGAAGACTTGAATGCCTTGACAGAGAGTAGGTGCAGAATTGAATACTTTCGGTTTTTGTTCGGTATCTTGCAATAAATTCTCTTCGCCTATTTATAGTCTTCAATGGTGGATGTAGCCGTTTGATACATGTACCAGAAGCTTGTATCCGTTGAGCTCATTTAATGCTTGGTACTTAATTCTTCTCATGTTGCTTGAAGAAGATGATGAACATTAAATGTGCCTTCAAGTTTTATCAGCAAATATTACTTCTTTTAGGAGAGAAGTTGCCTTGAGAGCATATATGACGGAGGAATGTGTCTAACGTCTTCTGAAAAGCATTCTGAGTATGACAGTGTACTTTTGTACTTGATTTGCTTTTTGGTCGACACTCCGATCAGGCATTGATCTGTCTTGCTTCAATCACTTGCTGCACACTTAGATCACACGTTAAAGGCATAACAATATCAATCACTCGACACTTCGATCACTATTTGATTATGGTTCCGATCACTACGTGATCTGAGATTTCCTTCTTAGTTCATTTTGACTTAGGCTGGTCCGATTGATATTACGATCACAGTTTTAACTTAGAAAAATATTTGTTATCATTCCATGATCGCTCTTTCTTAAGAGATTCTAAGTTATTCATGATCTCACTTCCTAATGATTGCATATCTGTGAGCACTTAGTCTAGCGATCATTTTTATCCTACTATTATGATCGCATTGTCTTAAGATTCTATATGATCGTAAAGTCCTAGTCTTACACTTGTGATTGCTTTGCCTTATATAAGTCTGGTGATCGCTTTTACTTAGATTTATACTTGTGATTGCACTGTCTAAGTTCTCTATTGATCTTAGTGATTGCTACAACTTAGTATTATATTAGTGATTACTTAATGATCTCATTGTCTGTGATCTCTATTAGTCATCATCAAAACTTAAGATTCTAACAATCTCGGGATGGCTTAATTTTATTAATATATTAAGCGGTGCATAAAACAATTCAGAATTCGAACAGAGTATTCAATAACCATCACATCAACAGTAATAACATGTTTATCGTCTAACCTATATGCTCACTAACACAGACATACACGCAAACAAGTAGAAGTAGTTACCTCCGGTATAAGCAATTCGTCACTTTTCCTTACTCATGCTTGTAGATTCCCTCTAAATACCATCCTTACTAGATTCCCTAATATTATACATCACATCAACAGTAAAAATATTCATTCTTGTTGAATCCAAAGTTCTCATTTCAAATTTTCAATCTAATCTATACTCTATGATAAAAAAAATCTAATATATACTCGATTAATTTAATGTCTTCTATTAGTCATGTAAGAAAATGGGCTATGCCCAGTTCACCCATAGTAAATTAGGACCAAATGAGTGTTTGAATTTTAAATATAATTATTCAGAAATATTGAGTTATTAGATGTAATATAACCATTTTGTTTGATTAAATTTAAATGAAATTATATGTCGTTTTATTTAAGGGGTATGTGTCGTTTGATTGGGTTAGACGCAATCCACCCTTTATAAATTAAGCTCAAATGAACATTTGAGATTTAAATATAATTATTCAGAAATATTGGGTTTTTAAATGTAATATACACATTTTGTTTAATTTAAATTTAAATGAAATTATGTGTCGTTTCATTTAAATGGAATGTGCAGTTTATTCAAAAATTTTATAAAGGCATGACATAAATAATAAAAAGACGATAACAATAAAAGAGACTTATCTACCTTTTCTTTTCATCATTGCATTTGCATTATACAAAAGTCAAAGTAAGCACTTGTGATTCTGACTGTGAAAGACATAAACTTGAAGAAATATGCAATCCGATATTCCTAAAATCCCAACAAGTCAAAATATTTAAACAAGAATGTTAGACCATAACCACTTTCTTTGTCAAATAATCTGTATTTTAATTGCACTTTCATTGATATAATTATTTCATATGCATTAACTATTCAAAAAAATTGCAGATAGACACTACTTAGACTACTATTAATATTAAAAAAAGCTAGTTGTATGAGTTCAAACTTAACAATAACCTGTAATGTTCATTGTGCTTTTTCCCACAATGACTTTCACAGATATGATTCGATCCTCAATCCTCTCAACTTCCACATAATTCTTTTTCTGTTCTTTATCAGCAACAATGCCAACACTATTCCTTCCAATTACCATTCTTGTGTACCAAAGTTAAGATGTATTAACATTGATTTTTCTACTTCTCTCCAATCTATCTTATTTCTTGCAAATACAATATATATATATATATATATATATATATATATATATATATATATATATATATATATATATATATATATATATATATATTTTGCTTAGAGCCTTCGGTGTCCGGCCCCTTCGGGGAACCGACTAATCCGAAGTCGCCGCCGGGATCCCTATTTTGGGGGTGACGACTTCCCAAGGGTTCGAACCCATGACCTGGTGGGTACACGGTGTCTTACCTTCCCCTTTCTTACCAGCTGGTCTACGCCCCCTTGGGCTGCAAATACAATATATTGATCATGTGCTTACTCATTACATGTGCCACTTCAAAACTCTTCCATTTAGCATCCCAATATTCCAAGAACCAAATCTGATCTTACTCTCATGAACTAGCTTTTTTTCCCACCCCATCCTTTAGAGTGCGCTAGCCCTTACCTATTTATATTTAACACTACATTCGGTCAAGGATGCAGCGGCTCTTGCTCACTTAACAATGTACTTGAGCAAATGCAACGCGTTACAACCAGGCAACGACTTACTCTTTTGCCCTTGCACTCTTGACACTGCATTCGGGCTAGGATACAACAGTTCTTACTCTATTCTCACTGTACTTGAGCAATACAGAGCGTTACTTACAGTAATGAACTAACATTAGCACAATATCTTTGATGTCATGATCATGAGATATGACAACTTTTTACTTTGATTATTAAGGCTTAACACAACTCTCCTCATTTACTCGGACTTGGGACCAACTATAACGTAAGATAGAAATAAAATCTAACTAGCATATCAAGAAACTATTTTGTTCATAAGAGAAGTATGATACATTGATATGTTAAAAGATAAATTTGTTTAATCTTTTAACTTTTAAGATTATTATTTTCATCAAGTTAAATTTGATGAAAGCAAGCGGAAATTGAGTGATAATAGAAATATAAACTCAATCGGAAGATACATTTTTCTAGGAAACTCAAGATAGGCGGAGCTCGCAAAACAATTTATTTGAATACTTTTATAAAAATATCAAGGGTAAAAGGTTAAATCTAGCACTGAACTATTGGCCAAAGTACACCCCACATAAAAATGAATTTCGAGGCTCAAAACTAGTACTGATAAAGTACAAAGTGGGTCAAATATAGCAAAACCGTCAATTTTAACGGGTTTGACCGTTAAGTTTGACTTGATTATACCAGATCATCTGCCACATCACCTTATTAGGCCAGGTTAGCTGCCACATCATCCCCTCTTTGTCATGTCATCATCTTCTTCCTTCAAAGCCACCTTCACTTCGCGCAACACCATCACCCACCCACAACTACCATTCACCAAATCAAACTTCCTATTCCCTCTCCTTCTCTCTCTCTCTCTCCCCTGCAATGAAGTAAGACGCGTCAATGAAGAACATATATGCAGCATACACTACCTCATCCATCTCAAACATGTACACCCCGTCCTCCTCCACCTCGAGCATCAGATCTACCTTTAGATCAGACCTCCGACCCGCCCACATCACCAACTTCTTCGACCTCATCGTCCGCATCGGCGTCGGCGCCATCCTCGCCGCCATTATCACCCCCGACGACGGCTCCGGCCGCCCCCTCTATTTCGCCCACAATGCCCTCCACCTCATCCCTCACCACCACTACCAAATAATCAATTCCCATTTATGAACGTACTATATATGTTATATGTGTTTGAAATGAAAGGTCATGATTTTGCTCAAATAATCATTTCCTAGCATCACAGCTTAATGTAATGTTCTGGGCAGTTTGTGGAATTAAAAGTGGCCATGATATTTTTGGGATTTGATGAATTTATTTAGAATGGAGAAAGTTTAGAGTTTGAGTTGTTTGAGGATGATGATTAGGATGGGGTTGGGAGGAAGATGGTGAATAGTGAGGAGTATTTTGTTATTTTAGTATTTTTTTTGTTTGGTGGGCATTGATGTGGCAAAGATGCTGATGATGCAGTGACGTGGCAGGTGACTTGTACTAATCCGGTGATGTGGCAGGTGATGCAGTCAAACTAAACGGTCAAATCCGTCAAAATTGACGGTTTTGCTACATCTGACCCAATTTGTACTTGATCAGTGCTATTTTTGAGCCCCGAAATTCATTTTTATGTGGGGTGTACTCTGGCCAATAGTTTAGTGCTAGATTTGACCATTTACCCAAATATCAAACTGAACATTTTTAAATGGGTTTGTTTAACAATTTTTTCATATATCATATTTTTATTACAATGACCTTTTTTTTTACCATAATAAAGTTTTTCATTAACTGAATTTAATTCCATACAGACTCAGAACTAGAATTGAAAAGCATGACTGATAGCATAAACTCTTGCAAATGAAAATACAGACTAACAACCAAGACTCTTACAATGACACAATAAAGCAAAGACACTGACTAAGCAAATGAGAGTCATCTTCAAGCATGTTAGTAGTAGTGAGAAAGCAGACTAATAATAATACTCCATGATCAAATGTTAAGGTTATAGAGGGTGGTTTGATAAACGTGGCTGTCACCCAAGAGGGGGGGTGAATTGGGTGAGAGAATAAATTAAATCTTTTGATTCTTCTTTTCGAAAGACTGCTTGTGCTTGGTGATAATATTTACGAAGTAGTGATATGCACAAGTCAGTATGTTATGTGATGCAAAATAGAATGTTTGAATGTAAATTTATGCACACATAAATTTATCCTGGTTCGGTCACCCAGACCTACATCCAGTCCCCAGGCTCCACCTGAGATTTTCAATCCACTATTCTTGTTTAAACCGGGCACAAGAGAAGCCTTTACACTTTAGGTTTTACGAGCACGGGTTCACCTAACAACCCACAGGTTTTACACCGGGTTCACCTGCAAACCTTACAAATGCAAGTTTTACGGGCTAACTTGCAACCTATGGAGATTTAGACAACCTCTAAATGCTCCCCCTTACAAATTGTTAGTTTACACTATGTTCACTCTATGAACTGATTGTGCTAAACACTTAAGCTTAAAACTAACTCTCTCTAAGAGTGGATGATGTTACTCACTTAAGTACAATAAAATCACTCTCGGAAAAATATCACAAATCTGGATCTGAGAGTAGTAGAAGATGTATAGGATGAAGAATATGATATATCAGATACTTTGCTCTGTTCTCTCTCTTTCTTCCATATCTTCTCTTCTGAATGAATGTCTCTTTTATACTTGGCTTCATAGGCTTCGGTGGCAAGTTGAATATGAACGTTTGAATAGTGCCGTTAATCCTATGTTACCGTTGAGAAGTACATCTTCATTAATGCTTAGCAGGGTAGACTTGCTTTATCTCTGAAAAGTAGTCCTGACACCTCTGCTCTGACAAAAGCATTCTGACTTCTGAGTATGTGATGTTTACTCTTGCACTCTTGCTGACGGATGATCATCATTCATCCGCAAGTGGAAATCTTGCTCTGCAAGTGTTAAGCTCTGAGCCTCAATGTCAAGAGTCTTTCCATCCGGAAGCTCATTTGCATCCGGAAGCGTGACCATGTTCTGCACATACTGGTTAGTCCAACATAGCAATATATATAAGAATTGTTCATGCTGTGGGAAGCTTGTTTGCTATGGGGAGTAGTTTACTTAGACTGTGTTCTGATTTGGTCTATGATGTATCTGGAAGCATTTTTACATCCGGAAGTAAAACTACTAGATGAAGGATCTTGGTTTACTATAACTCACTCTCACTTAGTGTATTTCATCCCAACACTCAGCGCTAGTCACTAAGCTATCGGAAGCACTTTTACTTGACGTAGTGAACTCACTGACGCTTAGGGTGAAATCTATTCTATCAATCTGCGCCAGTCAAGATCTAACAGGAAGTGCTTTCACTTGGCGAAGTAGACTTACTGACGCTTGGGGTAATAACTATTCTATTGCTCTGCGCCAGTCTGAGTCTAACAGGAAGCGCTTTCACTTGGGGAAGTAGACTTACTGACGCTTGGGGTAATATCTATTCTGTCGCTCTGCGCCAGTCTAATTCTAACAGGAAGCGCTTTCACTTGGGGAAGTAGACTCACTGTCGCTTGGAGTAATATCTATTCTATCGCTCTGCGCCAGTCTAAGTCTAACAGGAAGCAACTTCGCTTCCGATTGAATCATAGCTTAGTCTTAGGGTTTGTGCACCTAAAGTTCATGGACTAAGTTAAATCCCTAGTTATTTACTTGCTGACGCTGGGGGATGAAAACATTCATCCGCATGCGCAAGTCCTAATCTATCCGGAAGTAGATCTTCACCCGGAAGCACTCTTACTTGGGATCCTATGTTATCCTATTGCTTCCTAGGCACTTGGTCTAATCCTCTACATTTTAGTCTTCATCAAAACTTAAGATTCTAACATTCTCCCCCTTTTTGATGATGACAAACCTAGTTCTATTAATTAAGTTCATATGAAAGGATTAGCTGAAGAATAAAAGCAATAGTTAAGAGCAAGTAACTCAGACAAATATTATTGACAAGCAGAAGTTACAAGTCAGAGTTATACAATCAAATAACATATACAAGTAAAGAATGTATACAAATAAATTTCACTAAGTATGAATGAAGATATGCATGAAAACAAAATCAACAAAAATATTTGGATTGGGGGTTAGAGTCTGTGTCTCTTTTTCTTTTCCCTCTCTTTCTGTCTCTCTTCATTTTCCTCACGCTCATTCTGGTTTATCTGGGCAATGATCTCTTGAAGCTCTTTTTCCTCTTTTTCCCTTCTGAGCCTTTCTGATTCAATGGACTCCTCGTATGCCCTTTTCATGTTCTCCACTTCTTCATACCCAGGGAAACCTGTAGCATCGTCGAAGTAGCAGACTTCTCCATTGGGATAGTGTACAGCCCGGATTCTTACATTCCATGCAGAGAAGTTGGAATCCTCTTCAACTTCTTGGGCTTTCCTTTTCCCTTTCCCTTTGCTCTTCCCTTTGCTTTTGCTAATTGGAGGAGTGGGCATGGCACTTGCTCTTTCAGCATCGAGGCAAGCCATCTGACCAAAGGATAGCTTGTCAGTGAATCCATACTTCTCAAATTCTTCAGGAGTCATGTCTTCAATTTCCAATTTGACTTCCTTCAGAATTGGAACCGCTTGGACCACTGGATTTTCTTGCACAACCTGAGCAGATGAAGTTCCTTGCTCAGGTAGGTCAGATGGAGTCTCCTCCTCAGACTCATCAGATTCAGTGGTGGCAATTAACTTTCTGGCACGTTTCCTAGCAACGGCCTTCTTTCTGGGTGCACTGAATCTGGCAGCTGGCTCAGACGAGGGAGGAGGATCAGAAGATTGCTCAGATGAAGGGATCTCAGACTCTTGCCCAGAGGATGCAGGAACAGGCTTGGCTATCACAATGGGAGGATGGTTGGGTCTCTTCAGTCCCCACTTCATTATGATCTCCTCAACCATCTCTCTACTTGTTTTATTTGGAGGAGGCTCTGATGATGACTCAGATTGTGAGGATTGTTCATTCTGTCCAAACACAATCATCTCCAAATGTGATCCTTGCTCAGCTGTTCTCTTCTGCTCCATGAGACGGAGGGCCTCTCCTCTTATAAGGCTCTCTGCACCACTCAGCCTCTGAGACTCATATGCACGACGCAGGACGGCCGTGATATCTTCATCAATCCAGAGTGAAGGCTGGCTGAGGGCATCCCTTGTGGCCATACTTAGGCGAAGAGTAGACATAACATTTCTCCCCCTTTTGTCATCATCAACAGGGGTGAGTGCCAGGGATGGAGTGGATGTGGAGGAGGATGGAGGTGGTTCAGGACCAAATTTCTTGGGAGGGGAGGGTGAGAGGGTAGAGGTGGAGGATGTGGGAGAAGATAGGTGTTCAGGAGTTTGAGGAGGGTCGGGGAAGCAGCTGGTGGTGACAAAGATATCCCCATAAGGATGAGTGGAGAAGTATTCTTTGTAGTTAGCGGAGTCAGGGGTAAAGGGTAAGTGGTCATCGGAGAGTGGTTGAAGGCGGGGATACTCGCCGTATGGTTGGCTGAGGGGGTGAATGGCTGTTTCAGATCCTATGGGTCTAGGGCTTGGATGGGTAGGGTTGGAGAAGCGGAGTGGAGAGCGTGTAGGGGCACCTGGTCGTGTGGGAATGGGTGAGGATGAGGATGAGGAAGGTGAGGATGAGAAGTTTCTAGGAGAATGGCGTGGAGAGTTGTGAGGTGAGTCTTGGGTTTGGTCGTCATGGGTAGGTGAAGGTTGGGATTGTTGGTCATTGTTGGGTGATGGTGGGGCTTGTTGGTCATTTTGTGGTGGAGGCTGAGGTTGTTGAGTGTTGGGCGGAGGAGGAGGAGGGTTTTGAGGAGGAGGAGGAGGAGGTGGTAAGTTACCTTGTGATGAGGGTTGGGGAATTTGTAGGTGCTGGAGGATGAGGTCTAATTTTGCATCCACCCTGGCAAGGTGATTCTCGAGTTGTCCTACTCTGTCCTCAAGTCGTTGGATTCGCTCCCCTTGGTGGTGGAAGCCAGCTTCACATTCAACACGGAGAGGACCCACCAAGGAATCAGTCAGTCTAAACAGAAGCTCTTCCTTTATGTCCTCTGCAAAGGCCCTAACAGAAGCTGGAACCCTTGCACTACGGCTTGGCCCAGCATGAGAGTCAACTTCCTGATCGCCTGCTCCAGATGCAGAGGGAGCTGAAGTATCAGAAGCACTACTGGCTTGTGAGCGTGAGCGAGTGGGCTTAGGAGGCTTGAAATACTTGATCCCCATCCTTGCCACATTGGTTGCTCCCACAGGCCTACACTTGACATTCTCTTCTTCCACAGCAGATGTAGCCTTGATCAGATGCTTCTCAAGAAGGAAGGCAATGATGGTGGGATAGGGAAGATACCCTGACTTGTCATTGCTTAACCAGCGCTGAAGCTCTAGGCATATCAACTGCCCAGGGTTGAAAGGCTTGAGCGAGAGGAGTCTAGGGAACCAAGGGTTGTCCAGCAGTGTGAATTCGTTGAAGTTGCCTCCCTTATGAGTCATTATCCGGGAGTAGACGTAGTACAAGAGCCTGTTAGAATCAGACATCTTGGACACCTTCTTGCTGTTGGTGCCATACAACTCCTCGAGTTCCTCCTTGCTGTACTTGTGAGACTCAGGGTAGATCCATTCATTCATATCCTCTTCTGTGATTCCCATCATCTCATTCAAGGTTCTCCAAGTGAACCTGAAGGTTCTTCCTCTTACAGTGGCAGTGAAGGAGAGTTTGTGGACTTGCTCTTTCCCATCCACCTTTCTGTACTTAGCTCTGCCTGAGAGGGATTGGCAAAAGACTCGCAGGACGTTGACGTTGTAGTCCTGGTTGATGCCCAGCCAAGGCATATACTTTTCCAAGTAAGGGCGCAGATGAGCAAACCCTAGTTCATCCAACTTGTCCAGATTGATGAACAGGCCATGGTTGAAGATGGGAATGGATGTCTCAAATTTGGCGGATACACTCTCCAAAGCCCCATCTCTATAAACTGTGAGATCATCTTCTTTCTCAACCCTCTGCCTCTTGGAGGAAGGCTCCTCAGAAAAATGAACCTTCTTCTTCTTTCCCTCTCCCTGAGCATCCCGCTCTTGTTCAGAACCCACTGCCTGTTCTATTCTACCAGAGGTTTCAGACTGACCCTGAACGTCTTCACCCTGTCCCCGTGATTGCCCAGAACCTTCTTGGCGTTCATGATGTTCTTCATGTTGTTCTTTATGGTGCCCAGATTTACCAGAATGTCTGTGAGAGGATTTCCCAGATTTCGATTTATTTTTCTTAGAAGAAGAGGTTTTCTGGATGACTGGGTTGGGTTCATTCGTACCGGCCATTTTTTTTGTATGAATGTTGTGAAAATAAAGATGAAATGCGAGAAGTGTGTAAAAATGAAGAATGCAATGAAGAAGATGAAGTAAATTTTTCAGAGAAAAGATGCGTGTGAAAATAATGCAAGTAAAAAGTGAAGATGAAAAGTTACATCTATTTATAGGTAAAGCTTCTGAGGATAGAATGGGTATAGTCTTTCAAATTTTCACACATTGGGTAGCGTAAGTTTTTAAGTTGGAACGACACACCTTATGACACGTGTTGCTTCAGAGAAGGCACAGCGTTTCATAGAGGAAGTTGAAACGTTTTCTGAAGTGATGTGTCCCTTGATCTGACACTGGCGCTCTTGATCATATTGAATTATCATCCAGCGCTAGCCAAAGAGTATCCGGAAGTGATTTTGCTTCTGGTCGGACAGACGCTCCTGGTTGCCTTGAGTAGTCATTCAGCGTCAGCACGAGAGCATCCGGAAGTAGTTTTGCTTCCGATGGTACTTACTTAAGATTTAACATTGAGTAACTCGTTGATGTTCTCTCTTGTGCATCCACAGCGATCAAGCTTTCATAACTAAAGCCATATTTGCATCAAGTAGAGTTTGTTTGATCTTCTCAATTTCAGGAGCAGTAGCTCTCGGAGCCCAGTATGAACAACAACTCATTCAGATTTGATACATTGCTCTGATCAGGTATGATCATGAAAATTGTTGTTCCTTCGTACCTTCTTTCCTACAAAATAGCAAATGATTTCTCTCCCCATTTTTCAGTCTCCAAACTTGGATCTGACTGGTCAGTTTGTAGGAAGTATGTGATTCTTATGCACTTAAGAAATATTCACTATGAATATAGCATTGCGAATCAACTATGACTATATGCACATGGCTTCTGATAATGATAGTCATAGATAGCATGTAGAGTATGAACATTGTGTGAAATATCTTATAAGCCATATCATGTTCATGCTTATGATGCTTAATGTAAAATCTCAATAAGTCCATCTTACATTTGCATAGGAGATTTTACTGTTGCATGCTTCAACCTTAAATAATCCCTTGCTTACCCAAGGAGATCTTTTATACTTATCCTTGGCCTGAAGCACTTTCTTAGGAGAGACAGGATTCGCAGGTTTTCTCCATGTGAGTTGAGACATCCTCTCTCTTTTGTCCTTCTCAGGATAGTTGAATGGAACTCTGTGATAGCTTATCCCTGAGACAGGGTCTTTGTTCCTTGTGGTAGCGCACTGCTTCTTATGATTGAACCAGGTAGTTGCAGTAGTGACATCACCACGAGTTCTCTTCTTTGGGACAAGAGAAACTCTTGATCTTTCCTGCACAAGTAAGGCACTAGAAGAGAGTTTTGGTACCCATTTGTACTTGGGTCCTACATAGTTAGCGCTGGACCTTACTTGTCCTTTGGGGATCCATATATATTTATTTCTCACATTTAAATTTCTCTTAAAATTGCATGTGTGAGAAATATGACCAGTTCTACCACAATAATGACAGATAATGGGATGATGTTCAGAATCAGATTTCTTATCACTATTATGGTGGTCAGTTTTCTTTTCAAAGACTCTATGTTTATTAACTTTTGAAATCTCAGGGTCTTTCGAAAAGTCTTCTTTTATGATTGGGACTTTGGACTCCTTGGTTGTAGAAGAAGGAATAAGTTCCTCAAGTTCCCTATTCCTTTTTCTTAAGCCTAGAATTTCTTTTGCAAGTTTACAGAATTCAACATGTAGCTCATTATACATATCTTGCAATTCAGAAGTTTCAAGTTTAGGTACCTCATTTTCTTCAGCTTCTGAATCTACTAGGCGGAGATCCACTCTCTCTTTGCTGATACTAGCTTCTACTACATCACCATCCAGTAGCTCATCAACGGTGGATTCACAAGGAGCACATAGTGAGCTTTGGACAGCCTTATCATCAAGAAATTGGTTAGAAGCATACATAGTATCAAGAGTGTTCCAAATATCTATAGCCCTAGAGCAATGTTTAATTTTCTGGTAATCATTGTCAGATAAACTTTTGTGCAAAATTTGCATTGCTCTAAGGTTTAAGTAAAATAAGCTTTTGTCCTCTTCTGTCCAATTTACTTTTGGTTTGAAATCAGAGTCCTTTTCAAAAACATCCCACATTTTGAAATCAGTGGATAGTATAAAACTTTTCATCCTTCCCTTCCATAAGTAAAAATCAGCATTTTCTAACACGGGTGGGATTGTATGATCAAAACCTTCAAAACACATTTTGTAACCCAAATCAGCCTAGGTCTTTGCACTTGAGATCGTTGGATCCTTTAAACAAGTGACCTTGCTCTGATACCAAATGATAAACGTGGCTGTCACCCAAGAGGGGGGGGTGAATTGGGTGAGAGAATAAATTAAATCTTTTGATTCTTCTTTTCGAAAGACTGCTTGTGCTTGGTGATAATATTTACGAAGTAGTGATATGCACAAGTCAGTATGTTATGTGATGCAAAATAGAATGTTTGAATGTAAATTTATGCACACATAAATTTATCCTGGTTCGGTCACCCAGACCTACATCCAGTCCCCAGGCTCCACCTGAGATTTTCAATCCACTATTCTTGTTTAAACCGGGCACAAGAGAAGCCTTTACACTTTAGGTTTTACGAGCACGGGTTCACCTAACAACCCACAGGTTTTACACCGGGTTCACCTGCAAACCTTACAAATGCAAGTTTTACGGGCTAACTTGCAACCTATGGAGATTTAGACAACCTCTAAATGCTCCCCCTTACAAATTGTTAGTTTACACTATGTTCACTCTATGAACTGATTGTGCTAAACACTTAAGCTTAAAACTAACTCTCTCTAAGAGTGGATGATGTTACTCACTTAAGTACAATAAAATCACTCTCGGAAAAATATCACAAATCTGGATCTGAGAGTAGTAGAAGATGTATAGGATGAAGAATATGATATATCAGATACTTTGCTCTGTTCTCTCTCTTTCTTCCATATCTTCTCTTCTGAATGAATGTCTCTTTTATACTTGGCTTCATAGGCTTCGGTGGCAAGTTGAATATGAACGTTTGAATAGTGCCGTTAATCCTATGTTACCGTTGAGAAGTACATCTTCATTAATGCTTAGCAGGGTAGACTTGCTTTATCTCTGAAAAGTAGTCCTGACACCTCTGCTCTGACAAAAGCATTCTGACTTCTGAGTATGTGATGTTTACTCTTGCACTCTTGCTGACGGATGATCATCATTCATCCGCAAGTGGAAATCTTGCTCTGCAAGTGTTAAGCTCTGAGCCTCAATGTCAAGAGTCTTTCCATCCGGAAGCTCATTTGCATCCGGAAGCGTGACCATGTTCTGCACATACTGGTTAGTCCAACATAGCAATATATATAAGAATTGTTCATGCTGTGGGAAGCTTGTTTGCTATGGGGAGTAGTTTACTTAGACTGTGTTCTGATTTGGTCTATGATGTATCTGGAAGCATTTTTACATCCGGAAGTAAAACTACTAGATGAAGGATCTTGGTTTACTATAACTCACTCTCACTTAGTGTATTTCATCCCAACACTCAGCGCTAGTCACTAAGCTATCGGAAGCACTTTTACTTGACGTAGTGAACTCACTGACGCTTAGGGTGAAATCTATTCTATCAATCTGCGCCAGTCAAGATCTAACAGGAAGTGCTTTCACTTGGCGAAGTAGACTTACTGACGCTTGGGGTAATAACTATTCTATTGCTCTGCGCCAGTCTGAGTCTAACAGGAAGCGCTTTCACTTGGGGAAGTAGACTTACTGACGCTTGGGGTAATATCTATTCTGTCGCTCTGCGCCAGTCTAATTCTAACAGGAAGCGCTTTCACTTGGGGAAGTAGACTCACTGTCGCTTGGAGTAATATCTATTCTATCGCTCTGCGCCAGTCTAAGTCTAACAGGAAGCAACTTCGCTTCCGATTGAATCATAGCTTAGTCTTAGGGTTTGTGCACCTAAAGTTCATGGACTAAGTTAAATCCCTAGTTATTTACTTGCTGACGCTGGGGGATGAAAACATTCATCCGCATGCGCAAGTCCTAATCTATCCGGAAGTAGATCTTCACCCGGAAGCACTCTTACTTGGGATCCTATGTTATCCTATTGCTTCCTAGGCACTTGGTCTAATCCTCTACATTTTAGTCTTCATCAAAACTTAAGATTCTAACATGGTTGTCCTAGGACATGCTCACCTGAGCCCACCCTCTTTAATGCCAACGTTGCAACAACAAGTGAAGCAGCTTCAAACTCACCTTTACTGGAAAGGAGAAGAACCACTTGGATTTGTAAGACAAACACTAAGGAATAACAAATCATGGATAATATTAGCCAACTTTCAGCACCAACAGAACTAACACACATAAAAAGGCAAACAAATGACCATTTTATTAACTCTCTAAAAAATAAAGCATAACAACTAAGAACACTGACTAATAGGGGTGACACAAACCCAAGAGATACTACCAAAGAAACCCCCAAATTCCGGTAGTACCACCTTAGAGTAATCATGGTGTAGAGGTGGCTGTGAACCAACCACCTAACTTCAGGTGGATAGAACAAACCCCTGTCCATCTTATCCAGAAACACCATCCCAGTGGACGGACGACAGCGAGATCTGAGAGGCGGACGTCGCGATTTGAGAGGAAGACGACCGGCGCGGAGGCAGGGAGGAGAGCGGACGACGTGGAGGCAAGGAGGAGGGCGGACGGCACGGTGGTGGGGAGGAGGGCAGACGGCGAGGAGGTGGTGAGGAGGGCGGACGACGCGGTGGCAGTGAGGAGGGCGGACGACGCAGTGGTGGGAAAGGGGGAGGATGGCGCGGAGGCGGGGAGGGGAGCTGACGGCACGGTGGTTGCGAGTGGGGCTGACAGCATGGTGGTGGAGATCGGGGTTGCCGGCGTGATGACAGAGCAAGGGGGTGACAGTGCGGAGGCAATGAGAGGAAGGTTGATGGAAATGACAAAATGGAGGAGGGTGGAGGGAGGGGTTGACAGAAAACATAGTGGTGGTGGAAGAAACTCTCCCCATGGGAGAGAAGAACCTCACCCTTGTGGTGAGAAAGAAAGAGGCACTCACCCTAACCCTAACAGAGAAAGAAAGAGGCACCCTAAACAATGACCTGAACATAAACACTTGTGTCTTACTGATATAAAAAAAAACACTTGTCTTGTGAGAACCAAAAACCTAGTCCATTTTATGGAACATAATCAGTGAACAGGAGAAAAATACCTTCACTGTTCTTTTTTTGGGGATATAAACAAAATCATATTCATTAAAACAACACACAACACACAACAATCATCATCATATCAGCTAACAAACCAACACCTATAAAAGCGGCATGAACTGATCATGATGAGCACCTATAAAGAAAGCTTAACTATGTTCTCTGTTTATCAGCACAATGTTTAACACTCAATAAACCATCCAATGAGTTTCCTGGTAATGTACACAGCATTGGTTTCTTCAAATTCTGGCGACCCTATTGAGAGAATCTTTGTACTATGGTCAACAACAGCAGCAGATCAAGACAAAGCAACTCTCAGAAACACCTACTTCCAAATGCGGCAAAAATGTTCCAACTTCCAACTTCAAATTGCATGCTTGAAAGTAAGTAGCAGGCTGATGCTAGGGGTATCGGCAATGTAATTTAATCAAACAAAATGGAAAAGAACTTGAGTTTCCTTCAATATAATCCCGGTTTCTGCTGACAATCATTTCTTTTGTAAGTTTGATTTGTAATAAGCCGGTTGAAGGAATAGAATCCAGATCCCAGACATAATTTCCATCTTTACATCTTAAAGCAAGCAATGATATCAAGGCTCATTGTGAGGTTAATTTCCAGACACGGATGAAAGCATCCTCACCAGAGCTCACCAAAGTATACTCATCAGTGAAAGCCAACCCATAAACCCCACCTAAATGAGCACCCTTTATAGTTACTCTATTGGAAACTGGCTGGTCAATTTCATATATAATAACACACGTATCTAGTGATCCAGTAGCAATCCTATTGCTATCAGGAGACCAAGCAAGACAGTTTATTCGTGCGGTATGGTACAACATATTCTTAAGTTTGACCTGCAAAACAATATTTCCAATAAGGCTCTGTTGTTATTAGCAAAATACAAAACAGCATATCTCTTTTACAAAATTATATGACCTCTTTAAAAGCTTCAAATGTGATGTATGTATTACTTATATATATTCAAAATACCTCTCTGGAGGCCCGATCCCACACTATTGATTCGCGATTGACATCCCCTGATGCAAACATGGAAACATCTGGAGAGTAACGGATGACGCTGATTGCACCTCGATGCTTCTCAAGTACTGCTTCTTCTGTAGGAGTACCACCAGATATAGAATATATGTGCAGTTTACCATCCTGTCCACCAATAATAGCTTCACTTCCATCGGGTGATACAGCAGAAGCCGTGACAACGAATCCCAGATTAATTGTGGACACAATTTTTGCCCCACATAGTATGACAACTCCAGAATCAATTGATACCAGAGCAAGTTCAGGAGATAGAAGTGCAACACTCAAGTCCTTTGGCTGATCTCCTACATCAATAGCTTCGGCATCTCCACAATGATCCCCTTGTAAAGTAGCTCGCCATATCTAGGGTGTCAGGAGAAAATAGTTGAGGGTTAAGTAAATTTTACTTCTACAATTGCAGCGCAAAATAAGTTAATTTGTAACTGAATAAATTCCTCAAGAATTAGTTAGACAAATTCAATTAAGCACAATGTTGTACATGTCTACAAGAAGTTCTTGCGTGAGCTTATTTTAGTCAAGCTTTACTAGAAATCTTACAAAAATAAGCTACAATCATCTTAAAAATATTATAAGCACTTAAAAAGTTTAAATACCTACACTCAACTTCGTCTAAAATAAACAAGTGCTCATTGGAATAGATGAGCGCTACTAATCATCTAACTAGCTACTAATAAACTGCTATGCAAGACAAAGTCTTCCAATGCTTTAATTACAAAAAAGTAACATATGCTTAAACACGTTGTGTGTATGTATACCAACGAGCACTAATTTATTGTATAAAGAAACCTTGACTATGTTCTTTGTTTATCAGGACAACAAATGCCAGATATATTACCAGATAGAAATACCTAAAGTAATGGAATAATTACAAAAAAGAACACATGCTTAAACATGTTTTCTTCCTATTTGGAGGAAAACTAAAAAATGATCAGAGTATTAGATTCTAGACCAAACAGTTCAACAATACAATTTACATACTCTAGGACCAGTAAAATAATGAGTGCGCCTTTCAACCCTTTCTATGGTTTCCAAACGAAAAAATTGTCAAGTGTTCATAGAAATTTCTCTGCATCTATGAATACAACTCATGCCCCCAAAAATCTATAACTTTTGGCACAGTAAAATCACAACATTAAAATGAACATGAAAAAAAAATTCTTAATTCATATTAAATAGGAAAGAAAGGCTATTAAATAGACCATAATGTAGTGATAACAATTTCCATTGTAGATTAAGAAACTGAGCAACACACTCACCTTATTATCAAATCCAGATGTGACAATCTCTTCTTCTGAAGCAGCCAAGAATTTGATTTGAGAATTCTCCTTTCTTTGTACTTTACCACCATATCCAACACCTTGAATCCATTTAAATATTACACCATCGTAACTGCTAGACAAAAGCACTTTAGGGTTGCTTTGAAGAGTAGTTAAGGAGGATACATTTTTCATGTGTCCAGAAAATGTTGTGGGGGCTTTATCAAGATCGCTTACTAAAAATATAGATATTACCCCACCAAGAGAAACGGTGACAATACGATCATTTAGCCATAGACAACCTACTAACATATCTTCAATTCCACCAGAACAAGGGGAAGTTAATGTTTTTTTCACTGTTCCGATGTTGTCATCAGATATGTCCCATACTTTTGCTGACTTGTCTGCAGATACAGTAACAACCTAAATATAACAATAAATTAAGATCAGATCCTAATTGCTCAACAAAAATTACTTGGAAAGAGATGGGGTAGAACAACTAATACCAATTCAAAAGCACCGAAGTAAGACTTCAGCAAAATATTCAAATAGACAACTTAATTATAATCCCAAAACTCTCGTCAAAATTCTACAAGCTTAACAAAGTGTATCATTCCTATGGTCTAATCTTCCAATTAAAAGTATACTAGACCTGTACCTGTATTAAGAAGATTCTAGACACTAATTATCTAAGATAATGAAAAGGGTTAAACCAACTTTTGGTCCCTATAGTTTGCTTTAATTTGGGTTTTAGTCCGTAGAGATTTAAGAGAGGTTTTGGTCCCTAGAGTTTGATCTGTTTAATACAGTTAATTCCTACAATTTCAAAAGGACCTAATAGTGTTAGTTTATGCAGATGTGTCACTTAACTTTGTTAAATTCGCTGACTTGGCTGAATCACTGGAAAAATGACGTGGAACTTAAGGATTCAAAATAAAATTAAAAATCTAATCTAAAAAGAACAAGAATAAAAACCCTAAAACCTACATCACACAGATATTGGGGAAGAACTCGGCAGCCGTCATCGTTGGCAGAGGCGAGTGCAAGGGCAGATTCTTCCAGGCCCAGTTAGCAAGTCCTCCTACCTAGTCTCAGAAATTTTTCATCAGTTCAGTTTCGCAATAGGCGAACACGTTATCATCTAGGCTAAGCTTAAATTTGTACTGTTAAAGCTTAAATGAAAAATTGCAGAATTGAGCTCTCGACTCAGAGAATTTTTCTACAATTCAACGTATGGGCATTTTGTTATTACTTATTTGGGTGGGATTTGCGTTTGAAACACTGATCTTAAATAAAAAACCTGGGGGTGCTAATGAGGGTGCTATTATGAAGTTTTGGGCCATTGTTGAATCAGCTTCTCTGCATAAAAGCAGAAGTAGCCTAATATATTACCTTCCTCGGCACAATCACCAAGTCGGGATCAAACTAGGTTGAACTTTTCTTTATTCGTGTTGGAATGTGCAGAGCAAGAAATTTCCGGGTAACTTTATTTGGTGCAATAGGATAGTCTTTGATTAGGAAACTACTTCTTCCGCATATATTCACAAGTTTCTTTATGTTTCAGCAATTCATATTTGTCCTGTTTGATTCTTCAAACCAGTGTTGGCCCTTAAAATTGTTAGTATTTTAGTTTTAAATCCACCATATCCATGTCATCTTGCATAGACAGAGCTAAATCAGCGAATTTAACGAGTTAAGTGATATATCTACATAAACTAACACCGTTAGGTCCTTTTGAAACTACAGGGTCTAACTATATTAAACAAATTAAACCTTGGGAATTAAAACCTCTCTTTTGAAACTTTAGGGAACAAAACCCAAACTAGAGCAAACTATAGGGACCAAAAGTGGGTCTAACCCAAATGAATAATATGCCTAAACTGCAGACGCAGTAAATTGTCTTACGTCCTAACCGAGATAAATCATTTGCATGAAATGAGCAGTTGCTTCTTATTTATTATTGTATTAAATTGCTGTACATGTTTACCACCATTATGTCATATGAAAGTTAAGTTATAGATTCGATAAAATATTAGTATTGAAAGGAAAAAGGACAAGTTTGTCAGAAGTAGACCAAGCAGGCTGGTTTGATCGGGAATCAGTGCCTAGCACAGTTCAGAACAAGGCCCAAACCGGCCAAAAAGAGGACAAGGGTAAAATAGTAAAATACAATATAATCAGTAAGAACTAATCATTTTGTTTTTCTGGAAAAATATCCAAAAGCTCAAAACTATGTTATGTTGTATTTTTATCCGTCTCATAGTTGGTTTTTCTTTAGTATTATAATATATTTGATGACACATAGGTGATTTAAGTTAATAAAGGCAGCTTCCGTTGTGTTGGTTCAATTAGGCAATTATTATTTCACATTTAATGGTTTTAGCCATTTGTTATGGACCATAAATAGTTTACACAATGCAGGTAAGAATGACTATAAATTTGATATGTATGATAAACTAACTATTGTCTTGAGTATTTTTATTTTCAAAAATATTTTATAAAATACATTATTTTCATTAAGACCAGTTCGACCATGATGCAGTGAACCAGTGCCCCGACCAGTTCAATACCTGATTCAGTTTTCACATTATTGGGAAAGAACATTAAGTGGACAACTCCATGTATTAAGACTGAAGAAAATGAGGCAAAGAACATCAAGTGGACAACTCCATATATGATGAATGAAGGGAATTAAGGCAAAGAATAAAAAAGGAGATGGATTTAAAGTGTGCAGCAGGGGATTTTGAAAACCAAATCCTCTTGTCAAATTATGACTATCACAGAATATCATTCACAGTGACCATTTCAAATCCAAAATTAATTTTTTTTTTGAGTTTTTAATCCGGTATCCTGGGCCAGCCCCAATGTCACGGGGAACTCAACGGGCTCAGACTAATCCAGATCCGCACCGGGGCCTCCACTTCAGGGTAAAGTGCTGGCCAAGGGGCAGGCTGCATTCCCAGAGCTCGAACTCGAGACCTCTGGTTAAGCGGTGAAGTGAGGTAACCACTACACCAACCACGCTTGGTTAAATCCAAAATTAATAGTTTGTGGTGATCTGTATTCAACTTCAGTTAATCAAAAACCCAGATTTTGTAAACATTTTTACAAGGTCAGTAAGCCAGGGGATGTTCGTCTTGAAAGAATTCATGAATCAAAGTTAGCTCACCTGTTTGCCATCAGGACTCCAGCTGGCAGCATAAATACTACCAGTATGGGCACCTTCAGAGGACAGCTCACCAATTTTGTCCCCACTCTTCCCATCATATATAATACCCTTTTTGTCGGAGCTTACACTTAAGAATTTGCTTCCATCAGGGGAATATCTTACACAATTGACAAAATTTGAATGATGCCTGAATATAAAATAATAATCAATGCGAGATTGGTAACTTATCAATACTAATGCAACTGGTAAAAAGAAAGAAAGAAAGAAACCAATCAAAGCAAATGAATTCGAATTTACATTGTATTGTCCACAAATTTCTTTTCTTTTTTGTCCATAAAAGCTAATGATGAGCATATAATGAGACAGGTCTGAAAAATCATTTCAACTTCAACAGAAAAATAAATTAGGGAAAAAGGTCCTGTGCCTTATTGTTTTTCAGTTAGATGACTGCTACCATTTTATTATAATAACGTAATTTCCCAACAAATTAATTAATCCCTCTTATCGTATATTAAAAGCAACAACTAACTAAACCATGTAGATAAAAATGTTGGTTAAAATTATTTTAAAACAATAAATGTGTAAGACATGTAAATTTTTCAAATATACCCTCATTGTTAAGATGATAAATGAGAGAGAAAATGAGTGGGAAGATGAGAGAATGAGTGGGTAAAACGAAATGAGAGAGGCATGTGATTAATTGGGGGTAAAATGGAAAAGGGGAATTTCAGACAAACACAGTGTTGCCTATAAATATTAGGACCAGAGGGAATATAAAAGAAGCCAGTGGAAAAGGTAGATGTTTAACCATTATCCAAAAACAGGAGATGCAGCCCTCAGATCAGACTAATGTTCAACACAACCATTAACATTATGGTACAGGCCAGAAAGGGAGAAACGCAGATAGGAAAAGATAGTAGAATGTGAGAAAAGATCAAAAGATCATTTCATTATTCAACAAGCCTTCTCTACATTTCCTATTGTCTTTATACTAAAACGGACCCCAACAGAAAATGTTACAATCCTATTGCCAGCTCAGCTACCCCATTATACAGACTAATATTACGTTTACAATGCAATACCTGTATTCACTATATACCCTTTTACTAATACAATAATTGCAGAAGTTACAACACAACACGTCTAATGACTAATATACCGTTCTACTAATACAATAATTATACAACAATCATAACATACCTGTGAGATTGCTTAAATTTGAATGGTGGTCCTTCATAAAAGTTTACCAAAAAATCCTCTCCGCATGTTACAATGCGAAAAGGTCTTGTTGGCTTATAAGAACAACTTAAAACACGCCTTGAATGGCCATCAAATTCACCAACATTGGTGCCGGAATCCCACCTAATCAGTAGAATTCATATGAGTATAATTATCATGGAACAACAAATAACCATTACGCAAATATTGTATCTAAGACGATACATGGGGGCTTTCAAAATCATCTTAAACCTTCTTCTAGGGTTTAAGTAGTCAGAAATAAAATTGTAATCCAAAACTGCCTAATGAGGATTAAAGTGAAAACTCTAAACAAATTACCACATGTTCAAATACTTTCATTAATCAATAATGATTCGTAAACATGAAATAACTGAGAAGCTACTAATGCACTCATAGACAAGGCCCAACGTGTTCAAGGAAAAGGAAAATACATATTTATTTTTAAAATAAAATAGTAGTACCAGTAAGTTATGTCACGATTTGAGAAAATTTTCATGTTAGTATAAGTTATAAAATACAAAGAACCTAAACTTCAATTTTGCACCAAATTCTGAGTATTATGTGTTTTTTTACTTCATTATGGTTCAAAACTAATTTGTCTCAGCTGCTTATTGATCAGGTTCGACATTTAGTCTCACTTGATATGAAAGAAAGCTGTAAGCACATAGTTGGAGTTAAAAAGTTAAAATAAGCAATTCTCCACGACATTTGTGCTACAATAGACAAATGCATGATCAAACAGCCAAAAGGGCAACTATTAAGCTTTAAGTCTGAAAGTTCCTAGAGAATTATGTATTTAGTAAATCCTTCAAAATAATTCCAACAAGGAAGTATCTTTTCTTGGAAGGTGAACACTCACTCATGGTATAATGAATACAAAAGCATTTTATAGCAGTTTCCATCTATATCTGAAAGCCTAATTATACCTTACCAACAATTATCTTAAAGTTCAAACTTTTGAACAGTGTAACACAATCACAAGGAAATCCCTCTAACTACCAATTCAGCTTAAAACAATCAGCGCTAATACTTTGAATTATAGCAAAGAGTTCACTAAAAACTACACAAATGAAATTTCCAGAACATAATCACCTTTATAAGTCGACCATAAGATAATTACTTTAGTTTAAAAGAGTTCCAATATAACTTATCCTAATCCATCAATCATCCAATATCATCTCAAGACCTTCCAACTAAGATAAACACACAGATTCTCATTCAATGAAATTGTCCTGCATCTTCTCCAATTAAGTATGAATTGTGTGCGTAAGCATGTTATCACCTTTACTCTTTCCTTCAGTTTCATTGAACTTCCAATTCTTCTTCCATCAATTACATTCCTTCCAAACTCTCAACATATTATCTCTGTTATAATTTCTGCTATTTACTCATATAACAGTATATTACTCATATACTGTTATAATTTCTGCTATTTAATCAGATAATCTTTACGATCACCATTACCTCTTATATTAACAGTCACTAGAATACTCACATAAAGCACAACAAACTACATGAATCAATTTCCCAGAACATAATCACTTTGGTTCAAAAGAGATTCAACACAACTAATTCCAATCCATCAATCACCACAATAATCACAAATCTAAAAGCCTTCCAACTAAGATAAAGACACAGACTCTCACTTCAATAATATTACCTCCATTCCGAAATATAAGATCACTTTTCTGAATTTGATTAAATTGAAGATGTTAGTTAAGTTAGTTATTAACACATGATATTACTAATTTATCCTAACTATATAACTTTATCCTCACTCTCCCTCCCTTGCTTGTTACTCCCTTCGGTCCTAAATATAAGACCTAGTTGACTTTTTTAGAAAATCCTATAAAAAAGCAAAATAAGTTAATTATAAATTGATTTACCTAATTTTTTCCCTTAAACTCGTATATTTTACCTATGTACTAATGTATAATCTAAAAATATAGTATCAAATATGTCATGATTTAATAGCTTATTTCGCAACCTTAACCTCTCCAAAAAAAGTCAATTAGGTCTTATATTTAGGACAGAAGGTAGTATTATAGATAAACATTATTCGGAATAATTTTGAAAAAGTTGGACAAGTTAGAAAACGATCTTATGTTTAGGACAAATTAAAATTTAAAAGTGATATTATATTTAGAAACCGAGCGAGTATTATTCAAAGAGTGAATACTCACATAAAAGCACGAACTAACGATTTGCCTTTGCCTTCACCAGAGGCGACGATTCTGAGGCCATCAGGAGACCACTGAAGATCATCGATGCGTCCAGACAAGACCTTAAACTCCTTCTTCAAAACGAAGTCGTTTCGAGTCCCCCAAATCCTGACGCTGCCAGAGGCATCAGCGGAGGCGATCCACTCGCCGTTGGGCGAGTACCTTGCCACCGTGGCAGGATAGGCGTGCTCGCCGTACACGGACACCTGAAGCGGATTGTCGAGATTCATGATGACGACGGATCTGGCATTGGTGTAGACGATTGAGTTCGACTTTGCATCGCCGGAGATCAGAATTCCTCGGCCTCGTTCTGTGGATGGCATGCACGCGTAGGTCTCTGTGAGTTGGGGCATTTTCTTGTTGGAGAAGAAGGATTTGAATGAATGAATGAATCAATTGATGGAGTTTCAAAGGGATTCTGATTCTGATTCTGATGGAGTTTTAGTATACCAACCTGACTTTGGAGTGTGATTTCTGGAATGGAGTGTGGGATTTTTTATAGTTTATTTATGTTTTCTTTCTATGAAATTGATAGATGATAGATGATAGATTAATAGATACATATATTTGGAAAAATTAACATGTAATCTCTCACGAGGAACTTAACAGTAGAAAAGTTCATAAGCTTCACATATTAATTGTAGGGTCTCTAGGGACCTTACTTTAATATTCTTCAAATACAAAAAGATCAGATTGTCCCTCGTTGTGACAAGGTCATGAGTAGGGAATGACAAGGTCATGCGCACATATAACAAGATCATGGACAACTCTAACAAGGTCATGGTTCACCCTGTGACAAGTTAATGGGCAAGCATTGATGAGGTCATAGGCATGGATGACAGGGTCATGCGCACGTATAATAAGTTCATTGGTAAGGAAGAAGGGACAGAAGGGACAATCTGATCTTTTTGTATTTGAAGTATATTAAAGTATGGTCCCTAGGGACCTGATTGTGCATGAAATTTATATGTTTTTATAGTATGTGAAATTAGCATGTCAATTGGTAAAAAATAATAGGAATTGGATGTCATTTCATATTGAGTCCAGGTTTGATGAGTTAGTTATATTTTAATGATAATTGACCATATTAGGCAACTAACTAAAGCATTTATATTTCATAGACTTGATATACTTCACATATTTCCTAATTTCCTATTTTAGGAGCAAAGAAGGAGGATCATATTGAAGAGAACAAGATCTAGACACATTTTTGGAAAGTCCTTTTTCAATTAGGACTAATTATATCAATGAATGACTCTTCTCCAATTGTTTCCTAATATTGATAGATGGCTTTTCCAAGCAATCCTAGTCCTATAAGGAGTGTACAAAAAGTGCTAATCACTAGTCCTTTCATTATTTCCTATTTTGAGAGTGATTCCCTTATTTTTAGAAAGCTTTTGTGCCCCAAACCTTTCCTATATGCTTTAGGCATTCAATTTTGGAAATCCTAGGTCAATTAGGATGGTTTTGGGTCATCTTTTATGCTACATATGGGGGAGCACGAAATTCCTAAACAAAGATTATCCTCCAAGCAATATCTCTTCCATTTTAGGAAGGGTAAGGGACCTAATCTGCCCCCGAAGTAACCACCAAGGAGCGCTGAGCACCCTGAACTAACAACAGGCCCATATCTGCACTCCAAGTAACCAAGATGTTTAAAAATTACCCCGGTTTGACGGTCAATAACGTTTGACCGTTAGTATGCATATGTGGACGCCACGTGGAGACCTGTTTTGCCACCCGGCGCCTTGTCATCGCCACGTAGGATAAGTTAATGTGGGTCCCACATTAAATAAAAAAAAATTCTCTCTCCCTCTTCACCTCCCACCCACCGCCCCCCACCCCCCCTTCACCTCCCTTCCCAGCCCCCCCACCACCAGCCTCACCCCCCCTTCACCTCCCTCCCTCACTTCACCACCCGCCCCACCTCCCCCCCACCACCAGCCCCACCCCCCCTTCACCTCTTTCCCTCACTTCACCACCCTCCCCACCTCCCCCCCACCACCCGCCCCACCCCCCTTCACCTCCCTCCCTCCCTTCACCACACGCCCCACCTCCCGCCCCACCCGTTCTGTTAGGATTTTTCTCGTGAAGGAAGAGGCGATTTGGAAGCCGTAGAAGGCTCTAGCTTCGGAGACTTGGACTTCCTTCATGAAGCGGCCGACGAGATTCTCGAGGACGATGCTGTCGGAGGCGGCGAAGAAGGCGAGGACGTGGGTGATGTAGTGTTTCTCGCCGGCGGCGAGGGAGTCCCAGTCGCGGAGGTCTTGTGAGAGGTCGACTTCCTCTGCGGTTCAGAATGAGGCTTCGGCTTTTTTGTACATTTCCCAGATTTGGGGGTATTGAATTGGGAACATGCAGAATCTGTCTGGGTTTGGCGGGAGGTGGGGCGTGTGGTGAAGGGAGGGAGGGAGGTGAAGAGGGGGTGGGGCGGGTGGTGGGGGGGAGGTGGGGCGGGTGGTGAAGTGAGGGAGGGAGGTGAAGGGGGGTGGGGCTGGTGGTGGGGGGGAGGTGGGGCGGGTGGTGAAGTGAGGGAGGGAGGTGAAGGGGGGGTGGGGCTGGTGGTGGGGGTGCTGGGAAGGGAGGTGAAGGGGGGGGGGGTGGGGGGCGGTGGGTGGGAGGTGAAGAGGGAGGGAGAATTTTTTTTTATTTAATGTGGGACCCACATTAACTTATCCTACGTGGCGATGACAAGGCGCCGGGTGGCAAAACAGGTCTCCACGTGGCGTCCACATATGCATACTAACGGTCAAACGTTGTTGACCGTCAAACCGGGGTAGTTTTTAAACACCTTGGTTACTTGGAGTGCAGATACGGGCCTGTTGTTAGTTCAGGGTGTTCAGCGCTCCTTGGTGGTTACTTCGGGGGCAGATTAGGTCCCTTACCCTTTTAGGAAAGTATTATCTCTTTCAGGCAATTCTTGGTCCACAACTCTTTCCTATTGGCTTTGGGCACACTATTTGGGAAATTCTTGCTCTCCAAGAATGGTTTATGGTAACTTATCATATAAGGATGAGAGGAGCACGGAATTGAGGAGAATTCACAATCTCATACCATCATTCCACACTCTCTTCCACTCATCCTATCTTCCACTCCACCATCTTCCACCGGTTCTTCATGGAGCTTGAGGTGCAGCCGTCCTTGGGTGTTCTCTCCTTCAACATGATGAACTAAGTTCACCGATGCTCTCTTGGATGATGGAATGACATGAAGCAAACATTGAATCAACTTTAGGGGAGTTTTATTAGTTCCAATTATGTAGTATTAAATTTCCATTTGTGTTCTTGAGTATTTGTTCTTCTTATATTCGAACTTCGTTTGTTGAGATTTTAGACCATGTGTTGTTGAATTTTAATTGCATGTATTGATATGGTTCTAATTTAGTTCTATTCATCTTCCTAAATTACCATGTATGTTAAGTATTTGTTGATTTTATTATCTAGCATGTTTGTTGGGTGATTTAGTCCATTGTACTTCATATAATTGTGTTGTGTGAGGATTGATGTGTGGGTTTGAGTCTATTGATGTTGAGTTTTCATAGCGCTAGTTAATTCCATTAATTGAACTCGCTTAAAGAACTAGATCATTACCTAATCTATGTGCATGAATGTAAGTAGGTAGAATTCTATAAGTGACTAATTTGTTTATTTGAAGTTGAGTGGTGTTTCCTTTAACCTATTCCTTTAAATGGACCAATTGTGTTTACTTGTATGAGTTTGACCATTTACCTCCTAATTCCCCAAAATTGTGAAAGATGTTTGTTGCATGTTGTCACTAGTTCAAGAGAACATCTCATCATTATCATTATCATCATCACATCCATCCATCAGTTTACTTGCTTTCATATAAATAAAAAAAATCACAAAAATATAGTAGTTTAGTTTAGTAATGTAACATCCTGTATATTTAATACAGGATTAGAAAATGTATTTAGTAAAGATCTTTAGAAAATTGGAAATATTTAGGACTTTTTGGGAATTTGTTTTCAGATATTTTGCGAAGTTAAGGAAATAAGTGCCTAAAAGTAATCAATTAAATAGTTGAGAGGATTTAGAAACTTTGGAAGTGTATAGAAATTATAGTATTGGGGAGATTAAATAAATAAAATGATTGACTTGGCAAATCAAATGGTTTGAGAATTTATGGGGGCATTTCGGTAATTTTGTCTAATGTTTCCACATCACACAATATAACCTCAAACCAAACACTCCCTTCCTCCTTCCTCAACATAAATCTGCCGACACCCCCTCCCCCCTTCACCATTTTTATTCTTTTGTTCACTCTTCCACACACACATACACTTTGTTCTTCATCCTCCACCACACCCACCTTCGATTTTCACTTCCTTTGTTCTTCCCAAACCTCATATTTCGTGTTTCTTTGCTGTCCTTGTGGCTCTTCACGTTCCAGCAGCCCCCTCCTCCGTTTTGATGCGTTTTCCGGCGAGAACAAGTGGTGGCCGGAGATGGGATAAGGTGTGTTCGGCCATTCTTGTGTTCTCCAAGTTGTCTCTTCATTTTCAAAGTTGTTTTCTCACTTTTCTCTCCTCTCTTAGTTACTGCTCGGCCTATCCCTCTTTGTGGCCGTTTTCCGGCGAGTTTCCGGCGGCCAACACTGAAAAATAGTGGCTTTCCACATCTTCTTCACTTTGGAACTTTGTAAGCATTTTTTTTTTACTTCTCTTTGGTTTAGTATTTTGAAGTTATGTTCTTGGTAAAGTTAGGGTTTGTGTAAAAATGGAAACTTTAGGATTGTTAAGCTACCATAATGATTGTTAAGTTGTTAATTGAACTTTTTTGAGCATATTTGATGTTTATGGAAGTGAGAAATTACCTTGGGAAGTTTTGAAGAATATCTAGGAATTCTTTAAAGTTGGGATTTAGGTATGTTGTTGGATTTTTGGGAGTGTAATGTTGTAATACTGAAATTGGGATGTATTGAATTTGGGTATTCTTGGGAGAAAAAGGAATTTTGGAAGAGGTGAAGTAATTGGGAATTTTTGAAGTTGGTAGTGGTTCTTGAAGTGTAGGTTTGATCATTTTTGAACCTTAGGAGTTTAATTAAAATATTAGGAATGCTTGGTTGGGTAATTGGAGATTTTTGGCAAAATACTCATGTTGTTTTTTGTAACATCCCAAAAATTTAATTAAAGATAATTCAAAATTTTTGAGGGTCATTAAGGGAATTAAAAGTCTTAGGGAGGAATTTATGAGATTTGGGGTAATTTATTGACAATAAATCTTAATTATTTTAAATTTAAAGGAATATGATTAAAAGAATTAATTGGGGGTAGAAACTTTCATGAAAAGTAAAAATTAGAATTTAGATCATAATAGTAATATATACAAACTTTTGGGTTAGAAATATAATTAAGAATAAACAATAGGGGAGTTAATGGTGATTTTCCCTAAATCATTTTAAAATATATATAAATATATATATATACTCCCTCTTCTGTCCGCCCCCCCCCCAATCTTCATCATCATCTTCGTTTTTCTTCTTCTTCTTCGTTCGTCTCTTCTCTTTCTTTCCCTCCGGCCACACGTGACGGCGGCGGAGGCACACGGCGGTCAATCCGTGGTTGGGGTAAGTATCCTCGCCTTCTTTCTTCTTTCTTTTCTGTTAAGTTTCACCATCCCTCACTCCATTCGTTTTCTGCGATTCCGGCGAGCACGGCTGCGGATAGAGTCGGGGTTAAGGTCCGGCGAGTTCCGGCGACGGCAAAGCTCCGGCGAGACGTTGGAAGGTTGAAGATAAGTAAGGTAACTTCATTCATTCCGGTTTTACCCCTCCTTCTGCGATTTGGTAAGATTGAGAGGTGACCAATTAGGGTCCGTTTAGGGTTTTGATTTGGAAAAAAAAAAAAAAAAAATCATTGGTTGAATTAAAGCTTATAGATTTTGAGTTTTTCCAAGTAATTGGAGCATGATTAATGTTTTCAAAGTTGTATGTTGATTTTTCAACAATTTCCTCTCTTTGGCCGATTTGGTTTTATGCAAGGGGTGTCTAATGTTGTGTTTCAAGTCTGATAAATGAGTGGAAATCGATGTAGGCTTCTGGGGATTATCAAATTTGGCGAGTTTCTTTGGAGTTTATGGGTTCAAGCTTTTAAAATCTGTTTCCTTCCCTGTGTCGGTCTAGTTTAGGAATTCAATTTGATCTCTGATTGTTAGTTCTACCCTTGCTCTGTTTTTATTTCAACCTGAGGACTGTTTGTGGCTGGAATAATTGAACTATGGTCTTTTATTAATGTTGAAGGATTTAAAATAGTTAGGAAGCAAAGAGATTTCTCTAAAGCTGATTTTTAGTCAAGTAGCAATTTATAAAGCTCAGTCGTATACTCTGTTTGTGCATGATTTGTGTATGTAAATGTGGCTGTTTGGGAGACCTTATAAATGAATTGTGAATGGGGTTTTGAAATTATGAAAACTCCCTCTGTTGGTCAGAGTTTTAGGCAAGGAACTTAAATAATTGTATTTAGGAAGTTTGGTGGTTTTGAAAACTGAATTTTAAAGACTGCATAGATACTTTCGAAATTCAATGATGTGGTTTAGAGGTCAATTGTGAATTGTTCTGAATTTTGAGACCTGGACAGCTCGGATTCAAATACTTGCCACTATTTTATGTTTTCCCAAATAATAAAACCACTGTTCAGATTTCAAGAAAGAAGACTTATTCAATTAATTAAACAATTGTGCAGATTTTTAAGAAGTGATAAAGTTCTTGGAAGGAGTTATAATTCCTCTTTGATGCTCTTTTATTTTACTTGATTGAGTATGAAGGTCTTAACTTTGTTGATTTTCTGTTTACTCTAATTAATAAGTATTAAGGTTTGAGTGTTTGGTTCTAAATTCTAAATTAGTGATCAATGAAGAATCAGTTTTATAAGACAAGAGATTGGGTTTAGTTTACAAACATATTCTTTAGGAGATTATGAATGAATAAGTGTCATTGCTTACCAGCTTACATGTTGTGATTCTATGTGATTTGAGACTATGATCTTCTTTTGCTTATGTTCTGTTTTGAGTTTCTTTTGGACTAGGATAGAGATTTATTTTCTGGAACAATAGGTCTTTAAAGACAGAAATTTAAAGTAATGACGTGTTTGAGGAAATACATGTAATAAGGAGATAGACATTGATTGTTTTGAATCGACATTCCTTGTACTGAATCTGAAAGTTTTGATATGACTGCGTTGGTAAATTGTTATAAATACTAGGTCTTTTCTTTGTTGATCAGACTAATTAAATGTCTTAATGGTTAGAGATCCAATAACATGATTTTCCTTGGTGTTAAGTCACATTACTATTTTGATGATGTTGTTTGAGTTAGTTAGAGCTGTTATAAGTGATTTACTGTGGGCTTGCAAGGATATATGTCTTTCTTTGTACTAGCTGGGTGGTTGGTTCGAATGAAAATGAAACAAATGGTGAATTGTATGTGCTATATGAATAATGTAGTTGATCGTTTGAATGCACCTGTGTGTATTAGCTGAATTGGGCATAAAGGAGAATGTGAGACATGTGTCATTAAAGGAAAAATGGGGTAAATTAAGTGTTGATTGATTGGGAATGGATAGTTGTCAATGATAAAGCTGATTTATTTGTTGAATGCTTTTATGCTTATATGAGAATCTAATTGAGCATGATGATTATTGAAGCTTCAGATTTTGTTATTGGTTTTGTTTGGTTGTTCTCTGATGAAGGAAGATTTAATGATTGATTAATAACTGAATTTCTTTGCTTTATTGTGATGTTACAAGATTTCTATACATCATCAGAAAGTATTAGACTCTTACCTAGTTAATCAATGAAGATTTGAATAAATAAGATCAAGTGAAGAAGGGAAAAAGGGGGTAGTAACATAGAACCGAGAGAGAGAGACGTGTTATTCATTATATAGATTTATGGATAGTTGTTTACCTCTATTATTACTTTTATGTAATAATAGGTGAATCGAGTAAGGAAAGGTAAGGAAGAGCAACAGAGTGCAAAAGGGCGACAGGTAATCACACTTACCCTTGCTATAACATTGAGGGTGACGTTAGCTGGGATTTTCAAAATCCCTTTTCACCCTCCATATAAATATTATTTTTGAAAAGGTATTTTTATATAAAACAGGCTATCGGGTGCCTTTCAAACACGATTACTTTCATATAAAGAATTTGACTTATTATATGTAGTATCCTGGCTGGTGGTGTTGCTGGATATTATGGAATTGTGTGATATATTTGCAGGTGTTGGATATTGAGAGGTTTTGAGTATAGAAAAGGAATTAGTTATGAGTTTAGATTTTGGAAAGATATTGTGGATAATAGATTGAAAGGTGATGTTGATGTTGATGTTGTTGTTGATTATTGAGGTTGTGATATTGAAATATTGAATGAGGTTAAGGTTGATGGATATGAATGATGTCATTGTGGAAGTGATATTGATAGGATATTGATAGGTTATAGTGAGCATTGCATGACACTGATAGTACCGTCGGCCGATGTAACCTATCGATCTGCGCAATCGATAGGTTAATTGTACAGGTTCCTCGGATTTTAAAGGAACCAGGGACGTTTTCACTTTTTATAGTGCTCCCTTTTCAGGGACGTTTTCACTATTTAAAGTGCTCCCTTTTTATGCTTTCAGATTTGAGACTGGGCACAGTGTCAATCACGTTTATTTTCGTCTGTTGAGTTGATTTGGAATTGACTGAGGGATTTGAGTGATATGTGGGAAATAGAGATGATGAATTTGAATTGATTTAGAAGGGGGAACTTGAATGATGAAGGAAAGACTTAACTTGTATATATATATAGTATTGGTTTTAAATGTGGTACCCTTTAGACGCCCTCGCTACCGCACATCTCACTGTTATAGTGAGTTAAGCGGTGATTACTGGGACAAATTGTCTCATCCCACGATTACTGACATTTTTGCAGGTATTCATGCACTGATGCAAGCAGCAGGAAAGGGAATTAGGTAGTAGTAGGAGCTATATAGGCTATTTAAATTGTATATTGCCAATTTATATAGGCCTGCATACGTTTCCGCATATATTTATATGTATTTGATATTATTGAACATTAGGTTGTTTATTTTTCTAACCATGTTAGGTGATTCTTTTCTAACATGGTTAGCTATTAATTATCCATGATAGTATTCAGGTTGTATTAGTTTATTCTTTCCTATCATGGATAAATTATAAAAGGTTTAGAATAATCTTTTCTAACTATGATAGAGATATTAATATTATGGAAATTCCTTTTTCTATCATAGTTAGATTAGAGCTTAATGAATTGTAATAAATATTATTGGTTAATTAGGTAATTAGTAACACAATGTTACAACTTGGTTATCAGTATTTGGTATACGATAACCTAGGACTGTGCTGCATTACATGTAGATTGGCAATATACATTCTTAGTATTCCCTTCCTTCTGTGCATGAATATCTGGCCATTTTGAGAGGACTATCACTCATCCCGTGGTGGGGAGAGAGTGATAAGTGCAATTGAATAGGTAATGTGGAGAGGTTGAGAAGAATATAGAAAGAAAATAAAATAAACAAAGACACTAATAAGAATTTAGGAAGAATAACGAAATAAGGATGATTCTCTGGGGTCTCGAGTATAGTTATGTGCTAGCCATAACCATAGTCGAGGCATCATGAGATACCTTATTGGGTTAAGGGATCAATAAAATTTTAAATAACAATTAATAATGAATACAATGTGAATAAGAATTGTTTGTATATGTTTAGCAATTGTTGAATTGTTTGCTTAATTGATGAACCAACTTGTTTTGTTTGATTGTTTTGATCAAATTCTATTGAAATTGTTCGTTTTATATGCTTTATCATAATTTAAGCTATTGTTTTGAATATATTTTGATTATTTATCACCAAGTAATGGTTAGAGAGTACATTGTCATGGATAGTAAGAGGTTGTTGCCCATTTATATTAAGCGGCTGGAGGCTTCCTCATTATATTTAGTGATTGGAAGCAGCCCCCTTAATAATAGATAGATGTCGGTAGCCCTCTTACTTCATGAGTCGATGTCTCTTCATCATTACTACACGAAATTATAAGGTAAGTTTTTGTTCAAAAGTGATTGTTAACTGGATTTTTATGTAGTTAATTGTAGAAAATTGAAAGGTTTTGCAAGTTAATCATATGTAATTGGAAGATTTTGAATGCTAATACTATATAAATTGAGAGTTTTATATTGGTAATTGTTGGAAAAATTGTGAATTGTAGTTACAAATGTGATATTGAATGGAAATTTGTATGGTGGTAATTGTTGATGAAATTGTACATTGTAATGATAGATATGAATTGATTTCGTTTTTAGTGAAATTTTGTTGGTTGATTGTCATGATATGGATGTTTGTTTAAGTAATTAAAGTAGTTAAGAGCTGATTTATGCCTATGTGTTTGGTCTAGCAGTGAATTAAAGGGGAAATAATCTCTGGTTTTGTGTTCCATCTTGTTTCCTTTGAAGGAATAATCGTAAGAAAAGAATTGTGTGTTGAACTTCCCAGATCCTAAATGAATAAAATTACATTTAAATTAGAATATATGGATGGAGATGCATTGTTTTCTTTGAATTGATAAATAGGGTTGACTTGCATGTATGAAAGAAGGTGGTTGACAATACATAATTGCAAATTTTATTCTGTTGTTAGTATATAATCGAAAGGGATTCTTTAATCAAAAGCCGATATAAGAGCCTTATTTGCTGAACAGTGGTTGCTCCTTGATATTAATCTCTACATTTATTTTATATTTGTTGTTCATTGGGAGGTTGCTGATCTATGCTGTTGAATATATGTTTTATCTTTTTGGGCTAACTACTTTTGCTTTTCGGTCTAATTAAATTTGGGGAAGTTGTTCTCATGAATAAAAGGAATTTCTCTGTTGATGTGTTTAGTTGTTCAAATTATTTAGAAATATAAGTAAGACAACGGAAATAAAGTTAGCATTGTCAAGTTTGTATGGATTGGAAATTGTATTAAAAAGAGGATTTTGGGAATTTATGCTATGAGTGAAGTTAGGGTAATTACTAAATTGTATAGTGCGGGTTAATGACTTAGAGTAATGTAATGATATTGAGTGATATTGTGACTTGGTGATGGGTGAACATTAGGCTTTTATGGATGAGATTGGAATGAGTTAAATTAGTGATGAAATTTTAGAAGTTGTGCTATTGGTTGAGCAAAATAGATAAAGAAACTAGTAAGATGTGATATGCCAGACTTGAAGGGTAGTGAACGTCTTTCACTGGTTTATTGAGCTTGGAGGTAATTAATCACAAATTTGATGTTATAGCGAACATGGATGAGTATATATTAGGTTAGAATCTTGAGCTAGAGTTAGAAATGGAATTCTTATGGAGTTGTTATCTAACAATTAGAAGTGGGATCTAGGATTATGATTGACGAAACCACTTGAGTTTGAAGAGGACGTTGTTGACATTTATGATAGACTTTAATACTAATAATTTGAGGTTATGGTTGTTAGTAAATGATAGTTAGTTTGAGGAAGTAGAATGAGAATGGGTGGATTACTTGAGAGGCAGCTGAATATACAGGATATAGAGTATAAAATTTAATGTTTAGGGAGTGCGAATCTTAAGTTTGGAAAAAAGCAATAAGAATTAGGGTAAATTTGACTTCGAGTTGGATTAGTTGAATATGGATGCAATCTGTAGATTGTGTGTGAGCTAAATGGATGGAGAATCTAAATTGTTAAGGGATATGTAAAACTCTAGCTAACTTTTAAATTGAATTCATCGGATTTAAATACAATTGGGGATGATGTTAATAATGAAGTTGTTCTGGCTAGACTTGTGTTGAGTTAGAGTGATAAGTTTTTTTTAACAATGAATGAAATTCTAGGGATAGGATATTTTTCAGTTGAGAAGTGAAACCTTTGAATATGACTGATGGAAATGATTTGGACTGGAAGATGAGGCTAGGAAATTTGATCCGATTAAAGGTCGTTCTTGCTTAATTGAGACTTGTTTGGTGGGAGATAATGGATGATTAGGATAACTACGGTGTAGTTAGTTTTGAAGTTATATTGAGAGGATTCAAATTGTTTGAGCAAATGGGGAGGTATTAAATAGTTGATGGTGCGATATTAGCATAAGTTTTAAGATTTATTCTCATATCTTCAGAAATTGGTCTAAAGATTTGGCAATGTATAAGCATTTGGAAAGAAATATTTTGGTGAGTGATTCTACTAATTTCGAGGACGAAATTATTTATGAGGGGTAGAATTGTAACATCCCAAAAATTTAATTAAAGATAATTCAAAATTTTTGAGGGTCATTAAGGGAATTAAAAGTCTTAGGGAGGAATTTATGAGATTTGGGGTAATTTATTGACAATAAATCTTAATTATTTTAAATTTAAAGGAATATGATTAAAAGAATTAATTGGGGGTAGAAACTTTCATGAAAAGTAAAAATTAGAATTTAGATCATAATAGTAATATATACAAACTTTTGGGTTAGAAATATAATTAAGAATAAACAATAGGGGAGTTAATGGTGATTTTCCCTAAATCATTTTAAAATATATATAAATATATATATATACTCCCTCTTCTGTCCGCCCCCCCCCCCAATCTTCATCATCATCTTCGTTTTTCTTCTTCTTCTTCGTTCGTCTCTTCTCTTTCTTTCCCTCCGGCCACACGTGACGGCGGCGGAGGCACACGGCGGTCAATCCGTGGTTGGGGTAAGTATCCTCGCCTTCTTTCTTCTTTCTTTTCTGTTAAGTTTCACCATCCCTCACTCCATTCGTTTTCTGCGATTCCGGCGAGCACGGCTGCGGATAGAGTCGGGGTTAAGGTCCGGCGAGTTCCGGCGACGGCAAAGCTCCGGCGAGACGTTGGAAGGTTGAAGATAAGTAAGGTAACTTCATTCATTCCGGTTTTACCCCTCCTTCTGCGATTTGGTAAGATTGAGAGGTGACCAATTAGGGTCCGTTTAGGGTTTTGATTTGGAAAAAAAAAAAAAAAAAAAAAATCATTGGTTGAATTAAAGCTTATAGATTTTGAGTTTTTCCAAGTAATTGGAGCATGATTAATGTTTTCAAAGTTGTATGTTGATTTTTCAACAATTTCCTCTCTTTGGCCGATTTGGTTTTATGCAAGGGGTGTCTAATGTTGTGTTTCAAGTCTGATAAATGAGTGGAAATCGATGTAGGCTTCTGGGGATTATCAAATTTGGCGAGTTTCTTTGGAGTTTATGGGTTCAAGCTTTTAAAATCTGTTTCCTTCCCTGTGTCGGTCTAGTTTAGGAATTCAATTTGATCTCTGATTGTTAGTTCTACCCTTGCTCTGTTTTTATTTCAACCTGAGGACTGTTTGTGGCTGGAATAATTGAACTATGGTCTTTTATTAATGTTGAAGGATTTAAAATAGTTAGGAAGCAAAGAGATTTCTCTAAAGCTGATTTTTAGTCAAGTAGCAATTTATAAAGCTCAGTCGTATACTCTGTTTGTGCATGATTTGTGTATGTAAATGTGGCTGTTTGGGAGACCTTATAAATGAATTGTGAATGGGGTTTTGAAATTATGAAAACTCCCTCTGTTGGTCAGAGTTTTAGGCAAGGAACTTAAATAATTGTATTTAGGAAGTTTGGTGGTTTTGAAAACTGAATTTTAAAGACTGCATAGATACTTTCGAAATTCAATGATGTGGTTTAGAGGTCAATTGTGAATTGTTCTGAATTTTGAGACCTGGACAGCTCGGATTCAAATACTTGCCACTATTTTATGTTTTCCCAAATAATAAAACCACTGTTCAGATTTCAAGAAAGAAGACTTATTCAATTAATTAAACAATTGTGCAGATTTTTAAGAAGTGATAAAGTTCTTGGAAGGAGTTATAATTCCTCTTTGATGCTCTTTTATTTTACTTGATTGAGTATGAAGGTCTTAACTTTGTTGATTTTCTGTTTACTCTAATTAATAAGTATTAAGGTTTGAGTGTTTGGTTCTAAATTCTAAATTAGTGATCAATGAAGAATCAGTTTTATAAGACAAGAGATTGGGTTTAGTTTACAAACATATTCTTTAGGAGATTATGAATGAATAAGTGTCATTGCTTACCAGCTTACATGTTGTGATTCTATGTGATTTGAGACTATGATCTTCTTTTGCTTATGTTCTGTTTTGAGTTTCTTTTGGACTAGGATAGAGATTTATTTTCTGGAACAATAGGTCTTTAAAGACAGAAATTTAAAGTAATGACGTGTTTGAGGAAATACATGTAATAAGGAGATAGACATTGATTGTTTTGAATCGACATTCCTTGTACTGAATCTGAAAGTTTTGATATGACTGCGTTGGTAAATTGTTATAAATACTAGGTCTTTTCTTTGTTGATCAGACTAATTAAATGTCTTAATGGTTAGAGATCCAATAACATGATTTTCCTTGGTGTTAAGTCACATTACTATTTTGATGATGTTGTTTGAGTTAGTTAGAGCTGTTATAAGTGATTTACTGTGGGCTTGCAAGGATATATGTCTTTCTTTGTACTAGCTGGGTGGTTGGTTCGAATGAAAATGAAACAAATGGTGAATTGTATGTGCTATATGAATAATGTAGTTGATCGTTTGAATGCACCTGTGTGTATTAGCTGAATTGGGCATAAAGGAGAATGTGAGACATGTGTCATTAAAGGAAAAATGGGGTAAATTAAGTGTTGATTGATTGGGAATGGATAGTTGTCAATGATAAAGCTGATTTATTTGTTGAATGCTTTTATGCTTATATGAGAATCTAATTGAGCATGATGATTATTGAAGCTTCAGATTTTGTTATTGGTTTTGTTTGGTTGTTCTCTGATGAAGGAAGATTTAATGATTGATTAATAACTGAATTTCTTTGCTTTATTGTGATGTTACAAGATTTCTATACATCATCAGAAAGTATTAGACTCTTACCTAGTTAATCAATGAAGATTTGAATAAATAAGATCAAGTGAAGAAGGGAAAAAGGGGGTAGTAACATAGAACCGAGAGAGAGAGACGTGTTATTCATTATATAGATTTATGGATAGTTGTTTACCTCTATTATTACTTTTATGTAATAATAGGTGAATCGAGTAAGGAAAGGTAAGGAAGAGCAACAGAGTGCAAAAGGGCGACAGGTAATCACACTTACCCTTGCTATAACATTGAGGGTGACGTTAGCTGGGATTTTCAAAATCCCTTTTCACCCTCCATATAAATATTATTTTTGAAAAGGTATTTTTATATAAAACAGGCTATCGGGTGCCTTTCAAACACGATTACTTTCATATAAAGAATTTGACTTATTATATGTAGTATCCTGGCTGGTGGTGTTGCTGGATATTATGGAATTGTGTGATATATTTGCAGGTGTTGGATATTGAGAGGTTTTGAGTATAGAAAAGGAATTAGTTATGAGTTTAGATTTTGGAAAGATATTGTGGATAATAGATTGAAAGGTGATGTTGATGTTGATGTTGTTGTTGATTATTGAGGTTGTGATATTGAAATATTGAATGAGGTTAAGGTTGATGGATATGAATGATGTCATTGTGGAAGTGATATTGATAGGATATTGATAGGTTATAGTGAGCATTGCATGACACTGATAGTACCGTCGGCCGATGTAACCTATCGATCTGCGCAATCGATAGGTTAATTGTACAGGTTCCTCGGATTTTAAAGGAACCAGGGACGTTTTCACTTTTTATAGTGCTCCCTTTTCAGGGACGTTTTCACTATTTAAAGTGCTCCCTTTTTATGCTTTCAGATTTGAGACTGGGCACAGTGTCAATCACGTTTATTTTCGTCTGTTGAGTTGATTTGGAATTGACTGAGGGATTTGAGTGATATGTGGGAAATAGAGATGATGAATTTGAATTGATTTAGAAGGGGGAACTTGAATGATGAAGGAAAGACTTAACTTGTATATATATATAGTATTGGTTTTAAATGTGGTACCCTTTAGACGCCCTCGCTACCGCACATCTCACTGTTATAGTGAGTTAAGCGGTGATTACTGGGACAAATTGTCTCATCCCACGATTACTGACATTTTTGCAGGTATTCATGCACTGATGCAAGCAGCAGGAAAGGGAATTAGGTAGTAGGAGCTATATAGGCTATTTAAATTGTATATTGCCAATTTATATAGGCCTGCATACGTTTCCGCATATATTTATATGTATTTGATATTATTGAACATTAGGTTGTTTATTTTTCTAACCATGTTAGGTGATTCTTTTCTAACATGGTTAGCTATTAATTATCCATGATAGTATTCAGGTTGTATTAGTTTATTCTTTCCTATCATGGATAAATTATAAAAGGTTTAGAATAATCTTTTCTAACTATGATAGAGATATTAATATTATGGAAATTCCTTTTTCTATCATAGTTAGATTAGAGCTTAATGAATTGTAATAAATATTATTGGTTAATTAGGTAATTAGTAACACAATGTTACATTTTTGAAACGAGAATGTTATTTGGGAATTTTTTGGACATTTTATGACTCTTTGAAATTAGGATTTGTTCATAAAGAAGTGTTGGAATAAATTGGGGGTTAAGAAATGCTTGATGAGGTTATTTAGTGATGTTGGAAGGTTAGGTTTTAGATGGATTGATGTTTGTAAGGAATTTTGATAATTAAAGTGTTGGATAAAGAGGAAATTGATTAGATAAAGATAGGTTGAAGTTTGGTGGAAGGTTTGAGAAGTTAGGAAGTTACTTTAAGTTGTAGAATTGATATTAATATGGTGATTTGGTGGTTGATGATTATTTTACACTTTTATGAGCATTTTTGTTTTCTTTAAAGTTAAGGTTGTTATGTGAGCTGTATGGATTAAAGTGGGAATTACTAAATGTTGTGTAGATGTTATGGAGATGTTGAATGAGTGAAATTGTTTGAAATGGTGTGTAGGAGGAAGTTGGTAAATAAAGTTTAGAAAATTTGGTTATGTAAACTTATGTTTAGGAATGCTTGTTGAAGTTATTTAATGATGTTGGAATTGGTTAGGTTGGTGTTTGGAAGGAAGTTTGGAAGTAAAGGGTTGAAGAAAAAGGGGAATTGATCATGTAAGAGTATGTTGGAAAAGTAATGGAAAGTATGGAAGATTGGAAAGGCATTTTGAGTTGTCAAATTGATGTAATGAAGTGGTTCTAGTGGACTTTAACATTTTCAATTAATTTTACAAGAGTTAGGAGAAATGGTAAAGTTTAATACTATAGACGTTATAATTGGCTAAGGGGATTATGGAGGTTTGAAGGATATAGATTAATTTTGATATTGGAAGTAATCATTACTGCAATAATTGTTTAGAATTAGTTTGAATTGGTGGTCAAAGTCACTGATATTGTGTCTTGACCATCAGCAGCTCATTATGTGATTGTAAACGGCGGCGCTTCGAGTGGAGCTCGCGGATGATAATAACTGAGGATATATAGTGCTGTTTTTGAGCTTGAACAGGTAATCACGCTTAACTGACTGTGATGCTGAGGGTGACGGTAGTTGAGGATTTCTAAAATTCTCTTCTACTTTTATATATATAAATGAAATGTGTTCAGATTTATTTTATATTTAAACGTGGGCTATAGGGTACCTTTCTAAATACACTGTACTTTATATATACATATTCATATATAAATCTTTTGTATGTTGCATGACACTGATTATTAGTACCGTCGGCCGATGTAACCATCGATTCGCGCAAATCGATAGGTTAATTGTACAGGTTCCTCGGATTGTAAAGGAACCAGGGATGTTTTCACATTTTAAAGTGCTCCCTTTTTCATGCTTTCAGATTTGAGACTGGGCACAGTGTCAATCACGTTTATTTTTGTCTATTGAGAGATGGATGTATCTGTACTGTATATATGTGTATATATTATGTGGTTATGCAGGTTTTAAAAACTGTGGTACCCTGTAGACGCTCCACTACCCCACTTCTGAGTCTCACAGTGAGTTAAGTAGTGATTATTGAGACATAGTTTTGTCTCACCCCATTCCCTTCATTTTCTTTTCAGGTGATCATGCTCAGAGAGGGAAGCATAGAGGAAGGGAAAGGATCGGCCGGCCCACACGAGTAGGCCGGAGGTGATCTATAATGAATATATATTGCCATTTATTAGGCTGCATCAGCTTCCGCATTTGTTGTATATTTTGGGTGAAGTGTATTGCTAATTGACTGTTTAATTGAATCTGTTAATTGCTGTGTTAATTACTGATATTGTCATTATGTGACAGTTTTGGCTGTATCACACACTTTGTTAGTGTGATGATTGATTATATATTGTATGTGATCATTTGCTACAGAAGGATTGCCTGCTAATGGAAAGGCAATCCCTTTTACTAATTGAGCTTAGCGATGTTTATTTCGCTTTGTGATACTGACATGTTAAGTCAGAGAATTGTGTATTGGTGATGTGTTGATTTAATGAAGCTAATGACTAGTGTTGTTGACACATGCTGTGTTAGGTGATTAAGTCACCATTGTATTGGATAATATTATTAGTTTTACAGGTGAATGGTCATGATCAAGTTAAGGAAATTCTCTTTTCCTAACTTGATTATATTATGTGAATGTTGATTGTTTGTAGGTTAATGGAGGTTGTTTGTCTCATATAGCCATGTTAGATGGGCCCCTCTCTAGCATGGTTATTCGTCTCTGCGTATTATGCTGCTCCTTTTTCTAACCATGTTAGGTGATTTTTTTTTCTAACATGGTTAGATTTCTGAGTGATATGTTTTTGTTCTTCTAACCATGTTAGGCAAATCCTTACTAACATGGTTAGTCATTAATTATCCATGATAGTATTAGCATTATATTAGGAAATTCTTTTCTATCATGGATAATGCATATAAATTATTAGAAATTTCTTTTCTAACTATGATAGTGTTATTAATATTATGGAAAAGTCTTTCCCTATCATAGTTAGTAAAGTAAATGATTGGATTGAAAGTGTTATTACTGTTAAATTAGGGATTTAGTAACAGAATGTCACAAGTAACCTAGTCAATCATAAAACCCCATATTTATTGCTTTCTTGCATTCACTTAGTTAATTTAGGTAGTTAGTTAAAGACTCGAGAGACGATCCGGGAGAGTACACTTGCTACAATCCTTGGTAAATAATTATATTTGCATTTGAACCCCAAGACATAAAGACTAAGGCTCAAATCAGGACCCTACTTTAATATGTGGGGTTTATGAGACTTTTCTACTATTAAGTCCCTTGTGAGGGACTACAAATTAATTTTCCCTAGATATTTAGCGGTTTAGCTTTTCTGCTTTCTTGGGTTAAATTCCTTTAAAAAGGTTTGTAAGAAAATAAAGCTATTACTATCCGTTGTTAAATAAAATAACTAGTCATTTTTTAGAGGAGTAAAGAAGTTAAATGAGTTTTCGCTAAAAAAAAGTTAAATGAGTTACAAGTGGATGCGCGCGATGTTTTAATTTTTGATAAGATACAAATGTATGCACTAATTATAATATATTTTATATGTCAAATGAAACAAGTGGATGCACGCGAAGTTTTAATTTTTGATGAAATATTGCATGTCTTCATAATATAAAGGTATTTAGATGTTCCAAGTGAATATGAGTTTTATATGTAATGGGGAAATAGTTCACTTGGCACAACATTAGAGGAAGCGAATAAATTTGGGCAAATGTTAACTCGGAAACATTGTAAAATATCTACATCTATTATTTAGCAAAATATAATGAAATCAATTGGTTGGGGTGAAAAACTAGTTAAGGTAAACATATTTAAAAATTTAGTAGAATTATTGAAAATGAGAAAGGAAAAACGGTGAGATTTGTCCACATTTATTTGGAAAGTATAGGTACATTGACAAGACATTAATATTTTTTGTTATAAATCAACTATGTTTATTTTGTGAATTAATTTCAGATTGTTGGTTGATTATATTATTTGGAAAAACTATGTTTAGAGCATGCATAACATCATTCCTTTTTCTTTCTCATTCCATCACTTGACTTATTTTATCACTAGAACCCACAAATGCCCTTTTGATACATTCATTTGTATTTTAGTATAGACCCTAGAATTCTTACAAACTTATGATAGAATGTGTCATAGTTGATATTAAGAGTAGAAATAAACCCATAATGGTGAGATGTATGAAACACTTAACACTTGAGTGACTTTCTCGTATACTCATATTTATTGCATTCATTACAACCATTATGTGTCATCGGTAGCATTATTCCATTCCACATTGTTTGTTGATTGAGGATTGTCAAGTTGCATTGGTTCATACTTATGACACATGGTGGAATTCTCGTTGTTGTCATGTTTGACATTATACTTGAAAGCTTTTTAAATTTGTCTTTGTCTGGGAATAAAAATGTTTAATTGTAAGGGAATTGACAAATAACAAGATTTGTATGTTTTAAAATGCTAACTTTGAGGCAATTAACTTGATAGATAGATGCAACTTTTGTTCAAGTGTGATGAATTAATATCATAGGTTCTTAAGTGAAATTATCATAAAAATATAGGATTAATTGCAATAATTGGTAGTTAATTAGAAATAATTAATTTCTATAGCATTTGTTCCTTTTTCTTGGGTATTTTTACTTGTAAGACTGAAATAGCCATTTGGTATGGACTGAAATTAGATCCAAAGCCCATGATAATGGACCAAAAAGCAGAAGGAGACATATATCACCACATGAGAAAACCCTAGCCACCACCAACCACCTCATCATCTTCTCTCACCTGCACTTAGGGGTGGAAATAGGTCAGGCTACACCCATAGGCCTGCCCTGAGATGTCAAAATGAGGTTTAAGCCTGGCCTGTGGCCTTTTATAGCAAAATTTTCAGCCCTGTAGCCTGGCCTAGGCCTATTAAGACCATGCCTGAAAATTAAACATTCTCAGGCAACACAGGCAATGCCTAACAACAACAAAAAACGATTTTTCTTAAAAGGGGTCAAATAAGAAGTTGTAGAGGAAAAGAAACATACCTAACGAAGAAAGGAAGAGCTAAAATGCAACTGAATATTCAAAACTCAAGAACCCAGTCAAGAAGAAAGAACATGAGCATCAAAAATGAGAGAAAGCTTAAAACTTTTTTATGAAAAGCTTGGAATCAAATTGTCCCTTTTTAGTTGATCCATTCTTTTCTCTTCACTCCCAAAAACCTTTCTCCTCTTAATCAATCCATTCCTTTTTCTGGGCTTGTCTCCCTTTTTAGTGTGAGTGTACAAAAAGGGTCAGTGAGAGCCAAGAAGGGGATGACGATTGATGAAAGACGAAGATGGCTGAGAAGTGAGGATTGAAGGGAGAAGGTTTGGGTTTTGGGTATGACCACATGAGAGGCTACTATAGGATTGCAGCCTTGCAGGTATTTACTGTATAGTAGTAATGTTTTCTGGTCGATTTGGTTATATTACCACACTGAATCCTGTAACATCTTAAAAAAATAGTAATAATAATAATTATATTAATAAGTATAAATATTATATTAATAAATTAATCATTTAAATTGTTAATTAAAGCAAGAATATAGGGTCAAAGCAACCTGGGGTGTGTGATTGAGTGGCAAGAACTCATTCACCTTTAACCAATTGTCTAAAATTCGATCCTTGACATTGGGTATGGAGAGTGAGGGGATACCTTGATCATGGATAAAAAAATATATAGGGTTAATGCTAATGGAAACAAACTTGGACTCTCTCTCTCCCTCCCTCCCTCCCTCCCTCCCTCCCTCCCTCTCCCACACACACACAAAAATAAAATGTTATGATTGAAATAATCCTCCAATTCCTCATTCTATGTGTGTGTTTACTATAAGCTCAATACTTTTCCCCATTCATTCAAAAAAAAACGGTCATTCTCCCAATTATAATATTTTCTTTTCTTTCTATTAAGTTTTCTCTTCATTGACAACATAACTGTACTCTCTCCTCTCTATTTATCATTGACCAATTCCAAACTCTTAATTTCAAACTTATTTCTCTAATAAGAAATGGTCATCATTCTTCCAAACTAAATTGCATATATTACTAATTCAAGACTTAGCTTCAACTGTATATATTTTTCAAGCCTTTTATAAATTCCAAACGTGTATAATAACCATCTATACATCTCTCTCTCTCTCTCTCTCTCTCTCTCTCTCTCTCTCAATCAAACCACCATATTCCATTATTCCTCCAATTTGTTTGCCTTTCTCCTTTTTGAAATGTCATATTAGTCTTATGAAGCATAGACCTAAATAGTTTTGCCGTCAAGTCTTCTCCTTTACTTTCTCCAAAATAGGGTTACATTAAATGATGAGTACGAATTTGTTCACCGTTAGATCCTCTTCAAATTTAGACATCGTGTTTGAAACAGCACGCTAGTTAATATGACCAGTGGGATTGGTTATTGGATTTTTTGTGTCGTCTCAATAAGCCATAGAAAAGAAGTGCTTTCCAATTCGCTGGAAATAGAAATCTAGCTATTAAATTTCGTGATTCTACCTTTTGCACCGTTGGATCGTTGCAATATTTGGTCCGGCTGTTCTACAGACTAGAGGCGTCGTTTGTAACGGGTGGATGAAGAATTCAAGTTTTATTATGGGATTATTAAGGCGTATAGTAAAAGGTATTTTCTGGTTTGGTAGAAACAAAGCCGTACTAGATAAATCAGCAATTACAAAGGTTTCAACCGTTAGATCGTCTTGAAAATTGGTCAGAAGATTTCAAACATTCCAATGTTGAATTCCACCGATTCGATCAATATTTCAATCAAGAGGTTAGGAGTATTTAAGGAGACATTAGCAAGGGGGAAAGCTAAGCTGTTGTGAGAACAGTGAGAGCTATCAGGTAACTGCTTTCTGCTTGTTTGCGTGTGTGCGCGTTAGTAAGTCTTTTGAAATTATATTTTAAAATGTTATCTATGCACATGTTTGAACCATATTTATTATACAACTGTTTGATGGAGTATGTTAGTTTGAATGGCAAAAAGATGTGTATTTCATGACTTGAAATTATTATGTATTAACGGTTTATTTCATGTAAGTTTTATGAAAATTTGATGGCTTTGTGTCATACGTTTTTAGGTGTTGCATACGTTGATTGATGTGGTTTGTCTGTGTGACACCGGTATATTGAATTATATGTCATCCATGGATAAGGTTCCCTGCAAGATCAACAGGGACTAATTGAGAGAGAATGAAATATAGAAAGACGAATTGGGGGAGAACTCCCCGGTCTCAGGCGAGGGTTGTTAGTCCCTACTGGATCGTACCACCAGTACTTGTGTGATTTACTTGTGATTGCAAAGTTTTGATTATGAGATTTCAAATGGTTTGACCATATTACCGGTATTTGTTTGACCTACTTGTGAAGTTGTTGTTGAGCTGTTTGGTTTTTAGTTTTCAAATGATTGAACATTCTATATTTATGAGATTTTAAGCAAATATTTGGATTATTATTATGCATATAATTGTTACTTGCGACATACTTTGACATTATATATCTATAATGCTCCATTGGACACTTTGCTATCACGCACATGCACGTAAGCGAGTAGTTAGTGGTTACGCCGGGACTACCCCAAGTTTTCTCATTTTTTTAGGCTTTGACTCTCCCTTGACACACGTAAGCGAGAGTCAAGGGAAGAAGGATCTGGGAACTTCTCTGAAATAGAGAGATTATGAGTCATCAAGACGATGTTATCGCCACAAATAGGACTATTCATTTTTGTTATATGCTTCCACATTGTTTTTGAATTTTTATATTTTCCATAACTTTTCTTGTAAAATATATGCTGTTTAATTATTTTGATTTATTTTTAAATATCCATGTTAGCCCAATAATTGTTTTAGTAAATTCCTTTTCTAACATGGATATATTTGAATTGTAAGTGTTATTTTATTAACATGTTAGCTTATTTTAATTAATTAAATGTTTTTCTATTATGGATTATTTTTATAAGATTTATTATTTTCTAACTATGATAGTTTTATTTTCATGTTTTTGGAAGTTTCTTTTTTATCATAGTTAGACCTTTGAAAAATGTTTTATTTTGAGTCATTATGGAAATTCTTTTCTAACTATGTGAGCTATTTATTTATTAGTCAAATATTTTTCCTAACATAGTTAGCACTATAACTATATATATTAGTGAATTAAGTAAAGTTCTTTTTCTAACTATGTTAGATATTTTATGAAGTTAATTTCTTTTTCTAACATAGTTAGTTTACAAAAAAAATTGAGTTCAATTTATTTTCACATGTGCTTAAAGTGATTTAAAAAGTATATTTAGAAATTGGGTTGTTACAAATCCTGTGCTAATTAATATCATCGAATGAAGAAGAGAAACAAAAGTGAGAGTGAGACAGTGAGAGAAATGGAAGAAGAGAAATAGAAGTGAGAGAGTGGCAATGTGGCACGTGAAAGTGAAAGAGTGAGGCTACAGTTTTACTTTTTGTATATTACATAAATGGAAAAGAAGGGTTGCACTCAAGTTTTGGAACTAAATTTTGGGTTCATTTTTTCAAAAAAAAAAAACTTAACAGGCTTAACAGGCCTAACATGTTTTTTTTCTAAGGCATGTGTCTAGCCTGTTAATGAAAACAGGCCTAGAAAAGGCCCGAGTCTGAGCCTGAGCCTGACCTAGATATAACCAGGCCGGACTAGGCCATAACAGGCCAGGCCACAGGCCTCAACAGACTGGCCTGACCTATCTCCATCCCTACCTGCACTTGCATCCTCTTCATTTATTTCCATCTCTTCCATTTTTCTTCACTCCATTTCCATTTCTCACCTTCTTCCTCCATTTACTTCACTCTCCCATGAATAAATACCACTGGATATAGAGATGTAGCTAACCTTATGACATCAGTTTGGACTTTTCACATTTAAATATTATATCATATTAAGGAAAGTCTCATTGTTGATCTCATGATAAAAGTTGGGTATAATTGGTAAGCCTTGAAATAGTTATGTATTACTCCCTCCGGTCCGTAATATAAGAGTTCGATCAACCGCCGAAAAACGATTCTTGAGGAAACATGTAAAAGTTATTTAGGTGTCTGTAGCTAATGCTTTTTTTCCCAATATTGTCCATATTTACTATGATATTTTTAAGAAAGAGGAATATATAAGTATTAATAAATATGAAAGAGAGTTAGGGACAAAGTAGAAAAAAAATATTAAATAAGGAGAGAATGTAGGAATAGCTCTTATATTTTGGACAAAAAAATTCAAATTTTGGACTCTTATATATGACAGACCGGAGGGAGTATTATCGATCCTCGGGCAATAGTTATATATCAAAAATAGACCTTCGCCCTAAGTTGAAGTTAACTGTATTGTTATATTTGCCCCTTCTTAAATTGTTTAGGACCATTTTTGAACTTTCAAATTGTTATTTATTTTGGGTGCATTTTGGCTAGTTGTTGGATGCTAAATTTGAAGGGAGAATTTCAATTTAGGACCAAATTTGGGATTTAATTAAAAAGTAGGACCAAAACATTCTGAAATATCAGTTAAGGACCTTGGGGGCAAACTGAAATTAAATCAGGAAGGGTAAAGACCAAAGTGCCCTTATGTGTGTGCCCTAAGTTTATTTGCTTTACTCTCTCACTCACATATGCTTCAACCTCACTCTCAGCCAAAGGAAACTTCAATCTCAGCTCAAAACCTCTGTCACTCAAATCCTCTTCAAATCCAAAAGCATCCCCATCCCTCAAATCGAACCGGAGCTCAACGTAACACCACCGTGAAGATCTGACTGTGCTCTTCCCTCGGCCATATTCGAAACAGCAAGGTCCTCTCCCCTGTTTTCCATCACTGTCGACGCTTTCATTTGGTTCTTTACAGCAAGGTCCTTCGTTTGGTTCCATATTCGAACTCTAAGGTATTTTCTCAACTGTGTAGGACTTGTTGTGTTGGACTTGTTATGTATTTGCATTCTAGACATGGGGCCGTCAAGTTGCACATAACATGTTTGTTGAAAGTTCTCATAAGAATGTAGTTTGCTGGACTAGTTTGCACATAACATGTTTGTTGAAAGTTCTCAAGTTTGCACATAACATGTTTGTTGAAAGTTCTCATAAAAAGCATGCCAATGAAACATGATGGAGCTATATGAGATCAATTCTCAATGGGTGTATGATGCATGATGACACTGATTTGGGAAGATCCTGATTAAATCATAGCCATCATTTTGAAATATGAACTCAGCTAATGAAACTGAGATTCACACTTAGACCCATCATTTTCTTGTGTGTTTCTATTACTAAATAAATGAGGTTCCTTTCTAAGCATTATATTACAGTGGTTGGTTTATTCACAAAACTTCCTACTTTGTCCTGCTAATATTTAGTATTCACAAGCATTATATTTTCTTGTAGTATCATTATGTGAAATAATGTTGTAAAATAATGTTCTGAAATATGTATGTTATATTTATCTGTATGCGGTGTTGAAGCTGTAAAATAATGTTGTACATTATCTGAAACTTAATTTGAGATCCTGATACAGTGAGGTGTTTGGTTTCAGGAATTGAAAATGGCAAAAAGAAACCCTGCTCCCTTCAACACAAGATGTTCACTCCAAGGGATGAAGGACTTGTGTGTAAGTAATGTTCTGGGTGTAGAATTCATGATTACATGAAGAAGCTACTTTACATGACCTTGTAACCTCTTGTTGGGCAGAAAATGGAGACAAGGCAGGACTTGTTGTGGTGGTTGTTCATGCATGAAAAGTATTCTGCAAAAGGCACAATATTGTCGGAGTTAGAAGAATTGAAGAAGCGTATGAAGAAGTGAAAATTTGTATAATGTCCTTTGTTTGTTGATACTTGACATTGCTGACACTGAAAATGTGTTCATTGTATACATTTGTAATGTTATGGTAATATGGTAATTTATCTGAGGATCAATTGGAACTTATTTTTCACAGTAATATCGCAACAATGTGTTTCGTATGCCTAAAATACTTGTATCTGAAGTTCAACAAGAAAAATTGTGTTTTCAACAACTGAAACCAGGTTTTCAACAAGGAAAATGCCCATTTCAACAAGTGCATGTTAACGTGCCTAAAATACTTGCACCACACCTTCAATAACACAACCCGGTGTTTCAACAACCCCAACCAGGTTCTCAACAACCCAAACCAGGTTCTCAACAAGTGCATGTTAACGTGCCTAAAATACTTGCACCAACCTTCAACAACTGAAATGCTGTTTCAACAACCGAATCCAAGTTTTCAACAACTCAATCCAGGTTCTCAACAACCCAAACCAGGATTTCAACAAGTGCATGTTAACGTGCCTAAAATACTTGCACCAACCTTCAACAACTGAAATGCGGTTTTCAACAACCCAATCCAGGTTTTCAACAACCCAATCCAGGTTCTCAACAACCCAAACCAGGATTTCAACAAGTGCATGTTAACGTGCCTAAAATACTTGCACCAACCTTCAACAACTGAAATGCGGTTTTCAACAACCGAATCCAGGTTCTCAACAACCCAATCCAGGTTCTCAACAACCCAAACCAGGATTTCAACAAGTGCATGTTAACGTGCCTAAAATACTTGCACCAACCTTCAACAACTTAAATGCGGTTTTCAACAACCCAATCTAGGTTCTCAACAACCAAACCAGGATTTCAACAAGTGCATGTTAACGTGCCTAAAATACTTGCACAATCTTCAACAACTGAAATGCGGTTTTCAACAACCCAATCCAGGTTTTCAACAACCCAAACCAGGTTTTCAACAACCCAATCCAGGTTCTCAACAACCCAAACCAGGATTTCAACAAGTGCATGTTAACGTGCCTAAAATACTTGCACCAACCTTCAACAACTGAAATGCGGTTTTCAACAACCCAATCTAGGTTCTCAACAACCCAAACCAGGATTTCAACAAGTGCATGTTAACGTGCCTAAAATACTTGCACCAACCTTCAACAACTGAAATGCGGTTTTCAACAACCCAATCCAGGTTTTCAACAACCCAAACCAGGTTCTCAACAACCCAAACCAGGATTTCAACAAGTGCATGTTAACGTGCCTAACATGCTTGAACCAACCCTTCAACAACTGAAATGGGGGTTTCAACAACACAGCCCGGTGTTTCAACACCACAAATTTGGTTTTCAACAACTGAAACCAGGTTTTTAATACATGAAATCCTTACTTGTTTAAAATGTCATATTACGATTTCAAAACTTGGTTGAGGGTCTGATGCACCATAGTAAAGGGCAGAACATGTTTTTCCTTGTTCAAAATCTGATTCTTATTTATCTATGACATGAACCGTGTGTTCTTGTTCAATTTGACATTTCACCTGTTCACACGTGGGGTTCTGTTGTTGAAAAGCTCAATTTACCTGTTCAAGGACTGATGCTTGTTTGTCAAGACAATAACATTTATAGTTGTCTGATGCAAACCAATAAAATAAGATATCATTCGCATTCAATGTATTCAAATATAACTTTTTCTTGTTCAAATAAGGACTTCCCTTGTTGAGAATGCTCTTTCACTTGTTGAGGGTTATTTATAGCATGTGGTTCTCATTCTGTTCCCCCTGTATATGTACTATCTAAATTCTTGCTTTGATTTTCTGAAAACTTATTTAAATGTTTGGTATCATAAATGTTTGTGTTTTACCACTTGTTCAAATCATTTCACCATGAATCATAGAATATTTTATTAAGAAAATGAATGTGGGTATATATTACATAATAAAGAATGACTGATTAATTCAGTCACCAAAAATAACAAAGAACGAAAGAATTGAGCCTAAATTGCTACATCAACAAACAAATACATGTTTCTACATTGAATTTTCTATATGAAGCGGTGATCGGAGCTTTTGACCAATCTGTCTTCACAAGACTTCCTTTTGTAACCCACTCATCATTCTAAACACTTGAGTAAAAACTGAAACCAGTTCAATTTGATACTGCAATTACTAAATTTCAGTCATGACAGAGTTAGAAGCAGATAGAACAATTTAATCAAGCATTAAATTTCAGTTTCAACAATCAGAATTTTTGCTGCACAAAGTCAACACCCCTTTCTCCTGCAAGACAAGATGAAGCAAAAGATTAGCCTATTTAACTTCTAAAATGTGGCCAGCTAGCTATCACAATAACCTCAATAATCCCTGAACGGAATTGCCCAAAACTAGGCATAATAACTTCAAAGGGACCTATATAATGCGAATTCAACTAACAGTGACAGACTGACAAAAGCAAACTGAAATATACCACACTCCTCATATAACATATTGTTGAGATTTGAATTTTTCAACAATTGCTGCCTTCATAAGTGTATGCATGCATATTCGAACAAGACTTTATCATGCCCCAAATCCACAACTAAAAGCATAACTCTTTTAAAGGCAAGCGCCTCAGTCCTGAAAGCCCAAATAAATTTTAATTTATCTATAAATCCCCATTGAAACAAGGGAAATTTGCAGTTTAGTCCCTGGTAAGGGAAATTAATACTGGAAGGTCCCAATACATTCCAAAATAATTATAAAGTCCCAGGGGCCCTTTCCTGCAATTGTTTGCTTATCTTCAATGACCATTTTGCCCTCATAAGATGAAAGCATAGTCCCCCTGTAGGGACCAATGAGATGACAACCATCTTTAATGAGGGCAAAATGGTCATTGAAGTTAAACAAACAATTGCAGGAAAGGGCCCTTGGGACTTTTTTAATTATTTTGGAATGTATTGGGACCTTCCAGTATTAATTTCCCTTACCAGGGACTAAATTGCAATTCCCCCTTGAAACAAACCAAAGTTATCTCAACAAATTGCTCCAGCTGCAGAAAAATTAGCAGCATCGGAATTCATTTTAACATGTTCCTGAGGTTTAACATAATTAAATTTATAATCATTATGCCCTTTCCATATGAGCCAAAGAAGCCTGCAGTCCTAGGATATTTCATAGTCATGAAGATCTGAATTGTGACCCACAATAAGCTTCTCCATGCAGTAAAATTTGTCACAAGATAGTATTGATTCTTGCTCTTATACCACTGCCAAACCACACACATTCCCAACTCTAGAGGTGTTCGGCCAGTGAAGAACAAAGCAAAAGGCCTCTTTAATCCCACCTCATCCAACTACTAAACCAAGCAAGGTACTTAAGAAATACTCCCTCCGTTCCTAAATATAAGATCATTTTGGTTAATTTAAGGAGATTAAGGAAAACAATAAAATTACATGATCTTCCCAAAATCCCCTCAATTACTTAAGTTTAAAAGGAGGAGGGGTTTTCAATGAAAAGAGGGAGTATAAGGGTAGTTTGGGCAAAACTTGAGATAAAATAGAAAGTGATCTTATATTTAGGAACTTATCCACTTCCCCAAAGTGATCTTATATTTAGGAACAGAGGGAGTAATCATTTCAATCCAAACAATACACATGAACTGTGAACAATTTTCATTTATCAGCCTAGCCTTCACTATAGCATCCTTCTAAATCAAATGGAACAAAGCAAGAAAGAATCAAAGAAAATTAAAAATTATTCCCCATACAATTCCTTGACATCAACTGGACATATAAAACAATATATGTTTCATTTTAACTTAACCCAAACAAAGTACCACATAACAAATAAGAAAAACACAAGTTCACCGAACCAGCAAAAAGAGCAATCAATATGTAGTGACCATAAGGTCTATATAGCCACGAAATTAAAAGCCTCTAATTAATAGTCAACAAAAAAGAATAGAGCATATGAAATTAGATTCAAAATCTGCACTTAGTACAGTTGGACCGAACAACAACGACGAATCACAAAATGTGAACTTAAAAAATACCACTAAAACATCCTCTAATCCAAACAATCATTCGGCCAGTGAAGAAAAGGAACAGAGAATTTCAAAGCCAACATGCTACAATTATAGTTTCTCTTAGAAACCCCAGCTCCCATTTGACCTTGCTTAAAATAGAGGGTAAAAAGAGAAGATAATAATCACCTGAGCTTGTGTAACTCGCCGGGAATCGTTGTCGTCGACGTTGTGGAGGAGGAGATGAATCAGAGAAAGCAAGAGAATGACTTAGGGCTCTTGCACTTTATTTCATTTTAAGGATCCACAAGTCCACAACCTCACTTAACTAAGGGCGTTTTAGTCTTTTGAAATAGAGATTTTATTTCACTTAAGGACCTAGGTCCTGCAGAGAAGTTTCAGATTGTTTTGGTCCTTCCCTGAAGTTAATTCTCATTTTTGGTTCTACAATGAAATTCTCCCAAATTTGAACCTTATTTGCCCCAAGTCGCAACATGCTACTCCAATTCATTTCTTTTCAAAATTAAATATACATGTGATGTGGTGGTTATTATGTCGTGTTTAGGAAAAAAACGCGACATTATTCTTCTTAATGTCGCATGTACATTGCTATGGCGCAACTATGAAACTTTTTCCTTATAGTGTATATTTGAGCCTTCAAAATATGTACAAATGCTCCAAAAAAGTGTATATAAACCAAATGAATAATTCTAAAAAGCATGAATTCCAAGACATTAGCAGAGCTCGTTAGATAAAACTTCTTGGGTATTTAAGAGTTTTAACCCATTTTTCCCTCGCACAAACATTATATCAAAATTCTCCATATTATAACAAATATTTCTGAAGTACGTATTTGCTTTTTGTTTGATTGAACGACTGACTTGGCTCAACAGTAAAATCGCTTGCCTTGGGTTATGAGATCATGGGTTCGAATCAATCACTTTGCAAAAAGTAAGAGTTAGGATGCCTAGTATATACTCTTCCCCAGTACCCACACCAAGTGGGGACTAGAATTGAGTTGATTCTTTTACTTTTGTTATTTTTTATAACAAGGGATTGACCCTTTTACTTTTTATTGGTTAGATCCCATATTATTTGACAGATTGAATTCATCCCATACGTAACAATATAATTGAAAGATGGATGACACGTGTCAAGAGAAAAAAAATCGAATTCATTCTATTGTCAATATCATTTTGTACTTTTTATTGACTATTCTCTATCTGCCGGGTTTATTAATACCACAAGTAGTAGAGTGTAGTTTCTCCATGGAATTTGGGGCTACTTTAATTTGTTGATGCTAGTAAAGGTATAATACCAGGTTAGTTAGTTTGCTTTTGTTTCCATGAGAAGGCCTCCCTCTGAGAAACGATCTTGGTCCAAGGAAGAAGACCAGAAACTCATTGATTACGTTCAAAATCATGGTGAACGTTCCTGGCCTTGTCTTCCTCAGGCCGCAGGTATACACATATGGCTTCAAGGATATCTTCCTAGATTCTCATATTTATCAATTTTTGTTTGTTCTGGGTGAATAAAGTAAAACGGTGACCGTTTGTTTGCTTTTTGTGAAGAAAATAAAAAGAAAAAAACATGATACAAATTTATACACATACGATTTATTTATATTGAGCTTGTATTTTTAGAGGATGATATGTATTATATATATTTATATATATATATAGGGTTGAGTCGTTGCGGGAAAAGCTGTAGGTTGAGATGGTTGAATTACCTGAAGCCAGATATTAAAAGAGGAGACTTTGGAGAAGACGAAGAGGACTTGATCATCAGGCTTCATGCTCTTCTTGGCAATCGGTGATACATTCATCCATTATTTTTCTCTTTTTTTTCCCTTTAATAAGACATTTTTTGGGTTATAATTTTTGTTTGGAAGGTGATTTGTGATATTATAATTTATTATATCAATTATACATGTGTGTGTGATTGGTTTCGCTCTTTTTTGTTGATTTAGGGTGGTCATATTACCTTGGTCCAAAATACGAAATACTACTCCTTCATAGTTGAAATATATCAGATATGCAGATTTCTTTAAAATTTGTTTAAATTTTACAATTTTATCAATCAATAATTATATGATGAATGACAAAATATATACATATCTGCCCTAAGACAAGAAGTCATCTTATGTTCCTACTACTTGAGTTTAATTTTTAACATTTTTATCGACTAGGAAAGATGTTTTGTCAAAATAAAAAGACAAGAGGTAGTTTTTTAATTTACAAAAGAACTATGATCTGATTACTATATGTGTGTGTGGTGTGTGTGTCTATATATATATATATAGTTAAGCTGGATGGATGGAGAGTTATTACTTTCAATGAAATTCAAATACATCGTATTATCTACCAGTATTTATATTTCACTTCTTATTCCTAAATATATGACATACTCCCTCCGGTCCTAAATATACGACCTAATTGATTTTTTCTAGAAAATCCTTAAAAAAGCAAAATAAGTTAATTATAAATTGATTTACCTAATTTTTTCCCTTAAACTAGTTTATTTTACCTATAAACTAATGGATAATCTAAAAATATATCAAATATGTCATCATTTAATAACCTATTTCGCAACCTTAATCTCTCCAAAAAAAAAAGTCAATTAGGTCCTATATTTAGGACCGGAGGTAGTATCAATTAAGCTTAGTTTGTTTCTAATAGATATAATTAAGAACTCTTCCCAATGTTTCTCAACATTTTGGGAGTTGAAGGGAAAGGACAAAGGAGGGAAAGGGAAATTTTCACCTACTCTACCCTTCACCAAACTAGCCAAATATTAATTTAGAACTATTAACCGACTTCTCAAATTTTTAAAAACTCAAGTGAAAGTATTTCCTTCCGGCCATTTTCCCTACTCTCCTCTTGCACCAAACAAAGCCATAAATCATCTCTATTGGTACTCCAAAATAATAAACAAGCTAGAGGGAGCAATAATAAATTTATTCTCTCTTGTCCTGATTATAAGGTACCAACTACCCATTTGTTTTGATCCTTTTTACTAGGCACTTAATTACTAGTTTCCAATTAGTATTAATAACATTTTTCCATGTATGCCCATATTTAATGAAGGAGTGAACAAAGTGATCATTAATATAGCATTAGAATTTAGTATGATTGATAAGGAAAATATTATAAATTACTTGATTTTTTAAGACATATTTAATAATTTAACTAACTTTATTAGTTTCGGCCAAAAAAAACTAACTTTATTAGTTTATGAGATTTTATAGTTGATTCCTTATAATTAGTACTAGAAGGAGTAGAAAGATATGTTGATGATGTTTAATAATATAATGTGATATTTACTAATTTAACTGAAATTCTTATTCTAATCAAATTAATTAGTTAAATGAGTTGCAAGTATACCTTATTATAACTAACAAATTCTACCAAAAAGTATTATATATGATCGGCCAATAAAATGCGTAGTCTTTAATGTCATTAGTACAAAATACAACTCATTCTTGCACTAAGGCATTACATTTGACAAATACATTGAAATTCTGCATGCATCTGTACGTGTGGACGGCTTCAGATTTTTCCCCCTCCTCTTCAATTTTATTGAATGTTGAAGTAGTAATTAAGGATCTCTAACGTTCAAAAGTTTGTTGCTAGACACACACCTGCAACTACTCCCTTATTTATGTGCACAAACAAAATTCTTTTAAAAACTGAAGAAAATATAGTTTATACTTGTTTTGAAGGTATCGATAGAAAGAATTACTGTACATGTATTCCAATAGCATGCACACACAGACAAGCGAAATGATTGATAAAATTGATAAATTTGGTTGATCAGGTGGTCACTGATAGCAGGGAGATTACCAGGAAGAACAGATAACGAGGTAAAGAATTATTGGAACTCTCACATAAGGAAGAAGCTTATTCAGATGGATTGTCATGATCCCAATAATAATAATAATAATAATAATAATAATAATAATAATAATAATAATAATAATAATAATAATAATAATATTGTAAATCACAAGGTTGAAGATCATGAAGGTTCCAACAATTCAGTCAACTTGCAAAGTAATGCCACTGATAATAATATTATCGACTACGAGGATCATCAGGTAGTTGACCAATCAACAAGCAACAAGCACAAGTTCAACCTTAACGTTTTTCCGGATTTGAATCTTGATCTCACACTCACTGCTACTTATCACTCCAGTAATCATTAATTGAGAGTGGTAGCTCCATTAGGGCATTATTATGATTCGAATTGCCTAACAGAAAATTAATCGAGAGTGATATTATATATCAGAATAGTCCTATATATATCCTTTTTTTTTCTATTAACGCATATAGGATGTTCTATTTCTGTGATGATCAGTTTCTACATATTGTGCTGTTATTGTGATACGAGTTTATGAAGATTAAAGCAAATAAACAGTTATTCCGTTTGAATATGTTTCAGTGATTGCGAGTAACATTCACTAATAAGTCGATTCAATGAATATTTGTATTTCAATAATAAAATGTAGTGATTAAATAATTAAATTTGTGGCTTGGTAATTAAGGATACCTAATGCAACTGACAAGATAGAAAAATTTCACGAGTTTTCATGAGATATTGTGTTTTAGACGTTCTTCTACTTATATATAGTTTCTTGTAGGCAAGGATGACAAATTGAGCGGAAGATTTGAAGTAACGCAGTTTTTCTTTTTTGAAAAAAGACACGCACACGCACAAACAAATTAAATGAGGGTCTTACTATAGCTAGCCTATGCAGTATATCTTCCAGAAAATTCACCCCATAATTTTCTTAGTACATATGGACAAGTATACAGACTGTTTGCATATGCTGAGTGACTGACTCCACACACACACACGCACACACACGCGCATATGGTTTCTTTTTATCATTAAAGTTAGTCCTTTCAATTAAAAGAGAAAGGCGTACAAAGGTCTGAAATGGATATGATGAGATCAATTTTAATACAAAGGTCTGAAATGGATATGATGAGATCAATTTATCTTTATTTGAACTCATCATAACCAAAATGGATATGATGAGTTCAAATAAAATATTAGTTTCTATATAAAAGTTATAAATAACCAAAATAATTGTTAAATCAAGTTAAGTACAATAAATAATGCATTAAAATATGTATTTTTCAAAACTCCCTTTATTAACAGAGCACTACACAAAAAAAAGGTCACTTGCATTGGGCGCTGATTGTAGAGATGGAAATCCATCGTTGAAGACAATTTCGTGGCTAAATAAGAGATTTCATGGCTAATTTTTTATCAACAGCCTATTACCCAATGAATTCCATAAATAATTAACTATTTTTTATAGTGGATGGAGGGAGGGGGAGAGAGAGAGTAAAAGTGCAAGAAAAAAGTATGAGTGTCTATCAGTATGTCCATATACCTTAGTAGGATAGTTGATTCCTTTAAAATAAGGAAAATAGATCTGAGAGAATATTATCCAAAAAGTTACTTTGTAAATTTCCTTCATAATACTTTTTCTCCGCAACTGTCTTCCTATTTTTCGTAAGGGGGTAATTGAAGGGTTAAAAATTAAAACATTAATTGGTTAAAGTTTCATAAATCATTTTGGTGTAACTTACATAAATAGGGTAAAACTGCCTCCAAATGTAACCATATCTTAGATAATTAAAGAAATAAATCTTGAGGAATATATTAACAAAAAATCCTCTAATTGTGAGTTTGGTTCGCGGAGGGGAAGGAACGGACTTTGATACAGTAGGTGGGAGGGAAGATTTTTAGTATTACGATACTTTGTTTTGACTTATTAGAGGGAGACGAGATTTTAAGGTTACTAGCTATTTTTTTTATAGCTCTTTCTAATTTCTTAAAATATATTAAGGGTTTTGTTTGATATTTTATTTAAACCTACATGAATATGGGAATTGATTTTGGGTAAAATAATCCAAAATACTAATGCCCCAAGTTTTAGAGAGGATGGTTATGAGGGAAGGAAAATTGAAGAAAGGTTTGAGAGATTTTCCTTCCCTTCTTCTACTCCAAGGTCAAATGTCTCAAAAAATTCAGCTCACCAAATAATTTAGAGTAGGGGGGCCAAATCTCCCATTTTCCCTACCCTTCTTTCCACTACATTTTACCAAACGAACACACCGTACCCTAAGGTCCGAATCCTTTCTTCCGTTCCCAAATAAATAATAAAAATAGTTATTTTATTATGTGAAAATGCCGCAATGGTTTTGGTGTAACTCGAGGCCAAAGTGGAAGGCAAACCAAACGTTCAAAAACGATATAGTCAAAGCTAATTTAGTAGGTTTAGTTATCAGTGGGCGCACATGCTTAACTTCCACTAGAACCTGTCAAAAAAAATAACTAACCTAACGTTCAAGAATATGAAAGCATAAAAGTATAAGTATGTGATAGAGAAAATGCTCCAAAAAGTAATGTTGCTTGATTCCTACATTTTGCCATAATATATATTGAATAGATATGAAGAAAAGCTACCAATGAGTAGTTGTTTGAGCTAGTAAGTGTACTACAATCCCCGTAAAGATGAGAATATATGTTCGATTCTTGGGAAGTGGTCTCATTGGGAGAGGGGACAACCTTTCCTATGTGGACAACACTCCTATCTTTCGAGTCTGGATTAATCGGTTGTCAATAGGCGGCGGATTACCGGACGGTGATTAACTAAAAAAAGATGTGTGAAAAACCTAGGTAATGTCAAGTCTTTATCAGTTATCCATTACTACTCTTGGATGGCTCCAATTTTACAAAATGATATATGACATGTCGTGCCACTAAAAATTATGCAGCCAATTTTTTAAAAGGGCAATGACCCTATTTTATACCCAAAGTAACCACCCTGGACCATCCACCACCATAAACTAACAGGTGGTACAATATTACACCCAAAGTAACCAAACTGGTCCAAAAATACCCTCAACCGACGGTCTTCAATGGTCAAGACCGTCGGTTGAGGGTATTTAATTTTTGGACCATTTTGGTTACTTTGGGTGTAATATTGTACCACCTGTTAGTTTATGGTGGTGGGTGGTCCACGGTGGTTACTTTGAGTATAAAATAGGGTCATTGCCCCTTTTAAAATAGTTAGTTGGTACAATATTCTAATGAAGTGAATAGTTTAGATATAACTATGGCGGTATTTGGTGCTAGATGAGAGGAACGTCACTCAAAACATCTTTTTAATATTTAGAACTTCAAATTTAAAATCTAATTTTTTTTTGTATAAATGACAATTCATTAAAAACAAGATAAAAAGTATCTAACAATATTACAAACTTAAATGGAAAAAGGCATAGGAGCATAAAAAACAGGGTGCTCCCTTATAAAATCACACAATAATTCAACTTCTACTTGAAAGTAAGAGTAGCTAATAAAAGATTTGAGCATGCAGTAAATATCCTTCCCAACAATATCAGCTTGCTGACTGAAGTGAGATAACATGAGTTGGCTAGAGAGATCTGAATAAACAGCAAGAGAAGAGAATGACTATCTAACACAAAACAAGTCAGAGTCTTGTATCCAATGAATGGCAGCCTACACATCTAAGGAGGAAATTAGAGGATTGATGCTTTATTGTGTGCCAAGTGAAGCAGTGGACAAGGGACGATTGCAAAAAGATCTGCAGTTTACAGAATGTACCAGCACTGGAATGGGAACGAAGCAGAAAGATGTTCCAATCATGGTGAAAGACATACTGATTTAGGATAGAAAGTTGATCTATCTGTTTATGAGACAAAAATCTAATTTAAAGTTGAAATCCAAGATGATAAAATTTGTGTGTGAACAAAATAAAAATTGCAAGCAAGGTGATCATAATAAATAATGATAAATATATAGAAGTTTGTCTTCCTAAGTGCGTGTATATGTATATAGTTTCTTCTATATAAATAAGATCATCTAAACTCTTAAAAGTAAATGTTTAATCACATCCAGTATTTTGAATAGATAAGTTTTTTTACTTGCATTCAGTATTTTAATTAAATTGAGGCATTTTTTAATATTCTCGTCATTCGTAAATATAAGATTTGATTACCTAATTTTATAAAATTAAGGGAGTTAGATAGGCTTGTTAAAATCAAATGATCTTATGTAACCATAAAATACCACAGTGCCCTAATCATTTACCTTTGATACTACCAACATTCCTTCTCTTATTTATCATTGATATGATCAACAATAATATAAGATAATTTGAGGGAAAGTTAAACAAAATTACAATGAGACTTATATCTAAAAACAAGTTCACCTCCCCAAATAGATTCTATATTTAGAAACAAAGGGAGTTACGAGAGGAGGGGAGGGAAAATTTTTGTGTCATGAATTTACAAGAATTTGAGAAATGAGGTTGAAAATTCTAAATTAATACCTATAACTATTTTATTTTACATCTTATATATCTTAATATATTACAATCATACTTCTTTCAGGGACATAATGCAGTATAACTGGACAATTCAAGGAAATCAGCCAATGGAAAGCAAAAAAATTCTACTTTGTTGTCACCTATATTATATCTCACACTATTAGCGGGTTATAATAGGACCTACATTCACTAAAAAGACAGTCAACTAGCCACCGGTATCACTCAATTTTATAGGGTAAAAACAAAATTTTGGTGGCCAAACTAGAAATTATGTGGATAATTGATTGAACACGACCTATTTTAAGATGAGTTCCGTAATTCGTCGCTAATTCATCACCGTTTTTTAGTCATTATTCAGGGCATATAATGTTTAAATTTCGCCCACCATATTTATATACACATAACACACCCAATTAGTTGGTTCTTTTTCATCTTCTTTACGTTCTAGGTGGATTGTTTTGGCAGTTACCGTCTAGTTCTTGGGAGCAAGAAAGCAAAGCATACGTGTACAGCATATATGTATAACCTTCAAATGTTTAAAAACTTAACTACTATATTAAGGATTGTTTTGTTCGGGTGCCAAATAAGATCGTCATCATTAGGGTTTGTTAAGTTGGGGAGAATCTGGACTCTCAGAATCCCTCGTAATCTTGAGGGATTCTTCCTTATAGGGTCATATTTTGACCCTTGAAATTCATATAAGAGCTTATAATTTGACACTTGTGCCATTAAAAATAAATAAAATTATATTATAATATAAAATAAATGAAGAAATTTTATTTTTTTTACTTTTGAAAACTTTTTGACATAAAAAATTTCAACTATCTGGACTTATTTCATTTCAACAGAAGGACCTATAAGAGATATAGACTTATCCAGTTAACTGTAAATTTAAATTAAGTTGAAATTTTTTATACAAAAAATTATTTTACATTATAATACAAATTTTTTTTATTTTTAATGGGACAAGTGGTAAATTATGAGCTCTTAGGTGAATCTTAAGGGCCAAAATGAGGCCCCAAATGGATTCTGAGAGATTGAGATTCTGAGAGAATCCCAATCCGTTAAGTTGTGGGAATTGGTGGCTTAGAATCAGAAATGGAAAGTGGAGTGGGACCTGGTTTGTAAAAAGTTGTATGATGTGACTATTTTTGATGCAACCGTGATAGAGGACAATTACACAACTACCCTCGCTTAAAATCGATTTTAATGGCCTAAAATTGATTTCAAACTGAAATTCTCACAACCAAACAGGCTGTATCATCAGAAAATGAAAGGAAGCATGCTGAGAATTAACACCATGCCAGAAAATAACGACATGATGATGTGTGATACAGGTCTGTTATCTGGCAAAAAAACAGATACAGGTCTGTTGAACCTTACCTACTTTCCAGAATTCAGAAGTAAATCAATAACCATATGATATTAAATTTAACATTTTCCCTTTTTTCTGGGTGTTTGTGGTGTGGGTACACTTTTGAGTGAAAGTTCACTTCTTCTTTTTACCTGAAGTGAAAAAGTTCAGAGTTGAGACTTGAGACTACTCTTTAGTGCTGCAAATTTTTAGCTAACGGTCATGAAGATTATAAAATGTGCTGCAAGAGCAAATCAAAAGTAAATCTGACAATGAGAGAAATCAATGATCCCTTGCACGCAAAAGATTAAAACAAATTGTAATCATTTCTCTCTTTTTTTTGCCAGAAAATTTTAATCATTTCGCATCATCAATGAACATATACGTGCACATCACAAACTTACACGTACGAAAATGGAATTGTCTCTGGTACGTACTTTGGATTAACACTAACTTAATAAGCTAAAAATATATAAACAAGATTATTACGCAAGAGAGCGAGCGGGCACACACTTATTTTTCAAGATTTTCTATTGATAATCATTTCCTTTGTTATTAATTTTCATCTTCATCTCAAGCATTCTTATTGTATATAAATAACAACCTAGGTCATAGATTTTCAATGAGAATGAAGCTGGTTGAGCTGGTAAGTGGGCTACAACCCCCGCAAGGAGGAGAACGCGTGTTTGAATCCCGGGAAGCGCTCTCATTGGGAGAGGGGACAACCTTGCCTATGTGGGCAACACTCCTACCCCTCGATCCGGATTAAACCGGACGGTAATTTACCAAAAAAAAGAATGAAGCTGTTGATGAGTACAATGTGATGGGATAAAGAATTAATTGGTTACGATTTTAATTTTGATTTCATTGATTAAGGAAATCTTTGGCTTTAAATTTTGATTTGATTGTTATCTAACAACATTATCTTTGATTGGAATTTAGTTTATGATTTAGAATTTGTATCATTTAATTGTGAAGATTATGTTGATTCCTATAAATAACAACCTCACCCATTTGTCATCTAAATCTTTGATCAATCGAATAATTATCATTGTATCCTCTCTTTCTCTTCTCCCTCTTTCTGTCTGATTTTCCCTTGTCCATCCTCTAGTGAGCCCGTTTGGTTGGACTGAAAGTGTATAATGGAATTGAGTATGAGGGGTAAAAATGGAAAGTAATGGTAAATTAGGTAATGATGGGAAAGAAAAGTTTGTGGGGCCCAGGAAAAGTATGAGATAGAGAGAAAAAGTTTGTGTGCCCCATGATATATAGAAATCACATTTCTCATTTCCTTTTGTCAATTCCTTTTCCCATTTCTTGTCATACAAATGGACCCTTAGCTTACTCTTTCCTTTTCTATATCATCTGTCTTCTCTCTCCTTTTCATTTCAACCTGATTCAGTACGTGCAAGTGCAACTGTGCATGCATTTACTACATCAACTCCTTAATATAAAACTTGCAATTGACTAAATATAGGAAATAATTATGTAAAGAAATTTTTTGATAATATAACAATGTTACATATAGTCTATTTGGAATATTTATATCATGTACCACAGTATATATGTTTTTGTTTAGAATAAGTGAGACAAATTAATTTAAAACAATAATTATTATAAATAATTCAAAGTATTATGTTTAGGGAAAATTAATATGAGGTCCCTCACAAGGGACTTAATACTAGAAAAGTCCCAAAAACTGAAAATATTAATGTAGGGTCCCTAGGGACCTCACTTTAATATACTTCAAATGTCAAAAGACCAGATTGCCCTCCTTCTACTTACACACTCAGTCTCTACCTTTGTCTCCTCTTATTCGTTCATCCCTTGCCCCTCCAAATTCATCTCTGCCCTTTGGTTCTCACAACCCCAGAATTCAAATGCGCATCACAACTCATATTGGCTAAATCAAAATCGAAATTGAAGCCTCCTTAATCGCGTCAATTCCATTTCAATCTCACTCTAACCATGTAAGTTTTCTCTGTTCTTTTTGTATTATATTTTTTCCCTTCTTGGTACTTTTCTCTCACTTACTTGTTTCCTTTTGTTTCTCTACATTTACAGAAGGTTTCCTTACTCGGAAATTTGAAGTTTTTGGTGGAATGACTTTCTGGGTTTTTTTACTTAGAAAAGATAAGAGGTATATATCAGTTCAAATGATTGTGCTTTTGATTGGTTTATGGTTTTGTTTGCATTTTATTTCTTTTAGTTAAATGGGGATTTAATTTGTTGTTTTTTGTTTAGCTTAAAGCTCAAAGGGCCTTCCTTTATGATTTTTGTAAGTTCTGTTTGTTTATGTTAGTACCCTTCTTTGACTTGCATTGAGTTTGGACTGATGTTTATTCTTCTTCCCATCGTCATCATATTGAGATAAATATGATCATTGAGCCTTGCATCAAATCATTAAGCCTTGCATCATATTGAGATAAATTTGATTTCAGCTTTATATATAGATATGAAGTGTTATGATTGCGTTAACATTGTATATTATATTGCTGGGTAATTTGAAATGGTATTAGTTCCTATTAGCTCATACATTGGTGCAGCTGACCTCTTGTGTTTCTTAGTGTTTGATTCTTGATGAACTATGAAGTTCACGTATTCCTCCACTGCTCTGGCCCACCCCGTATGGTGATAAGCAGTAAATTTGGATAAGTATTAATATGAGTAAAAGCTTTAACATGAAGTATTCAATAATTTGTGTTAATAAGTAGAGATCATTTGGGCAAGCTTCTCTTGCTCTTGGTCTTGTTAATTAGTAACCTATGAAGAAGTTGTATATTCAAACTTTTGGAAGGAGGATTCTGTTAGTCTCGTATTTTGTATGTTCAAGGTGGGTACTCAAATTCATGATATAAATTCATCACTGCTTTACTTTCATTCTAATGACGCTATTTCAAGCAGTGCAAATATATGCTCAGGATTGTTAGTAGCTATCAATATGATTTTTTACTAAAAACCTGGCACCTTGGTGGTCAAAATATTCATTCTTTTTGCTGGGACTGGACTCATTCGCTTTGATTTTCATTTATGAAACTTTATGCCTTATGAGTGATGTTTCTGCAATTCTTAATTTTCTTGATGGATGAACAGGCTATAATAATAAATAAGGGCCGGGAACATGGCTAGATTTATTATAATTTCATTAATTTATCTGGACCTACAAATATACTTCTGGACCTACAACTATAAAATGCCCAAACTTGGATTCTGGTAAAAGGTAGTGATGCATAATTGAATTATTAATTCATTTGAGTGGAGTGTGGTGTATCTTCTGTATTAGCTTGTTGATGCATCTGTTTTACTAATGCAATTTACTGATGTAATTTTATGAGTATTTTACTAATGCATTTGTTTACCTATATGTATCTTCTGTCAAGCTCGTTGATGCAAATGATTTATTAGCTTGTTATATCATTGATTATTAATCCTCTAGCTATTTTATTATAAATTAAGATTCTCACATCACCTCAAATGCTGACATGAATAATGCAAAATATAACATTTGTGCTCTGTAAGTTTGTATGAATATTTTTGCAATTGAGTCATTGTATGTAAGTCGCTGAACATTACTTTTATAGTAGCTAGGAAGAACATGCAGAACATGTGAATGCTTGAGTTTAATTATAAGCAGAATTGAATGAGGTGTGCTTTATAAATACGCAGAACATGTAAATAGTTTCTGGGTATTTTACTTTACTGCTTTTATAGCATTTTAGACAGAACTAAATGAGGTGTGCTTTGTAGCGGTCACAGGTACATGAGACTGAAAGTGTCTATCAACTAGAAGGGTCATAGGCTCAACCAAAATCATGTGGGGAAGAGAATTTTACAAGCAGCATAGATAAAGCATGAGAAGCAAGAAAAAAAGCTACGAGCAGTAGTTTAGACAGAATACCACTTAGTCTATTAGCAACAATATTGTATTTTTTTATGCCAACTATGTTCTAACTTTGTGTTAGCAACAACACTATTTTTTTGCCAACTATGGCCAAACTTTGTGTTAACAACAACATTGTATTTTTTTAATTTCTTGAATGCAATATTTTTACCTCAACTATTATAGAGCATAATCACCTGATAACAAGCTAATGAGCAGCGAATAACAAGTTCATGAGCAAGTATAAAAAGTTAATGAGCAGCGAATAACAAGGTCATGAACAAGGTAACAAGTTAATGAGCAATTATAACAAGTTAATGAGCAGCGAATAATAAGGGCAAAACTTAACAAATTAATGGGTACGCGTGACAACTAGTTGGGCAGGTGTAATAAGTTAATGACCAATACTCTAAGTTAATGGGCAGGGCAAAACTTGACAAGTTAATGGGCACACATGACATCTCTTTGGGCAAAACTTGACAAGTTAATGGGCGGGCGTGACAACTCTTTGGGCAAAACTTGACAAGTTAATGGGCACGAGTGACAACTAGTTGGGCATGTATAAAAAGTTAATGGCCAATACTCTAAGTTAATGGGCAGGGCAAAACTTGACAAGTTAATGGGCACACATGACATCTCTTTGGACAAAACTTGACAAGTTAATGGGCAGGCATGACAACTCTTTGGGCAAAACTTGACAAGTTAATGGGCACACATGACATCTCTTTGGGCAAAACTTGACAAGTTAATGGGCGGACATGACAACGCTTTGGGCAAAACGTGACAAGTTAATGGGCACGCGTGACAACTAGTTGGGCAGGTGTAACAAGTTAATGGTTAATACTCTAAGTTGATGGGCAGAGCAAAATGATAAGTTAATGGCACGCATGACAACTCTTTGGGCAAAACGTGACAAGTTAATGGGCACGTGTGACAACTAGTTGGGTAGGTGTAACAAGTTAATGGCCAATACTCTAAGTTAATGGGCAGGGCCAAATGACAAGTTAATGGGCACGCATTACAACTCTTTGGGCAAAACTTGACAAGTTAATGGGCACGCGTGACAACTCTTTGGGCCAAACTTGATAAGTTAATGGGTATAGATGACAACTCACTATCAATTCATTATAAACACCCACTTCAATACTAATACACTGGTGGCAACCCATAAAAGCTGCATACTTTTAGTTCACTCTTATATTTTGAACTCAGATTTATCTGGTTGGATAGATCAGAATCTCCTCCATTGTTGATTTCTTGTATTTTGTAACATCCTGAAAAATTTAATACAGGATTAAAGAGTGTTTTGGGAAATAATAAATGGAGAAATTAGGAATTTTGGAATTTTTAGGAATTTTTGGAGATTCTTGGAAATTTTGAGTAATTAATGTGCACAAAATGAACTAAGAAATGAAGAGTTTGAAATATGAGGGAATGGGAAAGTTAAAAATATTTTAAAGTTTAAGAAGATTGGAGGCTGGTTTAAGTGGTTTTAAATCAAAATGAGTACACTATAGCAAGTTTAGGTTTTAAATAACCAAAATCACCCTTATTTCCCTTTAAACAAACACGCCCCTCCCTTTATCTTTATCAAAAACTCAGACTCCCTCCTCCCTCTGATCACCGCCGCTCTCTCCCTCCCTTCACCATTTTTCCATTTCTCTTCTCATCAACATATACCAAACCGGCCCCCTACATCCATAAAAGCTTACTCATTTAGTTTCATTTCTCACTCCTCTTCACATATCTGCGAAGCTCGAGTCGATCCGGGGGGTGTGTGGGCTGTTCGGAGTTTCTCATTTTCCGGCGGTGGATTGAGTTTTCCGGCGACCGACGGTGGTAAAGGGTAAGAAGATATTTTCTTTGGATTTCTACAAGTTAGGTCTTCCCTTTCAACTCCACCTCTTCATTCCTTCATACTCTTTGTCTCCCAGTTTTCCGGCGGCCTGAGGTGGTTTTTCCGGCGGCTGTAGGCGGCGGCCGGAGGCAGTGATTCCTCTTTTCTCATCTTTGAACTCCGTAAGCTTCTTACTACTTTGTGATGATAAGTTCTGATTGAAGTTGCCTCTGTTGAGTTTAGGGTTTGGCCATAAATAGATTTTTGGGACTTTAAATAATGATTTGTACCATGTACAAGTGGTAAATTGGAGATGCTTGAAAGTACTTAAGTTGTTGAAGTTGGAAACTGATTTTTGAATTTTTGGTTTGGTTCTTTAAGTAAGGGTTTTGCTAAAGGATATGGCTTTGGACTAAATTGGTGATTGTGTAATGATAGTTGAAGTTGGTTATTGATGTTGAAATGTTAATGTTAGTTGGATTAGTATTTGGGAGGAAGTTGGATAATTAAAGTGTTGATTTGAAGTGACTTTGGTAGATTAAAGGGTGTTTGAGTTTGGAAGAGCATTTTGGTTATTATGGAGGTCCTTGTGGGTGATTTATTTAATGTGAATACGGTGTTATAAAGGATGTTTTAATAGGTGGCTTAATTTTCAAGGATTTCAAGTAATGGTGAAAGTTAATGATCTGGAAACTATAAAAGGATGGTTAATAGAAATTGGTAGTTTAAAAGACGTATTTGTAATGGAAGTAAATTATTACTTCAATATTGTTTTAATATTGGTGAAAAGTATTGATTGAAAGTGATTTAGATATTTTAAAGGATGTTTTGGTTATGGGGGATAATGTTATAAATTCTTCAAGAGATGATTAAAGTTGAAAGTATTGATGTTGTAAAGATTTGGTAAAGAGAAGTTGGAAAAGGAAAGGATATGGATGTAGTTTTGGTATTGAAGTATTTTTATACTTTTAGCATTAATGAAAGTTAATTAAAAGGTTGAGTTAAGTCACTTACAAAGTGTCTTGACCCATTTTTAAATTGTGGCATTATTGTAGACGGTGATCTTTCAAGCGGACTTTGAAGATAACTGTTATCTGCGTATATCTGCTGCAGTGAAGTTTAGCAGGTAATCACGCTTAACTGACTGTGATACTGAGGGTGATGGTAGTTGAGGATTTCCTAACATCCTCTTCTACTTATTTATACATATAAAAATAAAATGAATTCAGATTATGTTATACTTAAACGTGGGCTATAGGGTACCTTTCAATTGAACTGTACTTTATATAAATTCATATTTACATATAGTCTTTTGTATGTTGCATGACACTGGTTATTAGTACCGTCGGCCGATGTAACCTATCGATTTGCGCAAATCGATAGGTTAATAGTACAGGTTCCTTGAATTGTAAAGGAACCAGGGATGTGTACACTTTTTATAGTGCTCCTTTTTAGGGACGTTTTCACTATTTAAAGTGCTCCCTTTTTCATGCTATCAGACTTGAGACTGGGCACAGTGTCAATCACGTTTATTTTTGTCTATTGAGAGACGAATGCATCTATTCTGGATATATATATCTATATATTTGTAAATGTTATGTGCTGTATGCAGGTTTTGAACTGTGGTACCCTGTAGACACTCCACTACCCCACTTCTGAGTGTCACAGTGAGTTATGTTGTGATTACTGAGACATTGTTTTATCTCACCCCATTCCCTTTATTTTTACAGGTGATCATGCCCAGGGGGAGGCGCAGAGGAAGGGGAAGGGGCCGTCTGACCCATACTGATATAGTAAGTAGGCCAGAGGTGACCTTTTAGGGACATATATCGCCGTTTCATTAGGCTGCACCAGCTTCTGCATATATGAATTGTTGTTTTGAGTGAATTTTATTGTATATGTGAACTGTATGACTTGTAATGTAACTTAATGTAATGTTTTGGTTGTTATATAACATTGTTCCTGCTACTGTGATAGTTCAGGAACTACTTTGACTAATATGTCAAGCTTGGTTGATGTATATTCTGTTATACAGGTGATGAGAACCTGAATGGATGTATATAGGAAACTCGGTTTTCCTAATATGTTGATGTGGTAGATGGAGGATGTATTTGAGTGTTTTATGTTTTCCTGTGTGTGTAATCATATTAGATGGGCCCCGCTCTAATATGGTTTATTTTTAGATAGATTGGTTAGTTCCTTTTCTAACCATGTTAGGTGATTCTTTTCTAACATGGTTAGATTTAGGTTATGATATTGATTGTGTGATTCATCAGGTGATTCTTTTGCTAACTATGTTAGAGGATTCTCTTTTCTAACATAGTTAAATATGTAATCTCTTAATTATAGAGAAATTCTTTTGCTAACCATGTTAGGTGAATCTTTTACTAACATGGTTAGATTCCATTGTTTGGATTAAATTTGATTATTAGTTGAGATAGGTTAAGGTTAATTTTATTTAAGTAGGAGGTACGTTGTACGTTACAATTTGGTATCAGTTTTCTGGTAAACGATACCCTGCCTGTTGCATTGCATATAGAATGGCGATATATAAACCCCTTCCTTCCCTTCCTTTTTATTATGATCACTAATCCTTTTTATGATTATTATCATTATTCCCTAGGTGGGTGGAGAAGAAGATGGTTATAATAAATTCCAAGATTCACAACAATCTATACCGGCACAAAACTTTGGGTCGGAGTTTGTGAATCAGTTAAGGGATGTGATTTTGGAGACAATGGAAGAAAGGTTACATAAATTTAAACAAGATATGGGCCATCAGCATCAAAGTGAAGGAGAGTTTGAATTTGGCCATGAGAGTGAAACTCATGGGACCCAGCAAGAAGTTACCCAAGAAGACCGTGCTGTTAATAGAGTTTGGAAAGATGTGTCTAGGCACAATCCTGGTACTTTTGAAGGAGGTCGCCAACCTGAAGTAGCAGAAGAATGGATCGATAGATTAGAGACAATTTTCCAGGCTGTTGCTTGTAATGAGTACCAGAAAGCCAGGGTTGCTATCTTACTTTTGACCGGTGATGCCAAAAGATGGTGGAAGTCAGCTGGGGGTATGGATGATTCCATGACTGTGTGGTCTGAATTCAAAGGAAAATTCCTTGAGCATTACTTTCCCATTACAATCAGACATGAGAAAGAACTTGAATTTAATAAATTAATGCAAGACAATATGCACGAGGATGAATTTGTTGCCACTTTTAATGAGTTATCACGCTATGTGACGTACTTGCAATATAGAGATGATCCCGAATGGAAGCATACTCAGTTGATTCAGAAGGCTAGACCTGTGTTGCAGCCATATCTGTATGCTAGGCCGTTTGTTAGTTTTGAGGATTCTTGTGAGTATCTTTGTCTTGTGGCCAGAAACTTGAGAAGTTCAGGTACCGTGGATCGTGTTGATAATCAGTTTAAATCTACTAGCTATTTAAGGCCTTCAGGAGGTATCTCAAAAAGTCACAGTGCTGGTACGAGTACTTCTGGGAGTTCTGGGAGAAGATTTCAAGGCCAAGGTCATACGCAAGGGTATAACCAGAGGGGTAGTTTTCGCAGACAACATCAGGGAAGATCTGGGCAGAGAAATCAGTTCAGGGGTGGCAGAGCCCAATCTTTTGGTGGTAGAGGTCGAGCAGGTGCTAGTCAGGGGTCTCATCAGGAGTCAGCTGCCTCAGCATCTAGCGTGGGAAGTCCTTGTGTTAGATGTGGGAATTTTCATGCTGGAAATTGTTGGAGATGTTATAACTGTAATGAGTTGGGCCATACCTACAGGTTTTGCCCTAGGATGGGGCAGCAAGGTCAGGCAAGTCATAGCAGTCGCCCTATGGCTCCTGGACGTGTGTATGTTACCACGAGAGAGGAGGCCACAGCGTCTCCTAATGTGATTCAAGGTATGATTTCCATCCGAGGTCATAGTGTTGAAGTGTTATTTGATTCTGGTGCGACACATTCTTTTATTTCCTATGACTGTGCTAAGAAACTTGGCCTTACTCTATCTGCATTATCTTATGATTTGAAAGTAACTACCCCTAGTGGAGCTGTGTTTGTAACTGCTCACGTATGTAAAGGCTTGGACCTTCAGTATGAAGGTCGAGATTCCGTGATTGACCTTGTATGTTTACCCCTTAAAGGAATAGAGGTGATTATTGGCATGGATTGGTTGATAGCCAATAATGTCATTTTGCTTTGTAAGGAACGGGCTGTGAGATATGCGGTAAATTCTTTAACTGTTGGGGGTTCCAGTGGTTCCTTGTTACTATCCGCCACACAAGCTGAGAAGTGCGTGCGGAGGGGTTGTCAGGTGTTTGCTGTTTTCTTCTCAATCAAATCTGAGGAGGAGATTAGCATTGAAGCTATAGATGTGGTTAAGGATTATACTGAAGTTTTCGCTGATATTCAGGGTCTTCCACCTGAGCGAGAAGTGGAATTCACCATTGATTTAGAACCAGGGGCTAGTCCGATTTCTAAAGCACCATATAGGATGGCTCCGGTAGAATTAGCTGAATTGAAGAAGCAGATTGAAGAGTTGCTTGAAAAAGGTTTTATTCGACCTAGTGTGTCACCGTGGGGAGCTCCAGTTTTGTTTGTTAAGAAAAATGATGGTAGCATGAGGTTGTGCATAGATTACCGTCAGCTGAATAAAGTCACAATAAAGAATAAGTACCCGTTGCCCAGGATAGATGATTTGTTGGATCAGTTAGTTGGGGCTTCCGTGTTTTCTAAGATTGACTTGAGATCTGGTTATCATCAGTTAAGAGTTCGGGTAGAGGAGGTTTCCTAAGACGGCCTTTAGAACCCGTTATGGCCACTATGAATTCTTGGTGATGCCTTTTGGTTTGACCAATGCTCCTGCTGTGTTCATGGATTATATGAACAGAATTTTCAGGCCATATTTAGATAAGTTCATTGTGGTGTTCATTGATGATATTCTGATTTATTCTAAAAAGGAAGAGGAGCATCGTGAGCATTTGGGCATCGCCTTGAGAGTTCTAAGGGATCATCAGCTTTATGCTAAGTTGTCTAAATGTGAATTTTGGCTGAACGAAGTAAAGTTTTTAGGGCATGTAGTTTCTTCTGAAGGTGTTGCGGTGGATCCTAGTAAAGTTAAGGCTGTTTTGCAGTGGGAATCTCCGAAATCAGTAACTGAAGTAAGGAGTTTCGTAGGATTAGCTGGTTATTATCGGAGATTTATTCGTGGTTTTTCGCAAATCGCCCGTCCTTTGACAAATTTGACCAAGAAAGATCGCCCTTTTGTATGGACAGAGCAGTGTGAAGCAGCATTTCAGGAGTTAAAGACTCTTTTGACTACTGCTCCAGTGTTGGTTTTGCCAGATTCGTCTCAACCGTTTGAGGTGTATACTGATGCGTCATTGATGGGTTTGGGATGTGTGTTGATGCAAAATGGCAAAGTAATAGCTTATGCCTCGAGACAGTTGAGACCACACGAAGTGAACTACCCAACTCATGATTTGGAGTTGTGTGCAGTGGTGTTTGCCTTGAAAATCTGGCGTCATTATCTTTTTGGGGCTCAGTTTGAAGTGTTCAGTGATCATAAAAGTCTCAAGTATTTGATGGATCAGAAAGAGTTGAACGGTAGGCAACGTCGTTGGATGGAGTTGCTAAGTGATTATAAGTTTGAAATCAAGTATCACCCTGGGAAAGCCAATGTGGTTGCTGACGCTTTAAGTAGGAAATCGGCTCATGTCTTTGCAATGAGTCTTGAGGAACAGGCTTGGTTGGAAACTTTACGTGATATGCGAGTTGTTCCTGGGGTGGAGCAAGCTATTTTGAGAGCGGTAGTAGTTGATTTTGACTTGTACACCGATTTGCGGGTATCACAGGAGAAGGATGACAAGTTGAGTAAGATTCGAAAAGAATTGGAGGATGGTTCAGTCTTAGATTTTGAGATTGATGGTCATGGGATTCTACGGTTTAAACATCGTATTTGTGTTCCTGATTCTGCTGAGATAAAGCAGACTATTTTGGAAGAGGCTCACAAGAGTAAATATGCCATGCATCCGGGAATCACTAAGATGTATAATGATTTGAAGCGAGAGTTTTGGTGGCCATGGATGAAAAAGGATGTGACACAGTTTGTACTTAAGTGCTTGACTTGCCAGAAAGTCAAGATTGAGCACCAAAAGCCCGGTGGATTGCTACAAGGTATTGAGGTGCCTCAGTGGAAGTGGGATGATATATCTATGGATTTCATTGTGGGGTTACCACGTACTCAGTCAGGTCATGATTCTATTTGGGTGATTGTGGATCGTTTGACTAAGTCAGCACACTTTTTGCCTGTTCAGATTTCTAGTCCAATGGAAAAGTTGGCTCAGTTGTATGTTGATGAGATTGTGCGTTTGCATGGGGTACCAAAGAGTATTATTTCAGATAGAGATCAGCGCTATAGATCGGGTTATTGGACGTCACTACAGGCTGCTTTAGGCAGTAAACTTAAGTTCAGTACTGCGTATCACCCGCAAACAGATGGTCAGACAGAAAGGGTTAATCAAATCCTTGAGGATATGTTGCGGGCATGTGCTATTGAGTTGCCTGGTAGTTGGGATAAGCATCTTCCACTAGCAGAATTTGCTTATAACAATAGTTACCAGTCGAGTATTGGTATGGCTCCTTATGAGGCTTTGTATGGTAGAAAGTGTCGATCGCCAATCTGTTGGACGGAAGTGAGTGAAAGGGCTGTTATTGGCCCGGATATTGTGGATGAGACGACTCAGAAGATTGAGATGATTCGGGAGAAATTGTTGACGGCCCAGAGTAGACAGAAAAGTTATGCAGATAAGCGACGACGACCACTAGAGTTTGAAGAGGGTGATCATGTATTTTTGAAAGTTTCGCCAATGACAGGTGTTGGCAGATCAATACGGGCTAAGAAGTTATCCCCTCGATATATGGGTCCTTTCGATGTGATTGAGAAGGTCGGTGAGGTTTCTTACCGGATAGCTCTTCCGCCACAGCTATCGAGACTACACGATGTGTTTCATGTGTCGCAGTTGAAGAAATATCACCCTGATCCTTCTCATATTATTGAGCCTGAAGAAGTAGAGTTGGAAGACAATTTGACTTATCGAGTGGAGCCTGAAAGAATTTTGGATGTCAAGGATAAGCAATTAAGAAATAAAACCATTCGCCTTGTGAAAGTTTTCTGGAGAGGTATGACTCCAGGAGATGCGACTTGGGAAGCTGAGGAACAGATGCGTAAGAAGTACCCACAGCTATTCTTAGGTACAATTTACCTCATTTCTCTATCGTTTCCATTTGGTAAAGATGTGATGATAATGAATTTTGAGGACAAAATTCCTAAAAGGTGAGGAGAATTGTAACATCCTGAAAAATTTAATACAGGATTAAAGAGTGTTTTGGGAAATAATAAATGGAGAAATTAGGAATTTTGGAATTTTTAGGAATTTTTGGAGATTCTTGGAAATTTTGAGTAATTAATGTGCACAAAATGAACTAAGAAATGAAGAGTTTGAAATATGAGGGAATGGGAAAGTTAAAAATATTTTAAAGTTTAAGAAGATTGGAGGCTGGTTTAAGTGGTTTTAAATCAAAATGAGTACACTATAGCAAGTTTAGGTTTTAAATAACCAAAATCACCCTTATTTCCCTTTAAACAAACACGCCCCTCCCTTTATCTTTATCAAAAACTCGGACTCCCTCCTCCCTCTGATCACCGCCACTCTCTCCCTCCCTTCACCATTTTTCCATTTCTCTTCTCATCAACATATACCAAACCGGCCCCCTACATCCATAAAAGCTTACTCATTTAGTTTCATTTCTCACTCCTCTTCACATATCTGCGAAGCTCGAGTCGATCCGGGGGGTGTGTGGGCTGTTCGGAGTTTCTCATTTTCCGGCGGTGGATTGAGTTTTCCGGCGACCGACGGTGGTAAAGGGTAAGAAGATATTTTCTTTGGATTTCTTCAAGTTAGGTCTTCCCTTTCAACTCCACCTCTTCATTCCTTCATACTCTTTGTCTCCCAGTTTTCCGGCGGCCTGAGGTGGTTTTTCCGGCGGCTGTAGGCGGCGGCCGGAGGCAGTGATTCCTCTTTTCTCATCTTTGAACTCCGTAAGCTTCTTACTACTTTGTGATGATAATTTCTGATTGAAGTTGCCTCTGTTGAGTTTAGGGTTTGGCCATAAATAGATTTTTGGGACTTTAAATAATGATTTGTACCATGTACAAGTGGTAAATTGGAGATGCTTGAAAGTACTTAAGTTGTTGAAGTTGGAAACTGATTTTTGAATTTTTGGTTTGGTTCTTTAAGTAAGGGTTTTGCTAAAGGATATGGCTTTGGACTAAATTGGTGATTGTGTAATGATAGTTGAAGTTGGTTATTGATGTTGAAATGTTAATGTTAGTTGGATTAGTATTTGGGAGGAAGTTGGATAATTAAAGTGTTGATTTGAAGTGACTTTGGTAGATTAAAGGGTGTTTGAGTTTGGAAGAGCATTTTGGTTATTATGGAGGTCCTTGTGGGTGATTTATTTAATGTGAATACGGTGTTATAAAGGATGTTTTAATAGGTGGCTTAATTTTCAAGGATTTCAAGTAATGGTGAAAGTTAATGATCTGGAAACTATAAAAGGATGGTTAATAGAAATTGGTAGTTTAAAAGACGTATTTGTAATGGAAGTAAATTATTACTTCAATATTGTTTTAATATTGGTGAAAAGTATTGATTGAAAGTGATTTAGATGTTTTAAAGGATGTTTTGGTTATGGGGGATAATGTTATAATTTCTTCAAGAGATGATTAAAGTTGAAAGTATTGATGTTGTAAAGATTTGGTAAAGAGAAGTTGGAAAAGGAAAGGATATGGATGTAGTTTTGGTATTGAAGTATTTTTATACTTTTAGCATTAATGAAAGTTAATTAAAAGGTTGAGTTAAGTCACTTACAAAGTGTCTTGACCCATTTTTAAATTGTGGCATTATTGTAGACGGTGATCTTTCAAGCGGACTTTGAAGATAACTGTTATCTGCGTATATCTGCTGCAGTGAAGTTTAGCAGATAATCACGCTTAACTGACTGTGATACTGAGGGTGATGGTAGTTGAGGATTTCCTAACATCCTCTTCTACTTATTTATACATATAAAAATAAAATGAATTCAGATTATGTTATACTTAAACGTGGGCTATAGGGTACCTTTCAATTGAACTGTACTTTATATAAATTCATATTTACATATAGTCTTTTGTATGTTGCATGACACTGGTTATTAGTACCGTCGGCCGATGTAACCTATCGATTTGCGCAAATCGATAGGTTAATAGTACAGGTTCCTTGAATTGTAAAGGAACCAGGGATGTGTACACTTTTTATAGTGCTCCTTTTTTAGGGACGTTTTCACTATTTAAAGTGCTCCCTTTTTCATGCTATCAGACTTGAGACTGGGCACAGTGTCAATCACGTTTATTTTTGTCTATTGAGAGACAAATGCATCTATTCTGGATATATATATCTATATATTTGTAAATGTTATGTGCTGTATGCAGGTTTTGAACTGTGGTACCCTGTAGACACTCCACTACCCCACTTCTGAGTGTCACAGTGAGTTATGTTGTGATTACTGAGACATTGTTTTGTCTCACCCCATTCCCTTTATTTTTACAGGTGATCATGCCCAGGGGGAGGCGCAGAGGAAGGGGAAGGGGCCGTCTGGCCCATACTGATATAGTAAGTAGGCCAGAGGTGACCTTTTAGGGACATATATCGCCGTTTCATTAGGCTGCACCAGCTTCTGCATATATGAATTGTTGTTTTGAGTGAATTTTATTGTATATGTGAATTGTATGACTTGTAATATAACTTAATGTAATGTTTTGGTTGTTATATAACATTGTTCCTGCTACTGTGATAGTTCAGGAACTACTTTGACTAATATGTCAAGCTTGGTTGATGTATATTCTGTTATACAGGTGATGAGAACCTGAATGGATGTATATAGGAAACTCGGTTTTCCTAATATGTTGATGTGGTAGATGGAGGATGTATTTGAGTGTTTTATGTTTTCCTGTGTGTGTAATCATATTAGATGGGCCCCGCTCTAATATGGTTTATTTTTAGATAGATTGGTTAGTTCCTTTTCTAACCATGTTAGGTGATTCTTTTCTAACATGGTTAGATTTAGGTTATGATATTGATTGTGTGATTCATCAGGTGATTCTTTTGCTAACTATGTTAGAGGATTCTCTTTTCTAACATAGTTAAATATGTAATCTCTTAATTATAGAGAAATTCTTTTGCTAACCATGTTAGGTGAATCTTTTACTAACATGGTTAGATTCCATTGTTTGGATTAAATTTGATTATTAGTTGAGATAGGTTAAGGTTAATTTTATTTAAGTAGGAGGTACGTTGTACGTTACATATTTTATTCTGATTTGAGCTGATTCTATTAAATGGCAAAGTTAACTAACAAGTGTAAGCTCAATGCATAGCAACTATCAAGTTTGTGATGGTTGATTTCTTTTGTTTTGTACAATGGAATTGAAATTTTTAGGCTCTTCCTCTTAGTTACACACTTTGCATATGTCTGAATTTTAATATAATAGTCGTAAATGATTATTTTGATTTGTTTTATTATTCTCAACCCATGAACTCGATTTAAAGGAACACACTTGTTACTCTTGCTCATTACTTTGTTAATTGATGCCCATGGCGTTGTTACATAATCTTCTATAATACTTGCATGCTGTAAAGTAGACAATTACAACAAGGGATATTGGTTTTATCAAGACCAGTACATAATTTGTTATTCCTATATGATCAGTCCCAATTACTGATCAGTCCCAATTACTGTACTTGGGAAAGTTTGATCTACACTATATTACAACAGTAGGCCAAGTGTCATTAAGTAATTAGCAAATGGCAACCAGTCTAATCATTTATGAGTACAATTTATTAAGCAGTTCTAAGAGAAGAATAATAGCAGAATCCTTGGCTTTTTTCACGCTTGGCATTGGCTCTCCAATACATTCATCAGTCCATCCTCTATCAGTAGTATTCACCCGAACTGCAAATGTAAACTTCTTTGCATGTGCTGAACCACCCTCATTCACACACCTAGAGATTTTAATATAGCAAAACATATTCAGTTAAAGATCAAACTTAAGCCAGCAATCAGAATTATATTATATTAATGCTATTGAAATTAAGTTTCATATACCGGTAAAATGACAGGCCAATTTCTCCGCAAACAGATAGTCAATGTCACCAGCAATCGATTCAACTATGTTATCAAGGACTTTGGGTGCTTTGCAGTCTCCCAAGTCAAAGCAGTTAAACCCAGGCTTTAACAATTCTTCTTGAACTTCCTTTACAAATTCTGTAATCGGTAAACATATGAAACCAAAAGCACCACATTAGAATTGGGTGATGAGAGTGGAAATAGTTATAATACTCATTCCTACCTAAAATTACAAAACTCCCCGGGTGACAATAATGCACTTTCCATGAAAGGACCTAGTGCTATTACAAGGAGACAAAATTTGTAGTAGTGCTTCCTTTTTTTCTCTGCTGATATGAGTAAGCTTAATCATCTGTTCTCTCTTTAAATGTTTTTGTGCCTTCAATAATAATTGCTTATCTCTTCAGGAAATTCATTGATTCCAACCAATGTATTGTCTCATATAAGTTGTTTAGCATTTTCCCTTGTTGTGAAGCATATAGGAGATCACTTAGTAAATTTAATTCCTCCACTTGTTCAGCAGCTATATTCACTTTCTTCACTAAATCACCAAACTCAAATAACAACAATGAAGAGCCTGAAATGCCTACAACAATCAATAGCAAATGATCAATACTGGTTCGCACTAAAATTGCTACAAGAAATACTTTCAGTGAGATCATCGTCCAATAATTTTTGACCCTCTATATTTAAAAAATAGAGGGAATGTATAATAAATAGTCTTGGCCACAATGATTTAATTTCCAATGATAAAAAAATATCAGTAAACTCAAATGGAATCGGCAACAGAATTATTATACATACATTCACCTAAGATTGTTATCTGAATTATTAACTTTGACTTGATATATGCATACTGCATTAATAAATTCTGCTACATATAAAACAAAAGACTTCTACTTTGTTTGTTACTTGGACAATATTATACTCACATTTGTATTGAATAGCATGATTTACATAAAAAGTATACATAAAATTCATTCCTCAAATACATCAAAACTAGTGATACTTGGACAATATTATATGCTTCAAAGAAAGTTTCAGAATTCTGATATAAAAGAGCCAGATTGAACCAGATGATTTGCAGTAGAATTAAATAGATGTGAAAATACTTTCCATGCTCAATATATGTTAGTAGTACATGCTTTACTAAGTATGTTTGATCTTTATGCAAAGCCCCACGAATCATAGATACCTAACCTTTTGAACATGTTTGCACTTCACATCAGAGTCAAATGAAGAATGAGTAAAAGGAATAAACCAAAACACAAAATCTGGGTCTCTCTGCTCATAAATGCTACACGAGTGTATCAAAAGAAACTACCTATACAATCAAACATCAATCAATCCCATAAGCAACTACCTTGCACTTTTAAATGACTTGAGACTTTGTTTCCTTAAACTTTGTTGAACTACCTATACAATGTCTTCTATAATTGTACTGTATCTCCAAATAAAATCTTTTTTATTTCAATGTCTTCTATAATCTTGCTTTTAATTTTAAGGTTGACATTTACTATCATAATCACACCACAAAACCTGTGTTATTACGAAGCTAAAATAGAAAAAACAATTCAGAAACCATTCATAATTTTGGAGACTTTCTTTTACTCAAAGGCCTAACACCTGTCAATGACACTCATGATTCTTTCTGAGTTTCTTTCAAGTTCCAACAATCCCATTTTCTTCTTCCCCGTCTTGCACTTCATTTATCATCACCATTTTCTGTACAAAGCATTCAGGTAAGATTTTGACATTTCTATTTATTTCAACAATTACAAGCATTCAGAACATGTCTATGAAGAGGGAAATGCAAGTAAAAAATGGTACCTTTGAGTTTTTCTTCTTCACTCGCACCGGGTTGCAGGTCGCCTCCGGTTAGATGGACAGCGGACGGCGGACGGCGGACGCGTGGTGGGGGGTCACCAAGTAAAACACAGCTTACCCTAACAATGAATTTCGACGGCGTGACGGAGGAAGCTATAGGTTCGCAGAGACGGCGGAGGCGCGGTGTAGGTGACGACAAATGTGCTCCGGGTTGCTCAGAGAAGGAGTTCTTCAGAGAAGGGGATGGGGTTGCTCATGGGTATGTATGATGTTCAGGAGAGAGCTTCTTCTGTTCTTCACCCACAATGTATTCAAAATTAATAATCAAGGGTAATTTAGTCTTTTCACTTTTCAAGTATATTAAAGTGAGGTCGCTTGGGACCCTACATTAATTTTTTCAACTTTTGGGACTTTTCTAGTATTAAGTCCCTTGTGGGGGACCTCAAATTAATTTTCCCTTATGTTTACTTTCATTAATCTTCTCAAATTAATTATGGCCAAAAAAAAATCTTATCAAATTAATTAATAAAATGAAAGTAAAGGAAAGTGGATCTACTCATCAAAATTTTTCCTCAGTCTCCTTCAGAAGCAGAATCATTGATTGCCATAAAGATGCCCTTCTTTTTTATGAAAGTGAATTTCCTCATCAATCCCTGTGGGTATATATTAATGTAATTTTAAAAAGTTACGTGAAAAGGCTTTTTCTGATCATTCAGATTGATTTAAAAGATAAGATGAATGTGTCTTGGGATTTAGAGTGTAATGCTATTGATAGAAACCGAATCCATATTATAGACCGGATGTAATATACAAACACGCAAAATGAACCATGAAAATGAAAATCCTTAAGTAAGCAAGCTAAGCAAGCACGTATATAGTATATAGGAGAAGGCTTTTCCTCACTGTACTAAATGATACTTCTCTGATTCTAAATATAAGACCTAATTGACGTTTTTGGAAAATTCTAAAAAAGCAAAATAAGTTAATTATAAATTGATTTAACTAACTTTTTCCCTTAGACTAGTTTATTTTACCTATAAACTAATGGATAATCTAAAAATATATCAAATATTTTATAATTTAATAACTTATTTTACAACCTTAAACTCTCCAAAAAAAAGTCAATTAGGTCTTATATTTAAGACCGGAGGTACTTGAATACACAAACTTTAAGTAAGCAATCAAGTACCTACATAGGAGCATAAGGTCTTAAAAGACGTCAACGTCTAGCCTGTTTTTGAACTGAAAAACAGGTAAACTATGGGTGGTTGGGAGGCAATATTGATGACGACACAAGCAACAAACACACACTACAATGAGAAAGCCTACCTAGCTAGTTCTGTACGTGTCCTCAAAATAATCCCGTTTGTGGGGTACTACTTTGTTCTTCTTTTAGTCGTTAGTTGAAGAAACAACTAACTCTCAAAAGAGTTAGGAAAATGTCACGAATCAATCTATCAATCTATATATAAAATATAATAACTTTTTATGTCCATATATAAGTCAAAAGGATACTTAATTCTGCTGACTTTGGCTACAATGAACGATATAATTGCTCCTGTTACTTAAGTAAATGATAATTTAAAATTTTGGTTAATACAAGTTCTTGGGAAAATTACACCCTAAAAATTAGCTATTGATCAAGGTTGGGGACCAATAACTTATAAAGCCTATTTTACAAAAAAAAACCTCCCACACTGTGAGATTTGCATTACTATAACCTTTTGAGAGCCAACATCATGGTGGCTCTACTATACAAAAATCACAAGACTTTTTTCCTGGTCAGGTCATCTTATTTAAACCCTTTGTAGGCAGCCATTTGCAGTCTGTCGATCAACCGAGACGACGTCACAACCAACAAAAAGATTGGTGAAGCCCCAAATGAAATTTCATAGAGTGGAGTCGCCAAGACGCAATCAAAGCCTTCATACCAAAAAGGGCTACTTGTGAAGGAATATTTCCCAGGGGGATAACTTGCATAAAAGCCGAGTGACGCTAAATGTCATATAAAGGAGTCTCCAAGACGTCGGATCTTATGGAGAGTGCATTTTCACAAGTCTTGTATTGAGATATTTCCTTACAGGAAAAGCCTTATAAGTCATTGGTTTCTCAACCTAATGACTTGCTTTTAGGGTTTGGTTTCCCTGTGAAAACAAAATAGAAGTCCATATGGATGAATTTAAGTAAAATTGTTAAAATTGCTCTCTTAAAAGCTAGAGAGGGAGAATTGGAGAAATGTCTTTATATAATTTGTTGTTAAAATTGCAAAATATATATATATATATATATATATATATATATATATATATATATATATACACACACACACACACAAACATGTACGTGTACGTGTGCACAACTGCCAAAATTACTTAGAGATAAGGATACCCAATTATAGACTAACATTCGTATGAATTGATGATGAATTAATTAGTTTGGTTGTTAGTAGCTCCCAACACTAATGGATAAATAAAAAATTCCCAAAACATCAATAAATAATAATAATTAAGATTATCTATCTAAAAACATTACTTTAGTTAGTTAATTTATTATGTTTTCTAAAACACCCATCATATTTCTTAATTCGCTCCTTCTTTCTCTCATTCACACTACTTCCATAAAGTAATTCATCTAACATCTGACGCCACCTCATCCACATGACCACATCATTTGGAGATCATACCTCAAATGTAAACACTTGCCAAAATGACATAAAGCTAACAATATTAACTAATAAGGATTAAAAGTGAACTTGTAAAAATTTAAAGGACTAAAAAGAGATTTGATGCAAACAACGTGACCAAATTACATTTTAACCATTTTATAGTGATGGAAGGATATAACTAAAATAGATAAAACCACACCCAAAAAGTGAAACAAGAATTAAATTTTATATAACCCTAGGTTTCGTTGGGTAATAATCTATACTCCCTCTGATAACATAAGACCTAATTGGCTTTTTTTTAGAGAAATTAAGGTTGCAAAATAAGTTATTAAATTATGACATATTTAATATATTATTAGATTATCCATTAGTTTACAGGTCAAATAAAGTAATTTAATGGAAAAATTAGGTAAATCAATTTATAATTAACTTATTTTGCATTTTTAGGATTTTCAAAAAAAGTCAATTAAGTCTTATATTTAGAATCGGAGGAAGTAATTTCTTTTTTAAAAATAAATTTAGGAAATAGATTGGGACCACCTACAATCTGGGCAGATAACTTAAAGAGCTTCACCTTTGACGAGGGCTTCTAATATGGTTTGGGTGCCCATTACACTTACCCGTTAAATCCACGAATAAGGGGATAATAATCTAAATATTACTCCCTCCGTTCTTAGATATAAGATAATTTTAGGGAAGTGGATAAGTTCCTAAATATAAGATCACTTCCTATTTTATCTCAAGTTTTGCCCAAACTACCCTTATACTCTCTCTTTTCATTGAAAACTCTTCCTTCTTTTAAAGTTAAGTAATTAAGGGGATTTTGGGAAGATCATGTAATTTTATTTTCTTCTTTAATTTCCCCAAATTAACCAAAGTGATCTTATATTTAGGAACGAAGAGAGTAGTATTTTATGCACAAAGATAGATATCCACACTCAAAGTCTTCTTTACGATACAATCCGTTTTACTATTCTCTCTTTACGAGATATAATGACAAAAAATGCATCTCAAGCGTATTTTAAAAGGATTTCAATGGCCTGAATAAGGTTCCTATATTGGTACATTTCAAAATCCACTGTTTTTTACAACTGAACCAATTATATTAAGTCCTTAAAAACTCTCAAAACTATCTGCGCTGGCCAATTCACAAATGAAGGATTCAACATCCCCCATCTTCTTTCTGTATGATTACTACTGCAACCTATTATTTTTCAAACCATGTGCAAACGGCCCATCAACTAGCACATTAACCCTCCTTCGGCCCTCCTTAATGTTAATTTAAAGTTAAGGATATAATAAGTGTTCACACAAATGTTAAACAAATTAAGGGATTGATCCAAGAGGCGTGTTAGAGTTTCAAAGAATAAGTGTTTATCTACATTTGCACAGCAGAAATCAGTTAAAGCACAAAAACATATATGGTTTAAATAATTTGAACTAATAATTTAAATATCGTTTTTATTGTATGTGATACGTAGTTATAAATTAAATTTGCATAATCACAAACTAAGGGTTGGACTTAGAGCCGAGTAGAACTAGCGTGTATGAGGTTCGGACAAGGCTACATATATAATTTCAAGTCTTTATTTGTGCTTACTTACCTTCTATCTTTATTTTTCACTTTTCCTGAAAAAAAAAAATAAGAAGAGGTCACGAGCGTGTGAAAGAAGGGCCACTTGGGCTCTTGAGTCTGCGCTTCCTCAATGCAGATCTATTTGCTGTAGCCCAATCAATAATAGTAAACCCTAAAACTACCGCTTTTCTTTTTCTTTTATTTTCCCCCTTTGTTGCTCTAGTGTCCAAAATTAATACTTGAGATAGGATTTACTCTGTTGAATTAAAAAATTGATCTAGGAATACTCACTATTCACGAACAATTCCCATTATTACTACATTTAGTGACAAGAGGCAAGGCCCTTATACCCATCGTCCGTGGGTTCAGTGGCGAAGGGATTGAACAATGAGCGTCGGGTTGTCCACCACGTCGCGAGTTCGATCCTGGGGAGTGACACTTTGTTGTGTCTCCATCGCGGCGCTTGGGGAGGCATCTCCGTAGCTAAGTGAAGCTGGGAGTAACCTACCTGTGTGGACAGAAAGAAAGGGTTTGCTTGTCATGCTCCAGAGCCCACAGGGACAGGCCCCAGTGGATCATGAGTTAGGTGCCCTGCCCTTGGATTGGGTTGAGCCCAAACCCCTTCCTAAAATTTATGTATAAAAAAAAAAAGAGGCAAGGCCCTTATGTTTTGAGATTTTTTTTTGTACAAGACAAGGTTAATACTTCCTCCTATCCTAAATACATGATATATTTACCCAATTTAATTATATCAATAGTGTTATTTATGTTTGTTAAAATTATATAATATTATCAATACATCCTAATTATTTACCTTTATCACGACCCTCATCTTTTGTTTGATAATTATTGATTATCATTTATAAGAATAATTTAAAAAAATTAGAAACAATAATCAAAATGACTGAGATCTCAATTCAAATTATTTCCTCAAATAGGTCTTATATATGAGATCGAAGTGAAGTATTATTCATTTTAGCATCTATCTGCATACCATTTAGACATCATATTGAAAGGTTGCAAATATTTTAATCAGCTTGGATGCTACCGAAACCCCCAAAATTAAATTGGATTGTAAACTTGGTTATTTTTTTTTAAAAAAATAATCTTCTATGAATAGGTCATCATTTAGATCAGTATTTCTTCCTAGACATTTATTTCTAATTACATCTTCATGTATTGTCACTAAAAGTGCAACATATTCCCGATTCTACATGTCTTGCGTTTACTATAAATTAAATTCATGAGTCTTACTTTTCCACCAATTATGTACAAATCTGACAAGACTTGCTTCCACTATACCATAGGTACAAAAACTGGATCTAAAATGTTCAAAAAAAAAAAAACTGGATCTAAACTTCTTCCTATCAATGATATTGAATGTGACTTTCTACATTCTTCTAATCTTTTTTCATTATCGAAAGTACAATCTAAATCTAATCATATTTCTCTACTAGGTATATTTCTTGTGTCATATTGCTCTAAAGGTAATGGTGTTATTTAAGTACATTAAAATTATATAATATTATCACCTCCCTCTCGAATCATCTACTTTTATCACCTCCCTCTCGAATCATCTATTTTTATCACCTCCCTCATCTCTTGTTTTGTTTGATATTATTATCGTGATGTTCATTAATAGGGATAATTTGGAAAAGAATCAGAAAGAATTATTAAAATTTCTTAGATTGAAAATCAATCTCATTTTGCTCACATAGATCTTATATGGAAAAAGACAAATGAAGTCTTCCTAATTGGTAAAAGGACAATTGAGGTTGCTAAATTGTAAAATGGACAAGTTGAATCATAAACACCTAATACACATTAACAAATTTGTGAGAAAATTAAAAACTCAAATTCTGCCCAAATTTGTTAATGTGTATTAGGTGCTTATGACCCAACTTGTCCTTTTTATAATTTAGCAACTTCAATTGCCGTTTTACTAATTGGAAAGACTTTATTTGTCTTTTTCCCATCTTATATGTAAAATTGAAACGAGTATTATTCATTTTAACATCTATCTGCATACCATTCAAACATCACATCGAGAGGTTGCTAATATTTCAATTGGCTTGGATGCTCGCCTAAGCCCCCAAAATTGAATTGGATTGTAAACTTGGTTGTTTTTTTTTTAAAAAAATAATCTGCTATGAATAGGTCTGACTCTCAAATTTTTTAATACTAAGCTGTTCTCATTCCAATATTCCGTAAGTCTAGAACACTGAAAAATGAGATTGTTTAAATTTTGAATGAAAACACTTGTCCGAGATTATAAAAGAAATTTTATCAAAAAAAAAGATTATAAAAGAAAAAAAAATAGAAGATTGGTAGAGAGTCCCTATTAATAATATAATTGATTAGAAGAACCTATATCATATTATATATGTACTCTCTGATGATATAAATTTTACGAAGTATTGATACTTTCAATCTATAAAAAAATTTTATGGTCATCTCACCACTTAAATTTTATTTGGAGATTTCCATCTTTTTTTAAAAAAAATTCGTTAATGTTATGAAAATAATTTACATGCATATGTGTGGATGTCCATAACTCCAACCTTTTAGGATTCTTTTTCTCATAACCTCCCAATGAATATGGCTACTGGGAGTTTTTTCTTTTTATTATCATTATTCTCATATTTACTCTTTTGTAACCATATGAAAAGAATTCAATGTATTGAAGTCTATAAATAGAGGTCATGTCATGAGCCATTGTAAGAGAGAATTACATATCAATGAGAACACTCTTCTTGCTTCATCTTTATTTTCTTGTCTTACTATTCTCCCCTCTTTTCTTCTTCTCTTCATATTTCTTGTTTCCTTTTATTTTTATAACACGTTATCAGCACGACACTCTAACCAATTTAGGTATACTTCTTTCATTATTTTATATATATTTTCATATGTTATATTATGCCATTTATTTATTATTATTATTCATTTTATAGTATACATTTTCTTTTGTTTATATTATGTCATTTATTATTTCTTTTTATATTATGTCATTTTATCATTTTGTTATTTATGACTACTATTTTTATATTCCAATTAATTTTATAATAGTATATTTCTTGTTAATTTTCAATTTATTATAATGGCCTGAAGCCATGACAAGATATTTGATGTCATGAAAAGATGAGTGACAATTTGATGTCCTAAATGACAAAGGAATATAAGGCCCTGAAGGCTAATGACAAAGGACTATAAGGTCCTGAAAGCTAAGACAAAGGATGATAAAGCCCTGAAGGCTAATGATAGAGGACTAAATATCAAATCTATAATTTTCACTTTGAAAGATATTTGATGTGATCTTAAAGACAAATATTATGAGAAAATATGAAAATATGACCAGAAGTCATATAGAAAAAGAAATAAAATTTTACAAAATGATGACTAGATGTCATATGAATAAGTATGTAACACTTTTGTGATACAAATGAATGGCCATAGGCAATGAGTTATGAAAACATATTTATTAAATTGTTGTTAAAGCATAAAAAAAATATTGATAACCCCCGAAGGGTCATTGTTGTAAGGCATAAGAAAAATTGATAACCCCCGAAGGGTCATTAATGTTTATTTTTAGTTATAATTTAATGTTGTTATTTATTTCATTATTAATGTTAATTAATTATCTTATTATTTCATATATATAAGGTCATTCACATATTGCATATATTGCATATATCCTATATTACACTTTCATAATATGTCATTTTATATATCTTCTTTCTTCATGATATTATTCTTATTTCATTTGATGTGATTAATTTGTGGGAGAAATACATTAAAAAAAAGTCCTGAAGACTATTAGCATATTTTGCTATAATCACACATGAGAATGACCATGTTGTGAATTAAGGAAACTAACATTTGGTGATATAAAAATATAAGATTTTGATGGTAAGTCTATATGACTAAAAAGTTTGGTATGGTCCTGAAGACCAACCAATATTTTGAATTATTGATAATGTACTACTGAAAGTGGAAAGATAGTGATCATATTTTGAAGATGAATCAAAATTATTAGCAAAAATATTTAATGGCATTGAAAAATGATACAAAATTATTAGCAAATTATACGTGGCCAGAAGCCATAGAGAAATATTATAAAGTTGTGGAAGTGTTAATGGTGAATAGATTGTGAGATAAAAAAAAAGATGACAAAAATTCTATGGAAAACAAATGATACCTAAGGTATTAAGGTATTCCAAAAGTTTATGGAAAAATGATATTATGTTGAAAAGTATTTTTTTTTCCTTAATGGTGGTGAAATCTAATGGGGATATTAGATACCAAATCTTCTTGAGTTTGAGTTTGTGTTTTGCTTCCCTTGACAATATTTTTTCAAAGTATATATCATCTTTCATATTATGTCATCATCAAATTAAGAATGGTACGGTACGTTTCTTCTTTCTATGTTCTACATTCCTATTTCTATTTTCTTGGAATAACATATGAATCAAATGATAATTTATAATATGTTGATATCAATCAATTATTGGTTTAAAATTTAGTTATGAGAGAGAAAGGAAAAATCATATGTTTGTGACAATTATGAATTAAATGAGAATTCATTCAATTTTATTTGAAATTTTATTATGAACGATGGTGTTAATTTTTATTTATTGTTTAATATAAATTTGTGTGCTATAAATTTATAGATGCTTAAATAGGATGGAAAATCGAAAACAAAGTCCTTCATTATCATAAGTATTTGATTACTAAAACTGATTTGTCTCTATGTTTCTCTTGCATTAATTATTTTTCATTCCATTTTATTTTATTTTATCTTATTTTTTGAATGTCATATACCATTTATATGTGATCTACAAGAACTATTAAAAAAAGAGAAAAACTTTGATCTTTTGAGGCTATGAAAGATTGAAATTCATATTTACATGTGAGTGAGGAAATATTTGACCTTCAAAGTGAAATGTTGGTCATTTAACTAATTAAGATGTCTTTGAATTACATGAATAAGAGAAGTTTATTGGTAGAACTCACACTTGAGGGGGAGATTATTGGAGTATAAATGTGAGTTAATATTGATTTTTATTACCTTCTCACATATTCAAATGGTATTTTTATGGTTGGATTTTAATTTTGGTAAAAATCTTATTTATATTGGATTTATAAATCATATAGTAAATATAGTTATGATAGTTCCGGAAGAACTATATGACAATTCTAGAAGAATTGCACATATTAAAAGCAATAATATAATCATAGTTCTTGAAGAACTAATAGTTGTATATTTATATGACTCACTTGAGGGGGAGATTGTATGAAATAAATACGAGTCATATTGGAGTATGAGTCATATTGGAGTAGAGTTTTTACTCCAAAACTTTCCATAAATCTTGTATAATCTCCCAATAACCAAAAGTTAGTTTGATAATAATAATATTGCAACAAACCTGAAGTTTGTGTATGCAATATTTGGCAATGACCGGTCAGATCATCCCGGATCATAATGATGCAAAATAATATAATTATGAAAGAGTATTAATACTCACTAATGAACCGGAAGATTCAATTGTTTGTTCTCAAAAGAATTAAATATGAAATATCACTAGTTTTGATTGAAATTATACACATGTAGATGTGTATTGTATGAATTATATATATATATGGGCCCATACAGATATCATATACACTAAATGATACTTAATGAATATTAGATGCATCTATGGAATGGTCACATTGGTGTCCATGTTATATGATCAACTTGCAACCTGAAGTTTACAAATTTGGTCAGTTAAGTACATTAGGCATATATATGATTTTCATTGAAATCACTAGTGATTGTTAATTGTGTTTTTAATATTTATATACCACGTGAGAGCGTATTCATATCTAGCAAAGCTTCCCTGAATAGCTAGATCTGAAATGCGTGGCTGTCACCCAAGAGGGGGGTTGAATTGGGTGACTGAATAAAACTTTTGTAATTCTCTTTTGAAAGCTGACTGCTTGTGCTTGATGAGAGTGACAATGTACTACCCCAAGCACAAGTAAGTATCTAGTGGTGTGGTGCTTGATGAATAGATTAAACAAACAGAATAAGCACACACAAATTTATCCTGGTTCGGTCACTTCCAGACCTACATCCAGTCCCCAGGCTCCACCTGAGATTTTCAATCCACTAAACTTCTTGTTTAAACCAGACACAAGAAAGCCTTTACACTTTAGGTTTTACGAGCACGGGTTCACCTAACAACCCACAGGTTTTGCAACGGGCTCACCTGCTAACCTTTACAACCACAGGTTTTACAACGGCATCACCTACAACCTTTCAACCACAAGTTCTGCGGGCTAACTTGCAACCTATGGAGATTTAGAAAACCTCTAAATGCTCCCCCTCACTTTTGTAAGATAATAATTCTGTTCTTCAAGCACAAGCTTTAGAACAGCCTCTATCAATTAGAGGATTTGATAATATGTTCACTCTATGAACTGATTGTGATAAATACTTAAGTACAAATGATTCTCTCTAAGAATAGATGATGTTACTCACTTAAGTACAAATTAATTACTCTCTAAGAATGTTACAACTCTAAGATCAGAGAGTAGAAGATGAGAGGAATATAGAATACAATATCTCAGACAATAGGCTTTGTTCTTCCAACCTCTCTTCTGAATGTAGATATTCCTTTTATACTCAGCCTCAACATTCAGGCTTGGGCGGCAGATAGAATATGTCCGTTTGAATATGGCCGTTAATCTCATGTTACCGTTGAGAGGTACATCTTCATTAATGCTTAGCAGGGTTGACTTGCTTTATCTCTGAAAAGTAACTCTGACAACTCTGCTCTGACAAAAGCATTCTGACCTCTGAGTATGTGACGTTGACTCTTGTACTCTTGCTGACGGATGATCATCGTTCATCCGGAAGCGGCAATCTTGCTCTGCAAGTGTTAGTCTCTGAATCCCAGTGCTAAGAGTATTTGCATCCGGAAGCTCATTTGCATCCGGAAGTAAAACTAAGTTCTGCACATACTTGTTAGTCCAACAGAGTAGTATATATAATCAAGTGCAGTAAGAACTATACATGCTGTGGGAAGCTTGTTTGCTATGGGAAGCAATCTTACTTAGGCTATATTCTGACTTAGTATATTGTCTACTCATGCTATGAGATGTGTACTATAACAGCACATAATCCCATGCAGTGGGAGTTCAATTGTCTAAGGAAGTTCTCTTACTTCCGGAAGCAATTCCACATCCGGAAGCACTCCTACTGGACGTTGGGTTATGATCATATTATACTCACTGACACTCAGTGTTGTCCACATCAACAGCCAGCGCTAGTCACTAAGCAATCAGAAGCAAATCCACAACCGGTTGCATCCTAACTTAGTCTCAAGGGTTTTATACAGCTAATGTTCCTAGACTGAGTTATGGCTTAGTGTATTACTTGCTTCCGCTGGGGGATGAGACGTTCATCCGCGAGCGCTAGTCCTAGTCCATCCGGAAGTAAACCACATCCGGTTGTACTCTTACTTATGGTTCTATTTTAACCTGATTTTGTCTAAGTGTTTAACTTGTTCTTTCATATTTTAGTCTTCATCAAAACTTAAGATTCTAACATTCTCCTCATTTTTGATGACGACAAACTAAGTTATACAATTAAGTTCATATGAAAGATTTAAACGTAATAATCAGATAAGGCACAAAAAGCTAAAGACAAATATTATTGATGAGCAAAATATTACAAGTCAGATATGTAATAACAGATAAAATACACGAGTAATCAAAACTGTGCAAGATAACTATGCATGAGAAAATATGGAAAGAAAAATTTTCTAAGTTAAAATGCATGGGGTCGGTTGGGGTTTATAGTTGGTGTCTCCTTTTCCTCTCCCTCTCTCTTTGCCTTTGTTCACACTCCTCTTGCAGTTTGGCTAGCTGGGCATCCTTCTCACTCTGGTCAATCTCCGCAATTATTCTCTGGAGCTCTGCCTCTTCCTTCTCCCTTCTGAGTCTTTCAGATTCAACGGATTCCTCAAAGGCTCTCTTCAGATCTTGAACCTCAGCATACCCAGGGAACCCAGTTGCATCAGAGAAGGGGATGACCTCGCCATTGGGATAATGGACAGCCTTAATTTTAACATTCCACACAGGAAAGTTGGGATCCTCCTCAACTTCCTTGGCTTTCCTTTTCCCTTTGCCCTTTCCTTTGCCCTTTCTACTTTCTTGGGAAGCCTTGGTATTTGCTCTTTCAGCATCGAGGCAAGCCATCTGACCAAATGTGATCTTGTCAGTCCATCCATACCTCTCGAACTCATCAGCAGTCATATCCTCTATTTCCAGCTTTACTTCCTTTAGTAGTGGAGGAAGATATGATGCTTGAGAGGATGGCTGAGTCTCAGATGCTTCCTCAAGCTGAGTGGGTCTCCCTGTCCCATGCTCCTCAGAGTGATCCTCTTCTTCCCTTTCTACTGGCTCAGAGGTATTAGTACCTTTCTTGACAAGGGACTTCTTCCTTGACTTTCTGAACTTGATAATTGGAGAGGAAGGAGGAGCAGAGGTTGGTACTGAAGGAGGGACTTGCTTGGCTATCATAATAGGTGGGTGGTTTTGCCTCTCTAGCCCATACTTCATCATAATCTCTTCAATTAAGTTCCGGCTAGGCACAGAGGGAGGAGGCTCAGCAGAAGAGGCTTCTGGCGCTGGTTCAGGCTGCTCTGGTTCAGACGCAGGCACAGAAGAAGAAGAGGGCTCATCAGGTTGTTCAAACAACACCATTGCCCATTTAGATCTTTGCTCATCCAGGCGCTGCTGTTGCATGAATCTCACTGCTTCCCCTCTGATCAGATTCTCAGCACTACCCATTTGCCTTAGATCATTTGCACGGCGGAGAGCAGCAGCTATGTCCTCATCTAGCCATAAGAAGGGTTGATTGAGAATTTCTCTCCCCCTTTTGGCATCATCAAGAAGGGCGAGTGCCAGGGAGGAAGGGTTAGGTGATGTGAAGGGAGGAGGTTCAGGGCCAGATGTTCTAGGTGGTGATGTTTCAGGTGAGGAAGGGGGTGAGGAAGAAGGTGAGGTTTCTGGTGAAAAGGTGGGGTCAGGTGAAGAAGGAGGATTAGGGAAGAGGGCTTGGTTTCTTTCGAAGAAGGTAGGGTTGGTGAATAGGCCATCGAAGGGGTAGGTAGAGGAGTAGGCGGTGGGTTGTTTAGCTATCCACCGAATAGGTGACTGGTCTCGCAAGTAGAAGGTGTGAAGTGGATGATCAGGAGAGGTAAATCCAAGAGATTGGGCTATGGTGGGGCGAGTGTTAGGAGGTGGATTGGAGGGCCCTACAAGGTTTGGGGGTGGTGAACGGTTTGAGGAGGTATGAGGTGATGGTTGATGGTCATTTCTGGGTGAAGTTTGAGGTTGTTGGTTATTCTGAGGAGCTGGTTGTTGTGGTTGTTGAGCGTTAGGAGGATGAAGTGATGGTTGGTTAGGTGGAGGAGGTGGATGTTGATCATTTTGTGGAGGAGGAGGTGGAGGTTGATCATTTTGTGGAGGAGGAGGTGGAGGTAGATGGCCCTGAGGTTGGGGAATTTGGAAGTGGTTAAGTAACAGGTCTAATTTGGCCTCGACCCTTCCTAGGCGATTTTCGAGGTTCTGGATCCTCTGCTCCTGCTGCTGGAATCCAGTGTCACATTCATCACGAAGGGGAGCCACCAAAGAGTCAGCCAGCCGAAAGATGATCTCCTCTTTCACTTCCTCAACAAATGCTTTGACTGCAGCTGACACCCTCGGGGCACGGCTTGGTCCAGCATGGGAATCCACTTCCTGGTCCCCTGCTCCAGACGCAGAGGGAGCAGTTGTGTGTGAGGCACTCCCTGCCTGTGATCCTGAGCGTGTTGGCTTTGCCTTCTTATTGTACTTGATCCCCATCTTGCTGATGTTCATTGCGCTGACGGGCAAGCACTTAACATTTTCATCCTCCTCAGTGGATGTGGATTTGATCAGGAATTTCTCCAAGAGGAAGGCGATGACGGTTGGGTAGGGAAGATTTCCAGACTTCTTGTTTTCAATCCACCTGTGCAGCTCTAAACTGATTAATTGCCCAGGGTTAATCGGCTGCTGGGTGAGGAATCTGGGGAGCCAGGGGTTGTCAAGAAGAGTGAACTCGTTGAAGTTTCCCCCTTTGTGAGTCATCATCCGGGAGTAGATATAATGAAGAACCCGGTTGGAGTCAGACATGCCAGACACCTTCTTCCCCTTGGTGTCATAGACTTCCTCAAGATCCGCCTGGTTAAGTTTCTCAGGGTATAGCCACTCGTTCATCTCTTCCTCAGAGACCCCGAGCAGACTGTTGATGTCTTTCCAAGTGAACCTGAAGGTCCTCCCCCTCACTGTGGCCGTAAAGGTGACTCTGCGAATGTGCTCCTTCCCATTCACCTTCTTATACTTGGCCTCGGCTGTGAGTGACTGGCAGAACACCCGCAGCACGTTGATGTTATACTCAATGTTGATCCCCAGCCAGCACATATACTTCTGGAGATATACTTTCAAATGCCCAAACCCTAGTTCTTCAATTTTGTTCAGGTCGATGAACATCCCATTATTGAAGTAGGGCTTGGCAGTTTCAAATTTGGGGGAAACAGCCTCCAATGGCCCATCTCTGTACACAAGAGGATCATCCTCCTCTACTCGCTGTCGTTTGGATGAGGGTTCTTCGCTAAACCAAACTCTCTTCTTCCCCTTTTTCTTCGAGTGTTCTTGTTGAGGCCCAGATTGCCCAGAATGTTCGCGAACTTGCCCAGATTTTCCAGACTTCGAGTGATGCCCAGATTTTTCAGACTTAGATTTTGATTTCTTGGAGGCAGTGACTATCTCAGTGTTGGGGTTTGTTTCATGTGATCCGGCCATTTTGTGTTTAGGGTTTTAAGTGAAGTGTATGGGACGAAATGCAGAAGAAATGTAGGAGAAGAAGAAGAAGAGGATGCGATGAAGATGAAGAATGATTTCAGAGAGTTTTGTGAGTTTGATTTGTGTGAGAAGTGATAAATGAATGACAATGACCTATTTATATGCGAAGTAATAAGCGATGTGATGGTTCATAATGACTCTTCATTGAAAATATGCACCTTTTGTGGGAAAACGTAAATATTCAAATTGAAACGTCGCACCTTTGAGACACGTGTCCCTGCACAATGTCAGAAGAGACACAATTTTTGGTGGGAGAAGGTGAAACGTTTTCTGAGTTGAAGTGACGTGTCTTTTACCCAGACACTGGCGCTCCCGGTTGCTTTGAGTTATCACCCAGCCCCAGCAAAAGAGCATCCGGAAGTGGTTTTGCTTCCGGTTGGGCTTAACTTAAGATTTAACATTGTGGGGGGACCTGCGAAACTAAAGATTGGCACTTCGAAGCCTAAGTTAGCACAGTTGACAGGTTTTAACAATTAAGCACAGATGTTTTCTGAAGATTAAACTTCATTTTAACATTCCCAAATTTCCCTTTATAAGGATAAATTGATCAACCCTCAGTGGTTGTTTGGTAGCTATGTCTGTAGTTGAGAGACCATTCTTGCGCAAGCTTCCGGAAGTGGATTTGCCTCCGGATGTAAAGGGCTTGAGATTAAATATTGACAGTTCTTATGGCCTTTTCACTAGAGGACCTACAAGTGCTAGCAGAAGCATATGCGCTTCCGGATGGTCAGTGGAAAACTTAAGATTTAACATTAGTGTACATGCTGAGGACTCTCCAAGTCACAAGCTATGTTAATCAGTTCAATATCATAATCTTAAGAAAACGTGCTTGCTGGTTGGTTTGGTAAAACAGGAGTATTAAAGTGAAAACAGATTTTGGAAATTTAGTTCGCAATTTCACATGGTTTCACTATCAAGTCATGAACTTTACTCATACTCTTTTGGATAAATACCAATGTGATAGTACAGCGAGTATCGAATAGATTGCATATTTTCAGAGTTTCATAAACAAGTATAGTTCGATAAATATGCCTTAAGAATGTTCACGTCAGATTATGAGGGCATGTGATTTGTCAGCACAATGAAGTTCTAAAAACTTTAATGTCCATAATCAAGTTTCCAAAACACCCAAATTCTCAGCATATGATCACAAGAATAATTTTCAAATCTTAGCTCAAGTTCTTTCAAATATGCTTAATATGATCTCATTATTCTTAGGGTTTCAACAAGCTTTGAACTTAGTTCAGATTGTACTAGGCTTGTGATAGTGTGCCAGGATATAAGGCTTTCAGTGGGTAGAGATTCTTAATAGTTCTTTCCAGCCTAGTTATCTACACTCACTTAGGCCTCTATCCTATTGGCATTTGCCCTTGGATTTATCAAATTTTGCAGAAATTAATTCAAAGCATTTCCTAAGATTCCTAATGTATGTCCGACAAGAGAGACTATCCATTAAAAAGCACAATCAGAAGGAATAATGGAAAGAAATACTCATAGAAGATTGGCGAAATTTCCTCAAGATTGAATTCAGAACAGCCATTTCTTCTCATCTTGATAAGGAGCATACTCGTTGACGTTCTCTCTTGTACATCCACATTGTTCAAGCTTTTATAATCTGTCAACATACTTAACCACAGGCTTGAACTGAGATCATTAGTAGATGGAGACTTAAGATGTGATTAAAAATTATTGCTCGAGTTCACAGCCAGTCAGTTTATCACTAAGAATATTCAGGATTAGTTTGTAAACACAAGATTCTAGTTGATGACTAATAAGGGTCAATATTATGATAGACAGTCAAGATATCTTATGATTCATCAGTTGCACAGGCTATCCTTGATTTGAAAGTTTGCATTTCAAAAATCTTTCAAAAGTCAAAATGAATGCATAAACTATTTTCTTTTGTGAATGGTGCCTTTTCAAAAAAAAATGATTTGATATGCACAAATATTATAAACCCAAAAAAAATGGATTTAAAAAGATTTGATCATTTTCAATAACAAGATTATCACAGGTTAAAAGTCATATCAATATCACATTATTTGAAGATTGTTAAGCCAGTCATGTAGTTAGGCGCTACATGTTCTTCACATCCATTCCATAGAGCAATTTGACGATTATCCTTAGACATATGAATGTCAATTGCCGATGGAATGAGTAACATGCATTCATTACCCAGATAATCACATAAGTAGAGGAGAGGGTAAGAATGTTATCACCAAAGCTAAATTTGCGCCAAGTAGTAGCTTGCTTGATTTTGGCAGGCGGTGCTTGATCCTTTCTATTTCAAGAGCGGTAGCACCAGGAGCCCAGCATGAAGAACAACTTATTCAGATTTGATTCATTGTCCAGACCAGGTACGGTCTTGAATACTGTTGTTCCTTTGGATCTTCTTTCCTACAAAATACCAAGTAATTCTCTTTTCCCATTTCTCAGTCTCCAAACTTGGATCTGACAAGTCAGTTTGTAGGAGGTGTAAAGTCCGCATGCACCCAAGGTGATCTTCTATACTTATCCTTGGGCTGAAGCACTTCCTTATGAGAGGCAGAATTCATAGACTTTCTCCATGTTGATCGAGGAATCCTTTCTCTCTTGTTCATCTCAGGATAGTTGAGTGGAACTCTGTGATAGCTCATCCTTGAGACACAATCTTTGTTCCTTGTGGTAGTGCACTGCTTCTTATGATTGGACCAGGTGGTTGCAGCAGTGACATCATCACGAGTTCTCTTCTTTGGGGCAAGAGGAACTCTTGATCTTTCCTGCACAAGTAGGGCACTAGAAGGAAGTTTTGGTACCCATTTGTACTTGGGTCCTACATGGTTAGCACTGGACCTTACTTGTCCTTTGGGGATCCATACAAATTTATTTCTCACATGTAATTTTCTTCTAAGACTACAAGTGTGAGAAATATGACCTGATTTACCACAATAATGACATATAATGGAATGATATTCAGAATAGGATTTCCTATCATTATCTTGTTGGTCAGTTTTGTTTTCAAAGACTCTCTGTTCTTTTGAAACAACCTTTGAAGTCTCAGGTCCTTTTGAAAACCATTCTTTTTCCTTCAACAGGGATTCACAATTGGAACAATGTTCATTACATGTTGAAGCTTCTGTTCTCGATAGCTGATTTCCTATGGGCAGCGCTAGTTGTTTTTCTATGGAGGAAACTTTGGAACCCTTGGATGTAGAAGAGATAATGAGTTCCTCAAGTTTCCTATTCTTTTTCCTTAATCCTAGAACTTCTTTTGCAAGTTTACAGAATTCAATATGTAACTCATTATACATGTCTTGCAATTCAGAAGGTTCAAATTCAGATACCTCATTTTCTTCAGTTTCTGAATCTTCTAGGTAGAAATCAACACTCTCTTCACTGCCGCTGGCTTTCTCAGTATCAACTTCCTGTAGCTCACCATCAGTTGATCCACAAGGGGCACAAAAGGAGCTTAGGACAGCTTTACTGCCAAGGGAATGATCAGAAGCATACATAGCATCAAGAGTGTTCCAAATATCTCTAGCATTAGAGCAATGTTTAATTTTCTGGAAATCACTGTCAGTTAAGCTTTTGTACAAAATTTGCATTGCTCTAATGTTCAAGTAAAATAAATTTTTCTCCTCTTCAGTCCATTTTACTTTTGGTTTGAAATCAGAATCATTTTCAAAGACATCCCACATTTTGAAACTCGAGGATAGCACAAAACTTTTCATCCTTGTCTTCCATAAGTAAAAATCAGTATTTTCTAACAAGGGTGGGATAGTATGATCAAAACCTTCAAAACACATTATATATCCCAAGTCAGCCTAGGTCTTTGCACTTGAGATCGTTGGATCCTTTAAACAAGTGACCTTGCTCTGATACCAAATGAAATGCGTGACTGTCACCCAAGAGGGGGGGTGAATTGGGTGACTGAATAAAACTTTTGTAATTCTCTTTTGAAAGCTGACTGCTTGTGCTTGATGAGAGTGACAATGTACTACCCCAAGCACAAGTAAGTATCTAGTGGTGTGGTGCTTGATGAATAGATTAAACAAACAGAATAAGCACACACAAATTTATCCTGGTTCGGTCACTTCCAGACCTACATCCAGTCCCCAGGCTCCACCTGAGATTTTCAATCCACTAAACTTCTTGTTTAAACCAGACACAAGAAAGCCTTTACACTTTAGGTTTTACGAGCACGGGTTCACCTAACAACCCACAGGTTTTGCAACGGGCTCACCTGCTAACCTTTACAACCACAGGTTTTACAACGGGATCACCTGCAACCTTTCAACCACAAGTTCTGCGGGCTAACTTGCAACCTATGGAGATTTAGAAAACCTCTAAATGCTCCCCCTCACTTTTGTAAGATAATAATTCTGTTCTTCAAGCACAAGCTTTAGAACAGCCTCTATCAATTAGAGGATTTGATAATATGTTCACTCTATGAACTGATTGTGATAAACACTTAAGTACAAATGATTCTCTCTAAGAATAGATGATGTTACTCACTTAAGTACAAATTAATTACTCTCTAAGAATGTTACAACTCTAAGATCAGAGAGTAGAAGATGAGAGGAATATAGAATACAATATCTCAGACAATAGGCTCTGTTCTTCCAACCTCTCTTCTGAATGTAGATATTCCTTTTATACTCAGCCTCAACATTCAGGCTTGGGCGGCAGATAGAATATGGCCGTTAATCCCATGTTACCGTTGAGAGGTACATCTTCATTAATGCTTAGCAGGGTTGACTTGCTTTATCTCTGAAAAGTAACTCTGACAACTCTGCTCTGACAAAAGCATTCTGACCTCTGAGTATGTGACGTTGACTCTTGTACTCTTGCTGACGGATGATCATCGTTCATCCGGAAGCGGCAATCTTGCTCTGCAAGTGTTAGTCTCTGAATCCCAGTGCTAAGAGTATTTGCATCCGGAAGCTCATTTGCATCCGGAAGTAAAACTAAGTTCTGCACATACTTGTTAGTCCAACAGAGTAGTATATATAATCAAGTGCAGTAAGAACTATACATGCTGTGGGAAGCTTGTTTGCTATGGGAAGCAATCTTACTTAGTCTCTGTTCTGACTTAGTATATTGTCTACTCATGCTATGGGATGTGTACTATAACAGCACATAATCCCATGCAGTGGGAGTTCAATTGTCTAAGGAAGTTCTCTTACTTCCGGAAGCAATTCCACATCCGGAAGCACTCCTACTGGACGTTGGGTTATGATCATATTATACTCATTGACACTCAGTGTTGTCCACATCAACAGCCAGCGCTAGTCACTAAGCAATCGGAAGCAAATCCACAACCGGTTGCATCCTAACTTAGTCTCAAGGGTTTTATACAGCTAATGTTCCTAGACTGAGTTATGGCTTAGTGTATTACTTGCTTCCGCTGGGGGATGAGACGTTCATCCGCGAGCGCTAGTCCTAGTCCATCCGGAAGTAAATCCACATCCGGTTGTACTCTTACTTATGGTTCTATTTTAACCTGATTTTGTCTAAGTGTTTAACTTGTTCTTTCATATTTTAGTCTTCATCAAAACTTAAGATTCTAACAAGATCAATATTTGAGAGAACAAAAATTTCAATTTTAGAGTTGGGTAAAATGTACTACCATTATGATTACATCATGCCAACAAAATATTTTGAATTCTCCCATTGGCTTTTGGTCAGTAGCCAAATATTTTCCATATGATGTTTTGAAATATTTATTCATTATTGTTCCACCACAATAATACACATTGAAATTTGGGATAAATATTGATGTTCCCAACATGAGGGGAAGAAATGAATAACTGGAAGAGATATATATTGTATGCAACAAATGTGGATCCTCATTTGTTAGTAAATGTGAACTAGATGTTCATCAAATGTTGCAAAATATTTGCCAGACACTATCACTGACCAAATAAAATTTTTTATATCTCATGATCCAGTTGAAGGTTGCTCCAATAATTATATATGAGAATGAAACATGCTTGAAGAATGAGAAAATGATCGGTTCCAAAAGAAAATGAAAATGGAGCAAATAATTATGATGATCATTTTGAGGAGGCTTTAATTGGGACATAACTATTTGTAAGACCCCAGAAGTGGCTCAGGTACCTGAACGAAATAAAAAGAGAGCTCAATATGTTATGTCACATGGAAAAGGAACCGTGAAAAGATAAATTTGTCGACAAAAATTTTGATATCAAAATCACGTGATCAAATGAGGATCTAGTATACAAAGATGTCATGAGAAGACATAAAATGACTAGCTAGCAGAAAACAAAAGAAGCTATATGAAATGTGATAATATGAATTTGTAATCTATGCACCCGAAGTGCTATTAGAATTATATAAATGAGACCACTTATGCGAAAAAGGGGGAGAAGTATTGTTAGAATATTTTTCGCAAAAGATCAATGGTAATAAATTTTGTCTCGTGGTGGAATGAATATTCATATTACGATTTGACAATCTGGCAATAAATGAACTTTTGATATATATGCATCGTCTAAAGAATATGATTATAATCCATGGGTAGATATTGTGAGTTGAATCCTAGAAGAATTTCAAATACTAGAAGTATTATTCAAAAGGATTTCAAATACTAGAAGTATTATTCAGAATGATTGCATACGTGTATAGATTTATATACGAACATATGAAACTCTTTGAAGAATTTGCTAGAAGCATTTGATTTGACTCCCCAAAAGGATTAAAGTTTACAGAAGTAAACAATTTAATTGATAGATTTCACTTGAAAGAAAGATTAAAGGAATCATTCATAATGTGTGATAAATATTATTTAGACTCTTGATATTTTTGGTACTCCTGAAGAGTTTGTAAAAGGAAAAAACTTACCTCAAGTACTTGACCTAAATTACATCCATTAAGCCAATAAGAATTTTACACATGTCCAACTAACCCACACCACTTTCTCCTCCTTTTCTCTCTCCTCCATGTGTCAGTTGTGTATGGGGTTAGTTGGACATGTGTCAAATTCTTATTGGGTAATGGATGTAATTTAGGTCAAGTACTTGAGGTAAGTTTTTTCCTTTGTAAAAAATTAAATATTACTTAGACTCCTGAAGAGCCAGATGCTAAAAGATTAGCTCATGAAAGATGTTAAAATAAAGAAAAATGTGTTTTCTATATGGATCACTACATGATCCAATAGTTGTAAAATCGTTAAATATGAAATGAGATCATTTTATATCTCAATAAGATTATATGAGAGATATTTGATCCAGAAGTATCATATATCGGTTGAGATGTATTAGACATGCATGAGTCTGTCTGTCTTTTCTTATCAACAAGAGTAATTGATTCAACAACCAGAAGACATTGTGATGAACTAGCATATGATCAATCCATTTGAATGTAAATTTAGTAAATTTGTTATCAAGTCACTTTGGCGATAAAGTTTTGGAATATTTGGTCGTGACATGACTTTGCAAGTCCAAAAATATCAACTCATGTTGTGAAGAGGGGGAGTAATATGCGTTGTACTCTTTTTCCCTTGTCTATGGTTTTATCCCACTGGGTTTTCCTAGCAAGGTTTTTAATGAGGCAACTTTGAAAAATATTGTGTACTCTTTTTCCTTCACTAGGTTTTTGTCCCATTGGGTTTTTCTTGGTAAGGTTTTAATGAGGCACAATAATATTTGTTTATGGACATCCAAGGGGGAGTGTTATGGAAATAATTTACATGCATATGTGTGGATGTCCATAACTCCAACCTCTTAGGTTTCTTTTTCTCATAACCTCCCAATGAATATGGCTAGTGGGAGTTTTTTCTCTTTATTATCATTATTCTCATATTTACTCTTTTGTAACCATATGAAAAGAATTCAATGTATTGAAGTCTATAAATAGAGGTCATGCCATGAGCCATTGTAAGAGAGAATTACATATCAATGAGAACACTCTTCTTGCTTCATCTTTATTTTCTTGTCTTGCTACTCTCCCCTCTTTTCTTCTTCTCTTCATATTTCTTGTTTCCTTTTATTTTTATAACAGTTAACTAATTTTATAGGCGTATTGATATGTTAAATGAAATAAACCCAACTCTTGATAATGTCTAAGTATTTTTTTTATTTCCTAATAAAATTTCTTAGCTAAATAATCAACTAACCTCAACGCTTTAAATAACACAATAACTTGTAAAAATGAAAAAAGGGCCTCCTGAAGATTTCAGAATAAAATTTACCTTATAGTAATAAGAGAAAACGGAAGTAACAAACTAATTAGACTAGGCCTCCACACAACTCTTTGTTAAAATCTTGCACTACAATATCATTATACACTTTAAATATTATCTTCATTTTTTTTGGACAAAACACTTAAAATATTATCGTTAGTTCCATGTGAGAATTGTCAATGTCCTACCACATTCTTCTTCAAGTTCTAAATGTGATAAGTCATTGTCCTGGGACACTTCTAACTTGAGATTGCCACAAGCAGCCTCATTATTGTTAGGGTAAGACAACACAATATATTAATTTCTGATGTGAAAATGTTGACCATCCATGAATCGCCCGTGAAGCTTACAACTGTCTCTAAATAATGCCACTCAACAAGTGTCAGTGACACTACAATGCACAGATTTTGCCCCTCTTATAAAATCACTTGTCCCCTTAAAGCACATGCCACCTCTGGTCCTACCACGACTTATGAATACATAATTAAATCAATCCTATAATAATATTGGCCTCCCTAAGCAAATAGTGCATTTTATCGGAGATTTCCTACAATTTGAGTAAAATTTAATTCTGAGCATAGTTTCAAAATCACCGGTCTAAATCTAAATCCCTGTAACGATTTAGTTTTTTTTTGAGATTACTGTAACGATTTAGTTTGGGAACAAGTATACATACCAAAACTAAAACTCATTAAAATTGTATAACAAATCATTAAATTCATACCAAATACTTATGAAACTTTGGGGGGTCAAAACCAATTGTTTGAAACTATAAAGAAAAAACTAAATTTAGTCAAAGTATAACTAGTAACAATGAAATTAACACATATATTTCTATACTTAACCTTGTGATAGGCCGAATACTCAGGAATATTAACTAAAACTCACAATTTCAAGTCGCCTGAGATATTTAGGAAAGAACATCAAGCACTAGAAACATGGATTAAAACTGTGCAAAATTACAAGAAGAATGACATTAACTTTCTCTTATCTGAATTAGTTGGATAGTACAGAAAGTTGCATGATTAGAAGTAAACAGAAAAACAAGAAGCAAAGGAAGATGGGAACAAGAAGGTTGTTTGAGGAAGAATCATATAATTCAGAGGAATCAACAGCTAAAGGCATTCCATCACTGTTTAGAGTGCATGATTTTGGATCAGAGCCATCTGAGCTCAACATGAAAGCACGTAGAACCCCAGAAACTGTATGGATATAAGCTGATCGGTTCTTGGCAAGAAGCCATGTCAGTCCCATAAGCTCACAATCTTTGTGGTGAATTTTGGTGGTCCTGTCTTCATGTGATTTGCTTGAATTTGAAGTCTTCTTGTTAAGCTGCACAACATAAGTAACTTTTTAATTAAGGAATTAAAACACAGTGGCTGGATAAGGGAAACTTATTAATTTGGTTGGTGTAACATATTAATTTGGTGCATCATATAAAAAGTTCGTTAAATAGCATCTAGGTCGGTCGGTGTAACATCCACTCATACAAAAAATGGTCAATGTCAGCACAAATTATGGATAAGCACTGTTTAAGGAATATGTATACAACAAATGATTTTCAACCAACCAATCAACATGCATTATTAGTTTGTTTTGTGCTGAAACAAAATACTACAGCAAACGATATGCGTTAACTAAAACCAACTCTTCTTTAGTAATTATTCAAGGGTTCTAAATCATTGCATGTGCTTTACATGGAGTCTAAGGTGAGGAATAGTGTTCATGGTTTATGAATAGGGTAGCTTCATAATACACTCACATATTGATGATTAGGAAAAAAAGACAAAAACCTTAGAAAATTAGAATTGAAAAATAGTATCAACAAAACGAAAGGAATCCAAAGATGCGGTTGTCATCTAATGCACCAGAATCTGTGCTAAATTGGAAAAATAAACCTGACTTATGTCAGAAATAAGGTGAATATTTCAGAGGAATCAGATAGGTAATCGGATCTCATATGCAGCCATTTGTAAGGTGCTTGAAGAAAAAGCAAAGAAAAAAAATTTGTTGATTAAAATTTTAATTTTTGTTTGCTGCTCTACTACTAGCCATGATCATGTATAGCTCTGTAAAGGCTAGGAAACAAGAACACAAGCATAGAAAAATTGAAATCACGGGTCTTAGATGGTGAGAAATGATTTATAACAAAACCCATTATACCAAAAAGCTTTGGCTGCTTATTTTATACGTCAACATATACAGTTATACTTCAACATTCATGGCTATTTAAGTATCTGTCCCAAATATTCTGTTTAAAGATGAAGTATCACAGAACAAGGATTTCTATCAATGGCATTGCAGGTGTTCGATTAGTTATTAATATGATTATAAGATAATTTCCTTGAACATTGAGGTCAAAGTAGTTGAGTAATTTGGAATAAACATTTCATTAGTTACGGGTCTTAGAGGGTGAGAATTTATTTTACCTTATATGGCATCATAGGAGTAAGTTTGTTCATCACAATAAAAAATTCGCTTATTTTACACTACAAAATGTACTCAGTCATCTAGCTAGCTAAGTACCAAATCCCAAATATTATGAAAAGGGAAAAAGAGACAAAATGATCTCTAACAACTACATTGCAGGTGGTTGATCAGTTAGTAATATAATGACAGCTATAATTTCATCAAACCGTTAAGTTAATGCATTTGAGTCAATTATCACAACAGCTTTACTTTTCTCAAAAAGGGTAGCATTAACAGTAACATTCATGCTCATAATTGCAGAAAGTAATCATCAATCAAAGTGAAGGAAAATAAAAAAGAAAAGACAACTTTCCCAATTACCCAGCATGAAGAAGATAAACATGAAAAGCTTCTTTATCTTCTCCATCAATATCAATCAAGATCCATCAAATTCAAAACCATATAATGTACCAAGCAGAGAAGCATCATGTATATAACCAAGAGATTAAGGCGGGCAAAAAATAAAAAAATATTTAATGGTCTATTATAGCCTCGAAAGTTTTAGTTTAAGATCAATATTTCCTTGGAAGAATTGTTTTTCCAATTTTACCTGTTAGTATTAAATGGGGCAATAATTTTACCTTTTGCCAATAAAATATTAACATTAGCTTTACCTTTTAACACTCGACATAAATTTTCTCAAAGGAATAGAGCAAAATAACCCTTTACCAAAGAGAAAGGAATGCGAGTTATTACCTTATAGAGAGAGTGTAAGCATTTAGAGCAACCACCAAGGCCAGGCAATTTATCAACATTAGAGCTACTACTCAAGCAATTCCTCTCAAGAAAATGCACACTCTTATCCCCAACAAGTTCACCATCATCATTCACAGAGAAAGCATCAGCACAACTCAAAGGGTGAAGCCTAATGCCACAATAGCAATAAACCACATCACAAGTCTCATTAGGCTGAAAGAGGTCAACACCCTTCAACTTCAAAGCCTTCCCCAGATCACTCACACACGTCTCCGAGTCATCAGGAAGCAAAGGCATGTCAACCGACGTTGCATGCACACTGTGAACTCTCTTCAGTGCCGTGGCTGAGTATGCTGAGTAGAGCCAGGCTGCCAGCACAGGGCAGCACCGGCTGCGGTGGAGCTCTCCTCCGTGTGTGGCGGTGCAGGCAGGTTTGACCGCCCGGAAGAAGTCATCGGAGAGGTCGAGGGGGCAGCCGACGACGTCAGATTGTTCCGGGAAGGCGGGGATGGTGGTGGGGGGAGAAGGGTGGAGGGAAATGGGTTGCACTACTACTGTTGCAGCATCAGGGTCAGGTATGGAGAGTGTGAGAGTGAAGAAGAAGAAGAAGAAGAAGAAGAGAGAGATGGAGAGGAATGTAGGGAATGGCATGGAGATGATGAGGAATGGAATGTGAATGGATGAAGATGAAGAAGGAATGATGAGGGGAGAGAGGAGGGAATAAAATAAGGAGGGGAGGAAGAGAGGAAGGTGGTGGGGTTATGAGAAAAAACTACAATGTTGCAAACTTTGGCAGCATGCTTGATTGCAGAAGTAGATCTATCTGTGGTTTTTATACTTTGTATATAGATGGATGCGCCTTTATACTGGGAGTAAAAGTTTGTTATCTAACTGTGTTAGTAGTAATAAATAGTTTGATGTTCATGGCGAGAATAATATGGCTTTTAAAATAGAGCTCGTATTTTGATTAAAAAAAAAATAATAGAGCTAATTTGCTTTTAACCCACTTTTAATTCAGGTTAATCCACTTTTAGCTCACTTTAAGTTAGACGTAACTTTTTTCAACATAACCCGTTTTTTATATGTTTTTTCGAGTTCAACTTGACCCAAATATAAGTCGTACATGCAAGTTGAGATTTCAAGTCAGCTCAACTCAACTCACTTTAAAAGCGAGCTCAACATGACCCAAACTAATGTCCTTTTTCATACTTTCCTATTTCATTCATCATCTTCATGTAGCTAATGACATGTTTTTGAAAAATAATCTTATTTATTACAACTTTTTTACTTTTAGCTAATTTTAACTATTAGTTCACTATGTGTATGTAATGTGGATTGATTAATATGATTTATATTTAGAAAAACTCCAATAAAAGAGCTCATTTGACACAAATTTGTTTCAAAAAATATTAAAAAATTGTCTCAATTTTAAAGTTCTCCTTAGAAAAAAAGTAAGTTGCTCCAGAAACTATTCCTTATTTTAATCCCAAACATTATTGAAAAAAACAGACTTAAAAGACCATTGGGTAAGTTCTGTGATAAACCCAATCGATTGATTATACTATTATAGTAATCTGGCTCGTGAAAAATCGATAAATATCATGATCTATCATGTTTGACTTATGATACCCTGCATTATTTTTATTGTCATAAAGCACTTTTAATAAACATGAGTTTCTGTTTGCCCCCTGCTCCCTTAAAAATTGAAACCACGCAGTGCTACAATAATAATAAACCAAATTTTGATATACGATAAATATTTTTTAGGATTAAATATCATTCTGGTCAATAAACAATTTTGAAAGGGTCAAGTTGACTAAAGAACAATTGAAATGGTTCATTTTGGCCAATGAGCTACTTGAAAATACCAAAATAACCCTTGAGACCCACATTTTCAAAAATTATTTTAATTATCTCCCAATGTTTATTTTGGTATTTTCAAGTAGCTTATTGGCCAAAATGAGACATTTTTATTGTTCTATGGCCAGAATGAGCTCTTTTACTGTTCTTTGGTCAATTTGATTCTTTCAAAATTGTTTATTAGCCAGAATGATATTGAACCCTATTTTTTAATACGTATAAAAAAGGGAGAATTAATTAGAAGTCCTATTGACTACTATAAACTTAAAATGACAACAATAATGTTATGTATTTATTAATTCATGCCATATAGTGCGTGTGGAAGTCGGAGACAGAGCAAGCTCACATGGTTTCATGGATGCTATTTATTGTTTTCATTTATAGAATAGGGCAAAATTGCTGATGGACTTAATTATTCCCACCAACACATTCTACCTTGCCTCACCTCTCTATTTAAATTTTAAACTTTTAGTATGACAATCTCTAAGTTTATCTTTTTTAAAAAAAAAATGGACATGTATTCTCACCCCTAGCGAGACCAATTATGGTCATACAACTTTCAAGAGCCTTTTCGGTTATTCTGTGTAAATAATGGATGAACAAAGAAATATATCTAATGGATGATCAATTCAGAAACATTGAATCCGTCAATCCGAGTACCTTCAAACAAAAAACATATATACATGCATATCATATATATCAAGAAAAAAAATAACCCCAGATTATATGCATATATGACAACCATGCATATAGAACAAAGTAGCAGTAAAATAAAAGCATCTAATTAATTATAGCGTCAAGAACAATCATAATTTGATGCCACAACAGAGATTTCAGGCATATAAATTGCTGATGAAATTGACTGGGTACCCACATGAATCCAAAGTAAATATCATAGGACTTTGAATATGTTAGCAATTGCACGATGGATGAGAGAAGAAGCTTAAGAAGGAAATAAGTAGCTATTATGTTTTTGTAGTTTGTGCATTAGTCAGAATCATTCCCTCAAAACTCCTATATAACTTCCATATAGAAAAGTTACATCTTATATATGTAAAAAAATCATATTATTTTGAATATTAAATTCATGGGAAAATAATTTCTTTCAACTCATCATTTTCTATATTTATATAATGAACTCATTTCTCATCTTGTATTTCAGGACCTAATCCACCAATTGTGAACCTAGTAACCTACAAGGGTAAAGTATTAAATATCTTTTTTATCTTTATATTGGACATGTACCTGACCCAAAAGTTGTGGGCTCAAGGAATATTGTTACATATGATTATTCAATTAAGGAATATAAAAAATCTTTCCAAAAGCTTAAGCTAAAAGTGTGTTAGGGAGGAAAAGAGAGTAATACCTTATTAGTAGGAAACAAAATTCACGTGAATTTAGTTTCAAAGACTCAGCATGTTTTAAGGCTCAAAGAATACTTATTTCATTTCAAATTCTAACATATGATATCTTTATATGGGTTGGATTTGAATGCGCAAATTTATACTTACAAATCAACATCTTTATTAACTAGACTAATTTAAAATATATTGTTGTTGTTATTATTATTATTATTATTATTATTATGGTAAATTGATATTATTATTTTAAAGTGAACGTGTTTTTTTCTATATTGTGCAAAAGATTCCAAAATTGAGGGAAAATGAGATATGGGCCTTCGGTCTGTGCAAATGGAGACAAAAAAAATCCATAATAAAAGAAAAAAGGTTGGTGCACAGCTTTCTCTTTTTATTATTATTGTTATTGTTATTGAGCACAATTTGTGTCTAGATTTATGTGTGTTGGCGTTGTGTAATTTTTGTGAATGATTGCTCTTTGTGCATGTGAATGGTCCTACCAACATTCCTATATGGTAGTAGTAACAACAAGAAGCATCGTCCTCAAAGAAACAGCCTTTTTATTTTCTTTTGTATTCATTGATTTTTTTACCAAAAGAATTTCCTCAGTTTTATTTTATTATAGCCAAGCCCCCACATATCCCATCACTACAAAATGTATCTGAATCTTCATGTTGGATATCAAACACTCAAAATTTAATATTTCTACATCAAGAAAAATAAACATGATAATCCTTAATTACAATTACCATTAAATAAATATATTTACATTTTATATTCTCCATTTTTATAAATATAAATTTGTATGAATAGAAATTATCCATTTTTATTTGTAATAATTATGTGTGCATAGGTGCCATGTGACTAAGTTTAAGTGTTTGTACCAAAATCTTAAATCAAATGGGCAACCATCTCTATGTTTGGTATGAGGGGAGAAAACGGAACACTTTACTGAATTTGATTTAAGATAAGCGAGAGAGTGGGTTTTGAAATACTATAATTATTTTTTTAACTTAAGGATCAAATCTAACACTCTACTATTGACAAAAGTTCATCCAACATAAACAAGAATATGATGGCTCAAATGTAACACACATTTATTTAAAAATACCTCAAATATAGCATTCCCGTCAATTTTAACGAGTTTGACAGTTAAGTTTGACCTGATCATGCAACATTACTTGCAACGGCACCCAGTTAGGCCACATCGCCAGCCATGTCACCCAATGGGGCCCACTTACTATCTATGATTGGGTGACATGGTAGGTGATGTGGCCTAACTAGGTGACATGGCAGGTGACGTGGCATGATCGGGTCAAACTTAACGGTCAAACCCGTTAAAATTGACGGAAATGCTAGATTTGAGCCATTTTGAATAAATGTGTGCTACATTTGAGCCATCAAATTCTTGTTTATGTTGGATGAACTTTTGACAATAGTTAAGTGTTAGATTTAACCCATGACCCTTATTTATTTTATAAAATAACATCTCAGCTATTCCAACCACTGAGATGTGATTTTTTTTAATTATTTATATTTTAAAAAAGCATATCAACGGTTCCAACCGCTGAGATATGATTTTTTTAATTATTTATTTTTTTAAAAAACATCTCAGCGGTTCCAAACGTTAAGATGTGATTTTTTTAAAAAAATTATTTATTTTTCAAAATAGCATCTCAGCAATTCCAACCAGTGTGAGATGTGATTTTTTCTTAAAATTATTTATTTTTCAAAAGTGGTTATATGTGATTTTTTCTTAAAATTATTTATTTTTTTATTTTTTAACAAAGTAAATAAATACACCTAAGTGGTAGAAACCACTGAGGTGTGATAATATAAAATATTAGTTTTTATATAACATTTAAAAGTATTTAAAAAGTATATTTTAAATACTTTTTCAAATATTTTTTATTTTTTTAAAAAGTAAATAAATATACCTCAATGGTAAGAACCGTTGAGGTGTGACTAGTCAAAATAAAATTTTTTAACTTTGATTCAAAATACATTTGAAATATTTTTTAATGAAGTAAATAAATACACGCCAGCGGTCATGATCGCTGAGGTGTGTATTTGTTTTTGAAAACAAAAAAATTGTTTTAACTGACGCTTACGTTTCAGTGGGCTCTTATGTCTGTCGAGATGTGGTTATATCTCAGCGGGTTTAGGTTTTGACTGCTGTGATGCGGCCATCATATTTAGTCACTTTTTTTGTAACGTAAACATGCAAAAAAGATGTTTCTCTATATTATAAATAGAAAAATAAGTAGTTTTTAACAAGACATGAACCTTGGCCTCAACAAGAATAAGCAACTTCTAGATCGCTTCCCAGAATCGCATGTTGCACACTGAATTAGATGTTATCCCTTTCATTAATAATTCAGATACCAAATAATCTCAGTTAATAAAAACACTAAATTTTTTACTTAAAATAATTAAGCACTGGCATTGCCTTATGCCTTTGGTAGATCTTTTTTCTAGCCAAATGTGTACAAATATTTATAGAAAGATCATAATGATATGTGTGTGTGTCATTATGATCTCTCTATAAATCATTAGTGACATCTAAAGAAATGCATTAAATTAATACCTAGCGGATTGATATAAGTGGTAAGTATCTTTATCCCTTAAAAAAGTGGTTGAAGTTCGATTCCCAGCCCTTGTCAACGAAGAAAATTCACAAGACAATTATCTAACCCTTATATGAGACTTCAGAAGATCGAATGATTAGTGCTACTTGACATGTGACATGTGGGTGAGGATACCCCTGTGGAACCAAAAAACAGGAATGCACTAAATTAATAATTTCTAAACTCACATTTACTTAAATGTTTCACTCACTCTTTTTAAGCAAAGAATTTAGATAAGTTGGGTCTCAGAGGTTCACTAGGGCAGACAGACATCTAAATTCAAAGAGCGATTATAGAAGTACTTACAAATTGTCCACTAAAAATGTCTTCATATTGGCAGGATTTAAACTTGTCACCACATAGTTATGAGGCAAACTCTTTTACCGACTGGAGCAACATTTGTTAGCATTTCTCACTAACTGTCTCACACACACAATTTAATAAGTTATTCAACACATACATTTCATACATCTTTATTTTACTTAAATTGATTAAGCATAAATGTATAAAAACTCGTTAATAACTAACTCATAAGTGACTTATATTAGTGTGAAAAATTTCATCTACAATTGACTTACTTCCTCCTATGAATTCATAATATAAGTCCCATGACTTGGTTTTTTTAAATATTATATTAAAGAAGCTTAATGACCCATTGATTCATTGTGTATGTATTTTGTGTATTACTATTAGATTATATTTTAACTTATAAATTTAATAAACTAATATAGAGAAGATATCTAAACAAATCATTTTATAAGTAAGTTTTTCAACCTAGCTAAATTTTTAAAAAAAGCCATCTGCATTATATATTTAATAATGGAGAATAGCAAGGAATGGTGTGAGAGATTAGATTTTTTGTTTCCCATCTGTCTATATTAGAAATTGAAAACATGAGAATCCAACAAAATAACGAGAATCCAACTTTAATTGGTAAGTAGATTTCACCAAATCAAACGGAACCTGCTCGGTCAAATACGTTTTTGGAGAATATAACCTTGTGCGGCCTATATAAGCTGAACAACATAATGCCATGAGGCATACCTACAGAACTTTGATTATCAAAATTGAAAGGCAAGTGCTTGTGAGAGTTGTGGAGAATGTGACCTTGGTTCCTTCAATGATGATGAGAGGTAGCTTGGTGCAGATCGGGAGTATTCTTTTAGCATTACTATAGCATGGTGATGAGAAGCACGCTCACGAGCTGCATCAAGCTTCCTTTGTCCATTGATAACAACTGTCCTTCTATTGGAAGTCTCACATATGGAAGTCATACATAAAAAGTGAGGTTCGTTAACTTTCATAGGCTTTTCCACTCAATAGATCATTCTCTTGGGATTTGGTTCTCATCCTATGAACTTGTATTGATAATACCCATAAACTGAACCTGTTTTTGTGCTCATAACTACAGTGATATCGTCACTGCCAAATACAACATGAATTGCCCAAATTTTGATTTTTCTTCACCTTAAACAAGCATGGAAGCTAAATATATGGAGTTACAGTTTAAAAAAAAGAATTAAAAAGAATATACAAATTCTCACTGTAAAATGGTTTTAGGGTCCTCCTGCAACCCCCTTAATTCCGGCCCTCCTGCAATTCCCCTATATAATGAGTCAAAACCTTAATTAAAAGGGAAAATTAATTTGAGGTCCCCACAAGGGACTTAATATTAGAAAAGTTCCAAAAGTTGGGAAAATTAATGTAGGGTCTCAAGGGACCTCACTTTAATATACTTGAAAAATGAAAAGACAGTTTTGCCTCTAACCTATTAACACTTGTCACATGTGCCTAGTAACTTGTCAAGGTTTTTGCCCAAAGAGTTGTCAAGCGTGCCCAGTAACTTGTCATTTTGCCCTGCCCATTAACTTAAAGAGTATTGGCCATTAACTTGTTATACATGTCCTACTAGTTGTCACATGTGCCCAGTAACTTATCAAGGTTTGCCCAAAGAGTTGTCAAGCGTGCCCAGTAACTTGTCATTTTGCCCTGCCCATTAACTTAAAGAGTATTGACCATTAAGTTGTTACACATGTCCAACTAGTTGTCGCATGTGCCCAGTAACTTGTCAAGGTTTGCCCAAAGAGTTGTCAAACGTACCCAGTAAGTTGTTACACCTTGACAAGTTACTGGGCACATGTGACAAGTGTTAATAGGCTAGGGACAAAATGTAACATACTGTTACTTAATCCCTAATTAACTAATGATATCCATTTTAATCCTGTAATTTATTTACTAACTATGATATGAAAAGGATTTTCCATAATTCCAACATACCTATCATAGTTAGAAAAAGAACATTGTAGTGAATAAAACATTATCCATGATAGAAAAGGATTTCCTGATACAATATAAATACTATCATGGATAATTAAAAGCTAACCATGTTAGAAAGGATTCACCAAACATGGTTAGAAAAAGAAGCAAACTTACGTTCAGCAATATCAAATTCAAATAAAAACATGCGGAAGCGAATGCAGACCTAAAAATTGGCAATATACAATTCTAAATAAATTACACAACCTCCACTACCTAATTCCCTTTCCTGATGCTTGCGCCTGTACATGAATACCTGCAAAAATGTGAGTAATCGTGGAATGAGACAACTTGTCTCAGTAATCTACTACTTAACTCACTATAACAGTGAGATGTGCGGTAGTGAGGGCGTCAAAAGGGTACCACATTTTAAAATCAGTAATATACATATATAAGCCAAGTCTTTTTCCATTTATCACTCCAGTCCCTCTGTCACGTCCGAATCAAAACAAGTTTATCCTCCCAATTTTCCAAATATCACTCAAAATCACGCAATCGATTTCCACATCAACTAAACTTCGCCATCAAATCTCCAATCCATGCTCTCATCATTATAAATTTCATTCGCACTTTCGCAAATCCAACTTCTCAGCTCACAACCGTGTACAACCCTGGTGCTCTACTCATGCCATCCTGGAGGCACTACACACGAGCCCTATATATATATTCTAAATGAGTTGACACTGTGCCCCTCTCAAAAGTGAGGGGGCAATTTCCCTCTCTGGTAACCCCATGAGAGGGAAACCCCAATCTGTCTCCAATCAGAAAGGGAGCAGTCCCTGTCTCCAATCACAAGACTGCTGGTCACAGTCTCCAATCTGTTGATCATTGGTCACAGTCTCCAATCTGTTGACCCGTACAAATAACCGTTGATTGACCTATCAACCGGTTATCATCGCGCGATGGTACATATATCTCAGTGTTATGCAAAGATCACAATTCTTTCAATATACCAATATCATATCGTCGTCAAGCACTCTCACAATTCCCTTCAACATCTCAATGTCAACATTCCAATCTTTTCCCTCAACTTACTCTCAAGCATCTCAAATCTAACATTTAATCCTCTTCTATCTACATAACATTTCCAATGTCAATGTCAAAACAATCCACCTGTGTATATGTCATACCATTCCAAGATTTTCACCACAACCAAATAGGATACTACATATATAATGTGTCAAAATTCTTTATAAGAAATAATCGTGTTTAAAAGGCACCCGATAGCCTGTTTTGTATAAAAATAGCCTTTAAAGATTTTGAGGGCTAGAAAAGATTTTGAAAATCCCAACTAACGTCACCCTCAATGTTATATCAAGGTAAGAGTGATTACCTGTCGCCCTTTTGCACTCCACTGCCTTTCCTTACCGTTTCCTTGTAGATTTTCCTTCAAGTATCATTCATCACCACTATGTACTCCTATAATGATATGATACAAAATGATAAATTAATATCATTTCCAATTTATAATGCTTTGACGTCTCTCTCGTATCTCATATTACTACCCAGCCCCTTACTTTATTCATGGTTATATAGGGAGTCATTTTACTAAGAGAATATAACAAATCAATGCCATAATTCTTAGCCATAATCAAGAATTAACAAACCAAAATCCAACACCAAATTCACACCTCTTTTACAATTTTACAATATTACCAAAACATTATTCCTAATTGATATCAAACATCATACCTATTAACCAAGAATTAAACTACCATCACCTTTATAACGCATATCATCTTTATATTAACTATTTCATGGCATCACATCAACAAGCAATATTCTTCATACTATGTAGGCCTTCAAAATAATGAGTCAGCCCCCTTAAAGGTAGCATTTCAGATTCAAGGATATTAAAATCAGCAAGGACATGTTAACCAACTAAAGAACCCACATGCATTTCATGTTCCCTTCTTGATCTTCTTTAAACAAGACACAAAGCACTACCACGCATAGCAGTAATAAGTACATATGAGTTATCAATTTCATTTGTTCATACCACAAGCAACACCACTCATTTCATTCTAACTACACATTTACCATAACAAATAATTCAGCTATATCAGAGAAAAGAAACATGAACCTATTTCATAACCCTATTCTCATTCTCAAGCATACAAAATTTTCTAAACCTTAATCAAACTCACAACATTTAAAATTCCAAGTTCATTTTAATGACTTCCTACATATACTTAATCACCCATCATCAGATTTCCAACATAAAACTAAACCTTAATTACTATAAAGCTATTTCCAATCACTTTAACATTCACCTACAACCTTGAAGTTGAACCAATTAAACTTGCATTGGACAATCAACTTTATTACATTCCTATATCTTTTAATTAGAAGATTTGACTCAAAAACACTCGAAACCCGTTAGCATTCAAAAGTATCCAGATTTGATACTCTTACACAATCCAAACAAATCATACAAACACAACCATATTTTAGCGCTAATTTACAAAAATCACAGCAAAATGGCATAAATTTTACATATACACATGCATTGACCAAAGACTCAGCCTTACTATATATTCAAATGACATAAAATTTGGGTTAAGGTGCATTTCTAGTACTCCACAATATGGCAAAGTGCACTTACAGTAATACACAATTTCGGGATGCATTTGTGGTAAGCAAGAATAAATATCGTTGCCCCTATAATAACTCGTTAAATAAGTCATCTTTGACCGTTAGGAGTAACATTTGACTGTTAAAAGGTGACATGGGGAGGGGGAGGGGGGCCAGCGTGGGGGATGGGGTGGGGGGGAGGGGGAGGGTTGGTAGCAGTGGAGGGGGAGAAGGAGGAGAGGGGGGGGCAGGTGGCGGTGGGGGAGGGGGAGGGGTGAGGGGTGGGTGACAGCTTAATCCAGTCAGCATGCATTGCCACATGTCCGTCCAGTCATTGCCACGTCATTAATAATTTCTCCCCATGTCACCTTTTAACAGTCAAATGTTACTCCTAACGGTCAAAGATAACTTATTTAACGGAGTTATTATAGGGGCAACGATATTTATTCTTGCTTACCACAAATGCACCCCGAAATTGTGTATTACTGTAATTGCACTTTGCCATATTGTGGAGTACTAGAAATGCACCTTAACCCTAACAATTTCAATTTAAAGCACCCTCATTCTAAACAGACCTGAAACATCAAGATTTCTTTCCAATCATAAATCAAACAAAGAGACCAGATTTCCATGCTTCCTATTCAGTCAAAACAGAACGGAAACTAACATCAGTTCACTTATTCAACTCTTTCTGCCATTTGGTTATTTAAGAAACAAAGAACAAAATAATTTTTAAAGATACATGCAAACATATTTCGACCACATTCCAATTCAGCCAGCATGGTAGCAAAACAATAAACAAAGACTCTCAATCAATTCTTGCACTACTATCCTAGAACAAGGTTCATTTACATATATGCATATTAGTCCATTAAAACTAGTCTCTTAAACATACCGAATGCCAAGTCCACCACAAAGATCACACAAGGCATAAGAAAACAAGAAATTAACAATTTTATTAGCCCCAACAAAACATGGTCAAGCAAGGTAATATTACAACTATAAACATACTTACATATGTGCATGTATAACTCGAGAACCTCAACCAATTGCTCATGCCTCTATTAAACATCAAAAATCCTCAAACTAATCTACAATCTACTCAATAGTAACAAAACAAATCAAGTATTCTTAAAACACAAAGAAAAGGGCATTTGTTGCAAGAACATAGCAGCTGAAATGTTAATTCATCAAGAACTCACAATCAAACCTGAAATTACTACACAACTCAAACAAGCTTTCTTTGGACACACCAGACAAACCAAACCCCAGAAACATATACAGAACCTACTCTCACACTCACACAAAATTGCAGAGAAAAAAAAAGATTGGAAGGGAAATCTTACCCTAAACTCTATTCTGAAACTGTAGGCCACTCATGGGCCAAAGACCACCGGAAATCTCGCCGGAAAACGATACTAGAGCAGTGAGGAGGAATCAGAAACCGAGGAACAAGAAAGAGGAGTATAGAAATCGGCGAACAAGTAAAGAAATGCATAAGAATCTGTGAGTAGAACTCACCTGAGCTCGAAATCGAGCTTGCACACAACAATGGCGGCCTCCGCCGCCAGGAAACTTGTCGGAGCCAAAGGGAAACGAAATGAGGAAGTGGGAAAAATGGAAGGATGTGAGGTAGAAGAAGAAACAAAGAAGAGAAAGGTTGGGGTTCAGCCATCACCAATTCTGCCGCCATCGTTTTCGTTGCCGGCGTCGCAGGGGAGAAGGCGGAGATGAGGTTTCAAACGGAGGGTGTAGGAGGAGGGAGGGAGGTCGCATGAGATGGTAGGGGAGGGCGGCTAGGGCTCCAATGAAGAAGGCAATGGAAGAAGGTGGTATTTATATATATAGTTTAGGGAAAATTTCAAATAATTACCCTATTGTTTATTCTTAATTACATTTTTAGCCCAAAAATTAGTATATATCCTTTAATTCCATCATAAAATTATTCATGCTTCAAAATACTTTTCATGTAAGTTTCTAACTCCAAACAACATCTTTAGCTGAATTTCTTTAATTTCTGATGTAAATAAGATTTAGTATTCACAAATTGCCCAAAATATCATAAAATTCCACTCTAAAACTTTAAATTTCATTCATGACACTTCAATAATTCTCATTATCCTTAAATCAAAATTTGGGATGTTACAATTCACCCCACCTTTTAGCAATTTTGTTCTCAAAATTCACGACACATATGCCTACTACCAAGCAATACACAATATTCAACTTTGCATTTTTCATATTAACTCTAATCATTTCACCACAACTTAACACATTCAACACCATCATTCATCATTTATCTTCATTCAACCTATAGTAATCATCAATCTTCATCCTACCTTTCTTAGTTACCCATGATTTCACCAAGTGTATGACAAAAATTCTCTTAGAGTATGAGATAACTATCAAACTTCTATTAAATAATTACACAATACCCTTCTCTAAAATTTCGCAAACTACCAACACTTCTCATTGTACTTGTACCTAATAGGCTTCATAAATGTATTACAACAACCTATGGCTCATGACATTTTATTCAACCAATCTTGCTTCAAACACACAATATCTTAATTATCATTACTAATTGATCCCATGTGCCTGGTGTAAGTCATTTAACATTTTGAGCAAGGTTTAAATTGAACTTCAATCAAATCTGTTTGTCCTACATACCAAAATCGTAATTGAAACCTAGAATGATTAACAAACCCTATACCATCTTGCTACTTAGAATCCAAAAATTCCTTCCATATCTCATAACACTTCAATTAATATCAATTAATATCAATTAATCATCAACTTTCACATCCTTTTACTTCCACATCCATTATCTTCATCCAACATCACATTTTCAATCCTTACCATAACCAACCACTAGCAAGTCACAAGGTCCTATTCTATTTCTCACAATACCAATCATTCTTATTCAATTAACTTACCCATCAAGCATAATGTCAATCCTTTATCTTTAACCATATTTAACTAAGTTTTAGCCCAAATCATAAAATTAAAACTTACCAATTTAATATAACCTACCACTCACATCTTGAAATCCTCAATTGAATATCAAAGAAAACATCATACTAATATTCATACCCTACTAAATTCAGCTTTCATCATAATTCAATTGAAGACTTCTTTCTAAAAGATCATGGTCCCTTTACTAACACTACACAGAAATGCTAACTCTCTTGGGGATCAATTCACCCAATTGAGAAAACGAATCCAAAAGCATTATGGCTTCACTATATGAATTCATACTAACTTTAGCAACCTCAAATAATTTATCCATTACTACCAATTTCATTACCTTTCTGCCAAAACATATTAGTGAACCACCCAAGAATGCAACAATAGTTTTCCCCAATATACTTGCAAGTAATAAAAATCACAAATCTCTACATCTAAAATGTTAACATATATAGGTGCCAATTAAGTTCATTCCTTAACCACAAACCAATACTTCGTAGCCAAATCATTTACGCAAACACGATTTCAACTATCTAAGCTTACCATTAAGACAAAAATCATATCTAAAATTGTGTACCCAGACTTGAACTCAATATATTTCTCATCATATTTCCCAAAATCACTTTCCAATAACCCATATAATCGCAAATCTTAATATAGAATTTACAAACAACATTTCTCCTATTTTTTTTTAAACCTTTATAAGTTAAAACAACTAAGAATTCAGCCCCACTAAACATCAATTAACTCACGTGCATATAATAGCCCACTGTTTCAATCATCAATATACATTAACAAAGCATAGAACTTTCAGGTTCAACAACACATGGGTCTATAAGAAATCAAGCATATAATTCGAAACGAATAACCTTTGGTTCACCCATAGATATTGTTACTAGCTCCAATTAGAATCAACAACACACCATCAAACATTCAATCCATCCATTTATAAAATAAAATAACTAATCCAAAACTCACAACTCACAAATCAACTAATATAATTACTAGTAATCAATACCGTTCCTAGGCTTCCATCAACCCAATTTAATTCATTAACCAACTAAGCCAAACCAAAGGCTAATAGCCAATCATCCACAAAATCGAAGATTATAATAAAACATTCAACAAATCATGCCACTTAGCTTACAAATCACAACAATTCACAACTACTTAAAATCATAATATATACTTAAATAAAAATCAATTAATATCTTTACCACTATTTTGTCCAGTTATACAACCACAATTTGAAATAAAGTATACCTTCAAACAAACAACTTACCTTTTCTTCGTTTAGTAATGTGGGAAACATCCACTCATGCAGTAGTAAGGGCTAGCTACCAGCATCTATTATTAAGGGGGCTGCTTCCAATCACTAAATATAGTGAGGAAGCCTCCAGCCACTTAATATAAATGGGCAACAACCTTTACTACCCATGATGATGTAATCTCCAACCATTACTAATTAATAAATAATCAAAATACAATTTAAGAATAATGAAATAACAATTATTGTAATAAGAATCCGATCAAATTCAATTAGACAGAATAACTCAATCATCAGTTAACGAATCTATCAATTAATCAAACTTAACAATAAACATAACAAGCAAGAAACAAGGTCAATAATCCTTATCTCATGTTTTTATCCATTATCAATTGTTATTTTCAATTTCCTTAACCCTTAACCCAATATGGTATCTCATGATGCCTCAACTATGATTATGGCTAGCACATAACTATAATCGAGACCCCAGAGAATCATCCTTATTTCGTCATTCTTCCTTAATTCTTATCAATATCATTACTTATATAGTTATTCTTAATATGTTCATCTCAATCTCTCCACAATACCTATTCAATTGCTCTTATCACTCTCTCCCCACCACGAGATAAGTGATATTCCTCTCGAAAGGGCAGATATTCATGCATATAAGGAAGGGAATACAAACAATCTATATTGTCAATCTATATGCAATGCAGCACAGTCCAGGGTTATCGTATACCAAATACTGATAACCAAGTTGTAACATACTGTTACTTAATCCCTAATTAACTAATGATATCCATTTTAATCCTGTAATTTATTTACTAACTATGATAGGAAAAGGATTTTCCATAATTTCAACATACCTATCATAGTTAGAAAAAGAACATTGTAGTGAATAAAACATTATCCATGATAGAAAAGGATTTCCTGATACAATATAAATACTATCATGGATAATTAAAAGCTAACCATGTTAGTAGGATTCACCAAACATGGTTAGAAAAAGAAGCAAACTTACGTTCAGCAATATCAAATTCAAATAAAAACATGCGGAAGCGAATGCAGACCTAAAAATTGGCAATATACAATTCTAAATAAATTACACAACCTCCACTACCTAATTCCCTTTCCTGATGCTTGCGCCTGTACATGAATACCTGCAAAAATGTGAGTAATCGTGGAATGAGACAACTTGTCTCAGTAATCTACTACTTAACTCACTATAACAGTGAGATGTGCGGTAGTGAGGGCGTCTAAAGGGTACCACATTTTAAAATTAGTAATATACATATATAAGCCAAGTCTTTTTCCATTTATCACTCCAGTCCCTCTGTCACGTCCAAATCAAAACAAGTTTATCCTCCCAATTTTCCAAATATCACTCAAAATCACGCAATCGATTTCCACATCAACTAAACTTCGCCATCAAATCTCCAATCCATGCTCTCATCATTATAAATTTCATTCGCACTTTCGCAAATTCAACTTCTCAGCTCACAACCGTGTACAACCCTGGTGCTCTACTCATGTCATCCTGGAGGCACTACACTCGAGCCCTATATATATATTCTAAATGAGTTGACACTGTGCCCCTCTCAAAAGTGAGGGGGCAATTTCCCTCTCTGGTAACCCCATGAGAGGGAAACCCCAATCTGTCTCCAATCAGAAAGGGAGCAGTCCCTGTCTCCAATCACAAGACTGCTGGTCACAGTCTCCAATCTGTTGACCATTGGTCACAGTCTCCAATATGTTGACCCGTACAAATAACCGTTGATTGGCCTATCAACCGGTTATCATCGCGCGATGGTACATATATCTCAGTGTCATGCAAAGATCACAATTCTTTCAATATACCAATATCATATCGACGTCAAACACTCTCACAATTCCCTTCAACATCTCAATGTCAACATTCCAATCTTTTCCCTCAACTTACTCTCAAGCATCTCAAATCTAACATTTAATCCTCTTCTATCTACATAACATTTCCAATGTCAATGTGTAACACCCCAAAAATTTGATTAGAGATAATAATTAATTAATTCAGGACTTTTGGCATGTCAATAATAAATTAAAAGTAATCATAAATAAGTTTTGATAATAAATTTATTGTTAAGAAATTTTATATCTATTTTCTTTTGAAATTAGAGAAAATTAATTAGGGACTTAATTTTGGATTAGAAATCTTATAAAAAAATATATTGAGATTCGAGCAAAATAAGGATGATGAAAACATCTCCCATGATACAAGATTTAAATTTGAAGCTTAATATCTTTTTTTTATGAGGGACTAAAATGAAATAAGAAAAGGCTTAGAAACATTGGAAAAAGAACTTGTAGAAGGGCAGAAAAACAATTTTGGATAGTCCTTATGTGTATACATCATTATCCTTCCCTCCTCTCAACCCAAGCCGCCATCCATCTCTCTCTCTGTTCTTAATTCTCTGTCTCTCTCAAACAGTTCTATGCCTTCTTCAATTCTTCTTTCATGGCCCCAACACATTTCTCGAGCCATTCATGACATCACTAACCTTTCAAATAGCGTACAAAGGCAGAAAAGAGTCTAGGTGAACATTTTCTATCTATTCTACTTTAATTTTCTAATCTTTGGGAGATGAGAGGGGTTCAAACGATTTTCCACATTTAGGTACAACAATCAATCAAGAAAGTGTTTAACGTTTGATTCTTGATGTTTGAAAAATGATTTGTGTTTTAAGTTGAAAGATTTAATTACATATTGATTTTTTTTTGTTAGAGTAGGTTGACAAGTTTCGATTTCTTTTCCTTTATGTTGTGGTTGGGCATCTAGAATTTGTGATTTTAAAATTTTATAATTGTTCCTTTGTTTCTACCTGATTTTATTTGCTTATGAATGTAGATATATGTTAATTCTTTTCTGTTAAGCTTGTGTGTGTGTGTGTGTGGATAGATATATTGGGGTTTGTTATAAGGGAATGTATAGGTGTCTTGTAGGGTAGATTTAGGGATTAGTATCATATACTTTTGAACAAGAAAGCGTCGTGGTTGTTTATGCACATTCTTGCCTGTTTTCAATTTGATTAGGTGATAAAATTAGTTTATTCTCTGCTAATATTCCTTCTATTTTATTTGGCTTATATATAGTGATAAGTGATTGAAAATTTGTGAATATGGGGTTTGAATAAGAAATTATGTTCTTTCCTATGCCAAGTGGTTTTGCTCAGGCTTCATCATATCTAGTTGTGCTGTTTTGTTTATTTGTGATGAGGAAGGAACAAAGCATTAAAATCTGATTGGAAATCATAGCATGTGTTAAATTTATAATTAATTTACATATTCCTCATTATTTTCCTTTCTTCCTCTGTGATGTCTAATGTTAGATAAGACTGATTTGTGTTTCTTTCTCTCTATATCTGTTTGTTTTAGCACCGACTTAATCGAGCCACCTTTCCTTGATTGAGTGGTGTTATGTTTCATTGATTACTTTGGGATATACATGTGCTTGGTGTGATTGACTTTAACCATGTAAGTTTTGGAAATATAGAAATGAATATTTCTTTCTTTGATTTGACTGTATTCAAGGAATAAATAAGTATGTGTAAGACACATGGAATTAAAATATGTGGGTTATGCCAAAAGTGGATGATTAGTTGAGTATCCATGTAAGTATTAAATTTCCTTCCATACTTAAAAGTGATATGTACTTTATGATAATAGATTGTAGGTATGTTGTGTGATATGGTCACTAATTTGTAATCTTGAATTGATTGATGTTATTGATTTGGAATAAATGATAGTAATTAAATATATTTACGGCTGATTTCAAAGAGGGATATTTATTTTGCTTTAACTTGATTTCTTTTGATTTTAATTGAGTAGTAATTGTTATTGATGAGAATGAGTAGATCTTTAGGTAATTGTGAAAGTTGGTTAATGAATATTTGATTATTGATTTTTTTGATGATTGATAGAATCATATGGCATATGGTCTTTAATAAATTCTTGGATGGTCATCAAGAAGTTGTAAATGTTTGCTTCATAAATAGAGAATCAAAATAGTTTTAAGAATAGTGCAAATAAGAAAGGGATTGGGTAGTATTTGATTTAGGATTTGAGAGAGACGCTGAATATATATATTATGAGAAAATTTATTTATTCACTATTATTACATGACGTAATAATAGGAAAAGATGATGAATCATATGTCTCAAGGCATGGAAAAGAAAAGAAGAAAGTACAAAATGTATTATTGAAGAATATTGGTTGGAGCCCAGGTAGCGGGTTATTTCAGTTATACAAAAAGCATGCTATAAATGAATTTTAATATTACTGTCTCAGATTTTGATAGGGTTTATTTCAGTATATATATTTATGTGGAGTACTCCAGGCATGAGGAGGGTCGCTCCCCCATGCCATATTGTTGAATTTATTTTTCTTAGAAAATCCTGTCAGGTGTGCTTACTATGAAAAGCGAATTTATTGCTATAAGTAGTAGGTGGTGCAATAGGCACATGCATTATGTATTCTGCCTGTAACAAATATATTGTTAAGGTAGGGGCCCTATATGAGTGTTTTACTAAAAGGTAGTATCACACCAACAAGAGCGCACTATCATTATCTGAGCAGTTTTAAAAGATATATGAATGGAATAAATTGCTATTGGGATTCTTTGAATCTCACCCCGTTTTTCAAAATGTTTTCAGAGATGCAGGGAGAAAGTTAAGTTGAGTAGCGGGGAAGCTTGCTAGGCCCTATGAATGTTAGGAATAATTAGATTGTTGTAAATTGAATTATTTTTTATATTATCATGTAATAAGCGAAAAGCTTGTGATATACATAAGTAGGAAGCTATCACCCTGAGATAGTCATTTTGTGTTAATTATATAATAGGTGTATTTATTTAAATAATCCAAATAAGGTCCTAGATAGATTGACTAAATAAGTATTACCTAATATAATTAAGTATAGATGTAAACTTAATCATTTAATGAATTTATATCCACGTGAATTTTCAAATAATAGATTACAACTAAATAATTTATTTATTGAAACTCATTTTATAAAAGAAAGATTTTAAATAGTTTTAAATGAGAACAAATTATTTTTATCTTTCAAAATAAAAAGTTTTAATTTATTCGTATTTTTGTGTTTCCAATAATATTATTGTGGTTATAAATTGATTAAATCACTATTATTTGCTAAGAAAATTTTAGGTGTTACACAATGTCAAAACAATTCACCTGTGTATATGTCATACCATTCCAAGATTTTCACCACAACCAAACAGGATACTACATATATAATGTGTCAAAATTCTTTATAAGAAATAATCGTGTTTAAAAGGCACCCGATAGCCTGTTTTGTATAAAAATAACCTTTAAAGATTTTGAGGGCTAGAAAAGATTTTGAAAATCCCAACTAACGTCACCCTCAATGTTATATCAAGGTAAGAGTGATTACTTGTCGCCCTTTTGCACTCCACTGCCTTTCCTTACCGTTTCCTTGTAGATTTTCCTTCAAGCATCATTCATCACCACTATGTACTCCTATAATGATATGATACAAAATCATAAATTAATATCATTTCCAATTTATAATGTTTTGACGTCTCTCTCGTATCTCATATTACTACCCAGCCCCTTACTTTATTCATGGTTATATAGGGAGTCATTTCACTAAGAGAATATAACAAATCAATGCCATAATTCTTAGCCATAATCAAGAATTAACAAATCAAAATCCAACACCAACTTCACACCTCTTTTACAATTTTACAATATTACCAAAACATTATTCCTAATTGATATCAAACATCATACCTATTAACCAAGAATTAAACTACCATCACCTTTATAACGCATATCATCTTTATATTAACTATTTCATGGCATCACATCAACAAGCAATATTCTTCATACTATGTAGGCCTTCAAAATAATGAGTCAGCCCCCTTAAAGGTAGCATTTCAGATTCAAGGATATTAAAATCAGCAAGGACATGTTAACCAACTAAAAGAACCCACATGCTTTTCATGTTCCCTTCTTGATCTTCTTTAAACAAGACACAAAGCACTACCACGCATAGCAGTAATAAGTACATATGAGTTATCAATTTCATTTGTTCATACCACAAGCAACCACTCATTTCATTCTAACTACACATTTACCATAACAAATAATTCAGCTATATCAGAGAAAAGAAACATGAACCTATTTCATAACCCTATTCTCATTCTCAAGCATACAAAATTTTCTAAACCTTAATCAAACTCACAACATTTAAAATTCCAAGTTCATTTTAATGACTTCCTACATATACCTAATCACCCATCATCAGATTTCCAACATAAAACTAAACCTTAATTACTATAAAGCTATTTCCAATCACTTTAACATTCACCTACAACCTTGAAGTTGAACCAATTAAACTTGCATTGGACAATCAACTTTATTACATTCCTATATCTTTTAATTAGAAGATTTGACTCAAAAACACTCGAAACCCGTTAGCATTCAAAAGTATCCAGATTTGATACTCTTACACAATCCAAACAAATCATACAAACACAACCATATTTTAGCGCTTATTTACAAAAATCACAGCAAAATGGCATAAATTTTACATATACACATGCATTGACCAAAGACTCAGCCTTACTATATATTCAAATGACATAAAAATTTCAATCTAAAGCACCCTCATTTTAAACAGACCTGAAACATCAAGATTTCTTTCCAATCATAAATCAAACAAAGAGACCAGATTTTCCATGCTTCCTATTCAGTCAAAACAGAATGGAAACTAACATCAGTTCACTTATTCAACTCTTTCTGCCATTTGGTTATTTAAGAAACAAAGAACAAAATAATTTTTAAACATACATGCAAACATATTTCGGCCACATTCCAATTCAGCCAGCAAGGTAGCAAAACAATAAACAAAGACTCTCAATCAATTCTTGCACTACTATCCTAGAACAAGGTTCATTTACATATATGCATATTAGTCCATTAAAACTAGTCTCTTAAACATACCGAATGCCAAGTCCACCACAAAGATCACACAAGGCATAAGAAAACAAGAAATTAACAATTTTATTAGCCCCAACAAAACATGGTCACGCAAGGTAATATTACAACTATAAACATACTTACATATGTGCATGTATAACTCGAGAACCTCAACCAATTGCTCATGCCTCTATTAAACATCAAAAATCCTCAAACTAATCTACAATCTACTCAATAGTAACAAAACAAATCAAGTATTCTTAAAACACAAAGAAAAGGGCATTTGTTGCAAGAACATAGCAGCTGAAATGTTAATTCATCAAGAACTCACAATCAAACCTGAAATTACTACACAACTCAAACAAGCTTTCTTTGGACACACCAGACAAACCAAACCCCAGAAACATATACCGAACCTACTCTCACACTCGCACAAAATTGCAGAGAAAAAAAAATAAAGATTGGAAGGGAAATCTTACCCTAAACTCTATTCTGAAACTGTAGGTCACTCATGGGCCAAAGACCACCGGAAATCTCGCCGGAAAATGATACTAGAGCAGTGAGGAGGAATCAGAAACCGAGGAACAAGAAAGAGGAGTATAGAAATCAGCGAACAAGTAAAGAAATGCATAAGAATCTGTGAGTAGAACTCACAAATTGCCCAAAATATCATAAAATTCCACTCTAATACTTTAAATTTCATACATGACACTTCAATAATTCTCATTATCCTTAAATCAAAATTTGGGATGTTACACAAAACTGTCTTTTCATTTTTCAAGTATATTAAAATGAGGTCCCTTGGGACCCTACATCAATTTTTCCAACTTTTGGGACTTTTCTAGTATTAAGTCCCTTGTGGGGGACCTCAAATTAATTTTTCCTAATTTAAAATATCTAAAACATTAAATTAATTCCTCATCTTCATTTTTCCTCCTTTCTCATTCTTCTTGAATTTCGATCCACAAAACGAATTCTAAATCTTTCAATTTCATTTTTCTATTTCATTTGTTCTGAATTTCAATATTGATTTTTTTCAATAAAAATCAATATTGAAATAGAAAATTCAATAAATAAAATAAGATTATTGTTCTTATATTTTATTTCTAAAATATTAAAAATGGATTTTGCAAGGAATGGGAAGGGTCCCTTGCCGGAACCGTCCAAAACTAAAATGGATGTTCCAAATTTAATATCTTAAAGCTTACAATTTTAAAATCAAAACTATAATTTTTTGACGAAATGATAGTTAAGAGAATAACTGTACTTTTTGTTTTGTACCAATTAAAGTAACTTTTATGTAAAAAACCATATACTTTGAAATATTAGATTTAAACCATAAAATTTAGATCTGGTTTCTAGGCTTCATCGATGGGCACAAAAACTTGATCTATTATTTTACTCTAGATATTTGATTTCTTTCTGGATGGATTAATTTTCAGTGTTCATCCTAAAGATGATTTAGTTTTGGTGCACATCCTAATAACAAACTAACACAAATAAGCCAACAATAACTAGTATCCCTTTGTCTACCAGGCCAATTGAATCGTATGTTTTCGCTTTATCATATTAATCATGGGATGATGTGGTTGGGTTATTCGCAATTGTTTGTTAGTTCGGATTCCTTGGCATCTACCATTTGGTTTGAAAAGAAGACGACCGACAAGATTTGAACAAGTAGAAGGGTTATTCCTCGCAATGTGATGTTGTTTGAATCACCACTCATGCATTTGTTTCTTTACCCTTAATATAAAATTACAATTATATCTTATATTCTAGGATTTTTTTCTTCTCATTTAATTTTCCAATCATTTTGATTCAAATGATGTCACTCACCATTTACTTCTCTAAACTTTTTATTATATTCTGATTAATTTATCAGACCTTCTAACAGGCAATAGTTAAACCAATCCAGGCCACATGTCAGGCTCAGACCTCATTTCAACAATACAGGTCAGGTCAACTATGGTGCAGGCCAGGATCGATTGCCTAGGTTATTCCCACTCTTGTCTCAACTTATGTGGAATGCAAACTCCCAATCTGGGACTTCTTCACTCAACAAATCGTTAGTGTTTGGTTGTGAGTAATAAAACATTATATAGAGACTGAAAACTCCACAGTTGTTAGTGCTTGGATTGATTGTCTAGGTTATTTCCACTCTTGTCTCAACTTATGTGGAATGCAAACTCCACAATCTGGGACTTCCTCAGCAAATCGTTAGTGCTTGGTTGTGAGTAACAAAACATTATACAAAGACTGAAAACCAATTGAGGATGGAAGAAGGAACACTTCAGAGGGATGTCATTATGATTGACTAGTATGTCTATTCTATTTTTATATGGTGAAGGTCCATTTATGATACATAATTGTTTTCATAGGTTCAATAATAGTAAATAACTATTTCAATGTTTAACAACGATAATCAACTTTTACCATGAAATCAACAATGAGATTTTCCTTAATATGATAGTAAGATTAAACATAAAAAGTAAAAAATGTCCTTATAAATAAAATAAAATAAAAAAATTTCTTCCTCCTTATTAAGGAAAATCTCATTGTTTTTCATATGATAAAAGTTGTGTATCATTGTTAAATCTTGAAATAATTTTATATTATTATTGATTTTAGGACAATAGTTATGTATCATAAATAGACCTAGACTCTGTTTGGTTGGGGGGTTTTGGAGGGGAGGTGAGGGGAGGCAAGATACCTTGTTTGGTTGAAAAAAGTGGAGGGGAGGGGAGGGGAGGTAAAAAATTTGTTTTTATCTATTCCCTTGCTCTCTCTCTCCTCACCCCCAAAAGTGGGGTTTTTTGGAGGGGAGAAAAAGTGAGTGTCTACTCTTGACTTATTTGCCCATATCATATTTCACTAATACCAAAATTACCCCATCAATTAACACCCCTTATCCCATCCTTCCAAACGCTACTGCTTCACTTTTATCTTCACTCATCTGTTTGTCGTCACTGTTCATCTCTTCAAGTGTTATTCACACACACACGTAGACACAAACACAGATCCAGATTTTCTCCCTTCCTGTGCTGCTGAGAAAATTAATTAAAACCACATCTTTTTTTCCTTCTTCTTCATCTCCCTCCATGTGTGCTATGTTTTTAAAAACGATCTAAGTGGAGAGTGGAGTTAGGGATGTTCATGGTGCTGAACTGAACCCACAACTACAAGTAGCAGCCGAATCAGTTCTATCATTTTCACACTGTAGACTTTCCCATTCATCTCTCACATTCAATTCAATGTCTTCATCTGATGAAACCGTGGAGTCTCCTTCATTAATATATATATATATATATTATATATATATATATATATATATATATATATATATATATATATATATTTATTAGATTGATTCAATCTAATTAATAAAAAAGATTATATGATTCAATCTAATTAATACTCCCTCTGGTCCTAAATATAAATATAAGACCTAATTGACTTTTTCTGGAAAATTCTAAAAAAGCAAAATAAGTTCATTATAAATTGATTTACCTAATTTTTTCCCCTTAAACTATTTTATTTTACCTATAAACTAATGGATAATCTAAAAATATATTAAATATGTCATCATTTAATAACATATTTCGCAACCTTAATCTCTAAAAAAAAGTCAATTAGGTCCGGACTGGAGGTAGTATACACACACACATATAATAAGATTATAAAAGTGAGGGGTATAATTGTCAACTAATAAATTACCCCCTCACCTCCCCTTCTAAAACTAAACAAGAAATTGACATCCCCTCCCCTCCCTTTAGGGCCTGTTTGGTTTGAGGGAAGGGAAGGGAAGGGAGGGGAGGAAGGGAATGGAAGGGAGAGGAAGGGTTTAATGTTACTTTGTTTGGTCTGATAAGAAAGAAGGAATGGAATGGAAGGGGAGGGGAGAATTTTATGATTATTTGTTTGGTTAAGGAGGGAAGGGGAGGGTGATAATGATTAATTTACCATTTTATCCTTATATGTTAATTTATAATGGTCTCTCATATATAATTGTGACCTGAATGATGCATGTAAAAATGGTATTATGAAAACTTATTTTCGTGCCTAATTAATACACACACAGAAAAAAGAAGGATTAGAAACACAATCATGAAATTTCAAATTCAACAGCACATAGAAAAAAAAGCAACAAACCCAATTTGCTTTTTTTTTTTGATAAATGACATCAATGAACCTAGGAGATGAATAGCTAAAACTAAATCTTACAGTTTATATCACAGAGCACAGAGCAGAAAAAACAAACCATAGTGTAAGTACGAAGATACGAGGAAATGTGATTCCATCTCCATAGTGAAGCAACAGATTAATCTAAAGAATGAAACATGTTTTTTATTTGTTTTTTATTGCCTGAGAAAATGGAATCTGAGCAAGAGAGAATATAATAAAAAAAATTAAGCAAGAGAAGTGAGAAGTGATGTGCGAAGTACGAGGACTTGGAGATGCAGCAACAGATTAATCAGTGATGTGTTTTTTTACTAAGGGCATCCATCGGAATATTACAAGTCTTTTGGGATAAATTAGTCATAATATTTGGCTCCCCTCCAAAACCCCCCAATTTGGAGGGAGCCAAAATGAGGGAAGGAAAGGGAAGGGGAGGGAATATTTTGGGGCCCCTCCCCTCCAATATTTTAAACCATGCAAGGGGAGGGGTTCATTTTCCTCCCCTCCCCTTCCCTTCCCTCAAACCAAACAGGCTCTAATGAACCTCCCTCCCCTCCCCTCGCTCCCTTTAATGAACCTCCCCTCCTCTCCCCTCCTTTGAACCAAACATAACCTTAAGCTTCAACCAACATCGAAAATTTTCATGTGCTTCTGAAAATGGACTGTACATATATCAGTCAGTGGATTAATTGGAACTTGCAAAACGGATGCAAATACAGAAAGAAGGCTTCATGAATGAATTGGAACGTAATTTTTGGGTGTAAATACAGAAAGAAGGCTTTGATTGAGATGAATGAGTTGGGATGTTTGAATCTGAGTTCATAGTATAAAGCATTGTCATACAGAAAATTCACTTATAAGTTAGCAGCAAGAATTGAAGGCTTCAGACGATTCACAAACCTCAACTTTCTTAAATATACAAAGTCATAAAAATGGTGAAATGAGAAAAATCACCGTGACTAGTACCAAGAAAAATAAACCAAAATCTATAGAAAATCTATGCTACTACTTATAATAATCAGGTACAAACTGGGCATATGACTAATCCATTCTCATTACAATTAGTGCATCTCATAACAACCATCCCCCTTGTTTCTTCTTCTCACCCATATCTTCCTTCAACATCACCATCACCATCTTAGAACTCCCATTACACTTATCACAAGGCAAAAACCTAACATCACCACAACCTTCACAAACTGAACCAGCTTTTTTCCTAGGCACACCTTCTAGAATCTTCCCTAACAAACCCTCCTCCACAATGCTCAACACCTCTTCAACACCACCAACATAACTTCCCTTCACAAACACCCTTGGAGGCAAAATCCCATCTTTCTCCTTCTCCTTCAATAATTCCCTTAACTCCTCCCTAAACCCTTTATCCATAGACACATCTCTCTCACAAATCTTCACTCCAAATCCTTCCATTGCAGCCCTCACAGCATTACACGCTTCAAAAGTCTTTCTAACACCCCTCAACGTCGTGGTATAGATCACAACTCTATTCTCCCCATTGGGCGGGCAAATCTTCTCGAACCGGTCCTGAACGGTTCATCTGAACCGGACAACACGATTTTTTTTGGGTTCGGGTTTTCTTTGTCAAAGTTTGAATCTTTATTGGAGAATGGCTTTGGTGGAAGAGGAAGAGGGGAGAATCTAAAACTCTCAGTGTCAAGACCGGCCATGAGCTCCCAAGAGTTAATGACCTCCGGTTCAGACCAGAGAGGCTTGGGTTCACGAAGTGGGCTTGAGAAGATTGAGCCGAAGGTGAACCGGGTTGGTGGGGTGGTGGGATATTGAGGTGGGTCGAGGTTGAGGAAGCCATAGGTGGTGGAAGTGATAGAAACAATGTGGTGGCTCAATGCAGAGGAAGCACTTAGTTGAGGGAACTCATCACTGTGGTTGACTAAATTGGAAGAGACACAACCCATGATTTGGTTTTTTGTTCTGAGGGTTTGAGACTTTGTGATTCTGTGGGGTTTTTTGGTTGGATTTGAATTTGGGGGGAAGGGATGAGAGTGAAAAAGACAGTGAAGGCGGATGAAGATGCGTGTTTAAATTTGGAATACTCTGTTTTGCTTTATTGCTATTTCTCTTCTTTTGATTTTTGTCGTGTTCTGTGTTTCAAATGCAGTGGGACCCGGGATGTAAGATTTAGTAGTAGTAGTACTACTAACTCAGTAATTCAAATAAAAGTTGGTCTGTTATTTAATTGCCCGAGGAGTAGTACTAATTCAAATAAAAGTCGGTCTAAAAGTCGGTCAGTTATTCAATTGCAATAGGGGTTGTTACATGTGACTTGGGAGTTTGGGTAGGCACAAAGTTTGAATCTTTTACTGTTTTTACATCAACCATGGAGTTCAGGCATCATGAAAATGTAAATAAAAATTTTACTCCAACTCAAAGCCCGGGGCGTAGCTTGATGGTTTGAAGAGGATCCCAAGGTGTGGATTCCGCCATTTAGCCCAAAGGTGCCAAGTTCGAACCCCCGGGAAGTCAGTCACCCCGTTTACGGGAATCCCGGCTGGCGACTCCGGATTAGTCTGCACCCGAAGCGTGTGGGACACCGGGGGGAAGCAATTCAAAAAAAAAAAAATTTACTCCAACTCCATAATAGGGAATCAATCTCAGATTCCGCTAAAAGAATCTAAAATTGTACTCCACTTCAAGGGACCAAAGAGATATTAAATATTCTAGCCAAATGACTCTTCATTGAATTTTTCATCAGATTCTTCATTGAGTTTGGTAACAATAATCCAAAAGTAAAAGTTTGAAAATGAATCAAGATTGAAGATAAAAAAGGAATTTAGATTAATTAATAGCAAAACGTACAAAACAAATTATAGATAATTTAGACATGTTTTAGCCACTACAATTTACAAGGCTGATTGTATCCATACATACATACATACATACATACATACATACATACATAAATACATATATGGCAATTTTTACAAAAATTTCCTTAATTTGGAAAAAGAATTATGACCATTTTTTCAAAGGGAAAATGACGAAAAAATGACAATTAAATTTGAATTGAACAAAATGGGCTCTCCAATTTTCACTTGGAAAAATAAGAGATAGTCCCCAATTTATCATAAATGAAGTTTGTGACTTTGTAACAAAAGAGTATTTACTAACGATTCTCAAGTAGTTATTGGCGATACATGAGTAGTTACTGAGGTTTTAAGATGATTGTGAGTACTAAAAGCATAGAGTTAACAACAATATAAGGGTAGTTAACTGTTATACTAGAGTAGTTACCGATAACCAATTGAGAATCGACAGTAACTACTCTTGTTGTCACAAAGTTATGAATTTCATTTAGGACAAATTGGAAACTATATCTTATTTGTTCAAGTTGGAATTGAAGACCTCATTTTGTCAAACTCAAATTCGAGTGTCATTTTTTTGTCATTTTCCTTTGGGATAATTGCACTTAACTCCCAAATAAGAGACTTAATTTCAAAGAGGTCCCAAGAATTATTACTACCAACTGCAATAGTCTTCACTAACAACTGCAATAGTCTTCATTAATAAGTGATAACAACTTCGTGGGACCTTTTTAAAATTTAGTCTCCTATTTGAGACCTATATGCAATTGTCCCAAACTTTATAATCCATCATTACCTAATTTTTTTCTTTCATTTTGTATTGAATTTTTTTTCTTTTGCTGTAATTTGTGTTGAAAGTTGAAACTCATATAAGTGATGCTTATTACTATTGGACGCAAATTCAGGTAAAAACTTGGGAAAATTAATTATAAGTCCCTGGTAAGGGACTTAATACTGGAAAAGTCCCAAAAACTGAAATAATTAAGGTAGAGTCCCAGTTTTGCAAAATAACTAAAGTAGAGTCCCTTAATTATTTTGGAAATGTGGGCACCACAGTTAATAATATTATATTCCCTATCTCCTCTCTCCTCTCTCCCCCTCCCCCTTCTTCCTCTTTCTCTTCTTCTTCTTCATCACAACCACCCACCTCCTCCACACCGCCCCACCACCGCCCTCCGCCGCCGCCGCCGTCCTCCGGCGATGCCCGCCGCCCTCTGCCGCCGAAAATGCATATATGATTTCCGGCATCCGCCTCCCTCCGGCACCGGAGAGGGGCGGCGGCCGGAAATCATATATGCATTTCCGGCGCGGCGCGGCGGCGAGGGCGGCGGCGGTTGGCGGCGGCTGTGGGAGGAGGTGGGTGGTTGTAATGAAGAAGAAGAGAAAGAGGAAGAAGGGGGAGGGGAGAGAGGAGAGAGGAGAGAGGGAATATAATATTATTAAATGTGGGGCCCACATTTCCAAAATAATTAAAATAGAGTCCCTTGGGACTCTACTTTAATTATTTTGCAAAACTGAGACTCTACCTTAATTATTTCAGTTTTTAATACTTTTCCACTATTAAGTCCCTTACTGGACTTATAATTAATTTTCCCTAAAAACTTCTGTCCAAAAAAATATATACAACTAAGGACCCGTTTGGTTGGACGGAAAATGGATAATGAAAATTGAAATGAAAATGAGTGTAAGGAATAAAGAAGGAAATAGAGATAAATTAGATAATGATGGAATATAAAGTTTATAGGGTCCAGAAAAGTGTAAAATTGAGAGAGAAATGTGCCCCAATATGCAAATGAACAAAAAAAAACTTTCCATTTCCTTCATCCAAATTTTTGCAACCGAACTGACAAGAAATGTAAAAGGTCCCACCGTTAATGCACATCTATTGCAAATTTCCTTATTAGATTTTTTCTTCTTTTTTTTTTATGAACAGAGTTTTTACTTCTAGTCACATCTATTCGTAATTTTCTTCTAAAATGTTTTGTAATCGATAAATATGGAAACTCATTAACTCAACTTAAAAATTATATAATATATATATATATATATATATATATATATATATATATATATATATATATATATATATATATATATATATAATATCCAATTGTCACGAAGAAGCAAAAATATCTATGTAAAATTTTTTTGTAATAAAACTACCCATAAAATTTGAAAACTTGGACAAAAATACCAATCACAATTAATTTTTTGACTTTTTCACTCATCATCCTTTGTTGCGTCATTATCACATAAGGGAAAATAAATTCACAAGTTTGTCACATGTTTTAGTGAGAGATGAATCAACAGAAGATGATGCATCAAAAGTAAAAAAATTAACTGTGATAGGCATTTTCGCCCCAGTTTTGAAATTTGATGAACAGTATCGCTCTAAAAAATTTTACATGGGTACTTTTGCACCTTCGTGATAATTAAATGGGCATTTTTACACTTTAACCCCTTTTTAATCATGTCCACACACAATGATAAATAATGATAAAATTGAATATTTATATTAAAATATAATGATGAAACTTATAAATATGACTAAAAATTGCCTTTCTTCCTTATAAATAGGGAATAAGAGTAGTTTTTAACAAAATTTGAACCTTCCCCTCAATAAGGAAAACTGAAAAAGCAACTTCTAGAATGCTTCCCAAAGTCCCATGTGGAAACACTGAAATTACATACATTTTTCCCCCTTTCATCAATAATTCAGATCTCCATTAATACAACTTTAAATAGGTTTCTTAAAATACATTGAGCGCCGGTTTGACCATGGTACTCCGTTACCGGTAACTCATTCTATGTAAACTAGACTTATTTATTTGGTCAAAAGTGTGCTCCGTTATCAGTTTCACACTAACTAAATTTTTTTTTAAGTTAATAAAAGAATTAAAATAAACTTATTTATTGTCATTATAAAATTAACTTATATTTGATGTAGAAAATATTTTCCACTAAATATAAAATCACATTCAAATTTCAATTTGTTGCTAAATATAATGATATATGGTATTGGTTAGGGTGACTTAGTAATATCATTTGATAATACCTAATTTAACTAGCATTTTTGATCTAATCAAATTAATTAAAATAATGTTATATTTAAGAACGATTGGAGTATTAAATATGGGTAAATTAAAGTTGAAATCTATTAAATTTCAAGGCAGTATCAATGGGATTTAAAGCTATCTCTAGTTGATGTTAAACATGTTGAATGTGTCTTATGAAAGAATAGGAAAAAATATACTACATCCGGTCCAAAATATAAGAACTAGTTGACTTTATTTGAAGAGATTAAGGTTGCGAAATAGGGTATTGAATCATGACATATTTGATATATTTTTATATTATCCATTAGTTTATAGGTAAAATAAACTAGTCTAAGGCGAAAAATTTAAGTAAATCAATTTATAATTAACTTATTTTATTTTTTTAGAATTTTCCAAAGAAGTCAAGTGGATCTTATTTTTAGGACCGGGAGTATATATTAGGAATCGCAAGCATCAAATCCAACCAAATAAATGAGAATCCTGCTTTAATTCATTAGCATGCATATTTTACCGAATCTGCTCTGTCAAATATGTTGTTGGAGAACCTGCCTATATAAGCTGCACAATACTAACACATGAGGCATCCCCGCAGAACTTTATCAAAATTGAAAGCTAACTGCTTTTGAGAGTTGTGAAAAATATAATCTTGGTTGCTTCAATAACAATATGATGAAGGTCGCTTGGTGCAGCTCTGGAACTTGCTTTCTACATTATTATTATGCCATTGGTGAGAAAACAAGTTCCGAGCTGCATCAAGCAACCTTCTTCTATTGTTAACACATGGCCTCTACTATAAGTCTCACATCTAGGCGTTTCAAATGAAAAGTAAGGTTTGCAAGTTTTTGAGGTTTTCCATTTCACAGAATTATTTTATTGGTTTAGGTTATCCTCTAATAAAATTGTTTCGGTAACACCCCTAAAACTGGTTAGCAATACGCAATTGATATCTTCATTGTCCAAATTAAAATTTCCAACTAATTTTAAATCTTGAGCAAATCGTGGTAATTTGAACAACCTATATTTCAATGTTCTTCGCTTTAAATGAGCATTGAGACTAAATCCACAATATATTTAATCGGTGTGAAAAATTTTATAACAATTCGGAGAGTCACTGTAGAAAATGGATCTACATGTGCTCTAAGGATTTCAACTAATAGACTTTTTGCTTCTATTTTCATTTCTTTTGAATTTGTTCTTATTGGCTTGTTCATGTATGTTTGTTTGTGACATTCTAAGTATACTCATATCAAGATTTGTAATTTGTTCCTATCATCTGAATTATACGTTTTTGCTTTAATCATATCGATTTTGGGTGATGATGTTGATTCTTCGCATACATTCCTTGGTGTGGATTATTTGGCTTACACATGACCGTATCAATCATGTTGTTTAAAGCATATAATGAATTGGATTTGGCCTAATAAAAGGGTTATTCCTTGACGACTTAATGCTATAATAATCACTATTAATAAGGTGTGCTCACATTTAATTTAAAAGCCCGATAACATATCAATATAAATGTCTCTCTTGAGTAGTCTTGATGCTCAAATGTTGGAAAGTAAAAACATAAATAAGAAATGGATTTTTATATAGTATCAGAATGGGGTCATGGAACCAAGGCCTTGTACCCAGTGGTATGAGATCTCCCCTTTAGGTGGAGGTTGCGGGTTCTATCCCGCTTGTAACCTCAAGCCATTAGTGTTTTGCCCCTTTGAATCAAAAAAAAAAAAGAGAGGTCATCGACAACTGGGGTTACAATTGGATTACACAAACTTAATCGTCTAAGTATGAAAAGTAATACGTTTGTATGTTGTGATCTGTTCTTGTGTCTTGGAATAGAAGCCCTTTGCAGTTTTATAAGGTCATCTTCATATCTAGCCGTTGCGACCAAATATAGGCGTCAAATATGCTCATTTAGTCGTTAAGACATTACAAACTTTAATGGTTATCCTTACTAGTCGTTGAAGTAGAGATGTTACCCTATCTTTATGATTGATAGTTATAACTCTTTAAATAAGATGAGTCATGTAGAGAGAAGAGTGGGCTTGTCTTCATTCATTGGGCTTGCTTTATTTATGACTTAAGTCAGATCTAGATTGTTTCCACTTATATGCTACCTGATGAAATCCTTGATTTTGGATCTTGAATAATACACTTGAACTATTATTTCAGAACTTTATTTTCATTAGGTTTCATGTCACTGTGTCCAGTTAAAACCACCTTAACTTATCACCGTTAAAATTAGACAACAAATTAAAGCTACGAAAATAATACTGCTTAGTTTGTTTAAAAATCCATGAAAAACATCTAGGTGCTGGTAGCTTCTTTGGTAGAACTTCTTAAATATTTAAGAGCTTTAATCCATGTAAATATTTTCATATTTTCTCTTGTAAGGCATTATTGTCCAATCAAATATAACATTTTAGCCTCCGACCCGATGAGATATATTAACGTAAGCATCACATTCATAGTATCCGCTTTTGTTTTTGAATGGCTTGCTTTATTACATATACTTCGTATTTAAAGATACTGTTATGAAAAAATTACAAAATAATTTATCAATAAGTGTTGTTCTTAGTAACAAGATTGGACTCTTTAACAACATATATATTCTTGAATTTAAATCATATGATACCAAAAATTTTTTTTAAAAAAGGATTACCATGAACTGAACGCGACATCGTTTAATTTTACCCAATCAATTAACAATTAATATTATCAAAGAAGGGGAACAAAACAAAAGATACAGCACATACAAGCCCCAATATGTGGCTCCAATTTGACTTATGTAGCTCATTTTAATTTACTCCAGTTTACATTATACAGAGATCATTAAAAAAAACTGAGACACGCGGTGTGAATTTAGCCATTTACATTATGTACATGTGGCTAATACTTCATTAGTTAAAATTAAAGTTAAATACCAAATTCGACTCAGAAATATACCTAAATATTCAACTAACCCTTAGAACTTTATTCTTCAACAAATTAATATCAATCGTGAGCAATGAATGAGAGCGCTTTGCTAGGGCTTTTTGCACAACGCTCTTCCTCACCATTTGGGTAAGACCTTTTCTCTCAAATCGGGAGAGTTTCCTCCACCACAACCGGGAGATACTGATTTCCGCTCAGTATGTTTGCCTTGATTTCTTCTCTTATCTCCTCTGATTTCCGTTTAAGTGGAAGAAAAAATTGGGGGTTTAGGGTTTATGGAAGCAACACACTTGCCTTCATCTTAAGTGGGTTTTCTTCTCAAAAAACAACATGGTGACGGTTCTCAAATTAACTATACTTATTGGTGCTACTCTAAATATAATAAAATAGTCTCATATATATTTTCAACTTGAGCTAATGTCTCGTGTTAATATAGTATATAAGTCCCTTAGGGGAGAGAATGGGAGAATATGATTGAGGTGTTTATTATAAAAGAGTTAAGGGTCAAATTTAACACTCAACTATTGTCAAAAGTTCACCCAATATAAAAGTGAATTTCCGGTCTCAAATGTAGCAAAGATCAAGTACAAAGTGGGTCAAAATGTAGCAATGTCGTCGTCAATTTTGACGGGGATTACCGTTAAGTTTGACCCGATTAAGCCTCGTCATCTGGCATGTCAACTGCCACGTCAACCAATTACGCCATGTCACCTACCACGTCACCACCACATCATTGCCACATATATGAAAAGATTTAAAATTCAAATCTAGCACTCAAGTATCAGTAAAGTTCACCCAACATAAAAAAACAATTTTGGTCCCAAATCTAGCACCATCAGTTCCAAATGGTTCAAATGTAACAACTACATCAATTTTTATGAGTTTTAATTTTTACCTGATTAGGTCATGACACTTGCCACATCGCCCTATCAAGACATGTTACTTTCCACACCATCACCATCTTCACTACATCATCACCATATATCAGAAAATAAATCTCTGAAACCCATATCGCCTTGTTACATGCCGGAACGTTAATATTTTAGCGTTTTATTACGTTCTAGCGCTTAATGTTTAAAAAATTATTTATTACGTTGTCGCGTATGCTCTATAAATGCGGAATGTGATATTTTAGTCTATATATATTAACGTTCCGGCATATAAATAAGCGCCAGAACGCAATAAATTATTTTTAAAAGTGTCATGTCACTTGCTACATTAGATCAAAATTAATGGTCAAATCAAGAAAAATTCACGAAGTTGCTACATTTATAATAGGGTAGGGTGATGGGGGTTTCAGGGATTTATTTTCAGATATGTGGTGAATGGTGATGATGTAAATGATGTAATGAATATGGTGATGATTTGACAAGTAACATGACCTAATAGGTTGATATGGCAAGTGTCATGACCTAATTAGGTCAAAATTAACACTCATACTCATAAAAATTGACGTAATTGCTACATTTAAACATTTTTGCAACTGATAGATGATAGATTTGGGACCCAAAATTAATATTTTATTTTAAGTGAACTTTACTAATACTTGAGTGCTAGATTTGAACCTTAAATCTTTTCATATTGTGGTGATGATGTGGTGGTGACGTGGCATGTGGCCTAACTGGGTGATGTGACGGTGACATGACAGATAACACGGCTTAATCGAGTCAAACTTAACGGTCAAACACATTAGAATTGACGGCATTGGTACATTTGACCCACTTGTACTTCATCTTTGATCCTTAATTTGAGATCGGAAATTCACTTTTATTTTGGGTGAAATTTCGCCAATAGTTGAGTGCTAGATTTGATCCTTAATCCTTTATAAAAAAACATAACACTAACTAATACAATATCATTAATAATGTAATCAAATATATAAGTCTCATATTTTCCTCTTGAGCTAATATCTCGTGTTAATATAGTATACACTATACATGCAATAAAAAAGATACAATTGATCATTTATGTTAAAATTTTATTATTTGAAATGTATATATGTGAAAAAAATGAGTAGTTTTTAACAAGACATGAACCTTAGCCTTAGCCTCAACAAGAATACGCAACTTCTAGAAGGCTTCCCATAATCGATTGCATGTAGAACACGGAAAATATATATCTTTTTATCACCAGTTTCAGTAATGATTCAGATATCAAATAATATTCGTTAATAAAAACACTAATTTTTTCCTTAAAAAATACAGTTGGCATTGCCTAGTGCTTATGGTAAAAATATAGATTTTTTCCTTTCCAAATGTGTAGAAATATATATATAGAAAGATTATAATGATATACACACACAAATATCATTATGATCTTTCTATAAATCATAGTGACATCTAAAGAAATGCATTAAATTAAAACATTGTGGGTAGGCATGATTGGTAATTCTTCTCATCACTTAGGCAAGTGGTTGGGCTGGAATTCAACCCTCAACCCTTGTGAATGTAGCAAATTCACATGTCAGTTCTCGACCCCTTATATGAGACTTCAGAACAGTGAAGTATTAGTCTTCCTTGACATACGGGCTGAGATACCCTTATGGAACCAAAAAGAAAAAAAGAAATACACTAAATTAATAATTTTTTAAACTTATCTTTAGTTAAATGTCTCACTCACTCCTTTTTTAGAAAAAAAATTAGATAAGTTGGGTCTTAGAGGCTCACCAAGGCTGACAAACATCTAAACTCAAAAAGCTTTTATAGAAATACTTAGTTACTCACTAAAAATGTCCTCATATCGGTAGGATTCAATTAAACCTACCACCACATAATTATGAGACAAACCTTTTTACTAATTGAAGTAACCTTTGTTGGCATTTCTCACTAACTCTCTTTCACACACACAATGTAAAAGTTATTCAACTCTCTCACACATCTCTATTTTACTTAAATTGAATTGAGCAAAAATTAAATTTCTTTGAGATCAATACGGTGAAGATAAATTTAGATACCAAATAATATCCGTTAAAAAAACACTAAAATTTGTTTCTTAAAATAATACAGCACTGGCATTGCCTAATGCCTTTGGTAAAATGTAGACTTTTTCATGCCAGGCCAATTGTGTGTGTGTATAGAAAGATTATAATGATACACACAGACATATCATTATGATAAGACTGACAAACATCTAAACTCAAAGAGTGTTTTTAGAGATATACGTATAGGTCACCCACTAAAAATATATTTATATCGGCAGGAATATTCAAACCTACCACCACTACGTAATTATGAGACAAACCTTTTTACTGATTGAAGTAACCTTTGTTGGCATTTCTCACTAACTCTCTCTCACACACACAATGTAAAAGTTATTCAATTCATCTCTCTCTCACACATCATTATTATTTTACTTAAATTGAATTATTGAGCATGATGTATAAACACTCGTTAATAATAAACTCATAAGTGACTTATATTTGGGTGAAACTTTTCATTTACAATTGACTTACTTCCTCCAATTAATTCATAATATAAATCCAACTTGACTTTTTTTAAAATATTAAAGAAGCTTAGCTTAGTGATCCATTGATTCATTGTGCCTTTTGTGTATTACTCTTAGATTATATTTTAATGAATTTAATTAGTCTAGAGAAAAAATCTAAACAAATAATTTTATAAGTAAGTTATTTAACCTTGTTAGATTTTCTTGAAAAGTCATCTGCATCATATATTTAGGAATGGAGAAAGTATAATAAGGACTAGAGTGATAAATTAGATTTTTTGTTGGCCACTATCAATATTAGAAATTGAAAACATGAGAATCCAGCAAAATCAATGAGAATCCAACTTTAATTTAAGCAGATTTCACCAAATAAAACGGAACCTTCTTGGTCAAATATGTTTTTGGAGAACGTAGCCTTGAGCGGCCTATATAAACCGAACAACATAACGCCATGAGGCATCCCCACCGAACTTTGGTTATCAAAATTGAGAGGCAAGCGTTTGTGAGAGTTGTGAAGAATATGATAGTGGATCCTTCAATGATGATAGAGGTAGCTTGTTGCAGTTCGGGAATATGCTTTTAGCATTACCATAGCTTGGTGAGAAGCACCCTCCCGAACTGCTTCAAGCAACCTTTGTCCATTGATAGCAAATGTCCTTCTATTAGAAGTCTCACATCTGGAAGTCATACAAGAAAAGTGAGGTTTGTTAACTTTAATTTCATGGGCTTTTCCACCCAATAGATCATTCTCTTGGGATTAGGTTCTCATCCTATGAACTTGGGTTCTCATCCTATGACCTTGTATCGCCACTACCGAATATAACTTGAATAGCCCAAATTTTGATTTTCATCGCCTTAAACAAGCATGGAACCTAAACTTAGAACATATATGGAATTATATTTTAAAACAAGAATTAAAAAGAATATGAAAAGTCTCACTCTAGAAAATGGATTTAAAGTTTAAACTAAACTTCTGGCATAGGTTCTTATTCTTTACGGATTTGTTTATTTTGGCACCAATCTTAAAGATAAGCAAGGTGGTGTCAATCCACTCTGAACCGTCTAGATCTAATATAGACGTTCTAAATTTGATACTCAAAGTTTACAATTTTTTAAATCAAAGCTATAATTTTTGATGAAATAATAGTTAAAACATTATTTTTAATTTTTATTTTGTATCGATTAAAATAATTTTATTGTAAAAATCATATACTTTAAAATATTAGATCTAGTAGACCATATATTTTATATTCGGTTTCTAGGTATCATGCATCGATGGCACGGAAATTGAATCTATTACTTTCTTGGCACTCTAGATTTGTGATTTCTTTCTGGATGGATTCAGCTTCAGTGCTTATCCTAAAGATGATTCAGTTTACGAAATAAACCAACAATAACCAATATCCCTTTGTCTACCAGGCAGGCCAGTTGAATCATATGTTTTCGCTTTATCATACTCCCTCCGGTCTTAAATATAGAACCTAATTGACTTTTTTGGAAAATCCTAAAAATGCAAAATAAGTTAACTATAAATTGATGATTTACCTAATTTTCCCTTAGACTAGTATATTTTAACTATAAACTAATGAATAATCTAAAAATATATCAAATATGTCATAATTTAATAACCTATTTCTCAACTTTAATCTCTCCAACAAAAATGTCATCTAGGTCTTATATTCTCTACCAGAGGTAGTATTAACTATCAGATGATGTTGTTGGATTATTCGCATTCATTTTGGTTTGAAAAGAAGACGATTGACAAGATTTGGATAAGTAGATGAGTTATTCCTCGCTATGTGATGTTTTGTTTGAATCACCACTAGTGCATTTGTTGTTGTTAGTTCATCCTGACTAACAACACCTCAAACAGAGAAACATATAATCCAACAAAAGAAAATGTTTAACCTTCAAACAGAGAAATATACAATTCTCTATTTTAAACAAAAGAAAATGAGTAATTTTTGTTATTTCTCCTACAATATCTTAAGGCGTGTCATCTTTCAAGCACATCAACATCTCATGTCCAATTAGGGGTTGAATATTTAACCTTAATTAAGATTGAATGAGTCGTTTACCACTCAACTAAATGATCCTGGTTAAAATGAGTAGTTTTTTACAAAACATGAATCTTGCCCTAAAAAAGAATAAGCAACGTGCCAACTTGTATAAGGCTTCTCAGAGCGAGAGTTTTATCACACAGAACTTAATGCCTTTTTACCCTTTCATTAATGATTCAGATCCCAATTAATGAAATGCTAAATATGTTTCTTAAAATACACATTCAAAGCTGTATAAAAAAATACACATTCAAAACTAGCATTGTCAAAAGTGTACAAAACATCGCTATTATCTTTCTATAAATCATCAGTGATATATAAAGAAATGCAATACATTAATAATTTTTAAAACATACCTTTACTTAATTGGTCATGTTTTTCAACACCGTCAGTTTTATTGAAGTCTAACCTATTCATTAGTGCCATATATAAAGAAAAGGGTTAATTTTTTCCAACATCATCCATATCACACTAACACCGTCAATTTTATTGAAGTCTAACCTATTCTGATCGTGGGATGTATAATTGTATATAATTGGTCATTTGAGGGAGGGAGGAAGGGAGAAGGTGATGGTCATGCTGTTTTCTTATGTTGAAAGTTGAGGAAGAAGATGAAGACAGAGGTAATAAGGAGGTTGTTGAGGATAGAAATTTGGTGATTTTTTTTTTGATAGACAATTTGGTGAATTTCTGGACACAGCAAAATCGGCATTTGAGGAAGAAGATGAATGATATTGCAGTCAAAATTTGTGCATGTGGTAGGGGTCAACAGTCCCCTGTGGGCGTAGCAACAAACCTGAAGGTGTTAATGTGATATAAAAGACGTTGCCCAAAATGAACCTTTTTATTTGTTATAACATTTATTTTTCATGAGCTAAATTGATATTTCAATAATTTTTTATTGGTCAGAATGACTATTAACTCAATCCTGTATTTAGGGATTTTGAGAAAGAACAAGAAGGACAGTGATATGTATGAGGTTTTTTGTAGCCATCTGTCTATGTCTATATTAGTGTTATGCCCATTATCCCCCTGAAGTTACAAGCCTAACAAGCGTATAAGGAAGCCAGCCCAATCAGCCCAATTCACTGAAGACAGAATCAGGAACATTAATTCCTTTGACCAGTAACGTCCAGCAAACGACTAGAAACAATAGCATTGATGAAGATCAAAACTGAAAAAGCTTTTTGTTGATGCACAAATCATATGATAGCAATAGAATATAATGAATCTTTATTAAGTGCCAATGAATAGCCAAATACAATAGTTCAGTCGCCTAACCTTAGTCAACTATAACGAATGAACCAGAGAGATTACAATATTCAGTAAATATTCGATGCCCCTTATACATGACATTAGGTGCTATATATAGTCTTCAGGAGTATGTTTCAGTTGGTGTAGTTACTCTCCATATTGACAGCCTTTTCCGTTTTGATCTTCATTAATGTGGCAGTTACTAGTCGTTTGTAGGACGTTACTAGTCAAAGGAGTTAATGCCCAGATCTCGTCTCAAGTGTATTGGGCCGACTTGGGCTGGCTTTCATGTGGCTTGTTGGGCTTGTGTCTTCAGATGGATGATGGGCATAACACTTTTAATATGGGGAATAATGACACCAATGTTGGGAAGATGGGCCTGAAGACTATTTGTAGGACCTAATATCATGTAAATAAAATCATCGAATACTTACTGAATATTGTACTCATTCTTGTTCATTCGCGATAGTCGACTAAATCTAGGCGACTAAATCTCTGTATCACCATTGTGGTCAATCCACTTTTTCATTCTTAATAAAGATTTAATATCTTTGTTTGCTATCTTATAATTTGTGCATCAACAATTAGAAGTTGAAAATATCAAAATCCAACCAAATAAATGAGAATCCACCTTTAATTGAGTAGCAGATTTCACTAGACCTGCTTGGGTATGCTTTTGGAGCGCCTTGCCTCCTATATAAGCTGCACAAGATTAGGCCATGAAGGCATGCCCACAGAACTTAGTTATCGAAATTGAAATGCAAGTGCTTGTGAGAGTTGTGGAGAATATGATCGAAATTCCTTCAATGATGATGGAGGTAGCTTGGTGCGGCTAGTTCGGGATTTTTTTTTATAATTTGCATTACTTTAACATAATGAGAAAACAAAATCTCGAGCTTGCATCAAGCACTCTTCGTCCATTGATAACAAATGTCTTCTGTTTTAAGTCTCACACACATGGGAAGCCTCATAAGAAAAGTAAGGTTTGTATGTTCATAGGCTTTTACACTCAATACCCCTAAACTAAACCGGTTTTTTGTGCTTATAGCTACAATGAGATCTGCACTGTCATGGGCTTAAATTTTTTTAACTTATTATAAATCTTGTACAGATCAAATATGAAAAGCCCATGTTTTGATTTTCATCGCATTAAACGAGCATCGAAACTAAATCCAGATACAGATTGAATTATAGTCTGAAAAAATTTAAAACCATATGCAGTGTATTATAGTAAAAATGACTTTCAACTAAACTTTTGGCATCAATTCTTAGTCCTTACGAATTTGATTTGTTCTTTTTGGCTTATTTGTATATGTTAAATCTGTAACTTTCTAGGCGCTCTAGATATGTAATTTGTTGCTACCAGTTAAGTTGTAAATTTTGCTTTATTAATATCGATAATATTTAGTTTGAATTCCCACTAGTGAATGTGTTCATAGTGACCAACAACACCTCAAAGAGGATAGTAGCCAGAGATCACCGTATGCCTTGTAATGATGTTGGAACTTGGAAGCATTGTTTTGTTCTTTTGCTTTGACAGGCTGATATATCATATATGCTTCAATGGAATTTGGATTTGTGTGTTTGGTTGGGTTTTTTTGGTGTCGTTCTCGTGACGAGTGTGAAGATCTTCATGTCATCCACAGTTGGAGAGCAGCAAGGCAATGTTCTTCAGCTTATGGAAAAGTGGAAAATAAGCTCTAAGTTGACTTATTTTTATATTTGGATGAACTTTGAAAAAAGTGGCTTATTTTCCCATTTGACTTATAAACATGTTTGGATGACCTTTTGTTTAAAAGGGGCTTATTTTTAAGCTAGCTTATTTTTATGTCATATAGAAAAATAAGCTTGCTTATTTTCAGAAATAAGCTACCTTGTGTAGCTTATAAATAAGCTGGCTTATTTCAAATAAGCTGGGTGAAAAATAAGCCCAACCAAACATGAAAAAAGCCACCCACTCAAAATAAGCTGGCTTATTCAAAATAAGCCAGCTTATTTTGGAAAATAAGCCCCAACCAAACACACTCTATATCTTTTTTTGTTATACAACGGAGCATGTAATTTATATTCTTACTTTATTGTACTACTTAAAAAAATGGAGACAGATACTTTTATTATTTTCATTAAAAGCATTTATAATTTTTTATAGTTGACAAATTAATATTTAACATACTTTCATATTTTTTTTATTATATGGTATTATTGTCCAACCAATATTGACATTTTGGCCTTCAACATGATGAGATTTGCTGGCATCACGCTCATGGAGTCACCATTTGTTTTTTAATGGCTTGTTACATATGCTTTGTAGTTTAAGGATTGGTACGAAAATAAAATACAAAGGATAACAAGTATATCTGGTCCTAATGAAGGAGCTTCTGGTCACTTAAACGCAAATTTGAGTTTGAAGTAATGCAAATGTAAAAGATATTATTTTTTAGAAGAGTTATCCTTATTTGAGTGTGACAATATTCAAACTTTAACCAATCCAACAATAACATTAAAAAAAATATTTCTTCTGGTCCGTAGTATAAGAGCCCAAAATATAAGATTTCAATCATAAATTCTCTCATCATTTAATGTGTTTTTCCCACTTTGCCCCCTAACTCTCGTTCATATTAATTAATACTTACACATTTCTTACTCTTAATAAGATCATAATAAATAAAGGCGAAATTGTGAAAAAAAATTTAACTTCAGTCTCCATAAACTCAACTAACTTTTTTTTTTGTGAAACTCAACTAATTTTTACATGTTTTCTAAAAATGCGTAGTATGGTGGTTGAGCTATTATATTATGGACAGGAGGAATTACATTACAAGCCCCAAATAACATGCATGAGCTTTTCATTTGCTCAACATTGCATGAATAATTTTGTTCATGATACTTATTAGTTTTAACACATGTATTTCAATAGGACGTAATAATATTAAACATGCAGTTTTGGTATTTGCCAAAATGTTCTGTAATAAGATCCTTGTCAACTAAGCTACATTCAGAATTGGTTACAGTCAAAATTGGGAAGAGAGCAAGACAAGGCACATTTTAAAAGATTTCACAAGATCCCCACATCCATCCCTCTCCCTCAGAAGGTTTATTACATAATTTTAACTTCGTCCCTACTTGTCTATAAAAAAAAACTAAAAACAACCCAAAATCAATAAATTGTACGTTTAATCTCTCTTTTTCAGATTAGTCATCTTAGATTTCACACTACTTTAAATTTGATCTCAACTACTTTCATTGAATGACCTCCTTCTTGGGGAAATATTATTAAAAAAGTACTAATTAAATCTAAAACTTTTCAAATCCGGACAAATAAAGAAAGATCCAGATCCTAATGAACTAATTGAGATCATCCCTTCCTTACTAGTTTATAATAAGTTATGTATAGTATACATTGCTTCTCCATAAAAACATAGATGTAGTCAATCACCAAAACGTTTACAATGGAATCAATAAGCCTCTTCATCCACCTATGAAAATGTTTAAAACCAGATTTAAACAACTATGCACATAATTCTTTTTTTCTTTTTCTGTTTTCAGATGGGGAGCATATGATAAGTACCACCAAGCCTTTACAAAGAGATAGAAAATTAAATTATAGAAACAGCCTTGCCCTAGGCATGAACAGCATCAAGCTTATCTGCCAACTCATCCACTTCCTCTTCATCCACCTCTTCTATAGGCTCCGCCTATTGCAAAAAATCATTTTGACAACATTAAGACCCAAGAAAAATATTTCTTATTCCTATAAATTTGAATATGAACATCACAGATCACTTACAAGCTTATGTTTGTTACTATCTCCATTCCTAAATATAAGATCACATTCAAATTTCAATTGGTTCCTAAATATAAGATCACTTTTTAATTTTCCCAAGTTTTTCCCTAATTAACCCACATTATGCTTATCTATAATAACAAACGAGAGGGAGAGTGTGGATAAAGGTATATGACTAGGATAAATTGGTAATGTCATGTATTAATAACTAACTTAACTAACATCCTTCATCTAATCAAATTAGAGAAAATTGTCTTATATTTATAAAAGGAGGGACTATTATATAGTTTGATTCAAATATACCTTAATTATTACCAAACAAACCAAAACAATAAATGGAAGGGCATCTTTCCGAAGTAAATAATGAAAGATTGAAAAGAACAGAAACTAGAGATCTTTGGGTGATTTCTCTAAGATTTTCTACATGATTTGGGATATAAATGATATTGCATGACAATTGTCAAGACCGCACTGTAATCTCACTTATTAGAACAGACAAGAACTGACAGAGCAAGACTCCCTATTAAATAGCATACCTTGCCCAAAATGTAGAACATATTTACCTAATTAGATTAGATTAAGGATGTTAGTTTAGTTAATAAGCCACGCCTTTTCTAAAGCAACTTAATCATCTTCTTACACTCTATCATTTAAACATTGTTTAGAGAACATCAAGTTTAATACTTAAAAAAATCACGAAAGTTAATTGTATGTCATACATTTATGACTAATTATGAACAAGATCAACTCCTCAGATAGGTCATACATCAACTTAACCAAGCATTTCAATTCTAAGGTATATATTAATCCATTTAATCCATCACAAGCAAAACTCGGGCAGATAATATGGTAAAAAGAGCAATGAATGTGAAAAGAGAGTTCATTACCTCTGGATCTCTACTTTGTATATCACCTACACACTTGGAGGCACTAATGCTGGCACTCTTCAAAAGGCTACGTGAACCAACTTGGTTTGGTCCATTTTGTGCAGCTTCAGTCCCATCAGGACTGTGAAGAGTAGTTGCAACAGCCTCAGTAGTTCGCCTTTCAAAGTCATTGTTTTGACCGGCTTCATCCTTCGGAGCGGGGACTCGTTCTCTAAACAAATGATATTCCATAATCAGTGCATATGACTTCAAAGGTACCATACTTCACATGGTTTTGAATCAACAAAATACCAATAATCTAAACCTGAAAACTACACAAGGCCCCAGATTTTTACAACTATGCCTTACCTAGGCAAGGAGACATGCTGTCTCTGCAAAGGAGTGCTTCGACCACCTTTGCCATGGTGCTCCTCAAGATGTGCAAACTGTCGCTTGAACCGATCAACACCACTGCAGAGTGATATAAACTAGACAGTCAACAGTAGAAAAAATGAAAACTGAAAATCAACAGCCACTCGATTTAATTCTAGTTAACTCTCTAAAATCGAGCAGATACAAACCATAAGTTAAGGAGTTAAAGCAAGACAATTAAGATAAATCATTATATTGAATGTCAATCTGGGTCGGAGCTTTTCACACTAAGCCTGCCCTTAGGAACCCTTCATGTAAAGAGGAGCTATTGTTCAGAAAATGCCATAAATGAAAGCATTAAAGAAGGTAGATGTCATAATTTAATATATTCCAAATTATCGTAGCAAACAGTGATAGACAAAACCACAAAACAAAGCCAAAAGAATTAATTTAACAGCATATAAGGAAACAATTCGTGAAGTTTAATCAAGGCCATGATTGTCATTATATCTCGAGTAAGATATTTAACAAATCAGTGTGCACTAAGAGCTAGCCAATCAGGTATATTAAACTCTATAAGGTAGATGAAGGCAGTCTCAGATTCTAAGCATTTAGAATTGTGGAAACAGATGGGTGAATAGTCTGATGATCATTCATGATGAGAAGCTACAATTATATAATACAATGATTATCAATCTCACCCTTGATGGTAGGGATATGAGAGATACAAAAAATAAAATCTGATTCTATTCTAATTCTACATAATCCTATTGATATTCTATGATTCTAACAAATCTCATAATATCCTAATTCTTATAATTCATAATTATGACTTGATTCTACTAATACAAAATAGGAAAATACTATTAATTTTATAATTCTAGGGCGAAGGCCCAAATATGATACATAACTATTGGGTAAGGAACAAAAATAGTACATAACTATTCCGAGGTACAAAAGTGATACCAAACTTTTACCAAGTGATCAAAAATGATATTTTCACTAATATGACAATAATATTAGACATGAAATGTCCAAAATGCCCTTATAATTAAATAAACTTTTACCGGGCGGTGATTAATTTATGAGGGCATTTTGGACATTTCATGTCTAATATTATTGTCAAATTAGTGAAAATATAATTTTTGATCACGTGGTAAAAGTTTGGTATCAGTTTTGTACCTCGGAATAGTTATGTACTATTTTTGTTCCTTACCCAATGATTATGTATCACTTTTGGGCTTTTGCCCATAATTCTAACAAGAATACTGCTTTACCTTGGATACATGAAGCTGGTCTGCTCTCCACCGCACAGATATTCCTGGAGCATTTGAGGATGGTACTCTAGAATCTGTTCATTTCAATGTAGCAACGATTACAACTAAAGCAGAAAGGGAGAGACTATTGAAGCAACATTCATTTACTGTATGACCATACCTCTCGATAGATCAACTCTCTAACATCATCTTTAGTCAGTTTTCTTCTCTCAAACTCAAACTCAAGTTTTGAAATCGGTTGAGGACAAGCTGGTTCACGCTGTGCATTTGCCAAACCACGAAAGTAAGGATCGCTCAATGCCTGCAATCACAAGCATAAAGAAAAATCTATAAATTAAGGAACGTGAGAAATTATCTTCACACACCAATCTTAAAGCATTTTCACTCAACAAAATATACACTTTGATAATTACTAGATGCCCTATTTTTAGGTAACTGAAGATCAACCTCTTCAGCTGAAGGACGATCTTTAGGATCAAATGCAAGCAGGCGCTCCAATAGACGAAGGGCCAATGGATCTGCATGAGGGAATTTTTGAGAAAATGGAACTGGTTGCTTTTTCCGCATGTTACTAAGGTACCTTCTAGCCTTCTCATTTCGAATCTGTAAGTTAAAGAAATATTCACATTAAGGCAGCAGAAATGTAAAAATTAGATACCCAACAGAGACTAGTCAGAGGTTATAGCAGGATAGAATTTAAGAACATCAAGAATATAGTTGACATTACTACTATTGCAACATTACACATGTTTCTTAACTGTTGTTAGAAGGATGAACTAACCCTCGAAACAGTTTCAGCAGGAGGAGTACCAAGTAAATCAGTCATGAGATCCAACTGGTGCACCACATTTCTACCAGGAAACAATGGCTTCCGAGAAAGCAGTTCCGCAAATATGCACCCAATGCTCCAAATATCAATTCCAGGGGTGTACTGCAAAAGACAAATTAAAAATAAGGCACATTTTGTAACAGTTTCAAGCTCATGATATACCATCAAAATTCTGTATGTGTGTGCAGATAGATAGATAGATAGAGATGAGATTAACTGATCTCTTGATCAGTAGAAACATTCTCATGCTGTTTGGTTATCTTTCTAAAGACAATCAACAAAGCAAATCATTGGTTGCTACCAAAGAAAATTATACCTCCAATAACATGAGCAAAAACAATAAATAACATGAGCAAAAACAATAAACTTTGTGTGCATTGACTGCAGCAAACCTACTCATTATATGTATCATGCAATAGCTAAATATAGAGAAGCACCCAAAAAAGTGGTTTGATGATTAGGTATGCTTCACTAACAATACTACGCTCCAGCAATTTTCAGCTAAAGATAGACAAAACAAACTGCAGAGGATATTGAGATATCTAAGATAACAAGCTTACTTTTGAGAAGAAAGAACCGCATAATTCTGGCGCACGATACCACCGAGTTGCAACATAGTCCTTTACAATAGAGTATGTAAATAAATCATCCAAAAGGTTTACAACGATAATATTAGGAACAAAAATAAGAGAATCTATTGAAACTTCCTACTGAAAGTCCTGGAGAAACGAATAACGATTAATATTAATATATTGTCATGGCATGCTCATCAGACTACTTACAGTCCAGAATATAGCAGTTGGTGCATCATCAAAGGAAACTCGAGCAAGCCCAAAATCACATATTTTAAGTTTGCAATCAGCATTAGCGAGAATATTTTTGGGCTTTAAATCACGATGGAACACATTTGCTGCAAGGAAAATATTTAATACATTATTTCTGCAGCACTATTTACAGAAGCCAATGGTCTAGTCAGAAGGATACCAGAATGTATATATTTCAGGCCCCGAAGTAGTTGGTACAAGAAAAATTGATGGTGCTCATGTCTAAGATCATCATTAACCTTGATTACTTGATGAAGGTCAGATTCCATCAACTCAAACACAACATAGATATCCTTGAACTCTCGCCGTGAAGGAGGAAGCATTATATGCTTGATTTGTACTACATCAGAATGCCGGAGCAACCTAAGGAGTTTAATCTCTCTTAGGATTCGTGTGGCATCTGATACATGCTCAAAAACATCATTAATTTTCTTAATTGCAACCTTTTCCCCTGTATGAGTATCAACTGCAGAACCTACAACACCATAACTTCCTTTTCCAATAACTTCTTGGACCTGATATCGACTAGCCTCTCCATACTCAGTGAAGAACTCGGCTTCCGTGCCCTGTTAAAAGTCATTTACAAACATAAGACACTTTTGAACTGTAAAGGTAGTAAGAAGTGCTCAAATATTACAAGTTTATAACAATTTGAAACTTTCCTTTGGCTACAGTCGCTCCTATGGTGTAACATGTAAAATACTTCCAATAAGAGCAATTAGCAGCATGAAAATAAGATACCTTGTTAGAGAAAACCTAGCACATTCACTACAGTTTCATAAGAGATGTCATTCATGATTAGTAGGCACGCCAGAAGGTAAGTCATAGGCTAATAACACAACATTATTGCCAGTAGAGTGAATCAGAGTCGGGCTAATCCCATGCCAATGGCCTCGTTCCATGTAAATAGCTACAAAGGATTAACTCTTCCAAATTTTTTTAGTTAACACCACCCAGTAATCCAGCGCCTATTGACGACCAACTAATCCAGACTCGAGGGATAAGAGTGATGCCCAATTAGGCAGGGTTGCCCCCTCTTCAAATGAGAGCTTTCGTGGGATTCACATGGCTTCCTCTTTCAAACTACTTCTATTGGCCAAGTAAGAGTATGTTCCGTGAAATTAAAGAACACGTTTTCTTGGAAAAGTAAGAAGCACACATGGCTTCCTATCCAGTCATCAACCGTGTTATTGCATAATACAATTCCCCAAAAAAAGCACCAAAATCAAAAACAACAATTATAACAGCCGTCAGGAAGGAATTATTCCCATAATTAAAGCTTACTCCACTAGCAATGATTTAATTACCCTTTCTTAAAGTCCCAAACAAAACCAAGAGTGTATTTCACAAGACACCACACAAACGTCCAATCAAATCATCATACCCTCCATTAAAAACGCACAGTAAACCCAATACCAACAAGCACTATCCAATCAATCGCTAGTTGGTTGAGCTGGTAGGTGGGTTACACCCGTAAGATGAGAACGCGTGTTCGAATCCCGGGAAGAACTCTCATTGGGATGGGAGATGAGACAACCTTACCTTACCTACGTGGGCAACACTCCTACCCCTCAAGTCCAAATTAAACCAGGCGGTGATTAACCAAAAAATAATACAAACAAGCACTAACCAATCAAATCGTGAACAACAAGACAACTCAGGAACCAAACCATTGCAAAACAAAACAAAAAAAAACCAACAACCAAAATCAGATCTTCCAACAGAAAAAAACAAAAGACCTTTGAGGAAGGATCCATGGAGGCGACGTTGAAGTAGGCACGTGTGGGGACCCTGATATGTTTCAAGCCAGAGATGTCAAAATCATCATCGTGTTCGTCGTGTTCCTCTGCGTCGTCGTGGTTGGGAAGAGAGGCTAGCTGGGCGCGTAGGTTTCTGACGGACACGTGGCTGCCATTGTGGGAAGAAGAAGCAGAGGAAGAATCGTCATTGTGGATTATTGAAGAAGAAGGTCGACGATGAAAAAGGCGACGAAGTCCGTCCACTAGTGTCGTTCCACCACCCATATATGTATGTGTATATATGTATATATTGTTTTCCTCTTTAATCGGATTTTGACTAAGCTATTCTATAGTACAATCTATCATTTCTTTCTCTTTGTGTTATAGATGGTTATTTGACAGCGTCGCGAGGAGTGCGGAAGAAAAATGTGAGGCGGAATGAAAGGAGTGATAATAATATGAAGGAGAGAGGAGAGAGAGGAGAGAGTGTGACAGAGATAGGAACTTAACTATCTTAGCTGCTCTTCCTCGTTATGTGCAACAAAAGTACTCCCTCCGGTCCCTAATGTAAGAGCCCAAAATTTGAATGGTTTTGGTCCCTAATGTAAGAGCTCACTTCATATTCTCTCCTCATTTAATGCATTTTTTCCTACTTTACCTCTAACTCTCTTTCATATTTATTAATGCTTATGTATTTCTCTCTCTTAAAAGTACCATAATAAATATGGGCAATTTTGGAAAATAAGCATTAACTTCAGACACCCAACTAACATTCGCATGTTTTCTTAAGAAGCGTTTTTTTGACGGCTAGCTCTTACATTAGGGACCGGAGGGAGTATATAATTCAGTTTAAAAGAAAAGAAAGTATATGAAGGTCCTTTATTGAGGGTACAATTGTATCCAAAGATGTCCCATAACTATAGCACAATGATTAATGATAGATCTAAGAGTTCAATCTCTGGCACTTGGCACCTTTAGTTGGAGACTCAGTGTAGATTTGGGTTAGTCTGAGCCAATTGAACTCGTTGTCGTTACTTATGACGGACCATCGATGGTGAATTAAAAGCTCAAAAAATATGTCTTAAATATGAGGTTTCTTTAACTTTTTAAAAAGTTGAAAAGGAAAACTAGATCGCTAAATTATGGTGAACTCTTTCTAGTTCTTTTTAATACTCGCCAATAATAGACAAATAAAAGAATGTGGGAGTGGAAGAAAGGTAGATGATTTGGGTATGGTTTGCGGTTTTTTTGTAAAGATTATTTGTTTGGCTCGTCGAATGACACAAATTTGATACTCGTCTCTAAAGTGGATCATCTTGAAACTGTTTTTCAATATAGTCCTACTAGTCTTTGCAATTTTGCATACAAGATTATTGCAAAAACTTTGGCTAATAGACTAATAAGATGGTTTTGTAGAGATGTATCTCAGAAAATCAGCTTCCATTTGTTCCCAATTGATTTATCCAAGATAACAGTATTTTGGTTCATGAAGCCTTCCATTAATGAAAACGGCCCCAAATTTTAGGTGGCATTGAAGATTGATATAAATAAAGCTTATTCAAGTACGGAAATCAATTTTGGAGAGGACTCGAGAGCATTTCTATTCATCGTCTTCTGCAACTCTGGGATTCTTAGTGAGAAAGTGGTGCAAGGAGGAACAATTTTGTGGGCTCTTATTTCCACATGTCATTATGATTTTGGGAATTGAATTCTTATTTGTTTGTTGGGATGATTTTGATTCAACTTATGTGTGGCTATATTCTCTCTACAACTTAGAGCACAATGTTTGTGATTTAGAGATTTAATTTTCCTCACTTTTTATTTATGCTTAATTTTAATTGAGTTTATTTGATCTTGTTTATACAGGTTAATGTTTAGTGATTGGTAATCATTAGACATGTTTAGGAAATTTAGAATAGAACTTGATAGAGAAAATTTTAAATAGACCATCAGTAATGCAACTAGAATAGACATATACCTAGATAATCCACATAGTCAAATTAGAGTGTTAGTTGTACATAGTAAACAGAAATATGATATGGATGAGATGACTTGAAGTCCACATGGACATGCCACATCTGCATTCACTGGTCAAACAATATAAACAAATGGTCAAACCCGTTATCACTATATATATTCACCACTTTGCAATAAATTGATACAACATTTGCACCAATTTGCAATAAATCGATATTGCATTTGCCCCTCAAAATTTTAAATATGTTCGACATTTTTGCTAATTGTTGTTACTAGATTTGCACCTTAACCCATAAATTTATATATGGATTTCATAGAAATTTCTTTATTAATGCTAATAAAGTATGATTGTTCACATATTTAAATCAATTATTTATATTTAAAATATATTCAAATTAAATTTTTGTTATTTTTTGTAATTTCATTTAATTATTTACTAAAAACATATATTTTAATAATAATATTAAAGTCTAATGAATTTATGATTCAACTTTACAAATCTAATTTTATAACATTTTCACCAATTTATTTATATATATGAGTTTGACTACCTTACTCTTAAATATTTTGAGGTGCAATCTTCGCCCCGAAATATTTTCTTTGGCGCAATCAATTATATTGTCTCTCGTCGTTCGGCAAAAAAAAGAGACAACGAATTGTGAAAAAAGATGCATGATAAGTAGACATTTTACATCATGTTAGCACGCAAGATTGGAATCGCTTCATCTATATTGGGTGTTGGTTGTACTAAAAATGCTTTACGGTGCTTATTGTGTAAAAAATAGTAGTTTAAAATGCTAATTGCATCTTAAAATAACTTCAAGTGTCATAAATTAGCTCAGACTTTTACTGATCAAAATATTCTTGAAAATTTTGTTTTGTCAAAATAACGGATCACGCGCCGAAAACACACATAGAAGATTTTTCGAAAAAAATTATCGCAAGTTATATGTTGGTTTATACTCACTCCGGTCCTAAATATAAGACCTAATTGACTTTTTTGAAAAATCCTAAACAACAGCAAAATAAGTTAATTATAAATTGATTTACCTAATTTTCTCCTTTAAACTAGTTTATTTTACTTATAAACTAATGGATAATCTAAAAATATATCAAATATGTCATGATTTAATAGACTATTTTGTAACCTTAACTTCTCCAAAAAAAAGTTATCTAGGTCCTATATTTAGGACCGATGTAGTATGATAGAGTTGATTTTATATGGACATATTCAATGTTGGAATGATTATTTTAGTATAGGGAGGAATTATAAATTAAAGCAGCCAGACAGCTAAGCGTGAGCCTGTTAAAATAAGTTATCCAGACATACAGCCCAAATAAGTTATCCAACGTTCCCTTCCCTGACACACAATAATTGAACCCCATTTATTGCTGAATTTCGTATTTTTTTCATGTAATTTTTATATTTATTTATCATGACTTACTTATAATAGTCATTGTGAATTTGTTATCAGGATTAACTAAGAGTAGTGAGCCTTGGCAAAAAAAAAAAGTTAAGTGTAATGAGCATGGTTCAGCGATAAGAGGCTCATCTAAGGCTGCCAGTAGAAAGGCTACGTATGTGCCCTAAGTCATATCATAAAAATCTTTGAGCTGACTTTTTGTTCTAGCCAAATACCCGGCATGATCTCATATGACTTGGAACCAAGATTGGGTAGGACATATTTTTCAAACCACGTGTCATGTATTAATGGTCCTTGGGACTTTAGATTATAAAAAATAATAGGGTAAATGGGCAAAAATAGCCACCGTAATTGCCAAAATGGACAACTTTGACACCCTTAATTTCGAGGGTGCAAAACCGTACATGATAAACCAAAATGGGGCAAATCTAGCACTCTCAAACAGAGGTGTTATGTTTGACCGTTAGTTGACTGGTTAGGGTGATGTGGCATGGTGACATGACGAAATAATGGATTATGTGGCACATGGAAGATGATGTGGCAAAAAAATGAACAACAACATGTGAATAAAATTAAAACAATATTGCCCCAAAAACAAAACAACTATCATATGCCCCAACAAAAACAACACATAACACATAACACACTCAAACCACAAACACAACACACAAACATGCTCGAACCCAAACCCCAACCCAAACCCTAGCCACCGTTAGTGAAACTCAGCCACCACGCGAACCCAGGCGCCACGCGAAGCCAGCCACCACGCGAACCCAGCCACCACGCGAACCACGCGAACCACTCTACCATCGGACCCAGCAACCATCGAACCCACGCGAGCCATTGGAGACCACACCGTGTTTGACCAAGACAAAACACGTGCAAAGATTCGTTCTTATAGCTAGCCGACAAGAGTATTGCCAAGTAAGTATCAAATGGGACCACATCTTTGCTGTTTGTGCCATGCACAGTGTTTTTTGGTGAAACCCTAATTTTTTTTTGTAAACATGTAATGGGTACCACTAATTTCGCCCACCCACTTTAGCTTAGCCTCATTTAAGTATTGTAGAGGGCCAATTTCAGAGTTTGACTAACCTTTTGCTTACGTTTGTGGATAACCCTAACGTTTAAGTGTATAGAAGGCGACGAGTTTAGGTGTAGCTGACAATGTCTTACTGGGTATTGATAGATTTTCTTGTTGTAGCTGAAAATGGCTTACTGGGTATTGAGCCTAAAGTTTCGATATGTGATTGTTTAGTCTTAAGTGTCAAAAATACTGTGAAGTTGCATTATTTCAAGCTGACATTTATGAGTTCATTGTTGTTTCAGGTACAATGGATGGAAAGGGGAAGGGTAAGATGGTTGATGCACCAGAAGAGCCACAGGTCAGCGATGATTCATTTGACAAAATGCTCCAGGAGGCTAATGACATGTTTGCAAGGAAAAGAATGGACTCTGGTGGAAGTTCGTACATCACTAACGAGGTTCAAAGTAAGAAGCTCACAGACGTGGTGCAAGAAGATGTGACACAAGGGTTAGAATCCATTGAAGATGAAATTCGTGAAGTTGAGTGTTCAAGTGATGATGCGTCATATTCAGCAGCCACCGAAAGTTCTGACACTGATGAAAGTGTAGAAACAGAGTCCGAAGTTGCGGGTAGTGATGAACAAGAGGTTGAGGAAGGGAATATTAGTGTTGATGAGGACAACTATATTGAAACTCCAAGAGAAGTCAGAGCCTGCCGTGGGAATGAGCCTGCATTCAGAGTGGGGATGTCGTTTGGTGATCGAGCGGAGCTGAGGAAGGCGGTTGACACTTATGCAATCACTAACGGGTTCGAGATAAGGGTTGCGAGGACAAGTGACTACGCAAGACGTCGACAAGTGACTCCCGCAGCCCCTCCCCCTGCAACTCAGACCCAAACTATCATTAGACCTGGTCAAGGAGGGATGGGTGTTATGTTTGATGAAAACTCTGGGAGTTACATCTATAATGTTAGTTTATATTTGTTGTTTCAGTACTACACGTGTTTATTTGCCTATCATCCACTACGTCTTCTAATTGTTTGTTGTTTGCAGCCTGCCCAGCAATCTGAACGTGTCCTGAAGCAGGGACCTGCAGCACAAGCGGATGAGAATGACAACAGACGGAAGAAGTTCCCCATTCCAAATGAAAGGGCCAAAAGATTAGCCAAGTCTACTGCTCCTAATCACACTTATTCACAAGTTAGCAGGCGGATTCTGCTAAGGCAATCACAGAGTGCACCCACCAATCCTGTCCAGCCACCAAACCTTGGCAGAGTTGGGAGCCGAGTCATCACAACTCGTCAACTCCTTGCGCAGAGAGATGGCATGGTGTCCAAGACAAGATCCGGCACAAAGTACCATGAGGGCATTTGAAGCTCTTCCAAGTTTGGAGACCTATGTTGGTGTGTGATATTTTGTCCCAACTAAACACTATGGGAATTAAGGGCGGTTTTGGTCCCCCTTACTTATGTACAAATATTTTGTCCCAACCAAACACTATGATCAACAAGGGTGGTTTTGTTCCCCTTTCGATTATGTATGGGAATTTAGGGTGGTTTGGTCCCCCTTTGCTTATGTACAAATAGGTGGTCCCAACCAAACACTATGACCCTCAAGGGTGGTTTTGTTCCACCTTTGATTATGTATGACAATTTATATGTGCTTATCAATTATATTTTGGGCAGACCAATTCCATATTTTATCTGTGCTTATCAATTATATGGGAGGTGTTATATGTAATTAAGAGTGGTTAAATAAACACTTTAATTATTTAAAGTTTAACAACAATTCCATAATTAAGAGCCAATGCATTAAAGAGTACCAATTGTTTACAGATAATGGTGTTCACAAAGACCCAAATGGCTTACAAAGTGTGACAAGAGTTTAACACAAAGTTCTCAAAATGAGTTCACTAACATACTACTCAATGACTTAATCACAACAAAGCAAACCAACTATGGTTTGCCAAGGTACGCTACAAATACGAACACCCATGTCAGTAACAAAATTCCCACAGCAATCTTGAACTTCATCTCAAACCGAGTTGCTTTTTTTTCATTTAGCTCGTGACTCTTCCTCAGCATCCTTATTTCACCGTGAATCGCATCAACCTCTTCCAAGAAGCTTCGTCCATCATCACAGCCATAATAATCACAATCTCCATGCATCATCTCCATCTCATCAAGAAGCATCCTTATCACCTTCAGTGGCCTTTGCTCAAACTTAGCATCGTACCAATCAAAGAAATCACAATGCTCCTCCTGTAAAAGACACACAAACAACTTAAATCCTAACACCAACACCCATGCCTAGCCACCACTACACGCAAAACACACACAAACACCAAAGCAACCACACACCATATCTCAAGAACATTAATCTGACACCTAAACTAATAGCAGATCTATAATTTTCAAACATTCCTTCTCTTAGACATTTTATCAAACACCTACAATCACCTTGCCAAATCACTAATTTTCAGCCAATTCCTTTTAGTCATTTTGTCAAACACCTACAATCACCTAACCAAATCACTAACTTTCAGCCAATTCCTTTTGGACATTTTGTCAAACACCTTTAAGTGCATTCCAAAACCAAATTATATGGTTAATCCATTTCACTTCCATGACCAACAGCATGAACAACAACACTAAAACTTACTTGGTCATAGTATCGGCATCCAAAAAACCTCCTCCCAGGGTTCCAATTCGTCCAAGAAGTCCAACGTGGAGCAAGAAGCCCGCAATGGCAAAATCGCTTGGGGCCTTCATAGTCATCCTCGCGATTCTGTCTTTTTATTCTTGGACCCGGGTTCCTTTTGTAGTTGTTGGTGCTGGATGCGGAGGACATTGAGCAACTCTTCATATAACCCATGTTCTTCGGATGATTCATAGATGATGATGCCTCTTTCCCCCTCCTCATGCTCATCGCGAACCAGAATGGGGTCTGGGGTTGGTTCGTGTAGCTGGTTTTGGGTTGGGGAATCAAAGTCGACCAGAAATGGAGGTGGGGCTGGGAATTTCAGACATGAATTCGAAACTTAATGTGGTGAGGACGATGATGAGGATTGGGATTAGGGTTTTTCATTTTAGATTGGGAATTTGGGGATGATTGGTGAGGTGGCAGGGGGTTCTGACGTGTACTCACTGCAGGTGCTGAGTGTCCTGCCACGTCGTTAAATGAATGTGGGGCCCACATCAAAATAGACGTCTGTTAACAAGAACTTAACGGCGTGGCTAGATTTGCCCCATTTTGGTTTATCATGTACGGTTTTGCACCCTCGAAATTAAGGGTGCCAAAGTTGTCCATTTTGGCAATTACGGTGGCTATTTTTGCCCCTTTACCCAAAATAATAATAATAAAAGAAATTGGGAAAAAAAGAATTGATCAAATATTTTTATATGGTTTATATGAAGTATTAATTGGTATTATGTTATGAATATTTAAATTAAAAAAAAGAAATAACTTTCTTATAAAAAATTATAATAATTCTGCGATAAACCAATAGTTCTTAAGTCTATGCTTTTGTCTTGTCCTACATATGATTGGGTTTAATCATGTCCTAAAAGGTCAATATCAGCTTGAGCATAAAACACGTTAAAACTTTTGGTCATAACTCTCACATATCGATATCAAAATTTGCAATATGGATTAGTTTGAGTTATTTAATGTTCTTGAAAGACGACATGACTAAGTACTTAGGATACGCAAAAAGAAAATAATTAACATGTTATTACAACTACAAAGTGTTTTTTTTTTGTCTAAATAATTCATGATATGTAGTACCTTACAAAATAGTGTTTAATGATCATTAAACTTGTATTACCTGTAAACCCTATTAAACTTGTAAGTTAATGCATCCTGTTTTATTATTTTAAATCCATGTATACCATATAAAATTATGTTGTGTAACCCTTAAACTCATGCATCTTTCATACTACATCAAATAAAAATTTTTGAGATGAACTATAACAAGTTATATGACTCGTTCGAGACAAGTGAAAATCTTGTTTTTCTTTAAAACACAATTACACGTCTTCCTTCTATATAATATACTACTCTACTAGTTAGTAAAACAAGTGAAAAAATTAACACATATTCCCTCTATTTCTAAATATAAGATCACTTTCATAATTTGATTAGATTAAGAATGCTAGTTAAGCTAGTTATTAAAGCATGATATTACTAGTTTACCCCAACCATATAACTTCATCCTCACTCTCCTTCTCTTGCTTGTTTATTATAGATAAACATTATTAGACTTTATTTGGAAAAACTTTAAGAAAAATTAGAAAGTTGTTTATATTTAGGAACAAATTGAAATTCGAAAATGGTCTTATATTTAGGAATGGAGGGAGTATTATTTTATACAAGCAGTGCTACATCACATTTTATAATTACGTGTTCTTTCAAGTCTTCACATAGCATTTTAAATTTTTGTGATTAATTAAAATAAAAGAAGGTTTTATATAGTAAGTAATATGTTTATTTAGGAACAATGTGAGGCCCAAGAACGATGTCTCATCAGCTCATCACACGAAGGTAAGAATCCACCATTGAGTGCAATTACCCAAAAGAGAGAGGCACAACAATAGTTGTTCCCCATAATGGCTGATTAGTAACAACGACTATATGATAGCAACGACACACTAGAAGTTACGCTTCATTGCAATGAACTCGTCAAGTTCACGATATGGTGCATTTACACACCTGGCTATAAAAGAGGATACACACAGAAGGGAAGATCATCACAACTCGAGCATTCTAAACTTTCATATTCAAAAACATCATGTGCTTGAGCACTCTTTATTTCTTCGATTCTATGATTTTACCTTGAAGTAGTCAACACTCAACATATTGTACGTTTGTAACTATTACTTGTAACCTAGTCACTTTAGTAAACTTCATTTTTTTTCTATTATTAGTTTTACTATCAATTTTCTAGCATCAAACAATTTATCTATAAGATATTAATTTATTATATTGTTCAATGCGAAAAGAATCTTTATCACGCTCTCATATTCATAAAAAACATTACTACATCATCTAATTAACGGGCAATTCTATATCCAGTCTTATTAATGAAAATTATGACAACAATTTATTGGTAATTTTGGGAACTAAGTTGGCAGTAGTTAATTAAAAACAAGATCAATTTAGATATGATTTAAAATAGTCAATTGTTCAGTGATCTAATTCGCGATCTTTCAAACTTTGAGCAATAAGACAATAACTCGCTCATACTAGATCTAATTATCTAATAATCAATTGATCACATCACATGTAATTGACAGGAAACTAATACTTTTCTACAGTTGTTATTAACTTCATCAAATATATAGAAGTATGCATGAATGAACTGTATTGATTTAAATGATATTCTTTTGGTGGGGTCTAATAAATTAGTTTTATGAATATTTACTGCCAATGAAATTGAAGCCCGAAGACTTGAACTTTCAGGGTGAGTGACCCCCAATCCAATAAGGTCAAAAAAATTTAAAAAGAAAAAACAGCTACAATTCAATAGAATTTTAATTAAATATTTGAAATAAGAATTAATTAGTATTACCATATCTCTAGTTTATAAGTTTTTCAGGCTAGACACAGATGCAGCTTAGCATACTGCGTGCAGACAAATGTTTGTAGCTAATAAATAGTATAACTTGCAACATATATTTGATAGAAGAATATATGAAAAAATAATTTAAAAATTTTTATTATGTCACTTGATTTTCAATAAGATTTTTATAGTTTCACATAATTTTAGTCAAGTCAGCGTAGTTTTTTTACCTGCACTTGGAGTTACATGGATCTAAATAAAAATCAGGTAAAAGAATAGAGGCTTGCTATCTTTTCTTATTTTTTATATACACACTTTTCGTTTATAAACATACATTGCAACATATGAATTGGCTAGCGTTTATAAGTATTTGTCGGAATGTACAGTCGTCTAAGCAATAGCGATACCCATATTTTTTTAGTACTACCTCCGGTCCTAAATATAGGATCTAATTGACTTTTTTATGGAGAGATTAAGGTTGTGAAATAGGTTATTAAATTATGACATATTTGATATTTTTTTTAGATTATCCTTTAATTTAATGATATATTCAGGTTAGTAAATTAATGTACAATCTAAGCAATAGCCCCAACCACACATGCAATATCAGAAAAATATTCAGGTTCTTTTATCTTTTCCATCCACATCAACATGCAGGTCAGTTTTGTTTTGTCATTTACTTATTTGCAGGGTTGATGATCATTAAGGTACGATTATCCTTTTTATTCCTTCCTTTCTCTGTTGTATATTTTGTGCATGTGATTTTTCTAGTTTATGGGTTTATAAACGATTTGTATCTATTTTTTATATGTATTTTTCTGAGTTTCTATAATTCTAGTAGTAGGATTTAGTAGTATTATAGCAGAGAGTGTAGTTGTTGCTTGCGAGTTGTTGGAAGTGGGGCGGTCGGAAAAGTGACCGGCGATGGTGAGGTTTGAGAGGAAGAAGGAGAGAGGGAAAGGTTTTGAGTTTTAGAAGGGTATGTGGGTTTTTAGATGAGTGTTATTGTGGTGTTTGTGGGTGAGGGATTGGAGGACGATGGTTTTATTTGGCGGCGCCGTAGTGGTGATGCGGTGAAGGAGGATGATGACGGTGAGGGTGAGTTTTGGGGTTACAGCTTCCATTCCTGAATTTAGAGAGTTTTGTTTGGCATTAGTGCAAGATTATAAGAAGTCTTAGTGGAATTTTTCAAGTTCGTGGTGATCATGATGAAATAGTTAGAGAAATTCAGGGGTGGAATTATTCATCTCTCATTTTATTATTATTATTATTATTATTATTATTATTATTATTATTATTATTATTAAATGTTAATGGAGCATGATGTAAATTTTATTTTATTATTATAATTATAATTATTATTTTATTTTATTTTATTTTTTTTAAGGTTGGTTCTGAAAGTTTTTTTTATGCGAAATTGCTTTTGTTTATTTACTATTATTATTATTATTATTATTATTATTATTTTTAGGGAAAAAATCCAAAAATATATTACTTTTTTTTGTTTATTTATGTATTATTTTTTTTACCTTTTCCCAATTTATTATTATTATCGTTTTTTTAAGCGAAAAGTGCAATTTTTGACCCGTTCCCCTACTTTTTCGGAAATTACAGTTTTGGCAGTTACTTTTTTTTCCCTCGTATTATTTATATCATTTATATCTAATCTTTTCTCTTCTTCCTCTCATTTTCTCATTTCTTATATCTTATAATCTTTCTTCTCCTCAATCTATCAAAATGAATTAATTTTGATTTTCTTTTTAAACCATTTTACTAAATTTACATAGTTTTATTAAATCTTTTGTTTCTCATACATATCTTTAGGGGGGAGAAAACGGATAACGGGCTGGCCCGTAGCCATGCCCGTATCCGCCCATATAGTGTTACATGGGTACGGTTTTACCCGTATCCATGTACATACCCGTTTTGTCCGTTTAAAACGGTCATGAACGGGTACCGGTATAACGGGTGGATACCCGTTATACCCGTTGAAAAATCACTACACCATACACACTTAAAAGTATTCTAAAAACAACTGAAGCAAATAACTATAGCATTTCATCACTGTATAAGTACAGTTCAAGGCATTAAAATCTGAAACAAAATATGAAGTAAGCAACTGTTCAAAGTTCATATTAAAATAAATTATTGTGAATGGAATGGCTTGAGTCTTGTGAAGTATCAAAGCTGAATATGTCACTACTCACTAGCGCAAGAACAGCTATTATAATCCTTAAAGTGGGGTAATATAAATACTTAATCCATTGTTACAAACTATCAATTCATAATTCCATATGACATCCACTGTTCGAAGATGGACAACATCCTGAATTGAAGGAGGGGAGCGGGTCCTTATTCTTCTTCACAGTACACACCTATACGGGCGGGGCACAACTTACCCGTGCGCCAACCCGTATCCGGATCCGTTTAATGATAAACGGGCGGGGCTGCCCGTTATATGAACATGACCAGAATGGGCGGGCCCAATACGGTTTTTTTAAGAAACGGGTGGGCGGGGCCCGCGGGTAGAGGCCCAAATCCTCACCCCTACATATCTTAACCTTTGTATATTGTTTGTTGAACATTGTGTTGTTCTGTTTTCATAGTATATTTATTAATTATTTTTTTTATTTTATTGTTGAATATTGTGGTTGTTCTGTTTTATTGTATATTGTTATTTATTTATTTATTTGTTTATTTATTATTTTTTTTTATGGTTTTTTTGTATTGTGTTATTATTCTATTGTATTGTGATTTTTTTTACCGCTTTATTTATTTGTTATTATTTGTGCTAGTTTAATTATTATTAATGTTTAGTGTTATTATTATATTGTATTCTGTTATTATTGTAAGTAATACTCTGCCTATAATATAGCCGGTCCTAAGCCCGGATAAAAAGAGTAGGTTGTGTTAGGCTTTGGCAGCCAACGTAAATATTTGTCTAATCCTAAAGCATGGACACACACAACCATTTTTGCAATATGTCATCGTCTAGCATTTTACAGAAGAAGGGATATATAAAGAAGCAAGTCAATGAGTGTAGGATTAGATTTAATATGTGGTATATTGGAACCTTAGGCAAAGCTTGGGAGGTAATAGGTGTGAGGAGGGATAGAAAGATAAACATTTTATATCTACAAGAGACTAAATGGGTAGGTGAAAAGGCTAAGGATATTGATGGTTATAAATTTTGGTACACTGATAAAGTGAGTAGTAGGAATAGTGTAGGTATAATTTTGGATGAAGTATGAAAGAAGAATGTGGTTGAAAGTTTATAGAAGTGATGACAGATTATTATCGATAAAAATGGTAATTGAGGAGGAAACAATTAATGTAAAACGTGAATGATGGGCAATTAAAAAAAAACAACAAGAACATAAGATGGATGTGATAGAGATGAAAATGTTGAGAGGGATGAGTGGGTATACACTATAAGATAAGATTCGTAATGTTCACATTCGTGAAAGTGTTGGGGTAGCACCAATTTCAGAGAAAATGAGAGATTATCATTTAAGGTGGTATGGATATATTCAAGAATTAGATGAGCCAGTAAGAATAGCGGAGCAGATGGTAAAGGAGCCGTATATAAGAAATAAAGGGAGATATATTTAGGACCGGAGGGAGTATATAGTAAAAGTAAATCCGACATCCTTTGATATGGATGAAAAATGTTTTCAAATTATAAAGCGTTTTAATTAATCTGTAGTGTGGATTGTTGATATATCATTGAGTGATTTAAAAAGGGGGGACGGATTTTTGTTTTAAAAATACGCTCTCATTCTTATGATAAATATAAGACTCTTTTAACTTTTTTTTGTGAAAGTTGAATGAATAAATTAGACCACTAAAATATAATAGTTGTCACATGTAATAATTATAGAATATATATGAGTTAAATTATAAGTAGAGTAAATTAATTTTGAAAAAAAAAATATAACCATAAACAATTTAAAGTAATTAATTTTGCATTATTAATTTCTCTGAAAAATAAATCAAAGTATTCTTATAATAATTAGGACAAGAGGAAATATTCATTTTGGTTCTAAATATAAATTACTTCAAAGATGAATTTGAATTTTGTTAGAATCTTAAGTTTTGTTAAAGACTAAGACATGAAAGAACATAATGAACACTTAGGAAGAATTAGATGAAAGTTAGAAATCCTAAGTTAGAACACAATCGGATGTAAAATCACAGCCGGATGACTTAGAGCAAAAACAACGTAAGTAGCGCTTGCGGATGTAGTACGCATCCCATTGCGGAAGTCAATTGAACACTAAGTCTGATCCTAGTGAATCGAGTCTAAGTGGAACAGCTACCTATAGCAAAAATGTTTCTCATTGCACTTGATTATATTAGTCTGTTAGACTAACATTTGAGTACACAACTTAGATTCACTTCTGATGGAAAATGAGCTACCGATAGTGAACACTATTTGCATTACACATACTTGGACTAACACTTGCAGAACTAAGCACTTACTTCCGGTAGCCAAAATCCATCCGATAGCAAGTACAAGAGTCAGAGACCGTACAGGTGATCAGATGTCAGAATTTCTTTTGTCAGAGCAGTATTGTCAGGATTACTTTTCAGAGCTAAAGCAAGTCAACCCTGCTAAGCATTAATGAGCATTAATGAGGACAACGGTAACAAGGGTTTAACGGCTAGATTCAAACGGACTTATTGCTGATTAAACATCTGGTGTATTAGAGGCTACTATAAAAGGAATAATTTCATCATTTATGAAGAACACATCTCTCACCAACCAAGAACAGCACACACATTTATTGAGAGAGAACTAAGAGCCTTCAAGCATAATACCCAGAGAATATTCAGAAAGCCCTTAAAGTCTAAAGAGCACTTAATACCTTGAGAGTTATTCTTATTGTTATCATCTTGTACTCTTTGTATTTAAGTCTCTACATTTATTGAGAGCATTCATTGTACTTAAGTGTTTATCACAATCTGTTCATTAAGTGAACTTAGTAGTAAATCCTTTGTGTAAAGGTTGAACCCTTGCAGGTAGTAAGGGGGAGTGAGTAAGGTTGCAAGTTAGCCCGTAAAACTTGTGGTTGTAAGTTTGCAAGTTAGCCCGTAAAACTTGTGGTTGTAAAGGTTGCAGGTGAACCCGTTGAAAACCTGAGAATTAGTGGAACTCAATCAAGGGATTGAGAACTGGACCTAGGTCAAGAGTTAGACCGAACAAGTATAATAGAATTTGTGTTAGTGTCTTTATTTTGTATTGTTTTTGTAGCACAATTCACCCCCTCTTGTGCATCCTCACTTTCATTTGGTATCAGAGCAAGTCTTCCCTACTTGATTCCAACGAATCTGGAAAGAAAAGATCCAGTGATGGATGCTGTAGAGAACGTACTTCCTGACATATCAACTCCTCCCAATAAACCCCCTGGTTTTGATGGTTACAACTATACCTTCTGGAGATTTAAAATGGAAAACTGCATCAAGGCTCATGGTTTCAGAATTTGGGACGTTATAGAAAATTGGAATTTTGTTCCTGAAGATGTTGAAGGCAAGGAAAAGACTAAGGCCCGATTCACTGAAGAAGACTACACCAAAGTAGAGATGAATGATAGGGCTATTCTAATGATTCAATGTGCCTTGAGTCAAAAAGAATACTTTAGGATAAGTCATTTTAAATCTGCAAAGGAAATGTGGGATGCTCTTCAGACTACTCATGAAGGGACCACAGGTGTCAAAGATAGAAGAGTAGAAATGCTTGTTGAGGAATTTCACAAGTTCACTATGCTTCCGGATGAGCCTATCAGAGATCTCGAGATCAGATTCACTCATCTCATAAACAACCTTGCTGCCTTAGGAAAAACCATCTCTTTGAAGGTGATTGGCTCACTAAGGTTACTATCTTGCAGGAAGTCCAAGGAGAATCAACAAAATCTGTCACTGCACTGTTTGGCTCTTTAGCTGAATATGAGCCTACTCTGTTGGCCCAAAGAAAGCCTCAAGCAACCTCAAAGGCAAAAGATCTAGCTTTAGTTGCCCCTAGCAAGGGAAGAGATGATGATGATGATGATGAGGAAGACATCGATGATGAGGAAATGGCTATGATGGTCAGAAGGTTTAAGAAGTTTTTTAAAAAGAAAGGGAGATTTCAGAAAGGAGAGTCGAGCTACAAGAAGGAAAAGGCTCATGTCTGCTTCGAGTGCAAGAAGTCTGGTCACTTCAAAGCTGAACGCCCAAGTCTTCAGAGGTTTAAAGAAAAGGACAAAAGAAGCCTTTATGTCCTCCATCTGGGTCAACAGCTCCAATGAAGAAGCCAGTGATGAGGAAGAGGTTGCTAACCTCTGTCTTGTTGCTAAGGAGGATGGTGAAGAAGAAACCCTATCAGACTTCGAATCCATCCATGGTGATGAGGTAAGCATGACTGATCTTCAAGATGCTTACAATGATATACATAGGGAGTTTCACAGAATGGCTAAAGCTTTTCTAGTCTTAAAAAGGAAAAACAAGTCACTTGAGATGACTGTGAACTCACTAAGTGATGAGCTTGCGGAAGCTAAAAAACTTCCGGAAGCGGACATCCAGGGAGATCCCCAAGTGGAACCCAACGTCCCAAGCTCAGAATGCTGCACCAATTGTAGCAAGATCTCTATTGAAAGGGATAGGCTATCCAATGCTTTACAAAAATTCACTAAAGGTTCTGAAATGCTAGATATTATCTTAATGAACCAAAGAGCTTATAGGGATAAAACTGGTTTAGGCTATAAACATAAGGAAAAGAAGTGGGTGGAACCCAAAGTGAAACCCTACTTGAAATTCTTCCATAAAGCCACTGGCTACATGTCATCACCATTTAGCTTCTGCAATTATTGCAACAGGAAGGGACACACCACGTCCACTTGTAATGCCAAGAAGCATGGTGCTAATAGCTCCTATAAATGGGTTCCTAAAGGAACGAACATGCCTAAAGCCTTTTCAAGGCAAGAGGCTAAGGAAGTACATAAGCCTAGAGTCAATCATAGACCTAGGGCACGGAAACCTGCTCCAAAAGACACTCAAACGCCTAGAGCCCAACCAAGGCCAGAGGCACAGGTCACACACGAACCTAAGGTCAACATTGGACCAAAGGTTCCAAATACTAATGAAAGATGACCCAATAAAGGTTGGGTACCTAAGTCTGTCTGATCTGTGCATGTCTGTCTCAAAGCATCCAATAACCGCAAGTGGTACATCGATAGCGGATGCTCGAGACACATGACGGGAGACAGGGACAAGTTCAACTCACTGGTGGTCAAAGATGGAGCCAAGGTCAGCTTTGGTGGGAACCAACTTGGAAAGATCACTGGCGTTGGTGAAGTTGGTCCTGTCCAAGATGTCTATCTTGTAGATGGTCTTTGTCACAACCTGCTGAGTGTGAGTCAAAGCACAGACAAAGGCAACTGGGTAATCTTTGACTCTCATGAATGCCTGATAGTTGATAAGCATGATCTCAATATAGATAAATCCATTCTGAAATGCAAACTTAAGACTAATAGAAATGGAAACATATATACCTTAGATCTATGCCAACAACTAACCGAAAAATGTATTATTACTAGTGATGAGAATAGTTGGCTGTGGCATAAACGGCTAGCACATGTAAACTTTACACAGCTTGACATGCTCATTAAAAAGGAGCTAGCCATAGGGATTTCATCATTTAAAGTAAAGCATGATTTTATTTGTGAATCTTGCCAAAGACGAAAGCAAACAAAGGGCTCGTTCAAAGCCAAGAAGAAAGTCTCCACAAGCAGGCCCTTGGAACTATAATCCATATGGACTTAGTTGGGCCAGTCAGAGTTAAGAGCCTAGGTGGAAACCTTTATGCTCTAGTGGTAGTGGACGACTATTCAAGGTTTACTTGGACTATGTTTCTTCCCTCAAAGCATGATGCTTTTGATGCTTTTGTTGTCCTTGCCAAGAAAGTGCAGAATGAGAGAAATCTCAAGATAGCTGCAATAAGAGCAGATCACGGTGGAGAGTTCGAAAATCATGACTTCTCTGAGCTGTGTGAGGAAAATGGAATTGATCACAACTTCTTAGCTCCTAAAACTCCACAACAAAATGGCATGGTCGAAAGGAAGAACAGGATTCCAACTGAGATGGTCATAAGCATGCTCAATGAGAAGGAAGTCTCCCAAGTATTCTGGGCTGACGCCATGAGCACCGCTTGCTACATCTCAAATAGAGCCTATATTCGCAAGGGCTTGGACAAGACATCGTACGAGCTGTACAAGGGAAGGAAGCCCAATATCAGCCACTTAAAGATCTTTGGGTCCAAATGCTACATCCACAACAACGGGAAGGTAAACTTGGGCAAGTTTGATCTGAAAGCGGATGTAGGTATTTTCATAGGTTATTCTCTTAGAAGTAAAGCATATAGAATGTACAACATGAGTACTAGGACTGTAGAGGAATCTATGCATGTTGTTTTTGATGAAAACCTCTCATGGGAAAAACCCACAGAAGATGATGAAAACCTAAAGATTTCAAAACCATCATCATCTTCACCACCCGAAGAAACACCAACAAGGGATCCAAAAGAGGGTGATGATCTCATTGATGAGTCTAGAATGCAGATTATACCAGATGAGGTACAAATGTCAACCGCTATGAGACATCATAGGGATCATCCACTAGACCTAGTACTTGGTGATGTTTCTTCTGGTGTTAGCTAGAAGGCAAGTTCAAAATGAAGTTGAGTTTGGAGTGTTCCTATCTCAAATTGAACCAACTTCAATTGAACAGGCCTTAGAAGATTGTGATTGGATCATTGCCATGCAGGAAGAACTTAATCAATTTGAAAGAAGTCAAGTCTGGGAACTAGTACCTAGACCATCTCACCAATCCATAGTTGGAACCAAATGGGTTTTTAAGAACAAACTGGATGAGACCGACCTAATTACTAGAAACAAAGCCAGATTAGTAGCAAAAGGGTATAACCAAGAAGAGGGCATAGACTATAAAGAAACCTTTGCTCCAATCGCAAGACTTGAAGCCATAAGGATTCTTCTGGCCTTTGCATCCATGAAAAAGTTTAAATTATATCAGATGGATGTAAAGAGTGTCTTTCTTAATGGCTATATCAAAGAAGAGGTGTATGTTGAACAAACTCCTGGCTTTGAGGATCCTAGACACCCTAACCATGTTTTTAAATTGAATAAAGCCTTATATGGCGTAAAACAAGCTCCACAAGCTTGGTATGAGAGACTTAGCAACTTTCTGCTAGGGAAAGGTTTCTCAAGAGGCAAACTAGATAACACTCTGTTTATACTGCATAAGGATAAACACATGTTAGTTGTTCAAATCTATGTTGATGATATTGTATTTGGAGCAACTAACGAGAAACTCTGTGAAGAATTTTCAAAGACAATGCAGGGAGAATTTGAAATGTCAATGATGGGAGAATTAAACTTCTTCCTAGGCCTACAGATCAAACAAAGGAAAAATGACATCTTCATTTCCAAACCAAGTATTGTAGAGAAATTCTCAAGAAGTTTGGGATGGATGAATGCAAGGAGTATGATACTCCCATGAGCACCACTGCCGCTCTCAATGTGATATAAAAGGAAGTTCTGTTAGTCAATCACTGTATAGAGGAATGATAGGTTCTCTATTATATTTAACTGCTAGCAGACCTTATATACAATTTAGTGTTGACATGTGTGCTAGATTTCAGGCCAACCCCAAGGAATCTCACCTTACATGTGTTAAACGAATTTTGAGATACCTTAAGGGAACACAAGAACTTGGTCTTTGGTATCCCAGAGGTAATCAAGAATTCTTGTGGGCTTACTCTGACGCTGACCATGCAGGTTATAAAACAGATAGGAAGAGCACTAGTGGCCAATGTGCCTTCCTTGGTGGCGGTCTAGTGTCATGGGCAGGCAAGAAGCAGACTTGCGTCTCACTATCATCCACAAAGGCAGAGTATATTGCTGCTGCAAGTAGTTGTGCCCAGGTGTTATGGTTGAAAAACCAAGTTCGAGATCTTGGCTTAGAATTTCCAGAGGTTCCCATTCTCTGTGACAACATGAGCACTATTAGCCTAGCCAAGAATCTCGTCCAGCACACAAGAACAAAGCACATTGATGTCAGACATCACTTCATTAGAGATCATGTTCAGAAGAAAGATGTCAAGGTGCAGTTTGTTCCAACCCAGAATCAACTTGCAGATATCTTTACCAAGTCTCTGGGGGTTGATCAATTTACCTACATAAGAGGAAATTTGGGAATGGTAAACCCAAATGAAGTTTAATTCTTCATTATAAACTTGTGCTTAAATGTTAAAGCCTGTAAACTGTACTAACTTAGGCATCGGAGTGCCAATCTTTAGTTTTGCAGGTCCTCTTGTGAAAAGATCATGTGAGCGTACAATGTTAAATCTTAAGTTTTTCACATCCGGAAGCACATCCACTTCCGCTAGCACTTGCAGGAACAATCCCTCAGCCTGAGCAAAGATGGCATTCGCAAGCAATATTGCTATCAATAGCAATGACAGCTATTGAACCTTGGAAGGAGTAGAGTGGCTGGACGCCATTTCTTCTACTCAGCATGGGATCATGCCGCTTGCGATTGCTGCTCAGCATCCGGAAGCGTCTATACTTGAGAGTGAAACGACACCTCTGAAACGTTACGTCTTCTCTGACACTTTGAAACGACACATGGCAAAAGGTACGCCGTTTTAGCATTAAATGTTTACGTTTCACATGTCTTCTCATTATGACTCTTTGCATTTAAACATCATTTAATATAAATAGGCATTTATCACTTCATCTTCCTCATTCATCCTCTTCATTCATAAACACCTCTCCATTTTCTCTCAACCTTCTCAAACATCATCTTTATCTGTGTTCTTCTCCATCTCCAAGCCTCTTTCATATTTCCATACCTGTGTCATTATCATCCACACATACACAATGGTAGGATCGAGTGAGACAAACCCCATACCTCCACTGCCAAATCTGGAAAACGAAAAGGGAAACAGGTTCAGTTTGCAGAAGAGTCTGCTTCCTCCAAACGACGAAGGGTTGAGGAGGAAGACAATATGAGCATTTACAGAGATGGTCCTCTCGAGCCCATTTCCCCTGCCTTCGACCAAAGGAACCCATATCTGACAAATGGGATATACGTAGACCTGGAAATTCTGAAGAATCTGGGATATGACTTGACTGAACATCTGAGTCCATATATGAACTGCGTGGGAATTCAGAATGAGTACAATGTAGGAGTTCTGCGCGCCTTCTACCAATCACTCGTTGCACATGTTAAAAGAAGGGAAAAGGGAAAAGGGAGACAATTCAGAATGAGTACAATGTAGGAGTTCTGCGCGCCTTCTACCAATCACTCGTTGCACATGTTAAATGAAGGGAAAAGGGAGACAAATCACTTGTTGCACATGTTCGCTTCTTTGCCACAGTCAGAGGGAGGAGCATAGAGTTTGATTGGAAGATAATCAACCAACTCCTGGGTATCACAGACCCCAACCTAAACAAGTGGAAATACCACACCAGCGATCAATTGAAGGATGCCTAAAGCACTGATGGCAAGAAGGCCTCAGGGATGTCTGATCTCCACCGGGTAATCCAATACATTTACTCAAGGATAATGACCCACAAGGGTGGAAACTTCTCAGAGTTCACCCTCCTCGACAATCCATGGCTCCCTCGCCTTCTACTCAAGGAACTCATCAACCCTGGGCAACTCATATCAATGGAACTCCTCAGGTGGGTTGATGGCAAGAATCAGAAGGAGAATGCCTCTCTTTCCTTCCCCCAGTTGATCTCCCTCCTCCTGGAGAAGTTCAACATAAAATCCACTGAGGGTGTGGACAACCGGAAGTGCCTTCCCATTGAGAAGAAGAACTTGGGAAAGATGGGAGTGTCATACATCAGACCCACAAGGGCTGCTAGATCTGGTTCACGTGGGGCAAGTACGTCTCAAACTACTCAACCATCCGCTTCTGGTGTTGGTGAACAGGAAGTGGAATCCCACAGCCAGCCTATGAATGCTGCTACCTTGGAAGCTCTAGCAGATCAAATAGTCTTCAGAGTCTCCGCTGAGCTTCAGGCTTCGTTCCAATATCAATTTGGACGGAGTTTCCACAAGGTGCACCATAGGATCAAGAAGGTCCAAGAAGATCTTGCACGAGTTGAAAGGAAGGTGGACTTGCTGTTGGCCAACCAAACCCCCCAAACCACCAAGCCAATAACCGCCCAGACCAACAAGATCCCCCACAACAAGATCCCCTACTACAAGATTCCCCAGACCACCACCAATCACCTAATCCAGACCACCAAGATTCTCCCCATCAAGATTCCCATCAATCACCTCCCCAAAACCAAGACCAATCTCCTAGAACTCATCCCTCCGCCACACATACTCAAACATCGGACCATTCACACAACCAATCTCACCATTCCTCCCCATCCTCAAGCAACTCATCCTCAGACAGTTCACCACCAAGTCCTCCACCAGTCTTTGGCCCAGTCCTACCTCCCTGGCGCTTACTGTTTTTGATGATGCCAAAAGGGGGAGAGATAATAGGACTACCCTGAGACAACCTTCACTATGGATAGATTTGGACTTTGAGGCTGCGCAATCAGAAGGGCAAAGGAATTTGAACAAGCTCACCTTGCTGAGAACTTTATCAGAAATACAGCTGTTCAATTCATTCGCCAACAAGCAGCAGCAGCATCCTCAAGTCAACCAGCAGATATGCAACTGGTGTTGGCTGATCCACCCTCTGAGCCTGAGGACGTTCCCCGTAGGCCTAAGTCTTCTGCATTGCCTTCTGAGTTTGCCTCCACAGGTTATTATCTTGTGCATCTCAGTCAGAAGTATGGGTTGAAGTTCATGACTCGTCCTCGGGTTGTCATTCCTACTCCTGCCTCAAGTACATCAAATCCTACTCCTGGTTCTACCTTTATTCAAGGAAGAATCAAGAGAACCGCTAGGAAAAAGGTTCCTTCTCCTCCCAGAGCCTCTGTACTAAATGTGAGTGAGGATGAGTCTGTGCCTCATCAGGAGGAAGAACAAGCAGGATCATCTTCTCAGACTCCATCCTTATTTGAGAGTGCTCAAAAGGCAGCTGAAGTCATACCTCCTGAGGTTGAAGTCAAGGTTGAGGTAGATGAGATGACTCAAGAGGAGTTCGAGTACTTTGGGACTACCAACCTTACCTTCTCCCAAGCTCAGATATTGGATGCAATGAGAGCAAACTCTCGGGTTGGAAAAGGAAAGGTAGATATGTCTCAAGACCCAGAGTACTCAGCTTGGGCGTTCAAAGTCAGAAATCTCCATCTTCCCTCTGGAACCATCCCTGTTGATGACTCATCATCAAGACAAGAACAGTCAGTTGGGATGGATGAAGCTGCAGATATGAGAAGGGCAATACAGGAATCTTTTGAGCTCGAAAGGCAAGAAAAGGAAAGGGCTGAGAGAGAGCATCTTGAGGACTTAGCCAAAATCAGAGAGGCAGAGGAAGCAGAGCTGAAAGAACTATGGGATAAGTGTGAGGAGGAGAGTGAACAAATCATAAGAGAGAGGAATCAAAGACATAGGCTTTAGAACCACCAAACCCCTCATGCATTATTTACCATACTCATCATTGTGTTTTAATCATGTTTGTAATGTTTTTACTGTTTATCATATTTGTAACGTCTTTACTGTCTATCACACTTGTAATTATTCTGCTTAATCAATGAAGTTCGCTTATATGAATACATACATGTGTTAGACTGTTATATCTGATTTTAATTATGCTTTCATAGTTAACTATAGGCTTGTCATCATCAAAAAGGGGGAGAATGTTAGAATCTTAAGTTTTGATGAAGACTAAGACATGAAAGAACGTAATGAACACTTAGGAAGAATTAGATGAAAGTTAGAAATCCTAAGTTAGAACACAATCGGATGTAAAATCACAGCCGGATGACTTAGAGCAAAAACAACGTAAGTAGCGCTTGCGGATGTAGTACGCATCCCATAGCGGAAGTCAATTGAACACTAAGTCTGATCCTAGTGAACCGAGTCTAAGTGGAACAGCTTCCTATAGCAAAAATACTTCCCATTGCACTTGATTATATTACTCTGTTGGACTAACATTTGAGTGCAGAACTTAGATTCACTTCCGATGGCAAATGAGCTTCCGATAGTGAACACTATTTGCATTACACATACTTGGACTAACACTTGCAGAACTAAGCACTTACTTCCGGTAGCCAAAATCCATCCGATAGCAAGTACAAGAATCAGAGACCGTACAGGTGATCAGATGTCAGAATTGCTTTTGTCAGAGCAGTATTGTCAGGACTACTTTTCAGAGCTAAAGTAAGTCAACCCTGCTAAGCATTAATGAGCATTAATGAAGACAACGGTAACAAGGGTTTAACGGCTAGATTCAAACGGACTTATTTCGATTAAACATCTGGTGTATAAGAGGCTACTATAAAAGGAATAACTTCATCATTTATGAAGAACACATCTCTCACCAACCAAGAACAGCACACGCAGTTATTGAGAGAGAACTAAGAGCCTTCAAGCATAATACCCAGAGAATACTCAGAAAGCCCTTAAAGTCTAAAGAGCACTTAATACCTTGAGAGTTATTCTTATTGTTATCATCTTGTACTCTTTGTATTTAAGTCTCTACATTTATTGAGAGCATTCATTGTACTTAAGTGTTTATCACAATCTGTTCATTAAGTGAACTTAGTAGTAAATCCTTTGTGTAAAGGTTGAACCCTTGCAGGTAATAAGGGGGAGTGAGTAAGGTTGCAAGTTAGCCCGTAAAACTTGTGGTTGTGCCCGTAAAACTTGTGGTTGTAAAGGTTGCAGGTGAACCCGTTGAAAACCTGAGAATTAGTGGAACTCAATCAAGGGATTGAGAACTGGACGTAGGTCAAGAGTTAGACCGAATCAGTATAAAAGAATTTGTGTTAGTGTCTTTATTTTGTATTGTTTTTGTAGCACAATTCACCCCCCCTCTTGTGCATCCTCACTTTCAAATTTTGTGTTAAATACAAGACTTTTTCCTCAAATCATCTCTTAGCTAGATCTATCTTTTTTATTCAAACTAATTTATTTAACTTATAAAAGAATGTATCATCTGGTTTCACACAAAAATATTTTAAAAAGATCATGTCACACACACATATTAAGATTTTAGCTTCCTAAATCTTATCAGATGAAATAATAATTAAGTTTTATATTTAAAACAATGAAGTATTTGTTATATTATTTTTTTATTGATAGAAATATATGCTGTACTATATTATTATTGTTATTATTTTCATCGCGGTCGTCATCATTAACTTGTAATTATAATTTTTTGATTACCAACAAAATTGCCCGCCTTTCAACTCTATAAACAGCATGCCTTGTTGCATCTTTTTTATACTCAACAAACTGTTGGTTAGATATTTTCTTTTTTATAAAGAGTGATGCAGAACACAGAAACAAGATAGATAATGATAGATTCGGATTGGAAATGGTATGAAAGAATGATTATTTAGTATAATTTAATGTAGGGAGAATATCTTTGTGATGACATTTTGAATGCCTAGTTACTTAGTGACATTAGTTAGCCAAATAATAAGGTGGATGAGTATATTAGCTTCTCTTCATGAAAGGTTACACACACTGACACACAAACACAATCAAGTCACATTAAAAGGTTGCATTTCCAATTTTCCATATTTGTATGATCCATTGAGCCATGCATGGGGGAGACGGTGTATGTTCTATAAAACGGCCTATTGATGAGATAATAAAGCTTCTGTAGAATTGCTCAATACTCCCTCCGTTCCTAAATATAAGATCACTTTAGCAAATTTGGAGAGATTAAAGAAGACATTCCAATGAGTTAGAATTACATGAAATTTCAAAAATAACATTCACCTAAGTTTTAAGAATATCCTCTCATCTTTTTCAAACTACTATTTTTTGGGTGAAGGAAGTATAGGGGTAATTTAGGAAAAACATAAGTCAAATTATAAAGTGATCTTATATTTAAGAACAAGTTTTTCCACTAAAATAATATTATATTTAGGAACGGAGAGAGTACTTCAATTTCACTACCCATGATTCCAACTTGAGCAAAATCGTTTGTGAATGCCCATAATTAATGGAGAAGCAGGAGTCGAAATTTTGACAAAACACAAGTTTCCAAATTCTCTCGCTGTCTCAAAGTAAGTTGTCACAAGTCACAAGTAGCTTTCGCATGAAACATGGAGACATCGATGTCCAATCTCAAACAGCTTTTTTAATAGGATAAATGACATTCAATTATGAATGCACACATATAAGGGCTATATAATTAATTTATATAGATAAAGAAAATTATTACATATAACCAAGTGCTTAGATTTGAACCAACGGTATCAAGTTTTATGCTCTAGATAGATAAACATAATCATAATAATTATTTGAAAGTAATGAAGTTCCTCTATTGTAGGCCTACATTACTACAAGAAAATTAGTTATATTAATTATTTAATTACAAATATGGGACGAATTTCCTAAAATATATATTTCAACATTTCTCTCTTTGGATGAAAACCTTTCAATTGTAGGCCTACATTACCACAAAAAAATTACTTATGTATAACACAAGTTAATAGTTTATTATTTCATAATATTATTAATAAATAACTAAATTACAAACTCAATTTTGGTTCTAGTATGCATAGAGCTTAGCAAGCATCTCTGTTACCTTCCTTTATAATTTTACCAAATATTATCTCCTCTCTGATCCTCTGTAAAAACAATGTGAAAACAGCAAGTTAAGATTTAAAGAATCACAATAGCAATTTATTTCATTCATTATTATTTCATTTTTTAAAGTCTGCTCAAAATAATGATACAGTGTTATTGGTGATTACTATTACCTGATAGTAACACTCATATAATGCTTCCACCTTTTAACAATATGTTTGTGAAAACGGCAAGTCACACACTCTCACACGCATACAACACTGCCAAACTAAATAGAATCCGCACCAAAGAAGAAGAAAACCAACAATAACAGTTCACAACATTTTTATTTCATACTCATTAGGTAAATACAAAAAGAAGGCAAGAGTCACTGTATGTTCAAATTTTATCAAACAAGACAACTCATACAACATCAACCGTTATTCTTACACGGTCTAACATTATTTTCAAATTAAGACAAAACTGAATATCTAACTACTAATGAGAAGCACAAAAGAAAGAAGAGCAAAGTAAAAATCAATTAATTCTACCATCCACTGCAAATCGCACATGCATCATAACTTTCTTCATCATACATACCATCTCAAATCTGAAACAAAATAGAGGAGACCCAAGGAATTCTTTAACCATTGATTAAATCCATTCAAATACATATGCACAGTCAAAATAAGCAAAGAATCAAACTTAGCTTATACACTTTAAATTTTGAAATGGAGTTCTTAAAACCCCTGAAGGGGTCATAGTATTTTTTTTAACAGTGCTCAAACATTAAAACTATCAAGAATACTCAATCTAAAATTCACATTATACATTCTTTCATTAATCAAGAGCAAACAAAAGAATATTGCAGTTCCTAATAACTAAAAACGCAAAATCTCAACACCCCGCTGTTTCAATCCACTCTCAAAAATCCTCACCTAACCACCTAATAATTTTAGTTCTGCAAGCTCAAACCCCACTAACTCTTATGTTATGGAAGAGAGATAATACTATTTAGATATTTTACACTCCTTTTGTTTTTATTTACAAAGTATAGATACTTTTTTGTCAAAATAATATTTTCAAATACATTATATATAGTATTTCATGCTCTATTTAGTCCATAAAGTTATTTCATTTTCTCACTGAATTCATTTGTCTCATGTCCCATTCTGGTTTCCCCTTCACTAAATTATATTGTTCGACACACGTTAAAAAAATGAACCTTTTCAAATGGAACTCTAACTTAGTTTAAGATCCAGAGACATAATTAACTTGGACCAAAATAAATTAAACTTCACTGTCCTAATATCTACTAATAAACAACTATAACTCATGAGATTAAAATGTTCTCCATTCCACCAACATAAAAAATTAATACTATCATAAATCATATCATGAGAACACATATATTTACATTATTAGAACAGTTTTATGTCAATTTTTTTATCTCCATTGACTTTTGTTTAGATAGTGGTAGTAATATTTGTCATTTGTATATCAACAATGGCTTTTGTTTACTAATAATAATTATGATTCGTTTAATATTACTTATACTTTCATTAAAACTAGATTGCATTCAATTCCTGAGGAATATAATTAATATCGAGCAACTCACAATGCCTTGATTGTTAATGACACTTTTCACTAGTTAACAATGTCACATTGTTATAGTACTTGTTTGGTACTCCCTTCGTCCCATAATATATGGTGAGTTAACTAAATAATGAGTTCCCAAGAAGTGGTTAAAGTTAGTTAAAAAACAATAATTATATAAGAGACAAAATTTTCTTTCCAAAAATGCCCTTATTTAAAAAGGAGGAAAGGAAATGTGTGTGGGGGATAAATAATGTGTGTGGGAGAGAGAGAACAATATTGAAAAGATACATTTATTATGTTAACCAACTTAAACTTTGTCTTATATTTTGGGAAAAATCATTAAAAAAAACTTCACTTTACATAGGGATAGTGGAAGTATTAATTTTTTTTAACCTGAAAGCAATTCTCCCAATTATTAAATAATAGAGGTAAAAGAGTACAAGTTTGAATATCAGTAGTATAAGTATACTTGTTGGAAGATGTAGAAATTATCTGCACTATATATAATAACCTTTGACCAAATAATAAAAATGTTTATAAATTAGTTTGTTTATGTAAAATCCTAGCTTTTTCAACTATATTTATAGCCTTCTAATCAATTTATAACCACTTTCTAATGTTAGAAGCCCAAAAATATGAATAAATTAAAACTTTTCTATTTCAAAAACTACATTAAAAGAATTTCCAACATAAACTTGGGCTTCTAAACAATTTATGAAATTATATCTGTTTCCTGAAATTCGCAGCGGATTATAAATTCATTAAATAGCTAAATTAGTAGTCACTACTTAGTTTTATTTTATACACCTGTACTATCTATTGTTACTAAATACTTAACATATTTAAGTCTAACTATTACAATTTTATATAATATAATTCGGCTATCGCAGGTGATAGCCTATACCTATATACATCACAAGTTATGAACTTGTATAAGAATATATATAACAACTAACATATAATACAAATATATCTAACTATTGAGCTTCGGGCCTAACAAGCATCCTTCCTACCTTCCTAGAGCTTCCCTCGGAATTAACTTCTCCCGGCTTATCTGTAAAAACATTTTAAAACAACAGTGAGATTCAAAGAATCCCAATAACAGTTTATTTCAATAGTTTACCTTTAAATCATGATAATATTCTCCTCTTTCCAACCTCTTGTTGGAACCTGCCTCTTTCCAATCTCTTATTGGAACTTGCCTCGCTATACCATCCACTATTAACGATATATTCGTCAAATGATGGAGGTATTCTATACCTGCAGGGTTTCTGTAAATGTTTGGCATAGGGGGAGCGACCCACCTGATGCCTAGAGTACTCTACTTTCTTATTTATCTATCTGAGATAAATATCCTTCCTTCCTCTTGGATAAATATTATCATGCTTTTGAAAAAAATATTGACGCGCGCTTATTGCTATTGAATTAAATTGTTACCTGTCCTTCACTTTACTAATACTTCTCCTTTCCTTCTTGCTGCTTCTCAAACACTTGCCTTCTACCTTTTCCTATCATTACATAATAATAATGACTATAAATAACTATTCTATATAATAAGCAACGTCTCTCAAATCTATATTACTACCCAACCCTTTCTCATTTACACTATTTTAAGGAATATTTTTATTCTTGTTTAGTCTAACTATCGTTAACAATCCTAATCAAAATCAAGTTGTTGTTACAAAACAAACCAACTTTCACTACACCAAGATTTAGAGTCCAACAACTACTCCCTTTGTAAATCTAACATTGCAAAATAGTAAGCATGACTACATGAAACTTTCATACCTTCTTCTACTAATTACTATTCTTGTTTCATATTACTTGTAAACTATCCTTTTAGACTTTAATAACCATTAAACTATTTGGACAACTATAATTTTCAATTCGGTCAACGAAGAAAAGAAACCAAAAGCATTATACCTTTAACATACAACTTATAATAATAATAATATCTATGTACTAATCATTTCCACTAAAACTAACATAGCACACTACACCATGTATAATAAAAAAAAAATATCAATTCACATTGACACAAACAAATCAGTTTTGACTAACAATTGATTTCCCTGAAATTTTAAGATATCCAACTATGCTTTCCAATTCAATTTCTTTCAAGAATTAAATCTAAAGAATTAAATCTTGCATAATCAAATACGTTATCAAGCCATGCAAGTTAATTTATTAACCAACAACACCAAACACAAGTATATTTGACAAGTTAAAACATGCTTTAGAATTCTCCAAGTAAAACAATAATCAAAGCATCTCACATGGTAACAAGTAGTTCGGCCAATACATACAACAACAAGAGTCCCAATTATCTTAGAAACAACAAACATTCATCATCATTCTTCTTTTTTTTATCCTAGTTTAAAATAGAGACACACCTACCATAACACTAAGATTTCTCATTTATTTTATCCATGTGCTTTCCAAATAATCACTATTATACATTAATATATTTGGAGTCATTTATGCCTAGTTATATATCACACTTGATTACCCATTCTAATCATCCTTATTCACCAACCATTCATCCATGACAATACAATTGTATAAAGTTTCTTAATACCACATCCAACAATACATTTAACTCTAGCTATACATGCAACAAACAAATCACCATAACAAATTTATGTACTACACACAATACCAACAAAATAATCAATATAAAGTTCATTTCACTTTCCTAAATCATATACCATGTAGAATCATACCCAAATGAAAGAAAAACTTTCACTAGTCACTAAAAGTTTCTTCTAGACATTTTAACAAACACCTTAAGTGCAATGATATTCAAACATTGGTTTTTAACTTCCCAATTATCAACACCCTTACCAAACAGTTCCAAAACACCATTTAATTAGCTAAAAACAACAACTTCCATCATTTATATCAAACTAAGTTCAACCATAGAAAAGGAAGAATGTCCAAACTTGCATATCAACAAAACTTTAATTAAACAAATATGCAATATCATATTAACATTCAAATGAACCCATACAACAATTAAATGAAAGTTTCAAACCCCAAACACCACTAAAGCCATCGGATTTGAGCACTCAAATTTGGGGTTTTTCAACAAACTCAACTAAAACTCCAAGTAACTTTCAAATCCATCTACAAACATGAAGAATCAAAGCAAAATTGTGTTTTAATGATTGTAGAAACCTAAAACTAAGAATCCCAATTCGGACCCCCTCTCAATCTCACCAAAAACGAAGGAAAATAGGTATAGAAATGAAGAGGAAGATCACCTGAAGCTGAAACCATCATTGCATGTTGGATTTGGTCCGAAAATCACCAAGAATCATGACTGGCAGAGGAAGAAATGAATGAAAAAGGAAGAGAGAAAGGGCTGCCATTTTTTTTAGAGGGAGGGAGTGAAAATGACGATGAAGAGAATCAAGAGTTGGGGTATCAAGTATTTTCACGGAAATGACCATTTTACCCTTCTTTCTTTATATTATTTACATTCTTATTTTAAATCTCTACCTTTAAACAATTTGTAAAATTATTCTACCCACCAACTTACATACTTTCTCCCACCATATTTTATCTAAGCTCTAAACTATCTTTCATAAAATTTCTAGGGTTAAATATCAAATTGGCCAATAAACAATTTCCAAAGGTTCAAATTGGGCAAAGAACAATAAAAAGGCTCAAATTGGCCAAAGAACAATAAACATGGGTCATTCTGGCCAAAACCGTTAACCATTTTGTAACACCGTTAAAACATTTGCCCATGTCAGCCAAAATAATGACACCTCATCTGCACATGTGTAAAAGCATTTCCATCTCAGCTAAAATAAAAAAAAATTGTGAGAAGGGCTGAAGGAAAGGACGGCTCTGAACGAATGAAGTAGGGCATGGGCATATGAACGAAGCTTCATCTGAGAAGGAAACGAGGCTTCTTCGTCGAGTGTACGTGATCGAAAGCAGGTGGCCGGCTTGCTCGTCTAAAATCATCGAAGGATTGTGCATCTGAGAAGCTCATGTCATCCTCCTCCTCCTCCTCCTCAATGTAAGTAGCTCTTGATTTTTCATTTGCTTCCCTTTTCAATTTTAGTTTTTATTCGCCTATTATGTTGCTCTGCCCATTCTTGTGATTGGTCTATCTGTTATATTTATTAATTTTGGATGAAGCTGCGTTTTGTAATTATAAATGTAATCCCATTGCTCTGTGATTTAGTTTGTTGGTTGAGATCTAATGGGTAAAATGATTGGGTAACTCTTACTGGGTGTGTAAAGAGATGTTGTTTATCACTAATAGTTTCATGGCTTTTTTGGTGTACCATATATATTCTAGAAACAAATTCAGTGCAAGGCAAGCATACAAGCTACATCTCTAGCTTACAGGGGTTCGTCAAAGGAATGATATAAGGAACAAGTAGTTGATCAAGGAAATTGTTTATGTTAGGGAGAAGAGGAAAAGACAAGGAGTGGAACAAGGAGTGTAATATAATGATGTACTCTTATTTGTTTAATGTAATGATGTAATTTTATTTTAGTTGATGATGTAATTTTATTTTAGTTGATGATGTACTCTTATTTGTTTAGTGAAATGAAGTACTTTTACTCATAACAGTTTACTAATATAAAATGAAGAAGCAATTTACTCATCACAATTTCTTGTCAAAAACATTGATGTCATAATATAGTAGCATTCATAATATAGTGGTGTCATAGAACAAAATATGCCAACGACATTCCTAAGTGGGTTACATATTTTGGGGATGACACCCCTCCAAAATAACATCTATAACATAGTGGTGTCATAGACCAAAATGTGTCAAAAACATTGTTGGGTACACATTTTAAGGATCACACCCCTCCAAAATAACTAAAGCATTATATCTAATTGACTGGCTCCTTGTCCTTACTACCCCTCTTTCTCATTATCATCTTGTCCCTCTCACGTAGCAACTGTGAGGTAGAAATTGCAGGCTTGCCTTTCCACATCAATCCAGGTGGTTTAATTGCAAGCTTATTGAGTGTTGATGACCCGTCACCTTCATTAGTGAATTGAATTCTTCTAGGACCTTTCGCCTCACGTTGTGGGGAGGAATTAACTTCTGCATGTTCCATGTTTGTCATGCGGCTGGGCAGGGGAAAGTTTTTCGTTGGACTTGCAACTCTAGGTAAAGGTTCAGTTGAAGTTCCATCTGTCAGAACTTGCACCGAATGTAAAGATGACTGCAATGTAAAAAAACATTATATCAGCAAGTATATATATCAGCATTTTAAACTGCATTGGAACACAATATATCAGCATTTGGGCAAGTATATCAGCAATATATCAGCATTTTGACATCAAAAATTAATGACATCGGCAATATATCAGCAAGTATATCAGCAATATATCAGAATTTAGGCAAGGGAGCATCGGAATTTGGCATTTGGGCAAGTATATCAGCAATATATCAGCATTTTGACATCGAAAAATGCTCATTTGACATCAGAATTTGCATTTGACATGATCAATAAATAAGAAACAATATATTGGCATTATATACCCATTAATCAGTTGCAGTCCAGCAGCAATGGAGTCAGATTTTGACATCAAAAAATCAGCATTTTGGAGTCAGATTTTGACAAAAGAAATCAGCATTTGTCATCAGAGTTTGGCATAAAAAAATAAGCATTTGTCTTCCAAAAACCAAACTTTGACAACATTATATCAGCAACATATAAGCATTTTAATAAATCAGATGTATACAAGCAGTGTATACAAGCAGTGTATACAAGCAGTGCATACCTTATACACAATTCTTCCAGTACTGTCATCAACTAATATTCCCATGCCTGAGGACAAGTTTTCATTAAACACGGTTTGAGACTCTGTGAAGGGGGTCTTCTTTGGACGACCTGGTCCACGGCGTAAGGTTCCTTGTTGGCCTTCAACCTGAGGCATTGCTTGTGTGACTGTGGGATTAGGTTCTTGTGTTGATGGCGTTGCTGCTTGTATGTTGGTGGTGGTTTTCCTTGGCCTCCCAGGACGACGTTTTTCAGAAATAGGTGCCTGCAAAAGAGTTACATATTAAAAAAACAATAAAATAACTAGACTTGATGCAAATGAGATACATATTAAATAATACATCTGGCCATGTGCTTCTGTTGTGGCCTCCATTCCTACACCATGAGCAAGTCACCTTGGTCCCCTTTTTACTTAATTTCTCCACTTGTGGGGCAGGTGCAGCACACTCATTCGCAGAAGTATGATCAACATTTGGCTTGCGCCTGGCTGCAAAACTTGCTAGCCTTCTTATAGGTTCCTCCGTCCTCCTTCTTTTTAATTGTGGCCTTCCAGGAAGTGAGACAACTGGGGGAGGCAGCATTGACAGATACTTATATGATTCCCAATGATTTTCACCCTTAACAAGGTCAAACTTAGTCCGGTAGCTGGCGAGGTAAGCCTCCTTATGGAAGTACTTTGATATTTGAGTTTGTGGGTCAATTCCAGCTACAAACATGGCACATATTGCGTGCTGACATGGGATACCCGTTAGATCCCATCCTCTGCAAGTGCACCTTTTTTCTCTTAGTTGCACACAATGCCTATCACGGCCTTCATCAATCTCATACCCCTCATCACCGTTGTAGTGAAGGCTGCATTTGACGGCTAATTTTTGGTTTGCTTCAAATAGTTTCATACACTTCGGGCTATAATCCCACCTCCAACGACGGACATTCTCCTCACTCTTAGCCCATTTCTCCATATACTTTCTTCTTATTCCTTCAATCATCCTAATAATGGGCAAATATCTACATTCATCAATCCAATAGTTGAAACTCTCACTAGCATTGTTGTCAACTGACCAACACAAGCTCCGCGTGCTAAAGAATGCCCTTGCCGAAGCAGTATGAGGGTAGTTCATGACAGCTCTAGCCGCTTGCTTGTTAATATTTGCTATATTTTTGAGATTTTCATTGAATTGCTCTATGAAGCTACTCCATGCACAAAAGAAAAATCTCTTTTTTAACTCATTGCCTTTCCAATGCTTACTCCAATTTGCCCATACATGCCTCGCACATAACCGGTGTTCCACCTCAGGCAACACATCTCTTACGGCGCGAGTCAGTCCCTGCATTTACAACATGTTAAACAATGTTAAACATTACTCATATAGCTAATTCTTATTCCAACCAACTACCCAAATTCAAAAGACTATACAAACCTTCTGCATGTCAGACATAAGTGTGACTTTGCTACCGTCCCCTAGTTCTAGTGAGCGTTGAAGCCATTCGATGAACCAAGTCCACGACACATTTGTCTCCTTGTCAACCACAGCAATGGCTAATGGGTATAGTGAGTCATTTGCATCTAATCCAACAGCAGTTAATAGAACCCCCCCGACTTAATCCTTTTAGAAAGGTTCCATCTAACCCAATGAATGGCCTACAACCATTCTTCCAACCAATCTGAAGACAAAGCATAAAAATCAATAATCGTGTTGATCCAACAAATACTAAACCTCATTCTGATAAAAGAAACAAATACTAAAAATCTTGAAATCAAATTACCTTGGCAGGGAAGAAGCAGACATACATTCTTCTGAATACTCGTCTCCGTTGATATGAAACATCCGGGTTTAGCTCCACACTGACATCATTACCTGGATTTGACACTCTCAATCCACGACACATTTGTCTCCTTGTCAACCACAGCAATGGCTAATGGGTATAGTGAGTCATTTGCATCTAATCCAACAGCAGTTAATAGAACCCCCCCGACTTAATCCTTTTAGAAAGGTTCCATCTAACCCAATGAATGGCCTACAACCATTCTTCCAACCAATCTGAAGACAAAGCATAAAAATCAATAATCGTGTTGATCCAACAAATACTAAACCTCATTCTGATAAAAGAAACAAATACTAAAAATCTTGAAATCAAATTACCTTGGCAGGGAAGAAGCAGACATACATTCTTCTGAATACTCGTCTCCGTTGATATGAAACATCCGGGTTTAGCTCCACACTGACATCATTACCTGGATTTGACACTCTCAATGCATTACAATATGCCTCTAATTTGGAGAACTCATCCCAGTAGCTTCCTTCCATTGCAGTCCTTATAATCTTTCTAGCCCTCTTCACCTTTTGTTTGGTAACATGCAACTTCAGCTCCCTTTCTAGATCCTTCCTCATCTCTTCAGCAGGGTACTTAGGATTCTCTTGTACTCTCAACTTAAAGTAATCTGCGACCCACTTGTAAGTTGCCAACTTGTTCTTAAAAACTCTAGTGCACTTGTGCTCATGATTAATAGAACTCACCTTGTAACCAATTCCCGATTTATCAATCGGTGCATATAGCCTGAAGGGACATCCGTCTTGACATCTAGCTAAGAAAAATTTCTTCTCATTATTAACTATCTTAACACCAAACCCATTAATTATAGCATAGTCTGCAACAGCCTTCCATAGTTTAACCCTATCTATGAAGGTCATGCCTAAAGTGATAATGGGTCTTTCACTGGGCCCATCTAGAACATCTAACCCATCTAGCCCATTCATCACTTCCCTGCAGCTTAACTCCTCTTCATCATCCCCAATTTTACATCCTTCATACAATTCAATCTCATAATCATCAATCACACTTTCTTCGGCATCTGAACTACTTGAATTGTCTCCCCAATAAGTGTCTCTGTCACTGCCCTCACTGCCCTCATTGTCAAACTCAATGAGAAAGTCATTGCCATATTCATTAACACCCTCAAACCCACAAAAATCTTCATAATTAAACTCATCTTCAATATCAACTTCTTCTTCATGCTCAATTTCATCTACAACAACATCATTATTTCCAAGTTCAGCCCCAATGTCCAGTTCTGGTTCATGCTCAATTTCATCTACAACAACATCATTATTTTCAAGTTCAGCCCCAATCTCAACTTCAACATTACCACTTTCAGGTTCTTGACATACATCCCCATCACTACCAATTGATTTCAACTTCCCTACCAATTGTTCATTCAAGTCTAAATCTAAAGCTTTCATTTTTCCTACACTTCTTAACTGATTTTTTTTCCCAACTCATCATCTTTGCATGCCTCATCCCACAACAAATCGTGAATTGATTTAAGTTGTCGAGAGGTGCGTTTGGTCACATTGTGGTCCCATTGGTCCCCATTTGTTGCCATGTCATCTGGCATTTAGGGAATATTGTACATTAGACAAGGGCTTTCATGGAACTTAACTACAAAATATAAAAACAAACATTAACTTTCAAATAAATAGCTTACCTACCCTCCCACGCTGACTCCCTTAAAGCAAGAACGAAAAGCCTTTAACCTTCAAATACCCTGAAGCCGTGTGTAGTGAACCCAGAAGCCTTTGCAGTAAATCCTCCTTTCAATCGAAAACCACGTCGCCTTCGTTAGACAAAAGCCCAGAAGTCGCCGTCCTTCTCACTTGCAACAACAAATCTGAGCTAGGGCTTGTTTTTTTGTCTTTGGCGTGAGGTGGGTTCTTCCATGGCAGGTTCTAAATGTTTTGCCTAAATGGAATTGTTACTAATTGATTTTAGATTTAGATTTAGATTTAAGATGTGCTTTTTGTTTTTTGTGGTCTCTAATTTAAATAAAATGGTTTCAGTAGCATGATTAATGTATTTCCCTTCAAATATTATATTAGAAAATACATTTAAAATTTTGGTCTTGCCATGTCATCAAAAGTTGCACAGTCACTTGCCATGTCATTAAAATTTTGCTTATTTGGTACATAACTTAATGCTGTTAAAGAGTGATGGAAGGTTTTGGCCAGAATGACCCATGTTTATTGTTCTTTGGCCAAATTTGAGCCTTTTTATTGTTCTTTGGCCAAGTTGAACCTTTGGAAATTGTTTACTGGCCAATTTGATATTTAACCCGTGAAATTATACTTAGTATTAATTTAGGGTGTCTAATGGTCCAATGTGGTTACTTGAAGGGGAAAATAGGGTCATTACCTTTTTTTTCTATTCCAGCCATTAATTTTCATATACTTGCATACATTATACTATAACTAGCAAGTAGATTATCTAAATTTAACATGTTTCTCCCTACTTTTTCTGGGCCCACAAACTTTACTTTCTCATTATTATCTCTACGTTTCATCTCTTACCCTTTCCATTTCTAATTTTTTACTTTCATGTCTTCCATCCAAGCATAAGCCTTATGAAAAATTAAACCCCAACCTTAGGCGCTATATATTAAATTTGTAACAATAAGTCAACAACAATAATAATACATAAAATCGTGATCTTCATAAATTTCTTGATTAGTTTTCTCTAACCTGATTGGATAAGTCTTCACGTAATTTCCTTGTCATCACATTATCCTCGTGGGCGTTTCGTAAAATATCAGCCACAACTTTGGATAAGTGTCCCTTACTCATAATTACACAAAATCGTTGACAGTAAACTTAGTACTAAAGTGAAAGGTAAAAAAAGGGAAAAATTTCAAATACATCCCTCCGAATATTCAAAAGGATAAGTGAGGAACCTAAACTTCCAAAAAAATCATGAAGGAATCAGCACTTATCTATCATTTTAAAATTTTGCGAAAAGACAAAATTGTCCACATTCTAATTAAAACACAAATTGCGAGAAGAGTGTGGGTGTTAGGGTGCGTTTAGGGTGGAGTAGGAATTTGTGTTTTAGGATGGGGGCAATTTTGTCTTTTCGCAAAATTTTAAAATGACAGATAGATGTTGGTTTCTTTATGGTCCTTTTGGAAGTTTAGGTTCCTCACTTGTCCTTTTGGGTATTGAGAGGGATTTATTTGAGATTTTAAAAAAAAAAAAAAAACAACTTAGTTGTAAAGTGCATGATCATTGTTTCTCGATGTCAAAACTTGATTAGAAAGACCATTTATTAATACACTGAACACAATACAGTTAAAAAAAAGTCAGAAGTGCCGAAAACTATCAAAAAACTTGTCAACATATTGTCAGTCGTATGAGTAATATATTACTATTTTTTAAAAAATAACATTTCATGGATATTTTTTCCCCTCATATTATGCAGAGATTATAATAATTAATTAGGGGTAATGCCGACTCAAAATTGGTTTTTGTCTCTTAACATTTAAGTCAATGGTTTTAGTCCTTCAAAATTCACTCAATTTTAGTTTTGATACACAAAATTTGAAATTAATCATGATGGTCCTTTATTTTTGTGCCTTATATAGCAATCAATTATTAAACTTTTGAAATTAGTGATTTGGGTAATTAGCCTAGGACAAACATCTATTATTAACAATACAAAGTATAGGGACTATAATTATAAGCAAACAAAATTTAAGGAACAACCAATTTTATAGTTAATGGACTAAAACAAAATTGAGTTAAAGTTAAAGGACCAAGTCCACCAATTTAATAGTTCATGAACTAAAACCAAGATTAAGTGAGAGTTGGAATACAAAAACCACTGATTTTAATGTTCATGGACTAAAACTAGTGAAAGTTTAAGGATTAAAAAGTAGCATAAACCCTGTTAACTAATTACTATTAAAAGTTGTAAAGTTTTTACAACGCATGAGTTATGAAGGATAACTTAATTTATCTTAAAATTCATATATCTAATAATAATAAGGGGCATCATATGTCTGAAGGAGATATGAAATAATGAGATCTAGAGTTTTGAAGATCAGGTAGTTGAAGGACCTCATGCACTGTGGCGAAGCATTATGGAGAACAAACCGGATTGTTTGGTTGGAAGCGCCAAGGAATCGTTCAAGATATATCTTGTTCATGTTAAATCCTAGAGTCGGATTTATTTTCTATTCAATTCACTCCTACAATAATCAATCAAGCGGTTATTCATCTCGCAGCTGTTGCTTATCAGGTCGTGAGTCCTATTGGGTGGGTTAAAGAACCATCACTTCCTTTATCTTTTATTCTGACTTTATTGATTGCAATGGGTCAGGTGCTAGTGAATCTCTTGACCCTTCTTTGCCTATCCATCAACAATTTGAAGTACATTTGTCTTTTTTTTTTGCCATAGAAGTACATTTGTTGTTGCCTATGCTGTGTGCTTTGTTTTTTGTTTTCAGTCATTTGTTGTCTTGTTTCTTCCTATTTCATTGTTTTGTCCGTGTTTCACTTATTCGTACCCAGTTTTTCATCTTATAATAAAAGCCATGTTTTCAGGAAAAAAAAAATGTCGGAATGAGGAGCTAATGCACTACCACAAAATAAAGAGAATGAAAATTTTACGTGTTTTTTCTCAGCATTGCAATGCATAGTTTGCTCTAATAGTGTTGTAACTCTTTCAAAAGTTGGGACTCTTGCTTTTTGGTGTCGTTTGAAGAGTTAATGATGCAACTTCATATTATATTTATTTTAAATATCATTGTGTTTGTAAACTGCTTAGTATATTAAATTAAATATAATATGAAGTTAATGACTTTGTTTTTTTTTCACCTGAAACATTAGTCCCGTTTTTTACGATTTTCGATTCATTATCTCAGAAGAAACTTACAACACCAAAACCAAGACAAAAAGACGTATCAAACTCCTATTATTCATCATCCTCGCCTAAAAATGAAATGGATGAAGTTATCAAGGAAACCAAAGTTATAATTTAGTCAACGATGCAGTTTAGTTAAATGAAACATGGGTCCTGTTAAACACTTATAATAACGTGAATTTTCATGTCGATTTTTACCACTCAGTATGCTTATTTTTCCTTTGCATTTATACGTGAGAAGATTTTTGTAGAGATAAAGATCTGATGATTCTGAGACCTTATACAATCGATCATCGTTTTAAGCTATTGAGCTATATGGATGCGCTTGTAACCGTGCAATATGCTAAACAGGCCCAATTGAGACTTATTGGCCTGTCAGTTTGCTTGATAATAGTACTTCTTTAAACTAGCTTTATTTATTTTTTATCATCACACATTTTGTTCATGAAAAACATATTTATCTCATTCAAAACATCTGCTACAAATAATATATTTTGAAATTAAATTTTCTGGTAATTTTTTAAATTATAGATACTCAAAGAAGGCCAATAGATGTGTTATTGAGGAGAGTGGACCAAACAACTTGGAGTCCAATTAAAAGAAAAAGAGAGACTAAAACGAACTCTTAGGGAATTTATAGAACGTGACTTATTGGTGAATAATATACTCAAAGAGTTGGTAAATGATAGAGCGTAATGGCACTGTATGATCCATATAGTCGACCTCACCTAATGGGATAAGAACTTTATTTTTGTTGTTTTTGTTGTATAGATACTCAAAATTATATATGTATGATATAATAAAAAAATTAAATAGTTTTGGGATGTTAAAATAAAAAATTAAAGCTATAATAAAAACTCACAATCTTTATAAAATTATACTCCCTCCGGTCCTAAATATAAGAACTAATTGACTTTTTTAGAAAATCCTATAAAAAAGCAAAATAAATTAATTATAAATTGATTTATCTAATTTTTTCCCTTAGATTAGTTTATTTTACCTATAAACTAATGTATAATCTAAAAATATATCAAATATGTCATGATTTAATAGCCTATTTCGCAACCTTAACCTCTCCAAGAAAAAGTCAATTAGGTCTTATATTTAGGACCGAAGGTAGTACTCCCTCTGGTCCCTAATGTAAGAGCCCAAAATTTGAATGATTTTGGTCCCTAACGTAAGAGCTCACCCCATATTCTCTCCTCATTTAATGCATTTTTTCCTACTTTACCCCTAACTCTCTTACATATTTATTAATGCTTATGTATTTCTCTCTCTTAAAAGTACCATAATAAATATGGGCAATTTTGGAAAAGAAGCATTAACTCCAAACACCCAACTAACATTCACATGTTATCTTAAGAAGCGTTTTTTTGACGGTTAGCTCTTACATTAGGGACCGGAGGGAGTATTATTTAATTAAATATATTAATGAACAGCTATTACAATTAATATCTTCTTATAAGAATCCACGCACTCTATGTCAAGCAAAATCTTTCTATTTGGGATGCCCAAACTCTACCTCTAGCAAAAACAGTCGACCTAGAAAAGTCATCCCTCACACACACACACGCAGACACACACGCACACACGCACACATCAAATGCAAAAGATATAAATCAACCAGATAAAGGTTAAGATTGTAGGATCCATGGTGATTCTTCTTTGGGAATGATCCAAAGATAATGTGGTAGGGCCTTTTGATGAATGGGAAACAAGGTTGCCACCAAATGGAGCAGCAAATAATGTGAAAGCAAAGTTTTTGGGCATGGACTTAGAGGACCAATTAAACCAACGAGGCCCACGATTTTGTAGAGGTGGCTAACGATGCACAGATAGCTCAAAATAAAATTAATACAACTTTTGATCCTGAACTTTCACTCAATTTTGATTTTAGTCCCTAAACTTTAAAATCAGTGGTTCTAATCTGTGAATTTTCAGTCAATTTTGATTTAGTCCCTGAATTTTGAAGTTGATGGTCTTGACCCATGAGCTTTCAATCAATTTTCGAATTAGTCCCTAATCTTTATAAAAAAACTATAAAACTCAAAGACCAAAACCAAAATTGTGTGAAAGTTTGGGAACCAAAACCAAAATTGAATGAAAGTTCAATGAACAAAATTATCCATTTTAAAGTTCAGGGATCAAATCAAAATCAAATGAAAGTTTGAGAACTAAAACCACATATTTTAAAGTTCACAAGACAAAACCAAAACTACATATTTTAAAGTTCACTAACCTAAAGATATTTGTGTCACTTCCATACCCTATATGGACACATCTTCCCATCCGTATTTATATTTTATAAGAAGCAACGTAGAAGAATTTTTTGTTCTGTAATATACGAGATTGTTGAGAATTGTTGAGAGCTTATACATATTCTATTTTCTTTTATACAATTTAATCTTTTCCATTCTTCATCTCATCTTCTTCTCAATATTCTCATTCTTATAATCTTTCCCTCCTCAATCTTATAATTCTTATAATCTCTCTCATTCTCAAAATTTTTTGTGGAATTTTCATTAAATTCATCACAATCATTTTTATGCAAGCACAGTTTACACCATCAATAACAATCTCTGGTTTGATTAATTATTATTGATATTGAATATTATTGTTGTTGTGTTTGTTATAGTATTTATTATTAATTTATTGTTTTATTTCATTGCTGAAATATATATTCATCTTCAATCTCTCATTCTTACAACTTTCCTCATCATCTTTTGGTGAAATCCATTACGTTAAGTATCATAGCAGTTTTACTATTGTAACAGTTTACATTTCAGAAATTTCTGGTTTGAAGTTTGATTTTCTTTATATTATTTCATTGAAATTTCATATTCTTCTAAAATCTTTTGTTTTACATAGTCTTCTTGAAGTTTAATTATAATCTTTTGTTTTATTATATATATCTTAATCTTTGAATATTGTTTGTTGTTGAGCATTAGTTGTTATTTGGTTTTTTAGAGAATATTTATTAATTTATTGTTTTATTTTATTGTTCACTATTGTGGTTTTATTATATATTGTTATTTCATTTATTTATTTATTTATTTATATATTATTTATTTATTTCAGTATTGTGGTTTTATTATATTGTTATTTATATTATATTGTTTTACTATTTTATTATATTGTGATTTGTTTTATCTCTTTATTTATTGTTATTATTTGTTCTAGATTCATTCTTATTAGTGTTAGATTTATTTGTATTAGTTTTAATATTTATGCTATTTTATGTGTTATTATAATTGTTGTGAGCAATCCTCTGCCTATTTATTTAGCCGGTCCTAAGCCCGGATAAAAAGAGTAGGTTGTGTTAGGCTTCGGCAGTCAACGTAAAAATTTGTCTAATCTTAAAGCATGGACACACACAACCATTTTAGCAATATGTCATTGAAGGACAGTGGACAGAAGAAGGAATATATAAAGAAGAAAGTGAATGAGTGTAGGATGAGATTTAGTACGTGGAATATTGGAACCTTGAGAGGCAAAACTTGGGAGGTAATAGGAGTGATGAGGGATAGAAAGATAAATATTCTATGTCTACAAGAGACTAAATGGGTAGGTGAAAAGTCTAAGTATATTGACGGTTATAAACTTTGGTATACTGGTAAAGTGAATCATAGGAATGGTGTAGGTATAATTGCGGATGAAGTGTGGAAGAAGAAGGTGGTTGAAGTTTATAGAAGTGAAGATAGAATATTATTGATAAAAATGGTAGTTGAGGATGATACAATTAATATAATCAGTGCATATGCCCCTCAGATAAGGGAAGAATTGGTCATAAAGGAACAATTTTGGGATGAATTGGAGAAGATGATTAAAAGAATTCCTAACACTGAAAAGATTTTTATTGGTGGCGATCTTAATGGACATGTTGGTAAAGATGCAGGACAGTACACACAAGTTCATGGTGGTTTTGGTTTTGGCACAATGAATAATGAAGGACATTCTATTATTGAATTTTGTATGGCTAATAATCTTAAAATTGTTAACACTTGTTTTGAGAAACAGGAAGAACATTTAATTACATATAAAAGTGGAGGTAATAGATCACAGATTGATTTCTTTTTAGTAAGAAATGCGGATAGAAGAATGTGTATAAACTGTAAGGTGATTCCAGGTGATGGAGTGACTACACAACATAGGCCTTTAGTTTTAGATGTTCGTGTGAAATTAAATAGAAAGAAGAAGAGAGAAATGTTTCAACCAACAATTAGATGGTGGCAATTGAGAGGGGAAAAAATCAAAATTTTTAAGAATAGGTTAATGAATGAATGTATTTGGGACAAACAAGGATGTGCTAATGATTTATGGATAGATTTAAGTATGATGATGAGAAAAATAGCAAAAGAAGTTTTAGGTGAATCAAAGGGCTATATTAGGCGTCAAAAGGAGACCTGGTGGTGGAATAATAATGTTCAAGAGAAAATTAAATTTAAAAAACAATATTTTAAGGATTTGCAAATATGTGATAGTGAGGAAAATTGGGTAAAATATAGATTAGCAAAAAAAGAGGCGAAAAGAGTAGTTAGTATAACTCGAGCTAATTTCTTTGAGGAGTTTTATAAAGAATTAGGGACAAAAGAGGGGATACAAAAAATGTATAGAATAGCAAAGATAAAAGAGCAGAAATCAAGAGATTTAGATCAAGTAATGTGTGTTAAGGATGAAGAAGGTAATGTATTAGTTAAAGATGAGAGTATTAGGGATAGATGGAAGAACTATTTTTATAATTTGTTTAATGATAGAGTGGAAACTTTGAATTATACTATAGATGATTTAGGGAATATTGATAGGAATAGCAGTTTTACAGATAATATTAAGATTAGTATTAGTGAAGTTGAGGATGCTCTTAAGAGAATGGCTAAGGGAAAAGCTGTTGGTCCGATCCAGATGGTATTCCTATTGAAGTATGGAAATGTTTAGGAGAAGATGGTGTGTGGTGGCTTACTAAATTATTTAATGAAATTTTAAGGTCTAAGAAAATGCCAGATGATTGGAGAAAGAGTACATTAGTACCTATTTATAAAAATAAAGGAGATATTCAAAATTGTGTAAATTATAGAGGAATAAAACTTATGAGTTATACAATGAAGTTGTGGGAAAAAATAATTGAGCGTAGATTACGTAATGAGACTAGAATATCGAAAAATCAATTTGGTTTTATGCCAGGAAGGTCAACCACAGAAGCAATATATCTAATTAGAGGCTTAATGGAAAGATATAGAAGTATTAGAAAAGACTTACATATAATTTTTATTGATTTGGAAAAAGCATATGATAGGGTGCCAAGAGATTTACTTTGGAAAATTTTAGAAAAAAAAGAGGTACAAGTTGAGTATATTAGAGCTATTCAAGATATGTATGAAGGTGTAATGACTAGAGTTAGAACACCGGTAGGTGATACAATTGATTTCCCAATAAAAATTGGTTTACATCAAGGTTCGGCGTTGAGTCTGTATTTGTTTAATCTTGTTATGGATGTTGTGACTGAAAGTATACAAGAAGAAATTCCTAAGTGCATGCTTTTTGCGGATGATATAGTAATTTTAGGGGATTCGATAGATGAAATTAATTGGAAATTAGAGTTATGGAGGACGACTTTAGAGTCGAAAGGCTTTAGAATAAGTAGGAGTAAAACGGAATATATGTGTTGTAGTTTTGGCAATAGGCAAACTCATGAGGACATAGAAACTGTATTAGGAGAGGATGTTATACGTCAAGTGGATAAGTTTAAATATTTGGGATCAGTTATACAAGAGGATTGTGAGCTAGATGGAGATATCAATAATAGAATTCAAGCTGGTTGATGCAAATGTAGAAAAGCTTCTGGGATTATTTGTGATCGAATGGTTCAAACTAAAGTAAAGGGAGAATTCTATCGAACAGCTATTAGACCAGTATTGTCATATGGTAGTGAATGCTGGGCAATTAAAAAACAGTAAGAACATAAGATGGATGTGTCAGAGATGAAAATGTTGAGATGGTCTAGTGGGTATACACTAAAAGATAGGATTCGTAATGATCACATTCGTGAAAGAGTTGGGGTAGCACCAATTTCAGAGAAAATGAGAGAATATCGTTTAAGGTGGTATGGGCATGTTCAAAGAAGAGAATTGGATGAGCCAGTAAGAATAGTGGAACAGATGGAAAGGGAGCCGTATATAAGAAATAGAGGAAGACCAAAAAGAACTCTTGATGAAGTTATTCAAAGAGATATGGTTGTGAAAAATTTATCTGTAGGAATGACTAGGGACAGAGCTAAATGGCGTCGTGTGATCCATGTAGCCGACCTCATTTGAATGGGATAAGGTTTAGGTTGATGATGATGATGATGATGACCTTTTATGACTAAAGAATGGGTAACAGATGCAAAAAAGAGAGAGAGTGTTGAGAGTATATAATACTCCCTCCGGTCCTAAATATATGACCTAATTGACTTTTTTGAAAATTCCTAAAAAAAAACAAAATAAGTTAATTATAAATTGATTTAGCTAATTCTTTCCCTTAAACTAGTTTATTTTGCTTATAAACTAATGGATAATCTAAAAATATATCAAATATGTCATAATTTAATAGACTATTTTGCAACCTTAACCTCCCAAAAAAAAAGTCATATAGGTCCTATATTTAGGACCGGAGGTAGTACATGCATTGTGGTAAATATGAAGATTATGTTGACTGCACACTAATTAAATAATTAAACTACACGTAATTTGTTTGTAATTTACATTGATACCCTTCTTTTCAATGTGGACGGGAGTAAAGCTACTTGTAAAATGTTTCAGCTGCTTGTAAAATCACACATATAATGAAATATTTACTATACACGATTGAAGAAAAAATTGTACGCACCAAAAGATAGATTGCCACTACATATCCCAACTAGGTGAGGTCGCTACATGGATCGTACGATGTCATTGTACTCGATCAATAGTCATTCTTGAAAATAAATCATTATTCAAAAGATCCTATTGAATAATTTCGTTAAGAGTTCTCTTCGGTCTCCCTCGCTATAAGGCATACCATTTGATCCACTACTATTTTTACTAGCTCATATAATTCTCTTATTTAAACATGTCCAAACCACCTCAAACGATTTTCTACCATTTTCTCCGCAATTGATGTTACTCCAACTTTTTCACGGGTATGATCATAGATCCTATCTTTTATTGTATTACCACACATTCATCTCAACATTCTTGGATATGTATGTTGCCCCTACATATATGTAGATAAATTATATATACTATTGAACGATATATTCTATCATGAGGAATTTTTCAATAATAATTTTGTTAGGCTAAAGTATGTTTTTTATCCTTCAACTTTAAATAAAGCCATGTTTTAATACTTTAACTTTACAAATTGTGTTTTTAGTCTTTTGAAATTAACACTGTCAACCTATCTAACAGAAATGTTTACTTGGTAAAATTAAAATGATTAATGAACATTAGGATTTTATATATTTTCTTATTTGTAGTATTTTCAATTTAATAATTATAAGTCAATATTTTAATGTTTCCCTATTAACATCTTGAATTTATATTTTCAACCTTTTCCATTAGAAAAGTTACTGATGTTAATTTAAAAAGACTAAAAACACACTTCTAAAGTTAAGAGACTCAAATATGACTTTGTCAAAAGTCAAACGACTAAAAGCAAATTTTAGACTTTTCAACTTATCTTTGATTATTTGAAGAAATAGACTGATTTTTAAATTTGATCTGTATGTAAATTTTCTAAAAGCTCACGGAAATAAGTTTTTCTAAAAAATTATAGAGTTCATGATCTTTACTTGTGGTAATAAGAGGTTTTTTTTTGTCCAAAAAGGGTAATAAGAGGTTTTAGAAGACTGTTGTGTTATTTTTTCTACTATGTACAGCTCCGAATCTGGTTGTTGGCCAGTGGAACAATAGCCTACTGATTATGAGCTCGTTCTATTGAAAGCCTGGAACCTGCGAATAAAATTATGACGGACAAATACATTTAATGTTCATTCAATTTTATGTAATTTTTAACTGCGGCTTTAACCTTAGCTTTAATATCGTTTTTATTTCAGTTAATTCATTCATTCCACATTCTATCCCAAGTTTGTCTTGTTCCTTATCTCATTTTGCTTTTTTGATCCAGTCATTAAATTTAAAAAATAACAGTAGTGTAACATTTACGTTTAAGGTCCAAATCTAGTGCACACTAATTAGTGAAGATGCATCGATAATAGTTAACAATTGTAAATGCAAATGTAGCACCAATTTGTTGCAGAGTAGCGCATTTGTAATACTCCCATTGTTCCTAATAAATATAATTATATAAGATTACTTTGGGGAGGTGAGTTAGTTTCTAAATATAACGCCTCAAGTTTTGCTAAAATTACCCCTATATTTCTTTTACAAAAAAGCTTAAGTTCTCGACGATTAAAGTTGGTGCCCAATACAATAAAGCTCAGACCGTTTTGCCAAATCATTCCATTGTCATTTCTCCCATCTCAGATCTCTTCGCCACCACCATGGATACCTTCAGAAGAATCTCTCTCACCCTCTCCGGCGCCACCTCTCGCACCAAACACAAACTCATCCACCTTAACTCCCCCTCTTCCACGTCCATCCACTCTTCTGATGAAGAAGATGACAAATTTATTTGACCTTTAAACGAACGTATGAACTAATATATAATACATAGGATATGTTGTAAATAAGTGGCGACTTTTATCTTCTTAATTTCTTTAAAAAAAGTCAACTCAATCCTGTATTTAGTAATAAGGAAAGTATCTAGTAATATATTTTAGATGTGAACAGGAGAAAAAATATCATTGGTTTACTTGAAATTAAGTCATATAATTAGTTTGTGTATATTTTAATAAAATAGTTATAGTTATTCATAATAAGTGTAAAGTACCTCCTACTTAAATAAAATTAACTTTAACCTATCTCAACTAATAATCAAATTTAATCCAAACAATGGAATCTAACCATGTTAGTAAAAGATTCACCTAACATGGTTAGCAAAAGAATTTCTCTATAATTAAGAGATTACATATCTAACTATGTTAGAAAAGAGAATCCTCTAACATAGTTAGCAAAAGAATCACCTGATGAATCACACAATCAATATCATAACCTAAATCTAACCATGTTAGAAAAGAATCACCTAACATGGTTAGAAAAGGAACTAACCAATCTATCTAAAAATAAACCATATTAGAGTGGGGCCCATCTAATATGATTACACACACAGGAAGACATAAAACACTCAAATACATCCTCCATCTACCACATCAACATATTAGGAAAACCGAGTTTCCTATATACATCCATTCAGGTTCTCATCACATGTATAACAGAATATACATCAACCAAACTTGACATATTAGTCAAAGTAGTTCCTGAACTATCACAGTAGCAGGAACAATGTTATATAACAACCAAAACATTACATTAAGTTACATTACAAGTCATACAGTTCACATATACAATAAAATTCACTCAAAACAACATTCATATATGCAGAAGCTGGTGCAGCCTAATGAAACGGCGATATATGTCCCTAAAAGGTCACCTCTGGCCTACTTACTATATCAGTATGGGCCAGACGGCCCCTTCCCCTTCCTCTGCGCCTCCCCCTGGGCATGATCACCTGTAAAAATAAAGGGAATGGGGTGAGACAAAACAATGTCTCAGTAATCACAACATAACTCACTGTGACACTCAGAAGTGGGGTAGTGGAGTGTCTACAGGGTACCACAATTCAAAACCTGCATACAACTTATAACATTTACAAATATATACAGATGTATATATATATACACAGAACAGATGCATCCATCTCTCAAATGACAGAAATAAACGTGTGTGACACTGTGCCCGGTCTACAATCCGAAAAGCATAAAAGGGACCACTCTAATCAATGTGAAAATCCCTGGTTCCTTTACAATCAGAGGAACCCGTACTATTAACCTATCGATTTGCGCAAATCGATAGGTTACATCGGCCGACGGTACTAATAACCAGTGTCATGCAACATACAAAAGATTATATATAAATATGAATTTATATAAAGTACAGTTCAGTTGAAAGGTACCCTATAGCCCACGTTTATGTATAACGTAATCTGAATTCATTTTATTTATATATATATATAAATAAGTAGAAGAGGATGTCAGAAAATCCTCAACTACCATCACCCTCAGTATCACAGTCAGTTAAGCGTGATTACCTGTCCAAGCTCAAAAACAGCAATATATATATCCTCAGTTATTGCATTCCTCATAACTCTTGCAAAACCAACCCACCATGTTAACCTCCATTAAGACAACGCTTTCATATTAAATTGGCCGATCCAAGTGACCTCCACAACTCACAAACTTTCACCATCTCCCCCCGTACATACATTTCTTAAACAAATTCTTCTTTAATCCTACACTTTAATTCCCAACTCCTTCTCAAACACAATTTCAAATGATTTCACTACTTCAACACCTTCATATTACCTACACTAACATTTCTTAAACTCCAATTTAATTCCTATTGTCCACGAAATTGTCATTTACTTTAAAGAACCAAAAATGCCACCAATTTTGCAAAACAACCACCAACCACCAAAACAATATATTACTATCAAATTTATCACTCAAGGTGGCTTCCCAAATTCACCAACTTACTACCAAACTCCAAACTTTCTTTTACATAATCAAATTTTCTTTCAATCAACACTTTAACTTCTAAATTTCTTTCTAAACACCAATCAAACCAAAACTAACATTCCAACATCCTCATATAACTTTGACAAACCTTATCTAACCACCAATTTATTCAAATCAACCTTCATTAATCAAACCCCAATTCAAAGAGCCAATACCAACTCAAAATAAAAATTCCAATTGCTTCACTTCCTTCAAAAATTCCAATTTCTCCCAAGAATACTTCACTTCAATATCCCAATTTTAGTATTAAGACATTAATGGTCAAAAATTCCAATATACTCCAAAACCCTAACTCCCAATAGGCAAATCTATCCAAAAATTCCAAAATCCAAAGGTGAAGATGCTTACTTAGTTTTCAAGGTGCAAAAGAGAGTCCCACCACCGTCGGCCGCCACCTAGCACGCCGGAAAACAACTCCAAGCCGCCGGAAAAACTGGAAGACAAGGAGTATGAAGGAATGAAGAGGTGGAGTTGAAAGGGAAGGTATAACTTGTAAAAACCCAAAGAAAATACCTTCCTACCTTTTATCACCTTCGGCCGCCGGAAAAGATGAAGAAGCTCGCCGGAAAATGTACCCAGCCGTCGGCCGAAACTGGAAAAGGAAAGGGAGTTGGGAAAATGCTAAGGAAATGTTGGAAATGGAAGAACAACTCAAGGAAACCAAGAAAAATCAAACCTTTCCTCCCTAAATGCTTCACGTCGCCGGACAAGCTGCACCGCCGGAAACCACCGCCCTTCACTGTTTGAACTCGCCTTAACCGACCCGAGGAGAAGAGAAAATGAAGATCAAAGTCAGAAAGCTTAATGAATCAAGGAAGTTGAATGAGTATATGTGAGGGTGTGGAGAAAATGAAGAAAATGAAGGGAGGGAGGTCGGCGCACGCAGAGAGAATGAAGAAGAAGAAGATGAGTTCGAATGTTTTATGTCAAAAAGGGGGCTAGGGGCGTGTTTGGCGTGCACTTCCTTGGTCAGAAATGGATTATTTCGTACCGGAAGTTACCATAATGTCCTCTTTTAATTTAAAACCACTTAAACCAGCCTCCAATCTTCTTATACTTCAAAATATTTTTAGCTTTTTCATTCCCTCATATTTCAAACTCTTCATTTCTTTAGTAATTATATGCACATTAATTACTCAAAATTTCCAAAATATTCCCAAAAATTCCTAAAATTCCAAAAATTCCTAATTTCTCCTTTTATCATTTCCAAAACACTCTTTAATCCTGTATTAAATTTTCAGGATGTTACAATTCTCCCCACCTTTTAGGAATTTTGCCCTCAAAATTCATTACCATCGCATCTTTACCAAATGAAAACAATAGAGAAATGAGGTAAAATGTACCTAGAAATAGCTGTGGGTACTTCTCACGCATCTGTTCCTCAGCTTCCCAAGTCGCATCTCCTGGAGTCATACCTCTCCAGAAAACCTTCACTAGGCGAATGGTCTTATTTCTCAACTGCTTATCTTTTACATCCAAAATCCTTTCAGACTCCACTTGATAAGTCAAATTATCCTCTAATTCTACTTCTTCAGGCTCAATAACGTGAGAAGGATCAGGGTGATATTTTTTCAGCTGTGACACATGAAACACATCGTGTAATCTCGATAATTGTGGCGGAAGAGCTATCCGATAAGAAACATCACCAATCTTTTCAATAACATCATATGGACCCATATATCGAGGGGATAACTTTTTAGCCCGAATTGATCTGCCAACACCTGTCATCGGCGACACTTTCAAAAACACATGATCACCCTCTTCAAACTCTAATGGTCGTCGTCGCTTGTCTGCATAACTTTTTTGTCTACTCTGGGCCGTCAACAATTTCTCCCGAATCATCTCAATCTTCTGGGTCGTCTCATCCACAATATCCGGGCCAATAACAGCCCTTTCACTCACTTCTGTCCAACAGATTGGCGATCGACACTTTCTACCATACAAAGCCTCATAAGGAGCCATACCAATACTCGACTGGTAACTATTGTTATAAGCAAATTCTGCTAGTGGAAGATGCTTATCCCAACTACCAGGCAACTCAATAGCACATGCCCGCAACATATCCTCAAGGATTTGATTAACCCTTTCTGTCTGACCATCTGTTTGCGGGTGATACGCAGTACTGAACTTAAGCTTACTGCCTAAAGCAGCCTGTAGTGACGTCCAATATCCGGATCTATACCGTTGATCTCTATCTGAAATAATGCTCTTTGGTACCCCATGCAAACGCACAATCTCATCAACATACAACTGAGCCAACTTTTCCATTGGACTAGAAATCTGAACAGGCAAAAAGTGTGCTGACTTAGTCAACCGATCCACAATCACCCAAATAGAATCATGACCTGACTGAGTACGCGGTAACCCCACAATGAAATCCATAGATATATCATCCCACTTCCACTGAGGCACCTCAATACTCTGTAGCAATCCACCGGGCTTTTGGTGCTCAATCTTGACTTTCTGGCAAGTCAAGCATTTAAGTACAAACTGTGTCACATCCTTTTTCATCCCTGGCCACCAAAACTCTCGCTTCAAATCATTATACATCTTAGTGATTCCCGGATGCATGGCATATTTACTCCTGTGAGCCTCTTCCAGAATAGTCTGCTTTAACTCAGCACAATCAGGAACACAAATACGATGCTTAAACCGTAGAATCCCATGACCATCAATCTCAAAATCTAAGACTGAACCTTCCTCCAATTCTTTTCGAATCTTACTTAACTTATCATCCTTCTCCTGTGATACTCGCAATTCAGTATACAAGTCAAAATCAACTACTACTGCTCTCAAAATAGCCTGCTCCACCCCAGGAACAACTCGCATATCACGTAAAGTTTCCAACCAAGCCTGTTCCTCAAGACTCATTGCAAAGACATGAGCTGATTTCCTACTTAAAGCGTCAGCAACCACATTGGCTTTCCCAGGGTGATACTTGATTTCAAACTTATAATCACTTAGCAACTCCATCCAACGACGTTGCCTACCGTTCAACTCTTTCTGATCCATCAAATACTTGAGACTTTTATGATCACTGAACACTTCAAACTGAGCCCCAAAAAGATAATGACGCCAGATTTTCAAGGCAAACACCACTGCACACAACTCCAAATCATGAGTTGGGTAGTTCACTTCGTGTGGTCTCAACTGTCTCGAGGCATAAGCTATTACTTTGCCATTTTGCATCAACACACATCCCAAACCCATCAACGACGCATCAGTATACACCTCAAACGGTTGAGACGAATCTGGCAAAACCAACACTGGAGCAGTAGTCAAAAGAGTCTTTAACTCCTGAAATGCTGCTTCACACTGCTCTGTCCATACAAAAGGGCGATCTTTCTTGGTCAAATTTGTCAAAGGACGGGAAATCTGCGAAAAACCACGAATAAATCTCCGATAATAACCAGCTAATCCTACAAAACTCCGTACTTCCGTTACTGATTTCGGAGATTCCCACTGCAATACCGCCTCCACTTTACTAGGATCCACCGCAACACCTTCAGAAGAAACCACATGCCCCAAAAACTTTACTTCTTTCAACCAAAATTCACATTTAGACAACTTAGCATAAAGCTGATGATCCCTCAGAACTCTCAAAGCAATTCCCAGATGCTCACGATGCTCCTCTTCATTTTTAGAATAAATCAGAATGTCATCAATAAACACCACAATGAACTTATCTAAATATGGCCTGAAAATTCTGTTCATATAATCCATGAACACAGCAGGAGCATTGGTCAAACCAAATGGCATCACCAAGAATTCATAGTGGCCATAACGGGTTCTAAAGGCCGTCTTAGGAACGTCCTCTACCCGAACTCTTAACTGATGATAACCTGATCTCAAGTCAATCTTAGAAAACACGGAAGCCCCAACTAACTGATCCAACAAATCATCTATCATGGGCAACGGGTACTTATTCTTTATTGTGACTTTATTCAGCTGACGATAATCTATGCACAACCTCATGCTACCATCCTTTTTCTTAACAAACAAAACTGGAGCTCCCCACGGTGACACACTAGGTCGAATAAAACCTTTTTCAAGCAACTCTTCAATCTGCTTCTTCAATTCAGCTAATTCTACCGGAGCCATCCTATATGGTGCCTTAGAAATCGGACTAGCCCCTGGTTCTAAATCAATGGTGAATTCCACTTCTCGCTCAGGTGGAAGACCCTGAATATCAGCGAAAACTTCAGTATAATCCTTAACCACATCTATAGCTTCAATGCTAATTTCCTCCTCAGATTTAACTGAGAAGAAAACAGCAAACACCTGACAACCCCTCCGCAAGCACTTCTCAGCTTGTGTGGCGGATAGTAACAAGGAACCACTGGAACCCCCAACAGATAAAGAATTTACTGCATATCTCACAGCTCGTTCCTTACAAAGCAAAATGACATTATTGGCTATCAACCAATCCATGCCAATAATCACCTCTATTCCTTTAAGGGGTAAACATACAAGGTCAATCACAGAATCTCGACCTTCATACTGAAGGTCCAAGCCTTTACATACGTGAGCAGTTACAAACACAGCTCCACTAGGGGTAGTTACTTTCAAATCATAAGATAATGCAGATAGAGTAAGGCCAAATTTCTTAGCACAGTCATAGGAAATAAAAGAATGTGTAGCACCAGAATCAAATAACACTTCAACACTATGACCTCGGATGGAAACCATACCTTGAATCACATTATGAGACATTGTAGCCTCCTCTCTCGTGGTAACATACACACGTCCAGGAGCCATAGGGCGACTGCTATGACTTGCCTGACCTTGCTGCCCCCTCCTAGGGCAAAACTTGTAAGTATGGCCCAATTCATTACAGTGATAGCACCTCCAACACTCTCCCACATGAAACCTCCCACATCTATCACAAGGACCTCTCACACTAGATGCTGAGGCAGCTGACTCCTGATAAGACCCCTGACTAGCACCTGCTCGACCTCTACCACCAAAAGATTGGGTTCTGCCACCCCTGAACTGATTTCTCTGCCCAGATCTTCCTTGGTGTTGTCTACGAAAACTACCCCTCTGGTTATACCCTTGCGTATGACCTTGGCCTTGAGATCTCCTCCCAGAACTCCCAGAAGTACTCGTACCCGCACTGTGACTTTTTGAGATACCTCCTGAAGGCCTTAAGTAGCCAGTAGATTTAAACTGGTTGTCAACACGATCCAAGGTACCTGAACTTCTCAAGTTTCTGGCCACAAGACAAAAATACTCACAAGAATCCTCAAAACTAACAAACGGCCTAGCATACAGATATGGCTGCAACACAGGTCTAGCTTTCTGAATCAACTGAGTATGCTTCCATTCGGGATCATCTCTATATTGCAAGTACGTCACATAGCGTGATAACTCATTGAAAGTGGCAACAAATTCATCCTCGTGCATATTGCCTTGCGTTAATTTATTAAATTCAAGTTCTTTCTCATGTCTGATTGTAATGGGAAAGTAATGTTCAAGGAATTTTTCTTTGAATTCAGACCACACAGTCATGGAATCATCCATACCCCCAGCTGACTTCCACCATCTTTTGGCATCACCGGTCAAAAGTAAGATAGCAACCCTGGCTTTCTGGTACTCATTACAGGCAACAGCTTGGAAAATTGTCTCTAATCTATCGATCCATTCTTCTGCTACTTCAGGTTGGCGACCTCCTTCAAAAGTACCAGGATTGTGTCTAGACACATCTTTCCAAACTCTATTAATAGCACGGTCTTCTTGGGTAATCTCTTGCTGGGTCCCATGAGTTTCACTCTCATGGCCAAATTCAAACTCTCCTTCACTTTGATGCTGATGGCCCATATCTTGTTTAAATTTCTGTAACCTTTCTTCCATTGTCTCCAAAATCACATCCCTCAACTGATTCACAAACTCTGACCCAAAATTTTGTGCCGGTATAGATTATTGTGAATCTTGGAATTGATTATAACTATCTTCTTCTCCACCCACCTAGGGAATAATGATAATAATCATAAAAAGGATTAGTGATCATAATAAAAAGGAAGGGAAGGAAGGGGTTTATATATCGCCATTCTATATGCAATGCAACAGGCAGGGTATCGTTTACCAGAAAACTGATACCAAATTGTAAAGTACCTCCTACTTAAATAAAATTAACCTTAACCTATCTCAACTAATAATCAAATTTAATCCAAACAATGGAATCTAACCATGTTAGTAAAAGATTCACCTAACATGGTTAGCAAAAGAATTTCTCTATAATTAAGAGATTACATATCTAACTATGTTAGAAAAGAGAATCCTCTAACATAGTTAGCAAAAGAATCACCTGATGAATCACACAATCAATATCATAACCTAAATCTAACCATGTTAGAAAAGAATCACCTAACATGGTTAGAAAAGGAACTAACCAATCTATCTAAAAATAAACCATATTAGAGTGGGGCCCATCTAATATGATTACACACACAGGAAGACATAAAACACTCAAATACATCCTCCATCTACCACATCAACATATTAGGAAAACCGAGTTTCCTATATACATCCATTCAGGTTCTCATCACCTGTATAACAGAATATACATCAACCAAGCTTGACATATTAGTCAAAGTAGTTCCTGAACTATCACAGTAGCAGGAACAATGTTATATAACAACCAAAACATTACATTAAGTTACATTACAAGTCATACAGTTCACATATACAATAAAATTCACTCAAAACAACATTCATATATGCAGAAGCTGGTGCAGCCTAATGAAACGGCGATATATGTCCCTAAAAGGTCACCTCTGGCCTACTTACTATATCAGTATGGGCCAGACGGCCCCTTCCCCTTCCTCTGCGCCTCCCCCTGGGCATGATCACCTGTAAAAATAAAGGGAATGGGGTGAGACAAAACAATGTCTCAGTAATCACAACATAACTCACTGTGACACTCAGAAGTGGGGTAGTGGAGTGTCTACAGGGTACCACAATTCAAAACCTGCATACAACTTATAACATTTACAAATATATACAGATGTATATATATATACACAGAACAGATGCATCCATCTCTCAAATGACAGAAATAAACGTGTGTGACACTGTGCCCGGTCTACAATCCGAAAAGCATAAAAGGGACCACTCTAATCAATGTGAAAATCCCTGGTTCCTTTACAATCCGAGGAACCCGTACTATTAACCTATCGATTTGCGCAAATCGATAGGTTACATCGGCCGACGGTACTAATAACCAGTGTCATGCAACATACAAAAGATTATATATAAATATGAATTTATATAAAGTACAGTTCAGTTGAAAGGTACCCTATAGCCCACGTTTATGTATAACGTAATCTGAATTCATTTTATTTATATATATATATAAATAAGTAGAAGAGGATGTCAGAAAATCCTCAACTACCATCACCCTCAGTATCACAGTCAGTTAAGCGTGATTACCTGTCCAAGCTCAAAAACAGCAATATATATATCCTCAGTTATTGCATTCCGCGAGCTCCACTCAAACCTCCATCGTTCACAATCACACAATGCGCTGCTGATAGTCAAAACATAAAATTAACGATTTTGACCACCCATTCAAACTAATTCACAAATAATTTTGAAGTGATACATTACTTCAAACATCCATACTCTTTCATATACTTTTATACCCCACAATTCCCTTAACAATTTATTTGGAATTCCTTAAGTACTAACTTCACTATTTCTCATAACTCTTGCAAAACCAACCCACCATGTTAACCTCCATTAAGACAACGCTTTCATATTAAATTGGCCGATCCAAGTGACCTCCACAACTCACAAACTTTCACCATCTCCCCCCGTACATACATTTCTTAAACAAATTCTTCTTTAATCCTACACTTCAATTCCCAACTCCTTCTCAAACACAATTTCAAATGATTTCACTACTTCAACACCTTCATATTACCTACACTAACATTTCTTAAACTCCAATTTAATTCCTATTGTCCACGAAATTGTCATTTACTTTAAAGAACCAAAAATGCCACCAATTTTGCAAAACAACCACCAACCACCAAAACAATATATTACTATCAAATTTATCACTCAAGGTGGCTTCCCAAATTCACCAACTTACTACCAAACTCCAAACTTTCTTTTACATAATCAAATTTTCTTTCAATCAACACTTTAACTTCTAAATTTCTTTCTAAACACCAATCAAACCAAAACTAACATTCCAACATCCTCATATAACTTTGACAAACCTTATCTAACCACCAATTTATTCAAATCAACCTTCATTAACCAAACCCCAATTCAAAGAGCCAATACCAACTCAAAATAAAAATTCCAATTGCTTCACTTCCTTCAAAAATTCCAATTTCTCCCAAGAATACTTCACTTCAATATCCCAATTTCAGTATTAAGACATTAATGGTCAAAAATTCCAATATACTCCAAAACCCTAACTCCCAATAGGCACATCTATCCAAAAATTCTAAAATCCAAAGGTGAAGATGCTTACTTAGTTTTCAAGGTGCAAAAGAGAGTGCCACCACCGTCGGCCGCCACCTAGCACGCCGGAAAACAACTCCAAGCCGCCGGAAAAACTGGAAGACAAGGAGTATGAAGGAATGAAGAGGTGGAGTTGAAAGGGAAGGTATAACTTGTAAAAACCCAAAGAAAATACCTTCCTAACTTTTATCACCTTCGGCCGCCGGAAAAGATGAAGAAGCTCGCCGGAAAATGTACCCAGCCGTCGGCCGAAACTGGAAAAGGAAAGGGAGTTGGGAAAATGCTAAGGAAATGTTGGAAATGGAAGAACAACTCAAGGAAACCAAGAAAAATCAAACCTTTCCTCCCTAAATGCTTCACGTCGCCGGACAAGCTGCACCGCCGGAAACCACCGCCCTTCACTGTTTGAACTCGCCTTAACCGACCCGAGGAGAAGAGAAAATGAAGATCAAAGTCAGAAAGCTTAATGAATCAAGGAAGTTGAATGAGTATATGTGAGGGTGTGGAGAAAATGAAGAAAATGAAGGGAGGGAGGTCGGCGCACGCAGAGAGAATGAAGAAGAAGAAGATGAGTTCGAATGTTTTATGTCAAAAAGGGGGCTAGGGGCGTGTTTGGCGTGCACTTCCTTGGTCAGAAATGGATTATTTCGTACCGGAAGTTACCATAATGTCCTCTTTTAATTTAAAATCACTTAAACCAGCCTCCAATCTTCTTATACTTCAAAATATTTTTAGCTTTTTCATTCCCTCATATTTCAAACTCTTCATTTCTTTAGTAATTATATGCACATTAATTACTCAAAATTTCCAAAATATTCCCAAAAATTCCTAAAATTCCAAAAATTTCTAATTTCTCCTTTTATCATTTCCAAAACACTCTTTAATCCTGTATTAAATTTTCAGGATGTTACAATAAGCATGTGTTAATTTTTCCACATACCTAGTGAGATAATTAATGTGAATTGAAAAGGTTAAGGTGCAATTTTTACCAATGGACTATTGTCAGAGTTGTAGCTGACACAATCGGTAATTAATAGGTGTAGAATTACCAATAGACCTTTTATGCAGAAACATATTTACCAAAACATTCTATTTTAGGTGGAAAAGCTTGCCCTTTGAACCCTAAATTTTTTTCTAAAATAGAAGGTTTTGATAAATATATTTGTGCTTAAAATGTTGGTTGGAAATTTTGCTCCTTTTTATTGTCAATTGTGCCAGCTACAACTCTAACAATAATCTATTGGTAAAATTGCACTTTAACCCTGAATTGTAATTACTTCTTACTAAAACTTTGTTATGATGTAACACTAGCTAGTGGCTAGAATCTACTCACTCCATGTTATTTTAATTCAACTAATATTCTTGTACAATATTTTGATCTAGATAAGCATGCAATGCAAATATAATCATTATATAGAAGCATTGAGATTTCTTCTATACGTAAAGCCATGTTTATGTAAATACTAGAAAGAACTAGTTGATTGATAGTTTATGTAAATACTACAAAGTGCCAGTTGCCAAACGATTGCTAGTTAAGCTATATGCTAGTGTGTGTGTATCCAACAATTCAACCTTACTATCTATTAAATATTTTTATTAAATGAAATAAATTAAAATCTTATGTGTAAGTTTAAAGAGTTAATATTCATTCTGACCAATGAACAATTTATAAAGTCTCAATTCAGCCAACAAACAATAAAAAGTCTCATTTTGACTTATAAACAAAAAATAGGTCCCATTTAGGCTGATGGACTATTGGAAAATACTAATATACCCTTTATAAAGTAAAAAATATTCCTTTCGTCTAAATATTTATTAAAGGTATATTAGTATTTTCTAATAGTCCATTGGCCAAAATGAGACATACTTTTTGTTTATTGACCAAAATGAGACAATTAATTGTTTATTAGCCAAATTGAGATTTTTTAAATTGTTTATTGATCAGAATGAATATTAACCAAGTTTAAATTGTAAACATTATATTTACCCTGCTTTTTTTTTTTTGGCCATAATATATTTACCCTGCTAGAGAAAGCCCAAATGGAGGGAGACATCAACGGTTAACAAAAATCCTACGGGTATGAACATTTAAAATTAAGTAAGAAAGACAGAAAAATATGTTGCCAATCTTAATTAAGGATTCAAAATGAATTATATTACTATGGAGTCTATGTAAACAAGTTTGATGTTCAATTTTACAGTGACTACTCTTCAACTGAAATATGAAAAGTCATCTAATAATTAAGTAACAGTTTCAACTTATCAAATGATTCTAACAATTATAAGTAGTTTCTAAAAAGATATATGCTTTTACACTGATTAGTGACGACAGCCGTTAAGTTGCTGAACATCAACGTACAATCGAACAATTTTCATTTATAAAATACTACTTATTTTACTCATGCAAAAGAAACTTAATGGAATGACAGCAATAAGTTAATGCATGGGTGACTAAAGGTATTTAGGCAATCTTACCACAACTTTAATTTCAACTATTATTTCGTTTTTATCCATAAGGAAAATAAATTATTTTTTCTTATTTATATATTTATCTATCACTTTATTATATTTTTATATGAATTCACAATTATATTCCTACATTCATATATTAATTTGCATTTTATCTGTTAAATTTTAAAATTTTAAGATTGAAGGTTTGTTTCATGCAAAACATGTTGGAAGTAATTCCACCATATATGAGCTCATTTCAACTAACTCTCAAATATAAATGATTAAAGTATTAAAGTATCAATAACATGTAAATCGCTATTATCTTTTTTCCAAAAGAATTAAAACCAAATATTAATAATTTCCAAAGTTAACTTGACTAAAATTTTCCGTTCAATGCATATTTGTAACAACCAGATTTATCAAATTAAGAGTCGGTTAAATGGATCTAAACATATTTATAATAGAGTCGGACAAACATATTTACATAATTCAAATCAAAACTTTTATCACATTCTTATTATACTCTATATCTCACACGTAAAAAACAAAACTTTTAAGCTTAACCCGAACAAGCAAGCCTGAATAATTTTTTATCCTTGAATTGGGATTTGCAGAGGGAGGATATTTTTGTCTCATTCTCCATATATATTTATAAATCATTTTTCTTATAATTAAAAAATGGCCATTCCTTGTGTTAGGGGCCAGCATAGGGACAAGTACGGCCCTTAGATCAGTTACCGCTACTTCTAAAAAAAGAGTTCAGATCTCTTTTATTCTATTTCCCTCCCTTTTCAATTTGTGGCGGCACAAATTTTTCATTTCCCTCCTCATTTCTTAATTTTTGAATTCTATCCAATTTTCTATTTCTCACTCCTCTCCCTCCTCTCTATAATTTTGCAATTTCATTTCGAACGCTTTCCCAAATTTTTATTCCCTGCTCTTTTCTCCCAAATTCAAATTGTGAGCCTAACATGTGTTTGATGTTGACTCAAACGCAGCTGCCAAACTACTTATCTTGCGCACTTTTCTATTTTTGTAATGATTTATTTATTATAATAACTGTATAACATGTAGGAGCAGGAAGAAAACAATATTACAATAATTAGTTAATTAGTTAATTACTACTCGCAGTCCCTTTGCTCCATAATTAAAATAAGTAGTAATAAGAAAATTTTATTTGTTCACATTATAAGATAGGACAATAAAAAGTAAGATCTGGCAAAAAAAAAACAATAAAAAGTAAGATAAATTGTTTTATGAGAAAAAAAGTAGGATAATGGATGTTTGATTTCTATTTTTTTATTTTTGAATATCAAATGAAAAAATGGGGATAGAATGTATCATAAATGATATTCCCTATAGGCCATACTATTTTTTTTGTTCCAATCTATAGGCCATACTATAATTATTCTAATCAACAAGTTTTTTTTATTGCGCTTTTATAAGATACTTAGTATAGTTTCAAATGAGCATTAATTACATTTTTCCATGTATACTCATTAATGGTAGTGGAAGAGGTGATAATAAATATATTTTCGGGACATTTGCACCTTAGGTCCCAAATAAGATACTTAATTTCAAAGAGATCACAAATAATTGTTACCACTTGTTAATTAAGACTATTACAGTTGTCAGTTGTTAATATTAATCATTAACAACTATTTAAGAACTCTTTGAAATTACGTCTCTTATTTGAGATATAGGTGCAATTGTGCCTATATTTTATTTTTATTTTATTAGAGTTTAGGACAATTGAAAAAAGAATGGAGTACTTTTTTATAAATAATAAAGTAATAAAGTCTGTAAATTGGTTATTTTGTAAAATTGTGGGTTGATTTTCTAGAGTACTTAATTTGGTGAGAAATTATCGCATTAACACGATGCACCACATCATTTGTGGTATGACCAATCACAAGTTAACACATAATGTCTAACGTGGATTTTTCAATTTGACTTGACAACTAAAAAATAACAACTTACTCATATAAATACTTTTGTTTCATGTTTTCAATTTTTTAATATTTTACAAGTTAAATAAATATATTTTTACCAATTAGTTACTATTTTTACAGTGCCAAGTCAGTTTAAAAATTCCACATCATACCTTATGTGTCAACTTGTGGTTGGTTAGACCATAAATGATGTAGTGCACTGAGTTTACACAAGAACTTCTCTAATTTGATTGCTTTTTAGCAAAACAAAAAAGAATCGAAAACATATGCAACGAATGACAAAGGATTAAATTTTTTTACAAATTCTGAAGATAGAGTATGTTAAAATGTTATATTTGGACTTGCTTCTTTCATCTTCTTCTGTTCTATTCCCTTAAAATTACTTAGTATTGGGGTCAATTTATTTGTTTCATGTTTCTACATAAATTTAGTGAAACTTTGGTATCCTAATGATGAAAAAATGTTTTTTTTTAATTTCATATAATTTATAAACCAAAATAAGTCTTTGAAAAATCACGTAAAATCTAAAACTGGACCATTTTTATTTTTAAGATATCTTTTTTTTATTAGAAATTTTTAAGATATCATGTCACTAAATTTATATCAAATCTAATAATAAAATTTAACATAAAAAAATTTAAACCTAACTATATAAATTTAAGGGTAAAGGTCGGAGGAGGACTAGAAAAGACATGTGAGAGAAGCCAAATCTCTTATTTTTTGTCAAATAACTCGTAATTTCATTTAAACAGTGAAAAGTGAAATACACGGTGTAGAATAAAAGGACTACAACAAAAAAAAATTACAAATCCCAAATAAAAAAAGAAACCCGAAAATAATATAGACTAAGTCCGTCATACTTATGATCTAAGATCATGCAATGAATCAATAGATTCCGGGAAAATTTTCAAGATTGCTTGGATAAAATACTATCTTTAATATTACCAACATATAATTATCAACACATCATAAACAAATTGTTAACATCGATCAGATAATGCAGCACTCTAAACTGTAAATATTATCACATGTTATTATTAGTACTCTATGCTCTATTTTAGAGGGAAAATAATACTTTCCTACCTCTTATTTTGGTTTATAAATTTTAAATGATTGGTCAAATTCATATAATGTGGGAGGGAATCTAGCGATTTACCTGTATTTGTCAAACATGGAATGACATCCATATAATTCAGGCAAAACAACGAATTTATACATATCCCAAAATAAACATTGTCAAGGCACATCCATAATTAGTTGTCATTGCTTTTTGTTTTTTTGTTTTAAATCACACGCTTACTTTAAGTGCATAAACATAAATTGTTTTTAACTTGTCAGAAATATACAGGTTAAAATCATAAATTCATTAACAGCCAATCAATTCACCATTTTCAAATTATTATCCTTATTATACATTGTGCCATTTTTTTTCAATTGTATTTGTTTATGAGTTATGGATTAGTCCGCCAAAACGCAAGTTTTTTAGGAAATTTTTTGTCGTATTTATGTGTTTGATTATTGTGAGGCTTATGTGATTTTATACATATCATCCAAGAGAATAAAAATTATTTTTACATGTCACTCAGGACTTGAAACATTTTGTACTCCTTTATACCGTTCGCATCCTACGAAAATTTCCTGGGACAATATTGTTGACTTATTATTTTTTGATACAATGATTTTTTAATTTAATAGGTGTATTCAAATGCAATTCATTCATTTTTAAATGGATTTTGTATATGCTCGTTTCATCTTAATCCTTTTACGATTTTAACAAAAAATTAAACTGCGGGTCACAATGCAGCAAGGAACCAATCATTTCAATCAGAGCCATCCTTATTTAGTTATTTATTTGTTTTTTGAAGTTTCAATAATTAGTTTTTTTTGCTGTTTTTTTCTACTATACCTCATTCAATTATATACACTACTTATATCCTGTCATATCTCTGAACTACTACATTAGATGAGGTATTAAAAGAGTAATGCTTTTACACGAGTATTTAGCGACTTATTAGTGATCAGTGTGACTGAGAACGAAATTGAGGGAGTATCAACTTCTTGAATCACACTGTTATTTCATAAGTTTATGCCTATTTTTTTAGAGTGACTTTGCATTCAAATGGGGTGAGATTTCTGATCAAAAAAAAATGGGGTGAGATTAACTGATTAGGGAATATGTAGGCATGCAATGAGGAATGTACCTAACCGCTGTTTTCTTTGTTTTTCTCTAATAAAGAAATAGTGTACCTAAGCAAGTGGCATTCACTTAAATACACGGTTAAGACAATAAATAAAGAAAATCTTGGATTGAGTATTAGATTATATCAACACCGTCAATAATTAAAAGCAGTCATAATATCTTATGTCAGTGATAAAGGAAAAACGGATTAGGATTCTGTTTATAACAACAATGGCCATTGAATTAAGTTCACTGTTTGTTAATATAAATGATAACAGTCACTGGAAAATTTACATTATGACATGGAATGAGACATTATAACAGTCACTGGAATGATATATTATGACATGGAAAATTTACATTTGACTATTTATTTACATTTGATTTGATCCCTCTTGTTATTTACATTCTATAACAATTAGGACCACTCTTTGCACGCTGTTCTTTTTGTTACTTACATTTGTTCCGATCCATGATGCAAAAATTTAGCAGAATTTTATGTTGGCCAAGAAGAAGTAACTATTATATTCATTTTAGTTATGCAAAAAGTGCATGCTGTATCCAATGTATTAAAAAAGTACTCCCTCCGTTCCTAAATATAAGACCTAGATAACTTTTTTTTGGAAAGATTAAGGTTGCGAAATATGTTATTAAATGATGACATATTTGATACCTTTTTAGATTATCCATTAGCTTATAGGTAAAATAAACTAGTTTAAGAGAAAAAATTAGGTAAATCAATTTATAATTAACTTATATTTTGCTTTTTTTAGGATTTTTCAAAAAAATCATCTAGTTCCTATATTTAGGAACAGAGGGAGTATCACTCTTCTGATCATATTTATTGCTCGCAAGGTCTTCCAAATCTATTACAAGGAAATTAAGAAAATCTTAAACCAAATCAACTGCATACTAGTATGTTTCAGGAAATTCTAAACCATACTCACATATTCAATGTACATTATATAATTTTATTGGAAGCACAACAAAATAACAGAACACACATTAAGATGAAGAATAAAGAATAAGACGACACAACACATCCATACAATAAAATTAAAAAGCAGAGTAGCAGACGATTTATTATCGGGAAAATTCTTTTCTTACAGGAGTATTTTATAAAAACGATGAGAGGACGATGATTTAGTAAATTCATTCAATCATAAAATAAGGAAGAAAATAACAGCATCAATAGAACTCGTGGCCATTTATCTATTTGATCTATTTTCAAGGCAAACAACATATTCCAAGAAATGAATTATGACAATTTTTTAAATAGGAATAAACCAAAAAAAACAAAAGCAAGAGAAATCCGGGGGCGAAGAAGGAAGCAGCAGCAATTAGCATAGAAAAAGAGGGAATTGAATTGGGTATTCGGCGAGACAGACAGAAATAAAAATAGAATGGGAATTAAGAAATTAATGGCGTCCATATTCCAATAAAAAATTAAATATATAAAAATAGATATTATTATGAAAAGGGGATAAGAAAGGACAGATGAAGTCCACGTCAGGTATCAGAAACAAAGGAACCAAAAACGAACGGTCGGATGAGCCCCAATCCCACCCTCTCTCCCTCATCACCATCATTCATTACAATCTCCTCATAATTCACTTCACTTCACCTCACCACCGCTTTATTTTCTTCAACACCACCAAACCTAACCCTCTCTCCTCTTTCTCTTTCTCTTTCTCTCTCTCTCTCACTGTAATATCTATCTTTCTTTCTCTCTCCTCCTTCCATATTTTCAATTTTCGATCTGTCCTCATCCTTCACCCATGGACCCTAACTCCCTCCCTCCCCAGCCCCCCTCCACTTTCCCTCCCCCCATCTCTCTCTTCTCCAACTACGCCGTCCCTCCGCCGCCCACCACCGCCGTCCCCGACGGAGTCTCCGTTCAACCGCCGCCAGCTCCCGCCGCTCACCCCCCGCCCTACTCTGAGGTAATAAATTAGAGACCGAAACCACCGCGGAGAGAGAAATTGAGGTGTACTGTGTCTGTGGTGTTGTTTGTTTCTTTAATTACTTAACGATGTGTTCTGGAAAATTCGTTTTTTTTTGTGTGTGTGGAGATATTATATTTGATGTGTTGTGTTGTGGTGTGGTGTTATTATTAGATGATTTATGCAGCAATAGAGGCGCTGAAGGAGGAGAGTGGGTCAAGTAAGAGGGCGATTTCGAAATACATAAAGGAGAGATATGGAAATCTTCCGGAGGCTCACTCCTCTCTCCTCACCTACCACCTTCAGCGCTTGAAGAACAATGGACTCCTTCTTATGCTCAAAAAATCTTATAAACTCCCTAGATCTGACCCTTCTCCCTCTCCTCCGCAGAGGCCACGTGGCAGACCCCCCAAGCTCAAGCCCCACCCCCCGCACCAGCACCCACACCTCATCCCTCACCAACAGCTGCCACCTCAGCACGACAATCCGCCACCTCAGCCTCAGCCTCCTCAGCAGCAGCCCATGGAGGCCTCGGTGCCGAATGCGGAGCCGGTGTGGGTCGCGCTAGGGTTAGCGGACGAGCCGGCTGCGGCTGCGACTGCGACGACTGAGACGAAGAAGCGAGGGAGAGGCCGCCCGCGGAAGTCTCCGGTCGTCGATACCGCGACAGCTGGCGGAAATGTGAATGCTGCTGCTACTGCTCCTGCTCCTGCGGTGTCGTCTGGGAGGAGGGGAAGGCCGCCGGGGGCGGGGAGAGGGAGGCTGGGGAAGAGGCCGGGCCGCCAGCCCAAGCCCAAGCCCGCCCCAGCAGCTGCAGCGGTACCAAATGGAGTGAAAAGAAGGCCCGGGAGGCCGCCCAAGGCCCACGCCCAGGCCCAGTCAAAGCCGACCGCGATTCCTTTCGCTGCTCCCGTGGCTGGGCAGCCGCCGGCGCTCGCTGCTGTGATTCCTGGGCAAGAAGGAGGTGTTGTTCTTGATGCTGCTGCTGTAGCTGGTGTGGCTCCTGTAACTCCTAGGCGTAGGGGGCTTCCGAAGAAATTTGGTGTGCAGGCTCCTGGTGTTGCTCCTCAGTCTTTTATTGGCCGTGGAGGCGGCCGAGGGCGCGGCAGAGGACGTGGCCGTGGAAGAGGACGTGGTCGCGGCGGTGGCCGTGGTCGTGGCAGTGTTGTTCGTAGCTATTCTGGGAGACCTGTTGGTCGTCCAAGGAAGGTAATTGATAGAGTTTCTGGATTTCCTTCTTTTTATTTGCATGTTTCATGACTGAGTGATATCTCGTTTAAAAAGTTTGTGTTTTGGTTTTGAAAAGATGATCTTTTTATTTGCATGTTTCATTGACTTTTGTGAGGGGTGTGGTTTTGGGGGGAAAGTTGGATGGTTTAAAAAAATGGAGTTTGTTTTTGTTATAATGGTTGCTGTACTTGAATTGTTATAAATCTTTATTTCTTTCTTTAGTTTTGACAAAAAATGTTTTGTGCTTATTTGTTAGTTGTGTAAATTAAATATCAATGGAATAAATGCTTTCCTTCGGTTTAGTGATTTTGAGGATTTTTAAATTTTTTCTGAGATGGATAATGTTTTGTGTTATTCTGATATTGATTTCTGATTAATTGTTTTTACGGTGAAAACTTTACAACGAAACATTTTACTATATTTGCGTAAGTTGGTTGCATTTGATTTCATTAGAATTGTGGCTTTTTAACTTGTAGCTGTTATTTGTAAATGTTTCATCATCGAAAAGTTGGAATATATTTTGTTGAGCTTCGCATAAACTTGTCTTAATTTCAATAAACTAACAACTAATTATTGATATATATATATATATAAAAGAACTAAAAATATTTCTTAGATCGAGAATGTAAGATTTAAGATCTGATATTTATGGCTAATATCTTTATGGATAGAAGGGAACATCATATAGTATTTCTGTATACTTATTTCATATCATTTCATTTCTTATGAACATTAAGCTTCTTCTCTTAAGTGCATTTTCAATATTAATAGAGGTTAGAATACATTTATTTATAGCTAAACATGTTTGATTTCTAGTTTTATTTAATTAATTGTAAGTGATCGTGTATATGCATTTAATCTGATTTTGTTTTGAACATTTAACTGCAGTGACAATCATTATTAGACATGTCAATTGAAAGATTTCATTTAAATAACAAATAAACGGAATGTTTTTGAGGACAAATTAAAATTGTTGGGTTACAAATGATTGATTGTTCTTTTAAAAAAGTGGACTAATAAATCTCTTCAATGGTTAATATAATTACAAGTTTGTATTTGTTGTCAATTTAATTGTTGTGAGTTTTTGTTTTGGATTTGGACTATTCACTGGGCACCAAGCAAAATAATATTGGTTCCTTTCTATTTGATTATTTAATTTTATGTTTCGTGTTTGATTTAAATATTATCAGCATTCAATTTGTTTTGTGTAATATTTCTCTGCAGTGGTGAATGGTAATGTGTGTTTAATGTAGACGTTTTTTAATGCAAGAATCTAATCATGATTTGATGATTTAATCTTTATTTTTTCCCTTGAAAGTGTTTGAAATAAGGCATGTTTTTTAAGGATTTCTTTGGAGTTATGTGGCTTTCTGATGCTCAAATAGTTTGATTTTCTTTTCGCATGACGAAAATTGAAAACTTTTCTTTCTGAATGAGAAAATTTTAAACATTTAGAATTATAAATTCTTGGACAAGGTAAATTCCCTTTCATTTACCTTTTGAGTTTTGGTTTTCTGAATAGCAAATCTGTCAAGGTAAATCTTTATATTGCAACTGGTGCATGATTTATTCTATTTGTTTCATAGGGTTAGTTTTTTTTTTTTTTTTTTTTTTTTGCATGGATGATTTTCACCTAGCTCGTTTATATCTAGTTTAATCATGGATAGAACATAATATGTTCCTCCAGTGATAATGCAACGTTTTGGTATTGAAATTGGAAAAGTTTGAACAAAAGATCAATTGATTTTTTTTTAAAGATGTTACTTGAATGATTGAAATTTATATTTCGAATATTATTTGAATGATTGAACATAAGGTAAAAAATTTTTCACCTAACTGTTTTATATTTAGTTTATGCATGAAAAAAAGTTGATGATTTAAATAAAAGTTTATGATTTAAATTTATAAAACATAAGATGTTTTATGCATGTGCTCCTCTTATAGATGGCACTTTCTGCTATTGAAATTTGAATGGTTTAAATAAAAGTTCGAAAATATTATTGTAAGAAATATTATTTGGATGATTAAAATATATTGAATTTAATTAATATCATTGTGTTGCATTTACATTTTAATTCATTGAGGTAGTGTTTTTTTTTTTATATGTAAAGGATGTAACTAATCTTCATAATGTATTATTAGTTAGACGAGTTGGCATTTACTTTTTTGATATCAAGTTGAAATATCTATGGTCAAAGCTTATCATAAGACTCACAAATTTAACTAGCAATGATGTAGGACAACGACGAGTATTTCTTAAATGGAGAACATTGGACTTATATTCTTATATTTGTTATTAATATCTTTTAGGATAAAAAGGGAACATCATATAACAGTTAACTAAACTATTTACATTTTATTTTATTAAAACTGGTTTTTTCACAGGGAAAAAATTGTCACTGATTCTTGCAAGTGTCTTTTCATATTGAATAAGTTGGAATTAAGGAAGTTTGGAGTGTATTTGGTGGAAGCTAAACACATCTATGTTTTTAATATTCAACTGCAGTGATAAATATCTTAAAGTGACATCTTTTGAACATTTTTTTATTTTTAGAATGGATTAATTATTAGTGATTGTTTATGTGTATTCAGTCTGACTATGTTTTTAATATCTAACTGCGGTGACAATACTTACTTGACTTTTCAAATGAAAATATTTCATTTAAATACAAATTACCGGAGTGTTTTTGAGAACAAATGAAAATTGTTGCTTCACAAATGTTAAGATTTTCCATTTTAAGAAGTGGACAATGGATAATTACTTCTCTTGTATGATTAATATAATTACAATTTCGTTGTAAATGTAATTGTTGTGGGTTACTGTTTGAGATTTAAATTATGCTGGGCACCAAGCAAAATATTGCTGCCTTTCTATTTGATCATTCAATTTAATAACGTGTGATGTTTGATTTAAACATTATGGCTATTCAATTTTGATGTGTAATATTTCTCTGCAGTGGTGAATACTGAATGGTGACATGTATTTTTTACCAGATGTGGTGATGTGTATTTAAATGTAGATGATTTTAATGCAGGAATCTAACCTTAATTTGATTGTATTATATTTTATTTGTTTTTTTTTAACTTTAAAGGGTTTGTAATAATGCATGAATCTTTTGAGGATATTTTTGGAGTAATGTGGCTTTCTAATGCCCAAATGTTTTGATTTTGATTGGTAATGAGGAAACTTAAAAACTGTCATTAAAATACGAGGACATTTACAATGTCTAGAGTTTCTTAAACAATGTTATTATCTCCCATTTACATTTTAGTTCCTTGGAACAGCAGAGCTCAGAAGGTAAATCTTTCTGCTATTGAAATTTGGATTAGTGTGAACTGAAGATCTGACATAATTTAGAAAATGCTATTTAAATTATTGAAATATCTTGAATGTTTAATTAATATCATGGTTTTGCAATTACATTTTACTTCATTAAAAGTTGGTTTTTTTTTTTTTTTTTTTTTTTTTTTTGATAAAAAAGTTGGTTTTTTAGATGTAGCTGTTCTTCGTAAATGTTAATTTATGGTTAGTAAAACAAGTTGGAATTTATTTTTTTGATATCAGGTTGAAATATCTTTTGTCAAACCTTAGCATAGTATTGTCTTCATTTCAATCAGCAGTGATATTGGAGCACTAAATGTTTTTCTTAGATTCAGAATGGAGGACTTAAAATTCTGATATTTATAATTAACAATAAAAGGGAACATGATGGAATACTTAAGTATATTTGTTACATTATATCTTGTAAAAACAGTGGATTTTCATGGGAAAAAGATGCCACTAATTCTTAGAAGTTTGTTTTTTTGTGCAAAATAAGTCGGAAATAAGGACTAATTCTTAAGTTTCTTTTTTATGTAAAATATGTTTTTGATATTCAAATGCACGGACAAATATCTTTAGGGATCTCTCTTGAAAACTTTATTTAAAGTACAGCTCTTGACAGTGGTTTTTAGGACAAATGAAAATGCTCATGAATTGTTGGATTATTCATTTTAAGAGTGGATATTGACATCTACAAATGAAATATTCTTAGGTTTGTAATTAATGTGATTGTTGTGTGTGGTTTTTTGGATAATGAACAGGACACCAAGAAAAGTACACTTCCCTTTCTATTCGATTATCTAACATTTACTTTGATGTTTAATATGCAATTTATTTATCATGTGTATTCAGTTTGATGTGTTTTTAATATTTATCTGCTGCGATCTATATTTAGTTCAGATGATTTTTAATGCAGGATTTTAGCCATGATTTATTAGCTTAATCTTTTTATTTTCTGGGAAAAAGTTCAATATAATATACAAATCTTCTGAGATTTCATTGTATGAATGTGGCTTTGAAATGCACAGATGTTTTGATTTTCATTTGAAAATTGACATTTTTGAGTGTCTAAATTATTTAAATTTTCTCAATTTCGTTGTCTTTCATTCTGTTTCTGGGATTTTGGATTGCAGAGCTCAGTTAATATTTATGACGCAAGCAGTGTATGATTTAATCTATTTGTTTTGATATACTTTTTATTCTAAGAACACGGTGATAAGCTTGGTTTTCAACTTAATTGTTTTTAGCTCTAGCTAATGTTTTAAAAAAAGTATGTGGTTCTATGTTGAGTTTACTTTAATTTTCAATTATAATTGAGAAATTAAAATTGAAACATGTATAAATTTTTAATCAATATAATTGTTTTGTATTTTGTTTATTTGGGGGTGGCATAGCAGTGGTTTGAAAGTGAATATTTATATAATAACAAATGCATGTTTTTCAATCCTTTTTTACTATATTTTGTTTTTTCATTGCTTATGCATTGAAAATATGATGCATGCATTCACGAACCACTCTCTGCTTTTAATGGTTGAGTATTGCCTTTTTTGGATTATCCCTTATCTTATTTTTGTGGATATAGGGGACAACTCCTGATGCTGCTGCACAAAAAGTCAGTAATGAAGAGTTCAAGAAGAAACTTGAATATTTTGTAAGTTGAAACTGGTTCCTGAAAAAACATTTATTTATGAATTTCAATGATGTGATCTTTCATACCCTTTTTGCTATTTTACAGCAATCCAAAGTGAAGGAATCTCTTGCTGTGATTAAGCCTCATTTCACCCATGAAAGCCCAGTCACTACTATTGCGGCAATCCAAGATCTGGAAATACTTGCAACTATGGACATTAATGCACCATTACATGAAGATGCTCAGCCAGCCCAGCAAGTTCCTCAGGCGCAGCAGCAAGTGCAGCCACAGCCTCAACCTCAGCAACCAGAACAGCCTGAGTTTCAACAACAGCAAATTGCACCGCCAAGGCTGTATCAACAGCAGTTGCCACCACAGTCTCATGTTTACCCTCAGGCTTTTCAGCAGCCATCGATATTCCAACATCAGGTGCCTCAGCCTCAGCTTTACCAGCAGCAAATGCAGCACGTTCCTTTGCAACCCCAGCAGCAGCAGCAGCAGCAGCATTTGTTTCAACCACATGCATGAGCCCTTACCCCAAGCAATGGAGTTGCATGGTCTTAAATAATGAACAACTTGTACAAGTGATTTGGAAGGCACAGCAGGTAAAAAGTTATGTAAAGCTGAGTAGGAAGTTGCTGAACTGATTTTTTATTGAGTGGTAATGACTCTGTCCGTTTTTATGTTGTCTGTGAACTTGTTTTAGAGCGACTTTGCAGTAATACTTAGAGTACTGATGATACTGATTATTCTGTCATTTAAGTTATTCTTGTTGGACCATTGTAGCTTAATTTATTCGTGAATTAATGATTGTGAAACCTCGTGCTATGTAGCTTTCCTCAAGTATGTTTTTGTTTTTCAGTTTCATTTGTTGCTTAATGTGGATGATGCTTTGACTGAGACTATTAGGGGAGAAATAAAGAAGTGGATGCTTTGACTTGAATTATTTCCCCCCTTTTATAACTAACAACTAGTGGTTTAAATGGTTAGTTTTAATAATGGCTTCATTTGGATATGAAGAGCGGTTGTTGGGCATTGTGGTGATAATATTTTATTTTAAGTTTTGTTGTTTGTTCCCGGGAACTGTCTGGAAGTAGCTTGATGGGGCTTCAAAAATTATGTTGTTTGTGGTCCTGGTGATTCTACACGTGATTTATATACCTTGAGCTGGATTTGACGCATTATTGAAGGCAAATCTCCTATCCTGTAACTGAAGATTGTGCAATTTGTGTATTTTTGATTCTCTGCTTGAAGCTCCAGTGGGTGGAAATTGATATGGAGCCTTGGGACCTTGTCACCTTGGTCCCTCTAATGCTCTAATGCTTGATTTATCTGTTTACCTTTCCCTACATCTGTATTATGATTGTTTTTTTTTCTGTTGGAAAAATAATTCTTGGGCTTCTTATAAATTTGGGGTGTGTTTACTCTGATTCCTAGAATTTTTTTGATAACACAGTTAGTTTTGTGTAAAGGTTAACTATGCGATTATTACTAGCACATGAAAGCTATTGGGGCAAGAAACTTTAAATATATAATTATCATTTAGAAAAAGAATATATGCCACCAGAATGATTTTTCGTGCAAAGAATTTTCATTAAACAATTGTTCTCATCCCTCCCGTAAAGTTTATAATGAAAAGACTCGAATGACTGGGAGCTGATTGTGCTCTGAATTAAAATATGCAGCATGCAAGAAATAAAAGCCGTTTGTTTTGAACGCCCACAATCGAATGCAATTAGAATGGTTGTCTGGATTTTCATTCATCCAATAGGATGTTTCTTTTAAAACGTATCTTTTTGCTTATGAAGTAATTAAACTAAACTGCCATGGAATTTCATGAAATAGATTTTTTTTTGTTCAAAGTTAAATTTTGTTGCGTACTCCTTCTATCCGGAGAAAACGATGTTGTAGAAGTGTTTTATGTTCATATGATTTGACACGACTTGTTTTAGATTAGTCAGAGTTAAATATGAACTCTGGAAGTTCCTAGGTAGTAACTTCAAGCATACCTCACAAACCCTATTTAGCTTCTGGAAGCTAACCTTTTAGAATTCTATTCCTTTCTTCATCATTCCACGTGAGATCAAGTTGACCCCATCTCCTCACTAACAGTCTTCCCAAAATTTACTTCGGCTATTAAGGACGGTGGTCGTGTTGAAAGTAATCAGATTGAATTGATAGATTATCACTCTGATAAATACCAACAAAGATTATCACTGTGACATTCTATCTACTGTTTCAAATATTATTTTTAGTAATTATTGTTGTTATTTTTATTGATCATTAATATTATAATAGCAAATCTCCTGGGTAATTTTTGTGATTGCAATTTTTACAACCCAAGTATGAATTGTTGCGTTAAATGGGATTGTAGTGAAGTGACATGACAACAATTGTGTTTGATCCCACCCAACTTCTTCTAATGAGAATTCAAATGTTGTTTCATTATGTTATGAATAACTAGTTTCCTTTTTATTATATTCAACCCTTGTTGATTTTGTACTATTGTACCTTTAATAAATCAACACTCATTATGTATGAAAATGAAATTGCCTTTTTATCAAAAAAAAAAAAATCAACACTCATTCTTTTTTTGTCAGAAATCAACACTCATTCATGTAAATTGCTAGTTATATGAAAAACACTAATCCTGGGCCCAAGAAATAAAATAAACAAAATAAGGCTCAAACATTTTAGGGCCATTCTCAATGCATGTCAGCCGGAAAGGAATTTGACCAAATTATCCTTTAAATTCAAATATATTAGGGTTTTTTTACCATAAAATATATTAGAGATGAAAAGAAATTTGTGGGAGCTTGTCATAATTATCAATAATTCATTCTATGTATGAAATTTGAAGTATTTTGCAAGATAAGATATTTCTAGAATAATTGCAATAAAAAAGGTGCTTGAATATTTATCAATTCTAAATTAATAGATATTTAAGTGTAAAAATTTATTTGGTATAAATCCAAATCTTCACGGATAAAAACACAGAGCTTTTGGGGTCTTCGAAAATCAATTATAGGTGATTAATTTAGTTTTCTTATAATTTTTAAAAATTGTAAATTATGTCTAGCATTTATTTGACTTATAAATTAATATAATTTAATAATATACAAAAAATGTTGTGATTAAGTGGATCATATCACTTTCTCATTCTCTCACATGTAAGTCAACTAGTTCTTACATTTAACTAGTAATCATCCTCCTAAAACACGGAAATTACTAATGATGTTGCCTTTCTTTTTCCAATTTCAATTTGAAGTTCGACCAAGGAGACCGAAGCAAACAGGTTGAAGCTTACCCCAGGTTTAGAGTGATTTCCGTGATTTGAACACAAGTTCTCATCCTTACGGGGTTGTAGCTCACTTACTAGCTCATCTAACTAACCATTTGATTTTTTATCTAGCATTTCATGAAATTATTTTCTCTTAGTTTCTAACACTTTAATTTTATTTATTTAATTTCTTAGTAACTAAAATATTAAATTGAGATTTTCTTTTTCGGATTAATGCAAAAAATGATTTGCTTTGAATGAAAGAGCAGTCGTAGATGCTTATGGAATATTCGCTAACAAGAATTCAACATTTGCATAATGTTAACTTATCTTACAGTGTCAAGTAAATTGTAATACAATATAAGTTGAATGCAATGAAATTTATATTTTGTCAACAAATATATCAAACTATTTTAAAAAATAGCAGGAAATATCATACGGTTCTAGTTTTGATTTCATTTTTTTATATAAAAAGAAAATAAGATTAAAAAAAACTAATGACCAACTACATCCTTAAGAAGAAGCACCACATCACCTCTAGGACATGATTTCATTTTTTTATTTTTGATTTCATTTTTTATAAACAAATTTAATAGGACATGATTTCATTTATTTATTTATTTGTTTGGAGCAAGAAGCAAATGGATTTGTTTACAACTTTGTTCTGTCTAATTAACTAAACATTTTAAGTTGACAAGTTCATAATTTTGCATTTTTTGTGGGTGATGTTGACCCATATGCAGTTTTGCTCAAAAAAAAATTACATAGTCATTTTTGCACTCTCGTGACAATTACGTGGTCATTTTTGCACTTTAATCCAAAGTATATTGAACATAAATGCTAAGGTTGAGAAATAAAGAAGGCTAATGATTCCCTCCATTATAACTTGAGGAGTGTCACATTGGTCGTTATGTGAGGTTAGATTCTTTTTCCTCCTTTACATTGGACTTGAAAATGATTCCGCAAATTTATTTTCCAATCCATCATGGTGAAGTTGGAGGAGCAATGTGCCTTTTATCCATGATTATAGACCCTGAAAGTCTATTTCAAGAACTTCTATGAGAAACCAACCACATATACCATAATAGGGGAAGAGAAGAAAGGATGGTCTACATTGAAACCAAATTAGCAGCTTCCAAAAGCATTAAGATGACGTTGTTTCAAGATATCACAAGATGGGTGTGCATATTTCAAAAACTTAAAGAGGAAACGGAGAAATTCCATAAGAAAGGGAATATTTCTCCAAATTTTCTAAGGGTGGGCTTGGGTAGGGCCGTAAGGGCGGTATCCATGCCTAATGCCCAACCCTAAAATCAATGGTTAACATTTTACAGCCTCATGCCCAGCCCTGCCCGCTATAAGCCCTAACCATCTCGGGCTGGGCAATAATAGGTTAGGCTGGGTGGAAGCTTCCTAAGTTATTAATTCTCTTCCATGATTAAAAAATTCAATCTTTACTTATAAATTATTTTTTACCATAACTTATAAATGATAAAATATTAAATAAAATTAAAAGATATTCCATATTAAATATCCAATCATGAGTTATGACCAATAAATATTGATATCAACTCTTGAATTAAAATTTCCATTTTCTAACTAATAAAATTAACCATGTTTAAAGAATCAAGCATTCATAATCTCTGATTTAAATGAAAAGCAACTAAAAGTCTAATGAAGTGTTGAAGTAAGTAATAATAGCAGCACAATATTCTAATTGAAGTCTTGAAGTAAAAAAAACAATTAAGCCCGAAAGTACACAAAAAAAAGAGCAACAGAAGTCTTGAAGTAAAAAAATAGCAACTTTGAATTAAAGTCTAGAAGCCCAAGTGGTTTGCATCAATAAAATTTTAAGAAAATAAGTTCGGTTGTCCACATTCTAAGGACCGAATTACACATCATAATATATGATTTTACTAAAATACAATATATTAATAGTATAATTTTAAATAAATGCTAAAAGGAATTTTTGACTGGGTTAAATGGGCAGGCAACACCCCCTGCCCAAAGCCTTGCTGTGCCCACTAATTAGCATGACCTTGCACTACCCATAACTTTCGAACCATTTTTTTTGCAGGGCTAGGTGATTTTTGAGTAGGGTTGGGTGGGCATGATGGGCACTTGGGCACCTTGTTCACAGCTAATATTTTTCCATTAGACTTCCTTTTTTGATATTTGGGGAATTTGACTTATGAGGGAGAAAACAACTTCATCCTTGACCATAAACCATATGCATTACCATTCCAATACAAAGTGTTAGAAAAGTTTAATAGATCTAATTTTCTTGATAATCGTTAAACCAATATTTTGGCCGCAGAAGGTGCAAACCATAGAGAAATTTTATGTTGTAGACTTACAAGAAGAAGAGACATGCAATAGTTTATCGATAACCACCAACAAAGGTTGGTCTTTGGTAAAGGAGTTTGACTCATAACTATGTGGTTTTGGATTCGAATCCCGTCGATTTAAGGACCTTGTTGGTGGGCGATCTGTAAATACCTATGTAAGCTCTCTTTGAACCCAAAGGTCTGCTCTGGTCCTGGTGAGCCCAGGACCCAACTCATCACCTAAACCTTTGTATTATAAAAAAAATAGTTTATCGATAACCATATGAATGTTCATCAAGGAGGCTTGATGGTATTAATTGGAACATAAGCACCATTACACATGTTTCAAAAGTAAAATAAAATAAAATAAGAAATAATTGACATGAGTTATGCAGTTTTATTGGGCTGAATTTAAGTTGTAGAATTGACATAAGTATAAAAAAAGTTGCAGAATTCAGTAATCAAAGTTTATAACACACATAAAATGCACTAATAACTTTCCTCCACTACACATTGGAGGAAAGTTATTGAGATACTTTGTTATAGGAAAGTACTCCATAATGTGAAAGAAGTTTTACCGCACTGCAATAAAATCAGTAGTATTATATGATAGTGAATGTCGGACTCTGAAGGAACAACATGACATAAATGAGGTTAGCTGAAATGAGGATGTTGATATTTATGTGTGGTATTACAAAAAATGGTAACATTTAGAGTGACCATATAGTTGGAGTGACTCCTGCTATTAAGAAAATGGTAAAAAATCGTTTGAGCTAGTTTGAACATGTCCAAAAAATTCCATTAGATGAGCCAGTAAGGAGTGTAGACCAGACAACTTGAAGTCTAATTAAAAGAGGAATAGAGAGACCAAGACAAACATTCCATGAATTTATAGAACTGGATTTATTGATGAATAATATACCTAAAAAATTGGTTACTAATAAAATATAATTACATGTTATGATCCATGCCAACCCATCCATGTATACATGAGACTTCCTCTCAATAAATGACACAAGTGGGCCGATCTCATTTTTTGAAAGAAAAATGTGGCCCAGAGCCTGAGGCCTGAGGAAGCAGAGATAAGCTAATAATTGGTTCTGCAAGGCTGTAAGCCTGCAACAACTAACGACCCACAAGTCACAAAGAACGGTCATCCCATTTTTATTTTCTATTTAAAAAAATACTAAAAAGAACTGTATCTTGATTCACGCGCCCTCACACATCAATTTCAGATTTGATCATACTTTTCTTGCCATGAGAATTGATGATATATAAAATATGTTTAATTTATTTTCTACATTAAAGTATTAAATGCTTTATTTCAAAATTTTACAATTTACATTTTACTAATTATTTTTCTTTTTATAACTTAAAATTTTAATGATAATACTATGAATATTAAGAATTTATTTATCATTTTTTATAAGAAAATCGCCTAAAATTTTTCAACTTTTCTCCCCCAAAGATTTCTATCTAACCATACAATCAATCTGAAAATTCAAAGTTGATTTGTTAGTGTTCAAGACCGTGAAGGAGAGAAAAGACGGTAGAAGATGAATTTGACAAGTATAAATAAGTTTATAGAAAACACAGCTAAAGCTCAGATCAGATATCACAAAAAACCTAACTTTTTTTAGCCAAAGCAAAAACCTAACCACAAACAACTCAAAAATAATAATATTACTAACGTAAACCTTGACCCACAATTGTAAATTCTCTATGAACTTAGCAGGATATAATTGCAATAGATATGAAGCTAGAAAAAGGACGATATATAAACTCTAACCAACGAAATAAACATTTGTAAAATCATAAAGGATCCCATGATTAATGGAATGAAAGCTTGCAAACCTAGGCTGTCAAACTTGCGAATTTAAGTAAACTCATTATGAAAATGTAGTAAATCACATGGTAAACTTGTAAGAATTTGTTTATCAATAAATGTGTGTTTAAACTATATATTGAAATAATAAATACAAAAAATAATGTAAATTTGATTTAGATATATTTTAAATATGAATAATATTATTGAATAATATACAAATCCATTTAGAGCAAGTTAACCAAAATATTTCATAGAGTAGAAGCGTAAAAGCATTAAACTCATTATTTAAACTCGTGGATTTAAATGAGTTTGCACCAAATACATATTTAAGTAACTCATAAAATGATAAAATCGGAGAATCAACTCGCGAATTTAAATGTTAACCCACTTTTCATTTTGTTAATATTTATCTCCTCTAATTTTAATCACAAAATGATTGAATGGCTTTTTGGGAAATTGAATAAAATTAACAACTTCTATGAAGATTATTGATTCACTCATTCTAAATTTCAATTAGGAATATTTTAAAATATATTTTAAATTGACAAATGATGTTTCTATTTTATTAGGAAATGTATCTTTTATGTTTCTCCTTATTCAATGTCTACATGGCAATAATGATAAAATTAGAAAAAGTATTAATGTTTTAGATACTTCACATTATGTGTAAAACTTATTTTAGGATAATCACACTAAAATCGCACTAAAGAAGTAATGCATGAAAGTCTCATGATATATGGAAAAATTATTAAGTGCTATGAGACTTAATGTAAGGGAAAAAATAAGGGTTAAACAGCAATTCCACCCTGGAAGTTTTACCCCAGGAGCATACCCCACCTGGAAGTTTTTTCAGGTGCAATTATGCCCCTGAACTTTTTTTTGGGGGCAATTCAGCCCAAATTTAACGTCTGAGTCAAATGGTGTTAGCCACATGTAATAATTGCCATGCTGGATTTATTTCTCCGCCAGCTCAGAGAATTAAAAAACTGAAAAAGTAATTAGACCCAGAAAAACAAAGAAAAGCTCGAAGAAGAGGAAAAAAGCTAGGGCTTAGTCCGTTCTCTTTCACTTAGTCGTTGGTGGAGGGGTAAAGAATGGCGGATACATCGGCGTTTAGTGTTAGTGTTGGCGAAGAAGGCATTGCATTGCTTGAAGAAATAACAGGCTGGTGAGTTAAAGAATGGCCGATCCATCTTCTCCTTCGTTGCTAGTTGAAGCATGGTGGGGTCGGAGCGGAACCAGCTGAAGGAGAGATTGTGGGTTTTAGGGTCGAGGCCGTGGTTGGAGAGAGGAATGAGGCTACGAAGAGGATTGGATTTGGGGGTAGGGTGTGGGTTAATCATTTGATCTGGAAAATTTTGTGGTTGTGTTTCCTGGAGTTTGCAAATACTCCCTCCGGTCCTAAATATAGGACCTAGATAGAGTCTTCATTTTGGTCCTAAATACAAGACCTAGATACACTTTTGGTCACCTTTTTCCTAAATTACCCTTCTTCTTCTTCAACTCCCTAATACTGTATGTTACATTAATACCAAAAAGGAAATCAACCTCATTGGTTGATGGCTTCATGCGAAACCACAAGCATCCGGGTTCGAAACCCCTTGTGACCATAATTACCAATAGTGTTCAGTTTCCCTTTTTATATTAGAGTAACCCAGAAACAAACTGTGATAAAGGCTACTGCTGGAGTGGTCGAAGGTTTATACTGGAAAGCATATGACGCGTGTTCGAACTACCCCAGGGCCAGTTTGCATCCTTAGTCTTTCATTTTAATTGATAAATTAAAAAAACATGCATTTGACCCTGACTGGAATCGAACTTGCAACACCTAACACATGCGAAAACTAAATGCATTTGACCCTGACTGGAATCGAACTTGCAACACCTAACACATGCGAAAACTAAGTGTGCACCCACGACCACTCCACCAGACGTTACTAATGAAATTACTTTACTCTGATAATTAATGAGGGGTATTATTGAAAAGACATCTAAAATTAAAGCTTCCTTAATCTCCCCAAAAAAAGTCATCTAGGTCCTATATTTAGGACCGGAGGGAGTATATATTAAGCAGGACATTGCATAAATAGCTTACAAATTCTGGAAAATCATAAATGTTAGTTAAATTTATGCTCTCAGCTTATTGTGATTCAAAAACTCAAGTGTTTGTTATTATAAGTTTAGGTTGTTCCTTGCAATTTCAATGTATTACTGCAGAATTGTATGTTCTAAAGGCACAAAAGCAGAAGGTTGTGGCTTACTCATTCTATTTGTAGCTTGGGACATCTGATTTTTTGTATTGCTATTAGTGTTAAGATGCATCAAATTTTGCCACATGAATTTGCTGATCTGTGCTTTCAATTTGACATAATTTTTTTGCTGATATACACTTTCAATTTGATAGAAATATTTTGCTGATATATGCATTTTTTTTGGACTGAGCTGATATATGCATTTGGATGCATCAGTTTTTGCTGATAAATGCTGATAAACCCTTTGAAGGTTCAAATTGGATACATATGAGCCACTGTAGCTCACCACATTTTACTGTGAAAGGTTGCCTCTTAAAATGTATATCACATGAATTTGAGATGCCCAAATGGCACATTAATGAATGGCTTGCTTTGATCATATTAAAAAAGAATCGCATATCTGCCTCCCTTCCTGACAAAGGGCATTATTAATTTCCAGAACTCAGATGTACTATGAAGAGAACTGCGTGAAGAATAATAACAAGGGAAAAAATGTAAGTATGTCTCGGCACTTCAAACCTGAGTACCAAGTTATAAAACCAGACAACAATAAAATGTGAATGTAACTTCTCTGTGGAGCCATGTCGAAAACAAGAAACTACCATGAGCAAGAAGATAATTAAGAGCAGAAGGGATGACAAAATATTATGAGAGACTAATAAAGAGATAAGCAGTAAGGACCAGCGAAGAAATCTATACCCAAATAAATTTTTACACCAAGGAAGGAGGGAAAAAACATACAAGTAAAAACATTGTGTTGACTTAACATGCCAGTTGCAGTGATATTCCCCAGTTTGAAGTTATTGCATCAGTAGTTCCTACGCAAATCTGCGAAAACTGTTCTTCTTTTACAAACATGGAGGGTCAACCTTCTGCAGTCTTATTATTTCCCTGTATCATCTACCAGTTTGTCTTCTTCTCCTAACTCTCTGTATCCACCTACCGTATGACCTCCCACCTTTTCTTGATACTTCAGCCCCATCCTCCCCCACATCCTACATCACTAGAACCACAAAAAACACTTCAAAATTCAGATCCCCATTGTACATACACACACAGCAACAACAGAACCTTAATCAAATCAAGTCACAGTATCACAAACTTCGAACACAAACAAATTCAATAAACCCTAAAAATTGCATACCTCATATACGGTCGAATCTCCCACTTCTAATTCACACTGGCAGTTCATATTTTTGTGCATTTCATAATGTTGCTTATTTCATCTTCTTGCATCGTCGTTTTGGAAGGATAGAGGTGCTTCAACCTTGCGTTTGTGCGTCGTATTCGAAGAGCAGAGACTTGCCATGTCAGCATGGGAAAAAAAAGCTCCATGTCAGCATCCTAAATTTTTCCACATGTTCATTGTTAACGGTCAAACTCTGTTGACTGTTAGGATTGGGCTGAATTGCCCCCAAAAAAAAGTTTAGGGGCTAAATTGCACCTGAAAAAACTTCCAGGTAGGGCATGCTCCTGTGATAAAACTTCCATGGCAGATTTGCTATTTAACCCAAAAAATAATTAAAATCTACTTTACTCTAATCGACACATTCACTTGTAAATGTCCAAATTTTTTTGACCATGAAAGAATGATACAGTGTCTGATAAATACTCACTCCGGTCCCTAATATAATAGGCAGCTGCTAAAAACCAGCTTCTTAATAAAACATCTGATTGTTAGTTCGCTGTCTATAATTAAAATTTTTTTCCATTTCTACCTTTATTATGAGTAGTTTTATTAGGAGAGAGAAATATTAATACATATTGGAATAAGTGGAGAAAGAGAGCTAGAGTTAGGAGCAGAATTAGAAAACTTGCAATAAATGTTCTAACAAAGATATTTCTCTCCTCCTAATATCTCTCAAAAAATTAAATGAGCCAACCCAAATTGATTAGAGGTAGAATTGGAAAACTTGCACCAACTAGGTTATGATATGTATGTTATAACACATAGTATAGGCATTATGATAATCAGAGAATTGGAAAACTTGCAATATATGTTCAGACCAATGATAAAAAAAGCGGATCGGATCGGGAGGTCGGACCTTCAACCGCCAACCGGTGGCAATGGTCCGATATGAACACCAACTCGGGCGTGCCTTCAACCGGTTTTTCTCGTTAAAGCCGACCATATCCCGGTGAACCGGGAAAAAACCGGTTTAACCCTTAGAAAAAAACCGATACAAAGTAAACTGAAAAGATGAGATGAAGACGACTCCCTTTCAAATTGATTTTTGCAAATCAAGAAGCAAAAAAGAAGAGCAGTGGCAGCAATCAGAGAAAAAAAGCAGTGGCAGTGGCAGCATTGGTGTGCTGGGTGTGTATACTGTATATGTTGCAAAGAAACAAAAAGCTCAAGAGCCGCCTTCCTCTTCTTCACTTCTATTTTTTGTTTCTCTTATAAGCTTTAGGTTTTCGTCCTTTTATGCACAATTGGACCCTCTCTTTTTCTAATTGATTATATGCTCTTTAATTGAAGCCCAAAACATATAGTAGCTTCTCACTTTCTTTCTTTTTTTTTATCAGATTCTCACTTTCCATTTACTCTTGACCTTGCTTTTTAATTTTCCTTCCTTTAATTCCCCTTTTACTTATTTGAATCCTCATAATGATGTCATAAAAGAGAGAAAGGAAATTGATTATATTTTGACTATTTTTTTATTTGATTGTTTCTACTATTTAGCATTTATCCTATTTATGTATTTTCTTGCATTTGACAATTAAATATTATTATTATTTCCGGGTTGACCCGGTTTAACCACGGTTTAACCAATAACCCTTGAACCAGTAGCTTGATCGGTTAGATGTCCGGTCCGATTTTTTGAACCTTGGTTCAGACAAAGTGGGGTGAGCTCTTATACCATTCAAATTTTGGCTCTTATATTAAGGAGCACTGAAGTTGAAAGAACAATACAAACACAATAACATTTACAACAGTAAATTACAAAAGAGACAACATCATTAGTTAAGCAGTTAACCAATTCCCTCCCTGTCTTTACGCAAAGCATCAAAGTCCCCCATGGCAGAACAAGTATATTGAGCTTCTCGAAGAAGTAAGGTGGCTAGAGGAGGTGGTGATTCTAAGATCCGACCGTTACATCTCAACTCCCTTGAAACCTAGACAACCAAAAAGTCAACAGCAGAATTATACTACCTCCGTTCCTAAATATAAGACCTAGTTGACTTTTTTTTTGAGAGATTAAGGTTGCGAAATGTGTGATCAAATGATGACATATTTAATATATTTTTAGATAATCCATTAGTTTATAGGTAAAATATACTAGTTAAAGGGGAAAAATTAGGTAAATCAATTTATAATTAACTTATTTTTCGCTTTTTGAGGACTTTCCAAAAAAGTCATCTAGGTCTTATATTTAGGACGGGAGGGCTTTTCGAGGAACAAGAGAAAATGAACTAGGACCTCGAGATAGCAGCAAATCATGAATGTCAGATATTATTATATCTGCCAAGGATAACGTGCTGAATAGCGTGTACTCATAGCTGAAAATAAGTCTGCACAATCAGTTTCAATGATTATTGGAGCTTCAGACTGCGTTCTAAACATTAGATGAGCTTGGTTAACTACTTATGTTTTAACCTCAAAAGAAGAATGAGCATTTACTTGTTGACACCATCCCGCTTGAAACAAACCTTCGGAATTTCTACAGATAATCCCAATACCTGACTTCCTGTTCATCTTTTAAAAACATCCATCACAATCATATTTTAATGTTGGCTGAACTGGTTTAGTCCAATGTGAAACTTTAGCAGGCATTGCTAGCTTGGGAATAGGCATTAATGCATGCTGTTGGAAATAGCGACATATCATATTCTGTGATATCAAGAACTGCAGCGAGGTTGGGAATGATATGCTCAAAAATAAATCTGTATCTATATGCTCACTGATATATTTTCCAACATAAGGTTGCCATATAGGCCTTCGAATAATCTACGATTGGGTCATGACTCATGATTGAGCAGTAAATCTTCAACTGGAAACCAATATTGGTGACATTGAAAGGAGTAACAATCAGATTTAATGGATAAGCAAACTATGCTCTTGCTCTCTTCACACGGTAGTATGAGATGCTCCAATGTTTCTACTCCATTCCCATAAACAGGACATAGCGGGCCATGCGAGATTTTCCCGTGGTACAAGGCCTCCTTAGTAGCAAGAGCTTTGTTTAATAAACGCCACATAAAACTGAGAATATTGGGCAAAACTTTTAAACTCCAGACAGCTTTCCAAATGTTGTTATTCAAAGTTCTAGAAGAAGAAGCTCTTGAAGTCAATGAATTCCACGTATTAATTGTTGTTTCACCCAACATAGTAACCACTTTTTACAGTATATTCCCCATTTTCGTTGAAGACTCAGACAATTTTATCAGCCTTAGGACGTGAAGATAATGGGATTTTCTGTATTGCAGCAATTTTTGATGAAGAAGTTGCATGTTCCAATGGCTTTAGGCATTATCACCATTGTCTATCATGAATCAGTTCACACACTAGCATATTGAGATTTACCACTGCCCCTGGCTGCTTCGGCAACATGAATTTTTCTAAATTTTGGAATCCAAGGATCCTCCCAGACATGTATGTAATGACCAGTTCCCACTTGCCAACAAATATTCTTAGTAGCCCTCTTCCTGAAAGGATGCTATCCCATACCCAAGATGCCTAGTGCCATTTCTTTGCTTTCGCGAAGGTAGTATTTGAGAAGTAGATACTTTTGAGAATTGTTGCCCATAATAAACTATTTGGAAATGGAAGTAATCTCCAAGCAGTTTTGGCTAAGAGAGTTGTAGGGAAATACTGGGTTCACACTTGGTGGATTGGGCTCAATCCCAAGCCCAATAAGAATTGGTATCATTATGTAAATACGGAAAATTATGGATTGAAAGGAGTAATTTTCCTCAAGAGATTTGATAATAAATAAATGTGACTTTTCATAGGGATATGACTATATTAATTATATATATAAAGAGTCTGATATGGAAAGGTTAACATTTTTTAACGTAAAAAACCAAATTTCTTTCTTATGTTTCTTATATTCTTCTCATCTCATGTGCACCTGTCCTATATCGTAGTCAGATTTCAATCAGTGATCCAATTTAATTTTATGTGGAAATAATTTCATTATTAAACACATAAATATGATGTAATTTTATTCTTTCTTCTTATGTGCATTATAATTCCTTATATATATATATATATATATATATATATATATATATATATATATATATATATATAAGGAAATCAACACTCTTGGTACAATAAATATATGAAGAAAAAAATGAAAGCACACAACATTTATAATGTGCGCATCTGCACAGCGGAATAAAAATATCTAACTATAGCCTCAAGAAAAGTCATGCTCTTGTACCACTAAAGGTTTCAGGCGTACCTAGATTGCCGATTGGTGCAAGTTGTTCATAGTATTGCTCCTCCATTTGGGAGCATATGAAAGTCAAGAATATAAAAGTGAAAACTTTGTTACTATGATGATTTATCAAAGTATGTGGTGCTTGATCACTGATGTCTATCTAAAGGTATTTAACCTCTTAAAGCTAGCTTACATGTAGAGGAAAGACATTCTCTTTTTACTCTTAACCTAAATGACATAAGGTAAGAGGTTGTATGAAATAGAATGGAGGGACTAGCCAAATGTCATGGTTTCCAAAATTCAAGCAAGAGATTCTCTGTTGGTAATGATGTGAGGAATGAGTCAAAGGACATTATAGACTATAAGTCGAATTTTATTGAAAAACAACCTTATTTCTCTGTGATATATGATGAATGCATCATACTCATGAGTTCTAAATTATTTGTGTTGATCTTCATGAAGAAATTGAAAATGTGTGATGCATTTTTCCCTGACATTTCTTTATTTTGTTTTGGACATTGTTGGTAATCATAATTAATTTGTTATACCACCATAATTCAAGTAAGGGCGAAGGGGCAAAACTAGCCACCGTAAATTTCCAAATGGACAACTCTGACACCTGTAAATTAGATGGTGCAAAACCGTACATTATAAATCAAAATGGGACAAATTTAGCCACACCGTTAAGTTGAAGCTAACAGACGTTTGTGTTGGCGTGGGGGCCACCTTCATTAAATCAAAACGTATGTTAACTTCAACTTAACGACGTGGCTAAATTTGTCTCATTTTGATTTATAATGTACAGTTTTGCACCATCCAATTTACGGGTGCCAAAGTTGTCCATTTGGAAATTTACGGTGGCTAGTTTTGCCCCTTCGCCCTTCAAGTAATGACCTGATTACACGCCTTATAAACAAGTGCATGGAAATTGAATTATCATTTTCTATTAATGATATGTTCAATACCCAAAGGAACCATATTTATTTTGGATGAGTTTTTCAAACAATAGAGAAACTCATCACATGGTATTTCAGTATAGCTCCTTATGAGACATAGTGACAAGGCAATGGAGAACATGCTTGAAGTCCTGCATTACTTGGTTAAGTGGGAGCTTGAGAGAACAAAATTTTGAATAATGTTCTTAGTTGCTCTAGAGGAGGATAACATATGTATTCTGTATAATATGCCTTATTTATTCCTTAGAAGGAATCCAAGAAAGTAATATAAAAGGACAATGACTATTTGAGAAAAAATCAAGTCCAGGATTTAAGATATAAAGATGTAGCTCAAAAAAAATTCATTCTTTGTTACAAAGTTATAATATGGAAATTCTTGAGTCATTCCAATGTGAATTAATGTGATCCTTTGTATACTTCAATGACTTCAAGAGTGAATTTGAGTCGTGACAGATATCCTTAAACTAAATTAACTAAAATGTAAAATTGAAATAAAAATGTTTCCATGTAAATGTTGGTGGTAGTTTAATTTCATAATGGTGTATCAAATAATAGATATCTATTATGGTAGAACTATGTAAACTAATAACACTAAATTAATCGTTGCAAGAGACATTTCATGGCTCCACAAAATGCGACACACACACACACACACACACACACACTTTAAAGGACAATAATTGTACACATTCAAAGTAGTTACTATGGTAGTACGCATCGCTATTTGCTTAAGCATGTCTAGAACAACATCATGGATTTAAATTGAGATTTTAAACCTAGTGTTAATGCATTGTGCAAACACGAAAACCATTATTAAATAGAAGACCCTAAGTATCATAGTATGAATAAAATATAAAGATAAATGTGTGAGAGTTGTAGCACATTAGGTTGTCGCTAAACAACATGTTCCCATTCAAAGTCCTCTACTTTATCCTAAGGCCAAGGATATACATGAGTAATTTGAGAAGTTCTTTGGCATGCATAGGATTTGAAGTAATATTACTTCATTATGGGTTTGCATGAGTATGTGATAGTATAAAATGTCTAGTAAATCGTACAAGTTGGAGAGGCGGTTCTCATGCACGAGCGACCATCTTTGACACTTGGGAATAGTGTACAAAGATGAGACAATATCTTCACAAGCAGTAATAATGTTCATGTTGTATTATAGAGAAGAAACACAAACTTTATGTCACCTTAACTTAAAAGTGCAGCAAGATGAGCTGAGATCCATGGCTATCCACATATGGATTAAATTACGAACACCCACATCCATAATACCTTTAACCAGATAACAAGTTCTTACAATTCCTTTTTCTTGTTTCTTATCTTCTTTCTCTCTCATGAACATATGTCATATATCATAGTCAGATTCCTATTGGTAATCCGTTTTCGTGTGGGCATCCGGCCAAATTCATCGGCAATCTAGGTATGCCCAAAATCTTCAAGAGCAATACTAAAATTCTTGAAATCTCTAACCCAAGCCCCCTTCCTCATTTGGTAACATGAGGGATTGCCAAGTTACACAATGAATATGACCGGATTCATTAGTAGAAAATTTATTTTAATTACCTAATATCTAAGAAAATAAAACAAAACAAATATTCACACAAATGAAATTCACGAGTCAAAAGAACAACCTAGAGCTACTAATCCCTTATCTGCTTCTTAGATTTTATTCCCCACTAAATTAATTATGAGTTAATTCAACTAGCTAATCTAGAGTACTAGTGTCTATAAATGTCTTCCGGTCCACTTACATCCTTGCCTAGCTTAATTACACAATGTCTTGCACTAATTTACTAGGCTAATTTATCTCGGTACCGCTCTAATGTGACTATGTAGGGCTTCTAGGTATATTCTTATCCTAGTCGCAAATCAGATTAAAATCCAATCCTACACTATTTAATCCCATGGTCTATTTAAAATTCCCTCTTCCGAGTCCAATTCTAAATTCCCTAAACATGTCTAATGGTGATCAAGCACTAAACAAGTTAATCAATAATAGCAAGATTAAATAAACTAAATCAAATTAACCATGACTAAATAGTGGGAAATAAAATACTAAGTTACAAACAAGTTCATAGTACTCTAGGTTGTAAAAGAAAACTAGTCACACATAGAGTTTAATTCAATCCAAAAGAAATCAAAACCCAATATGAAATCATAGGAAAAATTGAGACAAAGAACCAAATAGCTTCTCAAGAGATATTCAAGATGACTCAATAATAGCAACCTCTTCTTTCCAGCGTGTGTGTATATCTTATGATTGATTGGTCTTCCGTCTTTTTGTGCCTCCTCCTGCGTCAGTGTGAGTGTGTTTATAATTCAAGAAGCCAAGACTCAAAAGTTCCTTCCAATAGTGCGCCACTTGCTTCCTTTTCTTCAACTCGTGTGTGTTTAGGCTTTAGGAATGGGAAGAATTATGACCAAGCCTCCCCTTCTCGTCAATTGCATGTGTATATTTATAATAGACTAGCTCAACACCATATTCTCTTTGCCTTGCATGTTAAGTTTCTTTTCTTTCCTTTTCTTGCACATAATCAAATCATCTCCTTCTCTTTATTTCCTTTTTCATTAAATCTGCATTCATGAAGAGAAAGAAATAGGAAATAATCACAATGACTCAATCACATAATCTCATTAATAGGAAACTTCTCATCAAAATATTTCTTTTAATATATTAAGTTTCCTATTTCAATTAAATTTCAGATTTTCCAAAAGAATCACTCATATAATCCTCAAATTACTTTCTTTCCAATTCACAACAAAATCAGTTAATTACTTAATTAATGACTACCCAAATACAATAAAATATTTCCTAAAAACCACTAAATATGGGGAGTCATCACACCCCCACACTTGCATTAAATCTTGTCCTCAAGATTTCCAATTGTTAACACGTTAGCACAAAATAATGAAATCAAGTTTTTATCATCACAAAGTTGAAATCAATTCAAACTCTCAACAATTAAATCCTCTTAGAAATCTCTCTCACCATCCCCAAATGCAAGTAATAAGACAATCAATTTGATAGAGATAAATCACAAAAGCATGTCCCTCACCGGTCAAAGTGTTTACACTCTACTCTCAAAGTATATAGGGGTTGTGTTTCACTCAATTCCATCTATGTAATCCAGCTACCATAGGCTTGTTTATCATCTCGATATCCACTCTTATATCTCAATGCACACACAAATCAAAAGGACTTTTAAGGGTTGTAATGAAACAGGTAGGATAATGAAATGAAAATAAGATGGAGGTATATTTGAAAAGTGCTAAACCATTTCAATTATAGTAAGGAATGAAGGAATCACTTAACTTGATAAGCACATAAGGGTTGACTCTTTTGAACTCCACAATTCTTCAATTCTTTCGATTTTCATCTTCTTCTTTCTTTCTTTTTTTTTTTCTTTTCTTTCTTTTTTTTTCACACTTTGTGTGATTTTTTTTCCTTTTTCACCTTCACTTTTTTTTTTATTTTTTTGTTTTCTCCTTTCTTCAACACTTATATTTCCCTTTTTTTCTTTTCTAATTCCTTCACCCCTTTCCATATTAATATAGTATAACACTTTTCAAAGCGTAAATGGAAGAAATAGATAAGAGATGAAAATTTGCATCAAAAGAATTCAAAGGCTAAAATATGCAATCTTTCTTTTTAAAAGAGAAGCAGACTCAAAGGGGTTAAGCAATGGAAATAATGTAAAATGGATGGCTTTTTGGCTAAACTGGCTATGAAACGAAGGCCTTAATCATTTTTGTGCATGCAAGAGATTTGAGCGTCAAAAGAGATTCAAGACAAGTTCTAGAGGGGAAATTACAATAGATGTTCACTCATGAAAGAATAAAATTAAGGCTCAAATTCCTCTCAGGGCTTTTTGACATACTAGAGTAATTTATCTAAATCAAATAGTTTGCCTTTTCACTTACATTCAAAGAAGATGAGATCAAAGTCTAATCAAATCCAATTATTTCAAGTCCAAATCAATCCCAAAATTGGCAAAAAGATTTTTTTTTTTTTTAGAAAATTTTACAAAATGAAAGCTTGAGGACAATCTTTAAAGAACAATGATACCCTTATACCCCCACACTTAGATGTCACGTTGTTCCCAATGTGAACATGTAACATAAGTAGTGGAATTACAAAAATATCCATAGCAAGTGTAAAGATGACAAATATTTCAACTTCCATATCAACCAGCAAAGTACTCAAGAGGCACACCATCAAATCTAACCATCACACACATATAAACCAGCATAAAGACTCATCACCAAAACAATTCTTAGTCAAATAAAATCAAGACAAAGTTAGAAGAATACTCCCATTCCTCTTCTCGATTTCCACTCTTAGCTCCTAGTCCATCAAGATCAAGTTGAAGCATCCTTTGGGGCCAAAAGAAAAAAAAAATCCTACAAACTCAAAAACAAAGCATCAAATACCTAAACCTTGGGTTGCCTCCCAAGAAGCGCTAAGTTTAAAGTCTTCAGCCAGACTTTCCAAACAAATCCTTAGTCATAAGTATCAAAAACCATAATCACCTCATCTTCATTCCTTTTCAAACAGTATAAGTGATCAATTAAACCAATTACTTGTGCCTTTTCAATCATAGACAATTTCAAAGAACAAGCAATCACTGATTTCAAAGGAATTAAAATATGCTCATACAAACAATTAGATGTAGATCTTTCTAAGAATAATGAGCATCCAACAAAATCAATTTGACTCCCATCAGTATAAGTCACAACAGTAATAGGAGAATAATCCAAAGTAGTTATAGGAACACCCACATCAACATGTATATCAGAATCACAAGCATTTGAATTGGCATCTTGAACATCAATTAGACACCCATCACTTTCTCCTAAATCAGTTTCAGGCTCTAAGACAACCTCTAAATCTTCTTTAATTTTAAAGTCATCCCTATCCTTGACTTCCTCATATTCAATCTCATTAGATAACAAAGGGGAACTATGATTAAAGAAGGAATTTTGTTTTAATTCTTCAAGGTCTCTGCACATTTGACTCATCTGTGCTACAAGATTTTGTGCTCTTGATTCAAACTTAGTCTCAATTGAATCTAACCTTTTGAAGCAATCCTCCTGCCATTTCAAACACATATCGGCTAATCTTTCTAATATGTCAAATCTTTCTTCTCTACGAGATATTTCACTATCCTCAAAATTGTTTCCTTGAACATGTGAATAAGATATGAAGGGTGGGTTTAATGCATGTGAATAAGAATCAACATGTGAGTTCCAACACTCATCTTGCTCAAAATTCCAACTAGGCCTAGAAAAATTATCAACATAAGTTTGTTGCCTAGTGAAATCATCTCCTATACAATTTATGGTAGGCAAAAATGGACAATTTCCTGGTACATGATTATTTCCACAGTGATAACATCGATACCCTTTATAATAATTAAACTCCGAAAAGTCCATCTTTCTATTTTTCCAAAAGAAAAAAAAAACTCAAGCTAAAACTACTAAAGAATTTCTAATTCTAATTACTAATTGCCTTGAGTCCCCGGCAACGGCGCCAAAAACTTGATGCTACCAAAATTTTGATAAAAACTCCGCAAGTGTACGGATCGTAAATTTAGTAAAGTGGTAGTTCAAGGTCGATCCCACAGAGACTCAGACAATTAATAACTAGGCATTAGATCTCCTATTTTCATTCAAGTTGAGTAAATACAAGAAAATTTATTTTAATTACCTAATATCTAAGAAAATAAAACAAAACAAATATTCACACAAATGAAATTCACGAGTCAAAAGAACAACCTAGAGCTACTAATCCCTTATCCGCTTCTTAGATTTTATTCCCCACTAAATTAATTATGAGTTAATTCAACTAGCTAATCTAGAGTACTAGTGTCTATAAATGCCTTCCGGTCCACTTACATCCTTGCCTAGCTTAATTACACAATGTCTTGCACTAATTTACTAGGCTAATTTATCTCGGTACCGCTCTAATGTGACTATGTAGGTGATTTAACTCTTTTTCGTCGTCTAAAAAGAGCTAAAGCAAATAAAACTAGAATTAAACTACAATAGTTAGCAGCAAGTCCTAGGTCAATTCACAGTTCGGTTTTATCTCTTGCTTAGGTCAATTAATTACAAGTTAAGCAAATTATCAAACAGGTTGTGTGCAGGTTTTGTATGTAAGACTAATTAAAACTAATCTAAACTACAACTAACAGAATCAAAAGTGAATGAGTGAAAGTATGGATGAGATGTACCTCCTTCTCCAAGTACTCCGTGCTTATGTTTAATCGGACTTCATATACTTGTTCTTCTTAATATAAACTAGTTAAATTCTCAAGATCTCTTTAATCAAAGAAGTCTACAAGAGTTTAACTAATTTAATTAAGGCTTAAGCTCTTTCAAGCCAAAAACATACCTAAGCAACATTAAGTACCAAATCTATAGCACTTAAGAAACAAATTCATTCCACAAATGTAAGAGGAGCTAATCGCACACACATACATATATGAAACTACAAGAATTAAGCCTCGGTTTTCATGTCCTTAACAATCAAGAGAGGTTTTCAAGCTAACATAAAGTAGAACACCTAAAACTAGATGTCTAACCTATACACGCCTAATCAAGGTCATACATAGGCAAAAATTTACATCTAGCTTGAAACCTAAAAGAGAAAATTACAAGCATATGAAGCCATAGGTTAAGTCTACAAGCACATTTCCTTGGAGAAGAAGGATAGGCGATCTAGCCTGACATGGAGATGAAGGCGGATGAAGGTAGTTGTGAGATTCTGGGCATGGCGGAGGTTGCGAGGTGAAAGAGATGAAGAAGATGAAGATGGAGTTGAGAGAGTTTGTTAGAGGAGAGAGAGAAAGTGAAAGTGAAGTCAGTGAAGTTCAGCTGTGTGTAAGTTAGTTACGTTTTGGGGTTTTATAGTGGTGAGTAGCTTTGGGATTATCGCCCAAAGGGTATTTTTGGTATTTGGTAAAAGTTAGGATGAATGTGGACTAGATCTCATCTCCATGCATTTTCAAAGGTTCCTCCTTTTTCCTCAAGTGATTGTGCTTCCCTTTTTGCCCTTAATGAGCCCTCCAGACTTGAATTTGACCTTGGCGCCAATTTTGCCTCATTTGGAAAGATGCTCCCCAAGTAACTTCAAGCTGCAGGGTTGACTTTGCCTTAAATTAACTCTGCACCAAAGACTTCTGAAAAGTAGTTGACATTTCTGATCATTGTGCAGTCTGACTCTTGCACTCGCTGACTGATGGACTTTGGCTTCCGGATGCAGGACTTCATACTACAAGCGCGAGCACATTCACTTCCGGATGAGAATCCACTGGATGAGAATCCACTCCCTGATGCAACTCTTTGTCCGCCAGCGCCAGCACGTTTGCTTCCGGATATAAATCCACTTCCGGATGTAAATCCACTTCCGGATGTGAACTTGCATCCTGATGCCAAGTTATCTCCACTGAAGCTCCACCAAGGGTGTATGGGGCCCACTTGGGACCCCCCTACATAAGAAACACATCACATAGTCAAAATGACCAAAATACCCTTGGTTTCATAAAATGCAAGTAATATGGCTGTTATTCTTCAAATATTTATACATAAGCATGCGCATAAAAATGTACCAATAATGATCAAATATAACAAATAAACCACACTAATTAAGCTCAAATGCACATGCTTAAAGGTATGAAATTTGGTCCAATCAAATCCCCCACACTTAATCTTTGCACTCCGGGCAAAGTCATATAAAAGATTAACTTAATCATTAAGCATAGTGAAGGCAATTGGAATTATCATAGAATACAAGTAGATCTTCTTGAACCTTTCCCTAGAACTTCGCATAGGCCAAATCTAAGAATACAAAGCGAATGCAAGTTTAACAAGCAACTAGGCTTAAGGAGGAGTGCCAATTGAGATTTTTCCTCACCGGATAAAGTGTTTAAACTCATTCACTCAAGTTAGGAAAAATGCCTAACTAGGGACTTGTGATCACTCTTTGGCTCAATGCACTTGACCATCACCATAAGCTTGTAATAGCTCTAAATTCTCCACCCATTATTATGCATGGCACAACCAAATCTAGGGGACTTTGTGGTTTAAATGGAAGGCTAATAATGAATGGTGAATGATGGAAAATAGTCAATGACCAATGATATAAACAAGTTACCACCACATATGCATGCAATACAATGAATACAATTCCACTAAGCATGCTACATCTCTTTTTTCAAGCACTTTGTGCTTCTCTCAATTTTTCTTTTAACTCAAATGCCTTTGGCATACATAAGCACTTTGTGCTTTTCTTTCTCTTTTTTTTACTTAGGCCTTCGGCCTTATATTTTTTTTTTTTCCTTTTCTTTTGCTTTTTCTTGGCCTTTGGCCACCTCTCTTTTCTTCTTTTTCACTCAAGGGCTCTCGGCCTCTTTTATTTCTCACAATGTAGCATGCTTTACACCAGATACAACAATACAAAGCTAATATAAATGCAAGCATATGCTATAGTCACTCATTCAAACATCGGTCAAGGTGATAGAAAAGAATAGTGAATGGCCCAAAGGGGTTAAATCAAAGGATAATATTTTTGGTTGGCTTAGTGTTTGAGTCATGAGGGTTTAGAAAGAAACGCCCCTTTCATTTTCAATCATACCATGCATTGTGATTTTGAACAAGAGCTAGGACAAGTTCTAGGAGGTCAAGTAACTATTGGCCCACTCAATTCGGTTGGAGGCTTCTCACATTTATAGCTTACTCTAATCAGTCACTTCCTCCTCAAGAAAAGTTAAATGAGAAACTAACACCCTCTTTATACCTTAAAAGTGCCCCAAGCAATGCCCTAAGTAGTCATTCCAAAAATTCTACTCACACACTAGAGGACAACTCCATTTGCTTTCAAGAGCCATAATCAAGTCAAATTTTCAAGAAAAATCATGCCAAATAAATCCAAAAACCAAGTGTGAAAGCTTTGAATCAGACCACTTTTAAGCACATAATACACCTCCCCCACACTTAAAGCATACATTGTCCTCAATGGACCAATCAAATCAAGTAGGAAGATGTATTTGAAAGGCAAAGCAGCAAAATAAAAGGCAGGGCAGTTCCAACAAACAAATGGCTCATATGCATGTATTATTAACAAGACTACACTAAACACAACCTAAATTTTTTTTTTTTTTTTTTTTTTTTACTCACTGACGCTCAGGAAGCCTAACTGAATTCAGACTCAAGCTGCTAGGCTTCCGGAAGCAAAAATGCTACCGGAAGTAGAACTGCTATAGGAAGTCACTCTAGGTTCAGATTCTAATCTCACCCCTAGCGGAAGCAAACATGCTACCGGAAGCAAAATTGCTTCCGGATGCATCGACGCTTGTGCACAATGAACTTCATCCCCTAGCGGAAGCAAAGTGAACACAATCTGATCCTAAGTAGCAAAGTCTAAGTGAGAGCTTCCGGAAGCAAAAGCACTTCCGAATGCAAAATCCTCTATTTCCTCAATGACACTTCCTGACACAAATAGGCATCCCCCAGCACTAATGAAATTTTTCATATTTAAACAACCTAACAAACCTAAACAAAATCCTAAATTTAAACATAATCCTAATTTTTTTCTAATTCTAACATCTTCCCCCACACTTAAGAATTTGCAATAAAAGAATAAGTGAGGAAAGGAAAGAAACGACCTTTAGGGAGGCTTGAAATTCTCCTTATACAATTTGAGCAAGTGGCCATTGACCTTGTACACACGGCCATCCTTGAGATTCTTGATCTCAACCATCCCAAAGTCATGAGACTTGAGCACTTCATAAGGTCCTTGCCACTTGTCTTTAAGCTTGCCTCCTCCACAAAATTTGAATCTCACGCGATAGCACAAGACAAAATCTCCCTCCTTGAACTGCTTCCTCAGAATGCCACTATCATGAATGGCCTTAGTCTTCTCTTTCAGGATCCTTGAGTTCTCAAAAGCTTCATTCCTCAGCTCCTCAAGCTCACTCAGAGTCAACTGCCTTTCTTGAGCAGCAGCATCCATATCCTCAATACAAGATTTAACTGCCCAATAAGACTTGTGCTGCAGCTCAACTGGTAGATGACAAGCCTTTCCATATATGAGCCGATAAGGAGACATGCCAATAGGAGTCTTGAATGAAGTCCTATATGCCCAGAGAGCTTCTTCAAGTCTCAAACTCCAATCCTTCCTACTTGGCTTCACAATTCGCTCAAGGATGTTTTTAATTTGCCTATTGCTCACCTCAGCTTCTCCATTGGTTTGGGGATGGTAGGGTGTAGAAACCTTGTGATTCACCCCAAATTGACTGAGCAATGAAGACATAAGCTTGTTACAGAAATGAGACCCTTGATCACTCACCAAAGCCTTAGGAACTCCAAACCGGCAAAAGATATTAGACTTCAAAAATTTCAACACAGCCCTCGCATCATTGGCTCTGGTTGGCACAGCTTCCACCCACCTAGATAGGTAGTCCACTGCCAGCAGAATATATGTGTAGCCGTTAGATGGTGGAAAAGGTCCCATAAAATCTATACCCCAAACATCAAAAGGGTCACAGTATAGCATTGGCACTTGAGGCATCTCTTGTCTCTTCCCAATACTTCCAAACCTTTGGCATTTGTCACAAGACTTGCAATACTCAAATGCGTCTTTAAACAGAGTAGGCCAATAGAAACCGGCCTCCAGAATCTTCCTTGAAGTCTTTTTAGCACCAAAGTGTCCTCCACAAGCTAGTGAATGACAAAACTCTAGGATTGATGGAACTTCCTCATCTTGCACACACTTTCTGATTATTTGATCATTACATAGCCTCCACAAGTGCGGCTCATCCCAAATATAGTAGATAGCATCCCTCTTCAACTTTTGGACTTGATGCTTGTTCAGAGATGGTGAAGTGACTTCGGCAACAAGGTAGTTCACAAGATGAGCATACCAAGGATCTTTCTTTGCATTTAAGGCACATAATAAGGCATCTGGGAAGATATCACAAATAAGAGAAGAATCATCAACACCTTCCACATCCTTTGGCAAACGGCTCAAATGATCAGCTACCAAGTTCTCTTTTCCAGTTCTGTCTTTGATCTCCAACTCAAATTCTTGTAACAGCAACACCCATCGCAAGAGCCTGGGCTTTGTTTGTGGCTTGGACAGTAAATAACGAACAGCTGCATGATCTGTGAATACAGTTACTTTGGAATGAAGTAAGTATTGCCGAAATTTATCTAGACCGAAGACAATGGCAAATAATTCCTTCTCAGTGGTTGTATAATTCCTTTGGGCTCTATCCAAAGTCTTAGACGCATAAGCAATCACCCTTGGCAAAGAATCATGCCTCTGGCCGAGCATAGCTCCCAACGCTTCGTTGGAAGCATCACATGATAGCTCAAAAGGAAGCTCCCAATTAGGTGCAACCAAGATAGGAGGAGAAATAAGCCTTGACTTCAACTCAACAAAGGCTTCCTTACAAGAATTAGAAAAGTCAAACTCGGCTTCTTTTTGAAGTAGATGAGATAAAGGAGCAGCAATTTGGCTGAAGCCCTTGATAAATCTTCGATAAAATCCCACATGTCCTAAAAAGGACCTCAACTCCTTCAAGCAAGTAGGGAAGGGTAGAGAAGAAATTACCTCAACCTTGGCTTTGTCAACCTGAATGCCCTCCTTTGAGACTAAGTGTCCCAAAACTATTCCCTTGTCCACCATGAAATGACATTTCTCATAATTGAGCACCAAACCCTTCTCCACACATCTGACCAATGCTTTCTCAAGATTGACCAAGCAAGCATCAAAACTATCTCCATAGAGGGAGAAATCATCCATAAACACCTCTATGCCATCCTCCAGCAAGTCATTAAAAATGCTCATCATACAACGTTGAAAGGTTCCTGGAGCATTGCACAGACCAAAAGGCATTTTTCTATATGCGAAGGTTCCAAATGGGCAAGTAAAGGTTGTTTTCTCTTGGTCCTCTGGTGCTATGGGAACCTGGAAGTACCCGGAGAAACCATCCAGAAAACAATAGTGTGACTTGCCTGCCAGTCTTTCCAACATTTGGTCGATAAATGGCAAGGGAAAGTGGTCTTTTCTCGTGGAGTCATTCAACTTCCTGTAATCAATGCATACCCTCCAAGAATTCTGAACTCGTGTAGGCACTAGCTCATCCTTGTCATTCTTTACCACGGTCAGCCCACTCTTCTTTGGCACCACATGGATGGGACTCACCCATTCACTATCGCTTATCGGGTAGATAATTCCAGCACTTAATAGCTTTTCTACCTCCTTTTTCACAACATCAAGAATTAAGGGATTGAGCCTTCTCTGTGGTTGCCTCACTGGTTTAGCATCGTCAGTAAGCAAGATCCGGTGCATGCAGGTGGTAGGACTCATGCCAGGAAGATCAGCTAGAGTCCACCCAATGGCCCTCTTGTATCTTCTTAATACATCCAGTAACTTCTCTTCCTCAAGAGAAGAAAGAGTAGTAGAGATAATCACCGGCAGCTTCTCATTTTCAATCAAGTAGGCATACTTGAGATTAGGTGGCAAAGGTTTCAGCTCCAGAGTAGGTGGCTCAATAATAGAAGGTACCAAAGTGTGCATCTCAACTTGCAACACTTTAGGCTCATAGAAATCATCATCAAATTGTGGCAGCTCATCAAAGTAATCAGAAAGAGTCATTGGCTGCCTCAGATCTTCACAACAATTCGGCCTCTTAGAGTCTGAGGCCTCAGCACTCTTATTTGAGTCTGCATCACCACTGTCGCTCAGGGTAGAAACATGTGGACCGTCAGCGAGCGCATGCTCTTTCAGATAAAGCTTCTCTCTCAGCTTGTGTAAGCGGCTTCTCCTTAAAGCTTCATACTCTTCAATATCAAACCTTTGTGAACTAGACTCCTCAATTTCCTTTGTGAATTCACAACCTCCATCCTTCGTTTGTCCTACAAAAGTGAGCAAACTTCCCTCTTCCAAGGGGTTGTAGCTTGACAAAGAAGATATAGAAGTGCAATCATCATCAAAATTATAGTTCACATACATGGAATCCATGAATTCAGTTACTGTACTTCCTATACTAGATGAATCATTAAAAACATCATGCAAGCATGTATTAGAAATCAATCTAGCACAAGAATCATTACAGCACATATGAGCATCAATTTTATCAAACATGTTCATCTTAAAGGAATTCACATGCTCATCATAAATCACATGCATCAATGAATCAACCACACTCAGCCCTAGGAGAGAATAATCCTCGTGGGGGTGTCTCATGGCTTCTCCTACATCAAATCTTATTATTTGATTCCCCACTTGCATTGTAACAAATCCCCCTTCTAAACTTATCACCATCTTGGCAGTTTTCATAAATGGCCTTCCTAGGATCAAAGAATCATCCATACTAGTGTCACTGGTCATATCTAGTACATAAAAGTCCACGGGGAAAACTAGTTCCCTAACCTTCACTAGAATGTCTTCTATAAAGCCAAAGGGTTTTTTTATGGACCTATCAGCCAGTTGAACTACAACACTGGTTTCACTCAGGTTCTTCAATCCTAGTGCAAAGTAGGTGGCCTTAGGCATGACGTTAATGGCTGCCCCTAAATCAAGAAGTGCTTTCCCAAAACTAAGTTTCCCTATCTGACAAGGGATAGTGAAAGATCCAGGATCTTTGCACTTTGAGGGCAGGTGCCCTTTTAAGAGAGACGAAACATTAGTCCTTAATTGGACCTTGTTACTTACATTACCAACTCTCTTGTTAGTACACAGATCCTTTAAAAACTTTGCACATTTAGGCATTTGTTTCAACAGTACAAGTATAGGTACATTCACTTCAAGCTTAGAGAATAAATTGAGCATTTCCTTTTCTAACTCATCATCATGTTGTTTCTTAACTAAAGCATACGAGTTAGGAAAAGGTAAATATTTAGGGTCAACAGACTTACCTTTAGGAGACTCATCTCCTTGCTGAGTAGGTTGTTCTTGCGAAGAAGATTCTCCAACTTTGCGCTTTCCCTCTGCAATCTCCTTCCTCTTCTCCTCTTGTGAGGTCTCAGCTTCCTCACTCTTCTTAGTCAGACTCTCAGCCTCATCGAGTGGTTTATCAAGAGGAGGACTCAGTACAGCCTCTTCATGCATCTGATCACCAACAAAATCATTCTGGAGGCTAGAGTGACCTCCCTCATTCAACTGACTCTGCTCAGCCTCAAAAGGTAGTTGTGTTTGCTCCTCTTCCTCCTCATATTCATATGCATCACCATATTTCCGTCCACTTCTTAGGTGCATAGAATGAATGTTTTGAGGATTAATCACCACATTAGACGGCAATCCACCTTTCTTTGCTTCCTGCTCAGCTTTTTCATTAAACATTTGAGAAACTAAGGTAGTTACATCTTTCTTTAGACCTTCTCCAAATTTTTCCATTAAACTTGACATCATCTGGTACATAGTATTTTGTTGAGATGTCGAAGAACTAGATGGAGGAGCATGAGCTGGATCATTATTCTTCATAAATGGAGGAGGAACATTAGCTTGTTGATTCGGCCTGTACCTTTGATCATTAGAGTTAGGCCTCCCTTGATATGAACCATAGCCTTGTTGTGAGGGATAGGCATTAGCAGCTTGGTAGTTACCTCCCCCCACTTAGGCTGTTGCTGTGGCTGGAAAGAGCTGAAATTTGTGGCTTGGTTTGAACCTCCCCCCCACTTAAAGTTCGGGTGGTCCCTCCATCCCGGATTGTACGTGGAAGAGTAAGGATCATATTTGGCTGGAGGCCTAGCATTGTTATACATGGCCGCCACTTCCGCTTGGGATGGACAGTCTGAGGGTAGGTGCATGGACGAGCCACAGTGATCACAGGATGAGGCCACCAAGGCCATAGAATCATCAACACAAGGAGTAGGCTGAACAAAGCGTCCATCCATCCGACTGAGGCTCTCAGTCAGCCTCTCAATAGAGTTGTACAGCTTGTCATCACTACTCACAGAGGCAACCTTTGGCGCAGCACCATACAAAGCATCACGTCCATAAAAATTCTGGTGATTAGAGGCCATGGTTGAAAATAAGTTCCATCCTTCATTGGCTGATAAGTTGAAAAGTGAGCCATTAGAAGCAGCATCCACACTCATCTTGAGCTGTGGCACCAGGCCATCATAAAAGTACTGGACCAAATTGCCTTTGGAGATGTTGTGATTGGGGCACGAGTTCACCAAGGTGTTGAACCGGCTCCAATATTCATAGAATGTCTCCTGAGAGAATTGCTGAACACCTGTGATGTCTTTCCGCAACTTTGATATCTTGGAGAGTGGAAAATAGCGGTCTAAGAACACCTTCTTAAGTTGCTCCCAAGAAAGAGTGGCATAATGAGTAGGCAGGTTCAAGAGCCACTCCTTGGCTTTTCCTTCCAAGGAAAACTGGAACACTCGCAACAGAACGTCATCCAGGTCTGCATTAGGTGGCTTCATGGAGGAACAAGTATGATAGAGGCCAAGGAGGTGTGTGTGAGCATCCTCATGCGGAAAACCTGTAAACTTAGGCAGATGAGCAAGAAGAGATCCTTTGATCTCAAAGTTAGCGGGGTTAGCATAAAAACCTTGTGGTGCAAATGATGCATATGACTGTGTGAATTCACGCATAGGTCTATCATCATCATGTAATTGCCTACCCCCCTCAAAATGATGTTCATCCTCTTGCTCTCTCCTTTCACGTCGCTCACGCTCATGTTCATGTTCTCTTGCCTCTCTCTGATGTTCTCTATGGTCCTCTCTCCTTTCTGCCATAATAAAATGCTGGTCTAGGATTGTGGTATTAGAAGCGACAGATGAATTGTGTGGCTTTGATGTGGATCCTACAGATTGCTTACTAGCTTGCTTCTCGTGCTTTTTCTTTTTCTTAAGGTCTCTAAGAGTCTTATTAATCTCTCTATCCAATGGCACTAGTGATGTGGTAGGGTTCATGCAATTCACTAAGTGCAACTATATGCAGTGGAAACTAAACAGCCAAGCAATTAGTCTCTGCAAAACAAATCAGCAAGACAAACACCAATACCAGCAGAATATGCAGCAAAATCCAGAAAATCCAGAAAAATGACAGACAAAAACACCAGTAAAAATCACAGCAAAGTCCTACAACTAAAAATCACCTACAACAAAAACTAAGAAAATGTAACTAAAAACCTAAGACAAGAAAGAATTCAACCAAACCGGCAACGGCGCCAATTTGATTTAACTCTTTTTCGTCGTCTAAAAAGAGCTAAAGCAAATAAAACTAGAATTAAACTACAATAGTTAGCAGCAAGTCCTAGGTCAATTCACAGTTCGGTTTTATCTCTTGCTTAGGTCAATTAATTACAAGTTAAGCAAATTATCAAACAGGTTGTGTGCAGGTTTTGTATGTAAGACTAATTAAAACTAATCTAAACTACAACTAACAGAATCAAAAGTGAATGAGTGAAAGTATGGATGAGATGTACCTCCTTCTCCAAGTACTCCGTGCTTATGTTTAATCGGACTTCATATACTTGTTCTTCTTAATATAAACTAGTTAAATTCTCAAGATCTCTTTAATCAAAGAAGTCTACAAGAGTTTAACTAATTTAATTAAGGCTTAAGCTCTTTCAAGCCAAGAACATACCTAAGCAACATTAAGTACCAAATCTATAGCACTTAAGAAACAAATTCATTCCACAAATGTAAGAGGAGCTAATCGCACACACATACATATATGAAACTACAAGAATTAAGCCTCGGTTTTCATGTCCTTAACAATCAAGAGAGGTTTTCAAGCTAACATAAAGTAGAACACCTAAAACTAGATGTCTAACCTATACACGCCTAATCAAGGTCATACATAGGCAAAAATTTACATCTAGCTTGAAACCTAAAAGAGAAAATTACAAGCATATGAAGCCATAGGTTAAGTCTACAAGCACATTTCCTTGGAGAAGAAGGATAGGCGATCTAGCCTGACATGGAGATGAAGGCGGATGAAGGTAGTTGTGAGATTCTGGGCATGGCGGAGGTTGCGAGGTGAAAGAGATGAAGAAGATGAAGATGGAGTTGAGAGAGTTTGTTAGAGGAGAGAGAGAAAGTGAAAGTGAAGTCAGTGAAGTTCAGCTGTGTGTAAGTTAGTTACGTTTTGGGGTTTTATAGTGGTGAGTAGCTTTGGGATTATCGCCCAAAGGGTATTTTTGGTATTTGGTAAAAGTTAGGATGAATGTGGACTAGATCTCATCTCCATGCATTTTCAAAGGTTCCTCCTTTTTCCTCAAGTGATTGTGCTTCCCTTTTTGCCCTTAATGAGCCCTCCAGACTTGAATTTGACCTTGGCGCCAATTTTGCCTCATTTGGAAAGATGCTCCCCAAGTAACTTCAAGCTGCAGGGTTGACTTTGCCTTAAATTAACTCTGCACCAAAGACTTCTGAAAAGTAGTTGACATTTCTGATCATTGTGCAGTCTGACTCTTGCACTCGCTGACTGATGGACTTTGGCTTCCGGATGCAGGACTTCATACTACAAGCGCGAGCACATTCACTTCCGGATGAGAATCCACTGGATGAGAATCCACTCCCTGATGCAACTCTTTGTCCGCCAGCGCCAGCACGTTTGCTTCCGGATATAAATCCACTTCCGGATGTAAATCCACTTCCGGATGTGAACTTGCATCCTGATGCCAAGTTATCTCCACTGAAGCTCCACCAAGGGTGTATGGGGCCCACTTGGGACCCCCCTACATAAGAACACATCACATAGTCAAAATGACCAAAATACCCTTGGTTTCATAAAATGCAAGTAATATGGCTGTTATTCTTCAAATATTTATACATAAGCATGCGCATAAAAATGTACCAATAATGATCAAATATAACAAATAAACCACACTAATTAAGCTCAAATGCACATGCTTAAAGGTATGAAATTTGGTCCAATCAGTAGGGCTTCTAGGTATATTCCTATCCTAGTCGCAAATCAGATTAAAATACAATCCTACACTATTTAATCCCATGGTCTATTTAAAATTCCCTCTTCCGAGTCCAATTCTAAATTCCCTAAACATGTCTAATGGTGATCAAGCACTAAACAAGTTAATCAATAATAGCAAGATTAAATAAACTAAATCAAATTAACCATGACTAAATAGTGGGAAATAAAATACTAAGTTACAAACAAGTTCATAGTACTCTAGGTTGTAAAAGAAAACTAGTCACACATAGAGTTTAATTCAATCCAAAAGAAATCAAAACCCAATATGAAATCATAGGAAAAATTGAGACAAAGAACCAAATAGCTTCTCAAGAGATATTCAAGATGACTCAATAATAGCAACCTCTTCTTTCCAGCGTGTGTGTATATCTTATGATTGATTGGTCTTCCGTCTTTTTGTGCCTCCTCCTGCGTCAGTGTGAGTGTGTTTATAATTCAAGAAGCCAAGACTCAAAAGTTCCTTCCAATAGTGCGCCACTTGCTTCCTTTTCTTCAACTCGTGTGTGTTTAGGCTTTAGGAATGGGAAGAATTATGACCAAGCCTCCCCTTCTCGTCAATTGCATGTGTATATTTATAATAGACTAGCTCAACACCATATTCTCTTTGTCTTGCATGTTAAGTTTCTTTTCTTTCCTTTTCTTGCACATAATCAAATCATCTCCTTCTCTTTATTTCCTTTTTCATTAAATCTGCATTCATGAAGAGAAAGAAATAGGAAATAATCACAATGACTCAATCACATAATCTCATTAATAGGAAACTTCTCATCAAAATATTTCTTTTAATATATTAAGTTTCCTATTTCAATTAAATTTCAGATTTTCCAAAAGAATCACTCATATAATCCTCAAATTACTTTCTTTCCAATTCACAACAAAATCAGTTAATTACTTAATTAATGACTACCCAAATACAATAAAATATTTCCTAAAAACCACTAAATATGGGGAGTCATCAGTTACTCCAAAAGAAGTTTGACACAAGTCGATCTAACTCAATACGTAAGTCCTTCGGAAACTTGAAAAGGTCATCGGATACATTAGAATTGTATTAACCACAACTTTAATAATTGTTTTTCTACCAGCAAAGGACAAATGTTTTTTCTCCACCTTTTAACTTTCTTGTCCATCTTATCCATCGCATAAGCTACAACAGTCTTCTTGGAGTGACCCTAGATGGTGGGTAGTCCAAGATATGTGCCTGGATCATCAGATTCATCAATATTCATCATAGTGACAATATTCTGCTTGACATCTTGTAGTGTATTTTTGGAAAAGAACAAGCTGGCTGGATTTCTCATAGTTTACTCTTTGGCCAGAAACATCACAATAATACTGCAAGAGTTTTATAACCAAACTACAATTGTTTTGATAAGCTTTTTTATTTTTGATGTAAAAGTATTTCACATTAATTAATATAATAGTAACATACAAAGGAGTGTATCATAGTACTAATTTCCTCTAGTAGGAAATTAAAACTCCAGTGGATCTTATAGTGGTTATGTATTATTTTTACATGTGATAATCTTGCAATGACCAAAAACAAAGGAAACTGAGTAGGGCAATCTACTGCTGATTGAGTAGTTATAAACTTCAATGCATCACGTAGTGAAGTGAGCTGGCATTGTAAAGCACCCATATGTGTATGTGGATTGAAACACCATAGGTTGAAGACTTGACCATGAAACAGTATCAATATATTCATATTTGTCGTTGAGTCCCATTGTTTCTTCATCTTGAAGGTTATGGTCCAATGATAGAAGTGATCTGTCTGACGCGGTATTGAATGCAGTAGATTCTGAGGAAGCTGTGTTGAAGATGGGTTTGCAATATGCCTCTGCGAAATCTCCCTCTCGAGAGTCAAGTAATGAGTCAAATCTATGTTGGTGTGCGCCTTTGCTGATTCAATAACCTGTTCAGGAGAGCATATTTTCCCTGCAAAACAGAATTGGTTTCTTGCATACCAGATTGCATGTAACAAATTAAAAGGATAGAGAAATGTAAAAATGGAATCATTTTTCCTGTATGAGAGCCACATCTCAATCCATTGATTTAAAGTCCAATGTGGCTGAAGATCAGTTTTCAGAGATAAGAATGAACCAAACCAACAAGCTCTAGCAAATGGACAATAAAGAAACAAGTGTTCCAGTGATTCAGTATCATCCATACAAAAATAACAGAACTCTTTGTTCACCATATGTCGCTGCTTCAGAAACATTGTTGTAGGAAGAATTCCTTTGATCAGTTTCCATAAGAATATCTTTGTTCTGTTATGAAAATTGATCTTCCAAACCTCATTAAGCAAACCTGATCCCAATTGGGATAATTGTTGAGTCCCTTGCTGATGTGCTTGAATTGTCGAACACAAAAATTGATAACCTTCCTTAACTGAGTAGGAACCAGAAATACTCTTTTCCCATCTAATAATATCCCTATTTTGGAACATAGGTAAAGGGATACTCTTGAAAGTATTGACTACTTCCACCGGGTATAAGGATTTCAACAAACTGAAATTCCAAACATTTTGAGGGCGCAGTATAAGGTCAGATACAGTTAATGAGCTGTAAGACAAACCTGACTGCTTCAGAGGCCACCAAAGCCGATTATCAAGGGAAGTGAAGATTCTGAACCTACTTGCCAAGAGAGGTTGTCTGAGATAAAACCACTGTATTTTGTGATTTGTTTCCACATCCTGCAGCTATTATAAGAAGTTCTGAATTGGTAAGTTTGACCATCAATCAAGTATTTCTGAGATAAAATTTGACTTGTCATGGAATGCTCAACCTGAATGATTCTCCACAAGTGCTTTCCCAACATAGCAATGTTAAAATATTCCAAATGATGAAATTGCAGTCCGCCATTTTGGAAAGATTGACAGAGATTATCCCAACTCAGATAATGCATTCTTGCCTGTTGTTCTTGAAATCCCCAAAAAAAATTTGCCATCCTCATTGCAAGAATGTGACAAATTTTTTTTTGGAAATTTGATGAAAGAAAATGGATACACCAACAGTGAGGAAAGGGAGCTTTTTATCAGAACCATACGTCCAGCTTGAGATAAAACCTGAGATTTCCATCCTGCTAATCTTGATAAGCTTTTAAGAACGTAACACAATTGAATCATTCAAAGTGTTGATCCACATTAATATTCTTGCAAGATTTGTTAATGAGTAAATTGTGTTACTGACCATGATGAAGTTGTCAATGTGTGTAATGGATTTGTTGATCCTATAAAAGTATTGTTAATTTGAAGTGACTTCTGTGGAGGAGGATATTTGAGTCATTGTGCAATATTTCATAATCTCAATTTAGTTCATAAGACCTAAATTTTTCTTATGCAAATTTGAGTTCCTTCCTTGTCCCTTTACATATTCAAAGTTCATTTTCTGCGATTTTCCCAAAGTTTGATTAGTTTTAGTTTAAAATATAAGAATTCAACTTTACATTTTCTATCACTTAATGTGTTTTTCCTACTTTGTCCTTAACTCTCTTTCATATTTATTATTGTTTATATAGTTCTCTCTCTTAATAGTAACATAATAAATGAGGGTGAAATAAAAAAAATTAATTTCAGATATGGAAATAACTTTTATGTATTTTGATAAGAAACATGTTTTGATTGTTGAACTTTTCTATTGCGCGGAGTAATATTAAAGCAAGTTAATTCAACGAATACATTGATAATGAAAGAAAAAAGGTTTAAAAGGAAATAAGACAAAGGAAGGCAGCCATGGAGCAGTGAGTGGACGCCGCATGAGAGATGACAGGCATACGACTGGCTGAGAACATGTTTTGGTGGGCCCAATCCTAACTACCCATTTCTCACTGTCTTCTTCTGCCCACTTCCATGCAATGCCACATTCTCCCTATCCACCTACTTTTATAATGTAGGTTTACAACTTTTAGGTTTTGAAATAAAGTATGTTTATTCAATTCAATTTATTAAAATAAGGATTATAAGTTTAATTAGTTACTATAAGATAAGTTTTTTAAATATTTTTTCATATTATTTAATTCAGTCACTTCTTCCCTTGTTCATTATTATTGAAGGAACATCAATAAGGTAATGTGAGATATATTTTAAAAAATTATAAATATATCTCATAATTAGAACTACAAGAAGTATATACCCCCATTGGATTTAATTCTGAAAAATATTCTTTATTGAAAAATTATAATCATTTATTAAATTAGTTAGAGCTTACCCTGCATCATTATCAATCAATTTGACACTTCACATTAGGTAGGTTTAGGTTTGTTTTTTTTTCCTGGGACAAAAAAGGTTTGCGTTTTTTGCTTCTGAATAAAATAGCAAGTATATTTGAGAAAAGATATAATGTACATTAATGTTCAAGCTTCCGAGATGATTTATTCAATTTGGGCTGACCACATGCTCATCCAGCCCATGATATGTTAATGAGTCCAATTTGTATAGTAAAACTTAAGTATGGGTTGAAAGAAAAACTACTCATTTTAAGGCATCATTAATGAGGTTTAATATTTTTCTCACATCAAATATGCAAGAAAAGCCTTATAGAAAAATTAAAATGAAGCATTAATTATATAAGAAAAATTACCAAATATGTATTAGTTGTTAATTTTTAGGCAAATTTAGCAAATCGTAAGCTTAAGTAAACTCGTGATAAAAATGTAAAATGGGATTGTAAACTTGTAACAGCTGATTTTTATTTATAAATAGTACTCCCTCCGTTCCTAAATATAGGACCTAGATGACTTTTTTGAAAAATCCTAAAAAAAGCAAAAAATAAATTAATTAAAATTGATTTACCTAATTTTTTCTCTTAAACTAGTTTATTTTACCTATAAGCTAATGGATAATCTAAAAAGATATTAAATATATCATGATTTAATAACCTATTTCGCAACTTTAATCTTAAAAAAAAAAGTTATCTAGGTCTTATATTTAGGAACAGAGGGAGTAGTGTTTATAACTAAATAAGAAATACTCCATTTGTTCCTAAATATAGGATCTATTTAAGGAGTTGAGTATGTTCCTAAATTATGGCCTCTTTATACTTTTCTCGCATTTTTCTTAAATTATGGCTACCAATGCTCCTCATTAATAGAGAGTAGGAATAAAAGTAAGTGGTTAGGGGTTTTGATAATATCATGATATTTTAAATAACTACTCCCTCCAGTTTTTAATATAAGTTACCAACTATCCATTTCTTGCATACCAAGGAATGACAATTGGATTTTAAAATTCATGTTAAATTCACCACTTTTTCCAATTTCACCCTTCATTAAATGATGTATTTCACATTTTCAATTTTGAATCTCTACTAAAAATAGGGGCAAAATGGAAAAAAACATTTAATGGGGCGGTTTGTGCCTTATATTAAGAAAAAATTGTAGGTATAGTTGGTGACTTATAATAAGAATCGGAGGGAGTATAAACTATATCCTTAGTTTAATCAAATTATTTAAATATATCTTATATATATAACCATATAAGTATATTTATGAACAAATAGAGTATATAAAATGATGTAATAAAAAAAGAGTATATAAAATGACAATGAGTTGACTTGATAAATTTTAGATATGAATAATTGATATTTAAAATATCAACATTCATACTTTATCAAATTCAATGAAAACTTTTCTATAAAATGTGTATAAAGATTTATTAATATGATCAAATAAAAATAATTAATATGAGATTTAGATCAAGTTGGCGTGGTTATTGCATAGAGTAGAGTAGACATGTAAAAATAGTATATTCAATGTGTAAACTCATAAGTTTGAACAAGTTTAATTTAATGAGAGTTTCAATTATTCGTGGTACATTTTTATTAGGTTGAGCCATAAAAGAGAAAAAATTGGATAGTTAACTTACGAATTTGACAAAATCTATGTCTAAGTATTTAATACTCCTAATTATGAAGAATTTTTAAAAGTGGAGGGACTGCTGCGCTTGAAGATTTCTCCCATATAGTCAGCAAGGTTGTTGCAACATTGAACACAGCAGAAGTGGAGGAATTGATACCATAATCAGAGAACCGCAAGCATAGACGTCAAGACTCATCAGCATGAGGACACAAGTGCTACCCTTTTATGAAAAATCCTTACATTTGATACCACATAATGATTACTCCATCATCAATTAGAATTTCATCAATAATCTTATGACATTAATTAACAGTTCATCTTAAAGAGAAGGGCAAAGACCCAAAAATGATACATAACTATTGATCAAGGAACAAAAATAATACATAATTATTCCAAGGTAGAAAAATGATACTCAACTTTTACCTTGAGATCAAAAATGATATTTTCACTAATATGACAATAATATTAGACATGAAAAATTCAAAATGTCCTTATAAATTATGTATTATTTTTGTACCTTGGCCAATAGTTATGTATCATTTTTGGCCTTCACCCTAAAGAGAACAAACAACTTATACACCCAAACTGTATAAATTTCAATGAAATAGGCATAAATATGAGCTTCAAATGTAGAAAATCTGGATTGTGGTAGGCTAGATGATTGTAATGCTCTAATCATATTTATTTAAGTTACTTCAAGCATGTCTCATCGAAATAAAGAAAAAAGACAAACTCCCACACACCCACTAAAAACTCAACTAATAACTTTCAATTTTCTCGTCTTTTAGGCACTAATAGTGCACGATTTGCACCATAATAATTAATGAAACATACATATAAGTGATGATACCATTTGTCACACTCCAAATTCACATTGATCATTAATTGCCATTGCTCAGCAATTTTCACTATCAAAAATACTTTTTAAAGCGCTCGATTTGGGGCATTTTTCTATGCTCACTTCATGAGCTTTGGTATAGTCGACGTTGACAAAGACTTTACATGCGCTCAATAAGCGCTTTCAAAGGGATCCCTTTGGACCAAAGGGGCCACTTTTGAATTAAAAAATTATAAAATTAGTTACATATTTTCAGAAGTTATTTTTTTGTACCCAGACAATTTCATGAATTAATTTAAAATTATTTTTTTGAATTAAAAAATTTTAAAAATTTCCTAGCGGCCTATGGAAGCCTTTGGAAGCGCTTCCAAAGGCCCCCAGGAAATGTTTTGTTATAAATTAATTTAAGAATTACTTTCAAATGACTTTTTTAAAAAAATTTAAGAAATGTTTGCATGTTTTCGATCAGAGTTTATTTTTTAAGGAGTGGCCTTTAGAAGCTCTCAAAGCTCTTCCAAAAGCCCTCAGACATTTTTTATGAATTAATTTAATTTAAATTGATTTATTTTGAATTAAAAAATAAAAAATTGTTTACAACTTTTTATTGCTTATTTTTTAGTAGGCTATTTTTTAAGAAATAATTTAAATATTTTTTAATCAAAAAATTTAAAAACTGTTTTGCATCTTTTGATTGGTTCTTTTGTTTAGCAGTGAGGTTTTAAAAAAAATATTTTTTTTTCATTAGTTAATTTAAAAGACTGTTTTTTCGTAAGCTAATTTTTTTAAAAAAGTAAATAAGGTATTTACATACACTTAAAGCGCTTCTATGTCTCAATCCTTTAGAAGCGCTTTAAAAGCAGGTGAATGGGATTAATTAAAAAAAGTTTATTCATTATTTGGAACCACTTTAAAAATTATTTACCTACATTTCACAGATAATGAGCACTTGTAAAGTTGCATTTTTTAATATCCTGAATTTTTAATATTAAAAAAATTAATAAATTCATGAAATTTATGGAAAAGAAATAATGGGTAACTTATTTATTCAGCTATAAATTGAATAATTAAAAGTCTTGCAAACGACTTTAGAAAATGTAACATGTTTTTAGGGAATTTGTTAAAATTGAGGAAGAAAATAATTAGGTATTAAAGTTAACATGGTTGAGCTAAATAGATATAGAAACTAGTTGAGTTTAATATTTTATGTTGAAGTTTCAGCGATCATTTTTAATTGATTCATTGGAATTGAAAATAATTGATGATGATTTGGACAAAGAAGTTGATATGGTTGGACATATGTTAAGCTAGAGTCATGAGTCACAGTAAGCAATGAGTTCCTAGGGAATTGTTATCTAAAAGTTGATAAGTGAAGACCTTGGAATATTGACTATGGAAAAAATTGGAGCTAGAAGAGGTGACTAGAAAATTTGATCTGATATAGAATAGTACTACTTTTGATGAGTATAATACTTCATTTGAAAGAAATTAAAGAATGATTAAGATAATTAAGGTGTTGGTTGTTTGGGGTTAAATTAGGTGTTGGTTGTTTGGGGTTAATTGAGGAAAACCAATTGTTTGATTGAATGAGGAGATATTTAATAGTTACTGGATTGACATTTTCATAGGTTTTAGGATTTGCTTTCATGTCCGAGGAAATTGGTTTAAGGATTTGGTAATATATCTTTATTTAAGATGAAATATACTTGTAGGCAATTAAAGAATGACTTTCCTTGTTGAAGTAGTCAAGGAAATTAGAAATTAGGGCAAAAACCGCTGATATAGTAATTAACTATTTCAGTTTGGGCAAAAATAATAAATGAATATTTCACATTGCTTAAATAATAACTAACTTTGTGACCCAGTGCAAAAATGACAAAACCGGTGTTGGATGTTAATTTGTAGTTATGTGGAATTTTGCTGATATTATTTTCAAAAGTGAATATACCTTTTAACCCCTCTCAATTAAAACTCTCTTCTTCCCCCACCACTTCATCATTAATTTGTACCTGCACACAAACTACTCATTTCCTAACCTTAAGATCTGCACACTTACTTTGTTCTTATTAGAGATGGTTCCATTCAGCTTAAACAAGATGGATTACAAAACTAGCTAAAAGGTAGCATAATAACAAAAGTAAAAACGTTAATTAATACAACCACAAAGGGATTTTCACCAGTCTCAACAGAAAATAGCTTCTTCTTCAATTCTGCGCATTATTTGATGGAAAAACTTATATCAAGTTGCTTATATCAAGTTTGTCAAGTTCACCTATAAGATATTGCCACTTGTTCATTTTTTCCACGTCAACAAGGAGATGTTTGTTGTCTCACAAATCTCAAAACATAAAAGATCCGGAAACACACTTACTTTGTTCTTATTAGAGATGGTTCCATTCAGCTTAAACAAGATGGATTACAAAACTAGCTAAAAGGTAGCATAATAACAAAAGTAAAAACGTTAATTAATACAACCACAAAGGGATTTTCACCAGTCTCAACAGAAAATAGCTTCTTCTTCAATTCTGCGCATTATTTGATGGAAAAACTTATATCAAGTTGCTTATATCAAGTTTGTCAAGTTCACCTATAAGATATTGCCACTTGTTCATTTTTTCCACGTCAACAAGGAGATGTTTGTTGTCTCACAAATCTCAAAACATAAAAGATCCGGAAAAAGGAAATAATCAAATAAGGTAAAAAAAGAAAAAAAGGAAACAATGTTGTCTCACAAATCTCAAAATATAAAAGATCCAGAAAAAGGAAATAATCAAATAAGGTAAAAAAAGAAAAAAAAACGACAATGTACTGATGGTGATGGGTGATTAATGTGACCCTCTCTCTCTCTCTCCGCCTTCATTGCTCCACCATCTCATTCACAGAGACGATGATGGGTGAGGCATGAATTTTGGGTTCGGTGCATGAGGAAGAGAGAGGAGGAAGAAGAAGGTAGGAGGGAGTGATAATGGAAAGACGAAGGAAGAAGAAGGTAGGAGGGAGTGATAATGGAAACGGAGATGGTTTATGGTTGAGGAAACTGTGAGGGGAGCGGTTACGGAGGTTGAGAGGCGACCATGGTGGAATGAGTGGTGGAGAATGGGGTTTTAGTGAAGCTGAGAGAGAAGAGAAAGAAGAGGCCATATTTGATTTTTGGAGAATGAAGAAGATGAGTGAACTATTGTAGATGAAAGACCAATTCCGATTATGAGAAGCCGATGTCGATTCCTATTTTGTTATTCTTGGCAGTGGAAAACGTAGGTTTCATAATTTTTTCTTTATTATTTGGTTTTTGAATTGAGTACTGTGAGACAACAAACACCTCCTTGTTGACGTGGAAAAACTGTACAAGTGGCAATATCTTATAGGTGAATTGAACATATTCGATATAAGTAACTTGATTTAAGTTTTTTCCTTATTTGATTTACAACCGCTGCAATTTCATCTATTGTATTTTTAACGATTTTCATCCTCAACCTTTTCCAATCATTTCATTAGCAAATCCAGTTAATACTAACATTGATAACAATATACATAGATACCCACCATTAAAAATAACAAAACAGAAAATAAAAAACCAACCTTTACACGAACAGAGTAAAGAATCATATATATTATTGAGAGTGGCAGTAACATTAAGATGAAGAATGCAAAGTCTTAGAATCTTAAGGTTGTCATGCATATGGTTGAACGGTGGCTATGGTGGTGAGTGATAGTTATGTGTGGTGTAAAGTCCCACATCGGCTGGTGAGGAGAACGAAAAGTGCTATATATAGGTCTGGACACCTCCCCCTCTCGACGCGTTTTGAAGCCGCGAGGGGTGAGGATTCCCCAAAGCAGACAATTTCGAGAGTGAGGCGCTGAGATGTTACATGTGTTAGAATCTTAAGTTTTGATGGTGACTTAGGTATGATATGGTCTAGTACTTAAAAGAACATAATTAACACTTAGGAAGGATTAGATGACATGGTTAGAACCCTGAGTTAGATCACTTGTGAATGCAAGATCATTTCCGGAAGTATTAGCACTAGAGTCACAACCGGATGCAGATTCAATTCCGAATGAATTAAGACTAGCGCTCACGGATGCGGAATCACTTCCGGATAGACTAGGACTCGCGCACGCGGATAAATGTGTCATCCCCCAGCGGCAGCGAGTAACTCACTGGGGATTTAACTTAGTCCATGAACATTAGGTACACAAACCTTAAGACTAAGCTATGACTCAACCGGAAGTGAGTTTACTTCCTGTTAGACTTAGACTGGCGCAGAGCGATGGAATAGATCTCCCCCAAGCGTCAGTGAGTCTACTTCGCCAAGTGAAAGCACTTCCTGTTAGATTTAGACTGGCGCAGACTGATAGAATAGAATGACCCCAAGCGTCAATGAATCAGCCTCGTCAAGTAAAATTGCTTCCTGATAGATTTAGACTGGCGCAGGCTGACAGAATAGATATATCCCCAAGCGTCAGTGAATTAGCCTCGTCAAGCGAAATTGCTTCCTGTTAAATTTAGACTTGCACAGGCTGATAAAAGAGATATAACCCTAAGCTTCAGTGAGTTCACCACGTCAAGTAAAAGTGCTTCTGATAGCTCAGTGACTAGCGCTGACTGTTGGAATGAAATACACTGAGCGAGAGTAAGTGATGGTGAGCTAGATCCTTCATCAAGTGAAAGTACTTCCGGATGTAGAAGTGCTTCCGGATACATCCTAGACTAAGTAAACTCCCACTTCATGTGATTGTGTTGTTGACTTAATATACATAGCATGAACAAATGACACACTGAGTCACTAGGAAGACTTAGAGTAAACTAACGAGACTTAAGCTGACTATTGGAATAGAGATCCCTTAGAGTCAGTAGACATTACACTAAGTCAGAACATAGTCTAAGTAAGACTACTTCCCATAGCAAACTTCCCACAACATGTATAGTTTTACTATATCTGATTATATATATTGCTATGTTGGACTAACCAGTATGTGCAGAACTTAATCACACTTCCGGATGCAACTGAGCTTCCGGATGCAAAGACTCTTGGCATTGGATTTCAGAGATTAACACTTGCAGAGAAAGATTGCCACTTCCGGATGAACGATGATCATCCGTCAGCAAGAGTACAAAGAGTAAATGTCACATACTCGGAAGTCAGAATGCTTTGTCAGAGCAGAGGTGTCAGGACTACTTTTCAGAGATAAAGCAAGTCAACCCTGCTGAGCATTTAAGAAGATGTTCCTTCCAACGGTAACAAAAGGATAACAGATATTCAAACAACATTGTTACCTACCAAGCATGAGGAGTATGAAAACATAATCTGAAGATTCACTCAAGGTGTCAAAGCTCATACTACCCACAAGAGTCGGAGTCCATAAGAGAGCGTCTGATAGCAAGAGAGCATCCAATAGCAAAGCACTCTTATCATTCATGGACAAGTGCTTGGAAGACAAAGTTCCTCTATGATAGCAAGCAGAATGTTAGAGTCCACGAGCTTCACTTCAGTTAGCAAGAGAGCTTCCGATAGTAAGTCTCTTAGCATCCTGGACTTATGCTTGAGGAACGAAGTCCTCATCTGACAACAAGCAAGAGTCAGACCGTACAGTGTATAGATGTCAGAACGACTTTTGCCAGAACAGTGTTGTCAGAACAGTGTTGACAGAACAGCTGGACAAAGCACCCTATTCAGATAAAGCAAAGTCAACTCTGCTGTGCATTAATGAGGACAACGTAAACAAGGCCCAACGGCTATATTCAAACGGCCTTATTGCCTCTCCAACGGTTGGATAATCAGAGGCTGGTATAAAAGGAACATCTACATTCAGAAGAGGAAGAGAGAACAGAGCTTATTGTCTGAAACACTATTCTACATTCCTCTCATCTTCTACTCTCGGACTTAGATATGTAATATTCTTAGAGAGTGATTCTTTTGTGCTTAAGTGAGTAACATCATCTACTCTTAGAGAGAGTCATTCGAGCTTAAGCGTTTAGCACAATCAGTTCATAGAGTGAACATAATTGTAATCTTACATTTTGTAAGGGGGAGCATTTAGAAGTTTTCTAAATCTCCATAGGTTGCAAGTTAGCCCGTAAAACTTGCATTTGTAAGGTTTGCAGGTGAACCCGTTGTAAAACCTGTGGGTTGTTAGGTGAACCCGTGCTCGTAAAACCTAAAGTGTAAAGGCTTCTCTTGTGCCTGGTTTAAACAAGAATAGTGGATTGAAAATCTCAGGTGGAGCCTGGGGACTGGATGTAAGTCTGGGTGACCGAACCAGGATAAATTTATGTGTGCATAAACTTACATTTAAACATTCTATTTTTGCATCACATAACATACTGACTTGTGCATACCATTACTCAGTAACATCATCACCAAGCACAAGCAGTCTTTCGAAAAAGAAATAAAGTTTTTATTCCTCACCCAATTCACCCCCCCCCCCTCTTGGGTGACAGCCACGCATTTCATTTGGTATCAGAGCAGGTCACTTGTTTAAAGGATCCAACGATCTCAAGTGTAAAGACCTTGGCTGATTTGGGTTAAAATGTTTTCCAAAGGCTTTGATCATACCATTCCACCTGTGTTAGAAAATATTGATTTTTGTTGGTGGAAAGCAAGAATGGAAAGTTTTATACAATCCACTAGTTTGAAAATGTGGGATATTTTTGAAAATGATTTTGATTTCAAACCAAGAGGAAACTGGACTGAAAAGGAGAAAAATTTGTTTTCCTTAAATATTAGAGCAATGCAAATTTTATACAAAGGCTTAACTGAAAATGATTTCCAGAAAATCAAACATTGCTCTAGTGCTAAAGACATTTGGAATACTCTTGATGTGATATATGCTTCTAACCCATCTCTTGAAAGCGCAGCTGTCCAAAGCTCAACTCGTGCTCGTTGTGGATCATCTACTGATGAGCTTCTGGAAGCTGATATTGAGGAAGCAGGCTTCAGTGAGGAGAGTATCCATTTCTGCCTAGAAGATTCAGAAAGTGAGGTATCTGGATCTGAACTTGAACTTTCTAAATTGCAAGATGCATACAATGAGTTATATACCGAATATTGTAAACTTGCAAAAGAACTTCTAGGCTTAAAAGAAAAAGATAGGAAACTTGAAAAACTAATTTCTTCTTCTACGTCCAAAGTTTCCAAGGTTTCTTTTAAAGAATTAGTGGTTCCGATAGTTAGCCCACGATCGGCAGGGAAAACTTCAACATGTCTTGAAAAATGTTTTGATTGTAAACACTTGTTGAAGGAAAAGAAGAGCTTTCAAAAGAAACTGAGATTTCAAAGGAACAAAAGCTTTTCTAAAGAAAACTAATCATGATAATGATAGAAAACCCCATTTTGATTATCATTCCATTATCTGTCATTATTGTGGTAGATTAGGACATATTTCTCACACATGCAGTCTTAGAAGAAATCTAAATGTGAGAAATAAATTTGTATGGATTCCTAAAGGACAAGTAAGGTCCAGTGCTAACCAAGTAGGACCCAAGTACAAATGGGTACCAAAACATCCTCCTAGTGCCTTACTTGTGCAGGAAAGATCAAGAGTTTCTCTACCCAAAGGAGAGAACTCGTGGCGATGCAACTGCTGAAAACCCCTGGTACAATCATAAGAAGCAATGTGCAACCACCAGGAACAATGGTTCTGTCTCAAGGATGAGCTATCACAAAGTTCCATTCAACTATCCTGAGAAGAACAAGAGAGAGTGGACTCCTCGATCAACATTGAAAAGACACTTGAATCCTAACTCTCAGAAGAAAGTGCATCGAACCAAGGATAAGTATAGAAGATCTTCTTGGGAAAGACAATTCCGAGGTTCAGCAAGACTCAGGACTTTATCTCATCTGAACAATCAGTCAAGTCTTGATAAGCATTCGTCACGCATAGATGGTGATATCATCCCTACCTTCCTCTTTACTCGAACATCACTTGGGTAGTAAATGCATGATGGGCTTAACAGTTTTACTCATATATGCTTAGCGAATCTTTTAAGGGCGTCTTTCATGAAAGAAAATAGTTTATGCATTCACCTTGATTTTTGAAAGATCCTTTTGATATACAAACTTTCAAAACAAATTCTGATCCTCTTTAAATCTACATGACAACCATACCTCATGATAGCACTCAAAAGTTATTTCTGATTTTCCATTTCATGTGGTATCTCTTGCATCAAGCTTTTCAATGCATAAGCAGCTATGGTTTCGAGAACAATACATCCCTCTTAATTACATCTTTAAGTTCTCAATCTACTAATGATCTCAGTTCAAGTTTGTGGTTTAAGAATGTTGACACAGATTATTGAAGCTTGAACAATGAATATAACCAAGAGAGAATGACAACGAAAATGTCTCTTATCAAGATGTGTGGAATGGCTATACCAACCCTGAGAAACTCTCGCCAATACACATGAGCATTTCTATCCCTTACATATTCTGTTGTGAAATTAAATGGATAGACTCTCTCTTGTCTGACATGCATTAGAAATCTTAGGAAATGCCTTGAATTGAACTCTGCTAAGATCTGTAAAACATGGCATAGAATCACAAGCATGCTATAATCTGTATTAATTTCAAGCTTGTTGATATCCTAAGAACAGTGATATCACACTGAGCATATCTAGAAGAACTTGAGCAAAAATTTGGAAATTATTCTCGTAATCATATGCTGAAATTTGGTTGTTTTTGTAAACCGAATTTAGTCTTAAAATCAAACTATTCTGTGAGCATGAAAATTTCCAGTATTTCATTTTTGTGAGGATGAAGATTTTTCAAAATTTCATTGTGTTAAAAATTCACATGTCTTCATGATCTAACATGAACATCCTTGAGGCATATTTATTGAACTATACTTGCTTATGAAACTCTGAAAGTATGCCACCTGTTTGATACTCTTTGTACTATAACATTGATATTTATCTATGAGAGTATAAATAGAGTTCATGTCTTGATAGTGAAACTATGTGAACGTATAGACAATTTCAAAATTAGTTTTCACATAATCATTGTTCATATTTTCTTAAACCAACTAGCAAGCATGATTTCTTAAAATTATTAACTTGTGGTGATTAACACAGATTGACTTGAATGTCCAGAGGATGGTCTCCAATGTTAAATCTTAAGTTCTTTCACTGACCATCAGAAAAGCACTTGTTTCCTCAAGCACATGAAGGCCCAATCATCAAGTTTGAGCAAGGATGTTTTCGCAACAATCAGCGCTTTCGATAGCAGGCCAACTATTGAACCATGGGAAGAGTAGAGTGACTGCCCAGTCATGTCTGCTTTTGGTTGTAGCTCAGCTTGCCGAAGCGAATCATCAAAGCACTTGCACTAGGGGTTTCCACTTGAGATAGCACATCTCTTGAAGATGTCAGGAAGCATGCTTATCTGCATATGATTAAGATTCATGAGTCTAATAGAGTCTGGAGATTCCTCATCTGTGGTAACATCTACACCTTACCATCTCTTATATATGATGCATACATGGCATTGGTAAGGGTGTCAATTTAGGATTTCTTTGCTCAATCTGCATTGACTTCAAAATCATTCATTGCTTTAGAAAATCATCCTAGCTCACACATCTGTATCCTTTATATGACACGCTGGAAAGTAAATTGATAACATACCTCTCTTATATGCTTCCTTTCTTGATTCAGTAATGATTAACCTTAATATAGAAGAGAAGTAAAGGACATTACTCGATAATGATCCCTTGAAAATAGAGAGTTGCATGCTGTCATAGATAATAAACTCTTGAGATGCTGTGATGCAATTATTTGGAAATTATTTTGGCACTTTAAACTCACAAATTTCATTTGACTTGATTTCATTTTTCACATGGTATCACAAATTTCACTTGGCATTCAATCATTTCATTTGATATCACAAGTTCAAACTCACATATTCATTTGATTTCATTTGGTATCACGAATTTAAAAATCACAAATTTTCAATTGATATCATAATCATCATTTTAAACGCACCAAAATTATTTTGATATCATGTTAATCATTTCAAGAGGGTCAAAATTACTTTTGATGTCTTTTATATTTAAAAAGGAACTTTCACCTTCAAAAAGAGAACTGTTTTTGTATGTTTTGATCTAGACTTAATTCTTGCAAAACATGTTCTGTTATCTTGCATAATGGTTAGGGAGAGTAAACACACTTAGAATACTGAATCAATATTTTCTTCCCTCTGTCTCACACTGTTTAGTTATCCTACATAATATTTAGGGAGAATAGGGAGAAATATTAGGTAGAAAGCCCATTCCTAGGAGAACGATAGAAGTATCCCCATCCCTAAGGCTAGCTTGCACTTGTTGAATTTTGATGAAGCCAAAAGGGGGAGAGAAATGAGACACGAGATGTCTAGAGATGAGACATGAGATGTCTAGAGCTGAAAGATAAGATATCTGGGGAGAGAACTGGAATGAAATATAGCTCTGGAAGTGATCTAAGTTTAATTATGTTCTCTAGTCATCTATGGGTTTGTCATCATCAAAAAGGGGGAGAATGTTAGAATCTTAAGTTTTGATGGTGACTTAGGTATGATATGGTCTAGTACTTAAAAGAACATAATTAACACTTAGGAAGGATTAGATGACATGGTTAGAACCCTGAGTTAGATCACTTGTGAATGCAAGATCATTTCCGGAAGTATTAGCACTAGAGTCACAACCGGATGCAGATTCACTTCCGAATGAATTAAGACTAGCGCTCACGGATGCGGAATCACTTCCGGATAGACTAGGACTCGCGCACGCGGATAAATGTGTCATCCCCAGCGGCAGCGAGTAACTCACTAGGGATTTAACTTAGTCCATGAACATTAGGTACACAAACCTTAAGACTAAGCTATGACTCAACCGGAAGTGAGTTTACTTCCTGTTAGACTTAGACTGGCGCAGAGCGATGGAATATCTCACCCCAAGCGTCAGTGAGTCTACTTCGCCAAGTGAAAGCACTTCCTGTTAGATTTAGACTGGCGCAGACTGATAGAATAGAATGACCCCAAGCGTCAATGAATCAGCCTCGTCAAGTAAAATTGCTTCCTGATAGATTTAGACTGGCGCAGGCTGACAGAATAGATATATCCCCAAGCGTCAGTGAATTAGCCTCGTCAAGCGAAATTGCTTCCTGTTAAATTTAGACTTGCACAGGCTGATAAAAGAGATATAACCCTAAGCTTCAGTGAGTTCACCACGTCAAGTAAAAGTGCTTCCGATAGCTCAGTGACTAGCGCTGATGTTGGAATGAAATACACTGAGCGAGAGTAAGTGATGGTGAGCTAGATCCTTCATCAAGTGAAAGTACTTCCGGATGTAGAAGTGCTTCCGGATACATCCTAGACTAAGTAAACTCCCACTTCATGTGATTGTGTGTTGACTTAATATACATAGCATGAACAAATGACACACTGAGTCACTTAGGAAGACTTAGAGTAAACTAACGAGACTTAAGCTGACTATTGGAATAGAGATCCCTTAGAGTCAGTAGACATTACACTAAGTCAGAACATAGTCTAAGTAAGACTACTTCCCATAGCAAACTTCCCACAACATGTATAGTTTTACTATATCTGATATATATATTGCTATGTTGGACTAACCAGTATGTGCAGAACTTAATCACACTTCCGGATGCAACTGAGCTTCCGGATGCAAAGACTCTTGGCATTGGATTTCAGAGATTAACACTTGCAGAGCAAGATTGCCACTTCCGGATGAACGATGATCATCCGTCAGCAAGAGTACAAAGAGTAAATGTCACATACTCGGAAGTCAGAATGCTTTGTCAGAGCAGAGGTGTCAGGACTACTTTTCAGAGATAAAGCAAGTCAACCCTGCTGAGCATTTAAGAAGATGTTCCTTCCAACGGTAACAAAAGGATAACAGATATTCAAACAACATTGTTACCTACCAAGCATGAGGAGTATGAAAACATAATCTGAAGATTCACTCAAGGTGTCAAAGCTCATACTACCCACAAGAGTCGGAGTCCATAAGAGAGCGTCTGATAGCAAGAGAGCATCCAATAGCAAAGCACTCTTATCATTCATGGACAAGTGCTTGGAAGACAAAGTTCCTCTATGATAGCAAGCAGAATGTTAGAGTCCACGAGCTTCACTTCAGTTAGCAAGAGAGCTTCCGATAGTAAGTCTCTTAGCATCCTGGACTTATGCTTGAGGAACGAAGTCCTCATCTGACAACAAGCAAGAGTCAGACCGTACAGTGTATAGATGTCAGAACGACTTTTGCCAGAACAGTGTTGTCAGAACAGTGTTGACAGAACAGCTGGACAAAGCACCCTATTCAGATAAAGCAAAGTCAACTCTGCTGTGCATTAATGAGGACAACGTAAACAAGGCCCAACGGCTATATTCAAACGGCCTTATTGCCTCTCCAACGGTTGGATAATCAGAGGCTGGTATAAAAGGAACATCTACATTCAGAAGAGGAAGAGAGAACAGAGCTTATTGTCTGAAACACTATTTACATTCCTCTCATCTTCTACTCTCGGACTTAGATATGTAATATTCTTAGAGAGTGATTCTTTTGTGCTTAAGTGAGTAACATCATCTACTCTTAGAGAGAGTCATTCGAGCTTAAGTGTTTAGCACAATCAGTTCATAGAGTGAACATAATTGTAATCTTACATTTTGTAAGGGGGAGCATTTAGAAGTTTTCTAAATCTCCATAGGTTGCAAGTTAGCCCGTAAAACTTGCATTTGTAAGGTTTGCAGGTGAACCCGTTGTAAAACCTGTGGGTTGTTAGGTGAACCCGTGCTCGTAAAACCTAAAGTGTAAAGGCTTCTCTTGTGCCTGGTTTAAACAAGAATAGTGGATTGAAAATCTCAGGTGGAGCCTGGGGACTGGATGTAGGTCTGGGTGACCGAACCAGGATAAATTTATGTGTGCATAAACTTACATTTAAACATTCTATTTTTGCATCACATAACATACTGACTTGTGCATACCATTACTCAGTAACATCATCACCAAGCACAAGCAGTCTTTCGAAAAAGAAATAAAGTTTTTATTCCCTCACCCAATTCACCCCCCCCTCTTGGGTGACAGCCACGCATTTCAACATGTGGTGAGGATGGTGAAGAGAGAGATCGCGTGAGAGGGAGGGATGAAACCATCGCCTGATGTGGTGGTTGTGATGGCGAGGTGGTAGCAGGATGTTGGAGTGAGACAACGCTGTGGTTTGGTGAAGAGGAAGAGGAAGGTGAGGAAGAAGAGAGTTTTAATGGGGAGGGGTTAAAAAGGTATTTTCACCTTAAAAAATATCAACATGATTCCACATAACTACAAATTAACATGAAACATCAGTTTTATCATTTTTGCACCGGGTACAAAGTTAGTTATTATTTTTTTTTGATAAAAAAGTTAGTTATTATTTAAGCACTGCGAAATAGTCATTTATTATTTTTGTCCAAACTGAAATAGGTAATTATCAGATCAACACTTTTGCCCTAGAAATTACTAGAGTAGCAGAATTTGATGTTTTGAGAATTCAAATAAAAATACAAGATTTTGGTTCTAATTAATGGTGGGGGTTTCCATCTTAATTTGGAAGTGGTATGATAGTACAAATATAAGAAAACAATCTATATGTCGACAAATAAGGTGTGACAAGGTTAGAAGACGACTGTGAAAAATTTAGAAAGCAAGAGAAATGACACGTACTATTTTGGCTAGAATTGGGAGCTTTTCTTCACAAATTCAAGTTCTTAAGGATTTATTGAGTGAATTATATGTTATGTATTATTTTTTAGAGTTGTTTGATATGGTGACTTTTGGGAACAAAATTTTGAAACAATGAGTATAACTATAAATGCCTGAAACTTATGAAAAAGAAATAATGTGTATAACTATAAATTTAATTGTAAAACAAATTAATAAATGCCTGAAACTTATGAAAAGAAAATAATGAGTTATATATTGGTTTAGCTATAAATTGAATATTTAAAAGTCTTGCACATGAATTTAGAAAATTTCACATGTTTTTAGGGAATTATTTAAGACTGAGACAGAAAATAATTAGGTATCTAATTTAAATTCAGGAATATTTATGAATGTAATATCAAGAAAATATTATTTTAGGAGTTTTTATTAGAATGTGATCGAGAATGGAAGTGAATAAAACATAATGAGTATAATATTTAGGGAAGAAGTAGGTCAGAATTTTCTAAACCATTGACGTGTCTTTTGAAAATATTGGGCTTCATGATAAAATTGAACAGGAATTTATCGCCTAATTTAAAGGAAATCACAATATTGTCTACTCTTAGGAAACTCTATAGCTAATTGAGGGTATTTTTGTAATTTGGTTTGTAAATGAAATGGTGATTAAAGTGATAAGTAGTTAATAGTAAATCAAATAGGTGATTGAATGTATAATTAGGAATAAAATGTTACACGTTTCAAAGACATTTTCTGTAGTAGTGTCTGTTAAAATTCATAGGTCTTTCTGTTGTTTGTTTTTATATGGACCTATATTAGAGAATAACTAAGCCATGCATGCAATGACAAATATGATTTTCTTAGAAAAATTAAATGTAAAATTATTCATTATATATAGTTAAGCATAAAATATTAATTCAAATTTTAATTCTTCAAAAGATAGGGTTATACAACACACATAACATAAGAAAAATTCCTTACCAACAACTCTAATCTTCATGGTACTTCTGATAAAAAAAAAAAATCTTCATGGTACCAACACACATAACACAGATAAAGGGTTATAAAAAAACACACATAACACAGATAAAGGGTTATACGTACAACACACATAAAATGGTACCAACCATCATCACTTAGCTTGTAAATTATAAACTCTTCATATTTAAATACAATATGAAAATAGTAATAAGGAAACTATAAATTCAAAAATTAAAAATGAGAAACACTTTCAAGATGTTGGTATTGGAAAAGTTTGTTTTTTTAATACAAGAGGTAGATGTGTTGGATCCTGAAGATCTATTGGGATCATGACATACATTTAATTTCAAATAGAGGTTTCAGATATTATACGCTATTACTGCTCAACAACAAACATTTCGTATCGGTATCAAAAGCACACACCAAACTTATCTTTTTAGGAGTTAAATATGACTTTTATTTGTTACCGAAGAAAAATTATATAAGACATATCCCATTTAACTTATTTTTTTTAAGATATAATATGGCTTTTATTTGTTGCCGAAAAAGGATTAAATAAGACAACCAAAAAGCACATCACTTAGAAAAAGTGTTGCAAAGTCCAATCTATTCATTTTAATAGGTGCACTAGCCAGCTTAGCTAGCTTAGTTGGGATTTGTATTTCCTAATCCTAGTTATGTTAGAAGAAAATTTTCATTAAAATTATGTATGTGATTTTTTTATAAAATGATAAGAGAAAATAGATATATATTACTACCGTCTTAAACATTAACATGCAAATCCTATATAAGTGTCCAGATAAAAAAAAAATCCTATATAAGTGAAGCATGCATCCACGCATATTTTTGTTTATCTTTTTTCATTTCAATTGATATATCGTTTCAATAATATCTTTTCAATCAACACAACTATACGATGATCTCAACATTTCATCCACATAATAAGAACACAAAAAAGTATAAGTGACTTAGTTTCGTTTAAACTGGAATTATTAGCGTGCACGCACACACAGCTACTTTTAAGTAAAAAAAACGTTTTTATAACATTTTTGTGTTAAGAAAATTAAAGCTGTCAAGTCAGTTTCTAAGGAAAAGATAAATTAAAGAATTGTATTTTAGTGAGAACCATATATTAGTAACTGTGATCTAGAGTGTTTGTGTGTATATTAATTGTTCGTCTATGTATACATGAATAACCTCTATCAAAAAGGGTAACAATTTGTACTAATTTATTTGTTGGCAGAATGTATTTTAAATAATAATATACTTTTTTGACATCATTTTAAATATTTGAGATTAAGCGACAACATATACTGTGACGCTTTTACTCCTTTCATGATGCCACTACTTTTAACTGAAGTAGTAACCTATAAAATTGACGGTTTTTTATCAAATAAACCATAAAAAGAAAAGAAGAGTGACGAAATCAAATTTGAAAGGCCTCGTTTTCACATGATTTTTGAGTATCAGAAAAGCAGAACTCTATTATCTGTATGTTAAATGAGTATAATCTTAGTTGGCTTGAAAAGAACATGTCAAGCTAGTTAGCAGGTTTTCCACCAAAAGCAAAAATAAAAAAAATATATGTATGTGGTCTAATAGGAAGCCCTGACAAAAGAAAGCTCTAATAGAAACCAGAAAGTGACAATTAATTAACATCACATCACACACCCAAACATGTGTACATATATTTATTCTTTCCCACCAATTTAAGTTTGCTTGATTTGCTTTCGTTTCATCACCATCGTAATCAGCATCAAATAAAAAAGTTATAGCTCTTTTTATTTGTACATTAAATATGTGCGTGCGTGTTGTGAAGATAAACATTATAGCAATACAGATTATGGAAAAACACATAATTTGGTGTGTGTGTGTGTGTGTATAAATATATAATTGAGTAACAAAAAGGGACTACTATTCTCGAATAGTCTCTATCAAAATGATACTTTGTAACAATCTATATATGTTGTTTTTTGGGAAGAATGCTTAACGGTATGTAAAAAAGAAAAAAAAATGTTTTCACCACCGAACTAGAAGAAATTCTTGTAGAGATGAAAACCCATTGATTAAAAATGTTGGACACTCTACTGTATGTACCATTTGATTATGACTCAATTTCTGGACAGTACCACACACTTAATTGTAGTTTCAGTCATAGTGCTTAGAATGACATCTCACAGTTGAAATGGGTTAAACCTATATGCATATGTGTGGATAAAGAAATAAAATGTTTGTTTATCTATCATTCTCAAAAGTAAATGTATGGACATATCCCAATACATCGTGACTTAGTGCCCTATCATTAGATTGTGAGTGAGTATAATCACTCCATTCCTAAAAGTTTTTTTACCGAGAAAAATGAATGGGATGGAAGGTAAACATGTTATGTGCTCCATAATGTAACGTATTGTGAGCGCACTAGTATATTGTTTTTAACGGGGTTGTATTCTCACTTAAAAAAACTGGGTTGTATTTAAATTTCTTTTGATATCTCAAGTTACTTACATTGTGGGTTTGTACTAATGTGAATTGGTAGTCTGTGGTAAGTAACATTCTTCGTTCTTTTTTTAACGATGTCATCAAGTTATGTACGTATTGTTGCTTTTTAGATTGTAAATTTTATGCATGATTTTCGTTTTGGTTAACAAACTTTATGTATGATTTGATAGTTTTCCAACTTGTTTAATTGATAAGACTCATCAATTTTTAGTTAGCTTTTTTATATATTCTATATGTCTTATGTACATACTAGTTGTGGCTTTCTATTTTCTTGTTAGATGCTAGAAAATTGATAGCAAAAACTATAACATGAAAGACCAATTTTATTATAAGTTTATTATGAAAGTGACTAAGTTACTATTAATAGTTACAAAAAGTTGATTGACTACGTCAAGATACAATCACAAAGTGAGAAAAATATAGAAGAATACTTAAGCACAAAATATGTCTGAATATGTCAGTTTGGGTTAGCTTGTTTGGGCTTTTGGGCATGGAATGATTTTTGGGCCTACATTGTCTTTGTGTTTGTTTTTGTTAAACAACGCCCGGTGATCCGGCGTGTATTTGCAACCGACTAATCCGATATGGACTCGAGAGGTAGGAGTGTTGCCTACATAGGCAAAGTTGTCTCTCTCCCAATGAGAGCGCTTCCCAGAAATTCGAACACACGTTCTCATCCTTACATGAGTTGTAGTCCACTTACCAGTTCAACTAACTACCTCATATTTATTATATTTTCTTTCTTTTTGGTGTAAATATTTATTGTGTCAATATTTATATGGAAACAACTTATATCCAGTTCCTTATATCCAGTTTGTCCAGTTCACCTATAAGATATTGTCATCTGTCCATTTTTTCCACCTCAACAAAGAACTGTTTGCTATCTCAGATGTCAATCCAAAAATCAAATTCTGGTCAAATAAAAAAAAAAAACCAAATAAAAAATTAAAATTAAAAAATTGTGATATGTGCGTGGCTTCTCAGAATTGGATCGGAATCGACCCTTCATCCACACCAGCCCACCCATCTTCATTCTCTGGCCACCGTCCATCTCAGACGTAAGCCCCACCGTCATTCGTGCTCCTCGCCTCTCTTCACAGATCTCATACACTAAGGCCTCTACTTTTCTTCTCTCTACAGCTTCAGCTTCACTAAAACCCCAAAATCTCCACCCATTCCGCCATGACCGCCTCTCAACCTCCATAACCGCTCCCCTCATCGTATCCTCAACCATGACCCTCTCCGTCGTTCCATTATCACTCCTTCCTACCTTGTTCATCCTCCTCTCTCTTACTCATTCACCAAACCCCAAATCCATCCCTCACCCATCATCATCTCTGCGAATGAGATGGTGGAGCAACGAAGGCGGAGAGAGAGTGAGAAAGGGTCACATTAATCAGAAGAGTTAATGCTTTTTTTTTCCAACATTGCACATATTTATTATGATATTCTTAAGAGAGAGAAATACATTAACATTAATAAAGATGAAAGAGAGTTAGGGGCAAAGTAGAAATAAAAAACGCATTAAATGAAGAGAGTATTAGAGATGAGCTCTTATATTTTTGACCAAAACCATTCAAATTTTGGGCTCTTATATTAGGGACCGAAGAGACTATTTGGTTCCCTAAGTTGGCAAGTTGATGATTGTAGAGTGGACTTTGCTTGAATTTTATAATGCTCCAAAACCAATGGCTGCAAGATAAGGCAGACAGAAAATGAAATGTCAATAAATTTATAAATGCTTCTTGTTGGTTAAGTATTTTTTATTTGCCAATGCTTCTTATTGGCTGAGTCGGTTGGTGCATTTTCATCATCTTTGATTTTTGGGCCTGCATACTCAAATATTTTTATATATAATTTATTTTATATATAAAATGTGAACTTTATGACCAAAAAATTACAGCTGAGGTTGATGCTTCTTTGTAACAACGTAACTTGTCCTGGTTTTTATTATGTTTTTTAAATTATAAATATTTACTTGAGGGATTATTTTGTTGATCCAATTCGTTGAATTTTCAAAGGTTTTTTATAAAGGAAATATTCATTAAAACGAAATACAATGCGTTGGTACATTAATTTAAATAAAAAGCAAAACTAAGGAACATTAATTAGAGAATGTTCCTTCATAAAGCTAGAAAGCTTGTATTCATCTATACTGATGTAAGAATACGATCTAAAACTTGAGCATATTTTGAATATCTACACCGAAGGCATCTGAGGGTCCGTTTGGTTGTAGGAAGGAAAGTGAAGAAATGGAAAGTGAAAGGGTGAAAATGGAAAGTAGAGGTAAATTATGTAATGATGGTAAAGTAAAGTTTGTGGGGCCCAGAAAAAGTGTGAGATAGAGAGAAAAAACTTGTGGGCCCCGGGATATATGTAAATTACTCAAAAACCTTTACTTTCTTGGCTTTCTAATTCTTAGGCACTTTCCTTGGGCAACCAAACAAGCCCTGAGCGTTAACTTCCCAGGAATAATAGTACGTCCCAGAAAGTTGATGCGCTCCTGGTGGGAAATTAATAAATGAATAACTACTCTCTTCTAATCGTTTTGAAATAAGTATTGATCAAAAAATTGTTTTGAAATAAATAAATACTCGACATGTACAATTTGTCTAATTGATTTTGAAGAAAATATTTGAAAAAAAATTAAAAAAAAATACTACTTGAATTCCTAAATTCCAAATGGGCAATGTAAAATTATCAATATTGATATTCAATCAAAATCATTATTTGATTAGTCAAAATTTCCTATATGGAATTTAGAAATCCAATTACTATTTTTTAATAGAATTTTTTCTAAATTATACTGCTAATTTTAAGGTTTTTACAAACTAATAGAAAGAATTTTATTACTTCAAGAGAAGTTTTGCCCCCTCACTATATATAATATAACAATAAAAAAAACCTCATGAATTATGATTTTTTTATCGACGATCAAGGTTTCCTCCCACTCGACAAGTGAGAGACTAATCCTTCGCTAATTTGTAGGCACCTCAAAGGGTGGGACAACTGACCTTTTTTTAAAGTAAAGTTTTTGTCATTTTGAATGAAATGCAAAATCATAATTCATGTGAAAATCATAATTCATTCATCATAATTCACATGAATTATGATTTTGCATTTCGTTCAAAATGACAAAAACTTTACTTTTAAAAGGCCATTACAATCCTAATCCTAATTTGGTTTGAAATAATATATTTAAAATATTAGACACACTTTCTCTATGTTTTGTTTGAATTGATTATGCTAAATTCTCTCTAGTATGTTCACATATTTATTTATTTTTCCGCGAAAGCATCTGTTATCCTAGGTTAACCCCTATGTCACAGAAAATACTAATATAGATTCAGGGCAGGTAGGGACCTTTCCAAGCGGCAACCCTTACTACTTATGCTGTTGTATTTGTAAATGACTTGAATACACAAGAGGGGTGTGAATTGTGTTTTCGAAAAACTTAAAACGAATAAGTAAGAACACACAAAATTATACTGGTTCGGCCAACACTTAACTACGTCCAGTTCCCAACACCTTGCTGGGTTCTACTAATCAAGGTTTTACCAGGTTCACCTTGCAACCTTTGCAACCGCAAGTTTTACAAGCTCACTTGCAACCTTACAGAGTGTCACTCACGAAACTTCCCCTTACCTAAATTAGTTCAACCACTTCATTAAATGCCGAGAGTCGTTGTAGAGTAGTTGAGTGCTCATAAATGTTGCTCCAACCTAAGATGACTTGTTTATGGTAGACGCACCTTGGGACTTACTAAAATAGGCAATCCGAACATTCCTTGTGTCTAACAGTTAGAAACATTTTTATCAGATCAGAGTACGAAAGTATGACAATTTGAACTAACTGCTCATGTAGCGCTATGTTTCTGCATATAGCGCTATGTCCCTGCAAGCTTAGTTAAACATTAGTGAAGATATAGTGATGACTCAAAATTCATAGTGATATATGTTTTCTCTTTAAGCAATGTATCGCTATATTTTAATCCTAATCGATATAATTCCTTTATCTCACAACTTATCATTTAAGCACACGATTAGGTCTAGTGCCATCTCAGTAAGTGTATCGATATGTTTCAATTCGTTCTGAGACTTATCACTTAGATATATTCTCAACTTATTAGCTATAGTGATATATAAAAAATTTTAGCGCTATGTTCTGTGACTTAACCAAATATCCAACGCTAAGTATAAATTCTTCATATGTATTCCTAGTGCTATCTTTTTCGTTATAGCGATATGCATTCTTTCATATAAAAAGTTCTAAATTATTAATCGAATTGCATCTACTCATATGCAATTCCAATCAATTCTATAACTAGTCATCATCTCTAATCATCACCAAAACTCATATTCTATTAGTATTCCCACTTCACAAACTCAAATTTTGGGGTGAAGCTGAAACAAATCTCTTACCTTGATCCAAGTGCTCAAGTGATTATGTTCACATATTTAAAATTTAAACAAGTGGAGGTTTCGCTTTTTACAATTAAAAAAATGTTTCTGCTTTAGGTTTTTAAGATAAGCAAATTATTTTAAAACAATTATTTTAATAGAAGTTATGTTTATACTACACTAGATCCTAATAGATTGATGGGAGACTTAGTTGCTTTTTATTTGAAAGGATTTTTTGTTAATAACCGCCCGGTTTAATCCAGATTCGAGGGAGGAGTGTTGCCCATATAAGCAAGGTTGTGTCCTCTCCAAATGAGAATGCTTCCTGGGATTCGATCATGCATTCTCTTCCTTACGAGGTTTGTAACCCACTTACCAGCTTAACCAACTACCCGTTGATTATTTGAAAGGATTTTGCGTCCAAAGTTTTAATGACATATTGGAGATGAATCCTCATTTCTAAAAATGAATGGGGAAGAACACCTAACACTCCCACGTCATAAACATACTCAACATATGTTAGGTCCCATTTTTAATTTATTTTATAAGTAAGAATTTATTTACAATTTACTTGTTCAGGAAAATATCAATAAATCAATTTTTATGACTTAAAGAATTATGTTGGTAGACCTAGGCCTGTTTAACAAACCCGGAAACCGGTCAACCCGACCCGGCCCGTTCTAGTCTGGTCACGTCCGGCAAGAACAAGTTTGACCCGACAAGCTTCTGGACTGGACCGGGGTCTGGCCCGAACCTCGGGTAAGACCGGGCTTCTTGCTAGCGACTCAGACCAATTAGTCCAGTCCAGCCCGGTTGTAGCATATATATTTATATAATTTTTATAAAAAATATCAATGCATAACGTGGCACAATGAGGACCATGTATTCAAAAAAATTGCTTACTTCACATCACATCACCACGTGACCTTTACAGGCTTTACTCATTTCCTTTTTTCTTATTTGGCCAACAGAACCTTTATTTCATCTTCTTTCTATAATCCTTTGCTTCATCTCCTTTCTAAACTTTTACATCAATGCTAACATCTATGAGAGAAATTCTCTTTAAGTTTTCTCTATGATTTGGTTCTTGAATAACAAATATAGGAGGCCACTGAGCATAACTCTGTCTCTCTTGCACTTAGCAAACCTTCGCCGCTGTCACCGCTCATTTCGCCGCCATCACCGTTTCTATCGTCGTCACCGACTCACCGTTCATCTTGCAGCCGCAGTTTGAAATCGGATTTGTCTTTCCCATCTTCCCTCTTCTTTCTTTTAATTTTTTTGTGAGTGCTTTGTTCGGATCTATAAAGATATTTAATGTGTAGGCTGAAGCAGTGTTTGGTGCCTTTCTTTTTTTTTTGGTCTGAAGTGTTTGGTGCCTTCCCACTGAAGCAGATATAGATATTTTGTACGTGCTTTGTTCAGATTTGTATAGATATGGTTTGTGCGTGTCTCCTTCTTTGTGGCTTAATTTGGACCACAAACCCGGTCCAGCCTAGTCTGGTATGTCCAGCCCGGTGGTTGCCGGGTTTTTCTCCGGGCAAGACCAGGCTTCGGGCTGCCATATCTAACCCGAAGGCCACACCAGACCAGACCTCGGGCTAGGTGGAAGCCCGGTCCAGTTTGTCCGATGTACAGCCCTAGGTAGACCTATGACATTATATATAACTAAATAAAATATTTTTTTAAAAGGAAAAAATATTATTTTTTGAACGCACCAAATATACAATAGATCTATAAATATTTTTGGTTAAAGTATACTTTTGGTCCCTTATGTTTGCATCAAGTTTCAATTTAGTCATTTATGTTTGGAAAGTATACTTTTAGTACCTTATATATGCATCAAGTTTCAATTCACTCAATTATGTTTGGAAATTACACTTTTAATCCTTTTTTGTTAACACCGTTAGTTTCGCTAAAATGTAAATGATTATTTCATAGTTAAATTTGGGCAAACAATGATAAATTTTGAAACTATAAGAATAATTACACTAAAATAATTTAATCTAAGCTTTTTTCAGTATTAAATAATAACGATTTAAAATTGTTAAGTTAACATTTTCCGTTAAGTGAAACTAACGATGTTAATAGAAAAACACTAAAACTGTACTTTCTAAAAATAAAGGACTAAATTGAAACTTGATGCAAACATAAGGAACTAAAAGTGTACTTTCCAAACATAAAGGACTATATTAAAATATGATGCAAAAATAAGGGACTAAAAATATACTTTAGCCAATATATTTAAAAACTAGTTAATGTAGGCATTTTATAAATTAAAATATAAAATTTGAATTTTATTTTTTCATCTAATGATATATATGAGATTTATGGAAAAAGCAGGAGAAAGAAGAAAATGAGAGGATTCAACCGAGAGGATAATGTAGCCGCAGATTTTATGACAACAAATAGTTTCAACTATGGCTTAGACACTGACGTGGTGTCTAAAATTGATGCGGTACATCTTTTTAAGGATGTAGTTGGTTCTTATTTTTTTTCCAGTTAGTTAGTTTTTTATTTAGTCTTGTTTTCTTTCTTTTTAGGGTAAAGGTGCAAAAATGGGTCCCCACAATTACGCGAGGAGCACATTGGGGTAAAATGTATTTTCGGGTTCAATTCTGAGTTTGAAGAATAAATATTGGTGCAATATAGGGTACACCGTTTATATTGACCGACGTTGACCGTTAAACGCTGACGTGGCGGGGGAAATAAGATTTTTTGCTGACGTGGCATGCTTATGTGGCAATATTTTTCTGATTGTGTGGGGCCCACATGATTTAAATTAATAAAAAAATCAAAACCCCACCCCCCCCCCCACCCCCCACCCCACACACACACACACCACCATCCCTCCCCTTCCCCACGCACCACCTCCCCCCCCCACACACACACACCACCACCTCCACCCACCCACAACCTTCTTCCCTGCCACCCTACCCACACCAACACCACCCCAAATACCAAAACACTCACCCTCCCTCTTCACCCCACCCACACCCACCACCACCCCCAACCTTCGGCCACACCTCCACCGTCCACCACCCCCCAACCTTCGGCCACATCTGCTCCGAGATCACCGCCGTCACCTCCCGCGGCCCCTCCGACACCGACCTCGACTCCCTCGTTGGACAGGCCCTCTTCGGCGCCGCCGCCATGATCATCGGCCCCGACCCCGACACCGCGTGGAGAACCCCATCTTCGAGATGGTCTCCGTCGCGCAGACCATCTTGCCAGACTCCGACGGCACCATCGACGGCCACCTCCGTGAAGTGGGCATCACTTTTCACTTGCCCCGTGAAGTTGGGAAGGGGGAGGCGAAGGTGGTGGGGGAAGGTGGAGGTGTGGCCGAAGGTAGGGAGTGGTGGTGTGTGGGGGGGGATGGTGGTGTGTGTGGGGGTGGGGGGGTGGTGGCGGGAGGAAGAAGAGGGGGTGGGGTTTTTATTTTTTTTATTAATTTAAATTATGTGGGCCCCACACAATCAGAAAAATATTGCCACATAAGCATGCCACGTCAGCAAACAATCTTATTTCCCCGTCACGTCAGCGTTTAACGGTCAACGTCGGTCAATATAAACGGTGTACCCTATATTGCACCAATATTTATTCTTCAAACTCAGAATTGAACCCGAAAATACATTTTACCCCAATGTGCTCCTCGCGTAATTGTTGGGACCCATTTTTGCACCTTTACCCTTCTTTTTATCAAAAAAGAAAAAGTAAATGAGGGTAGGAGTGAGCAGCCGCCATCGCAAAAACCCTAACATCTTATTCATGTTTCCTTCATAAGAATTTTTGAATAGAAAAGAACCGTCACCGGTAGAAAAACCATTAAGTAGTGGTTGTTCAAAGAACCATCCCAAAGGATCCACACCTCTTATCGCCAATAAACCAATCAATTTGGTTTTCAAAGAAGCTCTATGAGTAGATCTCACAAAAACAAACGTACCCACAAACTAATACATAAGATGAAGATTGGGAAGAAGAAATTTCTATTGTCATCGAAACTCCTAGACCAATTTATTTCAGCATAGACATGCTACCAAATCATTTAAAAACGAAAGAAACATAAAAGCAGACCAATGAAAGTTACGGACGTCTCCTTCCTCGGCATGAACCGGGGAAGGAGACGCCGAAAAAAAAAATTCGAACAACAACGAGAGAAAAGATTCCACCACCACCCAAAAAGTTTGAGAGGAGGGGAGAGAGGATTCAATTACACATTTTCAATCATCTCGCTATTATTGAAAACGAGTAGTTATTAACTCATTAAATTTGTCATGAATTAAAACAAAAATTCTAACTATATATCCATTTAAAACAATTATGTGAATAAGAAAGAATAATTCGATCAAAAAATATATAAGACAGAATGATGTGAAGAATCGGCCACCGTCAGGATCTTAGTATGATAGAAGGGGATGGGAGGTACTTTAATGAGTTCAACTAAAATTTTAATCAATATTATATTGATGTAAATTAAAAAGAAAATTAATGAAAATATTTTAATTTCACTTCTTCAATATTTCTCATTAAAATGTCCCCTCCCCTCCCATCAAAATATATGGCATTAAGCATTAATTTCCGGGATAAAAATTTGTATATATATTAATTACTCTTGAAGTCACCTATATCTTGCACTTTTAGCAGGTGATTTATTTTATGTTATTCATCAAAGTGTAATTTTTAAGTTGGAACATGAACCACATATAATTGTTTTTCTAGAGACACGTGTGTATTGTGTAACATAACATGTGATTAGTGTTGTAAAACCCGGACCAGAAGATAAACACGAGAGAGTTTTAGGTAATGGTTCGTATGGTCGGATCGGCCATATCGATGGTCGAACCGATAAAGTAATAATTAAAGAAAATTATCATACTTTAAATATACCTTACATAAAAATATAGAAGTAAATTGTGATTATTTAATCATTTAATTTTTGTTAAAAAGTCATTAACCCAGAAAAGATATAGTCATTACAAACTTTTTCTATAGAAAAACGGAATAAATAATATTTTTCTAGTAAAATAAACAATAATATATATGACAGTAATATATATTTACACTTGGATAATACAATAAACAATAATATATATTAGAAGACAAATAAGTGCTTAAAAAATTTGGGACTTGCAATTTGGTTTCTTTTCAGCGAAAAAAATATTGGGTTTGATTTTTTTCCCTCACTTTTCTGGTGGCTAAAAATGGGTCAGTCATTTCAACCGTTCTGATTTCCGATTTTAAGTAGATTCTCGGCCCGTTTTCTGGTTTGAAATGACCCAACATGATTGAACTGCAAAAACGGTTATTCCATATGAGCTGAGCTGTTGTGGGGGTGGGTGACGGTGTGATCGGACTAATTGTCCAACTCGGTCCGGTTTTGATAATACTTCACGTGATGGAGAAGAAGTGAGGGAAGCAAAAACGGCGCAATTGAAACTCTCCATGACCATGGCCATCGATATATTCCTTTCCCGTGTCATGAAGGCATTTGATTTTGGATAGAGAAAATGCATCTACCTAACATTGACCAAAAAAAACTTGTGGTTTCTAAGATTGAGAATTTGTGGAGATGACAATTTTTGGAAAACTTAAAAATAAATAAATCAAGAGAGAAGAAAGCCCTTGTGGAGAGGGAAGCAAAGGGTTCAAAGAAGAAAACTCCAGGGTCCCTTTCGTTTAGTTGTAAGAGGGGGGAAGAAGAAACAGGATGATAGCCCACATGGAAATGACTTGCCCAATAGAATCGAATGGTCAACATTAAAACATTTTTTCATAACATATTTAATGCAACCATTCTTCCATCCACCTCTACCAACTTTTCCAACAACAATGAAAGCAAAAAGCATAACCAAATTTATCTCTTGAACTGAATAAAACCATAATTGTTATGAAATATATATTTCTTGGACTGAATAAAAACATAATTGTTATGAAATATAATATTATATGGTGAATATTTATAAACTCTTCATCTTTACATTTCTCCTACGATTCTTTTTATCTAAATGTCATTAACTTTGTAACCCCTCAATGAAATTCATGTAAGGTGTTTATAATCCCATACTACATCATAATTCTCTTTTAACTCCTTGCATAGTCTTCAATGACTTAGGACCCATTAGTAGAGTTCATGTACAAGACATTTGGGACCATTTTTTTATTAGAAACATTTGGGACCATTGAATCACAAGTTAAAGTGATATCTTACTCATATTCTCTTGTCATGTTTCTCTTCATCTCTTTTTATATCTTCTTGTCTTTATTTTTCTCTTCTTCTTAATCTATCTCTTCTTTTCTTTATTTTATAATACGTTATCAGCACGAATTTGCTCTAAAATATTAAAGTAGATTCCTTGTATAGTGGTATTGCTGATATATATACGCTTATATTTTAAAATTATTCATATAAATACATTATCTACTCCTTATATTTATTTTAACATATCCTTAGCTCTTTCAGAGGAATAGAGATGCTGTCATAATTAATTAGATTGGCCGGTTCTACCGCCTATAATCCAATACACACACCCAAACACATATTATGATATTATATGTTAATATTAATATAATACACATACACACTATCTTACACACAATATGCATGTTATATAATTGCATATCTATATCTAATACATATGTATAATATTATAAGGCTAAAGTATTACTTCAACTCTTGATGAGGGGGGTGGGGCTGTTGGCGGCCAGGTGTGTGTGGCTGACGGCGGAGAAGAGGCCGACGATAGGGACAGGTGGTGGAGAGGTTGAAGAGGGTGAAGAAGAGGAAGGAGGTGGGGTTGCTGTGGAGAGGGTTGAGGAGGAGCGAGAGGATTTGATGGACGGGGTAATTTTTATTATTAAAAGCGGGACCCGCATATTCAAAAATAATATTAATTAGGTTCTAAGGGACTCTCATTTAATTTCTCTAGTTAGTGAGACTTTTTCTATATTATATCCCTTGCAAGGGGCTTGAAATTAAATTCCCCAATAAAATATGAGATTTAAATGCAATTTTATAAAGTTTTTGACGGTCAATCGTCATTGACCGTCAGCTCAAGGTAAAATTGGGCTACTTTAGTTACTTCAAGGGTGAAGTTACACCCGTTGTTAGTTTAGTGTGCCCAGTGGTCTTGGAGGGCAAATTAAGCCATTACCCATTCATATAATTAATATCAAATGGAGTTCCAATTACAACATTGTTTACCTTATATACAAGTTAGGCTTTCCATTTTCTCTTCAAAATCATAGTATGAGCTAAACTTAAAATTGAGGGAAAATATAACTACCAAAATAGGGTTTCCTCAATTTTTCATACATTGATTTCTTATTGAGACAACCAACTTTCTATTTCATTTGTGAAAATGGTTTGTTTATTTCTGCTTTAAAAACATCTTTTTCACAAACAAAAAACTTTCTTGATAGTAGTTGGCGAAATGTTTGATTCATGGGGAGTACCATTTGGTTATGGTTCCAGTCATGAAACTTTGTGAGATATCTCCACATCTAAGTGAAAATGAGTGAAACTATTTGTGTGGAAAGAAATAAAAGGTTTGCTTGTTATGCTTTAGTGCCAAAAGGGTCATGCTCTTGAACTGTGGGCGAGCCAAATCCCTTTCCTACAATTTATTAATAAAAAATATAACGATGACTTAATGTCAATAAAGATGGTCATAATATCATTGATACCGTTGAATAACCATGATCATTTTCATATCACCACCTATTGTAGAATATTTATTAAAATTTTTATGTTTCAAAACTAAAACAACTTTTTCAAATAATGTGTGTGTGTATAATCAAATGCAAATTTTCAAATGGTTAATATTTATTTTGATCGAAAATCCTACTTTTTGACTCATAGATGCTTTTGTGACATTGTTATCGATCATATACATGTCATCATTGTAAGGTCCACTTTTTTGTTGTAGAAAGACAAGCCCAAAGCTTGGTTAGGACTTAGGACTCTAAACTACTAGCTAGAATTCTAGTCATACAATAGAGCTTTCTCAAATCTCAGCTTAAATTAGTTGACATTACGGACGGATATTGGCTAGTGCAACTTGGAGGATCGTTAGCTCGTTGTTTGTGTCTCGTGCTGCCTTTACCAATATATTTGCCTGTCTCAGCGCTTCTCTTCCAACTCCCATTGAGGGTAATCTGAATATCCTAACTTGAGTAAATTAGACTCCTCGTATAAGGGTAATTACTTCTGAATTCTGTGAATAGTAGTTGAATAGCCTTTGAAGAATTAGACAATAATTTGAATTTGTCAAAACTCATTAGTTTGCAAACTTTTTAACTTGTTTAGCTGAATCCCACATACCATCTACATTCATATACAAATACAAAGATCTAGGGGTTTCTCCCATTTAAATTCATCCCGCTTTGGTATCTAAAACACTTTATGCATCACACGACCCTCTTCAATGGCTTCATGAAGTTGATGACTACATCTATGGAAAATAGTCATTGTGCTATCGCTGGTTCCTTCAAAATTTTCTTGCACCTTGTAACATCCCACCGTCTCGCTCTAGAAATTGTCCGCTTTGGGGAATCCTCACCCCTCACGACTTTAAAATGCGTCGAGAGGGGGAGGTATCCAGGTCTTTACAATTTTAAAGTCTCACATCGGCTGGGAGGAGAACGAAAGGTGCTATATAAAGGCCTGGATACCTCCCCCTCTCGACGCGTTTTAAATCCGTGAGGGGTGAGGATTCCCCAAAGCGGACAATTTCGAGAGCAAGGCGCTGAGATGTTACATATGGTATCGGAGCCAGGCTCGAGTCGATGTGCCAGCGAAGCCGCTGGGCCCCAAGGGGGTGAATTGTAAAGTCTCACATCGGCTGGGGAGGAGAACAAAAGGTTCTATATAAAGGCCTGGATACCTCCCCCTCTCAACGCGTTTTAAAGCTGTGAGAGGTGAGGATTCCCCAAAGCGGACAATTCGAGAGCGAGACGCTGAAATGTTACACACCTATTATTCCAAGTATCCAACACACCAAGCCAAAAATTCTTCTCTAAGGCAACCTATGGGTTCTTTTTCCTCCCATATTATGCTTCACATTTTGCTCCAATCATTTCTGCAAATTTCCATAAAAGAAAACTGAGTAACACTTTGGGTTAAGTAAAGGTTTCTACACTTTGGAGCAGTGTTGTCAAACTCGCCGAGTTTACCGAGTTCGCCTCTTCCCTATTAAAAACGAGTTGGCTCGCTCAAAAATTGCTCAATGTTGTAGATCGGCCAAACTCATTTTTGACTCGGTTAAACTCGATAAACTCAACGTTTTTAGACCGAGTTTACTGAGTTGAAGATCTCAGATGAAGAAGTCTTAATTTATCTAAAAAATCAAAAAACAAAAAACTAAAAAAGTTTCAAAATAGAAATATTACTTATTTGAGAGATAACCCTAAAAGCTCGGCCGACCTTTACGTTCTTTATTCACTCATTGATGCTTAAATTTGCACTTGTTTTTGCCAAGAACGCCATTGAGAGCTGGGAGAGCATGAGAACCTGAAACTTGAGAGAAGAGAAGAAAAGAAGAAGAAAGTGAAGCTTATCTGAATGAGTATACGGTAAAAAGCAAATTGAAAAAGGTTTGTGACTATGAGTCTATAACTATTGAGTAATAAGTTAATAACTAATGAGTATTGCTTTTTCTGACAAAAAATGGGGGTTAGTTTGTCTTTTTCAATTGTCAAAACTCACCACATCACATAATCAAATAGCAAGCTTTTGTTTTTATTTTGGGTGAAAGATAGTATATTAATATTAAAAAAGTGATTGATGACAAGAAAGGTAAGACTTGCCAGGCTATGCTAGTACTTCAGCCTGTTTTATGTACTATGAGTTTATGACTCATTCGGTTCAAACAAAAGAGAGAGAGTATGACTCTCATTCTCATATGACTTAGGATTCCATCTAGCATGGTTTTTTTATTAAAAAGTACTACCAGATTTTACAATGGATGCAACTAATATTACACTCTCACCACACTGCAGATTATTTCACAAAGAAGCACTCAAAGAAGCAAGAAGGTCACGTATAACTAGGTAAGGACTAAGTCCTTTTCACCTTCATTTTTAAATTATATTTCATAATCATTTGTAAATTTTGTACTTGGTCATTTATTTGTTAATGTAGCTAGTATACATCTGCAATTATTTGATTATAACTTTAACCATTATATTCGTCTTAGTTTTTGTCAAAATTTCTATTTATCATTTTATTATGTAGTTATCAAATTAAAGATGTCAATAGTGGGAAAAAAGTAATTGCTGCGAGAAAAAACTATCCGGGTAATAGATCTGATATAGGATGGAAACATGTGACTGATGTTGGTGGGAATGGTAGAAGAGTACAATGCAATTTTTGTGTAAAAATTTTCCATGGAGGTATTTATAGATTTAAAAATCATCTAGCATGCACTAAAATAGATGTTGAAGCCTGTCTCACTGTTCCTGACAAAGTAAGAACTGCAGTTGCCCAAATTATTTATGAGGCTAAATGTGCTTCATCTAAAAGGAAAAAACAATATGTTGATGTTGGTGAGGAAGATGATCAAGGTACACAAGCACAAATTGAAAATGAGAAGTCTGAGAGAGGGTTGACGAATTTCTTGGGAAATCCAAAAAATAGTAGCAAGGGAGCAAGTACCACTCAATCGACCATGAATCAAATGTTTAAGAAAGATTTTAGGGAAGAAACCCGTCAACAAGTTGCTAGATTTTTTTACACAAGTGTTATTCCTTTTAATTGCACAAAGAATCCTGAATTTTTAAAGATGTGTGAACTAATAGGAAAATTTGGTCAAGGATTCAAAGCTCCTTTTTATCATGAGATTAGAGAAAAGTACCTAAAATTGGAAGTGGATAAGACAAAGGAATTGCTTGAGAATTTCAAGAGTGAATGGGCAACAACTGGTTGTTCAATAATGTCTGATGGTTGGACTGATAGAAAAAGGCGTTCAATTTGCAATTTTTTGGTGAATAGTCCCAAAGGGACTGTATTTTTGTATTCTTTAGATACTACTGAAATTTCTAAAACCACTGAAAAAGTATTTGAGATGATTGATAAGGTTGTGGATGAAGTGGGGGAGAAAAATGTAGTACAGATAGTCACTGATAATGCTATAAATTATAAAATAGCTGGACAAAAATTAATGGAGAAAAGGAAACATTTGTATTGGACTCCTTGTGCAGCTCAATGTATTGATCTAATGTTAGAGGACTTTGAAAAGAAAATTGTGTTGCACAAAGAAACCATCAGCAGGGGTAGAAGAATCACAACATATATTTATAAAGATCGATGTTCATCGGCCTTTTGAGAAAATACACAAATGAGAGAGACTTAATCAGGCCGGCTACAACTCGGTTTGCTACTGCTTATTTGACTTTGACATGTCTTAGAGAACACAGAGTTTCCCTTATAAATTTGTTTAATTCTCAAGATTGGAAGGGTAGCGAATTTTCATCTTCTAAAGATGGAAAGGAAGTGGAGAGAAGTGTTATGGACAATAGTTTGTGGAAAGATATTGTAACATGCCTTAAAGCTTCTGCTCCTTTAGTTAAAGTTCTTCGCTTAGTGGATTCAGAAGAGAAGCCAGCTATGAGATTCATATATGAAGCAATGGAAAGTGCAAAGGAGAAAATCAAAGAAAATTTTAACAGCATCAAAAAGAGGTAAACCTAAAATTATATTTTAGTTTTTAAAATTATTATTACATCTTAGTTTTTAAAAATTTAATTACACATTTTGTTTACTGATGTTGTAGTTATGAGACTGTTTGGAATATCATTGATGAGAGGTGGGAAGCTCAACTATATAGACCCTTGCATGCAGCAGCATACTGTCTCAATCCACATTTTCATTATGATACAAATTTCAAGTATGCATACAAAATTAAAGAAGGCTTGTACAATTGTTTGTCAAGAATTGTTGAGGATAAGAATGAATTAACTAATATTGAGTATCAGTTGGCTGACTTTCATTCTGCAAAAGATATGTTTGGGTGTGAAACTGCACAAGCACTAAGAAAAAAACTACATCCAGCAGTATGGTGGGAATCTTATGGAGATGGATGCACAGAACTTGAAAGAGTTGCAATTCGTATCCTTAGTTTATGTTGTAGTTCTTCTGGTTGTGAACGCAATTGGAGTGCTTTTGAGATGGTAATATATTATTGGGTGAAGGCCCAAAAATGATACATAACTATTAGCCAAGGAACAAAAATAATACATAACTATTCCGAGGCACACCAATGATACCCAACTTTAAGGTGGAATCAAAAATGATATTTTCACTAATATGACAATATGATTATACATGAAAATTCCAAAATGCCCTTATAAATTAAAATTTTTTTTTCTCCTTCTTCCTCAACCTCTCCTTCCTTCATCCTTCCTTGACCAATCCAACATTGAAGAAAAACAAACTGAACCTTAACACCCTGAGATTTCAAAAAACACAGTCAAAGCCCTTGCTAGTCTTTTCCCATTTGCCGTTAACGCCGCACCAGGATACCTACCTCCCACCAAATCAGGCCTCAAATTAAACTCACACTCACCCTCGCTTATCACATACACCTCTGCCACCGTCTGATCATCGTCAATTCTGTTCCTGGAATAGCTCCTTGAGAACACCGGCGGCGGCGGCGGCGCCAACACATTGTACGGGTCTCACACCTTGATTGACGGGCCTAACCTCAGAGTTTCCAAAGAAGAAAGCTGAGGAGAGAGTGTTGATGCTGATGCTCTACATGGTAACATCTCTGGTTCTTGTTCTAACACTTTCTTTAGTAGCTCATTCTCTGATTCTGATCTACAGTATTTCTTTTGTCGTTAATGTTTCTCTCATCGTCGTCTTCTTCCTCTTCTTCCTCGTCTGATTCTTTGATTACTTGCGCTGACCGGTTTGAACCCATTGCGGCTGATTTAATATTGAGAAGATCTCGCCGAACACATAAAGATGTGAAATGTGTTGTTCAGATTTGAAGTGTGGCATTGTACACGTGCAAGAGAATTGAAATTTTGACTAATTGAGAGTGGACTCTTTTTTCGGTGAGAAGAGAGTGGGCATTTTTTGAGACTGAAATTTGAGCTGAAAGAGGGAGGGAGGGAGGTTGAAGAAGGTGGAGAAAGAAAATTTATTTAATTTATAAGGGTATTTTAGACTTTTGATGTATAATCTTATTGTCATATTAGTGAAAATATCATTTTTGATTCCACCGTAAAGTTGGGTATCATTGGTGTACCTCGGAATAGTTATGTATTATTTTTGTTCTTTAGCTAATAGTTATGTATCATTTTTGAGTCTTCGCCCTATATTATTTCTAAAACATTTAATGTAATGTTTCTTAATAAATATATATGTGTTTGGGTGTATAATAATGTAGATTGTTTTATGTTTTCACAAATTTATACCAAAAAAAGCAACTGCCTGAAGCAAGAGAAAATGAATGACTTGACATTTGTAATGTGTAATTTAAAGCTCACAAGGAAGAAGAATAACAAGCCTGTTAATTATGACTTTGACGATATTGAATCTGATGTTGAGTGGATTACTGAAGGAATGACAGATGAAGAGTGTATTGAGAAAGAAGATGATAACCTGAATGAGAACATTGTCACTTCGTCAATCGATGTTGACCTAAATGCTGATTTAAATATAGAAATTAGAGAAAATGATGATGTTGATGGAGGTGCACCAAGTAGAGATTACAACAATGAAGATATAGAAATTGAAGGTGATGGAGATGAAGATAATCCAACATTTGATGATCTTTGTTAAATTTATGCGTTTTTATTTGTTCTACTTAGATACTATAGTCTACATACTTAGACTTTATAAAATTCTTATGTTAAGTTTGTTGAACTATTAATGTTGAAGGATTTATTTTTAATATTTTAATTTTAAAACATATTTAAACTTAATTGTTGTCTTTTTATTTATATTTAGTTATTTATTCATATATTTTAGCACCTATTTTTTTATGGAGGTAGACTCTTACGATCTTACGATACAAGTTTACGATCCGAGTTTACATCCCTGTCATGAGTTTGTTTGAACTCACGAGTTTGACAGTCTTGCTTTGGAGGCAGTCACACAATTTCTCAGTGAATGAATGATGATTTCCTTATAAGAACTTTCTAATGGGCACTCAAGATAAGTGTTTATTCCTCTCTCTCCTCATATAGTATTTGTCGGTAACCTCTCATGGAATACTTGCCACATAAATATTTTTTCTCTTTCTGAAAGCTGCCATTTGTAAAGTTTCTTCCACATAGGTTCAACAAACCAATTGTGAGTAATTTGGATTTGTAAAAATATCATAAGCTGACTTCACACTAAAGCACCCATCATTAGATTTCCTCCCCCATAACCATTCGCCTAGCCCAATACTGAAGGATTAACTTTCACTATATTTTGAATAAGCCACTTCGGGAGGAACAAGTGCCATTTTGTCATTTCCCACATCCCTATGGGACACAAATTGGTTCACTGTTGTAATGAACTATAGTCCATAAGATGATGGTTTTTGATGATGTAGAAGGCTAAGGGATAATCAAGATAGTTCCACAATTCCCACAAAGCTTTAATTGAACAACCATCCTTAATCTGCTCCCGACACCTGCTATAAATTTATCCCACAAAGTTGAGATTGTTTTCCATACATCCGATTGTTTTTTCCTTCTTTCAACTCTTTGGATTTTCCCATCCCCGCATTTCTATTTTGCATGCAAACATCTCACCTTAATGCATTCGGGTTGGTGATCATCTTCCAACATAATTTCAATATGAACGCTTCACTCTGGCTCTTCAACTTCTTGATTCCTAAACCATCATCTTTTATGTCCTGTTGGATTGTTTCCCATGTAATTAGATGCCTCTTTATATTTTCGGAGCCTTGATTCCAAAAGAAATCACAACTAATCTTCTCGGCTTCCGCCTCAACACCTTTGGGGAGAAGTAGAGTTTGCATTTGGTATGAAAGGATTGATATTATTATTAGAAATGTTTTTATGAGAACTACTTTCCTATACATGTTTAACACATTACTCTTTCACCCTGAGAGCTTCTTGTGTAGCTTAGCTATCAATGGGGCAAGTATTGCTTTGGCGACTTTCTTGGGTATTAGAGGAAACCCTAGGTACTTCCCAATATCATGAGTGGAGGAAATACTTAAGGTATGACTATACTCGTGAGTCTGGTTAAATAACATATTTCTTGATACATACATCTTGGATTTCACGAGACTGATACGGTGTCCAGAAAAATAGTAGAATCACTTCAAGCTCATCGCCTCATGAACTGGAAAAAATCTATATATTTCCCTCTCTGTACAATAATTATATATTCGACGGCCTCAGTAGTTCGATAGCATCTCAGTTGGTTGAGTTTTATTAGTAGAAATAGAAAAAAAATAGGGTACTGGTGAAAAAATGGTAACGAACTATTACGCTAGGAGCACTCAGGGGCAACAAGTATTTTCGATCTCAATTATGAGAATGAAGAATAAATTTTGGTGCAACTTAGGTAACATTGTTTAGTTTGACCGACGTTGACCGTTAAAAGCTGACATGGAGGGGGAAATAAAATTTTTTGCTGACGTGACATGATTATATGACAATTATTTTTCTGAGTGTGTGTGACCCACATTATTTAAATTAATAAAACAAAGTTTTAGAAATTTCTTAGACAAAAAATATTGGAATTTGATAAAAAACAAATATAATATTATTTTTGAACATATATTCTTCAATAATTGTTTAAAGTTACAATGATAATCAATGTTTCACCTGACAACAAATATTTTGTTAGGTAAGTTACAAATAGAATATATGCATATGTTTTTGATGCAGGAATAAGGGCGTGTTATCCTTTTCTGTTTTGGGTCAAAGTGGAAATGAAAAGCATGATTTTCGTAGCAATAAAGTTGAGAGCATATGAGCAAAATATCTCATCACCATAACCTTTTTGGAGGCAAAAAGCAGCAGCAACAACAATAGCGTTTTATGTTTGTTTTTGTAAAAGTGATTTTTAATTTTAACTAACTTTCTAATATTTTAATACCTTAGGTTGTTATGAGGAGAAAAACCTCAGCTTCTCGAGAGCTATGCGAAGGATAAGGAAGCATTTGCTGGACGGGACTTGTTCTTATGTTGCGGGATTTGGCAGAACTTGTGCCAAGAAGCTCCTCACATGTCCGTGAAACTGATATGAAACTCTAAGTTTATTCGCAGCTATTTAGAGGCCATTCTCACGGTGTAATTACATATTAGTCATGGATTGAGTAATACTATGACTATGTTGATTTGCTTGTGTTTGTTGTGTCTTGTTTTTGTTTGTATTTGGATTTGTGTTTTGGAGCTTGACACATCTTTGGTCAGTCTTTTTCCCTAACATTATTGCCTTAAGGACTTTGACACACTCTTGGAAGGGCTTGCATGCTCACACCTTTTTTTGAACAAGATCATTTAGAGACTCCTTTTAATAACTTAAAAACTATAAACATAGTGGAATACCATTATATTGTAAATTAGTAGTTCATGGTGACATTATTCCATGTCCCTTATTTTATCAATGTTGTTGAGTAGTATATACTCATACTCTTTTGAAACTTTGAGAAGTGTTTGACTTGTGGGGGTTGCAGTTAGTTCGTGATAGAAGCTTTGATATGTCTTCAAAGTGTTGATCACCTTTTGTACTACGTAGTTGCAGATTCTCATTTTATTTGGCTTTAATTTAGTTGTTATAAGTGTACTGTGTTTCCAATTGTATGTTATTATTTGTTTATTTTTGGTCTTGTGGATTCCAATCTAGTCTATATATATCTTGGATTGGTATGAGATCTAATATGTATAGTTTTATCTTTGGGTAAATGAATTGTCTTTAGTAAAAAAGAAAATGCTTTAGGTTGTTACAAAATTCAAGTACTCAAAATCTGTGAGTATTTGGTCTACATTTAGTATTAGATTAATTTAATGAAATTTATGCAGGTAATGTGTGTGTAGACACACATTTCTCTGGGCCTATTGATAAGGTAGAGAGACAATAACATAAACTTGTCTCAAACTTTCATTTCATCAATTTTAGTTGATATCAAGGTTTTCCTTGATATTTGTAAGATATTGTTGAATGTGACTTATAAATAGTACCGAATAAAAATAAAAATCTAGTTTAATTATATTTGAAATATAAAAAAGATAGAATAAAAAATGGCGGGGAAAGTGTGAGTTGAGAGGATTTTGAGGGATAAACTAATATATATATATATATATATATATATATATATAAATCAAAATTAGTTTTGATTTTCAAAAAACAATCTCAGGTTTGACGTTAGTTATATGGAAAAAAATCACTTAAAAAATAAATAAGTTGCAAAACGTTAAAAATTATGTTTCTAGAGTTTTTTAAATTTTAGAAAATACATTATTTTAAAAAGATATAATCTCAATATATAAATGCACTTTTTATGAATCGATGCATTTTGTTAAATATTTGTGGCTTTTGGGATTTGCTAGTAAAAAGTATCCAAGCCCAAGAAAACCTAATTAGTAAAAATATTAAAGAATATCGACAATTGCAATGCACATCCACCTCATATTTGAGAATATCGACAATTGGGCTTTTGGCTATTGACACCTCTTATTATATTGTGACCACTGACAATTTTTATTGCGATGATTAACAAATAAAATCTTGCTGTGAAAATTTATTTGTGTTATCTACATTTAAAATTCGTATAAAAGTGAAGGTGACAACTATAAGTTCACCCAATGACAAATATTGTCATTGCTTTTAACAAGTCTTGTTGTGTCCATTGAGAACTATTGTTGTGATTATTGATAATTTTTGTTGTGCTAAGTAAAATTTGATTATAGTATTACTGTTGATTTAATTTTATAGTAATAAAATTGATAAGTATAGAAGTTTATCAACGATAAATCCTGATGAAGCTTTTCCAAACATTGGAGAAAGGAAAGGCGAAAGCAGTCTTGGTTTTTTTCTTTTGATCTAAGCGTCGCGATTAAAATTTTCAAATTCTCCTCAAATATCTATAAAATGTTTGTTATTACTTATTTAGTCAAACATAAGTCACAAGCAAACCTGATTCACACAGGAATTTGAAAATAAAAACAGGTGTGTGAAATGTACAAGGCACGTATTGTCAATTAAGTTCAATGCAAATTATGCAATACTGGCTAGGCCAATGACTTGTTCAGCTTAATTTATAGTTAATCAAGCCATGGAGACATCAATGGCTATCGTCATCCTCGAATATTGGAATATAATGAGTGGAATGTCAAAATGGGTTGACTGGCATGGTAGTAAATTGGAGCCTTCGAGGTTAAACGTAGTACCCCATCCTGTCTGTATTATAAGAGCTCAACAATAAAAACATGTTTTTTAAGAAAACATATAAAAGTTAATTGAATATGAAGTCAAATTTGTTTTTCCAATTTGTCCTTATTTATTAGGGTAATGGACCTAATCTGCCCCCCAAGTAACCACCAAGGAGCGCTGAGCACCCTGAACTAACAACAGGCCCGTATCTGGACTCCAAGTAACCATGGTGTTTAAAAACTACCCCGGTTGGACGGTCAACAACGTTTGACCGTTACTATGCCCATGTGGCTACCACGCGAGCACCTGCTTGCCACGTGTGTATTTTAAATGGACCTAATCTGCCCTTCAAGTAACCACCCAGGAGCACTGAGCACCCTGAACTAACAACAGGCCCAAATCTGCACTCAAAGTAACCAATGTGTTTAAAAACTACCTTGGGTGGACGGTCAATGATGTTTGACCATTACTATGCCTATGTGGCCGCCACGTGAAAGCCTTGTTTGTCACCTGGCGCCTTGTCATCGCCACGTAAGATATGTTCATGTGGGTCCCATCTATAATAATTAACAATTTCTCTCTCCCTCTTCATCACCATCACCACAGACCCCAACACCCACCAACCCCACCCACACCACCCCCTCAAACGTGGCAAGCAGAGGTGGCGTGGGTGGGGGGCCGTGGAGGTGAGGCAGTAGGGGGCTGGGGAGGTGAGGGGGTGGCGTGGGTTTTGTCCTTAATATAAGTCACAAACCCCTATTATATATGAAGATTTAAAATTGAAAATGTGCATCATTTAATGAAGGGTGAAGTTGGAAAAAGTGAAAAAGTAAACATGAATTTTAAGATCCAACTAGCATTCTTTGGTATGTAAGAAATGAGTAGTTGACGACTTATAATTAGGACCGGAGAGAGTAGTCAACAATTTAATTAATGCAACTAAAATTCATTAGGGTCAAAATATGAACACTTGCATTAGATGATCACACAATTTTGGTTTCACTTCTATATTTTGCATCAAAAACTCAAATTTTAAAGTTTTTATATTTTAAACTAAAACCATTTAAATTTTAAATTTTGACTCCTGTATTTCCAATTGGAGCTCTATTATACAAGAAATGTTGAACGTGGAAAATGAGCTTTTCCCACTTTCACTATTATAGTAATCCGTTTGCCTTCTTTGTAGAAAGATGTAGTGAATGAATGAATGTGCTCCAAATAGCAAAGGAAGGCATTGAAAGCAAGTGATCACTTAATCAATATCTTCATCATCATCATCATCATCTCCGTTCATTACTCCACAAAAACAATATACTCCTATATTTTTTCTGAGTCATCCCTCCATAACTATTAACTCCTCATACTACAAAAATTGTGATTGGTTAAAAGAGAAAAGCCAGTTGTGTATTTGTGTTTCCCACCCAAACTTCTCTCCCACCGTCAAATCCTTCTTCCTCTCTTCTCTTCTTAGCCAAGTGGGCCCCTCTCCTTTCTCTCCCTACTCTCTCCCACTTCCCTCTCTCTCTCTCTCTCATGTACTGTTCCTGTCTCTTCTATTTTTGTGCTCTGCTTCTCAGTACAAAAAAGGAAGATCCTTTGTTTTCTCATGTGTTTTATTGCTACAGTAAAAGGTGACTGTCACTTTTAAGACTTTCAAGAGAGTCTTCTTTACATTGGGGTACCTTCAGCTTCTTGTTTGTGTATTTTAAGGTCTTCTCCTTAGTGGGTTTTACTTGTCTTGTGAAAAGGACTCTGCTTTCTTTCAAATTTAAGCTCTTCATTGGCTTTACTTTGGTGGGTTTTGCTTTAAATTAAAGATGAAATGATCCATTGTGTTGTTTAGATTTATTTCCAAGTTCTTTTGTGGTTGTCTGAACAATTTAGTGGATACCCTTTTGTTTTGAGACATAGAGATTTTGATTTCATGCTTTGTTTAATAAGACAATGGAGAGGTTTGTACTCATTTAGTATCTTAGTGAAAAGATATGAAGAACATTCTGAAGAAGCTTCATATTATGCCCCATCAGTCAGAAGATACTGAGGGGTCTACTTCATCAAGGGGAAACAAGTCAAACGATAGTTCATCTCCTAAGAAGGTTTCTAATTCAAGGTCTCTTCAAATTCCTGACAATAAACCCTTCTCAGGGATTTCTAATTGGCTGCATGCAGTTGCTAATAAGCAGAATGTTAGTTCTTCTTCTTTGAATATCACAAGAGGAGAGAGGACTGAGCCTTCTGATTCAATGAGCAGTGGTGGTTTGGATACTGTGTCTGAGTCTGCTAGGTGTGATACAACTTCTAGTACTTCTAAGGATCCTGAGGTTGAGGAGGAGTATCAGATTCAACTGGCTTTGGAGTTGAGTGCTAAAGAGGATCCTGAGGCTGTGCAAATTGAAGCTGTTAAGCAAATCAGTTTAGGCTCTTGTGATCCTGATAATACACCAGCTGAAGTTGTGGCATATCGATATTGGGTAAGATAGTTTTGTTCACTTTAACATCATTGACTCTGGGTGGAAGTCACATTGCTGTAGTGGTGATTTAGGTTCAGAAGAATAGGTTTGATTTTTATGTCATTCATGAAGATGAATGGAGCTTCAAGAATTTGAGAAAATCATATGAATGTGTACACTGAAAATCGAGTAGTGCTAAAGGGTCTTAAGGAGAGAGTGAAGAAATAAAGAGATCTAGAAATGTGATTATATCATATTTACTAGTTCCTCCTGAATTTGACCTTTAGACTTTGTTTGCGACAGTGTCAGACAGCAACTGAAAGCATGACTGGTGGTAGGAATTTAGCAGTGTTAAATATATTATTGACATGTAAATACCAGTAGCTCAGCGTTTTTTGCGCTTGACTCATGTTAAGCAATATTGTTGAGAAAAAGTATTATAAACTGTTTATTTCCAGTACATGATCATGTTTTCATATCAAAATGACATTTCTATCATAAATGTTAAGTTTTCTTAGTTACCCTCAATGGTCATTTAACGCCAACAATGTTAATATCAATTTCCTCTTTAAGAACCCGTAGATATTGTGATAATTGATCAGTCCTTGAACACTTTATTAGTGTTGCTGTTTATAGTTTGGATCCAGGAGTTCCTGTGTTAATTGAGTGGTTCTTATTCAGTAGGGGCTTATTCCTACAATTACTTGAATATATAGTTTGTCCTACATTTATTCCTCTCTAACTTATATCGTAGATCTAACCATGCTTGACAGAATTACAATGCTCTTGGATATGATGACAAGATTTTGGATGGTTTCTATGATTTTTATGGGATATTGACTGAATCGGCCTCAGCAAGAATGCCTTCGCTGGTAGATCTGCAAGGAACATCAATCTCAGACGGTGTCTCATGGGAAGCAGTATTAGTCAATAGGGCTGCTGATTCTAATTTGTTAAAACTAGAGCAAAAAGCCTTAGAGATTGCAAGCAATTTAAGATCAGACATTGACGTAGTAGTAAATAACAATTTGGTGAAGAAGCTAGCCATATTAGTGGCTGACTATATGGGCGGACCAGTTTCAGACCCTCAACACATGACAAGTGCATGGAAGAGTCTTAGTTATAGTCTAAAATCAACCCTTGGTAGCATGGTTTTGCCAATTGGTTCTCTGACCATTGGATTGGCTAGGCACCGTGCATTGCTATTTAAGGTATTTGTTCCACCAGTTTCTGTTATGGTCTAAATGTTATTTAAGAACAATTTGATGCTTGAATGGTTGAAGCCTTCATGGTATTTCTAATGAATTGTTGTTATGTAGGTTTTAGCTGATTGTGTGAGCGTGCCATGTCGGTTGGTCAAAGGACAACAATATACGGGTTCTGATGATGTTGCCATGAACTTTATCAGGATTAGTGATGACAGGTAATTGCTGTTGAATTTGTGCACTTGTTATGATAGGTAAGTTGGATGGATTGTTATAACGTAGCACTTGTTACATTGCCATCGCCACATATGAATATATGCCGTATGAGTCGCTCTTCCTATATTTCGTATATGCTTCTGCTGCCTCAGGTTGTTCCAGGGTATAATTTCCATATAACATTAGCATATTCCATTTGTTTGCCATTCCTGTTGCAGCATTTGTTTTTCCTATTTTTCAAAGTCCCGTAAAAGGGGTAATATGTGAAAGCTGCTTCTTTCTGTCTGTAACTCATGAATTTGTGCCTTTAAAATCTTTATTTGAATTTCAGGGAGTATATTGTTGACCTAATGGCTGCTCCGGGGACTCTTATTCCAGCTGATGCAGCTGGATCGCATATTGAGTATGATGAATCAATATTTTTGGCCATTCCTTCAGCCGGAGACCTTGATCCCTCTGTTGGATCTGATGAAAGCAGGCCGGCTCCTGGCACGGAAGAATCAAAGAGAACCTGGTATACTTTTGAAAGCCCCCTAAATGCCGACAAGATTGCTTTGGAAACTGCTAGTAGGCCTACTTATGCACATGGACATGCAAGATCGCCTTCTTGGACAGAAGGGATCAGTTCCCCTGCAGTTCGTAGAATGAAGGTTAAAGACGTTTCACAATATATGATTGATGCTGCCAAAGATAATCCTAACTTAGCTCAAAAGCTTCATGATGTTTTACTTGAAAGTGGTGTTGTTGCTCCTCCAAACTTATTTTCAGAGATTTATAATGAGCAACTTGTTTCCCCATCCCTGACTGAATCAAAAGACGAACTTAAAGAGGGGATTGTCCAGCAAGAAACTAAGGTTGCCGATACTTTAGGTCCTGCTCAAATGTTGCCTCCTTTGCCTAACTACAAGATTAATTCCAAAGCAAGCACTAGCAGTCAGCTGGAGCATTCTAAACCCGTAGAAGGTTTAGGGACCAACTTCACTCTTGATATGAGGGAAGCAGCCGGTCAGCACATACCATCGCAAGAAGATGCTACTCCTATTAAATATGGGAAAAATGTCCCAGTTGCTGCAGCTGCAGCAGCAGCAGCTGCTGTTGTTGCTTCTTCGATGGTAGTTGCTGCTGCAAAGTCAAGCACTGACTCAAAGATTGAGCTTCCTGTAGCTGCTGCTGCGACTGCTACTGCTGCTGCTGTTGTTGCAACCACTGCAGCTGTCAGTAAACAGTATGAGCAGGGCAATCGGAGTGATGGAGATACGGATAGTGGTTATGAGCCAAAGGGTAGTGGTGATGGAGAGCGTGGTACTTTAGGAGAAAACTCAGAAGGCGAGAGAAAATCTGATAAATCAGTGAGTAATGAAAGCACAAAATCTGATTCTGCACTAGATGATGTTGCTGAGTATGAGATTCCATGGGATGAAATGGTGCTGGGTGATCGCATTGGACTTGGTATTAACTTTGTACTGTTTTTGAGATTTGTTTATATTTTCTGGAAGATTTTATGGAAGTGTATATTATATACAATATGAATATATGTACCTGCTTCTATCTAGTTTTACCAATAAATATGTAATCACAACATGTATGTGGCTTATGTTTGATCTGTAGGGTCATATGGGGAGGTGTACCATGGCGAATGGAGAGGAACTGTGAGTTTCTTTGACTCTGGCTTATTGGATAATTTGTAAATCTGACATTTGTGTGAAGATTGTGTTTAGCCTTAACTGTAATTGTTTCACCTTTGTGTGTGTGTGTTAGAAAAAGTCAACTTTGTAAATCAAAAGAAAGTATTCCCTTCTTCGATTTCCCACCTTGCAATTCACTGAACTAAGCCAGCAGAAATGTTCTTTCCTCTCTCATTCACTGAACCCATCATTCTTTAATATTACACCCTCTAGAAAAAAAGTAACTTTTGACAGATTGTAGCGATCTAATCTGTCCTTGTATTCTTGCATTTAATATTTACTTTGAACTGAAGAAAGTGCCTAGCAATATCTTTGACAAGCTTATTATTAACTTACCTACCTAGCAATTATTTTGATGTCAGTACTCCCTCTTTTTGGATAATTCAAATATTATGTACACTGCCTTTGGTTTCTAGGAAGTTGCTGTAAAACGGTTTCTAGATCAAGATATATCTGGAGAATCACTTGAAGAATTCAAAAGTGAGGTACGATACCCTTTCCTAAGCCCCTCTCTTTTTAGTTCAATTTGGAATTTTTATCATTCTTTGCACTTTTTTAATCTTATGATTTTTAGCTCTAATTTAGGAAGAGACATGGCAGTTTTACATTTCTCCATTTAGTCTAGAGCAGGCTCCGTACACTTAGGGGAATTCTTATACCGTGATTTACTTTTCTCTATTCAATTTATTTTCAATTTGAAATTTTTTCTTATGTAATTTATTTCCTCCCTTTATTCATACATCCTTATTGAAGGACTGATTTGACTGAATGGTAAGGTCACTTGCTATGGGGTCTGAGGTCGTGGGTTCGAATCAGTCTCTCTACATAAAGTAGATGTAAGGTTTCCTAATATATTCCCTTCCTCAACACTCTCACCAAGTGGAAACTAGAACTGGGTTGACCCTTATTCTTACCTCCTTATTGTGTTTTATATTTCCTATATACATTGGGTTTAAACTGGGATCAATGGCATGCAAAGTTTTAAATGACCATGAGACTGCTTTTACCATATTAATAATTGTTTTCTTGTCATGATTGACTACACTAGAATCTCCTCTGATGCGATTCTGGTTTTAGTTCTGTGAAACATGTGTTGCTACATTTGTGATCTTGTTCTACCTTACTATTGGCACATCAATATGGTCTCCCTCTGTAATGTTGGCGGGAATTTTCATTGTAATCCCTGATCACTTATTCATATTCATATCTTTCGATGATGGGGATGGTTACTTAATTACATTACAAATGCATCAGGTTCAAATAATGAAAAGATTGAGGCATCCAAATGTTGTTCTATTCATGGGAGCTGTAATTCGACCTCCAAATATGTCAATTGTTACTGAATTTCTTCCCAGGTATTTTGAAAATTTTCATCTATCAAGGCCAATCAGAGTTTTTAACACATGATTTGCAATTTTTACTTTGGCAAAAGTGCAATTCTCTTTGGAAAACATTGTTTATTCTTTTAATGCTACTGCCTAATTCATGTTATGTTCTGATAGATGAATATCTTTGTTCTTTAAAACACTTTATTTGCTAATGTGCTAGACATGTGTAAAGATACCACTTTATTTAATACACTACAAACTTAGTTTAGTGAATCGAGTGCTTTCTGATGTTTGCTAAGATTACTGCATTTGTTTCATTTATGTCTTTTTTTTTGGGTATTGTTCAATATACAAGTAGTAAGATGCAGATCACCTTTTGCAGAGGCAGTTTGTATAGATTAATTCACCGTCCTAACAGCCAATTAGATGAGCGAAGGCGATTGAGGATGGCCCTTGATGCTGTAAAGATTTGTTTTTTTAGTACAATTTTCTCTTGAGATGTTTTCTATCCTATGATGCTCACAATACATAACCTGCCCCTTCTGAATACACAGGCTCGAGGAATGAACTATTTGCACAACTGCTCTCCAATGATAGTCCACCGTGATTTGAAGTCCCCAAATCTTCTTGTTGACAAAAACTGGGTTGTGAAGGTGTCATTTGAAGACCCTCGTGATGTTTTGATTGTCTTGTGAATTCTTGAGGGGTAAGATAATAATTGTTGTTCTTTCTGTTAAGCAGGTTTGTGATTTTGGGTTATCACGAATGAAGCACAGTACATTCCTTTCTTCCCGATCAACTGCTGGGACTGTAAGCTATCACATTTCTTATTTCCTTAGCCTAATTTATTAATTTCTGCGATTTTATTGGATTGCTAAATTTGATACTTTTTTGTTTGATTTCTTGATTTCTTTTCATGGGGTAGCATGTTTTTTTTCTTTCTTTTTAACATATTGACTCTAAAACACATTCCCAGTTACTAAGTTGTTAGATTGGTTTCAGTATTATATGTTAGGTTGACAATGGATTGAAATTTTGTTAATGTGGTATATGAGATCTGTTATAGGAAAATGCACGTGATTTGTGATTGCCTACAATGTTCTCTCTTTTCTCTCGTTTTGCATGGCTGAACCATTTTGTCTGTAACTGGATATATTAGTTACTCTCTGCTGTATACTGTGTTTCAGGCGGAGTGGATGGCTCCAGAAGTTTTGCGAAATGAACCATCAAATGAAAAGTAATCCTTTTTTCCCGTATTCATTCAGTTATTACCATTCTGATGCTCTGTTTTTCTCAATTCCTTGACTTGCCAATTATATGAAATGCAAGCTGAAAACAAGTTAAAAATAAGTCAATCCAGAACTTTACATGGAGCTTCCAACTATATATTGTTTGTCTATTTGAGAAAGCACTGTTTAACATTTTCAATATCTACTTCCTCTAGTCCCTACTCCCGACCATATGGCTCCTTTTAGGAGGAGTTTCCGGTTCATATTCCATAATATAAATGAATGGCTGACTTGGCTCAGTGGTAAATTCGCTTGCCGTAGGATCTGAGGTCGTGGGTTCGAATCAGCCTCTCTGTATAAAAGCAGAGGTAAGACTACCTAATATATTCCCTTCCCCAGCACCCTCACCAAGTGGTGACTGAACTGGGTTGGCCCTATATTCCATAATATAATTAACTTTTAGAGTCATTACTGCTTGCTTATCTGACATGGAAGTTAATGCTGAAATGTCTGTGTTTATTTTTTTTGTCTTTCAACGCTACATCATTAGGGTGTAAAAATGAATTTTTTTTTATCAAGTTTAGACAGAATTGATGAGTAAACTGTCTTTCTATAGTTCATGTCAATAAGTTAAAAGTATTCTATAACAAGGATAAGAGAGTAGCTGAAGTCATATCCGTTTTCCTATGCTTAAAAACACTTTCAAACTCTTTTGAATTTCATGTTGAGACTTATTTGTGATTTAATATCCAGGTGTGATGTTTATAGCTTTGGAGTCATATTATGGGAACTCTTGACACTGCAGCAGCCTTGGGGAGGAATGAATCCGATGCAAGTTGTCGGTGCCGTGGGTTTCCAACATCGACGTCTGGATATTCCTGACAATATGGACCCTGCCGTTGCTGACATTATCAGGCAATGCTGGCAGACGTGAGTGCACACTACCACAAACTTCGTTGATTGGTTATCACTTATCAGATGTCTTTCTGGGGGATTATGGGAACGACTTCCTAAACTTTTTATAGTTATTTGTCAAGTTACAAAATTAAAGGAATGCATCTTTTATGGATTCAAATGATTATTATTCCATGCATTAATAATGGTTTCTCTGCAACGGTTAAATAACTGGGTTAAATGACCTTTTGAATTGTAGAGATCCAAAGCTGAGGCCCACATTTGCTGAGATCATGGCTGCTCTGAAGCCATTACAGAAGCCGATCATCAGTTCTTATGCCAGGTCTGGCGCTGGGTCAAGGCGAGTCGTAGAAGATGCAGGAGAATAAGCAAGACAATTGTACAGCTAACTGGATATATTTGTTCATTCTATTGCCAAAGAATGAGGGCAAGCAAGCTGTAAAAAGTTTATCAAATATGAGGGCAAAAGAGGAGTAAAGAAGGCTGATTGAAGAGTGAAGACCATCATGATCCAACATGCATTTTCTGATACTGTGATTCTTTTCCTCTCTTCAGTTTCCATTTGTTTTGTACAAAATTCTTTCTGGTAGTTGCAGTCAATGCCTAACTTTTGGTGTGGATAGATAGACATGCCCAACTGAAGCTGCTGCTCCAAAGTAAAAAAGAAGTAACTGTTGACAGGAACTGTTTTGTGCAGTCACCTATAGAGAACACAGACACTGGGTAAAAGCGTGTGAATTCAGATCCTGATTTGTTTGTGCCAAATAATAGTTACTCTTATGTTCTAATAGAAATAGCAGTGAAATTGTGCAGTTTGGTCAAATGAAATGCTTGTAGAACATTGCAATGATTCTCCAAGTATGTCATCAGCGGAAAATCTTTGTTGGAGTATTACTGCTTTTAGACGGTACTGTGATCTGGGATCTCAACTAAACATGTTTGTTTATGTCCTAAATGTTTTTCTGTTGAATGGCAGGCTAATCAGTGTACATAATTAAATAATCAATCATTTTTGTTTTCAAGTTATCTGTGACTGAGGCTATTGTTAAACATAACACTTCCCAAGTGTTATGGCCAAGTCATATTTTGTATTTGCTAATTACAGATGATTTTATGATGCAAAAACTGTCAACACCATTTTTTTTCGGTAAATAAAGGAAGGAACACCCAATTACTATGTCGGACTCATTAGTCTTGTTGTCATATTGCCTTCTTGATCTTCCTGTATTAACTTCTTGAGTTCCTCATGTGGATTCTTAAAGCCCAACTACTATGTGGATTCTTGAACACCATTTTAAGGTAAATGATTTCTTAGCTAGAAGTGGACTCAGTCTGAAAATTTTTTTCCCTTTCAACTTTTAACTCTCCTTTATGTTTGATCATTTTAAAAATGGACCTTTCAACGTACTTTTTCCAAAGTAATTTTTAACAAAAGTCTATCTAAACATAAAATTTTCACCGCACAAAATAATTTATATCCCAACTTCAATGAACTTAACTTTGTATAGATCAAAATTGCTTTCCTATACATCAAACTAAACAAGTCCAACTATTACTAATAATGATTAAATCAAAGTTTAGAATTTTGTTCTCCCTAAAAATCCTATCCATTCTTATAATTGCATGCAATGAACGGGATTGCCTCAAATACAGATAGGGTGGGGACAAAGACAAATGACAACCAGTAAGCAAGCATAGCCTCAAGATATTTCCTTCCTCCACTTTTGTATCTCAACTCTTTTAAGATAAAAATCTTAAACATGGCTTCCTTCTTCGTTTCTCCACCCATGTTCTCTCTCCCCACCACAAGAACCCACCACATCTCCTCCTCATCGCCGTCACCACCACCGCCATCTTCTTCTTCACCGGAGTCTCAGCCCCAGAAGTTAGCTTCACAGCTAAGCATTGAGACTTCTGAAGGAGAATCAGTAGGGAGCTCTCTCAAAGCAGAAAAACAAAGTCCTATTAAACCAGTAACATCATCATCATCATCATCATCAAGTAAGGTTGATTCTACAGACTGGGTGGCCACGTCATTAACAAGGAGGTTTGGGCTAGGAGCAGGCCTTGCTTGGGTTGCCTTTCTTGCTGTTGGCGTTGTCTCTGAACAAATCAAGACCCGCCTTGAGGTTTCTCAGCAAGAGGCTAACACTAGGTTCATTTTCTTTTTATAACTCAATAATGCTGCATTTTTATTTTGAACTTGGTAACTTAAGTTGTAGAATATGTTTTGAAGAACTTTTTGCAATTGAATATGGATAATTAGCACCTTGACTTATCAAAATGATTATGTGGCATTGGTGGATTTGCAGGACATTAGATAAGGAGGAAGAGGTGGTGCTCCCTAATGGTATAAGGTACAATAACACATCATCTCACTCTTGTACTACTAAAGTATGCCTTAGTTTTGTGAACAAGAAAGAACATGCATTACTTTGAACAAATCATAACTATACGGATCATTTTAAAACAAGTTGATTACCCAAGGGCCTTGTAGCCCAGTGGTATGATATCTCCCAGTGGAGGGTTGCGGCTTCTATCTCGCTTGTAACCTCAAGCCGTTAGTGCTTGCCCTTTTGAATAAAAAAAAATTGTACCGGGAAACACTTCAATTTTCCTTTTTTCTTTGCACTGCTATCTCTTTCTGAACACACACATTTCATATAGGAAATCCATATAAAGTATAAACTAATACCGTGCCACATTTTCTAACTCATCAATTTCCCATAAATAAACAAATAACTATTTATCTAATTATGACTTCGTTATTATTCAATAGAAAATTTTTTCTCTCGCGTAGCTTAATTCCTAAAAACTTTCAGTCCTTTAATTAAGTGGTCCTTGAACTTACAAGAAAATAATCAATTCCTAACTATAAATATATGGATACAGTTTAGAAATAAAAATTATAAAAAAAGAGTTAAGAAACAGTGGATAATTACTAGAATTTGAGGACACAAGTCATAGTGTAAGTGAGTCAAACTTTCGTTCACAAATAATGGGCTTCACATCTCCAGATCCTAATTTAAGACCCTGAAATCACTTAATTATTGCGAAGTCCTTTAACCTAGGAAGAAACTAATGTTCGTAGGGAGATTACCCAAATGCCCTCAGTTGTCACCAAATCATTGCCTTAGTTGTTGTCAACTTGTCCTCATTTTGATAAATTAAATCTGTCACTTGTTAAACAAATGCTTTCATTTCCTTGTTTTGTTTTTCATATTTCAAATTAATATCTTTTTGGTAAGTTCACTAACAATTTACTTCACACTGTTCAAATCATTTTGGAGTCTGAATAATGATATTCAAATTTGGGGTCTATTGATTAACTTTGGAGCTTACAAAATTTCGAAAGTTTTAATTTGTCACAGTCCTTACACACTAGAAAATTGTCTAGTCCCCGATTGAGTCATAAAGCATAGGGATAAATGAATTAAACTACTGAAAGTTAGTGAACTGACTCATAACAAATTAGACATAACAAACTGATTTGTATAGGCAAGAGTGTATAGACTAATATCACACATAATTAATCTTGTAGCTGACAAGCTCAACATAAATGTGCAGATACTATGAGCTGAAGGTTGGGGGAGGAGCAACACCAAGAACAGGAGATTTGGTGGTGATAGACATAGAAGGGAAAGTGAAAGAGAGTGGTGAAGTGTTTGTGGAGACATTTGGTAGTGAGAAGAAGCCTCTTGCACTTGTGGTTGGTTCAAGGCCTTTCAGCAAGGGACTGTGTGAAGGGATAGAGAGTGTGATAAAATCCATGAAGGCTGGAGGCAAAAGAAGAGTGATAGTGCCTCCTTCTCATGGATTTGGTGATGAAGGTGCTGATTTAGGCAATGGTGTTCAAATCCCTCCTCATGCCACCCTTAAATATGTTGTGGAGGTTGAAAGAGTTTCCATTGCCCCTGCTTAATTATTCATCACTTTCACTCTCATTTTACTTCCTTTTGGAGATTATAATGTGTAGTATAAGTTGTGTTCATTCGTTTGCTTCTTCATTTCCTCATCAACAAATCCAATTCATACAGAAAATCAACCATTAAAGGATTTTAATATTACTCCCTCACTCCTTTTAATACAGCATTTTATTGACTAATTTTTAGATGTCTATACACACTAAGGAAACTTTTAAATTATTAGACTATACACAACTCCTTTTAATGCAACATCTTATTGTTTATAATAAATATGGCATGTTCTCCTGAAACACTCCTTTATATCATTAGACTATATACAACTCCTTTTAATACAACATCTTATTGTTTATAATAGGGTTAAGGTGCATTTTTAGTACTGTATAATATAGCAAAGTGCACCTAACATAATACACAATATTGTGGTCTATTTGTGGTAACCAAGAATTATTTTCGTGGCTTATTTAGTAACGACGTTAAATAAGTTAAGTTTGACCGTTATGTGTCAAATTTTGACCGTTAAATTGTGGGTAAAGGAGCATTTTCAGTACTCTAGAATATAGAAGGAGCACCAAACATAATATACAATATTTAAACACCATAAACAACTAAGTCACAATTTATTCAAAGTGTCAAATAATTAAACACTACAAAGTTATAAAGATCCATAGACTATCCTAGTATCATGCATGTATAAACTAATAAGTCATTAGTATTTTACATATATAAAAAATGTAAGCAAAGAATCATTAACTAAACAGGTTGGCCTTACTGAGTTAAAACGGGTTGGTCATACTGGCTCGACACAAATTAAAACGGGTTGGTCATACTGGCTTGACCCAAATTAATGACCTTATGTTGTAATAGAAGAAGAGTTACTTCTAACTGATTACATAGTTATAAACTTAAAATAATGTTCGTTAAATTGTCATTTCAATATACATATATTACATCATTATGTCAAATTAGATTTTATTTTACAAAAGTGAGTTTTAGCTAACGAATTACTAGATAAGCAATGAAAATAATTCTTAGTTATCACAAATGGACCAAAATATTGTATATTATGTTTGGTGCTCCTTCTATATTCTAGAGTACTGAAAATGCTACTTTATCCACAATTTAATGATCAAAATTTGACACATAGCGGTCAAACTTAACTTATTTAACGTCGTTACTAAATAAGCAATGAAAATAATTCTTGGTTATCACAAATGGATCACAATATTGTGTATTATGTTAGGTGCACTTTGCTATATTCTACAGTACTAAAAATGCACCTTAACCCTTTATAATAAATATGGCATGTTCTCCTGAAGCACTCCTTTATATCATTAGACTATATATCAATTTATAAATTAAGAAACTGATATAAGTCCTTTTAAATTTATAATAAATTAAGAAATTAAGATTATATATCAATTTATACCACTCCTTTATATGTTCTCAACAATATTATTGTTAAAAGTAAACTCAAATCTTCGTTAAAAGAAAATCTTGGAGTTAGAGATATCAGCCCTAGTCTAAGACATTAAAGGTAAATTTTTAAAATGGAGATTAATTAGTTACCTTGCTCACTACTAGTGAAGTCTGAAAGCCCTAGATCATTGTCAAGTATCTCCACATTTCCTTCTACATTGTAAGTTATATCTTCTTCATCTTGTTCATTCCTAGTGTGAGTTACCACATTGTTCCCCCTAGTTTTCCCATCATCTTCGGTTGCCACCTCATGAGGACCTTTTAGGTATTTTTCATTTTCTTTTGAAGGGGCAAAAGACTGCTTACATAGTTTATTAACCTTGTTTAGTGTAGCCAACAACTCTTCATCACCTACTTTGTCCCTTTGACTATGGTCCCCTCCTTCGTCATTTGAAGTCATGTTGCCTACAATAGTTTGACTGTTAATAACACAATATAACCAAAGAAATTTTACACTGTTATCACAAAACAATTCTCACATGGACAATATAAGTATGCCTGAAACTCTACAGTTTTATATTGTAGTCGGATTCCAATAGGTGATCCAATTTCGTGTGGGTACCTGGTCAAGTTCATCGACAATATAAGTATGCCCGAAACCCTATAGTTTTATGTAGAGTGATTTAAGTTCACTTCTAATCCACATGATGAATCGGTTGAGGTATACATGTCACACCTCCTTATCTCATGATTTAAAAAATCTCATTTTAATAAATTATTTGCTAAAAAAATTAGTATCTTATAACTAATTTAGGTGAAAATTAGATTTTTCTTAAAAAGTCCTAGTAAGATCCCCATTGGTCTGCATGTCATGCGTTAATATACCCATTTTAAAATTGAAAATTGAAAACAAATAACCGATGTTGACAACAACAAAAATCAATAAATGCTAATGTAACGCCCCAAAAATTTATATTAGAGATAATAATGAATTATATAAGGTTTTGGGAATTAACAAAGCCTTAGAAATAAATTTATGAGAATTAATATCTTTGTAAGTTTTTCCAGATCTGATTTTGTAGAAATTTGGAGAAAATTAAATTGAGGCTGAAGGAAATTTATGGTGAAAGAAAATTATTAGTTTGAGGTGAGGAATAACCTTAGGAGTTTTGTTATGAAGAAAGGATTGAATTGAAAACTTATGAAATAACAAAAGAAGGACTCAGTTCAAAAACAAAAAATAGAAGAAGGGCCAAAGTGAAGTGGAAAAATATTATAGGGCTGATTAACGATTTACTCAAAATCTGTTCCCTCGTACTTACTTAGGCTAAAGTATACCTTTAGTCCCTTATGTTTGCATCAAGTTTTAATTTAGTCATTTATCTTTGAAAAGTACACTTTTAGTCCTTCAAATCTAACACCGTCACTCAACTTAACGGAAACCGATGACTCATCAAATTTTAGTGATGACTGTACAATTAAAAGCTGAATAAGCACAAACATATTATTTTGTTAAAAAAATCAATCAGATATTTTTTTATCAGGAAAAAAAATCTGATTGATTTTATATCTGATTGAAAATCAATCAGAAATAAAATCAATCAGATATTCAAAACCATGAAAATAAACATGGCCTTCCTCTTCCTTCATCTTCCGCACTCCACACTGTTTTCTCCTCTGATATCGTCTTCTCCACATTGTACTCTGTTTTAATTTGTCACATAAGCAACTAAAAAAAAATTACTTTTGGGGTCATTCTTCTCTTACAGTCATTGTTTTGTTTTTTTGCAGATGAAGAGAACCAAAAACTTAGAGAGAGAACAAATGATTTTTGTATATACAATCTACAAGATGTAGAGCAACACAATAAGAGGCAAAAAAGTCATGGTTACCAGAGAGAAGATGAAGATTTGGATGAATAAGAGAGACAAAAGAGACTTACTTACCAGATGAAAAATTGTGATGAGTGAATTGTATAAATGCCGTCACATTGAAAAACCCTAGTAGAAACATCATATTAAAGGATAATTATTTGGGATGATTTTATTTTTCATGATTGATTTTATTTCTTTACCCTAAATAATACATTTGTGCTTAGTCAGCTTTTAATTGTACAATCATCACTAAAATTTGATGAGTCAGCGGTTTCCGTTAAGTTGAGTGACGGTGTTAGATTTAAAGGATTAAAAGTGTACGACTAAGGTATACTTTAGCCTACTTCCTTATCATCCCATCCTTATCGTCTCCTCCATCACATCACTCTTCATCCCAGCGAGCTCCGGCGACGATTCCGGCGACTGTTCCGACGTGCAAGCGCATAAGCGAGCTCAGGTGAGCTTCTCCTTTCTTTTTATACACGATTTTCAGCATTTGTGAGGTATTTCATAGGGCTTCAAGTCGGGTTTTGAGGTTTTTAGGTCCAATAATCAACTGAAACTAAAGATCAACATTAATTCTTCATCTTTTAGAAAGGAATTCCAAGTTGGAACTAAGTTTAGTTGAGATTTCATAAAATGCCCTAAGTTTTGGTACCATTGATTCGACGAGTTTTAAAGGGGAACCAGCGGTTAAAACTTCTAATTAATCTAGGTAGCAATGTAACAGAATTGGAAGAATAATATGCATGTTAATTTTCCTTGAAGATTGAATGTTTCAGAATTTCTGAATCCCATTTTATTTTCCTGTGTACAAGGGTAATGTATTTCTTGGATTGAGCTAGTGATTCATAAGAAATTTTGTAATGGGTGAAGAAATGGCATGAATATTAATGCATGTGTGGTTGTAAATTTCTTGCTGAAACTGCTGCTATAGCCGAGTAGATTTCTGGAATGGATGGAAGTGTTTGATTTATGTGGGTATTGTTAAGCTTGCTAATGAATTTTTTTTCTGTATGATACTGAATATGCATGTTTCTTTCGTTAGAAGGATTGGGTGATTTCTCTTTTCTGTTTTTGTTTATCTGTCATCACTGATTTCTTATTGTTGTTTCAGTGTTTGGTTAAAATATGGCATCAAGATATATTATAATGGAATTAGTTTAAACTATTGTGATGAGTTGCATGTGGAATTATAATGCTTTCTGGTTATTTTACACTGGCCGATTTGTTTTTTTGTAAAAGGATTGATAAATTGTAAAGTTTCCATTGCATGAGGATTTTGTTATGAGTTTTATAACCCTTAAAACTGGAATCTTCAAGTGTGTTCTTGCTCAATTGATTTCTCTACATAGGTGAGAGATTAGCGTGTCTGGATCGGCTAGAAGACAAGAGAATAGAAACCAGATGATCGATGGGAAGAAGAGTAATCGTTTTTTACAACCCTAGCCACAAGAAACCACAAGGATGATCAACCCTTGATAAGTCTAGTTACAAGACGCCACAAGGATGATTAATCTACAAAGATGTAAGCAAAGCTCACACAAGAGAAACAAAAGCTCACACAAGAGAAACAAAAGTCTCAATTCATTAAACTCTGAAAATTGTAATACAAGGTAAAACCTATTTATATGCAACAATAGAATACTCTAGACTTAAAAAAAACAACCTAATAATTAGTGCAATAATGATAATTGACATTTTGAATTGCACCTTCCTAAAAGTATATGACTCTTTTTTGAAGGAAAAGTCAGTTTTTCAAAATAGGAAAAAAATATGAAAAGAATCTAATAATTTCAATGACCTAATGCCTATATTTTATAGAAATAAAATAAAAGACTCAAATAAAATTAAATGCAGTCATATTTGATGCTTATTGACTTGACCAACAAGTCACTCTTACATATCCTCCAAAGAAGTGATTTCTTCAATATGGACACCACATGGGCCTTGAAAATCATCTTGTTGGGCTTCTAACATTGTGACCTCCTTTCTTGGATCTTTCAGAATATTGACCTTCCATCATTTAACAGTGTCCACGTCATGCTCTTCATCAATAGGTCTGATTTGAATTGAAAATATAGGATGAGAGTTGGAAAAATAGTATTTCATATTGATTGTGGTATGTTTGAGTGGATGAAAATAGTGTTAAATAGTGTTTTGGAATGACTTCAAATCTAGAAATCTTGTTGTGTCGCGTCCAACCCTTTTTACGTTAATGCACACATGGCAAATCTAAACATCAGTTAGGCCTCGGTCATCGATTTTATGGCATTATCATATCAATGTTTTTACATTGTTCATATTATTGTGTAATCTTTCAGAGAAATGCATTCCTACCATTCTAGTTTTATACGGTGATTAACAAATTGTGATTGATTTGAAGGATAATGTAGGGAATTATTGGCTCAAACCAAAGCCCAATGAGAATTGGGGCTATTATTTTAATATAGAAAAGTATGGATTGAAAAGAGTTTTTTCAAAATTAATTTAATATTCAAAACTGTATGTAAGTTATATATTGGGGATTTTGTGGGAATGGTTCTCACTTTATGCACGAAAACACAAACAGAAAGCCTACTCATTTCCCTTTTGAGTCTCTTTTCTCAGTCATCATGCATCTATTGTATATTATAATCAGATTCCATTAGCTGATCCAATTTCATGTGGATACATGGTCAAATTCATCGGCAATATAAGTATGACTGAAACCCTGTAGTTGTATGTAGAGGGATTTAAGTTCACTTCCATAGGGTATATATGTCACCTCCTTATCTCATGATTTATAAAAGCTCATTTTAAGAAATTATTTGCTAAAAAATTAGTATATTATAATTAATTTATGTGAGAAATAGATTTTTCTTAAAAAGTACTAGTAAGATCCACATTGGTCCATGTGTCAAGCATAATTATACGAATTTTAAAATCAAAATTGAAAACAAATTTCCTTTTTAAATGACTACAGAAGAAATATCAACTTACTAAATAAAATCAGCAAAGCGTCAAGAGTGATTAATTTTATCAATAATATATTAGGTGAGTAATTTTTTTGACATTGCTTTTGAAAAAAAAAGTAACATGTGCAAATGTGTCATGCTCAATCTCTGCCTAAATGTTGTCTCATTTGTACAGAAAGCTCAATCATGGTCTTTACCTATAAACATGTATATCAAATAGACATGATCATTTGCATTTTATGCATTTGCAATTATAAGAAAGCATGATATTTTAGCCCAAATGTATTAATAACTTTTTCGGTATCAAGCTTTAGTTTTGACCCTCTTATTAGTATGTTTTAGACATACCCTTACTTTTTGATTTTTTTTTCTTTTCAATTTGACACACCTTCATAATGCCACTTTCACCTTTTTTTTAAAAAAAATTAAGTAATTAAAGGTGATGAAAAAAGTAATTAAATAGTAAGTCTGATATTGTATCCATTTTAAATATCTTTTACCCTACATCTCCAATTTCTTATTCACGTACAATGTATTCTTCCTATATCTCATTTTCTCATAAACAACTTTTGAATATATTTTCTAACTTATCTGTTTATTTACATATAGACAAGAGAATAGTGAGAGAAGATTATTGAATCGAGAATATTGTTGAACTTATCTCTTTCGCATTCATACATATATTTTGTTCCTTCGATTTCTTATTTTCACGAAACACTTTCAGATATCTCCTTCTAACTTAGGGTTCGTTGATTTAACGAAATAATGTACAAGGAAGAATAAGAATGAGGCAAAATGATTACCATAGGTTATCTTTCTCTTATTTTTCACGAGAATAATTTTATTTCTTAGTTTTTTTAAAAAAAACTTCTGATTAAATTGAAGATGTTTATAATATTAGTTATTATTCATCATATTACTAATTTCATCTAACCGTAGGCATCACATATACCTTCATATTCACACCTTCCTAATCCCACAATGCTCAACAAAAAACAATAGATTATTAATATACTCATAGATAAATAAATAAATTCATGATCTATAGATTAAACAAATTAAATATCATTATTTAATATTCATAAAGATAAAATAATACAAGAGTTCCTGATGAAAAATACAAGAGTAAATACAAAACAATATTAAACACTATTGGATTATAATGAAAGAATATTTCATCCTCAAGGCAGTCTAAGTTGAGAGCGACATAATGGACACACATGACTTGTTTTCAACCATTTCATAATGCATTTTGTGTGATATACATGGTCACATGGTGTTGTTAAAACAGCATCCTGGTTCCCAATATCTTCTAAGCAGATAGTGCATTGACTAACTTTGACATCTTCATTGGGTTTTATTGATTTTCTTTGTGATTCCAAAGCATCTTGTGATATTGAGATCGATGAAAATGGTAGCGTACATGGTTCTATGTCTTGATTGATCTCCGTTGACTTGTCACGTTTATAAAGATGAGAATCAAAAGCATAATATAAAGGGATATATTTACCAGAGCGAGGCCCAACACGTAAAGCTATTGTTAGAATCTTAAGTTTTGATGAAGACTAAAATATGAAAGAACTAGTTGATCACATAGGAATACTAAGCTAAAAGTGAATCCTAAGTTAAGTCACAACCGGATGTAGAATTACTTCCGGATGGATTAGAACTAGCGCTCGCGGATAGATAACCCATCCCATAGCGGAAGCAAGTGAAACACTAAGTCAGAACCTAGTCTAGGCTGTTAGGATATTGAACCTTGATGAAGACTAAGTTAGGAGACAACCGGATGCAGAATTGCTTCCGGAAGACTTAGAATAAGATAACGAGACTTACGCTGCCTGTTGGACTAGACATCTCCTAGCGTCAGTAAATAATTTACTAAGTCAGAACATAGTAAGATTGCTTCCCACAGCATGTATAGTGAAAGTAATGGATGCACAAGAGGGGGGGTGAATTGTGCTATAAAATAAAAGCTCAAATAAAAACAACACAAGAGTTTATACTGGTTCGGTCTTCCTGACCTACGTCCAGTTCTCAACCACCCAGGCCGAGTTCCACTATCCCCAGGTTTTACAACGGGTGCACCTGAAACCTTTACAACCGCAAGTTTTGAACGGGATCACTTGCAACCTTACAACCACAAGTTTTACTCAGGCTCACTTGCAACCTTTCTAACTAGCTCCCCCTTACAACCAGCAAGGGTTCAACCTTTACAAATAAAGGATTTTCTAACTAAGTTCTCTTTAAGAACAGATAGTGTTACACACTTAAGTACAATCAATGTTCTTATAACACGAAGAGACTTAACTACAAAGAGTACAAGATATGTAGATGAAAAGATCACTCAATGAGTTAAATGCTCTTTCTCTTTTCTGGGCAGCCTTGAATGCTTGAAGATTGTCTCGGTTTCTCTCTCTAGCTTCTTTCAAGAATGTCAAAGATAATTCATTAGCTTCATAAATGAAGTTGAGCTCCTTTATATAGTCTTCAAACATTCTGACTCTTGGTAGGTGGGTTAGCCGTTTGAATATGGCCGTTTTTCCCATGTTACCGTTTGCCCAATTAATGCTTCATCAATGCATAGCAGGGTTGACTTGCTTTATCTCTGAAAAGTAGTCCTGACAACTCTGCTCTGACAAAAGCATTCTGACACTGCACTTCTGAACATTCTGACATTCTGATTGCTTGCGGAAGCAGGTTCACATCCGGAAGCAACTCTACTTAGTGTGCTGCACTTTGAATGTTAGTTTAACAATATAAGCACATAGTCACATGCAGTGAGTGTTTACTTAGTCTAAGATGACTTCCTTGGATCCGGAAGCACTTCTACATCCGGAAGCACTACTACTGGATGAAGGGTTATAATCACTTTTACTCACTCTCGCTCAGTGTCCTTCAATCCAACAGTCAGTGCTAGTCACTAAGCAATCGGAAGCAATTCTACTAGACGTGGCTTATGTTCACTGACACTCAGCGTTACCTATTCCAACAGCCAGCGCTAGTCATTAAGCTATCGGAAGCAATTCTACTAGACGTGGCTTATGTTCACTGACGCTTAGTGTCATCTATTCCAACAGCCAGCGCTAGTCTAAATATAACAGGAAGCAATTTCACTTCCGGTTGAATCCTGGCTTAGTCTTAAGGTTTTGTATATCTAGTGCTTCTGGACTAAGTTATTTCCCTAGTGAATTACTTGCTGTCGCTGGGGGATGAGTCATTCATCCGCGAGCGCTAGTCCTAGTCTATCCGGAAGTAAATCCACATCCGGTTGCACTCTTACTTGGGATTCTATGTTAACCTATTGCTTTCTAAGTACTTGATTCATTCTTTCATATTTTAGTCTTCATCAAAACTTAAGATTCTAACATATAGTTCTTACTGCACTTGGTTATATATACAACTCTGTTGGACTAACAATTATGTGCAGAACTTAGTTTTACTTCCAGATGCAAATGAACTTCCGGATGCAAATACTCTTGGCACTGGAATTCTGAGACTAACACTTACAGAGCAAGATTGCCGCTTCCGGATGAACGATGATCATCCGTCAGCAGGAGTACAAGAGACAGAACGTACAATGCCCAGAAGTCAGAATGCTTTTTTTTCAGAGCAGAGTTGTCAGAGTTGCTTTTCAAAGATAAAGCAAGTCAACCCTGCTAAGCATTAATGGAGCAATTAATGAGCCAACGGTAACATGGGATAAACGGACATATTCAAACGGCTTTCCTACCTACCAAACATGAGGAGTATGAGAAGATGATATAAAAGGAATAGCTTCATCATTTTATGAAGACACCGAAAAGAATTGCACTGAACATAATTCTGCGAAAATCATTCAAGCATTCAAAGCTCATACTACCCAGAAAGCAAGAGAGCACTTATTGCATTGAGAGCTATTTATTATCCATCTTGTACTCTTTGTATTTAAGTCTCTTTAGTTGTTGAGAGCTTTTATTGTACTTAAGTGAGTATCATTATTTGTTCTTTGAGAGAACTAAGTAGAAAATCCTTTGATTGAAAGGTTGAACCCTTACAAGTAGTAAGGGGGAGCGAGTCTGGTTGTAAGGTTGCAAATGAGCCCGTAAAACTTGTGGTTGTAAAAGGTTGCAGGTGAACCCGTTGTAAAACCTGTGGTTAGTGGAACTCAATCTGGGTAATTGAGAACTGGACGTAGGTCAAGAGTTGGACCGAACCAGTATAAAAATCTTGTGTGAGTTAATTTCTGTTTTTATTTGGTAGCACAATTCACCCCCTCTTGTGCATCCTCACTTTCAGCTATTTCCATTTCCAATGTTATTAAGAAACGAGGATGACTATATGTGTCTACTCGATCATAATAATATGCGATTTCATACCCTATAATCCACGCATCACGTTCAGAGATGTAGGCAGATAATTTTGAACGGATGAATCCAATAAGGTCGTTGATTATTGTACGAAGAGGTATGATGAATGGATGATCAATAGGAGAAAATGTTATAGAACCATCATGATCCTCACGAACCGTAAATTTGATATGTAAACAATCTTCACAGATATTTCTCATATCTTTGGGTGTCGCAGGCATTCTGAATATGAATTTGAGACCCACTTCGGGGTAGCCGTAGTAGCATAGCACAAAAATAAATAATACCGTGAGAAAGTTAGAATGAGTTAGAATGCGATATTTATAACGTTATCTATGGGCTTTTTTGTCATTTACTTGGTCACCACAGGAAATTTGGAATGGGTAGTCTAAACGTGTATCGTCCTGAAATTTTAATTCTAATATTCAAATAGTTAATATATAATATTTATGGTATAGAATATAAAATATAGAAATTATAGAGTTTTGGGTAGTTGAGATTTTGTAGGAATATTGTTAATTGTTAATTGTTATTGTTAATATTTAAATAGATGTGTAGAGTTAGATTCGGTCAAACAAAAAGTAGTTAGATTCAAAATAAAATAAAATAAAGGGTTAATATATAATCAAATTGCTAAAGTATGTTTTTGGTCCCTTAACTTTAGAGAAAATCATGTTTTGGTCCTTTAACTTTGAAAAGTGTGTTTTTGGTCCCTTAACTTTGGACAAAGTCATCTTTTTAGTCCTTTAACTTTGAAAAGTGTGTTTTTATTCCTTTTAAATTTGGTTTTAGTATGTTTTCGGTCCCTTAAGTTTGCAAAAAGTCATGTTTTAGTCCCTTAATTTTGAAAAGGAAGGGACTAAAAACATTTTGTCCTTTTCTCAACGGACTAAAAACATTACTTTATCCAAAGTTAAAGGACAAAAAACACACTTTTCAAAGCTAAGGGACCAAAAACACACTTTCTCCAAAATTAAGGGACCAAAAACACACTTTTCAAAGTTAAGGGACCAAAACATGACTTTGTGCAAACTTAAGGGACCAAAAACATACTTTAGCCTAATCAAATTCAGTTAAGTAGTACAGTTGCTTTTAATTAATCATCATACAAAGGTATTTTAAAACGTGATAATTTATTTATTCGACATCCTGATATATATTTTTTTTAATTATAGTATCAATAGGCTATTATTTAAGCTGGGTATAAAATAGAGTATGGGATTATGGCTACACCGTTTTGTCATTGGGAAGTTGTAGAAGAGGTAAAATTACATAAGCGAGGGAAATTCATTCCCCTCGAAAAAAATAACAGGAATTGTTTTCTTTACATAGAAAAACAAATATATTGGTTCACTCTACCTAAGGTCAAAAAGACCTAAGGTCAAAAAGACCAAAAATGCTTCGTACAACTATCATATATTCCAACATTGAAGGCTTAATTCTATTTATTATTTTAAGGTAAGTAAAGTGAAGTGATAGAATAGAGAGCTCAAAAAGAGTAGCTTTCACATCACTATCACTTATTGGTACTTTGTTTCTACCGTTTACTCATTTTTCTCTCACGAAAGTTTCTTCTACATCTATTTTCTTCTTCTTTTTATATATGGTGGGTCTAAAGAATTTTCAAAAGACATTAGTTAGATATGATTATACTCTCACTATACCACTAAAATAAGTATAATACTTTGAAATTTGATAAGGACATAGTAAAAAATAAATTATCATGATATGTTATGTTATTGTTAATGATAAATTTGTTTGGTACTTCTGAAAAAATAAACTTCTTTTGAGTAAATTCAAAACTGACTACAATAATTAATAGTCAATGCTTAAATAATCGAGAAGTAGAACAAATTTATCCTGAATTTACTTTATCAGATTGATTATTGTAGTAGTTATGAATTTACTCAAAACAAATTCATAACTGACTACAATAATCATATCTTGAATTCATCTCTACTGAGATACCCATGAAAAAATAAAATATGTAAATGAAAACGAATGTTACACTTGTATTCTATAGCTTGAATTCATCTATGCTATCTACTAAATTCTACAGGGTACTTTTTAGTTTGCATATCTCTTGATTGTGTTTATTTTTATATCCCCAACAATCTTCACTCCATTGGATAGTGGATATGCTCATAGATCTCATGCAAAACTTTATTCAATCAAAGCTTTTCTGAATTGGAAAATAAAGATAGAATTAAAACTCAGTTTCTCTTTCTTATACACAATTATAAAATCATTTTAACCTGGCGGGTTGACGTGAGCGGTAAGTACTCTCGTCCCTTAAGCAAATGGTTGGGGGTTCGATCCCTAACCCTTGCGAATGAAGCAAATTCACGCGCCAGCTGTCTACCCCCTATATGAATACCCTTGGGTAACCAAAAAAACTATAAATTCATTTTGATTATTTTTATAGAAATTAATGATGCAAATAAATCGTTTTAAATTATGTTGCCCAAATAAATTGCTTACTTTAAGCAGATTGTGTTTTTGGTATGTTTGATTGGACTTATTTTTTGAACTGACTTATTTGAACATGTAAAGCACTCCAGTGACTTCCTACCATTTTCTTCACAATCGATGCTACCTAACTCTCTTTCGTAGGGTCTTATCATTTATCGTATAACCACACATCTATCTCAATATATAAGAACAGCAGAAAAAATTAGGATGAGTAGAACATTTTTATTGTGAACAGTAAGTTCCTACCAAAACAAGTGATGAAAACTTGTATATTGCTCAAAATTTAAATACATGCCCTTCTCTGGCTCAAACAATTACATCCTATACATTGTTCTTTCCTTTAGTTTTATTTTTTCTTTCAAGGATTCACTTATAATGAATATGATTGTCCATTTTTTTTATCAGAATATGATTGTCCATTTGTTATTACTCCTTTTGTTCTTCCCCTCCAACCAAATCAAATGAGTAAATTAAAATCTTTACCCTCTCATCCAACTAAACTAAATGGAAGGGTTCACAATATATGCTACACTAATGTTCTATTTCTCCTCATCAAATGATATATAGATGTGAACAGGTTTGAACTTTTGAGTTGAATTTGTAATTTATTTGTTATTAGCATTTCTGAAAATTAAAATGGTCAATCTGCAATAAAATGCCACCTCTACTTGTGTTATCGAATTCAACTTCAGAGAAGGTATATGATAGTGGGGACTGTATTCTAAAAAACATCATTATTAAACTAAAAGCAGTGCTAATTAATGTCCTACCAACACCTCGCGCGCATGTATGATACAATAGTCATTAAATAGAAAGCAGGGTCTTACACATTTGTATATTTCTGACACAATTCCATAATAGATTGTCAAACCTAATTCATCTAATAAATGGCAAAAATCTTTCTCATTACAAGTTGGTTTTTAAGGGAGGTTCACTAAGCTTCCATAGGTCCCTATCAAAACCAAATAATAAAGATTGCGCAAGTATGAAGAACATACTCATATAGACGGCTTGAACAAAAAGGCATATAGGGAAGGAAAACTAAGGAAGTTGATACACGACATTTATGAATGGGCAAAAGTGCTGATATGACAATTAACTATTTTAGTTTGTGTAAAAATAATAAACGACTATTTCGCGGTGCTTAAACAATAACTAACTTTGTGACCTGGTGCAAAAATGATAAAAGCGGTGCTGAATGTTAATTTATAGTTATATGGAATCATACTGATATTCTTTTAAGGTGAAAATACCTTTTTAGCCCCTCCCAATTTAAAGTCCCTTCCTCTTCCTCCCTTCCCCTTCCTCTTCACCAAACCACAGCGATGTCTTCCTCCAACTTCCGGCTACCACCTCACCATCACAACCGCCACATCGGGCGATGGTTTCACCCCTCCCCCTCACGCGATCTCTCACTTCATCATCCTCACCAGACATAACCATCGCTCACCACCATAGCCATCGTTCAACCATTCCAACCTTAAGATTCTCTCAAAGAAACGTCAGGGTCAACTCGTGAAGATGGTGGTTGGGCTTCAAAGTCTAAGACTTTGCATTCTTCATCTTAATGTTACTGTCACTCTCGATAATATATATGGTTCTTTACTCTGTTAGTGTAAAGGTTGGTTTTTTATTTTCTGGGTTGTTATTTTTTATGGTGGGTATTAATCTATTGTTATCAATGTTAGTATTAAATGGATTTGCGAATGAAATGATTGGAAAAGGCTGAGGATGAAAATGGTTTGAATACAATAGATGAAATTGTAGCTACTGAAGAAGAAGCTATTTTTGTTGAGACTTGCGAAAATCCCTTTGTGGTTGTATTAAATAATGTTGTTATTTTTGTTATTATGATACCTTTTAGCTTTGTTTGAAGTCTGAATCTGCGTATTGTATAGGAAGAGTTTTGTAATCAATCTTGTTTAGGCTGAATGGAACCAACTTCTCTAATAAGAACTAAAGTTAGAAAATGAGTAGTCGAGTAGTCTGTGTGCAGGTATAAATTAATGAAGAAGGGGAGTAGGAGGAGGAAGAAGAGAGTTTTAATTTAGAGGGGTAAAAATGTATTTTTTCTTTAGAAAATAATATCAATCAAATTTCACAAAACTACAAAATAACATTCCGCACCGGTTTTATCGTTTTTGCACCGGGTCACAAAGTTATTTATTATTTAAGCAGCGTGAAATAGTAATTTATTATTTTTGCCCAAACAGAAATAGCTAATTATTAGATCAGCGCTTTTGCCCATAAATTATTTATTACGTTACGACGGTTATTAATATCCCGGAACGTGGAAAAAAAATAGGAAACAAATTTTATCCATGTAACGTTGCTGCGCATGCTCTATAACCGCCGGAATGTGATATTTTAGCTGTGTTTTTCCTGAAACCGCCGGAATGTGAGCGCGTCTAATACCCGTACCTTTTGTAGTGTGACCTAATAGGGCAATGTGGCAAGTGTCATGACCTAATCAGGTCAAAATTAACAGTCAAACTCATAAAAATGACATAGTTGCTACATTTGAACCATTTTGTAACTGATTGGTGCTAGATTTGGGACCCGAAATTGTTATTTTATGTTGGGTGAACATTACTAATACTTGAGTGCTAGATTTGAACCTTAAATCTTTGCATATATGTGGTGATGATGTGGTGGTGACATGACAGGTGACGTGACAGGTGACATGGCCTAACTAATTGACGTGGCATATGATGTGACCTAAACGGGTCAAACTTAGATAATAAGGATGAACTTTCTCACATTTATATGTTTTAATTACACTAGTAACATGAATAATTCTATGTACACATTATAGTAAATTTGAAGGAATAAAAAGAGTTAAAAGGAGAAGAAACAAAAGGGTATTGAAAGAAAAAGAGGAAAGTTTAAACCTTTGAGGGTTGAAAGAGAAATTAAGAAGACGCAGGTGAATGAACAACGACAAACGTGGTGATTTGAGGTTTTTCGACAACATTTGAAGGTTGAAGTCGAATATTGTGGTGGCTGGGCTGACGGTGGAGGAGGGTTTGTTTATAATATATGAAAAGGATTCCTTCTTTAAACTCGTTACTGCATCTCTATTTTTTTAAAAGTAAATACAGACCAACTCCACATGGGTAGCCAAGTCAGCACAGAATCAAAGCTCATCTGCCAAGTGGAAGCAAACAGACGGAGTTAGTCATAAAAGTAAACGGGGAGGGAAGATTACATGGAAATTTGACTTATGTGTTATAATTGCACCTTCAAATAAACCTGGGGGATTTGCAACTTATAGAATACTTCTAGGGGGATTTGCACCTTTACCTTTTAGAAAACGAGTTAATTATCCCGTGCGTTGCAGGGCTAAAAAATGGAGTAAACAAAGAAGAGTACGAACAATGAAATAACAAATACAAAATGGTGTTCCAAGCCTGTTTATAAATACTCTTTCAAAAGTTTGTATTCGTGGAATATGCAACACAACTCTTACAAAAAACATAGGAGGCAACAATCACGTAAAGAAAAAATGATCAATGTATAGCTGAATAGTTTGTCATTCACTTTCCAATTCAGCAATTCATTTACCATCAGAATCTTTAAATCTGATTCCATACCAAAAACGTCCATAAATGCTTGTCAGGAAAATTTAATACCTCCTCATTTCAGGAAAATTTTCAAAAATTCAATTAATTGACCTCCTCAGAGAAATATGTCAATCTTTAGCCATGAATTGAAAGAATCAATATAAGAAATCAAAATTTTCTTCTTTCTCATTCTGTTTTTATACAATAATAACTCTAAAGTGAATTTTTTCTAATAAAGAGAACAACTAAAATGAAATATTTGATTTCTTATCTTTAATTAAACACATTTTTTCTTTTCTTTCAAAAAGCATTCAAAGCAGATCATATGTATTTATCATAAGATTGGTTTCACTGAATTTAATACCTCCTCATTTCAGGAAAATTTTCAAAAATTCAATTAATTGAGATTATTTAATGTAATGAAGTGTGTCATTTTAATTTAATTACCAAACCATGCCCATGTCTATATCCGCTTGGACCATAAGCAATTCAATACCAATGCATTTAAAGCAAATCATATGTATTTATCATAAGATTGGTTGTTCTGAATTTAATCCCTCCTCATTTCAGGGAAATTTTCAAAAAATCAATTAATTGAGAGTATTTTTCCCTTGAAGTGTGTCATGTATAAATTTAATTACCAAATCATTTCCATGTCTATATCTGCTTGGACCATAATCAGACTGAATTAAAAAAGCATTCAAAGCAAATCATATGTATTTATCATAAGATTAGTTTCACTGAATGTAATACCTCCTCATTTCAGGAAAATTTTCAAAAATTCAATTAATTGAGATTATTTAATATAATGAAGCGTGTCATTTTAATTTAATTACCAAATCATGTCCATGTCTATATCCGCTTGGACCATAAGCAATTCAATACCAATGCATTCAAAGCAAATCATATGTATTTATGGTTCTTCTGAATTTAATCCCTCCTCATTTCAGGGAAATTTTCAAAAAATCAATTAATTGAGATTATTTTTCCCTTGAAGTGTGTCATGTAAATTTAATTACCAAATCATTTCCATGTCTATATCCGCTTGGACCATAATCAGACTGAATTAAAAAAGCATTCAAAGCAAATCATATGTATTTATCATAAGATTGGTTTCACTGAATTTAATACCTCCTCATTTGAGGAAAATTTTCAAAAATTCAATTAATTGACCTCCTCAAAGAAATATGTCAATCTTTACCCATGAATTGACAGAATCAAGATAAGAAATCAAAATTGTCTTCTTTCTCAATCTGTTTATATACAATAATAACTCTAAAGTGAATTTTTTCTAATAAATTGAACAACTAAAATGAAATATTTGATTTCTTATCTTTAAACATGGACATTTTTTCTTATCTTTAAAAAACATTCAAAGCAGATAATATGTATTTATCATAAGATTGGTTTCACTGAATTTAATACCTCCTCATTTCAGGAAAATTTTCAAAAATTATGATAATTGAGATTATTTAATGTAATGAAGTGTGTCATTTTAATTTAATTACCAAATCATATCGATGTCTATATCCGCTTGGACCATAAGCAATTCAATACCAATGCATTGAAAGCAAATCATATGTAATTATCATAAGATTGGTTCTTCTGAATTTAATCCCTCCTCATTTCATTTCAGGGAAATTTTCAAAAAATCAATTAATTGAGTTTATTTTTCCCTTGAAGTCTGTCATGTAAATTTAATTACCAAATCATTTCCATGTCTATATCCGCTTGAACCATAATCAGACTGAATTAAAAAAGCATTCAAAGCAAATCATATGTATTTATCATAAGATTGGTTTCACTGAATTTAATACCTCCTCATTTGAGGAAAATTTTCAAAAATTCAATTAATTGACCTCCCCAGAGAAATATGTCAATCTTTAGCCATGAATTGGCAGAATCAAGATAAGAAATCAAAATTTTCTTCTTTCTCAATCTGTTTATATACAATAATAACTCTAAAGTGAATTTTTTCTAATAAAGAGAACAACTAAAATGAAATACTCCCTCCGTTCCTAAATATAAGACCTAGATAACTTTTTTTTGGAAAGATTAAGGTTGCGAAATAGGTTATTAAATGATGACGTATTTGATATCTTTTTAGATTATCCATTAGCTTATAGGTAAAATAAACTAGTTTAAGAGAAAAAATTAGGTAAATCAATTTATAATTAACTTATTTTTTGCTTTTTTTAGGATTTTTCAAAAAAGTCATCTAGGTCCTATATTTAGGAACGGAGGTAGTATTTGATTTCTTATCTTTAATCAAACACATTTTTTCTATCTTTAAAAAAACATTCAAAGCAGATCATATGTATTTATCATAAGATTGGTTTCATTGAATTTAATACCTCCTCATTTCAGGAAAATTTTCAAAAATTCAATTAATTGAGATTATTTAATCTTTAATCAAACACATTTTTAGTTATATGTCTTGTAATCCAAAGTCTGATATTTTGTAATTTTCATTTCAAATGTTTTGTATATGATTATTACATATCACTTGGTCTAGTGTATGCTGTTTATCAGATACTAAATGTTTTGATTGATGATAATACATTAGATGATTGAATTATTTACAACAAACATTAAATGGATTATGTAAAACACATGACCTGCAAAGACCATCTTTTCATATAATTCATCCTAATATGTAAGACAATTATAAGGTCAACATAGCTATTCAGAACAGACCTCATATAAAATCTTGCAGAATTACAGTAGGTCTATTCTCTGTCATTCGCATCTTTTACCTGATAAATTATAGAGGATATAGTCAAGTAGACATCATCATAGTATAGAACTTGCCAAACTTAAAATCCATGTACTGCAAAATAATAAAAATACAACCCATACTGTTATATGGTCTATAAATTAATATAGACCACAAAGGGGCTCTAATCAAAAGATACATAAATAATAGGCATAAGCATGAGAGAGTATCTAAAAATAAGCTACTGATGGAGTTATTGAGTTCATACTCAAGAAAATAGATTAAAGTACATTAGTTTTAGCAACACAATGCTACTTCCTAAAAGGAATGCTGAACAAAGGGCCTTCATAACTAAGGCTTCTCCTGCTTGATGGACTTCAGGACTCTCTCATGAGCTCTAACAGTTGATGCAGTGCTAGAACTTGGAGAATCAAACCCATTTTTGCCACCTAAAGCTGCAGCATTCGTCCTCTTACCCTTCACTTGCTTCAGGGGAGTGTCGTCACTAAGATCAACCACACTGGCATTCTCTACAGTGAGATCAATTGACTGTGAATCTCCTAGAGTTACTTGAGACTGTGACGCTTCCTTATCATGCTGATCAGGCACATTAACTGAATAAACTGATGAAGGCTGACCCTGTTAAGAACACGTAGAAAACATTAGTGAACGCATATCTAAGAATGCAAAAACATGGGGATCCTTGATGAAGGTTGTTTTTAAAAATTAAGTGACCTTATCAGTTGCAGCATCGAATTGCTCCATAAGATCTTCACAAAGAGTGTATTCAGAAATATTAATGCTTGATCCTGGTTTTTCTTTGTTATATTCAGTTGGCTTGAGTTTAAGTAACAACTTTCTAACGCATCTGCAGAAGGCTTTTCAGACATGATGGAAGAAGGCGATATTTTGTAATGGGAGATGGAAGAAAGCCAGGAATAAAAGTAGGGACTACAAGTTTGGCGAAGTAAAAGCAGGGACTACAAGTTTAGGGAAATTCTGTAATAGCATAATGGAGGTATATAGACATAAAGTGAGGGGCCCACACGAATTTGAATTTGAAAATTGAATTTGAATTTGAAATTTGAAAAAGAGAAAGGCTGAAAAAAATTTAAGGCAATTGTCAAGTTTAGGCGGGTTAATTTCTCAGCGAGGTGGCTTCTCAGGGAAGCTTGTATGTCTAGTGACGCGTGTCGGCTGGTGAATGATTCTTATGAACAGTAACCTAAAGCTGTTTTATTTGGAGCGTTTTGCTTTTTATGTTTTATTGATAGGAGGCACGATAAAAAACTAAAGGGAGAAAGTGAATAGGTGGCTTAATTTAAGATTAGGTGAATTGTACATGTGTAAGCAGAGAGACTTGCAGATGTCCTCCTATTATAAAATAAAGATTTCCCTTGATAGTCCTTTAAGAAATTTGAGTTTCATACTTAAGGGCTAGTTTGGATGTAAGGGAAGTAAAAAAAGGAATTGTAAAATGGAAATCAAAATGGTAATTTCCATATATCCCGGGGCTCACAAGCTTTCTCTCTCCATCTCACACTTTACCTGGGCCCCACAAACTTTTACATCTCATCATCACTTAATTTACCTCTACTTTCCATCTTTACCCACTTACCCTCAATTCTCACCTCCAATTCCATTTCCCAATTCCATCCAACCAAACACACTCTTTTTTTTTTTGGCCATAAACCAAACACACTCTTATACTTTATACTTTAGGACATTCAAATTTCTTTATCTATTATTTTCCCATAATCTTAACACTCCATGTAGAAACAAATTGAAATCATAATTGCAGTTTTAATTGAGACCGTATAAAGTGAAACTAGTTAATCAAAAATAGAGACAATAATTCTGTGTTCAGCGCCGAAGTAATGGAATGGACCCATTGGATAACGTTAAGCTGGGGTGTTGAAAATTCATCGTCACCATTCCTCGGTGTTCCAGTCTCAACCACAAATTCCTTCCCTTAATCAACGTTGGCCTACCCACTTCATTCCATTCTATTCTATTGTGCTCTTCTTCTCTCAAACGCCTTACACAGCAAGCAACCCAACCTCCATAAACAACTTATAATAATAATAATAATGGGAACTGTTATTGATTCCCATTTTCTCGCACTCACTGCCATTGTCACTGTAATTCTCCACCCTTCTTCTCCATTTCGCTTTTTTCACGTTAAAAATTTAACCTTTTGGTTTCATTTTGTGTCTTTTTTCTGGGTTCGTTTTGTTTTCCAGATTGGATATCAGTTTTTGTTTTTCGTCATCACTGCACTCCTCAAATTCGATAAAGTCACTGATTTCGCTGGTAACATTCTTAAGGCTTTTTCTCTGTTTTGTTTGGTTTCCAAGGAATTTAGGCAAAAAGATAAGTAATTCGTAAAGGGTTGTAGTTATGCTTATTAATTATAAGTCACCAACTACATACAACGTCATTACCAGTGACATTAAATGTTCTTTTCACACTTTATCCCTGTCAGTAATGGAGATCAATTCAGTTAAAAAAAATTCAGTTAAAAAAAAAAGTAATGGAGATCCAAAATATTGAAAACATGAAACATGTCATTTATTGAGGGATAAATTTGGAAAAAAGTGGCAAATTTTTAAGACTCAACTATCATTCCTTTCTTTAGTAGTTTCTTTTGTTGGGAATTGGGATGAGGTTTGTTTGAAAATTAGCTCATTGTATGATAATATTGAATTAGAGAATGAATTTTGTTACTTTTTGTACATTACATAAACGTTGAGATAACGCTTTTTCTTCTTTCCCTTGAAAGGAAGCACGAATTTCGTTATACTTGCTGTATTGACCATTGTGCTGAAAGGAACATGGCACTTTCGACAGGTTTAATTATCTTTTGATGTCTTCCTGGTGATTTATTGTGTTAAGCTTCACGTGATATTGATAAAGCACTCTCTTTTTCAGATAATCCTGACCTTTCTTGTTATAAAATGGGGTCTTCGCTTGGCCATTTTCCTCTTGTGTAGGTATGTTGGTTACTGTCAGCAGAAAATTGAATGATGTCTACTTGGTTATCTTATTCTTGAAGTGAGTAAATTAAGAAGAATTAATTGGTAGTTGTTAGATGTGTAAGATAATGTTATTTTTCAGATTTAGAAGTTCCTATCAATTATGTCGATTAAGGCATTACTCAATCCCAATAAACATAATGTACCTTGCCAGAGAGGTAAACACTGTTTTGTATCCTCAACTTAAGTGGCATTTCTTCTAGACCATGTGGCAATTTGTGATAGCCTAATGCAGTTGTGGCAAATTATTGTAGGATATTTAAGTACTGAGTTTTGTTTAACATGTGAGTTCTATACCATTTTTTAATGCTAATTTTGTATCAACCTTTGACATTAGCAAATGGCAAGCACCTTAAACATTAAACCATTATACATTGGAAGGTTTCTTTGTGTCTCTTATCATATTTATTTTCCAATCACTCTTGCTAGGATCTTGGAATGGGGAGAGGATCGTCGTTTTGATGAAATGCGTAGTAATTTGGGAAAATTGGCTGTATTTTGGACATTTCAGGTTTCTTTCCCCCTTATGTCTGTTTGAAATAGAATAATGACCTGATGGTTTATGGTCTGATGTATTGTGGGGTTCTGTTTTAACTATTGCAGGCTGTCTGGGTGTGGACTGTGAGCTTACCTGTTACTGTGGTCAATGCAAGTGACAGAAATCCTTCTCTGCGGATTGAGGATGTATTTGGGTGGCTTATGTGGTGTGTGGGTTTTATAGTTGAAGGTACAGCAGATCACCAGAAATTGAGTTTTAAAAGATTTGCAGAAAATAGAGGGAAATGGTGTGACGCCGGACTCTGGAAATATACCCGTCATCCTAACTATTTCGGTGAGGTTAGTGCTGTCTTGATTTCAAGCCATTATTTATGAATTGATGTTGCAGCTGCTGAGTACTCCTTTTGGTTATTATGTTCTGTTTACTACATGTTTGAGCTGATTATATTCTTACTGTGAAAAATATTGCTTTACAATAAACTATTTATACTGCTGTTCTTCTTCTTTTATTGGCTGTTGATAGAGTAAAACAACATCATGCAATCCATGTAGTCGATCACCGAGTTAGATAAGAGTTTGTTGTTGTATAAGAAATTTCTTTTGAAAATTAACTGAATTTCTTGAGTGCTTGGATAGATTCTGCTTTGGTGGGGAATTTTTGTGGCTTCTACGCCAGTTCTGAAGGGTGCTGAATGGTTGGTAATCTTTGGACCAATCTTTCCCACATTATTGCTTCTTTTCCTGAGTGGCATTCCCTTACTTGAGGTATGTCCCTTACCCCTGACATATTCAAAATTGTGCTGAAGTTATTCAACATAGCTGATGGATGATTGAATAAATATAAACAGGAGTCAGCAGATAAGAAGTATGGAAATGTTGAAGCATATCGGATATACAAACGAAGGACCAGGTATTTACAAGCATGTAATTATTTTACATTTTTGTGTATCTTTTTGGAGAAACAACTAAGCCAGATCCTTGTATTTCAGCCCTTTGATTCCTCTGCCCCCCTCTGTCTATGGAAACTTGCCCTCGTGGTTCAAAAAAATTTTTCTCTTTGAATTCCCACTCTACAGTGGGAATCTTCCTCAAGAAGGACTAAACTGGTGAGTCACATTTTGCTTTTACTTACAAAACATGTGTTAATTAGTCTTGAGTTGAGATTTGTATAGTTGTCCTTTAATGTTGATGCTCATTAATATAAGCAATGTCTATGATAAGTGCACATGTTTCATTACAAAGGCATATTGAATTTAATCTATGACTGCTCGGTGGATTTAAAGTATCTTGAAGCCTATAACATGTAGTAGTCTCTACACTATGAATGATTGTTACTCCCTCCGGTCTTAAATATAAACCACTTCACCTAATTTGATTAGATTAAGGATGTTAGTTTATATCACATGATATTATTTATGTACCCTTATCATCTACCTTAATCCTCACATTCCTTCACTTGCTTGTTTATTTTAAAGAGCATTGGTAAAGATAATTTGGGGAAATGTTGGAAACAATTAGAAAGTGGCCTTATACTTGTGACCAAATTTAATCTTGAAAGTGGTCTTCACTTGCTGTATTGTGTTATTTTATGGCGCTATGAAATGTTTTATTAATTTAACATGAGTTGAGTGTGCAAGGTGTAGAACAAGTAAAGCGCAAGGTGGTGAAGATTCTTTGAAGATGGGCTAGCACTAGTGTTGACTTCCTATGTGTCATGATTCTTAATTAAGGTGTCTTTTAATGGCAACTTGTAAAGTATGTGCAACTCTTTATTCACTTCATTAGATTATTGGATCACTGAAGATGAATAGTACCCATTTCCTCAGGCAACAAAATATATTGTTTATTAGTTTTTGTGTGGCACTTTGCCGGTAAAAGTTAATAGTAAAAAAGAAATCTCATACAATAGCTATAGTGGCTTTAAACTAAAACTATTATGTGTCGCTAAATTCTTCATAATTTGAAAACATTCGTTATAATCCAATAATTAATGTTAAAAATATTTGTAGAAGATTTTTGAATCAAATATATATTAAAAAGGATATTTTTTATTAAATTCCCATTATTCCCACACTTGCAATTACTACCTCTGTTCCTAAATATAAGATCACTTTGGCTAATTTGGAGAGACTAAGGAAGATTTTCCAATGAATCAGGATTACATGATCTTCCCAAAATACCCCTCACTTAAATTTAGAAGATAAATAGGGATTTGAGAGAGAAGTGAGGGAGCTAAGAAGTATAGGGGTAATTTGGACCAAAATTGAGACAAAATAGAAAGTGATCTTATATTTAGGAGTTTATCCACTTCCCCAAAGTGATCTTATATTTAGGAACGGAGGTAGTAATAGAAGAAGGAGTCAGTTCAAAAACAAAAAATAGAAGAAGGGCCAAAGTGAAGTGGAAAAATATTATAGGGCTAATTGACGATTTACTCAAAATCTATTCCCTTATAACTCCAATCCTTATCATCTCCATCACTCTTCATTCTCAATTCTCTCTCCGTTTTCTTTTTGGTCCTCCATCTCCAACGAGTTCCGGCGACGATTCCGGCGACTTTTCCGACGTGCAAGCGCATAAGCGAGCTCAGGTGAGCTTGTCCTTTCTTTCTATACCCGATTTTCAGCGTTTGTGTGGTATTTCATAGGGCTTCAAGTCGGGTTTTGAGGTTTTTAGGTCCAATAATCAACTGAAACTAAAGATCAACATGGATTCTTCATCTTTTAGAAAGGAATTCGAAGTTGGAACTAAGTTTAGTTGAGATTTCAGAAAATGCCCTCAGTTTTGGTACCATTGATTCGACGAGTTTTAAAGGAGAACCAGGGGTTAAAACTTTTAATTAATCTAGTTAGCAATGTAACAGAGTTGAAAGAATAATATGCATGTTGATTTTCCTTGAGGAATGGATGTTTCAGAATTTCTGAATCCGATTTTAATTTAATATGTGTGAACAGATGTATGTTTCTTCTTTTCTGTCGATTTGGTATATATGTTGGGGTTCTTAATTTTTCCAATGTTTAGGAATTGAAGTAGAAGGGTAATGTAATTCTTGGTTTGAGCTAGTGATTCATAAGAAATTTTGTAATGGATGAAGAAATGGCATAAATATCAATGCATGTGTGGTTGTAAATTTCTTGCTGAAACTGCTGTTATAGCCGAGTAGATTTCTGGAATGGAAGTGTTTGATTTATATTGTTAGGCTTGCTAATGAATTTTGTTTCTGTATGATAATTAATATGCATGTTTCTTTTGTTAGAAGGATTGGATGATTTCTCTTTGGGTAATGGACCTAATCTGCCCTCCAAGTAACCACCAAGGAGCACTGAGCACCTTGAACTAACAATAGGCCCATATCTGCACTCAAAGTAACCAAAATGTTTGAAAAATACCCCGAGTTGACGGTCAACCACGTTTGACCGTTAATGTGCTTACGTGGCCGCCACGTGGGTTACATTTTTGCCACCCGGCGTCTTAAAAATTCCACGAAAGATAAGTTTACGTGGGACCCACATGTAATAAAAAACAATTCCAACTCTCTCCCTCTTTATCACTTTCTTATTGTTGTTTCCGTGTTTGGTTAAAATATGGCATTAAGATATATTATAATGCTGATGGAATTAGTTTAAAATATTTTGATGAGTTGCATGTTGAATTATACTGCTTTCTGGTTATTTTTACACTGGCCGATTTGTTTTCTTGTGAAAGTATTGATAAATTGTAAAGTTTCCATTGCATGATGATTTTGTAATGAGTTATATAAACCTTAAAACTGGAATCTTCAAGTGTGGTCTTGCTCAATTGATTTCTCTACATAGGTCTGATTCGAAATTGAAAATATAGGACGACAGTTGGAAAAATATATTTTGTTATGAAAATATCTAATTGTGGATGTCTAATCCCCTATATTCTTCCTATCATTTAGGCTCTATTATTGATTCATATTAATGATGATGTAACCCTAATTCTCCTCTATAAATAGAGGACTCAATATTGTATACAATAGACAAGTGAATACAACTTTATACTCTCTTTTTGTGTCTCTTCTCTACTCTTCTCATCTTTATATTCATAACACGTTATCAGCACGAAGCTCTAACCGAGTATGAAGCTCTAACCGAGCATGAGGTAATATTATGGTAATAATATCATTTATTTTCATTTTGTTATTATCTCTTATATTTTGTAATTTGTGGAACCTGTTGTTCCATTATAATGATGACCTGAAGTCATCTCCTTGTAATCTGTAATTCCAATTTATCTTTACGTCCTGAAGCCGTATTTGATTTTGATGGAACCTGAGGTTTCATCTACTAAATATGTCATCTTTTTATATGGCCTGAAGCCATATTTGATGGACCAGAAGTTCCATCAAGTAAAGATTTGGATTGAAGCCATATTTGATGGACCTAAAGTTCCATCTAGTAAAAATTTGGCCTGAAGCTATGTTTATGGACCTGAAGTTCTATGTAGTAAAGATTTGGCCTGAAGCCATGTTTGATGAAACCCGAAGTTCCATCTGCTAAAAAACATCAGTTTTTTTATGGCCCGAAGCCGTATTTGATTTTGATGGATTTTGAAGCTCTATCTACTAAGAATTTCATTCTTGTGTGGATTAAGATGAAAATTTGTAAACCTCTAGAAAATTGTTTGGGGCTAGAGATGATATGAAAATTGAGTTTTAACTCAGAGATATCTGGACAAAGCAACCTTGGTGGTAGACATGAATCCAATGAAAATATGTGTAATTATGAAGAAATAATTGACACAATAATATGATGCATCTTTGGATGGAAAATCTCAATCATGGGTGACGTGCAATTATGAAGAAATAATTGACACAATAATACGATTCATCTTTGGATGGAAAATCCCAATCATTGGTAAAGTATGAATCCATTAAGATTTTATTTTTATGACCTATAGTCATAAAAAGCAAGTTTTTGATTGAGTGATAAAAAGTGTAATGACTTGAAACTATAAAAGTTCTATTTTTATGACCAGAAGTCATATAAAATAATTTTCTACTTATGTATTAAGTGGTGAAAGACCAATGACCTGTAGTTATCATATATTGATTGACCAAAATAATGACGATTTTATTTTTATGACAAAAAATCATATTAAGTGGCAAGAAGCCAAATAAAAATTTAACTTTATGGTCTGAAGTCATAAAAACTTTATTTTTATTACTAATAGTTATAAACACTTATATTCTACTCAAGCATTCAATGATATGAAGCCGCATAAATTTATGTGCATAGCAATCAATGAAATTTGTTCCTGAATAACTATATACATTAGATACAACGATATTAGTTTCTGAATAACTATATGCAACAGTATTAATTCCTGAAGAACTAATAGTGTATTTGTGAGTGGAATGTATTTTACATAATTCACTTGAGAGGAAATTATTGGAATACAAGTATGAGTCATATTGTATAGAATTTTTACCCTTATATAACCAGAAATTAGTTTGACAAAGAGAATAATATTGCAACAAACCTGAAGTTTATGCATGTCATTTTTGGCAATGACCGGTTGGATCATCCCGGATCATAATGATGCAAAATAATACCAATACTCACTAATGAACCAGAAGATTCAGTTACTTGTTCTCAAAAGAATGAAATATGAAACATCACTAGTTTTGATTGAGATTATACACATGTAGGTCGTAACATCATTCCAAAATAATGATTAAATTTATCCAGTAAAGAAAATGAAACTTAAATAATAAAATTCACAATGGTAGAAAAATCTAAAATCCATATAGAGAGGTTGATCATATCATTATACCTTACTATGGTAGAAAAAGAATTGACCCAATTTTAAACTCTACCATAATAGAAAAGAGTAAATTTTATTTTTCTCACTAACTAATCATAGTAGAAAAGAACAAAACGTCATTTAAAATGTCTACCATGATTATTTTGAAATCACTTATTTTAAAATAACGATTAAAATATTTCAAAAATAATACCATGGTATAAAATGATTTACCACCTTAAAATATTTCTAAAATAATATATTATTTGGAAAATAAAAAAATACTAAAAATAATATAGTAAGGTCTACAAAAATAATATATTTGGAAATTACATTATTCACCAACAGAATCATGTCATAAATTTAGAAACAAATTCCCTAATGTCATGACAATTAAATATAAAACGATATGAATGTGCTCAATAAGCACAATAGAGCTTTTCAAGCTCGTTCTTCGTACATTCCCCTTGTTTTACTACTGATCGTTCACCTAAAAATGTTAATGATGGGGTGAGATCGACATCTCAGTAACTACTGAAAGCATCTAACATACACTAACAAATCATATACAATTGCATTATAAACAATTATACTTCACATGCTATTCTTTGCTACCTCGCATATACAAATATTACATACAATCAAACATTTATAAAGAAATGATTTCCTCATGAATGAATGTGTTATGCAACCTCCCTTATATCACACCCTTATTCTGCTGACAGGAGCCATAGGCTAACACATAGTGCAAACAGAAATATATCCAAGTAATTAGATTGTTCCAAACTCACCAATACTTGAGATATACCCGCCCAAAGGTACAGAGATCAAGCATGGTGTAATACCCCAACAAAATAATATCCAATTTATAATAAAAATTATATTTACACTCTATTTTTAAAACAAAAACAAAGTAAAACATTAAAGGTTGAGGTCAATGACAATATAAATATAAAATAAAAGTGCTTACTCTTCAAGTGTCTTCCCTTGCTTATTATTAGATCCTTCACCTAAAAATTGTTAATGATGGGGTGAGATCGACATCTCAGTAACTACTAAACTCTCCTAACATACACAAGCAAATTACATGTAATTACAATACAAAAGTCATTCTCATATTCGTCCGTACAAATCAACTCTTTATCCATCTCAATTGACCTCTTAATTCGAAAATGATTCCTTCACATTATGATTCTTTAATCATGCATAAATGCAGTATGCCTCCCTTATATCACCTCCACCCTTATACCGCTGACAGGAGCCATAAACTAACATATAGTCCAAACAGAAATAAATCTAATTAACTAGATTATTCCAAGCTCACCAGTACATGAGATATACCCTGCCAAAGGTATAGAGCTCAAGTATGGACTATGGCTCCCCTCCTTAAAGAATAAATATAAGGAGGTGTCACATGTCCCATAACTTCCATGCAATCCCTGGCAAAGGAAGGCATAGAAGAAAAGGCCCTGACAAGTACCACTACCACCACTGTGCACCGAGTGGTGGCATACCACGTAGTAATAAAATTCACCATACAATTTTTACTTCTTCTCCTCCTCTAATCCCTATCCCATCACAGATGCTCATGCAATGACAGATATATACATCCACTAACAATTAAAATATACTTGAATTAAATTACCATAATATATACACTCTCTAACACAATATAATATCATCATATAAGCAAGCATGCTTGAAAAGAATCAAAGCACTTATCATTCACATATTACATATCAAAACCGTTAACAACAAGCATGCTTGAAAAGGAACAAACTAATCATAACAGCGCACATTTTTAAATTAAGAGGTAATCAGTCTCAGTCATATTATAATTATACATAACTTACAAGCATACGAAAGAATCATTCAGAGTTACCTGTTACTAACCTGGGGTGTGTGGTTGAGTGGCAAGGACTCATTCACCCTTAACCAATTGTCTGGGGTTCGATCCCTGGCGTTGGGTATGGAGAAGCATTAAATCTCTCAGGCCAGCTGTCCCACCCTTTGAGGTGCCTACAAATCAGCGGGAGATTAGTCTCTCACTTGTCGAGTGAGGGGATACCTTGATCATGGATAAAAAAAAAGAGTTACCTGTTACTTCTTGGCTCACAGGTAATAACAAAAAGTCACTCCAAAACTCTAAATGAGAGTCTACAACACCAATATAAATATCTATTAATATATGACTCAACACTACCTAAAAGGTATTCTAATATAGCTATATCATATACCCCATAAATACACATACATTTATTTTATTCTAGAACTGAATATTATTAAATATTCACTTTTTATTAAATATATTTTTTTAGGCAGTACATTGAGAGAGAGAGGGAGAGGAATGAATTGGAAAGAATTTTTTATATACACTATGTTTGGAAACTTAAAGAGAAAATCACGTAGGCAATAAGAGTGAAAGTGGGAAAGTAGTAAATTATATAACACATTTAATGATAATGATTTTAATATAATATAATATAATATATATTTCCAATAATCTTACCCTTGGAAAATAAAGAAACGCATGGATTAAAAAAAACAAAATGGGGTATTGAGATTTTAAAATAATTATGAATAGATGAGATTTGTTGAGTTAAAAAGTGGGTATAAATAAATAATATACACACGCTATTATTTTGCTATTGATAACAAGGGAAAAGGAAGTGAATTAATATTATAAGTAAAATAAGAATTTGATCTACACATGGCCATCACAGTGAAATCCGGACAGAAAACTCGTATATGCACGTAAAACAATGGCAATTGAAGGAATGAGAATGGTTTGAATAGAAATCATGGCTTGTTGTAAAAAAAATATATAAATGATTCAATACTTGCAGAGAAATCGAAAACGCATAATTGGACTCATGTGAGTGTTTAAATACTTGGAAATATCATTACTTGTTGGCTTGGGTTTTTTTTAAATCCTGTATATTCATATATACACACACGCACATCACATGAAATTGGAGATCTGACAAGTGACAACTCTTTATACTCATATTGTAAATAAGGACAAGGTAGGAAAATTGTAAATGGTCAATTTTAATAAAATAACGTGCAAAGTAAAAGAAAGCTAACAAAATATAGAAGAGGCAATATGACTGAGAGGTACCTATAGCGGCTAGTGTTGTTGACATATGTGCTTGTTTGTGATAGGGAGCATCAGAGATAGTGTACATGTGTGTGGGGAGAGAGGGAAAACAAAATGACCTTGTGTAAGGTAAATGTTGATGTGGTGAAAACTAGGGTGAGAAGGAGAAGCAAGTAGAAGTTATATATCTAAAAGGGTTTAGGGTTTTCAATTGGGCTTTGTGTATTGGGTCTCCTTTAATAATTTTATTTTAAACCTAGACATCTTGGTTCATATATTTAATTCTATTTCATTTAAAATTTATTCTCATAATGTAAAAGTAATCTACATATAATATTTTTAAGCATTAAAACAACTTTTTATTATTGCTTTATAGCATATTCTTAAATAATAATTTAAAATCTCTCAAAGACAATTTATTTTTAAGTGCTGAAAAATATGGGATGTTACACATGGACAATGGCTCCCCTCCTTAAAAGACCGAATTTAATAAGGAGGTGTCACATGTCCCACTACTCCAATGCAATCCCGGGCAAGGAAAACATGGAAGAAGGGGCCCTGACAAGTGTCATCCACTGTGCACCGAGTGATGACATACCACGTGGTAATATAATTCACCATACATATTTTTCTTCTACAACCTATCCCATCACTATCATCATGAATGCAATGCTATGACAATTATGTCAATGTCAAAAACCAGTATCAAGTTCATGATACTACAACATTCTCAAAATGTATTATCATTCTTCCAGCATCAACATGCTTGAAAAGGAACAACTAGGATACATTTCACAAAATATATAGCCAACATAAGCATGCTTGAAAATGAACAAACTAGAATATATTTCACATCATATATAAAGAAGACAAGCATGCTTAAAAAGATTAAACTAATATTCAAATTTCATACAATTGGTTTAATACATGCTTCAATATATATCATTAAATCAATCTTATTTATCACAGTCAAGTAATAATTATTTATAATCTAATTATACACAATTTACAAGTATACGCAAGAATTTCCCAGAGTTACCTCTACTCCCAGCTTACAAATAGATGTACAAGTGGTACTCAAAGCCTCTCAAGTTGGAGTCTTATATCTTTGTCTAGAAACCACGATGCTATATCCTCATTCACTCATGCTTTTATTACTTATTTTTATTTTGAAGGTGAGACACTGTTTTGTATTTTGTGTAAGAAGATGAGTATAGGGCAGGGATAAGAAAACTGGAGTGGATATATATATATATATATATATATATATATATATATATATATATATATATATATATATATATATATATATATAAACAAAAATGGCAGTGGCCAAGGATGAGGGAGTAGGTGATTTCCAAATATACAAGCATACCCAATTTTGCTTGAGGAATGAAAAACAATTGGAGATACATATATAGATATAAAAAAACTAATATATATACATATATATAGACATATTATATAAGTAAACAAAATGGAAAACACTAGTTATTCAACAAAACTAAAACAAGGCCTATTTGTCATCAACCAAAAATATATATGGATTATTAAGGAAAAGAAAATTGCACTAAAAATATAAGTGGATTGTTATCAAAAAGAAAATTTACCAGTGAGTGAAAGATTTTATATGTGTAGAGTGAAATGACTGAGAGGAATAAACTTGCATAAACTGTGTATATAATTTTTTTTTAAAATCGTAAAATTAAACATAGGCATAAGGATAGGTATAAGGAGAAGAGTAAGGGTGAAAACATTAACAACCTATCAATATTAAGTAAAAATAATGTTTGACATATGAAAATACAAAGGAAGATTTGGCATTCATCAGAAGAAGGATAAGGATAAAGAACGTGAAAGAAGAAATACAAAAGAGAATGAAGCTGAAGAAATAAGAGAGACATATCTTTTTCTAGTTTTACGGCAGTGAGAGGTGTATATGGGGAGGAAAAAGAGAAACTATCATTTAAGATTTTACATGTATTTTTTGGGCTTTTCATAATCGGGCTTCTATATGATTTAGATTTTTATTTATCTAATTATTCTATAAACATTTATTTGAACTTCATTATAAAATTAAAACATACATATGCCATAACCTTTCAACCATTTTCTTTTATTTGCCGTTACCTTTGATATTATATTTTTGATATAAATGATATTAACTTTTCTCTTGAATAATTTATACATATACACTCGTATATTTATAAACAATTATCCAATAAAGATACCATGAACATACACACAAATTATCCAATATTAATATCAATCCATTAAATAAAATATTTATTACCATAATTTCTCTTTACTATATTTTTGTTGTTCACTAAAAAAAATTAGGATGTTACATAGATGTGTATTGTATGAATTATATATGGGCTCATACATATATCATATAGACTAAATGATACTTAATGAATATTAGATGCATCTATGAAATGGTCACATTAGTGGTGTCCATGTCACATGATCAACTTGCAACCTGAAGTTTGCAAATTGTTTAGTTAAGTACATTAGTCATATGATTTTCATTGTAATCATTAGTGATTGTTGATTATGTTTTTAATGTTTATATGTCATGTGAGAGCATATCCATGTCTAGCAAAGCCTCCTTGAATAGCTAGATCAATATTCGTGAGAACAAAATTTTCAGTTTTAGAGTTGGGTAAAATGTACTACAACTATAATTGCATCATGCCAATAAAAGAGAATGAATTCTCCCATTGGCTCTTGGTCAGTAGCCAAATATTTTCCATCTGATGTTTTGAAATATTTATTCATATTGTTCCACCACAATAATGTACACAGATGGATATTAAACGAAATTTGGGAATAAATATTGGTGTTCCCAATATGAGGGGGAGGAATGAATAACTGGAAGAGATGTATGTTGTATGCAACAAATATGGATCCTCAAATATTAATAATGTGAACTGGAAGTTCATCAAATGTTGCAAAAATAATTGCCAGACACTATCACTGACCAAATAAGGATTTTTATATCTCATGATCCAGTTGAAGAATGCTCCAATAATTATATATGAGAATGAAACATGTTTGAAGCATGAGAAATGATTGGTTCCAAAAGAAAATGAAAATGGAGCAAATAATTATGATGATCCTTTTGAGGAGGTTTTACTTGAGTCATAACTATTTGTAATACCCCAGAAGTGGCTCAGGTACTAGAAAGAAATAAAAAGAGATATCAATATTTAACCATCCTCCAATTGTGATAGCCAAGTCAATCCCTTCTACCTTTGGAACAACCTCTGCTCCTCCTCCTCGTACTGAGCCAACATCTGCTACTCCTCCCTCTGAGCCAACCTCTGCTCCACCTCCTTCAGCAGTTAAGTATAGTGAGTCAAGGAAGAAGGCAGTTGCCAGAAAGGGTGCTAACAAGAGTACTGCTTCTACTGCATCTGCTGAGAGTGAGCAAGAGATTCCATCAGTCCAAGCTGAGCAAGAGATTCCTTCAGTACAAGCCATCCCAATTCTAAAGGAAGTTAAGCTAGAGATAGAAGATATGACTCCTGAAGAATTTGAGAGGTATGGGTACACGGATAAGATCTCTTTTGGTCAGATGGCTTGCCTGGACGCTGAGAGAGCAGCAGCTAAGCCTACCCAAACGATAGGCAAGGGGAAAGGAAAGGGCAAAGACAAAGGGAAAAGGAAAGCCCAGGAAGTTGAGGAGGACCCCAACTTCCCAGTATGGAATGTAAAGATCAGGGTTGTCCACTATCCAAATGGCGAGGTTACTTCTTTCTCAGATGCAACAGGGTTCCCAGGCTATGAGGAAGTTGAAAACTTGAAGAGAGCCTTCGAGGAGTCTGTTGAGTCTGAGAGACTCAGAAGGGAAAGGGAAGAGCAAGAGCTTCAGAGAATTATTGCTCAGATTGACCAGAATGTGAAGGATGCCCATCTAGCCCAGCTCCAAAGAGAGAATGAGGAGAGACAGAAGGAGAGGGAGAGGAAGAAGAAACATCAACTTTAAACCTCCCACTTCACCCTTTTACCTTAGAAAATTTTTCTCTTTTTCATGCATAGTTCATTTTGCATAGTATAGATTACTTGTGAATTTTATCTGCTTTTGTAACTCTAACTTGTAATCTTTTGATTATCAATAATAATTGTCTAAGTTATTTGTGCTTGCTCTAATTGTTACTCTTTTATTCTTTCATATAAATTTAATTTGTAAATTTAGTTTGTCATCATCAAAAAGGGGGAGAATGTTAGAATCTTAAGTTTTGATGAAGACTAAAATATGAAAGAACTTAGCCACTTAGACAAAATCAGGTTAATATAGAACCCCAAGTAAGAGTACAACCGGATGTGGATTTACTTCCGGATAAAACTAGGACTAGCGCTCACGGATGAACGTCTCATCCCCCAGCGACAGCAAGTACTTCACCAAGTAATAACATAGTCTAGAAAGCATTAGATATACAAAACCCTTAAGACTAAGTTAAGATACAACCGGATGTGGATTTGCTTCCGATTGTATTAAGACTAGCGCTGGCTGTTGGATTGAATAACACTGAGCGAGAGTGAGTAAAATAAGAACATATCCCTTCGTCCAGTGGAAGTGCTTCCGGATGTGGAATTGCTTCCGGATGTAAGAAAGCTTCCTTAGACTAGATGAACTCCCACTGCATGTGACTATGTGTTTATATTGCTAGACTAACGTTCAAAGTACAACACACTTAGTAAGGTTGCTTCCGGATGTGAACTTGCTTCCGCAAGCAATCAGAATATCAGAACGTTCAGAGCAGTGCAGTGTCAGAATGCTTTTGGCAGAGCAGAGTTGTCAGAACTACTTTTCAGAGATAAAGCAAGTCAACCCTACTAAGCATTAATGAAGCATTAAATGGGCAAACGGTAACTTGTGAAAAACGGCCATCTTCAAACGGCTAACCCACCTACCGAGAGTGAGAATACTTGAAGACTATATAAAGAAGCTCACCTTCATTTATGAAGACATCTATTATCTTTGACATCTTGAAGAAAGCTAGAGAGAGAAAACGAAAAATCCTTCAAGCATTCAAAGCTGCCCTGAAAAGAGAAAGAGCATTTAACTCATTGAGTGATCTTTTCATCTACTTATCTTGTACTCTTTGTGGTTAAGTCTCTTCTTGTATTAAGAGCATTCATTGTACTTAAGTGTGTAACATTATCTGTTCTTGAAGAGAACTTAATTAGAAAATCCTTTATTTGTAAAGGTTGAACCCTTGCTGGGTGTAAGGGGGAGCTAGTTAGAATGGTTGCAAGTGAGCCTTGAGTAAAACTTGTGGTTGTAAGGTTGCAAGTGATCCCGTCTAAAACTTGCGGTTGTAAAGGTTCCAGGTGAACCCGTTGTAAAACCTGGGGATAGTGGAACTCAACCTGGGTGGTTGAGAACTGGACGTAGGTCAGGAAGATCGAACCAGTATAAATCCTTGTGTTGCTTTTATTTGAGTTTTTATTTTATAGCACAATTCAACCCTCCTCTCTTGTGCATCCATTACTTTCAGTAACTAGGACTATGTAATCTATATTTAAAAATTAATACTCCCTCCGGTCCCTAATGTAAGAGCCCAAAATTTGAATGGTTTTGGTCCCTAATGTAAGAGCTCACCCCATATTCTCTCCTCATTTAATGCATTTTTTCCTACTTTACCCCTAACTCTCTTTGATATTTATTAATGGTTATGTATTTCTCTCTCTTAAAAGTACCATAATAAATATGAGCAATTTTGGAAAAGAAGCATTAACTCTAGACACCCAACTAACATTCACATGTTTCCTTAAGAAACGTTTTTTTGACGGCTAGCTCTTACATTAGGGACCGGAGGCAGTATCATTTTGCCTTATTTCAAAAAAAAAAAAAAAAAGTAAAAACAGAAACAACTTAATCAAAACTAGAGACAATTCTGTATTCAGCGCCGAAGTAATGGACCCATTGGATAACGTTAGGCTGGGGCCTTGAAAATGGTACTTTTAGAACAGAATCGCATGGCAATGTAATATTCATCGTCACCATTCCTCGGTGTTCGTGTCTCAACCACAAATTCCTTTCCTTAATCAACGTTTACCTACTCACTTCATTCTATTCCATTCCATTGTGCTCTTCTTCTCTCAAACGCCTTACAAAGCAAGCAACCCAACCTCCATAATAATGGGAACTGTTATCGATTCCCATTTTCTCGCACTCACTGCCATAGTCACTGTAATTCTTCACCCTTCTTCTCCATTTCGCTTTTTTCACGTTAAAAATTAAACCTTTTGGTTTAATTTTGTGTCTTTTTTGTGGGTTCGTTTTGCTTTCCAGATTGGATATCAGTTTTTGTTTTTCGTCATCACTGCACTCCTCAAATTCGACAAAGTCACTGATTTCGCTGGTAAAGTTCTTAAGGCTTTTTCTTTGTTTTGTTTGGTTTCCGAGAAATTTAGGCAAAAAGATAAGTAGTAATTCGTAAAGGGTTGTAGACTTATATTTATGCTTATTATAAGTCACCAACTACCTACAACATTAACAGTGGCATGAAATGTTTTTTTCCCACTTTATCCCTGTCAGTAAGGGAGAATTAAAATTGAAAATATGAAACATATCATTTATTGAGGGGTGAATTTGGAAAAAAGTGGCAAATTTGTAAGACTCAACTATCATTCATCATTCATCTGTTTTAGTTTGGGTTGGTGACTTATAATAAGGACAAGAGGGAGTAGTTTCTTTTGTTGGGAATTGGGGATGAGGTTTGTTTGAAAATTAGCATATTGTATGATAATGTTGAATTAGAGAATGAATTTTGTTACTTTTTGTACATTACATAAACGTTGAGATAACGCTTTTTCTTCTTTCCCTTGAAAGGAAGCACGAATTTCGTTATACTTGCTGTATTGACCATTGTGCTGAAAGGAACATGGCACTTTCGACAGGTTTAGTTATCTTTTGATGTTTTCCTGGTGATTTATTGTGTTAAGCTTTACATGATATTGATAAAGCACTTCTTTTTCAGGTAATCCTGACCTTTCTTGTTGTATTATGGGGTCTTCGCTTGGGCATTTTCCTCTTGTTTAGGTATGTTGGTTACTGTCAGCAGAAAGTTGAATGATGTCTGCTTAGTTATCTTATTCTTGAAGTGAGTGAATTAAGAAGAATTAATTGGTAGTTATTGAGTGTATAAGATAATTTTATTTTTCTGATTTTAAAGTTCATATCAATTATGTCGATTAAGACATCAATCAATCCCAATAAACATAACGTACCTTGTCAGACAGGTAAAAACTGTTTTGTATCCTCAACTTTAGTGGCATTTCTTCTTACTGATGTGGCAATTTGTGACAGCATAATGCAATTGTTGTAAGTTATTGTAGGATATTTAAGTATTGAGTTTTGTTTAACATGTGAGTTCTATCCCATTTTTTAATGGGCTAATTTTGTATCAGCCTTTGACATTTGCAAATGGCAATCACCTCAAACACTAAACTGTTATACATTGGAGGGTTTCTTTCTGTCTCTTATCATAATTGTTTTCCAAATACTCTTGCTAGGATTTTGCAATGGGGAGAGGATCGCCGTTTTGATGAAATGCGTAGTAATTTGGGAAAATTGGCTGTATTTTGGACATTTCAGGTTTCTTTCCCCCTTATTTCTGTTTGAAATAGAATAATGACCTGTTGGTTTGTAGTCTGACGTATTGTGGGGTTCTGTTTTAACTATTGCAGGCTGTCTGGGTGTGGACTGTGAGCTTACCTGTTACTGTGGTCAATGCAAGTGACAGAAATCCTTTTCTGCGGACTGAGGATGTAATTGGGTGGCTTATGTGGTGTGTGGGTTTTATAGTTGAAGGTACAGCAGATCACCAGAAATTGAAATTTAAAAGATCTGCAGAAAATAGAGGGAAATGGTGTGATGCCGGAATCTGGAAATGTTCCCGTCATCCTAACTATTTTGGTGAGGTTAGTGCTGTGTATTATTTCAAATGCCACTGTTTCTGAATTGATGTTGCAGCTTCTGGGTGCTCCTTTTGGCTATTATGTTCTGTTTACTACATGTTTGAGCTGATTATGTTCTTACTGTGAAAAATATTGCTTTACAAGAAACTATTTATATCGTGGTTCTTCTTTTATCCATTGTTGATAGAGTATAGCGGCATCATGCAATCCATGTAGTCGATCACACCGAGTGGGATAAGACTTAGTTACTGTGGTATTAGAAATTCTTTTGAAAATTAACTGAATTTCTTGAGTGCTTGGATAGATTCTGCTTTGGTGGGGAATTTTTGTGGCTTCTGCGCCAGTTCTGAAGGGTGCTGAATGGTTGGTAATCTTTGGGCCAATCTTTCTCACATTATTGCTTCTTTTTGTGAGTGGCATTCCGTTACTCGAGGTTTGTCCCTTACCCCTGACATATTCAAAATGTTGCTGAAATCATTCAACATAGCTGATGGGTGATTGAATAAATATAAACAGGAGTCAGCAGATAAGAAGTATGGAAATGTTGAAGCATATCGGATATACAAACGAAGGACCAGGTATTTAAAACCTTGTAATTATTTTACATTTCTTTGTATCTTTTAGGAGAAACAACTAAGCCAGATCCTTGTATTTCAGCCCTTTGATTCCTCTGCCCCCCTCTGTCTATGGAAGCTTGCCCTCCTGGTTCAAAAAAATTTTTCTCTTTGAATTCCCACTCTACAGTCGGAATCTTCCTCAAGAAGGACTAAACTGGTGAGTCACATTTTGCTTTTACTTACAAAACATGTGTTAATTATTAATTAGTCTTGAGTTGAGATTTGTATAGTTGTCCTTTAATGTTGATGCTCATTAATATAAAACAATGTCTGTGATAACTGGACATGTTTCATAATAAGAAGCCATATTGGAATTAATGTATGACTGCTCGGTGGATTCAAAATATCTTGAAGCCTATGACATGTAGTAGTCTCTACACTATGAATAATTGTTACTCCCTCCGGTCTTAAATATAAACCACTTTACCTAATTTGATTAAATTAAGGATGTTAGTTAAGTTAGTTAATATCACATGATATTACCAATGCACCCTCACCATCTACCTTAATCATCACTCTCCTTCACTTGCTTGTTTATTGTTAAAGAGCATTGATAGGAATAATTTGGGCGAATGTTTATGACCAAATTTAATATTGAAAGTGGCCTTATATTTAGGAATACTTGGAATAATAAAGATGCCTGAAATTTTTTTTGTTGTATTGTGTTATTTTATGGCGCTATATGTTTTATTAATTTAACATGAGTTGAGTGTGCAAGGTGTAGAACAAGTAAAGCGCAAGGTGGTGAAGATTCTTTGAAGATGGGCTAGCACTAGTGTTGACGTCGTAGGTGTCATGATTCTTAATTAAGGTGTCTTTTAATGGCAACTTGTAAAGTATGTGCAACTCTTTATTCACTTCATTAGATTATTGGATCACTGAAGATGAATAGTACCCATTTCCTCATGCAACAAAATTTATTGTTTATTAGTTTTTGTGTGGCCCTTTGCCCGTAAAAGTTAATAGTAAAAAAGAAATCTCATACAATAGCTCTAGTGGCTTTAAACTAAAACCATTATGTGTCGTAATCTGAAAACATTCGTTAAAATCCAATAGTTAATGTTAAAAATATTTGTAGAAGATTTTTGAATCAAATATATATTAGAAAGGATAGTTTTTATTAAATTCCCATTATTCCCACACTTACAAATTACAATTATCTTTTAGCAACTTCACTCACAATGCAACTCTTCGTTAACCGAACCCCATCCTAACCTCATCATTAAATTTGCATTTCAATTCTTTGCAATTGGCAGCTCAAACCCTATTACTTCCTTCTCCATTATAATTATTGGTCACAAATTTTAATTTTCCATGTCCATTATGCAATAGTCGTTAAAAGTCCAATATTTTCCACGTCGCCCGTTTTAATATCCCCTCGGAAATGGACATGAAATAGTGAAATGCTTAAATTAATGGACTTAGAAATCGCATTCTATAGTATTGGAAGATCTTAAGCATTCCAAAGTCTCCAAACCGTTCTCAAACTTCTATTCCTGCATTCCTACATTCTCCAGCTAGTCACCCCAAATTCTACAACCTTCCATGCATTCTTTTGATACATTTCTGCTACACTATACTTCTCGTTCATATTCATATTTAAGCCCCCCATTTTATCATATCTCCCTCATTCTGAAACTATAAATCCTTGCAATTTGTGGAAAATCCCACGCCTCCTCCCAATTCACCATCTCTTTAACTTAGTAAATCATCATTGTCTTATCTAACTGTCATTCACAGTAGTCAGTTACTCTCCTCTCACTATCCATCCGGCAATCCTTCCAGAAATTTTATCCTACTCCCATTACCTTCCTCCGGTATCACATTACGTGTTATTTGGGACCATAAAGGCATAAACTGGTAAATGTTGCTTTTATTAATATAAAAAATTATACTAGTATATTCCACAAATAATTATCTTAAAATGCTATCTACTCGATGAATTCAATTAGTTTTCAATCTTTGCAATGATAATAAAATAATCTTAAAAGAACAAGGAGATTTACAGAACTTGTAGGTATGCATCACATATTTTTTTTGATTAAAAATTTATTGGATGACTCGACAACTGAATGACAATTGTAATATATCTATCTACAAGCATTTCCATTTGCAATCAATAGTTAAAGCATTGAAGAGACCTCCTAAAAGGTGAGGTAAGCCTGATGCCAAATAGATACAAGGAACAAAAATCATAGTCCTCCTGTGTTGTTTATGTTTTCCAAAGATATGACTGCGCCAGATTTAGATATAGTGTCGTTGGGAGCCCCAGAATGTGACATGAAAATATAAAACACCCACAAATGAAGGCAAATCACGTAAATCGAACCCCACAATTTTGCCGTTGGATTCCTTCTCAAGAACAAGGCGCCAACCACAAATATGTGATCTAATTGTCTAAGCAGTGATCCCAACTGTTTCTTGCCTGAACGATATCTCTCTTGCAACTTTGAATTAGAGAGTTCCCATATACCTGACTCCAAATCCATTGATGAGGAGGCATTAGCTGCTCCTGACGCCGTCATGTTTTCATCCAGCAACCTTGACACTGTCTGCAAGGTTTATTCAGAAAATTCAGATTTTGAGTACTATCCAGATTTCTGAGAATTTGCATCATGCTTAGTTAGTTTCCGCAATACCTCAATTCTAAATGCTAGACTAGCCTTCTCGGAGGAAAGGGCTTCAACCTGTCCACATGCAGATCAATCTATTAGTCTTGTTTAATAAATTTTTTAAAAGCATAGCAGATTAGAGTAAAGTTATAAAGTTCTTAAAACCGTTCCTGAAATATATTACAAGTGATCAATGATAAAGCAAAACTTAAAATTATAATTCTTTCATACGCTTTTCACTGCTAATCTTTCAAGATCATCATAATTATTTTAAACCTTTTTCATTAAGAAAGAAAATATATGTATGTCTGTAATCCATGCAAAACAATAAATCTGCCTAAACAATCTATTAAAATACGAAGCAAAGAAAAGAACAATGTGTAGGATGGGTGAAAGACACACCTTGGCTTGCTTTTGAATTAAATGGTCTGTCATCTGACTAAGTCTACGCTTCAGCTCGACTTCAACTTCTGTTGGCTCTTCAATGTCCTTCCTTGTCAATTCGATATCAGCTTCAAGTTTCCTCACCTACACAGTGAACAAGTTAAATAATTTTGCATCAAAAAGAAATCACATCAGGCAGACAAGACTCAATGCTAAAATAATTACTATTACTAGTATATGAATATATATTTGTAAAACGTGTAAATGGCAGTGGGAAAGATGTAAAGCATAATAATGAAGAAACACGAATATTTAAGCACGAATCCTGTGAGAACTTCCTTATCCTTCTCCAGTCTCATTAGATAATCCAAATAATAAAGCTATATATTTTATTTTGAAACAAGAAGGCAATCGAGTTTCCTTCTTACAGATATAAAAATATGGACAAATTATCAAACAACTAAAAATAATAAAATATATAACCACTAATGCATATATGTCAGCACAAATGTTTACCTTATCTTGCAATTGTGCAACTTTATCATCAATGAAAGCAACTTCTGCCTCCAGAATTTCTTTCTCAAATTCAACTCCTTTCAATGCTGACTACAACAGCAAAATGATAAAAACACGGTTAATATAAAAGCTTCATAAAGGAATATAGGATCCAACAAAACGATGACAAATAAACATCCCATTAGCCACCTCCACCCTCCCCCCAAAAAAATCAATTCTTAAACCAGCTTTAAAAACAAAAATAAACACAGAGAGAGAGAGAGAGAGTATAACTTGCCTTAGTTTTTGCCGATCCAGTCTGCAGAGGATTCTTCATGCTCCTCCTGAGCTCTACCAAAGGTTGGGAAAGATCAAACCATCACTATACCATTTCATCTCAAATAATAACGAAAATGAAACTCGAATGCATCAAACATAAATCATCTAAGCCCAGAGGCATGAAATCTGGACCAACCATGGGATAGCAACTACCTAGTGGTGCTTATCAACAACATCTCAACAAGCCTTAACCAACTAAATGGGATATGCTACCTCTATCATATGATACCATTGAGCTAGATCAATAACTAAATCTCTCGATAAATTGTTGGCCAAGATACTCACTCAAAAATCTTATTTAGTATAGCTAATTAATAGAAGCCAAAAAAAAAAACTGGAGTCTCAAACACTCAATCCATGACACTTCTTCTGGTTAAAAAAAAACCATGACACTTCTATATTATGTCAAAGTAAACCTGTGCATTTAAATTTAAAAATCTATTCTATTCTTTTTATCAAATGTATTTTTATTCACGTTCACATTCCTATAAATATGATCATACTGGTAAAAGAACATTAAATCCTTAATTGGCTAATATTAATATTCCATGTTTGCACGATAACATAATTGTACAAGTTTTGAAGGCACTAATATAGTATGGAGCTAAATTGGGGTAGTAATGGAGCTAAATTGGGGTGATGATGGTAACCAAATGGTACATGACAAACCTTATGGGAACAGTATATTGTAGCACCATCGGGAAAGGTTTTAAAAACCAAGTTATCTAATAGGAAATAACAAACTGACAATATGTCAATAACTGAAATACCAGAGATAGTACCTTCATGAATTAACTCTTTTGACACAATCTGCTGTCGGAGTTCTGCGACTCGTTTAGCCTTATACAAGAGCAAGTAAAGAGTTAATACATCATTGCTTTAACCTTCTTGAGGAGTTTAAAAATAACTCAAGGATCAAGTACGAACTACAGTAAAAACTAAAAAGAGCACATTTGGCTGCTTCATTATTATTTTGAGTGTGTCATGAGTTGGAAAACACCTTTATGGAATATTTTATCCTTGTATGGAAGTTTTAAAATGATTCAAGGATTCAATAAGAATAAGAATTATAGCAAACCGGAGAGTATTTGACAAATTCGATGATATTGTGTGTTACAAATCAGAAAACGCCTATATAGATCATAAATCATAAAACATATTAGATCTTATGGTTAAACAACAGAGAAAAATAACCTGAACTATAAAATACGGCATATATTTATATTTTCTTAATATGCCTAACATTGTGAGGATATGAACCCAAGATAACTTTCTCATGAGTCATAAATTAGTTCATAAATCATACAATTTGAATTTGTAAGCAGTTAGTTCTTCAAATCAGATAAAATAATATCATTTTTTCCTTTACTAAAGGCACAAGTACTTAAAAGAAATACAACATGTCCAAGACAATGTATTACTTTCACATAATTTTGAATCACAACTTATATTATTCTACTATACTGGATTGAATTGCACAATTCATGTCCAATTCAGCATTAATTAATACCTTTAATTTTGAGACTTGCTATTGTTATATATCATAGAATTCAATAGAACTCAAATGCTGAGTGCGACAATAGAGCACAACTTCCAATTTAGCCATGGATTCACAACATTGGCTAAGCGATCCATTACACAAAGATTTGAAGTGGAGAATTTTCATTACTCTACCATATTCTGGCTCTTTTAAAATGTTAGACAAATAAAATATGTAACTGCATAAAAGTTTACAAGTTTTTAAGTTGCATTTCCTGCCTGCACATGTTTCAGTTAACTTGAGTTTTCAAAAAATAAAAGATGCAGGAGAGGGAGAACGAGTCATATCCAGGCAAGAAAATATGTAAAACTCTACAGCCAAGAGGTCAATGTAGAACAAACTATATTCTGATACTTTCGTTGATCCCATAATTAGATCTGTAAGACAAATTCTAACTGAAATATCTCATCAACATACAGATGTTGACAGAATGGCGACACTAGAAGACAGCATTCAACTTATTCAACTTAGTCTAAGAAATACAGTCAGTGAATTAGTGCCCCAAAGAGCAAAAGTAGTTCTAAGTTTCTCCAAAAGTTTTCCAACTCAAAAAATAAATCCGAGATGGAATGAGTGAGAATTTCAACATACCTCTACTTCGAGGTTATACTGAGCGGCTGCAAGGAATCTTGCAAGATCAGCATTTGCGGTCTGCAAATATCCCAGACATTTATGAACAAAATTAATCAAGTCATTCCTGAAAACCAACCTCCAACTTGCACACCATAACTTATTTTACCGGAGCATTATCTACTGAAACATATAATCAGAACATAACACAACATTAATATGTGGCACACAATGGCTTAATTGAGAGGATATACCTCCAGTTTAGCTAAACGTGCAAGGACTTCCATTCTAGTAGTATTATGTTTTTGCTTTTCTAACTCAACAGCTTCCATTGTTTCCATCATAGTGGTTTGCAGCTGGGAAGCCTGAAGGGAGCATTTAAAATAGAGTAAATATTAAAAGAAGAAGAAGAAGAAGCACTAAACAGAGCAGTCATAGAGTAAAATTATAAAGGATTACAGTTTACACGACTAAATATTACATGTAAAAGAAAACAATAAAAAGTTTGCAGCACTGTAATAACATTACCTCTTCTGCTTGTTGTTTAGCTCTTTCCTCAAGTATTTTCTCCAAGCTTTGCTTCTCACCCTCCAATTTGGCTACCAAATCTTCCCGCTCTTTGATAGCCTCTATTGCTTTAGCTGCTGCTTTCTCAGCCAGGAGTCTCTCTCGACGCTTTTTCCTTTCCTCCCTCTCGCGTTCACTCTCAGAACCAGACGAACTTGAGTCCGAATCCGAATCAGAAACATCGCTTAATACAGAAGAAACTGACTTCAAATCAGATATTGCATTTCCAGAGACTGCATCAAGTCCGACCTTCCCCTTAATTGTACTTCTTGATTGATCATGAGCAACCTCCAGACCCGTTTTCACATCAAGCGTTTTATTGGGCGATTGCAAAGATTCGAGTCGAGAGAGTTGACGATCATCAACAGAGGAACCATTTCCTTCATTTCCCTTACGATCCTTTTCAACTACCTGCCCTGCAACACTCTCTTCACTACCCAATCCTTCCTTCCTTGCATGCATCCGATCAGTTTCTGATTCTACATTCGAGTGCCTTCCAGCAGAACCCGAGGAGGTAGACTCCTCTCCATCACTAGCCTTACCCTTCCCACTCAACTTAACTTCTTTGACACTATCTATCTTCGGTGAAGACTTTGAAGCACTTTCACCACTCTTCTGGCTCCGCTTTACCTCCGAAACCAATACCTTAGGAGACAAATTCCTGTGCCTCCTATTACTTTTGTTCAAACCACGGATCGCATTCACACCATTACTATTATTACCACCAGAAGCCGCGGAATGATTTTTAGGCATACTAAGGAGTTGAGTCCAATCACCATCTGTAAGAGCAGGGCCAGATTTGGGAGAAATTTTTGGTGCACTCACCGATTCTTTACGTCCATCATTATTGTTATTATTAATCTGCCTAAAATTGTGATCACTATGCAGTTTCAAATTATAGTTACTATCCTCAGGTGGTTTTTTCTTCAATTGATCTTTCAAAGATACAGAACTTCCTATCTTAGCATGAGAATCTACACTAGGCTCCTCAGATCGAATCCTCTCATTCTTGCCAAGCGATTCAGCCGCTTGATTATCAATCTGAACCGTTCATTACACAATCATCAACAACAACAACAACAATAACAAAGCCTTATTACACAATCATCAATGAAAGAAAAAAATTCAACACTCTAAAACTCACGATCCTAATTAGTAACTAGAAATTAAAAAACAGCATATACAAAAAAAGTAACAAATTAGAAAAGAAGAAGATTAAATTAAAATGACCTGTTGAAGAATACTCTCTGCGGCTTTGAGTTTGGAGGAGATCCAATTGGCCATTGTGTTATGAATTCAGCTAAATTGAGAAAGAAGAAAGTGAAGAAGCGAATCGAAGATTATACATTACACATTGAGATTCGAGAGAGAGAAACGGTGTCGTTTATGAAGCGAAATTGAAGATGGAAATGAAGAGGGAAGAGGAATTAGCAGAGAGGAGAGAAAAGGAATGAAAGAAGAGGGACTGTGATTGATGGAGTGAGAAGAGGTTCGTGGAACATGTGTTGAGGGAATAACATTAACATATTAAGAAAGCTTCCATGGAAATTGTGTGTAACAGAGAAGAGAACCAACCAAGACTTCACATTCTACCATGCTTCACTGACAACGATGGGCCATCTTACACCACATTTTGGGCCTGCTAAATAAACGTGTTGCCCCAATTTATATACTGGACATTTTTAAATTTAACATCACTTGTTTATAACCACTCTTATAATATACTCATACTCACTTCATTTCTAAATATAAGATTACTTTCACATTTCGATTTGTTCTTAAATATAAGATTATCTTCTAATTTTTCTCAAATTTTTTCCTGAATTAACCGTAGTAATGCTTATATATGATAACAAGTAAGAGAGGAGAGTAAGGATAAAAGTTTATGGTTAGGATAAATTGGTAATATCATTTGTAAATAACTAACTTAACTTATATCTTTAATCTAATCAAATTAGGGAAAGTGATCTTATATTTAGAAAAGGAAGGAGAAATTATATATAGGTTAAAATCAAGTGGGCAATTTGCCTTCCATAATTTTGAAAAAAATGAAAATAAAACTTATTTATAACTAGAGATAGTACCATGCAATGTCTAAAATAAGATTACATATAATAAACAATACATATAATAGTAAAAGTGATTAATAACTTTTAATTGTCTTAGAGTTATGAAATATGAACATTGGTAAGATGTCCTGTTGTCGGTTGAACGTTGGACCGAGGTTGGACTATGGTTGGTGATTCTACTTGCCCTTTATTTGATTTATAGATTGATATAAAAACAAATAATATTAAATATATAAATATATGTATATATTTGTGTTATAAATTATAATTTAGTGGTCTCATTTTGTTTTTTAAATCTCCCCAAATTATTCAGTTAAATTTACCAGGAGTTGTTGTATAAGCATCACCTTTAAGCAACATTTTATATTATAATATTCATATGTATTCAAACATTTAAAAAAAGAAACCTTGTAAGGATGAAAAAATGTGTTCAAATGTTATGAAGCACTTTCATTGAAAGAGGGGAAGCTCTGGATATGTGTCCAGCACTCCTCAAAGAAGTGAATACATTTTCAGGGCACCCTCACATAATACATTATGTGGTTTATACATTGGGGCTGCAACCATACTCACAGAATACACCATGCACTCATCATACATCGACATGTTCAAGAGGTTTGTTGTTTGGTTTTGTTTTGTTTTTTGTTTTTCAACACAGTTGTAAAAGCAATACAACTTGGTCAATTGGTTTCTAAGACCAGTTTTGGAAAAAACAAAGAAAATATATTTGGATAATTGAATTCAAAAATAAAATTTATAGTATTTACAAAGTATTCTAGCATGTTTCACATATTTTAACAAATCTAAAATATCATCAACTCTTTGTTAAAATTTAATAATTTATAATTTAATGAAAAATCAAATAAATTGGTGAATGAAAAAATATTTTATTAAAAAAAATAAACCTTCAAATCAAAATTTGTAACTACAACTGGCAATATTTTTTTGGCAAAAAAGCTATCAATAAGATTTAATATAAAAAGAAGTTTTAATATTAACAAGTTCGTATTAGGGTTCAAATTGTGATATCTCTTCTTAATTCATTTTCGCTTGAATTCTTTGTCTTGAAAATTCATAAATAGTTTTATAAAAAATTCATTTTACCTAACTTATAAGAACACTCAATTAATTGAAATTCGTAGATCTTAATTCTTCGTGAATCAACCTAGGTTAAGCTACTATACTAGAGTTTAATTCTAGTAAATTTTTGAGAGCCTCACAACAAGGCTTTATCAACGGATCATGAGGGTGTGGTGTTGAAGTATCATTCTCGTTCAGGTGATGGGATAGATGAAGTCACATCTTACACTAAAACAAACAAATTATAATCATAATTCTCACAATCACAAAAAGCTAGCACATCAAATACAAACACTCAAAGCTCAAGAACGCATCACAGAAAGGAAATGAGAAAATGGGTTTAAAATTAGGTAGGAGACGAACCTGATTAGTATAAAAGCATTGAAATCTCTTAAGAGATTACTACTTAAGAGGAGAGAGATGAAACTAAAGGAACAAACATAATCAAATCAAGAAGCTAAGATAGAGAAGGAATAAGATGTTGTGATTTGGTAATGATTTAAAAAAATGGCTTTCCTCACCTCTCTCCTCAAAAGAGCCTCTTCTTCATCATCGTCACTGTCATTCTATTCACCTCTTCTCTTTCAATCTCGTTTCTTCAGCCATGTGCCTGAAAACACAGTGTACTCAGGGCCCACATCACAGAGCACAGTGAAGAGAGTGACACTGACAAATCTGAGGCAGAAGCACAGAAAAGGAGAGCACATCACAATGGTGACAGCTTATGATTATCCATCCGCAGTGCACTTAGACATGGCAGGCATTGACATATGTCTTGTGGGAGATTCATCCTCCATGGTTGTTCATGGACATGACACCACTTTGCCTATCACTCTTGATGACATGCTTGTTCATTGCCGTGCTGTTGCTCGTGGTGCTAAAACCCTTCTTCTTGTTGGTGACTTGCCTTTTGGGTCTTATGAATCAAGTACTGCTCAGGTCATGATGAGGATGATGATGATGATGGGTTTGCTATATATATATATGGTTTTATGATTATGATTATTGGTTTGGTTTATAAAGTTTTGGCCTTTGTTTCATGAGCTTTAAATTTAACTTGTTTTGTTGATGTGAAATTTAACTTGTTTTGTTGAATTTTAAAATTATTTTTTCTAGTTGAATAGTAATTTTTTTTATTTATCCACCGGTATCTGACTCTCCATCGGGACGCATTCATTTTTTTAATGCATGGAAGCAATGTTGTATGGTTCCCAACTCTCCACAATTTCATGCCAAAAATGCAAATTTTAATTTTAGAAAGTGTGTATATTTGTTGTATTGTTCACAAACATTGTTGAGAACGTTCACACGCACTCATTCGTATTCATTCTCAACATTCCATTCCAATTTCCATGGCGTTTTCTTTCTTCATCTTCTTCTCATTCAACAGCTCGTTGATGAAGACCTATTCTCTCTCATTCTTCCTCTTCCTCTGCTCCTCTTCCTCCTCCTCATCGGCGGTCTCCTATCAAGGTCAACCTTTTCTCTCTTTTGTCTCATCCCCCCTATTAAAAGCATATCAATAGTTCACATCAAGGAGTGCTTGTGGGTTTGGTTCTCAAACGACATCTTCATCAACTGATAAAGAAGAAACCACTCTCCAACAAATTTATTTCTCCCCTTGTTACGTGTTTTTGAGGTATGTTTATATTTTTCCGTTGCATCTGGGCAAGGTATGTAAGTTTTCTACGCTCCTCCTTTACTATTTCATTAATATATTTAACCTATTTATATTCACCACGACGATTGCATTTTTGTTCTTCTTTAGGTAATTTCTATTCTTCTCTCTTAATATATTTCATATTTTGTGTTTCAAAACAAATTTATTGATTTTTACCTCATAAAAATCGAAGCTTTATTGTTTTATTTTAAAGGTAATAAGTTTTACTATGAAGGGTATGAAAAGGTAGATTTTTTGTTTAACATATCATAAAGTTTCCTGAATTGATGATTAATTGTTCATATTTCAACTGGTTGATTTTCCCATTATATGTATTTTCTGAGTTTTCTTGAGATGTAGCTTAATGGGTGTAACATCCCATATTTTTAATATTTATAAATTATAAATAAATGGTCTTTGTGACATTTAAAATTTTTATTTAGGAGTAGGGTGTTAAAGAAGTAATAAATTTGGGTAAAAACATAAAAAGATAGGTAAATTTATTTTGTATATTAAGAGAGTGAGATTAACATAAATATAAAATATACATATTTATATAAGAGATGTTTTTTTAAAAAGAAGGGAAATATAAATAAAAGCCCAAAAAGCCCATGTGGAATCCCTAAACCACCACATATATAATTCCCTTTTCTCATCTCTCCTCACATGGAGCCTCTCTTCCCATCCCCAAGGTGCAATATTTTCCCTTCCTACTATTTTTTTTGTTTCTTCTCTCATATTTTGAAACGTACTGTGTATGTTGGATTTGAAAATTTGTATTCATTTCATTATTATATTTTTTTTTCTTTCTCTCGATCATGTTGATTTTGTTATTTTAAAAACTCCTTATTTTTTTCTCAAGAACTCTTTCCACACATTTCTCTATTTATTTCACCTATTAAAAGAAGAAAATAATATAGGGTCATACTTACCTCCAGTGCAATACAACTAGTGCAACCAGTGCACCCCTGATCAAGTGACATGTGTACCAATTCTCTCCATTTCTCTTTCCTCTTTCTCTCTCTTCACCCCTTCACTTCTCTGCCACCAACGCAGCCCACCACCGAATTGAACTCCCTCTTCTTCCTTCTAAACTCATCTCAACCCACAATCACCATTCACCACCATCACCTTCGTCGGCCACCACCACCTTCCTCCACCGTCACCTCCACCTCACTTCTACATCCCCATCTTCTTCGATCTCCTTCAACCTTCACATCTCCATAGCCACCACAACCAGTCGCCGGCCACCAACACCGCTGTAAGCCCCACCAGACTGGTGTTGTCTTCCTTGTCTCACTCCCTTCCCACTTCATCCCATCACCTTCGTCCTTTCTCCGTCCCTCTCTCTCTCCCCTCCCTCTTTCTTCCTTTCACGACCAACTTCTTTCACCGGCGTCGACTGTGACGACCGGAGATGGCGGAATAGGACTGGCCGGCGAGCACAAGAACAGAGGAGATGAAGCCAATGGGTCTTGAAGATGAGGAGGAGAAGTTGAGGCGAAGGTCCACATGATGAAGGAGAGAGAGAAAGGAAGAGAGAAGGGATATGTAATAGGGTCCACGTGTCATTCAATTAGGGGTGCACTGGTTGCACTGGTTGTATTGCACTGGAGGTAAGTTTTTTCCAATAATATATATGTGTACCTTTGTAGCTTGTCCATATGTGTAGATTTTCACATCTAATTCATTTTCTTATGTTTATGTTTATGTATCCTCCTATAAAAAAATATAAATATAAATATTTTAGTATATGGTTTTATGTAGTTAACGTTCTTTATATATATATATATATATTCAGTTTTATTTTAGTGTGATATATTATTATTATTATATATTACCTTCATAACTCTGTTTTCTTCTCCTTAACACACAAATTTTGATTTTCAAACTAATTAACCTTTAGTGGAAATGTGTGCTGACTTTTCATGGTTGATTTTGAATCCCGCTTGTTATTATTTTCTTTTGGTTACTGTCCAGGTTAATATTTTTATATGCCAAAAGATGTTGTAATATCTTTTACCTAATTCCTATATTCCATTATTATTAGAACTATGCACTAAAACAGCTTTTCACTCACCTCACCAACAACAAGTTATTCTCATCACATATATAATTTCATCTTGTGTGGTGGGTATGTGTATATATATTATAATTAAATTTTTGTCCGAAATAAAGCTAAATCAATAAAATATATTATTTAGTAATATTTTATCTAGGAGGATTAGAAATAGATGTATGTTATTTAGGGGTAACTTAAGGTACAATTGTCTTAGAGTACCTTTTAGGAAGTGTTGAGTTGAATATTAATAGATATTTATATTGGTGTTGTAGACTCTCATTTAGAGTTTTGGAGAGACTTTGTGTTATTACCTGTGAGCCAAGAAGTAACAGGTAACTCTGAATGATTCTTTCGTATGCTTGTAAGTTATGTATAATTATAACCTAACTGATTACTGATTACCTCTTAATTTAAAAATGTGCGCTGTTATGATTAGTTTGTTCCTTTTCAAGCAATCTTGTTGTTAAATTAGTTTGTTCCTTTAATTTCAAGCATGCTTGTTGTTAACTGTTATGATATGTAATATGTGAATGATAAGTTCTTTGATTCTTTTCAAGCATGTTTGCTTATATGATGATATTATATTGTGTTAGAGAGTGTATATATTATGGTAATTTAATTCAAGTATATTTTAATTGTTGGTGAATGTATATATCTGTCATTGCATGAGCATCTGTGATGGGATAGAGATTAGAGAAGGAGAATGAGGAGAAACTGTATGGTGAATTTTATTACCACGTGGTATGCCACCACTCGGTGCACAGTGGTGGTAGTGGTACTTGTCAAGGCCCTTTCTTCTATGTCTTCATTTGCCAGGGATTGCATGGAAGTTATGGGACATGTGACACCTCCTTATATTTGTTCTTTAAGGAGGGGAGTCATAGTCCATACTTGAGCTCTATACCTTTGGCAGGGTATATCTCATGTACTGGTGAGCTTGGAATAATCTAGTTAATTGGATTTATTTCTGTTTGGACTATATGTTAGTCTATGGCTCCTGTCAGCGGTATAAGGGTGGAGGTGATATAAGGGAGGCATACTGCATTTATGCATGATTGAAGAATCATAATGTGAAGAAATCATTTTTGAATTAAGAGGTCAATTGAGATGGATAAAGAGTTGATTTGTACGGACAAATATGAGAATTACTTTTGTATTGTAATTACATGTAATTTACTTGTGTATGTTAGGAGAGTTCAGTAGTTACTGAGATGTCGATCTCACCCCATCATTAACAATTTTTAGGTGAAGGATCTAATAATAAGCAAGGGGAAGACACTTGAGGAGTAAACACTTTTATTTTATATTTATTTTGTCATTGACCTCAACCTTTAATGTTTTACTTTGTTTTTGTTTTAAAAATAGAGTGTAAATATAATTTTTATTATAAATTGGATATTATTTTGTTGGGGTATTACAATGGGTTTCATTGAAAATTTATTTCTCGTGTCTCTGTAAATTTGTACTTCATATAATCTCTCAAAATTTCTACCTCCTTTACTTCACCATGATTTCCCTATTATCACAATTCTTAAAACATTTTTTCTTCTTCTCCTTCCTCTGCTCTTACGTGGATTTTCAGGAAGCTGCATTATTTTTAGCAAAAATTACGCCTTGAGCCCTAACTGACATGACTGTTTTTTTTTCAATTTGCGATTTTTTAGCAGAAATTACGCCTTCGGCCCTAACTGACATGACTAATTCTTTTTGAACTGGCGAAAATTCTGTTTTGGCCCATTTTTTTTATAGCAGAAATTACGCCTTCTGCCCTAACTGACATGACTATTTCTTTTTGAACTGGCGAAAATTCTATTTTGGCCCTTTTTTTTGCCGGAATTGAGTGAAAATTACGTTTTAAGCCCTAACTGCTATAACCCGCGAAAATTATGTTTTTGCCCGTTTAAAGCTCCGAACGATTTTTTTAAATCTTTTCCGGAAATTACAATTTAAGTCCCGGAATTTATGTTTTTGCACGTTTTCAGCTTTTGGAAATTACGGTTTCAGTTATTTTTCTTTTCTTTTTGTTATTTTGTTTTTGTTTTTTTCCCCAAACAATCTTTTGCGGAAATTACGGTTTAAGTCCCGAAATTTATGTTTTTGCACTTTTTTAGTTTCTGGAAATTACGGTTTCAGTTTTATTTTTTTTAAAAAAAAAAAGGTGTTTATTTATTACTTTTTTTCCCAGAAATATATATTACTTGTTTTTGTTTATTGATTTATTTATTATTTTTATTATTATTATTGTTTTTTATTTTTTTTATTTTTTTTTATTTTTTTTCTCTTCTTTTCCAATTAATTTTCTGCTTTTATATTTTAGTCCCTTCTTGTCAAGAAGGTGTTTTAGCTTGCGAAAATTATATTTTTACCCCTTTTAGTTTCTGGAATTCCATTTTAGTCAATCTTCAATTTTTTTTTAAAAAAAAAACAATTCTTAAATTAATTTTTGTTAAGTTCCAGAAAGATGTATATGGCTAAAATTTTGACTTTATGATTGATTTAATTAATTTATGTCATGGATTTTAGCATGTTTAGTTATTTAGCATCATTCTTTAATTTTTTATATTAAAGAAAAATTAATCTTGACTATTAGCATGTTTTTGTGACTTCGTGTCATACTTGGTTAGTTACCCTCGTGTGACTGTGTGTCCACACTTGTTTCGTGACTTCATGTCACGTTTGGTTATTTACCCTCGTGTGACTGTGTGTCCACAGAATACACCGTCTATATTTATAGTCGGTCCCAAGCTCGGACAAAAGAGTATGGTTGTATTAGGCTTCGGCAGCCAACGCAAAAATATGTCGAATCTATTGAGCATGGATACACGCATTGTTTATATCAATAGGTCATTGCTTGGTACCTCACAAGGGCTATCACACTATCATGAGAGAAGACATATAAAGAAACATAAGGTTCAAAGAAGAGAAGTGGATGAGCAGTAAGAATAATTGATCAAAGAGTATGAAAGTTGATCAAATATATACAAATCCAATGTAATTCTTTGATCAATTAAAAAATGGTAAAGCACAAAAGCCAATTTAAAATTTTTAATTATGTTATAGTATTACTAAGGTTTTTGAAATAATAATCAAAAAACATGCTTGGCCTTTCCTAGTTACAAGAAGCTCATGACTAAAAGGGCCAAGGTGCAAAAATGATATTAAACTTTGCCCATAAGAGCGTTTCTAATACTAAAGTTTCGCGAGGTGCAAAAAGAGTACCCAACTTAGGGTTCAGTGCAAATATAGTATTTTCACTTAAGATAAATAAAATTTAGAAATGAAAAGACTCTTATGCCCTCATTTCTCCCTCATTAAATTGAATTTAATGAAGGGCATAAGAGTCTTTTCATATCTAAATTTAATTTCCCTTAAATGAAAATACTATATTTGCACCTAAAACCCAAGTTGGTACTATTTTTGCACCTCACGAAACTTTAATATTATAAATGCACTTTTGGGTAAAGTTTAATATCATTTTTGCACCTTCGCCCTAATTAAAATTAAGAAAACCTTTTATGTTTTACTGTTTTTTTATAAAAACTCTGCAAATCTTGTCCAATTTCAACTATTTATCATCTCTACGTTTTTTTAGCTGTGCTGGTTGTCTTTGAAGGAAACAAAAATCATATAATGACGATACTTGCAGGGGCAGAACTGAATGGGATGTACTGTCAAACAAATCAAGGAACACCAATCCGTTATCAAGTTTTTTTTTAAAAAAACAAAATAGTGAAAACTTTTCTTCCTACAGCTCACACGTGAACATGAAATGCTATGTTTTCCATTGAAAGACTTGACCTCAAATGCTTCCATTAAATTGAACCCAGGTGCTACTATCACTAGAAAGTTTTTTTAAAAATCTTAGATGACCTTGAAGTATTATTTTCGTAGTTTTAGTGTTCATTTTTAATAGTGACAAGTTAATTGTAGTTAAGTAGTGGACACGTTGGCATAACACCTGATGATTGAAAAAGTTATGAAATAATATTTTCAGGGCATTTAAGATCTAAAACAAAACTTCCGGGTGTTGAGTTCTCCTTCAAGAAACTTTAAGGACAACTAAAAACATTAATATGAGTCATGTCATCACCCATTCAACAAGGATTTAATATGACGTGTCGTTCAATCCATCGGTTGAATTTAGTTATAAAAGCTACGGAATAATACTTCCAAAAAATTTTAGATCCATAAAACGTTTTAGATGTTAGTAGCTACTTGCTAAAACTTCTTCTTGGGTATTTAAGAATCTTAGCCAGAAATCTTTACACAACAATTAATTATTATCACATAAAATACAAAACAGGGTTGTTAGGTCCAACACAATGGACTGATCCTTTATAGCGTAGGAAACAAATATTAAAATTTATCATTAGAAGTGGTATTCACATTCAGTACTCTTCAAGAGCCCATCAAATTAGATTGCTTCCAATAAAAAGACATGCCTGGCAAAAAAATTCTGAAAGAAACAAGGATCAAATATGTGTGTTCATCTATAACAACAATTACTGGGCTGTTTGGTAGCTGTAACTTCATCATTAGCCAAACTAATCTCTTTCCCAGAAGGAACGTTAAATTTGGAAATATTATCATTGGCAGCTTCCAAACTTTTCTGGTTGGTAATATCATGAATCTTGGTGATCATCTGCAAGAAAGCTTCTTCAACATTAAGGTTCTGTAAGGCAGAGGTTTCCATGAAACATAGTCCCTCTGCTTCTGCAAGCTTTCTACCTTCTTCTTTCTCAACTTGTCTTGAATCACTCAGATCAGACTTGTTTCCTACCAAGATGACAACCATGTCGTCATTGCCATACTCTCGGAGCTCCCTCAGCCATTTTTTGAGGCTGTCGTAGGTTTCCTTTCTGGTTATGTCGTACACTAGTAATGCACCTAAAGCTCCTCTGTAGTATGAACTCGTTATTGCTCTGAACCTGCGTAGCAATCGGACATCATTGTTAAGGTGCCATTGAAAACTAAGGTCACAGGAACAAGACAGTAACATGTACATATAACATCAATATAAAATACCCCTGCTGTATTAGATTTTTTTTTTTTTTGCCATCAGTATTAGATGTATATTAGACTTAAAAGTGAAAGTTAGTCACTAATATGCTTGCTCCAATATGGGACATACAGAAGTTGATATTAGTACTAAATAGATAGTTCTAAATTTTATCTATCTATAATTTCTTAATTTACCATCATTCATGCTCCCTCAAAAATAATTAAGAGAGTAAGAGATATAATTAACCAATATAATAATGATGTTTAGAAAAAACATGAGTACATGACACATAAACTAATTTTCTTAATATCATTGATTTAATAAAATTATGTAAATGTGTTTTATATTTACAACAAAAAGAATGATGTAAAAAAAAATTCATTTCACCTCTCATCTCAACATTTATTTGCTTCCGTGATATTTTGACTAACTAATACATTGATTTTCAATATAAATGTTGCATAGAAATATTTAAAACAGATCATGTACATAAGAATACGTACTAAAACATTTTACATTTTTATATACAGAATATTTCCATAATTCTGCTTATGAGATACTTCCAACACGCTCCATCTAAATTAATAAAAACTTTTGACCTAACAATTTTATTTTAAAAATTTAATAACTTTTCGGTTTTTACCTTCATTTTATAAGTTAAAGTCTAAGAATTCAAAATAGTAATTATATAAAACTATAAAGTACGTGCTACTTATAGACTTATAAGGGAGGAGGCAACTGGAGAGATTCATTGTCAAATTTTAATAACATTTTTTTTTTTAAAAAAAATCAATCTTCTCAAAATGCTACTTATTAGTTAGTATACATTTATGTATACAGCCTAACTGAATATATTCATTTATATGCATCTTAATTGAATACACCATATTGGACCAGGATAATAGACTACTTCACCTAACTGAGCAAGATCATTCATAATGTATTCGTTCAATTAAAGTATCTCTTTAAAACCAAAATGAAGGGATACCCGTTTTGGTAAGTGTTTTCTTTTGGAGTAAAGATATAGAATCTAAGATGTAATGAATAAGCTTGAGGAAGGAAAGGATCAAAATTAAATAAAAAGTGAAATGATTAATGAGCAGGACAGAACTAGAGTCTACAGATAATGATCAACATAAAAGAAGAAATATGCTGAAACACAGGGTTGGTGGCCTACCTTTCTTTATGTCACATGCTTCACTATGCTCTCATTCATTATCGATATGATCTTACAATTAATCATAATGATGAACCCAATTGGCACAATTAAGAAAATCGACTATTTAAAACAAAAGAAAGTAAAACAGCTCTAAAAATTGTAATAAAAGTACTTATCGCTAATACTTCTTTACTGTTGGGTGTGTCTTGATTCTTCTATTAATTAAGTGCTTATATGAGAATTTTTATAAACTTAAGATATTTACATTTCATTATGTAAAGAATCATTTCTGCCTTTGAGCTTACTTATTTAATTTTCATTTTTAGCCAACATTTTTAATCGCCATTATAATGAATCAATGCACGATAATATTTTGCTAATTTAAAAATGAAACCTATGGTGCATAAAGAAGGAAGGAATCAAACTATAATAAAGAATGTGGATAAAGATTTTCTAATTTAGGCTTAGCCCTACTCATTTGTTAAACAACAATAATGACACTATCTCACTTGATTGAATACGACTTCTTTTTCTAAGGGAAAAAATAAATGATCTCTTCTATCATGAATGCAGCCAAAAATAATAATAAAAAAAAATACTTGGTCTTATCTTATATTGGAGAGACAGAGAGAACCAAAACATTAATTATCGAAAAATAGAAAATTAAAAAGAAAAAAAAGCTATTCATTGTATTTTCACAAAAATTTAAACCCACCTTTTGGGATGGTGGGATGGCAAAAGCAATATACAGATTCAGTTATCATTATATTTACGTTATTGACCTTTCACTCGATGAAGATAATGATTTAGATTTAAGAAAAATAAAATTTGATTTTTCAATTTAAGAAAGTGTGGCCTTGATAAGTAGAAAAGTTAATTACATATAGTTTCTGATTTAAAAAAGTTAGATAGATATAGAGGTAGTAGAATTTTCAATTTTAAGATCATACGTGTCTCAGACAGCAAGGTGATATGAAATGTTATTTTCAAGAACATGTTGCCTACGACGCCATATCCAATAAACCAAAACGCCCAAGCGACCTGACCTTGCAGGAGTGTTCTGGTGAATTTGTTTAGTACATGAAAAATATATATGATTGAAGCATATAGGAAAAAAAATTAAAACGGTCCAATTATATATTAGCCTTAAAGATATAAAGAAATCGATTAAAAAGTTGAACACAACAGTTTAATCCACATTCCTGTCTTAAATGTAGGGTAATTTAACCTGATTTTATTATACACACACACTAGTTAATATGACTGGTTTTTTTTCTTGAACAATCAAATCATCTTCCCTCATCCTCTCTCTCTCTCTCTAGCTTAATTGTTGTTGAATGAGACTAATAACAGGAGTTTTAAATTAACTCAGAAAGATAAAAGGAATTTTAGAATGTAATTGAAAAAAGTTGATAAAAGTTTGAAATCTATCTCATATTTATATTTAAAATCAATATCAATTTCACAAACGTATTCGAAGTAAGCAATATAATAGGATAAATGCACTACCATCCATTGAATATCCAAATGCCCGGTTTTTAATTTTTTTTAAAAAAAATGTTGAAAACAAAAATTTGATGGGTACACTATTGTTTAGAGAGAAAAAATGCCGTATTCTTCTCCCAATAATTTATCTACCCATATTTAATCATATACTCCTAATATACACAAATACATCAAATTGCGTGATGAACTCATGATGCTTTAAAAAATATCGACATGTTCAGTCCAAAAATATAGCAACATGTGGATTGTTTATTTTGTGTCCACTATATTGGGTTAAAACTAATTTTTTTCCCATGAAATACCTATTCTATATAGTATAAGCACAATTACTTATAATACAATCAAATTTTCAAAATTCAAATTAAAGTGCTAAAATTCTTAAAAATCTTGTAAACCTAATAACAACAGCTAATACTAAGCTGGTTGAAACCGAGAGAAGTTTGGAATCATCATCAAAAGATAAAGATAAGCATGAATCCCAAAACACTGTTCCTAATTCCCCTCTCTGTTTTTTTGGGCCTCACCCAACAAAAAGCAAACAAGACTACCAACAAAGCGAAACACAACAAACATAAAGCAAACAAACATGGAACACCATATAGCACCACTATTAGATAACATTTTAAATTTTTGAATCAAATATGCAGATGTGAGACCAAAAAGTGAAAGGAAAGCACATTAATAATGTGAACGAGAGAAGTACAAAGAAAATTCAGAGTCTAATAAAGTCGAAGTCAAATTCATTTACGTCCGTATTAAGAAAACCCTCATCAGTGGAGCCCCCCACTTTGAATGAAAACCCCAAAACCCAGAAGAAAAAAGACCCCACTCAATTTCAAACTCAATTTTCTTATTGAAAAGATTGAACCTTTGATTAATTGGGATAAAAATTTGGACCACAAAACAGAGGAAGAAACCATGAAATAAGAGAAAGAAAAGTGAAGAACGTGTTTATTATATGTATAATATGTACCTTTCTTGTCCGGCAGTGTCCCATATTTGAGCTTTAATGAGCTTATCAGCGACTTTGATGTTTCTATAAGCGAATTCAACTCCGATGGTGGGCTTTGAATCTAAACGGAATTCATCGTTGGCGAATCTTGAGAGAAGATTTGATTTTCCTACGCCTGAGTCACCAATCATGACGGCTTTGAACAAGTAATCACACTCCTCGTCAAATGCTTGGTGATGATTGTTATGATGGTAATTACGACGATGATGATTTGCCATGGGTTTTTATATTTAAGCTACGAAGCAGAGGATTTGAAAGAAGAAGAAGAAGAAGAAGAAGAAGAAGAAGAAGAAGAAAGGAGAAGGAGGTGAAGGTAAAGAAGAAGAAAAGAGTTAATTAAAGAGTAAGGAAGGAAGGGAAGGGAATTGTGATGATTGGTTGCCAAGTGAGGATCACATTTATATTACTTCTCTAAAGTAATCGCATTATTACCACTTTCATTTGGTTTTATTCAATAACCATTTCGTTATCTCCACATAACAATATTTATATATTTTTTTATCAAAAACATACCGATATTATAATTATAAATATATTATAAAACAAAAAAGAAACATAACAATATTTATATTGGTTCACACTTGTCAATAGATAAATATGTGTGTATGTAATTTATAAATAATTTGTTTTCCCACTTAAAAATCAGACATTTATGACAAAACACTACTTGTTTGTCAAATACTCCCTGAGTCCCTGAGTCCTAAATATATGACCTATTTGGGGTGTTTTTTTTTAGGTAAAGTATTTGGGGTGTTTTCCAAACAAAAAAAAAAAGTATTTGGGGTGTTTTTTATACTATATATAAAGTATAAACTCTATTTTTGATTTTTCTACATTTTAATCCAAAGTATCCCTTATGGATGCTCTTCAATAATAAACAAGTAGAAGGATAAGAATGATAACAAAAGTGGTTGTTTGGAGTACTTTGGTAATATTGTGTCATTCTACTCAATTTAATTACTATCTTTAATATAATCACATTAGAAAAATAATTTACATGTGAACTAAAGGATAATAGGTTTTAGCTAAGTTTTAGTGATATATTTCAATAAGTGAGAGATTGTGTATTTAATCTCATTGTATGCAACCCGCATTTTTAACTAAAAAAACGGCCAATCTTCTCAATAGAACATATTGGATTCTGTCTGCGTCAAAACTTACAAATTTAGTTTTCTTGGATGTAAAAACAAATATAAAATATTAATTGATTTGTACAATTGATATTGATATTAAAGAATATGATGGCTTATATGGGGTATAGAGGATCTGTTATAACAATTTGTTTATAAAGACAAGAGGAATAGATTAGGACACGGGTGCCATTTCCTATCCGGGAGCACCAACCAAAATCAACGCTCTTGGCCTGGTAGTGATCGGTATCATTCACAATTTGAAATAGTGACATTTTACATGGAAACTTTTAGGTGAAACTAGTTTGCAATACTCCCTCCGTTCCTAAATATAAGATCACTTTGGGGAAGTGGATAAGTTCATAAATATAAGATCACTTTCTATTTTGTCTCGATTTTAGTCCAAATTACCCATATACTTTTTAGCTCCCCACTTCTCTCTCAAATCTCTATTTATCTTTTAAATTTAAGTGAGGGGTATTTTGGGAAGATCATGTAATCCAAATTCATTGGAAAGTCTTCCTTAATCTCTCCAAATTAATCAAAGTGATCTTATATTTAGGAACGGAAGTAGTATTATTTATGGTGTGATCAGTTACAAGCGCATATCTCACAGATTGTTTATTCGCCTATGGATTATGGTGCCTATATTTTTCCCCCTCAAGAGAAAAAGAAAAGGCATATGGATCCTCATTTTTTTTCCGCACACAGTGACACATGTTAGTATATTTTTAAAACATCAAATTAAATAATTTGCAAGATGTTTACTTGTGATTGTACAAAACACAAATAAGGTTGTGAACCACAACCACATGTTAAATTGTCAACATTTGCATCCTTCAAATACAATTTAAATAGTATTCATTTGAATTTTTTATGTGATTTATATTTTGTTTTCCGTAAAATTGATAATTTCACATAGTATCCTTACTTTAGAATTTAAAAGTAATAAAATTAAATAAAATTTCATTGTTAGATATGAATCTAGATTTCAGTTCCACTTTTGACGATAATTGAAACCACTCTTTAGGAGAGCCTGCCATAGTTGTCTAGAAGTTAGGATAACGCCTAGCTACACTGTAAAACCGGTTTTTCCCCAATATTTTTTATTTTTTCTATCTGGGTTGTGTGATTTTAAGGCTTCCATGTATTGTAACTGGTTGTCATGTACTCATGGTATGAGAGGTGTGTTCTGTCCTAAATATAAAATATATTTCTAACTATTTTCAACTTTTTCCTAAATTATTAATGAATGATCCTCAATAATGAACAAATAATAGAAGAATGGTGGGAATAAACCTTTGATCTAATTCTATTAGGTCAATATATAATATATTTAAAATAAAAAGAATTAGATTACAATTTGCAAGCAAGAGGTTGGTAAATATATGATTGTCATCCATAGGGGTTAGACTATAGTCATCTCCCCTTGGGGGTAAAAATGTGAAGATTTTAGATCATGACCTCTAAGGATATTTACTGGTCAACAATCTCAATTTTGAAAATAAAGCTGTAACATAATTTCAACTTTTGATCCCAAACTAAGAAAAGGACTGGCAACCACCAAATCCTACTTGTTTTTGGGTGAACCCTACTTTTAAAGTTGTTCACTATAGCTGAAATAGTTCACTGCAGAAAATTTCCAAATGGGCCATTAGTTATACATAGTTAAGTTAAAATATTTGCTTCTTTTGCATATTTTTGCTAATTATTGGGCCGGGCTTGATATAAACTAACATGATATTAACTAACCTAATCATAGGCTTGAAAAATGTCAATTTAGTACAGGGTGAATATAGGTCAAACCTCCATTAAAGGTTAGCAGACTAGTCTATTTAAAATTCATCCTAACCTATTTAGAATATAAAAGATTTCACAGTTACTGTGAAATTCACCTAAGTATTAAGGTTAAAGTATACTTTTGTTCCCGTATGTTTGCATCAAGTTCCAATTTCGATATTTACGTTCGGAAGGTACACTTTTAGTCTTTTTTTTATTAACACTATTAGTTTCCCTTAAATGTAAAGGATTATTTCAAAATTAAATTAGGGCTAAAAATGATAAATTTTGAAAATATAAGAATAATTAGACTACAATATTTTAATTTAAGAATTTTTTGGTATTTAATAAGCATTTAAAATATTTAAGTTAGCATTTTCCGTTAAGTGAAACTAACAATGTTAACAAAAACGGACTAAAAGTGTAATTTCCAAACATAAAGGATTAAATTGAAATTTGATGCAAATATAAGGGACCAAAAGTATGTTTTAGCCAAATATTAATTAATTTGAAACCATGATTTACTACCAATCAACCCTTCTATTATTGGGCTACTAACTATGACGGGAAAAAGAATCACAAAACTGCAAAGGTCTATCATAGCTAGAAAATATTTTGTAGACTTTGAGACCATAACTATGATAGTGAAATACTATCATAGTTAGTAAAAAGCTTTAACAACATTAACAATGGTCAAATACGATAGAATGGGAAATAAAAGTTTTACCAGCTCATATATAAAGAAACAAGTTTAGCCACTTGAAAACTAAATGTGATAGTGAAAAAGATCTATCGTAGTTATAAGGAAGTAAGTTAGTAGAAGAACATGAATTGGCCAAGGATAGAAAGGAAATAAGATATCCATTAAATAATGCTATCAAGGATGAAAAAATTTGTGAACACTTGTAAAAATAAATCATGTTAGGGATTATTCTCCTAACATGGTTATTAAACTAAGGTAAGTATGTTAGAAAAGCTCCAACTAACAATTCTTTTTCAAGACCAGACATTTCCAAAGTTATACTAGGTAACTATGATAGAAAATGATTCACCTCTACAACCAAAAAGAAAAAAGAAAATGATTTGCCTCAGCAACATAGTTAAAAAAGATTTTATCATAACAAAACAAGACTTATCATGTTAGATTATCATGTTAGAAATTACCCATCTAACATGATAATTAGAAACGCATTGTAAATTAAAACCCGGCCTTTTATATATAATTTCCACGAACCCATAATTTCAATTCAAATATCAACAACCTTGGAAATTATGAACTCATCATAATGAACAGTAGTGTTTACCAATTCATACCACAGAATTGAAAAAAGGAAGTGGTTACTTTTTGACGTGATTTATTGTTACCAGTAAAGTGTTGTCCCGACATTCCATGAGCCAAAGATTAGACTCTACAATTACTGACAACGTAACCAAATTTACATCAAACTTACAATTATGCACAACAAAGGTTATTTAAAATAACTCAAGCCCAAGACCTTCATCCTAAACTAAAAAAAAAAAAACAACTCAATCCCTAACACAAGGCCCACTTCACAGTCAACACAATATGTCAAACCAGGCCTATCTTCTATTTGAATTCTTTATCCTCTAATCATAACTAATGTAATTCAAAATAATTAAATATATAATCAGCGACCATTATCACTTTAAGCAAATCCTAAAAATATCATTTAACCACAATTCACTACAAGGCCACTTGTACCAATTATACCTTAAAACAAGATTACCAACACCCAATCATCCAAATAAAATCAACTAATTCAAATCAACTTACTACAACCATTATAACACCCATCAAGAGCATAGTAAAGGAAAAAAGCTCTTTTACATAATCACATACTCCCTCCGTTCCTAAATATAAGATCACTTTGGTTAATTTGGGGAGATTAAGGAAGACAATAAAATTACATGATCTTCCCAAAATCCCCTCAATTACTTAACTTTAAAGGAGGAGGGGTTTTCAATGAAAAGAAGGAGTATAAGGGTAGTTTGGGCAAAACTTGAGATAAAATAGGAAGTAATCTTATATTTAGGAACTTATCCACTTCCCCAAAGTGATCTTATATTTAAGAATGGAGGGAGTATTTAAAACTATTTGAGACCAAAACTTTAATTAGGTAGTAGACCAATAATTTAGACATTGTAAACCATTATCCAATGCCAAATAAACACTTTAAAATTATTAAAACCATTAAACAACACTTTTCTTTAAAAACCACAAAAATCTAGAAGACTGATTTGTTACCAATGCCCCATTATATCGGAAAGTTAACCTATGTAGGATTAAAGCAACATTTTAAAAGATAATATTGATAAAAACTATATTTACTAGTTTATAATTAACATCAATGAGGAGATTAACTTGTCGTATTTATAAAACATCTCTCTAATGGTCTTCTATTTTTCCTAAGTTTATCCCTATTAAAATTCATTAATACTCTTTGCACAATAACTTTATATTTGCCTTTTTTCCTCAAAACACACATTTATTTTACTTATATACTCATCTATAATTTAATTATATATATGCACTCTTTCTGAATTCTGATCCCAATTATTAAATCAAGTTGACTTTTTCTTAGAGCTTAAGGAAGCAAATTAGATACCATTAAAGTGTAGCATATGTTATATGCATTTAGAATATATGTTAGTTTAAAACCAAAATGAATTTATTTTGGAAAAAATAAATGTAAGCAACTCAAAGTTATTTATTTTCTACTCTTAATTTCAAAAAAAAAGGCAATTAGAAGGCGTATAATATGTTATAATTTAGTAGTACAATTTGTTTCGTTAATCTCCACAGAAAAGACAACTTGAAAATTAAAAATTGGAAGGAGTAATAGACAAGCTAAGCAAGATAGTGAGGGTGGATATATATATATATATATATATATATATATATATATATATATATATATATATATATATATATATATATATATATATATATATATAATGAAATTGTAATATCACGTTATTTTAACTAAATTAACTAATATCAATATATATTTACTTAAATTATGTAAATATGTATTTCCTTTGTTACTAAATATAAAAACTAGTTGACTGTTTTGGAAAATTCTATAGAGGAAAAATGAGTCAATTATAAATTGATTTATCTAATTTTTTCCCTTAAACCAATTTATTTGGCCTATAAACTAATGGTTAATCTAAAAATATGTCATAATTTAATAACCTACTTTGCAACTTTAATCTCTAAAAAAAGTCAACTAAATCTTATATTTAGGAGTATATGGAGTAATACATTAAGTACATTGTTGTACATTATTTTTCATGCATTGTAATCAGCGGCGAAGTAACGATTAACTTATTGAAATACTCCCTCCGGTCCCTAATGTAAGAGCCCAAAATTTGAATGGTTTTGGTCCCTAATGTAAGAGCTCACCCCATATTCTCTCCTCATTTAATGCATTTTTTCCTACTTTACCCCTAACTCTCTTTCATATTTATTAATGCTTATGTATTTCTCTCTCTTAAAAGTACCATAATAAATATGGGCAATTTTGGAAAAGAAGCATTAACTCCAGACACCCAACTAACATTCACATGTTTTCTTAAGAAGCGTTTTTTTTACGGCTAACTCTTACATTAGGGACCGGAGGGAGTACTTAGTTATTCATATTCCCATGCAAGAACTTAGTAAATTAAAAAAAAAGGACTCATGCAAGGTCTATTGACAAATGACAAAGTACAAGAAATTGGCATTCCTGATTATTTCAGTCATCACAATTCACAAACAAAGAGAGAAAAACTTTTCCGGCAAATGAAAAAAAAAGGAAGTTATTCCATTGTCGACTTGTCGTCTCTTCCTTTTACTATGAAATAGAATACTAACGAGTTTCTAATCTGATCAAAAGAAACGACCGACCAGAAAATTATTGATACAAACAATAAAACAGAGGAAGCATTGGAAATGTAGAGTTAGAAAATGCACTGATCTTTCTTTCTTTGGCCTCTCTTCTAATTCTGAGAAGCAGTGAAGGAATTACTAGCCATCATCTTCTTAAACTCCTCGAAGTTAACGCAAGCATCGCCATCAGAATCAACAGACTTGATCATATTCTTGCATTCCTCAACGGAGCAGTTCAGTCCAAGGCGAGTCAACACGTGGTGAAGCTCAGACGCCGAGATGAGGCCGTTCTTGTCCTCGTCGTAGAGATCGAAGGCGTCGCGGAGGTCGGCGGAGTCGTCTTCGGCGGAGTTGGAGCGGCAGAAATCGGAGAATTCGGAGAGATTGATGAAGCCGTCGTTGTCCTTGTCAAGATCCTTCATGACGGTCTCGAGCTGCGACTTTGAAACGACGGTGCCTAGGGACTTGAGGACGTTGTCGAGCTCGGAGATTGAAATGTGGCCGTCGCCGTTGGAGTCGAAGCGGTTGAACACTCTCTTCAGTTCTTCCATGTCTTGAGAGATAAGGTCTTCTTTTTCCATTGTTTTTGGTGAGAATATTGGAAGAGTGATAGGTTGTGAGTGGAGAAGGAAAGAGTTTTTGAAAGGACTGGCCACTAGGGAATGTGGAGTTGTGGTCTCATTTCATCATTGAATTGAACAGTATGTTTGCCACCTCAGATTCTGTTCCATCCTCTCTCATGAATTGACCAATTTGTATAATATATGCTCCAAAAGCCAAACAAATATTCTCAAAAATGCAACAAGTTGTTTGTATTGCCATTGGTAAACAGCAATGTATGTCCATCCTAAATATGAGATTCATTTGATTGTTTTAGAAGTAAGATTAAGGAGTTAATTATATTACTAAATTATAACATATATATAATACATGTAATAGATTAATTATATGTTAATTGATTATACGTAAAATGAATTAGTTTTGAGGAGAAAGATAATTATGAACATTTTAATGTGAATAAATTTAAATCAATTTCTCTAAAAAGGTTAAAGTGATCTTATAATTAGAATCAAATGTATAAACAAGTTAATTAACTGGTGGAGATGATATTCAATTCATTAATTCCAACATGTTTTCCCAATTGTAATAATAGACCTCGACCATGGAAAGCAAATTAAATGTTGAAGATGTTAAGTGGGGAGGAAATGGGAAGTTATTGTAGTGGAGAGACTCCGAGCCGAGTTTTTCTATCCTAATTATAAGATCATTTTGACAATTTTAGAGAAACCAATAATACAAAATTAATAATGATTTTTTCTTTAAAACTAATTTACAATTTTTAAAAACTATCTAGTAATACAATAATATGTATGATACATTAAAATTAAGTGGTCTCTTTTGTTGATCTCCACAAAATGTCAAAATGATACTCCCTCCGTTCCTAAATATAAGATCACTTTGGGGAAGTAGATAAGTTCCTAAATATAAGATCACTTCCTATTTTATCTCAACTTTTGCCCAAACTACCCATATACTCCTTCTTTTCATTGAAAACCCCTCCTCCTTTTAAAGTTAAGTAATTGAGGGGATTTTGGGAAGATCATGTAATTTTATTGTCTTCCTTAATCTCCCCTAATTAACCAAAGTGATCTTATATTTAGGAACGGAGGTAGTATTATACTAAGGACTAAAGAGAGTAACATTCAACTAACATATAAGAAAATGTAGAACGCTAAACAAACTATTTTTTGGCTTCATTGTATTATAATAAAAAATAGTACATCAAACAGATAAAATAAAAAATATTATAATATTAACAGTATAGTAGGAAGTGTACTACAAAATGTCCTAAATATATGATTAACTTTGTTGTACGAATCACAGGAAATAATAAGGATAAAAAATCAACTCTAAGTATTGTATTTCCAAATACTATTTAATTTCATATGATTGCATGCATGCCATTTTTCTAAATAAATCGTTTGATACAGAGTAGCGAATGGAATAGTATTTTATAAGAACAGATATAGTATTTATAAGAACAGATATAGTCAACTTCCTTTTCGTTGCATTGAACGAATCGATTTATCAATAAGAGACAGGTTATAAGTTGAGGTCTCTCTATGCCAGCAATGAACAAATCAATTTAGGATCATGTATAAAAGAATATACATATTTGGGTGGGATTGTGTGGATCTCTTTCCATGATAGATAGAGAGTATATATACTACAAGAAAAAAACCACTGATAAAGACCATGTGTTACAGTTTTTTGTTGCTCATATAAATGTGCGAGACGAAGACATATGTCACAGTTCCAGAAAAACGCGACATACACTACAAAACATTCGCTAATTCCCAGCGATTATTTTCGTCACATTCCGACGTTTATAACTACTGTCGTTATGACGCTGCGGCATAAAAAATAAATGTATATTTTATCACCTACATTCGATCTTTTATTACTTTCTTTTTCAAAAAAAGTATTTATCATGTTCCGACAGTTTTTTATACGTCGAAACATGAATATTTTCTTTTTCTTTTTTTTTTAAAAAAGTAATTATCACGTTCCGGCGGTTATTTTAAGTCCAAACATGAATACTTTATATTATATTTTTTTCAGTATTATAATAACGTCCCCGCACATGTTATATAACCGCCGGAATGTGATATTTTAACCGCGATTTTTCTGAAACTTCTGGAACGTTTGCACAGCTAAAACCCGTTTCTTTTCTAGTGATAGTTAATTGTTTTAAAAAACAAAAAAGTAAAGGAATGTCACTCAACAGTGGTGCGTCATAATTGATTGTTTTAAGAAAAACATCTTGTAGCTTATGTCGTCCAACTTGTGCAACATAAGTAACAGGAATTTTTTAAAATAATTATTTTTCGAGGCACAAATATTATTGGTTATAATGGAGATAAAATATAGGATTATTGAATGAGAAAGAGTAGAAGGATAGAATAATGAAGAAACAAATATTAGATGAAGAAATAATAAACTTGAAATTCTAGTATTTAAAAAACATGTATCATAAATTGTATATCTAGTTGGAAAAACAAATAGTATGGGATAGGAATTATAGTGTTTATATAAATAACCTGCAAAAAAAAGACAATTAGTGATATGGGAAGGAGGAAAAATAAAAGAAATGAAAGTGGAGAAGAAGGAAAATAAATACTCTCTCCGGTCCTAAATATAGGACCTAATTGAGTTTTTTGAAAAATCCTAAAAAAAAGCAAAATAAGTTAATTATAAATTGATTTACCTAATTTTTTCCCTAAACTAGTTTATTTTACTTATAAACTAATGGTTAATCTAAAAATATATCAAATATGTCATGATTTAATAGACTATTTTGCAACCTTAACCTCTCCAAAAAAAAGTTATCTAGGTCCTATATTTAGGACCGGAGGTAATATATCTTTTCTTCATTTGATAATCACGTTTACTATTATCTCAAATCAAATAATTTACTCTAACGTCAGTATTAAAATATATTAATATAATATGGAAACTTTATTGGGAAATTCATGTTATAAAAAAACTTCATTCAAAAAAAAGTTAATATCTTGAAAATATAAGTGTCGAAAACAAAATTAATGCCGACAGTACAGTTTTAACTTGTTTTGCTTATCGTGACATCAACTTCAGTTCGGGTTGCAACTATCCTGCTCAGTGCCCATTATGTTTTCACATATCATTAGACAATTATATTAATTCTGATAAAAACGATTATATTAATTGTAAAAGGTATTTTCATTTATGTTTTTTTCTTGCTTAGCTAAACATTTTTCATTATGTTAACATATTATTGAACCTACGTTATTCCTGCCTGATACGGGGCTAATTATTTTTGCTCATCAAATCTAGGTCTAATAAATTATACGGAACGAGTAGCGAATGCTATTATAAAATAGAAGAGAATAACATTCTGGTGTGAAGTAGAATCGCCTTCCAGGATTCCTTCTATGATATAGCATATTTCCCCGACAATGGTGACAATAATCATTCATGCAAATCTGCCCCAAAAGTTTCTAAGAAATTGCGAATCACCATGAAATATTTTTAGGTGCAATGTTGTCTTGAAAGAAAAATATCGGTACAATGTTGCCCCAAAATTAACATCCAAAAGTCCAAACATTAGTTGATATTATTGATGTTAATGTGGGTTCATATCAATTGTTTTTGGGTAAAAGTGCAAATCAATTGTTTTTGGGCCCGTTTGGTTGGCATGGGAAAGTGTATGGGAAAGTGAAAGTGGAGAAAGTGAGAGGTTTTTTTGTAATTTACATATATCTCGGACCTACAAGTTTTCTCTGTTCATCTCACACTTTTTTTGGGTCCCACAAATTATTTTACTTTCTCATCATTACTTAATTTACCCTCTACTTTCCATCTTCACCCTTTCACTTTCCATTTCCTCACTTTCTTTACTACAACCAAATGGACCCAAAATCTCAATTACTCTGAGAGGTTTTAGGGTTGTATTCTTCTCCTACGTCAACTATGGAGGCCAGCGAGGGAGATGGCCAAGGAGTTACACCATCTTCTTCCTTCCTTCAATTTCCAAGCTTAAGAGCATGAATGGGGCCATTGGAGAGTTCAAATGTTGTTGCCGTCCATTTATTGTCGCTCGTCATTGTCTTTAACATCGCTCGTCATCATCGTGGTCTCTTTTTCCGTTCTAATCTTCTTTCCATTGGGTAAGCAAATTCATTAATTACCCCACTTGTTCATATTTTAAAGATAGTGAAATTCATTATTTTGTTAGCGATTTGGAGCTGAGCATGAAGTTTTGGGTAAACTCTTTTTTAATTTTCCAGGTAACATTGCACCACTATTTTACTTCTAAGGCAACATTACACCAAAAATACTTCAAGGGGTTGTGACATCTTGGAAACTTCTAGGCACATTTGCACCTTTACGAAAATCGATATGTTCCCAAATAAACATTTCACATTAGCATAATTAGGTCAACTAGTGTTTGATCGTTTGGATAGTTAACTTTGATATTGCACCAATATTTTACTTTTGCGAAAACATTACACATAAAAATATTTCATGTGGATCCGCAATTTCTTGAAAACTTACATGTCGAATTTGCACCTTTACTCTTTTTTTAATGAATATGATTCATGCAACTTTATACAAAGGTAAAAGCATATGAACTGACGGTTCCATTTGTTTCTTCTTTGAAATTTATGGAAAAGAAATTAACATGCGAAATCGGGTAAATGTGTCAACAATATCTATAAATTCTTATTTAAAATATGTCAAAATCACCATAAACTTTGTATAAATCTTGAAAATTAGAGCAAAGGTATTTCAACAGTTAAATAAATTAGTTTAGTGTCATCACTTCTTATTCATAACAACTATAAATGCTCCACTACAAAAAGTAATAGCAGTTACGTTATTTTACATGTTGTGGTATATATTTTGTATAATTTAACAGGGTTTGTGGATAATTCAATCCATCTTTTTTAGTATTAAAGTCAATTTATTTAAAACGATACATGTAAAATCATCAATTGATCCTTTGATCACGATCCAGTTGGAGAATTACAATCTAAAAATAGAAGTACATCACATCATAAGCATACTAACAAAAACAATTGGAGGCTCATAGTTTTACGCATGTGAAAAGCATGTCATGATTATTACGCTTAAAGAAAAAATAGTATAGATAATTTTACATCATGATGCTTATTATTATTAGGGGCGTTCACGGAATGGGACGTGATCCTATGTTCTGTCACGAAAAAGGCTCGGGGGAGTTTCCGTTCTGTGTCTCGTCTCGTCCCAAACTTTGTCCTGTCCCAATCAGGATCAGGATTGGAAAATCACAAAAAAAAAATTTGAAATTTTTTTATTACAAATATCTACTTGTAAAAAAAAGATGACATTTTGTGTTTGTAACAAATAAATAAATTATTTCAATATTACTTTTATAATACATTTTATACAATAAAACAAGGTAAAATTTTATTATGATTGTATTTTTCATAAAAAAAATGTCATGTATACTTATACATGGTATAAATGACATATGCATTTTTTTAACAAAAATTATATAAACACACACACATACATATATATTCGAGACGGGATGAGATCGGGACAATCCTGTCCCGTGTCCCGTCCCGAAGATGATGGAACATGCATAGCTTTCCAGTTTGATGAGTAAGCTACTAAATGATCAAGCCCAAATTCCCAACCTAATTTTAGGATTGAAAATTTTTCCTAATTTTCCATAAATAATAATTCACATATCTTCAGGATACTTCTACTCCCCCTTATCAGGTTTAATGTTTCATGTCAAACTCTCATAGTCTATTCCAACTATATGCAAAGGTCACAATAACTCTATCCACTCCTGAAGTAAATATCTAAAGAAGTAAATTAGACCAATAAATTATAACATTTGCGACATGTAATTAAAATAAAAGTTTGTTTATAAGTAAAATAAAATCAGTTTTAAGAAAAAAATACAACTAATAGACAATTTAAAGTGATTAATCTTAAATATTCTATGTACAGTCAACGCATCACATTTTGGATTCACAGTCTATTGCACCATTCTTCCTCGCCCATTTCTTGGGTTGAATCTTCATCAAAAGAATGCTTCACGATACTGCCACTTAACTTGTTGAGAATTCTCCATGTTACACTATCAGGGGATAATCCATTCCTTTTCATCTCTCCAACAATTTGGTATGCTTCTCTCTTCAATCCAAGGTTGCACGCACAGTCAATCAATATATTATAGCTATAAATATTGGGAGAGACACCAGAATCTACCAATTCATACAAAAAATGACAAGCCTCATTGAAATTGCCTGCGCGGCAGAGTCCCTTCAAAATTGCAGAATAAACAAAATCATCATGATTCCCTGATGGCCAGATAACACCATGCCAAAAGTTCTTTGCCTCTTCTATCTGGTCAGCAGACTCACATAAGCCTTGTACTATGATTGCATGAGTAGCATGATCTGCAGCAATGCCATCTCTTAACATAGCATTAAAAATGCTCAAGGCCTTGTTTGCTAGGCCAAGTTTGAACAAGGCTTGAAGAACAGCATTATATGTCACAACACTAGGCTTTAAGCCTCTCTCAGGCATTACTCTATGCAGTATATCAAGAGCTTCATCAACTTGTCCAACATTCAAAAAACCAGATATCATCGTAGTGAAAGTCACAACATCAGGAGAACAAAATTTACCCGTCAACATGTCACGCAATACCTTCGAAGCTTCATTGATCCTCCCCATCTTGCAAAGCCCATTGATAACTGTATTGAGAGTGATCACATCTGCCTCACACTGGTTCTCTAGCATATACACAAGCACATTTAACAGTTCAGTTGGATTATTCACATGACAAAGAGCCCTTAAGTATATGTTGTAAATTCTAGTCTTGTCAATTCCTTCCTTCTTCAGCATAAGTTTAAGCACCACCCTCGCCTTGTCCACATCCAACTCCTTGCAAAGGGCCGTCACTAATTCCTTATACGTATACTCGGACGGGAAGAATCCGAATTCTGTCCCTTCCTCTAGTAACTGAAAAGCCCTCATACAACCACCATCCTTGCTAAGGCCATGTATGATATAGTTATAAGAAGTATCACTTGGAACCAATCCTCTCTTCCTCATTATATAAACAATCCTAGAAGCCCCATTATATCTTCCAACCTTACAAAGTGAATCTATCATCTGTCCAAGAGCAACCTCCTCACTCAAACTATTCCCTTGTGGCAAATCCTCTGCAATCCTAAACACTTCATTGAAAAAACCTTCTTCACACAAACAATCAATAAGATTAGCAAATGCAGCCGTCTTCACCGCTTGATCCTCCTCTTCTTCACCACTCATTCTCTCCCACAACTTGCTCATCATTTCCTTCCCACCCTCAAGATCTCTCTTTTGAAGAATCCCGCGAATCATAACACTATACGTAATCGAATTCGGCACCACACCATGTTTACTCATTTCATCAAACACCTTACGTGCACTCTTCAACTCACCCATCTTACAATACCCATTAACCAAAGTAGTATACGAAACAACATTAGGCAAATGCCCTCTACTCCTCATATCATAAAACAACCCATGAGCTTCGCTAGGCTTACAAACACCACAAAGCTGATCCATCAAACGGTTATAATTAACCAAAGATGGCACAAGCTCAGGCTTCACATGAATCAAACGCTTGATCAAACTCAAAGTGACAAGAGGCTTTTGAGAATCAAGTAACCTTGCAATAAGGACATTGCAAGTCCTCTCATCAGGGACACAATTGGAAGCAATAAACAGAGAAAATCTTTGGTGGGCTTCGAGAAAACGATGGGAATCACAGAGCGCGTGGATGATGCTGGAGAGATTTAGGGAATTGGGATTGTAGCCACGGAGGGAGAGATTGTGAAGAAGGTGAAGAGCATGGTCGACGTTGTGATGTTTAGTGCAGAGTGTGTGAATTTTCTTTGTCCAGTGAGTTGTATTGGAAATGGAAATGATATCTTCTTGTTCTACTGTTGTGTCTTTGTTTTGGGGTTTAATGTGTGCATGTGGATTATGTGGTTGGGGAAATGAAGAGGTGCTTGAGGGTCTGAGTGTGAGAGAGAGTGGTGTGGGTTTGTGGGTGAGTTTTGAACGAGGTTTGAGCATTGAGATAGTGTGAGTTTTTGACTTAACTTTTTGTTCTTTGTAGGAGATGAATCGGGGATTGAAGAAATAGATGTAAGGTTGGATTCTATGTTTTTATTCTATTATTGTTGATATATGATAATATAATAAAATGTCAAAGATTTACACACGCATAGAGACACAGTCACAGACACACACACAACACACAGCGTGTGTGTGTGTGTGTATTTTTGCATGTTAAATTCTGAGTTTTGGGTGAGTGTTGGAGATTTATTATATTCCCTCTGTTTGATCAGATTTCTAGTAGATAAAAGGCACCTTGATCGATCGGTGGTTACATGTAACTTGTTGGCAATTTTTGAACTCACTTCCTACTGTCTTGTTTTGCTTGTTGATGATGCATGCGATGATTAGGATGAAGATGGTTTAATCAAGGTTGGGCATGTTGATTTTTATTGGTGTGGTAATCATTTGTTGAGACAGTTTTGATTCACCAAAATAAGTGAATAAGACATGCATGATGTAGAATGAGAGACCTATATTTAAGAACTTAATGGTTTGATTAAGATTATTATTTGTGGAGTTTCATAGATTTTTTTTTGGTCGGAAATGGTGTTTCATAGATTATTAAGAAGCCGGTAGAGGGAACTAATTCTTTGGACTTGTATGTAATCCATGCTTTTATATATGTTATGACGGGAAAGAATAACAAATGGATTTTAGATGTAAGTTTTGCAGTTTTGGCAAATTGGTGAATTAAATACGTTTCTCTTGAAAATGAAAATTTGAAACAATTATTTTGATTACTGGGAATTTAATAAAGGTTGTTGTTTTTTGTTATGTTTGTTTTAACTCTTTTTATTCATATTGTATGATGCTTTCACTCATGAAGAAGAACGTTGAATTTGCTTATATTAGAGTATGTTCTGTGAATGTAAGTTTGAAAGATTTTAAATTGGGTAAAGAAGCATTTTTAGTATAGTAAGGAGCACCAAACATAATATACAATATTTTGGTCCATTTGTGATAATAAAAAATTATTTTCATTGCTTATCTAGTAATAATCTTAAATAAGTCAAATTTAACCGTTATTTGTCAAATTTTGACTATTAAATAATGGGGTAAATGAGCATTTTTAGTACTCTAGAACTAGAATATATCAAGGAGCACTAAACATAATATACAATATTTTGGTACATTTGTGATAAAGGTCTTACTTTGGTTGTTGTGGTGTAAATTGGAAGTTTCTTGTGATCGATTTGGGTGTATAAAAATTACAATGTTCTGTCGTGTGTTTATAGATATGTGGGTATGCTCAATTATATTTTCTTATTGCTGGGTTATGTGATTATGATATTTTAAAGTTTAATCTAGCACGGTATCTTAAATGGATTTTCGCTTTTATTTGAAGTTCATAGATTGTTTTTAATTGTAATTGGAAATCTACTATGAGGACTCAATTTTAGAGGTTTGAATTAGTATATGATTACTAATATCTCTAAAGATTCAATGGATGCATAAAATCTTTGTATGATAATTTTGTATTTATAAATAAGTAAACAATGGTTGTTCTTGGGAATTATATGATTGTTTAAATTCTAACAAATAGCTGAAGGATGTGATACTGTAGGAAAAGAATGTTGTAAGTCCCATTATACTTGAAAGAAGATGGTCATGGAAGTGCATGTGTGTACGATGAAGACGAAGACTTTATGATGGTAGTTTCAAATTTGTAGTTCTTTAAATTGTTTTGGATTTGATTGATTAGATTGAAATGATTCAACTTACTTTGGAAATTAATAACAAGTAATTAAAGTTTGATGGAAGGCAATGTATGTTTATAAAGTACTTATAATAGGTATGTATGAGATATTTTTAGGTTATTGTAATTTCTGTGATTCCCTTTTCTTTTGCTTATGTTTTGAGAATTTTGCTTTGATCACAAATAGGATACGTTTTAGGATACTATTCTGATTTGCATTTTGGAGTTTATAAATGAAGTTGTTTTCTAGTATTGTTATGAATGGAGGAAATGATTCGGGTTCTTTGTGAAGTGTAAAGATCTGGACTAATTGATAGTTGATGAATGAAAGTAGTTGATTATAAATTGATTGTGTTTGATTGATGAATGTTGTCATTTGTAGATTGGGAGGTTATTTTCGAGTTAAATAATTATGTTAAAAGAAAGTGATGTTAAGTTACCTTTCAACTTGTTTGGCTTAATATATTGAATGGTGATTGAATTGCTTTCATTGTTTGGATGTGGTGAATAAGAAAGCTAGAGGCTTGTTGGTGAATAGCAGAATAGGAATTGAGTGTAACGAAGTAAAAATGGAAAGTAGAAGTAAAATAGGCAACGATGAGATGTAAACATTTGTGAGCTCAAGAAAAGTATGAGATAAAGAGAGAAAATTTGTGGAATCAGGATATATGGAATGCCTTTTTTCATTTCCTTTTCTCATTTCCATTTCAACTTTCTCATTGTCGAAAATGGCCCATATACTTGGCTCAATCTCAACCATCATTTGTGCAGCTCTACTTCCAATATGTCATGTTTCTTTCCGCAACTAAAATATCCAAAAACGAAACACACATGCATAGCCACGAACACAAAAAAAAAAAAAAAAATCAAAACTCTAAGCCGAATCCAACCAAACAACAATGATTCTCCCAAGAAAATATCAGCCCGTTCTCATTTTCTAGAGCCAAACATAATAAATCCTCCAAAAACCAAAATATAATATTCACATGGGCCTCAGCGCTCAAACAGATTCTCCTGCCAGTGCCCACCCACTCTCCATTAATTAATACAGTATATTAAACTAATCAATCTAACACTACAAAAATTCGCATCAAGTTGAAAAAATTAATTATGTCCTGCCAAATGAGTCCAAAATCATCATCCCAGTACTCACCTTCGCATCAATCAAGGATTTTTTTTTTTAAAAAAACAAACTCCTCCCAACAGAATCAAAACCCAAGCAGAACATAATGAAGCAATCAAATCAAAACACCAACAACAATAACATAATAAAAATGTACCAAACCACTACTAATCAGACAACAATAATCTCAGTTACACCATAACAGAGTACAAACCACCCTAATAATAAACCAAACCAAACACTAATCAAATCCAACACAGACTGAGAACATCAACACCCAAATCAACGGCGAGGGCGGGGGCAGAAGGTGATCAAGTAATTAGCCTTAGTACACGTGGCAATACTAGTGGGGTCATCATAAGCATAAGAGTAAGCCCTAGGGCAAGCGGTCTTAAAGATCCTAGAATAAGCAGTAGGCTTACAAGCCTGAGGGGTACCAAAGCTGCCAGTACAACAATACCTAGGAGAGTTAAAAGCAGAACAAGCACTCTTACAAGCCACCACACTCTTGCCCTTAGATCTAACCTGAAGCCCCACGGGACACATAAGATTTAAGTCACTAACACACCCAGCATAGCTACATTTGCCAGATCCCTTAATGGGGTTGATGGAGATGGGGAGATTGTAGCCGTCGACGAGGCTGACGTCATAGAAGTCTTGGTCGTGGCCGAGGGTGAACTCGGCGAGGGTGGCGGGAGGGGTGCCGCCGAGGCCGTTGCAGGAGAGGGCGCCGCCGCAGTCGCCGGTGGCGCAGCGGCCGCGGCCGGCGGAGTTGAAGGAGCAGCCGTGGCGGCCCCAGAAGCGGCCGGACCAGAGGGGAGGGAGGGGGAGGGAGAGAGCCTTGTTTGGGGGCAGGTGGAAGCCTCCACGTGCTAGTACAGGCTTTCCTGCGCCCGGTTGGATGCCTGGCCAAACAGGGTGTTGGCATTTGTTGTACAGGATTACTGATGTTGCTGCAACCTCATGAGCTGGAAAAAAAAAATAAACAAAGTTAGAGATTTGTAGGCTTCCGCGGCCAATGTAAAAGTTTGTCGAATCTATTGAGCATGGATACACATTTAGGTGCCGTGTAATCCATGTAGCCGACCCCACTTAGTGGGATAAGGCTTTGATGATGATGATGAGTTAAGTCACATACTACTCACATTGAAGTTATTGTGTTCACATACCTGTGAAGGAGGAGAGGAGGAGGGAGGTGAGGAGGAGGGAGAGAAGTGAGAGCATTGTGAGTTGGGTGTGTTTGTGAGTGAGGGTCTTGTTTTTGCAGAGAGATGGGAGATGGGGAGGGGGATTTTTATAGAGAGATAAAGGAGTGAGAGAGGGGGAAGTGCAAGGAGTATGTTATGGCTTTTGTGTTGTTTTGTTTTGTTTGATTGTTTGGTTTCTATTTTTTTCCTCCATTGTTGCTTTTTTTTTTTCTAAAAGAAATATAAGCTTTTTACTCACTGCAACGGGTACATGATGTGGGCCCATTAAAACATGATTCTATTTTTCAAAATAAACATATTACTCACTCCTTAGTCCTTGCCATGGTGTGATTTGCTGGAATTATTTTAAGTTGATTTATTTTTAAGTTATTTTGAAAAGAAGTCAAATTGTACTAAAACTAACTCCGGTCCTAAATATAGAATTTAATTGACTTTTTTTGGAGAGATTAAGGTTGCGAAATAGACTATTAAATGATGACATATTTGATGTATTTTTAGATTATTCATTAGTTTATAGGTAAAATAAACTAGTTTAAGGGAAAAAATTAGGTAAATTAATTTATAATTAACTTGTTTTACTTTTTTAAGGATTTTCTAGAAAAAGTCAATTAGGTCTTATATTTAGGACCAGAGAGAGTAAGATTTATGTTTGAATCTACTGTGAAAAATTTGACTTATTTTCTATAAGGCAAATTGTATGTTTGGATTAGTTGTGATTGGATGTATAAAATGAGTAAGAATTTGCGGGTTCACATCTTAAGCTACTTATAAAGTAAAAATAAACTACTTTTTTCTACTTACGAAATAAGTTATTTATTTCAAATAAAGTCTATTGAAAAATAAGTCTAATCAAACATAAAAAAACACAATCTACTTAAAATAAACTATTTTTTCAAAATAAGTAGCTTATTTGGGTAAAATAAGTCCAGTCAAATACACACTATTTCACTTCATTAATATGAGACGTATCACTCATTCACGCTTTTTTTGTAACGCCCATTCACTTTCAACTATCGAAAGTATTTTTTCTTTCTAAGTATGAGTTCACTTATATGTTATTAATAATTGTTTTTTAATTTTAGCCTTGTTTAGGTCGTGTGAAGAGAAAAGATTGAAAGATGAGAGAATAATTTATAAATATAGAAAACAGAATTTTTTTATAAGAGTAGTCTTGAAAAATTTCATCAATCTAAGACATATCTATTTATGAACTCATATGTATAACTAACATTTCTTGGTATTTGAAAATTAGTTTAAGTGAATCTATATAGTGAAGAAAAGATTGGTATTCAAAGAGATGAGTTTGATCTTAAATATAAGATAGTCTTTGATTTTTTCTCAAATTTTTCTAAAAATATCTCTATTGATATTTCTCATTAATAAATAAACAAGAAAGGTAAATTACCTTCGTAAAATTTTTCTAACATTCCTAAGTGCAGCTCTCTTCCAAGTGAGGGAAGGTTGCCTCAAATGACCGACATACCCTCATTCCTCTTCAGCTCCTAACTTTTTTGTTCAGTTTGGAATTTTCGTAGCTTGTTGTAGTCTTGTAGCTCCCTTCTCGGTTTACTTTTGAGTTCACATGCTAGGCTGTGTCTACATGGATTTCTAATTCAATTCAAATTTATCAAATATAAATATATATGATTTCTAATTTATATGCATTTTAATCCATTTTTTTTTCTATTTTCAATTTTAAATAATTTTAATTCACCTTTTTCTCTAAAGAAATATTTTATTTGTCTATTATTTAATAAAAACCGTGTTTTTGTCTTAAAATTGCTTTTCAAAATATCAACCAAACATATTTTTAAAATTATAATTGGAAAAAGAGTTACTACTATAATTACAAATGTAAATATAGAAGTAACTCTTAAAAAATCACTACTCCACCACTATCAACAAATACACCCTCAAAGAGTTACATGGAAGTACGAAGGAATAGTGGAGAAAATATGGGAAGATAAATGGTGTGGGGTTGTCAGAGAAGTGTCACCCAAATTACGTACTCATTCACATGCCTGCACATCCATTCCCTGTGTTCCCATTTTGGTGCTATATCTGACTCCTTTTTATCGTTTGCGTAAAGAATTTGTTTCTCTAATATAGTAATTAACAGCGACCAAATTAAATGGATGAAATAGAGATGTTGGAATTGAAGCTATGAGTTAGGCCCGTTTGGTTGTGAGAATTCGGGTAAAAATATTAGAAATTGAAAATGAATTTGTCTAATGTGACACTTGTCTACTGCAAAGTGACTTGAACAATTACACAACTACCCTTGTCTTAAATCAATTTTGATGGCTTAAAATCATAAGAGAAAATCCCAAATAAATCTCTCCGAATACCTAAAAGGATAAGTGAGGAACCTAAACTTCTAAATGGATCATGAAGGAACCAGCACCTATCTGTCATTTTAAAATTTTGCGAAAAGACAAATTGCCCCCATTTTAAAACACAAATTCCTACCTCACCCTAAACTCACCCTAACACCCACCCTCTTTTCGCAATTTGTGTTTTAGGATGAGGGCAATTTTGTCTTGTCGCAAAATTTTAAAATGACAAATAGGTGCTAGTTCCTTCATGGTCCTTTTGAAAGTTTAGGTTCTTCACTTGTGCTTTTGGATATTCGGATGGACTTATTTGGGATTTTCCCAAATCATAAACTAAATTTCAACTTAAACTCGATTTTAAGCCACTAAAATGAATGCCCTAAATGAGTGGTAAATGAAATGGGAGGCATGGAAGCGAAACAACACGAGCATCAATGGCGCGTGGATGACACGAGCAGGTGAGTCGGTGGAGAAAATGGCGAGTGAAAAAAACGAAAGGAAAGTGCACGTGAAGGTAAATAATTTTCAAACATGATGTCAGATTCACACGACCAAATTATAGACAAAAACAGTAGCACCTCTAATTGGAATGCTTGTCCTCTTACCATCGCCATCTAAAAGGGAACTTCCCCAATTTATTACTCCTAATCTAAGTTTAAGCCCCTAATTAATTACACTACTACATTAACTAGGTCCTTTAAAAATTTTACAGCGTCCCTCTAGGGTTCTAATAGGGTGAGGATTTCCCTCTCCTCATCCTTCATAATCACTCCATTTTAGTTATTTAGATTCATTTAAGAGCTCATAATTTGTCATTTATACTATTTAAAATAAAAAAAGTTGTTTTATAATATAAAATAAATAAAGAACTTTTAATTTATTTATTTTTGAATACTTTTTAGCATAAAAAATTTCAACTTTCTGGACATATTTCATTTCAACAGAAGGATATATATATAAGAGATACAGACTTACCCAGTTAATTTTAAAGTTAACTGGATAAGTCTGTATCTCTTATAGATCCTTCTGTTGAAATGAAATATGTCTAGATAGTTGAAATTAATAGGTCCAGATAATTAAAGTTTTTTATAATAAAAAATTTTCAAAATTAAAAAATTTAAAATTACTTCATTTACTTTTTATTATAATACATTTTTTTATTTTTAATGTTACAAGTGGCAAATTATGAGCTCTTACATGAATTTTAATGGCTAATATGGTTGATTCTGAGGGATGAGGAGAGGAGGATTCTGAGAGAATCCGGACCTGTTCTAATAGAATTGATTGCTTTTACTCTCCAAATATTTTTAGAAGCAATGATTCTTAAAAATCCGCAATTATTGAGAATGTTTTATCACAATGCGTCAATCTAAAAATCTTTACGCTAATTTAATTAAATATCGATTCCAAACATATCTTTTTTTTGCTTTTGAATAAGTTTTCTCCTAGTTTCTAAATCTATTTGCATTTTATAGGCTCCTCTAAGAGAACTATACTCGAAGGTAACTTCTGCTTATTTCGATGTTTATAAATTTCTTGAAGGAGTGATCTCAAGACACTACATCAATAAAATTCATTTAAACACGTAATTTTGGTGTCCAGAATTACTCTTATTGTTGTTGAGAAAATATACATCAGAATAATTATTAAAAAAGATAAAATATATTAGTAATATACTCCTTCCGGTCCCTAATATAAGAGCTAGCTGCCAAAAAACTTTTCTTAAGAAAACATGTGAATGTTAGTTGGGTGTTTGGAGTTAATGCTTCTTTTCCAATATTGCCCATATTTATTATGATACTTTTAAGAAAGAGAAACACATAAGCATTAATAAATAGGGTTAAGGTGCATTTTTAGTACTCTAGAATATAGCAAAGTGCACCTAACATAATACACAATATTGTGGTCCATTTGTGGTAACTAACAATTATTTTCGTGGCTTATTTAGTAACGACGTTAAATAAGTTAAGTTTGACCGTTATGTGTCAAATTTTGACCGTTAAATTGTGGGGTAAAGGAGCATTTTTAGTACTCTAGAATATAGAAGGGGCATCAAACATAATATACAATATTTAAACACCATAAACAACTAAGTCACAATATTATTCAAAGTGTCAAATAATTAAACACCGCAAAGTTATAAAGATTCATAGACTATCCTAGTATCATGCATGTATAAACTAATAAGTCATTAGTATTTTACATATACAAAAAAATGTAAGCAAAGAATCATAAACTAAACAGGTTGGCCTTACTGAGTTAAAACGGGTTGGTCATACTGGCTCGACACAAATTAAAACGGGTTGGTCATACTGGCTTGACCCAAATTAATGACCCTATGATGTAATAGAAGAAGAGTTACTTCTATCTGATTACATAGTTATAAACTTAAAATAATGTTCGTTAAATTTTCATTTCAATATACATATATTACATCATTATGACACATTAGATTTATCTTACAAACGTGAGTTTTACCTAACGAATTACTAGATAAGCAATGAAAAGAATTCTTAGTTATCACAAATGGACCAAAATATTGTATATTATGTTTGGTGCTCCTTCTATATTCTAGAGTACTGAAAATGCTCCTTTACCCCACAAATTATCAGTCAAAATTTGACACATAACGGTCAAACTTAACTTATTTAACGTTGTTACTAAATAAGCCACGAAAATAATTCTTGATTACCACAAATGGACCACAATATTGTGTATTATGTTAGGTGCACTTTGCTATATTCTAGAGTACTAAAAATGCACCTTAACCCTAATAAATATGAAAGAAAGATGGGGTAAAGGAGGAGAAAACGTATTAAATGAGGAGAGAATGTGAGATGAGCTCTTATATTAGGGACCAAAACCATTCAAATTTTGAGCTCTTATATTAGTGACCGAAAAGAGTATTTATTAGTATTTATGTATTTCTTTTCTTTAAAAGTATCATAATAAATGTGGGTAATATTAGAAAAAAACAATTCTAGATATCCAACTAACTTTTACATAAGTAATAAAATTTAGATTTTTTATAATAAATGAAATTAGATAAATTATTTATTGTTAAAACATATCAAATTATTTTTTTAAAAACTTAAACATATCATTAGATTATGTACCATTTCAATTCATCGAAAAAAAAAGATTATGTACCATTTCAGGAAAATTATTTGTTGAAAAAAATAAATGATAAAATGAAATATATGTGTCATATACTAGTACACTAACTATTTATATATTTTTGACATGATGAAAAATATATGTGTCATATACCCGTGTGTGTGTGTAGTATTATGTATAGCATCTATAAAACAGAGCTAGAAAAATATGTAAGCATATCCGTTCACTGATATGAGAGTGCAAAGATAAAGGCCGAAAACGGTGAAATGAAAAAGAAGTAAAAAAGAGGAGCATGACCGGTTGTCTAAGTTTTCCCATCACTTCCTTTTGTTTCAGGCGAAATTCCCACCACTTTTTCAAACGGCTAATACCTTTAAGGCTTCAACAACCATACAATGCATCATAATGTTGGACAATTAGTCCAAAAATTACTTATTAATTAAAATTTGACATAGTTTACCGGTATGGTAAAAAAACATAGTTTACTGGAAAAAGAAAAATTTATCATATTAAGAAAAACCCACGGAATTAAAGTGATTTATTCATTTATCTTTTTTTTAAAAAAATAAAAGGTTTATTCATTCATCAAATCATGGTTTTCAACATTGACTTATGATAAATAAAACGCAACAAACATTTAGGTAGGAAGTGAGCTACGGATTCAAACAATTTAAGACTACAAAAGATTAATATGGTGCAAAATTAATTTAACTCCTTTTCCGCAAGAAAAATAATAAAATTTAGTTGAATCTAGAGGTCTCTCATTTTTAATTCTAGATCAAAATCTGATAAAAATATCCTAAGCATCCGGTTTTTTTTTTACCTGTAAGCATTTATAAAATTTCTGCGTCATACTAATAACTGTGTTTAAGAATGTGATAGTGGGCAAATAATGTGAATTTTGGTTCTTGGATTACGGAGCAAAGGGTTTTTTTTACAAAGGTTGCCTAATGGGCCAGTGTTGGGGGGGTCAGTTTTGGACCCATAAATGATAGTATTGGATTTTTGGGTTTGTGGGCAGTCATCATAATACTGGGCATGATACCTAGTTACCGTAATTCCAGTCACAGAACATAAATCTCATTAACCTTTTGCTTTTAAAATACTCCCCCCGTTCCTAAATATAAGATCACTTTAGGGAGGAGAGCTTGTTCCTAAATATAAGATCACTTTCTAATTTAACTCAAGTTTTCCCCAAATTACCCCTATACTCTCTTCACCCAAAAAATAGTGGTTTGAAGGTGAGAGGAGAACATAAATCTCATTAACCTTTTGCTTTTAAAATACTCCCCCCGTTCCTAAATATAAGATCACTTTAGGGAGGAGAGCTTGTTCCTAAATATAAGATCACTTTCTAATTTAACTCAAGTTTTCCCCAAATTACCCCTATACTCTCTTCACCCAAAAAATAGTGGTTTGAAGGTGAGAGGATACTTTTAAAATTTAGGTGAGGGGTATTTTGGAAATTTCATGTAATCCAAACTCATTGGAATGTCTTCCTTAATCTCTTCAAATTTGCTAAAGTGATCTTATATTTAGGAACGGAGGGAGTACATGAGTAACACTCCTTCCGTCCTAGAATCATCAAATATATACTATAATAGACCGTATTTGAACCCTACGTGTCACTTCCTGGTATTTAATTATGTGATTTTTTAGTGTGCTTTAATGACTATATTTATTTCCTGATCGTTCTAATTTCCTTCCATTTTAATGCTTTCAATTAATTCCCATAATCGCATATGCAATCAATCTCATCTTCACCTTCATCACCCTCCCTTCCTTCTTATCGTCAATCCTTCTCGCTTTTTCAGTTAAAAAAAAAAATCCTTCTCGCTTTCTCTCTCCCAAATCTTCATCATTCATTATCACTTTCACTCTCTCTATTTCTGTTCCTCACTCTCTCACACTCACCGTCGCTCCTCTTTTCCTATTCCAGCTATTATAAATCCAACAGTCTCTCTGAGTTTTTAGTGTCGGTTTGAAGTATTTTTTGTTGATGATCGATGAAATTGCATTTTATCTGGTATGTTGTTGTATTTATTTATTGCCTAGATATCTTGTATATATGTTGGTGTTGAAGTACGCAGAAATTATATTTATAGTCACATAGGTTCTGTTTTTTATGAGAGCCTGAATCAAGAAGCCTTAGGACATTATTGTCCAGTCTACATGGATTTGTATGTTTTTTTTTTGGATTTGGGGTTATCCCTCCTAATGATTTCATTCTATCTATGGAAACCTGCATGCTAAGAGTATTGTAGTGTGGAGATTTGTTAAGAGTAATTATTAATATTATTAGTAGCATGATAATAGCAATGAAGTTTAATTAATTAATGTTGATTTTTTGGTTGGCAGGTGATTGATGCTTTGGAGATGTTGGTGCGCATGATATAGTCACATATAGGTTCTTTTATTTGTCTCCAGTAGTAAATCATTTCTTATACTTAAACTTTTTATGACTTTTTGGTTAAACATGGTCTATCTCATGGCTTCGATTTCCATGTCCTCTCCAAGGAATCATCATTGACGCTCTTGAGTAGCAGGGGTCACTTGTTATCAAAAAAAAAAAAAGCAGGGGTCACTTAGTTTTTGTTTTTGTTTTCTTTTAATTTACTTTGGGTTCTGATTTCATGTTGTATTTAAAATATTCTTCTTCTTTTTTTAATTTTAATTTTTCTTATTGCATCATTATCATATTTGAATTTTCAGTGAAGTGTATGGGTGCATGTATTCTATAATGTTAAACTATGAGACGAGGAGGAACTGAACTTTAAATTGAGCAAAACTATAACTAATTTATACATTTAGCTCATTTAAGTTTCCTGTGTATACTGTATGGTTAAATAAATCTATTTAAACTGAGCCTAATCCAAATCAGCTTTTTTTACCAAGGATCCAACTCAGTTTGAACAAACTTAATTGAGCATTTTTTGTGTTGTGTGTAGTTATGTAGTCGCGTATTTGCCATACAAAATTTATAGCATGTTTTATTCTTGGCCAAGTTCCTTAAACAAAACAAGTCTGATGCAATTTCCTGGTATTTTAATTTCATCTATGAAAACTGCTGAGCCTGTGCAAATATTGACTTTTTAATCCATGCTCAATGTAATGAAGGCTATATTGTAAAAGAAAGGACGTGTTGAGGAAACTATTTTAAATTTTGATGCAGATTGGTATTCTACTTTGGGTGTGTATGAATACTCACAAGACACTATTTTTTATGTTGAAGAAAAATATTTGGTTGCTAGAGGATATTGATTGGTGCTCATTCAATGTTTGAAAACGTCATTGATAGGACTCCTCTTAGTGCTCCATGAGAAATTGCAAAAGCACTATGAGCAGCTATTGAGCAAGGCACATCCAAATCCAAGAAGCCCCTCCAAGTACTCACTTGATTTCTTATTGCCTGATTCAAAAAGGTTTAATCCCCCTTCTCTTATGATCAAAATACTTGAAATGGCTGAATCTATGGTTGGGGAAGTTCTTTTAATTTGGGTTATAGTTGATGTTTTTGCTACAAGTGGTTTAAAATTTTGTTAGAATACCATAATATTATCATATTAGTTACAAATTGAAATTTGAATATGATTTTATTTCTGATTTTAATTTTAATTTTTCCTAACTTGTGTGTGATAATCCATGATTGGACTTATGGGATAAGAATCCTAAATTTTGATATATAAGATTTTGTATTTAGTGTGGGGTCGGTTGGGGGGGGGCTGCTGTGTTGGGGCGCCAGGGGGAGGGTCGGGGGCTGTTTGGAAGTGATGAAGAGAGGAAAGGAAATTGTTTATTATTATATGTGGGCCTTACATGAACATATCATACGTGAAAATGACAAGGTGCCGGGTGGCAAAAATATAACCCACGTAGTGGCCACATGAGCACATTAACGGTCAAACGTGATTGACCGTCCACTGGGAGTATTTTTTAAATACTTTGGTTATTTTGAGTGCAAAAATGAGCATGTTGTTAGTTTATGGTGCCCAGTGCTCCTGGGTGGTTACTTAGAGAGCAGATTTGGTCCATTACCCTATAAATATATATACAACTTGAGGATCATATAAATTGTAATTATTTGGAAAACTATTATATCATCAAAACCTGGATTTGTAGTGCTAATGGAGATAGCATTGTCATAGTTCGAAGAGGTGTACCCACTTTGTTATAAAAAAAACTATTATATCATCAAAAAAATTTCCCTTTTACATGAACACTAACTTTTTCATATCTTTAGGTGACAATTCACCACATTCTCATACTGCAGTTGGAAAGCCACACAAAATCTTGCTCAATCCAATATGCCAAGTTAAGGGATCACAAATCCACAAATATCATGACTGTCATATATGACGTCGACACTTTTATTCTACTCAATCCAACATAGACTTTTATGTAAACCATTTCTGCCAAACTTCTATCAATGAATTTTTAAGGTTTAATATTTCCATTTGTCACACATGCTTTCATCCAAAAGGAAATTATATTTATCATAATGATTTTTTTATCAGTATTTATCATAATGATAAAAACACATATCCCGTGCATCGCACGGGGCCATTTCGTAGTATTAGCTAATGCTATGATTTAGGGTTATCCTAGAATATAATCTAATGTTACATTTTGTCTGGTCATTTAATGTTTTGTATCAAAATTAGCATATTTTTTATCGTTAAATTTAAAAACAATGACCAAATTACCAAGAGTAGAAACAACAATCAAAATTTGGGTAATTTTGGTCATTGGAAGTAGCCTTTCAACAACCAAAAATTTTGGTCATTAAAAAATCCTACTTTTAAATAAACTAATATTAACAAACAAAGTTTTTTGTCGTTAAAAACCCATTTTTGGTCTTTAAAAACCTTCTCTCCAGCCGTGCTTATACAGTTTCCATGCAATGACTATATGATCACAAACTTCACATACACATCTTCCAATAGATAATGAGCCAAGCTCCTAGTTCTTTCCTTTATGAAAATTCTTAAACACCGGATTGGTTCTTTACTCTCGACAAATACAAAAGATCACGAGGCACCTTATGCTCTGTGGTGAGTTTTCTAGACAACCAAGAAGTACATAGTTTATTAAATCATGACATATTTGATATCTTTTTAGATTATCCATTAACTTATAGGTAAAATAAATTAGTTTAAGAGAAAAAAATAGGTAATAAATCAATTTATTATTAACTTATTTTTTGCTTTTTTAGGATTTTCCAAAAAAGTCATCTAGGTCCTATATTTAGGACCGGAGGGAGTAAATGATTATTTTTATATATGTCTTACCAGAAAACCATGTTATTTGAGGATTATATTTTTGAATACCCATGAATTCGGTTAGTAAGAGTTTGAATGAATTCCAACGTATGCATGCCCGTTTGAATTCATTTGTGCTTATCCTAACCGCTGTTTTAATTCATTTTATTGCCATAATGCTGGTAACGTTGATAACCGATAATTGATGGTCATTAACGTGGTAATTAAGTGTGTGCCCAACGTCTCTGAAGTCTTTGCCTATAAAAGGCAGTGTCTGGCAAGAGGTCCAATACACTGAGCTTCAGAGCTTCCATCTTTCCTCTTTTGTATTCACACTCTGCTGTGTTCTATTTTCTTTCGTTGTTCTTTTTCCTTGCTTCTGCAGGAGGGATCTGTTTAATTCTGGGGAGTGCCGCTTCCTTCTTGGCCGGTGGTCGCGGAATAACTCTATAGGAAAGTGTCCCTGAGGACAAGACTCAGAATTGTCTCCTATCACACTGTCAACTATCAGATTATCAGCTACAAGTTTGTCGCCTATCACATTGTCGCCTATCAGATTGTCAGCTACAAGTTTGTCGCCTATCCCACTATCGCCTATCAGATTGTCAGCTACAAGTTTGTCGCCTATCACACTGTCGCCTATCAGATAGTCAACTACAAGATTGTCGCCTATCACACTGTCAACTATCAGAATGTCGACTATCGTCGTTTTGTATATTTTGCCAACAATCTATTGAGTTACTTTGTTCTTGCTAAGATGGAGATGAATTCCGATACTGTCAATCCTGAGCAACCTGCTGTAACACTTGCTGTTCCAATTCAGAGGCCATTCCCAGATGTTTCCAGAATTGAGCTGTTTGATGGAAAGAACTTTAGGCGATGGCAGGAACATGTCTACACCATTCTGGACGTACATGGAGTGGCTGATGCACTGACTGAACCTGTTCCTCCTCCAGATGCAGAACAAACCAAGATTAATTCTTGGACTTATGCCAATAAGGTTTGCAGACATACCCTTATTAGTACTATATCTAATGATTAGTTTGATGTGTACCATGTATACAAGGAGGCTAGCAAAATATGGGAGTCGCTTATCCTCAAATACATTGCCGAGGATGCTGGGAAACAAAAATTTGTGGTTGGAAATTTCTACAAGTGGGAAATGACAGATGAGAAAGACATCAAGTTGCAGATTAACGAATATCATAAGCTGCTAGAGGAGTTGAGAGCCGAAAACATCAATCTGCCTGATGAGTTCGTGGCTGGAGTCTTGATCGAGAAGTTGCCAGGATCATGGAATTACTTCAACCAACAACTGAAACACAAGCAGAAGCAGATGTCTCTCACCGACCTGATTACTCATATCATCATAGAGGATACTAATAGGAAGGCAATTCAAGCTGCTAAAGCAAAAGAAACAGCTGTTAAAGCAAATCTGGTGGAAGACAAGCCTCACTCCAAGAGGTATGATTCCAAATATAAAAAGAAGCAAAAGCAAAAACAAAATTCTGATTACAAGCCTAAGGATACTAACTCCAAATTTGAATGACTACAAGCAACAACTGAAACACAAGCAGAAGCAGATGTCTCTCACCGACCTGATTACACATATCATCATAGAGGATACTAATAGGAAGGCAATTCAAGCTGTTAAAGCAAAAGAAACAGCTGTTAAAGCAAATCTGGTGGAAGACAAGCCTCACTCCAAGAGGTATGATTCCAAATATAAAAAGAAGCAAAAGCAAAAACAAAATTCTGATTACAAGCCTAAGGATACTAACTCCAAATTTAAAAAGAAAGGAAATTGCTATGTTTGTGGAAAGCCTGGTCACTATGCAGGGCAATGCAGGAAAAGAGCTACGGGAGACAATCCTAAGAAAGGCAATAATCCACCAAAACCAAATGTTAATTTGGTCCATGGTGATGGAAGCAGTTCTAACGATGAGGTCATTGCTGTAGTGGTCTCCCAAGTCCTATTAGTTTCTGATGTGAACAAATGGGTGGTAGATTCTGGAGCTACCAAACATATTTGTGCAAACAAAGATGTGTTTACCTCCTTTGAAGAAGGGGAAGACCGCATTTACCTTGCTGCTCATTCTTAAACCGCTAAGGTTTTGGGAAAAGGAAAAGTGGTTCTTAAGCTCACATCAGGAAAGACTTTGGCGCTGAATGATGTACTATATGTACCTGAAATAAGAGCCAATTTAATTTCTGTGTCACTGCTAGGAAAGGCTGGAGTTAAAGTTTCTTTTGAGTTTGACAAGATTGTCATGACTAAGAATAATGTACTGATTGGGAAAGACTATTGTAATCAGGGTCTGTTTTTGCTTAGTGTTTCTGAAATGAATAATAATGCATCTTCTTCTGCTTACATGATTGATTCGTTTAATATATGGCATGGTAGACTAGGACATGTTAGTTAAAGGTTACATTACTAGACTATAAAATGCTAAAATAATTCCTAATATTAAAAAGAATATGGGAAATAAATGTGAAATTTGTGTAGAAACTAAGTTGACTAAAAGGCCTCATAGTTCTACACAAAGAGAATCTGAATTATTATCCTTAGTTCATATTGATCTAGGTGATCTGAAACAAACTGAGACTAGGGTGGCAAAAGATACTGCATAACTTTCATTGATGATTTTTCAAGATATACAAAGGTATATTTATTGAGAAATAAAGATGAAGCGTTTAAAAAGTTTCTTTCATATAAAGCAGAAGTAGAAAATCAACTTGATAGGAAAATCAAGAGAGTTAGGTCAGATAGAGGAGGAGAATATTTAATGTTGAATGATTTTTGTGAAAAAGAAGGGATAATACATGAAGTAACACCTCCTTATTCACCTGAATCTAATGGTGTTGCAGAAAGGAAAAATAGAACATTAAAAGAAATGATGAATGCTATGCTTGTAAGTTCTGTTGCACCTAATAACTTATGGGGAGAAGTTTTGTTGTCTGCATGTTTTATACAAAATAGAATACCTCATAAGAATACTGATAAGACACCTTATGAATTATGGAAAGGTTTTGTACCTAATCTTCAATATTTGAAAGTGTGGGGGTGTCTTGCAAAAGTTTTATTACCTGATTTTAAAAAGAGAAAAATTGGTTCTAAAACTTCTGATTGTATGTTTATTGGATATACTCAACAAAGTAGTGCTTATCGTTTTCTAGTTTTGAAAAGCGATATTCTTGATCATAATACAATTGTTGAAACAAAAGATGCAGAATTTTTTGAAAATATATTTCCTTTAAAGGATGGACATATACCAAAAAGAGTTGGAAATTCTTCTTTTCAAAATGAAGATGATTCTTTTGAGAATTTACGGAGAAGTAAAAGACAAAGAAAAGAAACCTCATTTGGAGATGATTTTTACACTTATATGATACAAGATGAACCCAAAAATTTTTATGAAGCTGTTTCTTCTCTGGAAGCAAAATTTTGGAAAGATGCTATTAAAATTGAACTTGATTCTTTGAATAAAAATCAAACATGAGTTTTAGTAGACTTACCTCCAGGAGCAAAACCTATTGGTTGCAAGTGGGTATTTAAGAAGAAATATTTTCCTGATGGGTCTATTGATAAATATAAGGCCAGACTAGTAGCCAAAGGTTTTACACAAAAAGAAAATATTGATTATTTTGATACCTTTTCTCCTGTGACTAGGATTGCTTCAATTAGAGTCCTAATGGCTTTAGCTTCAATTCATAAGCTTTATATTCACCAAATGGATGTTAAAACTGCATTTTTGAATGGTGATTTAGATGAGGAGATTTATATGGTACAACCTGATGGGTGTGTAATTCCTGGACAAGAGAACAAAGTTTGTAAACTTGTTAAATCACTTTATGGTCTTAAACAAGCACCCAAACAATGGCATGAAAAATTAGATCAAGTTTTGTTAAGCGGTGATTTTTCTACTGTAGAAGTAGAAAGATGTGTTTATACAAAACTTATGAATGATAATTGTGTAATTATTTGTTTGTATGTGGATGACATGCTAATTTTTGGAACCAATATGGATGTTGTGCTTGAGACAAAAAGTTTTCTTGCTTCTAACTTTGATATGAAAGATCTTGGTGAAGCAAAAGTAATTTTGGGTGTTAAAATCATAAGGAATGATAGTGGTATCTTACTTTCTCAAGAACATTATGTTGAGAAAATTCTGAGAAAGTTTGAACAATATGATGTAACTCCTGTGAGTACTCCTTATGATCCAAGTGTTGTTTTAACAAAACATCAAGGAGATCCTGTGGCTCAATCTGAATATGCAAAGATTATTGGGAGTCTTTTGCATTTAATGAATTTTACAAGGCCAGATATAGCTAATGTTGTGTGTAGATTGAGCAAGTATACCCATCGTCCGAGTAATGGACATTGGACGACTTTATTGCGGGTATTGAGATACCTAAGAGGTACCATGAATTATGGTATTCATTATAGTGGATTTCCCGCTGTATTAGAAGGATACAGTGATGCTAATTGGATCTCTGATTCAGAGGAGTCCAAATCCACTAGTGGCTATGTTTTTATTTTTTGGTGGTGGAGCTGTAACGTGGAAGTCAGCCAAGCAAACAGTGTTAACTAAATCCTCAAGGGATTCTGAGTTTATAGCACTAGAGTTGGCTAGTTCTAAGGCTGAGTGGTTGAAAAACTTCTTAGCAGATATCCCACTAGGCAGTAAACCAATATCTTCAGTGTCAATACACTGTGATAATAAATCTGCGATAGCCAATGCGAAAAATAAAACCTTTAATGGTAAGAATAGACATATTCGATTGAGGCATAATATAATAAAGCAGCTGCTAAAAACTGGTGTAATCTCAATCGATTTTGTGAGGTCTTCGATTAACCTCGCGGATCCGTTAACAAAACCCCTGGGGAGGAAACAAATTGTTTATTCATCGAGGGGAATGGGACTAAAGCCAATTAGAAATTGATAGCGATGGCAACCCAACCTCTGTGATTGGTGATCCCATGAAGGAGGTTCAATGGGTAAGAACAAGTCGTGATTTAGTTCTGCTAGCACTGAATTTATTTGCTAGTCCATTCCTATGATGTCGGAAAGTGCTAGATTGCATTTTTGGTGAGGGTGAGTATAGACTCTTAATGATTTCATAATCCTACGGGATGGTGTGCTTATTGCAGGCACATTTAATGAAATCACCTCTACGAATGTCGGAGTGGGGCCGCTCCTATGAGATCGTGGCGAAATCTCTAGAGCATTCGTTATGCACCGGGCACGCTCATGGCCGTCTTAACGGGCAAAACCTTCGTTAATAACAAAAATGTGGGGTATAATCTGACTCATAATGCCTCTGGTATACGCCAAGAGCTGTCAATTCAATTCCATAGGAACATTGACTTTTCTGTATACCAAGTATTACCCGTTTAGGTCTAGTTCAAAGTCCAAAGGACCACTAGATACAATGGTTATATCCATGTGTGTAACACAACTAAGAGTCTCTTATTTGACACATGTGGGGGATTGTTGGAGAAATCAACAATTTCATGTGGTTCAAATAGAGAAGTCCCACATTGCTTGTGAGTGAAAACTTACAAGGGTATATAATAAACTTGTGTTCTAGTTCAAGTTAAAGGGTCAAAAGATGAGTGGGCCTCGCGCACACAAGTTGGGCCACCAAGAGGCAAACGCAGTGGAAATCCGGCGATTCCCCCCCTACGCGCACGACAAATATGGACTGGGCATTTTTTAATTACCAGTTTTATGAAAATAATAAATGATTATTTTTATATATGTCTTACCAGAAAACCATGTTATTTGAGGATTATATTTTTGAATACCCATGAATTCGGTTAGCAAGAGTTTGAATGAATTCCAACGTATGCATGCCCGTTTGAATTCATTTGTGCTTATCCTAACCGCTGTTTTAATTCATTTTATTGTCATAATGCTGGTAACGTTAATAACCGATAATTGATGGTCATTAACGTGGTAATTAAGTGTGTGCCCAACGTCTCTGAAGTCTTTGCCTATAAAAGGCAGTGTCTGGCAAGAGGTCCAACACACTGAGCTTCAGAGCTTCCATCTTTCCTCTTTTGTATTCACACTCTGCTGCGTTCTATTTTCTTTCGTTGTTCTGTTTCCTTGCTTCTGCAAGAGGGATCTGTTTAATCCTGGGGAGTGCTGCTTCCTTCTTGGCCGGTGGTCGCGGAATAACTGTATAGGAAAGTGTCCCTGAGGACACGACTCAGAATTGTCGCCTATCACACTGTCAACTATCAGATTGTCAGCTACAAGTTTGTCGCCTATCAGATTGTCAGCTACAAGTTTGTCGGCTATCACACTGTCGCCTATCAGATTGTCAGCTACAAGTTTGTCGCCTATCTTGTGCGCGCGAGGCCCACTCCTCTTTTGACCCTTTAACTTGAGCTAGAACACAAGTTTATTATATACCCTTGTAAGTTCTCACTCCCAAGCAATGTGGGACTTATCTATTTGACACACCCACATGAAAATTGTTGATTTCTCCAACACAATATAGAGGCGAGAAGTAAAGAGAACACAAAAAATGAAGAAAGCGAAGGTTGCAATTTCTTAACAATGCAAAAAAGGAAATGGAGAAGCAAAAAGAAAGTGTTGAAGGAAGAAGAGGAAGAACATGTGGCTGGCTGATGGAGGATGATAAAACGTGGATTGTGTGAGTGATCGTCCGTGTTGTGTGTGGACAAAGTAGCGAAGTGGTGGGAGTGGGAGTATGGGATAGAGTGGCCGACGAGCGAGTTAGGAGGTCGTGAGGGACATAGAATTTTCAATTATTTTTTTGCATTGAAACTGGATATCATTAACCTTTAAAGAGGTTACAACATCAGCAAAGCTACTCTAATAAACCAAAAACTATAACCCTGCTAACCTTTATCAACCTCCACCTGAGAACAGGTCAGGTGGTTGTTGATAAAAAACAACAAAGCTAACATCTAAGCTATGTGAAATCTTTGCTAAGTGTTCTGCTATCTTTGAGTGTTCCCTATACACACGATATAACTTTACAGACCAATCCCTATTCATGATCAGTCTAACATCAGAAATGATATTAGGGAAAAGATGGTTTTCCTTACATCCTCTCAACAAAAAATTAATAGCTTCTCTACAATCCGAAAACAAAAAACTATTCCTACTATAACATCAAATCCAAGACAAGTGCAAGCCATGCAAGCAGCCAAGGAGCTCCGCAATTACCGAAGGGACCTTAATGAGTTTGCAGGAGAAGCCAGAAATCCAAGCCCCATCCCCGCTCATGATAGCCCCTCCACAACCACTTCTTCCATCTTCTAATACCGAGCCATCAACATACAGTTGGATATCACCCTCATTCCTTCTAACTCCCTCGCCTGTAACCACGGTGTGACCTTCAATTTGGGAACGCTATTGCAACACATCTTGGTCAGCATAGGGCCTGAAGAAGTTATAGTTAGGGTTTAGAGGCCTGTTCTCTTGCTCTCCTCCAAACAAACAATTGAATCTATGGATCAAAATATCCCAACACGTATATTTAACCAAAATGGGTTGACCATAGGACTTTCTTTGTGAACTCTCATCCCACCTTCATGGTAAGGTTCCATCTAATCCTCTCATCTCCCTTCAAAGAAAAGAACATTTGAAGTTTGCAAGGCTTGAGGAGTAACCTCCAACATTGCCTCGCCGAGTGACAATCATTCAGTAAATGCATCACATTCTCCTCCTGTTCACAACCAAGCAGGCATAATGCTTCAACATCTAGGTCTCTCTACGATATGAGCTGGGCAGTGTGGACTCTTCCATGAGTAGCTAGCCACATGAAAGACTTTAATCTTCTATGGTACCGTTCATCTCCAAATGTTATCTGATGTAACATACTGTTACTAATTCCCTAATTAACCTACGATATCCTTTTTAAATTCAATTATCTCTTTACTAACTATGATAGAAAAAGGATTTCCATATATCCTTGTCTATCATAGTTAGAAATGGAATTTCCTAATGATTAAATACTATCCATGATAGAAAAGAATTTCCTAACACAAATTGAATACTATCATGGATAAATTATAGCTAACCATGTTAGAAAAGGTTCACCTAACATGGTTAGAAAAAGAAGCAAACTAATATATATACATGCGGAAGCGAATGCAGACCTATAAATTGGCAATATACAATTCTAAATAAACTATACAATCTTCACTACCTAATTCCCTTTCCTGCTGCCTGCGTCTGTGCATGAATACCTGCAAAAATGTCAGTAATCATGGGATGAGACAATTTGTCCCAGTAATCACCGCTTAACTCACTATAACAGTGAGATGTGCGGTAGCGAGGGCGTCTAAAGGGTACCTCATTTTAAAAACCAATAATATATGTATACATGTCAAGTCCCTCCGTCCAAACCAACTCAAATTCATCATTTCTACTTTCCACATATCACTCAAATCCCTCCGTCAATTCCACATTAACTAAATATCATCTTTCAGTTTCCAATCTAATGATGCTACCACAACTCTCACACTCACCTATAAATGCATTGTGCCATCCCGGGGCATTCAAACATCTAATCTTCTCTATATGATTTGACACTGTGCCCCTCTCTATGATGAGGGGGCAAATTTCCCTCTCTGGCAATCCCCAGAGAGGGAACCCCAATTCTGTTTTCCATTGCAGAATGGGAACAGTTGGGCTCTCAAATGCCTTAACAACCGTAGGGGCGGTTGGGCTCTAAAATGCCTTAACAACCGTAGGTCACTTCTCTCAATAAGTTGACCTCTGATCCCCGATCCAATCAATCCGAAAAGGATCATCAGTACAAATAACTGTCGATTGGCCTATCGACAGTTATCATCGCGCGATGGTACATATATATATCAGTGTCATGCAATCCTCACAATATCCTTATCAATACCTCATCCACAATCTCAACATTTCCATCACAACTCTCTTCAATATAACAATGTCATTCACAACTATTCAATTCATTCCCTCAACTTAACTATCCGCAATATCAAACTCAACATCTCATTCTCATTCTATTTCCAATTCTCTCAAAACCACAGTCATAATTCAGTACTTATATATCTATCACACTATCCAAGAACTACCACCACAACCAACCAGGATAATATAATATATGTATATGTATACAAAATGTGCCACAGTCCTTTATACGAAAATAATTCAGTTTGAAAGGCACCCAATAGCCTATTTTATATGAAAATAACTTTTCAAAGATAATACATATATATAGAGGGTGAAAAAGGATTTAAGAAAATCCCAACTAACATCACCCTCATAGTTATAGCAAGGTTAAGCGTGATTACCTGTCGCCCTTAGCTCGCTATTGCTCTTTCTTTTCTTTACCATGCCTTGAGAACTCTATGTATATCGCATCCTTTCCTATTATTACACCATGCAATAATAGGAAGTTGAGAATCATTCTAAGTTATAGATTAACTAACGTCTTTCTCTCTCATTCGTATTACTACCCAATCTTCCCCATTTACATATTTTATCTTAATGAACCACATCAAACATATAAACAAATCATTACAATTAAACACTTGTATATGATCTCAAAAGTAAGTAAGACTATTTCAATCACTTCGTCTTTATCAATATGATTCATCCTATTTACTCAAAAGAAACCAAGTCAAACAATTAAATACTCCAATTACAATCAGCCACATACACATTAACCAAACACATGAATAACGGACCAAGAATATGAATACTTAACATTACTACAATCATGCACACCAATCCAACATAAACCAAGCAGAAAAGTGCTCAAATAAAGAAAGCACCCTCATTCCAAATCCTGAACATCAATTCCACTTCTTAAACAATTGGCCTACAAGCTTGTTTATATAACTCCCCTTTCATTTAAATGTCCTTAATTACCAAATTAAACCTCAATCAAAATTCCCAGCCAAACAGGGAAGAAAAACAAGAACTTATTCTCATTCTTTTATCTTATGTCCAAGTTTGCAAAGGCACCCTATCTTATGAAAATGATTAACCACCTAACGCTGGGACATCCAACATGATCTAACAACCAAATTCACCAAAACATTAAGTAATCTTCCAGCCAAATCCTAAAGAAAGCACATGAAGATCCATGACCAATTTCTCATCCACAACAATTCCTTATGTTCAATAAAATCCTTTCATATAAAGTTCCCTTTTTACTTAAATCCTTAACAAAACAGTACAATCAAACTTAAAATCGGTCCAGCAATAACTCCAGAATTTCCAAATATGCAACAACATACACAAAACTCTTATCTACTGTCATTAGCATCAACTCATTTCTTTTAACCTCAAATAAAGCTCAACTTCACATTCAAAACAATGAAAATAAAAACTAAAGTTTGAGCTCCTAATTATTAGACAAAACAAAGCCCATGAATTAATTCAACTCTTTTTGCCATTTGATTAGGAAATAAGAAACAAAAGTTTTAACCACACATGCAAACACATTGCAACCACCTCTATAATTTAATAACACACATGCCTCACAATGTCCTTTACTTCTCTACATACAATTTTACATTTAAAATCCATATAATAAAATTTCCAAACAGAATCCTACTCTTCCTTGATACTTATCAAGTCATTAAATTCTAATATCTAATATGAATCAAACCTTCAAGAAACAATTTCAACAAACTCTTTAAATTTGACAAGCAATTTGGGAAAAATACAATCAATAACCACTTCCAATCACTTAAACATTCACCTGCAGCTTACAAAACAACTACAATCATAAATTCAATATTTCTCTAAACTCTCAAACATCCAAGCATTGCACAATCGGTTCAAGGAAGAAGGCAGAATCTAAAATCTGTCATATTTGATAACCCCATAAGTTAGGGTTTTATACAAACTTCACAAAATCATAATCAAGCATCGAATAATCGTTTAGGACATCCTAACTCAAAACTTAAGGTATTACTTAGATTATTTATAATCCCAAAAATCAAACCCTAACTCAGAACCTCTCACAAAGCAGTGAAAAACGAAGGAACTAAGGTAAAGGATAAAGAAAAGAGCCTCACCGGAGTTCAAGAACAAGAACACGGGACCAGCCGTCGTCTGCCGCCGCTGGTTCGCCGGAAAACGGCCATCTCTGAGGGTAGGGCGAAAAAGAAATAGGAAAAATAAAGAGAACCATGAGAAATAACTTCAAAATGGTAGCATAGTCTGAGAAATGCTAAAAAGGCCGAAGCTTTACCTTCCATTGCCGCTGCACATCACTGAACTCGCCGGAAAATGGAGAAGACGACGGAGAGATGACGATGAACAGAAGAAACGAATATGGAAAATGAGAAACAAACGGGTGTATGCTACTCCGATTTCGAAGATTAGAGTGGAGGAGAGGAAGTGAGAAAGCGCAGAAATGGGGAAGTGAAGGGAGAAGTGAGAACGAAGATGATGATGAAGATAGGTGGGGGGGGCTGCGGTCAGTTTTGGGAAGGGAAGGAGAGAAGAGTATTCATTTAGGGTTTCAGACCAAATTACTCAATTGCCCCTCCTAACTTTACTTATTTACTTTTGTATTTTGAATACCTATCTTAAAGCAAATTATAAAACTTTTCTATGTGTCAACCTACATATTTTCTCACCATATTATTATCTATGCCATATAGTATTTTTCATTTAAGTTTTAATTTAAAACTCAACCTCTAACTATTTTTCCTAAATTTCTAAAAAAAATAGGCATATAAACTCCTTAAAAATATATTTTCCCCTTTTTATTTATTTACTCTAATTTTTAGCTTCCTAATGATATCTAAATACTTTCATTAATCCTTTATTATCTCTAATTTAAAAATTGGGATGTTACATCTGACCTCCTTGTAGTCCTTGTAAAAAGAAGATATGCAGATTTAATTGTAAAACAACCATCACTGGATGGCTTCTAGTAATATTTGTCCTCTCCTTTCTCCTCACAGGGGGTGCACACTAACAATCCGATCAACCTCGTGGGGATGAAACCACTTTTCCATCCTACCTCTATCCCACTCACCATCTTTCGTAATGTAATCAATCACCCTCTTGGAATGATCTACAAAGCTTTAGTACCCATTTATAAGATCTATAAGGGGAATGCCAAGCTCTGACCAATTCTCCAACCAAATTGAAGTAGAGCGGCCATTACCAATCTTCCTTACCAAACCCCAAAGGAATTTAGGCCACACTTTGCTGATGCCTCTCCAAAGAATTAAGGGAAGACATACTTTTCTACCTAAATGTTGGGATGCCATCTTCACCACATTTATACTTCAATCGAATAACTCTAACCCATAAAACCTCCTTTCTGTTAATCAAACCCCAACAATTAGAGGAGAGGATGAGTGGAATCTGAAAATTAGTATTTTTTTTAAAATACATTCGGACTAGCCTGTTTGAAAAGTGTGCTAGCCCGAATGTAGCCCTTAAAATTGGGTTGACCGGCTGCCGTGGCCCGAATCAAAATGGGCTCAATTTCTTCAGCTCATTTTGCTTTTTAGATTCGGGCCGGGATGAACCCAACAAACCGGGTTTGAAAGTCCCAACTCTATTTGGAATTATCAATCAAAACAAAGCATTAGACCAATTACTACTTCTTACTTCTTAATTTAATAACATTTTTTTCTTTTTACTTGAATATATAGTGTTTTACTCAAAAAAGCAAGAACAACAATCCTCCCCAATTGATATAAATAATGTGGTTTGTGTAACATACTGTTACTAATTCCCTAATTAACCTAAGATATCTCTTTTAATTCAATAATCTCTTTACTAACTATGATAGGAAGAGAAATTTCCATAATGTCAATATTCCTATCATAGTTAGAAAAGGAACATTTCTAGTGATTAACACATTATCCATGATAGAAAAGAATTTCCTGATACAATATGAATACTATCATGGATAATTAAAAGTTAACCATGTTAGAAAGGATTTGCCTAACATGGTTAATAAACAAAACTAATTTATATTAAACAATAAATAATATATATACATGCGGAAACGAATGCAGGCCTATACAAATTGGCAATATACAATTCCAAAGAAACTATATAACTTCTACTACCTAATTCCCTTTCCTGCTGCTTACATCTGTGCATGAATACCTGCAAAAATATCAGTAATCGTGGGATGAGACAATTTGTTGTCACATTGTGTTACTAATTCCCTATTTAACCTGTGACATCTCTTTTAGTTCAATAATATCTTTACTAACTATGATAGAAAAAGGAATTGCAATAATATCAATATCTCTATCATAGTTAGAAAAAGAATATCCTAAAGATTAATACTATCCATGATAGAAAAGAATAAACTAATACAGCACAGCTGCTATCATGGATAATTTATTGCTAACCATGTTAGAAAGGATTTGCCTAACATGGTTATTAAACAGAACTAATTATATTAACAATAAATAAATATATATACATGCGGAAACGAATGCAGGCCTATACAAATTGGCAATATACAACTCTAAATAAATTATATAACCTCTACTACCTAATTCCCTTTCCTGATGCTTGCGCCTGTGCATGAATACCTGCAAAAATGTCAGTAATCGTGGGATGAGACAATTTGTCCCAGTAATCACCGCTTAACTCACTATAACAGTGAGATGTGCGGTAGTAAGAGCGTCTAAAGGGTACCACAGTTTAAAAATCAATAATACATATATACATGTCAAGTCTTTCATTCATCGTTCAAGTTCCCTCCATCCAAATCAATTCAAATTCATCATCTCTACATTTCACATATCACTCAAATTCCTCAGTCAATTCCACATAATCAAATATCACCTCCCCAGTCTCCAATCTAATGCTACTACCACCACAACTCTCACACTCACCTATAGATGCATTGTGCCATCCCGGGGCATTCAAGCATCTAATCTTCACTATATGATTTGACACTTTGTTCCTCTCCATAATGAGGGAACAATTTCCCTCTCTGGCAATCTCCAGAGAGGGAACCCCAATTCTGTTTTCCATTACAGAACGGGAACGGTTGGACTCTTCAATGCCAAACAACCGTAGGGGCGGTTGGGCTCTTCAATGCCAAACAACCGTAGGTCCCTTCTCTCAATAAGTCGACCTATGAACCCCGATCCAATCAATTCGAAAAGGATCATCAGTACAAATAACTGTCGATTGGCCTATCGACAGTTATCATCGCGCGATGGTACATATGTATATCAGTGTCATGCAAACCTCACAGTATTCATATCCATCAATTTCAATCTCATCATCAATATCATGAACCATTATCAATTCCTTCACTATCTCAATCTCAACTATTCAACTTATTCTCTCAACCTAACTATCAACATCTCTCACATAATATCATCTGAACCTCACATATCATACCAGAATAAACATCAGCCAGGATAATATGTATAATATTTCAAATTCCTTTTATATGAAAATAATCGCGTTTGAAAGGCACCCGATAGCCTGTTTTGTATAAAAATACCATTTTAAAGATAATATATATATATAGAGGGTGAAAAGGGATTTTACAAAATCCCTAACTAACGTCACCCTCAATGTTATAGCAAGGTTAAGTGTGATTACCTGTCGCCCTTAGCACTCCGTTGCTTTTCCTTACCGTTTCCTTGTAGGTTTTCTTCAAATACTATCCTCTCAGATCCTCCTATTATTACATAAGGTAATAATAGTTATAAACAATCCTTCGTGTGTGTATATATATATATATATAATGAATAACGTCTCTCCTTGGTTATGATGTTACTACCCATTCCCTTCATAAATATGTTATTCCTATGTTTTCTTTCTTTTGCTAATTAGCACATATTAGTCACACATATACAGTAATCATCAATCAATAATTAAATCATTCTTCGTCAAAGAACAACCAAACAAAACCATTTACTAAATCTGAAACTTTAATAACCATCATGCTCAGTTAGAGTCTCATAAATGCATACAAGTATCATCAATAGTTCAATCATAAAGCATGTCAATCAAATCGAATGATCAGCCAGACATTGAAGCAACTGTAACACTCTGTTACTAATTCCCTAATTTAACCAATCATATCCATTTTAGATCTAATAACTTCTTTACTAACTATGATAGAAAAAGGATTTCCATACTAACAATGTCCTATCATAGTTAGGAAAGGAATTTCCTAATGATTAAATACTATCCATGATAGAAAAGAATTTCCTGATACAACCTGAACACTATCATGGATAATTAATAACTAACCATGTTAGAAAAGAATTGCCTAACATGGTTATTAAACAAAACTAATTGATATTAAACAAATAATAAATATATATACATGCGGAAGCAGATGCAGGCCTATACAAATTGGCAATATACAATTTCAAAGAAACTATATAACTTCTACTACCTAATTCCCTTTCCTGTTGCTTGCGTCTGTGCATGAATACCTGCAAAAATGTCAGTAATCGTGGGATGAGACAATTTGTCCCAGTAATCACCGCTTAACTCACCATAACAGTGAGATGTGTGGTAGCAAGGGCGTCTAAAGGGTACCACATTTAAAACTAATAATATATATATATACATGTCAAGTCTTTCATTCATCATTCAAGTCCCTCCGTCTAAATCAACTCAAATTCATCATCTCTACTTCCCACATATCACTCAAATCCCTCAGTCAGTTCCAAGTCAACTCAACAGACGAAAATAAACGTGATTGACACTGTGCCCAGTCTCAAATCTGAAAGCATGAAAAAGGGAGCACTTTAAATAGTGAAAACGTCCCTGAAAAAGGGAGCACTATAAATAGTGAAAACATCCCTGGTTCCTTTACAATCCGAGGAACCTGTACAATTAACCTATCGATTTGCGCAAATCGATAGGTTACATCGGCCGACGGTACTAATAATCAGTGTCATGCAATACTCACAATCCCTATTCTATATTCCATCAACATAACTCTCGACAATCTCAACTCAGCATGTAACCCTCTTTCCTATCCTCATCACCTCTTAAACCACTACCCAACACTATCCCTATATACATTCCACGCCATTCCAGATCAATGGCCACCACCAGGCAGGATAATAGTATATATAATGTGTAAAAATCTTTTATATAGAAATAATCGTGTTTAAAAGGCACCCGATAGCCTGTCTTGTATAAAAATAACCTTTCAAAGATAAAATATATATATATAGGGTGAGAAAGGATTTTACAAAATCCCCAACTAACATCACCCTCAATGTTATAGTAAGGTAAGTGTGATTACCTGTCGCCCTTTAGCACTTTACTGCCCTTTTCCTTACCGTTTCCTCGTATGTTTTCTTCAAATACCATCACCATGATATACTCCTATAATAATAGGATACAGAATGACAAATCAATATCATTCCCACATTATAATACTTTAGCGTCTCTCTCTCGGTTCTAATGTTACTACCCAGCCCTTTCATATTTATGTTGTTTCAAGTTTTTCTTCTCCAATTGAGCATATACAATCCATACAATACCAACTCAAAAGACTTAACCAATACCAAGCATAAGGATGAGAACTCACTAAATATATCATGAGTTAAAGTCTTAATTGATAAGTGCACCAACGTCAAAGGAACATGCATCGCACATTTAAATCAAGTCATAATAAGAATTCACACATCCAATTAGTAAATTCTTTCACCCATTTGAAAATCAGATCAGCCAATAAAGAAAGAAAACAAAAGCATTGTATCTACAATACCCGATTTCATACGAATCATACACACAAGTTTCCGAATCAAAACCATCACCATTCGTAAAGATCAAATATCATTTTCCACTTCCAATCCCAAAACTTTGAATCATCAATTGTCAACACCAAGAATTACCTAATAACATCAAACCTGGAAATATCTTAGATTAAATTTCTGCATTAAGGGGCAGCCATGACACTCATGTTAAATTTAGAGTCCAAGAAATCATTCAGCCAAGTATGCAACATTAACACATTATTGTACATTATTTAAACCCCTTAATTAGCCAAATATGGTTCAAATTAGCATACACTTGATGTAAGACAACGCACAATCAACACAACAGAGGCAAATACCCAATATCCAAATCAGATTTCATACACACACAAGTATCTTAAACATTTTGTAGGCACAATTCATTACGCATATGATTGCAAAGGATAAACCCTCTCTTTACTCATTAATATGCCTCTTGAATCATTCACAAAACAGAAGCTATAACACTAAGAATAGCAGTGAAACAGTGAAGGAAAGGAAATGTCAGCTAATCCATCAACTTAATGAAAATCATAAATGTAACTTCATTAGAAAAATATTTGTATCACACACCATTTCCAGCCACGCAGCAAGACAGAGAAATTTGGACTTACCAATTAAAAATCATTAAGCTCCAAAATTTAATAGCGCATAGAACATTGGAATGACTAAACCAAACAAAGCCAAGTTACATAGCAAAGTCAAAACCTAAAGAATAAACCATGTTTATCAATGTAGCATTAAAACAATTACCTTCCATTCTCTATAATTAAATTATAGTTGAGAATGTCCTCAACATTAAACCAATTCAGCCCCTAAACCATCCAATTCCCTTCTTCTAAATCATAGTTCCTTAATTTTCTAATCCACTTCTTTCAAAATGAACCCCTCAACAACTAAGTATGCTTCCTTACAATGAACATTCTATATACACATATTAACCTTTTTGCAGCCACAATTTATTATTACAATACACAAATCACAATTCAGACCAAACCATGCCTAATCAAACCAAACATCTTCATTCCTAAAAATTCTCAATCCAACAGAAACGTTACAACTCAATTAAAGCTTCACTTGAAAGCACCCAAGTTTCTACATATACATATCAAGACATACATTGCTTCTCTTCACATGTTATACATCCTACAGCTTCTCACATAATGTTAATATACTTGTAATTTTAGCAAGCATAAAACCAGCATCAATAACAAATAATTCATGTTCAACTACATTTACTACTTATCATTCACTTCAACTCCAAATTAACATGAAACTCAATTGCATACCAACTTTATCCACCACAAACAAAATCATTCATGCATTACAAACCATAAGGAAGCACCAATAATCAGAACAATGAGAGGATTTTCGAAATCCTCACCAAACCCTAGCTTTCCAACATCTAATTTTGACAAATCATCATCCTAACTAAAAATCAAGTAACTCCAATCCATAGAGTACTTAGAAATCAACTAATTATGGTTTTAAAACCACAAATTCAAACCCAATAGCTGTAGAATCAGATTTGATAACATACCCTCAAAAGTTAGGGTTTTCATAAACTTTACAAAACTACAATCAACAATCAATTTAACAGTTAGAACACAGCAAAATGAAGCTTTTACTTAGTTTTAATTCATTATCATAACTACAACCCAAAACCCAATTCAAAACCTCTCTCTTAAACGGCCCAAAACGAAAAATCAAAGGTAAAAAGGGTATAGAAAATGCTTACGGAGTTCTAAAATGAAACAGGGAGGTTCACACGCCGGAAACCGCCACAAGCGTCGCCGTAAAATGGCCATTAAAGGTATTAGCTTGGAGTACCAAAGAAATAGCAAACTTTACCTCTCATCGCCGCCGATCTCCCCTGTCCGCCGCCGGAGAAGAAGAAAAACAAAGAGGACGGCGGAGGGAGGGCGAGTAACGAGGAAGACAAGCAGGGAGAAAGAAGGGGTCTTCGGGTGTGAGGAGAGAAAGGGCGAAGGGAAGTGATGAAGAGTGGGAGGGAGGCCGGCGCCGCCGCGTCTTGAGCCGCCGGAAATCGCAAGGCGGAGGAGGGAAAGGAAGGAGAGTAATCGAAGGTGGAGGGGGTGCGCTGCTGGTCCGAAAAATGAAGGGGAGGGGGTGTTTGGTTTAGTGTTTATAGGGTGGGTTATTGATAATTTGCAGCCCAAACTTGCCACAGTGTACTCTTTTAATTTAAAACCACTTAAACCAGCCTCCAATCTCCTTAACTTTCAAAATATTTTGGGTATTTCCATTCCCTCATATTTCAAACTCTTCAATTTCTTAATTAATTATATGCACATTTACTGCTCAAAATTTTCAAAATTTCCTCAAAAATCACCAAAATTTCCTACAAATTCTCAATTTCTCCATTTATTATTTCCTAAAACACTCCTTGATCCTGTATTAAATTTTAAGGATGTTACAAGTTCACCCACCTTTTAGGAATTTTGTCCCCAAAATTCACTAAACGTATCACTTGACATTAAGAAATTCTCAAATCAACCTTGCATTCCTCACCTTATGTCTGCCTATTTATAACATTCTAACTATTCAACTACAAATTAATGCACTCAACACCATCTGTCGTCATTCATCCTTAGTCAATCTATTGGTACTCCACCAATTCTCATTCTACTTCCTTTCACTAACCTTCATTTACTAGCCACTTATGCCTCAAATCACTTTATAAAAGTCCAAAATCCTAAATTGCAACACATATACAATCATCTTCCTCAAATTCAAATGAACTATTGCTTTTCCTCGATGTAACTCTAATACTAACAACACCTTAATCATTCCGATCATTCCTTATAACTTTTCCAAACAAGAATCCAACAAACAATCAGATAACATCACAATTGAACCAATTTATCAATTGATTGAATACTATAGTTCTTGTACTTCCCATAAACCCATAATCTCAGTACTTGACATTCTCGAAATCCTCACCGGATACTAGTGAAACTTATATAGAAAGATGGGAGATCTTCACTTAACACTGGAAATCAAAAGTTAAGCCTTGATTTTTTTTTTTAGATAGTTATTGAAACCACATCCTGAAAATCTCACAATCTACCATTTTAACTAAACAAGTTACTCTCAGTCAACTTGATTCCTCAATCATAATCTTCCTCTCAAAATTAATCATATCATCAACTTCATTCACCTGTCAACATATATAGTTCAAATTCTCGTATTCTCACTCAACTCAAACTTTATCAAATCCAAACAACTTAAATTTCACAATTTAACTCATTAAACCTTCCATCTACACTCATAAATCCAAAAAAAGAACTCCATAAACTCTAAAATTCCCACCTAAAAGCGTACTTACCCTTTCATAACTTGAATTTTTTTTTTTTTTAAAATTCCCCCATTCCATCCAAACTACATTCTTCAACTATCACATAATTAGTCCATCCATAAACTCTATTCCATAACACAAGCTAAATCCCAAAACCCAATGTCCAAAAATCCATTACTAGTCTGTCTATTTAAGACATTATTAGTCCTTCAACCATCTCTGTAGCCCTATTCCCACAAATTATACTTGATTCTCATAACTATTCTACTTTGATTCACTCTTTCCAATAAATCATATGCAATCTTTACGAATTTTCTCTTTAGAAGAACGAAGCCATACACTCGTTTCAAGACCAATTACTTAAATGAAAACATTTCTTTACTTTAGAAAGACCAATCTTTTACCTATTACTTGCTCAAATACTTTATTACTTCCAAATCCCAATCAATTCAATTAAATCAATATTATCTTTGATCCAAACATCACTCTGAATTCATGATTTTCCATTGAATAGTCCAAAAATCCCACAACATTGATCGTCACTACAATACATATATTCTTGCTCCAATATCACTAATCTACCCAATAAATCATTAGAAATCTTAGTGGTTCTCTAAACTTTTAACAAAATCTTTTATAGCCCACTCTCTCTAACTTCAAATATTCATATATCAATGCTTTTATCACTAACCTCATCTCACTATTGTAAATATTTCTCTCACTTAACAGTAATCAACTTCCAGTACTAAAGATCACCAAACCCTCCAAGGAAAACTGCAACTACTCTAACTAAGTCAGCATCGTTATATCATCACAATAACCTATAGAACTCATCTATAATTCACAATAAATTGCTCATAAAACCACAATTAACAACACTTCTCAAATCCCTAAACTCCAACATAAATAGGAAACCACAATCAAACCAAAGATCTCTTCCAATAATTCAATAACACAGTTAAATCTTGTAAAATCCTAATCCATTTACCAAGTAGAGCATATATAAGGATCATATCATTTCAATCCAGTTGGCCATAAAAACACTGGCCCGAAATCACACCCCAAAGAAAGATCCACAAAGGTCCACTATCATGATTACAAAGATCACATGTCTCCCTCAATCAAACTTAATTCCAACCAACGCAAAAACACAACTTCATAATCATAGGTAAAACATGTTTAGTTAATCTTTAGTCCACATTATACAAACAAGGCTTACCAAAATTAATATATATATATCCTACCACTCACATCTTGCAAACCTTAAGTAGTTGATTATCACAGGAAACATCACACTAGCATTCCTACCTAAGTACATTCACCTCTTTTATTATTATCTTCCAACACATGAACAAAACAACTCAATGTTAACACATAACTTCACTTTCATCAACCACTAATTGCACAAGAAAGAAGAAACGTAACTTCAAGCATAATAAATTTTATTTAACCGAATTCTCATTAGCAAAACAATTAAATGAAACTTCCAAAAGCACATTAGTATCTCTAACAATAAGCACAACCAAGGAAGACATGTTTCCTACCACCAAAATCAAGTTATATCTATAACTATAAGTTACCGACTCAAAGCAATTATTCATCATCATTTTTCCAATCACAAAGTATAAAAAGTCCAATTCTTTCATTATACTGATGAAACAGCCTCCATTACTAATGATTTAAAATCAAATCGCAATCAATAAATAACATATCACATGTTGGAGCTTATAAAAACACAATTTCACTAGAATTTTGTTTCAATACAATCAAATAATACAAGTCAAATTCATCCATGAAGCAAACAATTTAACAAATCAGTAAACAAATAATAAACAAAGCAATAACTCTTATTTCACATTGCATTCATTATTAATTGTTATTTTCAAATTTCCTTACTCCCTTAACCCAATAAGGGATCTCATGATGCTTCGACTATGATTATGGTCGACTCATAATTATAATCGAAACCCCAGAGAAGCATCCTTATTCCGTCACTCTTCCTACATTCTTATCAATATCATTACTTATTTCGTTATTCTTTCTATATTCTTCTCAATCTCTCCACAATACCTATCAATTGCTCTTATCACTCTCTCCCCACCACGGGATGAGTGATATTCCTCTCAAAAGGCAGAGTATCATGCACAGAAGGAAGGGAAAACTATAGTATGTATATTGCCAATCTAAATGCAATGCATCACAGTCCAGGGTTATCGTATACCAAATACTGATAACCAAGTTGTAACACTCTGTTACTAATTCCCTAATTTAACCAATCATATCCATTTTAGATCTAATAACTTCTTTACTAACTATGATAGAAAAAGGATTTCCATACTAACAATGTCCTATCATAGTTAGGAAAGGAATTTCCTAATGATTAAATACTATCCATGATAGAAAAGAATTTCCTGATACAACCTGAACACTATCATGGATAATTAATAACTAACCATGTTAGAAAAGAATTGCCTAACATGGTTATTAAACAAAACTAATTGATATTAAACAAATAATAAATATATATACATGCGGAAGCAGATGCAGGCCTATACAAATTGGTAATATACAATTCCAAAGAAACTATATAACTTCTACTACCTAATTCCCTTTCCTGTTGCTTGCGTCTGTGCATGAATACCTGCAAAAATGTCAGTAATCGTGGGATGAGACAATTTGTCCCAGTAATCACCGCTTAACTCACCATAACAGTGAGATGTGTGGTAGCGAGGGCGTCTAAAGGGTACCACATTTAAAACTAATAATATATATATATACATGTCAAGTCTTTCATTCATCATTCAAGTCCCTCCGTCTAAATCAACTCAAATTCATCATCTCTACTTCCCACATATCACTCAAATCCCTCAGTCAGTTCCAAGTCAACTCAACAGACGAAAATAAACGTGATTGACACTGTGCCCAGTCTCAAATCTGAAAGCATGAAAAAGGGAGCACTTTAAATAGTGAAAACGTCCCTGAAAAAGGGAGCACTATAAATAGTGAAAACATCCCTGGTTCCTTTACAATCCGAGGAACCTGTACAATTAACCTATCGATTTGCGCAAATCGATAGGTTACATCGGCCGACGGTACTAATAATCAGTGTCATGCAATACTCACAATCCCTATTCTATATTCCATCAACATAACTCTCGACAATCTCAACTCAACATGTAACCCTCTTTCCTATCCTCATCACCTCTTAAACCACTACCCAACACTATCCCTATATACATTCCACGCCATTCCAGATCAATGGCCACCACCAGGCAGGATAATAGTATATATAATGTGTAAAAATCTTTTATATAGAAATAATCGTGTTTAAAAGGCACCCGATAGCCTGTCTTGTATAAAAATAACCTTTCAAAGATAAAATATATATATATAAGGTGAGAAAGGATTTTACAAAATCCCCAACTAACATCACCCTCAATGTTATAGTAAGGTAAGTGTGATTACCTGTCGCCCTTTAGCACTTTACTGCCCTTTTCCTTACCGTTTCCTCGTATGTTTTCTTCAAATACCATCACCATGATATACTCCTATAATAATAGGATACAGAATGACAAATCAATATCATTCCCACATTATAATACTTTAGCGTCTCTCTCTCGGTTCTAATGTTACTACCCAGCCCTTTCATATTTATGTTGTTTCAAGTTTTTCTTCTCCAATTGAGCATATACAATCCATACAATACCAACTCAAAAGACTTAACCAATACCAAGCATAAGGATGAGAACTCACTAAATACATCATGAGTTAAAGTCTTAATTGATAAGTGCACCAACGTCAAAGGAACATGCATCGCACATTTAAATCAAGTCATAATAAGAATTCACACATCCAATTAGTAAATTCTTTCACCCATTTGAAAATCAGATCAGCCAATAAAGAAAGAAAACAAAAGCATTGTATCTACAATACCCGATTTCATACGAATCATACACACAAGTTTCCGAATCAAAACCATCACCATTCGTAAAGATCAAATATCATTTTCCACTTCCAATCCCAAAACTTTGAATCATCAATTGTCAACACCAAGAATTACCTAATAACATCAAACCTGGAAATATCTTAGATTAAATTTCTGCATTAAGGGGCAGCCATGACACTCATGTTAAATTTAGAGTCCAAGAAATCATTCAGCCAAGTATGCAACATTAACACATTATTGTACATTATTTAAACCCCTTAATTAGCCAAATATGGTTCAAATTAGCATACACTTGATGTAAGACAACGCACAATCAACACAACAGAGGCAAATACCCAATATCCAAATCAGATTTCATACACACACAAGTATCTTAAACATTTTGTAGGCACAATTCATTACGCATATGATTGCAAAGGATAAACCCTCTCTTTACTCATTAATATGCCTCTTGAATCATTCACAAAACAGAACCTATAACACTAAGAATAGCAGTGAAACAGTGAAGGAAAGGAAATGTCAGCTAATCCATCAACTTAATGAAAATCATAAATGTAACTTCATTAGAAAAATATTTGTATCACACACCATTTCCAGCCACGCAGCAAGACAGAGAAATTTGGACTTACCAATTAAAAATCATTAAGCTCCAAAATTTAATAGCGCATAGAACATTGGAATGACTAAACCAAACAAAGCCAAGTTACATAGCAAAGTCAAAACCTAAAGAATAAACCATGTTTATCAATGTAGCATTAAAACAATTACCTTCCATTCCCTATAATTAAATTATAGTTGAGAATGTCCTCAACATTTAACCAATTCAGCCCCTAAACCATCCAATTCCCTTCTTCTAAATCATAGTTCCTTAATTTTCTAATCCACTTCTTTCAAAATGAACCCCTCAACAACTAAGTATGCTTCCTTACAATGAACATTCTATATACACATATTAACCTTTTTGCAGCCACAATTTATTATTACAATACACAAATCACAATTCAGACCAAACCATGCCTAATCAAACCAAACATCTTCATTCCTAAAAATTCTCAATCCAACAGAAACGTTACAACTCAATTAAAGCTTCACTTGAAAGCACCCAAGTTTCTACATATACATATCAAGACATACATTGCTTCTCTTCACATGTTATACATCCTACAGCTTCTCACATAATGTTAATATACTTGTAATTTTAGCAAGCATAAAACCAGCATCAATAACAAATAATTCATGTTCAACTACATTTACTACTTATCATTCACTTCAACTCCAAATTAACATGAAAGTCAATTGCATACCAACTTTATCCACCACAAACAAAATCATTCATGCATTACAAACCATAAGGAAGCACCAATAATCAGAACAATGAGAGGATTTTCGAAATCCTCACCAAACCCTAGCTTTCCAACATCTAATTTTGACAAATCATCATCCTAACTAAAAATCAAGTAACTCCAATCCATAGAGTACTTAGAAATCAACTAATTATGGTTTTAAAACCACAAATTCAAACCCAATAGCTGTAGAATCAAATTTGATAACATACCCTCAAAAGTTAGGGTTTTCATAAACTTTACAAAACTACAATCAACAATCAATTTAACAGTTAGAACACAGCAAAATGAAGCTTTTACTTAGTTTTAATTCATTATCATAACTACAACCCAAAACCCAATTCAAAACCTCTCTCTTAAACGGCCCAAAACGAAAAATCAAAGGTAAAAAGGGTATAGAAAATGCTTACGGAGTTCTAAAATGAAACAGGGAGGTTCACACGCCGGAAACCGCCACAAGCGTCGCCGTAAAATGGCCATTAAAGGTATTAGCTTGGAGTACCAAAGAAATAGCAAACTTTACCTCTCATCGCCGCCGATCTCCCCTGTCCGCCGCCGGAGAAGAAGAAAAACAAAGAGGACGGCGGAGGGAGGGCGAGTAACGAGGAAGACAAGCAGGGAGAAAGAAGGGGTCTTCGGGTGTGAGGAGAGAAAGGGCGAAGGGAAGTGATGAAGAGTGGGAGGGAGGCCGGCGCCGCCGCGTCTTGAGCCGCCGGAAATCGCAAGGCGGAGGAGGGAAAGGAAGGAGAGTAATCGAAGGTGGAGGGGGTGCGCTGCTGGTCCGAAAAATGAAGGGGAGGGGGTGTTTGGTTTAGTGTTTATAGGGTGGGTTATTGATAATTTGCAGCCCAAACTTGCCACAGTGTACTCTTTTAATTTAAAACCACTTAAACCAGCCTCCAATCTCCTTAACTTTCAAAATATTTTGGGTATTTCCATTCCCTCATATTTCAAACTCTTCAATTTCTTAATTAATTATATGCACATTTACTGCTCAAAATTTTCAAAATTTCCTCAAAAATCACCAAAAATTCCTACAAATTCTCAATTTCTCCATTTATTATTTCCTAAAACACTCCTTGATCCTGTATTAAATTTTAAGGATGTTACAGCAACCACTATCTTCCCTTTTTAATACAACTTAAACTATTCCTTTAAACAGAATTTATATTAGCAAAGAGTTTAATTTAAAGTTTAAGAGCCTCTATTTCATCAAAACAGAATCATATCATAGTAGACAAGAAAACAATGAAGTCCAAGGAAGATGATAGCTTAAACCCCATTGGACAAACAAGTTACCAACCAATTCAGTTCTCAAACCTCAACGAGTAACCAAACAACACCCTTATGCACTGTAGATTCCTAATTTCATTTCCTTTAGCACCACTTCAACAATTCCTCTTTGAATACCATTTATAATTATATTCTAATACCAAGACTACCAATCAAAAATCAGATTCTAAAATACCTCCATGGAATTACCTTAACCACCATAAAACTAATAAACTCCAACTACAACACATACAACAAGTTCATACATATACCTCCTCATAGTCAAAACCAAACAAAAATACAAGGAGACATAATAATCTAGCTACAATAAGTCCAAGTTAGACAACCAAGCACAATGACTAAATCTGAACTTCAAAACAGCAAGCAAAAGTCAGCCCAAAAACATCATAAATGTCACCGCACAAAAGCCAAAACAGCAACTATCAACATCACATTCAATGAAAGTTCACATGCAACCTAAATGTCTTTCCTAAATTAACTTTATTATTAAATAATCATTCCTAAAGGCTTCCCTTATGCCCAAAACCGTACCAAACAGAGCACCAAGCTCAAGAACTTCCAACCTCTAATTCATATCTTAATCAAACCACTATTGACCATAAACATTCATCTTACATATATTAATTACAGCATTATAGCGTTACATCTTTCCTTTTAAAAACCATTCAACTAATGCAGCAAAAAGGAATAATGGATCTCCAATTTAACAACAAAACATTCCCTGTTACTTTCGGATGGCTAATTGCACTTTCAAAAAGTCAATTAAGCCTATAAGCTTAAAAACTATGTATCACCTTTCACCCAAAACTAACACACATGCCAACAGTCCATTTAATCAATAAAAAGGACATAGACATCAAATGTATACATCCATATCATGTTATATGGAATATAGTATGCAATCCAAAATAATACAATCATTTATACAATCACATAATCACAGTTAAAGCTCTAAAATGTTTAATGAGTCATTGGGTTTGAAAACCCAACATATAGGCTTGTTGCTAACCTTTGAAAATAATCAAAGACTCTAATCTTGTTCAATAAATCAAAGTATTGAATCTGTAACTTCAATTTAAATAATTTATAATTCAAAACCCTAACTTTAATAACCTTCAAACATGCAAAGCTATGTTATTACCAAAGTGAGCCCCTACAACAACAAATGTCAAAATTTTAAAACCTAATCTCTTAAGGAAAATCATGGATTAACATCTTCAGGTCAGCCCCTCTCTCAAATCGCGCCAAAAATGGAGAATATGATGGAAATCAAAGGAGTAAACTCACCTAATATTGAAGCCCGAGCTCGTAGGTCTGAACGGCGGCCATCACCGCCGTATAACACCGTCGGGTCTCGCCGGAAAAAGACCACTTGAGGTGGTTGGCCGAGCTGAACCAAAAGGGGGAAAAAGAAATGAAGAAAACAAAGTTGGAAAAGAAGGAATGATTTGTAAAACTCAAAGAAACAACAACTCTACCTATAGCCAACGTCGCCCGCCGTCTACCACCACCAGGACACGCCGGAAACAAGATCGGGTAAGTTGATAAGGTTGGGGAAGGAAGAAAAGTGGCGTAAGTCTTCGCCGGAGTTCGCCATTGCCGGACATCACCGGAAAACGACAACTCAAACTCACAACACCACCGTCCGCCGCCGGAGACGAAGAAGAAACAGAGGAGAGAGGACGTGAGGGAGAGAAAAGGGAGATGGGTTTTGGTGAGAATGATGAAGGGAAGAAGGAAAAGACGATGGATTTGTGAGGGGGGAGTCGTCGGCGCCGCCGCCCCTTTTGCCGCCGGAAATCGCAAGGCGGAGGAGAGGAAGAGGAAGAGGGAAGTCGGGTGAGAGAGAAGGGGGAGGGAGTCGATTTTATTGATGAGGAAGGAGGGAGGGTGTGTTTGGTTAGGGAGAAATAAGGGTGGTTTTTGATAATTAAAGCCTAAACTTGTCATAGTGTACTCATTTTGATTTAAAACCACTTAAACCAGCCTCCAATCTTCTTAAACTTCAAAATATTTTTACCTTTACCATTACCTCATATTTCAAACTCTTCAATTTCCTAATTAATTATATGCACATTTACTGCTCACAATTTCAAAAATGTTCTCAAAAATCACCAAAAATTCCTAAAAATTCTAAAATTCCTAATTTCTCCATTTATTATTTCCCAAAACACTCCTTGATCCTGTATTAAATTTTTAGGATGTTACAGTCCCAGTAATCACCGCTTAACTCACTATAACAGTGAGACGTGCGATAGTGAGGGCGTCTAAAGGGTACCACATTTTAAATTTAGTAATATATACATATATCTGTAAAGTCTCCTTCCATTCATCACTCAAGTCCCTCTGTCACATCCAAGTCAACTCAACAGACAAAAATAAACGTGATTGACACTGTGCCCAGTCTCAAATCTGAAAGCATGAAAAAGGGAGCACTTTAAAATGTGAAAACATCCCTGGTTCCTTTACAATCCGAGGAACCTGTACAATTAACCTATCAATTTGCGCAAATCGATAGGTTACATCGGCCGACGGTACTAATAATCAGTGTCATGCAATGCTCACAATCCCTATTCTATATTCCATCAACATAACTCCCTAATTTTCTCTACACAACCTACGATACATCCAATCCACTGTACCTCTCAATATCCCTGTCAAATCAAAATACCAAGATCCCAATATCTATACACTCACATACACAGTCCAACAATATCACCAACAGGATACTACATATATAATGTGTCAAAATCTTTATATGAAAATAATCGTGTTTGAAAGGCACCCGATAGCCTGTTTTAAATAAAAATACCTTTTCAAATATAATATATATATAGAGGGTGAGAAAGGATTTTAAAAAAAATCCCAACTAACATCACCCTCAATGTTATAGTAAGGTAAGTGTGATTACCTGTCGCCCTTAGCAATCCAATGCCTTTCCTTACCGTTTCCTTATAGCTTTTCCTTCAAATATCATCACCACTATGTATATTCCTATAATGATATAATACACAATGATAAATTAATATCATTCTCACTTCATATTATTTAAACGTCTCTCGCGTATCCTATATTACTATCCAATCCTTTCTTTTTAGTCATTTTATGAACCACTTCAATTTCCAAGCTTTAATTAATAAATACTTAAGGTCCTTTAATACTTCCCTAATTCATAGCAAGATCCTTCACCATGCAAAATCATTCACCAAACACTAACACATAGCAAGTAAATATGAGGCAAGTTGACACTGCCATTCATAACCAAACAAAGAATTACTTCAATTCCATTAAAATAGAATTAGTATGACAATTAAAATGCCTTAGGACAGCTCTTTCAATTTAATCCAAGCATCATAAACATACTCTTCCAATTCAAAAAAATCAAATCATCATCATAAGTCAAAGAGGAGAACAAGTATGATAGGAAAATACACAGCTTGGTGAAAGCTCCAATGCTTATAAGTTATATCTCAATCAACCTTGATATACAACAAAACTAATAAGCCAGATATAATCACACCTAAGTAAACTCCATTTTACAGCAACAAGGAAGCCACCAAAACAGAAACATTTACAATGGCAACAACATGTATCCTTCTAATTCCTCACAATAAGCAAATACCAATTATCACTTCACTTCTTCATTATGATCCCATCTTTTAAGTTTATTACCACAACACCTAAAAACATTAATTATCCATTACATTCCTCAAGCAATGCTATCACTTCCATAGTCAAATCAAACCATATTCCAATTCCAAATAAATACAAAGAAATTAAACTATGTCTAAGCTACCTCTCCAGTCATCTAATTAAGACATCCTTCACAATCCTAACTAAAATAATCACTTATTCTCCAAAGCATTGTAGTTGTAGTACATAACAAAGTAGTAATGAAACAACAAACCATAGTTATAACATAACATGAACTCCAATGACAAAAATCATAATTAAAATTACTGTTTCAGGGTTCTTGAACTCTTCATGGCCTTTTATGTAATCAACCTCAACCTCACATCACTATTATAATTCACATATTAGAACATTAAATCACTCTTAGGCCTATATCTCTAATCATGCTGATCCACTTCCTTAAAACTAAAGTTTCCCTACATCTAAAAATCCTTAAACCAATCAAATTCTTGCTAAACTTAAACTATCTCTTCACAGTTCAACCCAATATATTTCTATCACCCTTTAATCATTTTAATAATCTCCTTCACCTTTAAACTCAAGCCATTAATCCCACAAAAATATGGTTTTGCATCTAAAATATAACACAAAATTTCATAGACAATTAACCCTAATATTCAGTCCAATTTTTGAATAGATTTTGAGGTATTCGCACTTTCCTAGCAGTTCAATCTCATCATCATTTTTTTTAGTAGAGCAGAAACTTTAACGCACACAAGCATCAAGCAAAACTCAACATTGTACTTTTTTTTTATGGAAATCCTAAGTTCAATCATGAAGTTTTATCATCTTCCTTTACAGCACCATAAAGCAGAGAATCAAAATTTCCAATGAACAAATAGGCTCACCCCAAAAATCACGTGCAAGTACAAAGATCCTACAAGTCCCATTTATTTTATCCATATGCATTCCCATCATTTACTATTATAAATTCATACCAGCAACAATCAAATCAGAAAATTGCATAAATCACAACATAATCATCCCAAACAGAGTAATGTATGCACCAACTAATTTCCTCCCCCACCCAAACAACAAGCAATTCAGCCATGATAGAGAAGAGACTTAGAGAACCTTCTATTCAAACACAAATTAAACATATGAAGTCATGTTATAGCTGTACTGAACTTAAAGTCTTAAGTCCCCAAAAATACCCAAATCAGTCCCCAATCGGCCATAAGCAAAGAAATAAGAGAAAATTTATGAAGCAGTCCATTCCAATGAAAACCAAACATGAGATATCAATTAATTGTATATTCTATTATTTTTTTTTATCCATCATTAACCAGCCAAACAAAACATTGATGCAAAATAGGAGAGGATGAACAACTTGATAAAAATTACAAATGAGGAAGACTGAAACAAATCATACATCTAAAGTCATAGAGTAACTCAAACTAGCTCTCACAACAACTAATTGAAGGTTTTAAACCTCAATTTCCTCAAAACCCTTTGACCATAAAACCCTAAAATCAGCCCCATGTAACAGAAATTTCAGCTTCAACGAGTTACTCTATTCATAGCTCATTATGTAACTCAAGTCAAGCAAGGAATAGAAAGAATTGAAATTGCACCAAGCATATGAAACAATACCAATCTAACATGAAAAGCTAGAATCTTATCCTATTGAGTTCTTAAACAAATAAATTAACAAACTGTAAGCCTAAAGTCCTTATTAAACCTTTCAGATTTAGCATCCCAACATTAGGGTTTTATACAAACTTCATGGTATTTAAATCACAGCTTTAATCCTTCAAAATCCACACATAAATGAAACTTTAACTTCATTTTAACTACCTTAGAACACCTAAATCAATGAGCCCAACTCGGACTACCCCTCCTCAACTCGCCAAAACGAAAAATAGAAGAGGAATCAGGGAGGAGAAGCTCACCACTGTTAAAGGTCGGACTCAGGACTGAACGGCGGCCATTTCCGGCGTGCTTCGCTGCAAGTACGCCGCTGAGACTGGGAGAAGACGGAGAGGAGTCAATGGTGAGAGAGGAGGAGAAGAAAAAGAACGATGAAGAAGTGAAGGTTGGAGCTTTTCTCCGCTGGGGAAGCCGCCGACGGCATTGGAGAAAGAAGAAGAGAGGGAAGGTCGTGTGTGGGTGTGGGTGTGTCTTTGTCAGCTATGGGAGAAGAGAGGAGAGGAGCATGAAGTTGAAGGTTGTGTTTGTGTGTTGGATGGAGGCGGCTGAAAGAAGGAAAAGGGAAGGATATATGTGAAGTTAGGGTTTTATGGAGAAAATTATAAAAATGCCCTTTGAGTATTTTTCATAAGATTTATAATCTAAAACTTAACCCCTAATTATTTCTCTTTATTTACTAAAGAAAATGCCATATTATTTTCTTAAAATATATTTATCTCAATTTACTTATTTACAATGTCTTATAATTTAATAATGATATCTTACTACTTAGATTATTTCCCCTTTATCTCTAATTCAAATTTTGGGATGTTACAATTCTATACCCCTTAAATAATTTCGTCCTCGAAATTAGTAGAAACTATCAATAGATATAACAACGGAAACAGTTTCTTGGACTGATAATCCTATTTCAAGAAGATGAAAAGAAATTTAGATATAATTTAGGAAGACTGAACTCATTGGCATTGAAAGTTCCTTGTCATGAGTGTCATCCATGTAACAAAATGGAGATAATAATGAGGTTTTAAGAAACAATGAATACTTTATCTGAGGTTGTTGTCACATTTTTTTTTCAAGAAAATCAGTCAAGTCTGAGGTGCGGAAGATGTTTTCTCATGATAAAGGTGAGGTTATGGATATAGCACAAATTCTTTAACACAAATACAACTCAAAGCAACCAAAACTAAGCAATTCACTACTCCAAAAGTTATTTTATATCATTGATCATGGCACCCTTCTTGATGAATCATACACACATAATAAGTACTACATCATCAAAACAACCTCGGACATATTAAGTGTTAGATTATAAAGTTACCGGCAATGTTCTTACCATGAATCAGTTAAAATATCCCAAAAGATTTAACAAAGTCGATTTAAACTTCAATAATGATTTTAGATTCACCTTGAACACATTTAAAATGAACTTACAATTTACATGATTTTAATATCTATTAGTGAACTTTAAAATAACATCTTACCTTATGGTTAACAAATAAGCACTTATTCGGTAATATTGAGCAACATACTCACAATAACAAACCATGACAAGATAACCACTAGACATAACAGTCAAAAGCAAAAGAAATTTCCGTTAACTGACAGCATGTTCAGCAGGAAAATGCACAGTCCATTGAGAATCAACAACATAACATACAAACATCAGGTTCCCATTAGAACAGCAATGAAACATGGATCACCTTAGTAACTATGACTCCAATCCTAGTTCATACATTAAAGATTATCATGTGATAACATATCTCATTTTAAACCAATAGGATGTAATACCATTTCAAATCATCAAGCAATTTAACATGTATTGCTAACACAATCATAACATATTCATATCTGTGTTTAATATTGAACACGGAAATTTCAAAACACCTATCAAACAGCACAATCACTTCAAGAAAATAATCATTAATCGATCTAAGAGTTCTAAAATTTTGGATTCCAACCTCATATGCCAATTCATGGGGCATTTTCATCCTATGTTTCAACATTACTTAATTGATGGTTTAAGTAATTTGTTTTCCATAACAGTTAAGCTTGCTAGAAGAATAACATAAGCATCCTAACACACCAATATATTGCAATCTAGAATCATCATAATCACACACCACATCTAAATAAAGTAGACAAATAAGAAATTTTCATCACAAAATTGCTCATACCACTTCTAAATCCCTAAAATTCAATAAAAAATGCAGAATTGATTCATTCAATATAGCAGAAGAGAAACTTCAATAACTGGAATTCAACCAACTCACACACATTGAACGTACAACAAACCTAAATTTAATTTCACTCAATCATAAATTCAACCCCAATCAACTTTATTTTAGATTTAACATCAAAAAGTATGATAACAAACAGCAAATTCTGCTTCTGAATTTACAGAATCCAATTTAATTCACTATTAAAACAAACAGGCGAGCAAAAATTAAATTTTCAACAACTTAATTTACTTTAACAAACCTCACTATCCTTGTTATCAACCAATAAAAATTCACTCAAACTAAAAATCAATTCACATTTGTAACTACAATTCACAATTTTACCAACAATTATCAACTATAATTTCCCATTCACATAGTATTAATAGTCAAATCCTTCCCATTACCTATGATCAACATGCAGAACCGTTCAATTTTCTAAATTATCTGCATGAAATTCAATCATTAATTACTTTTAAACAAACTACTTACCATCCTTTCGTTTAGTAATGTGGAGAAACATCTACTCATGAAGTAGAGAGGGCTACCAACATCTATTATTAAAGGGGCTGCTTCCAGTCACTAAATATAGTGAGGAAGCCTCCAGCCATTTAATATAAATGGGCAACAACCTTTACTACCCATGATGATATAATCTCCAACCATCACTAGGTAATAGATGATCAAAAACAATAGCTTATCTCATGATAAAGTGTATAAAACAAACAATTTCAAGAGAATTTTATTTCAATTCCAAACAATCAAATAACACAAGTTAAATTCATCAATGACAAAACAGTTTAACACAAATAAACAAGCAAGAAACAAGGTAAGAATTATTATTTCACATTGTATTCCTCATTAATTGTTATTTTAAAATTTTATTGTTTCCTTAACCCAATAAGGTATCTCATGATGCCTCGACTATGGTTATGGCTAGCACATAACTATACTCGAGACCCCAGAGAATCATCCTTATTTCGTTAATCTTCCTAAATTCTTATCAGTGTCTTCATTTATTTCGTTATTCTTTCTATATTCTTCTCAATCTCTCCACACTACCTATTCAATTGCTCTTATCACTCTCTCCCTACCACGGGATGAGTGATATTCCTCTCAAAAGGCAGATACTCATGCACATAAGGAAGGGAATACAAAATATGTATATTGTCAATCTATATGCAATGCAGCACAGTCCAGGGTTATCGTATACCAAATACTGATAACCAAGTTGTAACATACTGTTACTAATTCCCTAATTAACCTAAGATATCTCTTTTAATTCAATAATCTCTTTACTAACTATGATAGGAAGAGGAATTTCCATAATGTCAATATTCCTATCATAGTTAGAAAAGGAACATTTCTAGTGATTAACACATTATCCATGATAGAAAAGAATTTCCTGATACAATATGAATACTATCATGGATAATTAAAAGTTAACCATGTTAGAAAGGATTTGCCTAACATGGTTAATAAACAAAACTAATTTATATTAAACAATAAATAATATATATACATGTGGAAACGAATGCAGACCTATACAAATTGGCAATATACAATTCCAAAGAAACTATATAACTTCTACTACCTAATTCCCTTTCCTGCTGCTTACATCTGTGCATGAATACCTGCAAAAATATCAGTAATCGTGGGATGAGACAATTTGTCCCAGTAATCACCGCTTAACTCACTATAACAGTGAGACGTGCGGTAGTGAGGGCGTCTAAAGGGTACCACATTTTAAATTTAGTAATATATACATATATCTGTAAAGTCTCCTTCCATTCATCACTCAAGTCCCTCTGTCACATCCAAGTCAACTCAACAGACAAAAATAAATGTGATTGACACTGTGCCCAGTCTCAAATCTGAAAGCATGAAAAAGGGAGCACTTTAAAATGTGAAAACATCCCTGGTTCCTTTACAATCCGAGGAACCTGTACAATTAACCTATCAATTTGCGCAAATCGATAGGTTACATCGGCCGACGGTACTAATAATCAGTGTCATGCAATGCTCACAATCCCTATTCTATATTTCATCAACATAACTCCCTAATTTTCTCTACACAACCTACGATACATCCAATCCACTGTACCTCTCAATATCCCTGTCAAATCAAAATACCAAGATCCCAATATCTATACACTCACATACACAGTCCAACAATATCACCAGCAGGATACTACATATATCATGTGTCAAAATCTTTATATGAAAATAATCGTGTTTGAAAGGCACCTGATAGCCTGTTTTATATAAAAATACCTTTTCAAATATAATATATATATAGAGGGTGAGAAAGGATTTAAAAAAAAATCCCAACTAACATCACCCTCAATGTTATAGTAAGGTAAGTGTGATTACCTGTCGCCCTTAGCAATCCAATGCCTTTCCTTACCGTTTCCTTATAGCTTTTCCTTCAAATATCATCACCACTATGTATATTCCTATAATGATATAATACACAATGATAAATTGTAACATAGTGTTACTAATTTACTAATTAACCTGTGACATCTCTTTTAGTTCAATAATATCTTTACTAACTATGATAGAAAAAGGAATTTCAATAATATCAATATCTCTATCATAGTTAGAAAAAGAATATCCTAATGATTAAAATATTATCCATGATAGAAAAGAATAAACTAATACAACACAGCTGCTATCATGGATAATTTATTGCTAACCATGTTAGAAGGATTTGCCTAACATGGTTATTAAACAAAACTAACTGATATTAAACGATAAATAAATATGTATACATGCGGAAGCAGATGCAGGCCTATACAAATTGGCAATATACAATTCTAAATAAACTATATAACTTCTACTACCTAATTCCCTTTCCTGATGCTCGCACCTGTGCATGAATACCTGCAAAAATATCAGTAATCGTGGGATGAGACAATTTGTCCCAGTAATCACCGCTTAACTCACTATAACAGTGAGATGTGCGGTAGTGAGGGCGTCTAAAGGGTACCACATTTTAAAATCAGTAATAAATATAAATCCGTGTCAACTTTTCTTCCATTCATCGCTCCATTCCCTCCGCCAGATCTAAATCAACTCAAATTCATCATCTCTACGTTCAATATATCACTCACAATCCATCAGTCAATTACACACTAACTAAATTTCATCTTTCCATATTCCAATCAAATAATACTACCACAACAGCCCTCACACTCACCTAAAGATGCATTGTGCCACCACGGTGCATTCAAGCATCTATTCTTCACTATATGATTTGACACTGTGTCCCTCTCCATAATGAGGGGACAATTTCCCTCTCTGGCAAATCTCCAGAGAGGGAACCCCAATTCTGTTTTCCATTACAGAACGGGAACGGTTGGACTCTTCAATGCCAAACAACCGTAGGGGCGGTTGGGCTCTTCAATGCCAAACAACCGTAGGTCACTTCTCTCAATAAGTAGACCTATGAACCCCGATCCAATCAATCCGAAAAGGATCATCAGTGCAAATAACTGTCGATTGGCCTATCGACAGTTATCATCGCGCGATGGTACATATATATCAGTGTCATGCAAACCTTACAATATCCATCAAATCAAATCTCATCATCAATATCATGAACCATTATCATTCCCTTCACTATCTCAATCTCAACTATTTAACTTATTTCCTCAACCTAACTATCAACATCTCTCACATCATACCAGAATAAACACCAGCCAGGATAACATGTATAATATTTCAAATTCCTTTTATATGAAAATAATCGTGTTTGAAAGGCACCCGATAGCCTGTTTTGTATAAAAATACCCTTTTAAAGATAATATATATATATAGAGGGTGAGAAGGGATTTTACAAAATCCCTAACTAACGTCACCCTCAATGTTATAGCAAGGTTAAGTGTGATTACCTGTCGCCCAGCAATTTACGCGATTTCTCATCATTTCTTTCTTAATGCCACAAAGGCCCACATCACAGTCAATCCTATAATAATATGATACAAAATGATATATTAATAACATGTCTCATTCATAATATTTAACGTCTCTCTCTCGTACCCGCATTACTACCCAATCCCATCTGATTAATTCATCATATTGCTTAAATCATGTTTATAATCTCTTCGGTACCAAGCTGAACAGAAGTAGTGAAAGGAGAAAGCATAACAATGCCACTATATGAAACAACGGCATTTAGAATGCCAAGTTCATATTGGAACAACACCGAATCAGTATGCAATTCCTTAATCTTAATCTTTCCCCTTTCTTTAAACCAGAAAAGGAAACAATCACATAAATCAAGTAAGCCATACAACATCATGATCAAATATATATGACACGGTGTAAAACCAAGTTTCAATGATACTAGAAACACATAGCAACTTAAACCTACATATACAATTACTCATAATTGAATTGGGATTTATGCAGGAACTTATATTAAATTAAGCAACAAACTAGCAGCAGAAACCTGAATTAAGTATGTATCATAGGCACAATGATAATCTGCAAATGAAATTTATTTGTTAATTTCTTCTTCACATACCTACTACTGGACCACAAACAGGAAATAAGAGTTTATATGAAACAAGAGGAATATTTAAGTCAAGTGTGCAAACATTAACATGTAGTTCATCTCTTTGTACATTCATACTTCAAATAACAATACCTCAAATCAAAGAAACAAGAATCTCTTAGACTAGCATGATAAAAGGTCCTGCATGGTAAATCAACTTGAAATCAATTACAATCCAAGCCAAGGACATACAACTTTTTTTTTTTTTACTAATTATATCCCTCTTAAATCAATCATCAAAACAGCAGCTGTAACAACAATAATAATAGCAGCAAAATAGTGAAAGAAAAGAAATGTCACCAATCCATCCACTCAATGAAAAATGTAGTTTTTATTTAGGTTTGGCTCACATGTTCAAAAATTATCATAGCTTGTATTTTACAATCCTTTAATACTATTTAGAAGTCTCTTTAATGAAGAGATCAGTTCAACGCAAAAGAAGGAAAGGAATAACCAAAATATGGAAGTTTACACTCATATATATAGTCATTTATGCCTAGTTATATAGCACACTTGAATCCCCATTTAAATCATCCTTATTTCATACTTCATTTGACTATTTTTCAGCGGAATGACACTTTTACTGCACACATACATCAAACAACAATTGACCATATGCATTCATATAACATATTTTAGTTACAACTTTAACGTATCTCTTTTTAACTTGTATTTGTTAACAAATAATCACCTATCCAAAAAGCAAAGAACACAGAATTTCTAATGCATCACCTTTTGACCAAACCAATGCAACTATATTCAATGGAATGTAACTCAATAACCCTCACACAATTCACACCCAAGTTTGTTAAAAATTCAGTGTTTCCATCCAAATATCAGCTTCAAATTAATACTCTGAAACTCTGCAAAAACCCTCTCCAAAACAAATAAAATTCCCAGATAAGCTCCCTCAGATCAGATTTACAATTTAGGTGACAAATTAAGGTTCAAGTTATAGAAGTACTGTAACAATTAGAGCAAAAATCCAACCAAAAAGAGTACAACACCATTCAGCCATACCATGGAGCAAAGCAGAATAAAGAAACAAAATTAATAACTTTAAACATCCATCCATCAAGAAATCAGTTTGAATCAACATACAAACTTTACCACCAACTTGACAATCTCAATCAATAGCTTATACACTACTACACTCACATGTAAATTACAATCAAGCATGAAAACAACCTGAAAACCAGGGAAGGTGGCAAGAAAGACCAATTAGTACAAATAAGAAATCCATTAACTCCATAAATTCCTAAAATTTAGGGTTTCACCCAATTTCTCAAGACTTCAAGTTAATACATGAGCTTCATTTTAGCCAAATTATTAAGCCCTAAAACTTCAAATCCATCACCCAATTCGTCCTTCCCTCATAACTCGCCCAAAATTCAGTGAAAGCGAAATAGGCATTACAAGAAAGATGCTCACCGAAGTTGAATCGCAATCTTGCACATGTTGGGGTTGGGGCCGCCGGTTTCTCGCCGGAAAACAGAGAAGAATGGAGGAAGCTTGAAGGGACAGAGGGAGGCTCGCATTTGTTGAAAGGAAGAAGTGAGAAATCGACACTCAAAAGAACATAGTTCAAAAACACCATAAAGGTTCAAACTTTACCGTTAACTTCCGCCGCAGTACGCCGGAAAATGGCTTCACCGTCGATGTCGGTGGCTGGGCGAAGGGATGAGGACGCGAGGGAGAGAAAAGGAGACGGGTTTTAGTGAGGTCAAGGAGAGAAGTGAGGTGGACGGCTTTGCCGTCGCCATCGCCGTCGGCCCCGGGGTGGCCGGCGAATGCGCAGGACGGAGGAGGAAGGAAGAAGAAGTAGAACGAAGAAGAAGCAGAATGGAGGGAGTCCGATATTTAAAGAAAAGGGGAGGGGCGCGTTTGGATCATTGAAATAAGGGAGTTCTCTGATGATTTGTAGCCCAAACTTGCCATAGTGTACTCTTTTAATTTTAAAACCATTTAAACCAGCCTCCAATCTTTTTAAACTTCAAAATATTTTTAGCTTTACCACTCCCTCATATTTCAAACTCTTCATTTCTTAATTAATTATATGCACATTAATTACTCAAAGTTTCCAAAAATATCCCAAAAATTCCTAAAAATTCCAAAATTCCTAATTTCTCCATTTATGATTTCCCAAAACACTCTTTAATCCTGTATTAAATTTTCAGGATGTTACATAAATTAATATCATTCTCACTTCATATTATTTAAACGTCTCTCGCGTATCCTATATTACTACCCAATCCTTTCTTTTTAGTCATTTTATGAACCACTTCAATTTCCAAGCTTTAATTAATAAATACTTAAGGTCCTTTAATACTTCCCTAATTCATAGCAAGATCCTTCACCATGCAAAATCATTCACCAAACACTAACACATAGCAAGTAAATATGAGGCAAGTTGACACTGCCATTCATAACCAAACAAAGAATTACTTCAATTCCATTAAAATAGAATTAGTATGACAATTAAAATGCCTTAGGACAGCTCTTTCAATTTAATCCAAGCATCATAAACATACTCTTCCAATTCAAAAAAATCAAATCATCATCATAAGTCAAAGAGGAGAACAAGTATGATAGGAAAATACACAGCTTGGTGAAAGCTCCAATGCTTATAAGTTATATCTCAATCAACCTTGATATACAACAAAACTAATAAGCCAGATATAATCACACCTAAGTAAACTCCATTTTAAAGCAACAAGGAAGCCACCAAAACAGAAACATTTACAATGGCAACAACATGTATCCTTCTAATTCCTCACAATAAGCAAATACCAATTATCACTTCACTTCTTCATTATGATCCCATCTTTTAAGTTTATTACCACAACACCTAATAACATTAATTAGCCATTACATTCCTCAAGCAATGCTATCACTTCCATAGTCAAATAAAACCATATTCCAATTCCAAATAAATACAAAGAAATTAAACTATGTCTAAGCTACCTCTCCAGTCATCTAATTAAGACATCCTTCACAATCCTAACTAAAATAATCACTTATTCTCCAAAGCATTGTAGTTGTAGTACATAACAAAGTAGTAATGAAACAACAAACCATAGTTATAACATAACATGAACTCCAATGACAAAAATCATAATTAAAATTACTGTTTCAGGGTTCTTGAACTCTTCATGGCCTTTTATGTAATCAACCTCAACCTCACATCACTATTATAATTCACATATTAGAACATTAAATCTCTCTTAGGCCTATATCTCTAATCATGCTGATCCACTTCCTTAAAACTAAAGTTGCCCTACATCTAAAAATCCTTAAACCAATCAAATTCTTGCTAAACTTAAACTATCTCTTCACAGTTCAACCCAATATATTTCTATCACCCTTTAATCATTTTAATAATCTCCTTCACCTTTAAACTCAAGCCATTAATCCCACAAAAATATGGTTTTGCATCTAAAATATAACACAAAATTTCATAGACAATTAACCCTAATATTCAGTCCAATTTTTGAATAGATTTTGAGGTATTCGCACTTTCCTAGCAGTTCAATCTCATCATTTTTTTTAGTAGAGCAGAAACTTTAACGCACACAAGCATCAAGCAAAACTCAACATTGTACTTTTTTTTTTATGGAAATCCTAAGTTCAATCATGAAGTTTTATCATCTTCCTTTACAGCACCATAAAGCAGAGAATCAAAATTTCCAATGAACAAATAGGCTCACCCCAAAAATCACGTGCAAGTACAAAGATCCTACAAGTCCCATTTATTTTATCCATATGCATTCCCATCATTTACTATTATAAATTCATACCAGCAACAATCAAATCAGAAAATTGCATAAATCACAACATAATCATCCCAAACAGAGTAATGTATGCACCAACTAATTTCAACCCCAACCAAACAACAAGCAATTCAGCCATGATAGAGAAGAGACTTAGAGAACCTTCTATTCAAACACAAATTAAACATATGAAGTCATGTTACAGCTGTACTGAACTTAAAGTCTTAAGTCCCCAAAAATACCCAAATCAGTCCCCAATCGGCCATAAGCAAAGAAATAAGAGAAAATTTATGAAGCAGTCCATTCCAATGAAAACCAAACATGAGATATCAATTAATTGTATATTCTATTATTTTTTTTTATCCATCATTAACCAGCCAAACAAAACATTGATGCAAAATAGGAGAGGATGAACAGCTTGATAAAAATTACAAATGAGGAAGACTGAAACAAATCATACATCTAAAGTCATAGAGTAACTCAAACTAGCTCTCACAACAACTAATTGAAGGTTTTAAACCTCAATTTCCTCAAAACCCTTTGACCATAAAACCCTAAAATCAGCCCCATGTAACAGAAATTTCAGCTTCAACGAGTTACTCTATTCATAGCTCATTATGTAACTCAAGTCAAGCAAGGAATAGAGAGAATTGAAATTGCACCAAGCATATGAAACAATACCAATCTAACATGAAAAGCTAGAATCATATCCTATTGAATTCTTAAACAAATAAATTAACAAACTGTAAGCCTAAAGTCCTTATTAAACCTTTCAGATTTAGCATCCCAACATTAGGGTTTTATACAAACTGCATGGTCTTTAAATCACAGCTTTAATCCTTCAAAATCCACACATAAATGAAACTTTAACTTCATTTTAACTACCTTAGAACACCTAAATCAATGAGCCCAACTCGGACTACCCCTCCTCAACTCGCCAAAACGAAAAATAGAAGAGGAATCAGGGAGGATAAGCTCACCACTGTTAAAGGTCGGACTCAGGACTGAACGGCGGCCATTTCCGGCGTGCTTCGCTGCAAGTACGCCACTGAGACTGGGAGAAGACGGAGAGGAGTCAATGGTGAGAGAGGAGGAGAAGAAAAAGAACGATGAAGAAGTGAAGGTTGGAGCTTTTCTCCGCTGGGGAAGCCGCCGACGGCATTGGAGAAAGAAGAAGAGAGGGAAGGTCGTGTGTGGGTGTGGGTGTGTCTTTGTCAGCTATGGGAGAAGAGAGGAGAGGAGCATGAAGTTGAAGGTTGTGTTTGTGTGTTGGATGGAGGCGGCTGAAAGAAGGAAAAGGGAAGGATATATGTGAAGTTAGGGTTTTATGGAGAAAATTATAAAAATGCCCTTTGAGTATTTTTCATAAGATTTATAATCTAAAACTTAACCCCTAATTATTTCTCTTTATTTACTAAAGAAAATGCCATATTATTTTCTTAAAATATATTTATCTCAATTTACTTATTTACAATGTCTTATAATTTAATAATGATATCTTATGTAACATCCCAAATTTTTAATTAAGGATAATAAAATTATTGAGGTGTTATTTAGGAAATTCTAAGTCTTAGGGAGTAATTCATGATATTTAGGATAATTATTAATACTAAATCTTATTCACTTTAGAATTTAAAGAAATATAGAGTTATTGGAAAGTATTGTGAAGTTTAGATAATATTATGATGGAAAGAAGGAGATATAGTAATATATACAAACTTCTGGGCTAAAAATATAATTCAGAATGAATGATAGGGTACTTAGAGGTAATTTTCACATATATATATATATACTCCTTCCTTCTCCTTCACTCCCAAACTTCTTCCGCCTCCGACCCCCTCTCATCAGACCCTCCCTCCTCTCCTCTGCCACGCGACTCCGGTGGCCTTCGGCGCGGCGGCGCCGACACCCCCTCCCTTGCCTCTTCTCTTCCCTAAACCGCGCTTCCTTCCCTCTCACTAAAACCCTTCCACCCTCCCCATCGTTCTCACTGCTTCCAGCGGCGGTCACAGGCGACGGCGGCGTTGACGCCGTCGGCCTCACTTCCCTCCGAAGCTTCACCTCTTTACGTTTATTCCTAAGCTTAAGCCGATCTGTTCCTCTTCACTTCACTCATTTTCCGGCGGGTTTCTTCATTTTCCGGCGGAAACGGGATGTGATGACAAATGTTCGATTTTTATCGTAGTATCTCGAGTGTTCTTCTATTTTCCAACTTCAGCTCATCTTTTCCTTGGCCCTCCTCCCTTTTCAGTTCGGCCAGCCCTATAATGGGCGATTTCCGGCGGGCTTCTTCGATTTCCGGCGACGGCGAAGCTCCGGCTAATTAGTGAGAGTCGAAAATGAGATAGGTAGTTTCATTTATTCCGGTTTTATGCCTATTTCTACGATTTGGTGAGATTTGAGAGTTAGGGTTTAGGATTGAATTACTAAGTTTGGGCTATTTTAACTAATCAATGAAAATTTGAAGTTTCTGGTTTTGTTCTTCCATAGGCTGTGTAAAAGTGATGATTTTGTAGAGTTGTTGTTGTGTTGGCTGATTTGTGCACTGTTTACGAGCCACTAATTATGTTTTTATTGGCTGATTTAATTCATGAGTTTTGGGGAATTCATGACTATATATATTTAAGTTTGGAAAGCATTTTCTGTGTATATAGTGTTCTTTGAATGTGAAATGTAAGTTTTTCTAGGGATGTTGGCATTTTGAGCATGAGGATTCTCTATTTCATTTGTTTGTGGCTTAAGTGTGAAGAGATGAGATCCATACTCTGCTTGATGTGATTGGTATTGATTTAATGAAATAATAGTATAGGATGGTTGTTCAAGAGTTGGTTTGGTTGTAAAATAACTCTGCATGAGATTAATGAAACTTTGGACTGTTGCTATGTTTGTGAGAATGAATGTTCTGTATAGTGGGATAATAATGAAAGCTAATGAGCTACAATATTGTTTTGTATGCATACCTATCAAGTTGTATGATTCTTTGCAAATTTCATGTTATTCTTTATGTGCACTGTTTTGGGAATTAGTGATCTGGTTAGATGATAAAGTTAGTTGATGATGATTAGCATAGCTTGCAATTAAATTTCTTTTGGAGAATTGTGGTGAGGGAGGAAGGCGGTGATTTGATTGTGGTGCTGGTTTGACAAAGAAAAAGGGATTACTTTAGGTTGACTTTGATAAAGTTATGAAATGTAATTAGCTTAAGAAAACTATGGAATAAGGAAGTTGTGAATGATTGAGTTAAATTGGATTTCTTGGCATTTTAGGTGAGTTGCGATCTAAAAAGGCTTTTGGCGATTTATGGGCTATTGTTGAGTTATTTAAACTTAATGAAAGTTGTAAATGTTAATTTGAGGGGATTGGGCCTTGTGTAAGGTTCCTTAATTCAAAATTTAATAAGATTGGCTAGGCGATGGATTTTGAAGGTGTGAGGAACTGCATGAAGTGCTTTTAAAAGGTGCCTTGATGTTCATAGATAATTTTATATAGGTTAGTTGGTGGATGGGTCATATGAATCAAATTGTTGATAAGTTAAGTTTGAAAGAGTTATACTTGAACATATTTCTGGAGGTTTATGTTAATTATGAGTAATTTGGAGTCTTGAATATGGAGTTTTTAATCAACTTTGAGGTTGGAATATTTAACTGGTGTATAGATGTGTAAATCCTTGCTAGCGTTGTTAGATATTATGAAAAGGTAGGGATTTCATACTTGCGAAGGAATTAGTTCTTGATGTTTAAAGAATTTATTAAGGGTGTGAATGTTTTAATCGAGAACATGATGTTGGGTAAAAGCTGAAATTCAGCTTGTTATTGGCTCTGCTAAAATAATTGATTCTCATTTAAAGGTGCTTAAAGGAATAATAATTCACTTTCAAGTTTTTGCTTCGGATTCATGGAAGCAAGACTATTGATGTGTAAGTCTGTTTGTGATTGAATTTTATTATATTGATTATTGTTTATTAGCTTGAATTGCGTTTGAAATTCTCGTTTAAGACAAAGTAAGAGAATGGGGATTGGGTAGCATATTAGGATTCGAGAGAGACGTTAAATATTATGAAATAGAGATGATATTAATTTATCATTCTGTATTATATTATTATAGGATTGGATGCGAGGTGGATTTTGTGGCATCAAGAAAGAAAAACGGGTTAACGCATAGCTGTTGGGGGTCAGGTAATCACTCTTACCTTGCTATAACATTGAGGGTGTAGTTAGTTGGGATCTTCAAAATCCTTTCTAACCCTCAAATCTTTAAAAGTTATTTTTATACAAACAGGCTATCGGGTGCCTTTTTTTAAACACTATTATTTTTGTATAGAGAAACTTTATACATTATATGTAGTATCCTGTCTGGTGATCGTGATTTTTCCTGAAATAGTTAGATATATATGGGTGAGGTGCTCTGACAGCGGTGTTGATAGGTTATTCGATGTAAATTGATGAAGTTGTGGTGGTGTTATATATAATTGGTACTTGGACAGTGGTGTTGGAAAGTGATGTGGATTGGAAATATCATACGTTGTGGTTGAGAAATTGGAAAGTTGTGTTGAAGGAAAGTATTGAAAATTTGTGATTGAGATGTTGAAAAGGATTATGAGCATTGCATGACACTGAGATATGTACCATCGCGTGGTGATAACCGATTGATAGGCCAATCAACGGTTATTTGTACGGGTCAACAGATTGGAGACTGTGACCAGTGGTCAACAGATTGGAGACTGTGGCCAGCAGTCTTCTGATTGGAGACAGGGACTGCTCCCTTTCTGATTGGAGACAGACTGGAGTTTCCCTCTCATGGGGTTACCAGAGAGGGAAATTGCCCCCTCACTTTTGAGAGGGGCACAGTGTCAATTCATTCAGAACATATATAGGGCTCGAGTGTAGTGCCTCCGGGATGGCATGAGTAGAGCACCAGGAATGTACATGATTGTGAGCCGAGAAGTTGGACTTGCGAAAGTGCGAATGAGATTTATAATGATGAGAGTATGGATTGGAGATTAGATGGCGAAGTGTAGTTGATGTGGAAATTGAGTGAGTGATTTTGAGTCGTATTAGGAAAGTAGGGATGATGAATTTGATTAGTTTTGGACGTGACAGAGAGCCTGGAAGGGTAAATGGAAGAAGATTGGGTTCTTGTATAAATATATATATATTGATTTTTGAATTGTGGTACCCTGTAGACGCCCCTACTACCGCACATCTCACTGTTATAGTGAGTTGAGTAGTAGATTACTGAGACAAGTTGTCTCACCCCACGATTACTTACATTTTTGCAGGTGATCATGCACAGGCGCGAGCGTCATGAAAGGGAATTAAGTTTCAAAGGTTGTTTAGATTATTTAGACATGTATATTACCAAAATGTATAGGTCTGCATTCGCTTCCGCATATTTTTATTTGTATTGATATTAATGATTAATTGGAGAATTGTAATAGGTCGCTTCTTTTTCTAACCATGTTAGGTGATTTTTTTTCTAACATGGTTAGCTATTAATTATCCATGATAGTGTTCAGGTTATATTAGAAAATTCTTTTCTATCATGGATAGTGAATATTATTAGGAAATTCTTTTTCTAACTATGATAGATTTATTGATATTATGGAAATCATTTTTCTATCATAGTTAGTGAAGGTATTATTGAATTAATCAGGGAATTAGTAACAGTATGTGACATCTTACTACTTAGATTATTTCCCTATTATCTCTAATTCAAATTTTGGGATGTTACAGTTTGTGACACAAGACACATAATATTGGAAATGTATCACTAATTGTCTCCAAGAATCTTACATTAATTATGTTAGAACACAAAAGACTCTTATGCCCTCTTTGTTAAAATTAAAAAAGTCAAAAAGGGCATAAGATTCTTTTTTTGTTGTAATATAATTAAAGTAAAGTCCCTTGGGACCCTACTATAAATTGGTCAATTGGTGAGACCTTTCCAATATTATGTGTCTTGGTGGGACATAAAACTAATTTTCCCTAATTAAATTATTTCCTTTGAACTTGTAATTATTTAATTTTTAATTTCATATAAGGGCCTATACGGATATACCTTTGTATTATTGAGGTAGTACATATTCTGTGCCCTACTCTTGAGATTTGAAAAAAAAAAGGTTTGAACAAGTTTAGCGCTTCCATCGCATCATAGGCCCTATATGGTTATACCTATTGATGAATAAATCTTGGATATTCTCTCAAATAAAAGAAAATCCTTATCTAAAAATTTAGGTAAGGTGGGTGAAAATGAACTAAAGGGTGCAATTGAAATAATTTGAGTTTTTTCCCATCAAATTTAATTTAATATTAATTTATTAAACTAGAAAGTGGGGGAAACTTAAGATAAAATCAAGAGATTAATTCGAAATATATCAAAAGTATAAAAAATTAACCTATATCATAATAAGCAATAATCTAGAGAGTAAGTTGTAGTCAAATAGCATTAAGTAGTTTTGAAATTGAAACTTCATAGTAAAGTTAAAAAAAAGCAATATTATATTTAAGCTCAGTATAGTTTCTTTATAGAAAGTCATACTATCGGATGTGATTATTTTTTTTATTTGAGCCGTGAGACATATTGACTTCTCCGATTACTTGCATTTGTCTTTGTCCAAAAAAAAAATTACTTGTAGTTGTCAGTATAAGTTGTCTTAACCAGGAGGCTAAGAAGGTTTTCGGATGTGTGTGTATACAGACACACTCCAATAATCAATTTTTTTACCCAAAAGGATAATCAAATATTTTTTACTGTCATTTTTGTGACAGGACCCATTTATATTCAAAACTTGAGCTAGATAGAAATAAATGAATAAATAACTAAAAGCCTAGCCTAATGTTTCTTCATTTATGATACTCAGATTAAGCTAAGTGACTTCAAACCAACACATTATTCGCCTTTTGGTGGAAAACTCCTCCAAATTTTTAGAATTTTGATTTCCAATTAAGATGAGACCCTACCCATATCCATTCAAACCAATATAAGTTTAGCTCATCCCATTTGTCATGGGCTTTAAATGAGTATTTGATGAGTATGAGCTTGGAAATAATTAAACATGCTGGTTGTGGATTAACCATCGAGTGCATTATTTAACCCATTGCTAATTGGTTGTTCACAAATTCACATGTCTAATAATAAGATTAAAAAAAGCACACGTTATTACCAATTGATAATATAGGCACCATGTGACATTACGAAATTACTCCTATGTTTTATATTTTAAAAGGTAAAATTAGAGTGATTGAACATGCATTTAATTTTATTAATTTTATGTTCCAATTGTGTGGAGCTAGCTAATAGCTACAGTACTTTTTTGTTGGCATAAATGACTATTTAAATTTTTTTCTCACTTATGATAATACAAAATTTATAAATGAAACAGAATTTTGAATTAAAATGTGCAAATATAGGAACATAGTTGTCTCTTTCTCTTAAAAGATAAAGAAAAAAATATAATGAAGATAACAATATTATTCCTCATACAAACATGGAACTGACAGAATCCTTGAATGGTGTGTCTTGGGAAGCAGATATGGTGCCAGCAGGCATTTACTCCCTCTGCATTGCGTCTCCTTTGATTTGATTGATCATTTGATCTCTCCATTTCACATAGGTCAACCTCTATTTCTTATCAGTCCAAAAAACATACCTCTATTTCTGATATGTTCCGGCCAAAAAAAATACCTCTATTTCTTATATGTATGTGTGTGTATTCCCCACTCATTTTTTTAACGCCTGATTAGATTACCCTATCATTACAGGCCAAGAAAAATCTAATTGATTTTGACAATGTTTAGTTTTATTTAATTACTTTTTTCTTGCACTTTTAATGAAATTTGTCAATTATATAAAAAACAAAGCCCTAGTTAATTTGACGTTACTTCCTTCGTTACGTTCTTTGCTACAAAATTTAATTGAGTTTTCTTAAAAAAATCAAGTAAACTAATTAAATTGTTAATCATAATATATTTTTACCTATTTTTAGATTATACATTAATTTATAAGTCACATAAAGTAGTTTATTAAAATATCTAGGCTAATTAATTTACAAGTAACTCATTTAATTTTCTGAATTTTCCTAAAAATTATTTTAATCTTTTATTTAGGAAATATGAAGTAGAACCCAATTAGGATATGATTCAAATTGCCTACTAAAGAGGGAGTACTTTCCAACACTAATACATGTAAATCACACTAAAATCCCATATAACAGAAATAATTGCCAATGAGTTTTATAATTTGTTTATAAAATGTGAAAGAACTTCGTTCACAAGTAAACAATACTCCCCCGTTCCTAAATATAAGACATAATTGATTTTTTCTAGAAAATCCTTAAAAAAGCAAAATAAGTTAATAATAAATTGATTTACCTAATTTTTTCCCTTAATAGTTTATTTTACCTCTAAACTAATGGATAATCTAAAAATATATCAAATATGTCATCATTTAATAAACTATTTCGCAACCTTAATCTCTAAAAGAAAAAGTCAATTAGGTCCTATATTTAGGACCAGAGGTAGTATAATTTAATAAATTATGGAGACTTATTTGATAATTTCTCAAGTCCTAAATATAAGATCAAGTTGACCTTTTTTGAAAATCATAAGAAAACTAAACAAGTCATTTATAAATTGAATTCCCTAAATTTTTCTCCAAACTAGTTTATTTAACTTATACTAATACATAATCTAACAAATATCAAATATGTTATGGTTAGCTAACCCAATTTTCTTCTTTTATCTCCTAAAAAATGTTAACTAAGTCTTATATTTAGGACTGGATGAAGTATACTTTATTTTGTATAGAATTCAATTGTAGGTTTCCCTTTATAAAAACATATTAAAATTGGGCATATTGCATATACACACTCATTCCTCTTGGCTTTTGTTAAGTCTCTAGTAGATACACGTGTGTGTGTCTATATATCTATATCTATATATCTATATATAAACTAGTTTATTAAAAAATTTAAGCTAATTAATTTACAAGTAACTCATTAATTTTCTGAATTTTCCAAAAAATCATTTAAAAGTACTTTCAGACCAATTAGGATGATTCAAATTGCCCACTAAAGAAGAGTACTTTCTAACACTAATACATGTAAATCACACGAAAATCCCATATAAGAGAAATACATGCTAATGAGTTTTAATTTATAATTTTTTTATACATGGGAACAAACTTCGTTCACAAGTGAAGCAGAATTTAATAAATTATGGGACTTATTTGATAATTGCTCTGGTACTAAATATAAGACTAAGTTGATTTTTATTTTTGAAAATCTTAATTAAGAAAACTAAATAAGACTCTTAGATATTGAATTCCTTAATTTTTTATCCAAACTAGTTTATTGAACGCATAAACTAATACATAATGTAACAATATATCAAATATATTATGATTAACTAACTCATTTTGCTTTCTTAATCTCCTAAAAAATGTCAGCTAGATCTTTTATTTAGGAACATGTAAAATATATATCTTTTGTTTTATATAGAATTCAATTGTAGTTTGACCTTTATACACACATATTAAAATTGAGCAGATTGCATATACACACTCATTCCTCTTGCCTTTTGTTAAGTGTCTATATACAAGCTAACTTTTATATAGGCTCTCCAACATTTTCACTTACTCCTTAGTTAATTCTGTTAGAATCTTAAGTTTTGATGAAGACTAAAATATGAAAGAACTGATTGATCACTTAGGAAGGATTAGATTAGAATTGAATCCTAAGTTAGAACACAATCGGATGCAAAAACAACGTAACTATCGCTTGCGGATGTTATATACAACCGATAGTGGAAGTCATTTTAACACTAAGTCTGAACCTAGATAACAAAGTCTAAGTAGAGAGCTTCCCATAGCAGAAACGCTTGCGAAAGCAAAAACTTCTATTTCCACATAGTTAGACTTCCGGAAGCAAATAGGCATCACTCAGCACAAGTGAATCTAACACAGCCTAAACATAGACTAAGTATGATAGCTTCCCATAGCGAAAATGCTTCCGATTGCACTTGATTATATATTACTCTGTGGGACTAACATTTGTGTGCAGAACTTACCTTTCGCTTCCGATAGCAAAAGTGCATCCGATAGTAAACACTCTTGTATTACACACTGGCACTAAAGCTTGAAGAACGAAGCTTCGACTACTGATAGCCAAAATCCATCCGATAGCAAGTACAAGAATCAGAGTCCGTACAAGTGCTCAGTTGTCAGAGTTGCTTTTTGTCAGAACAGAGATGTCAGAGTTACTTTTCAGAAGTCCTCTGCAGAATTAATTAAAAGCAAAGTCAACCCTGCTAAGCATTAATGAAGATGTACTTAACAAAGGCTCAACGGCTATATTCAAACGGACATATTCCAAATTGCCGCCCAAGCCAGTGAGTGTTGGTAGCTGAGTATAAAAGAAATATCTTCAGCATTCATAAAAAAGAGACAAGAAGAACAACAAGCTTATTGTCTGAGATATTGTAGTCTACATTCTTCTTATCTTCTACTCTCCAATCTTAGAGTTGTAATATTCTTAGAGAGAATTCTTGAGAGAATCATTTGTACTTAAGTGTTTATCACAATCAGTTCATAGAGTAAATATATTATCAAATCCTCTAATTAATAGAGGTTGTTCTAAAGCTTGGTGCTTGAAGAACAGTAGTGTAATCTTACAAAAGTCAGGGGGAGTATTTAGAGGTTTGGTAAATCTCTAAGGTTTGCAGGTAAGCCCATTGCAAAACCTGTGGGTTGTTAGGTGAACCCGTGTTCGTAAAACCTAAAGGTGTGAAGGCTTCTCTTGTGCCTGGATTAAACAAGAAATTTAGTGGATTGAAAATCTCAGGTGAAGCCTGGGGACTGGATGTAGGTCAGGAAGTGACCGAACCAGGATAAATCTGTGTGTGCTTATCTTGTATTTAATCTTCTTATATCCAGCACCACACCATCATATACTCATTTGTGCATAGCATGATTCATTGTCATTTTCATCAAGCACAAGAAGTCATGTTTTAAAGAACATTTTTAAGTTTTATTCCACCACCCAATTCACCCCTCTTGGGTGACAGCCACACATTTCAAATTCCTACTATTCGCTACAAGTTCTTGAGCATTTAAGATCAATGACTGTTAAAATTAAAGAAGAAGATGAAGGAATAAGGTTAGATGAAAATTAGCAACGAGGTATTCAAATCACTTTGAGATTGATCATTGATTTCTTTGAAGGTATCTTAGTATGTGAATTGTTTTCACCTCGTGTGACATTTACCATGCATCTTGACCAATATTGTTTCTGTACACACTTGTTTCTGATATCAATATTAATATTAATATTTTTAAAATAAGAAAACAGGAAGCAGTATAATAATAATAATAATAATAATAATATAATAATAATAATAATAATAAGTAGGTCTCTGAACTCAGAAATGGTATTTGTTTCTGTACCTCTGATGTACAGATGATGTTGGGGTACGAAAATATATACTGCTGCGTTTTGTTTTCATTACTGTGCATATATATATATATATATATATATATATATATATATATATATATATATATATATAAACGCAGAAATACAGAGAACACACTGCAGCCTAGCTAAGAGACTCTCTCTTACACAAACCCTAAGGCTAAAACAACCCCGTGATCCTTTCAGTTCAATTCTTTGACCATTAATATGTGAGGAAAAGTCAGATCCTTTTTTCTGCTAATGTTATTTCCCTTCTTGTCTCTCACGTACATGTCTTCAATTCCCAAATCCCATTACCAAACGCCATCCCCATTACCTTCTCAATAGTTTCAATACCATCACACACACCATACATTTCCACAGTCCAACGTAATATGTAGCTTTATTTCCGTCCGTTTTCTTCTTCTTGTCGTCCTTCTTGTTTTATACTACCTCCGGTCCTAAATATAGGACCTAGATGACTTTTTTTTGGAGAGGTTGAGGTTGCAAAATAGTCTATTAAATCATGACATATTTTTTATATTTTTAGATTATCCATTAGTTTATAAGTAAAATAAACTAGTTTAAGGGAAAAAATTAGGTAAATCAATTTATAATTATCTTATTTTGCTTGTTTTTAGGATTTTTCAAAAAAGTCAATTAGGTCTTATATTTAGGATCGGAGGGAGTAGTTAATAATATTTTTCTTCTTTTAATTTGATTAAGTAAAATGTCAGAAAAATGGTATCCTTTTGATTAAGTACCGTTTTGATGCTATTTATTATAATTACTTTTAACATGTTCTAATTACTTCCGACATGATCTGTATAAACGAATAAAAGCCTTTATACCTCATTCATCTTGCCTTAAAATCTAATAACATTCACACTTTATTCTTGGTTAATATATTTTTATAATGTCATGTAACATATAATATAAAATACCGGATAAAAGCAAAGTCAAGATTATAGTAATGAATAAAAAAGTATATTTAATGAAGTAACATACAAAATAACATTAAAATAAAACATTGTCTCTTCTGATAAAAAAAATAGAACATTGTCTCTGTCTTATATATAATAAGCGCAGATTAGGAATAGTGTGTAAAACTGTCAATTAATAGTATGGCGTTTGTTAATTACAATTCATAGAGCAGATGTATGTAGCTCAGAATAATAAGTTAATTCGTATCAGCTCGCTGCTCTTGTTATTAGTAAGCATGATGTTTCAGCAAATTCATGTCCTATATGAAGAAAAATATTGAAAAAGATGAAACGAGGGTAAAAAGAAGAAAATGTGTGTAACATTCCATAAAGAGGGCCTCACTTGTTTGGATTATTCTTTTTACTATAAGCGTACGAGTGTGCTTGGTTTAAATAATTATGATTTGATAGATTTAGTGATAGCTTTTGGATGTGACGAGAGACTAAGAGGAAAGCTGCAAAACTATTAACTCAAAGATGATGATGATGTACACAAAAGATCATAGATCGGTTCTTCATCAAGTACTGACGGTAAAACTAAAAATATCAGAAATTGCATGGCTAAAATTATGAATATATAATCAGCTTTTGTAAGAAAATTTTGGTTCAGAGAGAAATTAAGAAAAAATCCTGATGACTCATCATCTTCTGATAATGCACAGTCGTCACAAATATTAATCTGGTCCCCCTCATCAATATTGTGCCAATCTTCTCACGCCTTCTTCATTGATACGTCTCATTCTTAGCCCTAATAAGCTGTGCTTGAAAATGGATACAACTTAAATGAACAGACACACATCAACCATACTTGTCTGTATATATTTAGCTTCTCTCTCCAATTTTTTTTTTTTATATAAAATATTTCATCATATGAAACTTATGAAAGCTCTTGTTGTAATGTTGCTTTCTAGAATTCAATTAAATCTTGAGCTTTACTTTAAATGCTCCTGCTTTTGGGTTACCTTCCTTTTTGCAATTACTTATGCGCTTGCAGAGAAATATTTACTCACTTGAAATGATAATTTAATGTAATGTACCGCACATATCAGTATCATCACAGCAATTATTTTATTAATATTTTTTTCAAAGTATATGCAATAAATGAACAAAGGCATTCTCCAATCCATAAGATTCACCTACATAATTTATATAGTTATACTTCATTATCAAGGTCTTTCACATCTTGTTCACCTACATATAATTCACCTACATAAGATTCACCTACATCTTTTTCCCGTTTCTGATTCTTTTACCCCAGACCAAACCCTCACATCAAATTCTTTTCTTTACATTCTAATTCTTTGTCTCTCTCTCCCTTACCAGTCTCAGGTACGGTTCACAGATCATATCACGTTGACATCAAATTACTTCAATAAGGCCTGTGTATATATGATGTTGAATCTAAATATCTCCATCCTAATTATAAAATCACTTTGATCTCTTTGAAAAAAGTAAGGATGCAGAATTATTAATCACTTTAAATTTTTTATAGTTATTCTTTTTTTCTCAAACTAATTTATTCTACCTCTTAACTAACCTTTAATCTAGTTTCATATGTCACGGTATAATTTAGTGGATAAGAATTTGCTTTCTTAACTTTCTCAATAAAAGTCCTGTATTTAGGGTAGAAGGGAGTACCACCTTTTAATTCCATGAACACCATTCAAATGCTATTAAAGAAAAATATGCCTTCATTAATCTAATTCGGCCTCCAATTACAGCATCAATTCCTTGAAACCATACATAAGATCATGACTAGCAATATATAAACTAAGATGAAGCAACCTACAAATATCACCAAGAGACATGCAACTACTCCGTCATTATACAGAGAGAGAGATGGAAATTTTAAATTAGTTCTTCAATGGAAGGAACTCAAAGAACTGGTGGCTTGCAGGGTTGAAGTTGGAATCCATGGAGCATACTGATATCTCTTTCTGTTTCTGATTATTAATGTTATAGCAGCCATTATCTCCTCCTCCACTCCTTAATGGGAAAAGTTGAAGGGTTTGGGAATCCACATCATGGTTGTTATTATTATGACGATGATGATCATCTTCTTCACTGTTTGAGTGGATAATGCTTTCATCTGTGAGAGGAGGAATATTGAAAAAGCAGATATTATTATCACAATAGTTCTTTAAGAGCTTTGGGTCCACTAATGTGACTCTATTAGTGGCAATAATGCTATTAGTTTTAGAGGAAGCAGTTGTGGTAGCCATTATAGGTATAGTGTTAGTAGGGCAAGAACTAGATGAAGGATGTAACATCTGCCACGTGGCATTCCTTTCCATAAAGTTCCTTCTTTGTTGTTGAAGTTGTTGTTGAAATTCTCCATCATGGAATTGAACCCATCCACCTTCTGTTCTACACTCTGCAACTGCAACTGCTGCTGCTGCAGCAGATGCAGCAGCTGCTTTTGCTGCTCTTTGTTGTATTGAGACAGATTCCTGAAAATCTCAATTGAAGCAAAACACATTGGAAACTTAACCTCAGCATGTAATGTTTTTGAAAACAAGAAACCCCAATGGGAAGCAAAAGGATAAAGGCATATACACATTGGAAGGCACAGATTTCAATTGGGCATGCACTCCAAGTAGTTGCTATTCAAATAAAAGTACATATGTATAGTAGTTGGGAAAATGGGAAGTCAAATAAGGGTGCTCAATTCCACAGAATATTACAATAGGTGCCCTTAGGAAGGTAAAAAGAAAGTTGAGAAGGGAGCTAAATTAAATGACATGAATAAGCAAATCAAATGCACAAGCCCCAAAAACCCCTAGGGCTAAGTTTTTTCATAACATGCAGCAGCCCCGACAGAAAGGAAGGAATGCAGCCTTTTAGGGCCCTTTTCATTTCCCAACAAACAAAGCTTTTGTTTTGGGAGGAGGGTGTGCCTTTTTTTCCCTCCCCTAGCTAGAGAGACACCTCTTCTGCTTTTATGTGCTGCATATCTTTTATATAATATTCCCAACAATCATCAACTCATTTAATCTAATCATGTGCAAATAATTAATCACTGCTTACTAATGGGGATCTTCATGAACTTTTTGGGGGATTAAAAAGGGATTTTCATCATGCATGTTGACAAAAGAGAAAGGTTCTTGGTCTCTATATATGCCTATTTGTATGACCAGTGGACAAAGACAAGAGAGGATGAAAAGAAAAATGGACCTCTGAGAGAGGGACACTGCAGTTTGAAGAGGGTGCCCAGTTGTTGTTCTTACTAGTCTGTTCAACTTCAAACCCTCTTGTCCTACTTGCGCCTGTGGACAAAAAGAAACAAAAAGAACACAACTTTACATCTCCAAGCAACAATTGGCATATGATAACAAACGGGGGAAAAGAATAATTGAAAAAAAAGCATCACTACATAAAAACAGATCTCTAAAATACAAAGAAAAAATGCCATTGTTGAAACCATGCGTAGTAAGAGAAAAGCACAAGAAGACTCTCTTTTCCCCCTTTCTCTTCTTTTGTGTCGTTTTTTGAATCTCATTTTGACAAAATAATTTTCTTTACCTAAGTCTTTCTTTTCAAGATGATCAAGATTATTATTGTAGTGGTGGTGGTCTTCTACAACAAGTGGAGTAGCTGATGGTTCAACTACTTGACGACGTCGTTTTTGCCTCTCTCTTGCTTTGTGATTCTGAAACCAATAGAACACATTTTTGCCTTCAATCTTCCCAAACCTTCTAAGCTGTGCAGTGATATGTTGAATTTGTTCAGCAGATGGAGTTCTTGTCCCTCTCCTATACAACTCTTCAAGAGCTCTCAGCTGCTCTGGGGTTGGATTCCACCTTGTGCTTGCCACAACTGGTGGTGCACTACAACTATTATTATTGTTGAACTGATCTCTCTTGCTTTGATCTCCCACTGATTTAAAAAAAAAACTTCTTCACATGATAGATATACCCAAAGAGAGAAAAAGAACATGGAGAATAATTGAAATAAAGAGTGATAGAAGGGTAAAACTGATGAGCATGTATACCGAGATTGTGACACTGAGTGAAGAAATCTGTGGCATGATGATGAGAAATAGGAGAAGGAAGTGGCCTTGGAACTAAAGGCCTAAGCTTCCTTCCATTGAATGCATGATCAGGCATGTTGAACTCACTCCCTTCATTATAAGAACCCACCATCCACATCTTGATAGAGATAGTAGCTATATACTATAAAAACATACAAAGGTATATATAGCTAGGTAGCTAGCTAGGGTTTTGTTGTCGATCTCAGAGAGTAAAGGATATTGCTTGCAGGGTTGGATGTATGAATGGATTTAGCAGATTCCAAGTTACTGATATGTTCTCTTGGCTAGCTTAGTTTGTTAGGGTTAATGGGGAAAGGAAATGGAGATAGCTAGGGAGCAAAGAAGGAGTTGAAACAGATGGAGGGAGGCATGCAAGGTTTTTTGTGATGTGTAGGAGAGGGGGGTCGGGTGGGTGTGAAAAATGGTAATCCCTAGTTGGTTGAAAGGAAAAGTAGGCAAGTTTTATATATAGACAAAATGGGTGGTAAGTTTTTTAAATTTAAAGAAAAGGGCATTGTTGAAAAACGAGTTGGGGTTGATGAGCTGAAATTGTGAGGTATTTTGTGTCTCAGACATTCAGAGATGGGGATTGATCACTTTAGAATATGGAATGGAGAGAGAGAGAGAGAGAATGGAATGGTGCTGGTTTAATATGGGACAAAGTGAAACGGACTTGAGGTTGACTAGCCTAGGTAAGGAATGGAGAGAGGGAGAGAACGAGAGAGAGAGGGAGAGAGAGGGAGGGGCAAAACAGAAAAGCAAATGGGAGAGAGAGAGGAAGCGTGGAATTCTGGGAGGGGGATATTGGGAGTAGGGAAGTGAAAAACGACGTGACGATGATGAGGCATATGATGAGCCTCATCACACATCTCTCTTTCTCTCACACATTTATTGGTCTCATCATGTCTCGTGCCTTTCACACTAATTCTCAATCCGAACTGCCCCTCTCTCCCCTCCCTCCCTCCCTCCTAACCTTCCCTTGTCCCTTTCCCTGTCCTTCCTCCTTTCTCTCTCTCATATGATATAAATCATAGTATATTGATTGGTTATAGCATTGATGATATGTTTATGGTGCAAGTTGTGCATGACTTATACATTTCAAATTACACATTGTCTGCACCAAAAAGATGTGTGACATTTTAAATATTGCTTGTGGCCATCTTATTGCTGTAATCAATGACATCAATATGGTGATTATATTGGTGATTTGATCTTTTCCTAATCTAGCTAATTTTTTTCATAGCTCCATCGTCCCTCTTGTTTTTTCGATTCATTTAGATTTAACATTTGTTCAATTTCTTTAGATACCACATAGTTGTTCTAGCTATTAGTGTCATTTTGCATTTTTCTTCAAAAGCAACGAAATCTCACGTAACAATTATCTCTTTGGGTAAAGGTGCAAAAATGGGTCCAAACTATTACGCCAGGAGCACATAGGGGTAACAAGTATTTCCGGGTTCAATTTTGGGACTGAAGAATAAATATTGGTGCAATATAGGGTACGCCGTTTATGTTGACCGTTAAACGCTGACGTGACGGGGGAATTAAGATTGTTTTGCTGACGTGACATGCTTATGTGGCAATATTTTTCTGAGTGTGTGGGTCCCACACATTCAGAAAAATATTTTTATTAATTTAAATAATGTGGGTCTCACACACTCAGAAAAATATTGCCACATAAGCATGTCACGTCAACAAAAAAAATCTTATTTCCCCCGCCACGTCAGCGTTTAACGGTCAACGTCGGTCAACATAAATGGCGTACCCTATATTGCACCAATATTTATTCTTCAGTCCTAAAATTGAACCCGGAAATACTTGTTACCCCTATGTGCTCCTGGCGTAATAGTTTGGACTCATTTTTTCACCTTTACCCTATCTCTTTAACATTTGTGTTTGTGTGTCCCACATTGTATTAATTATCAAGAGGGTTTAAATGAGTATCTAATAGCCTCTTATAATAAAATTGCAACAATGCTAGTATAAATGCACCAAGGTATTGATTTTTAAAGCTCTTCCCTCTACTTTTTTTTTGACCAATAGCTCTTCCCTCTACTTTTTTTTTTTGACCAATAGCTCTTCCCTCTACTTCATCGATCTACTTGTTTATGTATTGTTTACAAGATATACAATCTAATGACGATTCATATAAATATATGTTAAGATATATCATATATATATAACATATGTCATACTTGGGGTGAATGATTTATTTTGGTTAAGAAGTTTTTGCGTAGTAACTATTTTGCTCCAAAAGTTTTTAAGTTTAAAATTACACTAGAATTTTCAAAATATAACAATATTGTCTTACCCGGGTAAAAAATTTCGTTGACAGTTGAAATTTACATTTATAACCATAACCAATATTATAATGGCAAAGAAAAAACAATTCGTTTTTTATATTTTAAGGGAAATTTTCACTAAAAAAACACTTTCATCAAGACAAAATTTGTCGCATACAAAAAACTTCAAAGGAGAAAAAATGACCCTTAAACCATAAAAAGATATGTTGTTTTTCTTAAAATTTTCTTAAATTGGTCCAATTAATGTGGAGTTAAAGTTTGGGATATAAGCATGTTATATAAATGATGAATACTTAGTGGTACAACTTGCCACTTGTAAATGCATCCTACCCGGCTAAATCTAATCCATTTCAGATCGGGTACAAACTACTTTACATATATATGCAAATGTATAACAAGGGTATATAATGTATATTTAGTATGAGTCTGCAGAAACACAGAAAAAGTATCGGAATACAACCATTTATATTATCGCAAAATTGATTATGGGATACCTTGTTTTAATCTGGTATGGACCAGAGGCAGCAGGAGTAGTAGGCTCGATGAATATAAAGTCTTGGGTTGTCTTTGTGACTGTGCTTACTGTGTTGGTAGCTTTAACCTCATAGCTAGATATAACCCATCGGTCATTATGATGAAGGAATGACTCAATTCTCGAGCAGAGCTGGCTGGCCTAGAGAGAGGGGGGAGAGAGAAAGAGAGTACTGTCATATATATGGGGGGTAGTAGCTGGTAGTGATGGTGATTCAGGGAATTTGAAAGCCATAATTGATTAATTATATATATGTATAGCTTTTCGGGGTTGGGACGACGAGGCCCTACTTGCTTTCTTCTGCCAACATTCTGAGTTCTGATCCCACTGTTTTGTATGTTTCTTATTTATTATCATTTGCATGCATTTATATTTATATAGGGAGATAACAGTAATAACGTGCAATTTCCACATTAATAATATATACATATATATTACTACTGTGTATTTCACTCTTACCACTACTGTTACTTTATATTGGCCTCTTCAAACTTCAAATTAAACTAACTATATTTAGTATTTGTATGTATAATCTCTCTTGTCGTTTCTTTGATGGGTCCACAAACCACCATAATCACATATGAAAAAATCTGTTGCCACATAATTAAAATGCAGAAAATTAAAACCTATCACGACGGTTGAGAATAGATTATATAGGAGGATTGCTTTATTCTGGTTCCCCCTGACCCTGAAATTTGAATTTAAGGTTTGTGTATGTCCAGTTGTGTCTATTAATTCTTGTTTCTTGAAATTTGGTCGTAATAAAGTAACTGCATGGTTATTATGCAATGAAATTAATCCGAGAATTTCAATACAATTATAATGGTAAAGAATCATGAGGAAGCCAAAATTATAGTAACGGTTAATTATAGCATAACGGTTAATAATTGAAGATATATCAGATACGATGAATAAAGTTTAACTATGGGCTTCCTTGTTTACATGAATAAGGGATTACTACTTATACTTATTTATAAAGTTGACTTTAACTATGGGCTTCCTTGTTTACTTAAATAAGGGGTTACTCCTTATGCTTATCGATAAAGTTGACTTTTTATGTGTGTGTATGTGTGTGTGTGTAGACACACATACTAAGTAGCTACAAGTGCTTCACAGTTTACTTAGGTCAAGTCTTGACCCCATCCAATGCGGGGTCCAAATACACTGACTCAATTGATCAGGCCAGCTTAGCATACCTAACCCGCACACTCAAATATATATAGAACAAGTGAAGTTTGTTTATACCAAACACATAATTTATAGGGTTAAGGGTCAAATCTAGCACTCTAATATTGTCAAAAGTTCACCCAACATAAACAAGAATTTGATGGCTCAAATGTAACACACATATTCAAAAATGACTCAAATTTAGCATTTCTGCCAATTTTAACGGGTTTCACCGTTAAGTTTGACCTGATCATGTCACCACGTCACCCATTTTTGCCATGGCATCTGCCACATCGCAAGCCACGTCACCCAATGGGCCCACTAACTATCCATTATTGGGCGACGTGGCAGGTGACATGGCAAAAATGGGTGACATGGTATACTCGGGTCAAACTTAACGGTCAAACCCGTTAAAATTGATGGTAATGCTAGATTTGAGCCATTTTTGAATAGGTGTGTGCTACATTTGAGCCATCAAATTCTTGTTTATATTTGGTGAACTTTTGACAATAGTAGAGTGCTAGATTTGACCCTTAACCCTAATTTATAATTGATTTGTGTGGATTTTATTTTATTTTATTGGCTTGTGAACGTATTGTGAGCAGGAAAAAGTTTAAATTTTCAAATATTCATTTATACAAGGTGAGTATTTTGGAAAGACATGAGAAATATTACCCCTATGTTTCGTAATTTCAAATGGGTGTGTTTGGCCGGACTTATGGAAAAGTGACTTACTTTTAAGTTGACTTATTTTTAAAGTAAGTTCGAAAATAATTTAGATTGGGTAATGAGATTTATGTTTGGATTAACTGTAAAAAATGACGTATTTTCTCATTTGACTCAAAAACATGTTTGGATGACTATGTTGAAAAGTAAGGTGAAGATGAAAAAAACCAAAAAGGGCATGAATTTCATTGAATGATACGCCTAAATTAAACATTTGAAAAAAACCAAAAAGGGCATGACTCTGATGATTTTGAGTGAGAAAATAAAATTAATCTTTTTATAAACCAAGAAATTGCAGTTTTACCTCAAATCAAATTTATCATTATAAAATAAAAGTGTTCTCTATTTATAATATTCTTTTACCACACAAATTTCACGTTAAAAGTTAGAAAGATTAACTTAGTAGTATAAAAAAAGGAAATGACTCTATTTTGCCCTTCCAGTAATAACCCTAGACCACTAGGAACCCTAAATTAACACTGGGTACAGTTCACTCTTGAAGTAACCAAAGTGGTCAAATTTTCCCTTGATTGGATAGACCACCAATGGGTGTCGTCCACGTGTCAACATTACATTCGTTAAAGGGTAAAATTGGAACACTCTGCTTACTTCAAGGGTGAAATTGTACTCAATGTTAATTTAGGATACTCACTGGTTCATGGTTGTTATTTGAAGGACAAAATATGACCATTACCCTATAAAAATGATTGCCTTAAAGAGGTGTGTGGTTTTATACTCTTTTATATTAGTGATAAAGGAACATTCTTATACACGACTATTTTTGCACCTTCGTGACTATTATATGGGCATTTTTACACTTTAGCCCCTTTTATTGTTGATGCCCATCACCTCCTTCATTTCCAAATTATAAGAAATTGTTGATATTTATTTAGGAGAGTTTCCCCTGATAAAATTATGTATGGTCATTGTTGCACAAACCATGTGGACTTGTGTTGAGAAACTGAATTTGCGCATGTTTTGTAAAATTTGAATCTTATTCTTCCATACCAAAAATGTCTTTTCTATAGTGCACCTCAAATTTGAGTGATAATAATTGAATGTCTCATTATGATTTCTGAATTTCAATTATGCAAGTATGACTTAGGTATACAGGTCGTGTCCAAAACTGATGTTGTGCATCTTCTTAAGGATGTAGTTGGTTCTTAGTTTATTTAGTCTTATTTTGTTTCTTTTTATATAAAAAAAATAGTTTCACAATTATTAAAAGGGTAAAGGTGTATCAAATAGCATGGTAATTTCTAAAAGTTGCACCTAGTAGCATGATAATTTTGAGAGTGCGAATTTGACACTTGTAACTTAAAATTGGGCAAATTTGTTTTTTCTTCTATTTAAGTTAAGTTTCTCCATGCTACTGGATGCCCATTTTAGAAATCACCATGCTGCTGGATTTCCCATTTAAAATACAAGTATCAAATTTGCACCATTAAAATTATCATGCTATTGAGTTCACCTTTAAGAAATTACCAAGCTACTGGATGCACCTTTCCTTGAGATAGACTAAAGCATGCAACTAAAACTTTGTGGAAAAGTCTACTTATAGTTTCTCTAGAGTGTTGAAATATTTCCTGAATCAACCTATTACATTGTCTAAACGCAACAGTGTGCAAGAACAAGGGAACCATTTCTTGAACTCCATATATCTAGAACCTTTTAATCCATTTTCAACTAATTTATAGCATAATCTATAGAAGACACATTTTTCTACTCTAAAACTTTCATAACATTTAGAGTCATGCCTTGTCAATATTTCTTGCACCCATGAATTACCTATTTGCTCACTGGTGTCACATGGTTCTTTGTACGGATAAGGCATTAGAAAATGCAGTCACTTCTTCATACCTTGTCCTATCCTCATTTATAAGAGAAATTAATTGCCATATGTAGCATTTCAAAACTTCTTAACAAATTTTATTCTACTTAAAGGAAAATGTAGTTTTGATTGCTTAGACCAATAATAGGTATCACATATTTCATCTAAATCAATTGTTTCACCAAATAAAAAATGCAAATGCATCATAACAAAAAAAGGCTTTCGTCCCATGCAATGGTGCAATAAACTTGAATATGATTGTTTATATTATAGGGCAAATGTGTAAATCTGATACTAAATTTTGTCCATAGGAGTGTTTCTAATACCCAAGTTTTGCGACGTGTGCCAATGATACTCATCTATTGGATATAGAGCAAATGTAATACTGCCGTTAAATTTTAATAGTTTCCATTAAAATTTTATTATTATGAGGTCCCGAAAAATCATATAATTATTACCATGTGCCAAGAGATTTGAGGGAAATTAAATTTAATTGAGAAAAAATATAATGCCTTTTTATTGAAACAATTAATTGTTACACCAGACTAGAAATCAAGGGTGTTGCACTCTTTTCTTAATTGCCCATAGGAGCGTTTCTAATACCCACGTTTTGCGAGGTGCACCAATGATACTCATCTATTGGATATAGAGCAAATGTAATACTTACGTTAAATTTGGATAGTTTCCATTAAAATTTTATTATCATGAGGTCCCGAAAAATCATCAAATTACTACCATGTGCCAAGAGATTTGAGGGCAATTAAATTTAATTGAGAAAAGACTATAATGCCTTTTTATTGAAACAAGTAATTCTTACACCAGACTAGAAATCAAGGGTGTTGCACTTTTTTCTTAATTAAATATTATGACTCTCAATTATCTTGGGACACAGAACTAATTAGATGATTTCTGCTAGGGGCTTTATGGTAATAATACTTCAACATAAATATTCCAAATTTAATGGCAGTATTAGATTTGCTCCATGTTCAATAGATGAGTATGATTAGTGTTTCTCATGAAACTTGGGTATTAGAATTTAGAAATGTTCATAGGGGCAAAACTTAGTATCAAATTTGCAGATTCGCCCTACATTATAATACAATATTGTTTGAATAAAAACATTTGTCTCAGTTGAGCAGGTAGAGTCCTTGTACCAATCTACAGTTGCTATGGCAATGTTCTGTAAGGTGTAGTTCTTGTATCTCCTTGGGGTAGGTACCATCAACAAATCTTAATTTTTGCTTTCCACATAATGCAACCTTCATTCCGAGACTTGAGGTTGTGTAATTCTTCAAACCAGTTAGTGTTTGCTAAACAATGTTTATTCCTTGTGTGTCAAACGAGTGCAAATAGAGAGGATGAGAGAATGATAAAAAGTCAACATTGATGGAGGATTCTGCATCTTTAACTTTCATAGGTGATGAATCTGATTCACTATATAAGTGAGAAATAGAGTAAAATGACGATTCTGAGTGGTGCAAAGAGAATGGTGGGTTATAAGTTCTTGGATTTTCTTCACTCATCATACCTAGAAAAGAAAGAAAGTGTATCCGAAGTCTGGTGAAAAGTTTAGGGAATTCAAGATCAAGAATTGCTTAGATTTCGGATTTGTTGCCATATGATTGGACTAATTTGCAAACGTGTATTGAATCAATAATGAGTGATTTAGATTATTAAATTCAAGATCAAATGGAGAATGTTACACCACTAGATTGCAAAGAAACATAGGGTGAAACATTGCGGTCAAAGCTTCAGATCTCAATGAATCAATAATGCTAAAGGATGTTGGGCCGCTTTCTTGATCATTATTGAGTTGCCTCCTTTCTTGAATTTTAGATTCGGTGCTTATAACTGCTTAAACCAAAGGAAAATACCAGAAAATATTTAGACTAATAAATCAAACAAAGATTTCAACAATGAAGGTGATTCATCTATGAGCAACATGGGTGCTCAATACCATTTTAATTTTATGAGATAATAGAGAATATTTTGGGGAAACCGAGAGAATATTATTGCTCTAAAATGAATGAATCACTCTTATAATATAATAGACCATTGTGGCCTATATATTTTCAAACTAATACAGGGTAGTTAGACTCTAATCATAAAGAGCATGTGCTTAGTCCATTCAAGGGTCCAACATTAAAAATCTATAATTACACCAAAAGTAAAATCCTTTCACTAACCTATATGGAATTGCCCGTTGTCGTATATCACCTTGGGGTTGGTTGCAAAAAGAAATTTATAAATTGGATGCAAGGGTGTAGCAATAGGGTTCAATTTGAGTATTCGCAAGGAGCCTTGTTTAATATAACTAACCTAGCAAACAAAATACTATGCAGGATGGATTTGGGTAAAAAAATATTTTGTTTGATTTTAAAGATGAGAGTGATGGATGCAAAACAAGTAAATATTTTTGGTGTTTTCAGTAGAAGGGGGATGGAACATGAGTAGAATGCTCTTGGAAATGACTTTCAATGATTATCATGACTCAAAAATGTTTCACGAAGTTAATTGCATTAATTCATTAAGATAGCAACCCCCATAAACATGTAAGTTTAATGCACGATTAATGGAAGCCAATTAACTAGACATTGTTATGGCCTTTACTACGTTTGAATATGCTAATTTCAAGGGGCTCCTATTCCCACAACTGAGATCCCATATTTCTTGATTAATCGTAGGATTTCAATTGATTGTTGGAATCCCATACAATAATTTTAAACCCTATGATCAAAGTCCAATGCCACTCATGAACTTAACAAACTCAAGTAGAACTGCCAATTGTAAGGGGTTATTAATCCAATAATAAGAATCCCTAATTGTCACTTAATTAATCATAACACTTTATATCATTATTAGAATCCCACATAATGAAACAAGGTTTTAGGATTGAAGCCATTGCCTATCAAACAACTTAGCACTCCAATCAAAATTCTCAATTGCAAAAAACTTGACAATAACAATCTACTAAGTGAGAATCCTCAACATAACACATAATATAAACTTAAATATTAATTTCAAATGATGAATCAATACATCCAAAATAAAGTTCAAGAGTATGAAGCTTTATTGTTATGCAATAAACAAAAGAAAATCAAGCTACAATTGTATCTACCATTCTTATACAAAGATATATAATAAAACCACAACCAATTACATAAATCAATTCCTAGAACCCTAGATATTTGAACTAAATGAAAGAAAGACAGAATGAAGAACAAGAAACTCAGATTTGAAGAACCCAAACTCAAGCCACTTTAAATCATCCCCAAGTGTAATTAAACCTTAGCTTCACTGTCGGTTCGTTGCGGTGAACTGACGACAAACCTCTGATATTACTTCTCCTTTGTTTAGCTTCCTTCTTTGACCCAGATCTTCCTGAATTGGTCCTTGCGACCCTACAAGTTAAATAATAGAAATAAATGGATCAAATGATTCTCAAAATGAATTAACAATGTTAAATTCATAAGTTTTACCAAATAATCAGCTTCCTAAGCTAATTCCTACTCAAATGTCTAAATGTTCAGCTAGAACTAATGAGATCAATCTTGTATCTCTAATATATTTAAAACCTCATTTTAATAAGTGAACAGGATAAATATCATGCGATTTGTTAACTCCCGCACACTTAACATTTGTACTCTTGGATAAAGACAAGTTTAAAGGAATTTTGAAAACAATGGCATGCAAGGCACATGTGAAAATCAAATCATGCTAAATGGAAATGAGTCCATGCAAGTTGGCAACCCTATATTGTTAGAATCTTAAGTTTTGATGATAACTGATATAGATCATAGACAATGAGATCACTGGGTGATCACTAGTATAAGTATAAGACATAGCAATCACTAAGATCAACATAGAACTAAGACATTGCGATCACAATAATAGGATAAAGTGATCACTGGACTGAGTGTTCACGGATAAGCAATCACTAGGAAGAGCGATCATGAATAACTTAAAATCACTTAGAAAAAGCGATAATGGAATAAGAACAAATATTTTTCTAAGTTAAAACAGTGATCGTAATATCAATCGGAAAGGTCTAAGCCAAACTGAACTAAGAAGTAAAAGGACAACCTTTGATCACGATGTGATCGGATCAATGATCAAAACTAATAGTGATCGAAGTGTCGAGTGATTGATATTGTTATGCATTTGACCTGTGATCTAAGTGTGCAGCAAGTGATTGAAGCAAGACAGATCAATGTGTGATCGGAGTGTCAACCAAAAAGCAAATCAAATACAATAGTACACTGTCATGATCAGAATACTTTTTCAGAAGACGTTAGACTCATTCCTCCACCATTTAAGTGCTCAAGGCAACTTCTCTCCTAAAAGAAGCAATATTTGCTGATAAAGTTTGAAGATGCATTTAATGTTCATCACCTTCTTCAAGCAACATGAAAAGAACCAAGTACCAAGCGTTAATTGAGCTCAACAGATACAAGACTTCTGGTGTATGTATCAAAAATCTATTGTATGGAATTTATTGCTCTTCACCGAACAAGCACCTACTCTCTGTCAAAAATCTTAAAGAGCATTTAAGTCTTCTGTGCGATCACAAGCTTAAGTATTTATCATTATCTGTTCATCTTGTGAACTTAGTATTAGTTTAAATCCTCTCTTGTTCTGAGGTTGTTCTAAAGCTTGAGACTTTAGAACAGGGTTGTTACCTTACGGGTAGTAAGGGGGAGTGTTAGAGAGATTCTTTCACTGTAAAGGTTCTCAGGTGAACCTGTTTGTAAAACCGTGGAACCCAACGAGGTGTTGGTGAACTGAATGTAGGCAAGAGGTTGGCTGTAACATCCTAAATTTTATTTTGTAAACTTTAATTATAAACCAAATTAATAAATTCTTGAAATTCAATAATAATAATAATAATAATAATAATAATATACTTAATGTGTTTAGGTGTAGATTGAATATTTAAAAGTCTTATAAATGAATTTAGAAATTTTAATATATGTTTAGGGAATATGATTTCATTTTCATTATAAGAAAGAGAAAATAATTGGACATTAAATTAGGAATATTTATAAACATAATATCAAGAGGATATTATTTTAGGAATTTTTGTTTAGAATGTTGTAAAATTTTAGAAAATTTAGAAATTTAAAATTAAAATAAATTATGACAACACTTATGTTAAGGAAATAGAGAATTGGAAGCAATCTATATTTAATGCATTAGATTAGAAGTTATAAACACATTATTTATAAATTAGAAAAACTAGATAAGTTTCCAATTTACTATGTATTATGAATGTAAGTAATTTTAATATTTTTTATTTAATTATCTAAATAAAAATGAATCAAGAAAATATATTTCCTTACCTATTTAATAATATGAAACTTTATGGACCTTTTAGGTAAATATTAGTGAGCCCAACCCTAATATTGCTTTGAAAACCTAACAAAGACTCTTGTCATATTTGCCGCCACACACCTCCCTCTTCCTTCTTCTTCCTTATCAACGTACAAAAAACCTCTCCCTCCTTTTAAAGTTTCCTTCACATCCACCCCTACCACCCATGGATTCGTACCTCACTTCCTCCCCTATCAGATTTTCTCACATCCTCAAATGCACAAAAACTCTCTTCTCCTCTTGAACTTGACTCTCTCTTCTCTCTAAAAGTCTCCTGCTCTCTGTCTTTCTCTTCCTTATCGGCGACGATGACACTGATTCCGGCAAGGGCGAACTCAATTGAAAGTGTGAAAATATGGGTTCAAGCTTGGGTAGAGTTTCCTTACCTATTTCTACTATTTGTTTTTAGTTTCAGCGAGTTAGAGGGGAGAAAAACTGAATTAGATTCTGATGTTAAAGATGATGTTAGAGATGATATTGAGTTTAGCTTATTTTGTTGTTAAAACTCCAATTTTTGCCACTATTTGCGATGAAGTTGCTGCACGTTCTGTTTTCTTTTATGTGGCATAATTATTCATGAGTTCTCATTCTTCCTTCACTTATTTGAATTTTTAATTTTTGAAGAAGCATGCTTGAAACGGTGATGCATTGAATTTGAGATTTGTGTATTCTCCTTTTCTATTTGCTAATATTTGTTGCTAGCTTTAATAATGGTATATGAAAAATTTGTAAATTATTAATATTGTAATGGATTGATTGTGGTGGTCTAATTCTTTTGTTGGTATAATGCTAGTGGTTTAATCTTTTAATTTGTTATTTGGCAAAATAGAGACCAAAGCAACAAGAGCAGTTCTGTTTTTATAATTGTTGTGAAGTGTGATGGATATAACATGATTAATTGTTTGATCTAGTTCCTATGAATTGGATTGAATTGAATTGGTTTTGATTGATTTGAAAATGATTTCTTAGAATAAAATATATATAAGCAAAAAGGGGATTGGGTAGTACTTCTAGGAATGAGAGTGACGTTAATTAGTATACATGAGATATTTTTCGTTTAATAAGTTGGAAGGGACATAGTTCCCAAATTAATTATTTGTATGTGTCATATCATTGCCTGTAGTTGGTCATTGACGTTTGAGCACGTGGGAGCTTACGTTTAATTTTGGTTTAAATGCAAGGAGGTAACTACTTAAACTTGTTTGTGTGTGTGTTTATGTTAGTGAGCATGTAGGTTAGTTATAAAATGTGATTACTGCTGGTGTATTGGTTATTATATTGGTTGGTTGAATGAAATTCTGATTTGGTTGGTGCACACCGGTTAATTATAATTATGCCATTCCGGAATGAGGTTCCCTTGCCCGTACAATAGGGGCTAAAATAAATATAAAGAAAAACGTTATTGGGGAGAGCGCCCCCGGTTCAAGCGAGGGTTGTGAGTCCCTATTGAACTGTTTTATTTCCGGTGTGTTGTGTTTGATTTATTATGATTATTAATGTTTGAGTATGTGATGAGATATTATGTCTAATCGTGGAATGAATGTAGCTGTTGTGTTTTTTGAGAAATGTTTCATTCTGTTATCTGACGTATTTGCAAATATGTATTTGTGCTGATGTAACATGTTGTAGTTAATAAATATTTGAAATTAAAAATTAATAATATGTTCATGCAACACCGTATGTAGCACACACCACTATACACAATATTAGCACACACGAGTGGTAGTAGTTGCGATTTCTGGGTCTACCCCAATCGTTGTCATTTCAGGTATAGGAAGCAGAGTAGGAAATTAAGGAAAGGATACGGGGACTACTCACTAAAGTGAGATACCAACAGGAGCTATTGCCACATTAGGGACCTCATTAAATTTGATTTATGCATGCTTGATTTACTTTTTATTAATTGAAAGATATTGTTAGTTGATCATTTCAGTAAAATTCATATACTTAGTTGGGTGGTTGAAATTTATTTGATATTTGAAATATGTACTGAATGAATTTTTTTCATATTGAAGTTGTTTTTAAAATTTAGTTTTATCCTTTTCTATCCATGATAGGTATATATATAATTTAGGTATTTAATTTTTCTATCATGGTTAGGTGGTAAATAGCAAATTAGAAAATAAGTAATATTCTTTTCTAACTATGTTATCTGCTTAATTAAGTTATTCCTTTTTCTAACATAGTTAGCACTATAATTATTTTAGTGAATTAAGTTAGTTCTTTTTCTAACTATGTTAGTATTAATAATCGGTAAATTTCTTTTCTAACATAGTTAGTGTGTTAAAGAAAAAAAATTGTGATAAAAATGACGTAAAAAGGTTATATAATTGTGGTTGTTACATTGGCCGAACCAGTATAAACCGTATTGTGTTTTTATTTTGTTTGAAGTTTTTATTTGTAGCACAATTCACCCCCCTCTTGTGCATCCGCGCTTTCATTTGGTATCAGAACAGGTCTTCCCTTCTTAGATTCCAACGAATCTGGCAAGTAAAGATCCAACAATGGATGCTTTAGAGAATGTGCTACCCGATATCGGGACTCCCTCCAGCAAGCCCCTGGCTTTGATGGAAAGAACTACACCTTCTGGAAGTTCAAAACGGAGGTCTTTATTAAAGCCCATGGATATAGGCTGTGAAATATCATTCAAAACGGAAATCTTGTTCCTAAGGATGATAGTGGAACTCCAAAGACTGAAGACAAATTTACTGAGGAAGATTGTGCCATGATGGAGCTAAATTACAAGGCAGTCCTAATGATTCAATGTGCCTTGAGCCAGAGAGAATTTTTCAGAATTAGTCATCTCAAATCTGCTAAGGAAATGTGGGATGCCCTTCAAACTGCTCACGAAGGGACCACTGGTGTAAAAGATAGGAGAGTTGAAGAGTTTAATAAATTCACAATGTTAGCAGACGAGCCTATCAGAGATCTAGAGATCAGATTCACACATCTTATAAACAATCTTGCTGCCTTAGGAAGAACCTTCACTGAGAAGGAACATGTGAATAAAATTTTAAAAGTATTAAAAGGTGATTGGCTCACTAAGGTTACCATTTTGCAGGAAGTTCAAGGTGAATCAACAAGATCAATCACTGCTCTTTTTGGTTGCCTAGCTAAGTATGAGCCTACACTGTTGGCTCAAAGAAAACTTCAAGGAACTACCACTACTGGAAATAAGGTCTTTCACGACCACAATATTGGGCTTTTCACGACCAGAAATAGGTGGTCGTGGAATCCCGCGTCGTAAAAAAGTGTGTTTTTCACGACCATAGTGTTGTGGTCGTGATAGGTAGCACCTATCACGACCACAGTTCCAAAACTGTGGTCGTGATAGGTGTATAGGAGGCACCAAATTAGGTGCCTCCTAAGAGGCTATCAGGTCCACACTCTCATATGTGTGGACGTGATAGCCTCTTAGGAGGCACCTAATTTGGTGCCTCCTGAAGGGCTATCACGTCCACACATATGAGAGTGTGGACGTGATAGCCCTATCACGTCCATTGTGGACGTGATAGCTTGAAGCTATCACGTCCACACTTATAAAGTGTGGACGTGATAGCTTCAAGCTATCACGTCCACAATGTATAATTGTGGACGTGATAGGGCTATCACGTCCATACTCCCATATGTGTGGACGTGATAGCCCTTTAGTAGGCACCTACCACGACCACACCTTACGCAAATGTGGACGTGAAAGGGTTTTTTTTTTTTTTTGTAAATGCATTTTATAGTCATCTGCATTCTTGCAGATCATTTACAAACCACTTTCAATACCATACTACTTCACAATACAGAATACCAGAGCAATTGCAAAAACGTATCCCATAAATACCTTACTTAGACAACAAAATACAAAAGGCATAATCTAAGTTTTATATCTTTGCCTTACTAGTAATAAGTTCAAAATTTAGCTACAAAAATCTAAGCCTATACAATTTCTGCCTCACATAGTGATTAAAAATTCTGCAAGTGCGTTTCGTACAAAGTCAATATCCTCATCTTGTTTAAACGAGTCAGTACTAAGTCCATAAAGTCCCTCCAAAAGCTGCAACATAATTAAACAATATTAAAAAAGACAAGGAAAGTACCACTTACAATTAGAAATGACTATTTTCTTGGAGATATATGTTAGAAGTGTGCATACCTTTTGGAATTTCCTCCCTTGCTTAATTTGATCTTGATATACAATATCCAGCATGTATTTGCAGACATAATATCCGCACTCTACAGCGCCCCGCTGTCTTGGACACTGATAAATCACAGATAATATCAGCAATATCATGGTAGTTCGGGTATGCCTAAAAGCAATATAAATGAAAATGAATATAAAAATTGTTTTTACCTTTACGTTTATAACATTAATCGAAGTCTGACTAGCTGTGTAATAATCAGTATCTTGAGCATCATGCCATTTTAATATTCCTCTTCAAAAGAGACAAAATCATAACAATAATGTTATATATAGTATAAGGATATATTATTATCAACCATAAAAGTAAAAAAAAAAAAGAGAAACTTACTTGTGGAAGACTTTTCTGTGATCGTCGCTAATAAATCCCTCTAAAGAGTCAAACCAAAAAATCCTGAACTCTTTCGGGCAAAGTATAGCCAGAGTCCAATGTCCACTGAAAGATATAAGTGAAAATAAATGTTAATTAAACTAAGACATAACATTTAATATTGTGTAAAAGATAACTCATTACCAATTCAAAACGGGGGCGAAATAAAGAGTGCCGCAATCAAGGCCCATCTGCAGCTCGACGTAAGATTGCATCTCCCAAAAATGATTCTTCTTACTCTTTTTAAGTAATTTCAAGGCGTTTTCATCATAAGCCAGTCTAGAAGGGCATAGAAACCGGCAAAACTTTTCCTTTGGGGTTCTTTGGCATAAACTGTGACAGTACCTATTAGACATGGCGAAATGGATTAGAACTTAAAGACTCATTACAATATTCAACTATATTGATAAAAATATGACACACTTACCAGACGGCCAAATCAAGCCAGCTTTGCTCAAGCTCTTCCATCATCAAGAACTCCTTAACGTCTCGAGAACCTTGCAACCAAATCTTCTCCTCTACTAGTGGATTGACGACTCCAGCAGGTATTGAAAGATTACGCTCAAATCCAGGTTGCATCGTCCACAGCAGATTCAGATATGGGTACTTCTCACCGTTAAAATTCTGAAAATAAGAAACACATCATCAGTACACACATATATCAATAACATTGTTAATAAAGGTCAATTCATAGACAATTTGAGTACCTGTGGGAGAAGAATTGGTGGTTGAGCTTCTTGAGCTTCTTGAGCAGTATCGAACACAAGCCTTTTAGGCCAAACAATAAAGCTCTTCATTGCTTGCCCTAAAGTTGTGACCTCTTTAGTACGAAATGGAACACATGTCATTTCTTGGCCCTTTATCACGGAAATGACTGTCACTTTTACTTGATCATCCCGGATAGACCTGTTATGAATGGTGGTGTGATTTGGGTACTTGAGAGCCTTAGCAACAGGGTGTAGGCAAGGCTCGTCAAGATGCAAGTAGCACTCCTCGTGGTAGTCATCAAGAGGATCAGGTGCACTTGGCTCATTCATTGTTGAAGTTGTTCTTTGGGAAGCTTGAAGAGCCTCTAACTGTGATGTAAGATATTCAAACCTCATTTGCCATTGGCTCTCCCGTTCGTCCATCCGTTCGTCCACCCGTGCATTCACCATTGCATCAAGCTCCTCAGGGGACATTTTAGGTCGAGACACCACTCGTTTTTTGGGCCCAAAAAATTCCTTTGCCCCAACTCTCCCAGAAACTCCTACAACTCTGCTAGGGTTGTCTAATCTCCCTAGCGAAGTTGCTAGGATGTCCATTCTGGGGTCCTGCGGTGTCCAAGACCCCTGAGAAGATTGCTCCTCCAATTCATTCTGTTACAAAAGTGAACAAACATTGATTAATATACAATAATATCCTACGTAAGTGTTTAAATACAATTTATATAGCACTTACAATTCGGTTTGCCACCGCTTCAGCCTTGTCACTGGTATATTTTCCAGTTGGTCTCTTCCTCCGGGCCGCTGCCCATGTTTCATGGCGTTGGAGGTCAGGTAAAGGTTCTAAGACAGTGGAAGATGACTCAGCTTCCATAGATTTCCGCTGCTCCTCCCACTTTTTTTGCCGATCGGCTTTCACATAATCAGTCATCCAATCATACCCCCCACGGGACATGGTATGATTATACTCATTTTTAGCCCGAATCTCTTGTTGTTTTTTGCTTAACTCCTATGTACCCCAATAATAAAATATTAATAATGCAGGTACACAGATTAAAACCAAGTTATGAACTATACATGTATAGTAGATATACCTTAAATGCTTCAGACGTCCGATATTTAACAAACTCCTTCCATTTCTCTGGTTCAATATTGGGATATGCTATACATGGATCCTCACCCATTTTAAACCCCCCAAATATGTAGTCCTTGGCAATGTTATATTTGAATTCACTAAACCTTTTTGCAATTTTTTGCCAAACGAACTCTTTAAAATCTTTGGTATCCGGCACATCCCAATATTGCTGCAATGAAAAAACAAATATGATTAGTCACCACAATATCTCACAAATATGGAGTTAAAATACGAATGTATATACATATACATCCAACCAACATTGTTGCTTAACATCGTCATTAACGTGTTTCCACTCATTTATTGTGATGTCAACTCTGTTTCTCGCCACTGTTCCAAGATAACTTGAAAATGCCTTTGCAGTTGGCCCTTTAGGCCTATTCTTTTCATCTAGTTCCAAATGGTTTTTCTTCTTATGCTTAACTGTCAGAGCAATCACTTTCGAAAGTTTGGTAGACCCTCTTTTCTTCTTCTTCACAGGGGGTGGTGGGGCCTCCTCATAGTACTCTTGCTCGTGATCGGAGTCATTTTCTGTCATTATAACCTATGAAAGAGGAACAATTACATACATTAGCACAGAACAATTAATAATATTAGATAGATTATTAAATGAAAAACAATAACAATAATCAATACATTTTCTAACATTATGTGTTGTCGTCCCATATGTCCCATATACCCTCAGTATGATCATTCCTGACCGCACAGAAGTCATCATCATCATCATCATCATCTAACAAACTTCTTGTTGTTTTGCCTAATAATTGTATCTCATCATCATCACCATCATTTACTGTGAGAGCACAATCAATTTGATTTCTATTTTGCAAGGCAATGGAAAGCTTAACATTTGTAGGGTCTGATACATAAAACACTTGTTTCGCATGACTTGCTAGAATAAATGGTTCATCCTTGTAGCCGACCCTATTAAGATCAACAGATATCATGCCACTTTGGCGCTCAATCACAACCGCATTACTATGTACCCACTTACATTTAAATATGGGAACCTTGAAATGCGGTGCGTAGATGATTTCCCAAATTTCTTCAATAACCCCATAATATGTAGTTGTAGCCAATTTTGAGTTTTTGTCTCTAGAGCTAGAAAAATGGGTTGCCTCAGCTTCAACCATCACCCCGCTGTTTTGTGTGGTGCGCTTGCCATCAATGACCTTAGTAGAGAAAGAATACCCATTTATTTCATAACCACCCCATGAAAAAACAATAAACTGAGGCTTCACAGCTAGCAACCTTACTGTGTCAGACACATCCTTTTGTTTTCGCGCATACTCCTCGAACCAACCAATAAATGACTTGTTATGTTCATTTGAAATCTGCATATCACTCTTCTTCGGGTTATTCTCTTTCAAAAGCCTTTTATGCTCAGCCAAATAAGGTTGCACTTCTTTCATGTTATTCAAGATGTATAGATGTGCCTGTAACAACTCCACTCTCTCTACACCCTTTACTTTCATGCCCCGCACCCCTTTACCAGAAAGTTCATCTTCATCCAGGTTGATTTCCTTGTCGTCAGGTTTTCTTAGGTATGGTTTGCAAAAGTCCATTGTCTCTTCAACAAGATATCTTTTAACAATCGAGGCCTCCGGGCGATATGGGTTCTTTGAATAACCCTTCAAAACTTTCATGAATTGCTCAAAAGGGTACATCCACCTTAGAGAAACCGGACCACAAAGTCTTATCTCTCGAACCAAGTGAACAATCAAATGAACTGATATATCAAAAAACGCTGGAGGAAAATGCATCTCCAATTGCGACAAAATAATATAACCTTCCTTTTCCAACTCATCGAGTATTTCATTGTCAATTACCTTACTGCAAATGGCATTAAGAAACTTACACAACCTTGTTAAAGTCTTCCGCGCATCATCCTCCAAAATTCCTCTTATAGCTACCGGCAAAAGTTGTTGCATTAACACATGGTAATCATGAGACTTCATTCCTGTCAACTTCAAATCATCCATTGACACAAGTTTGCTAATATTAGAGGAATATCCATGTGGCACTTTTCATCCCACGTAAACACTCACACAATCGTGTTTTCTCAAGTTTAAAAAGTGTATGAGCAGCAGGCTCCATATATGCTTTCTTTCCATCTTCACTAATTGTCGGATGTAACCGCTGTCTTATGCCCATCTCAACTAAATCTCTTCTAGCGTTGAGCCCATCTTTGGTTTTTCCTTGAATGTGTAACAACGTTCCGACAATACTTTCTGCAAGATTTTTCTCCACATGCATCACATCAATACTGTGCCTCACATCAAGACAACGCCAATAAGGGAGATCAAAGAAGATTGACCTCTTCTTCCAAATGTTAGTCCATTTCTTCTTCTTCTTTCCTTTACCAAATTCCACAGTAACACGAGCAACACGACGATAAACTTCTTCACCTGTTAACGGAATTGGAGCAGATGCATGCTCAGGAAAGCCATTAAATCGCTTCCTCAGTCGACGGTATGGGTGGTGGCGATCAAGAAACCTCCTATGACCGAGGTAAACAGTCTTCCTTCCATACTTGAGCTGGACGAAATTAGTGTCATCCTCACAAATTGGACATGCCTTATGTCCCTTGACACTATATCCTGAGAGATTGCCATATGCAGGTAAGTCATTGATTGTGGTAAACAACAAAGCTCGCAACTTGAATGTCTCCTTTTTGTATGCATCAAACACATCAACACCTTCATTCCACAACATCTTCAAGTCCTCGATCAACGGAGCAAGATAAACATCGATATCGTTCCCAGGCTGTTTCGGTCCCGAAATCATCATACACATCATAAGATATTTCCGTTTCGTGCACAACCAAGGTGGAAGGTTGTAAATGACAAGCAAAACTGGCCAAGCACTATGTTTGCTAGAGACACTCCCAAATGGGTTAAATCCATCTGTACAAAGGCCGAGACGGAGGTTTCTAGGATCACTAGCAAACTCTGGAAAAATTGAATCAACCTTTTTCCATTGAGGAGAGTCAGCAGGATGTCGAAGATATCTAGAATCAGAATTTCTCTGATCACAATACCACCTCAGATTCTCTGCTTCTGTTGCATTCGCGAACAATCGTCTAAACCTTGGAACTATTGGAAGGTACCACATTACTTTCGAAGGTTCACCTTTTTTTGGTTTGTTTGTCTCTTCGTCGTCGTCGTCATCATCAGCACCCTTCCTCTGTTTATACCTTGGCTCCTGACATCTTGGACACACATGTAACCCTTCATATTCATTTCTATATAAAATACAATCATTGGGACAAGCATGTATCTTCTGATACTCCATACCCATCTTACTTAGCATTTTTTTGGCCTCATACATTGTCTTCGGAACCGCATTGTTATCCGGGAACATATCGCTCAAAGCTGCGAGCATTTTCGAGAAACCCGCGTCTGCCCACCCATTTTCCGTCTTTATTTCTAGTATTGTTAGAATGAAGGTCAGACGGCTATACTTCTTACACCCTGGAAACAAAGGTGTCTCAGCATCACCACGCACTTTGTCGTACTCGTCTGACACAACAAACGACTCCGCTGCGATATCATTTATCATGTTGTCCATGCCAACATCGCAAACATATTCATCATCATCATTATAATCCACCTCCGCTGCTTTTACATGTTCCACGGTAGTTCCCAATTCCCCATGCCAAATCCACTTCCTATATCGGTGATTGATCCCCTCACAAATAAGGTCATTCCTTATAGAGTCAAGGCTCTTGCGATCAACATTCACACACTTCACACAAGGGCACGGGTACTTTCCATTCTTACTCGCCACATTTCTTTTGGCAAATTCAATAAACTCTTCCACCCCGTTTTGATATTCTTCACTAGTTCGCAAAGCATCCATCCAAGCACGATCCATTGGAGTAATGTGTATAATATGTATATACACTTGTCTTCATTAAAAAGAATAGAAGACAATTGAACCAATCAGAGGACTATCTATGGCAACCTAAAACAGTCCTAATCAACAACCAAAAACAGCCTCTCTAAGAAACTAGAGCCTATTTGCATGTAATTTTTACTACCCCTTCCAGCAAAGAAAACAAGCTTTTTCCAGCAATTATTGCTAAATAGAGCAGCCCAAAACACTCTTAAAATGTCCAGAATAGTCAACCAAACAGTGTACCAAATTAAGTGCAAATCAGAATTTACCACAAATGCACAAACCAAAAGCTAGCTGAATTTGATATTCAACAATAGAAGCAATATTTAAGCCAGCAAATGAACCAAATATAATCACAATAATCAAAATAACAATTAACAATCTATTACCAAAACCAATTGCATGTTCACCAATCAGAGCAACCAAATTTATCAATACTTTTTGCATCTTAATTCACACCAAAACATGGCCACAATCATGAACATATGGAAAACCCACACTGCTTATACACACAAAATATATTCAAAACTAAAACAAAGTGAGTAGGAAGTACCTGTTGTGAGCAAAGTGAACAAAGTTGTAGTGGAGCGGCGGCGGCGGCAAAAACTCAGATGAGAGATGAGAGGCCGAGAGGGCGACGGCGGTTTCGTGGAGGAGGCGAAGTGTCTGGCGGCGGTGGAGATGAGGGAGGAGAGGGCAGTGAGAGAGATGAGAGGCCGAGAGGGCGAAGGCGAGATGAGAGAGAAGGCGAAGGCGCGAAGTGTGGTGAGAGAGATGAGAGGCCGAGAGGGCGGAGGCGCAAAGTGAAGTGAGAGAGTAAGTGAGACGTTGACGGCGGAGGGAAGGAGACGGCGGCGGCGGAGTTGAAGAGTCGAAGAAGAGAAAGTGAAGAAGAGAAAGGCGAGAGGAAGGAGAGGGAGGAGAGAAGGCTTTTGGCGAGTGAATGTTGAGAGTGAATGTTGATAAGAGTGAAGGTGAGATTATGCAGATAAGAGTGAATGTTGGAGGGAAATGAAAAGGCTTTTGGCGCGCACTGGAAAAAAATTTCCCACCTTCCACGACCACATATTGGCAAATGTGGTCATGGAAGGGGCACCTTCCACGACCACACTTGTATAAGTGTGGTCGTGGAAGGTGCCTAGCCTTCCACGACCACAGTGTGGCTCACTGTGGTCGTGGAAGGCTAGGCACCTTCCACGACCACACTTATACAAGTGTGGTCGTGGAAGGTGCCTTTCCACGACCACATTATTACCACATTATTAAATGTGGTCGTGAAAAGTCTCCGCCTGGACAGTTATTTACATGTTATGCCACCGCGTTTTTTTTTAACGACCAACATTGGTTTTTTAGTCGTTTAATATGGTCGTGAAAAGCCTATTTTCTAGTAGTGTACCAAAGCAAAGAACCTGGCCTTAGTTGTTCCTAACAAAGAAAGATTGGAAGATGATGTTGAAAACGATGATGATATCGATAATGAGGACATGACAATGATGGTGAGGAGATTCAAGAAATTCTTCAAAAAGAAAGGAAGATTTCAGAGAGGAGAATCCAGCTACAAGAAGGATGCATCAAAGGAAAAGGCGCCTGTCTGCTTTGAATGCAAGAAACCTGACACTTCAAAGCTGAGTGTCCGAGTCTTCAGAGATTTAAAGAGAAGGACAGAAAGAAGGAGAAGTATGGTGACAAAAAGAAGGCTTTTGTAGGATCTATCTGGGGAGATAGCTCAGAAGATGAAGAGGAAGCAGAAGAAGCTGCTAACTTGTGCTTGGTAGCTCAAGAGAGATTAGATGATTCTGATCATGAAAATACTGATGTAAATGATTCTGAAAACCCTGGATTACAAGAAGAATATAACAACTTGGTTATTGAATTCTATAAATTTGCAAAAGAAATATCGAGCCTTAGAAAAGAAAATAAAAAGTTAAAAGAAAAGTCTGATATTGCGACCAGTCCTGAAAAGAAATCCGATGTTGCGATCACACCAAAAGAAGAAAACAAGCTATCTGAAATCAATATCATTCAATGTTCAAACTGTGAGATCTTAACCAAGGAAAAAGAAAGGCTATCAACTGCTCTAGAAAAATTTACTAAATGATCAACTATGCTGAAAGTTATCCTTTAAGAGCAAAAAGGGTATATGGATAAGACTGGTATAGGCTATAACCCTAAGCCAAAACCTAAAAAAAAACAAGTTTTTCATCTTATCAAAGATACTCATATCACCCTTCTTCATCCTATATCTTCTGTAATTAATGCAATAAACAGGGGCACACTCAATCTTCTTGCTACCATAGAAAATATGGGATTAGCAACTCTTATAAATGGGTCCCAAAAGGGACATTAGCCACTAAGATCTCTACTGATCTGTGGCCATGGACTAACTCTAAAGGACCCAAGCAATGTTGGGTCTGTTTAACATGTGCAGGTATGTTTTAGAGCATCAAATAAAGAAAAATGGTACATTGATAGTGGATTCCCTAGACACATGACAGGAGATAAAGAGAAATTCAACTCCATTGAAATGAAGGAAGGAGCATAAGAAGTGGTAGGATCACTGGAGATAAAGAGAAATTCAACTCCATTGGAGGGAATCAGAGTGGAAGGATCACTGGAGTAGGACAAGTTAGTCCAGTTAAAGAAGTATATCTGGTAGATGGTTTGTGCCACAATTTATTAAGTGTCAGTTTGTAACTGGATCATTTTTGATTCAAATGAATGTCTAGTAATAGATAAACAAAAGTTGTATTTAGATAAAAATAATCTAAACTGTAAGTTAAAGTCTACCAGAAATGGAAATCTGTACTCCTTAGAATCAAATCAAAATATGGAAGAAAAATGCTTTATTTCAAATGATGAAAACTGTTGGTTTTGGCACAAACGATTAGCTCATGTAAATTTCACTCAATTAGAAAAATTGATTAAAAGAGATCTAGTGAACGATATTCCAATTTTTAAATTTAAACATGATACCATTTGTGAGTCATGTAAGAAAGGAAAACAAACATAGACATCATTTAAGTCTAAGAAGCTAGTCTCCACATCAAGACCATTAGAATTAATTCATATGGACTTGATAGGACTAGCTAGAGTGAAAAGCCTGGGAGGAAATCTTTATACCCTAGTAGTAGTGGATGACTAGTCAAGATTTACTTGGGTTGCATTTCTTTCCTCTAAAAATGAAGCCTTTGATGCCTTTTATGTGTTTGCTAAGAAATTGCAGAATGAAAAGAGCCTAAGCATAACTGCAATCAGAACAGATCATGGTGGTGAATTTGAGAACAAAGAGTTCAAGGAGCTTTGTGAAGAAAAAAGGATTGATCACAACTTCTCTGCTCCAAGAACCCCTCAACAAAATGGTGTTGCTGAAAGAAAGAACAGAGTATTAACAGAGATGGCTCGTAGCATGCTGAATGAGAAGGAAGTTCCACAAATCTTCTGGGCAAACGCAATGAACACAGCCTGCTACATCTCAAATCGAGCCTACATTAGAAAAGGAATGGAGAAGACTCTGTATGAACTCTATAAGGGAAGAAACCTAATCTTAGTCATCTTAGAGCTTTTGGCTCAAAATGTTTTATACATAATAATGACAAAGTAAACCTAGGAAAATTTGATGCTAAATCTGACATTGGTGTTTTCATTGGTTCCTCTAATCGTAGTAAAGCATATAGAGTTTATAACAAAAGAAATCAAACTGTTGAAGAATCTGTACATATTGTTTTTGATGAGGTAACTCTGTAGAAGCGATCAGAGGATGATCAGATGCCCAGAGTGATCGAAGGATGTTCAGATCACTCACATAACTCAGATCACCCTGAACCTGGATCAGAGGAAGAAGTCAAAGAGGAATCACAAAATGATCGAAGGGAAGAAGGAGAATTGCGTCCCTCGTTAAGACACCTCAAGGACCATCCTCCAGAGCAGATAATTGGTAACATACAGTCTGGAGTTAAAACCAGACAACAACTACAAAACGAGGTAGAATTTCCTGCATTTATTTTTGAAATCGAACATACTTGTGTTGAGGAAGCTCTTAGTGATTGCGATTGGATAATTGCTATGCAAGAAGAGCTTAATCAATTCAAAAGAAATCAAGTTTGAGACTTAGTACCAAAACCAAAAAATCAATCAATCATTGGTACTAAGTGAGTTTTCAAAAACAAACTTGATGAAACTGGTCAGATAGTTAGAAATAAAGCAAGATTGGTTGCCAAGGGGTAGAACCAAGAAGAAGGAATAAACTATGAAGAAACTTATGCTCTAGTTGCAAGACTTGAAGCAATAAGGATTCTTCTTACTTTTGCATCTATCAAAAACATCAACTTATATCAAATGGATGTAAAAAGTGTCTTTCTTAATGGTTATATCAAAGAAGAAGTCTATGTTGAGCAACCACCTGGTTTTCAAGAATTAAATAAACCTGACCATGTGTATAAATTCAATAAAGCCCTATATGGTCTCAAACAAGCACCAAGAGCTTGGTATGAGAGACTTAACAATTTTCTGCTTGAAAAAGGTTTTATCAGAGGAAAATTAGATACTACTTTATTTATTCTGCATAAAAATAATCATATGCTCATAGTGCAAATCTATGTAGATGACATTATTTTTGGCGCTACTAATGAACAACTTTGCCAAGAATTTTCTAAGTTGATGCAGGGAGAGTTTGAGATGTCTATGATAGGAGAATTGAATTTCTTTTTGGGACTTCAAGTCAAACAAAAGGAAAAAGGAATATTCATCTCTCAGACTTAAGTACTGCAAAGAACTGCTGAAAAAGTTTGATCTGACATGTCTAAGTCAGATGATACACCAATGAGTTCCTCTACTAGTTTAGATGCTGATGGGACTGGTAAACCTGTCAATCAAACTTTATATAAAGGAATTATTGGCTCATTATTATATTTAACTGCCAGTAGACCTGATATACAATTTAGTGTAGGTATGTGTGCTAGATATCAGGCCAATCCCAAGGAATCTCACATGACTAATGTCAAACGAATTTTGAGATATCTGATTGGAACACAAGAACTTGGTATCTGGTACCCTAAGGGTATTGAAGCTTATTTGATTGCATATACTGACTCCGATCATGCAGGTTACAAAACTGATAGAAAAAGCACTAGTGGACAGTGTCAATTTCTGGGAGGTTGCTTGGTCTCATGGGCTAGCAAGAAACAAAATTGTGTATCATTATCCTCAACAGAAGCTAAGTATATTGCTGCTGCTAGTTGCTGTGCACAAGTTTTATGGCTAAAGCAACAATTGAGTGATTTAGATTTGGAATTTTCAGAAATTCCTATTCTCTGTGATAATACAAGCACTATATAAGCTTAGCTGAAAGTATTTTAGGGAAGCAGAAGAGAGGGAATCCGATGTTGCGATCACACCAAAAGAAGAAAACAAGCTATCTGAAATCAACATCATTCAATGTTCAAACTGTGAGATCTTAACTAAGGAAAAAGAAAGGCTATCAACTGCTCGAGAAAAATTTACTAAAGGATCAACTATGCTGAAAGTTATCCTTCACGAGCAAAAAGGGTATATGGATAAGACTGGTATAGGCTATAACCCTATGCCAAAACCGCAAAAGAAAACAAGTTTTTCATCTTATCAAAGATACTCATATCACCCTTCTTCATCCTATAGCTTCTGTAATTAATGCAATAAACAGGGGCACACTCAATCTTCTTGCTACCATAGAAAATATGGGATTAGCAACTCTTATAAATGGGTCCCAAAAGGGACATTAGCCACTAAGATCTCTACTGATCTGTGGCCATGGACTAACTCTAAAGGACCCAAGCAATGTTGGGTACCTAAGTCTGTTTAACATGTGCAGGTATGTTTTAGAGCATCAAATAAAGAAAAATGGTACATTGATAGTGGATGCTCTAGACACATGACGGGAGAAAAGAGAAAACAAATGAGAAGAGAGAAAAGTAGAGAGAAAAGAGAAGGAGCAAATGATGAATAAGGGAAGACCAGTATTTATAGGTGAAATTCGCTACTTTCCGGCGTTTTGTAAATGCTGCCTCGTGTATAAATGTCAGGTTTAAGTTTTCAAGATCAGAAACACTTACTGGCGTTTACAAACGTCGGTATGTTTTGTATTTTTTTCAGTTAATTAAATACCGGCGTTTACAAATGCGGAAAAATGGTGTATATTTTGGATTTTTAAATTTAAATACATACCGGCGTTTGTACACCACTTCCCGGCGTTTACAAACGCGGGAAAGTGGTATATAATTTTTTAATTTTTTATCACTTCTCGGCGTTTACAAACGCGGAAAAGTGATGTAGTTTTTTTAATTTGTTTTTTTAAAAAGATGGGTGTTTTTCTGAGGGTTTTTTATACAAAAGCATTCCGACGATTATAAACGCCAGAATGTTTTCTTTTCTTTTTTTGAAATTTAAAAAAAAATTGCGGCGCTTGTAAACGCACACAGGGTGGGAGGGAAAAAATTTGAAACACGTGTCACATTCCGGCCTTTATAAACGCCGGCGTGTGGTCGTTCAAACAAAAATAAATTGACATGTGTCCTGTTGTCGCTTACTGGCGCTTATAGACGCCGGTATGTGTAAAGGCAAACAAAAAAAATAAAAAAAATGGTGTTCCCCCCGCTTGCCGGCGTTTGTTGCCAAACTTGCTGGCGTTGGTCATAAAACACCGCAATGTAAAATGCGTTCTAGCGTTTCTTATAAAAACGTCGGAAAGCTGACGATGGAAAGTAGCGAATTTTTTGTAGTGACATGAAAAGAAATAATTGAAAAAATTAGCAAGGTCCTTCATGGAGATCAGCTCACTGACTAAGAAGCTCGCACTCTTGAGAAAGCGTAACATTCCTTATTGATTCTCTCCAGCTTTGCATTTTCCATTTTATTTAGTTTAATGTTGAACACTATAAATTCTAGGAATGAGTTTAAATTATGTCCTGAATTTGTGCTTAGCGTTCACAATGTGTAGCTTTGAAATTTATGCTTATGAGTTCAATTCTTGTTGAGGAAGGGATCCTGGGGAGGGGAGGAGAGAGGGGTGGGAGAGGGAAAGGAAGTGGACGATTGAAGCAAAGAGAAGATGAAGATGTGGCTGGAGGCTTGACATGGATGATGAGGTGGCAATACATGTAGGATGTGAGGGCAAAATTGATCCATTTTATAAATTTCAGGGGAAAACTTGATCAAAAAAACTTCAAGGGCAAATTTGATCTTTGCCTAAGATTTCCGGGGCAAATATAATCTTTAACTCTTTTATTTTTTTGGTTAATCACCGCCCGGTTTAATTCGGACTCGAGGGGTAGGAGTGTTGCCCACATAGACAAGGTTGTCCCCTCTCCTAATAAGAGTGTCCGGTTTAATCCGGACTCGAGGGGTAGGAGTGTTGCCCACGTAGACAAGGTCGTCCCCTCTCATAATAAAAGTGCTTCCCTGGATTCGAACACGCGTTCTCATTCATACGGGGTTGTAACCCACTTACCAGCTCAATCAACTACCCATTGGTTGATCTTTAACTCTTTTAAATATTGAAGAAGTGGAGTTGTGATATTTTAATAAAGATAAAATGTTAAATATAAAAATCATATATATTAATAATTTAAAATTTTCAACCTAACTTCTCAGATTTTTATAAATGCATGACACAAAAATTTAAAATTTTTATAAATCCATGACACAAAAATATTCTATTTTGGCAGCCCTCCCCTCTACCAAACAGACGTTCCTACTTCACTCCTTCACCCATACCCGACATATGACATATCCCCTCTCCAGCTCTCTCTCTCTCTCTTCGTTGTCTCTGTTCTCTCCGTTCAGACACGCAAGGCTTGGGATTCAACTGAGGTGTGCTTTCTATTTTTGATTTCTACCCTTTTTCTTCCTTGCTCTTCGGCCTGATTCAGTTTTGGACTATTTGGTCTAGTCTAACTTCTTCTCTACTCCTTTAACATTATGTGTTGAGTTTGAGTTTGAGTTTGATATTATAAACTTTTCTTCACTCCCATAGGATGCCGAGTCCTGTTCTGTTTGGTCTGAGTTCTAGAAAATAAAAGGGACTTTGAGAAAATTAAACGTTAATGAAAGGAGGTTAGAAGATAGTATATGAATTTGGAGGTTATTCATGCTGTTAAGACTGTTGTGACTGTGATTATGAAGATAATACGTTGGTTTCATGACTGATGGTAATTGAGAATTTTTAATTTCCTTTTTGGTGTGTGGTTTTGTTTTCATTATGGGTGTTAAGTAGCCCTTCAAGGATTGCTGTTTTGTTGGTTGGTGAGTGAAATTAATTGTTGCAATTTTCCTACATGTTCTAATTAACAAAGATGCTATGCTAATTATGTTACTTCATCTTCTTTGGTAATTATTTTGAAACGAAAAATAATTTCTGCCCAGATTAGTGATTTTGTGATAAATGTAATCTTTTATTTGTTACCTTATGAAGTTGGGTACTGATTGATTGTAGGTTTACAAAGTATGCATCCTCATTGAAGTAGATGGGCTGAGAAATGAATGCAATGGTTGGTGGTTTTGTAATGTTGTTGAGTGAATTCTTATAACTGGTGAATGAACCACATAAGTGCCATTAATTGTTGAGTTAGTTAATTATATTTAAAGGGAGGGTTCTGTATTACATGAGTTTGTCTTCTTTCTTTGGTGAAGCAATTAGTTTGGTAGAGTAAGTTGAGATTTAATGACTTTGATAATTTGGAAATCCTTGGTGATCATGGTCTTCTTTTGGATAGGCTTATTGTTGCATATTGATTTTGAATCATCGTTCTATGAATTTCTACTTTAATGAACCTTTCATTATGATTTATTGACTGCTAGACATTTGAGTTCTGGATGACTGAATGATGATTCCTCTTTAAAGAATGACATTCGTTATGGTCTTATCTTTGGTTATTCTATTGAGATTGGAACTTGTTTCTAAAGACATGTGAAGCAATATGGAAGTGTGCTTTCCTGTTGTACACACCTTATTCTATTATATGCTTTAGTTGGATTTTTGATTTGTTTGTACACACCGAGTAATATTTTTATTATATTATGCCATCTCAAGATGAGGTTCCCTGCTTACACACCAGGAACTAAAATGAATAAAGAGAAAGTAAACAGAAAAATGTTATTGGGGAGAACGCCCTCGGTTCAAGTGAGGGTACATCGACTTCCAAGTCGTGAGTCCCTATTAAACTGTTATATTACCGGTGTTTTTGACTTGTGGTTGTTATATGCAAGGGTACATCAACCCGGCTAAAGCAAGGGTTGTGATCCCTATTGAACTGTTATGTTACCAGTGATTTGATTGTGTGTATTATTGGAATTTGATTCTTTGATGTGATATTATGTCTAGTTGTGTATTAAATTTAGCTGTTGATTATATTTGATTAATGCTGCCTTGCGTTTCTATCTGATGTGGTTTGTAAATGAATATTTATGCTGCTGCAATATTAGTATTTCATAGATACTTGCAATTTAGATAAATTAAATGTACATGCGACACTGTATGCAATACACACCACTATACACAACATTAGCACACATCACCTTACTGGCATACACATGCATGTAGTGCAAATGTAGGTAGACAAATAGTTGTTAGTTGTGACATTGGGGTCTAAACCCCGTTATCATTTTTACAGGTGTTAGATCGGGGCAGTGGTGATATGAAAGGATTTAGAGACTTGAGAACTAAGCATTAGGCTCATATGTGCTTCCACATGCTTTCATATTATTTTTCATATACTTGTTTATTGATCTGTAAATCTTTTGAATTTATCTTTCTTGGATTCTCCCTTCTACGTTTTGAGAATGAGCTTTCAGTGCTCATAAATGGGATTAGCAGATGGTGTGGAGTGAGGATTCACCAGTCTCCTCTTCCTCACTTTCTCTGTATTAAACTCTGCTGAAAAAAACGAACTTTTTTCCTCATGTCACCTCAACCTCGAACACTTTAATTGCCATCAATGTGCAGAATACATAGATTTCTCAAAAAGTTCATTTTTTCTCCTACCCATGTCGTTGTTCATTCGATTTTCCATCGCAAGCCTTTCCTCAAAGGTATGCATTCCCTTCATCACTACAAACAGAATAAATATAGACCCATTAATTCATTTTCCAAGAAAAAATCAAACCCCATGAAAAATTTTAAGAATAATGTCACTGATTTTAAAGTGTATACAAGGGATATCGTATGGAAAATTTACAAAATTCTTAAATATTCAACTTGGGATTCTGCTAGAGAAGAATTAGAGAATCTTCCCATAAGATGGGATTCTTTCACAGTCAATCAAGTCCTGAAAACCCACCCACCTATGGAGAAAGCTTGGTTATTTTTTAATTGGGCTTCTGGGTTAAGAGGATTTAAGCATGATCAATATACTTACACAACAATGTTGAATATTTTTGGAGAAGCTGGGAGAATTTCTTCCATGAAACATGTTTTCCAGCAGATGCAAGAGAAGGGAATAAAGATTGATTCTGTTACTTATACTTCACTTATGCATTGGCTCTCAAATTCAGAAAATGGGGATGAAGCAATCAAAGTTTGGGAAGAAATGAAATCTCAGGGGTGTAGTCCTACTGTCGTTTCTTATACTGCATACATGAAGATTCTCTTCAATCATGGCAGAGTAAAAGAGGCTACTGATGTCTTTAAGGAGATGCTTAAGTCTGAATTTACTCCAAATTGTTACACTTACACTATCTTGATGGAGCATCTCATTAAGTCTGGTTAGTGTGCCTAATGCCTTCTAGCTGTTTGTTATATGGTCTGCATAAGTGCTAAATAAGTAATTTCTAATTGGTATGGTGGAGATTTGAGGTTTCAGATAGTTGTCATGAATAAAGAAGACATTAGAATTTTCTTTGTTATTGCTTACTTTTGGTTCCTATTATTTCATTCCCGAAAGATGTTGAATCACATCTGTACCTGTCATAATGTTTTTCTTTAAATTTTAATTATCAGATTAGTTTGCTTTTAGAAAGCTAAATCTATATCTGAAAAACTTCTAAGACAATATATTAATATGTTTACTCTTCATTAGCCGTTTACAATGTTTAGAGTTTAATATTTCAACAGATCTTGATTTCTTCTTCGCTAAGCAGCAGTTTCAGGAAAATTGGAGATCTCTGATTCCTGAGTCTTTATTTTCCATTGTGTCCCTACTGTCATTGACAGTGGTGGTTTAGGTGAGGGTAATTATTTTTATTTTTCTGTGATTCAGATAAATGTGAAGAAGCCCTTGAAATTTTTGAGCAGATGCAAGAGGCAGGTGTGCAACCTGATAAAGCTGCATGTAATATATTGATTCAGAACTGTTCTAAAGTTGGTGGAACTACAGCCATAAACCGAATCCTTTATTGTATGAAGGAAAACCATCTTATTCTTCGCTACCCAGTTTTTGTGGAAGCATTGGAGGCTTTGAAACTTGGTGGTGAGAGTGATGCCCTTCTCAGGCAAGTTCATCCTCACTTTTTTGTTCACTGTAACTTCAGGAATGAAGCAACAAATGACTGCACAAAAGTAGCTGCTGATTCTTCTATTGATATTGATGAAAGGCTTCTGTTTGATTTATTGAGTAAGGGAAATCTGCTTGCTATTGACCATTTACTTTCAGCGGTTTTGGATAAAAAATTGCCTTTAAAACAGGAGATTTTATCAACCATCATTGATGTAAATTGTAGTCAGTGCAGGCCTGATGGAGCTTTATTGGCTTTTTAGTACAGCGTGAAAATGGGGATAAGTATGGACAGATCTAAATATATTGCCTTGATAGGCTTGATGATCAGATCAAATTTGTTTTCAAGGATCCTAGAAGTTGTAGAGGTAATGTCTAAAGCTAGGCATTCCCTTGGAATTTATTTAGCTTCTCTCGTAATTTATAGGCTTGGTCGTGCTAGCCAGCCCAGATTTGCTGCAAAGATTTTCAACATATTACCTGATGAACATAAGTGTACTGCCACCTACACTGCCTTAATTAGTGCTTACTTCTCTGCTGGAAGAGTTAATAAGGCTCTAGGGATCTATAAAACCATGTGCGAAGGAGGAGTTTCTCCTGCATTAGGCACCTATAATGTTCTACTTGGAGGCTTGGAAAGAAAAGATAGATCTTCTGAAGCTGATATCTTTAGGAAGGAAAGGAAGAAACTACTTGCTAAGCTTGATTCTGGGGACAGTGTTTGTGTAAAGATATGTAACCTTTTGTTTACCAGGGATGCATGTTGATGCACTAAGTTCTCAACGTAAACTCAAGCCAGGGGATAAAATACACGAGACAGTGGAAATACGACAGCTAGGCTGCCTTGGAGTTGCTGTTTTCCTTTTAAAGAAAATGAATATTTTGATCTATAAAGTTCTTTTATATATGGCATCCAGGCGTAAGTGTCATATGTATGGATCTGCAACATTTAGCAGCAAGTGCTTGGAAAATGGAATAGAAAAGATAAACCTGAGCATTGTCTTCCAGAACTCAAACCATATATCACATAAAACACTCAATATTGTGGTGTAGCATGGTCATGACTCATGATAAGTTGCTCATAGATTGATGAACCTCTTAAAAATAAGATGCACAGCAAACAAGATATGTGATGGCATGGCAGCATGTACACATCATGAAGAGTCCCCAAAATTGATATTTGAGACAGGTGATAAATTCTGGTGCAAAATTGTTTTGGTTTCCTCAATGTGAGAATCATGGAAATAGAATCAGAAGTAAGGGCTTCATACTCTTGGTTAATTTAATAACAAAAGGTTATCAGTGTTGCATGCTCGAAAGCAATTGTTGAGGAGAGTGAGAGTGAGGAGTGAGAAAGTGAGAAGTGTGAGGAAGAAGAGGGAAATGTAAATAACCAAAATACATGGGGCTTATATGCAATTTGGCAAAGTTGTTTGACAATCAAAAGTCATTGACCTTCAGTCGGGGTATAATTGAATCCTTTTGGTTACTTTGGGGGTAAATCTAGGTCTGCTGTTAGTTTAGGGTGCCTAATGGTTCAGGGTAGTTACTTGGAGGGCAAATTATAGTTATTAACAAAAAAAAAAATCCTCAATATAAGTCTACACAAAGTGCGAGTAATGATGAGATTATTTTTTTTCGTTTTTATTAACAAATGTAGAAAGAGAAGGAAGATTCAAGACAAAATAAAAAAATACTACCTCCGGTCCTAAATATAGGACCTAATTGACTTTTTTTTGGAGAGATTAAGGTTGCGAAATAGATTATTAAATGATGACATATTTGATATATTTTTAGATTATCCATTAGTTTATATGTAAAATAAACTAGTTTAAAGGAAAAAATTAGGTAAATCAATTTATAATTAACTTATTTACTTTTTAAAGGATTTTCTAGAAAAAGCCAATTAGGTCTTATATTTAGAACTAGGGGGAGTATTATTTTAGATGTTCATTCATAAATGAAACTGGAATTGAAGAAATTTATCTACGATATTTTTAAATTTTAATGAATTAACCTGTTATTTGAAAATTAAGCAAATTAGGCACATAAAAAGTAACAAATATTTCTACATGACATCTAACTTGAATTATCCTTTTCTTTTACATGGTTTACTGAGCTTTTACTTTCTTCCACTTGTAAAAGCAAGAATAGAAATGGTCCCTTCTCAACATTTTCCCTACATTAAAAATTAAAATCTGTGCATCTATCGAAATTAAATATCTATAAAGCTTCACAATTATACAAAGTGTTCACATTTTTAAGCATAAATATTATTTATATATGGTCAGAAATATAATATTCTTTACAATTTTTTCTGCTTCTGAGATTAATTAACGACAACACTTATATCCGAATTTGCAACTGTATTTCCATTAAATATATGATGCGAAATGGGAATGGGGGTTAAATTAATTATTTAATCATCAGATGCATTTTTTTTTCAGTTCAATAAATCAGCTGCACTTTATTGGAGCAAATTCTTAGACTTCATTAAGCCCAAGTAAATTCTACCTACCCATCGATTACCAACTCACCATTCTAATTTAACTTCCCTACCACCTGAGTAAATCGAGCAAGAGTAAAATAAAACATGATTAATCAATAATCTCGCAAAAAATAAATAACCAGGATATGCATTTTTCTGATAAACTTCACTAAATACTGACTTACTGAATCTATTTTCTTGTATTTGTTAAAAATGCATGAATGTAAAGGTATAAAACATGCATACATAACCGCTATGCAAGGAGAAATGGAAGTATGGAAATAGCCACGCAACCTATAATTTGTGAAACACAAAAAAATAGCCAACAAATCAGGCACTTCAATTGGGCAAAACTGAGCACTGATCATAGCACATTTATTGCGAGAATGTTGCATAGTTATATCCCAAGGAGCACTGTGTTTCATTTGACTGGTATATTACAATCCGAATCTATCATCCTAAAGAAGCAAAATTGGAGCTCCTTCTAAGAAAAAGGGACTAGTGTAATAGAACCTGGTACAAACGCTGAGAAATGATAGAGAACCTTAAATAGTTTCCGTGTGTCTAGAATGTCTTGCCACAAAGGACAAAAAAAATCATATCTATTTTTTTTTCCTACTGCAGAACCCACATTGTGCATTACTCCTCCTGTATGACTACAACTAGAAGCATGTCACCTGAATTTACCATTGTCATGAGTTTGGAGTGGATAAAAACAAATCAACTGAGCCCTGTCTTTTGTTCATAATCAGGTACCTCTTTAGAATAGTGCCTTCAACTTTTCAATAGAAGAAGCTGCCCTTTTATTTGTTGGCTCAAGTACAAGAACATATTTATAATCTGCAGAATAATGAGATGGTCAGCCAAAACCCAAAAGTCTCAAATGTTCAGAAGAAAAGCGGATCAAAGTTCCTTCGGTGATAACCAATAAGAAAGAGATGATAAAACGGTAATAAGCTCTTTTAATTTATTGTTTGCAACCATTTATATCGAAGAAAGTCGTGAGCATGGAACACAAAACTTATCTTCATCTAAGAATGCAGTTGCAAAGAATTGGAATGTCCAAAATATTTAGTGAATTATGTATGATGTTCATATCTCCAACTCAAATTAGAAATTCATGTTTCTTCAATGGTTAACTTGATTTCAAAAGACACAATTCCTGACAAGTAAGCAGAAAGATGGGAAAACTGAAAAGAATGAAAGAGCATACCATCAACTGCCTCCTTATAGAAGCCTAGCGCCTCTCTTGCTGTACCTCTCCTGAAATAGGCTTTCACATTCTAAGACGAAAAAACGGACAAAATTAAAGTCTTATTGTAACATGCCGTATAAGTCATATCCCAGTCCAAACAATTAATCTGTCACAAAACAATATGGCCTACACGACACTAAGAGTATATTAGGTTTCAAGATGGACATGAAATCAAACTTGCACCAAGTTTCACAAAAAAAAAAAAAAAGCACATTTGTCATTTATTTAGGCTTGATTCAGAAGGATATAAAATTTCCTAAGATTTTATGTATCCAGAGAATTATGTTGACTGCAAAACCCAATAACAGCCCCAGGAATGAGTAATCATTTTGTTATCTATCAGACTTAGACTCTATCTTCGAAGTAATGGTCAACAAGATATTTTATCACCAAACCTCATCATCAAGATATTTAGTCCATACACATCTCAAATAATCTATAATCACAAAACCGTCAATTGCTAGTACCACAGCATAGAACTTTGAATTTCAAAGATTACTGGAAGACAGAAGTCACCTTTTTGTCAAGATCAATTGCTGTAAAACAATCTGCCTCAGCTTGAATAAAACTGCATGCACAGAAAAAATAAGTATCAAATGTTGGCAAGACAACGATGAGGTCAAACTTGCAAGCTGCAAGAATAAAACCCTACTTGGCAAGTCCAAGATATGCTGCAGCCCTGTTACTGTAATATGTTGTGTTATTCCCACTGAGTTTGATAGCTTCTGTATAGAACCCAATGGCTCTCTGCCACTGCTTATCTTTGAATGCTTGATTTCCCTGAAATATTGCATGATAAAAGAAAAGGAATTTAGGGGATGGAATCAACCCAAGAAGAAGAAATAAAGAAAAGATTGCAGATCAAGAACTCAGCTGCAACTAGACTCCACATAAATATGAATGAAAACCCCATTAAACATTTGATGAAGAACTACGGAAGACAAGTTCAAATAATACTTCTCGTTAATTCAAGACTGATAGAAGATATGGTCTCAGTAATCGAAAAAGCACTGAGAATATTTCTTTCACCACTTCTGTGCGCTACACTCTATTTAAAGTGTGGAAGAAAGTGACACAGTTCAAAATTTTTATTTACATATTTCTATCATATAGAATCAACCATGAAGATACCAACTTGACTCTGACTGGGATACAAAGTTTGACAAAAGGTTAGTAAATGAGACACAACATGCAACATTGCCATGCAAGAAAGACATAATGCAGTTGATAGGCTAGCTATGGTTATAATGGAGATAACAATTGAGTGCCGTAAAAATGTCAAATTATTTACCTAGATCTAATTCTCAAGAACATGGAGACATACAAATGAGATGACGATGATACATCACAATGAACAAACAAATAAAACAAGCATGGTATTTTTAAACTCTACTAAAATTATGGGCAGATTCCCAATCACTAAGTCAACTACCACTTTATGACAGGTTTTCAAATGATAAAATCATGTGTAGATGAACCATACATTATGCTAGCCACAATCAAATTTACAATGAAGTAAATTTTAGTGCTCAGTGTATGACAGCAATACCTTCTCTTTGGCAATTTCAGCAGATTCCTCCTGACTGATAATATTTCTCGATGATTTGGGTTTAGCAGCAATCTCAGCCTGCTCTTGGAGTGTTGTGTAAATGCTTTGTACAGTATCAAGCAAAAAGCGATCACCACCATGTCGAGCTATCAAGGACACTGATAGAGGACACTTGTCATGAATTCCAATTGGAATGGAGACCTAACAACAAAAGTCATCAGAAGATATGCATCAAAGATCAATAGCAGCAAAATGCAAAAAATATAACAGTGTACGTGCTCTATATATACTCATTTAGGTGCAGTTATCTGTGTATATTAAAAACCTTCGCAGTGTTAACTGTAGGGGCTAGAAAGCCTCTAAATCCGTATTCTAGATTAAAGATGAAATGCTTATATAACTGCAAGGTATTTAAATAAATGCTAGAAAGCCCACTAGTGCATGACAATGTGAGGAAATGACTTCAACTTGTTCTAAAACAAAGATGGCAGCAACACAAATTGCCAGTTCCAATATTTACCTGACAGCACCCTGAAATGCTAGCAATACTGAGAAGACTAAATGCCCGACTTTGATAATCCTCTGACAGGATCTCCTTCCCACCCAATTTTGGAGGAAAATCAGCTACTGTAGGGATCACCAAAACTCCTTCATCCTTAAAAGAAAAAAAAAAGAGTTAAATTTAGCAAGGATCTTTTCCAAGTCAAGATATAAATTTAGTTACGATATCTCATGAAAAATCCATTTTCACCAATCTTTTCAGTTGGGTAGCTGGAACCAAATGCTATAGACAAGAATCAAAATGCGCCAAAGACATTTAGAGATTTATGCCACAAGTACAAATGTTATTGCTTGAGATGTAAGACAGTATTTTTCTGTTGTAATGGTTTTTTCCCAAGGCTGACTGATGTAAAACAACTCTTCACATGTTATTAATCATAAGGTCAGGTCTGATTTTATAATGAAAAACATAAGAACAGAGAAAGAGGGGGAAATAGAGTCAGAAATTTGGGAGGGAGAAGGGCAGAATGTAAGGGAGTTGAGAGAGAACAAAGTTAAATATTTCATTCATCAAAAGTACTTTCATACATTACAAAAGGGTCCTATATATAGACCAAGGTTGAGCAGCTTGGAATCTTAAAGACTAAGAAAAGCTAATAAAATATTTAGGACAACTTGCTTAATAAAACTTGCTATGACAACTTGCTGAAACTAATAAAATACTAAGACAACTAGCTAGAGACAACTATAATATAACTATCCAAAATAAAATATTATCACTTGCTACATCATTTTCTTCTTTTGTAAGTTTTCCCATATATTTTATCACTGACTTTTCATAAGTTTTACTAAATACCGATATATAATCTAAAATTAAGTACTTAAGGTGGTTAAGTTATTAGGACTTGATTTAAATATCTTATTTGTCTTATGGGGATTATATATTATGAGGTAGTATGATAGATATTATTAGAAATTAGGATTGGATTTAGATTAAATATTTAAGGATTTGAATTAAATACTTACTTAGGTTCAAGATCACCAATGAAATAAAATATGGGAAATTAGTCTTATTTTTTCATGTTTGAACTCTTGAATTATCCAGTGAACTTCAATTACTCTCCCATCTCCCCCACCCACCTTTTCTACACTCTACCTATCAATCAAATACACCGTGTGCAATTTCAAAATTTTGTTCAGCAATATTTCTGCAAATAGGATATAAATAATCTTGCTACTATTCACCATAAGTTTTGCTTACGCAGAATCAAAAGGAATTATCAGACAGCAAAGCAACGGAATGAGCATGTGCAATAGGGTCCTTAGTCATTAGATCACTACCTTCAGAAGAGAATTGACCGCAACACGCATCTCATTTCTGACAGATTTCCAATTTTCGACATCTGCATCTGATACCTCAAACTTCTCTTGCAATTGAGCTGAGATAGTAGGATGTAAAGTAGGCTTTTCTGCATTCATCCACTCCTCATGTTTAAGTAGAAATTCATGTCTGAACAGGCAGATTCATGCAATAATCACTATGATATTTAAGATGTTTAGACAATCATATTACAGAGAGATATAAATAAATAAGGGCACAAAAGAAGATAAATTAAAAGGAAACACATATATCACATGATTAGTGGTTATAAAGACATAGTTGACATTACTTTCAAATCACATAGCCATTTACATATTTGCCAATAATAGGGATAGTGCAAGTACAAATGTAAAATTTGTAGAAAAGGCAACAAACAGAATGTACAAGTAACATATTAAAAATAAAGTTCCACTGTAAAAATAAAATAACTAACCTCAGAAGCAACTGCATGACATCGGCAAGTAATTTCAGTGAAGAGTCTTTAAGTTCACCATTTACATGCTGGCTAGCCACCGCTTTCAAGCTGGGAACTTTAGAACTAAAGTACTCCGCAAGATTCATATGCTTTAGTACTTGCCCTGAAAACAATTTATGTTATGTAATGCATTTGAATATGTAACATAGAAGTTTTTTGTAAATACAACAAACATACAATAGAAAGCTTCTAAAGATGATAAGAATAAACCTTATTGAAAAGAAGCAAAGGGTAAAAGAACATACTTCCAAAAAGTTTTTCTGTGGATTTGATCACCACCTGAGAACTCTTTTCTTCTGGTACATTTATAAGTTGAAAACAATCATCTGCTATTATTATTTGTCGAGGGTTGCGAGGAATAGCAAATGATGCCGGCAGCAGTATCTGCCCAACACGGTTCAAAACTTTAGGATCCTTTGCAAACCAACCTGCACAGGATCATAAATCTGATATGAAGCCACAAGAAAAAAAAAACACCTTTATCATAAATGAACAGTTCATTAGAGAGAGAAAATAAATAAATTATTTGTACCAACAGTGTCCAGGCTTGTTGAAACAGGAATAATTCCCATGTGAGAAACAGCCCCATATGAGGGTCGAAACCCCAGAACACCACAAAATCCAGCAGGTACTCTTACCCCTCCAACAGTATCAATACCTATCATAAGACAAAGGCATAAAGAAGACAAGACGTTTCAGACTCTAGTAATAATTTCATTAAGTAGAACAAGATAACCAAAGTTGACTTTACAATTATATCTTTACTTATCTCCATCACACAGCATGATCAATTATAATTCCTATGGTTATTGTGAAGTTTCAACTAACAAGGCATCCAAGTATTCCTTAAGGTTATTTTAACATAATTATGTGGTTGAAAATTTAAACTGTAAACATTCGACAAAGATTGAGTCAAGCAAGAATGCAGCAAGTACATTTTTGGCAACCCAGCGGAGGGTGAGAAGACCTTGAAAAGAAACAACCAACAAATGATCTGGTCTGAATTCAAAAAATGAATTTAGAGGGGCATTATATAGATGATTTTGCAACATTTAGGAGTTATAAGATGACTTCTTAATAAGAGAACTTCATGCAGCTAACTGACTACCCTTCAAATTTTCGTAATTCAAATTCAGCAGTCAAAACTTCAAACAGATAATCTCTCCTATCCTCCTACATCAACATAATCTTATTGGGCAACCACGGTCCTGGTCAACTGCATTACCCTTGAGAAAGTGTGGGCCACTTGAAGATGATGTTAGCGAGATATTATTCTTGCCCATTTTTAAATTTTAAAGTGGCATTTGATAATTTATTGTGGCATTATTTTCTGCTGCCTGTTTCAGAATACAAGGAGATTCAGTCGTTTGTCATTATATCCTAAAATCTCTAAGATCTTCATGAGTTCGAATTGCAGGACGAATACTAGCAATCCTTTATGACTTTTCCAATCTTCTGGGATAAAAAGACAAATCTAGATTATCCTCTGTTTTTGCTCAGTTCAGCAATTCTATTACTATGTACCAACAGATCTATATTTCAATTCAACAAGTGTCATATCCATATAATTAAAAAGAGATAGAATATAAATGATGGTATAAGTTCATTTCTCCAGAAGTTCAGTTAGTCAATTTCCTCAATATTCAACTGATGTCATCCATAAGGGATGAACAAGCAATACATCATTAGAAAACCTAAGTTTAGGGGGCATAAGAAGTTATAGGTTAAGGAGCAGTTGACAACAGTTCCATAACTGTTTAATTGGTGAAAGCATGTAACAACATAAAATTAAATATGTAAGTCCCGAAACTCAAGTAGTTAATATTGGAAAAATTTAAATGACTGTAAACCTTAATTAATGTCAACCACAAACAACAATGAATTCACCATGTGTCATAAACCCAAACAAGTAGTACCAAATAAAAAAAAAAAAAAGCAGCCCACCTAGAGAAAATTCAACCAAATCAGCAGCAACAGCCACAGCAGCACCACCAGAGGAGCCACCTGGTACTCGAGCATGTACGGCAGGATTGGTTGGTGTTTCAAAATGCTTGTTTTCACCACTGATACTGCAAGTAAGGAAGGCCAAAAACAAGTATAGATTTCCCAAATCAGAAGTGTTGTTGTGCATGGGTCAATAAATGGAAACATTACAAAGAAAACAACATAACAAAGTCCCCCAAACCACAAGCCATGGGCTTTTACATGGAAATCATTTTGTGGGTATTCAGACCGTATGTATCTCATATCAGGGAGAAAATAATTATGAACGTGAATTCTAAGATTCAGTAACGATAAAAAATAGAAAAAAACTCAGACATGATCAGTAATCACAACTTTGAGGGAAAAACAACTAAGACAAAAGTCAAACAACATCAATGATTAACAACTGTAAATATTTTCCAAAGCACCTCACTATTATCACATGAATTTTCCATGCTGAATCGAATTGCACAATCCACAGCCAATTTTAGGATTGCTTCTGATTTCTCATATGATTGGGACATTTTATAATCAGATCACTTGAATCATGATACACTTGATATTGACATCTATGGCCATCTATTGAAAGGACAGCCCCCCTTCCCCTTTTACAAGTATCGGTCTGTTTAGGACCTAGTTGACTTTTTTAGATAATCCTAATAAAGCTAACACATACAAATTAGGATTAAGTGGTTCACTTAGCTGCGTAAATATGTTTAAAAAGGTGAAGTGCTGCGAGGAAGTAAAAGAATATGAGAGAATGATACCAACCCAAGTGCTAGTTCATCTACAACAGTTCTGCCAATGCAGGTTGCACCTGCGTCAACAAGAGAAGAAACTGCAGCAGCAGTGTGAGAAGCAGGCCCATGTGTCCTTGCCCAGTCCGGATGGCCAAATGAGGTAACATACCCCTCTATGTCAAATCTGCACACCACACCAAATAATATCTCATAAAACAAACACCACAACAATAACTTCACCAACAACTGCAAACCCACAAACACATGCCAAACTCACAAAACACTACGGGTCAACCCAGTTCTAGTCCCCACTTGGTGAGAGTGCTGAGGAAGGGAATATACTAGACCGCCTAACCTCTGCTTTTTGCAGAATGCCTTATTCAAACCCGCGACCTCATACCCACACCGCAAGCGAGCTTACCGATGAGCTAAGTCAGCCCTTCACCAAACTCACAAGAAACTAAATAAAAAAAAACAAACCTTCTTATAAAGAACAAAAATACAAATACCCTTGACCATAATAAAGTGCTAGAAATCACACCAAATAAAGTAACCCTAAAAAAAAAAGATAAAACGTTGAATACCCAAAAGATGAAAATATGGGAATATGGTTCCTATGTGACTTACACATCGGAAACAGCGAAAGAGAGAGGTGTGAGGGGGTGAGGGGCCTTGGGGGGAGCAGGCTGAGGAGGAGGAAGGAGAAGAAACTTGTCAACGAAAGCACCAAAGTCTTCTTTGATGGCCTTCTTCAGCTTCCTCGTCATAAGCAGAATTCCAGCTATACCCAATCCTAAGAGCACCCACAAGTTGGCGGACTGAGACGCCATAAGGGTTTGTTTGTTGAGCAGCTGAAAATGGTTTACACACTCGAGAGTTGAGACCAGCAAGCTAATCCTGAAACTCTAAAACCTAAGAACAAGGCTGGATAATATTTATGATAATACTCATGATAAATATATATTTATATTTATATATATACACACATGTGAGGTGAGGGTAATATATTTTTCCAATTCGTCTCCACTGGTTTCTGATCACCACCGCCTTAAAAATATATGTCGTCCAAATGGAGAAATGGCTAGAAGATCTAAAAGCACAAAACACAAGGACCACCAAAAAGTATCATGAAGGAACCAGCACCTATCTGTCATTTTAAAATTTTATGAAAAGACAAAATTGCCCCATCCTAAAACACAAATTCCTACTCCACCCTAAACTCACACTAACACCCACCCTCTTCTCGCAATTTGTGTTTTAGGATGGGGGCAATTTTGTCTTTTCGCAAAATTTTAAAATGACAGATAGGTGCTGGTTCCTTCATGGTCCTTTTGGAAGTTTAGGTTCCCTACTTGTCCTTTTGGGTATTCGGAGGGACTTATTTGGGATTTTCCAATAATTTAATAAGAATTGAAATGATCGTAATTCTATTTTTCCACTAGAAGTTAAATTAAATATAGCATATATCCTTTGATTCATTAACTTCAAGTTTATCTGATCGAATGAGAGGGTGTAATTAACATTAATTCTAAATAATGCTCTGATATTAAATATAAGAGATATATACTGGTGTTCAAATTTTCCCGCCCCGTCCCGTCCCGAGGCAGTTTGGGACGGGAAATTTCTGTCCATTTTTGGGACGGGACAAATCGGGACGGGACAAAATTTCTCTTCGGGACGGGACGGGACACGGGACATGGTCGTCCCAATCTCGTCCCGTCCCGAATACATATATATGTTTATTTATATAATTTTTTTAAAAAATATGCATGTGTTATATATACCATGTATGGGTGTACATGACATTTTTCATGGAAAATGCGATCATAATAAAATTTTACCTTATTATATTGTATAAAATGTATTATAAAAGTAATTTGGAACTAATTTATTTGTTTTTTACTAACATAAAGTGTCATAATTTTTTTAAGTAAATTATTTTATAAAAAACAATTTAGAAAAAATTCGTGAACGATCTCGTCCCGTCCCGATCGGGACGGAACAAAGTTCGGGACGGGATGGGACACGGGACGAAAACTCTGTCCCGAGCTTTTTTCGGGACGGGACATGGGATAGGGGTGTCCCGATCCTGTCCCGTCCCATGAACACCCCTAATACTCATTACACTAATTGTTAAAACATGTATAAACATGGTTGCATGTTTGATTTTATTTTTCAAAGAAAAAGTAACTGTGTGTGTGCATGCCTTAAATTAGATCAATTCAAGCGATAACAGTGACTCAGAGAGATCAGTTGAGGATAACCATATATGTTTGGGTTGCAAGGAGGGAGAACAGAAGGGAGAGAAGTTGGTATTTTTGGAATATCAAAATATTTAAGACGATAAAATGATTTTAGAAGAAATAAAATTTGAAATTTCGATAGTGAGTAAAAGGAAAATTTAGAGAGAGAAAGTCTTTAGAGTGAGGAACTCCAGCGACGTCGTTAGCTCAACTCTTGCACAATGGAGTGATATACTTCTCCATTGTAGCATTGGGATTTCTTTGAGTAGGTTTCATCATTGAAGCCTTCTCATTTCCAGTTCGACACTAAACCTATTTAGCTCAGTTCCCATCAAGTTTTATCAAATCCCAATTGGATTACTGTACTCATGAGTTCTGAAGTGCAATAAAGGGAACCCTAATCTTCACTGGTGTGATCGTTTCTCCCATTCTACTATATGGGGTTTATCTCCAATCATATCGTGATGCTCTTCAATCCCAGGTAAGTAAATTCATCTGTATGACTTATCCATGTTTAAATCATCTGTCAGATTCCATTATCGAATTTCTAAGGTTCATACCCAATGAGTTTATGTTTATCTGTGAAAACCTTCTTATGTGCTTGAAACTGTAATCCCTTTTGTGTCTACTTTGAGGCCTATGCAATTATGCATGTAGCCATCTTTAAGTTTAATCTTGCACTCTTGTCTTTTAATTGGTTTCTAGTCTACTCAGCATTTATTGCTCTCTTTTCTATCAATTTAATTTGTGTCTGAGAGGAAAAGATAATTCCTGTTTAGCCCTTTAAATAAAACGTCTTGTTGCCTGTTGGGTAAACATAACTTTTAGTCCTCATAGTTTCCCTTCATTTGGGTTTTATTCCCTCAAGTTTACTCAGTTTGTGGTAGTTAGTCCCTGGTGCATTGAGTTTGCTTATGTGTCACTAACGGCGTTAAATTTGCTTATGTGTCATTAAAGGTGTTAAGTTAGTGCTGATTGGATGAGCTTTTGTGGCAACCTCTGCTTACTTGGACATTGATAATATTATTAATTAAACAAAAAAATTCCAGAAATTCTTCAAGCCTCCCCCTCCACCGCGCCAACGTCGTAACCCACTGACAAGACAGCCCAGATCCCACTCTCATCCCTTTTGCTTGTTAAAGAACCATGGCTCACTTCATCGCATCAATGTAATTTGCCGTTTGGTACGAGCTGAATTTGAGAAAAATCTGGAATCTTGTCTATTACTGATCCTCTTTTCTTGCTCCTCTAAGGCGTTGGCCATGGAGGATAGATGCATCTCCGCCGTCAAATCAGGCGGCGGCATCGACGGCGGCAGCGTAACTTCTTCACCCACAGTTTTTCGAAAGAACATCTTCTAGATCCGACTCTACTTGCCACAATCAGTTAGTTCATAGTTTTCCTTAGCTTCCTTTATTCTTAAAATAAAAATAAAACATCGATTGTGGTGGAGTTGTTTATTGAAAGAGTGTAAGTGATGGGTTACTTGGGTACATGTACATCGATTGGATTGTGGTGGAGTTGTGGTTCCCGATCTGGGTTATTTTTCAGTGGTGGAAGGGGTTTGAACTTTTTGTTTTGTTTAATTAATAATATTATCATGTCCAAGTAAGCACAAGTTGCCACGTAAGCTCATCCAATCAGCACAAATTTAACACCGTTAGTGACACATAAGCAAATTTAACGCCGTTAGTGACACATAAGCAAACTCAATGCACCAGGGACTAACCACCACAAACTGAGTAAACTTGAGGGACCAAAACCATCCATTTTAAACTTGAGGGACTAAAACTCAAATGAAGGGAAACTATGAGGACCAAAAGTTATGTTTACCCTTGCCTGTTCCTCTAGTTGTTTCATCTTTTTTAGGCAATTAGGCCTTCAGGTTAAGGCTATTGCATAGCCGTAGTTTGCATAATGATCACTTTTGTAGCTATTTCCCATTCCCCTCACCCTCGACGTTTGGCATTCCCATCCCTGTAATCCTATTTATATCCCCACCCTCTTTGTTATTTCTCACCAAGTTACTCTCCAACCTCCACCTCTGGCTAAATACGTTCTTCGTATCTTTCAGTTACTTCACCACTACTTCTGGTTTCTCTCTTCAATCCATTTCCTTTTCCTCCTTGACATCATGGCATTTCCTCCTCGCTTTCATCCACTGAGATTTTCTTCCTCAACTGTATCCTTTGACCCGTCCTTCCTTGAAAACAAGAGAGCTGAGCTGGACCATTATGGCATAGTTGTCATGGTTGACACTAGCACTTTCCTACCTGACCGCTTAGAATTCAGGTTAAATTGACTTTGGAAGTTAGACTCTTATTTTTGGGTTGAGGACAAATTGGAAACTACATTTTGCATAAGTTCAGCACTCAGTTGGACTTGGACTTTATGATTTTTGATAATGGGCCTTGGTCCATAGACAACTCACTCCTAGTGGTAGATAGATTACAACCTAATATGACCCTATATTCCATGAGGGTTATTACAATACCGGTCTGGGTCCAGCTCTGTGGTCTACCTTTGAACTATCATGTTCATACTGTAGCCAGAGATCTGGGAAATGTGGTTGGGATGACTATGACATCTGACATGGGTGATGATGCCATTCACTCATTCCAGCTCAACTTTCTGAGGGTCAAAGTTCAAATAGACTCTCGTTTTACCACTGGTCCAAAATATCCGGATCCGTCTTGATGATGGCATTATGCATACCATTGAATGTAAGTATGAACGAGGCTTACTCCTCTTGCCATAGAATAGGCTACTCAGTTCAAGATTGCCCCAACTCAGTTTCTCAAACGGTTGATGGATACGAGCAAGTAGCACACAAAACCTTTGAAAAATTTGGGACATGTTTCATCTGTAGCTTTAATGCGCGATCAGCTGAACTAGTTTGGCAAGAATGAATTCATGCCCACCGTACCAGAATGTCAACCAGAATTTGTTTTAATAGAAACCAATTAAGGTACTTTGTTTTTGAATCACTGCCACAAGATGTCTTGCTACACAATGACAGGTCTAAAAGTATCATCTACTTATCTGATGATGACTTATCAGAGGATGACTCTACAGTTGAACAAGAAACTAATGGCGTGGATAATCAAGCTGATGATTTTGAACCGCACCTCATGGAAGAGGACACTAGAGATGCTAATAATCGTTCACAACAGATTTTGGGTTCCCACAATGAAGAGGAATTTCAAGGTGATCTTGATTACCCTGCATATCTTCAAACTCTTATCCCAGATGGTCATCTACATAACCTGGCACTAATGATCTCCGTCATCCAATCCATATTCTGGATGACTCACATCTGGCACTTGAACTCTGTCCCCCCCACAGACTCTGACCTAGGAGTAATGAATCCGAATATGTCAGCCAATCTCTTGACCCCGCTCTGGCCCAACCTATCTCAATTGTCCACCTCGAAAAACTACACAGCTGGAGGCTTTGGTAGCCTCAATCTTTCCCCTTCATATGATACCCTTAGGATCATGAAGAGCATGATGTGGACACTGTTGAAGGATGGAAGACCAACATTTTAAAAGATCCATTAAAAGGCATTGGAGTCCCATTGACAAGAGCAAGGACCAAAGCGATAATTGAGACTTTGAGTTACTTCATAAGAGATCTTAAAGAGTGGGATTCTGATTACATTAAAGAGTCAGTCATTAACATGTCGAACAAGAGCCTAAGAAAGGTGGTCACAATGTTAGAAACCCAACAAGATGATGTCCCAGGCCCATGTGGTGTCCATATTGAAGAGTTCACTTAAAATGCATGTGACAAGCATGTGACTTTGGAGGATATGCAAAAGTGACGTACGTGTGTTGAACAAGTCAATAAGCATCAAATCTGATTGCATTTAATTTAATTTGAGTTTTTATTTTATTTCTATGAAATATGACTATTAGGTCATTGAATGTTTTAAATTCCTTGTCATGTTTTCCCATTTTGAAAAACTGAATTTTTCTTCAAAAATGAGTCATCTTCTTTAGATAGAATGGTGCAATTCAAAATTTCAATTATCATCAATGCACCAATTATTAAGTTGTTTCTTCATTCTAGAGTATTCCATGTTGCTTATAAATATGTTTTGCCTTATACTACATTTTCAGATTTGAATGAATTGAGATTTTATTTTTCTTGTGTGAGCTTTGCTTGCATCTTTGTATTCTTTTGAGAATACTAGACTTGTCAAGGTTGATCATCCTTGTAGTGTCTTGTGGCTAGGGTTGTAAGAGACATATACTCTTCTTCCCATCAATCATCAAGTTTCTATTCTATTGTGTTATCTTGTTTTCTAACCGATCCGCTCTCGTTAATCTATCACTTGGGGTTTCTCATTTGGAATTGGTAGTGAGCAATTTTATAAATGAGTGTATTATGATACATGGAAAGTCATTTGAAGATACCAATCTCCCTTCTTCTACGATTCCCACCACAAGACAAGCTAAAATTCGAGCTAAAAGCTGGTTCTTGGCTAATACAACAACAACAACAAAGCCTTATCCCAACTAGGTGGGGTCAACTACATGGGTCACACGACATAAGTTAAATGAACAAACTAACTAAATGGTGATCAACCACTTAGAAGCATTAAGGTTAGAGTAAAATAAACATACATATATACATTCACAAAAGGAGAGGAGTTTTAAAGAGTTACTCCAAACAAGGTTCAAAATGATCCTAGGAAAATAGATTTAGCTACTCATATTCAAATAACAACTATAATCCTAAAAGGAATACATAGTCATAAATGCTTACAAAGAAGGAGAGATGTAGAAGAATTACAAAGGAGGGAGCTTTAAATGTCTTTCAATGCTTTCACCAACTTCTGAACCCCCAATCTTCAATCCCCAAGCAAACCCAAAGCTAAGAGACCCAAGAAGAGAGTGTTTTTGTGCCTAAATATTGCCCCAAGTCGAGTCTTTCCATTGTGGTTCAAGTCCTGCCTTTTATGTATAAGATTTTTAAGTCAAAAACACACATTTTCATTTGTTCGCAAGTTCGCTATACGTTTGTTGGCCGTGAACCTCCAGCGAATAAATTGGCAGAAAGGGTGTATTTTGGGTAAATGCGCAGTTCGTTCGCTGAGGGCTAATGTCCGTGAATCCTTTTTCGTAGGTTGGCTGTGCGGTTGCTGAGGGCTAACATCTAGCAAACCCTTTTTCTTTTTTTCTCTTCTTCTTTTGTTCATTGCTTCCATTCTTTTGATGTTCCTATGCCTATCCATCTGTTCTTACTCACATTTACTAGAAAGGGATGGTGAGTTCCTCAACATATATATCAAACATTAAGCAATTTCAACTCAATCTCACACACATGTGAAATCCGTGGCTGTCACCCAAGAGGGGGGGGGTGATTTGGGTGGCAGAGTAAAAATTAAAGTTCTCTTTAGAAAACTGACTACTTGTGCTTGATGAGAGTGACGATGTATTTCCCCAAGCACAAGTAAGTATCTAGTGGTGTGGTGCTTGATGAATAGATTAAACAAAACAGAATAGGCACACACAAATTTATCCTGGTTCGGTCACTTCCAGACCTACATCCAGTCCCCAGGCTCCACCTGAGATTTTCAATCCACTAATATTCTTGTTTGAACCAGGCACAAGAAAGCCTTTACACTTTAGGTTTTACGAGCACGGGTTCACCTAACAACCCACAGGTTTTGCAACGGGCTCACCTGCAAACCTTACAACCACAGGTTTCACGACGGGATCACCTGCAAACTTTCAACCACAAGTTTTGCGGGCTAACTTGCAACCTATGGAGATTTAGAAAAACCTCTAAATGCTCCCCCTCACTTTTGTAAGATAATAATTCTGTTCTTCAAGCACAAGCTTTAGAACAACCTCTATCACTTAGAGGATTTGATAATATGTTCACTCTATGAACTGATTGTGATAAACACTTAAGTACAAATAATTCTCTCTAAGAATAGATGATGTTACTCACTTAAGTACAAATGAATTACTCTCTAAGAATGTTACAAATCTAAGATCAGAGAGTAGAAGATGAGAAGAATGTAGATTACAATATCTCAGACAATGGACTCAGTTCTTTTTCAACCTCTCTCCTGAATGTAGATGTTCCTTTTATACTCGGCCTCACAACATTCAGGCTTGGGCGGCAGATAGAATATGTCCGTTTGAATATAGCCGTTAATCCCAGGTTACCGTTGAGAGGTACATCTTCATTAATGCTTAGCAGGGTTGACTTGCTTTATCTCTGAAAAGCAACTCTGACAACTCTGCTCTGACAAAAACATTCTGACCTCTGAGTATGTGACGTTGACTCTTGTACTCTTGCTGACGGATGATCATCGTTCATCCGGAAGCGGCAATCTTTCTCAGCAAGTGTTAGTCTCTGAAACCCAGTGCCAAGAGTATTTTGCATTCGGAAGCTCATTTGCATCCGGAAGCAAAACTAAGTTCTGCACATACTTGTTAGTCCAACAAAGTAGTATATATAATCAAGTATAGTAAGAGTTATACATGCTGTGGGAAGCTTGTTTGCTATGGGAAGCATTCTTACTTAGACTATGTTCTGACTTAGTGTATTGTCTACTGACGCTAGGGGATGTCTAATCCAATAGTCAGCGTAAGTCTCGTTATTTTAGTCTAACTCTTCCTAAGTGACTTAGTGTGTCATTTACTCATGCTATGGGATGTGTAGTATAACAACACATAATCACATGCAGTGGGAGTTCATCTAGTCTAAGGGTGCTCTTTTAGATCCGGAAGCAATTCCTCATCCGGAAGCACTTCCACTGGACGTTGGGTTATGTTCACATTTTACTTACTGACGCTCAGTGTTATCCATACCAACAGCCAGCGCTAGTCACTAAGCAATCGGAAGCTAATCCACTGGACGTTGAGTTATGTTCACTGGCGCTCAGTGTTACCTAACCCAACAGGCAGCGCTAGTCATTAACCATCCGGAAGCAAATCCACATCCGGTTGCATCCTAACTTAGTTTCAAGGATTTTACACAACTAATGTCCCTAGACTGAGTTATAACTTAGTGAAGCACTTGCTGCCGCTGGGGGATGAGTGGTTCATCCGCGAGCGCTAGTCCTAGTCCATCCGGAAGTAAATCCACATCCGGTTGCATCTTAACTTATGGTTCTATTTTAACCTGATTTTGTCTAAGTGTTTACCTTGTTCTTTCATATTTTAGTCTTCATCAAAACTTAAGATTCTAACAACATGTATTTCATATCATTCTCTTTACACTATAAATATTACTATATCTCTATCTATTTATTTACCAAAAACATTATGGAGCTTATCACTTACCCAAACTTGAGTCCTTGCTTGTCCTCAAGCAATTTAGAAATCTTTATGATTTGACCATATGTTTTCCCTAGTTTGATTTAATTACTTATTCTCATATGTCGCTCTCTTAATTGAGTCTTAGAAAGTATGAGCTATATGTAAAGATGTATGCATCTCAATTTTAAAACAGACTTTCCAAGATCTTTGAACTCGTGTGTGTGTGTTGGAGTTGAGAGATATTATCCAGATTTTAATCCAGCCACTTGTAATAATTCAATGCATGTATAAAATCTCATTTTCAAATTTATCCACTCTTTTCTTTACCCTTCTCCATTTTCAACTTGTGGCACATAAATTCAAAATCAAGAGGGCCTTCAAAGCTTGTAATGGGGTTAGGGGTTCAAGTGATTAGCTAATTGAAATAATGGGATAAAGGAATTCAAATATCTTGAGATAAATGAATACATTTCATTAGATTCACTCACACACAGAATTTTCTTCCAAGAAGCTTAAAATTCCCCCAAACTTATCTCAAACATATCTCAAAATTATCTCAAATTGATTCTTTGTACTCCAAGTCTTATTGCAACATCTTTTTTCCATACTTATTTTCCTTTTTATTTTACTTTTGTTTTCTTTTTTCGTTTTTTCCCATTCTTTCATCATTTTCTTCATGACTTAGGAGTACAAACTTTTCTTTCACAATCAATATTTCCCTTCTCACAATGTTCTTGCATTTACACATCTTTAACAACCTTACAAATCCTCACTACTAATGAAATATCAATTATCTCAAGATTCAGGTAGTTCATTGTTTTTCGGGTTGCAAGGGTTAAGTCCAATATAGGTTTTGAAAAGAAAATTTGCATGGTGTTTCAATATAAGGCTAAAAAAGGGTGCAAATGGAATAGAAATTATCAAGAATGGCTTGAAGGGCTCAATAGCATTTAAGAACCGTCTCAATCATTTTTTAAAATTATGTGTCATAAGTTAAAAACTAAGAATTTTTCCAAAAAGAATTTTGAAATTATCAAATAAGAGAGAATACAAGCATTGGATTATTAAAAGTTTCTTTCATAAAATCCATCAAATAACTCTAACTCCATTTGTGGTTAGTTTGTTCAATAGAAGCAGGGAAATGTTTTCTTTAACATTGACATATAGATCCACCTTTCACAGTGTTAGAATCTTAAGTTTTGATGAAGACTAGAATATGAAAGAACTGATTGATCACTTAGGAAGAACTAGATTAAAATTGAATCCTAAGTTAAAGCACAACCGGATCTAAAATCACTTCCAGAAGACTTAGAGTAAAATAACGTAACTGACGCTGACTGTTATACTACACATCCCATAGCGTGAGTAAATGACACACTAAGTCACTTAGGGAGAATTAGATTAAAATCAAATCCTAAGTTAGAATACAACCGGATGCAAAATCACTACCGGATGTCTTAGTTAAAATAACTAACGCTCACGGATGAAGTATACATCCCACAGCGGAAGTCATTAACATGTTAAGTTAGAACCAAGTCTAAGTTAGAATGCTTCCCATAGCAAAAACGCTTCCGATAGCATGTATGGTTCTTACTGCACTTGATTATATATATTACTCTGTTGGACTAACATTTGTGTGCAGAACCTAGTTTTACTTCCGGATGCACATGATTATCCGTCAGCAAGAGTACAAGAGACAACATACACATGCTCAGAAGTCAGAATGCTTTTGTCAGAGCAGAGTTGTCAGAGTTGCTTTTCAGAGATAAAGCAAGTCAACCCCGCTGAGCATTTATGGAGCATTAATGGAACCAATGGTAATTAGGGGTTAACAGACATATTCAAACGGCACTGTTACCTACTGTGTTACCTAGATTTCGTATAATCTAAATAACTTTAATAAAATAAATATATCATGTATCTAATAATGATTTATTAACATAAAATGTAAAGCAAACAGGGATTATTGATTTCCAGATATGAACCTGAGTAGTAATATTAAGCTCTTAAGCTGGATTCAGTAATATGAACAGTAATAAGAAGTAAATATAGTAAACGTGGATTATGAATTGGAAACAGTAGGAATAAATCAGAGATAAGACGAAATATGATAATTAATAAGAAATAATAGAGATATTATGAGATAAGAACTGGAATAGTAAAGCATAAAGCATAAACAAATATTAATGGATAGAACCTGGCGAGCTTTATTGAATTGGATAATCAGAATACAAGATGAACAGCTGGTTACAAGAGATCTCTCAATACAAGAAAGTAAAAAGTGATTGTGTTCTTGCTCTCACATATTCCGTACCCTAAACCCTAATTGGACCTCTCTTATATAGGCTAAGGGGTCCCATTTATTTCTCCCTGACGTTATGCCAGGTGTCCACCTCAAAGAGCCGTTTAGCTGCCAGGCCTTCAGCATGCCCAAGTCTTCAGCCCGAGATCTCCGCCTATGATCTCGGGCAGTTGCACTGACTGGGCGCACTTCTAACAGTCCAGGCTTCCACCTTGCCAATTAGCCGTTTATGTGCCTCTTCATCTTCTCCCAATTCATTAGCAGGGCCGGGTCGTCAGCTCGAGACCTTCGCCTGGAATTTCAGACAGTTATGTTGACTTAACTCAGCTTCACCAGATCAGGTTTCCACCTCCCGAATTTTGTGCTCCATTAACACCCATTTCGAAATTCAAGCTTCTGTACGTTACTGTTAGTCGTCACGGCGTCCTTCCGTCATCTCATATCGGGTCAAGCCCATATTAATCTTTAGCGAGCCCAGGGGAATACACCTACCAAGCATGAGGAGCATTAGAAGATGCTATATAAGGAGTTATTTCAACATTTATGAAGAACAGAGAGAATTGCACCGAACATAATCTGCAAAATCATTCAAGCATTCAAAGCTCATACTACCCAGAAAGCAAAAGTCAAGAGAATGCACTTATTGTATTGAGAGTTATTCTTTAGCTATCTTGTACTCTTTGTATTTAAGCCTCTTCATTTATTGAGAGCATTTATTGTACTTAAGTGAGTAACATTATCTGTTCATTGAGTGAACTAAGTAGAAAATCCTTTGTTTAAAGGTTGAACCCTTACAAGTAGTAAGGGGGAGCGAGTTAGGTTGTAAGGTTGCAAGTGAGCCCGGAAAACTTGTGGTTGTAAAGGTTGCAGGTGAACCCGTTGTAAAACCTGTGGATTAGTGGAACTCAATCAAGGGATTGAGAACTGGACGTAGGTCAAGAGTTAGGACCGAACCAGTATAAAATTGTTGTGCATTTTAATTTTATAAGTTTTTAGTTTGTAGCACAATTCACCCCTCCTCTTGTGCATCCTCACTTTCATTTGGTATCAGAGCAGGTCTTCCTGACTTGATTCCAACGAATCTGGAAAGAAAAGATCTAGTGATGGATGCTGATCAGAATGCACTTCCTGATGTCTCGATGCCTCCAAACAAGCCTCCTGGTTTCGATGGGTACAACTATCCATTCTGAAAATTCAGAATGGAGAACTATATTAAGGCTAATGGTCTTCGCATCTGGGATGTTATAGAACATGTTGACAATATTCCATTGGATGATGAAGGTTTTGCGAAGCCTCGGTCCAGGTTTACTAATGATGACTACTACAAGATCGAGCTGAATCACAGAGCCATCCACTATATTCAGTGTGCGCTGAGTCAGAAGGAGTACTTCAGGATAAGCCACCACAAAACTGCAAAGGAGATGTGGGAGGCTCTTGAGACAGCTCATTCGGGGACCTCAGGAGTCAAGGATAGAAGGGTGAAAATGCTGGTGGAAGAATTCCACAGTTCACGATGCTTCCTAATGAGTCGATCAGAGATCTGGAGCTCAGATTCACTCACCTTATAAACAACCTTGCTTCATTGGGCAAAACCATCCCTGAGAGGGAGCAGGTAAATAAAATCCTGAAAGTGTTAAAAGGTGAATGACTTACAAAAGTTACTATTTTGCAGGAAGTACAAGGAGAATCAACAAGATCTGTCACCGCTCTATTTAGTTCACTGGCTGAATATGAACCAACTCTGTTGGCACAAAGAGCTCCCCAAGCAGCTACAAAAGCCAAGAATCTTGCTTTAGTTGCTCCCAGCAAGGAAAAGGATGATGATGATGAGGAGGATATTGATGATGAAGAAATGACCATGATGGTTAAAAGGTTCAGAAAGTTCTTTAAGAAGAAAGGAGGATTCTAGAGAGGAGAATCAAGTTACAAAAAGGAAAGTGCCCCTGTCTGCTTCGAGTGTAAGAAGCCGGGTCATTTCAAAGCTGAGTGCCCAAGCCTCCAAAGATTCAAAGGAAAGGACAAAAGGAAAGCCTTCGTGTCCTCTATCTGGGTTAACAGCTCAGATGAGGAAGCAAGCGATGAAGAAGAGGTTGCAAACCTCTGTCTTGTTGCTAGGGAAGATGGTAGTGAAGAAACTCTCTCAGACTTTGAATCTGTCCATGGCGACGAGGTAAGTCTCACTGAACTTCAGGAAGCTTACAATGATATTCATAGAGAGTTTTATCGACTGACAAAGGCATTTAAGTTTTTAAAGAGGAAAAACCAATCACTTGAGCTGACTGTAAGCTCACTGAGTGATGAGCTTGCGGAAGTCAAGAGGCTTTCGGTAGCGGATACTATGGGAAATCCCCAAGTGGAACCCAATGCCTCAGTCTCAGAGAGCTGCACCAACTGCAGCAAGATCTCTAGTGAAAGAGATAGGCTATACAATGCCTTGCAAAAGTTCACCAATGGTTCTGAAATGCTTAATGTTATCTTCAAAAGGCCTATAGAGATAAGACAGGATTAGGCTATAAGCACAAAGAGAAAAGGTGGGTGGAACCCAAAGTGAAACCCTATTTAAAATTCTTTCACAAAGCCTCTAGTCATACGTCCTCACCTTTCAGTTTCTGTAACTATTGCAACAGGAAGGGACACTCCACGTCCACCTGTAATGCTAAAAAGCATGGAACCAATAGCACTCACAAGTGGGTTCCAAAAGAAACTAGACTGCCTAAGGACTTTCCAAGGCAAGAAGCTAAGGGAGTACGTAGACCTAAGACTTGGAAACCTATTCCAAAGGAAATCCTTCCGCCTAGAGCCCACTCAAGGCCAGAGGCACTAGTCATTCACAAACCTAAGGCTAACACTAGACCAAGGGTTCCGGACGCTAATGATAAAGGACCCAATAAAAGTTGGGTACCTAAGGTTGTCTGATCCATGCAGGTCTGTCTCAAGGCATCCAAGAACCGGAAGTGGTACACTGATAGCGGATGCTCGAGACACATGACAGGAGATAGGGACAAGTTCAAATCACTGGTGATCAAAGATGGAGCCAAAGTGAACTTCGGAGGAAATCAAAGTGGAAAGATCACTGGTGTTGGTGAAGTTGGTCCTATCCAGGACGTTTACCTGGTGGATGGTCTCTGCTATAACCTGCTGAGCGTGAGTCAAAGCACGGACAAAGGAAATTGGGTAATCTTTGACTCACATGAATGTCTTATAGTTGATAAGAATGATCTGGACATAGATAAAACCAATCTTAAATGCAAGCTTAAGGCCAATAGGAATGAAAATTTATATACCCTAGATTTATGCCAGCAATTAACTGAAAAATGCTTAATCACTAGTGATGAAAATAGTTGGTTATGGCATAAACGGCTAGCACATGTAAATTTTACACAATTGGATATGCTTATAAAAAAGGAGCTAGCCATAGGGATTCCATCTTTTAGAGTAAAACATGATTTTATCTGTGAATCCTGCCAACGAGGTAAGCAAACAAAGTCCTCGTTCAAAACCAAGAAGAAAGTCTCCACTAGCAGGCCCCTAGAACTAATCCACATGGACTTAGTTGGGCCAGCGAGAGTGAAGAGCTTGGGTGGAAACCTGTATGCTCTAATTGTGGTGGATGACTATTCAAGGTTTACCTAGACTATGTTTCTTCCTTCTAAGCATGATGCTTTTGATGCCTTTGTTGTCCTTGCTAAGAAAGTGCAGAATGAGAGAAATCACAAGATAGCTGCTATAAGGACAGATCATGGTGGAGAATTCGAGAACCACAACTTCTCAGAGTTGTGTGAAGAAAACGGGATTGATCACAACTTCTCAGCTCCTAGGACTCCACAACAAAATGGCGTGGTTGAGCGAAAGAATAGGGTGCTGACTGAGATGGCCAGGAGCATGCTCAATGAGAAGGAGGTGTCTCAAGTGTTCTGGGCTGACGCTATGAGCACTGCCTGCTACATCTCCAACAGGGCCTATGTTCGCAAGGGCTTGGACAAAACTCCATATGAATTGTACAAGGGAAGAAAGCCCAACATCAGCCACCTAAGAATCTTCGGATCAAAGTGCTATATCCACAATAATGGAAAGGTAAATTTGGGTAAGTTTGATCCTAAGGCAGATATAGGAATTTTTATAGGATACTCCCTTAGAAGCAAAACTTATAGAGTATACAACATGTTAACTACAACAGTTGAAGAATCCATGCATGTTGTATTTGATGAAAACCCCTCATGGGAAGGATCCACAGAGGATGATGGAATCCTAAATTTTTCAAAACCACCATCACCCTCATCACCCAAAGAAACATCAACAAGAGATCATAAGGTGGAAGATGATCCCATTGATGAACCTAGAATGCAGACAGTACCTGATGAGGTACAGTTGCCAATCGCTAGGAGACATCATAGGGATCACCCACTAGACCAAGTACTTGGTGATGTTTCTTCTGGTGTTAGAACTAGAAGGTAGGTTCAAAATGAAGTTGAGTTCGGAGCCTTCCTGTCTCAAATTGAACCAACTTCAGTTGAACAGGCTCTAGAGGACTGTGACTGGATCATTGCCATGCAGGAAGAACTCAACCAATTTGAAAGAAGTCAAGTCTGGGAACTAGTGCCTAGACCATCTCACCAATCCATAGTTGGGACCAAATGAGTCTTTAAGAACAAACTGGATGAGACCGGGCCAATCACTAGAAACAAAGCCAGATTAGTTGCAAAAGGATATAACCAAGAAGAGGGCATTAACTATGAAGAAACCTTTGCCCCAGTTTTAAGGCTTGAGGCCATAAGGATTCTTCTAGCATTTGCATCCATGAAAGGTTTTAAATTATATCAAATGGATGTAAAGAGTGCCTTTCTTAATGGCTATATTAAGGAAGAGGTGTAAGTTGAACAACCTCCTGACTTTGAAGACCCTAAATATCCCAAACATGTTTTTAAACTAAAGAAAGCCCTATATGGCCTGAAACAAGCTCCACGAGCTTGGTATGAGAGACTTAGCAACTTTTTGCTAGAAAAAGGTTTCTCTAGAGGCAAACTGGATAATACATTGTTTATATTGCATAAGGGTAAATATATGTTAGTTATTTAGATATATGTTGATGATATCATTTTTGGAGCAACTAACGAGAAACTCTGTGAGGAGTTCTCAAAGACAATACAGGGAGAATTTGATATGTCAATGATGGGAGAGCTAACTTTCTTCCTAGGCCTGCAGATCAAACAAAAGAAAGACGACATCTTCATCTCCCAAACCAAGTACTGCAGAGAGCTTCTCAAGAAGTTTGGGATGAATGAATGCAAGGAGTATGACACTCCTATGAGCACCACTGCCGCTCTCGATGCAGATGTTAAAGGAAGTTCAGTCAGCCAGCCAATGTATAGGGGCATGATAGGTTCCCTATTATATTTAACGGCTATCAGACCTGATATTCAATTTAGTGTTGGCATGTGTGCTAGATTTCAAGCCAACCCCAAGGAATCTCACCTAACTTGTGTTAAACGTATTTTGAGATACCTTGAGGGAACTCAAGGACTTGGTCTCTGGTATCCCAGAGGTAACCAAGAGTTCTTGTGGGCTTACTCTGACGCTGACCATGCAGGTTACAAAACAGATAGAAAGAGCACCAGTGGGCAATGTGCCTTCCTAGGAGGCTGTCTGGTGTCTTGGGCGAGCAAGAAGCAAACCTGTGTGTCACTGTCATCCACAGAGGCCGAGTATATTGCTGCTGCAAGCTGTTGTGCTCAGGTGTTATGGTTGAAGAATCAACTTCGAGATCTTGGCTTAGAGTTTCCTGAGGCTCCCATACTATGTGACAACACAAGCACAATCAGCCTAGCCAAGAATCCAGTTCAGCACACAAGAACAAAGCACATTCACGTCAGACATCACTTCATCAGAGACCATGTTCAGAAGAAGGATGTCAAGGTGCAGTTTGTTCCCACTCAACATCAGCTTGCAGATATCTTCACCAAACCTCTGGGGGTAGACCAATTTACATTCATAAGAGGAAATTTGGGAATTGTAAACCCAAATGAAGTTTAATCTTCAGAATAAACCTGTGCTTAAATGTTAAAACCTGTAAACTAAGCTAACTTGGGCATCGGAGTGCCAATCTTTAGTTTTGCAGGTCCCCCAGTGCTTAAATGTTAAATCTTAAGTGGGTCACTTCCGGAAGCGAATCTACTTCTGGAGGCACCTCCTTCTACTCAGCATGGATGCTGACGCTTGCGTTTGCCGCTCAGCAACCGGAAGCGCTAGTGTTGGGAAGGACACGTCACCTCAGAAACGTTACACCTTCTCCGACAACAGCTGTACCTTCTCTGACAATCAGAAACGACACGTGTCATCAGGTGCGCCATTTCAATTTTAAATTTTTTCGTTTTCCCATAAAAGGTGCGTGTTTTCAATAATCTGCCATTATGACACATCACATCAAACATCACATTGCATAAATAGGGTAAATCATTCATCACTCCTCACACAAACACAAACCAAACTCTCTGAATTCTCTCTCGTCTGTCCTTCATCTTCATCTGCAATTATCTCCTCTGCAACTCCTCTACTTCCATTCAAAACCTCACAAAAATGGCCGGTTCAAGCGAGTCTAACCCACATTTCCAGAAAGGCTCCTCCTCTAAGAAATCTGGAAAATCTGGAAAAAGGAAAGATAAGCAAGTGCGTTTTGCGGAAGAACAGTCATCCAAACGCCAGAGGGTTCCAGAAGATGACTACTCTGAGTATAGATCTGGGCCTCTAGAAGCCGTTTCCCAGGGATTTGAAAACAGAACCCCCTATCTCAACAATGGAATCTACGTGGATATGGAGAAATTGGCAAATCTGGGTTATGATCTATCTGACTACCTGGAGAAATACAAGAACTGGGTGGGTCTGCAGCAAGAGTATAATGTGCAAGTGCTGCGGGTGTTCTATGAGTCCCTTACTGCAACAGTCAAAGTATAGGACATTACCAAGAAGAACAGTGAAATCACTAAGGTTGACTTCAGGGCAACAGTAAGGGGAAGAAAAATAAAGTTCAACTAGAGGCACATCAACCGCTTCCTGGGGCTCACGGATGAGGAGTTGAACAAATGGAGCTACCCTGAGCGCCTGGATCAAGCGGATCTGGAGTTGGCCTATGGGACTAGTGGAAAGAGAGTCTCTGGCATGTCTTACACCAAGAGGGTGCTCCAGTACATATATTCACGAATTATGGCAGACAAGGGGGGAACTTCAGCGAATTCACCCAACTGGACAACCCTTGGCTGGCCAGGTTTCTCAACAAGCAGCCTATCAACCCCGGCCAACTGATATCTCTTGAGCTTCTCAGCTGGGTGGACAGTAAAACCAAGGAGAATGCCTCTCTTCCCTACCCTCAGCTCATCGCCTTCCTCCTGGAGTGCTTCATCATAAAATCAACTGAGGAAGCCGACAACAAGAAGTGCCTGCCTATGGGGTCAAAGAACTTAGGCAAAATGGGAGTCACCTACATCAAGCCTGTGAAGGTTACTCAGTCTGGCTCTCAGGCTGGGAGTGCCTCTCACACCTCTCAACCCTCTGCGTCTGGAGCAGGGGATCAGGAAGCAGACTCCCAGGCTGGCCCCAGCAGCACTCGTGCTCCAAGAGTCTCTGCTGCTCAGAAGGCATTTATGTTAGAATCTTAAGTTTTGATGAAGACTAAAATATGAAAGAATAAGCCAAGTACTTAGAAAGCAATAGGTTAACATAGAATCCCAAGTAAGAGTGCAACCGGATGTGGATTTACTTCCGGATAGACTAGGACTAGCGCTCGCGGATGAATGACTCATCCCCCAGCGAGAGCAAGTAATTCACTAGGGAAATAACTTAGTCCATAAGCACTAGATATACAAAAACCTTAAGACTAAGCTAAGATTCAACCGGATGTGAATTTGCTTCCTGTTAGATTTAGACTGGCGCTGACTGTTGGACTAAATGACACTAAGCGTCAGCGAACATAAGCCACGTCCAGTAGAATTGCTTCCGATAGCTTAGTGACTAGCGCTGACTGTTGGATTGAAGGACACTGAGCGAGAGTGAGTAAAAGTCATTATAACCCTTCATCCAGTGGTAGTGCTTCCGGATGTAGAAGTGCTTCCGGATCCAAGGAAGTCATCTTAGACTAAGTAAACACCCACTGCATGTGACTATGTGCTTATATTGTTAAACTAACATTCAAAGTGCAGCACACTAAGTAGAATTGCTTCCGGATGTGAACCTGCTTCTGCAAGCAATCAGAATGTCAGAATGTTCAGAAGTGCAGTGTCAGAATGCTTTTGTCAGAGTAGAGTTGTCAGGACTACTTTTCAGAGATAAAGCAAGTTAACCCTGCTATGCATTGATGAAGCATTAATTGGGCAAACGGTAACATGGGAAAAACGGCCATATTCAAACGGCTAACCCACCTACCAAGAGTCAGAATGTTTGAATATAAAGGAGCTCAACTTCATTTATGAAGCTAATGAATTATCTTTGACATTCTTGAGAGAAGTTAGAGCGAGAAACTAAGAGAATCTTCAAGTATTCAAAGCTGCCCAGAAAAGAGAAAGAGCATTTAACTCATTGAGTGACCTTTTCATCTACATATCTTGTACTCTTTGTAGTTAAGTCTCTTCGTGTTATAAGAGCATTGATTGTACTTAAGTGTGTAACACTATCTGTTCTTAAAGAGAACTTAGTTAGAAAAATCCTTTATTTGTAAAGGTTGAACCCTTGCTAGGTGTAAGGGGGAGCTAGTTAGAAAGGTTGCAAGTGAGCCTGAGTAAAACTTGTGGTTGTAAGGTTGCAAGTGATCCCGTTCAAAACTTGCGGTTGTAAAAGGTTCCAGGTGAACCCGTTCTAAAACCTGGAGATATAGTGGAACTCGGCCTGGGTGGTTGAGAACTGGACGTAGGTCAGGAAGACCGAACCAGTATAACTCTTGTGTTGTTTTATTTGAGCATTTATTTTTGAAGCACAATTCACCCCCCCTCTTATGCATCCATTACTTTCATTTGGTATCAGAGCAGGTCTTTCTCACTCGATTCCAACGAATCCAGAAAGCAAAGATCTAGTAATGGATACAGATTACTCCCTGCCAGATGTCTCTATTCAACCCAACAAGCCTCCAGACTTTGATGGGTATAACTATCCATTCTGGAAGTTTCGAATGGAGACCTACATCAAGTCCAGCGACATCAGACTCTGGGACGTAATCGAACGTGGGGATCACACACCACTGGATGAGGATGGTTTCGCCAAGCAGCGATCTAGGTACACAAATGAGGACTATGCTCTAGTCCAACTAAACTACCGGGCCATGCACTACATCCAGTGTGCTCTCAGCCCTAAAGAGTTTCACAGGATCAGCCACCACAAAAATGCTAAAGATATGTGGGAGGCTCTTGAGGCTGCTCACTCTGGAACCAGGGGAGTGGAAGCAAGACGAGTTGAGATGCTGGTGGAAGAATTTCACAAGTTCGCCATGCTTAGTCCTACTGAGCCTATCAGAGAGCTAGAGCTCAAGTTCACTCACCTCATCAACAATTTGGCCTCGCTGGGTAAGGACATTCCTGAAAGAGAGCAAGTTAGCAAGATCCTAAAGATCTTGAAAGGTGACTGGATCACCAAAGTAACCATCTTGCAGGAAGTCCAAGGAGAATCAACGAGCTCCATCACTGCACTATTTGGCTCTCTGGCTGAATATGAACCTACCCTGCTGGCTCAGAGAGCTCCTCAAGCCTCATCCAAGGCCAAAAATCTTGCCCTTGTTGCTCCCAGCAAGGAGGTTGATGATGATGATGAGGATGATGAGGAGGAAATGGACGATGAGGAGATGACTATGATGGTGAGAAAGTTCAGAAAGTTCTTCAGAAAGAAAGGAGGCTTTCAAAAAGGTGACTCCAGCCAGAGGAAGGGATACAAGAAGGAAAAGGCCCCTGTGTGCTTTGAATGTAAGAAGTCTGGCCACTTCAAGGCTGAGTGTCCCAGCCTGCAGAAGTCAAAAGGCAAAGACAAAAGGAAGGCCTTTGTTTCCTCCATCTGGGTGAATAGCTCAGATGACGAAGCAAGTGATGAGGAAGAAGTTGCCAACCTCTGCCTGGTAGCCAGAGAAGATGATGAGGAAGCATCTTCAGAACTTGACCTCACCCACGAAGACAATGAGGTAACTTTCTCTGAACTGCAATAGGCTTACAATGAGGTTCATGAAGAATTCTCTCGATTGTATAAAGCCTATAAAGTGTTAAAAACCAAAAAGGAATCACTTGAGTCCAAGGTGGACTCACTGAGTGAAGAGCTAGCGGAAGCTAGAAAGCTTCCGGTAGTGGATGGCCAGAGTTCTTCCCAAAGAGAACTCAATGCCCCAACACTTGAGAGCTACACTAATTGCAGCAAAATCTCAGCTGAGAAAGACAAGCTGCAAAATGCCCTGCAGAAGTTTACAAATGGATCAGAAATGTTAAATATAATTTTAATGAACCAAAGGGCATATAGGGATAGAACTGGCTTAGGATATACTCCTCGAGGGAAAAAGTGGGTGGAACCAAAAGTAAAGCCCTACTTAAAATTCTTCCACAAAGCCACTAGTCACAGCTCCTCACCTTTCAGCTTCTGTAACTATTGCAACAGGAAAGGACACTCCACGTCCACCTGTAATGCCAAGAAGCATGGAGCAAGTAGCTCTTACAAATGGATCCCTAAAGGAACCCAGGCTACAAAGGATCCCCCCCTGTAAAGGAAACCAAGGGAGGACAAGGATCCCGAGTCTGGAAACAATCCACAGGGAAAACCCAAGAGCCTAGATCCAGCACTAGGCCAAAGGCACTGAATGATCCTAAGCCCAAGGTCAACACTAGACCAAAGGCACAGAAAACTAATGACAGAGGACCCAAGAAAGGTTGGGTACCTAAGTCTACTTGATTCTTTCAGGTGTGTCTCAAAGCATCCAGGAACAGAAAATGGTATATCGATAGCGGATGCTCGAGACATATGACTGGAGACAGAGACAAGTTCAAATCTCTGGTGATCAAAGACGGAGCCACAGTAACCTTTGGAGGAAATCAAAGTGGAAAGATCACTGGAGTTGGAGAAGTTGGACCAGTAAAAGACGTCTATCTGGTGGACGGTCTCTGTCACAACCTGCTAAGCGTGAGCCAGAGCACAGACAAAGGAAATTGGGTAATCTTTGATTCACATGAGTGCATAATAGTTGATAAGCAGGATCTGAATTTAGATAAGGCCAACTTAAAATGCAAACTTAAGGCAAATAGAAATGGAAACCTATATACTCTAGACTTGTGTCAACAACTGGAAGAAAAATGTCTAATATCTAGTGATGAGAACAGTTGGCTTTGGCATAAGAGGTTAGCTCATGTTAATTTTACTCAACTTGATATGCTAATTAAAAAGGAGCTAGCTATAGGTATTTCATCCTTTAAAGTAAAGCATGATTTTATTTGTGAATCCTGCCAACGAGGGAAGCAAACAAAGTCCTCGTTTAAAACCAAGAAGAAAGTCTCCACCAGCAGGCCCTTGGAACTGATCCACATGGATTTGGTTGGGCCAGCAAGAGTGAAGAGCTTGGGTGGAAACCTGTATGCTCTAGTAGTGGTGGATGACTATTCGAGGTTCACTTGGACTATGTTTCTTGCCTCTAAGCAAGATGCTTTTGATGCCTTTGTTGTCCTGGCTAAGAAAGTGCAGAATGAGAGAGAGCTCAAAATCACAGCCATAAGGACAGACCATGGAGGAGAATTTGAGAACCATAGCTTCTCTGAGCTATGTGAGCAAAATGGCATTGAACACAACTTCTCAGCTCCTAGAACTCCTCAGCAAAACGGAGTGGTCGAGAGAAAGAACAGGGTTCTGACTGAGATGGCTAGAAGCATGCTCAACTAGAAAGAGGTTTCTCAAGTGTTCTGGGCGGACGCTATGAGCACTGCTTGCTATATCTCTAACAGAGCTTATGTTCGCAAAGGACTGGATAAGACTCCCTACGAGCTGTAAAAAGGGAGGAAGCCCAACATCAGCCACCTCAGAATCTTTGGATCAAAATGCTATGTGCATAACAATGGAAAGGTAAATCTGGGTAAGTTTGATCCAAAAGCTGATGTAGGTATATTCATAGGATATTCCCTTAGGAGTAAAGCATATAGAATATACAACATGAGAACTAGAATTGTAGAAGAATCAATGCATGTTGTATTCGATGAAACTCCTACATGGGGACAATCCACAGAAGATGATGAAATACTTAAGCTTCCAAAACCACCATCATCTTCTTCACCACAAAAAGAAACACCAGCAAGCAATCTCAAAGAAGAAGATGAACCCAGTGATGAACCTAGAGTGCAGACCGTGCCTGATGAGGCACAGTTGCCAACAGCTAGGAGACATCACAGGAATCATCCTCTTGATCAAGTGGTTGGTGATGTTTCTTCTGGTGTCAGAACCAGAAGGCAAGTTCAAAATGAAGTTGAGTTTGGAGCATTTCTATCTCAAATCGAACCAACTTCAGTTGAACAAGCTCTTGAGGACTGCGACTGGATTATTGCCATGCAGGAAGAGCTAAATCAATTTGAGAGAAGCCAAGTCTGGGAACTTGTCCCAAGGCCGTCTCATCAATCCATAGTGGGGACCAAGTGGGTCTTCAAAAACAAACTGGATGAGACAGGTCAAATTACAAGAAACAAAGCCAGATTAGTAGCCAAAGGATATAACCAAGAAGAAGTCATTGACTATGAAGAAACTTTTGCTCCAGTCGCTAGACTTGAAGCAATAAGGATTCTTCTAGCCTTTGCATCTATGAAAGGCTTTAGATTATATCAAATGGATGTAAAGAGTGCTTTTCTTAATGGTTATATTAAAGAAGAGGTATATGTAGAACAACCTCCTGGCTTTGAGGATCACAAGCATCCCAAACATGTGTATAGACTAAAGAAAGCTTTATATGGCCTGAAACAAGCTCCTAGAGCTTGGTATGAGAGACTCAGCAGCTTCCTGCTGGGCAAAGGTTTCTCAAGGGGCAAATTAGATAATACACTGTTTATCCTTCACAAAGATAGAGATATGTTAATTGTCCAAATTTATGTTGATGATATTATTTTTGGGGCAACTAATGAAAAACTTTGTGAAGATTTCTCTAAGACTATGCAGGGTGAGTTTGAAATGTCAATGATGGGAGAACTAACGTTCTTCCTAGGCCTGCAAATTAAGCAAAAGAAGAATGGAATCTTCATCTCCCAAGCTAAGTACTGCAGAGAGCTACTCAAAAAGTTTGGGATAGATGAATGTAAGGAGTATGACACTCCCATGAGCACCTCTGCCGCACTCGATGCTGACGCAAAGGGTAAATCTGTCAGCCTGCCCATGTACAGGGGAATGATAGTTTCCCTCCTATACTTAACGGCAAGCAGGCCTGACATTCAATTTAGTGTAGGCATGTGTGCTAGGTTTCAAGCCAACCCCAAGGAGTCACACTTAACATGTGTTAAACGTATTCTTAGATACCTTGAGGGAACACAAGAGCTTGGTCTTTGGTATCCCAGAGGTAACCAAGAGTTCTTGTGGGCTTATTCTGACTCTGACCATGCAGGTTATAAAACAGATAGGAAGAGCACCAGTGGACAATGCGCCTTTCTTAGTGGTTGTCTGGTGTCTTGGGCTAGCAAGAAGCAAACCTGCGTGTCATTGTCATCCACTGAGGCAGAATACATTGCTGCTGCAAGCTGTTGTGCTCAAGTGCTGTGGCTGAAGAACCAACTGAGAGATCTGGGCTTGGAGTTCCCTGAGGCACCCATCCTCTGTGACAACACAAGTACAATCTGCCTCGCCAAGAATCCGGTTCAGCACACAAGGACAAAGCACATTGATGTCAGACATCACTTCATCAGAGACCATGTTCAAAAGAAGGATGTCAAAGTGCAATTTGTTCCCACTCAACAACAGCTTGCTGATATTTTCACCAAGCCTCTGGGGGTTGACCAATTTACTTTCATAAGAGGTGATTTGGGAATGGTAAACCCAAATGAGGTGTAACTTCTATTTATTATACTTGATTGTTTAAAACCTACAACAATACTAACTTAGGCATCGGAGTGCCAATATGTGTTTTTGCAGGTTCTCAATGTTAAATCTTAAGCAACTGCAACCGGAAGCAAAACCACTTCCGGATGATCACTCGCTGACACTGGATGATCAAACCAAGAGAGCGCCAGTGCCAGACCAAGGGACACGTCACTTCAGAAAACGTTTCATCTCCCTCTATAAGAAGTTGTGCCTTCTCTGACAAGATAAAGCGACACATGTCATAAGGTGCGACGTTTCAATTAAAATGTTTACGTTACCCAATGTGCAAACGTTTGTTTATCTGAAAAGACATGCCCATTTTACCCTTGGTAACTTTGCCTATAAATAGGATGTCATTTTTCACTTTCACTTTTTACTTTCACAAACTTTTCACCGACATATCTTCTGCATACATTCTTCATCTTCATCTGTGTTCTTCATTTTCTTCATACTCTTCTTCGCATTTCTTATCAAAATCATACCAACCCACACAAAAATGGCCGGATCTCATGAAACAAACCTAGTTACCAAGAAATCTTCCTCATCCAAGAAACATAAGTCCAAATCTGGGAAATCTGGGCATAAACACTCTGGAAAATCTGGGCAACGCGATGAACACCATGAAGAACAGCATGAAATTTCTGGGCAATCACAAAGGATGAATGAACGAGTCCAGGAACAGTCTGGACATTCTGAAAGAGTGGAAGAACAACCAGAGGCATCTGCGCATGAACAAGCAAGGGAAGCCAAAAGGAAAGGAAAGAAGAAGGTTCAGTTCGCTGAAGAGTCTTCTTCCAAGAGACTAAGGGTTGAAGAGGATGATCCTACAGTCTACAGAGATGGGGCCTTGGAGGCTGTTTCCTCCAAGTTTGAGACAATTAAGCCCTACTTCAACAATGGGTTGTTCATCGATCTGGTCAAGATTGATGAACTAGGGTTTCCTCATCTACGCCCTTACCTGGAAAAATACATGTCTTGGCTGGGGATCAAACAGGACTACAACATCAACGTCCTGCGAGTCTTCTGTGAATCCCTCTCTGGGAAGGTTAAGTACAAGAAGGTAGATGGGAAGGAGCAGATCCGCAGACTCTCCTTCACTGCCACAGTCAGGGGGAGAACCTTCAGTTTCACCTGGAGGGACATAAATGCCCTAATGGGGATCACAGAAGAGAGAATGAATGAGTGGCTGTACCCTGAGTCACTCAAATACAGCACGGAGGAACTCGGGAAGATCTATGACACCCAAGGGAAGAAGGTGTCCAAGATGTCTGACTCCAACAGACTCTTATACTATGTTTACTCCCGCATGATGACACACAAGGGAGGTAACTTCAACGAGTTCACTCTGCTGGACAACCCGTGGTTCCCCAGACTTCTCACCCATCAGCCAATCAACCCCGGGCAGTTGATCAGTCTTGAACTGCATAGATGGATGATGAATAATAAGGCTGGTTTTCTTCCCTACCCCACCATCCTTGCCTTCCTCCTTGAAAAGAAACTGATAAAGGCCACATCTGACGTGGAGGAAGAGAATGTTAAGTGTGCTCCAGTGGGGGCAACTAACATCAGCAAGATGGGCATCAAATACCTGAAGCCTGCTAAGCCCACTCGCTCAGGATCACAGGCAGGCAGTGCCTCTCAGACTTCAGCCCCTTCTACATCTGGTGCAGGGGATCAAGAGGTTGACTCCCATCCTGGCCCAAGCAGAGTTGCATGGGTACCAGCTACAGTCAAAGCCTTTGCTGAGGAAGTAAAGGAGGAAATCCTGTTTAGGCTGACTGACTCCCTGGTGGCTCCTCTCAGGAATGAATGTGATGCTGGGTTCCAGCAGCAAGGGGAGCGCATCCAGCGCTTAGAGGACAGAGTGGGTCAGATTGAGACTCAGCTTGCCAGGGTGGATGCCAAGCTAGATCTTATCCTCCAACACCTCCAGATTCCCCAACCACAACAAGGTAACCTACCACCACCCCCTCCTCAAAATCCTCCTCCTCCTCCTCCTAATCACCCTCAACTTCCCCCTCCTCCTCCTCCTAACACTCAACAACCACAGCCACCTCCACAAAATGACCAACAACCACACACATCACCAAACAATGACCAACCATCCCAGCCTTCACCCAACCATGAACACCAAACCCAAGACACACCCCAACAATCTCCTCGCCAATCACCCCTTCACTCCAACAACTCCCCATCTCCACATAACTCCCCTACTCGCACACCACCCAACACCCCTACTCGTTCACCACTCAACCTCTCTGACGGACCATCCCATCCTAACCCTACCAACCCCAACTCTGGACCAAGATCCAACCCATTGGCCGAGCACCTTGGCTTCAAAACTGCCGTTCACCCCCTCAGCCACATCTATCTGCGAGATTACCCCCGCCTTCAGCAAATCCCTGAGGATCCTCACTTACCATTTACCCCATTCACCCCACACTCTTCCACTACCTTCACTGAATATTCCTCCACCTATCCGTTCGAAGGACTATTCGTAGATCCTACTTGGTTCCCCAACCCTCCCGAATCCCCAGAAACTACCTTACCTACATCCTCCCAAGAACCCTCACCCCCAAAGAAATTTGGCCCTGAACCTCCACCCTCCTCTTCATCCACTCCATCCCTGGCCCTCGCCCTTGTTGATGATGCCAAAAGGGGGAGAGATGCTATGTCCACCCTTCGCCAGAGCATGGACACAAGGGATGTTCTCAGCCAACCATCTCTCTGGCTTGATGAAGATATTACGGCAGCCCTGCGCCGAGCCTTGGAGTCCCAGAGATTGGGTAGTGCTGAGAACCTAATCAGAGGAGAAGCTATCCGGTTCATGCAGCAGCAGAGGTCGGATGAGCAAGGATCTAAATGGGACATGGTGGTGGTTGAGCAGAATGAGCAACCCTCACAGCCTGAGTCATCTTCATCAGAGCCTCCTCCAACTAAGAAAAGTAAAAATATTGTTGAAGAGATAATGAAGTGGGGTCTGAAGAAGATCGACCATCCTCCCATTGTGATCGCTAAGCAAATCCCTTCACCCTCTGGGCAATCATCTGAGACCCATACTTCTGAGCAAACCTCTGCCCCTCCTCCTCCATCTGAGCCAGCAGTTACATTCAGTGAGTCAAGGAAGAAGGCCGTAGCTAGGAAGCGTTCCAAAAAGGTTATTGCCTCCACTGAATCTGCTGAGAGTGAGGAAGAGACTCCATCTGACCAACCTGAGCCAGAAACTTCGTCTGCCCAAGTTGAACAAGAAATCCCAGTAGTACAAGCTGTTCCAATTCTGAAGGAAGTCAAGTTGGAAATTGAAGACATGACTCCTGAGGAATTCGAGAAATATGGGTACACGGACAGACTATCCTTTGGTCAGATGGCCTGCCTCGATGCTGACAGAGCAAGAGCCATGCCCACTCCATCAATAAGCAAGAGCAAAGGAAAGGGTAAAGGCAAGGGGAAGAGGAAAGCCCAGGAAGTTGAGGAGGATCCCAACTTCCCAGTATGGAATGTGAAAATCCGGGCTGTTCACTACCCCAATGGAGTGGTCACTTACTTCGATGATGCTACAGGGTTCCCTGGGTATGAAGAAGTGGAAAACATGAAGAGGGCATTCGAGGAGTCTATTGAATCTGAAAGACTCAGAAGAGAAAGGGAGGAAGAAGAGCTTCAGCGGATCATTGCCCAGATTGACCGGAATGTGCATGAGGCCGAATTAGCCAAACTACAGAAAGAGAATGAAGAGAGACAGAAGGAGAGGGAGAGGAAAAAGAAACACAACTTATGAACCCCCAGTCCAATTTTTTTTAACTTAGAAAATTTTCCTTTGTTTTCATGCATCTCTCATTCTTGCTTAGTGTAGATTACCTGTATATGTGTTTGCTTGTATACTCTAACATGTAATCTGTGTTTATCAATAATATTTGTCTAAGTTACTTGTTCTTATCTATTGTTTTTATTCTTCTGCTAATCCTTTCATATGAACTTAATCGATAAAACTAAGTTTGTCATCATCAAAAAGGGGGAGAATGTTAGAATCTTAAGTTTTGATGAAGACTAAAATATGAAAGAATAAGCCAAGTACTTAGAAAGCAATAGGTTAACATAGAATCCCAAGTAAGAGTGCAACCGGATGTGGATTTACTTCCGGATAGACTAGGACTAGCGCTCGCGGATGAATGACTCATCCCCCAGCGAGAGCAAGTAATTCACTAGGGAAATAACTTAGTCCATAAGCACTAGATATACAAAAACCTTAAGACTAAGCTAAGATTCAACCGGATGTGAATTTGCTTCCTGTTAGATTTAGACTGGCGCTGACTGTTGGACTAAATGACACTAAGCGTCAGCGAACATAAGCCACGTCCAGTAGAATTGCTTCCGATAGCTTAGTGACTAGCGCTGACTGTTGGATTGAAGGACACTGAGCGAGAGTGAGTAAAAGTCATTATAACCCTTCATCCAGTGGTAGTGCTTCCGGATGTAGAAGTGCTTCCGGATCCAAGGAAGTCATCTTAGACTAAGTAAACACCCACTGCATGTGACTATGTGCTTATATTGTTAACTAACATTCAAAGTGCAGCACACTAAGTAGAATTGCTTCCGGATGTGAACCTGCTTCCGCAAGCAATCAGAATGTCAGAATGTTCAGAAGTGCAGTGTCAGAATGCTTTTGTCAGAGCAGAGTTGTCAGGACTACTTTTCAGAGATAAAGCAAGTCAACCCTGCTATGCATTGATGAAGCATTAATTGGGCAAACGGTAACATGGAAAAAACGGCCATATTCAAACGGTTAACCCACCTACCAAGAGTCAGAATGTTTGAAGACTATATAAAGGAGCTCAACTTCATTTATGAAGCTAATGAATTATCTTTGACATTCTTGAGAGAAGTTAGAGCGAGAAACTAAGAGAATCTTCAAGTATTCAAAGCTGCCCAGAAAAGAGAAAGAGCATTTAATTCATTGAGTGACCTTTTCATCTACATATCTTGTACTCTTTGTAGTTAAGTCTCTTCGTGTTATAAGAGCATTGATTGTACTTAAGTGTGTAACACTATCTGTTCTTAAAGAGAACTTAGTTAGAAAAATCCTTTATTTGTAAAGGTTGAACCCTTGCTAGGTGTAAGGGGGAGCAAGTTAGAAAGGTTGCAAGTGAGCCTGAGTAAAACTTGTGGTTGTAAGGTTGCAAGTGATCCCGTTCAAAACTTGCGGTTGTAAAAGGTTCCAGGTGAACCCGTTCTAAAACCTGGAGATATAGTGGAACTCGGCCTGGGTGGTTGAGAACTGGACGTAGGTCAGGAAGACCGAACCAGTATAACTCTTGTGTTGTTTTATTTGAGCATTTATTTTTGAAGCACAATTCACCCCCCTCTTGTGCATCCATTACTTTCAATTTATTGAAGAGGTGAAGCAGGAGCTCCTGTTTAGGCTGCCGGATCCCTTGATGACTCCTCTCCGTGAGGAATGTGAAGCCGCCTTCAGGAGTCAGGACCAGAGGATCCAGGGATTGGAGACTCGCCTTGAGAGGGTGGAAGCCGAGTTAGACCTCCTCCTTGCCCACTTCCTAGCACCACCTCACCCTCCACCATCTCCTCCTCCTCCTCCACCTCCACATCCCCCCGCAATGACTCCCCTCCTCACCAAGACTCCCCTCACCACTCCCCTTCCCCACATAATTCTCCATCTCCTAGCCACTCTCAATCCCCTAGCCACTCACATTCCCCTAGCCACTCCTCCTCCCCCAGTCACTCACACTCCTCCCATCATTCTCCTTCCCCTACCAACTCACCATCCTCCAACTATGACGACCACACTTCCTCACCCCCACCTTCACCACCCAGATATGGCCCTGAGCCTCCTCCTACCTTTCCCTCCTCAACCTCCTCCCTGGCCCTCGCCCTCTTTGATGATGCCAAAAGGGGGGAGAGAAATGCTGAGTCAGCCGTCCCTGTGGCTAGATGAGGACGTCGCTGCTGCCCTCAGAAGGGCAATGGACATGAAGCGGATTGGCCAAGCAGAAAGGCTCATCCGTGGTGAAGCCATCCGATTCATGAGCTAACAACAGTTTGCCAGCAAAGAGGCAAGTCTTGAAATGGTGCTGGTTGATCAACCTGAGGCACCTCCTGCTGAGCCTGCACCCAATCTGTTTGATGAGCTATGCAAGAAATATGGGTTCAAAAGGCCAGAGCCGCCAGTAGTAGTGATCGCCAAGCCAATTCCTCCCTCTGCACCAGCCCCTATTCCTCCTCCTGTGAGCTCCAAGACAAGGGTTAAGAGGACAGCCAGAAAGAGGGTCGCTCCTCTCCCCAGTGCACACTCAGAAAGTGAAGAGGATTCCATAGCTGCTCCTGAGAATATTGTAATTGAGAAGGTGCCACAACAGGGGGAAGCCTCTCAGACTCTGCCATCCTCCCGAGTCGAGCAAGCTCAGAAAGATGCTGAGGAAATCCCACCAGAGGTAGTAGTCAAGCTAGAGGTTGAAGACATGACTCCAGATGAACTTGAGAGATATGGTGGAACAGACAGACTCACATTCGAGCAAGTTCAAGTTCTGGATGCTGAGAGGGCTAACGCTCTGAATTTACAAGCGAAAGGAAAAGGGAAGGCAACCTTGTCTGATGATCCAGACTTCCCAGCTTGGAATGTTAAAATCAAGAATTTCATTCTCCCTCACGGAACCATTCCCATCAGTAACTCAGCACTTGGTCAGTCTTTTGGGATAAATGAGGCTGCAGACCTGAGAAGAGGCATCGAGGAAACCCTTGAGCTTGAGAGAGCTAGAAAAGCCAATGAGGAGAGGGAGCTTCAAGCAATTCTTGCCCAGATCAACCAACAAGAGTTAGATGAGATGTGGGCCAAGATGAATGAGGAGCATGAGCAGAACCATAGAGAGAAGAATAAAAGACATAAGCTTTAGAACACAAGCCTCTCATGCATAGCATATCATCTTGCACTATACTTCAATTTTATTCATACTTGTAATTGATTTTATTAATGAAGTTCGCTTATTGATTTCATACTTGTGTTAATGGTTTATATCTGCTTTCAAGTATGCTTTCATAAGTTAGCTCTAGTTTGTCATCATCAAAAAGGGGGAGAATGTTAGAATCTTAAGTTTTGATGAAGACTAAAATATGAAAGAACTGATTGATCACTTAGGAAGAACTAGATTAAAATTGAATCCTAAGTTAAAGCACAACCGGATGTAAAATCACTTCCGGAAGACTTAGAGTAAAATAACGTAACTGACGCTGACTGTTATACTACACATCCCATAGCGTGAGTAAATGACACACTAAGTCACTTAGGGAGAATTAGATTAAAATCAAATCCTAAGTTAGAATACAACCGGATGCAAAATCACTACCGGATGTCTTAGTTAAAATAAGTAACGCTCACGGATGAAGTATACATCCCACAGCGGAAGTCATTAACATGTTAAGTTAGAACCTAGTCTAAGTTAGAATGCTTCCCATATTCCGATAGCATGTATGGTTCTTACTGCACTTCATTATATATATTACTCTGTTGGACTAACATTTGTGTGCAGAACCTAGTTTTACTTCCGAATGCACATGATCATCCGTCAGCAAGAGTACAAGAGACAACGTACATTTGCTCAGAAGTCAGAATGCTTTTGTCAAAGCAGAGTTGTCAGAGTTGCTTTTCAGAGATAAAGCAAGTCAACACTGCTGAGCATTTATGGAGCATTAATGGAACCAACGGTAATTAGGGGTTAACGGACATATTCAAACGGCACTGTTACCTACCAAGCATGAGGAGCATTAGAAGATGTTATATAAGGAGTTATTTCAACATTTATGAAGAACAGAGAGAATTGCACCGAACATAATCTGCAAAATCATTCAAGCATTCAAAGCTCATACTATCCAGAAAGCAAAAGTCAAGAGATAGCACTTATTGTATTGAGAGTTATTCTTTAGCTATCTTATACTCTTTGTATTTAAGTCTCTTCATTTATTGAGAGCATTTATTGTACTTAAGTGAGTAACATTATCTGTTCATTGAGTGAACTAAGTAGAAAATCCTTTGTTTAAAGGTTGAACCCTTACAAGTAGTAAGGGGGAGCGAGTTAGGTTGTAAGGTTGCAAGTGAGCCCGGAAAACTTGTGGTTGTAAAGGTTGCAGGTGAACCCGTTGTAAAACCTGTGGATTAGTGGAACTCAATCAAGGGATTGAGAACTGGACGTAGGTCAAGAGTTAGGACCGAACCAGTATAAAATTGTTGTGCATTTTAATTTTATAAGTTTTTAGTTTGTAGCACAATTCACCCCCCTCTTGTGCATCCTCACTTTCACACAGATCACTTAGTCAAGCAACATATTTCTATCATTGGACTTTCATACATCTTTTCAAGAAAGCTAATGGTCAAATTGATTCAAAAATGCAACAACTCCAGGTTGGAATAAGAGTTCACACATTCATCAATCAAAACATCAAAAACATTTTCCCGTGCACTTATTATTCACAAGCAGAAATTATTCATATTCTCAAAAAGTTTCAAAACATGCATAGGAATATCTTCCTCCCCCAAACTTAAATCACAAAGTGTCTTCACTGTGGACTGAGAAAATGGAAAGGAACAAGTAAGATGAAACATGCAATGGAACATCAAAGAGCCTGCATATCAATAATAATGTAGCAATAACAATAGGCAGCCAAAATGGTATCAACAGTGGCCCTGGAAAAGGCTTAAACAAAATCCTAAAAGAAAAATCCTACAAGTTCTATACAAAGGTCCAAAATAAAAGGTTTCCCCAAACTTGGACTATTCTAACATTTGAGCTTCACTAAAGGAGATGATCAGCGGTGTGGGATGTAACATCCCATATTTTTAATACTTATAAATAAATGGTGTTTGTGACATTTATAATATTTATTTAAAAATAAGTACCAAAGAAATAAAAAATTTGATCTAAAACTAAGAAAAAAAAGATTAGTAGAACAAAAGAATTTATTGGAATTAAAAGATATGTAATTAAAATGTAATTTTTAAGTTGTTGAAAGGGCCCAATTGTAGAAAGTCCATGTGTGTAAACCCTAGACTCTTCTCAATATAAATTCCTTTTTTTTTCTTATCTTATCTCACTCATGCAACAACCAAGTGCCGTACAAGGTCATTTTTCCTCCCTTCTCATATTACATTCCATCATTCTTTTACTTTCAATTTACATGTTCTTTCAATATTGACTCTTCCATCATTTGAATACATCCTTTTCATCTACTCCCATTTATTTTCTCTACTTTATTTTATTTAATGACCGTGCCTCTCTCATTTGCTTCTAATAAAAATAGGGTAATTTATAACTTCATTTTTTCCTTGAGCCGTGAGATGACACTTGCGTTGATGATTATTTTATGGCTTGCTATATACATATATAAATCTTATTTTTCTTAAATATTCTCCGGCTAACTTGGATTCTCATATATTATATGTGCACACTTTTGTTTATCTAGTTATTTTTCTCAACAAACATTATCTTTATTTCTCCATTTATCATGTACTTACAGTGGAAATTATTAAATATACGTATATAGCTTGTCTTTTATTTAAAAACTAACTATATATAAATAAATATTAATTATTTTGTTCTGTCCAACTAATATTTTATTTTTATTATAAGGCTTCTGTCCATCTAATATTATATATGTTAAAGGTACCTGCAAATTTTCCTCATCAATTTCTTTTTAAATTGATTAACACTTCTATGTTAATGCATATACATGTTTTTCGAGGCATTTTTATATATACCTGCTTTGTCCCATTGTATATAAGCGTACCAATACTAGTAGTATATACCCATATATTATTTTTATGTCTTGCATTTGTTTCCCCAGTATGTGTGAGTGTTGGTATACATATTCATTTTGATAAATGTGTTGCCAAAAATATAAAGTAAATTTTTTTAAAAGAATAATTTAATTTTGTTTATATAACATTCAATTCAGGAATAAAAATAATTGTACGTGTGTAGAAGGGTTTAAGATATAGTTATATTAGAATACTTTTTGTTTTGTAGTGGAGTCTTATATTAATAGATATTTATATTGGTAATGTTCTAGACTCTCATTAGGAGCTTAGGAATGACTTCGTGTTATTACCTGTGAGCCAAGGAGTAACAGGTAACTCTGAATGATTCTTTCGTATACTTGTAAATTATAGATAATTATAATCTGATTGATTACTGATTGCCTCTTAATTTAAAAATGTGAATTTCTTGATTAGTTTGTTCCTTTTCAAGCATGCTTGTTGTCATTGTTTTGATATGTGATGTGAATAATGAGTACTTTAATTCTTTTCAAGCATGCTTGCTTATATGATGATATTATATTGTGTTTGAGAGTAAACTGTGATATTGTATAATCAAAGAATATTTAGTTGTTAGTGAATGTATATATCTGTCATTGCATGAGCATCTGTGATGGGATAGTGATTAGAGGAGGAGAAGGAGGAGAAATTGTATGGTGAATTTTATTACCACGTGGTATGCCACCACTCGGTGCACAGTGGTGGTAGTGGTACTTGTCAGGGCCCTTTCTTCTATGCCTTTCTTTGCCAGGGATTGCATGGAAGTTATGGGACATGTGACAACTCCTTATATTCAAAATCCTAAGACTTCTCCATTAGATTCCAATTTATTCCACACTTTAATCATCAAAAACACCTCTAAGGTAAAATTGCAACTGCTCCAACTAAAACAATATCGTTATATCACCACGATAACCTATCGAACTCATGCATAATCCACAATACCTCATATCATAAACCACAATTAATACAACCTCTCAAATCCCTGAACTCCAAAATAACCAAGGAAACCACAATCAAACTAATCATCTCTTCTAATAATTCAATTTCATGGTTCACTCTTATACAGTCCTAATCCATTTCCCAATATCACCTGAGCGTTCTTGTTGCGATTCCACCACTCTCCCCACCAAGGGATTGACCATAACCTCGCAGACAGCCGGTGATCATGCACAACAGAAAAGGGAAGACAGAGAATGTATATTGCCAATCTAAATGCAATGCAACACAGTCCAGGGTTATCGTATACCAAATACTGATAACCAAGTTGTAACATACTGTTACTCATTCCCTGATTAATTCAATAATACCTTTACTAACTATGATAGAAAAATGATTTCCATAATATCAATAAATCTATCATAGTTAGAAAAGAATTTCCTAATAATAGTCATTATCCATGATAGAAAAGAATTTCCTAATACAACCTGAATACTATCATGGATAATTAATAGCTAACCATGTTAGCAAAGATTCATCTAACATGGTTAGAAGAAAGAAACAACCTAAAATCTAATAGTTACAACCTACGACAAATTTCCAATTAGCTTGTTATCTCAAGTACAAACAAAAATATGCGGAAGCGAATGCAGACCTATAATTTGTTGGCAATATGCATTTCTAAACAATACAAATAACCTATGGATCCTAGTTCCCTTTTTCGGTGCTCGCACCTGTGCATGATCACCTGCAAAAATAAAGGGAATGGGGTGAGACAAATAATGTCTCAGTAATCACTACTTAACTCACTGTGAGACTCAGAAGTGGGGTAGTGGAGTGTCTACAGGGTACCACAGTTTTCAAAACCTGCATAAACCACGTAATATATATATATACAGCACAGATACATCCATCTCTCAATAGACAAAAATAAACGTGATTGACACTGTGCCCAGTCTCAAATCTGAAAGCATGAAAAGGGACCACTCTAAAATGTGAAAAATCCCTAGTTCCTTTACAATCCGAGGAACCCGTACAATTAACCTATCGATTTGCGCAAATCGATGGTTACATCGGCCGACGGTACTAATAATCAGTGTCATGCAACATGCAAAATATTTATAAAAATATGAATATATATAAAGTACAGTTCAGTTGAAAGGCACCCTATAGCCCACGTTTAAATATAAAATAATCTGAACTCATTTCATTTATATGAATAAGTAGAAGAGGATTTTAGAAGTCCTCAACTACCGTCACCCTCAGTATCACAGTCAGTTAAGCGTGATTACTTGTCCCCCAACAGCTATGCACTGAATCATCCTTCCTTTCTTGATGCCACAACACCACATCACATCAAATCCTATAATAATTAATAAACGATGATAAATTAATACTATTCCACTTTATAATACTTTACGTCTCTCTCGTTCCTATGAAGTTACTACCCAGTTTTTCCACATTTTCTTAGTTCAAACACTGTAACCAATACAAATCATAAGTTACATGAAATAAACACACCATCAGACTCACATACTTCAATTATTTGATCATTGAAAGGTAGGACCAGATTTCTCATACTCTTTAATAATGCAAACAAGATTCTGTTATTCAAATCCATCTGCACAGTTCCAAATCCACTTCATCTCAACCCAATTGTCAATATTCATTTAGCCACATTCCAAACTATCACACTTGACTTTCTTGACATCCATTTCAATACTTATTAATATCCCTTTGGGTTCAGGATCCATTCAGCCAAATACAAGCCAATAATGGCAATAAAATAGAGAAATAAAGTCTTTAACTAATTCAAGCATGTAAGATTCAGAATCACTTAAACAACACCACTAGCATTAAACTTTCTAAATCATTATCAATCACAACATCAATAATAACTTAGGTTCAGCCAAAACAAAAGATTACAAATCCTACTAATATAATACCAATCAAGAAAGAAAGTCACATTTCCAACCTAATTCAATTACACAATGGTTACATCGGCCGACGGTACTAATAATCAGTGTCATGCAACATGCAAAATATTTATAAAAATATGAATATATATAAAGTACAGTTCAGTTGAAAGACACCCTATAGCCCACGTTTAAATATAAAATAATCTGAACTCATTTCATTTATATGAATAAGTAGAAGAGGATTTTAGAAGTCCTCAACTACCGTCACCCTCAGTATCACAGTCAGTTAAGCGTGATTACTTGTCCCCCAACAGCTATGCACTGAATCATCCTTCCTTTCTTGATGCCACAACACCACATCACATCAAATCCTATAATAATTAATAAACGATGATAAATTAATACTATTCCACTTTATAATACTTTACGTCTCTCTCGTTCCTATGAAGTTACTACCCAGTTTTTCCACATTTTCTTAGTTCAAACACTGTAACCAATACAAATCATAAGTTACATGAAATAAACACACCATCAGACTCACATACTTCAATTATTTGATCATTGAAAGGTAGGACCAGATTTCTCATACTCTTTAATAATGCAAACAAGATTCTGTTATTCAAATCCATCTGCACAGTTCCAAATCCACTTCATCTCAACCCAATTGTCAATATTCATTTAGCCACATTCCAAACTATCACACTTGACTTTCTTGACATCCATTTCAATACTTATTAATATCCCTTTGGGTTCAGGATCCATTCAGCCAAATACAAGCCAATAATGGCAATAAAATAGAGAAATAAAGTCTTTAACTAATTCAAGCATGTAAGATTCAGAATCACTTAAACAACACCACTAGCATTAAACTTTCTAAATCATTATCAATCACAACATCAATAATAACTTAGGTTCAGCCAAAACAAAAGATTACAAATCCTACTAATATAATACCAATCAAGAAAGAAAGTCACATTTCCAACCTAATTCAATTACACAATCACAACTCACATACACCAAAAGTCCATAAATCACCTCATTCAAAATTGAGCTTCCATTCTTTCCCAATTTCCATTCGGCCATGACAACAAAAGTACAGGAAAGTTGCTAGTCATATATGCAACAACTAACTTCAGTTTTAACCGACTTCCAAACATGCATATAGTCAAAAATTTATTCTTTTCTTCTCACAAACCAACAACATGAAAATAACAGAGAAATCGCAACAAAACCATTAGCTCAAACTACAAACGCATACAACAAATCCATACATATACATCCTCATAGGTAGACCAAACGAAATCTAATGAGGCATAATAATCCAGTTTCTAAAAACAGAGAAAGATGACCCTTTTTGAATTTCAATTCATTCAAAATACCATAACAGTAAAATTCCCAATTACTTGCAACGGCAACCATCCATCATTCCCATTTACCAATCTTAATTAAAAATAAGCACATCTAAACTAAGTCATAGATTTCCATACATCAATTAAGTGACTAAGACATGACCTCTAATAAGAAAGCAACATACAACCAAATTTTTATAACCTTAAACCTCAACAGATATAACAATTGTATACAAACTCTATTTTATTTCAAAACAGATCCAGCAGCCACAAGAGCAGTCAGACCTTGACAAAAATCACATGCATTCATTAAATCTATCATCCCACACAAAATTAACATGAAACATTTGATTCCAACCATAACAGATTCTACACTAACAACTTAGAAATATTTAAAACCTAAAATCCTATTATATACTAACAGTTTACTTAACACAAATTTTAAGTACCCTTCATCCAAGACAAAAGTTAAAACAACAATTTACTATTCAGCTTGCACTCACATAAACCCCACTATAGTTTCTCTAACCAAGCACACATACACATATCAAACAGAATACACTTCCATTTCTTAGCCATGTGACAAAATCAAATCAGAATTACAAAAGAAAATAAATCAAACCATAACAATTTCTAACATTTACATTTATTCAAGTACACCTAATCAAACATCAACACTTCCTTCGTGCTTAGAGTCAAAATTAATTAGTTATAAATACAATATTTGAGGCCAATCGAGCAAGAACATAAATAAAGTACCCACACAGTCTAACAAAAGAATGACATCTTAATCCCCTTTACAAAATGAGATAAGCCAAATCAACAATCATCTTTGAAACACCACAATCCTTTGCAAAACTACCAGAAATCACAATTTAAGTCTCCCTTTCCAACTATGCAAATGGGCCCATAAAATGTATATGGTACCAACTTCACCAAATTAAACATACAAAGTAATTTGTTAGCTTCAATAATCTTATAGGTTAGTTAAGTTTAAGATATAACCACTTAGAAACCCACAACCCCATTGGACCTAAGGTTAGGGTTTTGCACAAATTCAACCAAAATCATAATCAACATTCAAATAATCATCAAATCGCTTCTCAAACACTACAAATAGAATCTTAATTTCAGTTTGATGTGTTATCTTAAGTCAAAAACACAACCCAAACTCAGCCCCCTCTCAAACTCGTCCAGAAATTGCAAGAAAAATAGTGAGGATTGAAAAGAAGGTTTACCTGCCGCTGCCGGAACTCGAGCCGTTGGACCGCCGCTTGACTCGCCGGAAACCGGAGAAACTCGCCGGAAAACGAAGAACAATGAAGGGAGGTTAGGGTTCAGATTTTGAAGTGAGGAAAATGATGGAAAACTAGGAACAAAACTTACCTAAGCTTGAAGGTGAACCAACATAGAACGACGGCCTTCCCGCCGTGCTTCGCCGTCGCCGGAAACCACCATTGGAAACCCGCCGAAAACGAAGAAAGAACGGAGAAGATTGAGTCAAATACAAGAAGAGAGGGTTTAGTTTAGGAGGAGAGGAGAAGGAAGTGAGGAAGGCCGCGCCGGATCCGCCTCTGCTGGGTGCCGCCGTTCGTCGACGGCTTTCAGGCGGAGGGGAGGAGAAAATGAAGAAGATGAAGAAATCGAGGGGGTCCGTCGGGTTTGAGGAAATGAGGTGGAAGAAGAGATTAGAAATTATTACGTTTTTGCCCCTGAAGTTTCTTTCCTTTACAATATAGTCCCTCTTATCAAACTTTATTATTTAAAATTTAACCCCTCTTCAAAAATAATTCCCAATGAGATTGATAACATTCTCCATTATATATTTGCTAAGACTTCAAAGTACTTTTCACACAATTTCTAACTCCTAATAACTCATTAACTATATTTCTTTAAATTCTAAAGAAATAGGATTTAATATGAATAAATCATAATTTCATTCTTAAAACTTTAAATTTCCTAAATACACCTCAACAATCTCGTATTATCCTTAATTAAAATTTGGGATGTTACAATTATCCCCACCTTTTAGGAATTTTGTCCTCAAAATTCGCCATTCCTCACTCTCATTTCACATACTTTGACGCTACACTTCCATTTTTTTTTCAAACTATTAAAATGTCACTCACCTTTAATCATCAGACATGTAATATACCATCTTCCAATTTTTCTAACCATTAACCTACTTGTACGTTCATCTCCAAGTAACACAATCCTAAAGTTGCTTAATTCCAAATTAAATATCATCCAATGTATTGTCATATTCACTTAATTGCTAACGTTTACCCCATTGAAGCACTTACAAACAGCCCAAACAATGCAAAACTCAATTTAGCCTTAATGAGAATAAACTTCCTACAAAATACATAATTGTTATATTTTCAGGTAAATGCAATAAACATTCCAAATAGTTATTAAAATTTCTCTGTCTCAATAAAAGGAATTTGGCACACTCAGTTTTCTTACGCCCCAATCAAATTTCAAATCACCATTCACATCATATATGAATATAAAAACGAACATCTAAGCAGAACAAGAAACATAGGTTCGGCTATGAGGATAGAACAACTACAAAGAATTTCGAATTGCCCATTTTAAATATAACATTACACTGATTAAGCTTCTTGATCTAATCACCCCAAGGAAATTTAAGTGTTCCCTACTTCAACCTATATTAATTACCTCTAATTACTTCCAAATTTTCTTTATTCCTTTTTGACTCATAAGGTCTTCAATGATGCCTCGGCTATGATTATGCCTAGGTTCATAATTATATCCGAGACCCCAACAGAAGAATCCTCATTCTGTCAATTTTCTCCTACAATTCCTATCCAACTATCAATATCTAATTCCCATTGTGCTTGATTAAATCATATCACTATTTCCGTATAATTGTGATTATTTCAAATTTTACTTTACTTCTTAATTTAACTTCATTCATAAAATATACACCCTTTTATAAGTTTATATTCTTACATCAACTCAACTTGATCTTACCCTCCTAATCATATCACTTTAGTTACCAAGACTCATTCATCGAATGTACCAAAAAAAAATAAATCAACAATCCATAAATAAATAACTCCACATTCCAGAAAATTTACTAACAGTATCAATGTATCATTACCTAATAGAATCATGGCAACACAGAGAAAGAAGAACAACAACAACCAAAACAAAAGTCCACTAAATTTTCAAGCCAAATATTGAACATATAAACACACATATCAAGTCATCAATACTATAGTTCCACTCACAAGCAATATTTTGAATAGACAAAGGAAGAGAAGAAAAACAAAATTGGCAATCCATATAAAACTCAACGTATCACTATGTACACGCAAAAATCAGCAACACAATCTTCATCTGCCATCTTTAAATCACCAAAATCAATTCCACACACATACCAACCAATTGTTCACCATAAACGATAAGAGAAACATTGAGAAGCGTCAATTCAAGCACATGATCAAACACAAAAAGTCATTTCAAATTCATACAGGCGCCTAAAATAAACATCCAATTAACAATACACAATTCCAAACAAGAATACAACACACAATCAGATAACATCACATTTAACCCAATTTATCAATTGATCGAAAATTAAGGTTCTAATACTACCCATAAACCATAGTCTCAGTACTTGACGTTCTTGAAATCCTCACCGCATGCTAGTGAAACTGTGTAGAAATGTGGGAAATCCTTGCCCAACCTGAATTTAGAAAGTTAAACTTTGATCTTATTTAATCATTGAACCCAAATCCTAAAACTCTACCATTAGTACTAAACAAATTACCCTCAGTCATCTTGATTCCTCAAACACACTTCCTCTCAATGTCAATTATACCATCACCTCATTCATCTGTCAATATATATAGTTCAAATCCTCAAATTCTCAATTAACTCCAGCTCCATCCAAACCAATCAACTTTACTCTCAAAATTGAACTCCATAAATCTTTCTATACACTAATAAATCTAAGGTAAGAACTCCTTAAACACTTATATTCCCATCTAAAAGCGCAATTACAACCTTTACGACTTGAAATTGTATCAAAATTCCTTCATAATTTCTAGATAGTCATTCCAACCAAACTAAATTCTTCAATCACCACATAGCTAGTCAATTCCTACACTCTATTCCATAACACTACTTAAATCTCAAAATCCAATGTCAATAAAATTTAATAATAATCTATTTAAGACACTAATGAGTCCTCCAACCACTTTTATGACCTTTTCCCTAAGTTATGTTTCATTCCTATAGCTATTTCTACTTTGTCTCACTCTTTCCAATAAATCATACATAATCACTCCACTCAAACCAACTAAATTCTAATTCTAACATATAAACATTTGATGAAGACATCACATTCCATGATACTATCAGTTTACACCATTTCACCATTAAGTAATGTCATAAACTAATATGCACTAATCAACTCAATCATCACAAGATTTGATCTCTTTTCCATAATTGAAAATCAATCTACTGCGATAAATTCCTAAATCCATACCATTCATCTTGAACTCGACCGGAATAATCACTAATCTGCTTAACCTTTAAGATATAGCTTAATACATCTATTCACTTTAATCACCTCTAAATTGATTTCCTACTTCAAACCTTTAAATTCTCACTACCAATCAACTTTATTTTTAGTAAAAGTTAACTCTTTAAATTTCTTTTATCACCACTCATACTCAAAATCCTAAGACTTCTCCATTAGATTCCAATTTATTCCACACTTTAATCATCAAAAACACCTCTAAGGTAAAATTGCAACTGCTCCAACTAAAACAATATCGTTATATCACCACGATAACCTATCGAACTCATGCATAATCCACAATACCTCATATCATAAACCACAATTAATACAACCTCTCAAATCCTTGAACTCCAAAATAACCAAGGAAACCACAATCAAACTAATCATCTCTTCTAATAATTCAATTTCATGGTTCACTCTTATACAGTCCTAATCCATTTCCCAATATCACCTGAGCGTTCTTGTTGCGATTCCACCACTCTCCCCACCAAGGGATTGACCATAACCTCGCAGACAGCCGGTGATCATGCACAACAGAAAAGGGAAGGCAGAGAATGTATATTGCCAATCTAAATGCAATGCAACACAGTCCAGGGTTATCGTATACCAAATACTGATAACCAAGTTGTAACATACTGTTACTCATTCCCTGATTAATTCAATAATACCTTTACTAACTATGATAGAAAAATGATTTCCATAATATCAATAAATCTATCATAGTTAGAAAAGAATTTCCTAATAATAGTCATTATCCATGATAGAAAAGAATTTCCTAATACAACCTGAATACTATCATGGATAATTAATAGCTAACCATGTTAGCAAAGATTCATCTAACATGGTTAGAAGAAAGAAACAACCTAAAATCTAATAGTTACAACCTACGACAAATTTCCAATTAGCTTGTTATCTCAAGTACAAACAAAAATATGCGGAAGCGAATGCAGACCTATAATTTGTTGGCAATATACATTTCTAAACAATACAAATAACCTATGGATCCTAGTTCCCTTTTTCGGTGCTCGCACCTGTGCATGATCACCTGCAAAAATAAAGGGAATGGGGTGAGACAAATAATGTCTCAGTAATCACTACTTAACTCACTGTGAGACTCAGAAGTGGGGTAGTGGAGTGTCTACAGGGTACCACAGTTTTCAAAACCTGCATAAACCACGTAATATATATATATACAGCACAGATACATCCATCTCTCAATAGACAAAAATAAACGTGATTGACACTGTGCCCAGTCTCAAATCTGAAAGCATGAAAAGGGACCACTCTAAAATGTGAAAAATCCCTGGTTCCTTTACAATCCGAGGAACCCGTACAATTAACCTATCGATTTGCGCAAATCGATGGTTACATCGGCCGACGGTACTAATAATCAGTGTCATGCAACATGCAAAATATTTATAAAAATATGAATATATATAAAGTACAGTTCAGTTGAAAGGCACCCTATAGCCCACGTTTAAATATAAAATAATCTGAACTCATTTCATTTATATGAATAAGTAGAAGAGGATTTTAGAAGTCCTCAACTACCGTCACCCTCAGTATCACAGTCAGTTAAGCGTGATTACTTGTCCCCCAACAGCTATGCACTGAATTATCCTTCCTTTCTTGATGCCACAACACCACATCACATCAAATCCTATAATAATTAATAAACGATGATAAATTAATACTATTCCACTTTATAATACTTTACGTCTCTCTCGTTCCTATGAAGTTACTACCCAGTTTTTCCACATTTTCTTAGTTCAAACACTGTAACCAATACAAATCATAAGTTACATGAAATAAACACACCATCAGACTCACATACTTCAATTATTTGATCATTGAAAGGTAGGACCAGATTTCTCATACTCTTTAATAATGCAAACAAGATTCTGTTATTCAAATCCATCTGCACAGTTCCAAATCCACTTCATCTCAACCCAATTGTCAATATTCATTTAGCCACATTCCAAACTATCACACTTGACTTTCTTGACATCCATTTCAATACTTATTAATATCCCTTTGGGTTCAGGATCCATTCAGCCAAATACAAGCCAATAATGGCAATAAAATAGAGAAATAAAGTCTTTAACTAATTCAAGCATGTAAGATTCAGAATCACTTAAACAACACCACTAGCATTAAACTTTCTAAATCATTATCAATCACAACATCAATAATAACTTAGGTTCAGCCAAAACAAAAGATTACAAATCCTACTAATATAATACCAATCAAGAAAGAAAGTCACATTTCCAACCTAATTCAATTACACAATCACAACTCACATACACCAAAAGTCCATAAATCACCTCATTCAAAATTGAGCTTCCATTCTTTCCCAATTTCCATTCGGCCATGACAACAAAAGTACAGGAAAGTTGCTAGTCATATATGCAACAACTAACTTCAGTTTTAACCGACTTCCAAACATGCATATAGTCAAAAATTTATTCTTTTCTTCTCACAAACCAACAACATGAAAATAACAGAGAAATCGCAACAAAACCATTAGCTCAAACTACAAACGCATACAACAAATCCATACATATACATCCTCATAGGTAGACCAAACGAAATCTAATGAGGCATAATAATCCAGTTTCTAAAAACAGAGAAAGATGACCCTTTTTGAATTTCAATTCATTCAAAATACCATAACAGTAAAATTCCCAATTACTTGCAACGGCAACCATCCATCATTCCCATTTACCAATCTTAATTAAAAATAAGCACATCTAAACTAAGTCATAGATTTCCATACATCAATTAAGTGACTAAGACATGACCTCTAATAAGAAAGCAACATACAACCAAATTTTTATAACCTTAAACCTCAACAGATATAACAATTGTATACAAACTCTATTTTATTTCAAAACAGATCCAGCAGCCACAAGAGCAGTCAGACCTTGACAAAAATCACATGCATTCATTAAATCTATCATCCCACACAAAATTAACATGAAACATTTGATTCCAACCATAACAGATTCTACACTAACAACTTAGAAATATTTAAAACCTAAAATCCTATTATATACTAACAGTTTACTTAACACAAATTTTAAGTACCCTTCATCCAAGACAAAAGTTAAAACAACAATTTACTATTCAGCTTGCACTCACATAAACCCCACTATAGTTTCTCTAACCAAGCACACATACACATATCAAACAGAATACACTTCCATTTCTTAGCCATGTGACAAAATCAAATCAGAATTACAAAAGAAAATAAATCAAACCATAACAATTTCTAACATTTACATTTATTCAAGTACACCTAATCAAACATCAACACTTCCTTCGTGCTTAGAGTCAAAATTAATTAGTTATAAATACAATATTTGAGGCCAATCGAGCAAGAACATAAATAAAGTACCCACACAGTCTAACAAAAGAATGACATCTTAATCCCCTTTACAAAATGAGATAAGCCAAATCAACAATCATCTTTGAAACACCACAATCCTTTGCAAAACTACCAGAAATCACAATTTAAGTCTCCCTTTCCAACTATACAAATGGGCCCATAAAATGTATATGGTACCAACTTCACCAAATTAAACATACAAAGTAATTTGTTAGCTTCAATAATCTTATAGGTTAGTTAAGTTTAAGATATAACCACTTAGAAACCCACAACCCCATTGGACCTAAGGTTAGGGTTTTGCACAAATTCAACCAAAATCATAATCAACATTCAAATAATCATCAAATCGCTTCTCAAACACTACAAATAGAATCTTAATTTCAGTTTGATGTGTTATCTTAAGTCAAAAACACAACCCAAACTCAGCCCCCTCTCAAACTCGTCCAGAAATTGCAAGAAAAATAGTGAGGATTGAAAAGAAGGTTTACCTGCCGCTGCCGGAACTCGAGCCGTTGGACCGCCGCTTGACTCGCCGGAAACCGGAGAAACTCGCCGGAAAACGAAGAACAATGAAGGGAGGTTAGGGTTCAGATTTTGAAGTGAGGAAAATGATGGAAAACTAGGAACAAAACTTACCTAAGCTTGAAGGTGAACCAACATAGAACGACGGCCTTCCCGCCGTGCTTCGCCGTCACCGGAAACCACCATTGGAAACCCGCCGAAAACGAAGAAAGAACAGAGAAGATTGAGTCAAATACAAGAAGAGAGGGTTTAGTTTAGGAGGAGAGGAGAAGGAAGTGAGGAAGGCCGCGCCGGATCCGCCTCTGCTGGGTGCCGCCGTTCGTCGACGGCTTTCAGGCGGAGGGGAGGAGAAAATGAAGAAGATGAAGAAATCGAGGGGGTCCGTCGGGTTTGAGGAAATGAGGTGGAAGAAGAGATTAGAAACTATTACGTTTTTGCCCCTGAAGTTTCTTTCCTTTACAATATAGTCCCTCTTATCAAACTTTATTATTTAAAATTTAACCCCTCTTCAAAAATAATTCCCAATGAGATTGATAACATTCTCCATTATATATTTGCTAAGACTTCAAAGTACTTTTCACACAATTTCTAACTCCTAATAACTCATTAACTATATTTCTTTAAATTCTAAAGAAATAGGATTTAATATGAATAAATCATAATTTCATTCTTAAAACTTTAAATTTCCTAAATACACCTCAACAATCTCGTATTATCCTTAATTAAAATTTGGGATGTTACAATTATCCCCACCTTTTAGGAATTTTGTCCTCAAAATTCGCCATTCCTCACTCTCATTTCACATACTTTGACGCTACACTTCCATTTTTTTTTCAAACTATTAAAATGTCACTCACCTTTAATCATCAGACATGTAATATACCATCTTCCAATTTTTCTAACCATTAACCTACTTGTACGTTCATCTCCAAGTAACACAATCCTAAAGTTGCTTAATTCCAAATTAAATATCATCCAATGTATTGTCATATTCACTTAATTGCTAACGTTTACCCCATTGAAGCACTTACAAACAGCCCAAACAATGCAAAACTCAATTTAGCCTTAATGAGAATAAACTTCCTACAAAATACATAATTGTTATATTTTCAGGTAAATGCAATAAACATTCCAAATAGTTATTAAAATTTCTCTGTCTCAATAAAAGGAATTTGGCACACTCAGTTTTCTTACGCCCCAATCAAATTTCAAATCACCATTCACATCATATATGAATATAAAAACGAACATCTAAGCAGAACAAGAAACATAGGTTCGGCTATGAGGATAGAACAACTACAAAGAATTTCGAATTGCCCATTTTAAATATAACATTACACTGATTAAGCTTCTTGATCTAATCACCCCAAGGAAATTTAAGTGTTCCCTACTTCAACCTATATTAATTACCTCTAATTACTTCCAAATTTTCTTTATTCCTTTTTGACTCATAAGGTCTTCAATGATGCCTCGGCTATGATTATGCCTAGGTTCATAATTATATCCGAGACCCCAACAGAAGAATCCTCATTCTGTCAATTTTCTCCTACAATTCCTATCCAACTATCAATATCTAATTCCCATTGTGCTTGTTTAAATCATATCACTATTTCCGTATAATTGTGATTATTTCAAATTTTACTTTACTTCTTAATTTAACTTCATTCATAAAATATACACCCTTTTATAAGTTTATATTCCTACATCAACTCAACTTGATCTTACCCTCCTAATCATATCACTTTAGTTACCAAGACTCATTCATCGAATGTACCAAAAAAAAATAAATCAACAATCCATAAATAAATAACTCCACATTCCAGAAAATTTACTAACAGTATCAATGTATCATTACCTAATAGAATCATGGCAACACAGAGAAAGAAGAACAACAACAACCAAAACAAAAGTCCACTAAATTTTCAAGCCAAATATTGAACATATAAACATACATATCAAGTCATCAATACTATAGTTCCACTCACAAGCAATATTTTGAATAGACAAAGGAAGAGAAGAAAAACAAAATTGGCAATCCATATAAAACTCAACGTATCACTATGTACACGCAAAAATCAGCAACACAATCTTCATCTGCCATCTTTAAATCACCAAAATCAATTCCACACACATACCAACCAATTGTTCACCATAAACGATAAGAGAAACATTGAGAAGCGTCAATTCAAGCACATGATCAAACACAAAAAGTCATTTCAAATTCATACAGGCGCCTAAAATAAACATCCAATTAACAATACACAATTTCAAACAAGAATACAACACACAATCAGATAACATCACATTTAACCCAATTTATCAATTGATCGAAAATTAAGGTTCTAATACTACCCATAAACCATAGTCTCAGTACTTGACGTTCTTGAAATCCTCACCGCATGCTAGTGAAACTGTGTAGAAATGTGGGAAATCCTTGCCCAACCTGGATTTAGAAAGTTAAACTTTGATCTTATTTAATCATTGAACCCAAATCCTAAAACTCTACCATTAGTACTAAACAAATTACCCTCAGTCATCTTGATTCCTCAAACACACTTCCTCTCAATGTCAATTATACCATCACCTCATTCATCTGTCAATATATATAGTTCAAATCCTCAAATTCTCAATTAACTCCAGCTCCATCCAAACCAATCAACTTTACTCTCAAAATTGAACTCCATAAATCTTTCTATACACTAATAAATCTAAGGTAAGAACTCCTTAAACACTTATATTCCCATCTAAAAGCGCAATTACAACCTTTACGACTTGAAATTGTATCAAAATTCCTTCATAATTTCTAGATAGTCATTCCAACCAAACTAAATTCTTCAATCACCACATAGCTAGTCAATTCCTACACTCTATTCCATAACACTACTTAAATCTCAAAATCCAATGTCAATAAAATTTAATAATAATCTATTTAAGACACTAATGAGTCCTCCAACCACTTTTATGACCTTTTCCCTAAGTTATGTTTCATTCCTATAGCTATTTCTACTTTGTCTCACTCTTTCCAATAAATCATACATAATCACTCCACTCAAACCAACTAAATTCTAATTCTAACATATAAACATTTGATGAAGACATCACATTCCATGATACTATCAGTTTACACCATTTCACCATTAAGTAATGTCATAAACTAATATGCACTAATCAACTCAATCATCACAAGATTTGATCTCTTTTCCATAATTGAAAATCAATCTACTGCGATAAATTCCTAAATCCATACCATTCATCTTGAACTCGACCGGAATAATCACTAATCTGCTTAACCTTTAAGATATAGCTTAATACATCTATTCACTTTAATCACCTCTAAATTGATTTCCTACTTCAAACCTTTAAATTCTCACTACCAATCAACTTTATTTTTAGTAAAAGTTAACTCTTTAAATTTCTTTTATCACCACTCATACTCAAAATCCTAAGACTTCTCCATTAGATTCCAATTTATTCCACACTTTAATCATCAAAAACACCTCTAAGGTAAAATTGCAACTGCTCCAACTAAAACAATATCGTTATATCACCACGATAACCTATCGAACTCATGCATAATCCACAATACCTCATATCATAAACCACAATTAATACAACCTCTCAAATCCCTGAACTCCAAAATAACCAAGGAAACCACAATCAAACTAATCATCTCTTCTAATAATTCAATTTCATGGTTCACTCTTATACAGTCCTAATCCATTTCCCAATATCACCTGAGCGTTCTTGTTGCGATTCCACCACTCTCCCCACCAAGGGATTGACCATAACCTCGCAGACAGCCGGTGATCATGCACAACAGAAAAGGGAAGGCAGAGAATGTATATTGCCAATCTAAATGCAATGCAACACAGTCCAGGGTTATCGTATACCAAATACTGATAACCAAGTTGTAACATACTGTTACTCATTCCCTGATTAATTCAATAATACCTTTACTAACTATGATAGAAAAATGATTTCCATAATATCAATAAATCTATCATAGTTAGAAAAGAATTTCCTAATAATAGTCATTATCCATGATAGAAAAGAATTTCCTAATACAACCTGAATACTATCATGGATAATTAATAGCTAACCATGTTAGCAAAGATTCATCTAACATGGTTAGAAGAAAGAAACAACCTAAAATCTAATAGTTACAACCTACGACAAATTTCCAATTAGCTTGTTATCTCAAGTACAAACAAAAATATGCGGAAGCGAATGCAGACCTATAATTTGTTGGCAATATACATTTCTAAACAATACAAATAACCTATGGATCCTAGTTCCCTTTTTCGGTGCTCGCACCTGTGCATGATCACCTGCAAAAATAAAGGGAATGGGGTGAGACAAATAATGTCTCAGTAATCACTACTTAACTCACTGTGAGACTCAGAAGTGGGGTAGTGGAGTGTCTACAGGGTACCACAGTTTTCAAAACCTGCATAAACCACGTAATATATATATATACAGCACAGATACATCCATCTCTCAATAGACAAAAATAAACGTGATTGACACTGTGCCCAGTCTCAAATCTGAAAGCATGAAAAGGGACCACTCTAAAATGTGAAAAATCCCTGGTTCCTTTACAATCCGAGGAACCGTACAATTAACCTATCGATTTGCGCAAATCGATGGTTACATCGCCGACGGTACTAATAATCAGTGTCATGCAACATGCAAATATTTATAAAAATATGAATATATATAAAGTACAGTTCAGTTGAAAGGCACCCTATAGCCCACGTTTAAATATAAAATAATCTGAACTCATTTCATTTATATGAATAAGTAGAAGAGGATTTTAGAAGTCCTCAACTACCGTCACCCTCAGTATCACAGTCAGTTAAGCGTGATTACTTGTCCCCCAACAGCTATGCACTGAATTATCCTTCCTTTCTTGATGCCACAACACCACATCACATCAAATCCTATAATAATTAATAAACGATGATAAATTAATACTATTCCACTTTATAATACTTTACGTCTCTCTCGTTCCTATGAAGTTACTACCCAGTTTTTCCACATTTTCTTAGTTCAAACACTGTAACCAATACAAATCATAAGTTACATGAAATAAACACACCATCAGACTCACATACTTCAATTATTTGATCATTGAAAGGTAGGACCAGATTTCTCATACTCTTTAATAATGCAAACAAGATTCTGTTATTCAAATCCATCTGCACAGTTCCAAATCCACTTCATCTCAACCCAATTGTCAATATTCATTTAGCCACATTCCAAACTATCACACTTGACTTTCTTGACATCCATTTCAATACTTATTAATATCCCTTTGGGTTCAGGATCCATTCAGCCAAATACAAGCCAATAATGGCAATAAAATAGAGAAATAAAGTCTTTAACTATTTCAAGCATGTAAGGTTCAGAATCACTTAAACAACACCACTAGCATTAAACTTTCTAAATCATTATCAATCACAACATCAATAATACTTAGGTTCAGCCAAAACAAAAGATTACAAATCCTACTAATATAATACCAATCAAGAAAGAAAGTCACATTTCCAACCTAATTCAATTACACAATCACAACTCACATACACCAAAAGTCCATAAATCACCTCATTCAAAATTGAGCTTCCATTCTTTCCCAATTTCCATTCGGCCATGACAACAAAAGTACAGGAAAGTTGCTAGTCATATATGCAACAACTAACTTCAGTTTTAACCGACTTCCATACATGCATATAGTCAAAAATTTATTCTTTTCTTCTCACAAACCAACAACATGAAAATAACAGAGAAATCGCAACAAAACCATTAGCTCAAACTACAAACGCATACAACAAATCCATACATATACATCCTCATAGGTAGACCAAACGAAATCTAATGAGGCATAATAATCCAGTTTCTAAAAACAGAGAAAGATGACCCTTTTTGAATTTCAATTCATTCAAAATACCATAACAGTAAAATTCCCAATTACTTGCAACGGCAACCATCCATCATTCCCATTTACCAATCTTAATTAAAAATAAGCACATCTAAACTAAGTCATAGATTTCCATACATCAATTAAGTGACTAAGACATTGGAATCCCGCCGAAAACGAAGAAAGAACAGAGAAGATTGAGTCAAATACAAGAAGAGAGGGTTTAGTTTAGGAGGAGAGGAGAAGGAAGTGAGGAAGGCCGCGCCGGATCCGCCTCTGCTGGGTGCCGCCGTTCGTCGACGGCTTTCAGGCGGAGGGGAGGAGAAAATGAAGAAGATGAAGAAATGGGGGGGGGTCCGTCGGGTTTGAGGAAATGAGGTGGAAGAAGAGATTAGAAACTATTACGTTTTTGCCCCTGAAGTTTCTTTCCTTTACAATATAGTCCCTCTTATCAAACTTTATTATTTAAAATTTAACCCCTCTTCAAAAATAATTCCCAATGAGATTGATAATATTCTCCATTATATATTTGCTAAGACTTCAAAGTACTTTTCACACAATTTCTAACTCCTAATAACTCATTAACTATATTTCTTTAAATTCTAAAGAAATAGGATTTAATATGAATAAATCATAATTTCATTCTTAAAACTTTAAATTTCCTAAATACACCTCAACAATCTCGTATTATCCTTAATTAAAATTGGGATGTTACACTCCTCTTATTAGCTATATTTGTTAATTGATATAAAGTATATTGTTGTTTAACATATAAAGTTGGATTTAGCTAGTGGTTTCATATTTAGTAATATTGATTTTTTTATTGGAAGTATTGTTATTGATAAGAAAATTTTGTGAGATGTAGAATTAATTTATAGTGATCACAATGAAAGTGATAAGCATTAAACAATGATAAAGTTGATATGAGAATAGGGCGAATTAGATACAATTGTAAGAGATTGGAATTTGGGTTGATTGTTACATGTGAGAAAACCTTATGAGTTGGCTGAAATTATTTGTGATTTTCGTCATCTTCTTTGTTTTGTTCTTATTGTGGTCATGAGAATTTTATTTTCCTGTTGTTCTTTGCGTTTCCGAATCTGAACTTGCTATTTTAGTTTGTTAAGTTTTAGATTTTGGTAATATTAAGGTTAGAAAATGGAAGATGTTGTTGATTAAGGAAACCAAAAGGAAGAGATTTTGAAGTATGTATGTGTGAGAAATTATAGGTATTTTTAAAATAAGACAGAAAGGTAAGAATTTTAGGGATTCAAATTTTATATTTTAGAGAAAAAGTTAGATTATTATGACTTCATTAGGATGTGGATTGATTTATGAAAAGTCTATCAAAGTAAGTTTTGTGTATTGGTTATAAAGTTGGGTTTAGATATTGGAAACTTGAAGTAAATTAAATTTATTAGTACACCTTGTAGCCTATTTTGTAATGTTTAGATTGATTTTGTGACTAACCTTGGAGTTATTGAATATAATCGTGGATATTTAGAACGAATTGGAGAAACAAGTTGAGTTTTATATTGGGTTAAGATTTGGTTATGAGTTCTTGTAGATAGCTTAAAATGTTGAGGTAGTAAGTCTTGAAAAGTGTTAAGATTGGGTTGAAGTTGAAGGACATATTTTAGAGGTGAAATAAGTCTATCATGGATATTTGAAGAATTTAATTAAGGTTAAATTTCTCTGCAAGTTTTTTTTGTAAGAATATAATGTTGGATATGATTTTAAGTTGAGTGGAATATAGAAATGGAATTGTAACGCTTAAGTTTTAAGTACAATTGTCTTGTTAGAGGAATGTCAAAGTGGGAACTTTAATGGACTTACTTAAATTAAGAGGGAAAAGTTATGAACTAAAGGTAGATATTGCAAATAGTAAGAGTTTCTTTTTATGTGAAGATTATGATGTGATTTTATAAATTTTGTAGTTGATTTGCGTAGGGATTCAAATATAGTATGAAATTACTAAGTGTGATCATTGATTTAACGTCTTATGATTCCAATGATGACTATATTTAGAAGGACTACCAAATTTGATTTATAAGGATTTTTAATTCTTGTTAATGTTGATGTGATAGTCAAGCGGGGCGATATGATTTTAGTATGGTAGTAATATATATTAATATTGAGGACATTGAGAATATTTGAAGTTTTTATGGACTTTGAGTGATTTGATGATCTCCTTATTAATGGTGCTTAACAAGGGTTTTAGTTAAATGATTTATTGATTTTAGTAAATTGTGAGAGATTCAAAGTAGTGAATTTTATGATTTCAAATGGATTTTGAGAATAGAAATGAATTTAGGGTTTCTATAGGCTTATTGGTGCTAATGAAGAGATTATGTTTGGCTGAAATCTCTAATTTAGGAAGTAAACAGAGGAAGTTAGGGTCATTACGGAGTCCAAGAAAAAAAGTTGAATTTTCTTGTCCATTAGAAATGATGGTCCTTTTTTTTAAAGGTTTTATTCGGTTAAAATTATTGAGGAATGAAATGGATCAAATTACAAATTTAAGATAAGATCATTTAGACTAAGGCGATAAAGTTTTATGGATTGGAGACATGGATGTGACTTTAGGAAATAGAATATACTATATCGGTTATGAGTTGAGGATTATACGAGATAGTTTATTTTGAATTAAGATTTTAATGAGATTTTAACTAGTGGATATATTATGTTGAGTAGGAAATTGAGGATTAAAAATTGATTAGGCTCATAGTGATGGATAAAAAAAAGTTGGGTAAGATATTGATACTGAATCCGTGAATAAAGTTGCTTGAATAGATTTTCTATGCATCTAGGAAATTTTGGTGATATTGAGATTGTGTTTTAGGGAAGTATTGAAATAGAAAATAAAGTTTGAGGTTGATAGCACCAATCAAATATAGAATTCTTGGTATGATAGTTTAATCCCGAGACTAGGGATAAAGTTTGAGTTTTTGTGAATATTTTTTTGGAATATTTTTAAGATTATGAACACATTTTAATTTAGTGTTGAAAGTAGAAGTTGTGATTATGGTTGATGAAGGAGCTAGTTAAAGTGAAGATTCGGTTAGAGGTTTTGGAGAAAGTGTTAGTTGATGCGTTAGTTTAAAAAAAAACTATGTAGAATAACATCGTTAATGAATTTGATTTTAGTTTGGCTTATGTTAAGTTGAAGTCTACTGTCAAATTGAGGAATGAATTTTTAGGGAATTCTTATTTGTCAAAAAAAAAAAAAGAAAGAGGAACAATGGGATATGATGGGGAAACGTTTGGATTTAGACAAATGATACCATGTGATGAATAGTTCTCGTTTTAACTATCAAATATAGGTTTGAAGTGTAGTAAGGATGAATGAGATGTTCTTATTAGGATTGAAATTAAGAAAGCTCAGGTGTTGATTTAGATTTGGGAGGTATTCCTAGGTCAAAACATTAGGATTTTGAAGAATTATGGTGGGGTGTTTATGTCTTAAGTTTCATATGCTGAAGAATTGGTTCCAAGATATAAAGTTTGTTTGTTAAGATTCAGTTTGTAGGTCTTGAAGATGATTTAAGTGATTGAGGTTACTTGGTATGTGTTTGAAGGTGATATTGGGTATTGATGATTATAGTATGAAATTCTCTCCTTTGAAATTAAGGAAATAAGAGATCAATGATTTAGCCAAGATGAGGTTTTGAGGATATAACTGTTGGAAATTAGGTTATAATTTTAACAATAGGTCGTTTATGGGTTAGTATAGATACTAAATAGCCTAAAGAGAAAATAATAATAGTAAAGAAAAAAAAGGAGGTGGAAATAATATGGCACGTTGTGGAAATCTTTATTGGGAGGATGGATTCCTACCTTAATGTATGTGTGATATGATAGGGTGATTGTATGAGACAATGTATTGGTTGGCAGATGAGGTTTAGCTAGGTTAATTGGTGGCACGAAAAATTTTAAATAAACCAAAAGCATGAGGTTTTGTGGGGATACCTTTACAAAACTTTTGGGTTCCTTTGCCGCATAGAAGTATGTGTAGAAAGTAGCATACGAGTTTGTTTAAAACTAATGTTGATTTTTGTCCAAAAAAAAACTAATGTTGATTAAGGTGTAATTTTGAGGACAAAATTCTTTTTAGGAGGGGAGAATTGTAACATCCCATATTTTTAATACTTATAAATAAATGGTGTTTGTGACATTTATAATATTTATTTAAAAATAAGTACCAAAGAAATAATAAATTTGATCTGAAACTAAAAAAAAAGATTAGTAGAACAAAAGAATTTATTGGAATTAAAAGATATGTAATTAAAATGTAATTTTTAAGTTGTTGAAAGGGCCCAATTGTAGAAAGCCCATGTGTGTAAACCCTAGACTCTTCTCAATATAAATTCCATTTTTTTTCTTATCTCATCTCACTCATGAAACAACCAAGTGCCGTACAAGGTCATTTTTCCTCCCTTCTCATATTACATTCCATCGTTCTTTTACTTTCAATTTACATGTTCTTTCAATATTGACTCTTCCATCATTTGAATACATCCTTTTCATCTACTCCCATTTATTTTCTCTACTTTCTTTTATTTAATGACCGTGCCTTTCTCATTTGCTTCTAATAAAAATAAGGGTAATTTATAACTTCATTTTTTCCTTGAGCCGTGAGATGACACTTGCGTTGATGATTATTTTATGGCTTGCTATATACATATATAAATCTTATTTTTCTTAAATATTCTCCGGCTAACTTGGATTCTCATATATTATATGTGCACACTTTTGTTTATCTAGTTATTTTTCTCAACAAACATTATCTTTATTTCTCCATTTATCATGTACTTACAGTGGAAATTATTAAATATACGTATATAGCTTGTCTTTTATTTAAAAACTAACTATATATAAATAAATATTAATTATTTTGTTCTGTCCAACTAATATTTTATTTTTATTATAAGGCTTCTGTCCATCTAATATTATATATGTTAAAGGTACCTGCAAATTTTCCTCATCAATTTCTTTTTAAATTGATTAACACTTCTATGTTAATGCATATACATGTTTTTCGAGGCATTTTTATATATACCTGCTTTGTCCCATTGTATATAAGCGTACCAATACTAGTAGTATATACCCATATATTATTTTTATGTCTTGCATTTGTTTCCCCAGTATGTGTGAGTGTTGGTATACATATTCATTTTGATAAATGTGTTGCCAAAAATATAAAGTAATTTTTTTTAAAAGAATAATTTAATTTTGTTTATATAACATTCAATTCAGGAATAAAAATAATTGTACGTGTGTAGAAGGGTTTAAGATATAGTTATATTAGAATACTTTTTGTTTTGTAGTGGAGTCTTATATTAATAGATATTTATATTGGTAATGTTCTAGACTCTCATTAGGAGCTTAGGAATGACTTCGTGTTATTACCTGTGAGCCAAGGAGTAACAGGTAACTCTGAATGATTCTTTCGTATACTTGTAAATTATAGATAATTATAATCTGATTGATTACTGATTGCCTCTTAATTTAAAAATGTGAATTTCTTGATTAGTTTGTTCCTTTTCAAGCATGCTTGTTGTCATTGTTTTGATATGTGATGTGAATAATGAGTACTTTAATTCTTTTCAAGCATGCTTGCTTATATGATGATATTATATTGTGTTTGAGAGTAAACTGTGATATTGTATATTCAAAGAATATTTAGTTGTTAGTGAATGTATATATCTGTCATTGCATGAGCATCTGTGATGGGATAGTGATTAGAGGAGGAGAAGGAGGAGAAATTGTATGGTGAATTTTATTACCACGTGGTATGCCACCACTCGGTGCACAGTGGTGGTAGTGGTACTTGTCAGGGTCCTTTCTTCTATGCCTTTCTTTGTCAGGGATTGCATGGAAGTTATGGGACATGTGACAACTCCTTATATTTGTTCTTTAAGGAGGAGAGCCATAGTCCATGCTTGAGCTCTATACCTTTGGCAGGGTATATCTCATGTACCGGTGAGTTTGGAATAATCTAGTTAATTAGATTTATTTCTGTTTGGACTATATGTTAGCCTATGGCTCCTGTCAGCGGTATAAGGGTGGAGGTGATATAAGGGAGGCATATTGCATTTATGCATGATTAAAGAATATTAATGTGAAGGAATCGTTTTTGAATTAAGAGGTCAATTGAGATGGATAGAGTTGATTTGTACGGACGAATATGAGAATGAATTTTGGTATTGTAACTATATATAATTTGTTTGTGTATGTTAGGAGAGTTCAGTAGTTACTGAGATGTCGATCTCACCCCATCATTAACATTTTTAGGTGAAGGATCTAATAATAAGCAAGGGAGGACACTTGAGGAGTAACCACGTTGAGTTATATTTATTTTGTCATGGATTTAAGGCTTTAAAATGTTTTTTTTTAATTTGTCACTACGACTTGGATTTTTGGAGTGTAAATGTAATTTATTATAAATTGTATATGATTTTGAGAGGGTGTTACATGGGACTTAGAGTGAGAATGTAATATCCTCCTTACTAAATCCAAATTAATCAATATTCTTAGCATTAATTTAACAAGCACATTACTAACTATGATAGAAAGAAAATGAACTTCCATGATAGAAAAAGAATTTCCTAATTATTCAGCATTATCCATGATAGATAAGAATTTCCTGAGACAACCTGAAACACTGTCACGGATAATTAACAGCTAACCATGTTAGAAAAGATTCATCTAACATGGTTAGAAAAAGAATAAACCTAATATCCAATAGTTACAACCTGTTACGAAATTCCTGCTTATCCAGAATGTCAAATACAGACAAAATTATGTGGAAGTGAATGCAGTCCTATACAGTTTGGCAATATACATGTCTAAATAAATTAAACAACCTTTAAATCCTAATTCCCTTTCCTGTTGCTCGCACCTATGCATAAATTCCTGCAAAATTGTAAGTAATCGTGGGATGAGACAACTTGTCTCAGTAATCACTGCTTAACTCACTATAACAGTGAGATGTAAGGTAGCAGGGTGTCTAAAGGGTACCACAGATATAAAAACCAGTAATGTGTTTGTGTGTGTGTATAAAGTTTTCATCCCATGTTCATTCAAGTCCCTATGTCACATCCAAATCAAATCAAATTCATCATCTCAACTTTCCATCTATCACTCAAAATCCCTCAATCAATTACACATCAACTAAACCTCATCTTCCCAATCTCCAATCTAAGGATACTACCACCACCACAACTCTCACCCCTCACTAATAGATGCATTGTGCCATCAAGGGGCAGTTATCCAAGCATCTAATTTTCACCATATGATTTGACATCGTGCCCCTCTCTACAATGAGATGACAATTTCCCTTTCTAGAAACCCTAGGGAGGGAACCCCAATTATATTTCCATTGCAGAATGGGAACGGTCCCGGTTTACAATTCGAAAGACCGTAGGTCAGTTTCTCCAATAAGTAGACATATTTTCCCCTATCTCCAATTAGAAAGGATTAGTACAAATAACTGTCGATCGGTCAATCGACAGTTATCATAGCGCTATGGTACATAAATAATTCAGTGTCACGCAACGCTCACAATCCCTTTTCCATATCCCAACCACAACAACTATTAATTTCTATCAACATAACTTCCAAATTCGTCGACCACAATCTATGATACTTCCAATCCACAACACCTCTCAATATCCTTGTCAAAGTACCAAGATCCCAAAAAATACACTCACATACACAGTCCATCAATGTTACCAACCAGGATACTACATATAGTAAGTCAAATTCTTTACACGAAAATAATCGTATTTGAAAGGTACCCGATAGCCTATTTTGTATAAAAGTGATTTTTAATATATATATATATATATATATATATATATATAGGGTTAGAAAGGATTTTGAAAATCCCAACTAACATCACCCTCAATGTTATAGCAAGGTAAGAATGATTACTTGAACCTGCTCCACACCAAGACAATACAATGTCAATGAAGTATTTGCTTGCAGCTCGGCCCATTGATATCCATATATAAATACGCAACGCAATGTCAATAAATAGTTCGGGTTTATATGACTTGACTAAATTAATTTAAATTCATTCAGGTCCATGCTAACTAACCCATCTTCAACTACCCCTCTTTATCCCCAATATCCATCAATCATCAGTTATTCTCGTTACAAAGCAAAAACTATCCCTAAATCTTTTACATCCTATCATTGATACTTCTCAATCCTCCACAATCTAACCATCCATATTCAACAATATTACAACGACTATTGATGATGAGTCAATCCTTATTCATTATCAAGTCCAAATCCCAAATCAATAAGTCCAAATATACGCTCGTCTCTTCCAATTTTCATAACTCCATATTCTTTTACAAACATCAACAATTGTGATAACAAAAATCAATTCCAATACACCTTTAACATATTAATTCTAGGGTAACACCCAATTCAACCTTCCTATATTTAACATGCAATCAAACTTATTAAACTCAAATCATAACAAGTTCATAATGATTAAGAATCCCCAAACAAAGTACCTAAAATCACCAACATTCAACTTTTTCCAAAACTCTTCCAATTTCACAATTTATAACATTTTACTAACTTCAGTAAACATTATAATCACAAATTGATTCATAGTCCATGCTAATCCCACAAAAACATAACTTCATTTCTTTTTAACTTACAACTTCTAATATGTAGTTAAATCCTTTCCTAAACCCTCATGAGCCCAAATTTTCTTCAATAACATTCAAATATAACCAAATATTTTTATTCAGCTCATAAAAGTCATTATTCTTATTCAATAAAACCAACTTGCCATATTCTATCCTTACACCTCACCTAAACATTTCAACCCATCATCCCATCGCAACCTAAACCACACAAGTCCAAAACACATTTTCATTAAGCTCTAATAGTTACCTTACAACCATAAATCAAGTTTAGCAACTCTTACTTATGGATTCACAATCATTTATTACTTTAATCAACAATTATCCATATCCAATATCAACAACAAATACCCACTTCATTCCAATTGACATTCCACAAATCATTCATCAAATCCAACCCTTCCACCTAATCAAATAATCAACATGAATCTTTGCCTATAACATCAATCACTTCAATCTCACCAATATTAATTCTAACATACTATGGTCTTCCAAACATATTTATTAACCCCCAACATTCCCTTCATACAATTACATAACCAAATTTCACATTTATTCAACACTTTGCTCACAATTCTTTTCCTATACACATACCTAATCAATTCCAAGATTCCAATATCACCCTCTTACCTTAGTAATCCTCCACTAACCATTAATTCAACCATTAAATCACATATTAACAAAGCACATAATTAATTTCTCATTTATTCAACACTTAATTCACCAATCATTTTTTTCTAACCACTAATCCAATCAATTCCACCATTCCAATGTCATTGTATAACCTTAACAAAAATTACTTAACCACCAATTTGTTCAAAAAATTCTTCATGAGCAAACCCTAATTTCAAAGAACCCTAAAATGTCCCCCAATATTCTCAGATATTTCCTAACTTCAAGAAAAATCAAATGCCTTCTAAAATCTTCAATTAATCACTTATAATTCATCATTGTAACTTGAAAATTCCAAAAATCCCAAATCTACTTAAAACCCTAACTTCAAAGAGGCAAAAATTTACAAAATACAAAGAACAAGCTTATAGAGTTCAAGAATGAGGGGAGAGGGAGCCACCCGCCGTCGGCTGCCGCATATTTCGCTGGAAAACAACCCTTAGGTGGATGACTGAGCTGAAAAGAAGGGGAGATGAGGAATTGACGAAATGAAGTTGAAAGAGAGGAATGGTTAGAAAAATCAAAGGCAAAATGTTATGATCACAAAATATCTGAACTTGGTAGATGACCCAAGGGAAGTGTGTAATGGACTTGAAGGGATTGGGCCTATAATATGGTCCAAAGAAAGGCCCTTCAAGAAAGGTTAGATTGTTGGAATAAGAGGCTGAAAGTGGTCATGAATGGGCATGAAAAGAATGATATAAAGTCCCCTCTCTTCTGGCGTGTCTCCCTCCACTGGCACATTCTTTCTCTTATTTCTTGAGTTTTCTTCTTCAATACTCCTCTATAATTCTCTCTAATATTGCTCTGTAATTTTCAAATTCATGTCAGATGCAATTGCTTTTAAATTTGATGTACATTTACTACAACTATTTGGAGATTATTCATCTTGATTTTATAGCATCCATTACACAAAACGCAAGGCTCACCTCCTGCTGTCGTTCACTGCCATTCACCGCCCGTTCTCGCCGGAAAAGATGGAGAATTCACCGGAATCACGTGACCCACCGAGCAACAGATCTGGCTTGACTTTAGCAAGGATTTGAAGAGTAGAATGCAAGGAAAATAATGGGTGTGGTTGAGGTTGAGAGAAAATGAGTATGTGTGCGTGGATGGAGGAAGAAAATGAAGATGGTGAATGGGGGAGGGGGCGACAAAAACATATACAAGGGAGAAGGCTTGTTTGGTTTAGTTGTTCTATTTAATGGGTTTTTGAAACTTATGGTGAAAATTCTCATTATGCTCTTTTAGATTTAGCTTCACTAAGTCAAGCCTCCAATCTCCTTAACCTTCATAATATTTTAAATTCTTTTTTTATATGAAAAGAAAATAAGACTAAAAAAAATATTAAGAACCAACTACATCCTTGAGAAAATGCACCGCATCAGCTTTGGACACCACATGAATGCCTAAGTCATAGTTGAAGTTGTTCCCTGCTAAAAATAACTTCAACTACATTATCCTCCCGACTAATCACCCGAACCTCTACAATCAACTGATACAGCAGTAATCCACCCATCTCGGCAAATAAATCAGCATTCTCATGCAAGTCAGATACGCCATGCTCCAACCCCTCCACCACCAAAACAACATCACAAAATAAAGATACATATTTAAATCTAGAATCTCATGCTCGCCTCAATCCCCATAAGCAACCCTATAACTCTGTCTCAACACTTGAAGATCCATAAACTGAATACATGAAGACTTCTAAAACATTCCTCTCCAAGTCACGAACCACACCTCCATAACCAACAACTGATGAGCCTAAGGAGAACGAACAATCAACAAAAACGTTCACTCCTGACTCAACAACTTGGCTTAACCGACCATGCTTGAGAAAACTTCCATGACCACCTATAAATTTCTTTGCTCGCACCATACAACGAACAATACTCATAGCCTCCTCCACACCTTCATCAACACTAGAACAAGAACCATGATGTACAACTTCGTTCCTCCGCCTCCAAATTAACCACCAAGCTACACAAAAAATAGCCTTCAAATTTTCTATATCAACCCTGCGAGAGAGTTTCAAATTACTCTCCAACCACGTCTGCGCATCACTATCCCAAAAGTTTAGATCATGAACGGAAACCCCCAACTTGAGCCAAAACTCACGAGCCTTAACACAATTTCGCAATGCATGACACAAATTCTCAATACTGGTTTTACACACTCCACAAATACCATCCGGATGAAGGTGACGATCATATAAAGACTCATTCGTGAACAACCTATCATGCAAAGAGACCCACATATGAAATTTACAACTTTAGGGAATATTAATCTTCCAAATAGCTTGCCAACTCCTTCCTTCCTGACCATGTTTAGCGATAGAATTGTAAGCAGATTTCACAGAAAAATCCCACTCTTATCCAACTTCCATCTAGCTTTATACTCTTCATTCCTGTGAACAACCTCAATTTCATCCTTAACATTCTCCCAAACAGCTTTAATTCCACTCCACACTCTTGACCCCGACTTCTTTGCTCGTATAATAGGATCAAATCTTGACCACAATTATATTTACTTCTAATTACTCGAGCCCACAATGCATCCTTGTTATTCACCAACCCTCATTCCACTTTCATCATAAAAGCCTTATCCTGAAGAGAAGCATGACGAAGACCCAGTCCACTACACACTTTAGGAGAGCAAACTTTGTCCCACGCCACCAAATGAGCTTTCTTCTTTTCACTTGTAGAACCCCATAAAAAATTCTGGGTACTCCTCTCAATCTCACCACAACAAGCAATAGGAATAATAGATGTTTGCATCACATGATTCGAAATAGTCATAGTCACTGAATTAATAAGAGTATTCCTTCCTGCCAGAGACAAAGAATGACACTTCCAGCTAGTCAATCTTTGTTTTACCTTATCCACTGTAAATTGATACATTGACTTAGAAACTCTCTCATGATGAAGAGGAACTCCCAGATATTTACCCAAATAAGCAAACATATGAAATCCCAAACTTTGACTTAGTTAAAATTTAATATTATGGTTAATATTACGAGAAAAGAATACCCTTGTTTTTCCTTCATTTATCTTTTGACCTGAAGCATTACAAAACACACTAAGGCAATCTTTAATCACTTGTACCTGATCTGATCGAGCTTCAGCAAAAATAATCAAATCATCAGCAAAAAACAAATGAGATAATGGTGGTCCCCCTATATTAAGACGAATTGGTCTCCAGATGCTAGATGAAATATTTGACTGACTTAAATGAGTCAACTTCTCCATACAAATCACAAATAAATATGGAGACAAAGGATCGCCCTGTCTAATACCTCGGGCAGGATTAAAAACATTTGACTTACTACCATTCCACAAAAATTGCATAGAGGGAGAAGATATACACTCCTGAATCAATAAGATTAAACTCTCTGGAATTCCCACCTCCCTTAAACAATTAACAGCAAATTCCTTGTTAATTCTATCATATGCCTTCTTCAAATCAATTTTCACAACCATAAATCCTTTCTTTCCCTTCATAGTTTTTATGGTGTGGATCACCTCCTGAGCAACAATAATATTGTCGGAGCTCAAACATCCTGGAACAAAACTGCACTGATTCGGGGAAATAATAGTCGACATAACAGGCTTAATTCGATTAACTATGATTTTATTTATCAATTTATAAATCACATTGCAAAGGCTAATCGGACGGAAATCTCTCATAATTTCCGGATGAGGGACTTTAGGAATAAGTACAAGAAAAGTCTGATTAACCTCCCTAATTAAACAAGGATTTTCAAACACCTTTCACACAAAATCAATGACATTCCCACTAACGTGTTTCCATTGAGTTTGAAAGAATACATGATTAAGACCATCAGGACCTAGAGCTTTAAGAGGGCCGATACTCTTCAAAGCAATTTCAACTTCCACCTCTTTCACATCAATATTCAAACTACTAATAACACTCTCCGTAAACACAGGATAAGATACATCAACATTCAACACATCCCTATGCACACGATCTTCAGAAAAAGCATATGATAAAAATTTACAGCTACATTCTTTATCTGATCTACATCAAATATCCACTCTTCATCCTCACCATTGAGAGCTTCAATACGATCTATCCTCCTCCTTACATTCGCCCTTTGATGAAAATATTTTGAATTTTTATCCCCTAAATAAAACCATTCACACCTTGCCTATTGAGCCCACATAATATCTTCATGCGAAATTAGTGTCTCTATTCTTGCCATAGTTCTTTCTGAAGCTAAGAGAGAGAAGACCAAGAGCCTTGATTCTTTGAACTTCTACTAATACCATTGAGCATAGCAAGAATTTGTTTCTTTCTTCTTCCCACATGACCCCATATACCTCCGTCTTCCACACCTCCACTTGCTGAGTAAAAGCATTAACATTTTGGGACTATGACAAATCCTAATCCCATACCCGCTTCATAAATTCATTAAAATCATCATGTAACAACCATGAAGCCATAAACCTAAAAGATTGTTCAAAACCAACCAAACAATGAGACACCTCCATCGTGAATAACAAAGCCTTATGATCTGACTTGAAACTATACCAAACTATTGGTGTAGCTTCAGTGAACCTATCCATAAACATATCATTTGCTAGAATATGATACAGTCTGCTCTCACAACCCTCCCTACTCCAAGTAAAACACGACCCCATAGTATGAACATGAGATAAACCGGACTCCCTATACCAATTAGAAAAATCCTATCCACCAAAGAATGCTCCTTCCTAGAATACCGTCGTTCATTCTCAAATAAAATAGCATTAAAATCTCTTCTTACACACCACGGACCTTCCACATCATTACCAAACTCCTCCAACTCTCTACATAAACTCCGTCTTTTCACATAATGAGGGCTTGCGTACACCGCAGAAACTAAGGATTTCTCCCTATTATGATCAAAACTCAAATGAATACATTGCTCAGATGAACCAATTATACTAACAGCCCAACTCTCCTCACGCCATAACACCCACAGACCTCCACTAAACCCTTTGAGCATCAACAACATATGAGCTATTAAATCCCACCTTAGAGATTACACTACAAAAGACAAGGCATTTTTCGGCGGCCGATTTTCTCTACTTTTCGGCGTTTGTAAACGCCGGTAAGACTCTACGGCGTTTATTGTATACGCCGGCGAATGAAATGTCAGGACGTTCCTTTACGGCGTTTTTATAAACGCTGCAGAGTTATGGCAAACGCGGGTACGCTTGCCGGTGTTTAGAAACGCGGGAAAGTATTTTGATTTAAAAATAAAAATAAATCATACCGGTGTTTGGAAGCGTGGGAAAGATTGATCCATTTTTTTAAAAAAAAAAAATCTTTCCGATGTTAACAAATGCCGGTAAGTTTACGTAAGAATTAAAAAATATATCGCATTAGTTTTAACTATTAAATATTTAATAGTTAAAATTAAGGCGAGAGATACCCAACAATCAATGGTTTAAGCTTCCATGAAGAAGGAAAAACCACCAAATTAATCAATAACATTGGTTTATTCAAAACACAACAAGAGGCATATATTGGGCAGAAAAATAAGAAAAATAAAATTATTAACAAAAACAAAAAATAAATTCTAAAGAAATATTTTTTTAATACATAAATTAATAAAGATAATTATTGACAAGAGGCAAATGAAAATAATTTAAAAACATCGGATATATGGCATTTATGTAAATAGAAATAAAATATACAGGAAAAATAGAAATGAAATATAAATTAAAAAAAAGAATGATGAAAACTTAAAAAAAACATTTTTTTTCCAAAAATGGAAGCAAAAGAGAGGGAAAATGAATGAGAAGAGAGAAAAGTAGATATAAGAGAAGAAGAGAGAAGAAAGAAGAGAAGCGGCGAATGAAGAATAAGGGAAGACAGGTATTTATAGGTGAAATTCGCTATTTTCCGGCGTTTGTAAACGCGGCCACGTGTATTGTAAACATCGTGTTTAAATTTTCGAGATCAGTTGCCATTACCGGCATTTCTAAACGCGGGTAAGCTAATTTTTTTTAATATAAATACATACCGGCGTTTTATAAACGCCGGTATGTGTTAAAAAAATTAAAATTTAAAATTTTCCTGCGGAAAATGACAAATGCGGCTGCGAACTTAAGCGCTTTTACCTCACTTACCGGCGTTTCTACATGTAGCATAGAGATTATATCTTCCTTGCTTTCATACCTCGACATCGAGTCTCAAACAATAAAACAATATCCACTTTATACTTATACTGTAATTCTCTTATTAATCCCAGGATAGATCTTGATCCCAACCCTCTACAATTCCAGAAAATAACATTCATTGGGGAACCATTGAATCGAGATTGTGGTTCTCACAACCACCATTAACATTTTGAAAAGAACCACTCACCTGAGCATGTAGATTATTGTCAACATTAGAAGATGAAGGCAACAAACTCTCATTACGAGACAATAATATGAATCCTTCTCCCTCATTATTCGATTCCTCATATAAATCCATTAAAACTCCAAAAGCATTCTTGGTCTCATTCATATCATTAGTGACCACTAAATTAGATGTTGAACTTAACTTCTTACAAGGCAAAGAACGTAATTTTCTCTTATACTCATGCCTCCATTCCTCCTTTCTTTCACTATATGATCTTGGGACCCACTCTTTTTTATTATTTAATCCTTGAGCAATTTTTACGGGATTGGTGGTTGATGAGTCAAACATTTGTAAATCAATAACTGACTCCCTTAAATGCCCATTATTGCCAATAGATTTCAAATTATTCCTTCGCTGAGTAATAGGAATATTATTTCCATCATTAACTCTCCAATTTCTAACTGAATCCATGATCTTCGCTCTATCCATAACAATTGACGCAGACCTCTCCTTCTCCGTAACTTTCGGCTGAACATTCTTCCTTTTTTTCGTTGACTTTCTAACTAAGTTCCATGCCCCTAACCTCTGCGACTGGTGAGCCTCCTCTTCGCCTACCTCCTCATACACACACTCCGAATGATTCTCCACCACATTTAAATGACCTCCTAGCCTCTTTTTATCCTCATGCCTCGCTACCTCCATAGCCGATGAAAGTTTAACCTCATCATCATTATCAAAGACACCAGAGGCCTTGTTCAAATCTTTCTCGGACAAACCTCCCTACAATGACCATATTTACCACAACAAAAACAAATTTTATGCAACCCCTCATATTCCACTATACGTTCTTTCCTGAAAATACGAATCTCTGGCAAAAGCTTCTTATCCAAATCCAATTCAACGCAAATTCTAGCAAACTTACCTCTTTTAGTAAGATAAGTTCTAAAATCCACCTTCAAAGTTTTACCCACTAGATTTCCAATCATAGGGAGGCTCTTTGCATTAAAAAATTCTAAAGGAAGGACAAGAGGCTGCTATCTTGCGATGATAATTCTCATCCAAAGGATCAAAATTCGGTTGCCTTCTCTGTACCACCAAATAGTGATCGGCCAACATCCAAAGCCCCTCTATATACACATATTCCATGTCTTCTTCACACAAGAAAGAAACCACCAAAGCAATTGTTCCCAATATCCCGCACCGTGAATTTCTCCTTCGTCTTTCAAAGCCTAAGAAGTCTAGATTGCATATCCCACAAAGACATAGATTTCCCCAACAATCTAACAATCAAAGACTTTCGCCAAGGAGCACACCATCTTACATATTACTCCCTAGAAAATGTCAAAGTAGGCAAAGAATTCTCCTCTTCTCATTCACTCATTCCACTAGAATTTTCCCCATCTAAAGATTCCCCGGCAAAGAAACCTTTCAAGCTATCTAGATATTCACGCCATGCATCCTCAAACACACCACAACCATGAGAATCAACAGAGAAACTTGAGCCCTCCACTTGCAGCAACTTATCCTTAAAAGAGACATTTAAACCTCTTTTAGGCATACCCTCCTGTTTGCCCTCTCCCAATTGCTTTGATGGCTCACCATCACTCCCTCCTTCGCTCTTTCCAGCCTTCATCCCAAAATAATTCTTGAAAAATCTTGTAATAATCAATGCCTATTGGCCTTGAAAATTCTTGAAAGTCTTGAAGATTCTTCTTTGAGGGATGAAAATTCTTCATTGAGGGATCTTGCTTTGCTGATATAATATTTTAAATTCCACCAAAACCTTATAATTCTTATTTCTCCACCTATTCAATTGATTATTTTAGGCACTTATTTTTCTCAAAACTTCCAAAAATCTCCAAAAATCCTAATAATTCCAAATTTTCCAATGGTCATTTACTAAAATACTTTCTAATCCTGTATTAAATTTCCAGGATGTTACAGAGACTACGAGAAAGAAGAGGGGTGTGTTATTTAGGAGTTGATCTAGGGTTAAAATTGTTTTTTTAAAAAACAATTTATGGGAGGCATTCGCTGTGGCTTAATTGACAGCGAAGGCACAGCGAACTGCCTTTTGCATAATTTCTGCAGAAACTGGTGGGCTTCGCTAACGGTTTGCGGCCAATGAAGATACAGTGAACAACCTGCTGTATTGATTATGCAGAATTTTTTCAGCAGACACACAAATTGACCAAAATTTTCACCACACCACTATTCAAAACCATTGTTTTTCTCATAAATCCACTTTATTTCCACACCAAAAAACCACAACAAATTCCTCACTAAGCTTTACTTCCTCATTTATAACAATCAAACACCAGAATTTTTCCAAATGTCCACTCACAACAATTCAAGATCCATTTACTAATCAACATGCACCGCTTTCATGACAAGCAAAGCAAAATTCACACAAAACCTACACATATACATTCAAAGTATACAAGGACCAAGACTCATATGTGAACTCATACCACACAAAGATCAAGCACAAATACACCATGGGGATCATTTCACAACAAATAGGCCTACAACCTATGACAGTTCAACTCATGAAACTCAAATAGATCAACAGGAATAAATTAACATCACATATCAGTCCAGCAAAACCATACATGCAATGCTTCACAATAACTCCCAAAATGAAATCCAAGATGAGATTCAAAATGTACTCCCCTTGTAGACCTCTTCTTTCCCTCCAAATCCTCATATCCCAATTCATCCATAAGCCTCACATCCCAGCCAAGCCCTGCAGCAGCCATAGAAACTGCAGCAATAACATGGCCCACATCATGATTACAATACCTAAATGCTCTCTCACCATAATTCCATGCCTCACGCCACAAAACAGACGACAACCCAACAAGAAAACAATTCTTGGGAAACAATTTTTCCAAAAAACCTAGATGGGATTTCAGCTCTAACTTCCAAAGAATGTTCCTTTGGGGCATAATGAGCAACAATAGGATGCTCACATAGAGATTCAATACAAGGGGCAATAATATAATTCTCTGTTGGATGCAAATTTCCACTACTTGGATTAAACCTTAGAGACCATGTATTGAACCCAGTGGTTTTACAAGCTGAGAGAGCAAGATAATCATAGAGGAACTGAGAAATGGTGGATTTGGAAATTGGTTTTGGAGGAGGAAGAGAAAGGAAAATAGAGGAATACAGAGGAGGGTCATTTGGCAATGAAGGGAAGTGTGAGAGAGGAATGAGAGGAGAAGAGAGATATCTGCGAAATGGGTTTGGTTGATTGGCCCAATAAAGGCCATAAGGGCCTTTGGCATATTTGTTGAAGGAGTGTTTGGTTTGGTTATGGTATGTGATCACATGAGAGAGTTTGTGTTGTCAAAGACAAACACTGGGGTTATTGGAAGTTGAAGAAGGAGGGGAAGAGAAGGACATGATTGGGTTGAAGTGTTTTAGGTTTGGAATGGTGAAGTAGGAAGTAGAAAGACAGTGAAATATTGATGGGTTAGAAGACAAGAAGGTCCTATAAGGGAAAGACATCATTTTCAACTACTTTTCAGGGCTTTCACCATGCTTCTAAGAAGGAAGTCTAAAACCAGTGTTTTAGGGACGGTTACCGGACCATACCACTTCATATTTCTGCTCAACTTTTATCAATTTGATACTCGGTCTGACCATCGGTCTGAGCGATCCAATCGTGTTAAGTATGACTTAAAGCTCTATCTGGCTCACCAACCAGTCTGACTTTTACAACATTGCTCAAAACTGCAATTATATATTTGAAAGGACAAATCAATCGCCAAAAATTTTTATAGGGTTAAAAAAGAAATATTGTTAATACAATACACTATTCTTTAGGTTGTTATTGCGCAGTGAACAATAGGAAATTATATTATGAGCACAAGTTCATGGTGTATTATATTGTAGAAATTAATCATTGGGGTTGAGAAACCACTAACTTATAAAGTCCATCTATTTAAAGCTTCATTAGCAATACTGATCATTTTTGTTACTAATTGTGTCATCTACAACTTGAAAAACAATATATTGGTAACTAATATTATTCTTTAACCCATTTTAAAATTCAATGTCTTCCATTATGGAGGAATATGAGATTTTGATTTGTTAGAAAATGAAATAAATGACAGTGAGTTAAATCAAAGAAGGGTTCATGTTCAATTTGGCCAATGTAGTATTGCTTTTAGATAAGATCACCTTATACAATTATATTTTGAAGGATTGTTGTATAATAGTAAGTATTAAAATAGGGCATATTTACCCACACCATTAGAAGGGGCTTAACAACTTCCATTTGTGTTAACTGCTATTTTGATAAAAAAAAGCTTTAGGAGCTGTTTTGGGTTGCCATCCACTGTGAATCAACGTGATTTTTTAATTTGTTCATGTTTTTGCAAGATGATTGTTCTTTGTGCTTTTGTTGTTTAATTAAGCTGGGCTACCATCTTTTTAATGAAAATAAACATGTTATCTTTCTACATGACTAAAAAACATGTTATCTTTATTGTATATTCTATATAAATATTTTTTTGAAAAAATAAACTTTCAATAATTAATTAGTGGATTTATTGTTTGATAATACTCTGTCATAAGTAGGATAATTTCGCTGCTTTTAGTTTTATAAAAAGTTAAATACGATAACAATAAAATATAAAAAGCAGGAAAAATTGATATTAGTCTCAAAAGATTAGGTTATATCTATAACAATGACAACTGAATATCCAAATAAAACTTCAAACTGAAAAGGAAACAACACAAACAAACTAACCTAAAAACAAGGAAACAAAATAAAGCCTAATTTCTCATCAAACTAAAAATTCTAACAAACTGCTTCCACTGCGAGCCTCTTGGTGATAGCTCCGCAAGTGGTTGGCCCAAATGTCTCCTCTGAAACATCAATGGAGCAAGACTCCTTGCCCACACATGCCTACATAATTTGAAGTAATTTATGAAGAGTTAGTCATTCATCTTTGTATAAAAAACATAAAATAGTTAACGCAAGCAAAAAAAATTGTACAAAAAATTAAGAGATGAGTCACCTTCTCTATGATAGACCAGGCCTCCTGGTTACTTTCACAAGTTCCTTTGACAAATGAACCGCATGTGCCTTGAGGGTTTCCAAAACTGGCAAAGTTAATGGCAGAAATTGGACGATTCTGGCAAGATAGTTCTAATGTGTGATTCTCATAAGCATTTCCACAAGCAGTACCAACACTAACTGTTTGGAAATTCACTAATGATGGATTTCCACCTATCTCCTCGAATAAAACCAATGTGTTATCACCATCTTTAAGGAATGACCTAGGAATATGATACCTAAAAAATAAAAGTAATAAATAATTAATTCAAATCAAATTTGGAGGTTTGGAATATAGATCTCTTAAATTAATAACTTAATTTGAAAAAACTTTAACTAACCATTTTTGTGTGGGTTGTCCACAGTTAAAAACACATTTTGTGTTAGTATATTCACCGCGATAATTACAAACATCACTGCAACCATCTTCTCCAGCCAGGTAGGAAGACCAATAACGACCAATATTGTTACCATTCACCCAAGCATATCCTTTACCAAGTCCTTCCAAATCCACCACCACAGGGTCTTTTCCAGGAGGAGCTTTAAATGTGGTCTAGATCATTTAATTCAAAGATAAATAAATAGATCAAAATCATCTATACATTTTAAATTATGGAAAAATAACAAAAGAACATTGTTTTAATTAATTGTCAAGTACCTTGTACCAAATGAGGCTTTGGTTTGTGGGTAATTGATCTAATGCCCATTTGGCGTTAAAACTTGACTCTTCACTGAAGAGCTTCTTATCCCAACCATCTAACCCAATTTTGTAGTACCACCTGTTAATGGATAAGTCCTTAATGATTGTCTCATCTCCAGCTTTACCAACCACTCCAACCATTCCAATAAGACCATCGTTCCATTTATCAAAGAATGATCCATAATTCTATTCAAACAAAAGAGAAATACCTCATTATAATTATATGAAAGCAACCTAAATTTTTCAATTTTATATTGAAATTTACACTAACTAGTTTGAATATGATGATACCTGTAATCCAATAGTAACACTGAGTAAACTGAGTACATTATTTCCTTTGTTCAACTTGACCTTAAATTCAACATCGTTAGAAAGAATGCCATATGAAGCCCAATTAGTTCCTGTTTATCCATTAAAGACATTGTTAATTAAACAAATCTTAGTTTAAGAACAAGTAAATGAATATTTACAAAGCAATGTTTCCTTTAATTTTACCAATATGTTCTCCATTGACATATGCATGAATTACTTGGCCAGTTGCGTTGATTCTAATGGACATGTCATCACTCCAAATAGGATCGTCTTCTGCAATATTAAAGCTATATATCAAAAAGAAGAAAGAAAGTTGATGATTTTTAGGCCCTCAGAATTTGAATAACTTCTAAAAACAATAAAAAGTTGTCAATTAAAACGAGAAAGATCAGTGGAATGATGAGAATGATTATTTTACCTAGTAGTGTACCAAAGGTAGTCACTAACATCATTAGTAACTTCCTTTTGATCAACAAGTCTATGTGCAGAGAGATGAGATTTCGTTTGAAGAGCATCATGAAAATTCTCAGTCCTCCACACCCACTTCAATGATTCTGGTTGCTTCTCAGCTTCGTTTGGCCAATGTCCATTAACAGAGGTTTGAACATTAATCTAAGTTTTCCAAAAAGAACATATAAATATATATGAATCAGATTCATTGTATATCAAAATAGTACACATTCATTTTAAAAGAATAATTAGGGTCTATAGAACTTTACCTTTGCTGTATTGTACATTTCAGTTTCGCCATCTGGAAGAATGCTAACAGACCAAGCAGGAATCATATATCGCTTTCCGTTGAATGTGACTTTAGCATCATGAGTAGTATTAGTGTTGCTCAAGAACACACTTGATGATGTATCTGTAGAGTACACGGTGGCCTGTAACATTTTCAACATCAAACATTATTAATCACTTCGGATTCCATGAAAATACGCACAAATAGTAGTTTCGCTACCGTTGAATAATATACGTAACTGGTCTATTTCAGTCACATATATATGAGAATAGCCTAACAATCGACTTTGTCTATCTAAAATTTATAATTTTCTGTCAAAGTATTGGCACTTAGTGCACATATTTAGAAGACTCTTGTGAAAGGGCGGTCCCAAGTAATGCATATTATTAGAATACATTTATTGAATATTATAAAAGAAAGAAGACATTAATAAAACAAACACATATGTCATAAATAATTGGTTTTCTTAAAGCACACAAATGAGTTATATGGTTCCTAGATTATCCATAGAAGGGAGTAACTAATTACCTTTACTTTAAAATCCAAATCTGTTTCGTTGACATTGCCATAGACAAGGTTTTTCTCCATTGATTTCAAAATTTCATGAAGTTGCTTGAGATGACCCCATTTTGGTTGGGCAATATTTCCTGATGAAAAATATTTAATTAATTCAATCGTATTATATTGAATTCATTCAAACTTATGTCGAGCAAATAAATGTTTCTATAAATAACTAATCAAATTAACGCAACTTTGACATACCATATTCATTAAGAGGAGCATCATAGTCATACGAGGTTGTAATATATGGACCACCGGCAGTTCTACCAAAGTTGGTTCCACCATGATACTGAAACGAAAACGAAATTTCATCAACTCAAATCTTACATTTATTTTTTTATTTATCAAAAAATCTTATACTTATATTTTGACGATTATTATATGTGCTTGTGTGTATTAGTATAATTTACCATATAATAGTTTTGTAAAGTTCCTCCAGTTTGGTAGAATCTGGCTACAGCATAGGCAACATCTTCAGCTGTTCTGTGAGGATCTTGACCACCCCAGCTTTTGAACCTTTTATTAACAATTAAAAATTAAAATTTAAGAAAAACTCAAATGACTTAACAATGAATAAATATAAAATTTAAATAAAAGTAATTTGGGTCTTACCATCCTACCCAATTCTCAGTCCAAATCTTTGGACTATTGGGATTATTGGGCGTGAACTGATCACAATATCAACCATTACAGGTATTTATCTGATAAATTGAATAAATTAAAAGTGAAAGTTAGAAAAAAAATCATTAGTTTGAACATTTGAAAAAAAAATATATTAATTAATCCTACCATTAGTTGAGGTGCATCACTTTGTTGGCACATGATCCATGGAACCCCAATATTGTGAGACTCAGCCATTGAAGCACACCAATTTATATAATCCTTTCCTTTTTGTCCATAAGGACCCATAACATTACCATACTCATTCTCGATCTATTAATAAGAGAATATAAATAAGTTCAATAAAATAATTTGATTCTAAAAAGTTTAAGAAGACTAATTCATCATTTATAATTTTATGATATACCTGAGCGAGAATTACGGGACCACCTTGAGAAGCAAAAAGGTTAGCTTCACTAATCTTATTTATGATCAATGTTGTGAAATTTTGCATCTCGTTCTAGAAGAGAAAATAAACAGAACAAAAAATAGGTATGAATAATTTTATTCATTAAAAGCACCAGCAAATAAAAAATTAATTGAAATCATTATCTCACCATAAACACACTATTGAATGTCCTCATCTCAATCCCTGGCATATTATGCAACCACACAGGGAAACCCCTAAAAGTATAACAATACATATAATTCAAATTCAAATTAAGTAAAAAGAAAAAACTAACGAATTATTAATTAATAAAATAATTAAAAATACCCATAGTTCCATTCCGCACAAACATAAGGACCAATACGGATAATTGAATAAAGTCCAGCCTCTTGAATAGTCTTGATAAATTTGATTAAATCGTTATTCCCAGAAAAATCGTACTGTCGACGTAGTGGTTCATGTGCATTCCAAAACACATACGTCTCAATCGTATCAAGTCCTCCTTCTTTTGCTTTTTGAATCAGATCAGGCCACATCTACAACGTTAACACACATAAATAAATAAAAGCAAACTCATAAGTTAATAACGATTATATATATCACATATATAAACATACCTCAGGAGTACTTCTAGGGTAGTGAATTGAACCAGAAATAAGGATCCTACGTTGGCCATCGATAATGATAGCTCTCCCATCATGAGAAACATTAAGAGCATCACTCACACAAAGATAAATACTGAGAAAGCAAAGAAAAGAAAACAAGATTCTCCTAGAAGCCATGTTAACTAAGAAGAAACTAAAATTTAATATGAGAGAGTATTGCTTATAGAGGAATAGTAGAAAGTATATATAGAGAAAATATAACTATGTGTTTTATGAATGATGCGTCTTATTTTTAATTTAATCCATCCCATATTTCGAATAATGAACTGAAATTTAGGATAGTTTGTTTCATGACCCCGCCTCATTTAAAATTTGAAGTGGATAATAATGACAATAATAACAATAACAATAACAATAATAATAATTTAATATCCAACGAACAAAAAAGCTGTGATCTCGCCGGGTTAGTTTAGATCTACTCTAGATACAATCTATTCTTTTTTTTTTAAACCTTTTTTTTTAAACTGAAAGATACGATTTATAGTTTATTTCAAGTATTTACTTTTTCTTTTTTTGATCAGAAAAGTACTTACTTTATCTAGAACCTCTGATATTTTTATTTATCTTTTATTATCTGGTAATTGAGTAGACTTACAAAATTAGAAAATCCACTTTAATTATGTGAAATAAATTTAAAACTTAAACCTCGTCAAATCTATTTAAAATTTTAACAACTTTGAAGTTTACTCATAAAAATATACACAGTTATCATTTAACGGTAAACTAAGGACAATTAAATTATTTTTTAAAAAATTCAATATCTGTAGTTTTTTATTTTACTGAAGGAAAACCGATTGAAGCAATTTTGATTATAATGAAAAAATAAATTAATTGATTTCACTATTTGACATGAGCAATTTCATGTATCTACTTTTCTGATAAAAAATATTTTTATGTATTTACTTTGATGCATATATATTTGTACGTTAGAAAAAATATTATGTTTATTTTTTGTTAGTAACTTTTTTCGGGGAAGGAAACAGAAGAAAAACAACAAGGAGGGAAACATTTACACAGGAAATCAGAGTTGTGGAAAATAAAGATAGTTGTAGAAATTAAACCTCATATTCTGATAAAAAAAGAAATCAAATCTCATATGTAATAAGAAAAAGAAATTATATCTCGTATATTATTTGTATTGGTAGAATGAAATTGAAGCCTTGGAACTGGAACTGAGATAGGAACTGAAAATTTGGACTGTTTATTACACTGGATCCTATTTCCATGAAATTACTAAATCTCCTTAATCATTGTAATAAAAAAAACTTTGTTCCTTGATTAGACTTGAGAAATTTGAACTGTTTTTTTTACACTGAATCCTATATTCATTGAAAATGTAAGTAGAGGAGTTGGGTTTGGGAGAGTGGGAGAGAAAGTAGGTAGAGACTAGTGAGAGTCAATTAGTTTTTTTTTTAAAAAAAATATATAAATTAAAATAAATTAAAATATGCTTTTAGTATTTTATATTGGACCAAGTCTTGTTTTGGTTGCATCCGAAAAAAATAAATCTTTTAAATCCTTTAAATTTGCATCAATTTTTATTTTAATACTTTATATTTAGAAAGTAAAAAAAATTAATTGAAACTAATGACATTAAAAAAAAGAACAAAAGTGTACTTTCAAAATGAAACTTTTTTTAGCTTTTATTTTAACACCATTTAATAAAGGGCAAAAGTGCTTATCTAACAATTAATTATTTCAATTTGGGCAAAAATAATAAATGACTGTTTCGCTGTGCATAAATAATAACCAACTTTGTGACCCGGTGCAAAAATAATAAAAAAGTTTCATTTCTTTATCAGTTTCATTTGGAGAGTACACGTTTGTTTTTTTTAATGTCATTAGTTTTAATTAAGTTTTACTTTTAAATATAAAATATTAAAATAACTTGGGGTGTGTGGTTGAGTGGGAAGGACTCATTCAACTTTAACCAATTGTTTAGGGTTCAATCTTTAGCATTGGGTAGGGAGAAGCAACAAAAATCTCTTAGGCTAGGATCATCTATAAAAAAAATATAAAGTATTAAAATAAAAAGATATTTTCTTTTTTTATCAGAAAATAAAAGATTTATTTTTCTTTTTTTTTATCAGAAAAAAGATTTATTTTTTCGGATGAAACCAAAAGAAGACTTGGTCCAACATAAAAAAACTAAAAACATATTTGATAAAAAAATGAAACCCTTTCAGTTCAAAAAAAAAAGCTAACTATTTAATCTAAAATCCTTGGAACCCAGTTCCTTGATTAGACCCTTCTTAGATGTTAAAATCGTTAGACAATTTTACCCCCAAATAATTAATTTATTGAACATTTTTACCCTTGCTAAATCTATATAATAAAACTCTAATAATCTTTCATCTCAATATTTGTTGCAAAATTTTGATAAAAAAATATTTTGTTGCAAAAAATTGTTGAGATTTATCTTCCATCACCACACAGTGGTTCAGTTCAAAAGAATCACCACACAGTGGAAGAAGGATGTAATAGAACTTACTCAGTTCCTAGTATTTTATTTTGTATCTCATCTTTGCATCCTATTTAAATGATTCATTTTTTTTTTTGCAAATGTTATCATTTCCATACCAGAAAAAAAATAAAATAAAAAACAAAATTATCTCAAAATCAAATTCATCTTTGCTTACAATTTCTCCCTTCCCAAACAACAGTACAAACATTTTTCTTTCTTCATCTAACAATATTTCCAAGCTAGAGAATTTTCCTTAAGGCTATGTTTGGTTCAAAGGAGGGGAGGTGATGGGAGGTTCATTAAAGGGAGGTGAGGGGAGGGAGGTGAGGGGAGGTGATGTCAATTTCTTGTTTGGTTCAAAGAAGGGGAGGGGAGGGGATAATTTATTAGTTGACAATTATATCATCACTTTTATAATCTTATTTTATAATATACCTTTTTATTATTCTACTAAAAATCTACACTACACCATGTTAAATAAATATTATTGATTTGCAAGTGCTTACCATGTTAAATAAATCAACATCACCACAAGTATTGCTTAACATCTTTCCCATCATCATTTGACAACTATCCACACCATCTTTCTCATCATCACCTGACAATTATCCCTAACAAGTGCTTACCACAATGAGATACCTATTCTCACTCCCAGAATCACGAATGACATCAAAGTTAAAAAGGTTCAACTTCAACGCCTTTCCATGTTGTCTATTTATATATCAAATGATTAAGTAGCACTAAAAAACAACAAAATATGAAACACCCAATAATAATAACATCCAAAACACAACACATTGCACTAGTAATCCAAATATTAAAATATCCCATAGTTGTTTCCCAGAATATGAGCTATCTAAGTTTGGTAATCCTAAACCAATTAGGCAATTACCTTTACAAACCAAAATAATAAACATGACTAAACAAGAGTTTCCATAGTCAACCACAAGGCTACAAATTAAGTAAACCCGAAGTCGTTCATCATTTCATTCAGCAAGTCTCCACGAGCTTCTGATGGGCACTCAGCAAATGCTGCAAGTTGATCAACGTCACGCATAAGAACTCTATACAGCTTTGTGGTAGCAAGTTGAGAGAAGCCACACTCTTTGATTATGTTCCAAACTTCTGCCCTTGTCATTCTTGGAGCTCTAGTGGTCTCTCTAATAGCTTCATTTCCATCTCTAAGTCATCATCATCATCAATGTAAACCTTATCCCATTCAAATGGGGTCGGCTACATGGATCACACGACGCCATTTAGCTCTGTCCCTAGTCATTCCTACAGATAAATTTTTCACAACCATATCTCTTTGAATAACTTCATCAAGAGTTCTTTTTGGTCTTCCTCTATTTCTTATATACGGCTCCCTTTCCATCTGTTCCCCTATTCTTACTGGCTCATCTAATTCTCTTCTTTGAACATGCCCATACCACCTTAAACGATATTCTCTCATTTTCTCTGAAATTGGTGCTACCCCAACTCTTTCACGAATGTGATCATTACGAATCCTATCTTTTAGTGTATACCCACTAGACCATCTCAACATTTTCATCTCTGACACATCCATCTTATGTTCTTGCTGTTTTTTAATTGCCCAGCATTCACTACCATATGACAATACTGGTCTAATAGCTGTTCGATAGAATTCTCCCTTTACTTTAGTTTGAACCATCCGATCACAAATAATCCCAGAAGCTTTTCTCCATTTGCACCAACCAGCTTGAATTCTATTATTGATATCTCCATTTAGCTCACAATCCTCTTGTATAACTGATCCCAAATATTTAAACTTATCCACTTGACGTATAACATCCTCTCTTAATCCAGTTTGATAATCCAGCCAAATTGCAGTTGCTATTGAATCCCTATTGAGTCGAGCTTGAGTAGTTTCATCATTGTGACCATGTTGGTCATGATTATCATCAAGTATTTGGGATTGAGCTGCAAGCTCTTGATCAACTTGTGCTAAGAGATTTCTCTCTTCTTCATCGAGATCCATGCCCATTAAATAATTATGAATAATACAACAACATCCAATTATAAGACTTTGAGTTTTTATTCCATATGTAGGCTCAGTTGAGTTGGCTAAAATAGAAAATCTCTTTTTCAAAACACCAAAAGCTCTTTCAATCGCATTACGTAGTGATGCGTGACGCAAATTGAACAATTCTTTGTAATTCTGTGGAGGATTTCTTTCTGAATACTCTTTCAAATGATACCGAACACCTCTATATGGAGTAATAAGTCCACCAGTCAGCATGAATCCAACATCTGCGAGATAGTATTTACCATCAAGAATTATGAGCTTATCTTCTCGTATTAGTGCATCTTTAATAATCCTAGAGTCTGAAGCAGTTCCTTCCCATCCAGTGAGCACATAAGTAAATTTCAAATCAAATGTACAAGCTGCTAGCACATTTTGTGTCGGAAATTCTTTTCGTCCACAATAACGAGGAGCATCGTTAGCAGATACTTTAACACGAATATGTGTACCATCTATAGCACCAACACAATTCTTAAAGAATGGGTCGAACCTACTATGACCTTGGATTTCAGGGGGGATTGTTTTTCCATCTGGTTGTACAATGCTTTCAGAACTCATACTATAGCATATTTTTCTCTTACGAGAGTTTCGAATATAGAAGTATACAAAGATGCAGGTGAGCAGTGCAACGGCTTTTTGGCGCAAATTCAACCATTGTTGCAAGGCTAAATTGTTTTTGAAATCCAACCTCATCTAATAATTGAAGTCAACACATATCCAATAAATACAAGATCACTAGTAAAAAAATAAAAGAAGTGAATCTTTCATCATAATGCAGCCCATAAGTAAAGAGCAATAAAAATTTGAGCAGCAAGCAAACTTTGCAGACCTATAAAAAGATTGCTCTAATTCATCTAAAAAAATTATAGGCGAATCACACAAATTAAAGTTGATAGATATCACTCTCTCCAATCACACAAACACATATTGATATTATACAAATTATTACCAAATAAAGTTCTTTCTTCTTCACCTATTCTAATCCCTCACTGATATTCCTTCCCATCTATATTCCTCACTACCTAACACATAAGAGGGGTATACATATATATAATCTTTTATTAAAAAGATTAAAAAAGATGTGGTTTTAAACGATGGGTGAGCACTAGGAAATTATAATCTTTAATTATTTCAGTTACACAATATATACCAAAACAAAGAAACTATGGGTGAGCACTAGGAAATTATAATCTTTAATTTTCCTAATTCTTATTCACCCTATGCTTGAAACTTGGTAGTAATCCAAAATGGTAATGAAGCCACCAAAAGATTCCAGAATAAGCCTTGTTAGTTGTTACTCCATGGCTGAATTATTTTCACTACGCACACGCACATGGAGGGAGATAAAGAAGGGAAAAAAAAGATGTGGTTTTAATTAATTTTCTCAACGCAGGGAGGGAGAAAATCCAGAACCGTGTTTGTCTTTATGTGTGTGTGTGGGTGAATAACACATGTATATCAGTATATGAATAGGCGCACAGTTTGATACACTCACCTTTGAAGAGCAGTGAAGACGAAAAAAATGGACAGAACTGATGCCTCTGGCTCTGTATAGGCGCAGTGTAGATGAGTGAAGATGAAAGTGAAGCGGTAAGGTTTTGAACGATGAGATAAAGGCGTGTTAATTGATAGGGGTAATTTTGGCATTTAGGAAATATGATATGGGCAATTTAGTCCAGATTTTTCACCCCTCCAAAAAAACCCCACTTTTAGGGGTGAGAGGAGAGAGAGAGCAAGGGGCCACAAAAGGACAAAATTTTTTACCTCCCCTCCACTTTTTTCAACCAAACAAGGTATCTTGCATTTCATCCCTCACCTCCCCTCACCTCCCCTCCAAAACCCTCGAACCAAACAGAGCCTAAGAAATACTATAAGCATGACTGAGATGCTTTTCCCCTATTCCAATCACATCTACTTTTTTTTGTTTATAAGTAGTTTTCTTCATCTATTATACTATTATTTATGTTTTTCATTGATTTTAAGTGCACTTTAACTTTGTTAAAAGAAAATATGAAGTTTGTAAAATCATCCTTGTGGGCTTCCCATTATTCCATTCTCTTCCTCTGATCCATCCCATTATTTTTTTATCAGAAATCCATCCCATTATTTATATTAACAAGTTAAGATATTAATAGAATTTCTCCAGCGGCCGGATTATTTTTCTGTTGAGAGAATATTGATTTGATTGGAATTATCCTTTATAAACACGAGAAGCAATTTGTGAAACAGGAATTGGAAAAAGTGAAAATACTTATACAAAATAAATATTAAAGTTAATGTCTTATATGATTTTAGTTATGTTTTTTTACCGATAAATATAATTTTTAATTACAGAGAGAATCCACATTCACTGACAATCTCTCTCCTCACTCTCAAATATAATTTGAATGACATAGAATCCCAAAATATTAAAATATATTGATTACATATTTAAATATTATCTAGAAAATTCTCGTGAAATTTGCGACAGATAAAATGATATATTTTAGAAAATATTTTTGAATAAAAGAAAAAATGATAATAATAATAGTTAGGGTTACATAAGTTTTGTAATATCCATATAAGAAAATGAAGAAATAAAATTATTATACTGAGCAATAGAAATTGATTATATAGTAACTAAATAGAAAGACTTAATGAGTTATGCGACATCTCGAACAACAGTGATGCATTGTTGGAGGTCATCCCAAGAAATTAATCATATGCTTATGAACATTCCATATGGTAATATCGTCTAATGAAAGATTCGAGCAATGAATCCATTTAAGGGTCAGTTGAAAGCATGCAAGATTGAAAATAGCACCTGACATACGGTGTTGTTTCCTAGTGAAACTTTGAAGAAGACGATTATGATAACAAATTGAGATGGGGTAGAAAGACAAGCGATTAAACTTTCATTTCCTTATACATAAGTTCCATAGAGATAAATTAATGGAAAAAGAAAGCTGGTTGTTGGATGAAAATTGTAGTTTTCAAATTGGATGAACAAGTTAGTGAAGAAAATGATATTATAGCCTGAGACTCTAATAATGTCATGAGGCTGAGGAACCTTCCCACCATGTAGGTAAAACTTGATTTCTTTTGAACCAGATATCATTCAAAAGAGCAATAATTCCTTTCACCAAGAGTAATAAATCGTCACTATTATGTAAAAGGAATTTCTAAGCCATAATAGAATATCATGGATAATATTATATTTTACAACAAAATCATTCATTTGAAAAAATTCTCTGACTTTTCAATGACAAGAAAAATTATCATTGTTAACGAGTAAAAAAGCACAATTAAAAAGTTATTGAGACTTGTTTGATATCAATTGACCAAGTAAAGATGTAAATGTAATTATGCTATCAGTGTTTTTTTCTCAATTGTTTCTTTTTATATAGTTATGTAACCTTCTGGATATATAAAAGCCTCTTTGGAGAAACAATGGGAGGAAGGCTGAAGGATATCTTTTTGAGAATTTAAATATGTTGAGGCCACACTATTTAGGGAAAATGACAAATAAATACATCTGAATATCTAAAAGGACAAGTAAGGAACTCAAACTTCCAAAAGTAAAGTAGTGAATATTCAATTATCCATTAACTGCATGACATCGCTATATTGTAGCGCGATAGGAAGTATCAATATTAATTACTGGTTGTTTCAAAAGAATGTTGAAGGATGAAATCTACCACTTAGCCTTGAATATTCACAAATTTCAGACGATTCGAATTGGAACTACATTTGATATAAGTAATAGGCATTTTTGACAAATTGGAATCAAAGGTTCCTATATAATTATAATTGAAAATCCAAACACAAAATACTTGCAAATATATATACATGATGGATTTCAGAATATATACTGAAACAACACATTAAGACAATGTATATCGCAATCTTCCTGGTCATTGTGGTGGGAAGTTGATGGAGGCTTTTCCAATTTTTAATTAGGATAATTTCAAAGGTTGATGTAAAAAGCAGGACCTATTAACTAATAAACAACAAAGATGCTTCGAGAGCAACTTTCACATACCCCCAACTACCACCAGCCTTTCTAGGCTTTGGGAATCCCATATTCGCATAGAGGCATCATCAGACTCTGTGCATATTTTTTCCCCTTCACCAAAATAAAACACAAGCAAATGGAAAAAGCAATGCTAACAATAATGACTGAAATGGGGGAAATAAACATCAAGACGAAGAGCATTTGCTACCATCAGGAGTGAAATCACCATAGGTTATATTGCCACCATGAACATACAGCAAATGATGTATCGAGAAAGGCATCTCTATCAACTCTACCAGCATTCCTCCGCATCAAAACAGTAGAATCCGTTGAACCACCTAAGAGTTGGTGTTCTCTAGGATGCCACCTGAGCCACTGATAGGTAACAAATTTAACCAATTTAATTATTCCTACAATCATAGCAGTGAGCAAGAAAGATGATTTTTCTTACCTCAATTTCCCCACCAGGACCTTCCAGAGTACATATATGATTTCCAACTACATCCCAGACTTGAAAAGTTCCATCTACGCTTCCTGATGCAAGCAACTGCCCATCATTGCTAAAAACCAAACTGCTTACCAAATTTCCATGACCTGCATGAAGCAACAAACACTCAGCTAGCAAAACATGGCAACTGGCGTGTATATGATGATTACAGTAATTTACAACTCTCTCTCGAGATAAGATACATGCATCAGTAAGTATTGTGTTGTGTCAAAACCTTCAAGTTCAAAAGCCCAATTGCATTGACCAGTTCTCCATAAAAACCCTTTGTCATCACGTCCACTGTTGCCACTAGTGTTGCATCTGTTGGGCTACAAGCAACTGTGAATAGTTAATTTGTTTGAGGGAGAAATGAGGAAACATTTAATTCAAAAATCATCTTACAGAAACAAATTCTGTACAAACATTGACACATGACCTCAAAAATTTCAGAAAATAACATCATCAAAGAATATTGAAGCATATGACTCAATAATTTCATGTTAACAAAGACCAACATAACAAGTAAATAGTTACTTACTCCTTAGAATGGTATAATACGGAACTTAAATTACTGGAAAGACTGAATTTTGAGTTACTAAATAAATCAGTGAGAACAAGGCTTAGTAATATACACATGTTAAAGCATAGTAATCTCACCATAATGACCTATGAAGACGTGCACAGAATCATCAGGGTCCTATGAAATCATTAGATAAAAATGATCAACTTAAACATTTAAAAGTTAAAATAGTAATACAACTAGATAGTTGAATAACAGCGGACAACTTTCACAAGGAAAAACCAATTAGAGCACTAGGAAATTTAGAAGGCAGGTGATTGCACCATATATTTGCATATTTTTTCATGGCCAAATTCATTTGATTAATGCATGTTTTGATGATAATTGGATCTAATTAGAATAGATTCTAGCTATTGCTTAAGTTGTTGGAGTTTGTTCTAGTTAAGGGCAATTTTGTCATATTTAACATGATTTATTGTCATTCATATTTTTAAGAACTTTGTGATGTCACTTCAAGTCTTAATCTCTTGCAGATCAATGGGAAAATACACTTCAAAGAGAAGCCAAAGATGTGATGGAAGCAATACTCAAGAAGGAAGAAGCAAAGGAAGACGAAAAGTCAAGAAAAATTAGAAGAAAATAAAAAGGTTCAGTTTGGCGCCTCACTGGGGCCCCGGGGCTTCACCGGGGCCCCGGGGCCTCACCGGGGCTCAAGAACAGAAGTGTGCGTCAGACCTGTGATATTAGCGCCCTGGGGGTGCCCATGGGCGCCACCTGGGCCCCATTCTGCAGCAAAAATTCAGATTCTCGAATTTAGGGTTTCTACACCTTATATAAGCTTCCTAACACCCCCCAAACCTCTCTCCAAGCCCCATTTGCACGAAAATAAGGTGGCTATGCTAGGGTTCACTCAAAATCTCTCAAACCCACTCATTCCCCTTCCATTTCCATGACATTTCACTACAAATCTTCCATATTTTCTTCTTCATCTCCATTCCTTCTTCCATTTTCACCAACCTTCTTCTCCATCTCACCCCATCTCATGACAACCACTTCTTGGGTAGATTTTGGGCGAAAATCCTCATTCCTCTTCTCTTTTCATGAGAGGCTAGTTCTTGGTGCTTTGGTGGTGTGAAGATGGTCAATTGCTTCAATGAGCTTCAAAGGGGAGTTTATCTTATTCCCTGCTCTTTCATTGTATATTTGGGATATGTGGTTGCAATTCCTTGTGTATTTTGGGTATAGACATGACTTTATCTTTCTATTTGTTATGGATTGATATCATATGTATTGGATACTATGTTTGTATGTCAAATTGTCACACCCCAAATTTTAGTCTTAAAAATTTAAGATTTGAGTCTAGTGCAGTAGGTCTTTAGATAAAGTTAACGTCTTAAAGTGAACCAAAATAGTAAAATATTACTAGGGGAAGATAATTTATTTATAGGGATTAGATTTTGACTAAAAAAAAAGAAAATTTTCTTTTATTATTTTTCCTGTTATGATCCTCTATAAAAATGCAAATATGTTAAGCAATAAATTATAGTAATTAGAAAAATGTACCATGGCTAAAATGGATGAATGGCAAGATAGTGAATTTACTACTTTAATTGACAAACATGGAATTCAAAATTTGATCTTAAGAGCATGCAGCTCAGGAATTAGGATTTATCAAAAACAAAAAAAAAAAACTAATGATGATTGAAATGTTATGTTAGCAAATATTTGTTCATTGGGTTTATATTTTATTAAAGTTATTGTGATATGAAAAAAAAATTATTAATTGATTAACTCATGTTTAATCTTCCCTATTACATATGTCGGTCAAGTGAATTGAGAGATGAAAGGATATAAAAAAAAAATTACTTGGCCATGGTTTTGCCAACACATCACATAATGTAGAAACTAAAGATGATGAGTAAGACAAATGGTGCATTCTTATTGGTGAGTAACAATAATAACAATATGGAATTCAATAAAACATCTTAGCTAATGACGAGAATGCAGGGGATTCTTTTGGGGAGGCGGTAAAAAAAAAACTCAGGATTCTTCCTTCTCATAAATATATTTTCCTCGGATGAATGGAGATAAAAAAAAAGGGCGTAAGCTACTGAATAGAGATAAGTGCTGACATGATTTTCAACAATACCATCATCTTGCTCATTTTGTCAAGAAATCAAGTTTGCCTATATGGATTTCAAGTATCAACTTTATCATTTTTCACACTTGTTCGTTGAATCAAAGTTATGAGTAAAGTTTCTTTCGTCTATGTTCAACATTTGAATTTTTACAATATTTGTTCTATAGTTGGGTACATTCAGAGTTTATTTTTATTGTTTACTTCATATATGGCTGCAAGTGGTACATATATATTGTTTGATGGTATGTTTTTTTTTATCCCCTTCATTTCCTCATTTCAAATTACTTTCGCTATATATGTGGGTGGGTGTGGTGGTTTTCATTCAAGTAATTCTTTTATGTTGTCACTGATGTGAGATGTGTTATAGTATATTTAAATTATGGGATGAAATCTAATGTTGATGTTGATGCTTAGATGTTCATGATTGCAGATTTTGAGATTGTTAATGACTTGTATGTGATTTAAGATTGATTAGATTTCACTAATGAAACCATATAAAAAAAATAAATATAGGTTGTGAAAAATTGTAGTGTCTTTAACTTCATTTGTGTGTGAATGGTGAGATGTGAAAATGAAAGAGATTAAAATCTGATTTCCATAGGACTTGTTCAAGATATGGAGATGCTTGATAGTGTTATTTAGGGAAGATAGATGTTGAAAGAAATGAGTTACAGATATTAGGAATGTAAATTTTGACAATTAAATTGATGTGTTTGTGGATGCAAATACTTTTGTATTAATGAAACAAAAGTGTATTTATTCAATTCCAAAATTCAGAATTTATCATAATTACTATTTAGAGGAACCATGATTTTGAATATAGTTATTGGATACATGGTTTTTCAAGTTTTAATCAAATTCATTTTCAAAAGTGGTTAAAAACAAAAGATTATGACTCTTAAGATTGTTAAGGTATTTCGTGGGCATATAGATGATTTGAGATGATGCAGAATTTGAACGTTTGCACATTGAGTTTTCATATTTTTGTTCCTAAACCTACATTGACTGGATCTAAGTTGGAATGAGAAGAGACTTTCTTTTATTTCTCTCTAAAGGATTTATCATTATTCAAATTAATTTATTCATTACTATAAATATATATGTTTATTTTTGAGGAACTAGACACAAAGCGCTTGTTTCGTGACTTCGTGTCACGCTTGTTTCGTGGTTTTACCACGCTTGAACTGTTTTCGTAGTCTTGAGCTACGCTTGACCTGTTTTCGTAGTCTCGAGCTATGTTTAAATTGTTTTCGTAGACTCGAGTTACGCTTGATTTGTTTTCGTAGTCTCAAGCTACGCTTGAACTGTTTTCGTAGACTCGAGTTACGCTTGAACTGTTTTCGTAGTCTTGAGCTACGCTTGACCTGTTTTCGTAGTCTCGAGCTATGTTTAAATTGTTTTCGTAGACTCGAGCTACGCTTGATTTGTTTTCGTAGTCTCAAGCTACGCTTGAACTGTTTTCGTAGACTCGAGTTACGCTTGAACTGTTTTCGTAATCTCGAGCTACGCTTGTTTCGTGACTTCGTGTCACGCTTGTTTCGTGGCTTGCCACGCTTGTTTTCGTGACTTCGTGTCACGCTTGTTTCGTGGCTTGCCACGCTTGTTTTCGTGACTTCGTGTCACGCTTGGTTATTTACCCTCGTGGACTGTGTGTCCACGCTTGTTTTCGTAGTCTCGTGATATGCTGGTTTTCGTGGCCTTCGGGCTGCGCTTGATTTGTAGATTTCGAGCTGCGCTTGTTTCGTGGCCTTTGTGCTGCGCTTGTTATTCGCTTCGTGTCAGTTCCTCTATAGAAAACAAGTTTTTTTTCACATTTATTTTTATAATACTTAAAAGAGATTATTTTATTAAATATTATGCTAATCTTGGCATTTAGTATTTTTTTTTCCTTCTCAAATACAAATATTTTTATATTAAATTGAAGTTGCTAAAATTGAATCTTTACTTTGTATTGTCATATTAAGTATTCTTTACAAATGCATGTATTGCCAAATTATATTGAATGACTATGTTTAGGCTGAATCACATTGTTTTATCTGTTGGTTTGATTTGCTCATATTGAAGGGGGATTTATGAGGATTGGTAGAGATATGTTGATCTATTCTGTCTAGCAATTATGTGTTGATTGTCCATTGACGACTGGAAGGGAGATATTGGTTTATTTTCTGTACTGATTTTGGAGGTGTATGTGGTAAGGGAGAAAGAACAATTGTTTTGAAGTTGGTCAATGCTTAAAGAGTGATTATGTAATCAGTTATTATTGGAGAGTGGACTATTGCATTGCTGAAGTTTAGTTTGATCTACACGAGCAAGGATTCTCTATGAGAAAATGAGTTGTGAAGGATTAAGATGATTTTGAATCTTAGAACAAAAGTGAATTTAATTAGGTGAGGTTATCAAATAGGAATTAAGATGACTGAGATGGTTTTGAGGAGATTAGGTCTTGTATGGTTTAAGTATAAAATTTAGATTACTATGAAATGATATAGCCAATGCTTGAAATGGTAAATAATTGAAAATACTATGTATGACAAAATATATGCTTAGTTTGTCTATATTTAATTTTAAAGGGCTTACGAAGTTTAAATACCTTAAACTTCGTGCCGGTCACGTTTAAAATTTTTCGGGCGTGACAATTTGGTATCAGAGCTTAGGTTTCATATAATTACTATACATAAAGTAAGTGTTCTTCATGGACTCTCTATTATTTTTATAAAAAAAAAGATGTGTATGAGAATTCTGGTAAAAAGTATAGTTTTATTAGCGGAAGACTTTCTATATATAGGATTCCATAAAGGATAAGTAAGAGGTTAGTGCTGTAGTTATTGTATCTACACTGAAATTTCAATGACTTTGCTGGTTATCCGCAAATTGTGGTGTAAATTGATAAGATTAATTATAAATGCAATTTTCTTCAAATAAGTAGCATAAGAAAGGGAATAAAAGATTACAGATAAATTATTCGAACCATTGTAACATGGAATGCATTGACTGAAGGTATTCGTAGCTTTAACAAGTGGTTTTGTTGTGATTAAACTCTCTTTAGTACTTAAGAGAAAGAAATTAAGAATAGTATTCATAGTGTGCTGCAGTATAATTGAACTTTTAACATACAATTTTGGTTAGAATTGCAAGTTTCTTTTTGAACTAAGAATTGAGATCTTTATGTATTCTATGGGTACTCTGTTTTATTTGATATCTACCATTGCTATATTCTTTTGTGAAAATTAAATGTTGGTAGGAGTAGAATATTGCTTTATATGTTGGTTCTTATTGAACAATTAAAATTTGAGATTTTGGTTGTTTAGTTTTGAGTTATGTTTGTGTTGAAATGTGGAGCTTTGATTTCACTTATATATTTTGACGAGATTTCTATTGAATAATTTTACAAATGAAGTCAAAAATATTGTTGGAGGGTGAAGTATTAAAATTGATTGAAACGATTTGGGTATGTGTGATTAAATGAGAATATGATGAGTGTTTAATTTGAGATTAGAGTGAGATAAGTTGCTCCAAATATGTTTTGAGAACCTGGGGTTAGAGATTAAGTTGATAGGTATTTAATTAAGGAGTTGGAAAATTTAAATATTAAGGAAGCTCAGTGTATTATGTTGATTTGGAATGGGCGAACCTATGGAAATAGTGATAGAGGAATCAATTATACTAGTACCCGAATATGATAATTGAAGTGGCAGTCAGTAGTTGTTAATTTAATTCAAGTACCTATTAATATAGGAAAGAGAAATTCTGCTTGCAAAAAGGAAAAAAAAATTATTATGGAATGAAGGAATAAGGATTCGATCCTCAAATTTCGAGGACGAAATTTTTTTTTAAGAGGGGAAGAAATGTCACACCCCAAATTTTAGTCTTAAAAATTTAAGATTTGAGTCTAGTGCAGTAGGTCTTTAGATAAAGTTAACGTCTTAAAGTGAACCAAAATAGTAAAATATTACTAGGGGAAGATAATTTATTTATAGGGATTAGATTTTGACTAAAAAAAAAAGAAAATTTTCTTTTATTATTTTTCCTGTTATGATCCTCTATAAAAATGCAAATATGTTAAGCAATAAATTATAGTAATTAGAAAAATGTACCATGGCTAAAATGGATGAATGGCAAGATAGTGAATTTACTACTTTAATTGACAAACATGGAATTCAAAATTTGATCTTAAGAGCATGCAGCTCAGGAATTAGGATTTATCAAAAACAAAAAAAAAAAACTAATGATGATTGAAATGTTATGTTAGCAAATATTTGTTCATTGGGTTTATATTTTATTAAAGTTATTGTGATATGAAAAAAAAATTATTAATTGATTAACTCATGTTTAATCTTCCCTATTACATATGTCGGTCAAGTGAATTGAGAGATGAAAGGATATAAAAAAAAATTACTTGGCCATGGTTTTGCCAACACATCACATAATGTAGAAACTAAAGATGATGAGTAAGACAAATGGTGCATTCTTATTGGTGAGTAACAATAATAACAATATGGAATTCAATAAAACATCTTAGCTAATGACGAGAATGCAGGGGATTCTTTTGGGGAGGCGGTAAAAAAAAAACTCAGGATTCTTCCTTCTCATAAATATATTTTCCTCGGATGAATGGAGATAAAAAAAAAGGGCGTAAGCTACTGAATAGAGATAAGTGCTGACATGATTTTCAACAATACCATCATCTTGCTCATTTTGTCAAGAAATCAAGTTTGCCTATATGGATTTCAAGTATCAACTTTATCATTTTTCACACTTGTTCGTTGAATCAAAGTTATGAGTAAAGTTTCTTTCGTCTATGTTCAACATTTGAATTTTTACAATATTTGTTCTATAGTTGGGTACATTCAGAGTTTATTTTTATTGTTTACTTCATATATGGCTGCAAGTGGTACATATATATTGTTTGATGGTATGTTTTTTTTTATCCCCTTCATTTCCTCATTTCAAATTACTTTCGCTATATATGTGGGTGGGTGTGGTGGTTTTCATTCAAGTAATTCTTTTATGTTGTCACTGATGTGAGATGTGTTATAGTATATTTAAATTATGGGATGAAATCTAATGTTGATGTTGATGCTTAGATGTTCATGATTGCAGATTTTGAGATTGTTAATGACTTGTATGTGATTTAAGATTGATTAGATTTCACTAATGAAACCATATAAAAAAAATAAATATAGGTTGTGAAAAATTGTAGTGTCTTTAACTTCATTTGTGTGTGAATGGTGAGATGTGAAAATGAAAGAGATTAAAATCTGATTTCCATAGGACTTGTTCAAGATATGGAGATGCTTGATAGTGTTATTTAGGGAAGATAGATGTTGAAAGAAATGAGTTACAGATATTAGGAATGTAAATTTTGACAATTAAATTGATGTGTTTGTGGATGCAAATACTTTTGTATTAATGAAACAAAAGTGTATTTATTCAATTCCAAAATTCAGAATTTATCATAATTACTATTTAGAGGAACCATGATTTTGAATATAGTTATTGGATACATGGTTTTTCAAGTTTTAATCAAATTCATTTTCAAAAGTGGTTAAAAACAAAAGATTATGACTCTTAAGATTGTTAAGGTATTTCGTGGGCATATAGATGATTTGAGATGATGCAGAATTTGAACGTTTGCACATTGAGTTTTCATATTTTTGTTCCTAAACCTACATTGACTGGATCTAAGTTGGAATGAGAAGAGACTTTCTTTTATTTCTCTCTAAAGGATTTATCATTATTCAAATTAATTTATTCATTACTATAAATATATATGTTTATTTTTGAGGAACTAGACACAAAGCGCTTGTTTCGTGACTTCGTGTCACGCTTGTTTCGTGGTTTTACCACGCTTGAACTGTTTTCGTAGTCTTGAGCTACGCTTGACCTGTTTTCGTAGTCTCGAGCTATGTTTAAATTGTTTTCGTAGACTCGAGTTACGCTTGATTTGTTTTCGTAGTCTCAAGCTACGCTTGAACTGTTTTCGTAGACTCGAGTTACGCTTGAACTGTTTTCGTAGTCTTGAGCTACGCTTGACCTGTTTTCGTAGTCTCGAGCTATGTTTAAATTGTTTTCGTAGACTCGAGCTACGCTTGATTTGTTTTCGTAGTCTCAAGCTACGCTTGAACTGTTTTCGTAGACTCGAGTTACGCTTGAACTGTTTTCGTAATCTCGAGCTACGCTTGTTTCGTGACTTCGTGTCACGCTTGTTTCGTGGCTTGCCACGCTTGTTTTCGTGACTTCGTGTCACGCTTGTTTCGTGGCTTGCCACGCTTGTTTTCGTGACTTCGTGTCACGCTTGGTTATTTACCCTCGTGGACTGTGTGTCCACGCTTGTTTTCGTAGTCTCGTGATATGCTGGTTTTCGTGGCCTTCGGGCTGCGCTTGATTTGTAGATTTCGAGCTGCGCTTGTTTCGTGGCCTTTGTGCTGCGCTTGTTATTCGCTTCGTGTCAGTTCCTCTATAGAAAACAAGTTTTTTTTCACATTTATTTTTATAATACTTAAAAGAGATTATTTTATTAAATATTATGCTAATCTTGGCATTTAGTATTTTTTTTTCCTTCTCAAATACAAATATTTTTATATTAAATTGAAGTTGCTAAAATTGAATCTTTACTTTGTATTGTCATATTAAGTATTCTTTACAAATGCATGTATTGCCAAATTATATTGAATGACTATGTTTAGGCTGAATCACATTGTTTTATCTGTTGGTTTGATTTGCTCATATTGAAGGGGGATTTATGAGGATTGGTAGAGATATGTTGATCTATTCTGTCTAGCAATTATGTGTTGATTGTCCATTGACGACTGGAAGGGAGATATTGGTTTATTTTCTGTACTGATTTTGGAGGTGTATGTGGTAAGGGAGAAAGAACAATTGTTTTGAAGTTGGTCAATGCTTAAAGAGTGATTATGTAATCAGTTATTATTGGAGAGTGGACTATTGCATTGCTGAAGTTTAGTTTGATCTACACGAGCAAGGATTCTCTATGAGAAAATGAGTTGTGAAGGATTAAGATGATTTTGAATCTTAGAACAAAAGTGAATTTAATTAGGTGAGGTTATCAAATAGGAATTAAGATGACTGAGATGGTTTTGAGGAGATTAGGTCTTGTATGGTTTAAGTATAAAATTTAGATTACTATGAAATGATATAGCCAATGCTTGAAATGGTAAATAATTGAAAATACTATGTATGACAAAATATATGCTTAGTTTGTCTATATTTAATTTTAAAGGGCTTACGAAGTTTAAATACCTTAAACTTCGTGCCGGTCACGTTTAAAATTTTTCGGGCGTGACACAAATGTTATGGATTTCCTATTTCCTATGTGAATTGATTCATGATGTTTTACATGCTTTAAGTGGTTGCTTGGCTTGAATAGCTAGTGTTTCAATTAGGTTCTTGTGGTTGCGCTTCCTTGAAGAGGATTTTGATTTACAAATTTGTTTCTAATACACATCAAGTGGAACATAACTCTAACTCTAAGTAATGACTAGTTTTAAGTGGTTGTTTGATTAGCTATTAATTAGTGTTGGAGGACCCTTAGTGGTTGCTTTGAGATTTTTCTAATAGACTTGATGAATGATAAGACTCCCATGATTTTAAAGAAGTAATTGAACCATTGAATCACCAAAGCCCCTTTTCATTGCATTTATTTTAAACCTTCACACCTTTATTTGAAAAACACCAAAAACAAGCACTTACATTTTCTTACTAGTTTAATTAGTTAATTTCAAAAACCAAACAAACAACCTCTTTCCCTTTGTCGCTTTTAATTTGCATTTAGTTCATCTTAGGGTAGTTTAGAAGACTCCTCAAGAGAGACGACCCGAGGTTGTGCCACTGTGTTGCAAACCTTGGTTTCATAAATAACTTGCATTTAACCCCAAGGCGAATAGGAACCGGTTAAATCAGCAGGGAAGCTAGTCAGATGGATTCTTAGCAATGTCCCCTACCATCTTGTTCCATGTCAGATTCTTCATCCGCATTAAGAAGATTTTCATTGTCCAAGTCAGATTCTTCATCCACATGAGGAAGATCTTCATTGTCCAAGTCAACTACCTGCATGATATCTGACTCATCTAGAAAATGTTGCTCATTATTGTATTCATCCTCATTAAGAGATGGACTAGAAGGGACATTCATCTTTTATTATCAATTCTAAATGAAATCAAAACACGATTGGAATCTGTACAAAAATATAAAGGAGGAAACTAGTAAGATAGAATTGGTATCATATTGCTTCTACTACAAAACAATCTTTTTATCATACTAAACTACAGCTATATATTCAATTCAGAATCACTTTGTAATATCAAAGACCCAAAATCTCAGAATAAATTTTCCTTTGAAATATTTGATAAAACATTCCTTTTCACTGAAATGTGATTTTCAGACAAATTGTAACAATTTCAAACTATTATTAAAATTCCAGTGCTTACAAAATCCATTTAGCCAGACCTGGTTCACCCATAGTTACTACTGAGCTTGTTACAATGGCATAACAACACTCACACACACACACACACACACACACACACATCTCTGTTGATAGTCTTTTACCTATGCTTTTGGTTGGACATCCTTATGAATAATTATAAAACAAGACAACAAACAACAACAATAAAGCCTTATTCCCCCTAGGTGGGATCGGCTACTTAAAACCTTTGCATAAACATCAATCTATTATCCTAATAGAATCAAAATCTTTTAAAGGCATCCACAATCAGTGGTTCCTACAAGTTCAAATCCTATACCATTTACTATTCTGATAAAAATGCTTATGACCTTTTTCTTTTTACAAAACTCAAACCATGTCCCCTCACTTATCATAACTCTTAAAACTTAAACAATCAACTAGATTGTATTATGCATGCAATTCAACCCCTTTCCTTAGAAATCAATTTTATTTTTACATAAAGATAACAACCATATGTAAACTCAATCATTACCACAACAGTTCTTCATATATGAAAACACATTATTTACCATGCATACCCTTAAGCATCTCAAATTTCACTTCTCTTACAAATTCTATAAACTCAAAATCCCAACCTTTTCATTATAAACTCTCACCTTTCTTCCCATCTCAATAACTGTATATGGCTTCTAATCATAAAATCCAAGCTTAAATGTGACAAGCCAGAAAATTCAAAAACATGGTATGAAACAACAATTTCAAACCACAGGACCCGTGGCACTTTTTTTATCCATTAGTTGTTTTAGGAGGTGCCATGGGAAATCCATAAAACCTAAGATAAACGATGCGAGATCAAGCATAGTATCTAAGATCGTGCACAACATGACTAAGGAATAATTATATCAATGCACATAACATATTCAAACACTTTCTAAGTCACAAGAGGAAAGGAAAAAAACAAAAGTAAAATCTGCTCATATTTTTCATGAAGAAACATGCAATAAACTAGAGATTAAATGAAAACTGCCCAAATCAGTCACATCAATTGCAAATCACCACAAATATTTCTCATTCAAATTTAACCACACAAGAACACAATCAAACACTTAATAAAATTGCAGACTCATAATTAGTGCCCACTATTCTCAGAAAATTAGCCAAAAACACAAGTGCTTTATTTAAATTCTCACTGTAGATTGAAAACTTTGCAGAATAATGCTGCATAAATCACAATCATAGCCAAAGTTTACTATTTTAGATTGAACAAGTTTAGGTTTCCTACTCAAAATTATGTCCAATGTGCTCAAAAATTTTTAGACATGCAACAGTGTTCAACACCAATAAATAAATTTAAAAATAAAATGCAATGGATTGAAAGCAAGTGAAATTGAACATGTGTATATTATTAGGCAAAATAATGACAGTGAAACATACATAAGGATGTTGATCAGAAGAACTATGCAATAAAAAATCTCACCTTAATACTCCCTCAGTTACTTAATATAACATCACTTTCACATTTCAATTTGTTCCTAAATATAAGATCACGTTCTAATTTTTTTCAACTTTTTTCCCAAATCAACCTTAGTAATGCTTACAAATGATAAGTAAGAGAGGAGAGTAGGGATAAAAGTTTTTTGTTAGGATAAATTGGTAATATCATAAATGAGAGAATTAGGCTGATGGGGACAAGTTATTTTAAGTCTTTGTATTTGGAGGAAGAAGGGGTAATGCCAAACATTAATTTTGGGAGTTCATATCCTACTTTGTCTTAGTATGATATTCAGCAGATTGGAAAAAGTATTAGTTTGGAAGAGGAAAAAAATGCGTTGTTTGCTATGGGACCTTTGAAGGCTCCTGGTCCTCATGGGCTAAATCCCTTATTTTTCCAGAATCAATGGAGCACTTTAGGTACGTCTATTTTATCTAAAGTTGAGTTAATGTTTTCGCATGAAGAAGAGGTTAGGAAGGTGAATGATACAAATATTATTCTAATTCCTAAAATTTATAATCCTGAGACTATTAGGGATTTCAGGCCTATTAGTTTGTGTAATGTGATATATAAATTGTTGACAAAGTGATTACTAGTAGATTGAGAAGAGTTATGCCGAAAGTAATATCTCCGAATCAATGTAGTTTTGTTCCTGGAAGACATGGATTGGATAACATTATTGTTGCTCAGGAAGTGATTCATTCAATGTGGCATAAAAAGGGGAAAAATGGTTACATGGCGATTAAAATTGACTTTGAGAAAGCATATGATAGAGTTAGATGGGGTTTTTTGTTGAGATGCCGTAAAGAATTGAAGTTACCGGAAAATGTGATCAATATTGTTGAGTGGTGTGTTAGTACAACTAAAATGCAGGTATTATGGAATGGAGGGAAAGGAGAGGTCTTTAATCCTTCCAGAGGGTTAAGGCATGGAGATCCCTTATCTCCATACTTGTTTGTGTTAGTTATGGAAAAATTCGCTCATCTTATTCAATCTAAAGTGAAGGAGGAAAATTGGAAGCCGTTAAGGTAAGGAAGAAGGGTACTTGTATCTCTCATCTGTTTTTTGCTGATGATCTTATCCTTTTTGCTGAAGCGGATATAGAACAAGCGGCTATTATTAAAGCATGCCTAGACGATTTCTGTGAGGCTTCAGGTGAGAAAGTGAATAATTTGAGTCAAGGATTTTCTTTTCCAAGAATATCAATCATACAAGGGTTGATGAGATTAGTAAGTTCTTGGGTTTCACTCCTTGTGTGGATATGGGTAAATATTTGGGAGTACCTTTACATTACAAGCACGTTACAAGAAGGACTCATGAGAATATATTAGGGAAGATGGATAGGAAGTTGTCAGCATGGAAGACAAACTCTTATCTATTGCTGCCCGTCATACTCTTGTGTAGTCAGTTGTGTCGGCAATCCCGTCGTATGAGATGCAAATTGTCCCACTTCAATCTTCAACGTGTAAAGAGATTGATAAGCGATGTAGAGCTTTTTTATGGGGGGGAAATAATTTCAGAAAGAGAGTGAGTTTGGTATCATGGGACAAGGCTTGTTCAAGGAAGGAGGATGAAGGGTTAGACCTCAGAAAAGCTAAACTGCAGAATAGAGCATTTATGATGAAGTTGGGATGGGGATTAATCAATAGAAGAGATTCATTGTGGGTAAATTTAATGAGGGAAAAGTACAAGTGTGGTTCCAAATTGATCCTTGTGATTGATAAATCAAGAGTAGGTTCTCATGTGTGGCAAGGAATAAAAAATAATTGGGGAAGGGTGCAGGATGGTTTGAGATGGAAATTAGGGAATGGAGCTAACACCCGGTTTTGGGAGGACAGGTGGCTACCAGACCAGTCTAAGCTTTCAGAAATGGTGACTCAACCTCTTTCTCATGTAGAACTAGAGATGAAGATTGAGGAGTTTATTTCTGAGTTTGGAGAATGGAGACTGAATACATTAGAGTCCCTTTTACCTCAAGAGGTAGTTCGATTTATTCATTCTAAGCATATTGACTTAAATATGGAAGATAGTCCTAGTTAGAGATATAATGCTTTTGGGGCTTTCTCTACTCGTTCAGCATATATGAGTCAAACAGAAAATGCTAATGGGCAGTGGAAGTGGAAGAATTTGTGGAAGTTGAAAGTTCCACAAAGAAGCAGGATGTTTATGTGACTTTTGTGTTCAGAGAATTTGTTGACTAATGTAGAGAGGAATAAACAGGGTATGATGGATGTGATGGAGTGTGGAAGTTGTAAGGGGATACTTGAGGATGTACTTCATGTTGTTAGAGAATGTAAGAAAGCTGCGGAGGTTTGGAGAATTATTGTTCAAGTTAATGATTGACATCTTTTTCATAACCATACTGAGTTGAAAGCATGGGTGGATTAGAATATTAAAGCTAATCTTGAGTACAATGGAATGCCATGGAATGTGGTTTTTCCTTTGGTTTGTCATCAACTTTGGTTAGCTAAGAACTAGAAGGTCTTTAATGGAGTGAATGTTTCTGCCCAATCGATTATAGCAAAACTTTTAGCTTGTGCTAATTGGGGGGGGGGTGAGTGTATTAATCCTTGTTTAGAAGTAGATGAGGGGAGATGGAGGCCACCAATGAAAGGGTATGTTAAGATCAATGTGGATGGGGCTACTACCTCAGAAGGGAATATGACTGCTTATTCTGGTATCACGCGGGATTATAAAGGGGAGGTGAAAGGGAGTTTCTTATGCAATATTGGAAGAGGTAACAGTTTTTTAGCTGAGACATGTGCCATTCTGATGGGGTTAAGGTGGAGTTGGGATTTTGGAGTGAGACATGTATTAATTGAGTCAGATTGTCTACATTTTGTTCAAGATATTGAACAACTTTGGGATCATGATGTTGAAGTTCAACGGGAAGGAGTTATCGCTGAAGTCAAGGAGATTATATCCCTTTGTAGACGCCCATGGGATATTAGAATTGTGTGGTGCAAAAGGGAGCAGAATGAGGCTGCAGACAGATTAGCGAGGCACGCGCTGGTAGGAGGTTGTGGATTTGTTCAACTACAACAGATTCCTGCTGATGTCCAAGAAGTTGTAGTGAAAGATAAGCATTTTGTTTTGCATTAGTATATGTGCTTTGATTGAAATAAAAAAAATTGGTAATATCATATGTAAATAACTAACTTACCTAACTTTCTTAATCTAACCATAGACAAAGTGATTTTATATTTAGGAATAGTGGAAATATTATTTTTTAAGTTTGGCATAACTGAGAACTTTGACTTAATATTTTAAGACCTTAATTACTAGTTCAATGGTAGAGGGCAAATCAAGAACATACTGAAAGGGATGGATGCACAAGAGGGGGGTGAATTGTGCTACCAAATAAAAATTAAACAATAAACACAAGGATTTATACTGGTTCGGTCTACCTGACCTACGTCCAGTTCTCAACCACCCAGGTTGAGTTCCACTATCCCCAGGTTTTACAAACGGGTTCACCTGGAACCTTTACAACCGCAAGTTTTAGACCGGGATCACTTGCAACCTTACAACCACAAGTTTTACACAGGTTCTCTTGCAACCTTACTGACTCACTCCCCCTTACAACCTGCAAGGGTTCAACCTTTACAAATAAAGGATTTTCTAAACTTAGTTCTCTTTAAGAACGGATAATGTTACACACTTAAGTACACTCAATGCTCTTAATAAAATGAAGAGACTTAACTACAAAGAGTACAAGATAAGTAGATGAAAAGAAATCTCAATGTGTTAAATGCTCTTTCGCTTTTCTGGGCAGCTTTGAATGCTTGAAGGATATTCTCAGTTTCTCACTCTAGTTTTCTCCAAGATGTCAAAGTTGTCTTCATAAATGAAGATGAGCTTCCTTATATAGTCCTTAAGCATTCTCACTCTTGGTAGGTGGCATAGCCGTTTGAATATAGCTGTTTATCCCAAGTTACCATTGGCTCATTTAATGCTCCATTAATGCTCAGCAGGGTTGACTTTGCTTTATCTCTGAAAAGCAGTTCTGACAACTCTGCTCTGCCACAAAGCACTCTGACACTGCACTGCTCTGCTCTTGCTGAACGTTCTGACATTCTGATTGCTTGCGGAAGCAATTCCACATCCGGAAGCAACATCACTCAGTGCTGCACTTGAACGTTAGTCTAGCAATATATTAACACATAGTCACATGCAGTGGGAGTTCATTTAGTCTTAGGAAGTTCTCTTACTTCCGGAAGCAATTCCACATCCGGAAGCACTCCTACTGGACGTTGAGTTATGGCTTAGTGTTATTCTCACTGACGCTCGGTGTTACCTAACCCAACAGGCAGCGCTAGTCATTAACCATCCGGAAGCAAATCCACATCCGGTTGCATCCTAACTTAGTCTCAAGGATTTTATACAACTATTGTTCCTAGACTGAGTTATGACTTAGTGTATTACTTGCTTCCGCTGGGGGATGAGTCGTTCATCCGCGAGCGCTAGTCCTAGTCCATCCGGAAGTAAATCCACATCCGGTTGTACTCTTACTTGTGGTTCTATTTTAACCTAATTTTGTCTAAGTGTTTAACTTGTTCTTTCATATTTTAGTCTTCATCAAAACTTAAGATTCTAACATTCTCCCCCTTTTTGATGATGACAAACCAAGTTATACAATTAAATTCATATGAAAGAATTAAAAGTAATAATCAGATAAGGCACAAAGAGCTAAAGACAAATATCATTGATGAGTAAAAGATTACAAGTTAGATATGTAATAACAGATAAAATACACAAGTAATCAAAACTGTGCAAAGTAAACTATGCATGAAAAATATGAGAAAAAATAATTCCTAAGTTAAATGCCTAGGGTAGAGTGGGGTTTATAGGCGGTGTCTCTTTTTCCTATCCCTCTCTGCTTGCCTTCGCTCATTCTCTTCTTGAAGTCTGGCTATGTGGGCATCCTTCTCTCTCTGGTCAATCTCAGCAATTATACTTTGAAGCTCTGCCTCTTCCTTCTCCCTTCTGAGTCTTTCAGATTCAACGGATTCCTCAAAGGCTCTCTTCAGATCTTGAACCTCAGCATACCCAGGGAACCCAGTTGCATCGGAGAAGGGAATGACCTCGCCATTGGGATAATGGACAGCCTTAATCTTCACATTCCACACAGGAAAGTTGGGGTCCTCCTCAACTTCCTTGGCTTTCCTTTTCCCTTTGCCTTTTCCTTTGTCCTTTCTTCTTTCTTGGGGAGCCTTGGCATTTGTTCTTTCAGCATCGAGGCAAGCCATCTGACCAAATGTGATCTTGTCAGTCCATCCATACCTCTCGAACTCATCAGCAGTCATATCCTCTATTTCCAGCTTTACTTCCTTTAGTAGCGGAAGAACATATGATGCTTAAGAGGATGGCTGAGTCTCAGATGCTTCCCCAGGCTGAGTGGGTCTCTCTGACCCATGCTCCTCAGAGTGATCCTCTTCTTCACTTTCCATAGGCTCAGAGGTATCAGTACCCTTTCTGGCAACATGTTTCTTCCTAGACTGGCTGTAGCTGACCACTGGAGGAGAAGGTGCAGAAGATGGCTCAGAAGGAGGAATTGGCTTGGCTATCACAATAGGCGGATGGTTTTGCCTCTTCAGCCCATACTTCATCATAATTTCTTCAATAAAATTTCGGGCAGGTTCAGAGGGAGGAGGCTCAGAAGATGAAGGCTCTGGCTCAGGTTCAGGCTCAGGCTCTGGTGCAGCAGCTATGTCCTCATCTAGCCACAAGGAGGGTTGATTGAGGATTTCTCTCCCCCTTTTGGCATCATCAAGAAGGGCGAGAGTCAGGGAGGAAGGATTGGGTGAAGTGGAAGGTGGAGGATTAGGGCCAAATGTTCTGGGTGGTGATTTTTCAGGTGAGGAAGGGGGTGAGGTTTCTGGTGAAGGAGTGGGGCTAGAGAACCAGGAGGGATCTGTGAATAGGCCATCGAAGGGGTAGGTAGATGAATAAGGAGTGAATGGTATGTTTACCTCAGATAACCTCTGAAGGCGGGGGTAATCTCTCAGATATAGGTGACTGAGGGGGTGAATGGCAGTGTGGAAGCCAAGGTGCTCGGCCAATTGGTTGGATTGTGAGTGGTTGGGGGAGTTTTGGGGGTTGGATGTATTAGAGTGGCTAGGAGAGTGGTTAGGTGAAGGTGAGTTTTGATGGGTTTGGTGAGAGGAGTTGTGAGTGTCAGACTCATTTTGTGGTGACGGTTGATGTGAGTCATTCTGAGGAGGGGGTTGTTGTGTATTAGGAGGAGGGAGTGATGGTTGGTTAGGTGGAGGAGGCAGAGGTTGGTCATTTTGTGGAGGAGGGGGTGGAGGTAGATTGCCCTGAGGTTGGGGAATTTGGAAGTGGTTAAGTAATAAGTCTAATTTGGCCTCGACCCTTCCTAGGCGATTCTCGAGGTTCTGGATCCTCTGCTCCTGCTGCTGGAATCCAGTGTCACACTCATCACGAAAGGGAGCCACCAAAGAGTCTGTTAGAATCTTAAGTTTTGATGAAGACTAAAATATGAAAGAATGAATCAAGTACTTAGAAAGCAATAGGTTAACATAGAATCCCAAGTAAGAGTGCAACCGGATGTGGATTTACTTCCGGATAGACTAGGACTAGCGCTTGCGGATGAATGACTCATCCCCCAGCGAGAGCAAGTAATTCACTAGGGAAATAACTTAGTCCATAAGCACTAGATATACAAAACCTCAAGACTAAGCTAGGATTCAACCGGAAGTGATTTTGCTTCCTGTTGTATTTAGACTGGCGCTGACTGTTAGAATAGATGACACTAAGCGTCAGTGAACATAAGCCACGTCCAGTAGAATTGCTTCCGATAGCTTAGTGACTAGCGCTGACTGTTGGATTGAAGGACACTGAGCGAGAGTGAGTAAAAGTGATTATAACCCTTCATCCAGTGGTAGTGCTTCCGGATGTAGAAGTGCTTCCGGATCCAAGGGAGTCATCTTAGACTAAGTAAACACCCACTGCATGTGACTATGTGCTTATATTGTTAAAACTAACATTCAAAGTGCAGCACACTAAGTAGAGTTGCTTCCGGATGTGAACCTGCTTCCGCAAGCAATCAGAATGTCAGAATGTTCAGAAGTGCAGTGTCACTTTTGTCAGAGCAGAGTTGTCAGGACTACTTTTCAGAGATAAAGCAAGTCAACCCTGCTATGCATTGATGAAGCATTAATTGGGCAAACGGTAACAAGGGAAAAACGGCCATATTCAAACGGCTAACCCACCTACCAAGAGTCAGAATGTTTGAAGACTATATAAAGGAGTTCAACTTCATTTATGAGGCTAATGAATTATCTTTGACATTCTTGAGAGAAGTTAGAGCGAGAAACTAAGAGAATCTTCAAGTATTCAAAGCTGCCCAGAAAAGAGAAAGAGTATTTAACTCATTGAGTGATCTTTTCATCTACATATCTTGTACTCTTTGTAGTTAAGTCTCTTCGTGTTATAAGAGCATTGATTGTACTTAAGTGTGTAACACTATCTGTTCTTAAAGAGAACTTAGTTAGAAAAATCCTTTATTTGTAAAGGTTGAACCCTTGCTAGGTGTAAGGGGGAGCTAGTTAGAAAGGTTCCAAGTGAGCCTTGTGTAAAACTTGTGGTTGTAAGGTTGCAAGTGATCCCGTTCAAAACTTGCGGTTGTAAAGGTTCCAGGTGAACCCGTTCTAAAACCTCGAAATATAGTGGAACTCGGCCTGGGTGGTTGAGAACTGGACGTAGGTCAGGAAGACCGAACCAGTATAACTCTTGTGTTATTTTATTTGAGCATTTATTTTTGAAGCACAATTCACCCCCCCTCTTGTGCATCCATTACTTTCATTTGGTATCAGAGCAGGTCTTTCTCACTCGATTCCAACGAATCCAGAAAGCAAAGATCCAGTAATGGATACAGATTACTCTCTACCAGATATCTCTATTCAACCCAACAAGCCCCCAGGCTTTGATGGGTATAACTATCCATTCTGGAAGTTTAGAATGGAGACTTACATCAAGTCAAGTGACCTAAGACTCTGGGATGTAATCGAACGTGGGGATCACACTCCCCTAGATGAGGATGGCTTTGCTAAGGTGAAAGCCAGGTACACCAATGAGGACTATGCTCTAGTCCAACTGAATTTTAGGGCTATGCATTACATTCAGTGTGCTCTCAGCCCCAAGGAGTTTCACAGGATCAGCCACCACAAAAATGCTAAAGATATGTGGGAGGCTCTTGAGGCTGCTCACTCTGGAACCAGGGGAGTGAAAGCAAGACGAGTTGAGATACTGGTGGAGGAGTTTCACAAGTTCGCCATGTTGAGTCCAACTGAGCCAATCAGAGAGCTGGAGCTCAGATTCACTCACCTCATCAACAATTTGGCCTCGCTGGGTAAGGACATTCCTGAAAGAGAGCAAGTTAGCAAGATCCTAAAGATCTTGAAAGGTGACTGGATCACCAAAGTAACCATCTTGCAGGAAGTCCAAGGAGAATCAACGAGCTCCATCACTGCACTATTTGGCTCTCTGGCTGAATATGAACCTACCCTGCTGGCTCAGAGAGCTCCTCAAGCCTCATCCAAGGCCAAAAATCTTGCCCTTGTTGCTCCCAGCAAGGAGGTTGATGATGATGATGAGGATGATGAGGAGGAAATGGACGATGAGGAGATGGCTATGATGGTGAGAAAGTTCAGAAAGTTCTTCAGAAAGAAAGGAGGTTTTCAAAAAGGTGACTCCAGCCAGAGGAAGGGATACAAGAAGGAAAAGGCCCCTGTGTGCTTTGAATGTAAGAAGCCTGGCCACTTCAAGGCTGAGTGTCCCAGCCTGCAGAAGTCAAAAGGCAAAGACAAAAGAAAGGCCTTTGTTTCCTCTATCTGGGTGAATAGCTCAGATGACGAAGCAAGTGATGAGGAAGAAGTTGCCAACCTCTGCCTGGTAGCCAGAGAAGATGATGAGGAAGCATCTTCAGAACTTGACCTCACCCACGAAGACAATGAGGTAACTTTCTCTGAACTGCAAGAGGCTTACAATGAGGTTCATGAAGAATTCTCTCGATTGTGTAAAGCCTATAAAGTGTTGAAAACCAAAAAGGAATCACTTGAGTCCAAGGTGGACTCACTGAGTGAAGAGCTAGCGGAAGCTAGAAAGCTTCCGGTAGTGGATGGCCAGGGTTCTCCCCAAACAGAACCCAATGCCCCAACACTTGAGAGCTGCCCCAATTGCAGCAAAATCTCAGCTGAGAAAGACAAGCTGCAAAATGCCCTGCAGAAATTTACAAATGGATCAGAAATGTTAAATATAATTTTAATGAATCAAAGGGCATATAGGGATAGAACTGGCTTAGGATATACTCCTAGAGGGAAAAAGTGGGTGGAACCAAAAGTAAAGCCCTACTTAAAATTCTTCCACAAAGCCACTAGTCACAGCTCCTCACCTTTCAGCTTCTGTAACTATTGCAACAGGAAAGGACACTCCACGTCCATCTGTAATGCCAAGAAGCATGGAGCAAGTAGCTCTTACAAATGGGTCCCTAAAGGAACCCAGGCTACAAAGGATCCTCCCCCTGTAAAGGAAACCAAGGGAGGACAAGGATCCCGAGTCTGGAAACAATCCACAGGGAAAACCCAAGAGCCTAGATCCAGCACTAGGCCAAAGGCACTGAATGATCCTAAGCCCAAGGTCAACACTAGACCAAAGGCACAGAAAACTAATGACAGAGGACCCAAGAAAGGTTGGGTACCTAAGTCTACTTGATTCTTTCAGGTGTGTCTCAAAGCATCCAGGAACAGAAAATGTTATATCGATAGCGGATGCTCGAGACATATGACTGGAGACAGAGACAAGTTCAAATCTCTGGTGATCAAAGACGGAGCCACAGTAACCTTTGGAGGAAATCAAAGTGGAAAGATCACTGGAGTTGGAGAAGTTGGACCAGTAAAAGACGTCTATCTGGTGGACGGTATCTGTCACAACCTGCTAAGCGTGAGCCAGAGCACAGACAAAGGAAATTGGGTAATCTTTGATTCACATGAGTGCATAATAGTTGATAAGCAAGATCTAAATTTAGATAAGGCCAACTTAAAATGCAAACTTAAGGCAAATAGAAATGGAAACCTATATACTCTAGACTTGTGTCAACAACTGGAAGAAAAATGTCTAATATCTAGTGATGAGAACAGTTGGCTTTGGCATAAGAGGTTAGCTCATGTTAATTTTACTCAATTTGATATGCTAATTAAAAAGGAGCTAGCTATAGGTATTTCATCCTTTAAAGTAAAGCATGATTTTATTTGTGAATCCTGCCAACGAGGGAAGCAAACAAAGTCCTCGTTTAAAACCAAGAAGAACGTCTCCACCAGCAGGCCCTTGGAACTAATCCACATGGATTTGGTTGGGCCAGCAAGAGTGAAGAGCTTGGGTGGAAACCTGTATGCTCTAGTGGTGGTGGATGACTATTCGAGGTTCACTTGGACTATGTTTCTTGCCTCTAAGCAAGATGCTTTTGATGCTTTTGTTGTCCTGGCTAAGAAAGTGCAGAATGAGAGAGAGCTCAAAATCACAGCCATAAGGACAGACCATGGAGGAGAGTTTGAGAACCATAGCTTCTCTGAGCTATGTGAGCAAAATGGTATTGAACACAACTTCTCAGCTCCTAGAACTCCTCAGCAAAACGGAGTGGTCGAGAGAAAGAACAGGGTTCTGACTGAGATGGCTAGAAGCATGCTCAACGAGAAAGAGGTTTCTCAAGTGTTCTGGGCGGACGCTATGAGCACTGCTTGCTATATCTCTAACAGAGCCTATGTTCGCAAAGGACTGGATAAGACTCCCTACGAGCTGTACAAAGGGAGGAAGCCCAACATCAGCCACCTCAGAATCTTTGGATCAAAATGCTATGTGCATAACAATGGAAAGGTAAATCTGGGTAAGTTTGATTCAAAAGCTGATGTAGGTATATTCATAGGATATTCCCTTAGGAGTAAAGCATATAGAATATACAACATGAGAACTAGAATTGTAGAAGAATCAATGCATGTTGTATTCGATGAAACTCCTACATGGGGACAATCTACAGAAGATGATGAAATACTTAATCTTCCAAAACCACCATCATCTTCTTCACCACCAAAAGAAACACCAGCAAGCAATCTCAAAGAAGAAGATGAACCCAGTGATGAACCTAGAGTGCAGACCGTGCCTGATGAGGCACAGTTGCCAACAGCTAGGAGACATCACAGGGATCATCCTCTTGATCAAGTGCTTGGTGATGTTTCTTCTGGTGTCAGAACCAGAAGGCAGGTTCAAAATGAAGTTGAGTTTGGAGCATTTCTATCTCAAATCGAACCAACTTCAGTTGAACAAGCTCTTGAGGACTGCGACTGGATTATTGCCATGCAGGAAGAGCTAAATCAATTTGAGAGAAGCCAAGTCTGGGAACTTGTCCCAAGGCCGTCTCATCAATCCATAGTGGGGACCAAGTGGGTCTTCAAAAACAAACTGGATGAGACAGGTCAAATTACAAGAAACAAAGCCAGATTAGTAGCCAAAGGATATAACCAAGAAGAAGGCATTGACTATGAAGAAACTTTTGCTCCAGTCGCTAGACTTGAAGCAATAAGGATTCTTCTAGCCTTTGCATCTATGAAAGGCTTTAGATTATATCAAATGGATGTAAAGAGTGCTTTTCTTAATGGTTATATTAAAGAAGAGGTATATGTAGAACAACCTCCTGGCTTTGAGGATCACAAGCATCCCAAACATGTGTATAGACTAAAGAAAGCTTTATATGGCCTGAAACAAGCTCCTAGAGCTTGGTATGAGAGACTCAGCAGTTTCCTGCTGGGCAAAGGTTTCTCAAGGGGCAAATTAGATAATACACTGTTTATCCTTCACAAAGATAGAGATATGTTAATTGTCCAAATTTATGTTGATGATATTATTTTTGGGGCAACTAATGAAAAGCTTTGTGAAGATTTCTCTAAGACTATGCAGGGTGAGTTTGAAATGTCAATGATGGGAGAACTAACGTTCTTCCTAGGCCTGCAAATTAAGCAAAAGAAGAATGGAATCTTCATCTCCCAAGCTAAGTACTGCAGAGAGCTACTCAAAAAGTTTGGGATGGATGAATGTAAGGAGTATGACACTCCCATGAGCACCTCTGCCGCACTCGATGCTGACGCAAAGGGTAAATCTGTCAGCCTGCCCATGTACAGGGGAATGATAGGTTCCCTCCTATACTTAACGGCAAGCAGGCCTGACATTCAATTTAGTGTAGGCATGTGTGCTAGGTTTCAAGCCAATCCCAAGGAGTCACACTTAACATGTGTTAAACGTATTCTTAGATACCTTGAGGGAACACAAGAGCTTGGTCTTTGGTATCCCAGAGGTAACCAAGAGTTCTTGTGGGCTTATTCTGACTCTGACCATGCAGGTTATAAAACAGATAGGAAGAGCACCAGTGGACAATGCGCCTTTCTTAGTGGTTGTCTGGTGTCTTGGGCTAGCAAGAAGCAAATCTGCGTGTCATTGTCATCCACTGAGGCAGAATACATTGCTGCTGCAAGCTGTTGTGCTCAAGTGCTGTAGCTGAAGAACCAACTGAAAGACCTTGGTTTGGAGTTCCCTGAGGCACCCATCCTCTGTGACAACACAAGTACAATCTGCCTCGCCAAGAATCCGGTTCAGCACACAAGGACAAAGCACATTGATGTCAGGCATCACTTCATCAGAGACCATGTTCAAAAGAAGGATGTCAAAGTGCAATTTGTTCCCACTCAACAACAGCTTGCTGACATCTTTACCAAGCCTCTGGGGGTTGACCAATTTACTTTCATAAGAGGTGATTTGGGAATGGTAAACCCAAATGAGGTGTAACCTTTTATTTATTATACTTGATTGTTTAAAACCTACAACAATACTAACTTAGGCATCGGAGTGCCAATACGTGTTTTTGCAGGTCCTCAATGTTAAATCTTAAGATGTTGCAACCGGAAGCAAAACCACTTCCGGATGATCACTCGCTGACACTAGATGTTGAAATCAAGAAGAGCGCCAGTGCCAGACCAAAGGACACGTCACTTCAGAAAACGCTTCATCTCCCTCCATGAGAAGTTGTGCCTTCTCTGACAAGATGAAGCGACACATGTCATAAGGTGCGCCGTTTCAATTAAAATGTTTACGTTACCCAATGTGCAAACATGCGTTTTCATCTGAAGAGTCATGCCCATTTTATCCTTAGTAACTTTGCATATAAATAGGGTGTCATTTTCACTTTCACTTTTTACTTGCACAAATTTCTTACCCACATATTCTCTGCATACATTCATCAATTTCTTCATCTTGTTCTTCATCATCTTCATCTTCTTCTTCGCATTTCACCACAAACCAACCTTAAACCCACAATAAAATGGCCGGCTCACATGATACAAACCCCAACACAAAGAAATCAACCTCTTCCAAGAAATCGAAGTCCAAAAGTGGGAAATCTGGGCATAAGCATTCTGGAAAATCTGGGCAACGCGATGAACATCATGAAGATCGCCATGATCTTTCTGGGCAGACACAAGGGGTGAATGAACAAGTCCAGGAACAGCCTGGACATTCTGGAAGAGTGGAAGAACAGCCAGAAGTGACTGGGCATGAGGAAGCACAGCAAGCCAAGAGGAAAGGGAAGAAGAAGGTTCAGTTCGTTGAGGAGCCTTCTTCCAAAAGACAGAGGGTTGAAGAGGATGACCCTTCAATTTACAAAGATGGGGCTTTGGAGGCTGTTTCCTCCAAGTTTGAGACGATCAAGCCCTACTTCAACAACGGCTTGTTCATCGATCTTGTTAAGATAGATGAACTAGGGTTTCCTCATTTGCGTCCATATTTGGAAAAATACATGTCGTGGCTAGGGATCAAACAGGACTACAACATCAACGTCCTGCGAGTCTTCTGTCAATCCCTCTCTGAGAAAGTTAAGTACAAGAAGGTGAATGGGAAGGAGCAGATCCGCAGAATCACCTTCACTGCCACAGTCAGGGGGAGAACCTTCAGTTTCACCTGGAGGGACTTAAATGACTTAATGGGGATCACAGAAGAGGGAATGACTGAGTGGCTGTACCCTGAGTCACTCAAATACAGCACGGAGGAACTCGGGAAGATTTATGACACCCAAGGGAAGAAGGTGTCCAAGATGTCTGACTCCAACAGACTCTTATACTATGTTTACTCCCGCATGATGACACACAAGGGAGGAAACTTCAACGAGTTCACTCTGCTGGACAACCCGTGGTTTCCCAGACTTCTCACCCATCAGCCAATCAACCCCGGGCAGTTGATCAGCCTTGAACTTCACAGATGGATAGTCAACCACAAGGCTGGATTTCTTCCCTATCCCACCATCCTTGCCTTCCTCCTTGAGAAGAATTTGATCAAGGCTACATCTGACGTGGAGGAAGAGAATGTTAAGTGTGCTCCAGTGGGGGCAACTAACATCAGCAAGATGGGCATCAAGTACCTGAAGCCTGCTAAGCCCACTCGCTCAGGATCACAGGCAGGCAGTGCCTCTCAGACTTCAGCCCCTTCCACATCTGGTGCAGGGGATCAAGAGGTTGACTCTCATCCTGACCCAAGCAGAGTTGCGAGGGTACCAGCTACAGTCAAAGCCTTTGCTGAGGAAGTAAAGGAGGAGATCCTGTTTAGGCTGACTGACTCCCTGGTGGCTCCTCTCAGGAACGAATGTGATGCTGGGTTCCAGCAGCAAGGGGAGCGCATCCAAAGACTTGAGGACAGAGTAGGTCAGGTTGAGACTCAGCTGGCCAGGGTGGATGCCAAGCTAGATCTCATTCTCCAACACCTACAGATTCCCCAACCACAACAAGGTAATCTACCACCACCTCCTCCTCTTCCCCAAAACCCACCTCCTCCTCCTTCTAATCACCCTCAACTCCCTCCTCCTCCTCCCAACACTCAACAACCACAACCACCTCCACAAAATGACCAACAACCACACACATCACCAAACAATGACCAACCATCCCAGCCTTCACCCAACCATGAACAACAACCCCAAGACACACCCCAACAATCTCCTCGCCAATCACCCCTTCACTCCAACAACTCCCCATCTCCACATAACTCCCCTACTCGCACACCACCCAACACCCCTACTCGTTCACCACTCAACCTCTCTGCCGAGGTCACCCACTTCTCAGATGCAACAGGATTCCCAGGCTATGAGGAAGTAGAAAATATAAAGAGAGTCTTCGAGGAGTCTGTTGAGTCTGAGAGACTCGGAAGGGAAAGGGATGAAGAAGAGCTTCAACGGATCATTGCTCAGATTGACCGGAATGTGCATGAAGCCGAATTAGCCAAACTCCAGAAAGAAAATGAGGAGAGACAAAAGGAGAGGGAGAGGAAAAAGAGACACCAAATCTGAACCCCCATTCCAACCCCTTTAACTTAGAAAGTTTTCTTTATTTTTCATGCATATTTTATTCCTGCTTAGTATAGATTACTTGTATATGTTATTTGCTTGTATACTCTAACTTGTAATCCTTGTTTATCAATGAATTATTTCTAAGTTACTTGTGCTTTATCTATTGCTTTTATTCCTTTACTAATCCTTTCATATGAACTTAATCGATAAAACTAAGTTTGTCATCATCAAAAAGGGGGAGAATGTTAGAATCTTAAGTTTTGATGAAGACTAAAATATGAAAGAATGAATCAAGTACTTAGAAAGCAATAGGTTAACATAGAATCCCAAGTAAGAGTGCAACCGGATGTGGATTTACTTCCGAATAGACTAGGACTAGCGCTCGCGGATGAATGACTCATCCCCCAGCGAGAGCAAGTAATTCACTAGAGAAATAACTTAGTCCATAAGCACTAGATATACAAAACCTCAAGACTAAGCTAGGATTCAACCGGAAGTGATTTTGCTTCCTGTTGTATTTAGACTGGCGCTGGCTGTTAGAATAGATGACACTAAGCGTCAGTGAACATAAGCCACGTCCAGTAGAATTGCTTCCGATAGCTTAGTGACTAGCGCTGACTGTTGGATTGAAGGACACTGAGCGAGAGTGAGTAAAAGTGATTATAACCCTTCATCCAGTGGTAGTGCTTCCGGATGTAGAAGTGCTTCCGGATCCAAGGGAGTCATCTTAGACTAAGTAAACACCCACTGCATGTGACTATGTGCTTATATTGTTAAAACTAACATTCAAAGTGCAGCACACTAAGTAGAGTTGCTTCCGGATGTGAACCTGCTTCCGCAAGCAATCAGAATGTCAGAATGTTCAGAAGTGCAGTGTCACTTTTGTCAGAGCAGAGTTGTCAGGACTACTTTTCAGAGATAAAGCAAGTCAACCCTGCTATGCATTGATGAAGCATTAATTGGGCAAACGGTAACAAGGGAAAAACGGCCATATTCAAACGGGTAACCCACCTACCAAGAGTCAGAATGTTTGAAGACTATATAAAGGAGCTCAACTTCATTTATGAGGCTAATGAATTATCTTTGACATTCTTGAGAGAAGTTAGAGCGAGAAACTAAGAGAATTTTCAAGTATTCAAAGCTGCCCAGAAAAGAGAAAGAGTATTTAACTCATTGAGTGATCTTTTCATCTACATATCTTGTACTCTTTGTAGTTAAGTCTCTTCGTGTTATAAGAGCATTGATTGTACTTAAGTGTGTAACACTATCTGTTCTTAAAGAGAACTTAGTTAGAAAAATCCTTTATTTGTAAAGGTTGAACCCTTGCTAGGTGTAAGGGGGAGCTAGTTAGAAAGGTTACAAGTGAGCCTTGTGTAAAACTTGTGGTTGTAAGGTTGCAAGTGATCCCGTTCAAAACTTGCGGTTGTAAAGGTTCCAGGTGAACCCGTTCTAAAACCTGGAAATATAGTGGAACTCGGCCTGGGTGGTTGAGAACTGGACGTAGGTCAGGAAGACCGAACCAGTATAACTCTTGTGTTATTTTATTTGAGCATTTATTTTTGAAGCACAATTCACCCCCCCCCCCCCTCTTGTGCATCCATTACTTTCAGAGTCAGCCAGCCGAAAGATGATCTCCTCTTTCACTTCCTCAGCAAATGCCTTGACTGCAGCTGACACCCTCGGAACACGGCTTGGACCAGCATGAGAGTCCACTTCTTGGTCCCCTGCTCCAGACGCAGAGGGAGCAGTTGTGTGTGAGGCACTCTCTGCCTGAGATCCAGATCTAGTGCCCCTTGCCGGCTTATTGTACTTAATCCCCATCTTGCTGATGTTCACTGCGCTGACGGGCAAGCACTTAACATTTTCACCCTCCTCAGTGGATTTGATCAGGAATTTTTCCAGGAGGAAGGCAATGACAGTCGGGTATGGGAGATTCCCAGACTTCTTGTTGTCAATCCACCTGTGCAGCTCCAAACTTATCAACTACCCAGGGTTAATCGGCTGCTGGGTGAGGAATCTTGGGAGCCAGGGGTTGTCAAGTTGAGTGAACTCGTTGAAGTTTCCCCCTTTATGAGTCATCATTCGGGAATAGATGTATTGGAGTACTCGGTTGGAGTCAGACATGCCAGACACCTTCTTTCCCTTGGTGTCATAGACTTCCTCAAGCTCTGCCTGGCTGAGTTTCTCAGGGTAAATCCACTCGTTCATATCTTCCTTAGTGACCCCGAGCATGGCGTTGATATCTCGCCAATTGAAACTTATGTCCCTCCCTCTCACTGTGGCCTTGAAATTGACTCTGCGGATGGTCTCTTTCCCATTCACCATCTTGTGCTTGGCATTGGCTGTGAGAGACTGGCCGAACACCCTGAGTACGTTGATGTTGTACTCTTTGTTGATTCCCAGCCAGCACATATATTTCTAGAGATGCTCCCTCAAATGGCCAAACCCTAGTTCTTCAATTTTATTCAGGTCGATGTACATTCCATGAGAGAAGTAAGGCTTTGCAGTTTCAAACTTGCTAGAGACAACCTCCAACGGCCCATCCTTGTATACAAGTGGATCATCCTCCACTCTCTGTCGCTTGGATGAAGGCTCTTCGCTAAACTGAACTCTCTTCTTCTTGTCCTTTTGCTTTGAGTGTTCATATTGCTGTTCAGAATGTTCTTGTTGTTCTTGAGATTTCCCAGTTTTCCCAGAACGCGAACACTTAGAATGCCCAGATTTTGACTTCGATTTCTTGGAAGTAGTTGTTATCTCAATGTTGGGGTTTGTTTCATGAGATCCAGCCATTTTGTGAGTGGTTTAGGGTTTAAATGAGAAGAAATGCACAGAAATGCAGAAGATGAAGAAGAAGGTGCGATGAAGATGAAGAAGGATTTCAGAGAGTTTTGGGTGTTTGATTTGTGTGAGAACTGTGAAAAATGAATGGCGCTCCCTATTTATGCAATGACATAATGTGCATGATGACTCTTTATTGGAACAGGCGCTACTTCATGGAAAAACGTAAACATTTTAAATGGAACGGCGCACCTTTTGACACTTGTCTCTTCACATTGTCAGATGGGAGGCACAACTTCCTGTGTAGGAAGGTGAAACGTTTGGTGAAGTGACGTGTCTTTTACCCAGGCACTGGTGCTCCCGGTTGCTTTGAGTCATCACCCAGCGCCAGCAAAAGAGCATCCGGAAGTGGTTTTGCTTCCGGTTGGGCTTAACTTAAGATTTAACATTGTGGGGGACCTGCAAAACTAAAGATTGGCACTCCGATGCCTAAGTTAGTATAGTTGCAGGTTTTAATCAATTAAGCACAGGTTTATTTTGAAGAGTTAAACTTCATTTGGGTTTACCATTCCCAAATCACCTCTTATGAATGTAAATTGATCAACCCCCAGAGGTTTGGTGAAGATATCCGCAAGCTGATGCTGAGTGGGAACAAACTCCACCTTGACATCCTTCTTTTGAACATGATCTCTGATGAAGTGATGTCTGACGTCAATGTGCTTTGTTCTTGTGTGCTGCACCGGATTTTTGGCAAGGCTGATGGTGCTTGTGTTGTCACAAAGAATGGGAGCCTCAGGAAACTATAGGCCAAGATCCCTCAGTTGGTTCTTCAGCCACAGCACTTGGGCACAACAGCTTGCGGCAGCAATGTACTCTACCTCTGTGGATGATAAAGAAACGCAGGTTTGCTTCTTGCTAGCCCAAGAGACCAGACAACCACCAAGGAAGGCGCATTGTCCACTGGTGCTCTTCCTATCAGTTTTATAACCTGCATGGTCAGCGTCAGAATAAGCCCACAAGAACTCTTGGTTACCTCTGGGATACCAAAGACCAAGTTCTTGTGTTCCCTCAAGGTATCTTAAAATACGTTTAACACAGGTTAGATGTGACTCCTTGGGGTTGGCTTGAAATCTAGCACACATGCCTACACTAAATTGAATGTCAGGCCTGCTTGCTGTTAAATACAGCAGGGAACCTATCATTCCCCTGTACATGGGCAGGCTGACTGATTTTCCCTTTACATCAGCATCGAGTGCGGCAGTGGTGCTCATGGGAGTATCATACTCCTTGCACTCATCCATCCCAAACTTCTTGAGGAGCTCTCTACAATATTTAGTTTGGGAGATGAAAATGTCATCCTTCTTTTGCTTAATTTGCAGGCCTAGGAAGAACGTTAGTTCTCCCATCATTGACATCTCAAATTCTCCCTGCATAGTCTTAGAAAATTCTTCACAAAGTTTTTCATTAGTTGCTCCAAAAATAATATCATCGACATAAATCTGGACAATTAGCATGTTTCTATCTTTGTGCAGAATAAACAGTGTATTATCTAGTTTGCCTCTTGAGAAACCCTTCCCCAGCAAAAAGCTGCTGAGTCTCTCATACCAAGCTCGAGGAGCTTGTTTAAGGCCATACAAAGCTTTCTTTAGCCTATACACATGTTTAGGATGCTTGTGATCCTCAAAGCCAGGAGGTTGTTCTACATAAACCTCTTCTTTAATGTAACCATTAAGAAATGCACTCTTTACATCCATCTGATATAATTTAAAACTTTTCATGGATGCAAAGGCCAGAAGAATCCTTATTGCTTCAAGTCTAGCGACTGGAGCAAAAGTTTCTTCATAGTCTATGCCTTCTTCTTGGTTATACCATTTGGCTACCAATCTGGCTTTGTTCCTTGTTATTTGAACTGTCTCATCCAGTTTGTTTTTGAAGACCCATTTGGTCCCAACTATGGATTGATGAGACGGCCTTGGGACTAGTTCCCAAACTTGGCTTCTTTCGAACTGGTTTAGCTCTTCCTGCATGGCAATAATCCAGTCGCAGTCCTCAAGAGCTTGTTCAACTGAAGTTGGTTCAATCTGAGATAAGAAGGCTCCAAACTCAACTTCATTTTGAACCTGCCTTCTGGTTCTGACACCAGAAGAAACATCACCAAGCACTTGATCAAGAGGATGATCCCTGTGATGTCTCCTAGCCATTGGCAACTATACCTCATCAGGCACCGTCTGCACTCTAGGCTCATCACTGGGTTCATCTTCTTCTTTAGCATTGCTAGCTGGTGTTTCTTTTGGTGGTGAAGATGATGGTGGTTTTGGAAAGTTCAGTATCCCATCATCTTCAGTGGATTGTTCCCATGTAGGAGTTTCATCAAATACAACATGCATAGATTCTTCTACAGTTCTAGTCCTCATGTTGTATACTCTATAAGCCTTACTCCTAAGGGAATACCCTATGAATACACCTATATCAGCTTTTGGATCAAACTTACCCAGATTTACCTTTCCATTGTTATGCACATAGCATTTTGATCCAAAGATTCTGAGGTGGCTGATGTTGGGCTTTCTGCCTTTGTACAGCTCATAGGGAGTCTTGTCCAAGCCCTTGCGAACATAGGCTCTGTTAGAGATGTAGCAAGCAGTGCTCATAGCGTCCGCCCAGAACACTTGAGAAACCTCTTTCTCATTGAGCATGCTCCTGGCCATCTCAGTCAGAACCCTGTTCTTCCTCTCGACCACACCGTTTTGCTGAGGAGTCCTGGGAGCTGAGAAGTTGTGATCAATGCCATTCTGCTCACACAGCTCAGAGAAGCTATGGTTCTCAAATTCTCCTCCATGGTCTGTCCTTATGGCTGCGATCTTGAGATCTCTCTCATTCTGCACTTTCTTAGCCAGGACAACAAAGACATCAAAAGCATCTTGCTTAGAGGCAAGAAACATTGTCCAAGTGAACCTAGAATAGTCATCCACCACAACTAGAGCATACAGGTTTCCACCCAAGCTCTTCACTCTTGCTGGCCCAACCAAATCCATGTGGATTAGTTCCAAGGGCCTGCTGGTGGAGACTTTCTTCTTGGTTTTAAACGAGGACTTTGTTTGCTTCCCTCGTTGGCAGGATTCACAAATATAATCATGCTTAACCTTAAAAGATGGAATCCCTATAGCTAGCTCTTTCTTAATCAGCATGTCAAGTTGGGTAAAGTTAACATGTGCTAGCCTTTTATGCCAAAGTCAACTATTCTCATCACTAGATATTAAACACTTTTCATCTAGTTGTTGACATAAGTCTAGAGTGTATAGGTTTCCATTTCTATTGGCCTTAAGTTTGCATTTTAGGTTGGCCTTATCTAGGTTCAGATCATGCTTGTCTTAAATTAGACAAGCTTAGGTACCCAACCTTTATTGGGTCCTTTATCATTAGTCTTCATACCCCTCGGTCCAGTGTTGACCTTGGGCCTATTATTAATCTGTGCCTCTGGCCTAGTGTTGGCTCTAGGCTCTTGGGCTTTCCTTGAGGATTGTTTCGAGGCTCTAGATCCCTGTCCTCCCTTAGTTTCTTTTCTTGGGGGAGGATCCTTTGTCGCCTTGGTTCCTTTTGGGACCCACTTATAAGAATTGTTGGCTCCATGCTTCTTAGCATTACAGGTGGACGTAGAATGTCCCTTCCTGTTACAATAATTACAGAAGCTAAAAAGTGTGGAGCTGTGATTAGTGGCTTTATGAAAGAATTTTAAATAAGGCTTCACTTTTGGTTGCACCCACTTTTTCCCTTTAGGTGTGTAGCCTAATCCAGTCTTGTCCCTATATGCCCTCTGATTCATTAAAATAATGTTTAACATTTCAGATCCATTAGTAAACTTCTGCAGGGCATTTTGCAGTCTATATCTCTCTCCTGAGATCTTGCTGCAGTTAGAGCAGCTCTCTAACGTTGAGGCTCTGGGTTCTGCTTGTGGAGAACCCTCGCCATCCGCTACCGGAAGCTTTTTGGCTTCCGCTAGCTCCTTACTAAGTGAGTCCACCTTAGACTCAAGTAATTCCTTTTTAGTTTTCACTACTTTATATGCTTTACATAAGCGGAAAAATTCTTCATGGACCTCATTATATGCTTCTTGTAGTTCAGGGAAAGTTACCTCACTGTCCTCCTGGATGGGATCAAATTCTGAGGATGCTTCCTCATCATCTTCTCTGGCAACGAGACAGAGGTTGGCAATCTCTTCCTCATCACTTGCTTCCTCATCCGAACTATTTACCCAGATAGAGGACACAAAGGCTTTTCTTTTGTCCTTCCCTTTTGATCTCTGCAAGTTTGGGCACTCAGCTTTGAAGTGGCCAGGCTTCTTACACTCAAAGCACACTGGGGCCCTTTCCTTCTTATATCCTTTCTTCTGGCTGGATTCACCTTTCTAAAAGCCTCCTTTCTTCTTGAAGAACTTTTTGAACTTTCTTACCATCATAGCCATCTCCTCATCATCGATGTCCTCCTCGTCATCCTCATCGTCATCATTATCATCAATCTTCTCCTTGCTGGGGGCAACAAGAGCTAGGTTCTTGGTTTTAGATGTAGCTTGAGGAGCTCTCTGAGCCAGCAGGGTTGGTTCATATTCAGCCAGAGAACCAAACAGGGCAGTGATAGAGCTGGTTGACTCTCCTTGGACTTCCTGCAAGATGGTAACTTTGGTGATCCAATCACCTTTTAAGACTTTTAAGATCTTGCTGACTTGTTCTTCTTCAGGAATGTCTTTACCCAGGGAGGCCAGGTTATTGATAAGATGAGTGAACCTGAGCTCCAGCTCTCTGATTGGCTCAGTTGGACTAAGCATGGCAAATTTGTGGAACTCCTCAACCAGCATCTCGACCTGTCTTGCCTTCACTCCCTTGGTTCCAGAATGAGCAGCCTCAAGAGTCTCCCACATATCCTTTGCTGTTTTGTGGTGGCTGATCTTGTGGAACTCCTTAGGGCTAAGGGCGCATTGAATGTAGTGCATGGCCCTGTAGTTTAGCTGTACTAGAGCATAGTCCTCATTGGTGTATCTGGATCACTGCTTTGCAAGACCTTCATCATCTAGAGGGACGTTATTTCCACGTTTAATTACATCCCAGAGGCAGATGTCGCAGGATTTGATGTAGGTCTCCATTCTGAACTTCCAGAATGGATAGTTGTGGTCATCAAAGCCAGGAGGCTTGTTTGGTTGAGTAGCAACATCGGGCAAGGAATAATCTGCATCCATTACTAGATCTTTTCTTTCTAGATTCGTTGGAATCAAGTCAGAAAGACCCGCTCTGATACAAAATGAAAGGGATGGATGCACAAGAGGGGGGTGAATTGTGCTACCAAATAAAAATTAAACAATAAACACAAGGATTTATACTGGTTCGGTCTACCTGACCTACGTCCAGTTCTCAACCACCCAGGTTGAGTTCCACTATCCCCAGGTTTTACAAACGGGTTCACCTGGAACCTTTACAACCGCAAGTTTTAGACCGGGATCACTTGCAACCTTACAACCACAAGTTTTACACAGGTTCTCTTGCAACCTTACTGACTCACTCCCCCTTACAACCTGCAAGGGTTCAACCTTTACAAATAAAGGATTTTCTAAACTTAGTTCTCTTTAAGAACGGATAATGTTACACATTTAAGTACACTCAATGCTCTTAATAAAATGAAGAGACTTAACTACAAAGAGTACAAGATAAGTAGATGAAAAGAACTCTCAATGTGTTAAATGCTCTTTCGCTTTTCTGGGCAGCTTTGAATGCTTGAAGGATATTCTCAGTTTCTCACTCTAGTTTTCTCCAAGATGTCAAAGTTGTCTTCATAAATGAAGATGAGCTTCCTTATATAGTCCTTAAGCATTCTCACTCTTGGTAGGTGGCATAGCCGTTTGAATATAGCTGTTTATCCCAAGTTACCGTTGGCTCATTTAATGCTCCATTAATGCTCAGCAGGGTTGACTTTGCTTTATCTCTGAAAAGCAATTCTGACAACTCTGCTCTGCCACAAAGCACTCTGACACTGCACTGCTCTGCTCTTGCTGAACGTTCTGACATTCTGATTGCTTGCGGAAGCAATTCCACATCCGGAAGCAACATCACTCAGTGTTGCACTTGAACGTTAGTCTAGCAATATATTAACACATAGTCACATGCAGTGAGAGTTCATTTAGTCTTAGGAAGTTCTCTTACTTCCGGAAGCAATTCCACATCCGGAAGCACTCCTACTGGACGTTGAGTTATGGCTTAGTGTTATTCTCACTGACGCTCGGTGTTACCTAACCCAACAGGCAGCGCTAGTCATTAACCATCCGGAAGCAAATCCACATCCGGTTGCATCCTAACTTAGTCTCAAGGATTTTATACAACTATTGTTCCTAGACTGAGTTATGACTTAGTGTATTACTTGCTTCCGCTGGGAGATGAGTCGTTCATCCGCGAGCGCTAGTCCTAGTCCATCCGGAAGTAAATCCACATCCGGTTGTACTCTTACTTGTGGTTCTATTTTAACCTAATTTTGTCTAAGTGTTTAACTTATTCTTTCATATTTTAGTCTTCATCAAAACTTAAGATTCTAACATTCTCCCCCTTTTTGATGATGACAAACCAAGTTATACAATTAAGTTCATATGAAAGAATTAAAAGTAATAATCAGATAAGGCACAAAGAGCTAAAGACAAATATCATTGATGAGTAAAAGATTACAAGTTAGATATGTAATAACAGATAAAATACACAAGTAATCAAAACTGTGCAAAGTAAACTATGCATGAAAAATATGAGAAAAAATAATTCCTAAGTTAAATGCCTAGGGTAGAGTGGGGTTTATAGGCGGTGTCTCTTTTTCCTCTCCCTCTCTGCTTGCCTTCGCTCATTCTCTTCTTGAAGTCTGGCTATGTGGGCATCCTTCTCTCTCTGGTCAATCTCAGCAATTATACTTTGAAGCTCTGCCTCTCCCTTCTCCCTTCTGAGTCTTTCAGATTCAACGGATTCCTCAAAGGCTCTCTTCAGATCTTGAACCTCAGCATACCCAGGGAACCCAGTTGCATCGGAGAAGGGAATGACCTCGCCATTGGGATAATGGACAGCCTTAATCTTCACATTCCACACAGGAAAGTTGGGGTCCTCCTCAACTTCCTTGGCTTTCCTTTTCCCTTTGCCTTTTCCTTTGCCCTTTCTTCTTTCTTGGGGAGCCTTGGCATTTGTTCTTTCAGCATCGAGGCAAGCCATCTGACCAAATGTGATCTTGTCAGTCCATCCATACCTCTCGAACTCATCAGCAGTCATATCCTCTATTTCCAGCTTTACTTCCTTTAGTAGCGGAAGAACATATGATGCTTAAGAGGATGGCTGAGTCTCAGATGCTTCCCCAGGCTGAGTGGGTCTCTCTGACCCATGCTCCTCAGAGTGATCCTCTTCTTCACTTTCCATAGGCTCAGAGGTATCAGTACCCTTTGCTTATCAGTACCCTTTGCTCTTGCTGAACGTTCTGACATTCTGATTGCTTGCGGAAGCAATTCCACATCCGGAAGCAACATCACTCAGTGCTGCACTTGAACGTTAGTCTAGCAATATATTAACACATAGTCACATGCAGTGGGAGTTCATTTAGTCTTAGGAAGTTCTCTTACTTCCAGAAGCAATTCCACATCCGGAAGCACTCCTACTGGACGTTGAGTTATGGCTTAATGTTATTCTCACTGACGCTCGGTGTTACCTAACCCAATAGGCAGCGCTAGTCATTAACCATCCGGAAGCAAATCCACATCCGGTTGCATCCTAACTTAGTCTCAAGGATTTTATACAACTATTGTTCCTAGACTGAGTTATGACTTAGTGTATTACTTGCTTCCACTGGGGGATGAGTCGTTCATCCGCGAGCGCTAGTCCTAGTCCATCCGGAAGTAAATCCACATTCGGTTGTACTCTTACTTGTGGTTCTATTTTAACCTAATTTTGTCTAAGTGTTTAACTTGTTCTTTCATATTTTAGTCTTCATCAAAACTTAAGATTCTAACACATACCTCTACGATGAATAATTTACTGGACGAATGGATTTTTGAAGGAGGGCGGCGGCTTGAAATTTGGGGTTTTTTCCTTTGTAAACAATCTTTGTGTTTTTTGTTAATTAATGTTATGAATTGATAAAAAATTATTTTTATATGTAAATAGGCATTTCACAGATTCATATTAACTTTTTTTTCATAAAAAATGACAATTTTATTTATAAAATCAAGGAGTACGCATAGGGTGGAAATAGGGTAGAATTTTGTAGGTTTTAAATAAAGGGTCTGGACCTGTTTAATAATCTAAAATGTAAGTCTGAGATTGAGTGTGGTTAAATAAAATGTAGCACATAGTAAATAATAAATATCGTTTTTGTCTAAAAAATTGTTTGTTATACATGATTATTATCAATAAGAGTACTTGGGAATGAGTTAAAGAAAATTATAAAAAGATGATATACTCCCTCCTTAAATATAAGAAAACTTTTAAATTTCAATTTGTTCCTAAATATAAGATCATTTTCTATTTTTTCCCAAATATTTCCCAAATTAACTCCAATTATAACAAGAGAGGGAGTGTTAGGAATAAAAAAGTAGGGAAAATGACAAATAAATATCTTCAAATATCCAAAAAGACAAGTAAGGAACTCAAACTTTCAAAATGACAAGGAACTCCGAATTCTAAAAGGACAATTAAGGAATTAGGCAATTGTTAATTGCTATGTTCCAAACGTTAATACCTATGTTCCAATTGTTAATTTTTATTTGAGTTCCTTACTTGTCCTTTTGGAAGTTTGAGTTCCTTACCTGTCCTTTTGGACATTTGGAGGTATTTATTTGTCATTTTCCCACAAAAGTATATAGTTAGGATAAATTGGTAATATGATGTGATAATAACTAACTTAACTAATATCACTAATCTAATCAAATTAGAGAAACTGATGTTATATATTTAGTATTTAGTAACCGAGAGAGATACTATCTAGTACTCGCTCCGGTCCCTAATGTAAGAGTTAGCCGCCAAAAAAACACTTCTTAAGAAAACATATGAATGTTAATTGATTTCTGGAGTTAATGCTTCTTTTCCAATATTACCCATATTTATTATGATACTTTTAATAGAGAGAAATACATAAACATTAATAATTTGAAAGAGAATTAGGGGCAGATTGGAACAAAATCATTCAAATTTTGGGCTATTATATTAGGGACTTGAGAGAGTATGTACTTACATATACTCCACTCGCAGAACAAGTTTTATCCATTTCTTTCTTATGCCCTGATACAATGAAGATATCAAAAACTCTGATCATTTGGACTTCAAGCATGTTCATGGATTTAGTTCCTAAAATCTTGGTCCGCCAAGTTTCTACCACCTCCACAATCACAACCACAAGGAAGCTTCTCATATCATCAAAAATCTCCAAAAGTTACAAAAAATTTGCTATTCATGAAGCCCAGAAAATCCTTACTCATTACCTTCATGAAACTCAATGCTTACCTTTTAATCTAGCAGATCACATTTGCAAGAACTCACTCATTTCTCTCCTTAATCTCATTGTAAAGGTACCCTTTTCTTCCTCAGGCTTCTCCAGAAATTTTGAGAAGTATATTAGATACCACCCAATTGATGAGTTTGAATTTTTCTTTGAAAGTATAGGCATAGACTATAAAAATCTAGTTTCTTTTAATAATGTCTTCTTTTCTGAAGATGGGTCAATTCTGAATGCTGCTTCTGAGCTTTCCACTTTTGGGTTTCCTTGGGATAAGTTGGGTATTTTGTATACAGAATGTAGTTCCATTTTTAGAAGAAATCCTAAAGACTTGAAATTTAGACTCTATGAGTTCAAAAAGTATGGATTTGATAATGTTGAAGTGGTGGGTATATGTTTAGCTTTCCCCTATGTATTGGGTGAGGAAGGTGAAGAGGTTAATGTTGAAATAAGTGGTCTGTTTTCTGATCTGAAGTCTGTGTTTTTAGATTTTGGATTGGCAAAATCTGTGGAAGAGAATGTAGATTCTTGGCATGAAGTATGTAGAAAGATTAGGGTGTTCTTTGATTTAAATGGTGAGAAGGGAAAGTTAGGAGAGCTTATGGGTATGGCAAAAAATATATTTATTGAATATGGAGAAGATGAGTTGATTCAAAAGGCATACTACTTTTGTAGATTTGGTGTTAAAAAGGAGGAAGTGGCAATTTTACTTTTAAAAGCTCCAGAGTTGTTGAATCTTGATTTGCAGATGCCAGTGATTTCTGTACCGAAGATATTGAAACACTTTGGCTTGAGTCATGAAATTCTGGAGGATATTGGTAAAAAGTATTGTCATGTATTGGGGACAAACAAGATGGTTAATCTACCAAATGTAATGAGAGCTTTGAGTTTACATGAGTGGTTCTACAATAAATTGAAGGATGGAAATCATAAACTGTTAATAAGTTATCTTGCAAGTCATTCTAATGAAGATAGGGATAAAGAATACCAAGCTGGTTTAGAGGTGATTTGTGTTTCAAGGACCAAGAAGTATAGAATGAGTAAATTGAATTTCTTGCATGGATTGGGCTTTGGAGAAAATGCTTTAACTATATATATTGCAACTCTCTTGCATGGGAATATTTTGGAATTGCAGAAAAAGTTTGAATTGCTTCTACATTGGTTTGAATTCTCAAGCCTATGTATCATGGTGAAAAAAGCACCTAAAATTCTAAATCAAACATGTCAAGTTCTAGATGAGAAGGTGAAATTCTTCTGTCAGGAAATGGGAATCCCTGTTCAGTGTTTGATCCCTTCGGCAATGGTTTTGTATTTTAGTCTAGAGAACTGTGTTAGGCCTCGGCATAGATTCCATATGTGGCTTAAAGAGAAGGGCCTGTTTGGAAAGAAGTATTCCATTGTAACTGTGTTTGGTTGCAGCCATGTTCGTTTTGTAAATATGGCTTATAAAATTCATCCCAGCTGCTCCAAAACATTGGTTTGAGCAATTCTATATACCTCCATGCTGATAAATACACAACACTCCAATCACTGATCTGTAATTATTAGTTGTTGCCCATTTATTCCTAATGAAATGATGGGCATATTCTGACTGATTCTGTACAGATTCTTCATTTACTACTTCATGTGAGAGTTCTTAACTTCTAAATTGGGGAAAAGTCTTTCATTGAAAATTTTATTGGTGAGAAAGACCCAAGTTAGAGTAGTGGTAATCTGTGTGTATAAAATTTGCAGAGTTTGGTAGTTTCTGTATATGAAAATTGGGCCTTTCTCTTTAATAAAAATTTTTTAATGGGTGACTTTCCCCAATTTCCCCTTTTTACCCTTGGATGATGCTTCATCAATGACATGCCAAACGCTCCTGCAGGCATCATGGAGTAAGGTCAATGGCAGGATGTGAAATGCAATAGCTAGGATTCAAACATGTGACAGAGTTATTAAGAAGAAATTGGGATTTTCTTGTGTTGCTTGGTCACACTTCCTATGACAATATCCTAACAGTTAAGATATTTGAGAGATGCTAACCCCTAATGATGTAAATCTTTGTTCATCCATCTTCAGGCTTTATATTAGAGGAGTGATTTGTTGGTCAATTGTAATCAAGTTCTTCTTTTCACATGAACATCTTTTTCATTTATATTCTTAGATGTTGATTGTCCATGTATGATGAAAATCCCCGTAAACTATATTAACAATTGTAATCAACTAGTTGTTGTGGTATATTAACAAATGCAAATCCCCTATTTGTAACTTTGTAATTCAATAGATATTTTTCTATCATTAAACTATTTTTTTAAAAAAAATGTCAAAGACAATTAATTGAAAGTAATTTATATTGGATCCTTAATATTTATTTGATCTCTTTGAACTTAAATACATGAGTCTTACCGTAACAAAAAAAAGTAAATTATTTTCCAAAAACATTAAGTAGGAACAAAACAAAAACACAAAGTCTTATCCCAACAATGAAAACAAAAACAAAAACATAAAATAACATTTTACTCCCTCTAATCCTACTATTTTCCTAATTTGATTAGATTAAGAATGGTAGTTAAATTAGTTAAAATAACATGATATTACCAATATACTCTAACTATCCATTTTCACCCCACACTCCCTCTCTTCTTGTCTACCATAAGTGAATATTGACTGCACCCTCCTCCTCTTCTTGTCTACCATTAAGGAACATTGACTCCACTCTTCCTCTCCTCTTGTCTACTATTAGGGAGCATTGACTCCACCCTTCCTCTCTTGTCCTATTATTAGAGGACATTGATAAGAATATTTTGGGAAAAATTGGTAAAAGTTATAAATAGGTCTTATATTTAGGACCAAACTCATCCTCTCAAATAAGTCTTATATTTAGGACCCGAGAGAGTAAATTTTAAGAGATGCTATTAAGTATCAATGTACCATTTCATAATTCATACTGATACACCATGAATCCATGCCCAAAAGTATTGGACGTAATGGCCCAATGAACAACAAATGAAGCCCAAAACCCCACATTCCCTCCCAGACACAATTTAAATTTGAAGCTTAACGAGGGACACTTTGGTAATTCGACAATTATTTGAAACATGAACGTGGGCTTAGTAAAGGGAGGGAAGTGAGAATAACTAAATAACCGCCTAAACCGTCACATGCAGATACATACAATACAACACAACTCAACTCAACTAATAACAACACAATCATAAAACACACAGAGACCTTTTTAAATGAAAGTGAAGAAGAAAGATGAAGGTCCAATAAGAAAAGGACCATGGAAGTCAGAAGAAGACCAAGTTCTTCTCGGCCATGTCAACAAGTATGGCCCCAGAGATTGGAGCTCCATTCGGTCCAAAGGCCTTCTTCAACGTACTGGCAAATCTTGTCGTCTTCGTTGGGTCAATAAGCTTCGTCCGAATCTCAAAAAGTAAACTACCCATTTCATAGTTCAATGTTAATGAAGTGATTTTGAGGTTTTAGTTGAAATTGCTTGATGGTTTTTTTTTTGTGTGTGTTGGATTTAGTGGGTGTAAGTTTTCTGTGGAGGAAGAGAGGGTGGTGATTGAACTGCAGGGGCAATTTGGGAACAAATGGGCAAAGATTGCTTCTTATCTGACAGGAAGGACTGATAATGATGTGAAGAATTTCTGGAGTAGTAGGCAGAAGAGGATTGCTAGGATTCTCAATGCTTCACCACCTTCATCATCAAAATCTAAGTCCAAGTCCAAATCCAAATCCAAATGCAATTCCAATAGGAACAAAAATAAAGTTCCCTCTTTCCACAATGTTCCCCATCTGGAGGTAATTAATTCATTTTACCCCTTTTTGGTTTTTTTTTTCTTAATCTGAGTATGATATCTTTGAAATTTTGTATTATAGTCCATTAGTTTAAGTGCTTGATGTTTATGACAGGGATTTCTTTATTTTAACCATTCCTTTTAATACAATTCTGGAATTTCTAGTCCTCTCGTTTGGTACTGTGATGTAATGGAAGAGAAAGTTACATTATGTCCATTAGCAAGTTTAATGTGTGTTTTGTCTGGTAAGTACAGGACACGTATTGGATATGACCTTTTTCTTACAATGTTAAAACTTTATGGTTTTCTTGACTAGGGTGTTAAACTGAAATATGTAATAAGAGTGGAATAGAAATTTGAGTTACTCACATGTATTTGTCTGTTTGGATCACTTTTATGTCTTCTCGAATTCTTCACATATAGAGAGTCTCACGGTTTTAGTAAATTGCTTGCGCTGAGAATGAACAAATGTATACTGCAAATGACTAAATGTATTGGTGTGAAGTTTCTTATATTTGCAAGGGATTTGTTTTCCAATTGCTGTTTTGTTTGTACTTTGTAGGCTCCTAAGTTTAGTTCTTCATCTGACGAAGGATCTTCATCAAAGGCTGATCTTCATCAGCCACACTCATCATCATCCTTCACTGAGAAGAGTTCTGAGGACATAAAGATGGTGCCATTGCCAGATCTCATGAACTCCTCCACAAAACTATCGAATTCCGATATGGTCACCGAGACCAATGAAGAGTTTTCGACGCCACCATTTGAGAGCTATGTGAGCAATGAAATTATAAGCTCATCAGGAATTGGTTTCCCTCAGATTTTCCCAATCTTCACATCAATGGAAAGTCAAGAAGATGATCTCTTCTTGGCAGCGGTCAATGATGAACCAGTTAATATCATTGGTGGATTAGGGGACCCTATGGATGATATTTATGCATTAGAACTTGCTGGAATAGGAGGAGCACAGATTCCCCTTGCAGAGTTTCCTGATTTCTGTGAACCATCAGAAAATTTCAGAATTGGGACAAGGGACCCAAATGGTAACAATAACCCCACAAAGCCAGAAAACTTCTTTGATGATATCCCTGATGATGTGCTTGATCATTTTGAGACACCTCCAAGCCCACCATCATCATCAGAGCTGTGATTTCAGTTCTCACTTTAAAACATTATTGTGTGTACCTTACGTGTGTGTACTCTTGTACTTTATACAAAAAAAGCATACGCAATGCACCTTTCATAGTTAGCTAGGTATATATTCATATTTGTAATGTTTAGTTGTCAAGGCATTGTGGTTATATGCTTGAAAATTATTTGTAGGATTGACCTCAAAATATGGAGGTTCATGTTGTATTTGTTGATGTTCTTTATTTTACTTAAGCAATATGGATGGAACCACTTGGTGTATAAGTGTATTTTCCTTCATTATAGTCCCTTTGTGTTCAAAATTCTTTATTTTTCCTGTGATTTAAGATTACTGTTGATCTTTCAAATTTTATTAGTATTTTAGTCAACTTTATTTAAAGTTTATTTTTTAGAAGTTTGATGTTATGTAATTGTAATTAGGGTTACATTAGTTGGGTGGTGGGCTTGTTTAGTGGGCCTAATTAGGTTATAAAGAATTCTGTTTTAGTGAGCCATGTGTTTAAGGTTCTGTATTAGAGAGTTACATTGTATAACTAATTAGATTAGATCAGTACCCACTATATAAGGAACTGATTAGCTAATTGTAAAATGTGATTTTGGTGATTAATAAGATTTTGTCTTGTGGCTCCTCCTCCTCCATTTCTTCTTCTTCTCCTTCCTTCTCAATTCTCTATAATTCTTCTCTTTCTCTATACTCATTCTAAATATTTCTACTTCTTGAAATTCTCTATCTCCCTTGTTCTTCTTCTTCTAACCCTCTCAATTCTCTTTCTACCTATCTATCATCTATTTTCTTAATTCTTTCCACACATAATATTAATTCTATATCAATGGCATTAGAGACTAACCTTTCTTGGACCTAATTTCCCAATCTTGAAATTCAAGATTCACTTATATTCATCAAATTTAACCAAACCCAGACCTCAGACCCAGAAAATCACTCAAATTTGAGTTTACCCATACCTTTATAGCCAGAAAAAGCATCAAATTCAAACCACCCCAGACCAAGAAACTCATCCATATAGACTCAAACTCACCCAGAAAATTTAAGCCTACCCAGAAAAGTAGAGAACTCATTGTTATCCTAAGATCCCAATCAATCTTTGACCAATCTTGAATGTTTTTCATGCTCTGTTAGTGGTGAGCACCCGATTTGCTGAAACAAAGATGGCAGAAGAAAGATTTCTTGCTATTGAAAACCAATTAGCCGAGGTAACTCAGTGACTTACTTCGCTAGATCGTCTTGACCATTTGGAGCAATTGTTGATCAATCTTATAGAAAGGGTTGACCGTGAAGCCCAATACTAGACGCAACAAAACCTTCGACATGGTGGACAGGATGGGTAAGGAGGTCGTGGCAATCATAATAACCAGCCAAGAAACACCCAGCTTACCAAATTCGAGTTCCCCTAATTTGACGGAGGAGACATAAATTCTTGGTTGCTCAAGTGCACAACGTACTTTGAGTTTGATCATACGGCACAGGAGGAAAAGGTTCGAATGACTTCCATACACCTTGATGACAAGACTTATTAATGGCACCAAGACATGGTTCGTCAAGCTCGTGGCCAATCACCTCGCTGGAATGACTATGCATCATTGCTTCAAGATACATTTGGGCAACCCTTTGAGTCTCCAATGAGGGATTTCACTCATCTTCGGCAAACAGGTTCCCTTCGAGAATTTCACACTTCATTGGATTTGTGCACAACGAAGTTAGATCTTGCTAAGGATTATCTTCTTGATGCTTATCTTGCTGCATTGAAGCTAGAAATTGGGGGTTCTATTCGAATGCTTAATCCCAGGAATGTATACGATGCAAGAAGATTTGCAAGAATGCAAGAAATATTGTTGGAAACCCAGAAGCAAAGTTCAAAACCCCAGTCCCAACTTCTATTAACATCTCCGTCTTCCATTTTCAACAATTAGGATACTTCAGTCAATACCCAAAAGGGTTTGGGTAATTACAATACTACCCTTCTTACTATGGGTCAGTCAGAAAAAGGTCCACTTGCTATTGCAGAGTCTTCTTTAAAAAGCTCAATAGTTAAATCTGGATTTGTTTCTGCCACTGGACAGATCCAACAATTAAACAAATTTTCGAGGGGTTATTTCACTAGAACAAGAAGCTGAGTATAGAATGAAGAATTTGTGCTTTTACTGTCACAAGAAATTTTCTTGGGATCATAAGTGCTCTCAGAGACAACAAATGCAGATACACTACATTGAAGATGGCTTATTGCGCCCAGGTCTAGCTATACAAATTGAAGGAAGCATTTTTCTATTTTTTTGTAGATCCTTGAGATCAAGGATTTTTTAATTGGGAAAGTATTGTTATGTAATTGTAATTAGGGTTACATTAGTTGGGTGGTGGGCTTGTTTAGTGGGCCTAATTAGGTTATGGAGAATTCTGTTTTAGTGAGGCATGTGTTTAAGGTTCTGTATTAGAGAGTTACATTTTGCCCACTATATGAGGAATTGATTAACTAATTGTAAAGTGTGATTTTGGTGACTAGTAATATTCTGCCTTTTGTCCCTCCTCCTCCTCCTCCTCATTTCTTCCTCTTCTTCTTCTTCTTCCTTCTCAATTCTCTCTAATTCTTCTCTTTCTCTATACCCATTCTAAATATTTCTACTTCTTCAAATTCTCTATCTCCCTTGTTCTTCTTCTTCTTCTTCTAACCTTCTCAATTCTATTTCTACCTATCATTCTTCTATTTTCTTAATTCTTTCCATACAAAATATTAATTCTATATCATTTGATTTGATGGCAAGTAGCATGAAATGAAATTTTCTCAATTTACACATACACACAAATTTTTGAAGTAATTAAAACACAATGAATTACAACTTTCCAACTAAAAACTGTAATCAATATTCTAATTAAAAGCATCGGATAAAATCTAATTCATTTAGATGAGATCTAGACTATTGAAGAGATCATAAAATTTTGCATTATGAGGAGCCATATCTAGCTTTCAATATCATTGATATAGTATAATCACATGACACAAACATGGGGATGAATTTTAAATAAATGAAGAATGCCATTTGATTCTGGCAACCACTTTTCAGTTTCAACAACTAAAAAATTACTTTGGAGGATCTTTTTTTTTTCTTTGATTACTCACTTAGGAGGATTTCCAAATTCCTAATATAAGATATCTCAGATTGGAAGTGAGAATCTTCATTGAACTTCATTGATGTCACTGGTAAGATATCTCAGACTTGAAATGAGAATCTTCAGCAAACTTCGTTGTTGTGATTGGAAGAAGCATTTGAAAGGGAAAAAGTGATGCCAGATTGACCAGAAATATTAAGAACGTTGAACTCTCCAGCAGTAAATGACTGATCTTTTTGGTAAATAGGACGCCTTAATTTTACATGAGCACAATAATCTATCTTAGACACTTGTGCATCTTTTCTGAATGCAGAAAGAGCCACTTGAACTCCTTCCCCTGCAATTCATCAGATACAATTTGATTGATTCATAGTTACACTTCCCAAAGGAAAGAAGCATTATAACTCATTGTTAATTACAAATTTTAATAAGATTGTTGAGGAGAAACATCAATGTATTCAAATTATGTACTGAATAGTAATGGAAACTAGAGGGACTAGAGGAGAATAGTATCTCTATTAAAATAAAATAACTTGAAGTGCAATTAAACTGTAGTTATGCTTGTATTGGACATATTCATTACAAGACGAGAAACTGCTCAAAAGGAAAATATTACTTTCAACTCTCTCTAGTGAGATGTGCTAAAAAACAAAATCCCTCTAGTGAGAGACTTGTGCGGTTCATATGTGTTTAACCAACCAATAAGGTTATGCATTTGACAGCCAAATTTAGCCTTATGATGGCATAAACTATCTCAACAAACAATTTTGTAAGGCATAATCTTTAAAATGCATAAAGGAAAAATAAATCTTTTCCAGCTAAACCATGAGGTAGTCAGAATTATACTACATGAAAAGGAATAGAAATACTTGTATTCAAAACCAAAAGGTCGATTTCTAAGATAGAATGACATTAGATCTTCTCTTGGGGCAAAAGATAAGATAATGAAAGAAGCATTTCAGTTGGTGCAACGGTGCATTATGGTTTAGTCATAAAGATGTATGCTTTGACCATCGAAAAACACTGTTTCAGGTCAAACTGTGTATCCTTAGTCCCTATATCTTAGATTAGAACCAAGTGAAACATAGTGTTTTCAATCTGTCATTTCCACTTTTAGAGTGTTTTTTGATGGATTCAACAACTACAATCACACAAGGCAGAAAGGCTCAATAAAAGATCTGATTCAATTCCCTGAGCAATCCAAGAATGTTGCAAAAATAATGAATAGAAGTATGTTACCATGTGTGATGAGCAACAAGTTCTCAGTAGGATATTTATCTGCAAGGTCCTTGAATACTTGCACATATCTAGCCCTCGTGCCCAAAATAGGCTCTTCCCACTTTGGCAACTGTAGTTTATCAATAAATATTATTCAACCATTCTATTTCTTTTATTTTTTGAAAGTGTTAACTGTTTAGTATACTTTTGCTCTATTATATTTGGATTAAATTTAAATTTAGTCCTTTCTGTTTGAAAAATAGACTTTTAATTCTTTTTTGTTATCATCATTAGTTTCATTTAACGGAAAATGTTAACTTAACCATTTTAAATGGTTATTAAATACTGAAATAAAAATACTCAGACTCTAAATATTTTAGTGTAATTATTCTTATATTTTCAAAATTTATCATTTTGGCCCCAATTTAATTATGAAACAAGCATTTAAGTTTAAGTGAAACTAACAGTATGTTCACATAAATAGATTAAAAGTGTACTTTTCAAATATAAATTATTAAATTGAAACTTAATGCAAATGTAAGGGACCAAAAGTATACTTTAGCCTTTTCGAAAAAATATTTATAAACAAATATGACATTTCAATTTTAAAAAGGCAATTTTGTTCTTTCCATTCCGTTTTTTTTATGTTCAATTCCATTCTGCATATCAAACAATGGGCAGAAAAAAGAAATAAGAGATAACCATTGCTCACTACCTCTAATATATAAAAGACTGCTCATTACCTCTTTATACAATCTTTCTGCTTTGTCATCCACTGTTCCTTCAGGTAGCAAGGCTTCACACTTTGAAATATCCATCTTAAAATTCCCATCCTTTGGAGCCACCCCAGGTCTAATTCCTATACTGTTCATCATCTCACACAGTCCATATTCTACCGATACCTGCACAGTTTTGGTTCATGTGAGAAATGCTATTCAACTTTAGCTGCTCCAAGACAATTAATTAATCACAATTGTTTAGCACATAAATCTCAGCTAAAACACTCGCAAGTGCCCATTTCATACAAACACCTACCCTTTCATTAGACCACTGAAAAGTTTTCACCAATATACCAAGTCTAATGCATTGGCATCATTCAAATTTCAAATATTGCACATGAAATTATTTTTGTATAAACTGTGGGTATTTGGAAATTTTTGTTGAACCTGGAAAATGTTCAAAAAAAGAAAAAGATCATTGTCTACCATTGCTGCTACAAATGTTAAATGACAACGTTAATAAAGATTCGGGCAGTTTTTCTCCCTTAAGAAAACTTTCCAGTAATATTATTCATCATACTAAAACTTCCATATACCTCTAGCTCCTACCATAAAAACATGTGGAACAAAATTAAACCTAAACCCTACTACATATACCCAAATCAAACTAATTGTTGATGGTTAAATTTGCCTAGTTACTAATAAACTACTATTGCGTAAGATCCACAAAACAATTTTTTTTGGTGAGGTGCAAATAACAATGAAATGAAAACATTACAAATATAACAAGCCCATTAACTTGCTCTAACATCATCCATCAAACTACAAAGTGGGACACTCAAATATGTTAATGGGACACTCAGTATATATTATCATATTTGCACCGCTCACAAAAGATTATTACGTTTCGTACACCTTACACAATAATTTGCTGCTAAATTTGCAAACCTATTATTGATAATTTATTGCTAAATTTGCAACATTGCCCGTTATTAAGGCCCCGTTTGGTTGGTGGGAATGAGGGTGAGGGAATGAGATTGGGATTGGGATTCAATCTCAATCCATGGTTTGGTTGGTGGTATTCCACTTAAGTGGGATTCCCAATCCCACTTAAGTGGGAATGATCCAATCCCACCTCACCCCCTGTTATTGGCTATCCATTATTGGGAATGATTACTTAAATTACGAAAATAACCCTATTTAACAATATCTTTTTTTGTTACACCTATTTTTTTTATCGAATTTTGTTAAACCTATTAACCATATCTATTTTAAATCTACTCAAATCAAATCAAAATAATACAAAAACAAAATTTCTCAACATATTTTACATTCTCATCTCTTCTCACATAAAGGTAAAAAAAATCTCTTCTCACGTCTCCCATCTCTTCTCAAGTCTCTCATCTCTTTTTCTTCTTAACCCTGATCTCTTGGTACATATGATTTTTCTCTCATCTCTTGTTCTTCTCAATAAAAAATCTCAGTTTTCTTCATACCCACACATCAAAATTTCATCTTTTCCATATTTACCATCTTGGTCCATGAAACCTTGCGAACACCAACATTTTTCTTTTATTATTATCATTCATCATCACCCACACGTCAATCTTGGAATTATTTCCCTGATAATAATAAGAATGAGTCAAACACATAGATTCTTTCCATAGAGTTAAACATATTCCGTAACAATCACGATCCAAAGGTACGTTTGAATGGTTCAAAGTTTGGAATTTATTGTCTCCCATGTTCAATGCAAAGATCTTCTTCTTATGCCTACTCCTTGTTGTAATTTAGAATGATGATTTGTTAGAAAAGTAGAGGCTTATGGAATTGGCAAAAAAAAATTATGGAAGAATTACTTTTTTGAACTGAAATGGAAGAATTAATTTAAAAAGATAATGATATATCTGATTATTTATTGTGAGGGTCATTAATGTCATTTTATAATTAATAACTAATTTAAAAATAAATTTAATTTAACTAATCCCTCAAAATATTCCCGCGTACCAAACTTAATTTTAAAAACTGAATCCTATCCCAAACTCACTCCCACTCTCATTCCTAATCCCAATCCCATTCCCTCAGAATCATTCCCTCCAACCAAACGAGCCCTAATGGTAATATCAGTCACCATATTTATTAAATATGATATATAATATTAAATCCAATTCTTGCATTACAATATCAATATTTTAGAAAATAATAAAACAACTCAATTATAAAGTCAAAATTGGTTTCAAGCCAAAATAGGTTAAAAGGAAACGAATTTTATGACATAAATTAATCAAAACCATAATAGTAAAAAAAGTCAAACCTTGACTTTGGAGGAGTCAATGGGCATGTCATGACCAGAGACCAAATTTGTATCATCATGATGAATGGCACGTAGAGCAGTAACAACTTGAGCAGCAGTTTGTACACAACGAAGGAAAGGTGACACAAAGACTCGATGGATCGGAAACCCGAGAGAATTTCGGAGGATCCAACCCGTTTGTAGGGCCCGGATCCAGCCATCACGAAATAATGGTGGGTCCCATGGGCGGCTTGTTGTGGAGGCCCACAAAGGTTCAAAGTTATCCATACGCTCACCATGTCTCATTACGACAACGTTTTGGTGGAAGTTAGGGGAAGACATTGTTGGATTCAGTGTATGTAAGGAATCTGTAAAAAATTGGAAAAGATAGGTTTTAGTTATGTGGAGAGAATGAAGAATTGGATGGTCTTATATAGTGAATGAAGGGTTGGAAATTTTAGTGAGAGGAAGCTACTAAAGAATTTCATGGAAAATGAATAGAATGGGCGTGACACTTTTCTACAAATAAAATACTAGTATGTAAAAACTTTGAAGACACAAGGTAAAAAAATGTGATTTTTTCAGTATCATTAATCTACTAGCTTGTCAAGTGAGACTATTTTTTTTACTATTCTAAAGTCTCACATAAGGGTAGACAGCTGGTCTGCACTTATTTAAGGAACGAGAGTACTCACTACCCACGTCAACCCATCAAGTTAAAAAAATGTGAATTTTTATAAACCCTTTTGGAAAGCTTTGTTAGTTAATTTTATAAGAGCCATTAGTAATTTTATGAAGTGTCATTTCGTTTTGTTCACGCATGCCCATAGGCCATATCTCATAAGAGTAGTAAGAATGTAAGAAAAAATATTTCAAATTTGAGTATATTGATAAGGATGATATGTTATTTTGTCAAAGATCGATATGGGTGATTGGAAGAGAGATAGGATTTAGTATTTAAGAGGGAATCGAGAAATGGAGGGTCTTGTAGTGGAAAAGGAGTTGGAATTTTAGTGAGAGGAAGCTACTTAAGAATTTCACGGAAATGACTAGAGTCTATCCTACTAGTAAATAAGGCAAAACTTAAACATAAACTTAACTCTGGTCCATATTATTGGATTACTTATATATAGTTTTTTGGTTGACCGGATGCTAAGGTAATTTCAATAAGCATAATTTACTTTTTTATATGTGTGTATAATTTAATAAGAGTAGTGTGAAATTGGTAAGAAGAGAAAAAGAGTATTATTTGAGTTAAAATTGAGTGTGGTCTAACAAATTTAATACAAATAAGTAATTTTAATTAGTTATTTGTATTAAATTTTCTATTTTAGCTAGTATGTACATATTATAACATGAAACATAAGAGTATTATTTGAAAGACAAACATATGTTTTAAGTCCTATAGTTTTGGTGTTATAAAATATTTTATTTTGACCACTTAATTTTATAGAAATTTGCATCATCAGTTATTTAACCTTAAAACATTTAAGAAAAAATCTCACAATATTGATATATTAAATTTGCTTAGGAACAAAACGATTCGAATTAGGCTTAACCACCAATAATGTTACGGTTGTTAGGTTGTAACACTTAAAATTTACTTTATTAAAGGGAAAAAATAAAAATTTTGGACAACTGTTGATCAATAGTATATTTTCACCTATTTAAAATTATATTATTCATAAATAGCACACAATATCACTTATTTTCCAAATCTTCAACATGACAATGAAGGGAAAGAACTACCGAATAATTTTAGTACTTTAAGTCTAGAACCACATCAAGAGATACATCTTTTTTTATACATACGAAAGAAAACATCAAACTACAAACTATTCAAAAACTAAGTAACATCATAAGATGCCAAACAAGCAACTCAAGAGATACATCTTTTAATACTCAAGAGAAGGCATATATTAATATTTATATTCTAGAACTAAAATGAAAGTGATTGATTTTTATATCATTACTAGTCTTTATAACTTGATCAAATTTAATTTTGGTTGTGACTTTTATATTTTCATAAAGAGTTGGATTGATTTAAAGTAATTGAAGAGAGTGAAATAAAAACTCATTAAAAGTGTTAAGAAATTGAGGTCAAGTGTGAAGTTCAAACCAAAATTTATAACATTATATGGATAAAAACTAATACTTGACTAAAATAAAAACAATAAACAAATAAAAGAATGGTCTGTTGGTTAAGTAGTATTGATTATCCACAACTAACAATGAAGATGTTGACCATGGCAAAAAAAAAAAGAACGATGAAGAAGTTGTGAATAATTTCGATTTATTTACATTTACAATCTAACACTTAAAAAAATGGAAAACCTATTTGTTGATACAAATACTTTCTTTTAATTTTAATTTTTCTATGTGTTTCTTTATTTCTAATTAAACCATTAATTTTGCTCATTTACAACTATTATTAGCACCACTAACTTTGTTTTATTAGCATTGTTAGCCTTCATATACTAAAAAATATAAATTAAGCATTTATTTACAAAATCCACACATATTAAATTAAAATCAAAGTTAAATAAAAGTATATATAACAACAAATGTGTTTTTGCTTTTAAAAACTTAAAGAAGATACTTGATGTTATTGAACTACAAGGCCCCAACATTTTGATTATTCATGTTACGTGTGCATTACACATATAAAAATCACCCCTCTTTATTATATATAAAAAATATTCTTTAATTCTTTTAAGCTATTGAAAAATGTATATAATTTATTGTGATTCATTTTGGGAAAAAATGGGAGAAAGACAAACATGAGTATCCTCAAAATCTACAAGCTAAGTATTCAAACTTACCCTTTTTTTCCAACAAAGAATAGCTAATCTCTTAACAATTTAAAATTTTATTTATGAAATTACAACAATAATTGAGATAATAACCACTAATTGTAATTAAAATTCGTGCTGAAAATATATCAATAACAACAATGTTTTGAGTAGCATAAACTTTACTTATTAAATGACTCACTTAAACAGTGACATTAAATTTATTTAAGCTAATTAGGCCATTTCAAAATAACATAATTTCAAAATAACCCCTCAAGAATTCTTAAGTAATAATTCATTTTAATGTTTTTTTTTGGAATTCTCAATTTTTTCTCTCGTTAAACAACTTAATATAATATCTAGCATTCATTATACTGTTCGTTATATTCGTTATATTCTAGTAATAAATCATTATTGCAAAAGCATATATAACTATACAACATTACCAGCTATATTCGTTATATTCTACTTTCTACTATACTGTTCTCTTTATCTAACTAGCCAATAATTAACACATTCAATAACTGTAAACAAATAGAATTTAAACCCATATCATTATTAATTTATATATATAATTTGAAAAGCCAAAGGGAAAATCCCAAATAAGTCCCTCCGAATACCCAAAAGGACAAGTGAGAAACCTAAACTTCCAAAAGGACCATGAAGGAACCAGCACTTATCTGTCATTTTAAAATTTTGCGAAAAGACAAAATAGCCCCCATCCTAAAACATAAATTCTGACCCTACCCTAAACGCACCCTAACACCCACCCTCTTCTCGCAATTTGTGTTTTCGGATGGGGTCAATTTTGTCTTTTCGCAAAATTTTAAAATGACAGATAGGTGATGGTTCCTTCATGGTCCTTTTGGAAGTTTAGGTTCCTCACTTGTCCTTTTGGGTATTCGGAGGGACTTATTTGGGATTTTCCCAAAGCGAAATGTATTATTTATATATAAAGGAAACTTCGATGTACCTGGGAGAGATGCAGCTATCCTGAAGCCTTGCTGAGAAAAAAAAACAAGGGTACACAGTTGACCCAATAATTATAAGTGAACAACGTAGTAAATGAACACAACAATAATGTTGATTTACCCAAAATACCCCTAGGATTGATATGAATTTCTAAAGTTATGTACCTTCTCGGAGATTACGCAGCGACCAAGAAACTGAGAGTGAAAGCGAAATAGACGAAACATAGGCAAAGAGGAAGAAGGAATCAAAGGTTCAAACTTCAAAATCTCTGTGACTATCTAATTGAAAATAATAAGGAAGAAGGAGAATTATGGATTTTATGATTATTACTACAATATTAAATTTAGTGGTGATATTCATGAAAGTATATAAGAGTACGTGTAAGTTATGCTGAAAAAGGGATTATTGTGCAAATGAAGAGAAGAGAAGAAGAGAGAATTCGAGGAAGCTTCGTGATATTAAATAGTGGCTATGAATGAAAATTCAGGGTGGGTGAAAGTTTTGACTTCTTTCTGGAAATACTAAGTCAAACCAGTTTCGTTGACTTGGACTGCTTCTTCTTGCATAAACACTTTCTCCTTCCTTTTCTCATTTACTCCTTTTGTGCTTAAAAATCTTAAGCATAAATATTCCATTTTGTTTTCTTAATCTCCTCCATAAGGGAAATACCACAAAGAGTCAAAATATGTAAAGTTAAGTTGGACAAAGCGTTTCAGTTCAAAAAGAAGTTGGACAAAGCGAATTTCAAAAAAGAGAGTTGGGGGGGCATGAACATATATAGGGAGAAATTAAAGTTAATGCCAACACAAAAGAAAAGTTAACACATACCCTGTATAAAAACGCGGCAATTCTTGAATATGAAGAACTAATTTTTTATAGCCACAAATTAATAAATGCCACCAGACGGCAGTGATTATTTTTACTTTTTATTTTTATAAAAGTCCTGAATTTGGAGAAAAGAGCTCTTGATGAACAAGAGAATCTATTGAATGAGAGAATGAGAAGATTCAATGAATTCCTCCAAGAATTTTACAAAATGTTTACACAAGAAGACGACTATAGTTCTACGTCTTCATTGCCTTCTTTGATGGAGGTAGAATTGAATATAGAAGATCAAAGTCCTAAAGGACAAAATACCCCTTCAATGAAGAAGGAGGAGGAACTAGTTGTTCCTGAAGTCCCGAAAAACAACGAAGTTTTAGGGCAAAACAAAAAATTAATAATTCCTAATGATTTCAAGAAACCATCAATCAGAATTTCTTATGCAGATGCAGCATTGCACCTGCCAAGATTGAATATAATAGTTTTCCTGAATTACAGAATGAAAGGAAACATAAATGAATTGATGATTATCAATATTGTTGGAATGATATGTATTCAGGGAATTCTCCAGAACTCGAACAAAGGGGGATGACTATTGAATATGCCAGTGAATATCCAAGGGCTATTGTTTTTGGCGAAATAGACCCTTTGACGGTGAAAGTCCTTTACGACTATGCATATTTGGACTTGCTATACGTCTATGATAGTAAAGTCCTGAATGAATTACCAGAAGAAATAATTAAGGCTTTTAATGAATTGCCAAAGAAGGAAAGGTAGATTACATTTATAAAATTTTGGGCGAAGACCCGAAAATGATACATAACTATTGGCCAAGGAACAAAAATAATACATAATTATCCTATGGTACAAAAATGATGTCCAACTTTTATCATATGATCAAAAATGATATTTTCACTAATATGACAATAATATTAGACATGAAATGTCCAAAATGCCCTTATAATTAAATAAACTTTTATCGGGCGGCGATTAATTTATAGGGGTATTTTGGACATTTCATGTCTAATATTATTGTCATATTAGTGAAAATATCATTTTTGATCACATGGTAAAATTTGGGTATCATTTTTGTACCTTGGAATAGTTATGTACTATTTTTGTTCCTTTGATAATAGTTATGTATCATTTTTGAGCTTTCGCCCTAAAATTTTTTAAAGTTAGTCCTGAAAATTTAGAAAAAGGGCCAACTTTGATTAAAATTGGAACTACAAGTGAAGAAATTAATGTTAGGATTCAACAGTCAACATGTTTAGAAGAGAAGAAAAAGGTGTTCAGCACAGAAGCTATAGCCATAAGAAGGGCTCAAACATACAACTTATATTTCAATGTTGTAAAAGAAGAAATAAATAAGAATGAAGCTTATGTTTATCATTATAGTAAACATATGATCATTCTGAACAGAAGAAAGAAGAGGATGACAGAACCAATAATTAAAAGTTTGAATGCATTTTGTCACGAGGTGAATACTTTACAGGTGTCCGGCTCAAGAAAATGCCGTGAAGAATTATGCAGACAACTGAAAAAGATAAAGGCTATCCATCACAGTTGTCCACATTGTCGGTTGAATACTGAAGAGAATAGTCGACCAGAGAAGGAAGAAGCCAGAAGATAAAGAAAACTTTTGTAAAAAGTTACTTTTGTAAAGTAACCATGGTTGAATAAAGAAACCATAGTTACTCCTCTTTGAATTGCTATAAATAGGCCTTGAAGCCTAAGTTGTAAGAAAAGAACAAGTGTGAGAGTAAGCTAGGAAAAACTTTATGTTTTCTTTTGCCATGTACGTGTGAATTTGAATTGAGAAATAAATAAAGAAGTTTGAATTAGCTCTAGCCTTCTTTTATGTGAGAAGAGAGAGGGAGGCCACACAAGTGTAAACCACTAGAATTCCAAAATTTCTCTAACCAAAAGAAGTAAGCCCTATTCGGTATTTACCGATTGGTTGGTTCCGCCTGGCTGTTTGTGTAACACTCTGTTACTAATTCCCTAATTAATTCAATAATACCCTGACTAACTATGATAGAAAAATGATTTCCATAATATTAATAAATCTATCATAGTTAGAAAAAGGATTTCCTAATAATGATCATTATCCATGATAGAAAAGAATAAACTAATACAACCTGAATACTATCATGGATAATTAGTAGCTAACCATGTTAGAAAAGAATCACCTAACATGGTTAGAAAAGTAAACAACCTAATGTTCAATAATATCAAATACATATAAATATATGCGGAAACGAATGCAGGCCTATACAAATTGGCAATATACACAACTAACTAATCTAAATAACCTTTGTAACCTAATTCCCTTTCCTGATGCTTGAGCCTGTGCATGAATACCTGCAAAAATGTCAGTAGGATGAGACAATTTGTCCCAGTAATCACCGCTTAACTCACTATAACAGTGAGATGTGCGGTAGTAAGGGCGTCTAAAGGGTACCACAGTTTTAAAATCAATAATACACATATATATTTCTTATTTCCTTTCATCCATCACTTAAATCCTTCTGTCACGTCTCAAACAACTCAGAATCATCATCTCTACTCTCCCTGTATCACTCAACATCCCTCAGTCAATACCACATTAACAAAATTTCATCTTCTCATACACCAATCAAGTAATATTTCCACAACAGCCCTCACACTCACCTAAAGATGCATTGTGCCACCACGGTGCATTCAAGCATCTATTCTTCACTATATGATTTTGACACTGTGTCCCTCTCCATAATGAGGGGACAATTTCCTTCTCTGGCAATCTCCAGAGAGGGAACCCCAATTCTGTTTTCCATTACAGAACGGGAACGGTTGGGCTCTCCACTGCCAAACAACCGTAGGGGCGGTTGGGCTCTTCAATGCCAAACAACCGTAGGTCACTTCTCTCAATAAGTCGACCTATGAACCCCGATCCAATCAATTCTAAAAAGGATCCTCGGTACAAATAACTGTCGATTGGCCTATCGACAGTTATCATCGCGCGATGGTACATAAATATATCAGTGTCATGCAATGCTCACCCTACAATTCCATATCCTAGTCACAGCTTTAATACTTTTCATCAGCACAACTTTCCATAATCTCAAACCCTACATATGATTTCTATCCTCATAACCTCTCAAAGTTACAATCAGAACTATTCCAGCATATGTATCACACCGTCCCACAACATATCCACAATACTTCTCCATATCCCTGTCAAAGTACCAAAATTCCAATATATATACACTCACATACACAGTCTATCAATTCCACCAACCAGGATACTACATATAGTAATCAAATTCTTTATACGAAAATAATCGTGTTTGAAAGGCACCCGATAGCCTGTTTTGTATGAAAATAGCTTTTCAAAGATAATATTTATATGGAGGGTGAGAAAAAGATTTTAAAAATCTCAGCTAACGTCACCCTCAATGTTATAGTAAGGTTAAGAGTGATTACCTGTCGTCCTTTTTTTTGCAATTCTACGCGATTTCTCAACCTTTCTTCCTCGATGCCACGAAAGCCTACTGCATCCACTCCTATAATAATATATAGCCAAATGATAAATTAATATCATTTCCCTTTTATCGTAGTTCGACGTCTCTCTCTCGTTCTTATAAGTTACTACCCAGCCCATATGTAATTATTCTATTCCTTGAAGTCATTATAATTCTTAAAGTTTATTCATTAAACATTTAAAGGTTTCTTGCAAAGTTTCAAGAATCCACCAATCATTCAACAAACATTAATCAAGTAGCAACTCATGATCTAATTTTCAAATAGACTAAGAAGCCATCACAATTACACCTTTACAATGTCATTCCGAAAAGTCACAACATCAGTCCATCAGTAATAAAACAAGCATCAAGCAGAAAACAATTAATTATTGTTCATATAATTCAACATTAACTATACAATCACCATTTAACATCGTTCTTACATATAACATATTCTAGCAACATAACCATTGTCCAAGCACATATATGTATTGCTATATTTGTAATTTCTCAATCTAATTCGTAGCAGCCAATACCAAAAAGGCAAAAGAATTCTGCAACCATCCTTGAAGCAACAAAAACATAACTCAAACACACATTTTCATGGCCATTCTTGTGAATATTCAATTCATTTCACCACAATCAGCTCACTCAAGTCATTCAGCCACTATTACAACAGAATTGCAGAAATTCTCTAAGCAAATTTATAGCACTACATGAGTTATTCCTAATTGTCAACACTAACTTTAATACTTGTTAACACTAATTTATGTCCTGCATCTTAATTCAGCTTATACACCCAATAATGGCAGCAAATCAGAGGAAAATCCTTAACCAATTCACTACAACCAACTTTACACCAATACAATGTTTTTAGTTTCAACAAAACATATATATGTCCTTTCCTTTTCTTATTTACATAGCAAACATACAAGAAATCGAATAAAAACAGGGGAGTATATAGAATCTTCCGAAAGAATATCTAAACCAGAATTATTTAACCCAAAATAGGATCTTCCTGAGTGAAGACATACCTTCAGCCACCCAAAATAAAACAAAAACTTACTCTTTGACCTCTTAAAGTATAATTTAATTCTTTGGGAAAAATTTGCTTAACACTTGGGAAACTTAACACAGCCATACAACCATGACTTCCACAAAAATAATTAAATTCCTAAGTCACATCATAACACCCTCAAAGTCATGTTTTAAAAATAACATTTAGTTGAATCAAGTGTCAATCTTATCATAACAAGGCATACCAAATTTGATGCACCTAATTATTGAAATTGAACCACATGCTTAAAACTTCCTCATTCCAAACAAACTTGAAGCATCATTTCCATTTTTTTTTTTTTAAGAAAAAACCAATTCAGCCACAACAAAAAGAAAGACAAAGAACATCATCATCAACCTGAATAATCACAACAACTTAGACCAATTTAAACAAAACTTTATGCGTACCAAAATTGCTTTTAATTCATTCATCATAAAGCTTTGACTACACAATAAGCTATAGAAGGAGAAACTACACATCTAAGTTCAGACTTTCATTTAATTTGTTAAGTTCACCCAAACTCAAAAACCCAATTGAAACCCTAACTCACAAACGGCTCAAATCGCAAAAGTTAAGGTAAGTAGAGTGTGCAAAATGCTTACAGAGAGAGAAAAATGGACCCCACACCGCCGGCCGCCGCGTCGCCCGCCGGAAATCGGCCACTAAAATGTGTAGGCCAAATAGAAAACCAAAATAAAGGAAGAGTGAGGGAAACGAAGTTGAAAGGGTTGAATGTATGAAAAAGATTGAAGAACAAACATGGCTTACCATGCTCCGTAGTAAGCCACCGTTCGCTGCCCCCAAAACCCGCCGGAAAACTCGAGCTTCGCCGGAAAATATGCAAGAACGGAGGAGCACTAGAAAGCCATGGATCTCACCTGGTTGCACAGATTTGAGGAGAGGAGAATAGATGCAAAAGAGATGGGTGAGGTTTGGGAGGTGAGAATTTGATGTGGGTTTAGGTGTGTGGGTGAGAAAAATCGAAGATGAGGGGCTGAACGAAGATGAAGAACGCGAGGGAGAGAAGTGAGGAAGGAGGAATGGTTTGATGGTGGTGGTGGTGGGGCCGGCGCCGCCGCGCGCCTTCGATCGGCCAGAGAGGGAGAGAAATCGAAGGTGAGAAAATGAAGGAGATGAAGAAATGGAGGGGGTCCGTCGGTTTTGAGGAAGGGAGGAGGAATAAGGATGCGTTTGGTTAGGTGAATTAAGGGGGTTTTTGATTATTTACAGCCCAAACTTGTCACAGTGTACTCTTTTTAATTTAAAACCATTTAAACCAGCCTCCAATCTCCTTAAACTTCAAAATATTTTTAGCTTTACCACTCCCTCATATTTCAAACTCTTCATTTCTTAATTAATTATATGTACATTAATTACTCAAAATTTCCAAAAATATCCCAAAAATTCCTAAAAATTCCAAAATTTCCCAAAACATTCTCTAATCCTGAATTAAATTTTTCAGGATGTTACAGTTTGCCATGGAGATAAGGCGTTTTAGGCTGAAGGAACTTCTTCTTTAGACTAATTGGGCAAGAAAGTGAAGAAAGAAGAATTGCGGAAGACATAGTGGGCCTCCATACTTGGTAACCCTCAATCTCTGTCTTTTTCAGATTATTAGGAGAGTCATTCAAACTATTCAAATTTCTGTACATGTGTGGAAAAAACATATACACAATACTCAAAGAGCTCTTTTCTTTTTCTTATAAGGCTTATCACATCCCCATGTCGGTTCATTTTGTCCAGCTTTACAATATCCAGATTTTTTTCATTATTTTATTTATTTTCTTATTTATTTTTATCTCTTCACACTTCTTACAACACCATTCTCTGATAAACTTAATTCTTAATCCTAATGTATTATTTACTATACCTATTTGTTCATTATTTATATATTTCTTATATTCTTCATAAATCACATGTCCCCATGGATTTATTTTATCAAAAACCATGTTTGCATAAACTTGGTATTCTTCATTTATGCTGTCACCAAATAATCCTTGGTAAAAGATTATCATAAATTGACAGAGATATTGTAAAAGATTATCATAAATTGATAGAGATATTTTTCTAAATAATAGGGATTGCACATAAGGAGGTGCCTTTGTTCATAAGGAGGTGCCTTTGTTCCTTGAGGTTCATCTCCTTCTGATTCAGGTTCTGTAAAAGTTCCTTGTGAAGGAGACTCTTGTTTTACAGGTTTTGTTTCTGATGTTGAAGCATTCATTTTTAGATCTTGTAAATTTTTTATTATTTCTTCCTCTTAATCAGATTCAGATGTTGTTTCTAAATATTCCTGGTATTTTTCAAAGAAGGGTTTTAATTCAATTTTTTCACTAGAACTTTCTTGTGATTCATAAATATTCTCTTCTGGTTTCCTATCATAAATCTTAAGAGGTTTCTGTATTGGAATTTCTAGTTCTTCCATAGGTCTTTTCTCTTCTTGTCTTTGTTTAAATTTTTTAAATTCTTCAAATTCTTGCCTATATCTTTCTTCATCTTTAATTTTTTTTCCATCCTTCGAACTCTTGTAGTTCTTGCTTCTTTTTTCTTTCATGTAAAATTCTGGTTGTCCCACTAATATCCATATCTAATCTTTTTCCAAACTTTTTATCATATTCTTGTTTTCTTATTTGTCCTAATAGCATTTCATTTTCTATTTTTATTTGTTTGGATAATTCTCCTATTTTCCTTTCTAACTCATTCATTCTCATTTTTATATCTGCAGATTGTTCAAACTTTATGTTTTTTTATTTCTTTTATTATTATATCTCTTTCTGATCTAAGTTCATCTATCTTATTCATGATATATTAGACAATATTTCTCCAATTCCTAAACAAGTCTGCATTCTCTCCAAAGATTTGCTTAAATCTTGGATAGATTTTTCCAATTCTCTTATATGTCTTATTATTTTATTTTGATTTTTATTAAATCTGGAAAATTCATTTGGTATTTTCTTATTTGTTGCTTAACCTTTTCTAAATCTTGGGTATTTTTTCTAATAAAAAAAAATCTTTGGTATTTTCAATTTTAGAAATTTCTTCCTTTAATTGCTGATATTATTCAGAACACTGTTCAGCTAATTCTTTTAGCTGACCTTTATTATTATTTGTAATTGCAGGATTTTCTAGTATCTGATCTAAAATAAGATTTATAGACCCTAATTTTTTCCATAGAAAAATATTAGTTCAATTTAATTGTCTTGAAGATTCAAAATTTATATTTTCTGTATCTCCCCTTACCGCTATAGGTTGGAGTTGAGCAAACTGCCTATTCCATTCTTTATAAGAATTAATAGGTAATTTGTCTTTTTCTATAGATATTCTTTTGAATTCTATGTTTAAAGATTCAAAATCTAGACTTTTCATGGAGACCTTGGTGAATAGCATTCATAATCTGGTATAAAGTCACTATCAAATGACTCGTTTTCATCAAACTCCATGTTAAAAATTCCTTTTTCTTCATTTTTAATTCTTTTACACTCTCTAGATCATTCTTGTTGACTTTTTAAGTTTCTCTCATATTCTTCAGCATTCAATAACTCTTGGATACTAATATTCTCTCCAATGGCTCTGATACCTTCGGCGGGGGTTGGATCCGGTATTTCAGCCTTTGAAAGCGTGGATGCACAAGAGGGGGGGTGAATTGTGCTAAAATAAAAACTTTGAACAACCAAAAATAAAACACAAAACAATTTATACTGGTTCGGCCAAAGTCTTGCCTACGTCCAGTTCACCAACACCTCGTTGGGTTCCACTAATTTCAAGTTTTACAAATGGGTTCACCTGAGAACCTTACAGTGAAAGAAACTCTCTCACACTCCCCCTTACTACCTGTAAGGTAACAACCCTGTTCTAAAGCCCCAAGCTTCAGAACAACCTCAGAACAGAAAAGGATTTAACTCAGATAACTAAGTTCACAAATGAACAGATAATGTTAAACACTTAAGCTTTTGTGATCGCAAGAAGACTTTAATGCCTTGACAGAGAGTAGGTGCATAATTGAATATTTTCTGTTAAGAGCAATAAATTCCACTTCGCCTATTTATAGTCTTCAATGGTGGAGGTAGCCGTTCGACACATACACCAGAAGTCTTGTATCCGTTGAGCTCAATTAATGCTTGGTACTTGGTTCTTCTCATGTTGCTTGAAGAGGATGATGAACATTAAATGTGTCTTCAAACTTTATCAGCAAATATTGCTTCTTGTAGGAGAGAAGTTGCCTTGAGAGCATATATGGCGGAGGAATGTGTCTAACTGATTTAACCTATTAGTCGCCTTTTAGGTCAATCAAAAATTCTAAACTCAAATCCACCAAGTTAATAGTGGTGAGTATTAGGTCTTTTCCACAATTTAGGTTTTATATCTTGCTAATTCCAAGGCTAGAAGTCACGCAAATTATCAAGTAGAATGAGGATGTTTTTGACTTTAAAACTACAAATTAAATGTAAAAAGAGCAATATAACCGAATGAAAGAGTGAAGAAATGAGTTTAGGAACTACCTCCCTCTCCAAGTACTTAGTGCCTTTGATTAATTAGGCTTCATAACCTTGTCACACTTAATTAAACTAGTTAAATCCTTAAGACTTCTTTAATCAAAGAAATCTACAAGCATTTAACTAAATTAACTAAGCCTAAAGCTCTTTTAAGCCAAGAACATACCAAGAGCAACACTAAGTACTAAATCTAGCACTTAGGAAACAAATTCATTCCACACATATACTAGGTTGCAAATCGCGCACACATACATACATGGAACTACAAAATCTAAGCTTAGGTTTTCATGTTCTTAACACAAAAGAGAGGTTTTCAAGCTACAATCATGTAAAACACCTTAAATCAAGGTGTTCTAACCTATACAAGCCTAGATCTAGGACATACATAGGCAAAAATGTAAAACTAGCTTGAAACCTAAAAGAGAAGATTACAAGATCATGAAGCCAAATGTGTGTACTTTAAGCACTTTTCCTTGGAGAGGAGAGGAGAAGAAGCTTAGCTAGACATCATGGAGGTGGAGAGGAGATGGAATTTCGTGGTGGAGGCCATGGAGGTCCAGATTTTCGAAAATGGAGGTGAGAATGGTGAAGAAGAAGATGAGAGAAAATGTTAGAAGAGAGAGAAAGTGAAAGTGGAGAGTTATGTCACAAATGAGGTTAGGGTTTTATTAAATGAAGTGGAGGCTTCCTTAATGAGCTGGATTAGGACTTAAATGAGTTGTCCAAGGGTGTTTTAGGTCGGCCAAGATCAGATTTTTAAGTGTATGTGTGTGTGTTTGGCCAAGAGGTAAGGTAACATGAGGAAGGAAGGGTATTTTGGGGATTTAGGGTGAAAATGTGTATGAATGAAGCCTAAATGAAGGGTAGGTTCATTTCTAAAGATTGCTCCTTTCTCTCCTCTTTATTGTGCTTCCAAAAATGCCCTTAATGAAGCCTTCAACATCTCCAAATTTGAATTTGAAAGTGGAGCCAAAATTACCCCTTTTAGTAACATCAAAATCCCTTCTTTTTGACAAATGAAGTAATTTTTTGTCTTATGCCTTTGTCTTTCCCTCCAAGCCAAATCCTTGCACTCCAAGCTATCCCAAAGGGTTGTGGGGCCCACGTGGGACCCCCTACATGTAGAAAATCACAAAATAGTCAAAATGACCAAAATACCCTTGGTTACTTAAAATGCAAGTAATAAGGCTAATATTTCCCAATTAATATATATAAGCATATGCAATAAAATTCTCCAAAAAATGATCAAATCTTTCAATTAAACCTCACTAATTAAGCTCAATTGCACATGCTTAAATATATAAAAATAGGCTCAATCCCTAACGTCTTCTGAAAAGCATTCTGATCATGATAGTGTACTTTTGTACTTGATTTTCTTTTTGATCGACACTCCGATCAGGCATTGATCACACTTGCTTCAATCACTTACTGCACACTTAGATCACATGTTAAATGCATAACAATATCAATCATTCGACACTACAATCACTACTTGATTATAGTTCCGATCACTTCGTGATCTAAACTTCTCAGTTCAGTTTTGGTTAGACTGCTCTGATTGATATTACGATCGCTGTATTAATTTAGAAAAATATTTGTTATCATTCTGTGATCGCTCAAACTAAGTGATTCTAAGTTATTCATGATCGGACTTCCTAGTGATTGATTATCCGTGAGCACTTAATCTACTGACCATTTTATCCTACTTTTATGATCGCATTGTCTTAAGGCTATAAGTGATCGTAAGGTCCTATTCTTACATTTGTGATTGCTTGGTCATATATAAGTCTAGTGATCGCATCTTCTTAGATTTATACTTGTGATCGCACTGTCTAAGTTCCATATTGATTTTAGTGATTGCTATGTCTTAGTGTTATATTAGTGATCACTTAATGATCTCGTTGTCCATGATCTATATTAGTTATCATCAAAACTTAAGATTCTAACAGCCTTCACTCTCTGATCCCTAAATTCCTTTAAGTTAATCATTTTTTTGTCAGCGAAAGTCTTTTCTGAGGATGAAGACGGCCCCGTTTCACCGGTAATTTTGTCAATAAGTTCTTTCTTGAGGTTCTCATTCTCTATCTTATTCCATCTTTTATATAAGATGGCTAGACTATAATTAAAATTCTTTTCATTAACACTGTCAATAAGTTTATTGACATATGTCTCATCTTCTTTATTGATAATAAGAGACTTAATTTGTCCCTCATAAAGGTTTTCTCTATTCTGATTTTCTAATTTATAAAATAGATATAATCCCATTAAATCTTTTCTTTTCTTTATTCTCATATATGATTTCTATTCCAGGAAAAGAATTTAATAAGTTTAATAATTCTTTTAAACGTTCATTTCCTATTCTATCCCATCTTTTGAAATGAATTGGGTCACATTGCAAGGGTTTTTTCACACATGTACAGAAAAATTCTGTCACATATGTAGCATCACATTCTGATATTTCTATTAATGAATCGATACAATTCATAATATTTTGGATATTAGTGGTATATTCAAATTTATATCACATTCTGATATAAATTCAACACTACTACGTAATAAAAAAACATACACACTAGCCCAGGGTTGGGCTACCTTTGTGATCTGCCTGTTATCGCTGATGGAGGAAATGTGTGTTGTGTATCTAGAAGACTTTGTGATTCCTATTGAGAAAATCACAATCAAATCCCTCATAAAGGGATCACAATTAAACTTCATGAGTTGTCAATCTAGCTCTTTGAGTAGTTAAAAGGGTTCTTTGAGTTGTCAATAGACATGATAGTAATTAATTCCTTAACGAGGGTCTTAGTTGTGATTTTCCCATTCCTATTATTTGGTGTGTTGGTCATGCATAAACTGTGTCACACTATTATGTCATTACCTTCCGATTTCATTGAGCTTTCTTATGTGTTTTCACTAGGTCAAGTGGGATATTGTTTTCTGCGCAGGGTGTACGCAAAAAAAACTGACTACGAGCTTGTTTAAGGACCTCAAGACTTCATCAAATTCCAACCTCAAGGTTCGGGGTTTCTTCTTTAATGGTTTTCTTGAAGATAATAAGAGTGTTTAGAAAACAGGTCCCTGTGGAACCCATGAACCTTTTGAGCATATCATGAGTATTGGGTAAGAAGTAGATGGAACGAAAATTGTAACAAATAAAATAGGGAAAATGACAAATAATGACCCCCAAATATCCAAAAGGAAAAATACGAAACTCAAACTTCCAAAAGGACAAGTACAGATCTCACATATCCAAATAGAACAATTAACAACTAGAACGTATTTATTAATAACTGGAACATACCAATTAACAATTGTCTAATTCATTACTTGTCCTTTTAGAAATTTGAGTTCCTTATTCGTTGTCCTTTTGGACATTCGAGGGTCTTTATTTGTCATTTTCTCAATAAAATACATCTTTGAGAGATTGAATTTTAGATATATTTAAACAATGAAACATATTTTTCTTTCCATGAAGCTTCTGAGCATATCATGAGAATAAATAGATTGATTTTATTCATCACTTAAAAGCCACAGATGAAGTCAATAACAGCAGCAAGAGCATGCCATGCTAAAAATAGACCGACTATCAAGCCTTTATACCTCCCTTGTAAAAAATTTCAAGTTCCATCCTCCTAATAAATAATAGCAACAAGAGGAGAAGTGTTCATACAATGGTCACTTTTCTATGCCATGTCTCCAGGATAAACGCATATATCTTCGCAACATTCTCCCAAATCATTGACCATTTGCTCCATTCAGGCCACTTGTTAGCTCTCCAGACTAATCCCATCATCATCTGTTGACTCTTCAGGTGTTTTTGTCTCTGGAAAATATTCCTCGTCGGGATACAGTTGGTGAAAAAGCTGAATGTACACCACAATCAAACTGGTAAGTCTTTTTTGACCAAAAGAAAAATTGGCAAGTCTCATCCATGACATAGAAATTATACTACCTCGGGTCCTAAATATAGGACCTAATTGACTTTTTTTCTGAGAGATTAAGGTTGCGAAATAGGTTATTAAATGATGACATATTTGATATATTTTTAAATTATCCATTAGTTTATAGGTAAAATAAACTAGTTTAAGGGAAAAAATTAGGTAAATCAATTTATAATTAACTTATTTTGCTTTTTTAAGGATTTTCCAGAAAAAGTCAATTAGGTCTTATATTTAGGACTGGAGGGAGTATCATGTTCTTGATGTTGTACATCATCTTATGCACCAACTAAAAATAATGTCAAAACATGAATATTTTCTTGCTCAGTACTCGTCTTGATATAAACTGTTTGTAGATATAACAATGAGCAAAATAATTCCAAGCTGAAAAACTATTACCTTCTCAGCTTGTTCTAAAATGTTGTCGCAATTTAGATTCCCATCTGGTGCAGGAGTAGAACTGACAAGATCAAACTTACCCTGAAATAAAAATAACTTATATTAGAGAGTTAAAAAATTATGCTAATTCATTTTGCATATGTTGGATTCAAATTAATTTTTCTTTGACATGGAATTATTCATACAAGTGCTGCTAATATTGTGTTCCACAAGAAAAACAAAGCAGTCATCATATCAATTTTGTCTAGACAATTTGAAGGTGATAAAAATGTTAACATTTGATAAATGCAGTTCCCCTAAAAATATGCAGGTAAAATCAGGTATCATGAGGGAGATCTATAAGCAAGACAGAATGAGAAACAAACCGCTGTTATTTTTTGCATATAAAATGCACTCCAGAGCACAATGGGCTTCATATCTGCGCATTCACTTTGATCACTTGAAATACAATTAGGGATTTGAGCTACCGGGAACACAAGAAGAGCATTCATGGCAGCTTGTAGTAATTTCTTCCCTTCATCAGCGTCTTTACAAACCGTGCAGAAGTAAATCACAAAACTAAAAAGAGCAAGCAGACGAGGTCAAATAGTGCTCAGATATCAGTTAAAGAGTAAAGTACATGTAAGTGATTTAGAAAACAATCTAACCGTGCAGATGTACACAGCATGAAAAATGAATATGGTAACATCTGGAACTCACATGGTCATAGAAAACAATCTAACTATATGTAAATGATTCAGTGATGGGAAAAGATAAATATATAAAATACTAATTCTATTGGAAAAATATCCAAAATTACAAATCCCTAATGTATAACCCAAGATATTTGCATTAAACCCTAATTGTTCCTCATTTCTCATCTCACCAGAAAGGCTACATTAATGAACAACATAATACTGCACAAAAAAGTAATGATAAAACTTAAAGTGTGTTCTTTTTCCAGATTTGAAGAAAAAAGATTTCTGAATCATAGCAAACTAACTACACCTTTATAAATTATCTTAAGTAATCCATAAATGAATCAAATGACGGTCTGCAGTATGCTTATATTACATCTTTTTCTTCTCTTTTTAACTTTTGTTCCACAATATCAGAATATCTGATTATAGATGGCAACCACGAAAGGGGTGAAGGGAATGATAGAAGAGCATAGACTACATTGATGAAGGAGTTGAGTAACTAAATGGAGAAACTCCGACTTACTGTGTTCCACTTAGTTATTTCATGCCAGACACCCTCAACAACATAAACCCCATGATTTCCAACACATTCCAAATCAATTAACAATGAAGATATCACCAAAAGAAAACTTCCTTTTTTTTGGTAAAGGGAGTTCTCTAAAGAGAGAAGAGAAGATATCCCTAATTTCACAATAAGACAATCTAAACTTGACACAACGACAAAGCCCTAGAAGACTCGATTTTGTAAAAGAGCTGCCTACTCTATGCATTTCAGAAATTTGTTAATCCCTTACAAAAACCCACATGTTGAGCAACAAAGAGAAGCAATGCACATAACTTTATCTCCTACCATATGTAAAAGTAAAGCTATGTCCTTGAACCAGAAGAAAATGTGATTTCATGACAGAAACCCATCCTGAAAAAAATGCATCTTCAAAATCAAGAGGCCCAAGACTAGAAAATAATTTAAACCGTTCTTTCAGATGATGCTGGCAAAATAATGTGCATCAGATGTACAATACATAGAGATACATAGTTGTTTGAACAACAATAATATGAACCATAAAACACTTGATGATTTTTGATACATCGCAGCTCAGACTGTCTAACAAGCACAACTATCTAAAGAAGAAAATGAAAATAGTTAAAAGGAAAGGAAAGACATTCAAAAGAAGAATGAAATAGAATAGCAATGCTCAATATGAACTTACGTTCCCGTAGGACAAATAGTAAGGTTTGATCCAATCTGAAGAGCTCGGACTGACGTATGTTGTTCAGGATACAAAGCTAGAAAGAGAAATAGAGAAAAGGTTAATCTCATTGTTTTCTTGATATATCTTAGAACTATTTTTCTTTCAACGAAATGCATACAATATATGCCTTACATCTAGGAGGATACACCACCAATCAACTAGACACATCTGTCTTTATGGAACTCCCTGTAACACATATGCCCCTGGCTATCATCCTTTTAATTTCTTTTTTACTTGAAACATGAACCCTTTCTATGGAATAATCCTTTGGAGATGAAGGCAATAGTGACGGGACAGTAACCTAAACATGAACCCTTTCTAGGATTAGCCGGTTGCTATATAAATCTTGACCAGATGCTACTCTGATGCCTCTATAAAGCCCAGTAACCTAAACATCAGATTGAGCAATGACAAAGATGAAACAGTCTCATGTCTTAAAAAAAGTAGCATTATATTTTCTCGGAGACAAATTTTTTTTAAGAAAAAACAATTAAGAAAATACCTTATCCACAAGAAGAGCAGTAACTGGCATCCTGAGAACCTGTAAAACATGAAAGAAAAAAAGTTAAAGTCAGCCAAAGTCGATATTCAAAGTATAAAACAATGTTCTTGATTACGGTGATGATGTGCACTTAGTATTTGCAAGGTTCCAGGCTTTAAATAGTATGAAAAAAGGGGAACTCACAGTTCACAATATCATTTTATTTAAACAAAAAATACTTTGGAACTTACATATATGCAACCTTTGACAGCAGCACGACGACAAAAGGCTTGTGGTAATTCCCCTTCACCATAAATAGGGTATATTAGAGCACCAGGCACATTGGGAAACCTGTTACAACATCAAAACCTTATAGATAAGTGATTTGCCTACAAACATTACAGCAGAAGCAGTATATAGGGGGGAACAAGCAGTTACTTTCCAACAGATGAACTGTACATAGCTAAGCGCTCTATTCCATCTTTTGTCTTGAGTAAATCTTCACAAAACTCATTATTCTCTTGATCATAATCTGCCATCGCTATAGCATACATAAGAATCCTGTAGAGGATTAAGAGGCATTTCGTAAATGGAGCAAGAACATAAAACACGCATTATGAAGTTAGTCTTGATAGTGAAAAATTCAGCAAAAATGCCTTAAAAAGATGGAAGAACATATTGCAGTGAAAAATTCAGTTAACATAATGATAGAAAGTAATTCTCACTAACGAATGGAATAAGGCGATCAGGTTTGTACGATTTTATCTTGGGTGGCAACCGCATTTTCTTCATAAAACAGACAAATTGGCTCTCCAGGTCTTCCTCTGAAATGTTGCAACCATCAACCCTATCATCTGCATTAGTATTGTTGAGATTATGGGAAGAAGCAGCCAAGTGCTGCTGAATTAGCTTAAAGAACTCCATTAACCGCCTCTTCTCTATCCTTGTAAGATTCTTGTCATTAAAAATTGCTGCCATCATCTGGCACATTCACCAATTTCCCATTTGCTTCGTACAAAAAACTAGCATCAATGCCTTTAAATTCAACATAATGGCTAGCACCAGACTTCAACAATAGATCAATGCATTTGTCAGCACAAAATATAGCCCTAGGTCCCCCCAAATCAAGAATAAATTTTCTGGAATTTTCTAGCAATAAGTTATAATTCTCAGAAGCACAAGAAATAACTTCGACATCAGAGTACACTGATTGCTGAATAAGTTCGGTGATGAAGTGCTTACTATCATCATGCTGATTAGCTGTGGAACTGGTTGATGGGGAAATTGAATGGAAATTGAGGTAAGAAGTGAAGTCATCAAGGGAAAGGGAAGCGAAGTAGCTTCCATAAAAGGAATTGGGATCAAGATGGAGAACAGTCTTCCCAACAGCGGCAGCTGCAGCGGCAATTGCAGATTCTGAAAGGCCGGTGCCCACAATTATAAGGTCAAAGTTCACTGGGTCAATCGGAAGATATGAAGAGGGATCACCATCACTCATTGTGTCAACAACACATTGTTCTTATTGGCTTGCTGCCCCTGGAATGAACAATATATACAAAATAAACCAGCTTCTAGGCATTAAAGCAACAAACATCCATACATACTAATAGACAAACAGTGCACCTAGGATGGACCACAAATGTATATTTTCTAATAAGTTTGATCAATTGAACACTAAATAGATAATTGTGAGAATATTATGTAATTAATGTGAGAATATTATGTAATTATTTTCTGTTATTAGGCATTATTAGCATTTATTATATTGTCTACTACTCTAGACTATAAATATAGCTTTTCCTTGTACATATTTCTTATGAGTAATGAGAATATACAAGTGTTCTCTCATCTCTAGTCTCAATTACCACATGGTATCAGAGCGGGACTTTCAAAAGTTCAAAAATTGATGTCAAATAAAGCTGGGTGGTCAGAAATGGAGAGAACCATAGTCCAGTACACTAGGGCATTTCTGTGCGTGATGTTGGAGACCATATGGGATCTCACCGCCGGCCCTAGGAGGAAGAGCAGGTTCCGATCGGCCAAACCCCGAATTTCCGCCGCGAACAGCGGCGCGCGTGGGGCTCACGCGCCGCCACAAGCTTCGCCGGCAGACGCGCCATTCCGGCCCATGATGGCGCGTGGTGAGGAGGTTCCGGCGGCGAGTTCCACCGCTGCGCTCGCCGCTTCATTTCCGGCCATGTTCCAGTTCAGATGTTGGATCCGAGGTCGGGTGTTCAATTTTCCAGATAAAGCAGTGTTGTTTTGGCATTGTTTGTTCATGTGTTTACCTTTGAAGGTTGTGGGGTACTTTTCAATGTCACTAAAATGATGTGTAGAGGCATTGAGACATGTTTTCTGTAAGTTACAGATTTGGGTATGCAACTTCTCAAGCATATCGTTGCTGCCCTGATATTGTGGTTCTTGGCTTGTACCTATCTCGGAGGTTTATGTGCGTTTGGAGTTTCATTAATGGTGAAGATAATGACTTCAAGCCTTTTAGTCAATGCTGCCACTTATTTCCTAAGATTGGTAGTAAGGAAGGTGACTCATTCATCAACTGAAACAACTGTTGCTATGGAGACAGTATCCTTAACGTTTGTGGCAAAGCATGGTAACTTTCTTCAAGCCCTAAAAACCTCACAGGATCGACAGGTGTGGATTGTTGATTCTAGAGCCTCTGATCACATGACTGACAATCATAAATTATTCACTACCTACATCCCGTGTGCCGGCAAAATGAAAGTAAAAATTGCTGATGGCTCGCTCGCTTCCATTGCCGGGAAAGGAAGTATTAAAATTTCAGAGAGTATCACTCTGGAATCTGTCTTACATGTGCCAAAATTAGCATGCAGCTTACTGTCTGTTAGCCAGTTGACAAAGCAATCAAATTGCTCAGCTAATTTTTTGTCCACTCATTGTGTGTTTCAGGATCTATCATCGGGGATGGTGATTGGTCGTGCTAAAGAATGTGAGGGACTCTACTTCCTTGACGATGCCAGAGTGAGTCACCAATCCATTACAAGTAAAGGTAATTCTATATAAAAAATTGTAGATTCTATGTTATGGCACAAGAGAATGGGTCACCCTAATTTCCAGTATTTATCCCGTATGATTCCAACCCTTTGTCCATCCTCAAACCATGATATGAAGTGTGAAGTGTGTGAATTGGCCAAACACCATCGTTCAACATATCCTAGAGCTCCATATACTCCCTCCAAGCCATTTACTACCATCCATAGCGATCTATGGGGACCTTCACGTAACCCAAACCGTACCAAATCTACAGGATTTATTACATTCATAGATGACCACACCCGTTGTTGGGTTTATCTCTTAAAGGACAAGTCTGAGGCACCAAATGCTTTCATGAACTTCTTTGCTATGATTAAAAATCAGTTCAATACGAGCATCAAAGTTTTGCATTCTGATAACGGTACTGAGTACTTTAATCGAACTTTGAGCAATTTCCTTCAGACCCATGGTATTATCCATAAAGGTTCATGTGTCCACACCCCTCAACAAAATGAGATTGCTGAAAGGGAAAATAGACATATCCTGGAGGTTGCTAGGGCTCTTATGATCACCTGTAATGTACCAAAGTTCTATTGGGGGATGCCATTTTAACTGCAACTTACCTCATCAATCGAATGCCAAATAAGGTGATATCTTTTGAAACTCCACTTAAAATGTTACAAAGTGTTTTTCCTACCACTCACCTTGAATCAAATCTTCCATTGCGTGTCTTTGGTTGTACTGTTTTTGTTCATACGTATCCAAATAACAAACTTGATTCCCGTGCAGTGAAATGTATTTTTCTTGGTTATTCTCCAACTCAAAAGGGGTATAAATGTTTTGATCCTGTCAACATTTGTTTGTAAGTTTTGATGTTACCTTTCATGAAGATACTCCCTTCTATCCTAAGTCTTCAATTCAGGGGGAGAGAACGAGTGAATCTCAGACTTTGGTGCCTGAACCCATACAAGAATACATCTTCCTTGAACAATTGAAAGAGCCAACACAAACAGAGTCGTCATCTCCACCACAGATAGAGCCATCACATCCACCACAAATACAAACAGAGCCATCACAAATAGAACCTCCCTTAACCCAACCATCTCTTGTGCCAATCACAAATAAAAGTTTGAATGCAGGAAACAAAGATATGATGGTGTACTCACGAAGGCAATGGTCTAAGGGAGGAAAGAAACTTACATCTGAAGCACCCAAGCAATCAGAACCAGTGATAGCTCCTGAAGAACCAAAGGAGGCTGAAGTGGTGATAGTTCCTGAGGATATTGATGCAGAGGTTTCTCAGGAAATTCAGGTAAATATTAATGAGGATACTGATCTTGATATGCCTATTGCTCACAGGAAACAGCCTAGATCGTGTACCTTACATCCAATTCAGAAGTATATGTCCTATAATGCTCTTTCCTCTAGCTATCGGGCATTTGTCACTAGTTTGGATAAGGTGCATATTCCTAAGAACATACAGGAGGCTCTTGAGATACCTGAATGGAGAATTGTTGTTATGGAGGAAATGAAGGCTTTAGAGAAGAATGAAACTTGGACTGTTGTTGAAAAACCGAGACATAAGAAGCTTGTTAGTTGTAAATGGGTATTCACTCCTAAGTATATGGCTGATGGTACTCTTGACAAGTTAAAAGCACGGCTGATAGCAAGGGGTTTCACTCAAACTTATGGTCTCGACTATCAAGAGACGTTTGCTCCAGTGGCGAAACTGAATACTATTAGAGTCTTATTGTCTGTGGCAGCCAATTCAGATTGGCCACTTCATCAGCTGGACATTAAGAATGCTTTCTTGAACGGAGAGCTTAAAGAAGAGGTTTACATGACACTACCTCTTGGTTTCGAGAAGGGAAGGTTTGATAAGGTACGTAAGTTGAAGAAGTCTCTCTATGGCTTGAAACAGTCTCCTAGAGCTTGGTTTGATTGGTTTTCTAAAGTTCTAAAATCTGAAGGCTACAAACAGGCATTGTCAGATCATACAATGTTTGTAAAAACAGAGGGACGGAGAAAATGTATCCTCATTGTATATGTTGATGACATCATTCTTACAGGAGATCATGTTGATGAAATGTCAAGGATTAAACTTGCACTTGGCAGGGAATTTGAAGTTAAGGATTTAGGAAATCTGAAATACTTTCTGGGATGGAAGTTGCAAGGTCAAAGAAAGGGATCTATGTGTCTCAAAGAAAGTACATATTGGATCTCCTTGAAGAAACAGGTATGTTGGGGTGTAGTCCTGAACCAACTCCTATCATACCTCATCCTAAGAAAAAGAAGAAAAAGCCTAGAGAAGAAGGGGAGTAAGAAGAGGGTGATGAACTTGGTGATGATGAAGATGAAGAAGATAAAGAGCAAGAAGAAGCAGAGGATAAAGAAAGATATCAAAGGCTTGTTGGAAAGCTAATCTATCTTGCCCATACAAGACCTGATATAGCGTTTGCAGTGAGTGTTGCTAACCAGTATATGAGTGATCCAAGGAGAAGGCATATGGATGCTGCCTATAGGATCCTGAGATACTTAAAAGGTACTCCAGGGAGAGGATTGCTCTTTCAGAAGCATGGACAAAGGACGATTGAAGTCTACACGGATGCTAGTTGGGGAGGAACACATCCTAACCAAAGATCTACTTCTGGTTATTGCTCCTTTGTATGGGGTAATCTAGTAACTTGGAAGAGTAAAAAACAAAGAGTTGTTTCTAAAAGTAGTGCTGAAGCTGAACTGAGGGCATTGGCTCAAGGAATAATGGAGCAAATATGGCTGAAACGTGTCCTTTGTGAGATACATGTTGGTGTGGAATTGCCACTCAAACTCTATTGTGATAATAAGGCAGCTATAAGCATGGCCTTAAATCCTGTTCAGCATGAAAGATCGAAGCATGTTGAAATAGATAGACATTTTATCAGAGAAAAAGTTGAAGAAGGAACTATATGTTTGACCTTTCTACCGACACATCTCCAAGCTGCAGATGTACTGACAAAGGCTTTACTTAAACCTGCATTTTGAGAGTTGTATAAGCAAGGTGGACATGATAAGCATCTATGATCCAACTTGAGGGGGAGTGTGAGAATATTATATAATTAATGTGAGAATTTTCTGTTATTAGGCATTATTAGCATTTAATTATATTGTCTACTACTCTAGACTATAAATATAGTTCTTCCTTGTACATGTTTCTTATGAGTAATGAGAATATACAAGTTTTCTCTCATCTCTAGTCTCAATTACCACAATAATCAATTAATTGCACGTATAATAGTGAACATGAGGAAAAAACTGGACTGCACTAAAGAGGACATTACCATATATTTCCCAAGTCATTTTGATCCACCAAGTTAGCAGAAAGACAATTAACCAAAGCAAAACAAAATTGATAGCAGTTAAATAAGATGATGTCGCATGTAAAATCAACATGAAGGCACTGGAAAAGGCTGGACAAAAATTCACAAATAATAACAGTCAATCAAATAATTAGGAAACTTTAAAAAAAATGTTTAAAAATCTATTCAGTATTGATTCTGGGTCACATGGTTGTTAGTAACAGATTTACTAAACTGTTTTTCTTCTCTTCCGGGCACCACTAAATTCATTGAAAAATAACAAAGTCAAGATGCATAACGTAAATTGAGAGGACCACCCAATTCTTCACATAAAATGACAGAATGTTAATGAACAGAATCATTTCTACTATATTTCACCTCAAACTTCATCAACACTTTATTAAAATTTAACAATCTTTCATCCTTATCATCATAATTAGTTATGTATATAATTTAATAAAAAATAACCAATAAATAACATACAAATATTTTACTATTAACAAAGCAGTAAGAATTTTGAACAGAGATCATTCTAAAACAAAAACATAAAAAAAAACCATCCCATAGTATCAATTTAAATCTATTTAATAATGTTGTGATGATACAATCACATACTCGCAGAAATCAATCACGGCGTGTTGATATCTCTATTGTGTTTTGATCATCAAGGAAAGTTTGAAGCATTGAATGCAATAACTAGCCCAATCAATAATTACATCTCAGTTAACCACATCCCTATCCTTTTCTTTTTCAGTTAATAAACTAATAGAAATACAAGACTAAGTAAAATGGCAGGGTACAATGTCATCTAATATATCAGAGTAAGCAGTCCTCCATGGGAAGTCACTGAAAATTGACACATCACATGAGTAAAGTTCTAGTTGGCGAGTCTACTTATGTAGTTGTTAAGTACTCACTCTTGTACAAGTTAAAATATCATTACATCCAAGTTTTTTCAAGTCACCCTTAATGAATATAAGTTACACACCATTGATTCCAAAGACATAAAACAGAGATTCAAGATAGTACATATCTCTATAAGACTCTACTTAGGCTATTCAATCAAATCGTAAACATATGGTAGCTTTCAAGAGCCCGACAACAACAACAACAAAGCCTTATCCCACTACGTGGGATCGGTTACAAGGATCATACGACGTCATTGTGCTCTATCATTCACCAATTTTTTGAATCAGGAGCCCGACCATGTGAATAAATTCAAAACTTTTCTTTTTAAATACCAAGCAAAAACTTTTTTTTCAAGAATGGACTTTCCTGACAAACACAATAAATGTCAACCTATTTTAAAATCTCAAGTGGATTCAAAGCAAATTAAAAAGTCAAATCCAATCCTCAATACTCAGTGATATAAAAGGGATAAAGGCACATTATTTGTATACCCATTTACCACAAATACAATGCACAAAAGTTAAACAGATTCTAGACAAGAGTTATTTTGCAGCATATAGTAAGTACTCGCTCCGTTCCTAAATATAAGTTCACTTAAATTTCAATTTGTTCCTAAATCTAAGATCATTTTCTAACTTTTCCCAAATTAACCCCAATAATGTTTATCTATAATAATAAGTAAGATAAGGAGAGTGGAGATAAAGATATATATATAGGATAAATTGGTAATATCATGTGTTAATAACTAAACTAACATCTTTAATCTAATCAAATTAGGGAAAGTGATCTTAGATTTAGTAACAGAGGTAGTATATCAGACAACTCAAATACGCAGAGTGTCCAACATAGTCACAAAACTCAGAAATGAATCAACAAAACAGCATGAATAATTGTCGGGGAATAAAAAAATAAAGTACAAAGCAATTGGCCAATGATTTATTACAAGAACAGAATATCACAAGCAGAGGCATTGTCTACGCAAATAATTAAGACATCAAATTTAAACGAGATCAGTGTGTATCCATCAGATTCATAGTTGAAAAAGAATAAATGATACCTCCAATCAACCAATCAAAATTAAATAAATGAAATTGAGTAATCGGATTGAGAATTGGGGGTGAGTGAGATTGTTGAAGAGAGAAAAAGAAATGAAGGAAGAGAAAAGAGAGTAATTTGGAATTTCAAAATTGGATGATTCATTGAAAATCTATATATATTTCGATGAATGATACACACACACACGCATCATATAATGAATCATTGAATGAAGCTGAAGCAAGAAGCTGACCTCCGGCAACAATGTCTGACTTGCGGCGGAGAAGGAAGCTTTCTGGCGGGAAGAAGAGAAGAATAGAAAGAAGACGAAAGGGAAATGAAGAAGAAGGGAGGGAGGAACTACTGCTGTTATTTTAACTCATATAAGCTCATCACCACATTATTTTTTGGGAAAATGACAAATAAATACCTCTGAATATCTAAAAGGACAAGTAAGGAACTCAAACTTCCAAAAGGATAAGTAAGGAATTTAAATTCTCAACTAGAAAAAATAACAACTAAAACATAACTATTAACAACTGGAACATAAGGATTAACAATTGTCAAGTTCCTTAATTGTCCTTTTGAAATTCGGAGTTCCTTACTTGTACTTTTGGAAGTTTGAGTTCCTTATTTGTCCTTTTGCATATTTGGAGGTATTTATTTGTCATTTTCCCTTTCATCACCACATTTTTTTTAATGTTAATTTAGAACTTATTTTGCACCCAACTTATTTTTTAAATAAGTCAACTTATTTAAAAGTCACTTTTGGTAGCTTATTTTAGAAAAAAAGTTAGCTTATTTTTCTACTTGACTTAAAAATGAGTCAGCTTACAAATAAACCAGTTATAAACAAAAAGTCATTCAAACATGTTTATAAGTCAAATGAAAAAATAAGTCATTTTTTTCAAAGTTGATCCAAACATATAAATAAGCTAACCTAAAGCTTATTTTCTAACTGACTTAGAAATAAGTCAGTTTAAAAATAAGTCACATTTCCACAAATAGAACCAAACACACCCTTTTTTCTATTATTTTTTTTGGCTTCGAGAGGATATCCCTACCCGTGTGTCAAGTGGGACTAATACCCTCAAAGCCCGAACCACTTGTTTAAGGGACGAGAGTACTTATCACCACTCACACCAACACGTTAAGTTTTTTTCTATTATTGTTTGTTTATTTTATTTAGTTAAATATTCGGTTTGATTCATAATCAGATGTCAAGTCATTCTTAAGGCATCATCAAGTCCTTTTGAAAGTTGGGGGACTAACTGTTATAAATGGTGTAAACTTGAAGGACTAATACTACATGTTTTAAAATTTGATTTTCTTACTGAGGGAGTTGATGTCATGTATGACAATTTAACGGTGTTAATGTCATCACCAAGTAAACTTGAGATCATAAGTTATGTTAACTCGAATGATTATTTACGGAAAGGAAGAATACTCTGGCTCACCAGTGAACGCTTCTTCACATCAACTATAATAAAATACTTTTTTAATAGAATTAGAAAACAATCAATATTATAGAATAGACATATAAAACTAAAAATTAAATAAACACATTAAACTTATGATAAAAACTATAAACACATAAGACAATTAACTTCATAAAACTTCTTTTAAAAATATAGTAGAAGATTAAAAGAATTTAATGCATTTTTAGAATAAACACATATTCAAATAAGAGATGAATGTGACAGAGATAGGTATATTGAGATGAATGTGTAATAATACAATAAAAGATAGGATACAGTAATACACAATGATTATATTCGGAGAAAATGGTAGAAAGTTGCTTGTGGTGGTTTGAGCATGTTCGAATAAGAGAATTAGATGTGTTAATTAGGATAATTGATCAAATGGTATGGAGTCCTTACAAAAGAGGGAGAGGGACATCGAAGAGAAGTCTTAACGAAATTATTCAACGAGATCTATAGCAGACCCCATCTAGTGGGATAAAACTTTAATGTTGTTGTATAGAATAAATCCTATAGGTTTCAAATGAGCCTGTGAAAACTTGATTGTAAGGTTTCAAGTAAACCCGTCAAAACCTGGAATTATGGTGGAACCGAACTAGAAGTTGGAGAACTGGACGTACGCCAAGAGTTTGGGCCAAACCAGTATAAAATGTGTTTGCACATTATTTATTTGTTTTAATGCAACTGAAATAGTGTAATAATTAATGAAAAATTTAGGAAATAATTAATTTATATTAAACATGTAATTAATAATAATTAATAATCCAAAAAAAATAAAAATATTTGCGGTGATGATTTTTTTTTTGCTTGAGTTGTGAGCGGTGATGATATTTATGTCAACTGAATCAAAATTTTTGATGGCTAAATAATACGAAAGAGGAAACGAATACATGTGATCAAAGCAATGAAAACAAAGTCAGGTGCATGATGAGAATAACATTTAGTTAATTATTTTTTCCCGAATAACTATAAGAGATCAATATATCAATGGGTAGTTGGTTCGGTTGGTAAGTGAGTTACAGTCCCCGTAAGGATGAGAATGCGTGTTGTATTCTCGGGAGGCGCATCGCTCTCATTGGGAGTGGGGGACAACGTAACATTGCCTATATGGGTAATACTCATACCCCTCAAGTTCCGATTATATCAGGCGGCGATAAAAAAAATCAATATGGCCAAAGTGGTTGCCATCTTGATGTAATCCCAATAGCATCATTAATATATCCCTTAAAATGTGGGTTTTAAACACCTTGAGCATTCACACCTAAATCGGTTCCTTATGTGGTTTAGAACAAAATAAAATCAAATAAAAAAATCCAAATTGATCCTACTTATGGATTCTCATAAAAGCAATTACCAATAATGAATCATAATCTCATTCATAAATATAAATATATAATCAACAATTGTCCAATCAGCATTTAATCCTAATTAATTTAAATCACAATTTAATCCTCCTCTTCCTTTCACATGAGCAGGCATATACACGCTATGCTTCATTCAATATTATAAATAGTCTAACAATTCATGCTTTCAACAAGACATCTTTGCCATATAGACACTATGTTTTTCGATGATGTGGAGGCCACTAACATGGTGGTCACCACTAAGTTGCATAGTCAAACAAATTATCTCATTTCTCTTCCACAAACTAAACCATTTCTTCTTCCATCATTGACTAACCTACCAAAAGTTATGTTTAATGAGATAATGAAGAAGCTGGGAAAGCAATCATATGTGAGTTTCATCAATGCAAAAACAACCTGAAAACTAATAAGGGATGTTGGTCAGGAGCATTCTGTAGTCAAACTCCTTTCCATCAATCAAGTACCACTATTTGCAGATGATACCAATCTAAATGTTGAACATGTGATCAACATCTCTGGAGCTGCAGGATATTGTTCTACTATATTTCGATATGGTATGCTTCATTCTTTTTGTAGGGGAGGATCAATATCTTATGATCATCGTCTCATTCGAAGGGCTGCTAAAAAGGGTTGCATCGGGCTGAGTATGTATGGTGCTTGATATTGGTTGCCTACTCAAGACATCACCATCCATCATATGAGCCTGCTACAATCAAAATGTGGAAGAATTTATATGCACATAAGAGAATTCGAAGAATTAGGTCCCGTTTGCATACATATTTTATTAGGATGTCAAATAGGTTGGTTGGAGGTGGGTTGTTTAGGGTGAAGCATTTCAGTGATTGTTTTTCTTACTCGGGACCTTACAAAATCCCTAAAATGCACTAGGTGCCATTTGGACATGGAGTTGATGTGGTTTGTGAAGGCTCTAGGTGGGGTTTAAACTTTATCGGAAATGTGAAAGTGTTACAGAAAATATTAACTAATTTTTTAGTGTTTTTTTATTTAAGTGTACTTTTTTCTTCTGCTTCAGAATAAATTTCAGACTATGTTCTCAATTCGTTGTAATCCTATTCCAAGACTTTGTGGACACATGTCTCTATTCAATGCATTTCCCATACTGTTTATTACCTTGCCAATCAGATTGTAAGGCTCATGAATAAAAATACATCTTTGGCCAATCAGAATTTAAGCTTTAGTGTTTGATTCATTTTGTTGGACTAGAAGAAGTAATGTGTTTAGAAAAAGTATAAACTTCAAAAAAACTCTTAATGTCATGTTTGACTCATTAATTCTCATAACCATTCATTCCTCATTCAAAGTTTCTATAGACTCAAAGAACAATGTAACCAATTATCACAATCACCAATAATATCACTCACACATAATTGTGTTGAATATTTGTCAATTTAATACACTTCAATTATAGACTAAATAAGGTAGTCATTCTTGATAATAATCACGAAGGACAAATTTACTAAACAATTAGCATATGTGTATCATCTAGCAAATCAAAATTCATAGATCATTAATTATTCTCATCACAATTGGGAATTCTTTCAACTTTTCGATAAACTTAAACACATTCAGTCAACATGTTATGACTATTATTGAAAATGTCATTCATGTATACTTAGTTAATCAGACATTGCCCGTACATAATCCAAGGTTTCAACAAAGTATTATATAGGGCAAAGGGGCAAAAATAGCCACCGTAATTGCCAAAATGGACAACTTTGGCACCCGTAATTTCGAGGGTGCAAAACCGTACACCATAAACCAAAATGAGGCAAATTTAGTCATCTTAAAAATTGGAGTTAAGTTTGACCGTTAAGTGAATTGGAATGCTGATATGGCAAATGACGTGGCACTGTGAGACATGACGTGGCACCCCAATGCTGATTTGTCTATGACGTGGCCCCCCCACCCCCAGCCTCCTCCCCTGCCCCCCCACCCTCAGCCTCCCTCCTCGGCCCCCACCCTCCCCCCTCCCCCCTCGGCCCCCCACCCCCACCCCCACCCCCTCCCTCCTCCCTCCTCGGACCCCACCCTCCCCCCTCCCCCCTCGGCCCCCCACCCCCACCCCCTCCCTCCTCCCTCCTCGGCCCCCACCCCCTCCCCCACCCCTCCTCCCTCACCCCTCCTCGGCCCCCCCACCCTCAGCCTCCCCCCTCGGCCCCCCACCCCCACCCCCTCCCTCCTCCCTCCTCGGCCCCCACCCCCACCCCTCCTCCCTCACCCCTCCTCGGCCCCCCCACCCTCAGCCTCCCTCCTCGGCCCCCCCACCCTCAGCCTCCCTCCTCGGCCCCCACCCTCCCCCCTCCACCCTCGGCCCCCCACCCCCACCCTCGGAGGGGGGAGGGGGTGGGGGTGGGGGCCGAGGAGGGAGGGGGGAGTGGGTGGGGGTGGGGGCCGAGGAGGGAGGGGGGTGGGGGTAGGGGTGGGGGGCCGAGGGTGGAGGGGGTGGGGGCCGAGGAGGGAGGGGGGGTGGGGGTGGGGGTGGGGGGCCGAGGGTGGAGGGGGAGGGAGGGGGTGGGGGTGGGGGGCCGAGGGGGGAGGGGGGAGGGGATGGGCCGAGGAGGGAGGAGGGGTGGGGTTGGGGGTGGGGGGCAGGGAGGAGGGAGGGGGTGGGGGTGGGGGGCCGAGGGGGGAGGGGGTGGGCCGAGGAGGGCGGAGGGGTGGGGCTGGGGGTGGGGGGGCAGGGTAGGAGGCGGCTGGGTTTGGGAATTTGGTGATGATGGGTGATGTGACAGGGGTTCCCACGTGTAATCACTTCAGGTGCTGACTGTTCTGCCAAGTCGTTTAATGAATGTGGGCCCCACACCAAAATACACGTCTGTTAACAAGAACTTAACGGCGTGGCTAGATTTGCCCCATTTTGGTTTATGGTGTACGATTTTGCACCCTCAAAATTACTAGTGCCAAAGTTGTCCATTTTGGCAATTACGGTGGCTATTTTTGCCCCTTTACCCTATTATATATGATTATATAATATTTAGTTTAGGGTTTAGGGTTTAGTTTATATAAACTAGCTTGTTACCCCGTGCGTTACATGAAACTTATGTCATATTGCCTTATAAAAGTTTATCAATAGATGTGAACACATATTAATTATACAGAAAACTAAATTAAAGTAATACCTCATTTAGTTCATATATTATATTAACTAAATTATTTAATAAACCATTTATAGTTACAACTTAGGATATGAGTTTGAGGTCCTGTTTGGATAGAAACTGAAAATTGCTTTTGGAAACCAAACCTAGGTTTCAAGCATATTTTGCCAAACACTCCAAAAACTCAGATAAGATATTTAACACCAAATAAGCTATTTTTTAGCCCAAAAACCTCAGTTGTGGGAAAAGCTCCCCATTTCTACCTTTCAGACAGCAAAAAGGTGACTAAAACATTAAATTACAAATTTACCCTCTTCTCTTTCCTCTTCACTGAGCTTCACCTACCTTCACCTTCCTCTACCGTTCGTTGAGCTTCACCTTAACAGCCGATCAGACATCTCCCTCACTCCCCGATATTTCCGTTCGTTGAGCTTCACCTTTCCAAAATTGAAGCATGAGAAGCTGAGTAGGTGAGAGCATTGATTCCCTCAAACCGCTGAGTAAGTGCGACTCCAGCTATGAGAGCTATGAGGAGAGCTTTCGGCTGCAAATTGAAGAGGTGTGAGAGCAGGTCATTAATTTCCGAATCCTGGGAGCATAAATTCCAAATCTTCTAGTACCTGAGTTCAAATAGCTTAGGTTGGTCAGTATTAAATTCCAAATCCATTCCAAATCCTGTGGTAGCTGAGTTCAGATCTTCAGATAGATGAGGTGGGTGATGAGTATTAAATTGACAATTCCCTGGTAGTTGTGCGTTTGCAATAAATCTGGTAGTTGAGAGCCAGTATATAAGAGAGAGCAATTTTGATTTGAAGCTCAATTCTGATTTAAGCTCCAGGTTATGTTCAATCTTTGATGTTTGCTCTTTGGCATTATTTTAGTTATGACAACTTTTTTATTTGCTTCCCATTTGTACAATATTCCTTCGCATGAGTATGATTTAATGTTACCCTTTGCACTTTTGTTCAATCTTTGATTTCTGATTCAATGCTACCTGTTGCACTTTTGTCTTTGCATGTTTCTGAAATACTTCGCAATATATGATATTTCTTCAGGTATTCTTGTCTTTCTTGCTGATAAAAGAATATGCTAAAAATCGCTACTCTGCATGAGTCAGAAGTAACACCTAATCCTTGAACAATTATCTGGTACTTGAGTAAATTTGGAATACTTTTCATTCACAGATAAAAATCTAATATTACTATCTTGGAACGGAATGAACACTATGTTGTCTCTCTTAACAGTCATTGTTAAGTCATATGCAAGCTAGAGAAATATCAACATAGTATCATAGTATGGGACATTGATTCAATCAAAATATAACAGATGAACTAATATTAATAACCATAGTTATTGTTAATCACTCATGTAATAATTCACTTTTTATTTTGTTTGAAAGAAAACATTTAACTATTATCAATCATATGAATGTTAATATACTTTTTTTAGTTTCCAGTTCTGACCATATGACACACACACTCTCACTGCCTCTAAAATGTAAGTTTTTGTTTCAGTAGCTAAGCAGGGCATTTTCTCTTTAAATTTACTTGTTGCTGACTTGATGGCTTGATAGTAGATGTTAAAAATTTGTAACAGCACAACACCAATTTTTCAGAAGTTAGGTAGGGGGAGGTTGTACTCTCTTTGACTCACCAGGATTCTAATGGAGCTGCTAATATTCTGTCAATGTAGGGACTGAATGCACCTCATGGTTTTCATTCTCTGGAGAAACCATCTCACGAGTTGGAGGTGATGATTTTACAAGATTAATAGTATTTGTCCTGATTAAACATATGACTTTGATGCTTCTTGACTTGTCATCAGCTAGCTGATTAAACATCTTGCTGATATAATATTTGTACTGATTAAACATGTGACTTTAATGCTTCTTGACTTGCTGATATAATACCTAGCTGTGAATGTTTTATCTTGCTGAAATTTTTGCTGATTAAACATTCTATCCTTGCCCTCATCCCCCTGCATTTATGGCCCTCACTTCTTCCTTCAAGAAGTCTTACTTTTACTTTGGTGTGTTCTGCTGAATGTTTCCTTCTTGGCTTTGATGCTGAATGTTTCATTTATTTGTTAATGTCAAAGACCCATTTTATTATGGTGTGTTCTGCGTACTTAAGAATTGAGGTTTTGAGCATCTTTAATCATTCAAGCTGCTTTGTAACATTTACTTTTACTTCATCTATTTGTGCACCAAGTGTTATATTTTATTTTGCTCACATTTAAGCTGCTTTAAAACTTTTCTTTGAAACATTTCTTTGACATTGCAGTATTGTAACATTTATTTGAAACTTGGATAACTTGGATTTTATTTGTCATTGGAGTATTGTAACATTTATTTGAACTTATTGTTAGGTCAAGATAGAGGCTGCTTTGACATTGTGTACATTGGCTGGAGTTAGACAATTTAAAGGCTTAAGTTAGGTTAGGGTAGAGGCTGCCAGGTAACATGTCCTACTCTCATGTACTTCCACAGTGTTTTATTGTTGGAAGGACACTATGGTATCTCAACTAAGGCTGAATTAATTTAGGAACATATTGCGGATATAATATTGTCACATGAAAAATTCAATGTTAAAGCACACAAAATAAACAATAATGTTCATCCATACCTGATTGTAAAGCTCTTCAACTCTTGTTGACATGTGTAGTTTGCAATGGATTTTCCATATGAAAAATGTGCACCCAATAAGCTGTTTGATTCCAATACAGTTCATAAGTATAAACATATTAACAGCATAACATACAAATTAGAGGATGTCTTTAACATTTGAATTATCATGCCACAAATTGGTAAAAAGATTAGAATGTTCTGTGACACCCATTGATGAATGCGACAAGCATAGGGCTTGTGATGCTCCACTGATATGTCTGGACATTTAAAATTCCTTCATCCTATGAGATAGAATGATATCAAAAACTTTGTCTAACTTTGTCTCATACCAAGAAACATAGATGTGTTTGCTTTGTAATAGATTAATAAACAACTTGATTGTGATATGTTGTATAGTGTAACATTCTGTTACTAATTACTTAATTAACCAATAATATCCATTTTAGATCTAATCACCTCTTTACTAACTATGATAGAGAAAGGATTTCCATAATATCAATGTACTATCATAATTAGAAAAAGAATTTCCTAATGATTAAATACTATCCATGATAGAATAGAATTTCCTGATACAACCTGAACACTATCATGGATAATTAATAACTAACCATGTTAGAAAAGATTTGCCTAGCATGGTTATTAAACAAAACTAATTGATATTAAACAATAAATAAATATATATACATGCGGAAGCAGATGCAGGCCTATACAAATTGGCAATATACAATTCCAAATAAACTATATGATTTCTACTACCTAATTCTCTTTCTTGATACTCACGCCTGTGCATGAATACCTGCAAAAATGTCAGTAATCGTGGGATGAGACAATTTGTCTCAGTAATCACCGCTTAACTCACTATAACAGTGAGATGTGCGGTAGCAAGGGCGTCTAAAGGGTACCTCATTTTAAAACCAGTAATATATATATATCCATGTCAAATCTTCTTCCATTCATCACTCAAATCCCTCCATCGATTCCACATTAACTAAATATCATCTCTCAGTCTCCAATCTAATGATGCTACCATAACTCTCACACTCACCTATAGATGCATTGTGCCATCCCGGGGCATTCAAGCATCTAATCTTCTCTATATGATTTGACACTGTGCCCTTCTCTATGATGAGGGGCAAATTTCCCTCTCTGGCAATCTCCAGAGAGAGAACCCCAATTCTGTTTTCCATTGCAGAATGGGAACGGTTGGGCTCTCAAATGCCTTAACAACCGTAGGGGCGGTTGGGCTCTAAAATGCCTTAACAACCGTAGGTCACTTCTCTCAATAAGTTGACCTATGATCCCCGATCCAATCAATCCGAAAAGGATCCGTACAAATAACTGTCGATCGGCCAATCGACAGTTATCATCGCGCGATGGGACATATAAAAATCAGTGTCATGCAATGCTCACAATCCCTATTCTATATTCCATCAACATAACTCCCTAATTTTCTCTACACAACCTACGATACATCCAATCCACTGTTCCTCTCAATATCCTTGTCAAAATACCAAGATCCCAATATCTTTACACTCACATACACAGTCCAACAATATCACCAGCCAGGATACTACATATATAATGTGTCGAAATCTTTTATATGAAAATAATCATGTTTGAAAGGCACCCAATAGCCTGTTTTGTATAAAAATACTTTTTCAAATATAATATATACATATAGAGGGTGAGAAAGGATTTTACAAATCCCTAACTAACATCACCCTCAATGTTATAGTAAGGTAAATGTGATTACCTGTCGCCCAGCAATTTACGCAATTTCTCATCCTTTCTTTCTTGATGCCAAACAAGCCATATCACAGCCGACCCTATAATGATATAGTATAGGATGATAAATTAGTATCATTTCTACTTCGTAATGTTTAACGTCTCTCTCGGTCCTGTGAATTTACTACCCAACCCTTTCTTCTTTATACTATCTGATAAAACCATTTAGATTCTCTGGGTTTATTTAACATACACACTTAAACTTAACATAACAAAAATCAGCAACTGATGAGACCCGAGATCCTTTTGGGCTGCACCTATCCAAAAACGGCCCACAACACATAACCTAGGATGAGCCCAGTATCCAATCAGCAAGGCAGAAGTGGGCCCACTATTGGCTAGGAGGTTATTTAGGGTTGTGTGTCTTAGAGAGAGGGTAGACTGGAATTTGGCTTGGCTTTGGGAGAGTGTCCTAACCTCTCGAATGTTAGGAGTGGCTGTAGGAATCATTTTTCTGCAGATTTCCATTTTATGAGTGATTTAGTTCATCTTTTCTTTATCTTTCCCACTTATGTTTTCTTTATATCATTGAAGTAGAGTGTATTTTGCTGATTCAGTGATTATATATATATTTTTAGAGTGTTGTTTCCTTCCATTTGAGTTGGTTCCCATCAATTTGGTATCAGAGCAGTGAGATCCTAAGGAATTACACTAAAATGGAGAAACAAGAACAGAATGGAGATGCTTCAGAGGGTTTCAGAGGAGTAGTGAAGGATGAACAGTGGTATGCAACACTTCCCAGGTTTTATGGAGATGACCCCTTTGGATGGCTCTTTCTCGTGGAGAAATATTTCCTAGAGAACTCCATTGAAGAAGATGATGATAAGTTGGAAGTTGCTGTAGCTTGTCTTTTGGGAGAAGCTATGGAATGGTGTATTTGGTTTGAGTCCAGAATAACCATACAAAGTTGGGATCATTTCAAAAGAGAGGTAATAAAGCACTTTCATGACTTGTTGCTCTCTTCCAATCTAGAGATAAAAAAAATAGATGAAGGGAAGAAAGTAGAGGCAAAATTATCTAGAGGAGATGACGAACCAGAAAAGCAAGAGGAAGAAGATGTAACTGAAAAGAGTGTGAATGGAGATATTGTAATCGAATTTGAAGTTGATGCTCACGCCGCTTGTGTTGAAGCTAGAATCAAGGGAGGACAGAAATTTCACGCGAACACAATCAAATCAGAAACATGGATGAATCGGTCCATGTATTTCAGGCTTCCAAAGACAAAAGATGTTGCAGAAACTTCTCAAGGCAACTGGATATTGGATCGGGTCAGCAAGGCCCATTGGGGACGAAACCCTAAATTTATTTGGGCATACAACTCATGTGGGCCTGGGTGTTTTAGTGAGCCCAAGTCCCATTTAATAGCCAACACTCCTATTTACTTCACCCAGCGAACAGAGAGGTGTGATGAGGGAAAGAAGACGTTGACCTTGGACCCATGGTTTGCAGCAACAGTGTTTACCTTAAACCCACCGTTTGCGACGTCGGCAACAAGGGTTGGACAGGTGGAAGATGCCGGAGAAATGGCCAACTGTCGCTCTGTAAATGTAAATGAGGCTTATGGAGTTCTCTGTTTGGTGCTTGGTGCTACTGGGTTCAAATTTTCTGATATGGAGGAGTTCACCCACTTGGATAGGCGAGAGGATATGGAGTCCACTGGGCATTCTAATCTCCAGGGAACAGAAGAAGTTAAGATAAAAAAGGGCTTGAGAGTTTCTGTATTTACCAGAATTTTTGGGCCTAACATATTTTTGGCCCAATCTCATTTCTCACAAGTGATGCTCATAGCTGAGAGCAACAGGGGCTATTTTTCTGCGATCACAGCTTTGTACAATACAGAAACATGGCGTTTGAACCCACTGCTTGCGACAACAATGTTTTCCCTCAGTTCATACTTTGCGGAGTCGGCGGCCAGGTTGTGGCAACTCACACGGCTTGAAGCCACAGCAGAGACAGCCAATTATTTCTTGGTTAATGAACCCTTTGAGGCACTACATATGTTTCTCAGTGCTCAGGGGTTTGAGTTACCTACCCAGATTCAAATCTATTCCATAAATGCACGTGATGATTTCCTCTATTTGCCACTTGACAATTACATGCCTAAATCTTGTGCAGTGAAGAGGTTTCAGGCTTTTCATATTCTTCTTGGCCGAGAAGATCACAAAGAAGAAATAGTTATGCCCTTGGTAAGTGCTCCTACTGTTTTTAAACAATTAACTTGGAGGACTTTTCTTGACGCTTGTGATATAAGGTATGCTCCAACAAAAACCAGGAGCTGGGGGTTTGTTACTCCAGGAAGTTTTGCGATGGAGTGGGATCAAACTGACCTTATCCATAATGGATTGATGGTCTCATATTATGAATTAATTAGGGATATATCAAAATTTATTGAAGAGGGTCAGAGGCTAATTGGGCATTCAAATCCCACTGGAGCTCCTGATTTTGGTCAACTCCGGTCTCTTGTTCGAGTTCTCAAACTGCTACACTTGTTGAGGTATATTTATGAGACAATATATACCTTAAGGATTAAAGATGAAAAAGGGCGATGCTCTAGTAAAAAGGAAGTAGGTGGCATTAGTTGTCATATTATTTGTATGCTCCAATGCAATAAATTTAATGAGGGATCAGTTTTGCTTTTTCTGGTGCCAATGGGCAAGTCAAGTGAATTATTTGGATGGAATTGTCATGGTGTTCAGGATTTGGTCCCAGCCACCAATTCAACCAAGCAAAAGGGTTTTATGACCAACAGAAATTTTTATGTTGATTGGGTTCAAATTGGATTCATTTGCTTTGGCTGGAAAATATGTTATTGTTTTGTTAGTGATCCATCAAGACAATTGGTTGATAGACTCCTCATGCTGTCATACTCATTGCCTCAGCCTAGACTTGTATTTGCAGAGACGCCACTTATTACAGCATGTAGCTTTAATTTTTGGCTGGGAATGTGCCAATTCTTGGTGACAATAATTGAAGAGATAATAACAATTGTCAAGTTAGCCAAGGTTGTGATCACTGCCATTATAGAATTGGTGGGGACTTGGATCAAAACCTTGGATACTGAGGTGGCAAGAAGCAGAGAATTCAGAGTTACTCTTTGTAATGTTTGGGTGCTAGGGTCACGAAATTATGCTCATGTCTGTTCCCCTTCCAAATGTCATGGTTTAAATGGAAAAGTGCTAGAGTTTGCCAGTTATAATTGGAAGGTTGAAGCAAATTATGGGGCTTTCCCAGTTGGAGCGATATCCTGGTTTTGCAAGTCAAAAGGACATGAAGAGGAAAGTCAACTTCATTTTTCTCAAAAGCAACAGAGAAACCTTGGAGGAATTAGACATGCATTCTTAAACATAGAAGCCAAAGATGTTGTTAAGGGAGTGATGAAGAATGACAGGGTTAATCAAGCCTTGGACTTGCTGGGAATGTATGAGTTAGAAGATAACTTTTTTATGGACATAAATATGACGTCCTACCTGCAAAAGCTTGAAGATTTCTGGTCAAGCTCTATACGCATATTAATGTCAACTTCTACGCATGCCTTCCACCTTGAGGACAAGGTGAGACTTTTAGGGGGGGGTAATGATGAGACCCGAGATCCTTTTGGGCTGCACCTATCCAAAAACGGCCCACAACACATAACCTAGGATGAGCCCAGTATCCAATCAGCAAGGCAGAAGTGGGCCCACTATTGGCTAGGAGGTTATTTAGGGTTGTGTGTCTTAGAGAGAGGGTAGACTGGAATTTGGCTTGACTTTGGGAGAGTGTCCTAACCTCTCGAATGTTAGGAGTGGCTGTAGGAATCATTTTTCTGCAGATTTCCATTTTATGAGTGATTTAGTTCATCTTTTCTTTATCTTTCCCACTTATGTTTTCTTTATATCATTGAAGTAGAGTGTATTTTGCTGATTCAGTGATTATATATATATTTTTAGAGTGTTGTTTCCTTCCATTTGAGTTGGTTCCCATCAGCAACCTAATAATAATAAGTAAACTCACATGGTTCAAACCACTATCATTTCCAGTAATCAAATATACCACATTCCGAATCAACAATGACTAAGTCAAACTACCACTTCAGTCATTTTGTCCCCTTTATAGTACTAAAATCTATAGCATTGTCAAAACTGAATTAAAGCATATTTCCAAAAGCCAAAACATGATTGGTATCCTTGCACATATCCTTATAATGCACCTTTATCACAATTTGTTCATCTCTATTTCAATCGCCATTCATTAAATTAGATCAAATCACATTCAAGTAAGACAAGCACCTTCATTTCAAACAATAAGTTACAACAATTATAATATAAAACTCTTTAAAACAGTCAACTTTTAATTTCTTTTGTTTAAAATCCATTTTGCAAAAGTGATGACATGGTTTAATAACTACTTCAAAAACATTAACTTTATCACTAATCATAAACCACGAAAATCCCAGCTTTTCAACTCCTAATGCCAAACTCATCATATTATCACTCAAAACAAGCAATCTTATTTAATCATAACCAGCCTACATGCAACAAAAGTATCCATTTATTATCCTGCACATCCTCGAAAAATCATGTCAACAAAGTAACCAATGACAACTAGAATTCAAAACTTTCATTTGTTTAAGTTAAATCACCATCGAAACATTCCAATTTCTATTGCAAAGCCTAATGTGATTCTTACTGAAAACTACAAACTTTACATGTATATTCACAATACCATAAGCACAAAGTTTCAGCCGAAATCAAACAAAATTCCAAAACCGAACATAACTCAATTTTATACCAAACATAACTCAATTTTATTTGATTATAACAGTAAAATAGCACAGAATACTGGTGAACACACCTACACATCCAAAACAGCACCCCAACTAGCCCAATAAGCCAGTTAAATTTCAATTCTTATTGATTCAACCCATTATAATTTCAACCAGCAGCAACTATGTTTATATACTTCATCCCTATGAGATTCACATACGCACAACAATTTCAAAATCAAACATCTAAGCAAGGAAAACACATCTTAAACTTCAAGGATCACAATACTTAACAAAATTCAACCAACAAACATAGGCACCTCATTAATATTTTGTTTATCAAGCCACTCACCAATTGCATACAAGCACAAAACATGCATTTCACACCATTCTTTATGCCCACAATCGACTATGACGGAAAAGGGACCTAGGAAAACTTGAATCCACACACACAAATCAAGCATACATAGTCATTTTCCATCTCTAATGCACAAACCTTAGACTAACCCAAAAATTTCATCACACACTTTCCACTTCTTAAACATTTGGCCTACAAGCTTGTTTATATAATCACCCTTTCCTTTAAATGTCCTTAATTACCAAAATAAACCTCAAAATCAAAATTCCCAGCCAACCAGGAAAGAAAAACAAGAACTTATTTCCATTTTTTTGTCCAAGTATGCAAAGGCACCTTATCTTATGAAAATGATTAACCACCTAACACTGAGACTTCCAACATGATCTAAAAACCAAATTCACCAAAACATTAAGGAATCTTCCAGCCAATCCAAAAGAAAGTACATGAAAATCCTTAACCAATTTCTCATCCACAACAATTTCTTGTGCTCCATAAAATCCTTTAATATAAAGTTCCCTTTTTACTTAAATCCTTAACAAAACAGTACAATCAAACTTTAAAGAAATCAAGCAACAAATCCAGAATTTCCAAATACGCAACAATATGTACAAATTCTTATCTACTCTCAGTAGCTTCCACTCATTTCATTAAACCTCAATCAAAGCTCAATTTCACATCTAAAACAATGAAAAGAAAAGCTTAAGTTTGAACTTCCAAATTTTTAGACAAAGCAAACCCCATGAATCAATTCAACTCTTTTTGCCATTTGATTAAGAAATAAGAAACACTAATTTTAACCACACATGCAAACACATTTATATCTTTGAACCCTTTTCATAACCAAACTCACCTAATTAAAATTTCAGATTCATTTAAATGTCTTCATTTCTCTTATTTCATTCTTGAACCCAGCAGCCACTTAGGCAGAATTATTATTAAATTAACTATATATATGCAAAGTCCTAATTTCATCATTAAACAAAACAACATTATAATAATATTAAATACAGTCATCACAAAACTTCCTGGTTTAAGGGCATAGAAACTTAATTCTCAAAAACCCACATGCAACCATATAAATTTTCTCCATTGTACTCATGACCAATCTAAACATAAAATCAATTACATATGCCCTTAAGACAAATCTACACAAACACCAAAATAGTGGTGAGATCTATCAGTCAGCCCAAACAATACCCATAAAGAATAAGATAAGCATATAGTTCACAATACAATGTCATTTCACTACAAGGTATAGTAAAATAGTAATTATACACCTAAACTCTAGATACATTCTTAATTCAATCTCATATGCAAGCATTAAAGCACTTGACTTCTCTTCACAAATCATTATCAAGTTTAGCATCACACACACACCATATAATAAAAGTCAAATATTTGTAGTGAACAAAGCAAGTAATTCAATCCCAAAAATTGCAACACCATACTTACAAGATCAAGAACAAAAGAAATAAAATACAACAACTATAAAAATCAAAGTTAAACAACATAATCTCACCAACAAACAAGGGTGCCAAAGGAAGAAAATCAATAACATATAAATGGCCTAAAAGTATACCATATATACCCAGAACTTAAGTAATCTATCACTCATCAACTTTATATCACAATTTGAGCCTCCCTTACCAACTATGCAAATCGGCCCATTTAATGTATATGGTACCAACTTCACCAAATTAGACATGCAAAGTAATTTGGTAGCTTCAATAGCTTATAGACTAGTTAAGTTTAAGATATAAACACTTAGAATCCCACAACCCCATTGGACCCAAAGTTAGGGTTTTGCACAAATTCAACCAAAATCTTAATCAACATTCAAATAATTATCAAATCACTTCTCAAACACTACAAATAGAATCTTAATTTCAGTTTGATGTGTAATCAAGTCAAAAGCACAAACCCAAACTCATATTCGAAATCCCTCCTCTCAAATTCGTTCAAACCAGAAGGAAATAGCAGGAATGAGAAAAATGAAGTTACCTAAGCTCATTTCTGACCTCCCCACGACTAGCCGGAGCTCCGCCGTCCAGAATCTCGCCGGAAAATGCTAAGGCCGACGCAAATGTAAGGAAAGAGAAAGGAAAGTGAGAAAAATGAAGTTGGAACAAGAAGGAAATTCATGAAAATGAAAGAACCAAGACCCCTCACCACTCGCCGCCGTTGACTGCCGGAGAATGAAGCCGCCGACGCCGGAAAACTCGCCGGATTCGCAAAGAAACAAAGGGTTTGTTGGGTCTTGTGAAGAGAGAGCAACACGAATACAAAATAAAGAGGAGCACCGTGGAGGGGAGGTCGCGCCGGTGCTGGTGTTGACGGCGACGGCCGCCATCGATCCTCTCGTAGAGAGGAGAGAGCACGGGAAGAAAGAGAGATGAAGGGGAAGGAAGGAAATGAAGATGTGTTTGAGGAGGAGGGGGCTGCAGCTGCATCATGAAGAAGGAAGGGAAAATGTAGTATATGTTTAGGGTTTTCAGTCAAATTACAAAACTGCCCTTCCATCTTTACTTATTTACTTTTCCACTTAAATCCCTACTTTAAAGTTAAATTATGAAACAGATTGTTACATTGTTACATAAACTTGCATATTTTCTCTCAACATATTATTATCTATGTCCTAAAGTATTTCTCATTAAAGTTTTAATTTGAACTCAACCTACAACTATTTATCTTTAATTCCCAAAGAAAATAGGCATACTAATGTCTTAAAAATATATTTTTCCCCTTTTACTTATTCACAATGTTTTTTTTTTAATTTACTAATGATACCCTAATATCTTAATTAATTTCCTATTACCTCTAACTGAAATTTTGGGATGTTACATATAGCATGACAAAAGCTTCTTAGGATGTGAACTGCACAAAGTGTTTCATTGACTTGTGTCTGGAACAAGTTAAGAAAACAAGAAAAGGTACAAGCTTTAGAAAGGAGGGATGGGAAGAAATGCGGACAAGGTTTAAAGAACTGACTGGGAGAAAATATGAAAAGTCCCAGTTTAAGAACAAATATGACTCCATGAGAAAGGACTGGACAACATGGCATAAGCTGCTTCATGAGACAGGTGTTGGATAGGATAGTGAAAAACACACTGTAGCTGCCACTAATGATTGGTGGGAAAAGAAGATGGCGGTAAAGAATTAACCTTCGTAGGCTCTTCATATATCTATCATTCCGTATTCATGCTCTTTTATGTTGATAATTGTTATGTGTACTGAATGTACAGGAAAATCCAAGTTATGAAAAGTTCAAGACCAGAGGACTTCAATATGTGGTTGAGTTAGCGGAATTGTTTGGAGATGTGGCAGCATTAGGACAATCTGAATGGGCACCATCCAGCAACATGCCTTTGGGTGGCAATGAGCAAAGTCGTGCCAATGAATCTGAAGAAGGCTCAGGAGATAGTGATGAAGGGATTAGGGGCAGAACTGGATTGAGTGGAGAGTTTTGTTCAGTCACAGTTGGTGGTAGTAGTGGAGGCAACAAACATAATGTGCAAGGAACAAGTGCTACGGACAAAAGCAAAGGGAGTGGAAACATGACAACTAGCTCTTTAGGGGTGAAAAAGAGAGGTGCTGCTAAGAAGAAAAAAGGGTTTGCCGCGACGAAAATAGCGGAGGCATTAAATATGATGGCCCAGGAAGCATGTGTTGAAAGGGAAAAAGATGATGCACGTAGAGCGGCAGCAGAAGCTCGTGCTTATGAGACATCAGTTCTGGGTGTCATGGATCACCTAAAACAAGTTTTTGAAGTTACTTGTTTTGGTGAATTTTATAAGCGGTGCAGACACCTTCTTATGAGGGACCCAATTGCAAGGGAAGTGTATGCAGCTTTGAAGGAGACGAAGGACCAATTATTGGAGTTCTTGAAGACTGAATGTTATGGAGATGACTAAGTTTGCTTTTGCTTTTGAATTTGGAATGATGTTGTTGAAATGACTAAGTTTTCTTTTGCTTTTGAATTTGGACCAACTAATTTGCTTTGCATTTGGAATGATATTATGTTTGTCACATAACTTTGAGAGTTGTATATTTATTTTTGGTTGTGATTATATACTCATGCATATCTCTGATATATGAACTTACCAGCTCTAAATTTATTGTACATGGCCACAGGATAAAACAGGTATGGACAATGAAAATAAAATTTTAGAAGAGCGATCTAAGACGTGGTTAAAGAGGGCTCGTCAAGTTGCTACATTAGTTGGTACATATGCTGCTTTATATCTTTGTAAAGAACCACGACACACTAGTGATTATACCGGTTTTGCATGGGTTGATGAAATATTACGAGGTAATCCCAATTAGGGATAGGAATAGACCAGGCCGGCCTGTTAAGGCCTGCAGGCTGGCCTGTTAAGGCCTGGTCTGGCCTGGTTAAAATTAGGCCAGGCTCAGGCTCAGGCCTTTTTTATAAGCCTGTTTTAATTAACAGGCCAGACTCAGGCTACAAAAAAAAGCCTGTTAATTTAACAGGCCGGCCTGTTAAGAGCAGCCCAAGATAAAGCCGAACAGTACACAAGTGTTTTCTCACTGTCACTCTCATTTCGCGTGCGTGTTGTTTTGATTCTTGACTCTCTCACCTACCTCACCTACCAGTCAAACTAAACCAACCATTCAACCATGAAATAAAAAAATGTCTCTCATTTTATGTGTGCCCGAGTCTCTCACCTCCCATTGATAGAAAAAGTCTCTCACCTCACCAATCATGTTTCAATTCACGACCAACCTCCATCTTTCTTCTTCTCCATCTTTCTTCTTCGTTAGTCCCTCACGAGTTCGTCCTTATTAGTCCCTCACGAGTTCGTCAGTCCGACAAGATGAAGAGTTTTGAGCTGAAGATTTTAGAAGGAGAAGAAGACAAAGTTTTGCAAAGATGAAGAAGACGAAGTCGAAGATCTTTTCGAAAATTTTATTTTAAGCTGAAGCAAGTCCCATTCCTATATCCTTTTCTAGATTTTTTTTATTTCTTCCCATTCCTCTTTTTTCTTGGGATGCTGAGATAAAATGTAATGAAATTAAGTAGTAATATGGAAATGAATGGATTTTTTTAAAGGAGATTGATTTGTTTGAATTACTGATCCGAGGTTTGTTGATGTCTTGGTATATGTTAATGGTTTTAGAATGTTTACATGTATGTTCCTATCTATTTCTGGCGTTTTTTTTTCTGTCTTGGTTTCGGCCTGTTAGGCCTGTTTAATTTCCAGGCTTGGCCTTAACAGGCCCAGGCCAGGCCACAGGCCTGAAAAAATTATTATAAAAGGCCACAGGCCAAGCCTAAACATCATCTTGACAACTCAGGCCAGGCCTATTATGGGTGTAGCCTGGCCTGGCCTGACCTATTCCCATCCCTAATCCCAATCGTTGTTATGACATGTTTAGAATGGAGAAACATGTTTTCTTACAACTTTCCACTGAATTGCAAAGTCATGGTTTATGTGAAACTAGAAGAGCGGGGGTGCACGAACAAGTTGTAATTTTCTTAAATACCGTTGGGCATGAATTGGGAAGTAGGATGCAAGAAGAAAGATTTCAACACTCAGGAGAGACTCTTCATAGGCATTTTCATAGTGTCTTGGAGGCTTGTTGTAGGCTTTCAATGTCTAACATAAAACCACTTGATCCAGTATTTAAGAATGTTCATACAAAGATCACAAGTAGCAAGTATTGGCCTTTTTTTAAAAAATGCTATTGGAGCAATCGATGGCACACATATTCCATGTATTGTGAAAGAAAAAGAGAAAATAAAATATATTGGAAGGAAAGAAGTAGCAACACAAAATGTAATGCAGTTTGTGATTGAGACATGTGCTTTACATTTGTATTGGCTGGATGGGAAGGTACTGCACATGATGCTCGCATATTTGATATTGCTCGCAAAACTCCTTACATGAATTTTCCCCATCCACCTCCAGGTTTGTTTTTTGTTGTTTCCCTTTATTATTTATAACCAAAAGAACTTATATATTGACATCAATTTATTTCATGCAGAAAAATATTACTTGGTGGATGCTGGTTATCCAACTCCTACTGGTTACCTTGGTCCATAGCGATGTGAGCGTTATCATCTCCCTGATTTTCATGCATCATCAACGCTTGAAAATGTTAATGAGGCTTTCAATTACTTGCATTCCAGTCTGAGGTCCACAATAAAAAGAGCTTTTGGAATTTGGAAAAATAAGTTTCAAATTTTACTCAAAATGTGAAGCTATGATTATCCAACACAAGTTAAAATTGTCTACGCAACGATGGTCATACATAACTTCATTAGAAGAGCATCAATTTCTGATTGTGACTTTTTAGCTGATAGTGATGCTAATGATGATGGCAACGATGATGGTGATGAAGAATTCTCAGCTCCACCTTTAACAACTTCATCTGATATGGCAAGTATTCGTGATTTTATAAGGGATCAAATTGTTTATTATTCATGAGATCATTAGTCATACATTGTATAAGTATTTTGGTGGAGAAAGTCATTTCTGAACAATGAAATGTAATGATTATTATCCCATGAAAAAATATATTTTGGTAATTTATAGCGTCTTCTCTTAAATAGTACTACAATTTATTTAACCTCCTCCAATTTATTCTACCAATTAAAAATTTATTTATTGTGCTTATTGTATTTTTTATGTTTTTATTGTAATTTTTGTAGAATTTTTTTAATATTTTTACTAATAATGATAAATTTAATCATTTAAATATTTAGAATAAATTTCTGGGCAAAATTGTCTTTTTTGGTAATTTGACATTCAAAAAGCTATTCTACTAACACTTTATCCAAATACTCTCATTTTATCAAAATCTATTTTCCAGAAAAGCTATTCTTTTTTTATTACATCAGAAAAACTATTCTACTCAAAAGCTATTTTCAGAAAGCTATTTTCACAAAAGCTATTCTCCAGATGCTAATCCAAACAGGCCCTGAACTTTGTAATATATGTTTTTCCCGGATTAGAATTATAAACATGCATTTCATTCATTCAAGCATGCAATACAAAACAAACAAAGTATTCATATAATCTAATTATTTGTCTTAACAAAATCCATAAAACATATATTGATTGTCTCATCCTTTTTTGTACATTTTTTAATGCCTTTAAGTAAACATGTTAGAATCAAGGATGATAATCTTAAAACCATCTACAAATTTAAGTAAACATATAGTTGCCCAAGTGAAAAAATAGGGTTTGACAAATATAAACTAACATTTGTAATTGATTTTTACTGACCCTTGTTTATTGCATTGCAAAGGAAATGATAACCAAAAATTGTCTTCTACTCATTTTGAAATGAAGTTTTGAATAAGAAGTGTTCATATTTATCCGGTGAATTAGTACCTCTTGTCTAATGCTTGTGTGTGTCATTCAGAGCAACAACCTTGATAAAGTGTTTCCACAAAAATGTTGTGTAAATTCTTTTGTCATTACACAAAGTTTGGCAAGATGGCATAATGCAATCATTTTAAAAGGGAAAGGAAATAAATGTTAATGAAAATAAGAAAGAGATTTTTATTATGCTTAAAAAAGGAATTAAATTTTAAGGGAAATTAGAAATGAATTTTATAATGCTTAAAAGTATTGTTCCTAAATCCCCATTCTTAATGTAGTATTTATGATGTGTTAGTAAACAAATTTGAGTATATTACATGTAATACCTTATTTACAATGGAAATAAGTCCCCCACATTTCCAAAATATATCTTGTTAGAAAATCCCCTGCCCCTAAATATATCTACCTATAATGCTTAAAAATATATATTGTCCTCTGAATCCCCATTCATTATGTAGAATTTGGAACATTGCTAATAAGAAATTATAAAAAATAAATTATATTAGAATTAATGATGAATAGTTTTGAGAAAACAAACTATGATGTAGTATAAAATAATTTGTTTTCTCAAATTTTCTAATAAAATAATTAATATTCTAATATCCTAAAAAACATTGTTAATGTAGTATTTATGATGTGTTAGTAAAAATATTTGAGAAAACAAATTATTTATACTACATGTAATACTTCAAAACTATGAAAATATGCCTCCACTCTTTCAAAATATATCTTCTCATGAACCCCACCCCTAAAATATATACACTCATAACCCATAAAAATATTCTCCCTAGAATTCATGATGCAGTATTTACAATTCCTTAATAAAAAATTTTAGTAAAAAAATTAATTTATATTACATGTGATACCTTATTTACAATGGAAATAAGTCCCTCACATTTCCAAAATATATCTTGTTAGAAGACAAGATATATTTGTAAATACTTCAAAACCATACCTAAGATATATTTGCTTATAATCCTCAAAAATATTCTTCCATGATTCATGGAGCATTTATGATTCGTTAATGAAAAACTTTTACTCAACAAATTCACTTATATTACATGTAATACTTCAACTACAATAAAAATAAATCTCTCACCCTTCCAAAATATATCGTATTAGAAATATGTCACCCATAAAATATCTATGTATAACGCTTAACAATATTGTCCCCTAAATACTCATTCATTATGCGTGGATCTTAGCCTATTGCTTCAAAACATATCTTAACCTATAAATAGGGATCTTAGCCTACTATATTTAATGAGCTCACTTGTTAAGAAATTTCGGGAAAAAAATATAATAAAGCATTAGTAATGAATGAATAAAATTTTGTGTCTATTTTGCGAGGAATTCAAATTTAAATATAGGCGTAATGAATGATCAATTTCATGTATGATCATCATTAATTTTCTGCATCATCATGTAAGGCAGTCGCACAACAAACAAAATTTAAAAAGCACAAACGTAAATCAAATTAATGATGATTTGCATGATATTGCATCATGATTAATTTCAATGCTTTGATTTTTGAGTGCAGAGTAATTAGCAGAATATAGTCTAGATGGTTTAGTCATTTATGAATTAATGAACATTCAAAGTGTAGAGTAATTAGCAGAATCAATTCTGGATGGTTTAGGCGAACTAAAAACAACAGCATAAACTTATCATGATCATTAAAAACATAAACATTATTTAAGTCTGGCAAAGGCGCAATGCTATCATTATAAAAGGTAAATCACACACGTTAACAAAGTTTGGTAACATATCAAATATAAAAACATGAAATATCAATAACAAAATAAATTACGCAATGATTTAAAGTCACATTGGTCAACAAAATAGAAACATTAAAGGAGTAAAGCAAATGAATACAAAATATCAAAGAAAATTAATAATGACTAATATGTGTGTTAAATGGTCATAATACCCATTAAGCATTCATGGGATGGAAAAAACCTATTGACAAACATAATTAATAAGCGAATACAAGTTTGTATTTAAATTGGGAAGAATTCACATTTAATTGTAGGCAAATTGAATGGTCAATTTTCTGCGTGATCATGTAATGCAATGACAGCTAACAACTAAAAAAGCACAGACGTAAAGGAAATTAATGATAATTTTCATGATAAATATATAATTTTACGCATTTAATGGATATTCAATTAATATGGAATAAAACGAATTTAATTCCTGAATCGTATAGATTTACAATAATTTTTTTATAATTGATGACTTCTTTTGACCATATTATAGTTGATGACTGAAAAATTTGATTTAGGGAAATGCAGACCAACCATAATCATAATCACAATTAATGTCCAATTCCTTTTTAAATTTAATGCCATGATTTTAGGGATTTTATTTGAGTATGAAGATATAAATGGTGAAACTTCAGTACAACAAATTAAACAAAATAAAATATGATTTTTCACATTTAATGGATATATTCAAGTAATATGGGATTGATTTAACCGGTTCCTAATCGCCTTGGGGGTTAAAATCACAATTTTAATCCAAGGATTGCAAATAGGGTGCAATCCCGGGTCGTCTCACTTTGTGGAGTCCTTTAACTACCCTAACTTAGCTAAATGCAAACAAGGATTGACATAAAAGGGGTGTGATTTTTGGTGTTTTGGAAATCATTGAAAGAAATTAATTAAAAGATAGATAACACTTGTTTTTGTGATTTTTGATTAAGCAAAAGGAAAAAGTTGGTTGGTTTTAAATCAAGGTAACGAAAAGGGCTTTTGGTGGTGATTCAATAGTTCAATTATTTCTTTAAATAAAAATATTGGGAGTTAAAACTTTCATCAAGTCTATTAGAAAAAATCCCAAAGCAACCACTAAGGGTCCTCTAGCCCTAATTGATGTCAAATCAAACAATTATGTTGAAACTAGTCATCTCTTAGGGTTAAAGTTAAGCACCACTTGATGTGTATTGAATATAAGTTTGAAAACCACTTTCCTCTTGTGAATGTGCAAACACAACACCTCAATTGAAACATTAACTACACAAACCAAGTAACCACTGAAGCAAGCATAGTCTCATGTATCAACATAGGAAATAAAACATACATAACATTCATAATCAAACTTAATGTTCAACACAAGAATATCAATCCAGCATAATTAGAAAGATACAACCATATGTCTCTAACACAAATACATAAGAGAAAGTGAAACCACAACTCTCAAGTATAAAGTATAGAGCATAAGATAAGAAAAACTCCCCTAAGTTGCCCATTGAAGCCTTGAACTATCTTCACACCACCAAAATCCCAAGAATGTTTAGCCACTCATGGTAGATGAAAGCCCAAACTCAGCCAAGGGTGCTGCCATGGAAGAAGAAGAAGGTTGGAGATGGTGGGTGGTGGAAATGGTAGTAGATGAGAGGAATGATGAGAGATTTGGAGTGGAATGAGGTGGATTTGAGTGGGGATTGAGAGGAATGATGAAAAACCTAAGAGATCTTGGTATTTTCGACCTTGGGGAAGCTTGAGAATCGTTTGGGTCATGATAGAAAGCTTTTATAGGCCCAAGAAACCCTAAAAATCGCGTCAGAATTTGTGACAGCGTCAGGCTCGCTAGTGGCTCGCCAACTGGCGAGCAAGTGGCGAGTTACCAGAAGGTACTCGCCAGTGGCTCGCCAACTGGCGAGCAAGTGGCGAGTGGCTTCTGGTAACTCGCCAGTGGCTTGCCAGCGGCTCGCCAGTTGGCCTGCCTCAGGATTGAAATGCAAACTTCATCCAGAAACGTTATTTTGACATTTTTTCTTGAATCTTCACCTTCAACCTCCCAAACCTACATATTCAAATGTCTCTAAGGTAGCATTAAAATGTTCTTAAAAACATGTAAAACATTATAGCATGCTAAAAAAAACCTAAATTGCCCTTTATTAGAACAAATTCCAACAACTAGTGCAATAGTTAGAACCTATGCAAATTAGGTGCAATTATCATCAAAACATGCATTAATTCAATGGATTTGGCCATGAAAATATATGCAAAAGTATGGTGCAATCATTTCCCCCACACTTAGACCTTTGTACTCCTGGACAAAGGGTACAATGCCAAGAATACAAGATTTTAACAAATCAATAGTCATCAAGTTAGCATGAATCAATAGGCAAGAATATGCATAGTGAGAATTGGCAATGCAATTGGACATAACTTATGGCGATGAGAACTCTCAAGATTATAGTGTTTCACACTCCTTACCTAATGTGGAATTTGTCACTCTACTTGCTCAATAAACAATTTAACCATAGGCTTGTGACTACTTTAATATCTCTACTATGCATGCACTCATGACTGGATCAAGGGGACTTTGTGGGTTGAAATGATGGAGAAGGCTAATAATGAATGATGAATAATGGAATAAAGTCAATGACCAATTATGTAAACAATTATCCACAACATATAAATGCAAAAAATGGTAACTCAAGTCATAACAATTCCATACTAGCATGCTACATGTCACTTTTTTCTCAATTTTTTTTCACAAGCACTTTGTGCTTCCTCTCTTTTCTTTTTCACACTATGCCTTTGGCATACATTAGAACTTTGTGCTTTCACTCTTTTTTTTTTGGGCTTCCGGGCACATTTTATTCTTTCTCTCTTTAGGCTCTCGACCTCTTTTTTTTACTATGTTACATGCTTTTTCAAATCATACAACAATACAATAACAATGGAAATGCAAATATATGCTATGGATGCATGTTTCCAAATTGTGCAAGGTGGAAGAAAAGAAAGTGATGGCTCAAAGGGGTGAAAGAAAGGATATATTTGTTGGTTAAGTGTTTGGGTCATAGGGTTTAGAAATGAATGCCCCAATCATATCCAAACATGAATGCATAAGCTTTGACTAAGAGTAGAAACAAGTTCTAGAAATTGAATAATTGAGCAAGTCACTCTTGAAATGAATTAAAGGCTCAAAAATCCTCACAAGAAGGGCTACTCTCATGCCAAAGATAAGTTTAATTGCAAGGCCAATTGACAGAATGCATATGCTTGGTATTGATTCAATATTAACTTGTTGAAAATTTGGTAGGTTCTAATCTTGCCCCATAGGTTTTCAGAAGTTATTCCACATTAGGTTTAAAAGAAAAAAAATGTGAAAATAGGTAAAAAGTGCAACTTTGTTCCATATTACAATGAATGTGAACATTCAACACAACATGAAACTTGGAAATAATGTTTTTTTTGTTTTTTTTGAAAAATTGACACTAATGTGAAATGACACAAACCCAATGAATCAAGCATGGCTACCACAAGGCTCTCCCCCACACTTAAATCATGTATTGTCCTCAATGCAATGTGGTGCAACAAGGGAATGACATCATAAGGGGTTCTTATTGACTCAACTAACACTAAGCTACCTTTTTCTACTAGATATGTCCCTCCCTCACACTTATCCTAACATGCATCACAAGATATCACCAGCCAGCCAGAACATGTATAACATAGTAAGACAAGAGAGGAAAGGGACTACCTGGCCTCATGGAGGCTTCAATGAAGACTCATGGTAGGGTTTGAGGAGATGTCTATTGGAGACAAATTCCTTGTCGGTACTCTCCTCAACTAACTCCACCATCCCAAACTTGTTAACTCTCTTGACCTTGTATGGCCCGAACCAATTTGAAGCAAGTTTTCCATGACCATAACGGAAACGTGCTTGATACATGAGCACTCGGTCACCAACCTTGAAGTTCCGGTTGAAAATCTTGGAATCGTGGAGCAACTTAGTTCTTTCTTTATAGAGCCTTGAGTTCTCATAGGCTTGAAGGCGCAACTCATCCAACTCTTGAATTTGAAGCATTCTCTCTTTTCCGGAGGCATCCAACTCCATGTTGCATTGCTTAATAGCCCAATAGGATTTGTGCTCCAACTCCACCGGCAAGTGACAAGTTTTCCCAAAAACAATTCGGTAGGGAGACATGCCCAAAGGGGTCTTAAATGCAGTCCGGTATGCCCACAATGCATCATCAAGCCTATCACTCCAGTCCTTCCTTGATGGCTTCACAATCTTCTCAAGAATGTGTTTTACGTCCCTGTTTGACACCTCTGCTTGGCCATTAGTTTGTGGATGGTAAGGGCTGGACACTCTATGGGCGACTCCATACTTAGCAGACTACCAAGAAGCTTGTTGCAGAAGTGAGTGCCTCTATCACTGATCAAACCTCTTGGTACACCAAATTTACTAAATATGTTGGACTTTAGGAACTTGGAGACTGTAGGTGCATCATCCTTACATGTTGGAATAGCTTCTACCCATCTAGAGAGATAATCAATGGCAAGCAAAATGTAGGCATAACCCGATGAAGGTGGAAAGGGTCCCATGAAGTCTATCCCCCAAACATCAAAAAGTTCACAAACCAAGATTGGCCTTTGGGGCATCTCATGTCTCTTTGTTACAGTCCCCCCAAACCTTTGACACTTGTCACATGATTTACAAAACTCATAAGCATCTTTGAAAAGAGTTGGCCAGTAAAATCCAGCTTCTAAGACTCTCCTTGCGGTTTTCCTAGAGCTATAATGGCCAGCACAAACCATTGAGTGACAAGCAGAAAGTATGTCAGGGGATTCTGAAACATACCTACTAATAACACATACCTACTAATAACACAGTATTTACCTACTAGCTTTCACCTATTCAAATACATATTCACATAATCCAACAACTGGTGTCTAACCATGTTAGTAAAAATATATCCAACATGGTTAGAAAAAGAAACACACTATGACTTCAAATTAGATACCCTAACCATGTTAGGGTACCTCCTACTAATATAATATTAATCTTAACCTAACTCACTGCTAATCAAAACAATCCAAACAATGGAATCTAACTATGTTAGCAAAAGATTCACCTAACATGGTTAGCAAAAGAATTTCTCTATTAATAATAAGAGATTACATACCTAACTATGTTAGAAAAGAGAATCTTCTAACATAGTTAGCAAAAGAACCATCATCACCTAATAAATCATACATACAACACAATAACCTAAATCTAACCATGTTAGAAAAGAATCACCTAACATGGTTAGAAAAAGGAACTAACCAAACTACACAAAAATAAACCATATTAGAGCCGGGCCCATCTAATATGATTATATACCAGGACACATAAAGTCATACAATACATAATCAATAGACTACATACTCAAGTTAGGTAAAAGTGCTCCCTAACCACAATCCATCGAACAACCACCTATATCAATAAGCCATCATCATACTGATAGAGTACAACTGTCATCACAGTCATAATAATCCTTGAACTATCATAATAACAGTAACAGTATCTGATATCCCAAACACTTCACATAACATGTCGCATAATAAGTACCACGACATTCAAATATTACAATTCAATCAAAATAACATCCATAAATGCAGAAGCTGGTGCAGCCTAGCGAAATGGCGATATAAGTCCCTATAGGATCACCTCTGGCTTACTTACTAACTCAGTATGGGCCAGACGGCCCCTTCCCCTTCCTCTGCGCCTCCCCCTGGGCATGATCACCTGGAAAAAGATAAAGGGAATGGGGTGAGACAAAACAATGTCTCAGTAATCACCTCTTAACTCACTGTGACACTCAGAAGTGGGGTAGTGGAGCGTCTACAGGGTACCACAGTTTTCAAAACCTGCATAACCACATAATATATACACATATATACAGTACAGATACATCCATCTCTCAATAGACAAAAATAAACATGATTGACACTGTGCCTAGTCTCAAATCTGAAAGCATGAAAAAGGGAGCACTCTAAAATGTGAAAACATCCCTGGTTCCTATACAATCCGAGGAACCTGTACAATTAACCTATCGATTTGCACAAATCGATAGGTTACATCGGCCGACGGTACTAATAATCAGTGTCATGCAACATACAAAAGATTTATATAAATATGAATATATATAAAGTACAGTTCAGTTGAAAGGTACCCTATAGCCCACGTTTAAATATAAAATAATCCGAACTCGTTTCATTTATGTGTGTGTATATATATATATATATATATATATATATATATATATATATAAGTAGAAGAGGATTTTAGAAAATCCTCAACTACCGTCACCCTCAGTATCACAGTCAGTTAAGCGTGATTACCTGCTAAACTTCACTGCAGCAGATATACGCAGATAGCAGTTATCTTCAAACTCCGCTTGAAAGATCACCGTCTACAATAATGCCACAGTTTTAAAAAAAAATGGGTCAAGACACTTTTGCAAGTGACTTAACTCAACCTTTTAAATAACTTTCATTAACAATAAAAGTATAAAAAATACTTCAATATCAAAACCACATCCATATCCTTTCCTCTTCCAACTTCCCTTTACCAAATCTTTACAATACCAACACTTTCAACCTTCATCATCTCTTAAAAATTTATAAAATTAACCCACCATAGAAATACCTATAAAAGCACCTCATTTGTGTTACATTGGCACTCAAACAACCCTCTTAACCATCCACGCATCACATCATAACTTAAAGCAGCCCATAACTAACCAAAAACTTCCTCCATTCCATACTTTAATTTCCCAACTTCTTTTTAAACACCAATCTAGTCAACATGAGCATTTCAAACATCAATAACAACCTTACTATCATTACATAATCATCCATTTCATCCAAAACCATATCCTTTAGCAAACCCTTACTTAAAGAGCCAAAACAAATATTCCAAAATCAATTTCCAACTTCAACAACTTAAGTACTTTCAAGAATCTCCAATTTACCAGTTGTACATGATACAATTTATTGCTTAAAGTTCCAAAAATCTATTCATGGCCCAAACCCTAACTCAAAAGAGGCAACTTTAATCAAAAATTAACATCACAAAGTGGTAAGAAAGCTTACGGAGTTCAAAACATGAGAAAAGGAAGCCTCACTGCCTCCGGCCACCGCCTAAAGTCGCCGGAAAACACCTCTTCCTAGGTGGTTGGCCGAGTAATGAAAGAAAAGAGAAAGGAAAAATGAGCAATGAAGTTGGAGTATGAAGAACTCGCATGAAAACAACAGAACAAAGGTTCAGCTAGCTCACCACGCGCTGTCGCCGTTCGCCGGAAACACACTCACCCTCGCCGGAAAACGTCCCCTTGGTGGTTGGCCGAACTGAAAAGGGCAAGGAAAGCTAAGGAAAAGGTGTTGTGAAGTTGAAGGAAGGAAAACAACATGAGGAACTACAAGAAAAATCCAACCTTTCCCTCACCCGCCGGTCACGTCGGAAAAGTCAAAGCCGCAGCCGGAAAAGCCGCCGGAGTCGCAGATCGAGTTCGTGCTTCACGGAGTTATGAAGAATCACGAAAAGAACCAAAGAACTATCTCCTACCTTCAACACAACTCCCTTCGCCGGAATATTAGCCGCCGCCGGAAAACCCACCACCAGCCACCGATCGGACTCCACCTTAACAGACCCGAGGAGGAGAAGAGAAGAGCAACAAAAATGAGGAAGTTTTTTGGTGAAGGAGTGGCCGAATGGTGAGGCGTGAGGAAGAAGAAAATGGAGAAAATGGTGGAGGGGGGGGGTGAGAATCCGACGCGTTTTCTGAAGAAGGAGGGAGTGAAATTTGTTGTTAAGGAAGGAGGGAGGGTGCGTTTGGTTGAGGGGAAATAAGGTGGTTTAAGATAATTTGTAGCTCAAGCTTGCCATAGTGTACTCTTTTTAACTTAAAACCACTCAAACCAGTCTCCAATCTTCTGAATCTTCAAAATATTTTTAACTTTACCATTCCCTCATATTTCAAATTCTTCAATTTCCTAATTAATTATATGCATATTAATTACTCAAAATTCCCAAAATATTCCAAAAAATTCCTAAAAATCCCAAAATTCCTAATTTCTCCATTTATCATTCCTCAAAACACTCTTTAATCCTGTATTAAATTTTCAGGATGTTACAATTCTCCCCACCTTTTAGGAATTTTGCCCTCAAAATTCACTACCATCAAATCTTTACCAATTGAAAACCATGGGGAAAGAGGTAAAAACGTACCTAAAAATAGCTGTGGATACTTCTCACGCATCCGATCCTCAGCCTCCCAAGTCGCATCTCCTGGAGACATACCTCTCCAAAATACTTTCACTAGACGAATGGTCTTATTTCTCAGCTGCTTATCCTTTACATCCAAAATTCTTTCAGGCTCCACTTGATAAGTCAAATTATCCTCCAACTCTACTTCTTCAGGCTCAATAACATGAGAAGGATCAGGGTGATACTTCTTCAGCTGTGACACATGAAACACATCGTGTAGTCTCGATAACTGTGGCGGAAGAGCTATCCGATAAGAAACATCACCAATCTTCTCAATCACATCATATGGACCCATATATCGAGGAGACAACTTCTTAGCCCGAATTGATCTGCCAACACCTGTCATCGGCGACACTTTCAAAAACACATGATCACCCTCTTCAAACTCTAATGGTCGTCGTCGCTTGTCTGCATAACTTTTCTGTCTACTCTGGGCCGTCAACAATTTCTCCCGAATCATCTCAATCTTCTGGGTCGTCTCATCCACAATATCCGGGCCAATAACAGCCCTTTCACTCACTTCCGTCCAACAGATTGGCGATAGACACTTTCTACCATACAAAGCCTCATAAGGAGCAATACCAATACTCGACTGGTAACTATTGTTATAAGCAAATTCTGCTAGTAGAAGATGCTTATCCCAACTACTAGGCAACTCAATAGCACATGCCCGCAACATATCCTCAAGGATTTGATTAACCCTCTCAGTCTGACCATCTGTCTGCGGGTGATAAGCCGTACTGAATTTAAGCTTACTGCCTAAAGCAGCCTGTAATGACGTCCAATAGCCCGATCTATACCGCTGATCTCTATCTGAGATAATACTCTTTGGTACCCCATGCAAACGTACAATCTCATCAACATACAATTGGGCCAACTTTTCCATTGAACTTGAAATCTGAACAGGCAAAAAGTGTGCTGACTTAGTCAACCGATCCACAATCACCCAAATAGAATCATGACCTGACTGAGTACGCGGTAATCCCACAATGAAGTCCATAGATATATCGTCCCATTTCCACTGAGGCACCTCAATACTCTGCAACAATCCACCAGGCTTCTGATGTTGAATCTTGACTTTCTGGCAAGTCAAGCATCTAAGCACAAACTGCGTCACATCTTTCTTCATCCCTGGCCACCACAACCCTCGCTTTAAATCATTATAAATCTTGGTGATTCCCGGATGCATAGCATATTTACTCCTGTGAGTCTCTTCCAAAATAGTCTGCTTCAACTCAGCACAATCAGGAACACAAATGCGATGCTTAAACCGTAGAATCCCATGCCCATCAATCTCAAAATCTAAGACTGAACCATCCTCCAATTCCTTTCGAATCTTACTCAACTTGTCATCTTTCTCCTGTGACACCCGCAAATCTTTATACAAGTCGAAATCAACTACCACTGCCCTCAAATTAGTCTGCTCCACTCCAGGAACAACTCTCATATCACGCAAAGTTTCCAACCAAGCTTGTTCTTCAAGGCTCATTGCAAAGACATGAGCTGACTTCCTACTTAAAGCGTCAGCAACCACATTGGCTTTCCCAGGGTGATACTTGATTTCAAACTTATAATCACTAAGCAACTCCATCCAACGCGTTGTCTACCATTCAACTCTTTCTGATCCATCAAATACTTGAGACTTTTATGATCACTGAACACTTCAAACTGAGCCCCAAAAAGATAATGGCGCCAAATCTTTAAAGCAAACACCACTGCACACAACTCCAAATCATGAGTTGGGTAGTTCACTTCATGTGGTCTCAACTGTCTCGAGGCATAAGCTATCACCTTGCCACTCTGCATCAACACACAACCCAAACCCATCAACGACGCATCAGTATACACCTCATAAGGTTGAGATGAATCTGGTAAAACCAAGACCGGAGCGGTAGTCAAAAGAATCTTTAACTCCTGAAATGCTGTTTCACACTGTTCCGTCCATACAAAAGGGCGATCTTTCTTGGTCAGATTTGTCAAAGGACGGGCAATCTGCGAAAAACCACGAATAAATCTCCGATAATAACCAGCTAATCCTACAAAACTCCGTACTTCAGTTACTGTTTTCGGAGATTCCCACTGCAATACCGCCTCAACTTTACTGGGATCCACTGCAACACCTTCAGAAGAAACCACATGCCCCAAAAACTTTACCTCTTTCAGCCAAAATTCACACTTAGACAGCTTAGCATAAAGCTGATGATCCCTCAGAACTCTCAAAGCAATGCCCAGATGCTCACGAAGCTCTTCTTCGTTTTTAGAATAAATCAGAATATCATCAATAAACACTACAATGAACTTATCTAAATACGGCCTGAAAATTCGGTTCATATAATCCATGAACACAGCAGGAGCATTGGTCAAACCAAAAGGCATCACCAAGAACTCGTAGTGACCATAACGGGTTCTAAAGGCCGTCTTGGGAACATCCTCTACCCGAACTCTCAACTGATGATATCCCGACCTCAAATCAATCTTAGAAAATACGGAAGCCCCAACCAACTGATCTAACAAGTCATCTATCCTGGGCAACAGGTACTTATTCTTTATTGTGACTTTATTCAGCGTACGGTAGTCTATGCACAACCTCATGCTACCATCCTTTTTCTTCACAAACAAGACTGGAGCTCCCCACGGTGACACACTAGGTCGAATAAAACCTTTTTCAAGCAATTCTTCAATCTGCTTCTTCAACTCCGCTAATTCCATTGGAGCCATCCTATATGGTGCCTTAGAAATCGGACTAGCACCTGGTTCTAAATCAATGGTGAACTCCACTTCTCGCTCAGGTGGAAGACCCTGGATATTAGCAAAAACTTCAGGATAGTCCCTAACCACATCTATAGCATCAATACAAATCTCCTCCTCAGATTTAATTGAGAAAAAGATAGCAAACACCTGACAACCCCTCCGCACACACTTCTCAGCTTGTGTGGCGGACAACAACAAGGAACCACTGGAACCCTCCACAGACAAAGAATTTGCTGCATATCTCATAGCCCGTTCTTTGCAAAGCAAAATGACATTATTGGCTATCAACCAATCCATGCCAAAAATCACCTCTATTCCTTTAAGGGGTAAACATACCAGGTCAATCACAGAGTCTCGACCTTCATACTGAAGGTCCAAGCCTTTACATACTTGAGCAGTTATAAACACAGCTCCACTAGGGGTAGTTACTTTCAAATCATAAGATAATGCAGATAGGGTAAAGCCAAGTTTCCGAGCACAATCATAGGAAATAAAAGAATGGGTCGCACCAAAATCAAATAACACTTCAACACTATGACCACGGATGGAAACCATACCTTGAATCACATTAGGAGACGCTCCGGCCTCCTTTCTCGTGGTAACATAAACACGTCCAGGGGCTACAGGGCGACTACTCTGACTCGCCTGAATGCGCTGCTCTAACTTAGGGCAAAACCTGTAGGTATGGCCCAACTCATTACAGTGGTAACACCTCCAACAATTTCCAGCATGAGAATTCCCACATCTAACACAAGGACTTCCCACGCTAGATGCTGAGGCAGCTGACTCCTGATGAGACCCCGACTAGCACCTGCTCGACTCCTACCACCAAAAGATTGGGTCCTGCCACCCCTGAACTGACCCCTATGCCCAGATCTTCCATGATGTTGACTACGAAAGCTACCTCTCTGGTTATACCCTTGCGAATAACCTCGCCCTTGAGATCTTCTTCCAGAGCTCCCAGTGGTACTCGTACCAGCACTGTGACTCTTAGAGATACATCCTGAAGGCCCTAAGTAGTTAGTAGATTTACACTGGTTGTCATCACGACCCAAAGCACCTGAACTTCTCAAGTTTCTAGCCACAAGACAAAGATACTCGCAAGAATCCTCAAAACTAACAAACGGCCTAGCATACAGATATGGCCGCAAAACAGGTCTAGCCTTCTGAATCAACTGAGTATGCTTCCATTCGGGATCATCCCTATATTGCAAGTAAGTCACATAACGTGATAACTCATTAAAGGTGGCAACAAATTCATCCTCGTGCATATTGCCTTGCTTTAATTTATTAAATTCAAGTTCTTTCTCGTGTCTGATTGTAATGGGAAAGTAATGCTCAAGGAATTTCTCTTTGAATTCTGACCACACAGTCATGGAATCGTCCATACCCCCGGCTGACTTCCACCATCTCTTGGCATCACCAGTCAACAGCAAGATAGCAACCCTGGCTTTCTGGTACCCATTACAGGCAACTGCTTGGAAAATTGTTTCTAATCTATCGATCCATTCTTCCGCTATTTCAGGTTGGCAACCCCCTTCAAAAGTACCAGGATTGTGCCTAGACACATCTTTCCAAACTTTATTAACAGCACGGTCCTCTTGGGTAACTTCTTGCTGAGTCCCATGAGTTTCCCTCTCATGGCCAAATCCAAACTCTCCTTCACTTTGATGCTGATTGTAACATTGTGTTACTAATTCCCTAATTAACCAATATTATCTATTTCAATTCATTAATCTCTTTTTATATATTATCCATGATAGAAAAGAATTTCCTAATATAATACGATTACTATCATGGATAATTAATAGCTAATCATGTTAGAAAAGATTCACCTAACATGGTTAGAAAAAGAGGCAACCTGATATTAATTATCTAACTATGATAGAAAAAGGCTTGTCATAGTAATACAACCCTATCATAGTTAGAAAAGTATTTTCCTTATTTTATAATTAATAATCAATATCCCTAAGTCTATTTCCCAGTTTCATAAGAAAATATGCGGAAACGAATGCAGGCCTATATAAACTGGCAATATACAATTCTGAATAATGTAAGCAACCTCTAAAGCCTAATTCCCTTTCCTGAAGCTTGCACCTGTGCATGAACACCTGCAAAAATGTCAGTAATCGTGGGATGAGACAATTTGTCCCAGTAATCACCGCTTAACTCACTATAACAGTGAGATGTGCGGTAGCGAGGGCGTCTAAAGGGTACCACAGTTTTAAAAACAATAGTAATATATATTTATATCCAGATCTTCTTTCATTCCTTACTCAAGTCCAACAATCACCTTCAAACCAAATCAATTCAACATCTCCATACTCCAATCAACTAATACTACCACAACAACTCTCACACTCACCTAGAGATGCATTGTGCCACCACGGTGCATTCAAGCATCTATTCTTCACTATATGATTTGACACTGTGTCCCTCTCCATAATGAGGGGACAATTTCCTTCTCTGACAATCTCCAGAGAGGGAACCCCAATTCTGTTTCCATTACAGAACGGGAACGGTTGGACTCTTCAATGCCAAACAACCGTAGGGGCGGTTGGGCTCTTCAATGCCAAAACAACCGTAGGTCACTTCTCTCACTAAGTCGACCTATGATCCCCGATCCAATCAATCTGAAAAGGATCCTCAGTACAAATAACTGTCGATGGGCCTATCGACAGTTATCATCGCGCGATGGTACATAAAAAGCAGTGTCATGCAATGCTCACCATATTCCTGTCAACATCATATCCACAATATTCAATATTTCAATCACAATTCTCTTCCATATCCATATCGATCCATTTCAATCTCATCATTAATATCATGCACTCTTACCATTCCATTCAATATCTCAACTATTTCACTCATTCCCTCTAACCATCAATATCCAGAACTGAACCAATCCAGAACCACCATCCACACCAGACAGGATAGTATCTATAATGTTTCAAATTTCTTTTATACGAAAATAATCGTGTTTGAAAGGCACCCGATAGCCTGTTTTGTATAAAAATATCCTTTTAAAGATAATATATATATATAGACGGTGAGAAGGGATTTTACAAAATCTCTAACTAACGTCACCCTCATTGTTATAGCAAGGTTAAGCGTGATTACCTGTCGCCCTTTAGCACTTTACTGCCTTTCCTCACCGTTTCCTTCCCTTCAAGTATAATCGCCATTATATGCTCCTATAATGATATGATACATAATGATATATTAATATCATTTTCACTTTATAATACTTTGACGTCTCTCTCGTATTCATATGTTACTACCCAAATTTTCCCCATTTATGTACCATGTCCTAATGAACCACATCAAACATATTAACACACCATCACAATTAAACATTTGTTTATGAACTCGAAAATAATCAAAACTATGTATCAATATCATTCATCCAATTTACTTTCAAGAGACCAAGAACATTAATAACTAATATTACCACAATAATGCACATCAATCAAACATAAACCATTTTATTTCTTTACATTTCCACTACCAAATATAATATATGATTCACCTTTAATATCCACTTTCTTTAATACCAATCATTTCATAAACTCCCTTATTTTAGAAGAAATCAACTCAAACAAAAACAAGATGCATTCATAGTAATCAAGTGTTAAACATAAACCAAACCAACTCCATCACTACCACAATCAAACCCACAAAATATTACCACACTAGAAAGCCAATTAAACACCTTCCAGCCACAAACAAGTAGCCAACCAAAACAAAATATAGCTCTCCAAGCAACCGTATACTTGTAGCTATATCACTACATAAAAGACACATGCATTGTAATTAAAACACCTAACAACCTTTCACATATTACACAAACAATTCCATCCCAAAACCAGTTCAATCTTGACAATGGTAGCAACAAGAAATTTGTAACTATACATGTCCCCAAAGCAAAAACAAATATCTTCTTCCTTCCCAAAACAATCAACCATAACAGAAAAATGGTGCAAAACATTTCCTACACCTGCAACAATACCATTCAGCTTTACTAAGTCATTAAATCCACATGCATTCATAGTATTTCGATTAATCCCACTTTAACGTTATCTTAAAACCTTCCATATTTGAAAGAGAATCAAGTCATCTATTTAAATACCTCTATCTAACAACACCATTTAAATCATTGCAGCCCATCACTCCTATTCCTATCAAACTCCAAGAACCAAAAATGTTTAAAATAAGAATTCTCATTTCAACAGTCCTTCGGCCAATACAGAGAAACCAGACATGCCACTATGATATATCATATAATCTCTCACACGCATCACAATTTACATTAACTTCAATACTTAAACCATAGCCATATAGCCATGGCTTCAACAACAACATTTAAATGCATATGTCACCAAGCAGAAATTTAAATAGAAACATGGCAAAGCCATTCAAGTTCCAATGTTCCAAACAATGTCACAAAGTCATTGAAATTGTGCATTAAAACTGCTGCTCTAACAGTGTAGATAATTGTAATTTCAGCAGCAAAATAACACAACAACTACTAGTATTTTACTATCATTACTTCGAAATAACCCAAGCATTTATACCACTCCATGACTATCACTCATATCCAATTTGTCAATCCATTAACACCAAACAAAAAGAGAAGTCTACTGTGATAGATTAAAAGCATTTCATAACCAATATTAGTCAGTTTACATATTCCTTAAATCTCACAATTAAACACCTCTTTTACATATAACAGAAAATCCATCAACCCCAAAGCAAAACATACACACCACAACAACTTATCCATCCTACAACTTGTATAATCAAACACTAACATGCATATCTTATAAATAAACAAAACACACACATATACAGCAGTGTAGTATTAACCCAAACAGAGGAAATTGCAAGAACATTTCTTTCCTAGGATATGTTCATCCATGACAAAGAAAAGGCTCAAGGAACCCTCAATCTAAACACCCATCAAACATGTAGAGTCATTTTACAGTTTTAATGAATATGTGTATCAAAAAGTTTGAACCTTTAAGTCACAAATATACCTAACCCCGTCGGATTTGAGAATGCACAACTTTAGGGTTTTGTAAAAACTTCACAAAACTTTAAGCAACATTCAATTTAACAATTAGGACACTAAAAGATGGAGCTTTAACTTTGTTTTAATTCATTTTCATGGCTAAAACCTACATCCCAAATCGGACACACCCTCAAAACCGGCCAAAACAAAAATCAAAGAAGAGAAGGGTGTACAAATTGCTCACAAGGTTCTAAGAATGAGTATAAGAAGCAATCCCGCCGCCGGCCGCCTTATCTCGCCGGAAATCGCCCTTAAATATGTAGGCCGAATGAAAATCAAAAGGAAAAACGGAAGATATGAGGGAACAAACATTAAAATGAAAGTATAGCTCAAGATGTACTAAAAAGGTTGAAGCTTTACCTCTTCCACCATCACATCGCCGAACCCTCCGCCGCTTCGCCGGAAAAATTGAAAAAAGGCAACGGAGGAAAGTGAGGAACTGGAGCAGAACGCGAGAAAGAGAAGTGAGGAAGGAAGAAAGGCGCGATGATGATGCTGATGGTGAGGTGGCCGGCGCCGCCGCGCCTTAGGCCGCCGGGATTCGCAGAAGAAGAAGAAAAAAAAACGACGGAGGGGCTGGAGTCGGCGAGGGAGCCCGAGAGAGAGAGAGAGAAATGAAAATGAAATGGAAGGAAGGAGATGATGTATTTATTTATAATTTAGGGAAAATTACAATTAACTACCCTAAAGTTTATTCGTAATTATATTTCTAGCCCAGAAGTTTGTATATATTACTATATCTCCTTCTTTCCATCATAATATTATCTACTATCCAAATCCTTATTCATGAAAGTTTCTAACTCCAAATAATTATTTTACTATATTTTTCCTTAAATTCCAAAAAATTAAGATTTAATAACAATAAATCTCCATAAATTTCTCCCTAAAACTCAAATTTCCTAAATAACACCTCAATAATTTCCAATTAACCTTAATCAAAATCTGGGATGTTACAATTTACCTCACCTTTTAGGAATTTTGTCCCCAAAATTCGCTAAAATTAACACCTAAAAGCGGAAAATATACAATTCAACTCTAACTATTTGTAAAGTTCTAACTATTAAACCATAATTTGATGTTTGCTACACCATCCTTCATCCTGCATCTTCATTCAATTTGTAGATCGTTCATCAATTCCTTCTCCCACTTTTCTAGTTATCCTCCATTTACTAGCCATTTAAACCTCAAATCACCCCAAACTCATCCATAACAGTCTAGTGATAACCTATCACTCCGTCATAATAGTTTACAACATCAACATACACTCTAAGTCATCAATCCATAGTGTATCCTCAAGTGGTCACCCTAACCTTAATTCAAGGCATAAATTCTTAAATTCCATTCTTCAAGCCAATTTCCGGTTACTAATCAGTTCATATCCATTATATAGTGTTTAAATCCTTAAAGTCAAAACTCCCCTCAATTATTTCTATTTCAATCCATTCAAGCTCGACAATCATGATTTTCCCATAATTCCCTACATTTCTCAAATCATAGATTCCTACTGTTTGATTCCAACTAAGTAAAGAATCGATGAAAATATTTCAATCCTTCTAATACCTTGATTTGAAACATGAAAATCATCACATAACCTTATGTCCCACCGAATTCTCATCTTACATACATCGTTCTCAATATCATTCTTCAATCTCATTCCTCAACAAAATACACACTTTTGATAAGTCTCCTATAATAATAATAAGCACCCTCATCTAGAAACCATAAGAGAAATTTAATATTTCCTACTTCAACCTATTTTAATTATATCCAATCACTTCTAAATTTTCTTTATTTCCCTTGACTCATAAGGTCTTCAATGATGCCTCGACTATGATTATGCCTAGGTCCATAATTATATCCGAGACCCCAAAAGAAGAACTCTTATTCCGTCAATTTTCTCCTATCATTCCTATCCATCTATCAATATCTACTTATTACATCTTGTCTAGCTTATATCTCTATTTCATCATAATTGCTAACTATTTCAAATTCTATTTTACTTCATTATCATGCAGCAAGTTCACATTAATCACATCAAAAACTCCAAATAAACAAGGAACTCAAACTAAATCAATAACAATTCAAAAAAAATCCATCACTCTGCATTCTAGAAAATTCAATATCAATTTCATCATACCATAACCTAACAAAATCATGGGCGATACAGAAAAGACAACAACAACCAAAACAAAAATCCACTAAACCCAACATTGAACATACGTACACATATCAATTCATGAACATTAGAGTTCCATTTCCAAGCAGCAGTTTGAATAAGCAAGAAAAGAAAAGAAAGAAACAACATTCGCAATCTACACAAAACTCAACATATAACCATGCACGCACAGAAATCAGCACTACAATCTTCATCTTAAATCACAAAATCAATTCCACACATATCAACAAATTGTCCAGCATAAACGAGAAGAGAAACATTGGGAAACATCAATTTCAGCACATGATCAGACACACGAAGTCATTTCGAATTCATGTAGGCCTACAATAAACATCCAATTAACAATACACAATTCCAAACAAGCATCCAACACAATCAAATAACATCTCAATTAAACCAATTTATCAATTGATTGAATATTAAAGTTCTAATACTTTCCATAAACCCATAGTCTCATTACTTACATTCTCAAAATCCTCACCGGATGCTAGTGAAACTTATATAGAAAGATGGGAGATCCTTGCCCAACCTAGAATTAGAAAGTTAAACCTTGATCTTATTTAATCATTGAACCCAAATCCTAAAACTCTACCATCTGAACTAAACAAGTTGCCCTTATTCTACTTGATTCCCCAATCATACACTTCATCTCAACGTCAATTATACCATCAAACGCATTCATCTATCCACATATTTAGTCCAAATCCTCAAATTTTCTATTAACTCCAACTTCTTCCAAACCAACCAACTTTAGTTTTCACAATTTTACTCAATAAATCTTTCTATACACTCATAGATCTAAAGCAAGAACTTCAAGAACTCTTAAATTCCCACCTAAAAGCACAGTTTATAACCTTTTCAACTTGATATTGTATCAAAATTCCTTTATGAATCCTAGATAATCATTCCAACCAAACTAAATTCTTCAATCACCATCTAGATAGTCAATCCATACACTCTAAAATTCTCATCTAAAAGTGCACTCATAAACTCCACAACATAATATTTTGTCAAATTTCCCTCAAATTTCATTTAAATATTCTAACCAAACTAAGTTCTTCTATTATCCTATACATAATCAATCCCAACATCACAATCCATAATAATCTCAATTCGCCCAATCACACAATCCAACACCGTTTCTAACCAATGTAAGATAATCCACTTGATCATCACCACAAGATTTAATCTCTTTTTCTAAGTTAGTAATCAACCTATTACAATAAATCCTCAAATCTATAATCTCACCTCATATGCTTACAAATATTGATATAGATTGTCAATATACTTCAAGCTTTATAACAGTCTAAACATCCACAACCTGCATCCAACCTAACTAAACCACTTCACATGAACATTATTTTCGGTATAAGCTAACTCTTTAAATCCATTAATCAAGCTCCACTACTCAGAATCACAAGGTTACTCAATTAAATCACAATTCATTCTAACTTTAGTCATCAAAGATCTTGTAACTATTCCGACTAAATCAGTTTCGTTATATCATCACAATAACATATATGTCACGCCCTGAAATTCTATAGCGTGACCGGCACGAAGTTTAAGGTATCTAAACTTCGTAAGCCATTTCCATTAACCAATGCTTCTAAACATTCATCATTTCACGCATTTAATTATATCATTTTCATATTAATGCATACAAAGATAAATACACAAAGTAATTGAATGTATAGATAAGTATTATTATTTACAATAATAATAAGAAACAGTTTTCTTTATAAAGCTAATTACACCTTCCTTTGTCTTAAAGCACGAAGAGTTGTTCCACATTCTTCAATCTGAAATACAAAATATTATATAAATATTTGCAATTTCGTTACACTGACTTCGTATTAAAAATCCCAAAAATAGATTAATAAATAAAGACTTGAAATATAGAAGCCTCAGTAGTTTATAACCATACTTGTATTTGAAAATAAAACCCAAAAGGGCAAAATCAGCATCATAAAAGTAATCTTTCTCAAGGTTAACAAAGTAAATATGAAAGCTAATATTTATCAAAAACTTGTTTTCTATAGAGGAACTGACACGCAGCGAATAACAAGCGCAGCACAGAGGCCACGAAACAAGCGCAGCTCGAAATCTACAAGTCAAACGCAGCCCGAAGGCCACGAAAAACCAGCGTAGCTCGAGACTACGAAACAAGCGTGGACACACAGTCACACGAGGGTAAATAACCAAGCGTGGTATAACCACGAAACAAGCGTGACACGAAGTCACGAAACAAGCGTGGACACACAGTCACACGAGGGTAAATAACCAAGCGTGGTATAACCACGAAACAAGCGTGACACGAAGTCACGAAACAAGCGTAGCTTGAGACTACGAAAACAGGTCAAGCGTACCTCGAGTCTACGAAAACAAATCAAGCGTAGCTCGAGTGTACGAAAACATTTCAAGCGTAGCTCAAGTCTACGAAAACATTTCAAGCGTGGTAAAACCACGAAACAAGCGTGACACGAAGTCACGAAACAAGCGTAGCAAAGCCACGAATCAAGCGTGACACTAAGTCACGAAACAAGCGCTTTGTGTCTAGTTCCTCTAATAAAAGTATATATGTATCTAGTAATAAATAAATCAATTCGAAATCAAATACAAATCTCATCATCCGTAAAACTTCAAAATGTTTTGAAGCATGCTTAATGCCAATATACCAATAACAATAGCAAATATTCTAGGAAAACGATAATTTCTTTATCAAATAGTTTATAATAAAATACCTCAGTATGAAATTCCACATCGATATCTTTAACCATAGAACAAAGAAAATATAAATTGGTTGGCAAAAACCATAACTTTCAAATCTGCAATCTGATTCGGTCCCAAATAAAACCTCAATCATTCATATCCAAAATGAATTCAATAATCACATTGTTCCAATTAGTAAGACAAGTTAAGATCTAGATAAATATCATAGAACATATAAGATGGCTAAAGTAAATCGAAAATAACTTCACAATCATATTTTCAGCTTACTCAAACAGCCCAACAGGCCACAATTCGAATATCCTTTTCACCAAAAGTCTATGCTTCAAAGAAACATATAAAATGGTCATACAAGATACATACCCACATTTAAGTCTAAGCACTATCAAAAACAATCTAACCCATACATTACCAATGACAATACCTTAGCTGACATTTACATTCATTCCATAGTACCACTCATACTAGCATCTAGGGAAATATAGGGAATAAAAATATAAATTTATTGGCATACCCATATCCCACCGCCCATGCCAAGAGGAAACAAGTGAAGGTGAACCTAAAGAAATTAGTAAGCATAGCCTAAGTCAATCGGAATACACCAAAACCAAATACCAATTATCAAATAAGTCTTTCCTGAAATTTTATCATGCTTGTATACAACTACTTATCCTCTAATCTTACCAAAATCAGTTCAACTATAGCATAGTATTAGCAAAAAGTTCATCAAACACACATACACTAACACACCCATTTCTTAAGATACTCACAGTTCTCTCTTCAATGAGAACCTTTGCCAATAACATCTATTCATCATAATCAGAATCAATCAATCACATATTCTTCCTACATAAACCACAACTGCATACCAACACTTTATTAAACATAGCATAACTTTATTCAATATGAAGTGGTTAAACCCATTTAGGAAAAAAAAAAAAATTTTATATGTTCAAATAAATAAGTTCGAAAGTAAAAAAAAAATCAACATCTTGAAATTCCACTTCATTTTCAATTACAATAAGCACCTATAAATATCAATCATTTAGGGGATTAGAGTTTGTAAAATGTATTGTATATCATCACCCAATCAATTTAACAAACCACCTCTGTCATTTCTTTTACACTTGATTTCTATAAATTTGAATAACCCCTTCATAACGAAAAGCCCGCTCTAACTACCTAACTCATAATCATCTCATAATTACCACATTTAACCTTTAAACATCACTCAATCAAATCCTTGAACTTCCTTTCTCATTTATTCCAATGAGCACACCATATACCCATTGATTAGATCATCAACATTACCTTAATTACACTTCAAATAATTCTCCTTTCAAATCCTTCCGGTCATGGAGCAAAAGAAACAAAAATCAATATAACCTTCACAAAAATCTGAACATGGACTAAATATTAATGAAAATCTAATTTCTAATCTTAATAGCAACTAAAAAGTCAGATTTAATCCTAACAATTCAATACCTAATTCTCTATTCATCAAAGAGGAACCAAGTAAAACCAATGACCGACAATAAAATTAACAATACTTTTGCTTCACAATAGATGTAAGAAGAATCAAGTCATTTTCAATGAAATTAGTCCACAAACCAATAATATCTCAAATACATTTGCAACACCTTAAATCATCAAGCAAATTCCAAAATTTTCAAACAATTCCTACTCTTAGACATTTTATCAAACACCTTAAGTGAAATCTGAAATCAATGATATTATTAATCTTTTCTCCATCCACTTTATTGCCGATATTCCAATGCTTAAATCCACCCTTATGACATACCCAATTCATTACAAAACATAGAAACAACATTATTACAAAACATAGAAACAACATTAAATCCAAAAATGTTCATTCATATACATTATTTTGACATAAAACCATTAAAAATACTCTCACAAATCAGATTCTAAAAGGTCAAGGTCCTTTGAAAAACAATTAATTAAAACAGATTCTTCCAAAGCATAAGTTGGCTTAAACTAATAAACATAAAATTGAAATAATGGAGGTAAGATTCAGACTCCGTCCTCCAATACCCATATTAACTCAAAAGGTCCAGAAATTTAAGTTTTTTCATCAACCTTCAACTAAAACCAGAAAAAAAAACAAAACACTCAACCATGAAATCAATCTGGATAGATAAACAAAATATGTTTACATTCAAGGATCATCATGTCAGCATTCTCACTTAATTAAACAATTCCATTCCAGCAGTATAGCAAGCCAAAAAGCATCAGTCATAGAGAAAAGAAACAGAAATTTTGCACCCGCCACATATGCCTACCCATAGTTATTAGCACCAACTTATTTTAACACACCACCTGCACCATTCACATCTAACAAACCACCCACACCAGAGAAGTACACAAAATAGGTGTAATCAAGGAATCGGTAAACCATCTTACCTAGAATCTTCAATGTTCATGTCGCTGGATAAAAGAGAAATGGTAGAAATGCTAAAATCTTATAGCCTTTGAATTGGAAGAAATACCTAGAAGATGCAACAAAGTTCGGATGATCTAGGGCTCTCAAACTTATCAGAATTTTCTCTCCTCTCTCGAAAAATGTAGAAACTAAAGCCACAGTTGTCATTACACGTGAAATTGGGGCCGAAAAATACCATGGATAGTCATTGAAAGAAAAAGAATCAATGGAGAAAGGAGGAGGAGAGGAGAAGCTCGTTTTTTTTTTCTTCAGGAAGGGAGGAGATGATTCTAGAAGTGAGGAGAAGTGGAGTATTTAAATTGATTTACCTACCACATTTGACCATTTTGCCCATCCTTACCTTTTATTCACTTCCTTAATTTCTATATGAAAATGGCATATTGATTATTTAAAATATTTATTCTCATTTATTTATTGACAATGATTTTTGGTTCACTAATGACATCCCTAAAACCATAATTAATTCCTTGTTATCCTTAATCTAAAAATTGGGATGTTACAATCTCTCCCCCTTAAATAATTTCGTCCTCGAAATTCACGAGAATTTGTGAGGCTAAATAGAATTCTTACTATAAACTCTATCTTCAAACATCCTAATGAACCATAGATATATGCACTTACTACAATATACTCAACAAAAATAATCTACACATAGCCAACAAATCTAATTCAAGCACACTTCAACAATGTCATACACCTGCATTATGAGCTTTTTATAATCCAACTCGCAAAGTCCTAATTTAATAAAGAAATCCCGTTTGCAATCAAGGCTAGCACATTTAGCAACCAAAAACAAATCCCTTCTTCATTTTAAAACCTAAGCTCTGATACCAAAATGTCACGCCCTGAAATTCTATAGCGTGACCGGCACGAAGTTTAAGGTATCTAAACTTCGTAAGCCATTTCCATTAACCAATGCTTCTAAACATTCATCATTTCACGCATTTAATTATATCATTTTCATATTAATGCATACAAAGATAAATACACAAAGTAATTGAATGTATAGATAAGTATTATTATTTACAATAATAATAAGAAACAGTTTTCTTTATAAAGCTAATTACACCTTCCTTTGTCTTAAAGCACGAAGAGTTGTTCCACATTCTTCAATCTGAAATACAAAATATTATATAAATATTTGCAATTTCGTTACACTGACTTCGTATTAAAAATCCCAAAAATAGATTAATAAATAAAGACTTGAAATATAGAAGCCTCAGTAGTTTATAACCATACTTGTATTTGAAAATAAAACCCAAAAGGGCAAAATCAGCATCATAAAAGTAATCTTTCTCAAGGTTAACAAAGTAAATATGAAAGCTAATATTTATCAAAAACTTGTTTTCTATAGAGGAACTGACACGCAGCGAATAACAAGCGCAGCACAGAGGCCACGAAACAAGCGCAGCTCGAAATCTACAAGTCAAACGCAGCCCGAAGGCCACGAAAAAACCAGCGTAGCTCGAGACTACGAAACAAGCGTGGACACACAGTCACACGAGGGTAAATAACCAAGCGTGGTATAACCACGAAACAAGCGTGACACGAAGTCACGAAACAAGCGTGGACACACAGTCACACGAGGGTAAATAACCAAGCGTGGTATAACCACGAAACAAGCGTGACACGAAGTCACGAAACAAGCGTAGCTTGAGACTACGAAAACAGGTCAAGCGTACCTCGAGTCTACGAAAACAAATCAAGCGTAGCTCGAGTGTACGAAAACATTTCAAGCGTAGCTCAAGTCTACGAAAACATTTCAAGCGTGGTAAAACCACGAAACAAGCGTGACACGAAGTCACGAAACAAGCGTAGCAAAGCCACGAATCAAGCGTGACACTAAGTCACGAAACAAGCGCTTTGTGTCTAGTTCCTCTAATAAAAGTATATATGTATCTAGTAATAAATAAATCAATTCGAAATCAAATACAAATCTCATCATCCGTAAAACTTCAAAATGTTTTGAAGCATGCTTAATGCCAATATACCAATAACAATAGCAAATATTCTAGGAAAACGATAATTTCTTTATCAAATAGTTTATAATAAAATACCTCAGTATGAAATTCCACATCGATATCTTTAACCATAGAACAAAGAAAATATAAATTGGTTGGCAAAAACCATAACTTTCAAATCTGCAATCTGATTCGGTCCCAAATAAAACCTCAATCATTCATATCCAAAATGAATTCAATAATCACATTGTTCCAATTAGTAAGACAAGTTAAGATCTAGATAAATATCATAGAACATATAAGATGGCTAAAGTAAATCGAAAATAACTTCACAATCATATTTTCAGCTTACTCAAACAGCCCAACAGGCCACAATTCGAATATCCTTTTCACCAAAAGTCTATGCTTCAAAGAAACATATAAAATGGTCATACAAGATACATACCCACATTTAAGTCTAAGCACTATCAAAAACAATCTAACCCATACATTACCAATGACAATACCTTAGCTGACATTTACATTCATTCCATAGTACCACTCATACTAGCATCTAGGGAAATATAGGGAATAAAAATATAAATTTATTGGCATACCCATATCCCACCGCCCATGCCAAGAGGAAACAAGTGAAGGTGAACCTAAAGAAATTAGTAAGCATAGCCTAAGTCAATCGGAATACACCAAAACCAAATACCAATTATCAAATAAGTCTTTCCTGAAATTTTATCATGCTTGTATACAACTACTTATCCTCTAATCTTACCAAAATCAGTTCAACTATAGCATAGTATTAGCAAAAAGTTCATCAAACACACATACACTAACACACCCATTTCTTAAGATACTCACAGTTCTCTCTTCAATGAGAAACCTTTGCCAATAACATCTATTCATCATAATCAGAATCAATCAATCACATATTCTTCCTACATAAACCACAACTGCATACCAACACTTTATTAAAACATAGCATAACTTTATTCAATATGAAGTGGTTAAACCCATTTAGGAAAAAAAAAAATTTTATATGTTCAAATAAATAAGTTCGAAAGTAAAAAAAAAATCAACATCTTGAAATTCCACTTCATTTTCAATTACAATAAGCACCTATAAATATCAATCATTTAGGGGATTAGAGTTTGTAAAATGTATTGTATATCATCACCCAATCAATTTAACAAACCACCTCTGTCATTTCTTTTACACTTGATTTCTATAAATTTGAATAACCCCTTCATAACGAAAAGCCCGCTCTAACTACCTAACTCATAATCATCTCATAATTACCACATTTAACCTTTAAACATCACTCAATCAAATCCTTGAACTTCCTTTCTCATTTATTCCAATGAGCACACCATATACCCATTGATTAGATCATCAACATTACCTTAATTACACTTCAAATAATTCTCCTTTCAAATCCTTCCGGTCATGGAGCAAAAGAAACAAAAATCAATATAACCTTCACAAAAATCTGAACATGGACTAAATATTAATGAAAATCTAATTTCTAATCTTAATAGCAACTAAAAAGTCAGATTTAATCCTAACAATTCAATACCTAATTCTCTATTCATCAAAGAGGAACCAAGTAAAACCAATGACCGACAATAAATTAACAATACTTTTGCTTCACAATAGATGTAAGAAGAATCAAGTCATTTTCAATGAAATTAGTCCACAAACCAATAATATCTCAAATACATTTGCAACACCTTAAATCATCAAGCAAATTCCAAAATTTTCAAACAATTCCTACTCTTAGACATTTTATCAAACACCTTAAGTGAAATCTGAAATCAATGATATTATTAATCTTTTCTCCATCCACTTTATTGCCGATATTCCAATGCTTAAATCCACCCTTATGACATACCCAATTCATTACAAAACATAGAAACAACATTATTACAAAACATAGAAACAACATTAAATCCAAAAATGCTCATTCATATACATTATTTTGACATAAAACCATTAAAAATACTCTCACAAATCAGATTCTAAAAGGTCAAGGTCCTTTGAAAAACAATTAATTAAAACAGATTCTTCCAAAGCATAAGTTGGCTTAAACTAATAAACATAAAATTGAAATAATGGAGGTAAGATTCAGACTCCGTCCTCCAATACCCATATTAACTCAAAAGGTCCAGAAATTTAAGTTTTTTCATCAACCTTCAACTAAAACCAGAAAAAAAAACAAAACACTCAACCATGAAATCAATCTGGATAGATAAACAAAATATGTTTACATTCAAGGATCATCATGTCAGCATTCTCACTTAATTAAACAATTCCATTCCAGCAGTATAGCAAGCCAAAAAGCATCAGTCATAGAGAAAAGAAACAGAAATTTTGCACCCGCCACATATGCCTACCCATAGTTATTAGCACCAACTTATTTTTAACACACCACCTGCACCATTCACATCTAACAAACCACCCACACCAGAGAAGTACACAAAATAGGTGTAATCAAGGAATCGGTAAACCATCTTACCTAGAATCTTCAATGTTCATGTCGCTGGATAAAAGAGAAATGGTAGAAATGCTAAAATCTTATAGCCTTTGAATTGGAAGAAATACCTAGAAGATGCAACAAAGTTCGGATGATCTAGGGCTCTCAAACTTATCAGAATTTTCTCTCCTCTCTCGAAAAATGTAGAAACTAAAGCCACAGTTGTCATTACACGTGAAATTGGGGCCGAAAAATACCATGGATAGTCATTGAAAGAAAAAGAATCAATGGAGAAAGGAGGAGGAGAGGAGAAGCTCGTTTTTTTTTTCCTTCAGGAAGGGAGGAGATGATTCTAGAAGTGAGGAGAAGTGGAGTATTTAAATTGATTTACCTACCACATTTGACCATTTTGCCCATCCTTACCTTTTATTCACTTCCTTAATTTCTATATGAAAATGGCATATTGATTATTTAAAATATATTTATTCTCATTTATTTATTGACAATGATTTTTGGTTCACTAATGACATCCCTAAAACCATAATTAATTCCTTGTTATCCTTAATCTAAAATTGGGATGTTACAATATAGAACTTATCCAAGATTCACAATGTCTCATATTATAAGCCATAATCATTTCCACCTCTCATATATCTAAATCTCTAAACTCCAAAATAATAGAATAACTCAATCAACCAACAATCTCTTCCAATAATTCAATCTCACAGTGTAATCTTGTAAAATGCTAATCCCTTTACCAACATCACCAGGCAATCTTGCTACGGATCTACCACTCTCCCGACCAAGGGATTAATCATAATCTCATAGACAGTCGGTGATCATGCACAACAGAAAAGGGAAATTATAGAATGTATATTGCCAATCTAAATGCAATGCAACACAGTCCAGGGTTATCGTATACCAAATACTGATAACCAAGTTGTAACATTGTGTTACTAATTCCCTAATTAACCAATATTATCTATTTCAATTCATTAATCTCTTTTTATATATTATCCATGATAGAAAAGAATTTCCTAATATAATACGATTACTATCATGGATAATTAATAGCTAACCATGTTAGAAAAGATTCACCTAACATGGTTAGAAAAAGAGGCAACCTGATATTAATTATCTAACTATGATAGAAAAAGGCTTGTCATAGTAATACAACCCTATCATAGTTAGAAAAGTATTTTCCTTATAATATAATTAATAATCAATATCCCTTAGTCTATTTCCCAGTTTTATAAGAAAATATGCGGAAACGAATGCAGGCCTATATAAACTGGCAATATACAATTCTGAATAATGTAAGCAACCTCTAAAGCCTAATTCCCTTTCCTGAAGCTTGCACCTGTGCATGAACACCTGAAAAAATGTCAGTAATCGTGGGATGAGACAATTTGTCCCAGTAATCACCGCTTAACTCACTATAACAGTGAGATGTGCGGTAACGAGGGCGTCTAAAGGGTACCACAGTTTTAAAAACAATAGTAATATATATATATATATATCCAGATCTTCTTTCATTCTTTACTCAAGTCCAACAATCACCTTCAAACCAAATCAATTCAACATCTCCATACTCCAATCAACTAATACTACCACAACAACTCTCACACTCACCTAGAGATGCATTGTGCCACCACGGTGCATTCAAGCATCTATTCTTCACTATATGATTTGACACTGTGTCCCTCTCCATAATGAGGGGACAATTTCCTTCTCTGGCAATCTCCAGAGAGGGAACCTCAATTCTGTTTCCATTATAGAACGGGAGCGGTTGGACTCTTCAATGCCAAACAACCGTAGGGGCTGTTGGGCTCTTCAATGCCAAAACAACCGTAGGTCAGTTCTCTCACTAAGTCGACCTATGATCCCCGATCCAATCAATCTGAAAAGGATCCTCAGTACAAATAACTGTCGATTGGCCTATCGACAGTTATCATCGCGCGATGGTACATAAAAAGCAGTGTCATGCAATGCTCACCATATTCCTGTCAACATCATATCCACAATATTCAATATTTCAATCACAATTCTCTTCCATATCCATATCGATCCATTTCAATCTCATCATTAATATCATGCACTCTTACCATTCCATTCAATATCTCAACTATTTCACTCATTCCCTCTAACCATCAATATCCAGAACTGAACCAATCCAGAACCACCATCCACACCAGACAGGATAGTATCTATAATGTTTCAAATTTCTTTTATACGAAAATAATCGTGTTTGAAAGGCACCCGATAGCCTGTTTTGTATAAAAATATCCTTTTAAAGATAATATATATATATAGAGGGTGAGAAGAGATTTTACAAAATCCCTAACTAACGTCACCTTCATTGTTATAGCAAGGTTAAGCGTGATTAATTGTCGCCCTTTAGCACTTTACTGCCTTTCTGAAAGTAATGGATGCACAAGAGGGGAGGGGGGTGAATTGTGGCTATAAAATAAAAGCTCAAATAAAAACGACACAAGAGTTTATACTGGTTCAGTCTTCCTGACCTACGTCCAGTTCTCAACCACCCAGGCCGAGTTCCACTATCCCCAGGTTTTACAACGGGTGCACCTGGAACCTTTACAACCGCAAGTTTTGAACGGGATCACTTGCAACCTTACAACCACAAGTTTTACTCAGGCTCACTTGCAACCTTTCTAACTAGCTCCCCCTTACTTCCAGCAAGGGTTCAACCTTTACAAATAAAGGATTTTTCTAACTAAGTTCTCTTTAAGAACAGATGGTGTTACACACTTAAGTACAATTAATGCTCTTATAACACGAAGAGACTTAACTACAAAGAGTACAAGATATGTAGATGAAAGGATCACTCAATGAGTTAAATGCTCTTTCTCTTTTCTGGGCAGCTTTTGTTAGAATCTTAAGTTTTGATGGTGACTTAGGTATGATATGGTCTAGTACTTAAAAGAACATAATTAACACTTAGGAAGGATTAGATGACATGGTTAGAACCCTGAGTTAGATCACTTGTGAATGCAAGATCATTTCCGGAAGTATTAGCACTAGAGTCACAACCGGATGCAGATTCACTTCCGAATGAATCAAGACTAGCGCTCACGGATGCGGAATCACTTCCGGATAGACTAGGACTCGCGCACGCGGATAAATGTGTCATCCCCCAGCGGCAGCGAGTAACTCACTAGGGATTTAACTTAGTCCATGAGAATTAGGTACACAAAACCTTAAGACTAAGCTATGTTTCAATCGGAAGTGAGTTTGCTTCCTGTTAGACTTAGACTGGCGCAGAGCGATAGAATAGATATTACTCCAAGCGACAGTGAGTCTACTTCCCCAAGTGAAAGCGCTTCCTGTTAGAATTAGACTGGCGCAGAGCGACAGAATAGATATTACCCCAAGCGTCAGTGAGTCTACTTCCCCAAGTGAAAGCACTTCCTATTAGATTTAGACTGGCGCAGGTTGATAGACTAGATATAACCCCGAGCGTCAGCGGAAATGCAACATCAAGTGAAGTTGCTTCCTGTTAGATCTTGACTGGCGCAGACTGATAGAATAGATTTCACCCTAAGCGTCAGTGAATTCACCACGTCAAGTAAAAGTGCTTCCGATAGCTCAGTGACTAGCGCTGAGTGGTGGAATGAAATAGACTAAGCGAGAGCAAGTCATGGTGAACTAAATCCCTCATCAAGTGAATTTACTTCCGGATGTAGAAGTGCTTCCGGATACACCTTAGACTTAGGATCACCCACTGCATGAGATTATATGATTATATTGCTAAACTAACGTTCAAGTGCAGCACACTCAGTAAGGTTGCTTCCGGATGAGAAGTTGCTTCCGCAAGCAATCAGAATGTCTGAACGTTCAAAGAGATGCAGTGTCAGAATGCTTTTAACAGAGCAGAGGTGTCAGGACTACTTTTCAGAGATAAAGCAAGTCAACCCTGCTGAAGCATTTAAGAAGATGTTCCTTCCAACGGTAACAAGAGGATAACAGACACATTCAAACAACATTGTTACCTACCAAGCATGAGGAGTATGAGAACATAATCTGAAGATTCACTCAAGGTGTCAAAGCTCATACTGCCCACAAGAGTCAGAGTCCATAAGAGAGCTTCTGATAGCAAGAGAGGATCCAATAGCAAAGCACTCTTATCATTCATGGACAAGTGCTTGGAAGACAAAGTTCCTCTATGTGATAGCAAGCAAAATGTTAGAGTCCACGAGCTTCAGATAGCAAGAGAGCTTCCGATAGTGAGTCTCTTAACATCCTGGACTTATGCTTGAGGAACGAAGTCCTCTCTGACAACAAGCAAGAGTCGGACCGTACAAAGTGTTCAGATGTCAGAACGACTTTTGTCAGAATAGTATTGCCAGAACAGTGTTGACAGAACAGCTTGGTCAGAGCACCTTTTTAGATAAAGCAAAGTCAACCCTGCTGTGCATTAATGAGGACAACGTAAACAAGGCCCCAACGTCTATAATCAAACGGTCTTATTGCCTCTCCAACGGTTAGATATTCAGAGGCTGGTATAAAAGGGATGTTCTTCATTTCTGAAGAAGAGGGCTTGAAAAAGAGAGAGAGAACAGGGCTATTATCTGAAAAACACTATTCTACATTCCTCTCATCTTCTACTCTCGGACTTTGATATGTAATATTCTTAGAGAGTGATTTATTTGTACTTAAGTGAGTAACATCATCCACTCTTAGAGAGAGTTAGTTTTGAGCTTAAGTGTTTAGCACAATCAGTTCATAGAGTGAACATAGTGTAAACTTACAATTTGTAAGGGGGAGCATTTAGAGGTTGTCTAAATCTCCATAGGTTGCAAGTTAGCCCGTAAAACTTGCGTTTGTAAGGTTGCAAGTGATCCCGTAAAACTTGCGGTAAGGTTTGCAGGTGAACCCGTTGTAAAACCTGTGGGTTGTTAGGTGAACCCGTGCTCGTAAAACCTAAAGTGTAAAGGCTTCTCTTGTGCCCGGTTTAAACAAGAATAGTGGATTGGAAATCTCAGGTGTAGCCTGGGGACTGGATGTAGGTCTGGGTGACCGAACCAGGATAAATTTATGTGTGCATATACTTATACTTGATCATTCTATTTTGCATCACATAGCATACTGACTTGTGCATAGCATTATTTATTATCATCATCACCGAGCACAAGCAGCCTTTCGAAAAGAGTTTAAGTTTTTATTCCCTCACCCAATTCACCCCCCCCTCTTGGGTGACAGCCACGAATTTCAGCTTTGAATGCTTGAAGATTTTCTCGGTTTCTCTCTCTAGCTTCTTTCAAGAATGTCAAAGATAATTCATTTGCTTCATAAATGAAGTTGAGCTCCTTTATATAGTCTTCAAACATTCTGACTCTTGATAGGTGGGTTAGCCGTTTGAATATGGCCGTTTTTCCCATGTTACCGTTTGCCCAATTAATGCTTCATCAATGCATAGCAGGGTTGACTTGCTTTATCTCTGAAAAGTAGTCCTGACAACTCTGCTCTGACAAAAGCATTCTGACACTGCACTTCTGAACGTTCTGACATTCTGATTGCTTGCGGAAGCGGATTCTCATCCGGAAGCAACTCTACTTAGTGTGCTGCACTTGAACGTTAGTCTAACAATATAAGCACATAGTCACATGCAGTGGGTGTTTACTTAGTCTAAGATGACTTCCTTGGATCCGGAAGCACTTCTGCATCCGGAAGCACTACTACTGGATGAAGGGTTATATTCACTCTTACTCACTCTCGCTCAGTGTCCTTCAATCCAACAGCCAGCGCTAGTCACTAAGCAATCGGAAGCAATTCTACTAGACGTGGCTTATGTTCACTGACGCTTAGTGTCATCTATTCCAACAGCCAGCGCTAGTTTAAATATAACAGGAAGCAATTTCACTTCCGGTTGAATCCTGGCTTAGTCTTAAGGTTTTGTATATCTAGTGCTTCTGGACTAAGTTATTTCCCTAGTGAATTGCTTGCCGTCGCTGGGGGATGAGTCATTCATCCGCGAGCGCTAGTCCTAGTCCATCCGGAAGTAAATCCTCATCCGGTTGCACTCTCACTTGGGATTCTATGTTAACCTATTGCTTTCTAAGTACTTGATTTATTCTTTCATATTTTAGTCTTCATCAAAACTTAAGATTCTAACATTCTCCCCCTTTTTGATGATGACAAACTAAGTCTTATCGATTAAGTTCATATAAAAGAATTAAAAGCAATAATTTAAATAAGGCACAAATAACTTAGACAAATATTATTGATAAGCAAAAGATTACAAGTTAGCAATACACAAGCAGATAACATATACAAGTAATCTATACTAAGCAAAAATGAAATTTGCATGAAAACAAAGAAAATTTCTAAGTTAAAGGGTTGAGGTGGGGGTTCAGAGGTGGTGTCTCTTTTTCTTCTCCCTCTCTTTTTGTCTCTCCTCATTTTCTTTCTGGAGCTGGGATAATTGGGCTTCATGCACATTCTGGTCAATCTGAGCGATTATCCGTTGAAGCTCTTCCTCTTCCCTTTCTCTTCTGAGTCTCTCAGACTCAACAGACTCCTCGAAGGCTCTCTTCATATTTTCAACTTCCTCATAGCCTGGGAATCCTGTTGCATCTGAGAAGTAAGAGATCTCGCCATTAGGGTAGTGGACAGCCCGAATCTTCACATTCCATACTGGAAAGTTGGGATCCTCCTCAACTTCCTGGGCTTTCCTCTTCCCCTTGCCTTTTCCCTTTCCTTTGCCCTTGCCTATTGACTGAGTAGGTTTGGCACTTGCTCTCTCAGCATCCAAGCAAGCCATCTGACCAAAGGAGAGTCTGTCCGTGTACCCATACTTTTCGAATTCTTCAGGAGTCATGTCCTCTATCTCCAACTTGACTTCCTTTAGAATTGGAATGACTTGTACTGATGGGATCTCTTGCTCAGCTTGGACAGATGGAGTCTCTTCTTCATTCTCAGCAGATTCAGTGGAGGTAGCACCTCTGTTGGCACGCTTTCTAGCAACTGCCTTCTTTCTTGACTCACTGAATTTAAATGCTGGCTCAGATGGAGGAGTAGCAGATGTTGGCTCAGTACGAGGAGGAGGAGCAGAAGTTGTTCCAAAGGTAGAAGGGATTGGCTTAGCAATCACAATGGGGGGTGGTTGACCTTCTTCAGCCCGTACTTCATCATTATCTCCTCAACAATATTCTTGCTTTGCTTAGTAGATGGAGATTCTGAAGATGAAGAGGCTGGTTGTGGAATTTTTTCACTTTGCTCAACTACCACCATATCCCACTTGGACCTTTGCCCATCCGACCTCTGCTGTTGCATAAACCGGATGGCTTCTCCTCTGATTAGGCTCTCAGCGCCACCCAGTCTCTGGGATTCCATGGCACGGCGGAGGGCAGCCGTGATGTCTTCATCAAGCCAGAGGGATGGCTGGCTGAGGACATCCCTTGTGTCCATGGTCTGGCGAAGGGCGAACACAGCATCTCTCCCCCTTTTGGCATCATCAACAAGGGTGAGGGCCAGGGATGGAGTGGATGAAGAGGAGGGTGGTGGTTCAGGGCCAAATCTCTTAGGAGGTGAGGGTGAGGAGGTAGATGTAGAGGATGTGGGAGAGGATTGGTGTTCAGGAGTTTTAGGAGGGTTGAGAAAGTAAGTGGAGTTCCTTTCGAAGAAGGTGGGGTGGGTAAAGAGGTCATCAAAGGGGTAGGTGGAATAGTAGACATCGGGTTGTTTTTCCTTCCACCTAAGAGGGGATTGGTCTCGGATGTAATAAATTTCGTCTGGGTTATCTCGAGAGGTAAAGACTATGGGTGTGTGAGAGGTGGTGGGGTTAGGATTGGAGGGTCTGGCGGAGGTGTTGAATGGTGAACGAGTAGGGGTGTTGGGTGGTGTGCGAGTAGGGGAGTTATGTGGAGATGGGGAGTTGTTGGAGTGAAGGGGTGATTGGCGAGGAGATTGTTGGGGTGAGTCTTGGGGTTGTTGTTCATGGTTGGGTGAAGGCTGGGATGGTTGGTCATTGTTTGGTGATGTGTGTGGTTGTTGGTCATTCTGTGGAGGTGGCTGTGGTTGTTGAGTGTTGGGAGGAGGAGGAGGAGGGGGAAGTAGAGGGTGATTAGGAGGAGGAGGAGGTGGGTTGTGAGGAGGAGGTGGTGGTAAGTTACCTTGTTGGGGTTGAGGGATCTGAAGGTGTTGGAGAATAAGGTCTAGCTTCGCATCCACCCTGGCAAGCTGCGTCTCAAATTGACCCACTCTATCCTCGAGTCGCTGGATGCGCTCCCCTTGCTGTTGGAACCCAGCATCACAGTCATTCCTTAGAGGGGCCACTAAGGACTCAGAAAGTTGAAGAAAAATCTCTTCCTTCATCTCCTGAGCAAAAGCCTTCACAGTGGCTGGTACCCTCGCAGCACGGCTTGGCCCGGGATGGGAGTCAACTTCCTGATCCCCTCCACCAGATACAGAGGGAACTGAGGTCTGAGAGGCACTGCCTACCTGTGATCCTGAGCGAGTGGCTTAGCAGGCTTCAGGTACTTGATGCCCATCTTGCTGATGTTAGTTGCCCCCACTGGAGAACACTTAACATTCTCTTCCTCCACGTCAGATGTAGCCTTGATCAGATTCTTCTCAAGGAGGAAGGCAAGGATGGTGGGATAGGGAAGAAATCCAGCCTTGTGGTTAACTATCCATCTGTGAAGTTCAAGGCTGATCAACTGCCCGGGGTTGATTGGCTGATGGGTAAGAAGTCTGGGGAACCACGGGTTGTCCAGCAGTGTGAACTCGTTGAAGTTACCCCCCTTGTGTGTCATCATGCGGGAGTAAACATAGTACAAGAGCCTGTTGGAGTCAGACATCTTGGACACCTTTTTCCCTTGGGTGTCATAGATCTTCGCGAGTTCCTCCTTACTGTATTTGAGTGACCCAGGGTACAACCACTCGTTCATTCCCTCTTCTGTGATTCCCATTAAGTCATTTAAATCCCTCCAGGTGAAACTGAAGGTTCTCCCCCTGACTGTGGCAGTGAAGGTGAGTCTGCGGATCTGCTCCTTCCCATCCACCTTCTTGTATTTGACTTTCCCAGAGAGGGACTCACAAAATACTCGTAGGACGTTGATGTTGTAGTCCTGCTTGATCCCCAGCCAGGGCATGTATCTTTCCAGATAAGGGCGCAGATGAGAGAACCCTAATTCATCTATCTTAACCAGATCGATGAACAGGCCGTTGTTGAAGTAGGGCTTGATTGTCTCAAACTTTGAGGAAACGGCCTCCAAAGCCCCATCTCTGTAAACAAGAGGGTCATCCTCCTCTACCCTCTGTCTTTTGGAAGAAGGCTCCTCGATGAATTGAACCTTCTTCTTCCCTTTCCTCTTGGCTTGTGCTTGTTCATGCTCAGTCTGCTCTGGCTGTTCGTGCACTCGCCCAGAATGTCCAGGCTGTTCCTGGACTTGTTCATTCTCCCCTTGTGTCTGCCCAGAATGTTCTTGGCGTTCATGGCGTTCTTCATGGTGTTTATCGGATTGCCCAGATTTACCAGAGTGCTTATGCCCAGATTTCCTAGATTTGGACTTAGATTTCTTGGAGGTGGTGACTTTCTGTGTGTTAGGGTTTGTTTCATGTGAGCCGGCCATTTTTGTGTGGGTTTAGTATTTAAGTGAGATGAAATGCGAAGAAGAAGATGAAGAAGATGAAGAAGAAGAGGATGAAAAAAGTATGAATGTGTGTAGAGAATATGTGGGTAAAAATTCGAGTAACTGAAAAAGTGAAAGTGAAATGACTTCCTATTTATATGCAAAGTTACTGAGGGTAAAATGGTCATGACCTTTCAGATGAAAACATATGTTTACACATTGGGTAATGTAAACGTTTTAATTGAAACGGCGCACCTTATGACATGTGTCGCTTCACTTTGCCAGAGAAGGCACAACTTCTCATGGAGTGATATGAAACGTTTCTGGAGTGACGTGTCCTTTGGTTCAGCCACTGGCGCTCTTTCAGTTCAACATTCAGTGCCAGCGGGTGATCATCCGGAAGTGGTTTTGCTTCCGGTTGCACTTGCTTAAGATTTAACATTGGGGACGTGCAAAAACAAGAATTGGCACTCTGATGCCTAAGTTAGTATTGTTGTAGGTTTTAATCAATCAGGTATAATAATTGAAAAATTACACCTCATTTGGGTTTACCATTCCCAAATCTCCTCTTATGAAAGTAAATTGATCAACCCCCAGAGGCTTGGTGAAGATGTCAGCAAGCTGTTGTTGGGTGGGAACAAATTGCACTTTGACATCCTTCTTTTGAACATGGTCTCTGATGAAGTGATGTCTGACATCAATGTGCTTTGTCCTTGTGTGCTGAACCGGATTCTTGGCGAGGCAGATTGTGCTTGTGTTGTCACAGAGGATGGGTGCCTCAGGGAACTCCAAGCCAAGATCTCTCAGTTGGTTCTTCAGCCACAGCACTTGGGCACAACAGCTTGCAGCAGCAATGTATTCTGCCTCAGTGGATGATAATGACACACAGGTTTGCTTCTTGCTAGCCCAAGACACCAGACAACCACCAAGAAAGGCGCATTGTCCACTGGTGCTCTTCCTATCTGTTTTATAACCTGCATGGTCAGAGTCAGAATAAGCCCACAAGAACTCTTGGTTACCTCTGGGATACCAAAGACCAAGCTCTTGTGTTCCCTCAAGGTATTTAAGAATACGTTTAACACATGTTAAATGTGACTCCTTGGGGTTGGCTTGAAACCTAGCACACATGCCTACACTAAATTGAATGTCAGGCCTGCTTGCTGTTAAATATAGGAGGGAACCTATCATTCCCCTGTATATGGGCAGACTGACAGATTTACCCTTTGCGTCAGCATCGAGTGCGGCAGTGGTACTCATGGGAGTGTCATACTCCTTGCATTCATCCATCCCAAACTTCTTGAGTAGCTCTCTGCAGTACTTAGCTTGGGAGATGAAGATTCCATTCTTCTTTTGCTTAATTTGCAGGCCTAGGAAGAACGTTAGTTCTCCCATCATTGACATTTCAAACTCACCCTGCATGGTCTTAGAGAATTCTTCACAAAGCTTTTCATTAGTTGCCCCAAAAATAATATCATCAACATAAATTTGGACAATTAACATATTTCTATCTTTGTGAAGAATAAACAGTGTACTATCTAATTTGCCTCTTGAGAAACCCTTGCCCAGCAAAAAGCTGCTGAGTCTCTCATACCAAGCTCGAGGAGCTTGTTTCAGGCCATACAAAGCTTTCTTTAGACTGTACACATGTTTAGGACGCTTGTGGTCCTCAAAGCCAGGAGGTTGTTCTACATAAACCTCTTCTTTAATATAACCATTAAGAAAAGCACTCTTTACATCCATTTGATATAATCTAAAGTCTTTCATGGATGCAAAGGCTAGAAGAATTCTTATTGCTTCAAGTCTAGCGACTGGAGCAAAAGTTTCTTCATAGTCAATGCCTTCTTCTTGGTTATATCCTTTGGCTACTAATCGGGCTTTGTTTCTTGTAATTTGACCTGTCTCATCCAGTTTGTTTTTGAAGACCCACTTGGTCCCCACTATGGATTGATGAGACGGCCTTAGGACTAGTTCCCAGACTTGGCTTCTCTCAAATTGATTTAGCTCTTCCTGCATGGCAATAATCCAGTCGCAGTCTTCAAGAGCTTGTTCAACTGAAGTTGGTTCGATTTGAGATAGAAATGCTCCAAACTCAACTTCATTTTGAACTTGCCTTCTGGTTCTGACACCAGAAGAAACATCACCAAGCACTTGATCAAGAGGATGATCCCTGTGATGTCTCCTAGCTGTTGGCAACTGTGCCTCATCAGGCACGGTCTGCACTCTAGGTTCATCACTGGGTTCATCTTCTTCTTTGAGATTGCTTGCTGGTGTTTCTTTTGGTGGTGAAGAAGATGATGGTGGTTTTGGAAGATTAAGTATTTCATCATCTTCTGTGGATTGTCCCCATGTAGGAGTTTCATCGAATACAACATGCATTGATTCTTCTACAATTCTAGTTCTCATGTTGTATATTCTATATGCTTTACTCCTAAGGGAATATCCTATGAATATACCTACATCAGCTTTTGGACCAAACTTACCCAGATTTACCTTTCCATTGTTATGCACATAGCATTTTGATCCAAAGATTCTGAGGTGGCTGATGTTGGGCTTCCTCCCTTTATACAGCTCATATGGAGTCTTGTCCAAGCCCTTGCGAACATAGGCTCTGTTAGAGATGAAGCAAGCAGTGCTCATAGCGTCCGCCCAGAACACTTGAGAAACCTCTTTCTCGTTGAGCATGCTTCTAGCCATCTCTGTCAGAACCCTGTTCTTTCTCTCGACCACTCCGTTTTGCTGAGGAGTTCTAGGAGCTGAGAAGTTGTGTTCAATACCATTTTGCTCACATAGCTCAGAGAAGCTATGGTTCTCAAACTCTCCTCCATGGTCTGTCCTTATGGCTGTGATTTTGAGCTCTCTCTCATTCTGCACTTTCTTAGCCAGGACAACAAAAGCATCAAAAGCATCTTGCTTAGAGGCAAGAAACATAGTCCAAGTGAACCTTGAATAGTCATCCACCACCACTAGAGCATACAGGTTTCCACCCAAGCTCTTCACTCTCGCTGGCCCAACCAAATCCATATGGATCAGTTCCAAGGGTCTGCTGGTGGAGACTCTCTTCTTTGATCACCAAAGGTTACTGTGGCTCCGTCTTTGATCACCGGAGATTTGAACTTGTCTCTGTCTCCAGTCATATGTCTCGAGCATCCGCTGTCAATATACCATTTTCTGTTTTTGGATGCTTTGAGACACACCTGAAGGAATCAAGTAAGCTTAGGTACCCAACCTTTCTTGGGTCCTCTGTCATTAGTTTTCAGTGCCCTTGGTCTAGTGTTAGCCTTGACCTTGGACTTATGATCATTCAGTGCCTCCGGCCTAGTGCTGACTCTAGGCTCTTGGGTTTTCCCTGTGGATTGTTTCCAGGCTTGGAATCCCTGTCCTCCCTTAGTTTCCTTTCCAGGGGGAGGATCCTTTGTAGCCTTGGTTCCTTTAGGGACCCATTTGTAAGAGCTACTTGCTCCATGCTTCTTGGCATTACAGGTGGACATGGAGTGTCCTTTCCTGTTGCAATAGTTACAGAAGCTAAAAGGTGAGGAGCTGTGACTAGTGGCTTTGTGGAAGAATTTCAAGTAGGGCTTCACTTTTGGTTCCACCCACTTTTTCCCTCTAGGAGTATATCCTAAGCCAGTCCTGGTCCTATATGCCCTTTGATCATTAAAATTATATTTAACATTTCTGACCCATTTGTAAACTTCTGCAGGGCATTTTGCAGCTTGTCTCTCTCAGCTGAGATTTTGCTGCAACTAGGGCAGCTCTCAAGTGTTGAGGCATTGGGTTCTGCTTGGGTCCTTGCCATCCGCTACCGGAAGCTTTCTGGCTTCCGCTAGCTCTTCACTTAGTGAGTCCACCTTGGACTCAAGTGATTCCTTTTTAGTTTTTAACACTTTATAGGCTTTACATAATCGAGAGAATTCTTCATGAACCTCATTGTAAGCCTCTTGTAGTTCAGAGAAGGTTACCTCATTGTCCTCGTGGGTGAGATCAAGATCTGAAGATGCTTCCTCATCATCTTCTCTGGCTACCAGGCAGAGGTTGGCAACTTCTTCCTCATCACTTGCTTCGTCATCTGAGCTATTCACCCAGATAGAGGACACGAAGGCTTTTCTCTTGTCTTTCCCCTTTGATCTTTGCAAGCTTGGACACTCAGCCTTGAAGTGGCCAGGCTTTTTGCATTCAAAGCACACCGGGGTCTTTTCCTTCTTGTATCCCTTCCTCTGACTGGAGTCACCTTTCTGAAAGCCTCCTTTCTTCTTGAAGAACTTTCTGAACTTTCTTACCATCATGGCCATCTCTTCTTCGTCCAGTTCCTCCTCATCATCCTCATCATCATCATCATCAATCTCCTTGTTGGGAGCAACAAGGGCAAGATTCTTGGCTTTGGATGAGGCTTGAGGAGCTCTCTGAGCCAGCAATGTTGGTTCATATTCAGCCAAAGAACCAAAGAGTGCAGTGATGGAGCTGGTTACTTTGGTGATCCAATCACCTTTCAGGATTTTTAGGATCTTGCTGACTTGCTCTCTTTCTGGAATGTCCTTACCCAAGGAGGCCAAGTTGTTGATGAGATGAGTGAACCTCAGCTCCAGCTCTCTGATTGGCTCAGTCGGACTAAGCATGGCGAACTTGTGAAACTCTTCCACCAACATCTCAACTCTTCTTGCTTTCACTCCCCTGGTTCCAGAGTGAGCAGCCTCAAGAGCCTCCCACATATCCTTAGCATTTTTGTGGTGGCTGATCCTATGAAATTCCTTAGGGCTGAGAGCACACTGAATGTAGTGCATGGCCCTATAGTTCAGTTGGACTAGAGCATAGTCCTCATTAGTGTACCTGGATCGCTGCTTAGCAAAACCATCCTCATCTAGTGGAGTGTGATCCCCACGTTCGATTACATCCCAGAGTCTGATGTCGCTGGACTTGATGTAAGTCTCCATTCGAAACTTCCAGAATGGATAGTTATACCCATCAAAGCCTGGAGGCTTGTTGGGTTGAATAGAGACATCTGACAGGGAGTAATCTGTATCTATTACTAGATCTTTGCTTTCTGGATTCGATGGAATCGAGTGAGAAAGACCTGCTCTGATACCAAATGAAAGTAATGGATGCACAAGAGGGGGGGTGAATTGTGGCTATAAAATAAAAGCTCAAATAAAAACGACACAAGAGTTTATACTGGTTCGGTCTTCCTGACCTATGTCCAGTTCTCAACCACCCAGGCCGAGTTCCACTATCCCCAGGTTTTACAACGGGTGCACCTGGAACCTTTACAACCGCAAGTTTTGAACGGGATCACTTGCAACCTTACAACCACAAGTTTTACTCAGGCTCACTTGCAACCTTTCTAACTAGCTCCCCCTTACTTCCAGCAAGGGTTCAACCTTTACAAATAAAGGATTTTTCTAACTAAGTTCTCTTTAAGAACAGATGGTGTTACACACTTAAGTACAATTAATGCTCTTATAACACGAAGAGACTTAACTACAAAGAGTACAAGATATGTAGATGAAAGGATCACTCAATGAGTTAAATGCTCTTTCTCTTTTCTGGGCAGCTTTGAATGCTTGAAGATTTTCTCGGTTTCTCTCTCTAGCTTCTTTCAAGAATGTCAAAGATAATTCATTTGCTTCATAAATGAAGTTGACCTCCTTTATATAGTCTTCAAACATTCTGACTCTTGGTAGGTGGGTTAGCCGTTTGAATATGGCCGTTTTCCCATGTTACCGTTTGCCCAATTAATGCTTCATCAATGCATAGCAGGGTTGACTTGCTTTATCTCTGAAAAGTAGTCCTGACAACTCTGCTCTGACAAAAGCATTCTGACACTGCACTTCTGAACGTTCTGACATTCTGATTGCTTGCGGAAGCGGATTCTCATCCGGAAGCAACTCTACTTAGTGTGCTGCACTTAAACGTTAGTCTAACAATATAAGCACATAGTCACATGCAGTGGGTGTTTACTTAGTCTAAGATGACTTCCTTGGATCCGGAAGTACTTCTGCATCCGGAAGCACTACTACTGGATAAAGGGTTATATTCACTCTTACTCACTCTCGCTCAGTGTCCTTCAATCCAACAGCCAGCGCTAGTCACTAAGCAATCGGAAGCAATTCTACTAGACGTGGCTTATGTTCACTGACGCTTAGTGTCATCTATTCCAACAGCCAGCGCTAGTTTAAATATAACAGGAAGCAATTTCACTTCCGGTTGAATCCTGGCTTAGTCTTAAGGTTTTGTATATCTAGTGCTTCTGGACTAAGTTATTTCCCTAGTGAATTACTTGGCGTCGCTGGGGGATGAGTCATTCATCCGCGAGCGCTAGTCCTAGTCTATCCGGAAGTAAATCCTCATCCGGTTGCACTCTCACTTGGGATTCTATGTTAACCTATTGCTTTCTAAGTACTTGATTTATTCTTTCATATTTTAGTCTTCATCAAAACTTAAGATTCTAACACTTTCCTCACCGTTTCCTTCCCTTCAAGTATAATCGCCATTATATGCTCCTATAATGATATGATACATAATGATATATTAATATCATTTTCACTTTATAATACTTTGACGTCTCTCTCGTATTCATATGTTACTACCCAAATTTTCCCCATTTATGTACCATGTCCTAATGAACCACATCAAACATATTAACACACCATCACAATTAAACATTTTGTTTATGAACTCGAAAATAATCAAAACTATGTATCAATATCATTCATCCAATTTACTTTCAAGAGACCAAGAACACTAATAACTAATATTACCACAATAATGCACATCAATCAAACATAAACCATTTTATTTCTTTACATTTCCACTACCAAATATAATATATGATTCACCTTTAATATCCACTTTCTTTAATACCAATCATTTCATAAACTCCCTTATTTTAGAAGAAATCAACTCAAACAAAAACAAGATGCATTCATAGTAATCAAGTGTTAAACATAAACCAAACCAACTTCATCACTACCACAATCAAACCCACAAAATATTACCACACTAGAAAGCCAATTAAACACCTTCCAGCCACAAACAAGTAGCCAACCAAAACAAAATATAGCTCTCCAAGCAACCGTATACTTGTAGCTATATCACTACATAAAAGACACATGCATTGTAATTAAAACACCTAACAACCTTTCACAGATTACACAAACAATTCCATCCCAAAACCAGTTCAATCTTGACAATGGTAGCAACAAGAAATTTGTAACTATACATGTCCCCAAAGCAAAAACAAATATCTTCTTCCTTCCCAAAACAATCAACCATAACAGAAAAATGGTGCAAAAACATTTCCTACACCTGCAACAATACCATTCAGCTTTACTAAGTCATTAAATCCACATGCATTCATAGTATTTCGATTAATCCCACTTTAAGGTTATCTTAAAACCTTCCATATTTGAAAGAGAATCAAGTCATCTATTTAAATACCTCTATCTAACAACACCATTTAAATCATTGCAGCCCATCACTCCTATTCCTATCAAACTCCAAGAACCAAAAATGTTTAAAATAAGAAATTCTCATTTCAACAGTCCTTCGGCCAATACAGAGAAACCAGACATGCCACTATGATATATCATATAATCTCTCACACGCATCACAATTTACATTAACTTCAATACTTAAACCATAGCCATATAGCCATGGCTTCAACAACAACATTTAAATGCATATGTCACCAAGCAGAAATTTAAATAGAAACATGGCAAAGCCATTCAAGTTCCAATGTTCCAAACAATGTCACAAAGTCATTGAAATTGTGCATTAAAACTGCTGCTCTAACAGTGTAGATAATTGTAATTTCAGTAGCAAAATAACACAACAACTACTAGTATTTTACTATCATTACTTCGAAATAACCCAAGCATTTATACCACTCCATGACTATCACTCATATCCAATTTGTCAATCCATTAACACCAAACAAAAAGAGAAGTCTACTGTGATAGATTAAAAGCATTTCATAACCAATATTAGTCAGTTTACATATTCCTTAAATCTCACAATTAAACACCTCTTTTACATATAACAGAAAATCCATCAACCCCAAAGCAAAACATACACACCACAACAACTTATCCATCCTACAACTTGTATAATCAAACACTAACATGCATATCTTATAAATAAACAAAACACACACATATACAGCAGTGTAGTATTAACCCAAACAGAGGAAATTGCAAGAACATTTCTTTCCTAGGATATGTTCATCCATGACAAAGAAAAGGCTCAAGGAACCCTCAATCTAAACACCAATCAAACATGTAGAGTCGTTTTACAGTTTTAATGAATATGTGTATCAAAAAGTTTGAACCTTTAAGTCACAAATATACCTAAGCCCGTCGGATTTGAGAATGCACAACTTTAGGGTTTTGTAAAAACTTCACAAAACTTTAAGCAACATTCAATTTAACAATTAGGACACTAAAAGATGGAGCTTTAACTTTGTTTTAATTCATTTTCATGGCTAAAACCTACATCCCAAATCGGACACACCCTCAAAACCGGCCAAAAACAAAAATCAAAGAAGAGAAGGGTGTACAAATTGCTCACAAGGTTCTAAGAATGAGTATAAGAAGCAATCCCGCCGCCGGCCGCCTTATCTCGCCGGAAATCGCCCTTAAATATGTAGGCCGAATGAAAATCAAAAGGAAAAACGGAAGATATGAGGGAACAAACATTAAAATGAAAGTATAGCTCAAGATGTACTAAAAAGGTTGAAGCTTTACCTCTTCCACCATCACATCGCCGAACCCGCCGCCTCTTCGCCGGAAAAATTGAAAAAAGGCAACGGAGGAAAGTGAGGAACTGGAGCAGAACGCGAGAAAGAGAAGTGAGGAAGGAAGAAAGGCGTGATGATGATGCTGATGGTGAGGTGGCCGGCGCCGCCGCGCCTTAGGCCGCCGGGATTCGCAGAAGAAGAAGAAAAAAAAACGACGGAGGGGGTGGAGTCGGCGAGGGAGCCCGAGAGAGAGAGAGAGAGAGAAATGAAAATGAAATGGAAGGAAGGAGATGATGTATTTATTTATAATTTAGGGAAAATTACAATTAACTACCCTAAAGTTTATTCGTAATTATATTTCTAGCCCAGAAGTTTGTATATATTACTATATCTCCTTCTTTCCATCATAATATTATCTACTATCCAAATCCTTATTCATGAAAGTTTCTAACTCCAAATAATTATTTTAACTATATTTTTCCTTAAATTCCAAAAAATTAAGATTTAATAACAATAAATCTCCATAAATTTCTCCCTAAAACTCAAATTTCCTAAATAACACCTCAATAATTTCCAATTAACCTTAATCAAAATCTGGGATGTTACAATTTACCTCACCTTTTAGGAATTTTGTCCCCAAAATTCGCTAAAATTAACACCTAAAAGCGGAAAATATACAATTCAACTCTAACTATTTGTAAAGTTCTAACTATTAAACCATAATTTGATGTTTGCTACACCATCCTTCATCCTGCATCTTCATTCAATTTGTAGATCGTTCATCAATTCCTTCTCCCACTTTTCTAGTTATCCTCCATTTACTAGCCATTTAAACCTCAAATCACCCCAAACTCATCCATAACAGTCTAGTGATAACCTATCACTCCGTCATAATAGTTTACAACATCAACATACACTCTAAGTCATCAATCCATAGTGTATCCTCAAGTGGTCACCCTAACCTTAATTCAAGGCATAAATTCTTAAATTCCATTCTTCAAGCCAATTTCCGGTTACTAATCAGTTCATATCCATTATATAGTGTTTAAATCCTTAAAGTCAAAACTCCCCTCAATTATTTCTATTTCAATCCATTCAAGCTCGACAATCATGATTTTCCCATAATTCCCTACATTTCTCAAATCATAGATTCCTACTGTTTGATTCCAACTAAGTAAAGAATCGATGAAAATATTTCAATCCTTCTAATACCTTGATTTGAAACATGAAAATCATCACATAACCTTATGTCCCACCGAATTCTCATCTTACATACATCGTTCTCAATATCATTCTTCAATCTCATTCCTCAACAAAATACACACTTTTGATAAGTCTCCTATAATAATAATAAGCACCCTCATCTAGAAACCATAAGAGAAATTTAATATTTCCTACTTCAACCTATTTTAATTATATCCAATCACTTCTAAATTTTCTTTATTTCCCTTGACTCATAAGGTCTTCAATGATGCCTCGACTATGATTATGCCTAGGTCCATAATTATATCCGAGACCCCAAAAGAAGAACTCTTATTCCGTCAATTTTCTCCTATCATTCCTATCCATCTATCAATATCTACTTATTACATCTTGTCTAGCTTATATCTCTATTTCATCATAATTGCTAACTATTTCAAATTCTATTTTACTTCATTATCATGCAGCAAGTTCACATTAATCACATCAAAAACTCCAAATAAACAAGGAACTCAAACTAAATCAATAACAATTCAAAAAAAATCCATCACTCTGCATTCTAGAAAATTCAATATCAATTTCATCATACCATAACCTAACAAAATCATGGGCGATACAGAAAAGACAACAACAACCAAAACAAAAATCCACTAAACCCAACATTGAACATACGTACACATATCAATTCATGAACATTAGAGTTCCATTTCCAAGCAGCAGTTTGAATAAGCAAGAAAAGAAAAGAAAGAAACAACATTCGCAATCTACACAAAACTCAACATATAACCATGCACGCACAGAAATCAGCACTACAATCTTCATCTTAAATCACAAAATCAATTCCACACATATCAACAAATTGTCCAGCATAAACGAGAAGAGAAACATTGGGAAACATCAATTTCAGCACATGATCAGACACACGAAGTCATTTCGAATTCATGTAGGCCTACAATAAACATCCAATTAACAATACACAATTCCAAACAAGCATCCAACACAATCAAATAACATCTCAATTAAACCAATTTATCAATTGATTGAATATTAAAGTTCTAATACTTTCCATAAACCCATAGTCTCATTACTTACATTCTCAAAATCCTCACCGGATGCTAGTGAAACTTATATAGAAAGATGGGAGATCCTTGCCCAACCTAGAATTAGAAAGTTAAACCTTGATCTTATTTAATCATTGAACCCAAATCCTAAAACTCTACCATCTGAACTAAACAAGTTGCCCTTATTCTACTTGATTCCCCAATCATACACTTCATCTCAACGTCAATTATACCATCAAACGCATTCATCTATCCACATATTTAGTCCAAATCCTCAAATTTTCTATTAACTCCAACTTCTTCCAAACCAACCAACTTTAGTTTTCACAAATTTTACTCAATAAATCTTTCTATACACTCATAGATCTAAAGCAAGAACTTCAAGAACTCTTAAATTCCCACCTAAAAGCACAGTTTATAACCTTTTCAACTTGATATTGTATCAAAATTCCTTTATGAATCCTAGATAATCATTCCAACCAAACTAAATTCTTCAATCACCATCTAGATAGTCAATCCATACACTCTAAAATTCTCATCTAAAAGTGCACTCATAAACTCCACAACATAATATTTTGTCAAATTTCCCTCAAATTTCATTTAAATATTCTAACCAAACTAAGTTCTTCTATTATCCTATACATAATCAATCCCCACATCACAATCCATAATAATCTCAATTCGCCCAATCACACAATCCAACACCGTTTCTAACCAATGTAAGATAATCCACTTGATCATCACCACAAGATTTAATCTCTTTTTCTAAGTTAGTAATCAACCTATTACAATAAATCCTCAAATCTATAATCTCACCTCATATGCTTACAAATATTGATATAGATTGTCAATATACTTCAAGCTTTATAACAGTCTAAACATCCACAACCTGCATCCAACCTAACTAAACCACTTCACATGAACATTATTTTCGGTATAAGCTAACTCTTTAAATCCATTAATCAAGCTCCACTACTCAGAATCACAAGGTTACTCAATTAAATCACAATTCATTCTAACTTTAGTCATCAAAGATCTTGTAACTATTCCGACTAAATCAGTTTCGTTATATCATCACAATAACATATAGAACTTATCCAAGATTCACAATGTCTCATATTATAACCCATAATCATTTCCACCTCTCATTCTCTAAATCTCTAAACTCCAAAATAATAGAATAACATCTCTCAATTGATTCACAAACTCCGACCCGAAGTTTTGTGCCGGAATAGATTGTTGTGAATCTTGGAATTGACTTGAATCATCCTCTCCACCCACCTAGGGAATAATGATAATAATGATAAAAGAGAGTTAGTGATCATAATAGTGAGGAAGGGAATAAGGGATTAATATATCGCCATTCTATATGCAATGCAACATGCAGGGTATCGTTAACCATAAAACTGATACCAAGTTGAAACATACCTACTAATAACACAGTATTTACCTACTAGCTTTCACCTATTCAAATACATATTCACATAATCCAACAACTGGTGTCTAACCATGTTAGTAAGAATATATCTAACATGGTTAGAAAAAGAAACACACTATGACTTCAAATTAGATACCCTAACCATGTTAGGGTACCTCCTACTAATATAATATTAATCTTAACCTAACTCACTGCTAATCAAAACAATCCAAACAATGGAATCTAACTATGTTAGCAAAAGATTCACCTAACATGGTTAGCAAAATAATTTCTCTATTAATAAGAGATTACATACCTAACTATGTTAGAAAAGAGAATCTTCTAACATAGTTAGCAAAAGAACCATCATCACCTAATAAATCATACATACAACACAATAACCTAAATCTAACCATGTTAGAAAAGAATCACCTAACATGGTTAGAAAAAGGAACTAACCAAACTACACAAAAATAAACCATATTAGAGTGGGGCCCATCTAATATGATTATATACCAGGACACATAAAGTCATACAATACATAATCAATAGACTACATACTCAAGTTAGGTAAAAGTGCTCCCTAACCACAATCCATCGAACAACCACCTATATCAATAAGCCATCATCATACTGATAGAGTACAACTGTCATCGCAGTCATAATAATCCCTGAACTATCATAATAACAGTAACAGTATCTGATATCCCAAACACTTCACATAACATGTCGCATAATAAGTACCACGACATTCAAATATTACAATTCAATCAAAATAACATCCATAAATGCAGAAGCTGGTGCAGCCTAGCGAAATGGCGATATAAGTCCCTATAGGATCACCTCTGGCCTACTTACTAACTCAGTATGGGCCAGACGGCCCCTTCCCCTTCTTCTGCGCCTCCCCCTGGGCATGATCACCTGGAAAAAGATAAAGGGAATGGGGTGAGACAAAACAATGTCTCAGTAATCACCTCTTAACTCACTGTGACACTCAGAAGTGGGGTAGTGGAGCGTCTACAGGGTACCACAGTTTTCAAAACCTGCATAACCACATAATATATACACATATATACAGTACAGATACATCCATCTCTCAATAGACAAAAATAAACATGATTGACACTGTGCCCAGTCTCAAATCTGAAAGCATGAAAAAGGGAGCACTCTAAAATGTGAAAACATCCCTGGTTCCTATACAATCCGAGGAACCTGTACAATTAACCTATCGATTTGCGCAAATCGATAGGTTACATCGGCCGACGGTACTAATAATCAGTGTCATGCAACATACAAAAGATTTATATAAATATGAATATATATAAAGTACAGTTCAGTTGAAAGGTACCCTATAGCCCACGTTTAAATATAAAATAATCCGAACTCGTTTCATTTATGTATATATATATATATATATAAGTAGAAGAGGATTTTAGAAAATCCTCAACTACCGTCACCCTCAGTATCACAGTCAGTTAAGCGTGATTACCTGCTAAACTTCACTGCAGCAGATATACGCAGATAGCAGTTATCTTCAAACTCCGCTTGAAAGATCACCGTCTACAATAATGCCACAGTTTTAAAAAAAAATGGGTCAAGACACTTTTGCAAGTGACTTAACTCAACCTTTTAAATAACTTTCATTAACAATAAAAGTATAAAAAAATACTTCAATATCAAAACCACATCCATATCCTTTCCTCTTCCAACTTCCCTTTACCAAATCTTTGCAATACCAACACTTTCAACCTTCATCATCTCTTAAAAATTTATAAAATTAACCCACCATAGAAATACCTATAAAAGCACCTCATTTGTGTTACATTGGCACTCAAACAACCCTCTTAACCATCCACGCATCACATCATAACTTAAAGCAGCCCATAACTAACCAAAAACTTCCTCCATTCCATACTTTAATTTCCCAACTTCTTTTTAAACACCAATCTAGTCAACATGAGCATTTCAAACATCAATAACAACCTTACTATCATTACATAATCATCCATTTCATCCAAAACCATATCCTTTAGCAAACCCTTACTTAAAGAGCCAAAACAAATATTCCAAAATCAATTTCCAACTTCAACAACTTAAGTACTTTCAAGAATCTCCAATTTACCACTTGTACATGATACAATTTATTGCTTAAAGTTCCAAAAATCTATTCATGGCCCAAACCCTAACTCAAAAGAGGCAACTTTAATCAAAAATTAACATCACAAAGTGGTAAGAAAGCTTACGGAGTTCAAAACATGAGAAAAGGAAGTCCCACTGCCTCCGGCCGCCGCCTAAAGTCGCCGGAAAACACCTCTTCCTAGGTGGTTGGCCGAGTAATGAAAGAAAAGAGAAAGGAAAAATGAGCAATGAAGTTGGAGTATGAAGAACTCGCATGAAAAAAACAGAACAAAGGTCCAGCTAGCTCACCACGCGCCGTCGCCGTTCGCCGGAAACGCACTCACCGTCGCCGGAAAACGTCCCCTTGGTGGTTGGCCGAACTGAAAAGGGCAAGGAAAGCTAAGGAAAAGGTGTTGTGAAGTTGAAGGAAGGAAAACAACATGAGGAACTACAAGAAAAATCCAACCTTTCCCTCACCCGCCGGTCACGTCGCCGGAAAAGTCAAAGCCGCCGCCGGAAAAGCCGCCGGAGTCGCAGATCGAGTTCGTGCTTCACGGAGTTATGAAGAATCACGAAAAGAACCAAAGAACTATCTCCTACCTTCAACACAACTCCCTTCGCCGGAATATTATCCGCTGCCGGAAAACCCACCACCAGCCACCGATCGGACTCCACCTTAACAGACCCGAGGAGGAGAAGAGAAGAGCAACAAAAATGAGGAAACTTTTTGGTGAAGGAGTGGCCGAATGGTGAGGTGTGAGGAAGAAGAAAATGGAGAAAATGGTGAAGGGGGTGAGAATCCGACGCGTTTTCTGAAGAAGGAGGGAGTGAAATTTGTTGTTAAGGAAGGAGGGAGGGTGTGTTTGGTTGAGGGGAAATAAGGTGGTTTAAGATAATTTGTAGCCCAAGCTTGCCATAGTGTACTCTTTTTAACTTGAAACCACTCAAACCAGTCTCCAATCTTCTGAATCTTCAAAATATTTTTAACTTTACCATTCCCTCATATTTCAAATTCTTCAATTTCCTAATTAATTATATGCATATTAATTACTCAAAATTCCCAAAATATTCCCAAAAATTCCTAAAAATCCCAAAATTCCTAATTTCTCCATTTATCATTCCTCAAAACACTCTTTAATCCTGTATTAAATTTTCAGGATGTTACAGATTCAGACTCTGGGACACATCGCCGGATGATCTGATCATTGCAAAGTCTCCAAAGGTATGGTTCTTCCCAAAAGTAATGTTGGGCATCTTTCTTTAATTTCTGCAACTGAAACAGAGACATATCTTCCGGGACAATTTCACAAACAAGGTAATTAACAATAGGAGCATACCAAGGCTCCTCCACCTCAACCAAACACAAAGAAGAGTCAGGAAAGTCATCACAAATAAAGTAGGAAAGATCAACTACCCTAGTGTTCTTCGGAAGTCTGCTCAAGTGGTCAGCTACCAAGTTGGCATTACCGGCGCGATCCTTGATGTGTAAGTCAAACTCTTGCAGCAAAAGTGTCCACCTCAAGAGCCTAGGCTTAGAGTGAGGCTTGGTGAACAAGAACTTGAGAGCTGCATGGTCAGTGAAGACAACAACAACAGAATGCACTAAATATTGCCTAAATTTATCTAATGCAAAGACAATGGCAAAAAGCTCTTTTTCAGTTGTTGTATAATTCTTTTGTGCACAATCCAAAGTCTTTGATGCATAGGCAATCACATGTGGTTTTCCATTGTGCCTTTGACCTAACATGGCACCAACTGCATAGTTGGAGGCATCACATGCCAATTCAAAGGGCAATGACCAATTGGGAGCAATGAGAATAGGAGGCTCCAATAGTGTTTGCTTCAAGGTTTCAAAAGCTTGTATGCATTTTTCATCAAACACAAAGTTAACATCTTTTTGAAGCAAATGAGAGAGTGGTAATGCAATTTGGGAAAATTCCTTGATGAAACGTCTATAAAAGCCTACATGTCCCAAAAAAGAGCGAAGCACTTTGATGCAAGTGGGATAAGCCAAAGACGAAATCACCTCAGTTTTAGCTTTATCTACCTCTATGCCACGGTGTGAAATTAAGTGTCCTAGAACAATACCATGTGTGACCATGAAATGACACTTTTCATAATTTAAGACCAAATTCTTTTCAACACACCGGGCCAAGACTCTCTCAAGACTATGCAAACAAGTATCAAATGAATCACCAAAGAGGGTAAAATCATCCATGAAGACTTCCAGGCAATCATCAAGCATATCAGAGAAAATGCTCATCATGCATCGTTGGAAGGTACCCGGCGCATTACATAGACCAAAGGGCATGCGCCTATAGGCAAAAGTACCAAATGGACAAGTAAAAGTAGTCTTTTCTTGATCCTCGGGAGCTATAGGAATCTGAAAATACCCTGAATAGCCATCTAAGAAACAATAGTGACTGCGACCCGCCAACCGTTCCAACATTTGGTCAATGAATGGAAGGGGAAATGGTCTTTTCTAGTGGCATCATTCAGTTTCCTATAGTCTATACAAACCCTCCAACTATTTTGCACTCTTGTTGGAATCAACTCATTGTTCTCATTTTTTAAAACTGTGATTCCGGACTTCTTAGGCACCACTTGGACCGGCGAAACCCACTCACTATCCGATATCGGATATATAATGCCGGCACTAAGGAGTTTTGTGACCTCCTTTCGCACCACATTGAGAATGAGGGGGTTAAGCCTCCTTTGAGGTTGCCTAAGAGGTCTAGAATCCTCTTTCAATAAAATCCTGTGAGTGCAAATAGTTGGGTTTAAACCCGGAATATCAGCTAAAGTCCAACCTATAGCCTTACTATATCTTTTTAAAACATCAAGCAACCTAACTTCCTCAATTGCACTCAAAGTATTAGAAATAATAACCGGCAATTTGTCATTGGAAGCAAGAAAAGCACATTTAAGATTGCTTGGCAAAGGATTAAGTTCCACAGTGGGGGGTTCCAAAACAGAGGGAACAAGAGTAGGGAGAGAAAGAGTTATAGAAGCACTCCCCTTTGTAGACCCACTAGAAACAGGTAGACTAGGTCTCTTAGACTTTGTAACTCGTTCATTGGTCTTCCCAAGGGCTGAACCAACAGTAGGTTGGTTTATAGCAGCAACTTGCCTTGGGGAACAGTCATCCACAACACTTACATCACAACTTGAAACCAAGTTATTTAAGTATTGGAGTGTGTGGGCAGAAATCTTAGGTCTCAAATGCAAATCAAGAGGAGAGGGATTAGAAAGTGGCCCTTGTACCACATGGGACAATTGGGATATGGTTCTTGTTGGAGTAAGGGCTATCCCCTTTGAGCTCAAATCATCCAAATCTTGGCTTCCAACATCAAATTCACACTCCTCAATCAATTTCTGACCTACAACACTTGAAAACATATCCTCGCCAAAGGTATCATCACTTAAAAGAGATAGAGTAGACGAAGCAATGTCTACACTATCGGTTAGTGGACAAGAAGAAACCATGGAAATGGAAATCAAACAATCAATTGTCAAAGGATCATGGTCATGCACATCATTACTCATGGAAAAGCAGGAATGAATAGAGGGAAGAGAAGAGAAATAAGAATCATAAGCATCAAGATCAGTAGAGCAATCATATGAATGCATGCTAAGCTCATGTTCCTCAATGACATCTTCTAATGAAATATCAATCACATTTAAAGCCAGAAGAGAATAATCCTCATGAGGGTGCCGCATTGCCTCATACATGTTAAAGCTAATTTTGTGGTCCCCAACCTCCATTGTGATTTTCCCATCTTTCATATCAATCATAGCACCAGCGGTTCTCATGAATGGCCTACCCAAAATGAGTGTGGATTCACAAGCATCACTAGTCATGTCTAAAACATAAAAATCAGTTGGGAAGACCAAATCTTTAACTTTAACAAGTATGTCCTCAACAATGCCTTGTGGATATCGAAGCGTGCGATCGGCTAATTGTAAAACAACACTTGTATTTTTTAAACCAGTAATGCCCAAAGAATTGAAATCGCACTAGGCATCACATTGATGGCCGCTCCTAAATCCAACAATGCATTGGTGATGGTCATATTGCCAATAGTTCAAGGGACCGTGAAAGATCCGGGGTCTTGGCATTTGACCGGGAAGTGTGGCTTAAAGAGGGCCGACACACTTGGATTCAATTGAATTCTCTCATTAGGCCTAAACTTTCTTTTATTAGTGCACAAGTCCTTTAAAAATTTTCAATAACTAGGCATAAACTTAACCAATTGAAAGAAAGGCACATTCACATGCAACTTGCTAAACAAATCAAGCATTTCTTTTTCAACATTTTCATCATGCTTCTTTTTACTTCTAAAATAAGATTTAGGAAAAGGGAGTTGAGAGATAGTTACCTCCTTGGCCGGAGGTTTGGCCAAGGTATTTTGGGTGTTGCTTGCCTCTCCTTTCTCATGGACACTTGGGAGCTTTACCCTTTTCAAGCCTTTGGGTGGTGTTGGGGTTTGTGCATCCATCGGGTCTTTCAAGGTGTACTTCTTTCTAGCATAGAGTTCCCTTTCCTTAGCACTTTCATAGGGATCTAATGACATGGGGCTCAAAGGAGGGCTTATGATTGGTGCTTGAGGGTCCTCAACCACTATCTCTTCATCAACTGGTTCCTCCTCATCTTCCTCATCAACCACAAATTGAACATGCTTCTTTGGTGGGATTATTGGGTGGAGTGTCTTTCCACTTCTCAAGTTGATGGCATTCAAGGACTTGGGATTTATCACCTTGTTAGAAGGAGTGGGGCCACTTGTTCTAGCTTGAAGTTCATTGAAGGAGTTGGAGAACTTCATCACATACTCCTCCAAATTAGCATTCTTTATCTCCCATTGGGCCATCCGATTGTCTACTTTCTCAAGCTCCGATTTCATACACTCCCTTGTCTCATTAGCTTTCGAGGTGATCAAACTCTCCATGTTGCGAAACCCTATAGCAAGACTTTTGCTAACATCATCACCGTCACTTGGTGCTTTGTCTCTCCTCATTGGAACCATGTTTTGTGATGAATCTCCTTGCATGTTCCTTGGGAGATTGTCTCCTTGCCTCCATCTAAAGTTAGGATGTTGTCTCCATCCCTCATTGTAGGTATTTGAGTAGGGATCCCACCTTTGATTGGTCCCTTGTCTTTGTTGGTACATAGCATTGCATTCTTCAGTCTTATGTGGGCAATTGCTAGAGAGATGCAAAACAGAAGCACAGATCTCACATGAAGGGGCTACCAACTCATTACCTTTAGGGCTACATGGTGAAGGAGGGCTAGAGATCCTATCCAACCTTGAGTAAATGGCTTTGATTTCGGCCTCTAACCTTTCAAACTGAGGCATATGGGATGAAGTGGTCTCAACTTTGTTCAAAATCCTTGTTGGTCATCTTGAAGTGTGCTTTTGTTTGGCCAAAACAAGTTTCTTAACCAAAGGCCATGCTTCCTCCGGGGTGAAGTCAATGAAAGAACCACCGAAAGCCGCATCCAACTTATCTTGATCCATCTCTTTCAACCCATCATAAAATGTTTGAGCCAACTGATCATCTGGGATTCTGTGATGAGGACACTTCTTTAGCAACTCTCGGAACCGTGTCCAATACTCATAAAGTGATTCATCCAGCTCTTGATTCATATTGTTGATCTCTTTCCTTCTTGCAGAGGTTTTGTTAGCCGGATAGAATTTCTCCAAGAATGCTTGTTTGAGGTTTTGCCATGAAGCTAGGGCATCAGGGTCATAGATTGGCAAACTCATATACCATTGCTTGGCCTTGCCCTCCAAAGTCAAATGGAATACCCTCCACATAACATCGTCAACATGAGCTCGTGCAGGTTTCATTGTGTTACAGTGAAGGAAAATCTCATCTAAATGATCGGTGGGTGTTAGAATCTTAAGTTTTGATGAAGACTAAAGTATGAAAGAATGAACCAAGCACTTAGGCATTAGGTTAATATAAGAATCCCAAGTAAGAGTGCAACTGGATGTAGATTTACTTCCGGATAGACTAGGACTAGCGCTCGCGGATGAATATCTTATCCCCCAGCAACAGCAAGTAATTAACTAAGGAAATAACTTAGTCCAAGAAGCACTAAATATACAAAACCTTAAGACTAAGCAAGGATTCAACCGGAAGTGGAATTGCTTCCGATAGTTTAGTGACTAGCGCTGACTGTTGGAATGGATAACACTAAGCGTCAGTGAACATGAGCCACGTCTAGTAGAATTGCTTCCGATTGCTTAGTGACTAGCGCTGGCTATTGGATTGAAGGACACTGAGCGAGAGTGAGTAAAAGTACATATAACCCTTCATCCAGTAGTAGTGCTTCCGGATGTGGAAGTGCTTCCGGATCCAAGGAAGTCATCTTAGACTAAGTGAACACCCACTGCATATGGCTATGTGCTTATATTGTTAAACTAACATTCAAAGTGCAGCACACTAAGTAGAGTTGCTTCCGGATGTGAACCTGCTTCCGCAAGCAATCAGAATGTCAAAATGTTCAGAAGTGCAGTGTCAGAATGCTTTTGTCAGAGCAGAGTTGTCAGGACTACTTTTCAGAGATAAAGCAAGTCAACCCTGCTATGCATTGATGAAGCATTAATTGGGCAAACGGTAACTTGGGAAAAACGGCCATATTCAAACGGCTAACCCACCTACCAACAGTGAGAATGTTTGAAGACTATATAAACAAGCTCACCTTCATTTATGAAGCCAACTAATATCTTTGACAACTTGAAGAAAGCTAGAGAGAGAAATCGAGAAAACCTTCAAGCATTCAAAGCTGCCTAGAAAAGAGAAAGAACATTTAACTCATTGAGTGATCTTTTCATCTACATATCTTGTATTCTTTGTAGTTAAGTCTCTTCTTGTATTAAGAGCATTCATTGTACTTAAGTGTGTAACATTATCTGTTCTTGAAGAGAACTTAGTTAGAAAATCCTTTATTTGTAAAGGTTGAACCCTTGCTGGGTGTAAGGGGGAGCTAGTTAGAAAGGTTGCAAGTGAGCCTTGAGTAAAACTTGTGGTTGTAAGGTTGCAAGTGATCCCGTCTAAAACTTGCGGTTGTAAAGGTTCCAGGTGCACCCGTTGTAAAACCTGGGGATAGTGGAACTCGGCCTGGGTGGTTGAGAACTGGACGTAGGTCAGGAAGACCGAACCAGTATAAACTCGTGTGTTGTTTTTATTTGAGCTTTTATTTTGTAGCACAATTCACCCCCCCCCCTCTTGTGCATCCATTACTTTCAGTGGGCTCATCATCTTGCAAACCATAAAACTTAGGTAAGCACTGGATCAATAAACCTTTAATCTCATAATCAGTGTTAACTGTGGGGAAAGCATTCATGAAGGGATTATGGTCAACCCTAGTGGAAGTGGCATCCTTAATGGTCCTACGTCTATATCTCTCACCCTCATTGAAAACTTGGTCTCGTCCTTGGTCACCACCATGACCGCCCTCTTCTTGCTCTTCCTCTTGTCTCTCATATTCCTCTTCCTCTTGTCTCTCAAACTCTTCTTCCTCATTATTTTGTTCCATGTTTCTACTAGGTTCACTCCCAACAATAGTTTCCACGTCACTCTCAAAACTAGATCCTATTGAATAGTGATGTTCAACTACTAGAGAAGGTGTAGAGGTTGTTGCTTTATGTTCTTTCCTTAATTTGGTGAGGTATCTCTCAAGTTCAGGTATGTCTGGTATTGGCTCACCCTCTCTTGGTTTGTTTCTAGTCATACACAAGGAACAGACAGAGAGTGTAGACTGAGGCAAAGTGAGAAGGACCTGCAAAATTTACAGAGCTACAACACAGAATCTAACAAGTAAGGTCAAGTAATATGTTGTAAGAAGCAAGTCAAACTATAAGTACAACCACAAGATAAGAACAATATTTTTTTTTCAAGTTTTATCAATGCAAACATGCAAACTATGATAACCTAAGACTATAAATGCAAACTAGATGAACTATATGCAACCTAAAGACTCCTTACCCCTTGTCAAACTTAATTGACACTTAGCTACCTTAGGGAGTCAAAAATGACTCCCCGGCAACGGCGCCATTGATTTAACCAGTTCCTAATCGCCTTGGGGGTTAAAAAAACAATTTTAATCCAAGGACTGCAAATAGGGTGCAATCCCGGGTCGTCTCACTTTGTGGAGTCCTTTAACTACCCTAACTTAGCTAAATGCAAACAAGGATTGACATAAAAGGGGTGTGATTTTTGGTGTTTTGGAAATCATTGAAAGAAATTAATTAAAAGATAGATAACACTTGTTTTTGTGATTTTTGATTAAGCAAAAGGAAAAAGTTGGTTGGTTTTAAATCAAGGTAACGAAAAGGGCTTTTGGTGGTGATTCAATAGTTCAATTATTTCTTTAAATAAAAATATTGGGAGTTAAAACTTTCATCAAGTCTATTAAATTAAATCCCAAAGCAACCACTAAGGGTCCTCTAGCCCTAATTGATGTCAAATCAAACAATTATGTTGAAACTAGTCATCTCTTAGGGTTAAAGTTAAGCACCACTTGATGTGTATTGAATATAAGTTTGAAAACCACTTTCCTCTTGAGAATGTGCAAACACAACACCTCAATTGAAACATTAACTACACAAACCAAGTAACCACTGAAGCAAGCATAGTCTCAGGTATCAACATAGGAAATAAAACATACATAACATTGATAATCAAACTTAATGTTCAACACAAGAATATCAATCCAGCATAATTAGAAAGATACAACCATATGTCTCTAACACAAATACATAAGAGAAAGTGAAACCACAACTCTCAAGTATAAAGTATAGAGCATAAGATAAGAAAAACTCCCCTAAGTTGCCCATTGAAGCCTTGAACTATCTTCACACCACCAAAATCCCAAGAATGTTTAGCCACTCATGGTAGATGAAAGCCCAAACTCACCCAAGGGTGCTGCCATGGAAGAAGAAGAAGGTTGGAGATGGTGGGTGGTGGAAATGGTAGTAAATGAGAGGAATGATGAGAGATTTGGAGTGGAATGAGGTGGATTTGAGTGGGGATTGAGAGGAATGATGAAAAACCTAAGAGATCTTGGTATTTTCGACCTTGGGGAAGCTTGAGAATCGTTTGGGTCATGATAGGAAGCTTTTATAGGCCCAAGAAACCCTAAAAATCGCGTCAAAATTTGTGACAGCATCAGGCTCGCCAACTGGCGAGCAAGTGGCGAGTTACCAGAAGGTACTCGCCAGTGGCTCGCCAACTGGTGAGCAAGTGGCGAGTGGCTTCTGGTAACTCACCAGTGGCTTGCCAGCGGCTCGCCAGTTGGCCTGCCTCAGGATTGAAACGCAAACTTCATCCAGAAACGTTATTTTGACCTTTTTTCTTGAATCTTCACCTTCAACCTCCCAAACCTACATATTCAAATGTCTCTAAGGTAGCATCAAAATGTTCTTAAAAACATGTAAAACATTATAGCATGCTAAAAAACCTAAATTGCCCTTTATTAGAACAAATTCCAACAACTAGTGCAATAGTTAGAACCTATGCAAATTAGGTGCAATTATCATCAAAACATGCATTAATTCAATGGATTTGACAATGAAAATATATGCAAAAGTATGGTGCAATCAGGGATAAAACGAATTTAATTCCTGAATCACATACATTTACAATATTTTTTTATAATTACTCATGGTAAACTTTGATTTACTGAAATGTAGATCATTCATAATCATAATTACAATTAGGTAATAATTTGCAATTCCATTTTAATTTTTACTCTTACCGTATACAGGATAGAAACAGGATATAGCATAAGGAATTAAGGATAACTGAAATAGCGGAAGTATTAAAATCACATCTGAATATATAAAAAGTATATTTTGGAGTCAATTGGCAAATTATTAATGCTGCAAGGTAAAAAACGTGCTTTATAAAAAAAATACCACGTTGAGACCTTGAAAATATGATAGTATTAAATAAACAATATCCCAATTAAAGCCATTTTAATTCTCATGTGACTATTGTTGTTGATGTTTAACAAAGAAAGGGCAAGTCAACATCCATTAATTCATGATTTAGTTGAATTTTCTTCAACTTGTGTGCTCTAATAACTTTTTTATTTATAACTTTTTAATAATTAATATTATTACTTCAATTTATGTGGCAATTAATCATCAAATAACTTTTTATTTATAATTTTAAATTCAAATATATTTTTTATCAAATTGAATTCAAATATCTTACTTCAATTTATTTGATGCCTATTTTAGTTAAGCTATTTTGATTTGGAACTACTGTATTATTTTTTTGTTGACCTTTATGTATTCTCTCTAACAAAATTGCTATTTATGTACATGACTTTGATCATAGCGTAATGAAAAGGTGAGTGAAACCAAGTGTGGTTGGTGTAGTGGTTACCTCACTTCACCGCTTAACCAGAGGTCTCGAGTTCGAGCTCTGGGAATGCAGCCTGCCCCTTGGCCAGCACTTTACCCTTAAGTGGAGGCCCCGGTGCGGATCTGGATTAGTCTGAGCCCGTTGAGTTCCCCGTGACATTGGGGCTGGCCCAGGATACCGGATTAAAAACTCAAAAAATGAAAAGGTGAGTGACTTTAACAATTTACACATACTCAAATAGAAACTTTAATGGGTAAAGGTGCAAAAATGGGTCCCAACAATTACGCGAGGAGCACATTGGGGTAAAATGTATTTTCGGGTTCAATTCTGAGTTTAAAGAATAAATATTGGTGCAATATAGGGTACACCGTTTATATTGACCGACGTTGACCGTTAAACGTTGACGTGACGGGGGAAATAAGATTGTTTGCTGACGTGGCATGCTTATGTGGCAATATTTTCTGATTGTGTGGGGCCCACATGATTTAAATTAATAAAAAAATCAAAACCCCACCCCCACACACACACCCCACCATCCCTCCCCCCCCCCACGCACCACCACCTCCACCCCCCACACACACACACACCACCACCTCCACCCACCCACAACCTTCTTCCCTGCCACCCTACCCACACCAACACCACCCCAAATACCAAAACACTCACCCTCCCTCTTCACCCCACCCACACCCACCACCCCCCCAACCTTCGGCCACACCTCCACCGTCCCCCACCTCCACCGTCCACCACCCCCAACCTTCGGCCACATCTGCTCCGAGATCACCGCCGTCACCTCCTGCGGCCCCTCCGACACCGACCTCGACTCCCTCGTTGGACAGGCCCTCTTCGGTGCCGCCGCCATGATCATCGGCCCCGACCCCGACACCGCCGTGGAGAACCCCATCTTCGAGATGGTCTCCGCCGCGCAGACCATCTTGCCAGACTCCGACGGCACCATCGACGGCCACCTCCGTGAAGTGGGCATCACTTTTCACTTGCCCCGTGAAGTTGGGAAGGGGGAGGCGAAGGTGGTGGGGGAAGGTGGAGGTGTGGCCGAAGGTAGGGAGTGGTGGTGTGTTGGGGGGGATGGTGGTGTGTGTGGGGTTGGGGGGGTGGTGGCGGGAGGAAGAAGAGGGGGGTGGGGTTTTTATTTTTTTATTAATTTAAATGATGTGGGGCAATGATGTGGGCCCCACACAATCAGAAAAATATTGCCACATAAGCATGTCACGTCAGCAAACAATCTTATTTCCCCCGCCACGTCAGCGTTTAACGGTCAACGTCAGTCAATATAAACGGTGTACCCTATATTGCACCAATATTTATTCTTCAAACTCAGAATTGAACCCGAAAATACATTTTACCCCAATGTGCTCCTCGCGTAATTGTTGGGACCCATTTTTGCACCTTTACCCAAACTTTAATAGATTTTCAATTGACTCCATAAGTTCCGATTACTGAATCGATATAACGTAACGTGAGGAATGCATAGAGATCAATGTATCTGACACAATATAAGCAAAAATGTGCATTAATTAAAGGGTAATGGACCTAATCTGCCCCCCAAGTAACCACCAAGGAGCGCTGAGCACCCTGAACTAACAATAGGCCCGTATCTGGAATCCAAGTAACCAAGGTGTTTAAAAACTACCCCGGTTGGATGGTCAACAACGTTTGACCGTTACTATGCCTATGTGGCTGCCACGCGAGCACGTGCTTTACCACCTCTGCTTGCCACGTGTGTATTTTAAATGGACCTAATCTGCCCTCCAAGTAACCACCCAGGAGCACTGAGCACCCTGAACTAACAACAGGCCCGCATCTGGACTCAAAGTAACCAATGTGTTTAAAAACTACCCCGGGTAAACGGTCAATGACGTTTGACCGTTACTATGCCTATGTGGCCGCCACGTGAAGGCCTTGTTTGTCACCCAGCGCCTTGTCATCACCACGTAAGATATGTTCATGTGGGTCCCACCTATAATAATAAACAATTTCTCTCTCCCTCTTCATCACCATCACCATAGCCCCCCCAACACCCACCACTTCCACCCACGCCACCCCCACAAATAAAGAATATGTGTGGAGTCAACAACATTTCCTAGGATGGGTAACATTTCCTAGGATGGGTGGAGTAATGAGTTGTCCCTCAATTCACTGGTCTTTGGTCCAAAACCCCAAGGGCCTGTTTGGTTTGAGGGAAGGGAAGGGAAGGGGAGGGAAAATGAGCCCCTCCCCTTGCATGGTTTGAAAAATTGGAGGGGAGGGATAGTAAAATATTCCCTCCCCTTCCCTTCCTTTCCCTTATTTTGGCTCCCTCCAAATTGGGGGGTTTTGAAGGGAGACCAAAGTTTAAGACCAATCTATCCTCATTATATTTTTGTATTTCCATCAAATGCCCTCACTTCAAACAAATTAAAGTGCCCGACCAAAATAATCACTCACTCCTTCTCTCCCCCTATTTGCTCATTCATACTGTAAACTTGCTTTTTACAATACATAAGTCTTCCCCGTCCGCGTAGTCACTGGATGTCAACCTTCCCCCCTCACATATATCACCTCCTACCACAATTTCCCTCATCAGACTTCAATCATACAGGGAATACATACATATAAATATATACACGCACAAAAGCATGTGTAATTTCTGTTAGTTCATTCATTTAAATGAGCTTCAAATAGTGATTGTGTTTTTAAAAGAGAATTGGACTTTCAAAAGTGTTACATTTTGTGGGTGGGTATGCAAGATCACTGGCCTTTAATCCAAGCAAGATGGAAGTATTGAATGACATTTTGTAATTCAATTATATTAAAAAAATATATTATATGATTACACATACTAGTATTAATTTCTAAACACATTTTAACCCATTAAATGTTGCAGTACAAAACCAAATGAAATGAGTTTAAAAAAGTAACGTGATTAAGTGATTAATTACACAATTCAACTAAGATGTAAATTTATTAAATTAAATTAAGAGCATCAAAAAATTTAAAAGATGTAACTTAACATATGAGGATAAAATGACAAATTAGTTACATTAGAGATTGAAGGATTACTTGAATACAAAACAAATAACATAATAAATAAGCAACTTTACAATAGAACGTGTTATATAAAGCTTTTAAATAAGCAATCAATTTTATAAGATTGAAGGACCAATACACATCAGTATTGACATTTCGTCCAATAGGTTAACCATTGTTATTGTGTTTTCAAAAATATTAATGTGAAGTATTTTTAGAATAATATTATATCAATTTTTATGTGATTTTTAATAAGCATCTTAATTTAAATCAAAAAGTAAGCTAATTTATATAACAGACAATTATGAATTAATATATAACTATAAGGATAAAATGGTAAATTAATCATTATTACTCTCCTCTCCCCTCCTTAACCAAACAAATTATCATTAAACCCCCCCTCCCTTCCATTCCCTTCCATCCTTTTTATCAGACCAAACAAAGTACTATTAAACCCTCCCTCTCCCTTCCATTCCCTTCCCTCCCTCCCCTCCCCTCAAACCAAACAGGCCCCAAGTAGAGCAGAAGCATATAAATCTTCCTGATAAGTGATAAACCTCAGCTTCACGCCTCAAGGCTCAACTGAAGCCTCCATTCTTCATTCATATCGATGCCCATCATCCAACTCTGACATTCATTTCCTTCACACACAACACACAGAAGAAGAAGAAGAAGAAGAAGAAGAAGAAGAAGAAGAAGAAGAAGAAGAAGAAATGTGGGCTTCAAAGCTCGCCCTTCACGGAATCTTTCGTGCACCTCCATCTCTGCCTCCCAACCCTCCCTCTCTTCCCTTCCACACACTTCCTCTACGCTTCCAACGCTCCTCTTTCTCCGCCGCCGCCGCCACGGACGACACTAGCAGCGAAACCCTTCCCCTGCTTCTTCATCCGTGGCCAGAGTGGGTCTCTTTCATTGACCGCTTGAAGACTACAGGTTATCTCGCTTCACCTGAAGTTGACCCTTCTTCCCCTTCTACCACCACTACCGCCTCCAGTGATAATAATATTAATATTAATAATGTTTACGGCAACATCAACCTTCTCAAGAATGCCTGCCTCACCTTCGCACGTGACCGCTATGATCTCCTCACGTGCGTTCCTTTCATTCTTCCTTCCTTTTTCTAATTTCAACTCTCTGTCTGCATACTTTGTAATATTCACTCACATGATCCTACTAGGATGCCCTCTTCATTCATACTTGGAAGCTTAGTTTTAATATTAGCTAGCAATTCCCAGATTGGTTGTTGTATATAAGTTGTATGATCAATTTTTGACAGGATGTTTTTTCAGGCAATGACTCTATTTTGCCGTTCAAGTAACCACCCTGGTCCACTGGGCACCCTAAACTAACACCAGGTACAATTTTACCCTTAAAGTAACTAAAGTGGTCCAATTTTACCCTCTAGCGAATGTAATGTTGACATGTGTCTTCCACGTGTCAACATTACATTCGTTATAGGTAAAATTGGACCACTTTGGTTACTTCAAGGGTAAATTGGACCACTTTGTTTACTTCAAGGGTAAAATTGTACACAGTGTTTGTTTAGGGTGCCTAGTGGTCCAGATTGGTTACTTGAAGGGCAAAATAGGGCCATTACTCTTTTTTTAGATAGCAATTTACACTGGATTTAGTTTTTTTTTATTCCTGTCAAATCTCTTAAACAGCTCAAGCATTAGTGATAGCTGTTCAGTCTTGAATTATGTTGCATCTTTTGCAGATCACTTTCAGAGGAAGACATTCAAACAGTGGCAAAAGCTGGGTGTCCTAATCTTCTTAGGAAGGTTGTTAATTCAGCTAAAAGGTTAAGAGCTCACGTTGGATTAGACGAAGGGGATGTACGTTAGTTCCTTCTCTTCAGCAATATCTATGAATTAAAGTTATCATGCATATTATAGTTTTATTTAGATACTGATATTCTCACAAATGAATAAGGATTTATTTTCTCTCTTTTAAGTTTGAGAAGGCTTTCCATTGCCTTGTATCTTAGGCAAACTCACTTCTGTCCAGGTTTGTAGCACCTGCAAACTGCGAGACTCCTGTGATAGAGCATATGTGATTCTTAAAGCGCCTGAAGATGTTGGCCGAACTGTGGATGTAGTGCGTATACTTTTGAGCCATGCATTGGATTCTCAACTTATTTCTGGAGGAGGAAAACCTCCAGGAAGAGAGGATATTGAATTATCTGCTAGGAAACTTTTATCTGAGTTAGTTGAATTGAGTGAATCATCTACTGCTCCTGCACCTCCAAAGCTCCTGACAAAGCAGCTCAAGCCGAAAGAGCCGAAAGACCAATCTATATCACTGATGTCTGCTAAAGTATCTAAAGATGATGATGCAAAGTTGGGTGATTGGACATGTCCAAAGTATGTCATATTCGAGCTCATACAAACATCTTCTCATTAAGCATATTATTTTTTGTATGTTAAATCTCTTTTTCTTTATTGCATATTATTTTAGTTTTGGTATCTTGCCCTTACTTCTTGAATGTAATTAATGCTTTGAATTGATAAATATGCTGTAGTCACTCAATGTCTTCTGGCCAATTATCCCTATTTAGTGTCTTTAAGTTTGCTGACTGTTGCTTGCCTTTTTTTTTAATGCAGATGCAATTTTTTTAATTTTGCGCGAAATACACGCTGTCTCAAATGCAACACACAGGACTTGATGAGGGTCAGTGCAAATACAGTTGAAAGGAAACAGAATGCAGTTGAAAGGAAGAAGGGTGACTGGGATTGCTCAAAGTGAGTCTGCTATGTTCATTGTCAAATAAAGTCTCATTGACACTATTATAATTTACTTTCTATGATAATATCTTCACATATATAATTAAATTATTAATTATTTATGGAGTATGGAAAGAGGTTATGAAAGATAATACTAATTATTTATGAATTTAGAACCACCAGTAACCGTAGATGTAGAAAATAGGTGTGTAAATGAAAGTCGATGTATTTTAAGTAAGAACAAATTAAGACTATGATGTAGTATTTTAATTATTGTCCATACATGTTCTAGCTCTTCTGGTCACCAAACCTAACAAGTGACCTGACCATCAGATGCACACAGGATCAGCCTGTTATTGAATTCCAATCTCTGGTTCTGCTATCTATCTTTCTCCAATTCTTTTTCCATGTGTTTTTGCTGAAGGCCGATAAATTGAATCACTTCGATATATTTTGGATTTATTTATACTGTGTGTGGTTCTTTAATTGTTATGACTTGCCTACATGATCTTGAGGAACAGTTTAGTCCTGGTAGGATTGATTGCCAATGTAGATCTTGAGTGCGACCAATCACTATGTACACAAGTCATTAACAAATATTTTAGGAGAGTTAAATGTAGAAGTGTTCATTAAGAATCTGTTGCATTGGATGAAATTCTCTCAATATTATCATCATTGTTCAATATTATCATCATTTATTCACTTGATTGTCCTGGTATATTCCCTTCCCCTAGCACCTTCACCAAGTGAGGACTAGAATTGGGTTTGTCCTTTATTCACTTGATTGTCCTTCGAAATTTAATTTTGAAGATGGATGAAAATGATGAAATATCTGCTAGGTTTTGAATGAGGTTTTTACATTGTGTGTTTGTGTGTGTCTTTAGAAATTGTAGACACGTCAAAGAATAATACTACCTCCGGTCCTAAATATTTGACCCAGATAACTTTTTTTTGGAGAAATTAAGGTTGCGAAATATGTTATTAAATGATGACATATTTAATATATTTTTAGATAATTCATTAGTTTATAGGTAAAATAAATTAGTTTAAGGGAAAAAATTAGGTAAATCAATTTATAATTAACTTATTTTTCGCTTTTTTAGGATTTTCCAAAAAAGTCATCTAGGTCTTATATTTAGGACCGGAGGGAGTAGATTACAGTAGCTGTCACATCTTAAAAATGTCCTTTTTAATGAAGGCACTTCTAGTCCACTAAAACTTTAGGACGAGTTTTTCCGCCCAAGTGAGGATGACTATGGGTTTCAAAAGGATTGGGAAGATAATATCAATTTTCTTATTCCACTTTGAGCAATTCAAACATCTGTCATTTTGAGATGCTGTGGAGCTATGACCCCACATGTGATTTTATTTTCTTGATCCTTATTTTTCCCTTTGTATTGGGCATAGCCTTGTATCATACAAAGGAAAATTCGAATTAAGAATTGATGATAAATATGGGAAATTGAATTCTTTTTGCTTGTTGGGTATTCCTGCTGCCAAATATTTTCCCATTTTCCAAGTTCGCTGCTTATGCTGTCATATGATAATTGTGACCCATTCTCTATAAGTGATTTCTCCTGGTCTGCTGACTTTTGCTCTTTGGTTTTGTTGCAGATGCGGTTTTGTTAATTTTTCAAGAAATCAACAGTGTCGTCAATGCAAAGCAGAAGGCCCAAGGAGGGCTAGTTTTGATGAAATTGAAAGGAAAAAGGGCGATTGGGATTGCCCAAGGTGAGTCTCCTTATACTGACTAGTGAAATCTCATGGATTAGTTCAATTGTTCCCCCAGGGGATGATGTCATTAAATATAAGATGGCATTTTGTAAGTTGTTTGATAATACATGTTAGAATAATCTGCTCTCTAAAGCTCTGATCAAGTTCTATTTCTAATAAAGCATAAAATATGAGAAATTTCCATGGTCAGATCTTACCAGCGTAGATATCCATATAGTCAACTGAGTTTTTGTTTGCATTTTTACTTAATTCTTACTTTATTCTTTTCCCATCTTATTTTTGAATTTGTCTGCGACCAATGATCTTCAGCAACCCTATTGATTATTCATTTCGACAGTCATTCAGGCATAACTATTACTCCCTCTGCTCCATTAATATAGGATCAAGTCAAATTAATTAAGCAAATAAATTACTTTAAAGCAATTATGTTTATCATATTTTCTCCAAACCTATTTATTTGACTTACGAATTGATATACTCCCTCCGGTCCTAAATATAAGACCTAATTGACTTTTTTAAAAAATCCTATAAAAAAGCAAAATAAGTTAATTATAAATTGATTTACCTAATTTTTTTCCCTTAGATTAGTTTATTTTACCTATAAACTAATGTATAATCTAAAAATATATCAAATATGTCATGATTTAATAGCCTATTTCGCAACCTTAACCTCTCCAAAAAAAAGTCAATTAGGTCTTATATTTAAGACCGGAGGTAGTATAATCTAATGACAAGTAACAAATATTATGATTAAGTAGCTTATTTTAGCTTCTTTAGTCTTCCCAAAATAAATCAATTTCATCCTGTATGAAGGAACATGGGGAATAACTATAATGCGTTACATGCTATAATTTATTAGTAAAATGTGCTGTCAGAAATCTTCTTTGCCCCTCTGCTGTATATTTAAATCTCTTTAGTTTAAAATGTTTATGATTATTCCATCTGGCAAACACTTTTAAACTTAAGGCCAGAATATGGATGAATGCCCAAGTATATATATCCCTTTGATGACCTTGTGTTCATCAACTTTTTGTGATCTCAGTTCTGTTATGTTGATGAATACACTCATGATTAATTCCGGTTCTCATTGATCTTCTTGTGCGTAGGTGTGAGTTCTTGAACTTTGCTAGCAAGAAGAAGTGTTTGCGCTGTTCAGAGACAAGGCCCATGGGATCTCTTGGGGATTGGTACTGTCCCAAGTGAGTATCCATCATCTTTCTAAGTTTCACAAAACTAGACCATAGTGTTTATGCAGTACTTTTTCTTTGGGTTCTTTTCACAAATTGGCTTTTTTTTAATTGTAGGTGTGATTTCTTCAACTTTGGGAAAAACAAGCAGTGCCTAAAGTGCAATTCTCAACGCCCTCTTGAAACAACAAGGGCTAGAGGTGAGGATCATGAATGGATACGGCCCTCTTGAAATATCATTGCGTTGCCAATGGCCTTGTGGCATAATGGTAATATCCAATTGCTATTCGATCCTGCATAAAATGACTTGTACTTTTTTTGTGGCATAAAATGACTTGTACTAAGCAATGGGGAAAAATATGCATTAAATTTTTATTTGTATAATTTAGATAATTTTCTTGTTCTTTTTTTTTTTTTCTGACCAGCGATTATCCTTGGTCAGCTACTCAGCTCTTCGCCTCTTTCCATTTCAGTTTTTAAAATATATTTTTGGCATTCTGATCCTGCAGTGACTTAGTGTTTTGTGCCTCGCCAATGGAGATAATGATGCGATCACATTCCCAGTCGCTTGGGAATACAATCAGATGGTTGCTTTCATATTTGTCACTACAGGCCTACAAATAGCCAAGAGCCCTTCATGATTAATTTTGGGATTTTTCAAAGGGTTAAGGTGCATTTTTAGTACTCTAGAATATAGCAAAGTGCACTTAACATAATACACAATATTGTGGTCCATTTGTGGTAACCAAGAATTATTTTCGCGGCTTATTTAGTAACGACGTTAAATAAGTTAAGTTTGACCGTTATGTGTCAAGTTTTGACCGTTAAATTGTGGGGTAAAGGAGCATTTTCAATACTCTAGAATATAGAAGGAGCACCAAACATAATATACAATATTTTGGTCCTTTTGTGATAACTAAGAATTATTTTCATTGCTTATCTAGTAATTCGTTAGTTAAAAGTCACTTTTCTAATGTGACATAATGATGTGATTTATGTAAATTGAAATGACAATTCAACGAACATTATTTTAAGTTTATAACTATGTAATCAGATAGAAATAACTCTTCTTCTATTACATCATAAGGTCATTAATTTGGGTCAAGCCAGTATGACCAACCCATTTTAATTTGTGTCGAGCCAGTATGACCAACCCGTTTTAACTCAGTAAGGCCAACCTGTTTAGTTTATGATTCTTTGCTTACATTTTTTATATATGTAAAATACTAATGACTTATTAGTTTATACATTCATGATATTAGGATAATCTATGGATCTTTATAACTTTGTAGCGTTTGATTATTTGACACTTTGAATAATATTGTGTCTTAGTTGTTTATGGTGTTTAAATATTGTATATTATGCTTGATGCCCCTTCTATATTCTAGAGTACTGAAAATGCTCCTTTACCCCACAATTTAACGGTCAAAATTTGACACATACCGGTCAAACTTAACTTATTTAACGTCGTTACTAAATAAGCCACGAAAATAATTTTTGGTTACCACAAATGGACCACAATATTGTATATTATGTTAGGTGCACTTTGCTATATTTTAGAGTACTAAAAATGCACCTTAACCCTTTTTCAAATATTTGATTTCTTAAATGTTTGTGAAAGCAACTGAATCGTAATATTTTTAGTGATATTGTTGACAAATCGGTAGGGAAAGAGAACAAGATGAAGAATTAAACAAATCTTTATATTGATAGATGATGAAGAAGAATATGAAAACAACAACAATATTCTAATCCTCATGGACTAGATCAAAACATCCCTCATAGAGGTGATGACCACTCCTCATTGAGGAAATTGATTTACAAAACAAATCCCTAACACTAGGGTAATGAGGAGAGAGACCAAGTTAACTCTCCCTCTTGGTGTAGACTCTCATAAATCTCACACACTAAAATGTTTAGGTTAGGACCCTTTATATATGCAATAGAGCCACTAACCACTTACAAGATACAACTCATTTAATATGATTCTAATATTTCTAACAGATATGAATTAGGGACAATTACATCTAGGTCTCAAATAAGAGATTTAATTTCAAAGAGGTCCCAAGGAGTTATTACCACTTGTTAATGAAGGCTATTGCACTTGTTACTAGTGGTTATTAACAACTCCTTGGGATCACTTTGAAATTGAGTCTCTTATTTGGAACCTAGGTGCAATGGTCCCTATGAATTATGAAGTATTAGTAGCTATCGTCCATTGAGTCCCATTTGAAATATATTGGCATAAGATCTTATGGGGAACATATTTATGTAATTTTTATGAAATATAATACTATATAATGAATGTTTATAATCTCTTCATCTTTTTATTCCTCCTAGATTTTTTTCTCTCTAAATTTCATTATGTTTATAACTCAATAATGAATTTCATGTAAGGAGATTTTAATGTCATAAACTCCATCATAATTCCCTTGTAACTCCATGCATAGTCTTCAATGACTCAGGACATATAAATAGAGATCATGTATAAGACATTTGGTACCATTGAATCACAAGTGAAAGTAATAGTTTTTTCCTCATATTTTCTCTCATCTTTCTTATTTTTGTGTTCTTTTTTTCTCCATCTATCTCTTTCTTTACTTTTATAATACGTTATCAGAATGAGCAACAATATTGTGAGAAAGGTTTCAAAAAAATACTCATAATTCATCTCATGTCTTCTTGTATTTGTGAACAAAATAATGAATTATTGATGAAAATTCATGAAATTCATCACACTGATTCTACTCCATTTCTTGAAGTGTATGTAAGTGTATGTAGTAATAACCATGATTACGGTCGAGGTTGTGTGCCCGCGGACGTGGCTGTGGATGTGGAACTAACTGCAATCACGGTGAAGTAACAATTTTATTTCTAATGTCTACTAGAAGAAAAGTAATGAATGACAGAGATATGATAAGAATGGTCCTTCAAAAGTTGTTGAAAATTAATGTTTTCGTTGTAGCATGAATGAGCATTGGTCATGTAACTGTCGTACACCTGAACATCTCTGGGAAAACTCTGTCAAGTTTCCATGAAAAGGATTGAAAATAATGTGAAAAGAAATTTGATTTTCGAAGATAATGAAGTTTTGGGACACACAAATATAACAATGACAATGAACTGGATGATATCAGTGGTCTTGATATTATGATACATTTGGAGGTGACAAACTTATATGAGAATAAAAAATGGACAAGCTTTATTGGAAAATTAATAAGAATGTTCTAGTTATCTTTTTCATAATTCAATTTTAGTTATGTTTCAATTTCATTTTCTCACTTCAACTTCTCATTTTCATCTTGTAATAAGAGCATTATTGCCTATTATACTTATCCTATATTGAATTAGCTTTAATGAATTTCTTTTATTTTGTTTTTCCTTTTATGAAGAATATGAATGTTCCTCATGATTTCATTAGACACAAGGATGGAGATATATGTTACAAAGGTAGTGCAACAACACACGCCTTGCTTAAAGATAGAAAATATTTTTCATATATAAGAAAAAGAAGAGCAAGTGTTAACACTATAGAGGGTAATACAAGAATAATTGGCTTCTGAAGGGTGGTTATAATATTAACTAAGGGACAATTTATCAATGATGCACTATAATCCCCCAAGTCTCAAAGAAATTTATTAAGTTTTAAAGACATTGAGACTATCAATGAAAAAAAATATTGAATATCTACATATTACAAGTGTTAGACATTGAGAGAAATGTGACATGGAAAAATTGCCTACATTGTTTTCTAGTTTATTCTATACAAGTATTAAAAAAACTGAGTCAAATGCTATAGTAAATCAGAAGCTTGTTGATAAATATATTGTTTGGCATGACAGGTTGGGCCTTGCCAAATCAACTATGATGCAAACAATTGTTGTAAATTCACATGGACATCCATTGAGAAACTAGAAGATTCTTCAATTTAAAGGTCATTCTTATGCTGCTTGTTCTCAAGGTAGATTCATAATAAGGTCTTCTTTGACAAAAGTTGGACCAATGCTTTTCGAAACAAAATTTTCATGTCAGCTTAGGGACATCCAATATTGCATGTAGCAGTAATTATACGCATCAGGCTAACAAACTATTATAAATTCTTTCTACTACAATTGACTTTTGTTCAGGAGTCAATTTTTCACATTTTAGAATTTTTGGATTGGTAGTATTTGTGCTTATTGCTCAATCAAAAAGAACAAAGAGACCTCAACGGTAGTATTGTGAAATATGATATTATATAGTGAATGTCCATAAACTCTTCCTTTTAGGATTCCTTTTCTCCAAATGTTATCATTAACTTTGTAACTCCATAATGAATTTCATGTAAAGAGTTTATAATGTCATAAACTCAATCATAATTTCCTTGTAACTCCATGTATACTCTTCTATGACTAGTGAAAGTGATAGTCTCTTCCTCATATTTTTTTTCTTGTGTTCTATTTTTCTCCATCTATTTTTTATTTTTATAATAGTAATTATTATTTTAAAAGTAATTTTTTTTATATTCATTATCAGGAGTATCAATGAAGAATTTAAGACACACAAACGATTTTTCAACTACATAATTTTATATTCGTAGACTCGTAGTAGAGAATAGGCTTCTATGAACTTGGGTGCTAGCGTTACAATACAAGATTAAACCGAAAACGTGTAAAGAATTTCACCACTTTTTCTTGGCTTCTTCAACTGTTACACCATTTATATGGAGAAATTCCACGGTAAATTGGAATTCTCATTACTTTATTGAGAGCATTTTCTGAGCGTTATGTTTTTTTAAGAACTTGATTAACACATCAAATGTCCAAGAAATTCTCAGCACATTCAACGAATGACTAATGGCATTGCTATTTTCTAACTATGAAACAACTTTACAGCAAGTCAATCAAAAAATTGTGTGCAACAGAACACAAGGACTAGGAGCCAAATGGTAACTGCAAGCAACGACAACTTTGAACCATAAACTCCATTTTATCCCTTTACTGGTTGAAATCAGGACCAGTGTTGCTGTCTTCTTCTCAATATGCATAAGTGGTGTGTTAAACTTTCTATGTAACTGCATCTCTATGATTTATGGCACACTTAAGCCTAGAAACTGGTTCAAAGAGAAAGGAACAAAATCCAGGACCCTGTACATCCATCCAACTAAATATGGCACAGCAGAAAATCCCTCTTCTATTTGAAAGGCTAGTAGCATCTAATTGGGAGCAGGTATGCCGTGATTGTTCGGTTGAGGTGGCTGAGCCATGTCTCCGGCTGCAACAGCAGCATGCCTCCTTTGCCTCTCACGGAGGTATAACACAGTTAGGAGACAAACAAACAGAGTCAGAATTGTAGCGTTGCCCTCCTCTAAAAGCACATTATGCACCCATGCTTCCAATTTTGAGTAAGATTCAGGAAGTGAATCAATCATGTTCACCTAATTATACACAAAACAACAAAATAAGGGTCTTAAATGTGAATCATAGGATATCTGTGTGGGCATGTGCATAAGGTTCTGCGTGAAAGAAAAGAAAGAAACTTCAATGAATAAACACTGTCAAGCTTCCCCATTGCATGTAATCATGTGAAAAAAAAAACTCACCATGAAACTGTCAGCATAGTTCTTACGAACCCACAAACTTGCAAGGGCAAGACTGACGGGCAACTTTGCTGCAGGATCATGCTCTAGAGCTTCATCATAGTACCGCTTAGCTAGATGAAGATCAAATGGAAGTCCTAGGCCATGCTCATGCATGAATCCCAGATTAAACATGGCTTGTGCATTAGATTGAGATTTGGCATGCATGTAGGCCTCAGCAGCCCGTTCGTAATCCCGGGAGGTACCCTGAGAGAAGGAAAGAGATGCAAAAATATATATTCAATACACCGAATAGAGTGGGCAGCAAAATTTAAATGGTCAAAGCATGGATTCCTATTTCATCCCAACATAACATACCCGACCATAGTAGTAAGCATCTCCAATTAGTAAAGCAGCATGTTCATTACCCTGTTCAGAGGCCTGCCACCACAGAGAATGTGCACGTTGATGCCTTTCTGCATCCGTACAAAAGCCAGATTCACCCATACACATGCTACTTTCCGCATACTTGTCAAGAATCCAAGCAGCATTACTCTGTGCCACTTCATAGCCCATCTCAGCCATTCTTGAGTACAGCATGAATGCCTTACCAACATTACCTTTCAAGTATGATTCAAGTGCCCACCTAGACAAAGAGCTCCAAGGACCACGTTCTGCAACTAGTTTATAGAGTGCAGTGGCCTAACACGAGAAACTCTCAAACTATTAGCACTCGCAAGTATATTTATTAGCCATGGAAATACATGGTAGTCATTAAGAAATAAAAACATGCAATGTAGCTAACGCAATTCATTCTGGGTTTATATTCGCAAATCCAACTCCCTGATACGAGTGAAACAAAAGCTTCCCAGTTACTAATCAGTTGAGTCACAACAACAAATGGATCATCCGACATCATATTTAGAAGAACTACACAAATATATTAAACAATTAGACTGTCCATAATTCTTCGTCCTTTTTCAGGCCATCTAACCTCTTTCATTGATGCAATCAGAAGTTGAACAACCTGGTGATGGTGAGTGGAGGGCTAGAATTTAATCAAGCTTATTTATATTATACTAATGATTTATATTTTAGAAGTTGTGGCTTTAAATTATTAACTTTATTGCTTTAAGTTAGCTTGAATCAGCTTCATCACCATCTTATCTACGTTTATTTTATCTTCCAGCTTTAAGACGAGGACAATGATTGTTATTAATTGTGAAGTTACATAATTAGCCTAAAATTTTCTCATTTATCAGAACTTTTGGGTGTTCAGTACAATATTGAATATTTACTTTTCTTAATCCTCCCTCCCTCAGAACTCTCTCACTCTCTCACCTTGTCTTACATTAGTATGATTGAAAACATGCATTAAAGCATTATGATTAAAACTGACTAAACATCTGTTCCCTGGCAAATAGGCTGATATGATGGCATTTGAATCTTACAAAGTTATTCCCAACTGTTCAAACTAGGTTTCAGTCATTTACAACACTGTTAAGTACTCTTGAATCTTGATTTCAAGGAAGAGACAATTCAGTTTTATAGTAATAGTAACCGATCAAAGAATGACAAAACAGTCAACAATGTGGAGTAAAGAGAGTATCATCCAGGAAAACTACTCACAATTCACACAAATACAAGATAAATATTCACACAAATACAAGATAAATAAAGAACTCACCATATGAATATTTTTCTTGAGCCCAACACCAGTATGGAACATCTTTGCTAACTGGTAAAATGCCTTTGGTTGACCATTGTTAGCAGCCACTATAAAGAACTTACATGCCAATTTCACGTCTCTTTTCACACCAATACCTTTGAGATACATGACACCCAGATTATAGTGTCCACCAACATCATCATTATCAGCAGCCTTCTCAAAATACTCTTTTGCCTATTCATGTGAGCAACAAAATATTGCCAAATTAACCATAACACACAAACATGAAATATGCTTAGAAAACAACACCACTGATACAGGAAGATGTCTCATGGAAGATTCCATCCTACAGTTTCCCTTTACCAACCAGTAAATTAAAAAACACTCTAAGCATCCCATGTCTCATGGAAGATTCCATCTAATACTAATGCATGAAAGAACTATACCATGTTCATTACTTGAAAACCATGAATTTCTCACTTTGAAATGAAACCAATCTTACAAAAAGAATGAACTTCCTATGGTTTGCAAGTTTCAAATTTATGCTGACAGCTTACAAGCATGGGGTAGGAGAGGATGAGAAAAGTGTTTCTCAATATGTGGGAAAAAGAATAAACTAATCTAAGAGATAGGAAATGACAAATGTTAGTACATCCAAGCAACATAAGCACACCAAGACAAATTAAATGTATAATATGCACTAAGTATGCAAAGAGGGAAAACATAAACTTACCTTTGTGTAATTCTTCTCAGGCACTCCATATCCTTTGACATACAAATACCCCATTCCATTATATGCAGAATATAGCTGCTGTTTCGAAGCAAGCGTAAGCCATTCTAGAGCTTTGGTGTAGTTCCTTTCAACACCAGCTCCCCTGGCATATATCTCCCCAAGAAGTTCCATTGACCTTGGTTCCCCCTTGTCCACAGCCCTCAAGAACCAAGACAAGGCCTTGGAATGATCACGCCTTAATCCTCGCAACCCGAAATAGTAAAACAGCCCAATTTTGTACATTGCTGCAGCATTCCCTTTCTGAGCTTGATATTCTAATATCTGAAAGTCTTCATCCTCCTCGCCTCTAGATTTTCTCAGAGCTTCTTTATTCTCCTCAGCTCCATTATGAAGCCTAACTGGTTCAAGGACTGGGGAATCTTTCGAAATCAAAAAGCTCTTTACCGCAACTTCTGCTAATTCAGCATAAAGCTTCACCGCCAGCTCATACATCTGTGATCACAGAATAGACATTAATTCATCAAATCAAAAGAGCATCACATGCAACACAGATGAAAGTGGTTCTAGTAGTACTAGCTGTTCGTTATAAGGGAAATGAATGGGAATGTGGTAAAAAATGACTTATCTATTACATTAAAGGATCAGTATAAAGGGACACTGTTGAATGATAATAACAAAACTACAATGGACTCTATTGTCTTCAAGAGATATACTTCCTACATTCCTAAGACATTTTTTAACTCTATTGGGAGGATAGGGAATGAGGGTCGGACATAATTTTAACTAACCTTATTAGCATCCTTAATCAAACAAATGGATAATTAGTCTCAGTGCATCTTCTCTACTTCCCACATAATGGACAAAACTTAAGCGATCCATATACAACTAAAAGACCTGAGAACTTGCAACTAGATAATGCTTATACCATCAAGTCAATAAGCAGACGGGAACTAGAATAACAGAAACCAAAAAAAAAAAAAATCAATCCTAAATAATTAGTCCACAAGAGTCATGAATTGCTCACATCTACCAAAAAAACTCATCTACCAAAACCAGAACGACATCCACTGATAAATCTAAAGCCTGCAAACTCATCACAAGGATTCACAATTAAAACAAACAAACAAAGCATCCACAAGAGTCATGAATTGCTCACATCTTGACGCCTGTAAATATAAGCCAAGGCCATTTTAGACTGCATATTCCCACTCTCAGAAGCAAAATGATGATACAAAAACGCCTTCGCTTGATTTCTCTCTCTCATGAGCCCCATGCCGTACAAAAAGCCAAGCACCGACTGCGCCGCCGGATTCCCTAACTTCTCAGCCGCCTCCATCTCCGCAAACGAATCCTCCATCATGTTCACATCTCCGGAGCTAACCGCCGACATCATCTTCCCGAGGGCAGAATAGTAAATTGCCTCGCTCTCATTTCGCGATTCGGTCGCCGTCGATGTATCGGGCTCGAAGATAGGGCGCCATGAGCCAGGGTCGAGCTCCTCCTCCGACTTGTGGGAGTCGGAGTCGCCGAACTCCTCCCACTCCGGCGGAGAATCGGAGTCGGAGGGAGGATCGTCGGCGGAGGACGGCAGAGCGCCGTTGAGGTCGTCTTGCGTGAGGACGAGGACGAAGGGGCGGGCGGAGAGAGAGAGAGGGTAGAGAGAGAGAATGAGGAGAGAGAGGATTTTGGTCAGATTCCGGCGACGCATCGTCGTCGGGAGGAGGATTCCGGCGAGATCGGTGGTGAACGGAGTTTTTTTTTTTTTTTTTTTGAGGATGTTTTAGTTGTTTTTTGAGCTGAATGACGACTTCACTGTGAGGAGATTTTAGAAATGTTGGTGATACACTGTTTATGGCTGTGCCACGTATTCCACGTTCATCTGGCCAATCTTGGATAGCCATGTCAGCGTTGGATGCCACATCTTATTACTGTTCAACAAAAATTATTAGTAATTTGATAAAAAAAACAAAAATTATCTCCTCAATGTTGTAAAAGCCGGACCAGAAGGTGAGCCGGAGAATGCTCCGGGTCATGGTTCGCACGGTCGGACCGGTCGGACCGATTGTCGAACCAATGACTTAATAATTAAAGAAAAAATATTTGACTTTGAAATATAACTCATAAAAATATAGGAGGAAGACCCAAAAATAATATATAACTATACTAAGGTACAAAAATGATATACCAACTTTTACCATTTGATCAAGAATGATATTTTCACTAATATGAAAATAATATTAGACATGAGATATCTAAAATATATATAAACAAATTGTAGTCCTTTCACTTCTTCATTTTTAATGAAAGATAATTGACTTAGAAAATATATAGGAATTAAAAACTTATTAAACAAACAATTTTTTTTGTATTTAACTTAGTAAAAGGTGAGCTAAATTTAAATTTCATGCTTCAACTTTAACCATTAACAAGTCTATTATTTTGACCAGTGTAGCTAGGTGCAGTAAAACTCAATAAAGAGATGGGAAAGGGTAAGAGACATGAGGCGGAGGTGAGATAGTAAATTTCATTTTTCAATGTTGTCTAAAGAGAGAGAGAGAAAGGTAACTTTTTCAAAATCTTCATCTTCTATCCTTTCATTTTCTTTCTGCATGAAGACCTTTCTGCTTCATCCTATTAACTTCATCTCTTTCAAATTTCACTGTTTCAGGTTTCTAAAAGATGTTTCAGGTTACATCTTTCAATTCTTTTTTTCATTTCTTGACTGTTTTTTGTTGTTATTAAAAGAAAAATGACAAAGTAGATGGTAGATTTCTCTTGCTTCTTCCTCCTCCATCCTCCCCTTTCTTCTCTCTTGTGCATATCGCCCTCTTCTTGGACAGTCCGATTTTTGCAAAAAACTGTTCCGGCTCCCGGTTGAACCGAGGTTTTCCGGTTGAAACGGCGGTTCTCGCAGGCCCAACAAGGCCAAACCTCTAGAAACGCTTCCCACCACACCCGAGCCGCTGTAGTCTCCGGTTGACGGTCCAACCGGTCAGACTGTCCGGTCCGGCTCGGCTTTAATAACATTGGTACTCCTACATCACAAAAATTATTGGCTAAAGTATGTTTTTGCTCCCTTAACTTTAGAGAAAATCATGTTTTGGTCCCTTAACTTTGAAAAGTGTGCTTTTGGTCCCTTAATTTTGGACAAAGTCATCTTTTTAGTTCTTTAACTTTGAAAAGTGTGTTTTTAGTCCTTTTAAATTCAGTTCAAGTATGTTTTCAGTCCTTAAGTGTGCAAAAAGTCATGTTTTAGTCCCTTAATTTTGAAAAGGAAGGGACTAAAAACATTTTTATCCTTTTTTCAAAGGACTAAAAACATTACTTTATCCAAAGTTAAAGTACAAAAAACACATTTTTCAAAGCTAAGGGACCAAAAACACACTTTCTCCAAAATTAAGGGACCAAAAACACATTTTTCAAAGTTAAAGGACCAAAACATGACTTTGTGCAAACTTAAGGGACCAAAAACATACTTTAGCCAAAATTATTCCAAAGATCATGCTTGATTTGATTGGTAAATTTGATGATGATGGCTCATAATTTTCTTATGATATTCATCAACTACGGACTACGGTGAAGAATTGCTGTTAAATTTGATGATGATGGCTCATAATTTTCTTTTTGATCTTCATCAACTCCTTCATTTCCAACTTGCAAGTCGACATCATTGTCTACATCAAACATACCACATCTTACTACACAATCATAAGTCAAATAGAATCTATCTAACCTAAACAAGAACAATTGTTACTTCCTAAATCCTCCTGGCCATCATAGCAGTAAAAGAAAATGCAAAACATTAATAATTACATACCACAACACCATCGAGTTACATCCATGGTTTATTTTTCCACAACACATTAATAAATTACCAATTTATTTTTCCAATTTCATTTCCATTTTCACAATTCCTCCCAAGAAAACTTACCTACAACTCATTTTTATTTCTTCATATACGAGTAACAATAAAAGACAGAGATGTTAGAAGCTTTCTAACAAATAACATTAAGCTTAAACATCACTCACATGGAATAAATGGAAAAGATTGAAAATTTCATCATATACTAAGCATTAAAGAACAAAACTCAATCCCTTTTCTTTATGATACACTTAAATCACTGATTTAACCTCTTTTGTCGCCTAAAAAGATTAATCAAAACAAATCAATACTCTAATCCACTAGTTGTATAGTAGAGAGTATAGGTCTTTTCCACGATTTAGGTTATAATCTTGCAAATCCTAAGTATATATGTCACGCAAATTAACAATGATTCAAGGTTGAGTGTTTGATTAACAACTACGATTAACAACTAAAAATATCAAAGTAACCGAAAATATAAGTGTGAAATCAAGAAGTGAAACCTCCTCCTTCAAGCCTCAATTTGTGCAATCTCAATTGATAGGCCTCATGTGACAATCTCCTCTTAATTAACTAGCTTAAATCGGCCAAACCTCTTAAATCTAAGAAGCTTTAGCTAGTTTAAACTAATTAATCAAGATAGTCTAGTCTTGAACTTGATGCATTTCCATAAGTGAGATAGAAATCAAAACTAACTTCTATATAAAATTCACTTCAAGAAACAATTAAAATGTAAACACATATGATTGTTCTCAAGAAGCTACAACAAAATTAAACCTATCACACATGAAGTTCAAGATCTAGAAATTAGGTTTACAAGTTTGAAGGATAGATGAACTTTACATGGAAATCTCCATACAAAATCCTAGATCTAACATACCTAAAAAGCTTAGACATGAAAGACCTAAATGATTACACACTTGAAAACCTAGAAGATGAGATTCTCACACAACGCCGATTACATTGAAGCTCTTAGCACAAATCTTGACTTGAAGGAAGGAGAAGGATGCTTTGCCAAGCATGGAGATGGAAGAAATGGAGGATTTGCGTGGAGAATCCATGGATTTGAGATGGAGGGCGAGAGGAAATGTGTGGGAGGAGATGAAGAAGTTGAGAGAAAATGTGATGAGAGAGAATGGAATGTGAGAGTTATCCCAAAATGAATGGGTAGTTAGGGTTAAATGGAGTGGGAGTTAGATTGGTGAGCTAGATTAGTGGGATGATGAGCTGTCAAGTGAGGTTAGTGAGTTGTCAAAGATATTTTCGATGGTGAAAGAGAGGGATTAGGCCGTGAGGTAGCATAAGTAAGGGAGGAAGGGTATTTTGGGTATTGTGGTGAAATGTGGATGAATGTGGTCTCCATGATGTCTAGATGCACTCTCCAAAGCTCCCTCCTTTTTCTCCTCTCCATTGTGTTTCCCATAATGCCCTTAATGATGCATCAACAACTCCAAATTTGAATTTGAATGTGGAGCCAAAATTACCCCTTCAGGAAAGTAGCAAATCCCTTCTTTTTGACAAATAGGGTAATTTTTTGTCTTATGCCTTTGCCTTTTAATCAATTCTGCACAGAGGACTTCTGAAAAGTAACTCTGACATTTCTGTGCATTGTACAGTCTGACTCTTGTGCTTGCTATCGGATGCAAATTTGCTATCGGTAGCGAGTCTAAGTTTTGCAAGCTTAAGAGCGTGTACAAGAGCATTCACTATCGGATGCATATTCGCTATCGGTAGCAAGTCTAAGTTCTGCACTCAAATGTTAGTCCAACAGGATAATATAATCAAGTGCAATGGAAAACATTAACTTGCTATGGGAAGTTTATCCTACCTAGACTCGGTTATATAGGATCAGACTCAGTGTTAAATTCACTTCCGCTACCGGATGCATTGCTGCATCCGCAAGCGCTAATCACGTTTTTGCTCTAAGTCATCCGGTTGTGATTTTACATCCGATAGTGATTTCTAACAGCATGCACATGAATAATCCCCAATAATGAACAAATATGACAATTAAATCACACTAATTAAGCTCAATTGCACATGCTTAGGCATATAAATTTCGGTCCAATCAATCACAAATTTCAGCAAGCAATGGCCTGTATCCAACGTTCAAAGGCTGTATATTGGTGGTGTAGTATGCGCCTTTCTGTAACTTCTCATGTCAAAAACAAATAAAATAAAATTGGGAAACACAAATTCACTTGTCTTCTACTTCAGCTCCTATTGCGCCTACTTGCTTGCTTTTTCCCCCTTCTATTGAGAGCTTAAAGATGCATTAGCTTAATAAACATGAGTGCTTGCAGAGTAAAGAGAGGAGGGTAAGGTTGGTAAAAGAGTAATTAATCCCCAATGGTAATAAGTCACATAAAATAAGCTACTTTTCTTTTGAAATAAGCTCAAAAAAGTGACTTATGAAATAAGTTGCTTCTTTAGAATAAGCTTGATGAAAAATAAGTCTAGCCGAACATGTAAAAAAGTCATCCTCTCAAAATAAACAACTTATTTTTTTAAAAAAAGTCCTGCAAAACACAAATCCAGATAAAAACTTATATATGTTTATCAATGTTGTTGACGTCTATATAAACTGTCAACATTATATAGGATTTGAAATATTATTGACCATGCTATTTAATATTTTTTCCATGAACCGTCACCTGTAACCCTCTCCGACTCACCTTAAAGTCCGACTGTTACAACATTATTAAGTCTTTGTTCGTTGAGTGTCAGTGGTGTTAGATTACAGTTCAGTCTTCTATTAATCATTTTAAACATGTCCTCTGTATATGTAAGGTAGATGACACCCCTTTCATATTATGAATTCATGACCTACCCAATAAAGCAATTTACAGATGGACAATCCATAACATAAAACTTAAATGTTTGGTTCCTTACCAAAAAAAATGTTTGGTTAATGAAATTTCTCCTATAGTGTTTTATAGCACTCTGTTCCCAGATACTAACACCATCGGTGGCTTGATAATTTGAGATTCTAACCTCATTTCCTTATAATCTAAAAATAGATAATATTTACTAAACAAACTAGATCAACTAATATACATGTTGTGTTAAAGTTGGCAAGGTATAGTGATATAACTAAAGTATCACTCCTTTTTTCAAAATTAAAATACGAATCTCGGGAAGCACTCTCAATGGGAGAGGGGACAACTTTGCCTATGTGTGCAACACTCCTAACTCTCGAGTTCGGATTAAATTGGGCGGTGATTAACCAAAAAAAAGTTGACAAGGTATAGTGATATAACTAAAGTATCAACATGTAAAGCATTAGAATAATTATTTCATCATCCTCAAAGGTGATGGGGCCCTTCTTTGAGGGAAGGTCGTCCTCAACTTGAAGTTGACTGTTAACGTATTTTGGTAAGGTTTAGTATGCCTCTTGCTTGCCAAATAACTATACCCACTAATTTCTAACCCTCTTATGATGCAATGGATCGTCCTTGCATTCTAGGGGATTTGAGTAGGAGAAGACCTTTTTTCTACATTATCAAAATTTTGACATCGTCCCTTTATCAAATTTTTAGGGCAATGACTCTTTTTTGCCTTTCAAGTAACCACCTAAACCACTGGGCAACCCAAACTAACACTAGGTATAATTTTACCCTTGAAGTAACCAAAGTGGTCCAATTTTATCCTTTGGCAAATGTAATGTTGATACGTGTCATCCGGGTGTCAGCATTATATTCAACGTGTCAACATTACATTTGTTAGAGGGTAAAATTGGACCACTTTGGTTACTTCAAGGGTAAAATTGTACCGTTATTAGTTTAGGGTGCCCAGTGGTCCACAGTTTACTTGAAGGGCGAAATAGAGTCATTGCCCAAATTTTTGAGATGTCTCTGTTAGAATCTTAAGTTTTGATGGTGACTAAGGTATGATATGGTCTAGTACTTAAAAGAACATAATTAACACTTAGGAAGGATTAGATGACATGGTTAGAATCCTGAGTTAGATCACTTGCGAATGCAAGATCATTTCCGGTAATATTAGCACTAGAGCTCGCGGATGGAGTACACATCCCATAGGACGCAAACGGAAGCAAGTGAGACACTTGGTTAGAATCCTGAGTTAGATCACTTGAGAATGCAAGATCACTTCCGGATAGATTAGGACTTGCGCACGCGGATGAATGCTTTCATCCCCCAGCGTCAGCAAGTAAATCACTGGGGAAATAACTTAGTCCATGAGAATTAGTACACAACCTTAAGACTAAGCTATGTTTCAATCGGAAGTGAAATTGCTTCCTGTTAGATTTAGACTGGCGCAGGATGATAAACTAGATATAACCCCGAGCGTCAGTGAAAATGCAACGTCAAGTGAAGTTGCTTCCTGTTAGACTTAGACTGGCGCAGAGCGATAGAATAGATATTACCCCAAGCGTCAGGGAGTCTACTTCGCCAAGTGAAAACACTTCCTGTTGGATTTAGACTGACGCAGGCTGACAGAATAGATATATCCCCAAGCGTCAGTGAATCAGCCTCGTCAAGCGAAATTGCTTCCTGTTAGATTTAGACTTGCACAGGCTGATAAAAGAAGTATAACCCTAAGTGACAGCAAGTTCACCACGACAAGTAAAAGCGCTTCCGATAGCTCAGTGACTAGCGCTGACTGTTGGAATGAAATACACTGAGCGAGAGTAAGTGATGGTGAGCTAGATCCTTCATCAAGTGAAAGTACTTCCGGATGTAGAAGTGCTTCCGGATACATCCTAGACTAAGTAAACTCCCACTTCATGTGATTGTGTGTTGACTTAATATACATAGCATGAACAAATGACACACTGAGTCACTTAGGAAGACTTAGAGTAAACTAACGAGACTTAAGCTGACTATTGGAATAGAGATCCCTTAGAGTCAGTAGACATTACACTAAGTCAGAACATAGTCTAAGTAAGACTACTTCCCATAGCAAACTTCCCACAACATGTATAGTTTTACTATATCTGATTATATATATTGCTATGTTGGACTAACCAGTATGTGCAGAACTTAATCACACTTCCGGATGCAACTGAGCTTCCGGATGCAAAGACTCTTGGCATTGGATTTCAGAGATTAACACTTGCAGAGCAAGATTGCCACTTCCGGATGAACGATGATCATCCGTCAGCAAGAGTACAAGAGAAAATGTCACATACTCAGAAGTAAGAATGCTTTTGTCAGAGCAGAGGTATCAGGACTACTTTTCAGTGATAAAGCAAGTCAACCCTGCTGAGCATTTAAGAAGATGTTCCTTCCAACGGTAACAAGAGGATAACAGATATTCAAACAACATTGTTACCTACCAAGCATGAGGAGTATGAGAGATAAGGAGAATATAATCTGAAGATTCATTCAAAGTGTCAAAGCTCATACTGCCCACAAGAGTCAGAGTCCATAAGAGAGCTTCTGATAGCAAGAGAGCATCCAATAGCAAAGCACTCTTATCATTCATGGACAAGTGCTTGGAAGACAAAGTTCCTCTATGATAGCAAGCAGAATGTTAGAGTCCACGAGCTTCACTTCAGTTAGCAAGAGAGCTTCCGATAGTAAGTCTCTTAGCATCCTGGACTTATGCTTGAGGAACGAAGTCCTCATCTGACAACAAGCAAGAGTCAGACCGTACAGTGTATAGATGTCAGAACGACTTTTGCCAGAACAGTGTTGTCAGAACAGTGTTGACAGAACAGCTGGACAAAGCACCCTATTCAGATAAAGCAAAGTCAACTCTGCTGTGCATTAATGAGGACAACGTAAACAAGGCCCAACGGCTATATTCAAACGGCCTTATTGCCTCTCCAACGGTTGGATATTCAGAGGCTGGTATAAAAGGAACATCTACATTCAGAAGAACTAAGAGAGAGAGAGAACAGAGCTTATTGTCTGAAACACTATTCTACATTCCTCTCATCTTCTACTCTCGGACTTAGATATGTAATATTCTTAGAGAGTGATTCTTTTGTGCTTAAGTGAGTAACATCATCTACTCTTAGAGAGAGTCATTCGAGCTTAAGTGTTTAGCACAATCAGTTCATAGAGTGAACATAATTGTAATCTTACATTTTGTAAGGGGGAGCATTTAGAAGTTTTCTAAATCTCCATAGGTTGCAAGTTAGCCCGTAAAACTTGCGTTTGTAAGGTTTGCAGGTGAACCCGTTGTAAAACCTGTGGGTTGTTAGGTGAACCCGTGCTCGTAAAACCTAAAGTGTAAAGGCTTCTCTTGTGCCTGGTTTAAACAAGAATAGTGGATTGAAAATCTCAGGTGGAGCCTGGGGACTGGATGTAGGTCTGGGTGACCGAACCAGGATAAATTTATGTGTGCATAAACTTACATTTAAACATTCTATTTTTGCATCACATAACATACTGACTTGTGCATACCATTACTCAGTAACATCATCACCAAGCACAAGCAGTCTTTCGAAAAGAAATAAAGTTTTTATTCCCTCACCCAATTCACCCCCCCTCTTGGGTGACAGCCACGCATTTCATTTGGTATCAGAGCAGGTCACTTGTTTAAAGGATCCAACGATCTCAAGTGCAAAGACCTAGGCTGACTTGGGATATAAAATGTGTTTTGAAGGTTTTGATCATACTATCCCACCTGTGTTAGAAAATATTGTTTTCTTGTTGGTGAAAAGCAAGAATGGAAAGTTTTTATACAATCCACTAGTTTGAAAATGTGGGATATTTTTGAAAATGATTTTGATTTCAAACCAAGAGGAAACTGGACTGAAAAGGAGAAAAATTTGTTTTCCTTGAACATTAGAGCAATGCAAATTTTATACAAAGGCTTAACTGAAAATGATTTCCAGAAAATCAAACATTGCTCTAGTGCTAGAGACAATTGGAATACTCTTGATATGATATATGCTTCTAACCCATCTCTTGAAAGCACAGCTGTCTAAAGCTCAACTCGTGCTCTTTCTGGATCATCTACTGATGAGCTTCTGGAAGCTGACATTGAGGAAGCAGGCTTCAGTAAAGAGAGTATCCATTTCTGCCTAGAAGATTCAGAAAGTGAGGTATCTGGATCTGAACTTGAACTTACTGAATTGCAAGATGCATACAATGAGTTATATACCGAATATTGTAAACTTGCAAAAGAACTTCTGGGCTTAAAAGAAAAAGATAGGAAACTTGAAAAACTAATTTCTTCTTCTACGTCCAAAGTTTCCAAGGTTTCTTTTAAAGAATTAGTGGTTCCGATAGTTAACCCACGATCGGCAGGGAAAACTTCAACATGTCTCGAAAAATGTTTTGATTGTAAACACTTGTTGAAGGAAAAAGAAGAGCTTTCAAAAGAAACTGAGATTTCAAAGGAACAAAAAGCTTTTCTAAAGAAAACTAATCATGATAATGATAGAAAACCCCATTTTGATCATCATTCCATTATCTGTCATTATTGTGGTAGATTAGGACATATTTCTCACACATGCAGTCTTAGAAGAAATCTAAATGTGAGAAATAAATTTGTATGGATTCCTAAAGGACAAGTAAGGTCCAGTGCTAACCAAGTAGGACCCAAGTACAAATGGGTACCAAAACATCCTCCTAGTGCCTTACTTGTGCAGGAAAGATCAAGAGTTTCTCTTACCCCAAAGGAGAGAACTCGTGGCGATGCAACTGCTGAAAACCCCTGGTACAATCATAAGAAGCAATGTGCAACCACCAGGAACAATGGTTCTGTCTCAAGGATGAGCTATCACAAAGTTCCATTCAACTATCCTGAGAAGAACAAGAGAGAGTGGACTCCTCGATCAACATTGAAAAGGCACTTGAATCCTAACTCTCAGAAGAAAGTGCTTCGAACCAAGGATAAGTATAGAAGATCCTCTTGGGAAAGGCAATTCCGAGGTTCAGCAAGACTCAGGACTTTATCTCATCTGAACAATCAGTCAAGTCTTGATAAGCATTCGTCACGCATAGATGGTGATATCATTCCTACCTTCCTCTTTACTCGAACAATCACTTGGGTAGTAAATGCATGATGGGCTTAACAGTTTTACTCATATATGCTTAGCGAATCTTTTAAGGGCGTCTTTCATGAAAGAAAATAGTTTATGCATTCACCTTGATTTTTGAAAGATCCTTTTGATATACAAACTTTCAAAACAAATTCTGATCCTCTTTAAATCTACATGACAACCATACCTCATGATAGCACTCAAAAGTTATTTCTGATTTTCCATTTCATGTGGTATCTATTGCATCAAGCTTTTCAATGCATAAGCAGCTATGGTTTCGAGAACAATACATCCCTCTTAATTACATCTTTAAGTTCTCAATCTACTAATGATCTCAGTTCAAGTTTGTGGTTTAAGAATGTTGACACAGATTATTGAAGCTTGAACAATGAATATAACCAAGAGAGAATGACAACGAAAATGTCTCTTATCAAGATGTGTGGAATGGCTATACCAACCCTGAGAAACTCTCGCCAATACACATGAGCATTTCTATCCCTTACATATTCTGTTGTGAAATTAAATGGATAGACTCTCTCTTGTCTGACATGCATTAGAAATCTTAGGAAATGCCTTGAATTGAACTCTGCTAAGATCTGTAAAACATGGCATAGAATCACAAGCATGCTATAATCTGTATTAATTTCAAGCTTGTTGATATCCTAAGAACAAATGAGATCACACTGAGCATATCTAGAAGAACTTGAGCAAAAATTTGGAAATTATTCTCGTAATCATATGCTGAAATTTGGTTGTTTTTGTAAACCGAATTTAGTCTTAAAATCAAACTATTCTGTGAGCATGAAAATTTCCAGTATTTCATTTTTGAGAGGATGAAGATTTTTCAAAATTTCATTGTGTTAAAAATTCACATGTCTTCATGATCTAACATGAACATCCTTGAGGCATACTTATTGAACTATACTTGCTTATGAAACTCTGAAAGTATGCCACCTGTTTGATACTCTTTGTACTATAACATTGATATTTATCTATGAGAGTATAAATAGAGTTCATGTCTTGATAGTGAAACTATGTGAACGTATAGACAATTTCAAAATTAGTTTTCACATAATCATTGTTCATATTTTCTTAAACCAACTAGCAAGCATGATTTCTTAAAATTATTAACTTGTGGTGATTAACACAGATTGACTTGAATGTCCAGAGGATGGTCTCCAATGTTAAATCTTAAGTTCTTTCACTGACCATCAGAAAAGCACTTGTTTCCTCAAGCACATGAAGGCCCAATCATCAAGTTTGAGCAAGGATGCTTTCGCAACAATCAGCGCTCTCGATAGCAGGCCAACTATTGAACCATGGGAAGAGTAGAGTGACTGCCCAGTCATGTCTGCTTTTGGTTGTAGCTCAGCTTGCCGAAGCGAATCATCAAAGCACTTGCACTAGGGGTTTCCACTTGAGATAGCGCATCTCTTGAAGATGTCAGGAAGCATGCTTATCTGCATATGATTAAGATTCATGAGTCCAATAGAGTCTGGAGATTCCTCATCTGTGGTAACATCTACACCTTACCATCTCTTATATATGATGCATACATGGCATTGGTAAGGGTGTCAATTTAGGATTTCTTTGCTCAATCTGCATTGACTTCAAAATCATTCACTGCTTTAGAAAATCATCCTAGCTCACACATCTGTATCCTTTATATGACACGCTGGAAAGTAAAATTGATAACATACCTCTCTTATATGCTTCCTTTCTTGATTCAGTAATGATTAATCTTAATATAGAAGAGAAGTAAAGGACATTACTCGATAATGATCCCTTGAAAATAGAGAGTTGCATGCTGTCATAGATAATAAACTCTTGAGATGCTGTGATGCAATTATTTGGAAATTATTTTTGGCACTTTAAACTCACAAATTTCATTTGACTTGATTTCATTTTTCATGGTATCACAAATTTCACTTGGCATTCAATCATTTCATTTGATATCACAAGTTCAAACTCACACATTTCATTTGATTTCATTTGGTATCACGAATTTAAAAATCACAAATTTTCAATTGATATCATAATCATCATTTTAAACGCACCAAAATTATTTTGATATCATGTTAATCATTTCAAGAGGGTCAAAATTACTTTTGATGTCTTTTATATTTAAAAAGGAACTTTCACCTTCAAAAAGAGAACTGTTTTTGTATGTTTTGATCTAGACTTAATTCTTGCAAAACATGTTCTGTTATCTTGCATAATGGTTAGGGAGAGTAAACACACTTAGAATACTGAATCAATATTTTCTTCCTTCTGTCTCACACTGTTTAGTTATCCTACATAATATTTAGGGAGAATAGGGAGAAATATTAGGTAGAAAGCCCATTCCTAGGAGAACGATAGAAGTATCCCCATCCCTAAGGCTAGCTTGCACTTGTTGAATTTTGATGAAGCCAAAAGGGGGAGAGAAATGAGAAGAGATGAGACATGAGATGTCTAGAGCTGAAAGATAAGATATCTGGGGAGAGAACTGAGAATGAAATATAGCTCTGGAAGTGATCTAAGTTTAATTATGTTCTCTAGTCATCTATGGGTTTGTCATCATCAAAAAGGGGGAGAATGTTAGAATCTTAAGTTTTGATGGTGACTAAGGTATGATATGGTCTAGTACTTAAAAGAACATAATTAACACTTAGGAAGGATTAGATGACATGGTTAGAATCCTGAGTTAGATCACTTGCGAATGCAAGATCATTTCCGGTAATATTAGCACTAGAGCTCGCGGATGGAGTACACATCCCATAGGACGCAAACGGAAGCAAGTGAGACACTTGGTTAGAATCCTGAGTTAGATCACTTGAGAATGCAAGATCACTTCCGGATAGATTAGGACTTGCGCACGCGGATGAATGCTTTCATCCCCCAGCGTCAGCAAGTAAATCACTGGGGAAATAACTTAGTCCATGAGAATTAGTACACAACCTTAAGACTAAGCTATGTTTCAATCGGAAGTGAAATTGCTTCCTGTTAGATTTAGACTGGCGCAGGATGATAAACTAGATATAACCCCGAGCGTCAGTGAAAATGCAACGTCAAGTGAAGTTGCTTCCTGTTAGACTTAGACTGGCGCAGAGCGATAGAATAGATATTACCCCAAGCGTCAGGGAGTCTACTTCGCCAAGTGAAAACACTTCCTGTTGGATTTAGACTGACGCAGGCTGACAGAATAGATATATCCCCAAGCGTCAGTGAATCAGCCTCGTCAAGCGAAATTGCTTCCTGTTAGATTTAGACTTGCACAGGCTGATAAAAGAAGTATAACCCTAAGTGACAGCAAGTTCACCACGACAAGTAAAAGCGCTTCCGATAGCTCAGTGACTAGCGCTGACTGTTGGAATGAAATACACTGAGCGAGAGTAAGTGATGGTGAGCTAGATCCTTCATCAAGTGAAAGTACTTCCGGATGTAGAAGTGCTTCCGGATACATCCTAGACTAAGTAAACTCCCACTTCATGTGATTGTGTGTTGACTTAATATACATAGCATGAACAAATGACACACTGAGTCACTTAGGAAGACTTAGAGTAAACTAACGAGACTTAAGCTGACTATTGGAATAGAGATCCCTTAGAGTCAGTAGACATTACACTAAGTCAGAACATAGTCTAAGTAAGACTACTTCCCATAGCAAACTTCCCACAACATGTATAGTTTTACTATATCTGATTATATATATTGCTATGTTGGACTAACCAGTATGTGCAGAACTTAATCACACTTCCGGATGCAACTGAGCTTCCGGATGCAAAGACTCTTGGCATTGGATTTCAGAGATTAACACTTGCAGAGCAAGATTGCCACTTCCGGATGAACGATGATCATCCGTCAGCAAGAGTACAAGAGAAAATGTCACATACTCAGAAGTAAGAATGCTTTTGTCAGAGCAGAGGTATCAGGACTACTTTTCAGTGATAAAGCAAGTCAACCCTGCTGAGCATTTAAGAAGATGTTCCTTCCAACGGTAACAAGAGGATAACAGATATTCAAACAACATTGTTACCTACCAAGCATGAGGAGTATGAGAGATAAGGAGAATATAATCTGAAGATTCATTCAAAGTGTCAAAGCTCATACTGCCCACAAGAGTCAGAGTCCATAAGAGAGCTTCTGATAGCAAGAGAGCATCCAATAGCAAAGCACTCTTATCATTCATGGACAAGTGCTTGGAAGACAAAGTTCCTCTATGATAGCAAGCAGAATGTTAGAGTCCACGAGCTTCACTTCAGTTAGCAAGAGAGCTTCCGATAGTAAGTCTCTTAGCATCCTAGACTTATGCTTGAGGAACGAAGTCCTCATCTGACAACAAGCAAGAGTCAGACCGTACAGTGTATAGATGTCAGAACGACTTTTGCCAGAACAGTGTTGTCAGAACAGTGTTGACAGAACAGCTGGACAAAGCACCCTATTCAGATAAAGCAAAGTCAACTCTGCTGTGCATTAATGAGGACAACGTAAACAAGGCCCAACGGCTATATTCAAACGGCCTTATTGCCTCTCCAACGGTTGGATATTCAGAGGCTGGTATAAAAGGAACATCTACATTCAGAAGAACTAAGAGAGAGAGAGAACAGAGCTTATTGTCTGAAACACTATTCTACATTCCTCTCATCTTCTACTCTCGGACTTAGATATGTAATATTCTTAGAGAGTGATTCTTTTGTGCTTAAGTGAGTAACATCATCTACTCTTAGAGAGAGTCATTCGAGCTTAAGTGTTTAGCACAATCAGTTCATAGAGTGAACATAATTGTAATCTTACATTTTGTAAGGGGGAGCATTTAGAAGTTTTCTAAATCTCCATAGGTTGCAAGTTAGCCCGTAAAACTTGCGTTTGTAAGGTTTGCAGGTGAACCCGTTGTAAAACCTGTGGGTTGTTAGGTGAACCCGTGCTCGTAAAACCTAAAGTGTAAAGGCTTCTCTTGTGCCTGGTTTAAACAAGAATAGTGGATTGAAAATCTCAGGTGGAGCCTGGGGACTGGATGTAGGTCTGGGTGACCGAACCAGGATAAATTTATGTGTGCATAAACTTACATTTAAACATTCTATTTTTGCATCACATAACATACTGACTTGTGCATACCATTACTCAGTAACATCATCACCAAGCACAAGCAGTCTTTCGAAAAGAAATAAAGTTTTTATTCCCTCACCCAATTCACCCCCCCTCTTGGGTGACAGCCACGCATTTCAGTCTCACTTTAAGCAACTCCACAACTTCCTTTCCCAGCTGAATACAATATGCTCTATCATGGTCATGGTCACTCTGGAAGTCACACCATTTTCTAAATATACCTTTTAGATACACTTTAACACCAATAACCATTGATCAAACTCAAAACAAAATTTAGCCCACTATGTTAGGAAAGAGGAATTAACTTATTAATGTAGCTAACATAACTAGCTTTAGATTTTTCTTGATGACATTTTAATAAAACAATTTCAAAGGTCTAACTATGTTAGAAAAAGAATTCCCCCAAAAAAAAAATAAGACTATTATAGTTAGGAAAGAGTTTATCCACATAGAATCTAAATAATTTGAAGAAGCTAACATGGATAACAACACTTTCAAATTGATCCATGTTAGAAAAAGAATTTAGCGTTAAAAAAGGGGCAAGGGTGCAAAAATAGCCACCGTAAATTTAAAAATGGGCACCTATAACTCTGGTAAACTTAAGGGGCAAAATCATACACTGAAAATCAAAATGGGGCAAAACCGTACATTGTAAACCAAAATGGTGCAAAAGTAACCTCTTTATTAGGCCGAGTTAAACAAACATTTCCAGACGTTGACTCCTCCATCCGTAAATGACGTGTCAATTCCAAAATCCACCGTGGAAGCAGAAATGCATCCAGTTAAATCCTAAATCACTTGAAACGAACCCTAAACCTCCAAATCATTTCGATAAGAAACCAAATAGAACCCCAAATCATGTGAAATCCACCTTAATTCCTCATAATCATCTGAAAAAATAAAGTCCAATCTGAAAAAATAAAGCACCATCAATATTTTGCACCCTTAAATGTATGACACGTCATTTACTGATGGTGGGGCCACGTCTGGAAAACATTTGTTTAACTCTGCCTTAGAGAGAGGTTACTTTTGCCTCATTTTGGTTTACAGTGTACGGTTTTGCCCCCTTAAATTTACCAGAGTTATAAGTGCTTATTTAAATTTACGGTGACTATTTTCGCACATTTTCCTTTAAAAAATATATAGCTAACATGAATAATTCAAAGTCGAAATAATTAGATGAACATTGAATAATTAAACCAAAGTATTAAATCATATGCTTGATTCAAAAATTGAAGACAAAAAAGTTAAAATACATGGGAAGAATATTAAAATGCATGAACCCCAATTTTGGCAATAACATGTGTCTTGATGGCTCAAATCTCACTATTTTGAGATGTTCTCGGATCCTTCCCTTGACCATCTAAACCGCTACTAGAACCTAAAAAGTGAGATAGGAGGTAGCTCACAATAACCACTAACTACTCATCTACATGTGTGTGCTAATAAGGTGTCTAGTGAAATTATATATATATATATCAGAAACCATGAACAGAAAATTAAATAAATGCAAAGCAGAAGATTTGACAAATTCGTTTTAAATTCCTTTGATAATCAATATCATGTATCTCAGAAATCTTATTAGAAAAATGTTCAAAAGCACACACAACAGACAATGCAACACATTCAAATTCCATTTGGCCTATTCATTCCTTTCAAATTGTATGCAATTTCTATCGTTTCAAATCTCATGCATCTATAGTTCCAATCATGCTCATACGCATCTTAAGCCAGTTTGAAAATAACATTCCACAATACATTATATAAGGAAAATAACTGTTTCAATGTTTGCTACCATATAACTATCAAATCATAAAAAATTTCAAAGGGCTTACTAACACTACATGCACACATAAACAAGCACAAATCAAATACCTAGTAGATTGCATCGGTCTCATAATAGTGCAGCTTTCTCTCTTGTCAACGCAACACAGTTGGCCTCTATCAGCAGGAAGACTCAGTACTCCTAACCTATTGTACCAAATAGTGATGGAACCATTGGAACATAAGAATTGAATATTTGTACTCATCTGACAAAGATTTAGGACTATCTAACGGTGGAAGCGCTTGTAAATGTTGATTTATTTAGAGCAAAGGTCCATTTAAGATACATAACTATTGTCGTAGGTTCAACAATAAAACATAACTATTTTAAGGTTTAACAATGATACCCAAGTTTTCCCATGAGATCGACAATGAAATTTTCCTTAATATATAAGAATAAACGTAAAAAGTCCAAAATGCCCTTTATAAATAAAACAAAAGGAGGAATAAAATGTTAATTTTATTTTATTTACTAGGGTTTTGTTTCTAGCGAACCAAAAATATGTAATACTCTATGAATGATTAATCTTATAAGGCCATAATGAATCTTCAATCTCTAATCCAACTGTTCAAAAGTACGAATTCAATGTATCGAACACTCAAATCAAATTTGAGAAAGACCCAACTGTCAGAAGAAGATCATTGAAGAAAAAATTGGGCCTTAAACGACAAAAAAGTAGTGGTTGTTAATACTTGTGTTGTTGAAATTAAGGTTTTTAACGATGAAATTAATGTTTTTAATGACCAAATTGTTTGGTCGTTATAGTGAGACTTAATGACTAAAGTTTCAAAAAATTTGGTCGTTATTAAAAGTCTCTAACTTTCAACGTTGAAAGTGTGATTAGACCTAATTTTATATAGTTTAGCATGTGCAAATATGTTTAATTAGTGTGATTTAATTGTCATATTTGTTCATTATTGATGATTTAATATGCGCATGCTATTATGTGAAGAATTGGAAAATACTAGCTTAATTACTTGCACTTTAAGTAATTAGGGGTATTTCGGTCATTTTCACTGTTGGCATTATTTTTATATGTAGGGGGTCCCACGTGGGCCCCACATACCCTTTATAACAAACACACAAAAAATGGGAGCGTTTATAACAAACTTTGACCGGTTCTCTCCTTCATCTTCCCTATCTCACAAAATACTAAGCTTGACATGTAATAATTATAATCCCAAGGGGAGCTGCCCAGCCGAAGAAGATGGGAGGAGATAGGAGAGAGAAGGGGGTAGGGGAGGGTAGATTATTTTAATATTATCTGTGGGGCCCACGTGCTCAGAAATAATTATAGTCCCAAGGGACTCTACTTTAATTTCCCTACTTATGAGGACTTTTCTAATATTAAGTCCCTTACAAGGGACCTGTATTTAATTTTCCCAAGAAAATTTGTCATGGTGGATTTCGTTCATTTGCTAATTGTATTGCCACGTAGATTAATGAAGGTGGGCCCCACGCAAAAACAAACGTCTATGTGCCTCAAGTTAACGGCGAGGCTAAATTTGGCCCATTTTATTTACAATGTACGTTTTTGCCCCGTCCAATTTAGGGGTGCGAGAGTTGTCCATTTGAAAATTTATGGTGACTAATTTTGCACCTTCTAATAATAGATTAAATTCAAGCAACATCCAAAACGCTAGAGGGAAGAGTGAATTACAACAATAAGTTGCCACACGATCGGAAGAAGAGATAATGAATGGAGAAGGGAGAGAGGGAGAGATAGGAAGAAGCGTGTGAAGGGGCAAAAACTTGTTTCAAACATCCTGTATTTGATCAAAGACGAGTGATGAAAACGAGGGTGGAGCTCTTGGATCAAAGATCCTTCAATTGAAGAGTAGAATACAACAAAGTTAATAATAGTAGAATTAGGGTTAGGGTTTAGGTGAAAGTAGAGGTAAATAATATGATATAAAAAAGATTGATACTAAAACAGTAAAACACATATAATATAATAATGGAGTGATTTGAAGAGTAGAGCGGATGCAAAAAAGAAAAAGGAAAGAAAAGAAGAGTATAGTGGTAATAAAACTAATAAAATTGTGGGAGAAGCTAGAACAAACAAATTAAAAACGGCTTACAACATCAATGGAGGGAGGGCGCAGGGCGCACACGATGGGTGAAGGAAGGATCAGGTTGATACAATTCTACGAGTCCAAATTCAATAAAGAGTGACAAGGGTCCAAATAGAAAATAACAGAAAAATAATAAGGAGAAAACTTACCTCAAGCTCCCAATCTCAAGTTCTCTCAATCTCCACCATCCATTTAATCTGATGGCTCACATCCAACACACTTTCCTACACCCCACCCCACCATATCCCTCTCTTCTCTTTCTCTCCTCCTACTTCTCCATTCCCACGCGGCCACGTCGTGTCTCTCTCTTCCCTTTCACTCTCATCCCACTTCTCCTCTGTTCACCCAACAAAACAACAGCAATTACCCCATGGATTCTGGCATGGACCTCTCCCCCTTCAATTTCGGGTCCTCCGTCCCCCTCAAGAAGGTCCCAAACGGCGACCTCATGTGCCGGCGACCTCGATCGCCTCCGCTATCTCCTCAACACGGTGCTGTCAAACGTCAACGTCCACCACCAGTGGGACTTCATCGCCTTTGACTACGCCTACCTCGCCGGTCACCTCTAAGATGCACCCAACAAATTTCAGATCTGGTGTTGAAACAAGACAGAGGTCACAGTAAGCATGACCCCTCACCGTGGATGGGTTTGCAGAGGGAGGGTGGTCAGAGGGAAGATGGAGGTGTGCCACTGTCGCCTTGAATGGGTGGTCACCGGTGAAGGTGGGGATGAAGGATGGATGAAGGTGAGTTGTGAGAGACATGAGATATGTTAGGGTGAGGACGGGTGTAGGAGTATGTGTTGTGTAACATCCTAAAAATTTAATACAGGATCAAGGAGTGTTTTGGGAAATAATAAATGGAGAAAGTGGGAATTTTGGAATTTTTAGGAATTTTTGGGATATTTTTGGAAATTTTGAGTAATTAATGTGCATATAATTAATTAAGAAATGAAGAGTTTGAAATATGAGGGAGTGGTAAAGCTAAAAATATTTTGAAGTTTAAGAAGATTGGAGGCTGGTTTAAGTGGTTTTAAATTAAAAGAGTACACTATGGTAAGTTTGGGCTACAAATCATCAGAGAACCTCCCTTATTTCACCTAACCAAACACTCCCTTCCTTCTTTTCCCTTCCTTATGATTCGGCCGACACTCCCTCCTCCCTTATCACTTCCATTTTCTCTCAAACTAAACACACCCACACACCACATCAATTCCCATCTCTCCAAATCCTCTCCTTTCCGTTCAAGTCTTCATTTTTCCTCCTCAAACTTGTTGAAACCGAGCAGATGCGGTCCTCCATTTGCCTAGCCACATGTCTCGTCGGCCTCTGCAGTTTTCCGGCGAGTTTTCTCCGGTTTCCGGCGACTGACGGCGGCGGGTGGTGGTTAGAAGGTGGGTTGTAGTTCTTTTTGGTCTTTCCAAGCCATTCTTTCTCTTTTCAACTCCATTTTCGTCACTCCTCAATTTCTTTCCCTCTCAGCTGCGGCCAGCCACTGTTGTGGCCATTCTCCGGCGAATCTCCGGCTCCATATAGTGTGTGTAAGCTCCTTTAAATTTTCCCTCTATATTATGCTTGATTTCTAGGGTTTTCATTGTGAAAGTTGGGGGCTTTTGGTGTAAATCGATTCCTATGTCTTTTGAGCTTGATTTTGCTGTTTTAAAACCAAATTAGGTTGGTTTCTAACTAGTCTATGGATTAGAATTACTTGAATTGGGGTTAGAATGAAGCTTGGTCAAATTAAAGTGCTAGAAAACTAGGGTTTAATGGGATTTTCGAAAATCCAGCAAGCTTTCTAGGAACTGATGATCCTAATTTGTTAAATTAAGTTATATGATGATGAATATTGATTTACATTAGCTATTGACAATCCTACTTGAGAGTTTACTTGCTTAAAGTTGATTTACGTCTAAGAGCTATAATTAAATCCGTTAAACATGATCTTTTAAACATGATTTATGGTTGTTATATAGTAAGAGAAGTTAAAATTTAATTCTTTTAGGTTTTAATGGGTTAGATTCCAGTTTTGGGCGGAGACCAACACCATTTAAGGTGATTCAGGATATTAAAGGTTATGGGCAAATTTATATGAAGTAAAATATAGGTTTTTGAGTTAAGTTTGTGGTTTAATTTAACCCCAAATTAGTTAATTATATATTGGTGAATCACTAGGACTAAGGTGCAAAAGGATGAATAAATTATGCTTAATTGTTTTAATAAGCTCGTTGGTGTTTACTAATGGCCCTGAATGGTTCAATTGGTTGAGGTAATTGTGGAATTGCTTTTGAATAGTTAGAGCTAGGAAATCACAGTGGATTTTGGCTTTGAGATATGGTATGAAGGCATTTAGTTATACTTGAATGTTATTGAATGAGAGTTTTGTGGAATGAAATTTATGTTTTGTGGTGTAACATTGACTATAAATCAGTTGTTTGCTTGCATGTCAAAGCTCTAGGTGGTTTGATATTGTTATGGAATTCTTGTTTATTTCCATGTGTTAATAGATTCATTTTTGTGTTATGATGTGGCATTGAAAGGGATATAAAAATGATGTAATTCAGATTTGGGAAGGATAAGCAGCGAGAAATTGTTATGTTAGTCTTATGTTATATTTTGAATTTTGACATTAAAGATGTGTGATAAAGTTTCTGCTTGTTTAGTGTAGGATAGAGTATGCAGCTTAAATTTTCTCCATTCCTGTTATGTTTTGAGTTCCAAAATGAAGGGACTAAAGATTTAATGATGAAAGTCAGCATAAGAGCGTTTATAGAAAATGAGGTGAAACCATAAAATAATCCATGGAAAATAGAACTAATTTTTGTGTTGCTGTTATAAATAAAAGGAATATCTCTTGAGACTTAAATTATACTATTATGATTGTTTTATTTTGATGGGTGTTTGAGAAGCTTGAGTAGGAGAATATGAAGCTTTATTGAATAATATTGAAAATTTCTTGGGACTTAGCTCACTGAAGCATACAAATCTTTTTCTTTAAATTGAGTGCTATGTATATCAACACAATTGAACATTGTTTGAGTTTGAGTTATCTTTCCAATTTGGTTAATGAAATGATTGTGTTTTATGACTGGTTAATGGTTATGATGGTAATGTGTAATGGCGGTGTCTTCAATTCTTAGCTGCTGGTTTCAAATTTGAATTAAACTATGAGGACTTGGTTTCTTTTGAGTAAATGGGATGAATGATATTGATGAAGAGGAAGTAATTGAAATCGTTGTGATTATTTTTGAGATCATATACAAATGTTTAATTGTAATGGTTTGTTTATATGTTTGATGTGGCTCATTAAGATAAAATATATAAATGGGGAAGATTGGGTAGTAATGTATGACATGAGAGAGATGTTAAATATGAAGTAGAAGGATACTAATTTATCATTCTGCAATACATTATAGGATTGATTGCGATATGGCTTTCGTGGCATCAATAAGGAAAAGTTGAGAAATCGCGTATATTGCTAAGGGCGACAGGTAATCACACTTAACCTTGCTATAACATTGAGGGTGACGTTAGTTAGGGATTTTGTAAAATCCCTTTTCACCCTCTATATATATATTATCTTTAAAATGATATTTTTATACAAAACAGGCTATCGGGTGCCTTTCAAACACGATTATTTTCATATAAAAGGAATTTGAAATATTATACATATTATCCTGGCTGGTGTTTATTCTGGTATGATGTGAGAGGTTCAGATGGTATTATGTGAGAGATGTTGATAGTTAGGTTGAGGAAATAAGTTAAATAGTTGAGATTGAGATAGTGAAGGGAATGATAATGGTTCATGATATTGATGATGAGATTTGATTTGATGGATATTGTAAGGTTTGCATGACACTGATATATATATGTACCATCGCGCGATGATAACTGTCGATAGGCCAATCGACAGTTATTTGTACTGAGGATCCTTTTTAGATTGATTGGATCGGGGTTCATAGGTCTACTTATTGAGAGAAGTGACCTACGGTTGTTTGGCATTGAAGAGCCCAACCGCCCCTACGGTTGTTTGGCAGTGGAGAGCCCAACCGTTCCCATTCTGTAATGGAAAACAGAACCGGGGTTCTCTCTCTGGAGATTGCCAGAGAGGGAAATTTGCCCCCTCATCATAGAGAGGGGTACAGTGTCAAATCATATAGAGAAGATTAGATGCTTGAATGCCCCAGGATGGCACAATGCATCTATAGGTGAGTGTGAGAGTTATGGTAGCATCATTAGATTGGAGACTGGGAGATGATATTTAGTTAATATAGATTTGACTGAGGGATTTGAGTGATATGTGGAAAGTAGAGATGGTGAATTTAAGTGGACTTGGATGTGACAGAAGAATTTAAGTGATGGATGAAAGGAAATGAGAATTATTTATATGTATTATTGATTTTTAAAACTGTGGTACCCTTTAGACGCCCTCACTACCGCACATCTCACTGTTATAGTGAGTTAAGCGGTGATTACTGGGACAAATTGTCTCATCCCACGATTACTGACATTTTTGCAGGTATTCATGCACAGGGGCAAGCTTCAGGAAGGGAATTAGGTAGTAGAGTTGGTATAGTTTATTTAGAATTGTGTATTGCCAATTTGTATAGGCCTGCATTCGTTTCCGCATGTATATAGCTATTTATTGTTAAATATCAACTAGTTTTGTTTAATAACCATGTTAGGCAAATTCTTTCTAACATGGTTAGCAATAAATTATCCATGATAGCAGCTGTGCTGTATTAGTTTATTCTTTTCTATCATGGATAGTATTTAATCATTAGGAAATTCTTTTTCTAACTATGATAGGACATTGATATTATGGAAATCCTTTTTCTATCATAGTTAGTAAAGAGATTATTGGATTAAAAGAGATGTCACGGATTAATTAGGGAATTAGTAATTGAATGTTACAACTTGGTATCAGTATTTGGTAAACAATAACCTAGGACTGTGCTGCATTGCATATAGATTGGCAATATACATTCTTAGTATTCCCTTCCTTATGTGCATGAATATCTGGCCTTTTGAGAGGAATATCACTCATCCCGTGGTGGGGAGAGAGTGATAAGAGCAATTGATTAGGTAAGTGTGGAGAGATTGAGATGAATATAGGAATACTAACTAAATAAATAATGATATTGATAAAAATTTAAGAAAAATGACGGAATAAGGATGTTTCTCTGGGGTTTCGATTATAATTATGAGTCGACCATAATCATAGTCGAAGCATCATGAGATACCTTATTGGGTTAAGGGATTAAGATAATTCAAAAAAAAAATAACAATGAATAATGAATATGATGTGGAATAAGAAATTATTAATCCTGTTTTGCATTTTGTTTGTTAAATTGTTTGATTTGTTGTTGATTTGACTTGTACTATTTGATTGTTTGAAATAAATTCTCTTGAAATGGTTTGTTTTTATAAGCTTCAACAGGTTATATGCTTTTGTTTTTGAATGTGCTTTGATTATCCATCACCCAGTAATGGTTGGAGTTCACATCGTCATGGGTAGTAAGAGGTTGTTGCCCATTTATTTTAAGCGGCTGGAGGCTTCCTCACTATATTTAGTGACTGGAAGCAGCCCCCTTATTAATAGATGTTGGTAGCCCTCACTACTTTATGAGTGTATCCCCACCGTTACTAAACAAATGAACGGTAAGTTGTTTGTTTAAAAGTGTTTATGGATTGAATTTTTATTGATTATTGAAAAGGTTTTGTAAGTTAATCGTATGTAATTGGAAGAATTTGACTGTTACTACTCTGTAAATGGGAAAATTATAGTTGATAATTGTTAGTAAAATTGTGAATTGTAGTTACAAATGTGATATTGAATGGAAATTTGTATGGTGGTAATTGTTGGTGAAATTGTACATTGTAGTGATAGATATGAACTGATTTCATTTTTAGTGAATTTTGTTGGTTGATTGTCACGATATGGAAGTTTGTTTAAATAATGAAGGGTGTTAAGAACTGATTTGTGCTTATGTGTTTGTTTTAGCAGTGAATTGAACTGGAATTATATGAATTCATTAGCAAAGTTTGTTGTTTATTATCATATTCTTTTATGTATGTTATAGCTAAAATAGAACTGATTTGGGGATGAAATTATGATTTCAGGAAATTAATTTAGGGTTTGTTGTATGTTCAATCTGTATGAGTTGGTTGTTTAAGGGGAAGTAACCTCCTTTACGAATTGATAATTTTATTTGATTAAAGATTTCGGTTTATAAATGGTTTGTGAAATAGTGATTATGATTGTGAATATATAGATATATATGAATCATGATTGAGTTTTAGTGGTGGATGCTGATTAGGTTGGGGCATCTCTAATGGTATCTCAAGCTTGATAAATGAAGGATCAATGAGGTTTTAGAGCTAGCGTCTTAAAAAAAAAAATTTCAAACTTAAATAGAAGTTTCTAACATTGATATATAATCTCTATGTGGTTGATTGAATTGTATTCCCTGTTAGGATGGTGTGGTATTAGGTCTGATTCTTGGTGAGCAGAAAGCTTAGTATTTGCTATGGTATAACCATCATTGATTTGCCTTGAATTCGAAAATGGGATTAAAGGATGGTGTTGATGACTTGATGTATCACTGTGAATATAATGAATTGCTATTGATGTTTTAAGTACAGATACTTGTTAGCCTAATACTATTTGTATAATGTTGATGATGATTCCTTTTATACTATATTTCATATGATCATTATTAAAATGGATGTATTTGGATTGATTATTGCTTTGTCTATATGTGAGAATGCTATTAAATTTAGTATATTATTAGCACGTGATGGTTCTTTTAAGGAAGTATGCCATGGGTTCTAAATGGTAACTTTGCAGGAATTATTCTCGTGAGCTGCTTTAATCGTGATTTGACTATCCTATAATTAATTGTGATGTTGGTTGCAAAATTAACTATGAAGTATGATTCCTATTAATAAATGTGACTTGATTTTGTTTTGAATCGACAGGTAAGAAAATAGAATAAATTGCAAATGCTTATGTGTTGGATAAATTGAGATAATCAAATGTCTATGTGCATGTATGATTTTTATAGAGCCAAACTATGCTTGTATTTTTCGGTTAGTGTTGGTTTAAATGGTTCTTCAGTCGTATGCTTTAGATTAGTTTAAAGGAATGGGAAGTGAAGTCAAAATGGAAATTGTTTAATTTGACAGATTGAATGCATGTTGATTCATATAATTTTTAGAGTTTGACTTACTTGCTTTCATTTCCCACTACTTGACCATGAATTGAAGAATTTATTGCTATATTAATTGCATTTTAGAGTTGTTGTATAGGTAAGATCTGATTGTGTACAGGATTCTTGCATCATTTTTGCTTTGTGCATCAGATTTTGCATTAGAATGGGTTTTAGCATTCGCTGGTGCTTAAGTGATTCTTGATAAATTTGTTGGTTGCATGACAGAATTAGTTGTGATTTGTTTAGAATATTATTTATACTCCTAGTTTTCTTACGTAGTGTTTCTAGCCTTGTCCAAAAGGTTATATATATTCAAGTCAATTTGACTTGATTTCACCTCTTTTTGAATCCCTAAAGGAACATGAGAATGAGTTCTAGCATGCCTAACCTCAACTTTATCCTGAGAAACATCTTTCCTACCTTGCACTTGACTACATCTAACCAGAAAAACTGCGACAACAACCTTAGTTAAAGTGTTCATAGTTCTTCTAAATCATCAATAGCATCTCTGCGGTGTCATATGGATGACATTTATGGCAATGAATTCTCATTGCCAATGAGTTCAGTCTTCCTTACTTATAACCAAATTCCATTTTCTTTTTCTTGAGATGGGATTATCAGTCCAAGAAACTGTTTCTTTTCTTATTTCTAATGGAAAATTCCCTTAATTTCGAGGACGAAATTATTTTAGAGGAGGAGAATTGTAACATCCTAAAAATTTAATACAGGATCAAGGAGTGTTTTGGGAAATAATAAATGGAGAAAGTGGGAATTTTGGAATTTTTAGGAATTTTTGGGATATTTTTGGAAATTTTGAGTAATTAATGTGCATATAATTAATTAAGAAATGAAGAGTTTGAAATATGAGGGAGTGGTAAAGCTAAAAATATTTTGAAGTTTAAGAAGATTGGAGGCTGGTTTAAGTGGTTTTAAATTAAAAGAGTACACTATGGTAAGTTTGGGCTACAAATCATCAGAGAACCTCCCTTATTTCACCTAACCAAACACTCCCTTCCTTCTTTTCCCTTCCTTATGATTCGGCCGACACTCCCTCCTCCCTTATCACTTCCATTTTCTCTCAAACTAAACACACCCACACACCACATCAATTCCCATCTCTCCAAATCCTCTCCTTTCCGTTCAAGTCTTCATTTTTCCTCCTCAAACTTGTTGAAACCGAGCAGATGCGGTCCTCCATTTGCCTAGCCACATGTCTCGTCGGCCTCTGCAGTTTTCCGGCGAGTTTTCTCCGGTTTCCGGCGACTGACGGCGGCGGGTGGTGGTTAGAAGGTGGGTTGTAGTTCTTTTTGGTCTTTCCAAGCCATTCTTTCTCTTTTCAACTCCATTTTCGTCACTCCTCAATTTCTTTCCCTCTCAGCTGCGGCCAACCACTGTTGTGGCCATTCTCCGGCGAATCTCCGGCTCCATATAGTGTGTGTAAGCTCCTTTAAATTTTCCCTCTATATTATGCTTGATTTCTAGGGTTTTCATTGTGAAAGTTAGGGGCTTTTGGTGTAAATCGATTCCTATGTCTTTTGAGCTTGATTTTGCTGTTTTAAAACCAAATTAGGTTGGTTTCTAACTAGTCTATGGATTAGAATTACTTGAATTGGGGTTAGAATGAAGCTTGGTCAAATTAAAGTGCTAGAAAACTAGGGTTTAATGGGATTTTCGAAAATCCAGCAAGCTTTCTAGGAATTGATGATCCTAATTTGTTAAATTAAGTTATATGATGATGAATATTGATTTACATTAGCTATTGACAATCCTACTTGAGAGTTTACTTGCTTAAAGTTGATTTACGTCTAAGAGCTATAATTATATCCTTTAAACATGATCTTTTAAACATGATTTATGGTTGTTATATAGTAAGAGAAGTTAAAATATAATTCATTTAGGTTTTAATGGGTTAGATTCCAGTTTTGGGCGGAGACCAACACCATTTAAGGTGATTCAGGATATTAAAGGTTATGGGCAAATTTATATGAAGTAAAATATAGGTTTTTGAGTTAAGTTTGTGGTTTAATTTAACCCCAAATGAGTTAATTATATATTGGTGAATCACTAGGACTAAGGTGCAGAAGGATGAATAAATTATGCTTAATTGTTTTAATAAGCTCGTTGGTGTTTACTAATGGCCCTGAATGGTTCAATTGGTTGAGGTAATTGTGGAATTGCTTTTGAATAGTTAGAGCTAGGAAATCACAGTGGATTTTGGCTTTGAGATATGGTATGAAGGCATTTAGTTATACTTGAATGTTATTGAATGAGAGTTTTGTGGAATGAAATTTATGTTTTGTGGTGTAACATTGACTATAAATCAGTTGTTTGCTTGCATGTCAAAGCTCTAGGTGGTTTGATATTGTTATGGAATTCTTGTTTATTTCCATGTGTTAATAGATTCATTTTTGTGTTATGATGTGGCATTGAAAGGGATATAAAAATGATGTAATTCAGATTTGGGAAGGATAAGCAGCGAGAAATTGTTATGTTAGTCTTATGTTATATTTTGAATTTTGACATTAAAGATGTGTGATAAAGTTTCTGCTTGTTTAGTGTAGGATAGAGTATGCAGCTTAAATTTTCTCCATTCCTGTTATGTTTTGAGTTCCAAAATGAAGGGACTAAAGATTTAATGATGAAAGTCAGCATAAGAGCGTTTATAGAAAATGAGGTGAAACCATAAAATAATCCATGGAAAATAGAACTAATTTTTGTGTTGCTGTTATAAATAAAAGGAATATCTCTTGAGACTTAAATTATACTATTATGATTGTTTTATTTTGATGGGTGTTTGAGAAGCTTGAGTAGGAGAATATGAAGCTTTATTGAATAATATTGAAAATTTCTTGGGACTTAGCTCACTGAAGCATACAAATCTTTTTCTTTAAATTGAGTGCTATGTATATCAACACAATTGAACATTGTTTGAGTTTGAGTTATCTTTCCAATTTGGTTAATGAAATGATTGTGTTTTATGACTGGTTAATGGTTATGATGGTAATGTGTAATGGCGGTGTCTTCAATTCTTAGCTGCTGGTTTCAAATTTGAATTAAACTATGAGGACTTGGTTTCTTTTGAGTAAATGGGATGAATGATGTTGATGAAGAGGAAGTAATTGAAATCGTTGTGATTATTTTTGAGATCATCATATACAAATGTTTAATTGTAATGGTTTGTTTATATGTTTGATGTGGCTCATTAAGATAAAATATATAAATGGGGAAGATTGGGTAGTAATGTATGACATGAGAGAGATGTTAAACATGAAGTAGAAGGATACTAATTTATCATTCTGCAATACATTATAGGATTGATTGCGATATGGCTTTCGTGGCATCAATAAGGAAAAGTTGAGAAATCGCGTATATTGCTAAGGGCGACAGGTAATCACACTTAACCTTGCTATAACATTGAGGGTGACGTTAGTTAGGGATTTTGTAAAATCCCTTTTCACCCTCTATATATATATTATCTTTAAAATGATATTTTTATACAAAACAGGCTATCGGGTGCCTTTCAAACACGATTATTTTCATATAAAAGGAATTTGAAATATTATACATATTATCCTGGCTGGTGTTTATTCTGGTATGATGTGAGAGGTTCAGATGGTATTATGTGAGAGATGTTGATAGTTAGGTTGAGGAAATAAGTTAAATAGTTGAGATTGAGATAGTGAAGGGAATGATAATGGTTCATGATATTGATGATGAGATTTGATTTGATGGATATTGTAAGGTTTGCATGACACTGATATATATATGTACCATCGCGCGATGATAACTGTCGATAGGCCAATCGACAGTTATTTGTACTGAGGATCCTTTTTAGATTGATTGGATCGGGGTTCATAGGTCTACTTATTGAGAGAAGTGACCTACGGTTGTTTGGCATTGAAGAGCCCAACCGCCCCTACGGTTGTTTGGCAGTGGAGAGCCCAACCGTGACCATTCTGTAATGGAAAACAGAACCGGGGTTCTCTCTCTGGAGATTGCCAGAGAGGGAAATTTGCCCCCTCATCATAGAGAGGGGCACAGTGTCAAATCATATAGAGAAGATTAGATGCTTGAATGCCCCAGGATGGCACAATGCATCTATAGGTGAGTGTGAGAGTTATGGTAGCATCATTAGATTGGAGACTGGGAGATGATATTTAGTTAATATAGATTTGACTGAGGGATTTGAGTGATATGTGGAAAGTAGAGATGGTGAATTTGAGTGGACTTGGATGTGACAGAAGGATTTAAGTGATGGATGAAAGGAAATGAGAATTATTTATATGTATTATTGATTTTTAAAACTGTGGTACCCTTTAGACGCCCTCACTACCGCACATCTCACTGTTATAGTGAGTTAAGCGGTGATTACTGGGACAAATTGTCTCATCCCACGATTACTGACATTTTTGCAGGTATTCATGCACAGGGGCAAGCTTCAGGAAGGGAATTAGGTAGTAGAGTTGGTATAGTTTATTTAGAATTGTGTATTGCCAATTTGTATAGGTCTGCATTCGTTTCCGCATGTATATAGCTATTTATTGTTAAATATCAACTAGTTTTGTTTAATAACCATGTTAGGCAAATCCTTTCTAACATGGTTAGCAATAAATTATCCATGATAGCAGCTGTGCTGTATTAGTTTATTCTTTTCTATCATGGATAGTATTTAATCATTAGGAAATTCTTTTTCTAACTATGATAGGACATTGATATTATGGAAATCCTTTTTCTATCATAGTTAGTAAAGAGATTATTGGATTAAAAGAGATGTCACGGATTAATTAGGGAATTAGTAATTGAATGTTACATGTTGGATGTAGGCGATTAGATCAAATGGATGGTGGAGATAGAGAGAACTTGACAGAACTTGAGATTAGGAACTTGAGGTAAGTAAGGTCCAAATAATAATATGTGGATGAAAATACCAACCAAACCAAATGCAATCATATAAAAAGAAACCACATCGTCATCATCAGTAACTTGTAGTGAGTGAATTTTGAGAATTCCGGTATTGCGATGTGTGACCTTGTTCCTTTGTTTCGTTGTGCCTCTCGTGAGTCTTGGAGGAAGTGTCTAGAAGATCGTTGGCCATACCTCCAGGGGGTTCGAAGAGGAGGATGGGTAAAATCATTGTTTCAGAAAAAAATTCAAAACGATGATCATAAATAATGTTAATTTCACAATGGGCGAGGTTTACAATCTTGAAGTCATTGTTTATCTTATCAAAACTAAAGCCTACACTACATAACCTTTCATCCCACGCCATCACGGAGGGGAGCCATGCATATCTTCGAATTGTTGGGTTCCAAATAATGAATTTGAATGATTCTTTATTGGCAAGACATATTATTCCATTGCTTACTCTCATCACTTATATGACTTTAAAATCATCTATAGTAGGACTCTCTATTGCACGAAACAAATCAAATTCATCGTTATCATTATGGAGTGAAAAAGTTAGCCGGCAATGCGGAAAATAAATATATTTTCTAACAAGGTTATATTCACTCTGTTTACAAGGACAAACTTTGATCAGCAAGATTTGTTGCTTTTTATCAAAAGTTAGATTTGAGCTCCGAGATATAAAATCATTACTCGTGAAAAGTTTATTCCAATCTCTACATACGAAGGCGCAACAAAATAAAGTGTACTCATCCAATCTGAATAAATCACATAATATATACAAATTTTTAATCATTTTGGCCAACAAACAATTATGCAAGTATCAATTTGGCCAACAAAAAATAAATGGTATCAAATTGGCCAACAAACAATAAATAAATACATTATTAGCCATGAACATCAATTCATCTTTAACACTGTCAATCTTTCCTAATAGCAAGTTACCAACGGCGTTAGAAGGAAATTGACAATATTGTTTAATATAATATTTTTTTATTGTTTGTTGATCAATCTGATACCATTTATGTTTTGTTAAAGTATGCTTTTGGTTCCTTAACATATACAAAAGTCATGTCTTGGTCTCTTAACTTTGGACAGTGTGTTTTTGGTCCTTTAAATTACCACTGTTAATTTCTCTAACGGAAAATGCAAATAATGCAAAATTAATATCATGATTGTGAAATATTAAAATGTTGATTTAATATTATTACATTAAAATTGAAAATATTACAGATATAAAAATAAATACAACCTTAATATATATTCATTACAATCATCAAGAATGATGGCAAGAACACATTCAACAACTTCCCCTAAACCTAGCCTCTATTGCAAATACAATCCAGAAAGTTGCACCGCTATAATCACACAAATTATTACAATTTACAAAGGCACATGCTATATAACCTCATTAACGTTTTCATCCAAACAAAAAAAGCACAATCCAAGTCACAAATTTTCCGACCAAAAATAGCATTTGGATTTCATAAAGGTTCAACTGATACATTTATAAAAGATAACGTATAGGTAGGGAGAGAGTAGCTGGGTATGAAGAAGAGAGAGGTGCGATAAAAGGAAGAGGAGGAAGAGAGAGAAGAGGGAGAATGGGAGAGAAAGATCAGTGAAAAGTGAGAAGCCATGAAACGAAAAGGAAGATTGATGAACGCGAGGAAGGGGAAGGAATAGAGAAGGAGGAGAGAGATTTAGATTGGTAAGGAAGGAGAAAGGGCTTGGATAAGGCTCGAGAACGTGGAAGGCTTGTTTCCACGTGTTATGTTTTATCAGGTGACTAAGCATTTAGTTTGCACATTCAACATTTTCTATTAAGTAAGTCAACAATGTTATTTTAAAGGGACTAAAACACACATTCTATTAATTTAAAGTGACTACAAACACACTTTCCAAAGTTAAAAGACCAAAACATGACTTTTGTCAAAGTTAAGGGACTAAAAACATACTTTAACCTATAATGAATTAGTCTAAATGATGAAAAAAATAGAGGAAGCAGAAATCTAAGCCACGATAAAATTCAGGAAGGTATGAGCTGCAATTTTTATTGACTTTCAATGCAAATAAACAAGGATTGCAATCAAATCAATTCCTAAGACATAGGAACATTTAAATAATAAAGAAAACTATCTCTAAGACTTGGTAAAGTGAAACAAACTAAAACTATATCTCCTACAATCATGTCTACAACAAACTCATCAATTCAAATAATAAAAATAATCAATTAAATAAACAGCCAACAAAAAAATATGTAACAATAGCAAAAACTAATTTCTAGATAATGCATAGTAGAAACTATCTACCATATACCTACATTCTTTTGTAGGTAACACATAACATAAACTATATATTATTGTTGGACATAATCAAATCATAATATTTTGGCTATCATTAATTAAGTATACCATTAAGTTAACAAACCATTTTGAATGCAACAAACTTAACAAAATTATACAAGTTAACAAAACATTTTGAATGGAAAAAAATTAACAAAATTATAAAAATAATAAATGAATATCCATAATAAATCTAGCACTTTGTATTCAGCAAAAATGGAAGATAGCATTTAATCGAATATTGGCACAATACAAGGGATGACAAAACAAAACAAAAGGAAAATTGGCAGATAATTATAAACAAGAAAGAGAAAATTAGAGAAAAAATTGGTAATGAAATTGACCAATACACCTTGGGATCCATGGACGCAAAGACAGAGGCTCATTCGCCATTATTGAGGGAAAACGGAAGGGAAGAGAAAAGTGGGAAGACATGAGAAAAAATACCACTACTCACCTTGCTTCTTCTATCTTCAAGTATGGATGAAGGTGAAGAGAAGCCATGGATGTCATTGCAAATTCAGATCCACACGTAGATCTAGCTTTCGAACAGGTATAAATAAGAAGAGAACGAAAAATAAGTATAAAAAAGAAGAGGTTTTTCACCTTGACTAAATGGAGGCAGTGAGTGAGAGAGAGTGAATGTGATGGTGCCAGTTTTTCACCTTAACTACCAAGCTTTTAAACTTTTTAAAAGTTTAGTCATTGTATTGTTAACAACAATGTCCAAACTTTTTAAAAGATTGGTCGTTGTAAATAATGACCAAACTTTAAAGCAATTTGGTCGTTGTTGTTTTAGAAACAACGATCAAACTTTTGAAAAGTTTGGTCATTGTTTCTATTAAATCTAACAACGACCAATATTTTCAAAAGTTTGGTCATTGTTTCCCTTCACCTGCCCGCCCACTTAATTACTTGTCTTACCAACACGTTTTTTTTCAACGATCAAACTCTTGTTTTAAGTCATTAAGCAATATCGTTAAATACATTCTCTTTAGTCTCTAGCAATGTTTAGAGTTAAAACTAGGGGTATGTTTCAAGCAAATTGTAAACCTCTTGTCTCTACGATTTATTTAGGCCATACCTAAGCTCCAAACTCTAATCCAACTGTTCAAAATTACACGATGGTCACAATGAGATATACTACCATTTCTTTTGTTGAACCTAGTCAATATCTCCCTTTTGGTCTTGTGAAGTCTTTGCCTAATCCGATACAAATCCTTTGAAAAAATTTTGTAAGCTACGACTATTTGCATGTTGTTCCACAAACAATTTAGTAGATGGGAAAAAGATGTAATGAAACTTGGAGGTAAGTTTTGTTGGAATTAGATCCTAAATCATTAAATAATTCCATGGATATCTTCTAACTCCTCTCTAATGCTAATATATTCAATCAGCAACTACACCTGCAAACAAGAAAAAACATATCATTGTTGGTGCTAATATGAGTCGGTTCCCTTATGGAACTCTGTCTTGTAGAAGTATTTCGTGACCACCGGAAATATAGGACATGACTCTCCCCAGGATTAAACAGACCCTTCCTGCTAAAGTAGTAAGGCAACAGAACAGTGAAAGTATATAGTAACTCAGAGAATATTTTTATAGGAGGAGGAGGAGGAGGAAGTGTGTGCTTTAAAACTCAAGGCCAAGAGTCACACAATGACTCTAGTATGATGCACCTTTTGTTATAGACCTTAAGACATTCACGTTAATCTCATCAATAGCATAGAAAATTATTTTCCTTTTAGTTAAATAAAGGGCGAAGACCAATAAATGATACATAACTATTGGCCAAGGAACAAAAATAGTACATAACTATTTCAAGGTACAAAAATGATACCTAACTTTTACCATGTGATCAAAAATGATATTTTCACTAATATGACAATAATATTAGACATGAAAAGTCCAAAATGCCCTTATAAATTAATCGTTGCCTAGTAAAAGTTTATTTAATTATAAGGGCATTTTGGACATTTCATGTCTAATATTATTGTCATATTAGTGAAAATATCATTTTTGATCACATAGTAAAAGTTGAGTATCATTTTTGTACCTTGGAATAGTTATGTATTATTTTTGTTCCTTTGCCAATAGTTATGTATCACTTGTGGGCTTTCGCCATTAAATAAAACACAAGTAATATTTGGTAACCGATAGTTTTTGGTGTTTAGGACTAAATTAAAGACAATTGAATGACAAACATAAATAGTATATAAACCATTAAAGTTTTTCCATGAAATCTGTTTATATATTTGACATGATTACCTTCAGTTTTCACATATAATAGAATAAAGTACATTTAAGAATTACATTATTGTAATTCAAAACCCATAACATCCCAAAACCTATTATCAAATACTAGCATTGCCTTTATAGCACATTTAATGTGATCTACAAATCAACCTCTATTCATTTAGAATCCCAAACGTCCATAGTATGAAATATGAAAATTATTATCCCAAAAACTTAATTTCATATTTCACAAAATATAGCCTAATAAAAGGTGCTCAATCCATAATTTAACTCATACAAATGGGTGGGAAATATAGCTGAATTTAACCTCTTGGTAGCCATTATTGTATGAGTTAATTCTTATTCATGACCCATATAAGAATGTAAATTCACTTATAATTTGGACTCACAATCCCTAAAAATTTGGGACTTGTTCCTTATGTCCAAAAAGTTTGTCCACCAATTTAGATCTGGTCCAAATATACTAACTCTGATCCTCGACACATGCATGTCTCTTTCTTATCCCATGGGACAATAACCGCCATCATAATCTGGCAATATAGTGCCTTGTGATCGTTAGGATTGGTTGTACCATCATATATTGACAAGGTTGGATATAAGCAAATCTTTCTGGCTTTTCTTTTATGGCAATTTCAACTACAAATAGAGACGTTGAATGATCTGCTATCATTGTTAGGGCACTTGGAGGAGGAACCATGGGTACTTTCATTTAAGCTTCTTTTAGCTTGTTTAATTCCCTTTTAAGCCTCAACTGCTTTGGATCTCTAGTCATGGAAATAATTTGAGATTGTTGTTTGTCCTGTCTATTATATATGCTGACTTATTGCCTTGGTCTTCTTTGGACGCTTATCAGCTTCAATATTTGTTTCTACATCAAAAATAGTACTATTAGTTTCATCATTAGCTACTTACTTATCTGTCGACTCATTTGCATTTTGTGTCCCAATTTCCTTGGGCTGGGTCATTTTTATTTTAGTGATATGGGTTTGAAAACCCCTATATTTTCACTTTCCAAGCACTTCAAAGTTTTAGCTTGCTCCTTAAGCACATCCACAATAGTTGCAAATTGATTTCCAGATTCAGCTATTTACTCAGGTTGCTCATTACCTCGCTCGCTACTTTACTCGTTACGAGGAAGCTCTTTGTAATTTGACGAGTCTAAGAGAATTTTTCAAAGGATCGGATATTGTTGGGTTCATGTAGAAGGTGCCAACGTTGATGGTAGAAATGGATAGCAAAAAGTAGAACAAGAAAGATCAAGTTTATTATGAAAGTGATTAAGTCACAACAATATTTACAAAAAGTTGACTACGTCAAACTACAATCACAGAGTGAAAATGTGATAAAGAAAGCTTAAGTAGAAAATATTTCTGAGTATGAGAGTATAGAAAGTGAGAAAGTGAAAAAGATTGCAATGCCCTTTCCTTCAATTCTATGTGTATTCTTTTTATAGACAAAGACTTGGATGTTGTAATTAATGTCGTATCGCATATTTGACAGGTTAGTTTTTATGATATGTTAATACTAGAGTGTCGCTATCTTGTAGATGTTGAGATTTATGAGACATAACGGAGAGATTGACTGTTCTTAGCATCACTAGATTTATCGCCCTTGTAAAAAGTATTTTCCTAGCTGCGCTACAATTTCGTTTCGGATTTTATTAGGGGTTTTAGGCCTAGTACGATTCCTCGGTCTACAATATGCACACTTGTACATGCTTCTCCTGCACATGAGTTTAAAGCAGTAAATAAATACTTTTGATTAACTTTTGTAAATCTGATGTAAGATATGAATGATATTGTTGAAATGGACTGCGTTCAAACCTTTATGTGGTTGAGATAAATATTTAAGTTTTGATTTTAAATATCCATGTGACATACATAATGAAATGAAATATTTCATAATTTATATTAATTAAATTTCGACGAGTCTAAGCATTATACCGTTAGAACAAGCTTAAGCATAATATCGTGGGTTAAACCAACTTTTAGTCCTTGAACTTTGACCCCATTTTGCTTTTGGTCCTGAACTTTCAAACACATGGTATTGGTCCTTGAACTTTGCTGAGGTTAGAAGGATTAGTCCCTGAAGCATTAAACTCTGTTAATCCCCCTATGTGGCATTGAATATGTTAAATTGGATGACTTGGTAGACTTATTAGGATGCTAATGTGGCAACTATATTTTATAATACTATTGATATTTTAAAGAAGAAATCAAATCTGATTAGGATAGCTGCAAATTGATAGATCAATCAGATTAGGATACTGATGCGAATTTGCAGTTGAGCTCGGGGCAAATAATAGAGATCCAAACTACGAAGCTCCTTACATTTCACAGAAATCTAATCCACCCCTAAATCACCAACATCCAAACACCACTTCAAGGAAATCAATTTCAACTTCCTACACCCAACAGCTAGTTATACATCCAATTCCCATATCACTTATCACCTTACACCTCGCCAACCACAGCTTCTCCAAATTTCTCGCCTGAGCCACTGCGGACGCCGCCGCATCTTTCAACTCCGTCGCATTAGACAAATCCAACTCCTCCAAATTCTTACAATTCGTAGCCAAACTCAACAACCCACTTACAAAAAAGAACCTTGACCTCGAAAGATCGATCCTTTTCAGTGTAAAACCATAAGAGTTGGCTAAAAAATTGGGGGAACTGTTAGCGGCTATGCCAATCTCCTCCCCCCAAATCTTGCTTAGTTTTGTCGTATATTTGTGTTTTTGAAATCAGATTTGATTTCTGCTGATAAAAAAAAAAGAAACTTAAAACTAATTAATATTTTAAAATATAGTTGCCACATTAACATCCTAATAAGCCCCAAGTCTTTCAATTTAACACAGTCCATGCCACATAAGGGGATTTTACAAAGTTTAAGGCTTCAGAGACTAATCCTTCTAACCTGAGCAAAGTTCAGGAACCAATACCTTGTGTTTGAAAGTTCAGGGACCAAAAGCAAAGGACTAAAAGTTGGTTTAACCCTAATTCGCTGTCTTGAATAGTTTAGACGACATTTTGCCATAGGTATTTGTCTTATATGATTAAGACGATGCTTTTATAAACAACAAGACATGCCCTTATAAAATCGCCGTCTTAACAATTTAATCATTCCTATAAGACCATGTACATATAAAATAAGCGTCATGTGTTTACTCACTCCTCACTCCTCAACTATTGCAAAGTTCTTATCCTGTTTTCCTAAATTTCTTTCCTTTGAGCTCTTTTCATAGCTCTTTGTTCTTACTCAAACTTATTATCTTTTCTCTAAAACTCTCTCTATTATCTTCCTTTCTCTCCTTCTTTCTTGATCTAGTTACGTTACACATTCTCGTGTTACTATGCCCGTGAATTTCTTTCCTTTGTGCCGTCTGTTCTCACAAGCTTATTGAAAAGTTGCAAGATATGTATGGATTTTATATGTTAAATTTGAGGCAATTAACATAATAAAGATGCTATTTTTGTCCGATTGTACTTAATTAATATCTCAGATCCTTATGTGAAATGAGCATAAAATTAGGATTAATTATCATCATCGGTAGTTAATTAGAAATAATTTCTAAGGCTTTTGATCCTATTTCTATAAGTTTATAATATAATATAGAGTTTTCATAAGTTTAATATTTAATATATGAAGGCTGTAAATTTCCTTTATTTTAAATTGTTTTTGCAAATATTTTGTTATAATTTAAAATGAATTTAATTATCTACTTTTCTAATATTACATTAATTTCCTCTTAAAGAATAAGACATTGAATTCAGATGTTTGGAAAAGTCCTATTTGATCGTTAGCTCATGGTTTGAAAATGTCACAACATTACCAGGAAGTTTTCCAGACTTTAACACTCCTCAATACTTTGCAAGAAGTTTTCCAAGACGGTTACCAGGTTCTTCTCGGTCAAACATTACAAGGCTGCAAACTTCTTGGAAATGTCATATTCATGGCCCAAGAAAAACAAAATTTCAAGGTACAAAGTCCAGAGTGCAAGTCCGTTTATTAAGCAATACCTGTGTTATCATGAAGTAACTTAATTGCGAATACAATTAAAAGACGAGTTAATTTATTTTTAAATCATTGACTCATTTTTTGATAACTGAAGGTAGTGAGTGTTGGAATGTACATAAAGAACAAAAAATGAAGTCTAGAAGATGTGGATAAATGTAGAATAATATATAAAAAATATAAAATTTCCATTTATCTTGGCAAAATGACAAATAAATCTCTCTAAATGTCCAAAAAGACAAGTGAGGAACTCAGACTTTCAAAAGGACAATTAAGGAATCATGTACTTACTTAACATTTGTAATTGTTGTGAAAAGACTTAAATGCACCCACTCGTATTAACTATTGGGGCTAAAGTATACCTTTGGTCCCTTATATTTGCATCAAGTTTCAATTTGGTCCTTTATGTTTGGAAAGTACACTTTTAGTCCTTTTTTGTTAACACCGTTAGTTTAACTTAACGGAAAATGCTAACTTAAAATTTTAAATGATTATTTTCTAATTAATTTGGGACCAAAAATGATAAATTTTGAAAATATAATAATAATTACACTCAAATATTTTAATCTAAGCATTTTTTGTAGTATTTAATAACCATTTAAAATTGTTAAGTTAGCATTTTCCGTTAAGTTAAACTAACGGTGTTAACAAAAAAGGACTAAAAGTGTACTTTCCAAACATAAAGGACTAAATTGAAGCTTGATGCAAACATAATGGACCAAAAGTATACTTTAGCCTAACTATTTGAGTATACTCATTAATAATTGGGTCATTTGAATTAACTTCCTTATTAACAAATGCACATTCACTATTAACAATTGCAACTTAGCAATTAACAACTGAAACATACACATTAAAATTTTGTCATTTGAATTAACTTCCCTGTTAACAAATGTGCATTCCCTATTAACAATTGACCGTACCTATTAACGATTACAACTTACCAATGAACAACTGAAGCATACTCATTATCAATCGGGGCATTCAAATCAACTTGGGGAGAGGGCATTTAAGTCTTTTCACAACAATTACAAATGTCAAATACATACCTAGTCCCTTAATTATCCTTTTGGAAGTTTGAGTTCCTTTATTTCCTTTTAGATATTCGTAGGGATTTATTTGTCATTTCCCTTTATCTTCTATGAGAAAGAGTTGGCATAACTTCTAGAGAAATGTAGAATATTGAGATAATTTATATTTGCTCAAAAAGAAGGCTATAAGATGCACTAGTTAGAAGGGTTATTCAAGTAGCATGGAGTCTATTTAAATAAGAGAAGATATTAAAGATCTGGCGAAAAAAAAGAGAAGATAAAGAGAACACTTAGGAAAGTCATTAAGCAAGACCTTTCGATTACTACTTTACCTTTTGATTAATATTAATAATTTATCAAAAAATATGGTTTTAATAGCGCACAATGATTTCACACGCCCTTTCGATCACTAATTTACCTTTTGATTAATATTAATAATTTATCAAAAAGTATGGTTTTAATAGCGCACAATGATTTCACATGTCCTATACATCTGAATGTCTGATTCCAGCTATTGGGATAAGTCTATATTGTTTTTGTATTAATAAATGGGCAAAGGTGCAAAAATAGTCATCGTAAATTTAAAAATGGGCAACTATAATTCTGGTAAATTGAAGGGGGCAAAACTGTACACTGTAAACTAAAATGGGGCAAAACCATACATTGTAAAGCAAAATGAGGCAAAAGTAACCTCTCTTTAGGCCGAGTTAAACAGACATTTTCCAGACGTGGGCTCCACCATCAATAAATGACATGTCAATTCCAAAATCTAACGTGAAAGTTAAAATGCATCCAGTTGAACCCTAAATCACTAAAAATGAACTCTAAACCCCCCAAATCATTTCGATAAGAAACCAAATAGGACCCAAATCATGTGAAATTCACCTTACTTCTACGTAATCATCTGAAAAAATAAAGTCTCATCAAAAAATTAAAGTCTCATCAACATATTGCACCCTTAAATATATGACACATCATTTACTGATGGTGGGGCCACGTCTGGAAAACGTACGTTTAAATTTACGATGGTTATTTTTGCACATTTGCCCAATTTTGCCCAATTTTGATTTACATTGTACAGTTTTGCCCCCTTCAATTTATCAGAGTTATAGTTACACATTTTTAAATTTACGATGACTATTTTTGCACATTTACCCTTAATAAACACCAAAATATTTAGGAAAGTTTAGATCAATTATGAATTATGATTGTGAACACGGTTACACTTACAAATGATTGTATAATATAAATATTGATCCTAAACCGCAGAGAACCACTAACCGTTTCTAAAGCAAGAGAAGGATATTTGGGTCTGAATGGATTGAGAAGAAATGAATTCCATTTATTCTATAGAAGGAAGTAATTGATCATAAAATAATGGTATTCCTTATAGAAATCTCATAAAATCAACATCCATGGGTAGTTTTCATTTGTGAATGAGAAGAAATCAAGCTTTTCCCGCTGAACCAAACAGATGCATCTTCTCTGCCACCACGGCTTTCATGGCTTCCTTTGCGGATTCCATAACATGGACAAGATCTTTCTGGGGAGTGCTCAGGGTGTCCATGTACGCCTTTCTCACTTCAGTGTTGACGTTGAACTTTCTCACCCCAAGATCTATGCATTTCTGTGAGAATTAATAAAAAAGATCTTGTAATGTTAGTTGTATAAACAGCAAAACGCACTTTAGCTCAATGAAACTTGATTTTATGCAAAAAAACTGCAATAAATAAAGGTCAAATGAAGTTTTGCAACTGTACCTTGACTATTTCTTGGGACAAGCCAGAGGCACCGTGCAGGACCAGAAAAACTCCTTTCTTAGAGCTCAGAGCACGCAATTCCTTAACAAAGTCAAATGTCAGAATAACAGAGTAGGCAAGAACCTTATACAAATGATATGTTTAACAAACCATGTACAAGAATTAAAGTAATTTCAATTTGTAAGAATATTTAAAACAACCACGACTGTTCCCATGCAAACCTATATATGGAATACAAATACGTACTCTTTAAAACTATAAATTTATTGCTTTGAACGTGTAGATTTGAAAGAATAAACAGCCTTATCACACTAAGTGAGTAAGTCTAGTCCGTTACAAGATGTCATTTATTCATTGCTTGAAAGTTCATATATGGATTTTTCCCTTTGCAATGCAAAGTAGGGATGAAAAATCACATCACCTGGAGCAAATCAAATCTGAGATGTGGACCACTTGCAGGATACTTTCCATGCACATTTCCAATACAAACTGCCAAAGCATCTATGCCAGTCTCGTCAATGAATTTTTGCGCCTGATTTATCAAGGATAGCAAATGCAATGAATTTGACAATTATGAAGGGAAAAAGAAAGGATAATTTCTATCAGAGTAGATAGCAACCTTATCAACATCTGTAAATCTGGCTTCATATTCTTCAACAGTCAAATCGTCTTCTGTCCCTGATAACCTTTCTAGCTCAGCTTCAACCAACATATATTTTGAGTGGGCCAAGAATGATATGAATTTAGTATATGCCACATTTTCATCAAAGGAAAGATGCGACCCATCAACCATTACAGAGTCAAACCCCTGGATATTGCATTGACATATAGAGTTTAATTTGAGTGCAAAATAAAACTATCGATTCATGATAAATCAGATGCAGTAAAGTTAGACGGTAAAAGAACAATTACCAGCTCAAGAGCTTCCAGAAGATCTTGCCTCGAAGTTCCATGATCAAAGTGAACGGTAATGGGAACCTGACCGAATTATAAAACTAAATTTAGTAACAAATCAAATTTACGTTTGATTGAATTGATGTGCCATTCTGTTAGAATCCGAGTATTTAATTGTTGTTTTCATTTAAGTTTTAGTCAGAATTCTAGCATTAATTCCTAGATTGTAAACTGATCTTTATTTCCTTTGTCATCTCTCCTACTCTGGTTTAGTGAATACAAGCTGCCTTCAATTTACATATGCTACTAGTTTCCTTTACTTCAAGAGTTCAACCTCAGCAGTGGAAATAACATTATTTATATAAATCCTACAATAACCTTCAAATTTATTTTCTTTATATATTTCCATTTGTTTCAAATAATGGAATACCACTTACACTTGCTTGCTCAGCAGCGGCAATGCAACCAGAAACCAAAGGAAGTCCTCCTTGCTTCAAGGCACCAGGATGGATCTGAAAGTTATATTATTCAATGCTCCGTTTATAAGAATTCAAGTTTTTGCAATGAACAACAAGAAAGTCAAAATTTAAAAAATATCAGAAGTAAGAAATATTCAATAGATGCACATACTATGATAAGTGAGAACAAAGATATACACACAGAAGACAATTTAATAAATTAGCATGAAGCTTAGTAACTTCAAACATATTTTTATTTATTTCTAATGGTCATAATCAGAAAACAGGATACAACAGTCATCTTTTAAACTGAGAGCTCCTGACCTGTAATATAGCAGGGCTTCGTTCTCCCTCTGCAGCAGAGATAACAGCCTGGACACCTTCCAAATTATAAACGTTAAATGCTCCAACAGCATATCCTCCATTTTCTGCATTCTGAATCCCAACAATTTTTTTTAAAAAAATATATCAACGTGAAAGGAAGTTTGTTAATATTGAATAAGATGGTTTTACTCTAAGAAGTTCTTTTGTTGATGAAAGTTTGACTGGATGAGTCCAGGACTTCACAACTTCTGCCAATGCTTTGCTGTCGCCAACATTACCTAAACATATCGATTAATCAAAGAAGAAATATGTTAAAGAGGAAAGGAAACACAAGATTTAGATGTATCATATACTCATTAAGTCTAGAAATTTTATAAATTTTAAGGAAAAGGCAACTCAAGTTACCAGGGAAAACAATGTATGGAACTCCTGGATGTCTACTTTCGGGTCCTAACTGCCACAAGGGAATTCCAGCAAGTGCTTGTCCAACTATCTTGGCACATTTTGCACCAAGGGCTTTAGTAGCCAGGTCTGAAGAGGTGATCCCTCCCTAGAAAAGAAAAAGAGCGTAAAATGGAATACTGTGACTTTGAAGGAGGCAGGTAGAAGGAAGTAAATTTAATGAGCAGGTTCTAAATGTTAGCTCTTGTCTGTATAAAAGTAAAGAAAAGCAAGGTTCAGAAGTTTCAAGAGCATTTTTCTTTCATTTTTAAGCTAGAGAAATCAAACTAGTTCCAGCTACCAATAGACCAATACTAAACCTCAATGCCTAAAAATCCATTTTGTGGGTAAATCAAGCATCTGATGGGCACCGTTGACAAGATAATATTGTTGGTAAAAGCTAGTGGAAGATGAGCCCAAAGTGAGCCACTTATGCCCATCAATGCTGACTATATTTTCAAACAAGGTAGACCTTAATTGTCAAATAGGTGCAAGGATAATAGGACAAAGGAAATATCATGTTTTCTGTTCAAAAATGCCAGTGCACTAAGCCATTTCAACAAAGAGTACCTTTGCAAGAATATATCGAGGTTTGGTAGTGATCCGTCTAACTATTTCCACCAAAGCAGAACTCACTTTAAAATTAATGTCCAAACTCTCCGAGGCAGCTGCACATTTAAGGAAAAGACCAGGAAGTCTAGATAAATAAAAAACCTACGAGTCAAGAAAGAAATGAACAAGAAAAAAATGAAAGAAAGAAAAAAAGATGGAGTCTAACTTTTTCCAGTTATGAGATTCCGACTGGTCACAATGAGAGTGTCTTTATGAGTCTTGAGATAAATATCTGCTAATTCAGCTGTTCTATTAATTTCCTCCTCCCTATCTTCAAAAGTCCTCATGGCGAGTTTCTCAACTGATACCTATAACAAGAAGGTTTGCTCATATGGTTACAAATTGCAACAGAAAATATATTTTTATAACTGCATTTGTTTGCACTAGGCACCAGAATTAATATCTTGATAAATATCCTTCTTTTCATTCATGATAGATCCACAACTAATCATTACTAATCTCAAATAAATTTAGGACGTAGATCACCTCAATGCTTCTTACAAACTGACCACATTGTTGTTTAAGCTCTTCTACCTGTGATTAGAAGATATGATGAAAATGAGGAAACAAACATTCTAGGAAAAATCAACTTCATATTCATCCTATATTTGATATGCCAACCTGTTTTGTTGTTTTTGGAACATATGAACCCACAACTATTAATCCACCATTCCTTCCTCTCCCTATCCCTAGATCCCTAGGCAGTATCGGAGCCTTAGGGATAATTCCAATGTGCGCAGAAACAAAACTTGCTGCAGTGCGACACAAGAAACTCTTCCCCATCATTTCTGCCTGTTAAGAAGACAACATGTTCCAACAGAAAATATATATTTGGATAAAAAATTCCAAAACAGAATACTAAGCATAAAATTTAACCTTAATCATTCCCAGTGCAAAAACAGACATGTCTCTTTCACTAGCTGCATTCACAATACAAGTTGACCCCTGCATAATACAATAGACAAGTGTATAGCAATTTTAGTTAACAGTTTATTATGAAGCATCAGGAGAAAGTAAGATTATCATTTTAGTCTGGTTTCAGTGTTGAAAGTCAGTTGTGTACATGCAAATGTGCCAAACATTATGAAGTCTTGATGTCAAAACCAAAATTATACATGCATCACTGAGTTTAAATTAAATTATCCAAATACACTCCTCAGTGGGAAGAAAGAGAATTACAGTAAAGACAATGAAGAAAGAATCCTTCCTCCACCACATGGTGTTTAAGATACCAGGCTCTCTCCCTCACAATCACAATCTACCTGCCCCTTGATAAACCTCCAAAGCCCTTCATAAACCTCTCATCCCACAAATACACTCTCTCATCCAGCTCACCACATGAATGGGTAGGTGACACAGCTCCCAACCCCCCTCTCTATGGCCAACCCTTTGTACTCTCTTTTGACTTTACTCTCTTTCCATAGCCCTATAACATTCTAGGCTCAAAAACTACATGTACATAAAATCTTCATTTTAATTACTTCATAAATTGTAAAATATATCCCTGTTTTTGCCACACAGATTAAATCATATTAGTTCTCTTTTTAACTTGGAGTCCAACTAAAAGAGGGAGAGGGAAATCAAGGCAAGCACTCGGTGAACTTATAGAACGAGATCTATTGGTGAATGATAATACCCAAAGAGTTGGTTACCGATAAAGCACAATGACGCTATATGATCCATGTAGCCGACCCCAGATAGTAAAATAATGCTTTGTCATTGTTGTTGTTGTTCACTTTTTAACTATCTTGGGATTCATTGAATCTAAGATTCTAATTTGTAGTTTTCTTGATTCAACCAACTCGGCTATCTGCTAACTTCTTTTGAGTTGGAAAATACAGAGAAAAATAGTGTGACTCTCTCTCTCTCTCTAGCTTATTATAATTAATTATTAATAGAATAGAGACTATAGTTCATTAAAACATGTCTGTAATTTTTTATACCTTCTGCAACTTGCATAGACACTCACAAACTGCATCTGGTCCTCCTTTCCTCAGGAGTTGAATAGATATAGAAATAACAGTGGATGCTGGTATCCGTCCACCTGTTTTCTCCTCCACCCACTACATACAAGTTATTGGCAATATTAATGGAAGTAAAATAACCAAGAATCAAGTAGACAAAGTGATTTTTACCTCACGCAGGTTTGAAGATTTATAGCCAAAGGCAGCATCCTTGGCAAACTCTGTGTCCCCTGCAGGTACAAGCCTACAGACAAAATGTTAAGAAAGCAAAGTTATATTGTAAAGTAAAATCAACATACCTCATAACTGAGATTAAATGGCATGACATACATATCAGAATCTGCAACATAATGTATGTCTTCAATAGTATAACGGCCTCCTTGAAGGAAAAAGGGACAAATGATCCATGCGTCCATTTCACCTAAAATAGAAACAACAGCATCGGGTTCCTGTACTCAAGATCAAAGAACAACAGTTTGAAGTTCAATCCCAAACATATGACTTGATAGCATTTATAAATAACATACTTATTGAACTTTAACTTACATCAGGAAAATGACCTCGCAGAGTTGAGTCACCCCTCAAAACTACCGTATAATCAGTGTTTTTAACTGATTTTGCTGCAGTGTCTAGATTTCGGCATATATCTTTTATTAATGCACTAGCCTGTCAAAGTTCAAAGAGCTTGATTAAAGTTGATCTTCATGTGAATTGATGATCTAAAAATATGGAATTTATATTATTAAGAATTCATGTTCTCTGATGATTTTATCATGTTACTTTTGAGCTTTGAAAGCCATTGTGGTCAGTATTTACATTTTAATTGCTGTAAATATAGCTATTCAAAATGTAATCAGCTCCAGTCTAACATGTCATTTATGAAATTTTCATCTGTTCTAACTTAAAAGATTAGGGAAAGTAATTATCCAAGCCGCTGGGGATTTCTCCATCATATGGGTGTACATGGGACTAGAACTGGGTTGGCCCATTTTTTATGGGTGTAGATAGGAGAAGGGCCAGCTTGGTTCAACGTTAAGCTCGGTTGCCGTGGGGTCTGAGGTCGTGGGTTCAAATAAGTCTCTCTGCATAAAAAGCATGAGCAAGGCTGTCTAGTATTTCCCTCCTCAAAACCCTCACAAAGTAGAGACTCGAACTAGGTTGGCCCCTTTATGGGTATGAAAGAAGTTTCTCCACATGGGGACAGTAGTGAGGCTAAATTTACCCCTACGAAAAATTATTCAAACACTATGTGAGGGCGTGATTAATTAAGTTAGTTTTAATAATAATATTAGTAACTTTTCATAGAATTTGTATTTATAAAATTTCATTAGTATATTCGTTTAGGACGGTGTTCAAATTAAAGTCTTCTGATGTTTTTTAACATTAAATTCCTAATTTTTTTGGAGGATTGGCCAAAACATGATATTGGGGACTTTATCCTCGTCTAAAATGAATGAGAACCAGGACCAGGAACCTACCAAACAACGAGCAACATATTCATTTATGTTTCCCTTTACTTTGTTTTAATGCCAGGTAGATTTGGCATAAATTTGACTTGCCAAAGAAAAGACCGGATGAATCATCCATTTTCACTTGAATAGATATAAAATTTATAGGTTTAAAGTTTACCTTCTCCGAACTTAGTGACCTTGAATTTGTCAAAATGAAAAAGCACTTTGGACCTTTTCTAAACTGCTCAATCAGTGACTCAATACTCCTGCATAGAAATAAGAATGAATTGAGTATGCTGCGATTTATCTTGTGGTGTAAGATTTTCCTATCAGCTGTCAGTTCGAACTCACAAAGAAAGTAATTTGCAAAGATAAGTGGCTAGAAGATAATATTAATTAATTACCACATTTTTATCAAGGTATAATATTTTGAGTCGCATTGACTATGTCATTGAATGATGGGCAAGAGCCCCATTTTGCCCGGAAGTAATCACCTATGAGCATTGGGTGTCCTAAATTAAAAATTGGTGCGTTTTTGCCCTGGACGTAACACATATGAGCCAATTCGCCCCTAAGTGGTCGGACCCACCAATGGGCGTCGTCCACATGTCAACATTATATTAAGGGCAAAGGTGCAAAACGAGTCACCGTAAATTTAAAAATGGGCAACTATAACTCTGGTAAATTTAAGGGGGCAAAACCGTACACTGTAAACCAAAATGGGGCAAAACCATACATTGTAAACCAAAATGGGGCCAAAGTAACCTATCTGTTAGACCGAGTTAAACAGACATTTTCCAGACTTGGGCTCCATCATCAGTAAATGACATGTCAATTCCATAATCCACCATGAAAGTTAAAATGCATACAGTTGAACCTAAATCATTTGAAACAAACTCTAAACCCCCCAAATCATTTCGATAAGAAATCAAATAGAACCCCAAATCATGTGAAATGCACCTTACTTTCTTCGTAATCACCTGAAAAAATAAAGCCCAATCTGAAAAAATAAAGTCTCATCAACATATTGCACCCTTAAATGTATGACACGTCATTTACAGAAGGTGGGACCACGTATGGAAAACGTACATTTAACCATGCTTAACCGAGAGGTTACTTTTGCCCCATATTGGTTTACAGTGTACAGTTTTGCTCCCTTAAATTTACCAGAGTTATAGTTGCCCATTTTTAAATTTACGATGGTTATTTTTGCACATTTGCCCTTATATTAATTAGAGGGTGAAATTTGCCCATATGTGTTACTTCCGGGGCAAAAAAAAGCACCACTTGTTAATTTAGGACACCCAATGCTCCTAGGTGGTTACTTTTGGGGCAAAAAAAGGTCATTGCCCTTCAATAATATATGAAAAAAGGCAAACAACTAATACACTTACCATTCTGTTAATACTTCAATATCATGTACAGTTTGTGTTCCGGTAGGATCATCATCCAGAACAACCAATGTCTTTGAATTGCTTTCATTTAGCTGTTGTATATCAAGAAGAGGATTGTATGGCCACTCAGGAGGAAGAGATTGCAACACATCATCTTTTTTTAATGCAGAAAGCTTTCCTTCAACTTTAACACCTGTTAATGTCTCATAAACCTGAGAAAAGTACATAAAGCCCTTAAGAATTCCAGTAACAAAGCTCCCTTAATTGTTGGATCACATACACATATCATTTACATAGGGGATTAAAAATAGAGAAAATACTTAGTTTTATCATTTTATTGGCAAAATATTATATTATGATATACCGATGGAAGTTATAGAATAAAACAGAGTACTTATTTCCATGTTAAAGAAAACTGTAACAACTGACATATTAAAGAAACTCAAATAACGAAGAACAATCAACACCAGTTAAATATATGTTACCGTCACATCAATTATATGTTCATGATCAAGATTCTGATCTCTTTAAATTTTGATTTTAAATATATGTTGCTGTCACATATCAATATATCAATGCAAAAGTATAAACAAAAATTTTTCGAAGTGATTTGTGCATTATGTCCTTCGAATGGACAATCTTTTACTAAATAAAGTCTCCAACTGTGTACCAATAAATTTTCAAATAAAATCCCAAGGCATATCATGATTATTTGAGTGAAATATTCTGCCTTAACAGGAAAACATAAAGTAGACAACTGAGCAACCCAGATGTCAAACATAGAACTTCTAGTTGAATTGACATACTAAAATAATAGATTGAGTGCAGTTTGAGCTCAAACCTAGGTTTTGAAATCATGGCAAACAAACACTCATAACTTTTTCAGAAAAGCTTTTTTCTGTCAAAACCTAAACTTCAGTTAAGTCAAACAAACACTTAACTTTTTCAGAATAACTTTTTTAACTGAAAACCTAGGTTTGAGGAAAAAAAACTAGCTTTTTCCAGATGCTATTTTTTTCAGAAGCTATTCTCCAGAATCTATTCTTCATAAGAGCTTTTTCAGCCCTTTTATCAAAATCTATTCTCCAAAAGCTTTATCCAAACAGGCCCTAAGTGTATGAGGGTGTTGAGAAGACATTTCAGACTTTATTATTATTATACTCAAAATACCAATTGTATCCTCAACACATTAAATTCATTGAGAACTAAACTTTATATTCTTCTCTTGACTAACATGACTTGCCATACCTTAACTACACCAGCATCATCTTGCCGACCCCAACCAGCAGCAGAACCTGCAGCATAGCTTTCAAATTTATGCAAGTACCAAATATTTTATATACTTGCAAAGAAATTTTACTGACAAAAGAGAAGACCAAATAAAAGGAAGGAGAAAAGGAGGAGAAAAATATTGTCTTAGGAAGAGAATGAAATGGAAGGTGTAGGGACAACATTTATTGAAGTTCATTCAGTCAACTAGTACCATTATCATAACAGTATGGGCATTGTAATATAAAGTTTGGCATACTGGGATGCATCTCATGTCTGATATAGAAAATTTAAATACATCCAGTAGTCATTCAAATGTTTGTGATAAGAGGCTTTTGAAAAAATAAAATCACAAAGAAATAAATATTAAATCTACCCAATCAGCAATTACATTACATGGATAAGCTATTTTAACCGCCCCATGTTGTCATTTACAAGGTAATTGAACTCATTACCATATTTTTAACCATCTCTTCATCTTTTTTAGTTTAGTACGATCTAAAACATTAGAAACAGAAAAACAAAAGCATTTACTACAACTTCACTTTTTTTTATATTAATAATTTAATACAAAGCTGTAGACCTAAAGTAAAATCATAAGTTTAAGGGTAAAGGTGCAAAAATATACATGATAAATTGTGAAAGAGTCACCCAGCACCATAGTAATTTTGAGGGTGCAAAAATATACATGGTTGATTGCACCATACTTTTGCATATAATTTCATGGTCAAATTCATTGAATTAATGCATGATTTGTAGATAATTGTACCTAGTTGGGGCAAATTCTGAAATTGCATACATTGTAGGGATTTGTTCTAATCAAGGGCTTTTTGGTCATTCTTAGCATGTTTATTGTTTTACGTGTTTTCAATGACATTTGATGCTACCTTTGGGACATTTGAATATGTAGGTTGGGAGGATAAAGGTGAAAATTCAAGCAAATGGGTTTTAATAAAGTTTCTGGACGAATTATGAAAATTTTTGAAAAAGACCCAAGAATTTTTAAAGCTTAGCATGTTAGTCCCTGATGGCTCGCCAACTGGCAAGCCATTGGCGAGCCAACACAAATGTTTCGCATTACTCGCTACTTGCTCGCCGACTGGCGAGCCCGACGCTGTCAAAAATTTCAGACGCGATTTTAGGGTTTTTTGAGCCTTATATAAGCTTTCTAACATCCCCAAACCATTTCTAAGCCTCATTTGCATGAAAATAAGGTAGTTCTACTAGGGTTCACTCAAAATATCTCAAACCCACTCATCTATCTTCCATTTCCATGACATTTTATCTCAAATCTTCCATATTTTCTTCTTCATACCAATTTCCTCTTCCATTTTCACCAACCTTCTCCATTTCATCCCTCCTCATGACAGCAACTTCTTGGTAACTTAAACTTGTTTCTGATTTACAAACTTGAAGAGGATTTCGATCCCTTTCATCCCTCCTCCATTCATCCATCTCCATATCCTTGAAGAGGATTTTGATTTACAAACTTGTTTCTTAAACACACCAAGGGATCTTAAATCCAAGTGCTTGCAATAGTCAATTTCAAGTGGTTGCTTAATTGACTATTGATAGTAATTGGATGACCCTTAGTGGTTGCTTTGGGATTCATCTACTAGACTTGGTGAATGATATAACTCCCAAATTATTTTTGAAGTCGCAATTGAACCATTGAATCACTACTAAAGCCCCATTGATTCAAAAGCTTTCACAACTTTATTTAAAAATACCAAAAACAATCTTTAATTTTCTTAATAGTTTAATTAGATAATTTATAAAACCAAGCCAAAACCTCCTACACTTTTACTCATTTCAATTGCATTTAGTTCATTTTAGGGTAGTTAGAAGACTCCTCAAGAGAGACTACCCAAGGTTGCACCACTGCGTTGCAATCCTTGTTCATAAATAAACTTGTATTTAACCCTCAAGGTGACTAAGAACCTGTTAAATCAATGGTAAACCAAAATGGGGCACCCTATCATCTTTTCTGTTCACTCCCATGACGTTGGGTACTTCTTTTACAATTTACCATGTATATTTTTGTACCTTTTACAAATTGCCATGTATATTTTTTCCATATTTTTGTTTACCATGTATATTTTTGTACCCTCAAAATTACCATGGTGCTGGGTGCCCCTTTTCAAATTTAACATGTATATATTTGCACCTTCGCCCTAAGTTTAAAGGAAAAGGGAAAACAGGACAATACATATCACAACAGACTGCAAGTGTACAAAGCACCTGACAAATATAGTTGGTGAGCAGCTGATGATAGATGAACCGGAACTTTCAGAGAAGATGCTTCACGGGTGACAATGCCCTATGCATTAAAAAAATATATTATTACTTTGGTATGATCATGCCACGCAAAATGCAAACCACTTTAGCTAAATATAGTGCAAAAATAGGTACAGTCTATAGCTAACCAGGTCCTTCACAAAGATATCAATTGCTGAATATGGTGTGTAATCATTATCTAGAATGTGTGGGACACGATTTTCAAACATCCTGCAGTATCAAACGCCACTCAAGATTATAAATAAGCTTTTATATTTGAATATTATATGGACAACATACTAAGGAACTCATGAAGGTATAATTCTCATAACATAAAAATCGCTAATACAGACTATAGAAAATAAAATCTCAATCTTGTCCGAAGGAAACAAGAGCTCCTCTACAATTAAGACCTGACTTGACTTAATCTAAATTACATTGTAATGCAAAATAGCATGGCAAGTTTCGAAAAAAAGTTTAGCATGTAGTACAAAAAACAACATAAAAGCACAACAAAATATTAAATATTTTTGGAAATTTGCAATGCATGAAGAAAAAGTTGCTAAGGATTACACATATAAAATCCCCTCATAATAATAATTAGAAAATAAAAAGAAGCCAGTTTTATTTTTTGACCTGCTGAAGGTGGGAGAGAAGAAAGAGATAGTTTGGTGGTAGGTAATGGACACATACCAGGATGTTCCCCCACTGTGTGTGATAAAATCAAACAATGGTCTTGTATTCAGACCCAATCGAGCTCCAAATGCCATTGCCTCAGCAGCTGATGCTATGTGAACGCCAGCAAGCAGTTGGTTGACCATCTTTATCCCACTGAGCACAAAATAGACAACAATGAATATTCCACTATTAAAAAAATAAATTACGCAGTTAATCCCCTGAAACATCAAATCAGAATTTTTTTCCATTCACTTCAAGCACATATAGATGGATGCAGAGGCCATAAAGGTATTCGTTAACAAATATCAAGGAAGAAAGATTGAATTAAGAAAATCAATATTACCTTCCAGAGCCACATCCACCCTTGATAACATAAAGCTTCTCACTCATTTCTAATTACAGAAAACCCAGTTATAAATAAAGTTATGACAGAAATTTACTGCAAGGCAACATAATAATATCTATGCCAAGCAATTAATACCTGCTAAGACTAATCCAGCACTCGCAAGAGCTTCATCTATCCCTGCAGCCATTATCTGAGACACATGCATGAACTCAATGATTTTGTCAACAAAATCTAAGAAGCAATTTTCATCAAAGCCAAGAATGTATTTCCCACCGTAAGTGTTCCATCTCCGGCTCTCTTCACACCACCAGAAACAGGGGCATCTACCAACTTCAAATCCCTACCTTCATCTGTGATGTTTTCATGTCAACTGTTACATAATCACATCATAAACAACAGGAACAATACAATGCAGTGGAAGGAAGTAAGGGTGAAAACAAAAAATGAACAGTACGACTGAAGCTGAGGGAAATACTATCCTAATAAAACATCACAAATACATACTGTATTACCATTACTATTGGAGCTGACGCAATTCCTTTATAATCAAAGGCTACCAAATTGCATCTTAGATAAAATAAGGACTATGTAAATTCAAACTGATATTATCGACAGTTGTTATGTAGGAAATTGAGCTGCTTTAGGAGCTTAACTTGTTGCAAAGAACCTTAAACTTGACAACAGATTCATATGAAGATATAAATACGAGACACAAGAGTGGAAAGTCATGTTAATTAAGGGGGGTCAAATTTGCAGTAAACAATAATATAACCATTTGTAAAAGATGACATTTTATGAAAGGAAAAGAAAATACATATTAAGCATCCTCCCGAATCAAACAGAAGAAAGATCAATAATAATATTTAAAGAACAAGGAAACGACTGCTACACCACAGACACAATAAGATTAGAAAATTGACAACCCTGAAGTAAGTATATCTCACAAGAAGGGCAACATACAATGCAATCGATGTTCAAGTTGGCTCACATATGCAGGAGAAACAGTGGAACAAAGAATGACACATGCTCCTGATGGAAGGACTGCATAATGCAGAAGCAAGGGTCAGCATGGTTGAAAATTTAATAAAATGGGGAAGTGAGGTGCTGCTTGTGTTACCTGAAACTGCACCATTTTCTCCATATAGAGCATTCTCTGCTTGAACTTGATTGGTGACCATGATTACAAGTACATCAACATCTGGAGACACAAGAAACCTCATGAAACAGGCACTTGAGGTTAAGTTGTTTGTAAGATTCTCACAATTTTACTCACAAAAGGTATAGTATTACTAGGGTACATGAACTTTTATGGCATTAGAATGAAACAATACATGGGACTTCACTTAACAGATTAAGCTTTTCAGTTCAAAAAAAAACCAGATTAAGCTTTTGTGTTGCAATGCTCTTTGTCATGGTATCAAGAACTCTGATTAAAACTCTTCCTTTTCCTTTTCATTCTTTGAAATGTAGAAAGCTCATCATCCACATTAAGGAATAAGTGCAAAATTTAATTTACATAATTTGTTTGCAGAAAAAAAAAGTACATAAACGTCCTATAAAATAAAAAATGACGAGAAGCTCTTTTATTCCCAAAAAAATATATTCTTGATCCTGAAGATTTCAAGATATCAAATTAAGTATTGAAACATCCTGGTATCAACTTTTGTTGGAAATAATTCAACACTGAATAATTTGAATTAGTCAATTTAGGTTGATCTTGTTTTTCTAGGGTTTGTTATTGATTTTTATATTATTTATTTATTTGTTTAGTTTATCTAGCTAGATTGTTGCTAGTTTGACTTATTCTTCTATTAGTATCTCTCTCTCCTCATATTACTATAAATATGGGAGACCATCATTAATAAAATGGTCGGACTATTCAGCCATTTCTATTTTTCTACATGGCATCAGAGTTAGGTTAAAGAAAGAGTCTAAGTTGCCTTTGTAATTAGAAACTCAAAAGAGTCGAGATCCTTCCCATATCCTCTATAGTCTTCTTTGTCATTGTTCGTGGAGGTTTTGTTTCTGGGCACTTTTTTGAAGACACACACCACATATATAGGTTCATAGGGGACCCATCGGTATATTCCTGGTGGTCCAATCAACTTATGACAGCGGGAGGTAAGCGCGTGGCGTTCACGCGTCGTCGCCGTTCATCCACTTGCCGGTGCGTGAAGAGGGTGTACTGATTTCCGATCTTTTTGTGGCGGTTGTGTTATGTGGGTTGTCCAGTTTTTTGGAGTTTCAATGTGTTTCCCGATGGTTGTCTTTGAAGCTCCGTAACGTTTCAGGTTAGCCCGTAAAACCTGTGGTTGCAGGAGAGCCAGTAAATCCTACAGATTGAAGTTAATCCTGCAAAAACTTTTTAAGGTTGTCGGTTAGCCTGTAAAACCGGTGGTCGCAGGAGAGCCAATAAATCCTGTAGGTTGAAGTTAAGCCTGTAAAAGCTTTTTAAGGTTGTCGATTAACCTGTAAAACCGTTGGTTGTAGGAGAACCAGTAAATCCTACGAGTTGCAAGTATGGTCAGATTTTGGGGAGTTTGTTGCTGTGTTTTCTTTGGTGCTTATGTCATCTATTTAGATCTCATTTGTTCAGCTTTGGACTGATTTTGATGCTTTGGCCTGGTTTGTTCAATCTTTGGGATTGATTTTGGTTGTTTCAGATCTGTTTCATCATGGTATGATGAGGTGTTTTGGAGTTGTCATCCTGTTTCCGGTGGATCCTAATGGTGATTGCATTCGAGTTTTGTGTTGGGATACGACAAGCTCTATGTTGGTGCCTCTGTGCCTTATTTGATTGCTCTCTATGTTGAGTGTTCAAATGTCAGTTCTGATTTTAGGTCAAGTGCATAGTTTTAATATTCAAGGGGAGTTCAAATCTAATCCAAGAATGGTGATTCGGGCTCCAGTTATTGATAACACTATTGTCTCTGTGAGTATCGCGGAAGATGAAGAACTAATGATGAAGTGTTGCGTTTTCAAGCATAATTCAGTTTTGAATTATGGGGGAGTGTTGGAAATAATTCAACACTGAATAATTTGAATTAGTCAATTTAGGTTGATCTAGTTTTTCTAGGGTTTGTTATTGATTTTTTTATTATTTATTTATTTGTTTAGTTTATCTAGCTAGATTGTCGCTAGTTTGACTTATTCTTCTACTTGTATTTCTCTCTCCTCATATTACTATAAATATGGGAGACCATCATTAATAAAATGGTCAGACTATTCTGCCGTTTCTATTTTTCAACAACTTTCAATGTTCCTAGTTTCAAAATATAAACACTGAGAGAATAGAAAAGAGAATGCAGACAGACACAAAGCCTTAACAGTAGAAAAGATGAATGAAACGACCGGCTGAATCATCAGCCTATTTCTGATTGCAACATGAGAAGTTATGATTGGTTTTTTTAAGCTATCAATAAATTTGAATGTCTTCATTCATGGTTTCCTAAAATTTTCTCATTCAAATCAAGTTTCATATTAGCCAAATAACCAAAGCTGGAGCCAGAAATAACATTAGATTTACCATGACTTTCACATGCCAAGTCAACCAACTTTGCTATTTACTTATGATTTACCAATATTACCATGACTGGATCTACAAGCCTTTGTGTCTCCCATCAAGGAAGGACTCCCACAAAACATCATGTTGTATATGTTATAAGAATTTACAAATAATTATAGTGGATAAGTTTGTATTTGTAGGTCAATAAGAAAGCAGCTATTTACCTTTACTTACTTCCGCCGGAGAATTTCCAATTAAACCTCCAGCATTTGCAAATCGAGTGAGAGTTGGTTTATAAACCTAGAGAACATAACATTTATATGCACGTACATCCATATATAAAAAATATGTGATATTCATATTAACTCAATTCCATAATGTTGACATTGAAGGGAAAAACATAATTTTCTACATTGATCATGAAGGAGTACATCATCTATTTATATACATGTTGAGAGGTAGAAAAGTAAATGTAAAGAACATTCTAGAGTTTCTAGAAAACTAAATGGAACTAGAAAATTCTGCAATGCTCAATTATTCTAGAGTATTTCCTCACATAAACACAATCAGCATCCTGAACTATAATTAAATTTCCATATTTTAGACCACACAAAAACATTCAAATATCTTGAGAAAGTATGCCTCCTTCATGAGAATAGGAGAACACATGGGTATGCATTTAACTAGATAAATGCATTAAAATAAAAGCGGCACCAAGGTCCCAATCACACACGCACTCATAGCAGCATATTCAAAGTATTAAAGGAAAAATTCAGAAAAGGCAAGGCAGCTTTGCTCTGGCAGCAGAGACCAACAAGCTATGATTTCCGAAACATCCCTAATATGAAACTTGCCTCACAGAGACTTTGATAAAATGTGAGGATACATAAAGGAATGGAAGAGAGGTACGGGAAATATCACAAATATTAGTCATGCTCCCTTTGTTCCAACACATAATCATTAAGTACTTCAACTAAAAGGTCAGGCCTAGCATAACTTATTTTAACTTAACCATCACACAAACTATTATATCAAGCATCAATATGGACAATATAGAAACACATATTCACAATCTCTGTTCAAATAGCACAAAGATAGAATTGACTTGTATTAGTGATGCAACGCCATGACATCTTGGCTCAAAAAAATATTTCAATTATGTAAGTTGCACTCTTCTTACAACAAATGGGTTTACTTTCGTGTGTCCTCTGCCTTTATAATTTTAAGGATGATTAACTGTGGATCATGTCTCACCACATCATATGCTTTGAATAGGAAAAGATTATCCATGTCATATTGCCACTTCATATGTAAATATCAATATTTTTGAAAACTGACCAAGCCATGCTGTTTTTCCTTGAATCCTTAAAAATTAACACAGGGCAAAAGATTCTGGGTGCATCTTAAAAATCAATATGCCCAACTTCAAAGAAAGAATACCAGTTTAGTGCAAATTTTCAGAGAAATTACATCATAACCAGTGACGCTGAAGTTTGAATTCAGAAGATGTGTTGCCATGCCAAATCCCATTGCTCCAAGTCCCACAAAACCAACCCGTCTCCCACTCTTTGGATTTGCTGTGAATTGAGTTGCCAGTTGTTCAGGACTGTACACATCTTCATTTGCAGCACACGTAATATTCACCCCATATACTTTCTCCCAAATCTACCAAGAAAAATAAGAGGCAAAGTAAAAAAACATTATAAGTAACAATGCAGTGTTTCTAAAAAGAAAAAAAATAAAAGAAAATCTTCTCCTGATTCATTAAAATCACTGGAACAGTGTTTCAGGAATGACACCTTAATTAGTGCTACATGCTCATCATCTGCGCTAACATGAGAAAGCCCTGACAAAGGAAATAAGGTTTGTGAGCATCAAGCAGGTAGCTTTCAGAAACTAGACAATTGCAAAGAGAATAAGTGTTGCTTATTCTATTGAATTTTCATACCAAGGATAAGTTGTTGATGCGCAGCAGCCAAAAGTGGAAGTGGAAAAGTGAGTGACTTGGCCATATCTAAAATGATTTCCTTGATCACAGCAAATTCAAATGCTATCAAGGATTATTTACAAAGAATAACAAGAGCAATAATCATAAACAAATCCAACAATCAGATATGATGTCGAAATTAAAATCAAGTCACAGCATACAATATTGGCACTCTTTTAAGAAAAAAAAAATATCAAGACTTGGTTGAACTATTGATAATGGTAATTATTTACTAGTTCTAATTTTAGAAAAATAAAAGAAAAAGAAAATGCCAACAAATTTCCGAGTTGAGAACCAGATACCTAACTCCTAACCTCAAAACATTGCCTTAAAACTTGTATTATGTTTAGGAAGTATTCAAATGATATATGCTCAAAAAGACAACTCGTATAAGGCTGAGAGGCCGAAAAAAGAACTAATGATTTATTTCCAAAAATCTTTTAGCTTAAAATATAAATAAAATTTAATTTCAAATGCAGTATGATATGCCCATTTTTTTTAATATTGATCAGCCACTGTGCAAAAAAGCATAGGTTAGGCTGCCTAGTATATTCCCTTCCCCAGTAGTCTCACCAAGTGGGGACTAGAATTGGGTTGGCCCTTCTTTTTTATCATGAAAGGATTTTACCGGGAAACTATTTCAGAGGATTAGTCTCAGAAAAGTTTCCTCCACATAACTAACACATATTGCAGGGCTCGTTCTTTGCAAGTCTAAAAAGCATGCACAAGGGGGCTGAAAATTAAGAACCTTTGGGCTAATTGTAGATCCCTAATTATAATATTCAAAATAATAGTCTAATCCAGATTGGATGAATCCTAAGATAAATTTGAAATAACTAAATCCTAAAATGTTAAGTTTCTCCTGTACACATAAAAAAATATAAAATAAATGAAAAGCTAACCTTTATAAGATAATTTATTGACAATCACAAGTTATCAACGGTATCATGGCTGATAATGGTATGGTATTAACGTCACAATTAGACTGGCCAGAACACAGATCAAATGTAACTTAAATTTCTTCTCATGTTTAAAAATCTTACCACTTCTTTTACGAAAACATTGAGTATCTGATGTTTGATCTCGCCCTTCAACAATTGGGGAATGGTATTCTTGAATATCCTACACAATAAATTAAATTATCCCCTCACCCAGGGGGAAGAGGGTGTTAATTCAATGAGCAAAATAGTACATAAAAAACATGTGTCACATTTTAATCTTATTATTCATCATTGCATGAGAAAATATTTTGGCATATACAGATGACAAGATATGAACATGAATCACATGTTCAACCCTATTTTGGAAACGGAGAAATTCGATCAGAATCCATAAGGAGTACAAGGAGAGGGGGGAAACTCCTTGGCTATAAAACTTAAATATTACCCTGATGTAACTTAATGAGTGTATTCTAATTAGAAATTATATTATGATAAAAAAAAATAATTAGAAATTATAGAAATTCCCAATAAAGTTGAAGTTTTTATGATCTGGCAAGTCAGTTGCCCACAAACTGTGTGGCTTTCAACATACTAAAAAAGAGATAAACATCCTAGATTGTAGATTTCATGTTTTAAAAGCAAAATTTCTAGAGGTCACATATATCAAGCAAGAAATCTAGCTGAATAGTTGGCTATTTTATGTAAAAATAATAATGAACCATGAACTTCCGGCAGCGTTGGAAATGATGTCATATATTATATGTGGATGAATTCCAGCTTTGACCCCAAGACAGAGAGCCTCCACTGCGGAATTTAAATGAATGCTCTCAAGCAGCTCAGCAACTAATTTAACTTTACTGCGATTGAGAAGTACAGTAAACTTTTATTACTTTGGATCCCAAACAAAATGCAACAATCAATAAGATTGAAGGAGATAAACCTGCCACCACCAACTTCTCCTTCAAAAGTGAAAAGCTTTTCACACATTGCTGTCAGCAGAAAGCAACGGTTTAGTTAAAAGAGATCAATAATTATAGCCTCAGTCAATGATATCGACTCACCGACACAGTTTTACTATATACATAAAAAAAACCTTAAATTTACCTGAAAGAATCGGCTGTGCTCTTGCAAGGGAATCTGATTTACCAGATGAGGCAATCTACATAATATTAAGTAGTCAATGAAAGATATACCAGCCCACCAGAAGTAAGCAAGAGGGTAAACTTAAGTGGCAGTAATGAATGAACATACAATGACTTTTCCATTTAAAGTCTCAGACCTCCCCCGAGAGATATATGCATCAACAATAGAAGTCATCCCATGAATTTCTGCAGGTAAAACAAACAAGTAACACTCTTCATTCAATGAATAAATATGAAAACATTGCATGATAAGCTGATAACTGTTACACTATATTGATAAGGAAAATATTGCCCAATCAGATTAAGTTGAATGATAACAAGAAAGACGGACAACAAAATTCTTCCAAGAGAAAACTAAGAACCATTAAACAATTTTGCAGAAAATGTGGCATTATGAAGTCAAAAGTGTTACCAATACCTGAAATATCATTCTCAAGCTTACGGATATATGATGGTGATATGCTTGAGTGAAGAATAACAATTGCATCCTGGTTCAAACCTGTAAATAAAAAAAAAAATTTCATCCCTAAACCAAGATGCTGAGAAATAGATAAAAGCACATGATGCCAAACAGCTTAAAAGATACCTTTTAAAGCACCCTCATTCCCAAAAAATATATCATTAGCTTGATCCACATGAGATATTTGGACAACTAAAGCAGAAACATCTGCGAGAGAGGAAGAGAAACAGACGGATTAGAGAACATCATAAGATGATATTAGAATTTATTTACAATGTAGAATATAATCCAATAAGACTGGAACAGACAAAAATACAACATTTTTGGTAGAAAACAATGTCAAGTGATCATTTATAGAAAAAAAAAATCATTGCCAAGATTTTAACTGGCTAACAACTCAACTAAAAGGATGAAATGCTCAAATCTAACTAACAGGAAATATGATGAAGTACAATCCAGACTCAAGGGATAGGAGTGCTGCCTACATAGTTAGGGTTATCCCCTCTCCCAATAAGAATGTTTCCCGGGATTCAAAGACACGATCTCATCCTTACGGGGTTGAATTCCGCTTAACAGCTCAACCAACTACCCATTGATAAGAACATTAATTTTTATGGCTCAGAAAAATTGCTTAAGATTTAGCCTACGAGATATTCCATCAAAGTATTCATTTTTAAAACACCCAGATATTATTACAGATGCCTAAGAAAAATGATTTACTCCAAAATGATGGCCATGATGCAGTGTCCACATCCGTCAAAACTTGCCAAATATTCAAGTTTGCTGCTGATGATTCAAGTGAGAATAAGATGTGATGTCACCACTTACGGTGCCTATTATCAATAAGTCAAAGATGATACAATAGCAAATGAATCTCTTAAAAGTTTGTGGTTTACTTTATCGAGTAGAACTATTTATTTTTGATCATATACAGAATTGACTTCATGAGCCTGCTCAATGAATAACAAAAAAGTATATTATACATTATACAAATTCAAAGGAATGATGCACAACATTATTCTCTCCTTTCTATAATCTATTATAAGAAAAACTCGCATTTCAGATGTATGATTAATGAAGTTTAAATTTTCCGCTGCAACCAATATAGCAAATGCTATCATACAATGTAACTCACAATGTCTGTTAAATAGTCAACAATATATATGAATTGACATTTACCTTTGGCTGCATCCTTTGGGCTGGAACATCTAAGTCCCCCGGTCTTCAAAAGTCCATTTATCTTGGAATCACTTATCTAAGAAAATAAACTAGTTATGACAATTAAAAATGTAATCGTATATATAAAATATAAGTCATTCTTTTACTGATTTCTTAAAAATCTGTTTTATCATCGTCAATTGACCCTACTTCAATGGACAATGTTTAATTTGTTTTGTGAATTGTGAGCGCGGGTCAATAGATAATTCTTAATAGCTACTGATCATGGTTAAATCAGAAATCATTTCAAATTTTACATTAGCAATAAAAGATCTTTAATTCTGATATTTACATGTTATGACTCGAAATTTATAAGCTTAAAAATATGTTTTTAAAATATCCCATGTTGCACGAATCTTCACATTTATAATTAAAAAACAAGAACATTAATGAACAAGAAGGAATTTGCACAAGAAAATCTACTATTTTGAGCAATCAAATCGTAGTAGTTTCTTTGTTTAAGTCCTACTTAGTAGACGGTATGCTTGCAAATTGCAATGTCATATTAGACGTTGGAGAGTACTGGGTAGTAAAGTTTTACATGCATTTTTTGCCAACAAAAAAAGAATTTACATGGAACATCTGGGACGCGTATTGTGTTATATAATGTACTTTTTTTTATAGAACTATAGAAGTGTTATATACTTGAATAGAACATAAATTTAAATGTATTACTATGCATAAGTTGCGCGCGCGCGTACTCACACATTGTAGACACAGTTTTCAATTTACTACTTTTGTCAGAAAATTTAATTTACTTACTATTTTTTGTTTAAATAATATAAATATGAGATAAGTGTCATGTAGCTTGTAGTAGGTTTTTTTTTAGTTTTAATGCTATTGAAAAAGTTTTAACCCATGATCCATTTTGCAAGAACAACTCGGTGGCTATAATTTAATTAAATATAGTTTATACTAAATCTACAATACAGTATTAAATAACTCAAGCGATCCTAGTCGTCGCAATCGTTTTTGGGTAAAGGAATTCAATAAACACTTTCCTCTTTATTTCGCCCTAAATAAAAAGCAATTTCATAGGTAAATGCATTTTTAAAATTTCCTGAGAACCCAAACATGGAATAATCCACTTACGAAGAACGAAAATAACCTATAAAACGCAAGGTTTATTTACAGACACTTTGACTTTCACGAATTGGATGTCTAATACTTCCTCAACTCTCTCTTAAGATCTAATTAACTTTTTATAAAAATTGTAAGAGAGTAAAATAATTCACTTATAAATTGATTCAACTGAATTTTTTCGTCAACTCATTTATTTGACCTATAAACTAATAGATAATCTAAAAAATATTAAATATATTGAAATTAACTAACCTATTTTATTTCCTTAATCTCTCCAAAAGAAGTCAATTATGTCTTATATTTAAGATTGAAGGGAACACTTTTATTTTATTTTATTTTGGCTGAAAGAATAATTAATACTATAATCAAGCCATAAAAATTCTCTTGAAACTCCAAGCTAGGTCCTAGAGGTGTTTTAGGCGGATGGAGTTCAAAAATAAAATTATTGATTATAATTCATACACATATTGTATTTTTCACTAGAAGTAAAGCATATTAATATCATCCTTTCATAACATAAATAGTACAACTGTACAAGTATAACTCACTGGTAATAAAAAAAATAACATAACTTATTATAGTATTATAATTTTATAATAAATATATAAAATTAATTTAATTATTTATTTAATAGGATCAAAGTGTATTACTCCCCAATCAAATCACATCAAATTGTGAAATCATGAGATGGTGTATTCCTCAAAGCTCAAAACTCATCGACAATTTAAGAAAAGTCAATCAAGGATTACTAATTTTAATCATTTAACATTCAATCAATTTTCACTGTGTTCCCTAAGTGGTTTAAGTCCTTCCCTTTTGAGTTATTCATAAAAAATGGTCTCACACACAGAGTTGACTATTTGAGAGGGGGAAATTACTGATTTAAAACTTTGGTGGCCAAAAATTTGATCAAGCAAAAGTTCAGGGAATATGGGATCAAATATGACGTGGCAGTGAGTGGCCATGTGGGCCACCAATAATTCATTATCCATTTTTTATACAATTAATACCTTTTCTATTCATTTTCCGGATCTTACAGCAGCTGGAGGCCTGGAGTGGATGAATCATGAATGTTTAATTGACCACGAAATTACTTAACTGAATTGGATAAATTTCTAGCTTCCCTAGAACAACTAGATTATCAGAAGTGCGATTATCAACCTGAATTTATTATTTCCATGTTAAAAGTTGTGACGTGTCTTTTTGGCTTTCTCACTTCCCTCGAAATAAAAAAAAAAAACGAATACTCGCCGGTTGAAAATACTGGACTGAATTGGATAAATTCCAGGCTTCCTCAAAAGTCAAACAATCAAATAAATGATCAGAAATGCGATAATCGCCTTGATTTCCAGATTAGAAGTTGTTATAGTGTTTGTAGACGACGACTACAAGTGCGCACATATTTTAAATTTCTCATTTCGATGAAGCAATCAAAAATAAGAATAAGAATATTCTGAATCAGCGAAGGCATGCATTTTAATTATAACAGAGAAATAGAAGAATAAGGAGAGAAACGAACCTCGAAGGCTTTAACATGGTAGCCACAACGGAGAAGCGAGGATGCAGAATCGAAGCTCAATTCGTCCAAGCCGACGAAGCCGACGAGTTTCGCAGAAGCCATAGCGTTAATCTCTGTAAGCTCCGATTTGAGCAGCTTTTGCTGAAATGGTAGTAATGAAATTTGGGACTCAGAGACTGCCGAAACCTACTGAATATTTATATATAAATAGTAGTATAAACTATAAAGAGACGAAAATGAGAATTTCCTCAATCAGGTTAAGAAATTGAAATAAGAAGAAAGTGGTTATGGAAAATGAAAAAACGAACAAGAGTACGGTTTTTTTGTTTGGTATGACTTGATGATGATTGATGAGAAGGTAGATTATGTGAGTGGGGTAACAATCAATAGAGGAAAGCGCGAGGAAATAATCGTTGCTCTTGGCGTAGTAAGTACGGCCTGACTCATACATGTGTCATCCATATTTAATAATCATCTCTATTTTGTAAATATCATACACGTGCCTTACTATACCAAATGAGCTGACTCGTCATTATTGGCTTTTACGGCCTCACTTATGGGTAAGGTAAGGCTCATCCCCTCATTGGTTCAGTATCTAGCTAGCTGGTTAGCAACTACTCCCTCCGGTCCCTAATGTAAGAGCCCAAAATTTGAATGGTTTTGGTCCCTAATGTAAGAGCTCACCCCATATTCTCTCCACATTTAATGCATTTTTTCCTACTTTACCCCTAACTCTCTTTCATATTTATTAATGGTTATGTATTTCTCTCTCTTAAAAGTACCATAATAAATATGGGCAATTTTGGAAAAGAAGTATTAACTCCAGACAACCAACTAACATTCACATGTTTTCTTAAGAAACGTTTTTTTGGCGGCTAGCTCTTACATTAGGGACCGGAGGTAGTAGAATGCAAGAATGCAATGATCAAGGTATCCATCTTATTTGACAAGTGGGAGACTATTCTTCCGCTGATTTATAGGCACCTACCTCAAAGGGTGGGACAGTTGGTCTGAGAGATTTGATGTTTCTCTATACTCAACGTCAAGGATCAAACCTCAAACAATTGATTAAGGGTGAATGAGTCTTTACCACTCAACCACACACTCTAGGTTGGTTAGCACCTAGAATGTAATATCTTGGCCAGAAATACTGAAATAATGATTTTTTTATCAGAATACTGAAATAATGATTGAGATTTGAGAACATATTTTTTTGGGCGAATGACTTGAGAACATAATCAATTAATTAAATTAGTAAAATACTATTTTTAATTAATGCGTGGATATTTTGCAATAATATTAACTTATTAAGTACTAACAATTGATTAGTTTAGATTGTAAGAATGTGGGCTAATGGGAAAATTTCACTACCTCCAATTAACTATTGAACTTTGATAAAAAAAATTAACTATTGAACTACATATATAATGTTGAAATACCAAACCACTTATTAAATTAATTAGTGATTACGTTGCAAAACATGGCTTATATATTTGTTTATATATGTGGTCTTATATGCTTTAGATCGATTAGATGCTCATTAGCTTAAGTATAAATATCTTGCGCTTGTGGGCTTTTCTTTTTGAAAAAAAAAGGTTACGTGCACGAAATAAAATCAAGATTAGCTCATCATGATTTGCAAAAAAAATGAAGTATTTATACCTTAAAAGTAATTTTTTTAATAAAAATTAATAGACATATTAAATGTTGAGATTGAGTTAGAAAAAAAAAAGTACACATAGCCGAGTTCATTATCAAATGTTCCCCAAGAATTAACGCATGGTAAAGAAAACAGTTAAATCACATATCAATCAATCAACTATATATCTATATATCTCAGTAGCTTATAGCTTTGATCCCATTAGTCCATTTGTACTCTTTTAATTGGTACAAGTGTCTCCACAGATTATGACACATAACCTGGACTATCACCTTTCCATTTTCCCCCATTTTAGCCGTGTATAATCATTACTTCGCATTGTTGACATATCATATAGACATTCAATTACATAAATCGGAGTAATAATATCGAAATTTGTTTTATTTCCTCAATTTTTAGATTCATATACTAGCAAAAAATGAAATATTTTTGTATATAGTATTCCATATACAGAATGACCAAATCGCATGCATTTACGTGTTATGATTTTCAAGTAATTTCATATATCTATAATTATGTGGTTACCATTTTGCATTTGATTTACCTATGACTTCCTCATAATCCTATACGCCGGATTGGGAAGTAAGGATAAGATTGATCAGATATGGAAATAATCACTTAAGAATGACTTAACAAAAAATGATTAGCACGCAGAAATTATGCCTGCATTCTTTCTTCATATATATTTGATGCTTGGTCAAATGAAAGAAGCAGCTGAAGTTATTGATCAATGGACGCAATCTTTTTTTTTTGATAACATCAATGGACGCAATCTACAAACACAGATTTTGATATGCTTGCCGTGAAAAGCTTATAGGTCCATTCAAAGACATGGGTTTGCCAGAAATAGCTTAGAGTAAAAGTTATTTTAATGGATAGAACTTAGAAGTACATAACAAACATAAGAAAATTAAAGATGAAAGAAGAATTAAAAACTACAGAAAAGAGAATATTATTGAAACTCAAAAAATAATAATAAAATTGAGAGATTGAAGGAAAAAAATTTTATTTGAACAAAAAAGAAGGAGTTTTTTTTATAGAACTTTAATTCTATCTTTATTAAAAAACAAAATATTTTTAAAATATAAATTAAATTAAAATGATAAAATATAATTTGTGATTGAAATTAAAACAAAATCCACCCTAAAAATGAGGAGTGAATAACAAGGATATTAAATGAAGTTAATATGAATAAAATTTATAATTATTAAATAGTCTTTAAAAAACTTGAGGAATTTTAAAAAGAGAGAGAGAATAGGAGAAATATTAGTTTATCCAAATGATTTTTTAAATTAAAGGAAAAAAAAAGATTTAGAAATGGATTGTAATTGTGAAAGTGGTGGTAGTGGATGGTTGGAGGGTAGAAATTGCAAATTTATTTTGATTGATTGTTGGAGCTTGAAGGGAAGAGATTGTAAATTTATTTGGGATAACTCAAGTTTTGAGATAGTATAAGAAAGATTTTATTTATTGAAACGGAAAAAATATTTTTTAAATATAAATAAGCGAAGACCCAAAAATGATACACAATTACTGCCCAAGTTACTGATGTGATACATAACTAATCTGAGGGACACCAATGATGCTCCACTATTGCCAATAGACCAAAAATGATACTTCCGCTAAATTTAACGGGATTGACCGTTTGTTTCGCACATGTGGGACAGAGTTTGACCGTTTTTGCCACATGGGAAGCTTATTGTGTAATACACTTGGCCCCAATTTTAAAAATAGCCCCAATTTTAATATAGTCTAAGCCCAATTTTAAAAGCTAATAAAAAAACAAAGCACTTGCGCCCCTTTATAGTAAAATGCAATTATAATTATAAAACACACTCACACTCAAACTCACGCTCAGACGCACACTCAAAGGGATTAGGGTTTTTTCATACCTCCGGACGAACGAAGAGATGGGTGAAGACAAGAGTGTGATCGAGCGATTGGGAGGAAATCGAAGGTGAAGGTTTGATTGGTGTGAGTAAATAGAAAGTTAGACACAGTGGGGTTGATTGTACAATTTTTTTAGACCACATAGCACGTACTTAGATTCTCTGAGCTGTAAAATTGACGGGTGAGCTTTGTGGTTTGTGAAAAATGGTTTTTTCCCCTTGTAACAGTGTTATGCCCTAAATGTCCATTGAATGTTGTTGTATTTACTTCTTGTAACAATGTTCAATAATGGCTTTGGACAATGAAAGGGGGACCAAGTGGATGGAGACAACAACGAGGATGCCAACCGAGATCATTTTTGGCTTTATTGAACAAGGTTAGTGAGCTTTCTGACAAATACATGAATATTGAGAAAGAGAATGAAAGACTAGACACTGAGTTTGGAAAAGGAGGAACTTCGGCTGAGGGTACTAGTGGGGTTAGGGTTGATGAGAATGAGATAAATCATGGGGAAGATGAGTTTTTTGACAAGGGGCCATAGCTTTCTGATAGTGTGGATGAGGAAGAGAGACTCGCTGCTGATAATGATAGGGTGGTAGGGGGTGACAAAGATGATTTCTTTGGGAATGTAGAGGGATACATTGAGCTACCTCGAGAGCCTGATAGTGCGGATGAAGAAGAAGGAGGTGAAGGTCTGAATGTTGAGGATGAGAATTATGTTGGAGAGAGTGATACTGAGGATACTGATGAGAGCATGGATGACAATGATGAGGATCAGGTTGAAGTGCCTTTGGAGCCTAGGGGTGGATTAGAGCAAAATAGTGCGGGATGCAAAATAGGAATGACATTCTGTGACAAAGACAAGTTGATGAAGCATCTTAGATTGTATGCTATACTAAATGGTGTTAATTTGAAGATGCATATGACCAATTTGATAAGGGTAATAGCTCAATGTGTAAAGGGTTGCAACTTCAGGGTGTATACAACGAATGAGGGGAACGATGAAGGTTTAAAGGTAAAGACTCTTATCAGGGAACATAGTTGTGCTAGACCTGATGTCAACAGAAGTGTGAATCAAAAATGGCTTGTGGAGCTTTTCAAAGAAAAAATACAGGACAAGCCTCAATTCACATGCAGGGATATGAGGGAGGAGATCCTGAGAGAATGGAATTTACAAGTGAGCAGGAAAAAGTGCAAGTGGGCCAAGAAAGAAATCTTGGAAGAGGTGGAAGGCAATTATATAGATGAGTTTGCTAAGCTTAAAGCTTATTGCGAAGAGGTAAAGGCCTTAGATCTAGGCACAGATGTATGGTTTCAGTTAAATCAAGAAGAACTAGGGAGGGCAATCGGGTTTTCAAAAGAAAGTACATGTGTTTCAATGTAGCGAAGGTGAGTTTAATGTAGCATTCAAGTTCAAATGTGTGTATACTTTTTATTAGGCCTTTTGTAACATCCTAAATTTTTAATTATAAAATAAATTAATAAATACCCAAAATTTAATCTTGCAAATGAATTTAGAAAATTCAACATGTTTCTTTTAGGAAATCAGTTAAGAGTAAGAAAGAAAATAATGGAGTATTAAATTTAAATTGAGGAATATTTATGAAGGTTATATCAAAAAGTAATTACTTTAGAAATTTTTATTTAGAATGTTGAAACCTCCTAAGAATCTAAATTGAAATAAAATATAACGAAAGGGAATTTAGGAAATAGAGAATTGAGAGTAATTTACTTTCAATGTATTAAATTGGAAATTATAAAGACATTATTAATCAATTAGAAGGTTAGATAAGTTGAAACGAAGAAGGACCGAGGATGTTGACCAGAGGATTCGTGTTGCCCTTTATCCACTGCAAAAGGAAGGTGCTCCTGAGGGAGTGCAAATTGAAAGGCTTAGTAGAAAGGGAAGGGCAATTAAGTGTTCAATTTGTAAAAGAGAAGGTCACAATCGGACAACTTGCAAACAACGAGTGGTAATGGCTTTTAATTTATTTTATAGAGTTTTAGTTGATGTTGGTATGTTTAGGTGATTACAATCTGTTCTGTGGTATTGTGTACATGCTACTAGTTTTATTGTTATTACTTGATGATGGTGATGGTTTTTGTAGGCACCTCATAGTCCACCACCCCCTTCACCCTCTGTCTCACATCTAGCAACCATTACAAGCCCTCAACCCACCTCACCACCCCCTGCCTCAGAGCCAGATTCCATTACCATCACTTATCCCACCCCACCACCCTCTGCCTCACATCCAGCCACCATTACATGCACTCAGGCCATCCCCCGCAGCCAGACCAGGTCTCAGCCGAATAGTGGGCCACAAGCATGTTCAATTCTGTCTTAATGTACATACCCGCTCAAAAAAGCATGCTCCAGTGGGGTTTTGAACACTAGGGAACGAGGATGGGTCGATTATCTGTGATGTAAGCTGAGTTAACACATTTATTGTTTAGAATTACCATTTACTATAACTAGGTGACTAAACTATGTCTTTTGCCTTTGTAGCCTGGGCAGCCGACTGAGGAAGTGATTAAAGAGGGCACTTCTGACCATTACATGCACTTGTATTCTGATCCTCAAATCAAGTTCCCCATTCCCAATGAGAAAAAGAGAATGCAGGCAACTCCGGAAGAAGGGCCATCAAGGAAAAATGAATAAAAAGGTTCTAACCCTTCAGTTGGCAAGCTTCCTGTGAATCCAGATGGCCTCATGTGGAGAGGTAAGCCAAGTATCACCACCCAGCAACTACAGCGTATGGGCCCTGAGATTTCGACAAGGAGCAAGCTTAAAAATAGCAGGGTCTAGACTTGGAGCAAGAAGAACGATTGATCTGCTTATGACTCAAGTTTTATTTATGTTTATTAAGTGTCTGGTGTTTTTGGCCTTGTAGACATAATGACTGGTTTAGCATCTATTTGTAATGACTGGTTTGGTATCTTTTTGTAATGGCCAAGCACTATGTAGTAATGTTAGTTTTGCATTGGTCAGGCACTATCTTTTCGTAATGCCCAGACACTATTTCGGCCAGCACTATGTACTAATGCTTTTTGGAACATAGCTTGGGCTTGGTTTCGTAATGACTTTTGACTTATTAAGTACTAATGCTTAGTTTAATGCCTTTTCCATGTTTGGTTTTGAACTTCTCTATGCTATATGCTTTTCATTTTTTTGGCAGTACAGTCACCATAGTAAACTTAACTGAAAACATAATTTAAAGTTAACCAATAACATTAACATAATTGTGTGAACTTCAACAAATAACATAAATAATAACATAAACAAGCTACTATATACATACCAATTTAAACTTAACTAATAACATAACTTAAAGTTAACATAACATAACATTACAAACTTCACAACCATGTAGTAGAGTTCAACACTACATATGCCACTTGTTCTACGTTAAATCTACCATTACAATTACAATTACATCCATATCATTGTGTGATATTGTGCCTTCACCAAAATAACCTACAACCAAAATAACTCAGATAATTTATCACTTAGCAGTGACTATTACAATAGAGACAATTACAATAAATATGACCCATGAACATAAAATTGCCGCCTTCATTCTTTTATACTTCATCTTCCACATATTAGTTTCAACCACATTGGCCCTCTACTTACGCTTCAACATTTTCAGATCAACATAGATCTGCTCAATCTCTTCCGCAAACCCCTGTCCACGTTCTACTTCTCCTATCCTTATCAACATCATATTTTCATCATATAGATGATCAATGTCGTCCAGTAGCTTCAAGATCACATTGTTCTCTCGCTGGCCGAATTTATTGTCATGCCAATCAAAGAAGCCACATTTCAATCTTTGTCACAAAATAACAAAAACCCAACCAACAGTAACTTGCATGAGGGAAAATTTAAAACACAATCTTGAAGGACAAAAACCACAAACAAACATATCAAGGTAATGTTTTTCTTATCAATCTAATGTCATTTTGTTTAAGCATAAATTTAATGTTTCAATTTGCACTCTAAATAAAGTGTATAACAAACGATTAAGCAAAAATTAAAAACTGAGTGCACTAAAACCACAAAAAAACTGCACCTGATCATAGTAATAGCGACAGCCATAGAACCTTTGCCCTGGATTATCGTCAGTCCATGAAGTCCACCTTGGGGCAACTATGTTGTGGTTACAATGTCTCAATGGAGCTTCATACCTATCTTCCCTGCTTGTTTGCCTTAATTGTGTTATCTGTCTTCTTTCTCTCGCAAATGTTGAACTAGACGATGGCGCCATCCCTCGGCTATCTTTCTTCGCTTTGCTTTGGCTTGTTCGCTTTGCTTTTCCCCACCAACCCCCAGCTTCGAAGCTAAGCCTTCGGTGGAGTTTAGGGTTTATGCGGGTAGCGGCTTTTTAATCAAAAGGGGGGATTTTTTTTAATCAGATGGGGATTTAACATTTCAAAAATAATGCAAATAATTGGAATGCTGAGGTGTAAAATCCGACCTGCCATATGTTCTAAAGGATCCAACATGTAACTCATTCCTTTGCCATATCAACAAAAGTTAACCGACGTGATGGAAAAATAAAGGAAGTATCATTTTTGGTCTAATTGCAATAGTTGAGCATAATTGGTGTCCCTCAGATTAGTTATGTATCACATCTGTACCTTGGGTAATAGTTGTGTATCATTTTTGGGTCTTCGCTCAATATAAATTAAAGTTAAAAGTTAAAATATAATATACGATTAAGTTTGGATAACAAAATTTAACTGTAAAAATTGTGGAATGAGCAAGAAGGATATTAATGATGGTAATATGTATAAATAAGAAAAATAGGGAAAATATAGAATAGTAATTAATTTGAGTGGTTATTTTAATAATAAAGAAGAAAATAAAAAAAGGAACAAAAGAAGGAGAAAAATAGAAGAAATATTAGGTTTTCCAATTTTTTTAATTTAATGAAATGGAGGAAAACCATCAGAAATAAGTAAGAATAAAGGAAGCAGTTACGTTACGAAGGAAGGAAATGACATTTTACTATTTTAACAAAAGGAGAGACCTTGCCGACATGGCTTCTTGAGAAGCCTGCTTTGAGTCCTCCCTTTATATATAAGATAGATAATAAGTGGTTAGTTTATTAGTGAGTAGTTAGATGGGAGTTAAATAAAATATAGCTGTTAGAATTATAGGCTATAAATAGACCTACTCACTTGTATTTTTAGTGTGTTGTATTTATTTGTGATTAATCTTATGGAGTGATTCTATTTTCTCCATGTTCTTCTCTCTTCTCTATTCTTACTTTCTAATTCTTCTTCCTCATCAAACCTCTGTTTCTCTCTTCTTCTTGATCTTTCTTCTATCTTCCTTCATTTTTTTAATTCTTTTCATTACAAAATATTAATTTTGTATCGAAAACCCCTAAAGAATTATGATCTATCCCCTCTCCAATCTTCCCCATAAAAAATCAACGTTGATTTTATTATATATGAAACAATTAAGGGAGCATAGTGCACTCAATTTGGTTAGGCTTAGTGTTGCCCCACCCATATGGCCTAGCCAAAAAAATTATATTACCTTGATTTAAATTCTATACATGATATATTATTTTACACAAAAGACTTATTACTTATTATTTTATTTAAAATATACATATAAATATTTATACATTTGATCTAATGTATCCTGAAATCTACGTATTATATTGTAATATATACATTTTCTAATATAATATGAGTGAAAAATCACAACTTAGGCATAAACTTGTCCACCTAAGCCAGCTTAGTTTTACCCAATCCATAATAGTTAGGCTTCTATCGAGTAAGACAATATCTAGCTGTAAAATGCAACTCATTCATTCTTCGGGACCCCTGCCTAGCCTGGCCAGACTCACCCCTACATGCTAATATGAGTAGTTGAAATGACAACTAGCACTAGCCTAGATTTGAACGGGTGAATTTATAAAAGAATTACTAATGACCCAAAAATTGACTTATATTTAGCATTAAAAAATGGTTTGATATACATCCTAACCAATGAACAATTTCTAAAGGCTCAATTTGGCCAACATACAATAAAAAGTCCCATTATGGTCAAAGAACAAAATCAAGGGTTCAAATTGGCATAAACTGTTAAATTGGGCTTAACACTGTCTATATGTGGTGACATGTCTGTGTGAAAGTCACCATGTGGATTGAAACGTGGACGCTGACTGAGCAACAAGTAAAAAAGGTTTTTAAAATGGGAAAAATGAAGAGAAGGCAGATTGAAGAGAGGATGAACCCTAGAAAAGTTCTCAATCTCTTCTTGGATGAGGATCGAAGAATCTGACAAAAACCAAAGTGTTGTGGACCTCAAATCAAAGAAGCATAGGCATGGCTTCTGCATCATCTTCTATTTCATCCTCTTCTGCTGCACAAGAGAACAGACTAAGGGTTGTGCAACTTAGACGAGTGAATCGCAAGGATACATACAATGGACCTCAAAGATGTTGCAAACACTCGTTACATTGTCCAAGATTGACCTCATGGGCGGACAAAAACCCAGGGAGACGTTTGTATCAGTGCCCATTCCCAACACATGTAAGTAATAGCTTTAAGGCTTAGTGGTTTAGTCATTGATTGAGAAATTTAACTTGAATATATCACCATCTTTCTACTACAAAATACACATATCCCCTTAGCTCTTTTTGATTAGGCTCAGCAAGTATCCTCTTATTGGAGGTAAATTCATTTGAGACAGTATCCCACTTTGAATATGAGCATTTTTCTTAAAGGAATTCAAAATTTTTTTTATTATATTACAGGGTCTAGCTCTTTTATATTATTAGACTCAAACACAAATCATTTTTATGTGAACGAAAAGAAAGACAAGGTCAATCATCCACTTCTCTCCCTCGTACGCTTATTATTTAAGAATGAGCTTTGTCATCCCTGTGTATTTCTTTCAGTAATTGTCTTTTCATATTGCATTATCTTGTTGTAGAGAACAAGCATTCCTTTCATTATCTTGTTATATGGTCGAGGGTGATAAAATTGGGGTCTGAAAAGCACTATAATCGAAGTGGTCCAAATTTGAACATTTCTAGAAATCTTGATGGAATATGAGAAGGTAATTTCAAATAATTCTAAAATATAATTAGCTTTTGTATTTTATTAGTTAATGTTTTTATTATAACAAGTTGTCAAGTTGTCACTTAGTAGTCCAAGTTACTTTATTACTAGTTGTCTTAGTTTCATCTTGTTCTAGATACTTCTAAGTTGTCTTAGTTGTTTTAGTTGTCATTTAAGTTATTCTAGATATTTATTAATTGCAAATTGTCCTGGTTGTTCTAGATAATTCCTTTTGAATGACCAAATTGCCCTAATCTTGCTCTATAAGTAGAATACCTTGCTTATTGTATTGTTAGAATTTATGAATGAATTAAAAATGTGAGTTGTGTATTTCTCCCCTCCCTTCCCAGGGTTCTTCACTTCCCCCTCTCCATTTTTAATATGCTTCCCCCTCCTCTTATTATGTTCCCCTTAAACTCTAGTTCTACCCCCTCATTTCTTTTCAGATTTCCCCCTCCAAAATCTATTCTTTAATTTCTTAAATTTCTTAATAATTTTGTATCTGCAACCCCTGTTTACTATTTCTCCAATTCCTCCCTAAACTCAAACCTGCCCTACACTAAATATGAGCATATATCAGTGTTCTCAACTTTTTATACATCAGTTTGGTATCAGAGTCTTGCTTCCTACGCTCCTAGAAGCTTCCGCCGCCGGAAAACACTTGAACACTAACCTAAATACTCTCCTACTCTGTTCTGACCTCTTTGAAACACTCAATTCCAAATACCCAATCTCCAAACCACCACTGTTAAGAGCTTCACCTCACAAATTCCGATAGACCCACTAAATATCGTCGCTGTCCGCTAATGCATGCGCCGGCCACTCTCTTGCGCGTGGGCTTCACTCGCCCCACGCGCCGCCGCCCTTGTTCACGCTCTGTCATTCTAACTCTCTAGAATACGGGTTTCTCGCATTTTTAGGGCTATTTTGAGACTTCTCAAACCTGTTGTTGTTCAGAACCCCGCATGTGTCCATTTTGCTGCATTTTGAAGCTGTTCCTCACAATTTCCTTCGTTCCTAACTATCACAGATGCTAAAAGTAGACATGAAGCCTTATTTGAGGTAAGAAGTTCAAGTGCTTTACCATTTAAGGTATGTTGCGAGCTTGCGAGGTAGAATTATTGAAAGGCCTAGGAATAGAATAGAGGCCTAGGAATAGAATAGAGCCAAAATAGTATTATGAACAATCTCTTGTCTTTGATCAGCCTAGGGCTACATTGTAACATCACTCAACAACAACAATAACAAAGCCTTTTCCCAACTAGATGGGGTCGGCTACATGGATCACATGACGCCATTGTGCTCGATCAATAATCATGCTTGGAGTGCATGTGTCCATGCTTATAAAATTCGACATACTTTTACGTTGGCTGCCAAAGCCTAACACAACCCTACTCCGTTATTCAGGATTGGGACCAACTACAAATATAGGCGGAGTATTCCTTATAAGGATCAAACAAAATCAAAACAGAAAAATCTAATAGACAAAAATCAAACTGAAAACTAACTGCTTTTTAGTGAAGAAATATGTAACTTGAACACTTGAAACCAAAAGTTAATCCCTTCAAATGACTTTAGTCCGACAGACCAATGCACCCTTTTTCTTGTCTTTCTTACTTTGAGAGCAGAATCCTCCAATAGACATTGAAATCAATTCTTCATTGAACCAAACATGAAGTACAACAGGGTAATGTTGGTTGAACCAATCCCACCACTTTCTTGAAATGCAAAAACTTCTTCTTGAACTTCTTGGATCCATGGTAGAGAAGATCCATTATTTTCTTTAATGATAAGAGATCCTTACACTTCTTCATGCTTGTTTTATGAAGACCCACCAGCTTCTTGAACTTCAAAATTTTCTTTAACTTCATCCAACAACATCTTTATCGATGTAAGAGGATTCTTGGGAATTAAAGAAACATTCTTGGGGATGCTCGCGTGATGATGGTGATATCGATTTTCTACCAAGGCTCGAAATTGTTCTTGCAAGGTTGTAAGGGAGAAACTCATTCCAAGAACTCTTCCATTAAACTATTCCATTGAAGTAGCGCCTTCCTTGAGAAACAATACTGGCCAGATATGGTAGGCAGGTGGAGAGTATTTTTAGTAATTCGTCGTATATATATATATGGTAGAATTTAGTTTTTATTTTATTTGTGTATGGCTTATAATTATCATACTAGTGAATAAGATAAAGGGCGGAAGTGCTGATCTAATAATTAATAATTTCAATTTGAGCAAAAATAATGAAGCGTTAAGGGTCAATTCTAGCACTCTACTATTGCAAAAAGTTCACCCAACATAAACAATAATTTGATGACTCAAATGTAGCACACATCTGTTCAAAGATGGTTCAAATCTAGCATTTCCGTCAATTTTAACGGGTTTGACTTGATCATGCCACGTCACCTGCCATATCACCCAAGTTTGCCACTTCACCTGCCACGTCACCCAATAATGGATGAGTGGGCCCATTGAGTGACATGACAGGTGATGTGGCAAAACTGGGTGACATGGTAGGTGATGTGGCATGATCGGGTCAAACTTAATGGTTAAACCTGTTAAAATTGACGGAAATGCTAGATTTGAGCCATTTTCGAATAATTGTGTGCTACATTTGAGCCATCAAATTCTTGTTTATGTTGGGTGAACTTTTGACAATAGTAGATTGCTAGATTTGACCCTTAACCCAATAATAAATGACTATTTCGCGGTACGTAAATAATAACCAATTTTGTGACCGGTGCAAAAATGATAAAATTAGTTCTTTATGTTAATTTGTAGTTATGTGAAACCTTAATGATATTATTTTTCAAAGTAAAAGTACCCTTTTGCCCCTCTCAATAAAAACTCAACCCATCTTCATATCTTTATTTCTTCACCTCCACCGAATCCACTTTAACATCATCACCTTCTTCTCAATTTCTAAAGACAATCAAAATTCACAACAAAAGAGAAACTAAAACTCAGTCTGCACTTTAAAAAATGTTCTAAATACTAGCTTGCAATTAAAATTGAAAAATAAAAAAGTCCACATCATTATCTTCACCTTCGTTTCTCCTTCAATCTAACATAACTAGAGATAAACATCTACCAAAATTTAAAACCAAATCTAACATCAAAATCGTCCCAGATGATTAAAAGTGAAGTCAAAATAAAATGCTTTGTTGATGGGGAACATGATTCGCAATGGCACCATGAAAGCTTAGGGTGTGGCAGAATTCAAATCATGAACTTTGATTGGGGAAAGGAAACTAATCAAACTTGGCATCTCCGATCCTCTGCCTCGTTCCGCTGCCACAGCTTCCCCTCCTTAAACTTGTCGAGCTCTCCACCTCACTACTTTCTTTCAGCCCCATCCTTCCCTTGACTGAGTCACCGAGTCAGGTACTTCGACCACTAACCCACCTTCGCTGGAATCACTTCTCCAGCCACCTCCTTCTCCGCCGCATCACAACTTCCATTATTCGATTCTTCCTTCCTCTCAACCAAATCTACGTCTCTCAAACCAGTCTGAACTGGTTTCGGCTCACACTTATCAACTCCGTCTCTAGCTTTCCCGACGGAAACCTTCGAGTTCAATTTGAAGTTGGAGAGGCTGAGACGACGAGGAATGAAGGGGAGGAGATTGGCTGGGGGAGGAAGACAATGGATAATGTTGATAGTGGGATTTTGATCGATGAGAGGGACAAAATGATTGTTGATGATTTGAAATTCTTCATCTGTTAAAGGGAAGGGGAAGGGGAAGAGGGACTAAGGTAAGAAGGGTTGGATTTTAATTTAGAGGGGTATATGGGTATTTTTACTTTGTAAAATAATATCAGTAAGGTTCCACATAACTACAAATTAATATGTAGCACCAGTTTTATCATTTTTGCACTGAGTCCCAAAGTTGATTATTATTTATGCATCGCGAAACAGTCATTTATTATTTTTGCCCAAATTAAAATAGTTAATTATTATATCAGCACTTTTGCCCTAAGATAAAAAAATTAATTCAAATAAGTAATAAAATGGTATAAATAATATATATATATATATATATATATATATATATATATATATAATATGATTATTAATATTGGAAAGGTTTTCCAAATCAACATGATCAGAATGCTCCCTCATTGCAGAGACTCATTTTTAGATACTTTGTTTGTATGGATTTCCATATTGAAGTGCTATGTTGAATTTCTACCATTCACTCCCTAATTATGTTCTTTCATTTTAACTCGTCAGGAGCCGAATTCACCAAGCAAGGGAGAATTGATGGAAGATGAGAAGATAATTTCAAAGAATTCTAAAATCTAATTAGCTTTTATATTTTATTAGTTATTGTTTTTATTATAACAAGTGGTAAATGTGCAAAAATAGCCACCGTAAATTTAAAAATGGACACTTATAACTCTGGTAAATTTAAGGGGGCAAAATCATACACTGTGAAACAAAATAGGGCAAAACCGTACATTATAAACCAAAATGGGGCAAAAGTAACCTCTCTATTAGGCCAAGTTAAACAGACGTTTTCCAGACGTGAGCTCCATCATCAGTAAATGACGTATCAATTCTAAAATCCACTGTGAAAGCTGAAATGCATCTAGTTCAACCCTAGATCACTTGAAACAAACCATAAACCCCCAAAATCATTTTGATAAGAAATCAAATAGAACCCTAAACCATGTGAAATCCATCTTACTTCTTTGTAATCATCTAAAAAGTAAAGCCATATTTGAAAAATAAAGCCTCATCAACATATTGCACTCTTAAATGTATGACACGTCATTTAATGATGGTGGGGCCACGTCTGGAAAACGTCTGTTTAACTCTGCCTAGCATAGAGGTTACTTTTGCTCCATTTTGGTATACAATGTACAATTTTGCCCCCTTAACTTTACCAGAGTTATTGGTGCCCATTTTTAAATTTATGGTGGCTATTTTTGCACATTTGCCTATAACAAGTTGTCAAGTGGTCAAGTTGTCAAATGGTGACTTAATAGTCCAATTTACTTCATTATTAGTTGTCTTAGTGTCATCATGTTCTTAATACTTCTTAGTGTTCTTAGTTGTTTTATTTGTCATTTAAGTTATTCTAGATATTTCTTAATTGCAAGTTGTCTTGGTTGTTCTAGATAATTCCTTTTGTATGACCAAATTGCCCCTAATATTGATTTAAAAGTAGAACAATTTGCCTATTGTATTGTTAGAATTGATGAATGAATTAAAACTGTGAGTTGTGTATTTCTCCCCTCCCTTCCCAGGTTTCTTCACTTCCCCCTCTCCATTTCTGATATGCTTCCCCCTTCTCTGATTTTGTTCCCCCCTAAACTCTAGTTCTACCCCTCCTTTCTTTTCAGATTCCCCCTCCAAGTTCTGTTCTCTAGTTTCTTAATATTTCTTCAATTCCTCCCTAAACTCAAATCTGCCCAACACTAAATCAAAACATATATCAGTGTTCTCAACTTGTTTTACATCAAATCTATACATGTATCTCTAGATTATATTTGCAATTAGATGTAAATTTGGAAATTTGACATATTGTTAAGTTGAAATTAGGTATATTAATTTTAATTGTAATAGAACATGGAAAGGAGATTTCAGTTTTGAGTGTTGATTGTTTATTAACAGATGTTATGATGTAAATTATTTGAGTGTTGTGATGCTATTATCTTAGGGTGCCCTTGCTTTGGAGGTTTTGGCTCATTGTTGTATTGTGAGTTGTTATGAGTTGTTATTATAGTTATGTTGATGTTGTGATTCTTATGCTGGATATTTTGTAGTTAATAATTGGATAGATGGGTGCGATGTTTTTGAATGGCATGACTATAAGGGTGGTGAATGGCAAAAGGCTGTGATTAGAGAGCTATTGGACTATATTGATACATTGTTTGATGATAATGCAGAGCTTTGAACAGCCGAAGCAAAGTTATACTATGTAATATTGGAAATGTAGAAGCATTTGAAGAGATCCAAGGCAAGGAAGAATGTAATTCTCAATGCAATGAAAAAGAAGGAAAAAAGTATAATCTAGCAATTGGTTTAGCAATAATGGCTTGTGTATTTTTAGTGCTGATGTTGACAGCAAGATGTACTTAGTGGAAAGTATCAAATGATATGTAATGGAGGGTATATTTAGTGATAATTATATATGTAATGAAGCTGGGGTTTATGTAGTGAAGGGTATGTTTGGTGATTATTATATATGTAAGGAAGGGTATGCTTATTTAGTGCTGACCAACGTTGAAGATTTGTATGTATCTTTAGTGTAATGAACATGGTAGCTTATATGTTAATGAAGAAGCTTTTTATGGTTATTTTCTTATTTGTAGTTGCAGGCAAGAAGAAAAGCAGGACAGGAAGGAACTTGATTATCTTTGTTTATAGTTATGCTCCTTTATCGTGCAGTGAGAATTAATAGCAAGTGTGTGTGATTTTCAAAGAAAAGACCTTACATTTTATAATGGCTCTTCTGGTAGATGTTTCGTAATATTACAGGCAGAATCACTTAAAAGATGTTTTTGTTTCAGCCTTCCTAATATGAGAAAACTATGTAGTAGAATGGAGAAAACTATGCACTAGAATAGGCAGGTTGTTTGTGACAAATGACCTTTTATGTTAATGAAAAAGCTTTTATATTGTCTTGCTGTAGCAGAATAAATCAAAATATACCAACATGAAGGCATTTGCATGTATAATATATAGTAATGTTACATCCATTGATTGGTGTCATATACCAAAATATACAAAGAGCATATAATATAGTAATGTTGCATACATAGTTGATTGGTGTCATATACCAAAATAAGGCAAAAGCATCTGTCAAAGGGTTATATATTTTTGGGATCACACCCCTACAAAATATGAAAATACTACTACATGCGCAACATTGTACTGTTTTAGAGCAATAACATAAGTATAGTCAAAATACTATATCCAAAATACTACATGCACAGAACCAAAATATCCCATGTCAATTGTTGCGATTTCACGTGCCAGCTTCCCCCTTTGTCATCATCATGTCCCTCATTTGAAGTAACCTTGAAGTAGAAATGCATGCTACGTCGTTCTACATTAGTCCAGGTTGTTCAACTGCAAGCTTAGGTGGATTTGATGGACCAACACCCTGATTAACAAATTGAATTCTCCGAGGTCCAGCCACGGTGCTTGATGGGGAAGCATTATATGCCTTAGGAGGGGAAAGTTTTTGGGTGGACTTCCAACCCTAGTAAAGGTTCAGTTGTAGTCTGGTCCCTTAGAACTTGCACAGATGCTTCAGAAGACTACAATATAGCAAACCCAAGCATAACAGAAAAAACACAGTAGTACAAAATAGAGAGGAAAAATTAAACAAATGAAGGGACAACATAACAATATATTAGCAAGTACAAAATGATAAAGTTAAACATAACACTTCCTTTGTGATTTACATCTCAGAAAGTATAAAAAGGCATCTGAATATGCCTATATTAGACTTGATGCACTTTATTGATGAATTTACACAAAATAATCAACATCTACATTAATATTCGGTAAAACCACATTAAATTGAATATTATAATCCATTGAATAGAAATTTTACACCAAACTAATTTATTCCCCTCAATCACACAAACAAAGCATACATAATATCATGAATTATGTATGAAACAATAGCACAAACCTTATCCACAATTCTACCAGTATTGTCATCATACAAAACCCCAAAGCCTGCGTACAAGTTTGATTAAATGTAACCTGAGATTGAGTTGGGGGATCTGCCTTGGCCTCCCACAACGAGGGTTTTGGGTGCATTGTCCGGTGGGGTTTAACCCTCCAACATGGGTGTGTCCTAAGTGATGATGGCGGTGGGTGACTGTGTAGAAGGTGGGTGATGTGTTATGTGTCCCGAGTGATTGTGGCAGTGAGTGTTTGTGTAAAAGGTGGGTGATGTGTTGGTGTGTCCTAGGTGATTGTGGCAGTGGGTGTTTGTGTAGAAGGTGGGTCATGTGTTGGTGTGTTCTGAGTGATGGTGGGTGCCAGTGTAGAAGGTGGATTCTTCTTAGGTCTCTCTAGACGACGTTTGTTAGAAGGAGAAGCCTACATAAGACATTAAAACATGGTTAGTAAATTTAAAACAAAATTTTGATTTAAATTCATAGGATATATAAACCACTGAATAAAAATTAGAAATACTTCATCTGGACAGGTGCTTCTGTTGTGACCTCCATTCCTGCACCATGAACAAGTCGTCTTTGTCCCCTTTCTACTAACTTTTTCCACTAGGGGGTTTGTGTAGCTGCAGCTGGTTCTCACTGGTGGTATTTCTCGGTCCCCGCCTAGTTGCAAAACTTGCAAGCCTTCTTACAGGTTCCTCTATCTCTTTCTTTTAAGTTGTGGTCTTCTAGGAAGTAAGATATACGGGGGAGGAAGCATGGGCAAGTACTTATGTGCTTCCCAACAACTTTCAACATTAATAAGGCCAAAATTCTCTCTATAACTCGCGAGATAAGAATCCTTATGAAAGTACCTTGAAATTTGAGTTAATGGGTCAATTTTCGCTGTAAACAGGGCACTGATTGCATGCTGCCAAGGGATTCCTGTTAAATCCTACCCTCTGCAGGTGCACCTCTTTTCCCTCAGCAGGACACAATGCCTATCACGTGCTTCATCAACCTCATACCCCTTGTTTCCATTAAAGTTAACTATGCGCATTGGTAGCCAATTTCTAGTTCGCCATAAATAATTTCATGCACTTGGGGCTATAAGACCACCTCCAATGTCTTGCATTTTCCTCACTCTTAGCCCATTTTCCCATGCATTTTTTTCTGATTCCATCAGCCATCCTAATAATTGGCAAGTGCCTATATTCTTCTAACCAAAAGTTAAAACTCTCACTGGCATTGTTGTCCACTGACCAGCACATACTCCGTATGGTGAAGAAGGTCCTTGCCCAAGCAGTGTGTGGATACCCCATCAAACCAATAGTCACTTGCTTGTTAACGCTTGCTATGCTATTCAAATTTTCGTTGAATTTCTCTATAAAGCTACTCCATGCACAAAAGAAGAACCTTTTCTTCAACTCATTACCTTTCTAGTTCTTGCTCCAATTTGCCCATATGTGCCTAGTGCATAATTTGTACTCCACCTCAGGCAAAACATTTCTCACAGCTAGAGTCAAACCCTGTGACAATAAACATTGTTACCATAGATAATTCTCATAGCAAACAATCAAATTGGTGTTTAACGAAAACCTTTTGCGAGTCAGACATGACAATGACCTTGCTACCATCCCCTATGTCAAGTGAGCATTGAAGCCACTCCATAAAACAAGTCCATGACATATTTGTCTCCTTGTCAACACCCGCAATAGCTAGTGGGTATAGAGCATCCTTTGCGTCTAGACTAACAGCAGTTAAGAGCACATCTCTGCTCAAACTTTTCAAAAAGGTTCCATCGAGGCCAACCAACCTATCAAGAAATAAATATATACATATAGATATGACTATTAATATTATTTTACAATGGCTTGTAAAAATACAGCCAAAGATTCAAAAAACAAATAACCATAATCGGAAAAGTACATTTATTACATATGCATATATAAAAAATCTAATGTGATACAATAGACACATAAAAAATCTAATGTAATCACAATCATATGTAAACGAACAAAAACCTCTCTTACCTTGGCAGGGTAGAAGCATGCATACTTTCTTCATAATACTCTTCTCCATTGCTCTAAAGAGTCCATGTTTAGATCCACCTAACATCGTTTCTTGGATGTGACACTCTTAATGCATTGCAATATGCCTTCAACTTGCCAAATTCATCCCAATAGCTTCCTTCCATTGCAGTCCTTATTATCTTTCAAGCCCTATTCAACTTTGCTTTGTTAACATGCAACTTGAGTTCCCTCACCAAATCCATCCTCATCTCCTCTACACTATACCTAGGATTCTCTTGAACTCTATCCTTGAAGTAATCATTAACCCACTTGTAAGTTGCCAGTGGGTTCTTATAAATACGAGTGCACTTATGCTCAATGTTTTAAAATCCAGACCGGCCCAATCGGTTAAACCAGAATAACCGGGAACCATAGGTAAGAGCGGTCCAGAGGGTGTTCAGCCCGTTGAGGAATTCAACCGAAATATTCCGGGGCGGACCCGCCCGGTTGAACCAGAAACCGGCTACCGGAACCGGGACTCATATTGCTTTTGGAGAAAGATAAGAAAAGTCATGGCCTTTTATAGATGCTCTCTCCTCTTCTGCATCTTTTCCTGAGCGATGTGGGACTTTGCCAACTCCTTCCCACTTGCTAAATCCTGAAAGGCCTTGTTCTTGTTTGCCCTAAAGCCTTATTCATTGTTACAAACCACTTCTTTTATATATTAATCCAATCGTTTTATATTTGTTTGGCCAAAAAATAAATAAAATAATTGTATATTTGAATATATAATATTGGAGTTTTATGTTAAAATTATTTGTGGAACTTGGAATTTCCCCCTATACTTAATCTTAATATTCTTAATTTCACACTACCTTTGTAATTTGACCATATACTTAATCTTAATATTCTGAATGATTTTGATTGTATTAATTAAAGGATTGTCAAGAATTATTGATGAACATTCTCCATTTTAATGTACTATGTTTTTGAAATATTTAGATTTTTGTTGAATACTTTTATAATTTAATATTAATATTGGTTTGTTGTTATTACTTAATATATTTTTTAATTAATTCCATATTTTAATGTGTCCGGTTGAACCACTGGTTGATTCTTGGTTGAACCTTTAACCCTTGACCCTCTGCCTTAGTCGGGTCAATCTCCGGTCCAGGTTTTAATACCTTGCTTATGCTCATAACTGATAGTCCTCACACTATAACCAATGCCCAACTTATCAAGAGGTGCATATAGTCTAAAAGGATATCCATCTTGAAAAATAGCTAAGAAAAGTCTTTGCTCATTATTTACTACCTTCACACCTAACCCATTCAATATGGCATAGCTGAAAATAGCCTTCAATAATTTACCCCGATTTAGGAAAGACATTCCTAAACAAAAAATGGGCCTCTCACCTGGCCCATCCAGTACATCCAGCCGCCCATCTAGCCCATTCATCACTTCACTGTCATCCATTTCCTATTCACCATCTCCAATTTCACCTTCTTCATTCAATTGAAACTCATAATCATCAATCACACTTTCGTCAGTATCCGAACTACTTGAATGTCCCTTGTAAGCGTCATCCTCACTGCCCAAGTATTCTTCATCGATGTCTTTCTCCTTGTGTTCAGCTTCAATATCTTCACTGTTAAATTCAGTTTCAATATCTATAGGTTCCTCGTTGTGTTCACTGTGTTCTCCAAATTCAGCTTCAATATCTATAATTTCCTGCTAGTGTTCACTAGGTTCTCCAAATTCAACATCAATTTCATGTTCAGTCACATGTTCTTCTCTAACATTTTTATTACCATCTTTCCCTACCAATTCTCATTCAAATGTAAATCTAAAGCTTTCATTCTTCCTAGAGTTCATATATGGTCTTTTTGCTAATTCATCATCTTTGCATACCTCTTCCCACATCATGTAGTGAATGGATTTAAGTTGGTCAAAGGTGCGCTGCATTTCTTTAAGATCCTCCATTGCAGCATTGTGGTCCCATTGGTCCCCACTGTCCCTATTTTCTGCCATGTCACCTAGCATTTTCGAAATATTCAATTTCAGGAAAGGGCTTTCATGGAGTTCACTATTAAAAGGTACAACCAAACAAATTAAAACGAAAACAACAACATACCTAAAAGTTCGGTTATTTCAGAGCTTTATCTTGGAAACCCTAGATAGCAAACAACACGATCTCCACTTAAAACTCGCAAGAAAGTATCAAGTCTGACCTTCTCCTTCGCGTTTTTGGAAGTTCAACTGAAACCATTGGGCTATACCATTTTTTTCCTCTCATCACTCTTACTTCATCGTGTTCTCCTGCTCGTCTTCGTATTTGTTGCTTCGCCTCAGTTCTCCAAGTTGGTTTGTAGCTTTTAGGGTTTTAATTTAGATTCAGATTTTGCCTTCACATTTTTCTTTAAGTTTTTCACTACATTCTAACTTTTAAAAATAATTAATATAGGTTTTTAAATAAGAAATCAAGATCGAGAGTATATGCTTCTTAAAAAATAATTAACAAACACAGTAAATACTTTGCAAAATTGGTGAAAAAAGACATGTCATTCCCACATCAGCAATATTATACAGAGTTAAATGGCATTTGATGGTTTATACTTTATACCAATTTGAACCCTTAATTATGTTCTTTGGCCACAATGAGACTTTTTATTGTTTGTTAAACAAATTGAGCTATTGGAAATAGTTCACTGTCCAGATGTATATTAAAATTTAAAAAAAATTAGTCAAACTATTGCAAAATTGTATACTCACATAGTTCTACGAATAAGTGAATTTTAATTTTATATGAAAAATGATTCTAACTAATCAATACTCAATGATTTTGCATTTACTATCATCATACAAAATATTTTCTCTGACTACAATAATTTTTATAGCCTTATTCTACAAGAACAAAAAATGCAAGCCTACATCTATCAAAAACAAAAAATTGTAACATATTTCATGACAACTCTCAAAACTAAGTTTTCACAGCGGCATCACACTATACCCAAATGATGTAAAACACACGTACAACTGTAGGTATAAGGTTAATGGTTGTCTCTGTTTCTATGACAAGAATGCATAAATTTGGGTATTCAGGGTAATGAAAAGCAATAGAAATATGATAAAAAAAGAATAGCAATAGAAATAGGAGATTGAATTCGTATGTATATATATAATTATAACTTTATAATGAAAAAAATATATTTTCAGTTCAAAAAATATATATATCTATATTTATAACCTTATAATAAAAAATATATTTATAACCTGATAGAAGATGTGATGAACAAAGAATCTGTACAGATTGAACATATAAATTAGTCAACACTAAGGCTTTATTGCCGAGAGATTTTTTCCTTTTTCAATCATTGATAGAGCTTTGGTATTCAAATCTAATAAAATTATCTACCGCATCATTTTTTTTTTAAAAAAATCTAAATCTCATATTTTCAATAGATTTATATTTGACAAGTTTTTTTTAAAAAAAATTATTGGTTAGTTTATTTTTTTAGGGGTATCACCATAGATTAACAATGTCATAACTGTTGGCAAAAAAAAAAAAAAACAATTTCATCAAACTTTGTGTGTTAATTTCTGATTGCTTAGATGACTTGAATCAGCGAACTCCATGGGCCTACTTTCTAAACTGGTTTTTGTTAGTGGAAATTGTTATATCTTGATACCCAAATTCAATGGAGTTATATATAAGTTAGTTGGGCTTGTAGGCCCATGTAAGTCAGGCCCGTGAAGTAAAACATATATTAAGTTTTCCACAAAGTTCTAATGGGACCATTGTTCCAAACCATAGAGATATACTATTTCTAGTCCTAAATATAAGACTTAATTGATTTTTTTTGGAGAGATTAAGGTTGCAAAATAGGTTATTAAATCATGACATATTTGATATCTTTTTAGATTATCCGTTAGCTTATAGGTAAAATAAACTAGTGTATAGAGAAAAGTTTAGGTAAATCAATTTATAATTACCTTATTTTGTTTTTTTTTTAGGATTTTTCAAAAAAGTCAATTAGGTTCTATATTTAGGACCGGAGGGAGTATATAGCTGTGTTTGGTTGAACTTATGAAAAAAGTAACTTATTTTTTAAATTAACTTACTTTAAGTCAGTTTGAGAATAAAACATATGGGCGAATGCCCAATTTTGACACAAAACTATAGTCCAAAGATTAAATAGTACATAACTATTTAAAAGGTTAAAAATGATTCTCAACTGTTGGACATTAAATCAAAAATGATATTTCACTAATATAACAATAAGATTACACTTGAAAAGTCCATAATGCGTTTATAAATAAAAACATATTTTCTTCCTGCTTCCTCGGCCTCGCTAATTTTTTTCTCTTTTTCATTTCATTCATTTCCCCATTTTTATTTCAAGTATTTTCATTGGTTTTTTCTTGCAGAAATGAGATTAACTGATATGCAATTACTTTAATTTGTTGTTGATGGAGGAAGAAGCAGGAGGAGAAAGAATGAGGAAAACATGTTTTGTTTTGTTTTATTCATAAAGGCATATTGGACTTTTCACATGTAATTTTATTGTCATATTAGTGAAATATCATTTTTGATCCAATGACCAACAGTTGAGAATCATTTGTAATCTTTTAAATAGTTATATGCTCCCTCCATTCCTAAATATAAGATCACTTTGGTTAATTTGGGGAGATTAAGGAAGACAATAAAATTACCTGATCTTCCCAAAATCTCCTCAATTACTTAACTTTAAAAGGAAGAGAGATTTTCAATGAAAAGAGGGAGTATAAGGACAGTTTGGGCAAAATTTAAGATAAAATAGGAAGTGATCTTATATTTAGGAACTTATACACTTTTCCAAAGTGATCTTATATTTAGGAACGGAGTACTATTTTTTATCCTTAGACAATTAGTGATGATTGGATGTGTAAAATGAGTAAGAGTTTGTGGGGTCCATATTACAAACACTTTTTTTTTGGTAACTACACATAACAAACACTTTTAACACACGTTAAACGTGCGTTTGGGAAGAACTTCTGGACAAGAAGAAGTTCGTTCCCAGAAGCTGTTTTGGTGACAAGAAGTATATTTAGGAGGAGCTAGGCTTTTGGCTATATTGAGCTTCTGGAGAGAAGCTCATTTTAAGCTTTTCTGATGACGACACTTGCCTGACGACCACCATTATTCCCATCCATGTTCCGACGAAGCAGGTTTTAGCTAGGGCTCCAAAATTTTGCAAAGCTAGGTAACATTGTCACCGATTCTGCTTCTATATTCATAGATTATATCCAATGCTAATTGTTGATGAGTACAATTAGAGATTAGTCTTAGCTGAATATGTTTGATGGAATCATCTTATTCCTAAAACTACCGTGAATATGTTGAAACCACATTTGGCTATTGCAATTTGAAACAATATATGTATGTATGTTATCAAAATGTCAGTATAATTGATCAGAGCAAACTGTACAGTATGTATGTTTTTCTTTTTCAAAATTTTAAGTGTAAAAATTAAAATCTCTTCATAAGAGCAAATTATGTTATGACTTGGAATAACTATGATACCCCATTACATTGTATTGTAATCTCTATTACCAATCTGCGTATCATGAAGTCAACTACTAATTCATTAAAAAAAAATCCAACTGATTGGATTTTTGGAAGACCTCTTACACAATTTGGAGTTTCTCCCCTTGTTGGTCTGGTTCTTGATTCAAAACTGGTTAATGCTTAATTCTATGATGTGTCCTAGATCATGGAAAAATTGATGTTATGAAACCAAATTGTAGCATGAACCATTGATGCTACTAGAATAATAACTACATCTACCCTCCAAGTATGTCCTTCAACTTAGGTTTCCTTTGATCTTGTTTGAGGGCTCCAAAATGATAGCTTAGATCCATGTTCCAATTTATGTATATGATGAGAAGAAAAGAGAGAGAAATGATGATGAAAGGAACTTTTCCTATTATGTTCCACTGGTGACTATGTGAGTATCATATATTAATTGGGTAGGTAATGATAATAAAATAACAAGAACAGCGAGAAAGACTTTTATTTTAATGTTCTATTATAATATCATTATATCCTTTATTATGCCAAAATTTAGGTTCTTTAGTGTGCCCATCATTTTGAAATATTTGTTAAATCTCATCATGTAGCTATTTTATCTATACATTACGTAATGAAAATTTGATTTATTTGGAGTGTATGCTGTTTTAAGTTTTCTGTATCATCTTTAACCATAATGCTTAAGTTTTGGTTACAACATGTCTGCTAAATATTTTCTGCATGTATTTTTTCTTCAAAAAAACTGTGTACATTATCTTCTACATTCCTTTTGGGAAATTTGAATCTCTAGGCTCGGTATACTATTTGTGTATACCTGTTTTTAAGAATACATATCCTTGCTTAGCAATCTCATCTTTAGTTTTCAATCTTTCAGGCACAAATTAGGGAGTTGCTAGGGGGTAAATGAAGTGAATCTCAGCTATATAAGACGGGGCTAGTATATCAGCAAATTTGACTGTAAGATATTTTTGGTATAACAGACTGAAGCTTGAAATGGTGATTGAATTTGCATAGATTTGCCTTTGATTGACTTGTATGTAGTCTCAGTGTAAAACAGAAAGAGTTTATCAGATTATGAACAAAATTTGTCTTATATTTAGCTGTATGATTTTTCAATGTGATCTGTTTTATGTCATTGTTCTTTTTTATTATTTTTATTTTATCAAGACAAGCAGCCTGCACTGATTTTCTGTGCGCTAATGTGATGTGTTGGTCATTGATGCTTGTCTCAGTAACTTGATGGAGACTTCTGAAGAAGAAAATGATGCAGTTTCTGGGGCTCCCTCAATACCCTTGGAATTGAGTCGTTTAGTATCTAATGGTGCTAAATTTGTAGATGAAGTACTTAATGGTCATAATCAAAGCTGTATGGAAAACTTCCGCATGGATAAGCATGTTTTTTATAAGTTGTGTGATATTTTGCAAACCAAGGGCTTACTACATCACACAAATCGAATCAAAATTGAGGAGCAACTGGCCATATTCATGTTCATTGTTGGCCATAATCTGCGCACTCGGGCTGTTCAAGAGTTATTCCGTTACTCTGGAGAAACTATCAGTCGTCACTTCAACAATGTTTTGAGTGCAATAATGTCAATTTCGCTTGATTATTTTAAGCCTCCAGGTTCTGAAGTTCCTTCAGAAATTGCAGAAGATCCTAGATTCTATCCATATTTTAAGGTATGATTTCTTAAGCTGAATTGACCTTGCTTGATGGTGATGATTCAATCTCACTTTTTGAATATTTCTTAAAATAGGATTGTGTGGGAGCAGTAGATGGTATACACATGCCGGTGACAGTTGGTATAGATGAGCATGGACCTTTCCGCAATAAGAATGGTTTACTTACACAGCATGTTCTGGCAGCATGCTCATTTGACCTCAAGTTCCATTATGTTTTGTCTGGCTGGGAAGGATCTGCTTCTGATTTACAAGTTTTTAATTCAGCAATCACGAGGCAGAATAGATTACAGGTCCCTGAAGGTAAAATTGTCTTTGAATTGTTGGCATGTTTTAAGCGGTGAATCTGGTGATACTCACTAACATAGTTGAATTCTTCTTATTGCCAATTTGAAAAATATACTATGAAATTTTTATTCTGGTTGGATCTAAAAGAGGTTTTTTGTGTGATTTGTATATGCCTAGTAGTTTTGAGTTTTGCATACTAGAAATAATTGACACATACTATTATGATACAGGCAAATACTACCTTGTAGACAACAAGTATCCAAACGTTCCAGGCTTCGTTGCTCCTTACTCTAGTGTTCCCTACCACTCCAGGGAATTTCCTAGTGGTTATCACCCACAGGATGAAAGAGAATTGTTCAATCAGAGACATTCATTGTTACGTAGTGCCACCAATCGAGCTTTCGAGGTATTAAAGGCACGATTTCCAATATTGATGGCCCTTCCTCCATACCCACTGCAAACACAAGTGAAGCTGGTAGTGGCGGCGTGCGCGTTGCACAACTTTATCCGCATTCAGAAACCAGATGATTGGCTTTTCAAAATGTATGAAGAGAACGTTTCAGTTGAAATGGAAGAATCATCACTGCCTCCAATAGAAGTGGAACAACCAAAATTAGATATTGATATGCAGTCTATAGATACTTTTGGTGCTGGCCAATTTGAACTTGCTACGCAGTTAAGGCACTCAATTGCAACTGACATGTGGCATAATTTTGTTCATTCCATGTCACCAATGTAGATTTGCCTTAAGTTGATGTATTTTGCCTCATTTTATTAGGCTAGGTTTAAGATTTACTTAGGATGCACAGGAGATAGAGAGGATTTTGATTTTGACAGAGTCTAGTGTACATTCGCATTATCTTTTATCATCCGATAGGTGTAGAGAGAAATTACATTTACTTTCTAGCCTCTTTTTCTTTCCCCAGATTTCATTTTTTAGCCTTGCCCATTACTTTCTGAAGATGGACTGTGGTAACCAATTCAGGGGCAGGGGTGTCAAGTTTTCCAACTACTTGCTGATGTATATGATCACTGGAAAAATGAAAAATCTGTTCACTATTATGGCTTCGTTGACCAGAGGACATAAAGCAGTTCTTTTTTTTGGTGTGGTGTGTGTTGGGATTCTCTTGATGACCATCGAAGATTTTTTTTTACTTACTTTTTCCTCAGCACTAGGGAAGAATATCAGTTTAAAAAGGGGACCTCTCAATGTTAATTTATGATTAGATTAGCATCCAATAAGCGATGTCAATAATTGTAAAATTAAAAATCCTAACTCCCCAGTAGGAATACCTTCTCGAATGACAATTTCTACCGCTTTGAAATTATTAGCTAATATAGGCATGTTCATATTAGTGATTATTTAAAGGGAATTCATAATTTGAAATGTAGAATCATAAATTTCTTCACATCAATTTATATTAAGTACTATTAGAGAAACATATTAAAGGAGATTAGAGATAATAAAAGTACATTGATTTTAATTAGAGGGTAATGTTTTTAACTATATAAATTAGCTTGAACTATTTTTTTTTTAATTCTTACTACTTCCGGGATTTAATACAAGTCCCAACTGATTGATTTCAAGAGATTGAAAAAAGTTAAGTAGACTAATTAATTATATCACATTTCGAATGATATGATTAAAAAATTGGGTGTATTCATAATCATAGATTATAAATCAGTTTTAAAATCAAACAAATATGATACTATGGTGCACAGCAAACAGAGGATATTGGTAAATATCCTGTACCTGATGTGGTACACACCTAGGATTCTCCTATGCATTGATGAAATGATGCATAACAAAAATAAAAATGCAAGGAATCAAAGCACGTCCCTCTATTCTATTCTGACCCCTTGTCTTGTGGCAGTGAGGGTGACATCTTATGGCCAATCTTAGGCATTTACGCAATTGATTTAATATGCGCAGAGACCAAATCCTCAGTGAAACTGCACCATCATTGCTGCAACTCATCAGTACCAAGCTAACGTAAGGTGAAGGTGATACACCCGAAATCCTCGTTCAAGCAATCTTTTCTGGAAGATTGCGCTTAGTATAAGTTGGTTTCAGTCACAAGTTTTAATGATTTATATGGTAAAAAAACAGCTGGTTAGGGTATGAGGCTCATTATGAATGATCCAAAAGATTGAAACCGTAAGAAAAAATGTGAAGATAATTGAAAGGGGAAGGTACAAAAATGACCTCAAATTTTCCCCAAGATACACCAAAACCTTAAAGGGTCAAAAGTGCTATATGAAGTTACAAAAGAGGAAGAAAAATTCGGTGCTTAATTCAAGACAAAGATATAAAAAGGGAAAATGGCAAATAATCATCTTTCAGTAATCTCTTACTAATGTATCCAAAAGATAATAATTTACTCTCTTTATCTCATCATCATGTTTGATTTATGTTATTTGATAAAGCTATTATTATTGTTGATAATTTATTAAATTAGTTAATATGACATATTTTTCTAAATTTCTATCATCTTCCTTAACTTCCTCATTCTATTAATTATTTGACTTTTAGTTGGACGGCATCTGTAGAGTAATTCGAGAAAATTTGACGTTAGAAATAATTGATACATGTAGGACCATGTTCAACTTATACTAAGTAAATCATGGATCATCCTTTTTTTGTTTATTCAACAATATCTAACACTATAGGCAACTTTCTAACCTAATGTACTGAAGTATAAGCAAGTTGCTAAACACGTTCTGACTGTTGGAGCATGTTGTGTGAGTTTTAAGGATGTTCCTGCAGAGGTAGCTGACATGGTGGCAAAGGAGAAAAAAACGCTAGTTTTTGCTTAGTTTTTGTGCATTATATGTAATAAGCTTAGCTACCTTTAAGTCCTTAGAGGCTACATACAAATGATTTTGAACTATCACTACTTAAGTCAAAACAGTTTGTAGCCAGATAATATATGTGTTTAGTGGTTAATCATGGATAATACTTCAAAGAATTGAGTAAAAACTTTGCTTAGATAATATGCTGAGCACAGAAGGGATCAATTCTTATATGAAGTAGTTAAAAATAATTTTGTACTAATTTTTTGAGAGAATTTAAATGATTACACTTCATCAAATTAATTGATACTATCTTGAACTCTTGATCATGGTCATGTTCTTTTTTTGGACAGAATTGATTGTGGTCAAGTTCTTAGTTATTGCATTGTCAATTTTTATAATAAATTAATGGTATTCATGTAAATTTACCTGAAACTTAATTTTAAAACAGTCTTCTCATATCAAAACGAAATTCGGGCATCTTCCTCATAATAATTAAGACCATCAAAGCATGTCGCCACGATATATGTATCTTATTTTATGGATTTTTTAGTGGGATTAGGTTGGGTCTTAAGTGAAATCTAAATCGATTTGTGGCGATTTTACGTCTTTCTTGATTAAGCTCGTTTCTTTTAAATTTGTATTGAGTTGTGAACTTCAAAACATTCTCAAAGATAGCTTTTTCTTAAAGAACAACAATAGGATCTCTAGTGATGTATAATTGGGGGAACTTTTTTATTAAGAAAATAGTGCTTTCTATTGGACATGAATGATGAATGAATGCTCATTGTGATTGTAACTTTTTCACATGAATTATGCATAGCATCAATGAACTGAAAGTTATAGAGAGCCCGCAAGCCCCACAAGAGGACACCCAAAAGCAAGCATGAGCAATTAAGTGTTTTGTTCTTTTCTCTACTTTAGATATAATCTGCACCTTCCAGGTTGTTAATATACAGTACCCAAATTCAGAATTTTTGTGGTTCTCAATAAGCTGAAATTAATTAAAATGTTATTGTCTGACAAGATTCCTTATGTTCCAAGTGAAAAAAGTACTCATAGAAATTGAGCATGAATGATGAGGTAATTTAATCTTATTATTATATTCCCTTTTTTAAAATGTTTTCAGTCAAATCCCCTTTTTTAACTTTAAAAAGTTAAAATTGTAGCCATGTAAGCTCTTGTAGCAACAAAACAATTCTCATTATTTTTTAAATTGAAAAAGTATAACGTTTTTATTCCTTAATATAAGGTTCGATAAATTAATTTAAGGAGATTGAAGAAATTATAAATAAACTACTCAGTTATAATATGTTATATCTATTTTTGAAAAACTTATATGTTTAATTAAATTATATATTACTATTTTCATAAATTATGGAAATTGATTTGTTGGCCAAAAATTTAAATGTTTAATTAAATTGATTTCATAAGTTGTCTACTATTTCATAAGTTATAGAAAATAAAATATAAATATATGAAATGAAATAAAAAGACATTTTAGTAACAAAAAACAACATTAAGTAAACATTATATTAAGGAATCAACTGGTATCCAATATGTTATGAAGTTATTATAACTTAATGAAAGGTCTCAAATTTAAAATGAGAAATATATTAGCATAATATGGTGAAGTTTTCTCATGAAAGGCTCTTTTGATTCAATCTTGATTAATCAAAGTCTCGATAATTCTTCGAGTTGAAAGAGACAAACTAAAATTATGGAATGCTAACTGTAACTTCTGAGTTACTCCTCTATTGTATTGTAGTTCAATAATGTTTGGATTTAACCATGTAAAAATACTTCTCCCTTCAGTTGTGCTAATTATAAAATTACTTTCACTCTTTTGAAGAGAATAAGAATTTGAAATTAATTACTTTAAATTGTCTTTAATTAATTTTTTCTCGAAACTAGATTCTACTTATGAATTATAATCTAGTTATATATAACATATGTTATAACTTAGTGTTCTATTTTGCCTCTTTAATTTCCACAAAAAGATTTAGGGAGTATTACCAAGTAGCTGGACCAAATTCACGTACAAGTGCAATTATACAACAATATTCTAAGTAGTGATTTGCAAGATTTGGCCGAAAAAGGTAGTGATTTGTAAGGAGGTACTTTTACCAATTTAATAATAAAGTTCATTCAGAAATGATCATCTCACGTATTCTTTTCAATTTCCTATCTGGATTTTTGCCCCATCTACTTATACAATAATTGAATTTGGTATATGGTTTTAAGTTGGACTAAGTTTAATTCATCACTGCTTAATTCTCACATGAATTATAATTGGTCATCATATCATTATGGTATATGATTTTATTCATCAAATTGATGAGTTTGAACATCATATCCCACTTTGCGTTTAGGTTCTGCTTGATTATCTCATGGAACTATAATTTCTTTGTTTGATTATGTGATGATATTTATTACTATGCCTTTTTATTTCTTATTTTATCGTTTTAAAAATGAGCAAAGCATGTGACAAAATTTTCATTTCACTATAAAAAAAGAGAAGGTAGTCACGAATGAAATTGGCATTTTGTCGCGCATTTAACCGCGACAAAGGCCATATGTCGCGGTTTTCGGATGTGCGACATAAGCGGGCGAAACAAGGTTTTATTTCGTGCCCTAAAAAGGTGTGACAAAAGGAGAAATAACTGCGAATTTTGCCTTAATAAAAAATTGGCTAAAATGCAAAAATGCCCATGTGATTGTCACAAAGGTGCAAAAGTATCCATGTAAATTATTTTAGGAAAATGATAAATAAATACCTCCGAATGTTCAGAAGGACAAGTAAGGAACTCAAACTTCTAAAAGTACAAGTAAGGAACTCAGAATTTCAAAAGGACAATTAAGGAACCAAACAATTATTAAGTAAATTCCAGTTGTTAATATGTATGTTCTAGTTGTGAATTTTTCTATTTGAAATTTTGAGTTTATTACTTGTCCTTTTGGAAATTTGAGTTCCTTACTTTTCATTTTGGATATAAGGAGGTAATTATTTGTCATTTTCCCAATTTTTTTGAGCAAAATTACCCATGAAATTTCAAAAGTGGGGCAAAAGTGCTAATCGCCGTTAACTTTTTTACTTTTTCACTTATCATCTTCCGTCGCTTCATCATCACACAAGGGAAGATAAATGCATAATCTTGTCATGTATTTTGGTGAGTGATGACGTGACAGAGAATGATGAGTGGGAAGATCAAAATATTAATGGTAATGGGTATTTTTGCCCCATTTTTAAAATTTGATGGGTATTTTATTTAAAAACTTTGACATGGGATTTTTTGCACCTACGTGACAACCATGTGGAAATTTTTACACTTTATCCCATAAAAAATAAAATAATGCCGCGCCACAGTGGCGCGTCAGTATTGATTTTTTTAAGAAAAACTCCTGGAGCTTATGTCGCACCAGCTTGTGCGACTTAAGCTGAGAGAATTATTTTTGACAAATTATTATTTTTCGAGACATAAATATTACTCCCACCGGTCCTAAATATAAGATCTAGTTGACTTTTTTGGAAAATCCTGAAAAAACAAAATAAGTTAATTTTAAATTGATTTACCTAATTTTTTCCTTTAGACTAGTTTATTTTACCTATAAACTAATGGATAATCTAAAAATATACTCCCTCCGGTCCTAAATATAAGACCTAGTTGACTTTTTTGGAAAATCCTAAAAAAGCAAAAAATAAGTTAATTATAAATTGATTTGCCTACCTTACAAAAAAAAAATTGATTTGCCTATTTTTTTCCTTAGACTAGTTTATTTTACCTATCAACTAATGGATGATCTAAGAATATATCAAATATGTCATAATTTAATAACCTATTTCGCAACTTTAATCTCTCCAAAAAAAGTCAACTAAGTCTAATATTTAGGACCTAAGGTAGTATCAAATATGTCATAATTTAATAACCTATGTCGCAGCCTTAATCTCTCCAAAAAAAAAGTCAAATAAGTCTTATATTTAGAACCGGAGGTAGTATTAGTTATAATGGAGAAAGAATAGAAGATCTTTGAATGAGAAAGAATAGAGAGACTGAATAATGAAGAACAAAATATTAGATGATGGAATGATATAATATATAGATGATGAAATTATATAATTGGTAGAAAATATAAATAGTAAAGGATATAAATTGTAGTGTTTTAGCAAATAACGTGCAAAAATATAAAAAACAATTAGTTAATGAAGAAACAATTTTGTGTTGGGGAATATGATAAGATTTATGGGTTAATATAGATGCTTTTTGAACAATACGATGTCGCGCCATGTTTAATATAAAAAAGGGCATGTCACACCCTTAAGGCGAGAGATGGTTAATAAAACATTTAAAGGGCCATATCATGCCCATGGGGTGCGGCATAGCCTTCGGATCAGTTTATTAAACAGCAAATGTCATCGCGCCCATGTTTTTATTAACCATGCCGCACCCGCGAGAAGCGACAAGGTTAATTAATTTAAGAAAAATAATAAATGTCATTTCGCGTCCTATGAGTTCTGTAACATCCCAAATTTTGATTAAAGATAATAAGAAATAGTTGAGGTGTTATTTAGAAAGTTTCAAGGCTTAGGGAGGAATTTTAGGATATTTTGGACAATTTAGGAATATTATATCTTAGTTAGTTTGGAAATTAAATAAATATAGTTAAAAGAGTTAGTTGGTAATAGAAACTTTCATGAAAAGTAAAATTTGAATTTTGATCATGCTATGATGAAAAGAAGGAGAAATAGTAATATATACAACTTCTGGGCTAGAAATATAATTAAGAATAAACAATAGGGTAGTTAATTGTAATTTTCCCTGAAGTATATATATATATTCACCTCTTCCTTTCATTTTTCTCTCTCTCTCTCTCGCCTCCGCCCTCCAACCCTCTCACCCGACTCCTTCCCCCTCCCCTGTGCGCCCGCTGTCCAGGCGAGCTTCCGGCAGCCACGCGGCGGCGCCGACTCCCCCTCACCATTAACATCATCAAACCTTTCTTCCTTCCTCATTCTCTCTTCCTCGCGTTCTTCACTCCTCCCCTTCTTCATTGACTCTGTCTTCCTCCCTCCTCTTTTGCTCGATCGGCGCGGCGGCGGCCAAGGCTGGCCGGACCACCGTGGCCAATCCTCCCACCCTTTTCATTCACACCCTTCTTCCCCAACCGAGCCCATCTCTCTCTCATTCTCTCTTTTCCGTCGTGTTCTTCGTTTTTCCGGCGAGAATAGGTAAAGGTTCAATCTTTCTAGCATATCTCAGGTCATATTGTTATTTCGATGTTCATTTCCTCATAGTTTCCTTTTCTTTTGGTTTCTTTTCGACCTATACAATGGAGGACGATTTCCGGCGAGAAGAAGGCTGATTCCGGCGACGGTGAGCTCAGGTGAAACACGCAGATTTGTGGTTGAACTTAGGTGGGTTTCTTTGTCCTATTTTTCTTCTCATTTTGGCCGATTAAAGAGATTTTGAGTTAGGGTTTGAGCTGAAGATTTGTAAATAGTTGGGTTAGTTGGAGTTTGGGGTTTTCTCTTGTCTTGGCTGAAGGATTCAATAAGAAAAATAATGGTTCTTTTTGAAATTTACCTTTGTATGTGTGATTGATAGACAGATATAGTTAAAATAGTATTAGTACATGTATGTTTAGGTCTTGGGTATGCTCTGCATTTTGGGTTTCTCCATGTGATTCATGTTTCATTATACTTGACAATGATTATTTTAGTTTGATTAAGATATGAAGTGGTACATTGTGTCAATTCTTGTAGTTTTTGTTCTTGACTTTATAGAATGGTTGATGAAACTAAGTTTGAAACTTGTTGAGTTTGGGTGGTCATCTTGTTCTTTGCTTTACCTTGAAATGTCATATGGCTGAATAAAAAAAAAATGCCTGGCCTTGTTGGTGTGATTTTTGTGTGTTTTAGGCTATGTGAATATTCTGCGTAAAGTAAGGAATTGGTAAATGCTCTGCATTAGGAAAGAGGTGTACTGAAAGTTTGGCTGAATAGTTACTAAATTGTGGTGTTGTTGGATTGTTCTTCATTTAAGTTGGTTTGGGAATGTTTGTTTGTTTATGTACCTAGTGAATTGATGTCAAGATCTTTCTGTTTCTTTGGCAGGGAATGTTAATGTTTTGAAATATTAAATTGAATTTCATGATGTAATGTATGTGGCTATAATGTCTACTAAGAAGTGAGGGATTGATGTGTATGCCTTGATTTGGGTTGTTAGAAGTTATTGTTTAAACTGAATGTTATAAATTCCTGTTTGAGAGAGGAGTTCGAAAATTTGAAATGAATTAGGAATTTTATGGTTTCATGGAACTTATTTATACTTGACTATAGTTCTAATACTATGAGTCCTTAAATTGTCTTGGAACAAATATTTCACAATTCAAGTTTGGAAAATTTTAGAGTTGGTCTTTATTTTGAGATGTATGTTTGTAATGATGGTGTCATACTTTCAAGGAGCTTAAGAATGATGATTTATGATTTCTAAAATTTGAGTTCCTTAAATATTGGCCTAATTAAATTTTTGGGACAACAAAGTTTAAGAAATTTAAGGATTTTCTCTCGATATTCGGAATCTACTTGGCAAGAATAAGTTAATGCTTCCGAAAAAGTTTCAATGATGGATGTTTTTGTGTATATGAGTTCTATATCTTGCTCTTTCTTGCTAGTATGGACTGAAATGGATTGTGGCTGCTATATGTTTGCATGTATGTTCTTTGTTTCTCAAATAATCAAATGGCAAAAAGAGTTAAATGATTGGAATTGATGTTCAGGATTTGGAATGAGGGTGCTTCCTTTATTTGAGCATTTTTCTGCTTGGTTTATGTTGGATTGGTGTGCATGATTGTAGTAATGTTAAGTATTCATATTCTTGGTCTGTTATTCATGTGTTTGGTTAATGTGTATGTGGCTGATTGTAATTGGAGTATTTAATTGCTTGACTTGGTTTCTTTTGAGTAAATAGGATGAAGGATATTGATAAAGAGGAAGTGATTGAAATAGTCTTACTTACTTTTGAGATCATATACAAATGTTTAATTGTAATGGTTTGTTTATGTGTTTGATGTGGTTCATTAAGATAAAATAAATAAATGGGGAAGATTGGGTAGTAATACGAATGAGAGAGAGAGATGTTAGTTAATCTATAACTTAGAATGATTCTCAACTCCCTATTATTGCATGGTGTAATAATAGGAAAGGATGCGATATACATAGAGTTCTCAAGGCATGGTAAAGAAAAGGAAGAGCAATAGCGAGCTAAGGGCGACAGGTAATCACTCTTACCTTACTATAACATTGAGGGTTACGTTAGTTGGGATTTTCAATCCTTTCTAACCCTCAAATCTTTAAAAGTTATTTTTATACAAAACAGGCTATCGGGTGCCTTTTAAACACGATTATTTTGTATAAAGAAAACTTCATACATTATATATATAGTATCCTGTCTGGTGGTTGTGATTTTCCTGGAATAGTGGGATACATTTAGGTGTGGTGCTCTGACAGCAGTGTGAATAGGTTATTCGATGGAAAGTGTTGGAGTTTAGGGTGAAGTTATATATATTTGGTACTTGGACAGGGGAATTGAAAAGTGAATTGTATTGGAAGTATCATACAGTGGGGTTGAGAAATTGAACTGTGTGGATGGAAAGTATCAAAGTTTGTGATGGAGGTATTGAATGAGTTTGAGATGTGAAAAGAGTTGTGATCATTGCATGACACTGAGATATGTACCATCGCGCGATGATAACCGTTCGATAGGCCAATCAACGGTTATTTGTACTGGTTGACAGATTGGAGACTGTGGCCATTGGTCAACAGATTGGAGACTGTGACCAGCAGTCTTCTGATTGGAGACAGGGACTGCTCCCTTTCTGATTGAAGACAGATTGGGGTTTCCCTCTCATGGGGTTACCAGAGAGGGAAATTGCCCCCTCACATTTGAGAGGGGCACAGTGTCAACTCATTTGGAATACATATAGGGCTCGAGCGTAGTGCCTCCAGGATGGCACGAGTAGAGCATCAGGTTGTACAAAGATGAGAGTGGAGAAGTGGGATTTTGAGAAATATGTATATGAGATTTACAGTAATGACTATGTGGATTTGGAGATTTGATGATATAGTTTATTGATTGGGAATTGATTGAGGGGTTTTAGTGAATCTTTGGCAAAGTAGAAATGATGGATTTGATTTGTTTTGGACGTGACAGAGGTTATAGAATGGTAAATGAAAGAAGACTTGGTTCTTGTATATATATATTCATTTTAAAACTGTGGTACCCTTTAGACGCCCTCACTACCGCACATCTCGCTGTTATAGTGAGTTATGTAGTAGATTACTGAGACAAGTTGTCTCACCCCACGATTACTTACATTTTTGCAGGTGATCATGCACAGATGCAAGTAGCAGGAAAGGGAATTAGGCTTTAGTGGTTTCTCACATTATTCAGAATTGTATATTGCCAATTGGTATAGGCCTGCATTCGTTTCCGCATGTATATATCTATTTATTATTTAATATCAATTAGTTCTGTTTAATACCCATGTTAGGCAAATCCTTTCTAACATGGTTAGCAATAAATTATCCATGATAGCAGCTGTGCTGTATTAGTTTATTCTTTTCTATCATGGATAATATTTCAATCATTAGGAGATTCTTTTTCTAACTATGATAGAGATATTGATATTATTGCAATTCCTCTTCCTATCATAGTTAGTAAAGATACTATTGAACTAAAAGAGATGTCACAGGTTAATTAGGGAATTAGTAACACTATGTTACAACTTGGTTATCAGTATTTGGTATACGATAACCTAGGACTGTGCTGCATTGCATGTAGATTGGCAATATACATTCTTAGTATTCCCTTCCTTTCGTGCATGAATAACTGCCATTTTGAGGGAATATCACTCATCCCGTGGTGGGGAGAGAGTGATAAGTGCAATTGAATAGGTAATGTGGAGAGATTGAAAAGAATATAGAAAGAATAATGAAATAAACAAAGAAACTAGTAAGAATTTAGGAAAAAGAACGAAATAAGGATGAATCTCTGGGGTTTCGATAATGGTTATGTGCTAGCCATAATCATGGTCGAGGCATCATGAGATACCTTATTGGGTTAAGGGATTAAAATAATTCAAAAATAACAATATATAGTGACATTTAGGTGGTGGAATAAGAAAGTATTGACCTGGTTTCTTGTTTTGTTCAGTAAATTGTTTGATTTATTGATGATTTGACTTGTGCTTTTATATTGTTTGGACTAAAATTCTCTCAAAATTGTTGTTTTATAAGCTTTAACATTAGATATGCTATTGTTTTTGAATATATTTTGATTATTTATCACCAAGTAATGGTTAGAGAGTACATTGTTATGAATAGTAAGAGGTTGTTGCCCATTTATATTAAGCGGCTGGAGGCTTTCTCATTATATTTAGTGATTGGAAGCAGCCCCCTTAATAATAGATAGATGTTGGTAGCCCTCTTACTTCATGAGTCGATGTCTCTTCACCATTACTACACGAAATTATAAGGTAAGTTTTTGTTCAAAAGTGATTGTTAACTGAATTTTTATGTAGTTAATTGTAGAAAATTGAAAAGTTTTGCAAGTTAATTATATGTAATTGGAAGAATTTGGTTATTGATACTATGTGAATGAGGAATTTGTAGTGGATCATGGTTGGTAAAATTTCGAAATGTAGTTACAAATGTGAATTGATTTTAGTTTGAGTGAATTTTCATTAGTTGATTTCAAAGATATTGATGCATGTTAAAGTAATTAATGTTGTTTAAAAGCTGATTTTTGCTCATGTCTTTGTCTTAATAAGCAACTGAATTGGATTTTTGCGAATATATTATCAGAACTTGTTATCATCATATTGTTTTATTTGACTTTAAAACAAAGTTGATTTGGGTTTAATACAAAGTTGGTTGAAAATTGGAAAGTAGTTATGGAATGATGGACATGATTTCTAATATGCATTGCAGATTCGATTTGACGTCGATTATGATTGTAAATATGAAGATATATATATGAATTATGATTGAGTTTTGGTTGTGAATGTTGATTTTGGTTGGTTTGAGACCTAAATTGATTTGTGAGTTTGAAGGGTTTGGATTTGTATGTGTAATGATGGTTGAGAAACATGTTTGTGATCAATATGTTTATATGATTGACATTAAGTTGATTAACGGAGAAGAATTAAGAATTATTGGAATGATTTTGTCTGACATAGTTGATAAGGGCGCTAAATAGAGGATGTAATTATATGGAATTTAGTAGGAGTTGGGTTCAAAACTTATGGTTTGTTATAAAGAAGGAATTGGAGACTGTATCAGTTAGGATGTAGAATAGTTGGTAATCAAATGGAAGGAATTCATGAATTGAAGATTTGAGAAATTTAGAGCATTATGGGAAATCGCGATTGTCGAACTGTATGGATTGAAATAAAGTTAATTTAGAGAAGTTTTGTCTTAAAGGATTAGAATATTATATATTGGCTATAAATCAATGAGTAACCGAAAATTTGGCTTAAGAATGAAATTTTAGAAACTTATGCTTTAATTTGAGGTTAGGGTGATTACTTAGTAGTACACTTTAGGATCATGACTTAGAGTAGCGTATTGATATTGAAAGATATTATGACTTGGTGATATGTTAACATTAGGATTTATGGACGAGAATGGAATGATATGAATTAGTGATGAAATTTAAATTGTGCTTATAGTTTAGCAAAACAAATAAAGAAAGTAGTAGAGTGAAATATGTCAGATTGGAAGTTTAGCGAATGTCTCTCACTGATTTATTGGACTTGAAGGTGATCAACCACGAATCTAACGATGAAGTTGTTGGGGGATAAGTGTATATTAAGTTAGAATCATAAGTTAAAGTTAGAGATGGAATTTTAGGGAATTGTTATCTAACAATTCGAAGCAAGATCTTGGATTATGATTGAGGAAACCACTAGATTTTGAAGAAGATGTTGTTGTCATGTATGATATTGGACTTTAATACAAATGATTTGAGGTTAGGGTGGTTAGTAAGTGAGGGTGAGCTAGGAGAAGTGGAATGAGTATTGATGATTACTATATAGATTGAATGAGGATAAATGATGAAGGATGGTGATTAGTGTATTAAGTTGTAGTAAAATTTTTAGAGTTAACATGAGGAATGGAAGGGGGACTTATGTATTTTCTTTGTTTAAGGTGTATGTGTAGCGAATTTTGGGGACAAAATTTCTAAAAGGTGGGGTAAATTGTAACATCCCAAATTTTGATTAAAGATAATAAGAAATAGTTGAGGTGTTATTTAGAAAGTTTCAAGGCTTAGGGAGGAATTTTAGGATATTTTGGACAATTTAGGAATATTAAATCTTAGTTAGTTTGGAAATTAAATAAATATAGTTAAAAGAGTTAGTTGGTAATAGAAACTTTCATGAAAAGTAAAATTTGAATTTTGATCATGCTATGATGAAAAGAAGGAGAAATAGTAATATATACAACTTCTGGGCTAGAAATATAATTAAGAATAAACAATAGGGTAGTTAATTGTAATTTTCCCTGAAGTATATATATATATTCACCTCTTCCTTTCATTTCTCTCTCTCTCTCTCTCGCCTCCGCCCTCCAACCTTCTCACCCGACTCCTTCCCCCTCCCCTGTGCGCCCGCTGTCCAGGCGAGCTTCCGGCAGCCACGCGGCGGCGCCGACTCCCCCTCACCATTAACATCATCAAACCTTTCTTCCTTCCTCATTCTCTCTTCCTCGCGTTCTTCACTCCTCCCCTTCTTCATTGACTCTGTCTTCCTCCCTCCTCTTTTGCTCGATCGGCGCGGCGGCGGCCAAGGCTGGCCGGACCACCGTGGCCAATCCTCCCACCCTTTTCATTCACACCCTTCTTCCCCAACCAAGCCCATCTCTCTCTCATTCTCTCTTTTCCGTCGTGTTCTTCGTTTTTCCGGCGAGAATAGGTAAAGGTTCAATCTTTCTAGCATATCTCAGGTCATATTGTTATTTCGATGTTCATTTCCTCATAGTTTCCTTTTCTTTTGGTTTCTTTTCGACCTATACAATGGAGGACGATTTCCGGCGAGAAGAAGGCTGATTCCGGCGACGGTGAGCTCAGGTGAAACACGCAGATTTGTGGTTGAACTTAGGTGGGTTTCTTTGTCATATTTTTCTTCTCATTTTGGCCGATTAAAGAGATTTTGAGTTAGGGTTTGAGCTGAAGATTTGTAAATAGTTGGGTTAGTTGGAGTTTGGGGTTTTCTCTTGTCTTGGCTGAAGGATTCAATAAGAAAAATAATGGTTCTTTTTGAAATTTACCTTTGTATGTGTGATTGATAGACAGATATAGTTAAAATAGTATTAGTACATGTATGTTCAGATCTTGGGTATGCTCTGCATTTTGGGTTTCTCCATGTGATTCATGTTTCATTATACTTGACAATGATTATTTTAGTTTGATTAAGATATGAAGTGGTACATTGTGTCAATTCTTGTAGTTTTTGTTCTTGACTTTATAGAATGGTTGATGAAACTAAGTTTGAAACTTGTTGAGTTTGGGTGGTCATCTTGTTCTTTGCTTTACCTTGAAATGTCATATGGCTGAATAAAAAAAAATGCCTGGCCTTGTTGGTGTGATTTTTTTGTGTGTTTTAGGCTATGTGAATATTCTGCGTAAAGTAAGGAATTGGTAAATGCTCTGCATTAGGAAAGAGGTGTACTGAAAGTTTGGCTGAATAGTTACTAAATTGTGGTGTTGTTGGATTGTTCTTCATTTAAGTTGGTTTGGGAATGTTTGTTTGTTTATGTACCTAGTGAATTGATGTCAAGATCTTTCTGTTTCTTTGGCAGGGAATGTTAATGTTTTGAAATATTAAATTGAATTTCATGATGTAATGTATGTGGCTATAATGTCTACTAAGAAGTGAGGGATTGATGTGTATGCCTTGATTTGGGTTGTTAGAAGTTATTGTTTAAACTGAATGTTATAAATTCCTGTTTGAGAGAGGAGTTCGAAAATTTGAAATGAATTACGAATTTTATGGTTTCATGGAACTTATTTATACTTGACTATAGTTCTAATACTATGAGTCCTTAAATTGTCTTGGAACAAATATTTCACAATTCAAGTTTGGAAAATTTTAGAGTTGGTCTTTATTTTGAGATGTATGTTTGTAATGGTGGTGTCATACTTTCAAGGAGCTTAAGAATGATGATTTATGATTTCTAAAATTTGAGTTCCTTAAATATTGGCCTAATTAAATTTTTGGGACAACAAAGTTTAAGAAATTTAAGGATTTTCTCTCGATATTCGGAATCTACTTGGCAAGAATAAGTTAATGCTTCCGAAAAAGTTTCAATGATGGATGTTTTTGTGTATATGAGTTCTATATCTTGCTCTTTCTTGCTAGTATGGACTGAAATGGATTGTGGCTGCTATATGTTTGCATGTATGTTCTTTGTTTCTCAAATAATCAAATGGCAAAAAGAGTTAAATGATTGGAATTGATGTTCAGGATTTGGAATGAGGGTGCTTCCTTTATTTGAGCATTTTTCTGCTTGGTTTATGTTGGATTGGTGTGCATGATTGTAGTAATGTTAAGTATTCATATTCTTGGTCTGTTATTCATGTGTTTGGTTAATGTGTATGTGGCTGATTGTAATTGGAGTATTTAATTGCTTGACTTGGTTTCTTTTGAGTAAATAGGATGAAGGATATTGATAAAGAGGAAGTGATTGAAATAGTCTTACTTACTTTTGAGATCATATACAAATGTTTAATTGTAATGGTTTGTTTATGTGTTTGATGTGGTTCATTAAGATAAAATACATAAATGGGGAAGATTGGGTAGTAATACGAATGAGAGAGAGAGACGTTAGTTAATCTATAACTTAGAATGATTCTCAACTCCCTATTATTGCATGGTGTAATAATAGGAAAGGATGCGATATACATAGAGTTCTCAAGGCATGGTAAAGAAAAGGAAGAGCAATAGCGAGCTAAGGGCGACAGGTAATCACTCTTACCTTACTATAACATTGAGGGTGACGTTAGTTGGGATTTTCAATCCTTTCTAACCCTCAAATCTTTAAAAGTTATTTTTATACAAAACAGGCTATCGGGTGCCTTTTAAACACGATTATTTTGTATAAAGAAAACTTCATACATTATATATATAGTATCCTGTCTGGTGGTTATGATTTTCCTGAAATAGTGGGATACATTTAGGTGTGGTGCTCTGACAGCAGTGTGAATAGGTTATTCGATGGAAAGTGTTGGAGTTTAGGGTGAAGTTATATATATTTGGTACTTGGACAGGGGAATTGAAAAGTGAATTGTATTGGAAGTATCATACAGTGGGGTTGAGAAATTGAACTGTGTGGATGGAAAGTATCAAAGTTTGTGATGGAGGTATTGAATGAGTTTGAGATGTGAAAAGAGTTGTGATCATTGCATGACACTGAGATATGTACCATCGCGCGATGATAACCGTTCGATAGGCCAATCAACGGTTATTTGTACTGGTTGACAGATTGGAGACTGTGGCCATTGGTCAACAGATTGGAGACTGTGACCAGCAGTCTTCTGATTGGAGACAGGGACTGCTCCCTTTCTGATTGAAGACAGATTGGGGTTTCCCTCTCATGGGGTTACCAGAGAGGGAAATTGCCCCCTCACATTTGAGAGGGGCACAGTGTCAACTCATTTGGAATACATATAGGGCTCGAGCGTAGTGCCTCCAGGATGGCACGAGTAGAGCATCAGGTTGTACAAAGATGAGAGTGGAGAAGTGGGATTTTGAGAAATATGTATATGAGATTTACAGTAATGACTATGTGGATTTGGAGATTTGATGATATAGTTTATTGATTGGGAATTGATTGAGGGGTTTTAGTGAATCTTTGGCAAAGTAGAAATGATGGATTTGATTTGTTTTGGACGTGACAGAGGTTATAGAATGGTAAATGAAAGAAGACTTGGTTCTTGTATATATATATTCATTTTAAAACTGTGGTACCCTTTAGACGCCCTCACTACCGCACATCTCGCTGTTATAGTGAGTTATGTAGTAGATTACTGAGACAAGTTGTCTCACCCCACGATTACTTACATTTTTGCAGGTGATCATGCACAGGTGCAAGTAGCAGGAAAGGGAATTAGGCTTTAGTGGTTTCTCACATTATTCAGAATTGTATATTGCCAATTGGTATAGGCCTGCATTCGTTTCCGCATGTATATATCTATTTATTATTTAATATCAATTAGTTCTGTTTAATACCCATGTTAGGCAAATCCTTTCTAACATGGTTAGCAATAAATTATCCATGATAGCAGCTGTGCTGTATTAGTTTATTCTTTTCTATCATGGATAATATTTCAATCATTAGGAGATTCTTTTTCTAACTATGATAGAGATATTGATATTATTGCAATTCCTCTTCCTATCATAGTTAGTAAAGATACTATTGAACTAAAAGAGATGTCACAGGTTAATTAGGGAATTAGTAACACTATGTTACAAGTTCTGTTAGAATCTTAAGTTTTGATGAAGACTAAAATATGAAAGATCATAATGAACACTTAGGAAGAATTAGGAAGAATTGAATGAAGTTAGAAATCCTAAGTTAGAACACAATCGGATGTAAAATCACAACCGGGTGACTTAGAGCAATAACAACGTAGCTAGCGCTTGCGGATGTAGTACACATCCGATAGCGGAAGTCATTTGAACGCTAAGTCTGAACCTAGTTAACAAAGTCTAAGTAGAGAGCTTCCCATAGCAAAAACGCTTGCGAAAGCAAGATCCACTATTTCCACATAGTTAGACTTCCGGAAGCAAGTAGGCATCACCAAGCGCAAGTGAATCTAATACTAAGCCTAATCCTAGACTAAGTAGGATAGCTTCCCATAGCGAAAATGCTTCCCATTGCACTTGATTATATTACTCTGTGGGACTAACATTTGTGTGCAGAACTTAGCTCTCACTTCTGATAGCAAAAGTGCATTCGATAGTGGACACTCTTTGCATTGCACAAACTTGGACTAACACTTGCAGATCAAAGCACTTACTTCCGATAGCCGAAATCCATCCGATAGCAAGTATAAAAGTCAGAGTCCGTACAAGTGCTCAGATGTCAGAGTTGCTTTTGTCAGAGCAGAATTGTCAGGGCTCTTTTCAGAGCTAAAGCAAGTCAACTCTGCTAAACGTTAATGAGCATTAATGAGGACAACGGTAACATGAGATTAACGGACATATTCAAACGGACGAATTGCCCTCAAACAACTGGAGTATTAGAGGCTGCTATAAAAGGAACAACTTCATCATCTATGAAGCAACTGAACTACAATTGAGTATTCAAAGCATAATACTCAGAGAATATCCAGAAAGCTAAAAAGTTCAAGAGAGCACTTAATACCTCAAGAGTTATTCTGATTGTTATCATCTTGTACTCTTTGTATTTAAGTCTCTACATTTATTAAGAGCATTCATTGTACTTAAGTGAGTATCACAATCTGTTCATTAAGTGAACTTAGTTGTAAATCCTTTGTTTAAAGGTTGAACCCTTGCAAGTTGTAAGGGGGAGCTAGTTAGGTTGTAAAGGTTGCAAGTGAGCCCAGAAAACTTGTGGTTGTAAAGGTTGCAGGTGAACCCGTTTGTAAAACCTGTCGATTAGTGGAACTCAATCAAGGGATTGAGAACTGGACGTAGGTCAAGAGTTAGACCGAACCAGTATAAAAGAATTTGTGTTAAAGTTTTAGTTTATAAGCTTTTATTTTGTAGCATAATTCACCCCCCTTCTTGTGCATCCTCATTTTCATTTGGTATCAGTGCGGGTCTTCCTTACTTGATTCCAACGAATCTGGAAAGAAAAGATCCAGCGATGGATGCTATAGAGAATGTACTTCCTGACGTGTCTACTCCTCCCAATAAGCCTCCTGGTTTTGATGACCACAACTATACTTTCTGGAGATTCAAAATGGAAATCTACATCAAGGCTCATGGACTCAGAATTTGGGATGTTATAGAAAGTGGGAATTTTGTTCCTAAAGATGCTGAAGGCAACCCAAAGGCTAAGGACAAATTCACTAAAGAAGACTACACCAAAGTAGAGCTGAATTATAGGGTTATCCTAATGATTCAATGTGCCTTGGTTCCGAAAGAATTCTTCAGGATAAGTCATCTTAAATCTGCAAAAAAATGTGGGAGACTCTTCAGACTGCTCATGAAGGGACCACTGGGGTCAAGGATAGAAGAGTAGAAATGCTTGTTGAGGAATTTCACAAGTTCACTATGCTTCCGGATGAGCCTATTAGAGATATTGAGATCAGATTCACTCATCTCATAAACAACCTCACAGCATTAGGAAGAACCTTCACTGAGAAGGAACAAGTAAATAAAATCTTAAAAGTATTAAAAGGTGATTGACTTACTAAAGTTACTATTTTGCAGGAAGTCCAAGGAGAATCAACTAGGTATGTCACTGCACTATTTGGTTCCTTGGCAGAGTATGAGCCTACTCTGTTGGCCCAAAGAACTCCTCAAGCAACCGCAAAAGCAAAGGATCTCACCTTAGTTGCTCCCAACAGAGAAAGAGATGATGATGAGGAAGATATTGATGATGAGGAAATGGCCATGATGGTGAGAAGGTTCAAGAAGTTCTTCAAGAAGAAAGGCAGATTCTAGAAAGGAGAATCGAGCTACAGGAAAGAAAAAGCTCCTGTCTGTTTTGAGTGTAAGAAGCCGGGTCACTTCAAAGCTGAATGCCCAAGTCTCCAAAGGTCTAAAGAAAAGGACAAAAGGAAAGTCTTTATGTCCTCTATCTGGGTCAACAGCTCCGATGAAGAAGCTAGCGATGAGGAAGAGGTTGCTAACCTCTGTCTTGTTGCTAAGGAGGATGGTGAAGAAGAAACTCTCTCAGACTTCGAATCCGTCCATGGTGATGAGGTAAGCATGACTGACCTTCAAGAAGCTTACAATGATATTCATAGAGAGTTTCACCGAATGACCAAAGCAGTTCTAGTCTTAAAAAGAAAAAACAAATCACTTGAGACTACTGTGAACTCACTGAGTGATGAGCTTGCGGATAAATTTTAAATATAGTTTGCCACTAGATGCGACATGATGTATTTTCTTTAAAAAAATTGTAGTGGTCACGCTGTATATCGCGGTTAGGCCAATAACTATGGCATTATTCTTGTTTATGTCCAGTATTATAATGACGTGACATCTGAGGTGTGACTACAGACATATTTTCTTGTAGTGTTTCGAGATTAGTTTTCTCTTCTCTTTCATTCTTTTGTTTTGTTTTTTTTTAATTTCAACATTTTATGTCATAATGAAGGAGTTCTTATAGGCCAAAAATTACTTAAATTTCAATATTGTTTCTTAAAATTATTCTTTTAAAGTGTTTAGAAACTAGTCTAAATAAGTAATTATTTTAAGATATCCTACTTACCACTGCGTTACTAATTAGCTAGATTAATTGTATCATGATAAGTACTTGTTAGACTATTGTAAAATGAAGATAGAAATATTATATGCGCATGAACATGCTTGTTAGACTATTGTTATCAACTTAATTAACATTGATATTCAACATTATCTTTCCTTTTGAATTAATTGTTATTATATTAATTGAAATTTTATTAACACTGCTTATTCAACATTGCTTATTAACACTTCTGTCACTACAAATAGAGATGTCCTGTTTAATTTTGAACTCACCCTAGCCATTCACATTCTCTACCTATTTCCTCTCATGATTATTACTGAGATTCACTATGCTTATCGAATTCGGCTTCTAGATTTCTAGTAACCCAATTCTGCGTGAGCTAAATCCTCCAGGATTCTTGGTTTCAATAAAAGTTGTTGTTCGGGTTCGGGTTTAGAGTTTGTGAGTCAAAAAAGCTCGTGGACTGGGTAACATCCTTCATTGCCATCAGAGCAGAGAAGATTATGAGGCTGGAATTGAGGTAGGGCTACAAAATTTATGTATTTTCCCGCTACCTAAGAAAAGCATGTTTCTTTTAATAATGTGTTATTGTTATAAAAAAATTTCTGGAATTTTTTTTGCTACGCATATTCAGTAGTTTAATAATGTTTCTGTTTCTAGCTTTATTGTTCTATTTTTTTATCAAATAATTTTAGCTCATTTTTTGCTTTTAAAACCGCCTATCTTATTCTACATTGTGAATTTATTATAGTGTGAAATGCTTATAATTAAAAAAATGATAAAGATACAATAATAAAAAAAGTATTCCCCTCATTCACAAATAGAAGACCTATTTAGAGAGATGTGTTTTAACCTAAATATAAGAACTACTACTTCTTATTTTTACCAACATTTCCCTAAATTATCCTTATTAATGCTCCATAATAATAGACAAGAAGAGAGGAAGGCCAACAAAGGTTTGTCCAATTAGCAAAGAGGTTTTTTTCATAACTATGTGGTTGTAGGATCAAATATTGCCGATGTAAGGACCTTATTGGTGGACAATCTGTAAGTACATATGTATGCGCTCTATGAGCCTCCAAGCCTGCCTTGTCCCTGGTGAGCCCAGACCCAACTCACCTAAACTTTTAAACATAAAAAAGAGAGGAATGGTAAGGCTGAAGGTAGATGGTTAGGGTATATTGGTAATATCACGTTATTATAACATAATTAACTAACATCAATAATCTAATCAAATTACGTAAATATGTCTTATATTAACGACAAGAGGGAGTAGAATGTTTGAAAATTGGTTATCTTATAATAATATAACTTTACATCTAAGAGTTAATGTAGGGGTGTGCAAATTTTTCATGTCCCGATCATCTTGTCTCAATCAGTACCACGACTTTTCTGAAATTTTCCGGTACGGGATAAAATTCATCTTCTGGACGGGACGGGACACAGGACAAGGTCACTAATCCCATCTTTTTTTATCAGAAAGTCACTAATCCCATCTAGTCCTTAATAAATATGTATGTTTTTATATTTTTTTCAAAAAATGCACGTGCCATTTGTATCATGTATGAGTATACATGACATTTTTTATGAAAAATATGATCCTAGTAAAATTTTACCTTATTATGTGTTATAAGATGTACTGTAGAAGCAATATTGAATCAATTTATTTGCTTGCTACAAATATAAAATGCTATGTTTTGTTTAAAATAGATACTTTATTTTAATATAAAAAACTCAAAAAAAAATTGGGATTTTCTCGTCTCATCCGATCTTGATCGGGAAAGAACAGAACACTGCACCAGACTGAGTATCCTGATCTTGTCCCCTGAATACCCCTATGTTAATGTCCATTTTACATAGGAAATAATTACAAAAGCGTACTAGTTAACCGACTTCTTTAAGCAACATTTTTACCTCAAAACTATTATAAGAAGAGCATGTTTGAACGAGCACGAACCATTGGGGCAAAAATTAAGATTATTATTTGAGGTTGATTAAAATTTGAAGTTGATGTTAACCGCGTTATATGGGTTAAACCACTATATTTTGAATGAAATTATGGAGTAAAAATGCTAATTACAAAACTTCAAGATTATTTATCCACCTTCATTGTCCAAATAACTCATTTTAATTTTTTTCTCTAAAAAGAATGCTTGCATTTTATTGTTAATTTGTTACATCATTTTTACCCAGCTGGTAAGCATGAATGAATTCAAAAACAATCATCCACCTCTCTCTCTCTCTCTCTCTCTCACTTCCTCCCACCTCTCATACTCACAGACCATAACAAACTTTTCCCTCTCAATCACATAAAGAAACCCATCAACTCATCACCTTTTCTCCCTCCTTCAAAACTCTCTCCAACAATCAAACTTCAATCTCTCATCCATCCCTTCCCCCAAAATGCTAGATCCAGCCTCCGAATTGATGCCCACACCTTCCTCACCCACAATTTCCTCCGTCTCCTCCTCCGATCTCGACACTGAGGTATGTATGTGTGTCTATATATATATATATATATATATAGACCTCATGTTCCTTATTTTTTCTTTATTTTTTGTCTCTTGATTTTGCGATTCAACTTCTTTTACAGTCAACGGGATCGTTTTTCCACGATAGAAGCACTACGTTAGGGACTTTGATGGGAGTGAGCTTCCCGGCGATCACATTCAGAGCGCCGTCACAGCACCGGGATCCTACCTCCGCCGCCGCGCCGTACGGCGGATCGAGGAGAGGAATCAAGCCTAGCGGAAAGAAAAGCCGGCGGCCGAAGGCGGTCGACGCGGCGGCGGCGGTGGCGGAGAGGAGGAGGAGATGGTGGAGCCTGTGCAGAGACGGCGACGCCAGGCCGACGGCGGCGGCGAGTCTCGGCGATTTTCTCGAGGTTGAACGGAGGTTCGGCGACGGCGCGTTTTACGGCACGGCGGCGGAGCTGGAGGGTATGGTGGTGGATGAGCAGAGGAATAGCGGAAGAGTGTTGTTTGCGAATGGTAGGGTTTTGCCGCCGGCTGCTGACGTGGACGACGGGGCTTCCACGGCGGGTCTTTGCAATAGGTTCCCGGTTTCTCTCACCGGAATCTGTAGTGGCGGTGCATAGTGGATAGGATAGAATCAAACTCTGGATTTTGAATGAATTTTTCAATCAATAATAAAAAAACAAAAATGAGGAGTTTAACAAGAGGCTGTTTGGCTGATTATTTAATCATGTTATTCTATAGTGTTTATATTTTTTATCCATCCATTTGTATGTGGCACTACTCACAATCAACTAATTCAGGTTTTGGGAATGTATGCCACACTATTATTATTTATTTACCAATACCAATATCTGATGTTACTAATGAAGTTACTTACTAATGAAGGGCAAGTTACTTACTAATGAAGGGCCATTTAGCTCGACGGTAAGCTCGTTTGATGTGTGAGTATGAGGTCGTGGATTCGAATCAGTTACTTTGCAAAAGGTAGTGGGGGTAGTGGGGGTTAGACTTCCCTTCACCAATACCCGTGCTAAGTGAAGATTAAAAATGGGTTGACCTTTTTTATCCGGTGTTACTAATAATAGAATAATTTTCTTGCCAAAAGAAATAAGAAAGAAACAACCAGTAGTTCTGTGTTCGAGGAAAACCCCATGGCCTACTAGTTATTCATGTGGTTGAAGGGTAGGGTATGATGATTTGCTGTGTTGATTTCATCTTGTGGTTTCGGTCACCGGGCAAAAAAGCAAGGGGGATGAAATGAAAGGACACCTTTTGGGCTTTTTTTTTCACTTTTCTTTTACTTTTTGATGTGAAGTGGTCCATAATGTAATCAATCTTACAGATGGGTGATTAATATTATCACATTAATCATGTTTCACTTTTGGCAAAGTTCAGATAAACTAAAAATGGTTTTAGGTAATCGCTTTGATGATTGCTGCACCAATCAATGAAATAGGTATCTAGAGGAAATAAATTTTGTCCTCTATGCTCAAAAGAATGATGAGCCAGGAAAAGGGGAGATAGAAGGATTGGTTGGACAATATATCTTACTCAACAGAACTGTAATTTCATTGTTTCAAAATTAGGAATATACACAACAGTTGGTGTAAAAAGTATGTCATGAAGTTGCTTAATTGCATATCTTGAGTCGATTTCTTTTTATGGTTCTGTAGTTTTCATTGTTTATCTTGAAGTTATTATACATTGTATTTTGGTCGCTTCTTTTATTTGAACATTCAAAAAGAAGGATATGTGGCTTTCGTCATGGGTCCTCATTATCCTCCTTTTTTGTGTTTTGTTTGATTGTGGAGAAACAAACAAACGATGTGGGAGACAACTTCCGACTTCCGAGTGGTGCATTCATAGTTTTTTCTTTTTTATTAATCCATGATTAGAGAATATTGTCAATGGTTAAGTTTCCTATCCCCAGATCCAAACAATACCTTGTAATTCTTTTTCTTCATTAATCCGTATTTCTTCCTTTGCAATGAAGGTATAGATTAGGGAAAATTAATTTGAGGTCCCTCACAAGGGAATTAATACTGGAAAAGTCCCAAAAGTTGAAAATATTAATCTAGGGTCCCTAGGGACCTCACCTTAATATACTTCAAATATTAAAAGACTATTTTGCCCCTAATTTATTTAGAATACATTGTGTGTGAGGAGGGAGTTTTTCTGATCAAAAAAAAAGGAGGGAGTTTGAACCCTAAAACCATCTCCATCTTCCTTAGAACCCTGAGCAACCCCAACCTCTTCTCTGAGCACACCCCTGAGCAACCCCAACCTCTTCTCTGAGCAACTCCGAAGACGTCCGCCGTCACCCCCTACCCCTACCGCGCTTACGCCTCCATGCCCAACTGGTAACTGCGAAGTATTTTTAGGGCTCGAACCAAGGAAACTTCATCCAACAAGGCATCTGCAAACTGGACGCGACCTGGGACCTGGTGCGAGTGTAGAAGAAAAACTCAAAGGTACCATTTTTTTACTTGCATTCCCCTTCTTCGTACAACTTGCTCTGTTAAAACTTATCTCTCTATTAAAACTTGCTCTGCATGGTTGACTCTGTTATTTAAGAGTAACTCAATAACTCAATGCTTGTAACTCACTTAGTTTTGTGTTCATTAAAAATGAATTCAACTATTGAAAATCTTTTGGAGATAATATATGTTTTAGCATTGAAATGGAATTTGAAACTGGAGACAATAGAGCCTAAGAATGTTTGATGAAGCTAAGTATTACACAATTGATCCTCGGCCAAAAAAAATTCTTACACAATTGATTGAGAATTTGTGAATTGATTTTCACAAAGTAGAATATGATAGGTCTAAGGAAGCTTTCTTACATCCGGAAGCAATTCCACATCCGGAAGCACTTCCACTGGATGATGGGTTATGTTCACATTTTACTCACTGACGCTCAGTGTTATCCATTCCAACAGCCAGCGCTAGTCACTAAGCAATCAGAAGCAAGTCTACTGGACGTTGGGTTATGTTCACTGGCGCTCAGTGTTATCTATACCAACACCCAGCGCTAGTCACTAATCAATCGGAAGCAACTCTACATCCGGTTGTATCTTAACTTAGTCTCAAGGAATTTTATACATTTAATGTTGTTAGACTGAGTTATTACTTAGTGATGTACTTGCTGTCGCTGGGGGATGAGACGTTCATCCGAGAGCGCTAGTCCTAGTCTATCCGGAAGTAAATCCACATCCGGTTGTACTCTTACTTGGGGTTCTATATTAACCTAATATTCTCTAAGTGTTTGCCTAGTTCTTTCATATTTTAGTCTTCATCAAAACTTAAGATTCTAACACTATGTTTCTGATGGAATCAGGGGAAATAGTAATGTGTGGTGAGAACTATGTGGGTGAGGGTAATTGTGGTAATTCACATCTTTTTGCCTATATGCACTCTAGGACTAATGATTGATGAGTTGTTAACTAATAGAACCTGTTTTATAGTCAAATTTGCCCTGTTTTGGTCTTTTTTCCTGGTTTATGTTAAGGCAAAATCAAATCTTTGAACTCACTCTTCTATACTCTGTCTCAGTTAATTACTTTTCTATAATGGTATTCATCAAAACTAGACTGATTGCCTCTTGATTTGATTTAGTATTTAATTTCAAAAATTATCTTTCCACCTGCTTTGTGAACTATGAATGAGCCACCTAACCTACTTGTTCTTAATTGCACACCCTTGTTCTTGCAACCAAACTTGTACAATATGTGGACAATATGTGCATAAACATTGGTGTCAAGTTTAAGATTAATATATTATTGCTGGACAATATGAGTCAAACTTCACATGATTCAATTCTGAACTAGTATGTAATGGTGTCAAATTTATGACTTAAATTGTGTTGAATATTTGGTGTTGTGATTATAGACAGTGGCTGCAAGTATTTGTTTAATTTTGGTGGCCTGACAGCCACAATATGCGCAGTTGTAGCCATATTTGGTGTTGTGTTTAATTTTGTTCCAATTTTGGATATTTGGTGTCTTTGTACCATTGTTTGAGATGTTTTACTATTGTGCAAATTGGTTCAAAGATTGTGCATTACTGCTGTATTTAGAACTTGTTTGGAAGGATATTTATTGTTGTATTTAGAACTTTTATTTAGAACTATATACTCCTGTTGTTGATCATATTGGTGCTTTGTTTTGTTAGGTTACTATAATGACGAAACATTCTGGAGTTTCCGTGTTCACCCAAAAGTATTGGAAGAAACATTCTGGAGCTAAAAAATCATTGCCCGAGCGCAAGAAAGAACTCAAAACTACTTGGGATGGCTTATCAATTGAGGAAAAAGAGCCATACAAGGAGGAGGCAAGGAGATTAAATAGTAATGCCATGCCGATACATGACAAGGAGAAAGCTAAAGTGAAATTTCACACAAGGTGTGCTCCTAATCAGCTGATGAATGTATGCGAGCATGTGAAAAAAAAGAAGTTGCTAATGGAGAGGTTGAAGAGAATAGGGTTTGACAAGTTGGTGGAGGTGTCCTGTCCTTCAGTTTGTCGGGATTACTGTGCAAAATTGATGCATCACTTTAATCCATGAACTAAAGTCATGTGCGTAAGAGACACACCTATTAAAATTACACCTGAACGTGTCCATTCCTTGCTGGGGATACCCTGTGGTGGAGAGAAAATTGACGTCCAGAAAATAAATGTGGTAAATCCAATGTTCAAGGATTACAAGGTTGTTTATGGTGATGTGAGCTATAAGAGAATTGGTGAAATGCTGAGTGAGATGAAAGGGAACGAAGAAGACTTTGAATTCTTGTTTGTTTTATATGCATTGGGGGTGTTTCTGTGCCCCGATTCTTATGTGAAGGTGAACAACGGTGTGTTGAAGATAATGACCCTGACAGCAGACTCCCTTGGCGGTTTTGACTGGGCCTCGTTTGTGTTTGGATGTCCTATGCAAGGGTATCGGTAAATACCAGAATGTGCTTAAGACATGAGATGATGAGACGGGCAAACGGAATGCCGATGGATGCACATACATGCTGATGGTGAGTGCTCAACAAATATCTCATACAGATGTTAATGTTAATGTTTTGCGTTTGTGTAATGTTAATCGGCAATGTTGGGCTGCAATCATTGTCATGACATTTTAGTCTAATGTAAAGTGTTTTCATTTTTATTTTACAGGTTCTCGGGCTTCAAAGTTATTGTCTTAGCAATGATCAAGTGCCACCTGACTCGGATGCCCTTTCCTTTTGGACCCAGAGAAGGGTTCTTGATATGGTTGCGCTTGAAAAGCATAATGTGGGTGGCTTATTGTGTGCAAGTGGTGAAATTAATGTACAGTTGTAAAGCTTTAGTTGTCAGTAAGAGGATGTAAAGGCATCTAGTAGGGTTTAACCTTTGTCATTCATTGATTTTTAGGTCTGCAGGGATGCATACCGTGAGATTACAACAATGGTGGGTCAGAAATTGATGGCCTTAGAGAAAAGGGAGTTACAAGGGACCAGGGTGGACATGGATGAGGACGAGAATGAAGGAGAAGATGATGATGTTGAGGAAGAGAAGGAGGAGAAAGACCAGCGGGAAGAGGAGAACAAAAAAGCTGACATTGTTGAGGAAGAATATTTTTCTAGTGAGGAACCCGAGAAGGGGGAGGAAGAAGATGTTTCCAGTGAGGAACATGAGAAGGAAAGATTAAAAGGACCATGTAGGTCCACGCGGGAAAAAAGACCAGCCATAGTAAGTCCGTTTTGGGCCATACCACAACGCAAGGCCGAGAGGAAGAGGAAGACTGATGAGAAGGAGAGACTCTTTGAGTTTTGCACCACAAGAAGCAACAAGGTTGATGGTGATGCGTAAGTAAATGCACGTTATTTTATTTGTTGTCAATTGATTGTGCATTTGCTTTTCAAACGGCGGTATTTTGATATGCCAACTTGGTGGCCGAATTTTAGGGATTTTATTGGAGAAAATCAATTCTGATTTTGGGGTTTTAATGTTCCTAAACCCATATGAAAAAAAGTTTAGCTTTCAATTTTATTATTGTGAGTGAGTATGTGCATATGATTTTACCTCATTCTGATTTGACTCAGTACTTAGTAGTATATAGATGATACTTGAGAATTTTTATTCTCTTCTTTCCTTGGCTGCCGTTCAGTTCAGCTAGGTACTAGGAGGTTATATCAACTTGTGTTTGATTATAATGAAGGACGTTTACTTTAGTTCTCCTATCTATTAACCTTTCAAAGAAAAGAAATAATTGAAATTTGCTAAGACTGAAATTGAAGCTTTTGGAAGCTGTCTTTGTTCTGATTTGGAAGCTTTTGGATTATTAATTTGCTTTTGGAATATTAGGATATTTGTTGACATGCATGACTTCCACCTGACACGTTCCGAGCTTACCTGCCTTCGATCCGGGGGTTGGATCAGCAATTCGGTAAGGGGACTGTACTATTATGAAACGTGGTTATGTTTTGCATACGTAAATTCTTTAATTTGCACTTTCCATTTGTGGGTTTTGCAGTTCATGGCAATGGTTGTACGGACAATGATTGTGCGCAATGGCAGTGGATTTGCATTGGGCGATCACATTCAAGAGTTTATGCCTGAACAACTTAAATACAACCTCGGAGACGCTGACTTTATATTCGCTCCCGTCTTGTTTGACGACCACTGGTTTTGTTATGCTATCGAGACGAGGAGCATGCGCTTCTATGCCCTTGACTCATTGGTGGATAGCGTCACATTCAACGCACTGCAGATGGATGAAACTTTGAAACAACAGTCAATGGAGCCTAAGCACTATGCGCGTAGAAAGATGACTAAGGGATTCAAAGAGACGTTTAGGCATAAAAATATAATGGCTACCCATTGTGTAAGTTTAATCTTTTGCTGACTAATTGTTATCTTCCATTGTGTATGATTATTTACATGTGCCTACATATCCTTATGCAGAGGCAGCGGTTGATAGACATAATCAAGATGGTAAAGCCAGCACTTGTGGACAATATTAATGATGAAGAAGTGCATTGGGCTAAGGTCCATCTCCAAGGCGACACGTAAGTTAGTTTTGGGCACTTTTTTTGCTCGGGAGGCTAAGTTATGTTTATGTACCTTGTTTCTGGGCTTAACTATGGTTTATCATCACGTTAGGGATTCGTGTGGCGTCCACCTGTTGAGTTTGCTACAGAGCTGGGACGCCTCTGAGTATGACGAAGGCTATACTATGCCGAGGTACAGCTCAGCTGACATGCGAAGCATTAAAGTTGAATGTCTCTGGTGGCTGATTGCGCATCACAACAACAAGAACAGACAAATAGCGCTATCCATTGTGGAGGACAAGATGTCCAAGAACAATTAGATGTTGCACTAGTTTACATTTTGAAAAGGGTGTTTATGTATTGACACAAGTGTTTGTGTTTTCAAACAGTTGTTAAACACGATGTTGAATCCTTGTGTATTTTGACAATTTATCGTTGTTGGTCAATCGTATCATGTAACACCCCAAATTTTATTTCATAGTATAATAAAATTAAAAAGGGAATAAAGAATATAAATTATAAATTAAAGTTTTATGAAATGAATTTAAAGAGAAAATTTTGGACAAACGATTAGAAATTAGGAAAATAATGTTAATATTTCTTATTTAGTATTATTAGGCTATTTGTGTATTTTAGTCATAATTGTGGACTATAGTATTAAGAAATAATTAGAGTAGAAAGATGTTGGTGATTATTAGGGATTATTAGTAGGAAAACTTGTAAAGGAAGTTTATTATATTTTAGGATATTATTGCATTATAAGTTATAAATATGTTATTATATCAATGAAATAATCTTTAGACTATTCACCTATATTTGTTTCCACACAAACAGTTTTATTTTTATTAAATAAATAGGAAGAAGAGAATTAATTGGAAAGAGAGAGATTTAAGTGTCATAAAGAGGATGTTTGGGACAAAAGTATAATCAAAAATAAACAATGAGTAGTTGATTGGAATTTTCTTTAGTCATTGGGTATATATACATAGCCAACAAAAAACCCTAGACTCTCTAACACAAAATTGTCGATCTCCCCTTCTCTCTGGCCTTCGTATTCTTTGTCCTTCCTCCCCAAATCATTCACCATTCTTCTCAATCCTTCCCCAATCTGTTCATTCCCCAAAATAACTTCATCCACACTTGATTCCTTCATTCCCAAACTCCCTTGAATCCGAAAAACTTCAAGTTTATTTTTTATCCCTCTTCAACTCGCGATTCTGTTCATTCCTCATTATGGCTCGCGATTTCTACTCCTCCCAGCGGCGGCGAAAGTGCGATCTCTGACGACGGAGGAGCTATTTGGCAATTGCTAGACCGATTCCAACTTCTTGTGAGTTTTTTTTTTAAATCCCCACTTGATTTCTTCGATTTTCATTGAGAAGAGAGTGTGAGCTGGGGTTTGAGATATGTGTTACATAAACAAGTTAAAGGAAGCTTAAGTTTCAATTTCTAGTGATTAATAAATGATTTTTGATGATTAGCACTGTATATTGATTGTTTGAGTTTTCATGGTTAGCTTGTGAAATCTGATTTTTCCTTTTCTCTTTTCCTTTTCTGGATTGAGTTTGTCAGCTTAGAATTGAGTAAATATAATTTCTGCATAATACAGCTTGGATGTTTGGTGTGGTGCTTTGAATATGATCCTTTATTGGGGTCCTTATAGTTGTCTTAATTGGTTTAATGAAATTGAATTACTGGATGATTCATGAATTTGTGTTGGTTCTTCCTTCATTGACCAATCTGAATTTTTAGAAGTATACTTGAAATTGATGAAGTATTGTGCTTGATATATATATGCTATTCTTTTCTGGTGGTTGACACAATGATGAGGATTTTGGAAGTTTTGCCTTATTATTTTAGGAGTAGTTTTAATTTCTCTTAATGGGTTAATGTTGATTTGGAATGAGACATGAGCAATCAGTAGAATGTTATTGTTGTTTGGAATTGGGTTAGGTTGCTTGTTGCCTTCATTACATTAAAGTCGAATTACATATTTTCTGTCATCACTATTATTATTGTTATTGTTGTTTGGAATTGGGTTAGGATTACATATTTATTTTCTGTCATCACTAATATTACTGCTTCAGATATTGATAGGGTTTATTTTCAGCATTTTAAATTTATGTGGAGTACTCCAGGTATAAGGAGGGTCGCTCCCCCTATACCATATTGTTTTGTTGAATTTATTTTTCCTAGAAAATCCTGTCAGGTATGCCCACTACGAAAGGTGAATATATTACTATAAGTAGTGAGGTGGTGCAATAGACACATGTATTTAATATTCTATCTATAACAAATGTATTGTTAAGGTAGGGGCCCTGTATGAGTGTTTTACTAACAGGTAGTAATCACCAACAGGTAGCGTCACTATCATTATCTGAAGTAGGATTAAATTAATCAGCTTCTAGGTGAAGTAAATGCATGAATTAGAGTGTATGAAATAAACTGCGGTAATTTGGTTTAGTTTCAGGTACACAATAGATAGGGGATTTTGGAGTGATGAAGGGAAAGGAGGAATGCAGAAATGTCTTCTCCTAAGTGTATTTTTGTTAATATATAATTTTAAAAGAAATTGTATAATTATATTTTGGTATGTAATGTATATAAATTTTGTAGAAGATAAACCTTGGATACTTTATGTACTTGATAATTATTTTGAATTCATATATAGACTTTTATATGTAATCATATGTAAAACTAAGTATTTTAAAACTAATATTTTATAGGGTAAACGTTAAAATTTCAAAGTAAAAGATAAATGTTTTAGTGTAGGAAATAATAGTTAGAAACATGTTTTCAATAGTATTTATTTTATAAAATTAAGAAATATATTTTAAAACTTGTATTACTTTATAAAATTAATATAAATCACCTTACATACCTTATGTAACTTCATTTTGTTTTAAAAAGTTATTTTCAACTTGTTTTAGAAAGAATTATTCCAAAAAGTCAATTTCATGGAATATTTTAATTTGGACAGATTTTTGATTACCTCTTACAAACTTTTAAAGTTATTAATATTTATTTTATAGCAAAAATCACTATTTTCAATTAAATATATTTAATATTTGAAGAAATTATTTAAAAATAAACTAGGTGTTACATATCAAGCCTTTCCAAACCCTCTAAGTTAATGGCCAAAGCGTGACAGGTTACTAGGCAAATGTGACAACTAAATGGGCACTGACTTTAAGTTAATTGCTAAAACTGTAACTCAATGGGAAAAACTTGACAACCACAAGGGCATAGTTTGACAACTCTATGGGCATATTATGACAACTGAATGAGCATATGTGACAACTAAATGGGCATATGTGACAACTCAATGGACACTGACTTTAACTTAATTGCCAAAACTCCAGGGGGAAAACTTGACAACTTAATGGGCATAATTTGACAACTCTATGGGCCGACTATGACAACTGAATGGGCATACTATGACAACGGAATGGGCTTATGTGACAACTCAATGGGCATATGTGACAACTCAATAGGCACTGACTTTAACTTAATTGCCAAAACTCTTGTAAGTCGAGGGGAAAACCCTAACAACTTAATGGGCATAGTGTCACAACTCTATGGGCATACTATGACAACGAAATGGGCATAATATGACAACTGAATGATCATACTTGAACACTAAATGGGCATAGTTTGACAGCTCTATGGGCATACTATGACAACTGAATGGGCATAGTTTGACAACTGAATGGGCATATGCGACAACGAAATGGGCATATGTGACAACTCAATGGGCACTGACTTTAACTTAATGTGGGCATACTATGACAACTGAATGGGCATAATATGACAACTGAATGGGCATACGTGACAACTAAATGGACATAGTTTGACAACTCTGGGCATACTATGACAACTGAATGGGCATAGTTTGACAACTGAATGGGCATATGTGACAACTAAATGGACATATGTGACAACTCAATGGGCACTGACTTTAACTTAATGTGGGCACACTATGACAACTGAATGGGCATAATATGACAACTGAATGGACATACGTGACAACTAAATGGGCATAGTTTGACAACTCTATGGGCATACTATGACAACTAAATGGGCATATGTGACAACTAAATGGGCATATGTGACAACTCAATGGGCACTGACTTTAACTTAATTGCCAAAACTCATGCCCTGCTATAACAATCTCATGCCAAGGTATAAAAATAATGTAATGATCAACTGTGTCATGGTTACAAAATGCAAAACATATCATTAACAATAACGTAGGTATTACAGTTGTACAAAATACAGTTGATGCCTCAAAATTGAGGACTTGTCAATAACAGGTTAATGAACAACGATAACAATCCGTTGGGCAAATATATCAATAGGTTTGACAGCAAATTTGATAGAGCATAATACAATCCACATGATCGCTTGCATGTCTTTCCCAAGCACAATAACATCAAGTACAACTCATTAACAAGGTTTCCAACAAAACATAAGTCACTATACAAAAGACTTTTCTAGGGGAGGCATTAAATGTCATTGACACAACAATGACATGCAAATATTTACAATGACAAAACAATGACATGCAAATATTTACATACAAAAGGCTGGCATGCATTTACAAAAGGAAACATTGAGTGTCATTCATTAACTTGGATTCGGGTTCTTGCAGGTCCTTGCAGTATGTCCTGCCTCATGGCACCTTCCACAATGGTACACTTGCTTGTTTTGGAATTGTGACTCTATTCTCTTCCTCTTTGGTCGTCCTGAAGGCCTTGCAGTCAGAGGTGGTTCCAAGAATTCCCATGTCGCTAACTGAGTTTCGGTCAGGTTACTTGGGTCTGGACAGTCATGTGTTGCAATTGGCCTCATGGTATGTGCATATATTTTCTCTTGTGCCGCAAGCTTAAAGCAATCATCAACAAAAGTGAAGACATTGCCATGACTAAACTTTATGGCTGCACATGCATGGACACATGGCAGTCCACTCATCTGCCACGCTAAGCACGTGCATTCATGTTTGCCAATATGCACAACAAGCCTTACAACTCTATGATCAACCAATATGTGAGATTCGTACAAGGTACCACCATAATGTTGCACATACAAATTTGATGTACTACTTACTATCTCCATCAACTTGTCATTTGTCCTAGGCCCGACCCCGTTGATCCAATTTGCCAATTCTGCTTTACTTGCAACCATTTTGGCAGCCAACTTGTCACGATGCTCATGAATAAAGGTGCACACATTGTGCTTCCTCTCTTTCAATATCCAAGCATTGAAGGACTCTGCAAGATTTGATGTCATACTGTCCCACCTCATGAAACCAAACCTGCTTAAAGCCCATTTTCCTACATCTCCATCTGTTTCCACCCATTCAGCCAATTCTGGGGAAAAGACGCTTAATTTTGTCATTGCACTTTGGTAGTCTTCATCAAGTCTTGCATAGGCAATTGCATCAAGCAACCTTAAAGCATCCTCCTTCTGTTGAGCTTTGACCCTTGTTTTCCCTCGGAGCAGCCTACCAAACTCTTTGCTGGAATTTTCTTTTACATGCCTATAGCAATAGGCATGTCTTTCGCTACCGAATACATTTCTCACTTCTGAAATTATGCCTGGATTCCGGTCTGAAATTATGGTTATCTCCACATTTCTTGTGATTTCTTTGACATTCTCCATAAACCACTCCCAGTTGTCCTCTGTTTCCCCACTTACAATTGCATATGCTACTGGAAATAAATCATTGTCAGCATCATGCGCAGAAGCTGATAGTAAAGTCCCTTTATATGGACCAGTCAGAAAGCAACCGTCTATGATAAGTACAGGCCTGCACCCTGCTAAGAAACCCTTGATCGAGCACCCATAGGCAATGAATAGTCGCTCAAACCTTCCTCCTGTCGCTTTCCATTTTGCTACTGTATCTTGGTCAGTTTCTTTCAGCCTATCACAAAGCCATGGAATCAACTTGTACGAATCTTTTGGACTGCCTTCAAGATTAAGCAATGCCCTTCTCTTACCCCAGTAGGCTTGGCTATAATTTAATCTAACACCATACTCTCTGTAAAGGTCTCTCCTTATTTCAGTGGGAGCCTTGTCTATATTGTCCCTCAAGCAATCAACTATTATTGATGTCAACTTCGACCTTGTAGAGTGGTTGATATTCAAATCTTCTTGTTCATCATGTTTGTGCACATCATGAAAGCTACGCACTATTAGAATCATAGAGCCTGGGCACATCTCGTATGCACGCATAACCCACTCGCAACCCTTAGCCTGACATCTTACAATGATCTTTTCATTACAATTTTTCACATACTTGTGTGAGAAGTGATGAGCTAAGCTGTACTTGAATACACTTTGTCTACACTCATCGGCATTGCGAAATGATTTTCCTACTCCAATGAATAACTCCTTCCACTTCGTCGAATTCATCTCTACTCTTGGTGTGGGAGTGATTTGTATGGCACTTGACAATGACAATGGTTGTGACTCTTGCGTCATAATCATCCTTTGAGAAGTATATAAATCTTCCCTACCCCTGTCAAGCATACATAGACTGTTAGCAACCGAATTATAACATAATACATAGTTTTAAGGTGTACTTGCAACTTACTCGTTTTGAACATTCCTTCAAACATCTCTTGTTAGTTGTGTATCTTCAATTGGGCATCCACTTACAAAGATATGTCCCATTTCTCTAGTTAGGTTCATGAAATGTTCAACACCTTCGTCATCTAGAAGGTCGACATATGTTGTTGTTTCATCACCAGAGAGTCTGAACTTCATGCTTATATCCCCAATCTCCGCTCCACCTCCAACAAAAGTTGCTACTATTGTTTTAAGTTCTTCATATGTCATGTCTTCCTTTATGGTTCTTGAAATGATACTACCCCCAACATATTGTGGGTAACCATCTTCTCCATTTACAAAATGCCCCCCTATGTGCAACAAGCATATTACACTCCTCCCTGATGAGCTAGCCATTTACCCTGCACAGTGCATTGATATTCACAACCACATGAGTCATTATAACATTTACATGAGCGTAGATGACAACTCACTATCCATTCATTAAAAACACTCACTTCAATACTAATACACAGGTACCAACCCCAAAAAGCTGCATACTTTTAGTTCACTCTTATATTAGAATCAAATTACATCGCACAAAACTCATCCTCAATCAATTCATTAACCACTTCACCATTCTTTCACTCGTTGTTATTAACAATGTAATGGCCATCGATAACAACCCATTGGGCACCTTGTGACAATAAATATTAATCCCTTCAAACACTCACAAACTCAATCATCTATGTACTTCCCCTGTTTTTAAATTGTAAAACAGAACATAGCTTACCCCACATACATCATCAACATACCAAACACTAGTATACAACAAATAATAATGCTACGTATATCATTGTACAACTAAAAAATTTGTCTTTCATATCAATATGTCTTTTATTCATCAACATTCATCCCACACTATTATTATTATATGAAAAGGTTTGCCTTTTTTACAAACCATCCATATGTCTTTTGTATCAATATGTCTTTATATTGTACAACTAAAAAAGATTGTGTTTTTCATATGAATAACTCTTTGATGGACCAAGGGAAGATGATTTAAAGCAAAAGTTTTTGTTTTTATTTCAAAGCAATCATTTTTCCCCACAAAATGAAGATCAAGTTTTTGGAATATACCTTTGTTTGTAGAGGATGATCAAACATTCACATGGGTCTTCCAAGTCATTGATTGAAGGTGTGTCTATGTTGATGATGATGAGAAGCAACGTGCATGACATGAAGCAAATGTGTCTCTGTTGAAGGGTGAAGAGAAGCAACGTGATGAGTGAAATGAAGGCAATGAGGAGGGAAATGAAGTAATAAGAGTCAGGGGCAAAAGAGACTTTTCTGTTAGAATCTTAAGTTTTGATGAAGACAAATACATAGGAAGAACTAAGTTAATAATAGAACCTCAAGAGTACAACCGGATGTGGATTTACTTCCGGATGGACTAGGACTAGCGCTCGCGGATGAACGTCTCATCCCCTAGCGGCAGCAAGTAATACACTAAGTCATAACTCAGTCTAGGAACATTAAGAGTATAAAATCCTTGAGACTAAGTTAGGACGCAACCGGATGCAGGAATGCTTCCGGATGCTTAGTGACTAGCGCTGGCTGATTGGCTTAGGTAACACTGAGAGTCAGTGAGTATAACACAAAGCCACACTCAACGTCTAGTATGAGTACTTCCGGATGTGGAATTGCTTCCGGAAGTAAGAGAGCTTCCTTAAACAATTGAACTCCCACTGCATATGATTATGTATTGTTATACTACACATCCCATAGCATGAGTAAATGACACACTAAGTCACTTAGGAAAAATTAGACTAAAATCAAATCCTAAGTTAGAATACAACCGGATGCAGAATCGCTTCCGGAAGACTTAGAGTAAAATAACGAGACTTACGCTGACTATTGGAAGAGACATCCTCTAGCGTCAGTAGACAATACACTAAGTCAGAACATAGTCTAAGTAAGATTGCTTCCCATAGCAAACAAGCTTCCCACAGCATGTATAGTTCTTACTGCACTTGATTATATATACTACTCTGTTGGACTAACAAGTATGTGCAGAACTTAGTTTTACTTCCGGATGCAAATGAGCTTCCGGATGCAAATACTCTTGTCACTGGGACTCAGAGACTAACACTTGCAGAGCAAGATTGTCGCTTCCGGATGAACGATGATCATCCGTCAGCAAGAGTACAAGAGTCAACGTCACATACTTAGAGGTCAGAATGCTTTTGTCAGAGCAGAGTTGTCAGAGTTGCTTTTCAGAGATAAAGCAAGTCAACCCTGCTAAGCATTAATGAAGATGTACCTCTCAACGGTAACCTGGGATTAACGGCTATATTCAAACGGACATATTCTATCTGCCGCCCAAGCCTGAATGTTTTGAGGCCGAGTATAAAAGGAACATCTACATTCAGAAGAGAGATTGGAAGAACAGAGCCTATTGTCTGAGATATTGTATTCTATATTCCTCTCATCTTCTACTCTCTGATCTTAGAGTTGTAACATTCTTAGAGAGTAATTCATTTGTACTTAAGTGAGTAACATCATCTATTCTTAGAGAGAATCATTTGTACTTAAGTGTTTACCACAATCAGTTCATAGAGTGAACATATTATCAAATCCTCTAATTGATAGAGGCTGTTCTAAAGCTTGTGCTTGAAGAACAGAACTGTTATCTTACAAAAATGAGGGGGAGCATTTAGAGGTTTTCTAAATCTCCATAGGTTGCAAGTTAGCCCGCAAAACTTGTGGTTGAAAGGTTGCAGGTGATCCCGTTGTAAAACCTGTGGTTGTAAAGGTTTGCAGGTGAGCCCGTTGCAAAACCTGTGGGTTGTTAAGTGAACCCGTGCTCGTAAAACCTAAAGTGTAAAGGCTTTCTTGTGCCTGGTTCAAACAAGAAGTTTAGTGGATTGAAAATCTCAGGTGGAGCCTGGGGACTGGATGTAGGTCTGGAAGTGACCGAACCAGGATAAATTTGTGTGTGCTTATTCTGTTTGTTTAATCTACACATCAAGCACCACACCACTAGATACTTACTTGTGCTTGGGGTGATACATCGTCACTCTCATCAAGCACAAGGAGTAAACTTTTAAAAGGGAGAATTTTTATAAGTTTTATTCTGCCACCCAATTCACCCCCCCTCTTGGGTGACAGCCACACATTTCATTTGGTATCAGAGCAAGGTCACTTGTTTAAAGGATCCAACGATCTCAAGTGCAAAGACCTAGGCTGACTTGGGATATAAAATGTGTTTTGAAGGTCTTGATCATACTATCCCACCCTTGTTAGAAAATACTGATTTTTACTTATGGAAGGCAAGGATGTAAAGTTTTGTGTTATCCTCGAGTTTCAAAATGTGGGATGTCTTTGAAAATGATTCTGATTTCAAACCAAAAGTAAACTGGACTGAAGTGGAGAAAAATTTATTTTACTTGAACATTAGAGCAATGCAAATTTTGTACAAAAGCTTAACTGACAGTGATTTCCAAAAAATTAAACATTGCTCTAATGCTAGAGATATTTGGAACACTCTTGATGCTATGTATGCTTCTGATCATTCTCTTGGCAGTAAAGCTGTCCAAAGCTCCTTTTGTGCCCCTTGTGGATCAACTGATGGTGAGCTACAGGAAGTTGATATTGAGAAAGCCAGCGGCAGTGAAGAGAGTGTTGATCTCTATGTAGAAGATTCAGAAACTGAAGAAAATGAGGTATCTGAACTTGAACCTTCTGGATTGCAAGACATGTATAATGAGTTACATATTGAATTCTGTAAACTTGCAAAAGAAGTTCTAGGATTAAGGAAAAAGAATAGGAAACTTGAGGAACTCATTATCTCTTCTACATCCAAGGGTTCCAAAGTTTCCTCCATAGAAAAACAACTAGCGCTGCCCATAGGAAATCAGCTATCGAGAGCAGAAGCTTCAACATGTAATGAACATTGTTCCAATTGTGAATCCCTATTGAAGGAAAAAGAATGGTTTTCAAAAGACCCTGAGACTTCAAAAGTTGTTTCAAAAGAACAGAGAGTCTTTGAAAACAAAACTGACCAACAAGATAATGATAGGAAATTCTATTCTGAATATCATTCCATTATCTGTCATTATTGTGGTAAATCAGGTCATATTTCTCACACTTGTAGTCTTAGAAGAAAATTACATGTGAGAAATAAATTTGTATGGATCCCCAAAGGACAAGTAAGGTCCAGTGCTAGCCATGTAGGACCCAAGTACAAATGGGTACCAAAACTTCCTTCTAGTGCCCTACTTGTGCAGGAAAGATCAAGAGTTCCTCTTGCCCCAAAGAAGAGAACTCGTGGTGATGTCACTGCTGCAACCACCTGGTCCAATCATAAGAAGCAGTGCACTACCACAAGGAACAAAGGTTGTGTCTCAAGGATGAGCTATCACAGAGTTCCACTCAACTATCCTGAGAAGAACAAGAGAGAAAGGATTCCTCGATCAACATGGAGAAAGTCTATGAATTCTGCCTCTCATAAGGAAGTGCTTCAGCCCAAGGATAAGTATAGAAGATCACCTTGGGTAAGCAAGGGATCACTTAGGGTTGAAGCATACAATAGTAAAATCTCCTATGCAAATGTTAGATGGAATTATTGAGATTTTACATCAAGCATTATGTATATGAACATTATACTCCTTATAAGAGAGTTTTTCATAATATTCATAGTCTACATGCTGTCATGATCAAAAAATATATATATATATCCCTGTGCATATAGTCATGTTTGATTCGCAATGCCATATTCATAGTGAATGATTCTTAGGTGCATGCGGACTTTACACCTCCTACAAACTGACCTGTCAGATCCAAGTTTGGAGACTGAGAAATGGGAAAAGGGAATTACTTGGTATTTTGTAGGAAAGAAGATCCAAAGGAACAACAGTATTCAAGACCGTACCTGGTCTGGGCAATGAGTCAAATCTGAATAAGCTGTTCTTCATGCTGGGCTCCTGGTGCTACCGCTCTTGAAATAGAAAAGATCAAGCACCGCCTGCCAAAATCAAGCAAGCTACTACTTGACGCAAATGTAGCTTTGGTGATGACATTCTTACCCTTTCCCTTATTTGAATGATTAATTAGGTAATGAATGCATGTTTACTCATTTCATCGGCAATTGACGTTTATGTATCTAAAGATAAACTTCAAATTGCTCTATGGAATGAGTGAGAAGAATATGTAGCGTCTAACCACACATGATTGGCTTAATAGTTTTCAAAATATAGTGATACTGGTATGATTTTCTTTACAAACCAGTGATGATCTTAGTTTGAAAATGATCTAATCACATCTTAAACTTCAATGATCTCAACTCAAACTTGTGTTTTAAGTAGTATGGTGACACAGTTTATGAAAGCTTGAACGATGTTGATGTACAAGAGAGAATGTCAACGAATTTGCTCCTGATCAAGATAAGAGAAACTGGCTGCACTGAAATATTGAGGAAATCTCGCCAGTTATATATGAGCATTTCTATCCCTTACCTCTTCTGTTGTAGATTTTAATAGATAGTCTCTCTTGTCGGACATACTTAAGAAGTCTTAAGAATTGCCTTGAATTAATTTCTACAAAGGTCGATAAAACCAAAGGCAAATGACAATAGGATGGAAACTTAAGATAGATAGCCTGCCTGGAAAGAACTAGTAAGAATCACTATCCACTGGCAGCTGTGTATTCTGACACACTATCACAAGCCGAGTGCAATCTGAATTAAGTTAAAGCTTGTTGATATCCTAAGAATGATGAGATCATATCAAGTATATCTGAAGGAACTTGAGCTAAGATTTGAAAATTATTCTTGAGATCATATGCTGAAAAACTTGGTTGTTTTGTAAACCTAATTTATTGTTAAAACTAAACTATTTTGTTGACTCTTAGGCTTTTAGAATTTCACTGTGTTGACAATTTACATATCCTCATAATCTAGCATGAACATTCTTAAGGTATATTCATTGAATTATATTTGTTTGTGGAACTCCGAAAATATGCAACCTGATCGATACCCCTTGTGCCTTCACATTGGTATTTATCCAAGAGAGTATGAATAAAGTTCATGACTTGATAGTGAAACCATGTGAAATTCTGAACTAGATTTCCAAAATCTGTTTTCACTTTATTAATACTCCTGTTTTACCAAACCAACCAGCAAGCACGTTTCTTAAGATTATGATATTGAGCTGATTAACATAGCTTGTGACTTGGAAGGCCCTAAGCATGTCTATTAATGTTAACTCTGAGGCTCTCCACTGACTATCCGGAAGCATACTTGCTTCCGTTAGCACTTGCAGGTCCCTTGGAAGGGGAACCATAAGGGCTGTCAAATTTAAATCCAATGATCCTCACATCCGGAAGCAGATGCACTTCCGAAAGCAATGTGCAAAAATAGTCTCTCGACTGAAGACATATTCACCAAACCTCTGGGGGTTGATCAATCTACTTTTATAAGAGGAAATTTGGGAATGTTAAAATGAAGCTTAATCTTCAGAAAACATCTGTGCTTAATTGTTAAAACCTGCCAACTGTGCTAACTTAGGCATCGAAGTGCCAATCTTTAGTTTTGCAGGTCCCTCCAATGTTAAATCTTAAGTAAGTCCAACCGGAAGCAAAACCACTTCCGGATGTGCTTTTGCTGGCGCTGGGTGATAACTCAAAGCAACCGGGAGCGCCAGTGTCTGGGAAAAGACACGTCACTTCACCAAACGTTTCATCTTCCTCCATGAGAAGTTGTACCTCCTCTGACAAAGTGAAGCGACATGTGTTAAAAGGTGCGCCGTTCCAATTAAATGTTTACGTTACCCTATGAACCAGCGCATGTTTTCAATAAAGAGTCATTATGAGTTTTCCATCCGTTATGTCATTGCATAAATAGGGAGCGCCATTCATTTTTCACATTTCTCACACAAATTTCACCCACAAAACTCTCTGAACTCATTCATCGCATCTTCATCAACTTCATCACACTGTTCTTCATTTTCTTCATCTTCTCCATCTACATTTCTGTCATTTCATTCCATACACTTCACTTCAAACCCTAAACTCACATGAGACAAACTCCAACATTGAGATAGCCACTGCCTCCAAGAAATCAAAATCTAAGTCTGGGAAATCTGGGCATCTCTCGAAATCTGGAAAATCTGGGCAAGTTCATGAACACTCTGGGCAATCTGGGCATCAACAAGAACCTTCAAAGCAAAAGGGCAAGAAGAAGAGAGTTCAGTTTAGCGAAGAGCCTTCATCCAAGCGACAGAGAGTGGAGGATGACCCACTTGTATACAAGGATGGGCCGTTGGAGGTTGTCTCTAGCAAGTTTAAACTGCAAAGCCTTACTTCTCTCATGGAATGTACATCGACCTGAATAAAATTGAAGAACTAGGGTTTGGCCATTTGAGGGTGCATCTCCAGAAATATGTGTGCTGGCTGGGAATCAACAAAGAGTACAACATCAACGTACTCAGGGTGTTCGGCCAGTCTCTCACAGCCAAAGCCAAGTACAGGATGGTGAATGGGAAAGAGACCATCCACAGAGTCAATTTCAAGGCCACAGTGAGAGGGAGGGACATAAGTTTCAATTGGCGAGACATCAACGTCCTGCTCGGGGTCACTGAGGAAGATATGAACGAGTGGATACACCCTGAGAAACTCAGCCAGGAGGAGCTTGAGAAAATCTATGACACCAAGGGAAAGAAGGTGTCTGGCATGTCTGACAACAACCGGGTACTCCAATACATCTACTCCCGAATGATGACTCACAAAGGGGGAAACTTCAACGAGTTCACTCAACTTGACAACCCCTGGCTCCCAAGATTCCTCACCCAGCAGCCGATTAACCCTGGGCAGTTGATAAGTTTGGAGCTGCACAGGTGGATTGACAATAAGAAGTCTGGGAATCTTCCATACCCAACTGTCATCGCCTTCCTCCTGGAAAAATTCCTGATCAAATCCACTGAGGATGGTGAAAATGTTAAGTGCTTGCCCGTCAGCGCAGTGAACATCAGCAAGATGGGGATCAAGTACAACAAGCCATCAAGGGCCACTCGATCTGGTTCTCAGGCTGAGAGTGCCTCTCATACCACGGCTCCCTCAGTCTCTGGCGCGGGAGAACAAGAGGTCGACTCCCATGGCCCAAGCAGAGCACCAAGGGTATCAGTTGCACAGAAGGCAATGCTGACTGAGTTGCGAGAGGAGATACTTCAACTGCTGCCTGAGACGTTGTTGACTCCCCTTCGTGCTGAATGTGATGAAGCCTTCCAGCAGCAGGGGCAGAGAATCCTGAGCCTCGAGGATCGAGTCGGTCGGGTCGAGGATCAGCTAGGAAGGGTAGAGGCCAAGTTAGACCTCATCATCAATCATCTTCGAATCCCTCAACCACAAGGTAACCTACCTCCGCCTCCTCCACCAAATGACCAACCACCACCTCCTCCACCTAATCAACTATCACTCCCTCCTCCTAATTCTCAACAACCACAACAACCAGCCCCCCAGAATGACCAACCCCAACCTTCCCCCAGAAATGACCATCAACCTTCACCTCACACCTCCCCTCAGAACTCACCCCAACACTCCCCTCGCCAATCACCCCTTAACTTTACTTCACCAAATAACTCTCCATCTCCACACCACTCACCTTCACCTCATAACTCACCACCCCCAAACCCCATAGGGACCTCCAATCCACTCCCTCACACTCGCCCCACCATAGCCCAATCTCTTGGATTTTCCTCTCCTGATCACCCACTCCATACCTTCTACCTCAGAGACCTTCCCCCTCTTCGCAGGATAGCTGAACAATCCACCACTTACTCCTCTACCTACCCCTTTGAGGGCCTATTCAGCAATCCCACCTTCTTCGAAAGAAACCGCACCCTCTTCCCTAGCCCTCCTTATTCACCTGACCCCACTTCCTCACCAGCAACCACACCCACATCCTCACCTGAACCCTCACCACCAAAGCCAAAGCAAGTTGGCCTTGAACCTCCACCATCCTCTTCACCCAACCCTTCCTCCTTGGCCCTCGTCCCTTTTGATGATGCCAAAAGGGGGAGAGAGACTCTACCAGCTGCTGCCCTCCGTCGGGCATATGATTTGGAACAGATAAGGTCTCAACCCTCCTTGTGGCTGGAAGAGGACATAGCTGCTGCTCTCCGCCGTGCAAATGATCTGAGGCAGATGGGTAATGCTGAGTATCTGCTCAGAGAGGAAGCAGTGAGATATATGCAACAACAGCGCCTGGATGAGCAAAGATCTAAATGGGCAATAATACTAGTCAGCCAACCTGATGAGCCCTCTTCTTCTGTGCCTGAGTTTGAACCAGAGCAGCCTGAACCAGCGCCAGAAGCCTCTTCTGCTGAGCCTCCTCCCTCTGAACCTGCCCAAAATTTTATTGAAGAAATTATGATGAAGTATGGGCTGAAGAGGCAAAACCATCCGCCTATTGTGATAGCCAAGTCAATCCCTCCTTCTGAGTCAACCTCTGCTCCTCCTTCTTCTCCAATTATCAAGTTCAGAAAATCAAGGAAGAAGTCCCTTGTCAAGAAAGGTACTGATACCTCTGAGCCTATAGAAAGTGAAGAAGAGGATCACTCTGAGGAGCATGGGTCAGGGAGACCCACTCAGCTTGGGGAAGCATCTGAGACTCAGCCATCCTCTCAAGCATCATATGTTCCTCCGCCACTAAAGGAAGTAAAACTGGAAATAGAGGATATGACTGCTGATGAGTTCGAGAGGTATGGAATGACTGACAAGATCGCCTTTGGTCAGATGGCTTGCCTCGATGCTGAAAGATCAAATGCCAAGGCTCCCCAAGAAAGAAGAAATGGCAAAGGAAAAGGCAAAGGGAAAAGGAAAGCCAAGGAAGTTGAGGAGGATCCCAACTTTCCTGTGTGGAATGTGAAGATTAAGGCTGTCCATTATCCCAATGGCAAGGTCATGCCCTTCTCCGATGCAACTGGGTTCCCTGGGTATGCTGAGGTTCAAGATCTGAAGAGAGCCTTTGAGGAATCCGTTGAATCTGAAAGATTCAGAAGGGAGAAGGAAGAGGCAGAGCTTCAGAGTATAATTGCTGAGATTGACCAGAGAGAGAAGGATGCCCACATAGCCAAACTTCAAGAAGAGAATGAGCGAAGGCAAGAAGAGAGGGAGAGGAAAAAGAGACACCGCCTATAAACCCCACTCCACCCTATGCATTTAACTTAGAAATTTTTCTTCATATTTTTCATGCATAGCTCAACTTGCACAGTTTTGATTACTTGTAAATTTTAACTGCTGTTATACATATCTGACTTGTAATCTTTTGCACATCAATGATATTTGTCTTTAGTTCTTTGTGCCTTATCTGATTATTACTTTCAAATCTTTCATATGAACTTAATTGGATAACTTGGTTTGTCATCATCAAAAAGGGGGAGAATGTTAGAATCTTAAGTTTTGATGAAGACAAATACTTAGGAAGAACTAAGTTAATAATAGAACCCCAAGAGTACAACCGGATGTGGATTTACTTCCGGATGGACTAGGACTAGCGCTCGCGGATAAACGTCTCATCCCCCAGCGGCAGCAAGTAATACACTAAGTCATAACTCAGTCTAGGAACATTAAGAGTATAAAATCCTTGAGACTAAGTTAGGACGCAACTGGATGCAGGAATGCTTCCGGATGCTTAGTGACTAGCGCTGGCTGATTGGCTTAGGTAACACTGAGAGTCAGTGAGTATAACACAAAGGTAACCTGGGATTAACGGCTATATTCAAACGGACATATTCTATCTGCCGCCCAAGCCTGAATGTTTTGAGGCCGAGTATAAAAGGAACATCTACATTCAGAAGAGAGGTTGGAAGAACAGAGCCTATTGTCTGAGATATTGTATTCTATATTCCTCTCATCTTCTACTCTCTGATCTTAGAGTTGTAACATTCTTAGAGAGTAATTCATTTGTACTTAAGTGAGTAACATCATCTATTCTTAGAGAGAATCATTTGTACTTAAGTGTTTATCACAATCAGTTCATAGAGTGAACATATTATCAAATCCTCTAATTGATAGAGGCTGTTCTAAAGCTTGTGCTTGAAGAACAGAACTGTTATCTTACAAAAGTGAGGGGGAGCATTTAGAGGTTTTCTAAATCTCCATAGGTTGCAAGTTAGCCCGCAAAACTTGTGGTTGAAAGGTTGCAGGTGATCCCGTTGTAAAACCTGTGGTTGTAAAGGTTTGCAGGTGAGCCCATTGCAAAACCTGTGGGTTGTTAGGTGAACCCGTGCTCGTAAAACCTAAAGTGTAAAGGCTTTCTTGTGTCTGGTTCAAACAAGAAGTTTAGTGGATTGAAAATCTCAGGTGGAGCCTGGGGACTGGATGTAGGTCTGGAAGTGACCGAACCAGGATAAATTTGTGTGTGCTTATTCTGTTTGTTTAATCTACACATCAAGCACCACACCACTAGATACTTACTTGTGCTTGGGGTGATACATCGTCACTCTCATCAAGCACAAGGAGTAAACTTTTAAAAGGGAGAATTTTTATAAGTTTTATTCTGCCACCCAATTCACCCCCCCCCTCTTGGGTGACAGCCACACATTTCATTTTCAATTTTCAAGTATATTAAGGTGAGGTCCCTAGGGACCCTAGATTAATATTTTCAACTTTTGGGACTTTTCCAGTATTAATTCCCTTGTGGGGGACCTCAAATTAATTTTCCATATAGATTACTGTGTCAAAACAATAAATAATTAATTAAGTATATAGGTATAGGAAGTTGACTAGTACAGTTTTGAGATTACATTCATGTTAAGAAAGCCAAATTAAAGTAAGTTCAGTAGATCCTTTTGTTTACAAGTACAGTAGAGAGCTGACAGAGTTTTTAGAAAATTCTCACTCTATTTGACCTTCTCATTTCAGTTTCAAGAACATTTTACTAGACTCCTAACTTGCAATTATTAAATTCAAAAATATCCCCTAGAAAACTATCAAGTGATTGCTCCATTAAAGTATTTTTTTGGCCGGATTGTTCGATTAAAGTTTACTTGTATTGGCAAGTTAGGCTATGATATGTGTATGTTGTAGCGCTGCATTTCATAATTGAATAAGATTATGGGTTACTTTCCAAAACAATAAAGTTTACTTGTAATGTCTCTTTTGTATGGTAAAGAGATTAGTATTTTTCTTATCATACTTAGCAGCCACATAACTAATTTTTTTCATACAAACATGCAATTTTTTCATTCAAGTATAATTGTGTTGATTTTTTTCTAAACACTAAGTTACTTTTTAGTTAATTGTTTTTTAAATATAAATGTTGTTGTACAACATAAAAATTGCGTATATTGGAAAAATAAAAGAACAATTGCTTGTATGGTTGCTGACCTTTTTATCTTTTATTGAAAGTTAGTATGACATGACATGATACCAATTTATCAAAGAATTTTTAAAAAATGATGTTATTTATATGATTTTCGGAATAATAATTTAAGGTGGTAAATGACATTATTATTTGAATTTTTGAAAGTTGTGACGTAATTTAATGTTTAATTATTTATTATTATTATTTACCAGGTTAGCTCCTGGGCTGACTATAGACTGGCCCACCAACCCTTTGACCTACTATCCCACCAGTGTAGTTGCTAGTCCAAGTTTAATAACATTGATCAAATCTATCAATGGAGAGATTCCGAAAGGTTGATTCAATTTATATGTATTTTCCATCACTATATATTTAATGTCATTTTCATATTTGACTTTTGCTAACGTGTCAGTTTGACATAAATAGTAAGTACTTTCGTCTAAATAACTATCCTACCTGATTGTGTATAACACCCCAAATTTTTATTATAAAATATAATTAAATTATATAGAAATGAAAAATATAAATTATAAGTTAAAGTTTTATGAAATGGAATAAAAAAGAAAATGTTGGGCAAACTGTTAAAAATTAGGAAACTAATAGTAATATTTCCTATTTTGTATTATTAAACTATTTGCGTATTTTAGTTATAATTGTTAATCATAGTATTAGGAAATATTTAGAGTGGAAAGATATTTGTTATTATTAGGATTATTATTAGGTAAACTTGTAAAAGAAGTTTATTATCTTTTAAATACTTTTGTGTTATAAATATAAATATGTTATCATATAAATAAAATAATCATTAAACTATTCATCCATATTTGTTTCCACACAAACTAAGTTTTATTAAATAAATAGGAAGAAGAGAATTAAATGGAAAGACAAGGGCATAATTGTCTTGTATTAGATTTTGAGTCAAGAAATATAATTTTTTTTGGACAAAGGAAAAGTACTTCATTGCAACTGAAAGAGTAACAGTTTACAATAAGTCTAAACAAAAATCATAACAGTTTCAGCCAATACCCTCCCTCACCGGGTACCCTGAACTAGAATTAAAGTCTGCAACACAGATAAGATGGAGAGGGGTTGGGGGCGCCATAGAATTGGAACCCCAAGACAACCCCTTTACAGCTGATTTGGCTACCCAGTCCGCAGCCAAATTACAAACTCTAGGAACATGAGAGAAAGAAAACCGAGAGCGGGACAAAAGGTCCTGGGCTTCCTCCACCCGCTTCCTAGCAGGCCAAAAAGGACACATCTGTCCATCATTGACTGCCTTGACAAGTTCCAGACAATCCGACTCAACCTCCACAACAGGAAAGAGAGCTATCTCCACATCACGAAGTGCTTCCACAAGGGCCACTGCTTCACATTCAAACGGCGAGCTGGCTAAGACCTGTTTCCCAAACTGCAAAAGTATAGAACCTGCATAATCACGCAAAACATAGCCAATAGCACCAGTGTTAGACTGCTGGTCAAAAGAGCCATCAATGTTCAACTTAAGATTGTAAGTGAGGATGCACAAGAAGGGGGGGGTGAATTGTGCTACCAAATAAAACAGACAATTAAAACACACAAGGTTTTTATACTGGTTCGGTCCAACTCTTGACCTACGTCCAGTTCTCAATCACCCAGATTGAGTTCCACTAACCCCAGGTTTTACAACGGGTTCACCTGGAACCTTTACAACCGCAAGTTTTACAACGTGATCACTTGCAACCTTACAACCGCAAGTTTTACAACGGGCTCACTTGCAACCTTACAAACAGACTCGCTCCCCCTTACAACCTGTAAGGGTTTAACCTTTTAAACAAAGGATTTTCTAACTTAGTTCTCTCGAAGAACAAATGATGTTACTCACTTAAGTACAATGAATGCTCTTAATAAATGAAGAGACTTAACTACAAAGAGTACAAGATGGATAATAAATAAAGCTCTCAATGTATTAAGTGCTCTCTTGCTTTTCTGGGCAGCTTTGAATGCTTGAAGAGTATGCTTGGTTTTTCTCTCTTTAGCTTTTTCGATGATCTTCATAAATGAAGATGAACTTCTTTATATAGCATCTTCAAGAATTCTCTCTCTTGGTAGGAGGAGAGCCGTTTGAATATGTCCGTTTATCCCTTGTTACCGTTGGCTCATTAATTGCTCCATTAATGCTTAGCAGGGTTGACTTGCTTTATCTCTGAAAAGCAACTCTGACAACTCTGCTCTGACAAAAAGCATTCTGACATCTGGACTGTTGTACGTTCTGACATTCTGTTTGCTACCGGAAGCAATTCCACATCCGGAAGCACTTACACTCAGTTCTGCACTTAAACGTTAGTCCAACAATATTAACACATAGTCACATGCAGTGGGAGTTCAATTGTCTATGGGAAGCTCTTTTACTTCCGGAAGCAATTTTGCTACCGGATGCATTCCTACTAGAACTATGTTATGACTTAGTGTTATATTCACTGACGCTCGGGGTTGTCTTAGTTTAATAGGCAGCGCTAGTCACTTAATTTACTCTAAGACTTCCGGAAGCAATTCTGCATCCATTGTGTCCTAACTAGTCTTTAAGATTTGATACTCTTATACTCTAGACTGAGTTCTGACTTAGTGACTTACATGCTTCCGCTGTGGGATGAGTCTTTCATCCGCGAGCGCTAGTCCTAATCCATCCGGAAGTAAATCCACATCCGGTTGTACTCTTACTTGGGGTTCTATATTAACCTAATTCTTTCTAAGTGTTTAACTGGTTCTTTCATATTTTAGTCTTCATCAAAACTTAAGATTCTAACAAAGATGTCCACTACAAGGGGGGGACCAACGACGGAATACGGGCTCCGCCTGAGCAAGCTCGGGTGCCGCTATGGACCAGCCCTTGGCCTTCCATAGAGCCTGGGAGCCTGCTTCAGCTGAGTTTAATATCCAATCTGCATTAAAAGCCTGTTGGTCATACAATTCAGAACACCTGCTTTTCCAGATATGCCACATAATATTAGAGATTAGAGCCTGGACAAACACATCATGCCTAGTATTATTCCACATTGAGAGCAACCAATCCTGTATTGTTCTTATCCCCTCCTTAGTAATCCTAAGCGCTAAAGGACTAGCAAACCACAACCTCCTTACAGGTTCACACAAGAGTAACATGTGTTCTAAAGTTTCAGGACCATTTTTGCATCTCTGACATTCTGCGACCATACTACATTTTCTCTTATGCAGTGCTTCCATAGTGGGAAGCGAACCCGCACAAACCCTCCAAAGGAAATGTTTCACCTTTGGCTGAGTTTTCTGTTTCCATAAGCTCACCCATAGGTCTTGACAAGGCCTACTAGATGACCCTGGCTGTCTCTTAGTCGCTTTCAAAGTCTGCTTCTGAAGAAATCTATAGCCAAGTTTCACAGAATATACACCATTCTTACTCACAGTCCAATGTACTCTATCTCTTCTATTCGCTAAACCCAAAGGAATGGATAAAATATTATCAATGAATTCAGAGGGTAATGTCAGTCCACTCAACTCCCATCTAAGCCCTCTAATCAACTCCTCCACTTTCTGGGTTCTATGCTCACCAGGCACCAACTGGCTAGGAATCACAAAACCCTCCACATTGGGTATCCAAGGATCTGACCACAAATTAACTGTTGCCCCATTACCAATTTCCCAAAACAGCTGACCTTCCAGACAAGTTCTCCCTTCTAATATACTATTCCAAGCCCACGAGGCTCTACCTCCCCGCTTTGCCTCCATAAAGGAACAATTGGGGAAGTAAAGCCCTTTTATCATCTGTACCCACCAAGCATTAGGTTCTGTTAAAATACGCCAACACTGTTTCCCTAGAAGAGCCTTATTAAATTGCTGAAAATCTCTAAAACCTAGATCCCCATCCTTCTTTCCCACTGCTAATTTATCCCATTCCTTCCAATGAATCTTATTCCCCTCTTCCTTCTGTCCCCACCAAAACCTAGCTAGTATTTGGTTAAGTTGCTCACATGTTGTTTTTGGGTAGAGAAAACAGGACATCGAGTACACCGAAATTGCATTAGCCACTGCCTTAATTAAGATTTCCTTACCAGCTTGAGATAAAAACTTTTTATTCCAGCCCTGCACTCTATGCTTGACCTTTTCCCTAACAAAAGCCAGGGCCTCAGTCTTTGCTCTACCCCACAGGATAGGGAGCCCAAGGTAACCCGGGGAATCCTTCCAAGGGATATTAAGCGTTGCTGCTATATCTTCTTTCTCATCACTCGTTAAACAACTAGCCATAAAAACACTAGATTTCTCATAGTTGATTCTTTGGCCAGAGGCTTGACAATAGTCCTCCCACAGAGATTTAAGAAGCAAACAATCTTGACTGGTAGCTTGGATAAAGAATAAAGAGTCATCAGCAAAGAAACAATGAGTAAGTTCAGGACAACTCCAGGCCATTTTAATCCCTCTCAATTCCCCACGTCTCTCATGCTCATTAATCATACACGATAGCACATCCGCTACCATGATAAACAAGTATGGGACATGGGGTCTCCTTGCCTCAAGCCCCGCCCAGGGTTGAAATGGTCAACAGTCTTACCTTCTAATTTGACATTGAAAGAGACTGAGCGGATACAAGCCATGACTAACTCCACCCATCTATCCTCAAAACCCAGTTTCCTCAACAGAGCTTCTAGGAAATCCCATTCCACTCGATCATAGGCCTTGTTCATATCAATCTTAATGGCAATCTCTCTCTTTCTCTTTTCTCTCTTAAGGTAATGGAAGGCTTCATGTACTATGAATATATTGTCCTGAATATGCCTCCTCGGGACAAAGGCTCTCTGTTGTTCAGATATCAACTTAGGCATCACACATTTCATTCTATTAGCTAGGATTTTGGAGATGATTTTGTAGCAGAAATTGCATAAACTAATTGGTCGAAATTGACCCACAGATTCAGCTACATCTACCTTAGGGATAAAAACCAGATTAGTGCTGTTCATATTTTCTAGGCCCACCTTACCTTCAAAAAAATCCTGGACCATTTGCACTACAGAATCTCCTACCACCTCCCAAGACTGGTGATAAAAAGCTCCTGGGAAACCATCCGGCCCAGGCGCATTAAGCCCACCAAGTTCATGAGCAGCTTGCCGGATTTATTCAACTGAGAGTGGTCTAGTCATGGCTCTATTATCTTCCTCACTGACTACAGGGTGGATGTAGCTGAGAACTGATGCAAAGTTTCTTGCCCCACCTGCACTAAACAGAGATTTGTAGAATTGGCTAAAGCACTCCCCAATCTCTTGCTCCTCCTCTACCCAAGTACCCCCTTCATTCCTAATCCTCACCACTTTATTTCTGGCCCTATGTTGTCGTGTAGTTCTATGGAAGAAGGCAGTATTGTCATCCCCATCTTTTAACCAAGACACTCTTGCCCTCTGAAGCCAATATTTTTCCTCTCTCTCCCAGAGTTCATCTATTTTTTTTGCTAGATCCTTAGCTCTATTATCTCCATCTTTATTCCATCCCCCTTCACAACACTCCTTAAATTCCCCCATCAATTTCTGGATTTCTTTTTTATTATTTGGGAATTCTTTTTTACTCCATTCTATCAAAAACTGTTTCATTTTTTCCAGACATACAACCAGATCTCTATTCTCACCTAGCGCCCCTTCACCTATCCTCCCCCACTCTTTAGCTATCATATTATGGTAATCGACATGATCAGTCCACATAATCTCAAATTTAAACTCCCTAGAACCATACAAACCTATGTAAACAGGTTGAATTAAGAGTGGAGTATGATCAGATCCCAGAGGTTCAAGAGTACATACCTGAGCCCGAGGGCATGCTTCCCTCCATGCACTATTGCATAATGCTCTGTCCAGCCGTTCCATCATATGTGCATCATTATCCCTATGATTAGATCAGGTGAATTGTAAGCCTTTAGCTCCCATATCCCATAAGTGACATTCATCAAGGAAACTTTGAAAGTCGCAAAAAGTGGAATCTGACCTGTGTCTGCCACCCTCCTTCTCAGCATTAGAAAGGAGCTCTTTAAAGTCTCCAAAACACAACCATAGAGTCTCCTCCCCCGGATCAAGTCTGTGCAGTTTAGGCCACCACTCCCTACGTTCCCTCTCAGTTGGAGGCCCATATACCATTGTCACATAGCCAGTAACAGGATCCAAACCACTACTCACCTTCACATGTATGAAGTTGCGGTCTTTGAGGACTAAATCAATCTCTATGTTACTCTTCCACCAGAGCGCTAAACCTCCACCAGTGTTAATTGGTTCAACATAATCCGCATAGTCATATCCCAGACGCCTCCTAATACGCTCCACTTTATTGATGTTTGCTCTGATCTCAGATAGAAAGACCAGAGGAGGCCTATATTTGTTGCATATAAACTTTAAGTGCCGACCTGTCAGGGCAGCCCCTACACCCTGACAGTTCCAACCTAAAAGACTCATGGCGCCTCGGTGGTCGATGCAGGACGACCACCAGACCTTATCATTCCCTGGAACATCACCGACTCCTCTGGCAGAGTTGATTTCCTGCTCTGCCAACCTGCCTGGGCTAACTCCACCTTAACATCCACGAGTCCACCCTCCTGGCTTCTAGCACGGCTGCTTTTCTTCTTTGATCGCTTAGGCCCTTGTTTCTTACTCTCGGTCTCCTCTTCAAACCTGACTTTCTTCAGTACAACCTCTTCTTGTTGCGAACCCACATCATCCTCCCGCTTCCTCTTCAGGGTGATACCAGCCATCTCCTGAACTAGCACATTCTCCAAAGGGGAGACCTTATAAAGTGTCATCTCCCCTCCAGGTTCCTTTGTACCATCATCAGGCAACTCTACAAAATACCCATCAGATTTCCACTCTCCTTGCGTCTTAGCAGTTATCTCATCCTTGAACAAGCACCTCTTAGCACTTGGATTCAAATCAACAGCCACCGAACTGCCCAAAGCACCTTCCTGTCCTGTTTGCTTCCTTTCCGCCCCTTCTTCCATCGGTTGTTTCCCTTTTCTATCCTCCTTTTCCTCAGAAGAACTATCTTTTTCCTGTCTCTTCTGCTTCGCTGACCCTTCCTTATCAGTACCCTCCTCCCCCAAGTTTGAGGATGCCACGGTGCTCACTTTCCCATCTGAGTTCTTTCCTGTATCTGTATCTTTTGATGATCCACTCACATTTCCACCATCCTCCCGCGAAGTATCCGACTCATAACTCTTACCCCCCTCTCTCCATCGGCTTCTTGAATTGTTTATCCAACTTAGCTGGACTATTTACTTCATCCTCTTCTCCACCTCCCTCACTCATCTGGACTGACTCACACATAGGCATAGACTCTGATATCTCCATTCTGTCTTCAACCGAAGGATCCACTTGCCTAGCCTCCCTAGTTAGTGGTTCCTTTCCTTTCCCTTCCACCTGCATCACCTTAGTGGTGTCAGATTGACTACCACCTCGGCTGGTCTTGGATGAAGTTTCTTTCCTCATACTAATTTCCACTGTATCACCCCCTCCGGATCATGCATAACCAAGGCTGAAAGAATTTTCTGTGGTTTATCATACAAAGCCCCTGTGTATCTCCTCTGAGAAGAATCCAATAAAGACATTTTAAAGGGCACATCACACTCATCTTGCCCATGCCCAATAACTCCACATCTGAAACAATAACCTCGTAACTTCTCATAATTTACCCGAGCCCAAAACCGATCACCCTGCGGAGTCGGATTCCAAATCCCAGTAAGCAGAGGTTTTTCACATCTATATCCACCCTTATCCTCACAAAATCCCTATAACACCCATTCATCAGCTCAGGATCTTCATATCCTTTGACTATGCCAATCTTAGAACCCAACCTCACAATATTTTCTCTATTCTGGAGGTCCCAAGGAAGGCTACTAATCTGTACCCAAACTACACATCTAGACATATCAATTTGCTCAATTCGCTTACCATGCTCCCACTTTTGTAAATTCAGCAGATTACCATTTATAGTCCATGGGCTATCCCTCATCACCTTATCGATATCTCTAGGATTATCAAAAGAAAAAACAAAGACATTATAATTCTCAACACTTACCCCCACTTTGCCTCTGGGCTTCCAAGCACGTTGAATCAGATCTTTCAGAACTTCCATCCCCTGTTTTTTCGATGCAAACAGCTTCCCCACCAGTAGTTTCTCGCCATCCCGCTTACTGGAGCTTTCACCCCAATTCAGATCTACTTCATACTGAGAAACATCCTCCTCATCCCAAACTTTCATCATATCATCCCCCATACAGACCAGAACCAAAGGCAGATCTCACACTATATGCACCTAACCTGAGCTAGTCAAATCCAGCAAGACCACACAACAGAGACAAATCCACAGAGCTTAAGCCACAAGATCTCAAGACCCACTAGAAGCAGAAAGTACCACGAGCAGATCCCAAAGACCACAAATCGCCGCCACCTCCAACTACCTTCGCTCTAGACAAACGGCCTACAAGACAAGCACCCCACCTGCGATCCAAACCAGATCTGAGAAGACCCAAATCGCAGTTCACCGCTGCCACCCAAACCCCAAAACCTGATCTGAAAATCGCCTCCGTAAGACACACCACCCAACACGCGCCACACTCGGCCAGTGAAACAAAACTCTCCGGAGCCAGAGACCCACGGAAAGGCACCGCCACACAACGGCCTAAGACTGCAGGGTCGCCGTCGCTAAACCCTCAGTGTTTCTACTCTCCAAGCTGAGAGGTTTTCTCTCTTCAAGATAAGAGGTTTTCTCTGTCTTCTTATTACCAGCGCTGTAACTCATGTGGGTAAATAAAATTAAAATTAAACAAGTGGGTAAATAATTGGAATTTTCTTTAATCATCATATATGTAAACACAAGTAACAAACCCTAAGCCCACTCTTCTCAAACCTAGCTGTCACCCTCTATTCTACCACTTACATCCTTCTCTTGATCCCTTCTTCCTAATAAAAAAATTGTTCTCTTCTTCTCACTTCATATGCCCAAGAAACTGTCGTCTCTCTCTTCCCCAATCCCAACAGATTCGTTATCTCACCCTCTGTTCACTAATTCCCTTCCAACTCACCCATTCTTCCTTCATCTATTCCATTCATGTTTCTGCAGAATCCCAAGTGAAGCAGTCCCTATTTGTTTTGCACGAGATTGAATAGAATTCAGCCTCACTTCGTCCAGCTCGTACAGCTTTGTTCTCTAAAAAATTCTAGGTGAGAATTCCTATAATCAAACTCATCTTTGAAATGCGTGGCTGTCACCCAAGAGGGGGGGTGAATTGGGTGGCAGAATAAAAATTAAAATTCTCTTTTAAAAACTGATTGCTTGTGCTTGGTGAAGGAGATGACACGTTATGTTTTGCACAAGTATGGTGGTGTGGTGCTGGAAATAAGAATGTTAAAGACAAACTAAGCACACACAGATTTATCCTGGTTCGATCACTTCCAGACCTACATCCAGTCCCCAGGCTCCACCTGAGATTTTCAATCCACTAAACTTCTTGTTTAAACCAGGCACAAGAAAGCCTTTACACTTTAGGTTTTACGAACACGGGTTCACCTAACAACCCACAGGTTTTGCAACGGGCTCACCTGCAAACCTTTACAACCACAAGTTTTACAACAGGATCACTTGCAACCTTTCAACTACAAGTTTTGCGGGCTAACTTGCAACCTATGGAGATTTAGAAAACCTCTAAATGCTCCCTCTCACTTTTGTAAGATAACAATTCTGTTCTTCAAGCACAAGCTTTAGAACAGCCTCTATCAATTAGAGGATTTGATAATATGTTCACTCTATGAACTGATTGTGATAAACACTTAAGTACAAATGATTCTCTCTAAGAATAGATGATGTTACTCACTTAAGTACAAACGAATTACTCTCTAAGAATGTTACAACTCTAAGATCAGAGAGTAGAAGATGGGAGGAATGTAGAAATACAATATCTCAGACAATAGGCTCTGTTCTTCCAACCTCTCTTCTGAATGTAGATGTTCCTTTTATACTCGGCCTCAAAACATTCAGGCTTGGGCGGCAGATAGAATATGTCCGTTTGAATATAGTCGTTGATCCCAGGTTACCGTTGAGAGGTACATCTTCATTAATGCTTAGCAAGGTTGACTTGCTTTATCTCTGAAAAGCAACTCTGACAACTCTGCTCTGACAAAAGCATTCTGACCTCTGAGTATGTGACGTTGACTCTTGTACTCTTGCTGACGGATGATCATCGTTCATCTGTAAGCGGCAATCTTGCTTTGCAAGTGTTAGTCTCTGAGTCCCAGTGACAAGAGTATTTGCATCCGGAAGCTCATTTGCATCCGGAAGTAAAACTAAGTTCTGCACATACTTGTTAGTCCAACAGAGTAGTATATATAATCAAGTGCAGTAAGAACTATACATGCTGTGGGAAGCTTGTTTGCTATGGGAAGCAATCTTACTTAGACTATGTTCTGACTTAGTGTATTGTCTACTGACGCTAGGGGATGTCTATTCCAATAGTCAGCGTAAGTCTCGTTATTTTACTCTAAGTCTTCCGGAAGCGATTCTGCATCCGGTAGTATTCTAACTTAGGATTGATTTTAGTCTAATTCTTCCTAAGTAACTTAGTGTGTCATTTACTCATGCTATGGGATGTGTAGTATAACAACACATAATCACATGCAGTGGAAGTTCAATTGTCTAAGGAAGTTCTCTTACATCCGGAAGCAATTTCACATCCGGAAGCACTTCCACTGGACGTTGGGTTATGATTATATTATACTCACTGACGCTCAGTGTTACCTAAGTCAACAGCCAGCGCTAGTCACTAAGCATCCGGAAGCATTCCTGCATCCGGTTGCGTCCTAACTTAGTCTCAAGGATTTTATACTCTTAATGTTCCTAGACTGAGTTATGACTTAGTGTATTACTTGCTTCCGCTGGGGGATGAGTCATTCATCCGCGAGCGCTAGTCCTAGTCTATCCGGAAGTAAATCCACATCCGGTTGTACTCTTACTTATGGTTCTATTTTAACCTGATTTTGTCCTAAGTGTTTAACTTGTTCTTTCATATTTTAGTCTTCATCAAAACTTAAGATTCTAACAATCTTATAAGTTTTGGTAAGAATTTCTTAACCTCTATACTTAACATCTTCATGAACAAGCGAGGAGTTTGGGGAAAACGAATGGGTTTTTGGAATTAAGTTTTAGGGAAGATCATTATTCTTACTCTTTGGTACTTTGTTTGGAGTTTTGTGGCATAATATTGTTTTGTATGAAATCTTTGATTTAAGTTTATATGATTCCTTGATATTTTCGGCTTCTTCCTGGGGTGAATTGTTATTGGACAGATTGAAACCATCTTTATATGGTGCTGATGTTTTCTATAATGATCAAATGGTGCCTTGATTGGTTGAGTGAGTAGTTAGTTTCGTTTGTTTTGCTATTGTTGCTTCTATTGCTACTGTAATTTCCTATTTTGCTTGTTTTTGTTTGGGTTTGTAACAGTATTGGTGGTTACAATATCTAATAATAATGCAAATATTGTCTATATGCTTGATTGCCATTTTCATGTGTTATGCCATCTCAATAGTTTTGATATGCAAAAATTATGACAAATGTTTTGTAGATGAAATGTCAATTTCTACTTCTTTAATATTTATTTCTGGATATAGACTTTCTTTTATTTTATTTGCCAGTGAATATTCATAGTTGTATGAGTTATGGAGTGCCTTGTTCACAATGTTGAAAAGTGAAATATTTTAGTAGTATAACCTTCTTGCTACTGAAGTAGCTCTTAAGGTGTGGCTGTAAATTGATTGCTGTAATATAAAGTTTATGCAGATTTCCTACTTTGTTAATTTGTTGATCGGTGTTTGGGAAAGAGAAATTAGTTACTTGTACTACATAGTTTTGCTCAACATCCACTTAATGTATAGATTATTAGTTATAGATGAAATAGCCTCCTAAGAGCTAGGATTTAACGAGGATACCATATTTCTTTAATTGGTTGCTGATTGGTTAAAAACAAATGAATTTATTATTTTATTTTTATATAGAGTCCTAAATTATTGATGCCTTGAAAATCAGCTTGAAAGTAGCAATGAGTTTCCTTACTTTTCTTTTGAATTGGCCGATTTGATAGTTAGAAAAAGAAATATTAATGTATGTCAAATTCTGATTGGCATGAATTAAATTTGTTTTATTTGATATTTTAGGTCATAATGTGTGACATATGAAGTGATGTTCATGATGGCTATTGCTTGGATTGAATTGAAGTGTAATTTGGTTGAAAACTCTTCATCCTTTGTAGTAATCAAGTTCTTTGATAAATAGTATGTAGTTGATGATTTGATGTTATGTTCTCTTATTTTGTTTGAGTTGATTAGTGGCGGATTGCTACATGATAGCTTTATTATTTGGAAATTTGTTACGTGTATGTGACTTGTATGTACTAAATTAGAAAGGAAAGAGAAACAAGGATGATGTATCCTAAAGGGGTGGGTAGTAGTATTAGATTAGGATCGAGAGCGACGTTAATCAACATACGTAAAAATAGTTATTCATATTCCTTTGTATGGTATAATACTAGGAGAATCTAGTTAAGGAGGTACTTGGAGACAACCTACAAGCAAAGATACGGAAACAGTGAAGTGCTAAGTGTTACAGGTAGCGGTTTATTTCATGCACATTAGGTTTACTTGTTTATTTTCTGTCATCACTAATATTACTGCTTCAGATATTGATAGGGTTTATTTTCAGCATTTAAATTTTATGTGGAGTACTTCAGGTATAAGGAGGGTCGCTCCCCCTATACCATATTGTTACTGTTGATTTATTTTTCCTAGAAAATCCTGTCAGGTATGCCTACTACGAAAGACAAATATATTGCTATAAGTAGTGAAGTGGTGCAATAGGCACATACATTCTGTTATCTACCCGTGACAATCATATTGTTAAGGTAGAGGCCCTGTATGAGTGCTTTACTAACAGTTAGTAATCACCAACAGGAGCGCATTATCATTATCTGAAGTAGGATTAAATGAATTAGATGATAGGTGAATTAGAGTGTATAAAATAAATTGCGGTAAATTTGGTTTCAGGTACAAATTAGATAGGGAATTTTGGAGTGATGAAGGGAAAGGAGGAATGCACAAATGTCTGCTCCTATTTGTGTATTTTCTTTTATTAAATGTATATTGTGAAAGTAATTTGTATAATTATATTTTGGCATGTAATATATATAAATTTTGTAGTAGATAAATCTAAGAGACTTTATGTATTTGATAATTATTTTTAATTCATATCTAGACTTATATGTACCTATATGTAAAACTAAGTATTTTAGAAATAATATTTTCTAAGGTAAACATTAGAATTTCAAAGTAAAAGATCAACATTTTAATGTGGGAAATAATGGATAGAAATATGTTTTTAAATATTTATGTTATTTTATAAAATTAATATAGGTCATCTTTTGATCTTAAGTAACTTTATTTTGTTTTAAAAAGTTTATACTCAACTTGTTTTATAAAGAATTATTCTAAAAAGCCCATTTCATGAAAAAATTTTATTTTGGACGGTTTTTCATTTACCTATTACAAATCTTAAAATTATTAATATTTATTTTATAACAAAAATCATTATTTTCAATTTAATTATATTTAATATTTTAATAAATTAGTAATAATAAACTAGGTGTGACATTGTGCATGAAATTTATATATTTTATTCCTCTAATAATGAGACATTAGCATGTCAAATGATTAAATATAAAGAGAATAAGATGTCATTTTATGTTGAGTCTAATTTTAACGAGTTAGTTGCATTTTCATGATAATTTGAGTATATTATGTAATTAAATTTTGCGTTTATTGCTTATAGACTTGAGATACTTTACATATTTACTAATTTCCTATTTTAGGTGCAAATAAGGGATCAAATTGAAGAACACAATGTATAGACATTTTTTTAGAAAGTCCTATTTCAATGATTATATCTTCTTGAATTGTTTACTAATCATGATAAATGACTTCCCAAAGTTATCTTATGTAGGGCAAATGTGCAAATCTAATACTTAACTTTGTCGATAGGAGCATTTCTAATACCCAAATTTCGCGAGGTGCACCATTGATACTCATATATCAGACATAGAGAAAATGAAATACTACCGTTAAATTTGGATGGTTTCCTTTAAAATTTTATTACCATGAGGTCCCTATAAAACCATCTAATTATTGCTATGTTCGAAGAGACTTGAGGACAAGTAAATTTAATTGAGAAAAAACTACATTGCCCTTGATTTAACAAGTAATTCCTACACCAAACTAAATATCAAGAGTATTGCTGTCTTTTCTTAATTAAATCTTATTTCCCTCAAGTATTTTGGGACATGGTAATAAAATTTTAACGGAAATCTTCTAAATTTAATAGCAGTATTACATTGCTCCATGTTCAAAATTTAAGTATCATTGGTGCACCTCGTGAAATTTTGGTAATAGAAATGCTTTCAAAGACAAAGTTTAGTATCAGATTTGCACCTTTTCCCTTTTAGTAAGTTTTTGTTCCTCAATCTTTTTCTATTTTTTTTGGGCATTCAATTTCGGAAATCATTTGTCAATTAAGATGATTTTTAAGTCATTTTCTATGCCATATAATAGGGGAGCACAGAAATAATTTTAGGAAAATGTTTTTCTATTTTAAGCATTTCTTAGTTCTCAACCCATTTCTATTGACTTTGAGCACTTAATTTCGACAATTCTCCATCCCCAAACATGATTTATGATAACTATGTGTGTGTGTATATATATATATATATAAGTGTCTTGCTTGAAAACCACACCATCTCATACCCCATTCAATCCAATCATCCACCATTCCACACCCCATACACAATTCTCTTCATCCAATTCCATCCTCCATTCTTCTGACACCATCCACCACCATATTTCTTCACCCCTCATCTTCTTGAGCATGAATATATATATATTCACCTCCTTCTCCACTATCCATCATTGAATTCAACCTTCAACCATCTATTCAATGGATTCTACAACCCTTGATCATGAGTTTGTGCTTTATTCAATGAGCGGCTAAATCTCTTGCGAAGAGTTCGATGGATGAAGGCAACAAGATATTCTAGTTCTTCATGGAGGGGTTATTTAGTTTCAATTGTTCAATATGTGTGTGTTTGTGTGTGTGTGTGTTTAAACACTAAGTTCATAGTTGGAAGTTTTCCAATTAGAGTCTCCATGCATGTTTATCATTAATTTTCATTTCCAAGTTAGTTTCTAACAATTGCTTTGATGGTTGACTGAATGAGAGGTGTATCACGTTAATTAATCAATTAGGTAATTATACTAGATGCGATTTTTTAGGTTAATCATTTAGAACTTACATTAATAAACTCCAAAAATTATCAGTGAAACTAGGAAGATCGCTAATTCATTGAATGACCTACTTCCATCTCATATCGTTCACATCACATTTTTTACTTGTATTTTATAAATCAAAATACCAAAAACATATATAGTTTAATTTAATAACTTAGTATTCACAAAAATACTATCTGTTATTGTTTTCTTGCATTAACTTAGTTAATTTTGGTAGGGTCAAGCAGCAATTTACCCCCGGAAGTTTTGTCAGTGGAGCAATCCAACTTGGAAGTTTTTTTAGGGGCAATTTACCCCATGAAGTGTTTTTCAGAAGCAATTTACCCGCTCAAGTTTTTTTCAGGAGCAATTTAGCCTCAAGTTAAACCTAGGTGTTAGATGAGAGTTTGTCATGTGTATTATTTGCCATGTTGTGACTTGTGAGACCACCTCAGACATTATTTGCCACCTCAGATTTTAATTGCCACGTCAGATTAGCATGATTTCAAATCATGATTAGCATGATTTTAATTGCCACCCCCAAGTATGATTTTAAAGGATTTTTATTTAAAATCATGCTAATCTGAGGTGACAAATAATGCCTGAGGTAGCCTCACAAGTCACAACATGACATATAATACACATGACAAACTCTCATCAAACACTTAGGTTTAACTTAGGGCTAAATTGCTCCTGAAAAAAACTTCAGGGGGTAAATTGCTCCTGCAAAATACTTCAGGGGTAAATTGCCCCTGAAAAAACTTCCACTGTTCTTCATAAGAACAACTATTTTCCTACTGTTCTTCATAAGAACTTGGACTTCACTCTGCCCTGTTCCTACTCTGTAAAACACTGCAAAGAGTGGGGTTGTTGAGTTCAATGCATTAGTTGCTATCCATACTTTGTAGGACCATTGTCTCTTTCTAATACATTCTTTTTATGTTAATTATAAAAGCTCCAAATTAATGTCAAAGGATCCAAAATACTTAATCTGATTGCTTTTTGAATCTTTACTGTGTAATAGCATCTGATGAATTGCAACTCCAAATAGTTCTAAAGTGACAATCTGCATTCTTGAAAACCCTCTTGTGAAGCTTCCTGTATCACATGGCACACTTGATAAAGCTTAAACTTTAAAGTAAAATAACTATTTTTACAAATCTTCTTGACGACCAAGAATCTTCCTTATTCATGAAAACTTTTTTATTCAAAATCAATAAGCAACAGAAGGAGGGTAGAATTTTTCTTCTTCTTTATCTTTTATTTGTAATTACAATAACAATGGTACTGTATTGTAGACAAGAAAATGCACTAAACATTCAGATCTAGAGGAATTTATCATAAGTGAGCAGACCAAAAGAACCCCAAATCTATGGAGGTTGCAAAAGAGTCTTATAAGTACAAATCTAATATAAACTTACAATATATGTATCAAGAATATCTACTTCCTAGTACAAGTAATACCCAAAAAGAAAAACTTGATGCTCATAAAAATTCACTCATGGAATTTCAGCAATGGTCTCCAATGCAGGTCTCCAAGATCCCTGCTTTAAAAAGCATATTTTTTCAACATTATCTCCTTCACAAACCACCTTATAATCATCACCACCACCATCAAGATCATAACCATGACCTTCCAATCTCTTTGCTTCAGAAGGAAACATACAGACAGGAAAAATCTTACCCAGATGGTTAAAACCTCCATGCTTGAGAGCCCTAGAAGCTTTATAATTCATAGAGCTTATCTCCTCATGAGTGAGAACAGAATAAAGCAACTCCATAGGGAGAAGAAAGTAGAACTTTTTCCTCTCAAGTTCTTCATCAGCTAGAAGCCCTTGAATCCTATGGCCTACTTTGAGTAAGCTAGAATCACACACAAATTGGCCTGGATTTTCAAGCATTAATTCAGCAGCATTCACTGACCTCGTGAATGATTGTAGTTTCCCATCTAAAGATAAAACTTTGATTCCTTCTCCATTTGAAAGCAACATCAAGGAAGGTGTACAGGAAGCTGCATTGCCCATATTTTTTGTCTCAGAAAGAAGAAAATCAAAAAAGAGTTTTAAGTGGTTATTTTGAGTATTGGTTTGGTCAGAGAAGGAAAATTGGTGGTGTTGATGAAGTTTCTGTGAATGTGAGGTGCTATTATATATTTAGGCAAAGCAAGCAAACCTGCCTGTTGAGACTTGAGAGACAGAGAGATAAAGAGAAAAAAGAAGATTGGTGCTTGTCTTTTTTCATGGATAGTTGGGTTATCTGTTGGCACATCCTATTTTGTGTCTTTTTTTTAGAATTATTATATTGGAATTGGTGTTTGTCGTACTCTAAGTGGCATATTCTAGATCAATTTTTCCCTTCTGGCAGTAGCTAGCTTGGTTTTATCTTTTATGCCGCAGCTATACAAATTAAAAGAATACTCAAGTTTGGTACAATGCACAATTGATTAATGTAAACAAAAACAAATGGGATTGATGGCTTTATGCCACTTTGAAGATCATATTCTATTTCCTATCTTCAGATATTAAAAAGGGCCAACCTGTCAAAGTTGGACTATTGTAGAACTTTGTAAGAGAGATTATTTTAATGCCATTTTTACTTTAAAAAACAACTTACTCGTATTTTCATTAGTGAAAATGTTGATGTGAGAGAGTTATTTTTATTGCAATTGTAACGATCAACTTGAAGAGAGGGATTAAGTTAGTTTTTTTCCCACCTAAATGAAAGTTAGAGGAGCTAATTCTCTCTAGTTTATTAGGATTATAACATGTTTTAAGCTCAAAGCATTTACAAATTACAGAATTGTGCCCTTCATCCGTTGATTCAAACGAAGGAAGAGTTGGATAAACCCACTAAAAAATTGGGGCACCTTCGATTGTCAAGGGGTTGTAGGAGGCATCTCAAACCCTGATATAGCATGAAATTTTTAGTTAATTTTCACATGATTAATTTTAACGCCACCTATTTAGTGTTCGAGTCACACAAAGATAACTTCAAGGGCAATATGTGATGACCAACAAAACAATGAATAACGACCGATTATTATTTCACGTGGCCTATCCTCAGTTTGTGGTAAACAATCCCCATGACAAAAAAATTACAGTAATTAAATTGCAGATCGGTGAAATACCCACATTGACAATGAATTTCTTAGTAATCTTTTTATAATTGTAAGTGTAGTACTGCATCTGGGGACAGCAAGTACGTGAAACGTCACAAGAGGACAGCACCAAACTAATGATGAGATATGGTAGGAAGCAATTTGTTTGATTTTATTCTATTTCACTCTTCTTCGCCTAATAATGGCTGTCAAAGAATACTATTGTTTATATTGTGACTAAATAAATAAGCATTTGTGCTGTTGGAAGACGTGAAAGGACCATCATCATCTTTTTCTTCTTCTTAGTATGATATCAAATGTCAAATCTTGTTTGATTTGGTATTTGGTCGCTATCTATCACTATCCAATGCTAGCTTGCTCTCTCCTATATTCTCCATCCCATGAATTAATATTTTATCAAGTTCATGAACATTGATGCACTTGGGCATGTGCTTCTGCTCCTATTTTCCTTACCTTCTGTCTTTCATTATTGTATTCATTTAGCGGCGGATTTTATCTTCTCCTTCATCTGTCACATTCATTTTAATTTACATTTTACCCCAAATCATTCATTCAATCACATCCTTTGGGTCATCAGGCATTCTAATCCTCCCCAACTTTATAAAAATTAATGTAATTCAACTGATGAAGTTAATTAAAACCTCAAAAACGGACAAAACTCATACAAATACTTAGCACGGTTGTATTTTCAAAATGCAAGCTCAAACTTCTGATTAAATTGGTACTGTGTCTTCCACTTGAATTAAGTGCTAAGTGATAGTTAAAAGGCTTATCATGATAATCTTTTTTGTTTTCTTCCTATTAGAGGGGTAGAATCCAAGGATTGGAAAATATAAACAAGCGTGGACTTGCAACTTCTCACCTATTAGGATTGGATTACTAAATCATTGCGATAACCATGCCACTTAGCTATCTGTGGTGAATGATGTGTGAAACCTATTCAACATCAACGCCCTTGTGTCATAAATAGTCACCAAAGTGGGAAGTTACAAGTTTAATTCCCCCTGTGACCTTGAACTTTTAGTATTTCCTCAAATAAGACAATGTCCGATAAAAAAGGAGAGTGTTTTTTATTTCTTCACTTTTTGGCACATAAAAAGGAGGAATAAACATGAGTGCATAACCAAAAGTTGTATTATAAATTTTTTTCACGTCATATTGGTGAATTCCTTGTGATAATAATTTAGATTTTTAAAAATCAATATCAAGTCTTTAAAAATCATTTCTATATTTCCAAAAATGTGGAAAAAATAAATATAAAATTTGGGTATTGAATTTTTCAAAATAAGTTTTGCAACAATCAAAACTGATGTTGAAAAATTTAGGTAGTGTTATATTGGTCTTGGCGGATCAACTAAGAATAATAGTTTTTTTTTCAATTTATTTTTTTAAGAAAGAATAATTGAAGAAATTATGAAAAAGTTTTCTTGCTTAAGTAATAAATGAAGAATCTTGACCATAAATGTGTGACAACTTAATAATGATTAGTATTTATGGAAGAATAAATGATGAATTAGTTGTCAAATAGATTTGGTAGGTATTGTACGTAGTTGCTCATGTTTTGTCAATTCAAAGCATCCCAAAGGAATGACGAGGGCTATCCTAGCACCCATTTAGTTGTTGCTTACATAGTTAGCGTTAACACATTAGCCAACAAATAGCAAAACATCCTTTACTCCACGTTCTCTGATTTAAAAGCTTCAAACATTTTTGTTTTTATAGCTACATAATGCAACATTTTGGCATATATTAATGTGCCTTGTTAGACACAATAATTCAGTGCTTGCCTCCCAAATTATTCACATTAAAGATACTAATTGAATAAAAAACCTAGTCTGTGTCAGAAATCATGAATCATGGTACAAGTATATTAAATGATAATTTATAAGTACACGAGTTACACTTTCATACAATTAGATTAGATTGTAGGTTAAAGTTTTGCATGAGTAAAAAAAATGTGAAACTTAGCTTATACACTCCATTTTGTAAAAAATTGATGTTACTTAAATTATGGGTATTTATTGTTGAGCATTATTTATACGGTTTGACTTAGCTGATTTATAAGACATTATGAATTTATGATTTTGATAATATGTCAAGGTAAACTGGTAAACAATAAAGATTCCTACGTTATTTTATGTTTTTGGGAATTTTGGGCTACAAGGGTCGCCTTTGTGCTTAGGTCCCATTAATGGGCCTTCAAAAATAAGATCACTACTGCTCATAAAACCTTTGAACCACTCCATATAAGAAGTTGTATTGTTCATGGCTATTTTGTGTTTTTTTTTGTTTTTCACGAACGACAAATGAACTGTGAAGGGAGAGACAATAAAATTAGGCCATGCTAAATCTGAAAATAATTCTACATCATGAATGTGGATCTTCAAAAGTCAAAAGTAATGATAGTTAAATTGTCAAGTAGAGGCTTGATGAACTAACCCATAATCGGATCTATTCAGTTCCTCGTGTAACACCATTTAAAAAAAAACCGTCTATTTAAACATTTCAATAAATTATTCAAGCAAAAATCCCTGCACAATTTTGAACAATATATTATCCTCATCTGCAAGCTTATTTCAGATTTCTTTGGGACAAATCTGCAATTATTTCCCTTATATAAGATTTAAGTGTCAATTTTCCTAATTTTAATTGAAACAATTGCATTCAGTCCCAAGTGAGACAATTTAATACAACAAGGCCAGTTAATATCAAAATCCCTCAAAGAAGAATTTTCATCCCTCAAAGAAGAATCTTCAAAACTTTCAAGAATTTTCAAGGCCAATAGGCTTTGATTATTACAAGATTTTTCACGAAATAGTTTGGGATGGAGGTTGGAAAGAGCGAAGGAGGGAATGATGGTGAGCCATCAGAGCAATCGGGAGAGGACAAACAAGAGGGGATGCCTAAAAGAGGTTTAAATGTCTCTTTTAAGGATAAGTTGCTGCAGGTGGAGGGCTCAAGTTTCTCTGTTGATTCTCGTGATTGTGGTGTGTTTGAGAATGCATGGCGTGAATATCTAGATAGCTTGAAAGGTTTCTTTGCCGGGGAATCTTTAGATGGGGAAAATTCTTGTGGAAGGAGTGAAGAAGAAGAGGAGGATTCTTTGTCTACTTTGACATTTTCTAGGGAGCAATATACAAGATGGTGTGCTCCTTGGCGAAAGCTTTTAATTGTTAGATTATTGGGGAAATCTATTTCTTTGTGGAATATGCAATACAAACTTCTTAGGCTTTGGAAGATGAAGGAGAAATTCATGGTGCTTGTTATTGGGAACGATTGCTTTGTGGTTTCTTTCTTGTGTGAAGAAGACATGGGGCCTTGGATGTTGGCCGATCACTATTTGGTGGTATAGAGATGACAACCAAATTTTGATCCTTTGGATGAGAATTATCATCGCAAGATAGCAGCCATGATTCGTATTCATGTCCTTCCTTTAGAATTTTTTAATGCAGAGAGCCTCTCTATGATTGGAAATCTAGTGGGTAAAACTTTGAAGGTGGAATCTAGAACTTATCTTACTGAAAGAGGGAGGTTTGTCTGGAGAAAGATTTGAGCATGATCTCTGGTGTCTTTGATAATAATGATGAGGTTAAACTTTCATCGGTTATGGAGGTAGTGAGGACTGAGAGTAAAAAGGGGTTAGGAGGTCATTTGAATGTGGTGGTGAATCATTCGGAGCGTGTATATGTGGAGGCCGACGAAGGGGAGGCTCACCAGTCGTAGAGGTTAGGGGAATGGAACTTAGTTAGAAAGTCAACGAAAAAGAGGAAGAATGTTCAACCGAAAGTTATGGAGAAGTAGAGGTCTACGTCGATTGTTATAGATAGAGCAAAAATCATGGGTTCAGTTAGAAATTGAAGAGCTAATGATGGGAATAATATTCCTATTTCTCAGCGAAAGAATAATTTGAAATCTGATGGCAATAATGGGCGTTTAAGGGAGTCAGTTATTGATTTACAAATGTTTGACTCATCAACCACAATCCTGTAAAAATTGCTCAAGGATTAAATAATAAAAAAGAGTGGGTCCCAAGATCATATAGTGAAAGAAAGGAGGAATGAATGCATGTGTATAAGAGAAAATTACGTTCTTTGTCTTGTAAGAAGTTAAGTTCAACATCTAATCTAGTGGTCACTAATGATACGAATGAGACCAAGAATGTTTTTGGAGTTTTAATGGATTTGGATGAGAAATCGAATAATGAGGGAGAATGATTCAAATTATTGTCTCGTAATGAGAGTTTGTTGCCTTCATCTTTTAATGTTGACAATAATCTACATGCTCAGGTGAGTGGTTCTTTTCAAAATGTTAATGGTGGTTGTGAGAACCACAATCTCGATTCAATGGTTCCCCAATGAATGTTATTTTCTGGAATGGTAGAGGGGTGAGAGCAAGATCTTTCCTGGGATTAATAAGAGAATTACATTATAAGTATAAAGTAGACATTGTTTTATTGTTTGAGACTCGATGTGGAGGTATGAAAGCAAGGAAGATAATCTCTAAGATGGGATTTAATGACTCATATGTTGTTGATGCTCAAGGGTTTAGTGGAGGTCTGTGGGTGTTATGGCGTGATGAGAGTTGGGCTGTTAGTATAATTGGTTCATCTAAGCAATGTATTCATTTGATTTTTGCTCATAATGGGGAGAAATGCTTAGTTTATGTGGTGTACGCAAGCCCTCATTATGTGAAAAGAAGGAGTTTATGGAGAGAGTTTGAGGAGTTTGGTAATGATGTGGAAGGTCCGTGGTGTGTAGGAGGAGATTTTAATGCTATTTATTTGAGAATGAACGACAGTCTTCTAGGAAGGAGCATTCTTTGGTGGATAAGGATTTTTCTAATTGGTATGGGTATTCTGGTCTATCTCATGTTCATACTATGTGATCGTTTTTTACTTGGAGTAGGGAGGGTTGTGAAAGCAGATTAAATCGTATTCTAGGAAATGATATGTTTATGGATAGGTTCACTGAAGTTAAAGCAACAGTTTTGTATAGATTCAAGTCAGATTATAAGGCTTTGTTATTGACGACAGAGGTGTCTCATTGTTCGGTTGCTTTTGAACAACCTTTTAGGTTTGTGGCTTCGTGGTTGTTACATGATGATTTTAATGAATTTATGAAACGGGTATGGAATAAGGATTTGTCATGGTCCCAAAATGTTAATGCTTTTACCCAGCAAGTGGAGGTGTGGAAGACGGAGGTATATAGTCATGTGGGAAGAAGAAAGAAACAAATTCTTGCTAGGCTTGATGGCATTAGTAGAAGTTTAAAGAATTAAGATTCTTGATCTTCTCTCTCTCAGCTTGAGAAAGAACTATGACAAGAACTATAGACACTAATTTTGCAGGAAGATATTATGTGGGCTCAAAATGCAAGTTGTGAGTGGTTCTATTTAGGGGATAAAAATTCAAAATATTTTCATCGAAGGGCGAATCCAAGGAGGAGGATAAATCGTATTGAATCTCTCAAGGGTGAGAATGAAGAGTGGATATTTGATGTAGATCAGATAAAGAATGTAGCTGTAAATTTTTATCATATGCTTTTTTCTGAAGATCGTGCTCATAGGGATGTGTTGAATGTTGATGTATCTTATCCTGTGCTTATAGAGAGTGTTATTAATAGTATGAATACTGATGTGAAAGAGGCGGAAGTTGAAACTGCTTTGAAGAGTATGGGTCATCTTAAAGCTCCAGGTCTTGATGGTCTTAATCTTTTATTCTTTTAGGCTCAATGGAAACAGGTTAGAGGGAATGTCATTGATTTTGTGCGAAAGGTGTTTGAAAATCCTTGTTTAATTAGGGAGATCAATCAGACTTTTCTTGTGCTTATTCCTTAAGTCCCTCACCCGGAAATTATGAGAGATTTCCGTCCAATTAGCCTTTGCAATGTGATATATAAGTAGATAACTAAAATCATAGTTAATCGGATTAAGCCTGTTATGTCGACTATTATTTCCCCGAAATCAGTGCAGTTTTGTTCTAGGACTTTTGAGCTCCGACAATATCATTGTTGCTCAGGAGGTGATCCATACCATGAAAACTTTGAAGGGAAAGAAAGGATTTATGGCTTTGAAAATTGATTTGGAGAAGACATATGATAGAATTAACTGGGAATTTTCTGTTAATTGTTTAAGGGAGGTGGGAATTCCAGAGAGCTTAATCTTATTGATTCAGGAGTGTATATCTTCTCCCTCTATGCAATTATTGTGGAATGGTAGTAAGTCAAATGTTTTTAATCCTTCCCGAGGTATTAGACAGGGCGATCATTTGTCTCCATATTTATTTGTGATTTGTATGGAGAAGTTGGCTCATTTAATTCAGTCAAATATTTCATCTGGCATCTAGAGACCAATTCGTCTGAATAAAGGGGGACCACCTTTATCTCATTTGTTTTTTGCTGATGATCTAATTATTTTTGCTGAAGCTCTATTAGACCAGGTACAAGTGATTAAAGATTGTCTTAGTGTGTTTTGTGATTCTTCAAGTCAAAAGGTAAATGAATGAAAGATAAGAGTATTTTTTCTTGTAATATTAACCATAATTTTAAATCTCAACCGAGTCAAAGTTTGGGATTTAATATGTCTGCTGATTTGGGTAAATATTTGGTGGTTCCTCTTCATCATGAGAGAGTTTCTAAGTCAATGTATCAATTTACGGTGAATAAGGTAAAACAAAGATTGGTTAGCTGTAAGTGTTTCATTCTTTGTCTCTGGCAGGAAGGAATACTCTTATTAATTCAGTGGCCTTGACTATTCTGAATCATGTGATGCAAACATATATTATTCCTATTGCTTGTTGTGATGAGATTGAGAGGAGTGCCCAGAATTTTTTATGGGGCTCTACAAGTGAAAAGAAGAAATCTCATTTGGTGGCGTGGGACAAAGTTTGTTCTCCTAAAGTGTGTGGTGGATTGGGTCTTCATCATGCTTCTCTTCAGGATAAGGCGCTTATGATGAAAGTGGGATGGGGGTTGGTGAATAACAAGGATGCATTGTGGGCCCGAGTAATTAGAAGTAAATAAAATTGTGTTTAAGATTTGATCCCTATTATATGAGCAAAGAAGCCGGGGGCAAGAGTGTGAAGTAGAATTAAAGCTATTTGGGAGAAGGTTAAGGATGAGATTGAAATTGTTCACAGGAATGAAGAATATAAAGCTAGATGGAAGTTGGATAAGAGTGGTATTTTTTCTGTGAAATATGCTTACAATTCTATCACTAAACATGGTCAGGATGGAAGGAGTTGGCAAGTTATTTGAAAGATTAATATTCCCCAGAGATGTAAATTTCATATTTGGGTCTATTTGGAAGATTAATATTCCCCAGAGATGTAAATTTCATATGTAGGTTGCTCACAAATGAGTCTTTATATGATCGTCACCTTCATCCAGATGGTGTTTGTGGGGTGTGTAAAATCAATATAGAGACTTTGTGTCATGCATTGCGAAATTGTGTTAAAGCTCGTGAGTTTTGGCTCAAGTTAGGGGGTTTCCATTCATGATTTAGACTTTTGGGAGAGTGATGCGCAGATGTGGTTGGAGAGTAATTTGAAACTCTCTCGCAGGACTAATATAGAAAATTGGAAGGCTATTTTTTGTGTAGGTTGTTGGTTAATTTGGAGGCGGAGGAACGAAGTTGTACATCATGGTTCTTGTTCTAGTGTTGATGAAGGTGAGGCGGAGGCTATGGGCATTGTTCGGTATATGGTACGAGCAAAGAAATTTATAGGTGGTCATTGAAGTTTTCTCAAGCATTGTCGGTTAAGCCAAATTGTTGAGTCAGGTGTGAAAGTTTTTGTTGATGGTGCGTTCTCCTTAGGCTCATCAATTGTTGGTTGTGGAGGTGTGGTTCGTGACTTGGAGGGGAATGCTTTAGAAGCCTTCATGTATTCAGTTTATGGATCTTCAAGTGCTGGGGCAGAATTATGGGATTGCTTATGGGGTTTGAGGCGAGTATGAGATTCTGGATTTCGACATGTATCTTTATTGTGTCATGTTGTTTCGGTGGTGGAGGGGTTGGAGCATGGCGTATCTGACTTGCATGAGAATGCTGATTTATTTGCCGAGGTGGGTGAATTACTGCGGCATTAGTGGATCTTTGAAGTTCGGGTGATTAGTCGGGAGGATAATGTAGCTGCGGATTTTTTAGCAAGGAACAACTTCAACTATGACTTAGGCATTCACGTGGTGTCCAAAGCTGATGCGGTGCATCTTCTCAAAGATGTAGTTGGTTCTTAGTATTTTTTAGTCTAATTTTTTATATAAAAAACAAGGCCAGTTAATATCTCAAATTTATTACCAATACGCATTTACTATATATCAATATTTACACTCTCTTTTTCTAGTTTTATATTATTGAGAAGCATAAATAGATCTGACTAGTGAAAATACAACAACAACAACAATAACAAAGTGGAGGCAATGAGAATTGTTGCAAGCCTATGGTCTACAAGAAAGAAAGAAGAAAATGTTCTATCGTAATCGTGGGCTAGTCTGGCGAGGCTAATGTTGATCATCTTCTTCATTACGCATTTTCTTGCAAGAATTCACATTGGACAACTTCCTATTCTCTACAAAACACTAGTCCAGACTTTTCTTTGTGAAATCTTTGATTTCATCATTAAGCCCTTCCAACATTACAAGAATATAAAGTCATCTTAATTCTATGCATGTATTCTAAATTAGTGGAGGCTTTGATGATCGTTGCAACTTGCAAGCTTATGTTTGATATATGTTTTATAATTCTCAACTTGATTTCTGATATGGGTAAAGATATAAAAATGGTAACGAACTATTACGCTAGGAGCACTCAGGGGAAAAAAGTGTTTCCAGTCTCAATTCTGTGAATGAAGAATAAAAATGGGTGCAGTTTTAGGAACTCCATTAAGTTTGACCGACGTTGACCGTTAAAAGTTGATATGGCAGTGCAAAAACATTTTTGCTGATGTGGCAAGCCCACGTGGCAATCATTTTTCTCTTTTTTCTCCATATCACATTTTTTGTTTATTTAGTTGTTTAACAAAAAACAAAATACCTCTCTTCAATCAACCCCCTTCATAGATGCCACGTCAGCAAAAAATGTTTTTGTCCTGCCACGTCAGCTTCTAACGGTCAATGTCGGTCAAACGTAACGGAGTTCCTAAAATTGCACCCATTTTATTCTTCATTCCCAAATGGTTACATCACCATTTGGTTTATTGAAAGGAAGTTAACCCATTAATATTAAAGGCCGGTGCCTTCCTCAAAAAATTTAGTGATTGGAGGTTTCCCCCTTAATATTACTTGTTGGATAATACTCCCTCCGTTCCTAAATATAAGACCACTTTAAGGAAGAGGGCTTGTTCCTAAATATAAGATCACTTTCTAATTCTACTCAAGTTTTCCCCAAATTACCCTTATACTACCTTCACCCAAAAAATAGTGGTTTGAAGAAGGTGAGAGGATATTTTATATTTTTAAAACTTAGGTGATGGGTATTTTGGAAATTTCATGTAATCCTAACTCATTGGAATGTCTTACTTAATCTCTCCAAATTTGCTAAAGTGATCTTATATTTAGGAACGAAGGGAGTACCTCACTATTATATTGAGTGAGAGTCTTCCCACTAGTACTAAATGTATGGATGGTGAGTTGTTGCTTGAAAGTGAATTCTATTTAGTTAATTTTATGTAATTGAAAAGTTTGGTAGTAACTCAATGTAATAGGAAAGTTTTGATTGAAATTTTTTTTGTGAAGATGTGACTTGTAATTATCAATGTGCTTTGATTGTGTTTTAAAGTGAAATAGCTTCATTTTGTTCTGTTTAATTTGTTAATTGATTAATATGTGATAGGAACTTGATTGAATTCAAATTGTTTTAAATGATGATTTTATAAATGTATGTTTTGTTGAGATTAATGATTGTGACTGAATCATGATTGAGCTTATAAAATTGGATTCTCTGGTATGAAATCAATATTGAGAAAATTTTAAACACAAAAGATAATGAAGATATATGCTTTAACTTATAGATTGGAAACTTTTAGCATTTTGACTAATGTGGTTCTCTGGTAATGTTGAAGTGCCTTGGTAAAGAAAAAAGGCTTAGAAATAAATAGGTTTAGAAATTTTGAAGTTAAATATTAAATTTTGAAAAAATAATGTGGAGTTTTATGTTGATATTGTGGTGTATTGTTATTGTAATGCTGAAAGAAGAGGGAGTAAGATATTGGTATTAGATTTATTCATATAAATGATTCTATTTTGAAATTGGAAGTTGGAGATAACTTGATAAAAAATTATGAAAGTGACATGTTTTCCTTAATTGATGATTGAATTGTTCTTTTTCTTGAATAAATAAGTTGCTATGACTTTTATTTCAAATTTTATATGGCTGAATTGAAATCAACATATAGATGAATCATGATATTGGATCCTGCAATATAGATGTAATTACTTATTTTTAAAATAAATAAATAAATAAAAGTGAAGTACTAATGAAAATTATTTTGAAAATTGAAAGATAAATGTGTGTCTATATATGTGTGTGTGTTAGGTTATCCAAAATTTAATTAACTGCTGAATTTTTTATTGATAATATGTATTTAGAGGGTTGAAATATGGTTTGGACTTTACAATCTATATTTTTCATAAGGACAATTAAAATGAATGATTTACGTGGATTAGAATTATGTATTGAAAGAACAGATTTTTATAATAAAATTAGAAGATTCAATATTTTTAGATGAATTTGACTGAAAATCTTAAGTTTGATTAATTAAAAGCATTGACTATTCTAAAAGGAATGCTTTAGTTATTGTCATTCTAAATACTATCATCAATATATACCTTAGTTAGTTGTAAGTAATCTCATTTGTGTTCACACCTAAAAGATTTTTTATATTTGGTTCTTCTATTATGATATGCTTTTTTATGATATGATTTTAAATTAAATTCATGACATCATGATATGCTTAACCGTTTCATGCTTAAGAAGTAGTCACTTTATTTCAGTAACCGATTTATCAAGTCTATTAAATTAAATTTATTTGCTGATTAAACCCAATTAATGATAATTTCAAATGTAGATTTGTGGTTATGTTTTAGAGTCCCTTTGTTTTGTGAGGTTGAATAAATAAATAATAATTGTTTCTCTATAACTATCCAAATCAATGTTGTAAAAGCTGGACCGGAAGGCGAGCTGTAGAGCACTCTGGTTCACGGTTCTCATGGTCGGATCGGTCAGCCCGATGGTCGAACCGATGATGTAGTAAATAAAGAAAAAATTATCCTACTTTTAAATATATTTTACATATAAATATAGAAGCAAATTGTGATGGTTTAATATCTTAATTTTTAATAAGAGAACATTGACTAACAAAATTATGATCATTGGAAAATTAGGAAATAAATCAATTTTTTTGTATTTAACCATGGAAAAGCGGAATAACTAATATTTGTTTATCAAGAAAAGGAATAAATAATATTTTCTAGTAAAGTAAACAATAATATATAGTGTGTGAATATATGATAGTAATATATATTTATATAACAAATGTAAACAAAAAAATTGAAAGAAAAACTCATAAACACTCCTCTTATATAATCACACTAGAATTTAAAAGATGTCATTTTTTTTGTTGAGATTAAAAGATGTCATTTGAAATTACAAAAGATTGAAAGGCCTTGGGGAATGTGTATGTGTGTGACTTTCGACGGGTGAAGAGGAAGCCTAGTGATAATGGAAAGTGGCAATGATATGACAAGGGAAGAGACTTTTCACCTTTATACTTTTATTATGCGTGTTGCATCTTTCTCCTTCTCCCTTATCTGCAAATCCAGATTCTAGCTTGGGTAAGTATTCTCAATCTTTACATATAGGTTTTACATAGTTTTGGGAAAAGATTTGGGGATGATTTGATTTGGGAAATCTGGTTTGGGTAAAGGAATTAGTTACAAACTGAACTCACATATGAATGTGAGTTGGGAATTTAATATGTAAAGTACTCTCATGAGAGTTAGAAGAAAGAATTGATGCTCACACATTCCTTGTTCTGTTTTCTTTCTTTCGTTCCAGCCACTGTTGGGGAATGATTTGGGAATTAAAAATTCATAGCAGCAAATTCTTGGAGCTTCCAAAACAAATTGTCGGTGAGTTCCTTGCCTTGTTTTATTTTCTGTGACTTGGGAAAATTTAGAGTGAATGGCCGATGTAAAACATAGGATTTTGGGGATACAAAAGCTTTGAAGTAGTTGTTGTGAAAGCTTAATTAAATTAAAGCTGGGTATGTAATGTTGTGATGGCTTGAGTTGTGTTGAAATGCTTATGTTGTGAATTTTTCTTATCATGGCTGAATAGGGATTTGTTTTGTAAATTTGATATGTGTAAATTGGGGATTATGGGGCTGTAGTAATGTTACTGTAACAGAACTATAGTTTCTCATCATTTTTTTCAGATTAGAACTTATTAGAATTGGAAAAAAAAATAAAGGATGAATTGGTTGAGTAAAGTAATGGTATTCAACTAAACCATGCTTTATTGCTTGAAGGATTTTTGCTGAATCCTTTTGCCTTTTGGTGCTGGCTGTTATGATTAAAATGGAGAAATCACCAAATATAACTATGCTTGTGTATGTATGTGTGTTTGAGCCATGTTTTGTGGCTGAAATATGTTGCATGTAGGAACAATGGTAAATGATGATTGCTATAGTTTTGATGCTGAATTCTATGAGCAATAATTAATGTGCAAATTGGTTGCTAAATTGATATATTGATTGTTTCTATTTGATGTTTGCCTTATCACTGATTTAATGATGTTGTGACTTTTGTGAATGAGGTTGTGAAGGTGTAATGGTTTCTTTGTACTCTATTTGCAATTGTGAATTTGTATCATGAGTTGCTTTTTGATTTGAGCTTGTTGAATGATGGAGGATTCTTGAAACTAACAAGAAAACAAAATAAGCCCTAAGAATTATAATGATTGCATAAAATATAGTAATTATATAAGGCTGGGTAGTATTAAACATATTAGTATTCGTGAGAGATCGAAATTAAATATATACAAATTTAGTTATTAAACCTCTTGTTTTACATTAGGTAAAATCAAGGATAACCATGGTGTGGAATTCTCAAGACATCATAAAGGAAAATAAGTGTTGATGTACTGCTAATGGCTGGAGTCCAGGTGACAGTTTGTTCCATACACATAGGGTCATTTGTTTATTTATTGTCATCACTAATATAACTGTTGCAGGTGAGTCAATAGCATATTGTCCTTATATACCTTTATATACATATATATGATTTATGATTTATGGAGTACTCCAGGGGGTCGCTCCCTCTTTGTCAATTTAAAATTCTGTTTGATGAGGTGAAATTTCCTGCAGGTCTAAACCAGCTAATTATGATAAACATTTCATAATGTAAAGAGTTGGTTGGTGCACATAGCACCCATGAGTGATTGAGAGAAGAAGCTTCATGGCGGGGTGAATATATTACTGGCCTGAAGTGGAGGCGTTATAGACGCAATATAAGGATAAATGCTATTATTCTCTGAACAGGTTAAAATGGAATTAGAATGATATAGGTTATTGCATGATTTAGAGTGTATGAAATAAACTGCGGTACATTTTGGTTTCAGGTAAATGGAGAGAACATGGATGGTAGGAAGGATAATAACAGGAATGCCTGTTGTGCTCTATATAGGTCAAAGTTTATAAAATCTTGTAGCAATTTGTTCTCAGTCACAATATTATGTAACAAGTGAATAACTTGTGAAACACATAATAGGATGCTATCATTTGCGATAGTCATTCCGGAATTAGTTGTATCTTTCTTATTACAATGAGATTGGATTTAGAGTAAATGTTTAACTTCTCTTCATTAGGATAAAATCTGAGATATTAATTTAGCCATTTAATAGATATGTAACCACTTGAATTTTTAATCAACAGTATATAGTTTTATAAACTATTATAGAAGTTCAACTTAATAAATAAATGTTTTTAGATAACTTTCAAAGAGAAAATATTTCAATTATCTTTCAAAAATAAAAAGTTTTAATGTATTCGCATTTTGGACTTTTAATATTATAATAGTGGTTATAAATTTATTAAATTGCTATAAATATTGTAGGAAAAAGCTAGGATGTTACACCTTATTTTTATGGAAATAAAATAAAAGACAAATAAAATCAAATGCAATCATATTTGATGCTTATTGACTTGTCCAACACGTCACTCTTGCTTGTCACATGCATTATAAGCAAATCACTAAGCATGTGAAATTAGCATGTCAATTGGTCAAAAATAATAGGAATTAGAGGTCATTTCATGTTCAGTCTAGGTTTGATGAGTTAGTTGCATTTTAATGATAATTGAGCTTATTAGGCAACTAACTAAAGCATTTTATATTTTATGGACTTGATATACTTCACAAATTTCCTAATTTCCTATTTTAGGAGCAAAAGGAAGAGGATCATATTGAAGAACACAAGATCAAGACACATATTTGGAAAGTCCTATTTCAATTAGGACTAATTATTTCAAGGAATGACCCTTCTCCAATTGTTTCCTAATCTTGATAGATGACTTCCCTAAGCAATCTTAGTCCTAAAAGGAGTGTAAAAACGTGCTCATCATTTGCTCTTTCATTAGTTCCTATTTTGAGAGTGATTCCCTTATTTTTTTAGGAAGCTTTTGGGTCCCAAACCTTTCCTATATGCTTTGGGCATTCAATTTTGGAAGTCCTAGGTCAATTAGGATGGTTTTCGGTCATCTTTTATGCTACATAAAGGGGGAGCACGAAATTCTTACAAAAGATTATCCTCCAAGCAATATTCCTTCCATTTTAGGAAAGTATTATCTCTTTTAGGCAATTCTTGGTCCCCAATTCTTTCCTATTGGCTTTAGGCACTTAATTTGAGAAATTCTTGCTCTCCAAGCATGGTTTATGGTCACTTATTATATAAGGAAGGGAGGAGCACGAAATTGCAACCCTAACAACCACTCTCCAAGCAATACCATTACACTCAAGCACCTAATTCTCTCCATCTTTCTTCCATCCTTCATCCACCACCCAATTCCTTCATCCATCAAAGGCCTAGCACGAAATTGCATCCCTTCCTCCATTGTCCATCATCACTTTCAACCTTCAACCATCAATTCCATGGCATCTACATCCATTGATCGTGTGTTCGTGCTTTGTTCGATGAGCGGCTAAACCATTGGTGGGGAGTTTGATAGATGAAAGCAATCGGAGCTTCTTGTTCTTCAAGGGGGAGTTACTTAGTTTTAATTGTTCAATTCATATATATATTTCAATTCATATTGTTGTACGTGTTTGTATTGGAACAATTTTATACTATGGGTTTTGTTGGTCAACCATGTAATTTAGAGATTTCTATTATGTGTTTGAACCTTTGGTATTGTTTTCATGACTTAATGCTATAGATGTTCTTCATTCTAAATCTCTTTTGGATTTGTAGTATATGCCAATTATATGTGTGATTGTATGTGTAGTTAGACACTAGGTCCATAGTTAGGGAGTTTTCCTAACTAGAGTCTCTATGCATATTTGTCTTGAATCAATACTACCAAGTTGGTTTCTAATGCTTGCCATGTTAATTAATTGAATGAGCGATGTGCCACGTTAGTTAGTTGATTTGGTAAGTAGACTAGATGCGATTGCTCTAGGTTTTCTATTAGAACTTGGATTAATTACTTCCACATTATAAGTGAAGTTAGGAAGGTTGCTAAATCCATTGAATGACCCACTCTCATCTCATATAGTTCACATCTTATCTTTACTCGCTTTCTTATAAATCAAAAATACCAAAAATATAGTAGTTTAGTTTAGTAATCTAGGTAATCAGAAAAACCCCATCTTTATTGTTTTATTGCATTCACTTAGTTAATTTAGGTAGTTAGTTAAAGACTCCGTAGAGAGACGATCCAGGAGAGTACACATGCTACAATCCTTGGTAAATAATTATATTTGCATTTGAACCCCAAGGCAAAAAGTCTAAGGCTCAAATCAACTATACACTGAGAACAATTGTGTCTTTCGCATTCAATATCTCACCCACATTCTATATCGAGCTTTTATTGTAATAACTGAGTGAGTATTGTACTTGTACTTGTACTTGTACTTAAGTGTTTATCACAATCTGTTCATTTAGTGAACTTACTATCAAATCCTTTATCGTTAAAGGTGGCTCTTGAGTTTGGGACTTAAGAGCTGAGTTGTTGTCTTACAAATTGTAAGGGGGAGTTTCGGGAGAAAGAGACTCTGTAAGGTTGCAAGTGAACCCGTAAAACTTGCGGTTGTAAAGGTTTTAAGGTGATCCCGGTAAAACCTTGAGTTAGTAGATACCAACAGAGTGTTGGGACTGGACGTAGGCAGGGTTGGCCGAACCGGTATAAATCCTTGTGTGTTCTTGCTGTTTCGATTATTTTGTGAAATCTTTAAAAAACACAATTCACCCCCCCCCCCTCTTGTGTTTTTCTGCCATCAACAATTAGGACATATTTGTAGATTATCCATTAGTTTATAGGTAAAATAAGCTAGTCTAAGGGAGAAAATTAGATAAATCAATTTATAATTGACTTATTTTGCTTTTTTAGGATTTTCGAAAAAAGTCAACTAGATCTTATATTTAAAAACCGGAGGGAGTATTGAATATTTTGATCCACCAATAACATCTCCTCCCTCCTCTCCTCTCTCGTCTATCATTCCAAATCTTTTCTTCCCAAATTCACAATAGTATTTATTTATCCTAAATACTATTATAAGTAGGAAGTAGATTCATAAACTTTGTTGTTTATGTCATTGGAAGTAATGTTTTTAGTCATGTGTGTGTATGTCATAAAAAGTTATTGGGAGTTGTTTCAGCGTTCGAAGAAAGTCCAAATATTAAATAATGATTTAAAGTATCAGGGGATCTTTAAACTGTAAATTAGAAAATTAGATTGATAAATTAGAAATAAATTCTTGACTTGGCCTGTAATAAAATATGATGGATTGATAACGGTATTGACTTGATGATGAAAATTTGATTGAAAGTGTTTTGTAGGTTGTATTAAATATATGTACTACTGGGTATTAAATATTAAAAGTAGGGTAATAACCTTAATTTACCCTTGAAGTAACTACTGTGGACCACTGGATAGACTACATTACGAGCTGTATTCTTGTGTTCATTTGTCTCATTTTCTACAAGAATGTGCAATCCATGCATGCTTGTGACCCTTGATAAAGCAGAATAAAATTGACCATGAGTAAAAACAGGTTTTTCCAAGTAGAGGCCAACTTTCTTTAAAGACAGTCCCTGGCTTTTATTTATTGTCATTGCAAACGACAGTTGAATGGGAAATTGGCGTGTTTGCATTTTGAATGGTCACCTTGATTCTGATAGATTCATATCCATTCGATGGATTAAAAAGGATTGACCTTGGTTGGCTCCACAAAGTATGATAGCTTGAATGATTGTACTACCAAGATTTGTAATTTGGAGTCTTGTTCCATTGCACAGTCCGCCCTGTTGATCAACATTTCGTAGTAACATGATAGGAGTGCCAATTTTCAGTCCAAGTTTATGCGGTGGAAGACCATATGAGATGATATTGTTAAGGAATTCTATTATGTAGAGGCCATCAATTGTGTCACTGTCAGACGATGACTTATAAACTAAATCACAACTAATAAATTTCTTTTGTTCACCAGACAACATTTTAGACATTTATTGATTAATCTTGTCAACTACTTCTATTTTCGGTGCTATTATAGCATGGTCTGTGTAATAATAAATATAAGATTGGTTACAAGGAAAATTGTCATATGTAGACTATACCAATGGAAGTATTCAGTCATTATAACTGTGAACGAACAGATTTGTTGGAAGCCCTATCATATTTGTACTATTGGATCCTTCACCTAATTTACTGTCACCTATATCAAGTAACCATTGAGAGAAATGAGATATTTCATATTTAGTTGTTGGATTGGATCATCTGCCCAACCGCATGTTTTGTGTTAACTTGAAAATGTGATAGTGACGCCACAAGAAGGATGAGCAAATGCAGAAGGAAACTATAGTTGCCCTAGATGCCTTAGGAATTATTGGGAGTATCTATCTAAAATCTCTTCCAAAGACAATACACTTTTACCCAAAGATTTCATTTGAATGCAAGATGTCTTGTAGAGTCTTGTGTAAAGCCTCAATACAAAATCGATTAACCATTGGAGCCTTGTTACATATAATAAATTCTTTTTGTCTAATTAAATCAGCCATAGGTGAATTATTCCAAATTGCACATACAGATTCTTCAGTTATGTTAAGAGGAATTGCAAAGCGAGAATGAGCAGTTCTTCCTCCAGGAAGCAAAGTTGCTACAATGCCACTTGAAGCAACTAGAAGAACTATTTTTCCTTCAGAGCGCAAATATGAATTGTATTGATGATGGTCTATTTTCACAAGAATGTCTTTCAGTCCCTCTGTACCCATAAACAAAGAAGAAAACCCCTTGTCTATTTTGAATTGTATTGATGATGGTCTGGAAGGCATGAAGTTGTTTTGGGTTGAGTGATTGAATAAGTGACTTTGATTCTTCCTTCAGAGCAGGTTTGTCAAAATTAAGTTCTTGAACAATTAGGGGATTTGTATGATCTAATGCAAAACTGCCTTGTTGGCAAAGATTAGGTAGAAATTCTATGATTTTCCTGCCATTTAATTGCAGTAACTTGACAATTTCTTGCAGGGCACATTGTTGTTTTTCTGCCAACATAAATCTTGTTCCTGCATATTATTATTATGCTGACAAAATTAGCAAGTGAATGTTAAAAGAGTTGGATTAATAAGGAAAATGTCGAAATGTAGGTGTGTACCTGATGAGGATGGATCTTTTCTGGGAATATAAAGCATATCTTCTGACAAGAGTTCAGTTGTTTGCTGCCAAACAAATTTGGTTCTTTCACAGATTCAGCCAATAGCATGTGAAAATAAAATCTGTGCAAACTTGATCCTGATGCCCAAGTTGCTGCTTCTTTAATTGCAGTAACATATTCATTATCATCATCAAGCAACCCATGAGCATAGCAAGCATCCTTAAAAGTTGAATAAATTGTGCCATTATAGCTCTTTATATCTTCAAACGATGTAGGATCTCAGACTTGTGTGAGCAATAGCCGTCGATAATATAACTTGCCTATTGTGAGAGATATATGAGGCATACGACCAACAAAATATCCTTTTTCACGAATTTTCCATTTCCTTTCCTTTTTAAGGAAGACAAACTTCTTTGGAAATTCATAGAATGTAAGTTTTATTTGCAGTGTCATCATTCTTGTTTATCTCTATCCAGGAAAGGAATTGCGATTCAACTACTATAGGATTGTCCAAAACAGAGGCAAAAATTTGATTGGCTGAGAATAGAACTGGTTGTTTGTTTGGTAGGTGGATGCTTAGTCTTTCAACAGAGGGAGAGTGCTGATGGATCCAAAAGCAAAAAGCTCTCCATGCAGCCTCACAAGCTGAGTTATATCAACAATTGAGAAATTGTTCTATCTCATCTTTCATTTTTTTGCTTGGGAGGATTGTTGGCTGTGGAGAATAGGCCAATTACTACCCTTTCTTGACCTTTGCTAATATAATTGAATAGATATTTGACTGCTCTTGATTGGTTACATTTTTTCAATATTTATGTGAGCCTGAAAAAGCCTAAGCAAAGTAGGATTGTAAGGTCCAAGAAACCTATTGTCAAGGTGGGTGTTGTTTAAAATGATGGTTCAATTATCATGTCTTCTGTGATATGTTGGATACCAATCTTCATCAATAGTAGTTGCTTCTGAGAATTTTTTTGGGAAATATTTTGTACATTTCAGACCATCCATACAAGATGACTTTGGTTTCTTTTTGCCACATGGTTCGTGAACTAGATAATATAGTTCAAAGTCCTGATCTCGGTCTAGTATTTCAACAGATATTAACAAATCAATTTGTTTTGGAGTTGTTGGCTTATACATATGATCCAAAAAGAGCAATATATGAGCGTGTGGAAGTCTCCTTTTTTGGAATTCAATTGCAAAAATTTCTGTAGTGTTCATGAAGAAAAATTATAGTTAGGACCTAAACAAAAGTAATAAGCTGATTGATGAAAAAAAGAAAGGCAGGGTGCAAAAAGTGTTAATTACAGTTCTTTTACAAAGTTGAAATGGGCAATACATACCTGCTCTAAGTTTGCCAAATAGTTTGTCATTTTTAATGACATTCATCAGTGAGCGTAATTTCATGTAACAAACACGACTTAATTTATGTGGGTAATCTTGTGATTTAACATTATCGAGTAACTTCAGGCCATGCTAAATTGCAAGTGAATGTGATAAATAAATCAGGATATCTAACAGTTCGACGTATGATGATGAAGGCAAAATAATTCTTTTGCCTGTGGCTGAAGAAAGTGTTTCACCATTAAGTACAACATCTGAGAGTCCTTGATATAGATCCACACACAAGTTTTTTTAGATGAGTTCTAACCCACAAAAGATGCTGTGACTCAACCATTGTATACACATCAAAAATGAATTGCTGCAAAAGCCTAGATGCATGAAGTAATGTGGATTTTTGTTTTGGTCTAAGCATAAGCATGTAGGCTAAGTATTCTCTAATACTGACTCTTTTTGTGGTTTTTTCTTTTGTCATTGAGTCACATGTTTGATGTCATCATTGTACCCATCTTCCCATATGGAAAAAGAAGAGGGTATTGCAAAGGTAAATAAGCAGGATGCAATTCATTGATTTGTTGCACTCCTCCATTTTCTGCACAAATCAGAATATCACGCACATTGTAGAAGGCATCAAAATCACCAACAACTAATGTTGCAACCTCATTAGCAGTAGGATAGGTAAAGTTTTTTCCGTTTTGTTTCCTTGAAGCAATTAGAACCAATTTAACAAATACATTTTTATCTTGAGAAATCAGGTCTCAAGCTGCTCGGAATTGATGGACAAAAAGGTTTACTCTATCAAGCTACACCTTTATTTTTTCACAATAGTTGGGTCTACTTTAGACTTTGTTTCATGTCCACTTTAGGCAGTGTTAAACAGGTTTGTTGTAACATACCTCCTAATAACACATTATTAACCTACTAATTTCCACCTTTTAAACACATGCCCAAAATAATCCAACCAAATGGTGTCTAACCATGTTAGTAAAAATACATCTAACATGGTTAGAAAAAGAAAACAATATCCATCAAAATTAGATGCCCTAACCATGTATGTAAAGGATTCACCTAACATGGTTAGCAAAAGAATTTCTCTAATATGAAGAGATTACAAGCATATGCTTAACTATGTTAGAAAAGAGAATCTCATAACATAGTTAGCAAGAGAACTACCATCATCCTAACCAATCTATTCAATCATCGTAATAACACCAATCTAACCATGTTAGAAAAGAATGACCTAACATGGTTAGAAAAGAAATCAAGCAAGCTACATAAAACGTAACCATATTAGAGCGGGGCCCATCTAACATGGTTATATATAAGAACAACATTCAATCAATCACGCATCACCAACATACTATATAACCATGTTAGGAACAGAATTTCCTTCACACAGTTATTTCTAAATCATCTATACAAATAATACAACAATAACAAATATCACCAAGCTTAACCATTGAACAAATTCATATCCGACAAAAGGGATTGTTTTTCCATTATCAGGCAATTTACCCTGTACAAATTATCCACATGCAGTCCCTGATCGGGAACAAGGATTGTCTTTCCATTAACAGGCAATCCTCATATACCAATATTCCTATACGCACAATTCACTATTAAATCTGTCATAATTACACCTTAACTATAACAGTATCAACACAACCAATCCGAAACAGTTAATTCAATAATCAGCAAATGAATCATTCAAAACATTACAAACAGATGAGGAAGCGGATGCAACCTAATAAATGACAATATATATTCCTTATAGATCACCTCCGGCCTACTCATGTGGGCCGGCCAATCCTTTCCCTTCCTCTCTGCTTCCCTCTCTGGGCATGATCACCTGTAAAAAAAAAATAAAGGGAATGGGGTGAGACAAAACCATGTCTCATTAATCACTACTTAACTCACTGTGAGACTCAGATGTGAGGTAATGGAGTGTCTACAGGGTACCACAGTTTTCAAAACTTGCATAAACCATGCAATATATATATATATTATATATACACACACACACACATATATATAGATACATACATATATATATATATATACACACACACACATATATATAGATACATATATATATTATATATATATATATATATACATATATATATATATATATATATATATATATATATACATCCATCTCTCAATAGGCAAAAATAAACGTGAGTGACACTGTGCCCGGTCTAAAATCCGAAAAAGCATGAAAAAGAGACCACTTTAAAATGTGAAAAATCCCTGGTTCCTTTACGATCCGAGGAACCTGTACAATTAACCTATCGATTTGCTCAAATCGATAGGTTACATCGGCCGACGGTACTAATAATCAGTATCATGCAACATACAAAAGATTTATATATAAATATGTATATATAAAGTACAGTTTATTTAGAAAGGTACCCTATAGTCCACGTTTAAATATAAAATAATCTGAACACATTTCATTTATATATATAAGTAAAAGAGGATTTTAGAAATCCTCAACTACCGTCACCCTCAGTATCACAGTCAGTTAAGCGTGATTACCTGTTCAGACTCAAAAACAGCAATATATATACCCTTCGTTATTGCCTCCCGCGAGCTCCACTCAAAGTAACGCAGTTCACAATCACACAATGAGCTGCTGATGATCAAGACACAAAATCAGTGACTTTGACCACCCATTCAAACTATTCTACAACAATTATTGAAGTGATACATTACTTCTAACATCCATACTCCTTCATATACTTTTGTACCCACAATTCCCTTAACAATTTATTTGGAATTCCTAAAGTACTAACTTCACAATTAAATTGGCCACTCAAAGTGACCTCCAAACTCACAAACTTTCACCACCTAACATACTTACCTTTCTTAAACAAATTCCTCTTTAATCCTACACTTTAATTCTCAACTCCTTCATAAACACAATTTCAAACGATTTCACTACTCCTACACCTTCATAATACATACACTAACATTTCTTTACCTCCAATTTAATTCATACTGTCCACAAAAACAGTCCTTTACTTTAAAGAAAACCACAAATGCTCATAAAACTTTTCAAAACAATCACCAACTACCATATTAATATCAAATTTACAATTCCAAATGACTTCCCAACTTCACAAAATTTCCACCAACTCCAAACATATCTTTACATAGTCAAATCCTCTTAAATCCAACACTTTAAGTACCAAACTTCTTACCAAACGCCAATTCAACAAATTCAACTTTCCCACCACATCTTAATATAACCTTAACAAGTATTTATTAACAACTAATTCATTCAAATCATCTTTCATTAACAAAACCCCAATTCAAAGAGCCCAAAAAAGCTTCCAAAAGTCCCCAAAATCTTTTCTAACTTCAGTAAACCTCAATACTCCCCAAACATCTTCAATTTAACAGTGAATAATCATTATAATAACTTGTCAATCCTAAAGTCCCAATTTTTCTCAAAACCCTAGCATCAAAGAGACAAAATTTCACAAGATTAACTTCACAAGAGGCAAAGATCAAGCTCACGGAGTTCAAGAACGCAAGAAGGAGCTTCACTGCTGCTGGCCGCCGTCCAGAACTCGCCGGAATCGGCCCTCACGTGGTTGGCCGAGCTGGGTTTCGAAAGACAAGGGAGGGAGGTGAAAAAAAATGAAGTTATGGTGGAAACTAACTTGAAAAACGAAAGAAAACGTCCACCTACCTTCCAAACGCACGTTCGTCGCCGGAAAAAGAGCCACTGCCGCTGGGAAAGCTTCACACGTCGGAAAAATGAGGAAGAACCGAGAGGAGTGCACACCCACGGATCGAGCTCAAGCTTGACAGATCAGAGGAAAGGAAGATGTAACAAAATGGAAAGGTTGTGCTTTTTGGAAAGTGGAGGCCGAATGGGTGGGTGAGGGTGGAAGAGAAAATGAAAAATGGTGAGGGAAGGGAGGAGTAAGGCGACATATTTTGAGAGTGGGGAGGGGGCTGTTCGTTTGTTAAAGAAGAAAGGGGGGTCTAAGGCCGCGTTTGGTTTGCGTTTCTTGACCTGGATTGCATAATTTTATACCGGAAATTACCATAATGTCCTCTTTTAATTTAAATCCACTAAAACTAGCCTTCATTCTCCTTAGCTTTAAAAATATTTTAGATTCCATCATACTCTCATATTTCTAATTCTTCAATTGTTTAATTAACTATATAGACACTTATTACCTAAAACTTCCAAAATATTCTAAAAATCAACAAAAATTCCTAAAAATTCCAAAATTTCCAATTTCTACATTTATTGTTTCCCAAAACACTCTCTAATCCTGTATTAAATTTTCAGGATGTTACATTTGTGGCCTTCAGAAGGGGTTAGATCTCCAATGCAATGGTAATTTATGCCTGACAATACATATGAATAAGGAGCTCCACCAACATTAAGCGAGTGGTTAACTTCGCCACTCATTGAGGTGAATGAAAACATATTTTTATAATGTCGAATGTTGTCGTAGAAATTTTTTGAATCTAGTGTATCTTTGTTGATGAACAATCGATCTAATGTGGTCGGAGGTTTTTTCAATGATGGTAGCATAACTTTACCTTTTAGGCGCAGCACATAGTAAATGTGTTAGCATTTCTCTGTGTATCATCTTTCTTTATTCTTTCATTGGACCACATGTGAGATTGATAGTTTTGAAAAACATATGTAGGGTCCCCTTCATCTAAGAAAATGGCAATCACCAAAACTATCACACATTAATCAATGGAAAATACAAAAATTTGCTTACATTGAAACTCTATAGATTAGATGTAGTAAGTTATAATACCCATGTAAGTATTTTTCCTTGTTATGTTGTTTTCATTGAAAGAGCTGCTCTCTGGTGGATCAAACTCAAATTCTTCATCGGCAGTTCCTAAGACATATTTTGAAATTAATGTTGTGAGAAATGGTATGATTAATCTCACTAATGAGTGTAACTGGATCCTGTGTGTGGAACCTTTTGTGCACAAATATTTATTTTGAGATGGAAATTTGTACCTGCATCTGAATTTGAACCAATTTCTTCATAGTTTTCTATTGGTTCCTCCTCGTCTAAGTTGATGTGAAGATTTTTATATTGATCTTCAATAGAAAAATCGTGGAATACTATAGCAATATTTATGAGGATTATAATACATATGATTGCTATGTGGTCTGACAAAATGTAGGCATTCAATAAGCACTATATTGGCATACCAGACAATCGGAAATGAGGATTAGTATTTGATTGAGTATGGACCATATCCTCTATAGCCTGCAATCTTTGACTCTTTCTTGAATAAACCAATTTTTCCATGTCTGCATCGCGTGGTTGTTAAGGAAATGTGTTTTGGTTATTTGGAAAGCAGGAGTTGTCTGTCTAGGATATGTTTATAGAAAAAATTTTGCATTAATGTCATCAGATGCAGTAATTTTATGAAAAATATTTGATTTGGTAAATTATATATTTTTATTAGGGTTAAGGTGCATTTTTAGTACTCTAGAATATAGAAAAGTGCACTTAACATAATATACAATATTGTGGTCCATTTGTGGTAACCAAGAATTATTTTCGTGGCTTATTTAGTAACGACGTTAAATAAGTTAAGTTTGACCGTTATGTGTCAAATTTTGACCGTTAAATTGTGGGGTAAAGGAGCATTTTCAGTACTATAGAATATAGAAGGAGCACCAAACATAATATACAATATTTTGGTCCTTTTGTGATAACTAAGAATTATTTTCAATGCTTATCTAGTAATTCGTTAGTTAAAACTCACTTTTCTAATGTGACATAATGATGTGATATATGTAAATTGAAATGACAATTCAACGAACATTATTTTAAGTTTATAACTATGTAATCAGATAGAAGTAACTCTTCTTCTATTACATCATAAGGTCATTAATTTGGGTCAAGCCAGTATGACCAACCCGTTTTAATTTGTGTCGAGCCAGTATGACCAACCCGTTTTAACTCAGTAAGGCCAACCTGTTTAGTTTATGATTCTTTGCTTACATTTTTTATATATGTAAAATACTAATGACTTATTAGTTTATACATTCATGATACTAGGATAGTCTATGGATCTTTATAACTTTGTAGTGTTTAATTATTTGACACTTTGAATAATATTGTGACTTAGTTGTTTATGGTGTTTAAATATTGTATATTATGCTTGATGCCCCTTCTATATTCTAGAGTACTGAAAATGCTCCTTTACCCCACAATTTAACGGTCAAAATTTGACACATAACGGTCAAACTTAACTTATTTAACGTCGTTATTACTAAATAAGCCACGAAAATAATTCTTGGTTACCACAAATGGACCACAATATTGTGTATTATATTAAGTGCACTTTGCTATATTCTAGAGTACTAAAAATGCACCTTAACCCTTTTTATTACGATTGATCAAAGAAGTAGATTCGTTGACATGATGTAAAGCAAATTAGATTTTAATGGTATAAGTTTAAAAACAAAAAAAGACATGCATGGTATCATTGATAATTTTATCAGTCTGAAATACTTGGAAAGTGGACAATATCAATTGTATGGTCATACCTTTGGTTGTGCTGCACGTTGTTGGTCGAGGGGAATGATGTTGTTTGTTAGTAATGTATTCTTAAGCTGTGCTAGACTTTTTTCTTTTCTTGATTATCTTGGGTGGGGAATTTCCTGCCATTTACAAGTTTCTTCAGTGGACAACTATTTATGGTAAGGGGATCTTTGTTTTGCCTACATGACGAAAGAAGGGAGAATGATAAACAAACTGTAACTGATGGTAGATTTATATTATCCTGTTTGGTTTACACAAAGATTAAGTAGAAGGAAAGAGGTACAAACAACAACATAATTGGCGGGATTTTAGTAGGGTGCTGTTGTTGTGGTGGTACATCATTGCTACACAATATAATCGTAAAACTAATTATTTTCAATTAATCAATAATTACTGGAGGTTAGTATGAATAAGTTTTGAGTGGTCGAATAAATTAAATTACATAACAGATATTTTAAAAGGTAATGTATCCTAGTTTTCAATGTGTGGGATGACTTTAATTAGTTTTATAACCTGTTCATATTGTTGTTATCTTGATGCCATTGATGTTTTTAGTGCAGCTTGGAATAAGAAAAAAATTATTTTAATAACAAAATTGTGGATAAAAAGTGTTATTGTTGGTAAGCTTATAATTTGAGATTATGTATAGACAAAATATGAAGACGTGGTAATTTATGAAAGTAAAGCAACTACTCCCTCCGGTCCCTAATATAAGAACCCAAAATTTGAATGATTTTGGTCCCTAATATAAGAGCTCATCTTACATTATCTCCCCATTTAATGTGTTTTTTCCTACTTTGCCCCTAACTCTCGTTCATATTTATTAATGTTTATGTATTTCTCTCTCTTAAAAGTATCATAATAAACATGGGCAATATTGGAAAAGAAGCATTAACTCCAAACACCCAACTAACATTCATATGTTTCCTTAAGAAGCATTTTTTGGTGGCTAGCTCTTATATTAGGGACCGGAGGGAGTATTTACATATAAAAGATATGACCTAGATTAAAAATTTACTGCCATTCAGTACAAGTAGAGTTATATATAAATGATAATAATTGTAAATTGTGTGAGAAGACTGGATTATCACACTAATCCCTTAAAATGAAATTATAATAAAAATATCTTGAGGCAGGCTTGATGATTAATATTAACAAATAAAGTTGTTTCAGGTTGTTTACAACTAAAGTGAAAGTAACATTACCACAAGTGAAAGATGTTTAGTTTTGGGATGTGTCACAAAAGGTGGTGAAAAACAGCATAATATGTACATAATCTTTAGATAAGTTTTCCTTTCATTTTAAGTACAAAGATACAGCAAAAAGAGGAAGACACCGAAGTTATATGTTCGTCTCTTTTCTTGTTTAATAATTTTGAGGAGCTTTGCATCACATTTTTGTTGGAGATTGTGAGAGTTTTCAATGAAAAAATATAGGTGTGTCAAAAAGAGAAGTCCCACATTACTTGGGAGTGAGAACATATAAGTGTATATAAGACACTTGTGTTCTAGCTCAAATTAAAGGGCCAAAGGAGGAATGGGCCTCGCGCGCATAAGTTGGGCCACCGTTGAGGCAAACGTAGTGGAAATCCGGCGATTTCCCCCCCCCTTTACTTATCCGGGTTTTGCAAAAATTACAAATAAATAAATATTAAATGGCTTACCAGGCTACCTTGTATTTTGAGACTTCAATTTTTGATATCCTTCATTTCCTAAAATTGTTGACGTGTTTTTGCGTGTGTGCTTATCCGGATATTTATTCTGCTTAACGTTCAGAAACCGTTCTTTTATTGTCATTATTTTGTAACAGCAAAATAATGGGTGATAATGTGCCATTACTGCCGTTCCAACGTTCGCTTGGATCTACCGCCTATAAAAGGCAGTGTCTGCAGTCAGTCCAAAAATAACTAGCTCCAGTATTCGAGCTTTCCCTTCCTCCTCTGAAAACATCTCTGTTGTTTACTATTTTCTTCTGCTGTTCTTTAGCTCCATGCATTTGCAGGACGGGTCTGTTTAATCCTGGGGAGAGCCGCTTCCTAAGCTTGCCGGTGGTCGCTGAATACCTCTAAAGGACAGTGTCCCGGAGGACGCGACTCAGATCAGATCATTACTGTGTTCGTTACTTTGTTGCAGCGATCGTGATTGCAGGAAGGCTGTTCAGATCACGCTGTTCCGATCACTCTATTCCGATCACGCTGTTCAGATCGCGCTGTTCCGATCACACTGTTCAGATCACGCTGTTCAGATCACAACTATCAGATCACGCAGTTCAGATCACAACTATCAGATCACGTTGTTCAGATCACAAATTTTGTATTGTTTGCCAACAATCTTTAGAGGTAATCCGCGATGGAACAAGATACTGGCAATCCAAACTTATTGTTTGGTAGATTCTGGAGCTACCAAACATATTTGTGCAAACAAAGAGATGTTTACCTCCTTTTAAGAAGGGGAAGACCGCATTTACCTTGCTGCTCATTCTCAAACCGCTAAGGTTTTGGGAAAAGGAAAAGTGGTACTTAAGCTCACATCAGGAAAAACACTAGCACTAAATGATGTACTGTATGTACCTGAGATTAGAGCCAATTTAATTTCTGTGTCTCTGCTAGGAAAGGCTGGAGTTAAAGTTTCTTTTGAGTCTGACAAAATTGTCATGACTAAGAATAATGTATTGATTGGGAAGGGCTATTGTAATCAGGGTCTGCTTTTGCTTAGTGTTGATGAAATGAATAACAATGCATCTTCTTCTGCTTACTTGATTGACTCATTTGATTTGTGGCATGCTAGACTAGGACATGTTCATAAGACATATGTTACTAGACTGCAACAATTAGGTATAATACCTAAAATTGATGATAATGTGAAAAATAAATGTGAAGTTTGTGCAGAAACTAAATTAACAAAAAGAAGACATTTTTCTACACAAAGGGAAACTGAATTATTGTCCTTAGTTCATACTGATCTAGGTGATCTTAAACAAACTGAGACTAGGGGTGGCAAAAGATACTACATAACTTTCATCGATGATTTTTCAAGATATACTAAAGTATATTTGTTAAGAAATAAGGATGAAGCGTTTGATAAGTTTCTTTTGTACAAGGCAGAAGTAGAAAACCAACTTGGTAGGAAAATTAAAAGAGTTAGGTCGGATAGAGGAGGAGAATATTTGTTGTTTAATGATTTTTGTGAAAAAGAAGGAATAATTCATGAAGTAACACCTCCTTATTCACCTGAATCAAATGGTGTTGCAGAAAGAAAAAATAGAACTTTAAAAGAAATGATGAACGTCATGCTTGTGAGTTCTGCTGCACCTAATAATTTGTGGGGAGAAGCTTTATTTTCTGCTTGTTTTTTCATAAGAAAACTCAAAATACACCTTATGAATTATGGAAAGGTTTTGTACCTAATCTTCAATATTTGAAAGTGTGGGGGTGTCTTGCAAAAGTTTTATTACCTGATTTTAAAAAGAGGAAAATTGGTTCTAAAACTTCTGATTGTATGTTTATTGGATATGCTCAACAAAGTAGTGCTTATCGTTTTCTAGTTTTGAAAAGCGATGTTCCGATCACGCTGTTCAGATCGCGCTGTTCCGATCACGCTGTTCAGATCACAACTATCAGATCACGCAGTTCAGATCACAACTATCAGATCACGTTGTTCAGATCACAAATTTTGTATTGTTTGCCAACAATTTTGGAATCTCTAATGCACTACTGTGAAATGTGTGGTTGTCACCCAAGAGGGGGGGTGAATTGGGTGGCAGAATAAAAACTTAAAATTCTCTTTTTAAAACCTTACTTCTTGTGCTTGATGAAAATGGCTGTAAATCATGCTATGCACAAATGAGTATGTGATGGTGTGGTGCTGGAAATGTGAAGAACAAAACAGAAGAAGCACACACAGATTTATCCTAGTTCGGTCACTCCCAGATCTACATCCAGTCCCCAGGCTTCACCTGAGATTTTCAATCCACTAAACTTCTTGTTTACTCCGGGCACAAGAAAGCCTTTACACCTTAGGTTTTACGAGCACGGGTTCACCTAACAACCCACAGGTTTTGCAACGGGCTTACCTGCAAACCTTTACAACCACAAGTTTTACGGGCTAACTTGCAACCTTGGAGATCTAGAAAAACTCTAAATACTCCCCCTTACTTTTGTAATGTTACAACACTGTTCTTCAAGCACCAAGCTTTAGAACAGCCTCTCTCAATTAGAGGATTTGATAATATGTTCACTCTATGAACTGATTGTGATAAACACTTAAGTACAAATGATTCTCTCAAGAATTCTCTCTAAGAATATTACAACTCTAAGATCAGAGAGTAGAAGATAAGAAGAATGTAGATTACAATATCTCAGACAAATAGCTTGTTGTTCTTCATTCCTCTTCTTCGTTGTCTTCTGAATGCTTGAGATATTTCTTTTATATTCAGTTTCTTACTTATCACTCAAAGGCTTGCACGGCAGTTTGGAGTATGTCCGTTTGAATATAGTCGTTGATCCCTTGTAACCGTTGAGAAGTACATCTTCATTAATGCTTAGCAGGGTTGACTTGTTTTATCTCTGAAAAGCAACTCTGACAACTCTGCTCTGACAAAAGCATTCTGATTTCTGAGCTTACGTATTTTCTGTCTCTTGTACTCTTGCTGACGGATGATCATCTTTCATCCGGAAGCGGCAATCTTGCTCTGCAAGTGTTAGTCTCAGAATTCCAGGGCCAAGAGTACTTGCATCCGGAAGCTCATTTGCATCCGGAAGTAAAACTAGGTTCTTCACACAAATGTTAGTCCAACATAGTAATATATATAATTAAGTGCAGTAAGAACCATATATGCTGTGGGAAGCGTGTTTGCTATGGGAAGCAATCCTACTTAGGCTAGGTTCTGACTTAGTTTGTTATTGACTTCCGTTGTGGGACGTATTCTTCATTCGTGAGCGTTAGTCACGTTATTTTACTCTAAGTCTTCCGGAAGTGATTTTGCATCCTGTTGTATTCTAACTTAGGATTCAGTTCTAACCCAAATCTACCCAAGTAATCAATCAGTCCTAACTTAGTCTTCATCAAGGTTCAATACTCTAACAGTCTAGACTAGGTTCTGACCTAGTGTCTCACTTGCTTCCGCTATGGGATGTGTATTCTATCCGCGAGCGCTAGTTCTAATCCATCCGGAAGTAATTCTGCATCCGGTTGTGACTTAACTTAGGATTCTCTTTTAACCTAGTTCTTCCTATGTGATCAACTAGTTCTTTCATATTTTAGTCTTCATCAAAACTTAAGATTCTAACATTCTCCCCCTTTTTGATGATGACAAACTAAGTTAACTAGTGAGTTCATACTTAAGGCAGATAATTAAATAACACACATATATGAATTCAAAAGCGAACTTCATTAATATGTAAATCAACTACATGTATAAGCAACAGAAAAACAGTAAGCAGGTTTACAAGTATGACAGAACTATGTATGAAAAATGAAAGAACAAAATGTTATGCTATGCATGAGAGATTGGGCAAGAATCTGTTGGAGCTTGTGTCTCTTGTTCCTCTCTTTCTCTCTTTGGATCTCTTCATGCTCCTCATTCATCTTGGCCCACATCTCAGATATCTGCTGTTGGTCGATCTGGGCAAGAATCTGTTGGAGCTCTCTCTCCTCTTGGGCTTTTCTGATCCTTTCAGTCTCAATTGACTTAACAATGGCTTTCTTAAGGTCACTAAGCTCATCCAATCCAAAAGATCTTCCTTCCTCTGAATCTCCGATGGGGATGGTTGCGTGAGGGAGATGGACGACTTTAACCTTGACGTTCTAGGCAGAGAAAGCAGGGTCATGAGATTGACTTGCCTTTGCTTTCCCTTTTCCCTTCCCTTTCCCTTTTCCCTTCTTCTCTTGAAGCTCTTTAGCATGAGTCCTCTCAGCATCCAGAACGAAGAGCTGCTCATATGTGAGTCTATCTGTGTTACCATAGCGCTCAAACTCTTCTGGTGTCATATCTTCCACCTCTAGCTTGACCACCACTTCTGGTGGGACTTCCTCAGGTTGCTCTCGGGTGAAGGACTGAGACTCAGAAGCTTCCTCTTGCAATGGCACAACATTCTCAGGATTAACACTTGTCTCCTCTTCACTATCTAATGGCTCACTGGGGGAGGAGGCGACCTTCTTTTTAGCCAGGGTCTTAACCCTTGCCTTAGTGAAGCTGACTGGAGGAGGGACAGGAGCAGACGCAGAGGGAGGAATTGGCTTTGCAATCACTATTACTGGCGGTTTGGCCTCTTGAGCCCATACTTCATAATCAGCTCTTCAATCAGATTGGGTGCAGGCGCAGAGGGAGACACAGGCTCAGCAGTAGGTGGCACCTCAGGTCGATCAGCCAGCACCATCTCAAGACTTGCCTTTGTGCTGGCGGACTGCTGTTGGCTCATGAAGCGAATGGCTTCATCACGGATTAGTCTTTCAGCTTGGCCCATATGCTTCATGTCCATGGCCCTTCGGAGAGCAGTAGCCACTTCCTCATCTAGCCAAAGCGATGGCTGGGTTAGCATATCTCTCCCCCTTTTGGCATCATCAAAGCGGGCGAGGGCCAGGGAGGAGGATGAAGAGGGAATGGTGGGAGGAGGCTCAGGGCCATATCTGGGTGGTGAAGGTGGGGGTGAGGTGTGGTCGTCAAGGCCTAAGGGAGGTGAGTGAGTGGGGGATGGAGAGGGACTGGGGGAGTGTGAGTGGCTAGGGGATTGTGAGTGGCTTGGGGATTGTGAGTGGCTAGGGGATGGTGAGTGGCTTGGGGATGGAGAGTTATGAGGGGATGGTGAGTTATGTGGTGAGGGCGAGTGGTGAGGGTCAGAGTCATTGTGTGGGGAAGGTGGAGGTGGAAAAGGAGGAGGAGGAGGAGGTTGATTGGGAGGAGGCTGAGGAGGGGCAAGGAAATGATGAAGTAGGAGATCTAGTTTGGCTTCTATTCTCCCTAAGCGGTCCTCCAAACCCTGGATCCGCTGCTCTTGGTTGCGGAAGGCTGCATCACACTCTGCTTGCAGAGGGGCCATCAATGGATCAGGCAGCCTGAAGAGGAGTTCTTCTCTCAATTCAGCAACCAGAGTCTTCTGAGCAGCAGTCACCCTTGGAGCTCGAGTGCTGCTGGGGCCAGCCTGGTGGGAGTCTGCTTCTTGATCCCCTGCTCCAGATGCAGAGGGTACTGATGTGTGAGAGGCTTTCCCAGCCTGAGAGCCAGACTGAGTGGTCTTCACCGGCTTGATATATCTGACTCCCATCTTGCCCAAATTCATCGATCCCATGGGCAGACACTTCTTGTTATCGGCTTCCTCAGTGGATTTGATGTTGAACTTCTCTAGGAGGAAGGCGATGAACTGAGGGTAGGGAAGAGATGCCTTGTTCTTATTTTCTACCCATCTGTGCAACTCCAGGGAGATCAGTTGGCCAGGATTGATCGGCTGCTAGGAGAGGAATTTTGCAAGCCATGGGTTGTCTAACTAGGTGAACTCGTTGAAGTTTTCCCCCTTGTTCGTCATGATTCTGGAATAGATGTACTGGAGCACCCGCTGTGTGTCGGGCATACCAGACACCTTCTTTCCCCCAGTGCTATAGACTTGCTCCAGCTCTGCCTGATCCAGCCGCTCAGGGAAGATCCACTTGTTCATCTCTTCATCAGTGACCCCCAGGAAGCGGTTGATTGTTCTCCAGTGGAACTTCATCGTTCTTCCTCGGATGGTGGCCTTGAAGTCAATTCTGCCAATTGCAGTTGTGTTCTTGCTGATCTCCTTGTATTTGGCCTTGGCAGATAGTGAATCACAGAACACCCTGAGAAATTGGACATTGTAGTCATTTTGGATGCCCAGCCAAGTCATGTACTTCTGGAGATGTGCAGAAAGATCATAACCCAGAGCTTCAAGCTTCTCCAGATCCACAAAGATGCCATTGGAGAGGTAGGGGTTTTTGTTCTCGAATGCTTGGGAAACAGCCTCTAGTGGCCCAGAAATGTATTCAGAATAGTCTTCTTCAACCCTCTGGCGTTTGGAAGAATGTTCTTCGGCAAACTGAACCCTTTTCTTCCCTTTTCCAGATTTCCCAGAACTCTTCGACTTTTTGGAGGAGGAGGCCTTCTGGAGATTAGGGTTTGTTTCGTTGGAACCGGCCATTTTTGTGTGATGGTTATGGATGAAGTGAAATGCACATAGAATGCGAGGAAGATGAAGATGAAGATGAAGATGAAGATGATGTTCAGAGAATTTGTGGTTTCGTTTTGTGTGAGAAGTGATGAATGAATATGTTTTAACCCTATTTATGCAATGTGATGTTTGATGTGATGGGTCATAATGACAACTTATTGAAAATATGCACCTTTTATGGGAAAACGTAAACATTTAAATTGAAACGGTGCACCTGATGCCACGTGTCGCTTCTGACTGTCAGAAAAGGCACAATTTTTGTGGGAGAAGATGAAACATTTCTGAGGTGACGTGTCGTTTTCCCAAACACTGGCGCTTCCGGTTGCTTAGTGTCAACCCCAAGCGTCAGCATCCATGCTGAGTAGAAGAGTGTGCTTCTGGAAGTGAATTCGCTTCCGGAAGTGATCCACTTAAGATTTAACATTGACATGCTAGGGGACCTGCATGTGCTAGCGGAAGCAAATGCGCTTCGGGATGGTCAATGGGAGAACTTAAGATTTAACATTGGTGGACACGCTCAGGACTTCCCAACTCACAATCTGTTAATCAGCACAATCTTATAATTTTTAAGAAATCGTGCTTGCTGATTGATTTGTTAGAAACAAGAGTATCAATTTTGTGAAATCCGATTTTGAAAGTTAGTTCACAATTTCACAGTTTCACTATCAAGTCATGAACCCTATTCATACTCTTGGGTAAATACCAATGTGATAGCACAGGGAGTATCGAACACAACATATTTTCAGAGTTTCATTAACAAGTATAGTTCAACAAATATGCCTTTAAGAATGTTTATGCTGGATTATGAAGACACGTGAACTGTCAACACAAAGAAATTCTAAAATCTTAATGTCCACTGAATAGTTTTAGTTTTAAGAATAAATCAAGTTTACAAAACAACCAAATTCTCAGCATATGATCACAAGAATAATTTTCAAATCTTAGCTCAAGTTCTTTCACATATGCTCAATATGATCTCATTATTCTTAGGATTTCAACAAGCTTTGAACTTTATTCAGATTGTACTAGGTTTGTGATAATGTGCCAGGATATGCGGCTCAGTGGGTAGAGATTCTTAATAATTCTTTCCAGTCTAGTTATCTACACTCACTTAGGCTTCTATCCTATTGGCATTTGTCCTTGGATTTATCAAATTCTGCAGAAATTAATTCAAGGCATTACCTAAGATTTCTTATGTATGTTCTACAAGAGAGACTATTCATTAAAATCCACAACAGAAGGAGAAAGGGAAAGAAATGCTCATATATGATTGGCGAGATTTCCTCAGGATTTCAGTACAGCCAGTTCCTCTTGTCTTGATAAGGAGCATATTCGTTGACATTCTCTCTTGTACATCCATGTAATATTTTGTTACTAAATCCCTAATTTACTAATAATAATACTTTCAATCCAATAATTTACTTTACTAACTATGATAGAAAAAGATTTTTCCATAATATCAATATCACTATCATAGTTAGAAAAGAATTTCCTAATAATTTATGAATTATCCATGATAGAAAAAAATTTCCTAATATAATACCAATGCTATCATGGATAATAAATTACTAATCATGTTAGTAAGGATTCGCCTAACAGGGTTAGAAAAACAACCACCTAATATAGATGAAGAACACTCATGTTCTTTGGCAAACATCTAACTATGTTAGAAAATAGACTCTCCTAACATAATTAGCAAAAGAAACAACATTACATTTAGAAAAACATAACCATGGCAGAGAGGGGCCCATCTAACATGGTTATATATAAGAACAACATTCAATCAATCACACATCACCAACCTACTATATAACCATGTTAGGAACAGAATTTCCTTCACACAGTTATTTCTAAAACATCTGTACAAATAATAACACAATAACAAATATCACAAAGCTCAACCATTGAACAAGTTCACATCCGACAAAAGGGATTGCCTTTCCATTATCAGGCAATTTACCCTGTACAAGCTATCCACATGTAGTCCCTGATCAGGAACAAGGATTGCCTTTCCATTAACAGGCAATCCTCATATACCAATATTCCTATATGCACAATTCACTATTATATCTGTCATAATTACACCTTAACTATAACAGTATCAACAACCAAACCACAACCAAGCCGAAAAAGTTAATTCAATAATAAGCAAATGAATCATTTAAAACATTACAAACAGATGCGGAAGCGGATGCAGCCTATTCAATGGCAATATATATTCATAATAGATCACCTCCGGCCTACTCACTATCTCAGTGCGGGCCGACAAATCCCTTTCCCTTCCCTCCTATCTCCCTCTGGGCATGATCACCTGCAAAAATAAAGGGAATGGGGTGAGACAAAACAATGTCTCAGTAATCACTACTTAACTCACTGTGACACTCAGAAGTGGGGTAGTGGAGTGTCTACAGGGTACCACAGTTTTCAAAACCTGCATAAACACATAATACTTACAACTATATATACAAAACAACTACATCCATCTCTTAATAGACAAAAATAAACGTGTGTGACACTGTGCCCTGTCTCTAGTCCGAAAAGCATATAAAAGGGGACCGGTCTCTAGTCCGAAAATCCCTGGTCCCAATCTCACGTGCGATGGACCTGTACAACTAACCTATCGATTGCGCAGATCGATGGTTACATCGGCCGATGGTACTAATAATCAGTGTCATGCAACATACAAAAGATTTATAATTATATAAATATATAAAGTACAGTTTATTTAGAAAGGTACCCTATAGCCCACGTTTAGATATAAAATAATCAAAACCCATTTCATATATATATATATATATATATATATATATATATATAAGTAGAAGAGGATTTTAGAAATCCTCAACTACCATCACCCTCAGTATCACAGTCAGTTAAGAGTGATTACCTGTTCAAGCTTCCATAACAACAAATCCTAGCAGCTATTGTTTTCCACGTGCTCCACCTAAATCACCGTCGTCTACAACCGCATAATGAGAAATTATTGGTCACAGCACAATATCAGTGACTTTGACCTACTTTTCAAACAATTCCAAAACCAATGTTGAAGTAATGAATTACTTCCAACATTCACCTCATTTTCTACATCCCTTTAAACCACCACAATTCCCTTAACCATTACTTATAATTCCTATAGTACTAACTTTACCATTTCAAATAACTCTGGATAAAATTACCCAATCATGTATAATTCACCAAAACCACTTCATTAATATTAATTTGGCATTCAAGGTAGCCTTACTACCTCCCAAACACTCCTCCACTAATCAAACATACCTAACCATAACCAAATTTCCATTTTTCAACACTTAAACTCTCGAACTTCCTTTCAAACACCAATCCAACCAAAACCAATATTCCAACATCCTAAAATAACCTTAACAAGCATTTATAAACCACCAATTTATTCAAACACTCCTTTACCTAACCAAAATCTCTTTTAACCAACACTTTAATTACCATACCTCTTCCTAAACACCAATGCAATCAATTCCAACATTACAATGCCTTCATCAAACCTTAGTAAACATTTCTAAATCATCATTTTATTCAAATAATCTTTCATTAGCAAAAACCTCAATTCCAAAGAACCCTAAATGTCCAACATTTCCCAAAATAATCTCCAATTTCAATAAACTTAAATACTTCCCAAAAATCTTCAATTAACTATTTAAACATTCACAAACTTTTGTTTAAAGTCCCAAAAATTTAATATAGCAAAGTCCTAACTTAAAATAATCATAACTATCACAAAAAAAAATCCCAAATGTATAATCTCTTTTAGAAAATCCAATTGCTCCTTAGAATACTCAAATTCAATACCTTAATTCTAATATTAAAGTATTCACATTCCAAAAATTTTAGTATATCCAAAACCCTAACTTCAAAGAGGCACTTTATCTCAAAATCCAAAAATCCATAAGGTAGAGATGCTTACATGGTTTCCTAATGAAAAAGAGGTCAAGAGTTGCCGGAAAATGACTCAAATCTCGCCGGAAAGTGGCCACAACAGTGGCTGCCCGAGCTGAACCAAGAGGGAAGTAAGGAAATGAAGAAAATGAAGTTGGAAATGAAGAATGGTTTGAAAAATCGAAGAACAAGTGCGCCGCCGTTCTCCGTCGTCCATGCCGCCGGAAATCTTGAGAGGCCGACGAGGAACAGTGGCGGGCAATAGGTAGGCGCGATCTAGCTAGAGTTTACAAGGATTTGTGGAGAAGAGGGTGCAAAAATGGAAGTGGGGGTGGTTTGGGGTGAGAAAACGAAGTGGGTGTTGTGTGGTGGAAGAGAAAAGTGAAAATGGTGATGGGATGAGGGAGGAGTCCGACGGGTTTTAGAGAAGGAAGAGGAAGAAGGCCTTGTTTGGTTGGGTGAAATAAGGGTGGTTCAGGATAATTTGTAGCCCAAACTTGTCATAGTGTACTCTTTTAATTTAAATCCACTTAAATCAAAATCCAATCCCCTTAACCTTTAGAATATTTTGGATTCCACCGTTCCCTCATATTTCAAATTCTCCAATTGCTTAATTAATTATTTGCACACTTATTACTCAAAACTTCTAAAATATCCCAAAAATCACCAAAAATTCCTAAAAATTCCAATTTCTCCATTTATTATTTCCCAAAACACTCTCTAATCCTGTATTAAAATTTTCAGGATGTTACAATCCACATCGTTCAAGCTTTCATAATCTGTGTCAACATACTTAAAACACAAGCTTGAATTGAGATCATTAGTAGATTGAAACTTAAGTTGTGTTTTAAAAATTATTGCTCTTGAATTCATAGCCAGTCAGTTTATCGCTATGGGAAACGATTTTAACCACTGAATTTTTTTTTAAGCTAAGAATATTCAGGATTAGTTTTGTAAACACAAGATCCTAGTTGATGAATAATAAAGGTCAATATTATGATAATCAGTCAAGATGTTTTATGATTCATCAGTAGCACAAGCAATCCTTGATTTGTAAGTTTGTATTTCAAGGATCTTCCAAAAGTCAAAGTGAATGCATAAGCTATTTTCTTTTATGAGTGATGCCTTTTCACACAGAAATGATTTTATATGCACAAATAAAAAAATGGATTTGATATGATTGGATCATTTTCAAGAAATAGGATCACAGGTTAAAAGAAATCTCATATCGATATCACAGTATTATGAAGACTGTTAAGCCAATCGTATAGTTAGACGCTACACGATCTTCACATCCATTCCATAGAGCAATTCCATAGAGCAATTGCCGATGGAATGAGTGACATGCATTCATTACCCACATAATCATGAAGTGGAGGAGAGGGTAAGAATGACATCACCAAGGCTACATTTGCGTCAAGCAGTAGCTTGCTTGATTTTGACAGGCAATGCAAGGATTCTTCTATTTCAGGAGCAGCACAAAAAGCCAAGCATGAAGAACGGCTCATCAAGATTTGTCTAATTGCTCAGATGAGGTACAGTCTTGAGTCTTGCTGTTCCTTCGGATCTCCTTTCCTACAAAATACTCAAATAGTTCCCTTGGTTTGTTTTCCAGTATCCAAGCTTGGATCTGACTGGTCAGTTTGTAGGAAGTGTATAATTCACATACACTTGAGAGTTATTCACTATGTATATGGCATTGCGAATCATCATGACTATATGCACAAGGATATACATGGTTTTTGATCATGATAGTCATATACAGCATGTAGATTATGAACATTGTGAATTTTTCTATAAGGAATATAATGTTCATATCTAGGATGTAAGATCTCAATAATTCCATCTAACATTTGCATAGGAGATTTTACTATCGCATGCTTCGACCCTAAGTGATCCCTTGCTTACCCAAGGAATTCTTCTATACTTATCCTTGGCATGAAGCACTGTCTTATGAGTGACAGAATTCATAGGTTTTCTCCATGTTGATCGAGGAATTCTCTCTCTCTTGTTCTTCTCAGGATAGTTGAGTGGAACTCTGTGATAGCTCATCCTTGAGACAGAACCTTTGTTCCTTGTGGTTGCCCGCTGGTTCCTATGATTGGACCAGGTGGTTGCAGCAGTGACATCACCTCGAGTTCTCTTCTTTGAGGCAAGAGGAACTCTTGATCTTTCCTGCACAAGTAAGGCACTAGAAGGAAGTTTTGGTACCCATTTGTACTTGGGTCCTACATGGTTAGCACTAGACCTTACTTGTCCTTTAGGGATCCATACAAATTTATTTCTCACATGTAAATTTCTTCTAAGACAACATGTGTGAGAAATATGACCTGATCTACCACAATAATGACAGATAATGGAATGATCTTCAGAATAGGATTTCCTATTATTATCTTGTTGGTCAATTTTGTTTTCAAAGACTCTCTGTTCTTTTAAAACAACTTTTGAAGTCTCAGGGCCTTTTGAAAATTTTTCTTGTTCCTTCAGCAGGGATTCACAATTGGAACAATTTTCAGAACATGTTGGAGCTTCTGCTCCCGATAGGGGACTAGCTATCGGTAGCGATAGCTGTTCTTCTATGGGTGAAACTTTGGAAACCTTGGATGTAGAGGATAAAATGAATTCCTCAAGTTTCCTGTTCTTTTTCCTTAAGCCTAGAACTTCTTTTGCAAGTTTACAGAATTCAATATGTAACTCGTTATATGTGTCTTGCAATTCAGAAGGTTCAAACTCAGATACCTCATTTTCTCCAGTTTCTGAATCTTCTAGGTAGAGATCAACACTCTCTTCACTGCTGCTAGCTTCCTCAATAGCAGCTTCCTGTAGCTCACCAACAGTTGATCCACAAGGGGTACGAGATGAGCTTTGGACAGCTTTACTTTCAAGAGAGTGATTAGAAGCATACATAACATCAAGAGTGAACCAAATATCTCTAGCACTAGAGCAATGTTTGATTTTATGGAAATCACTATCAGTTAAGCATTTGTACAAAATTTGCATTGCTCTAATGTTTAAGGAAAATAAATCCTTCCCTTTTCCCTCCAGTTCCCTTTTGGTTTGAAATCAAAATCATTTATAAAAATGTCCCACATTTTGAAACTGGAGGATTGTATAAAACTTTTCATTCTCACTTTCCATAGACAAAAATCAATATTTTCTAATACGGGTGGGATGGTATTATCAAAATCTTCAGAAAATATTTTATATCCCAAGTCAGCCATGGTCTTTACACTTGAGATCGTTGGATCCTTTAAACAAGTGACCTTGCTCTGATACCAAATGAAATGTGTGGCTGTCACCCAAGAGGGGGGGGGGTGAATTGGGTGGCAGAATAAAAACTTAAAATTCTCTTCTTAAAACCTTACTTCTTGTGCTTGATGAAAATGGCTGTAAATCATGCTATGCACAAATAAGTATGTGATGGTGTGGTGTTGAAAATGTGAAGAACAAAACAGAAGAAGCACACACAGATTTATCCTGGTTCGGTCACTCCCAGACCTACATCCAGTCCCCAGGCTTCACCTGAAATTTTCAATCCACTAAACTTCTTGTTTACTCCGGGCACAAGAAAGCCTTTACACCTTAGGTTTTACGAGCACGGGTTCACCTAACAACCCACAGGTTTTGCAACGGGCTTACCTGCAAACCTTTACAACCACAAGTTTTACGGGCTAACTTGCAACCTTGGAGATTTAGAAAAACTCTAAATACTCCCCCTTACTTTTGTAATGTTACAACACTGTTCTTCAAGCACCAAGCTTTAGAACAGCCTCTCTCAATTAGAGGATTTGATAATATGTTCACTCTATGAACTGATTGTGATAAACACTTAAGTACAAATGATTCTCTCAAGAATTCTCTCTAAGAATATTACAACTCTAAGATCAGAGAGTAGAAGATAAGAAGAATGTAGATTACAATATCTCAGACAAATAGCTTGTTGTTCTTCATTCCTCTTCTTCGTTGTCTTCTGAATGCTTGAGATATTTCTTTTATATTCAGTTTCTTACTTATCACTCAAAGGCTTGCGCGGCAGTTTGGAGTATGTCCGTTTGAATATAGCCGTTGATCCCTTGTAACCGTTGAGAAGTACATCTTCATTAATGCTTAGCAGGGTTGACTTGTTTTATCTCTGAAAAGCAACTCTGACAACTCTGCTCTGACAAAAGCATTCTGATTTCTGAGCTTACGTATTTTCTGTCTCTTGTACTCTTGCTGACGGATGATCATCCTTCATCCGGAAGCGGCAATCTTGCTCTGCAAGTGTTAGTCTCAGAATTCCAGTGCCAAGAGTACTTGCATCCGGAAGCTCATTTGCATCCGGAAGTAAAACTAGGTTCTGCACACAAATGTTAGTCCAACATAGTAATATATATAATTAAGTGCAGTAAGAACCATATATGCTGTGGGAAGCGTGTTTGCTATGGAAAGCAATCCTACTTAGGCTAGGTTCTGACTTAGCATGTTATTGACTTCCGCTGTGGGACGTATTCTTCATTCGTGAGCGTTAGTCACGTTGTTTTACTCTAAGTCTTCCAGAAGTAATTTTGCATCCGGTTGTATTCTAACTTAGGATTCAGTTCTAACCCAAATCTACCCAAGTAATCAATCAATCCTAACTTAGTCTTCATCAAGGTTCATAACTCTAACAGTCTAGACTAGGTTCTGACCTAGTGTCTCACTTGCTTCCGCTATGGGATGTGTATTCTATTCGCGAGCGCTAGTTCTAATCCATCCGGAAGTAATTCTGCATCCGGTTGTGACTTAACTTAGGATTCTCTTTTAACCTAGTTCTTCCTATGTGATCAACTAGTTCTTTCATATTTTAGTCTTCATCAAAACTTAAGATTCTAACATACTGCCATTTGATGCTGATCCTACATGAGCAGATGTTGATGTGGCCATTCTTTTTCCTTTTCCAGAAGACTGCATTTTTGGAGGTGTTGGATTTGAAAATGGTGGATCTTCATATGATAAGTCGACAGTCTGATGAGATGCGATTTCTTTGCCTAATGCAGATGACCTTGGTGATGGCATGTCATTATTAACTGAGCTTGAAGTGTCCTTGGAAGCCTGCACTTGTTACCAGAAAATTTGAACATATATACTTATTAAACACATTTTATTTATGAATGTGAAAAGCAAGTCAAGCATAAAATTAGATTCAATAAATACCAGATTTGATACTGAGTTAAAATCATTGATTAAGTCTTGACAAAAGAAAAGTCGACAACGCTAATGCTTGAACGTGGGTTTTGTTCATTGTATAGATTTAGTCTCAGCCTCATAAGTAAGGTTTTTCCAATATGATCTTCTAATACTTGAGGAAATCCTTTTGCCTTTTTATGCTGCAAAATGGTAGCCATGTTTGTTATAGTTACATATATATAGTATGCAATCAATAATTATGAATATTGTCCAATTTAAAATGAAATCTTGAAACAACCTCAGACAATTCTTCAATCATTTGTTCGAGTGTTTTGTTAACAAACTATGCAGCAATATTGTCCCAGAAAGTTACTATTGTTGTTATATCATCATCTTTGACGGTGTAGGTCAACTTAAGTCTGGAAAATCAAGCAGAATGAAGCTAAGTTTTGGTAAAATTACAATTAGCACCTAAGAATTATTTAATTTCATATAACATAGAAGATATTATTTTTTGAAATACCTGGTTTCAAGATATTTAGGTATCTTGTTATAATAAGTACTGAATAATGAGCTATCTGGGTTAGACATGTTTGAAAGCTTTGTCTTGGATTTACACTTAACACAAGCAACATTGAAGGACACCAATTTGCGGGTCGGTGTAGTGTGCCTTGGGTCTAATCCTTCAAGAAATTTTGTACCTCAAGGTAAGCGGAAGTTACCCCTGTTAGAATCTTAAGTTTTGATGAAGACTAAAATATGAAAGAATGAATCAAGGACTTAGAAAGCAATAGGTCAACATAGAATCCCAAGTAAGAGTGCAACCGGATGTGGATTTACTTCCGGATAGACTAGGACTAGCGCTCGCGGATGAATGACTCATCCCCCAGCGAGAGCAAGTAATTCACTAGGGAAATAACTTAGTCCATACGCACTAGATATACAAAACCTCAAGACTAAGCTAGGATTCAACCGGAAGTGATTTTGCTTCCTGTTGTATTTAGACTGGCGCTGGCTATTGGAATAGATGACACTAAGCGTCAGTGAACATAAGCCACGTCCAGTAGAATTGCTTCCGATAGCTTAGTGACTAGCGCTGACTGTTGGATTGAAGGACACTGAGCGAGAGTGAGTAAAAGTGATTATAATCCTTCATCCAGTGGTAGTGCTTCCGGATGTAGAAGTGCTTCCGGATCCAAGGAAGTCATCTTAGACTAAGTAAACACCCACTGCATGTGACTATGTGCTTATATTGTTAAACTAACATTCAAAGTGCAGCACACTAAGTAGAATTGCTTCCGGATGTGAACCTGCTTCCGCAAGCAATCAGAATGTCAGAATGTTCAGAAGTGCAGTGTCAGAATGCTTTTGTCAGAGCAGAGTTGTCAGGACTACTTTTCAGAGATAAAGCAAGTCAATCCTGCTATGCATTGATGAAGCATTAATTGGGCAAACGGTAACAAGGGAAAAACGGCCATATTCAAACGGCTAACCCACCTACCAAGAGTCAGAATGTTTGAAGACTATATAAAGGAGCTCAACTTCATTTATGAAGCTAACGAATTATCTTTGATATTCTTGAGAGAAGTTAGAGCGAGAAACTCAGAAAATCTTCAAGTATTCAAAGCTGCCCAGAAAAGAAAAAGAGCATTTAACTAATTCGAGTGATCTTTTCATCTACATATCTTGTACTCTTTGTAGTTAAGTCTCTTCGTGTTATAAGAGCATTGATTGTACTTAAGTGTGTAACACTATCTGTTCTTTAAGAGAACTTAGTTAGAAAAATCCTTTATTTGTAAAGTTTGAACCCTTGCTGGAAGTAAGGGGGAGCTAGTTAGAAAGGTTGCAAGTGAGCCTGAGTAAAACTTGTGGTTGTAAGGTTGCAAGTGATCCCGTTCAAAACTTGCGGTTGTAAAGGTTCCAGGTGCACCCGTTGTAAAACCTGGGGATAGTGGAACTCGGCCTGGGTGGTTGAGAACTGGACGTAGGTCAGGAAGACCGAACCAGTATAAACTCTTGTGTTGTTTTTATTTGAGCTTTTATTTTTATAGCACAATTCACCCCCCCTCTTGTGCATCCATTACTTTCATTTGGTATCAGAGCGGGTCTTTCTCACTCGATTCCAACGAATCCAGAAAGCAAAGATCTAGTAATGGATACAGATTACTCCCTGCCAGATGTCTCTATTCAACCCAACAAACCTCCAGGCTTCGATGGGTATAACTATCCATTCTGGAAGTTTCGAATGGAGACTTACATCAAGTCCAGCGACATCAGACTCTGGGATGTAATAGAACGTGGGGATCACACTCCACTAGATGAGGATGGTTTTGCTAAGCAGCGATCCAGGTACACTAATGAGGATTATGCTCTAGTCCAACTGAACTATAGGGCCATGCACTACATTCAGTGTGCTCTCAGCCCTAAGGAATTTCATAGGATCAGCCACCACAAAAATGCTAAGGATATGTGGGAGGCTCTTGAGGCTGCTCACTCTGGAACCAGGGGAGTGAAAGCAAGAAGAGTTGAGATGCTGGTGGAAGAGTTTCACAAGTTCGCCATGCTTAGTCCGACTGAGCCAATCAGAGAGCTGGAACTGAGGTTCACTCATCTCATCAACAACTTGGCCTCCTTGGGTAAGGACATTCCAGAAAGTGAGCAAGTCAGCAAGATCCTAAAAATCCTGAAAGGTGATTGGATCACCAAAGTAACCATCTTGCAGGAAGTCCAAGGAGAGTCAACCAGCTCCATCACTGCACTCTTTGGTTCTTTGGCTGAATATGAACCAACATTGCTGGCTCAGAGAGCTCCTCAAGCCTCATCCAAAGCCAAGAATCTTGCCCTTGTTGCTCCCAACAAGGAGATTGATGATGATGATAATGAGGATGATGAGGAGGAACTGGACGAAGAAGAGATGGCCATGATGGTGAGAAAGTTCAGAAAGTTCTTCAAAAAGAAAGGAGGCTTTCAGAAGGGTGACTCCAGTCAGAGGAAGGGATACAAGAAGGAAAAGGCCCCGGTGTGCTTTGAATGCAAAAAGCCTGGCCACTTCAAGGCTGAGTGTCCAAGCTTGCAAAGATCAAAGGGGAAAGACAAGAGAAAAGCCTTCGTGTCCTCTATCTGGGTGAATAGCTCAGATGACGAAGCAAGTGATGAGGAAGAAGTTGTCAACCTCTGCCTGGTAGCCAGAGAAGATGATAAGGAAGCATCTTCCGATCTTGATCTCACTCACGAGGACAATGAGGTAACCTTCTCTGAACTACAAGAGGCTTACAATGAGGTTCATGAAGAATTCTCTCGATTATGTAAAGCCTATAAAGTGTTAAAAACTAAAAAGGAATCACTTGAGTCCAAGGTGGACTCACTAAGAGAAGAGCTAGCGGAAGCCAGAAAGCTTCCAGTAGCGGATGACAAGGGTTATCCCCAAGCAGAACCCAATGTCTCAACACTTGAGAGCTGCCCTAGTTGCAGCAAAATCTCAGCTGAAAGAGACAAGCTGCAAAATGCCCTGCAGAAGTTTACAAATGGGTCAGAAATGTTAAATATAATTTTAATGAATCAAAGGGCATATAGGGACAGGACTGGCTTAGGATATACTCCTAGAGGGAAAAAGTGGGTGGAACCAAAAGTGAAGCCCTACTTAAAATTATTCCACAAAGACACTAGTCACAGCTCCTCACCTTTCAGCTTCTGTAACTATTGCAACAGGAAAGGACACTCCACGTCCACCTGTAATGCTAAGAAGCATGGAGCAAGTAGCTCTTACAAATGGGTCCCTAAAGGAACCAAAGCTACAAAGGATCCTTCCCCTATAAAGGAAACCAAGGAGGACAAGGATCCCGAGCCTTGAAACATTCCACAGGGAAAACCCAAGAGCCTAGAGCCAAGCACCAGGCTAGAGGCACTGAATGATCATAAGCCCAAGGTCAAGGCTAACACTAGACCAAGGGCACTGAAAACTAATAACAGAGGACCCAAGAGAGGTTGGGTACCTAAGCTTACTTGATCATTTCAGGTGTGTCTCAAAGCATCCAAGAACAGAAAATGGTATATTGACAGCGGATGCTCAAGACATATGACTGGAGACAGAGACAAGTTCAAATCTCTGGTGATCAAAGACGGAGCCACAGTAACCTTTGGAGGAAATCAAAGTGGAAAGATCACTGGAGTTGGAGAAATTGGACCAGTGAAAGACGTTTATCTAGTGGACGGTCTCTGTCACAACCTGCTAAGCGTGAGCCAGAGCACTGACAAAGGAAATTGGGTAATCTTCGATTCACATGAGTGCTTAATAGTTGATAAGCAGGATCTGAATTTAGATAAGGCCAATTTAAAATGCAAACTTAAGGCAAATAGAAATGGAAACCTATATACTCTAGACTTATGTCAACAACTGAAAGAAAAATGCTTAATATCTAGTGATGAGAACAGTTGGCTTTGGCATAAGAGGTTAGCTCATGTTAATTTTACTCAACTTGATATGCTAATTAAAAAGGAGCTAGCTATAGGTATTCCATCCTTTAAGGTAAAGCATGATTTTATCTGTGAATCCTGCCAACGAGGGAAGCAAACAAAGTCCTCGTTTAAAACCAAGAAGAGAGTCTCCACCAGCAGACCCTTGGAACTGATCCATATGGATTTAGTTGGGCCAGCGAGAGTGAAGAGCTTGGGTGGAAACCTGTATGCTCTAGTGGTGGTGGATGACTATTCAAGGTTCACTTGGACTATGTTTCTTGCCTCTAAGCAAGATGTTTTTGATGCTTTTGTTGTCCTGGCTAAGAAAGTGCAGAATGAGAGAGAGCTCAAAATCACAGCCATAAGGACAGACCATGGAGGAGAGTTTGAGAACCATAGCTTCTCTGAGCTATGTGAACAAAATGGCATCGAACACAATTTCTCAGCTCCTAGAACTCCTCAACAAAACGGAGTTGTCGAGAGAAAGAACAGGGTTCTGACAGAGATGGCTAGAAGCATGCTCAATGAGAAAGAGGTTTCACAAGTGTTCTGGGCGGACGCTATGAGCACTGCTTGCTACATCTCTAACAGAGCCTATGTTCGCAAGGGCTTGGACAAGACTCCATATGAGCTGTATAAAGGGAGGAAGCCCAACATCAGCCACCTCAGAATCTTTGGATCAAAATGCTATGTGCACAACAATGGAAAGGTAAATCTGGGTAAGTTTGATCCAAAAGCTGATGTAGGTATATTCATAGGATATTCCCTTAGGAGTAAAGCATATAGAATATACAACATGAGAACTAGAATTGTAGAAGAATCAATGCATGTTGTATTCGATGAAACTCCTACATGGGGACAATCCACAGAAGATGATGAAATACTTAATCTTCCAAAACCACCATCATCTTCTTCACCACCAAAAGAAACACCAGCAAGCAATCTCAAAGAAGAAGATGAACCCAGTGATGAACCTAGAATGCAGACCGTGCCTGATGAGGCACAGTTGCCAACAGCTAAGAGACATCACAGGGATCATCCTCTTGATCAAGTGCTTGGTGATGTTTCTTCTGGTGTCAGAACCAGAAGGCAAGTTCAAAATGAAGTTGAGTATGGAGCATTTCTATCTCAAATCGAACCAACTTCAGTTGAACAAGCTCTTGAGGACTGCGACTGGATTATTGCCATGCAGGAAGAGCTGAACCAATTTGAGAGAAGCCAAGTCTGGGAACTTGTCCCAAGGCCATCTCATCAATCCATAGTGGGGACCAAGTGGGTCTTCAAAAACAAACTGGATGAGACAGGTCAAATTACAAGAAAAAAGCCAGACTGATAGCTAAAGGATATAACCAAGAAGAAGGCATTGACTATGAAGAAACTTTTGCTCCAGTCGCTAGACTTGAAGCAATAAGAATTCTTCTAGCCTTTGCATCCATGAAAGGCTTTAGGTTATATCAAATGGATGTAAAGAGTGCTTTTCTTAATGGTTATATTAAGGAAGAGGTGTATGTAGAACAACCTCCTGGCTTTGAGGATCATAAGCATCCCAAACATGTGTATAGATTAAAGAAAGCTTTATATGGCCTGAAACAAGCTCCTAGAGCTTGGTATGAGAGACTCAGCAGCTTTCTGCTAGGCAAGGGTTTCTCAAGGGGCAAACTTGATAATACACTGTTTATTCTTCACAAAGATAGAGACATGTTAATTGTCCAAATTTATGTTGATGATATTATTTTTGGGGCAACTAACGAAAAGCTTTGTGAAGATTTCTCTAAGACTATGCAGGGTGAGTTTGAAATGTCAATGATGGGAGAACTCACGTTCTTCCTAGGCCTGCAAATTAAACAAAAGAAGAATGGAATCTTCATCTCCCAAGCTAAGTACTGCAGAGAGCTACTCAAAAAGTTTGGGATGGACGAATGCAAGGAGTATGACACTCCTATGAGCTCCACTACCACACTCGATGCTGACGCAAAGGGTAAATCTGTCAGCCTGCCCATGTACAGGGGAATGATAGGTTCCCTCCTATACTTAACGGCAAGCAGGCCTGACATTCAATTTAGTGTAGGCATGTGTGCTAGGTTTCAAGCCAACCCCAAGGAGTCACACTTAACATGTGTCAAACGTATTTTGAGATACCTTGAGGGAACACAAGAACTTGGTCTTTGGTATCCCAGAGGTAACCAAGAGTTCTTGTGGGCTTACTCTGATTCTGACCATGCAGGTTATAAGACTGATAGAAAGAGCACCAGTGGACAATGCGCCTTCCTTGGTGGCTGTCTGGTGTCTTGGGCTAGCAAGAAGCAAACCTGCGTGTCCTTGTCATCCACGGAGGCAGAATACATTGTTGCTGCAAGCTGTTGTGCTCAATTGCTGTGGCTGAAGAACCAACTGAGAGACCTTGGCTTGGAGTTCCCTGAGGCACCCATCTTCTGTGACAACACAAGCACAATCAGCCTCGCCAAGAATCCAGTTCAACACACAAGGACAAAGCACATTGATGTCAGACATCACTTCATCAGAGACCATGTTCAAAAGAAGGATGTCAAAGTGCAATTTGTTCCCACTCAACAACAGCTTGCTGACATCTTCACCAAGCCTCTGGGGGTTGACCAATTTACTTTCATAAGAGGTGATTTGGGAATGGTAAACCCAAATGAGGTGTAACCTTGTATGTATTATACTTGATTGTTTAAAATCTACAACAATACTAACTTTGGCATCGGAGTGCCAATACGTGTTTTTGCAGGTCCTCAATGTTAAATCTTAAGATGTTGCAACCGGAAGCAAAACCACTTCCGGATGATCACTCGCTGACACTGGATGTTGAAACCAAGAGAGCGCCAGTGCCAGACCAAGGGACACGTCACTTCAGAAAACGCTTCATCTCCCTCCATGAGAAGTTGTGCCTTCTCTGATAATGTGTAGCGACACATGTCATAAGGTGCGCCGTTCCAATTAAAATGTTTACGTTACCCAATGTGTAAACGTTTGCTTTCATATGAAAAGACATGACCATTTTGCCCTCAGTAACTTTGCATATAAATAGGGTGTCATTTTCACTTTCACTTTTTACTTGCATCAATTTTTCTCACCCACATTCTCTCTGAATACTCTCTTCATCTTCTTCATCTTGTTCTTCATTTTCTTCATCTTCTCTTTCGCCTTTCACCACAAACCAACCTTAAACCCACACAAAAATGGCCGGCTCACAAGAAACAAACCCAGTTACCAAGAAATCTACCACATCCAAGAAAACAAAGTCCAAATCTGGAAAAACTGGAAAATCTGGGCACGCAGATGAACACCATGAAGAACGTCATGAACACCAAGAACAGACTGGGCAACCACAAGGACAGAATGAACAAGTCCAGGACCAGCCTGGACATTCTGGGAGAGTGGCAGAACAGCCAGAAGAGACTGTGCATAAACAAGAACAGCAAGCCCAGAAGAAAGGGAAGAAGAAGAAGGTTCAATTCAGCGAGGAGCCTTCTAACAAGAGACAAAGGGTAGAGGAGGATGACCCTTTGATTTACAGAGATGGGGCTTTGGAGGCTGTCTCCTCCAAGTTTGAAACGATAAAGCCCTACTTCAACAATGGGTTGTTCATCGATCTGGGCAAGATTGATGAACTAGGGTTCCCTCATCTGCGCCCATATCTGGAAAAATACATGCCCTGGCTGGGGATCAAACAGGACTACAACATCAACGTCCTGCGAGTCTTCTGTCAATCCCTCTCTGAGAAAGTCAAGTACAAGAAGGTGGATGGGAAGGAGCATATCCGCAGACTCACCTTCACTGCCACAGTCAGGGGGAGAACCTTCAGTTTCACCTGGAGGGACTTAAATGACTTAATGGGGATCACAGAAGAGGGCATGAATGAGTGGTTGTACCCTGAGTCACTAAAATACAGCAAGGAGGAACTCGAGAAGCTGTATGGCACCGAAGGAAGAAGGTGTCCAAGATGTCTGACTCCAACAGACTCTTGTACTATGTTTACTCCCGGATGATGACACACAAGGGAGGAAACTTCAACGAGTTCACTCTGCTGGACAACCCGTGGTTTCCCAGATTTCTCTCCCATCAGCCAATCAACCCCGGGCAGTTGATCAGCCTTGAACTTCACAGATGGATAGTTAACCACAAGACTGGATTTCTTCCCTACCCCACCATCCTTGCCTTCCTCCTTGAGAAGAAACTGATCAAGGCCACATCTGACGTGGAGGAAGAGAATGTCAAGTGTGCTCCAGTGGGGGCAACTAACATCAGCAAGATGGGCATCAAGTACCTGAGGCCTGCTAAGCCCACTTGCTCAGGATCACAGGCAGGCAGTGCCTCTCAGACTTCAGCCCCTTCTACATCTGGTGCAGGGGATCAAGAGGCTGACTCTCATCCTGGCCCAAGCAGAGTTGCAAGGGTACCAGCTACAGTCAAAGCCTTTGCTGAGGAAGTAAAGGAGGAAATCCTATTTAGGCTGCCTGACTCCCTGGTGGCTCCTCTCCGGAACGAATGTGATGCTGGGTTCCAGCAGCAAGGGGAGCGCATCCAGTGCTTAGAGGACAGAGTAGGTCAGATTGAGACTCAGCTTCCCAGGGTGGATGCCAAGCTAGATCTTATCCTCCAACACCTCCAGATTCCCCAACCACAACAAGGTAACCTACCACCACCCCCTCCTCAAAATCCTCCTCCTCCTCCTCCTAATCACCCTCAACTTCCTCCTCCTCCTCCTCCCAATACTCAACAACCACAGCCACCACCATCACCAACAATAACCAACCAATCCCAACCTTCACCTGACCATTACCAGCAAGCCCAAGACTCACCTCAACAATCTCCTCGCCAATCACCTCTCAACTCCCCATCTCCACTTAACTCCCCTACTCGCACACCACCCAACGCCCCTACTCGCTCACCACTCAACCTCTCTGCTGGACCATCTCATCCTAACTCTACCAATCCCAACTCTGGACCAAGATCCAACCCTTTGGCCGAGCACCTTGGCTTCAAAACTGCCATTCACCCCCTCAGCCACATCTATCTGAGAGATTACCCCCGCCTTCAGCAAATCCCTGAGGATCACTTACCATTTATCCCATTTACCCCACACTCTTCCACTGCCTTCACTGAATATTCCTCCACCTACCCATTCGAAGGTCTATTCGTAGACCCTACTTGGTTCCCCAACCAACCCGCATCCCCAGAAACCACCTTACCTACATCCTCCCCTGAACCCTTACCCCCAAAGAGATTTGGCCCTGAACCTCCACCCTCCTCTTCATCCACTCCATCCCTGGACCTCGCCCTTGTTGATGATGACAAAAGGGGAGAGATGCTATGTCCACCCTTCGCCAGAGCATGGACACAAGGGATGTTCTCAGCCAGCCATCTCTCTGGCTTGATGAAGATATTACGGCCGCCCTGCGTCGAGCCTTGGAGTCCCAGAAATTGGGTGGTGCTGAGAACTTAATCAGAGGAGAAGCTATCCGGTTCATGCAGCAGCAAAGGACGGAAGAGCAAGGATCTAAATGGGACATGGTGGTATTTGAGCAGAATAAGCAACCCTCACAGCCTGAGTCATCTTCATCAGAGCCTTCTTCAACTAAGAAGAGTAAAAACATTGTTGAAGAAATCATGATGAAGTGGGGGCTGAAGAAGATCGACCATCCTCCCATTGTGATCGCCAAGCCAATCCCTACATCCTCTGGGCAAACGTCTGAGATCCCTACTTCTGAGCAATCATCTGCCCCTCCTCCTCCATCTGAGCCAGCAGTGACTTTCAGTGAGTCAAGGAAGAAGGCCGTTGCTCGGAAGCGTGCCAAAAAGGTTATTGCCTCCACTGAACCTGCTGAGAGTGAGGAAGAGACCCCATCTGACCAACCTGAGCAAGAAACTTCGTCTGCCCAAGTTGAGCAAGAGATCCCAGTAGTACAAGCAGTTCCAATTCTGAAGGAAGTCAAGTTGGAAATAGAGGACATGACTCCTGAGGAATTCGAAAATATGGGTACACGGACAGACTATCCTTTGGTCAGATGGCTTGCCTGGATGCTGAGAGAGCATGTGCCAAGCCCACTTCATCAATACCCAAGGGCAAGGGAAGGGTAAAGGGAAGGGGAAGAGAAAAGCCCAGGAAGTTGAGGAGGATCCCAACTTCCCTGTATGGAATGTGAAGATTCGGGCTGTCCACTTTCCTAATGGCGAGGTCACCCACTTCTCAGATGCAACAGGATTCCCAGGCTATGAGGAAGTAGAAAATATGAAGAGAGCCTTCGAGGAGTCTGTTGAGTCTGAGAGACTCAGAAGGGAAAGGGATGAAGAAGAGCTTCAACGGATCATTGCTCAGATTGACCGTAATGTGCATGAAGCCGAATTAGCCAAACTCCAGAAAGAGAATGAAGAGAGACAGAAGGAGAGGGAGAGGAAAAAGAGACACCAAATCTGAACCCCCAACCCAACCCATTTAACTATTTTTTTTTTCTGTTTTCATGCATATTTCATTCTTGCTTAGTATAGATTACTTGTAAATGTTATTTGCTTGTATACTCTAACTTGTAATTCATGTTCATCAATAATATCTGTCTAAGTTACTTGTGCTTTATCTACTGCTTCTATTCCTCTACGTTAATCCTTTCATATAAACTCAATCAATAAGTCTTAAGTTTGTCATCATCAAAAAGGGGGAGAATGTTAGAATCTTAAGTTTTGATGAAGACTAAAATATGAAAGAATGAATCAAGGACTTAGAAATCAATAGGTTAACATAGAATCCCAAGTAAGAGTGCAACCGGATGTGGATTTACTTCCGGATAGACTAGGACTAGCGCTCACGGATGAATGACTCATCCCCCAGCGAGAGCAAGTAATTCACTAGGGAAATAACTTAGTCCATACGCACTAGATATACAAAACCTCAAGACTAAACTAGGATTCAACCGGAAGTGATTTTGCTTCCTGTTGTATTTAGACTGGCGCTGGCTGTTGGAATAGATGACACTAAGCGTCAGTGAACATAAGCCACGTCCAGTAGAATTGCTTCCGATAGCTTAGTGACTAGCGCTGACTGTTGGATTGAAGGACACTGAGCGAGAGTGAGTAAAAGTGATTATAATCCTTCATCTAGTGGTAGTGCTTTCGGATGTAGAAGTGCTTCCGGATCCAAGAAAGTCATCTTAGACTAAGTAAACACCCACTGCATGTGACTATGTGCTTATATTGTTAAACTAACATTCAAAGTGCAGCACACTAAGTAGAATTGCTTCCGGATATGAACCTGCTTCCGCAAGCAATCAGAATGTCAGAATGTTCAGAAGTGCAGTGTCAGAATGCTTTTGTCAGAGCAGAGTTGTCAGGACTACTTTTCAGAGATAAAGCAAGTCAATCCTGCTATGCATTGATGAAGCATTAATTGGGCAAACGGTAACAAGGGAAAAACAGCCATATTCAAACGGCTAACCCACCTAAAAAGAGTCAGAATGTTTGAAGACTATATAAAGGAGCTCAACTTCATTTATGAAGCTAACGAATTATCTTTGATATTCTTGAGAGAAGTTAGAGCGAGAAACTCAGAAAATCTTCAAGTATTCAAAGCTGCCCAGAAAAGAAAAAGAGCATTTAACTCATTCGAGTGATCTTTTCATCTACATATCTTGTACTCTTTGTAGTTAAGTCTCTTCGTGTTATAAGAGCATTGATTGTACTTAAGTGTGTAACACTATCTGTTCTTTAAGAGAACTTAGTTAGAAAAATCCTTTATTTGTAAAGGTTGAACCCTTGCTGGAAGTAAGGGGGAGCTAGTTAGAAAGGTTGCAAGTGAGTCTGAGTAAAACTTGTGGTTGTAAGGTTGCAAGTGATCCCGTTCAAAACTTGCGGTTGTAAAGGTTCCAGGTGCACCCGTTGTAAAACCTGGGGATAGTGGAACTCGGCCTGGGTGGTTGAGAACTGGACGTAGGTCAGGAAGACCGAACCAGTATAAACTCTTGTGTTGTTTTTATTTGAGCTTTTATTTTTATAGCACAATTCACCCCCCCCCCCCCTCTTGTGCATCCATTACTTTCAACCCGGGTATCGTTCTCAAGGGATCCTTGTTTAATTAAACTAACCTAATAAATTAAATGCAATGCAAGATGAATTTGGGTAAAGAAAATATACTTTGTCGATTTTTTAAAGATGGAATGAAGGATGCAAAACAAATAAATATTTTTTGGTATTTTTGGATAAAAGGTTGGAATGGAAGTGAATTGCTCTTGGAAATGAATTTCAATGGTCATCGTAGCTTTCTAAGGATTTTTAGGGAGTTTAATGCACTAATTTCCTAATTTATCAAACCCCATGGACCCATGAGTCCAATACCTAAATGTTGAGACCTCATCCAATTAGGCATTGTTAAGCTCTTTAGTGCTTGTGGACCTATTGCTTGCAAGGAACTATTAATACTACGACCGGAACCCCGAATCGCCACTTGATTAATCCTATGATTTTAATTCACTATTGGAACCCACATAATAAAATAAAATCTAAGGATTGAAGTCCAATGTTACTCAAGCAATTAATAGGTTCACTTTGAGATTCTCTAAGTTTCCTAGAATACCAAACCTCACCAACCGGCAAGTCTAACACCTAATCTCATGAACCCATTAAATTAGGCATTATTAAGTACCTTAGAGTGTGATTAATGGCTAGTAATGGTTTAGGTTCAATTATAGTTCAATTCAATTAAACTATCTATCAATACCATGAATAAATAGAATGATATCAAATAAACCATAAAAAACATATACATGACCATGTATATTGATGAGTACAAATCTCTCATTAAAAACCAAAATCACAAATAAACTCAAGTAAACATAATAATCCAAATCGCAAAGTATATATGATAAACCGAAATCAAGGAAAATCATGAAATATAAAGAGAAAGGAAGAGAAAGAGAACTCCCCTTTGAAGACCATGAACTCAAGCTATTTTCAAATCATTCCCAAGAGTAAGGAGGAGTTTAGTGACTCATAAAGAAAAGCTTAGAAACCCTAAGCTTTAATTTATGAGCATTTATGGTAGGTGGATGGAGGAATTTGAGATGAAAATGTGGAAGAGGAGTATGGGTTTGTGTGCGTTCAGCAGCTTCCTCACGTCCTCCTCGCAAGTCCGCCACCCCCATCAACTTCCTCATCCTTTTCAATTTATTTCTGCCCTGTTTTGCCTCCTAAACGCGTCTCAAAAGCCTCCCTTTCACTGCTCATTTTTGCCTCCTCTTCACTCCACGTGTCCAGCTCCTGTTTTACTTTCTTTTATTGTTTTCCAGCTTCTCTTCATCTCTCTTAATTCCTTTTCAGCCCAAAAATAAAAAAATCCTTTTGTTTCTATTCTTCCTTTATTTTCTTTTTCTTCTTTCCAGCCCAAATGCTCTCAAAGCCCAATTGCTTCCAAAGCTCACATGCTTGCTAACCTGAATAGAATAGTTAATGATTTATCCAAGATAAAATCTCTTTGTCTTAATTCTAAAAATAAGCACAAGTGAGACCAGAATTGCATCTTTAATCATGCTAATTATCTCAATTAAGCACATAAAAATCATACAAATCAAAGGGTTTGTCAATTCCCCCCACACTTAAACCTTTGTACTCCCGGACAAAGACAAGTTTTAAAAAGCTTTAAAGTACAATGACAAGCAAGACAATTATGAGAATTCCAACAAATAATATGGAATGAAATAATACTAACAATGATTAACAATGATTGTAATGAATAAAATGAGTAAGAGTAGAGGAGAAAATCACTCAAGGACAAGTGTTTCCACAAATCTCACCATTTTGGGTCCATTTATACTCTCAATATCCACTTTGGTACACATCCTACCATATGCTTGTAGGAATTCTAGGGTCTCTACGAAAACATAAAGTGCAATGCATCAAAAGGACTTTTGAGGGTTGTAGTGATGGATAGGCCAAATGATGGAATGAGAGTGAAAATGAAAGAAATGATGTTATGCATGTTCAGTCATTCATTTATAACTTGAAGTATCAATTGCACATTGCTAAACTACTATGCATGCCTTATTTTCACTTTTTGACTTTTTCTCTTTTTTTTTTCCATTTGTTTTTTTTTTTCCGTTTTTTTTTCCTATTTTTTTTCACCATTTCCCTTCTTTTTGTATTTTTTTTCTATACATAACATGTTTCTTTGAAACATAACAATGACATTTGTTTTTAATTTTGAACAAGGCAATTATGCAACTTTTCTCATATTGGCAAAACAATGCAATAATATCGGTGAAGGGCTCAAATGGGTAGCAAAAGGGTATAATGTTTAGGGTTGGTGTTTGGGATAGAAGGGTATGAAATGAAGACCTTTATCATACTACATTACACTATATGCAACAAGCTTTGACCAAGAATGCAAACAAGTTCTAGAGAATGGTAATCAAGTGGATTTCACTCAAGAATGAATAATTATACTCAAATAAACCTCACAGTATATGGCTAATTCTCCTAAACTCATAAACAAAGATTTAAGACAATCAATGTTAACCATAGGGCATCAATTCCATTCACAAAATAGCAAATCAATAGATATATCAAAAACATCAATGAATTCCCAAAATTGGCATAGTAAGTCCAAAAATATGTCATGTCCAAGGGTAACAAGTGTAAAAATGAAAGAGAAGTTCAAAATTTTTCAAAATTTAGCCAATTTGAAGTTAGAAACATATCCAAGATGCAATAACCAAAAACTTAACCCAACTACAACCCCTCCCCCACACTTAATTCCTACATTGTCCTCAATGTAGCCAAATCATGGAAAATCCAATTAAATTTCAGAGCATGTTGAAATCAAGTTTGGTGGTGGTGTTAGCATTAAGCACTTTATTTATAATCCTAGAAATGAGAAAAACAACTAAAACTACCTTTTACTACTAGTTTATGTCTCTCCCCCACACTTATATTTCTCACTCAACAATTAAGCCAATCACATGAAGAATAAGAAGAAAAACAAGTGAGGAAAGAGACAACCTTCGTTATGGTGGTATCTTCAAATGCTTGAAGGAGAAGTTCTCATCCTTGATGATGATCATGTTGGACTTTAGAGCTTCAACTTCTCCTTTGTTGATCTTCCTTGGTGGTGGTTGAATTGGATACCTCATATGGCTCCTACAATGGTGTCCATGCAAAGAAAACAAGCCAAGAGAAATATCAAATCCAAGGGACAAACTTGGAGAGGGTTAGAGTATGTTTTAAGTAAATTAAGATCAAAACTCTCCAAGTATGAATTACAACCAAAAAAATCAACATTATTTCTTTTTATAGGAGTAAAAGAAACATTTTTATTTTTATAGTCCTTTTGTGCTTGCAACCGGAAAGGTGAGGAACCCAACTTGGTGTTGAGGTACACCACATCGCATTTGCAATCACAAGAGATGGGAGGTATAAGAGTGGAAGAAGAAGAGGATTTATGCAACATGGGAGATGAATGCAATTCTAAATCGGGAGGTAGGTCACAAGATAAAATTAAATGGAAGTATTCATCATTTTTCACAATGTTATCATTCAAAACATGAGAATCTTCCATATTGGACCTAAATAAAGAAAGAAAAGAATTGAGATCAAAAGATATGCAATTTTCATGTTTATTACCAAGTGTAGCATGTGTCATGTCATCAACTGAACTAGATGAAGATGTAGCATCATGTGAAGTTGAAAGCCAACTATCAATTTCCATACAAATAGCACAAGACTCATCACAATCACATGTGTTAATGAAGGAAAAATGTGAGGAGGAAGGTGAAATGAATTTCTCATCCTGTTCAATAGATTCAAAGAATCTCAAATCATCATGCTTATCTACACTTGAACAGGAAGACAAATGTTCATAATTATAAGGTCTAGACATGACTATTGCAATCAAATAATCTCAATATGCAAATGCAAGTAACTAAAACAATTAAAACAAATAAGAAATGCAAAGCGAACTAACCTAAGATGCACCTAAACTAAATGCAACCTAATGGCTTACTTTAACCCAAATCAATCTTGAAGATTGACACAAATTTACTAGGGAGTCAAATTAATGACTCCTTGGCAACGGCGCCACTTGAAGGACACCGATTTGCGGGTCGGTGTAGTGTGCCTTGGGTCTAGTACTTCAAGAAATTTTAGTACCTCAAGGTAAGCGGAAGTTACCCCGGGTATCGTTCTCAAGGGAGCCTTGTTTAATTAAACTAACCTAATAAATTAAATGCAATGCAAGATGAATTTGGGTAAAGAAAATATACTTTGTCGATTTTTTAAAGATGGAATGAAGGATGCAAAACAAATAAATATTTTTTGGTATTTTTGGATAAAAGGGTGGAATGGAAGTGAATTGCTCTTGGAAATGAATTTCAATGGCCATCATAGCTTTCTAAGGATTTTTGGGGAGTTTAATGCACTAATTTCCTAATTTACCAAACCTCATGGACCCATGAGTCCAATACCTAAGGGCCCGTTTGGTTCGATTACATTGCACACGTGCAATGGTAATCTTTATTGCATTACCACATTTGTCATGTTTGGTTGGATTTAATGATGGTAAAGAAGATTGAAATTGTAATGAAGATTGCATATTTTTTGGTAATGAGTTTTCATAGGGTCCCCCCTATGAATCTTCATTGCACCCTATCATCTATAATAAAATGTCAATTTTACCCTTAATGAACAATGTGAAAAGACACTTACTTGCCCTCAATATTTCTCCTTTGTCTCTTCTCTCCCTCTCCCTCTCCCTCTCTCCCCTCTCTCCCTCTCTCTTTCTCTCTCCCTATCTCTCTCTTTATCTTTCTCTCTCCCTCTCCCCCTCTCTCTTTCTCTCTCTCCCTCTCTCTTTCTCTCTCCTTATCTCTCTCTCCCTCTCCTTCTCTCTCTATCGTTCTCCCTCCCTCTTTCTCTCTGAATATTTCTCTCGTCTCTCCCTCCCTCCCTCCCTCTCCCGCTCCCTCCCTTTCCCTCCCTCTCCCCCTCTCTTTCCCTCTCCCTCTCTCTCTCCCTCTCTCTCCCTCCTTTGGTGGAGAAATGGGTGGAGACAATTGGGAGAGTTCATTTCTTTAATTAGGGTCATTATGGACCTTTAATAATTATTATGAAAAATAAAAGATATTGTCCCCACAATTTTCAAATAATCAACCAAACACATTGATGATAATCATTATTGCATTGCACCCTATTGCAACAAAGTTCATTGCATTACTAAGGGGTTGTGCAATTGAACCAAACGGGTTCTAAATGTTGAGACCTCATCCAATTAGACATTGTTAAACTCTTTAGTGCTTGTGGACCTATTGCTTGTAAGGAACTATTAATACTACGACCGGAACCCCGAATCGCCACTTGATTAATCCTATGATTTTAATTCACTATTGGAACCCCACATAATAAAATAAAATCTAAGGGTTGAAGTCCAATGTTACTCAAGCAATTAATAGGTTCACTTTGAGTTTCTCTAAGTTTCCTAGAATACCAAACCTCACCAACCGGCAAGTCTAACACCTAATCTCATGAACCCATTAAATTAGGCATTATTAAGTACCTTAGAGTGTGATTAATGACTAGTAATGGTTTAGGTTCAATTATAGTTCAATTCAATTAAACTATCTATCAATACCATGAATAAATAGAATGATATCAAATAAACCATAAAGAACATATACATGACCATGTATATTGATGGGTACAAATCTCTCATTAAAAACCAAAATCACAAATAAACTCAAGTAAACATAATAATCCAAATCTCAAAGTATATATGATAAACCTAAATCAAGGAAAATCATGAAATATAAAGAGAAAAGAAGAGAAAGAGAACTCCCCTTTGAAGACCATGAGCTCAAGCTATTTTCAAATCATTCCCAAGAGTAAGGAGGAGTTTAGTGACTCATAAAGAAAAGCTTAGAAACCCTAAGCTATAATTTATGAGCACTTATGGTAGGTGAAAATGTGGAAGAGGAGTATGGGTTTATGTGTGTTCAGCAGCTTCCTCACGTCCTCCTCGCAAGTCCGCCGCCCCCATCAACTTCCTCATCCTTTTCAATTTATCTCTGCCCTGTTTTGCCTCCTAAACGCATCTCAAAAGCCTCCCCTTTCATTACTCATTTTTGCCTCCTCTTCACTCCACGTGTCCAGCTCCTGTTTTACTTTCTTTTATTCTTTTCCAGCCTCCCTTCATCTCTCTTAATTCCTTTTCAGCCCAAAAATAAAAAAAATCCTTTTGTTTCTATTCTTCCTTTCTTTTCTTTTTCTTCTTTCCAGCCCAAATGCTCTCAAAGCCCAATTGCTTCCAAAGCCCACATGCTTGCTAACCTGAATAGAATATTTAATGATTTATCCAAGATAAAATCTCTTTGTCTTAATTCTAAAAATAAGCACAAGTGAGACCAGAATTGCATCTTTAATCATGTTAATTATCTCAATTAAGCACATAAAATCATACAAATCAAAGGGTTTGTCAAACATATTTCCATCCATAAAAAGACTCAATTTTTTCCAAAACACACCTGATAACAAAATCTTGTCCCTACAAAAATGTTGAAATCAAACTATTTATATTTCAAAATTATGGATGTGAAAAACTCCAAGTTCAAAATGGTAGTTAACAAATGAATGTGGACCTTTTTTTGTTTTTTAATACCACTCAAAGTTACAATCTTGAAAGAGTGAATATCCTTTTCTACTGAGTCTCTACTCCCTGCGATGGAATTGTTTGTGAAAATTGAGTTGATATTGGTGTTCCCTTCTCTCTCATTCTGTTGAAGCAAAAGGACAGACCAACATAATTCATTTGATTTCTACAGTGTTAGGTGCAAAATATTTTTCAAGCAAAGAGAACTAATTTCTGTTGGAAATTTTTTAGCAAACATATACCTTTGAAGCAGATCAGCAACCTCTAGAACAAGAGGATTGAAAAAAACTCTTGTAGCATGATAGGACGATGCAATTTTGTTTTTTCCTACAAGATTGTTAATTGGTTGAAAACATTTCAAATTGTTAAACATTACAATGGTATTGAAATAATTGAACAATTATACAGACCGTCAGAGGAATTTGTTATTCTGCATAGATTGATCACAACAACCAACGAATTTTGCATATCCTCCATGTAGTTTAAAGATGTTTCAAATGCTCATTCATCAAAAAGGATACATGCAATCTCGTTATCTCTGTAGGAACGAAATATGAAAAAAAGTGATAGGCTTAATAGTTGTCAACGAAGTAAGGAGAAGAAATGTAGTGTTCACCGAAGTAAGGAGAAGAAATGAAGTGTTATGTGCTCACGCATAATCAATAATTATCATCTTCAACATGTCCTTTGGACCATTTTCTTTATTAGGATGCTCAAGCGACCCCATATGTTTGACAAATCCAATAACATCTGAGAGTATAGGAGAAGACTACATCAGAATGTTTCTAGATGCATGAATATTTTTTTATGAATAATTAAAGTGCAGCATGTAATCAAATTTTCAAAGAAGGGACTATTTAAAATAAACTTGCCGAAAAGGTGGTTGATCGTTCTTGTATCTGAAACACCTATAATATCACTTATAGGCAAGACCGAAAATAAAGATTCTGGAATTGCAGCCTCCTCTGTGTAGTATGAAGTCTTGTCAGAGAATAAAAGCTTGTAAAGATGATTGTTCGGTCGAAAATTTGGTGTGTTCATAGATACTTGAAAGATCTCGAACTCAAAAATCTTTCCCTCTATAACGTCTTGCTTCCATGACTCAAACTCTGGTTTGTTCGGGATTGTGGTCTGGATTCTTTGACCCTTTACCATTGTAGTATAAATCACTTGGATGATTAGAAATAGACAAAATTGATCCAATGAAAAAAAAAATAGTTTTTATAAAAATCCATGCAGACACACCTGTAAATCAATTCGTAGCAGAGAAACACAAAAGACTTCAGTAGGGTTAGCTTTTTGATACACATCTAACCATCTCATCACCCTAGCAGTGAGACTCCACATTTCTTTTCCTAACTTAAGATCTTTTATAAGCACCTTAGTTGCCATTGAAGAGGAGAGCGAAGGGTTTCTGGGAAATGATTTGGTACAACGAAGTGAGACTTGAAGATTGTAAATGAATAACCATATTTATGAATCTTCCCGTTGTCCAAGCAATGTGTAACTTTGGTTGTGTATTGGAGAATTAGTTTGTATCGATGATTTGTTTCCCGATATGATCCAGTAACAAGAGAACTGAAAAATGAGACAACACATATGTCTTTCCTTCCTCAAATTCTGCACGATATCTTGCAATCAAACCACTTCGTACAGATGCTTGAATACGATCTCCCTATAAGAAATATGATTTAGTAGAATGGATATGTGCACTTAGAAGTGAATTAGTATAAAATTAACTATAGAAACAGTGATAATAATATACCTCTTCATCTTGAAGAATTATCTCTATTGAGAAATTCTTTTGATGTGAATATTTTTCTGGCATGTTCCATAAACGAACAATACGAATCTTAATATATGGTCGTTATGTGAAATAGGGGAAATTGTACGTATGGATTGGAAAAGTTGTGATGCATGAGAAGAAGCCATTGTGATATGTGGGTCAAGTTTTTTAATCAATTGAAGTGATAGTCAGATGTTTTCTGAAAAAACCGTAGTCATTCACATCTAAATATTTATCGAAGAAGTTGAAATATACATGCACTACTACAGATTTACCCTATACCAGCGCATCTTTACATGCGCTCAAATAAAAACGCAGGTATTGATATGATATACATGCGCTTTATATGAAAGCGCATGTAAAGAGAAGACCTATACATGCGCTTTCAATAAAGCGCATGTAAAGAGAAAACCTATACATGCGCTTTATATGAAAACACATGTAACGAGAAGCCTATACATGCGTTGTTTAAGTGCATGTAAAGAGAAGTATTTATTTACATTTAAAAGAATAAGGTAACCCCACACACTTTAGGGTGTGCTTGGATGGAGGGAAAATGGGAGAGGAAAGAAAATGGGAGAGGAAAATGGGGTGAGGGGGAGTATTTTCCCTTGCTTGGATGAGGAGAAAATGGGAGAGGAAAGAAAAGGGGAGAGGAAAAGTGGGTGGGCCACATGCCCCATTTTCCTCCCAAAGTTTTCCTCCCAAAATGGGGGGATTATAGGAGAGAGAAAAGTTACACATCATTGTCCAATGACCATGCTCCACCTCACCCACCCATTTTCCTTCCTTTCTATTTTCCCTCATCCTTCCAAGCATGATGAGGGATAACATTTTCTCTCCCATTTTCTTTCCTCTCCATTTTCTCTCCTCCCATTTTCTTTCCTCTCCCATTTTCCCTCCTCTCCCATTTTCCCTCCATCCAAGCAGACCCTTAATCATGAAACCTCACTTCCTCTCATAAAACCCTAACCCTCACCCAACAAACCCGACACCTCCCTCTCTTCTCTATGTCTCATTTTCTCCAAATTCTCTTCATCCTCTTCGGCACCTCCGGCGACGGCGAGCAGTGGCTTTGTCTCCTCTCCCCAAATCTTTACGCGTCTATGTGTGTGTTGCGAGAGAGAGGGAGGAGAGGTGAGCGACAGTGGGTTATGGTAAGCTCGTACGGCGGCGGGTGACGGCGAGGAGGCGGTTTCCGACGAGAACTGGTGGCGATAAACAACAGTGATGGCCGCCATTTAGTCCGGTGAGCTCGAGCTTCAACTTTGGTGAACTTCTCCTCTCTAATTCCTATATTTCTTTCTTAGTTTCTAGTGCAAAGGGAGGGAGGGAGTCCGATTTGGATTTCCATAAACATATTAAAATGAAACTAAGGTTCAAATCGTGATGTGTAAGAGAGGTTTTGGATGATTGAGTAAGGATTGTTGAGTTTGTGTAAAACCCTAATGTCAAGGTGCTTAAATCTCACGGGTTTGAATTGATTTGAGGTTGTTTATTGGTTTGAAGTTCTCTAATTTGTTTTGCTATAACTTGTGGGTGGATATTTGACACTTTGTTAATTTTTGTCTTACATCAATAGCATTGAGAATAGATCCTATTGACTCTGAAAATTGTATGTTGATTTAAGAATGCTTGATGTGAGAGAGATCAGAGAGGTTTGAACAGTTTGCAAACAAGGGTCCTATGTTCTCATTTGATTTTGTTATCTTTACGCTCAAGCATGCCCCTTCCTTTATGGACTATTGCAGATTAAGAATTTGTCAGCAATGGAGGTGAATATTGTTCGCCCATTTATTAGAAGAGCTTTGCAGGCATTTTGTAAGCATGATAGTCTAGAGTTGATACCAGGCCCAGAGAGAGTGGCTGACAAGCGTCCACAATTAGTCAACAATGCTCCAAGGGTATGTTTTCACTTCTGCTATATAATCTTTTTCTTATAGTTATTTTGCCTATTCTAGGAATGAGATAATATTTCCGTGACCAAGTAATGAAACTATAATTTTCATTTGTTATTTGACCTCGGGTGAAGATTTTTGCATTAATTATAGAATCATCTCTTTGGCTTTCGTCTTCCCCAATCCTTGTTTCACCTTTTCCTCTGCTCGAAGCCACCTCTCACACTTGACTTGTTCACTCACATTCTTCCTTTCCCAATGCTTGGGCCTCTCTTACACAGAACAACGATAGAGTGTTTCAAAGCCCTGTGATGAAGGCCATGTCTACTGAAGCCATTGAAGAACATTTAGCTGGGGTCCCTGTTTATGCTCTAAGTAATGCTAATGAGGAGTTTGTATTGGTTTCAGGAACTTCAAGTGGGAAGAATCTTGGGTTGTTTTGCTTTAAGAAAGAGGATGCTGAGGCTCTTCTTGAACAAGTTAAAAGTATTGACCCTCTTATGAGAACTGGCTCTAAAGTTGTTCCTGGTTCTTTGAATAAGATTGAAGTTTGTTACTTTTTTGTTTTGTTTTGTAAAGTTTGTTTTTTTTAATGAGGGAAAGGTGGAATCTTTGTGTCATTGTCGGGTGTTTTGATTTGTGCAGGCGGATGGAGTAGCCTTTAGATTGATTCCTGAGTCTTCTCAAGTACAAAATGCTGTGAGGGAGAGTGGTTCTTAACTTTATCTTGCTATTTTCCCACTACATTGTTATTGTGTATGTATTCCACACTTGTTTCAATGAGTTGCATACATGTTATTGCAATAACTGATATGCATAGTGTCATTTCTGTTTCATTTTATATCTATTGAGAAAAAATTATGTATACTATTTATGTGTTTCTCATCCTATATAGCTTTGCTATTATTTATACTATTGTGATTATTGGCATTGTTGTTGTCGCTGTCGCTATTGTTATTCTCATCCTATATAGCATTCTTTTTCCCCTTCTCTATCACTCTTGAAACCCATAAACTGATTCAATTACTTCTGCTCTGTGCCTTTTCCTAATAAAATATGTGGTTCAACTAAGAGTTTATTGATCAAATCGGGTGTTTATAGTACATTCTCACCTTCGTTGCCCTAACTCAATTTATGATGGTTCATAATTTTTGATATAATTGTTCTGTTTAATTATTTGATTTATGGTTTCTATTCACTTGCTCCCTTTTGGTGGGTTATAGACTTATGTTGGCACAGAGGCATATTTCTTAATGCATAATGAGACACTTATGCACTGTCAGTTACTTGAAGTGTGGAATATCTAGCTTATAACAATGACCAAAATTTTAGACGGCTACGAATAATGAAGATCAAGAATAATAACCTGTGTGCTACCTTGCATCTTGTATAAGAAAAAAAATTACTTGTTTGCTCAAAGAATATTGATGAATGGTGAGGGAGTAGTATGAAGAATAAGTTTTCATATTTGTTAATAATAGCATTAGTTGGCAATGTTATTGAAAATATTTGTTGATTTGTATCTGGTCAAATTCTTATTAAATATTCTCCCAACTGTTATCCTCATGAAACCTGGATACTCACTTATATTTGGATATTTTTCAGGATCCATAATGCATATTCCAAGGTTCCTAGGAAGTTGAAAGTATCTCCTGCAAAGAGGTAGTAATATGTGTTTTCCTATTTAGATGAACCTATGCTTCCACTTAAATGCCTCCCTCAAGGTTTGGGGTCGGTGGTCTAATCCATGTTTAGGAAAACAATAAAAGAAATGTCTATTTACTTTGATAAAATGATATATGATATGATAAACAGTGTCGCTTGGTTTGACCATTTGACAAATTATACAATCAAAGAATCTACCAGCACATCATTAATGAAAATTTCCTTTAATTATATTGAAGACAGAGGTTCGGTTTACCCAGTGCCACGATTTATGACATTATTGACACACACACCTTTTCCTTTCTTGACTTTCCTAGTGTTCAAAGAGAATTTATAAAATATAGGGTAGTGGGGCTTTTATAAATTGCCTTTCATTACATGTATGCATCGTATTTCTATTGACTGTGGGTGCAATATGCCTACCTCCTTTCACTGTGGCTGCAAAACATACTTGTCTATCTTGTTTCTATTGACTGTCAACTTTTGCCAGTTTACTTTTTTTCTAGTTATACTGGAATTTATATTAAAATACATCAGTACTAACTTGAATAAAAGGTTAGTATTAGACAAAAACCTTCAAATTTGGTTAGTATTAGACTTACCTTCATATTTTGGTAGGAGAATTTGATAACAAATACTCATGGATCTAAGTTTTTCCCTCATCATCATCGCAACCATTATCAATTGATTATGTTGTTGATAGTATACACTAGTTGATAGCATACACTTGAGACTTGAGAATGTGTGTTATTCGGGCATCTTCTTGTAGGGACTTTGGGGAACTGAAAGCAGTGCCAACTACGGCAGTTATAGATGATCATCTTGAGCCATCGCGGTCAACCACTTTGAATGCAGCTGGCATATCAGATGATCCTTCCTTTGTGGATTTATTCCGTGTATGTATCATAGAAAACTTTCCTTTTGTATTTGTTATGGCCGCCTTTCATCCATTTCTCACACCTTCACATTTCTCTTAATTTGATGACAACTGAGTGGGTATGGATATTTTTTATCAATGTTGTGTTCCTAGTTTTCTCATATCTTTTCACAAATGCATGTCAATTGTCTGAATATCTGTCAGAAGAATTCTTCTCGATCATCCGAGAAGGTTATTTGATTAGATTAGATATTTATAACTCCACCTCATTCTCTTGCTCCCGCTCCATTGGATATGGTTGCAAATATTGGCTTAGTGGAACTTGATGAGATATAGAAGTTGTTTGTAACTCTATCCAATGGGTTTAGCACCTAGCTTTTATTTGATCATATACTTTTTGGTGTTTAATAATTTAAATCACTAAATGAGTTAGTTTGGACTTATGCATTTGAGCAATTGTGACTTCATAGTATTTTTTGTGCTTATTTAAGGTTCTTTGATTAGTCGATCTATTTTGATACTTTACTTGGTTGGTTGTAAGTTTGATTTTTGGAGTTTGTTAGTTTATATGCTAGGTGGATGTGTATAAAAAAAAGTACTGCAAAATAGATTCAGAATAGATTCAGCAGGGTGAGGAATATAAATATTTTAATTAGTTTTTTACATGCGCTCGAAGCGCATGTATAGCTATAACCAAATACACCCCTTTACATGCGCTTTACGTGTCCTTTACATGCGCTTTGTTTAAAAAAAGCGCATGTATATGGGTATCTATACATGCGCTTTCTTTAAACAATGCGCATGTATAGGTGTTCTATACATGCGCTTTTAAAGCGCATGTAAATCCTTTCCCAGCAACGACATTACCAGCGTTTTTTAAGCGCATGTAAAGGCCAAAATGAGCGCATGTAAAGGGGTTATTCTGTAGTAGTGATGGATGTGTTAATGCTTTTAGTTGTTTAATGGACATGCTAGACGTGGGAAGCTGTTACAAGTTTCACTGAATGTGATATTACACGTGTGTTTTTTTTACAGAGAGGTAACCACGTTTTAGTAGGAGGAACAAAAGATGCATGGTGGATAATTGGAGGATCTATGTGTATGGCTGAGATTGGATTTGTGTGAGGTGGTTTTTTCTACTTGTTTCTACATAAAGCATGGGTCACATTTGGGTAGTTTTTGTTTCATTTTTTATTTTTTACGTTTTTAAAAATCTAAACTGGTGGACACGTGCATTTGTTTGAGATGCATGAAAATTACAGGTGTCAAGCAGCATGCCTATTAGTAGGCCTCCTATTATGAAAGAAAAAAAAAGGAGAAAAAATAGGAAAAAAATTTAGGTAATCTAAAGTTTTTTTAAATAAACAGGAATTTAGTGGAAGCAGGTATTGAAGTATGCAAATGACAGTTTTTAAAAAACAAAAATAAAAGGAGAGAGAATGTGATGAAAAATTAATGAGAGGAAATAGGGTACAATAGAAATTTAGTTAACAAAAATTATTTTTTAATTTCTAGGATATAAAGGAGGAAATTAAAACAGAAAAGAAAAATGTGTAAAATGAATGAGAGAAAATTGAGGAAGGTAGGAATTTAATTATTTCATAAATTTGTTTTTTGAAGGAAAAAAGGAGGAAAATAAAATAGAAAGGAAAAAAGTAGAAGAAGTTTTTTATCGACAGTTAAATTTTTTTTTGAAAAGAGGAGACAGATAAAGGAGAGAGAGTGTGCTGAAAAATTAATGAGAGAAAATAGGGGTTATTGGAAATTTAGTTAACACATAATTTTTTAATTGTAGGAAAAAAGGAGAAAATTAAGACCGGAAAGGAAAAAGTGAAAAATAAATGACAAAAAATAGGGGAAGATAGAAATTTAATTATTTCATTTATTTTTTATTTGAAGGAAAATAAAGAAGAAAATAAAATAGAAAGGAAAAAAGGAGAAGCAATTACGGAAGTTTTGTAAGGACAGTCTTTTTTAGGAAAAGAGGAGAGAGAGAAAGGAGAGAAACTATGATGACGAGGAGGCTTGAGATTCCTGCTTTTATCCTTCCCTTATATATAAGATACTTGTAAAATGATTTGATAGAAGGAAGACCCAACAGGTAAAGGAAAACACTAATAGATAAACTATAACATCTTGTTACTAATTACCTAATTAACCAATAATATATATTTCAATTCATTCTCTTTACTAACTATGATAGAAAAAAGAATTTTCATAATATTAATATCTCTATCATATTTAGAAAAAGAGTTTTCTAATCATTTCATACATTATCTATGATATAAAAGATTTCCTAATATAATATGAATACTATCATGGATAATTAACAACTAACCATCTTAGGAAAAAATTCACCTAACATGGTTAGAAAAGGAAAATATAATGTTATAATATAGTAACCAATATCATTCCCTAAACGTATTTATTTTGCTAACTGTGATAGGAAAATGATTTTCCTAATATTGTAACCCTATCATAGTTAGAAAAAAGAATTTTCTATCTATTAAGTATTACTCATGATAGAAAAAAGAGTTGCTTGATAAGTTGATAACATATGAAAACTATAATGGATAATTAAAAGTTAACCATGTTAGAAAGGATTAATCTAACATGGTTAATAAAATACAAACACATTTAATCAACTAAGTTTATCATGTTAGAAAGGATTTAATCTAACATGGTTATATAAAACAAACTCAAATCAATTCATAACCAAAACTAATCCCTTAATTAAATGTAAATAATAATGCAAATAGCGAAGCGAATGCAAGCCTAAAATATGTTGGCAATATACAACCCTACTAACATCTATAACCTATACCCCTTTCCTGGTCCTCGTGCTTGTGCATGATCACTGAAAACAACAATAAGAGGAAATGGGGATGAAGACAAACAATGTCTCAAACCAACAATCATAAAAACACTTATTCACTATAATAGTGAAAAGTGTAGTTAGCAGAGAGTCTATAGGGCACCACAATTTTGAAAATAATCCACCTGTATACAGTATACAAGCACACACATAACATATATATATCTATATATTTATACATCTCCAAATGTAGTAACCAAAATCAATATCATCCATCTCCAACATCCAAAATAACCATGATTGACACTGTGCCCCAGTCTCAACTCTGAAAGACATATTTCCCATGTCTCTAATCAAAAGGAAATAATAAACGGAGCCTGTCTCTACTCAGAAACCGTAAAGTCTCTGTCTCTACTCAATAGGACTAGTACAATTAACCGTTGATTGCGCTATCAAACGGTTCAGCTGGATGGTACAAGCAGTGTCATGCAACACATACCACCACAATCAAATTCCATCAACAAGAATATATATGTGTGTATGTGTGTGTCGAAATCGTTGTATGAAAATAGCTTTGGTTGAAAGACACCAACAATAGCCTGTTTTGATATCAAACTTTGAAAACTTGACAACTTCATACATACATAAATAGAAAAGAAAGATTTGACTAATCTCGACAAACATCAATCTTAATGTTATAGTCAGGTAAGAGTGGTTACTTGCGGCCCTTAGCACTCTAATGTTTCCCCCTTTCTTTTACCATGCCTTAAGAATTATTCATATATATACACACAATCATTTCCTATTTTTACACCATGTAATAATAGAAAGTTAATAATCATTCAGAGTTATAAATTATATAAACGTCTCTCTCTCGAATCCTAATATGCTACCCAAACCTTCTCTAGATCATATAGTTCTTACTTATCTAGTTGAACTCTTTCACTTAATCTTTCTTGATTCTCAATGTTTGACTTGTCAAATAACTCAAGTCCAATAAAAACATGGAGCAATAATGCACTATAACATAACAAGTAATAAAGGAAACAAGGTAATTTATCCATGAAATGATTATGCATCTACAATTCTCTTCACTACTACAGAAATAACCCCTTTACATGTGGTTATTTTGGCCTTTACATGCGCTTCAAAAGCGCTGGCAATGACCTTGCTGGGAAAGGCTTTTACATGCGCTTTTTAAAGCGCATGTATAGATATACCTATATATGCGTTTTATCTTCAGGAAAGCGCATGTATATATACATTTATACATCGTTGTTTTAATAAAAGCGAATGTAAATGTGCGCGTGAAATACATGTAAGGGGAGACCTTTACATGCGCTCTTCTAATTCATAAAGCATAACTGTAATGCATCATATACATGCGCTTATGTGCGAGCGCATGTAATATGATGATCTGTTACTTTTTTTTTCATTTGTCATAATTCTTCGTTTTTATCTCTGCTTTTAGGCAGTTAAAAATTGCTACCTGCACAATATATATTACCCAACCAGCCAGAATAACCAAAATCCTATATATACCAAGAAACTACTTTACATAAATATAAAAGTCATCCACATATGCCAATCAGAATTTACATCTAATTTGTACAACCAAAAGTCATTTAATTTTGTACCAGCCAAAAAATACACATCAAAGTTGTATCAGTAAAAGACATTATAGATTAAACTACACATACCTTAAAGAAATTATCTTCTCTTAATTTTCTAAATGATATATCCAACTCTTGTACAAAGAGAGGACTCAGGATTTTTAAGTAACCAACAAAGGGATGTAAAGCAACATCCCTTGTACTTAAAAAGTGTTGTCTCATCCAATTCCACAGTGGGCTACACCTAATTTGATTAGTGCAATGACAGTTTTTAGCAACAAAATGAGATTTCTACACAAGAAGCACAGTATATATACTCATTAACCCTTTATTTATCATATCTTGAACAATTGACATATGCTAACTAGCAACACAACATGAATTCACACAGTAAATCTGTAAACCCGACAATCTCACTGAATATGATAATATCATAAAAACAAAACACAAAGCCATAATTAAATAATATATAACCTCAACCAATTGATACAATTACTTCCAACAACTACAAAACAAAGAGTTAACCAACCAATATACATAACATTTTTTTATAGATTTCATTAAAAGCAATACTTTTGTCTATACACATAACCAAATTTCAGTTAGCGACTGCCTCCACATACGCCCCACAAACTATACACAGATATAAGTAGTATAAGACAAACATATCATCAATAAAAAGTGACTTTCACAAGAACAACTACATATCTCTATACTAAAGACGACAAATTAAGCAAGGCGCTACCTTCAATCACACAAGTCAAAAGGAGTTCTGTATTACACATTGGATCAAACTTTAACTCTAATGTATGACTTCAATTGACACCCTGATTATATAAAAAATACCTTACTGTCAGTTAAGCCAAAGTAGTTCAAAATACGTACACCACTGTGAGCATCAACATTAGGCACATGGATTTTTAACCTGCATCGTTCAACAAACGTGGAGTCAACAATCAGAAGAGATTTTATGCTTCGTAGCGTCAAGCAATCGCAAGTAGAGTTTTATATCTATCTGATACAGAAGATGAAAGTTAAAATTAAAATGAAATAATACAACAAAACTAAGGCTTTTTCAGGGTGAAAGAACCACAAGGACCAGATTGGACTGAAATTCAGTCTCTAGGATGAGAAACATATAGGGAGCTACACAGGAGGACAGGATCAAGAACTAGAATTCAATATAATCCCAAATATAAATAAGGACATGTACTAAACACAGTCCATGGACACTAACTTTTTCTTAAATGAAATTCTTTTACATTAATGATTTTTCTTTAAATGAACATATTACAATTTCATTATGATTCTAAAAACAATGGGAAGGATTTCATTATGCTATTACTAACTTATAAAGATCTAACTGTACCAACAATTCTAAGCAACTTAATAAAGATCTAAAATCCCGTTATACAGTATGCAATGAAAGAATACATTAAATTAGCAGGTCCCTTCTCCTAAAGTGAAGTACAACATAGCAGTTTAGTTTTCATCTAGCCTTACAAAACAAGTATTATTCTGTCAATGTTGAGCAAACAAACATGGATTTGATTCATTAAGTATCATAGCTTTATTATTATTATTATTGCAAGAGAGGATGGGAGTGGTAAATGGAAGAGTGGTGCAGTGAGGTTTGATGATGAAACAGGGATTTTTGTACGATCTCTTTCTCATCTATTTCGCTACTTTCAGATTTGAGATTGAGATTCCCAATACATAACACCACTTTGACGTCTTGTGTCATTAAGATATTATTTTTTTCATGTGGAAGCATACAAATCACTAACTCAGCACCAATGAGGCCATTTCATATGATGATGGGTTGCCTCATGCCATGCCACATGATGCACATGATCCATCCAGGTGGTCCTTTGTTCTTGAGTTCTTTCTAACTGCCATTACATCTTAACATGAGACTTTCAGGTGGACTCCCTATGTAACACGGTTCCCACGTATAGGATATTTTGTTATAACTTGTTTTAAGTTAATTTTAAACAATGTAAGAGAGATACTAAAAAGAGTTTTATCTCAAAATGGGGAAACTATCATTTGAAGGGGTCCTCAAATAGTAGCTTTTTGGATCTAAGAGGAACTAGACAATTTGGCGGGCATCCATAGACCATAGGTGTTTATATTTCCATAGCACTATGATGAGATTGTTCCTCTTTTTAACCATAGTAGTATCATCAAAATCAAAACTTATAATCAAAACTTATCATCAAAAAACAAAAAGATTCTCATACATATATCAACATACAGAGAGAGCTAAAAATCAAAACTTGGCAATACCTTTAGACAAAAAGCACAAACCTTTGCAACCAAAATCTCATAATCTCATACTTTTAAACTAAACGCACAAACCTTTGCAACCAAAATCTCATAATCTCATACTTTTAACTAAAAGCACAAACCTTTGCAACCAAAATCTCATAATCTCATACTTTTAACTAAAAGCACAAACCTTTGCAACAAAAATCTCATAATCTCATACTTTTAACCTAAAAGCAAACCTTTTTGAGGAATGAAGCTTCGTCGTATGCTTAAAGATTGATACTCTGCTTCGCCGCGAAAACAGAGGCCACCAGGGAAGCTTCGCCGTGCTTCGCCGTACGTGATGAGGGAGGATTGATAGTTCTCTGCTTCTGCTTCGTTCCGTGCTTCGTTCAGTGCTTTCGTTCGCTTGAGGGAGGATTTTGTAGTTCAGAGCTTCACCGTGCAGTGTATGTGTTTTTTCGTTTAAGTGTATGTTGAGTGAGGTAGCATAAGAAGACTTGGAAACGAGGAAGACATAAGGGCGTGGGAAAAATGAATTTTTTTAATAAATATTTAGTGCCTAGAAGTTTATTTACTAGGCTAGAAGTTTATTATTTTAAGATCAATAGTATATGTGAACTTAATAATTAAGTTTGTAAATTATTTAATTATTTGATATCAATTTACAAAATTTTTACAAATCTATGAACTTAGTTTTCATTATAAAAATATTGATTTACTATTAAATAGGGAGCTGCAAAAAAATTATCAGATGAGAGAAAACATTAAACAAATCAAATGTGTTGAGTCAACTAATATTTTAGCATAAATTATTTGCAATGAATCAAGTTTTAAACAATCTAGAAATTTTTTTGTTCAAACATTTAAGTTTCTCAATTTTAATATATACAGGCGCTTCAAGCGCATGTATATGTTATACATGCGCTTTATTCTCACAAGCGCATGTATAGGTAAAAGCATTATATATATTTATGATGGTTAACCTTAATGTATATGAGTATGAGACATTTTTAACATATAAATTCATCCTATGCATGGATATATTGTCCAAACAATATAATTTTAATTAAAACTATAAATGCGCTTTCTGGGTTAAAGCGCATGTAAAGATTTAATATATACATGCTCTTAAAGCGCATGTATAGGCCACAAACATATACATGCGCAGTTCCTCAAGAAGCGGATGTAAAGAGGCCCTACATACATGCGCTTTAAGCGCATGTATAGCTTTGAGTGCTATATGTAACATATTGTTACTAGTTACCTAATTAACCAATAATATCTATTTCAATTCATTAATCTCTTTACTAACTATGATAGAAAAAGGAATTTCCATAATATTAATATCTCTATCATAGTTAGAAAAAGAATTTTCTAATCATTTTATACATTATCCATGATAGAAAAGAATTGCCTAATACAATATGAATACTATCATGGATAATTAGCAGCTAACTATGTTAGAAAAGATTCACCTAACATGGTTAATAATAAAACTAATTGATATTAAACAATAAATAAATATATATGACATGCGGAAGCAAATGCAAACCTATAAATTGACAATATTCTTAATAAACTATACCACATCCACTACCTAATTCCCTTTCCTGATGCTTGCGCCTGGGCATGAATACCTGCAAAAATGTGAGTAATAGTGGGATGAGACAAATTGTCCTAGTAATCACCGCTTAACTCACTATAACAGTGAGATGTGCGGTAGCGAGGGCGTCTAAAGGGTACCACATTTTAAAATCAATAATATACATATATCTGTCAAGTCTTCTTCCATTCATCACTCAAGTCCCTCTGTCACATCCAAATCAACTCAAATTTACCATCTCTACTTTCCACATATCAATCAAACCCTCAGTCAATTCCACAATAACTAAATATCATCTCCCAGTCTCCAATCTAATGATATTACCACCACAACTCTCACACTCACCTATAGATGCATTGTGCCATCACGGGGCATTCAAGCATCTAATCTTCACTATATGATTTGACACTGTGCCCCTCTCTGTAATGAGGGGGAAAGTTTCTCTCTCTGGCAATCTCCAGAGAGGGAACCCCAATTCTGTTTCCATCGCAATGGGAACGATTGGGCTCTTCAATGCCAAAACAACCGTAGGTCACTTTCTCTCAATAAGTCGACCTATGATCCCCGGTCTAATCAATCCGAAAAAGGATCATCAGTACAAATAACTGTCGATTGGCCAATCGACAGTTATCATCGCGCGATGGTACATAAATAGCAGTGTCATGCAATACTCACCATATCCCTATCTATCTCATCCACCATATTCAACTTCTCAACCACAGTTCCATTCAATATCACAATATCAATATCAGTATCATGCACTTTTGCAATTCCCTGCAATATCTCAACATTCCAACATCTCAGATTTTCCACAACATAACTCTTCTTTTTCTATCATCATAAACTCTCAAACTACTACAAATGCTATTCACATATATATTTAACGTCAGTCCAGATCAATGGCCACCACCAAATAGGATAATATATATATATATAGTTTCAAAATTTCTTTATATGAAAATAATCGTGTTTGAAAGGCACCCGATAGCCTATTTTGTATAGAAATAAGTTTTCAAAAATAATGTGTATATAGAGGGTGAAAAAGGATTTTGAAAATCCCAGCTAACATCACCCTCATTGTTATAGCAAGGTTAAGTGTGATTACCTGTCGCCCTTTAGTAATTTGTTGCTCTTCCTTACCGTTTCTTCACAGATTTTCTTCAAATACCATCACCATGATATACTCCTATAATATAGGATACAGAATGACAAATCAATATCATTCCCACATTATAATACTTTACGTCTCTCTCGTATTACTACCCATTTTTTCCATTTTCTTAATTCAAATACTTTGACCAATTTAACTCATAAATCACATTAATCAAATATAAACACACCATCACAATCACACATTTCATTTATGAACTCAAGTAGTTAAAGCTACTTCAATCATTTTCCCCATGAACTCTATCACACACAGAGAAAGGAAGAGCCTCATGTTGCAGCAATCACATACGACAAGATAAGAGAAACAAGTAATGTTTATTTTAGGGGCAACTAATTTTCTTTATTAGAATGATTATATCCTATATGTTTTCATCAAGCCATTATCCCAAATCAGTTTAGCTATTTGTATTAACATCTGAGGAATAAAAGATTTTGAGTACATACATATATATCACAAAAAAATCAGCTTTAATCATAGGTATATTCTTAGGAGTATTCTATTAACTTCCTCAACAATTTCACCATTAATTGTTTGCAACTAATCTTCTATCCATTACTTAATACACCTAAATTTCACTATTAGCCAAAGAGGAAATAATTACCACTTCACCTTGAGTCACAAGTAGTAATATCACCACTTATCTTCTACTATTATATTAAAAAATCAGATTGTATTTAGTACAAAACATTGCTTTTAGTTCCATTTGTTTCGCCTATTACACAACTTGATTAGTATTTACAGTTTATCATCAATAAGGTTGTCACAAGATCAATTAAACAAACAATATGTTACCAAACGAAAGTAATACCAATTCACTGAAAAATCATAGCTTCTTGCTTTTGACATGTTCTGATAACAATTTGAAACATCTTAGAACCAAGAATTCATTTAGTTCACAAGATAAAGAAATATGGGCATACTTTTTCATAGATAAAATCATCCTTGTACATCTTTATCACAATTTAATTCATCTTTATTTCAATCATCATTTGGTCAGTTTAAGAAAAGGATGAATTCAATATAAACCAACATTATTCAACCATTTGTATCAACCTAAACAAATTCAAACAGCACTTTCATAATACTAGATATTTCTCTAGGTCAAAACAGAATCAACCTATATCAAACAAGAAACCAATATGAAAGTGAGGATGCACAAGAGGGGGGGGGGGGTGAATTGTGCTACCAAATAAAACAAACAATAAAAACACACAAGGTTTTTATACTGGTTCGGTCCAACTCTTGACCTACGTCCAGTTCTCAATCACCCAGATTGAGTTCCACTATCCCCAGGTTTTACAAACGGGTTCACCTGGAACCTTTACAACCGCAAGTTTTAGCACGGGATCACTTGCAACCTTACAACCACAAGTTTTACACCAGGTTCACTTGCAACCTTATAGACTCACTCCCCCTTACAACCTATAAGGGTTCAACCTTTCAAATAAAGGATTTTCTAAACTTAGTTCTCTCTAAGAACAAATGATGTTACACACTTAATTACAATGAATGCTCTCAATAAATGAAGAGACTTAACTACAAAGAGTACAAGATGAATAAATGACTAGAACTCTCAATGTATTAAGTCCTCTCTTGCTTTTCTGGGCAGCTTTGAATGCTTGAAGAATCCTCTCAGTTTCTCTCTCTAGATTTCTGTGTTTTTCTCCAAGTTTTTTTCATAAATGAAGATGAGTGTCTTTATATAGTGTCTTCAAGTATTCTCTCTCTTGGTAGGTGACAATGCCGTTTGAATATAGTTGTTATTCCCTTGTTACCGTTGCTCATTAATGCTCCATCAATGCCCAGCAGGGTTGACTTTGCTTTATCTCTGAAAAGCAACTCTGACAACTTTGCTCTGCCAAAAAGCATTCTGACACTGCACTGCTGAACGTTCTGACATTCTGATTGCTACCGGAAGCACTTCCACATCCGGAAGCAACATCACTCAGTGCTGCACTTGAACGTTAGTCTAGCAATATTAACACATAGTCACATGCAGTGGAAGTTCATTTTGTCTAAGGAATCTCTCTTACTTCCGGAAGCAATTCCACATCCGGAAGTACTCTTACTAGACTTAGGTTATGACTTAGAGTTATATTCACTGACGCTCGGTGTTGCCTAATCCAATAGGCAGCGCTAGTCACTTATCATCCGAAAGCATTCCTGCATCCGGTTGTGTCCTAACTTAGTCTTAAAGATTTTATACTTCTAACTTTCCTAGACTGAGTTCTGACTTAAGTGACTTACTTACATCCGCTGTGGGATGAGTCATTCATCCGTGAGCGCTAGTCCTAGTCCATCCAGAAGCAAATCCACATCTGGTTGTACTCTTACTTGTGGTTCTATATTAACCTAATTTTTCTAAGTGTTTAACTTGTTCTTTCATATTTTAGTCTTCATCAAAACTTAATGAAATGCGTGGCTGTCACCCAAGAGGGGGGGTGAATTGGGTGGAGAATAAAATGCTTAATAATTTTATTTTTTTGAATTCTTTACTCCTTGTGCTTGATGAGAGTGACGATGGATCATCCCAAGCACAAGTGAGTATACAGTGGTGTGGTGCTTGGTGTGAGATTTAAATAAGCAGAATATGCACAAGCAAGTTTATCCTGGTTCGGTCACTCCTAGACCTACATCCAGTCCCCAGGCTCCACCTGAGATTTTCAATCCACTAATCTTCTTGTTTGAACCAGGCACAAGAAAGCCTTTACACTTTAGGTTTTACGAACACGGGTTCACCTAACAACCCACAGGTTTTACAACGGGTTCACCTGCAAACCTTACAACCACAAGTTTTGCGGGCTAACTTGCAACCTATGGAGATTTAGAAAACCTCTAAATGCTCCCCCTTACTATTGTAATATAACAATTCTGTTCTTCAAGCACAAGCTTAAGAACAGCCTCTATTAATTAGAGGATTTAATGATATGTTCACTCTATGAACTGATTTTGATAAACTCTTAAGTACAAATAACTCTCTCTAAGAGTAGATGATGTTACTCACTTAAGTACAATTGAATGACTCTCTAAGAATGTTACAACTTTAGATCTGAGAGTAGAAGATGAGAAGAATGTAGAAGATAATACATCAGATAATATGCTCTTTTCTTCCAACCATCTTCTGAATGTAGATGTTTCTTTTATACTCGGCTTCTTGGGCGGCAGGTTGAATATGAACGTTTGAATATAGCCGTTAATCCCATGTTACCGTTGAGAAGTACATCTTCATTAATGCTTAGCAGGGTTGACTTGCTTTATCTCTGAAAAGTAGTCCTGACACCTCTGCTCTGACAAAAGCATTCTGACTTCTGAGTATGTGATGTTGACTCTTGTACTCTCGCTGACGGATGATCATCGTTCATCCGGAAGTGACAATCTTGCTCTGCAAGTGTTAATCTCTGAATTCCAATGTCAAGAGTCTTTCCATCCGGAAGCGCATTTGCATCCGGAAGTGTGACTAAGTTCTGCACATACTGGTTAGTCCAACATAGCAATATATATATAATCAAATATAGTAAGAACTATACATGCTGTGGGAAGCTTGTTTGCTATGGGGAGTAGTCTTACTTAGACTATGTTCTGACTTAGTGTATTGTGTACTTTGAACGTTAGTCCTCTTAGTCTATGATGTATCCGGAAGCACTTCTACATCCGGAAGTAAAACCACTGGATGAAGGATTTTGTTTACTATTACTCACTCTCGCTCAGTGTCCTTCAATCCAACAGTCAGCGCTAGTCACTACGCTATCGGATGCACTTTCACTTGACGAGGTAGACTCACTGACGCTTAGGGTTATATCTATTCTATCAGTCTGCGCCAGTCAAAATCTATCAGGAAGCAATTTCACTTAACGAGGCTGATTTACTGACGCTTGGGGTTATTCTATTTGATCAGCCTGTGCCAGTCTAAGTTTAACAGGAAGCAATTTCACTTCCGGTTGAATCATAGCTTAGTCTTAAGGTTTTGTATATCTAGAGTTCATGGACTAAGTTAAATCCCTAGTGAGTTACTCGCTGCCGCTGGGGGATGAAACATTTATCCGCGTGCGCGAGTCCTAGTCTATCCGGAAGTAAATCCACATCCGGTTGCACTCTTACTTGGGATCCTATGTTATCATCCTATTGCTTTCTAAGTACTTGGCCTATTCCTTTATATTTTAGTCTTCATCAAAACTTAAGATTCTAACATTCTCCCCCTTTTTGATGATGACAAACTTAGTTTTATCGATTAAGTTTATGTGAAAGGATTAGCAGAATAATAAAAGCAATGGATAAGAACAAGTAACTCAGACAGATATTATAAATGAACAAAGATTACATGTTAGAGTATACAAGCAAGGCATATACAAGTAATCTACACTAAGTAAGAATGAGAGATGCATGAAAATAAGGAAAAAATTTCTAAGTTAAAGGTTTTTGGATTGGGGTTTTGTTTTGGATTGGGGGTTCAGACTTGGTGTCTCTTTTTCCTCTCCCTCTCCCTCTGTCTCTCTTCACTCTCTTTCTGGAGTCTGGCTACCTCTGCCTCATGCACACTCTGGTCTATCTGGGCAATGATATTCTGAAGCTCTTCTTCCTCTCTCTCTCTTCTGAGCCTTTCAGATTCGATAGACTCCTCGAATGCCCTCTTCATGTTCTCTACTTCTTCATACCCAGGGAACCCTGTAGCATCATCGAAGTAGGCGACCTCTCCATTGGGGTAGTGAACAGCCCGAATCTTTACGTTCCATACAGGGAAGTTGGGATCCTCCTCAACTTCCTGGGCTTTCCTTTTCCCTTTCCCCTTACTCTTCCTTTGCTCTTGCTAATCGGAGGAGTAGGCATGGCACTTGCTCTGTCAGCATCGAGCAGGCCATCTGACCGAAGGAGAGTTTGTCCGTGAACCCATACTTTTCATATTCCTCAGGAGTCATGTCTTCAATTTCCAACTTGACCTCCTTTAGAATAGGAACTGCTTGAACTACTGGGGTTTCAGGCTCAACTTGGGCAGATGAGGTCTCTTGCGCAGGTTGGTCAGATGGAGTCTCTTCCTCACTCTCAGCAGTTTCAGTGGTGGCAATATTTTCCTGGTCCGCTTCTTGGCAACGGCCTTCTTTCTAGATTCACTGAAGGTGACTGCTGGCTCAGATGAGGGAGGAAGGGCAGATGATTGCTCAGACGAGGGGATCTCAGACTCTTGCCCAGTGGATGAGGGGATAGGCTTGGCTGTCACAATAGGAGGGTGATTGATCTTCTTCAGTCCCCACTTCATCATTATCTCCTCAATATCCTTTCTACTTATCTTAGTTGGAGGAGGTTCTGATGAAGATGACTCAGGCTGTGAAGTTTGTTCATTTGGCTCAAAGACAACCATCTCCAATTGTGATCCTTGCTCAGACGACCTCTGCTGCTCCATGAATCTTATGGCTTCTCCTCTTATTAGGCTCTTAGCACCACTCAGCCTTTGTGATTCCATTGCATGGCGAAGGGCAGCCATGATATCTTCTTCAAGCCAGAGGGACGGTTGGCTGAGCACATCCCTTGTGTTCATGGATAGGCGAAGGGCGGTCATCACATTTCTCCCCCTTTTGTCATCATCAACAAGGGCGAGTGCCAGGGATGGAGTAGATGAAGAGGAGGGTAGAGGTTCAGGGTTAAGTGGAGTTTGGGGTGAGGATTCTGGGAAAGAGGCAGGTAAGGTATGTTCTGGGGATGTGGGTTGGTTGGGGAACCAGGAAGGATTCACGAATAGACCTTCGAATGGGTAGGTGGAGGAATATTCAGAAGGTAGTGGAAGAGTGTGGGGTAAATGGGGTAAAGAGTACGTGAGGATCCTCAGGGATTTGCTGAAGGCGTGGGTAATCTCGTAGATAGATATGGCTGAGGGGGTGAATGGCAGTTTGAAATCCAAGGTGTTCGGCTAAGGGGTGGGTTGGTGGCGAGTGGATGAAGGGAGGTTGTAGATGGAGAGTTTTGTGGAGATGGGGAGTTGTTGGAGTGAAGGGGTGATTGGCTAGGAGATTGTTGGTGTGGGTCTGGGTTTGGTGTTCATGGTTGGGTGAGGTGGGATTGGTGAGCATTGTTTGGTGATGGAGGGGATTGATGGTCATTTTTGGAGGTGGCTGTGGTGGTTGAGTGTTAGGTGGAGGAGGAGGGGGAAGTTGAGGGTGACCTGAGGGAGGAGGAGGAGGATTTTGGGGAGGAGGAGGTGGTGGAAGGTTACCTTGTGATGGTTGGGGAATTTGTAGGTGCTGGAGAATGAGGTCAAGTTTTGCGTCCACCCTGGCAATGTGGTTTTCAAGCTGGCCTACCCTATCTTCGAGCCTCTGAATGCGCTCCCCTTGCCGCTGGAAGCCATTGTCACACTCAGCACGGAGAGGGCCTACCAAGGATTCAGGCAGTCTAAAAGAGAAGTTCCTCCTTAACTGCCTCGGCAAATGCTTTTACTGAAGCTGGCACTCTGGCAGCACGGCTTGGCCCAGCATGGGAGTTCACTTCCTGATCCCCTGCACCAGATGTCGAGGGGGCTGAAGTCCCAGACGCACTACCCGCTAGTGATCCTGAGCGAGTGGGCGTAGGGGCTCTTAGATACTTAATGCCCATCTTGCTGATGTTCGTTGCCCCCACATGAGCACATTTGACATTCTCTCCCTCCACGTCAGATGTGGCCTTGATCAGTTTCTTCTCCAGGAGGGCAGCAAGGATGGTGGGATATGGAAGATACCCAGTCTTGTCGTTAGCCAACCATCGCTGAAGTTCAAGGCTGATCAACTGCCCTGGATTGATTGGCTGCTGGGAGAGGAGTCTGGGGAACCATGGATTGTCCAACAGGGTGAATTCATTGAAGTTACCCCCTTTATGTGTCATCATCCGGGAGTAGATATAATACAGAACCCTGTAGGAGTCAGACATTTTGGACACCTTTTTGTCTTTGGTGCCATACAGCTGTTCTAGTTCCTCCTTGCTGTATTTGAGCGCCTCAGGATATCAGGATATAGCCACTCAGTCATCCCCTCATCAGTGATCCCCATTAACTCGTTCAGCGTTCTCCAGGTAAAACTGAAGGATCTTCCTCTGACTGTGGCCGTGAAGTAGAGTCTGTGGATTTGCTCCTTTCCATCTACCTTCTTGTACTTCACTTTGCCAGAGAGGGATTGGCAGAAGGCTCGCAGGACGTTGATGTTGTAGTCCTGTTTGATCCCTAGCCAGGGCATGTATTTTTCTAAGTAAGGCCGCAGGTGAGGAAACCCTAGTTCATCAATCTTGGCCAGATCGATGAACAAGCCATTGTTGAAGTAGGGCTTAATGGTTTCAAATTTGGAGGCAACAGGCTCCAAGGCCCCATCTCTATACACTGTAGGGTCATCTTCTTCAACCCTCTGCCTCTTTGAAGACGGCTCTTCAGCAAAATGCACCCTCTTCTTCTTTCCTTTTCTCAGGGCTTCCCTCTCTTGTTCGGAAACCACTATCTGTTCAGTCACTCTGCCAGAAGTTCCAGGCTGACCCTGAACATTTTCCTCCTGCCCCGGTGTCTGCCCAGAACCTTCACGGTGTTCATGATGTTCATCGCGATGTTCTTCATGATGTTCATCGCTTTGCCCAGATTTTCCTGAATGTTTATGCCCAGATTTCCCAGTTTTGGATTTTGATTTCTTGGAAGAGGAGGCTTTCTGGGTAACTGGATTGGATTCATGCGAACCGGCCATTTTTGTATGAATGTTGTGGTAAATAGAGATGAAATGCGAGGAGTATATAGAGAAAAATGAAGAACACGATGGAGAAGATGAAGAGACTTTTCAGAGAAAATGATGCGAGTGAAAATATTCAAGTAAAAAGTGAAAGTGAAAAAAAAAATGACACCCTATTTATAGGTAAAGTAACTAAGGATAAAATGGTCATGTCTCTTCAGTTTTTCACACATTGAATAACGTAAAGCTTTTAATTGAAACGGCGCACCTTATGACATGTGTCGTTTCATCTTGTCAGATAGGGCACACCTTCTCATAGAGGAAGATGAAGCGTTTCTGAAGTGACGTGTCCCTTGGGCTGGCATTGGTGCTCTCTTGGCTTGATCATCCAGTGTCAGTGAGTGATCATCCGGAAGTAGTTTTGCTTCCGGTTGGAGTGGTGCTCTTGATCACATTGAGTTATCATCCAGCGTCAGCAAAATAGTATCCGGAAGTGATTTTGCTTCGGTTGGACTCACTTAAGATTTAACATTGTGGGGAACCTGCAAAAACTAAGGATTGGCACTTCGGTGCCTAAGTTAGTACAGTTAGCCGGTCTTATCAATTAAGCACAGATGTTTAAACTTCATTTGAGTTGTATCAACTCCATGCCACACATCTGCTCTCAGCCCATTAAATTTGCTTTGCCTTTTTGTACTTCCTCACAGCTTCAACATTAGTGTCAGGAGAAGAAGCAACAATGTTGAGAGTTATCTTTCTTCTCTATCATCATCCTTGTCGTTGGATGCCAAAAGAGTCTCAAGAGAGAAATCTTCCAATGATTGATTTAGTATGACTAAACATCATTTGTATTGTGATGAATGTCAATTCTTTCTTTCCCTCCTTGTTGCTTTTTGACGATTAAGCTCTAACTCTAGCTCCCAAAATATGACAAATATCTCAGCTGATGTATAGTCTTGAATCTTGTGTTGCTTCCAGTCTTCTTTCCTACAATATATCAAATAACCCCCTTTTTCTCTTTTCAGTATCCAGACTTGGATCTGACTTGTCAGTTTGTAGGAAGTACGTGATTCATATGCACCTAAAGATTATTCACTATGAATATGGCATTGCGAATCAACTATGATTATATGCACATGATTATACACTGATAATGATAGTCATAGATAGCATGTAGACTATGAACATTGTGATAAACTCTTATAAGGCATATAATGTTCATATACATGATGCTTGATGTAAAATCTCAATAAGTCCATCTAACACTTGCATAGGAGATTTTACTATTGCATGCTTCAACCTTAAGTGATCCCTTGCTTACCCAAGGGAATCTTCTATACTTATCTTTGGCCTGAAGCACTTTAGGAGAGACAGAATTCATGGGCTTTCTCCATGTTGATTGAGACATCCTCTCTCTCTTGTTCTTCTCAGGATAGTTGAATGGAACTTTGTGATAGCTTATCCCTGAGACAAAGTCTTTGTTCCTTATGGTAGCGCACTGCTTCTTATGATTGCACCAGGTGGTTGCAGCAGTGACATCACCATGAGTTCTCTTCTTTGAGGCAAGAGGAACTCTTGATCTTTCCTGCACAAGTAAGGCACTGGAAGGGAGTTTTGGTACCCATTTGTACTTGGGTCCTACATGGTTAGCGCTGGACCTTACTTGTCCTTTGGGGATCCATACATATTTGTTCCTCACATTTAAATTTCTTTTAAAATTGCATGTGTGAGAAATATGACCTGTTCTACCACAATAATAACAGATAATGGGATGATATTCAGAATAAGATTTCTTGTCATTATTGTGTTGGTCAGTTTTCTTTTCAAAGACACTATGTTTGTTAACTTTTGAAATCTCAGGGTCTTTTGAAAACTCTTCTTTTAAAAATGGAACTTTGGACTCCTTGGTTGTAGAAGAAAGGATAAGTTTCTCAAGTTCCCTATTCCTTTTTCTCAGGCCTAGAACTTCTTTTGCAAGTTTACAGAATTCAATATGTAACTCATCATAAATGTCTTGCAATTCAGAAGGTTCAAGTTCAGGTACCTTATTTTCTTCAGTTTCTGAATCTTCTAGGCACAGATTGATACTTTCTTCACTGATGCTAGCTTCCTCTATATCACCATCCAGTAGCTCATCAAAGGTAGATTCACAGGGAGCACATAATGAGCTTTGGACAGCCTTAACTTCAAGAGATTGATTAGAAGCATACATAGTGTCAAGAGTATTCCAAATATCTCTAGCCCTAGAGCAATGTTTAATTTTCTGGAAATCATTTTCAGATAAAATTTTGTGCAAAATTTGCATTGCTCTAAGGTTTAAGTAAAATAAATTTTTCTCCTCTTCAGTCCAATTTTTTTTTGGTTTGAAATCAGAGTCCTTTTCAAAGACGTCCCACATTTTGAAATCCGTGGATAGTATAAAACTTTTCATCCTTCCCTTCCATAAGTAAAAATCAGCATTTTCTAACACGGGTGGGATAGTATGATCAAAACCTTCAAAACACATTTTGTAACCCAAGTCAGCCTAGGTCTTTGCACTTGAGATCGTTGGATCCTTTAAACAAGTGACCTTGCTCTGATACCAAATGAAATGCGTGGCTGTCACCCAAGAGGGGGGGTGAATTGGGTGGAGAATAAAATGCTTAATAATTTTATTTTTTTGAATTCTTTACTCCTTGTGCTTGATGAGAGTGACGATGGATCATCCCAAGCACAAGTGAGTATACAGTGGTGTGGTGCTTGGTGTGAGATTTAAATAAGCAGAATATGCACAAGCAAGTTTATCCTGGTTCGGTCACTCCTAGACCTACATCCAGTCCCCAGGCTCCACCTGAGATTTTCAATCCACTAATCTTCTTGTTTGAACCAGGCACAAGAAAGCCTTTACACTTTAGGTTTTACGAACACGGGTTCACCTAACAACCCACAGGTTTTACAACGGGTTCACCTGCAAACCTTACAACCACAAGTTTTGCGGGCTAACTTGCAACCTATGGAGATTTAGAAAACCTCTAAATGCTCCCCCTTACTATTGTAATATAACAATTCTGTTCTTCAAGCACAAGCTTAAGAACAGCCTCTATTAATTAGAGGATTTAATGATATGTTCACTCTATGAACTGATTTTGATAAACTCTTAAGTACAAATAACTCTCTCTAAGAGTAGATGATGTTACTCACTTAAGTACAATTGAATGACTCTCTAAGAATGTTACAACTTTAGATCTGAGAGTAGAAGATGAGAAGAATGTAGAAGATAATACATCAGATAATATGCTCTTTTCTTCCAACCATCTTCTGAATGTAGATGTTTCTTTTATACTCGGCTTCTTGGGCGGCAGGTTGAATATGAACGTTTGAATATAGCCGTTAATCCCATGTTACCGTTGAGAAGTACATCTTCATTAATGCTTAGCAGGGTTGACTTGCTTTATCTCTGAAAAGTAGTCCTGACACCTCTGCTCTGACAAAAGCATTCTGACTTCTGAGTATGTGATGTTGACTCTTGTACTCTCGCTGACGGATGATCATCGTTCATCCGGAAGTGACAATCTTGCTCTGCAAGTGTTAATCTCTGAATTCCAATGTCAAGAGTCTTTCCATCCGGAAGCGCATTTGCATCCGGAAGTGTGACTAAGTTCTGCACATACTGGTCAGTCCAACATAGCAATATATATAATCAAATATAGTAAGAACTATACATGCTGTGGGAAGCTTGTTTGCTATGGGGAGTAGTCTTACTTAGACTATGTTCTGACTTAGTGTATTGTGTACTTTGAACGTTAGTCCTCTTAGTCTATGATGTATCCGGAAGCACTTCTACATCCGGAAGTAAAACCACTGGATGAAGGATTTTGTTTACTATTACTCACTCTCGCTCAGTGTCCTTCAATCCAACAGTCAGCGCTAGTCACTACGCTATCGGATGCACTTTCACTTGACGAGGTAGACTCACTGACGCTTAGGGTTATATCTATTCTATCAGTCTGCGCCAGTCAAAATCTATCAGGAAGCAATTTCACTTAACGAGGCTGATTTACTGACGCTTGGGGTTATTCTATTTGATCAGCCTGTGCCAGTCTAAGTTTAACAGGAAGCAATTTCACTTCCGGTTGAATCATAGCTTAGTCTTAAGGTTTTGTATATCTAGAGTTCATGGACTAAGTTAAATCCCTAGTGAGTTACTCGCTGCCGCTGGGGGATGAAACATTTATCCGCGTGCGCGAGTCCTAGTCTATCCGGAAGTAAATCCACATCCGGTTGCACTCTTACTTGGGATCCTATGTTATCATCCTATTGCTTTCTAAGTACTTGGCCTATTCCTTTATATTTTAGTCTTCATCAAAACTTAAGATTCTAGCACTTAAGATTCTAACATTCTCCCCCTTTTTGATGATGACAAACTAAGTTATCTAATCATGTTCATATTAAGGAATTGATCAAATAAAGCGCACATATGAACTCAAAGGCAAACTTCATTAGTAATAAAACAATTAAAACAAGAAGATAAATACAAGTATGCCAGATAACTATGCATGAGAAATATGAAAAGAAAAGAAAATTCTAAGTTAAATGCGTGAGGGGTTTGGGTTCTTAAGCTTGTCTCTTTTGTTCCTCTCTTTCTCTCTTTGGCACTCTTCAAACTCCTCATTTGCCTTGGCCCACATTTGATTCATTTGCTGTTGATCGATCTGGGAAAGGATAGCTTGAAACTCCCTTTCCTCATTGGCTTTTCTGAGTCTCTCAGTTTCGAGGGATTCTTCAATGGCTTTCATCATATCACTGAACTCATTCATTCCAAAGGTCCTTCCATGCTCTGAATCTGCAATGGGGATTGATGCGTGAGGGAGATGAACTGCCTTAACCTTGACATTCCAGGCAGGGTAATCTGGGTCTTGAGATAGGCTTGACTTAGCTTTCCCTTTACCCTTCCCTTTCCCTTTTCCCTTCCTCTCTTGGAGCTCCTTGGCATTTGCTCTCTCAGCATCCAGAACAAAGACTTGTTCACGCATGAGTCTGTCTGTGTTACCAAAGCGCTCAAACTCTTCGGGTGTCAAGTCTTCCACCTCAAGCTTGACCACTACTTCTGGTGGGACTTCCTCAGGTTGCTCTTGAGTGGAAGACTGAGGCTGAGACGCTCCCTTTGCTGAGGCACAGCTTCCTCAGGATTAACAGTTGTTTCCTCTTCACTATCAGATGGCTCACTTGGGGAGGAAGCACTCTTCTTTTTAGCCACAACCTTAACTCTTGACTTACTAAAGCTGAGTGGTTGAGAAACAGGGGCTGGCTCAGAGGGAGAGATTGGCACTGCTAACACTCTTACAAGAGGCTCTGGCTTCTTAAGTCCATACTTCATGCGAAGCACATCGATCAAACTTTCAGTAGGCACAGAGGGAGGAGGCTCAGCAGATGATGAAGGCTCAGAGGGTGGAGTCTCAACAGGCTGATCAACCAACACCATTTCCAAGTTAGACCTTTTGCTGGCTGAACGTTGTTGCATGAATCTGATGGCTTCCCTACGAATCAGACGTTCTGCACTACCCATTCTTTTCATATCCATGGCACGGCGGAAGGCAGCAGCAACTTCCTCATCTAGCCATAGGGAGGGTTGAGAGAACATATCTCTCCCCCTTTTGGCATCATCAACAGGGGCGAGGGCCAGGGAGGAAGGATTGGGTGAGGTGGAGGGTGGAGGTTCAGGGCCAAATTTTCTGGGTGGTGAGTTTTCAGGTGAGGAAGGGGGTGAGTTTTCAGGTGAAGGAGTGGGGCTTGGGAAGAAGAAGGGATTTGAATCTGAGAAGAGGTCAGGATAGGGGAAGGTAGGTGAATAGGGAGAGGAGGATATATTTCTCTGAAGGTGTGAAGGTAAATCTCTCAGGTATATGGTACTGAAGGGGTGAATGGAACTGAAGGAGCCAAGGGTGTTGAGAGGGTGGTTGGGTGAATGTGAGTGGTTGGGGGAGTTTTGGTGGCAAGAAATTTGTGTGAAGTGAGAAATGAATGGTACTGCCTATTTATGCAATGTAACAATCGATGTGATGCACATAATGACTCTACATTGAAAACATGTGCTGTTCATGGGAAAACGTAAACATTTAAATTGGAACGGCGCACCTTTTTGACACGTGGCTCTTCACACTGTCAGAGGAGGCACAACTTCCTCTGGAGGAAGATGAAACGTTTGGTGAAGTGACGTGTCTTTTACCTAGGCGCTGGCGCTCCCGGTTGCTTAGAGTCATCACCAAGCGGCAGCAAAGTTGCATCCGGAAGAGGATTTGCTTCCGGTTGGACTTACTTAAGATTTAACATTGGAGGACCTGTAAAACTAAAGATTGGCACTCTGATGCCTAAGTTAGTACAGTTGCAGGTTTTAATCAATTAAGCACAGGTTTATTTTGAAGATTAAACTTCATTTGGGTTTACCATTCCCAAATCTCCTCTAATAAAAGTAAATTGATCTACCCCCAGAGGTTTGGTGAAGATCTCCGCAAGCTGATGCTGAGTGGGAACAAACTGCACCTTGAAATCCTTCTTCTGAACATGATCTCTAATGAAGTGATGTCTGACATCAATGTGCTTTGTTCTTGTGTGCTGAACAGGATTCTTGGCAAGACTGATGGTGCTTGTGTTGTCACAGAGAATGGGAGCCTCAGGAAACTCCAGGCCAAGATCCCTCAGTTGATTCTTCAGCCACAGCACTTGTGCACAACAGCTTGCAGCAGCAATATACTCTACCTCTGTGGATGAGAGTGACACGCAGGTTTGCTTCTTGCTAGCCCAAGAGACCAGACAACCACCAAGGAAGACACATTGTCCACTGGTGCTCTTTCTATCTGTTTTATAACCTGCATGGTCAGCATCAGAATAAGCCCACAAGAACTCTTGGTTACCTCTGGGATACCAGAGACCAAGTTCTTGAGTTCCCTCAAGGTATCTTAAAATAAACTTAACACAAGTTAGATGTGATTCCTTGGGGTTGGCTTGAAATCTAGCACACATGCCTACACTAAATTGTATATCAGGTCTGCTAGCCGTTAAGTACAACAAGGAACCTATCATTCCCCTGTACATAGGCAGGCTGACCGAACTTCCCTTTACATCAGCATCGAGTGCGGCAGTGGTGCTCATGGGAGTATCATACTCCTTGCACTCATCCATCCCAAACTTCTTGAGGAGCTCACGACAATATGTAGTTTGGGAGATGAAAATGTCTTCCGTCTTTTGCTTGATTTGCAGGCCTAGGAAGAACGTTAGTTCTCCCATCATTGACATCTCAAATTCCCCCTGCATAGTCTTAGAAAACTCTTCACAGAGTTTCTCGTTAGTTGCCCCAAAGATAATATCATCAACATAAATCTGGACAATTAGCATGTTTCTATCCTTATGCAAAATAAACAGTGTATTATCTAGTTTGCCTCTTGAGAAACCCTTTCCCAGCAAAACGCAGCTGAGTCTCTCATACCAAGCTCGAGGAGCTTGTTTCAGGCCATACAAAGCTTTCTTTAGCCTATACACATGTTTAGGATGCTTGTGATCCTCAAAGCCAGGAGGTTGCTCAACATAAACCTCTTCCTTAATATAACCATTAAGAAAAGCACTCTTTACATCCATCTGATATAATTTAAAACCTTTCATGGATGCAAAGGCTAGAAGAATCCTTATTGCTTCAAGTCTTGCAACTGGAGCAAAGGTTTCTTCATAGTCTATGCCTTCTTCTTGGTTATACCCTTTGGCTACCAATCTGGCTTTGTTCCTAGTGATCTGACCAGTCTCATCCAGTTTGTTCTAAAAGACCCATTTGATCCCAACTATGGATTGATGAGACGGCCTTGGGACTAGTTCCTAGACTTGGCTTCTTTCAAACGGTTTAGCTCTTCCTGCATGGCAATAATCCATTCACAGTCCTTAAGAGCTTGTTCAACTGAAGTTGGTTCAATTTGTGACAAAAAGGCTCCAAACTCAACTTCATTTTGAACCTGTCTTCTGGTTCTGACACCAGAAGAAACATCACCAAGCACTTGATCAAGAGGATGATCCCCGTGATGTCTCCTAGTTGTTGGCAACTGTACCTCATCAGGCACCGTCTGCACTCTAGGTTCATCACTGGGTTCATCTTCTTCCTTGGGATTGCTTGCTGGTGTTTCTTTTGGTGGTGAAGATGATGGTGGTTTCGAAAAATTTAATATCCCATCATCTTCTGTGGATTGTCCCCATGTAGGATTTTCATCGAATACAACATGCATAGATTCTTCTACAGTTCTAGTTCTCATGTTGTATACTCTATAAGTCTTACTCCTAAGAGAGTATCCTATAAAAACTCCTATATCAGCCTTTGGATCAAACTTACCCAAATTTACCTTTCCATTGTTATGAACATAGCATTTTGATCCAAAGATTCTGAGGTGGCTGATGTTGGGCTTTCTACCTTTGTACAGCTCATAGGGAGTCTTGTCCAAGCCCTTGCGAACATAGGCTCTGTTAGAGATGTAGCACGCAGTGCTCATAGCGTCCGCCCAGAACACTTGAGAAACCTCTTTCTCATTGAGCATGCTCCTGGCCATCTCAGTCAGAACCCTGTTCTTCCTCTCAACCACGCCATTCTGCTGAGGAGTTTTGGGAGCTGAGAAGTTGTGATCAATGCCATTCTGCTCACACAGCTCTGAGAAGCTGTGATTCTCAAATTCTCCTCCATGATCAGTCCTTATGGCTGCTATCTTGAGATCTCTCTCGTTCTGCACTTTCTTAGCCAGGACAACAAAAGCATCAAAAGCATCTTGCTTGGAAGCAAGAAACATTGTCCAAGTGAACCTAGAATAGTCATCCACCACAACTAGAGCATACAGGTTTCCACCCAAGCTCTTCACTCTTGCTGACCCAACCAAATCCATGTGGATTAGTTCCAAGGGCCTGCTGGTGGAGACTCTCTTCTTGGTGTTAAACGAGGACTTTGTTTGCTTTCCTCGTTGGCAAGATTCACAAATAAAATCATGCTTAACTTTAAAGGATGGAATCCCTATAGCTAGCTCTTTCTTAATAAGCATATCAAGTTGTGTAAAGTTAACATGTGCTAGCCGTTTATGCCAAAGCCAACTATTTTCATCACTAGATATTAAACATTTTTCATCTAGTTGTTGACATAAATCTAGGGTGTATAGGTTTCCATTTCTACTTGCCTTAAGTTTGCATTTTAGATTGACCTTGTCTAGATTTAGATCATGCTTGTCTATTATCATGCACTCATGTGAATCAAAAATTACCCAGTTTCCTTTGTCAGTGCTCTGGCTCACGCTCAGCAGGTTGTGACAGAGACCATCCACCAGATAGACATCTTTAACAGGTCCGACTTCTCCAACCCCAGTGATCTTTCCGCTTTGATTTCCTCCAAAGCTCACTTTGGCTCCATCTTTGATCACCAAGGATTTGAATCTGTTTCGGTCACCAGTCATATGTCTCGAGCATCCGCTATCAATGTACCATTTTCTATTCTTGGATGCTTTGAGACAGACCTGCAAGGATTAGACAAGCTTAGGTACCCAATCTTTATTGGGTCCTCTATCATTAGTTCCCATAGCCCTCGGTCCAGTGTTGATCTTGACCTTGGGCTTATGATTAATCTGCGCCTCTGGCCTAGTGTGGGCTCTGGACTGTTGGACTTCCCTTGGGAAGTGTTTCCAAGTTCTGGATCCTTGTCCTCCCTTAGTTTCTTTTCTTGGAGGAGGATCCTTTGTTGTCTTGGTTCCTTTTGGAACCCACTTGTAAGAGCTATTAGCTCCATGCTTCCTAGCATTGCAGGTGGACATGGAGTGTCCCTTCCTGTTACAATAATTGCAGAAGCTGAAAGGTGTGGAGCTGTGATCAGTGGCTTTATGGAAGAATTTTAAGTAAGGCTTCACTTTTGGTTCCACCCACTTTTTCCCTTTGGGCTTGTAGCCTAATCCAGTCTTATCCCTATATGCCCTCTGATTCATTAAAATAATATTTAACATTTCAGACCCATTAGTGAACTTCTGCAGGGCATTTTGCAGTCTATTTCTTTCAATAGAGATCTTGCTGCAGTTAGGGCAGCTCTCTGGTGTTGAGGCATTGGGTTCCGCTTGGGGACCTCCCTTTTGTCCGAAACAGAAGGCTTTCCTTTTGTCCTTCCCTTTGGCTCTCTGAAGGCTTGGGCACTCAGCCTTGAAATGGTCAGGCTTCTTACACTCGAAGCACACAAGGGTCCTTTCCTTCTTATAACCCTTCTTGTGGCTAGATTCTCCTTTCTGAAAGCCTCCTTTATTTTTGAAGAACTTTCTGAATTTTCTTACCATCATAGCCATTTCTTCTTCATCTATTTCCTCCTCATCATCCTCATCATCATCATCATTCCTATCCTTACTAGGAGCAACAAGTGCAAGGTTCTTGGCTTTAGATGTAGCTTGAGGAGCTCTTTGAGCCAACAAGTTGGTTCATATTCAGCCAGAGAACCAAACAAGGCAGTGATAGAGCTGGTTGATTCTCCCTGGACTTCCTGCAGGATGGTAACTTTGGTGATCCAGTCACCCTTTAATACTTTTAGGATCTTGCTTACTTGTTCTTCCTCAGGAATGTCCTTTCCCAGAGAGGCCAAGTTGTTAATAAGATGGGTGAATCTAAGCTCCAGCTCTCTGATTGGCTCAGTTGGGCTAAGCATAGCAAATTTGTGGAACTCCTCGACCAGCATCTCGACGCGTCTGGACTTCACTCCCTTGGTTCCGGAATGAGCAGCCTCAAGAGCCTCCCACATCTCCTTTGCTGTTTTGTGGTGGCTGATCCTGTGGAACTCCTTCTGACTAAGGGCGCATTGAATGTAGTGCATGGCCCTGTAGTTCAGCTCCACTAGAGCATAGTCTTCATTGGTGAATCTGGATCGAGCCTTTGCAAAACCTTCATCATCTAGAGGGACGTGGTCACCATGCTCAATCACATCCCAGAGGCGAATGCCGCTGGCCTTGATGTAGGTCTCCATTCTGAACTTCCAGAAGGGATAGTTGTAGCCATCAAAGCCAGGAGGCTTGTTTGGCTGAATAGCAACATCGGGCAAGGAATGATGATCTGCATCCATCACTGGATCTTCTCTTTCTAGATTCGTTGGAATCAAGTCAGAAAGACCTCGCTCTGATATCAAATGAAAGTGAGGATGCACAAGAGGGGGGTGAATTGTGCTACCAAATAAAACAAACAATAAAAACACACAAGGTTTTTATACTGGTTCGGTCCAACTCTTGACCTACGTCCAGTTCTCAATCACCCAGATTGAGTTCCACTATCCCCAGGTTTTACAAACGGGTTCATCTGGAACCTTTACAACTGCAAGTTTTAGCACGGGATCACTTGCAACCTTACAACCACAAGTTTTACACCAGGTTCACTTGCAACCTTTGAAGGACAACGAATTTACGGGTCGGTGTAGTACCTCGGGACCACTCCTTCAAGATATTTATGGACCTCGGGGTAAGCGGAAGTTGCCCCAGGGTATCGTTCTCTTTGAGGAGCCTAAAAACGTAATCAATTACACTAGAAACTAGATGAAAAACTTGTTGAAATCAAGGAAAGTTCTTTTAGTTGAAATTGGGAAATATTTTATATGATAGAAATTAGAATAAAAGAGAGTTTAGATTAAATATGATTATGATATTCTTGATAGATGGGAGTTTAAGAAATCATCACTTCAAAAGATTTTTCAGGGAGTATTAATATTGTTGGTTTTCAAATTAAACCATAGAGGGACCCCTCTAGGCTAGACTTAGACCAATTTAATTAGTGTTGGAACCTCCAACATTAATTAAATAAATCTAAGTTGATTAAGCTCTAAACCTAAGGACTGATTAATTATGAAGGACTTATGATCCACAATCTGGGCCACCCCACAATTGCTCTAAATTAATCTTGCAGCTTCAATTTATTAATGGCCACCCAAATAATAAATTGAAGCTAATCAAGATTGACGTCCAATGCCACAAAATAATAATAAATCCTAATTGTCATTTCATGCATGCAAATAAATTTGACCCACAATCCACCAGCCAAGCCATCTTGTACTAGCACATAATTTTCACCAAGAGAAAAATAAAATCATGAACCCATAAATTTTATAAATCACAAAGCTAAAACGCATCAAATCAAATAATCAACAAGAATGAAATAACATAAAAAATATAAATGTAGTTTCAATCCCTAATACAAATATCACAAATACACTCCTAGAACCCTAGAAAAGCATAAATGTAAGAAAGGAAGAGAGATTAGAACTACAACTCCCCTAGAGAAGATTCAAGCTCCTTCCTTCGCTCCCATCATCAAGAACGAGAGAGGTTTAGTTTGAGAGGTGGATGGTGGAAGAGGTAGGGTTATGGAAGGTTATGAGAGGTTATGAGAGGTTATGAGAGGTTGTGAGGGGTTATGTGGGGTTATGATAGGTTAGGGTTTTCTAAGGTTTATGAGCGTATATATAGTTATCTGCTTCTCCTCCTTTTTAGAATTAAGTTGTTATGCTGCTCCTTTAATTTCTCCTCATTTGAATTCAAAATAACTGTATCATAAGAGCTGCTTCCTTGACTTCTTCCAAGCTTGTTATCTTTATTCCCCCTTTTTCTCCTTGTTCTTCTTTCTACATTCAAATGATATAAAATCAAATAATAATAATAATAATATCAAAATTCAGTTTCTTCACCCATGCATATCTCAACTAAATTCCCACAATTTTAGCTCATTTTACTTCAAATATATTAAAATATTTATAAATATAATTCAGAAATTTGAAGTTAATTAATGGTCAATTTCTCATCTTGAATATGTTAAAAACATCAATTTACCATAATAAAATCATATTAATATTAGGGTTTGTCAACTCCCCCACACTTAAACTTTGTACTCCTGGACAAAGACATGGTAAAAAAAATAATAATGATTTTGAAAACAATGGCTTGTGGGTTGGCAATCCTGAATAACAACAATGTGAAATTGAATGATGCTGAAAAGTTAACAGAGAATACTAGGAATGCAATGACTATGAATAGAGGAGAAAGTCACTCGGGAATAGTGTTTATCGCACATCTCACCAAATTGGGTAAAATTTCTGCACTCTTTAAATCCACTTAGCAACATTTTACTATAGGCTTGTAAGCATTCTAAATCTCAACAAGAACATATATCATGATGCATCAAAAGGACTTTAAGGGTTTGATGGAATAGGCCAAATGATGAAATAATAAAAAGAAACTGATGTTATGCATGTTCAACCAATTATTGCAACTTTATACTTCACTTTCAACTTGCCAAACTACCATGCATGCCTAATTTTTGCACTTTGTGCAATTCTATTTCAATTCACTTTTTTCGCTCTTTGTGCCTTTTTTTTTGCACATATATTTTTTTGTTTGAGCTTTTTTTTTCTTCATGATTTTGCTTTTCAATACATGACATGCTTTTTTTTTTTGCAATGGCATTTCTCATTTTAAACGAGCAATAGAGTGATTTTCTTTTATATTGGCAAAACAATACAATAACATCAAGTGAAGGGCTCAAATGGGTAGCAAAAGGGAAATAATGTTTAGGGTTTGTGTTTGGGATAAAGGGGTAATGAAACGAAGGCCTTTATCATATACATCATACCATATGAAACTTACTTCAACCAAGAACACAGACAAGTTCTAGTGAATGCTACCAAGTGGATACACGCTCAAAAATGAATGTTGAGGCTCAAATGATCTCACGTCAAGGCTAATTCTCCTAAACTCATAATCAAATATTCAAAATTTTCTAGATTAACAGTTAAGCATAAGACCATTCACAAGGTTGTCAAAAGAACTGACCAAAATATTAATAATATGTTTTCAAGTAAAAATAATTTTCATAATGCAAAACCAGTTTTTTTTTCTTAAAAAAAAATACTATGTCAAGTCCAAAGAGAAACATGGATCAAATGTGGAAGAATTGAATTTTTTTTTCTCAAAACTTTAGGCCAATTTGAAGTTAATAACATATTCAAGATGCAATAATATGTTACCTAAACTAATCCTCTCCCCCACACTTAATTTCTACATTGTCCTCAATGTAGCATATCATATGAACCATGTAAAAATAAAATGTATTGGTAAATGTGATGGTGAGCAAGGAGCATTTATTTTTATGCCAGAAACTTGAGAAACGACTACTCCTAAGAATTCAAAAACAAACAAACAACTACTTTTCCTACTGGGTATGTTCCCTCCCCCACACTTAGCTCTAAACATATATCAAACATTAAGAACAAAGGAGCAAGTAGAAGGGAAAGAAACAACCTGGGTTATGGTATCTTCAAATGTTTGAAGGAGAAATTCTCATCTATGATTAGGTACATGTCGGAATTTAGAGAGCCAACTTCTCCTTTGTTGATCTTCCTTGGTGGTGGTTGAAGTGAATACCTCATATGGCTTCTACAATGGTGTTCATGCAAAGAAAACAAGCCAAGAGAAATACCAAATCCAAAGGAGCAAACTTGGAGAGGGTTAGAGCATGCTTTAAGCAATTTAAGATCAAAACTCTCCAAGTATGAATCACAACCAAGAAAATCAACATTACTCCCATTTGTAGGAGTAAGAGAAACATTTTTGTTTCTCAAGTCCTCTTTTGCTTGCAACCGGAAAGGTGAGGAACCCAATTTGGTGTTGAGGTACACCACATCGCATTTACAATCACAAGAGGTGGGAGGTATAAGAGTGGAAGAAGAAGAAGATTTATGCAACATGAGAGGTGAATGCAATCCTAAATCGGGAGGTAGGTCACACGATAAAATTAAATGGAAGTATTCATCCCTTTTCACAATTTTATCATTCAAAACATGTGAATCTTCCATATTTGACCTACCTAAAGAATGAAATGAATTGAGATCAAAAGATATGCAATTTTCATGTGTATTATCAAGTGTAGCATGTGTCATGTCATCAATTAAACTAGATGAAGGAGTGGTGTAAATGAAAGATGAATGTGGGGAAGAGGGTGAAATGAATTCTTCATCATGTTCAATAGATTCAAAGAAGCTAAAATCACCATGCTTATCAACACTTGAAAGTGAAGGCAATTGTTCACAGTTCTCCACATTTTTAACACACAAACTTGATGCATCATTAGTACTAGTAGATGGAGTATGCACATCACCAAAGTTCTTTGCATGCCATGCAACAAATCTATCATACTTAAGATCAATACAATCCATGCACATAGTATCATCATCACAAGAACAAGGTGAAGGTTCATGCAAATCAAAATTATCACTACAATTAGTACTTAAAGCATCATTATCACCACACATATTATTTTTTACAAGCAACATCATCAACTACACAACTAACAATGGAAGTATCACAATAAGAATTTTCAACATCTAGAACATGAGGGGATTCAACAACAATTTCTTCATCCACCTCATCATCACTTGCAATATCAACCAAAGTAGTATGAGGAGAAGTAACCTCTTCAAGAAGAGGAGGAATATTATCTAAGTGTGAAACCAATTCCTCTTGAGGTTGACAATGTGTTTGCTTTCTATTTGTTACTTGTGTGGGACTAGTCATTTGAGGATGGGGATCAACTACTTGAGATGTGTCATTTGGCTCTTGCTCCTCAACCCCTTCACAACCATTAGAGTCACTAGGCCATGGAGTTCCTTCCTCTCCATTTGTTTTCTTCCATATCATATGTTGCACAAATTCCCTGATAAATTCTTCTATTTCTTCCTTACGCTCTTCCATCTCCTTTGTGAGTTGATTAGTCTCTTTTAGCATAAACAATTTGGAGTGTTCGACTTTAAATTCATCATACATTTTCCTCAATGCAAGAGTTTGAGAATCCATATTTGAAAAAGTTAGGAAGACATCTAATCCACTAGGTTTGGGTGAGGAGGGTGGAGGTGATGGTGTAAAATAGGTTGGAGGTGAAGGATTGTGGTAGGGAGTGTATTGTGGTTCATATGGGTATGTGTATGGTGTAGGGAATTGGGTGGAATGAAGATGTGGATAGGATGGTTCTATGTATGATTGAAAATGATTGGGTGTTTGGTATTCATTGGCTTGATAGTAATTGAGTAAACGTTCTCTCAAGGAAGGTTCCTCATTGCTCAAATAATGTGAGTAACTTGGTGTTTCTTCATTCATAGAATAAGAATGCATAGGAGAATCATCATAGAACAAAAGCTCATAATTATATTGCCTAGACATGATAATTGCAATCAAACAATTGAACACAGATCAAATATGCAAATGCAAGCAAGCAAATATGAATGCAAATATTTTTGGTATTTTCTCTTTATGTATGACATTCAATGGAAAAGAAACTAAACTAAATGCAACTAAACTAAATGCAAACTAAAATAGGACACGACAAACAAGTTTGACAACCAATTAATAAGGAACCAAATACTTGGCTCCCCGGCAACGGCGCCACTTGAAGGACAACGAATTTACGGGTCGGTGTAGTACCTCGGGACCACTCCTTCAAGATATTTATGGACCTCGGGGTAAGCGGAAGTTGCCCCCGGGTATCGTTCTCTTTGAGGAGCCTAAAAACGTAATCAATTACACTAGAAACTAGATGAAAAACTTGTTGAAATCAAGGAAAGTTCTTTTAGTTGAAATTGGGAAATATTTTATATGATAGAAATTAGAATAAAAGAGAGTTTAGATTAAATATGATTATGATATTCTTGATAGATGGGAGTTTAAGAAATCATCACTTCAAAAGATTTTTCAGGGAGTATTAATATTGTTGGTTTTCAAATTAAACCATAGAGGGACCCCTCTAGGCTAGACTTAGACCAATTTAATTAGTGTTGGAACCTCCAACATTAATTAAATAAATCTAAGTTGATTAAGCTCTAAACCTAAGGACTGATTAATTATGAAGGACTTATGATCCACAATCTGGGCCACCCCACAATTGCTCTAAATTAATCTTGCAGCTTCAATTTATTAATGGCCACCCAAATAATAAATTGAAGCTAATCAAGATTGACGTCCAATGCCACAAAATAATAATAAATCCTAATTGTCATTTCATGCATGCAAATAAATTTGACCCACAATCCACCAGCCAAGCCACCTTGTACTAGCACATAATTTTCACCAAGAGAAAAACAAAATCATGAACCCATAAATTTTATAAATCACAAAGCTAAAACGCATCAAATCAAATAATCAACAAGAATGAAATAACATAAAAAATATAAATGTAGTTTCAATCCCTAATACAAATATCACAAATACACTCCTAGAACCCTAAAAAAGCATAAATGTAAGAAAGGAAGAGAGATTAGAACTACAACTCCCCTAGAGAAGATTCAAGCTCCTTCCTTCGCTCCCATCATCAAGAACGAGAGAGGTTTAGTTTGAGAGGTGGATGGTGGAAGAGGTAGGGTTATGGAAGGTTATGAGAGGTTATGAGAGGTTGTGAGGGGTTATATGGGGTTATGATAGGTTAGGGTTTTCTAAGGTTTATGAGCGTATATATAGTTATCTGCTTCTCCTCCTTTTTAGAATTAAGTTGTTATGTTGCTCCTTTAATTTCTCCTCATTTGAATTCAAAATAACTGAATCATAAGAGCTGCTTCCTTGACTTCTTCCAAGCTTGTTATCTTTATTCCCCCTTTTTCTCCTTGTTCTTCATTCTACATTCAAATGATATAAAATCAAATAATAATAATAATAATATCAAAATTCAGTTTCTTCACCCATGCATATCTCAACTAAATTCCCACAATTTTAGCTCATTTTACTTCAAATATATTAAAATATTTATAAATATAATTCAGAAATTTGAAGTTAATTAATGGTCAATTTCTCATCTTGAATATGTTAAAAACATCAATTTACCATAATAAAATCATATTAATATTAGGGTTTGTCAACCTTACAGACTCACTCCCCCTTACAACCTGTAAGGGTTCAACCTTCCAAATAAAGGATTTTCTAAACTTAGTTCTCTCTAAGAACAAATGATATTACACACTTAAGTACAATGAATGCTCTCAATAAATGAAGAGACTTAACTACAAAGAGTACAAGATGAATAAATGACTAGAACTCTCAATGTATTAAGTCCTCTCTTGCTTTTCTGGGCAGCTTTGAATGCTTGAAGAATCCTCTCAGTTTCTCTCTCTAGATTTCTGTGTTTTTCTCCAAGTTTTTTTCATAAATGAAGATGAACTTCTTTATATAGTGTCTTCAAGTATTCTCTCTCTTGGTAGGTGACAATGCCGTTTGAATATAGTTGTTATTCCCTTGTTACCGTTGTTCATTAATGCTCCATCAATGCCCAGCAGGGTTGACTTTGTTTTATCTCTGAAAAGCAACTCTGACAACTCTGCTCTGCCAAAAAGCATTCTGACACTGCACTGCTGAACGTTCTGACATTCTGATTGCTACCGGAAGCACTTCCACATCCGGAAGCAACATCACTCAGTGCTGCACTTGAACGTTAGTCTAGCAATATTAACACATAGTCACATGCAATGGGAGTTCATTTTGTCTTTAGGAAGCTCTCTTACTTCCGGAAGCAATTCCACATCCGGAAGTACTCCTACTAGACTTAGGTTATGACTTAGAGTTATATTCACTGACGCTCGGTGTTGCCTAATCCAATAGGCAGCGCTAGTCACTTATCATCCGGAAGCATTCCTGCATCCGGTTGTGTCCTAACTTAGTCTTAAAGATTTTATACTTCTAACTTTCCTAGACTGAGTTCTGACTTAAGTGACTTACTTACATCAGCTGTGGGATGAGTCATTCATCCGTGAGCGCTAGTCCTAGTCCATCCGGAAGTAAATCCACATCCGGTTGTACTCTTACTTGTGGTTCTATATTAACCTAATTTTTCTAAGTGTTTAACTTGTTCTTTCATATTTTAGTCTTCATCAAAACTTAAGATTCTAACACAATATGGCTCAAGAAACTAGAATTTTTCAAGTCTAAAGCTTAATAAGTGTGTTTCAAAATAAATCTTATCTTGCACTGCATACGTTTCCTTTTTATGTCAAAGTCAAAACAGAAACATAAGCCCCAATAAGAGCCACAAAACAGAGAAAGGTGGAAACGGAATATATATATAGGCTTTGGGGAAAATTATAGTTAAATACCCTATTATTTATTCTTAATTATATTTTTAGCCCAAAAGTTTGTATATATTATTTTTACCCTCTCTTTCTATCATACTATTTTCTAGGTTTCAAAAATATTTCTTCATGATAGTTTATAGCTCCAATTAATTCTTTTAACTATATTTTCTTTAAAATCTAAGATAATTAAGATTTAAAATGCATAAAACATCTAAAATATCATAAAATTATTCCTAATACTTTAAATTTCCTAAATGACACCTCAATAATTTCTCTTTACCCCTAATTTAAAAATTGGGATGTTACACTATACATGCGCTCGTTTTTATAAAGCGCATGTGTTAACATATTATATACATGCGCTTTATGCTGTTCTTCTTGAAAGCGCATGTATAGGTGTAAATTACCAGCGCTTTTCTTGAAGCGCATGTAAAGGTGCGCTGGTATAGGGTTATTCTGTAGTAGTGCTTGCACTAATCAAACCTAATCAAACAATAGCATTACAACTCAATTATATCAAGGAAGTAGTACAACCAAATTTCCAACTCTACCATTCCTATTTCATTTCTACCTCTTTAAGCTTATCTTTCCGAGGCCTATAAAACCTTAGGATTTTATGAGAAAACAAAGTTATAATTATTGCAAATTTCCAATTTCTAAACATAAAAGATTCCAATCATTCTTAACATAATAGTCCACAAATCAACTATTATTTTTAGAAGAGTTCAATCACTAACCATCACTACTTCCATTCGATCCTACTATATTCATCCATGATTATTTAAATCCCAAATTACTTCAATCATTGCCGATCTCATCATCATATAATCGCCTACTAACTCCAATCAACATATTTAAATAGCCAATATACTCATAATTGACCTACCTCAAGAAACCTATCCAAGTATGACTTTATCCAGCTTTACTTGTCAACAATTTGATTTGATCCATAGAACTCCTTCACTAATTATCCCATATAAAATTATCTATAAACATCAAGGGACCTCTTGAAAGTACTCTAAACAGTTCATCACCCCTCGAAAAACCATCACAAAGCCAAACTTATTAAACATTGAATTAAGAAACCTTGCACATGGTCCAATCTCAACAAAATGACAATCAACAACTTTCATTAAGTTTAACTCAACGATGGCCCATGTAAATCAGCAAATCAGAACTTTAAAGTTACAAACATCAAACATCAAATGGTTAGAACTAACGCAACATTTTCATGAGTACAATGTCATTTCCTTTGATGAATCTAAGGTAACCATAGCAATACCTATCAATCATAACCAAGAAAATAGCAAACTGAATTTCAGCTCTAACCTCCAAGTTCTACCTCCATTGAAGTTTATATTAGCAAAACAAGCAACCTAAGCTGAACAAGAACCATTAGATTCAGATTTCCAAGTTCATGGTTGTTACACCCACATACTAAATATCAATCTCCAATTTCAGTGAATCATTATCACTCTAGTTCTATGATAACACCAAATCTTATTTCCCATGTTTAACATGAGATTCTCCTCTCTTTAAATGCCTAACATTGTGCTCAATCAATACTTCACCAATACATGAATTTACAATCCTAAACGAGCACCAATAACCAAATTTACTCATATTTCTTCCAAATCTCAACATTCTACAATTATTCATTAACCTCGATTAATATTAAAATCAACCATTTGCTCAAATTCCTCATCAAAACACATTTGTCTCAACCAAACCCTACCAAGTCACACTTTCAAACTCAAAATTCAATTCAAGAGTTTCCACTAACCATTCCAACATTTTAGAAAGGGTAAAGGTGCAAAAATAGCCACCATAAATTTAAAAATGGGCAACTATAACACTAGTAAATTTAAGGGGACAAAACTGTACACTGCAAACCAAAATGGGGCAAAACCATACATCGTAAACAAAAATGCGGCCAAAGTAACCTCTCTGTTAGGCCGAGTTAAATAGACATTTTTCAGACGTGGGCTCCACTATTAGTAAATGACATGTCAATTCCAAAATCTACCGTGAAAGCAAAAATGCATCGAGTTGAACCCTTAATAACTTGAAACTAACTCTAAACCCCTAAATTAATTCAATATGAAACCAAATAGAACCCCAAATCATGTGAAATTCACCTTACTTCTTCATAATCATCTGAAAAATAAAGCCTCATCTGAAAAACTAAAGCCCCATCAACATATTGCACCCTTAAATGTATGACACATCATTAACTGATGGTGGGGCCTTGTCTGGAAAACGTACGTTTAACTCTACCTAACAGAGAGGTTACTTTTGCTCCATTTTGGTTTATAGTGTACATTTTTGCCCCCTTGAATTTACCAGAGTTATAGTTGCCCATTTTCAAATTTACGATGGCTATTTTTGCTCATTTGCCCTTTTAGAAAAATCTTTTAGCAAGTTGCAAACAATAAAGAAACATCAAGAAATAGAACAATAAGAGTATTTTCGAAATCCTCAACAAACCCTAATTTTCAACACTTAAATTTTGTCAAATCATCATTCTAACTCCAAATCAAGTAACCACAGCCTATAGAGTACTTAGAAATCAACCTAATATGGTTTTAAAACAACAAAATTGAACCCAATAACTATAGAATCAGATTTGATACTAAACCACAAAAGTTAGGGTTTTGCATAAACTTCACAAAACTACAATCTACATTCAATTTAACATTTAGGACACTACAACATGAAGCTTCGCTTATTTTTATTCCATTATCATGACTAAAACTCAAAACCCAATTCAAATCCTCACTCTCATACGCCCAAAACAAAGGATCAGAGGCAAGAAGAGTGTGGGGAATGCTTATAGAGTTTCAAAATGGGGGAAAAGAGGAGTCATCATCGCCGGCCGCCGCCCTGCTCGCCGGAATCGGCCGCTGTAGGTGGTGGGTGAGAATAGAACAAGCAAGGAAGAAAGGAAACAATGAGAGATCGGCCAAGAAGGAAGTAAAAGCTTGGAGAACAAAAGGAATGTTACCTCTCTCACCTCTCAGTGTCGTCGGCCGCCGCCGGAAACAACCCACTCGCCGGAAAACGTGCGAAGATGGAGGGGAGAAAGGTGGCATGCAGAAGAGAAGAAAGGATATGGGTTTTGGTGAGGTTGAGGGAGAGAAGTGAGAAAGGACGGTGGTCGCAGGAAGGAGGGCAGTGGTGAGGTGAGAAAGAAAGGGAGGGGCCGACGGTTTTGGGATAAGGGTTTGAAGGAGGAAGGTGTGTGTTATGTGTATATGTATATAATAGCTTAGAGAAAATTCCACTTGTCTACCCATATGCTTATTTTAATTATATTTCTAACCCAACAGTTTGTATATACCTCTATTTTCCCCTTTTCCTTCATAATATTATCTAAATTCCAAGATACTTTTATTGAAGTTTCTAACTCCAAGTAATTATTTTAACTATAATCCTTTAAATCTAAAAGAATTAAAATTTAATGTCAATAAATCACCTTAAAGCTCATAAATTCCAACCTAAAACTTTAAATTTCCTTAATGACACCTCAATAATTTAGTATTATCTTTAATTACATTTTTGGGATGTTACATAAACCGTGAATGACAGAGGAAATTTGGTATGATGAAAGAAGAGAGGGGCAAAGGTGATAGGAATGCCAACTCTTAGGGCCCGTTTGTTACATTGAAATTGAGATTTGGAAATGAATATGGGAAATTGAAATGGTAATTTTCATATGTCCCGAGCCCACAAACTTTCTCTCTCCAACTCACACTTTTGCTGAGCCCCACAAACTTTTACATCTCATCATTACCTAATTTACCCCTACTTTCCATCTCCACCTCTTACCCTCAATTCTCACCTCCAATTCCATTTCCCAATTCCAATCAACAAAATGGACTCTTAGGGTATGTTTGCTTGACATGAATTGTCAAATGGAAATGAAAAAAGGAATTGAAAAATGTAATTTACATATATCTGGGGCCCACAAGTTTTCTCTATCCATCTCACACTTTTCTTGGGCCCCGCAAACTTTTACATCTCATCATTACCTAATTTACCTATACTTTCCATTTTTACCCCCTTACACTCAATTCCATTTCCATTTCCATTACACACTTTCTGTCCAACCAAACGAGCCCTTAAGGTTGAGCTCAAACAAGAGACTCTTAAAAGCATTTGAGAATAGACTAATTAAAGGTTGTTCACAGAAAAATAAACGTAAATAGTAATCATAAATCATAACTATAATTTATAAAACACTAAAAAAACCACCTTTCTAGTTTTTTATTTTAAAGGTGTGTGTATATATGACAAATGGTTAGGAGAAATGAGAAAAATGAAAAGAAAGATGGGAAAATTAATAGGAGCGAGGTCCCTCACAAGAGACTTAATACTAGAAAGGTCCTATAAATTCCTCATATTAAAGTAGGGTCTCTAGGGACCTTTCTATAATATACCTCAAATACTTAAAGACCATTTTCTCTCTTATGCTATAAACATACCTACTTTGTATGTTTATAGTACGAGGAGCAAAAATGGACTTTCGGTATTTGAGGTATATTAAAGTAAGCTCCTTATGGACCTTACCTTTAATATGGGGAGTCTATGCGACTTTTTTAGTAGGGCAAATGTACAAAAATAGTCACGGTAAATTTAAAAATGGGCACCTCTAACTCTAGTAAATTTAAGAGGGCAAAATCGTACACTATAAAACAAAATGGGGCAAAGTAACCTCTCTATTAGGCAGAGTTAAACGAACGTTTTCCAGATGTCACCCCACCATCAGTAAATGACATGTCATACATTTAAGACTTCAATATATTGATGAGGCTTTATTTTTTCAGATGGGGTTTTATTTTTTTACATGATTACGAAGAAGTAAGGGGAATTCCACATGATTTAGGGTTCTATTTGGTTTCTTATCAAAATGATTTGGGGTTTAGGGTTCATTTCAAGCGATTTAGGGTTTGACTAGATGCATTTCAGCTTCCAAGGTGGATTTTGGAATTGACACGTCATTTACTGATAGTGGAGCTCATGTCCTGAAAACGTCTATTTGACTTGGCATAACAGAGAGGTTACTTTTGCCCCCATTTCGGTTTACAATGTACAGTTTTTCCCCATTTTGGTTTACAGTGTACGGTTTTGCCCCCTTAAATTAGAGTTATAGGTGCCCATTTTTAAATTTATGGTGGTTATTTTTGCACCTTTGCCCTTTTTAGTATTAATTTTCTTGTGAGGGACCTCCTATTAATTTTCGTACGAAATAATGACATAGAAAACACTGAATAGTTAAATACATGAAAAAAATTATAACACAAGGTTGAGGCAAAAAGTACATCCTGGAAGGCAAACGAAGGTGTGTTATAACAAATATAAATAATAAATAAATCAAATCAAACGAATGAGATAAAAGACAATGGGTCAAGCAAATCTCAAGATACGATGCAAATGAGCAGGTTTAAATGAAGAATGGACAGATGTCAATATATGTTACTATCATATAGGTACATCGTTACTGAATACCTAAAGCTGTAGGGGTTAGAAAAAATGTGGCAGTATACCTCTTGTTGATCCTACATATTTAGTCATTATATTTTTAAATTTAAATTGAAGATAGACTTGGAATAATATTTTAGTTTTCAATTTTACTGTTTTGTTTTGAAGATATTACCAAAATAGATAAACATCCAATATTAAATCAACGACAAATATATATTTTTAATAGATACGCATCAAAGAGTTGGATTGGTTATAAATGACATGAATAATTCAATTTTAAAATCGCGAAGGAAATGGGAAAAACAATGTCAATAATCTAAAATCTCGTGATATGCTGCACGTGTAGCAAGTCACGTTGAGTTTGCAAGTTGTCCCAGCTCATTGTGCTAGCAATGCATCGGAAATAAGGAGGGCATTAAATATAGAGCATCATGATGTGCAGCTAATTAGTGTTCCCTACACAAACATTTCATAATTATGCTTTATTTTTGTTTAAAAAGATGTTTGGTCATAAAGTCAAAGGAAATTCAAGTTACCCATTTGCTGCTTTCAAATTGGTTAATTATTAGAATCCTTATGTGTATGTCTGTTTACTTTATGATTTCTTCATAGTATATTTATATATATACATATTTACTTTCATTTATACAGATATATGTAGGTGTGTGTGTGTATCTGTAAATAATACATGTAATTTTTTTATGTCAAGTCTTGTATTTTCACATACTCATGAAAGTAATTAAATTTCTCATAATGTAATGATACCCTCTTCCAAGCAACCAGCCAATCAGATTGGTCCCAAACAACGATACCTAATAGGATCACGAATATAAGATGCTTTCCAAGATCAATTTTCCATTTTATATGTGCATTAGTTATATGTTAATTGAAAATCTGATACACACTAGTCAAATAACTCAACGTGACATGGTTTGTTCTCATCAGCAAACTTTTTTACGATACATTATTTAACCCGACTTTAAATATTATTTTTAAACACATAATTGGGATGTCATTGTAATAATTTCATGCACTTTATTTGTCCTAAAACAAATGACCGACAAAGAATTAAAAGTGAGACTTCGAGTGCTATAAAATAAAATTTAAGTTGCAACACATGGAGAACACGAATATATATTTGATTGTAATTTTACAAACATAGTTAAGTCCCTAATGCATAACTTTAAAGGTAAAATGTCCAGAAAAACTGAAACACACTTCACCTAAATAAAAGCATGGCAAGCTCACACGAGCATAATTGAAAGAAATGCATGCATATTGGTCCATATTAGTTAAAAAAATTATTTACATATGCCAACAGCTTGGCCAAAATATAATCACCACAGGAAACACCAGAGCGCAACAGGAACCGGTCTAGCAAAAAGTGGAGATAATATCCTCCTTCAGCTTCTGAACTTGAGCGTGTGAATGGTTGTTTTCCAAAGCCATGGCATTTGAGTAGGAAATTAAGCAAGGACAGTGTTCGTATTTTCCACAATAAAGAACAACATAGCGAAGAAACACCAAAACAGGACTACTATTTTTCAGAGCATCTGAAACATCCTTCTGAACATATTCAATCATTGAACCTCTTAAGTAGGCCTTGATTTTGTTCTCTCCCCTATATAGCGAGAACATTGTTAGTAGTGATAAAATGATCATTAAAAGAAAATACATCCAACCACAGTGAAGCCTAAATGAATCTAATCTCTGTTATTACCAGCCAACAACTTCTGTATATGACTCCATGATGAGTGAAAACTCTTTCTCTACCACACCATTGCGCTCATAGGGTTTAACGCCTGTGCAAGATGTAACAAAACCACCCACATCTACCAGCAAAGATCAGTGGGCAAAGAAAGTACAAAGCATCAGGGAAATGTCAAGTATAAATTAAATAATCTCCCAACAATAAGCGCAAGATATGAATAAACACTATATTTGAAAAAGACGCTCTATTCGGGAAAACAGACCGAAAAAATTAGATTATGGAACAAGATTTCATGCAACATGATAGTTGGAGTAGAGAGGATACACCAACAGAGGGAAAACTTTAGTAACTTCTTCGGCAGTCATCTCCCGGCGGAAAACAAGGTGGTAGTTACTGTGCACACCTTCTCCCTCCCTTCGAACCAATAATCCAGCAATCTCAAACACCGCTCCAGGTTCCATCATCCACATATAACGATTTTGAAGCACGGCATCATCCAAGCGTGCAATCATGCGAGTGCCCTTCGAAATATAACTTGAAACTTTAACGGAAAAAGAAGAGAAAAAGATAACCAAACAACCCAAAGATATGTTTTTTATAAAAGTACACATGAGGGAAAAATGCCAAACCTTTTTGTCGTAAAATACTACATCATATGCATTGTCATGTCATAAAATACTACATCATCTGCTGAAGCCTCAACAACCACACGTGCAAAGCAAGTGACCACCTTCAGTGTGATGGAAAGTCGGTCTAACACACAGCCAGATCGTATAAGTAGATTTCGTCGTCGTAGTCCATGCTACAAACCAACGCGTTAAAAATGGTGATAGTAAATACACATGATAAATTTGACACGAGAAAATCCTGTGAAAATAATCACAAAAGACAACTACAAGGTACCTATTGTGGTGGACTAAGACAGTGGGCCTGCGAAGAAGAGACGAAGAAGAACCTCTAATAAACGGTTGACAAAGCATTTGGAAGAACTCTATACGCAACAACTCAACTTCAGGTAAGAGAAACAAAGGAGGGAGGCGATGTAAACTTTTAAATAAGCCCTCTATTGGTCCATCTTTTATAGACTATCTCTGCTATTGTCATTCAGTATTTCATGCATTCACAGTCAACAAACATTTTACAAATTATTTACACTTTTTTTCTAAGTCTCCCCACTATATATATTTCACACCCTATTTAATTTGCTAGGCATACACATTTTTATCTATACTAAGCCCATTAAGAATGATGATGATGATAATAATAATAATAATAATAATAATAATTCTGGAATAAAAATCAGGGAAGACCCACAGGTCTATGAAATGGCTCACTTAAACGGAGTCTTAAGTGGAGATTTAGTTTATTTGGTTCAGTCTTGTCGGCTTATGAACAGGGACGACCAACCCATATAGTTGAGCCAATGACAAGGAAAATTCTGTCCATAGTGTTGTTTTTGAACAAATGAGAAATAAATTTAATTGAGTAGCTGACTAGATTTAACTTCGGTGCAACAACTTTTAAGGATATAAAGATTGTTCAATTGCATGGCATCCCTAGAACAATTGTTAGTGACTGTGGTGCAACATTTCTAGCAACTTTTAGAGAACTCCATGGAGTAAACTAAGGACTAAATTGTTGTTTTCTACCACTGCACATCCCCAAAGGGCAAAGATGCAAAAATAGTCACCGTAAATTTAAAAATGGACATTTACAACTCTGGTAAATCTAAGGGGGCAAAACCGTACATTGTTAACCAAAATGGGGGCAAAAATAACCTCTCTGTTAGGCCAAATTAAACAGACATTTTCCATATGTGGGCTCCACTATTAGTAAATGACGTTTCAATTCTAAAATCCACTGTGGAAGCTAAAATGCATCCAGTTAAACCCTAAATCACTTGAAACGAACCCTAAACCCCAAATCATGTGAAATCCACTTTACTTCTTCATAATCATCTAAAAAAATAAAGCTCCATCTGAAAAAATAAAGCCCCATCAACATATTGCACCTTTAAATGTATGAGAAGTCATTTACTGATGGTGGGACCACGTCTGAAAAACGATCGTTTAACTCTGCCTAATAGAGAGGCTACTTTTGCCCCATTTTGGTTTACAGTGTACAGTTTTGCCCCCTTAAATTTACCATAGTTATAAGTGCTCATTTTTAAATTTACGGTGACCACTTTTGCTCATTTGCCCCATCCCCAAACAGATGGACAAATTGAAGTGGTAAATAGGACACTATCAACTTTGTTGTGTGCCATTATCCAAAAGAACTTGAAAAATTGGGAAAATTGTTGCCACATGTTAAATTTGCATATAATCTAATTGTTCATTCTACTACATGCTATTCTCCATTTGAAATCGTGTATGGTTTCAACCCTTTGACCCCCTTAGATATTTTTCCTTTACCATGCAATTAACATGCTAATCTTGATGGCACCAAAAAGCGGAATTTGTGCAAGAATTACATGCAAAAGTTCGAGCCAATATTATTTAGATTACATGTAAAATTTGTATAGTTATTTTGATAGAATGAATATGTTGTTTTTTTCATTTTTTATTAAATTTTCATATGGAACAAGTTGCAACAAATATACCAAAAAAATAAGCCCAAAAGTCATTTTATTTTTGGTTTTGAACTGAAAACTCGTTTGATAATATGTGGTAGTACTTATGATTGTTTCTTCTCTTACGTTAATTCCTCCCAAACCGCCATCTCCCTATCCCTCACTTCTCCCATTTTATTTGTTCCTGAAATTCTTTCTCCCTTTGTCTTTCCTTTGTATTCTACAAAGGAGTTTGCATAACCCTCATTCAATCTTCACACCTCTAAAGAGATAACATGTTCCTCTGTATTCTCAAAAAGGCTATTTCAACCAAAGATTGGTACATGGAAAGGAGAGGAAAACGATTTTTATTTCATACCTCGAATTGTATGCTTGTGCTTATTTTATACCCAATTACAACTCATATAGTCTATTACTGTTTACAACAGAATAAACAAACAGGTAACAAATTGATTAGATATGTTTTTGTGTATTTAAGAATGTGCACATGTGGTTTAAATAGTGACTTAATTGATGAACTGAGATATTATTGATTACTATTTAAGTGCACATGGAAATTAAAAATATGCTTTCAATATTGTGAATGTTGCTTGGAATGCAAGTCACTTGACTACATATGAGCCTCGTGTCCTTATTTTATTGTTGTAGGGGCATTTTGGGAAGCTTAGGATGCATAGAGTGGCATTTCAATAATTATGGAGGAAAGCAAAAAAGCAAAGAGACAATAAATCACTATTTCTGGAAACAAGACTTTTGGAAGGATTTCTAAAGATTTCAAATTTTTATCCAGATTCGGTAAAATGGAGCCTTGGTCGAAGATACACTCATTAAAGCCTCATTAAGGGCAAATTTGAAAGAAAAAGAAGCACAAATGAGAAGAGCGAGAGGGGAATGAATGTAGACACTATTACAACCTTATTCACTTCATTTCATTACACATTTATTTCATTCGCTAACACCATCTCATTTCATTTATTACAACCTTATTACCCTTCAAAAGAATTTTGGCCAACACCATCTCATTCGCTACTTTATTTTCTATTTATCATCTTCATCTTCACTCTCTTTTCTCTCATCTCACTCACCTTGTCAGATATCCATACACCACTTCTTCTTCATCATTTTCTCTCAAGCTTCATGGAATCTCAAGAAAATCTTCATCAATTGCAAGATTCAACAAGAATGCTAGGCTAAGCATTTATTTTTTCTTTCCAAGGAAGCTTCACGCAAGATACATCCCAAGCCTAGGGTTTGTCATCTTCTCAAAACTTAGATTTACTACTCTACTTGTGATTCCTAAAGTTAGGTATCATTTGTAGTTTGTAGTTTAGATTCATATAACTTAATATATGTAAGATTTGAGTTATACTTGGTTTCCTATGTTGAATGTATGAATGTTGTTAAATCTTGTAGCTATCATTTATTTCTTCTTTCCAAGGAAGCTTCACGCAAGATACATCCCAAGCCTAGGGTTTGTCATCTTCTCAAAACTTAGATTTACTACTCTACTTGTGATTCCTAGAGTTAGGTATCATTTGTAGTTTGTAGTTTAGATTCATATAACTTAATATATGTAAGATTTGAGTTATACTTGGTTTCCTATGTTGAATGTATGAATGTTGTTAAATCTTGTAGCTATCATTTCTTCTTCTTAAATGAGTATTTGAGAGGTTGTTGTGGTGGTGAATTACTCAATAGCTCAAAGGACTCTTTAGCTATTAACAATGTTCTTTTGATGTAGGAAATTGATTTAGCTTATTAACCTAATTTTGTTGGATTGCTTTGATTTCCTTGGAGTCAAGAGGTTAATTGTAGTCTAATGAAGTTGGTTAATCAAGTGAGAAGAAACTAGGCATAATTTTAACAAAGTGTGAAGTGAACTTAGGAAAGAGGAATTTGGCCAACATCACTAGTATGACTTTTAATTTTGGTTACTTAGTGTTCTTGGTTTAACATTGTTTGTTTTGTGTAATTACCAATCAATCCTTAATCTACTTGTTAATTTGTGTGGAAATTAATTAGAATAGGTAAAAACAAGTCAATTTGGGATTAAACCTAGGGTTTCCACTTGCTATAAATTGAAAGTCTAGTATCTTTGATTAGTCTATATGCTAGGGTTAAATCACAAATAGGAACATGCTACTTCGTAATCTAACAAACAGACACGTGCTTCAACAACCAATACAATTTACAAGTAACAATACTTTCCCCCTTAAAAAGTGTCCTTGTCCACAAGGACTGTTGAAGAATGAGATACTGTAGAAGGAAAATCTGGAAATTGAGCTTGAATGGAGGATAAGTCCTCCCACGTGGCATCTTTAGGCTGAATATTGCTCCACTGAACTAAAACGTACGTGACTGGTAAAGGATCTCTACGAACAAGTTTGCGACCCAATATGATCACTGAATGTAAGGAGAATTAACCTTCCTCATTTGTAGGTGGTAGAGTATATGAAATTGGAGCATTAGTTCGGATGGAACGATTCAATAAGGAGACATGGAAAACTGGATGTATTCTAGTTCCAACAGGAAGTTTAAGTTCATAAGCAACAATACCTAGTCTTTTGAAGATCTCAAAAGTCCCAAAATATCAAACTGGAGCTTCCAGTTTATGCAGAGAAGAATTGTTGAGCAAATTCTTCCTATACAGATGAAGCTTGGGGAAAACAAAATTGCCCACAACAAATTCCTTCTCGGAACAATTTTTATTCACTTGTTTCACCATCCTTTTTGAGCCTTCAACAAATGACTCTTAAGTAGCTGCAAAGTAAGTTCACGAGAAAGACACATTCGACCTAATACCTCATTCGATGAGTCTCCCGCAAGTAAGGTAAATGGGAAGGTGGAGCTGCCCTATAAACAGCCTGGAAATGAGTCATGTTAATAGCAGAATGATAGGTTTTGTTATACCATAGCTCAGCAAGCGAAAGCCATTTGACCCACTATTTTGAGAAATCATGTGTCATGCAACAAAGGTAGTACTCTAGATAACGATTCAAATTAAAACCTCTGTTTGGCCATCCGATCGAGGATGGTAGGCATAAGAGTGCTGCAATTTAACTTCATATAGTCAGAATAATTTTCTCCAAAATTTGCCACAAAATAATGAATCCCTATCGGTAACAATTGACTTAGGGAACCATGTAACTAAACAATATTGTCCATAAAAAGTTGAGCCACATCCGTAGCAGAGAAAGGATGTTTTAAATACATAAAGTGAGTAGTTTTACTTATTTGATCCACCACTACTAAAATGACTATCTTAGAGTATGATTTAGGATGGTTGGAAATGAAATCCATGGAATAAGTAAAGGCTATAATAGACATGGAGACACGATCGTCTCATACTTAGATCTTTGGCAAACAACACAATTCCTAATAAACTCATGCACCTAACGTTCTAATCCTTTCTAGTTAAAAATAAAGGAAATATGACGATATGTAGGAGTCATACCAGAATGTCCTCCAATTGGGTCACTGTGAAAATGGCCTAATAAACTGTCACACAATCCTTGATTAGCACCAACAACTAATCGGCCCTTGTACTTAAGGAGATTCTGACTGCTAGTATAATGATGATGTGAATCTGGGTTAGCTTCAATTGCTGCATTTAGAGTCTGTAATTTAGAATCAAAGCCCTATGAATCCTTAACATATTGTTGCAAATCAATAACAGGCCAAGTAATAGCAAAAAGGGCAGAATCATCCAGATGAGAAAGGGAATATGCAACAACATTATCTGGACCCTTTTTATATTCTATTTCATAAGAAAAATCACAAAATTTATTAAGCCAGCGTTGTTCATCTGGCGACACTGATTTAACCTATGTCGCCTAGATTAATCAAAGATAACTAGCACAACTATTACTAGATAGTAGTGAGTCCTAAGTCAATTCACAATCTAGTTCTTTCTCACTTAATTCAATTAGGATTCAAACGCAAATTAACAAGAATGTTGAGGTTGATTTTTGCAATTAACAACTACAATTCTAAGCAAAGAAACATAGCTAACCAAAAAAGTAATGTGAGGAAATTCAAGAATTAAATCTTCCCTCTCCAAGCTCCACTTCGCAATTAGGGTTTAATTAACCAAGATGTTTGCAATAAGCTAATTCAACCTAGCTAAATGAACTCTAGCTCCTTGACTCCAAGCTAAACTAGAAATCATTTAACTAAGCTAACTAACTTGACAATATGAACATCTCATGATTAATTAATTGTTGTACACAACTAAAGACTCCTTTGAGTTGTAAAACATTCATCCTCAACTCAATTAGCTAAACAATCGTCCAAGATAGTTGAGAAGAGAACTACAGGAACTCAACAACAATCATTCAACTAATACAAGATGAACAAATCATAAGCTCTACAAATAAAGTAGGAATTTGACTCCAAAGTTCTTAACCTAAATATACCTAAGATCTAGGATACATAACACAAAGTAAATCTAGAGCTCGTGAACAACATATATATATACAAAGAATCATTGGCTAAATTGTTGATGTCATTCTTCATATGCGAAGCTCAACTTGGAGAAGGAGAGGAAAATGCCTAGCAACACATGGTTAGGATGAAGCACTCGAAGAGCAATGTGGTGGAGAATGCTACGGAAGCCTGAAGATGTAGATGAGGATGAAGAATTTGTGGTTCGGCCAAAAGAGAAGTTGAGAGAAAATGAGAGATGATGATGAAAGTGAGATGTGTAGGATGAGAGAAAATGAGCTAGAAGATCAATAAATGAAGTGGTAGATGTGTCAAATGGAGCTATTGGTTCGATTTGGTGTTTGTGGAGGTTGGCCGAAATGCACAATGTTGCATTTGGTAAAATGAAATGATTTTGATGAAATGAAATAATGTAAATGAAAAATGGGGTGCATGTGGATGAGAACTTGTCTTGATACATTCCCCAATAAGCTCTTTTTCCTCTTCCCAACAATGCTCTTGAAGTGCCTTCATGAGTGGTAGATTCCATTTTGACTCCAAATTACCATTTCAGGAAGGTATTTTGAATTCTTTCAAATGCCTCAAATTCCCTTGTTTCCAGAAATGGTAATTCTCTGTCTTCTTGCTCCATGCTCGCTTTCCTTTGCCTAAAATGGCCCCAAATACTTCCAAACTTCTCCATTATGCCCGTACAAAGTCAAAGTAGAGACAAATAGCTCAAAAACACTTAATTACTTGCATTTCAAGCATAGTACAAACATGTTTTATAAATTGCATGTGTATTAAAATACTAATACACCAATAATCCAATTAAGCCCACTAAACCACATATCGACATGCTAAGCTGTATAAAATGTGTATAATCAGACACTGTTTGTTGATTCAACAAATGCTTCAAAGGAAGATGATCATGCGAATGGTAAAAGTACGACCAATCAAATAGTGATGTCATTGCTTCACAACAAAAATAATGGCTCTCAACTTGTGTTCATGAGCTGATAGAACAAGTTTCCGACCAAAACCCTTTACTCGCAAACACAACTGGGTGGCCCTTTTGTAAGAGCACAACTCCCATTCTAGACCCAGAAGCATTAGTTTCTATTGTAAATTTTTCAGCAAAATCAAGAAGAACTAAAAGAGGTGAACTTGTTAAAATGACTTTTAATTGATTAAAAGCATCATCAGCTTCACTTGGCCAACCAAAATGAACAACTTTCTTAAATAAATATGTAAGAGGCTGATAAATTCCACCATAATTTTGACTAAATCACCTATAATATCTTGTAACACCCAAAATTTCTATAAAGCCTTAAGGGAATTAGGAACAGGCGAAGAATTAATAGCTTCAATCTTTTCAGGAATTGGCTCAACCCCTTTACTGGAAATTATGTGATCTAGATACTCCACTGAATCTGTAGCAAACACATACTTGCTTCGTTTGGCATAAAGCTGGTGTTGTCTTAGTAGTGTTAATGCTTGGTCAAAGAACACAAGAATAAACTTCCTCAGAATAGACTCAAAAACCAAATTCATCAAGCCCTGAAAGGTAGTAGGAGCATTTGTAAGACTAAAAGGCATGACCAAAAATTCATATAACCCTTCATGCGTTCTAAACGCAGTATTATGTTCATCCTATGAGCTCATAAGGATTTGATGGTAACCAGAAAGAAGATCAAGCTAAGAAAAACATTTAGCTCCTTGCAGCTCATTTAATAAATCCTCAATTAAAGGAATTGGAAACTTATTTTTAATTGTAGTTTATTTAACTTCTTGTAATCGACACAAAAGCATCATGTTCCATCTTTCTTGTAGACCAATATCAATGAAGCTAAAAACGAACTATGACTTGGGAGTATAGTGTAACAATCACACTTATATAACTATTTTTACGCTATTTTTTTTTCTTAATTTAAATTGAAGTCTAACTATGTTAGAAAAAGAATATAAGTTAAGATAATAGCGGCTAACATAGTTAGAAAAAGAATTTGACTTAATTAACTATAATAATTACAATACTAACTATGTTAGAAAAATAATTTATGTTATAATAATGACTAACATAGTTAGAAAAACATATTTTCCTATTTTCCGTAAAATATAAGTTAATAGACTAACCATGATAGAAAAATAATTTTTAGTAAAACAAATGACCTATCATGGTTAGAAAAAGATTCAATCTAATTTAAATAAAATAAATTAAAGTAAACATAATTTTAGAATCAAATATAAAATTTACAATTGAGAATCGTTTACTTAAAAATATGAAATCTGACATATCCATGTTAGATAAAAATTGACTAACATGGATATTTAAACAAATCAAATAATACCTGATTAAATTCTTTCACAATTATTTATAAATAGGCATATAAACATTTTAAGAAATAATTACAGTTATCCATCCTAAATTATACAGTAACCCAATGAAGATAAATGCACGGGATCAATAAATCATTACACAATTAAAATGAATAAATGTGGAAACACCAATGTAGCTAATGTTTATGTTTAGTTCCTCAGTCTCCGGACCCTTTCCCCTGACTCCTGCCCTGATCTAATACCTGTAATAACAACGATTGGGGTAGACCCAGAAATCGCAACTACTACCACTCGCTTACGCACATTTTTGCACTATGTGCATGTGCATGCCCGCAAGGTGGTGTGTGATAATAATGTGTAAAGTGGTCTGTGCTACATGATTGTTGCATAAACATGCTATACATATCAACTTCAAATGACTATCAATTACTCCCTCCGTTCCTAAATATAAGAGCACTTTGACTTTTTTGGAGAATCCTAAGAAAACAAAATGAACAATTTAATCATAACATATTTTAAATATTATTAGATTATATGTAAGTTCATAAGTCAAATAAAATAGTTTAGTGAAAAAATTTGGGAGAATCAATTTTTAATTACCATATTTTGCTTTCTTAGAATTCTCCAAAAAAGTCAAAGTGCTCTTATATTTAGGAACGGAGGGAGTATCATGTAATAAGCAGCACACATATTTATTTACAAACACATCACAAAATCAAACATAAACAAAAATAGCAATTAAAACATCAATAACAAAAATCAAATCAAACACAACACACCGTAATATCTCAGTTCAATAGGGACTCACGACTCGATGGTCGATGTACCCTCGCTTGAACTGGTTCAAAGGGACTAACAACCCTACTGAACATGTAACACTTTTGTCTTATTCATTTTAGTCCCTGGGGGTTTTACAGGGAACCTCATTCCGGAATGACATAATTATAATCATATTAATCGGTGTGCACCAAACAAATCATCAATTCTCATCAAGCATATAATAAACATCATAAATTCATAACTAACCTATATGCTTACCAACATACACACACACGCAAACAAGTTTAAGTAGTTACCTCCTTCCATTTAAACCAAACATAAATGTAAGCTCCCACGCACTCAAGTGTCAATAACCAATGTCTACAAGCAATAATACAACACATACAAATAATTAAAATTAATCAAACGTCATAATTTCTAATTTGGGAAACTATTTCCCTTCCATGTATACTAATTAACTCCGCTCTCGTTCCTAAAATACTACCCAATCCCCCTTGCATTCATTTTTCTAAGAATTCATTTTCAAACTTAAACAGAGACAATGGAGAGGAAGCAGAAGGGGAATTTGCAATTCACTATGAAATTCACATTCAATCATACTAAAGTTGAACCCTTTGTACATATGGAAGCCAGCACCGTTTTCCGCAGCCGTATGTCGTCGTTCGTCACCGTTTAAGCTCACTTCGAGCTTCGCAGGAAATGGCTTCCGCCGCCGCCGCGAGTGCGCCGGAAGAAGAAAGGGAACGGTGAGGAGGGAGAATGAAGGTAGTGAGGAAGAGAGCGAGTGAAGTGAGGAGAAGTGGAAGTGAGTGGATTGATGTTGGTGAAGCTTTGTGAAGTAGGATGAAGACGACATTAAGAAGAAGAAGAGGAGGAGGAGGAGGAGTTGAGAGCACGTATGTATGTGGCGGCTGAGTTTTTCCAAAGGCATGGGAGAGGAGAGAATTAAGTTATATACTATGGAGAATACTAGGTTTTAGAGTCCAATCATAAAATTTACAAAGGTACCCCTCATGTTTGGTTATATAGTTTCTTACTTATATCATCTAATAAATTTAGTCATGAAATTCATATACTCTCAAATTAACACTCTAATGCTCCAAAAAATCTCATACAATCTTTTCCTAAATAGTCATTATATTAAAATATTTGTATTTGTTTCCATTTTTGAATGAATAACTTTTATTATTTTAAATGAAAACAACTTCTAAATAAAATTTCTAAAACAATATTTCCTTGATAGAAATTTCATAACTATTTCCAAATTAAAATCAAATAATCAATTATTTTCGGTAAGTTATAATGGAAATAATATTTTACCAAATTCACAAAAAGTAAATTAAACTTTCTAAATTGATTTGTAAGATTAACTTTTAAGTATTTATTAATTTGTTTTACAATTTAAAAATCCAGGATGTTACATATAGCACCTGACTGAAGCATTTGTTTTACTTGTCTCTCGATCTTGTCCTTCTGTATAAATCTATAAGGTCTGGAATTGATTGGCTTCACCGACTTCAGATGGATATGGTGCTCAAAGACTTGAGATGGTGGCAACAATGAGGGTACAAAAAAAGCATCACTAAATGAAGATAAAACTTCGGACAACTGTTGATGTTGGTCTGATGGCAACAAGAACTCTTCACAGCAAGCTAGATGACCCTCTTTGAATTGGAGACCACCAAATAAGAGATAAGAATGGTGAGCATTCTTAAATATATTAGGGTTATGTTCCACAATAAGAGCCTCTTGATTGGCAGAGTGCAACCCATGCAAACCCTAATACTTGCCCTTGTAATAAAAAATCACCAGAAAATTGAGTACCTTCCATCATCAACGAGAGCCCTCGACTATATCGATCCACTATGATCGTTCTATCACACTACTACAAATTGTCCCTCTACCAGCGCACCTTTACATGCGCTTAGAAGAAACGCATGTATAGAGGGTCCTTTACATGCGCTTTAAGCGCATGTACAGGTAAGAATCTATACATGCGCTTAAAGCGCATGTAGAGGCCTTATCTCTACATGCGCTTAAAGCGCATGTATAGAAATGTGCATCAATTAAAATTCACTAAAACAATGACTAGAAAAGGATTTAAGTATTTAGAGATAAAATATAAAATGAACTTAGGTGAAGAGCTCAAAATTATATGGAAACACCCTTTACATGCGCTTAAGGCACAAACACCCTTTACATGCGCTTTAAGCGCATGTAAAGGCACTACTGAAGTGCAAAACATGGAGTCATGCATAAGAGGTCCTCCTCAGACCTCATAAGGTGTTCCTGCTTGTGGAATTAGTGTTTCAAAGCTCCATTACCACTTTTGGGTGCTATGAAAATGTTCAAACACCCTTTACATGCGCTTTAAGCGCATGTAAAGGCACTACTGAAGTGCAAAACATGGAGTCATGCATAAGAGGTCCTCCTCAGACCTCATAAGGTGTTCGTGCTTGTGGACTTAGTGTTTCAAGGCTCCATTACCACTTTTGGGTGCTATGGAATTGGTGAAACGCCCTTTACATGCGCTTTAAGCGCATGTAAAGGCTTGTTCTTCAATGGAATTCACTATAACATTGTCAAGCACAAGATTTGAGCATTTTGAGATGAAGTATTGAAACAATTTAGTTGAAAAGCACCAAATCATATGAATATCCATATAATTAAATGGACATTGGTCTTTACATGCGCTTTAAACGCATGTATAAGCCATAAAATATTAAAAATAACAAAGGAAAGCCAATACATGCGCTTAAAGCGCATGTAAAGGCTTGTTCTTCAATGGAATTCACTATAGATCAATGTTGTAACATCCTGAAAAATTTAATACAGAGTTAAAGAGTGTTTTGAGAAATAATAAATGGAGAGATTAGAAATTTTTGGAATTTTTAGAGATTTTTAGATATTTTGGAAGCTTTGGGATAATAAATGTCCAAATAATTAATTAAGCAATTGAAGAAATAAAATTATGAGGGAATGGTAGAATCCATAATATTTTGAAGGTTATGAAGACTGGAGACTGATTCTTGTGGATTAAAATTTAAAAAAGGACATTATGGTAATTTCCGGTATAAGTTATACAAATCATTAAAAGAAAGTGTCAACCAAACACACCCTTATCCCTTTCTTCATTAGAAAAACACGGACCCCCTTCCCCTTCATTTATCCAACTTGTCATCTTCACTCCTCCACCACCATTTTTGTTTCTCTTTCACTCTCAAACTCACTCATTTCGGCCTTCCTTCTCCAAGAGCTTAAGCATTTTCGTCTCCCTCACTTCTCTCCTCCTCGGATATGTCAAGCGTGAGTCCGATCTGTGGGTTACAATTCTTTTTCATTCCTCCCTCTTTTTCCGACGCGTGGAGCATTTTTCCGGCGAGGCTTCATCATTTTCCGGCGATTCACGACGGCTCTGGCACCTATTGGACATACAAACATATATTCAAGCTTTGGGTAAGTCTTTTCTTCAATTAACACCTCTTTTAGTCATGTTTTGGACGAGATTTGAAAGGGGGCCGAAAATGATTTTCTGTTTTGGGTTCAATAATCTACCAAAAATCATGTTTAGGCTTTGGTTTTGAAGTTTTTAAGAAGGATTTAAATGATTGATTAAGGGTTGTTGATTTTGTGAAAACCCTAACTTTGTGTGTTAGTAATCTGTTGAGTTTGAGTTTTGTTTAAGGTTCAATCTTCAAAATTTAGTGATTGTATAAGATTAATTGTGATAAATATGGCTATTCTTGTATGATTTGTTTGAGTTTTGTGGCTGGTTGAGCTCTTGCTTGGATGTTGATTCCATTGATGAATGTGAAATTTAATTTGCCCTTTCTTGTTCTGATCTGAATGAGTGTAGGGGTAAGGGAGATACATGATTTGGAATATTGGGAAAAAAATGGTTGGAGAAAGGATTAATAATATCATTGATTTCGGAATGCACATAAGGTGTTTGATAGAATGTGTAAGAGAAGGAATTGTTTGAAAATTTTGGATTTTTGCTAGGTGACAAGGTATTACAATTGTATTTGGGTTATTAACGGTTTCGGACTAATTTAATTGAAAATGACTTGATTATTCTTACCATTCTTGGTGAAGTAAAAGTATTGATTTTCTGCAATTAATACTGTTTGGCCGAAGGGATTTTGGTGAGCAGTGGAAGTCTTTCTTTCCTTTGGGTATGATTCTACATGGCCTATGATTTTGGTGAGCAGTGGAAGTTGAAATTGGTTTTTATATGGTTGTTGGATCATTATATGCTGAAATATAGAGTAAGAAATGGGTAACATGTTAACATGCTGAATCCAAATGACAGTAGTATTGTTGTTATGACTTTCATGGTCCTCTTTGTGAATTTCTACTATCCTTTGACTGAAAGAATGATGTTACTCTTTTGCAATGGTGTTCTCTTTGCTTGGAGTGTTACTATGCTTTTGTAGGATTTTCTAGCAATTTAAATTCAGTTTTGTAACCTAAATTTTAATGCTGATTTTGTAGATTTTGATATGGGACTTTGTACTGCTGGCATGTAGAAATTTTGCAGGTTTGAGGGATGGTAAATTGAATCTGATTTTAAAAAAAAAAAACGAGTCTTTTTATTTTGACAAAACTAACTTCTGCTCTTGATTTTTTAAATTTCTATAAAATGGACCTCTGCTCTTGATTTTTTATATCTGAAGTCAAAACTAAACTGTGGGCTAAGATTCGGTCTCTATCTTTCTAGTCATATATGCTATGGATCTTCTGGAAGTGAAATTTGATTTCTCATGAATTGCTTGTATTGTATGCAGGATTAAATTTCAGGAGCTTTGAAAATGGCAGCAAATTCTTCTAATGGAGAGCACAAAACAACAACACATACAACAAAGCCACCTCCTTTGCCTTCTCCCCTGCGCTTTTCCAAGTTCTTTCAGGTCAACTTCCTTGCTGCCTATTCACGTCACTTTTCCAATATCTTTCATATTTGTTGTTATGATTTCTTGCTTTTACCAATATCATTTATTCTTGACAACAGCCCAACATGAGGATTCTGGTTACTAGAGGAGCTGGATTCATTGGCTCTCACTTAGTTGATAGATTAATGCAGAATGAGAAAAATGAGGTTAGCATTTCTGATAATATCTTCCTGGACAAAGTTGTTATATTTAGTGTTGAAATGATGGTTTCAATAAACGGGATCATTTAGTTTCTTAGAAACAACACATGACAAGCTCTTTGTCTAACTAGGTTGTTGTTGCCGACAATTTCTTCACTGGATCCAAGGATAACCTTAGAAAATGGATTGGTCATCCTAGATTTGAGTTGATTCGTCACGGTAAGTTTTCTTATCTCTATTTCAAATTCAATCATTCTTTGTGATCTACCTATTTGGGTGGCACCATGTTTTGGTACCCAATAAGTAGATATGGACCTTTATATTGCATCAAGAGTCAGATAAACCGCATTGTTCGTGGCTTTTGAATAGTGAGGCTTATGCGTTTATATATACTGATGTGCATTTATTTTGATTTTTTCCTTTATAGATGTGACGGAGCAATTGTTAATTGAGGTTGATCAGATCTACCATCTTACTTGTCCTGCTTCTCCAATTTTCTACAAATATAATCCCGTGAAGGTGTGGCACTTGAAAATCTGTTCTTGTATTTTGCATCATAGTTCATATGCTCACAATGTATACATGTTCCTGTAAACTCTATCATAAATTAGCCTCTATACCTTCCATATCCTTTTCCCCCCTTCTCCATCTTGACCCTGAAGCATGTCTTGATTTCACATACGGTTCCCTTAGATATAGCCATACTGACTGCTGTTGTACCAAGCTTTATTCCTGTATTACTGGTTAAGATCCTATGTTTGTCTTGTGAGCATTGAGTAACCAACGTTGGGAGAGTAACTAACTTTGGCATAATAACTGTGCAGACTATAAAGACAAATGTGATAGGAGCACTGAACATGCTTGGGGCTTATCTTTTGCATATCTTCTTCATTATTTGATATTTAATGGACCTTCTGCAAATTATTATTTTTATTGCAGCATAGGAGCTCAAAAATTGATGAGTTGGGTACAACTTGAGGTATTTCACTATAAATGCAAGATTTATTTGATTTTTTCTGTTATCCACGCTCTCTAATCTTTCCGTAGAGTGATCTTTTACATAGGATGAATCTTGACAAAGTTGAGGAGGTGAATATTTATTACTTTGTTCTGAATCGTTTCTTGTTTTGTCAATATTTTAGTCTATATTAACTTGTGAACAACTATGATGCACATGGTTCTTTTTGTTGATGTATATATAAAAAATGAATCATACATTGTTATTGTTTTGATATTTATATATAATTCATTTTTGAAGATGTTAAGTAATTGACTTTTTCTGGTAAATTTTTTTGATATAATGCTAGTTGGTTCTATGAACTACAGCTAGTATTGGTGGTTATATTGGGAAATAATGTAAATTTATAATAATTTTTTTTTAAAAAAACATTCTATACATGCGCTTAAAGCGTATGTAAAGGGGCCACCTGTACATGCGCTTCAAGCGCATGTAGAGGTATGTACCTCTACATGCGCTTTAAGCGCATGTAGAGCCTTTACCAGCGCCCCCCTCTACATGCGTTTTATAAGCGTATGTAGAGGCCAAAATAAGCGCATGTAAATGGGGTAATCTGTGGTAGTGTCACCGGCAAATACCCACCCGAATTGGCATCCTCACGTGAATCGGTAACCCCAAAAGTATAGCTATCTTTGAATGACTTGCGTTATAGGTACTCCTTGTGTCTACCAATATAACCACTCATTGCTTGCTCGTCCTTCAAGTCGCAAGACGCAATATAACCACTCCTTGTGTCTACCATCCTTGAATGAATCGCGTTATAAGTACTTCAAGATGCAAAGTAGTACATTCTTCTCGTCCTTCAATGACATTAGCTCTTGCTTGCTCCATTTCTTTACCTACCTCCAAAACATATTGGGCGTCCATAAACCCTTTTTCCTCCATATCTTGAATAACCAATATCATCACTTGTGATTTTGTGCATACATGAGTGCTTGTATACTTATCATTGCACCAGTAGTAAAGACCCTTACGCCTTCGTTCTTCCATTTCTTTCATAGACAATAAAATGGAGTCTTTGAATTTACAGTATGTAACATCCCAAGTTTTTAATATTTGAAAATAATTTATTTTGAGACATTTAAAATATTATATTTGAGGATATGATATATTATGAGTCTAAAAGAAATACTAAATTGCTTCAAAACAAATATTTGTAGATTCTTTTTACATCATGAGAAGAAAATAAAAATGAGCTGAATTTAAATATATGAATCAAGATGCTTAGAATTAATTAAAAAAAATGATTTTAGGAGGCCCAAACATACAAAGCCCAAATTGAAAACCCTAAACCCTTTTTATATATAATTCATTCTTCTCAATTCTCTCCCTCTCACCTCTCCGCCGTACCCTCACTTTTTCTAAAGGCACCTATTTCTCACCCGTGGCAGCCATAACTTGGCCAGCCTTTGTGAAGGCTATTTGTCTCATCTCTATTTTTGCTCCACAATGTCCACCTAATCACTCTCTCCTTGAACAAATCGCTTTATCATGAATAAAATACCCTTTTCCACTTCAAAAAAAGGTACCTATTTCTCTCATGTTTTCTTCTTCGTTTTTTTTTACAGTAAACGAAAATAATGTTGTATAATATAACTTCTTTTTTTCTCTCTTTCATTGTGCTTACCTTATTTTACACCAATAAATTCTAACAATCAAATTAAACCAACGTTTTTTTTATATACAAGTGTAATATTATAATTCCTTTTAACTCTATTTTCTTTCTATATGTGTATATTTAATTTTGGGACCTCACAATTATGATATGTAGTTGTATTTTGTACATGTTAGTATGTATGTACAGATGATTACTTTTAAGAAAGATTGATTGTACATATATTTTAATAAATAGGCTTGACTTAAATAAGAATTTTCTAATTAAATATATTTTATTTGTTTATAAAAATAAGTCAATACTATATTTAGGGGCTCTTAAGGTACAATAGCGTTAAGATACTAGTAGATAGTGTTTAATTATATATTAATAGAAATCTATATTGGTGATGTAGAGTATTAGTAAGAGCTTTGGAATAAGTTTTGTTTGATTACCTGTGAGCTAAGGAGTAACAGGTAACTCTGGGAAATTCTTACGTATACTTGCAAATTGTGTATAATTAGATTATAAATAATTATGACTTGACTGCGATATGTGAGATTAATTTTAATGTTATATATTGAAGCATGTATTAAACCAATTGTATGAAATTTGAATATTACTATAATCTTTTTAAGCATGCTTGTCTTCTTTATATTATATATGATGTGAAATGTATTCTATTTTATTCCTTTTCAAGCATGCTTATGTTGGCTATATATTTTGTGAGATGTATTCTAGTCTGTTCCTTTCAAGCATGCTGATGTTGGAAGAATGATATATAATTTGGGAATGTTTTAGTATCATGAAAAGGATACTGATTTCTGAGAATGACATAATTATGCATTTGCATTCATGGTGATGGGATAGGTTGTAGAGGAGGAATGTGTATGGTGAATTATATTATCACGTGGTATGTCATCACTCGGTGCACAGTGGATGACACTTGTCAGGGCCCCTTCTTCAATGTTTTCCTTGCCCGGGATTGCATTGGAGTAGTGGGACATGTGACACCTCCTTCGTTCTTTTAAGGAGGGGAGCCATAGTCCATGCTTGAGCTCTATACCTTTGGGCGGGTATATCTCAAGTATTGGTGAGCTTGGGACAATCTAACTGCTTGGATATGTTTCTGTTTGGACTATTTGATATGTTAACCTATGGCTCCTGTCAGCGGAATAAGGGTGTGATAAAAGGGAGGTTGCATAAAACATCCATTTATGAGGAAATTACTTCTATATAAATGTTTGATTGTATGCAATATTTGTTCTATATAAATGTTTGATTGTATGTAATATTTGTGTATGCGAGGTAGCAAAGAATAAATAGCATGTGAAGTATGATTGTTTACAATGTAATTGTATATGGTTTGTTTAGCGTATGTTAGATGCTTTCAGTAGTTACTGAGATGTCGATCTCACCCCAGTATTAACATTTTTATGTGAAGGATCAGTAGTAAAACAAGGGAAGGTACGAAGAACGAGCTTAAAAGGCTCTTTTGTATTTATTGAGCACATTTATATTGTTTTATATTTAATTGTCATGACATTAGGGAATTTGTTTCTAAATTTATGACATGATTCTGTTGGTAAATAATGTAATTTCCAAATATATTATTTTTGTAGACCTTAATATATTATTTTTAGTATTTATGATTTTGAAAAATTTCCAAATACTATATTATTTTAGAAATATTTTAAAGGTGGTAAATTATTTTATACCATGTTAGTTTATCAAAATTTTTGAAGAAAATAAGTGATTTCTAAATAATCATGGTAGACCTTTTAAATGATGTTTTGTTCTTTTCTACCATGATTAGTTAATGAAAAAAAATAAGATTTACTCTTTTATACTATGGTAGAGTTTTAAATTGGGTCAATTCTTTTTCTACCATAGTAGGGTATAATGATATGATCAACCTCTCTATATGGATTTTGGATTTTTCTACCATTGTGAATTTTATTATTTAAACTTAATTTTCTTTACTATATAATTTTAATCATTATTTTGGAAGGATGTTACACAGTAAAACTAGTGGAACCAGAAAATGGTTTGTACTTCCACCATACCCCTCGAATAATTCTGAGAAAACCCCTCAGAGGTCATAGCCAACCTTGATTTAATAGGAACATACTTCTTGAAAGAAGAAGATTGTAGAGTTTTCACTCCTGAATCTCTCAAAGCTTTAATTGAACTTTCTTGCATACAAGCCATTTGAAAGTATCAACCACTGATTGAATGTCTGGCCTTAACCCTCCCAAGAAACAATCCATAGCAATAGTCTCAAGAATATCAACTTCAACCAAAATTTCATCAAACTTTTCTAGATACTCATCGACCGAAAGAGACATTTGTTGTAACTGCTTAATATGTACCATTGGGTTAAACTAATACACCTCAATGAATTTTCCTTCAAGATGATCGAAATACTCCTCCCTTCTTGTCCTCATGAAATTGAGGTGCCATTTCAACGCCTTCCCTCGAGATGATGGTCAACAACCAAAGATGAAATTCTGGAGGGGTATCATCAACGACAACAAATTGCTGGAATGACCATCCTAAAAAATAACTTCCATCAAAACGAGGGAATTCAATCCTTGTGTTCTTGGTTGGTAAGAAATAGTTGTCTTGGTGAGCACCGCCATGGGTTCCAATTGTATTCCATCTCTTCCCCTATACAACCATCCTGAAGATTCAGCCCCATCACCAAAAGAACCTCCATTAATTTCTCCCTGCCCTTACGTTACTAACATCGCCATACTTATAGAAAGCTGTTGAATCGAAGCTTTAATCTTCAACACAAATTGTCTTAGATAATGAATGTCTGCAGTAGTTTGATCTAACTGAAGGTCGACTTCATCCATTCGAGCCGAGGACCATGTCTCTAAAATGTGTGGCTGTCACCCAAGAGGGGGGGTGAATTGGGTGAGGGAATAAAACCTTAAAACTCTTTTTCGAAAGACTGCTTGTGCTCGGTGATGATGATAATAAATAATGCTATGCACAAGTCAGTATGTTATGTGATGCAAAATAGAATGATTAAATATAAATTTATGCACACACAAATTTATCCTGGTTCGGTCACCCAGACCTACATCCAGTCCCCAGGCTACACCTGAGATTTCCAATCCACTATTCTTGTTTAAACCGGGCACAAGAGAAGCCTTTACACTTTAGGTTTTACGAACACGGGTTCACCTAACAACCCACAGGTTTTGCTAACGGCTAACCTGCAAACCTAACCGCAAGTTTTACGGGATCACTTGCAACCTTTACAACCGCAAGTTTTGCGGGCTCACTTGCAACCTATACAGCTCCCCCTCACACCTAGAAGGGTTCAGTCTTTACAGACAATGATTTAACAATGATTACAATACTGTTCTTCAAGCGACAAGCTTTAGAACAGGTTTGATAGGATGTTCACTCTATGAACTGATTGTGCTAAACACTTAAGCTCAACTAAGTGGGTTCACTCAATGAACAGATTATGTTACTCACTTAGGTACAATAATTGCTCTCAACAAATTCTCTCTCTAAGAGTATTACAACTTAAGATCAGAGAGTAGAAGGATATTTCAGATAGTAGGCTTGAGCTTCTTCATTCTATTTCTCTTGCTTATCAAAACTCCTGAAGCTCTCCTCAGAAATGAAGAATATATCCTTTTATATCAGCCTCTGATTATCCAACCGTTGGAGAGGCAATAAGGCCGTTTGAATCTAGCCGTTGGGGCCTTGTATACGTTGTCCTCATTAATGCACAGTAGAGTTGACTTTGCTTTATCTGAAAAGGTGCTCTGACCAGCTGTTCTGTCAACACTGTTCTGACACCACTGTTCTGGCAAAAGTCGTTCTGACATCTATACACTGTACGGTCTGACTCTTGCTTGTTGTTAGATGAGGACTTCGTTCCTCAAGCATAAGTCCAGGATGCTAAGAGACTTACTATCGGAAGCTCTCTTGCTATCTGAAGTGAAGCTCGTGGACTCTATCATTCTGCTTGCTATCACATAGAGGAACTTCGTCTTCCAAGCACTTGTCCATGAATGATAAGAGTGCTTTGCTATTGGATGCTCTCTTGCTATTAGAAGCTTTCTTGTGGACTCTGACTCTTGTGGGTAGTATGAGCTTTGACAGCTTGAATGAATCTTCAGATTATGTTCTCCTTATCTCTCATACTCCTCATGCTTGGTAGGTAACAATGTTGTTTGAATATCTGTTAACCTCTTGTTACCGTTGGGAAGTACATCTTCTTAAACGCTCCATTAAAGCTTAGCAGGGTTGACTTGTTTTATCTCTGAAAAGCAATCCTAACCACTCTGCTCTGACAACATCATACTGACTTCTGAGCATATGTACTTCTGACTCTTGTAATCCTGCTGACGGATGATCATCGTTCATTCGGAAGTGGCAATCTTGCTCTGCAAGTGTTAGTCTATGAATCTCAGTGCCAAGAGTATCTTTCATCCGGAAGCTCATTTCCATCCGGAAGTACAACCAAGTTCTGCACACACTTGTTAGTCCCATCAGAGTAATATATATAATCAAGTGTAGCAGTAAGAACTATACATGCTGTGGGAGGTTTGTCTGCTATGGGAAGTAATCTTACTAAGACTATGTTCTAACTTAGTGTTTTGTCTACTGACGCAAGGGGATGTCTAATCCGACAGTCAGCGTGAGTCTCGTTATGTTACTCTAACTCTTAAGTCTTCCCAAGTGACTTGGTGTGTCATTTTCTTAAGCTATGGGATGTGTAGTATAACAACACTTAATCACATGCAGTGGGAGTTCATTTAGTCTAAGGAGCCTTTCTTGCATCCGGAAGTACTTCTGCATCCGGAAGCACTACTACTGGATGAAGGATTATAATGACTTTTACTCGCTCTCGCTCAGTGTCCTTCAATCTAACAGTCAGCGCTAGTCACTAAGCTATCGGAAGCAATTCTACTGGACGTGGCTTATGTTCGCTGACGCTTAGTGTCATTTAGTCCAACAGCCAGCGCTAGTCACTAAGCTATTGGAAGCAATTCTACTGGACGTGGCTTATGTTCGCTGACGCTTAGTGTCATTTAGTCCAACAGCCAGCGCTAGTCACTAAGCTATTGGAAGCAATTCTACTGGACGTTGGGTTATGTACATTGGCGCTCGGTGTTATCTATACCAACACCCAGCGCTAGTCACTCATCAATCGGAAGCAACTCTACATCCGGTTGCATCTTAACTTAGTCTCAAGGGTTTTGAACAACTAATGTTCCTAGACTGAGTTATGACTTAGTGAGGCACTTACTGCCGCTGGGGGATGAGACGTTCATCCGAGAGCGCTAGTCCTAGTCTATCCGGAAGTGATTCCGCATCCGGTTGTGACTTAACTTAGGATTCAGTGTTAGCAATCTAGACTGGGTTCTAACCAAGTGTCTCACTTGCGTCCCCTAGGGATGTGTACTCCATCCGCGAGCGCTAGTGCTAATACTTCCGGAAGTGATCTTGCATTCGCAAGTGATCTAACTTAGGATTCTAACCATGTCATCTAATCCTTCCTAAGTGTTGATTATGTTCTTTTAAGTACTAGACCATATCATACCTTAGTCACCATCAAAACTTAAGATTCTAACATTCTCCCCCTTTTTGATGATGACAAACCCATAGATGACTAGAGAACATAATTAAACTTAGATCACTCCCAGAGCTATATTTCTTTCCCCAGTTCTCTCCCCAGATATCTAGACATCTTATCTTAGCTCTAGACATCTCATGTCTCATCTCTGGCTAGACATCTTATATCTCATCTCATGTCTCATCTCTAGACATCTCATGTCTCATCTCTCTCCCCCTTTTGGCTTCATCAAAATTCAACAAGTGCAAGCTAGCCTTAGGGATGGGGATACTTCTATCGTTGTCCTAGGAATGGGCTTTCTACCTAATATTTCTCCCTATGTATCGTTAATAAAGATTTGTTCTAGACTATTCAATACAAAGTACGAGAATTAATAAGGGACAACAATAATGATTCATGATCCTAAATGATTGTATTCTCCCTAAACATTATGTAGGATAGCTAGACAGTGTGAGACAAAAAAAATATTGATTCAGTATTCTAAGTGAGTTTACTCTCCCTAACCATTATGCAAGATAACAGAACATGTTTTGCAAGGATTAAGTCTAGATCAAAACATACAAAAACAGTTCTCTTTTTGAAGGTGAAAATTCTTTTCAAATATAAAAGACATCAAAAGTAATTTTGACCCTCTCGAAATGATTAACATGATATCAAAATAATTTTGGTGCGTTTAAAAATCAGATTATGATATCAAATGAAAATTTGTGATTTTAAATTCGTGATACCAAATGAAATCAAATGAAATATGTGAGTTTGAACTTGTGATATGAAATGATTGAATGCCAAGTGAAATGAAATGAAACCAAATCAAATGAATTTTGTGAGTTTAAAATGCCAAAAGTAATTTCCAAACAAATTGCATCACAACATCTCAAGAGTTTATTATCGATGACAGCATGTAACTCTCTATTTTCAAGGGATCATTATCAAGTAATGTCCATCTACTTCTCTTCTATATTAAGATTAATCATCACAAGATCAAGAAAAGAAGCATATAAGAGAGGTATGTTATCAATTACTTTCCAGCTTGTCATATAAATGATACAGATGTGTGAGCTGGGATGATTTTCTAAGACAGTGAATGATTATGAAGTCAATGCAGATTGAGAAAAACATCCTAAATTGACACCCTTACCAATGCCATGTATGTGTCATATATAAGAGATGGTAAGGTGTTGATGTTACCACAGATGAGGAATCCTCATACTCTATTAGACTCATGAATCTGAATCATACGCAGATAAGCATGCTTCCTGACATCTTCAAGAGGTGTGCTATCTCAAGTGGAAACCCCTAGCACAAGTGCTTTGATGATTCGCTTCGGCAAGCTGAGCTACAACCACAAGCAGACATGACTGGGCAGTCACTCTACTCTTCCCATGGTTCAATAGTTGGCCTGCTATCGAAGGCGCTGATTGTTGCGAAAGCAACCTTGCTCAGACTTGACGATTAGTCCTGCATGTGCTTGAGGAAGCAAGTGCTTCCTGATGGTCAGTGAAAGAACTTAAGATTTAACATTGGAGACCATACTCAGGACATTCAAGTCAATCTGTGTTAATCAGCACAAGTTAATAATTTTAAGAAATCATGCTTGCTGATTGGTTTAAGAAAATATGAGCAATGATTATGTGAAAACTAATTTTGAAATTGTCTACACGTTCACATAGTTTCACTATCAAGACATGAACTCTATTTATACTCTCATAGATAAATATCAATGTGATAGAACAGCGAGTATCAAACAGATGGCATATTTTCAGAGTTTCATAAGCAAGTATAGTTCAATAAATATGCCTCAAGGATGTTCATGTTAGATCATGAAGACATGTGAATTATTAACACAATGATTCAGCATGCACAAATTTAGAAGGTTTTGAAGGAAGTTCAGTTTCAAAGTGTCAGACTTCTTGAATTTGTAAAATCAGTATGCATTATATCAGAAAATGAATTTGATATGATAGGATCATTTTTACAGAAAATAAGGTCATCACAGATAAGGGAAATCATATCAGTTTCAGAAAAATAAAAACTGTTAAGCCCATCATGCATTTACTACCCAAATGATTATTCAAGTAAAGAGGAGGGTAAGAATGATATCACCATAACTCCATTCGCATCAAGCAGTAGCTTGCTTGATTTTGGTTGGCAATACAAGGATTCTTCTATTTTCAGAGCAGCACCAAAATCTATGTGTGACGAATGCTCAACAAGACTTGACAAATTGTTCAGATGAGGTACAGTCCTGAGTCTTGCTGACGCTAATAGGATGGATTGGAGTTGGTACAGAGGGATGAATTAGCTTGGTGATCGCTACCACTGGCGTCTCTGGCCTCTTGAACCCATACTTCATACACAGCTCTTCACTCAGATTGGGTGCTGGCGCAGAGGGAGACACAGGTTCAGCAGAGGGTATCTCCGCAGGTTGATCACTCAGCGCTATCTCAAGCTTGCCTCTGTGCTAGCAGACTGTTGGGGGCACATGAATCAGATGGCTTCCCCAAGGGCGAGCCTTCCTGCTTGGGCAATCCGCTTCATTTCAATTTCCCTTCTGAGGGCAGCAGTGACATCCTGGTCAAATCCGAGGGATGGCTATCTTAGCCTATCTCTCTCTGATTTTGCTCATGCTCCTTGTTCATTTTAGCCCATAACTCATCTAACTCTGATTGATTGATCTGAACAAGAATCTGTTGAAGCTCCAGGGGTTCTACTATGGCTTTTCAGATCAACAGTCTCACTAAATTCAACAGATCCTTCAAATGTTGATGCATCTCCTATTGTACTGGATCCGTGAGGGAGATAAACATTTTGATCTCAACCTTCAAACTGGGAAGTCTGAGTTTATCAGACAGGGTTGCTGGGGTCTTGAGGTTGGCTTGACCTAGCTTTCCCTTTTCCCTTCTTGTTCATTCAGAGCATCCTTAGGATCAGCAATTGACTCTTCTTCACTGTCTGAAGGCTCACCGAGGGAGGAGATCTTCTTTTTAGCCAGAGTCTTCTTCACTCTTGTCTTGCTGAACCTCCGGATTGCCTTTCCTACAAAATATCAGATAGTTCCTTCCTTTTGTATCCAAGTCTGGATCTGAAGGTCAGTTTGTAGGTTATATATAATTCACATGCACTTAAAGATTACTTGCTATGTGTATGGCATGGTGAATCTATCATGACTATATGCACAAGGATATACAAGGGTTTTGATCAAGTTAGTCATGGACAGCATGTGGATTATGAACATTATTAATTTCTTTAAGCTTTCTTCTATGATTAATATAATGTTCACATCTTAGGGTGCTTAATGTAAAATCTCAATAAGTCCATCTAATATTAGCATAGGAGATTTTACTATCAAATGCTTCGTTGCTAAGTGATCCCTTGCTTACCCAAGGAGATCTTCTATACTTATCCTTGGTTCGAAGCACTTTCTTCTGAGAGGTAGGATTCAAGAGCCTTTTCAATGTTGATCGAGGAATCCACTCTCTCTTGTTCTTCTCAGGATAGTTGAATGGAACTCTGTGATAGCTCATCCTTGAGACAGAACCATTGTTCCTGGTGGTTGCGCATTGCTTCTTATGATTGTACCAGGGGGTTTCAGCAGTTGCATCACCACGAGTTCTCTTCTTTGGGGTAAGAGGAACTCTTGATCTTTCCTGCACAAGTAAGGCACTAGGAGGATGTTTTGGTACCCATTTGTACTTGGGTCTTACATGGTTAGCACTGGACCTTACTTGTCCTTTAGGAATCCATACAAACTTATTTCTCACATTTGAATTTCTTCTAAGACTGCATGTGTGAGAAATATGTCCTAATCTACCACAATAATGACAGATAATGGAATGATAATCAAAATGGGGTTTTCTATCATTATCATGATTAGTTTTCTTTAGAAAAGCTTTTTGTTCCTTTGAAATCTCAGTTTCTTGTGAAAGCTTTTCTTTTTCCTTCAACACGTGTTTACAGTCAAAACATTTTTCAAGGCATGTTGAAGTTTTCCCTACCGATAGTGGGCTAGCTATCGGAACCACTAGTTCTTTAAAAGAAACCTCAGAAACTTTGGATGTAGAAGAAGAAATTAGTTTTACAAGTTTCCTATCTTTTTCTTTTAAGCCTAGAAGTTCTTTTGCAAGTTTACAATATTCAGTATATAACTCATTGTATGCATCTTGCAAATCAGAGAATTCAATTTCAGATCCAGATACCTCACTTTCTGAATCTTCTAGGCAGAGATGGATACTCTCTTCACTGAAGCCTGCTTCCTCAATATCAGCTTTCAGAAGCTCATCAGTAGATGATCCACAAGGGGGACGAGTTGAGCTTTGGATAGCTGTGCTTTCAAGAGATGGGTTAGAAGCATATATCACATCAAGAGTATTCCAAATATCTCTAGCACTAGAGCAATGTTTGATTTTCTGGAAATCATTTTCAGTTAAACTTTTGTATAAAATTTGCATTGCTCTAATGTTTAAGGAAAACAAATTTTTCTCCTTTTCAGTCCAGTTTCCTCTTGGTTTGAAATCAAAATCATTTTCAAAAATATCCCACATTTTCAAACTAGTGGATTGTATAAAACTTTTCATCTTTGCTTTCCACCAACAAAAATCAATATTTTCTAGCACGGGTGGAATGGTATGATCAAAGCCTTTGGAAAAAATTTTTAACCCAAATCAGCCAAGGTCTTTACACTTGAGATCGTTGGATCCTTTAAACAAGTGACCTGCTCTGATACCAAATGAAATGTGTGGCTGTCACCCAAGAGGGGGGTGAATTGGGTGAGGGAATAAAACCTTAAAACTCTTTTTCGAAAGACTGCTTGTGCTCGGTGATGATGATAATAAATAATGCTATGCACAAGTCAGTATGTTATGTGATGCAAAATAGAATGATTAAATATAAATTTATGCACACACAAATTTATCCTGGTTCGGTCACCCAGACCTACATCCAGTCCCCAGGCTACACCTGAGATTTCCAATCCACTATTCTTGTTTAAACCGGGCACAAGAGAAGCCTTTACACTTTAGGTTTTACGAACACAGGTTCACCTAACAACCCACAGGTTTTGCTAACGGCTAACCTGCAAACCTAACCGCAAGTTTTACGGGATCACTTGCAACCTTTACAACCGCAAGTTTTGCGGGCTCACTTGCAACCTATACAGCTCCCCCTCACACCTAGAAGGGTTCAGTCTTTACAGACAATGATTTAACAATGATTACAATACTGTTCTTCAAGCGACAAGCTTTAGAACAGGTTTGATAGGATGTTCACTCTATGAACTGATTGTGCTAAACACTTAAGCTCAACTAAGTGGGTTCACTCAATGAATAGATTATGTTACTCACTTAGGTACAATAATTGCTCTCAACAAATTCTCTCTCTAAGAGTATTACAACTTAAGATCAGAGAGTAGAAGGATATTTCAGATAGTAGGCTTGAGCTTCTTCATTCTATTTCTCTTGCTTATCAAAACTCCTGAAGCTCTCCTCAGAAATGAAGAATATATCCTTTTATATCAGCCTCTGATTATCCAACCGTTGGAGAGGCAATAAGGCCGTTTGAATCTAGCCGTTGGGGCCTTGTATACGTTGTCCTCATTAATGCACAGTAGAGTTGACTTTGCTTTATCTGAAAAGGTGCTCTGACCAGCTGTTCTGTCAACACTGTTCTGACACCACTGTTCTGACAAAAGTCGTTCTGACATCTATACACTGTACGGTCTGACTCTTGCTTGTTGTCAGATGAGGACTTCGTTCCTCAAGCATAAGTCCAGGATGCTAAGAGACTTACTATCGGAAGCTCTCTTGCTATCTGAAGTGAAGCTCGTGGACTCTATCATTCTGCTTGCTATCACATAGAGGAACTTCGTCTTCCAAGCACTTGTCCATGAATGATAAGAGTGCTTTGCTATTGGATGCTCTCTTGCTATTAGAAGCTTTCTTATGGACTCTGACTCTTGTGGGTAGTATGAGCTTTGACAGCTTGAATGAATCTTCAGATTATGTTCTCCTTATCTCTCATACTCCTCATGCTTGGTAGGTAACAATGTTGTTTGAATATCTGTTAACCTCTTGTTACCGTTGGGAAGTACATCTTCTTAAACGCTCCATTAAAGCTTAGCAGGGTTGACTTGTTTTATCTCTGAAAAGCAATCCTAACCACTCTGCTCTGACAACATCATACTGACTTCTGAGCATATGTACTTCTGACTCTTGTAATCCTGCTGACGGATGATCATCGTTCATTCGGAAGTGGCAATCTTGCTCTGCAAGTGTTAGTCTATGAATCTCAGTGCCAAGAGTATCTTTCATCCGGAAGCTCATTTCCATCCGGAAGTACAACCAAGTTCTGCACACACTTGTTAGTCCCATCAGAGTAATATATATAATCAAGTGTAGCAGTAAGAACTATACATGCTGTGGGAGGTTTGTCTGCTATGGGAAGTAATCTTACTAAGACTATGTTCTAACTTAGTGTTTTGTCTACTGACGCAAGGGGATGTCTAATCCGACAGTCAGCGTGAGTCTCGTTATGTTACTCTAACTCTTAAGTCTTCCCAAGTGACTTGGTGTGTCATTTTCTTAAGCTATGGGATGTGTAGTATAACAACACTTAATCACATGCAGTGGGAGTTCATTTAGTCTAAGGAGCCTTTCTTGCATCCGGAAGTACTTCTGCATCCGGAAGCACTACTACTGGATGAAGGATTATAATGACTTTTACTCGCTCTCGCTCAGTGTCCTTCAATCTAACACTCAGCGCTAGTCACTAAGCTATCGGAAGCAATTCTACTGGACGTGGCTTATGTTCGCTGACGCTTAGTGTCATTTAGTCCAACAGCCAGCGCTAGTCACTAAGCTATTGGAAGCAATTCTACTGGACGTGGCTTATGTTCGCTGACGCTTAGTGTCATTTAGTCCAACAGCCAGCGCTAGTCACTAAGCTATTGGAAGCAATTCTACTGGACGCTGGGTTATGTACATTGGCGCTCGGTGTTATCTATACCAACACCCAGCGCTAGTCACTCATCAATCGGAAGCAACTCTACATTCGGTTGCATCTTAACTTAGTCTCAAGGGTTTTGAACAACTAATGTTCCTAGACTGAGTTATGACTTAGTGAGGCACTTACTGCCGCTGGGGGATGAGACGTTCATCCGAGAGCGCTAGTCCTAGTCTATCCGGAAGTGATTCCGCATCCGGTTGTGACTTAACTTAGGATTCAGTGTTAGCAATCTAGACTGGGTTCTAACCAAGTGTCTCACTTGCGTCCCCTATGGGATGTGTACTCCATCCGCGAGCGCTAGTGCTAATACTTCCGGAAGTGATCTTGCATTCGCAAGTGATCTAACTTAGGATTCTAACCATGTCATCTAATCCTTCCTAAGTGTTGATTATGTTCTTTTAAGTACTAGACCATATCATACCTTAGTCACCATCAAAACTTAAGATTCTAACAGTCTCTAGCGCCATGAGCCCAAGATTGCTCTGATACCAAAATTGGTACAAAAAAAGTAGGAAAACAATTCTTTATTTCACTCCTCTTACTGTATGCTTGAGCTTATTTTATACCCAATTACAACCCATATAGTTTGTTATTGTTTACAACATTATTAACAAACAGGTAACAAACAAGCACATGCTACTTCCTAATTTAACAAACAGGCACATGCTTCTACAACTAATACAATTTACAACGTAAAAAAGATTGATATCTAGAGAAATTAGTAAATTTGTCGAAAAACAAGTTGGTCCTCTAATTGAAGGAGCTCTAATTTTAAAGCTAAATCTTGTTAGTCTTCACAATGTTTAATCAAGATTCGAGATCTTGGTGACCACCGTGTTCTAGAGGAACTTCATCAAATCCTTCGATTTCTCACTTCGTTGAAGGTTGTTTCAATTTTATCACCACCTACTAGGGATCCTACGCCTTTGTCTTTCTTTCTTTTTAGGAGGTTGAAGGTTTTAGAGCTTAGAGATTCTTGAGAAACTCATTTTTTTCACAATTTCACAATTTGTTTGTTTTTTCCTCTTTTTATGAATTTCATAAAGCTTCAAATTTTTCATGTTTGTTGATTGTAACAAAACGTTTGTGCTTTTGCTGCAGAAAATTTATCATTACATCCTTGCACCAATAATTAACTAGTTAATTTGGTCGTTTTTATAAGTATTTGATTTCCAAGAAGCATTAAATATGATTTTTTTGTCCTTGCCCATATTTTACAACGATAGTAGCTACGAGTGAGTAAGAAATAATGTGGTGTTTGAGTTTAGTGTAATGTGGTGTGTGAGATTTTTTGTCTTAGTCCTTAAACCTTGTGCCTTTTATAATTGTTGGTCCCTAATTTTTAAGTTGGGAGACTAAGACCAAAATTGATTGAAAGTTCAGGAATGTCTGATTGACTTTTGTATTTGAAACTATATTTTGGGAGCTTATGTTTTTTGACGTTTCCCTAAACTTTTGATCATGGTAGATTCAGGGTAACATAGTACAGTTTAAAAGAAACATTAGTATTATTTTTGTATATATGTAAAAGGGTGAAATGGAACATCCTATCTTTACCTTAGAAGTAAACATAGTTGCTTTCTATTATTATCCTATTAAACTTATGTTACAACTAAACTTTAGGGAAACATATTATAGTGATAAGTAATCTTAGTAATTAGTAAATTTTTTCTTTTAATTGTTTTATAACCACTTGTTCTATATCCACTTGTATTTAAAGTTCCTTTTAGATAAAATGATTGTTCAAAAATCCTTTTTGAAGAAAAATTTTAATTCATTTAGATTTTTCAAGCTCATATTTTCTTGAAAAGAGTTATTCAAGTGGTTGTAATTCAATTAAATCATTTTAACATAGTCGTAGAAAGTCTAGGTATGACATGTTTCTGTTATATAATAATATTTTAACTTGAATATATTTTCAAGATACATAGTTGACTTTAAATATATATATATTAACATTTATTCTTTCTCAAAGTCAATAAAGAAATTTCTATGAAATTTAGATATAAATTCATTAAATGTGTCAAATTTCTGTTTAAAAAATACATGTGGTGGAAAAATACACGTGGTGGAATAAAAATATTGGATTGATGATCTTAAATACCTAGGAAGTTTTACCTAAGGAGATACAAACACTATGAAGTTTGTTTTGGACCTTAAATACTCTAAAAGTATTATTTTGTAGCTTTAATTAGTTTGTCCATTTTAATTTTGGCAAGTTAATGTGGGTTAAGTGGATGTAACACCTAATGTGGAGAAAAGCTGAGAAATAATTTGTACATGACATTTAAGATCAAAAATCAAAATTTCTAAGTGTTGGGGACTCCTTTAAGAAAACTACTACAGCATGTATGAGCCTTAATATGAGTTACATCATCATTTGATTTAATCTAACATGACCTTCAGTGTAATATAAAAAACTCCATAGTCATAAAAACTATGAAATAATTCTTCAATGGTACTCCATAGCTTCTCTCGTAAAACTTCTTGGGTATTTAAGATTAATAAAACTCCATAGTTTCTCTCGTAAAACTTCTTGGGTATTTAAGAGATCATATGAAGTTAAATGATTTCCATAGTGTAAAAAAAAATGAGTAAACTCATGATTTTTTTAGTGAATTTATTAACAGTACAAATTTAAATATAACTCGTGAGAGTTTGATGAGAATGATGTTTTCTTTTCTTGTTTTTTGTTTTTGCCATGTGACAATGTGACATGAATGATGTTTTTTTTTACCAACGAACATGAATGATGTTAATCACTTAACAATGAATTCAATTTAAATTTAAGGGAAAATGACAAATAAATACCTCCCAATGTATAAAAGGACAGTAAGCAACTTAAACTTCCAAAATGACAAGTAAGTAACTCCGAATTCCAAAAGGACAATTAAGGAACAAGTCAATTGTTAATTGGTATGTTCCAATTGTTAATTTTTATTTAAGTTACTTACTTGTCCTATTCGAAGTTATTTATTTGTCATAACAATGAGAATCATGTTTTCTTTTCATGTGTTTTTGTTTTTGACAATGTGACAATGTGACATGAATGATGTTTTTCTTTTGCCAACCACATGAATGATATTAATTACTAACTTCGGTCCTAAATATAGGACCTAAATAACTTTTTTTTGGAGAGATTAAGGTTGCAAAATAGTCTATTAAATCATGACATATTTGATATATTTTTAGATTATCCATTAGTTTATAAGTAAAATAAACTAGTTTAAGGGAAAAAATTAGGTAAATCAATTTATAATTAACTTATTTTGCTTTTTTTTAGGATTTTTCATAAAAGTCAATTAGGTCTTATATTTAGGACTGGAGGGAGTATTAATTAATCACTTAACAATGAATTCAATTTAATTTTATCTTAGCTTAGCCAACATTGATGTGGCATGAATTCTTGATCAATTGCGACAATTCAAAATCAATAGCCAAGCCCAGAGCTCCTCTCTCTCTTAATCATTTCTTTTCATCATTTAAAGGGGTTCATGTTGTAAAAAAAAAAAAAAACCATTACGTTTCATTACATCACATCTCTAATCTCAATCAATTCTTCTCATTAACTCATTACCTCTCCCTCCATCACCCTCCAATAATAATAATAATGTCCCTTCTCAATTCTCATGCCCCTTCCTTCTCTCACGTTAATCCCTCCCATCCCATGCCACCATCTTCTCTAATTCTCTCTATTCCTCTCATTAACGCCTAAGGAGATCGATATCGCCTCGTGCTCTCCATTCTCAAAATGGCAATTGCAACCGGAGATCGATACCTCGAGAAATTGGTGAAATTCGTGGAACAACAAGCCGGTGCCCTAATAGAAGGAACCCTAATTCTGAAGCTAAACCCTGCAGGTCTCCACTACGTTCAATCAAGACTGGAGGCCTTGCATGAAGTAGAGAATCTTCTCGCAGGCGCGCCTGTTGATTATTTGCGAGCTTATGTTTCAGACCTTGGCGATCACCGTGCGCTCGAGCAGCTTCGTCGGATTCTTCGCCTTCTCACTTCGCTCAAGGTTGTTTCTGTGTTGCCTCCGCCTGTTAGGGATCCTACGCCTCTGTGTTTGTTTCCTTTTGGGAGATTGAAGGTTTTGGAGCTGAGAGGCTGTGATTTGTCTACTTCTGCTGCTAAAGGATTGCTTGAGTTGAGGCATACTCTTGAGAAGCTCATTTGTCATAATTCCACGGTTTGTGTATTGTTTTTGTTCTTTTTGCGAAGCGTTGAGTGTTTTCGTTGTGAAATGAAGTTTGTGCTTTTGCTTTAGAATGTTGATCGTTATCTTATTATGTGTACTACTTTGTTACTTATTATAAGTCCAACAACAACAACAAAACTATGCCTCATACCACTAGCTAGGGGTCGGCTATATGGATAGTATGATGCCATTGTGAGTTTTACGTTGGATGTCGAGACCTAACACAACTCTCGTCTTTTACCCAGGCTTCAGACTGGCTAGAAACATAGGCCTAGTTATTATAAGTCCAATTAAATTAAATGTCATTAATGATTGTTTTCCAACTGTAGTCTTATTTAATTGTTGTTGGAAAGGGAGAAAGAGGAGATGTGGGAAGAATTTATGAATGTTGAGAGGTAAATTTTGAATAAGGGCAATCTTGGGAGGATTGTATCAATGTATGTTATATTTAGTGATCTAAGTAATTTAATTATTCTTGATATATGAAAATTAGTTATAGTGGACTTATGATAAGTAACCGAGTGGTAATTTTCTTTTAGTTATAGTGGATTGACTGTTGGAATTTTTTTATGTTAGGATGCATTGCGGCATATATTTGCAAGCAGGATAGCGGAAATTAAGAATTCTCCGCAGTGGAACCGGTTGTCGTTTGTCTCTTGTGCATGCAATGGTTTGGTTCTCATGGATGAGTCTTTGCAGCTTCTTCCTGCTGTTGAAACTCTTGACCTTAGCAGGAACAAGTTTGCTAAGGTAGATAATCTCCGTAAGTGTACAAAATTGAAGCACTTGGACCTTGGTTTCAATCACCTGAGAACATTTGCACTTTTCAGTGAGGTAATTGGTGAAAATAATTATTATCTTGATGACTGCATATTGAAATTTTTATGTGGTTTATGTGGAAGGCAGTTTAATGCTTGCTACAGATCTCAATAACTTTGGAAATCTTGTTTTTCTATAGGGTATAGGTGTGAAACTGTTGGTAAGGTGTTCTAGTATTATGAAAAGCTTAGTGCGGTTTTACTTTTATATTTTTGTGTAGTAGTAGTTCAAAGATAACTGCAAACATGAATAGCTGGCAAGTTGTTTTTGAAAGGGATATACATGAAATTCTAATTGGAAGCCTATTGAGTTGAAATTTCTTCTTTTCCTTACGGGCAGTGGAGGAGGTACAGTTGCAATTTGTTTTCAACTGATGGGATTTAGATATCTTCCCTGGAAAATTTTATTCAATTTGATGCTCTAAATTGAAATTGTGTTTCTTTTGATTGAGCAACTATGAATCTCTCATGATGTGGGAATGGTTAAACAAGGTGGGTTTGGTCTTTCATTGGATATATTGATGGTATTCAAGGGTGAAAAAGATTGTACTGACATGATGACTGTCTTTCCTCTAATATCAAATAGCATTGGCTCTGATAGTAGTGGACCTTAAATATTGCTGAGTAGGAAAAATAAAAATTGTAAATGCATCACCATTCATCAATTTTATAATAGTATGATAGTGGGAAATAGGAAATAAATGGGAGGACTGTATGATATATCCTTTGTTTCCATGTTGATCACATTGGGTGTGATCATATGCAAACTGGATTTGAACTCGCCACCACATGTTAAAGTAGTCATGGTGCGAATTTTCCATTTCGATTAGATCTTTTTGTTGGGTCATTACATTGGTCAGTTCTTTTGAGTGCACAAAATATTTACTTCAACTATTAGTTTTGCTAATAGTTTTTTTTAGCAAAACTAATAGTTTTTTTTTTCAAAAAACTATTAATTTTGCTAAATTTATTGAGAATCTTCTTGTAACTTCACTTTAATTTGATTGGGTTTGTGGATGTTGAAATTAATGATATCATTTGTAATTGCACTGTGCATTCAAAAACATCTAAGTTTTCTTAGGATAATATTCTGGTAGATGTGGTTCTGATCAAATCCATCTCAATGATGTTTGGGCTTTGAAAATGGTAGACTATGCTTCAAATTATATTTAGGGCCTGCTTGGATGAGAGGAAAATGGGAGAGGAAAGAAAATAGGGAGGGAAAAGGGGGCAGGGGAGAACCTTTTCCCCTGCTTGGCAGGAGAGAAAATGGGAGAGGAAAGAAAATGGGGAAGGAAAATAGTGTGGGCCTCATGCCCCATTTTCCCCCCAACTTTTTCCTCCCAAAATGGGGGGATTTTGGGGCAAATTTTTTGTTCCAGTCACTGCCCTTGTGCCTTTCTCACGTTGCTACTTCTTCATCTTTGCTCTTTTCTTCATCAACGCTATTTTCTTCTTTCTTCTTTCAACTCCTCTTTGTTTTTCTCTTTTGTCGATGTTCCTTTTTTTCTTCTTCTGCTAAAACCCCACCTTCCTCTTTAGCACATAATGACGTGATTTCAACCCAGAAAAGATAACGAAGGATGATTGACAAGGAAGACAATCGGTAGATATGTGGTTCTTATACTTCTTATGACAAACGAAATTGAAGGCTTTGTCCTCATATAACAAGGCCTTGTCCTCATATAGAAATTATACTTCTTAAGACAATCATTAGAAATTGAAGGCCCTGTCCTCATATAACAAGGACAATTTCTCATGCTCTGTTCGTTGTAACTTTTTATTTGTCCTCATATAAAAAATAGATAATGTCAAATATTTATTTCATTGCCCTCATAATAAAATTATATTTATATTGAATAATAAATTATTATATTTATATCCCTTTATTTAATTTAATTTCAATAGATGTTCCACTTATTGATTTATTAGAAAAATAATTTTCTTTATTAAAATATATATTTTTCTTTAAAAAGTATGTATAAGAAGGGTATTTTAGTCATTTTGATAATTACCCATTTTCTTTCCTTTATGTTTTCCCTCCTCCATCCAAGCAACATAGAGAATTATATTTTCGTCCCTCTTTTCCTTCCTCCCTATTTTCTTTCCTATCACTTTCTTTCCTCTCCCATTTTCCTCTCATCCAAGCACACCCTTAATATTAAATATGCTTAGACATTGACTAGTAGTATTTCAAATTGAAAGAAATATGTTTGGGGGCATTTAACTTTTGCTTTTAATGCATATCCTTTGTTTGGGGATTGGCTTTGGGCTCATACCTTTTCTCTTGGATCATTCAGGTTTCCTTTCATATTGTTAAACTTGTCTTGAGAAACAATGCACTTACTACTTTGCGTGGGATTGAGAAGTTGAAGTCACTTGAAGGACTTGACGTTTCCTACAATATTATTTCCAATTTTTCAGAGCTACAGTTCCTCACTGGGCTTCCAGTTCTTCAAAACCTGTGGTTGGAAGGAAACCCTTTATGCTGTGCTCGATGGTATAGAGCACAAGTATTCAGCTTCTTCACCTTCCCAGAAAAGGTAAGTTATGACGTTTTTGGTTTGTTTGTTTGACCATATGCAAGTATTAAGCATATATTTCAAAATGGCATGTCTGTATATCTTGTAGTGTGTTTCATGTTTTATTTCATTTTAGAACTTTTCCTAGTCGTGGTTCTTCTTTTGTTATTCATGATGTTAGGAGTATTTCTGTGGTGAGCATATTCACCTTTTTGACTTTATACTCATTAAATTCTTTATGTCCTTTTATGTGCTGATTAGTTGAAATTAGATGACAAGGAGATGAATACTGAAGACTTTTGGAAGAGACAACTAATTATTGCGAGCAAGCATAGGAGACCTTCCAGCTTTGGGATCTATTTGCCTGCAAAAGATGAGGATGCTGAGCAGGAAACATTGAATAGAAGGGTAGGTAATTAGTGAAATTGATTGGGTATTTCTTTGGGCAATATGATTCTATATCTCTAGTGAAAGTTGTCAAATTAAGTTTTTGTTCCTTTTTAAGCTTGGTGCTAAATGCACTTATCTCTAAAAGTTGAGATTCATTCCACTTTTTTGTTTCCTTTGTCTTTGTTTTTTTCAATCAATCAGAGAAAAGCTTCCCGTCTTGCCTGCATAGAGAATGAGGAAGATATCACTAGCATATGTTCTGATCTGGAGTCTGTGTCATGTGGGAATGATGTTCAAAGTAGAGATGGTTGCGATTTATCTGATGGTGAGGCTGAAATAGTGGGTTTGATAAATAAAGTTGAGCATATGAAGAAAGAGGAGTTTATTCTTTGGTTGCGGGAATTTAAGGAGTGGATGGATATTGATCCTGGTAAATTTGTGGAAAACAGCAAAGGAGAAGGATCTAGATTGCATCTTCGGAAAAAGAGGCATGTGAAAAAGGGGCCAAACCAGGGCCAAACTGTTGAAGTCTCAAGATATGCCTCAGATTCTGTTCTAGCCTCTGGAGATGAAAGTAGCTTGAATGTTGAAGAGTCTGATAGTTCTCTAGTAGATACTTCTGCTAGTTTTATCAGTCAGCGGTATTCTGGAAATAAAGGCTTGCTTGGTAATGCTGGTGGGGCTCCTCTTAATGACTTGGGGCGAGTAGATCAGGAACATCTGAAATCTCCTGCATTGAAAGAAATCAGTAGTGCATTCTCAATCTGGAGAAGTTCCCATTATGATACCTATACCATTCAAGAAGCACATAGAATGGCTGAAACAGGTGACTTACCATCATCGACAACAATTAATGGCATATCTGGATCACATTCATCTGTTCGTCCCTCATCTCCCCCTCAGTTTCAACAAGACCTTCTTCAACGACGGCAAAACTTGGTGGAGGAGATTTTGCAGGTCTCTGCAGACTCCTTTTCAGTGGCATCTTCTGATAGCAACACAAGCTGCAGTGAAGCTGACTACTCTGGACATGAGCGATCAGTGCCAGAAATTGATAATTACTGTGATAAAGATTATTCAAATAAGGGTGTGAATGAGCATATATCACTAAATTTACCCAAGGACTTGTTTAACAAAGGCCGTCGAAGAGAGAATGGCATACATTTGTTTGACTATTCTGCCGATCATACATCTAAACAATGTTCTGCTGGTGCTGAAAAGGATGAGAGTGCTTGTTCTATTAATCAACATGCTGATCTATCAGGGAATAGAAAAAACAGAAAAAAAGCCAAGAAAAGATTCATTTCAATCTTAGAAGAGAGTTTAGATAGCAAAGTATGTAGTTATGAAAGTGACTCCAAAAAAGTGGAAAATAAGTTAACATCCCATGCAGATGTCCCTGAAATTGTGGAAAAGGAGCAAACATCTGCAAATTTAAAGAGAATACTTGATGCTGGTGATACTTTGGGGTTGTCTATGACTGGTTGCTGTACTCAAGTTGGCAATGATTCGATTGTTACCTATTTCAATTCACATATTGTCAATTCAGAAGCTCATGAAAATTGTAGCCATTGTGTATGCTGTAATTCTGTCCTTTATAGGGATTCCACCTATGAGGAAAGGTAACTATCAATCATAAGTATTCAAATGAATTCTATTGCAGTCATATAGATAATGTTTATTTTATCTAAATCCTTTTAACAAGTGCCTGTTTCGTCAGGGTGATAGATTATTGTATATATATAGTTTGCTTTCTGTATCTGCTTTCAATAGGATGCCAGCCAATTGTTTCTCATATTTATTCGTTCTATTTTTATTTCTGTATTTGATTTCTATACGATCTAGCCAACTATTTTTTATATTTATTGGGTCAAGTTTCTTAAATACCCAAGAAGTCTTTCTTGAGGTGCTATGCCAACGTAGATTTGTTGTCAATTAGGTGTTATGCCAGCCTGTCAACTCAACCCCCATTAACTTGTCATCATTAAAAATGGACAAAAGCTACAAATATAATAGTTACAGGGCATTTTAGATTGAAAAAAACTGTGTTGTGCATTAGGTGTTATGTTAGTGTGTCCACCTAACCTCCATTAACTTGTCATCATTAAAATTGGACAACAAAGGTACAAATATAATACTTCTAGGGCATTTTAGATCGAAAGAAACTTCCTGGTGTTGGTAGCTCCTTGGGTAAAATTCCTGAGTATATAATAGCCTTGGGTAAAATATATTTTTAAAAGGACCGACTTTGCTCAATGATAAGCTCACTTTTCGTGGTCTGAGGTCGTGTGTTCGAACCAGCCTCTTTGCATAAAGGGTAAGGCTGCCTGGTATATTCCCTTTCCCAACACTCTCACCAAGTGGGACTAGAATTGAGTTGACCTTTCAATATCTCATTTTTTAGTGATGATCATTTGCAAAAGTGAAACATAAGATGCTCAATTGGCTGTGTCACTGAATCTAGAGAAGACCGTTTTTACCTACTTAGTAGCCTCAATATCCATTCACCCTTTTATATTTTATGTTGTTTTGCTTATAATATGATTGTCAGCTTTTATATCACAATCAATAAGTAATTGTCAGGTTTTCCTGTATAGGTTTGTGCTTTCATCTGAGTTTCAAGAATGAAAATTACTATTTGTAAATAGTGTGACTTCAAATTAATTAATTATTTTTTTAGTAGTTAATATTTATGAGGCGCATTTACCATTGTTCCAACATATTATATATAATGTTTTATTATATAAACCATTTTCAATCTATATTGTTTATATTCAATATCTTTGTCTTTTCTGACTTGCTCCCTACACCCATATTATAAGCTTCAAATTTCTAAATGAGTGTGGTTAAAAGTATAAGCTTCATTTTAGGGTTGTCCAAATATTTTTTGTGATTCCCCCAATTTTACTCCTTGTTTATCTTCTCCGCTTACATTGCCTTTCATCTTTGTTACACTCTCGCATTATTTATTCTCCATACATTCGCTTTCCCCTTTGTTTAGTTATTCTCATTAACGCTTGTCCTCTTTACATGTAAGGGTGTATTTGGAAAAATTACATTTTTGTACACATTTATTGCTTTAGATTAATTTTAACTGTCTTCATTCTCAACACAAACCAGTTATTTGAAATCTATAATCATGGATGGAGTGAGTATTATACATTAACCGGCTTTTTCATAATTTGCATTGAGTCCCATTGAATGGCATCTTGAATATGTATACACTGACTATTGTGCAATTTTTTATATTAACTACGTTGGACAACATAGTCGTAAAATAACTATGCTTCTTCAACCAAACATGCAAAAAGTTATGGCACTATAATTCACTTATTCATTGTTATTGCTCATGTATGCATGCACACCCTTTTTGAATTTTCCTTCATATATTTATTGTGTATTTTCAGATCACAAAATATATACATGTGTTTGTACATTTAATAATCACTTGGGAGTGGAGAAGGTTCATTGTCTGAATCTTACTAATCATCCTGTATTCAAGATATCACTGATCATTCCTTCCATCCAATTTACTGCTCATTAATTCTTCGAATTAAGAATTAGTGCTATGAAAAAAGAAACCAAATATGGCCCAAATGGGTTGAAATTTTTTAATAGCCTTTAGAGTTTCTCAGTTTTGGGATGAATTGTGACTTTGTTCCCTGAAAGTCTATTTCTTAAATATAGAATTTTATAATTACCCTGGTTTCCTGATTAAAAAGCAGTCAATTATGATGAATAATATAGAATGTGTTACAAATCTTTTTGTATTTCAGTATTGGAATGTATTATGACATAATAAGGCGGACCCTACCTAGAAGGATAATGTCTGTAGTGTTCTATTTTTGGAACATATAGTATGGATCTGTTGTGCCCAAATTGATGTATTCATTTTATGCATAATAGAGTTCTTGTATATTTAAAAGATGTCTTGCCCCCACTCCATAGAGGAAACAAGTACCATTTTACTTTTGTTGTTAACCCCCTGTGGATAACAGTATAGTTCCCAAAAACGGATATTTCCTGAGAATCACTTTGTCCAAAATAATTACTACCTATGCTCGTTGCATAGATATTAGTTTTCAGGATGTGCTTTTGGAGAGCACTATTTTTCTTGATAGCAGGAATAATGTTACTTTGTTCCTATGTAGAGAAGTTGCAGTGATACTTAGCAGCCACATGAAGCTCTATTTGCTACTAATTACTGCTGCTGCTGATGAGTCAGGTTAGGCTTGACACCTTTTTTTTCTCAGCCACGAAACTTTGATAATTCAGTGTGTTGGGGGATTAGAGTTCACATCTGAATTCTAATTTCTTGATTCTTTTCAAAAGCATATTCAGATTTCTAATGGTGGAATTTTCTTTTGAGTTACATAAGGTCTAGGTAGAGTTAAACATAAAAGTTCAATCTCTTTTTCAACACATGCTTACCTTTCTTAAAACTAATACAATAATCATCTTATCTATATTTCACATGCTTGACCAGCTGAACACTGCATTTTTTATCCTTTGTTATTTAAATAACTAATAATCATGGATGTTGTTTGCAAGGAAAAAAAACTAATCATGGAAGTTTTTTGTGTTGCTGTTCAGGAATTCATTTGAGTGTATTGAGTTGCCACAAGGCAGAAGAAGTTTGTGAGGTGCTTGTTGGAATGGGACTTCAGGTCTTGAGGTTACTCACTTGTACTTGAAGTAACTAAAGAATTGTTGTTTGTTTAAATGTATGTTTTCCTACATTGAAGTTACTTATTTGGCAGGGTGAATTTCGAAAGTGGTGAAGCATACCTTTTCATTACAAGGAACATGCAGAAATCAAGGGAATTACTACAGATCTTGCAAGTTTATGATATATGTGGAGCAAATGAAAGATGTTCAATAAGAAGGTGATACACGTAGTGAGCTATACCTTTTGACTCAGAACCGGAGATTGAATGCCTAAGTTTTTTTGAAAATAAATGAATGAAATTTGTCTTCACAACAATTTGTGTTGAATATATTAAACTTTCATTCTGAAAATTCACTTTAGTTTTTATTTGTTTGGTGTCAATTTTTTCCTACTATGATATAGACTTGGGTTTTGGAAATATAAATGGCAGTTTGGAGCAGGTTCAGGTTGGATTGTTTGACCTTCAAATATGCGGTGGTTCCAGTTTGAGCATTTATCAGTATGCAATGGTTCTTGTTTGTTATAAAAACAGCAAAGGTATGTTTATTTCCCCAAGCTTTTCAAGTAGTTTGTTTTTTTAAACGCTATTAATAATGTGTAACATCCCTGTTTCTTTTTTTTTTGAACTAACATCCCTGCTTCTCCTCACTCTCAAAATTATTAATGTGTTCACATGATTTATAGGAGATGGAGGGAGTATTACACATTACTAAATACTAATATTGGTAAAAATATTTGTCTAATTATTTGTGCTTAAAATTATTTGTTTATACTTAAGCCAACTTGGCTCAATGGTAAGCTCGCTTGCCGTGGGATTTGAGGTCATTTGTTAGAATCAGCCTCTCTGCATAAAGTAGGGGTAAGGGATGGACTAAAACTGGGTTGACCCCATTTTTTTTATACTTTTGGCCTCATTTCAAATAGAAAGTCATTGTGAAAACATTGCTCCTAGTGTACAAAATAAAGATTTTTAGGTGACCTCATTTGATATTTGTAATTTTGTATATGCTTCAGAGGAATCGTGGCTTTCAAGATCACTGTTTGTGACTGGGGGCTATGTGCTTTTGTGCATTGAAGATGTGACACAATTCTCCGTATTTTCCTTAGATGCATCTCTTTCACCGTATTTCAGAATTGATTCTTGTTGCCTAATTACTGACATTTGTGAAGCAGTAAGTTGTTCTTTTACAATAATGGCTACTTGTACAATTACTTCGAATCTTTATATGACTGGGATAAATAGCAGCTTTTTTTCTATCCATTTTATTCTTTGGTTAAACTGATGAATTGGCATGTTTAATTCAGGTTATTCTTACAGGAGGCCTTTATAGGCTTTGGAAGTGAAATTGACTTTAAGTTCACAATTTGCTTTGATTTATTTAAGCACGTGCGTTTCATTATTTTGATAACTCCGTATAGAAGGAAAGACCTACTATAATGCGCACATATAAGGGGGTTTTGAATTCTTTATGTCATTCCTGCCCCCGTTATCATAATTCATATATGATATCTTGGGTCATAGTCTTCTAATAGTGACGAGCATAAATGAAATAATAAGCACTTTAATATAAATAAGCAAAATACAGAGAAAAGAAAGAATCATCTTCCCCTGTCAAACCCTGTGGTGGAGCTAGGTAATAGGGAGCAGTCCTGGAACCTGAAAAAAGGTTGTTGGCTTATGTATATAGATATTTATATAAAACTCTCTCTATCTCTAAATATAAGGCCACTTTACCTAATTTGGAGAGATGGAAGAAAGTAGTTAGGTAATTTTATGTTTTTCGAATAATGTCCCTCTTTCAAATTAGAAATGGACGAGGAAAGTAGTTAGGTAATTTTACGTGTTTTTCCAATAATGTCCCTCTTTCAAAATTAGCAATGGGTGAGAGTGTAGAGGATACAATTCGGTTGTAAAAAAGTATACATAGGGTATTCCGGGAAAAGATGGACAATTATATGAGACAGTGGATATGGGTCTTGTAATTATGAACAAATTAAATCTCAAAAGTGACCTTATATTTAGAGATAGAGGGAGTACTATTGCTTCCTAAAAAAATATGATTTGCACTCGAGTTTTTAGAAATTCTGATCTGCCCCCTTTACCTTTTGTCTGGCTCCACTTCTGCTCAGTCGTCACCTTTTCTTGCTGTGGCGTGTATAATTCTAGTTGTTTCTTCAACTCTTCCACCATTTTTCTGGGCATTTATGATATAATGGTTTGATGTTGGCTCCTGACTCCTTCCAGGTTATTGATGTTAAAGAGCGCTTCTGTCTGACATTAGTTCTGGAACGTCTAATGTTAGAATTACACCAATCTACCAACGCAAAATCTCACGTAAATAACAAGAGTCAGACTTCAGGATCTACTAAAGTGAAGCTTCAGTGGTTCTCTAGAGATGCTTTGTTGAATTTTGTGTCGTTGCTGGAGGCAATCCATGGAGAGAAAATAGGCTCAGATTTGGTAGTAAGATGTACATCATAAAGCGTTTTTATTGTTGCTTCATATTCATTTCATTCTTTTGATTTCAGTTTTCTTATTATTTTTCTTCAAGTTGAATGGTTTGGTTGGTTGCTTGGTGTGTTGTGTTGATCATGGCCTTTTCTTTCCTATTCTTTAATCTGTTTGTTCGCATTTGTTATTCATTCGTTCAGTGTACAGAGTTGTACAGTGTAACAAGCAAATTTTTTTGTTTGCTCTTTAACCTCTTCCCCTTCTCCCTTGTTGGTCAATTATTCAAGAGAAATATTGGAACTTTTGTGAAATCCTATAGATTGGAATTACGGTTGTTTCTCATTGACTATTGCCTATTGTTTGTTCTTGTTTTGCTTTCACATGATTGAATATCTACTTGTCAGTATTTTTGAGCACATCGACTCCTCGGTTCCTAATTCATGAATGAGTCCTGGAATAATGTATTAAGGAGAAGTCACAGACTCTCGGATGAAATTTGTTATCTATTTTCCCTTGTTTGTTTGTAAATATTTTGACAGACTATTTTTGTACCTTAGTATTTTTTATGGGAAACTGATTTGGAGTTTCACAAGACACATAATTAAGGACAAAATGGGTCAAATTAAAGTTAAGTTCCTGAAGATTTGATTTTATAATTTTATTAACTCCCAAAACCAAATTACCCTTTCACCTTTATATTTTTTGTCTTTATAACTGAAATATTTTACCTGGCCCATGAGCGTTTCCAGATCTCGGAACTTCGAACCCAAACTCGAAACGAGTTCCTTTTAATGAAACAAGAACAAAATTGTGATAAAAACTTAAATTCGGAGTTAAGAATCTCAAATTATTCAACTCATGCAAAACTAGGTTACTAGAATATATATGAATTTGATTTGCATTATGAACCAATTAGCAATAACGATTGATTTGATTCAAATCAAATCAATTAGTATTAATCAAATATTAATGTTGATTTGTTAACTCTCTTCTTTCCTATAGGCTGTTGTACAATCTGCTCTAGTCCATCGAAGGAGAATCCGATTAAATATCTCCAACATCTCCCACTCACACTTGATGGACATATCATTTTTCGATTTGTTTTCTTAATTCCTCGCGAAAGTGGCATACCAGCGTTTTTAAAAATGTCGTAGAGTGGAAAAAACGCGGGAACATTGGCCAGAAATATTAATATAATTTTCACACATACCAGCGTTTTTAAAAATGCCGATATATTTTTATAGTAAAATAATACAAACCGGCGTTTGTATTTTTATTAAAAAAAAATCTACTTACCGGTAAGTGTTTATAATTTTTTTTTAAAAAAAACTCTATTTTCTGTCTTAATTTATAAAAATTAAGGTAGAAAATAGAGGGGAAATAAAATTCAAACAAAACAAATGATAATATTAACAATAATTGATGACATCAACTAATTAGAAAATATATGTAAATAAACAAACAAAATAAATGAGAACAAACTAATTACATATGAATTAAAAAGGTTATAACATAAATATATAAAAAAAATATGGACCCAAAAATATAAAGAGGATGATATTGAGAGAAAGTAAGAAGAGAGAGACACTCTTAACCAATTGTCTGTGGTTCGATCCCTGGCGTTAGGTATGGAGAAGCATTAAATCTCCCAGGCCAGCTGTCCCACCCTTTGAGGTGCCTACAAATCAGCGGTGGATTAGTTTCTCACTTGTCAAGTGAGGGGATACCTTGATCATGGATCAAAAAAGTAAGAAGAGAGAGAAGGGAAGAAGAGTGTTATAAAAAATACAGAGAAGGAAAGAAGAGAGATGAACAAAAGCAGACTTGAATGAGGGAAGAAAGGTGTATTTATAGGAGTAGGTGTTTACCGGCGTTTTCGTTGGGTTTTAAAAAAATGCCAACATTGCGGCACTTTTTCTAAGAAGTGCCGCAATGTTTGGAATATAAAATGAAAAAATGTTCACATAACGGCGCTTTAGCGGCGCTTAAAGAGCCGTTATGTGATTTTTTCTTTTGAAAAAAATAAATATTCCTATATTGCGGCGTTTTTTAGACAAATCGCCGCAATACGGTATTTTAAAATAATAAACTTTGTGGCACTTGTTCTAAGAAGCGCCGCAATGTTGGGATTTAAAAAATTAAATATTCCTACATTGCGGCCCTTTTAAGAAAAAGCGCCGCTATGTGGTTTTTTTAAAAAAATAAAATATTCCAAACATTGCGGCGATTCTTAGAAGAAGCGCCGCAAAATATGGAGATTTAATACACTATAATTTAAATCACCATTCCAGCACTTTAGCGGCGCTCGAAATGCCGATATATGGTGTTTTTTTAAAAAAAAACAAATTGCCAACAAGAAGCGCCACAAAGTTGGGGATTTTTTAATAATATTTTTTGTATTAATAAATCAAAAATTAAATAAAAATACGGATAACAGCGTTTCTACATAGAAAAACGCTGATAAAAAACACGGGTATATTGCGGGAGGGAACTATGCGCCGTTTTTTCCGGCATTTTGAGTACCTACGTTCCGGCGTTTTTTCCAAAAACGCCGATATGCTAGTTATTACCCGCGTTTTTCCATAAAACGCCGGAATGTTTGCGACGGTAAGTAGCGAATTTTTTTGTAATGATTTATTAAGTAGAAAAGTGCTGAACAGTCACTTGTTTAACTATTTGCATTCACTTTAGCATGCATATCACGTTGCTATTTTCTATATCAGAATCATTTGTATAGCATTCATGGCCATAACAAAATGTATAAACCAAGAAAGTAACCAACATCTTTGTTCTTCCTTTATATGACCTGATGGAACATCCGGTATTTGAAACTTTTTCTACATCTTATATTATAATTTATATTATAATATCTTTTATATTATATTATCTTTTAACATTTCTAACATATAAAAACTTTTTAATTGACTCCCCTTTTTCAGAAGTTTCAAAAATATAGAAATCTCATTCTCATTAGATGGAAAGTGAGAGTGAGGATGCACAAGAGGGGGGTGAATTGTGCTACCAATTAAAATCAGAAAATTAAAACACACAAGATTTTTATACTGGTTCGGTCCAACTCTTGACCTACGTCCAGTTCTCAATCACCCAGATTGAGTTCCACTAAACCACAGGCTTTACGACGGGTTCACCTGCAACCTTTTACAACCACAAGTTTTACGGGCTCACTTGCAACCTTACAAACAGACTCTCTCCCCCTTACTACCTGTAAGGGTTCAACCTTTTAAACAAAGGATTTTCTACTTAGTTCTCTCAAAGAACAAATAATGTTACTCACTTAAGTACAATGAATGCTCTTCAACAACTAAAGAGACTTGATTACAAAGAGTACAAGTTGGATAATAAATAAACTCTCAATGCAATAAGTGCTCTCTTGCTTTCTGGGTAGTATGAGCTTTGAATGCTTGAATGATTTTGCAGATTATGTTCGGTGCTTCATAAATGATGAAGTAATTCCTTATATATCATCTTCTCATACTCCAATGTTTGGTAGGTAGGAAAGCCGTTTGAATATGTCCGTTTTTCCCTTGTTACCGTTGGCTCCATAAATGCTCCTTTAATGCTCAGCAGGGTTGACTTGCTTTATCTCTGAAAAGCAACTCTGACAACTCTGCTCTGACAAAAAGCATTCTCACTTCTGGGCATATGTACGTTCTGTCTCTTGTACTCTTGCTGACGGATGATCATCGTGCATCCGGAAGCGGCAATCTTGCTCTGCAAGTGTTAGTCTCAGAATCCCAGTGCCAAGAGTATTGCATTCGGAAGCTCTTTTGCATCCGGAAGTAAAACTAAGTTCTGCACACAAATGTTAGTCCAACATAGTGATAGATATAATCAAGTGCAGTAAGAACCATACATGTTGTGGGAAGCGTGCCTGCTATGGGAAGCAATCTTACTTAGACTATGTTCTGACTTAGCATGTTATTTACTTCTGCTGAGGGATGTATTCTTCATCCGTGAGCGTTAGTCATTTTACTCTAAGTCTTCCGGAAGCGATTTCGCATCCGGTTGTGTCCTAACTTAGTCTTCATCAAAGTTCAATACTCTAACAGCCTAGACTAGGTTCTGACTTTGTGTCTCACTTGCTTCCGCTGTGGGATGTATATTCCATCCGCGAGCGCTAGTTCTAATCCATCCGGAAGTAATTCTGAATCCGGTTGTGACTTAACTTAGGATTCATTTTTGGCCTATTTCTTCCTATGTGATCAACTAGTTCTTTCATATTTTAGTCTTCATCAAAACTTAAGATTCTAACATTCTCCCCCTTTTTGATGATGACAAACTAAGCTAACTTATGAATTCATACTTAAAAGCAGATAATTAAATAACATACAGATATGAATACAAAAGCGAACTTCATTAATATGTAAATCAACTACATGTATAAGCAGCAAAAATAGTAAGCAGATTTACAAGTATGATAGATAACTAAGTATGAAAAATGAAAGAACAAAATGTTGTGCTATGCATGAGAGGCTGGGTTTTATAGTTTGTGTCTTTTGTTCCTCTCTTTCTCTCTCTGGCTTTCTTCAAACTCCTCATTTGCCTTGGCCCACATTTCTTCTTGCTGTTGTTGATCAATCTGAGCAAGAATCTGTTGAAGCTCCCTCTCCTCTTGGGCTTTTCTGATCCTCTCTGTCTCAAGGGACTCAGCAATGGCTCTCTTTAGGTCACTGAGCTCATTCAATCCAAAAGCCCTTCCTTCCTCTGAATCTCCGATGGGGATGGTTGCGTGAGGGAGATGGACAACTTTAACCTTGACATTCCAAGCAGGGTAATCAGGGTCATGAGATAGATTTGTCTTTGCTTTCCCTTTTCCCTTCCCTTTCCCTTTCCTCTCTTGAAGATCCTTAGCATGAGCCCTCTCAGCATCCAGAACGAAGAGTTGCTCATATGTGAGTCTGTCTGTTCTACCATAGCGCTCAAATTCTTCTGGTGTCATGTCTTCCACCTCTAGCTTGACAACCACTTCTGGTGGAACTTGCTCAGGTTGCTCTTGGGTGGAGGACTGAGGCACAGATGCTTCCCCTTGTAGAGGTACCCTCTCTATTTCCACATCTTCAGAAGCAGCGACTGACTCTTTTTCACTGTCTGAAGGCTCACTGGGGGAGGAAGCGACCTTCTTTTTAGCCACAGTCTTAATCCTTGCCTTACTAAAACTGACTGGAGGAGGAACAGGCGCAGAGGGAGTAATTGGCTTGGCTATAACTATCACTGGCGGGTCTGGCCTCTTGTACCCATACTTCATCATAATCTCCTCAAGGATATTACGTGGGGGCTCAGAGGGAGTTGATGGCTCAGCGGATGGCGAGGGCTCAGCAGGAGATGCCTCAGCAGGCTGATCAAACAGCACCATTTCCAGGTTTGACCTTGTGCTGGCGGACTGCTGTTGACGCATGAATCGGATGGCTTCTCCACGGATTAGGCTCTCTGCACTGCCCATACGTCTCATGTCCATGGCCCGGCAGAGAGCAGCAGCAATATCCTCGTCTAGCCATAGGGAGGGCTGAGTGAGCATATCTCTCCCCCTTTTGGCATCATCAAAGAGTGTGAGTGCCAGGGAGGAGGATGAGGAGGGAATGGTGGGAGGAGGCTCAGGGCCATATCTGGGTGGTGAAGGTGGAGGTGAGGAAGTGTGGGTGTCAAAGTTTAAGGGAGGGGAGTGAGTGGGGGAAGGTGAGGGGCAGGGGGAGTGTGAGTGGTTAGGGGATTGAGAATGGTTGGGTGATGGAGAAGGGGTATGTGATGGAGAGGTGTGAGGTGAGGGTGAGTGGTGATGGGAATCTTGTTGAGGTGGATCCTGTCGTGGGGGAGGAGGAGGTGGAGGTGGAGGAGGTGGTGGAGGTGGAGGAGGAGGAGGAGGATGTTGGGGTGGTTCAAGGAAATGGTGAAGGAGAAGGTCTAGCTTGGCTTCCATCCTTGCAAGACGAGTCTCCAATCCCTGGATCCTCTCGTTCTGAGTGTTGAAAGCTGCTGCACATTCCTCTCTTATGGGAGCCATCAACGGATCCGGCAGGCGAAAGAGAAGCTCATCTTTCAATTCTTCAGCAAGTGCCTTTTGAGCAGCAGACACTCTTGGAGCACGAGTGCTGCTGGGACCAGCTTGAGAGTCAACCTCTTGATCCCCTGCTCTAGATGCAGAGGGAACGGTGTTGTGAGAAGCACTCCCAGCCTGAGAGCCAGACTGAGTGGGCTTTGCTGGCTTGATATATTTGACTCCCATCTTGTCCATGTTCATCGACCCCATGGGCAGGCACTTCTTGTTATCGGCTTCCTTTGTGGATTTGATGTTGAACTGCTCCAGGAGGAAGGCGATGAACTGAGGTTAGGGAAGAGAAGCTTTCCCTTTGTCTCTGCCTTCAACCCATCTATTTAACTCCATACTGATCAGTTGCCCAGGGTTGATAGGCTTCTTGGTGAGGAACTTGGCGAGCCATGGATTGTCCAGCTGGGTGAACTCATTGAAGTTTCCCCCTTTGTTCGCCATGATCCTAGAGTAGATGTACTGGAGCACCCGCTGTGTGTCGGGCATACCAGACACCTTCTTTCCCTCAGTGCCATAATCCAGTGCCAGCTCTGTCTGATCCAGCTTCTCAGGGAAGATCCACTTGTTCATTTCCTCGTCAGTGACCCCCAGGAAGCGATTTATATCCCTCCAGTTAAACTTGATCTTCCTTCCTCTTACAGTGGCCTTGAAATCAATCCGGCCAATAGCAGACATTTTCTCGCTGATGTTCTTGTACTTGGCCTTGGCGGAGAGAGACTCATAGAACACCCTGAGGACTTGGACGTTGTACTCATTCTGAATCCCCAGCCAAGTCATGTATTTCTGGAGATAAGCAGACAAATCAAAACCCAGATCTTCAAGTTTTTCCAGATCCACGAAGATCCCATTGAGAAGATAGGGATTTCTGTTTTCAAACGCCGGCGAAACAGTCTCCAGAGGCCCAGAAATGTACACCGAGTAGTCATCTTCAACCCTCTGGCGTTTGGAGGAAGGTTCTTCGGCAAACTGAACTTTCTTCTTCCTTTTTCCAGAATCCCCAGATTTCCCAGAAACTTTAGACTTTTTGGAGGAGGGGGCTTTCTGGATGTGAGGGTTTGATTCATGTGAACCGGCCATTGTTTATGTACTGGGTATGTGATGAATGATATGCACAGAGAATGCACAGAAAATGCACAGATGAAGAAGAAGAAGAAGATGAAGATGAAGATGAAGATGAAGATGCGGTGAAGAAGAAGAAAAATTTCAGAGAGTTTGAGTGTTTGATTTGTGTGAGAAGTGATGAATGAGTGTTATAGCCCTATTTATGCAATGTGCTAAACGATGTGATGGGTCATAATGGCATCTCATTGAAAATATGCACCTTTTATGGGAAAACGTAAAGATTTAAATTGAAACGGCGCACCTTTATGCCACATGTCTCTTCAGTTTGTCAGAAAAGGCACAATTTTCTGTGGGAGAAGATGAAACGTTTCTGAGGTGACGTGTCCCTTTTCCAAAAACACTGACGCTTCCGATTGCTTAGTGTCATGCCTGAGCAGAAGCAACTATGCTGAATAAAAGGATGAGCTTCCGGAAGGAGATTTGCTTCCGGAAGTGACACACTTAAGATTTAACATTGGGGGACCTGCAAAACTAAAGATTGGCACTCTGATGCCTAAGTTAGTACAGTTTACAGGTTTTAACATTTAAGCACAGGTTTATTCTGAAGATTAAACTTCATTTGGGTTTACCATTCTCAAATTTCCTCTAATAAAAGTAAATTGATCTACCCCAGAGGTTTGGTGAAGATATCCGCAAGCTGATGCTGAGTGGGAACAAATTGCACCTTGACATCCTTCTTCTGAACATGATCTCTGATGAAGTGATGTCTGACGTCAATGTGCTTTGTTCTTGTGTGCTGGACTGGATTCTTGGCAAGGCTGATGGTGCTTGTGTTGTCACAGAGAATGGGAGCCTCAGGAAACTCTAAGCCAAGATCCCTCAGTTGATTTTTCAGCCACAGCACTTGTGCACAACAGCTTGCAGCTGCAATATACTCTGCCTTTGTGGATGACAGCGACACACAGGTTTGCTTCTTGCTTGCCCAAGAAACCAGACACCCTCCTAGGAAGGCACATTGTCCGCTGGTGGTCTTTCTATCTGTCTTATAACTTGCATGGTCAGCGTCAGAATAAGCCCATAAGAACTCTTGGTTACCTCTGGGATACCAGAGACCAAGTTCTTGAGTTCCCTCAAGGTATCTTAAAATACGTTTAACACAAGTTAAGTGAGATTCCTTGGGGTTGGCTTGAAATCTAGCACACATCCCTTCACTAAATTGAATATCAGGTCTGCTAGCCGTTAAGTATAGCAGGGAACCTATCATTCCCCTATACATTGGCAGGCTGACCGAACTTCCCTTTACATCAGCATCGAGAGCAGCAGTGGTGCTCATAGGAGTATCATACCCCTTGCATTCATCCATCCCAAACTTCTTGAGAAGTTCTCTGCTTTGTGAGATGAAGATGCCTTCTTTCTTTTGCTTGATCTGCAGGCCTAGGAAGAAGGTTAGTTCTCCCATCATTGACATCTCGAATTCCCCCTGCATTGTCTTTGAAAACTCCTCACAGAGTTTCTCGTTAGTTGCTCCAAAAATAATATCATCAACATATATCTGGATAATTAACATATTTCTATCCTTATGCAAGATAAACAATGTATTATCTAATTTGCCTCTTGAGAAACCTTTTTCCTAGCAGAAAGCTGCTAAGTCTCTCATACTAAGCTCGTGGAGCTTGTTTCAGGCCATATAAAGCTTTCTTTAGCCTATACACATGCTTAGGGTGCTTATGGTCCTCAAAGCCAGGAGGTTGCTCAACATACACTTCTTCCTTAATATAACCAATAAGAAAAGCACTCTTTACATCCATTTAATATAATTTAAAACCTTTCATGGATGCAAAGGCTAGAAGAATCCTTTTTGCTTCAAGTCTTGCAACTGGAGCAAAAGTTTCTTCATAGTCTATGCCTTCTTCATGGTTATACCCTTTTGCTACTAATCTGGTTTTGTTCCTAGTGATCTGTCCAGTCTCATCCAGTTTGTTCTTAAAGACCCATTTGGTCCCAACTATGGATTGGTGAGACGGTCTAGGGACTAGCTCCCAAACTTGACTTCTTTCAAACTGATTAAGCTCTTCCTGCATGGCAATGATCCAATCAGAGTCCTTTAGAGCTTGTTCAACTGAAGTTGGTTCGATTTGAGACAAGAAGGCTCCAAACTCAACTTCATTTTGAACCTGCCTTCTAGTTCTGACACCAGAAGAAACATCACCAAGCACTTGGTCAAGTGGATGATTCATGTGATGCCTCCTAGCGGTTGGCAACTGTACCTCATCAGACATTGTCTGCACTCTAGGTTCATCACTGGGTTCATCTTCCTTCTTAGGATCACTTGCTGGTTTTGGTGGTGAAGATGATGGTGGTTTTGAAAAATTTAATATCCCATCATCTTCTGTGGATCCTTCCATGTAGGATTTTCATCGAATACAACATGCATGGACTCCTCTACTGTTCTAGTACTCAAGTTGTATACTCTATAAGCCTTACTTCTAAGGGAATATCCTATGAAAACTCCTATATCAACTTTTGGATCAAACTTACCCAAGTTTACCTTTCCATTGTTGTGTATGTAACATTTTGACCCAAAGATTCTGAGGTGGCTGATGTTCGGCTTTCTGCCTTTGTATAGCTCATAGGGGGTCTTGTCTAAGCCCTTGCGAACATAGGCTCTATTGGAGATGTTGCAAGCAGTGCTCATAGCGTCCGCCCAGAACACTTGAGAAACCTCTTTCTCATTGAGCATGCTTCTGGCCATCTCTGTCAGCACCCTGTTCTTCCTTTCAACCACGCCATTCTGTTGAGGAGTTCTGGGAGCTGAGAAATTGTGATCAATTCCATTCTCTTCACACAGCTCTGAGAAGTTGTGATTCTCGAACTCTCCTCCATGATCTGTCCTTATGGCAGCTATTTTGAGATTTCTCTCATTCTGCACTTTCTTAGCAAGGACAAGAAAAGCATCAAAAGCATCATGCTTGGAGGGAAGAAACATAGTCCAAGTGAATCTTGAATAGTCATCCACCACCACTAGAGCATAAAGGTTACCACCTAAGCTCTTCACTCTCGCTGGCCCAACTAAATCCATGTGGATTAGTTCTAAGGGCCTGCAGGTGGAGACTTTCTTCTTGGTCTTGAACGAGGACTTTGTTTGCTTTCCTCGTTGGCAGGATTCACAGACAAAATCATGCTTAACTTTGAAGGATGGAATCCCTATAGCTAGTTCCTTTTTAATAAGCATATCAAGCTGTGTAAAGTTTACATGCGCTAGCCGTTTATGCCAAAGCCAACTATTTTCATCACTAGTGATTAAACATTTTTCAGCTAGTTGTTGACATAAATCTAGGGTATATAGATTTCCATTCCTATTTGCCTTAAGTTTGCATTTCAGATTGTTTTTATTTATGTCCAAATCATGCTTATTTACTATGATGCATTCATGAGAGTCAAAGATTACCCAATTTCCTTTGTCGGTGCTTTGACTCACACTCAGCAGGTTGTGACAGAGACCATCAACTAAGTAGACATCTTGGATTGGTCCAACTTCTCCAACTCCAGTGATCTTTCCACTCTGATTTCCTCCAAAGTTTACTTTGGCTCCATCTTTGATCACCAGAGATTTGAACTTGTCTCTGTCCCCCGTCATGTGTCTCGAGCATCCGCTGTCGATGTACCACTTTCGGTTCTTGGATGCTTTGTTAGACAACCTTAGGTACCCAACCTTTATTGGGTCCTTTATCATTAGTTCCCATAACCTTCGGTCCAGTGTGGACCTTAGGTTTGTGATTGTGTTGTGCCTCTGGCCTTTTGTGGGCTCTAGGCCGATGGACTCCCTTTGGAATATGCTTCCAAGTTCTAGGTCCTTGTGCTTCATTAGTTTCTTTTCTTGGAGGATCCTTAGTCACCCTGGTTCCTTTTGGAACCCACTTATAGGTGCTATTGGCACCATGCTTCTTTGCATTGCAGGTGGACGTGGAGTGTCCCTTCCTGTTGCAGTAGTTGCAGAAGCTGAAGGGTGTGGAGCTGTGACTAGTAGCTTTGTGGAAGAACTTTAAGTAGGGTTTCACTTTGGGTTCCACCCACTTTTTTTCTCTATGCGTATAACCTAGTCCAGTTTTATCTCTATATGCCCTTTGATTCATCAAAATAACATTTAGCATTTTAGAACCATTTGTGAACTTTTGTAGGGCATTCTGCAGCCTATCCCTTTCAGTAGAGATTTTGCTGCAGTTGGTGCAGCTTACTAATGTTGAGGCATTGGGTTCCGCTTGGGGATCTCCCTTGCCATCCGCTACCGGAAGCTTCTTGGCTTCCGCTAGCTCATCATTGAGTGAGTTTACAGTGAACTCAAGTGATTCATTCTTTATTCTCAATATTTTGTAAGCCTTGCATAAACGAAAGAACTCTCTATGAATATCGTTATAAGCTTCTTGGAGTTCAGTAAGGGTTACCTCATCACCATGGATGGATTCGAAGTCAGAAGATGCTTCTTCTCCATCTTCCCTAGCAACAAGGCAAAGGTTTGCAACCTCTTCCTCATCGCTGGCTGTAACATCTTGAAAATTTAATATAGGATTATAGAGTGTTTTGAGAAATAATAAATGGGGAAATTGAAAATTTTGGAAATTTTAAGAATTTTGGGAATATTTTGGGAAATTTTTGAGTAATAAGTGTATAATAATAAAGTAAGCAATTGAGGAATTAGGAATATGAGAGTGTGATGGAATTCAAAATATTTTGAAGGTTAAGGAGATTGAGGGCTAGTTAAGTGGATTTAAATTAAAAGAGTACACTATGATAGATTTGGACTGTAAATTATTAGAAATCACCCTTATTTCTCCTAGCCAAACGTGGCCTTCGCTTTCTTTTTAAAACAAAATCTGCTTCACTCTCTTCTCCTTCTCTCCCGCGGCGCCACCCCCTCCATTCACCATTGTTTTTTTTTCCATTTTCTCTCCTCACCCACTCACCATTCGGCTACTCCTCCTCCATAAAGCTTCTTCATTTTGTTTCATCTTCCACTTTTCTCCACAGACCCGTGAAGCACAAGTCCGATCCGTGGGTGTGTGCGTTTTTCGAGTTTCTCTCTTCCCGGCGACGGCGAATGGCTTTTCCGGCGAAGGGAGCTGTTTTGAAGGTAGGCGATGGTTTCTTGTGTTCTTTTTGTGATTTTCTTCATGTCCAACTTCATTTCTCATTTTTCCATTCTGTTCTTTTTCATTTCTCGGCCAACCACCTATGAGAAGGTGATTTCCGGCGAGTGGCGCGGCGGCCGGTGACGGCCGACCCCTCTGTTTCCATTCCTGCACTTTGTAAGTCTCTACTCTCTTGTGAAGTTAATTTTTTTTCGCATAAAGCTTCCTCTTGTAAGTTAGGGCTTCACCATGAATAAATCTTTGGAGCTTTAAATGTGAATTCATGTTATGTATAAGTGGGAAACTGACTATTCTTGGAGGTATTTAAGTTGGTTGAAGATAGAAAATTAATTTGAGCATGTGAATGGGTACTGTGGGATTCTTTGAGTTGGGGTTTGATTAATGTATGGTGTTTTTGGATGAGTTTGTGGTTAATTAATGTTAGTTGAAATGGTGTTAAGATGTTGGAAAGTTGATTTTGGTTGAATTGATGTTTGTAAGGAAAATTGGTAGTTAAAGAATGGGTTGAAGTGAGTGTTGGTTATACAAAAACGTGATTGAATGGTGGTAAAGTATTTTGGTTGTTAGTATGTCATTTCTAAGGATAAAGGAATATTGATAAAGTGGTTAAATAAATGATGCGAGTTTTTGGTAACTTGGTAAGAGTTTGGGAAAGTAGTAACACTCAAGATTTTAGGAGTAATGACTGAATAAGGGGATTATGGTGGTTTGGAAGAGGTAAATTAGCATTGATATTGGAAGTAAATTATTACTTCAATAAGTATTTTGATACCAATGAAAAGTAAACTCAAGTCATTTACACAATACATTGACCAATTGTGGTACATTGTATGGTTGTAGACGACGGTGGTTCGAGTAGAGCTGACAAGACGCTGTAGCTTCGATGAATTATCGTTATTGATCGCGAACAGGTAATCATACTTACTTCACTATAACAATGAACGTGTTGTAGTTGATGGTTTTGTATGTATGTTATATATATTTACCCACATAAATGTTCCACTGGTAGTTTCATATAAAATAGGCTATCGGGTACCTTTCAACCACGACTAGTTTTATATAAACATATCTTTTATATTATATAAATATGTTATCATGCTCTGCCCTGTGGTGATGATGTTGTGGATCTTATGGTGATGGCAAGATATGAGAGGGTGAGTTGTTGGGAAAGTTAAAGACCTAGGAATTTTGGTTCGTGGAAGACTAAGGTTGAGGAAAGTATCGTGCTGTGAACGAGGTATTGAAGAATCATTATTATTAGTATTGCATGACACTGATACAGGTACCATTGCGCAATGTTAACCGTTTGATAGGCCAATCAGCGGTTATTCGTATGGAGCTTTCTGATTGGAGACAGGGGCCATTGGTTAACAGATTGGAGACTGTGACCAGCAGTCTTATGATTGGAGACAGGGACTGCGCTCTTTCTGATTGGAGACAGATTGAGGTTTCCCTCTCATGGGGTTACCAGAGAGGGAATTTGCCCCCTCGTCATTGAGAGGGGCACAGTGTCAACTCATGTAGAATATTTAGAGCTCGAACGTAGTGCCTCCAGGATGGCATGAGTAGAGCATTAGAATGGTATGTGGACCTAAACTGAGAATTGGACTTGAAGAAGCTTGAATGATAAAAACTTATATATACACGTACAGATCACTGATTTTAGAACCGTGGTATTCTTTAGCCGCTCAACTATTACATATTTTATTGTCATAGTGAATTAAGTAATGATTATTGAGACAAATTGTCTCACACCATGTTTGGTGATATTTTTACAGGTGATCATGCCGAGACACAGAGGACGGGGAAGGGGAAGGGGTCGTCCGGCCCTCACTGAGGATGTGAGTTAGCCGGGGGTATATTTTGGAGAGATATATTGTCACCATTAGAATGCATACGCTTCTGCATCTATTGTGTGTAATGTAATTATAGTAGTGGTAATGTCATAACTTGAATTCTGTATTGTTTTGTGATTATGCATAGCAGGTATACTGTTACTACCCCTGTTATGTATGGATACATGTGAATGGAGTATTTACTCTAGGCAAGTAGAAGTTGTTATGTTTGAAGTTTCTACCATCTGGATATATCGGATGTGATTTTTGGTGTATAGGTAAGTGATTATGGATGATGTTGTAGGTACATAGTGATAATCATGTTATGGAAAGTCCTTTTTCCTAACATGGTTATACTATGTTGTGATATCTTTTATGTATGGATATTACTTTATATAACCATGTTAGATGGGCCCCTCTCTGACATGGTTTTTCTTTTTTTGTATTAGGTGAAGTTCCTTTTCTAACCATGTTAGATGATCTCTTACTAACATGGTTAGACAATTGTTATGATGATGGGTGTATGATTGGTGAAATATGATGTTGATTCCTATACTAACTATGTTAGGAATTTCTTTTCTAACATAGTTAGATGTTTGTCAAGTAGGTTAAATATTATTTAGGTTAATTCTTTTTCTAACCATGTTAGGTAAATCTTTTACTAACATGGTTAGGGCATTTAGTTTAAATGATTCTAGTATATTTAATATTAAAGGTAATTTAATAGGTTAATGTGTTGTAGTTAATTAGGTATGTTACAATTTGGTATCAGTTTTATGGTAAACGATAAGCTGGCTGCTGCATTGCATATAGAATGACAATATATCTTCCTTATTATCCTTCCTCAATGGCATGATCACTCACCTTTTATGTTTATTATCATTTCTCCTTAGGTGGGTGGAGGTAGTAGCTCTAGTCAAGTGCAACAATCTAGTTCTGTGCCAAACCTGGGGATAGGGTCGTTCTTTAATCAATTTAGAGACATGATGATAGAAGCAATGGATGAAAGGCTACAAAAATTTAAGGAAGATTGGATGCGGGAAAACCAAGGAGGAAGAGAAGTGGGAAATGAGAGTGATGATGGAAACCATGATGAAAGAGAGGTGGAGGATGAAGAGAATGATGAATTCCTGGGAACGAGAGTAGTTTGGCCTGAGGATCTTGCGGTTGATCAGATTTGGAAAAGTGTGGCTAGGCACAATCCGGGTACGTTTTGCGGAGGACGTCAGCCAGAGGTGGCTGAAGAATGGATTGACAGGCTGGAAACTATTTTTCAGGCGGTAACATGTAATGAGGACCAAAAAGCTAGGGTAGCTATTTTGTCGTTGACTGAGGAAGCTAAGAGGTGGTGGAGATCTGCAGGGGGTGTTAATGATAGGTGGACTACCTGGTCGGAATTCAAAGAGAAATTCTTTGAACACTATTTTCCCCCTGCGATCAGACATGAGAAGGAAGTGGCATTTCATGAATTAGTTCAGGGAAACATGCACGAAGATGAATTCATTGCTACTTTCACGGAGTTGTCACGATATGTGACGTATTTACAGTATAGGGATGACCCATATTAGAAGCATTTACAGTTGATTGAGAAGGCGAGGCCTGACTTGCGGTCATATCTGTTAGCTAGAAATTTTGTGAGCTTTGAAGATACTTGTAATTATTTGTGTGTTCTGGCCCGATCCCAGAGGAGTGCTACGACTGGAGGTCATGAGTGTGGGCTAAATAGACCTTCTAGCCATTTGGGGCCTTCTGGAGGAGTAAGTAAGAATTTCAGTGCAGGCTCGAGCAGTTCTGGTAGTTATGGGAAGAAGCCTCAGGGCCAAAGTCACAGTCAGGGGTTTATGCAGAGAGGTGGATGGCGCCAACAACACCAGCGTGGTAGGTTGGGTCAGAGAGGCCCATTTGTGGGTGGTAGAGGCCAGTCTACGAGTGGTAGAGGGCGTTATGGTGTTAGTCAAAAAGCTTATCAGGAGTCAACTGCATCAGTTCCTAGTGTTGGAGGTCTTTGTGCTCGATGTGGGAAACGTCATCAGGGAGAGTGCTGGAGGTGTTATAATTGTAATGAGATTGGTCATACGGTTAGGTTTTGTCCTCAGTTACAACCTCGACATCAGCCTAGCCAAAGTAGTCGCCCATCAGCTCCTGGGAGAGTGTATGTGACAACCAGGGAAGAGGCTGTGGCATCTCCTAATGTGATCAGAGGTATGGTTTCCATCCGAGGACATGATATAGATGTATTGTTTGATTCTGGTGCGACCCATTCTTTCATTTCTTATGATTGTGCTCAGAAATTTGGCTTTGGTTTATCTGTTTTGCCTTATGACTTGAAAGTATCAACCCCTAGTGGGGTCGTTTTTGTGTCTGCCCACGTGTGTAAGAGCTTGGATCTTCTGTATGAAGGCCGAGAATCTGTGATTGATCTGGTATGTCTGCCTCTTAAAGGGATAGAAGTTATTGTTGGGATGGATTGGCTAATAGCCAATAATGTCATTTTGGTCTGTAAGGAACGGACTGTGAAATACGCAGTTAATTCTTTGTCCGTTCAGGTTCCCAATGGCTCCTGGTTATTGTCTGCCACACGAGCTGAGAGGTGTGTGCGGAGGGGTTGTCAAGCATTTGCTGTCTTTTTCTCAATAAAATCCGAGGAAGAGATTTGTATTAATGCGATAGATGTGGTTAGGGATTTTCCCGAAGTGTTTGCAGACATTCAGGGTCTTCCACCTGAGAGAGAGGTGGAGTTTACCATTGAGTTGGAACCGGGTACTAGCCCGATTTCTAAGGCACCATATAGGATGGCCCCAGTGGAGTTAGTTGAGTTGAAGAAACAGATCGAAGAATTGCTTGAAAAAGGCTTTATTCGACCTAGTGTTTCGCCGTGGGGAGCTCCAGTTTTATTTGTTAAGAAAAAGGACGGTAGCTTGAGGTTGTGTATTGATTATCGCCAGTTGAATGAAGTCACTATAAAGAATAAATATTTGTTGCCCAGGATTGATGATTTATTGGACCAGTTGGTCGGGGCTTCAGTCTTTTCTAAGATTGATCTGAGATCAGGATATCATCAGTTGAGAGTTCGGGTAGAGGACGTCCCCAAGACAGCCTTTAGAACCCGTTATGGTCATTATGAGTTCTTGGTGATGCCATTTGGTTTGACCAATGCTCCTGCTGTGTTCATGGATTATATAAATAGAATTTTTAGACCGTATTTGGATAAATTCATTGTAGTGTTTATTGATGATATCTTGATATACTCAAAAAATGAAGAGGAACACCGTGAACACCTGGGCATTGCTTTGAGAGTTTTGAGGGATCATCAGCTTTATGCTAAGTTGTCTAAGTGTGAATTTTGGCTGAAAGAAGTAAAGTTTCTGGGGCATGTGGTTTCTTCTGAAGGTGTTGCGGTGGATCCTAGTAAAGTTGAGGCAGTATTACAGTGGGAATCACCGAAATCAGTAACTGAAGTCCGAAGTTTTGTGGGTTTAGCTGGTTATTATCGAAGGTTTATTCGTGGATTTTCACAGATTGCCCGTCCTTTAACTAATCTGACCAAGAAAGACCGTCCTTTTGTTTGGACAGAGCAGTGTGAACTAGCATTTCAAGAGTTGAAGACTCTTTTGACCACAGCTCCAGTATTGGTTTTGCCGGACTCATCTCAACCATATGAAGTGTATACTGATGCCTCCTTGATGGGTTTAGGATGTGTGCTAATGCAAAATGGCAAGGTGATAGCCTATGCATCGAGACAATTGAGGCCACATGAGGTGAACTACCCGACGCATGATTTGGAGTTGGGTGCAGTAGTGTTTGCTTTGAAGATTTGGCGACATTATCTTTTTGGGGCACAATTTGAGGTGTTTAGTGATCATAAAAGCCTCAAATACTTGATGGATCAGAAAGAGTTGAATGGTAGACAACGTCGCTGGATGGAGCTTCTTAGTGATTATAAGTTTGAGATCAAGTATCATCCTGGAAAGGCCAATGTAGTAGATGATGCTTTGAGTAGGAAATCGGCTCATGTCTTCGCAATGAGCCTTGAAGAGCAATCTTGGTTGGAAGCCTTGTGTGATATGAAAGTTGTTCCTAGAGTTGAGCAGGCCAGTTTGAGAGCGGTAGTTGTTGATTTTGAATTGTATAAGGATTTAAGGTCGGCGCAGGAGAAAGATGACAAGTTAAGTAAGATCCGGAAGGAATTGGAGAGTGGTATGGCCCTAGATTTTGAGGTGGATGGCTATGGGATTCTTCGGTATGAACACCGTATTTGTGTTCCTGATGGGGATGAGGTAAAGCAGACTATTCTGGAGGAGGCCCATAGGAGCAAATATGCTATGCATCCGGGAATCACCAAGATGTATAATGATTTGAAGCGAGAATATTGGTGGCCAGGAATGAAGAATGATGTGACACAGTTTGTACTTAAGTGTCTGACTTGCCAGAAAGTCAAGATTCAGCATAAAAAACCTGGTGGGTTGTTGCAAAATATTGAAGTACCTCAGTGGAAGTGGGATGATATATCTATGGATTTCGTTGTGGGGTTACCTCGTACTCAGTCGGGTCATGATTCCATTTGGGTAATTGTGGATCGGTTGACTAAGTCAGCACACTTTTTGCCTGTTCAGATTTCAAGTCCAATGGAAAGTTTGGCTCAGTTGTATGTTGATGAGATTGTCCGACTGCATGGGGTACCAAAGAGTATTATTTCTGACAGGGATCAGCGGTACAGATCAGGCTATTGGACGTCATTACAGGCTGCTTTAGGTAGCAAACTTAAGTTTAGCACCGCGTATCACCCGCAGACGGATGGTCAGACAGAGAGAGTTAATCAGATCCTCGAGGATATGTTGCGGGCGTGTGCTATTGAGTTGCCTGGTAGTTGGGATAAACACCTTCCTCTAGCAGAATTTGCTTATAACAATAGTTATCAATCGAGTATTGGTATGGCTCCATATGAGGCTTTGTATGGTAGGAAATGTCGGTCGCCCATCTGTTGGACAAAAGTGAGTGAAAGGGCTGTTATTGGTCCGGATATTGTTGACTAGACGACCCAGAAGATTGAGATGATACAGGAGAAATTGTTGACGGCGCAAAGTAGACAAAAGAGTTATGCAGATAAGCGGCGACAACCATTAGAGTTTGAAGGAGGAGATCATGTATTTTTGAAAGTTTCGCCGATGACAGGCGTTGGCAGATCAGTTAAGGCTAAGAAACTTACCCCTCGATTTATGGGTCCTTTTGATGTAATTGAGAAGATCGGTGAGGTTTCTTATCGCATAGCTCTTCCGCCACAGTTATCAAGACTACACGATGTATTTCGTGTGTCACAATTGAAAAAATATCACCCTGATCCTTGCCATGTTATTGAGCCTGAAGAAGTAGAGTTGGAGGATAATTTGACTTATCAGGTGGAGCCTGAAAGAATTTTGGATGTCAAGGATAAACAGTTGAGAAATAAGACCATTCGTCTAGTGAAAGTATTTTGGAGAGGTATGTCCCCAAGAGATGCAACCTGGGAGACGGAGGAACGGATGCGTGAGAAGTATCCACAGCTATTTATAGGTACGTTTACCTCATTTCTCCATTGTTTTCTCTTAGTAAAGATGGGATAGTAGTGAATTTTGAGGGCAAAATTCCTAAAAGGTGGGGAGAATTGTAACATCCTGAAAATTTAATACAGGATTATAGAGTGTTTTGAGAAATAATAAATGGGGAAATTGGAAATTTTGGAAATTTTAAGAATTTTTGGAATATTTTGGGAAATTTTTGAGTAATAAGTGTATAATAATAAAGTAAGCAATTGAGGAATTAGGAATATGAGAGTGTGATGGAATTCAAAATATTTTGAAGGTTAAGGAGATTGAGGGCTAGTTAAGTGGATTTAAATTAAAAGAGTACACTATGATAGATTTGGACTGTAAATTATTAGAAACCACCCTTATTTCTCCTAGCCAAACGTGGCCTTCCCTTTCTTTTTAAAACAAAATCTGCTTCACTCTCTTCTCCTTCTCTCCTGCGGCGCCACCCCCTCCATTCACCATTGTTTTTTTTTCATTTTCTCTCCTCACCCACTCACCATTCGGCTACTCCTCCTCCATAAAGCTTCTTCATTTTGTTTCATCTTCCTCTTTTCTCCACAGACCCGTGAAGCACAAGTCCGATCTGTGGGTGTGTGTGTTTTTCGAGTTTCTCTCTTCCCGGCGACGGCGAATGGCTTTTCCGGCGAAGGGAGCTGTTTTGAAGGTAGGTGATGGTTTCTTGTGTTCTTTTTGTGATTTTCTTCATGTCCAACTTCATTTCTCATTTTTCAATTCTGTTCTTTTTCATTTCTCGGCCAACCACCTAAGAGAAGGTGATTTCCTGCGAGTGGCGCGGCGGCCGGTGACGGCCGACCCTTCTGTTTCCATTCCTGCACTTTGAAAGTCTCTACTCTCTTGTGAAGTTAATTTTTTTTTGCATAAAGCTTCCTCTTGTAAGTTAGGGCTTCACCATGAATAAATCTTTGGAGCTTTAAATGTGAATTCATGTTATGTATAAGTGGGAAACTGACTATTCTTGGAGGTATTTAAGTTGGTTGAAGATGGAAAATTAATTTGAGCATGTGAATGGGTACTGTGGGATTCTTTGAGTTGGGGTTTGATTAATGTATGGTGTTTTTGGATGAGTTTGTGGTTAATTAATGTTAGTTGAAATGGTGTTAAGATGTTGGAAAATTGATTTTGGTTGAATTGATGTTTGTAAGGAAAATTGGTAGTTAAAGAATGTGTTGAAGGGAGTGTTGGTTATACAAAAACTTGATTGAATGGTGGTAAAGTATTTTGGTTGTTAGTATGCCATTTCTAAGGATAAAGGAATATTGATAAAGTGGTTAAATAAATGATGCAAGTTTTTGGTAACTTGGTAAGAGTTTGGGAAAGTAGTAACACTCAAGATTTTAGGAGTAATGACTGAATAAGGGGATTATGGTGGTTTGGAAGAGGTAAATTAGCATTGATATTGGAAGTAAATTATTACTTCAATAAGTATTTTGATACCAATGAAAAGTAAACTCAAGTCATTTACACAATACATTGACCAATTGTGGTACATTGTATGGTTGTAGACGACGGTGGTTCGAGTAGAGCTGACAAGACGCTGTAGCTTCGATGAATTATCGTTATTGATCGCGAATAGGTAATCATACTTACTTCACTATAACAATGAACGTGTTGTAGTTGATGGTTTTGTATGTATGTTATATATATTTACCCACATAAATGTTCCACTGGTAGTTTCACATAAAATAGGCTATTGGGTACCTTTCAACCACGACTAGTTTTATATAAACATATCTTTTATATTATATAAATATGTTATCATGCTCTGCCCTGTGGTGATGATGTTGTGGATCTTATGGTGATGGCAAGATATGAGAGGGTGAGTTGTTGGGAAAGTTAAAGACCTAGGAATTTTGGTTCGTGGAAGACTAAGGTTGAGGAAAGTATCGTGCTGTGAACGAGGTATTGAAGAATCATTATTATTAGTATTGCATGACACTGATACAGGTACCATTGCGCAATGTTAACCGTTTGATAGGCCAATCAGCGGTTATTCGTACGGAGCTTTCTGATTGGAGACAGGGGCCATTGGTTAACAGATTGGAGACTGTGACCAGCAGTCTTATGATTGGAGACAGGGACTGCGCTCTTTCTGATTGGAGACAGATTGAGGTTTCCCTCTCATGGGGTTACCAGAGAGGGAATTTGCCCCCTCGTCATTGAGAGGGGCACAGTGTCAACTCATGTAGAATATTTAGAGCTCGAACGTAGTGCCTCCAGGATGGCATGAGTAGAGCATTAGAATGGTATGTGGACCTAAACTGAGAATTGGACTTGAAGAAGCTTGAATGATAAAAACTTATATATACACGTACAGATCACTGATTTTAGAACCGTGGTATTCTTTAGCCGCTCAACTATTACATATTTTATTGTCATAGTGAATTAAGTAATGATTATTGAGACAAATTGTCTCACACCATGTTTGGTGATATTTTTACAGGTGATCATGCCGAGACACAGAGGACGGGGAAGGGGAAGGGGCCGTCCGGCCCTCACTGAGGATGTGAGTTAGCCGGGGGTATATTTTGGAGATATATATTGTCACCATTAGAATGCATACGCTTCCGCATCTATTGTGTGTAATGTAATTATAGTAGTGGTAATGTCATAACTTGAATTCTGTATTGTTTTGTGATTATGCATAGCAGGTATACTGTTACTACCCCTGTTATGTATGGATACATGTGAATGGAGTATTTACTCTAGGCAAGTAGAAGTTGTTATGTTTGAAGTTTCTACCATCTGGATATATCGGATGTGATTTTTGGTGTATAGTTAAGTGATTATGGACGATGTTGTAGGTACATAGTGATAATCATGTTATGGAAAGTCCTTTTTCCTAACATGGTTATACTATGTTGTGATATCTTTTATGTATGGATATTACTTTATATAACCATGTTAGATGGACCCCTCTCTGGCATGGTTTTTCTTTTTTTGTGTTAGGTGAAGTTCCTTTTCTAACCATGTTAGATGATCTCTTACTAACATGGTTAGACAATTGTTATGATGATGGGTGTATGATTGGTGAAATATGATGTTGATTCCTATACTAACTATGTTAGGAATTTCTTTTCTAACATAGTTAGATGTTTGTCAAGTAGGTTAAATATTATTTAGGTTAATTCTTTTTCTAACCATGTTAGGTAAATCTTTTACTAACATGGTTAGGGCATTTAGTTTAAATGATTCTAGTATATTTAATATTAAAGGTAATTTAATAGGTTAATGTGTTGTAGTTAATTAGGTATGTTACACTGGCTTCTTCATCAGAACTATTTACCCAGATTGAGGACACGAAGACTTTCTTCTTGTTCTTTCCTTTGAATTTCTGAAGGCTTGGGCACTCAGCCTTGAAATGATCAGGCTTCTTGCACTCGAAACAAACAGGGGCCCTTTCCTTCTTATGGCTTGATTCTCCTTTCTGGAAGCCACCTTTCTTTCTAAAGAATTTTTTGAACTTTCTCACCATCATGGCCATTTCTTCATCGTCTATATCTTCCTCATCATCATCATCATCATCATCCTTACCCTTGCTGGGAGCAACTAGAGCAAGGTTCTTGGCTTTAGCAGCAGCTTGGGGAGCTCTTAGGGCCAACAGGGTTGGTTCATACTCAGCCAGAGAACCGAATAATGCAGTGACAGAACTGGTTGACTCTCCCTGTACTTCCTGCAAAATAGTCACCTTGGTAAGCCAGTCACCCTTTAATACTTTTAGAATTTTACTCACTTGTTCCTCCTCAGGAATGTTCTTTCCCAGAGAGGCTAGGTTGTTTATGAGGTGGGTGAATCTGAGCTCCAGATCTCTGATTGGCTCATTTGGAAGCATTGTGAACTTGTGAAATTCTTCCATCAGCATCTCAACACGTCTGGCCTTCACTCCCTTGGTTCCGGAATGAGCTGCCTCAAGCGCCTCCCACATTTCTTTTGCTGTTTTGTAGTGGCTTATCCTGTGGAACTCCTTCGGGCTCAGGGCGCATTGAATAGTGGATGGCCTTGTAGTTCAGTTCCACTTGAGCATAATCATCATTGATGAATCTGGATCGAGGCTTTGCAAGACCTTCATCATCTAGAGGAACATTGTTACCATGCTCTATAACATCCCAGATCCGGAGGCCACTGACCTTGATAAAGTTTTCCATCTTGAATTTCCAGAAGGGATAGTTATATCCATCAAAGCCTGGAGGCTTGTTTGGCTGGATAGCTACATCGGGGAGGGAATGATGATCTGCATCCATCACTGGATCTTTTCTTTCTAGATTCGTTGGAATCAAGTCAGAAAGACCTTGCTCTGATACCAAATGAGAGTGAGGATGCACAAGAGGGGGGTGAATTGTGCTACCAATTAAAATCAGAAAATTAAAACACACAAGATTTTTATACTGGTTCGGTCCAACTTTTGACCTACGTCCAGTTCTCAATCACCCAGATTGAGTTCCACTAAACCACAGGTTTTACGACGGGTTCACCTGCAACCTTTTACAACCACAAGTTTTACGGGCTCACTTGCAACCTTACAAACAGACTCTCTCCCCCTTACTACCTGTAAGGGTTCAACCTTTTAAACAAAGGATTTTCTACTTAGTTCTCTCATAGAACAAATAATGTTACTCACTTAAGTACAATGAATGTTCTTCAACAACTAAAGAGACTTGATTACAAAGAGTACAAGATGGATAATAAATAAACTCTCAATGCAATAAGTGATCTCTTGCTTTCTGGGTAGTATGAGCTTTGAATGCTTGAATGATTTTGCAGATTATGTTCGGTGCTTCATAAATGATGAAGTAATTCCTTATATATCATCTTCTCATACTCCAATGTTTGGTAGGTAGGAAAGCCGTTTGAATATGTCCGTTTTTCCCTTGTTACCGTTGGCTCCATAAACGCTCCATTAATGCTCAGCAGGGTTGACTTGCTTTATCTCTGAAAAGCAACTCTGACAACTCTGCTCTGACAAAAAGCATTCTGACTTCTGGGCATATGTACGTTCTGTCTCTTGTACTCTTGCTGACGGATGATCATCGTGCATCCGGAAGCGGCAATCTTGCTCTGCAAGTGTTAGTCTCAGAATCCCAGTGCCAAGAGTATTGCATCCGGAAGCTCTTTTGCATCCAGAAGTAAAACTAAGTTCTGCACACAAATGTTAGTCCAACATAGTGATAGATATAATCAAGTGCAGTAAGAACCATACATGTTGTGGGAAGCGTGTCTGCTATGGGAAGCAATCTTACTTAGACTATGTTCTGACTTAGCATGTTATTTACTTCTACTGAGGGATGTATTCTTCATCCGTGAGCGTTAGTCATTTTACTCTAAGTCTTCCGGAAGCGATTTCGCATCCGGTTGTGTCCTAACTTAGTCTTCATCAAAGTTCAATACTCTAACAGCCTAGACTAGGTTCTGACTTTGTGTCTCACTTGCACTACTGGAAATAAGGTCTTTCACGACCACAATATTGGGCTTTTCACGACCAGAAATAGGTGGTCGTGGAATCCCGCGTCGTAAAAAAGTGTGTTTTTCACGACCACATATTTGTGGTCGTGATAGATAGGACCTATCACGACCACAGTCATGTAACTGTGGTCGTGAAAGCCTCTTAGGAGGCACCTAGTTTAGGTGCCTCCTAAGAGGCTTTCACGACCACACTTTAATAAGGTGTGGTCGTGAAAGCCTCCAAGGAGGCTTTCACGACCACGCTTTACCAACTGTGGTCGTGATAGGTATAACCTATCACGACCACAATTGGTAAATTGTGGTCGTGATAGGTTTCCTCTATCACGACCACAATTTCCCAATTGTGGTCGTTGAAAGGTTGCTTTTTTTTTATATATTTAGGGACTGCATTGTTTAGCCATCTGCACCCTTGCAGATCAATTTACAAACCACTTTCAATACAGCACCATAAATCATATATACAATACAGAATACTAGCTCAATTGCAAAAACGTATCATGCATAAATATTACCTTACTTAGACAACAAAATACAAAAGGCATAATCTAAGTTTTATATCTTTGCCTTACTACTATAAGTTCAAAATTCAGCTACAACAATCTAAGCCTATACAATTTCTGCCTCACATAGTGATTAAAAATTCTGCAAGTGCGTTTCGTACAAAGTCAATATCCTCATCTTGTTTAAACGAGTCAGTACTAAGTCCATAAAGTCCCTCCAAAAGCTGCAACATAATTAAACAATATTAAAAAAGACAAGGAAAGTACCACTTACAATTAGAAATCACTATTTTCTTGGAGATATATGTTAGAAGCGTGCATACCTTTTGGAATTTCCTCCCTTGCTTAATTTGATCTTGATATACAATATCCAGCATGTATTTGCAGACATAATATCCGCACTCTGTAGAGCTCCGCTGGCTTGGACACTGATAAATCACAGATAATATCATCAATATCATAGTAGTTCGGGTATGGCTAAAAGCAATATAAATGAAAATGAATATAAAAATTGCTTTTACCTTTACGTTTATAACATGAATCGAAGTCTGAGTAGCTGTGTAATAATCAGTGTCTTGCGCATCATGCCATTTTAATATTCCTCTTAAAAAGAGATAAAATCATAACAATAATGTTATATATAGTATAAAGATATATTATTATCAACTATAAAAGTAAAAAACAAAAGAGAAACTTACTTTTGGAATACTTTTCTGTGATCGTCGCTAATAAATCGCTGTAAAGAGTCAAACCAAAAAATCTTGAACTCTTTCGGGCAAATTATAGCCAGAGCCCAATGTCCACTGAAAGAAATAAGTGAAAATAAGTGTTAATTAAACTAAGACATAACATTTAATATTGTGTAAAAGATAACTCATTACCAATTCAAAATGGGGGCGAAATAAAGAGTGCCGCAATCAAGGCCCATCTGCAGCTCGACGTAAGATTGCATCTCCCAAAAATGAGTTTTCTTACTCCTTTTAAGTATTATCAAGGCGTTTTCATCATAAGCCAGTCTAGAAGGGCATAGAAACCGGCAAAACTTTTCCTTGGGGTTCTTTGGCATAAACTGTGACAGTACCTATTAGACATGGCGAAATGGATTAGAACTTAAAGACTCATTACAATATTCAACTATATTGATAAAAATATGACACACTTACCAGACGGCCAAATCAAGCCAGCTTTGCTCAAGCTCTTCCATCATCAAGAACTCCTTAACGTCTCGAGAACCTTGCAACCAAATCTTCTCCTCTACTAGTGGATTGACGACTCCAGCAGGTATTAAAAGATTACGCTCAAATCCCGGTTGCATCGTCCACAGCAGATTCAGATATGGGTACTTCTCACCGTTAAAATTCTGAAAATAAGAAACACATCAACTTTACACACATATATCAATAACATTGTTAATAAATGTCAATTCATAGACAACTTTAGTACCTGTGGGAGAAGAATTGGTGGTTGAGCTTCTTGAGCAGTATCGAACACAAGCCTTTTAGGCCAAACAATAAAGCCCTTCATTGCTTGCCCTAAAGTTGTGATCTCTTTAGTACAGAATGGAACACATGTCATTTCTTGGCTCTTTATCACGGAAATGACTGTCACTTTTACTTGATCATCCCGGATAGATCTGTTATGAATGGTGGTTTGATTTGGGTACTTGAGAGCCTTAACAACAGGGTGTAGGCAAGGCTCGTCCAGATGTAAGTAGCACTCCTCGTGGTAGTCATCAAGAGGATCAGGTGCACTTGGCTCACTCATTGTTGAAGTTGTTCTTTGGGAAGCTTGAAGAGCCTCTAACTGTGATGTAATTTATTCAAACCTCATTTGCCATTGGCTCTCCCGTTCGTCCATCCGTTCGTCCACCCGTGCATTCACCATTGCATCAAGCTCCTCAGTGGACATTTTACTACGAGACACCACTCGTTTTTTGGGCCCAAAAAATTCCTTTGCCCCAACTGTCCCAGCAACTCCTACAACTCGGCTAGGGTTGTCTAATCTCCCTAGCGAAGTTGCTAGGATGTCCATTCTGGGGTCCTGCGGTGTCCAAGACCCCTGAAAAGATTGCTCCTCCAGTTCATTCTGTTACAAAAGTGAACAAACATTGATTAAGATACAATAATATCCTACGTAAGTGTTTAAAATGGCATTAAGAAACTTACATAACCTTGTTAAAGTCTTCCGCGCATCATCCTCCAAAATTCCTCTTATAGCTACCGGCAAAAGTTGTTGCATTAAAACATGGTAATCATGAGACTTCATTCCCGTCAACTTCAAATCATCCATTGACACAAGTTTGCTAATATTAGAGGAATATCCATGTGGCACTTTCATCCCACGTAAACACTCACACAATCGTGTTTTCTCAAGTTTGGAAAGTGTATGAGCAGCAGGTTCCATATATGCTTTCTTTCCATCTTCACTAATTGTCGGATGTAACCGCTGTCTTATGCCCATCTCAACTAAATCTCTTCTAGCGTTGAGCCCATCTTTGGTTTTTCCTTGAATGTGTAACAACGTTCCGACAATACTTTCTGCAAGATTTTTCTCCACATGCATCACATCAATACTGTGTCTCACATCAAGACAACGCCAATAAGGGAGATCAAAGAAGATTGACCTCTTCTTCCAAATGTTAGTCCACTTCTTCTTCTTCTTTCCTTTACCAAATTCCACAGTAACACGAGCAACACGACGATAAACTTCTTCACCTGTTAACGGAATTGGAGCAGATGCATGCTCAGGAAAGCCATTAAATCGCTTCCTCATTCGACGGTATGGGTGGTGGCGATCAAGAAACCTCCTATTACCGAGGTAAACAGTCTTCCTTCCATACTTGAGCTGGACGAAATTAGTGTCATCCTCACAAATTGGACATGCCTTATGTCCCTTGACACTATATCCTGAGAGATTGCCATATGCAGGTAAGTCATTTATTGTGGTAAACAACAAAGCTCGCAACTTGAATGTCTCCTTTTTGTATGCATCAAACACATCAACACCTTCATTCCACAACATCTTCAAGTCCTCGATCAACGGAGCAAGATAAACATCGATATCGTTCCCAGGCTGTTTCGGTCCCGAAATCATCATACACATCATAAGATATTTCCGTTTCGTGCACAACCAAGGTGGAAGGTTGTAAATGACAAGCAAAACTGGCCAAGCACTATGTTTGCTAGAGACACTCCCAAATGGGTTGAATCCATCTGTACAAAGGCCGAGACGGAGGTTTCTAGGATCACTAGCAAACTCTGGAAAAATTGAATCAACCTTTTTCCATTGAGGAGAGTCAGCAGGATGTCGAAGATATCTAGAATCAGAATTTCTCTGATCACAATACCACCTCAGATTCTCTGCTTCTGTTGCATTCGCGAACAATCGTCTAAACCTTGGAACTATTGGAAGGTACCACATTACTTTCGAAGGTTCACCTTTTTTTGGTTTGCTTGTCTCTTCGTCGTCGTCGTCATCATCAACACCCTTCCTCTGTTTATACCTTGGCTCCTGACATCTTGGACACACATGTAACCCTTCATATTCATTTCTATATAAAATACAATCATTGGGACAAGCATGTATCTTCTGATACTCCATACCCATCTTACTTAGCATTTTCTTGGCCTCATACATTGTCTTCGGAACCGCATTGTTATCCGGGAACATATCGCTCAAAGCTGCGAGCATTTTCGAGAAACCCGCGTCTGCCCACCCATTTTCCGTCTTTATTTCTAGTATTGTTAGAATGAAGGTCAGACGGCTATACTTCTTACACCCTGGAAACAAAGGTGTCTCAGCATCACCACGCACTTTGTCGTACTCGTCTGACACAACAAACGACTCCGCTGCGATATCATTTATCATGTTGTCCATGCCAACATCGCAAACATATTCATCATCATCATCATTATCGTCCACCTCCGCTGCTTTTCCATGTTCCACGGTAGTTCCCAATTCCCCATGCCAAATCCACTTCCTGTATCGGCGATTGATCCCCTCACAAATAAGGTCATTCCTTATAGAGTCAAGGCTTTTGCGATCAACATTCACACACTTCACACAAGGGCACGGGTACTTTCCATTCTTACTCGGCACATTTCTTTTGGCAAATTCAATAAACTCTTCCACCCCCTTTTGATACTCTTCACTAATTCGCAAAGCATCCATCCAAGCACGATCCATTGCAGTAATGTGTATAATATGTATATACACTTGATTTCATTACAAAGAATAGAAGACAATTGAACCAATGAGAGGACTATCTATGGCAGCCTAAAACAGTCCTAATCAACAACCAAAAACAGCCTCTCCAAGAAACAAGAGTCTATTTGCATGCAATTTTTACTACCCCTTCCAGCAAAGAAAACAAGCTTTTTCCAGCAATTAATGGCTAACTAGAGTAGCCCAAAACACTCTTAAAATGTCCAGAATATAATAGTCAACCAAACAGTGTGCCAAATTAAGTGCAAATCAGAATTTACCACAAATGCACAAACCAAAAGCTAGCTGAATTTGATATTCAACAATAGAAGCAATATTTAAGCTAGCAAATGAACAAAAATAATCATAATAATCAAAATAACAATTAACAATCTATTACCAAAACCAATTGCATGTTCACCAATCAGAGCAACCAATCTAATCAGAATACTTAATGTTCAATAAACTGAATGTCTAATTAGAATACATAATCTAGACTCGAAAAGTAATTACAAATTCCACTTGCTACACTAGACCCATATAATTCAGCATATAACGTGACCAAACACATATGATTAAAAAGTCTCCATTCCCTACACATTATAGTGATATACCACAATCAAAATCTCATCTTTCTAATCAGACAATAACAGTGAACAACATGCTGCAAAAACAAAGTTGCAATTTAAAGACTAATAAGTAAAACAGTGAACAACAGTTTTATCATAAGCACACACAAGAATGACTATTACACAAAATAAAGATTTGTAAGCAAATAAAAAAATAAAAAAATAAAAAAATAATGACCTTACCTTCAGTGAGCGGTGGAGGAGTATGAGAGTGGCGGCGGAGTGAAGAGAGAGGCGGCGACGGCGGGTAGAGGAAGGAGAGGCGAGAGGAAGGAGAGTCGAGAGTGAAGAGAGAGAAGGCGGCGGCGGCGGAGGAATGGCGGAGGTTGGGCGCGATGATAGAGCAGAGAGTGAGAAGGCGGAGGAATGGCGGAGGCGGCGGTGAGGGTGTGTGAGCCGGCGGTGAGTGGGAGAAGGGTGAGAAGGCGGCGGCGGCGGTGAGGGTGTGTGAGCCGGCGAGAGGAAGGAGAGTGAAGAGAGTGAAGGCGAGAGGAAGGAGAGTGAAGGCGAGAGGAAGTGAGTGAAGAAGGAGAAGTGTCAATGGGGAATAAAAAGTTGGAGGGAAATAAAAGGGGTTCTGGCGCCAAGGGGGAAAAAACATTTCCCACTTTCCACGACCACAATTTTAAATTTGTGGTCGCGGAAAGTGGACCTTCCACGACCACACTCTCAAAGAGTGTGGTCGTGGAAGGTTCTGACCCTTCCACGACCACAATCTTACAATTGTGGTCGTGGAAGGGTCCCCTTCCACGACCACAATTGTAAGATTGTGGTCGTGGAAGGGTCAGAACCTTCCACGACCACACTCTTTGAGAGTGTGGTCGTGGAAGGTCCACTTTCCACGACCACATGTGACAGTGTGGTCGTGAAAAGGCTCCGCCTGGACAGTTATTTACATGTTATGCCACCGCGTTTTTTATCAACGACCAACATTGGCTTTTTACGTGTTACTTATGGTCGTGAAAAGCCTATTTTCTAGTAGTGTTGCTTCCGCTGTAGGATGTATATTCCATCCGCGAGCGCTAGTTCTAATACATCCGGAAGTAATTCTGCATCCGGTTATGACTTAACTTAGGATTCATTTTTAGCCTATTTCTTCCTATGTGATCAACTAGTTCTTTCATATTTTAGTCTTCATCAAAACTTAATATTCTAACAGAAAGAAATAACAAAACTGACTGAAAGTTCAAGGACAAAAAGTTACAAGATGAAGGTTCAAAAATGATACTCCCTCCGGTCCTAAATATAAGACCTAATTGACTTTTTCTAGAAAATCCTTAAAAAGCAAAATAAGTTAATTATAAATTGATTTACCTAATTTTTTCCCTTAAACTAGTTTATTTTACCTATAAACTAATGGATAATCTAAAAATATATCAAACATGTCATCATTTAATAACTTATTTCGCAACCTTAATCTCTCCAAAAAAAAGTCAATTAGGTCCTATATTTAGGACCGGAGGTAGTATTAAACTACCCAAAAGTGCGTTTGTAATACTAAAGTTTCACGAGGTGCAAAAATACTACCCAACTTACGGTCCATGTGCAAATATAGTATTTTTTACTTAAGAGAAATAAAATTTAGATATGAAAAGACTCTTATACGGTTATACCCCTCATTAGATTTTTCTCTTCTTTAACCCCCTCCCTTCAACTTGGCCGAGCTGCCATGTAGATGTCGTCGCTGTCCGATCACGTCCATCTAACCACGACGAGTGGATGACCTCGGCTGGAAATCGTGGGTGAAAAGAGGGAGGTTGAAGAAAAAAAATAATATAATGAGGGCATAAGAGTCTTTTCATCTCTAAATTTTATATCCTTTAAGTGAAAACACTATGTTTGCACCTGAACCTAAGCTTGGTACTCTTTTTGCATCTCGCGAAACTTTAACATTAGAAATTGCTCATAGGAGCAAACTTTAGTATCATTTTTGCACTTTCGCCCAAAGTTATATTAATCCTAGTTTTTTTTTATAAGAGGACATCCCATCACCTGTTATCTTTTTCCATATTCCTAACTACACTATTTGAACTATTGATTTGATTAATCAACTAATCCAAATGTGGAAAGATTAAGTGTGTCTTTTAACTAGGAACTCTAGTGCTGACAACCGCACCATAGAATAACTTAACTTCTAATCTCATCTCTACGAAGCAACTAGACCACTACCATCTCATCCAATGACTTGGCTAAAGATATCGTAATACTACCTTCGTTCCTAAATATAAGATTACTTTGGCTAATTTGGAGAGATTAAGGAAGACTTTCCAATGAATTAGGATTACATGATCTTCCCAAAATACCCTCCACTTAAATTTAAAAGACAAATAGGGGTTTGAGAGAGAAGTGAGAGAGCTAAGAAGTATAGGGGTAATTTGGATTAAAACTGAGACAAAATAGAAAGTGATCTTATATTTAGGAACTTATCTATTTCCCCAAAGTGATCTTATATTTAGGAACGGAGGGAGTATATGAAAATTATTACACGCTTCTCACATTCTTGCAGTTGTAAGAAATTCCGTTCCCTGCATTGTCTACCAAGACTCAAATTGGGATATTAAATGTGATTATATATATATGGGTATCAAAAATTTTTACTTGGTCCACAATGCTATGGGTTATGATTTTCACTTTCCATGCAATAATTCAGTACATACAATTGAAATAAAATTAAAAATATAATGAGATACTATAAATTCAATCACAGCATATCGCTAGTACGCTTATTGAATCATGAGCCAATGTCTCAAGACAACTATCCGATGGTCAAATACTGGTTGCAAATCTCTTCCTTCTATCTCTTCTCAACTTCACCTATTAAATAGAAATAAGTCAGACAGCAAAGAAAAGATATGTATTAGCAAAGGTGACATACAATGGATTTAAAAGCACTAACTTAAAATTCCCATTTAAAACTCATCAGAACAGACCAACTGAATCCAATAGTGCATTGGTAGAGCTTCGTTCTGATTTCCAAATAACCATTAGACTAATCTACAAAATTTTGATCCCTGTGCAAACAATATTGATGCCGCAATGAAAATCGATCTCTTTGTCTAGTCTTGGGTGAGGTCAAAGTGAAGAGAGGATTTCAAATCAAAAGTCCACTTTTAAAGATGAAGGGCTAACTCATGTCCATAGCTTAAACACTACTACTTCCGGTCCTAGATATAAAACCTAATTGGGGAAATGAATTTACTCTTAAGTATAAGACATGTTTCTATTATTACCAACTCCTCCTCAAATTGTCCTTATCAATGCTCCCTGATAATAGACACAGACACATGAGAGTGAGGGTGGGAGTAAAGGCAGAAGGTTAAGATATTGGTAATATCATGTTATTATAACTATCTTAACTAGCATCCTTAATCTAATCAAATTAGGGAATTAGGTCTTATATTTAGGTCCAAAGGGAGTATAAGATCATCCTTACTTTTGAACTTACACAGTAATCATTATTAGCATTTGAACACAATATAGAGCTTGGTAAATCTTAATACGTCACCAAAAGCATTTTGAACCCATCTTCTGATAAACATTGATGGCATATATACATACCAACATTTAAGCAGCTTTCGGGGAGGAAAGTGTATCATTGTGTTGAGCAGTCACAAGATAACTTCCCATTAACAGAGCACCATGATAAATTCAAATACTTAAGTTGTTAAATATGTGATAAACAGGATCGTTTATTTAGGCATATATTGACATTGGGCAAAGGTGCAAACAATAGCATAGTAATTTAAAACGTGCACCTAGTAGAGCTTGTAACTTAAAATGGGGCAAATTTGTTTTTTCTTCCATTGAAGTTCAGTTTTCGAATGTTACTAGATGCCCTTTTAGAAATTACCATGCTGCTGGGTGTCCCATTTAAATTATAAGTGTCAAATTTACACCCTTAAAATTATTATGCTATTGGACACACCTTTTAGAAATTACCATGCTTTTGGGTGCACCTTTGCCTTATTGACATTTCTAATGAATAGACATGTAATTTAGTAATTAATCAATGCAAATAAGCATGGCAACACTAAGCGCTCTCAAACCCATAATGATGGCACCATGTAGGTCTGCATCAAGAAGATATTGAGCCAATTAATTCTTCCTGGAAAGGTTGACCATAATCATTGTTACAAGGGCAGTCAAAGGGAGTAACAATTAGTATCAAGAAATTATGCATATGAACTCAGTTAATGGCAAAAATAGAGAGAACTACCAAATAGCATTAAGAATTCGTTGCATGTAATCTTTCCACTATTCATGGTGATTTGCCTGACACTATCAAATCTGTGTAATCCAAGTGCACCATAATTAGGGATTGATGATAATGATCATATGTTGTTGACATGATTATCTGTACTTAACAGGAAACTACAAGCAGCAAAAAAGAAAATAGGAAGGTATCTATATAACACCATCTTCAATATGCTGCATTCACAATTACAGCTCTAAGGATACACTGAAAACTAAATGGGATGAAGGATTGCCCAAATTTGCAGTTTTGAAAAAGATAAACTAACCGATGGAGCTCGACGAAGGTCGAATGTTTCATGCTTTTTATGCTGCTGCATAAAAGATGCTTTTCTAAGCCTTGACACTTAGGTTCCAAGTAAAAGGGATACCTCTACTTTGGTAGCCAGGACATTTTCAAGTACAGGTTGAGAGAGCTGAGCATAAGTTGAACCAGCTTCTTCACTGCCTGCAAAAAAAAAAAACTGCTAGTTCTTTTTCCGTCCTCACAAAAACAAAAAAAAAACTAGAATATGCATAGGCACACAAACACTCTTTCGCTCACTTACATGCACACAAAGACACAGAGATATACATGTGTGTGGTGTAAGTATATATCATGCAAGTGTAAATATATTTATACATCTGTGTATATGTAAGCGTCTATATATAATATGTATTAATACATAAAAATATATGTATGTGCACATATTGTATGCAATTGAGTGTGCATGTGCTAGTGTGAGAAGGTAGCATCATGTCGATTGTCTAGTACTCCTTCTGTTCATAAATATAAGATCACTTTCTCTAATTTGATTAGATTAAGGATGTTAGTTAAGTTAGTTATTAATGCATGATATTACCAATTTATCCTAGTCATATACCTTTATACCTACTCTCGGTGTTACATGTTATTATAGATAAGCATTATAAGGGTAAATTTGGAAAAAAATTGGGAAAAATTTAAAAACGATCTTATATTTAGGAACAAATTGAAATTTGAAAGTGATCTTTAATTAAGAACAGAGAGAGTATCTTGCAAAGTGGCCTGGCCAGACAAAGTGAAGTTCCCTAAAAGACCCACATCATGCAAATTATTAAATGAAAGACCAGAACAAATCTCAACTTTTGCCACCACAGCAAGATCCAGATGCATCATATGAAATATAAAGTGAAAGTACAACTTTTCAACACAATCAAACAGTATGTAATGAAAAACAATTATGTTATCTACCACTCCATAGCTCAACAATGGGTCTATTTGGACCTATTAAATTGCAATTCTATATCCTACTGTATCTGGATCATGTTTTGTCACGCAGGTCTGTGCAAGTTACTAAATTAAACAAATCCCGAACATACTAGATCATAAGAAAGATTAGGATTTCTTTCCCTCTTGCCATATTTCAGATCAATAATTTCAATAGATGTACTGGAGATTCCATAATTCATTTTTTAAGAAAAATACATTATCTTAGGAATGCAGCAACCAACTTGTGATGGATTTAAGCTGTGGTTCATTGTTACTGACAAAAAAAAGATAGCAAAAGTAAAGTAGAAAAGGATGGGATCAATTGAAATATATTAATGAAGGAATTCAATGACAATGTGATAACTATCAATCTAACCTATCAACCTGCACTTGTATCACAATATGATCATAAAAACCATACCATTTGTTATGCACGCATGAAAAGAAATTCTAGTACAAATGACACAAACATTTGTCTACAAATGGAAAACTACTAGTTTGCAAACAAAGAGATCAGTATAATTATCAAAAGGAACTGTTTTATTTTATAGAATATATATAACATTTTTCCTTCTGCATTCAAATAGGCACCTCATATGGAAATCTACAGCCTTATAAAAGTGTAAAAGAAACTAAACAGTTAAAGATCAAACTTAGCTACATCAATTGTAGCTGCAATTTCGAAACTGACTTCAATTAAACATGCAGAATCCCTTGAACTCAATACAGTTTGTACAACCCACAAGACATTTTAAGTAGTGAACACATAATATTTTATGTTATTAAATTGTGTATCACATTGACAAAACTAAGATACCTGAATATGGGAATATGATATTATTCTGTATAAGCAATTCTCTCCATCCATTTAGGTTTGATGATTGTTCTTCCATGCCTGCATAACAGTGTACGTCCCTGAAAGAAAATAGAGAAAGTGAGACAGCTGTAAGTTCATATGCCCGTTACGCAAACATGTAAAACAATTTCAGTGGTCAGTACCTTCGAAGCAGTTCATGGAAGACTTCTTGAATATAGGAGTTTTACATTGTTATATGTATCAGGAAGTACTTGAATGTGAATTTGGTGAACTTCTTTCTAGAACTAAATCACCAATAGTCCTGACAAGAACAGTATCCACCCTTGAAATGATGGAACCGTTTAACATCACGAATAACTATTTCTCTACCAGTAACGTTTGAGACAAATTTCATATAATTATGGCAATCACCACAGATACGTAGATTTTTAAAAATCATGATCTTTTTCATAGGGGTAGTGCTCAAAAGTGAAAATGCAAGAGCCAGCTTTTCACTATGATGAATAAGATAATTGTTTTTCTCTTCACCAAGAACATTATGAAGAACATGTTCTATTTGAGGGACATAACCCACTGATCTGAGTTTCTTATCCAGCTCTTCCAATTTTAAATGGATTTCCAATATGCTTGGATGCACTCCATCAGACAAAAAGACATGTACTTGATCATTGATCTCTACCCAACTACATCCAGGTTCCTTTTTCACACCTTGGCTTGACATTAAGGCTCTCACTTTTTTTACTTCTGCCCACTTTCCTTTGTTAGCAAAAATGTTTGAAAGCAATATGTAATTTGAGTCAGTCTCAGGTTTAAGCTCAAAGATCTTCTCTGATGCTCGTTCACCAAGTTTAACATTTCCATGTTTTGCGCATGCACCCAAAATGGTCTCCCAAACTAACGCATTAGTTGTCAAATTCATCTCCTCAATGAATCTTTCAACCTCATCAAATTTTCCAGCACGGCTGAGAATATCAGTCATACAAGCATAATGCTCATCCTTAGGGATTATCCCATACAAGGTACTCATGGAATCAAAGTATTGTTTTCCTTCTTCAACAAGACCAACATGACTACATGCAGAAAGGACACCTATAAATGTAACTTCATCAGGTATGTAGCTGTTATCCTTCATTTCTTCAAATATCTTGAGGGCTTTTTCTCCCTGACCATGGGCAGAAAACCCACATATCATCGTGTTCCACAATACCGTATCATATCTAACTAAGCCCTTGAATATAATCTCAGCATCTTCAATACACCCACATTTTGCATACATATCAACAAGGGCACTTGAAACAAACACATCACACATATGTCCACTCTTAACTGCCATTGAATGAAGCTGTCTTCCACTTTCAGTGGAAGTTATTTGTGAACAACCACTTATACAACTGGCAAGAGTAAACTCGTTGGGCTTTACCCCTCCTCTCTGCATTTGATTGAGACTCTCAATAGCCTTCTCTGCTAGGTCATTTTGGACAAAACCAGCAATGATTACTGTCCATGTAAAGACATTTTGACTAACAAACCCATTAAATGCCACACATGCTTCTTCCATACACCCACATTTGGCATACATGTCCACGAGGGCTGTCCCAACATAGTCGTTACCACTAAGGTTATTTTTCAAAACCTGGGCATGGACTTGCTTGCCATAGTCTAAGTCTAAGTTGCTAGAGCAAGATCTCAAAACACTGATGAATGAATACATATTGGGTCTAAAACCTTCTACAAGCATCTGATGAAAGATCCTGGGCCCAGATTCACAATAATTGTAGTCATGAAAACCAGACAACAAAGAATTCCAAGAGATAAGATCTGGTCTTGTCATTGCATCAAACACACGAGCTCCATCATGCACACAACCATTTTTCATGTACATCCTGATGAGGACATTGCTTACCAAGATATCAGATTCAAACCCATATTTCAGAATGCATGCATGGATACTTTCTCCATTATGCAAGTCCCCCAATCCAGTGGAAGCACTAACAACACTTGCAAAGGTAAAATGATTTGGTTGAACATCCCTATGTCTCATCATCTTAAACAGCTTGGTTGCTTCACTGTGATGCCCTTTCTGATCAAGGCAAGAGATCATGGTACTCCAGGACACAACATCATGATCTTTGATCATAGAGAAAAGTTTTAGTGCATCACCTACCAGCAAACACTTTGAGTACATATTTATAAGATTGCTGGCCAAGACATTATCTAGTTCAAAACCGCTTTTGATTGCCAAACAATGTACAATCTGTCCATTTCTCAAGTCTCCTGAACTCTCACAACCCTTTAGAACACTGGATAATGTGTATTTACTAAACTTCACTTCTAATTTTAGCATTTTGCCAAACAATCTAATAACTTCTTTGCCATCACCCAATTGAGCATGGCGACTAACCAACACATTCCATAAAACTTCATTTTGGTCAGGCAAGCAAAAGAACATCTTATCAGCGAGGCTTATTTCACCACATTTAGCATATAGGTCAACTAGAGCAGATCCAATAAATGAATCACATAACAAGCCAACCTTGGTTGCTTCTGCTTTAACCTGCTTCCCAAAATCTAAATCCAAACACAGAGAACAGGCTCTCAAACAGGTAGCCAAAGTGAACTCATTGGGCTTTATACCTTGCCTACGCATCTCACAGAATAAAATAATGCCTTCCCTGCCATTTCCTTGAGCTAGAAAGCCATTAATCACCGCGGTCCAAGATACAACATCTTGTTCAGACATTTTAGCAAGCACCTGTTGTGCAAACGCTGGACGACCACATTTCGCATACATGTTAATGAGTGAAACCCAAAAGTGAGAATCTGAGTCCACACAACTCCTTATGTGATGCCCATGTATGGCCCTTCCCTCATTCAAAGATTTCTTGAAAGCACAAGTATTCAACCATGCTGAATACTGTTTAATCCTCTCCTTCCTATTCACATTCACAGACTCAGAACTCCTCCTATCAAAACTAGGCTTTCTTCTAGGCATTGGCCATAGCTTTTCACTTTGCCTATCCACAAAGGCTGAATTACTCTTGCCAAGTGCAACACTACATAAGGATTTTACATTAATAATACACTTGGAATTATTGAGAACTGTGCTGGGATGTTGAAAACAGGGTATGCTCCTTGGCATTTCAGAAGCAACAGTATGATATTCCATCAAACCATTCGGTTTTTAATGAGCTGCACTAGAAACAGACAACAAGATATTAAAACGTGAGAAAGACAACCAAGCTTCAATCCAATAAACCATAAGTAAGAGTAATACATGAGTCCTAATGCTGAAAAGAACTTATTTTTCACCATCAATGTAGTTTTTTATACTAGAAACTGTAGTTCAATCTATGCAAAGGTTGAACTACATGTGGTTCTTTTTTTTTTACCAGTAGTTTTGCCTGAAGGAAGAAGAAAAGTAAGGAAGAGCCGTTGTATGGTGCTGTGGGAGTGTGCTGGCAATGCAGTAAAGTTGGCTGGGGATGGTGGATGTAAAGTGGGTCGGTTTTTTTTTTTTGGGGTTTGTATTTTTATCTAGGGGCATTTTAGGAGTTTCATATTTTATTTATTGGTATGATCAGAGCGTAAGAGTGTTGAATTTTTTTTAAGAGATTAAGGTTGCGAAATAAGTTATTAAATGATGAGATATTTGATATATTTTTAGATTATACATTAGTTTATAGGTTAAATGGGGAAAATTAGGTAAATCTATTTATAATTAACTTATTTGACTTTTTTAGGTTTTTCAAAAAAAGTCAACTAGGTCTTATATTTTAGGCTAAAGTATGTTTTTGATCCCTTAACTTTGGAGAAAATATGTTTTGGTCCCTTAACTTTGAAAAGTATGTTTATGGTCCCTTAATTTTGGACAAAGTCATCTTTTTAGTCCTTTAACTTTGAAAATTGTGTTTTTAGTCCTTTTAAATTCAGTTTTAGTATGTTTTCGGTCCCTTAAGTTTGCAAAAAGTCATGTCCCTTAATTTTGAAAAGGAAGGGACTAAAAACATTTTATCCTTTTTTCAACGGAATAAAAACATTACTTTATCCAAAATTAAAGGACAAAAAACACATTTTTCAAAGCTAAGGGACAAAAACACACTTTCTCCAAATTTGAGGGACCAAAAACACACTTTTCAAAGTTAAGGGACCAAAACATGACTTTGTGCAAACTTAAGAAACCAAAAACATACTTTAGCCTATATTTCATGTAGTATTTAGGACTGGAGGGAGTACCATGTTACCATCAACCCACACGAGATAATAGATAACACACACTAATACAAGAAGATTAAACAGATGCTACAGCGTAGAGGTATAATAGAATCATATAGATATAGATAGATTAGAAACCTTTTAGTATAATCCATGCGAGTAATTGAAAGCGTGCACTATTATTTCTCTCCATCAAAACATGAAATAGTACTATAACATAGGAGTACCATATATATAGAACGAACTAACCTCTCAAAAGTCAAAACACACGCATACAATACAATCAGTTTCTCAACGCCAATCATTGAACTCCCACCACAACTGCCAATCTGTTCTTCAGCATCTCATCAATGGCTTCTCCTATCTCTTCTCCTCTCTCCTGACCAACCCCATATTTTCTTCGTCGTCACATAAGGAGATGGTGGAGGGGAGAGAGAGAGAGGGTTTGGGAGGATTCGATGGAGAGGTTCGTGGAGGGACTGACGGCGGCGAAGTGATGAGAGAGAGAGGGTGAAGAGTAGATGGGGGAGTGTGGGCCCCTCTCATATTTTAACTAATGTTTTTTTTTATTTTAGGAAGGATAGTTTAGTATTTTCCAGTGATCGATTAGCCAAAATGGACCATTTTATTTGTTCATTGCCTAGGATGAGATCATTTATTACTTGTTGGCCAAATTGATATTTTGGAAATAGTTTTAGTCAGAATGATCATTAACCAATTTATTTACATATATAAATATTAAGGACCTGACTAGTATATTAAAATTAATGAGCCTAATGAAGGGAGTACAACAAAATCAAAATGTTATTTCAACACTAGATGAAAAAAGTTGAATATTATTTCTGCACCATTAAATTATCATTTATTATTTATATTAAAAGTGAAATAGTAAATTATTATATTAGCTTCTTTCACCTAAAGGATAAGGTGTAAAAATATGCTTAAGTTTATACTCAAAGTGCTTCCCAACAATAGATGCTTTTTAGATGTACAAAATGTAACTACTCCCTCCGGTTCTAATTATAAGTCACCAACCACCTCTAAATTTTGATCCTTAATATAAGTCACCAACTTCCAATAACTAACTCATTTATTAAAATTTTCCTAATATACCCTTATCATTTGGAAAATGAACATTGGAAGATGAGAAGAGAGAGAAGATGAAAAAGACACTTGTATATTCATTAAGATAGAAGATTAATGAAGATAGAGAAAAGATAGTGGGTCAAAGTGATAAAGGTAGAATGGGCAAAAATGGAAAAGACAAAAAAATAAGACCAATTTAATGATGCAACTTCCATTAACTTCCATTCCTTGGTATGTACAATTTAGGCGGTTAGTGACTTATAAATAGGACCGGATGAAGTATATACTATGAATTTTATCCCTATTTAGTGTGTGTTTGGAAGAAGTGGTGGATAAATGGGTTTTTTTTTAACTATGTTTTTTAGAATTTGGTTTGGATAAAAGTCAAATTGTGTGAAATGATTTATGTTTGAATCAATAGTTACAGAAACGATTTTTTTTTCAAACTAATTTTTACAAACATGTTTGGATGCTTATTTTAAGAAACCAATTTAGATGGAAACTTGATATTTATTGAATAATACACAATTAAAATATGCATATATTTTCAATAATTTAAAATTACAAAAATTTAATAGATTAAATTGCATCAGGTTTCTAATAATTGAAAATAAAAAAAATTTAATACATTAAAAACATATAAATCAGAGGTCATGTCTATCGACATTACATTAGGATGATTGAATTACATTAATTAGTTGTGTAATTCAATTATCATTATTATAAGTCACCAACTACCAAGTTTTCTTGGTCCATTTTATAATTCACTTCATGATTTTGATGACAATTATTTTCATCTATCAAACTTCAATTTTCTTCAGCTTCTTTAAAATGAGTGTTAGATCAAAAAAAATTCTGATAAAGTTGTATATAGTAATGCACAAACCAATTGAACCTATGTTGAAAACTTAAAGTTACACATTTTGTATAAGATTTTAAATCTATCTTTCCACACACTAAAAGCCCTCCACTCTGTACACTTCACCTCAAACTTGAATGGTAAAAGTTAAATGTCTCATTATCATTTTCAAATAATTCTTGCAATACCTATTACTCTCCTCTGTCCTTACTATAAGTCACTAACTACCAAATTTTCTTGGTTCATTTTCTAAGTCACTTCATGGTTTTCAATGTGTATTAATTATTTTTTCATATATACTCATATTTAATAGGGTAGTAGAAGAGAGTAATAATTAATAGTTTTGGAAATAAGTGTAATTATTGAGGCCGGTGTAGTATTGAAAATTACTTGAATTTTAGGACAAATTAAATGTATTTAACCGATTTTATTCGTATGTGAGAGAAATTCGCGTGAGAGAGTACAAGACCTAAACATGTACCAAAACTGAAAACAGTTTATGCAAAAATTGGTCATTGCCACCAGAAACTCCAAAATAAAGTTTCTTAAGAGAAGCTGGTATATCCAAAAAGCTGGTAAAAAATAAACACAATCCAAAAGCCAAAAACTGTTTATTGAGTGCAAACCAATTTATTTGGGTTCAGAAATGGTTCCCAAACACACAATAAATTGATACATAATCAATATACGTAAAATAGATATCACTTATCTCTATTTAATTGATGCACAATCAATTTAAATGTGTTTAATAGAAATTAAAAAAATTAGACCCACAAATCTTAAAACCTTAAAAAATTAGAATTTTTTTCGAAATTAATTAATTAATTAATTTTTGGGAAAATGACAAAAACATTTCTCCCAATACCCAAAAGAACAAGTAAGGAAGCTAAACTTCTAAAAAGACTATGAAGGAACCAGACACTTTTCTGACATTTCCAAATGTAGCGAAAAGTGTTAGAATCTTAAGTTTTGATGATAACTAATAGAGATCATAGATAATGAGATCATTAAGTGATCACTAATATAATACTAAGATGTAGCAATCACTAAAATCAATGTAGAACTTAGACAGTGCGATCACAAGTATAAATTTAAGAAAGAGCGATCACCAGACTTATATGACAAAGCAATCACAAGTGTAAGACTAGGACTTGATCACTTAGAATCTTAAGACAATGAGATCATGGTAGTAGGATAAAATGATCACTACACTAAGTACTCACGGATAAGCAATCACTAGGAAGTGAGATCATGAATAACTTAGAATCACTTAGAAAGAGCGTTCATGAGATGATAACAATATTTCTCTAAGTTAATACAGCGATCGTAATATCAATCAGAGCAGCCTAAGTCAAAATGAACTAAGAAGGAAACTTTAGATCACGAAGTGATCGGAACTATAATCAAGTAGCGATCGAAGTGTCGAGTGATTGATATTGTTGTGCTTTTAACGTGTGATCTAAGTGTGCATTAAGTGATTGAAGCAAGACAGATCAATGTTTGATCTCAGTGTCGACCAAAAAGCAAATCAAGTACAAAAGTACACTGTCATGATCAGAATGCTTTTCAGAAGACGTTAGACACATTTCTCCGTCATATATGCACTCAAGGCAACTTCTCTCCTACAGGAAGCAATATTTGCTGATAAAGCTTGAAGACGCATTTAATGATCATCATCTTCTTCAAGCAACATGAGAAGATTCAAGTACCAATCATTTATTGAGCTCAACGGATACAAGACTTCTGGTGTATATGTCAAACGGCTATATGCACCATTGAAGACTATAAATAGGCGAGTAGAATTTGTTGCTCTTCACCAAACTTAATCAAATCTGCACCTACTCTCTGTCAAGGGCATTCAAGTTTTATTGCGATCACTCAAGCTTAAGTGTTTAACATTATCAGTTCAACTTGTGAACGTATACTCTGTTTTTAAATCCTCTATTGTTCTGAGGTTGTTCTGAAGCTTGGGCTTTAGAACAGAGTTGTTACCTTACGGGTAGTAAGGGGGAGTGTCAGAGAGTTTCTTTCAATGTAAAGGTTTTCAGGTGAACCTGTTTGTAAAACCTGAATTTAGTGGAACCCAACGAGGTGTTGATGAACTGAACGTAGGCAAGAGTTTGGCCGAACCAGTATAAACCGTTTTGCGTTTTTATTTTGTTTAAAGTTTTTATTTGTAGCACAATTCACCCCCCCCCCTCTTGTGCATCCTCGCTTTCAAAAAGACTTGATTGCTTATGAACTTTCTTGGTAACAAATGCGTACTTCGTATTAACATTTGAATCATACCGATTAACTATTGCAGGCTTTGCAGCATACCCATTAACTATTGCAGCTTACCTTTATGACATTTCCAAATGTTAATAGGCAATTAAGTCTTTCGCAACATTTAGAAATGTCAGATAGGTAACTGGTTCGTTCATAGTCCTTTTAGAAGTTTAATTTCCTTACTTATCTTTTTAAGTATTATGAGGGATTTTTTTATTTTCCCATTAATCTTGGTTTAAAAATGAGCCCTAAAAAATAAAAATTGGGTTTTCAAGACATCCAAAAAAATTTCGCTATTGAGCCTAAAAACATGGCCTAGAAGGCCTAATAAAGAATACACAAAAAATATGGGTCACAACCTTGTTCGAATTTTTTCGTATTGTGACCGAACACATTAGCCCCGCGAAAAAAATTAAATAGCTGTATTGAACACATCGGCCCAGTTCATTAACACTTACCCCCATTTTAAACGGCCCAAATTCTATCCGTTTTTTTTTTAAATTTTGTACCGGATCGGTTTGGCTTGGCAACGTTTTAGATTCATCACGATGAGATCTACATGTTTATATATATGGGCATTTGAAATAAAAAGAAGAACGTAGATTCCATATTTATCCAAAAACATTTCGGCTACAGGGGAAACTGGAAAGATTTCCAGGAAAATTTGTTTTGTTGGGGGATTTTGATTTCCGCCAAATGATTAATAGATGCTATCAGGTGAGTGAACTTTTGAATGGGGAGATGTCCAAGGAAATTTGTTTTGTTGGGGGATTGGATGATTGAAGTTGGAAGTTGGGGTTTGACTCTTCATTTGCTTTTATGTGTGGGTGAGTTTAATTTTTACTCAAATAAAAAATACTACATGTAATCTAAATCGAAATTAACACGTGAGTTAAACTACAACAAAATCTGAGTGAACTTTTATATGGAGGAGGTTCCCAAGGGAAACTTAGTTTTTTTAGGGGGAGGGGGGTGGGGAGTTTGGATGGGGAGGTTGGGGTGAAGTTTGCTCTTCTTTTACTTTTATACACTGATGAGTTTAATTCTACGCTAAGTTAAAATATTAAATGTCATTTAAATTTATATTTTTAAAAACAATTCATTGGTTCTTTTTTTTTTTGTTGTGGGGAGGGGTAAGGGACTAAAAAGTGGATTATGGATAATTTCATTCTTCTATTTCATTATTTCTTTTGATTGTTAAAAACATGAATTATCTCTTTTAATTTATCGAAAACAATTACTTAGTTTGTAATGTTTCAAATAAAATACCTTGAAAGATAAATATCAATTATTTTATTAAATATGTCTCAATTTATCCTCATATATGACTATATTTTCCACCTTTTACGCAAATTATCTCCCTTATCAATGTCCTAATAAGAGACAAATAAGAGAGGAAGAGGGGTAATAAAGGTAGATAGTTAAGATAAGTTGGTAATATCATGTTATTTTAACTAACTTAACTAATTTCCTTAATATAATCTAAATAGGTAAATATGTTTTATATTTAGGATGAGGGGAAGTATATGTAATCTAAATTTAATTTACATAATCTTTATCTAATAATACATTAAATATCACTTAATATACTTATTGACTTTGAACATCCATAAACTTTCATATTCCCACAGTATATGATATTTCATTAAAAATAAAAATGCCCCGTGCATCACACGGGTAAAATACTTGTTCACTTTCAATCTAAGTTTTGTCTTTAAAGCTTATGAAGAAAGTTCAGATATAGTTCTTTGATGTTTTATTCAAACATCAAACAACATATGTTTTCTAGAAACGCAAAGCAACTTCCAAATCTGAAAACTATGGGAATAAACTTGAATCTTACTTGTTCATAAACTCAGAAAACATAAGCGCGTATCAGATCTAAAATGAACAAGCATGTCTATAGTTTTAATAGAAACTATGACCACACAGACACATATTCTAACAATATTTCTTTTTTGGTTAATCACGGTCCAGTTTAATCTGGATTCTGAGGGTAGTAGTATCGCTCACATATTCAATGTTGTCCCTTCTCCCAATGAGAGCACTTCTCGAGATTCGAGCACACTTTCTAATCTTTACGGGTTTGTAACCCACTTATCAGCACAACCAACTACTCATTGATACATATTCTAACAATATTAGCGCATTAAGTCCATTGCTCATACAGAAATGCAAAATAATCATGCTTTTTATACACGCAATAGCAAAGCAGGAGCAGGTTCAACGCGTGCGAAGAAATAAAATAAGAGAAGCTTATATGAACATTCAAACGTCTATGCATATAGTATATTCAAGAGGCAAAATCATTAACATATAATCTGGGATTTCTAATTTTGCAGATTCTGAGAATTTACAAAAATCTTTTAATGAAACAAATTCATTGAAATCAAGAAAATAATCCATGCGATTTCAAATTAATTTTCCCTCTTTCTATGCCAAAAGTTTGTATTCATGGCAATGGAAAGTTAGTTTGAGGCTAGATATGGGGCGCAAATGACCGGTGCTTATCATCAAAGGGTGGCAACTTGTAAGAGGTGAACATTGAATTGTTGTTGGAGGAAGTATCTTTATCCCTGGTTTAGACATTTTCCTCAAATACTATGATTACTGTGAATTTTGTAGTGCGCTCAGGATCTGCGACTATGTTTTGACATGACCCCTAGGAGACTTACTAGAATCTCACATTGGTTTTGACATCGTGTTTTTTTGCAAATTTTGATGATTCCCCCTTTTCTTCTAATTTTGTCCCTAAAAGGATATTTTTGATATTTGATAATCATTTGTCATGTAACAATATTGTCACATGAGCTAAACTATGGGTGGCCTGAACAAACTTCGGATTATTTGTCCAAGGGAAATTGTTAAAATCAATTTTCTTCAAGTGGTTAAATAATCGAAATCATCAAACTGGACTAGGCTGACAATTACCCGGGGGCAGTGACCCGGGAAATAACCAGGGCAGCTCATTCCAGCTGAGAGTAAATGTTAATTTGTTTAATTCTTTGGTTAATTATCTTTTTTTATTCCTTACCGGTTTAAACCATTATCTACTTACCCTATGACCATTTACCTCAACCAGGCTAGTTTCCGCTCTGGGTTTAATTACCTCGCACAAAACTCTATTTTTTTCATACTGTGATCATAGTCTTGAACATTGATTTTACAAGTATGTTTCTTTGCATCTATCATGGGACTTGCAGCCTTTTGAAAAAAAAAAAAATCCTAATCCAATGTAAAAATATAAGTCCACCAACAAGTACAAAATCCCATGGCAATGTGAAAACAAGCATAACTTTGTAACTTGTAAGCCCAGCACAAATAGAATAGGTCATGAATTTGAGCTTTATAGAGGATTGCAGAAAAGGAAATCAAATAACTATTGCCAAACCCAAGACAAGTTCCGTCCAAAAATGGAAAAAAAAACTCTGGACAAGCTCATTAAGAGCTCAATTTGACTAAAGCTAATTGAAAAACAAAAATATTGAAAAAAAAAGTGTTGAAATTGGGAATTATTCATTCAACTGCTCAGTTCCTCAGTCAACTAATTTTAAAACTAAATCCTCAAAAGCAAAGAAGTATAGTTTATTTTCAAATAGAAAATTGGCTTTCCTGCCACTGAACAATCTATCACCATCCACCTCATCGTAGAGTCTTAATATCAGTCCTTTTAGGCGATAGCCACACTCTATAAGCTGAGAAGATATCAATGAATCGAACGGAACTTATTTGGAAATACTTCCTGTTCACTTAGTTCTGACTTTAAGAATGAAAATATGAACGGAAATATATATGCACCAGGCCATATCACTTGAAAATGCATGGTGACGATATCGCTATCTTCGCATATTTCTCTGCCTCAGTCTTTTAAATGCCATATACGTAACAGCTGCAGAAAGAGAATACCTGATCCATACAAAAAAAAAAGTCAGAAGGTACTTCCAAAATAGATCTAACAAAGACGCATCACCAAAAATTCCATTGTTTCTGGATGTGATCATAGAACATGGAAAGCATAAGAACAAATAAAAGCCCAAAAAGAAACCTTAATGATTTGTGTTGTCATATGAGATGCAATACTAAAACATAATATACATACACACACATGCACACAATAGGGTGGATTGAAAAGAGCACATGACAAGAAAGAAAATAAGTCAAAAGGGAAATAACGACAATGTAATGAATGATCTACCTTTACTACTTGACTAATTAGCAACTCAAGAAACATCTTTCAATGGAAGATGGACACCCTGCTTGCCAACAATGAAGTTCAAACAGAAAAGGAGAACTGAATGGAATGAGATGTAAAATTTGCATGGCACAATTCCTATGCTTTCTATTTGAGTCCTACAGAGTGCCAAGGCATTTGTTACTGCACAAGCATACTTTCTTTAGTTTTATATTTCACACAAAATTCAACATCTGATAATGCTCAAATTAAGATCCTTAACAATCTTCACATCCTTGACAATACAACATTTCCTTGTTAGAAATTCGGGAATAAACTATTAATGCTACAGAATTTAAACTAGGCCAATTTGAATTATTACTCCCTCTAGTCTTAAATATAAGACCTATTTGAGGAGATGAGTTTGGTTCTAATTATGAGACCTCTTTCTAATTGTTTCCAACTTTTCTCCAAACTATCCCTACTATTCTCTTTAATAATAAACAAGTAAAAGAAGGAGAGTGAGGATAAAGGTAAATAGTGAGGGTGCACCGGTAATATCATGAATTTAAATTAACTTAACTAGCATCTTTAATCTAATCAAATTAGGTAAATAGGTCTTATATTTAGGACCGAAAGGAGTATTATATAATATTTCATAGCCATTATCAATTCATTAATACTAAAACAACCTATGATATCGTCTGCAAGATTATAAAAGCCAATACTGATTGCAGATGATATATAGTCTATTAGCTAAATATAAAAGATGAGTAGCAACATTACAAAAATGGTTAACTTCAACATCAGCAGAGCATTAAATTTCAATTAAACAAAATGAATTCGTCCTTTTGCCCAAAAAGGGATGTTGCATACCATGTCATTGTATAATTGAGATGGTCTCCCGGCATGACTGAACTTCGAATCAAAGCATTGACATCCTTTGGGACAGGGTAAGGGTTACGTGGATTGACATTTTCAGTAATATCTTCAATGTAGATAGTGTTTTCTGGAAGTCCACAAGCACGGGCAATTCCTGGAACATCAACATAAAACCATTGGGAAGACTCGCGATCATTTGCTGGAACAAAAATACTTGGTTTCTCACTTTCACGAACTACTCCGATTACTTCTACAGGTGTGACAGAAGGGACATGATCCTGGATATCATACCAAATTAAGTTTATATTTATAATTGTCAGTAGCGAAGCAATCCATGGTGTGCAGGATTTAAAGTAAAATCAAGTGACAAGACATTCACAGACCAATAATTAAGACCCTAAAATATATAGCTCACAAAATGCAAAATTATTAACTGAACTACAACTATTTACCAATCACATATTTTACAAACTAAATATATATTTTGTTAATTACTACTCAAACAATACAAAATCACAAGTAATAATGAGTATTTATCAATAGAGATCCTTAGAAATAAAAGATTATTAATTTGTCCCCAAGGCATAATTCTCCCAAAAATATTACTCCCACCGGTCCTAAATATAAGACCTAATTGACTTTTTTTAGAAAATCCTATAAAAAAGCAAAATAAGTTAATTATAAATTGATTTACCTAATTTTTTCCCTTAAACTAGTTTATTTTACCTATAAACTAATGTATAATCTAAAAATATATCAAATATGTCATGATTTAATAGTCTATTTCGCAACCTTAACTTCTCCAAAAAAAAGTCAATTAGGTCTTATATTTAGGACCGGAGGTAGTATGTATTTTTCATTTCTAAGATACTGACATATCACAAGACAATCTACATCTAGAATGATGACAAACCTTAGTGATATCATGATTTTTAGACCAAAATTTCCACCAAGATTGTGTTCCAACGGTCTGTGGTGGAGAAGGAAGTGGTCCTGGAGACTGTTCATTGTCTTGAGTAGCTTCAACAAACTTATCTTTCCAGGTGCGGGGAACCCATCCTCTGTTGACTATAACTGGAAAACTCACACTGAAAGAAAATTAAACAATGTACAAAAAGAGAAAAATCAGGAAGATTATGCAACCACTCGAGTGTGTAGTGCATGCAACAAGCCAAAGAAACGGTTCATTCTTCTTTGCTAAGATAAGAATATTTCATAGGGACAAGTTGTTAATGAAACAATAATAGACGCATAAAGCTTCATAAACTATTGCGTATCGATCAATAATTCAAGCGCTAGAAATTGGAAGACATTTTGACTTAAGACATTCAGATTACATGAATGTTTTTTGTTAATGAAATGAGAATAATAAGATAAACTTCACTATATGAATAATTTTTCAATAGAAGCAAAAGCTTAAATATTATTCTGGACAACTGCGATTTGCTAACAAATGCTTCAAAAATATTTTAGACTAAAGAAAAGTTAGCTAATGTACTTCTTACATGAACAGACAAAATTATGTGTACCAAATACTTTCATGTTGGAATTCTCCATAGATGATATGATTACAATGGCAGGGTAAGATGATCAGTAAAACCAATTTCCTAAACCTGTGAATTCATTAAGTAAATTTACATACAAATCTATGCGGTAAGGGTGCTGATAAGCTCACAATTGTTTAGAAGGCGATGTATAAAATTAAAACCATCACATTTTTAAAATCTTAGTATTTCAGAAGTCCAAACATTCCTCCATTGAGAAGAATCTATAACATTTTATCTCACTTCAATTTCGAAGTACAGCTATATGATAAAGCATATGAATGCTTCGATGATCAATATTCATAAATTTTGTGATCAATTACTTTCCTATTAGTATTTCCACAGAAGTACCAAATATGTTTATCATCTATGAAACCATTTTTTAATTTACTTTCCTCTTAGTACCAGTCCATTCTATAAAGTGAATAGTAACTTGTTACCTGTCTGGATAGTTGGGAAGGGGCAGAAGAGGTGTAATCAAGTAGTAGCCATTTTCAGTCACTCCTGAAATGCTTCTTGAACGAGGACCCACAAAGATTGATTTTTTCTCATCGTAAACTCCTTTGCATAACACCTTCCTAAATTCTAGAGAATCCAATCCTTCAGTAGACAGAGATGCACTGCTGAATTTCAAAGGCTCCATTTGCAACCTCTTCTCTCGGTAGTCTAACATTTCTATCTATCATCATTGGAAGACGAAACTCGATTTCAGTGTGCTAATCATCTTAGCCAATACTAAGACATGGAACATGGAATCTAATAACTAGATAAAAAGCTAAACTAACAAATTTCAAGTCAAATCATCCAGAAGTACATTCTGTAATTTAAACACGTCCTTAAAAATAATATGTTTAAAACTTATGATATCTATCTTTCAATGACACTTAAACTGAATAAGCCAAAATTCACAACGTGAGTGCATGGATTGAGGTTGATGTGCAGAATAAATATGTGGCCTTGAGTTTGAAAAATTCCTCACGTGTTGTGCAGATAAAGTTACAGTTCATACGGATCCAATTACAAACAGATGGCTGATCAGTAATTAGAAGAGTCTTCAATGTTGTACCAAATAAATACCAATAATAATACTCCCTCCGGTCCTAAATATAAGAACTAATTGACTTTTTTAGAAAATCCTATAAAAAAGCAAAATAAGTTAATTATAAATTGATTTACCTAATTTTTTTCCCTTATTAGTTTATTTTTTACCTATAAACTAATGTATTATCTAAAAATATATCAAATATGTCATGATTTAATAGCCTATTTCACAACCTTAACCTCTCCAAAAAAAAGTCAATCAGGTCTTATATTTAGGACCGGAGGTAGTAATTTATAAAAAGTGTCATCTACCACACTTAGAAGAAAGATTTGAGGTTGATGGAAATCTGAAAATCTAAATCAAAGAAAACCACAGAAAATTTAAAGTTGTCAAGTAAGGTTCTTGGGAAATGTCGATGATGATGATGATGGTTATTAATAATAGTAATATTAAAAGAGGGAGGGACAGGGACCTTGTGTTGCCGTCTGAGAAGCTGCCAAGTGCCAAGGCCAAAAGTGATGGCTCCAGGAAGGAATAGCAACCATTGGGTCCAACCAGAGGAGGAGGAGGAGGAGGATTTGGCTTTGAATTAAAAGAAAAAAGAAGGAGCGATGAGGTGTGGAAGTAGAAATTAAAGTAAAATGCAATGGTAAGAACGTGAGCAGGCAGGCAGGCAGGCATACCTTTAGGTTGGGGAGGGGGAGGAAGAGGAGGCGAGGAGGAAAGAGAAGAAGAATAGAAGGAGGGAATGGGCGGTGGGACCCACCTAGGAGGGACAAAGTTAGAGGAGGAGGAGCGACGGAGGAGAGCCAGAGAGAGAGAACTGGGAGAGAGCATGGTGACCTCACCACGCACTCATTCCCGCCGTAAGCCGCCTTATTATGATTTCCCCGCCACCGCACGCCACCCAGGGTTTAGGACTTAAGGGGAGGGAACCAAATACAAATATTGCCTCCTTCCTAGTAATTTATATGAGGTCCACCCAAGGGACCTAATACTAGAGAGTAGCGAGCTCATATGAACTCCCCATATTAAAATAGGCTTTCTACTGTAGATACAACAACAACAAAGTCTTAACCCACTTAGGTGGGGCCGGCTACATGGATCACATGGCACCATTGTGCACGATCAATAGTCATGCCTGGAAATAAATCTTTCACTAAAAGATCTCTTTGAATAACTTTGTTAAGAGTTCTCTTTGGTCTCTATCTCTTTCTTTTGTAGGGATTCCATATCATTTGATCAACTATTTTTAATGACTCATCTAATTCTCTTCTTTAAAAATGTACAAACCACCTTAACGATTTTCTACTATTTTCTCTGAAATTGATGCTACCCCAACTCTTTCACGAATGTGATCATTACAGATCTATCTTTTATTGTATGCCTACACATCCATCTCAACATTCTCATCTCTGCCACCTCCATTTTATGTTCTTGTTGTCTTTTAAGTGTCCAACATTCATTACCATATAACATTGCTGGTCTAATGGTTGTTCGGTAAAATTTTCCTACTTTATCTTGAACCTTACGATCACATATAACCCCACAAGCTTTTCTCCATTTAAACCAACTAACTTGGATTCCCCTAGGGAAGCGGCCCATGAAAAGCTTCCCCTAGCGCCATGAAAATTTTAAGTTGGAACTGTCGTGAATTTCTTAAAACCATGGCAGTTCACCGATGCAGGAAGTTGGTACAACAATATTCACAGGATTTCATCATTTTATCTGAGACAAAACTTCCTGTGTCTAAAGCGGCTAGATCTCTAGTCCGTTTAGGTTATAACTCTTTTGTGGGCATTGATGCTGTTAATCCAGGGGGCGGAACATTACTTGCTTGGACAAGAGAGTGCACCTCTCCAACAAGGATCAGTTATTCCTTCCGATCAATCAAGGTGGCTTAGGTCTTAGGCCAATGGAACTAGTTAATAAATCACTTCTGGCATAGCAGGTTTGGAGGGTAGTTTCAGCAGATCAATCTTCTCTTCTTGCTACTTCAATTGGGAGGAAATATATTGACTAGTCAAAAAAACAGTGGTTAAAAAGGTCATATAATACTTCTTGGCTTTGGAATGATATCCTGGAGTGTAGCTCTTTCATTACCGATCATCTCAAATGGCAAGTTGGTAATGCTTCTTTGATTTCACTCAACCACCCATTGTGGTAACACAGGCAAGGCTCGGTTAGGATCTAATCTTAGATTTGTTTCTGATCTGCTTACGCATTCTCATCATCCTTTTAGCTCACATTGCTGGAACATTCCATTAGTCTGAATTCTTTATTTTGAGCCAATAGCTGACCGTATCTTTACTCTTTGATGACAAGTTCCAGAATCAACCAGATTTTGATCCGTTAGTTTTGGAAATTCTTATGATCTATTTCTTTGCCTCAAAAGCAACTCCTTTTTCTTATGGAAGCTCCTCAATAAAGCTATCCCTTCATCGGATGTCTTGCAAGCTCATCATTTACAAGTTAATTCTTTGTGACACTTTGGATGCTCGGATGAGGACTCCATTCATCACATCTTCTTCTAATGTCATTTGGTTAGAGCAGCTTGGTTCAGCTGCTTTTCCATGTGTCTTCCATAGGGGTGGGAATGGTCCAGGTCTGGCCTGACCTGGTCACAAAATGACCTGGCCTGTGTTATAATTGATTGGCCTGAGCCTGACCTGTGGCCTATTAAAGACAATATTTTCAAGCCTGAGTCTGGCCTGTGGCCTGGACTGGCCTGACTATTAGCCTGTTAGGAGGCCTGATTAGTTTAACCTACTCAATAAGATGTTTAGATAAAGATGATTGGTGGGTAACATCATTTGAATGAATGTTTAGATAATGAGCGACACTAGACACGCTAGAATAGAGGATACTATAATTGTAATTTTATATTAAGAATTAGTAAAAAATAAAATCAATTAATATAGTGATATAATTTTTATTTAAATAAATACTACCTCTGGTCCTAAATATAAGACCTAGATAACTTTTTTGGAGAGGTTAAGGTTGCAAAATAGTATATTAAATCATGACATATTGATATATTTTTAGATTATCCATTAGTTTATAAGTAAAATAAACTAGTTTAAGGGAAAAAAATAGGTAAATCAATTATAATTAACTTATTTTGCTTTTTTTAGGATTTTTCAAAAAAGTCAATTAGGTCTTATATTTAGGACCGGAGGGAGTATTATTTTACTTCTTAATAGGCCGGCCTGATAGGCTAATAGGTTTTTTTCTCAAGCCTGAGACTGACCTGTTAAGCAAAACAGTCCAAAAGAAAAAGCCTGGGCCTGGGCCTGGGCCTGGGCTGAATATAAGGAGGCCGGTCCAAGGCCTTAATGGTCCAAATCATAGGCCCCTGATAGCCGGCCTGGGCTATTCCCACCCCTACTTCCATCTCATTTGCCTATTAATGACTTACTGATTTGGCTGAAACAATTTCTTCTCTCAAGTAAAGATAATGAGGTCCTCCTTAAAAGCATAATCTCATTCTTGAATGACATTTGGAGGGAGCGTAATCAAGTTGCTCATGGAGGGCGTACTCCACATCCACAAGACATTATTAGGGATTCTCAGTCAATAGTAGCTCTCTCTGCTCTGGCTTTTCAGGAGAAGGTCAAGATGACAACTTTTCACCAAGACTCTTCCTCCCTTAATTTCTCACAGGCAAACCAATGGGGTGTTGTAGTTAAGAAATGGAAACTCCAGCGATCTTCCTACTGTCGTATCCTTGTTTGTGAAGGCTCTCTTCTTTAAACTTTCACTTAAATGCGTACTACCATTCCTGGACATCTTTTCGCGAGCTTCCGTCATGCTCTGAATTGGATACATCAATCAAGCTTGCCTAAGGAGCTTCTCGCCATTTATAATATTCGCAAGCGAAGCATTGACTTCCACTGTTGGGCTCCATCGGTCTCACATGTCATTGCTAGAGATGTTGCCTTTCTGATTCGCCCTTTTAGTTTGCTTTCTGTTTGTTTGGTTTCAGATGATTGGTTGGCTACTTTTCCTTTTATTTTCCATGATATTGTGAAAACCATGTAATCCTTTTTTAATTAAAAAAACGGGGCGGGGGGGGGGGGGGCGGGGGGGGGGGGAGTTCAGATTCTTAGCTCAAAACATATCAAAATCAAAGTGAAAATATAAGAGGGCAAATAGACAGAAGCTGTAATTGTTTTCACTATTCTCTTAACCTCTCAATACATGAACTGAACAAGTGACATATCAATGAGATACAACAACGTGCATCATAGCATGCTTTTCTTATAGTATTTGGAGGTGGAAGTAATTATTAGTAGCATAGAAGAGTGAGAGTAAATGGATTAAACATACAAATGCTAGAGAAGGGTGAAAAGAGTGTGTTGATCATACTCATCCATTGCTTCACTAATCTTTGCTTCTTCTAGACATTGTTTCTGAAAGAAAACACACATGCTTACATTATATTTAAGTGAAGATAAATTGTCTAAATGGTATTGGTCTATGTCCATACCATTCTCAAACTATGAATATATTTGTTGTTAATTAAGAATAGCATTATGAATCTCTCAAGTCTCAACCCAAAGAAAAAAGATATAACAAATTAGAAAATTCACAATGTCTACCTCTAAGAAAATGAAACAAACTAAAATAGAAAAATATAATATATATGCAAAAAAATGGGATGCCATAAAATATTTTCATTAATGCTAAAAATGCACTTGTGAAAGTAGGGATTCTCAGTCAATAGTAGCTCTCTCTGCTCTGGCTTTTCTAGGAGAAGGTCAAGATGACAACTTTTCACCAAGACTCTTCCTCCCTTAATTTCTCACAGGCAAACCAATGGGGTGTTGTAGTTAAGAAATGGAAACTCCAGCGATCTTCCTACTGTCGTATCCTTGTGTGTGAAGGCTCTCTTCTTTAAACTTTCACTTGGATGCGTACTACCATTCCTGGACATCTTTTCGCGAGCTTCCGTCATGCTCTGAATTGGATACATCAATCAAGCTTGCCTAAGGAGCTTCTCGCCATTTATAATATTCGCAAGCGAAGCATTGACTTCCACTGTTGGGCTCCATCGGTCTCACATGTCATTGCTAGAGATGTTGCCTTTCTGATTCGCCCTTTTAGTTTGCTTTCTGTTTGTTTGGTTTCAGATGATTGGTTGGCTACTTTTCCTTTTATTTTCCATGATATTGTGAAAACCATGTAATCCTTTTTTAATTAAAAAAAGGGGGGGGAAGTTCAGATTCTTAGCTCAAAACATATCAAAATCAAAGTGAAAATATAAGAGGGCAAATAGACAGAAGCTGTAATTGTTTTCACTATTCTCTTAACCTCTCAATACATGAACTGAACAAGTGACATATCAATGAGATACAACAACGTGCATCATAGCATGCTTTTCTTATAGTATTTGGAGGTGGAAGTAATTATTAGTAGCATAGAAGAGTGAGAGTAAATGGATTAAACATACAAATGCTAGAGAAGGGTGAAAAGAGTGTGTTGATCATACTCATCCATTGCTTCACTAATCTTTGCTTCTTCTAGACATTGTTTCTGAAAGAAAACACACATGCTTACATTATATTTAAGTGAAGATAAATTGTCTAAATGGTATTGGTCTATGTCCATACCATTCTCAAACTATGAATATATTTGTTGTTAATTAAGAATAGCATTATGAATCTCTCAAGTCTCAACCCAAAGAAAAAAGATATAACAAATTAGAAAATTCACAATGTCTACCTCTAAGAAATTGAAACAAACTAAAATTGAAAAATTATAATATATATGCAAAAAAATGGGATGCCATAAAATATTTTCATTAATGCTAAAAATGCACTTGTGAAAGTAGGGATTCTCAGTCAATAGTAGCTCTCTCTGCTCTGGCTTTTCAGGAGAAGGTCAAGATGACAACTTTTCACCAAGACTCTTCCTCCCTTAATTTCTCACAGGCAAACCAATGGGGTGTTGTAGTTAAGAAATGGAAACTCCAGCGATCTTCCTACTGTCGTATCCTTGTTTGTGAAGGCTCTCTTCTTTAAACTTTCACTTGGATGCGTACTACCATTCCTGGACATCTTTTCGCGAGCTTCCGTCATGCTCTGAATTGGATACATCAATCAAGCTTGCCTAAGGAGCTTCTCGCCATTTATAATATTCGCAAGCGAAGCATTGACTTCCACTGTTGGGCTCCATCGGTCTCACATGTCATTGCTAGAGATGTTGCCTTTCTGATTCGCCCTTTTAGTTTGCTTTCTGTTTGTTTGGTTTCAGATGATTGGTTGGCTACTTTTCCTTTTATTTTCCATGATATTGTGAAAACCATGTAATCCTTTTTTAATTAAAAAAACGGGGCGGGGGGGGGGGGAGTTCAGATTCTTAGCTCAAAACATATCAAAATCAAAGTGAAAATAGAAGAGGGCAAATAGACAGAAGCTGTAATTGTTTTCACTATTCTCTTAACCTCTCAATACATGAACTGAACAAGTGACATATCAATGAGATACAACAACGTGCATCATAGCATGCTTTTCTTATAGTATTTGGAGGTGGAAGTAATTATTAGTAGCATAGAAGAGTGAGAGTAAATGGATTAAACATACAAATGCTAGAGAAGGGTGAAAAGAGTGTGTTGATCATACTCATCCATTGCTTCACTAATCTTTGCTTCTTCTAGACATTGTTTCTGAAAGAAAACACACATGCTTACATTATATTTAAGTGAAGATAAATTGTCTAAATGGTATTGGTCTATGTCCATACCATTCTCAAACTATGAATATATTTGTTGTTAATTAAGAATAGCATGTCTCAACCCGAAGAAAAAAGATATAACAAATTAGAAAATTCACAATGTCTACCTCTAAGAAATTGAAACAAACTAAAATAGAAAAATTATAATATATATGCAAAAAAATGGGATGCCATAAAATATTTTCATTAATGCTAAAAATGCACTTGTGAAAGTAGGGAGATCATAAACTCTTGTTGTCTTCTATTCCTTATTGCTGGCATTTGAAACACAATAAAGTTCAGTTCAAAAAACACAATAAAGAAACAAAATCCTCGAAATCCTCTTCTCAGCAATCAAGTCATTATGCTTGAGTAGAATCTAAATCAAAATATAACCAGTGTTGCAAAAAAATTCTTTTATGACAGTATACAAATATAATGACAATAAAATGATTAATATATGATAGTAGTCAAGCAAAATTTATATATATCATGAATAGTTCAATACTTTAACTAAAGCACATATGGTGGTTAGGCAAACAAAAGTGAAATGTGAAAATGAAAACTTCTACATTTTTTTAAAAAGAGTTATCATTGGTAACTTTGATCAATTGAGCGAACAACAAGACGTAATGGATCTTTTGATGAGTTCAGCTAACTACTTCCAGTTATACACTCGAATTTGAAATTGAGGGAGATTTTCTCTTTAAATGAGAAGAAATATATATTGTAAAAGATTAATGGGCCTTGGGTTCATCATATAACTCCAACAGCCATAATATTATCCAGATTCAAGATTTCAAAACAGAATTTAAGGTACAATACATGTAAAAAAATCAAACAAAGGAACATATTCACATTGCATGCCAATAGAGTTCAATTAAAAAGATACTAACAAAGAGAAGACATCATAACCATGTAGTAGATTTCGTAACTTGCACTCAACATTTCTCATCAAAAGCACCAGTATTGCAAAAAAAATGTTAAAATTCCATTTCTTTAAATACATCCTCAAGTCATCTTCATTTAATATCATACTCCCATTCTATGAACCCTCTATGATTTCTTTTGCACACATTCTTTCATTCTTCCACTCGTGACTATGACAATCACTACTACAAATTGTCCCTCTACCAGCGCACCTTTAAATGCGCTTAGAAGAAACGCATGTATAGAGGGTACTTTACATGCGCTTTAAGCGCATGTACAGGTAAGAATCTATACATGCGCTTAAAGCGCATGTAGAGACAAGAAGCGCATGTATAGAAATGTGCATCAATTAAAATTCACTAAAACAATGACTAGAAAAGGATTTAAGTATTTAGAGATAAAATATAAAATGAACTTAGGTGAAGAACTCAAAATTATATGGAAACACCCTTTACATGCGCTTTAAGCGCATGTAAAGGCACAAACACCCTTTAAGCGCATGTAAAGGCACTACTGAAGTTCAAAACATGGAGTCATGCATAAGAGGTCCTCCTCATACCTCATAAGATGTTCCTGCTTGTGGACTTAGTGTTTCAAGGCTCCATTACCACTTTTGGGTGCTATGGAAATGGTGAAACACCCTTTACATGCGCTTTAAGCGCATGTAGAGGCTCTACATGCGCTTAAAGCGCATGTAAAGGCTTGTTCTTCAATGGAATTCACTATAACATTGTCAAACACAAGATTTGAGCATTTTGAGATGAAGTATTGAAACAATTTAGTTGAAAAGCACCAAATCATATGAATATCCATATAATTAAATGGATATTGGTCTTTACATGCAGGGTGTTTCTTCCTCTACATGCGCTTTAAGCGCATGTAAAGGATTGTTCTTCAATGGAATTCACTATAACATTGTCAAGCACAAGATTTGAGCATTTTGAGATGAAGTATTGAAACAATTTAGTTGAAAAGCACCAAATCATATGAATATCCATATAATTAAATGGATATTGGTCTTTACATGCGCTTTAAACGCATGTATAAGCCATAAAATATTAAAATAACAAAGGAAAGCCAATACATGCGCTTAAAGCGCATGTAAAGGCTTGTTCTTCAATGAAATTCACTATAGATCAATGTAATTAGTAAATTATAGATCAATGTAAATAAATAAGTAGGAAATTAGAAATTATGAGATTTTTTGTGGGATTTAAGATACTATAGAGATTAGTTATATATCTTAATAATCAATTGAATGATTTAGGATGTGTGGTTGTCTAAGTATGAAGGATATGACTCTAAGGAAGTAAAATAAAAATTGAAAAAAAATACACATATACAATTATAAAAAAAAATACACATATACAAAAAAACTTTCTTCTTACTTCCTCACACCCAAACCCTAGCCGCCCCTCTCTCATCCAAACCCCAGCCTTCCCTCTCTCACCATTCACTTTCATTTTCTCTCTTCCCACAACACCTCCATCTTCCCTTTGATCTCCGCCGCATCCTCCATCCTTCTCCATCCTTTTTTGAAACCCTCTTCCTTCGTGTTCGGCGTTTTTCGGCGAGCACAGCGGCGGACGGCAACGGGTGAGTTAATCCTTGCCATTTCTTTCTGTAACATCCTAGAAATTTAATTTATAATTAGAATGTGTCATTAGTGAGTAATAAATAGAAAATTAGAAATTATGAGAGTTTTTACGGAATTTAAGATATTTTTTGGAGATTTAAGGCATTAGTTGTTTAACTTAGTTAATTGGATGATCTAGAATGTTAATTATGATTCAAATTGTGGGAAACTAATTAGATGAATTTCATTGTCAACCCTATGCAAATAAAAAGGATATCTAATTGGAGAAAGAATATCCCAACTTAATAAAAGAATATTCCTCATCTTTCTCTTTCTCTTTTTCTTTCTCTTTCTTTTTCTTCTTTTTCTTCCTTCTTCCTTCATTTTCCTCTCCAAACCCGACCCTCCATCTCCAACAACAACAAATCCGGCGCCTCCCTCCTCCAAATCACCTCCCACTTTCGTTTTTCACTTTCCATTCTCCACCCAAATTCCTAGAAGTGCACAAGCCCACTGTTCGTTTCCTCACTGGCTCTACTCGTTATTCTTCATCTTCTATTTCTTCTCTTCAGTTTTTCCGGTGAAGCTCGCTGCTTTTCCGGCGAGGGGCGGAGGTAGTAAGGTAAGATTCACGGGCTCTTTGAGTTATACCATTATCCTTTTCCTTCCAACCTCATTTTTCTCATTTTGTTATTCTCCTCCTCCTTGTGTTCGGCCAGCCACTTAAGGGGGCCTAGTTCCGGCGTGACTGGACGGCGGCTGACGGAGTAGCACTCCTTTCTTCGTGTAGGAGCTTACGTAAGAATTTTTACTTCGTTTGATTTAGTTTTCTTGAATTTGTATTTTTGGGTAAAGCTAGGGTTTGAGTAAAGTTTGGATTTTGGGAATCTTAAAGCCATAATAATGGATGTGAAGTAGTTAATTTGAAGTTTCTTTGAAGCTTTTGAGCCTGTGTGAAGTTTTATATTTACCTTGGAATTTTAGGTTTTAGGGTTTCTTGAAATTGAAGGTGTTAGTGATATGGGTGATTGAGGATAATTGGTAGTTAATTTCACTTCGTCCCCCAGTAGATTGCTATGAAATTTCAGATTTACTTGGGGGCCAATGGAAATTATTTAATAATGTTCATTAAACGAAATTTTACCCTTTTTATTGTAAATAGGAAGATTGGTAATAGATTTATTGGACAGATATGATAGAAAGAATGATTAATGATTATTGATGCATGAGGGCAAGTGTATATATCTCTAAGAGAAATATGAAGTTTTACAAAACAAGAAACTAACGTGTTATAAGAGAAATTGTGAACTTGATCTATTAAATGACCATAAAAATACATTCTTTCCGATTTTTCACCAAAAAAGAGCATTAAAATAAAGAGCTTCGAATATTAAAATGTAAATGAACATTAGTAGAAGATGTAGATAGTTAACAAAATAATCAAGCTATAAAGAATTATAGATACCCAAAAATCTAACTTAAAAGCCATGTTTAATAAAGAATAGCCATGTATTATTGCTGCATGCTCTCTCATGTACTCAAGGACTAATTAGACAGATTTCTATTGCAAAATTATTCATCTTGGTTTTGCTTTCAGGCTTAAGTGAGAGTTCAGATCTTGGGTTCGTTCTTACTTTGGAAGTCTCTGCCTTTCTCATCTTGTGTACCTGACATTTCATAGCAATCTCATAGAAAAGAAGCTCAAAAATCGAATTCAGTGGAAGTAGGGATGCTTTATATGCTTTCAATTAAGTTTGACATTGTAGTTGAGCTTTGAACTGTTTTGCATACTCAAAGTTTCATGATGTCCAGTTAGTCCTGCTTTATAAAGGGTTTGCCCTGCTTCCTGGTCAGTTAGTCATTTTACTTGTCAATGGCTATGATTTTATGGTGTTGCTGAGTTTTCTTGTAAATATGACTATATAAATTTATGGTTCAGAATCTAGTGGAAAATCTAGTGGAAAATCTAGTGGAAAATCTACAGCTTCTGGTTCAGAATCAAAAGGCTTCTCCAAACTTATGGTGCTTTTAATGAAATAGTTTCAACTGATGAGCTTTTTGTGTTTGGTTTTGTACTTGTTGTCAATGCTGAGGTAATGCAACTTTTGATGCACAGGAAGGGGTGGTTTTTGTGCTGTCAGGGTTTGTCAATCCTGAGCGTGGCATTTTGAGGTCCCGTGCCCTGGAAATGGGGGCGGAGTATCAGCCTGACTGGAACTCAAGTTGCACTCTCTTGATCTGTGCGTTTCCAAATACGCCCAAGTTTCGACAAGTTGAAGCTGAATGTGGAACAATTGTTTCAAAGGTCTACCTCATAATTTGCTTATGTATTATTTTTTGTGCTTTCAAGTTTTTTTTTTGAGTAGTTTCAACATAATCTGAACTTTGTTTCCTTCATTTTTTGACTGTTAGGATTGGATATTAGAGTGTTATGCCCAAAAGAAGCTTGTAGATATTGAAAGTTACTTCATGCATGTTGGGAAACCATGGCGTAGAGCCGATAAATCGCAGCAAATAGATGAAGGTAATATGGTTGTTTGTCTTCAATACTTAGAACTGGCTGATATCTAATGAATGCTACAACTTACACCAGCTGCCACCTGCATCTCAATTATATAACATATTTGAGTGATTCAGAAAGCGGTGGAAACAGAAGGCTTTCTTATGAATTAAATTTCATTTTAAATATTTATCAGATGTCCCAAAAGGGACTTAGACTTAAAAGTATTCAACATATTGATGAGCTGTTTCTCACTTTCTCTACACATAAATTCAATGATGCATGCAGAAAAATCACCCCATTCCAACAAATCCCCTAAGCAAATTGAAAGAGGATCACCTTCAAAGCCATCGAACTTAACAAAATTACAGGTACAAATTGACCTCACTGTTAGCTATAATGATGGGCAGTAGTTCCCAATTTTATTTTTCTATAGTTATTTGATATACTTGCATTTAGTTAATTTTGTTACAATGTTTTGTTGCATGCTTCCAGGGAAATATAAATGATCCCTTAAGCAAATATTTTTCCGCTTCTGAAGTGAAGAAGTGGGCTCTTGATGACATGAATAAAACCATTGAGTGGCTGGAGAGTCAAGAAGAAAAGGTTATTTAGTGATCTCTTCCACATTTTTCTATAGGCTGTTTGTAATTGTGCCTTACTTAAGTTTGTATAATTCGAACAAATCATTTTGTGGTGTTCTCTCGTTGAATTTTTTATTTGCTTTATTAGTGATTTTCATTTTCTTATGTAACTCTGCGAGTGTTAAATGCTTGACAGGTGTAACTATTTATTGTTGCAATTAAGCTGTCTTTGCAACGTTATTAATAAGGTTCAACCTGGAGCTGTACCCAAGGTAGGTTTGGACCTTGTTGGATTTACTCTAGATTCATTTTTATTTTTAGATTTAGTAATGTTTGTTGTGATACTTGTGAAGGTAGTGGAAAGTCCTATTGATTCTGCACTTCTCCCTGATGGTGCACCGTTATCAGCATATCAGTATTTTGAAAACGTGAGGAACTTTCTGGATGCTGTCCAGGAAATTGGACTCCCTACCTTTGAGGCATCTGATCTGGAACATGTATGTCAAGAAGTAAATTTTTGGTATTGAAGCAGTTAACAACACCCTATAGTTAGGTCACTATTGTATAACCTGGATCTTTAAACTCTTATGAATGTTATGTTGTTTCTTGCTTGAATCAATTAGGGAGGAAAATCATCCAGGATTGTAAAAAGCGTTTTGGCGCTTAAACCTCCACCTTGGAAAATCGCGCGGTGAATATTTGTTACTTTGTTCTGAATCGTTTCTTGTTTTGTCAATATTTTAGTCTAGATTAACTTGTGAACAACTATGATGCACATAGTTCTTTTTGCTGATGTATATATAAAAAATGAATCATACATTGTTATTGTTTTGATATTGATATATAATTCATTTTTGAAGATGTTAAGTAATTGACTTTTTCTTGTAAATTCTTTTGATATAATGCTAGTTGGTTCTATGAACTACAGCTAGTATTGGTGGTTTATATTGGGAAATAATGTAAATTTATAATAATTTTTTTTTAAAAAAAAAATTCTATACATGCGCTTAAAGCGTATGTAAAGGGGGCCACCTGTAAGCGCATGTAGAGGTATTACCTCTACATGCGCTTTAAGCGCATGTAGATGTACATGCGCTTAAAGCACATGTAGAGGTACATACCTCTACATGCGCTTAAGCGCATGTAGAGCCCCCCCTCTACATGCGCTTTTTAAAAGCGCATGTAGAGCCTTTACCAGCGCCCCCCTCTACATGTGCTTTAAAAGCGCATGTAAATGGGGTAATCTGTGGTAGTGAATCAATGGGATCAAAACTAAGGCTTATTGAAAACAAAGTGACTTCTTTCATTGGGTAGATTACTTCTTTCAATGCAGTAATATTAATTGTTTAGCATTATTTGCGAGTATTATAAACTTAAGAAGTAGTAATAAATTGGACTCACTGATAATTCATGAAAGTAGCAAGTTTAAGTATGCATTCTGAGCTATAATCATGATTGTTAAACTCGCGAGTCAACTCGTCGAGTTCACCGAGTTCACGTGTTTAGCCATACAAATCGAGTTAACTCGCCATAAAATCGTTCAAGGCTTAAAATCGGGTAAACTCGGTTTTGACTCGGAGAAAATCGCTGGACTCGCCGTTTTAAGGCCGAGTTTACCGAGTCCGAAATATGAGAAGAAGAAGCCTAAACTTTTTCCAGAAAAAAATCGAAAAACAGAAACTACAAAGTTCTAAGAAATAAATACTGTATTACTTTTCTTGAGATGTAGCGCAGTTCAAGCCTTTGTTTATTTTTCACTCCCCAACACGTAGATCTGAAAGTTTTGAACTTGTTCTTGCATAGCTTCAGTTCACCATTGAAAGCTCAGAGAAGATATGAACAAAAATAAGAGATGAAGAGTAATACTTGGAACTTGGAAGAGAGAAGAAAGCCACAACAAGGAAATAGAAAAACCTTTGACTTGTGAGTATTGTCTATTGGGTAAAGAGAGTTTTGATAGAGATAGATCAGACTTCACTTTTCGATCTTTGAGATTTAACTCTTCACATAATAAATTATTTTTCTTCAATAAAAAATAGTGTGGATGCCAACTTGCTGTTGTATTACATATAGGTTTATATTGTGATTATCCTATGGATCAACTATTTACATTGTGGTTCAACACTTTTCTCAGTTTTCTGACAACGAGTACAACATAAAAGAAAAAAGAAAAATCGCTCAAACAAGTTGTACCAATTTCAAATCAATGATTTCATGTATATATACAGCATATATTGCTTTACAATACAATAATATCCCTTCTCCCAGTTACCAAAGTGGACACCTGTAAAGTTTTTCATGCCATCGACACTTGTGTAGTGTTTTTTTTAACCATGACACCTGTGTAGTTCAACTTATAAGAATGTGTTTAAATTAAAATTTTAAATTCTAACTCTTTATTTGTATTTTGTTGATAATCTAGGTTTGTATTTTTAATGGTAGAATTTATTTTAATTATTTCAATTATTTTTTGTTTTTCTATTATGATAATTTAATTACATATTAATATAGGTAAACTCTTACGAGTTTACGTTTCGAGTCTACGATCCGAGTTAACATTCCTCTCACGAGTCTACTTAAACTCGCGAGTTTGACAGCCTTGGCTATAATTAGTGGAATATTTGTATTCTAATTGCATTATTGTCCTTTTATTTTTATAAGCACTTGAGTCAATTACAATTTTCCCTTGGTGTTTCTGATTTCTTTCATACAAGGACAAAATTGTAATTCTCATTTTGAACAAAAGAAAAAACAAAAGCTGAAGATGCTGGATATGAACAACGAAGAGAGAAAATGAAAGCAAGGAAGCAAAGAAGGCTCGAATGAAGAAGCTTCAGTTTTGAAAGCTCGGAAAAATCAGAAGAACTAAAAGAATGAAGCTGAATCTGAATCGGAGAACGGGAAAATAACTAAGGACATGAGGAGGCTATTTGGCCGAGGAAGCAAGAGGAAGTTTTGTTGAGAGTTAGTTGGGAATTACTGAGGTGGCACCAAATTATGTTACAGGAATGAATTGGGGTCTGAAATAGGAGGGAGGAGCTTGAGATGTATATACACTCCCTCTCGTCTCATTAGAGAAAAAAATTCCTACACTTATGTTTTCACAGTCATCTTCTTTTCTCTCATTCACTACAAAAAAGAGTCTTACTTCTAACGGCAACATCTCAACGGTCGCCAAAAATCCGCTGGCATGTGGGCACATCCAAATGGGTAATAAGACCCCGCTGGAATGTAAGCGTGAGTCAAAGTATTTTTTTTGTTTTTCCAAAAAAATCAACATCCCAACGGGTGAACACACGCTGGGGTGGGTATAAAATATTTATAAAAGCACCTCAGCGGTCAATCTAAGCGCTGAGACGTAAAATATTTTTTCAAAATATATTTCAAACACACCTCAGCGGTCAAGAGGACAGTTGGGGTGATATTTCAATTTTTTTTAATTTTAAAATCTCACCTCAACGAGCATATTGACCGTTAGGGTGTGATTTTATTTTTTAAAATATTTTTAAATTAACTTTTTTAAAATTTAATTTGTTAAAAAAAGCACACCTCAACGGTTGAAAAGCTCGTTGAGGTGTGCTTTTATTTTTAAAATATTTATGAAATTTATTTTTTAAAAAATTAGTATTTTAATTTCAAAAAAAATCACACCTCAACAGTCAGTGTGACCGTTGGGGTGTGATTTTAATTTTTAAAATTATTTTTTTAAAAATTTATTTTCGTTTTTAAATTTTTTTAAATGTATTTTTCAACAAAATAACACACCTCAACAGTTAAAGTGACCGTTGAGGTGTGCTTTTATATTTTAAATATTTATGAAATCAATATTTTAAAAAATTTATATTTTTTATTTTTAATAAAATCACACCTCAACATTGACGTTGGGGTGTGATTTTAATTTTTTAAATTATTTTTTTAAAAATTTATTTTCGTTTTATTTTTTTTAAAATGTATTATTAAAAAAAAACCACCTCTCAACGTATAAAGTGATTTTAATTTTTTAAATTATTTTTTTAAAAATTTATTTTCGTTTTATTTTTTTTAAAATGTATTATTAAAAAAAAACCACCTCTCAACGTATAAAGTGGCCACTGATATGATCAAATTTCAGAGGGTGTTCAACCGTTGAAGTGTACATTTGTATCTTATAAATATCGCACTCTCCCTTACATTCTACTCGCTCATTTCAACTCTTTTCTCTTTTCCATCCTCACTTTTCTCTGTATCAATTGCAGTTTTCTCTCTTCCTTTACCTACAATGGGTTTTTTCTCACAGTTCTCTCAACCCAAATTTACCTCATTCTTCTTTTTGTTAAATAGTTTAAATTGTAGTGTAGTTATTTAGTAATTGTTCTTCCTTCATTTAAGTAAATGCTTTCCTTTTTTATTTTGTTGATTAGATTATTTGAGCTATTGTTATATTTTTTTACTAATTACAATGTGTCCTAACATTTTCGTTTATTTTATTTTAATATTTTGCCTAACATTTATTTTTAAATTTTGTTATATGCAATGTAGCCTGCTCACAGATTTTTTTTAACCGTATATGTGCATCTCAGCGGTCGACCCGACTGCTGAGATGCAAGATATTATAAAATAAAATTATCTTGCATCTCAGCGGTCGAATCGACCGCGGAGATGCAAGCTCTTCTTTTTTTAAAAAAAAAATAATTGCATTTCAGCGGTCGCCCGACCGTTGAAATGCGTCGTTGCAAGGCATTTCAGCTGCTTTGACTAACTTTGCAGTGGTCATTTTTAACCGTTGGGACGTTGTTTGACACGCACAAAATCCCAGCGGCCGACATGTGTAACAACCACAGTTTTATAGTCATTTTTATGCTATTTCTTTTTTCATAATTACTAACTATGTTAGAAAAGAATTTACTCATTAATAATACTAACATAGTTAGAAAAAAATTTAACTTAATTAACTACAATAATTATAATACTAACTATGTTAGAAAAAGAATTGAAGTTTAGATAATGACTAACATAGTTAGAGAAACAACTTGTCTTATTTTCCATAAAATATAAGCTAATAGGCTAACCATGATAGAAAAATAATTTTAGTCACAAATAAGCTATCATGGTTAGAAAAAGATTTCATGTAATTTGAAAATAAATAAAATTAAAATAAGTTATTTTATAATCGAATATAAAATTAATAATTGAAAATCGTTTATATAAAATTATCAAATCTGAAATATCCATGTTAATTAATTTTTATCTAACATGGATATTTAAACAAATTTAATAGTACCTAATAACTTTTTTCACAATTATTTACAAATAAGCACATAAACATGTATTAATAAATAATTACAGTTATCCAGCCTAAATTATACAGTAATCCAATGAAGATAAATGCACAGGATCAGTAAATCATTACACAATTAAAATGAACAAATGCAGAAACACCAATGTAGCTAATGTTTAGTTTCCCCAGTCTCCGGATCCTTTCCCCATGACTCCTGCCCGATCTAAAACCTGTAATGACAACGATTGGGGTAGACCCAGAAATCGCAACAACTACCACTCGCTTACGTACATTTTTGCACTACGTGCATGTGCATGTCCGCAAGGTGGTGTGTAATAATATGTGTTAAGTGGTGTGTGCTACATGTTGTGTTGCATGTACATGTTATTTATGCCTATCTCATGTAACAAGCACGAATATACAGACAGCTCAAAACATCACAGTTTAAACATCAATAATAATAAATAAAACATCGATAATAACAATTAAATCAAACACAACACACCGTAATATCTCAGTTCAATAGGGACTCACGACTCGATGGTCGATATACCCTCGCTTGAACTGGTTCAAAGGGACTAACAACCCTACTGAACATGTAACAATTTTGTCTTATTTATTTTAGTCCCTGGGGGTTTTACAGGGAACCTCATTCCGGAATGGCATAATTATAATCATATTAACCGGTGTGCACCAAACAAATCATCAATTCACATAAAGCATATAATAAACATCACAAATTCATAAACTAACCTATATGCTTACCAACATACACACACACGCAAACAAGTTTAAGTAGTTACCTCCTTGCATTTAAACCAAAAATAAACGTAAGCTCCCATGCGCTAACTTCTACAAGCAATAATACAACAAATACAATTAATTAAAAATAACTCACATATACTAATTAACGTCGCTCTCGTTCCTAGAAACACTACCCAATCCCCTGTTCATATTCTCTATCCTAGAAGTCCATTTCCAATCTCAATCAAAGTCCACAAACAAATAGTCAATGCAATCAATTTCTATTAGTTCCGTTTAAGAAAGTCAATTAACCATTACATTTACAAATGATTCAAACAAACTTATAGACTTAACCAGCAGACATATATATAAGACTTCTTCCTTCTTGCCCATATGATCAAGTTGTTACTTGATTAAAACATAATTCAATTGCCAACATCTTTCAAGAAACACTACCACTATTCTACATAAACTGAACCTTAAACGTGAGATACACAATCATTCTTGAGTTGTTTCTTTTGACCAATGAAACGATGTATATATCATCACAACAAAATTACATGCATAGCAATCAAAAGTTTATTCTTTCTAAACTTTCATATTTCTCATCCAACCAAAATATACACACACACACACACACACACACACACACCATTCCATAATCCTTACTTATCATATTTCCCAAATAAACAGAGCAGAATCAACATACAAGTATAACAATGTATTTAGTTTACTTTTCTTAACACACAATTTGATCAAGACAATACCAGAGAGTAAAGTTCCAATAAAATTTTAAGGTCACTTTGAAATTGAACATACAAGTTATTAATTATATCCTTCCATTTATTGTAATTGAGTCACCAAATAAAAAAAAAAAACACACCAACACATCATATAACCAAAGAAACATGGGAAAAGAGGCATTTGTGAAACCATCAACCCAAACATCAATTCTAAACATACAAGGCCATGTTATCACTCTAGTTTCCAAATGTTTTGATTTGAACCAGAAATTTACTTTGCAACTCAAAAGAGTTTATAATTCCAAATATATAAATCTTAAATCAAAGTTCCAAATGTCCAGCCATGGATCAGGTTCGGTCAAAGAAAAAAAAAAAGATATATGCATATTTCCTAACAATTTTCAACTCAAATAAATCCTCAACTTACAAAACCATTTCTTAATTAGACTCTGATTCATATTGAACTTCATACATCAACCAAAATCACCTAAGCCAGAAGAATCAAGCAAAACATGGCAATAATGAGAAATTTCGAAAATCCCCAATACTAGAACATACAAATAAATTTTGTAACTCTATTTTACTTAAATCCTTGCTTAATCAAATTATGTACAAGTTTTCAGACCAAATCCACCCAAACAGATTGAGTTTCCAAGCGTTCAAAGTTAGGGCTTCTTCAGCCAATCACCAATCATAATGAAATCCCCAAATCCCCATTCAAAATATAGAGAATCAATGTTGAGAAACCCTTTAAGTTGCTTATTGAACACCAATGTCAGAACCCCATTAACCTCTCCTCTCAAATTCGAACAAGACTACAAGAAATGAGAAGAGAATTTTACCTAACCTTAAAGCCTTAGCTACACGTGGAATTGGTGTCTATCTCTGCTTTGATTTATTAGATGAAGCTACCAACGAAACTATCGCCGTTCAAGCTCCGCCGAGGCCGCTGTGCTCGTTGGGAAACACAAGAAACGATGGAGGGAGGGTGTACAAGAGAAATAGAGGCGAGTGAACTGAGGAAACAAATGAATTGATCTAAGTGAGGGAGTGAGGGAGTGATTGAAGTGAGAAACAGTGAGGGAACAAGAAGTGGGTTTGAAGAAAATGAAGGAGACAGAGAGAAGAAGAGATCGATGTTTTGGGGTGAGGGGCGGCAGAATTTGGTTGAAATATTGGGGAATAATTAGTTTATATATATATGAGGGGATATTAGGGTTTATGACCCAAGGAGATAATTACAACACAAGCCCAATAGGTTTAGTACTATCAAAAGGGAAAGAAATATGATGATGGTCATATTAATTTGGAGGAAACAGTATGACTCTTTTTATATAAGAGAGAGAGAATTAGGTTTATAAGAAATGAGGTATTAGGGTTTTAGAGCTTACAACATAATTACCAAAGAGACCACTCAATTTTAACATATAATATTTCCAATTCTGTATTTATTTAGATTTAGCATTTTCATAATTATTTATGTTAATTTAAATTCTAATATTTTTTTTAGCATTCTAAATAAGGTTTCCTAAAATGATGTCTTCTTGATATAATCATCATAAATATTTCTAAATTTAAATTTAATAATTAATTATTTTCTTGCTTAATCCTAACAAATTTCTAAAAACAAAATGTTAAATTTTTCTAAATTCATTTGCAAGATTAAATTTTGGGTATTTATTAATTTATTTTATAATTAAAAAAATTTAGGATGTTACAACATGCGCGCTATAGTGCCATTTCGGCGGTCGTGACCACTGAAATGTTTGTAATAATACCTGCTAAAAAGTGAGACTTTTTTTGTAGTGATTCTTTCCTCACTCTCCACATCTCAACTTCATTTTCTTCATCGTTCTTCACCAATATGAATAGATGAATGGCTAATTCCATATTCTCTCCAAGGTTGAAGCTAGATTGGAGTTCCTTTGTTCTTCAAGAGAAGTTTCTTCCCATTAAATTCTTGAATTTTTGTATTCTTATTGATTCTTTTTTTTATACAAGTATTCTTATTGATTCTAATTGAACTTGTGTATAGGCTTTGTAGAACAATAGTTTTGTTCTAAATTTGTGAAGTGGATTGTGGCATTTGGATTTGTTCAAAGTTGATTCAAGAAAATCATTGCTCAATTCTTTGTAATATTCAACTTCATTTACTATTTAGTTGATTAAATTGTGAAATTTGGATGAATAATTCATATAGGATCCTATTTGGAGATTATTTGAAGTGATGAATTGGCTCAAATGAATCTGAATATTAGCAATTCTAATTTTGTTAGTTGGATGAACTCTGTCTATTTGAAGTTGAAGTTCTTGTGATTAATGTGAAATTCGATTTGGAGAAACTCTATTGTTTGTTTAGAGGAACAAGGATGATTTAGTGGATATCAAGAAGAGGAATTCATCTCCTACTATTTCTCATTTCATTTTATTTTTCACTTGTCATTTGTAATAAAAAGAAAACTCATAAAAATTAGGCTAGGTTAGGATTTAGTTAGTGACTCAAATTTGTTTCCTACTATAATTTGTAAGAAATCTAAAAAGATTAATTCCTAAAAAGACCAAAGTCCAAGAGATCGACCTAGGTTTGTTTCTATACTATATAGTAGTTAATTCCAATTACTTGAAAGCCTCACGACAAGCTTCATCAAGTTGACATCCTTGCCTGTTTATGGCATTTATAGAATTTCTTATCACTAGTTTTTGCTTTGACTTTTTTAAAAGTGTTTGTCTGGAAATCTATTTGTTGAATAGTCAATGTTAGTTTGTTATCAGTGTTTGTGGTGTCATTTTGTTTCTCAAAACAGGCCTATATGAGCATTGATTGGGTTCACTGTAATTCTGCTTTCACAGTATTTGCCTTGCATATCAAGATTTGCCCATCAATGCTTTCTAGTTTGTTGATTTACACATCAGTAAATTAGAATTTGTCATTTAAGCTTTGGCATGAATTCCACTCGGAATGGAAGAAATATTGCATGACTTATTTGGCGAATATGTGATTTTGTGATTGTAAATGAGTGTGGTTATGGCTCGTAGTTGCTGAGAACATGCTTTCTTTGTGCTCTTACTTTGAGTCAGCTCTGCACTAAACTTAGGGCATAATTTTTGCATCCACCTTTAGGAATCAAGTTTTAAAATAAATATAAGATTTTTCAATAAGTTTTCAACAGTCTGTTTTGTAGTCATTAAATTAGATCTAACTCTTTTAAGTTCTTTTGCAAGAAGTGTTCAGAAACATTGCTTGTGTGCCATACAATTTTTTTTTATAGGTCCTAGTTGTCTAGAATTGTTGCATTGCACTAGATTCTATGAAATATAAACAAAATATTCTGCTTGCCAAGCCTTGTAATATGATAATGTATGATAATTCAAGAGATCAGAAAGTTATCCAAGATTAAAATTACAGCTAAAGATGACACATTAAATTAAAAGTTTCAGTTACTTTCTAAGTCTTTGTAATTATCTTCAATCATGTTATTCATTTATTTAGCTTTTATTAGTTTAGTCTTGTGTAATGCAATCTTTGATACTAAATCAGCTTAAATTGCTTGAATTTAAAATTTGAATTTAAAAGCTATTTACCTAAAAGCTATTTACCTAATAAAAGATTTTCTATTCAAAAGCAATTTACCTAAAAAATTTTGAATTTAAAATCGACCAGAAAATTGTATAAATTAACAATATTACCCTATTTGATTTTGAAACTCATGTCAAAAAGTTGATAGGAAAAAAACTTAAGAAGAGTTCCTTCATAAAGCATACAAGGTAATCAAAATTTTGAGTATTTAATTTAAGCTATAATTAAATTAGTTGATGGGCGTAGGCGTTGTTAGAATCATATGTTTTGATGATGTTATGAACTAACTTAGGATATATTGCTATGAAAAACATAAGTAATAGAATGGTAATATGAAGGAATATTCATAAACAAAATAGGAGATAGCTTAGACATCGATAGGAAGCTCTATGTTATCAATAATAGACTTGAAATTATTGATAGAAACATAGAAAACTTAGATCGACTATGGATAATTGGTTATGATATAGAACCATCGAAAATTATAGCCATTGATATAGAGATAACTTGAGAGCTATCGATGATTGACTGAAACTAGGGAATTATCCATAACCATTGGAAAGCTATCGATAGTAGGATAGTTATCTATGAGAATTAATTGTTATCGATATGTCTATGCTCACATATAACTGAGTTTAGCAGGTGAATTGTCGATAGATAGAAGGCCATTATCAATATGTCGAAACTTGTAACTAAAAATGGCAAAAACATCAAGTACAATCTCTATCAGACCACTATTGTAGATGACTATTAGACACATAAGAGGCCCTGCCTAGCTGGTTTTAGAAAATCTTTTCTGCATCAGACTAGGCAAGCTAAGAAAAATTCTTTAGCTGCAATTAATGCTCTGGAACAACCTTAATCTCAATGTTCAAGAATTAAATGAAGGTTGGTGAACAGAATTATTGCAGCATTCATTTTAATGAGTGAGCTAACTAATTGTTCTACTTCACCTAACTCTTTGTTCTTGAGCATTTATTGTATTCTTCTGTGAGTAAGTGACCAATTTATTGTTCATCGGTGATTAATACAATCTGTTCATTTGAGTGAACCTATATCAAAATCCTTTATTGTTAAAGGTGGTTCTTAAATTTGGGACTTAGAAGCTGGGATTAGTTTCTTACTAGTGTAAGGGGAGTGATTTGAGGGATACTCTATGCGATGTTGCAAGTGAGCCTTAGAAAAACTTGTGGTCTTAAAGGTTTGAAAGTGAACCAATTCTAAAACCTTTTGTGATAGTGGAACCAACTCAGGTTGGAGAACTGGATGTAGGTCATTGGTTGGGCTGGACTAGTATAAAAGCTGTGTATGTGTTTTATTTGCAAAAATTTGGAGAGTACAACTCACCTCCTTTTGTGCATTTCTGCCATTTACAAGCGTAGTTACTTAAGCTATAATGAAATTAGACGATGATACAAGTCTGATATCTAAAAGGTCTCTATGAATTTTATTTGTATTTCTGTAGATGATCAACAACTAAAGCACCAATGTGATACCATCTCCAACGTTACTCAATAAGAGACTAAAATGTGACAGAATCAAATTCATTATATATGTGTGAAATTAGTTTGTTATCATTTGATAATCATATAGAGCACATACAATCACACTGATATAAAATAAGCAAAAAGCCCCTCTCTCAAACAGAATTTGAAGCCACAATTAAATTGTGTACTCAAATGTTTAAAAAGAAAGGAGAGAATAATAGTTATTAATGGATGAATAAGAGTGGAGCAGAGACAACAGCAACAACAGCCAAATAAGAGATTGTTTTGATTGAAGCAGAAGATGTGGTGCTGGTGGTGGTACCGTAAGACCCGGATTGGGATGATGTAACTGCTGCAAGTACTGCTTCTGCTGCTTCTTGTCTTTCAGCTGGATCAGATGGAATTCCTGGAATCAGAGTTTGAGATGGAGGACTTGCTTCTGCAATTAATACAAATCAATTAATTTCAATCAAATATATACACAATGTGTGATAGGTTATTTACCTGACAGACACTATATGTTATTTTAGCATTTCCTGACATTTACTTTTCCCCCACTTTCATATCATCCAGACATATGTAGTATATCTCAAAGGGACAAAGGTACAACCCCACGATTAATGTGTGAATTCCCACTTATTGAAGAATATTGTGGCTTTTAGACTACAAGATTATATCTATAGATCAAAATAGAAATCACCTTTGGTCACATAGTAAAGAATTAGAGGGAGAAAAAATTGGAATTAAATTAATTCCAACATTAAGTTTTGGATTGTAGAATTCATTAAGATTTTCATATTTAGTGGGTCTTTAGTGCAAGGGGAGCAGAGATTTGCTCCATCAAGCTAGATTTATTTTAGGCGCGGAGGAAAAATTTCTTTACACCTCCAAAAGTGGGGCATTTGTAAGTGAAATGTTTCTTCTAATATGTTTGGGCAGTTTTACACACACATATGATAAAACATGAAAACAAAACTCATATCACACAAAAATAATATATTTTAAAAAAATTGTTAACACTATAATTGAAATATAAACATTAAAAGTTTAAAACCCCTATACTCTATTCCGTTAAAACAATACACATACATACAAAATAGCAATAGTAGCAACAAGAAAAACAACAAAGTCTTATCCCTCCTTGGTGGGGTCGACTACATGGATCAAAAGTTAAAATCCCTCCTCCTTCAAGCCTAAACACCTTAGGGTTAGAATATTAGTGATAATATATAAAATACAGGAATTCATAAATGGGAAAATGACAAAAAAATGACACTTGAATTTGAGTTGGACAAAATGGGGTCTCCAATTCCAACTTGGACAAATAAGGGATAGTCCCCAATTTGTCCTAAATGAAGTTTGTGACTTTGTGTCAAAACAGTAGTTAATAATTAACTACTGTTTTGACACAAAGTCACAAACTTCATTTAGGACAAATTGGGGACTATCCCTTATTTGTCCAAGTTGGAATTGGAGACCCCATTTTGTCCAACTCAAATTCAAGTGTCATTTTTTTGTCATTTCCCCTTCATAAATACATACCACTTTACTGTCTACATACTACAAAGTTTCGCTATCCATTTTCGTTTATGCAATAAAAAGGTTAGCTAGGTCATATTAAGTTAATTTGATATACTATAAGTAAAGGTTAGTAATTAAGATGAGTACAAATTGTAGATCACAGACAAAGTTAACAAACTCAAAATTTCATGTTCAGACTCATTAAATTATATCCTAAGAAGTGTATAAATATGAAAAAATATGAAAAGTCAATTACAAGTTTCATTAAAGAGTTGAGATCTTACAAAATCCTAATTAAACTGAAATATCTACCGCTTTGATTATGTTAAATCTCAAAATAAATGGTTGTTATCATGTGATCAAGCGTTACTTGTAAACAATAATTTAAACAATTCTAAATTATGCCCATAATGTCGTTATAAAGGCTCAAAAAGTTATCACTATCTACGGCAAAAACGTTGACGGTTACAAAAATGTTATATCATTTTTGAATTATAATAAAAAAAAATATTCCTATAAAGAACTTAATATAATTAAGGCTTTCTAAGTGAGAACAATTTAATTAAGAGATTTTGTCAAAAAAATTATAAGTTAAAAAAAACATATGCAATCATATCAATATAGCCATTAAAGTTGAAGATGAATTCTTACAATGAAAACCCTATGAACAACGGAACCAATGCCTACATGTTGACTGCCCTACATTTATGTTAGATCGGGGTCAGGTCAAGATGATCCATGTTCAAATTTTTTATATTTTCTTGTTTTAAAACGTCATTTCAATGAGTATGTAATTAAAAAACGAGAAGTTGTTAGCCATATTTTTTTCATTTTAAAAATACAAAATAGGAAAAAAAAAAAAAACTACTAGTTTGTATAATCTTCCCAAATATGACAAAGCACATGGTGCATTTGCAACAATATGCATCACTATGACACAACACGCACGTAAAATTGTTGACAACCAATAAGTATGTTTTGCAATTCAATTCTTAAATATATATTATAAGCAACATTTTTGTATATATAATACAAATTGAAGAGGAAGATGGAAGATTGTATCTTAATTAATGACATACCACGTTTGCATTTGGAAAGGCGAAGACGAACATTACAAGCCTTAGGGAGTTGACGGGCATCATTCCTAGTAATGTTCAAGTTTTGAAGGATTTCAGGTTCGTTATAGAAACGGCAAAGGCATTCAAAGTCATCTGAAACCAATCCCTTCAATGATGAGCAGCACATTTCTGGTGCCACGCTGGAGACATTATTAAGGAAAGATTTGCAAGGAACCAATTTTTTCACGCATTGCATGCCCTCTTGAAGGGATTCCACAGATCCCTGATTAGAAAGACTGCTAAGGAGTCCTGAGAGATCAGCATCAGCTGATACGCTGGAGACGACGACAAGGAAGACAAGGGGAAGAAGGAAAAGGGAGTAATTCTTCGAGGCCATGACGACGGTGGTGGTGGTGGTGAAGGACAAGGAGAGGGAACTAACGATGATGAAAAAATGGTACGTACGTACGTTTTCCCCCTCTCTCCGTTCTCCTCTGGTTTGGGAATGTGGAGGAGGTTGGTATTTGATTGGTGACATTTCTATTTTTAGAAAGTTAACTACTTTGAATGACCATATATGTGTTGGGATGGTTTGTTTGTGGATTACGGTTGATGACATAGATTGACCCCACAAATTTGTAAATGCTACATATTTTATTGCATAGTACACTATTTTTAAACTAATCAGTAACTAACTTATTTTTTGTAGTGTAATTTGTGTGTGTGTATATATATTAAGAAAATAAAAAACAATCTTTACATATCTCCATATATAAGCGTAGAAAGGATCTAACTATCTAAGGTGATAGATTTTTCTCGGCTCTCCCTTTTTAACATATTATTGATACGGTTTCACAAAATTTATCGTATTAATCATGACCTTGAATAAATGCGGTGAGGAAAATCTTCTGTTTTTTATGGTTATCCTCCCCTCCTCTTCTCTACTTATAATTATAACATTTATAAAACTTGATGGCTAATTAGTATATTTTTAATCCTTATTTTTGCACCAAGTTTTTTTTCGTCACTTATGTTTTTAATAATTCTAATACCTATTATATTTTGAGAAATTATTAAACACATCAGTCACAAAAATATTTAGTAATTTAAGGCTTAAATTAGAAATTTACTTTAGTAATTTATCTTTGGATGGGATTTAATTAGGATGTACATAAAATTAGAAAAAAAGAGGGCATAATGGTAATTCTACATTCACATTACTCCTATTATCTTTCTCTTCCTATTATCATCGTCACTTCCCCTTCCTCACGCTCACAACCGAGCTTTCTCATATCCATTTTCCTTTATATTTGGGCGAGTTTAATGGAAATGGGTTGAAATGAGTCATAGATTTCTATTCGAAGTGTTTAGGAGAAGATTTGAAGATTAATTTGAGGTTAGTCAAGTTTTCATCAAGGCCCAAATTTTGGGTGCTCAAATCCACGGGCTTTTTGGGTTTTTAGGATTCACATTTCTAGTCTAACTAACACTTAAGCTTAGTATAGTTTTAAAATGTTTCTAAATGTTTTGATTATGGTTGAAGGGTGTGGATTCATGAATTTATAATTTAAATTTCCCCATTTTAGTTCGTAGCATCGGTGAATGTGTGATTACTGTGAGTTTCATGGATTACAAAGAATGTTCTTTAACTTCCCTGTTTTGTGAATTGATGAGATGTGTGTGTATAACTATAAGACTTTTGATGCATATTTTTTTTGAAACGAAATTGGTGTTGTTGGAATTTGTTTATGCATGCGTGTCCAAGGAAGGAGTACAATGTGTGTTTAGAATCTTTCTGCTCTCTAACTTCAAATGGATGAATAGTTTCGGTATTAAATGTTTTTATAAACGATTTTATCAATAAATGTGGAATTACAGATTTTACTCTTTATTTTTATGTTAATGGCTGAGTCGATTTGGGAAGAAATGAGGGTTCTTGTTTATTGTGGTTGTGGTCCCATTTAGTTTATGACTTATGAAGTAAGATGATAAATGTTGTTCTTGTTTTTGACTGTACTGATTCTGTGCTAGCTGAAAAGAATTTCTTTTGTATAAGAATCAGGATAGAGGTTATGAAATAAATGGTCTTTTTTCTTTTCTGCATCTTTTGAATGAGTATCTGATTTCGGGCCACAGCCAAAATGAATTTCTGTTAGTGTAGCATCATTTGCATTCTTAAATAGTAAAATGGTTCTGTAGATTATTGCAGCAAGATGGATAAATGTTGCCTCAGGGCCCATTTGGTTTAATTGCATAGGTATATTAGGCTGCAATGCAAAGTCATGGCATGGTTGGTTATGTAATCCCTATTACCATCTATTTGGTTAGTTCCAAAAATGATGGGATAGCATACCTAATTTTAAAATATTTTAAACTGTAAAAAAAATGTGTTGTTACTATTTTAATCTTTTAAGAAAATCAAACCCTCTTCTCTGTAGATAGATATCCCCATCCTCTTCATCCTATCATCGTCGCTTCAGCACAACCATTTTTCTTCCCTCATAGCCACTACCATTTGGATTTCTATTGGAAGTTTCGGAGAAGGTCTCTCTCACTACAACTTTTTTCCTTCGTCCTGAAGCTTTGAATCTGTGTTGGTGGTGAATGAGGTCAATCACTTCTCTCGCACTTTTTTCATTTATTGTCATTCACTTTTTTTGTTCATATATTGTTGAATATGTATTTGAATTCGGTTTTTGCATGCTCCTGTGTATGTTATAATTGATCTTTATGGAGAGTAAGTAGATCCTGAAAGCTGCCAATCAATTTGGATTTTGGGTGTTTGAAAATTCTCTTCTTATTGTTCATAAATATTAAGGAAACATTTAATCTGTGTTGATGGTTATGTTTGATGATATGTGATTGGCATGATAGTGAAATGTAGGTTACTTTCAAAGATTTGAAACTTGGGATATTTAGTTTATTAAATAGCGATACTGAATAGAGTTTATTCGAGGCATTGTTTATTAACTTCTTGTTTAGTAATTCGGAGGATTGTTTAGTATAGATGGAGCATGTTATGGAATTCACTGCTCCATGGGCTAGTTTTTCTGAATAAAAACAATGATTTCATATTTCAACACCCAGAACCAATTAAGTAAACTAACCCAATTTTTTCTATTGGCAAGTTGAATTATTTAACAATTGTTCAGCCTAAGGTTTGATTTAATGCGAGATCTTCATTGGGATTGTGAATCCTAAATCTTGTATTTTTATGTACAGGGGAGGCTTGAAGATGGAAGAGAGGTAGCAGTGAAGAAGCTATCAGTGAGATCAAACCAGGGGAAGGAGATGATCAATGAGGTAAAATTGTTGGAGCGTTTACAGCACCGCAAAATTATTATCTTCTCGTTTATTTTCTCCTTTTCAGTTTGTGAATCCATGAACTTTAGACGTGGCAAAATTGAACTAAAATAATGTATAGTTTGTATAAATCAAAGGTTGTTATGAGATATGTGCATGAATAGATCTTGCTGAATGAATTGTGAATTTGTTCACAATGATTTCTTTTCTAACTCACTGTGTAAAAAAGGAGCATTAAATGTGGTTTGTTTGTCCTATAAATGGTACAATGATATTTCTTAGAGAAAGCATTTGGATTGTACAACTTATCTCATGAGAATAATCATCTATATATCATATAAAGGACTAAATTGAAACTTAATGCAAACATAGGGGACCAAAAGTATACTTAAGCCAATAAATTTATAATAGCTTCCAATAAATACTCCCTCCGGTCCTCAATATAAGAGCTAGCCGCAAAAAAAAAAACGCTTTTTAAGAAAACATGTGAATGTTAGTTGGATGTGTGGAGTTAATGTTTCTTTTCCAATATTGTCCATATTTATTGTGATACTTTAAGAGTGAGAAATACATAAACATTAATAAATATGAAAGAGAGTTAGGGGAAAAGGTGGAAAAAACGCATTAAATGAGAAGAGATATATTGTGAGATGAGCTCTTATATTAGGATCAAAACCATTCAAATTTTGGGCTCTTACATTAGGGACCGGAGGGAGTTATCAGTAATGGAAAGAGTTTGTGTTCCTAGGCTAACTACTCATTTCAAAGTCTAGGATAGATGAAATTTACTGGTGGGAACTGGGAAATGTGTTGTGTTATAGGCTTATAACAATGCATTAATTGTATAAATTAATAAACAATTATGGCATTAAAGACAAAATATTATCAAAGACATTAAATATCCAAGATATTCATTGAAGTGGTTTCACTCAAGTAAATCTGTTTGGTCTGATAAAAAAAATACCCTTTTTTAACAAAAGAATTTGTTAAATATAATAAATGAATACCTAAAAGAATGAGTAATATCAAAAGAAATGATATGTGAAAAAAATCTAATCTATCTTATTGGGGATAGATTGATGGGTCAAAATGGAATAAAAAAAAGGTTGCAATATAGGTAAAACTAAGAATGCAAAATTGTAGGTACATGTGATATGTTACATAAGATATACTTTCTCTAGTCTTAATTGTAAATACTTTTTAAATAAATTAAGGATGTAAAATTAATTTACTTTAATTGTTAGTTTGGTGAAAAAGCAAAGAACGTAAAAAATTTATTACTAAATTTATTAGTGAGAACTCTTAAATCAATTAATTTCTTACAAAATTACTTTAGATGGACGAAATGTGCAGGCTTCTTTTTATATCACTTTATTTTCGAAACTTCAAATTGGTTGAGATGTTCAAATAGATGTGATTTTGTGAAGATAGATGCAGAGAACAAATAGTCAAGATAATGCACAAGAGTTTTCACTCAATTAATGATTATTAAATTAAACTTAAAAACAAAATAATGGACTTGATTTTTTTATTTCTTATACTTTTTTTTGAATAAGTGATCAAAATATAAGAGAGAGGTAGAGAGGTGACATCAATTGGGTGTTTGGAATCATTCTCACCTTCCAAATTTACTTTGAATTTCATTCTTCTATAAAAATTGCTCTCTTTTTATAAAGATTTCTGTTATAGTTACCAAAAATTTTCTTACAATTTTTGATTGGATGACACGTTAACTTAACTATGAATTTCGTAAACTGTCTTTGATCGTGCACTAAAACTAGTGGTTTATTTTAGTTAATACTCTACATTAATGAATGTGTTCTTTGTTTATTTATTTTGACCGCGTGAAACTCGGGAAACCCACTGTTTGCATTAAAGAGTACTCCCTTGCTTATATTAATTTTTTTTCACTTTTATGCTTCCATGTATTCCAAAAGTTGCTTCATTTAGTAATGCAACAAATTTTGATGTTGATCTTGGATCTCTAATGTTGAGTTATTAAAGTAAAGATGATTGCCTTGACTTAATGCTCTTGACTTATGAATGTGTTGTTCATTTATTTAATGTAACCTTGGAAGCACATGTTAGTTGTTACCCATCCATTTTTTTTGAAAGAAAGCACAAATGAAATACCTTCTATCTTTATTTGAACAATAACTCTACAATTATTTGTCTCTTTCATTTATTTCTAATGTGTCTTTCATTCATTCAGAAAAAGATTAATTAAGTTCTTTATCAAAAAAGGAGAAAAATTAGGTTCAAGTTAATAAAAATATTGCTCCCGCGCAACGCGCGGGTTTATACTGCTAGTTATCAAAACAACTTGCCTTGTACACCACATTAAAGTTTCTCTGTCTGATTTTTAAGTAATGTTGATGATTTGCAGGTTAGTTGGAGCACATCTATTCTCCTTTGTTGTTGGAAGAGCGTTTGTAACAGACATGGAGAAGTTAAAAATCAGCAGAAAAACAAGATCTTTGGATGTGGCTCAAGTTTTGAGTTTTTTTTTTTTGGAAGTCACAAAGGTTTGTCAATGGTGTATATATTCTTTGATTTTTGCTATTGCTTTGCTATTTATCTGTTATTTTAAATTTTACTGCTATTCACTCTGCAGGATGGGATCAAACCTGGATCAAATTTGTTAACTGCAATGGAGATCCTTGTATATGTGCTGTGCTGTGGGGTTACCTAATATTTGAAGCTTGTCGTGCTCATACAATTCCACTTTGCCATATTATTATTGTTTAATCATTAGCATCAAGCAGTAACTAATGTGTATATTCTTTTTGCAGCTTGTGGACAAACAATCTCTGATTGACTCTGTGATATTCAGCTGTCTCATACATATTCTAAATGCCCTTTTAGATCCTGATATATCCAAGAGCAAGCGCACCTGAGTTGTGTAAAGGGCCTATTCAGTTAAAACAGCCCCCATGAAGAGCGTCAACTAGTTTATGTTAAATTGATTAGTGATGAAGCATTTTTTTCCTCATCTTCCAATAAATTCAAAGAACGATATTTTGTTGAACATTTTCAGCTAGCTGATGTTATTTTGTTTAAGATGTATGATTGTCAGAATTAATTATTTGTTATCAGGATTTCTTTTCATTATTGTTATCATTTATTGTATCTCATAATGATTTTCCATGATGTTTAACATTTGGGTTAAAGGTCAATTTGGCCACTGAACTATTTCTAAAGTATCAATTTGGTCTACAAACAATTAATGGTCTCATTCTGGCTAATGAATAATAAAATGTGTTCATTTTGGACACTAGGCTATTGGAAAATACTAAAATACCCTTAATGACTACTTAATTAATATAATTTTTGAAGATTTGGGTCCCACTTTTAAAATAAACAATTATTAAACCAACCCCACCCCTCTCTCTCTCATCCCTCCTTCCCCTCACCCACCCACCCAAACACCGACCGTCCCCTCCTCCCTCTTCCTCTTCCCTAACTAAACCATTTAGAACCACCTTCTTCAATCCTTTCTCCAATTCACAAAACTTTCTCCTTGAAGAAGAGGTGGGATTTTGATCTGTGGGTTTGGTTTGAAAATGGAGATGATTTGTATAAGGCCGTTAAGCCTAAGAATGGGAATAAGATGAAGTGTTTTCATGGTGGACAATTAATGTCACCTTTAAATTCTGATGATGTTGTGTTAGTGGTTAAGATTCCTAATGTGCAGATGATGCAGTGTGGGTGTGAGAATAGAGAGGGTGTCTGAGAGTTAGAGAAATAAGAGGCAGAATAAGAAGAGAGAAGAGTGAGAGAATTCAAGAAGAGTGAGAGAAGAGAGAATTTAGAAGGAAGAGGGAACAAGAGAAGAGAGCAAGAGGAGAAGACAACAATATGTTTATTATTCAATTCATCAAAGTCTACATAGCAAATAGTTGAGGGACTATATATAGGCCTCAACCTAAACCTAAATATTAATGATAGAATACTCTAAAATATAAATCATACTTAATACTAATGGATAACAATAAATGCAAAATTAAAATAGAACAATCTAGAAATACTAATTTCTAATATGATAATCTTCAAATCTCTTTGTCATCTTTTTGATTCTTTTGTGATTCCCATCAAATAATGATTTCCTAAATATCATATCCCATAATTTCTCCCCCGCTTGAAAAACTCGACTCCTCACGAGTTGATAGAGATGTGTAAGCCTGAATCATCAAAGTGGTTTCTTGATTTGGGAATCCCTTCCAACAAGTGAGGTACTTGAAAATAAAACCATTGCAAGTAGCTTGATAACAATTAAACTCTGGAAAACCTTTCCAATAGATGAGATAATAAAAGAGAAACCCGAGCAGAGAGTGAGCAACTTGCAAAAACTTCAATGTGAAACCTTGATTTGGAAGTCCTTTCCAACATGTGAGGTACCAAAAGAGAGAACCCTTGATAAAGTAGCTAGTTTTATCAGTATGAGCATCTGGAAATCCTTTCCAACAAACAAGGTACTGTTGGAGTGACTTGTTCAACAAAGAAGCACTGTATTTGACAAATGAAGTTTTAGTTTGATAATCTTGCCTTCTCATAGTCCCAATTAATGAAAGATCTATCTTCATTGGTTTGGAGTAATTGAAGTATTCACCAAAAATAAATTCTTCACAGTTGAAATCAACATGATTAGTGTTACTAATCATATGAGTAATTTGATCCTTAGTGGTTAAAACCTGAGAATGATCCACCTTAGTTGAAATAGTGTCTGGTAGTGTTTGTTCTGAAAGAAATTCTGGCAGAGTAACCTCATTAGCATGAGTGATTTCCACAGTTGAAGAGAACTCTTCTAGTTCTAAAGGAGAATCTCCTACTTTTGTTGTCTGTTGTGGAATAAATTCTGGTAGAGTAACCTCATTAGTATGAGTGATTTCCACAGTTGAAGAGAACTCTTCTAATTCTAAAGGAGAATCTTCTACTACCTCAGTTGACTTAGTTGCTTGGTTTATTTGACTCCTCCCCTAAATGTAAGGATTTCTCATACGTTGGCGAATAGTCTCCAAGGCATCCAATATCATAGAATGTTCTTGTTCAAATTCTTCATTGTACACTCCATTAGCCTTATTACATTTCTCAATAAACTCGAGGCGTTGAAATAAAGCCACATACATATCTAAATCATTGGAGCGTTGTTCCACCCATATATAATTTTTGTCAACTTGAAACTCATTTGGGTAGGAGTTAATGCTATCATCATAGCATTCTTCATCAATATAATACTCTTCTTCATCATATTTTTCATAATCATAATGAGTATTATATTCATATATGGTATCATATTCAAAAGGATGTCCTAATGATGTATATTTCTTGAAACTCATTGGTGTAACAAGGTAACATGCTTTTTAGGTTTAAAGGTGAGTCTCTAACTTATATAAGGTTCCCAAGTTGCATCCACCAAAAAGGTGAAAACTCTACTTAACAAGTTTAACCTTCAGGGACAAGCCTCAGGGGTTATTCTTGCTAAATAAGTAACAACTTGAGCGAGACCTTCACAAAAACCTCAGAGGGAGACCCTTCAGGGAATCTGTTAGAAATCTCTACTAACTTAGGGTAAATGTGACCCGGGTATAGGGCCAAATGTTGGAGAGATAAAAAGACTAAAACAAAAAAAAACAAAAAACAAAAATCGAAACAATTTTTTTCACTCTTTTTTTTTCCACAATTTTTTTCCTTCTTCTTTTTTTCCTTTTTTTTCCTCTCTTTTTTGGGATTTTTTTTCTTTCTTTTTTTTTGTTCCTTTTTCCTTTTTTTTTGTTTTTCTCCTTTTTTTTTCTTTCGCAACAATAGAAAAAAAAACTACAAACAAAAAAAATAATCAAACTTTCTTTTTTTTTCTTTTTAAATAAAAATAAGATAACACTAATAGGAAGAAAAAAATACCTTAGAATTCCTTCCAAGTGAAAATTTTTTTGAATGATGATCTTGACGAACGGTAATTAGGTGACGACGATGAGGGAGTTTGAGCAACGGAAAGGATGTACTGGCTCTGGTACCAATTGATGCAGTGTGAGTGTGAGAATAGAGAGGGTGTCTGAGAGTTAGAGAAATAAGAGGCAGAATAAGAAGAGAGAAGAGTGAGAGAATTCAAGAAGAGTGAGAGAAGAGAGAATTTAGAAGGAAGAGGGAACAAGAGAAGAGAGCAAGAGGAGAAGACAACAATATGTTTATTATTCAATTCATCAAAGTCTACATAGCAAATAGTTGAGGGACTATATATAGGCCTCAACCTAAACCTAAATATTAATGATAGAATACTGTTAGAATCTTAAGTTTTGATAAAGACTAAGATATGAAAGAACTAGGCAAACACTTAGAGAATATTAGGTTGATATAGAACCTCAAGTAAGGTTACAACCGGATGTGGATTTACTTCCGGATAGACTAGGACTAGCGCTCTCGGATGAACGTCTCATCCCCCAGCGACAACAAGTACATCACTAAGTAATAACTCAGTCTAACAACATTAAATGTATAAAATTCCTTGAGACTAAGTTAAGATGCAACCGGATGTAGAGTTGCTTCCGATTGATTAGTGACTAGCGCTGGGTGTTGGTATAGATAACACTGAGCGCCAGTGAACATAACCCAACGTCCAGTAGATTTGCTTCCGATTGCTTAGTGACTAGAGCTGGCTGTTGGAATGGATAACACTGAGCGTCAGTGAGTAAAATGTGAACATAACCCATCGTCCAGTGGAAGTGCTTCCGGATGTGGAATTGCTTCCGGATGTAAGAAAGCTTCCTTAGACCTAGTGAACTCCCACTGCATGTGACTATGTGTTTATATTGCTAGACTAACGTTCAAAGTGCAGCACACTAAGTAGAGTTGCTTCCGGATGTGAATCCGCTTCCGCAAGCAATCAGAATGTCAGAACGTTCAGAGCAGTACAGTGTCAGAATGCTTTTGGCAGAGCAGAGTTGTCAGAACTGCTTTTCAGAGATAAAGCAAGTCAACCCTGCTAAGCATTAATGAAGCATTAAATGGGCAAATGGTAACATGGGGAAAACGGCCATATTCAAACGGCTAACCCACCTACCAAGAGTGAGAATACTTGAAGACTATATAAAGAAGCTCACCTTCATTTATGAAGGCAATTAATATCTTTGACATCTTGAAGCAAGCTAGAGTGAGAAACTAAGAAATCCTTCAAGCATTCAAAGCTGCCCAGAAAAGAGAAAGAGCATTTAACGCATTGAGAGTTCTTTTCATCTACTTATCTTGTACTCTTTGTTGTTAAGTCTCTTCTTGTATTAAGAGCATTAATTGTACCTAAGTGTGTAACATTATCCGTTCTTTAAGAGAACTAAGTTTAGAAAATCCTTTATTTGTAAAGGTTGAACCCTTGCTGGAAGTAAGGGGGAGTTAGTTAGCAAGGTTGCAAGTGTGCCTTGAGAAAAACTTGTGGTTGTAAGGTTGCAAGTGATCCCGTCCAAAACTTGCGTTTGTAAAGGTTCCAGGTGAACCCGTTGTAAAACCTGGGGATAGTGGAACTCAACCTGGGTGGTTGAGAACTGGACGTAGGTCAAGAAGACCGAACCAGTATAAACCCTTGTGTTGCTATTGTTTGATTTTTTATTAGGTAGCACAATTCACCCCCCTCTTGTGCATCCATTACTTTCATTTGGTATCAGAGCGGGTCTTTCTGACTTGATTCCCACGAATCTAGAAAGTAAAGATCCAGTAATGGATACAGATTATTCCTTGCCAGATGTCTCTATTCAACCCAACAAGCCTCCAGGCTTTGATGGGTATAACTATCCATTCTGGAAATTCCGAATGGAGACATACATCAAGTCCAGCGACATCCGACTCTGGGATATAATTGAACATGGAGACCACACCCCTCTAGATGATGATGGCTTTGCAAAGCAGCGATCCAGATATACCAACGAGGACTATGCTCTAGTCCAGCTAAATTTCAGGGCCATGCACTACATTCAATGCGCCCTTAGTCCTAAGGAGTTTCACAGGATTAGCCACCACAAAACTTCTAAGGATATGTGGGAGGCGCTTGAGGCTGCTCACTCTGGAACCAAGGGAGTGAAGGCAAGACGGGTCGAGATGTTGGTAGAAGAATTTCACAAGTTTGCCATGACTAGTCCAACTGAGCCAATCAGAGAGCTGGAGCTCAGGTTCACTCATCTTATCAATAACCTGGCCTCCCTGGGCAAAGATATTCCTGAAAGAGAACAAGTCAGCAAGATCTTAAAAGTCTTGAAATGCGATTGGATCACCAAAGTTACCATCTTGCAGGAAGTTCAAGGAGAGTCAACCAGCTCCATCACTGCACTGTTTGGTTCACTGGCTGAATACGAACCAACCTTGCTGGCTCAGAGAGCTCCTCAAGCCTCATCCAAAACCAGGAATCTTGCCCTTGTTGCTCCCAGCAAGGATAAGATTGATGATAGTAATGATGAGGATGATGAGGAGGACATCGATGACGAAGAGATGGCAATGATGGTGAGGAAATTCAGAAAGTTCTTCAAGAAGAAAGGAGGCTTTCAGAAAGGTGATTCCAGCCAGAGGAGAGGATATAAGAAGGAAAAGGCACCAGTGTGCTTTGAGTGTAAAAAGCCTGGCCACTTCAAGGCTGAGTGTCCAAGCTTGCAGAGATCGAAAGGAAAGGACAAAAGAAAGGCCTTTGTGTCCTCCATCTGGGTAAATAGCTCAGACGAGGAAGCAAGTGATGAGGAAGAGGTTGCCAATCTCTGCCTGGTTGCCAGAGAAGATGATGAGGAAGCATCTTCAGATCTTGATCCCATCCAGGAGGACAGTGAGGTAACTTTTTCTGAACTTCAAGAGGCATATAATGATGTTCATGAAGAATTTGCTCGATTATGTAAAACTTATAAAGTGTTGAAAACTAAAAAGGAATCACTTGAGTCCAAGGTGGACTCACTGAGTGAAGAGCTAGCGGAAGCTAGAAAGCTTCCGATAGCAGATGGCAAGGGATCTCCCCAAGAGGAACCCAAGGCCACAACACTAGAAGGCTGCCCTAACTGCAGCAAGATCTCTACTGAAAGAGATAGACTGCAAAATGCCCTGCAGAAGTTTACAAATGGTTCTGAAATGTTGAATATTATTTTGATGAACCAAAGGGCATATAGGGATAGAACTGGATTAGGGTATAAGCATAAGGGTAAAAAGTGGGTGGAGCCCAAAGTGAAACCATACTTAAAATTCTTCCACAAAGCTACAAGTCACAGCTCCACACCCTTTAGCTTCTGCAACTACTGCAACAAAAAGGGACACTCCACGTCCACTTGCAATGCAAAGAAGCATGGAGTAAATAGCTCCTATAAGTGGGTTCCAAAAGGAACCAGGGTAAATGAAGATCCTCCAAAGAAAGAAACTAAGGGAGGACAAGGGACTGGAACTTGGAAACATATTCCAAGGGAAGTCCGTCAGCCTGGAGCCTCCATAAGGCCAAAGGCACAACATAATTACAAACCCAAGGTCAACACTGGACCAAGGGGAAAGAAGACTAATGATAAAGGACCCAATAAAGGTTGGGTACCTAAGCTTATCTAATTTATGCAGGTCTGTCTCAAGGCATTCAAGAACAAAAAGTGGTACATTGACAGTGGATGCTCGAGACATATGACTGGTGACAGAGACAAATTCAAGTCCTTGGTGATCAAAGATGGAGCCACAGTAACTTTTAGAGGTAATCAAAGTGGAAAGATCACCGGAGTTGGAGAAGTAGGACCAGTCAAGGATGTCTATCTGGTGGATGGTCTCTGTCACAACCTGCTGAGCGTGAGCCAGAGCACTGACAAAGGAAATTGGGTAATTTTTGATTCACATGAGTGCATAATAGTAGATAAGCAGGATCTGAATCTAGATAAGGCCAATCTAAAATGCAAACTTAAGGCCAATAGAAATGAAAACCTATACACTCTAGATTTATGTCAACAACTGGAGGAAAAATGCTTAATATCTAGCGATGAGAATAGTTGGCTTTGGCATAAAAGGCTAGCACATGTTAATTTCACTCAACTTGACATGCTAATTAAGAAAGAGCTAGCTATAGGGATTCCATCTTTTAAGGTTAAGCATGATTATATTTGTGAATCCTGCCAACGAGGGAAGCAAACAAAGTCCTCGTTTAAAACCAAGAAGAAAGTCTCCACCAGCAGGCCCTTGGAACTAATCCACATGGATTTGGTTGGGCCAGCGAGAGTGAAGAGTTTGGGTGGAAACCTGTATGCTCTAGTAGTGGTGGATGACTATTCAAGGTTCACTTGGACAATGTTTCTTGCCTCTAAGCAAGATGCTTTTGATGCCTTTGTTGTCCTGGCTAAGAAAGTGCAGAATGAGAGAGACCTCAAAATCACAGCCATAAGGACAGATCATGGAGGAGAATTTGAGAACCATAGCTTCTCTGAGCTATGTGAGCAGAACGGTATTGATCATAACTTCTCAGCTCCTAGAACTCCTCAGCAAAACGGTGTAGTCGAGAGGAAGAACAGGTTTCTGACTGAGATGGCTAGGAGCATGCTCAATGAGAAAGAGGTTTCTCAAGTGCTCTGGGCGGACGCTATGAGCACTGCTTGCTACATCTCTAACAGAGCCTATGTTCGCAAGGGCTTGGACAAGACTCCCTATGAGCTGTACAAAGGCAGAAAGCCCAAAATCAGCCACCTCAGAATCTTTGGATCAAAATGCTATGTGCATAACAATGGCAAGGTAAATCTGGGTAAGTTTGATCCAAAAGCTGATATAGGTGTATTCATAGGGTATTCCCTTAGGAGTAAGGCATATAGGGTATACAACATGAGAACTAGAATCGTAGAAGAATCAATGCATGTTGTATTTGATGAAACTCCTACATGGGGACAATCCACAGAAGATGATGAAATACTTAACTTTCCAAAACCACCATCATCTTCTTCACCACCAAAAGAAACACCAGCAAGCAATCCCAAAGAAGAAGATGAACCCAGTGATGAGCCTAGAGTGCAGACCGTGCCTGATGAGGCACAGTTGCCAACAGCTAGGAGACATCACATGGATCATCCTCTTGATCAAGTGCTTGGTGATGTTTCTTCTAGTGTCAGAACCAGAAGGCAAGTTCAAAATAAAGTTGAGTTTGGAGCATTTTTATCTCAAATCGAACCAACTTCAGTTGAACAAGCTCTTGAGGACTGCGACTGGATTATTGCCATGCAGGAAGAGCTAAATCAATTTGAAAGAAGCCAAGTTTGGGAACTAGTCCCAAGGCCGTCTCATCAATCCATAGTTGGGACCAAATGGGTCTTCAAAAACAAACTGGATGAGACATGTCAAATAACAAGGAACAAAGCCAGATTGGTAGCCAAAGGGTATAACCAAGAAGAAGGCATAGATTATGAAGAAACTTTTGCTCCAGTCGCTAGACTCGAAGCAATAAGGATTCTTCTAGCCTTTGCATCCATGAAAGGCTTTAGATTATATCAAATGGATGTAAAGAGTGCATTTCTTAATGGTTACATCAAAGAAGAGGTTTATGTAGAACAACCTCCTGGCTTTGAGGACCACAAGCGTCCTAAACATGTGTACAGGCTAAAGAAAGCTTTGTATGGCCTGAAACAAGCTCCTCGAGCTTGGTATGAGAGACTCAGCAGCTTTTTGCTGGGCAAGGGTTTCTCAAGAGGCAAACTAGATAATACACTGTTTATTCTTCACAAAGATAGAAACATGTTAATTGTCCAGATTTATGTTGATGACATTATTTTTGGGGCAACTAATGAAAAGCTGTGTGAAGAATTCTCTAAGACTATGCAGGGAGAGTTTGAAATGTCTATGATGGGGGAACTAACGTTCTTCCTAGGCCTGCAAATTAAGCAAAAGAAGAATGACATCTTCATCTCCCAAGCTAAGTACTACAGAGAGCTACTCAAGAAGTTTGGGATGGATGAGTGCAAGGAGTATGACACTCCCATGAGTACCACTGCCGTACTCGATGCTGACGCAAAGGGTAAATCTGTCAGCCTGCCCATGTACAGGGGAATGATAGGCTCCCTACTATACTTAACGGCAAGCAGGCCTGACATTCAATTTAGTGTAGGCATGTGTGCTAGGTTTCAAGCTAATCCCAAGGAGTCACATCTAACATGTGTTAAACGTATTCTAAGATACCTTGAGGGAACACAAGAGCTTGGTCTTTGGTATCCCAGAGGTAACCAAGAGTTCTTGTGGGCTTACTCTGACTCTGACCATGCAGGTTATAAAACTGATAGGAAGAGCACCAGTGGACAATGCGCCTTCCTTGGTGGTTGTCTGGTCTCTTGGGCTAGCAAGAAACAAACCTGCGTGTCCTTATCATCCACAGAGGCAGAATACATTGCTGCAGCAAGCTGTTGTGCCCAAGTGTTGTGGCTGAAGAACCAACTGAGAGATCTTGGCTTGGAATTCCCTGAGGCTCCCATCCTCTGTGACAACACAAGCACTATCAGCCTCGCCAAGAATCCGGTTCAACACACAAGGACAAAGCACATTGATGTCAGACATCACTTCATCAGAGATCATGTTCAGAAGAAGGATGTCAAAGTGAAGTTTGTCCCCACTCAGCATCAGCTTGCTGATATCTTCACCAAGCCTCTGGGGGTTGATCAATTCACATTCATAAGAGGTGATTTGGGAATGGTAAACCCAAATGAAGTTTAATTCTTCAAATAACCCTGTGATTAATTGATTAAAACCTGCAACTATACTAACTTAGGCATCAGAGTGCCAATCCTTGTTTTTGCAGGTCCCCAATGTTAAATCTTAAGCAAGTGCAACCGGAAGCAAAACCACTTCCGGATGATCGTTTGCTGGCGCTGAGTGTTGAGTCAAAGTGAGCGGGAGCGCCAGTGCCTGAACAAAGGGACACGTCACTTCAGAAAACGTTTCATCTTCTCATCAAAAATTGTGCCCCCTCTGACAAAGCAAAGTGACACATGTCAAAAGGTGCGTCGTTCCAATTAAATGTTTACGTTACCCAATGAACAAACACATGCTTTCATGAAGAGCCATTCTGAGCATTGCATCCATTGTAACTCTATATAAATAACCAACAGTCACTTTGCCTTTTCACTTTTCACTTTCTCACCCAAATTCTCTGCATACATTCATCTGTTCTTCATCTTGTTCTTCATCTTCTTCATCTTTCTCTTCGCATTTCATCTCATACAAACACTAAACCTACACAAAATGGCCGGTTCACACGAATCTAACCAAAACATTGAGATTCCAACCACATCCAAGAAATCCAAGTCCAAAGGTGGGAAATCGGGGCACTCGAAATCTGGGAAATCCAGAAAACATCAAGAACAATCTGGGCAAGTTCATACAATTTCTGGGAAATCTGGGCAAAGCCAAGACCAAAGTGAGCGAGTCCAAGAACAGCCTGAGCATGTTGAGCAACCCCAGCAAGAACACTCTGGGGAATCTGGGCAACAGCGAAGAAGGTTGCAGAAGAAGGGTAAGAAGAGGGTTCAATTCAGAGAGGAATCTCCTTCGAAAAGACAAAGAGTAGAGGAGGATGATCCTCTTGTATATAGAGATGGGCCATTGGAGGCTGTTTCCTCCAAGTTTGAAACTGTGAAGCCCTACTTCAACACCGGGATGTTCTTAGATCTGAACAAGATAGATGAACTAGGGTTTCCACACTTGAGGCCGTTTCTGGAAAAATACATGCCCTGGCTGGGGATCAACCAGGAGTACAATGTGAACGTCCTGCGGGTATTCTGCCAGTCCCTCACTACCAAGGCCAAGCATAAAAAGGTCAATGGGAAGGATGAGATTCGAAGAGTCACCTTCACGGCCACAGTAAGGGGGAGAACCTTCAATTTCACTTGGAGAGACATCAACCGCCTAATGGGGGTCACTGAAGAAGAAATGAATGAGTGGCTATACCCTGAGACACTCAAACTCGGCAAGGAGGAACTTGAAAAGATTTATGACACCAAGGGGAAGAAGGTGTCTGGGATGTCTGACACCAACAGGCTCCTTTACTATGTCTATTCCCGCTTGATGACACACAAAGGGGGTAACTTCAACGAGTTCAGTTTCTTGGAGAACCCTTGGTTCCCAAGACTCCTCTCCCAGCAGCCAATCAACCCTGGGCAGTTGATCAGTCTAGAGTTGCTCAGGTGGATTGACAATAACAAGTCTGGAAGTCTCCCCTACCCCACAATCATTGCCTTCCTTCTGGAGAAGTATTTGATTAAGTCCACATCTACTGAGGAAGACGAAAATGTTAAGTGCGCACCTGTCAGCGCAATTAACATTGGCAAGATGGGGTTAAAATATATCAAGAAGTCCAAAGCCACTCGCTCGGGCTCTCAGGCAGGCAGTGCTTCCCATACCTCAGTCCCCTCTGTATCTGGTGCAGGGGATCAAGAGGTTGACTCTCATCCTGGTCCAAGCCGTGTTCCAAGGGTAACAGCCGGAGTACGGGTCTTCGCTGAGGAAGTCAAGGAGGAGATCCTCTTTAGGCTGACTGATTCTTTGGTAGCTCCCCTCCGTAATGAGAGCGACGCTGGCTTCCAACAGCAGGGGGAAAGAATCCAGAGGCTCGAGGACCGAGTTGGTCAGGTCGAGGTTCAACTTGCAAGGGTAGATGCCAAGTTAGACCTCATCCTCAGTCATCTTCAGATCCCTCAACCACAAGTTAACTTACCACCACCTCCTCCTCCTAACCCATCTCCACCTCCTCCACCTAATCAACCACTACTACCTCCTCCTCCTCCACCTAACAATCAACAGCCACAACAGCCTCCTCCCCAAAATGACCAACCTCATACATCACCCAACAATGACCATCAACCATCACCTCAAAACTTCACACAAAACTCACCCCAACACTCCCCTCGCCAATCACCCCTTAACTCCAATAACTCCCCATCTCCACATAACTTCCCTAACCGCTCACCATCCCCCACTTCCGTCGGGCCTTCCAACCCTAACCCTACTACCTCTCAACCCACCATCGCCCAAACCTTAGGTTTTACCTCTCCTGATCACCCACTTCACACCTACTACCTCCGAGACCAATCCCCTATTCGGTGGAAAGTTAGACAACCCGATGTCTACTACTCCACCTACCCATTTGATGGCCTATTCACCCACCCCTCCTTCTTCGAAAGAAACACAGCCCTCCTCCCCAACCCTCCTAATTCACCAGAACAAACCTCACCCACATCCTCTTCATCCACATCCTCACCCGACCCATCACCCCCTACACAATTTGGCCCTGAACCTCCACCCTCCTCTTCACCCAATCCATCCTCCCTGGCCCTCGCCCTTATTGATGATGCCAAAAGGGGGCGAGAAATCCTAACTCAACCCTCCTTATGGCTAGATGAGGACATCACTGCTGCCCTCCGCCGAGCTATGGAGTCTCAAAGATTAAGTGGTGCTGAGAGTCTGATCAGAGGGGAAGCCATCCGTTTTATGCAACAGCAGCGATCGGATGAGCAAAGGTCCAAGTGGGATATGGTTGTGTATGAGCAAAATGAAGAAATCCCACAGCCAGAATCTTCATCTTCAGAGCCTCCTTCCTCTGAGCATGGCAAGAATATAGTTGAGGAGATAATGATGAAGTATGGCCTGAAGAAGATTAACCACCCTCCAATAGTAATTGCTAAACCAATTCCTTCTCCTTCTGGGCCAACATCTGCTACTCCTACATCTGAGCCAACCTCTGCTCCTCCTCCTTCAGCAATTAAGTATAGTGAATCAAGAAAGAAGACAGTTGCTAGAAAGCGTGCTAACAAGAGTACTACCTCTACTAAGTCTGCTGAGAGTGAGCAAGAGATTCCATCAGTCCAAGCTGAGATCATACCTGAGACTCAGCCATCTTCTCAAGAGGAGCATGCCATCCCAATTCTAAAAGAAGTTAAGCTGGAGATAGAAGACATGACTCTTGAAGAATTTGAGAGGTATGGGTACACGGATAAGATCTCCTTTGGTCAGATGGCTTGCCTAGACGCTGAAAGAGCAGCAGCCAAGCCTACCCAAGCGATAGGCAAGGGCAAAGGAAAAGGCAAAGGGAAAAGGAAAGCCCAGGAAGTTGAGGAGGACCCCAACTTCCCAGTGTGGAATGTAAAGATCAGGGCTGTCCACTATCCAAATGGCGAGGTCACTCCCTTCTCAGATGCAACAGGATTCCCTGGGTATGAGGAAGTTGAAAACTTGAAAAGAGCCTTTGAGGAATCTGTTGAGTCTGAAAGACTCAGAAGGGAAAGGGAAGAGGAAGAGCTCCAAAGGATAATTGCCCAGATCGACCAAAATGTGAAGGATGGCCACTTAGCTCAACTTCAAAAGGAGAATGAGGAAAGACAGAAAGAGAGAGAGAGGAAAAAGAGACATCACCTTTAGAACCCACTCCACTCTATGCATATTTACCTTAGAAATTTTTTCTTTTCTCATATTTTTCATGCATAGTTCATTTTGTTAAGTCTTTAATTACTTGTAAATTTTATCTGTCATTGTAACTCTAACTTGTAATCTTGTGTTTATCAATGATAATTATCTGAGTTGTTTGTGCTTTATCTAACTGTTACTTTTAATTCTTTCATATGAACTGAATCGATAAGCTTAGTTTGTCATCATCAAAAAGGGGGAGAATGTTAGAATCTTAAGTTTTGATGAAGACTAAAATATGAAAGAACTAGGCAAACACTTAGAGAATATTAGGTTGATATAGAACCCCAAGTAAGGTTACAACCGGATGTGGATTTACTTCCGGATAGACTATGACTAGCGCTCTTGGATGAACGTCTCATCCCCCAGCGACAGCAAGTACATCACTAAGTAATAACTCAGTCTAACAACATTAAATGTATAAAATTCCTTGAGACTAAGTTAAGATGCAACCGGATGTAGAGTTGCTTCCGATTGATTAGTGACTAGCGCTGGGTGTTGGTATAGATAACACTGAGCGCCAGTGAACATAACCCAACGTCCAGTAGATTTGCTTCCGATTGCTTAGTGACTAGCGCTGGCTGTTGGAATGGATAACACTGAGCGTCAGTGAGTAAAATGTGAACATAACCCATCGTCCAGTGGAAGTGCTTCCGGATGTGGAATTGCTTCCGGATGTAAGAAAGCTTCCTTAGACCTAGTGAACTCCCACTGCATGTGACTATGTGTTTATATTGCTAGACTAACGTTCAAAGTGCAGCATTATCCGTACTTTTTGTTGAACTCCCATTGAGAGTTCTTTTCATCTACTTATCTTGTACTCTTTGTTGTTAAGTCTCTTCTTGTATTAAGAGCATTAATTGTACCTAAGTGTGTAACATTATCCGTTCTTTAAGAGAACTAAGTTTAGAAAATCCTTTATTTGTAAAGGTTGAACCCTTGCTGGAAGTAAGGGGGAGTTAGTTAGCAAGGTTGCAAGTGTGCCTTGAGAAAAACTTGTGGTTGTAAGGTTGCAAGTGATCCCGTCCAAAACTTGCGTTTGTAAAGGTTCCAGGTGAACCCATTGTAAAACCTGGGGATAGTGGAACTCAACCTGGGTGGTTGAGAACTAGACGTAGGTCAAGAAGACCGAACCAGTATAAACCCTTGTGTTGCTATTGTTTGATTTTTTATTAGGTAGCACAATTCACCCCCCCCTCTTGTGCATCCATTACTTTCAAATACTCTAGAATATAAATCATACTTAATACTAATTGATAACAATAAATGCAAAATTAAAATAGAACAATCTAGAAATACTAATTTCTAATATGATAATCTTCAAATCTCTTTGTCATCTTTTTGATTCTTTTGTGATTCCCATCAAATAATGATTTCCTAAATATCATATCCCATCAGCAGATCTTGAGGATAATGTCTCGTTCATTGTTTTTGGCTATGTTACTTTTGACTTTTCCTTTCTTGGGTTCAATCCTCTGGTCATATTAAAGCTTCGTATAAGGCCTGCTTAAGTATAGGATACACCTGTTTAAATACGTATACCAAAATATATAGACCAAAAGAAATGCTCGCACATATAATTGGGCATAAGAGCCTTGTTGAAAGTCTTATTAACAAGAATGACTTGAATGTTGAATCAGAGTACTGGGTTGTTACCAATATAGGTAGGAGGGGATGGTGGGTGGCTGGGCGAGGGGAAGAGGGAGGAGAGAGAGAGGGGGTGGGGTTGGTTTAATAATTTTTTATTTTAAAAGTGGGACCCACATCTTTAAAAATTATATTAATTAAGTCATAAAGGGTATTTTAGTATTTTCCCATAGCCCAGTGGCCAAAATGAACCCTTTTTATTATTCATTGGCTAGAATAAGACCATTAATTGTTTGTAGGCCAAATTGATACTTTGGAAATAGTTCAGTAGCCAAATTGACCTTTAACCCTTAACATTTTTAATTGTTGTAATAGCAATATTAGTCTTATAGAAATGCAATTGAATTTGTGTTGAATTTTAACTCTCATTCGTTAAGCGGGTAACAATGTCAAACTAGAACATAACACCTTTATTCAAAGAAAAAAAAATACAAGTCTAATAGAAACATGATAGGGAAAAATAGAAAGAAACTAGAAATCTAAGAGGGAAAAAGAGAAAAGTGATAAAATAAGTTGAAAGAAAATATTCAGAACTGATCTTTATTACTCAAAACATAACAACACACCACAAAATGATGTTTTGGGGCTTTATATATAGCCTCTTACATGACCTAAGCACAAACCCCAGTTAGTTATAACAACCCCAGGGACTGTTGAACTAAACCCCAACAAAATTACAGCAGAAAATACCCCTTCCCTTGTACATCCGACAGAACCTTAATAACAAGACTAACAAATACAACTAACCCATATACTTCTACACCTTCTAGGAATATTTTATAACAATGTCCTCTCTAAAGAAACCCTTGTCCTCAAGGGTTATTTACAATGAATCTTGAAACTTCTTTTGGAACTCAAACAAGGGTTCCCAAGTAGCATCCTCTTCCAGCCCCCTTGCCAATGAACCAATTTTTTTGCAACCATCCTCTTCTTCTTCCTACCTGCCCTCCCAAGGATTTATTCTCAAACCTTCCTCCCGAAACCACTTGAGCAGAACTAGGAATACAAGCCTGCAAACTACACACCTTGCCATCATACACAAAATGCATTGACTAACCCACTGCCCCACTGCCCCAATCACCCTCATAGCATTGTCAAAGGCTATTCATACAACTAGGAACTACCATTGTCAACGATAACCTGAATTTCCCACTTCCCCACTGCCCCAATCACCCTCATAGCATCAGCACTTTCATCCCCACATATAGCATGAAGGGAAATCAAAGGCTCGGCTTTATTTTGGACTACCCCACCTTCGGCCAAACTTGTTTCTATCCGAACACCTTCATTTTCCTCCAAACAATCTTCATGACAGAAAAAACAAAGACCTTTCGCTCTATGCTCGGCCTCTTGTTGAGCCGACAATGTCTTTGCCATCACAAAATTCGAAGACCACTCGTAAAACCCCTATTACCATCATTTGCCGACTTCAAATTGAACTGGGTATCATTCGAATTCTTTGAAATTGAAGATACCCCTCCATAATACCCATGATTTTGGCCACTACTATTCGAAAAATAGTACTGCAACGAACCTAAAGGCTTAGAACTTCTGTTATCCCGCTTTTGAGTCTTCAATCGCTCCTCTGTTATCTCTTGCATCCTCGCAAGACTCTTCGTTTCCCGCAACGTCACTGGCCTTAACAATTTCACCGGCCCTGCAATCTTTTCTCTAATCAAAGAAAGGTATGTATCTACCAAGGTTGGTTCCGACAATTTGGTCTTGGAAGAGTGTAGATCAAATTGCAAATTAAACTTTATTAAAGAACCAGAATGCTTCAATCTCAACAAATTTCCCATTGGGTTTTCAAAAAGAGGCCCAAAACAATCACACAATTCCGCTGCATTGCATACTCCCTCCAAGAAAACCGCTTATGTCCCCAATGTTGCTCCCTTGCTAAATGTCATCTAAAAGCATTTTCATCAAGATGACTTGCAACATTAACATTGCATGCCTCCGGAGTACCATCTAACTCAAAGTATCGCTCAATCTTATTTTCCATGCTCGCACATCATCCGCTGTAAATTGGGGAAACTTCATCTTCGTATATTGCATTTGCCGATTCCGACCAAAATCACCATGATTCCCATAATTTCCATGATTCCCATTGTTTCCTTCATCTGATCACCATTATTCCTCCCCGAATGCCTTTCTTGATACCTTTCTTGGGTGAGAGGTCTTTCTTGATGTCGTTCTTGATATCTTTCTTGGGTGGGAGGCCTTTCTTGAGTTTCAAGAAAAGTCCGAAATTGGATTGCAAGGGTCCACATTTCAGTGGAAAGGCCATCGACTTGGGTGGTGAACTGATTAACTTGATTCTGCAGCGAATTCGAACCAGTCGATTCATCCTCCACATTTTTTGTCTCTCTTCGCGTGACACATAAACTGCCAATGAAGACTGATTTTTCGGTGCCATGAGGTTTGAATTTGGTAAAAGAAGGTAGTGGGTAAGGCCAAGGAATGGTGGCTCTGATACCGATTGATAGGAAAAATAGAAAGAAACTAGAAATCTAAGAGGAAAAGTGATAAAATAAGTTGAAAGAAAATACTCATAATTGATCTTTATTACTCAAAACATAACAACACACCACAAAATGATGTTTTGGGGCTTTATATATAGTCGCCTACATGACCTAAGCACAAACCCGAGTTAGTTATAACAACTCCAGGGACTGCTGAACTAAACCCCAACAAAATTACAACAAAAAAACAGAAAATACCCCTTCCCTTGTACATCCGAACAAGACCTTAATAACAACAATACTAACAAATACAACTAACCCATATAGTTCTACACCTCCTAGGAATATTTCATAACAAAACAGTGAAACAAATGCAACAATTACCAATGTAATATAATTCACATGAAACTTCTTTAAACTTCCTAGAGTGAACTAGTTAGACATACTAGTAAAGCATACGACAAATACAATTAGCCTTGTGTTCATCTGGAATGAGGAGAAACACCATCATTAGGTTTGGAGATGTAGCGATTTTAATATGAGTTTTGTCAATCTCTTCATCTCTTAAGTCTTCAATTTCTAGCAATTCAACATATAACTCTTGAGCTGCTTTAGAATTTGAATATTCTCGACGAGCCTCAAAAGAAGATTTGCAAATATTTTGAGACTTGGACCATAATTTTGGAAGATTCCTTCATTGCTTAGCACAACATTTCAGCGGTATCACGATTTGTTCTATGTCTTTTTGTAGATGTTGTTTGGACTTCCATTTACCTCAACAAAATGATCAACACTAGATCAACTTGGTCATTAGCAGTTGCTTGTTGATTTTCTCTTATCTCTTGTTGAGCCTCTTCTTGTGCTTGATCTGAAGGTATTGCACTGTTTCCAAGTGCATGATCCTTGCCCCATACAAAATGTCAACTTTTTAGAGTTTTGAAACTTCCTATTGCGGTATTCGCCAGTTGTAGGGTTCCTGTGAAATATAGATCATGCCATAACCCACAAGCCACAAAATGTAAAATAATTATTATTCAATTATTATTGCGGAATCTGAATGTTATAGCCATACCTTCACATATTCTTCCCACACTGCACCCTCAACCTCAAAGCATTTATTCAAGAGATCACAGACAAAACCAGAAGTATTTTGACCATAAATCAGGTTGTGAATAACATGTCATTATTTCTTCAATGTCCTCATTCTAGACCATAGTTAGGATGTGTCTTGAGTTGTGTCACTCAAATCTTTTCTTTCAACACTTCCTCTAGCTTGGTCACATATCCCTCATTAATTCCTAAGTCAGCAACAAACGAGCCTTCCATCCACAATTCAACCAAACAATAAAAAAGGACTTCATCCTAAAAACCAGTCCATACATGCTTATTAGTGGTTAGCAATGCAATAGGAACATGCAATATACTAATATACCCTTAACAAACATATTGTTAAAGTAGATGACTTATATGAGTGGTTACTAATAGGTAGTAACAACCAACAAGAGTGTCACTATCATTTTCTGAACAGGTAAATTAAATGAATGAAATGAATCGCAATTGAGATTCTTTTAATTTTATTGTTTTCAAAATTGTTTTAGAAGCAGGGAAAGAATAGATTGAGTAGTAGGGATGACTACTAGGCCCTATGAATGCTAGTAATTAACAAAATTCATACTTTAATTTATTTTTTTATATTATTATGAAACAAGTGAATAACTTGTGTTATACATATGTAGGCAGCTATTACCTGTGATAGCCAAATTGTTTGTTTTAACTATAATAGGTGTATTTACTTAGATAATTACAAACTAGATTGTAGTTACATAGGTTAATTAAGTATTAGTTGTAAACTTAGTCATTTAATGAATTTATAACCACATGACATTTCAAATAGTTGTATATATAATTGTGTGATTTATTATTCGAATCAGCCACTGTGCAAAGAGTATAGTTAGGTTGCCTAGTATATTCCCTTCCCCAGCACCTCACCAAGTAGGGACTAGAACTGAGTTGACCATTTTTTATTAATGAAACTCATCTTTCTGATAAAAAACATTTTACATAGTTTTCAATCAGAAAATTATTTATTTCTATCGAAATAAAAAGTTTTTATTTACTCGTATATTTGGGTTTCAAATATTATAATTGTGGTTATAAATTGATTACATTGCTATTATATAGTAATAAAAAGTTAGGTATCACACAATTTATTTAATTCATTAGTATACTTTTCATTTGATCCTTCATAAATATGTGTAGAATAATTCTTATGACCTTTTTCATATATAACGCCCACCAATATATTCATTAACAAGGAGAATGTTAGTGTTAATCACCCTTTCACTCTCATGCCTATATAATGTCCGCCAACCACTAATAGTAATATATTTACTAACTAGTGGCCAGTTGTACCTATAAGGTTTTCATAACATTGTAATAACCTTACAAATTAATGATAACTAGTAGGAGCGCCAAATTCTGCAGCAAAATTTCATATTCGCGAATTTAGGGTTTCTACACCCTATATAAGCTTCCTAACACCCCTCAAATCTCTCTCCAAGCCCCATTTCCACGAAAATAAGGTGACTATACTAGGGTTCACTCAAAGTCTCTCAAACTCACTCATCCCTCTTCCATTTCCATGACATTTCACTTCAAATATTCCATATTTCCTTCTTCATCTCCATTTCCTCCTCCATTTTCACCAACATTCTTCTCCATCTCATCCCTCCTCATGACAACCAGTTCTTGGGTAGATTTTGGGCAAAATTCCTTTCTTCCTTCCATGAGTGGCTAAACTCTTGGTGCTTTGGTGTTGTGAATATGGTCAATTGCTTCAATGGGCTTCTTTGGGGAGTTTTCTTGTTCTTATGCTCTATGCTTTCTACTTGAGAGTTGTGGTTTCACTTTCTCGTATGTATTTGTATTAAAGACATGTGATTATATCTTTCTAATTATGTTGGAATGATTTTCTTGTATTGAACATCATGTTTAATCTTCAATATTATGTATATTTTATTTCCTATTTTGATTCATGATATTATGCTTACTTTAGTGATTACTTGGTTTGTGTAGTTAATGTTTCAATTGAGGTGTTGTGGTTGCACATTCTCAAGAGGAAATTGGTTTTCAAACTTGTTTTCAATACACATCAAATGGTACTTAACTCTAACCCTAACTGATGGCTAGTTTCAAGCAATTGCTTGATTAGCTACTGATTAGTGCTAGAGAACCCTTAGTGGTTGCTTTGGGATTTGTCTACTATACTTGATGAACCATTTTTTGTCTTTGAAACTACAGAATATGATGTAAAAGCAACAACTCATATAATGGTTTCATAAAAGATCAGGTAATGAGACACATAAGGCATTTCTATTTCATGCAAAGATGAAAATTTGAGCCACAGAAGGAATTTCTCATTCATGCAAAGATGACAATCACAACAAATTTCCATTCTTAAATTAAAATAAAATTATAGAATAGATATTTCTACTTCATCCGCTAGAGTGACAACTGCTAATAACAGAAAATGGTTTTGGGAGGTTGATGAAGGCGCGAAGGGTGGCGGCGCCGCGTGGACCTTCGGGAAGCGAAGGGAGGATGGTCAATTAGGTTGTCGTGGATGAGGAGAGGGAAGAATTGACATATTTGAAATGGGAGGGAATCGGTGTGAGGGTCGCAAATCTTAAAGTCCAAGTTCTCTCTCTGGTGTCGACGATGAAGCTGGGCTGATGGGTATGGGCATCATCATCGTAGAAGATGCCGACGAGAGAGTTGGTGTGCAGAAGGGAGGGCGACGAGAAGGAGAAGAGGGGTGGGAATGAAGAAGAAGAAGCCGGCGGAGAACTGAAAATAAAAGCTTAAGCTTTCTTATTGACCGATTAGACAAGTCCAATACCCCAAACTTCAATTCCAGTCCCTCAAAATTCGCTGAAACTGAAGAAAAATGGGCAAGAATGAGAAGAGGGAAGTCACTTGATCTCCGCCAGATTTCATCAGAAAACACCACTAGAAAGATGAGGACAACGTGAGAAATTGAGGGGAAGGAGAGATGGTGAGTGAAAAAGAAATGAAGAGGAAATTTGAGGAGGGGCTGGGGGAAGAAAGAGAAAGGGGAAGAGGAAGAAAATCAATAGTGGAATTGAAAAAAAATATGTAATTTCCCCACCACATTAGCGTTAGAGATGGTCTTGTCAAACTAACAGTGTTACCAAAATTGCACCTAATATTGTTCTCCATGCCTAGAATTGAGATCGAAAACACATTTTTTCGGCTTAGTGCTCATGGCATAATGGTTCGCTTCTAAAATTGTACTTTAACCCTTATTAAAATAATAAACATAAAATAATTTAATAAAAAAATGGGTAATGACCCTAATTTTCCCTTCAAGTAACCACCGTGGACCACTGGGCACCCTAAATTCATAACGAACCCTAATTTGACTTTAAAGTAACCAAAGCGGTCCAATTTTACCCTAACTGACTGTCAATGACGTTTGACCGTTTAAAAATTTTGCGAAATTGCATATTGACCCCATATATATTGTTCTATTTATATTTTTGTCCCTATAGTTCGCTTCAATTTTTGTTTTAATCCTTGTAGTTTAAAATAAAAGGTTTAGGTCTCTCAAATTCAATTCTGTTAGCACAGTTAGTCCTTATAGTTTAAAAATATAAATTTTAGATTTTTAAAAAGTAAAAAATTTATATTTTATTTGGACACGTCAATCTACTAGTCATCTAACCATGTCATCATAACTGACACCGTCAGCGGCATGTGAGTATATTTAACACCGTTAACCCATATTCAAGTCCTTATTAAACGATAGGGTTTAAATGTGCTAACGAAATCAAACTTGAGGGACCAAAACCTCTTGTTTTAAACTATAGGGACAAAAATGAAAATTGAAGCAAACTATAAGGACTAAAATATATATAAAAATAATATATGGGGTCAATATGCAATTTTACAAAAGTTTTAAATGGTCAAATGTCATTGACCGTCAGGTCAGGGTAAAATTTGACCACTTTGGTTACTTGAAGGGAAAATTAGGGCCTGTTGTTAATTTAGAGTGCTGAATGGTCCACAGTGGTTACTTGAACAGAACCAAATTTGAGGCTAACTGTCCACCCTTTGAGGTGCCTACAAATCAGCGGAGGATTAGTTTCTCACTTGTCGGGTGAGGGGATACCTTGATCCTCGATAAAAAAATATTGAATACCAAGATTGAGTCCATGTAAGATTTCATCCCTTTTTGTCTATTTCTGGCAGATATAGAGATTGACATCGGTCAAGTAAGTATATTTCTATTTCATTTCTCTGATTTCCTTTTAAATACATTTCAGTTTTTGTCCTTTTATCTTTTGTGTAGTTCTTAAATATTTTAATATTTAAAGTTTACCATATGCTCATTTTGATTTTTTAATTAAGTTAGATAGTTGGGAAGGAGTTAATGGATATGTATCTTAGAAGTAGTTGTGGTGTGAATAATCAAATAAAGTAAACCTGGCGGGTTGGCGTGAGTGGTAAGTACTCTCGTCCCTTAAACAAGTGGTTGGGGGTTCGATCCCCAGCCCTTGCGAATGGAGCAAATTCACAGGCCAGCTGTCTACCCCCTATATGAGACTTCAGAACAGCGAAGGATTAGTCCCACTTGACACGCGGGTGGGATACCCTTGAGAAATAAAAAAAATAATCAAATAAAGTAGTTGTGTGATAATCAACAATAACCATAAGGGTTGAAATTCTTCAATGATAATGCGTGATGAAAGTATTGTTGATTTTGGGGAGACTATATTACTTTTAGAGATTTTTGTTGATGAAAATATTTCGATTAAATAATTTTGAGGAAGATGTATTAATTAAAAAAGCATTGAATTTTCAATTTTCAATTTAAATGGTAACAATGCAATGGAGAATATCATCAATATCATATGCTTAAAATATATGCCCATATAATGCTTAAACAAAAAAATCATCAATCCTCATCCTGACCATAAATGGGTATTTCTTTCAAATGTCAAATAATGTCTATGTTAATGCATTAAATGTCTATATTACATTGATTACATTTTCATCAATTCTGACCATAAATGGTGGATCAATAGTAATGGATATTTCTTTCAAAATTTCTAGTTGTGCTTATATTAATACATTAAATGTCTCTATTACTTTAAAGAATTTCCCATTGAAGTTTGTATTAAATCTCTGGGTTAACATAACTTTTAGTCCCTCAAATTTCACCGAATTTTGATTCTAGTCCCTCAAGTTTAAAACACGTGTTTTTTGTCCCTCAAGTTTACATCGTTTGTAAAGTTAGTCCCCCAGCTTTAAAAAGGACCTAAACGTCGTTAATTTGTCATACGTGGCACTAACATCGTTAACCACGCTTTCTTGGGACCTTATTTTTAAATCTGATTGGATATTTATCAATGAATAAAATGAAAAATAAAATGGTGATAACAAATGCCATCTTATGAGAAGTTTTGTGGAACAACAAATAATATCAACTGGCTGTGTTTTAATTTTATCAAATTTAAAATATAAAGTGGTTATAACAAATGTCATCTTATGAGAAGTTTATTGGTTTGTATGATAGCATCATTGGAGAAACAAAACTGTGAAGGGGGTGCGTTTAAAATTGCAGAAACATATTCGAGTCCAAATATCCAATGTAACATGACAATAGGAATTAATCTTTGCGGCGTTGGCAAATGGGATCTAAAATGGTTCATTGTATTTTGTTACAAATTAATGAGTATGATGGGGGTAAATATGGGGAAGTTTAGATGATGGTGTTTCTTCCTCTTTTGAGGTTTGATTATGAGATTCTATTTTTTATTGTTGATTAAATATATTATGTTTGTATCTGTCAAATTTTCTTTTTCATTTTACGTAGAGTATCTATATCAAATGTTTGTATAGGCTATATAGGCTTTTGTTCACCTGGTAATGTTCATCACAATGAATGGTGATTATTTTTCAATTATTTGACATATAATAATGTAAGTAATGGGAAAAAAGAATGACAACAAATTCATAAATTTTAAACTCATAATGGGGAAATAAAAAAGGAAATAAAGAAGTGATAATTTTACACATAATTAAATTCAATTCTCACTTTAATTGAAACATTTTGTTGAACTTAACCTTAATAATGTCTTTCATAGGACTTCCAACTATTTCCCCTTTTTTTCTTGGCTTGGAAGCAATTGATTTTAATTACAACAAGACCACTCTCTTTGGGAAGTATAAGACATTTTCAACTAATTTGATTGAATTAAAACTTTTAGCTACAATGATGTGTCTTTTTCCAAGAATTAAATGGCGGGTAAATGTGTGAAAATGAGTTCAAACTATTACGCAAGGAGCACGTACGTATAACAAGTATTTCCGGGTTCAATTCTAGGACTGAAGAATAAATATTGATGTAATATAGGTAACGCCGTTTAGTTTGACCGACGTTACCGTTAAAAGCTGACGTGGCGGGGGAAATACAAATTTTGGCTGACATGACACGCTTATGTGACAATTATTTTTCTGAGTGTGGGGCCCAAACACTCATAAAAATAATAAAAATTAATAAACTTTTTTTTATTAATTTAAATAATGTTGGCCCCACACACCCGGAAAAATAATTGCCACATAAGCGCGCCATGTCAGCAAAAATTTTTATTTCCCCCGCCACGTCAGCTTTTAACTGTCAACGTCGGTCAAACTAAACGGTGTTACCTATATTGCACCAATATTATTCTTCAGTCCCAGAATTGAATCCGGAAATACTTGTTACCCCTACGTGCTACTCGCGTAATAGTTTGAACCTATTTTTGCACCTTTACCCATTAAATAACTCAATCTTTTCTTTATTTGATAGGGATAAATTGGTTAAAATTGACAAAAATCAATATTAAATCCTATACTTAGATTTAAGACAAAACTTCTAAATATATCCTATTTTTAGAAAAGGGAGGGATATCATATTTAATTTGAATTGCGTTTCCAAAATCTTCTTATTGACTATGATTCTAAATATCCCAATCACGAGTAGGTGATTTACTAACCGTATATATGATGGGTTGGGATGGGGGTTCCAAATAGGAAACTCATTTTCTCTTCTCACAACATCACATTAAAATCATCGATTTCTTATTATAAAAATGGGGGACGACAACCAATAGTAGTTGGTTGAGCTGGTAAGCGGACAATAACCCCGTAAGGATGAAAACACATGTTTGAATCCCAGAAAGTGCTCTTATTGGGAGAGGGGACAACCTTAACTATTTGGGGCAACACTCCTAACCCTCGAGTCTGGATTAAACCGGGCGGTGATTAATAAAAAAATGGGGGAAGATGGAAAATCAATCTTACCAGAATATTTTGTTTAACATCATAATACTTACATATTTTGGACATTTGTTATTAGGCTCAAGTATTCATTTGGTCCCTTATGTTTGCATCAAGTTTCAATTCAGTCCTTTATGTTTGGAAAGTACACTTTTAGTCCTTTTTTGTTAACACCGTTAGTTTAACTTAACGAAAATGTTAAATTAACAATTTTAAATGATTATTAAATACTGAAAAAAATGTTTAGATTAAAATATTTGAGTGTAAATATTCTTATATTTTCAAAATTTATCATTTTTGATCCAATTTCATTATAAAATAATCATTTAAAATTGTTAAGTTAGCATTTTCCGTTAAGTTAAACTAACGGTGTTAGCAAAAAAATGACTAAAAGTGTACTTTCCAAACATAAAGGACTAAATTGAAACTTGATGCAAACATAAGGGACCAAATGAATACTTTAGCCTTGTTATTATTATCATCCTTGCAACGCGCGGGCATGAAAGTCTTGTTTCCAACAGTATCTTAGGGGAAAAAAATCTTCATGTTCACATAACATATAGTTGAAAATCACTTACAAACCCAAAACCCACATAATGTATGATCAGGCCAGTGGTAACCTTTGACTTTTGCCAAAACCTCAAAGTTCATTTAGTTCAACTTGTTCAGAAGTTACATGCAAGACCCTAATACAGTAATACTCCAAATACGTACGTCACCCGTAGTATATGTTACATTCTCAATATTCTTAATTAAGAGCTGCGATTAACAGTAAAAGACAAATTAAACTTTTAATTAATGGAATATTATTTGTGTTTCTCTAAGTGGAATTATTATAATTATAGCCTAGCCTCGGCACCACCAACGTAAATAAAGAACAAAATAGAGGAATAGAATATGTTTGCTGGTTGATAATGTCCAAGATTGGTTTCATTTTGACCGCCAGATTTTGTCCTCACATTGTACAACCTGTCTGTACATCTATCACTTTTAAAAGCCTGCTAATAAACAGAAATTGGGGAGCCAGAAAAGTGGTTTCTGAGGATAATAATAATCACAGAAATGGCAACATGCCAAGACATGTCTGGCACAAGTAAAAGCAGCTTAGAGAACTTACTAGACTTGGATAAAACAAGAGCCACAAAGAACATTGTGAAGCAAGTAAGACCCCAGAGTTCAATTCATGAACATGGTCTAGAATTCAAGAATATCACATATTGTGTCCAGAAGAAGCAGAAGAAGAATGGTGTTTGGATCAAGAAGGAAGCTTGCCTTCTCCATAACATATCTGGGCAGTCAAATAGAGGTGAAATCATGGCAATCATGGGACCAAGTGGGGCCGGAAAATCGACTTTTCTTGATGCCTTGGCTGGTCGAATTGCACAAGGGAGTCTTCAAGGATCAGTTAGAATGGATGGGAAACCAGTAATTCCTACTGTTCTAGTGTTTTTTGTCTATGCTGGACTCATTCAAGTTTAATACTTTTTTGTTTATTTCTTTGATTAAATAAAGTCATGATTGGTGAATCATGCAGGTGAGTGCAAGTTACATGAAGATGGTATCATCGTATGTGATGCAAGATGGCCAACTTTTTCCTATGTTGACAGTTTTTGAGACATTAATGTTTGCAGCAGAGGTTAGGCTTCCTCCTACACTCTCCAGTGAGGATAAAAAAAACAGAGTTCTTGAGCTCCTTAATCAGCTCGGCTTACAGGTAAACATGTTCTTCAAGCATTTTAGAGAGTAGTTATAGGGTATCTTTCTATTAAAATAGTTTAAGCCAATTTGATAGAACATGCTTTTAAGTTATATAACTTTTCATTCATTAATAAGGCCAAGCCCACTTGAAAGATGAGTTTCAATTAAAACCCCGCAGACCAAATATGTCCAAAACTAGGCGCCTACTTTGTCAATGCAATTATATGCAGGTTTGACTCAGACATGGGATTCATTGTTGAGCCCAAATTTATGAAGCGCTGCAGTGTGTAAAATTCATATAAGTGGTTTAATTTTATAAGCACGTCACAGATTTTGGTACTGCATAGAATCTAAACAAAAAAAGGACTAAATCGAAACATAAAAGACTAACTTGAAATTTGATGCAAACATATGGGACCAAAAGTATACTTTAGCATAAATCAGATTGTTATCTTCTGATATTTCTATTAGCGGTTAATTGATTACTGCACATTTGATGAAGCATTATGGTTGTTGTTTCTTCGTTTTTGTGATTAGATTTTATCTTACTAAAGAATGTTACTTGCGGAAATGGTAGTACTGGGAGTTTATTGCCCCAGAAAATATCTTTTTCACAACATTTTATTATTGCTACAAAAGAATATGTTTTTCAGCATCAACATTTTTGAGCAACTGGATTGTTTATCTCCACTGTGTTTGCAAAATAGAAACAGCACCAGATATTCCTTGCCCTCCTTCAATCATCGACGCCCTCTTTTAACAAGGGCTTAACGAAACCCTCGTTTAGTTCATTTTATTTTTCTTTCTAGTTGTTAAATTAGTTTGTTGTTGACCTTTCAACTTATATGAGGTGTGCATTCCACGTGACAAAGAGAGCTTCCTAAGGTTGAAAGATAACTGTTTAACACTCATTAATATTAATGACAGTGTCATTTCTGTACCACTTCTATAATTTTAGGGTCACTTATGGCCCTAAAAAACTTTGCAGTGCTAGGTGTACTTTTGGGCAAACTACAAGGTCATTTTTGTACCTTCGCCCTCTTGGATTTCAAGTAAAAAGATCAAGCTGTATTTAGATATATTGATTCCCAATGTCTTGTGCTTCTTTATTTACCAAAAAAACAAATACTTTGGTTGAATGAAAGAATACTTGTTCAGAGTGCAGCACATACACGCATTGGTGATGAAGGGATGAGAGGAGTGTCTGGAGGGGAAAGGAGAAGAGTGTCTATTGGCATAGACATCATTCATAAGCCTGCACTTTTGTTTCTTGATGAACCAACCTCAGGTCTGGATTCTACTAGTGCTTATAATGTAGCGGAAAAGATTAAACACATAGCTCAAGGTGGTAGTATTGTCCTCTTGACCATACATCAGCCTTCATATAGAATTCAAAAGCTCCTGGATCAGATCATAATACTTGCAAGGTTGAAAAGATTTTTTATCTCAGAAATATAAAATTTCCAAATTTGCTAACCAGAGTGGCTAATGGATTCAAATGGTGTTACAGGGGAAGAATGATATACATGGGAAGTCCTGATGAACTACCTGCTTATCTTTCTGGTTTTGGAAGAACAATACCAGATGGAGAGAATAGTATTGAGTATATGTTGGATATTATTAAAGAATATGATGAATCAACGATTGGTCTAGATCCATTGGTTTATTACCAAAGCTATGGACAAAAGCCTAATCAAGCAGCCATGACACCAGTCCCTAAAACACCAAAGACTCCAAAAACACCTCACAGAAGTAGCACACCTGCATCTAAATATATCATCAATTTGCTGTCACAAGGGTTCACACCTGGAACGCCAAAACCTGACCCCACTCAAGCTGATGGAGATGATAATGAAGATGATGATTATGATGAGAGTTTTGAACACTCGCTTGAGAGAAAAGTCGCTCAGACACCAAGGAATGTGGCTAGTGCTGGTGTCCCACGCTTGGCTTCTCAGTTCTACCAAGAGTTCTCAGCCAAGGATTTTTCTGTTTGGCTTTACCATGGTGTGGTAGGAACTCCAAAACGCCCAATATCATGGACTCCGGCAAAAACTCCAGCAAGAACTCCAGGATGGACACCTGCAAAAACTCCAGGTTCAGCATGGACACCTGCAAAAACTCCAGGTCCAGGATTAACACCTGCAAAAACACCCAATTCAGTGACAAGATCTGCTATTTCCAGCCAAGATACTGCATCTTATCAGGACCCGTATCAAGGCAAGACCTCCATTGCAGTTAGCCAATCTAGGAACTTCTATGAACCTTATGAAGAGTTTGAGATTGAAAAAACTCTTGATGAGCCACATGTAGGATCAAAATATGCAAATCCATGGCTGCGTGAGGTTGCAGTGCTTTCATATAGAACTACATTAAATGTGATTCGAACTCCTGAACTCTTCGTGTCCCGTGAGGTTGTGTTAACTGTCATGGCTCTTATCCTCTCCACCATCTTCAAAAACCTCGGTGATCTCACTTTCAAAGACATCAGTAGGCTTCTCAACTTCTATATCTTTTCAGTGTGCCTCGTTTTCTTCTCTTCCAACGATGCTGTCCCTACTTTCATCTTAGAAAGGTTCATCTTCATCAGAGAGACATCCCACAATGCATACCGAGCTTCTTCATATGTCATCTCTTCCCTCATTGTTTATCTCCCATTTTTCGCTGTCCAAGGCTTCACATTCGCCACAATAACCAAATTATTCCTTCACCTAAGAGGAGATTTCTTCAAGTTTTGGATGATCCTCTTAGCCTCCCTTATAACTACCAATTCCTATGTGATGCTTGTTAGTGCACTTGTTCCAAGCTACATTACAGGGTATGCAGTAGTTATAGCCACAACTGCTCTGTTCTTCTTAACTTGTGGTTTCTTCCTCAAACGAACTCAGATACCACTCTATTGGAGATGGCTTCATTATATTTCTGCAATCAAATATCCATTTGAAGCATTGCTGACAAATGAATTCAAGAATGATAAATGCTACACAGGGAACCCGGAAGATTTGACTCCAGGCCCTTTAGGAGAAGTGAAGCCAAGTCCCCACCATAACATGTCAAGTAATTGCTTAATAGGAAAAGATGTTCTATTCTCAATGGATATTGTTAAAGAAGACATTTGGCGTGACATTGTTATCCTGCTGGCTTGGGGCGTTCTGTACAGGTTCTTATTCTATTTGGTTTTGAGATTTTACTCCAAGAATGAAAGAAAATGAATTATGGATTAATTTGTATTTTTTATGTATGTCCAAGCTGGTCAAACATCTTCTAGCAGGTATTTATGTTTTGAAGACATAATACATTCTTCTGCGTTGAAATACAATTCTCAAGTTGAATTTTTCCTTCCCCATTTCAGCCATGAAATATGTATAAAATAGGCAGGAAAGTAAGTATAAAATTATTCCAAGTGAGCGTGAACCTTTTGGACAAGCAAATAGGCATTACACAACACGTTTTTTAGGACTATTTATAGTGTAATAGATAAAAACAGAAAAGAACAAGAGACAATAAAAACTGTATATATGTTCTGATCAGGTGTTCACTTAAGGAGAACCTGCATGTTGCGCAACCTTCCTTTCAAGTGCATTTTTGTCTGCCCCCAGCAAACTGTCAACTTCTTTGCTATTCTTAATAAAGAAAAAGGTGGGAACACTGCTAATATTCCAGCGTGCAGCTGCATCCGTTGCCTCATCTATGTCGACCTTCAAAAATACAACTTTTGGGTACTTCTCAGCCAAACTTGTAAAATGAGGCCCAATGAAACGACAAGGACCACACCACGTTGCAGTAAAATACAGGACTGCCAGGCGAGATGTCTTAGAAGCAGCACTCAATAGTTTGTCCAGTTCACCAACTGAATGGATACCAATGACTTGTCCTGGTCAATTCCATAACCCATGAGTTATTCAATATCAAGTTAACCATTTTCAAAGTTTAGACTAAATTTTAAGTAGTAACCAGAAAGAGTGAGTATATTGACATTGAAAATCATGTTAAAACCTCAGGTCAAAAATAAAAAGAATGACAACAAGCCTTATCCCACCAAAGTTAAATAGACTAATATAGATTACACAAGACTATTGTGCTTTAGTCAAGGGTAACGATATGAGCAAAAAATATTAGCAAATATCCAAAAAAATATTATCCCAAACTCGTAATGATTTTCACAGAGAGTTCTATTTTTCTTTTCCAGAATCAACAATTCCAAGCACATACCAATTCCCACCTACTCAATTCAATATCATTTTCTTATGCCTGCCTACACGACTATATCCACCCATACACAAAAAGATACTAGAACTAAACCAGGAGAGTGCTAAGACGTCTACCTTTCCCTAAACCAAGATGGTGAAATTGCTCTCTCAGGTCAGAGTTATAACTTGCAAGTTACATTCAAGACCCTTTTTTATGATATATGCATTCCGACATCAATCCATTGCCCAGCAATCCCCCCATAGCTCAAAGATTAGGAAAAGAAAATCTTACGCTCAACATGGGTGACAGGTGAAAAACACAGACCAAAGTCTCTATCATGTTAAGGCCAAATGAGAACAATCCAAAATGCCAATAATTCTTTAGTCCTTTCATTCTTGCAAACCTAATATTGTCTTACTAATGAATGATATGAAGGTATAAGGAAACTGGAAAGTGATAATTAATATGAATGTGTGTTTGTGTGTGAGAAGGGTGAGGGGGTAATTAAGCATAAAATACATTTCCTATTTTCAGTCTAACCCCAACATATGAGAAAACATGCTAATTAATTCAGAAAGTGTAATAATAAATGATATCAGATAAAATGAATGAAAATACATACCATCTTTCAAAGCAGACAATGATTCTTGAGCCTGAAAAAAATAATATCAAAACAAGTTTTGAGCCCCAAGTAGAACTTTACTGCAAAGTTATGCTAACAAATATGATGTAGTCCAGCTGGCAAGTTCCATACATAGCTAATGCATATAAAATTATCGCCTATCCTTTACCCCAATTTCTTGCTTAATGTTGCCAGGGAAGGGAGAGGAATTTCAGCGCCCCCAAGCCTGTCTTAATTATTTAAAATCCAACTGCAAATCACCCCATAACCAAATAAGAAAAGCATGCAACTGTTATGCAAAGGATGCTAATTAATTGATCTCTTAAATGTTTCTCAAGACAGTTTAACGGCCAACAAAAATGTTCTATGATGGAAATTACAAACTACCTACACTTACTTGAGCTTCTGCTTGTTGTTTCTTCTTCAGTTCAGCTCTCTTCTGATCCCTTTGCTTGCGTAAGCGTTCATATTTCCTCCTATGCTCCTCAATTTTCCAGGCATTAGGTTCAACCTATCAAAGTTAAAATATATAACTATCTTTTATTTTGGACAGTTCCTATCTCCAATGGCCAAGGCATAGGACGTGTCTTACCGTTTTAAGTGCCATTCCAATTTCTTCATCAAAATCTATCTTCGAAGCCACATGAAGATCAGTAGCTGCTTCCTCCCAAAATCCCAGCATAGCCCTTGCCATTCCCCGTATTTTGTATCCTTTAGCTGAGTCAGGATTAATCTGGAAGAAACAATGTGACTATGATAAACCGAATCTACACATTTGCGTGATGTAAACAACACTAGCCTCACGAAAATTTCAATAGCAATTAAAGCATAACTACCAAGCTTTCTGTTAAATAAATTATAGCATGGCAAGAACCAAAAATTTCTACCTGCAGCGCTGTATCAGCATCAAGAATTGCAGCTTTTGGTTTCTTCAACTTGACAAAGACACTAGCTAACATCATGAAATTTAGAATAAGTTTCCCAAAATTCCAAGAAATGATATGGAAGCCGGTAAAATAAACTACATTTACTAAGAGATTTAAGGTAAACGGGCGGCCCAGAGCACACTGAAAGATAAATTATTCGAGTACCTCTGGTCGCATAAAGTATGGCTGAATGGGGATTCAACACAACAGCTTCCGTAAGTTGATCCACCGCTTCATCCAACTTCCCTGAAAAGCATAGATTACAATTGACAGAGGACAGTAGTCTCCAAGGAACATAGTGCAAACGATCTCATAATATTAAATTATCAAGGAAATTTAACCATGCCTTCTGATATAAAATCCATGGCTTTAGACTTAGCAGCTTGTGCAGCATCCAGCTGATCTTCTGTCACCTCAGCAGAAGAATCACCCATCTGCCAACCAATCATGATTATTTTTGTCAAAAGTAAACCTCATTCCATGACAAACAAACACCAACCGTCAATTCAACAAACTGACACGAAAATATTAGATGGAAATGCCAAAGAAAAGATTTTCATATACACTGTTGGAAGCCCACTAATTTTATCGTGAGTCAAGTACCTTCTGAGGAGGGTCATTATCAGGTTCAACAACATCAGTGTTATCCAATTCAATATCAGATTCTACAATATCATCTTCATCTTCTCTGGATAAATCAACTCCTTTAGCATCAGAACCCTCTGACATGTTGTCAGCAGCATTCTCCTACACACAAGCTTTCTATAATCAGAACAAAAAAGACAGAAAATGAAAGAATTTTACAGTACAAAACAAACTTCCACTTTCACCCTTCATCCATATTCTCTATATTACAGAAATTATCAGACTTCATGCAAAACATTGAGTTCAAAGCCACCATTAAGGAATACAATCAGAAATAAGAAACTTAGCCATTCTTATTCCCATCAGTGCATCACAATGTTCATCACATAAAGTTTGAAACTTCAAATAAAGTTGAGCAAAAGAGCAAAAGAGAGAGGAGTATAAATTGATTCAGGAAAGTGGGGCCCACCGTTTTGGGTTGTGCAGGTAGTCGAGCACCTAAGCTGGAAGCACAAGTGATACAAATATTTAAGACAAAGAAAGCATGAGGCAATATTATGACAATGATGGACAGCAAAGATATGTGAAGATACTTATGAAGGAGTTACCTGAGGAGATAAGACTTGAAGAATGCAAAAGATGGGTCGTGAAGAAGGGAAGGATCAGACTTGCACCCATCAATGAATTTCTTAAGCTCTCCAACTTTGGATTCATCCATCGATCGATGATTTTACTGCTTGCCACACTGAAAGCAATGGTAGAAATCTCCGGGTCTTTATCAAGGAGAAAGAAATTCTTGTCTTAGAGCCTGTTTGGTTTGAGGGAAGGTAAGGGGAGGGGAGGGAGGGAAGGGAATGGAAGGGGAAGTGGGGGTTTAATATTTCTTTGTTTGGTTTGATAAGAATGAGGGAAGGGAATGGAAGGGAGGGGGAGGGTTTAATGATTATTTGTTTGGTTAAGGAGGGAAGGGGAGGATGATAATGATTAATTTACCATTTTATCCATATATGTTAATTCATGATTGTCTTTTATATAAATTAACTTACATTTTTATTTAAATCAAGTGGCTTATTAAAAGTCACATAAAAATTGACAGTATTCTAAAAATATTATTCAATTTACATAACTATATATATTTGTGTGTGTGTGTAAAAGTTGATGCATTTGACAAAATACACAAAATGGTAAAAAAAACTAGCTATATATATAACTTAGCTCAAAAGCTAGCTATGGTAAAAAAAAATCTCAAAAGCTACAGGTTTTACATTTCTTCCTCATCCCCTCTTCACTATCTCCACCTCATCAATTTGAACCTTCCACTACTCATGACTTGACATCAGCACGCTTCACGCTATTCTTTCCCTCCCTCTTGTTTTGCCTTCCCAAATCAATTCTGCTCTTGATTTCCTCACATGCCACACATCTTCGAATTTTTGTTGATGATTATATATACTGATGTTGAGCTAAACTAAAATATAGCAGCGAAAAGCATCAGTGAGACAAATCCTCAGAATTTGGTGAAGAAGATTCCGCGGTGAAAGATATTGGAAGGAACCGTGTTTTGGTTTGACAGTGGAGGCCTTGGTAGTTAAAGTCATGGAGTTGGATTTGATGAGGATAGTTTAGTCAACATGTTTTGGCTTTACTTGGCTTCCCTTCAAAACCCCCCAATTTGGAGGGAGGCAAAATAAAGGAATGGAAGGGAAGGGGAGGGAATATTTTAGGCTCCCTCCCCTCCAATTTTTTAAACCATGCAAGGGGAGGGGCTCATTTTCCCTCCCCTCCCCTTCCCTTCCCTCAAACCAAACAGGCCCTTATGTGCCCAGTGCCCACCTCATAATTATAAGCCAAATTTTTAATCTAACATTTCACCTTAAATAAATTAAATAACTCATAATAATAATAATAATAATAATAATAATAATAATAAATGTATTTACTTTCACCTTATAATATATTCCCTCTAGTCGCTAATATAAGAGCCAAAATCTGAATGGTTTTGGTCTAATATAAAGGTCATCTCACATTCTCTCCTCATTTAATATGTTTTTTCCTACTTTGTTCCTAACTCTCTATTATATTTATTAATGGTTATGTATTTATCTCTCTCTTAAAAGTATCATAATAAATATGGACAATATTAAAAAAGAAGCATTAACTCCATACACTCAACTAACATTTAAATGTTTTCTTAAGAAGTTTTTTTTTGGCGGCTAACTCTTATATTATGACCGGAGGGAGTACTAAAAAACATTGAAAACCTGATACTTCAAAGTTTTGTGTGCTTATTATTTTGATTGTTAGTTCTTATAATTTGGATCAAAAAATTTCCATATTACCTATTATATTGAATATTAGAGCTAGTACTACCTCCAGTCCTAATTATAGGACCTAATTGACTTTTTTTTGAGAGATTAAGGTTGCGAAATAGGTTATTAAATGATGACATATTTGATATATTTTTAGATTATCCATTAGTTTATAGGTAAAATAAACTAGTTTAAGGGAAAAATTAGATAAATCAATTTATAATTAACTTATTTTGTTTTTTTAAGGATTTTCTAGAAAAAGTCAATTAGGTCTTATATTTAGGACCGGAGGGAGTATAATTTATTAAACACAATGTGATGATGGATCTTTTTTTGCCAAAGTGAGAATGGATTAAAAAGAGGCCGGTAATGTTGACATAAATCTTTCTTATTCTTTTACGGGAAAATGACAAAAAAATGACACTTAAATTTGAGTTGGACAAAATGGGGTCTCCAATTCCAACTTGGACAAATAAGGGATAATCCCCAATTTGTCCTAAATGAAATTTTTGACTTTGTGCCAAAGAGTAGTGAATGACATATTCTAAATTAATTAACAGCGATACTTGAGTAGTTAACCATTAACTACTTAAGTATCGCTGTTAACTACTCAAATATCGCTATTAACTTCCATTCGCAATAATTACTCAACTATCGCTGTTAACTACTTTAGAATATGTCATTCACTACTTTTTGGCACAAAGTCACAAATTTCATTTAGGACAAATTGGGGACTATCCCTTATTTGTCCAAGTTGGAATTAGAGACCTCATTTTGTCCAACTCAAATTCAAGTGTCATTTTTTTGTCATTTTCCCTTCTTTTACTCAATCAATTTTTTGATTTTACTTTAGGGTTAAGGGTCAAATCTAGCACTCTACTATTGCCAAAAGTTCACCCAACATAAACAAGTATTCGATGGCTCAAATGTAGCACACATCTTTTCAAAAATGGCTCAAATCTAGCATTTCCGTCAACTTTAACGGGTTTGACCATTAAGTTTGACTTGACCATGCCACGTAACCCGCCACGTCACTCAGTTTTGCCACGTGGCATGCCACGTCACCCAATGGGCCCACTCACTATCCATTATTGGGTGACGTGGCGGGTGTCGTGGCAGACCACATGGCAAAACTGGTTGGCGTGGCGGGTGACGCGCCATGGTCAAGTCAAACTTAACGGTCAAACCCGTTAAAGTTGACGGAAATGCTAGATTTGAGCCATTTTTGAAAAGATGTGTGCTACATTTGAGCCATCGAATTCTTGTTTATGTTGGGTGAACTTTTGGCAATAGTAGAGTGCTAGATTTGATCCTTAACCCTTTATTTTATATAAAATAACTCGGTCTGTATTGAACTTCATGTTTAACCCAATTAAAGGAGGGGGTTGTGTTAGACCATGAAAGCCAACACAAAAGATTTGACAAATCTCATGAACATTAAAGTGTTGTATTGCTCGAGTACAGTAATAAAGCGAGAGTCATTGCATAGCTCGAATGCAGTATTAAGAAAGCAAAAGTTGTTACGTTCTCGCATGGATGCAGTGTTGAATGAGCAAAGGCTCATTACAAAAAAACATATTGCAAGGTGGCGTTTAGAAAATGACGGCATGTGTAAATTCATCTTATATAAAAATAAAGAGGCTTCTCCGGCGTTAATCAAATGCTAGAAAACCCTATTTTTTTAAATACACACGCACAGACACACACACACTACATGGCGGTGTTTCATAAGTGACGATATGCTTTCAATTATTTTAAAAAACTATAAATTCTTTTCAGACATTTATAAAACTCGGAAAAAAGCCCTTTCAATTTTCTAAAAAAAATATACAAGATTTTCGAGTATTTGCACAAACGCCATAAATAGCCAACAGAGTTTTTAAATAAAATATACAAATTGTTCCAGCATTTGTTTCAGTAGGCACCAGAAGATCCTATGACTATTTAATTTTAAATAAAATATTCAAGCTTATCCGACGTTTGTACAAATGCCGGCAAAAGATAGTTCAATTTTTAAATAAATTATACAGGTTTCTAGTTTATTTCAATAAATGCCAGAAAAGCATGTGACTGTTTATTTTTAAATAAAATATTAAGACTTTTTTGGCGTTTGTTTAAGTAAACGCCGAAAAATCCTGTTCAGATTTTAAATAAAACATTTTTTGTTTTTTGTTTCTCTACTTTTCGGTGTTTGCTAAACGCCGAAAAGTAGCGTATTTTTTTTAAAAAAATAAAAAATAAAACATAGTGGTGTTTGTGCAAACGATGCTATGTTTATTATTTTTTAAATTTTTTTAGTTACTCTAGCTACTTTCCGATGTTCGCTAAATGCCGAATAGTAGCTTATATTTTTTTTAAAAAAAACAGTGTCATTTCTATAAATGCCATTACGTTTTTTTTCTTTTTTATTAATTTGGTTAAACGCCACAAAGTACCATATATTATAAAAAAACAAATAAAGCCCATGAGATGTCATTGATGACGTCACATCTGCTACTTTTCGTCAATTATATAAACATAGGAAAGTTTTTTTTATTTTTTTACAACAAAAACACTACATCTAATGCAATCCAGCAAGATGACTCTTCAACTTCAAATGATCATCTAAAGATTCCAAATGGACCAATCACAAGAGCAACTGAGCAAGATCAAGGAGTATTAAGGAGGCATTGAATGAACTAGTGCAAGAAGTATGGACAAAGCAAATGCAATACGTTCAACAGTTGACAATAAAGATGTTGAAAACGTCACAAATGTTATTTAGGCTGAACATGGAGATGTTGAACATATTTTGGGTTGAAAATTATATAATTAAAGGGCTTGAACCAAGAGTAGCACATGGGAAGGTTTATTTGGTTTTAAATAATTTAATTTTGGGCTTTAAACTCTTGTTACTTTTGGCCATTGTTTTTGTGCGAATTTTAGGTTAAAATTTAATTATTTGTAACCTTTAAATACTTTCTAAGCCTCTTTTGAAGACAGACTTGAATTTGACAATTTAGAAGTAGCTTTTATGCACTTGTTGAGAGGGTTTCTCTCTAGGGTGCTTCATTGAGCTAACAAACTTATTAAGGTTTGATTAACCTTTTGGCGTCTTCAAACAGTTTGGGTCCTTGTTCTTTCGTGCTCAAGGGTTTGTTTAGCTTTCTTGGGATTATGTATATCTCAGATTGGTTGTGGGTCTGGGATTATTCCTAGTGGGTTTTCACCAACATCACTGCTCTATTTTCTTCAATAATCGCCGGCAAGTGAATGTGGGAAATTTGGCGTGTATTCCGCATGATTGTTTCAGAGTTTCTGGTCTCGCACTACTGGAAATAAGGTCTTTAACGACCAAAATATGGGGCCTTTCACGAATAAAAAAACATGGTCGTGGAATACAGCGTCGTAAAAAAGTGTTTTTTCACGACCAAAATACTTTGGTCGTGATAGGGGACACCTATCACGACCAAACTTTCATAAGTTTGGTCATGATAGGTGTTCCAGGAGACATCCAAAGGTGTGTCCTAGAACACCTATCACGACGCAACTTATGGACATTGCGTCGTGATAGGTGTTCCCTATCACGACGCAACTTAGGGAAGTTGCGTCCTGATAGGTGTCCCCTATCACGACGAAACCTCCCAAAGTTGCGTCATGAGAGGTGATTCACGACCAAACTTGTGAAAGTTTGGTCGTGAATTGTGTGTTTTTTTTTATATTTTGGGATTAAATTGTATAGCCATCTGCATTTTGCAGATCATGTACAAACCACTTTGAAGACTACTGCACAATACAAAATACCAGAGCTATTCCAAAAATGTATCTCATCTATGTATCCCATAATATCTTACCATACTTACACAACAAAATACAAAAGACATAATCTAAGTTCTATAACTTTTGCTTACTAGTAATAAGGTCAACATTCAGCTACAACAAAAATGCTAAAAGGCACAATCTAAGCCAAGACAAGCACAAGTCTATACTAAGATGACTGCTACTTAAACAAGTATTACAAGCCTATACAAGTTCTGCCTCACATAGTGATAAAAAATTCTGCAAGTAGGTTTCGTTCCAAGTCAATATCCGCATCTTTACTAAATGGGTTAGTACTGAGTCCATATAGTCCCTCCAAAAGCTGCAACATAATTAAACAATATTAAAAAAAGACAAGACAAATACCACTTATAATTATAAATCACTAATTTTTTGGAGATATATGTTAGAAGAGTACATGATGGAATTTCCTCCCAATTTTAATATCATCTCGATAAACGATGTCAAACATGTATTTGCAGACATAATATCCACACTCCGTTGTGCCCCGCTGTTGTGGACACTGATAAATCACAAACAATATCAGCAATATCATAGTAGTTCGGGTATGACTAAAAGCAATATAGATGAAAATGAATATAAAAATTGCTTTTACCTTAATATTTATATCACGAACTAGAGTATGGCTAGCTGTGAGAGCGTCAGTGTCTTGCGCCTCATGCCATTTTAATATTCCCCTGCAAAGAGATAAAATTATAATAATTATGTTATAATAGTATAAAGATATATTCTTTTATCAACTATAAAAGTAAAAAAAAAGAGTAACTTACTCTTGGAAGACTTTTTTGTGACCGTTGCCAATAGTTCGCCCTAAAGAGTCAAACCAAAATATCTTGAACTCTTTCGGGCAAAGTATAGCCAGAGCCCAATGTCCACTGAAAGAAATAAGCCAAAATATATGTTAATTAAACTAAGACATAACATTTAATATTATGCAAAAGATAGCTCATTACCAATTCAAAGCAGGTGCGAAATAAAGAGAGCCGCGATCAATACCCATTTGCAGCTCGATGTAACTTTGCATTTCTCAAAAATGACTTTTCTTATTCTTAAATTTCAAAATTGTGGCATCAAAAACCAATCTTGATGGGCACAATAAGCGACAAAACTTTTGTTTGGGGCTTGATTGGATTAAGCTGTGGCAGTACCTAATAGACATGACGGAATGGATTAAAACTTAAAGACTGTACTCATGACGATAACCAATTATATTGATAAAAATATGGGAATTTTTTATCCCTTACCAGATGGCCAAATCAAGCCAGCTCTTCTCAAACTCCTGTAACATTAAGAACTTCTTCACGTCCTTAGTACCTTTCAGCCAAATTTTCTCCTCTGCTATTGGATTGACGACTCTAACAGGTATTGAAATATTACGCTCCATTTCAGGTTGCATCGTCCACAGCAAATTGAGAATGGGTACTTGTCACCGTCAAAATTCTGAAAATAAGAAACACATCAACACTACACACAAATATCAATAACATTGCAAATAACGGACAAACAATAGACAATTTTAGTACCTTTGGGAGAAGATTTGGTGGTGGAGCTTCTTGAGGAGTATCGAAAACAAGTCTATTAGGCCAAACAATAAAGGCCCTCACTGTTTGGCCTAAAGTAGTGATCTCTTTAGTACAGAAAGGAATACGTGTCATATCCTGGCCATCCATTACAGAAATAACTGACACTTTCAATTGATCATCCTGGATAGGCGTCCCGTGAATGGTGGTTTGATTTGGGAGCTTGTAAGCCCTAGCAACAGGGCGTAGACGAGGCTCATCGAGATGCAAGTAGCACTCCTCTTGGATGTCATCAGGTGCACTTGGCTCACTCCCTGTTGAAGTTTTTCTTTGGGATGCTTGAAGAGCTTGTAACTTTGATGTCATCCATTCAAACTGTGATTTAAATGAAGCCACTTCGGCTGCCACCTGTTCTCCTACCACTGCATCCACTCGTGCATCCACCACTTCGTTCACACGTGCTTCCACCATTGCATCAATCTCCTCAGACGACACACTACTACGAGACACCTCTCGTTTTTTCTTCCCAAAAAATGTTTTTAGCCCAACTCTCCCAGAAACCCCTATAACTCGCCCATGGTTGTCTAATCTCCCTAGCGCAGTTGCTAGGATGTCCATTCTGGGTTCTGCCGTGTCCAAGACCCCTGAGACGATTGCTCTTCCAGCTCACGCTGTTACAAAAGTGACAAACATTAATTAAGATGCAATAATATCCTTTCAATTTCTACGTAAGTGTTCAAATTCAATATATAGTACTCACAATTCGGTTAACAACTGCTTCAGCCTTATCACTGGTATATTTACCAGTTGATCTCTTCCTCCTGTCCGCTGCCCATGTTACATGCCGTTCAAGGTCGGGTAAAGGGTCTAAGACGACCGAAGATGACTCAGCTTCCATTGCTTCCCGCTACTCCTCCCACTGTCGTTGTCGCTCCGCTTCCAAATGTTCAGTCATCCAATCATACCCCCCACTGGACATGGTATGATTATACTCATTTTTAGCTTGGCGCTCTTGTTGTGCTTTTCTTATCTCCTATGTAAAACAATAATAAAATATTAATAATGTAGATACACAAATTAAAACCAAGTTATGAACTATTTATGTATAGTAGTTAATAGATATACCTGAAACTCTTTAGACTTCCGATAGGCAACAAATTGCTTCCATTTCTTTAGATCAATATTGGGATATGCTACACATGGATCCTCACCCATTTTAGACCTCCGAATATTTACTCATCGCCCAACCTATATTTGAATTCTCTAAACCTTCCTTGAATTATTAAATGAATAAAAAACAATAATCAATACATTTTCTAGCATTATGTGTTGTCGTCCCATATACCCTCAGTATGATCATTCCTGACCGCACCAAATTCATCATCATCATCTAGCAAACTTCTTGTTGTTGTGCCTAATAATTGTATCTCATCATCATCACCATCATTTACTGTGAGAGCACAATCCATTTGATTTATATTTTGCAAGGCAATGGAAAGCTTAACATTTGTAGGGTATGCCACATAGAACACTTGCTTCGCATGACTTGCTAGAATAAATGGTTCATCCTTGTAGCCGACACTATTAAGATCAACAGAGATCATGCCACTTTGGCGCTCAATAACAACTACATTACTATGTACCCACTTACATTTAAATATGGGAACTTTGAAATGCGGTGCATAGATGATTTCCCAAATTTCTTCAATAATCCCATAATATGGACTTGTAGCCAATTTTGGGTTTTTGTCCCTAGAGCTAGAAAAGTGAGTTGCCTCAGCTTCAACCATCAACCATCAACCATATCACTCTTCTTCGGGTTATTCTCTTTCAAAAGCCTTTTATGCTCAGCCAAATAAGGTTGCACTTCTTTCATGTTATTCAAGATGTATAGGTGTGCCTGTAACAACTCCACTCTCACTACACACTTTACTTTCATGCCCCACACCCCTTTACCAGAAAGCTCATCTTCATGCAGGTTGATTTCCTTGTCATCAGGTTTTCGTAGGTATGATTTGCAAAAGTCCATTGCCTCTTCAACAAGATATCTCTTAACAATCGAGGCCTCCGGCCGATATGGGTTCTTGAAATAGCCCTTCAAAACTTTCATGAATTGCTCAAAAGGGTACATCCACCTTAGAGAGACCGGACCACAAAGTCTTATCTCTCGTACCAAGTGAACAATCAAATGAACTGATATATCAAAAAATGCTGGAGGAAAATGCATCTCCAATTGCGACAAAATAACATAACCTTGCTTTTCCAACTCATCCAGTATTTCATTGTCAATTACCTTACTACAAATGGCATTGAGAAACTTACACAACCTTGCTAAAGTCTCCCGCGCATCATCTTCCAAAACTCCTCTTATAGCTACCGGCAAGAGTTGTTGCATCAACACATGGTAATCATGCGACTTCATTCCCGTCAACTTCAAATCATTCATTGACACAAGTTTGCTAATATTAGAGGAATGTCCATGTGGCACTTTCATCCCACGCAAACACTCACAAAATCTTGTTTTCTCAAGTTTGGAAAGTGTATGAGCAGCAGGTTTCATATATGCTTTCTTTCTATCTTCACTAATTTTCGGATGTAACCGCTGTCTTATGCCCATCTCAACTAAATCTCTTCTAGAATTGAACCCATCTTTGGTTTTTCCTGGAATGTGTAACAACGTTCCGACAATACTTTCTGCAAGATTTTTCTCCACATGCATCACATCAATACTGTGCCTCACATCAAGACAACGCCAATAAGGGAGATCAAAGAAGATTGACCTCTTCTTCCAAATGTTAGTCCACTTCTTCTTCTTCTTTCCTTTACCAAACTCCACAGTAACACTCACAACACGACGATAAACTTCTTCACCGGTTAACGGAATTGGAGCAGATGTATGCTCAGGTAAGCCATTAAATCGCTTCCTCAATCGACGGTACGGGTGGTGACGATCAAGAAACCTCCTATGACTGAGGTAAACGGTCTTCCTTTCATGCTTGAGCTAGACAAAATTAGTGTCATCCTCACAAATGGGACATGCTGTTAGAATCTTAAGTTTTGATGAAGACTAAAATATAAAGGAATAGGCCAAGTACTTAGAAAGCAAAAGGATAACATAGGATCCCAAGTATGAGTACAACCGGATGTGGATTTACTTCCGGATAGACTAGGACTCACACATGCAGATGAATGATTTATCCCCCAGCGTCAGCGAGTAACTCACTAGGGAAATAACTTAGTCCATAAGCATTAGGTACACAAAACCTTAAGACTAAGTTATGATTCAACCGGAAGTGAAATTGCTTCCTGTTGGATTTTGACTGACGCAGCCTGATAAAATAGAATAACCCCAAGCGTCAGTGAATCAGCCTCGTCAAGTGAAATTGCTTCCTGATAGATTTTGACTGGCGCAGACTGATAGGATAGATATAACCCTAAGCGTCAGTGAGTCTACCTCGTCAAGTGAAAGTGCATCCGATAGCATAGTGACTAGCGCTGACTGTTGGATTGAAGGACACTGAGCGAGAGTGAGTAAGAGTAAACAAAATCCTTCATCCAGTGGTTTTACTTCCGGATGTAGAAGTGCTTCCGGATACATCATAGACTAAGAGGACTAACGTTCAAAGTAAATAATACACTAAGTCAGAACATAGTCTAAGTAAGACTACTCCCCATAGCAAACAAGCTTCCCACAGCATGTATAGCTCTTACTATATTAGATTATATATATTGCTATGTTGGACTAACCAGTATATGCAGAACTTGGTCACACTTCCGGATGCAAATGAGCTTCCGGATGGAAAGACCCTTGGCATTGGGACTCAGAGCTTAACACTTGCAGAGCAAGATTGCCACTTCCGGATGAACGATGATCATCCGTCAGCAAGAGTACAAGAGTCAACATCACATACTCAGAAGTCAGAATGCTTTTGTCAGAGCAGAGGTGTCAGGACTACTTTTCAGAGATAAAGCAAGTCAACCCTGCTAAGCATTAATGAAGATGTACTTCTCAACGGTAACATGGGATTAACGGCTATATTCAAACGATCATATTCAACCTGCCGCCCAAGAAGCCGAGTATAAAAGAAACATCTACATTCAGAAGAGGATTGGAAGAACAGAGAATATTATCTGATGTATTATCTTCTACATTCCTCTCATCTTCTACTCTCAGATCTAAAGTTGTAACATTCTTAGAGAGTCATTCAATTGTACTTAAGTGAGTAACATCATCTACTCTTAGAGAGAGTCATTTGTACTTAAGTGATTATCAAAATCAGTTCATAGAGTGAACATATCATTAAATCCTCTAATTAACAGAGGCTGTTCTTAAGCTTGTGCTTGAAGAACATAATTGTTATATTACAATAGTAAGGGGGAGCATTTAGAGGTTTTCTAAATCTCCATAGGTTGCAAGTTAGCCCGCAAAACTTGTGGTTGTAAGGTTTGCAGGTGAACCCGTTGTAAAACCTGTGGGTTGTTAGGTGAACCCGTGTTCGTAAAACCTAAAGTGTAAAGGCTTTCTTGTGCCTGGTTCAAACAAGAAGGTTAGTGGATTGAAAATCTCAGGTGGAGCCTGGGGACTGGATGTAGGTCTAGGAGTGACCGAACCAGGATAAACTCGCTTGTGCATATTCTGCTTATTTAAATCTCACACCAAGCACCACACCACTATATACTCACTTGTGCTTGGGATGATCCATCGTCACTCTCATCAAGCACAAGGAGTAAAGATTTCAAAAAGGGTAAATTATTAAGTTTTTTATTCGCCACCCAATTCACCCCCCCTCTTGGGTGACAGCCACGCATTTCATTTGGTATCAGAGCAAGGTCACTTGTTTAAAGGATCCAACGATCTCAAGTGCAAAAACCTAGGCTGACTTGGGTTACAAAATGTGTTTTGAAGGTTTTGACCATACTATCCCACCCGTGTTAGAAAATGCTGATTTTTACTTATGGAAGGGAAGGATGAAAAGTTTTATACTATCCACGGATTTCAAAATGTGGGATGTCTTTGAAAAGAACTCTGATTTCAAACCAAAAGTAAATTGGACAGAAGAGGAGAAAAGTTTATTTTACTTAAACCTTAGAGCAATGCAGATTTTGCACAAAAGCTTATCTGACAATGATTACCAGAAAATTAAACATTGCTCTAGTGCTAGAGATATTTGGAATACTCTTAATGTGATATATGCTTCTAACCCATCTCTTGAAAGCACAGCTTTCCAAAGCTCAACTCGTGCCCCTTGTGGATCATCTACTGATGAGCTTCTGGAAGCTGATATTGAGGAAGCAGGCTTCAGTGAAGAGAGTATCCATCTCTGCCTAGAAGATTCAGAAAGTGAGGTATCTGGATCTAAAATTGAATTCTCTGATTTACAAGATGCATACAATGAGTTATATACTGAATATTGTAAACTTGCAGAGGAACTTCTAGACTTAAAAGAAAAAGATAGGAAATTTGTAAAACTAATGTCTTCTTCTACATCCAAAGTTTCTGAGGTTTCTTTTAAAGAACTAGTGGTTCCGATAGCTAGCCCACTATCAGTAGGGAAAACTTCAACATGCCTTGAAAAATGTTTTGACTATAAACTCGTGTTGAAGGATAAAGAAAAGCTTTCAAAAGAAACTGAGATTTCAAAGGAACAAAAGGCTTCTCTAAAGAAAACTAATCATGATAATGATAGAAAACCCCATTTTGATTATCATTCCATTATCTGTCATTATTGTGGTAGATTAGGACATATTTCTCACACATGCAGTTTTAGAAGAAATTCAAATGTGAGAAATAAGTTTGTATGGATTCCTAAAGGACAAGTAAGGTCCAGTGCTAACCATGTAGGACCCAAGTACAAATGGGTACCAAAACTCCCTTCCAGTGCCTTACTTGTGCAGGAAAGATCAAGAGTTCCTCTTGCCTCAAAGAAGAGAACTCATGGTGATGTCACTGCTGCAACCACCTGGTGCAATCATAAGAAGCAGTGCGCTACCATAAGGAACAAAGACTTTGTCTCAGGGATAAGCTATCACAAAGTTCCATTCAACTATCCTGAGAAGAACAAGAGAGAGAGGATGTCTCAACCAACATGGAGAAAGCCTATGAATTCTGTCTCTCCTAAAGTGCTTCAGGTCAAAGATAAGTATAGAAGATACCCTTGGGTAAGCAAGGGATCACTTAAGGTTGAAGCATGCAATAGTAAAATCTCCTATGCAAGTGTTAGATGGACTTATTGAGATTTTACATCAAGCATCATGTATATGAACATTATATGCCTTATAAGAGTTTATCACAATGTTCATAGTCTACATGCTATCTATGACTATCATTATCAGTGTATAACCATGTGCATATAGTCATAGTTGATTCGCAATGCCATATTCTTAGTGAATAATCTTTAGGTGCATATGAATCACGTACTTCCTACAAACTGACAAGTCAGATCCAAGTCTGGATACTGAAAAGAGAAAAAGGGGGTTATTTGATATGTTGTAGGAAAGAAGACTGGAAGCAACAACAAGATTCAAGACTATACATCAGCTGAGATATTTGTCATATTTTGGGAGCTAGAGTTAGAGCTTAATCGTCAAAAAGTAACAAGGAGGGAAAGAAAGAATTGACATTCATCACAATACAAATGATGCTTAGTCATACTAAATCAATCAATGGAAGATTTCTCTCTGGAGACTCCTTCGGCCTCCAACGACAAGGATGATGATGGAGAAGAAAGATAACTCTCAACATTGTTGCTTCCTCTCCTGACACTAATGTTGAAGCTGTGAGGAAGTACAAAAAGGCAAAGCAAATTTAATGGGCTGAGAGCAGATGTGTGGCATGGAGTTGATACAACTCAAATGAAGTTTAAACATCTGTGCTTAATTGATAAGACATGCTAACTGTACTAACTTAGGCACCGAAGTGCCAATCCTTAGTTTTTGCAGGTTCCCCACAATGTTAAATCTTAAGTGAGTCCAACCGAAAGCAAAATCACTTCCGGATACTCTTTTGCTGGCGCTGGATAATAACTCAATGTGATCAAGAGCACCACTCCAACCGGAAGCAAAACTACTTCCGGATGATCACTCACTGACACTGAATGATCAAGCCAAGAGAGCACCAATGCCAGCCCAAGGGACACTTCACTTCAGAAACACTTCATCTTCCTCTCTGAGAAGGTGTGCCCTATCTGACAAGATGAAACGACACATGTCATAAGGTGCGCCGTTTCAATTAAAAGCTTTACGTTATTCAATGTGTGAAAAACTGAAGAGACATGACCATTTTATCCTCAGAAGTTCTACCTATAAATAGATGTCATTTTTCACTTTCATCTTTTACTGCATCTTTTTCACTCACATCATTTTCTCTGAAAAGTCTCTTCATCTTCTCCATCGTGTTCTTCATTTTTCTCTATATACTCCTCGCATTTCATCTCTATTTACCACAACATTCATACAAGAAAAATGGCCGGTTCGCATGAATCCAACCCAGTTACCCAGAAAGCCTCTTCATCCAAGAAGCACAAGTCGAAATCTGGAAAAACTCGCCATGAACGTTCTGGGAATTCTGGGAAAAATGATGAACACCATGAAGAACATCATGAACGTCCTCAAATTTCTGGGCAAACGCAAGGGCTGAATGAACAAGTCCAGGACCAGCCTGGACATTCTAAGAGAGTGGCAGAACAACCTGAGGCTTCTGGGCATGAGCAAGCGAAGGAAGCCAAGAGAAAAGGAAAGAAGAAGAAGGTTCAATTCGCTGAAGAGCCTTCTTCCAAAAGGCAAAGGGTTGAAGAAGATGACCCTTCAGTTTACAGAGATGGGGCTTTAGAACCTGTTGCCTCGAAGTTTGAGACTATCAAGCCCTACTTCAACAACGGGCTGTTCGTAGATCTGAGTAAGGTAGATGATCTAGGGTTTTCTCATCTTCGCCCATATCTGGAGAAATACATGCCCTGGCTGGGGATCAACCAGGGCTACAACGTCAACGTCCTGCGAGCCTTCTGTCAATCCCTCGTAGGCAAGGTTAAATACAAGAAGGTTGATGGAAAGGAGCAAATCCACAAACTCTCCTTCACTGCCACTGTACGGGGGAGATCCTTCAGATTCACCTGGAGGACGTTGAATGAGTTGATGGGAATCACAGATGAGGGTATGAACGAGTGGCTGTACCCTGAGTCATTGAAGTACAGCAAGGAGGAACTCGAGCAGCTGTATGGCACCAAAGAGAAGAAGGTGTCCAAAATGTCTGACTCTCACAGGCTCCTGTACTACATCTACTCCCGGATAATGACTCACAAGGGGGGTAACTTCAATGAGTTCACACAATTGGACAACCCATGGTTCCCCAGACTCCTCTCCCAGCAGCCAATCAACCCGGGGCAGTTGATTTGTCTTGAGCTTCAGAGATGGTTATCTAATGACAAGTCAGGCTATCTACCCTATCCCACCATCCTTGCCTTCCTCCTTGAGAAGAAACTGATAAAGGCGACATCTGATGTGGAGGAAGAAAATGTCAAGTGTGCTCCTGTGGGGGCAACTAACATTAGCAAGATGGGCATCAGGTACTCCAAGCCTCCTAAGCCCACTCGCTCAGGCTCACAAGCCAGTAGTGCTTCTGGCACTTCAGCCCCCTCTGCATCTGGAGCAGGGGATCAGGAAGTTGACTCACATGCTGGGCCAAGCCGTGTAGCAAGAGTGCCAGCCTCTGTTAGGGCCTTTGCCGAGGAAGTAAAGGAAGAGCTTCTCTTCAGATTGCCTGAGTCCTTGGTGGTTCCTCTCCGTGCTGAATGTGAAGCTGGTTTCCAGCATCAAGGGGAGCGGATCCAGCGGCTCGAGGACAGAGTAGGACAGATCGAGAATCACCTTGCCAGGGTGGATGCAAAGTTGGATCTCATTCTCCAACACCTACAAATTCCCCAACCATCTCAAGGTAACCTACCACCTCCTCCTCCTCCTAATCACCCTCAACTTCCCCCTCCTCCTCCTAACACTCAACAACCTCAGCCACCTCCACAAAATGACCATCAATCCCCTCCATCACCAAACAATGCTCACCAATCCCAACCTTCACCCAACCATGAACACCAAACCCAAGATACACACCAACAACCTCCTAGCCAATCACCCCTTCACTCCAACAACTCCCCATCTCCACAAAACTCTCCATCTACAACTCCCTCACCCACTCGCCCCAACGCACCCACTCGCTCACCTCTCAATCCCAACTTTAGACCTAGATCCAACCCTTTGGCTGAACATCTCGAATTTCAAACTGCCATTCACCCCCTCAGCCACATATACCTCCGAGATTATCCCCGCCTTCAGCAAATCCCTGAGAATCCTCATGAACCCTTTACCCCATTCACCCCTTCCACTACCTTCACTGAATACTCCTCCACCTATCCCTTTGAGGGACTCTTTGTGAATTCCAGTTGGTTCCCCGAGACTTCCTCATCCCCCGAGCCTAACCTCCCTACCTCCTCCCCAGAAACCTCACCCTCAACACAATCTGGCCCTGAACCTCCACCCTCCACCTCATCTGCTCCATCCCTGGCCCTCTCCCTTGTTGATGATGACAAAAGGGGGAGAGATATGCTGTTTGCGCTCCGCCTACATATGGACACCAGGAATGGTCTTAGCCAGCCATCACTTTGGGTTGATGAAGATATCGCGGCTGCCCTTCGCCGTGCTATGGAATCCCAAAGGTTGGGTGGAGCTGAGAACCTAATAAGGGGGGAAGCCATCCGGTTCATGCAGCAGCAGAGGGTGATTGAACAAGGATCACAATTGGAAATGGTTGCTGTTGAGCCAAGTGAAAATCCCTCTCAGCCAGAGTCATCTTCATCAGAACCTCCTCCAACTAAGATAAGTAGAAAGGATATTGAGGAGATAATGATGAAGTGGGGACTGAAGAAGATCAATCACCCTCCTATTGTGATAGCCAAGCCTATCCCCTCATCCACTGGGCAAGAGTCTGAGATCCCCTCGTCTGAGCAATCATCTGCCCCTCCTCCCTCATCTGAGCCAGCAGTCACCTTCAGTGAATCTAGAAAGAAGGCCGTTGCCAAGAAGCGGACCAGGAAAATTATTGCCACCACTGAAACTGCTGAGAGTGAGGAAGAGACTCCATCAGACCAACCTGAGCAAGAGACCTCATCTGCCCAAGTTGAGCCTAAAACCCCAGTAGTTCAAGCAGTTCCTATTCTAAAGGAGGTCAAGTTGGAAATTGAAGACATGACTCCTGAGGAATATGAAAACTATGGGTTCACGGACAAACTCTCCTTCGGTCAGATGGCCTGCCTCGATGCTGACAGAGCAAGTGCCATGCCTACTCCTCCGATTAGCAAGAGCAAAGGGAAGAGTAAGGGGAAAGGGAAAAGGAAAGCCCAGGAAGTTGAGGAGGATCCCAACTTCCCTGTATGGAACGTAAAGATTCGGGCTGTCCACTACCCCAATGGAGAGGTCGCCTACTTCGATGATGCTACAGGGTTCCCTGGGTATGAAGAAGTAGAAAACATGAAAAGGGCATTCGAGGAGTCCATTGAATCTGAAAGGCTCAGAAGAGAGAAAGAGGAAGAAGAGCTTCAGAATATCATTGCCCAGATAGACCAGAATGTGCATGAGGCAGAGGTAGCCAGACTCCAGAAAGAATGTGAAGAGAGACAGAGGGAAAGGGAGAGGAAAAAGAGACACCAAGTCTGAACCCCCAATCCAAAACAAAACCCCAAATCCAAACTTTCGTTTTAACTTGGAGATTTTCTTGTTTTGTTTTCATGCATACTTTCATACCTGCTTAGTGATAATTACTTGTAGATATTCTTCACCTGTAAATGTTATTTGAGTGTATACTCTGACTTGTAACTCTTACTTGTCAATAATATTTGTTCAAGTTACTTGTTCTTATCCATTGCTTTTACTCTTTTGCTAATCCTTCCTTAGGAACTTAATTGATAGAACTAGGTTTGTCATCATCAAAAAGGGGGAGAATGTTAGAATCTTAAGTTTTGATGAAGACTAAAATATAAAGGAATAGGCCAAGTACTTAGAAAGCAAAAGGATAACATAGGATCCCAAGTATGAGTGCAACCGGATGTGGATTTACTTCCGGATAGACTAGGACTCACACATGCAGATGAATGATTTATCCCCCAGCGTCAGCGAGTAACTCACTAGGGAAATAACTTAGTCCATAAGCATTAGGTACACAAAACCTTAAGACTAAGTTATGATTCAACCGGAAGTGAAATTGTTTCCTGTTGGATTTTGACTGACGCAGCCTGATAAAATAGAATAACCCCAAGCGTCAGTGAATCAGCCTCGTCAAGTGAAATTGCTTCCTGATAGATTTTGACTGGCGCAGACTGATAGGATAGATATAACCCTAAGCGTCAGTGAGTCTACCTCGTCAAGTGAAAGTGCATCCGATAGCATAGTGACTAGCGCTGACTGTTGGATTGAAGGACACTGAGCGAGAGTGAGTAAGAGTAAACAAAATCCTTCATCCAGTGGTTTTACTTCCGGATGTAGAAGTGCTTCCGGATACATCATAGACTAAGAGGACTAACGTTCAAAGTAAATAATACACTAAGTCAGAACATAGTCTAAGTAAGACTACTCCCCATAGCAAACAAGCTTCCCACAGCATGTATAGCTCTTACTATATTAGATTATATATATTGCTATGTTGGACTAACCAGTATATGCAGAACTTGGTCACACTTCCGGATGCAAATGAGCTTCCGGATGGAAAGACCCTTGGCATTGGGACTCAGAGCTTAACACTTGCAGAGCAAGATTGCCACTTCCGGATGAACGATGATCATCCGTCAGCAAGAGTACAAGAGTCAACATCACATACTCAGAAGTCAGAATGCTTTTGTCAGAGCAGAGGTGTCAGGACTACTTTTCAGAGATAAAGCAAGTCAACCCTGCTAAGCATTAATGAAGATGTACTTCTCAACGGTAACATGGGATTAACGGCTATATTCAAACGATCATATTCAACCTGCCGCCCAAGAAGCCGAGTATAAAAGAAACATCTACATTCAGAAGAGGATTGGAAGAACAGAGAATATTATCTGATGTATTATCTTCTACATTCCTCTCATCTTCTACTCTCAGATCTAAAGTTGTAACATTCTTAGAGAGTCATTCAATTGTACTTAAGTGAGTAACATCATCTACTCTTAGAGAGAGTCATTTGTACTTAAGTGATTATCAAAATCAGTTCATAGAGTGAACATATCATTAAATCCTCTAATTAACAGAGGCTGCTCTTAAGCTTGTGCTTGAAGAACAGAATTGTTATATTACAATAGTAAGGGGGAGCATTTAGAGGTTTTCTAAATCTCCATAGGTTGCAAGTTAGCCCGCAAAACTTGTGGTTGTAAGGTTTGCAGGTGAACCCGTTGTAAAACCTGTGGGTTGTTAGGTGAACCCGTGTTCGTAAAACCTAAAGTGTAAAGGCTTTCTTGTGCCTGGTTCAAACAAGAAGGTTAGTGGATTGAAAATCTCAGGTGGAGCCTGGGGACTGGATGTAGGTCTAGGAGTGACCGAACCAGGATAAACTCGCTTGTGCATATTCTGCTTATTTAAATCTCACACCAAGCACCACACCACTATATACTCACTTGTGCTTGGGATGATCCATCGTCACTCTCATCAAGCACAAGGAGTAAAGATTTCAAAAAGGGTAAATTATTAAGTTTTTTATTCGCCACCCAATTCACCCCCCCCCTCTTGGGTGACAGCCACGCATTTCACATGCCTTATGTCCCTTGACACTATATCCTGAGAGATAGCCATATGCAGGTAAGTCATTTATTATGGTAAATAACAAAGCTCGCAACTTGAATGTCTCCTTTTTGTATGCATCAAACACATCAACACCTTCATTCCACAACATCTTCAAGTCCTCGATCAACGGAGCAAGGTAAACACTAATATCGTTCTCAAGTTGTTTCGGTCCAGAAATCATCATACACATCATAAGATATTTCCGTTTCGTGCACAACCAAGGTGGAAGGTTGTAAATGACAAGCAAAACTGGCCAAGCACTATGTTTGCTAGAGACACTCTTAAATGGGTTGAATCCATCTGTACAAAGACAAAGACAGAGGTTTCTAGGATCATTAGCAAACTCTGGAAACATTGAATCAACCTTCTAACAATGAGGAGAGTCGGCGGGGTGTCGAAAATATCTAGCATAAGAATTTCTCTGATCACAATACCACCTCAGATTCTCTGCTTCTGTTGCATTCGCGAACAATCGTCTAAACCTTGGAACTATTGGAAGGTACCACATTACTTTTGAAGGTTCACCTTTCTTTGGTTTGTTTGTCTCATCGTCGTCGTCATCATCATCAGCACCTTTCCTCTGTTTATACCTTGGCTCCTGACATCTTGGACACACATGTAACCTCTCATACTCATTTCTGTATAAAATACAATCATTCGGACAAGCATGTATCTTCTGAGACTCCATACCCATCTTACTTAGCATTTTCTTGGCCTCATACATTGTCTTCGGAACCACATTGTTATCTGAGAACATATCGCTCAAAGCTGCAAGCATTTTCGCGAAACCCGCATCTGCCCACCCATTTTCCGTCTTTATTTCTAACATTGTTAGAATGAAGCTCAGATGGCTATACTATTTACACCCTGGAAACAAAGGTGTCTCAGCATCACCACGCACTTTATTGTACTCGTCTGACACAACAAACGACTCCACTGCGATATCATTTATCATGTTGTCCATGCCAACATCGCAAACATATTCATCATCATTATCATCATTATCATCATTATCATCCACCTCCGCTACTTTTACATGTTTCATGGTAGTTCCCAATTTCCCATGCTAAATCCACTTCTTGTATCGGCGATTGATCCCCTCACAAATAAGGTCATTCCTTTTATCTTCGAGGCTTTTACGATCAACATTCACACACTTCACACAAGGGCACGGGTACTTTCCATTCTTACTCGGCACATTTCTTTTGGCGAATTCAATAAACTTTTCCACCCCCTTTGATACTCTTCACTAGTTCGCAAAGCATCCATCCAAGCACGATCCATGGCTACAAGCTTTGATTACTTAACATTTGAATATTACAAGAACAATCCACAATCCATACACTAGCTAGCAATTTGTAGATCTCTAATCAAGTCCATATCAGCCAGCATAACATTACTAATCAAACCAGTTTATGCCTAATTTTTCCTCCAAATCAGATTTTAACATACACCAAACACCATTTAGTCTCTATTTCATTCGGTAATGGCAGTAAGGCGTGTACACTATCAATGTACACTATCAATACACAAAGATTAAACTATTCAAATCAGATTTTAACATAAGCATTTACTTCATTCCTTTCTAATTCTAATTGGCCATAACAGTGAACAACATGCTGAAAAAGTTTAGAGAATGAAATAGGCCTACAAACCTCAACTAACTCTACCTCCTCCAAATTAATTTTATATTGTTTAGAGAATCAAAAGTTTTATATAAGAACACACAAGAATGACTAGCAATGCTTAACAGAGAAGAAAACAAAGCATTCACTGCAAGATTACACAAAAACACATTATAAAGATTTGGATGCAAAATTTGCCAAAATAATAGTAATAAAAAAATAAAAGGGGAACAAATTAAAAAAAAACTCATACTCGAAGTGAGCGGCGGAGGAGTGGGGGTGAGAGGCCGCCGGTGAGTGAGCGGCGGAGTGTGGTTGAGAGGGTGAAGGAGGCAGCGGAGTGTGGTTGAGAGGGTGAAGGCGGCGGCGGTGACCGAGAGTCGCGATGGAGAAGAGGGAGGCGAAGTGAGTGAAGGAGACGGCGGAGGTTGAAGGCGGCGGTGGTGTCAAAGTGATAGAGGAGACAACGGTGGTTGAGAAGAGGGAGACAAAGTGAGTGAGAGACAGAGTGAAGTGAGTGGCGGCGAAGTGGTAAAATGATGGGTGAAGGTGTCAAAGTGTTGGAGGGAAAATAAAAAGGGTTCTGGCGCAAAGTAGGAAAAACATTTCTCACTTTCCACGACCACACTTTTGCAAGTGTGGTCGTGGAAAGTGGACCTTCCACGACCACACTTATGGAAGTGTGGTCGTGGCACACTTCCATAAGTGTGGTCGTGGAAAGTGGGGCCCTTTCCACGACCACACTTTCAAAAGTCCACGACCAAACTTCAAAGTTTGGTCGTGGAAAGTCTCCGCCTGGACAGTTATTTACATGTTCTGCCATCGCGTTTTTTATCAACGACCCAAATTGGGTTTTTAGTCGTTAATCATGGTCGTGAAAAGCCTTTTTTCTAGTAGTGTCGTTTTTCCCACTTTTAGTGTTTAACCTATCTGATGTTTTAGTCGTGTTTTTAATGAAACATCGGAAAACTTGGGTGGCTAAGTAGCGAGTTTTTTGTAGTGCTACCACACTCTAATGGATAGGAGCGGCTAAAGAAGCGAGTTCATGCAAGTAATATCATTTTTGGTTTTTGGAACATTGGGAAGCTAAATAACAAGAGTTTCAAGGTGGCATAGGACATAGGTAATGAGTAATCATAATGATTGGACCTAATTTTATATGTTTAAGCATGTGCAATTGAGCTTAATTAGTGAGATTTAATTGTTATATTTGATCATTATTGGTGATTTTATATGCACATGCTTATATGTGATTATTTGGGAAATATTAGCCTTATTACTTGCATTTTAAGAAACCAAGGGTATTTTGGTCAATTTGACTATGTGGTGCTTTTCTATGTGTAGGGGGTCCCACGTGGGCCCTACACACCCTTGGGAGTGCTTAGGTGGCAAGGAGAAGGTTAGGTGGCAAAGGCAAAGGCATAAGACAAAAATTACCCCTTTTGTCAAAAACAAGGGATTTGCTCATTACCAAAAGGGGTAAAAAGGGCTCCAAATTCAAAATTCAAGTTGTTGAAGCCTCATTAAGGGCAAAAAGGGAAGCACAATGGAGAGGAGAAAAAGGAGGAAGCTTGGGAGGATGAATCTAGTCAACATGGAGGCCACATTCCACCACTTGACTCCACAATTCCCAAAATACCCTTCCTTCCTCACTTATGATACCTTTTGGCCAAACACACACATTTACCCTAAAAATCATGACTTGGCCGAGATTTACACCTCTCCACACGCACAAAAACCTAATCTCACCTCTCATTCACTCATTCCTTCGCTTCCCACTCCATTTTCATCTTCTTTCTCTCCATTTTCTCTCTTCTTTCCACCACACACATCTCAACTTTCCCAAAACCCTAACCACCATCTCATTTCGTGATTTTCACTTCTCCCATGGCCTCCTCACCACAAATTCATCTTCTCTCCTCCATCATGCTTGGCTAGACCTCCTAGATCTCTCTCTCCAAAGGATCACAATGTGCTTGTAGAAGATTTAGCATCGGCCTCATGTAATTGTGTATGTAACTTTTAGGTTGTAAGCTAGATGTACATTTTTTCCTTATGATTCTCTAGATCTAGGTTTCATAAGGTTAGGACACTTTACTTTTAGGTGTTCTAGTTAATTTTGGTTTACAACCTCTCTTTGTGTGCTTAGCTCATGAAAACCTAAGGTGTATATGTGTGTAGTTTCATAAACTCATGTATGGTGATTAGCTTATGTATGTGTTTGTGAAATAATTGATTTGCTTAAATTCTAGATTTAGAATTTAATGTTGCCTAAGGTGTGAGATAAGCTTGCAAAGAGCATCATTCTTGATTATCCTAATTAAATTCTTATAGACTTCTTTAAATTGAGAGATCTTGAGAATTTATTTAGGATACATTAAGGTTAGCAAGTGCATGAGGTCCAATTTACAAATAAGCACATGATCCAATGGAGAGGGAGGTTTCTCATCTCATTTCATCACTTTCTCTATTCGGTTATTGTACTTTTGTAGTTGTTAATTTTAGTTTTAGTTAAATCAAAATCAACCTTCTTGTTTGCTTAATTTGCGTGGCATATTGATCCTTGAATTAGCAAGATTTAAAACCTAAATTGTGGATTTGACCCTTACTCACCACTACACTCTAGTGGAATTAAGTATTGAATTTGTTTTGATTAGCCAAGGCGACTTTAGGCTAAATCAATTGGCGCCGTTGCCGGTTTAGGTTTCATCTTGTTAGTTTTAGGTTTTATTTGTCACATTTTAATTTGTACTTGTTCTTAGTGATTTGGTGCGGCTACTTGTGATTTTGTGCCTTTGGTGGACATTGATTTTATCTTTTGATTGCACATTACTTGGCTGGACTTGTGTGCATTATTTGGTGGTAATTTGGCAGCTCTAGTTTGCCATTATCATTTTTGAAAGATACTTGGAAGTTGCTGGACAAAACAGTGTGAAATTGCATACATTAGGGGCTCTAGATTCCTAATTTGCAACTAGGCTATATTGAATTTTGCAAAACTGTTTTTTGGTGTATATTGTGCACTTATTGAGCATTCTGGAACTGTTTTTGTTGGCCTTTAACTCTCTGGAATATTGCTGGAAAGAATTTGTGAAACTGTTGGAATTTTTGTCTGTAAGCACTGGCAGTTCAGGTTCACTGTTTTCAAAACTGGGAAACCTCTACAACGTAGTTTTTGAAACTGTTTTAACTGATGCATCTACAAGATTTGAGATTTCTTTAGACATATTATTTGCTTAAAACTTCGTTGTCTACTTCCTGGAACAAATAGTTGAAATTGGACTGCTCTGTGGAAGTTCACTGTGTGATCAGATTGCTTATTTTTGCAACTGTGACTTGCGTATTTGGAATCTGTCCAAACTGTTTCTTGTGGTTATTCTAACGATATGAAGCTTTCCAGGGGTATCTTACTTGTTGCAAAACTCATTATATATCTCCCGGAATTACTTTTTCAATCTGCCCTGTTTTCTGAAAAATGCAAATCGGTATAGGTGAATTTGAGCTTAAACTGTTTAATCTTTAGGCCACTGTTTTGCACAGTTTTTGTGGCATTTGAAAGCTGCTTAATTGCACTTTGAAACTGCCTAGTTGTCTGGAAAAATTGGATTCGATATTGTTTGCAAAAGGCGCTCTAGTTGCCTTGTATTTTCTAACTGGATAATTGTGAGTTGCACTGTTTTGTGGGCTGTTTTGCTTGACATTTTGCAGGGCTGTTTGGAATTGTTTTTCACCACTTTGAAGGGTTTTTGGCAGGCCATCTGGTGGCTGTTCTATGTCCTATCTCACAGGGCTTTGTTAAGTTCATATCTTTGAACTTGTGCATGCTTCTTTGCATCAACTTTGCTGGACATTTAAGCACTTTCTTTGGTGCTTTATTTCTGGATATTAAGGCTATTGATTCTGGATTTTGCTGGCTGTATACTGTTGGTTTTCTTTGCAGGGATTAAGCTCTAGAATTTTTGATTCTTGAGCTTTATTTTTGCTGTGAATTAATCCTTAATTGCTAAGGCATTTTGAAAGCACTCTCTTGTGCTACTTTTCTTGCTTTTTCTGGACTGCTTGGGATATATACTGTTTGTGCTGGCTGGTGGTTGTTGATTTGTTTTGTAGGTCATGACATACTATTCTTGCTTCATTGAGGCTTGTTCATACTTCATGGGTCAATGAGGGAATTTTCAAGACCATATGCATCATTCTCCCCTCAAGGCATAGCCACCAATCTACCACACTTCTATCGGAGGGATCACTTGAGTATGCATGATAATTCTTATCTCTCCTATGATGAGAAGTTGGCCAACCTTGTTTACAAGATGCATGCTCTTTGGCCAATGATTTGACCTATTTAGTCGCCTTTTAGGTCAATCAAAATTCTAAACTCAAATCCACTAAGTTAATAGTGGTGAGTATTAGGTCTTTTCCACAATTTAGGTTTTATATCTAGCTAATTCCAAGGCTTAAAAGTCACGCAAATTAAACTAGGTTTTAAGGTTGAGTTTATGATTAACAAACTACAATTAACAACTAAAAATCTAAAGGTTACCGAAAATGTAAGTGTGAAAATCAAGTGATGGATACTCCTCCTTCAAGCCTCAATGTGTGCAATCTCAATTGATAGGCCTCATGTGAAAATTTCATCTTAATCTAACTAGGTTAAATCGGCCAAAACCTCTTAAATCTAAGAATCTTTGGCTAATTTAAACTAGTTAATCAAGAAGCTCTAGCCTTGAACTTGATTGCATTTTCATAGGTGAAATAGAAATCAAAACTAACTTCTATGTAACATTCACTTCAAGGATCAAACAAAATGTAAACACATATGTCAAATCTCATGAAGCTACACAAATTTAAACCTAACATACATGAAGTTCAAGATCTAGAAATTAGGTTTACAAGTTTGGAAAGAATAAATGAATTCTACATAGAAATCTCTATGCAAAACTCTAGATCAAACATTCCTAAAAGCTTTAGACATGAAAGATCTAAGTAATTACAAATTTGCAAACCTAGAAAACGAAATTCTCACACAAGGCCATGAATCATGAAGCTTGAGCACACATCTTAACTTGAAGGAAGGAGAGGAGATCTAGCCGCTCATGTTGATGGAAGAAAGGAGGAATTTTGGTGGTGAATCCATGGAGGAATGGTGAAAAGGCGTGAGGTATGGTGGAGGAGAAGAGAGAAAACGAAAATGGAGGAGAGAGTTGAGAGAAAATGAGATGAAGGGAGAGAAAGTGAAAGTGGAGAGTGAATGAAATGTGTCACATTTAGCTTTATATATGGGTGATTAACTTTGGAATTATCACCCAAATTAATTGCTAATCTCACCCAAGTGTGATGTAAATGTATGTTTAGTGAGGGAATGGTGAAGGTTTGTCAAAGAAATGGTGAAGTGTATGTGTTTATGAAGAGGCCAAGAGGGTGTGGGTGTATTGAGGAAGGAAGGGTATTTTTGGAATGTGGTGAGAAATGAGGATGAATGTGGTCATGAATTGGTCTAAATGCATTTCCAAAGCTTCCACCTTTTTCTCCAATTGATTGTGCTCCCAAAAATGCGCTTAATGAGGTCTCCAAATTTGAATTTGAATGTGGAGCCAATTTTGCCTCTTTTGGAAAGATGCTCCAAAAATGCCTTTTACTCCTTTTTGCCAAATGAGGTAAACTTTGCTTTATGTCATTTTCCTTGCCAACTAGCGTCTTTCTTGCCACATAAGCTCCACATAAGCTCCTCCAAGGGTGTGTGGGGCCCACGTGGGACCCCCCTACAACAAAATATCATCAAATAGTCAAAATGACCAAAATACCCTTGGTTTCTTAAAATGCAAGTAATAAGGCTAATATTGTCCAATTAATTCTAACTAGTACACAACCCGCGCGATGCGCGGGATAAATGAATTTTATATATGAATGATAAAATATGACCTCAATAATTGACAATTACGGTACAATCAATAAATATGTCTAATACAAAATTTACAAATTATAAAATAATTTTTTCTTACACCACATTTCAAGTTTTTTTTTGTTTTTCCTTAAACAATTTTTCTGCCAAGTTAGCAGCAAAAGATCCCACAATGTGTGGTAAGAAGTTATTATTTGTGAAAAAAAAAACATGAACAAAAAGAGATTTGTTTCATGTTTCAAATATCAAATATAATTATGGATTAGTGAATTATTCATTGTCTAGAGACATTTATGAACTTTTTTTTGAACTGAATCATTTTTCAACTTGATTCAAGGGCTTTATTTACATGATTGATTAATTTAATATTCATATGTCACTTGACAATAAATATTTGATAAACATTTTGGTGTTTTGTAAAATAAATTCAACAACAAAGAGAAAGAGACGGGAAAGCTAAGCTAAAAAAGACCATGGATACAAGTGATGAATCTATCGATATGTTTGCTGCAAAGTTCAACAGATGAAGGTAGTGGCACTTTTAGAGGAGTGCAGTTTCCTTAACAACATGTTAAACACAAAGGCTACTATCTTTCAGATTAGATTTTCGAATAACACACTTGTTGAACAGAATCAAATCACCAAGGGTAGTTCCCCTAATATGAAACACAATTCCATTTCCAAGCATGTCGACAAAAGTTTGGATGTGTTATTAGTTATTGCTAACATAAATTAAATCAAATAGAACTGAGTGGTATTATTATGTTTGGTTATGCTTAGATCTCCACATCCTAGTCCACAACATTTGGTTAAATTTTTTTACAATAATAGGATCCACATGTTGCCTTTTAATTTGAGACTTAGTATGTTACAGCTTATAAACCTTCCTGCAACTGTTCCGCACCTACCACAATTTACAACATCTACTAATCCCAGAAACCATTCTTTTCCATTTTCTCCATCATTGAAATTTTTGGCTTTACAACATTTCTTTTATCACAGTAATCTTTTCCTCTTGCCACAAAGTAATGCATACATTTAATTCAATATCAATAGGATGCCATATATCCTTTTATACCATTTCAATCAGATCAGAATACAACAAAAATACATCTAGAAGCACAACAAAAGAGGCCATTTAATTTTTTCATTTCTCATAATTCACAAAACGACAGAGAGTAGATGAATCCATTTAATATAAATGATGAAAAGGGAACATTAACAGAGTTGTTTGACAGAAGAGGAAAGAAATGGGCATCGTGCTAAACAGTTGCAAGAATTTTAAACAAAAAATTAAATTAATAAATAATATTAAAATTACTGTAGTCAGGAAAAAAATTAAGCAATATATATATATATAATATATATATTTAGCAACTGCACAACCAGTCAATGAAATTTAAAAAAAAAGGAAGCCAGATAACTGGCAACTTCGCCCACCACCAATCAAATAAATGATAGTAAAATAATATAAAAATAAACACAATAAGCAAACAATACCAATTAATCCCAGATTGAAAACGGTCAACACCCTCAACTGTATCAATTGGATTCGGCTTCTTCTTCGATGAAGCATCCAAGTTGGCTTCCTCGTTCGCCTTTCAACTGTTCAGTGTACATACGTATTTGGAACACCTTACATAACTTGGCGGTCTACATACCTTGTGCAAAACAGTTGAATGTCTTTTTACCAATATTGTAATTAATATTAATTTGAAATTAATGCTAGTGGGATTGAAAATTAAGCAGTCGCTTTAGGAAATTTTTTTAGTCAGAAGCACGCTAATCAGGAAATTAACAATCAGTAATTTGAAATTATAATTAATGAATTTTAAAATGAATAGAATAAGGAAATAATGCAGAATTGCAGATGAGGAAAGAGTATTACCATGGCCAAATAATGCAGATTAATTTCTTTCCTTTCAGATTAAAACGGTCAGAAAAAATGTAAATCTCCCCTGAGTTAAGACTGCAGAAAGCATTGTTGGGCATAGTAGAATAAAGAAAGTGATGCAACCATTCATAAACAATTAGAGGTATTAAAAACAAACCAAATTGCAGTCATTGGCGATGGAATGAAACACGTCTTTGATGTTGGTGTGGAGATATGATTCCATCAGATTTGATTTTGTCTAAATCGAAGATTGAATATAAAAGTTCCTTGAAAAATCCTTGTATTTTTCTTGGATGTACAGGAATGATTTCCATTGATCTCTTAATGGAAGATTAGAAGTCTAGAAGGTATGAAAAAAACCGAAAATTTGGAGATTGGCAAAGGTGTGGTGGTTGAAAAGAGTGCAGAGAAGAGAAGAGAGATGAAATAGTGGGGGTGGTTAAAGAGTGCACAGAGAAGAGAAGAGAGTGGGAAAAATGAGATAAGAAAGAAAAGTGTAGAGATAGGAAAGATTGAGGAACAGAGAAGACGCAGAAGATGACAGTTGCATAAAAAAACCGACAAGATATCTGATTGAAAAGGAAACAGAAAAGAACGTGGGTAAGGAAGTTTAGAAATAGAGGGGAGAAGAGGAAATATTGACGGACACTTGTCAGGTAGGTAGAGATGACAAATGTCAAATAGAGGGGCTGCTAGAGGTCCTGTTATTATATAAAGATAGATAAGCATGCGCAATAAAAAATACCAATAATGATCAAATATATCAATTAAATCACACTAATTAAGCTCAATTGCACATGCTTAAACATATAAAATTAAGTTTAATCAAATCCCCCACACTTAATCTTTGAACTCCGGGCAAAGCCATGCAAAAAGACTAACTTGATCATTAACATAGTGAAGGCAATTGGAATTGTCATAGAGTACAAGTTGATCTTTTTGAACCTTTCCCTAGAGCATCACATGGGCCAAATCTAAGAATACAAAGTGAATGCAAGTTTAGCAAGCAACTATAATTAAGGAGGAGTGCCAATTGAGATTTTTCCTCACCGGATAAAGTGTTTACACTCATTCACTCAAGTTAAGAATAATGCCTAACTAGGGTCTTTTTAATCACTCTTTGGCTCAATGCATTCCACCTCACCATAGGCTTGTAGTAGTTCTTAGTTCTCCACCCATTAGTATGCATGCCACAATCAAATCTAGGGGACTTTGGGGGTTGCATGGAAGGCTACTATGAATGATGAATGATGGATAGTAGTCAATGACCAATAATATAAACAAGTAGCTACCACATATACTTGCAATACAATAAATCCACTTCCCACAAAGCATGCTACATCTCAACTTTTTTTTGTTTTTTTTTCAAGCACTTTGTGCTTTCATTTTTTTTTTATTATTTTTTTCTTCTTTTTCTTGGCCTTTGGCCACTTTTCTTTTCTTTTTTTTTTCTTTCTAGTACCTCTCGGCCATATAGGCTTTTCACTCATATAGCATGCTTTTAACAAGATACAACAATACAACACTAATATAAATGCAAGCATATGCTATAGTCACTTATTCACACATTGGTCAAGGTGATAGAGAAGAAAAGTGAATGGCCCAAAGGGGTTAAATCAAAGGATAATATTTGGTTGGCTTGTGTTTGGGTCAAGAGGGTTTAGAAATGAAATGCCCTTTTCCTTTCCAATTGTACCATGCATTGTGATCTTGAACAAGAACTAGGACAAGTTCTAGGAGGTGAAATAACTATTGGCCCACTCAATTCGGTTGGAGGCTTCTCACTTTATGGCTTACGCTAATTAGTCTCTTCCTCCCTAAGAAAAGTTAAGTGAGAAACTAGCCTCCTCTTTGTAACCTTAAAAGTGCCCCAAGCAATATCCTAGGTAGTCATTCCAAAAATAAAATCAACTTATACACTTAATGACAATTCCATTTACTTTCACCATGCTTAATGACCAAATTAAACTTCTCAAACAAATTTACCTAAAAAGTCCAAAAATAAAGTGTAGAAGTTTTGAAATAACCACTTTGAAGCACCATACTATACCCCCCCACACTTATAACATGCATTGTCCTCAATGGACCAATCAAATCAAGTAGGAAGGCATAAAAACAAGGCAAGGCAGCAACTAAAAAGGCCGGGCAGTCCACGCATGCAAATGGCCATCATGAATTATTCACAAAAACAACACTAAACACAACCTAACACAAATTTATAATAATTTTTTTTTCTTGGTTTTTCTAACAACCTAAAACAACATACTAGAAAGTAAATCTAAACACAATCCTATTTTTTTCTACTATCAAATTTCTTCCCCACACTTAAGATGTTAAACTATGCAAAACAAGTGAGGAAAGGATAGAAATAACCTCTTATGGAGGCTTGAAATTCTCTTTGAAGCAAGGGTGTCATACCTCAAAGGAAAATGGCCTTTGATCCTCTCCTTTGGTCTTCTAGCTCTTCCATGTACTTGAAGTCTTATTAGCAAATTTTGCACCTTCTTCTTAAGGACATCAAGTAGTGTAGGCTCACACATCTCATTTCCCAAATCTTTGCCTTTCAACTCAATATTCCTTTGAAGGACCTTCAATCGGACCACAAGCTTTTTGATCTCCGCCCTTGTGAGCTTCCCATTGAAGAAGTCTAACTCCTCTTGTGATGCATCAAGCTCTAAACTTCTTTTTAAATGCTTTTCGGCCTTCAACAAATCCAAGTTGGCCTTCTTCAACTTAGGAGTTTCCACAATCTCAACCATGGCCTTCTTCTTTTCCCAATAATCCTTATGCATCCTAAAAGATCCTACAACATAGAACAAACTTCCCTTTTGCAAGGGGTTGTAGGAATGCCAAGATAAACTCAATAAAAAACAAGGATAATCAAGATGCACATGGTTAGGTAAGACACTATTATGAAACATGGTGATCAATTTAGGCACTTTAAACATAACAAAATTTTGCCCCTTCAAAGCACTCAACCAAGGATCACCATTTGTCCTCCAAATGGAATTTGTGGACTCACTCCTTATAGCAAGATTCAAGTTGGAGGACTCTCCTTGCAAAGCACTTTCTTCATGCATGCTCCTCAACCGGCTCCTCCAATCCAAGATGGTATATGAGGTATAGAAATGCAAGTCTTCTTTCAATTGTACTCCGGCCTCCATCATGAGATCAAGCACCCCTTCCAACCTAGCTTTTTCCACAAAATTGAACAAATATCCCTTTTCCAAGGGGTTGTAGCTAGACAAGGAGTATGTAAATGTACCAACATCATCAAGATCACAATTATCATGCTTGGGACTAGTAACATCAAGAGACATGCTCACAATACTAGAATCATCATCAAGAGAATTCATGCAAGCATCATCAACATTCACCAAGCAAGAATCAAATGATCCTAAAGATGTATGCAAATCCTCATGTGAAAGCAAGCTCAAGGGAGTTACATGTTGTTCTACCACATTTTCAATCAACAATGGATATGGCCTACATGCTTCCTTATATATGCAAAGATTATATGAAGGCGTAGCATAAGTAGGCATTGACTCAAGAACAACAAGCAATGGCACATTAAATTCAAGCATCGAAAACAAATCAAGGATTATATTTTGAACAAGCTCATGATATATCTTCTTCCCTAAGTTACATGAACTAGGAAAGGTAACAAGTGTAGGATCAAGAATTATACCTTGAGATGTTTGATGCACGATTTGAGAATAAGAGGAAACTCCAAGCTCTTGTGCCAATCGCCCTTCAACTTTGCATTCTTCTTTAAAAATTTCATTCTTTGTTGCTTCCTTTGGTGTAGATCTCTTGGCCTTCTCCTCATTTGCACCATTAGAAGTGAGGCATTCGGCCTCCACCACATTCTTAGTCTCCTTATTAATTTCAAAAGAGATAAGATGGTCTCCAACAAGCACAACACCCTTAGACTTGACCTCTTGGACCATAGTATTCAAAGTATGCTTGTCGGCCTCTTCATGTTCTTCCTCATGAACATGTGTTACTTGAGTATTAGGATGCTTTCCATCTTGCACAACATCCTTAGAATTGGTCTCTTGCACCATATCATGCATAAACTCCTTCTTGGCCTCTTGCTCCATGAGAAGAGAGCTCTCGGCCGCTTCACCATTGTCACCCTCCTCATGGTTTTCTAGGGTATTTGGGTGATGTTCAACATGTATATCATCCCTAGAAGTGGCCTCATCCATTGTGTCATTACCCAAGACAACATCGCTATGGGATGTTTGCAATTCTTTCAATTTTTTTCTATGGAATTCCATGAGAAGAGAAGACTTACCCTCATAACAATCAACACAAATACTCAACTCATCACATGAACAAGGCATAGAATCATCAAGATCATCACTAGGAGAAGCAGTAGGCAAGACACCATTAGACTCAAAGGTGCTAGGTGAATTTGCAACATTCATCTCAATCCTAGGATTAACCTCTTGGCACTCTCGAGGTTCATGCTCTTCTTCAACAAGGTAAGGAATTGATTCAACTTGAACTCCTCCTTCCAACTTCATGTCATTCAAAGAAGTATGATTTTCAACCATATTGGAAGGTAGGTCACCTTGCCTTGCCTCTTCCTCGGCCCTTTTATTCATCCATTGAGAAGCAAGTGAATAAATGTCCTATTGCCTCCTTTTCAATTTAGAGTCTAACCCTTCCATCCTATCCATAATGGATGCACACATTTGCATCATCAAATCATATGTATTAGAAGAGAAAGAAGAATCTTCTTTTGGATGAGCATACTCATTTGGCACTTGAGCATGAAAGAAGTCATTTTGCTCCATGTGTGTAGGAACAAAGCTTTGTAGAGGCTCTTGATGATCATAAAAATTTGTCCCATAACCATAAGGAGGTGAATTAGGCTCACATTGAGAAGCTTGTTGATAAGCATACACATCCGGCCTTTGAGCACAAGAAGAATTGGGCCTCATTTGGTAAGGGTCATAATCTTGACATTGAGGAGCATACCCTTGTTGATCTTGAAAAGCATGATATGGAGTAGCATAACCTCCTCCCCCCCACTTGAAGCTTGGATGGTCCATCCATCCTTGATGGTATGTGTTGGTGAAAGGGTTATGCTCTTGAAATGGAGGTCTTGGAGGCATTGCCGAAACATTAGTGCTTATAAATTCCCTCATTGACCCATGAAGTATGAACAATCCTCAATGAAGCAAGAATAGTATGTCATGACCTACAAAACAAGTCAACAACCACCAGCCAGCACAAACAGTATATCTATCCAGCGAAACAGTCCAGAATATAGTCCAGAATGGTACACAAAATTATCCAGCAAAAACAGTGCAAAACACCAAGGATGCGGTTAGAAAATAAAGACAACTAGAGCACCTTTTTCACAGTAATTTCCAACCAAACTTTCCAGATCAACCAGGCAGATATAAAGTGCAAATAACCAGCTTTCAAACAAATCAAACACTGCTCAAAACAGATAAGTATAATGCAAACAGTTTTGGATCAAAGTTGAGCAGGAAAATGCACAATTACAGCAAGTTTTTGACCTCTAGAGAAACGAATACTGCACCAAAAATTCAGCACAATATATCAATCAAAAGCTTATTCAAAACTGGTCAAAATGAGCCAAAGATCATGTAAAACAGGGCAGGATAAGATAAAACAGATTGACTCCAAAGTCAGCAGTTCCGCAGGCAATTTCCAGAAAAAACAGGGCAATTTCAAAAATTCACCCTGGACAGTAGAAAACGAGTTTCCTGGCCAATTATATATCAAAATAAAGCTTGAATCTTCTAGTTTTACCAGTCAAAACAGTTGCCATAAATTCGTTGTGAGTCAATACCAGTTTTAAAAACAAGTTTGCTGAAAGTACAGTGTTGTCCAGACAGTTTCCAGCACACAGGGCAGATTTCAAAAATTAATTCCAGACAATATAAAATGAGTCTAGCAACAAGTAATATGTTCCTGGAAAGCTTATAATGTGTAGTTTAACCACAAGAAACAGTTTGGTCAAATTTCAGCTACACAATTTACAGTCGCAACAGAAAGCAAACTGGTCAGACAGTGACTTTCCAGCAAACAGTCTAACTTTACCGAATTGTTCCAGGCAGTATACAACTCAGTTTTAAACAAATAATATGTCCAAAGAAAGCTCAAATCTTGTAGATGTTCCAGGTAAAACAGTTTGAATTATTTCGCAGTATATTTTTCCCAGTTTTAAAAACAGTGAACCAGTCAAAACAGGACTTTCAGTGCAAATTTCCAGCAAAGTAAACACAATGTCCAGCAACACTTTCCAGCAATTAAAGCCAACTAGAGCAGCCTATACACCTCCAAAACAGTCTAATATTCAGCTAAAAGTGATGCAAACACAAGGTTTCAACAATTATCACAAAATGCACACTTTAGCCAATTATACACAATGAAGAACAACAAATTAAAATGTGACTTCTAACACCAAAAACTAGCAAGAATCAACCTAAATTGGCAACGGCGCCACTTGATTTGACCTATTTAGTCGCCTTTTAGGTCAATCAAAATTCTAAACTCAAATCCACTAAGTTAATAGTGGTGAGTATTAGGTCTTTTCCACAATTTAGGTTTTATATCTAGCTAATTCCAAGGCTTAAAAGTCACGCAAATTAAACTAGGTTTTAAGGTTGAGTTTATGATTAACAAACTACAATTAACAACTAAAAATCTAAAGGTTACCGAAAATGTAAGTGTGAAAATCAAGTGATGGATACTCCTCCTTCAAGCCTCAATGTGTGCAATCTCAATTGATAGGCCTCATGTGAAAATTTCATCTTAATCTAACTAGGTTAAATCGGCCAAAACCTCTTAAATCTAAGAATCTTTGGCTAATTTAAACTAGTTAATCAAGAAGCTCTAGCCTTGAACTTGATTGCATTTTCATAGGTGAAATAGAAATCAAAACTAACTTCTATGTAACATTCACTTCAAGGATCAAACAAAATGTAAACACATATGTCAAATCTCATGAAGCTACACAAATTTAAACCTAACATACATGAAGTTCAAGATCTAGAAATTAGGTTTACAAGTTTGGAAAGAATAAATGAATTCTACATAGAAATCTCTATGCAAAACTCTAGATCAAACATTCCTAAAAGCTTTAGACATGAAAGATCTAAGTAATTACAAATTTGCAAACCTAGAAAACGAAATTCTCACACAAGGCCATGAATCATGAAGCTTGAGCACACATCTTAACTTGAAGGAAGGAGAGGAGATCTAGCCGCTCATGTTGATGGAAGAAAGGAGGAATTTTGGTGGTGAATCCATGGAGGAATGGTGAAAAGGCGTGAGGTATGGTGGAGGAGAAGAGAGAAAACGAAAATGGAGGAGAGAGTTGAGAGAAAATGAGATGAAGGGAGAGAAAGTGAAAGTGGAGAGTGAATGAAATGTGTCACATGTAGCTTTATATATGGGTGATTAACTTTGGAATTATCACCCAAATTAATTGCTAATCTCACCCAAGTGTGATGTAAATGTATGTTTAGTGAGGGAATGGTGAAGGTTTGTCAAAGAAATGGTGAAGTGTATGTGTTTATGAAGAGGCCAAGAGGGTGTGGGTGTATTGAGGAAGGAAGGGTATTTTTGGAATGTGGTGAGAAATGAGGATGAATGTGGTCATGAATTGGTCTAAATGCATTTCCAAAGCTTCCACCTTTTTCTCCAATTGATTGTGCTCCCAAAAATGCCCTTAATGAGGTCTCCAAATTTGAATTTGAATGTGGAGCCAATTTTGCCTCTTTTGGAAAGATGCTCCAAAAATGCCTTTTACTCCTTTTTGCCAAATGAGGTAAACTTTGCTTTATGTCATTTTCCTTGCCAACTAGCCTCTTTCTTGCCACATAAGCTCCACATAAGCTCCTCCAAGGGTGTGTGGGGCCCACGTGGGACCCCCCTACAACAAAATATCATCAAATAGTCAAAATGACCGAAATACCCTTGGTTTCTTAAAATGCAAGTAATAAGGCTAATATTGTCCAATTAATTCTAATAAGCATGCGCAATAAAATATACCAATAATGATCAAATATATCAATTAAATCACACTAATTAAGCTCAATTGCACATGCTTAAACATATAAAATTAGGTTTAATCAGCCAACCATGGAGAAGAATATGAACAATAATGTTTCGGCAATGCCTCCAAGACCTCATTTCCAAGAGCATAACCCTTCCACCAACACATACTGATAGAACTTGAGAAAAGAGAGAAAGGAAAAGAAAGTACGATAGATTTAGGAAACAACTGATCAATATTCATTCCTGCCATAATCCTTGTTTACAATCAGTTTTATAGACTCTAAATGAAAGGAAATAACTGACTCCTAAATAAAGGGAAATAACTAACACATGACTCCATGATTTGTGGCCCATCATGCCACTTACAATAATAAAATAAACAATTAATTAAATTACCTATAACTAACTAATAAGACTCAGCAATACAACTGAATAATTAATCCTAAACTAAAACAACAACAACAACACGTTATTACTAAAACAACAATAACACTTGATTCCAATTTCACGTAATCTAATATCCTAACATTACTCCCTCCCTGGAAATTCACCTTGCCCTCAAGGTGAAAGTCTGGAAATTACAGCATATTCCCCATCATTTTCCATGAGTGGGTTTTCCAAATTTTTGCAGACCCCACTTTCTTTCTCTGCAGTGACTTCCATTATCCTTAAAGCAGGGTTGCAACGGTGCCCAGACATGTATTTTGCCCCACATTTGAAGCATAGACCCTTTTCTCTTCGTGTTTGTCGTTCCAGGTCCTGATTTTGTGTGATGGAAATTATGGGAGTAGTGGGTGACGTGAATTGAGGGGCTGGAAGTTGTGGTAACTGTTGGAGATTTTGTTGGGGTTGGTTTTGTGGGTAATTAGATTGCCCGTAGGTTTGAGAAGGAGAGAAAGTGGGTGCGTTATTTTTTTCCCATCCAGTACTTGTATTCTCACATGAAGAGGAATTAATTTTTGTTTCAATTTCCATAGCCAAACTTACTGCCTTGTGTACAGTCTGAGGTTTGTGAATTTTCACATCAGGCTGCAACTCTTCCTTCAACCCGTTGAGGAACACACCAAGCAAGCAATGTTCAGGCCATCCATCAACACGAGATGATCTTCTCACAAACTCTTGCTTGTATTCGTTTACGCTGCCAATCTGTTTTATTGCACAGAGATGAGCGTCTGGGTTCTGAAATTCAGCAGGTCCGAATTGTTCTTGTAGGATCTGAACTAATTCATCCCAGTAACGAATCTCACGTCCTGATGAAATCCAAGTGTAGGTATCTAATGCATCGCCTTCAAGATACATCGATGCAATATCAACCTTCAATTCTTCAGGAGTTTGGTAATATCGGAAGTATTTTTCTGCTTTCATAACCCAACCTCTAGGGTCACCCCCTTCATATTTCGGAAATTCAACTTTTGTCTGGGTTCTCTTGGATGGATTGCGAGTCCACCAAGGGGTTTCAGCGGCTTCATCTTCTTGTCTTCCTGTTTTACTTGTTTCACCATGGTCAGGAACTTTCTCCTTTTGCTTCTTCAAACCATTCAGGTCCGCATCAATGTGGCTAAGCTTTGAAAAAAGCAGGCCAAATTGTTGATTGATTGTGTCTAAAGCAGTCAATGGGATTGTTTGAGAGACTGGGGTTTCAGAAGGATTAGGAACAGAATTGGGATTGGGGATATTTTGGTCAGATTGGGGATTTGAGAGAACTCCAGCATAACTTCTGGTTTTTCCCATGATTACTCACAGGTCAAGAGGAAAGAAGGCTCTGGTACCAAATGATAGAACTTGAGAAAAGAGAGAAAGGAAAAGAAAGTACGATAGATTTAGGAAACAACTGATCAATATTCATTCTTGCCATAATCCTTGTTTACAATCAGTTTTATAGACTCTAAATGAAAGGAAATAACTGACTCCTAAATAAAGGGAAATAACTGACACATGACTCCATGATTTGTGGCCCATCATGCCACTTTCAATAATAAAATAAACAATTAATTAAATTACCTATAACTAACTAATAAGACTCAGCAATACAACTGAATAATAAATCCTAAACTAAAACAACAACAACAACACGTTATTACTAAAACAACAACAACACTTGATTCCAATTTCACGTAACCTAATATTCTAACACATACCATCAAGGATGGATGGACCATCCAAGCTTCAAGTGGGGGGGAGGAGGTTATGCTACTCCTTCACATGCTTTTAAAGATCAACAAGGTTATGCTCCTCAATGTCAAGATTATGACCTTTACCAAATGAGGCCTAATTCTTCTTGTGCTCAAAGGCCGGATGTGTATGCTTATCAAGAAGCTTCTCAATGTGAGCCTAATCCACCTCCTTATGGTTATGGGCAAAATTTTTATGATAATCAAGAGCCTCTACAAAGCTTTGTTCCTACACACATGGAGCAAAATGACTTCTTTCATGCTCAAGTGCCAAATGAGTATGCTCATCCAAGAGAAGATTCTTCTTTCTCTTCTAGTACATATGATTTGATGATGCAAATGTGTGCATCAATTATGGATAGGATGGAGGGGTTGGACTCTAAATTGGATCAACTTGAAGAAAGTAAAAGGAAGCAAGAGGACATTTGTTCATTTGCTTTTCAATGGCTGAAAAAAAGGACTGAGGAAAAGGCAATGAAAGGTGACCTACCTGAAGGTAATGGATGCACAAGAGGGGGGGGTGAATTGTGCTACAAAAATAAATGCTCAAATAAAACCAACACAAGATTTATACTGGTTCGGTCTTCCTGACCTACGTCCAGTTCTCAACCACCCAGGCCGAGTTCCACTATCTCAGGTTTTAAATCGGGTTCACCTGAAACCTTACAACCGCAAGTTTTGGACGGGATCACTTGCAACCTTACAACTACAAGTTTTACACAAGGCTCACTTGTAACCTTTCTGACTAGCTCCCCCTTACACCTAGCAAGGGTTCAACCTTTACAACTAAAGGATTTTTCTAACTAAGTTCTCTTAAAGAACAGATAGTGTTACACACTTAAGTACAATCAATGCTCTTATAACAGAAAGAGACTTAACAACAAAGAGTACAGAATATGTAGATGAGAATGATCACTCGATGTGTTAAATGCTCTTTACTTTTCTGGGCAGCTTTGAATGCTTGAAGATGTTCTTAGTTTCTCGCTCTAACTTCTCTCAAGAGTATTCAAAGATAATTGTTGACCTCATAAATGAGGTTTGAGCCTCTTTATATAGTCTTCAAGCAATCTGTCTCTAGGTAGGTGGGAGAGCCGTTTGAATATGGCCGTTTAACCCATGTTACCGTTTGCCCAATAAATGCTTCATCAATGCATAGCAGGGTTGACTTGCTTTATCTCTGAAAAGTAGTCCTGACACCTCTGCTCTGACAAAAGCATTCTGACACTGCAACTTCTGACATTCTGATTGCTTGCGGAAGCAGATTCTCATCCGGAAGCAATTCTACTGAGTGTGCTGCACTGAGTGTTAGTCTAACAGTATAAACATATAGTCACATGCAGTGGGAGTGTTCTTAGTCTAAGAGGTCTTCCTTGCATCAGGAAGCACTTCTCCATCCGGAAGTAAATCCGCTGGATGAAGGATTTTGTTCACTATTACTCACTCTCGCTCAGTGTTCATTCAATCCAACAGCCAGCGCTAGTCACTAAGCTATCGGAAGCACTTCTACTGGATGTTGCTCACTTTCACTGACGCTTAGGGATATTTATTCCAACAGCCAGCGCCAGTCTAAGTCTAACAGGAAGCAAATTCACTTCCGGTTGAATCTTAACTTAGTCTTAGGATTTTGTATATCTAGTGCTCATGGACTAAGTAAATTCCTAAGTGAATTTCTTGCTGCCGCTGGGGGATGAGACATTTATCCGCGAGCGCTAGTCCTAATCTATCCGGAAGTAAGTCCACATCCGGTTGTACTTTTACTTAGGATTCTATGTTCACCTATTGCTTTCTAAGTTCTTTCATATTTTAGTCTTCATCAAAACTTAAGATTCTAACATTCTCCCCCTTTTTGATGATGACAAACTCAGTATTTAACTATTTATCGATTAAGTCCATATGAGAAAGGGTTAGCAGGAAAACAAAAGCAACAGATAAGAACAAGTAACTTGGACAAATATTATTGATAAAAAGAGATTACATGTTAGAGTATACAAGTAAAACATATACAGGTAATCTACACTAAGCAAGAATAAAATATGCATGAAAACAAAGAAAATCTTCTAAGTAAAAAAAAATGTGGAATGGGAGTTCATAGTTTGTGTCTCTTTTTCTTTTCCCTCTCCTTCTGTCTATCCTCACTCTCTTTCTGAAGTTTGGCGATCTCAGCCTCATGCACATTCTGGTCTATCTGGGCAATTATTCGCTGAAGCTCTTCTTCATCCCTCTCTCGTCTGAGTCTTTCTGATTCAATAGACTCCTCGAATGCCCTCTTCATGTTCTCTACTTCTTCATACCCAGGGAACCCTGTAGCATCATCGAAGTAGGCGACCTCTCCATTGGGGTAGTGAACAGCCCGAATCTTTACGTTCCATACAGGGAAGTTGGGATCCTCCTCAACTTCCTGGGCTTTCCTTTTCCCTTTCCCCTTACTCTTCTTCCCTTTGCTCTTGCTAATCGGAGGAGTGGGCATGACACTTGCTCTGTCAGCATCGAGGCAGGCCATCTGACCGAAGGAGAGTTTGTCCGTGAACCCATACTTTTCATATTCCTCAGGAGTCATGTCTTCAATTTCCAACTTGACCTCCTTTAGAATAGGAACTGCTTGTACTACTGGGATTTCAGGTTCAACTTGGGCAGATGAGGTCTCTGGCTCAGGTTGGTCAGATGGAGTCTCTTCCTCACTCTCAGCAGGTTCAGTGGAGGCAATAATTTTCCTGGTACGCTTCTTGGCAACGGTCTTCTTTCTAGACTCACTGAAGGTGACTGCTGGCTCAGATGAGGGAGGAGGGGCAGATGATTGCTCAGACGAGGGGATCTCAGACTCTTGCCCAGTGGATGAGGGGATAGGCTTTGCTATCACAATAGGAGGATGATTGATCTTCTTCAGTCCCCACTTCATCATTATCTCCTCAATAACTTTTCTACTTATCTTAGTTGGAGGAGGTTCTGATGAAGATGACTCAGGCTGTGAAGGTTGTTCATTTGGCTCAAAGACAACCATCTCCAATTGTGGTCCTTGCTCAGCCGTCCTCTGCTGCTCCATGAATCTTATGGCTTCTCCTCTTATTAGGCTTTCAGCACCACTCAGCCTTTGTGATTCCATGGCACGGCGAAGGGCAGCCATGATGTCTTCATCAAGCCAGAGGGATGGTTGGCTGAGCACATCCCTTGTGTTCATGGATAGGCGAAGAGTGGTCATCACATTTCTCCCCCTTTTGTCATCATCAACAAGGGCGAGTGCCAGGGATGGAGTAGATGAAGAGGAGGTGGGAGGTTCAGGGCTAAGTGGAGTTTGGGGTGAGGATTCTGGGGAAGAGGCAGGTAAGGTATGATCTGGGGATGTGGGTTGGTTGGGGAACCAGGTAGGATCTACGAATAGACCTTCGAATGGGTAGGTGGAGGAATATTCAGTGAAGGTAGTGGAAGAGTGTGGGGTAAATGGGGTAAAGGGTACGTGAGGATCCTCAGGGATTTGCTGAAGGCGTGGGTAATCTCGTAGATAGATACGGCTGAGGGGGTGAATGGCAGTTTGAAATCCAAGGTGTTCGGCTAAGGGGTTGGATGGTGTGCGAGTGGATGAGGGAGGTGTAGATGGGGAGTTTTGTGGAGATGGGGAGTTGTTGGAGTGAAGGGGTGATTGGCTAGGAGATTGTTGGTGTGTGTCTTGGGTTTGGTGTTCATGGTTGGGTGAAGGTTGGGATTGGTGAGCATTGTTTGGTGATGGAGGAGATTGATGGTCATTTTGTGGAGGTGGCTGTGGTGGTTGTGTGTTAGGTGGAGGAGGAGGGGGAAGTTGAGGGTGACCTGAGGGAGGAGGAGGAGGAGGATTTTGGGGAGGAGGAGGAGGTGGTGGTAGGTTACCTTGTGATGGTTGGGGAATTTGTAGGTGCTGGAGAATGAGGTCAAGTTTTGCATCCACCCTGGCAATGTGGTTTTCAATCTGGCCTACCCTATCTTCGAGCCTCTGAATTCGCTCCCCTTGCCGCTGGACGCCAATGTCACACTCAGCACGGAGAGGCCCTACCAAGGATTCAGGCAGTCTAAAGAGGAGTTCCTCCTTAACTTCCTCGGCAAAGGCTTTGACAGAAGCTGGCACTCTTGCAGCACGGCTTGGCCCAGCATGGGAGTCCACTTCCTGATCCCCTGCACCAGATGTCGAGGGGGCTGAAGTCCCAGAAGCACTACCCGCTAGTGATCCTGAGCGAGTGGGCTTAGGGGCCCTCACATACTTGATCCCCATCTTCCCAATGTTGGTTGCTCCCACAGGTTTACACTTGACGTTTTCTTCCTCCACAGCAGATGTGGCCTTGATCAGATGCTTCTCAAGGAGGAAGGCAATGATGGTGGGATAGGGAAGATAGCCAGACTTGTCATTAGTTATCCAGCGCTGAAGCTCAAGACAAATCAACTGGCCGGGGTTGATTGGCTGGTGGGAGAGAATTCTGGGGAACCACGGATTGTCGATCAAGGTGAACTCGTTGAAGTTACCCCCTTTGTGTGTCATAATTCGGGAGTAGACATAATACAAGAGTCTGTTTGAGTCAGACATCTTGGACACCTTTTCCCTGTGGTGCCATACAACTTCTCGAGATCCTCCTTGCTGTACTTTAGTGACTCAGGGTATGGCCACTCATTCATGCTCTCGTCTGTGATCCCCATCAACTCATTCAGTGTCCTCCAGTTGAACTTGAAGGTTCTCCCCCTTACAGTGGCAGTGAAGGAGAGTCTGTGGACTTGCTCTTTTCCATCAACCTTCTTGTTCTTGACCTTGCCAGCGAGGGATTGACAGAATACCCGCAGGACGTTGACATTGTAGTCCTGGTTGATCCCCAGCCATGGCATGTACTTCTCAAGATAAGGGCGCAGGTGAGAAAACCTAGTTCATCAATCTTGTCCAGATCAATGAACAGGCCCTGGTTGAAGATTGGAGTAGACGTCTCAAATTTGGCTGCTACTGGCTCCAATGCCCCATCTCTATATACTGTGGGATCATCTTCTTCAACCCTCTGCCTCTTGGAAGAAGGTTCTTCAGCGAACTGAACCTTCTTCTTCTTCCCTTTTCTCTGGGCTTCCCTCTCTTGCTCATGCCCAGAAACCACTGACTGTTCTGCCACTCGACCCGATGTTCCAGGCTGATTCTGGGTGGGTTCATCCTGTCCCTGGGTTTGCCCAGAAATCCTATGGTGTTCATCACGGTGTTCATCATTTTTCCCAGATTTACCAGAATGTTCATGGCGAGATTTCCCAGATTTTGACTTGTGTTTCTTGGATGAAGAATGTTTCTTTGTAACTGGGTTTGTTTCATGAGATCCGGCCATTTTTGTGTGGGTTGGTGGTGAAAGGAGATGAAATGCAAAGAGTTTATGAAGAATGCGAAGAACTCAGATGAAGATGGAGTATGTTATGCAGAGAGAATGTGGTGAAAGTAAAAAGTGAAAGTGAAAAAGTGACATCCTATTTATAGGCGAAGTAACTAAGGGTAAAATGGTCATGCTTTTTCAGATGAAAACCAAACGTTTGCACATTGGGTAACGTAAAAATTTAATTGAAACGGCGCACCTTATGACATGTGTCGCTTCATCTAGTCAGATAAGGCACACCTTCTTAGAGAGGGAGTTGAAACGTTTCTGAAGTGACGTGTCTCTTGGACTGGTGCTGGCGCTCTTTTGGTTTCATCATTCAGTGTCAGCGAATGATCATCCGGAAGTGGTTTTGCTTCCGGTTGCAAAATCTTAAGATTTAACATTGAGGACCTGCAAAACACGTATTGGCACTCCGATGCCTAAGTTAGTATTGTTTTAAACAATCAAGTATAATAAATGAAAGGTTACACCTCATTTGGGTTTACCATTCCCAAATCACCTCTTATGAAAGTAAACTGGTCAACCCCCAGAGGCTTGGTGAAGATGTCAGCAAGCTGTTGTTGAGTGGGGACAAATTGCACTTTGACATCCTTCTTTTGAACATGGTCTCTGATGAAGTGATGTCTGACATCAATGTGCTTTGTCCTTGTGTGCTGAACTGGATTCTTGGCGAGGCTGATTGTGCTTGTGTTGTCACAGAGGATGGGTGCCTCAGGGAACTCCAAACCAAGATCTCTCAACTGGTTCTTCAGCCACAGCACTTGAGCACAACAACTTGCTGCAGCAATATATTCTGCCTCAGTGGATGACAAGGACACGCAGGTTTGTTTTTTGCTAGCCCAAGTCACCAGACAACCACCAAGGAAGGCGCATTGTCCACTGGTGCTCTTTCTATCAGTCTTATAACCTGCATGGTCAGAATCAGAGTAAGCCCACAAGAACTCTTGGTTACCTCTGGGATACCAAAGACCAAGTTCTTGTGTTCCCTCAAGGTATCTCAAAATACGTTTAACACATGTTAAGTGTGACTCCTTGGGGTTGGCTTGAAACCTAGCACACATGCCTACACTAAATTGAATGTCAGGCCTGCTTGCCGTTAAGTATAGGAGGGAACCTATCATTCCCCTGTACATGGGCAGGCTGACAGATTTACCCTTTGCGTCAGCATCGAGTGCGGCAGAGGTGCTCATGGGAGTGTCATACTCCTTGCACTCATCCATCCCAAACTTTTTGAGTAGTTCTCTGCAGTACTTAGTTTGGGATATGAAGATTCCATTCTTCTTCTGTTTAATCTGCAGGCCTAGGAAGAATGTGAGTTCTCCCATCATAGACATCTCAAACTCACCCTGCATAGTCTTAGAAAAATCTTCACAAAGTTTTTCATTAGTTGCCCCAAAGATAATATCATCAACGTAAATTTGGACAATTAACATATCTCTATCTTTGTGAAGGATAAACAGTGTATTATCAAGTTTGCCCCTTGAGAAACCTTTGCCCAGCAGAAAGCTGCTGAGTCTCTCATACCAAGCTCTAGGAGCTTGTTTCAGGCCATATAAAGCTTTCTTTAATCTATACACATGTTTTGGATATTTATGATCCTCAAAGCCAGGAGGTTGTTCTACATACACCTCTTCTTTAATATAGCCATTAAGAAATGCACTCTTTACATCCATTTGATATAGCCTAAAGCCCTTCATGGATGCAAAGGCTAGAAGAATCCTTATTGCTTCAAGTCTAGCAACTGGAGCAAAGGTTTCTTCATAGTCAATGTCTTCTTCTTGGTTATATCCTTTGGCTACTAATCTGGCTTTGTTTCTTGTGATTTGACCTGTCTCATCCAGTTTGTTTTTGAAGACCCATTTGGTCCCTACTATAGATTGATGAGATGGCCTAGGGACTAGTTCACAGACTTGACTTCTCTCAAATTGATTTAGCTCTTCCTGCATGGCAATAATCCAGTCGCAGTCCTCAAGAGCTTGTTCAACTGAAGTTGGTTCTATTTGAGATAGAAATGCTCCAAACTCAACTTCATTTTGAACTTGACTTCTGGTTCTGACTCCAGAAGAAACATCACCAAGCACTTGATCAAGAGGATGATCCCTGTGATGTCTCCTAGCTGTTGGCAACTGTGCCTCATCAGGCACGGTCTGCATTCTAGGTTCATCACTGGGTTCATCTTCTTCTTTGAGATTGCTTGCTGGTGTTTCTTTTGGTAGTAAAGAAGATGATGGTGGTTTTGGAAGATTAAGTATTTCATCATCTTCTGTGGATTGTCCCCATGTAGGAGTTTCATCAAATACAACATGCATTGATTCTTCTACAATTCTAGTTCTCATGTTGTATATTCTATATGCTTTACTCCTAAGGGAATATCCTATGAATATACCTACATCAGCTTTTGGATCAAACTTACCCAGATTCACCTTTCCATTGTTATGCACATAGCATTTTGATCCAAAGATTCTGAGGTGGCTGATGTTGGGCTTCCTCCCTTTGTACAGCTCGTAGGGAGTCTTATCCAGTCCTTTGCGAACATAGGCTCTGTTAGAGATATAGCAAGCAGTGCTCATAGCGTCCGCCCAGAACACTTGAGAAACCTCTTTTTCATTGAGCATGCTTCTAGCCATCTCTGTCAGAACCCTGTTCTTTCTCTCGACAACTCCGTTCTGTTGAGGGGTCCTAGGAGCTGAGAAGTTGTGTTCTATGCCATTTTGTTCACATAGCTCTGAGAAGCTATGGTTCTCAAATTCTCCTCCATGGTCTGTCCTTATGGCTGTGATTTTGAGCTCTCTCTCATTCTGCACTTTCTTAGCCAGGACAACAAAAGCATCAAAAGTATCTTGCTTAGAGGCAAGAAACATAGTCCAGGTGAACCTTGAATAGTCATCCACCACCACTAGAGCATATAGGTTTCCACCCAAGCTCTTCACTCTTGCTGGCCCAACCAAATCCATGTGGATTAGTTCCAAGGGCCTGCTGGTGGAGACTTTCTTCTTGGTTTTGAATGAGGACTTTGTTTGCTTTCCTCTTTGGCAGGATTCACAGATAAAATCATGCTTAACTTTAAATGATGGAATACCTATAGCTAGCTCCTTTTTAATTAGCATGTCGAGTTGAGTAAAATTAACATGAGCTAGTCTCTTATGCCAAAGCCAACTATTCTCATCACTAGATATTAAACATTTTTCTTCTAGTTGTTGGCATAAGTCTAAAGTATATAGGTTTCCATTTCTATTTGCCTTAAGTTTGCATTTTAAGTTGGCCTTATCTAAATTTAGATCCTGCTTATCAACTATTATGCACTCATGTGAATCAAAAATTACCCAGTTTCCTTTGTCTGTGCTCTGGCTGACGCTTAGCAGGTTGTGACAGAGACCGTCCACTAGGTAGACGTCTTTCATTGGTCCGACTTCTCCAACTCCAGTGATCTTTCCACTTTGATTTCCTCCAAAGGTTACTGTGGCTCCATCTTTGATCACCAGAGATTTGAACTTGTCTCTGTCTCCAGTCATATGTCTCGAGCATCCGCTGTCAATATACCATTTCTTGTTCTTGGATGCTTTAAGACACACCTGGAAAAATCAAGTAAACTTAGGTACCCAATCTTTCTTGGGTCCTCGATCATTAGTTTTCAATGCCCTTGGTCTAGAGTCATCCTTGACCTTGGGCTTGTGATTATTCAGAGCCTCTGGCTTAGAGTTGGCTCTGGACTCTTGGATTTTCCCTTTGGAATGATTCCAAGGTCGGGATCCTTGTCCTCTCTTAGTTTCCTTAGCAGATGGAGGATCCTTTGTTGCCTTGTATCCTTTAGGGACCCATTTGTAGGAACTACTTGTTCCATGCTTCTTAGCATTACAGGTGGACGTTGAGTGTCCCTTCCTGTTGCAATAGTTACAGAAGCTGAAGGGTGAGGAGCTATGATTAGTGGCTTTATGGAAGAACTTTAAGTAGGGCTTTACTTTTGGTTCCACCCACTTCTTCCCTCTAGGAGTATATCCTAATCCAGTTCTATCCTTATATGCCCTTTGATTCATTAAAATTATGTTTAACATTTCTGAGCCATTTGTAAACTTCTGCAGGGCATTTTGCAGCTTGTCTTTCTCTGCTGAGATTTTGCTGCAATTGGGGCAGCTCTCAAGTGTTGGGGCATTGGGTTCTGTTTGTGGAGAACCCTGGTCATCCACTACCGGATGCTTTCTAGCTTCCGCTAGCTCTTCACTTAGTGAGTCCACCTTGGACTCAAGTGATTCCTTTTTAGTTTTTAACACTTTATAGGCTTTACACAATCGAGAGAATTCTTCATGAACCTCATTGTAAGCCTCTTGCAGTTCAGAGAAAGTTACCTCATTGTCTTCGTGGGTGAGGTCAAGTTCTGAAGATGCTTCCTCATCATCTTCTCTGGCTACCAAGCAGAGGTTGGCAACTTCTTCCTCATCACTTGCTTCGTCATCTGAGCTATTCACCCAGATGGAGGAAACAAAGGCCTTCCTTTTGTCTTTGCCTTTTGACTTCTGCAGGCTGGGACACTCAGCCTTGAAGTGGCCAGGTTTCTTACATTCGAAGCATATAGGGGCCTTTTCCTTCTTGTATCCTTTCCTCTGGCTGGAGTCACCCTTTTGAAAGCCTCCTTTCTTTCTGAAGAACTTTCTGAATTTTCTCACCATCATAGCCATCTCCTCATCGTCCATTTCCTCCTCATCATCCTCATCATCATCATCAACCTCCTTGCTAGGAGCAACAAGGGCAAGGTTTTTGGCCTTGGATGAGGCTTGAGGAACTCTCTGAGCCAGCAGGGTAGGTTCATATTCAGCCAGAGAGCCAAATAGTGCAGTGATGGAGCTCGTTGATTCTCCTTGGACTTCCTGCAAGATGGTTACTTTGGTGATCCAGTCACCTTTCAAGATCTTTAGGATCTTGCTGACTTGCTCTCTTTCAGGAATGTCCTTACCCAGCGAGGCCAAATTGTTGATGAGGTGAGTGAACCTGAGCTCCAGCTCCCTGATAGGCTCAGTAGGACTAAGCATGGCGAACTTGTGAAATTCTTCCACCAGCATCTCAACTCGCCTTGCTTTCACTCCCCTGGTTCCAGAGTGAGCAGCCTCAAGAGCCTCCCACATATCTTTAGCATTTTTGTGGTGGCTGATCCTGTGAAACTCTTTAGGGCTGAGAGCACACTGGATGTAGTGCATGGCTCGGTAGTTTAGTTGGACTAGAGCATAGTCCTCATTTGTGTACCTAGATCGCTGCTTGGCAAAACCATCCTCATCCAGTGGTGTGTGATCCCCACGTTCGATTACGTCCCAGAGTCTGATGTCGCTGGATTTGATATAGGTCTCCATTCGAAACTTCCAGAATGGATAGTTATACCCATCAAAGCCTGGAGGCTTGTTGGGTTGAATAGAGACATCTGGCAGGGAGTAATCTGTATCCATTACTAGATCTTTGCTTTCTGGATTCGTTGGAATCGAGTGAGAAAGACCTGCTCTGATACCAAATGAAGGTAATGGATGCACAAGAGGGGGGGTGAATTGTGCTACAAAAATAAATGCTCAAATAAAACCAACACAAGATTTATACTGGTTCGGTCTTCCTGACTTACGTCCAGTTCTCAACCACCCAGGCCGAGTTCCACTATCTCAGGTTTTAAATCGGGTTCACCTGAAACCTTACAACCGCAAGTTTTGGACGGGATCACTTGCAACCTTACAACTACAAGTTTTACACAAGGCTCACTTGTAACCTTTCTGACTAGCTCCCCCTTACACCTAGCAAGGGTTCAACCTTTACAACTAAAGGATTTTTCTAACTAAGTTCTCTTAAAGAACAGATAGTGTTACACACTTAAGTACAATCAATGCTCTTATAACAGAAAGAGACTTAACAACAAAGAGTACAGAATATGTAGATGAGAATGATCACTCGATGTGTTAAATGCTCTTTACTTTTCTGGGCAGCTTTGAATGCTTGAAGATGTTCTTAGTTTCTCGCTCTAACTTCTCTCAAGAGTATTCAAAGATAATTGTTGACCTCATAAATGAGGTTTGAGCCTCTTTATATAGTCTTCAAGCAATCTGTCTCTAGGTAGGTGGGAGAGCCGTTTGAATATGGCCGTTTAACCCATGTTACCGTTTGCCCAATAAATGCTTCATCAATGCATAGCAGGGTTGACTTGCTTTATCTCTGAAAAGTAGTCCTGACACCTCTGCTCTGACAAAAGCATTCTGACACTGCAACTTCTGACATTCTGATTGCTTGCGGAAGCAGATTCTCATCCGGAAGCAATTCTACTGAGTGTGCTGCACTGAGTGTTAGTCTAACAGTATAAACATATAGTCACATGCAGTGGGAGTGTTCTTAGTCTAAGAGGTCTTCCTTGCATCAGGAAGCACTTCTCCATCCGGAAGTAAATCCGCTGGATGAAGGATTTTGTTCACTATTACTCACTCTCGCTCAGTGTTCATTCAATCCAACAGCCAGCGCTAGTCACTAAGCTATCGGAAGCACTTCTACTGGATGTTGCTCACTTTCACTGACGCTTAGGGATATTTATTCCAACAGCCAGCGCCAGTCTAAGTCTAACAGGAAGCAAATTCACTTCCGGTTGAATCTTAACTTAGTCTTAGGATTTTGTATATCTAGTGCTCATGGACTAAGTAAATTCCTAAGTGAATTTCTTGCTGCCGCTGGGGGATGAGACATTTATCCGCGAGCGGTAGTCCTAATCTATCCGGAAGTAAGTCCACATCCGGTTGTACTTTTACGTAGGATTCTATGTTCACCTATTGCTTTCTAAGTTCTTTCATATTTTAGTCTTCATCAAAACTTAAGATTCTAACACTACCTTCCAATATGGTTGTAAATCATACTTCTTTGAATGACATGAATTTGGAAGGAGGAGTTCAAGTTGAATCAATTCCTTACCTTGATGAAGAAGAGCATGAACCTCGAGAGTGCCAAGAGGTTAATCCTAGGATTGAGATGAATGTTGCAAATCCACCTAGCACCTTTGAGTCTAATGGTGTCTTGCCTAGTGCTTCTCCTAGTGATGATCTTGATGATTTTATGCCTTGTTCATGTGATGAGTTGAGCATTTGTGTTGATTGTTATGAGGGTAAATCTTCTCTTCTCATGGAATTCCATCAAAAAAAATTGAAAGAATTGCAAACATCCCATAGTGATGTTGTATTGGGTAATGACACAATGGATGAGGCCACTTCTAGGGATGATATACATGTTGAACATCACTCAAATACCCTAGAAAACCATGAGGAGGGTGACAATGGTGAAGAGGCCGAGAGCTCTCTTCTCATGGAGCAAGAGGCCAAGAAGGAGTTTATGCATGATATGGTGCAAGAGACCAATTCTAAGGATGTTGTGCAAGATGGAAAACATCCTAATACTCAAGTAACACATGTTCATGAGGAAGTTCATGGTGAGGCCGAGAGCATACCTCCATTTGGAGAAGAACATGAAGAGGCAGAGAAGCATATTTTGAATACTATGGTCCAAGAGGTCAAGTCTAAGGGTGTTGTGCTTGTTGGAGACCATCTTATCTCTTTTGAAATTAATAAGGAGACTAAGAATGTGGTAGCGGCCGAATGCCTCACTTCTAATGGTGAAAATGAGGAGAAGGCCAAGAGATTTACACCAAAGGAAGCAACAAAGAATGAAATTTTTAAAGAAGAATGCAAAGTTGAAGGGCAATTGGGACAAGAGCTTGAATCTTTCTCTACTTCTCAAATCAAGCATCCAAGTGGAGAGGACACTTCCAAAGGTATAGTTCTTGACTCTACACTTGTTTCCTTTTCTAGTTCATGTAACTTATGGAAGAAGAAATATCATGAAATAATCCAAAGAATGATGCTTGATTTGTTTTCTATGCTTGAATTTAATGTGTCATTGCTTGTTGTTCTTGAGCCAATTCCTACTTATGCTAAGCCTTCATATAATCTTTGCATATATAAGGAAACATGTAGGCCATATACATTGTTGATTGAAAATGTGGTAGAACAACATGTAAATCCCTTGAGCTTGCTTTCACATGAGGTTGTGCACACATCTTTAGGTTCATTTGATTCTTGCTTGGTGAATGTTAATGATGCTTGCATGAATTCTCTTGATGATGATTCTATTATTGTGAGCATGCCTCTTGATGTTACTAGTCCCAAGCACGATGATTGTGATCTTAATAATATTGGTACATTTACATACTCCTTGTCTAGCTACAACCCCTTGGAAAAGGGATGTTTGTTCAATTTTGTGGATAAAGCTAGGTTGGAAGGAGTGCTTCATCTCATGATAGAGGCCGGGTTGCATTTGAAAGAAGCCTTGCATTTTTAAGCCTCATATACCATATTGGATTGGAAGAGCCGTTTGAGGAGTATGCTTCAAGAAAGTGCTTTGCAAGGAAACTCTCTTAATCAAGCTTTGATTGGACCTTGTTTGCATGATGTGGCTCACTTGGACTTTTCTTCTAGAAGTGACACCACAAGTTTAAGGTGTAGGCCGATTGAAAGTTATTGGCTAAGTGCTTTGAAGGGGCAACATCTTGCTAGATTTAAAATGCCTAATTTGACTACTATGTTTAATGATTATGTCTCTTCTAAGAATGTGAATCTCATGGCCTATGATGTTTTTCCTATACATGTTTGATAAACGTGGCTGTCACCCAAGAGGGGGGGGTGAATTGGGTGAGGGAATAAATTAAATCTTTTGAATCTTGTTTTCGAAAGACTGCTTGTGCTTGGTGATAATATTTACGAAGTAGTGATATGCACAAGTCAGTAAGTTATGTGATGCAAAATAGAATGTTTGAATGTAAATTTATGCACACATAAATTTATCCTGGTTCGGTCACCCAGACCTACATCCAGTCCCCAGGCTCCACCTGAGATTTTCAATCCACTATTCTTGTTTAAACCGGGCACAAGAGAAGCCTTTACACTTTAGGTTTTACGAGCACGGGTTCACCTAACAACCCACAGGTTTTACACCGGGTTCACCTGCAAACCTTACAAATGCAAGTTTTACGGGCTAACTTGCAACCTATGGAGATTTAGACAACCTCTAAATGCTCCCCCTTACAAATTGTAAGTTTACACTATGTTCACTCTATGAACTGATTGTGCTAAACACTTAAGCTCAAAACTAACTCTCTCTAAGAGTGGATGATGTTACTCACTTAAGTACAATAAAGTTACTCTCTGAAAAATATCACAAATCTGGATCTGAGAGTAGTAGAAGATGTGTAGAATGAAGAGTATGATATATCAGATACTTTGTTCTGTTCTCTCTTTTTCTTCCATGTCTTCTCTTCTGAATGAATGTCTCTTTTATACTCGGCTTCATAGGCTTCTGTGGCAGGTTGAATATGAACGTTTGAATAAAGCCGTTAATCCTATGTTACCGTTGAGAAGTGCATCTTCATTAATGTTTAGCAGGGTTGACTTGCTTTATCTCTGAAAAGTAGTCCTGACACCTCTGCTCTGACAAAAGCATTCTGACACTGCATTTCTTTGAACGTTCAGACATTCTGATTGCTTGCGGAAGCAACTTCTCATCCGGAAGCAACCTTTCTGAGTGTGCTGCACTTGAACGTTAGTTTAGCAATATAATCATATAGTCTCATGCAGTGGGTGATCCCTAAATCTAAGAAGTATCCGGAAGCACTTCTACATCCGGAAGTAAATTCACTTGATGAGGGATTTAGTTCACCATGACTTGCTCTCGCTTAGTCTATTTCATTCCACCACTCAGCGCTAGTCACTGAGCTATCGGAAGCACTTTTACTTGACGTGGTGAATTCACTGACGCTTAGGGTGAAATCTATTCTATCAGTCTGCGCCAGTCAAGATCTAACAGGAAGCAACTTCACTTGATGTTGCATTTCCGCTGACGCTCGGGGTTATATCTAGTCTATCAACCTGCGCCAGTCTAAATCTAATAGGAAGTGCTTTCACTTGGGGAAGTAGACTTACTGACACTTGGGGTAATAACTATTCTATTGCTCTGCGCCAGTCTAAGTCTAACAGGAAGCGCTTTCACTTGGGGAAGTAGACTCACTGACGCTTGGGGTAATATCTATTCTGTCGCTCTGCGCCAGTCTAATTCTAACAGGAAGCGCTTTCACTTGGGGAAGTAGACTCACAGTCGCTTGGAGTAATATCTATTCTATCGCTCTGCGCCAGTCTAAGTCTAACAGGAAGCAAACTCACTTCCGATTGAAACATAGCTTAGTCTTAAGGTTTTGTGTACCTAATTCTCATGGACTAAGTTATTTCCCAGTGATTTACTTGCTGATGCTGGGGGATGAAAACATTCATCCGCATGCGCAAGTCCTAATCTATCCGGAAGTAGATCTTCACCCGGAAGCACTCTTACTTGGGATCCTATGTTATCCTATTGCTTCCTAGGCACTTGGTCTAATCCTTTATATTTTAGTCTTCATCAAAACTTAAGATTCTAACATTCTCCCCCTTTTTGATGATGACAAACCTAGTTTTATCGATTAAGTTCCTAAGGAAGGATTATCAAGAGAATAAAAGCAATGGATAACAACAAGTAACTCAGACAAATATTATTGACAAGCAGAGGTTACAAGTCAGAGTTATGTAATCAAATAACATATACAAGTAAAGAATGTATACAAATAAATTTCACTAAGTATGAATGAAAATATGCATGAAAACAAAATCAACAAAAATATTTGGATTGGGGGTTAGAGTTTGTGTCTCTTTTTCTTTTCCCTCTCTTTCTGCCTCTCTTCATTTTCCTCACGCTCACTCTGGTTTATCTGGGCAATGATCTCTTGAAGCTCTTTTTCCTCTTTTTCCCTCCTGAGCCTTTCTGATTCAATGGACTCCTCGTATGCCCTTTTCATGTTCTCCACTTCTTCATACCCAGGGAAACCTGTAGCATCGTCGAAGTAGCAGACTTCTCCATTGGGATAGTGTACAGCCCGGATTCTCACATTCCATGCAGAGAAGTTGGGATCCTCTTCAACTTCTTGGGCTTTCCTTTTCCCTTTCCCTTTGCTCTTCCCTTTGCTTTTGTTAATTGGAGGAGTGGGCATGGCACTTGCTCTTTCAGCATCGAGGCAAGCCATCTGACCAAAAGATAATTTGTCAGTGAATCCAAATCTCTCAAATTCATCAGGAGTCATGTCTTCAATTTCCAATTTGACCTCCTTCAGAATTGGAATTTCTTGAGCCACTGGATTTGCTTGCTCAATCTGGGCAGATGATGTTCCTTGCTCAGGTGGGTCAGATGGAGTCTCTTCCTCAGACTTATCAGATTCAGTGGTGGCAACGAACATCCTGGCACGTTTCCTAGCAACGGCCTTCTTTCTAGATATACTGAATCCGGCTGCTGGCTTAGATGAGGGAGGAGGATCAGAAGATTGCTCAGATGAAGGGACCTCAGACTCTTGCTCAGATAGTGTAGGAACAGGCTTGGCTATCACAATGGGAGGATGGTTGGGTTTTTCGAGTCCCCACTTCATCCTGATCTCCTCAACAATTTCTCTACTTGTTTTAGTTGGAGGAGACTCTGATGATGACTCAGGTTGTGAAGATTGTTCATTTTGCCCATACACAACCATATCCCATTGGGGTCCTTGCGTAGCCGCTCTCTTCTGCTCCATGAAACGGAGGGCCTCTCCTCTTATAAGGCTCTCTGCACCACTCAGTCTCTGAGACTCATATGCACGACGCAGGGCGGCCGTGACATCTTCATCAATCCAGAGTGATGGCTGGCTGAGGACATCCCTTGTGGCCATACTTAGGCGAAGAGTAGACATAACATTTCTCCCCCTTTTGTCATCATCAACAGGGGTGAGTGCCAGGGATGGAGTGGATGTGGAGGAGGATGGAGGTGGTTCAGGGCCAAATTTCTTGGGAGGGGAGGGTGATAGGGTAGAGGTAGAGAATGTGGGAGAGGATAGGTGTTCAGGAGTTTGAGGAGAGTCGGGGAAGCAACTGGAGGTGACAAAGAGATCCGTATAGGGATAAGTGGAGGAGTATGCTTTGTAATTGGCGGAGTCAGGGGTAAAGGGTAAATGGTCATCGGAGAGTGGTTGAAGGCGGGGATACTCGCCGTATGGTTGGCTGAGGGGGTGAATGGCTGTTTCAGATCCTATGGGTCTAGGGCTTTGATGGGTTGGGTTGGAGAAGCGGAGTGGAGAGCGTGTAGGGGCACCTGGTCGTGTGGGAATGGGCGAGGATGAGGATGATGAAGGTGAGGATGAGAAGTTTCTAGGGGAAAGGCGTGGAGAGTTGTGAGGTGAGTCTTGGGTTTGGTGGTCATGGGTAGGTGAAGGTTGGGATTGTTGGTCATTTTGTGGTGGAGGCTGAGGTTGTTGAGTGTTAGGCGGAGGAGGAGGTGGTAGTTGAGGGTGATTAGGAGGAGGAGGAGGGTTTTGAGGAGGCGGAGGAGGAGGTGGCAAGTTACCTTGTGATGAAGGTTGGGGAATTTGTAGGTGCTGGAGGATGAGGTCTAATTTTGCATCCACCCTGGTAAGGTGATTCTCAAGTTGTCCTATTCTGTCCTCGAGCCGCTGGATCCGCTCCCCTTGGTGCTGGAAACCAGCTTCACATTCAGCACGGAGAGGACCCACCAAGGAATCAGTCAGTCTCAACAGAAGCTCTTCCTTTATGTCCTCGGCAAAGGCCCTAACAGAAGCTGGAACCCTTGCACTATGGCTTGGCCCAGCATGTGAGTCAACTTCCTGATCTCCTGCTCCAGATGCAGAGGGAGCTGAAGTACCAGAAGCACTACTGGCTTGTGAGCGTGAGCGAGTGGGCTTAGGAGGCTTGAAATACTTGATCCCCATCCTTGCCACATTGGTTGCTCCCACAGGCCTACACTGGACATTCTCTTCTTCCACAGCAGATGTAGCTTTGATCAGATGCTTCTCAAGAAGGAAGGCAATGATGGTGGGATAGGGAAGATAACCTGACTTGTCATTGCTTAACCAGCGCTGAAGCTCTAGGCATATCAACTGCCCAGGGTTGAAAGGCTTGAGCGAGAGGAGTCTAGGGAACCAAGGGTTGTCCAGCAGTGTGAACTCGTTGAAGTTGCCTCCCTTATGAGTCATTATCCGGGAGTAGATGTAGTACAAGAGCCTGTTAGAATCAGACATCTTGGACACCTTCTTGCTGTTGGTGCCATACAACTCCTCGAGTTCCTCCTTGCTGTACTTGTGAGACTCAGGGTAGATCCATTCATTCATATCCTCTTCTGTGATTCCCATCATCTCATTCAAGGTTCTCCAAGTGAACCTGAAGGTTCTTCCTCTTACAGTGGCAGTGAAGGAGAGTTTGTGGACTTGCTCTTTCCCATCCACCTTCCTGTACTTAGCTCTGCCTGAGAGGGATTGGCAAAAGACTCGCAGGACGTTGACGTTGTAGTCCTGGTTGATGCCCAGCCAAGGCATATACTTTTCCAAGTAAGGGCGCAGATGAGCAAACCCTAGTTCATCCAACTTGTCCAGATTGATGAACAGGCCATGATTGAAGATGGGAATGGATGTCTCAAATTTGGCGGATACACCCTCCAATGCCCCATCTCTATAGACTGTGGGATCATCTTCTTCCTCAACCCTCTGCCTCTTGGAGGAAGGCTCCTCAGAAAATTGAACCTTCTTTTTCTTTCCCTTTCTCTGAGCATCCCTCTCTTGTTCAGAACCCACTGCCTGTTCCACTCTACCAGAGGTTCCAGGCTGACCCTGAACGTTTTCATCCTGTCCCTGTGATTGCCTAGAACCTTTATGGCGTTCATGATGTTCTTCATGATGTTCTTCATGGTGCCCAGATTTACCAGAATGCTTGTGAGTGGATTTCCCAGATTTCGACTTGTGTTTCTTGGAAGAAGAGGTTTTCTGGATGACTGGGTTGGATTCATGAGATCCGGCCATTTTTATATGAATGTTGTAGTAATAAAAAGGATGAAATGCGAGAAATGTGTAAAGGAGAAATGAAGAACACAATGGAGAAGATGAAAAGACTTTTTAGAGAAAACGATGCGAGTGAAAAAGATGTAGTAAAAAGTGAAAATGGAAAATGACTTCTATTTATAGGTGAAACTTCTTGAGGATAGAATGGGCATAGTCTTTCAAATTTTCACACATTGGGTAACGTAAGTTTTTACGTTGGAACGACACACCTGATGACACGTGTTGCTTCAGAGAAGGCACAGCGTTTCATAGAGGAAGTTGAAAACGTTTTCTGAAGTGATGTGTCCCTTGATCTGACACTGGCGCTCTTGATCATATTGAATTATCATCCAGCGCTAGCAAAAGAGTATTCGGAAGTGATTTTGCTTCCGGTTGGACAGACGCTCCTGGTTGCCTTGAGTAGTCATTCAGCGTCAGCACGAGAGCATCCGGAAGTAGTTTTGCTTCCGATGGTACTTACTTAAGATTTAACTTTGAGTGACTCGTTGATGTTCTCTCTTGTGCATCCACAGCGATCAAGCTTTCATAACTAAAGCCATATTTGCGTCAAGTAGAGTTTGTTTGATCTTCTCAATTTCAGGAGCAGTAGCTCTCGGAGCCCAGTATGAACAACAACTCATTCAGATTTGATACATTGCTCTGATCAGGTATGATCATGAAAATTGTTGTTCCTTCGTACCTTCTTTCCTACAAAATAGCAAATGATTTCTCTTTCCCATTTTTCAGTCTCCAAACTTGGATCTGACTGGTCAGTTTGTAGGAAGTATGTGATTCTTATGCACTTAAGAATTATTCACTATGAATATAGCATTGTGAATCAACTATGACTATATGCACATGGCTTCTGATAATGATAGTCATAGATAGCATGTAGAGTATGAACATTGTGTGAAATATCTTATAAGCCATATCATGTTCATGCTTATGATGCTTAATGTAAAATCTCAATAAGTCCATCTTACATTTGCATAGGAGATTTTACTGTTGCATGCTTCAACCTTAAATAATCCCTTGCTTACCCAAGGAGATCTTTTATACTTATCCTTGGCCTGAAGCACTTTCTTAGGAGAGACAGGATTCGCAGGTTTTCTCCATGTGAGTTGAGACATCCTCTCTCTTTTGTCCTTCTCAGGATAGTTGAATGGAACTCTGTGATAGCTTATCTCTGAGACAAGGTCTTTGTTCCTTGTGGTAGCGCACTGCTTCTTATGATTGAACCAGGTAGTTGAAGTAGTGACATCACCACGAGTTCTCTTCTTTGGGACAAGAGGAACTCTTGATCTTTCCTGCACAGGTAAGGCACTAGAAGGGAGTTTTGGTACCCATTTGTACTTGGGTCCTACATAGTTAGCGCTGGACCTTACTTGTCCTTTGGGGATCCATATATATTTATTTCTCACATTTAAATTTCTCTTAAAATTGCATGTGTGAGAAATATGACCAGTTCTACCACAATAATGACAGATAATGGGATGATGTTCTGAATCAGATTTCTTATCACTATTATGGTGGTCAGTTTTCTTTTCAAAGACTCTATGTTTATTAACTTTTGAAATTTCAGGGTCTTTCGAAAAATCTTCTTTTATGAGTGGGACTTTGGACTCCTTGGTTGTAGAAGAAGGAATAAGTTCCTCAAGTTCCCTATTCCTTTTTCTTAAGCCTAGAATTTCTTTTGCAAGTTTACAGAATTCAACATGTAGCTCATTATACATATCTTGCAATTCAGAAGTTTCAAGTTTAGGTACCTCATTTTCTTCAGCTTCTGAATCTTCTAGGCGGAGATCCACTCTCTCTTTGCTGATACTAGCTTCTACTACATCACCATCCAGTAGCTCATCAACGGTGGATTCACAAGGAGCACACAGTGAGCTTTGGACAGCCTTAACATCAAGAAATTGGTTAGAAGCATACATAGTATCAAGAGTGTTCCAAATATCTATGGCCCTAGAGCAATGTTTAATTTTCTGGTAATCATTGTCAGATAAACTTTTGTGCAAAATTTGCATTGCTCTAAGGTTTAAGTAAAATAAGCTTTTGTCCTCTTCTGTCCAATTTACTTTTGGTTTGAAATCAGAGTCCTTTTCAAAAACATCCCACATTTTGAAATCAGTGGATAGTATAAAACTTTTCATCCTTCCCTTCCATAAGTAAAAATCAGCATTTTCTAACACGGGTGGGATTGTATGATCAAAACCTTCAAAACACATTTTGTAACCCAAATCAGCCTAGGTCTTTGCACTTGAGATCGTTGGATCCTTTAAACAAGTGACCTTGCTCTGATACCAAATGATAAACGTGGCTGTCACCCAAGAGGGGGGGGTGAATTGGGTGAGGGAATAAATTAAATCTTTTGAATCTTGTTTTCGAAAGACTGCTTGTGCTTGGTGATAATATTTACGAAGTAGTGATATGCACAAGTCAGTAAGTTATGTGATGCAAAATAGAATGTTTGAATGTAAATTTATGCACACATAAATTTATCCTGGTTCGGTCACCCAGACCTACATCCAGTCCCCAGGCTCCACCTGAGATTTTCAATCCACTATTCTTGTTTAAACCGGGCACAAGAGAAGCCTTTACACTTTAGGTTTTACGAGCACGGGTTCACCTAACAACCCACAGGTTTTACACCGGGTTCACCTGCAAACCTTACAAATGCAAGTTTTACGGGCTAACTTGCAACCTATGGAGATTTAGACAACCTCTAAATGCTCCCCCTTACAAATTGTAAGTTTACACTATGTTCACTCTATGAACTGATTGTGCTAAACACTTAAGCTCAAAACTAACTCTCTCTAAGAGTGGATGATGTTACTCACTTAAGTACAATAAAGTTACTCTCTGAAAAATATCACAAATCTGGATCTGAGAGTAGTAGAAGATGTGTAGAATGAAGAGTATGATATATCAGATACTTTGTTCTGTTCTCTCTTTTTCTTCCATGTCTTCTCTTTTGAATGAATGTCTCTTTTATACTCGGCTTCATAGGCTTCTGTGGCAGGTTGAATATGAACGTTTGAATAAAGCCGTTAATCCTATGTTACCGTTGAGAAGTGCATCTTCATTAATGTTTAGCAGGGTTGACTTGCTTTATCTCTGAAAAGTAGTCCTGACACCTCTGCTCTGACAAAAGCATTCTGACACTGCATTTCTTTGAACGTTCAGACATTCTGATTGCTTGCGGAAGCAACTTCTCATCCGGAAGCAACCTTTCTGAGTGTGCTGCACTTGAACGTTAGTTTAGCAATATAATCATATAGTCTCATGCAGTGGGTGATCCCTAAATCTAAGAAGTATCCGGAAGCACTTCTACATCCGGAAGTAAATTCACTTGATGAGGGATTTAGTTCACCATGACTTGCTCTCGCTTAGTCTATTTCATTCCACCACTCAGCGCTAGTCACTGAGCTATCGGAAGCACTTTTACTTGACGTGGTGAATTCACTGACGCTTAGGGTGAAATCTATTCTATCAGTCTGCGCCAGTCAAGATCTAACAGGAAGCAACTTCACTTGATGTTGCATTTCCGCTGACGCTCGGGGTTATATCTAGTCTATCAACCTGCGCCAGTCTAAATCTAATAGGAAGTGCTTTCACTTGGCGAAGTAGACTTACTGACGCTTGGGGTAATAACTATTCTATTGCTCTGCGCCAGTCTAAGTCTAACAGGAAGCGCTTTCACTTGGGGAAGTAGACTCACTGACGCTTGGGGTAATATCTATTCTGTCGCTCTGCGCCAGTCTAATTCTAACAGGAAGCGCTTTCACTTGGGGAAGTAGACTCACAGTCGCTTGGAGTAATATCTATTCTATCGCTCTGCGCCAGTCTAAGTCTAACAGGAAGCAAACTCACTTCCGATTGAAACATAGCTTAGTCTTAAGGTTTTGTGTACCTAATTCTCATGGACTAAGTTATTTCCCAGTGATTTACTTGCTGATGCTGGGGGATGAAAACATTCATCCGCATGCGCAAGTCCTAATCTATCCGGAAGTAGATCTTCACCCGGAAGCACTCTTACTTGGGATCCTATGTTATCCTATTGCTTCCTAGGCACTTGGTCTAATCCTTTATATTTTAGTCTTCATCAAAACTTAAGATTCTAACAATGTTCACCTTGATTCTCATTATGCTTCCATTTATATATCCTCTTTGTATACCTACAACCCTTTGCAAAAGGGAAGTTTGCTATATGTTGTAGGTTCTTTTAGGATGCATAAGGACTATTGGGAAGAAAAGAAGGACAAGATGGAGCTTGCAACAATTCCTAAAGCGGATGGTCCTAGCTTGAATGTGTTGAAGGCCGAAAAGCATCTCAAGAGGAGTTTGGAACTTGAAGCCACAAAGGAAGAACTAGATTTCTTCAATGGCAAGCTAACCAAAGATGACATCAAAGGGCTAGTGGTTCGCTTAAAGATGCTTAAAAAGAACATGGAAGTTAAGGGCCAAGTGTTGAAAGCCACAATGCATGAACCTACACTTCTAGTATTCCTTGCAAGGAGAGTTCAAAAGTTTCTCTTGAAACTACAAGCCTTTTGGAGAGCTAGGCGGCCAAAGGAGAAGAAGAAGGGAGCAAATACTAAAAATTCAACTTGGAAGCTCCCATTCTACAAGAAGGCCGAATTGATTAAGTGGAATCATGTGGAAGAAGAGCTCAAAAATTTTCATGATAAGAGTGGCCAAGACATGCTCATCAACGGCTATACCAAAAACAAGTTCTTCAAAGAGAATTTCAAGCCTCCCTAAAGGTTGTTTCTATCCTTTCCTCACTTGTTTTGTTTAGTTCAACATCTTAAGTGTGGGGGAAGATATATGTTTGAAAAAAATAGGATTGTGTTTAGGTTTATGTTTTAGTATGTTGTTATAGGTTGTTTAGAAAAACAAAGAAAAAAATTATAAACTTGTGTTAGGTTGTGTTTAGTGTTGTTTTGTGTTAGTTTTGCGAATAATACATGCATTGGCCATTTGTATGCTTGGACTGCCCGACCATTTTGTTTGCTGCCTTGCCTTTGAAATGCATCTTCCTACTTGATTTTATTGGTCCCATTGAGGACAATGTATGCTATAAGTTGGGGGGTGTATTATGGTGCTTAAAAGTGGTTTAATTCAAAGCTTTCACACTTGATTTTTGGACTTCTTAGGCATGATTGTGTAGGATGTTTAACTTGATCATGGCTCTTGAAAGCAAATGGAATTGTCCTCTAGTGTGTAAGTAGAATTTTTGGAATGATTACTTAGGGCATTGCATGGGGCACTTTTAAGGTATAAAGAGGATGTTAGTTTCTCACTTAACTTTTCTTAGGGAGGAAGTAACTAATTAGAGTAAGCCATTAAAGTGAGAAGCCTCCAACCGAATTGAGTGGGCCAATAGTTTACTTGACCTCCTAAGCCATCAATACTGTGCCTCACATCAAGACAACGCCAATAAGGGAGATCAAAGAAGATTGACCTCTTCTTCCAAATGTTAGTCCACTTCTTCTTCTTCTTTCCTTTATCAAACTCTACAGTAACACTCACAATACGACGATAAACTTCTTCATCGGTTAACAGAATTGGAGCAGATGTATGCTCAGGTAAGCCATTAAATCGCTTCCTCAATCGACGGTACGGGTGGTGACGATCAAGAAACTTCCTATGACTGAGGTAAACGATCTTCCTTCCATGCTTGAGCTAGACGAAATTAGTGTCATCCTCACAAATGGGACATGCCTTATGTCCCTTGACACTATATCCTGAGAGATAGCCATATGCAGGTAAGTCATTTATTATGGTAAACAACAAAGGTCGCAACTTGAATGTCTCCTTTTTGTATGCATCAAACACATCAACACCTTCATTCCACAACATCTTCAAGTCCTCGATCAACGGAGCAAGGTAAACACTAATATCGTTCTCAAGTTGTTTCGGTCCCGAAATCATCATACACATCATACGATATTTCCGTTTCTGCACAACCAAGGTGGAAGGTTGTAAATGACAAGCAAAACTGGCCAAGTACTATGTTTGCTAGAGACACTCTTAAATGGGTTGAATCCATCTGTACAAAGACCAATACGGAGGTTTCTAGGATCACTAGCAAACTCTTAAAACATTGAATCAACCTTCTAACAATGAGGAGAGTCGGCGGGGTGTCGAAAATATCTAGCATCAAAATTTCTCTGATCACAATACCACCTCAGATTCTCTGCTTCTATTGCATTCGCGAACAATCGTCTAAACCTTGGAACTATTGGAAGGTACCACATTACTTTCGAAGGTTCACCTTTCTTTGGTTTGTTTGTCTCATCGTCGTCGTCATCATCATCAGCACCTTTCCTCTGTTTATACCTTGGCCCTGACATCTTGGACACACATGTAACCCCTCGTACTCATTTCTGTATAAAATACAATCATTCGGACAAGCATGTATCTTCTGAGACTCCATACCCATCTTACTTAGCATTTTCTTGGCCTCATACATTGTCTTCGGAACCACATTGTTATCTGAGAACATATCGCTCAAAGCTGCAAGCATTTTCGCGAAACCCGCATCTGCCCACCCATTTTCCGTCTTTATTTCTAACATTGTTAGAATGAAGCTCAGACGGCTATACTATTTACACCCTGGAAACAAAGGTGTCTCAGCATCACCACGCACTTTATCATACTGCAAGATTACACAAAAACACATTATAAAGATTTGGATGCAAAATTACACAAAAACTCATTATAAAGATTTGGATGCAAAATTTGCCAAAATAATAGTAATAAAAAAATAAAAGGGGAACAAATTAAAAAAAAAAAACTCATACGCGAAGTGAGCGGCAGAGGAGTGGGGGTGAGAGGCCGCCGGTGAGTGAGCGGCGGAGTGTGGTTGAGAGGGTGAAGGAGGCGGCGGAGTGTGGTTGAGAGGGTGAAGGCGGCGGCGGTGACCGAGAGTCGCGATGGAGAAGAGGGAGGCGAAGTGAGTGAAGGAGACGGCGGAGGTTGAAGGCGGCGGTGGTGTCAAAGTGAGAGAGGAGACAACGGTGGTTGAGAAGAGGGAGAAAAAGTGAGTGAGAGATAGAGTGAAGTGAGCGGCGGCGAAGTGGTAAAATGATGAGTGAAGGTGTCAAAGTGTTGGAGGGAAATAAAAAGGGTTCTGGCGCAAAGTAGGAAAAACATTTCTCACTTTCCACGACCACACTTTTGCAAGTGTGGTCGTGGAAAGTGGACCTTCCACGACCACACTTATGGAAGTGTGGTCGTGGCACACTTCCATAAGTGTGGTCGTGGAAAGTGGGGCCCTTTCCACGACCACACTTTCAAAAGTCCACGACCAAACTTCAAAGTTTGGTCGTGGAAAGTCTCCGCCTGGACAGTTATTTACATGTTCTGCCATCGCGTTTTTTATCAACGACCCAAATTGGGTTTTTAGTCGTTAATCATGGTCGTGAAAAGCCTTTTTTCTAGTAGTGTCGTTTTTCCCACTTTTAGTGTTTAACCTATCTGATGTTTTAGCCGTGTTTTTAATGAAACATCGGAAAACTTGGGTGGCTAAGTAGCGAGTTTTTTGTAGTGCTACCACACTCTAAAGGTTAGGAGCGGCTAAAGAAGCGAGTTCATGCAAGTAATATCATTTTTGGTTTTTGGAACATTGGGAAGCTAAATAACAAGAGTTTCAAGGTGGCATAGGACATAGGTAATGAGTAATCATAATGATTGGACCTAATTTTATATGTTTAAGCATGTGCAATTGAGCTTAATTAGTGAGATTTAATTGTTATATTTGATCATTATTGGTGATTTTATATGCACATGCTTATATGTGATTATTTGGGAAATATTAGCCTTATTACTTGCATTTTAAGAAACCAAGGGTATTTTGGTCAATTTGACTATGTGGTGCTTTTCTATGTGTAGGGGGGTCCCACGTGGGCCCCACACACCCTTGGGAGTGCTTAGGTGGCAAGGAGAAGGTTAGGTGGCAAAGGCAAAGGCATAAGACAAAAATTACCCCTTTTGTCAAAAACAAGGGATTTGCTCATTACCAAAAGGGGTAAAAAGGGCTCCAAATTCAAAATTCAAGTTGTTGAAGCCTCATTAAGGGCAAAAAGGGAAGCACAATGGAGAGGAGAAAAAGGAGGAAGCTTGGGAGGATGAATCTAGTCAACATGGAGGCCACATTCCACCACTTGACTCCACAATTCCCAAAATACCCTTCCTTCCTCACTTATGATACCTTTTGGCCAAACACACACATTTACCCTAAAAATCATGACTTGGCCGAGATTTACACCTCTCCACACGCACAAAAACCTAATCTCACCTCTCATTCACTCATTCCTTCGCTTCCCACTCCATTTTCATCTTCTTTCTCTCCATTTTCTCTCTTCTTTCCACCACACACATCTCAACTTTCCCAAAACCCTAACCACCATCTCCATTTCGTGATTTTCACTTCTCCCATGGCCTCCTCACCACAAATTCATCTTCTCTCCTCCATCATGCTTGGGTAGACCTCCTAGATCTCTCTCTCCAAAGGATCACAATGTGCTTGTAGAAGATTTAGCATCGGCCTCATGTAATTGTGTATGTAACTTTTAGGTTGTAAGCTAGATGTACATTTTTGCCTTATGATTCTCTAGATCTAGGTTTCATAAGGTTAGGACACTTTACTTTTAGGTGTTCTAGTTAATTTTGGTTTACAACCTCTCTTTGTGTGCTTAGCTCATGAAAACCTAAGGTGTATATGTGTGTAGTTTCGTAAACTCATGTATGGTGATTAGCTTATGTATGTGTTTGTAAAATGATTGATTTGCTTAAATTCTAGATTTAGAATTTAATGTTGCCTAAGGTGTGAGATAAGCTTGAAAAGAGCATCATTCTTGATTATCCTAATTAAATTCTTATAGACTTCTTTAAATTGAGAGATCTTGAGAATTTAGTTAGGATATATCAAGGTTAGCAAGTGCATGAGGTCCAATTTACAAATAAGCACATGATCCAATGGAGAGGGAGGTTTCTCATCTCATTTCATCACTTTCTCTATTCGGTTATTGTACTTTTGTAGTTGTTAATTTTAGTTTTTGTTAAATCAAAATCAACCTTCTTGTTTGCTTAATTTGCGTGGCATATTGATCCTTGAATTAGCAAGATTTTAAACCTAAATTGTGGATTTGACCCTTACTCACCACTACACTCTAGTAGAATTGAGTATTAAATTTGTTTTGATTAGTCAAGGCGACTTTAGGCTAAATCACATAAGATTAGTCTATTGTAATTGTAAGAAACAAGATGGGTTGAAGAATTAAGTAGTGATAATAAAGTTAATGGAACTAAACTTTGGTACATATGATAGATAAATGGAAGGAAGGGTAAAGGTGCAAAAATGGGTTCAAACTGTTACGCCAGGAGCACATAGGGGTAAAAAGTATTTCCGGGCTCAATTCTGGGACTGAAGAATAAATATTGGTGCAATATAGGGAACGCCGTTTATGTTGACCGACGTTGACCATTTAAAGCTGACGTGGCAAGGAAATGAATATTTTTGCTGATGTGGCACGCGTAATAGTTTGAACCCATTTTTGCACATTTACCCATGGAAGGAATGATGTTGGTTACATTGTTGACAATGAATGGAGAAAGAATGTTGTGGGAATTAAGAGGATTGAGGATCAAATCATATATGTGAAATTCATTGTGCTGAAGGATACAATGAACATTATTAGTGCATATGCACCTCAAGTAGGGGCAGAATCAAATCTCAAGAAGTCTCAATTTTTTAACTTCTTTTTTGGAGGAAACCAAAATAGAAGATTGTGTAGTAACTGCAAAGTTATTCGTTGGCATGGTGTGACCACTCAACATAGACTATTGTTCTTGATGTGCGAATTAATGGTATAAAACCAAAACATCGAACAATCTTCAAACTAAAGATAAAATGGTGGCAATTAAAGGGGGGAGAAGCTAACGACTTTTAAAAGAAATTATTGTTGCAAGAAGGAGTGTGGGAATAGTAAGGAAATGCTAACATAATGTGGAATGGCTAAAAAGGTGGAAATAGTTGTTAAAGTAATTTTGGGAGAACCAAGGGGTTTTGGACCTTGAGATAATGAGACTTGGTGATAGAATGAGGAAGTCCAAGAAAATGTGCGAAACAAGAATCATCAACATATATAATAAAAGTGTTCCACCAAATGCTCTCTGAACACTATAGAAGCTGATAGAAATGCACGACTCCTCTCACAAATCACTATTCATTAGCCGTTTTTCTTTCCAGTGAGCCGTTTACGTCAAATCAATGAGGTTGCTTCTCTCACACTCACTTTCACCACATATTCATATTTCCCTCTCACATTCAAATTCCGATTTGAATTTTCCCTCCTAGAATTCTATTAATATGTATATTCGACAACAATTAAAATTCATTTCTCGTCTTTTGCCCTATTTCAAATCCCTTCCTTCCCCTCTTACTCTCGCTTCTTCTCTCTTCTCTCTCTCCATGTTCTTACTTGCAACTCTCCTGACATTTTCTTCCTTTTGTTTTGGTGAATTATACAAGATTAGATATCTTGATGTCCATTCCACAAGCCATTCCTTCCGTTAATATGGAAGAGAGCATAACAGAGACTTTCATGCTAGGTACATCTTCCAAGTACTATTCTTTCATTTTCAATCTTCCCTAACCTTCACAATACTAACCCATATACCTCTGTTTCTTGCTTCATAATGTGGTATTTCGTGTTTTGTTAAACTATTTTGAATTTGAATGTATTGAAGTGATGAAAGTTGCAGTAAAAGCTACGAACTTCCATGATTCTATAGAAGATACATGTTATGTGATGTCACCATGTTTCTGCCAAAAAAAAACCAAACTCATTTGCAAGAATGAATGAGAAGAGGCAGAAGAGGAGACAACAAAGAAATGAAGCTAAGTGAAATTCACTCTTTACCTCTATTTTTCAATCAAATAGATCTTTTCCAGTTTGTATTCTTCCCTTCTTTGAGTTCTTGCCTTCTCCAGTTTGTCACTCATTACTGGATATTATTCTACACCACATTACTGGATATTATTCTACACCATGAAATAGTTATATTATTATTGTGAGAGTGAAATAGTCATTTATCACTTTTGCCCTTTACTAATTATAACATATATTATGTATTAAATAAAGATTCGCAGTCGAAGAAAATGTAACATAACGGTCACTACATTGGTTGTAACAATATAATGCAATCAAAGAGCATACATCAAAGAAAAAAAGGGAGGAAAAACACAATTTGTATGTGTATGTTTCGAAGCTCTTGCCTAGACCCAATTGGGCTGAAAAGGCTAAAAGTTTTCTTTACACAAATAATTATACCCTCATATTATGTTCTAGTTTAACCCATGTAACATCCTAAATTTTTAATTATAAAATAAATTAATAAATGCCCCCAAAATTTAATCTTGCAAATGAATTTAGAAAATGGGTGAAGGGGCAAAAATAGCCACCGTAATTCTCCAAAAGAACAACTTCGGCACCCGTAATTTCGATGGTGTAAAACTGTACATTATAAACCAAAATGGAACAAATTTAGCACTCTTAAATAGAGGTGTTAAGTTTGACCGTTAGTTGACTGGGAATGGTGATTTGGCATCATGACGTGGCGAAATAAGGAATTATGTGTCACATTGCATATGACATAACAAAAAAATAAACATACACATGCCATAATGGGGCCCACCCTAATACATATGTTAACTAAAACAAATAAGGGAAAATTAATTTGAAGTCCCCCACAAGGGACTTAATACTAGAAAAGTCCCAAAAGTTGAAAAAATTAATGTAGGGTCCCAAGGGACCTCCTCACTTTAATATATTTGAAAAGTGAAAAGACAGTTTTGCCCCTAGCCTTAATAAAAAAAATACCCCACCCACCCCCTTCTCTCTTCTCTTCCTCTCCTCCCCTTCTTCACCGACCCGGCGACCCCCCACCCCTCCCCCTCCCCCACGCTGCCCCCCTCCCCCTCCACACCCACGCTGCCCCCCCTCCCCCTCCACACCCACGTCTTTTCCTAGGACTGTAAGGCCGGCGTCATGGGAGATGTTGAGAGTTTGGAGAACGAGTTGAGGAGAGAGGGAGTGATGTTGTTAGAATCTTAAGTTTTGATGAAGACTAAAATATGAAAGAACAAGTTAAACACTTAGAAAAATTAGGTTAATATAGAACCACAAGTAAGAGTACAACCGGATGTGGATTTACTTCCGGATGGATTAGGACTAGCGCTCGCGGATGAATGACTCATCCCACAGCGGATGTAAGTAAGTCACTAAGTCAGAACTCAGTCTAGGAAAGTTAGAAGTATAAAATCTTTAAGACTAAGTTAGGACACAACCGGATGCAGGAATGCTTCCAGATGATAAGTGACTAGCGCTGCCTATTGGATTAGGTAACACCGAGTGTCAGTGAATATAACTCTAAGTCATAACTTAAGTCTAGTAGAAGTACTTCCGGATGTGGAATTGCTTCCGGAAGTAAGAGAGCTTCCTTAGACAAAATGAACTCCCACTGCATGTGACTATGTGTTAATATTGCTAGACTAACGTTCAAGTGCAGCACTGAGTGATGTTGCTTCCAGATGTGGAAGTGCTTCCGGTAGCAATCAGAATGTCAGAACGTACAGCAGTGCAGTGTCAGAATGCTTTTTGGCAGAGCAGAGTTGTCAGAGTTGCTTTTCAGAGATAAAGCAAAGTCAACCCTACTGAGCATTGATGGAGCATTAATGAGCAACGGTAACAAGGGAATAACAGCTATATTCAAACGACCTTGTCACCTACCAAGAGAGAGAATACTTGAAGACACTATATAAAGAAGCTCATCTTCATTTATGAAGACAACTTGGAGAAAAACACAGAAATCTAGAGAGAGAAACTGAGAGCATTCTTCAAGCATTCAAAGCTGCCCAGAAAAGCAAGAGAGCACTTAATACATTGAGAGTTTTAGTCATTTATTCATCTTGTACTCTTTGTAGTTAAGTCTCTTCATTTATTGAGAGCATTCATTGTACTTAAGTGTGTAACATGATTTGTTTTTAGAGAGAACTAAGTTTAGAAAATCCTTTATTTGAAAGGTTGAACCCTTACAGGTTGTAAGGGGGAGTGAGTCTGTAAGGTTGCAAGTGAACCTGGTGTAAAACTTGTGGTTGTAAGGTTGCAAGTGATCCCGTGCTAAAACTTGCGGTTGTAAAGGTTCCAGGTGAACCCGTTTGTAAAACCTGGGGATAGTGGAACTCAATCTGGGTGATTGAGAACTGGACGTAGGTCAAGAGTTGGACCGAACCAGTATAAAAACCTTGTGTGTTTTTTATTGTTTGTTTTATTTGGTAGCACAATTCACCCCCCCTCTTGTGCATCCTCACTTTCAAATGTGAGAGAAGGCGAGGTGGAGACATTGAGTTACGGAGAGAGGGTCGGAGTTGGGATCCTCTTGAAGCTTGTTGGAGATGGATTGGGCAGTGGGGTCTGCTTCTGCGTGTTGTGAGAGAGCAGAGAACGAAAGATCTAGAGAGAAAGAGAGAAGGTGCAGTTAAAAGAGAAAGAGTGGAGGATTGGGAACGGTGGAGGTTGGCGGCGGCCGGAGATGGAATTGGAGGAGAAGAACTTGGACGGAGAAAAGACGACGAAGAAGAAGAGAAGGAGCGTAGCCATAGCCTGCGAAGTTGCAGAGATAGAGATAGAGATTGAGGGTGGGGGATGACGTGGGTGTGGAGGGGTGGTAGCAGTGGAGGGGGAGAAGGAGGAGGAGAGGCCGGTGGGCCCCATTATGTATTAGGGTGGGCCCCATTTTTAGTTAACATATGTATTAGGGTGGGCCCCATTATGACATGTTCATGTTTATTTTTTTTCCATGTCATATGCAATGTAACACATAATTCCTTATTTCGCCACGTCATCATGTCAAATCACCATTCTCAGTCAACTAACGGTCAAATTTAACACATCTGTTTAAGAGTGCTAGATTTGTTCCATTTTGGTTTATAATGTATGGTTTTGCACCATCGAAATTACGGGTGCCAAAGTTGTCCATTTGGAGAATTACGGTGGCTAGTTTTGCCCCTTCGCCCTTAGAAAATTCAACATTTTTGTTTTTTTAGAAATATGTTAGGATTAAGAAAGAAAATAATTAAGTATTAAATTTAAATTTAAGAATATTTAGGATGATTATATCAAGAAGGGAAACTTTATGTAGAATGCTGAAAATATTAGAATTTAATTAACATAAATAATTATGAAAATACTAAATTTAAAGGAATGGAGAATTGGAAATTATATATGCTAAACTTGAGTGTTCTTCTTGGTAATTATCTTGTGAGCCTAAGACCTAATATCTCATCTCTTATAAATATAATTCCCTTTCTCATATACAAAAAGTGTCATACCATTTCCTCCAAATTAATATCACCATCATTTTATTTTTCTCCCTTTTCTATTTGATAGTAACCTAAAGTTAGTGGGCTTGTTTTGTAATTTTCTTCTTGGGTCATAAACCCTAAATTTCCCTTAACTATATATTTTCCTTTCTTCTTCTTCTTCTTTCTTCTTCCTTGACCGCCGCACACCCACCCCACCTCCTTATTCTTTTCATTTTCTCACATCTTCATTCTCCCATATCACTTCCTCATCTTTTCTCTTCCTACCTTCTCAAAATATTTTGTTTTCCTTCTTCATCAAACCACCTAGACTTGATTTCTCCCCACCTCCCCCTCTCCACAAGCCTCTACGACTCCGGCGAGGTTCGACAGTGACGGTAAGCGGCCACAGCGGTCGGACGACGTGAAGCCCACTCCTCCGCCCAAAAACTTGGTCATTCCGGCGAGAAAATCCGACGGGAATCAGCCCAGCTTCACGTACAAACGCATAAGAGAACTTATTAACGGAGGTGTTTAGAGAAAACTCGCGAGTAAGGAAAAAGCAACGGTATACTAAGTGTTGCAGGTAACTACTTCTACTTGTTTGCGTGTATGTGTGTGTTAGTGAGCATATAGGTTAGACGATAAATATGTTATTACTATTGATGCGATAGTTATTGAATACTCTGTTCGAATTCTGAATTATTTTATAAACCGAATAATATAATAATATAATTATGCCATCCCGGGATGAGTACCCTATTGGTCCATAAGGCCTAAAATGAATAAAAATATTATTGTGAATGGCGCCCGGTTCAAGTGAGGGTATATCGGCCATCGAGCCGTGAGTCCCTATTGAACCGATATATTTTGTTCAAGCGAGGGTACATCGACCTTCGAGTCGTGAGTCCCTATTGAACCGTTCAAGCGAGGGTATATCGACCATTGAGTCGCGAGTTCCTATTGAACCTTTATGTTTTGTTCAAGCGAGGGTATATCGACCATTGAGTCGTGAGTTCCTATTGAACCTTTATGTTTTGTTCAAGCGAGGGTATATCGGCCATTGAGTCGTGATTCTCTATTGAACTGTTATACCACAGGGACTAAAAAGAGAAAAACGTTATTGGGGAGAGCGCCCCGGTTCAAGCGAGGGTAAATCAACCAAGAGTTGTGAGTCCCTATTGAACTGAAATATTATCGTGTACTTGATGATTGATATTGTTGTTGGATTTTCTTGTGTTTTATTTATGTTTAATTATTGATTATAAATGAATAATGTTGCTTTGTTATACATTGTGTTTGTGAATGAGGACATATATGTTGCTGAGAGTTGTATTTGATAGATACTTGCAATTAAGTTATATTAAATGTACATGTAACACTGTATGTAGCACACACCACTATACACGATATTGGCACACACCACCTTGCTAGCATGCACATGCACGTAAGCAAGTGGTTGTAGTTGCGATTCTGGGTCTACCCCACGTTTTATTATTTTACAGGAGCGAGAAGCGAAGTAGGAAATTAAGGGAAGGATTCGGGGACCACTCACTAAAGTGAGATGCTGACACGTGTTATTGCCACACTAGGAATTGCATATTTAATCTCATATTTGCATACTTTATAAGTCTTTATTATTCAGAAAATATTGTAGTTGATTATTTCTGCAAAACTTATATACTTAACTCGGTGATGCGAACCTATTGAATTCTGTTGGTGGATGTTTGAATTATTTGTTAATTTGACTTTATTATAAATTAAGTTTTATCCTTTTCTAACCATGATAGGTAGATATATAATTTTGGTATTTAATTTTTCTATCATGGTTAGTCATCAGAAATCACTTTGGAATATAATATTCATCCTTTCTAACTATGTTAGTCTTCCTTATAGGTAAATTGTTTTTCTAACATAGTTAGTAATATAATTATTTTAGTGAATTAAGTTGATTCTTTTTCTAACTATGTTAGTATTATTAATGAGTACATTTCTTTTCTAACATAGTTACCATATAAAAAAAATTGTGCTAAAAATGATAAAAATGGTGTAAAATATGTCATAGAATTTTGGTTGTTACAACCACACATCACCGTCCAATGCCTTTTAGTAATAAAATGTCTATATTAACAAGTGAATACTAGAACAAAGGACGAGTGCAAAGACAATATTACGCTTAACCCATTGAATAAGAGCCTCAAACAACTTCAAAGGGTTAGGGTGAAGACAAAATCGAGTTTGCTAGATTATATGAGAACATTAGCATTGAGGTTTGTTATGAAAGTAGACAGAATGCACAAGAGAGGGGTGAATTGTGCTTTTCGAGATCTAAAACAAACAACACGCGAACACAATTTTATATTGGTTCAGCCCTAACTCTTCTAGTTCCCAATTTCTCGTTGGGTTCCACTATACCCCGAGGTTTTACAACAAGCTCACCTCGAACCTTTATAAAGCTTTTACGGGTTCAACTTCAACCCACAGGATCTGCTTTCTCTGAAAGGGATGGATGCACAAGAGGGGGGGGTAAATTGTGCTACCAAATAAAAATTAAACAATAAAACACAAGGATTTATACTGGTTCGGTCTACCTGACCTACGTCCAGTTCTCAACCACCCAGGTTGAGTTCCACTATCCCCAGGTTTTACAAACGGGTTCACCTGGAACCTTTACAACCGCAAGTTTTAGAACGGGATCACTTGCAACCTTACAACCACAAGTTTTACACCAGGTTCACTTGCAACCTTACTGACACACTCCCCCTTACAACCTGTAAGGGTTCAACCTTTACAAATAAAGGATTTTCTAAACTAAGTTCTCTTTAAGAACCGATAGTGTTACACACTTAAGTACAATGAATGCTCTTAATAAAATGAAGAGACTTAACTACAAAGAGTACAAGATAAGTAGATGAAAAGAACTCTCAATGAGTTAAATGCTCTCTTGCTTTTCTGGGCAGCTTTGAATGCTTGAAGGATATTCTCAGTTTCTCGCTCTAGATTTCTCCAAGATGTCAAAGTTATATTCATAAATGAAGATGAGCTTCCTTATATATGTCTTCAAGTATTCTCACTCTTGGTAGGTGGCATAGCCGTTTGAATATAGCTGTTTATCCCAAGTTACCGTTGGCTCATTTAATGCTCCATTAATGCTCAGCAGGGTTGACTTTGCTTTATCTCTGAAAAGCAGTTCTGACAACTCTGCTCTGCCAAAAAGCACTCTGACACTGCACTGCTCTGCTCTTGCTGAACGTTCTGACATTCTGATTGCTTGCGGAAGCAAATCCACATCCGGAAGCAACATCACTCAGTGTACTGCACTTGAACGTTAGTCTTAACAATAATAACACATAGTCACATGCAGTGGGAGTTCTTTTAATCTTATGAAGTTCTCTTACTTCCGGAAGCAATTTCACATCCGGAAGTACTCCTACTGGACGTTGAGTTATGGCCTAGTGTTATACTCACTGACGCTCGGTGTTACCTAACCCAACAGGCAGCGCTAGTCATTAAGCATCCGGAAGCAAATCCACATCCGGTTGTATCCTAACTTAGTCTCAAGGATAATATACATCTAATGTTCCTAGACTGAGTTATGACTTGGTGTATTACTTGCTTCCGCTGGGGGATGAGACATTCATCCGCGAGCGCTAGTTCTAGTCCATCCGGAAGTAAATCCACATCCGGTTGTACTCTTACTTGTGGTTCTATATTAACCTAATTTTTCTTGTTCTTCCATATTTTAGTCTTCATCAAAACTTAAGATTCTAACATTCTCCCCCTTTTTGATGATGACAAACTAAGTTATCTAAGTTATCTAATCACGTTCATATTGAAGGAATTAATCGAATAAGAACACACATATGAACTCAAAGATAATCTTCATTAAGAAGCAAATTGATTACAAGTTAGAAACATAATAACAATCAAATTTACAAGTAATCAGATAACTATGCATGATAAAAAAATATGAAAAGAAAAATTTCTAAGTTAAAATGTATGAGGAGTGTTTGGGCTCAAAGTTTATGTCTCTTTTTCCTCTCCCTCTCTCTTTGCCTTTGTTCACACTCCTCTTGCAATTTGGCTAACTGGGCATCCTTCTCACTCTGGTCTATCTCCGCAATTATACTCTGGAGCTCTGCCTCTTCTTTCTCCCTTCTGAGCCTTTCTGATTCCACTGACTCCTCAAAGGCTCTCTTCAGATCTTGAACTTCAGCATACCCAGGGAACCCAGTTGCATCAGAGAAGGGGATGACCTCGCCATTGGGATAATGGACGGCCTTAATTTTGACATTCCACACAGGAAAGTTGGGATCCTCCTCAACTTCCTTGGCTTTCCTTTTCCCCTTGCCTTTTCCTTTGCTCTTTCTTCTTTCTTGGGGAGGCTTGACATTTGCTCTTTCAGCATCGAGGCAAGCCATCTGATCAAAGGTGATCTTGTCAGTCATTCCATACCTCTCGAACTCATCAGCAGTCATATCCTCTATTTCCAGTTTTACTTCCTTTAGTGGCGGAGGAACATATGATGCTTGAGAGGATGGCTGAGTCTCAGATGCTTCCCCAAGCTGAGTGGGTCTTTCAGACCCATGCTCCTCAGTGTTATCCTCTTCTTCACTCTCTATAGACTCAGAGGTATCAGTACCCTTCTTGACAAGGGACTTCTTCCTTGATTTTCTGAACTTCATAATTGGAGAAGGAGGAGGAGGAGAGGTTGGCCCAGAGGGAATTGGAGTGGCGATCACAATGGGAGGATTGGCTTGCCTTTTCAACCCATACTTCATCATAATTTCTTCAATGAAATTTCTGGCAGGTACAGAGGGAGGAGGCTCAGAGGAAGAAGACTCGGGCTCAGGCTCAGGCTCAGGTGGTGGAGTCTGAACAGGCTGATCAACCAACACCATTTCTAAGTTAGACTTCCTGCTGGCTGAGCGTTGCTGCATAAATTTGAGTGCTTCCCCACGAATTAGACTTTCAGCTCTACCCATTCTTTTTAGATCCATGGCACGCCGGAGTGCAGCAGCAATGTCCTCATCTAGCCATAAGAAGGGTTGATTGAGGATTTCTCTCCCCCTTTTGGCATCATCAAGAAGGGCGAGGGCCAGGGAGGAAGGGTTGGGTGAAGTGGAGGGTGGAGGTTCAGGGCCATAGGTTCTGGGTGGTGAGGTTGCTGGTGAGGAAGTGGATGAGGTTTCAGGTGAGGAAGTGGGTGAGGTTTCAGGTGAAGGAGTGGGGCTAGGGAAGAAGAAGCGATTTCCCTCAGAAAAGAGGTCAGGATAGGGAAAGGTAGATGAGTAGGAAGTGGAAAATGGAGTGGGCTCAAGTAGTCGCTGAAGTGGTGGGAGATCTCTCAGGTATATGCGACTGTAGGGGTGAATGGAAGTGAAGAACCCAAGAGCTTCCGCGTTGGGAATGTCAGTGTAGGTGGGAACTTTTGGGTTGGAGGATGGTAAGGGGTCGGGGGATGGTGATCGGTGAGGGGAGTTTTGGTGGTTGGATGTATTAGAGTGACTAGGAGAGTGGTGAGGTGAAGGTGAGTTGTGAGGTGAGGGTGAGTTATGGGGTGATTGGCGAGGGGAGTGTTGAGGGGTTTGGTGAGAGGTGTTGTGAGTGTCAGACTCATTTTGTGGTGAAGTTGTATGTGAGTCATTCTGAGGGGGTGGTTGTTGTGTATTAGGAGGAGGGAGTGATGGTTGGTTAGGTGGAGGAGGTGGAGGTTGGTCATTTTGTGGAGGAGGAGGTGAAGGTAGATTGCCCTGAGGTTGAGGAATTTGGAAGTGGTTAAGTAACAAGTCTAATTTGGCCTCGACCCTTCCTAGGCGATTCTCGAGGTTCTGGATCCTCTACTCCTGCTGCTGGAAGCCATTATCACACTCATCACGAAGGGGAGCCACCAAAGAATCAGACAGCCGAAAAAGGATCTCCTCCTTCACTTCCTCAGCAAAGGCCTTTACTGCGGCTGACACCTTCGGAACACGGCCTGGACCAGCATGAGAATCCACTTCCTGGTCCCCTGCTCCAGATACAGAAGGTGTTGTGGTATGAGAGGCACTTCCTGCCTGTGATCCAGAGCGAGTGGACCTTGCCGGCTTATTGTACCTGATCCCCATCTTGCAGATATTGGCGGATCCTACGGGCAAGCACTGGATATTGTCAGCGTCCTCAGTGGATTTGATCAAGGCTTTCTCCAGGAGGAATGCAATGACTTGAGGATAGGGAAGGTGGTCAGGTCTCTTGTCCTTGGTTTCACACCACCTGTGCAGCTCTAAGCTAATAATCTGCCCAGGGTTGATTGGCTGCTTGGTGAGGAACCTGGGGAGCCAAGGGTTGTCGAGCTGGGTGAACTCGTTGAAGTTCCCCCCTTTGTGAGTCATCAACCGGGAGTAGATATATTGAAGTACCTGGTTGGAGTCAGACATGGCAGAGACCTTCTTTCCCTTGGTCTCATATACTTTCTCAAGCTTCGCTGTGCTGAGTTTCTCAGGGTGGAGCCACTCGTTCATACCTTCCTCAGTGACCCCGAGCAAGTAGTTGATATCTCTCCAAGTAAAATTCATTGTCCTCCCCCTCACTGTGGCTGAGAAGATGACTCTGCGAATGGTTTCTTTCCCATTCACTGTCTTGTACTTTGCTTTGACTGTGAGCGACTGGCAGAACACCCTCAGCACGTTGATGTTGTATTGGTTGTTGATCCCCAGCCAGCACATGTACTTTTGGAGATGTTCCCTCAAATGCTCAAACCCTAGTTCCTCAATTTTCTCCAGGTCGATGAACATTCCATGATTGAAGTAGGGTTTCGCAGTTTCAAATTTGGGGGAAACAACCTCCAATGGCCCATCTCTGTACACAAGGGGATCATCCTCCTCTACTCGCTGTCTTTTGGATGAGGGTTCTTCGCTAAACTGAACTCTCTTCTTCCCCTTTTTCTTCGAGTGTTCTTGTTGATGCCCAGATTGCCCAGAATGTTCTTGAACTTGCCCAGATTTTCCAGATTTCGAGTGATGCCCAGATTTTCCAGACTTAGATTTTGATTTCTTGGAGGCAGTGGCTATCTCAGTGTTGGGGTTTGTCTCATGTGATCCGGCCATTTTGTGTTTAGGGTTTTAAGTGAAGTGTATGGAATGAAATGGCAGAAATGTAGATGAAGAAGATGAAGAAGATGAAGAACAGTATGATGAACTTGATGAAGATGCGATAAATGAGTTCAGAGAGTTTTGTGGGTAAGAAGAAATTTGTGCAAGTGAAAAGTAAAAAGTGAAAACTCCTTCCTATTTATATGCAATGTCACAACGGGTAAAATGCTCATAATGACTTTACATTGAAGCATGCGCTGGTTCATGGGAAAACGTAAACATTTTAAATGGAACGGCGCACCTTTTGACACGTGTCTCTTCACATTGTCAGAGGAGGGCACAACTTCCTGTGGAGGAAGACGAAACGTTTGGTGAAGTGACGTGTCTTTTACCCAGACACTGGCGCTCCCGGTTGATTTGAGTCATCACCCAGCGCCAGCAAAAGAGCATCCGGAAGTGGTTTTGCTTCCGGTTGGATTTAACTTAAGATTCAACATTGTGGGGGACCTGCAAAACTAAAGATTGGCACTCCGATGCCTAAGTTAGTATAGTTGCAGGTTTTAATCAATTAAGCACAGGTTTATTTTGAAGATTAAACTTCATTTGGGTTTACCATTCCCAAATTTCCCCTTATAAAGGTAAATTGATCTACCCCCAGAGGCTTGGTGAGGATATCTGCAAGCTGATGGTGAGTGGGAACAAACTGCACCTTGACATCCTTCTTTTGAACATGATCTCTGATGAAGTGATGTCTGACGTCAATGTGCTTTGTTCTTGTGTGCTGAACAGGGTTCTTGGCAAGGCTGATTGTGCTTGTGTTATCACAGAGAATGGGAGCCTCTGGAAATTCCAGCCCAAGATCCCTTAGTTGATTCTTCAGCCACAGCACTTGTGCACAACAGCTTGCAGCAGCAATATACTCTGCCTCTGTGGATGAGAGTGACACGCAGGTTTGCTTCTTGCTAGCCCAAGAGACCAGACAACCACCAAGGAAGGCACATTGTCCACTAGTGCTCTTTCTATCAGTTTTATAACCTGCATGGTCAGCATCAGAATAAGCCCACAAGAATTCTTGGTTACCTCTGGGGTACCAGAGACCAAGTTCTTGTGTTCCCTCAAGGTATCTTAAAATACGTTTAACACAAGTTAGATGTGATTCCTTGGGGTTGGCTTGAAATCTAGCACACATGCCTACACTAAATTGAATGTCAGGTCTGCTTGCCGTTAAGTATAGTAGGGAACCTATCATTCCCCTGTACATAGGCAGGCTGACTGAACTTCCCTTTACATCAGCATCCAGTGCGGCAGTGGTGCTCATTGGAGTATCATACTCCTTGCACTCATCCATCCCAAATTTCTTGAGGAACTCTCTGCAATACTTAGTTTGGGAGATGAAAGTGTCGTCCTTCTTTTGCTTGATTTGCAGGCCTAGGAAGAATGTTAATTCTCCCATCATTGACATCTCAAATTCTCCCTGCATAGTCTTAGAAAACTCTTCACAGAGTTTCTCGTTAGTTGCCCCAAAGAAAATATCATCAACATAAATCTGGACAATTAACATGTTTCTATCTTTATGCAAGATAAACAGTGTATTATCTAGTTTGCCTCTTGAGAAACCCTTTCCTAGCAAAAAGCTGCTGAGTCTCTCATACCAAGCTCGAGGAGCTTGTTTTAGGCCATACAAAGCTTTCGTTAGCCTATACACATGTTTAGGATGCTTGTGATTCTCAAAGCCAGGAGGTTGTTCTACATAAACCTCTTCCTTAATATAGCCATTAAGAAAAGCACTCTTTACATCCATCTGATATAACTTAAGTCCTTTCATGGATGCAAAGGCTAGAAGAATCCTTATTGCCTCAAGTCTTACAACTAGAGCAAAAGTTTCTTCATAGTTTATGCCTTCTTCTTGGTTATACCCTTTGGCTACCAATCTGGCTTTGTTCCTTGTTATTTGACCAGTCTCATCCAGTTTGTTCTTGAAGACCCATTTGGTCCCAACTATGGATTGATGAGACGGCCTTGGGACTAGTTCCCAAACTTGGCTTCTTTCAAACTGGTTTAGCTCTTCCTGCATGGCAATAATCCAGTCACAGTCCTCAAGAGCTTGTTCAACTGAGGTTGGTTCAATTTGTGACAAGAAAGCTCCAAATTCAACCTCATTTTGAACTTGTCTTCTGGTTCTGACACCAGAAGAAACATCACCAAGCACTTGATCAAGAGGATGATCCATGTGATGTCTCCTAGCTGTTGGCAACAGTACCTCATCAGGCACCGTTTGCACTCTAGGTTCATCACTGGGTTCATCTTCTTCTACCTTGGGATTGCTTGCTGGTGTTTCTTTTGGTGGTGAAGATGATGATGGTTTTGGAAAGTTTAATATTTCATCATCTTCTGTGGATTGTTCCCATGTAGGATTTTCATCAAATACAACATGCATTGATTCCTCTACAGTTTTAGTCCTCATGTTGTATACTCTATAAGTCTTACTCCTAAGGGAATACCCTATGAATACACCTACATCAGCTTTTGGATCAAACTTACCCAGATTTACCTTCCCATTGTTATGCACATAGCACTTTGATCCAAAGATTTTGAGGTGGCTGATGTTGGGCTTTCTGCCTTTGTACAGCTCATAGGGAGTCTTGTCCAAGCCCTTGCGAACATAGGCTCTGTTAGAGATGTAGCAAGCAGTGCTCATCGCGTCCGCCCAGAACACTTGAGAAACCTCTTTCTCATTGAGCATGCTCCTGGCCATCTCAGTCAGAACCCTGTTCTTTCTCTCCACTACACCATTTTGCTGAGGAGTTCTGGGAGCTGAGAAATTGTGATCGATGCCATTCTCTTCACACAGCTCCGAGAAGTTGTGATTCTCAAACTCTCCTCCATGATTAGTCCTTATGGCTGTTATCTTGAGATCTCTCTCGTTCTGCACTTTCTTAGCCAGGACAACAAAGGCATCAAAAGCATCTTGTTTAGAGGCAAGAAACATTGTCCAAGTGAACCTAGAATAGTCATCCACCACAACTAGAGCATACAGGTTTCCACTCAAGCTCTTCACTCTTGCTGGCCCAACCAAATCCATGTGGATTAGTTCCAAGGGCCTGCTGGTGGAGACTCTCTTCTTGGCTTTAAACGAGGACTTTGTTTGCTTCCCTCGTGGCAGGATCCACAAATATAGTCATGCTTAACCTTAAAAGATGGAATCCCTATAGCTAGCTCTTTCTTAATCAGCATGTCAAGTTGAGTAAAGTTAACATGCGCTAGCCTTTTATGCCAAAGCCAACTATTCTCTTCACTAGATATTAAACATTTTTCATCTAGTTGTTGACATAAATCTAGTGTGTATAGGTTTCCATTTCTGTTGGCCTTAAGTTTGCATTTTAGGTTGGCCTTATCTAGGTTCAGATCATGCTTGTCTATTATCATGCACTCATGTGAGTCAAAGATTACCCAATTTCCTTTGTCAGTGCTCTGGCTTACGCTCAGCAGGTTGTGACAGAGACCATCCACTAGATAGACATCCTTGACTGGTCCTACTTCTCCAACTCCGGTGATCTTTCCACTTTGATTTCCTCCAAAGGTTACTGTGGCTCCATCTTTGATCACCAAGGACTTGAATTTGTCTCTGTCACCAGTCATATGTCTCGAGCATCCACTGTCAATGTACCACTTTTTGTTCTTGGATGCTTTGAGACAGACCTGCATAGATTAGACAAGCTTAGGTACCCAACCTTTATTGGGTCCTTTATCATTAGTCTTCATACCCCTCGGTCCAGTGTTGACCTTGGGTTTGTGATTGTGTTGTGCCTCTAGCCTTGTGTGGGCTCTAGGCTGACGGACTTCCCTTGGAATATGTTTCCAATTTCTAGGTCCTTGTACTCCCTTAGTTTCTTTCTTTGGAGGATCCTCATTTACCGAGGTTCCTTTTGGAACCCACTTATAGGAGCTATTTACTCCATGCTTCTTTGCATTGCAGGTGGACGTGGAGTGTCCCTTCCTGTTGCAATAGTTGCAGAAGCTAAAGGGTGTGGAGCTGTGACTAGTGGCTTTGTGGAAAAACTTTAAGTATGGTTTCACTTTAGGTTCCACCCACTTTTTACCCTTATGCTTATACCCTAATCCAGTTTTATCCCTATATGCCCTTTGATTCATCAAAATAACATTTAACATTTCAGAACCATTAGTAAACTTCTGCAGGGCATTTTGCAGTCTATCTCTCTCAATAGAGATCTTGCTGCAATTAGGGCAGCCTTCTAGTGTTGTGGCCTTGGGTTCCTCTTGGGGAGATCCCTTGCCATCTGCTACCGGAAGCTTTTTGGCTTCCGCTAGCTCTTCACTCAGTGAGTCCACCTTGGACTCAAGTGATTCCTTTTTAATTCTCAACACTTTATAAGCTTTACATAAGCGAGAAAATTCTTTATGAACATCATTATATGCTTCTTGTAATTCGAAAAGTTACCTCATCATCATCCTGGATGGGCGCAAAGTCTGAGGATTCCTCCTCACCATCTTCTCTGGCAACAAGGCAGAGGTTAGCAACCTCTTCCTCATCACTAGCTTCCTCATCCGAACTGTTCACCCAGATAGAGGATACAAAGGCTTTCCTTTTATCCTTCCCTTTTGCTCTCTGAAGGCTTGGGCACTCAGCCTTGAAATGACCAGGCTTCTTGCACTCGAAGCACACAGGGGCCCTTTCCTTCTTATAGTCTTTCTTGTGGCTAGACTCTCCTTTATGAAAGCCTCATTTCTTTCTGAAGAACTTTCTAAACTTTCTTACCATCATAGCCATCTCCTCTTCATCTATTTCCTCCTCATCATCCTCATCATCATCATCATTTCTATCCTTGCTGGGAGCAACAAGCGCAAGGTTCTTTGCTTTAGTAGTAGCTTGAGGAGCTCTCTAAGCCAACAAGGTTGGTTCATACTCAGCCAAAGATCCAAACAAGGCAGTGATAGAGCTGGTTGATTCTCCCTGGACTTCCTGCAAGATGGTAACTTTGGTGATCCGGTCACCCTTCAACACTTTTAGAATCTTGCTGACTTGTTCTTCCTCAGGAATGTCCTTTCCTAGAGAGGCCAAGTTATTAATAAGATGGGTGAATCTGAGCTCCAGCTCTCTGATTGGCTCAGTTGGACTAAGCATGACAAATTTGTGGAACTCCTCAACCAGCATCTCAACCCATCTTGCCTTCACTCCCTTGGTTCCAGAATGAGCAGCCTCAAGAGCCTCCCACATATCCTTCGCTGTTTTGTGGTGGCTGATCCTGTGGAACTCCTTAGGACTAAGGGCGCATTGAATGTAGTGCATGGCCCTGTAGTTCAGCTGAACTAGAGCATAGTCCTCATTGGTGTATATGGATCGCTGCTTTGCAAGACCTTCATCATCTAGAGGGACGTTATTCCCACGCTCAATTACATCCCAGAGACGAATGTCGCAGGATTTGATGTAGGTCTCCATTCTGAACTTCCAGAATGGATAGTTGTACCCATCAAAGCCAGGAGGCTTGTTTGGCTGAATAGCAACATCGGGCAAGGAATAATCTGCATCCATTACTAGATCTTTTCTTTCTAGATTCGTTGGAATCAAGTCAGAAAGACCTGCTCTGATACCAAATGAAAGGGATGGATGCACAAGAGGGGGGGGTGAATTGTGCTACCAAATAAAAATTAAACAATAAAACACAAGGATTTATACTGGTTCGGTCTACCTGACCTACGTCCAGTTCTCAACCACCCAGGTTGAGTTCCACTATCCCCAGGTTTTACAAACGGGTTCACCTGGAACCTTTACAACCGCAAGTTTTAGAACGGGATCACTTGCAACCTTACAACCACAAGTTTTACACCAGGTTCACTTGCAACCTTACTGACACACTCCCCCTTACAACCTGTAAGGGTTCAACCTTTACAAATAAAGGATTTTCTAAACTAAGTTCTCTTTAAGAACTGATAGTGTTACACACTTAAGTACACTCAATGCTCTTAATAAAATGAAGAGACTTAACTACAAAGAGTACAAGATAAGTAGATGAAAAGAACTCTCAATGAGTTAAATGCTCTCTTGCTTTTCTGGGCAGCTTTGAATGCTTGAAGGATATTCTCAGTTTCTCGCTCTAGATTTCTCCAAGATGTCAAAGTTATCTTCATAAATGAAGATGAGCTTCCTTATATATGTCTTCAAGTATTCTCACTCTTGGTAGGTGGCATAGCCGTTTGAATATAGCTGTTTATCCCAAGTTACCGTTGGCTCATTTAATGCTCCATTAATGCTCAGCAGGGTTGACTTTGCTTTATCTCTGAAAAGCAGTTCTGACAACTCTGCTCTGCCAAAAAGCACTCTGACACTGCACTGCTCTGCTCTTGCTGAACGTTCTGACATTCTGATTGCTTGCGGAAGCAAATCCACATCCGGAAGCAACATCACTCAGTGTACTGCACTTGAACGTTAGTCTTAACAATAATAACACATAGTCACATGCAGTGGGAGTTCTTTTAGTCTTATGAAGTTCTCTTACTTCCGGAAGCAATTTCACATCCGGAAGTACTCCTACTGGACGTTGAGTTATGGCCTAGTGTTATACTCACTGACGCTCGGTGTTACCTAACCCAACAGGCAGCGCTAGTCATTAAGCATCCGGAAGCAAATCCACATCCGGTTGTATCCTAACTTAGTCTCAAGGATAATATACATCTAATGTTCCTAGACTGAGTTATGACTTGGTGTATTACTTGCTTCCGCTGGGGGATGAGACATTCATCCGCGAGCGCTAGTTCTAGTCCATCCGGAAGTAAATCCACATCCGGTTGTACTCTTACTTGTGGTTCTATATTAACCTAATTTTTCTTGTTCTTCCATATTTTAGTCTTCATCAAAACTTAAGATTCTAACATTCTCTACTGCAACCACAAGTTTTGCGGGCACACCTAAAACCCTACAAAGCTTTTACGGGTTCAACTTCAACCCACATGATTTGTTGGCTCTCCTATAACCACAGGTTTTGCGGGCTTACCTAAAACCTTATTGAGTTTCAGAGTCTCACTCCGAACATACACTCCCTCTTACACTTTATACAAAATTGTAATCCCTAGTCCTAAGTCTGAAGACTTAAGAATAACCTTCAATAATGAAGAATTTCAAATATATGTTTGCTATACTAATTGATTATGATGAACACTGATGTACAATAGAATCTCTCACTCTCACATACAAAGAATAAAGACATCTTTGAGTTCTTGAGAGTTTGAAGTGGATAGATTTTGTTAATGGACTTCCATCATCATCTTCAATTGCTCACAACATATGTATTTATATCTCTGAGAAATCTTGCAGTTGTGATTTGTCTATTGGCTCTCTTGAATTTTGATTGTTGTGTTTACAGTCGTTCGTGAGTGTGTTTAGGCCTTTCTTTACTCTATCCTCTATAGCTACCTTTATTTGCTTTATCAATATCTTGTTAAAGGCAGCTAAGTTGAAGCAATTGGTCTAACAGACACTTTTAACAAAAGCTGACAGTGTACTTGCTTTCTTCGTTATTTTTCATGACCCATCGATCAGAGCATATGTGATTGATCATTGATTTACAAATATTTAAATTTATGTATCGACTAATCAATCACTGGTTAGTTTCATCGAACATGTTATTCAATTTTCTCAAAATATGAGTAGGCGTGTATTCGAACAGAGAGAGTATTCTACAAGTTCTTTAACCATATTTGAACACTATTTTATTTGACTCAAAATATTAAGCAATGGTGTTTGATCAGAATTGTCTTGTAATCGATCACGTAGTTTGTATTTCATAGCTCCTAAGGATATTCGATCTGAATGTGTGTGTGTGTGTGTTCCTTAACCTATGTTCGATTACGTGGTTTCCTGTGATCGATCATTCTATCTCTGTTATGAATTTCTAAGTTTTTTGGCTATCATTTTACTCAAATCCTATAAGATTATGTTACTTAGCCTTTTCTGATCTCAGTTTAGTTCTCACACTAAGTCTACTTCATACATACGTATTTGGTCTAAAGCTTCTTTGAATATTCCAAATAAGCTTATCAAACTAAGTTCTCAAATGTATAACTTATAATATCCCTTTTTATCCTCTTCAACTATCTAGATTTGCTTTATCAATATTTTACAAAATACAGCTGATATGAAGCTTGAATGAGTCTAACAGTCTTCTCTAAAAAGTAGGCTGACAAGCTTGTACTAGCTGTTTTTGTCATTTTTAGTTATAGCCCTTGACACACAGATAATTGATTTTGGCTATCAAAAAATTCACTTTACTTGTCTTAGTTATCTATGTATCTATGGATAACTCAAAGTCTATTATCGATAACTAATCAATTATCTCTGAGTTATCCATGCGTATATGGATAGCTAATCAATTATCTCTGAGTTATCTATGCGTATATGGATAACTAATCAATTATCTCTGAGTTATCTATGTGTCTATCGATAGCCAACCAATTATATCTGAGTTATCTTTGCGACTATAGATAGCTAACCAATTATCTCTGAGTTATCTATGCATCTATGGATAGCTAAACAATTATCTCTAAGTTATATATACGTCTATGGATAGTTAACCAATTATCTCTGAGTTATCCTCTCTTATTTCTTAACATCATCAAAACTTAAGATTCTAACATGTTATGTTAGTTTTCTTATTCATTGTAATAGCATTTTCCTAGTGAAAGATAGAAAAATAAGAAATAAGATAGAAGAATACTCAAAACAACGTTATTTTTTCAATTTGTAGGGGCACACATTAATATAATTGAGTTTTTTAAAACGAGTAAAAGTGCATTCTGCCCCTAAAACCAAACATTTTATGTATCAAACCCTCCTTAACAAACATTTTTGTTAAGATTTCACATTTTGAAATAATTTAGAAAAAAATAAACTCTGATATTTTGTAATTTTCTATGATGCACATTAATTAAATTAAATGAGTTTCAAAATGACCATAAGTGCAATTTTGCACCTAAAACAAAAATATTTTATGTATTAGACTCTCTTCTCACACATTTTTTAAAATTGCACCTTTCCTTTTGAAATATTAAGAAACAACATTAGAAAACTCCTTTATTTTTTAAATTGGTAGGCCCCACATCAATTAATTTAAATGAGTATTAAAATGAGCAAAAGTGCAGTTTGGCCCCTCAACACTTAATGGTATCAAACCTTCCGCACACACTTTATTTTTGTTACGATTGCACCTTTCATTTTTTGAAATAATATGAAAATCTTTGAAAAGGAAGAATACATAAAAGGATGAAATAAAAACTTTATTTAAATTTTATTGATGAAGATGATTTACAATTTGAATTTGGAATAGATTTTTGTACATCTAATGTTCAATCTTCAAATTTGCATTGAAAATTAAAATAAAAATACTGATATAAAATTGTATCTTTTACAAGTCATGTTAAAGAAAAAATTGATTATACATAATGAAACATCAACAATCATGAAAAATCATAGAGAGGTATAATGCTTCAAATAACTTGATAATATCTCTGTCAACAAAGTAAATATTAGCTACCAAAAAACTAGGATGAAATTGCTAAGGACTTGAAGCTATTAAAAAACCAAAAGAATTGATCTTAGAGCTGCAAAATTACAAGACACATAAACTTTATGGGCTCTTCATGGAGGGCTAGCTAGTTCATGGCAGGCAGGGGACAGGAACCCGTGGAAGTGATGGAGAAACTAATACTATCTGTTCCTGGTTTGCCGCATTCTGGTGATTTCTTGTTAATGTAGTATGGGGATGTGCTTGTCACCCTGAGTAATGCAAAAGCACTTTCAGAATCAGTAAAACTTTCAACTGAATACTTGATCATGAACCAATAATTAATCAGAAGATTCAATGCACAGATATATCTCTTTATGATTAGTTTGAATTTTATCTGATAGGCCAGATCTCCATCAAAATCTCCCCTCTCGTATGCCAATATTTTATAGCTAATTTGGATAGAGTGATCACAATTACCTTTCCTTGCGCTTCTCTAAGAATCGTGTCAACGATGCTTTACGCGCCTGAGGCAAGTCCACTGGAAATACACCAAAACTTTGTTAATTGTTATTAATCAAAATATTTCACTAGCTTAAGCTAGAAGCGGAAACTTAAATTATATACCAGGTGAACCAATTTTTGAGGCTGCAGATTTTGAAGATCCATCTGCACTAGGAGACTCCAAATGACTACTTGGGGCAGCAATAGATGCTACTGGTCTCACAATTGTAGGTTCATTGGTGCTAGAAGATCCTCCCACAGGCTGAGAACTAACATGGAAAGTCATTGGAATCGGACACGGTAAAGGTGTATGATATTTGCTTACAATAAACTCATCATCTTTAGATGGCTTGGAGATTAGTGTTTGCACTGCAGCTGTTGAAACTGACTTATTTTGATTTAAAGTATTCCCATTTCCAGCCAGTAACATAATAGCCTGGGCCTGACAAAACATCAGTCAGGAAAAAAAATAACACTTCGAAAAGGTTTAATCTGAGATTTAAACAAGGATGAAAGGAAAGCTCAGATAAGATATTTACCTTCTCAGGAGATATGTCTTCATAAACACACACTGTACCAGCATAGAAAATGGTCAGCTGAGTAGGTTGGCCAGAAGGTATCGATGAGTTCCTGCAAAAACATAAATAAATAATTCAGCTATATGGCTCACACTGTATGCCCAACTGGCTTTTAGGTCAATGTAAAGCTTCAAAAATTTTAAACATGACATTACCTTAGGTCAGTGGTGCCAACAATGGAACCGTTTGGTGGAAGAACAGACACAGGGGCAATCATAGGAACTCCTCCTTGAGGGTGTGGTTTTATGGCAGAATTGACCATGTTTTGAATATTGTTGCCTACAGTTGATTGGAGAACAGGACTCCTCTGAGGGTAACCTGAAAGTGTGTCAACCTGCTGCATAGGGTATACTGTCATTCCACGTTCATTTCCTACTAGTCTTCCCATGCTCATACTTTTCTACAATATTACAAGACACGAATGTAGGGAAGATCAGTTACAGAAGCAGAATACAAAGAGCACATAAGATAGATTGTAAGAGATTAAGAGTATATTTGTTTGTCATTAACATGCATCAGCAAATTACAGAAGCAAAGAAACTTTTCACAGCTAGTGTAAGATGAAAAATAGTCAAAAGATTTTATGCTTTATTCTTCTATTTAATATCACATCTTGAACATAGATCATTTGCAGGAAAATAAACTATGCTTCTAAGATATGATGCATTAATCTATTAGAAGCAGAGAAGCACAAAAACCAACCTGGATCACACCCATTAATGGTTTTTGGTTAGAGTCAAAAGCATCAGTTGATGATGTGGTCTTTCTTGTCCTATCCTCCGGAGAAGTCTTAAAGGACAACAATTGAGGAACACCAGAAACCTTGTTTGAAAATGACCACTGCATTCCTGAACCCCTCACTGTTGCATTAATTAATGGTCAGAACAGATTATGACACCAGAAAATCAATCATAACTCTAAAGTAATGTAGCAAATACAAGGAGAAAGTTTTGTGAATACTAATGATAAGAAATCAGATAGATACCTTTAAGAACTTAACAAATTTGGAGAAGTTTCCTTCTAAATTAAACTTCTTAATCACTAGAAAATCAAAATGGATAGAAGTTCTCAATTTTATGTTGAGATTTGAGAGCATAACAAGGGACTAACTAATTAATTATTGCCTGGAGACTCAGCAACTACAACGATGAATAACAAACAAATAAATCCCAGAAAAGGAGAAGATCTGAAAGCAATTTCTTCGTCAGAAGCTAAAGTTCTTGAAATCTTTGAAATATTATATTCCATCACATGTGACCAAGTTAAGTACTTTATCGCCAATGTCGGCAGAACCAAGCCAAAGTATTAAAAAACTACAAATTTTCTAAAGGAAAGGTTATAACACTATAGGTACATGGGGCATTATTAAATCGTAGTCCACCATGTAAAACATAACATTTTATTGTTAAATTGCAAAGTTCTTTATGATATTCTCAATATTTTATACTGTCACCATATGTTTATTTTATATCCTTGTTTCTTACTCTAGGCACCTTATATGAGTAGTTATTTGTCCGCACTGCTTTCAAAGATTACTTTATTTTCAAAAGGCATCTCAACGCGGATAAATAAATTAAAAAATTAGTCATGCCCATGTTAACATTGAATAAAATATTCTTAGACAACAAAAAATATTATTGTATTCGCATCGGTGCTGTCATCATCATTTAAAACAAGATGATAAAACCCGATGGGTTCAAAATTCCAATGGAAGCAAAAAAAAGGAGCAACACATTTTCCTATATAAAAAGTAGAATAATAGCATCAGACAACGAAGACCACGTTTTTTTTCTACAAGGCAAATGCCCCATCAGCCATTCAAAAATCAATCAAATAATAATAATACTATTGTTTATTTACTATTCGTATCATAACTAAAACTAGATAAAAATAAAGAGTTAAAATAAAAACGAAGTGAAATCAAGAGTTCAATACTAACATGGAGTTAGCTATACACCAAACAGAAATTCATATCAATGAAAGGAAAATCTATGAAGTATTTATACTGCTTAGCTTGTTCAAATAATTTTCAGAATTGATTTGGGCATCATATATTTCCTTATATTACCTCCTGTCTTAAATATAAAATATAAGACTGACTTTTTTCTTGGAGAGATTAAGATTGCGAAATAGACTATTAAATCATGACATATTTGATATATTTTTAGATAATACAATAGTTTATAGGTAAAATAAACTAATCTTAGGGAAAAAAATTTGGTAAATCAATTTATAATTAACTTATTTTATTTTTTTATAGGATTTTCTAAAAAAGTCAATTAGTTTTTATATTTAAGACGAATTAGTTTTTATATTTAACACGGACGGAGTATATATATTTTCTCCTCGTCTGTTTTCTGGGGTAGTGCGGCCTCGATAAACTAAAAAGTAAAAACTAAAGAGAAGGTTTGGAAGAAGACCCAAAAATCTCTGTTGAAGAAGTACCCTTGCATGCATGCGTAGATTCGTTTGATGAAACACAGATGATTTAAAAGTAAACAAAATCTCACAACTCAAAGCTTGAGAGTTTCGTTATTTCTGTTTTCTTTTTTTTTTTTTGCCTCCTTATTGTTAAAGAGTACATTGAGAAATGGCAACGATGGGGACCAAGAGAAGATATAAAATAACAGAGGTAAAAAAAAAAGAGAAAACTAATCATTTAAGAAGAAGAAGATATTTAAAACAGAAGCATATTTAGAAATAGTACGTACCTGATTCGTTTGAGTTATTATCAGTGGCATCCTCTATGAAAGTTGACGGGGAGCTAGTGATGGAGGTCAAACCCAGGAAGTCCCGTTCCATATTTGGAAAAGAATAATGAGAGAGTGGAAATGAATTCAAAGTTGTAGCAGTCAAAGAGAGAAGAAGGGGGAGGAGGACTTGGTGGCGAATGGAAAAGTGTTGAGTAGAGAGAAGAGAAAGAAGAGCAGTCTCTTATTTCTTTTTTTTTATTTTCTATAGATAGATGCAAGATTTAGTTAAAAAATATTAATAAAACTAGATAAGTCATATAGATTGATTTTTCTAAATTTCTTAAATTAGTTAAAAAAAATATGTATGGATTTTTTTTCAATATTAACCTTGTTTATAATTTGACATGGAAGAGAAATTGAGAAATTTGGACGTAGATAATAAGAAAAAGTAGTTGTAAAATTTAAAAAGTACATTAAACAAAGAGACAATCCAAGTAAAATTCTAATATTTTGGAGGAAACAAATTAATATTTGGACTCTTATAACAATTATAATAGGGTTAAGGGAGAGTACCAATCTATTTCGTTTTTTAGTACAGGTACCAATCTATTTCTCATTATATATAAGTTTAAATTCCCAAAAATGTTTCTACACATAAGTCTACTTTACGGATGTTAATGGGAGTATTTTCTAATATTAGCCTATTTAATTCTTGTAGGGAGGTGTGAAAGGAAAAATGTAAAAATAATATAGGAATGAATATGGAGGAAAATTTTGAAGGTGATGATTTGAAAACTTTTATCAATATAGAACATATTTAATGAACTACTCAACTATTGGTTTCATGTAAGAATGTGTTGAATGGACATTAAGGAAAAGAGCTATAACATGTAATAAGATAATATACATAGTATCTTAATATCAATCAACCTATTATTTAGCTTCTTTAAATAGTTAATTATATTTTAAAACTTTAAGAATTAAAGTAATCAAGGGAGAAGTTTCTTGTGTGACAATTAAACAAAGAAATTGAGAACATAAACCTCTATTGAGAGGAGAACTGTAAATGATTTATATCAAACAAATTTCTTGAATTGTCAATGTCAAATGATAAAACATAATTGAAAAGGTATAATAATTTGTTTCATATTGATGTTCTTCCATTTCAACACCTGAATAATACTCTTATATTCTGCACCGAATCAATTCAAGTTTTAGTTAATATATATAATGTGGACAGGGGGAGTATAAATTAGTTTTTTGAAGTGAGAATTTGCGCAAAAAACTACAGAAAATTAAAAAAAAATGTCTTTCGATGTTCGGTGACCACGTGCGCCAACCGATTTCGATTCGCGGTAAGGATATACTATCGCTTGCATATGTTGTTATTGTTGCTCCAAATGACACGTGGTACCAAATACTCCCTCCAGTCCCTAATATAAGAGCCAAAATTTGAATGGTTTTGGTCCCTAATATAAGAACTCATCTCAAGTTCTCCCCTCATTTAATGCATTTTTCCTACTTTGCCCCCAACTCTCTTTCATGTTTATTAATGCTTATGTGTTTCTCTCTCTTAAAAGTATCATAATAAATATGGGCAATATTGAAAGAGAAGCATTAATTCCAAACACCCAACTAACATTCACATATTTTCTTAAGAAGCTTTTTTTTTGTGGCTAGCTCTTATATTAGGGACCGGAGGGAGTATATACTAACTATAGTATATCTATTATTAATATATGTACTAAATGGTCAGATACTAGAGAAAATATCATTCAGACCCAGATAAGATACATTTTACTCTTAGATACATTCAAACCTCAAAATTATTAATAGGTTTAAAGGGACCTGTATGTAATATTATGCAATGTGAAATCACCAAGTTATCTTCAGCATATAGATGTTAACTAGGGAATGACCCCGTGCATCAGAAAATATTTTTTTTACTAATTGTGATTAATATAAGGTAAGTTTACTTTCAGTTGAATGCATTTGGGTCATTGTATTAAATGTGACTAGTTTATTGATGGAAGTATTTTTTTTGTCAGGATATTGATTGAAGTATGGTAGAATTGGTTTACAGTACAAGTCTATCTTGGATCAATTAGAATAAAATTATCTTGGAGTCAGTCATTTACAATATATGGGAGTCAATAAATGGTCATCAAGAAGCAATATATGTGTATGAGATGATTTTTTTGTGTATTGAGGTTGAAGAGGACTGGAATTTCGGGGTATTATTCTGGCAAAGTTGGAGTGTAAGAAGACATGCAAGAAGAAAGTGGAAGCTTTTTTAAGAATGTTGTTATGGAAGAATAACCATATTCAAATGATGTTAATGAATCTTCAAAATCATCGTTTTTGTGGTTTAGACATGTGTCTTGGGTTGCAAGAAATTGCAAGATTGGAAATAGGATGATCAGTTGGTGATGATGAAGATGAAGCTTCCTTAATCTCATGTCAGTTATGTAGATGTGATTATGAGTTGCAATTACATACTATCTTGCTAATTCGGTTTTTGAAGGAGTGGGAGGACTTTGAATGGTCGAGATATGAGGCGGGTTCATGATGTTTCTTTGTGAAGTCAAACCGAGTTTGATGGCAAAAGGTTAGGTCTAGTCCATTGTTCTTCTCATTCTTATTCTTATTCTTATTCTTATTCATATTCTTATTGTTATTACTATTTTTCTATGGTTGTAATGAATACTCCACCTATATTCATAGCCGCTCCTAAGCCCGAATAAAGGAGTAGGGTTGTGTTAGGTTTCGGCAGTCAACGTAAAAGTATGTTGAATCTTATGAATATGGACACACACACTCCAATGTTTTGATCGTATACAATGACATCGTGTGATCTATGTAGCCGACCCCACCTAGTTAGAATAAGACTTTGTTATTGTTGTTGTTGATGGGAGTCATTATTTTGCAAGTCAGATTGTGAATATAACTACCATATTCTACTTGATCAAAGAATATAAATATATTCTTTGAGTAAGTGGCCTACCACGAGCGATGCATGGGGATGTTTTAAATTTCATGACATATCACACATATCATCTTAACATGAAGGTATTTGGATGTTCTAAGTATTGTAAATCTTATATGTGATGGGGAAATAATTTACTTTATACAATATAAGGAAACGAATAGTCAAGGTAAAAAGATTTAAAGGTCTTTTAAAATTGAAAATGAGGAAGGGAAAATTATATAATGACATGACATTTATTTTTTAGTTATTGATTAGTCATGTTTGTTTTGTGAATCAATTACAATGGTGCCAACACTAAATCTCCCAATTCACCATTCCACCATTTCAAATTAATTTTTTTGATGCAATATATAGGACCACTACCACGAATCAAAATATATAGAAAATAGGCTCAAGTATACCTTTAATCCCTTATGTTTGCATGATTTTTCAATTTAGTCCTTTATCTTTGGAAAGTACACTTTTAGTCCTTTAAATTTAACATCGTTAGTCAACTTAACGGAAATCGCTGACTCATCAAATTTTAGTGATGACTGTTTAATTTAAAGATGACAAAGCATAAATATATTGTTTTAAGTAGAGAATAATATCAAGGAGAAATAAATTGGCAAAACTTCTTCTTCCATAAGAACAAATTCGACTTCAAAGCTAACTTCTATGTTCTCCTCTCTTTCTTCGTCCTTGACGTTCTCTTGTCCGATTCTCTCTTGAATAAGCCTGCATCATGTAACATACTGTTACTAATTCCCTAATTAACCTGTGACATATTGTTACTAATTCCCTAATTAACCTGTGACATCTCTTATAGTTCAATAATATCTTTACTAACTATGATAGAAAAAGGAATTTCAATAATATCAATATCTCTATCATAGTTAGAAAAAGAATATCCTAATGATTAAAATATTATCCATGATAGAAAAGAATAAACTAATACAAAACAGCTGCTATCATGGATAATTTATTGTTAACCATGTTAGAAAGGATTTGTCTAACATGGTTAATAAACAAAACTAGTTGATATTAAACAATAAATAGATATATACATGCGGAAACGAATGCAGGCCTATACAAATTGGCAATATACAATTCCAAATAAACTATATAACTTCTACTACCTAATTCCCTTTCCTGATGCTCGCGTCTGTGCATGAATACCTGCAAAAATGTCAGTAATCGTGGGATGAGACAATTTGTCCCAGTAATCACCGCTTAACTCAATATAACAGTGAGATGTGCGGTAGCGAGGGCGTCTAAAGGGTACCACAGTTTTAAAATCAATAATACATATATATATATATATATATATATATATATATATATATATAATATATATATATATTTCACATTTTCTTTCATCCATCACTTAAATCCTTCTGTCACGTCTCAATCAACTCAAATTCATCATCTCTACTCTCCATGTATCACTCAACATCCCTCAGTCAATTCCACACTAACTAAATTTCATCTTCCCATACTCCAATCAAATAATAATACCACAACAGCCCTCACACTCACCTATAGATGCATTGTGCCATCACGGTGTATTCATGCATCTAATCTTCACTATATGATTTGACACTGTGCCTCTCTCTACAAGGAGGAGGCAAATTTCCCTCTCTGGCAATCCCCAGAGAGGGAATCCCAATTCTGTTTTCCATTGCAGAATGGGAACAGTTGGGCTCTCAAATGCCTTAACAACCGTAGGGGCGGTTGGGCTCTAAAATGCCTTAACAACCGTAGGTCACTTCTCTCAATAAGTTAACCTATGATCCCCGATCCAATCAATCCGAAAATGATCATCAGTACAAATAACTGTCGATTGGCCAATCGACAGTTATCATCTCGCGATGGTACATAAATCTCAGTGTCATGCAAAGCTCACCATATCCATATCCATCCATTTCAATATCATCATTAATATCATGTAATCTCACCATTCCTTTCAATATATCAATCTAAAATAATTGAACTCCTTCCCTCAACCTACTCTCAATATCCCTGTCAACAACCAGAATAATACCACACCAGGATAACAGTATATGTAAAATGTATAAAAATCTTTCATATAGAAATAATCGTGTTTAAAAGGCACCCGATAGCCTGTTTTGTATAAATATACCTTTTCAAAGATAATATATGTATAGAGAGGGTGAGAAAGGATTTTAAAAATCCCCAACTAACATCACCCTCATTGTTATAGCAAGGTTAAGTGTGATTACCTGTCGCCCATAGCACTTTGTTGTTCTTCCTTACCCGTCCTTACTAGATTCACCTATTATTAAATCAAAGTAATAATAAAGGTAAACAACCATGCTTATATTTGTATAATCAATAACACGTCTCTCTCGTATCGTATATTACTACCCATTTTTCCCTTTTCCATTTCAAATTCTCTAATCATTTTAGATTTTAAGTTTGCTACATACACATTCACAAATTATTGACAACTTTATACCACTTCAAAATCCACACACAATAATCCAATATTTATATCAATAAAGCCAACTCATAGCTACATGCTCATTCACAAAACAACATGATCAATATTAAAGAACTCAAAGATTTCCCACCACTTGCACTTCTCATACACATGCATTATTCATATCATAGCAATTCTCATTCTTTAAACTTGTCATCATCCTTATACAATTCACACATACACAACTAGACTATAATTTTAGTGGACTTATTACGTAAGCATTTGTTTTGAAAATTAGAACCTCCAAGCTAGAACCAATTTGAATAGCAAAACAAAATTTAACGTACAAGCAAAGAAAACACATCTAACTTGAAGGATCTTCTAATAACTCGAACCAACATGTCCCATGGATCGAAAGAAAGCAATAAAACTTGTTTGCACTTGGAGATCATGGAATAAAATATTAAATTCAGGTTTAAAGCTTGATTTCAAACCTTTAAGTAAGGCACACCTTGAAGCATCAAAATTTCTTTCCAATCCTCAATCAAACATAGAGAACAGATTTTAGTCCTTCACCAAATCTAAATAAAACCTAAAACAATATATCTTAAACATTTGCTTCATTCATCATGTTCTTCATAAAAATCACAATTTACCTTCACAATTATCTTCTATTCAAAAGAACGAATTTCTGATTACATTTAGTACCTTTAGTTATCAAACTTTAAACCATAAACCAGCAGTAACTCAAAATAGCACTCCAACTCAAATCACTCTTTTAGCAAAGATTTGAAATAGAGAAACCAAGAATCAGTTCAGCCATAACAGAAAAGATTTAACAATAAGAGTCCTCAAAATCATCATCAGCATACAACAAGTTCATATATATGCTTCCTCATAGTTTGACCAAACAAAACACCAAGAGGCACAATAATCCAGTCACAGTCAGTCCAAATCAAACATCAAAGCACAATAAATAAATATGATCTTCAAAGCCACCAAGCAAGAGTAATCAGGTTTATTTAATGCTTATCTTCTCTAATTATTCAATTCAAAGCTAATTCCCAACTTGCAAAACTATATATCAATTTCACTCCACTCATAATAAGCTTCATACATCTACCAATTCACACTAAACAAACAGCCAAGGAAACATAACAAAGAAATAAAGAAACATGAAATACTCTTGTACCAAACAAAACTAGATATACAACTTAATATGAATTGACTCCTACACATGTTTATTAAATTTTCATAAACTCAGCAGAATCTCAAGCTAATACACAAGCCCCCAAAACATGCTTGAATTCGTCAGCCATATATAGAAAACCTCAATCTGCCTTCCTCTTTACACTAATCGGGTAAGGCAAAGGGTAATGAAGTTCACAGAAAATTATATCTTTTATTCAAAATTTACCATGTGTGAATCAAAAATATCAATCCAATGTCATTAACACAAATACTTCACAGATCAAGCATTTCATTTCGCAAAAGTGTTGATACAGAGAAGAGAAACAACAACGTAAAAATCCAAATGAATTCTTAGACATCTTAATCATAAGTAAAACACCAATTATCCTTTCAAAAACACCATCAATGGAAGCTTAGATCTTTATCTTAAACAATTCCTAAATTAAAATCCCAACCCTAAATTTGAAATCCCTCTCAAACTCGCCCAAAATCACATGAACAGATGTTAGAACTAAGGAGAAACGCGTCACCTGAGTTGAAATCGGCTTGCCGGTGGTGTCAGCCGCACCGTCGCCGGAAAATATGCCGGAAAAGCCACTGAGATGGGCAAGCCGAAACAGAGACTGAGAGAGGAAAGAAATGAGGAAAACGAAGTTGAAAGGAAGAAAATCTTGGAGATCAACAAGAAAATGGCGAAGCTTACCTCCAACCCGCCGTTGTCCGTCGCCGAGCTCGCCGGAAAACGAAGAAGCTAACGGAGGGAGCGAGGAAGACGAAGACGCGCAGGGAAATGGAAGGAAAAACAGCACCTAAGATTCAAAATACTTGAGAGGAGGAGAAGTGAATGAAAAATGGTGGGTGAGGTTTTGAGAGAAGGAGAAACACGATGATGATGAAGATTTGGAGGTGGGAGGCGGCTAGGGAGAGAGTAAAGGGAGGAGGTAGTTAGGGTTTTGGTAAAATTACCAAATTGCCCTTATCACTTTACATATTTTCCTTTCCATTTTAGATCTTATTTCACAATTTGATTGCAAAACAAGGACCTTACTTACGTCATATTCTTTTCAGAAATGTTTCTAATTCCATTTGACTCCCTTGACTAAATTTTCTTTAAAATCTAAGATAATTAAGATTTAATATCAATAAATTATTCCAAATATCACAAATTCCTCTCTAAAACTTAAATTTTCTTTGATGACACCTCAATAATTTCGTATTATTTTTAAATGTTACACATCATTTCGTTTAATCTTCTCATTTTTCAAGGTAAGGAGATAAATCTTACCCTCCCCTTTTTTCCTGAACCAAACAAAAGGAATGAGAGAGAAATTCCTTACCTTCATTTTCCCTGCCAAATCCTTCAATCCAAATTATGAAATTGGACATAGAAACTCCATCTGAACGTCACCATCTTTGTTTCTCCAACTTTATTTTCTAATTATCCCTTTATAGTCCAATTTCTACGATGTAATATATTATTTGAATCATAACACTTATGAACTTTAAAATTAGACAAGGAAAAGAAAACTGGAACTTCAAGAGGGATTATTTGATCGACAAAATGTAGAGAATAAAACAAAAAGAGATAAAAGAGACTTGCTTAATAGAGAGAAGATGAAAATTTGGGATGAGCCGTCACAAAGAAAAAACCCTAGTAGATGTAGCTTTCAGTTTAAAGATTTTTTAATTCATGATTTTTAATTTAGAAACATCCTATTAAAAAGGATTATTATTTGATATGATTTTTAAATTTTCATGATTGATTTTATTTTTTACTTAAAATAATATATTTATGCTTTGTCAGCTTTTGATTGAATAGTCATCACTAAAATTTGATGAGTCAGCAATTTCTGTTAAGTTGACTGACGGTGTTAGATTTGAAGGACTAAAAAGTGTACTTTCTAAAGATAAAGGACTAAATTGAAACTTCATGCAAACATAAGGGACTAAAGGTATACTTTAGTCTATAAAATAAAATAAATATATCATGTGTAATATTTAAATTACTATGAAAGCAAATACTCCAAACCCTTTTTACTTACCCAAATATATCTTCTTAAAACACCTAAAATGATATTAAATCTGTTATCCGACCACTATTATGTAAATCCCATTCCAATGCGATATTTATGATTACTAAAATATTTCTAAATAATTTCAATTTAGATTACATGTAATATTTTTGACTTGACCAAGAATTAAATTTCTATAGTGAAATCCCTCTAACATTGCTCCATATTAGTATCATCCTAAAATATCAAACATAACCCTCTAATTTAATGATAATGACTCCCCAAATATATCAAATATATGACAAATCAATTAAATATGGGGAGTCGTCACTTTCTTTTTTTTGTTTTGTTTTCTTAGTTTATGATTATGAATCTGGGTTTGGATAAGTCATTCTTTGTTGATTTGTTCTGATTTTTAGCCAATGTTATTACTCTTTTATTTTATTTGATAAGTATTATATTTTTTAATTATTTTAATGTGGTCGGTTGAACCACTGGTCTTTGGTTGAACATTTAACCCTTGACTCTTTGGCTTAGTCGGGTCGACCTCCGGTTGGGGTTTCATTGGTAGCCTTTTACCAAACTGGTACACAATTGACTTTCTCACATACCTTGATAGTTAGGTTGTTAGCCAGTGTACCAATGAGAAGAGGTCCAGCAAACAGAAGAACCCAAGTTGCCATCACAAAGAACAGAAAAAGCCAACCAAATAATGCAAACCAGATGAAGAAAATTGGCTGGAAAAAAAACGTTTGCACATAAATAATATAGAACGGCTGTGTAATCAAAAGGAAAATAAAAAATCACATTATAATGATATATCTGCACACACAAGATATCGTGATAAAATAATTACTTAACCATGGAAATGGATCAACCGTTATATACTTATATATAATCCCTTTCCATTAAGATAATCCAACGCAAAAAAGTGGCATAAAGCAGAGAAGAATCACCCAAGAAGGATAAAAAATTACAAAACTGAGGAAATTTTGGGAGAAAACAAATTTTCTTATATTTGAATAGTAAGATGTACTCATTGGCAAAAAAAAAAAAAAGAATAGTAAGATGCACTCAAAGGGGCCTAGAACGAATCTCATTACTTGAGGAGTTAACACCAGTAGGAGAATAGATTTTACGAATTAAAAAGTGAAAGTCCATTTGAAATCGAATAAGAACAATATCAGAGCATAGAATATATAGATATGTCTCCTTTACATTAAAGATTTGTGAAAATGGATCAGGTAATAAGAATCACAAGACATATTTGGTCAAATCATCAGCACATGTTAAAAAGGATGTCTAATGATGGATGGCCAAAATCCAATTATCACATATTGTTATGACATTATTTCATTTAGAAGAAGAAGGCCCATTAAGCCCAAAAAGACAGCAAGGCCCAACGCATTCGAATCAGCTGAAGCATTTACCTCTCTGGTCAAAGACACCATTAAAACTTTGTAACGGCAAATCAACATTTGTAACCACTATATTTATGGGATCAAAACTGAAAAAGCTGTAAATGAGGAGATTAACTACTCCAACGGAAATAGAAATTTGTAGACTATATATAGAACCCAATGCTGTGTAGAAGGATCATCTAATATCTTCTGAATCAGATACTCTCTATTTCTCTCTTTCGCTAGTCGACCAAAGTCTAGACGACTAATCTCTTGTACTATCATTGTGGTTTGTCCACTCATTCATTCTAAATAAAGATACTACTCTTTTGGTTGGTATCACATAATTTGTGTATCAACACATACAAGGTGAATCACCATGATTGCCATGTTCTCTGCTTCATCTGGGCACTTTTGAATGAATTCACCCCTCTCCAAAAAGACAAATTACTTCCACTTCCAATTGCATTTGTCTTGAGCCAGCCATCCTTGCTAAATCTAATCCATCCAAGATTTCTCATAGCCTGCACTTAATACATGAGAAAGAGATTAATGGAAAGTGAAAAATATTGGAATAGTGTTCTTATGATTTGTTTGATCATAAAGTGGTTTTAATCATCCAATATGTATTATGAAAAACTGTTTTATCACCCCCATCCAACTTTCATTTTGTTAAAAATCAGCCCATAGTTCAGCATTAGTATATAATACAATCCTCTAACAACGCAAATCATATTAAAAAGAGAGTTCCATATGAATTGATGGTAAGAAGTTTTCTCATTTTTAACAGTTGTTTCCACAAAAATTGAACAACCCATCATTTTTATTCTGTACTTCCCTCTCCAACTGCCATTTTGAGCTAAATTATGGCATAGTTAGGATATAAAAGATTATTCACAATTCTGCGAGTTTATTAAAAGAAATGCTTTTATTCAGACTTCACAAGCTTCACCCTCAATTCTATAAGTCTGCTTTTGTTTCAAAATTATTGATGGACCATTAAAACCAAGCTTAGAAAGAAATTTCTGATCTACATCCACATCCCTTCTGCACATGAGTATTATCCTTTCATTACCAAAATTAAATAACCATTAATGCACAGCTGGCAAGAAGTTCAGAACTCAAACTGAAGATCACTCATAAATTAGTAAACCCCTCTATAAGTTGAGATTCACACATTGTCAAGAAGTCTCTCAAACTAGAAGCTAAAGAGAAACTTCCAACACTTTGAGAAACTCCCTGGCCATCTAGCTTCCATGTCTTCTTCATCCCCCAGCCCTTCACACTTTGACATCTCATTTGATTTCTTGGGATTATTTTGACAGTGAATACTGAATGCCCCATCATGGTATAAATTCCTATTGTGTCAATATATCTGGTACCATTGATTTGACCCCACTTCCATACCTTTGAATCAACAAATAATTAAAGCCTGCCAAAAAAAAATTAAATCCCCTTGTTCACTAATCATTTAGCATAAGCTAACAAGTGTCTTAGCAATCCAGATATGTACAAAGAACAAAGATCATATAATATTGCTAAAGATGATATTAGCTTTTTGGCATGTAGTCCTCATATGATATTATCATGCAAAAAATAAGCAAGGTAGACGAGAAATTAAAAGCTGGGATCAGTTGAAGCAATATCCTATGACGAAGAGAAGTGGGAAAAAATTTGTGTGGACTTGTCAGAACTGTAGGGGTACGATCCTCTGCGGCTAGGGCTGAGCCATGAAGATGGGTCAACTCGGCCAATAATCACGCTCTGATCACCTGGTCATGTGTCATCAACCAAGCTGTGGTTCTTGTCTCCTTGAAGCTCAAGGACACAGTGGTACGAGCCTATAGAACAGATCCTGTTCAAGTAAGGTCGTGACCCCTTGCCTTCGCATCGTGCTTATATACGTTTGGTTCCATTTTATTTTAGTCGATGTGGGACTTGAGGGTTATTCAGTTTCTACTTTTCTGGTCGGTCCAAACCGGCATGTCAGTCCGACCCAATACATATCATATAAATATACACACTCATATCATAGGTGTGTGTATCTATAGGTCTTAGGAAATCTCGACAACGATTGATTGATTTAAGAAAATCTTTCATTAGAAGTAAAAAAGATGAATGATTTGAAGAGGAAAGGGTACGCGTGGGCTATATCAGCTGGATTTTGTGCTGCTATGGCTGCCGTTTCAGCAAAGCTACCCATTTTCCAGGTTCCTTATTATTATTATTATTATTATTTATCAAGTTTATTAATTTTCCAAAGCCTTAAGGTCAATTTTTTGCCATAGTCTGGATTGATGGGAATTTGAGAAAGGAAAATGTATTAAATATTAAGTATTTTTGATTTTTCTCAGGTTTGGCTTTATAGTTAGCAAACTAAGATGATATGTACATAATGGTAAGCTAGAATTGGATAAAAAGGACATGCAAAGACAGACACACATACACAAATATGAGTAATTTTTATGTTGTAGTCACATGAATTTTTGTCATGTGTGTGCATTTCGCTCTGTTTGCTGCCTAGTGATATCAATGTATTTTGTACATACATAAATTTCCTGTTTTTTTAAATATCCAAAATAATAGTTTTCTCAACAACTCTTTAGGTGTGGTCCTGTGGACTGGTTGTACTACCTCCGGTCCTAAATATAGGACCTAATTGACTTTTTTTTGAGAGATTAAGGTTGCGAAATAGGTTATTAAATGATGAAATATTTGATATATTTTTAGATTATCCATTAGTTTATAGGTAAAATAAACTAGTTTGAGGTGAAAAAATTAGGTAAATTAATTTATAATTAACTTATTTTGTTTTTTTAAGGATTTTCTAGAAAAATTCAATTAGGTCTTATATTTAGGACCGGCAGAAGTAGGTATTCATTGCGGTGATTTTTATGTTGTAGTGAAATAATTTTTTGGTATATGTGTGGGGTTATGCACTCTTTGCTGCTTTATAATAGTAGTTTTCTCAACAGTTTCTTAGGTATGGACTGGTTGTAGTATTCAATGTGGTGATGTGGGCTTGCTATGTCAATAGTCTCAAGGCTCTATCGTCTCTTCAAGCAACTGTCACAAACTTTGCCACCAATTTCATCTCTTCTGGTTTGGCTGGATTCTTTTTGTTTGAGGAAGCAGTTTCGTGTAAGGTATATTTACCATGTTCTTATTGTAGGATTCTCGTTTACCATGTTCTCTTTATATTATGGGAAATTTTGGATGCACCTCTTTTACTTAATGTTTTGAAAATTTCGTTGGATAACAATAAATTATGCTCTCCTAAATGCATTCCAAGAAGGTCTAGCTATATATAGTAAGTATTATATACTATGAGTATGTTCTTTCGTTGTAAGTGTGGTGTGATACTGCCTTCTGTTATACTATCTTTGGTCTTAAATATAAGACCGAGGTTGACTTTTTTTGGAGAGATTAAAGTTGCGAAATAGGGTATTAAATTATGATATATTTGATATATTTTTAGATCATCCATTAGTTTATAGGTAAAATAAACTAGTCTAAGGGAAAAAATTAGGAAAATCAATTTATAATTAACTTATTTTACTTTTTTAGGATTTTCCAAAACAGTCAACTAGGTCTTATATTTAGGACCGGAAGGAGTACTATTGGAATATGAAAGATAGAGAAATAGGGAATCTGAGAAATATAGAAATGGAGGAACAAAGGGATAGAGAAGAAAGAAGAGAGGAGAGATGAGAGGTGATGAGAGAGAGAAAGAGAGAAAGGAAATATCATTCCATATGTATTGTATTCCTCTGTGCAAATAACAATTTTGTGGATCTGTTAGTAAAAAAACCATTGCATTTTAGACTTATCATGTCATGCTATTGGGGACAGCATATGTGCTGAAATCAGAACCAGCCTTCCCAGTTTGTTAGTCAGCTCACTTGATATTAAAGCTCGTGAAATGTCTATATAGATTTCTCTGTGTTGGGAGGGTGGATGTCTGGAATTTATAATACCTTGTTGAACGTTACAAAGAGACGAATTAACATTATGGGTGAAACTATAATTATGTAAGAGCCTAAGTTTACTTTCAATTTCTTTTAGACGCCAAAGATCTAATCAAATGACGAATACATACAGGAACAGATGCTGAGTTTTGAATATTTGGGGGTCATACTTGTAGCTGTCCCTGTATTTTGATTCTTCGTAAGTTTTGTCATTAGAGGCCACTTACATATAATTCATTGCTGGATAAGCTTATCACATCAGTCCTTATGGGTAGTTGTATCTTCCATACCAGTCCATGTAGATTTCACTGTTATTTGAGTCTAAATCAAATTTTTGAATGTGAAGGAATTTCATATATTGGGAATGAAAGGATAAAAATCTCTAATCTAACCCACTACTACTACTAATCAAATGTTCAAGGGATGAATTTCTCACTACTCAAACTTTTGCATTTGAATTTCATTGAATGAAAAGGATCTACATATTTATGGTTTGAAAGAGGAGAAACTCAAGTATAATCTTTCACAATATCAGCCACTAATATAGTGAAGTTAATGGATATACAATTATAATAACTATCTTGATGAAATAGTAAAATATACTAGCAGTTACATGACAAGAAGTAATATCTGCTTATTTTTCTGCTTATGCTCTAGTCCAGTGTTGTGTCTGAATCTTATGTGGACTCTGAAGTGAGAAGTTGTGCCTTTTCATTTCATTGTTTCAAAGTTCTTGAGTTATGCACATCTGATGCAAAATCTGGTTTGGCAGTGGTTTGCAGGAGCCTTGCTTATTGTGATTGGTGTAATCATACTAAGCAAGTCAGGTATTGAGAAGGTCAGAACTGACTAGATTTTATGATTTAGTTCTATTCTCCCTCGCTTGACATTATCGGACAAGGTATATATAGCATCTGGTTGGGAGTCAATGTCATAAAACACTTAAGAAATATGTGGACAAGTCGGTTTATATCGCAAGATCTAGTCTACCCCTCAGAATCAGATTGTCTAAATTTCAGTTGCTTAAATTCCTTTTGAAGATTGCTGCATCCTTGCCCTCAGCAAACCCTGCCACAAGATTTTGACTAACATTGTCTTTGAAATCAATGTGATTGGAGAGATCACCCATGTGGACCATTAATAGAGGTTGCAATATGTTGTAAATTACAAGGTAAAAAATGTATTCCAAAGGCCCCATCACTTTTCGCTTCTTATCTTCATATGACTTTCAACTGCCAAAATGAACTCATTTGTTGATTCTATCTAAAATGTTTGGTTTATGTAATGAGTAACTTTCAACCATATCAATATGGTTAAAAATCATAAGCTCCTCTTTTTTCAGGCTGAATTCCTTTGAAGAATATTATTATTAGTTGATACATGTTATCCATAAAATTTTGTAATTGCAAGAGTTTGTTGAATTCTGGTAGTTATAATTCTCCTTGTAGCTGATGAACTATATCCTTTAGGATAATGAACTTGTACACATGTTAGTTTCTCTCATCGTCAATGTGAAGGCAATGCAATAAATCCAATGAGAAGTGATTAAAAATAGGTCGCACCAAAATTTGGTTGTACAATGCCTAATAAACAATTTGATCAATTTTCTCATGGGATCTATTAGATGATGTGGATGTCTTTGTTGCAGTTAAGGACATCATCTAATAAAAGGTTATGGAATGTTTCATATGTTCAATCCTGCATGTAACTTTGGGAAGTTCAGGCCTATTCCTCTAAATGGCAAAAAGGCAATTATCTACCAGATTTGAGTATAGGAGTAAGAAAATAGCAAAGATTAATAGATTTTGAGGAGGAACATTTTCAGAGAAAATTTACTTAAAAGTTCATTTCCTTATGTATACAATATACAACAAGTTTTGTACCATTAGATAAAAGGTATCATATGATTTCTTACACATAAAATGAGGTAAGAATCTTTTAAATTCAAATGCAAATAAAAAAAACATTGCACGAGTTCTATCATAAATAAAACAAACTCTGCAGTAGGTAATATGGTTAACTATTTGAAGGCTACTTGAAGAACTCCATAACCCAGAAGTTACGAACAAAACACACGAATCGAACACCCTTAAATCCAGCAGCTTTTGCAAGGTTGAGGAAATCTTGAGGGTGCAAATTCTTCCACCAGAAGCACCTTGAGCCATCATGAACACATCAATTTGGAAGTTGCACTTTGCAGAAGCAGAGGTCTGAGGCATATCAGATATCACCTTCCCATCTTCTGGAATAGACTTGTAGCAATTCTTCAATAGCCTGAAGCACTTTTTTCATTCCAGTCATGAAGAATCCACTGCAATATTATGTGTCACCCTTAAACTTTTTTTATCCTAGGAAAATTTAATACAAAAAGAATTCAAGCAGCAAAAGAACCACTTACTCTCTCTCGCATGACACAAATGACTTAACTCTTTGTTTAACAATAAAAATGCATTTACTTCGAATTGTACTGATCTAACAAGCAAGTACTCATATTTCTTAACTGAAATTTAGGTGAGTTGAGTCATAGAGTATCACTAAGTTTAGTTAAATCTTGAGGCTCCAAAAACAATTACAAAAATATTTATGGATCAACCACTAATAAAGTCCTTACATTGATTTCCATTTTTATAAAAATATTCATAAGATTTAAGCCCATAACATAATGGTTATTATTCAACCCTTTATTATCTAAATCAACCTTTGGTTTTTTTAACTGAAAATCAATGTTTGTTGGCTTAAACAAGTTGCTTTCATGTTGCATATCAACAATATTGACCTTGCTATGTGGCTCACCCTTTCAAGTATTCCTTAACTTAAAAGAATAAAATATTTAGTTCTGTAATGATTTATCCTATTATTGACAAACAAATATGATATAAAAACATAAGTTTTATTATCGATGAAGATTTAGCGTGTACCCAATGTAATATGAAGTTTTGCTGCATGCTGAGAAAACAAAAATAAGTTTTTTTTTTTCATGAAAATGGCATCCCCCTTGGGTATATCCTCAAACATGTCTCTAACGTGTTGAACCCCTGCAACAGTAATTAAAAATTATAATAATTAATTTTTTTAGTAAAATATATTTATCCTGATAATAATATTTAATTTTCAGTTAGTCATATTATTGGCCCTTCACGATCATCAGTCTAATATAAGAAAATTCTGGAAAAAAGGAAAAATATAAGAAAACTTTCAAAATAATTTTTATTAAATGGAATAAAATAAAGAGCTCATATCTTATACATTGAGCGCATTATTTCAATTATACCCTTCAAAATCTGGGGATATGTAATAACCAAAGCCAAATCCTATTAACTTAACAGTTATGATGAGTTTTGTGAAAAAAACAAAAACAGTTATTATGAGCAGTTTAACACAGATTTATTGCTTTCTATGTTAATATTTTTAACTAAATTATACATTTGATAATACACTTACATTAAATTTAGGGATTATAAAAATTTTTATTCAAGTTTGTCTCATACCATTTAAAATTTAAGGGATAAAAATATACATTAACTTCAAAATTATAGTTTAGTTCTTAAAGTTTATAAAGTATTTTTCAATGCCTTAATACTACCTCTGGTCCTAAATATAAGACCTAGTTGAGTTTTTTTGGAGAGATTAAGGTTGCGAAATAGGTTATTAAATTATGACATATTTGATATATTTTTAGATTATCCATTAGTTTATAGGTAAAATAAACTAGTCTAATAGAAAAAATTAGGTAAATCAATTTTTAATTAACTTATTTTGTTTTTTTAGGATTTTCCAAAAAAGTCAACTAGGTCTTATATTTAGGACCGGAGGGAGTATATTTTTTTAAATAAGCTGCAGTCCCTCAATAGTTATATTTAACATATTTAAATGATGATTATGCAATCAAATATTGGCATGATAGATGTTAGTACTTATAATTCAAAATCGGGTTAAGTTGCATATAACACTATGAAATATTTTTCCAATAGCGCCTTTATCCTTAAATAATTTGCATCTATTAGAAATTAATTCAATTTTTTTACTTTACAAAATATGTGTTGGTCTTCCTAAAATACCTGTTCAGTCATATGCATTATATTGCAAAATACTCTCTACGATTTCTTGTATATATAATCAAGAATGAGAAATATAACATCTATTTACCTAATTCGATGAGATTAAGGATATTAGTTACTTTATTTAAAATCACATGATAATTTTAAAACATCCAAACCACATATATTTATTCCGACCCACCCACCCTTATTTATTTTGTATTGACGAGTATCAAAAAGGGTAATTAGTTGAGAAAGATTGGGAAGATGTCTTATACTCCCTCCGTTCCTAAATATAAGACCTAGATAACTTTTTTTTGGAAAGATTAAGGTTGTGAAATAGGTTATTAAATGATGACATATTTGATATCTTTTTATATTATTCATTAGCTTATAGGTAAAATAAACTAGTTTAAGAGAAAAATTAGGTAAATCAATTTATAATTAACTTATTTTTTGCTTTTTTTAGGATTTTTCAAAAAAGTCATCTAGGTCCTATATTTAGGAACGGAGGGAGTATATTTTTAGGAAAAAATTCAATTATTCAAATAGATCTTATATTTAAAAATAAAGAAATTATAATTTTATGTGACATTGTGGATTAAATATTTTCATATTTGAAAGCCAATACTTTCACTAATTTTTACATTTTGGAGAGAAACTATGGGTAAAAAAATCCAAGAGGAAATGATGATAGCTGAATAGGAAGGGACATGCTTGATAACATGAGGTAAGTCAAAATTGATAGTGTTGAGATGAGGGTATTTGGAAGTGATGAAACTGAGGGTAAGACCAAGGCCACCTCCAACATCAACAAGGGATTCGAGTCTCTCAAAGTCTCTGTAAACTTCAAGAACCTTCTTCATTACCATGCAATTTTGTTGGATTGATGCCTAGTTAAACATTTCATTCAACTCTGAATATAGTCAAACTTCTCTCTCCCTCCAACTCCCCTTCCAAAAGTTGTTACTCGCTCCTTCTACAATTGCATCTTTCAGATGAAACCTAAAGTCACCACTAATCAGCTATACAAATATATTAAATTGAACATTTTTGAAATTATAAATATCTAATCGAGAGGATTAAATACTACTCATGTCCTTAATATAAGACTTATTTAACCTTTTTTGTGGAAGTTAAGTAAAATAAACCACTGATAATATATTACATGTAATTAGATTATATGTTAGTTTTTTGTAGAATAAATTAGTTTTGAGGGAATAAAAGATAACTATAAACTATTTAAAATGATTAATTTTGTATCTTTAATTTCTTCAACAAAAAAAAGTCAAAGTGATCTAGGTCTGGAGGGAGTATATGAAACTTGGATTGAAACACCCACTTTTTGTGTATGAAAAATTATCATGTACAATTGAGTAACAAATTCTACAAAGAGGACTTTATTATGGATAAATTTTGCAAGAATCCTTTATGTAGCTTAAAGGAAAAAATTTGCACTCAATTTTCTAGATAACATTGCTTGAATGTATTTAGATTTTTGAGTATATGCAAGTCTTTTTTGAATGCATGACATATCTTAAATCAAAGGCATAATATTTGCACGTGGTTGAAGATCCATATAGACAAATAGAAGGTTTGCATATACAACAAACATGTTGCAAGTAGCTTCTTTAACAAATTTCAGGCAACTTTTTACTTTTATATATCTATAAAAAAATATCATTGGTGTTCTTCATAAAATTTTCCAATTTTAATTTGATCCTTCATTTTAAAAGAACATCAAAGACAAAATACTCATATTCCACTAAAAAAATTGTTTGAATTACCAGCTTTGCAAATAGGTGTTATGGTGAACCATAGCAAGAAGAATAACGCAAATACCCAATCATATTCATACATTTAAAACCATACAAAAATTAATTTGAATATAAAATATTTCAAGAATAATTACAACTTATCTGCAAAGCTTTAAATATGTTCAAAAAGTGTAAAAATTGAAATTTTCCAAAAACGAAATTAATATATGTCTATAAACTCATAATATTCTATCCACTTGAATTGAATTAAAATTAAAATTATTTTGAGACCAATTAACTATTCTAAGGACGACTTGATTGGGTCCCAGAGATCCATCAAGCGGGAAAAGGTTAAGGGCGAGTCAACTTGAAACATGGACATGGAAGAAGAAAAAGTAGCCACAAGATTTGAAGAGAAATGAAGAGAAGATTATTTAGGAAACCTAAAAGTAAATTATTTATGAAAATATTAGCGTTGAGTGAGAGATGATATATTATTCACCAATAGATCTTATTTCATGAGTTCACCAAGTGTTCGTCTTGATATCCATATTCTTTCCAAACCAACTCAAATGATTTTTTACCATTTTTTCAATAATGGAAGTCACTCCAACCCGTTCTGGTATATGATCCATTCTTGAATGATCACACATCCATATAAACATTATCATTTTAGCAACCTAATTTTATGTTCATGTTGTGAAAATCCTCTACAAAGTTAAACAACCCAAATTGTTTCTTTGGACTGAATAACACAAATTCAAAATCAGATATATTAAGTATGAATAAATAGGTCATTTTGATAAAAAAAAAATAAATAGGTCATCAAAGGTCTCGTTAAATGCAAGAGATTGACCCTACAAGAATTTATATAGTACCATCTTATAAACACGATATACAGCATTTATAGTTTGCAACATAATCTACTCTCACTCCAGTCATGCGTGTAAAGTTAATTACAATTTGTTTGTTGCTTACGTTAAACCACCTTTGATATAATGATTACTTACTAATGACTTTATCAAATATAATATTTATTCATAACCATCTTTTACCTTACTTCTTACTTTACTTTCTTTCAAGCATTTTCCTTACTACATATTCCTTCAAAATGATTAATAAACCATCTATATGTCAATCAACTGACACACAGGTATATTTCACTTAGATGTAGAGATACATCCCTAAGCGCCACGAGTACGTGACCACAATCAAGTGATATCCCCAAGAATCAAACTTTTACTAAGATGGTCAAATGTCCAATCATTTCGCCTTTTTTCCTTCTCTATAAAATGGCAACTTATTGTTTCAAATTAAAAATCTTGTTGAATTATTGTTATTATTATTATTACATACAAATCATATATATTATGTTATTCTATCAAAATTATTCTATGAATTTAACGAATAAAATATATTTTCCCAAATACTATTCTCTTTGTATTGAAGCATATTACACATTTGCATAGTCATACTCGAGAGTTTGTGCTCACCCTTTAAGTTATCACTAATCAAAGTTCCTTTTAATTGGATAAAAATCTAATTGATTGACACATTATATTTTTTTATTATATTAAGTACTTTTTTGTTAACTAACTTATTCATTTATGTAGGATTATTGCTAAGTTAATATAAAATTGGAGGGTGTTCGATCATTCAATTATATTGCAAATGCTTCTAACAGACAAAATGCCTTTCAACTGAGTATATAGTCCTACTTATCCTAATTTCGTATAAAACTCTCTGATTTCGTATAAGACATAAAAGAAGCCTTCACATTTTTATACCTTACATATGACCACAAAGGTTCATATATATATATGAAGCTACGAGCAACACTTGAAGATAATAATTGTTCAAACATAAGTTCACCTTATTACATGCTCGATGATTCAGTCCCAAACAAAAATAAATACTGTACATATTTGATGAACTACCTTGGCTTGAGAGTAAGAACAATATATAATAACAATCAACTTGTAATACATACTAAGGTTCTTCATGCCCAAAAAAAACATCGAAAGAACTTAATATAACCATTAAAAATACAGTTTTACTATTTTGGGTCCATAAAAGCACATCAAATTCAAAACTACATGGAACATAATACAATTCAATTCTAGGAGACTAGGACTAATTATATAAAATTTGTATAATGAATGAGAACCTTGCTAGTTTAAAACAATAAACCCTAAAAGTATGTATCTTTGCAAAATTTTGATGCACTAAGCAGGAACAGCTTCCCCTTTCAAATGATTACGCCTGCCCTCAATAAATGTTTGTCGAAATTGATCAAAGCTTCCATCTTTGATTGTCTCCCTTATTAGACGAAAGAACATCAAATAGTGGTGTGTATTGTGGCTGCAAAATTCCAAAATAATAAGTTTATTGACGCCACAATAACCAGCTATACCAAATACTATATGTTACTGCACAGATTTAGAGTGATACAGTTAACCACAACACTCTTTGAGCAAATATATTCATACATTTCTAGTAGGATTTGTGCCAGCATTTCGTGAACGTTCAGTAGGTGATTGATGTACGCCTTGGTATGGTTCTGGCATGTATAGCAGAGGCAATTTGCTACAATCGGAGACATATCTTTCCTGCATGAAAAAGTGGGAAAAAATTAAATGGACAAACTATAAAAAAGAAAATATTAGCTATTATTCCAGAAGGTAAGGTTAGCTATATGAATTGCAACACCATCAAACTCTAGTAACAAATAAAATCTTTCGTCAAATTGTTATCTAAAATTGTGAGTGATTAGAATCAGTTGGAATCCCTATTAATCAAGGATTATGATTTGGGGGATTATTCTCACTTATTCTTATTAGAGAGCCATTTATTGAGACTCCATTCTTCTTTTTATAAACACCTACCGTACACATGAATAGACAATTGATTCAGACTAGTTTCTCCATGTTATTCATTAAAAAAGGGTGAAGGTTCATTTATAATACATAACAATTGCTCCAGGATCAACAATAGTATATAACTGTTTCAACTTGCAAGGTTTAAAAATGATACCCAACTTTTACAATTGGATCAACAATAAGATTTTCCTTAACATGACAATAAGATTAAACATGAAAAGTCTAAAGTACCCTTTTATAAATAAAATAAAATTAAACATTTTCCTTTTAACTTTGTAGGCATTTTGGACTTTTCACGTTTAAACGATCTTATTGTCATATTAAGGAAAGATCCAATGGTAAAAGTTGGGTATCATTATTAAACTTTGAAATAGTTATGTACTATTGTTGATCCTCAGACAATAGTTATGTATCATTAATGGACCTTCACCCTTAAAAAAAAATAGTATGACAAGAGTGTTCTTACATCTCTAGTTTTTCAGCTACTAAATTAACAAATTCCATCGGGCTCTTAAAGATCTAATATTATTAATAAGAATAGCCCAATAATATTATGCATTGACCTCAACTTTGCTGCCACTTTACAATTCCTACTGATTAAAATTTCAACACCATACCAGTATAAGCATACTAAAACAAACAAAATAAAGAGCAATATTTTCATGTTACCTATAAACAGTAGCTCTCAAATTAATTTTGGTAGAATCACTTCCTGTTTGACTCAGCTGCATGTCATGATAAGGCCTGTGTTTGTACAGTGGAAAGGTAATTGCATATCCCCCAATTGTGAGGGAATATATGTACCTGCAAATAATCTCATTAACCAAACAAACTGCATGATAGACCATAGTACTGGAAAAATCAGGTGTTTGTTAGTAAAAATACAAAGTAAGCTTTACAACTTACGATGAGTCAAATAGATCAATCCCAGAGGCTATTCCTTGCAAGACCTCCTCTGTAAATTTAACATCATTTATTTTATGTGAATGTAATAAGTTTCTATCACTTCAGCTGAATTAAAAAAAATTGTAAGGAATTCTTTTAAAAAACTGTTTGAAGGGAAAAAAAAAAGATTTTTTATGGATAAGAAAAGGATGAAAAATGATAATCATGAATCATTCACTAATCCAATCTTTGGTCAACTACATCGGAATTAAAACCATGTCTCCCTCAGTCTATATGATCATGCAGCTTTAACTGCCAAATCCAGGAGGTAGTTCATAACACCAACTAAATTTGACATTTTGCACCAATGATTGATGGTAATTAACCAAAAGAAAAATAGCTATATTAAACCAAATACCAGGAAGTCCAAGCCCAGTCACCATGCGTGGCTTATCATCTGGCAAGATATCCTGAGAATAAGGTCGCATATCATATTTCATGCTATTCAAAGAAAACATTAATTTTCCACACTGTATGATATTGATCATGCTTGATTTGGCCAGAAAAAAGTTTGCAAGCATATTTGTGTGGTAAAGAGAATGCACAATCAAACGCATATCCATAAATTTACATGGCACATAAGTTTTGTTGGGAGAGTAAAAAAACCCTTTAACAAATAACCTAAGTGTTTCTAGAGCCACGGCCATGGTCACTTCTTTCTATTTCATTTGTTCAGAAACAAAGCTAACAAGCTCAAACCACTCAGTATAACTAAATACTGGTACTAAGTAACAACTACAAGGAGACAACCAATGAAATGGTGTCACAGAACAAGATCAACAAAAAAGATGCTGTTATGTCATTAATATTTAGAATAAAATAGTTGATTTAGTTGATTTAGTCAATTATTAATTGATTGGGTCAATTAATTAGATTGATTGGGTAATTAGGGTTTGGGATTATTATTAAGATGTTTTGTTATTTTAATTATTATTGCTAGATTATATAACTTGACATTAGGGTTTATTGTAAGAGTCTTGCATTTTGAATATGAGTTGAGTTGTGTTGTGACGGCCGATGGCTGGTCTCCTTCTTTAACCTCCCCTTCTTGTCTTTGAACCCTCTATGTTTCTTCATCTTAAACCCTCTGATTTCTGTTCTAGTTCCCTTTTGCTCTAGTTCTTATTTATAGAATATTAATTCTATAACAGATGCACTGACCCAGGCAGCATCTGACTTGTCATAGTAATTATTAGCATTCACATGCTCAATGGATACTAAAATTCAATGTGGAGCCAGTTCATAATCCTCAATTAAACAAAAGTAAAATTCAATATACTAGTTGAAAATTTGAATGAAATACTGTGGATAATTTGCTGAAAGAAAAGTTATGTTCGTATATTATATTTTATAGAGTACTAAGGGACAATGGACAATAGATTGGTGCTCCTAAGTGCTAATTGAACTAATATAGATTAGGCTTCAATTCCCAATCTAGAACACAAAGCATCTTACCATAACAGAAGTAAGAAGAGGAGGTCGTTCATCAATGCTCTCCCCAAGCCCAAAGCCCCCAATCCAATAACCTGCAAAAATTATTGCAGCTCTAATTTTAGTTATGTACGACATTGTATGTGGATTTATTTTAAAATGAAATGTGTGATTATGACTCAAGAAAATTCCCACTTCAACCATATCATAAGCAACAGCCACTCAGTCAGTAGAGAAACTCTGGAGGTAATACAGGTAATTAAGTACAACTTCACATTTCCAAATTGTTACCCAGACCGTATTCACTCAATAATGCGACATAAGAAGTAATAAATAATTATGTGACTAGTAATAAAAGGACATAAAAGACATTCATTCATTAACTTCGAATTTTTTCTCCTGGGCAAAGGTTCAAATGCATAAATGGTAAATTGTAAAAGGGGCACCTAACACCATGGTAATTTTGAGGGTGCAAAAATATACATGGTAAACCAAAATGAGGCACCCAGCACCATGGTAAATTGTAAAAGGGGCATCCAACACCATGGGAGTAAAGTAAAAAGATTATGGGGTGCCCCATTTCGGTTTATCATGTATATTTTTGCACCCTCAAATTTACCATGGTGTTGGGTTCCCCTTTCACAATTTACCATGTACATTTTGGTACCTTTACCCTTTTCTCCTCCTTCACATAGAAAAGAATGCAAAAAGCTGAAAACATTGGTTGAAAGGGGACCAAAAATATTAGACGATATTTCTATTAGTTTACCAAGCTTTCACTAATTACTACAACATATCCTTAACTAATGAAATACGAGTCTTTAAGCTGTAACACTTCATAGTAACACATGAGAGGACTAGTTGATGTAAAACGAGCTTAAGAATGTTGATATATGCTTAGATTAGTGGCTGGACAGATTTGGATATATGAGGGAAGTAAGAGAAAAGAACTTGGAGGGGGAAATAGAATTAGAGAAGTGGAGGGGGAAAGCAGAAAATTGACCAAACATATAACATTTCATTCATTCATAAAGCATACCATACAATAAGCAAAAGGGTCCTATTTATAGACCAAGGCCAAGGGCACTTTGGTCTTACAAAGAAGCATCTAGAATAGCCAAGACACTTATACTTAGGAATTATCTAGAATGACACTTAGGACAAGTCAAGACACTTATACTAGGAAATATCTAGAATGACCAAGACACTAAGACTCTTACACTTAGGAAACATCTAGATAATGACACTAAGACACTAACTTGAAAGACAACTAAACAATTTAATATCACATCATTTTCTCTTCTTATATTTCTTCCCATACATCTTATCAATTCCCCCCTGCTTCGAAGAACTCTCCTCTGGAGAGATAGAGGCTTTGTAGGCTTCTAGCAAGGCAGGGTCCAAACGTTGAAACTCATCCTCTGGGATCCATGTAGCATCCAAATCTGATTTCCCTTTCCAACGAACTAAGTAGCGATGAATTGGGCCAGTAGGAGTGAAGACAATCTGATCATCCATAATGGTCTCAATTTCTTCAAGCGATGAGGGATTGGAGGGCAGTGATGGAATCGGCACATGAATTGGTTGTGTACCTGCAGAATCATCAAGAAGAAAAGGGGGCGGCTCAAAAGTTCCCCGGTAAGGCATAAGATCCTCAACATTAAAAATTGGGCTGATGGTCATATCAGGAGGTAATTCTAACATATAAGCATTAGGCCCTAATTTCTTAGATATGCGAAAAGGTCCAGAAGCTCGAGCATGTAACTTTTTAAAAGCATGTTTGGGATAACGTTCTGGACGTATACGTGCTATAACGTAATCACCAACATTAAAGTTTTGAAAACGGCGATGTGCATCAGCAGATAATTTATATTGTTCATTGCTTAGTGCTAACTTACGCCTGATTTCAGCATGTACCTCATGAAGGTGTTGGGCAAAAGATTCTGCAGATTCGGAGGTACGAAATGTCAAAGGAATTGGCGCAAGGTCAATAGGTTGTCGGGGGTTAAAACCTTGAACAATTTGAAAGGGACTCATTCCTGTGGACCGATTGACTGAGTTATTATAAGCAAATTCAGCAAATGGTAAAATCAAATCCCAATTTTTAGGTTTATCTCCAACTAGGCATCTTAATAAATTTCCTAAACTACGATTTGTGACTTCAGTTTGCCCATCAGTTTGAGGGTGAAATGCAGAAGAAAACTTTAATTGCGTGCCAAATTGTTTCCAAAGGGTTTTCCAAAAGTAACTAACAAATTTAACATCCCTATCAGAAACTATCGTAGTAGGTAACCCATGTAAACGCACAATTTCTTTAAAGAATATCTTTGCAAGATGAGAAGCATCGGTAGTTTTGCTACATGGTATAAAATGAGCCATTTTGGAGAACCTATCAACCACAACAAGAACAGAATCATGTCCCCTAACTGTTCTAGGTAATCCTAAAATAAAGTCCATGCTTAAATCTCTCCAAGGTGCATCCGGGATAGGAAGAGGGGTATACAACCCAGTGTTTTGTCGCTTGGCCTTGGACATTTGACAAGTGCGACATTGGGAAACTATCCTAGTCACATCTCTCTTAAGGGAGGGCCAGTAAAATCTATCTTCTACAAGAGCAATAGTTTTGTTTACCCCAAAATGACCAGCAAGTCCTCCAGCATGTAGTTCCCAGATCAGAAAATCTCGCATAGATGTGCGAGGAATACATAACTTTGTCCCACGAAAGAGATACCCATCATTAATGAGGAATTCAGCATGCTCTTGTCGATTCTCACTACCAACTTTTTGGTATATAATTCCAAAATCAGGACAAGAAGCATACTCATCCTTTATCCTCTCAAATCCAACAACACTAATACTTATGGTATTTAGAAGATGGATTCGACAGCTTAAAGCGTCAGCTACTTTGTTCTCGATTCCTGAGCGATGTTTGACAACGAAAGTGAATCCTTGAATAAACTCAACCCATTTGGCGTGTCTGGCATTTAAATGCCTTTGAGAATTTATAAACCTAAGGGCTTGATGATCAGAATATAGCACAAATTGTTGAGGGAGGAGGTAGTATTTCCAATGTTCAAGGGACCTTATGATAGCATAGAACTCTTTGTCATAAGTTGAGTACTTCTGCTTGGCATCATTTAATTTTTCACTAAAGAAAGCCACTGGGTGTCCTTCCTGACTAAGAACGCCTCCGATTCCTATTCCTGAAGCATCACAAGTAACTTCAAAGCACTTTGAAAAATCTGGTAAGGATAAAACTGGTGCCTCAGACAATTTACGCTTTATATCCTGAAAGGCAAGTGATGCTGCAGCAGTCCATTGAAATTTGTCACTTTTTAAACAATTGGTGATAGGGGCCATGATAACACTGAAGTTTCGAATAAAGCGTCTATAAAAAGAAGCTAGACCATGGAAACTTCGAACTTCAGGAATAGATGTAGGTTCTGGCCATTCCTGAATGGCCTGAACCTTCTGTGGATCAGCTTCTAACCCCTTTTCAGAGATTATGAACCCAAGAAAAACAACTTGATTTTGAAGAAAAGAACATTTGGGTAAATTCACATAAAACTGCTCCCGGCGTAAAGTGAGAAAAACTTGTTTGAGGTGATCTAAATGTTCTTCTTTGGTCTTGCTGTAAATTAAGATGTCATCAAAATAGACTACTAGAAATTTTCCCAAATACGTTCGAAAAATGTGAGTCATGACTCTCATGAACGTGCTTGGGGCATTTGATAGACCAAATGGCATAACAAGCCATTCGTACAACCCATCTTGAGTTTTGAATGCAGTCTTCCATTCGTCGCCTGGTTTGATCCTGATTTGATGATATCCGCTACGAAGATCGATTTTGGAAAACCAACTAGATCCAGATATCAAATCAAGCATATCTTCTAGCCTAGGGATGGGAAACCTATACTTGATGGTGATTTTATTGATGGCCCTACTATCCACACACATTCTCCAAGATCCATCTTTCTTTGGTGTTAAGAGAGCTGGTACTGCGCATGGGCTAAGGCTGTGTTGAATGTAACCCTTTTCTAATAGCCCATTAACCTGTCGGTTGAGTTCTTCCCTATCTTTTGGATTCATTCTATAATGTGGTAGATTAGGGAGTTGTGAGCCAGGGATGAAGTCAATGGCATGCTGAATATCTCTCATTGGTGGAAGTTCAGATGGAAGTTCTTCAGGGGATATGTCCTTGAATTCTTGTAGTAGTTGCCTTATCTCCTCAGGAACCTCTATGGTTGTAGCAGTAGTAATCCAATTTGAAAGCTTTGTGACCACAGCTAGTATAACGGCATTTTCTTGGCTCTCTTGCAAGAATTGTTTTTCTGTTAATAGGTGCAAATTTTGATTGGGAAGCTTGGAAACTTTTGACTTGTTTAAAGGTTGACATTCAATGTTGGGTTTAGCTGGGCGTAACAAAATGGTCTTTCCGTTGTGTTTAAAGGAATAAGTATTTTCTCGACCAAAATTAATGACATTGTTGTCATAAAGCCATGGGCGACCCAACAGGATGTGAGCAACATCCATAGGAATGACATCACAAAGAATCTCTTTGTAGTCGCCAAACTGAAGAGGGACACGACATTGTTGGGTAACAGGTAAAGAAGTTTATCCACCCATGCTACTCGGAAAGGTTTAGGATGAGGTTCCATTTTGAGTCCTAGTCGGGCTACTCCTTGATAAGATATTACATTACTTGAACTTCCTCCATCAATAACTAACTTACATGACTTGTCTCCTACTTTTATATAGGTGTGAAAGATGCTTTTCCTTTTCCAAGTATCATCTGATAATGGCACAGATAGGATGCATCTCATTACTCCAACATGTCGAGTTTCATTGCCTTGTTCATCAATGATAATTTCCTCATCGACGTCTGATGGACTACTAATGGGTTCAATTACCAAGTCAGCATCAGCTTCTTCGACATTTTCAGGATATGTTTCAAGAGCTAAGGCACGATGAGGACACCGTGATGCAATATGACCCTTTGCATGGCAACGGAAACATTCAAAAAGAGGGTTACTAGGGTGAGGAGTTGACACTATGGGCTCAGTAGGCTTAGAGGTACTACCTTTAAAACTAGTTGTTTGGTTAAGTTGAAATGGAGGGTTAATCCTAAGTGGGGAGGCTCCAGATGAACGTTCACTAGGGTTAAAACTTCGGTTTTGACGAAATGGGGCACTTTGTGTGTCGAAGCGTCTAACAGAAGGATTTGGTAATAAGGACTCTATTTCTAAAGCCTTATGATAAGCTTCTTCAAGAGATTCAGGGAAATTAAGCCTAAGCTCCTTTTGGATGTGTGGTTTGAGCCCATTGACAAACTTAGTAAGTATACGCCACTCTTCATCGTTTACATCACACCGAATTAAGAGTTCGTTGAACTGAGATATATAGTCGGGTACATTTGAGGTTTGCCTAAGGTTGAGAAATTTGTCATACAATTGATTTCTATAATGGACTGAGACATATTTCTCTTTCAACTTGGCCTTCATCTCATCCATAACTCAATCGGGGGTGACCTAGTCGTTCAATGCCCCTTTGAACATTTTGCCAATACTTCCTAGCAGATCCTACAAGTTTCATTTTCGCAAATCGGACTCGTTGGGCATCATTCATATTATACCACTCAAAGTAATCTTCCATGCTCTCAAGCCAATCTAGGAATTTACTAGGATTCAGGCTTCCATCAAATTCTGGGGCTTCTACCTTAACCTTTTTGGTGATATCATCTGTAGGTATTCTTCTAAAATTTTCCCTATTATCCCTATGTGATCTATAGTCATGCTCATGATAACCTTGGGTGTCACCAAAATATTCAAATTGAGTTTGGTTAGTAAAATCCTGAGGGGGTAGTCTTCTAGGTTGTTCATTGAAACGTTGACCAATCCTAAGAGGGGTGTTTCTAGGAAAAATGGGTTGCTCATTCCTAGAACTGGATCCTGTCTTATCATTAGGATTTTCTAATACTCCTTCATGTACCTTTCCTGTTTGTTGTCTTCTTATTAACTCTACGGCACTCATAACTTCCTCAAACTTGCTTATTAGCTTATGACCTAACTCATCAATACGTTGGTCCACATAATCTCTTTGAGTCCTAGCAAATTCTTCAAGGTAATTTTGGGTGTTTGTGGTATTTTCAGCCATGACAACTTTGAAGGAAGAAAATTCTTCTTCTATTATGTCTAACCTTTCAGAAAGTTTTCGATGGGTCATATAAATGGCAAAGATAAACAAGAGTAGATATCAGGCGCTTAGTACTAAGCACAACAATATAATTATCTCACAGATGCAATGATATTTTTTTTTTTCAAGTTGATGTAAAAATAAAATTTGGAAAACCAAACAGAATTTTAAAGGGCCAAACAAATATATTGAACAACCTCCGATCAATGAGCAATCAGCAACAATTTAAATGAGACGGTCATCGGCCTTACCAACGAGCTTGAAAGCCAAAGTTTCAAACTTTTACCCCAAATAAGACTGTTGCTTGATGAATTATGCGTCTGGAAGTGGTGGAAATGGAATAAACACCTCAAACAGGTCTGAAAAACGCGGAAAAACTGATTCTGGAAGTTTCCGGGCGGCGGCGCGTGGGACAGGAGTGGCGGCGCGTGGCTCTCACGCGCAGGGGACGCGGTGGCGCGTGGGGGCGCGTGTGGCGTCGGACGGCGGCGAGGGTTGGTGGGTCGGCCGGAATTTGCGAGGCGAAGGTGGTGGCGGTGTTGGTTTGGTGTTTGGAGGTCGGGAAGTGGGTGGTTTTGAAGAGGCAGACGCAAAACAGAGGAGAGAGGGTTGAGATTGGTGTTTTCCGGCGAACTGAACAGGGCAGGGGCGTAGTAACCAAAGCTCTGATACCAAACTGATGTAAAACGAGCTTAAGAATGTTGATATATGCTTAGATTAGTGGCTGGACAGATTTGGATATATGAGGGAAGTAAGAGAAAAGAACTTGGAGGGGGAAATAGAATTAGAGAAGTGGAGGGGGAAAGCAGAAAATTGACCAAACATATAACATTTCATTCATTCATAAAGCATACCATACAATAAGCAAAAGGGTCCTATTTATAGACCAAGGCCAAGGGCACTTTGGTCTTACAAAGAAGCATCTAGAATAGCCAAGACACTTATACTTAGGAATTATCTAGAATGACACTTAGGACAAGTCAAGACACTTATACTAGGAAATATCTAGAATGACCAAGACACTAAGACTCTTACACTTAGGAAACATCTAGATAATGACACTAAGACACTAACTTGAAAGACAACTAAACAATTTAATATCACATCATTTTCTCTTCTTATATTTCTTCCCATACATCTTATCACTAGTAGTGCCTGATCACTCTACTTTGGCCGAGAAACAAACAACAGAAGGCGAGGGAAAAAATAATTTATATGAAGGGCCAAAGTAGACCAAATTGAGCCATATCCAAAGTATGAGCTGCATCTACCATAAGCTAGGCTGACCAGAGATCAGTGGCATGTAATAATTACTAAGAAGTAAATTTCACCACATTCACATAATTTTTCACCAGCTATAAAACTCAAGCTGTAAATAGATAAATACCATGCAAACTATGTATCCAATATTTACTTTATGGTAAGCCCCAGTAATAATTTAACACTACCCATGAAACTCAGGTGTTAATAATAGTAAAATATTAATTTAGTAAGATGCCATTTCAGAAAAAGGGAAGAACCTGATACATTTCGCTGGGCTACCTCCTCTGCACAACGCTTACGTTGTTCCAAACATGGACCTCCAACAATGGCACCAAAGGCACATCCACCTTCCTGCATTTTCAAAGATAAATGCATGTCTAGCTGAATTAAGTCCATCATGTTGATACCATAGTGCTTAGTCACAAAGCGAATATATTAAATAAATAAGTTTACGAATAATTTATGTCAACACAAAACCAACTAGACGATAATTACAAACACATGAATGCAAGGCTGAATGGTAAGCCTTAAGTCAATCAAAGAAAAATGCTTTGCAATTCCTTTTCCTTTCCACTTATGATGAAAAGTGGGAGTGAGAGTGAAAGCATGACTAGCAATTGTATAGACCTCAAATCTATTATATAGATATATACAAGTAAATAAAAATTCAACCAAACAGCACTACCCATAGGCCACAGATAATGTGGTTCATTACTCAAACTCCATGCAACACATGGGATGCAAACAAATTTTAACCAAATAAAGAGCTAGGGAGCATAAGTTTGTAGTGAGTGTATGAGTAGGGGAGCAGTTCATCTTCTATTTGAAGAGCTCAATAATTTGGTCCAAGATTTGACCCTTTGTCTTCTTGCCCTCACATTGCATCAAGGATCTTGATAAAGGGCTTTAAGTAATAACGTTGAAAACATAGCAAAAGCTGATAATATGGAAACGAAATCCTTTTGACCATCTTGGACAAAAATTAATGATAAATTATGCAGAATTCATTCCATTCTAACAGAGAGAAGAATAACAATATCACATGTAATCATGCATTTTCCTTTACCGGATTCAATGCAAGGCAGTCATCAAGCCATTTGACAGTTCGATCCACAGATATTTTGTTCCTTTTAACCGTTACCCAAGCAGGTACCTCATCAGCCAAAGCAACCCATATGTTTGGCCTCATGTGTGAAATCATTTCCATATAATCTTTAGGTTTAATCTGTCAAAATTAATAACCTTTATGAAATTCAACATTGTGTCAAACAAAAACAATGAACTAATCAATTCAGCCAGCTACTCGGCAAGAATAAATTATTTTTACCAAGAGACGACCACAAGGGGTTTCAAAAGAAGCCCCCAGTCTGGTACTACCAACAGCCTCAGGAAGACAACTAACAGAATCCCTAATTACAGCTGCAATCCCATACTCATGCAAACTGAGCAATTGATGGAGCCCCCCTATTTTTGATATAGTTTTTGTAGGAAGTCCTTCCAAACTACAAAAGCACATTTGTCACAGGTTATGCAACTCAACCCAAATCAATGATATACTATAGCCATCTAGAATTTCTCAATATAACTCCAACATGAACGTAGCATAATAGCTTCCCCCCAAGTAACACATACCAACAACACTAGTGTTACAATAGTCAGACCCAAGACCCAACCCATCTAAAACACAATCACCAAAATACAAAACCCCCCAAATACATCTGAAAAGCAACGATGCTATCCCCAAGTTGAAAACAAGCAACATCACAGTAGTGAATAATTATTACTCTCTACGTTCCTAAATATATTAGCTACTGAGGTAGGTGACTTTATTCCTAAATACAAGACATATTTCTATTTTTTCACACATATTCCCTAAACTATTTCTAATAATGCTTAATTGCTTATTAATAATAAACAAGTAAGAGAGCAAGGGAACGGATGGTTCTAATAGTTTAATAATATCATGTAAATTTAACTAATTTGATTAACATCCTTTAAGAACATAGAGTAAATACACAATTAAGTCCACTATAGATATGCAATGTAATTCAACTCAATGACCCATTTACATGCTCATTTTCCATTAACTTAACTAATATAATTAAAAGTATCAAAATATGACTTAATGACAAGATGGAGTAATTATCTACATGAAATACACAATTAGGTCCCTTATAGACATGCCATGTAACACATCACAAAAATCCATTTGTCTACACAACTCCAAGCTCATCTTCCATTACACAAAATCATGCATTGGCTAAAATAATGGAGGAGGCACATGCTTTGAGTCAAAAACTAAAACAATGATTAGGAATGAAGTGTAGGTGAGGAGGTTACAAGTGGAGAGGGGAGACTTGAAGGAGGCGAGAATCAGGAGAGGGGAGAGAGGAGAGAAGGTCGGGAGAGATGAAGTGAGGAAGGCCTTTGCGGGTGGACAAGAGAAGCGAAGGAGTCTCTATGGGATTTGGACAGCCTCCTATTTCTAACATACCCGCACGTGCTCCCCCACTACATGTCTTCATCACGTTAACTTCATTTTCACTTTGCTTCTTCACTCCGCCGCACGTTGGGTTGGGTACCTGTCACACCTAACTTTTCCTACAATAATTATAGCAATTTAACAAAATCAGCATCATTTTATCACACATTCATGAACAACTTTCATCAATACAACTTATCTAACAAACATGTATCAACAACAAACACCTCACACAAATTTTCACTGTCCAATAAGACAATATTCAGTCAAAGAAAGTACTTCCCTCACTGCCTCAAAACTGATTTAATTATAACAGTTTGAGATTAAGAAAATTACAATCACACATGCAACAAATTTTATTCCAGCCACCACCTAATTCAAATATCCTTGCATCACATTTGTTTCATCACAGATCTTCATACATGAATTACATTACTAAGAGTACCTTTGCTTTAAGATTATTTTCAAGACACATCTACATTGAGTATTTCAAATAACCAATTTCAGATTTAGATTAGCCTTTTCAATTTTTACAAAACACTCACCATAGCTTAGTAAAATTTTCAAATTAGGATCCCTCAATTCAGGTTTACAATTTTAAATGACCAAACAAGGCTCAAGTTGATGTGAATACTGTAAATTTCAGGTCAGAATCCAAACAGAAAATACCCAAGTCGCCCTTAGAATCACATAAGGAACATGTCTTTAAATATAATGAAATTTTCCAGTTCATTAACACAATTCAACACTTTCATAAATCAAAGAAATGGAGAATACACAACACATTCAGTTCGGCCAATGCAGCAAAAATACAATAACATTTTCCAATTCATATACAAGCACCTCAAACACATTTTTACACTTCACATTGCAACAAAACTCAAGCAATCACACCAGCACATACAAAACATCAACTTATTTAAGTTTTCACAGCAACTAATTTAAAGTTTTTGTACCCCAACTTCTATATTAAAATCAGTCCCTCACTCCCAAAATTCCTAAGTTGTAGAAAATGTAGAGATAGGAAAAAGATCTCACCAAAAACGTTTCTTGAAGCTCTTAAGAGTTGCTTCTGTGATTAAAACTCCAAATCACTACCAACAACCACTGTAACGAAGGAAGAACAGAGATGAATGAGTAGCAAATCTTTTCTTCCACTCCCCATGAAAAAAAACTTGCATGTTGAATCCCCACTCACATTCATATGTGAGTCCAGTTTTTAACAATTTCCCTTCCTCAAATCAGTTTTCCCAAATCGGAGCACCCCTCAATCTTTCCCAAAAACTGAGAAAAACATATACGTAAGGATGAAGAATGTTTACCTAAGTTTGAATCTCGGATTACATGTGAAAAATGTGCCCAAAGATGCTGGAAGAGAAGAATTTCCGCAGAGATAAAGAAGAGGAAGAGAGTTTAGGTGGTGGTGGTGAATTTTAGAGCCTGTTTGTTTTTGGGGTTTGTTTGATCAAGGAGGTGGGAAGAGTGATAATTATTAATTTACTATTTTATCATTATAGTTATTGTTATTATAGTTATTGTTATGAATATTGAAATATTGTTGTATGAGTGAATGTCTATGTGATTCCACAACTCTTAGGGGTCGTTTGGTTCGCTGGAATTGGGGGTAGGGAAGTGGAAGTGGAAGTGGAAATCACCAACATGTGTCTTTGGTGTGATGGAAATGGGCTTCCACTTCCACTTCCACTTCCATCAAAAACCTCAAAATGGGTTCCATCCCAAAACCTATGGAAGTGGACCACTTCCTTGGAACCCATCTTTTGTTGACAAATTTATCCTCATGACTTTTGCCTATTTCCAACTCTGTCCTCCCTTTACAATGCCACACACCATTCTTTCTCTCTCCTCCTTCCCAAGCACAATTCTTCATCTCCTTCCTTTCTTTCTCTCTCTCCTCCTTCCCTCACCCATCGATGACAACCCCACGTCCACTGCCGCCGCCTCCGCCCTACCGCCACACCACGGCGGCGACGCTGGTTCCTTCCACCGCCGGCGCTCCGCCGCCGCACCACGACATCTCCACCACCGCCCCGCCGCTGTTTCAAGCTAAAAGTTGAAGTGAGAGACTTCAATGGTGAAGGCAACATCTCCATTGTTGACAATGAAGTTGGTGGTGGACTAGTGGTGGTTTGGGTGGTGGTGGTGGGGGCTCGGTGGTGATGGTGGTGGTGGGGGCTTGGTGAAGATGATGGTGGTGGGTGGGTTAGATGGTGGTCGGGACTCGGTGGTAGTGGTGGGTTAGATGGCGGTGGGGTGGCGGTGGCGGTGGGGAATCGGTGGTGATGGTGGTGGTGGGTGGGTTAGATGGTGGTGGGGGGTGGTGGTGGTAGGTTAGATGGTGGTGGGGGTGTGGTGTGGTGGAAGCTCCTTGGTGATGGTGGTGGGGGGTGTGATGGTGGTGGGTTGGTGGCAGTGGGTGTGGTGGTGGTGGGTTGGTGGCAGTGGGTGTGGTGATGGTGAAAAAGATGATGAGGAGAGAAGAAAATCTTTTCTTTTTCTTTTTATTTTAATTTAGGGGCATTTTGGGAAATTCATATTTTATTTACATATATAAATATTAAAAAATACTCACTTCCATATACACTTACCATACACCAAAGACACATTAAAACCCGACTTCCACCTCCACTTCCACTCCTACATCCACCTCCACTTCCACTTCCACTTCCACCAAAACCAGTTCCAGCGAACCAAACGACCCCTTAGGATTCCTTTTCTTATAACCTCCCCATGAATGACTTATGAAGGTTTCTTATAATTATAAGTCATTATGTTCTTCTTTAATTCTTGTAACCAAAGTTTTAATGTGTGAAGACCTATAAATAGAGGTTAAGTACAAGACATTTTGTACCAAGAAATATGTGAATGAGAAATGCTTTATTCCTCCATCTTCTAGTCTTGCATATATTCTCTTCATCTTTCTTCTTATGTTCATAATTTTTCTTCTTATTTCATAACACGTCATCAGCACGAGTTTCCTCCAAAATATTATGGTATGTTCTTTACATTTGTTTTTAGTGTTGTTGATAATACACACACATACTACTCATATATTATACTCCCTCCGGTCCTAAATATAAGACCTAATTGACTTTTTTGAAAAATCCTAAAAAAAAACAAAATAAGTTAATTATAAATTGATTTACCTAATTTTAACTAGTTTATTTTACTTATAAACTAATGAATAATCTAAAAATATATCAAATATGTCATGATTTAATAGACTATTTTGCAACCTTAACCTCTCAAAAAAAAAGTCATCTAGGTCCTATATTTAGGACCGGAGGTAGTATTACTTATATACTCTTATATATTACTAACACACGTTGATAAAACACACACTTACACACACTTATACTCACACATATATATAATACTACTCAATATATATATAGTATTATTATAATATAATGTCATTTATTTTTACTATGTCATTATTTATTATTATTATTATTATTATTATATTATAGTATATATATAATACTATTTATGTTTATTTATTTATTTGTTTCCTCACATCATATCCTTACCCCTTTCGGAGGGTTAGAGAGACTGTCACAATGAATTCGAATGGTCGGTTCACCACCTGTAATTCATAAGCCCTTTACTTTCTCACGAAAATTCCCGTTGTGCATATTTAATTTTAATGTTTTGCATTTATATATATGAATTCAATTGGTCGGTTCACCGCATGTAATTCATATATATAATATAAGTTATATATATAATATCATATATATGATATTATTACAATATTATGTCATTTAATATTCACATTTATTTATTTTTATTTTTCATTTTATATTATATATTTTATTTTGTTTATATTATGTCATTCATTATTTCCCTTTATTTTGTCATTTATTATTTTGTTATTTATGTTTATTATTTTTATATTGGGACTCATATTATTCTAGTTATAATTTGTTACATTATTTACTCTTATATTATTATAATTTGTTATTTATTCTTATATTCAATCATTATGGGATAAAAATCCATGATATATTTAGTGTGTTTGGATTTTCAAAGGCAAAAACCAAAAATAAGCTGGCTTATTTCTCAAAATAAGTCGAGCCAAACACACACATTATAATGTCACTTTATCCAATGGCTTGAAGCCATGACACTCCCAAATTTATTTTATTAGATGACTTAAAGTTTCATCGCTTTGATAAAGTTTGTTGGTATAAGACCATATTATGGTTTTTCATTTAAAAAGGGGCATGAAAAAGAGGAGTGAAAATTTGATGTTTTGATGCTCAAAATATTATTATCGAGCCTTGAAGGCCAATGATGAGAAATGACTTAAGTGACAAATGACTTAAGCATCAAGTGACATAAAATAGTTTTATATCTTTGGAAGATATTTGATGTGATTTTGAAGACAAATATTATGAGAAAATGTGAAAATATGACAAGAAGTCACATAGAAAAGAAAGAAAATTTGACAAAATAATGAGATGTCATATGATTATGATTATGATTATAAAGATAGGTATAAAAAAATTTACACAATGACTAGATGTCATATGAATAAGTATGTATCAATTTATGATTATGATACAAATAAATGAAATATCGATAACCCTCGAAGGGTCATTGTTGTAAAGTATAAAAAAAATATTGATAACCCCCGAAGGGTCATTGTTGTAAGACATAAGAAAAATTGATAACCCCCTTGATGTTTATTTTCAGTTATAACTTAATGTTGATATTTATTTCATTAGTTATGTAAATTAATTATCTTGTTATTTCATATATATATAAGGTTATTTACATATTGCATATATCATTTGATGACATTATATTCTATATTATATTTTCATAATATGGTCATTTGATATGATTTCATTTGATGACATTATTACTTTTATTTCATTTGATATGATTAATTTGTGGGAAAATACGTTAAAAAAAAGTTCTGAACACTGATTAGCATATTTTGCTATAATCACACATGAGAATGACCATGTTGTGAATTAAGGACACCAACATTTGGTGATATAAAAATATAAGATTTTGATTAGAAGTCTATATGACTAAGAAGTTATAGTCAATGAAAGCAAGTAACACAATGGTATGGTCCTGAAGACCAATCAATATTTGGAATATTAATAATATGAAAAATGAATGCGAGAAATATAGTGATAATGATTTGTGAATTTCCAATAAGAATGCTCTTTACTATTATTGTTTAAATTTATTGTTGTTCAAATTTATTGTGATTAATTTGTGAAAGAGAAATAACTATAATTATTATTTGATATTGTTATAGTAATAAGTGTGAAAAATGATATATGAAATCAAATACTAAATGTATAATTGAGTTAGCATTGGAGATAAGCGATGCTATAGGAGACCTTTTCCACTATAATTTATTGACCAGATTTGGAGAATTTTATGACTTATTTTTCAATGGCTTTTGATTGATAAAATGTTCAATTTTATTATTGAATTTCTCCAAGAATTCTACCCATATTACATTTATATGAATTTCTTGCATTTTAATATTTATGATTTTTTTCTACCTTATTGTTTAAGGGCATGAAAATTATTTGTTAATATGACTCATTGACAATAAAAATAGAAATTATTTGTTATCAAGTATGTTACATTTTATTAATAAAAATGTTTAAATGGCTTTGAATATATTGCTACTGTAAGTTTTATACATTTAATTATGATGTTGATATGAATATTAGAATAAATTGATTTTATGTGAAATTTTGTAGGTAAAAGTTATATGATTATCTCATATTGTAATTGAGAGAATAAAAATTCGTTTGATTTATGCAAAAACTCACTAAGAAAGGTGGTGGTGATATTGTTTTATGTGATGAAAGTAGAATTTATGGGTGCATAATAGAAATATGGGTATTTAATTAGATTAAAAAAACTGTGAAAAAAAATTATTACCATTATCTTATACCCATTGATTCTTTAGCATTATAATATGTTTTTGAGTTTCTCTTGAATTAATGTTATTTAACCCTTCATTTTTGTGATCATTATGTGTTTCAATTAGATCTCTTCATATTTCTTTATTTTGAAGAATTCATACTTCAACCATCAAATGAAGCAATTTGAAGAGAATTATTGGTAATGAAATATAAATGAATGCAATAATCTCATGTAGTTCTTGGATAGTTTTCGATGAAAACCAAAACTCATATTTTTCATACTAGGACTTTAGTACATATGCATAAGAAAAAGGAAAAAGAACTTTGGTTCAATAAGGCTATGAAAGAGAAATAAATTTCAATTATTATTTGATATTGTTATAGTAATAAGTGTGAAAAATGATATATGAAATCAAATACTAAATGTATAATTGAGTTAGCATTGGAGATAAGCGATGCTATAGGAGACCTTTTCCACTATAATTTATTGATCAGATTTGGAGAATTTTATGACTTATTTTTCAATGGCTTTTGAAATCCAAATTTATATGTGAGTAAGTAAACTTGTTATCTTCCGCATGAAATGTAGGATATTATGTTACTAAAATTGTCTTTGAATTACATGAATATGTGGTTTATTGGTATGACTACTCACACTTGAGGGGGAGATTATTGGAGTATAAGTGTGAGTTAAATGTTCAACACTTACATAGTCAAATCTCCCAAAATATGGAACAATGGATGTCATACTATGATACTCTACAATATGAAAGTTGAAGAGTTCAATGTTGGTTATGAAATATGATACAATAAACCAGAAGTTTGCTGATATGAATAAATTTGTTGTTGGCTTGACTTATTTGATCATCCAAGTCAAATATATGAACCATTAAATTATTGATATCAAATATTGACATCCATAGAAACCAGAAGATTCCTCCGAAAGAGTTATGTTGTGCTGCTTGTTCTCAAAGATTTATATTGAAAATATCACTGGTTGTGATTTGGAATAGATCTATATTTCTGGAAATATATCATAACGATGGGCTCATCCAAATAACATGTAAACCAAATAAGTATACATACAATAAATTTGATAGATGCATCTACAAGATGGTTACATGTGACATTATATATTAGCTTGCAACCTGAAGTTTTCAGCATTGTCTAAATAAGACATTATGTTGAGTGCACAATTTCCAGATTATATGATCAAGAAATCGTAGTTTAAAGCCTCCATGAATAGCTACGTCAATGCTTATGAGAACATTGTTTTTATTTCACTGTTATGTTGCAGCACTTATTAACTTTAAGCCAACAAAATTCTCCTAGTAAAATCGGCTTTTGGTCAGGAGCCAGATAATTTGCATCTAAAGAGTTTGAATGTGCTCTATAAATGCATAATAATCCACCACAATATCGCTTGCAATGTGCATAGATGGACAATTATACAAAGTTGATAAAATTGTTGGATAAGTGACTCCTTCATGTTTCTAAATGAAACAAAATGATGTTTCAAACATAAACTGTTAGATAAAGACTTAAGTTTTGATGAAGACTAAAACATGGAAGAGCATAATGAACACTTAGGAAGAATTAGATAAAAGTTAGAAATCCTAAGTTAAAACACAATCGGATGTAAAATCACAACCGGATAACTTAGAGCAAATACACCGTAACTAGCGCTTGCGGATGTAGTATGCATCCGATAGCGGAAGAACACTAAGTCTGATCCTAGATAACCTAGTCTAAGTAGGATAAGCTTCCCATAGCAAAAATGCTTCCCATTGCACTTGATTATATTATTCTGTTGGACTAACATTTGAGTGCAGAACTTAGACTCACTACCGATAGCAAATATGCATCCGATAGTGAACACTCTTGTATTACACACTTGCACTAAAGCTTGCAGAACGAAGCCTTGGCTTCCGGTAGCCAAGATCCATCCGATAGCAAGCACAAGAGTCAGAGACCGTACAATGCTCAGATATCAGAATTGCTTTTTGTCAGAGCAGAATTGTCAGGACTACTTTTCAGAGATAAAGCAAGTCAAACCTGCTAAGCATTAATGAGCATTAATGAGAACAACGGTAACAAGGGATTAACGGCTAGATTCAAACGACCTTACTACCGATTATCCATCTGGGGTATTAGAGGCTACTATAAAAGGAACAACTTCATCATTTATGAAGCACCTCAACAACCGAGCATAACTCACAAAAAGCCAAGAGCATTCAAGCGTAATACCCAGAGAATATCCAGAAAGCCTTGAAAGTCAAAAGAGCACTTAATACCTTGAGAGTTATTCTTATTGTTATCATCTTGTACTCTTTGTATTTAAGTCTCTACATTTATTGAGAGCATTCATTGTACTTAAGTGTTTATCACAATCTGTTCATTAAGTGAACTTAGTAGAAAATCCTTGCTGTAAAGGTCGAACCCTTGCAGGTAGTAAGGGGGAGTGAGTCAGGTTGCAAGTTAGCCCGTAAAACTTGTGGTTGTAAAGGTTGCAGTTGTAACATTTAGTTACTAATTACTTAATTAACCAATAATATTCATTTTAGATCTAATAACCTCTTTACTAACTATGATAGAAAAAGGAATTCCAATAATATCAATATCTCTATCATAGTTAGAAAAAGAATATCCTAATGATTGAAATATTATCCATTATAGAAAAGAATAAACTAATACAGCACAACTGCTATCATGGATAATTTATTGCTAACCATGTTAGAAAGGATTTGCCTAACATAGTTAATAAACAAAACTAGTTGATATTTAACAATAAATAGATATATACATGCGGAAACGAATGCAGGCCTATACAAATTGGCAATATACAATTCAAAATAGTCTATATAGCTTCTAATACCTAATTCCCTTTCCTGTTATCTACGTCTGTGCATGAATACCTGCAAAAATGTCAGTAATCGTGGGATGAGACAATTTGTCCCAGTAATCACCGCTTAACTCACTATAACAGTGAGATGTGCGGTAGCGAGGGCGTCTAAAGGGTACCTCATTTTAAAACCAGTAATAAATATATATATATATATACACATATCCATGTCAAATCTTCTTCCATTCATCACTCAAATCCATCAATCATATCCAAACCAAATCAATTCATCATCTCCATACTCCAATCAACTAATACTACCTCATCAAACCTCACACTCACCTAAAGATGCATTGTGCCACCACGGTGCATTCAAGCATCTATTCTTCACTATATGATTTGACACTGTGTCCCTCTCCATAATGAGGGGACAATTTCCCTCTCTGGCAATCTCCAGAGGGGGAACCCCAATTCTGTTTTCATTACAGAACGGGAACGGTTGGACTCTTCAATGCCAAACAACCGTAGGGGCGGTTGGGCTCTTCAATGCCAAAACAACCGTAGGTCACTTCTCTCAATAAGTCGACCTATGATCCCCAATCCAATCAATCTGAAAAGGATCCCCAGTACAAATAACTGTCGATTGGCCAATCGACAGTTATCATCGCGCGATGGTACGTATGTATATCAGTGTCATGCAAACCTCACATTATCCATCAATTTCAATCTCATTCAGTATCACAATCTCAATCCACATCAAAATCATACATTCTTACAATTCCCTTCAATATCTCAAATTAATAGTGTTTTTCACAACATAACTCTCAACAATCTCAACTCAACATCTAATCCTCTTTCTATCCTCATCACCTCTTAAACCACTACCCAACACTATCCCTATATACATTTCACGCCATTCCAGAACAATGACCACCACCAAGCAGGATAATAGTATATATAATGTGTACAAATCTTTTATACGAAAATAATCGTGTTTGAAAGGCACCCTATAGCCTGTTTTGTATAAAAATAACCTTTCAAAGATAAAATATATATAGAGGGTGAGAAAGGATTTTACAAAATCCTAGCTAACATCACCCTCAATGTTATAGTAAGGTTAAGTGTGATTACCTGTCGCCCTTTAGTACTCTGACGTTCTTCCTTACCATTTCTTGTAGATTTTCTCCAAATACTTTAGTTCCTCCTATGATAATAGGATACAAATGATAAATTAATATCATTTCCACTTTATAATACTTTGACGTCTCTCTCGTTCTTATATGTTACTACCCAATCCCTTATTTCACATGATCTTATTCATTATGTTCCTCAATATTTAACTAATTAATGACTTAGACTAAACACAATTACAAATCAACATCACCCATTAACATTCACATACCAGCAAGTGAAATAGCACAAAAGGAGACAAAATCGTCAAATAATATACCATGTACTCAACTAAAACATTCACAACCTTAATAAATTCTTTAAACATCAAACACTAATTCCTTTAGAAATCTAAAACTCTTACATTCTCAGTGTCTTTGAATTCTAACCTTACTAGCAAGGATCCTACACACATATACACACCACTTTAATATTCCAACCTCAATTGATCAAAGACTCCATATTCAAGATTCCAAACAATTTCAAAGTTTAGATTCCTCAATCTCCATACCCTTACTTGATCCTAATTCAATCCATTTCAATAACATCATAACCATAAATTATCACCTATTCCAAATCTTAATTAATTTATTGGCTCTCAGCTCTCCTTTTTCACCAATTACTTAATATGAGCCGTTAAACACTTCAACCATGTAATCCCTTAAGTCATGAGAGTCTAATCTCACTATTTCTTTATAAAATTAACCTTGTTTGGTCATTCTTGCTTACCTTTCCCACCTATTTAACTATACACTCAGCTCGGCCAAACAAAATAAGATAAAGGGAATTCATTTTCATAACCTTCCAAGTCATTAAGCTATTTACTTAACTAACACAATAAAAATGTCAATATCATATAAACAACAAATCCAATTCAGTTTTCTAAGTTTAATCAACAAAATTACAGTAAGTATCATCTTACTTCCCTACACACCTAAACCACTTAAAATTCATATTTGTATAAAAACCAAGGAGAATTAAAAGAATTCACTATTATATTCTCTATACTTCAGGTCAAGATCACAACACAAGGGTTCTAAATTAGTCAACCTTCCTAAATATTACTTAACATTACATTCCATAACTCATAAGAGTATTAAGTCAATATAATTGCCCTATTAAATATAACTTCTTAACTTTCATATTCCTTCATATGAAACAACAAGCATCCCTTATTCCATTTCTCACTCATCATCCAACATCATTGTGAGCACTTTAATAAATCCAAGCCAACACTAATTGAAAAACTCAGATTAGTTCCATAAATCAGATTTACCACTTCAACCCCAAAATTCACAACAGAAACCGTTAACTCATAATTCACATTACAAGCAAACAACCCACAAATTATACATTCTCCTTGCCTAAATGACCTGAACCAACTAACCATCCCACAAAAGTAACAGACAAGGTCTAATAATGGCTACAAGACCCTAAATTTGATATATAACTTGAAGTCCAATGTAATCTACCAGCCACAACAATTTAACCTTTTGAACAACTTAAGCTTTTCTTCAAGTGAATAGAAACATTGCAACAATGTATATAAACAACCACAAACTTTCAGTTCAAAATGCACCGAATTCTAATCCCAAGTCCTACATATATTCCTCTTTTCTTCATTTAACAACAACATGGTCCCTTATAGTTACTATAACCAATTAAAGCTATTAAGGAGTTTTTATCCCAACTCCCAATCTTACTCTTACACTTCAAATTCCTAAATCCTTTCTTTTGTTTACTGATCAACCCCTTCAAATCAACCAAGACACAAAGCACAATAATCCAAATTAAAGGAATTACCCTTTATCATGACACACAAAAGAGAAAAGAGATTCCAAAACCTATATCTCATACTTCGTCTTATGCAATATGACTTATTAGCAATTAACAACCATATAAATCACCACCAATCACTTCCATTCCTCACCATACCATAATCAAACAGCACAACAAGGAGAAGAAAATGACAATTTTACATTTCAATTGCCACTCAATCATTCACTATTTAACCATTAATCCCACTCTTCCCTCGTCATCAAACAATACCAGAACAAAGGATTTTTACTTGGTTCTTCAAAAATCAAACACCCAATGGATGTTCTACATGCAAAAACAATTTATATATATATATTCATCACCAAAACTATTAGTTGAAACCGTCTTAAAAATTCTTGTATACTAGTATATGCTTTACTCCTAGCTACTAGTTTATCAAACCCAGCATCCCAAATCAGATTTCTTCCCTCTCAAAGTCTCGGCCAAAACAAAGCACAAGGGTAGAAATGGAACAAAAGGAGCTACCTAAACTCGACATCACCGGATCCTCGCCGGAAATCGCTGGCTTGCCGGAAACCCGCTGGAACTCATCGCTGGAATCAGGCGGAAGAAAAACAAAAAGAAATGTTGATGCTGTTGATGAAACTCGAAGAACCATGAAGCCAAAACAAGGAAAAGGAAGAATGAGCTTACCCACGGGTTGTCTACACTCGAGCTCCGCCGTGGCTTGCCGGAACTTCGTCGAACTCGCCGGATTCAGAAAAAGGAAGGAGAGGGGCGGACGAAGTGGAAGAAGAAGATAGGAGGGAAAGGGATTACGGTGATGAGAATGAAGGATGAAGTGGCGGAGGTCACCGCCGTTTGCCGCCGAGAAGAAAAGAAACGAAGAAGAAGAAGGCGGATGGAGAAGGGTCGAAGGTTTTTGGAAGGGGGAGGGTCGGCGGACAGGACGGAGGGGTCGAATGAAGAAGGAGAAAGAAGGAGTTGAGTATTTATATATGTATGTATGTGAAAATTACCACTAAGTACCCTATCATTCATTCTGAATTATATTTTTAGCCCAAAAGTTTGTATATATTACCATATCTCTTTCTTTTCATCCCAACATAATCTAGAATCTAATTTACTTTGTATGAAAGTTTCTATCCCCAATTAATTCTTTTAACTATATTTATTTAATTTCCAAACTAACTAGAATTTAATATTCCTAATTTCCCCAAAATATCTTAAAATTCTCATTAAAACTTTAGATTTTCTAAACGACACCAATTAATTTCATATTATTCTTAATTAAAAAAAGTTGGGATGTTACAGTTGCAGGTGAACCCGTTTGTAAAACCTGTGCATTAGTGGAACTCAATCAAGGGATTGAGAACTGGACGTAGGTCAAGAGTTAAGACCGAACCAGTATAAAAGAATTTGTGTTAGTGTTGTTAGAATCTTAAGTTTTGATGAAGACTAAAATATAAAGGATTAGACCAAGTGCCTAGGAAGCAATAGTATACTTAGGATCCCAAGTAAGAGTGCTTCCGGATGAAGATTTACTTCCGGTTAGATTAGGACTTGCGCATGCGGATGAATGCTTTCATCCCCCAGCGTCAGCAAGTAAATAACTAGGGATTTAACTTGGTCCATGAACTTTAGGTGCACAAACCCTAAGACTAAGCTATGGTTCAATCGGAAGCGAAGTTGCTTCCTGTTAGAATTAGACTGGCGCAGAGCGACAGAATAGATATTACACCAAGCGTCAGTAAGTCTACTTCCCCAAGTGAAAGCGCTTCCTGTTAGACTTAGATTGGCGCAGAGCAATAGAATAGTTATTACCCCAAGCGTCAGTAAGTCTACTTCGCCAAGTGAAAGCACTTCCTATTAGATTTAGACTGGCGCAGGTTGATAGACTAGACATAACCCCGAGCGTCAGCAGAAATGCAACATCAAGTGAAGTTGCTTCCTATTAGATCTTGACTGGCGCAGACTGATAGAATAGATTTCACCCTAAGCGTCAGTGAATTCACCACGTCAAGTAAAAGTGCTTCCGATAACTCAGTGACTAGCGCTGAGTGGTGGAATGAAATAGACTAAGCGAGAGCAAGTCATGGTGAACTAAATCCCTCATCAAGTGAATTTAGTTCCAGATGTAGAAGTGCTTCCGGATACTTCTTAGATTTAGGGATCACCCACTGCATGAGACTATATGATTATATTGCTAAACTAACGTTCAAGTGCAGCACACTCAGAAAGGTTGCTTCCGGATGAGAAGTTGCTTCCGCAAGCAATCAGAATGTCTGAACGTTCAAAGAAATGCAGTGTCAGAATGCTTTTGTCAGAGCAGAGGTGTCAGGACTACTTTTCAGAGATAAAGCAAGTCAACCCTGCTAAACATTAATGAAGATGCACTTCTCAACGGTAACATAGGATTAACGGCTTTATTCAAACGTTCATATTCAACCTGCCACAGAAGCCTATGAAGCCGAGTATAAAAGAGACATTCATTCAGAAGAGAAGACATGGAAGAAAAAGAGAGAACAGAACAAAGTATCTGAAATATCATACTCTTCATTCTACACATCTTCTACTACTCTCAGATCCAGATTTGTGATATTTTTCAGAGAGTAACTTTATTGTACTTAAGTGAGTAACATCATCCACTCTTAGAGAGAGTTAGCTTTGAGCTTAAGTGTTTAGCACAATCAGTTCATAGAGTGAACATAGTGTAAACTTACAATTTGTAAGGGGGAGCATTTAGAGGTTGTCTAAATCTCCATAGGTTGCAAGTTAGCCCGTAAAACTTGCATTTGTAAGGTTTGCAGGTGAACCCGGTGTAAAACCTGTGGGTTGTTAGGTGAACCCGTGCTCGTAAAACCTAAAGTGTAAAGGCTTCTCTTGTGCCCGGTTTAAACAAGAATAGTGGATTGAAAATCTCAGGTGGAGCCTGGGGACTGGATGTAGGTCTGGGTGACCGAACCAGGATAAATTTATGTGTGCATAAATTTACATTCAAACATTCTATTTTGCATCACATAACATACTGACTTGTGCATATCACTACTTAGTAAATATTATCACCAAGCACAAGCAGTCTTTCGAAAACAAGATTTAAAAGATTTAATTTATTCCCTCACCCAATTCACCCCCCCCCTCTTGGGTGACAGCCACGTTTATCATTTGGTATCAGAGCAAGGTCACTTGTTTAAAGGATCCAACGATCTCAAGTGCAAAGACCTAGGCTGATTTGGGTTACAAAATGTGTTTTGAAGGTTTTGATCATACCATCCCACCTGTGTTAGAAAATGCTGATTTTTACTTATGGAAGGGAAGGATGAAAAGTTTTATACTATCCACTGATTTCAAAATGTGGGATGTTTTTGAAAAGGACTCTGATTTCAAACCAAAAGTAAATTGGACAGAAGAGGACAAAAGCTTATTTTACTTAAACCTTAGAGCAATGCAAATTTTGCACAAAAGTTTATCTGACAATGATTACCAGAAAATTAAACATTGCTCTAGGGCTATAGATATTTGGAACACTCTTGATACTATGTATGCTTCTAGCCAATTTCTTGATGTTAAGGCTGTCCAAAGCTCACTATGTGCTCCCTGTGAATCCACCGTTGATGAGCTACTGGATGGTGATGTAGTAGAAGCTAGTATCAGCAAGGAGAGAGTGGATCTCCGCCTAGAAGACTCAGAAGCTGAAGAAAATGAGGTACCTAAACTTGAAACTTCTGAATTGCAAGATATGTATAATGAGCTACATGTTGAATTCTGTAAACTTGCAAAAGAAATTCTAGGCTTAAGAAAAAGGAATAGGGAACTTGAGGAACTTATTCCTTCTTCTACAACCAAGGAGTCCAAAGTCCCACTCATAAAAGAAGATTTTTCGAAAGACCCTGAGATTTCAAAAGCTAATAAACATAGAGTCTTTGAAAAGAAAACTGACCACCATAATAGTGATAAGAAATCTGATTCTGAACATCATCCCATTATCTGTCATTATTGTGGTAGAACTGGTCATATTTCTCACACATGCAATTTTAAGAGAAATTTAAATGTGAGAAATAAATATATATGGATCCCCAAAGGACAAGTAAGGTCCAGCGCTAACTATGTAGGACCCAAGTACAAATGGGTACCAAAACTCCCTTCTAGTGCCTTACCTGTGCAGGAAAGATCAAGAGTTCCTCTTGTCCCAAAGAAGAGAACTCGTGGTGATGTCACTACTGCAACTACCTGGTTCAATCATAAGAAGCAGTGCGCTACCACAAGGAACAAAGACCTTGTCTCAGGGATAAGTTATCACAGAGTTCCATTCAACTATCCTGAGAAGGACAAAAGAGAGAGGATGTCTCAACTCACATGGAGAAAACCTGCGAATCCTGTCTCTCCTAAGAAAGTGCTTCAGGCCAAGGATAAGTATAAAAGATCTCCTTGGGTAAGCAAGGGATTATTTAAGGTTGAAGCATGCAACAGTAAAATCTCCTATGCAAATGTAAGATGGACTTATTGAGATTTTACATTAAGCATCATAAGCATGAACATGATATGGCTTATAAGATATTTCACACAATGTTCATACTCTACATGCTATCTATGACTATCATTATCAGAAGCCATGTGCATATAGTCATAGTTGATTCGCAATGCTATATTCATAGTGAATAATTCTTAAGTGCATAAGAATCACATACTTCCTACAAACTGACCAGTCAGATCCAAGTTTGGAGACTGAAAAATGGGAAAGAGAAATCATTTGCTATTTTGTAGGAAAGAAGGTACGAAGGAACAACAATTTTCATGATCATACCTGAACAGAGCAATGTATCAAATCTGAATGAGTTGTTGTTCATACTGGGCTCCGAGAGCTACTGCTCCTGAAATTAAGAAGATCAAACAAACTCTACTTGACGCAAATATGGCTTTAGTTATGAAAGCTTGATCGCTGTGGATGCACAAGAGAGAACATCAACGAGTCACTCAAAGTTAAATCTTAAGTAAGTACCATCGGAAGCAAAACTACTTCCGGATGCTCTCGTGCTGACGCTGAATGACTACTCAAGGCAACCAGGAGCGTCTGTCCAACCGGAAGCAAAATCACTTCCGAATACTCTTTTGCTAGCGCTGGATGATAATTCAATATGATCACGAGCGCCAGTGTCAGATCAAGGGACACATCACTTCAGAAAACGTTTCAACTTCCTCTATGAAACGCTGTGCCTTCTCTGAAGCAACACGTGTCATCAGGTGTGTCGTTCCAACTTAAAAACTTACGTTACCCAATGTGTGAAAATTTGAAAGAGTATGCCCATTCTATCCTCAGAAGTTTTACCTATAAATAGAAGTCATTTTCCATTTTTCACTTTTTACTACATCTTTTTCACTCGCATCATTTTCTCAGAAAAGTCTTTTCATCTTCTCCATTGTGTTCTTTATTTTTCACACTTCTTGCATTTCATCTTTATTTACACAACATTCATACAAAAATGGCCGGTACGAATGAATCCAACCCAGTCATCCAGAAAACCTCTTCTTCCAAGAAACTTAAATCGAAATCTGGGAAATCCACTCACAAGCATTCTGGTAAATCTGGGCACTATGAAGAACAACATGAAGAACTTCATGAACGCCAAGAAGGTTCTGGGCAATCACGAGGACAGGGTGAAGACATTCAGGGTCAGCCTGAAACCTCTGGTAGAATAGAACAGGCAGTGGGTTCTGAACAAGAGCGGGATGCTCAGAGAAAGGGAAAGAAAAAGAAGGTTCAATTTTCTGAGGAGCCTTCCTCCAAGAGGCAGAGGGTTGAGGAAGAAGATGATCCCACAGTCTATAGAGATGGGGCATTGGAGGGTGTATCCGCCAAATTTGAGACATCCATTCCCATCTTCAATCATGGCCTGTTCATCAATCTGGACAAGTTGGATGAACTAGGGTTTGCTCATCTGCGCCCTTACTTGGAAAAGTATATGCCTTGGCTGGGCATCAACCAGGACTACAACGTGAACGTCCTGCGAGTCTTTTGCCAATCCCTCTCAGGCAGAGCTAAGTACAGGAAGGTGGATGGGAAAGAGCAAGTCCACAAACTCTCCTTCACTGCCACTGTAAGAGGAAGAACCTTCAGGTTCACTTGGAGAACCTTGAATGAGATGATGGGAATCACAGAAGAGGATATGAATGAATGGATCTACCCTGAGTCTCACAAGTACAGCAAGGAGGAACTCGAGGAGTTGTATGGCACCAACAGCAAGAAGGTGTCCAAGATGTCTGATTCTAACAGGCTCTTGTACTACATCTATTCCCGGATAATGACTCATAAGGGAGGCAACTTCAACGAGTTCACACTGCTGGACAACCCTTGGTTCCCTAGACTCCTCTCGCTCAAGCCTTTCAACCCTGGGCAGTTGATATGCCTAGAGCTTCAGCGCTGGTTAAGCAATGACAAGTCAGGTTATCTTCCCTATCCCACCATCATTGCCTTCCTTCTTGAGAAGCATCTGATCAAGGCTACATCTGCTGTGGAAGAAGAGAATGTCAAATGTAAGCCTGTAGGAGCAACTAATATGGCAAGGATGGGGATCAAGTATTTCAAGCCTCCTAAACCCACTCGCTCACGCTCACAAGCCAGTAGTGCTTCTGATACTTCAGCTCCCTCTGCATCTGGAGCAGGAGATCAGGAAGTTGACTCACATGCTGGGCCAAGCCGTAGTGCAAGGGTTCCAGCTTCTGTTAGGGCCTTTGCCGAGGACATAAAGGAAGAGCTTCTGTTGAGACTGACTGATTCCTTGGTGGGTCCTCTCCGTGCTGAATGTGAAGCTGGTTTCCAGCACCAAGGGGAGCGGATCCAGCGGCTCGAGGACAGAATAGGACAACTTGAGAATCACCTTACCAGGGTGGATGCAAAATTAGACCTCATCCTCCAGCACCTACAAATTCCCCAACCTTCATCACAAGGTAACTTGCCACCTCCTCCTCCGCCTCCTCAAAACCCTCCTCCTCCTCCTAATCACCCTCAACTACCACCTCCTCCTCCGCCTAACACTCAACAACCTCAGCCTCCACCACAAAATGACCAACAATCCCAACCTTCACCTACCCATGACCACCAAACCCAAGACTCACCTCACAACTCTCCACGCCTTTCCCCTAGAAACTTCTCATCCTCACCTTCATCATCCTCATCCTCGCCCATTCCCACACGACCAAGTGCCCCTACACGCTCTCCACTCCGCTTCTCCAACCCAACCCATCAAAGCCCTAGACCCATAGGATCTGAAACAGCCATTCACCCCCTCAGCCAACCATACGGCGAATATCCCCGCCTTCAACCACTCTCCGATGACCATTTACCCTTTACCCCTGACTCCGCCAACTACAAAGAATACCCCTCCACTCATCCTTATGGGGATATCCTTGTCACCACCAGCTGCTTCCCCGACCCTTCTCAAACTCCTGAACACCTATCTTCTCCCACATCCTCCACCTCTACCCTATCACCCTCCCCCCCCAAGAAATTTGGTCCTGAACCACCTCCATCCTCCTCCACATCCACTCCATCCCTGGCACTCACCCCTGTTGATGATGACAAAAGGGGGAGAAATGTTATGTCCACTCTTCGTCTAAGCATGGCCACAAGGGATGTCCTCAACCAGCCATCACTCTGGATTGATGAAGATGTCACGGCCGCCCTGCGTCGTGCATATGAGTCTCAGAGACTGAGTGGTGCAGAGAGCCTTATAAGAGGAGAGGCCCTCCGTTTCATGGAGCAGAAGAGAGCGGCTACGCAAGGACCCCAATGGGATATGGTTGTGTATGGGCAGAATGAACAATCCTCACAATCTGAGTCATCATCGGAGCCTCCTCCAAATAAAACAAGTAGAGAGATGGTTGAGGAGATCATAATGAAGTGGGGACTGAAGAGACCCAACCATCCTCCCATTGTGATAGCCAAGCCTGTTCCTGCATCCTCTGGGCAAGAGTCTGAGGTCCCTTCATCTGAGCAATCTTCTGATCCTCCTCCCTCGTCTGAGCCAGCAGCCAGATTCAGTGCACCCAGAAAGAAGGCCGTTGCTAGGAAACGTGCCAGGAAGTTAATTGCCACCACTGAATCTGATGAGTCTGAGGAAGAGACTCCATCTGACCTACCTGAGCAAGGAACTTCATCTGCTCAGGTTGTGCAAGAAAATCCAGTGGTCCAAGCGGTTCCAATTCTGAAGGAGGTCAAATTGGAAATTGAAGACATGACCCCTGATGAATTTGAGAGATTTGGATTCACTGACAAATTATCTTTTGGTCAGATGGCTTGCCTCGATGCTGAAAGAGCAAGTGCCATGCCCACTCCTCCAATTAACAAAAGCAAAGGGAAGAGCAAAGGGAAAGGGAAAAGGAAAGCCCAAGAAGTTGAAGAGGATCCCAACTTCTCTGCATGGAATGTGAGAATCCGGGCTGTACACTATCCCAATGGAGAAGTCTGCTACTTCGACGATGCTACAGGTTTCCCTGGGTATGAAGAAGTGGAGAACATGAAAAGGGCATACGAGGAGTCCATTGAATCAGAAAGGCTCAGGAGGGAAAAAAAGAGGAAAAAGAGCTTCAAGAGATCATTGCCCAGATAAACCAGAGTGAGCGTGAGGAAAATGAAGAGAGGCAGAAAGAGAGGGAAAAGAAAAAGAGACACAAACTCTAACCCCCAATCCAAATATTTTTGTTGATTTTGTTTTCATGCATATTTTCATTCATACTTAGTGAAATTTATTTGTATACATTCTTTACTTGTATATGTTATTTGATTACATAACTCTGACTTGTAACCTCTGCCTGTCAATAATATTTGTCTGAGTTACTTGTTGTTATCCATTGCTTTTATTCTCTTGATAATCCTTCATTAGGAACTTAATCGATAAAACTAGGTTTGTCATCATCAAAAAGGGGGAGAATGTTAGAATCTTAAGTTTTGATGAAGACTAAAATATAAAGGATTAGACCAAGTGCCTAGGAAGCAATAGTATACTTAGGATCCCAAGTAAGAGTGCTTCCGGATGAAGATTTACTTCCGGTTAGATTAGGACTTGCGCATGCGGATGAATGCTTTCATCCCCCAGCGTCAGCAAGTAAATAACTAGGGATTTAACTTGGTCCATGAACTTTAGGTGCACAAACCCTAAGACTAAGCTATGGTTCAATCGGAAGCGAAGTTGCTTCCTGTTAGAATTAGACTGGCGCAGAGCGACAGAATAGATATTACACCAAGCGTCAGTAAGTCTACTTCCCCAAGTGAAAGCGCTTCCTGTTAGACTTAGATTGGCGCAGAGCAATAGAATAGTTATTACCCCAAGCGTCAGTAAGTCTACTTCGCCAAGTGAAAGCACTTCCTATTAGATTTAGACTGGCGCAGGTTGATAGACTAGACATAACCCCGAGCGTCAGCAGAAATGCAACATCAAGTGAAGTTGCTTCCTATTAGATCTTGACTGGCGCAGACTGATAGAATAGATTTCACCCTAAGCGTCAGTGAATTCACCACGTCAAGTAAAAGTGCTTCCGATAACTCAGTGACTAGCGCTGAGTGGTGGAATGAAATAGACTAAGCGAGAGCAAGTCATGGTGAACTAAATCCCTCATCAAGTGAATTTAGTTCCAGATGTAGAAGTGCTTCCGGATACTTCTTAGATTTAGGGATCACCCACTGCATGAGACTATATGATTATATTGCTAAACTAACGTTCAAGTGCAGCACACTCAGAAAGGTTGCTTCCGGATGAGAAGTTGCTTCCGCAAGCAATCAGAATGTCTGAACGTTCAAAGAAATGCAGTGTCAGAATGCTTTTGTCAGAGCAGAGGTGTCAGGACTACTTTTCAGAGATAAAGCAAGTCAACCCTGCTAAACATTAATGAAGATGCACTTCTCAACGGTAACATAGGATTAACGGCTTTATTCAAACGTTCATATTCAACCTGCCACAGAAGCCTATGAAGCCGAGTATAAAAGAGACATTCATTCAGAAGAGAAGACATGGAAGAAAAAGAGAGAACAGAACAAAGTATCTGAAATATCATACTCTTCATTCTACACATCTTCTACTACTCTCAGATCCAGATTTGTGATATTTTTCAGAGAGTAACTTTATTGTACTTAAGTGAGTAACATCATCCACTCTTAGAGAGAGTTAGCTTTGAGCTTAAGTGTTTAGCACAATCAGTTCATAGAGTGAACATAGTGTAAACTTACAATTTGTAAGGGGGAGCATTTAGAGGTTGTCTAAATCTCCATAGGTTGCAAGTTAGCCCGTAAAACTTGCATTTGTAAGGTTTGCAGGTGAACCCGGTGTAAAACCTGTGGGTTGTTAGGTGAACCCGTGCTCGTAAAACCTAAAGTGTAAAGGCTTCTCTTGTGCCCGGTTTAAACAAGAATAGTGGATTGAAAATCTCAGGTGGAGCCTGGGGACTGGATGTAGGTCTGGGTGACCGAACCAGGATAAATTTATGTGTGCATAAATTTACATTCAAACATTCTATTTTGCATCACATAACATACTGACTTGTGCATATCACTACTTAGTAAATATTATCACCAAGCACAAGCAGTCTTTCGAAAACAAGATTTAAAAGATTTAATTTATTCCCTCACCCAATTCACCCCCCCTCTTGGGTGACAGCCACGTTTATCAAGTGTTTTATTTTATATTATTTTTATTTGTAGCACAATTCATCCCCCCTCTTGTGCATCCTCACTTTCATAAACAAATCGATTTAGGAGACTTATACCACATGATTATTTGTTATTCAACATTTAACGAAAGTTATGCAAAGATGGGGAGAAATTGTGTAGCTGGAAAGAAAACTCATTGAATGCATTATGATTATAAAATGTAGATCCTCAAATGTAGCAGTATGAACCAGAAGTTCATCAAATTTTGCATTCCTAAAATATTACAAAGTATATGAACAAAAGTTCATCAGATTTTGAATTTATGAAATACAAAGTGTATGTCAGATATAGATATATAATTACTGACCTAAATGAGAATTATTGAATCTCATATTCCAGCTAAAAATGCTCCTATAAATGTGACATGCCTGAAGCATGATAAAATTAATCGATTCCAAATGTAAATACTTTATATAAATAGGAGCCTATAAGTATGATGATCATATTGGGGAGGCAAGTACTCCAGAAGAGTGCCAAGACATAACTAATTGAAAAACCTCAAAGGGGGTATAGGTACACTACAAAAAACGGGGCCCATATCGGCGTTTTGTAGGGCCTCGGATCGGCGGAATTTTCCGGCGAAAACGCGCTACGGCGTTTTGGCAAAACGCCTAAAAATGTGCCGTCGAAATGCTACATATCGGCGTTTCGCAAAACGCCTATGCGCGGGGCGAAACGCCGGTATGAGGGTCAAACAAATAATATAATATTTCCTCATACCGGCGTTTCGCCAAACGCCTATGCGCGTATTATTTTATTATTACCTCATATAGGCGGATACCGAAACGCCTATACGCGGACTATTTTATTGTTTTTTATTCACGCGTACCGGCGTTTTACCAAACGCCTATGTGCGACATGATGAAATTTTTAGAATTCATGCACATTGGCGTTCTGGCGAAACGCCGGTAAATAATATCATTTTTTATTATACCGCACATCGGCGTTTTCTCCAAAACGCCGATGTGCGGAAATATAAAATAATATTTCATACCGGCGCTTGTCAAAACGCCGGTATGAGTATTCCGAAAAAAAAATAAAAAACATTTTTCTTCCTGATTATTTAGAACCAGGAAGAAAAATGTTCATATATAAAGAATAATATGATAATACCAAACTTACATACACATATAGAATATTATATATGAAATAACAAGAGTAATTCATAAAACAAAATACCCAAATATATAAAATCAAAACAACAAGCAATATGTGAAAGAAAAGCAATAAAATCATGTTAACATTATAAAATCAAATATCACCATAAAAAACGAAATAAAAATCCAAATCAGCAATACTAGGCAAAAAAACAAAGCAACAAGCCAAATAAACAAAGCAACAGCAACATAAAACAGAGACGAAGCGAAGAAAAATATAGAAGAGAACGAGAGAATGAGCAATTTCGCTGAAGGAGGGAGGTGCTATTTATAGGGAACGGAGGTGCATATAGGCGGTTTCAAAAACGCCTATAGGCGTTCTAACGCATATAGGCGTTTTTGAAAACGCCTATATGCGTTAAAATGCATATAGGCGTTTATAGGAAACGCCTATATGCATTATTTTTTATATATAATACTGCATATAGGCGTTTTCCCAAAACGCCTATATGCTTGTTTATATTAAAATAATGCATATAGGCGTTTCCTATAAACGCCTATATGCATTATTTTAATATAAACACGCATATAGGCGTTTTGCAAAACGCCTATATGAATTATTTAATCTTAAAATGCATATGGGCGTGTTGCAAACCGCCGGTACGGCATTTTTTTAAAAAAAAACTCCTCAAACAACCTACATTTCTTAAACGCGGAAAAGTAAGATATATTGGTTATAAATATGCGTCTAGAGCATTAGTCAGTTGCCACATTCTTTCTCAAACCTCTCATTCTTACATATATCTGTGGTTTTGTTGTGAAACAGCAAAAGCAATAATGTTGGATAAATCGTGGATCTCTTTACCCAGATCGTCTCCGCAATACTTGGTGGGGTTGAATCAATTTCTGGATTATGCTTTTATGCACAGTAGTGTTCGGGGTAAGATACGGTGTCCGTGTGAAAAGTGTAAGTTCGACAAATGGAAGACTCGAGATGAGGTAGTTATTCATTGTCTAGATAAGCAGTTTCCTAGATATTATGTCACCTGGGCGTTTCATGGAGAGGATGGATTACACGACACTACCGGTGATCTAGAAGTCGGTTCGAGTTCTCACGTTGGCCGAATGCAAGGCGAAGACAGTGACGATGACTGTGAAGGAGGCGGCCAGCCAACAAATCCGGGTAACAACACTGTGAGGGAAGCATTTGGTATGCAGGAAGCAGCAGGCGCTGGCAGGGATGAAGTGGTGGACGGACCAGTCGCGGAGTACTTACGCACTGAGGTGGCCAGAGATTTCTTTGAGCTCATGACGGAAGGTGACAAACCGTTGTACCCAGGTATGTATAAATGTTTAATTTATTCTAACCGTTTATTATATATGTATATTATGTACGTGCGATGACAAAAGATGTGTTTGCACAGGGAATGAAAGATACTCTAAACTGTCCTTTTTGACCAAGTTGTACAGTATTAAGTGTAAACGTGGCGCATCTGATGCGACCATGTCGGACGTGATTGAGCTGCTTTCAGACGCCTTTTATAACATTGGAGCCGAGCTACCGTCGTCGTTCTACGAGGCAAAGAAAACAGTCAGGAAGATGGGGTTAGATTACATTAAAATCGATGCGTGTCTGTATGACTGTATGTTGTTTTGGGGTCCTGACGCAACGTTAGATAAATGCAGACGATGTGGTACTGCCCGATATAAGGTGGAGGGTGAAGGGCATAATAAGAAGAAGAGGCGACGTGCGATTAAGAGCATGAGGTATTTTCCACTCCGTCCAAGGCTTCAAAGGCTATTCATGTCCCCGAAGATGGCTGAGCAAATGCGGTGGCACGCAACAGAAGCTAACCCAGACGGCAAGATGAGGCATCCTCGAGACGGTGATGCATGGAAAGCTTTTGACGGCGCATTCCCTGATTTCGCCTCGGAGCCAAGAAATGTCAGGCTAGGCCTCGCTTCTGATGGTTTCAACCCATTCGGCTCCTTCAACCAACATTACAGCGTGTGGCCAGTTGTTTTGATGCCATATAACCTCCCCCCGTGGTTGTGCATGAAGTCCAGCTCATTCATTCTATCAACAATTATTCCAGGGCCGACATCTCCTGGAAACGATATCGATGTGTACCTTCAGCCGCTGATACAGGAGCTGAACGAGTTATGGAGCGATGGGGTCGAGACGTTTGACGCCGCAAGCAAGATGATGTTCACACTGCGCGCCGCTGTGATGTGGACTGTTAGCGATTTTCCCGGACTCGGCATGTTATCTGGCTGGAACACGTATACAGCGATGGCATGTCCCTTCTGCAACTTGGACCAGGTGCCCCGCAGACTGCCGCACAGCAGGAAGTCATGTTTCATTGGTCATCGACGGTTCCTTCCTCCGGATCATCAATTCAGGCGGCAGAGAAAGAAATTCGACGGGACACAGGAACGGAGAGATCCCCCTCTACAGATGTCTGGGTTTGAGATCTTTGAGCAGATATGCGATGTGCAATGCGAATTTGGCAAGGACCCGCCACCGCCGGATGAAGAGGCCCCTAGCACTAGCCGCGGTGGAAGGCTGGCTCAGCGGAGGCCACCGCCTGTGGCCCGTAGAACTGGCCCAGCACCTCAATGGAAAAAGAGAAGCATATTTTTTTGTCTGCCGTATTGGAAGCACAACTTAATGCGCCACTGTTTGGACGTCATGCACATTGAAAAGAATGTCGGCGAGAATGTCTTATACACCATTCTGAATGAGGCAGGAAAGTCGAAGGATCATCTTGGAGCGAGGAAAGATCTAAAGGCCATGGGGATACGTCAAGACGCGTGGCCGGACGAGAACGATAAGTTTGCGCCGGCTCGGTTTGCTTTGACAAAAAAGAACAAGAGAGTGTTTCTGACCACGCTACAGGGTATTAGGGTTCCAGACGGATATTCAAGTAACATCTCGAGGCGAGTGGACTTAAATTCGAGAGATCCAAAAATTTCTGGTTTGAAAAGTCATGACTATCACGTTTTGCTCCAACAGTTTCTCCCTCTAGCCGTGAAACACACTCTTCCCGAAGACGTGTGTATGGTGTTGGCCGACCTCAGTTTTATACTTAGACAGTTGTGTTCAAGGGTGTTGGACAGACAAGAGCTCGACGAGCTACAGGCCAAAGTTGTTCTGATGCTATGTCATATGGAGATGATATTCCCTCCATCATTTTTCACCTCACAGGTCCACCTCATTGTCCACCTTGTTGAAGAAGCAAAGATGGGTGGGCCGGTGCACTATCGTTGGATGTATCCCATAGAAAGGTACGCTAACTAATTTCATCGTGTACTTCAGTATATAATTAATTTTATACATAATTTCATCGTGTATTAATTTCACAGGTATTTGGGAAAAATGAAGACGTTCGTTAAGAATAGAGCCGCGTCAGAGGGTTGTATTGCTGAGTGTTACGTTGGGGACGAGGTTGTTTCATTTGTTGAACGATATTATGATCAAACCATGCGCAATGAGCGTCTGCCTCGAGTTGACGATAACTCAAACCATATCAGCTCTAACACGTTGTTTCCCGCAATTGGAAAGCCAGTAGGAGCAGCGCAATTCCACCGTTTGAGTCCTGTCGAGATGTTACAAACACACAGACATGTCCTGACACGCTGCACTGCTGTGGACTCCTATCGAGAGTAGGTGGCGGCGGACAACTTCAAATTAAATTAAAATATATCTTTATTGTTCTTCAAAATATATATATATCTAATATATACGTATACATTGTACCTTTCAGGGATTATCGGAGATATGTCAAGTGGGAGAATCGAGGACGACGGGGGATCACTGCAGCTATGATTGATACTATGGTCCACCGGGGGTTCGCCGATTGGTTCACAAAAATAATACGCAACGAACCAAATCCGCCACCATCACTGGTGAATCTAGCTGCTGGACCTTTTGAATATGCGCAGAGATACTCTGCCTACAATGTCAACGGCTTTCACTTCCGCACTGTTGCGCGCGATGGCTCTCGTCTAACGCAAAACTCGGGTGTGTTTGGGTCATTTGGAACAAGGAGTTATGCTAGTCGAAATGATGCACAAGCGCGTTTAGGGGAGGTTCATTATTATGGCAAACTTGTTGATATACTTGTGCTCAACTACAATGGTGCATTCCCAGTTCCGCTCTTCAAGTGCGATTGGGCAGACACGAGGGGGAAAAGAGGCAAGAACGTTGACGTTCTCGGCATCACCTCAGTGAATTTCTCGAGACTCTTCCACACAGGGGCATTACCTGACGACGAGCCATACATCGTTGCTGACGAAGCGCAACAGGTTTATTATGTTCCTGATCCTAAAAACAAAGACTGGCACATGGTGATTCAGGTGAAACCTCGCGATGTGTACGATATGGGCGACGAGGATTATGACGCTACAACTGAGACAGTTCAACTGGTTGCTCCTAATAATTTGGAATATCTGATCCCGGAAGGGGATGAACCAGTACCAACTGTTAGAGAGCGTGAAGATGGTGACGAATAAAAGATTATTGTATATATAAATATATAATGATTTTACTTAGTTTAATTTAGTTTAATTTTCTTTTATAATTTAATTAGTACGTAAACAAACTGAACAATAAAACTAGAACAATAATTTTTTTTCCCAGAAATTTACATAAGTACAACAAAAACATAAAAGTACAAAGAAAATAAAAGAAAAAAAAATACAATAAAGATAAAAAGTAAAAATTCTAAACAACTAAAAACCTAATACTCCTCATCCTCTTCATCATCGTCATCCTCCTCACAGGCGGGTCCTGGAGAGCGTCGACGGGGGCGACGAGATCGTGATGCGGAGGCTTGAGCACTGAAGAACTCCTCTTGGCGGCGCCTGAACTCTGCCGCCAACCGCTCCTCATTATCGCGCGCCATCTGGGCCAGCCGCTCCTCTTCTGCCCTCACCCGGGCCTGAAAATCGCCCATCAACCGCTCCTCATCTGCCTTGAGGCGGGCCTCTCGATCTGCAATCTCTTGCTCGCGTTCCCGGAACCTCTCATCTAGCTGCCGGGCCTCGTATGATTGGCTCGCCCTAGAGGATGAAGCCTGATACCCACGACTTCCGGAAGGAGGGAAGAGCTGAGTAGGTCTGGCTCCAAAGCCAAGGCCTGGAACGCGTCCTGCACGTTCCTGTGTCCCCAACTGCGTGTGGAGAGCAACGACCTCCTCATACGGGCTCCCGCTCTCCCCCTGCTGAGACTCGGGGGTCTCCCTGGCCGGCGCCTGTGCCTCGATATCAGCCTGCGCCTGAGCAACACTCCTAATCTCCTCGGCAGCCTTCCGGGATAGAGGTGTCCCATCCGAGCGGGTGCGCGCTTGAATGAGGAAATCTTTGAAGACGCCCTTCTTGATGCCCTTCGCCCTAGCCTCCCGCCGCTGAAATATCTGAATCGTTAAACTACGATCAATATTATTATAACATAAGATATTAGATATAGAAAGAGTACTAGTGGATAGTTATATACCATCTCATCGTAGCGGACGATCATCGGTACGCTCCCAGTCGAGTGGCCAACCTCCTGCTGTGCCCGAGCCGCCTGACCACGCCTTTCCCTGGCCCGCCCCAGGTCGCCCATCCTCCAGGCGAGGTAATTCCTCCACTGCTCAGGGTCCACTCCATCGGGCACGTCTGCCTCCACCACCTGCCTAGGCCTAGTCCCCTTCTTGGACTTCAGCAGGTATAGCTTGTTTCTCTCATCCTTCCAATTATCCCCGACAACCCCTTTCGCGAATTTCTTGAGGTTCAAGCTGTCGGGGACCCACCACTTGCTCTGCAAAAAGAAATTTTTTCATATTATTTAATAATAAGTATAATAACAATTATATACGTATTATAATATTTTGAAATATGTATTACCTTAATAATCTCCCAAGCCTCGTCTTTCCGGCCATCCGAAACTTTCCTCCAGCTGGTCGGGTCGATCGGGAAGCGCCGGAAGTCTTTGCCGAGGAGTCGGCAATGGCGGCGGAATAGAATGGCAGCATCTGTTGTTGGCTGCCCGGTGGTGCTGTAATATGGCAGCTCAATCTTCTCATTCGGCGGAAGCGCATGCGCCAGCTTCGCCGTCAGCCTCCTCCTGGTGACAGTGCCAGTGGTATCTGTAGGTAAGAAAAATATATTAGATAATATTATAAAAATGAAATTTAATTTGTAACTATTAATTAATATCAAATTTCAATTACCTCTGACATCCACCAGTTGACCAGTACTCGAAGACTTCCTCCCGCGCGCCATTTTGATCATAATTTCCGGCACCGGGATGTCCCACTCGCCGCCCGCACCGCCACCGCCGGTGCCCTCATCCCCCTCCGCCCCCTCCGCCCTCTCCCTCTCCGCCCTCTCCCTATCCTCATTCAAAATATCCTGCATCTCTTCGTAGCTGATCTCGACGTTCAAGTCTCTCCAGAGGTCGTCCTGCGTGACTTCCGGGTTACCACCAAACCCAAAAGGAGTCCAAGGTGGCGCCCGAAGAGGGCTCACAATAGGCGGGGGGCTGGCGTACTGCAACACCTCTGGCGGAGTAGGCTGCTGCTCAATCTGTAACCGGCGCTCTTCTATACGCCTGGCTTCTGCTTCGTCCCTCAATCGCTGCTGTTCATCTCGCAATCGCTGATCCTCTTCGGGGTCTATTGGAGCTTTACCGGTACGACGAGACATGATCTATCGAAGAGGAATATTTATAGGAATAGATAACGAAAAAAGATAGTTTCTGTGGGACCCCTACACTTTTTCACGTTTTCGAAAACGCCAAAATGAAACTCGGCGGTTCTTTTATATGCGTTCACACCTCGGCGTTTTGTGACACCCTACAGGCGTTTTTGCAAACGCCTATATGCTATTAAAGTATTAATTTAATCGCCTATAGGCGTTTTATAAAACGCCTATATGCGATTAAATTAATACTTTAATCGCACATAGGCGTTTTCAAAAACGCCTATATGCATTTAGTGCATTAAAAATGCACTTAATGCGCAGATAGGCGTTTTGTGAAACGCCGGTCTGCGCATAGGCGTTTTGACAAACGCCTATGTGCGATTTAAACAATATTTTAATCGCACATAGGCGTTTTGGGGAAACGCCGATGTGCGGTTATTTGAAAAAAAAAAACAAAAAAAAAACAGCCAGCCCCTTTTTTATATTTAAAAACCATACCGGCGTTTCATATACCCACAAACGCCGATATGGAAACGCCGGAAATTTGGCGGGAAGTGCGCGCCAAACGTATCGGCGTTTTCGTATAGGCGCGTGGTGTATAAACGCCGGTATGCTTCTCATATAGGCGTTTTGGACCAAAACGCCGGTAAGCGTGCGCCGGAATGGCCCGTTTTTTTTGTAGTGGTACCTAAAAAAACAAGAGAGATATCAATAAGTTATGTCACAAATGGAATCCAAAGGAATAAAGTAGTCGACGAGAATTTTGATAATGATATCACGTGATTAAATGAGGATCTTACACATAGATATGTCATGAGAAGTAGACATGAACATGATTGACCAAAAGAAAATGAAAAGAAGTGAACATTTGAATATGTTTCAAAATATGAAAATTATGGGCTGGAAGCCTGGAAGTTCCAAATACAGAAATATAAAGTTATTATGGATATAAATACTTGTGTGAATTATAGCTTATAACAAAGCTTATAAATACTTGTGTGAATTATAGCTTATAAGACATATTATTTTGTGGTGGATACAAGTATGTGATAAGACGTATTATTTGTGGTAGATACAAGTATGCCACAAATATTATTAGTCTGGCAATATATGAAAAGAAAAAGTGCAACAATACTTGTATATATATCCCACTTGATGATGGAATTTACATGAGCGTTCTTGAATTATTGAAAAATGCCAGAAGCATATATTGAGAAATGTCACAAGCATATATTAGAAATTTAGATAAAATATTTTATCATTTAGAAAATATATGATTTTGCATATTACTTGACATATAGATCAAGTTATTAAATTCTATAATCATTTTTGGTCATAAATTGAGGATTCATAAATATTTGTTCATTTTATTACTCTTACATATCACAATTTTGTAGAAGAATTCAATTGTTGCAGGTTCAAAAATTGACAATGACTTTGAATAAATATGTGGATGTAAAATATATCATGAAGATATATTAGAGGAATATATTTTAACAGGATATTTGATGATGATGCAATGTGTAACATTCTGTTACTAATTACTTAATTAACCAATAATATCCATTTTAGATCTAATAACCTCTTTACTAACTATGATAGAAAAAGGATTTTCCATAATATCAATGTCCTATCATAGTTAGAAAAGGAATTTCCTAATGATTAAATATTATCCATGATAGAAAAGAATAAACTAATACAACACAGCTGCTATCATGGATAATTTATTGATAACCATGTTAGAAAGGATTTGTCTAACATGGTTAATAAACAAAACTAATTGATATTAAAAATAAATAGATAAATATATACATGTGGAAGCGAATGCAGACCTATAAATTGGCAATATACAATTCTAAATAAACTATACCATCTCTACTACCTAATTCCCTTTCCTGATGCTCGCGCCTGTGCATGAATACCTGCAAAAATGTCAGTAATCATGGGATGAGACAATTTGTCCCAGTAATCACCGCTTAACTCACTATAACAGTGAGATGTGCGGTAGCTAGGGCATCTAAAGGGTACCACAGTTTTAAAATCAATAATAATATATATTACCAAATCTTCTTTCATTCATCACTCAAGCCCTTCATTCACATCCAAATCAAAGTCAACATCATCATCTCTATTACCTTATCCCACTCAAAATCCCTCAATAAATCTCATTCCAACAAAACCTCATGTCTCCATCTCCAATCTGAGTATTTTCACTATAACTCTCACACTCACCTATAGATGCATTGTGCCATCAAGGGAGCATCCCAGCATCTAATCTTCACTATATGAATTTGACACTGTGTCCCTCTCCATAATGAGGGGACAATTTCCCTCTCTGGCAATCCCCAGAGAGGGAACCCCAATTCTGTTTCCATTGCAGAACGGGAACGGTTGGACTCTTCAATGCCAAACAACCGTAGACCACTTTCTCTCAATAAGTTGACCTATGATCCCTGGTCTAATCAATCCGAAAAGGATCATCAGTACAAATAACTGTCGATTGGCCAATCGACAGTTATCATCGCGCGATGGTACATATATATCAGTGTCATGCAAACCTCACAATATCCACCAATTTTAATCTCATTCAATATCACAATCTCAATCAACATCAATATCATACATTCTTACAATTCCCTTCAATATCTCCAAATTAATAGTGTTTTCCACAACATAACTCTTAACAATCTCAACTCAACATCTAACCCTCTTTTCTTTCTTCATCACCTCTTAAACCACTACCCAACACTATCCCTATATACATTTCACGCCATTCCAGATCAATGGCCACCACCAGGCAGGATAATAGTATATATATATAATGTGTAAAAATCTTTTATACAAAAATAATCGTGTTTGAAAGGCACCCGATAGCCTGTTTTGTATAAAAATACTCTTTTAAAGATAATATATATAGAGGGTGAGAAGGGATTTTACAAAATCCCTAACTAAAGTCACCCTCAATGTTATAGCAAGGTTAAGTGTGATTACCTGTCGCCCTTTAGCAATTTACGCAAAATTTCTCAACCATCCTTTCTTGATGCCACGAAAGCCTACTTGCATCCACTCCTAAAATAATATAGAGCAAAATGATAAATTAATATCATTTCCCTTTATCATAATTAAATGTCTCTCTCGTATCCTTTCTTACTACCCAAATTTTCCCCATTTATGTACCATGTCTTAATGAACCACATCAAACATAAACACACCATTACAATTAAACCAATTCAATAAAACATGAGCCTCATCAATAAACCACATCCTCGGCTAGGGAAGGAATAGTTTCCACTTCATACTAAATCACATTCCATGCATATATTTCATCTATCAACTTTAATACTTGTACTCTTGGTTACACATCAACCACAAATCAAAAACATCAACAACTCAATTTAATTATACTAGCATTATCACAGCAAAACAGAGTCAGTTATACCTGAACAGAAAACAGTGTAGCCCAAAAAAAACTGTAACTTTAATTCAATATTACCAAGCATATTCTAAATTAATTATAACTATGTCTATGTCATGCTTTAATTTCAGTTAAATCATCAACCTAACCCAATCTGAAAATACACTTCCTAAATACCACAAAAGCAGAGAAGTATACTCTACATCCATAATACATCATAAACCAGAAACATGTCCACATTAACAGAATTAACCAAATCCAATCAGCCAAGACAAGAGGAAACCACAATTAACCTATGCTACTCTTTAAACATAGCAACATAACAACCAAATTCTGTTTACATTTAGTACATTTAAATTACCAAAGCTTTAAACATAACTAAGCAGTAACTAAACTAACACTCTAACACAATCACTTTTCAGTAAGAATTTGAAGTAGAGAAGCCAAGAATCAGTTCAGCCCTAATGGGACAGTATCGCAACACTTGAAACCCACTTACACATGTTTTTAGTAACTTAATCCACTTCAAATATCAAAACAAAGCAACCTGTAACATCCCAGCGCCTCGCTCTCGAAATTGTCCGCTTTGGGGAATCCTCACCCCTCACGGTTTTAAAACGCGTCAAGAGGGGGAGGTATCCAGGCCTATATATAGCACCTTTCGTTCTCCTCCCCAGCCGATGTGGGACTTTACAATCCACCCCCCTTGGGGCCCAGCGCCCTCGCTGGCACACCGACCCGAGCCTGGCTCTGATACCATCTGTAACATCACGATTAAAGGTCATGACGGAGTGGTCATACATGCACGCAGGTTTTCTTGAGTCACAGTTTCGATTCCATTAGGCCAAACATGTGTTTATCTGTATCATCCCAGCGCCTCGCTCTCGAAATTGTCCGCTTTGGGGAATCCTCACCCCTCACGGCTTTAAAACGCGTCAAGAGGGGGAGGTATCCAGGCCTATATATAGCACCTTTCGTTCTCCTCCCCAGCCGATGTGGGACTTTACAATCCACCCCCCTTGGGGCCCAGCGCCCTCGCTGGCACACCGACCTGAGCCTGGCTCTGATACCATCTGTAACATCCCAGCGCCTCGCTCTCGAAATTGTCCGCTTTGGGGAATCCTCACCCCTCACGGCTTTACAACGCGTCGAGAGGGGGAGGTATCCAGGCCTATATATAGCACCTTTCGTTCTCCTCCCCAGCCGATGTGGGACTTTACAATCCACCCCCCTTGGGGCCCAGCGCCCTCGCTGGCACACCGACCCGAGCCTGGCTCTGATACCATCTGTAACATCCCAGCGCCTCGCTCTCGAAATTGTCCGCTTTGGGGAATCCTCACCCCTCACGGTTTTAAAACGCGTCAAGAGGGGGAGGTATCCAGGCCTATATATAGCACCTTTCGTTCTCCTCCCCAGCCGATGTGGGACTTTACACAACCACATAGGAAATCTCAAGGATCAGACAAAATTTGCACACACCAATGTTACTTATTCATGAATCTAACAACACAGCCCTCTAAGATTTTTAAACAAGTAGCATACCACCACCAACGTCTAAAACCGAAATCGCGAATCATCCTTCAATCAACTCAGCCCATGGGAAACAAATCAAATCAAACATCCATGAAGTAAACATGCATGCTGAAATGTGTTTAATAACCAAGTGAATTAAAAATTATACTTCAATTTAATGAATTTAGTTAATCTAAACCAAATAGCAATCAAAAATAGCTTCAACCACCATAAGTTCAGCATACAACTTTGAATGCATCAACAATTTCTTATATAGGCAGCATAAATAACCATTTCTAAACATATAGGCCATATATAGGACTGATTGGACATCACATTGAGGAGACATTAAAATCTGTCAAAACAAAAGAAATGAATACCATCACAATCCCAAGTAAACAAACACCATAAACACAAAGTTTCAGCCAAAATAAAGCAGTAGCAACTTAAAAAAAAACAGTTACAACTTCTCAGAAATTTGACTCAAGCTGCATAAATTCTATACTCTTTCCCTTAAATGACCTAAATCATAAAATAAAACCTTCCAGATCAAAAACAAATCAGATTGAACATGAAAGAAGAGAAACAATCACAAACAATCCAACTAGAGTTTTCCATTTGATGATTATTAAACCTAAAAATCCCAAAACCAGAATCGATCTCGCTCAAAACTCACTAAACATAGCAGAAAAGAAAACAAAATGGAAAGATTATAGCTACCTAAGCTCAATGTCGCCGGATTCCACCATGACCCGCCGTAAAACTCGCCGGAAAAACGGCCACTGTAGAGATTTGCCGAAAAAGCGAACCAAAAAGGAAGGAAAAAGTGAGAAATCGCGTTGGTAAGGAGAAGAGCTCAAGAAAATACAAGAAAGGTCGAAGCTTTACCTTTCCCTACCATCGGCCGTTGCTGGCTCGCCAGAAAAACTCGCCGGAAAGCACTCAAAACAATCGGCCAACCATACCTCAACTACCTCGTGTTCTCTCTCTCACTCACGAGCTTGGGTGAGGAATAAGGGAAGAAGACGAAGGAAACTCAAGTACCCAGAGGAGAAATGGAGCTTCTCTCTCGTCGCCAGTGATCGGCGAACATGCCGAACGAAGGGAGGAAATGGCCAGATCGAGAGAGAGAGAGAAAAAAGGCAAAGGGTCTGGTTTGGGGAAGGGAGAACGCAATAGAGACTGTGAGGGAGAGGCTGTGCCGGTGGCGGCTTGCTCCGCCGTCCCTCGCCGCCGCCGGCGACGGAAACTGAGAAGAGAGGAGAGAGAGCGATCGAAAAACTGAAAGAGGGGAGGAGATTGTCGGCTAGGGTTCAGTTTTTGGAAGGAGGAGGAAGAAGGAAGTATTTATATATATATATTAGGGAAAATTACAACAAGCTACCCTATTATTTATTCTTAATTATATTTTTAGCCCAAAAGTTTGCATATATTACTATATCTCTTTCTTTTCACCATATTATTATCTAAATTCCAATTTACTTTTCATGGAAGTTTTTATCTCCAAATAATTATTTTAACTATATTTCCTTAAATTCCAAAAATTAAGATTTAATAACAATAAATCTCCATAAATTTCTCCCTAAAACTCAAATTTCCTAAATAACACCTCAATAATTTCCAATTAACCTTAATCAAAATTTGGGATGTTACACAATGCGACATGAAGATCTGCTGAAATAGCATTGGAAGGAATATGATTGGAAAAATTGATATACTCAATTGAGAAAAAAGGGATGTTGTTACTAGGGGGAGTAAAATTGATATTGTTATGTGAGAAAGTAAAACTGGTTCTTTCGCGGGGACTTAATATCATGTTGTACTCTTTTTCCCTTAACCAAGGTTTTGTCCCACTGGGTTTTCCTGGTAAGGTTTTTAACGAGGCAACATTGATAATTATTGTGTACTCTTTTTCCTTCACTGAGTTTTTATCCCATTGGATTTTTCTTAGTAAGGTTTTAATGAGGCACAATAATATTTCTTATGGACATCCAAGGGGGAGTGTTATGAATATTGACATATTGTTGTATGAGTGAATGTCCATGTAATTCCACAACTCTTAGGATTCCTTTTCCTATAACCTCCCCATGAATGACTTATGGAAGTTTCTTATAATTATAAGTCATTATGTTCTTCTTTAATTCTTGTAACCATAGCTCTAGGCTTTAATGTGTGAAGGCCTATAAATAGAGGTTAAGTACAAGACATTTTGTACCAAGAAATATGTGAATGAGAAGTGCTTTATTCCTCCATCTTCTAGTCTTGCATATATTATCTTCATCTTTCTTCTTATGTTCATAATTTTTCTTCTTATTTCATAACAGTTATATATTAATTTATAATTGTCTGTCATATAAATTAACTTATATTTTGATTCAAATTAAGTTACTTATTAAAAATCACATAAAAATTTATATACTAGTATTCTAAAAATCTTATTCAATTATAAAAAAAATAGCCACCATAAATTTAAAAATTAGCACCTATAACTCTAGTAAATTTGAGGGGCAAAACCGTACACTGTAAACCAAAATGGGGCAAACGTAACTTCTCTGTTTGGCAGAGTTGAACGGACGTTTTCAAGACGTGGCCCCACCATCAGTAAATGATGTGCATACTTTTAATGGTGCAATATGTTGATGGAATTTATCTTTCAGATGAGTTTTATTTTTTAGACGAAGAAGTAAGGTGGAATTTACATGATTTGGGGTTCTATTTGGTTTTTTATCGAAATGATTTGGGGATTTAGAATTCGTTTCAAGTGATTTAGGGCTCAACTGGATGCATTTTAACTTCCACGGTGGATTTTAGAATTGACACGTCATTTACTCATGGTGGAGCACACATTTGGAAAACGTCTCTTTAACTCGTCCTAACAGAGATACTACTTTTGCCCACTTTTGTTTACAATATACGATTTTGCCCCATTTTTGTTTACAGTGTACAGTTTAGTTCCATTAAATTTACCAAAGTTATAGGTGCCCATTTTTAAATTTACGGTGGCTATTTTTGCACCTTTTCCCTTATTAAAATTATCCCTTCCAATTTCTAATGACAGTTAAAGATCATTATGTGAATTCTTTCATCTTTAACCTCAGAGTTAATCCCACATGCAATGGCCATGAAACAACTAGAGCCGGGAAAACTAGTTTATTATAAATTGATTTACCTAATATTTTGAAAAATAAGACCTAATTGACTTTTTGGAAAAATCCTAAAAAAAAGCAAAATAAGTTAATTATAAATTGATTTACCTAATTTTTTCCCTTAAACTAGTTTATTTTACTTATAAACTAATGGATAATCTAAAAATATATCAAATATGTCATGATTTAATAGACTATTTTGCAACCTTAACCTCTCCAAAAAAAAGTTATCTAGGTCCTATATTTAGGACCGGAGGTAGTATGTTATTTAAAAAAAATCAACTTGAATATTCGATAATTAAAGTAAACAAAAAATTTGACAAAATCAATAACAAACCAAGTAAATTGATCATTTCATCTGTCCGAATTCCAAAAAAATTAAATAAACAAATTCAGAACACAGTCTGGTACTTCAAAGATCCTTAACATAAACAATCTAATTATATAATCAGCAAAGTAGTCTAGTATGTAAATAAAACATTAAACATCTAATGATATAATCAGTGAAGCATCATCAATTGAGATTTGTCGTTTAAGCATTTTCTGAATTTGAACAAATTGGAAGAGGAGCAATTTCCCTTTTCTCGGCCTCGGAGTCCTCTGCCATATACACATGTATAACACATAAATAATAAAGTAATATTTGTTTGAGAGTTTGAACAACAAAAATATTATAATAAATATAGTTGGTAATATTACCATTCCATAGAAAACCAACAAGCTGATTTTGTGCACAAATGAGAGCTTCAACGTTTTCTGGGATATTACTACTCCGAAATATTGTGAGAACTCGAGATCTAATGCTAAAAGCCGATTCACTAGCAGCTGTAGTAATCGGAATGCAAAGAATATCACAAGCTATCTTGGAAAGACAAGGAAATCTAGCTTTGTTAGACTTCCAAAAGTCTAAAACATTGAAATTTGCAGATATTGTATGATCAATTATTCCTTCTTCGAAAAAGTAGTCTAGTTCTGACTTTTCAATTGATTTCTCAGTTGAACACTGCATTGTTAGTAGATCCTACAACATATGAAAGAATGGGTAAATGTCATTGTTATTAAGATTTCATAGCATTCAATTAATGAAATAAATTCTGATAAAAAAAATTAATGAAATAAATATTTGTAGACCTCAACAATTTTAAACTTACCCCAAAAACATCATTGTCAGTCATTTCTGCCTCCAAAAGAGAAGTTGAACTTGATCTTGCAAATATATTTGGTGCACTGGAAGGCACATTGTTGTGAGATCTTGATGTTGATGAAATTTCTTCAACTTGGGTAGATGATGATGATGATGATTCCAGAAAATTGTATTCAATAAAAATATCATACAACTTCCTCTTTATATCCTCAATCTTCTCTTGAGAATTTGAGGGATCAAGTGTTGTAAAAGTATACTTGATGCCACAAGCTTCACGCGAGGATCAAGAACAATAGCAAGTGAGAGAATGTCACTGTATTCACTCCAATATTTGTCAAACTTCCTAAGCATGCTTGTTGCCATACTTTGAATTATGACATCATCATGATTCAAATTTCTTTAAAGTAGCAATTCAATCTTAGCTATCTGAGAAAAATACTTTTTAGCAGTGGGATATGTTGACCCGGAAATCAAGTTTGTAATCACTGCAAATGGCTTCAAGAATGCACAAATTTTCTTTGCCCTAACCCACTCCTCATTAGATGGACAATGAACATAGTTGGAGTCATCCCTTATAATATAAGAGCAAAACCTCCCGCCAAATATCCCCTCTTTTTTTTAACGCAAAATTAGTCCAAGGTGGCCATCCCCAGACTCATAATACTGTTCACTAAGATTTCAACTTTTTTTTTCAACCTCTAATTCAAATTCAAATTTTGAAACTCATTTTGAAATTCAAATTTTTTCTCTTTCCCTCCTTGGTGCATTTAAAAGCATCCTAAACCATCTAATATGCACAAAACCTCTTTCCCAGTATTTTTCTCAACCTCTAAGCCTCTCCCTTGCTTCCTCCCGGTAGCTCTCTTTTAATTTTCTTTCTTCATGTGTTGCTCCATTTACCATTTATGATTACGATTTCTGATTCTGATTGCAATATTTAAAACGATTTGTGACATTATGTCTTCGTAGGTGTTTTCTTTGTCATTGTCTTGGGATGAAGGAGCTGTACTTGAACGACATCACCCCCTTACACGATGAGTTTCGAGTCGTTGTTAAGGTGGACAGTTCTTTTTCGGTGGAGAATATGTATTTGAAGAATTACTGACGAACGAAGGATTTGCACAGTGTTGCCTTTGTGGTTTATAACAAGCAGGTGTTCTGCATTTTCGTGTTTTGCCCTCAACATTTGCATGTCTTGTTTTCCTTTTTTCAATCTCTGCTTCATTTTGAATGCTACGTGAATGTTGGTTAAGCTGTCTTCTGTGGAAGCTCTAGATATGTTTCTTGGAGAACTTTTTTCTGATTGTGTTTATGAGATGATTTCACCCGTCATTGAGATTGAGGGAGAAGGTGTTCATGATGAGTACCATCTTCAGTTAACCCATAACTCTTCCGTTTATGAGGTTGTTACTTCTTTTCCTTCGCTTCCCACAGCAGGATTATTTGGTATGTTGTTTGAGATAAATAATATTACAACTCATAGTGTTTATTCAGTTATGTTTACCTTTTGGATTTGTTTTGGTCTCAGATGTGGCTGGGTTTGGTAACTACTGTGGTTTTGTTCATTGGGCGACAACTTCTGTCTATCTAGAAAAGGAATTTGTGTTGGTTCTTCAGCCCTGTGATGGCCCTAACGCGAGGTACATGTAGCACTATGTTGGGAAAATTTGTGCTATGCCTTATATTTTAAACTTAGAACTTATGTATCACTTCCATTTTGGAGGCCCAGGATCGCGGTAAGGTGTTGCCTAATTGGTTCATGGGTTGACAAAGTTCAGAAAGAGGTTAAGGACGCTGCTCAAAAAGTCAATCTTCACCCCTTTGTTCATCTGAGATATTTTGTCTCATCGGAGCCTCTAGAGGTCCCTCATATTTTTGCGGGTAAATGGTTTATTTCTTTAAATTGCATGTCAAAATAATCTCATGACAATGACAAGCTTTCTTCTTTACTGTCTATGTTGATTGTGTTTCAATGTTTTTTCCCATGTTCATCCGGAACAGGAATGCCTTCAATTAAGTCCTACACCAACACATCTTCCCTTGATGTTGACCCTGACATTGCACAGGTTCAAGAAATGAAGCATAAAATGTTAGCGCTGTAGTGTTTTCTGGGGGTTTTCACTAGCAGCCATATGCATGGGTTGCATGTTTAGGAGGATGCTTTATGTTTCGTTATTCTGTTCTGTAATTTGTGTGTTAACTTTTTATGAAGACGTGTATGCGTTCAAGAATCAGAAATATGACTTGGATCGAACTTATTAGGCTTGGCCAACTATATCATATGTTTGCTGTTTAATTTATTAGGCCCAACTATTTCATATTTTTGCTGATGGATTTGCTGTGTTCAAGGGTTAACTTTTTATTTGTATTATGCTGATCCAGATGTTTTGTTAGCACAGGGTTAATTTATTAGGCCTTTGCTGCTGATTTTTTGATTTAATTGTGTTCCAGTCCAAACTTCTTCTTTGTGGTATGCAGGCCCAAGTGGAAGTGTTTTTCCAGGTCACATTGGAGTTTCCAATTATTATTCTTTTGTCTCTCAACATTTCCCTGTGTAACTGTGTTTTTCATCAGATTTCTCAAGTTTCAAGACTACCTACCCAAACAAAAGGGCTAAGTGATTGGGAAAGTTTTTGGGGCAAAGAAGCAATAGGGGATGAGGTTGGACCTCATTGCAATTGACATGACAACTGCTTTGGAGCAGTTGGTGTTCGACTCAATGTGTACCCCTATAACCAGAGCTTTCATTTCTGTGTCAGGTTGTTTTAATTTATATTTTGTTTATGTAAAAGCATTTTTTTCCATTTCACTTTGCTACTCACCTATCTCTTCAAGGTCTTTTACATTTATGTCGCTTTTGAGAAACCATAAAGGCAAGACCTTCTCAGTTTTGAGCCTCTGCAGGTGAAGAAATCCCCTCACTTAGAATGGCGCTGAAACTTATTAGCGAGCTGAATGATGATTCTGGGATGTTTAAGATTGTTGCACGTGTCCAAAGACGGTGGAACCTTTATGACAAAGCTTCTCTTGATGAGGTTTTTTGTGTTACCATGTTATTGGTTGATGAACAGGTATTTTGTTGTCATCCACCTTATTTTGTGGCATGCCATTTTTGTTTTACTAGATTAATGTATACAAATCAAGTTTAATTTCAAATGTGTTTTAGTTAGGGCAACAAGATACAAGCCAGTGCAATTGGGAAGTCCCTGTGTGAGAAATTCCTTACTATGGTCGAAGAAAAGAAGATCTACCGGTTTGAATACTTCAAAGTGTCTAGGAATACCTCAAGCTTCGGAGCTACTACTCATCCCTTCAAAATCACATTTTCAGCAAAAACATATGTTGCTGAAGTGGACGCGGAAATACCCTTTGAAGTTTTTAGTTTTATGCCTATAGCTGACATTAAAGCCATTCCTGATAACCAAAACATTGACTACTTAGTTGGTCAATGTCTCTTACCTTATACTCTTGCTATTTACATTCGTTTTTGTCCCTTTTAGTTATGTCCCCTTTTTTTCGTTACATGTAATAGGCTTTGTGAAATCAATGGGCAAGTTGTAAAGTTCTCCAGCCAACCTGGGAAATACCTGCTACGGATGGTTCTATCCGATGTTGAGTAAGTGGCTGCTAAAGCTTGAATTTTCTAACTACAGTATTCTACATAATGAATAAAACATATTTGAGGCCATAGCAGTTGGTTAAAGTATTTCAAGTGCCTTTAATCGCAAATCTAATAGTAATGTTTCATTTCATCTGCTGTAAATTTCTAGAGACAATAACATAGAATGCACACTTTTGATCAATGTGCATCAGGCGCAGGCTTATCTCAGATGCAAGACAGTGAAGAAGTATTTATTCCTGTTTTAGTTGCTGTTATATATCTTGCTCAGGTTACCTGGAGTGAAGTCAGTAAGTTACATTTAATACCATTCATAGTAGTATATATGTATTTATTCATGTTATAAATCTGAAAATAAGCTTATCTGCTTATTACAATTGATAGATGTATGTAATTTAAACTAATTACAGTTACAACCTATCTTATGTTATAGATGGTCGCCAGCTTGCATCTTCTTTTGAGGCTAATAGAGTCTATTTCAATCATGACATACCGGAGGTGAAACATTTGCTTGCTGGGTACTATCACTAACACCTTTTTATTGGCAATTAGTGAATATGGCTAACATGCCGGTTAGGTTAAAGAAGCTTCCAGCAATTATTTAGTATGCTTGACATTCTGATTAATTGTTGCACAAATTGTATTCCTGGGCTGTAAGCTTCAGATTTATCAGTTAATTTATATTTGTATGTTTAACTTGCCCTCAATAAATGTGGTGAGAAATTCTGTTATGTTGAGTGCAGTTTGAAAGATCGAGCGACCCCTATAGTTACACAATTCACGCAATCAATGCCTACACAACGTAGTCGTGTATCAGGTGGCGAAACACTGTATGGTGAGCCCAAAGTCACCCTAGAAAGTATACCACAGCAAAAAGTGGTGAGCCTAACATGGAGGTTTTTAAAAATGTTAATGCATTTGTTCAATATCAATACATCAATGCTGATTTCATTCGATTCCAACTTACAGGGAGATGAATTTGTTGTTTCATGTTTGTTGTGGAAGTTTGAAACAAATTTTGATTGGTGGTATAATGGTTGTGCCAAATGTAGTGGCAAGCCAAAGCCTATTGATACAAATGATCCCAACAACCCACTCTTCTGTACTATTTGCAAAAAGACACCCGACAGGATGGAACCAAAGTAGGTATTTGGATCAATTTTTACTATGTGTGTAACAGATTTTTACTTAATTATTATTCCTCCATTGGCTGAGTTACAGGATGAAGCTTACGTTCACTGCCAAGGATGATTCAGGAACTGCCCTGGTCACATTTTGGGATGAACTTGCCACACAATTATGGGCAAGACAGTGATTCAGCTTAAGCAAGAATTGCCTGAGGTCCAGAATATACAAAAATTCTTTTCACTCATCTATAACTTTGACTGTGTTTGTATCTTGAACTAAACTGATGGGATCCTTCTATTTTAGGGGAGACAAGATGATGCTTTTCCAAATGATTTGGCTTTGATTGAAGGGAAGAGAGCATTGCTCAAACTTAAACGCAACCCCTACCACATTAAGTTCCCAAAGTCCAGCGTCAGTGTATGTGCTTTTGCTCTCTATGAGCATTTATTGGAGGAGTTTAATTCGGCCTGCACACAGGTATGACTTATGAGCCTAATTTTGACATTAACAAAACGATTCCCATTGCATTTTTTGCTTATGGAAAATCTATATTTTCTAATTCTGCATGGGCTGCTAATTGTGCGTGTCATAGGATATTATTTGAATCATTTTCTTTGTTTTCCTTGGGGTAATAGATCGCACAATTTAATGTATAAATCCCTCACTTTCATGTTTGTGAACAGAACAAGCCACCAACAGATATGGCAACTAAAGGGATAGTATGTTGCTTCTAGCTGTACAGACTCCACCACTCCTTCAATTGATCTCTCAGAAGATGATACCCTTGATGATAAACCTCTTGCACTGACAATCAGCAAGGGCAAAAAGAGGTTAGGTGTTGTGACCCGTGCAGGAAAGGAATCCAGCTCTTCCACCAGTCTCCAAAGAAGCCAACCACGTGCAGAGGATAAGATGTTGAAGATTATCAAACAAGAAAAATTAAGTTAAGCTTAGTTCTCCTGCAGTATGTTAGATATATCATTTTGGTTATCAAACTCGGCAATTAGTCCTGTTTATTCTGCCACAAATGAAGGCTCCGTTATGTCATTTGAACTGTAATATTATGCCTTTAGTTGCCAACTCCTCTAGCTGATATATTTTGCACTTTTGTAAACTATCACTGGAAAGGAACCCTGCTGTGCGTTGTATTATTTTGGATGATATTTTATGTGCTTCGTTCCCTTGGAAACTTAGTTTTAACATTTGTATATTCATCATGACCTATTATTTGGATCACCGAATGCGTCATGTGCAAGGATCATCAATTCTTTCATAGAGAATTAATATAATTGGACCTTTATCTCTTTCAATTTTAAAAGCCCTTTAGTGGAAATGGTTGTGTGACATAAAATAAAGGAGGACTCCAACCTAATGATGGAGGCCCAACAATTTTCAACTGGGCATTAAAAAAGGAATTAATTCTTTAAAGCCCCAGCTGTATATATGTAAAAAGGACCTAATTTATAATGGAATTTAATCAGCTTGGCATTAAAAATCAACCTAATTCTTTAAAATATATATCTTAAAATCTCAACTTCAAAGGTTTTTATCAACTTCACGTTATATATATGTGTGCGTGTGTGTGTAAGGAATAAATTTGGATCAATAAAATTGCAAATTTATTTCCTAATTTGCAAATCTATGTGTCTTGGTAAATAAGCATGATTGTTGTGATGTACTTTATTTTGGGAATCTTTTTTTTTAAACTGAAATTTATTTTAGGAATCTGAAATCATGTGAAAGATAATGAGAATAATTACAATTAAAGTAGATCAAGGCAATCAGAATTCATATTGAATGCACAATAAGTACTCTCATTCCTATCTTAATTTGTGGTAGGATATTTTGGACATCTGGCAAAAAAAGTAGACATTGCCTTAAAATATTAATTGCCTACTGTACAAGGTCTACTCTCTTTCACTCCATTGACTGAAATCCCAACATAACATTTTTTTAGGCTAATAACCTCACAAAGAAGTGTCCTACCTTAACTTTTTCAATGGATTAACTCTAAAAAATGATACGGATGAAACATAAGAGCAGTATCCATTAACAGGGAGCTCTTTGTCTGTGTTGGCCAAGCAGCATAAACATGAAGAAGAAACAAAAACAATGTTATGCAAGATACACAGCCTGTTTCATGTTTGACTCAGGATGCATGTGTCAGTACAAGTTCTTTGAAAAAAACAGAGTGCAAGAACCTTTCAGAGACATAACAAATCGAACAGACCATGTGCACAATGTAACATCCCAGCGCCTCGCTCTAGAAATTGTGCGCTTTGGGGAATCCTCACCCCTCACGGTTTTAAAACGCGTTGAGAGAGTGAGGTATCCAGGCCTATATATAGCACCTTTCGTTCTCCTCCCCAACCGATGTGGGACTTTACAATCCACCCCCCTTGGGGCCCAGCGCCCTCGCTGGCACATCGACCCGAGCCTGGCTCTGATACCATCTGTAACATCCCAGCGCCTCGCTCTCGAAATTGTCCGCTTTGGGGAATCCTCACCCCTCACGGCTTTAAAACGCATCAAGAGGGGTGGATTGTAAAGTCCCACATCGGCTAGGGAGGAGAACGAAAGGTGCTATATATAGGTCTGGATACGTCCCCCTCTCGACGCGTTTTAAAATCGTGAGGGGTGAGGAATCCCCAAAGCGGACAATTTCGAGAGCGAGGCGCTGAGATGTTACAAACAACACATCGTCAGATAACACTTAAATACAACCAATAAATTTTTCAACTGCATCAACAGCTTTTATACATTTATTGCCTTCATTTTTCTCCAAATGCTCACCATGTAAAAGAGTCTTTCTTTTGGTTTTATTTAATAACCACGTTTGCTGCACTCACACAGGGTCCTCTTCACTAAAATCACATGACATTACTCAAAACGGTGATGTTGCAAATCTTAATCACCCTAAAAAAGGTAACTATCCATGGGATGTAAAACTATTAGTTTATAATTCGTGTAAAGTATATCTCTTCCCTGTTAAATCACTATATGAATGGATATGTTGTTTATGAAGTTAAGATGTTGTCACAAGACATACATAATACCTTCCATAATCAGACTTAGAAATACTTTGTGTTTCATATGGTTTACCTTTAATACTTTAATGCAAACTCTATATATTTATATAGGCTTTGTGTCTCACTTAGCACAAAAGAATAAGGGAAAAGGCAATTGCTCAAGGTATCAACGTAGTCTGCGGAGACAACAAATATCTCTATCCACCAACAGGGATTTTAACTCTATTCCCAACCATCAATGCCAAAAAATGTCTGCTAGATGGCGTGGTTTAGAAAACGCGCAACACACAGTTAGACCAAAAAGGATCTGAAAACCAATACACAGTCATTTAAGTGCTGGAAAAAATCTCCACCAAACAACTACTGTTAATGTTCAAGTACTTCGTGGAGAATCATCACTGAGCTCCCATCAAGGTATGTGCGTTCAATTGGGAATGACTTTAGTTTAGACATTTCATATGAGTTTTGATAGCATAAATACTATGAATGTTCACATCAATCAGTCCACGTGTATGAATAAAAGTCAGGCACCCATGCTTTTAGAATCAGACAATAACTTGATTACTCTAAATACTATTGTTATTTCAGCTGAATCCACCTTGCTGGAACAACAAGAAAAGCATTATAAGGATGTTATTTTTGACATGGAAGAGGAGTATGGAAAAGATTTTGGATCAGATAGTGAACATGAATCATCAAGTGAAGGTACACCATTCATATATTCCTAATAAATTCAAAAGGGTGAAGACCCAAAAATGATACACAACTATTGGCTAAGGAACGAAAGTAGTATATAACTATTCCAAGGTACAAAAATGATACCTAACTTAGACCATGAGATCAAAAATGATATTTTCATTAATATGACAATAATATTAGACATGAAAAGTCCAAAATGCCCTTATAAATTAATCGTCGTCCATTAAAAGTTTATTTAATTATTAGGGTATTTTGGACATTTCATGTATAATATCATTGTCTTATTAGTGAAAATATCATTTTTGATCTCATGGTAAAAGTTGGGTATCATTTTTGTACCTTGAAATAGTTATGTACTATTTTTGTTCCTTGACCAATAGTTATGTATTATTTTTGGGTCTTCGCCCAATTCAAAATGTATACATTTTTTAACCACTATATGAAAATTGATTATGTTTTACAGATGAGACACATACTGTGATCAACATTAATAACCAAAAGAAGCGAACACAATGCTCAAAGCCAAGAAATAGTGGTCAACATTATTTGGGTATGTATCTCATTGTTTATTTTTTAAATATTAAAATGCATTTATTCCTGTTGAAAATTATTGAAAATGGTTCTTTCCGAATAAATATATAGATGAAGGAGACCCAGTGCACGCATGTAAATTCTGTCACACTCTCATGTGGTTTAGTGAAAGTATACGAAAAGGCAGAAAAACTAATTCAGCTTCTCTGTTTACAATGTGCTGCCAGCAAGGAAAAGTCGTATTGCCGCTTTCAAATGAACAAAACCTCCCCCTGTTTTGAAGCAGCTGTTTTTTGAGAAAACCAGTAAAGATTCCAAGCAATTCTATGTGAATATAAGGCAATACAACAACATGTTTTCTTTCACTTCGATGGGTGGTAAAATCAATCATTCTCTAAATAGAGGAGGTGGACCATACACTTTTGCTTTGTCTGGAATGGATTATCATACCATTGGAAATTTGCTACCTCCTGAAGGAAGAAGCCCAGTGTACTCTTAGCTCTACATCCATGACACTGCAAACAAAGTGACAAATAGAATCTAAGCAGTGAGGTAAACTTTTTTATGCCCAAGTTTCATTAGGTTTTAAGTTATGCTATTATTGCAGCACTAATAATAAATTTATCTGGATATTGTAGTAACCATAAAAAAACCAATCTATCAGGCCAGAAATAGTTGAGGCAATTAAAATGGAGTTAGATGCAGTGAATCCATTTGTGGAGCAATTTAGAATAGTAGGACAAAAACTTTCAACTATGGAGACCCCCTCACTAAAAATGGTTTTACTTGGAACACGTGAATCTGATGGTCCTGAATACAATCTTCCATCTGCATCCGAGGTTGCAGCTTTAATAGTAGGGGATTTTGACGCTGATTTTTTGTCAGGGTTGTTGTGCTTGAAGCTAATGACGTAGATTTCCAGAGAATAAATGAATTGCACCCCTCTTATCTACCGCTGCAGTATCCTCTTTTGTTTCCGTATGGAGAAGATGGATATCGTGATGATATTATGCATCGTGACCAAACAGTTAGTGTTGCAACAACAAGGAAACATGTTAGCATAAGGGAATATTTGTGCCACAAACTTATGTTCAGTAATAATGAAGTCGCACCTCTTTTACATGCATCCCGACTATTAAAACAGTTTATAGTCGATGTGTATACCGTGATTGAATCTCAGCGCTTGCAGTGGATACAGACTCATCAGAAAGATTTACGTGTTGATCTATACAAAGGTTTGTCTGATGCAGTCCTGCAAGGGGAAACCCAGGCGTCTTCTACTGGCAAACGCATTGTCTTGCCATCTTCATATACAGGTGGAGCTCGATACATGATGGGAAATTACCAGGAAGTTATGGCAATTTGTCGCAAAATTGGATATCCTGATCTCTTTATCACATTTACGCATCCACAATGGCCAAAAGTCACTAGAATATGTCAAGAATATCATCTAAAAGCATCTGATCGCCCACAAGTTTTGTCACGTGTGTTCTACATGAAGCTCTAGACTTTCATGAAAATGTTAAAGAAAGGGACTATATTTGACAAAATCAAGGCAAGTAGATATCCATGTATAACTTTTAACTTTTTCACAGTAAGTCATACTTCAATTATTCACTTGATCAATCATTCTCCATTTGGCAGAAATTCATACAATAGAGTTTCAAAAGTGAGGACTCTCACATGCACACATATTACTCTTTCTAGACCTCTCTGCAAAAATATCTGATCCAGAACACATTAACAAGATTATTTGTGCAGAAATACCTGACAAAGCTAAAGATCATGAACTTTATGAATTGGTGAAGGACAAAATGATGCATGGTCCATGTGGCCATCGTAGTGATAGTGGAGGATGCAAGGTCGGCAAAAAGAAATGTTCAAAACACTTCCCAAAGCCATTTACAGATAACACAACTTTGGATGATGATGGATATCCTACCTATAGAAGAAGAGATGATGGCAAGACTGTTGAAATTCAAAATGTGTCTTTGGACAACAGATTTGTTGTACCATACAATCCAACCTAGCTTAAACTTTTCTGTACTCACATCAATGTTGAGAAGTGCAATCAATCTAGAGCTATAAAGTATCTTTTCAAGTATATAAGTAAAGGTAGTGATAGAGTTGTCGTGGGCCTTTATGACAATTCGCAGTCTGCAAAAGGTGAATCTGTTATTGATGAAGTCCAATAATATTTAAACTGTAGGTATGTTTCCGCATGTGAAGTTTCCTGGAGAGCGTTTGCATTTCCTATTCACTATAGAAATCCTTCAGTTCAAAGGTTAAGCTTCCACCTGCTGAACCAACAATTCATTGTTTATTCAAGTAATGAAGATGTGTCTGATTTATTAACCAAGCCCCGAGTATGTGAATCGCAGTTTTTATCATCGATGATGATGAATGCAGAAGACACAGAAGTCCAAAGATTGACTTATGCTGAGTTCCCAAGCAAATATGTTTATCAAAAAAGTAAGAAGACATGGAAATTGAGGGAAAAGGGATGGTCAGTTGGTAGGATGACTCACATTTCACCATCAGTCGGTGAGCTTTATTACCTTAGAATATTATTAACCCATGTTCGTGGTCCCAAATCATTTGACGATATAAAGACTATTGATGGTGAGGTATGTGCTACTTTTAAAGACGCATGTTTTGCATGTGGATTATTTGACGATGATTGTGAGTTTATATCTGCATTGAAAGAAGCCTCTGTTTGGGCAATTTTTCATGGTCTACGACGTTTCTTTGTCACAATGTTGTTGTGTGGTTCTTTACGTGCACCGGATGTTGTCTAGCAATCCACTGCAACATTACTTTCAGAAGACATGTTGTATGTTCCAAGACAAGAGCAACAACAAACAGGTTAATATATGTTATATTAAGAGTTTTTTCGTACAATTCATTTCATGGTATATACCTCAAATATAAGCTACCATTGTCTTCATTAACATTTATTTTCAGGGCAACATTTAAAATCAAACAGATAAAGAAACAGCTGCCTTAATAGAAATAAATCGACTACTTCAATTGAATGGAAAGACACTGGGTGATTAATTATACGGGTATGCCTGTTCCTACAGACATGGAAATCTTCGATTATTCAAATCACTTAATCATACAGGATCAGAGTTATAACAGGATTAAATTAGCCAAAGAAGCATCCTCTTTGAAGAAATCTCTGAATGCAGGCCAGTTGAAAGCTTTTTCTGTGGTTCTGTCAGCTGTTGGGGGAACTGACAGAGAGAGATGACGGTGGAAGAAGGAAGGAGAGGGTGAAGAAGAAGGAGAAAAGAAAATTCATGTAAGTTATAAGGGTATTTTGGACTTTTCATGTAATTTTATTATCATATTAGTGAAAATATCATTTTTGATCCATGTTATGTATCATATTTGGGTCTTCGCCCTTTATATGAAGCTTAAGGCAATGAGAATTTTTTTTTGTTTGTTTTCTTAGAAAAAAAAACTTCTTTTTCCTATTAATGTCTCTTACTGTGAACTTTAATAATAACGTTGGCCCATATATAGTAAAGTGGTAGTGGGGGGCAATAAACTTATTTTTAATAACAAAATGAACTGAGGATGAAAGCATTTATTTATTATAAAACACTTTTTGTTGACAAGTTGATGGTTTGCCAAATTAACTTTACTGAATTCGCTGCACACATGTATGTGCAATCTTCCAACCTTTCAAATGAAAAAAAAGTATTAGTTTATGTGTGTGTGTGTGTAAGATATAATAGCCTCACGTATATAATTTTCTAGTTGGAGTGGGTATGTACTTATATTTTGAAAATGTGTTGCCTAAACAAAATTGAACTTAATAAATGTATTGTTTAATAATATTTTATCCTAGAGTAAAAATTAAATAAATAAATTTTTATATATTTAGGGTATCTTAAGGTACAATTGTTTTTAGTATACCTTTTAGGAAGTGGTTGAATATTGATAGATATTTGTATTGGTGTTGTTGTAAACTCATTAGGAGCTTGGATTGACCAGAATTGTATGATTTAACCTGTGAGCTAAGGAGCAACAGGTAACTCCGGAAAATTCTTCCGTATACTTGTGATTTGTGTATAATTGTATTATAAATAATTATGACTTGATTGGAATATATAAGATAAATTTTAGTGTTATATATTGAGGAATTTGTTAAATTAGTTGTATGAATATTACTTTAGTCTTTTTAATCATGCTTGCCTTCTATCTATGTGGATTGTTTTATAGTTTGTTCCTTTTCAAGCATGCTTATATGTATTGTTATAATTGAATATTACTTTAGCCTTTTTAAGCATGCTTGCTTTCCACCTATATTATGTGAAATGTGTTCTAGTTTGTTCCTTTTCAAGCATGCTTATGTGCATTGTTATAATTAACTTGGTAGTTGGACCCCTCTAGAAGAATGGTTATTTATTTTGTGAGGATGTTATGTTATAATGAGTTGGAATTGTATGTACTGGTTTCTGAAATTGATATTAATGTCATAGCATTTGCATCCATGGTGATGGGTTAGGATTAGAGAAAATTTGTATGGAGAATTATTGAATTATCACGTGGTAAGGCATCACTCGGTGCACAGTGAGTGACACTTTGTCAGGGCCCTCTCTTCTATGTTTTCCTTTGCCAGAGATTTCAAGAAGTTATGGGACATGTGACACCTCCTTACATTCGTTCTTTAAGGAGGGGAGCCATAGTCCATGCTTGAGCTCTATACCTTTGGCAGGGTACATCTCAAGTAATGGTGAGCTTGGAACAATCTAATCAATTGGATGTGTTTCTGTTTGGACTATGTGTTAGCCTATGGCTCCTGTCAGCGGAATAAGGGTGGAGGCGGTATAAGGGAGGCATGCATGATACATTCTTTAATTTCATGAGTAAATTATTTTTGTATATGTTTGAGTAATGTAATATGTGCGTAATTGGAGACTATAAACTATTTTGTTGAGTATAATTATTTGTAATATAATTGTATATGAGTTGCCAGTTTATGTTAGGAGATTTTGGTAGTTACTGAGATGTCGATCTCACCCCATTATTAACATTTTTAGGTGAAGGATATAATAATAAGCAAGGGAAGACACTTGAGGAGTAAGCACGTATATTTTATATTTATTTTGTCATTCACCTAAATCTTTGATGTTTTACTTTGTTTTATTCTAAAAAGATGATATTTTGGAGTGTAAACATATATTTTTATAACTTGTATATAACATTTGTTGAGGTGTTACATGAAGCACATTTCTTCATCGCACATGGCATACCATTTAGTGCGTGTTATTATCGATGCATTTTGGAGCCTTTCCTACATATTTTGATTTGGCCGTGAAAGCTGCAGTGTCTAATCTTGTAGTGGTATAACTTTTGTAGCACAAACAACTTTATGATATTCTACTACACTGCAAGGCTTTTGAGTACTTCACAGTATGCTAACTCTAATTTATTGATGTAATCCAGTAAGTCTAATTTTTGTGTTGTATTGAAAACCAATTCACTGCTTTATAATCATTATTTAAGTTATAATATAAGATAGATACCATTTAGCATTGGACTGAAAATCTTCCTTGCAACGCATGGGAGACCAATCTAGTTCAAAAATAAGCTAGAGAAAGCACGACGATATCAGATAGCAACTTCAAGCATTGCTTGAGTTGAGTTCCATCTAGTCGGGACATCTAACCTTAAACCAATAGAACAATCATTTCCCCCAACCTAATTTACTCTATGTTTGAATTCTATCATCCTCGCATCTGATTGCCATACAGATCGAATACTTTCTCTTATCTTTTTCACAGCATCATCTAAAATAGAAAGACCATTTTGAACTATGAGATTCAAGATGTGGGCACAATGCAACATCTCACATGAAAATAATCTACATTACAAATTAAGCTATTACTCAATTTTATATTCTCTTTCAATCTTTCCTGCATGATGAAATTTGCCGACGCACTATCCAAAGTAATAGAAAACACTTTTTTTTCAATGCCCCAATCAACTAATATCTCATAAGCTCTTTTTGCCAACACGACACCAGTGTGTGGAGGCTCCATCCTAGAGAAGGAAAGTATTTTGTTGTTGAGATGCCATTTCTCATCAACAAAGTGGGTGGTCAAACAAAGATACCCCTCGCCGTTAATTGCGGTCCAACAATCAGAGGTTAAACATATTCTACTTGTACTTAGCAATAACCTTTTTTTGAGCGTTGCCTTTTGTGCAAGGTATAAATTCCAAACATCAGTTACAACAGTTTTTCTACAAATACTCTTATAATCAGGATTCAAGTACGAGAATAAATCCCTAAAACCATCATACTCAACAAAGGAATAGGGAAGATTGTGTTTAATTATGCAATAAGCAATCCTTTCTCGAATAATCTCATGTTCAATTTTTCTACTCCTTAATGCCCCTGCACGATCTATCAACATGTTTTGAACATCATCGAATTTTGAGATTTTTACATGATTTTTTTACATGATTTTTTTCTTCCTTTAATCAAATGACGGCGAAGTGAAGAAGTTCCAATATTCTTACCTCCAACAACATAGATTTTTCCACAATGATTACATTTAGCTTTTCTTTACTATCTACTATGCCTATTTTTGTAATGTGTTTCCATAACTCAGAAGTATTTCTCCTTTCCTTCTTGCAATTGTTTGAATTGTTTTTATTGTCTTCTCCTTCTCCCCCAAATGACTGTTGTCCATATTTGTCAGCTTCAACTTCAACTTCAACTTCCTCCTCACTGTCAGTGTCATCATTGCCAATAGTATGCTTTCTCCTTTTCTCCCTATTCGATGATGAAGCCATTTTACTATGAGCCTGCAACATAAAACCACACAGTCATACACAATTTAATATATATATATATATATATAGAGACACACACACACCCTCATGAGTAGACCAAACAGAATATAGAAAAGAAAGAAAGCTTTCAATCAAGTCATGAAGAGTATGCAGGAGATGGAGTTTATTTTTGTGATATAGTTCTGTGATTAACGACAAATTATATAAAATGGAAGAGGAGACAGAGAATCTGCTACTACAATTGTTTGTGATACAGTTCTGTGATTAAGGACATAATGTAAACCAACTACCATTTTATGCAAAGTAATTAATGTGCAGAGTGTAGTACATCTTCAAGTAGCATATAAGAACTCACATCAAAATGAAAGTGCTTCTCTCTATTCTCTTGAGGTGACCTCAAATGAAAGAACAATGACTTTAGAAACAAAGATACTCGCATAGTAGCCTCATGCAAAAAACCAATATTATAGGAAATCTCCCCATTAATATAATCTGGTTCTAAGATATACTCCTACATCTCAATGGGTGGGAACATACTAATAAAAGTCGCCTTTGAATTCACTGGAGCAATAACATACAGAATTTAAAACCATGTATAGTTCCGATCCCAATGGATTCAGGTATTGTGATTTGTGAAATCATATTAAACAAAGTAATAGATAGCAAAGGTTTGACATAAAGGAAAATCAAGGGAACTTACATAAGAAAAACCTTCAATTGAAGAAAAAAAACGATTACATACAAGAAAAACTATCATTAAAATCCGCAAATGAAAAGCATCAACAAACACGAAAATTCTCATGAATCCCAAACCAAATCAAAAATTCAGATTACCCTTCTACTTCTCAATTACCTAGCAAGAAAAGAAATTAATTCAATTCCAACCCATAGCAAAAAGAAGAGAAATTACCCTTCTACTTCATTGGACGCAGAAGAAGTTCGAGCTACAGGATGGTGGATGCCTGGACACGGCGTTTGAGCTATTGGAAGAAGAAGAGAAATCGAAGACTGTGATGAGATTGTGTGAATGTGAGATGAGGTTGTGAGAAATCGAAGAGGACCAAGGTGATGGGCGTGATACTCTGAGTGCGTGAAGCGTGAGAGGGTTTAGTCTTTTTTTTTTTAAATATAATGCGTGAAACCTGGCGGGTTAGCCCGAATGAGCCCGATTATATTGGGCTGGCGGGCCAACTCGGCCCGATATAAGCGGGCTCTAGTTTTTTCCAACCTGACCCGTTTTTTTACAGGTTGGGCTGAACCCGACGAGTCAGGTTAGAAATACCCGGCTTTAGAAAGAACCTAGTACAACTTTATTCGTTGGATTTAACAAGGGTCATGTTGTGACCAAGAAGGAATCAGCTCCACGTCCAGCAAGAGGGTACACTTTGTAAGGAGTTTTATCCATGAAGTTGCTGCCTTTGCTCCCTATGAGAAGAAGATTACTGAGCTCTTGAAGGTTGGAAAGGATAAGAGAGCATTGAAAATTGCAAAGAGAAGGTTGGGTACTCACAAGTAGGGATCGGAATAGGCCAGGCCAGGCCAGGCCACACCCATAATAGGCCTGGCCTGAGTTGTCAAAATGTAGTTTAAGCCTGGCCTGTGGCCTTTTATAACAAAATTTTCAGGCCTGTGGCCTGGCCTGGGCCTGTTAAGGCTAAGCCTGAATATTAAATAGGCCTAACAGGCCTCTCAGACAAAACACCACTTTTATTCTCAGCCACCAAATTTTCAAATCACTAATCTAAATCAAATTAACCTTCTTCCAAACTTATAATTTTCATTACAAACCAAATCAAATCAAGCTGTCTCTGTAACCCTTCGCTGAATCTGAGATGAAATGGGGCTGAATAGAAAAAGAAAATAGAAAGCTTCGCTGAATCTGAGAAAAAATGGAGAAAAGAAAATAGGAATTTGGCCTTCATCACCATCTAAAGAATCTTTGTCTTCATCTTCTTCGTCTTGTTTTCTTCTTCCCAGTTTGGATGCGCACGATCTGATGGTGACTCGATGACAGTGAGGGGCAGACGATGAGATGAGAGAATGGTGGTGAGGTGAGAGAATAATGCAACACAGAGAGGAATGGGAAGGAAAGAGAGAGATGGGAAGAGTTGAACGTGAGGTGAGAGTGAGAAAAAAGTGCTTTGACTGATTGGTGGTACATTGACTGGTTGGTTGGTGGCTTGGTTATTTGAGTGGTTGGTGAGAGACATATACACGTGTAACAAGAGAGTAAGAGTGATGAAATATTGGGCCGAGTGGATGTTTTGTTTGGGGGATTAGTTTATCAGGCCGGCCTGTTGATTTAACAGGCTTTTTTTAAAGCCTGGGCCTGGCCTGTTAATGAAAACAGGCCTAAAAAAAGGCCTGAGCCTGAGCCTGGCCTAAATTTAACCAGGCTGAACCAGGATTTAACAGGCCAGGCCGCAGGCCCTAACAGGCCGGCCTGGCCTATTCCCATCCCTACTCACAAGAGAGCTAAGAAGAAGTTAGTGGAGATGTCTAAAGTTCTTTGGAAGATGAGGGCTGAGAGGAGAAGACATTTATGAGAGACTTTAATTTATTTTATACTGAGGGCATTTCATGGAAATACAAAAATATAATAAGGATATATTGGTCTTAAATTTTGGCCTCCCTCCAAAACCCCCCAATTTGGAGAGTGCCAAAATGAGGGAAGGGAAGGGAAGGGGAGGGAATATTTTAAGCTCCCCCCTCCAATTTTTTAAACCATGCAAGGGGAGGGGCTCATTTTCCCTCCCCGCCCCTTTCCTTCCCTCAAACCAAACAGGCCCTAAGTTGAACATGAGAAGAGAGAGAGAGGTCGAGAGTTTCATTTTAAAGGGAAGGTGGGTGGCATTTTTTTATTTTCAAATTACCAACACCACATACAAATATGTGGTCCACAATTTTTCCAAATGTTTTTTTTTCTTCTCTCTTTTCTTCTTATATTTTAGCCAAGTTTCTTCTCTAATTTTAATTTTTCCATTCTCTTTAGGTAAATGATTTCCAAAAACACCATTATAATGTTCTTGTTCTAAATTATATTAAATGACTTTTTTAATAAAATTTTCGGGATGTTATAGTACCATGAAATGGTTTCTGAGGGAACTAGGTTATATATAAAAAGATAAGAATTAAAATTGGAACTGGAAGTTATGTTATAGTTAGGTAAATGGAAACTAAAAGGGTAAATGATAAAGTAAAGTTTGTGAGGTTCAAAAATAATTGAGATGGAGAGAGAAAGTTTGTGGACCCCAAGATATATGTGAATGACCAAAAAGCCCCCACTTTCCTCACTTTCCATTTCCTTCACACTTTCCATGGGCAACCAAAAGTTGGATGAAATATTTGTTATTGATATACTTCTCCGATCCCTTATATAAGAACCCAAAATTTGACTGGTTTTGTTCCAAAATATAAGAGCTCATCTCACATTCTCTCCTCATTTAATGTGTTTTTTCTACTTTGCCCCTAACTCTCTTTCATATTTATTAATGGTTATGTATTTCTCTCTTTTAAGAGTATCATAATAAATATGAGCAATATTGGAAACTATGCATTAACTCCAAACACTCAACTAAAATTTATATGTTTTTTAAGAAGCGTTTTTTAGCAGCTAACTATTATATTACGGACTGGAGGGAGTATAATATAATCAATCCCTCATTCTCGTTTTACAACTTTAATGGATTGAAACCTTGAGGTTAAGTTCTAAAACACACATTTTTTGCCTAAAAGTTGATCAAGCAACATAAATTACCAAAAAATGTTAGAATCTTAAGTTTTGATGATGACTTGATATATAACACTTGCATAATTCACATCATACTTTAACTGTACAATATTTATCAGTGAGTTATTGTATTTGTCAGATGTTCTTAAATGTCTTTATCATCTTTAGAAAATGTGAGAATATTAGAATTTTGTGTTTTGATGAACTTAGAATCATGAGCTTACTGGACTTGGAGTTATCTATAGATAAATGGTTATCTATCCATAGGATGCATATATAAATGGTGATCTATCCATAGACATACTTGAGCTTGTTAGATTATTAGTTTTTATGAGGATTAGATGACTAAGTAATGGAATTAAATGGAATCGACTATGAGTAGATGCAGTTGACCTAACTTAGAACATTTTATATGAAAGAATACATATTGATATGATGAGAAAGATAGCACTAGGAATACATGTAAAGAATTAGGACTTAGCGTTGGTATATGGTTAAGTCATAGAACATAGCGCCACGATTCTTGAGATATCGCTATAGCAAATAAGTCAGGAATTTATCTTTGTGGTTAATCTCAGAACGAATTGATACATATCGAGACAATAACTGAGATAGCACTAGATCTAATCGTGCGCTTAAAAGATAAGTTATGAGATAACGGAATTATATTGATTACGATTAGAATATAGCGATACATTGTTTAAAAAGGAAACATATATCACTATGTCATATATGTTATCGCTATATTTTTGCTAATGTTTAACTGAGCTTACAGGGACATAGTGCTATATGCATAAACATAGTGCTACATACGCAGTAAATTCAAATTGACAGCTACAGGTACATCTCTCTGACAGAATGTTTTGAAGTCGTTAGACACATGGGAATGTTCAGATTGCCTATTTCAGTAAAACCCATTGTGCCTCCACCTAAAGCAAGCTTGTACGATGATAAAGCAATATTAAATGGCTCTTTTCTCAACGGTCATATTCCAAGAGAGCCAATGGGCAAATCGCAACAGATAGATTTCTCAGAGATATAAATACCCAAGCTATGGGCAAGAGAATGAGAGAGAACATATATAGAAAACCTCTCCGTATGGAAGTTCATTAATCGTTCATATCTACTTCCAACACTCAAAGAGCTTGAAGTTGTAATTTTTCTTATGTGAGTGTGAGAGATTTCATTGTACTTAAGTGTTTATCATAATATGTTCTTAGAGAGAACATATATTTGAAATCCTTCATTGTAGAAGGTTGCTTCTAAGTCTTGGGACTTAGAACCAGGGAATTATGATTTCTTACAAAGTGTAAGGGGGAGTGTTTGAAGAGAGCCTCTTAAGCTCTTTAAGGTTTCTGGTGAGCCTGTTGAAAACTTGGGGTTACAGGAGAGCCAACAAATCCTATGGGTTGAAGTTGAACTTGTAAAAACTTTTAGTGAAAACCCAACGAGGTGTTGGGTACTAGACGTAGGCAAGAGGATTGGCCGAACCAGTATAAATCATGTTTCTTGTTTTAATTGCTTTAGATTTTGAGAAGCACAATTCACCCCCTCTTGTGCATTTCTCTGCCATTTCCACTTTCAAAACATACACAAATATTTTTATATTAGGTCCAAAATACACATTATGAATGGGGATGTGTAAATTTTCCATCCTAATCCTTCCCGTGGCTTTTCTCGTAGCGAAAATTTTCGCGGCGGAACAAAGTTCGTCTTTAGGACGGGAAAGAACGTGAACGGTGTCCCGTCCCATCCTGAATTCTTGTGATTTTATATTTTTTTCAAAAAATAATACATGTATTATTTGTATTTTGTATGAGTATATGTGACATTTTTTTATAAAAGATACTCTCTCTAGTCCCTAATATAAGAGCTAACCGCCAAAAAAACGCTTCTTAAGAAAACATGTGAATGTTAGTTGGGTGTTTGTAGTTAATGCTTCATTTCCAATATTGTCCATATTTATTATGATACTTTTAAGAAAAAGAAATACATAAACATTAATAAATATGAAAGAGAGTCAGAGGCAAAGTAGGAAAAAAACACATTAAGTGAGGAGAGAATGTGAGATGTAATACCTTCGATGACAGAAGGTGACAAACCGTTGTACCCAGGTATAAATCTAGCTTAACTCGTTTAAACGACTTACCTTCGACGTGATACATATGTGATTTGAATATGTGTTTGCGCAGGGAATGAAAGATACTCTAAGGTGTCATTTTTGACCAAACTGTATAGTATAACGTGTAAATGTGGCACCTCAGATGCGGTAATATAGGACGTAGTTGATCTGCTATCAGACGCCTTCTATAATATTAGAGGCGAATTACTGTCATCATTCTACAAAGCGAAGAAGAAAATCACAAATATGGGGGTTGAGCTACACTAAATTTGATGCTTGCTTGTATGATTATATGTTGTTTTGGGGCCCTGACGCTGCGCTAAATAATTGCAGACGATGTGGCACTGACCGATACAAGATTGAGGGTCAGGGGCATAAGGCTAAGAGACAGGTCATTAAGAGCAAGAGATATTTTCCACTTCGTCCAATGCTTTAGAAACTATTCATGTCCCCGAAAATGGCTGAGCAAATGAGGTGGCACGCGAGAGTAGCTAACCCAGACGGCAAGATGAGACATCCTCGAGATGGTGATGCATGGAAAGCTTTTGATGGCGAATTCCCAAATTTTGCCTCAGACTCCCTAGAAATATCAGGTTAGGTCTCACTTCTGATGGTTTTGACCTGTTTGGCTCTTTCAACCAATAGCACTTTCATCATATTTAACGCGATTTATTGTCATTCTTCTTTTGAAGAACTTTGTGATGCTACTTCAAGTCTGAATCTCTTGTAGATTAATGAGAGAAAACACTCAAAAAGATCATGGAAGTAAAGCATAAGAATGAGGAGGTAAATAAGAAAAAAGAGCGGAAAAAGGGTCAGTTTGGCGCCCTGGGCACCAATGGGCGCCACCTGTACGCCATTGGCGTACACAGGGCGCCAACGGTCCCCAAGCTCTCCAAGGTCGAAATACTCATGCTCTCCAAGGGTTTTGATCATTCTCCTCTGAATCCCCACTCAAATCCACCCTATTTCACTCCAAATTTCTCATCATTTTTCTCTTCTACTACCATTTCCACTCCATTTCTACTACCCATCTTCTCCAACCTTCATCTCCTTCCATGGCAGAGTGACCTTGGGTGTATTTGAGCTTCAATCCACTATGAGATTGGATGCATGAAATTAGAAAGGGAAGCAAGCAGTGAAGGGCATGAAAAATAATCAAAAATATCAAGCCAAGACATGCTTACTCACAACACAAACACTAAACAATACTTAACACACAAAACAAAACACAATCCTAATTTTTTTAAAAATTAACAACCTTCCCCCACACTTAAGATTTTGCAATAAAATAATAAGTGAGTAAAAGAAAGAGACAACCTCTCATGGAGGCTTAAAATTGTCCTTGGAGAATAGGAACTTGTGGCCATGAATTTGGTGAATTTGGCCAACTTGAAGTTTCCTCCCGATGCTTATTCCAAAAACATCACATGTGGCTTGGAGCTTCGTTTCAAGTTCCATTTCGGCCTTAATCAAATTCCAATATTCGTTGTGCATCCTAAAAGAGCCTCAACATGAAACAAATTTCCCTTTTGCAAGGGGTGGTAGGCATGCAAATAGGGCATAGAAATGGTGGCTTCATGACAAGGAATAGGCAAATTGTTAGGGTTAGCATCAACACAATCAAGGAATGTATGCTTAGGAAAATCATGAGACATGCTCTCAAGCTTAACACTTTCATCCAAATGATCAATCATGCAAACATTATCATGCACAAGAGAGCAAGAATCAAGAGTTGGCAATCTTGAAGTGACAAGATTATTTCCATGCATAGTCAACGTTCTAACATGTTGGCTTACCGAATCATCCATCAATCCATCAATAAAGTTCAAACCAAGCAAGAAATACCTCTCAAATGGATGCTTCATGGCTTCATAAACATTGAATTTGAACAATTGATCATCCATTTCCATTGTCATGAAGCCCTCTTTTAAGTGAATAAGTATGCTTGCTTCAATTTGTTTCCCTTTTTGCTTTGGACTTCCACTAACTTGTAAGAGGCTAGAGCTCCCCTTTAAATCATCTTGACCAAGTAGAAGTTCTTCATAAAAACCTAGGGAATTAGGGTGCTTTTCATTATTCAATGAAACCCTATTTTCGGCCTCATCCATTGGAGCATCACAAAAGACAACATCATCGTCATTGGTTGTAACAAATTCAAGTGTTTCTTTGGATTCCATGTCAACAACCAAATGACTAGAAACATCATCATCAAATTTTAAATATTCATGAGTTAATGCACATGTAAGGTTCGACAAAAATGGAGTAGGAACATACTTGACATCATCTAGCAACATGTGATCATGATAAGGAAAAACGTCAAGCTCAAGTGAATCAATAGATATGTGCTTGACAAGAGTAAATGCATCATCAATCAAAGGATTGGAAATGAGCAATGAATCTTCAAGTAATGGCACATCAAACTCATGAAAGTATGTATTCTTTTTAGGACTAGGATTCACATTATCCTTTGTCCCACTCTTGGCACTCAAATAATTAGATCTGACACTTTGATAATGACGCCATGCATAGCAAACCACACACATGCTAAACTCATCACATTCACAAGTCATAGGATTAGTAATATCAACACTAACATCATCATCAATGTCATGCCTAGTCTCATGCAAAGGAGCATGCAAAGGAGTGTAATGATCACAAACAATGTGAGTATCCAAATCACAACTAGGAGAATCAGTAGGCAAGACACTATGAGACTCAATGATGCTAGGTGATTTCACAACTATTTCCTCGTCAACCTCATCATCAATTAAAGAACAAGATTCACTTGAGGGGGAGAGAGGTAAAGATGTGGGTAAAGTGTGCAAAGGCTCAACTTCCATCAAAAGTGGTGTATCATGTTCCCTAGGATCGTCTTAATGGATCAATGTTGGCTCATCAACCTTCTATTCACTCCATGAATTGGCCAATTGAGACACAATGGTTTCAAGATTCTCTTGTTGCATTTTGATTTCATCAAGTGCTCCGAATTGCATCTTAAGGCCTTGGAGATCCTACCTTATTAAGTCACACATCTTGAATGGATCATCTAAGTTACTAGGTGAGTCAAAAGTTAAGGAGCTAGACTCATGAGGTAAAGATGAATTAGGTAGTTGTCAACTAGTTGAGTTGGCCCATGAAGAAAGAGAGGCTTGAAGAGAGTCTTGTTTGGCCTCAAACTTAATAAGATTGTCCCACATGGCTTGTAACATGACCATCAACTCCTCATTCTCACTAGAAGAAGAAGAAGCTTGAGGAGCTTCATAAGGTATAGAGGAATAGGATGGTGGATCATAGGGTGGGTGATCTATAGGAAATGATGGGTCATGAGGTGGGAATAAGGTAGATGGTCCATCATAATCATGAGGTGGAAATGAAGGAAGTGGTTCATGAGAATTGTAGTTGGGGAAATGGTGATGGGGTTAAATGAGGGGTCAAATGGATGATGTGGTTCATCATAAGAAGTGAAACGGGAATATGTAGAATAGGATATGGAATACTCATAATCATAATTGTAAGGTTGAGGTGGATGTGAATGGTATGCATGAAATGATTGTGGATAGGCTGATATGTATGATTGTGGAAAACACCCTAAGAACTCATCCTCTTGACAAGACCTATATGAATGTTGAGGTATGTTGTGAGGCAATCTATAAGGATCATGATATGATGCATGATATGAATTAGGAGAATATTGAAAATGCATGGAAGAATGTTGTGCAAAATTATGATATGTATCATTCCAATCCATGTTTCCTGTAAACACCTAGACTTTCTACTACTATATTAAAAGATTTAATTGAATTATAACCACTTGAATAACTTATTTTAAGAAAAACATGTGCTTAAAAAAAAACTGAATGAATTAAAACTTTTCTTTAAAAAGGGTTTTTAACAAGCATTTCATCCAAAAGGAACTTCAAATGTCAAGTGGGAATGTAACAAGTGGTTATAAAACAATTAAAAGCAAACACATACTAATTGCTAAGGTCACTTACAACTATAATAGTATATCTAAGATTAGGTTGAGTTATAACATAGGTTTAAATAGGATAACAAAGGAAAATAATTATGTTTACTACTTAAGGTAAAGATAGGATGTTTCTTTACCTATTACAAAATACTATCAATGTATCTTCAAAATATACTACTAAGTTACCCTAATTCTACCCTACTCAAAAATTTGGGAAACTTTCAAAAATATAAGCTTCCAAAATACAACTTCAAGCATAACAGTCAGACAAGCGTTCCCGTCTTTTCTCCACCACTACCTTTCCAAAATATGTTCGTCCAACTACCTGAAACCAAAGAGTACATTGCAGTTTACTTCTATACAGGCAGTAATAATTTTTAATATAAAAGTATAATCATGATAATATCCTCCTCTTTCCAATCTCTTATTGGAACCTGCCTCTTTCCAATCTCTTATTGGAACCTGCCTCACTATACCAACCATTTTTAACGATATGTTCGTTAATTAATGGAGGTATTCTTTACCTGCAGGGTTTCTGTAAAAATTTGGCATAGGGGGTGCGACCCTCCTGATGCCTAGAGTACTCTACTTTCTTATTTATCTATCTGAGATAAATATCCTTCCTCCTCTTGGATAAACATTATCATGTTTTGAAAAATAAATACTACAATATACATGCGGATATAACAACTTTCATTTATAATATGAAGTAAACTGCTACCTGTACTTTGATCACTACTTATCCTTCCTTTCTTGCTCACGACCTTGCTGCCTAGCACAAGCGCCAATGGACTCTCCTATGAGTACACATCATGTAAGAGTAAGATTAAGTAGTTACATTATATAGTAACCTATTGCTTTCCTCTTAGTCCTAATAATACTACCCTTTGACTTTACTTAATTATAATGCTAAATAAGAATTCTATTGTTTCACTAGCCTATTATCAATCACAAGTATTCACATAATTCAATCACAATTCAAAAGAGTATAACAACAGCCCTTTAAGTCTTTAATTTGATGTATGAATATACAACCAACATATTTAATAAAAGTCAAATTGAAAGGCAACAAGTTAAGTCCAGCCCAAGCATATAATCGAAAATCATCCCCAATTTCAGCTTGTAACATTCCCTATATACATGTGTCTAAAGGAACTTAATTCACTTCATTTAATTATTTTAAGCATATGGATATGATCAAAAATAGCACAAGATGGAAAAGAAAAGAAAGAATTAGTAATCAGCGATATATGTTATATATATCAATCCAAACAACATTTTACACAACACCTAAACTCTACAATTCATTTCACACGTTTATCCTCCAAATTACCTTAATTGTAATCAACCCTCCTAAGTTTTGTTTAACATTACATAAACCAAACATACATATCTAAACATTGTTCATTTCAAAGTTGAAAATGATTTAAACCAGTAGCAGAATCCAAAATTCAGTCATAGCCCATAAGAACCCAAACAAAGCTTCACATGCACACACACAAATCACCATACAATAATTTACAAATTATGCAAACATCACTCAATTCACCATATATTAGTTCAGCCATTCTCAAAATTTGGAACAGAATTTCCCAAACCAACATGCCACATCTAAACATATATAATCTCAATGATCAACTCAACAAGATTCAACTTGCAAGCACTAAACATCATAACACAACTTCACAATTCACACACACATGCATTACAATTCATGTAATTTCTTCATTTCCCAATGATAAATAAAAAAAACAGAGAAGAATAATCTTGGTACAAAAATTAGTGAGCTAACATAATTTATTTTCTCTATGAAGCATTTTAACAAACACCTTGCCTACATGATATATACACATTAGTTATTAGAGTACCCTTCATCAACACTCTAACCTATGCACCATTTCAGCAGCACCCATTATTAAAACACACATGCGTGACCATTTAAGTTCATTTTCATATGCGAAAATTGAAAATTTCAGTTTAGTTAATATAGATTCAAGAACCAAAAATCTAAAAACTAACATGCAACACTCTAGCATACATTATCTCACTACTTAAATCATAACACAAGTAAAACCACACCCACAAGAACTATCATTTTGTTTCTTCCCAAACCCATTCAGCCTTAACATTCTTAGTTGCAGAAAATTTACATGAAAGGATCAAACATTCGCATAAACAATCACACCTAGAAGATGAATCCGAAAAATAAGGAGAAAAATGAATAGAAATCTCAAAACTTTTAGAGAATCATCATGCATGAAGAAAACCCAAATTATTTCCCTTAAATCCCTCACCTCCAACTTGTTTCTCTCACCAAACTAAGAAAAATTTATATGGGAATGTGAGGAATTTTTACCTGAGTCTAAATCACCACTTGCATGTGAGATTGAATCAAGATTTCGCCCAATTTTTGACCAAGGAAGTGCTGGAAGTGAAGAGAGAACAGTGGGGAAAGAAAGAGAGGAAAAAAAAATGATGCAGAGAAGCTTTTTGAGAGGGGCAATAAGGCATATGGTGTGTATATATATGATTAAGTAAAAGAGGGGGTATATGTGTCATTCTATAATACCAACCTTAAATACTAATAATAATACCCTCAAAATTTATTTTCTTTCATTACTCCTATATTCCATAATTAATTTATATACCCAATTTCTAAAATTCCTAATTTATAATTATAATCCTCATTTAAATTTTTGGGGTGTTACATTTCCTTCCTATATGCATTCGGCCAATACAACTTTATCACCAAAACAACCCATTTTCTAGATGAATGATGTGTGAATTTGTATGCAAAATTTGCTCAAAGTTTGAGCACAAACTCCAGCAAAGTACTTTCACCTAAATGCCCTGCAAAACAAACCACAAAAGTCCAGCCAGCAAAATATACCAAACAGTCAAGAACATTCCAGAAAAGTTCCTGCAAGAAAACACAAGAGTTATGCTTCCAATTCAAGCCAAGTTCTCTTCCAATTAATCCAGAAAGAGTACCAAGATTTGGACACAAGATTGACCCTTTTTATGAGGACTAAAAGCAGCCAAAAGGATGCTCGAAATAGCCCTGCAAATGGTTAGAAGAATGCCAAACAGCCTGCAAATATCCAGCAACAAATTCACAAGAAACGGTCCACAAGTGCACACTATCCGAATTGAAATTTTCAATGCAATTTTCAAGCAAACTTTTCAGTACAATTAAGAAAGAAAATAGAGAAATTTAAGAGCATAATATGCAACAAAAGTCACTCAAAAAAGTGCACTACAACTCAAACAGTCCAGCCTCAAAGTTTAAGCAACAAATTCCACAACACTTGCATAATGTATGCAATCTTCGGCCAATATTCAAGCGAATTGTGCACAATAATTCCAGCTCTTTACATCCCTAAAAAGATGAATCAAAACTGTTCAAATGCAGCCTAAAATCAACCAGAACAGTGTGGTGCAAGTATAAACAGTTTTGAGCCAAAATGAACCTATCCGATTTGAATTTCCAGCAAGAACAGGGCAACTTCAAAAATTAATTCGAGCCAAATTCCAGGGAGTTTCAGGCCAACTAGGGTAGCCTTAGAAATCTCAATATATGGACAATTACCAACTAAAACAGTTTTGACAAATTCCAACTAGCCAATTCACAAACTGAGGAACAAGATCCCTAATTGCAACAACACTTTCACTGTTTTCAAGCAAACTTTCAAGTACTTTTCAACAATGATTTTGGCCAACTAGAGCATCCAAATTTCCACCAAACAGTACAAAAAATTCCAGTAAAGCAATGTGCAATCACAAGATAAAAGCAAATTCCACAAAATGCACAAAGCCACCACTTGCCGAATTGAAGCACAAGTACAAACAAGTTAGGGAATGTGACAAAAAACCTAATAGCAAGCAAGATTAAAACCAAACCGACAACGACACCAATTTGATTAAGCTTTTAGTCGCCTAGGCCTAATCAAATAAATTCGTATTCACACTAACTATTAGCTAGTGGTGAGGCAGGTCTATCCACAACTTAATTTTACCCACTTGTTTAAAGCACAATGTCACGCAAATTACACAAGAATTGAGGTTATGTTGTAACAATTAACAAAACACAAACTTAAAGCTATCAATTAAAACTAGCCGAATAGAAATTAGGTTAACTTGGCCACATATGTTTGCTAATTTTGATATGACTTAGCTAAATTCTCCAAGATACTTAAATCAAAGTAACCTAAGAATTTAACAAAATCAACCAAACAATAGCTCTTCCTATGTTCATACACATACCTAAACAAGATAGAGCTAACAAATCTAGCATCCAATTAAGTCATCCACTTCCTAAAACACATACATACAATTCGCATATAAGAGTTCAAGAAGCTACACAAGAATATGTCTAGGTTTTCACATGTACAAACATAGAAAGAGAAATTTACAAGTTCAAGATGAAGTAGGAGACTCAAAATCCAAATCTCCTAACCTAATGTGCCTTAAATCAAGGAAACAAAAGGTGCATTGTGAATCTAAGCTTGCAAACTTAAACATACAACTACAAACACATTTAGACCGAATTGTTGTTCTTCATTTGTGCTATTGTTTCTTGAAGAAGGAATATAACAACCTAGCCACGCATGGAGGAAGTGAGGATGAAGGTTATTTGAGTGGAGGAAGCCATGGAAGATGAAGAAATTTAGTGGAAATGAGGCTAGGGTTTTTGGATTTGGTGAGGAAGTTGAGAGCAAATAGAGAGAAAATGGAAAGGAAGAAGATGAAAAATGAGATGGAAGTGGAGGAATGAGTAAAACAAAAGTTGGAGATGAGTTTTATGTGTGTTGGCCGAAAAAAAATGTAACACCCCAAATTTCTAAGAGAATAAATAAGGCAATATTTAGAATGGGTAAAGGTGCAAAAACGAGTTCAAACTATTATGCGAGGAGCTCGTAGGGGTAACAAGTATTTTCGGGCTCAATTCTGACACTAAAAAATAAATATTGGTGCAATATAGAGAACATCGTTTAGTTTGACCGACGTGGCGGGGGAAATAAAATTTTTTTCTGACATGGCGTGCTTATGTGGCAAATATTTTTTTGAGTGTGTGGGGCCCACATTATTTAAATTAATAAAAAATATCAAAAATGAAAAAAAAATTATATATTTTTTATATTTTTTTATCATTTATCAAAATATATTTGTTTATATTTTTTTTATAAAAACTATAATTTTAATAAAAAACAATTTTTTATATTTTTTATTTTTTATAAAATGTTTATATTTTTTTAATAAAAAATTAATAAAAAAAACTCCTATAATTTTTTAATTGTTTTATATTTTTTATTAATTTTACAAATAAATTATTTTTTTTAATTTTTTTTTAAAAAATATAATTTTGATAAATATATTTTGATACATTTTTTTATAAAACAATTTTAATGCCAAATTTATTTTTTTAAAAAAAAATTTATATTTTATAAAGAAAATATAACGATAATAAAAAAATAAATTTTTTTATGTTTTTATATGTTTTTTGATATTTTTTAATAATTTTAAAAAATTAAATTTTTTATTATTATTTTTTATTTTTTTATAAAAATATATAATTTTTTTCTTTATATTTTTTATTAATTTAAATAATGTGGGCCCCACACACTTAGAAAAATAATTGCCACATATACATGCCACGTCAGTAAAAAAATTTATTTCCCCCACCACATCAGTTTTTAACGGTCAACTTCGGTCAAACTAAGCGGTGTTCCCTATATTGCACAAATATTTATTCTTCAGCCCCAGAATTGAGCTCGAAAATACTTGTTACCTCTACGTGCTCCTGGCGTATTAGTTTGAACCCGTTTTGCACCTTTACCCTATTTAGAATCATGAGGTATTGTTTAGTACTTAGGAAATTTTAGAAACAAATTTAGGAATCAAAACATATCTAGAGAAATCATATTCAGACTCAAAATATCTTACATAACCTAATATTTATCTTAAACCCACCATCCTTATCCTTATTTAACCACACCCATTCATTTTTATAAATATCTTCTCCTTTTAATTCATTTTTATTTTTCCCAATTAACCATATCCACTAATATAATTCATATATATTCATTTCTTCTTATCATCATCATCACCGCCCAAACCATATTCACCATCACTCTCACCTTACTCTCTTTTCACTCTCCATCTTCAACATTTACCATCAAATCATCACACTCTCTTTCTCTCTTAATTCCTTCACTACTCTCTCTAGATTTCACTCCCACTCTAACTTTCTTTCATCTTCTTACTCCTTCCCTTCTCGTCGTTCTGCTTGGCCGACCACCACCGGTGACAGTGAAGCCAAGAAATCGACGACGACCTACAGTGGTTAAGGATGGCAGGAATACACAAGGAGATTGGGTCGGCCTTAAGTGAGTTCATTTTCCTCTTTTTTCTCACTTTGGCCAATTCTAGTGAGATTTTGGGGAAGGGCTGTGTTTAATTCAAAATTCTGTACTGTTACTCTCATTATTTTGGATGCTAAGCATAAGAGAAACGCACAGAGTTAGTTCTTGATGGTGTATTTTTGGGATGCTTTGAAAAGTTTCAATTTTCACATTTTTTTCTGCTCTGTTCGATTTGGTTAGGTAGTGGTAGGGAAGTATTTATAGATTTTTCAGATTTTAGGCAAGAGCATCTATGACTCTGTTTTTGATTTCTAATTCCAGAAATTGTTGAAGATGTGAGATAACAGTTTTGAGTATTGATATTAATGTGTAAATGAGTACAAATTTTAATTCTTTTCTTGTGTGTAAGTTTGTTCGGTTCTGTACAAACCTGTGTTTGTAAAACTCTATTTTCTTTAATCATGTTCTGTATTAATCAAGGGTAGATTCATTCCTCCATGTGCTTTTCTTTTTGTGCTTTTCACTCTCTTTCCAAGGATGCCCGTTTGTGTAGCATTTGGACTTGAATTTCAAATCTTGGCTCCAAATTTTCCCTTTTAGTAATAAGCATATCCCTTGTTTTTGACAAAAGGGGTGCCTTTGCCTTCCTCCCAAAGCTTTTCTTTGCCCTCCAAGCTATTGGACATATATGTGGGGCTTACATGGCACACCCCTACACAATAAAATGTAGCAAAACAAGTCAAATCTCCTAAATACCCTTAATAACTTGTAGCGCAAGTAAATGAAGCAATAAACTCAATTTCTCCCAAGTTAGCAAGCACATGATGTATTAATCAAATATGGATTAAAGCCTCAATTTAAGCTTACTAATTCACCACAAATGCACATGCTAACTATACAAAATTAGGTACAATCAACACCCCTTTTATGTCAATCCTTATTTGCATTTAGCTAAATTAGGGTAGTTAAAGGACTACGCAAAGTGAGACGATCTGGGATTGTACCCTATTTGCAATCCTTGGATTGAAATTTTGATTTTGACCCCCAAGGCAATTGTTTCATGGTTAAATCAATGGCGCCGTTGCCGGGGAGTCATTTTTGACTCCCTAAGGTAGCTAACTGTCAATTAAGTTTGACAAGGGGTTAGGAGTCTTTAGGTTGCATATAGTTCCTCTAGTTTGGATTTATAGTTTTAGGTCTTCATAGTTTGCATATTTGCATTGGTAAAACTTGAAAAAAATATTGTTCTTATTTTGTGTTTGTACTTATAGTTTTGAATTGCTTCTTGCAACATATTACTTGACATTGCTTGTTAGATTGTGTGTTGTTTCTATATAAATTTGGCAGTTCCATTTCACTTTGCCTTAGTCTACACTCGCTGCATGTTCCTTGTGTATGACTAGAAACAATCCAAGAGAGGGTGAGCCAATGCCATACATTCTAGAACTTGAGAGATGCCTCACCAAATCAGGGAAAGAACATAAAGCATCAACCTCTACCTCGTCTCTAGTAATTGAGCATCATTATTCAATAGGATCTAGTTTTGAGAGTAACGTGGAAACTATTATTGAGAGTGAACCTAGTAGAGACATGGAACAAAATAATGAGGAAGAGAAATTTGAGAGACAAGAGGAAGAGCAAGAAGAAGCCGGTCATGGCGGTGGCCAGGGACAAGGCCAAGTGTTTAATGAGGGTGAGAGACATAAACGTAGGACCATTAGAGATGTCATTTCCACTAAGGTTGACCATAATCCCTTCATGAATCATTTCCCCACAGTTAACATTGATTTTGAGATTAAAGGTTTATTGATCCAGTCCTTATCTAAGTTTTATGGTTTGCAAGATGATGAGCCCACCGATCATTTAGATGAGATTTCCTTCACTGTAACACAATGAAACATGCACGTGCTCATGTTGATGATGTTATGTGGAGGGTATTCCATTTGACTTTGGAGGGCAAAGTCAGGACAATGGTATATGAGTTGGCCCATATATGATCCCAATGCCCTATCTTCATGGCAAAACTTCAAACAAGCATTCTTGGAGAAATTTTATCTGGCTACCAAAACCTCTTCAAGAAGGAAAGAGATCAACAATATGGTTCAAGAGCCGGATGAATCACTTTATGAGTATATGACACGGTTCCAAGAGTTGCTAAAGAAGTGTCATCATCACAGAATCCTAGATGATCAGTTGGCTCAAACACTAATCATTACCCTCTCATATGAGATGTATCAAGATAAATTGGATGTGGCCTCCGGTGGTTCTTTCATTGACTTCACCTCGGTGGAAGTATGACCTTTGGTTAAGAAACTTGCTTTGGCCAAACAAAAGCACACTTCAAGACGGCCAACAAGGACTTTGAACAAAGTTGAGACCACTCCATCCCACATGCCTCAGCTTGATAGGTTCGAGGCCGAAATCAAAGTCATTCACTCAAGGTTGGATAGGATCTCTTGCCCTCCTTCACCATGTAGCCCTAAAGGTAATGAGTTGGTAGCCCCTTCATGTGAGATTTGTGCTTCTGTTTTGCATCTTACTAGCAATTGCCCCCTTAAGACTGAAGAATGCAATGCTATGTACCAACAAAGGCAAAAGGCCAATCAAAGGAGGGATCCCTACTCAAATACCTACAATGAGGGATGGAGACAACATCCTAACTATAGTTGGAGGCAAGGAGGCAATCCTCCAAGGAACATGCAAGGAATTCATCACAAAGTATGGTTCCAATGAGAAGGGACAAGGCACCAAGTGATGGTGATGATGTTAGCAAAAGTCTTGCTATAGGGTTTCCCAACATGGAGAGTTTGATCATCTCCAAAGCCAATGAGACAAGGGAATGTATGAAATCCCAACTTGAGAAAGTAGACAATCAGATGGACCAATGGGAGACTAAGAGTGCTAATTTGGAGGAGTAAGTGATAAAGCTTTCTAACTCCTTCAATGAACTTCAAGCTAGAACAAGTGGCCCCACTCCTTCTAACACGATGATAAATGCAAAGTCCTTGAACTCCATCAACTTGAGAAGTGGAAATACACTCCATCCAATAAACCCACCAGAGAAACGTGTTCAATTTGTAGTTAAGGAGGAAGAAGATGAGGAGGAACTAGTTGATGAAGAGATAGTGGTTGAAGATCCTCAATCACCAATCATAAGTCCTCCACTGAGCCCCATGTCATTTGATCCCTATGAAAGTGCTAAGGAAAGGGAACTCTTGCTAGAAAGAAGTACACCTTGAAAGAACCGATAGATGCACAACCTCCAACACCACCCAAAGGCTTGAAAAGGGTAAAGCTTCCAAGTGTCCATGAGAAGGAGAGGCAAGCATGATTTAACCTCTTTTGTCGCCTAAAGAGATTAATCAAAACAAATCAATACTCTAATCCACTAGTTGTATAGTAGAGAGTATAGGTCTTTTCCTCAATCTAGGTTATAATCTTGCCAATTCTAAGTACAAGCCACACAAATTATCAATGATTTGAGAATGATTTTTGTGATTAACACCTACAATTAACAAGAAGTGTACCGAAAATGTATGTGTGAAAATCAAGAAGTGGAACCTTCTCCTTCAAGCCTCAATTTGTGCAATCTCAATTGATAGGCCTCATGTGACAATTTCCTCTTAATTAACTAGCTTAAATCGGCCAAGACCTCTTAAATCTAAGAAGCTTTAGCTAGTTTAAACTAATTAATCAAGAGAACCTAGTCTTGAACTTGATGCATTTCCATGGGTGAGATAGAAATTAAAAACTAACTTCTATATAACATACACTTCAAGAATTAACCAAAATGTAAACACATATGACCAATCTCATGAAGCTACAACAAAAATAAACCTATCACACATGAAGTTCAAGAACTAAGAGCTAGGTTTACAAGTTTGAAGGTTAAATGAAATTTACATGGAAATCTCCACATAAAAATCTAGTCCTAACATAACTAACAAGCTTAGACATGAAAGAACTAAGATTATTACAAACTTGAAAACCTAGAAATGGAAATTCTCACACAAGGCTGAATTGAAGCTCTCTTAGCACAAATCTTGAGTTGAAGGAAGGAGAAGGATGCTTAGCCAAGCGTGGATGTGGAGGAGATGAAGAAGTTTGATGAAGAATCCATGGAGGAAGGTGGAAATGGCGTGAGGTATGGTGAAGAAGAAGGGAGAGACCGAAAATGGAGGAGAGAGTTGAGAGAAAATGAGAAGAAGTGAGAGAAAGTGAAAGTGGAGAATGTGTCAAATGAGAGTGGGGTTGTGAGGTTAATGAAGTGGGGTTTGATTAGTGAAAGTGATTAGGGAGATGATGAGTTGTCAAATGGGATTAGTGAGGTGTCAAAAGATATTTTTGATGTGTATGGAGGGAGGTGGCCGAAATGTTTAAGACAAATGGGAAGGAAGGGTAGTTTAGGTATTAGGTCATTAGTTGGGAATGAATGTGGACTTGAACTTGGCTAGATGCATTGTCACAAATTGCTCCTTTTTCTCCTCTTCAATGTGCTTCCCATTATGCCCTTAATGATGCTTCAATCAACTCCAATTTTGAATTTGAATATGGAGCCAAAATTACCCCTTTTAGTAAGTTGCAAATCCCTTGTTTTTGACAAAAGGGGTAACTTTTGTCTTATGCCTTTGCCTTTTGACTCCAAGTCAATTCCTTGCACTCCAAGCAACTCCAAAGGGTTGTGGGGCCCACATGGGACCCCCCTACAAGAGAAAAGCACCACATAGTCAAAAATGACCAAAATACCCTTGGTTACTTAAAATGCAAGTAATTAAGCTAGGATTTTCCATATAATCACCTATAAGCATGTGCACATAAAATCACCAATAATGATCAAATATAACAATTAAATCTCACTAATTAAGCTCAAATGCACATGCTTAAACATATAATTTCGGTCCAATCAAAGCAACACCCAAGACACCTTGGCCAAGCCTCCGGCCAAGGAGGTAACTATCTCTCAACTCCCTTTTCTTAAATCTTATTTTAAAAGTAAAAAGAAGCATAATGAAAATCTTGAAAAAGAAATGCTTGATTTGTTTAGCAAGTTGCATGTGAATGTGCCTTTCTTTCAATTGGTTAAGTCTATGCCTAGTTATTGCAAATTTTTAAAGGACTTGTGCACTTATAAAAGAAAGTTTTGCCTAATGAGAGAATTCAATTGAATTCAAGTGTGTCGGCCATCTTTAAGCCACACCTCCCGGTCAAATGCCAAGACCCTGGATTTTTCACGGTCCCTTGCACTATTGGCAATATGACCATTACTAATGCATTGTTGGATTTAGGAGCGGTCATCAATGTGATGCATAGTGCGATTTTCACTTCTTTGGGCATTACCTACAAGTGTTGTATTACAATTGGCCGATCGCACATTTCGATATCCACAAGGCATTGTTGAGGACATACTTGTTAAAGTTAAAGATTTGGTCTTCCCAGCTGACTTTTATGTTTTAGACATTACTAGTGATTCTTGTGAATCCACACTCATTTTGGGTAGGCCATTCATGAGAACCGCTAGTTCTATGATTGAAATGAAAGATAGGAAATCACAATGGAGGTTGGGGACCACAAAATTAGCTTTAACATGTATGAGGCAATGAGACACCCTCATGAGGATTATTCTCTTCTTGCTTTAAATGTGATTGATATTGCATTAAAAGATGTCATTGAGGAACATGAGCTTAGCATGCATTCATACAATTATTCTACTGATCTTGAAGTTTATGATTATTCTACGGACATTGAAGCTTATGTTAACCCAATATTGAAACTTTATACGATTTTATCGTGTTTTCAAGACCCTTCAAAAAAAATTGAATGAAAGTAAGGGAGAGAAGAAATCAAATAAAGGGTTCTTGTGGAGCAAGAAAAAGTGGAGAGAAAGAGTTTTCTCATGCACGAGAACAATAGTGGGCCCTACTTTTATGGTAAATAAAGAATAAAATAGTTAACTTTATTTGACTGAGGAAGTATCTATCGGCGATAGAGTGATATTAAGGAAAAGTCTAAATCATGGAAATAGATACTTAGGAGAGTAAGATTATTACATTAATTATCTCCACTTCATCATCGGCAATGAGTTTTTTTCTCTATGCCATGACAAATTGATTTAACCTAAATGTCGCCTTTTAGGTCAATCAAAATTTCTAATCTCAAATCCACTAAATTAGTAGTGGTGAGTATTAGGTCTTCTCACAATTCAAGTTGAATCTTGCAAATTCAAAGGCTAAGGTCACGCAAATTATCAAAGAAGGTTGAGGTTGATTTTTATACTAAAAACTACAAGTAAGATGCTTAAAACTAACAACTAACCGAATTAAAAATGTGATAGAAAAGAGTTAAGAAGTCACCTCCATCTCCAAGTACTTAGTGCCTTTGATGAATTATGCTTCATAACCTTGTCACAGTTAATTAAACTAGTTAAATCCTTAAGACTTCTTTAATCAAAGAAATCTACAAGCATTTAACTAACCTAATCAAGCCAAAAGCTCTTTTAAGCCAAGAACATACCAAAAGCAACACTAAATGCTAAATCTAGTACTTAGGAAACAAATTCATTCCACACATATACAAGGTATCAAATCGCACACATATACATACATGGAACTACAAAATCTAAGCTTAGGTTTTCATGTTCTTAACACAAAAGAGAGGTTTTCAAGCTACAATCATGTAGAACACCTAAAATGAAGATAATCTAACCTATCTAAGCCTAAATCTAAGACATACATAGGCAAAAATGTAAAACTAGCTTGAAACCTAAAAGAGAAAATTACAAAGTCATGAAGCCAAATTTGTGTACTTGAAGCACTTTTCCTTGGAGAGGAGAGGAGAAGAGCCTAGCCACACATGGAGAAGGTGGAAGGATGGAGGAATTTCGTGACTTTCATGGAGGAAGGTGGAAAATCACGAAATGGTGGAAGAATGGTGAAGAAGATGAAGATGGAGTTGAGAGGATTTGGGAGAAGAGAGAGAAAGTGAAAGTGAAAAAAAATTGTGTCAAAATGAATAGGTGTTTGGTTTTATGAAGTGAGAATTGGATTAGTGAGGTGGGTTAGTTAGGTGATGAGTTGTCAAATGAGGGTGGTGAGTTGTCAAAAAGATATTTTGATGGTGATGGAAGGTGGAGGCCGAATTGGGAATAATGAAAGGGAAGGAAGGGTGTTTTAGGTATTGTGATAAAATGTGGATGTATGTGGTCCTAATTGAAACTAGGTACATCTCCAAAAATTCCTCCTTTTTCTCCTCTCCATTGTGCTTCCAAAAATGCCCTTAATGAGGCCTTCAACAACTCCAAATTTGAATTTGAATGTGGAGCCAAAATTACCCCTTTTGGAAATGTGCAAATCCCTTGTTTTTGACAAAAGGGGTAATTTTTGTCTTATGCCTTTGCCTTTGTCACCTAGCCTCCTCCTTGCACTCCAAGCAACTCCAAAGGGTTGTGGGGCCCACGTGGGACCCCTCCTACAAAAGAAAAGCACCACATAGTCAAAAATGACCAAAATACCCTTAGTTACTTAAAATGCAAGTAATTAAGCTAGGATTTTCCATATAATCACCTATAAGCATGTGCACATAAAATCACCAATAATGATCAAATATAACAATTAAACCTCACTAATTAAGCTCAATTGCACATGCTTAAACATATAAATTTCGGTCCAATCAAATCCCCCACACTTAATCTTTGAACTCCGGTCAAAGTCATCCAAAAAGTCTAACTTAATCATTAAGCATATTGAAGGCAATTGGAATTGTCATTGTGTACAAGTTGATCTTTTTGAACCTTTCCCTAGATTATCACATGGGCCAAATTTAAGGATGCAAAGTGGAAACAAGTTTAACAAGTAACTAGAATTAGGAGGGAATGATAAAAGAGATTTTTCTCTTCACCGGATATAAGTGTTTGCACTCAATAATCTCTCAAGTTAGGAATAATGCCTAACTAGGATCTTTGTAATCACTCTTTGGCTCAATGCATTCCACCTCACCATAGGCTTGTAATAGTTCTTAGTTCTCCACCCATTAGTATGCATGGCACAATCAAATCTAGGGGACTTTAGGGTTTAGATGGAAGGCTAATCATGAATGATGAATGATGGAAAGTAGTCAATGATCAATGACATGAACAAGTAATCACTACATATGCATGCAATACAATGAAATCAATCCAATCAAGCATGCTACATATCACTCTTTTTCTTTTTTTTTTTCTCTTTCCAAGCACTTTGTGCTTTTCATCATTTTCTTTTAGGCCTTTGGCCTTATTATATATTTTTTATTCTTTCTCATGCCTTTGGCATACTTGAGCACTTTGTGCTTTTTTTTTTTTGCCTACGGCGCCCAAATGGCGCCCACGGGCACGCCTAGGGCGCCCCTTCTCTGATATGGCGCCCAAAATGGCGCCCAAATGGCGCCCGGGGGCGTGGCCTCTCTGGAATGGCACCCAAAATGGCGCCCAACTGGCGCCCGGGGCGCCAAACTAACCTTAAAAATGCCCCAAGCAATATCCTAAGTAGTCATTCCAAAAATAAAATCTACTTATACACTTTAGGACAATTCCATTTACTTTCACCATACTTAATGACCAAATTAAACTTCTCAAACAAATTTACCTAGAAAGTCCAAAAATAAAGTGTAGAAGTTTTGAAATAACCACTTTGAAGCACATACTATACCCCCCCCACACTTAAAACATGCATTGTCCTCAATGGGACCAATCAAATCAAGTAGGAAGGCATAAAAAACAAGGCAAGACAGCAAGTAATAAGGCCGGGCAGTCCACGCATGCAAATGGTCATCATGTAATATTCACAAAAACAAACACTAAACACAACCTAACACAAGTTTATAATTTTTTTTCTGTTTTTTTTTCTTCTAACAACCTATAACAAAATACTAGAAATTAATCCTAACACAATTCTATTTCTTTTCTAACAAATGTCTTCCCCCACACTTAAGATGTTAAACTATGCAAAACAAGTGAGGAAAGGATAGAAACAACCTTTAGGGGGGCTTGAAATTCTCCTTGTAATATTTATTCCTTTGGCCCTTTTTGTTCTTTCGACATTGTTTGGATCTTTTGCTCAAAATTGGCTCATCCACATCATGGTTGGCTTTAATCTTTGTGTCAATCTTGCCTTCCTTGGACAACTTCTCTTTCGGTCTTCTTTTGTTGTTGAAGCTTTTCTTTTTGCCTTTTAGCGCTTCCACATTTTCCATCACATCATTGTCCTTCAAATGGTCAAGTGTCTCATGAGAACCATGCTCCTTCGTATTCTTTTCAAACTCCAAATCGGATTCCTTCTCTTCCCAATAATCTTTGTGCATCCTAAATGAACCTACAACATTTAACAAACTTCCCTTTTGCAAAGGGTTGTAGGTATTGCAATATGGTAAGCAAGTGGAAGCACAATTAGAAGCAAATGGCACATTCTTTGAGGAAAAAGTATCATGCTTCTTGGTAATCCATTGAGGCTTTAAACAAGGATTTGGCCTCTTCTCCAATTCTATGTCCTCATCCCTCAATCGGCTCTTCCAATTCAAAATTTCATGGGAGGTGTAACAAAGCATCTCTTCTCCCAAGAGCAATCCAGCCCCTTTCATAAGAGCAAGCAATCCTTCCATCCTAGCTTTATAAACACAATTGAACAAACTCCCCTTTTCCAAGGGTTTGTAGCTAGACAAAGAAGATATGAATGTGCAAACATCATCAAGGTCACAATTAACATGCTTGGCCCTAGTAACATCAAGAGGCATGCTTACAAGACTAGAATTATCAACAAGAGGAATCATGCAAGCATCTTTAGTATCCACCAAGCAAGAATTAAATGATCTCAAAGATATGTGCACATCATCGTGTGAATTCAATCTCAAGGGACCTACATGTAGTTCTAACACATTTTCAATCAACATTTTATGTGGCCTACATGCTTCCTTGTATATGCAAAGATCATTCAAAGGCTTAACATAAGTAGGCATTTGTTCAAGAACCACAAGCAATGGCACATTAAATTCCAACATAGAAAATAAATCAAGCATCATTCTTTGGACTAGGTCATGATATTTCTTCTTTCCTCAGTTACATGAACTAGGAAAGGAAACAAGAGAAGAATCAAGAATTGTACCTTGGGAGGTGCCCTCCCCAATTTGATGCATGATTTGTGAAGTAGAGAAAGATCCAAGTTCTTGTGCCAATTGCTCTTCAACATTACATTTCCCTTTAGAATTTTCAAACTTGTTTGCTTCAAAGGGAGTATGACTCTCGGCCTCCTCTTGTTTCTCATCATTTGAATGAGGCAATTTGGCCTCTTCATGATTCTCTTCATGTACATTGTTTGCTTGAGTGCTAGGGTGATTTTCTATGTTCACTTCACCCTTAGAATCGGCCTCTTTCCTTGGAGCATCACACAATTCATCATTTTGCTCAATTGCATTAAGAAACTCCATGATTATTTCATCATTAAATTCGTGCTCATCATTGGAATCAACAACCATAGCAACATCATCATCCTCATCATCATATTTGGCCATCAATTGGACTACATTCATGTCTTTAGGATTTACCACAATATTTGAAGGTGAACCCCCCCTTTTAACCTCCTCTTCACTCTTAGAATTGGCAAAATTAGACACAAATGTTTGAAGAGTTTCAAGCTTGTTGAAGTTGTCCAATATAGGTGTCACCATTTCGGCCAACTCATTGCCTCCACTTGGAAAGGATGTAGAAGCTTGTTGCACCTCATTTGGAGCTTTGAAATTCGGCCTATATCCATGAAAATATGGATTAGGCTTCACTTGTTGAGGAGCTTCTTGATAAGCATACATATTTGGCCCTTGAGTGATGGGACAAAACTTAGGCCTCATTTGGTAAGGGGTATGTGTTTGATGTTGATGAACATACCCTTGTTGAGCTTGAAAATCATGTGAGGTATTAACATTGCCGCCTCCCCCCCACTTGAAGCTTGGATGGTCCCTCCATCCTTGATGATTTGTTTGTGAGGTGGGATCCCCCATTTGAACTTGATGGCTAGGGTTAGAATACATGGCCAATTCCTCTTGACAATGAATAGGACAATTAGAGGAGTCATGCATGGGAGATGCACAAAACTTACAAAAGGTAGGCACCATGGCCATGGAGTTGGACATAGTCATGGAATTCACCGGCTTCTCAAGCTTCTCCTCCATCCTATCCAATCTATCACAAAGCTTATCAAAAAGGTTAGCCAACTTTACCTCATGGGAAATTGAAGGCTTTTCATTCATACTCAAAGAGTCTCTTGCATAGAATTGATGATGGTTGTTGGCCATAGTGTCAAACAATTTCCATACCTCATTGGCCGATAGGTTAAAAATTGAACCATTAGAGGCCGCATCAATGGTCATCTTGAGGTGAGGTAGAAGGCCATTCTAGAAATATTGCACTAAATTTGTCTTTGAGATGCTATGATTCGGACAAGAGTTGATTAAGGTGGTAAACCGGGTCCAATACTCATAGAAACTCTCTTGTAGTAATTGTTGAACCCCGGTGATGTCCTTCCTTAACTTGGAGATCTTAGAGAATGGGAAGTATCTATCCAAGAACACCTTCTTCAACTCTTCCCAAGACAATGTAGCATAATGTGTTGGAAGATTCAAGAGTCATTCTTTGGCTTTCCCTTCCAATGAAAATTGGAAAACTCTCACGAGCACATCTTCCAAAGAGGCATTAGGTGGCTTCATTGATGAGCAAGTGTGGTAAAGGCCAAGCAAGTGCTTGTGGGCATCTTCATGAGATAATCCTGTAAATTTAGGCAAATGAGCAAGAAGAGACCCTTTGATCTCAAAGTTAGAGGGGTTAGCATAAAAACCTTGAGGTGAAAATGATGCATATGATTGTGTTAATTCCCTCATAGGTCTATCATCTTCATGCACATGTCTACCCCTATCATGATTATTCTCTCCTTGTTGCTCAGCCATTATGGAATTTCATTCAATGCAACTCAATGCAACAACACACAAGAATGACCTAGGTGGATGTAAGTGAAAGTAGGTGGATGTATGCAATAAATGTGTGCAAAATGAATGCAAAATTTTCTCAAAGTTGGAGCACACTTCCAGCCAAGTATGGTCACTAAAATACCTTGCAAAATAACCAACAAAACCACCAGCCAGCACAGTATATATATATCCAACCAAACAGTCCAGAAATTAAGAGAAAGTCAAGGAAAAGCACAAGAGAGGTGCTTTCACTAGCAATCCCTTTTCAACCGAATTATGAAGCAAATGTCCAAAGCTTTGGACAGAGAAATAGTGCTCCAAACAGCTCCAAAAATTAAGCAAATGAGTGCTTGAATATGCTCCCTTAAAGGCCAGCAAGGTCCTGCAAAAGAAGCAAAGAAATCCACACAAAAGCACAAATAGTGCTACTAGCCGAGTAGGAAAATGTGAAGGTAACTAGAGCACCTTTCTCACACAAATTCCAAACCAATTTTTCCAGAATAACCAGGCAGATATAAAGTGCAAGTAACCAGCTTTCAAACAAAGCAAACACTGCTCAAAACAGAGAAGTAGAATGCAAACAGTTTTGGTTCAAAGTGGAGCAGCAAAAGGCACAATTACAGCAAGTTTTTGACCAATTAACAGACGTATACTGCACCAAATATTCTACACAATATATCAATCAAAAGCTTATTCCAAACTGGTTAAAATGAGCCAAAGATCATGCAAAACAGCGCAGGATAAGATCAAACAGATTGGCTCCAAAGTCAGCAGTTCCGCATGCAAATTCCAGAAAAACAGGGCAATTTCACAAATTCACCCCAGACAGTATACAACGAATTTAGAGACAAATAATATGTCAATAGAAAGCTCTAATCTTGTAGATGTTCCAGTTAAAACAGTTTCAATAAATTCGTTGTGAGTCAGTACCAATTTTGAAAACAAGTAAGCTGAAATTTCAGGATTTTCAGGACAATTTCCAGCACTTAGCACACAACTTGTACCACTATTTTCCAGCAACTAGAGGCCAACTAGAGCAGCCTATACACCTCCAAACAAGTCGAATATTCAGCTAAAAGTGATGCAAACACAAGATTTCAACAATTGTCACAAAATGCACACTTTAGCCAATTAACCACAAGTAATAACAACAAATTAAAATGTGACTACTAAAGCCTAAAACTAGCAAAGATCAACCTAAATTGGCAACGGCGCCACTTGATTTAACCTAAATGTCGCCTTTTAGGTCAATCAAAATTTCTAATCTCAAATCCACTAAATTAGTAGTGGTGAGTATTAGGTCTTCTCACAATTCAAGTTGAATCTTGCAAATTCAAAGGCTAAGGTCACGCAAATTATCAAAGAAGGTTGAGGTTGATTTTTATACTAAAAACTACAAGTAAGATGCTTAAAACTAACAACTAACCGAATTAAAAATGTGATAGAAAAGAGTTAAGAAGTCACCTCCCTCTCCAAGTACTTAGTGCCTTTGATGAATTAGGCTTCATAACCTTGTCACACTTAATTAAACTAGTTAAATCCTTAAGACTTCTTTAATCAAAGAAATCTACAAGCATTTAACTAACCTAATCAAGCCAAAAGCTCTTTTAAGCAAAGAACATACCAAAAGCAACACTAAATGCTAAATCTAGCACTTACGAAACAAATTCATTCCACACATATACAAGGTAGCAAATCGCACACATATACATACATGGAACTACAAAATCTAAGCTTAGGTTTTCATGTTCTTAACACAAAAGAGAGGTTTTCAAGCTACAATCATGTAGAACACCTAAAATGAAGATGATCTAACCTATATAAGCCTAAATCTAAGACATACATAGGCAAAAATGTAAAACTAGCTTGAAACCTAAAAGAGAAAATTACAAAGTCATGAAGCCAAATTTGTGTACTTGAAGCACTTTTCCTTGGAGAGGAGAGGAGAAGAGCCTAGCCACACATGGAGAAGGTGGAAGGATGGAGGAATTTCGTGACTTTCATGGAGGAAGGTGGAAAATCACGAAATGGTGGAAGAATGGTGAAGAAGATGAAGATGGAGTTGAGAGGATTTGGGAGAAGAGAGAGAAAGTGAAAGTGAAAAAAAATTGTGTCAAAATGAATAGGTGTTTGGTTTTATGAAGTGAGAATTGGATTAGTGAGGTGGGTTAGTTAGGTGATGAGTTGTCAAATGAGGGTGGTGAGTTGTCAAAAAGATATTTTGATGGTGATGGAAGGTGGAGGCCGAATTGGGAATAATGAAAGGGAAGGAAGGGTGTTTTAGGTATTGTGATAAAATGTGGATGTATGTGGTCCTAATTGAAACTAGGTACATCTCCAAAAATTCCTCCTTTTTCTCCTCTCCATTGTGCTTCCAAAAATGCCCTTAATGAGGCCTTCAACAACTCCAAATTTGAATTTGAATGTGGAGCCAAAATTACCCCTTTTGGAAATGTGCAAATCCCTTGTTTTTGACAAAATGGGTAATTTTTGTCTTATGCCTTTGCCTTTGTCACCTAGCCTCCTCCTTGCACTCCAAGCAACTCCAAAGGGTCAACTCCAAAGGGTAATTTTTGATTTAGCCTAAAGTCGCCTTGGCTAATCAAAATTAATTCAATACTCAACTCCACTAGAGTGTAGTGGTGAGTAAGGGTCAAATCCACAATCTAGGTTTCTTATCTTGCTAATTCCAAGTTCTTTAGTCACGCAAATTAACAATTGGTTGATAGTTATGATTATACTAAGAGAACAACAATTAACAACTAAAATAGCTAACTAACCGAATGAAAGAGTTAAGAAATGAGATAAGAAACTACCTCCCTCTCCAAGTACTTAGTGCCTAAGGTGAATTAGGCTTCATAACCATGTCACACTTAATTAAACTAGTTAAATCCTTAAGACTTCTTTAATCAAAGAAATCTACAAGCATTTAACTAACCTAATCAAACCAAAAGCTCTTTTAAGCCAAGAACATACCAAAAGCAACTCTAAGTACTAAATCTAGCACTTAGGAAACAAATTCATTCCACACATATACAAGGTAGCAAATCGCACACATATACATACATGGAACTACAAAATCTAAGCTTAGGTTTTCATGTTCTTAACACAAAAGAGAGGTTTTCAAGCTACAATCATGTAGAACACCTAAAATGAAGATGATATAACCTATATAAGCCTAGATCTAAGACATACATAGGCAAAAATGTAAAACTAGCTTGAAACCTAAAAGAGAAAAATTACAAAGCCATGAAGCCAAATTTGTGTACTTGAAGCACTTTTCCTTGGAGAGGAGAGGAGAAGAAGCTTAATTGCACATGGAGATGTGGAATGGAGGTAGTTTTGCGTGGAGATCCATGGAGGATGGTGCTTTGGCCGTGAAGAATGGAGATGGAAGGGAGAAGAAGTTGAGAGAAAATGTTAGAAGAGAGAGAAAGTGAAAGTTGAGAGTTATGTCAAAATGAGGTGAGAGAGAGAGATTAAATGAAGTGGTATTTGGGTTAATGAAAGTGATTAGGAGATGGTGAGTTGTCAAGTGGGATTAGTGAGTTGGCAAAGATATTTTTGATAGGTAATGGAGGGTGTTTGGCCGAATTGGTTGAAGGTAAATGGGGAAGGAAGGGTAGTTTAGGTATTAGGTGAAAAGGTGGGTGAATATGGTCCAAAGGTGGACTAGGTTAATTCTCTAAAGATTCCTCCTTTTTCTCCTCTCCATTGTGCTTCCAAAAATGCCCTTAATGAGGCCTTCAACAACTCCAAATTTGAATTTGAATGTGGAGCCAAAATTACCCCTTTTAGTAAGTTGTAAATCCCTTGTTTTTGACAAAAGGGGTAACTTTTGTCTTATGCCTTTGCCTTTTGACTCCAAGTCAATTCCTTGCACTCCAAGCTTTCCCAAGGGGTTGTGGGGCCCACGTGGGACCCCTCTACAAGAGAAAAGCACCACATAGTCAAAAATGACCAAAATACCCTTAGTTACTTAAAATGCAAGTAATTAAGCTAGGATTTTCCATATAATCACCTATAAGCATGTGCACATAAAATCACCAATAATGATCAAATATAACAATTAAACCTCACTAATTAAGCTCAAATGCACATGCTTAAACATATAAATTTCGGTCCAATCAAATCCCCCACACTTAATCTTTGAACTCCGGTCAAAGTCATCCAAAAAGTCTAACTTAATCATTAAGCATATTGAAGGCAATTGGAATTGTCATTGTGTACAAGTTGATCTTTTTGAACCTTTCCCTAGATTATCACATGGGCCAAATTTAAGGATGCAAAGTGGAAACAAGTTTAACAAGTAACTAGAATTAGGAGGGAATGCTAAAAGAGATTTTTCTCCTCACCGGATATAAGTGTTTGCACTCAATCTCTCAAGTTAGGAATAATGCCTAACTAGGGTCTTTGTAATCACTCTTCGGCTCAATGCATTCCACCTCACCATAGGCTTGCAATAGTTCTTAGTTCTCCACCCATTAGTATGCATGGCACAATCAAATCTAGGGGACTTTGGGGGTTGCATGGAAGGCTAATATGAATGATGAATGATGGATGGTAGTCAATGACCAATAATATGAACAAGTAGCAACCACATATACTTGCAATACAATAAATCCACTTCTCACAAAACATGCTACATCTCATTTTTTTCCAAGCACTTTGTGCTTCTCTCATTTTTCTTTTCACTCTTATGCCTTTGGCATACTCAAGCACTTTGTGCTTTCATTTTTTTTCTTTTAGGCTTTTGGCCTTATTATTTTTTTTCTTCTTTTTCTCTTCTTTTTCACTTTTCTTTTCTTTTTCCACTCTAGTAACTCTCGGCCATATAGGCTTTTCACTCATGTAGCAAGCTTTTAACAAGATACAACAATACAACACTAATATAAATGCAAGCATATGCTATAGTCACTTATTCACACATTGGTCAAGGTGATAGAGAAGAAAAGTGAATGGCCCAAAGGGGTTAAATCAAAGGATAATATTTGGTTGGCTTGTGTTTGGGTTAAGAGGGTTTAGAAATGAAATGCCCCTTTCCTCTTTAATTGTACCATGCATTGTGATCTTGAATAAGAACTAGGACAAGTTCTAGGAGGTGAAATAACTATTGGCCCACTCAATTCGGTTGAAGGCTTCTCACTTTATGGCTTACTCTAATTAGTCTCTTCCTCCCTAAGAAAAGTTAAGTGAAAAACTAGCCTCCTCTTTGTAACCTTAAAAATGCCCCAAGCAATATCCTAAGTAGTCATTCCAAAAATAAAATCTACTTATACACTTTAGGACAATTCCATTTACTTTCACCATGCTTAATGACCAAATTAAACTTCTCAAACAAATTTACCTAAAAAGTCCAAAAATAAAGTGTTGAAGTTTTGAAATAACCACTTTGAAGCACATACTATACCCCCCCCCCACACTTAAAACATGCATTGTCCTCAATGGGACCAATCAAATCAAGTAGGAAGGCATAAAAACAAGGCAATGCAGCAAGTAATAAGGCCGGGCAGTCCACGCATGCAAATGGCCATCATGTATTATTTACAAAAAACAAACACTAAACACAACCTAACACAAGTTTATAATTTTTTTTTCTTTGTTTTTCTAACAACCTATAACAAATACTAGAAAATAAACCTAAACACAATCCTAATTTTTCCTAACATATATCTTCCCCCACACTTAGAATTAGAACAATTTAAAGCAAGTGAGGAAAGGATAGAAACAACCTCTTATGGAGGCTTGAAATTCTCTTTGAAGAACTTCTTCTTGTGGCCCTTTGTGTGCTTTCGGCCACATGGAAGATTCTTGCTCAAACATGGCTCATCCACATCAAGGGTGGACTTAATCTTTGTCTCAAACATTCCTTTCTTGGACAACTTTTCCTTTGATCTATCTTTGTTGTTGGAACTTTTCTTCCGGCTCACTTTTGCTTTTAAGCTATTCCTCATCAAGTTGTCCTTTAAATGCTCCAAGTCTCCATGAATAGCATGCTCCAACTTTCCTTGAAGCTCCATTTCGGTTTGCTTGGCTTCCCAATAGTCCTTATGCATCTTAAATGAACCTACAACATGGGACAAACTCCCTTTTTGCAAGGGGTTGTAGGTATGCAAAGAAGATATACAAATGGAAGCAAAATGAGAAGCCAATGGCACATGCTTATGAACAACAATGAGCAATTAGATGCACATGCTTTGAGGACAAACTATCATGCTTCTTGTAAATCAATGTAGGCTCTTTAAATGTAACAAAATTTTCCCCATTCAAACCAATTGGGAAGGGAGAGCAATTCGGCCTCTTTATCAAAGCAAGGGTGTCATACCTCAAAGGAAAATTGCCTTTGATCCTCTCCTTTAGTCTTCTAGCTCTTCCATGTACTTGAAGTCTTATTAGCAAATTTTGCACCTTCTTCTTAAGGACATCAAGTAGTGTAGACTCACACATCTCATTTCCCAAATCTTTGCCTTTCAACTCAATATTCCTTTGAAGGACCTTCAATCGGACCACAAGCTTTTTGATCTCCGCCCTTGTGAGCTTCCCATTGAAGAAGTCTAACTCCTCTTGTGATGCATCAAGCTCTAAACTTCTTTTTAAATGCTTTTCGGCCTTTAACAAATCCAAGTTGGCCTTCTCCAACTTAGGAGTTTCCACAATCTCAACCATGGCCTTCTTCTTTTCCAAATAATCCTTATGCATCCTAAAAGATCCTACAACATAGAACAAACTTCCCTTTTGCAAGGGGTTGTAGGAATGCCAAGATAAACTCAATGAAAAACAAGGATAATCAAGATGCACATGGTTAGGTAAGACACTATTATGAAATATGGTGATCAATTTAGGCACTTTAAACATAACAAAATTTTGCCCCTTCAAAGCACTCAACCAAGGATCACCATTTGTCCTCCAAATGGAATTGTGGACTCACTCCTTATAGCAAGATTCAAGTTGGAGGACTCTCCTTGCAAAGCACTTTCTTCATGCATGCTCCTCAACCGGCTCCTCCAATCCAAGATGGTATATGAGGTATAGAAATGCAAGCCTTCTTTCAAGAGTAATCCGGCCGCCATCATGAGATCAAGCACCCCTTCCAACCTAGCTTTATCCACAAAATTGAACAAACATCCCTTTTCCAAGGGGTTGTAGCTAGACAAGGAGTATGTAAATGTACCAACATCATTAAGATCACATTCATCATGCTTGGGACTAGTAACATCAAGAGGCATGCTCACAATAATAGAATCATCATCAAGAGAATTCATGCAAGCATCATTAACATTCACCAAGCAAGAATCAAATGAACCTAAAGATGTGTGCACAACCTCATGTGAATGCAATCTCAAGGGACTTACATGTTGCTCTACCACATTTTCAATCAACAATGTATATGGCCTACATGCTTCCTTATATATGCAAAGATTATATGAAGGCTTAGCAAAAGTAGACTTGGGCTCAAGAACAACAAGCAATGGCACATTAAATTCAAGCATCGAAAACAAATCAAGGATTACATTTTGAACAAGCTCATGATATATCTTCTTCCCTAAGTTACATGGACTAGGAAAGGTAACAAGTGTAGGATCAAGAATTATACCTTGAGATGATTTATGCATGAGTTGAGAATTAGAGAAAGATTCAAGCTCTTGTGCCAATGGCTCTCCAACCTTGCATTCATCTTTAAAGACTTCATGCTTCTTTTCTTCAAGAGGACTTTGGCTTTCGGCTTCCAAGGGATTGAGGCTCTCGGCCTCTTCAAATTCCTCCTCAATAGAGTGTGGTAATTCGGCCTCTTCAAGTTCTTCACTAACCTCATGATTGTCTAGGGTATTAAAGTGGTGTTCAACATGGATATCACCCCTAGAAGTGGCCTCATCCATGGTAGAATTACACAAGACAACATCATCATTGGTTGGATGCAATTCTTTCAATTTCTTTCTATGGAATTCCATGAGAAGAGAAGATTTACCCTCATAACAATCAACACATATGCTCAACTGATCATCACATGAACAAGTCATAGAATCATCAATATCAACATTCATCTCAATCCTAGGATCAACCTCTTGGCATTCTTGAGGTGCATGCTCTTCTTCATCAAGGTAAGGAATTGATTCAACTTGAAATCCTCCTTCCAAATCCATGTCATTCAAAGAATTATGATTTATAACCATATTGGAAGGTAGGTCACCTTGCCTTGCCTCTTCCTCGGCCCTTTTATTCATCCATTGAGAAGCAAATGAACAAATGTTCTCTTGCTTCTTAAGACTCTCTTCAAATCCATTCATCTTCTCCATAATTGATGCACACATTTGCATCATCAAGTCATTTGTACTAGAAGAGAAAGAAGAATCTTCTCTTGGAGGAGCATACTCATTTGGCACTTGAGCATGAAAGAAGTCATTTTGCTCCATGTGTGTAGGAACAAAGCTTTGTAGAGGCGCTTGATGATCATAAAAATTTTGCCCATAACCATAAGGAGGTGGATTAGGCTCATATTGAGAAGCTTCTTGATAAGCATACACATCCGGCCTTTGAGCACAAGAAGAATTAAACCTCATTTGGTAAGGGTCATAATCTTGACATTGAGGAGCATACCCTTGTTGATCTTCAAAATCATGTGAAGGAGTAGCATAACCTCCTCCCCCCCACTTGAAGCTTGGATGGTCCACCCATCCTTGAGGATATGTGTTGGTGGAAGGGTGATGCTCTTGGAAAGGAGGTGAGAATGAGGCACATGGCCTTGGAAATTCCCTCATTGGCCTATGAGGTGTGAACAAACCTCAATGAAGCAAGAATAGTATTTCATGACCTACAAAACAAATCAACAACCACCAGCCAGCACAAATAGTATATCTATCCAGCGAAACAGTCCAGAATATAGTCCAACAATGCACAATTGTTGCAATTTAGGACCAACACACAAGCAATTCAACTCCAAAAATTAAGCACGATATATCAATAAAAAGCTAGTGAAAAACTGTGCAAAACTAGCCAAAAATCAGCAAAAACAGCGCAGGGCAAAGGCAAACAGTTTGCAAGCAAAAACAGTGTTTCCGATGAACACTCGCTAAAAACAGGGCAATTGGAAAAAATTCACCCTGGACAGTAGGCAACGAATTTCTGGGCAAATGATATATCAAATGAAAACTTACAACCTGTAGTATGTCCAGTTAAAACAGTTTCCAGAAATTCATTGCGAGTCAATACCAGTTTTGAAAACAAGTTCGCTGAAAGTACAGTGTTGTCCAGACAGTTTCCAGCACACAGAGCAGATTTCAAAAATGAATTACAGACAATATAGAATGAGTCTAGCAACAAGTAATATGTTCCTGGAAAGCTTAAAATGTGTAGTTTAACCAAAAGAAACAGTTTGGTCAAATTCCAGCTACACAATTTACAGTCGCAACAGCAAGCAAACTGGTCACACAATGACTTTCCAGCAAACAGTCTAACTTCACCGAATTGTTCCAGGCAGTATACAACTCAGTTTTTAACAAATAATATGTCCAAAGAACGCTCAAAACTTGTAGATTCTCCAGGTAAAACAGTTTGTATTATTGCGCAGTAGATTGTTCCCAGTTTTAAAAACAAGGAACCTGAATTTCCAGTATCTTCAGACAAAAATTCCAGCAAACTTTCTCAACAACTTCCCAACAATATTGAAAACTAACTACAACAAATTAAAATTGTGACACCTAAAACCTAAAACTAGCAAGAATCAACCTAAATCGGCAACGGCGCCACTTGATTTAGCCTAAAGTCGCCTTGGCTAATCAAAATTAATTCAATACTCAACTCCATTAGAGTGTAGTGGTGAGTAAGGGTCAAATCCACAATCTAGGTTTCTTATCTTGCTAATTCCAAGTTCTTTAGTCACGCAAATTAACAATTGGTTGATAGTGATGATTATACTAAGAGAACAACAATTAACAACTAAAATAGCTAACTAACCGAATGAAAGAGTTAAGAAATGAGATAAGAAACTACCTCCCTCTCCAAGTACTTAGTGCCTAAGGTGAATTAGGCTTCATAACCATGTCACACTTAATTAAACTAGTTAAATCCTTAAGACTTCTTTAATCAAAGAAATCTACAAGCATTTAACTAACCTAATCAAGCCAAAAGCTCTTTTAAACCAAGAACATACCAAAAGCAACTCTAAGTTCTAAATCTAGCACTTAGGAAACAAATTCATTCCACACATATACAAGGTAGCAAATCGCACACATATACATACATGGAACTACAAAATCTAAGCTTAGGTTTTCATGTTCTTAACACAAAGTCCTTGACTTTTATTAATAGTCATTGCAAAAGAAACCATCAAGGGGAACTAGCGTCAACACAATTTTAAGGGATAGGTTGTGTCAGAAGGAGTGATGGTCATATGTGGTATAATAACTTGTGTAGTAGAAAGTGGACCTGTTAACATCTCACATACTATAATGCGTTTCTCCAATCTAGTGACAATTAGCTGTGTTCCGTTGCAAAGCCCCATGTCAATATTTCTCATCAACATTACTAGGGCACCAACTTTAAGTTTAAGCATATGGTTTGGCAAACCAGACATAGTGATTTTATTCAGGAACTCAATTGAATGTATGTCATCAAAGCAAACTTATGTTTGTATCTTGTTTTGAGACACTATCTGCACTTAGATAAAATGTTTCTTCACTTGGAAGTAAGTCAAGCATGTGAGTGTTGACCTCGTCCACAACTGATAATGTAGCACTTAGGATGACATGTTCATTAAAATACTGTTTGTCATGCAAATGATGGTGCAAATCAGGATATGTAGCAAGGATAATACAATCCAAAGGGTCATCATCAGGTAGCAATAAATATTCATTTGGAATAATTATCAAGTCATCTGTGTCATTGATTGTGGGAATAGTGTCATCACTAATTCATAAGATCTACTTACCAAATTCTGAGATAAAAGCAACATCATTATTAGAAGTAGCACAACTGGAAAGCCTCAAGTTTCTAGTTAATTTGAAGTAAGTGCATTCTTTCTATAAAAATGAGGCATTAAATGGTTGAAAAAGCAATATCCTCACGTGCACCACGGGATACAACCGCAAGTATTTGTCTGAAGTCACCTCCAAGAACTATAATTTTTAAACCAAATGGTTTTGCAGTGGCGTGTGAGTCAATGGGTTTCATGAGTATAAATTCAGAGAACAGAACTACAGGAGGTGGATAAAGTAAGGCCGTATGTTCTTCAAGCTCGTGCAAATGAATAGGGACTGCTTTAGCTTGGGGTTGGGCAGAAATGGGAGTGGAATAAAGGAGGGAAGGATGGGTGAGTTGGAAGAGAAATAGTGAGCTAGGGAAGAAAGAAAACGAACGAATGAAGGGTTTTAAAGAAGAGAGGGGCGGCAGTTTAGGCAAAGGAAAGGAGAAGAAACATGCAAGAACTTCCATCTTTTCCAAAACAATTCCATTCGGTTCTTGCAAGGGAAGATAAAGCCATTAATATCTTTTTACATTCTTCCCCTCCTTTCTGAAAGAAAAACTCCATCATCGTTTCTACATTCTTCTCCATGGCCACTTCCTTCTCCCACCAAAATAAACTAAACTCTTACTTTTCTCTCCTCCTACAAATACAAACAAATCATCATTAATATGTTTCAGTGCTTATTCTTAATTGCCATCTTCTTCTTCTTCTTCTTCCTCGCCTTCTATAGAGTTTCAGAATCCTGATCAGACAGAAACTTTGATGGTTTCTTGAAATGGATACCCTTTTTAGACTCATAAAAACCACACTGAGTTTTGGACAGATTTACCAAAAACCATGCCACAACCGCCACAAGAGGCGGAGGAGCCACCGTGAGTGGCTAGGTGGCGAAGAAATCCAGAGGAGAAAGTGAATGCTGAGAAGGAGTCGTGGGTCCCAGACCATGTCACCAGTTTTATGGTGTGTCCAAAGATACTGGAGCAAGTATAGGTATATCAATATACTCCTTAAAATGTGGGTTTCAACCCCTTTTCTTTTTATACATTGAACCAGTTCGTTATGTGGCTTGACCTAAGTTATTTTGAAATAAATCATATATAATGTAAATGAGCTTTTTCTAGGGATACAGTTGTATGTTCTTTCAGCCATTCTTCGTCGAGAAGTCATTCTTCCTCGAGAATCGAGTGAGGAGCAGCCTTAATTAATGTGAAGAAGTGGAAAGTCATACCCACCATAATTTCTTTTTAAGCTTAACTACAAACTTAAGCGGATTCCCTATATTTTCCTTATTAAAATTTGTCCACTACTTTATTATACTTGATCAAATCAAACAATTCAAACTTAGGCCTAAAATTAGATCATAAATCAAAATAAAATTACCAAAAATGAAAATTCCACATCTCTAGGCCTAAAAAATTTATCATTGAATTCTACTTACACTATAACATTCATAAATCAAGTTTAGAAGCTCATATTTAAAGGATTCAATTCCCGTATTTGATCGTAAACTATCTTTAAGTAAGAAAATCTCACATAAGATTATCTCTAACTAACTTAAACCAATTATCATCATCATATATCTTAATTAAACAAGTTACAACCATCCATTCCTAGAAACCTCTCATGACATGTTTTGGTAAAAGTGGAACTTGCACCGCCACTCTTATTGTAGGATTATGATATGCCTAAATGGATCCCTAGCTCAGGTCTTCAATGCTAGCGCTCCTATATTCATGTCCATTTGTTCACTTTGGAATGCTTTTCTTTAGTTCTAGATTGGATTCATCATTCAGACTTCCAAAAGCAAAGTCTCACCATATGGAACGTAGGGAAATGAACAATTGATTTTTCTAGTTGGGCATCCTCCGTGAAACACATAGTCGCTACCGATACCGCAAACCTTTTTCCTATATTATTATTCATTTACTTTCCTATTAATATGTGTAATTCTTTTAACTTTCCCTATAAAGATACTTTTAGAAACATGTAAGTTTTTTGCTAGTTAATATCATTTTCCCTTACTATAAATAGAAGGGAGAAGATGGCGAAAAAAAGAGGCTGAGGATTCGGAAATCGCAGAGGGGAAGCATGAATGAGATAGGGAAGAGAGGAAAGTAGATATGTATGTAGAGATTAATGAAATTGCATTTATGCCCCTCCAAAACTTCTCTTATTTTCACTTTACTCCTTTTTAAGATTTTCATTCATTTTCAGTTTAGTCTTTATTCTAAATACAAATTTGTAGAAAATAATTCCCTTGCCTAATCAAAAGTTCTCTTTGGTTACAAATTTATTTGAGTCAAAGAAAAAACTTTAAGGAGTATATCATAATTCAACTCCCATGGCCTGACAGCCAAAAAATTCTACTTCTAATCTCGTACTACAATAAGGCCCATAAAGTGTTAACAGATAATACGCACAGTAGGCCCAAATAGCATTATACCCATCAATTTGTCTTTGCACATGGTTAGTCAATTTTAAGAGGTGATGTTAGAGAAAGCATGATGGATTAGTCTATTTGAATATTTTATCGCTTGATCAGTTGTAAATCTTTTTATTTAAAATAAATAATCACGCATCACGTGGGAACTTAAGAAATATAAGTTGTCTCCAACAAGGCTTTCACTTCACATGCTAGCTAAATACATGATGAGAGGACTCATTAGTTGTATGATGAAACAAATCCATTGATGCATACATTTTTAGTATGATTTCATCACTTTTATGTAGACTGATTGTTTAATAATAATAGTCGTGACTTCTTTTTTCCTTTTAAAATAAATGAATTTTCATGTTGAAAAAACTAATAAGTTTCATTATGATACTATATATATATATATATATATATATATATAAGTGTGTGCTATAGGATGTGATTTGAACTTCAAACAATTTGAGTTGTCATAGATCACAAGAATCACATTCTAACTTTCTGCAGCTTTTCTAGACACACATGTCTTTTATTTCCAAATAATTACACTTCGAAAGTGATTTATCAACAAGTAGTCATAATTCTTATTCTCATTTCTGTAATTCTGGAATAACTGACTTCTTCTTAGCTTTGCTGAAGATAGTGAGTTTGAGAGTATCGTTTCAAAATGTTTTTTTAGCAGTGTCGCCTTTTTAATTAGGTTAATTGTAAAATAGTTTCATGCATGTAAGATTTAGGAAAAAAGACAAATAAGGTCCTCTGAATATGTAAAAGGATAATCAATGTCACTAAATTTCCAAAAGGACAAGTAAGGTTATAGGAACTAAATTAACAACGCTCTAACTAAATTAACAATTGCATCATCAACAATTGACAACTACAGTGTAGCAATTAACCACAACAACATTCTCATCTTCATTAACAACTAGAGTGTTATTAATTTAGTTTTTAAGACCTTGGTTGTCTTTTTAGAAATTTAGTGACCTTGATTGTCCTTTTACATATTCAAAGAAGTTTAATTTATTTGTCTTTTCCATATGATTTATGATTTTTCTGAAACATTTTTCATTACTAAGTGCCTATATTTTATGTTCAAGAAAATTTTTATATTACCGCTGGCCTTGAATATAATGATTAATTGAGGTTGAATTTTGAATCTAAATAAAAAGTCATTTCTTGTTTCTATTCCTTATATTTATTATTTTTTCAAACTAATTTACCTCACTAGCGTATAAAATGTTTTTCTATTTACCACTTGGTTGGTCTGTCTTGTTTACCGATTCCTTCATCCTATTCCTAGTAGTTGTAAATGCCAAATACAGTTGTTGTGTCGATGATAAATTTCTAGAGTTGTCAATTTGTATACAGCGTTGTTTGTGTCATGAAATGATTGAACTGTGAGTGAATTGATTTGCACATTACTTGGCAACGCGCTTGCTTATCCAAGTGGTATTTAATATGTTTGATGATATTATTCTTAGATTCATATATTCCCCATCCTTCATGACTTTACCATAAAATGAGATAATACTTGTGAGATCTCACATTGTGAAATACACCAAGTAGACGTCAATTATCAAGTAAGGATTGCAATAATATTTTTAACAATAGGGGTCTAACAAACAAGATATTTGGGTAGGATCAAATAGAATTTCCCCCTTTCAAAATCGAAAGTGAAAGTATCCTAATTTAGTTATAATAGTGACATTACCTATTTGGATAATTATAATTCATTACATATTTTTATCAAAAAAAAATTCATTACATATATTTAAAAAATTATTACTATTCACTCAATTTTAAAGTTAATTAAGAATTGCACATAAATTAATTTAAAATCATATATTTATTATGTCACTAAACAATTCACACCTTAAATAAAATTTAGATGTTCACGAATTTAATTATAAAAAAATATAAATCAAAAGAAAAAATGAGTAAAACGAAGGAAAAATATTAGAAAAAGACAATCTCATGAAGCTATCCAATTGCATATTGTTATGCGTATTTTTTAAATTAACATTGTCATATAAGTGTGAATTCACATAAATATGAGGCACAACATTGTAGAACCCTACGTGGTGGAAATGAGAAACTTGATATAAGCATGAAGTTAAAATAAATAAATTGAATTCTGATAAAAAATAAATTGAATAAAAATTAATTAACATATATTAATAATATAAAGTGGGATGCATGTAGGCACCACCAAATGCTTAGATAAACTAATTGTGGAATATTCTCACTTAATAAGTGGTTGGCCTCAAGTTGAAACCTTAGGTGTGGCTACATATTTACCCATAGTAGGTTACATTCTTAGGAACAAATTATTAGGATGTTAGTAATGTGGATAATAGTGATGAATCTATATAAGTGGGTTGTGGTTATATGATGAATGAAACCGGCCTCCGTGGTCGCAATAAAAAAGAATAGGGGCGATCATCCCCTCTCATCCATCTTATCTAATCTAAATAGTTTAGATATTAATATTTTAAAGTTTACGATTTTTAATAACAATGGATTTGGTTGGTAGAAAATATAACTCAAAGATAATTATTTTTACTATCATTTTGCTGAAAAATATTTTTCATTTTTTAAAAGGTAAACTTTAAAATATTATATATGGACACTAAAATGAGTACATACATCTCTGATCTCCACTTAATTCCGTTTAGTTTACACTACATTGTTTTATCATTTTCAGAAAAAAAATTATTGTATCATTGTTATATTTCAATTCAATGAAAAAAATTAATTTTAACTTAGGTAAGTAAGTGGGGATTCTGGGAGATTTTTTTCATGAAACAAATTTTAGGAGGTGGTTTAGCTCACCACAATTCAAAGGCAAAAAGCAATGTCTTTCTTCATTCAACTGTACCTAAACTGCTAAACATCCATGGAGGCAAGAAGCGAAGTAAAGTAAAGCATGGCCAAAAAAAGGGAAAATTAATTTGTAGTCCATCACAATTCACAAGGGACTTAATAGTAGCAAAGTCCCATAAACTTCACATATTAAAGTAGGGTCCTTAGGGACCTTACTTTAATATACTTCAAATAAAAAAAAATCAGATTATTCATTCTTCCCTGCCCATGAACTTAATATACGTGCGCATGACCTTTTCATTTCTACCCATGACCTCGTCAATGTTTACCCATTAACTTGTCACGGGGTGGGCCATTACCTTGTTAGAGTTGCCCATGATCTTGTTATACGTGTGCATGACCTCATCATTCTCTGCCCATGACCTTGTCACAGGGAGGGACGATCTGATCTTTTTGTATTTGAAGTATATACTTTAATATATAAAGTTAAGTCCCTAGGGACGCTACCTTAATATATAAAATTTATGAGACTTTTCTAACGTTAAATCCACTTTGAGAGACTACAAATTAATTTTTTTAAAAAAAATAGTTGAAAGGCTTAGTAGAGATGTTTGGTTCGATAATCGATACATCATACATGTATGATGTGGCAGCATCGCTTAGCACCATGAGTCATGAGTGAGAGCGTTGCTGCGCATGAGTGAATTAATCAATTAATGACCTCCAGGTCAAAAAACGAAAAAAAAAAAAAAGAATTGATGAGCTGAAGAAAGGCGAAAGTTGTTTTGTTTCAAGTTTCAACCTTTGTTAGTGTGTCTAGTCATCAAGTCATGAAAGCAGTCCACAACAAATCCAACTCTTGAACAAGTCGCGCCCAGCACAACCAAATTACTATTAACTTCCTTCAATGCCTGAAGCAGCCCTGCTTCACCGTCATCTCCATCGTCATCGTCATCTATTATTATTATGCTAGGGCTGCACCATCATCCTAATCCTAATAATAATAATAACAATAATAATGGTGTTCAAAGGCAGGTTCTTCAACTTCAAGAAATCCTCCGACTCTTCTTCTTCTTCTAGCCCCGACGGATCATCCCCCCGATCACATGCCTCCTCTTCCCCCACCACCAGATCCCACAACAACAACCCCAAACCATCATCACCATCACCATCACCATCTTCTTCTAAGGCTAAGAACCACCACGGCCATGCTAAAGCAGCAATCACAGCTCAACCGCCGTCCAAGCCCGCTGGTGGCGGGAAGGAATTGCCGTCGCCGTCACCGTCGCCGTCGGCAGCATCATCGGTGTCGCCGATTTTGGCGTCGTCGCTGGGATTGAATAAGATAAAGACGAGATCAGGGCCACTGCCACAGGAGAGTTTCTTTGGATTTAGGAGTGATAGTAAAGGCTCTGCACTTGGTGGGAGTAATCTTTCAAAGCCTTCTGGTGGGAAATTGAAGAAGGAGGCTGTGAATTATAGGAAAGTGGCGTTTGAGGAGAGTTCTGGAAATGGAAGCAATTCGGATAGTATGTCCATTGGGAGTGCTCCAACGGACCACACACCTAATGTGTTGCCACGGTCGCGGTCGCGCTTGCAGAACGTGGAATCCTCGGCTGAATCAGGTATGCATTTTATCTGGATTGTGGTGATTGTGAGTTTTGTTTCCAATTATGAATGTTTCGTCTGCTTTTTTTTTTTTTTTTTTTGCTTAGAGCCTCTGGTATTAGACACTCTTAGAGTGCCGACTAATCTAGAGTTTGCCTGGGTAGGGCGCGCCAAGTATTGAACCCAGAACCTTGAAGGCGGGGAGATGTCTTATCTTACCTTTCTAACCATCAGGTCACTGGTTCCTTGGCAATGTTTCGTCTGCTTTGAGTGTTCATAATGTGCTTAGTTGTGCATTTTTTAAAATGCTGGCAAAGAAGATGTGTGTCTCCAAGGTTTTAGTTTTTGATTTGAAACTTGGTAGAAAATATGGTTTATCATTAGAGCCTAACACTTCAATTTGTGTGTTTGTGCCTTTTGGATGCATTTCATTATTGGTTTATTGGTTGAATCATGAATTGTAGAATTAAGATAAGCATCGCCCGATAGATGCATTTAAAGGTGAAAAAGTTTAAAATTATTGAGTATCTCCGCACTACCAAGAAATACCTACATAATTGAACATGGGAGTTCGGGCAGGTTTTCCACACATCCCAACCAAAAGAACATCCAATTACCCACCTATTTTCAAGATATTAAAATTAGATACCTATATTGATTTTGGAGGATTGGGTACCTGACTTTTGAAATTTGTATAAATGGGTTATAATTGAAAGTAACACAAGTGATTGAGCGTATAGAATATTAAAATTTAGGGCAAAGGTGCAAAAATAACCACCGTAAATTTAAAAATGGGCAACCATAACTCTGGTAAATTGAAGGGGGCAAAACTGTACATTGTAAACTAAAATGGGGTAAAACCATACATTGTAAACCAAAATGAGGCAAAAGTAACCTCTCTGTTAGGCCGAGTTAAACAGGCATTTTCCAGACGTGGGCTCCACCATCAGTAAATGACATGTCAATTCCAAAATCTAACGTGAAAGCTAAAATGCATCCAGTTGAACACTAAATCACTAAAAACGAACTCTAAACCCCCAAATCATTTCGATAAGAAACTAAATAGAACTCCAAATCATGTGAAATTCACCTTACTTCTACGTAATCATTTGAAAAAATAAAGTCTGATCAAAAAATTAAAGTCTCATCAACATATTGCACCCTTAAATGTATGACACATCATTTACTGATGGTGGGGCCACGTCTGGAAAACGTACGTTTAAATTTACGATGACTATTTTTGCACATTTGCCCAATTTTGCCCCATTTTGATTTATAGTGTACAGTTTTGCCCCCTTCAATTTACCAGAGTTATAGTTGCATATTTTTAAATTTACGATGGCTATTTTTGCACCTTTGCCCTAAAATTTACCACCAAGCGTTTGGAGAGTTGTGGTTTGTTTCAACTTAACCAGTGGTCTCATGTTAGAGACTTGGGTATATATTTGTTATAATTACTTGAAGGTAGTAGGTATTCCCCATCATGGGCTTACATCCTTGTGGACAGGACTAGTTGGTTGCCAGCAGCGCCAGATACCGGTGAATGAATCCAAAAATTGTAAATTTGTTCATATATAACTGACTTCATTTATTGCTTCTTTTCTTTTCGTGTAGTTATCAAAGATTGCAAAAGGATTGATGTTAAATGACTAAACTAATGCTAAATTGGATTCTGAAATATGAACATAGTTATCAGTAGTCTGGATATATATCTTATGTTTGATACCCAATCCTTGCTATAAAAAAACTTATCACACCAACTTTTTGCAAGTTTCTAATACTTTGGGCATAGAGTATTTTTAGTGTCACCCAATACTTTATTTAAAAAAACCAATTACACCAACTTTTTTTGTAAGTTTCAAATGCTTTGGATATTGAGTATTTTTAGTGCAAACATGAGGTATCATTTTTTTGGGGTTTGGGTAGGGTACTGATGGCGACTTTATGTTTCGGATTTAGATATGGAATTTAGTGAATCGGTGCTTTCCCATTACCATCCCTAACATCAAACACTCAATTAAATTCGAGAATCTATCATAGTGGATCATAGTATGTGGTCAAGAAAATTGGAAGTACTTTTCCATAATTAAAAGATCTTAACAAATGTATTGAAGGAAACATTTCAAGTGGGAGTCTTTGTTCTCATGTTATCCTTCTGTAGGCTGGGTATTCAATTAACATGGTTTGAACCCATGAGGTGCTGTGTTTGTCTTCTCATTGTGTGATATGGAAAAATATTGGTATGTCTTCTTATAGAAAGTAGGCATCCTTCTTGTCTATCTTTCTGTCGCTCTTTATATTCTATATACATGTCTAGATTTTTCCTTGTGCTAAATCTTATGTTATATTGTCTTGATATGTGTGGTCATGTTTATGTTTTATTTTTTGGCCTGATACTCATAGCCGTGTTTAGTGCATATTCTAGTGTAATTGGTTGCCTGTTGAGGTTTACCCTCTGGCAATTCATGAACTGGTTCTCATTGCTTCTGTTCCATTTCCGGAAGTAATTGTCCAATCTTCATTTACCTCGTTTTCTCTAAATGCTATTTTTCTCTCATTATATCTCCTGAACCAGGGAGAAAAGAATCAACTTACTTTGAGTCTGAAGGCTTAGGAAATGCAGATGTTTGCACTCCAGAGGTACTGTAGATATATGCAGTTGTTTTTTGTTACTCTCCACCTATCAAGCTTTTGCCAGAATTAGTTTCTTAAGTTGCTTCATAATATCTGCTACTATTTTGTGGCTGAAAACTTTTCCTTCTTTTCTTTCCAGACAGTATATGATTATGAGAACCCAAAGGAGTCTGAATCTCCTCGCTTTCAAGCATTATTACGTGTTACAAGTGCACCAAGAAAGAGATTCCCTAATGACATTAAAAGTTATTCTCATGAGCTGAATTCCAAAGGTGCTGTTCGTCCTTTTCCTTTTTGGAAGGCTCGAAGATTAAATAACTTGGAGGTACTTTACATTTTAGGTTCTATTTCTTGCATTATGCTATAATTGGTGCATTTGTTGAAGAATGTAACTAAATCTCGTTGCTTTTCTTTGCAGGAGATCTTGGTTGTGATTCGAGCAAAATTTGATAAAGAAAAGGAAGAAGTGAATTCTGAGTTGGCTATTTTTGCAGCTGACTTGGTTGGAATTCTTGAAAAAAATGCAGATACTCATCCCGAGTGGCAAGAGACAATTGAGGACTTGTTAGTTTTGGCTAGGAGCTGTGCTATGACTTCTCCTGGGGAGTTTTGGCTTCAGTGTGAAGGAATTGTTCAGGAATTGGATGATAAGCGTCAAGAGCTTCCCCCTGGAATGCTTAAGCAGCTTCACACACGTATGCTCTTCATTCTCACCAGGTGTACAAGGTTGTTGCAATTCCATAAGGAAAGTAGTTTGGCAGAGGACGAACATGTTTTTAATTTCCACCAATCTAGAGGCTTGCACTCTGCTGAAAAACGGATTCCTCCTGGTTTGGGAAGGGATGAAAAAAGTTTCAGCGCTGCAAAGTCCTCAAAGGTGTTGAAAGCTTCTGCTAAAAAGTCTTATAGCCAGGAACAGCATAGCTTGGAATTGAAGAAAGATGCTATGATACCAGAAAAACTTCCACTTCGTGCTAGTGATGCTTCGAAACAAGATTCTTTTTCAGGCATGGAACGGGTGGGTTCTTGGAAGAAATTTCTATCTCCAGCAAGCAAAAGCCCTAAAGAACCCGCACAGTTGAAGGACCAGAATCTTGGAAGGGTTGAACCATCAAAGCTATCAATTAATAAGAGATCAAATTCTGATGTGGATCTGTCTGCCCCTAAGCCATCTGAGCTTATTAAGGACTCCCATGCTTCAAAACACCAGCACAAAGCTTCTTGGGGCTACTGGGGTGAGCATCAGGGCATTGTTGAGGAGAACTCAATAATCTGTCGTATATGTGAGGAGGAAGTTCCTACTTCACATGTCGAAGAACATTCAAGAATTTGCGCAATTGCTGATAGATGTGATCAGAAGGGTCTGAGTGTCAATGAGCGCTTAGTTAGAATTGCTGAAACTTTAGAAAAGATGATGGAATCATGTATGCAGAAAGATATCCTGCAAATAGTGGGAAGTCCTGATGTGGGAAAGGTTTCAAATTCAAGTATGACAGAAGAATCTGATGTTGTATCTCCAAAACTCAGTGATTGGTCTCGAAGAGGCTCAGAGGATATGTTAGACTGTTTCCCTGAAGCTGATAATTCTGTTTTTATGGATGACCTTAAGGGACTACCCCCTATATCATGCAAAACTCGCTTTGGTCCCAAGTCTGACCAAGGTATGGCAACTTCATCTGCAGGGAGCATGACTCCCAGGTCTCCCTTAACGACGCCAAGGACGAGTCAGATTGATTTACTCTTGGCAGGGAAGGGTACTTATTCTGAGCATGATGATTTTCCACAGGCACGCCCTTTCTTCCTATGTGTTATGTGTGATGTTTTGTCATCTTACTATATTATGTGCTTGGTGGGGTGTGTGTGTGTGTGTGTGTGTGAGCTAGTGGCATTCAGTCTATTGAACTTGGACCCGTAAGAATTATAGGGATAAAGCATGTGGAGATGAACTTAGGGGAAAGGGGTATATATGAATGGTTGCAAGTGGGGAGGAAGTTGGACGTGTAAGAATTATAGGGATAAAGCATGTGGAGATGAACTTAGGGGAAAGGGGTATATATGAATGGTTGTAAGTGGGGAGGAAGTTGCTTCAGTGGTTAATTTAACTAGTTGATTCGAGTAAAACACAGATGATGATGCATGTCACACATTTTGCCATAGGGACTGTTTGAGCCTTCATGCACAACGTGTGACAACATTGAAGTGCTTATCCCCAAAACAACTCAATAAACTTGAAAGACAAGTGAAATTGTAGATTAGTTAGCTGTTTAAATCAACTCATTTAAAACACATGCAACAATTCCAAGAATTTTCCATAAATCATGTGTTAAGCTTAATTTACAAATGCCATTCTGTAGTTATTTGATAATTGCTAAAATTGAAGCTTATTAATTCATAATTGAATAATCATAACTTTTACAATAAAAAGTCTATCAAGTTGTTTACAATGCCATTACCACAACTAGAACAAATGAAAACTTTTGTGGGCTTAAATCTGATTTCTAAAAAAAACTTAGGGGCAGAGTTGCAAGCTGTTGTTAAAGCATAAACTTTAAGGGAGAAGAAAGAAAGGGGGAAATACAGTTTATGAAGAGAGAACTAATAGAAACAGAAAGGAAAGAAGATAGTACAAGTTTTATTATGGCAGTAATTAAATGTAACCAGCTCCTAACCTGGTGATGCATCCTCCTGTATATTGGTGATGGGAGAAATGCAAAGAGTTGTTTAGGGTCTCTAACAGAAGAATTTTGTGGTTGGGAATGGAAAATTGAGGGCAATAAAACCTAGTATTATTATATGACTGACACTTGAAGCATGCATCATGTGAATTTTGCAATGCCCATGGTGCTGATTCATGGTATGCCACTGGTAACAAAGTAAACAAAGATGCATTTTTGTTGGACATCCATGGGATAGTAGTTGCCACTTGCGAAATGATCTTTGTTGACTTAATTGTGAAACAAACTTACTGTTTATTGGTTAACATTGTTAAGTTGTGTTTCGTTGAATATGTAGTCTAGCATTATTATTGTATTCAAAGTTGGAATGAACTTCAGAGAACTAAGTGATCTCTCTGGCTAAACTTGAGTTTATATTTGTCGATTTTATCAAGATTCTCCTTTTTGGTAATTGTAGATGAATGAACTTGCTGATATAGCACGGTGTGTAGCAAATGCTCCTCTGTTAGATGATCGTTCAACATCATATCTATTATCTTGTCTTGAAGATTTGCAAATTGTGGTAGACCGAAGAAAATTCGACGCACTCACAGTGGAGACCTTTGGAGCACGCATTGAGAAGTTGATACGGTTAGTTCTGTTTCTTGAAGATTTACCATGTATATTTTTGCCTCATTTTGGTTAACCATATATATTTTTGCATCCTCAAAATTATCATGATGTGGGTGTCCCTCTTACATTTTACCATGTATATATTTGCACCTTTGCCCATTTTTTATTAGAATCCAGTTGAAAGTTGCCCTAAATTTTTGCAATTGTCTGTGGTTGTTCATTTCCTGTGCATTTCCAAATTGCTTCCTGCAGCATTTTGCTAATGAAATTGTTGTTCTTTGCTAGGGAAAAGTATTTGCAGCTTACTGAGATGGTGGAGGATGAAAAGATAGACATATCGAGCACTGTTATTGATGAAGATGCTCCCCTGGATGATGATGTGATTCGTAGCTTGAGAACAAGCCCTATCCATTCTTCAAAAGATCGTACTACAATTGATGATTTTGAGATTATAAAACCGATAAGTCGTGGGGCATTTGGACGGGTTTTCTTGGCTAAAAAGAGAATAACTGGGGATCTTTTTGCAATAAAGGTTATTTTATTCTGTGCTGCTGCTTCTATGCCTTTGGGAGTCTGAATCTTTTAATCTTCCTCTCACTAGGTTTTTATTGTATGCATCTATTTTTCTCTGTGAATGATGTATGGATCTATTTTTTCTCTCTCTCTTTCATTTTCATGTTTTTATGGTTTGTTCAGTCTGTCTGTGCAGAGTCATGTCATTTGAAATTCTCCTCTCTATTTTTTTGTCTATTTGTGCCTGTGATGGCTAGATTAGTTTTTTTTATTGTTTGACTGTCTTTTCTCTAAGTATATTTAGAGTGTGTTTGGGAAACTTGGTGGAGAAGCGACTTTTTTTCAACTTGACTTTTTCAAACGTTAGTTTGTATAAAAGCCAGTTTGTGTGAACTGATTTATGTTTGGATCTCTAGTTGCAGAAGTGGCTTTTTTTCAACTTGACTTTTTCAAATGTTATTAAATATTACACAACTAAAATATTTCAACTTGACTTTTTCAAACGTTATTAAATATTACACAACTAAAATATTTCAACTTGACTTTTTCAAACGTTATTAAATATTACACAACTAAAAAATTTCAACTTGACTTTTTCAAACGTTATTGAATATTTTATTAATGCAAATACGGATAAGCCAGTCATCAACGCCCAATAAGCTACAAATTGGAGCTTCTTTTGATAATTTGGTTTGGCCCAAAAGTCAAGTGAAAAATAAGTAAGACCCAAACATAGAAAAAAAGCTGAAAACAACTTATCCAGTACAAACCAGCTTATTTGGACCCAAAAGCTCCTCCCAAACACACACTTAGCTGTCTAGGGCAATTGGACTTGTATACAAAGAATGTTATTGGACCTGAACAATATTTTCCCTTTGTTTTATATTCTTTAGTTGTCAGTTCTAGTTTTGTTGAATGGAATTATTGCATCTCCAAAAATAATTTGTTAGACTTTTGTGTTTTTTTTTTGGACTTTGGTGCTGATGAGTAGTAAACAATGGCTATGAAATGCTACTTTATGACCATGATTTTTTAGAAGTTCATGGCATTGTATTTGTTATTCATGCCATTGCTGGTGTTATATGTTTGAGAGAGTGCATGCCAGCCTGTGTACTTAAAATCAACTTGAATTCTTATGACTACTTCCCGTAAGTATTTTGTACTTTTTTACATATGTTTTCGTGGGTTCTCATATAGGCAATTTAATGTGATGAATTCGTGCTTGGCTATACCAAGCCTTATGTCTTTTGTGTGACTAGTTTGTTTCTGTTCTTATAATACTTGAAACTATGGTCTTACCATATCATTCTCGTTTGGTAGCAGGTTCTTAAGAAGGCAGATATGATCCGTAAGAATGCTGTGGAAAGTATTTTAGCAGAACGTGATATCTTAATTACAGTGCGCAATCCTTTTGTGGTGAGCATGTCTAGCGTGCTAAATTTTCTATATTTCTTAGAGGATTGGAAATTCTGTGCTAACATTATAAATTGTATCAGGTTCGCTTTTTCTATTCATTTACATGTAGTGAGAACTTGTATCTTGTCATGGAATATCTTAATGGAGGTGACCTCTATTCGCTATTAAGGAATCTGGGCTGCCTTGATGAGGAAGTTGCCCGTGTATATATTGCGGAAGTGGTATTTGCTGATTCTCTTTCTGCTTTACTGGCAATAAACAAAAAGACTTGACACGATAATACAGTCATCTCAAATATTCTACCCATCGCAGGTGCTAGCGCTGGAATATTTGCATTCACTTAGGGTGGTTCATCGTGACTTGAAGCCGGACAATTTATTGATTGCCCATGATGGTCATATTAAGGTTACTTAAGAAGATAAATTATTGTCATTTACTTGGAGTTGATTTCAGCAGTCCTACATTTAAACTTTAAAAATTAGATATTTCCGGTTGGATTACTGTTATGTTGAGTGTTGACTCATGAGTGCTGTTTAAGCTTAGTATCGGTGATTTTGGTTCAATATCATTGTTTTATCTCTTATATATTTATTTTGTCAAACTCCATATATTTCTTTCTTGAAGTAGTTGCCGGTACTAGAGATGGCTCTCTTAATATAGCTGCACCTTGGGGCTTCAAGAGTTTTCATTTTAAAAAAAAAAATCCTACTTGACCTTAATAAACCTTGACAGATAAGTCAAGTGGTGGATGGAATATATACATTTGTTAAGCTATAGTGGCATGATTTAAATATCAACATTTATGCCATCTAGAGTCCCTTTTGAATAAATTCTCCGCATACTGGTATAACAGTTGTCAACCTGTTAAAACATAAATATTTTTGTTACTCATGCAGTTGACGGACTTTGGGCTTTCAAAAGTAGGTCTAATCAACAGCACTGATGATTTGTCTGGTCCAGCAGTGAGTGGGACATCCCTACTTGGAGAGGATGAAACTCAGTTATCTACATCTGAGAATCAAAGCGAAAGAAGGAAGAATCGTTCTGCTGTGGGTACACCTGATTATTTAGCACCGGAGATACTCTTGGGAACTGGACATGGTTTGTATAAAGTTTCTTTTTTGAATTTCCAATGTTTTTAAACTTATTTGCCTAGAGTTATTTGAGAAAAGTTTCTCATTATCTGGGAACATCATCATGATGTTTATGTTTAGAAAGAACTGGATGATGCTAAACACATACTGGAAAGATATTAATTAAATGTGTTTTGATAAAATTACCAGACTCTTGTAATTGATCATTTGTTTTCCCCCAATTTACATCGTATACTGATGAGGCTCATGCTGTATATACATATTCTGTATCTGCTATAATATACACCGCATGAACAAAATAGTTGTGCAAATTTTACAGGGTATACTGCAGATTGGTGGTCTGTTGGCGTTATTTTATTTGAATTGCTTGTTGGCATTCCACCTTTCAATGCGGAGCATCCTCAGGTTTGTACCGTCTTCATGTGATACGTATCTATGAATGAGATTTCTATTTCTGTTTTCTTGTTTAGCATTTACGTTTTCTTCCATCACTTTTGTGTCAATGATCGATTTGTGCAACCAATGTAGTTACCTGGATCAATTTGTGTGTTGAGCGTGACTTTGTTTTTTAGGCTGTAGCTTTCAATATTGTTTTTTCTTACTGGCATTGTTTGATTTAATTATATAAGCAATGATCCTATCTTGTCCTTCAAGTAACTACCCTGGACCAGTTGTAACTACCATAGACCACTGGGCACTCTGAATTAACACCGGGTACAATTTCACCCGTGAAGTGATCAAAGTGGTTTAATTTTACCCTCTGACCAATGTAATGCTCACACGTGGACGACGCCCATTGGTGGGTCTGTCCAGTCAGGAAAAAATTGGACCACTCTGGTTACTTCAAAGGTGAAATTGTACCCGATGTTAATTTAGGTTGCCCAGTGGTCTAAGGTGGTTACTTGAAGGGCAAAATAGGGTCATTGCCCTAATTATATTCAGTTAGAGTGCATTATGCGTTCCAAGGTTCCATCATTGAGTCAGTTTGTACATCAAGTTGCCTCAAGCTTTCTTCTCTTCCTGAAATTGGTGTCAATTTTTACTTACAAAGAATTGCATTTATGTAGTTGCTGAAGATAAATATGCATGATGAATGTGACTCTTTCCTAGTTGATTTTAATCTTACGACATTTTTCCTTCCTGGCATTGTTATTTGCTGATGGTTCAAACCCTCGTATATTTGGTTAACTCTCAAGTTGTCTTCTCTCATTGTAATTGTGTTACATCTCTAAATTGCTTTTTATCTCCGTTAATCTTTGGTACATTTGGAGATAATGTGGTCTTGCTGACATTATATTGTATTGTTTGTATGCTTCAATTGCCTAATTGGATGCCTGCTTAACAGTGACACACTTGAAATTGTGGGAAATTATGTAAATAATATTTTTATTATTGCTTTTACTAGGTCTATTAGTTTGAATAAGTCATTTCTATTTATCTCCTTATTTGTTAATTGTTTTATTTATTATGTATAAGCCTACAAATAGTCTAGCTGTTATCAATAAAATTGAGTCAGTATTATCTTGACTCTCCTCCTCCTTTTCTCCCGTCCGTCCTATTTTATTTTCCCACATGTTATCAGAGCATCAGACTACAAATTTAGGGAATGAAGGATCCTGTTGAGGCCGTTGTGATGGGAGAAAATATTGAGGGTGGTACCTTACGTGAAGATGATTGGTAGTGTTGGGGAGCACAGTACGATGGGATGGTTATTCCCCATGTCCATGTGCATGTGTATTTCGATGGGATGATCATTCCCCATGTATAAGTATTTTTTAGTGAGATGGTCATTCCTTACATATAAAAAATTGTTTACATTGGGGACGGTCATTCCCCACTTACATGGAAAAAAAAATCTCATGGAAGAATGAAGATTTGTGAGCAAGTTGGATATGGTAAATATCCATAGTCCAACTTGAGTGGGAGTGTGGGAAATTATGTAAATAATATTTTTATTATTGCTTTTACTATAAGTCATTCATATTTGTCTCCTTATTTGTCACTCCCTCCGTTTCTAAATATAAAATCACTTTTGAATTTCAATTTGTTTTTAAAAATAAGATCATTTTCTAATTTTTCTAAACTTTTTCCTGAATTAACCCTAATAATGCTTATCTATAATAACAATTAAAAGAGGAGGAGTGAGGACAAAGGTATATAGTTTGTAAAAATTGGTAATATCATGTGTTAATAACTAACATAATTAACATCTTGAATCTAATCAAATTTGGGAAAGTGATCTTATATTTAGGAACTAAGGTAGTATTTGTTTTATTTATTAAATGTTATTTAATTCATATGTATGAGCCTATAAATAGGCTAGTTGTTATCAATAAAATTCTGTCAGTATTATACTTTTCTCCCATCTGTCCTATTTTTCTTTTTCCCACAGAAATGAAAAAGTTGTCACTTGAAGAATTGTTTCTTTTTGGTTTGTAGATGATATTTGATAATATCCTTAATCGCAATGTACCTTGGCCCCGGGTGCCAGAAGAGATGAGTCCTGAAGCACATGATCTTATTGATCGGTAATATAATGTTTTCTTTTTCGCTGTACTTGTTTTTATATTTCACTTTCTTATTATAGGAATTAGGGCACTAATTTTTCATTCCCTCCCCCTCCTGGTAGCTGAAAAATATGTGAAATGATTGAACTTTTCTGTCTGTTAAAAGATCTTCATTGATGTCTAGAGGCTTGACTTGTTATTTATTTATTGTACTGAATAAATGTTATCAATCAATTAATTAAAGCCTCTATAAGTTTGAGACACCTTTCCTATGTATGTGAGAAAATGACAATGGAGATTTTCTGATTTTCTATTCCAGTCCAGTACTTTTTTTTGGGGACTAATTCCATTTCAGTACTTGCACACTATCAATCAAAGCAGCTGTGGATTGTTTCAATTATTTTTCTGAAATTTTTAATAATTGAGAGGTCAACATTTTAGGTTACTGACTGAAGATCCTAATCAGAGGCTTGGAGCCAGGGGAGCATCCGAGGTGCAGTTACTCTCTAGATAATGATAAAGTTAATCTTTTTTCCTTTTCGATCCTTAAAATGTTCAAAATACAAGTTTGATGATCCAGGTGAAGCAGCATATTTTCTTCAAGGATATAAACTGGGATACTCTAGCAAGGCAGAAGGTATGAACTCCTTTCATATTGTAATTGTATAGCTCGTCCTTGATATAAATGTCCCATGCAGAATACCAAATGCATGTTTTCTTTTTACAGGCTGCATTTGTGCCTTCTTCTGAGAGTGCCCTGGATACAAGTTATTTCACGAGCCGATATTCATGGAATGCATCTGATGGTCTCGTGTATCCTGATAGTGATATTGAAGAATATAGTGATGCTGATAGCTTAAGTGGCAGTAGTAGTTGCTTGAGCAATCGTCAAGATGAAGTGGTATGAGCGATTTTAGACATTATCAGGTGTAAAATGATTAATTTTGAGTTATATTTTCAAATATTGTGGGCTGACTCGGTCTTGTGAACCCCTATAAGCAGGGAGATGAATGTAGTGGTCTTGCAGAGTTTGAGACTGGTTCCTCTGTCAATTACTCCTTTAGCAATTTTTCCTTCAAGGTAATTATATATCGCATAAATTATATTATGCTTTCAATTACCAAATGCATCTTCTATCATTATTAGAAAAAATCTTGAGTTCATTGTATGTCAAATTTTTCAGTAGCCCAAGCCCCGGCATTTCTAGCTTCTTATGTTAATTCATCATTGGCTTCTCTTTATTATGATCGTTTCTATTTGGTTTTCAGAATCTCTCCCAGCTTGCATCAATCAACTATGATCTTCTCACTAAGGGATTGAAAGATGACCCACCTCCAAATTAGTGCATAAACTATTTCATCTCTATCAACTCCCAGAGTTAGTATTTTTGACAAGATATGAGCAATTTGAAGGGGCAGACACACCCATGTTTTTGTATACCTTGTACATGTATGATTCTGCAATTTCCTTGTCTTGTCATCATTTCTACTTAATTGTACGCTGATCCATTTTTTTCTTCATTTGCAGAGATTATAGAGTCTCAAACTGGGTTCAGGTAAACAAAAATCTGAAACTGGTTCAGGATGCGCAATTTATTTATTAGGTCAAATGTTAAAATTGGGGTTCAAGTCCTTTTATATGCGTTGTGAATGAATTGAGTGCTGTAAATGCTTGAAAATGCGTACCCAACGTTGGTTGCTTGCGTTGTTCTGTGGTGGAACGTTCCTGCTTTTCTTAATACCATAGCAATAAGAGCATTTCCCTTACCTTTTCTTGATATGGATATGACACTTATTTCATTTAGAAAGAAGTTTTCAGATGGATGTATAATTTGATAGTATCGACTAAGGTATATGTAGGCTCATCAGAACTAAAATAGATTTTCAATCAAGGCCACCGTTTTTTGTAGACCTCTCTAAATCTATCGCATACTTTTCCCTTCATTCTTTTTCCCTAAATATGTGAACGTGTGTGATTTTGTTTTCTAGGCAACGCTGTCTAAATTTCAAATGGCATCCACCTGTTTTAAAGAAAATCTTCTAATAATACACCTTGTTTAACATTAGAGAGGAAACCATGTTACACTTGTTGGTACTACAATTTTTGACATTATGTTCATTAAATTGTAACATTACTTGGCTAAAAAGCAATTCATAATATGCCATAAAAACAGATATGTAGTAACCTCCAGTCCTAAATATAGGACCTAATTGACTTTTTTTTTTGGAGAGATTAAGATTGTGAAATAGGTTATTAAATGATACATATTTGATAGATTTTTAGATTATCCATTAGTTTATAGGTAAATTAAACTAGTTTAAGGGAAAAATTTAGGTAAATCAATTTATAATTAATTTATTTTGTGTTTTAAAAGATTTTCCAGAAAAAGTCAATTAGGTCCAAAGGGAGTATAATGTAAATGCCACGGACATGCTTTAGGGGTTGAAAACACTGCTTAGTTAAATATTTTATAATCAAACAAAACTATCCTCAATTTAAAATCCATTTTGATGTTACGGCTGTAATAGCCAGAAAAAACAAGGATAATTTTGGACCCTAGCATGAAGACTAGAAATTTCAACGTTCAAATATTGAATTAATTACTCACAAGGCTCCACCATTTGTGCATGTAAATGCCAATTCTGTACGTGACCCAAGGGCGTAGACCAGCTGGTAAGAAAGGGGAAGGTAAGACACCACATACCCACCAGGTCATGGGTTCGAACCCTTGGGAAGTCGTCACCCCCAAAAATGGGGAATCCCGGCGGCGACTTCGGATTAATCGGTTCCCCGAAGAGGGGTCGGATACCGAAGGCTCTAAGCAAAAAAAAATGCCAATTCTGTACGTGTCCTACGAAAGGGATCACCAGTTGGTGGAAGAAGATGCGCAATAAGACACCACAACATCAGCAGGAGACATTGTCTTCTTCATTCTTTTCGAATTCACATCACAACAATTTTAAACAGAATAGTTATAGCCAAGAGCTCGGTCCAGAAAGCAACAAAATATGAGTATGAAGCATAATTTGGTCCACCATATCTCAGAAACCTCGCTTTCAACTTTCAAAACCTGCCACTTCCCCGTACAGTTTATATTTGGTCTACCATAAAGTCATTCAAATTATAGTAGCCAAGCCTTCTGATGAGTTTTATTTCTAGTGCTTGTCACTTCCAATGATGTTTGAAATTTAAAATCATATATCCAAAAAGGATAAGAAGGCAGTCGCTTAATCTATGGCTTTGGCTTTGTATCCCGATAACGAAATTGGTATCTATGGGTACCCATAATGGGGGCTGACTTCCTTATAATTTGCTTTCCACAAGTCTTATCAGTTATCAGACATTATCCTAACGAGCATGCCGCATACATTCTACTTTAAAAAACTAAAATTGCACGGATAGAACTTGTATTTAAGAGATACACCTCCGTTCCTAAATATAAGATCACTTTCCCTAATTTGAGTAGATTAAAGAAGTTGACTAAATTAGTTATTTACACATAATATTACCAATTTATCTCAACTATATACCTTTATCTCTCTTTTCCTTTCTTGTTTGTTATTAAAGATGAGCATTATTAGGGTTAATTTGGGAAAAAATTGGGAAAAGTTAGAAAGTGATTTTATAATTAGGAACAATTTAAATTTCAAAAGTGATTTTATATTTAGGAATGAAGGGAGTACTTGTTAGGTTACACTTCCTTGACATCATTGCGAATGATTTTTTCAAGGTACATTAAAGATAATCACCCTTGATCTTAATTTTGTTTCATGATCACAAGTACTAGTTTTAGATAGGAACAATCTAATCTATCAGCTAATAATCATATAAAAATTATAAAAAAATAAATTATCAAGTTCCAAGTTCACATATTATTTAATGAACTTATAAAATTATTGCAATAACACTCTTCATAGGCACAATTGAAGTTGACCAGTGAAGAGCCTAATGAATTACCACCCTACCCATTTTGCCTAAATATAAGAGATAGTTGACTTTTTAGATAATTCTAAGAAAGCGAAACGAACCACTTAATCATAACATAATTTGTATATTATTAGATCATATGCTAGATTATAAGTCAAATAAACTAGTTCATTGAAAAAAAATTTGAAAAATCAATTTTTAATTAACTTTTTTAGATTTTTTAGAATTTTCCATAAAAGACAACTAGATCTTATATTTAGGAATGAATCTAATGAAATGGATATCAATAAATATGTCTTTCAACAAGTATAGTTCATGACCCCCATAGGATTTTTTTATAACAAATAACCATCAAGCACTTGGTTCAACTGGTAAGGGTTGTACCAGCTTAACCAGAGGTCTCGAGTTTGAGACCTGGAGAACACATTAGTGTTAAATTCTTGGTGGTAGAGCTTTGCCACCCTTGTGATCCTCGATTAGTTTGGACCCCTGATAAATCTTCAAAGTTTACAGGAGGTAGGGTCCATGCTACACACAAAAAAGGGGTGATAATACGTGCCACCGACAATGAAAAAAGTTTCAACTTTCAGAAAAGCAAAAGCCAACGTTAAAGCAAAGAAGAGTAATAATTACATCAACCAGAATCCACCAACAATGACTAATGGAACAGACACCCACTCCCTCAAGCTATTCATTGAGATAGAAATTTGGGGGAGGGAGAAGAAATAGTAAATGAAGACACTGTAGAGAAAAAGAAAGAAAATAAAATGAAAAGATAAAAAAAAAATAAAAGTTGGGTGCTGAGAAAATTTAAGGACGGAGCTAAAAGAATACAACATAAACACAAGAAAACATGGGCATTTTTTGAAACAAAAGCAAAGATAAAATATGATCATTTTTCAGCATACCCATAATGGAGAAGATATGTCATCTACATTATATTGATCAGATCAGGCTGCTGAATTTGGTCTTGTTCATCTTTCAGGCTCGAGCGCCGAAGCTCTTCTATGCGTTGTCTCACCTCAGACATTGAAGGGCGCTTATCAGGATATTGAGCTGCACAATCTACAGCAAGCTGCAATAGTTGAACCATCTCCTCCTCAACATTCTGATACCTTAGGAGCTCGAGATCAAACACTTCAGAAGTCCATTCTTCTCTAACAACAGATTGAACCCATCTTGGAAGGTCTACTCCTTCCTCGTTTAAGAGAGAATGTGTGGGAGCCTTTCCAGTCAGAAGTTCCAAGAGCAACACCCCAAAGCTGTAGACATCTGCCTTCTGAGAAACTTTGCGAGGATCGGTAACTTCTGGTGCACGGTAGCCAGCAACTCGATTGGGCGTGGAGGATGGACCAACAAGATGTGCCAGCCCAAAATCAGACACTCTGGCCTCATAGGACTTGGTGAGGAGGATGTTTGATGATTTTATGTTTCCATGAGAAACAGTAGATCCCTGTGAATGCAGGTACTCAATGCCCTGAGCAGCTCCTAGTGCAATTCCCGATCTGATTTCCCAATTCAATGGTGTCCTACCCGCCCCCTTGTTTCCTGTTTCATGTTTTTCACATACTTGTTACAATGTAATCTTTGGGGTGTAAAGATGATTAAACAAAATAGATCCAATTCAAGTAATTCTTATGATTAAGTAAATATTTATCAGCCAATGCCACCGTGCTTCATTTGCTGCAAACAGAAGATGGAACAAGATGATATGGAATTGCATGAAACATGAATATACTAATCAAAACCATATAGACCTATGAGGAAGCAATTGAAGCGAACTGCAAATGAGATTATGTATAGAATTAACTCATTATCTAAAGCATGCCACATGCTCAGTCCACCTTCTTTGGAAAGATTCAACTAAGTCAAAAGTTAGGCACAAATAACAAATATGCAAATTCCATGAAATAGAAGATATAGGCAAAATATCCAATGAGTGTAAATTGTAAAATTCGTGTTCCCAATAGACTGTGCTTCACAATCTACTAAAATTCTGAAATCAATTGCAATATTTTAAGATTGGAAATACAAACCGTGCAAAAGTGCAGATAAGCTTCCGGTAGGCAAGTAATCATAGACAAGAAGTTTCTCATCCCTGCTGAAATAATAAGCTCTGAGAGGGACCAAATTCTCATTCTCCATTGCCCCCACCAACTCAATCTTCTCCTTGAACTCCTTCTCAGTAATCGTCACATCCTTCAATCTCTTCACAGCCACCACTGGACCGGACTCCAAAACCGCCTTATACGCGGTTCCAAACGTCCCTTTCCCCAAAACCTCCGCAGAAGCTCTAAGCAAATCCTCCAAATCAAACACCCTCGGCGCATTGCCAAAAAACGACAACTTCTTCACACCCTCATTGCTATTCAATTCAGATCTACCACCATTGCCAGTCATAGCTGCAGCAGCCACTGCAGCCACAGAATAGCCATTACCATTACTATGTCCATTATTATTATTATTATTATTCTCCACATCATGAACAACACCAGCCTTATCCCCTGGAATTTCCATCTCCTGATGCTTCATAGCAGCAACATCCACAGACCTCGACGCCTTATTACCCTTCTTTCGACAAAGAAGAATCAAAGCAAACAAAATCAACAATAAACCCACCACAGATCCAATAACAATCCCAGCAATTGCCCCACCAGACAATTTCCTCTTCTTGTTACCAATCCCTCCATTGTTCACAATCTCACCAGAGGGAGACACTGCTTCCCCATCACAAAGCTGGAGGGGCTTCCCACATAGAGAATTCCCCAAAAACGAATCTTGAGAGAAAGTCTGAAGCTTGAGAGGCACAGAGCCATTCAAGAGATTGTTAGACACATTGAACTGCTCAAGATTGTCCAGCTTCAACAAGGGAATCTCACCAGAGAGACTGTTACTCTCAAGATACAAAGTCCTCAACCGCACAAGCTTGTTGAAATCCAAAGGGATGGGCCCAGAGAAATTATTATAGCCCAGATTGAGTCTAACCAGATCAGGCAAGTGAAACAAGAGGTCAGGAATGTGGCCAGAGAAGAGATTTCTCTGCAAGTAGAGATTTCTGAGGTGAACACAGGAGGAGAGATCTGGGGGGAGAGAGCCAGTGAGGGCGTTGAAGCGGAGGCTGAGAGTGAGGAGGTTGGTGAGATTGGCGAAAATGCCCCTGGGGAGGGACCCCGAGAGGCCCACGCCGGGGAGGTGGAGCTCGGTGACGTGGCGCTGGGGGTCGCACTGGATTCCGGCCCATTGGCAGTGGTCGGGCTGGGAGATGTTCCAGAGGAGGAGAGTGCGGCCGCCCACGGAGGCGCGTAGAGAGAGGAGGGCGGATCTCTCGGCGGCCGGATCTGACGTGGCCAGCGGGAGCAGAATGAGGAGGAACAACAGAAGAAGGAGCTTCTGCATTATGGAGTATATTATATTGCTGAGAGAGAGAGAGAGTGAATTAATGAATGAATGAATGAATGTGGAAGAGAAAGTGAGGAGGGAAGAATGGGTTGTTGTTGGTTTAGATGGGTGGCATTAAGCTAATGGAGGAGTGGGAGAGGAAGCAAGGAGGAAGGAAGCTAAGGCTGCATTATCATTATGATACATTGCAGAGAGAGAGAGGGTGAAGAAGAAGAAGGAGGTACAGGCTGCTTGTGAAATACTCCCAGTACTGTTAAGAGTTGCTACTAACATAGTAGAATAGAATAGAATAGAATATTACCAGTGGGAGAGAGGAGAGAGGAGAGAGGGAAAACTTGGCTAGGCTGTAGGTGGTGTGTAAGGTTAAAGCCATTGGTCAACTGTCTGTTCCTGAGTTTTACTCCCGCTTACTTTATTACCACTACTTCCTTTTCTCTGTCTTTTCTTTTCGCCTCATATACTACTGCTTCTTACCTTTCCTTTATTTACTCGCCACCTGCTGCTGCTGGTAACTCTTTCACTGTGTATACTACTTGCTTCCTATATTTACTATATTTAAGTTATAATTATATTATAATCAGTTCAATTGTATGGATTTAAATTACTTTATTTTATGAAAATAGGATTAAAAGCAGTTAACAGTTACTTGCTTCCTATATTTTAAGTTATAATTATAACGTAATCAGTTCAATTGTATGGATTTAAATTACTTTATTTTATGAAAATAGGATTAAAAGCAGTTAACAGTTATAACTTAAAAAAGATGTAATTTTTAAAATATATTTTTTTTGAAATATATTTTTATTTAAGGTTAAGAGTTGATTTTGTGAGTTTTGCCAATCACTTTCTACATTAACGCTTACTTGTAGAAAGAAGTAACACTATAGCAGTTTTTTTAAGAAAATTTATACGTTCTGACAAAAAAAATCATATGTTGTGATGTTCTAGAATTCTTCTTAGGGTGTAAATTTCTTTTATAAAGATACTTTTAGAACAAAAATATATGTATTTACTTGAAAATATTACACATCAGATGAAGCTGATTCATGAAAATTGTATACATATGTTGCGGTGCAAAAAATTACATATATTATAACTGTTTTATACTACTACATATTTTAAGCTATTATTCATAATTATATGGTAAAAATTTCTCAAGTGCTACGTATGTTTTCTTCTTCTAGTAATAATTGCTGGACTTTTTGACACAATGTTTTAGATGGAGAATAATAATTTATAATATTTGTGAATTGTGATAATTTAAAAAGGGGAAGCATGATATTTTAAAAGCGATGTATGATATCTCTTTCCAGGGCTGTACAAAGACCGGGGGAGACCGGGCTTACCCTCAGCCCGAGGTCTGGTCCAGCAACCACCTCGGGCTGGATTTCGTAACCCGAAGTCCGGTCCAGTCCGATGGAAAACCCGACCAAGATCGGGTTGGACAGACTGGACCAGACTAGACCGGGTTTGTGGTCTAGGTTGGGCTTAATTTTTTCAATGAACCTGCACTTCAAAAATCCCAAAAACTAACAAAAGAAACCAAACAAGATAGATTCCTTATGTCCAGAAGACTTAAACCAAACCAAACATAGCATTAAGTTTTAGAAACCCCAAAAACTAACATGATTCAACATACTACGTTAAGCACTTTTTAGTAAAAAAAAACCCCAACTTTTCACTAACATCTTGAAGAAAAAAGACTTTGCTTCTTTACTATAGAAAAAGTTTCACAAAGATTTAAGCTTGATGAAAAAAAACTCGAACTTTTACTAATATCTTGAAGAGAAAAGGCTCCGAGATTTTTTTACTAACATCTTGATGAAAAAGATTCAAACTTTTACTAACATGTTGAAGAATAAACATCTTGATGAAAAAGACTTGAACTTTTAGTAACATCTTGACGAAAAAAGGCTCAAACATCTTTTTTACTAACATTTTGATAAAAGAGATTCAAACTTTTAATAACATCTTGAAGATAAAGGCTTAAGATTTTTCACTAACATCTTGATAAAAAAGACTTGAACTTTTACTAACATCTTCAAGTAAAAAAGATTACAACTTTACATACCAGAGATTGAGAGAGAAAATCAAAGTTCGACAAATAGCAAGTGGAGCAAATGATAGAGTAGTGATGGTGAGGAGAAGTGAAGATTTTAGGACTTGAGATTAGGGTTCTATCATTCTAAATGTGAGACTGAATCATAGAAGAGCAAGACTCTATAATAAGAGAAAGTGAGAAACTGAGAAATCAAAGAGCTTTCTTGTATGTGAGAATGAAGCGTACAAGCTAGAGTTTTACCTTTTCTGTGACTGCGTGAATGTGTTGCTTTGAGAAGAAGAGAGAGTTTAACCTTTTTTGTCTCCATGTACTGTGAAGATAGAAAGCAAATGGCTCTCATTCAGCCACGTCTTGTTGCTTGTAAAGTTTAAAAATAAACTATGTTCAATAAAAAAATACATAGTACATAGCACACTCACTAAATAGTCGGGCTGGACCAGACTTGTTGGTCATATATGCTAACCCGAGGCCCGGTCTTACCCGGACTTCGGGCCAGGACCCGGTCCAGTCCATAAGCTGGTCGGGCTTTGTTTTTCTTTTCGGACAGACCAGAACTGGACCGGGCCGGTCCGGGTTGACCGGGTTACCGGGTTAGCTGAACAGCCCTATCTCTTTCTGATAAAAAATGTATGATGTCTCTTGTGAAATTTATCAATTATCGCCGGGTGACCCATACAAATAAAGTGGGAGTATTGAATATGAGTGCTGAGGGAGAAATTACACTAAGGCTCAATTCACTCAACTTAAATTGTGAATATAAGTCCAACACATAAATTGTGAATTAGGGAGCAAATATCCTTAAGGATTGTATTTGAAGAATGTAAATTATTAAATTCCCATGAAATTTATTTGATTTTTAGAAAAGTCAAACTTATTACCTCAATGTCCAATGTTTTAAACTGTTAAGTTAGCTAGGATAGTTTATGCAATAATATCAATAAATGGAAATAATGAAATAGTGAAATACAATATTTAAAATTAAAAAAACTCTCACCCGCACCCCACATCAATATTTTAAAATATTTTAACTTTTTAAAATTCAAAATTTATATTTTATTTGTCCATTTCAATCTCTTAGTCATTTAGTCATGTCATCATAATTAACATCGGTTGATGACATGTCAGCATATTTAATACCGTTAACCCATATTCAAGTTTTATTAAACTATATAGTGACTAACTGTGCTAACGGAATCAAACTTGGGATCAAAACATCTTGTTTTAGACTATAGGGGCTAAATTGAAAATTGAAAAAAACTATAGGAACAAAAATATAAATAAGAAAAACATATGGGATCAATATTCCATTTTTGCAAAGTTTTTTAACGATTAAACGTCATTTATCGTCATATGAGGGTAAATTGGACCACTTTTGGTTAGCAAATTAGAGTTTGTTGTTAATTTAGGGTGTCCACGGTAATTACTTGAATGACAAATTAGAGTCATTATCCTTTTTAAAAGTGAAAATACCCATTTAATCCTTCCATTTAAAACTTAAATCATCTTCATTCTCCTCCCCTTCCTCTTCCCCTTCTCAAAGACTCAAACCATTGCTTCCTCCCCATTTCCTCTTCCTGTACTTCCTTCCTCCTCCCCTTATTACCATTTCTCGCAACAACAACAACAATGTGATGATGCAGATCCCAAAATTTGACTATCCTCTACCCCACTCTATGGAAAACTCCCTTTCTATTTCTGATTCCTCTCTTTTGTTGCTTCTCTTCTGAAACTCTAGCCCTCTCACACCTCCTCTCTTCCTAGAATTGTACAATCTATAACCTCTCTTTATCATAGATGCTGGCCTGTCCATATAATCAATTGTACAATCTAATTTAATCCACATAATTGAAGATGAAGAAAGAAGTGATGAAGAGCCTTTTCAAGCAAAAAATCTAAATCCCCCATAGGCGAGACCTTATTATCTTCCTCCAATCCAACAATGACGTCCATGAAAATAAGAACGAAGAGAAGGTAAATCAACAAAATTAAATTCATTGATTCAGTATTTTTATCTCATCGATTATGTTTTAATTTCTGTTTGTGATTTCATTTGATTATGATTATGATTATGATTATTGTAATGTGTTTTTGCGGCTGGCATATTTAGGGTGTGCTTGGATGAGAGGAAAATGGGAGAGAAAAGAAAGTGAAAGGAAAGAAAATAGAGAGGAAAGAAAACTGAGAAGAAAATATAATCCTCTCTCTCTTGCTTGGCAAGAGGAGGAGGGAAAAGGAAAGAAAATGGGTAAATAGTAGAATGACTAAAATACCCTTATTGTAAACACTTTTGTAAGAAAAATATATATTTTAACAAAGTTATTTTTCTAATTTTCTAATATGTCAACATGTGGAACATATAAAAAATTTATTATTCAATATAAATATCTTGAAATTAAATTAAATAAAGGAAATAAAATAATAAATTTATTATTCAATATAAATATAATTTTATTATGAAGAAAAAGAAAAAGATGCTTGATATCGTCCATTGTAATTGAACAAACATCCATTTCTTTGACAAATAAGATGATACGGGTTTCTGGGAAATCAATATCATGCATTAGCTTGTATATTGTTCAATTTTCTCCTAGTGGGTAGTGGCAATGCATGGGCAAGTTGAGAATCTGAGGCACAATCACAATCGTGATTAATGGTCATATCTTCAACTTTTTTGAACAGTCAGCTTATGGGTATCTAGGAGAATGTGGGACACGCGATGGTGCAGGGAAGCAGTGAAGGTGAAGAAACATGCCTAACTGTGTAAGAAAAGAGAAGAAGAGGAAAAGAGATTTTTTGTGAATAGAAGGGCGGGAGAGGGCAGCGAGTGGAACAGAAAATTCCTCCCAAAATCCCCCCCATTTTGGGAGGAAAAAGTTGAGGGTAAAATGGGGCATGGGGCCCACACTATTTTCCTTCCCCATTTTCTTTCCTTCCTCATTTTCTCTCACACCAAGCAAGGGAAAATGCTATCTCTTACCCTTTTTCCCTCCCCATTTTCTTTCCTCTCTCATTTTCCTCTCATCCAAGCAGGCCCTTAGACAAGACAGTGCTGGAGATAAGAACTATTCTGTTTGGGAGTGGGAATATAGAGCCTAATCCCGATGCATGTGCTCAGATTCTGACTATTCAGTCAGAGTGTTGTAATAAGGGCCTCGGGAGGAGGAAGGGGAAGGGGAAGAGGAAAGGGAGGAGAATGAAGATGGTTTGACGTTTAATTGGGAGGAGTAAAAGCCTGCAAGGGTATTTTTCACTTTGAAAAATAATATGATCAACTAGATTCCACATAACTATAAAATAACATATAACACTGATTTTATTATTTTGCACTTGGTCAAAAAGTTAAATACTACTTCCGGTCCTAAATATAAGACTTAATTGACTTTTTTTCGGAGAGATTAAGGTTACAAAATAGGTTATTAAATCATGACATATTTGATATCTTTTTAGATTATCCATTAGTTTATAGGTAAAATAAACTAGTATAAGAGAAAAATTTAAGTAAATCAATTTATAATTAACTTATTTTGCTTTTTTAGGATTTTTCAAATAAGTCAACTAGGTCCTATATTAAGGACCGGAGGGAGTATTAGTTATGCATCGCAAAATATATTTATGTCCAAGGTGAAATAGTTAATTATGAGATCTAACACTTTTGCCCTAATATCAATAAATGAAAATAATGAAATACAATAAATGCACTTTAATAAAGTCAAAATGGCCAAACTTGGTTACATAGCTAAGACATTTCATAAGGGAAAAAAACAAAATGAGTAGATGGTGCTTCTTTACTTTTTAATACAAAGGAAACTAAATACAAAATACAAATACAAGGCACATCAGTCTTGCCAAAAAGGCCTAGTGCCACCAGATGATCTAAATATCATTGGCAAATGTATAATGTATTAATGTATGTGTAATTGTGTATCCTACAACCCCGTTTTCACTTGTATTAGTCCTCCTCATTTGTCAATAAATAAGATTGGAGAAGAAAACAAACGTTTCTAAATTACACCCTTCATTCCTAATTGTAAGCTAACATTGACTTTTTTGAAAAAGTTTAAGTTACAAACTTTATAATTTTAAATTTTTTAAAATTATTTTTCCCCTCAAAAGTAGTTTATTCTAGTTATAAACTAACATATATTATAATTACATTTGTTATGTGTTTTGAATTAAGTGGTCTAATTGACTTCCTTAATTTTCACAAAAAAAGTCAAATTAGACTTAAAATTAGGAACAGAGGGAGTATTTTATTTTTCCGGTGACACATTTTTTGTAAGGCCGGCGACAGACATTAATGAAATAAATTTTAAATATGTTTTGAATGTATCCTCATATTAAATATTTAAATGTCAGGACGTATAATTCATGTTGATGATGTATTGCGTCTCAATTTTCAACTTATTAAATCAATTTAAGTTAAATGAATTAATCCATTCAATTCAACACGATAAAAAATTGACACGTTTAACTCTTACTCTTATCTAACAACTCTAAATAAAATGACAAATCAAGGATAGATTTAATGATTCATAATGAGCAATGATTTCATGCCAACACAAGCACCAGCATATTCGCCTACTACTCCACCTGTGACAGATTCTCTCAGTGTTGTATTCTTATTGTTTGTTAGCTCAATAAATCTCTAGAAATTAGTATCAAATAGTGTTAAAAAAATATTTGATTCCTATTCCAGGGCTTGCATTCTTTGTTGATTTCCAATGATTTGTTGATTATAATAATATTTGGCAGTGTGAAACTCTATATTATATTCGACTTAAATTAATTTAGCTCATGATAAGTGTATTGTGAATTCATCAACCAAGTTGGATGCCAAAATTGATACTGAATCTTTTTCTATAGAGCCATATAGGTACGTATGAAAATCCAAAATTAAACAAAAAATAAATAAAAATTATCGTTGTTATGAAAACCTCTTATTGTGGATGTCCAAGTCCAATACCTTATATCCCTCCTATCATTTAGGCTCTATTATTGATTCATATTAATGATGATATAACCCTAATTCTCCTCTTTAAATAAAGGACTCAATATTGTATACAACAGAGAAATGAATACAACTTTCTACTCTCTTCTTATTTCTCTCATCTTCTCTTCTCATCCTTTATATTCATAACATGTTATCAGCGTAAAGCTCTAAACGAGCACGAGACTATAACCAAGGTAATATTATGGTAATAATATCATTTTTCTTCATTTTGTTCTTATCTCTTAAATTTCGTGATTTGTGGAACCTGTCGTTCAAATATAATGATGAGCTGAAGTCATCTCTTCAGAATCTGTAGTTCCAATTTATCTTTATGGTCTGAAGTCGTATTTGATTTTGATGGAACTTGAAGTTCCATCTACTAGAAATTTCATTTTTACGGCTTGAAGCCGTATTTAATTTTGATGGAACATGAAGTTCCATCTACTAAAAAAATTCATTTTTTACGGCATGAAGACAGATTTGATTTTGATGGAACTTGAAGTTCCATCCACTTAAAATTTCATTTTTAATGGCCTGAAGCCATGTTTGATGGATCTGAAGTTCCATCTAGTAAAAATTTGGTCTGAAACCATATTTGATGGAATCTGAAGTTTCATCTCATAAAAATTTGGTCTAAATCCATATTTGATGGACCAGAAGTTCTATCTGATAAAAAGTTTGGCATAAAGTCATCTTTGACGGAACCCGAAGTCACATGTGATAAAAAAATGGCCTGAAGTCATATTTGATAGAACCAGAAGTTCTATTTAATAAAGATTTGGCCTGAAACCATATGTGAATGGAACCCTTGATTACAATTTGTATTTATGACCTGAAGCCATAAAAAAATTATTTTTACAACTAATAGTTATAAACACTTATATTATACTCAATCATTCAATCACATGAAGACACATAAATTTATGTGCATAGCAAGCAATGAAATTGATTCCTGAAGAACTATATACATTAGATACAATGATATTAGTTACTGAAGAACTATATGCATTAGATAAATAGTATTAGTTCCTGAAGAACTAATAATGTGTGTGTGAATGGAAAGTATTTTACATGACTCACTTGAGGAGAAATTATTGGAAATAAGTATGAGTCAAATTGTATAGAGTTTTTACTCTTATAACCAGAAGTCAGTTTGACAATGAGAATAATATTGAAACAAACCTGAAGTTTGTGAATGTAATGTTAGCAATGACTGGTTGAATCATCCTGGATCATAATGATACAAAATAATATCAATATTCACTAATGAATCAGAAGATTCTATTACTTGTTCTCAAAAGAATAAAATATGGATAAGAATAAGAGTTAAAAAGCGATTAAGATGAGAGAGAAAGAAGAGAGAGTAAGAGAAAGAGAGATAGAGAGAAAGAAACAATCACAGAGCGAGAGAGAGATCCCCAAAACCACCACAACATGATCGACCTCTCCTGCCGGTTGATGTTGGGGATGGTAATAGGACAGATTTGGTGAGTGATTCCACCATTCCAAGTCTTCAAGAGAAAAGGGAGGATATGGCCCCTTTGGTTATAGACCTCGCTGAGGAAATGGAGAAGGGAGAGAGGTGGAGTTTAATCCCAACGGTGTGAACCTTAGAGCAAAAACGAGTAATATATCTGGAGAGTTCACAGGTGATGAGGTATCGCTGCCGCCAAGAGTGGAAGAATGGATGGAGCAAGAGGGCTCGATTAGCACGAAGAAACCCCATGGCCCACAAGTGAAATCCTACAAAGATGCCTTTGGTCCGAAGGTACAATTTAGCTATGAAGATAGAGACTACCTTAATGACACTTGGGATGGCTCTCTAATAGGTATGAATGAAGCTTAAATGAGGGAAGGCATTGTTGTTACGGATACTAATGTTGGCCCCATACTAGAGTTCACGGAGGAAGAAAAGCAGAGACTGGAAAGAAAATGGTCGAGGTCCTTAATAGTCAAGCTTCTGGGTGGTAACATTGGCTACATGCAACTGAGAAGGAGAGTTAGCGTTCTTTTGGGTAAGTCGGGGAAGATCGACCTCATGGATATTGGCAATGGATATCACATTGTCTACTTTCAGAGCATGGAAGATTATTACTTTGCATTAGAAGGGGACCCTGGATTATTCAAAGCCATTACCTTACTGTCCAAACTTGAAGAGAAATTTCAACCCTTGGAATGACACTCTAAGGAAGGTTGCTATCTGGGTGAAACTTCCAGGCTTGCTAGGAGACTACCATTATAGAAAATTCTTCTTTAACTTGGGGAATAAAATTGGTAAAGCCATTAGAGTAGATGAAAATACTCTTCATAGAGTTCGGACCATGTATGCTAGGATGTGCGTGGAAGTGGCCCTCAACTCACCACTCCTGCCGTCTTATGTTGTTGATGGAAACCACTTAAAAATCGAATATGAGGGGCTCCACCTCATTTGCTTTGCCTGTGGTATGGTTGGTCATACTCATGATAGCTGCAGCTCAAGTAGTGATAAGCGAGGCATCTAGAATTCCTATAAAGTGGGAGGTCTCAACTTCAATCCTTGGGAGGACCAATGACAATGCTTTATCCCAGGAATGCTGCAGCATTAGATCGTGGACTCCAGAGAACCTTGGGCCTCCCTACAATACTTGAGTTGGGCCTGCCAACACTGGGGAAAATGCGAGAGCTAAACCTGGGGTGTCCAACATGGTGGATTCAGTAGCCGACAATGTTGGATTCAACAGCGAAACATACATGACAACATCATTATAGTTAATGAAATGGTTCACCTCATGAAGAAAAAGAAAGGGAAAAAAGGTTATATGGCGATTAAGGTGGACCTTGAGAAAGTCTATGACCGTATAAACAGGAATTATATGGAACATGTGCTTGGGGAAGTGTGAGCACCTCATAAGCTTGTCCGACAGATTATGAGCTGCGTTCATACCTCTGAAACCAATATTCTTTGGAATGGCGCTCTATTGGATGAATTCATACCTCGCGAGGGCTTAGACAAGAGGACCCTTTTTCTCCCTATCTCTTTGTGCTTGGAATGGAAAAACTCACCCACCTAATCTTAGACAGAGTGAGAGAGAAATAATGGAAAGGATTGAGGGCAGGACAAAAAGGACCTTTTATATCACATATGATGTTTGCAGATGAGCTTGTGTTGTTCGCAGAAGCATCCACTAACCAAATTGAGATTGTTTTGAATTGTTTGCAGGAATTTGGAGGCTACCCAGGGCACAAGGTGAGCCAGGATAAAACCCACATCTATTTCTCTCCCAATGTCCATAGTAGAGTGAGGAGGGAGATTTGCAATAGGATTAAGTTCAAGGAAGTGCCGGACATAGGACGCTATTTGGGGGCGAATATATTTTCTCTAAAGAGAAGGAAGGACAAATTTAAAACTATAATAGATAGAGTCAGCCAGTGTTTGAGTGGGTGGCAAGCTTCAAGCCTCTGACTAGCCGAGAGAATTACCTTAGTTGAATCTGTCACAAGTGCCACGGTTCTCTACCCGATGCAACATGAGCGGATCCCCCAAGGAGTTATTGATGATTTAGAGAGAATGCAGCGTAAATTCATTTGGGGAGAGGAAGGAAGTAGTAGAAGGTGACACGCAGTAGCATGGAAACAACTGTGCAAATCGAAACAACATGGAGGAGTTGGAGTTAAGAATCTGAAACTCATGAATGAGGCTTTCCTGATGAAAATCCTATGGAACTTCAAAACTAAACCTAATGAGCTATGGGTTCAGGTTTTGAGAGGGAAGTATGGTAGGGGTAAGCATAGTGGCACTAAAAAAGAAGCCAAACGGGGAGACTCTAAGCTGTGGAAGAATCTAAGCAAACTAGAGGAGAAAATGGAGCCGTTTGTAAGTCTACAGGATCAGGAATTGGTGTGGAACCCTTCTGGTAATGGCCAATTCACTGTGGCCAGTACCTACAAATCCCTCCTCCAGGAGCCAGACAGTCACAAGCAAAATTTCTGGAAAATCATCTGGAAATTACAAGTACCTGAGAGAGTGAGAGTGTTCATGTGGGTTGGTGCTCTTTAAAGGCTGGCCACTAAAGTCGTAACAGGCATTTAGGACAACTCTGGTGGCACATGTGTGATTTGCCGCCAAGCTGCTGAAGACCAGATTCATGCTATCAGAGATTGCCCCTTTGTACAGAATGTATGGAGACAATTGGTGCCACGAGATAAGTGGTATTTATTTTTTCATTTACCTTGGAGGGACTGGTTGAAGACTAATCTGCTCCACAGCAAAAAAATCTCAAATGATTGCCACTGGCCTGAGCTTTTTGCTTTTGGGTGTTGGAGTATGTGGAACTAGCGGAATCAACCGGTCCATGATGAGAATTTCTCCCCCCAGGGAAGCAGTAGTGAAGATAAAAAACATGTTGAAGCACTCTCAGTTAAAGTGGGCAGGGGATGAACTTAGTGTGCAGACAGGCCAAATAATCAAATTGAAGGCTTGACTGCTAAAATTGAAGGCTTACACATGCCATTGCAGAATTACAAGCCATTGAAGAAGGACTCAAGTTGTGCTGGGATCTTGGCGTTAAACATGTGGAGGTTGAATCGGATGCCAAATTGGCTATTGAAGCTATTAAAGGCAGGGCTATGATTCGAGGGAGTGGTAAAAGAGATCAGAGAAAGGGATTGGCAACTTCAATTCAGTCACATCTACAAGGAATGCAATCAATGTGCTCACCAACTAGCTGAACATAGTAAATTCCAACAGAAAAGGAGGATAGTGTGGGACACCCCTCCACCTAACATTACGAAGTTTTTGAGAGCTGAAAATTCGGACCTTACTTGGTCTAGAAGAGTTTTAGAGTAGTTTGGGCTTAGCTCCCTGTCACCTAAAAAAAATAAAATATGAAACATCACTAGTTTTGATTGAAATTATACACATGTTGATGTGTAATGTATGAATTATATATGGGCTCATACAGATATCATATGGACTTAATGATACTTTATGAATATTAAATGCATCTATGAAATGGTCACATTGGTCTCCGTGTTACACGATCAACTTGCAACCTGAAGTTTGCAAATTTGTTCAGTTACATTAGTCATATGATTTTCATTGAAATCACTAGTGATTGTTAATTATGTTTTTAATGTTTATATGCTATGTGAGAGCATATCCATATCTAGCAAAGTCTTCCTGAATAGCTAGATCAATAATTATGAGAACAAAAAAATTTCAATCTTAGACTTGGGTAAAATGTACTACAACTATAATTGCATCATGCCAATAAAAGAATATGAATTCTCCCATTAGCTCTTGGTCAGTAGCCAAATATTTTCCATCTGATGTTCTGAAATATTTATTCATATTGTTCCACCTCAATAATGCACATAGATGGATATTAAATGAAATTTGCGATAAATATTGGTGTTCCCAATATGAGGGGGAGAAATGAATAACTAGAGAAATCTAAGCTCTAAAATCCACGAATTAAGACACTCAGCAGCATTATTGTCCATATCCAACACCAACACCGGCGAGTAAAATATGCTCGAATTCATGTGTGCGTTGAATAATTTATAACATCCACAGCCGCTGGTCGACTTTGCTTAGCCATCAATTCCAAGTTTTTTCCGAATTCTTCCTCGAAAGTGCTCCAAGAACATGCCCAGAACCTGCCCCTCAACTCTGCCCCTCCATTCTTTTTCTCCAATTCATAAATATGTGCCTTGCACACAATCGATGTTTCGCATCCGACAAGACATCATAGATAGCATTTGCTAATCCCCGTTGAACATTAAAACCCGCTAAATATCTTCTACAACACTACCCAACAACGTTGAAGGAAACATCAAATTAAACTTATACCTTCTGCATATCAGACATCATGGTGATTGTTGAGCCTGTCACCAAAACAAGTGAATTCCTCAATGCCAAGATGAACCATGTCCACTGCACGTCATTTTCTTTTTGCACAAGCGCAAAGGCTAGAGGATACAAAGCATCATCTGTATCCCTCCCAATAGCTGTCAAGACAACTCCATGTGCACTTCCCCTAAGGAAGATCCCATCAACACCAATCAAAGGTCTGCACCCTTGCCTTCATCCGACCTCCAATGTTAATGGCGAAACAAACATAACATTGCAATAACACCAATCAATCTCATAAATAATTGTATGATTACTGAAAAACAAACCTTGGTTGTATTAAAAGCATACATACAACCTTCTAAACACCCGCGTTCTTTCACCATCATCGTTTACGGACAGTATATCACATCGCTGTCTAGGTCATTCCTCCTTAGTTCATTACAATATCCCTCCACTTAGCAAACTCGTCAAAAGCTTCCTTCCATCTCATGCCTTATCTTTCTCTTGGCCCTCTTGCACTTGTGAATGCTTACAGACACCTTACATTCACATTCAAGCTCCATCTTTATCTTACTGATCTTAAATTGAGGTGTCCCTTGAACCTTATTCTTGTGCAAATCCGCCACCCAAGCTACTGTTGCTCTAGGGTTCGGATAACATGTTGTACAGCTATGCTCCAACAACAATGTCTTGATTACAAATCCTACAACATTACCAGTTTGTGAAGCATATAACCTAAAGTGGCATCTCTCCTGACAAACATATTCCATGTGCCTTATAGTACTCCTCACAATACTTAGCTTGAACCTGATTTTGATGGCATAAGTGTCCACACTGCCTTTTTCAGCTCTGCTTTATCACCAAAGGACACCCCCATTATGAAGGCAGAAGCATCCCAGGACGGCGAGCTCCAATTTCTCTTGGAATTTCAATGTAGTTGCCCTGATTCACGCCAACATCCCCATCCACAATTTCTTGGACATCACTATCCACCCCTTCAGCCTCTGTTTCAACACTTTCATTAGTGTCAAAACTATCACTACAGGCTAAATATGTCACATTACCACTTGAACAGTCAACTTCATTGATATCATCAAACCCCTCAATCAATTCTAACCCCCGTGTCACATCTTCTTGCACCACATCCTTATTCCTCTTACTTTGAATCTCGTTAATGTCGTAAGAACAGCCATCAGAGTCCCTTCTTTTTCTTGAAAAAAGGTCACTCGCCTCCCTAAGTATTCTATCAAAGGAATCATCACTAACCTCAGGCTGCACATCGTCTATATTAACCTTCCTCTTTGAATCCATTTTTCTGCAACAAATAAATTTCTTCATTATCATCATTTCAGATTAATAGTTGTTATAACATGCAAACTAAACATGAAATTAAATATATCAACTTTAAACAAAACAACTTCATAGATTAACTAAGCAAAAGAGGAACAAATTATTAGAAGTTTTGAGCCTCAATACCCAGCCAGCCATTGTAAGCAAGAACATCAATCAATTGAGAGCTGTCAACCCCCAACCACTCCTAAACTCGTCGGATTTTATATACCCAAAAGTTAGGGTTTTGCACAAATTTCAAAAAAACTTTAATCAAGCTCTCAAATCCGCTCTCTGGCATCTCTAATTGAAGATAACCAAAAGTGGGTGGACTAAATTTGTGGTCCCATTTAATACTTACATAAATAAAAAATTTAGGGTTTTAGAAATATTCTCACTATGCATGGCAGAAAGAAAAAATTTCTGGTCCAATTTGATACTTACTTTGCTTTCCTCTTGTCGTGTTGCTTTGGGACCGAATCTTTTCATGTTCTTCAACGCGAGCTACCACACACGAGCTCCCTCACGTTAGCTTGGATAAACACGGTGTGGATTCAAATGGTTTGCTAAGGCGAGGGTTAGGGTACATGAGCCGAAAGGTTAGGGTCGATGAGGTGTGGGTTTAAACTTTTGTGTTTGTGGCTAGGGTTTGAGGATTTATGGCTAGGTTTGTTTGTTATGTCTTAGATGAGTTTTATGGTCAGATATGTTAGGGTTCATTGAGGCAAGGATTGGTGTGTTGTGTTGTCTTGGATGGGTTATATTTGTTTTGTTCAAATATGAGACATGGTGGGCTTAAGCAAAACAATAAGGATATGAAAAAAAAACCATCAGCAATTTTGCCACGTCATAAACATTTTGACACCTAATGCCTCATTGTGCCATGCCATTAAGCCATATCAGCATTCCCGGCTGTCAAACTTAACACCTCTGTTTAAGAATGTTAAATTACATGTGATAGACCACAGGTCAAGCTTATGTATTCTCTTTTGACAACACACATATAATTTGTTAGAAAAGTTAGGGTTTACCTTAATATGACACAAGTTCCCTCGCCAAACCGGGGCGAAAATATAAAAATTCCCTTTCTTATAAATCTATTCCACCAGTTTTCGCTCAACGCAGGCTATGGATGTCGTTTTCTTCAGTCATTTACTGTAGCAAGAGTCAATTTACTGTTTGCAGATACTTTCCTTAGGACGTGCACAAAACGAGGTATGTGATAAAAAAGGTGCACGTTTTTTCCGCCCGAAAAAAAGGAAAGGACAACCGGTGCTTTCTCTTCTCCCACTCAACTTTTGAGATTAATTTATATTTTAATTTTAATTGCTTAATAGTGTGTTATAATAAAAAATTTAACTCTACATATTTTTAGCTACCGTATGGCTATAAATTTTTGTGGGTATTAATTACCGGTAAATATTAATATTTGATATTATTTTAATCTACATTCTTTTAGTTTATATTTAATGTGTGATTGTTATTTAACTATCTTGTGGATGTAAGTTTCTGACTATTAATTAATTGCTATTATTTAAAGTTAGTTTTAATAATAATGTTAACTGTGTATTACCTCTTACAGATTATTATTTCTTATGATTATTGCATTTTCTGTGTGAAGGCAATCGTGATATTTATGATTCAATTGGGTTGCTTGTGGCGGTCATAATGGTTTTTGTCAGGAAAGGACTTCTTTTGTCATGATTCTACATCGGATATTGTCCTTACCTGCTGGACATTACCAATTTTCCACGCTGGTCTTTTAGTATTTAAGGTGCCCTTCGTGCCTCTCAAACTTCATCTCTTTGCCTTTTTCAATTTCTACATTTCTTCCTCCTCTCTCCTGGTCCCTTTCCTAATGGATTATGATTTTGAATGCGAAGAGCTTCCCTCTTCAAAGGTTGTCTCAATAACAAATCTCTCCGACGGTTTGTGTGTTGACTACCTCCATTTGAAGATTGAAAGGGTCATCTTCAAACAAATTGTGTGTTACCCACTCGGTAAAATGGAACCGGCGCAATCTTCAGATTAGCTTCATCTTGTGGTTTTTGATAAAAGTGTATGTTAATCACTACTTTTGTCTGCTATAATTTGTGATTTTACACTATCCTATTACTTTCTCTCAGTAGTCTGAAGCTGTCCTGTCTATTTTTGGTTCCTTAAAGTTCCGTCGGCTTTTGTTGGTGGTGGACAACGAACGGATCTTGTCCAGGTTTTCTTCATTGTTTGGTGTGGAACGCACTATTTCCATCAGCCACTTTGTTGTGTGCAGGACTCCGGTTTCAGATGGTTCGAGGATGTTCTTGAGGTTACAGTTGAATAGCATCGTTAGCCGTCCCGTTTTGTCACTGCCCCGCCACTGTTTTAATATCGTTACCGTACCTCAAGTGGCTGCTGGATACACCAATGGGTGTGGTCTTTTCGGTTAGAGATTAGTTGTTTTCCTTTTGTTTTCCAGTCTGAATGTGTTTCTCAATTTATTATTGAGTTTATTTTTGCCATTTTTGTAAGGATAATGTTCATATAACATGCACGATTAAAGATTCTTAATCCAATTTTTGCCAGATGTTTGTGGTTTCTTCGTGACCCTTTATGAAAATCCATTGGGTTTCAAGCCTGGCACGCTACCACGAGAACTTATTTTGGTTTTGGAAGATCGTTCTTCGGTTGGGTTAGTTTGTTTCTTGCGTTTTTATGTGATTGTTTATTGTTTTGTTCTGCTTGAACCCTAATGATGTTTATATATTCAGTCAAAACATACTTATGCATTTTTCCTTGACTGGTTCATGCGTTGATGTTACGCTGGAGGCATATAAATCCGTACCTGCTGGTACCATCCCCTTTGTTGTGATTCAGTATGTTGTAAGCCAACCTAATGAAAAAGGTAGGTGAAACTTTGTAATTTTGTTTTTCGCCTGTGAAGTGGTTTTAACCCTGTTTTTAATTTTATTAGGTGCTTCAACCATTCATTCCTATCTCAATGGCACATATGTCCACTTCAATCCTCCATTTCCGGAAGTTGTTCAATAGAGGATAGCTTCAGTTGGTCGACTGGACCGTCCTTCTGCTGCTGCGATTTTGCCTTTAGTTTAAGTGACTGTTGAAGCTGTTGTGTGCCTGGACTTGTGATTCTGCGTCCACTCCATTCTTCTCCGAGGCATTGCCTAACGTCGTCGCTGATGTTTATTCTGTCTTTTTGTTGTAATGTTATTGTATCACCGCTCTTAGTTTGCAGAAGTAATGTGTATGTCCCTGTTTTCAGTGTTTTTTGAACCCTTCTTGCGAGTGTGCAAGTTGTTTTGGCATGTTTGCTGTTTACCTTTTGTACTTTGTTTCGGTACAATCTGTATGTGTGTTGCTATTTAATGGATGGACGCTTAACAATTTGTTTCTACAATTTTAGCAATTATGTGTGTTCAATTGCATCGATTTTGGGCCATATTTGTTTATAGAAAATGAGTTTCATTTTATGGTTTGTTTTTTGGTTGAGAAATTCAACCTGTAGGTGTCAATAGATAAACGTGAGAATTAGCCCAATCGTTGATGAACATGTTTGAGTGAATTGACACATTATTTACGCAGCAATAAACCATTATGATATAAAAGCTCACCACCCGAAAAATTTTAACATTTAAATCATACTTTGGGGTTGCGTAAGTCAAAGCATATTTAGTATGTTTAACTTTAACTGTAGGATTTATACGCTTCATATATTAAAAGGGCCTAATGAATGGTCATTCCATTCCTTAGTATGTTTCAAGATAACTATATGATTTCAAACCTTCACAATCAAAAGCTTTATGAAGCCAATAAGTATAAGATTTTTACCGTTCACATTCTTGATTTTAAATTTACCGTTCACAATCAAAAGCTTTATGAAGCCAATAGGTATAATATTAATTTTGCCCCAGAAATTTTTCATGTATCCTAATTGATTTAGGACGATTTCTATAATGACACATTCGACTAGGTCATTTGTTAGTAATCAATGATTAATTTATTTGGTTTCAGATGGATTTTATAGAAACTTTGGTGTTTTGTTAGTCACAATCTTCTTTTTCCAAAATAAATTGTTTCTATACACACCAGCCTAGAAATTTTATTATTCACTGTATCATGCCATATTTAACCATGCTTTAAATTCTCCGTTTATGAATGAAGTTGGGCGCATGTGTATTCTGCTTTGAGACAGGCCTAGATTATCATGTGACAACCCCATTGCATCCTATCTATGAGTTGCCTGCGTAATTGGTGATTTACAGGATGTCTTTCTTATAACCTATCACATATTACTTCCATTTTAATTTCTAATAATTCAATTATCCAAATTTGTATTTTTTTGAAAAGAAGTTTGTTGCGGTGTAATTTGGTTGCTCGGTTAAAGTTATTGGGTCATAAATTCGACAGCAAAATTAATAAACATTGGCATGTAATAATTTTAACTCGTGATTTTAATGTCATTAATAGATAATTTAAAGAATTGATGTGTTTTAGATGTCTCTATTAGCAAATTGGTTTATGAGAGGGGAAAAAATAAAATGAATGGAGGTGTTGACCTGTGTCACTTTGGACAAGTTCTTGTGTTTGTTTTTTTTAAAAAAAATATAAATATTCAATTTGAAGTTTGAATTGCTCCAATGTACGTTTATTTCTTTTATTTTTGTTTATGCTTCCTTTTAAGCTTTCCCCATTTATAAGAGTTAATTAATTGATTAATTAATATTTCTCTACATTTGGTTGATCCCTGTAAAAAAAATAAATACTACCGAATGTAACTTCTGAATGTCCCATATGGCGAAAGTAAGAAATAAATATTTATTAACATTTGATTGCCTTACTAATGCATCTGGGATAAATTATATTATCAACTTATAATTATTATGGATTTTCCATAATATGATCCTCCATATTTTTAGGTTAGATGGTTTACACCTTTAATACTTAAAGGATTGGTTGATGATTTTTTAGTTGCTTTTACTTAACATTTATAGAGTAGTTCGCATCCATAGCTTATTGTTGGGCATTGCCCATTCTTTAGTTCATTTTGACCAAATAATATTTCATGGTCCGGTTAGTGTAACTATTGGTTGGTAAAGCTACATAAATATTTTTGTTTTTTGAATCTACAATTTAGTCGGGTATGGCAATGGATCTTACTTTTCACCTAATTTTACCAATGTGCTCTGATTTCCTCTGTCACTGTTGCTTATTTAACGTGCATGATTACTGCTCTGCTCTCTATTTATGAGTGTATTTGTTGCAGGACGTTAATTGATTTTGCCCTTTCATGCCATGCATTCACTTTTCAGTCTATTTTGGTTTCATCCTTCTGCTGGTCAAACTGGCCCATATCCTGCTGGATTTTGTTTAAGTGGTAGTAATATAGGATGTCCTTCTGTTTGGGCCATACTGACACGTTTTTCTTCACTGATTCATTTGAAAGGGTTCTAAACATATCTTTTTGGTGGTCAGTGTTGCTGTGAGATGTAACTTTAGTTGTTGGAGACTGAAGAACCACGCTTCTACACGGCAAAAATTAGGGTCGTTTCTTTTCAAGTGAGTTTAATGTATGCAGCTTTAATGATGCATGACCTTGATCATGAGAGCTTTGCGTGGATGTTTTAATATCTGCTGAGAATGCATGTCTGGGTCTCACAGTCATTTCTAATCTCATTTATTGCATAGTCAGTGCTATGCGCTTTGTTTTCTCTGAATGCTCCACATTGTACCCTCATGCACTTCTCATTGCACCTTTATATTATATTGACGTTTTATCGTGGTGGATTTCTTATAAATGTAAAAAAATGTGCTGTCATTTGACTACTCGCGGGCAATCACACGCATTGGAGCCCATGTCTTCTCCTTTTGTGTTGTTATTTAGTCTGCTCTTGTTAGTTTACTTTATCCAAAAGATTTATAGATTTCTTCAAATTTGAAATAGTGTTATTTAATTACAAGGTTGAGTGGATTACATTCATTGAGTTCTATATGTGTCATATTCTAGGCTTGACAGCACCACTCACAGTGAAACTCTTGGTGTGGGACTTCCAGCTGAACACGTGTGTTTGTCATCTTATTTTCATATATTGTGGTATGCAATATGTAAGAAATAGTGAGAGGAATATTTTAGGTTGTGGTGTGGTCCACCGCTTTACAGTATTTCTTTTTTCTCTTATAATTCTTTTTAAGTTTTTAGATGTCTTCTTTCCTCGGTCATGATTTCGCGCCCTTCCACCACATTGTCCAAGTTTGAAATCTTCTTTGCTTCCTATAAATACCCTTGCATGGCCTCTCGAGCTCTTCACCAAACACACTTCTTTGCACTCACACATCTTTCTCAGTTGCACTTTCATTTACTTTGCAATGGCACTTGCAACCACTTTGAGTGGATTGACTAAGCTTAGTGATAGGTGGTTTGTTGTTGTGCGAGTTGTGCGCAAGTGGACAGTGTATAAGAAAACCAATCCCGCTGAAGGTTTCTGCACATCCATGATACTTATTGATCAAGAGGTGTGTTTGCAATAGTTTCCTGGAAACGGACATGTGTTCTTTCTCTTAAAATGCACTTCGTTTTAGCTTTACTGTTGTCTTTCTTTTTTCAACAGGGCACTAAGATTCAAGGAAGCATTGTTGGAAAAGGGCTTTATGAGAGGTTTCATGATCTCATACATGAAGACAAGACTTACTGCATTACGAACTTCGAGGTCATTGACAATGCTAAGGAGTACAAGGCGACTCCTCACAGCTATCGGCTGTTGTTTTCTGCTGCAACCCATGTAAAGGAGGAAAGTACTGAATTAAATGTTGATCATTACCATTTCATTCCTCTTGCTGAAGTGGCCGGTGCTGAGGAGACATGTTATCCAGACTATCTTGTTGGTATTTTTTGTCTTGACATATGCAACGTTAAACGTGTATGCATCTGCTTAGAGTTCAGTTAATATGGTCCCTATCTTTTTTGCGCAGATGCTATGGCACTTGTGAAGAACTTTGGATCATTGGAGGAATATGAGCGTGGAGAAGGGAAAAAGAACAAACTACGTATGACCATATGTGATTTAAGGTTTGTTCATGTTATTATTGAATATAGGACTAATGGTTTTTTGGTGCACTTGCATTTTCTCATTATAGTAGTTATTTTGACTTTCAGTGGCCACGAGGTGCAATGTGTGTTATACGATAGGTGTGCTATACGTGCTTTTAGGGAGAAGCCTGCCAATCCTACTGGGCCACTTACTGTTGTCTTTTGTTTCGCTAGTATAAGCTTCAACGAGAATGGTCTCTATACGCATATTATATTCTTCTCATTGTCTTTTTAAAAATTATTTCATCGTGCATGTACGTGTGTTTTTAGACCAATGATGTTCTCCTTGCTCTTAGGTTATCCGCAGCTGAGCTCATCTTATAATGCTACACGTGTTTCATATGACTCGCATCTTCCAGAAGTAGTTGAACTTTGCAAGAAGTAATATATTTGTTTACATTGTATTTGGTTTGTGGTTTACTGCGTCATTGCACTGTATTTACATTTTTGCTTCCCTATTGTTGTTTTAAGAGCCATTGGACTCGGTTTCGGACCTCCCACAGTGTTGGAGGATTCTGTCCTTGACTCAGGTAGCTCCTCATCATCGCCAGACCATGTGCGCAACCGTTTTAGAGTTGCCTTGGATGAGATTGGAAATCAGGCTATTGTAAGTTTTGTTGTTCATAAAACATGACAGCCTTATTTTTCTACCACACGTGTTTAATTTGTTTATATAATGGTATACTTTTCAGGAAGGGCGTGAATATGATTTCCCTGCTGAATGTGATGATGTTGTTGGCAAAAGGATGAGGCTTGCTTTGAAGAGAAATGACTTTAATGAAAAGTATTCATCCTCAAGCATTAGTGTCCATCAATTCACTATTTGCAGGAATTTAACTGATCGTTTTGAAGCTGCTGCTCTGCCAGTATGGTTTCTCTCGGTTATACATTAGATAAATTAGTTCTGTTGCATGTTGATAGTGCACATGGTTATTTGTACCAGTAGATGTTTGTATTTTTATATTTATCCATGTAGTGTTTGGATGTTATTTTCTTATGTTTCTGCAAAGAACTATGATCATATGTTAATTATTACACTGAGTACCTGATTTTTATGCTGCCATGTTTAATATATATAACTCAGTTTTCTATTTTCTTAAGGCACAGGGAAGTGTTCCGGTGTCTGAGGCCATTGATCTTGCTGGTGATGTTTCTCCACCGCTGCTAAGGTGTAGGAGGAAAAGTGCTGGGAAAAGGCCTGCTGAAGAGTGTGACCCTGAAATTGAGTTACCAGATTGTTCCACTCCTATTGCAACTCGGAAGACTCTGAGGGCTGTGAAGAAGGAGAAGTAGCAAGCCATCATTGTGTAGTCTTTATTGTTAATGTGTGTCTGTATTAGTTGTTCTTGTTTCCTTTAGTTATGTGTGTTTGTATTAGTTGTTGTTGTTTCCTTTAGTTATGTGTCTAATAGTCTGTTGAACTATTGTTCTGAGTCCTGCTTATGTCTAAGCAATATTATGTGTTAGTATCAGTGTTAACCGTGGACCTGTAAGTCCTTTTTTTGGGCAAATCAATTGCCATGTGGCACCAATGATCATCCATGTGCAGGTGGTCTTATGGTAGCCGGTTATGATGTATGGTGATCCAATGTATTTTGGCTTCATTGAAGCATGTACTACTATGAACAAGTAATGTTATATTATGTTATGTTTGCTGTCGTTTTAAGCCAAGTGTATTTCCTTATAATTCAATCATCTTCATTCTTGGAAGTAACTATTGTTTATCACAAAATAATATAGATATAGGCTTTGTGTCATCGCAAGTGAATGAACACATTTAGTCATCAATTAAAATGTTGAGCAGGAATTTATTCCTATCCACCGCTGACTGAAAGAAAGTATATACTTTTCAATGTGAAGAAGGATTTTGCATTAAATTAGTCCTGGCATAACTATTATACTGGCACTGCATGTTTTAATCTGACTGAGAGGCTATGTTAATTATTGCAGACCCATATTTTTAAGTGTGCTGACATTTGGTACTAACCTTAAAGGTTTTAGAAATCTGCTCTTAATGATTTAAAATGTTAACAATAGCACTTCCATATTTTTAGTGTACTGATTTTTTGAAACCTTTTACTTTGATATAGATATAGACTATGATTCATGGCAAGTGAATGAATACATTTAGTTATCAATTAAAACATTGAAGAAGAATTTATTTGTATCCAACTCTGATTAAAGGTAAGTATGTACTTTTTAGGGTAAAAAAGGCTTATGTTGTATATCCAACTGCATGTTTTAGTCTGATTGAAAAGCTCTGTAATTTATTGCAGACCCATTTTTTTAGGTGTGTGCTGATTTCTTCAAGACTTTTAGTCTAATATCAGCTTATAATCTTCCATTATATGGTTACAGTCCAAATCTTAGTTTTTATGGAAAGCTCTTATTGCTATTCCATTACCTTATAACACAAAACATGGTACTAATTTTTAAGTCTTGAGAAAGTGTGTTCTTAATGATGTAAAAAGGGAGTTCATATATAATTATTTCTGGCACATAATAAGGGTGGCACTGCATGTTTTAATCTATTTGGAAGGCTATGTTAACTATTGCACTCCCATATTTTTACTGTTCTGATCTTTTGGAACCTCCTACTTTGCTATCAGCTTATAGTCATCCATAATATGGTTGACATCAAATTTATTCTTTTTAGAGCTGCATAAAGTAATTAAAAATGCTACACTAAACTCAGTGATTGGGAAGCAATATCGAAGTCCAGTCTGAAATTAAGGGGCACAAAGGAGGTAAAGTGCAGAGACTCACATCAAGCGCTTGAGATTGAGACAGCTGTTACTGTTGTTCCATCACCTTATAACACAAAACATTGTACTAACCTTAAAGTCTTTAGATAGTTAGTTCTTAATGATTTAAAAAGGGACTTCAAAGTTAATTATCTCTGGCGTTTAAATAAGGGTGCCACTTCATCTTTTAATCTAATTGGAAGGCTATGTTAACTATTGCACTCCTATATTTTTTCTGTACTAATCTTTTGAAACCTTTTACTTTGATATCAGCTTATAGTCATCCATAATATGGTTATCATCCAATTTAATCTTTTTATTGAAAGTTTTGTTTCCTGTTACTTCCCTATATAACAAAATATATTACTAACATTAAATATTTTAGTTAGATATTAGCCTAACACTGTGGAGACCAAGTTGCTGCTGTATTCACATGAGCCACGACTTGAGCCACGACGTGCCGTGTAGGGAAAAAAACGCAAAATTACTTTTCAGACTTTGAGTATTATGATGTATAAACGCCTATTATGCGTTTACATGGCCCCATGTCCCTCGGTATTTGTGTTTCTTATTTGGCGGTGCACCATTTTGGCATCCATATCTTCTTTGAATAATTTAGTCAACTTACTCTCCTACTTCTATTCTTTGACCATTATTTAAAGTTGTGCCATTGGAACGTCCGATCATAACTCTTGAAGGTGTCTTCATCTCAGTATATATAAACACCAAAGTTGATCCTTAGTTTCACCGTAGAGATAAATGCACTTCATCTCAGTTAGTTCTGTCATTTTACTAACAACATATAGGTGCATTCAAGAGTTGGTTTGAGTATGCCTCCTAAAACAGGTGACAGAGATTCCTCTGCCTCCAAAAATTCAGAGGGTAATATAGCTTAAGCTACCAAGTTTCAATGCATTTTTCTATCATGTTTCCTTGATAAGATTTTTTTGATATGTACCAAACATTAACTTCATGTTGTCTAGCAGCTGTTGATCATTTATCTCCAGTTGAGTTATTTTTTAAGCGTAAGAGTAGGAGGCTTAAGAGAATATTGGGCGAGAGCGACTTAACTGACAGACAAAAGTCAAGTGATTATACAGCTTCTGCTGGTAGGAGAAAGTCACGCAGAACCGGAGATGGTAAACACATATTTTTTTAGTTTCTTTTCCTCATATGAACTTTTGGTTTTCTTTTACACCTACATGAAATTTGTATATGTTTTGCTTGATGTCGATCTCACAATTTATTTCATATGCAGTTTCAAGTCCATCAGCAAACACGCGAGGACAATCCTCCGCTGACGTTTTCTTGCGAAAGAGTGCCAGGTTGCGTTCCATCCTCTCAATGAACAAAACTTTCAGTGATGAAGATAATCAACAACAAATTTCAGGACCATGTGTCTTAACTTCAGGTAGAGATCATCAAATTTTCACTGTCATATGTCAATTGTAGGCCTTTTATGTTCCCCACGTATTTCAAATTAAATGCCATGTTGGTCTTACTTAGATAAGTAATTAAACGTTTGTAAGGTCCTGCAAGATCCACTGTTCTCTCTGACAGGATGAGTGCCCATGTGCTACCTCCGAGAATAGGTAATACACAATAGCTTAATACTATTTGATTTAGTCATGAGGTCTATTTGGCATGTTATTCTATGGTCACCAACGAGATTTAATGATGCGGTCAATTCGTCCCATATATTTGCGTTCACAAAATCAATCTTTCCCGTGTTTTTAAGTGGGTTCAACGTGTATTATTACTAATGAATAAATTTGTGATCAGAACAAACAGTAGATTACAAAAATATTGCCTTTGACTTTGAATACAATGATGACCTTGCGGGTGCAAATAGTTGTTCTGAAAAAGAATCTGATTCAGGTTAGTATAGTCCAGTTTTTTCCTTTTTAGTTTCAGTTTTTTTGTAAGACCTCTTTGTAGTTATGACGTGCGTTTTAAATTAGCAGATGATGATATGGAGCATATTGGTCATGAGTTCATTCCAAGTGTCAGCACTCATAGTAGTAGGCGTATTGCTGTTAACTATGGTGATTGTCTAACTATCATTGCTATTTGATTTTATTACGTCTTGATAGCCTCATGTACTCTTGTGGTACAAATGCTTAGTTATTTTATTTATTAATATATACTAGGATGTTTGGTTTTGTGTGCATCTATGTTTTAGCTTAGTTTTTCAAATCGAGTTTGGTCAACACTATTTTTTCGTTGGTGACTACTATTCAGATTACATTGATGAAGGAGACCCGGTTCATGTATGTAAGTTTTGTGGGGCACTGTTTTGGTACAATGAAAGGGCTAAGAAAGACAGCAAGAAAAGAAAGGCAGATGTAACCTCAATGTGCTGCCAACAAGGAAAGGTTGAATTGCCTAATCTAAGGCCCCCTCCAAGGCAACTATATCATCTATTTTTTGATAAGCATGCACATGAATCAAAAAAATTTCATTCTAATATTAGACAATATAATAATATGTTTGCATTCACTCAATGGGAGGAAAAGTTGATCATTCAGTCAATAGCGGTGGAGCCCCGTATAGTTTTGTGCTACATGGTATGAATTATCATCATATTGGCAGCTTGCTCCCACCAGAAGGGGCAGAAACCAGTTTTCTCTCAATTGTATATTTATGACACAACAAATGAGTTGCAGAATTGGGTCACTGCGGTGAGGTAATTCAGCTTATATTTTATTTATATAAATTTATAAAATATATGTATATTGAATGTTTACAGTTTACTACGTGAATTAATTTTTATTTCTATATTTAACAGCAATCATACAGATGAAGATGCCATTGACAAAGACATTGTGAAGATACTTAAGGAAGTTTTAGATGATAATAATCCTTATGTCAAACAGTATCGATGCGCTGCTGAGCTTTTAACGCGACAGCCTACAAGCGATCTTAAACTTTGTTTAATCAGTTCTAGACATCAGGATGGTCGGCGTTATAATATTCCTACGACATCAGAGGTTGTTGCCTTAATTGTTGGTGATACTGATGTAGACTTTGGTGTGCGAGATATTATCATTGAATCTAAATCTGGTCCCCCTCAGAGAATTAGTGAACTACATGCATCTTATCTACCACTTCAATATCCATTGTTGTTTCCATATGGGGAGGATGGATACAGATATGACATTGAGCATAGGGAGGAGTCATTGGCAAGAACAAAGAAGAAAAAAAGACTAAGTATACGTGAATTCTTTGCATATAGGTTGATGAATAGAGAACATGAGATATCACTCTTACTTAATGCTAATAAATTACTACAACAACTAATTGTTGACGCATATACCATGGTTGAGTCGCAACGACTTCTTTGGGTTCGAACCCATCAGAAAGATCTTAGAGCCGACTTATATGAGCTTTTAGCTAATGCTGCTAACTCTGGTGTGGTTGATGCCAACTCAACTGGGAGAAAATTAATACTTCCTTCACTGGTGGTGCAAGATACATGTTGCAAAATTATCAAGATGCAATGGTCATATGTCGTTGGGCTGGCTATCCTGACTTATTCATAACGTTTACATGCAATCCAGCTTGGCCAGAAATAAAGCGTTTTTGTTCAAAATACTCAATCAGCCCGTCTGATAGACCAGACATCTTGTCGAGAGTTTTCAAAATAAAATTGAAAACTTTGTTGAAGTCAATAAAGGAAAAAAAAATATTTGGAACTATTCGCGCAGGTATAGTGACTTTACACTGATATTTCTATATAAAATATTAAATGCATTTTTTTCCATTTTGACTAAATTACGTCATGCCTATTTACAGAGGTTTGTACCATTGAATTCCAAAAGCGAGGATTACCTCATGCACATATCCTTTTATTTGTTCAACCAAGTGAGAAGATAACGACATCTGCGCATGTTGACAAATTTATTGTTGCCGAAATACCAGATAAGCAGAAGGAGCCAATTTTGTACGATATTGTTAACAAATGCATGATTCATGGGCCTTGTGGTTATGCTAATCAAAAAGCGCCTTGTATGAAAAATAAGAAGTGCAGTAAACATTTTCCAAAAAAAACTATGCAAAGAATCAACGATTGACAGCAATGGGTTTCCAACGTATCGACGTCGTGATGATGGACGAACTGTTGAAGTAAATGCAATTGAACTTGACAATCGCTTTGTAGTCCCATACAATCCAAAACTACTACTGATGTTTAATGCTCACATCAATGTGGAGAAGTTCAATCAAACAATGGCAATAAAGTATTTGTTTAAATATATAAGTAAAGGCAATGATCGTGTTATTGTTGGGCTCTCCGATCGGTCTCACCAGAAGGGAAATGATTCAAAGGATGAAATTCAGCAATACTATAATTGTAGATATATTTCTGCTTGTGAGGCTTCATGGCGCATTCTAGGATTTGATATTCATTATCGATTTCCGCCAGTTATTAGATTAAACTTCCATCTACCAAATCAGCAGTCTGTGATCTACTCAATGGATGAAGATGTTTCAGACCTAATAAATAAGCCTCGTGTATGTGAATCACAGTTTCTCTCTTGGATGGCATTAAATGCCAAAGATGAACTAGCTTCAACATTGACCTATGTTGAAATTCCTCATCACTTTGTTTATAACAAGCAACTTCGTTAGTGGACACCTAGAAAAAAGAAGAACAAATTTGTCATTGGCCGAATTTCAAGTGTCTCACATAACTCTGGAGAATTACATTACCTTAGAATTTTGTTAACAAAAGTTCGAGGCCCAACAAATTTTGAAGATATCCGAACTATTAATGGGAAAGTGTATGAATCCTTTCGACTTCCTTGTGATGCATTGGGTTTACTAGATGATGACAAGGAATTCATTAATGCTATTAAGGAAGCTGCTCATTGGGCAAGCGGGAACCTATTGCGAAGGCTCTTTGTTTCCATGTTGGTGTTAGGGCCAGTTCAACGCCCAGAAGTTGTATGGATGCAATGTTCTGCGATTCTATCAGAAGATTTATTTTACGCACCACATGCTTATGTTGACTTCCATGGTAAGTAAACCCAAATTACTTCCTTTTTTTAATTTTCTATTCTTTTTCTAACATTAATTATGTTACAGGTGTTCCTCAATCTACAAAAGAGAATGAAGCTCTTAGTAAGATTGGTTTTCTTTTGGGACATTATGGGAAACAACTCAAGAACTATCCAATTTTGCCAGTTCCAATTTCAATGTCCTCTTATAATTACACAAATTCTTTGGTCCAGCAGGAGTTAAGTTATGATATTGTATCGTTGCAAAGAGAATCAGCAGAGCTCCTAAAGTGTCTCAATCATGAACAAAAGCATGTTTTTGACACTATAAGGACGTCGTTGACCACAAATTCAAATAAGTGTTTTTATTTTGTTCATGGTTACGGAGGAACTGGTAAAACCTTTTTATGGAATGCATTGGCAACTACTCTAAGATCACAAGGACAAATTGTCCTTGTGGTTGCATCAAGTGGCATTGCCGCAACATTACTGCCTTCTGGTCGAACTGCACATTCAAGGTTTGCCATACCGTTGTTTGTCCATGAAAGTTCAACGTGTTCAATAAAACATAAGGACTGAGCTCGCTGAGTTGATCCAATGCACCAAGTTAATTATATGGGATGAGGCTCCTATGGTCAAGAGACATTGTGTTGAGGCATTTGATCGTACATTAAGGGACATAATGCGGTGTGAAGATGTCTTTGGCGGAAAATGTGTGTTGATGGGAGGTGATTTACTCCAGATACTGCCAGTTATTCCTAGGGCTTCACGTGCAACTATTGTTGATGCTTGCATTAGTTCATCAAGACTTTGGAGGTTTTGTAAAACTTTCAAGCTAACTCAAAACATGAGATTGAAGTGTGGAGGTTCAACCAAAGATTATGAAGATCTAAGTCGATTTAACAAATGACTTTTAGATGTTGGGGAGGGAAACATTGGTACTGGTGAAGATGGTGTTTATGATGTCGACATTCCTCCTGAATTATTGTTGCCGAGCACAGATAATTCTATTGACTCAATTGTTGGATCTGTTTACAAGGATTTATTGGGGAATATCTCTAGGGCACAATATTTCACTGATAGGGCTATTTTGGCTCCAAAGATTGAATTGGTTGACCAGATTAATGATTACATGTGTTCACTTCTTCCTGGCGAAATGCATGAGTTTCTTAGTTGTGATTCTCTCTGCAAGTCATCTGCTGATAGTGATATGACAGATTCGTTATACACAGTTGAGTTTTTGAATTCAATTAGTTGTTCAGACCTCCCATTGCATAAGTTGACGCTTAAGGTTGGGGCACCGATAATGTTGCTTAGGAACATTGATCAATCTCAAGGTTTATGTAATGGCACAAGGCTTATTATTTCGAGATTGGATACAAATGTAATAGAGGCCATTACATTGAATGGGTCACACCCAAATGAAAAAGTTCTCTTGCATAGAATGGATTTAAACTCATCAGAGAGTAAATGGCCCTTCCGCATGCGTCGTCGTCAATTCCCCGTAACTTTGAGTTTTGCTATGACCATAAATAAAAGTCAGGGACAATCTTTGAAACATGTTGGTGTTTATCTTCCACAGCCAGTTTTCACACATGGTCAGTTGTATGTTGCTCTTTCTCGGGTGAAGACAATGGAAGGATTAAAGATTTACGTACCTGAAGATGAAAATGGTTTAAAGGGAAAGACAAAGAATGTTGTGTACAAGGAAGTGTTCGTGAACATGTCAACTTCATGTGAATTACTATGAGATCTTGTATTTACTAATATTGCTTTTTGTTTACATGTAACACGTAAAGTTTTTTTTTGTCGTTCGCGTATTTACAAAAACTTTCGCAGCACTTTACTCAGCACAAATAGCTTTATTCTTAATTGGGCAAAGGCCAAAAAATGATACATAACTATTGATCAAGGAACAAAAATAGTACATAACTATTCCAAGGTACAAAAATGCCCTTATAAATTATAAGGGCATTTTGGACATTTCATGTCTAATATTATTGTCATATTAGTGAAAATATCATTTTTGATCACATGGTAAAAGTTGCGTATCATTTTTGTACCTTGGAATAGTTATGTACTATTTTTTTCCTTGGCCAATAGTTATGTATCATTTTTGGGCCTTCTCCCTTCTTAATTCAACAACTATTATATAAGGTTGTGTTTGGTTGGACTTATTTTAGAGAAATAAGTTTTTATTTTGTCAATAAGAACTTAAATTGAGGGTGATATTTCTTTATTTGGCATTTGGTTTGGCTTTTTGTTAATTGAACTTATTTGAGATAAGTAGTTTATTTTCTAAGGAGAAAATAACTTATTTTCAATTTACAAGTACCTTATATATGAAGGTGAACCTTGTTAGAATCTTAAGTTTTGATGAAGACTAAAATATGAAAGAATGAATCAAGTACTTAGAAAGCAATAGGTGAACATAGAATCCTAAGTAAGAGTGCAACCGGATGTGGATTTACTTCCGGATAGACTAGGACTAGCGCTCGCGGATGAATGACTCATCCCCCAGCGAGAGCAAGTAATTCACTAGGGAAATAACTTAATCCATAAGCACTAGGTATACAAAACCTTAAGACTAAGCCAGGATTCAACCGGAAGTGAAATTGCTTCCTGTTGTATTTAGACTAGCGCTGGCTGTTGGAATAGATGACACTAAGCGTCAGTGAACATAAGCCACGTATTGCTTCCGATAGCTTAGTGACTAGCGCTGACTGTTGGATTGAAGGACACTGAGCGAGAGTGAGTAAAAGTGAATATAACCCTTCATCCAGTAGTAGTGCTTCCGGATGTGGAAGTGCTTCAGGATGCAAGAAAGGCTCCTTAGACTAAATGAACTCCCACTGCATGTGATTAAGTGTTGTTATACTACACATCCCATAGCTTAAGAAAATGACACACCAAGTCACTTGGGAAGATTTAAGAGTTAGAGTAACATAACGAGACTCACGCTGACTATTGGATTAGACATCCCCTAGCGTCAGTAGACAATACACTAAGTCAGAACATAGTCTTAGTAAGATTGCTTCCCATAGCAGACAAGCCTCCACAGCATGTATAGTTCTTACTACTACACTTGATTATATATATTACTCTGGTGGGACTAACAAGTGTGTGCAGAACTTAGTTGTACTTCCGGATGGAAATGAGCTTCCGGATGAAAATACTCTTGGCACTGAGATTCATAGACTAACACTTGCAGAGCAAGATTGCCACTTCCGGATGAACGATGATCATCCGTCAGCAAGAGTACAAGAGCCAACGTCACACACTCAGAAGTCAGAATGCTTTTGTCAGAGCAGAGTTGTCAGAGTTACTTTTCAGAGATAAAGCAAGTCAACCCTGCTAAGCATTAATGAAGATGTACCTCTCAACGGTAACATGGGATTAACGGCTATATTCAAACGGACATATCCTATCTGCCGCCCAAGCCTGAATGTTGAGGCCGAGTATAAAAGGAACATCTACATTCAGAAGAGAGGTTGGATGAACAGAGCATATTATCTGAGAAACTATATTCTACATTCCTCTCATCTTCTACTCTCAGATCTAGATTTGTAACATTATTAGAGAGTAATTCATTTGTACTTAAGTGAGTAACATCATCTATTCTTACAGAGAATCATTTGTACTTAAGTGTTTATCACAATTAGTTCATTGAGTGAACATATTATCAAATCCTCTAATTGATAGAGGCTGTTCTAAAGTTTGTGCTTGACGAACAGAATTATTATCTTACAAAAGTGACGGGGAGCATTTAGAGGTTCTCTAAATCTCCATAGGTTGCAAGTTAGCCCGCAAAACTTGTGGTTGTAAGGTTGCAGGTGATCCCGTTGTAAAACCTGTGGTTGTAAGGTTTGCAGGTGAGCCCGTTGCAAAACCTGTGGGTTGTTAGGTGAACCCGTGTTCGTAAAACCTATAGTGTAAAGGCTTTCTTGTGCCTGGTTGAAACAAGAGGTTGAGTGGATTGAAAATCTCAGGTGGAGCCTGGGGACTGGATGTAGGTCTGGAAGTGACCGAACCAGGATAAACTCGTGTGTGCTCATTCTGGTTGTTTTAATCTACACATCAAGCACCACACCACTAGATACTCACTTGTGCTTTGGGTAATACATCGTCACTCTCATCAAACACAAGGAGTAAAGTTTCAAAAGGGAGAATTTTTATAAGTCATATTCTGCCACCCAATTCACCCCCCCTCTTGGGTGACAGCCACGCATTTCATTTGGTATCAGAGCGAGGTCATTTGTTTAAAGGATCCAACGATCTCAAGTGGAAAGACCTAGGCTGACTTGGGTTATAAAATGTGTTTTGAAGGTTTTGATCATACTATCCCACCCTTGTTAGAAAACACTGATTTTTACATATGGAAGGCAAGGATGAAAAGTTTTGTGTTATACTCGAGTTTCAAAATGTGGGATGTCTTTGAAAAGGATTCTGATTTCAAACCAAAAGTGAACTGGACTGAAGAGGAGAAAAATTTATTTTACTTAAACATTAGAGCAATGCAAATTTTGTACAAAAGCTTAACAGACAGTGATTTCCAGAAAATTAAACATTGCTCTAATGCTAGAGATATTTGGAATACTCTTGATGCTATGTATGCTTCTAACCACTCTCTTGAAAGTGAAGCTGTCCAAAGCTCCTTTTGTGCCCCTTATGAATCAACTGACGGTGAGCTACAGGAAGCTGACATTGAGAAAGCCAGCGTCAGTGAAGAGAGTGTTGATCTCCACCTAGAAGATTCAGAAACTGAAGAAGATAAGGTATCTGAACTTGAACCTTCTGAATTGCAAGATATGTATGATGAGTTACATATTGAATTCTGTAAACTTGCAAAAGAAGTTCTAGGATTAAGGAAAAAGAATAGGAAACTTGAGGAACTCATTATCTCTTCTACATCCAAGGGTTCCCAAGTTCCCTCCATGGAAAAACAACTAGTGCTGCCCATAGAAAACCAGCTATCGAGAGCGGAAGCTTCAACACATACTGGAAATTGTTCCAATTGTGAATCCCTGGTGAAGGAAAAAGAAAAGTTTTCAAAAGACCCTGAAACTTCAAAAGTTGATTTAAAAGAACAGAGACTCTTTGAAAACAAAATTGACCAACAAGATAATGATAGGAAATCCCATTCTGAATATCATTCCATTATCTGTCATTACTGTGGTAGATCAGGTCATATTTCTCACACATGCAGTCTTAGAAAAAATCTATATATGAGAAATAAATTTATATGGATCTCTAAAGGACAAGTAAGGTCCAGCACTAACCATGTAGGACCCAAGTACAAATGGGTACCAAAACTTCCTTCCAGTGCCTTACTTGTGCAGGAGAAATCAAGAGTTCCTCTTGCCCCAAAGAAGAGAACTCGTGGTGAAGTCACTGCTGCAACCACCTGGTCCAATCATAAGAAGCAATGCACTACCACAAGGAACAAAAGTTCTGTCACAAGGATGAGCTATCACAGAGTGCCACTCAACTATCCTGAGAAGAACAAGAGAGAGAGGATTCCTCGATCAACATGGAGAAAACCTATGAACTCTGTCTCTCATAAGACAGTGATTCAAACCAAGGATAAGTATAGAAGATCTCCTTGGGTAAGCAAGGAATCACTTAGAGTCAAAGCACGCGAAAGTAAAATCTCTTATGTAAGTGTTAGATGGGATTATTGAGATTTTGCATCAAGCATCATAGACATGAACATTATTTTCTTAAGAGAAGAAAGCTCAAAGAAATTCACAATGTTCATAACCTACATGCTGTCTGGCTGTCATGATCAAAACCATGTACATATAGTCATAGTTGATTCTAAACGGCATAAGCATAATTAATGACTCAAGTGCATGTGGACTTTACACTTCCCACAAACTGACCTGTCAGATCCAAGTTTGGAGACTGAGAAATGGAAAAGGGAATTACTTGGTATTTTGTAGGAAAGGAGATCCAGAAGAACAACTATACTCAAGACCGTACCTGGTCTGGGCAATGGGTCAAATCTGAATAAGATGTTCTTCATGCTGGGCTACTGGTGCTACTGCTCTTGAAATGAAAAGGATCAAGCACCACCAGTCAAAACCAAGCAAGCTACTACTTGACGCAAATGTAGCTTTGGTGATGTCATTCTTACCCCTTCTCTTATCTACATGATTAACCGGGTAATGAATGCATGCTTACTCATTTCATCGAAAATTGACATTTATGTATCTAAGATTAAACTTCAAATTGCCCTATGAAATGAATGTGAAGAATATGTAGCGTCTAGCCACACATGATTGACTTAACCGTTTCAAAATATAGTGATACTTATGTGATGTTCTTTACAAACCAGTGATGATCTTATTTTGAAAATGTTTTTAATCACATCTTAAGTCTCCATCTACTAATGATCTCAGTTCAAGCCTGTGGTTAAGTGTGTTGACAGATTATGAAAGCTTGAATGATATGGATGTACAAGAGAGAACGTCAACGAGTATGCTCTTTGACAAGATGAGAAGAAATGGTTGTTCTGAAGTCAATCTTGAGGAAATCTCGCCAATCTTCTTATATGAGCATTTCTTTCCATTACTCATTATGTTGTGCATTTTTCTCTTGTCAGACATACATTAGGAATCTTAGGAAATGCCTGGAATTATAACCTCTGCAAAATCTGATAAATCCAAGAGCAAATGCCAATAGGATAGAAGCCTAAGTGAGAGTAGATAACTAGGCTGGAAAGAACTATTAAGAATCTCTACCCACTGAAAGCCATATATCCTGGCACATTATCACAAGCCCAGTACAATCTGAATTAAGTTAAAGCCTGATGATATCCTACGAATAATGAGATCATGTTAAGCATATTTGAAAGAACTTGAGATGAGACTTGAAAATTATTCTTGTGATCATATGCTGAGAATTTGACTGTTTTTGTAAAGTTGATTCATTCTTAAAGCTAAACTATTGTGTGAACATTAGGGGTTTTTAGAATCTCGTTGTATTTACATTTCACATGTCTTCACAATCTAACATGAACATCCTTAAAGCATATTTGTTGAACTATACCTGTGCATGAAACTCTGAAAATATGCAATCTGCTAGATACTCCCTGTGCCATCACTTGATATTTAGCCAAAAGAGTGTGAATGGAGTTCATGACTTGATAGTGAAACTGAGAAATTGTGAACTACATTTCAAAGACTGTTTTCACATTATTAATACTCCTACTTTACAAAACCAACATGCAAGCACATTTTCTTGAGATTATTATACTGAGCTGATTAACATAAGTTTGTAACTTGGAATGTCCTCAGCATGTATACTAAGGCTAAATCTTAAGTTTTCCACTGACCATCCGGAAGCGCATGTGCTTCCGCTAGCACTTGCAGATCTCCTAGTGGAAAGGTCCCCTAGTATGGAAGATAAGAGCTATCAATGCTAAATCCAAAGACCCTCACATCCAGAAGCGGATACACTTCCGGAAGCATGTGCAAGAATGGTTTCCCAACTGCAGACATAGCTACCAAACAACCACTGAGGGTTGATCAACTTAGTCTTATAAGGAGAAATTTGGGAATGATAAAATGAAGTTTAAATCTTCAGAAAACATCTGTGCTTAATTGCTAAAACCTGCCAAATGTATTAACTTGGGCATCGAAGTGCCAATTTTTAGCTGTTGCAGGTCCCACAATGTTAAATCTTAAGTTAAGACCAACCGGAAGCAAAACCACTTCCGGATACTCTTTGGCTGACGCTGGGTGAATATTCAAATCAACAGGGAGCGCCAGTGTCTGGGTAAAGACACGTCACTTCACAGAACGTTTCATCTTCCTCTATGAGAAGTTGTGCCTTCTCTGACAAGACGAAGCGACACATGTCATAAGGTGCGCCGTTTCAATTAAAATGCTTACGTTACCCAATGTGCAACCATGCGTTTTCAACTGAAGAGTCATGCCCATTATACCCTTAGTAACTTCGCATATAAATAGGGTGTCATTTTCACTTTCACTTTTTACTTGCACAAATTTACTCACCCACATATTCTCTGCATACATTCTTCATTTCTTCATCTGTGTTCTTCATCTTCTTCATACTCTTCTTCGCATTACTCACCACAATCACACCAACCCACACAAAAATGGCCGGTTCACATGAAACAAACCCAATTACCAAGAAATCTACCTCTTCCAAGAAGTCTAAGTCCAAATCTGGAAAATCTGGGCATAAGCACACTGGGAAATCTGGGCAATCTGATGAACATCAAGAAGGTCGCCATGAACTTTCTGGGCAATCACAAGGGGTGTCTGAACAAGTCCAGGAACAGCCTGGACATTCTGGGAGAGTGGAAGAACAGCCAGAGGTGACTGGGCATGAGGAAGCACAGCAAGCCAAGAGGAAAGGGAAGAAGAAGGTTCAGTTCGTTGAGGAGCCTTCTTCCAAAAGACAGAGGGTTGAAGAGGATGACCCTTCAATTTACAGAGATGGGACTTTGGAGGCTGTCTCCTCCAAGTTTGAAACGATAAAGCCCTACTTCAACAATGGGTTGTTCATCGATCTGGCCAAGATTGATGACCTAGGGTTCCCTCATCTGTGCCCGTATCTGGAAAAATACATGCCCTGGCTGGGGATCAAACAGGACTACAACATCAAAGTCCTGCGAGTCTTCTGTGAATCCCTCTCTGGAAAGGTTAAGTACAAGAAGGTAGATGGGAAGGAGCAGATCCGCAGACTCTCCTTCACTGCCACAGTCAGGGGGAGAACCTTCAGTTTCACCTGGAGGACACTTAATGAGTTAATGGGAATCACAGAAGAGAGCATGAACGAGTGGCTGTACCCTGAGTCACTGAAATACAGCAAGGAGGAACTCGAGAAGTTGTATGGCACCAAAGAGAAGAAGGTGTCCAAGATGTCTGACTCCTACAGGCTCTTGTATTATGTTTACTCCCGCATGATGACACACAAAGGGGGTAACTTCAACGAGTTCACTCTGCTGGACAATCCATGGTTCCCCAGACTTCTATCCCACCAGCCAATCAACCCCGGACAGTTGATCAGTCTTGAGCTACAGAGATGGTTGGTTAATGACAAAGCTGGATTTCTTCCCTACCCCACTATCATTGCCTTCCTCCTTGAGAAGAAACTGATCAAGGCCACATCTGACGTGGAGGAAGAGAATATCAAGTGTGCTCCTGTGGGGGCAACTAACATAGGGAATATGGGCATCAAGTACCTGAAGCCTGCTAAACCCACTCGCTCAGGATCACAGGCAGGCAGTGCCTCTCAGACTTCAGCCCCTTCTACATCTGGCGCAGGGGATCAAGAGGCTGACTCCCATCCTGGCCCAAGCAGAGTTGCAAGGGTACCAGCTACAGTCAAAGCCTTTGCTGAGGAAGTAAAGGAGGAAATCCTATTTAGGCTGACTGACTCCCTGGTGGCTCCTCTCAGGAACGAATGTGATGCTGGGTTCCAGCAGCAAGGGGAGCGCATCCAAAGACTTGAGGACAGAGTAGGTCAGGTTGAGACTCAGCTGGCCAGGGTGGATGCCAAGCTAGATCTTATCCTCCAACACCTCCAGATTCCCCAACCACAACAAGGTAACCTACCACCACCCCCTCCTCAAAATCCTCCTCCTCCTCCTAATCACTCTCAACTCCCCATCTCCACTTAACTCCCCCACTCGCACACCACCCAACGCCCTTACTCGCTCACCACTCAACCTCTCTGCCGGACCATCCCATCCTAACCCTACCAACCCCAACTCTGGACCAAGATCCAACCCATCTTGGTCCAGAGTTGGGGTTGGTAGGGTTAGCATGGGATGGTCCGGCAGAGAGGTGGAGTGGTGAGCGAGTAGGGGCGTTGGGTGGTGTGCGAGTGGGGGAGTTAAGTGGAGATGAGGAGTTGAGAGGTGATTGGCGAAGAGATTGTTGGGGTGAGTCTTGGGCTTGCTGGTCATGGTCAGGTGAAGGTTGGGATTGTTGGTTATTGTTTGGTGATGGTGGTGGCTGTGGTTGTTGAGTATTGGGAGGAGGAGGAGGAGGAGGAAGTTGAGGGTGATTAGGAGGAGGAGGAGGAGGATTTTGAGGAGGGGGTGGTGGTAGGTTACCTTGTTGTGGTTGGGGAATCTGGAGGTGTTGGAGGATAAGATCTAGCTTGGCATCCACCCTGGCAAGCTGAGTCTCAATCTGACCCACTCTGTCCTCTAAGCGCTGGATGCGCTCCCCTTGCTGCTGGAACCCAGCATCACATTCGTTCCTGAGAGGAGCCACCAGGGAGTCAGTCAGCCTAAACAGGATTTCTTCCTTTACTTCCTCAGCGAAGACTTTGACTGTAGCTGGTACCCTCCCAACTCTGCTTGGGCCAGGATGGGAGTCAGCCTCTTGATCCCCTGCACCAGAAGTAGAAGGGGCTGAAGTCTGAGAGGCACTGCCTGCCTGTGATCCTGAGCGAGTGGGCTTAGCAGGCCTCAGGTACTTGATGCCCATCTTGCTGATGTTAGTTGCCCCCACTGGAGCACACTTAACATTTTCTTCCTCCACGTCAGATGTAGCCTTGATCAAATTCTTCTCAAGGAGGAAGGCAAGGATGGTGGGATAGGGAAGAAATCCAGCCTTGTGGTTAACTATCCATCTGTGAAGTTCAAGGCTGATCAACTGCCCGGGGTTGATTGGTTGATGGGTGAGAAGTCTGGGAAACCACGGGTTGTCCAGCAGAGTGAACTCGTTGAAGTTTCCTCCCTTGTGTGTCATCATCCGGGAGTAAACATAGTACAAGAGTCTGTTGGAATCAGACATCTTGGACACCTTCTTTCCTTGGGTGTCATAAATCTTCCCAAGTTCCTCCGTGCTGTATTTGAGTGACTCAGGGTACAGCCACTCAGTCATTCCCTCTTCTGTGATCCCCATTAAGTCATTTAATTCCCTCCAGGTGAAACTGAAGGTTCTCCCCCTGACTGTGGCAGTGAAGGTGATTCTGCGGATCTGCTCCTTCCCATCCACCTTCTTGTACTTGACTTTCTCAGAGAGGGATTGACAGAAGACTCGCAGGACGTTGATGTTGTAGTCCTGTTTGATCCCCAGCCAAGGCATATATTTTTCCAGGTAAGGGCGTAGATGAGGAAACCCTAGTTCATCAATCTTGACCAGATCGATGAACAACCCATTGTTGAAGTAGGTGTTAGAATCTTAAGTTTTGATGAAGACTAAAATATGAAAGAACTTAGAAAGCAATAGGTGAACATAGAATCCTAAGTAAAAGTGCAACGGATGTGGACTTACTTCCGGATAGATTAGGACTAGCGCTCGCGGATGAAAGTCTCATCCCCCAGCGGCAGCAAGAAATTCACTAAGGAATTAACTTAGTCCATGAGCACTAGTTATAGAAAATCCTAAGACTAAGTTAAGATTCAAGCGGAAGTGAATTTGCTTCCTGTTAGACTTAGACTGGCGCTGGCTGTTGGAATAGATATCCCTAAGCGTCAGTGAAAATGAACAACGTCCAGTAGAAGTGCTTCCGATAGCTCAGTGACTAGCGCTGGCTGTTGGATTGAATGGACACTGAGCGAGAGTGAGTAATAGTGAACAAATCCTTCATCCAGTGGATTCACTTCCGGATGTAGAAGTGCTTCCTGATGCAAGGAAGACCTCTTAGACTAAGAACACTCCCACTGCATGTAACTATATGTTAATACTGTTAGACTAACACTCAGTGCAGCACACTAAGTAGAGTTGCTTTCGGATGTGAACCTGCTTCCGCAAGCAATCAGAATGTCAGAGTGTTCAGAAATGCAGTGTCAGAATGCTTTTGTCAGAGCAGAGTTGTCAGAGCTACTTTTCAGAGATAAAGCAAGTCAACCCTGCTATGCATTGATGAAGCATTAATTGGGCAAACGGTAACATAGGAAAAACGGCCATATTCAAACGGCTATCCCACCTACCAAGAGTCAGAATGTTTGAAGAGTATATAAAGGAGCTCAACCTCATTTATGAGGTTAACAATTATCTTTGAATACTCTTGAGAGAAGTTAGAGCGAGAAACTAAGAACATCTTCAAGCATTCAAAGCTGCCCAGAAAAGTAAAGAGCATTTAACACATCGAGTGATCATTCTCATCTACATATTCTGTACTCTTTGTTGTTAAGTCTCTTTCTGTTATAAGAGAATTGATTGTACTTAAGTGTGTAACACTATCTGTTCTTTAAGAGAACTTAGTTAGAAAAATCCTTTAGTTGTAAAGGTTGAACCCTTGCTAGGTGTAAGGGGGAGCTAGTTAGAAAGGTTACAAGTGAGCCTTGTGTAAAACTTGTAGTTGTAAGGTTGCAAGTGATCCCGTCCAAAACTTGCGGTTGTAAGGTTTCAGGTGAACCCGATTTAAAACCTGAGATAGTGGAACTCGGCCTGGGTGGTTGAGAACTGGACGTAGGTCAGGAAGACCGAACCAGTATAAATCGTGTGTTGGTTTTATTTGAGTATTTATTTTGTAGCACAATTCACACCCCCCCCTCTTGTGCATCCATTACCTTCATTTGGTATCAGAGCAGGTCTTTCTCACTCGATTCCAACGAATCCAGAAAGCAAAGATCTAGTAATGGATACAGATTACTCCCTGCCAGATGTCTCTATTCAACCCAACAAGCCTCCAGGCTTTGATGGGTATAACTATCCATTCTGGAAGTTTCGAATGGAGACCTATATCAAATCCAGCGACATCAGACTCTGGGACGTAATCGAACGTGGGGATCACACACCACTGGATGAGGATGGTTTTGCCAACCAGCGATCTAGGTACACAAATGAGGACTATGCTCTAGTCCAACTAAACTACCGGGCCATGCACTACATCCAGTGTGCTCTCAGCCCTAAAGAGTTTCACAGGATCAGCCACCACAAAAATGCTAAAGATATGTGGGAGGCTCTTGAGGCTGCTCACTCTGGAACCAGGGGAGTGAAAGCAAGGCGAGTTGAGATGCTGGTGGAAGAATTTCACAAGTTCGCCATGCTTAGTCCTACTGAGCCTATCAGGGAGCTGGAGCTCAGGTTCACTCACCTCATCAACAATTTGGCCTCGCTGGGTAAGGACATTCCTGAAAGAGAGCAAGTCAGCAAGATCCTAAAGATCTTGAAAGGTGACTGGATCACCAAAGTAACCATCTTGCAGGAAGTCCAAGGAGAATCAACGAGCTCCATCACTGCACTATTTGGCTCTCTGGCTGAATATGAACCTACCCTGCTGGCTCAGAGAGCTCCTCAAGCCTCATCCAAGGCCAAAAACCTTGCCCTTGTTGCTCATAGCAAGGAGGTTGATGATGATGATGAGGATGATGAGGAGGAAATGGACGATGAGGAGATGACTATGATGGTGAGAAAATTCAGAAAGTTCTTCAGAAAGAAAGGAGGCTTTCAAAAGGGTGACTCCAGCCAGAGGAAAGGATACAAGAAGGAAAAGGCCCCTGTATGCTTCGAATGTAAGAAACCTGGCCACTTCAAGGCTGAGTGTCCCAGCCTGCAGAAGTCAAAAGGCAAAGGTAAAAGGAAGGCCTTTGTTTCCTCCATCTGGGTGAATAGCTCAGATGACGAAGCAAGTGATGAGGAAGAAGTTGCCAACCTCTGCCTGGTAGCCAGAGAAGATGATGAGGAAGCATCTTCAGAACTTGACCTCACCCACGAAGACAATGAGGTAACTCTCTCTGAACTGCAAGAGGCTTACAATGAGGTTCATGAAGAATTCTCTCGATTGTGTAAAACCTATAAAGTGTTAAAAACTAAAAAGGAATCACTTGAGTCCAAGGTGGACTCACTAAGTGAAGAGCTAGCGGAAGCTAGAAAGCATCCGGTAGTGGATGGCCAGGGTTCTCCACAAATAGAACCCAATGCCCCAACACTTGAGAGCTGCCCTAATTGCAGCAAAATCTCAGCAGAGAAAGACAAGCTGCAAAATGCCCTGCAGAAGTTTACAAATGGCTCAGAAATGTTAAATATAATTTTAATGAATCAAATGGCATATAGGGATAGAACTGGATTAGGATATACTCCTAAAGGGAAGAAGTGGGTGGAACCAAAAGTAAAGCCCTACTTAAAGTTCTTCCATAAAGCCACTAGTCATAGCTCCTCACCCTTCAGCTTCTGTAACTATTGCAACAGGAAGGGACACTCCACGTCCACCTGTAATGCTAAGAAGCATGGAACAAGTAGCTCCTACAAATGGGTCCCTAAAGGAACCAAGGCAACAAAGGATCCTCCATCTGCTAAGGAAACTAAGAGAGGACAAGGATCCCGACCTTGGAATCATTCCAAAGGGAAAACCCAAGAGTCCAGAGCCAACTCTAAACCAGAGGCTCTGAATAATCACAAGCCCAAGGTCAAGGATGACTCTAGACCAAGGGCATTGAAAACTAATGATCGAGGACCCAAGAAAGATTGGGTACCTAAGTTTACTTGATCTTTCCAGGTGTGTCTTAAAGCATCCAAGAACAAGAAATGGTATATTGACAGCGGATGCTCAAGACATATGACTGGAGACAGAGACAAGTTCAAATCTCTGGTGATCAAAGATGGAGCCACAGTAACCTTTGGAGGAAATCAAAGTGGAAAGATCACAGGAGTTGGAGAGGTCGGACCAATGAAAGAAGTCTACCTAGTGGACGATCTCTGTCACAACCTGCTAAGCGTCAGCCAGAGCACAGACAAAGGAAACTGGGTAATTTTTGATTCACATGAGTGCATAATAGTTGATAAGCAGGATCTTAATTTAGATAAGGCCAACTTAAAATGCAAACTTAAGGCAAATAGAAATGGAAACCTATATACTTTAGACTTATGCCAACAACTAGAAGAAAAATGTTTAATATCTAGTGATGAGAATAGTTGGCTTTGGCATAAGAGACTAGCTCATGTTAATTTTACTCAACTCGACATGCTAATTAAAAAGGAGCTAGCTATAGGTATTCCATCATTTAAAGTAAAGCATGATTTTATCTGTGAATCCTGCCAAAGAGGAAAGCAAACAAAGTCCTCATTCAAAACCAAGAAGAAAGTCTCCACCAGCAGGCCCTTGGAACTAATCCACATGGATTTGGTTGGGCCAGCAAGAGTGAAGAGCTTGGGTGGAAACCTATATGCTCTAGTGGTGGTGGATGACTATTCAAGGTTCACCTGGACTATGTTTCTTCCCTCTAAGCAAGATACTTTTGATGCTTTTGTTGTCCTGGCTAAGAAAGTGCAGAATGAGAGAGAGCTCAAAATCACAGCCATAAGGACAGACCATGGAGGAGAATTTGAGAACCATAGCTTCTCAGAGCTATGTGAACAAAATGGCATAGAACACAACTTCTCAGCTCCTAGGACCCCTCAACAGAACGGAGTTGTCGAGAGAAAGAACAGGGTTCTGACAGAGATGGCTAGAAGCATGCTCAATGAGAAAGAGGTTTCTCAAGTGTTCTGGGCGGACGCTATGAACACTGCTTGCTATATCTCTAACAGAGCCTATGTTCGCAAAGGACTGGATAAGACTCCCTACGAGCTGTACAAAGGGAGGAAGCCCAACATCAGCCACCTCAGAATCTTTGGATCAAAATGCTATGTGCATAACAATGGAAAGGTAAATCTGGGTAAGTTTGATCCAAAAGCTGATGTAGGTATATTCATAGGATATTCCCTTAGGAGTAAAGCATATAGAATATACAACATAAGAACTAGAATTGTAGAAGAATCAATGCATGTTGTATTTGATGAAACTCCTACATGGGGACAATCCACAGAAGATGATGAAATACTTAATCTTCCAAAACCACCATCATCTTCTTTACTACCAAAAGAAACACCAGCAAGCAATCTCAAAGAAGAAGATGAACCCAGTGATGAACCTAGAATGCAGACCATGCCTGATGAGGCACAGTTGCCAACAGCTAGGAGACATCACAGGGATCATCCTCTTGATCAAGTGCTTGGTGATGTTTCTTCTGGTGTCAGAACCAGAAGGCAAGTTCAAAATGAAGTTGAGTTTGGAGCATTCTTATCTCAAATCGAACCAACTTCAGTTGAACAAGCTCTTGAGGACTGCGACTGGATTATTGCCATGCAGGAAGAGCTAAATCAATTTGAGAGAAGTCAAGTCTGGGAACTAGTCCCTAGGCCGTCTCATCAATCTATAGTAGGGACCAAATGGGTCTTAAAAAACAAACTGGATGAGACAGGTCAAATCACAAGAAACAAAGCCAGATTAGTAGCCAAAGGATATAACCAAGAAGAAGACATTGACTATGAAGAAACCTTTGCTCCAGTCGCTAGACTTGAAGCAATAAGGATTCTTCTAGCCTTTGCATCCATGAAGGGCTTTAGGCTATATCAAATGGATGTAAAGAGTGCATTTCTTAATGGCTATATTAAAGAAGAGGTGTATGTAGAACAACCTCCTGGCTTTGAGGATCACAAATATCCCAAACATGTGTATAGATTAAAGAAAGCTTTATATGGCCTGAAACAAGCTCCTAGAGCTTGGTATGAGAAACTCAGCAGCTTTCTGCTGGGCAAAGGTTTCTCAAGGGGCAAACTTGATAATACACTGTTTATCCTTCACAAAGATAGAGATATGTTAATTGTCCAAATTTACGTTGATGATATTATCTTTGGGGCAACTAATGAAAAACTTTGTGAAGATTTTTCTAAGACTATGCAGGGTGAGTTTGAGATGTCTATGATGGGAGAACTCACATTCTTCCTAGGCCTGCAGATTAAACAGAAGAAGAATGGAATCTTCATATCCCAAACTAAGTACTGCAGATAACTACTCAAAAAGTTTGGGATGGATGAGTGCAAGGAGTATGACACTCCCATGAGCACCTCTGCCGCACTCGATGCTGATGCAAAGGGTAAATCTGTCAGCCTGCCCATGTACAGGGGAATGATAGGTTCCCTCCTATACTTAACGGCAAGCAGGCCTGACATTCAATTTAGTGTAGGCATGTGTGCTAGGTTTCAAGCCAACCCCAAGGAGTCACACTTAACATGTGTTAAACGTGTTTTGAGATACCTTGAGGGAACACAAGAACTTGGTCTTTGGTATCCCAGAAGTAACCAAGAGTTCTTGTGGGCTTACTCTGATTCTGACCATGCAGGTTATAAGACTGATAGAAAGAGCACCAGTGGACAATGCGCCTTCCTTGGTGGTTGTCTGGTGACTTGGGCTAGCAAAAAGCAAACCTGTGTGTCCTTGTCATCCACTGAGGCAGAATATATTGCTGCAGCAAGTTGTTGTGCTCAAGTGCTGTGGCTGAAGAACCAGTTGAGAGATCTTGGCTTGGAGTTCCCTGAGGCACCCATCCTCTGTGACAACACAAGCACAATCAGCCTCGCCAAGAATCCAGTTCAGCACACAAGGACAAAGCACATTGATGTCAGACATCACTTCATCAGAGACCATGTTCAAAAGAAGGATGTCAAAGTGCAATTTGTCCCCATTCAACAACAGCTTGCTGACATCTTCACCAAGCCTCTGGGGGTTGACCAATTTACTTTCATAAGAGGTGATTTGGGAATGGTAAACCCAAATGAGGTGTGATTTCATTTATTATACTTGATTGTTTAAAACCTACAACAATACTAACTTAGGCATCGGAGTGCCAATACATGTTTTTGCAGGTCCTCAATGTTAAATCTTAAGATTTTGCAACCGGAAGCAAAACCACTTCCGGATGATCATTCACTGACACTGGATGATGAAACCAAGAGAGCGCCAGCACCAGTCCAAGAGACACGTCACTTCAGAAACGTTTCAACTCTCTCTATAAGAAGGTGTGACCTATCTGACTAGATGAAGCGACACATGTCATAAGGTGCGCCGTTTCAATTAAATTTTTACGTTACCCAATGTGCAAACGTTTGGGTTTCATCTGAAAAAGCATGACCATTTTACCCTTAGTTACTTCGCCTATAAATAGGGTGTCATTTTTTCACTTTCACTTTTTACTTTCACCACATTCTCTCTGCATAACATATTTCATCTTCATCTGAGTTCTTCGCATTCTTCATACACTCTTTGCATTTCATCTCCTTTCACCACCAACCCACACAAAAAAAATGGCCGGATCTCATGAAACAAACCCAGTTACAAAGAAACATTCCTCATCCAAGAAACACAAGTCAAAATCTGGGAAATCTCGCCATGAACATTCTGGGAGATCTGGGCAAAATGATGAACAGCATGATGAACACCATAGGATTTCTGGGCAAACCCAGGGACAGGATGAACTCACCCAGAATCAGCCTGGAACATCTGGTCGAGTGGCAGAACAGTCAGTGGTTTCTGGGCATGAGCAAGAGAGGGAAGCCCAGAGAAAAGGGAAGAAGAAGAAGGTTCAGTTCGCTGAAGAACCTTCTTCCAAGAGGCAGAGGGTTGAAGAAGATGATCTCACAGTGTATAGAGATGGGGCATTGGAGCCAGTAGCGGCCAAATTTGAGACGTCTACTCCAATCTTCAACCATGGCCTGTTCATTGATCTGGACAAGATTGATGAACTAGGGTTTTCTCACCTGCGCCCTTATCTAGAGAAGTACATGCCATGGCTGGGGATCAACCAGGACTACAATGTCAACGTCCTGCGGGTATTCTGTCAATCCCTCACTGGCAAGGTCAAGAACAAGAAGGTTGATGGAAAAGAGCAAGTTCACAGACTCTCCTTCACTGCCACTGTAAGGGGGAGAACCTTCAAGGTCAACTGGAGGACATTGAATGAGTTGATGGGGATCACAGACGAGAGCATGAATGAGTGGCTATACCCTGAGTCACTAAAGTTCAGCAAGGAGGATCTCGAGAAGTTGTATGGCACCACAGGGAAAAAGGTGTCCAAGATGTCTGACTCAAACAGACTCATGTATTATGTCTACTCCCGAATTATGACACACAAAGGGGGTAACTTCAACGAGTTCACCTTGATCGACAATCCGTGGTTCCCCAGAATTCTCTCCCACCAGCCAATCAACCCCGGCCAGTTGATATGTCTTGAGCTTCAGCGCTGGATAGTTAATGACAAGTCTGGCTATCTTCCCTATCCCACCATCATTGCCTTCCTCCTTGAGAAGCATCTGATCAAGGCCACATCTGCTGTGGAGGAAGAGAATGTCAAGTGTAGACCTGTGGGAGCAACCAACATCGGGAAGATGGGCATTAAGTATATAAGAGCCCCTAAGCCCACTCGCTCAGGATCACTAGCGGGTAGTGCTTCTGGGACTTCAGCCCCCTCGACATCTGGTGCAGGGGATCAGGAAGTGGACTCCCATGCTGGGCCAAGCCGTACTGCAAGAGTGCCAGCTTCTGTCAAAGCTTTTGCCGAGGAAGTTAAGGAGGAACTTCTCTTTAGACTGCCTGAATCCTTGGTAGGCCCTCTCCGTGCTGAGTGTGACAATGGCTTCCAGCAGCAAGGGGAGCGAATTCAGAGGCTCGAAGACAGGGTAGGCCAGCTTGAAAACCACATTGCCAGGGTGGACGCAAAACTTGACCTCATTCTCCAGCACCTACATATTCCCCAACCATCACAAGGTAACCTACCACCACCTCCTCCTCCTCCCCAAAACCCTCCTCCTCCTCCTCCCTCAGGCAATCCTCAACTTCCCCCTCCTCCTCCACCTAACACTCAACCACCACGGCCACCTCCACAAAATGACCATCAATCCCCTCCATCACCAAACAATGATCACCAATCCCAACCTTCACCCAACCATGAACACCAAACCCAAGACACACCCCAACAATCTCCTAGCCAATCACCCCTTCACTCTAACAACTCCCCATCTCCACAAAACTCCCCATCCACACTTCCCTCATCCTCTCGCACACCATCCAACCCCTTAGCCGAACCCCTTGGAGTTCAAACTGCCATTCACCCCCTCAGCCAAATCTATCTAGGAGAGTATCCCCGCCTTCAACAAATCCCTGAAGATCCTCACTTACCCTTTATCCCATTTACCCCACACTCTTCCACCACTACCTTCACTGCATATTCCTCCACCTACCCCTTCGAAGGTCTCTTCGTAGATCCCTCCTGGTTCCCCAACCAACCCACATCCCCAGAAAATACCTTACCTGTCTCTTCCCCAGAATCCTCACCCCAAACTCCATTTGGCCCTGAACCTCCACCCTCCTCTTCATCTACTCCATCCCTGGCACTCGCCCTTGTTGATGATGACAAAAGGGGGAGAAATGTGATGACCGCTCTTCGCCTATCCATGAACACAAGGGATGTGCTCAGCCAACCATCCCTCTGGCTTGATGAAGACATCATGGCTGCCCTTCGCCGTGCCATGGAATCACAAAGGCTGAGTGGTGCTGAGAGCCTAATAAGAGGAGAAGCCATAAGATTCATGGAGCAGCTGAGGATGGCTGAGCAAGGACCACAATTGGAGATGGTTGTCTTTGAGCCAAATGAACAACCTTCACAGCCTGAGTCATCTTCATCAGAACCTCCTCCAACTAAGATAAGTAGAAAAGTTATTGAGGAGATAATGATGAAGTGGGGACTGAAGAAGATCAATCACCCTCCTATTGTGATAGCCAAGCCTATCCCCTCATCCACTGGGCAAGAGTCTGAGATCCCCTCGTCTGAGCAATCATCTGCCCCTCCTCCCTCATCTGAGCCAGCAGTCACCTTCAGTGAATCTAGAAAGAAGGCCGTTGCCAAGAAGCGGACCAGGAAAATTATTGCCACCACTGAAACTGCTGAGAGTGAGGAAGAGACTCCATCTGACCAACCTGAGCAAGAGACCTCATCTGCTCAAGTTGAACCTGAAACCCCAGTAGTTCAAGCAGTTCCTATTCTAAAGGAGGTCAAGTTGGAAATTGAAGACATGACTCCTGAGGAATTCGAAAGATACGGGTATACGGACAAACTCTCCTTTGGTCAGATGGCCTGCCTCGATGCTGGCAGAGCAAGAGCCATGCCCACTCCTCCGATTAGCAAGAGCAAAGGGAAGAGTAAGGGGAAAGGGAAAAGGAAAGCCCAGGAAGTTGAGGAGGATCCCAACTTCCCTGTATGGAACGTAAAAATTCGGGTTGTTCACTACCCCAATGGAGAGGTCGCCTACTTCGATGATGCTACAGGGTTCCCTGGGCATGAAGAAGTAGAGAACATGAAGAGGGCATTCGAGGAGTCTATTGAATCAGAAAGACTCAGACGAGAGAGGGATGAACAAGAGCTTCAGCGAATAATTGCCCAGATAGACCAGAATGTACATGAGGCTGAGATCGCCAAACTTCAGAAAGAGAGTGAGGAGAGACAGAAGGAGAGGGAAAAGAAAAAGAGACACAAACTATGAACTCCCATTCCACATTTTTTTTTACTTAGAAAAGTTTCTTTGTTTTCATGCATATTTTACTCTTGCTTAGTATAGATTACCTGTATATGTTTTGCTTGTATACTCTAACATGTAATCTCTTTCATATCAATAATATTTGTCCAAGTTACTTGTTCTTATCTATTGCCTTTATTTTTATGCTAATTCTTTCATATGAACTTAATCGATAAAACTGAGTTTGTCATCATCAAAAAGGGGGAGAATGTTAGAATCTTAAGTTTTGATGAAGACTAAAATATGAAAGAACTTAGAAAGCAATAGGTGAACATAGAATCCTAAGTAAAAGTGCAACCGGATGTGGACTTACTTCCGGATAGATTAGGACTAGCGCTCGCGGATGAAAGTCTCATCCCCCAGCGGCAGCAAGAAATTCACTAAGGAATTAACTTAGTCCATGAGCACTAGTTATAGAAAATCCTAAGACTAAGTTAAGATTCAAGCGGAAGTGAATTTGCTTCCTGTTAGACTTAGACTGGCGCTGGCTGTTGGAATAGATATCCCTAAGCGTCAGTGAAAATGAACAACGTCCAGTAGAAGTGCTTCCGATAGCTCAGTGACTAGCGCTGGCTGTTGGATTGAATGGACACTGAGCGAGAGTGAGTAATAGTGAACAAATCCTTCATCCAGTGGATTCACTTCCGGATGTAGAAGTGCTTCCTGATGCAAGGAAGACCTCTTAGACTAAGAACACTCTCACTGCATGTAACTATATGTTAATACTGTTAGACTAACACTCAGTGCAGCACACTAAGTAGAGTTGCTTTCGGATGTGAACCTGCTTCCGCAAGCAATCAGAATGTCAGAGTGTTCAGAAATGCAGTGTCAGAATGCTTTTGTCAGAGCAGAGTTGTCAGAGCTACTTTTCAGAGATAAAGCAAGTCAACCCTGCTATGCATTGATGAAGCATTAATTGGGCAAACGGTAACATAGGAAAAACGGCCATATTCAAACGGCTATCCCACCTACCAAGAGTCAGAATGTTTGAAGAGTATATAAAGGAGCTCAACCTCATTTATGAGGTTAACAATTATCTTTGAATACTCTTGAGAGAAGTTAGAGCGAGAAACTAAGAACATCTTCAAGCATTCAAAGCTGCCCAGAAAAGTAAAGAGCATTTAACACATCGAGTGATCATTCTCATCTACATATTCTGTACTCTTTGTTGTTAAGTCTCTTTCTGTTATAAGAGCATTGATTGTACTTAAGTGTGTAACACTATCTGTTCTTTAAGAGAACTTAGTTAGAAAAATCCTTTAGTTGTAAAGGTTGAACCCTTGCTAGGTGTAAGGGGGAGCTAGTTAGAAAGGTTACAAGTGAGCCTTGTGTAAAACTTGTAGTTGTAAGGTTGCAAGTGATCCCGTCCAAAACTTGCGGTTGTAAGGTTTCAGGTGAACCCGATTTAAAACCTGAGATAGTGGAACTCGGCCTGGGTGGTTGAGAACTGGACGTAGGTCAGGAAGACCGAACCAGTATAAATCATGTGTTGGTTTTATTTGAGTATTTATTTTGTAGCACAATTCACCCCCCCCCCCTCTTGTGCATCCATTACCTTCAGTAGGGCTTAATCGTCTCAAACTTGGAGGAAACAGCCTCCAAGGCCCCATCTCTGTAGACTGTAGGGTCATCCTCTTCAACCCTTAGTCTCTTGGAAGAAGGCTCTTCAGCGAACTGAACCTTCTTCTTTCCTTTCCTTTTGGCTTCCCTTGCTTGTTCATGCGCAGATGCCTCTGGCTGTTCTGCCACTCTTTCAGAATGTCCAGACTGTTCCTGGACTCGTTCATTCATCCTTTGTGATTGCCCAGAAATTTCATGCTGTTCTTCATGGTGTTCATCGCGTTGCCCAGATTTTCCAGAGTGTTTATGCCCAGATTTCCCAGATTTGGACTTATGTTTCTTGGATGAGGAAGATTTCTTGGTAACTGGGTTTGTTTCATGAGATCCGGCCATTTTTGTGTGGGTTGGTATGGTTTTGATAAGAAGTGCGAAGAAGAGTATGAAGAAAATGAAGAACACAGATGGAGATGAAGAATGTATGCAGAAGATATGTCGGTGAAAAGTTTGTGAAAGTAAAAAGTGAAAGTGAAAAATGACATCCTATTTATAGGCAAAGTTACCAAGGGTAAAATGGGCATGTCTTTTCAGATAAACAAACGTTTGCACATTGGGTAACGTAAACATTTTAATTGAAACGTTGCACCTTATGACATGTGTCGCTTCATCTTGTCAGAGAAGTCACAACTTCTCATAGAGGAAGATGAAACGTTTTCTGAAGTGACGTGTCCCTTGGTCTGGCACTGGCGCTCTCTTGGTTTGATCATCCAGTGTCAGTGAGTGATCATCCGGAAGTGGTTTTGCTTCCGGTTGCAGTTGCTTAAGATTTAACATTTGAGAACCTGCAAAAACACATATTGGCACTCCGATGCCTAAGTTAGTATTGTTGTAGGTTTTAAACAATCAAGTATAATAAATAGAAGTTACACCTCATTTGGGTTTACCATTCCCAAATCACCTCTTATGAAAGTAAATTGGTCAACCCCCAGAGGCTTGGTGAAAATATCAGCAAGCTGTTGTTGAGTGGGAACAAATTGCACTTTGACATCCTTCTTTTGAACATGGTCTCTGATGAAGTGATGTCTGACATCAATGTGCTTTGTCCTTGTGTGCTGAACCGGATTCTTGGCGAGGCAGATTGTACTTGTGTTGTCACAGAGGATGGGTGCCTCAGGGAACTCTAAGCCAAGATCTCTCAGTTGGTTCTTCAGCCACAGCACTTGAGCACAACAGCTTGCAGCAGCAATGTATTCTGCCTCAGTGGATGACAATGACACGCAGGTTTGCTTCTTGCTAGCCCAAGACACCAGACAACCACTAAGAAAGGCGCATTGTCCACTGGTGCTCTTCCTATCTGTTTTATAACCTGCATGGTCAGAGTCAGAATAAGCCCACAAGAACTCTTGGTTACCTCTGGGATACCAAAGACCAAGCTCTTGTGTTCCCTCAAGGTATCTAAGAATACGTTTAACACATGTTAAGTGTGACTCCTTGGGGTTGGCTTGAAACCTAGCACACATGCCTACACTAAATTGAATGTCAGGCCTACTTGCCGTTAAGTATAGGAGGGAACCTATCATTCCTCTGTACATGGGCAGGCTGACAGATTTACCCTTTGCGTCAGCATCGAGTGCGGCAGAGGTGCTCATGGGAGTGTCATACTCCTTACATTCATCCATCCCAAATTTTTTGAGTAGCTCTCTGCAGTACTTAGCTTGGGAGATGAAGATTCCATTCTTCTTTTGCTTAATTTGCAGGCCTAGGTAGAACGTTAGTTCTCCCATCATTGACATTTCAAACTCACCCTGCATAGTCTTAGAGAAATCTTCACAAAGCTTTTCATTAGTTGCCCCAAAAATAATATCATCAACATAAATTTGGACAATTAACATATCTCTATCTTTGTGAAGGATAAACAGTGTATTATCTAATTTGCCCCTTGAGAAACCTTTGCCCAGCAGGAAGCTGCTGAGTCTCTCATACCAAGCTCTAGGAGCTTGTTTCAGGCCATATAAAGCTTTCTTTAATCTATACACATGTTTGGGATGCTTATGATCCTCAATGCCATGAGGTTGTTCTACATAGACCTCTTCTTTAATATAACCATTAAGAAAAGCACTCTTTACATCCATTTGATATAATCTAAAGCCTTTCATAAATGCAAAGGCTAGAAGAATCCTTATTGCTTCAAGTCTAGCGACTGGAGCAAAAGTTTCTTCATAGTCAATGCCTTCTTCTTGGTTATATCCTTTGGCTACTAATCTGGCTTTGTTTCTTGTAATTTGACCTGTCTCATCCAGTTTGTTTTTGAAGACCCACTTGGTCCCCACTAAGGATTGATGAGACGGCCTTGGGACAAGTTCCCAGACTTGGCTTCTCTCAAATTGATTTAGCTCTTCCTGCATGGCAATAATCCAGTCGCAGTCCTCAAGAGCTTGTTCAACTGAAGTTTGTTCGATTTGAGATAGAAATGCTCCAAACTCAACTTCATTTTGAACTTGCCTTCTGGTTCTGACACCAGAAGAAACATCACCAAGCACTTGATCAAGAGGATGATCCCTGTGATGTCTCCTAGCTGTTGGCAACTATGCCTCATCAGGCATGGTCTGCACTCTAAGTTCATCACTGGGTTCATCTTCTTCTTTGAGATTGCCTGCTGGTGTTTCTTTTGGTGTTGAAGAAGATGATGGTGGTTTTGGAAGATTAAGTATTTCATCATCTTCTGTGGATTGTCCCCATGTAGGAGTTTCATCGAATACAACATGCATTGATTCTTCTACAATTCTAGTTCTCATGTTGTATATTCTATATGCTTTACTCCTAAGAGAATATCCTATGAATATACCTACATCAGCTTTTGGATCAAACTTACCCAGATTTACCTTTCCATTGTTATGCACATAGCATTTTGATCCAAAGATTCTGAGGTGGCTGATGTTGGGCTTCCTCCCTTTGTACAGCTCGTAGGGAGTCTTATCCAGTCCTTTGCGAACATAGGCTCTGTTAGAGATATAGCAAGCAGTGCTCATAGCGTCCGCCCAGAACACTTGAAAAACCTCTTTCTCGTTGAGCATGCTTCTAGCCATCTCAGTCAGAACCTTGTTCTTTCTCTCGACCACTCCGTTTTGCTGAGGAGTTCTAGGAGCTGAGAAGTTGTGTTCAATACCATTTTGCTCACATAGCTCAGAGAAGCTATGGTTCTCAAATTCTCCTCCATGGTCTGTCCTTATGGCTGTGATTTTGAGCTCTCTCTCATTCTGCACTTTCTTAGCCAGGACAACAAAGGCATCAAAAGCATCTTGCTTAGAGGCAAGAAACATAGTCCAAGTGAACCTCGAATAGTCATCCACCACTACTAGAGCATACAGGTTTCCACCCAAGCTCTTCACTCTTGCTGGCCCAACCAGATCCATGTGGATCAGTTCCAAGGGCCTGCTGGTGGAGACTTTCTTCTTGGTTTTAAACGAGGACTTTGTTTGCTTCCCTCGTTGGCAGGATTCACAGATAAAATCATGCTTTACTTTAAAGGATGGAATACCTATAGCTAGCTCCTTTCTAATTAGCATATCAAGTTGAGTAAAATTAACATGAGCTAACCTCTTATGCCAAAGCCAACTGTTCTCATCACTAGATATTAGACATTTTCTTCCAGTTGTTGACACAAGTCTAGAGTATATAGGTTTCCATTTCTATTTGCCTTAAGTTTGCATTTTAAATTGGCCTTATCTAAATTCAGATCCTGCTTATCAACTATTAAGCACTCATGTGAATCGAAGATTACCCAATTTCCTTTGTCAGTGCTTTGGCTCACGCTTAGCAGGTTGTGACAGAGACCGTCCACCAGATAGACGTCTTTCACAGGTCCAACTTCTCCAACTCCAGTGATCTTTCCACTTTGATTTCCTCCAAAGGTTACTGTGGCTCCGTCTTTGATCACTAGAGATTTGAACTTGTCTCTGTCTCCAGTCATATGTCTCGAGCATCCGCTGTCAATATACCATTTTCCGTTCTTGGATGCTTTGAGACACACCTGAAATGATCAAGTAGGCTTAGGTACCCAACCTCTCTTGGGTCCTCTGTCATTAGTTTTCAGTGCCCTTGGTCTAGTGTTAGCCTTGACCTTGGGCTTATGATCATTCAGTCCCTCTGGCCTAGTGCTGGCTCTAGGCTCTTGGGTTTTCCCTGTGGGATGTTCCAAGGCTCGGGATCCTTGTCCTCCCCTTGGTTTTCTTTATAGGGGAAGGATCCTTTGTAGCTTTGGTTCCTTTAGGGACCCATTTGTAAGAGCTACTTGCTCCATGCTTCTTAGCATTACAGGTGGACGTGGAGTGTCCTTTCCTGTTGCAATAGTTACAGAAGCTGAAAGGTGAGGAGCTGTGACTAGTGGCTTTGTGGAAGAATTTTAAGTAGGGCTTCACTTTTGGTTCCACCCACTTCTTCCCCCTAGGAGTATATCCTAAGCCAGTCCTGTCCCTATATGCCCTTTGATTCATTAAAATTATATTTAACATTTCTGACCCATTTGTAAACTTCTGCAGGGCATTTTGCAGCTTGTCTCTTTCAGCTGAGATTTTGCTGCAATTACGGCAGCTCTCAAGTGTTGGGGCATTGGGTTCTGTTTGGGGAGAACCCTGACCATCCACTACCGGAAGCTTTCTAGCTTCCGCTAGCTCTTCACTCAGTGAGTCCACCTTGGACTCAAGTGATTCCTTTTTGGTTTTTAACACTTTATAGGCTTTACACAATCGAGAGAATTCTTCATGAACCTCATTGTAAGCCTCTTGCAGTTCAGAGAAAGTTACCTCATTGTCTTCGTGGGTGAGGTCAAGTTCTGAAGATGCTTCCTCATCATCTTCTCTGGCTACCAGGCAGAGGTTGGCAACTTCTTCCTCATCACTTGCTTCGTCATCTGAGCTATTCACCCAGATGGAGGAAACAAAGGCCTTCCTTTTATCTTTGCCTTTTGACTTCTGCAGGCTGGGATACTCAGCCTTGAAGTGGTCAGGCTTCTTACATTCAAAGCACACAGGGGCCTTTTCCTTCTTGTATCCCTTCCTCTGGCTGAAGTCACCTTTTTGAAAGCCTCCTTTCTTTCTGAAGAACTTTCTGAACTTTCTCACCATCATAGCCATCTCCTCATCGTCCATTTCCTCCTCATCATCCTCATCATCATCATCAACCTCCTTGCTGGGAGCAACAAGGGCAAGATTTTTTGTCTTGGATGAGGCTTGAGGAGCTCTCTGAGCCAACAGGGTAGGTTCATATTCAGCCAGAGAGCCAAATAGTGCAGTGATGGAGCTCGTTGATTCTCCTTGGACTTCCTGCAAGATGGTTACTTTGGTGATCCAGTCACCTTTCAAGATCTTTAGGATCTTGCTAACTTGCTCTCTTTCAGGAATGTCCTTACCCAGCGAGGCCAAATTGTTGATGAGGTGAGTGAACCTGAGCTCCAGCTCCCTGATAGGCTCAGTAGGACTAAGCATGGCGAACTTGTGAAATTCTTCCACTAGAATCTCAACTCGTCTTGCTTTCACTCCCCTGGTTCCAGAGTGAGCAGCCTCAAGAGCCTCCCACATATCTTTAGCATTTTTGTGGTGGCTGATCCTGTGAAACTCTTTAGGACTGAGAGCACACTGGATGTAGTGCATGGCCCGGTAGTTTAGTTGGACTAGAGCATAGTCCTCATTTGTGTACCTAGATCGCTGCTTGGCGAAACCATCCTCATCCAGTGGTGTGTGATCCCCACGTTCGATTACGTCCCAGAGTCTGATGTCGTTGGACTTGATGTAGGTCTCCATTCGAAACTTCCAGAATGGATAGTTATACCCATCAAAGCCTGGAGGCTTGTTGGGTTGAATAGAGACATCTGGCAGGGAGTAATCTGTATCCATTACTAGATCTTTGCTTTCTGGATTCGTTGGAATCAAGTGAGAAAGACCCGCTCTGATACCAAATGAAAGTAATGGATGCACAAGAGGGGGGGTGAATTGTGCTTCAAAAATAAATGCTCAAATAAAACAACACAAGAGTTATACTGGTTCAGTCTTCCTGACCTACGTCCAGTTCTCAACCACCCAGGCCGAGTTCCACTATATCTCCAGGTTTTAGAACGGGTTCACCTGGAACCTTTTACAACCGCAAGTTTTGAACGGGATCACTTGCAACCTTACAACCACAAGTTTTACTCAGGCTCACTTGCAACCTTTCTGACTAGCTCCCCCTTACACCTAGCAAGGGTTCAACCTTTACAAATAAAGGATTTTTCTAACTAAGTTCTCTTTAAGAACAGATAGTGTTACACACTTAAGTACAATCAATGCTCTTATAACACGAAGAGACTTAACTACAAAGAGTACAAGATATGTAGATGAAAAGATCACTCAATGAGTTAAATGCTCTTTCTCTTTTCTGGGCAGCTTTGAATACTTGAAGATTTTCTGAGTTTCTCGCTCTAACTTCTCTCAAGAATGTCAAAGATAATTCATTAGCTTCATAAATGAAGTTGAGCTCCTTTATATATTCTTCAAACATTCTGACTCTTGGTAGGTGGGTTAGCCGTTTGAATATGGCCGTTTTTCCCTTGTTACCGTTTGCCCAATTAATGCTTCATCAATGCATAGCAGGGTTGACTTGTTTTATCTCTAAAAAGTAGTTCTGACAACTCTGCTCTGACAAAAGCATTCTGACACTGCACTTCTGAACATTCTGACATTCTGATTGCTTGCGGAAGCAGGTTCACATCCGGAAGCAATTCTACTTAGTGTGCTGCACTTTGAATGTTAGTTTAATAATATAAGCACATAGTCACATGCAGTGGGTGTTTACTTAGTCTAAGATGACTTCCTTGGATCCGGAAGCACTTCTACATCCGGAAGCACTACCACTGGATGAAGGGTTATAATCACTTTTACTCACTCTCGCTCAGTATCATTCAATCCAACACTCAGCGCTAGTCACTAAGCTATCGGAAGCAATTCTACTGGACGTGGCTTATGTTCACTGACGCTTAGTGTCATCTATTCCAACAGCCAGCGCCAGTCTAAATACAACAGGAAGCAAAATCACTTTCGGTTGAATCCTAGCTTAGTCTTGAGGTTTTGTATATCTAGTGCTTATGGACTAAGTTATTTCCCTAGTGAATTACTTGCTCTCGCTGGGGGATGAGTCATTCATCCGCGAGCGCTAGTCCTAGTCTATCCGGAAGTAAATCCACATCCGGTTGCACTCTTACTTGGGATTCTATGTTAACCTATTGCTTTCTAAGTCCTTGATTCATTCTTTCATATTTTAGTCTTCATCAAAACTTAAGATTCTAACAACGCTGACTATTGGATTAGACATCCCCTAGCGTCAGTAGACAATACACTAAGTCAGAATATAGTCTTAGTAAGATTGCTTCCCATAGCAGACAAGCCTCCACAGCATGTATAGTTCTTACTACTACACTTGATTATATATATTACTCTGGTGGGACTAACAAGTGTGTGCAGAACTTAGTTGTACTTCCGGATGGAAATGAGCTTCCGGATGAAAATACTCTTGGCACTGAGATTCATAGACTAACACTTGCAGAGCAAGATTACCACTTCCGGATGAACGATGATCATCCGTCAGCAAGAGTACAAGAGCCAACGTCACACACTCAGAAGTCAGAATGCTTTTGTCAGAGCAGAGTTGTCAGAGTTACTTTTCAGAGATAAAGCAAGTCAACCCTGCTAAGCATTAATGAAGATGTACCTCTCAACGGTAACATGGGATTAACGGCTATATTCAAACGGACATATCCTATCTGCCGCCCAAGCCTGAATGTTGAGGCCGAGTATAAAAGGAACATCTACATTCAGAAGAGAGGTTGGATGAACAGAGCATATTATCTGAGAAACTATATTCTACATTCCTCTCATCTTCTACTCTCAGATCTAGATTTGTAACATTATTAGAGAGTAATTCATTTGTACTTAAGTGAGTAACATCATCTATTCTTACAGAGAATCATTTGTACTTAAGTGTTTATCACAATTAGTTCATTGAGTGAACATATTATCAAATCCGTTAATTGATAGAGGCTGTTCTAAAGCTTGTGCTTGACGAACAGAATTATTATCTTACAAAAGTGAGGGGGAGCATTTAGAGGTTCTCTAAATCTCCATAGGTTGCAAGTTAGCCCGCAAAACTTGTGGTTGTAAGGTTGCAGGTGATCCCGTTGTAAAACCTGTGGTTGTAAGGTTTGCAGGTGAGCCCGTTGCAAAACCTGTGGGTTGTTAGGTGAACCCGTGTTCGTAAAACCTATAGTGTAAAGGCTTTCTTGTGCCTGGTTGAAACAAGAGGTTGAGTGGATTGAAAATCTCAGGTGGAGCCTGGGGACTGGATGTAGGTCTGGAAGTGACCGAACCAGGATAAACTCGTGTGTGCTCATTCTGGTTGTTTTAATCTACACATCAAGCACCACACCACTAGATACTCACTTGTGCTTGGGGTAATACATCGTCACTCTCATCAAGCACAAGGAGTAAAGTTTTAAAAGGGAGAATTTTTATAAGTCATATTCTGCCACCCAATTCACCCCCCCCCCCTCTTGGGTGACAGCCACGCATTTCAAACCTTACAATGCAACATTTGACTAATTTTACACATACAATCACAATTAATCCAAACATAAATTTCATTATACAATCTAACTTCATATTAAGTCACTTTTTAATAAGTCAATACTCTTTCTTGCTTTTTTGGCTTTACATTTTCTCTTTTTTTTGTTTATACTCATGTCGATGCTCAAAGACATTATAACCCACAAATATAATATATTTTTGAGTATATGACTTTTGTAAGAAATTAGCACCTTCACCACCTCGTCCCTCCCCTTCATTTATAACACTCCATCCGTTCTTAAATATAAAATCACTTTCAGATTTTAATTTGTTGCTAAATATAAGCATCTTTCTAATTTTTCTCAACTTTTTCCAAATAAACATAATAATCCTTAACTATAATAAAAAAGCAAGAGTGAGAGAGTGAGAATAAAGACATATAGTTAAGGTAGATTAATAATATCATGCCTTAATAACTAACTTGACTAGTATTTTTGATCTAATAAAATTAGGGAAAATGATCTTATATTTAGGAACGAACGAAGTAATTTATTTTGAGTTGTATGAAAAGAATTTGAATTAATCGAATTTCATGTTTTTTTAGAAAAGATCATTAGAATTAAAATATAGGCTAAAGTATACTTTTGGTCCCTTATATTTGCATCAAGTTTCAATTTAGTCCTTTATGTTTGGAAAGTACACTTTTAGTCCTTTTTTGTTAACACCGTTAGTTTAACTTAACGGAAAATGTTAACTTAACAATTTTAAATGGTTATTAAATACTGAAAAATGTTCAGATTAAAATATTTGAGTATAAATAATCTTATATTTTCAAAATTTATCATTTTTGATCCAATTTCATTATAAAATAATCATTTAAAATTGTTAAGTTAACATTTTCCGTTAAGTTAAACTAACAGTGTTAACAAAAAAGGACTAAAAGTGTACTTTCCAAACATAAAAGGACTAAATTGAAACTTGATGCAAATATAAGGGACCAAAAGTATACTTTAGCCTAAAATATAAAATATTTCAGTTAAACTTAATAGTTTATTACGATTTAAAGTATAAAAAAATAGTTTATTACGATTTCGAAGTACAACTACATGGGTGTGAGAAAGGTTTCAAATTCTAGAAATAATAATTCAAAGTCCCCAAGAAATTGTCCACTTGTAGAATTAAACAAGTTTTATTTAATTTTTTGGCTTTCTTTTATATCAACCTTGTGGAAGTTACATTACCCATTTATGTAGTTTATTTAAAAATCTCAACAAAAGCACACATTGCCTCCTTCATTACTCCAAACATTTTATTTAATAATTAAGCATCATATGTGAGTGCATGTGTGCTATGCAATATCTGTTTAATTTATATGTGTATACTCGGGGAATGAACAAATGAGACTAAACTATATGAGTTGGTAAAAATTGGATTACTATATTTTATAAAACCACTATACTATTTTTCTCTTGCTGGCGCAAAATCATCAAATAGATGTCAATATATACTATCATAATGTATATTTAACCTTGGAGTATAGAGTATCTTGAGAGATTTCAAATATATACTTCCAGTAACTTGGTCAGTCCCTCCAGATTTCATTTCATTTTGTTTTATATGAAAAAAAGGCATCTAATTCTGCACCAATTATTGAGTCAGTGCATAAAAGGTTACCCCAACCCACTCCGGGGATGCTATTTTCTTTACACACATGGGTAAATTTAAGAAAAATCAAAATTCTTTAATATAACCTTATTTAAGAACATGTATGTGAGTTTTGCTTTACTTTTAGTTTGTCTGAGGCGTAATTAGTCATTACCTACCCGATTTCTTATTTATGGAAAAAAAAGTTAATGATGCGAGTAAAAGTGTAAAACAGACCCTTTGACATGTAATGAGGGAGGAATTGTTTGCAAGAAAAGAAAAAGTGTGGAAGCAAACCTCCAAAAATTAAGTCTGATGTCGTTTACCTGATGCTGAAATTAACTTCATTCTTAAGCCTTGTTTGATTCTTCATCCCTAGTTTTTCCATTTTTCCATTTGCAACGACAAATTATTGTTTTGCTTACCAAGTTTTGTTTTCGACTGCATGCTTACCAAGTGTCAACCACCGCCATTATTTAGTTATTTAGAAATGGTCACTTCTAGAGTCACTGAATTCGAGTTAATTAAGAACAACATATTAATCTTCCCATTATGGCATTTCAAGTATAATTTAACCATCCCAAATTTAAACCATTTCTGGTTGCTTACAATCAACCATTTTACAAAAGCTAAAGAAATATAGTGCAGTCATTCATTATAAGTAACAATAGTGTGGTTTTCCAATTTTATCATTATATTATATATTACCCACAAACTCTTTACTCATGTGATTTTTTTAGAGTAAAAATACTCACAACATTTAATGATAAAAATGTTACATGGTGTTTTAGCACAATCAGCCGTACATTTAATATGTAAGGATAAAAATGAAAATTAAACACGTTATTTTGACTTCTCTATGTTACCTTTAATAATAATGTGGATAAAAAATATTTTGATGTTATTTTTTGTATTATGGAGGGGAGGGTGTACAACATATTTAATATTCAAAATTCTCTATGGTTATTCCTTGAGATAATTGTTCCGTTAACGTGACGGAGTCAGAAATATTTGTTCAAAATTGTCTATGGTCTATTTTTAACTTTATAGGAAGATGTATGGTTTTGACTTGGAATGACGGTTGACTTGACCGGGTACTCATATAAAATCAGATTATTGATTGAAATACGATTAATGTACGAAATTATTTCTCTCTAAATAAAAACAAAATTTTTATCACTCATCTTCTATTATAATGCACGTACGAAAAGTCATATCCCTTATGAAAAATCACACTTATTTAATATTAAATCTATTGGGAAAATTGTTCATTTCAATCCATATTTTTCCATATTTATATAATGGTCTCAATTCTCATTGGACTTAAGTTTATGCCCTAATCCATCAAGTGTGAACCCAATATTTCCCTACATAAGATAAAACGTAAGCAAATTTTCTTGTGTAAAATGGATGTATGTAAATTAATTTCAAATAACTTATATAATAATGAGAATTCGTAACAGAAATAATTTCCACTTATAATGAAAGCTGGGCCCATGTGCAGTGCATGTGATAGGAGAGCACAGGGTACTGAACTTAAATGATTATGCCCACACTTTTCATTTTCATCGCCAAAAACTTGATGCTACCAAAATTTTGATAAAAACTCCGCAAGTGTACGGATCCTATTTTAGTAAAGTGGTAAATCAAGGTCGATCCCACAGAGACTCGGACAATTAATAACTAGGCATTAGATCTCCTATTTTCATTCAAGTTGAGTAAACAAGAAAATTTGATTTTAATTATCTAATAGCTAATAAAATAAAATAAAACAAATATTCACACAGATGAAATTCACGAGTCAAAAGAACAACCTAGAGCCACTAATCCCTTATCTGCTTCTTAGATTTTATTCCCACTAAATTAATTATGAATTAATCCAACTAGCTAATCTAGAGTACTAGTGTCTATAAATGTCTTCCGGTCCACTTACATCCTTGCCTAGCTTAATTACACAATGTCTTGCACTAATTTACTAAGCCAATTAATACCGGTACCGCTCTAATGTGACTATGTAGGGCTTCTAGGTATATGTCTATCCTAGTCGCAAATCAGATTAACAATCCAATCCTACACTATTTAATCTCATGGTCTATTTAAAATTCTCTCTTTCGAGTCCAATTCTAAATTCCCTAAACATGTCTAATGGTGATCAAGCACTAAACAAGTTAATCAATAATAACAAGATTAAATAAACTAAATCAAATTAACCATGACTAAATAGTGAGAAATAAAATACTAAGTTACAAACAAGTTCATAGTACTCTAAGTTGTAAAAGGAAACTAGTCACACATGTCTATCAAATTAAAATCATCACAGTCATAATGAAAAGAATCAAAGGATGCACCAAACAATTTATTCCTCTTCTCCTTCAGCGTATGTGTGTTCTTGCGTGTATGCTCTTGATGAATCAATTCAACAAACTCCACAGTGCCTTCCCCTTTTCGTCTTCTAGTCCATGTGTCCACAAAGATTCCTTGTCTTGTGGTTGTGTCTTCCTCTCCCAGCACGTGAATGCATGTATGTGTATATATATGTTAGGATGAAACCGAAGAACCCAAGGATCCCTTGCTCATGTGCAACAACCTCTCTTTCTTTTTGTGCGTGAATTCCTTTGTAGGCTCTAGGAATTGGAAGTATTGTAACCAGCCTCCCTTTCTCCTCAATTGCATGTGTATATTTATAATAAAATAGTCCAACACCATATTGCCTTTGCCTTGCATGTTAAGTTTCTTTTCTTTCCTTTTCTTGTATGTCCCTCTCTCTTTATTTCCTTTTTCATTAAATATGCATTCATGAAGAGAAAGAAATAGGAAATAATCACAATGACTCAATCACATAATCTCATTAATAGGAAACTTCTCATCAAAATATTTCTTTTAATATATTAAGTTTCCTATTTCAATTAAATTTCATATTTTCCAAAAGAATCACTCATATACTCTCAAATTACTTTCTTTCCAATTCACATCAAAATCACTTAATTATTTAATTCATGACTCCCCAAATACAACAAAATATTTCCTAAAAACCACTAAATATGGGGAGTCATCACACCCCCACACTTGCATTAAATCTTGTCCTCAAGATTTCAAATTGTTAACACATTAGCACAAAAATGAAATCAAGATTTTATCATCACAAAGTTGGAATCAATTCAAATTCTCAACAAATGAATCCTCTTAAAAATCTCTCTCACCATCCCCAAATGCAAGTAATCAGGCAATCAATTTGATAGAGATAAATCACAAAAGCATGTCCCTCACTGGTCAAGTGTTTACACTCTACTCTCAAAGTATATAGGGGATGTGTTTCACTCAATTCCATCTATGTAATCCAGCTACCATAGGCTTGTTTATCATCTCGATATCCACTCTTATATCTCAATGCACACACCAATCAAAAGGACTTTTAAGGGTTGTAATGAAAAAGGTAGGATAATGAAATGAAAATGAGATGGAGGTATATTTGAAAAGTGCTAAACCATTATAGTAAGGAATGAAGGAATCACTTAACTTGATAAGCACATAGGGGTTGACTCTTTTGAACTCCACAATTCTTCGATTCTTTTGATTTTCATCTTCTTCTTTCTTTTTTTTTTCTTCTTTTCTTTGTTTTTTTTTTCACACTTTGTGTGATTTTTTTTCTTCTCCTTTTCACCTTCACTTTTTTTTTTCTCCTTTCTTCAACACTTATATTTCCCCTTTTCCTTTTCTAATTCCTTCACCCCTTTCCATATGAATATAGTATAACACTTTTCAAAGCGTAAATGGAAGAAATAGATAAGAGATGAAAAATTGCATCAAAAGAATTCAAAGGCTAAAATATGCAATCTTTCTTTTTAAAAGAGAAGCAAGCTCAAAGGGGTTAAGCAATGGAAATAATGTAAAAGGGATGGCTTTTTGGCTAAACTAGCTATGAAACGAAGGCCTTAATCATTTTTGTGCATACAAGAGATTTGAGCGTCAAAAGAGATTCAAGACAAGTTCTAGAGGGGAAATTACAATAGATGTACTCACTCATGAAAGAATAATATTAAGGCTCAAATTCCTCACAGGGCTTTTTGACATACTAGGGTAATTTACCTAAAGCAAAGAGTTTGCCTTTTCACTTACATTCAAAGAAGATGAGATCAAAGTCTAATCAAATTCAATTATTTCAAGTCCAAATCAATCCCAAAATTGGCAAAAAGATTTTTTTTCAAGAAAATTTTACAAAATGAAAGTTTGAGGACAATCTTTAGAGAACAATGATACCCTCATACCCCCAAACTTAAATGTCACATTGTCCCCAATGTGAACATGTAACACAAGTAGTGGAATTACAAAAATATCCATAACAAGTGTAAAGATGACAAATATTTCAACTTCCATATCAACCAAGCAAAATACTCAAGAGGCACACCATCAAATCTAACCCTCACACACATATTAACCAGTATAAAGACTCATCACCAAAACAATTCTTAGTCAAATAAAATCAAGAAAAAGTTAGAAGAATACTCCCCTTCCTCTTCTCGATTTCCACCTTTAGCTCCTAGTCCATCAAGATCAAGTTGAAGCATCCTTTGGGGTCAAAAGAAGAAAAAAAAATCCTACAAACTCAAAAACAAAGCATCAAATACCAAAACCTTGGGTTGCCTCCCAAGAAGCGCTAAGTTTAAGTCTTCAGCCAGACTTTCCAAACAAATCCTTAGTCATAAGTATCAAAAACCATAATCACCTCATCTTCATTCCTTTTCGAACAGTATAAGTGATCAATCAAAGTAATGACTTGTGCCTTTTCAATCATAGACAATTTCAAAGAACAAGCAATCACTGATTTCAAAGGAATTAAAATATGCTCATACAAACAATTAGATGTAGATCTTTCTAAGAATAATGAGCATCCAACAAAATCAATTTGACTCCCATCAGTAAGAGTCACAACAGTAATAGGAGAATAATCCAAAGTAGTTATAGGAACACCCACATCAACATGTATATCAGAATCACAAACATTTGAATTTACATCTTGAACATCAATTAGACACCCATCAATTTCTTTCAAACAAGTTTCAGGCTCTATGACAACCTCTAAATCTTCTTTAACTTCATGGTTATCTCTATCCTCAATTATTGATTTTAACCTTTTCAAACAATCTTCTAACCTTTTGAAACTATCCTCTTGCCATTTCAAACTATCCTCTAGCATTATCAAAAATTTACCGGCTAATCTTTCTAATCTGTCAAGCCTTTCTTCTAAACAAGAGTTTACATTATCCTCAAAATTGTTTACTTGAACTCTTGATCCAGAACTATTGTAATATTTCTCATTCCTTTCCAAAAAGATATCGGCTAATCTTTCTAATTTGTCTAACCTTTCTAAACAAGAATTCTCATAATCAATATTTTCTTGAACATGTGAAAAAGACATGAAGGGTGGGTCTATTGCATGTGAATAAGAATCAACATGTGGGTTCCAACACTCATCTTGCTCAAAATTCCAACTAGGCCTAGAAAAATTATCAACATAAGTTTGTTGCCTAGTGAAATCATCTCCTATACAATTTATGGTGGGCAAAAATGGACAATTTCCTGGTACATGATTATTTCCACAGTGATGACATCGATACCATTTATAATAATTAAGCTCCGAAAAGTCCATCTTTCTATTTTTCCAAAAGAAAAAAAAAACTCAAGCTAAAACTACTAAAGAATTTCTAATTCTAATTACTAATTGCCTTGAGTCCCCGGCAACGGCGCCAAAAACTCGATGCTACCAAAATTTTGATAAAAACTCCGCAAGTGTACGGATCGTAAATTTAGTAAAGTGGTAGTTCAAGGTCGATCCCACAGAGACTCAGACAATTAATAACTAGGCATTAGACCTCCTATTTTCATTCAAGTTGAGTAAATAAAAGAAAATTGATTTTAACTACCTAACATCTAAGAAAATAAAATAAAACAAATATTCACACAGATGAAATTCACGAGTCAAAAGAACAACCTAGAGCCACTAATCCCTTATCTGCTTCTTAGATTTTATTCCCACTAAATTAATTATGAATTAATCCAACTAGCTAATCTAGAGTACTAGTGTCTATAAATGTCTTCCGGTCCACTTACATCCTTGCCTAGCTTAATTACACAATGTCTTGCACTAATTTACTAAGCCAATTAATACCGGTACCGCTCTAATGTGACTATGTAGGGCTTCTAGGTATATGTCTATCCTAGTCGCAAATCAGATTAACAATCCAATCCTACACTATTTAATCTCATGGTCTATTTAAATTCTCTCTTTCGAGTCCAATTCTAAATTCCCTAAACATGTCTAATGGTGATCAAGCACTAAACAAGTTAATCAATAATAACAAGATTAAATAAACTAAATCAAATTAACCATGACTAAATAGTGGGAAATAGAATACTAAGTTACAAACAAGTTCATAGTACTCTAAGTTGTAAAAGGAAACTAGTCACACATGTCTATCAAATTAAAATCATCACAGTCATAATGAAAAGAATCAAAGGATGCACCAAACAATTTATTCCTCTTCTCCTTCAGCGTATGTGTGTTCTTGCGTGTATGCTCTTGATGAATCAATTCAACAAACTCCACAGTGCCTTCCCCTTTTCGTCTTCTAGTCCATGTGTCCACAAAGATTCCTTGTCTTGTGGTTGTGTCTTCCTCTCCCAGAACGTGAATGCATGTATGTGTATATATATGTTAGGATGAAACCGAAGAACCCAAGGATCCCTTGCTCATGTGCAACAACCTCTCTTTCTTTTTGTGCGTGAATTCCTTTGTAGGCTCTAGGAATTGGAAGTATTGTAACCAGCCTCCCTTTCTCCTCAATTGCATGTGTATATTTATAATAAAATAGTCCAACACCATATTGCCTTTGCCTTGCATGTTAAGTTTCTTTTCTTTCCTTTTCTTGTATGTCCCTCTCTCTTTATTTCCTTTTTCATTAAATATGCATTCATGAAGAGAAAGAAATAGGAAATAATCACAATGACTCAATCACATAATCTCATTAATAGGAACTTCTCATCAAAATATTTCTTTTAATATATTAAGTTTCCTATTTCAATTAAATTTCATATTTTCCAAAAGAATCACTCATATACTCTCAAATTACTTTCTTTCCAATTCACATCAAAATCACTTAATTATTTAATTCATGACTCCCCAAATACAACAAAATATTTCCTAAAAGCCACTAAATATGGGGAGTCATCAATTATCAGGATTAGGAGAAAGCTTGTCTACAGAAAAGCTTATAATAATTCACGAAATTATATTATCTGATTAAATTTAATTTAATGTACTTTTAAAAAGTAATATCTAATTATTTGATTCTTTTATATGATCATACATCACACCCTCCCATCACTTCTACTTTCTATAACTTCGAATTAACAATTTTAGATAAGTCGAGAAATTCGATGAGAAATAATTTTTTTTTTTGAATCTCAAAACTACACTTCGAGAATACTTTTTTATTAATCTAAGTTATGCATTAAAAAAATACAAAATGTCTAATATGCTGTATGCACATACATAAAAGATAGGACTGCTATTTAAAAATATAAAATATGAGAAATATAACAACTGAACATATAGAAAGCCATCAAATGGGACACAAAGGTCGAAGGATACCACTCCATATACATAAGATTTTGATCTTCTAACACAAGAAAAAGGTTTATATGATAAAGAAAAGAGGGAGTATGTATATGATTTGATATTAGCATGTCATATTATAATTTTTTTTTTTCATTTTTCATGCCACTTTTTTAATTAGTATGTAAATCTTCTATATAATTCTTATTTATTTTTTTTTAATATGATGCACACCACATACATATCACAAATGTTTTTAGGTGTTTAAGGTTAATGTGGTGTTAAAAGATAGAATAAATGAGTGTGGCATAGTGTAAGAGATGAACGTGTTTGCACACACAGGATTCTTATACGACTTCCCATATCTCTTTACCTAATATTTATATGATTACATTTGGACTCATTCATTTTGTTTAAGAAAGCCAATTAATATTTTGTTTATTCAACAAAGATTTATATTATTTGTTTCAAAGCGTAGTGATAATTGAAGCTGGAACAACCAAAAAATGTGATGTGTGGGGTCCACTTCTTAAGATTCAATAAATCTCCAGCCAAATTGACTAATAACTTTTAGAGTAACTGCCATGAGCATGCCAGCCTATTCATGCCTTTTATATGCCTATTTTAATTTTTATTTAAAAAGGACTAATCAATTTATAAATAAATTATGAAAATCCCATTACCTACCCCACTTGTAGCCTTAAAGTATTATGGGTTGTCAAGAGGCATTTTGTGTGGACAAGTACTTGGTAGCTACATGAGGCGAAAATGACAATTAACTAGAGTGTAAAAGTAGTAAGGGATTAACATTTTTTTGGCCAAAGAGGAAGGGATTAATATTTAACTCAAAAGAAAATATTTCTATTTATTAAGAAAATGAACTCAAAAGCAATGTTGTAAGAATCAGACCGGACAGTTGGATCAGTCCAACCGTCGACCGCTTCACATTTCGGTTCAACGGTTATCCGGTCCCATCATCGGTTTAAGCGGTTCGACCATGCCGAACAATGGTCCGAAGCCTTTACCGCCTCACCTTCCGGTCCATCTTTTACAACATTGCTCAGTACCACAAAAGAATGGGTTTAGGTAACATTAGATTATGTAAAAGCAACACTTACTAAATAACTACCATTTTTCCTTAATTAATAATTTGCATGCAGGGAGATTTCAGTTTCATACTACTTTTTTTCTTTGGTTAAAAAAATACATAGCTAGGCCTTATAGTGGTATGACATCTCATAGGAGGTTGTAGATTCAACTCACTAGTACATAACAATTCCAAAGTTAACAAATGATACCAACTATTGGGCATGAGATCAAAAATGATATTTTCACTAATATGACAATAAGATTACATATGAAAAGTTCAAAAATGCCCTTATAAATTAAATAAACTTTTTTTCCTTCTTCCTCATCCTCTCCTTCCTTCTTCCTTCTCTAGCAGTCCGCTGCCGACCGTCGAGGAGATCATCGCCACCCCTCCTCTGCCGTGGGGGTGAGTTGTAAAGGGAGGAGGAAGTGGAGAGAGAAAAGTGTGGGTTGAATGTGTTTTTTATTATTTTTATTTAATTTTTAAGGGGATTTTGGATTTTCATATAAAATCTTATTGTCATATTAGTGAAAATATCATTATTGATCACATAGTAAAATTTGGGTATTATTTGTGTACCTTGAAATAGTTATGTACGACTCCCTCCGGTCCTAATTATAAGACCTAGTTGACTTTTTTGGAGATGGTAAGGTCACAAAATATGTTATTAAATTATGACATATTTGATATATTTTTAGATTAGTCATTAGTTTATAGGTTAAATAAACTAGTTTAAGAAAAAAATTGGCAAACTAATTTATAATTGACTTATTTTGCTTTTTAGGATTTTCCAAAAAAGTCAACTATGTCTTATATTTAGGATCGGATGAAGTATTTTTGTTTTTTGGCCAATAATTATGTATCATTTTTGGACCTTCGCCCTAAATATATGCGCATTTATGATTGTATATTTGTAACCATATAATTAATATAATTAACTCAATATCATAATTAGCTCTCTTCTACCATGAACTAAATCAAGCAGACAATTAATATAAAATGGAAACAAATTGTATATAGAAAATAAATAAGGTACATATATGTTCATATTTGATTCGTGTTGGAGGTTGTAATTCCACTGTGTCAGCCACAATATGATGAATAGTTTCATGCTGTTTCTTTTCATTTAAAAGGAAAAAGCGCATCACTGACATTCTCTATGTGCGTATCTATCAATATATGAGAAACTGAAACTAATGGAAATGGAAATGATGAAAAGAAAATGAAATTGAATGTAAGGGAATAAAGATGAAAAGTATAATTAGGTAATGATGGGAAAATAAAGTTTGTGGGGCGAGTAAAAGTATGAGATAGAGAAAAAAAAAACTTATAGGTCTAGGATATATGGAAATTACTTTAATTATCATTTCCTTTTCACAATTCCTTTTCATATTTCAAGTCTTGCAAATGGGCCCTAAACAATGACTATGATCAAAGAAAGTACTCCCTCCGTTCCTAAATATAAGATCACTTTAGCATATTTGGAGAGATTAAGGAAGACATTCCAATGAGTTAGGATTACATGAAATTTCCAAAATACCCCTCGCCTAAGTTAAAAATATCCTCTCACTTTCAAGCCACTATTTTTGGGTGAAGGGAGTATAGGGGTAATTTGGGGAAACTCGAGTAAAATTAGAAAGTGATCTTATATTTAGGAACAAGCTCTCCTCCCTAAAGTGATCTTATATTTAGGAACGGAGGGAGTATGTGTCAATCCTCAAACGCAGATTTTATGCTTTTAACAAAAAGAAAATGGCCAATCCATATATATGAATGACATACGACCATTCATAGATAAAAGTCAATATATGTAGATGCTTCCCTGCGTAGCTATATGCCAGATTGTGTATATACTCCCTCCGTTGTTAAGAATAATATCACTTTTTTTTTGAGAAACTTAAGAAAACAAAATAAATTATTTAAAATTTGATTTTGATAATTTTTTCTCTAAACTAGTTTATTTGATTTATAATCTAACATAAGATATAATAATATACAAAATGTGCTATAATTAAGGGGTTTGTTTCGCTTCATTAAATTTTCCAAAAAATAAACTAACTTTTATATTTAGGAATGGAGGGAAAACATGATATACATTTGATTTGACGTTTCATAGAGTTGATATTTTAATGACGATTTCTAAGATAATTATATATATAAAACTTCTCCAAATGTGATGCTTCTGGCCAAGAGAAAGGAAAATTTGTGCTTGTTTTACCTGAATTCTAGCTTTAGAATCTTCACGTTGAGCAGGCCATCATTTCTTTGATCAATTGTATATATGATGAATAGCTTGGAGCAGCGTATGTATCAAAGAATTTCTCACAGCTAAAATGTCATTGAAGAATGAAAGCAAAGTCCTTTACTTAATTAAAAGCTCATTATTGAAAAGTGTTAAGCCAATCAAAGAAGGAATTCACTAACCAAGAATCAGTTTTACTCCCTCCGGTCCTATTTATAAGTCGCCAACCGGCAACCGCCCATATTGTACAAACCAAAGAATGACGGTTAGTAGCGGTTACATCATTATTGGTCTTGTTTTATTTTTCATTTCCATCTTTGCCCCTCCTTACAACTATTAAATGAGTCATAATGAGGCAAGCAAAAATAAATGCAGAGATCTCTTTTTTCAATGACAGGGGCATATTTGAAAAACTTTAATTAATAAGTTAGTTAGTGGTAGTTGGCGACTTATATTAAGGACCAAAATTTAGTGGTGGTTGGCGACTTATAAATAGGACCGGAGGGAGTACAATAATAGAACTGATCAACTCTAATTTTTTACCTGAGATTTATCCTAAACACTAAAGGTAATGAGATGAGGGCCTGATGTTAACCTTCCTCTTGCTGGGGCTCCACATTCAATGCAATTAATTTGCACACCAAGACCCTTATATATAGATAATCTTAACCAATTAACTTAACTAAGATCACGTATCATTACTTGCAGCCCCATTGGACTACCATATTCTTCAGGAGCGATTTGGATCAATAACATGCATGCTAGTAGCAAATGGCACAGAACTTCCACAACTTAGGATGTGGTTACTGATTTTGAGCCTTTAATGGCATGAAAAACTGACAAATCCTAGATATCTAACAGAGCAAAAGAAGCATCTTGATAAAAGTGATGAAAGGATTGCAGCTTGTGCCTTGTACAACAAGATTGAACATTTTTGTAAACGGAAGAATAAAAGGAGATAATCTCAAACGGCTCCAGGTTGTCCAAATATTCTCCAGTCTTAACTTTGGCTCAAAAAATGTCATGTTTTTTTATCAGAAGCAAAATATCATGTTTGGTTACTTAAACTGTGTCCACAACTTTTGATACCGTGCCAGAGATGATTTCAGATTTGTGTTGGGGATTTAAGAAATGATGAGATAAACCAAGGGGGGAAATATTATATTCTAGTGATTTATTTACTAAAAAGTTTCTTGAATTATCTTTATATCGATATTGTCTAAGTTTGCTTGTTACGGATTTTGAGTTATTTGATTGTTTATTTGAGATTACCTAGCAATATTCCCCATTCAAAAAGTCAAGAGACTATATGGAACATATTTTACCATTGAAAATGAGCTTTTAACTCTTAATTGAAATACTAAAAAGGGTTTTCCTTTACTTTCAGCAGATGAGTAAATAAACATGACAAATATTTAACAGTTCATCTGCTTAAAAAAAGTAATTACTATGTTTAGATTATATATTGGTGGAGCTTTGGTATAATTTTTTATTAGATATGTATATTTATATTGTGGAAGTACTAAAATGCCTTCGCCAAATCGGGTAAATGAAATCCCTAGAACCGAAGTACTAAAATTGAGAATGCTTGTGTCGAGAGACTACTCATCACGCCTAAACCTGCTGCTACTGAATTTAGAAACATTTCATTATCAAAGAAAATCATGTAATTAGCCATTGGGGGGGTTTTTTTGGGTGTTGTAATATGACAGAGCTAATTTTATGATGGACCAATGCATGGTGTACCCACGACATTGTTTGAAGATTGATGGACTAATAATGACCAACAATACAGAAATTGGGCTTCCAACAAAAAGAAATCAGTTTCTACAAACATACAGGTTTCATATCATGTCAATACAAAAGGTAACAAGAATCGGGCTTCCCACAAGAAATCATTTTCTAGTGAAGATTTCAAATTACACATCATCAGCTTCATTGGTCCAAGTCAGTTTAATCAGTTAAAAGGCTCTCTTCCATGGTGACCAATGAAAACATCTCATATCCACTTCCGCTTTAAAATTGCCAAAGCTGAGGATACTTATGTTGAGAGAAAACATCACCAAGAGAAGCCAGTGATAATAAAGACAAATTTCTTATAATGGACAGTATTTTAAATAACATTTTTATATAAAACAGAAAAGCTGAAGATTTTAATTTGGCCTATTAAAACTATATTTGAATATTCATAAAAAACTATATTTGAATGGTGTGAATCCTGGTAAAAAAATGGTGTGGATCTCATTACAATTATGAACACCGGAACTATTACTCTGATGCAATTTTGGTCTTTACTGCTCGTCAAACAAATAACTTAGTTTCAAATTGGGGCGAAGACTCAAAAATAATACATAACAATTGGCCAATGAACAAAAATAGTACATAATTATTCCAAGGTATATAAATGATACTCAACTATTGGGCATGAGATCAAAAATGACATTTTCACTAATGTGACAATAAGATTAGACATAAAAAGTCCAAAATGTCCTTATAATTTTTTATTCTTTTTTAATGTTTTTCATAATTTATAAGGACATTTTGGATTTTCATCTCTAACCTTACTGTCATATTAATGAAAATATCATTTCGTGCCCAATAATTAGGTATCATTTGTGTACCTTGGAATAGTTATATACTAACTAGTTTTGTTCCTTACCCAATAGTTATGTATCATTTTCAATTTTAAGTTTTCGCCCTTTAAATTGACATACTCCCTCCGGTCCTAAATATAAGACCTAATTCACTTTTTCTGTAAAATCCTTAAAAAAGCAAAATAAGGTAATTATAAATTGATGTGCCTAATTTTTTCCCTTAAACTAGTTTATTTTACCTATAAACTAATGAATAATCTAAAAATATATCAAATATGTCATCATTTAATAACCTATTTCGCAACTTTAATCTCTCCAAAAAAAAGAAATCAATTAGGTCCTATATTTAGGACTGGAGGTAGTATAATATTCATAACAACAATAACAGTACCCAGCGGGGTTTGGCAAACACTATTCTGTTTGCGCCCTTTAAATAATAGTTATGCTTTTGCCTGGCCCAAATTTTTCAGCTTCGTCTTTTTCTGTTTTGACCAAACTCAACCTTGTAAGCCGATGCTTAAGGAGAAACAAACTAGGTATAGTACCTTGTACAACACACGCAAGAGAGTCATCACAACAGAAAATAAATTGAGACAAAATTGCCTGTCAACCAACAATGTATGCATACATCTATCGTTCTAAAGTTTTCCCTATTTTGCTGGAATTATTTCGATTGTCACCCAACAGTGGTATTATTTCCACCCTACGAGAGTTTTTCTTGTTGGTGAAATACTTAAAAAGATAATTTATTCTCTAAGTATATATTGCTTGGCACCAAATTCATTAATTTGTCTCAACCATTTTTATATAAAAAATGATACTCCTTTCATAGCTAATTTCGAGAAATTAAGGAATACATTTAAATTATATAATTTTCCAAAAATACCCTCAAATTTAAAAGACAAAAATAGAAAGAGACAAATGAAATTGGGTCTTCATTTTTTCCACCAAACTTGTGCACCTTGGAATTGATAGAATTCAAATTCGAATCCAAATAAGAATTTTATTAAACACTGCCCTTTACTCGAGAATTTTAATAAGGTTTTTATTCCAAGATTCATGCTTGGAATAAATACTTTTATCAAACACTCCGTTTAGAGGAATCGTGTTATGACTTATGAGGCACAAAAAAAAAACAGAGATTCACTAGAGATTGAAGAAGAATCCGGAATCTTCCAACCATCATTGTTGAAGAGATTGTAATCAAAGAAGGCTTGGAGTTAAAATTTGTGCTACTGTTGTTGATTTCACTGCCGACCTTGATATCAAAATTCATTCTGTGACCGGTTATTTTGGAGGCATAAATGTTGCTCCATATGGAATTGTTGAGAGAGAGATTTGCTAGATTAGATGACAGGAGACGAAGCTAATTGTTGAATTGCCAGAAGTATTGTTTATTGTAAGGTTGGGAGGCAAGTCTTATTCTCAAAGCCCAAGAATTGACATCGATAACGGGACAGTGAAATTGAAACATAATTGCAAGAATGTCGGTGGTGTTGTGGCCGGAGAAGAGGGTGACGGTGGTGATGATAAGGAGGAGAGAGAGAAAGATGGAGCGAGTAATTTGTTTGTAAAAGGAGTATAGGGGTAATTTTGGCAAAACTTAAGACCAAATAGAAAGTGATATTATATTTTGGAACTAATCTATCTCCCCAAACTAACCTTATTCTTATATTTAGGAATGAAGGGAGTATTTTAACAAAGATGTATAGACACGAGTAAAAGATTTTTTAGAGACAAGTTCTAAACTTCATAAACAAGTCACGCCATTAAAAAAACTGAAGCATCAACTACTGTCTTATCAACAAGTTACTAAACTTCATAAAAAAGTCACGCCATTCAAAAAAACTGAAGCATCACACACACACACACACACACACACACAATTCCTTCTCTATACTTATAAGTCCGAGAATGAGAATATGCACACAAAAAAGAACTTGTCTAATTCTTACTCACATCAAGTCTCCTTTTAATAGATACAAGTAAAATTGCTACCGGAAGGAAGCAGCAAACTCAGAATACTTCATAAATGAAATTGATTAATCTGTAATGCGCTTCACAATAATGCTTAAGTAAGCCATGAATTGTGTCAACAGCTTCCTTAGCTGTACTTTCCTATTACAAACCATAAGACCAACTTCAATTGAAAATTTATGAGACATAATGCACGTTTCAGAACCAGTTATTATAAAGAGATTCTGAGGTCTCAACATTTCATGCAATTGCAAGATTTCTTTCTGTGAATACAGATGCCGAAGATAGCTCTAATATACAACCATGCCCATTCTTGCCTAACTTAAGAAAAAACGCCATGATGATACTCTCATTTTAGCTCAAACAGAAACATCTCTTCCTTTAAATGTCATTTTGCTAGGTGTTCTACGAGTAAAGGGCAGGGTTCGTTTATTGAACAAAGCATAATAATACCTAGATATATAGAAAATAATACAACTTAACGTGAAAACGAATATAAAATAATTATTGTTTGATAAGTTTGACTTCCCAAATCTCCACAATGCTGCTGAGGAATCCAAGCTCAGAGATGCAAACTTCTCTTCAGATTGTCCACCCCTGTAAACCAAGAAATGTGTAAAATGTCTTGTTTAAGAAATTCCTATTTGTACAACAAAAGCAATTTTTAGCTAGCCTCAAGGACATCAATCATCTGAGATCTAGGAAAAGCGCAGTTGCAATTCAATCTACCTATTTGTACATAGAGGATTCAGTACTTTCCTTTTGGACAGATAGAATATAATAAGATACTATATGTCTCTAACACCTCAAAATATTAGCCTGCTACATATTTCTAAATTCCATTTCTCACTGCCCACACCAGGTCCAAAACCCATAAAACTAGATCCGAAAAATATGGCTTTAAAATTCAGACATACTAAGCTAAAATGATAGAGCTTTTAACTATCATATACGGAAGTCTGAGACTCTAATTTCCCCATATTACAAAATTTCTGTTTTCTTTTGTCAAAGAATGTTCTATTAGATATTAGAACAGTGCATATGCCACAAGTGTTGAGGTACCTTAAGAAATTCTTAATTGATCTCCATAGAGAAGCATGTTTCTTTCCCATGTTTGCATGTTGCTTCGGTTGCATCTTCTTGAAATCATTTGCTTCCCCTTTAGATATCCCTGAAATTCACGGTGGCAAAAATATGAATGTTTCCTTCAAATAGTTTTAGTATGTTATACCAAGCTTTTACCCAAAATATAAAGTCCACAGTGCACAACTTTTAGAGGGAAAATTACCAATGTTATTTGAAGAAACTGAGGTGTTTTTGCCAGATGCTCTAAGTGATGCCAATTCCTCAACAAGTACACGTTCAGTGACACTATGACAAGCACAAATTTGAGGATTAGAATGAGAGAATTAAGAAGGCATCATACATAATTAATCCGAGAGGCAGAGGCCACATGTTCTCAGAAATCGAAACAACCATTTTGAAATGCAAAGAAATTAAAACTCCTTCAGCTACATTCATGCAAAGAAGTGCCTCCATCCAATCTGGGTGATATCCCTTCTCAGGCAATCCTGAGATATCACTCTGAATATTTTCCCTAGAGAAATCAACCTAAATTGATAAAACACATTATCTATTCTAACTACCAATGGTTAGTTTGCCTGATCTAATAAGTGAGCTTCAACTATTGTAAGAATGAAAATGTGTGTTCGAATCCTGGAATCGCTCTTACTGGGAGAGGGGACAGTGTTGCCTATGTGAGCAACATTCCTACTCCGGAAGAGCTCGAGTCCGGATTAGTCGGTTGCAAACAGGCGCTAGATTACTGGGTGATATCTAACCAAAAAAAAAAAGCAAGGAGCATGAACAGCAGCAAATCATACGTTCTTAATTACTCTCTGAATGCTCTAGAAAGAAATCAAAGCCGGTTAGATTGGAGTTTCTATCTTTTCTTATAAGTGGAGCCAGCAGTTTGGGTCAAACCTTTTGAGGTAAAAGATTATATGGAACATAAATTATGCAAATTACAGAGAAGCACTGCAGGCTTTTAATCGATTAGTTAAAAATGACTTACTCAGTTTTATCTTTGGGATCACATTCAAAGCAAACAAGCATTTATATTTTCAAACAACTGTTTTGTTTTAAATGAATCTCACTTATTTCTACAAAGCAACAACCTGGGTAGTAACAGCACTTACATACCAGAAGCCCTCACCTCCCCAAAATGAAGAAAAGAGAACAGAATTCATATACATAATTTAGTTACAAATTTATGCCATTTTATACTTCAACTGAGACTATATGAAATAAGCAAGAAAGTTCACAGACCTGATGTTTTTAGGGATGAGAACATTTACGATGAAGTAATGATCGCCTCTAACAGATGGTTTATTCATGTCAGGAACTCCCATATGTGACAACTTCAGAGAATCTCCTGATTGAATCCCAGAAGGAATTTGGAGATCCATTATACCCTCAACAGTATCTACCTGAAATGATCCAAGTCAAATCTTCAAAGCCAAATCAAAGACCTAGGCCATTGAAAAATATTACTTGTAACTCAAGCACCAAACTGTGATTGAAGAAATGCACATGATGATTAAAATTGTTGACTCGATTCCATAAATGGTACACATAAGAATAAACACAAAACATATAGACATCTCAAAATACAAAGTCGACTTTAAAGCCATCACAATAACATAAGGAAGCATGATCATCAATGTATTTGTACACAACTGCATGGAATTTTATTGTAAACTTGCATTAATGCAGAATTGCTAGCAAAGAAACCTTGGGAAGCTTAAGCACTTGTGTAAACAACTGCAAAAGCAAGAACTATCATCGAAAACATTAGAAGTCAATTGCAACAAAGGACGTACACCCAATCAGGTCAACAATATGCATTTAAAATGACAGGCTGGTTGCATCTCCCCAATTGCACCAGGACTGACATTACCTTCTTTACAGACCCAAGAATCGCCTCTGTGAAGTCAATACTTATCTTTGAGTACAAATGAAGACCTTCCCTCCAAACTCCATCCTTTTCATTTACATGGATGACAATATAAATGTCACCAAATGTACCCCTGCAAAAATGTGAATTTCCTTATCATTATTTAAATGACATGAATTCTTAGTAATTCTAACCACCATTATTTTTCTTCTGATTCCTACTGAAAGCAATATTTAGTTCAGGACAACTTTATATGGGTCTCATGATAATAATTCCTTCTGTTCCACTATCAAACATGTAACATGGAAGTAAATTAGCAATTATCTATAACTTGTAGTTCACAATGGTATCAATGACAGTTTACAGCAGACATAAAATTTGACAATGATCTAGATAGTGGTTTGTTTTCATATCGAATGTCTCAGTTCTCCGCACAACCTTTACGTGATCTTCCCTGCCCCTCGAATATATAAATATAAATATATAATAGTAGCTACAATGAGAAGATAACTGTAACTTAGATCTCCTAAATTAGCAAAATTTAGACATGCAGGCAAAGAGAAAATGAAAAGAATATGCATTAAATTATAACATTTCAAGTTGGAGTATAAAGCCTAGGGCTAAAAACAATAAGGGGTGTTTTGTTTTGTATGCTATATTACTAACTATCGACAACAACTGAATTCCTTCAATCATCAAACCATACATCACTTGCATTGCCTCTGAAATCATAATACTAGACATGCTGAAAGATTATATGATAAAATTTTCTTATTTATTCAGACACTAATGTGTCTCAGTTACTAGAGAATCAATCATAGCATCAAATAGAATATCCTTTTAGGACTTTTGGCTATTTCTTTTCCCTTTATATTCAACGGCAGCTTGATATATTATCATCTACAAAAAAAGCTTCTATGCTATAGCGAAAAGCTAACCGATTCTTATCCGAATTCCCTTCTCCTCGAATTTGAATTGTGGCTCCATCATTGACACCAGGAGGAATGACCATCTCCAGCATTTGTTTAGACTGCACCATCCCACTGCCACTGCACCTTCGACAGTTATCAGTGACTATCTTGCCAAGACCACGACACTTAGAGCAGGTTGAAACCTAAAAATCGATAGGGCAATCGAATGTGGTAAGTAGTGGCAATAAGCTCTCAAAGACATCTTACAACTACACTAGAAACAGATTAATCATAAGTCTGAATAAATGATTTGTCAGCTGAAAATATTTCTATCTGGAAAGAGATTAATTTACATCTTCAAACTCTACATGTGCCAATAATCCACATCAAGATGAAGAGAATACGAAAATTCAATACAAATCAGAAGATCAAAATAAAGAGATTAGTTTCTATCTTCTCCATATAACACCCTAAATGCTAAAAGATGAAAATTATGATGGAAAAAACATCTATATTATCAGAAAGGAAAGATAATACTTGGAGAAATGATGAGGCCAAGCAACAAAACAGCTAGGGTAATGACGCCATTTTGCCCTTCAAGTAACCATCTTGGACCACTGGGCACCCTAAATCAACACCGGATACAATTTTACCCTTGAAATAACCAAAGTGGTTCAATTTTACCCTCTAGTGAATGTAATGTTGATAAGTGGAATGTATTGTTGACAAGTGAACGACACGTGTCAACGTTTTATTTGCCAGAGGGTAAAATTGGACCATTAAGGGTAAAATTATACCTTGTGTTAGTTTAGGGTGCTCAGTGATCCAGAGTGGTTATTTGAAGGGCACAATAAGGTCATTGCCCAAACAGCTATAACAGAACACTGCACAATGCATTCCCACGTCATCCATGAATTGAATTTAGAAAAAAAACAAATGTCAATTAGTTTGGCTACAGAAATGATTTTGACAAAATGAATGGAATTTATAAATGCAAAGATTTGTGAAAGTCGAATCATTCTACATTACCTGAGACATTACCCCGAAGGGTGTTCTTTGACTTTTCATCTCTCCACCTCTACCACCACAATTTGTGCATGGTTTAATGCAATCCCTAGATTTAGCTCCTGTACCATCACAATCTGTACATGTCTGAAAACAAGGGACTTCAATTTCTTTTCTTCCCCCAAAGATAGATTCCTCAAAGCTCAAGTCAAGGTCATACCTGAATGGAAAAATGTATGACAACATTAATAGTGTGCATCATGCACAAATTTTCCAGTATCTTATGAGCAGATATCTAAATTAGCTTAAACAATATCCTCCATAATTGTCATGGTCAACTCTTACTATTATTATGTTTCTCAATAAATATGGCATCTTGTTAGATACAACAATAATGTTAAGCATTTATGTAATAGAGACAGATAGAGTCGGGTGTAAGTAATTTAGTCATGACATATTAGACACAGAGCGGATCAATTTCTTTATTCATAACTTCTCTCTCACTGAAGATCAGGTATTTTCTATCCTCTAGTTATTTCCAAGGGTTTAAACCAAATCGTACTAAACCTCCAAATGAAATGGACTTAATACATAACATAAGAAAATGGCATTCCCATCAACAGTATTATTCATTTATGTGGAAAACCAATGGTCACAGCAAGTGAATGAATAACATGCTCTTAGCTACATTAATGTGGAATATTAAAACATTAGGGAAGCCCAATGTGAAAATAGTTACCGAATATCTAGACCGCGTTTTCTATTGTTTCTGAAATTGAAGTTCATTCCTCCTAGTTCATCGCCAACTCCAAATATACCATCCGAACCACCAAAGAATGCATCAAATATATCATAAGGATCAACCTGAGTAATTCATAAAACATCAGAAGTAACTAAGAAATAAGTGGTACTTGACATAGAGCCAAGATATGATTATAATCAATGAAAGCCTTGTAAACGTACCCCTGAAGCACTAGCTGACCATCCATTTTCTCCTTGTAGACCTGCCTCACCAAAGCGATCATATAAAGATCTTTTCTCATCATCTGATAGAACCTATATACATTCTTTGTTACCACAAAAAGGAAAATCAAGAGATGCAAATATAATGCAAGCAGCTATAACCCATAAAGAATACAATCAACCACGAATCACACAAATGCAATAACCAACATTTCACCTAATGTAGAAAGTATTGCAATGGCAAAGGCCAGATTATGAGCACAGGAATAAAAATTCCATAAAATTACAATCAGGCCCCAAAAAAGAATATACCTATAAAACACAAAGAAGATGGATTGGAACCAATTATGTAACAAAAAGACAGCTTAGTTGAATACATATTGCATTCCACATGAGTACATGCTACTGACATTAAAAAAGTTTGCACTCTTAACAGCAGAAAAATTACCTCATATGCAGCACTTATCTCCTTGAACTTCTCTTCTGCCCCGGGGCTCTTATTCATATCTGGATGATACTATATAACCAAAAATCACATCAGACGTTAATACATTACTTTACATTCATGTTCATTCCTTCAAATCTAAAAAAATAAAAGCTCAAAATCTCCAGCAACAATGTTTATAATGACATCGAAACTCAGAAGTAAAGAGGCCAAAGAATCTTCACACCAGTATTCGAATGCAAGCTTCGATGTAAGAGGTTTGTATTATACTCTCTCCGGTCCTAAATATAAGACCTAGTTGACTTTTTTGGAAAATCCTAAAAAAGCAAAATAAGTTAATTATAAATTGATTTACCTAATTTTTTCCCTTAGACTAGTTTATTTTACCTATAAACTAATGGATAATCTAAAAATATATCAAATGTGTCATAATTTAATAGCCTACTTCGCAACCTTAACCTCTCCAAAAAAAAAAGTCAACTAGGTCTTATATTTAAGACCGGAGGTAGTATTTAGTTATCTACTCCACAAAGTTCAGAGGCAATGTAATAAAAAAAAAAACTTCACAGGGAGAAAAGACCAACAAAAACGAAAAAAAAAAAAGAAAGAAAACAAAACAAAACACAAACAATAACTAGAAAACTAACTGAAGATACATCAAAGTGTATGGACGATGAGAAATGAACCAACCTTACGGGCCAGTTTTCGATAAGCACTCTTAATCTCTTGCAAAGAAGCATTGTTGCTAATTTTCAAAGTGGAATAGTAGTCATTTCCAGTGGCCCTAGCCACTACAACACAGCGCAAGGGTTTGCTACGTGGGAAAAGAACATTTGGGTTCTTGAAAAAGCTAATTTTGGGAAAGAATTCTGAATGAAAAGCACGAAATTGGAAGCCAGAAAAAGGCGGAGGTGCGCAGGAGGCACGTAGCACATTGGATCTAACCAAAGAGTTAGGGATTTGAGTGAAATGTGAGGAAGAGTGGCTGTGGATTGAATGCATCTATCTATGGAAGCTTCGGCTCAGAAAATTGAGTAAATAGTGATTCGTTGAGGAAGAAGGGTTTAACACTTAAACGTTTGACTGATGTTCCAGTGTGTGTGTGTTTTTTTAAAAAACAGACCCAAATAAATATGAGACCTAATTGACTTTTTCTGAAAAATCCTTGAAAAAGCAAAATAAGTTAATTATAATTTGATTTACCTAATTTTTTTCCTTAAACTAGTTTATTTTACCTATAAACTAATGGATAATCTAAAAATCTATTAAATATGTCACCATTTAATAACCTATTTCGCAACCTTAACCTCTCCTAAAAAGTCAAACATGTCTTATATTTAGGACCGGAGGTAATATATTGCATGCTATTTTTTTCAAAAAAAAAAAAAATCAAACACCACCGTCGTTAATCTCATGCTTCACATATCACACTTGTAAATTAGTAAAAGGGAAAAACGGAGTTGACTCAGATTTGAAGGTGTTGGCGACTCTGTTGGATCTTTAAACATTTTTAGCATATATGAGACTATTTATTTACATATACCAAGTAATACATGATCCAAAGTTTAGTGGCTAAAATAATCTATAATCTTTTTTTATCCATGCCAACGATTTATAGCTCCAATTTTCCTATTAGAGATGACAAGTTATTGTGTATACACAACATTAATATAGAAATTTTAAACATCTTCATAATCATTTTTGAGTTCACAGTAAGAATTCACAATTTTTACATTTTCTATTAGGAATTAATAAGACATGTTGCAAAATCTCCTTAAACTTGTGTATACAAGTACACTGAGATTTTCAATTTGGTAATAATAACTTTTAAGTTTATGTTCATAATTGTTAACTTCAACTTTCGAGAGCATTTGAGTCTTTTTGGTGACATATGAAAAATTAGTGATTTTTCGCTAGTTTGGTTTGAGATCTCTCAAATTTCAGTGACTTATTTGTTTTTATTTGTGTTTGTATTTGTATTTGTGAGGGTATACTGTGAGATTTTCCCTAATTTTCCTTGTCTTATTCTCTATTTAGGCCGAACTACACATTTTTGAGTTTATTTTTGGATGATTTTTTGGGTTAAAGAGCTATTTTGTCAGCGAAGTTTTTCTTTAAATGCTATTTTGCATAGTAAGTTTTTTCATATTAAAATCATCTTGGAAATTTCAATACATAGTAATGTTGTTTTACTCCATTAAAAAAAAGTCATGTTGACTATTAAGAATTTGAGATTGACTATTGACATTTTAATGTTAAATGACATAACCTTTACCTTTTTAAACTCCAAAGTAAATTTGTACAAAAAGAATACTTCTAAGGCAAAATTGTTCCTAAATGAAAACTTATAAAGTTAAATAATAAACTTTTCGCTCATGATGTTAATGTCTATATTTTATCTTTATTTGAATCTGAATTGATTAAACAGCCTCATGGAATGCACAAATTTTGAATAGTAACTAGTGTTTAACCCAACTCGATGCACGAGTTCAAAACGATATGACTTTCAAAAAATTATATTTTCAATATGAAATATGTATTACTCATAAATATATATTTATCAAAGAAACCATTTATATTAAAGATGCAGAAGATGAATTTTAATATCACAAGTACACAAAAATAGATAAAATTATAAGCATGATTTTCTTATATTAAATAAAAAACACAAAAAATGAGTTAAGCTAAAAAGGTTGGTCTTAATTATTATTTATGTGTATGTGGCAGAGGACTCTAAGGCCGAAAAAATTGAATCTGCTCTTGTTTTAATTTTCTCAAATTCAAAGAATGCTTCTACTTTCACTGCAAATACCAATTGAAGAATGAAGATGATTATAATTCATTGGATGCACTTTGAGTTTTTTCATTTTGAATTGATGGCTAATGCTTTGCCGATTAGGCCATTAGATGTTTAATGCTTTAGACTACTAGTGACTATTAGTGATTCTAAGATTATTTTGAAGTGGCTATGCTTTGAAAGACATGACTCATGAGTGGGCTGATTGCCGATAATTCTAGAGGATGGTGAATGACTAAATTTGATTATTTTATGGTCGATTATCTTTATGCATGCAGGTTAGAGTTACATTTAATCATTTTAATCACTTAAATTTTGATTGCAAGGGTCTCAAAAGTCAAAAGCAATTTTTATCATCTTTGTTGGCACGTTTTTTTTTTATGTTACACAAGTAAAAGGATAGGGCTGGCTAGTTGGCCCGAATTTTCTCCACGTCGAGTTGGGCTGAGATATCTCCGTTTTTCTTTTTATTTTTCTCCAGCCCGAAAGAATATGGGCTGAACACGGGTTGACCCACTTCTCATTCGGATTGGGTTGGATTGACCCGATTAAATTGGGCTAACCTGAAATTCCAAATCTATGACCAACTATATATTTGGTGGTAAAACTATGTCATTCTATCATCATCATCATCAACCAGCCGATGATGAAGATGGGATTGATGAGGGTGAGCATTGAATACAATGATTGCGGGATAATGGATAGTGAAAATCAAAATGCACAAATATGGTGAAAGAAAAAAGGTTAGGAGGTGGGAGATTTATTTAGATATTTTCTTTTTCTTTTTATTTTGGCTAAAGTATACTTTTAATACTTTATGTTTGTATCAAGTTTCATTTTAAGTCCTTTATATTTTGAAAGTACATTTTTGGTCCTTTGTTAACACCGTTAATTTCACTTAATGGAAAAATGTTGATTCAACAAATTTGAAGGATTATTTTACAATTAAATGTTAATGAAAATTGATTATTAACTTTAAAAATATAATAATAATTACACTAAACTTTTAATTTAAGCATATTTTATAAAAATTTAATTATAGATAATGGTTAAAAATATAATAATAATTACACTAAACTTTTAATTTAAGCATATTTTATAAAAATTTAATTATAGATAATGATGTTAATTAAGGACTAAAAGTGTATTTTCTAAATGTAAAGGGCTAAGATAAAACTTAATGTGAATATGTAAGACTAAAAGTATACTTTAGCCTTTTATTTTTATTTATTTCTCGACTAATCCACTTGGTGAACCAACCAAGCCTCAGTTTACCTAGAGTTCCTAGCAAGTTGAACTGTTAAAGCTCAAGAAAACTTGAATGGGAGACCAATACAAAGTCAACATCGTTGCTAATTAAGCATCCATTTCAAACCTTGATCTTACATTAGACACATATCATTCAGGTTTTGTACTTTTTCCCATCTTTTCTTTTGAGTTCATCCATGAGAAAATGCGCCACTGAGTCATATCCCAATTGGCGAGCTATATTTCAACCAATGCCAAAAGAACGTCAGAAACAATACCAAGATATTATTGCTTGAGCTATAGATTGAACAGGATATTATTGCTTGAGCTATAGATTGAACAGTGAACAGTGAGCTTAAAATATAATCAACGGAAGAACTAACCTCTGAATATTGCGATTCCAGTTGGAGCCATATGACGCTTCTTCAGGCATAGTGAGCTATAAACATAAATTCAAGAAAAAGAAAATGCAATGACAGAGACAAATCCAACTTAGAAGTAACTATATATGTATATATGTAGATGTTAAAATTTACAAGGCCTACCTGTTACATATCCAGTAAGGGTTAATTCCTTTAGCTTCTATGCAATGTGGGCACATCCATTGTTTGTTCTGTCTCACATCCTCCATTTCTAACATAGTACAATAAAAGATAAAAGATAGTTCCTTATCAATTATATAAGATCACTTTGGAAGGGGCCAATTCTTTCGGAGCATACAAGAGTTCATAAACTGAGTATTATTCTTAGGATTAAACTAATAAACTAAAACTTCATGGAATATAGAGCTACATAAGCGGAAAAGTTAAGATTGGTTTTCACATAAATTGTGGCCATCAAATAAATAAACCAGACGCCAGTATTATTCTCCCAAAATATATTCTCAATTTCATGTCCCTCATCAACATCTTTTATGTTAAGCTGATTCATTAGTTACTCACCTTCACCATAGCGAACCTTGAGGCATGCTCTGCAGAAAACACCAGTACTAGAGTGGCATACAGAACAATCAGTCTTCCCTGCTTAAAATATGCATGCTTAGTGTTTGAGAAATGGGGAGCTGATCTAGAATTCAAAATAAGTAGCAATTTTAAGTCTAACCTAGGCACGGCTCGTTTACATCAAAATTGCCACATCTTTTGCAGTCTTCTTCACCACATAATTTCTTTTGCCTGCGTGCATTTCCATTAGTGTCCTCATTCCAAGTTAAAATTATAATGACTTAATGGCAAAGCAGAAGGAGCTAACTGCACTATATTATCTTTCCATTTCACAACAGAATATTTTATCATAACCCATAGATAAAAACTATATGTGACTTATATAGTAGTATGACTTGTATATAAAAACTATTTAAGACGTAAGTAGTATTAAAGTTGAAACCAATGTTAATACAAACATAAAAAGTGAGACGTGCACCATATGGTTCATTTCATAACTTCTTTTTGAATTTACCTTTCAATATGTATTTGCTACTAGCAGTCAATTAATCCGATTTGCGAGAATATATACCTAAAATATGGATGTAAATCACGAATTTTCCTGATTGGGAAAATTACATTATTTGGGGCATTAGTTAGAATATGAGCTAGTTAGAATGACTTATTTAAATTCTGGTAGCATATTTAGGGAAAATTTATAAGCTTGGTAAGAATTTCATGCTAATATGATATTATTTGCTAGTTTGAGGTAGGCATTAAGAAATTAAGCTTTGGATTAATTAAGAAATCCTTATCCCCTATGAAATAATATTTCCTCTTAAGTATCAATTGATGGCGCCACATACCATAGGAAGAGGAAAGGAATTTGTTGTAAAATAACATATTAGAAATGGCAGAATAATATACAATTAAATTGAGAGAAAGTATTTTACTAGTAGCCAATAGAAATGAGAGAAAAAAAGTAGAGAAGATATCATGACAAGATGACCAATAGAAATGCATAAGAGAGAAAAGGCAGAAAGATCATCATGACTTAAAGACCAATAGAAAGACATCCAAGGAAAATAAGCATAATAGTAATTTAATATGAAAAAAGAGACAGCCTATAGGAAATCTCATAGAAAAGGGTCATAAAAAGAAATAATATAATTAGTGACCAATGAGGAGACATGCAAGAAAAAAGTATCCAGAAGTGGGGTGGGGTTGGGTGAGTGATTTTTTATTTTTAAAGGTGGTATCTTAGAAATTATATTTAAGCCCCAAAGGGTATTTTAGCATTTTCTAATACTCATTGGTCAAATTGAAACATTTTTATTGTTCATATGTTAGAATGAGACCATTTTATTGTTCGTTGGGCAAATTGACACTTTCAAAATAGTAGTTTATTGGAAGAATGATCTTTAACCCAAACAAATTTTCTCTTACAGTGTTAGACCAAGAGGAACAAGTTTTTTCTCAATTAAAATATATTTAAAATATTACTTTCAATTATATTTTTTATGCAAATTATATTTCATTCAACATCATTCTCTTAATTGAAAGGATCCCAATTTGACGTGTGGCGCTGTCAATTGTCATGGACATGGAGTCTACTTGTATTACAGAGTAAAACATGCTAGGCAACTTTTCATTGACTTGATCCATCATATGCAGACTTGAGAGTTGACTTAAGGTTGTTTAGAGATTGGAGACTTGGCCTTATATTAGCCATAGATATGGACTTATTTTGATCATATGGAGGAAAAATTTACACAACAATTTTGTGAAAATAAGCTTGTGAAGGGCTGATTGTATTAAGGTAAAAAAAAAGACCTGATTGTACCAAAGAGGGAAGATTCTAGATGTTTAGTTTTTCCACCCATGGCTTTTATCATTATTTTTCCACAAGACACTAATCACACCAATTGTGAAGTCTTTGACTCGTCCTTTTGCGCGTTCTCTTCCACATAACTCAATGACAACTTTGTGTTTTTTTTTTAAAAAATAACAGTTCAAGTTAAATTATAAGAGCTTATCAATGTAAGAGTGTAACAATTTAATCAGAGTTATAGTATTTTTTAGATAATGCTTATCAGAGTCATAGTTGATTTGAGTTTGAAAAAAAATATTCACCAATAAATTCGTAACATCAATAATGATACTAACATTCAGAAATACAAGACATGAACCATTTTCTTGAAAAAAAATTAAGTAGGAGTTTGGTTTCATCCCCAAAAAAAGTAAGTAACTTATCTAAATCTAGGCCTACCATACTTGGGATTTCTTCAAGTCTTTTTAAAAATTGCTTGAAGGGTTAAAAACTGTCACCAGAGTGTAGTAATGCATTCCTGTACATCGTGGAGTTTTCGTGAATCAAAACTTATCCCTCAGTGAGAGATTTTTGACACCTTGATGACCCAAATACAAGTGGCAAAATGAGTGACATTCTTGCCGACTAGACATTTGTTTTTTTCGCAACTAAACAGAAGTTCCTTTAACTTGTTGAAAGGTACATGACCCGATTGATTGCAACATCTGTGGTACACCGTACCCCACATTGTTTTTCACTCCTTTGCGTCGTCCAATCGGAATAAAGCAATAATGCAACCTTATCATCTATCTACTGCTTATTGGGGAATCTTTTTCATCCCACTAGGCCTTCATAAAAGTATGTTTAACAACAATCTATGGTCTCAAAAAAATCATTAATGATAATACCTTATCTCTTTTAACTTACGGTTCTTGGTGGAGAACCTTCTTGATTTAGCCTCTTTTGAGGCCTTAATTTGCTATGTTTTCATAATTTATAAATAATAGTATGCAGATATTTTCACATCATTTCTGTCATCAACTTAATCATCATCCTCATCAGTAGAATCATCATGGCTAAATTTAGATTCCTTTCCAGCGTGGCTACAATTAGATTTCTTGCCTCCAAATAAACAGTTAACAATATTTATCAGACAGTTTCTTTATGAATTGCTTTGAAGAAATCGGCTGTGCCTAACAATGAACTAACAGGACTACAAAGTGGGAGAACCAAGATTCAAATCCCACCTTATCATGAAAGACACATGGGAGAGGCATCCAGATCACAAAACCTTGATCCAAATTATAGTTGGTTGTTCAAATCAGAAAAAATGCTGAAGACCTGGTGGTCAAAATGGTTATTTAGGGGGAAAAACAGAACTGAAGCAAGCACAAAAAGTTAGCAGCCAAATTGACAAAGAGGAATTGAACTACCATTGATCGATTCCCAGGCATTATTGTACATAAAGAATAATCAGATTAAAAGAATAAAAGAATGAATACAATTGTATATCTACAGCTTGCAAGACCTCTCACCTACACACTACAAACTAGTATTCCAATCCAATCACTGCACTTTCAGGAACACCAACAGGAAATTGAATGCCAGGAAGCAACCATAAACTTCAGTCTCTTAATCAATTCTTCTTCCTGGCCTGAAATTTTCTGTCCTGATATGTCATATCCCAGTGCTTGTGTTACTCGGAAAATCGCATAAACATGAGAGAATACCTACAATGTACATCTAACTTGAAAATTTCTCCCTATTTATGCTTGACTTCAGATTGTCTTGCGACCAATAAATCCAAAGCTTCCTTCATCCAAGCATGTGGGCAAATTTCTTTTGCTTCAGCCACAGACAACTGCATCACAAAAATCAATGAATCCTTCGAACGACCCCATAAATAATTTACAATCCTTGAAGACACAAGAGAAATTGTCTTATCAACTGACTTAAATCAATTGAATACATACCCATTTTCGCTTTCTGATGTTCTTCTCAGGCCAATCCTCAAGCTGATTCTTGACAAGCATAGGGAACATATAACCTTCATGTACAATAGCTTGGCGTTTGCTTTTATAACTCCATTTACCCAATTTACTCTGCAAAAATAACCAATACAATAAAAGGTAAGAAACAAAGATTGGCTAATTACAAACAATCTGCATACAAAAACAAGTCTATATATAAATGCTTACTTCAATTTTGCCAACAACCCCTGCTTCCTCTACCGTCTCTCTTAAGGCAGCCTGCTCCATAGATTCATCAATCTCCCAACCTCCCTGAAGAAACCAAAAACAAACAATACACAAGCACGTCAGAACCCAAAAAAACCAGAAACAAAATATTATGTAAAACACAATATACACAACTCGAGAAGAAAAAATAATACCTTTGGGAATTGCATTCCATGGCCGTTCTGAGCACTAATCAAAAGAACCTCAATTCCCTCATCACACGTCCCCTCAACATTACTCTCCTTATATCTGTACGGAATACAACTGCACAATTTCAAAAAATTCCCAGAAAAAAAACAAGTCAGATTATTATCAGGCAAATAAAATCAGCGAAAATCAAAGAAAGAAAACATTTTGAGATATGGGTTTTGATTTTGAAGGGCGAAATGAGAGAACCCAGAAGAAGAAGAGGAAAAAACGTACCCGACGACTTGGCGACAACCTTGGTCATAACGCTGCAAGTGGCGGCCAGTACGAGAAACCAAGCACATAATGTTTTCCAATTGCTTGGGGAAGATATCAACGGAGAATCTCTTGGATGAGAGGAAAGGAAGAAGAAGCAAGAATCTTGAGGCCAAATCGCGAGAAAGAGCGATACCCATGAAGGCGGAATCAGAAAGAGAGAGAGAAAGAGGAGATATTGTTATGTTATGTTAAGCGGGAAGGCTAAAAAGGGGAGGAAGGGAAATAGCAAGTGATGATGAGAATGGAATGGCTGTGTATATAATTATATATACATGCCTATATCAGGGCGGGCGTGTGTGTGAGTGTATGTATGGGTGTGAGATCCGTGTGACATGGAAGAAAAGGGAACGCGCAGGTATGATATGAAGATGTTGCTGTGCAGTTTCGTTTTGTGTTTTTTTTGAGTCTAACAAAGGAGGGGATCAATCCGAGGGGCTTGGGAGTGGGGACAGGAAATTTGATTAATTTTTTTTTTTTACCATAAGGGATTTGATTAATTGATCTGAGGGAAATAATGATAAAGTAATATGGGAACGCGGATATGGGTCATAAATCATAATAATCAAATAAATTAAAAAGAAAATAAGACTTTGGTTTATGTTTATAGTTGTACTCCAATTATATTCATCTTCATTTAGTTGAGTAATTTTAAGTTTAAAGTGGTACTTCAATTTTATTATTCAACCTAATTGTAATTCAGTTATTAAACTTTTTTTTTATAAAAGACAAAATGATATTAATTAAAAAGGATTACATAGTTTTTACAATATCATGGAAAATAAAAGGAATAGACGCCAACCAAATAGTTATTAGACTTAATTCATCTTAATTCAGCCATTAAACTTTGACTCACTACATTAACTTGGACTTTGTATTTTTTTTTCAAAAGCTTTTTAGTTTCAGTATAACGCTTAGTAGGATGAAAATAGAATAAGGAAATCCGTAAAAATCTTTTGATAGTGTGTATTGAAATAAATCCATGTCTTTCTTGTTCCATTCACAGTGGAATCGCCCATGTCATCAGTAGAGTTTGTGAGACCACAATTAATTTAAAATGGAATGGATGTCATGTTAATGGAGAATTCAATTTATAGTCATTTTTCTAATTCAACCCCTAACATTTGTTTATTTAAGGAAAAAAATATCAGTTCAAATTATAAAATGGTTAAAGCTTTATGGGTTTTAATTATACTGAGTCCAAGTTTAAGGAATACGTCTTACTTACAATGGAACCAAAACTATAAGGTTAAAAGCACCTTATGTTAAAAAAAGACGAGAATGTGAAACAAGTTGAAGAAACTGATGCTAACGCGCTTATGGGTGGATGGGGGCGCTTATGGGTGGATGGGGGCGCTATTGAGCATTGATTCTTTCAACATTCGCGTACGCTCGACTTAATGGTCTGTTGGGGTCAAATCAGGCCGGCTAGGGACACCTCCTATTCCTTGGTCTCCTATTTCATCCTATTCTCATAATCTCATCCGTCCAATAGATCTAATGGTTCACAAACTTTCACCCCATTCACCCCACTCCCCCACTTTCTCGGTTTCCCTCTCTCTCTCCCCCATGAATGGGGTGAAAGTTTGTGAGCCATTAGATCTATTGGATGGATGAGATTATGAGAATAGGATGAAATAGGAGGCCAAAGAATAGGAGGTGTTCTTGGCCGCAAATCAGGCATGTAATTTTGCTCCAACTTATTAACTTCTTATGTAGAATGGTGGTTTACACACACACACATTGGTGTTACCCATCCTATTCATTCATATTACCTTCCTTTTTCTTACCTTTACCTTCCTTTGACATATTACTTTTTTTAAAATAATAAAAAATCCCCAACATTGCCACGCTCGCCACAATGTTGGGGAAATGAAAAAAAATTAAATTCCCCAATATTGAAAGCGCCACAATGTTGACAATTTTTTTTTACAAAACCACATACCGACGCTTCAAGCGCTGCTAAAGCGCAGGAATGATTGATTTAAATCATTTAAATCCCCCATAAAATTGTGCTTCTTTAGAAGTGCCATTATGTGGGAAATTTTAATTATTTTATATCCAAACATTGCGGCGCTTCTTAGAAATAGCGTCACGATTTTAATTATTTTAAATTTCCAATAATGTTGGAATATTTAACTATTTTAAAGACAAAACCACATAGCGGCGCTTATGTGTAGAATTCAAATTATTTTATATCCCTAACATTGCGACACTTCTTAGAAAAAGCGCCGAAATATTGAGAATTATTTTAAGAAAAAAACCACATAGCAGCGTTTTAAAAGCGCCACTATGTGGGGAATTTAGCTAAAATGCCAGTAAGTTTCACCTGCTCCTATAAATAAATCTTCCTTCCCATTTAAGCCCTCCCCAACTTATTTTTTCATTCATCTCTCTTCTTCCCTTCTCTCTCTTCTTACTTTCTCTCAATATCAACCTCTATATATTTTTGGAGTCATATTTTGCTTATAAATTTATGTCATAACAATTTTGTTTAATTATTTTGTTATCATTTATTTCGTTTGCTTATTACATATATTTTAAAATTAGGTGATGCTATCAATTATTGTTAATATTGTCATTTGTTTAGTTTGAATTTTATTTTTCCCCCTTTATTTTCCGCCTTAAGTTTTGTAAATTATGGTGGAAAATAGTTTTTTTTTGTATAAATTCAGAAACACTTACCGGCGTTTCTAAAACTCCAGTAAGTAGATTTTTTTAAAAAAGTACAAACAGGCATTTTAACAAATGCCGGTTTGTATTATTTTACTATAAAAACATAGTGATGTTTTTAAAAATGCTGGTATGTGTGAATATTACATTAATACTTATGGCCAATGTTCTAGCATTTTTTCCACTCTATCATGTTTCTAAAAATGCCACTATGTTAGTTTCTGACATACATTTTTCCGGCGTTTTGCAAAAACGCGGTAGGTCTTACCCGCATTTTAAAACGCCGATATGTGGCAAAAAAACACTATAAAACAGTCCGTTTTTTGTAGTGGCACCACCATATACCTTAAGCTGCTAGATGAACGCACAAAATAATATGTATTGTTGTATGCACTTTGACCATTAGACTTTTATTCAAAAGCAATGTCCATATATCTTGCTGGTCAAATGTGTTCTTGGAATATTTAGTATCATTTTAGGGATTTTTAGGATATTTTTGGAGTTTCAGGGGAAAAACATATTTTATTTGAGAGATAAATATGCTCATTTCTTTAGAAATTAATGTAAAATAGTTAAGGTTGAGCTTTGTATTGCAAATATTATGAGAAATACTTAAAGGTAAAAGCAATACTATGGTGGGATAAAATACATAGGTTGCTGAATAAATTAGATTTATGATTTGTTTTAATTATGAATTTAAAATGGGGAAAGCAATTAAATAAAGATTTGTGGCCAATTGTGTAATTTACCCCATTAAAAAACCCTCTCCTCCCATATAACACCAAAACTCGGCCTCCCCCAAAAAGTAATGGATGCACAAGAGGGGGGGGGTGAATTGTGCTACCAAATAAAAATCAAACAATAACAACACAAGGGTTTATACTGGTTCGGTCTTCCTGACCTACGTCCAGTTCTCAACCACCCAGGTTGAGTTCCACTATCCCCAGGTTTTACAAACGGGTTCACTTGGAACCTTTACAACCGCAAGTTTTGGACGGGATCACTTGCAACCTTACAACCACAAGTTTTACTCAAGGCTCACTTGCAACCTTGCTAACTAACTCCCCCTTACAACCAGCAAGGGTTCAAATTCTGAGGATGCTTCCTCATCATCTTCTCTGGCAACGAGACAGAAGTTGGCAACCTCTTCTTCGTCACTTGCTTCCTCATCAGAACTGTTTACCCAGATAGAGGACACAAAGGCCTTCCTTTTGTCCTTCCCTTTTGATCGCTGCAAGCTTGGGCATTCAGCTTTGAAGTGGTCAGGTTTCTTGCACTCAAAGCACAGTGGAGCCCTTTCCTTCTTATATCATTTCTTCTGGCTGGATTCTCCTTTCTAAAAGTCTCCTTTCTTCTTGAAGAACTTTCTCACCATCATAGCCATCTCCTCATCATCGATGTCCTCCTCATCATCCTCATCATCATTATCATCAATCTTCTCCTTGCTGGGAGCAACAAGGGCAAGATTCTTGGTTTTGGATGAAGCTTGAAGAGCTCTCTGAGCCAGAAGAGTTGGTTCATATTCAGCCAGAGAACCAAACAGAGCAGTGATGGAGCTGGTTGACTCTCCTTGGAATTCCTGCAAGATGGTAACTTTGGTGATCCAATCACCTTTCAAGACTTTTAAGATCTTGCTGACCTGTTCTTCTTCAGGAATGTCTTTACCCAGGGAGGCCAGGTTATTGATAAGGTGAGTGAACCTGAGCTCCAGCTCTCTGATTGGCTCAGTTGGACTAATCATGGCAAATTTGTGGAACTCTTCTACCAACATCTCGACCCGTCTTGCCTTCACTCCCTTGGTTCCAGAGTGAGCAGCCTCAAGAGCCTCCCACATATCCTTAGCTGTTTTGTGGTGGCTGATCCTATGGAACTCCTTAGGACTAAGGGCGCATTGAATGTAGTGCATGGCCCTGAAGTTTAGCTGTACTAGTGCATAGTCCTCATTGGTGTATCTGGATCGCTGCTTTGCAAAGCCGTCATCATCTAGACGAGTGTGATTCCCACGTTCAATCACATCCCAGAGTCGGATGTCGCTGGACTTGATGTAGGTCTCCATTCGGAATTTCCAGAATGGATAGTTATAGCCATCAAAGCCAGGAGGCTTGTTGGGTTGAATAGAGACATCTGGCAAGGAATAATCTGTATCCATTACTGGATCTTTACTTTCTAGATTCGTTGGAATCAAGTCAGAAAGACCCGCTCTGATACCAAATGAAAGTAATGGATGCACAAGAGGGGGTGAATTGTGCTACCAAATAAAAATCAAACAATAACAACACAAGGGTTTATACTGGTTCGGTCTTCCTGACCTACGTCCAGTTCTCAACCACCTAGGTTGAGTTCCACTATCCCCAGGTTTTACAAACGGGTTCACCTGGAACCTTTACAACCGTAAGTTTTGGACGGGATCACTTGCAACCTTACAACCGCAAGTTTTACTCAAGGCTCACTTGCAACCTTGCTAACTAACTCCCCCTTACAACCAGCAAGGGTTCAACCTTTACAAATAAAGGATTTTCTGAACTTAGTTCTCTTAAAGAACGGATAATGTTACACACTTAAGTACAATGAATGCTCTTAATAAAAGAAAAGACTTAACTACAAAGAGTACAAGATGAGTATATGAAAAGAACTCTCAATGTGTTAAATGCTCTCTTGAATTTCTGGGCAGCTTTGAATGCTTGAAGGATATTCTCAGTTTCTCACTCTAGCTTTCTTCAAGATGTCAAAGATATTAGTTGTCTTCATAAATGAAGGTGAGCTTGTTTATATAGTCTTCAAGTATTCTCACTCTTGGTAGGTGGGTTAGCCGTTTGAATATGGCCGTTTATCCCAAGTTACCGTTTGCCCATTTAATGCTCCATTAATGCTTAGCAGGGTTGACTTTGCTTTATCTCTGAAAAGTAGTTCTGACAACTCTGCTCTGTCAAAAGCATTCTGACACTGCACTGCTCTGAACGTTATGACATTCTGATTGCTTGCGGAAGCGAATTCACATCCGGAAGCAACATCACTTAGTGAGCTGCACTTGAACGTTAGTCTAGCAATATAAACACATAGTCACATGCAGTGGGAGTTCATTTAGTCTAAGGGAGCTCTCTTACATCCGGAAGCAATTCCACATTCGGAAGCACTTCCACTGGACGTTGGGTTATGTTCATATTTTACTCACTGACGCTCAGTGTTATCCAAACCAACAGCCAGCGCTAGTCACTAAGCAATCGGAAGCAAATCCACTGGACGTTGGGTTATGTTCATATTTTACTCACTGACGCTCAGTGTTATCCAAACCAACAGCCAGCGCTAGCCTCAAGGCAATCGGAAGCAAATCCACATCCGGTTGCATCTTAACTTAGTCTCAAGGGTTTTGTACATCTAATGCTCCTAGACTGAGTTATTACTTAGTGAAGTACTTGCTGTCGCTGGGGGATGAGACGTTCATCCGCGAGCGCTAGTCCTAGTCCATCCGGAAGTAAATCCACATCCGGTTGTACTCTCACTTGGGGTTCTATATTAACCTAATATTCTCTAAGTGTTTGACTCGTTCTTTCATATTTTAGTCTTCATCAAAACTTAAGATTCTAACATTCTCCCCCTTTTTGATGATGACAAACTAAGTTTACCAATTAAGTTCATATGAAAGAATTAAAAGTAACAATTAGATAAAGCACAAACAACTAAGATAATTATCATTGATGAACAAAAGATTACAAGTTAGAATTACAATAACAGATAAAAATTCACAAGTAATTAAAAACTTTGCAACATGAACTATGCATGAAAAAATAAGAAGAAAAATTTCTAAGGTAAATGCATAGGGTAGAGTGGGGTTTAAAGGTGATGTTTCTTTTTCCTCTCCCTCTCTTTTTGTCTTTCCTCATTCTCCTTTTGAAGTTGGGTTATGTGGGCATCCTTCACGTTCTGGTCAATCTGAGCAATTATACTTTGAAGCTCTGCCTCTTCCCTCTCCCTTCTGAGTCTCTCAGATTCAACAGATTCCTCAAAGGCTCTCTTCAGATTTTCAATTTCCTCAAACCCAGGGAACCCAGTTGCATCAGAGAAGGGAGTGACCTCGCCATTGGGATAATGGACAGCCCTGATCTTCACATTCCACACTGGAAAGTTGGGGTCCTCCTCAACTTCCTGGGATTTCCTTTTCCCTTTGCCTTTGCCTTTTCCTTTGCCCTTGCCTATCGCTTGGGTAGGCTTGGCTCTTTCAGCATCTAGGCAAGCCATCTGGCCAAACGAGATCTTGTCCGTGAACCCATACCTCTCAAACTCTTCAGCAGTCATGTCCTCTATTTCCAGCTTAACTTCCTTTAGTGGCGGAGGGGCATGCAGCTCTTGAGAGGATGACTGAGTCTCAGGCACAATCTCAGCTTGAACAGATAGAACCTCTTGCTCACTCTCAGCAGATGCAGTAGAAGTAGTACTCTTGTTGGCATGCTTTCTAGCAACTGCCTTCTTCCTTGATTCGCTGTACTTGACTACTGAAGGAGGAGGAGCAGAGGTTGGCTCAGAAGGAGGAGGAGTAGAGGTTGGCCCAGAAGGAGAAGGAACTGGCTTGGCTATTACCATAGGTGGATGGTTAATCTTCTCCAACCCATACTTCATCATAATCTCCTCAATTATATTTCGGCCAGGCTCAGAGGGAGGAGGCTCAGAAGATGAAGGCTCTGACTCGGGCTGTGGGATCTCTTCAGGTTGCTCATACAGAACCATTGCCCACTTTGACCTTTGCTCATCTGATCGCTGCTGTTGCATAAATCGGATGGCTTCCCCTCGGATCAGACTTTCAGCATCACCCAATCTTTGAAGATCCATGGCTCGACAGAGGGCAGCAGCTATGTCCTCATCTAGCTATAAGGAGGGTTGAGTTAGGATTTCTCTCCCCCTTTTGGCATCATGAATAAGGGCGAGGCCAGGGAGGATGGATTGGGTGAAGAGGAGGGTGGAGGTTCAGGGCCAAATGTTCTAGGTGGTAAGGTTTTGGGTGAGGATGTGGGTGAGGTGTTTTCTGGTGAATTAGGAGGGTTTGGGAAGAGGGCTGTGTTTCTTTCGAAGAAGGCAGGGTTGGTGAATAGCCCATCGAAGGGGTAGGTAGAGTAGTAGGCGGCGGGTTGTTTAACTCTCCACCGAATAGGGGGTTGGTCTCTGAGGTAGTAGGTGTGAAGTGGGTGATCAGGAAAGGTAAATCTAAGAGATTGGGCTATGGTGGGTTGAGTGTTAGGAGAAGGATTAGAGGGCTCTATGGGGCTTGGGGGTGGTGAACGGTTTGGGGAGTTATGTGGAGATGGGGAGTTATTGGAGTTAAGGGGTGATTGGCTTTGGGAGTGTTGGGGAGAGTTTTGAAGGGTGTTGTGAGGGGATGGTTGATGGTCATTTCTGGGTGAAGTTTGGGGTTGTTGGGTATTCTGAGGAGGAGGTTGTTGTGGCTGTTGAGCATTAGGAGGAGGGAGTGATAGTTGATTAGATGGAGGAGGTGGAGGTGGGTTAGGAGGAGGAGGTGGTGGTAAGTTACCTTGTGGTGGAGGTTGAGGAATTTGGAAGTGGTTGATGATTAAGTCAAGTTTGGCCTCAACCCGTCCTAGGCGATCCTCAATGCCTTGGATTCTTTGCCCTTGCTGCTGAAGGGCTCCATCATATTCAGCTCGGAGAGGGGCCAACAAAGTCTCAGGCAGCCTTTGAAATATTTCCTCTCGCAACTCTGCCATCATTGTCCTTATTGCAACAGACAGCCTTGGTGCTCTGTTTGGGCCATGGGAGTCAGCCTCCTGATCCCCTGCGCCAGATACGAAGGGGGCTGTGGTATGAGAGGCACTGCCTGCCTGAGAGCCTGAGCGAGTGGCCTTGGTCGGCTTGATGTATTTTATCCCCATCTTGCCGATGTTAACTGCGCTGACAGGTGCACACTTAACATTCTCTTCCTCCTCAGTGGATGTTGACTTGATCAAATATTTCTCCAGGAGGAAGGCGATGACAGTGGGGTAGGGAAGACTTCCAGACTTCTGATTTTCAATTCACCTGTACAGCTCTAAACTGATCAACTGCCCAGGGTTGATTGTCTACTGGGAGAGGAGTCTGGGAAACCAAGGGTTGTCAAGGAGAGTGAACTTGTTGAAGTTCCCCCCTTTGTGTGTCATCATGCGGGAGTAGACATAGTATAGGAGCCTGTTGGTGTCAGACATCCCAGACACCTTCTTCCCCTTGGTGTCATAGACCTTTACAAGCTCCTCCTGGCTGAGTTTCTCTGGGAATAACCATTCATTCATTTCTCCCTCAGTGACCCCCATCAGGCGGTTGATGTCTCTCCAAGTGAAGCTAAAGGTTCTCCCTCTTACTGTGGCAGTGAAGGTGACTCTTCGAATCTGATCCTTCCCATTCACCTTCTTATACTTGGCCTTGGCAGTGAGGGACTGGCAGAACACCCGCAGGACGTTGACGTTGTATTCCTGGTTGATCCCCAGCCAGGACATGTATTTCTCCAGATATGTCCTCAAGTGTGGAAACCCTAGATCATCTATTTTGTCCAGGTCGATGAACATCCCAGTGTTGAAGTAGGGCTTGGCAGTTTCAAATTTGGAGGATACAGCCTCCAATGGCCCGTCTCTGTACACAAGAGGATCATCCTCCTCTACTCTCTGTCTTTTTGATGGGAATTCCTCTCTGAATTGAACCCTCTTCTTACCCTTCTTCTGCAACCTTTTTCGCTGTTGCCCAGATTCCCCAGAGTGTTCCTGCTGAGGTTGCTCAGAATGCCCAGATTGTTCTGGCTGTTCTTGACTTTGCCCAGATTTCCCAGAAAATTTATGAACTTGCCCAGATTTTGAGTGAAGCCCAGATTTCCCAGACTTCGATTTCGATTTCTTTGAGCCAGAGGCTATCTCAGTGTTGGGGTTTGTCTCATGTGATCCGGCCATTTTGTGTTTAGGGTTTTAAGTGACTTGTATGGAATGAAATGACAGAAATGTAGATGAAGAAGATGAAGAAGACGAAGAGAATGCGATGAAGATGAAGAATGATTTCAGAGAGTTTGGGTGTTTGATTTGTGTGAGAAGTGAAAAATGAATGACAATGGCCTATATATATATGCGAAGTGACAAACGATGTTATGAATCATGATGACTCTTCATTGAAAATATGCACCTTTTGTGGGAAAACGTAAATATTCAAATTGAAACGTCGCACCTTTGTGACACGTGTCTCTGCACAATGTCAGAAGGGGCACAATTTTTGGTGTGAGAAGATGCAACGTTTTTCTGAAGTGACGTGTCCCTTTGTCCAGGCACTGGCGCTCCCGCTCACTTTGATTCAACACTCAGCGCCAGCAAATGATCATCCGGAAGTGGTTTTGCTTCCGGTTGCACTTGCTTAAGATTTAACATTAGGGACCTGCAAAACCAAAGATTGGCACTCCGATGCCTAAGTTAGTATAGTTGCAGGTGTTAATCAATTAAGCACAAGTTTATTTTGAAGAATTAAACTTCATTTGGGTTTACCATTCCCAAATCACCTCTTATGAATGTGAATTGATCAACCCCCAGAGGCTTGGTGAAAATATCAGCAAGCTGATGCTGAGTGGGGACAAACTGCACTTTGACATCCTTCTTCTGAACATGATCTCTGATGAAGTGATGTCTGACATCAATGTGCTTTGTCCTTGTGTGCTGAACCGGATTATTGGCTAGGCTGATGGTGCTTGTGTTGTCACAGAGGATGAGAGCCTCAGGGAACTCCAAGCCAAGATCTCTCAGTTGGTTCTTCAGCCACAGCACTTGGGCACAACAGCTTGCGGCAGCAATGTATTCTGCCTCTGTGGATGATAAAGACACGCATGTTTGCTTCTTGCTAGCCCAAGAGACCAGACAACCACCAAGGAAGGCGCATTGTCCACTGGTGCTCTTTCTATCAGTTTTATAACCTGCATGGTCAGCATCAGAATAAGCCCACAAGAACTCTTGGTTACCTCTGGGATACCAAAGACAAGCTCTTGTGTTCCCTCAAGGTATCTTAGAATACGTTTAACACAGGTTAGATGTGACTCCTTGGGGTCGGCTTGAAATCTAGCACACATGCCTACACTAAATTGAATGTCAGGCCTACTTGCCGTTAAATACAGCAGGGAACCTATCATTCCCCTATACATGGGCAGGCTGACAGATTTACCCTTTGCATCAGCATCGAGTGCGGCAGTGGTACTCATGGGAGTGTCATACTCCTTGCACTCATCCATCCCAAACTTCTTGAGGAGCTCTCTGCAATACTTAGTTTGGGAGATGAATATGTCATTCTTCTTTTGCTTAATTTGCAGATCTAGGAAGAACGTTAGTTCTCCCATCATTGACATTTCAAACTCTCCCTGCATAGTCTTAGAAAATTCTTCACAAAGTTTTTCATTAGTTGCCCCAAAAATAATATCATCGACATAAATCTGGACAATTAGCATGTTTCTATCTTTGTGCAGAATAAACAGTGTATTATCTAGTTTGCCTCTTGAGAAACCCTTTCCCAGCAAAAAGCTGCTGAGTCTCTCATACCAAGCTCGAGGAGCTTGTTTCAGGCCATACAAAGCTTTCTTTAGCCTATACACATGTTTAGGATGCTTGTGATCCTCAAAGCCAGGAGGTTGTTCTACATAAACCTCTTCCTTGATGTAACCATTAAGAAATGCACTCTTTACATCCATTTGATATAATCTAAAGCCTTTCATGGATGCAAAGGCTAGAAGAATCCTTATTGCTTCGAGTCTAGCAACTGGAGCAAAAGTTTCTTCATAGTCTATGCCTTCTTCTTGGTTATACCCTTTGGCTACCAATCTGGCTTTGTTCCTTGTTATTTGACCTGTCTCATCCAATTTGTTTTTGAAGACCCATTTGGTCCCAACTATAGATTGATGAGACGGCCTTGGGACTAGTTCCCAAACTTGGCTTCTTTCGAACTGATTTAGCTCTTCCTGCATGGCAATAATCCAGTCGCAGTCCTCAAGAGCTTGTTCAACTGAAGTTGGTTCGATCTGAGATAAAAAGGCTTCAAACTCAACTTCATTTTAAACCTGCCTTCTGGTTCTGACACCAGAAGAAACCTCACCAAGCACTTGATCAAGAGGATGATCCCTGTGATGTCTCCTAGCTGTTGGCAACTGTGCCTCATCAGGCACCGTCTGCACTCTAGGCTCATCACTGGGTTCATCTTCTTCTTTGGGATTGCTTGCTGGTGTTTCTTTTAGTGATGAAGAAGATGATGGTGGTTTTGGAAAGTTTAGTATCCCATCATCTTCTGTGGATTGTCCCCATGTAGGAGTTTCATCAAATACAACATGCATAGATTCTTCTACAGTTCTAGTCCTCATGTTGTATACTCTATAAGCCTTACTCCTAAGGGAATACCTTATGAATACACCTATATCAGCTTTTGGATCAAACTTACCCAGATTTACCTTTCCATTGTTATGCACATAGCATTTTGATCCAAAGATTTTGAGGTGGCTGATGTTGGGCTTTCTGCCTTTGTACAGCTCATAGGGAGTCTTGTCCAAGCCCTTGCGAACATAGGCTCTGTTAGAGATGTAGCAAGCAGTGCTCATAGCGTCCGCCCAGAACACTTGAGAAACCTCTTTCTCATTGAGCATGCTCCTGGCCATCTCAGTTAGAACCCTGTTCTTCCTCTCGACTACACCATTTTGCTGAGGAGTTCTAGGAGCTGAGAAGTTGTGATCAATACCATTCTGCTCACACAGCTCAGAGAAGCTATGGTTCTCGAATTCTCCTCCATGGTCTGTCCTTATGGCTGTGATTTTGAGATCTCTCTCATTCTGCACTTTCTTAGCCAGGACAAAAAGGCATCAAAAGCATCTTGCTTAGAGGCAAGAAACATTGTCCAAGTGAACCTAGAATAGTCATCCACCACCACTAGAGCATACATGTTTCCACCTAAGCTCTTCACTCTCGCTGGCCCAACCAAATCCATATGGATTAGTTCCAAGGGCCTGCTGGTGGAGACTCTCTTCTTGGTTTTAAACGAGGACTTTGTTTGCTTCCCTCGTTGGCAGGATTCACAAATATAATCATGTTTAACCTTAAAAATGGAATTCCTATAGCTAGCTCTTTCTTAATCAGCATGTCAAGTTGAGTAAAATTAACATGTGCTAGCCTTTTATGCCAAAGCCAACTATTCTCATCACTAGATATTAAGCATTTTTCCTCCAGTTGTTGACATAAATCTAGAGTGTATAGGTTTCCATTTCTATTTGCCTTAAGTTTTCATTTTAGGTTGGCCTTATCTAAATTCAGATCCTGCTTATCTACTATCATGCACTCATGTGAATCAAAGATTACCCAATTTCCTTTGTCAGTGCTCTGGCTCACGCTCAGCTGGTTGTGACAGAGACCATCCACCAGATAGACGTCTTTCACTGGCCCAACTTCTCCAACTCCGGTGATCTTTCCACTTTGATTTCCTCCAAAGGTAACTGTGGCTCCGTCTTTGATCACCAATGATTTGAATTTGTCTCTGTCTCCAGTCATATGTCTCGAGCATCCGCTGTCAATATACCATTTCCTATTCTTGGATGCTTTGAGACACACCTGAAAGAATCAAACAAGCTTAGGTACCCAACCTTTCTTGGGTCCTCTGTCATTAGTTCCCAGAGCCCTTGGTCCAGTGTTAGTTTTGACCTTGGACTTATGATTAATCTGTGCCTCTGGCCTAGTGTTGGCTCTAGGCTCTTGGGCTTTCCTTGTGGATTGTTTCCAGGCTCTGGATCCCTGTCCTCCCTTAGTTTCTTTTCTTGGGGAAGGATCCTTTGTCGCCTTGGTTCCTTTTGGAACCCATTTATAAGAGCTGTTTGCTCCATGCTTCTTAGCATTACAGGTGGACGTGGAGTGTCCCTTCCTGTTACAATAATTACAAAAGCTAAAAGGTGTGGAGCTGTGATCAGTGGCTTTATGAAAGAATTTTAAATAGGGCTTCACTTTTGGTTCCACCCACTTTTTCTCTCTAGGTTTGTATCCTAAGCCAGTCTTGTCCCTATATGCCCTCTGATTCATTAAAATGATATTTAACATTTCAGATCCACTAGTGAACTTCTGCAGGGCATTTTGCAGTTTATCTCTTTCAGCTGAGATTTTGCTGCAATTAGGGCAGCTCTCAAGTGTTGAGGCATTGGGTTCTGCTTGGGGAGAACCCTTGTCATCCGCTACCGGAAGCTTTCTGGCTTCCGCTAGCTCTTCACTTAGTGAGTCCACCTTGGACTCAAGTGATTCCTTTTTAATTTTTAATACTTTATAGGCTTTACATAAGCGGGAGAACTCCTCATGGACCTCATTATATGCCTCTTGTAGTTCAGAAAATGTTACCTCACTGTCCTCGTGGATGAGATCAAATTCTGAGGATGCTTCCTCATCATCTTCTCTGGCAACGAGACAGAGGTTGGCAACCTCTTCTTCGTCACTTGCTTCCTCATCAGAACTGTTTACCCAGATAGAGGACACAAAGGCCTTCCTTTTGTCCTTCCCTTTTGATCGCTGCAAGCTTGGGCATTCAACTTTGAAGTGGTCAGGTTTCTTGCACTCAAAGCACAGTGGAGCCCTTTCCTTCTTATATCATTTCTTCTGGCTGGATTCTCCTTTCTGAAAGCCTCATTTCTTCTTGAAGAACTTTCTTACCATCATAGCCATCTCCTCATCATCGATGTCCTCCTCATCATCCTCATCATCATCATTATCATCAATCTTCTCCTTGCTGGGAGCAACAAGGGCAAGATTCTTGGTTTTGGATGAAGCTTGAGGAGCTCTCTGAGCCAGAAGAGTTGGTTCATATTCAGCCAGAGAACCAAACAGAGCAGTGATGGAGCTGGTTGACTCTCCTTGGACTTCCTGCAAGATGGTAACTTTGGTGATCCAATCACCTTTCAAGACTTTTGAGATCTTGCTGACCTGTTCTTCTTCAGGAATGTCTTTACCCAGGGAGGCCAGGTTATTGATAAGGTGAGTGAACCTGAGCTCCAGCTCTCTGATTGGCTCAGTTGGACTAATCATGGCAAATTTGTGGAACTCTTCTACCAACATCTCGACCCGTCTTGCCTTCACTCCCTTGGTTCCAGAGTGAGCAGCCTCAAGAGCCTCCCACATATCCTTAGCTGTTTTGTGGTGGCTGATCCTATGGAACTCCTTAGGACTAAGGGCGCATTGAATGTAGTGCATGGCCCTGAAGTTTAGTTGTACTAGTGCATAGTCCTCATTGGTGTATCTGGATCGCTGCTTTGCAAAGCCGTCATCATCTAGACGAGTGTGATTCCCACGTTCAATCACATCCCAGAGTCGGATGTCGCTGGACTTGATGTAGGTCTCCATTCGGAATTTCCAGAATGGATAGTTATAGCCATCAAAGCCAGGAGGCTTGTTGGGTTGAATAGAGACATTTGACAAGGAATAATCTGTATCCATTACTGGATCTTTACTTTCTAGATTCGTTGGAATCAAGTCAGAAAGACCCGCTCTGATACCAAATGAAAGTAATGGATGCACAAGAGGGGGGTGAATTGTGCTACCAAATAAAAATCAAACAATAACAACACAAGGGTTTATACTGGTTCGGTCTTCCTGACCTACGTCCAGTTCTCAACCACCCAGGTTGAGTTCCACTATCCCCAGGTTTTACAAACGGGTTCACCTGGAACCTTTACAACCGCAAGTTTTGGACGGGATCACTTGCAACCTTACAACCGCAAGTTTTACTCAAGGCTCACTTGCAACCTTGCTAACTAACTCCCCCTTACAACCAGCAAGGGTTCAACCTTTACAAATAAAGGATTTTCTGAACTTAGTTCTCTTAAAGAACGGATAATGTTACACACTTAAGTACAATGAATGCTCTTAATAAAAGAAAAGACTTAACTACAAAGAGTACAAGATGAGTATATGAAAAGAACTCTCAATGTGTTAAATGCTCTCTTGAATTTCTGGGCAGCTTTGAATTGTTGAAGGATATTCTCAGTTTCTCACTCTAGCTTTCTTCAAGATGTCAAAGATATTAGTTGTCTTCATAAATGAAGGTGAGCTTGTTTATATAGTCTTCAAGTATTCTCACTCTTGGTAGGTGGGTTAGCCGTTTGAATATGGCCGTTTATCCCAAGTTACCGTTTGCCCATTTAATGCTCCATTAATGCTTAGCAGGGTTGACTTTGCTTTATCTCTGAAAAGTAGTTCTGACAACTCTGCTCTGTCAAAAGCATTCTGACACTGCACTGCTCTGAACGTTATGACATTCTGATTGCTTGCGGAAGCGAATTCACATCCGGAAGCAACATCACTTAGTGAGCTGCACTTGAACGTTAGTCTAGCAATATAAACACATAGTCACATGCAGTGGGAGTTCATTTAGTCTAAGGGAGCTCTCTTACATCCGGAAGCAATTCCACATCCGGAAGCACTTCCACTGGACATTGGGTTATGTTCATATTTTACTCACTGACGCTCAGTGTTATCCAAACCAACAGCCAGCGCTAGTCACTAAGCAATCGGAAGCAAATCCACTGGACGTTGGGTTATGTTCATATTTTACTCACTGACGCTCAGTGTTATCCAAACCAACAGCCAGCGCTAGCCTCAAGGCAATCGGAAGCAAATCCACATCCGGTTGCATCTTAACTTAGTCTCAAGGGTTTTGTACATCTAATGCTCCTAGACTGAGTTATTACTTAGTGAAGTACTTGCTGTCGCTGGGGGATGAGACGTTCATCCGCGAGCGCTAGTCCTAGTCCATCCGGAAGTAAATCCACATCCGGTTGTACTCTCACTTGGGGTTCTATATTAACCTAATATTCTCTAAGTGTTTGACTCGTTCTTTCATATTTTAGTCTTCATCAAAACTTAAGATTCTAACATTCTCCCCCTTTTTGATGATGACAAACTAAGTTTACCAATTAAGTTCATATGAAAGAATTAAAAGTAACAATTAGATAAAGCACAAACAACTTGAACTTAATGGATGCACAAGAGGGGGGGGTGAATTGTGCTTCAAAAATAAATGCTCAAATAAAACGACACAAGAGTTATACTGGTTCGGTCTACCTGACCTACGTCCAGTCCTCAACCACCCAGGCCGAGAGTTCCACTATATCTCAGGTTTTAAATCGGGTTCACCTGAAACCTTACAACCGCAAGTTTTGCACGGGATCACTTGCAACCTTACAACAAGTTTTACACAGGCTCACTTGTAACCTTTCAACTAGCTCCCCCTCACACCAAGCAAGGGGTTAACCTTTATACTTAAAGGATTTTTCTGACTAAGTTCTCTCAAAGAACGGATGGTGTTACACACTTAAGTACAATAAATGCTCTTATAACAGTAAGAGACTTAACTACAATGAGTACAGAATAAGTAGATGAAAAGATCACTCAAAGTGTTAAATGCTCTTCGCTTTTTCTGGGCAGCTTTGAATGCTTGAAGATGTTCTTAGTTTCTCGCTCTAACTTCTCTCTAGAATATTCAAAGATAATTCGTTAACTCATAAATGAAGTTGAGCTCCCTTTTATAGTCTTCAAACACTTTTAACTCTTGGTAGGTGGGCTAGCCGTTTTATTATGGCCGTTTTCACCATGTTACCGTTTGCCCATTAAATGCTTCATCAATGCATAGCAGGGTTGACTTACTTTATCTCTGGAAAGTAGTCCTGACACCTCTGCTCTGACAAAAGCATTCTGACACTGCATCTCTGAACGTTCTGACATTCTGATTGCTTGCGGAAGCAACTTCTCATCCGGAAGCAACCTTACTTGGTGTTCTGCACTTGAACGTTAGTTTAGCAATATAATCACATAGTCATATGCAGTGAGTGTTCTCTTAGCTTATGATGTATCCGGAAGCACTTTTACATCCGGAAGTAAAACTACTGGATGAAGGATTTTGTTTACTAATACTCACTCTCGCTCAGTGTCCCTCAATCTAACAGTCAGCGCTAGTCACTAAGCTATCGGAAGCACTTTCACTTGACGAGGTAAACTCACTGACGCTTAGGGTTATATCTATTCTATCAGTCTGTGCCAGTCTAAGTCTAACAGGAAGCATTTTTACTTGACGAGGTGAACTTACTGACGCTTGGGGTGATATCTATCTTATCAGTCTGCGTCAGTCTAAGTTTAACAGGAAGCAACTTCACTTCCGGTTGAATCATAGCTTAGTCTTAGGTTTTGTCTATCTAGCGTTCATGGACTAAGTTAAATCCCTAGACTATCCGGAAGTAAATCCGCATCCGGTTGCACTCTTACTTGGGATCCTATGTTATCCTATTGCTTCCTACGCACTTGGTCTAATCTTTTATATTTTAGTCTTCATCAAAACTTAAGATTCTAACATTCTCCCCCTTTTTGATGATGACAAACTTAGTTTTATCGATTAAGTTCATAAGGAAGGATTTAGCAAAAGATTAAAAGCAATAGATAAGAACAAGTAACTTAGACAAATATTATTGATAAACATAAGTTACAAGTCAGAGCATACATATACAAGTAAAGAGCATATACTAGGCAAGTATGAAAGTATGCATGAAGAAGGAAAAATTTCTAAGTAAAAAAAATGTTTGGATTGGGGGTTCAGGGTTTTTGTTTCTTTTTCCTCTCTCTCTCCTTTTGTCTCTCTTCCTTTTCCTTTTGTAGTTTGGCCTCATGAACACTCTGGTCAAGTATCCGCTCTCAGACTTAATGGATTCCTCAAGAGTCAAGTCTTCAATTTCCAGGGCTGGCTAAGGACATCACATCTCTCCCCCTTTTGGCATCATCAAAGAGGGTGAGGGCCAGGGATTGTGGTCATTTTGAGGTGGTGGCTGAGGGTGTGATCTTGTCAAGATGATTCTCGACTTGGCACATTCTGTCCTCAAGTTGCTGGATTCGTTTCAGCGCCATACTTAGCATGAAGAGGGCTCACTAAGGGCTCAGGCAGCCTAAAAGGACGCTCTTCCTATTGTATTTCCGACAGATTTGATCGCCGCAGCCTCCTCCTTAGGGATGGACTTCCTCTTCTTATCAAGCTTCTCTTGCTTAGAAACCACTAACTGTTCTGCCACTCTACCAGAAGTTTCAGGCTGACCTTGAATATTTTCATCCTGTCCTGGTGTATTCTGCCCAGAAACTTCATGGTGTTCTTGATGTTCATTGCGATGTTCTTCACGATGCCCAGATTTTCCAGAATGTTTAAGGCTTGATTTCCCAGATTTTGACTTGTGTTTCTTAGATGAGGAAGGTTTCTTTGAAACTGGGTTTGTTTCATAAGATTCGGCCATTTTTGTGTGGGTATGTGGTAAAATGCGAAGGATGTATGAAGAAAATGAAGAACATAGAAGAAGATGAAGAGTTTTGTATGCAGAGAATTTGTAAGTATAAGTGAAAAGTGAAAGTGAAAAGTGAAAGTGAAAAATGATGTCCTATTTATAGGTACAGTTACTAAGGGTAAAATGGTCATGCTTTTTCATATTTTCACACATTGGGTAGCGTAAACAACTTAAGTTGGAACGACACACCTGATGACACGTGTTGCTTTACATTACCAGAGAAGACATAACGTCTCTTTTGGGAAGTTGAAGAGTTTTCTGAAGTGACGTGTCTCTTGACTAGTGCTGGCGCTCTCTTGGCTTGATCATCCAGTGTCAGTGAGTGATCATTCGGAAGTGGTTTTGCTTCCGGTTGCACTTGCTTAAGATTTAACATTGAGTACCTGCAAAAACATATATTGGCACTCCGATGCCTAAGTTAGTATTGCTGTAAGTGATAAACAATCAAGTATAATGAATAGAATTTACACTTCATTTGGGTTTACCATTCCCAAATCACCTCTAATGAAAGTAAATTGGTCAAACCCCAAAGGCTTGGTGAAGATGTCAGCAAGCTGTTGTTGTGTGGGGACAAACTGCACCTTGACATCCTTCTTTTGAACATGGTCTCTGATGAAGTGATGTCTGACGTCAATGTGCTTTGTCCTAGTGTGCTGAACTGGATTCTTGGCGAGGCTGATAGTGCTTGTGTTGTCACAGAGAATAGGTGCCTCAGGGAACTCCAAGCCAAGATCTCTCAACTGGTTCTTCAGCCACAGCACTTGAGCACAACAACTTGCTGCAACAATGTATTCTGCCTCAGTGGATGACAAAGACACACAGGTTTGCTTTTTGCTAGCCCAAGACACCAGACAACCACCAAGGAAGGCGCATTGTCCACTGGTGCTCTTTCTATCTGTCTTATAACCTGCATGGTCAGAGTCAGAGTAAGCCCACAAGAACTCTTGGTTGCCTCTGGGATACCAAAGACCAAGTTCTTGTGTTCCCTCAAGGTATCTTAGGATACGTTTAACACATGTTAAGTGTGACTCCTTGGGGCTGGCTTGAAACCTAGCACACATGCCTACACTAAATTGAATATCAGGCCTACTCGCTGTTAAGTATAAGAGGGAACCTATCATTCCCCTATACATGGGCAGGCTGACAGATTTACCCTTTGCGTCAGCGTCGAGTGCGGCAGTGGTGCTCATAGGAGTGTCATACTCCTTGCATTCATCCATCCCAAACTTTTTGAGTAGTTCTCTGCAGTACTTAGTTTGGGAGATGAAGATTCCATTCTTCTTCTGTTTAATTTGCAGGCCTAGGAAGAATGTTAGTTCTCCCATCATTGACATCTCAAATTCACCCTGCATAGTCTTAGAGAAATCTTCACAAAGCTTCTCGTTAGTTGCCCCAAATATAATATCATCAACATAAATTTGGACAATTAACATATCTCTATCTTTGTGGAGGATAAACAGTGTATTATCTAATTTGTCTCTTGAGAAACCCTTGCCCAGCAAAAAGCTGCTGAGTCTCTCATACCAAGCTCGAGGAGCTTGTTTCAGGCCATATAAAGCTTTCTTTAATCTATACACATGTTTGGGGTGCTTATGGTCCTCAAAGCCAGGAGGTTGTTCTACATATACCTCTTCTTTAATATAACCATTAAGAAATGCACTCTTTACATCCATTTGATATAATCTAAAGCCTTTCATGGATGCAAAGGCTAGAAGAATCCTTATTGCTTCAAGTCTAGCGACTGGAGCAAAAGTTTCTTCATAGTCAATGCCTTCTTCTTGGTTGTATCATTTGGCTACTAGTCTGGCTTTGTTTCTGGTGATTTGACCTGTCTCATCCAGTTTGTTTTTGAAGACCCACTTGGTCCCCACTATGGATTGATGAGACGGCCTTGGGACTAGTTCCCACACTTGACTTCTCTCAAATTGATTTAGCTCTTCCTGCATGGCAATAATCCAGTCGCAGTCCTCAAGAGCTTGTTCAACTGAAGTTGGTTCGATTTGAGATAGGAATGCTCCAAACTCAACTTCATTTTGAACTTGTCTTCTAGTTCTGACACCAGAAGAAACATCACCAAGCACTTGATCAAGAGGATGATCCCTGTGATGTCTCCTAGCTATTGGCAACTGTGCCTCCTCAGGCATGTGTTGCACTCCAGGTTCATCACTGGGTTCACCTTCTTCTTTGGGATTGCTTGTTGGTGTTTCTTTTGGTGGTGAGGAAGATGATGGTAGTTTTGGAAGATTAGGTGCTTCATCATCTTCTGTGGATTGTCCCCATGTAGGAGTTTCATCAAATACAACATGCATGGATTCTTCTACAGTTTTAGTTCTCATATTGTATATCCTATATGCTTTACTCCTAAGGGAATATCCTATGAATATACCTATATCAGCCTTTGGATCAAACTTACCCAAATTTACCTTTCCATTATTATGCACGTAGCATTTTGATCCAAATATTCTGAGGTGGCTGATGTTGGGCTTTCTTCCTTTGTATAGCTCGTATGGAGTCTTATCCAAGCCCTTGCGAACATAGGCTCTGTTGGAGATATAGCAAGCAGTGCTCATAGCGTCCGCCCAGAACACTTGAGAAACCTCTTTCTCGTTGAGCATGCTTCTAGCCATCTCCGTCAGAACCCTGTTCTTCCTTTCGACTACTCCATTTTGTTGAGGAGTCCTCGAAGCTGAGAAGTTATGTTCAATGCCGTTTTGCTCACATAGCTCTGAGAAGCTATGGTTCTCAAACTCTCCTCCATGGTCTGTCCTTATGGCTGTGATTTTGAGCTCTCTCTCATTCTGCACTTTCTTAGCCAGGACAACAAAAGCATCAAAAGTATCTTGCTTAGAGGCAAGAAACATAGTCCATGTGAACCTTGAATAGTCATCCACCACCACTAGAGCATATAGGTTTCCACCCAAGCTCTTCACTCTTGCTGGCCCAACCAAATCCATGTGGATTAGTTCCAAAGGCCTGCTGGTGGAGACTTTCTTCTTGGTTTTGAATGAGGACTTTGTTTGCTTTCCTCTTTGGCAGGATTCACAGATAAAATCATGCTTTACTTTAAATGATGGAATACCTATAGCTAGCTCCTTTTTAATAAGCATGTCGAGTTGAGTAAAATTAACATGAGCTAGTCTCTTATGCCAAAGCCAACTATTCTCATCACTAGATATTAAACATTTTTCTTCTAGTTGTTGGCATAAGTCTAAAGTATATAGGTTTCCATTTCTATTTGCCTTAAGTTTGCATTTTAAGTTGGCCTTATCTAAATTTAAATCCTGCTTATCAACTATTATGCACTCATGTGAATCAAAAATTACCCAGTTTCCTTTGTCTGTGCTCTGACTGACGCTTAGCAGGTTGTGACAGAGACCGTCCACTAGGTAGACGTCTTTCATTGGTCCGACCTCTCCAACTCCAGTGATCTTTCCACTTTGATTTCCTCCAAAGGTTACTGTGGCTCCATCTTTGATCACCAGAGATTTGAACTTGTCTCTGTCTCCAGTCATATGTCTCGAGCATCCGCTGTCAATATACCATTTCTTGTTCTTGGATGCTTTAAGACATACCTGGAAAAATCAAGTAAACTTATGTACCCAATCTTTCTTGGGTCCTCGATCATTAGTTTTCAATGCCCTTGGTCTAGAGTCATCCTTGACCTTGGGCTTGTGAATATTTAGAGCCTCTGGCTTAGAGTTGGCTCTGGACTCTTGGGTTTTCCCTTTGGAATGATTCCAAGGTCGGGATCCTTGTCCTCTCTTAGTTTCCTTAGCAGATGGAGGATCCTTTGTTGCCTTGGTTCCTTTAGGGACCCATTTGTAGGAGCTACTTGCTCCATGCTTCTTAGCATTACAGGTGGACGTGGAGTGTCCCTTCCTGTTGCAATAGTTACAGAAGCTGAAGGGTGAGGAGCTATGACTAGTGGCTTTATGGAAGAACTTTAAGTAGGGCTTTACTTTTGGTTCCACCCACTTCTTCCCTCTAGGAGTATATCCTAATCCAGTTCTATCCCTATATGCCCTTTGGTTCATTAAGAGTATATTTAGCATTTCTGAACCATTGGTAAACTTCTGCAGGGCATTTTGCAGCTTGTAATTTTTCTCTGAGATTTTGCTGCAATTAGGGCAGCTCTCAGGTGTTGGGGCGTTGGGTTCTACTTGGGGAGAACCCTGGCCATCCACTACCGGAAGTCTTCTAGCTTCCGCTAGTTCCTCACTTAGTGAGTCCACCTTGGACTCAAGTGATTCCTTTTTGGTTTTCAACACCTTATAGGCTTTACATAGTCTAGAGAATTCTTCATGAACCTCATTGTAAGCCTCTTGTAGTTCAGGAAGAGTTACCTCATGATCTTCGTTGGTGAGGTCAAGATCTGAAGAAGCTTCTTCATCCTCTTCTCTAGCTACCAGGCAGAGGTTGGCAACTTCTTCTTCATCACTTGCTTCCTCATCTGAGCTATTTACCCAAATGGAGGAAACAAGAGCCTTTCTTTTGTCCTTGCCTTTTGACCTCTGCAGGCTGGGACACTCAGCCTTGAAGTGACCAGGCTTATTGCATTCAAAGCACACAGGGACCTTTTCTTTCTTGTATCCCTTCTTCTGGCTGGAATCACCTCTCTGATAGCCTCTTTTCTTTCTGAAGAATTTCCTAAATTTCCTCACCATCATAGCCATCTCCTCATCGTCCATCTCCTCCTCATCATCCTCATCATTGTCATTGATCTCCTTGCTGGGAGCAACGAGAGCAAGGTTCTTGTTCTTGGATGAGGGTTGAGGAGCTCTCATAGCCAGCAAGGTAGGTTCATATTCAGCAAGAGAGCCAAATAGTGCGGTGATGGAGCTGGTTGATTCTCCTTACACTTCTTGCAAAATAGTCACTTTGGTGATCCAGTCACCCTTCAAGATCTTTAGAATCTTGCTCACTTGCTCTCTTTCAGGGATATCCTTACCCAGTGAGGCCAAATTGTTGATGAGATGGGTGAACCTGAGCTCCAGCTCTCTGATAGGCTCGGTGGGACTCAGCATGGCGAATTTGTGAAATTCTTCCACCAGCATTTCAACACGTCTCGCTTTTACTCCCCTGGTTCCAGAGTGTGCAGCCTCAAGAGCCTCCCACATATCTTTTGCATTTTTGTGGTGGCTGATCCTGTGATACTCTTTGGGGCTGAGTGCACACTGGATGTAGTGCATGGCCCGATGGTTCATTTGGACTAGGGCATAGTCCTCAGGAGTGTATCTGGCTCGCACTTTCGCAAATCCATCCTCATCTAGCGGAGTTTGATCCCCTCGTTCTATTACGTCCCAGAGTCTGATATCACTTGACTTGATATAAGTCTCCATTCTGAACTTCCAGAATGAGTAGTTGTACCCATCGAAGCCTGGGGGCTTGTTGGGTTGAACGGAGACATCTGGTAGAGAATAGTCTGTGTCCATTACTGGATCTTTGCCTTCTGATTCGTTGGAATCGAGTGAGAAAGACCTAGCTCTGATACCAAATGAACGTAATGGATGCACAAGAGGGGGGTGAATTGTGCTTCAAAAATAAATGCTCAAATAAAACGACACAAGAGTTATACTGGTTCGGTCTACCTGACCTACGTCCAGTCCTCAACCACCCAGGCCGAGAGTTCCACTATATCTCAGGTTTTAAATCGGGTTCACCTGAAACCTTACAACCGCAAGTTTTGCACGGGATCACTTGCAACCTTACAACAAGTTTTACACAGGCTCACTTGTAACCTTTCAACTTGCTCACCCTCACACCAAGCAAGGGGTTAACCTTTACACTTAAAGGATTTTTCTGACTAAGTTCTCTCAAAGAACGGATGGTGTTACACACTTAAGTACAATAAATGCTCTTATAACAGTAAGAGACTTAACTACAATGAGTACAGAATAAGTAGATGAAAAGATCACTCAAAGTGTTAAATGCTCTTCGCTTTTTCTGGGCAGCTTTGAATGCTTGAAGATGTTCTTAGTTTCTCGCTCTAACTTCTCTCTAGAATATTCAAAGATAATTCGTTAACTCATAAATGAAGTTGAGCTCCCTTTTATAGTCTTCAAACACTTTTAACTCTTGGTAGGTGGGCTAGCCGTTTTATTATGGCCGTTTTCACCATGTTACCGTTTGCCCATTAAATGCTTCATCAATGCATAGCAGGGTTGACTTACTTTATCTCTGGAAAGTAGTCCTGACACCTCTGCTCTGACAAAAGCATTCTGACACTGCATCTCTGAACGTTCTGACATTCTGATTGCTTGCGGAAGCAACTTCTCATCCGGAAGCAACCTTACTTAGTGTTCTGCACTTGAACGTTAGTTTAGCAATATAATCACATAGTCATATGCAGTGAGTGTTCTCTTAGCTTATGATGTATCCGGAAGCACTTTTACATCCGGAAGTAAAACTACTGGATGAAGGATTTTGTTTACTAATACTCACTCTCGCTCAGTGTCCCTCAATCCAACAGTCAGCGCTAGTCACTAAGCTATCGGAAGCACTTTCACTTGACGAGGTAAACTCACTGACGCTTAGGGTTATATCTATTCTATCAGTCTGTGCCAGTCTAAGTCTAACAGGAAGCATTTTTACTTGACGAGGTGAACTTACTGACGCTTCGGGTGATATCTATCTTATCAGTCTGCGTCAGTCTAAGTTTAACAGGAAGCAACTTCACTTCCGGTTGAATCATAGCTTAGTCTTAGGTTTTGTCTATCAAGCGTTCATGGACTAAGTTAAATCCCTAGTGAGTTATTCGCTGCCGCTGAGGGATAAATCATTCATCCGCGTGCGCGAGTCCTAGACTATCCGGAAGTAAATCCGCATCCGGTTGCACTCTTACTTGGGATCCTATGTTATCCTATTGCTTCCTACGCACTTGGTCTAATCTTTTATATTTTAGTCTTCATCAAAACTTAAGATTCTAACACAACTAAGATAATTATCATTGATGAACAAAAGATTACAAGTTAGAATTACAATAACAGATAAAAATTCACAAGTAATTAAAAACTTTGCAACATGAACTATGCATGAAAAAATAAGAAGAAAAATTTCTAAGGTAAATGCATAGGGTAGAGTGGGGTTTAAAGGTGATGTTTCTTTTTCCTCTCCCTCTCTTTTTGTCTTTCCTCATTCTCCTTTTGAAGTTGGGTTATGTGGGCATCCTTCACGTTCTGGTCAATCTGAGCAATTATACTTTGAAGCTCTGCCTCTTCCCTCTCCCTTCTGAGTCTCTCAGATTCAACAGATTCCTCAAAGGCTCTCTTCATATTTTCAATTTCCTCAAACCCAGGGAACCCAGTTGCATCAGAGAAGGGAGTGACCTCGCCATTGGGATAATGGACAGCCCTGATCTTCACATTCCACACTGGAAAGTTGGGGTCCTCCTCAACTTCCTGGGATTTCCTTTTCCCTTTGCCTTTGCCTTTTCCTTTGCCCTTGCCTATCGCTTGGGTAGGCTTGGCTCTTTCAGCATCTAGGCAAGCCATCTGGCCAAACGAGATCTTGTCCGTGAACCCATACCTCTCAAACTCTTCAGCAGTCATGTCCTCTATTTCCAGCTTAACTTCCTTTAGTGGCGGAGGGGCATGCAGCTCTTGAGAGGATGACTGAGTCTCAGGCACAATCTCAGCTTGAACAGATAGAACCTCTTGCTCACTCTCAGCAGATGCAGTAGAAGTAGTACTCTTGTTGGCATGCTTTCTAGCAACTGCCTTCTTCCTTGATTCGCTGTACTTGACTACTGAAGGAGGAGGAGCAGAGGTTGGCTCAGAAGGAGGAGGAGTAGAGGTTGGCCCAGAAGGAGAAGGAACTGGCTTGGCTATTACCATAGGTGGATGGTTAATCTTCTCCAACCCATACTTCATCATAATCTCCTCAATTATATTTCGGCCAGGCTCAGAGGGAGGAGGCTCAGTGTTAGAATCTTAAGTTTTGATGAAGACTAAAATATAAAAGATTAGACCAAGTGCTTAGGAAGCAATAGGATAACATAGGATCCCAAGTAAGAGTGCAACCGGACGTGGATTTACTTCCGGATAGTCTAGGACTCGCGCACGCGGATGAATGATTTATCCCCCAGCGGCAGCGAATAACTCACTAGGGATTTAACTTAGTCCATGAACGCTAGATATACAAAACCTAAGACTAAGCTATGATTCAACCGGAAGTGAAGTTGCTTCCTGTTAAACTTAGACTGACGCAGACTGATAAGATAGATATCACCCCAAGCGTCAGTAAGTTCACCTCGTCAAGTAAAAATGCTTCCTGTTAGACTTAGACTGGCACAGGCTGATAAAATAGAATACCCCAAGCGTCAGTGAAAAAGCCACGTCAAGTGAAATAGCTTCCTGATAGATTTTGACTGGCGCAGACTGATAGAATAGATATAACCCTAAGCGTCAGTGAGTTTACCTCGTCAAGTGAAAGTGCTTCCGATAGCTTAGTGACTAGCGCTGACTGTTGGATTGAATAGACACTGAGCGAGAGTGAGTAATAGTGAACAAAATCCTTCATCCAGTGGAATCACTTCCGGATGTAAAAGTGCTTCCTGATGCAAGGAAGACCTCTTAGACTAAGAACACTCCCACTGCATGTGACTATATGTTTTTATACTGTTAGACTAACACTCAGTGCAGCACACTCAGTAGAATTGCTTCCGGATGAGAATCTGCTTCCGCAAGCAATCAGAATGTCAGAAGTTGCAGTGTCAGAATGCTTATGTCAGAGCAGAGGTGTCAGGACTACTTTTCAGAGATAAAGCAAGTCAACCCTGCTATGCATTGATGAAGCATTTAATGGGCAAACGGTAACAAGGGAAAAACGGCCATACTCAAACGGCTATCCCACCTACCAAGAGACAGATTGCTTGAAGACTATATAAAGAGACTCAAACCTCATTTATGAGGTTAACAATTATCTTTGAATATTCTTGAGAGAAGTTAGAGCGAGAAACTAAGAACATCTTCAAGCATTCAAAGCTGCCCAGAAAAAGCGAAGAGCATTTAACACTTTGAGTGATCTTTTCATCTACTTATTCTGTACTCATTGTAGTTAAGTCTCTTTCTGTTATAAGAGCATTTATTGTACTTAAGTGTGTAACACCATCCGTTCTTTGAGAGAACTTAGTCAGAAAAATCCTTTAAGTGTAAAGGTTAACCCCTTGCTTGGTGTGAGGGGGAGCTAGTTAGAAAGGTTACAAGTGAGCCTGTATAAAACTTGTTGTAAGGTTGCAAGTGATCCCGTGCAAAACTTGCGGTTGTAAGGTTTCAGGTGAACCCGATTTAAAACCTGAGATATAGTGGAACTCTCGGCCTGGGTGGTTGAGGACTGGACGTAGGTCAGGTAGACCGAACCAGTATAACTCTTGTGTCGTTTAATTTGAGCATTTATTTTTGAAGCACAATTCAACCCCCTCTTGTGCATCCATTATTAGAACCGGAGGGAGTACTATCAAACATCAATTTAAGAGTAAAGGCAAGGTGTATGATCTGGAAGATAACAATGATATTAAATTCTCATAAAATTAACAATAACTGTACAAGAGGCCTTGCACACATAATGAATGTAATAATCATTTGGATATGTTTTAGTGTCCCTCAATCCAACAGTCAGCGCTAGTCACTAAGCTATCGGAAGCACTTTCACTTGACGAGGTAAACTCACTGACGCTTAGGGTTATATCTATTCTATCAGTCTGTGCCAGTCTAAGTCTAACAGGAAGCATTTTTACTTGACGAGGTGAACTTACTGACGCTTGGGGTGATATCTATCTTATCAGTCTGCGTCAGTCTAAGTTTAACAGGAAGCAACTTCACTTCCGGTTGAATCATAGCTTAGTCTTAGGTTTTGTCTATCAAGCGTTCATGGACTAAGTTAAATCCCTAGTGAGTTATTCGCTGCCGCTGGGGGATAAATCATTCATCCGCGTGCGCGAGTCCTAGACTATCCGGAAGTAAATCCGCATCCGGTTGCACTCTTACTTGGGATCCTATGTTATCCTATTGCTTCCTACGCACTTGGTCTAATCTTTTATATTTTAGTCTTCATCAAAACTTAAGATTCTAACACAACTAAGATAATTATCATTGATGAACAAAAGATTACAAGTTAGAATTACAATAACAGATAAAAATTCACAAGTAATTAAAAACTTTGCAACATGAACTATGCATGAAAAAATAAGAAGAAAAATTTCTAAGGTAAATGCATAGGGTAGAGTGGGGTTTAAAGGTGATGTTTCTTTTTCCTCTCCCTCTCTTTTTGTCTTTCCTCATTCTCCTTTTGAAGTTGGGTTATGTGGGCATCCTTCACGTTCTGGTCAATCTGAGCAATTATAGTTTGAAGCTCTGCCTCTTCCCTCTCCCTTCTGAGTCTCTCAGATTCAACAGATTCCTCAAAGGCTCTCTTCATATTTTCAATTTCCTCAAACCCAGGGAACCCAGTTGCATCAGAGAAGGGAGTGACCTCGCCATTGGGATAATGGACAGCCCTGATCTTCACATTCCACACTGGAAAGTTGGGGTCCTCCTCAACTTCCTGGGATTTCCTTTTCCCTTTGCCTTTGCCTTTTCCTTTGCCCTTGCCTATCGCTTGGGTAGGCTTGGCTCTTTCAGCATCTAGGCAAGCCATCTGGCCAAACGAGATCTTGTCCGTGAACCCATACCTCTCAAACTCTTCAGCAGTCATGTCCTCTATTTCCAGCTTAACTTCCTTTAGTGGCGGAGGGGCATGCAGCTCTTGAGAGGATGACTGAGTCTCAGGCACAATCTCAGCTTGAACAGATAGAACCTCTTGCTCACTCTCAGCAGATGCAGTAGAAGTAGTACTCTTGTTGGCATGCTTTCTAGCAACTGCCTTCTTCCTTGATTCGCTGTACTTGACTACTGAAGGAGGAGGAGCAGAGGTTGGCTCAGAAGGAGGAGGAGTAGAGGTTGGCCCAGAAGGAGAAGGAACTGGCTTGGCTATTACCATAGGTGGATGGTTAATCTTCTCCAACCCATACTTCATCATAATCTCCTCAATTATATTTCGGCCAGGCTCAGAGGGAGGAGGCTCAGAAGATGAAGGCTCTGACTCGGGCTGTGGGATCTCTTCAGGTTGCTCATACAGAACCATTGCCCACTTTGACCTTTGCTCATCTGATCGCTGCTGTTGCATAAATCGGATGGCTTCCCCTCGGATCAGACTTTCAGCATCACCCAATCTTTGAAGATCCATGGCTCGGCGGAGGGCAGCAGCTATGTCCTCATCTAGCTATAAGGAGGGTTGAGTTAGGATTTCTCTCCCCCTTTTGGCATCATGAATAAGGGCGAGGCCAGGGAGGATGGATTGGGTGAAGAGGAGGGTGGAGGTTCAGGGCCAAATGTTCTAGGTGGTAAGGTTTCGGGTGAGGATGTGGGTGAGGTGTTTTCTGGTGAATTAGGAGGGTTTGGGAAGAGGGCTGTGTTTCTTTCGAAGAAGGCAGGGTTGGTGAATAGCCCATCGAAGGGGTAGGTAGAGTAGTAGGCGGCGGGTTGTTTAACTCTCCACCGAATAGGGGGTTGGTCTCTGAGGTAGTAGGTGTGAAGTGGGTGATCAGGAAAGGTAAATCTAAGAGATTGGGCTATGGTGGGTTGAGTGTTAGGAGAAGGATTGGAGGGCTCTATGGGGCTTGGGGGTGGTGAACGGTTTGGGGAGTTATGTGGAGATGGGGAGTTATTGGAGTTAAGGGGTGATTGGCTTTGGGAGTGTTGGGGAGAGTTTTGAAGGGTGTTGTGAGGGGATGGTTGATGGTCATTTCTGGGTGAAGTTTGGGGTTGTTGGGTATTCTGAGGAGGAGGTTGTTGTGGCTGTTGAGCATTAGGAGGAGGGAGTGATAGTTGATTAGATGGAGGAGGTGGAGGTGGGTTAGGAGGAGGAGGTGGTGGTAAGTTACCTTGTGGTGGAGGTTGAGGAATTTGGAAGTGGTTGATGATTAAGTCAAGTTTGGCCTCAACCCGTCCTAGGCGATCCTCAATGCCTTGGATTCTTTGCCCTTGCTGCTGAAGGGCTCCATCATATTCAGCTCGGAGAGGGGCCAACAAAGTCTCAGGCAGCCTTTGAAATATTTCCTCTCGCAACTCTGCCATCATTGTCCTTATTGCAACAGACAGCCTTGGTGCTCTGTTTGGGCCATGGGAGTCAGCCTCCTGATCCCCTGCGCCAGATACGAAGGGGGCTGTGGTATGAGAGGCACTGCCTGCCTGAGAGCCTGAGCGAGTGGCCTTGGTCGGCTTGATGTATTTTATCCCCATCTTGCCGATGTTAACTGCTCTGACAGGTGCGCACTTAACATTCTCTTCCTCCTCAGTGGATGTTGACTTGATCAAATATTTCTCCAGGAGGAAGGCGATGACAGTGGGGTAGGGAAGACTTCCAGACTTCTGATTTTCAATTCACCTGTACAGCTCTAAACTGATCAACTGCTCAGGGTTGATTGTCTACTGGGAGAGGAGTCTGGGAAACCAAGGGTTGTCAAGGAGAGTGAACTTGTTGAAGTTCCCCACCCCCACCCCCTCCCCCACCCCTCCTCCCTCACCCCTCCTCGGCCCCCCCACCCTCAGCCTCCCTCCTAGGCCCCCACCCTCCCCCCTCCCCCCTCGGCCCCCCACCCCCACCCCCTCCCTCCTCCCTCCTCGGCCCCCACCCCCACCCCTCCTCCCTCACCCCTCCTCGGCCCCCCCCACCCTCAGCCTCCCTCCTCGGCCCCCACCCTCCCCCCTCCACCCTCGGCCCCCTCCCGCCTCGGCCCCCACCCCCACCCCCTCCCCCCTCCCTCCTCGGCCGAGGAGGGAGGCTGAGGGGGTGGGGGGAGTGGGTGGGGGTGGGGGCCGAGGGTGGAGGGGGAGGGAGGGGTGGGGGTGGGGGGCCGAGGGGGGAGGGGATGGGCCGAGGAGGGAGGAGGGGTGGGGTTGGGGGTGGGGGCAGGGGAGGAGGAGGGAGGGGGTGGGGGTGGGGGGCCGAGGGGGGAGGGGGGAGGGGGTGGGCCGAGGAGGGCGGAGGGGTGGGGCTGGGGGTGGGGGGCAGGGGAGGAGGCGGCTGGGGTTGGGAATTTGGTGATGATGGGTGATGTGGCAGGGGTTCCCACGTGTAATCACTTCAGGTGCTGACTGTCCTGCCAAGTCGTTTAATGAATGTGGGCCCCACACGAAAATACACGTCTGTTAACAAGAACTTAACGGCGTGGCTAGATTTGCCCCATTTTGGTTTATGGTGTACGGTTTTGCACCCTCGAAATTACGGGTGCCAAAGTTGTCCATTTTGGCAATTACGGTGGCTATTTTTGCCCCTTTACCCTATGTCAATTATTCCCTTTAATCAAATCAACTAAGGTTACGTTGTATGAATCATGGTGATAAGTCCTTCTATCTAAGACAAATATTATCTTCCATGTATTACAAACAACATCCCTTATCTAATGGGTATAGCTCCATGAATAAACTTTCAAATCATAAATGTTTATTCGGTTCCAAACAAAAATTTAAACTTCAAAATGTTCATCAATCTCATCAAGAAAAAATGTACATATTGAATATAGAGATTATGAATAAAGTTTCCAAAATACTCATTGTACGCCTCAATCACTTAAAGGACTTACAATCCCCATATGAGGTACATGTAAAACGAAATCATCTGGTTTCATCCCCTTAGTCAAAGGATCAACTAGCATTTCTCTTGATTAGATGAGATCAACAGTGATCTGACCATTAGCAATTTTCTCTTTCAAGCTGAGGAATTTTAGCTCAACCAATTTTGATTTGCTATTACTCATTCCTTGATTTGCTATGATCAGTGCTGATTTATTATCGCAATACATATGTATTGGTCTGGAGATTGATTCAACAATCTTCAGTCCAACAATGAAGTGTCTTAACCAAATAGCCTGTGAACTTGCCTTAAAACATGCAATATACTCAGCATCATAAGTAGAGGGAGCTGTGAGTGTTTGTTTGACACTTCTCCAGGAAATTGCCCCTTCTGCTAAAAGGAATGTATCTAGTCGTAGACTTTTTGGTTTCCACACATCCTCCTAGATTATAATCTGAGTAACCTGTCACTTCAAGATTCTCTGTCCTTTTCGAAGTCATCATCAAGTGTTTGGTACCTTGGAGATACCATAACACTTTCTTTGCAGCTATCCAATGCGCTCTGCTAGGGTTGCATTGATATCTTCCCAACATGCCTTTTGCAAAAGCTATATCAGGCCTTGTGCATACCTGTACATACATCAATCTTCCTACAGCAGAGGAATAAGGAACCCTTTCCGTCTCCCTTTTCTTTAATTCTGTGTCAGGACATTGACTTAGACTGAAAAAATCTCCCTTTTCGATAGGAGCAACGTTGGAAGAACGGTTTCACATATTGAAACGCTGAAGAACTTTGTTGATATAGGTTTCTTGAGAAAGGCCTAAAAGACCTCTATTCCTATACCTATGGATCTTTATGCCAATGACATAAGAAGCCTCACCCATATCCTTCATATCAAATTTCTTAAACAGAAACTGTTATACCTCACGTAATAGTCCTAAGTCATTGGTTGCACGCAATATGTCATCAACATACAAAAATAAAAAATATGGACTTGCTCCCACTAGTCTTAAGGTATACACATTGATCCACGATGTTCTCAACAAAACCAAATGAAGAGATTATCTCATGGAACCTTAAATACCATTGTCTAGAAGCTTTCTTTAACCCATATATTTATTTTTCTAGTTTGCATACCGAATTTTCCTTTCCCTTTGCAACAAAACCCTCAGGTTGCCTCATATAGACTTGTTCCTCAAGAACACCATTGAGAAAGGTAGTCTTTACATCCATTTCATGTAACTCCAAGTTAAAATGTGCAACCAATGCCATGATAATACGGAAAGAATCTTTAGTCAAAACAGGAGAATATGTCTCCTTGTAATCGACTCCTTCCACCTGAGTAAACCCCTTAGCAACTAACCTTGCCTTGTAGCACTAAATGTTACCCTGTGAGTCTCTCTTGGTTTTGAAAACCCATTTACAGCCAATGGCCTTAGATCCACTAGGTAACTCTACAAGTTCCCAAACATGATTGTTTGCCATGGAGTTCATTTCCTCGTTCATTGCATTTTGCCACAATTTGGAGTTCTTACCATTCATAGCCTGAGTAAACGTTGACGAATCATCATCAATGCCAATATCACATTCATTTTCAGTATTGTACACTATGTAGTCATCAGGAATTGTCAGTTTTCTTGCTCTTGTTGATCTCCTTAAATCAACCTTTTAGGTTTATTCAGGTAGCTCGTTTGGAATATTCTCTGTCTCAGTTTGAGGTAAATCAATGTGTGTGACAGGTTGACCTTCCGGTATATATTCCATACGTTCAACATGATGAAAATCGGGTACTGGGGAGGTTCAATTGGCATGACATATCTAAGGATAGAAATATCACCAACAACCATTGTACCTTCCTCAATGATGTTAGGGGATTCTTTAATGTGGAAAGATCACTCCCACTAATCACATCATTCTCAAGAAACTTGGCATTCCTTGACTCTACAAACCGTACTGAAGGTGGAGGACACTAGAACTTGTAACCCTTTGACCTGTCCGCATAGCCTACAAAGTAAGCTCTAATGGTCTTAGGGCGGGTCCAATTTCTTCTCTTGTGGATTATACATCCTTACTTCCGCATGACAGCCCCATACCTTAAAGTGGATTAAACTTGGTTTCCAACCTTTCCAGATATCAAAGGGTGACTTAGACACAACCTTTGTTGGAACCTTGTTTAATATGTGTACAACTGTCATGAGTGCTTCTTTCCACAAGGGAATTGGTAGTTTGGAGCTACTCATCATGCTCCTAACCATATCAAGGGAGGTCCTGTTACTTCTTTCAGCTACACCATTCATTTCAGGTGAGCCAGGTATGGTATATTGTGCAACTATACCATGCTCTTGAAGAAAAATTGCGAAAGGACCTGACGCTTGTCCTTCACTAGTGTATCTATCGAAATACTCACCACCTCTATCGGATCTCACAATTTTGATTGATTTCCTAATCTGTTTTTCTACTTCAGCTTTATATGCCTTAAAAGCATCAAGTGCTTCGCTTTTATTATAAGGCAAATGACATACATATATCGTGAAAAATCGTCTATGAAAGTGATAAAATACTTTTGACCGTGTGCGGTTAAGTTTGGGCAGCATATGTCAGTGTGTACAATTTCAAGCAACTCGGAACTCCTTTTAGCCCCTTTATGTGACTTACTAGTCTGCTTACCCCTTATGCAGTCTACACAGGTACCAAGATTCGAATGGTCTAAAGAGGGAAGAATTCCTTCTTTAATTAACCTCTTGATCATGTCTATAGAGATATGTCCCAATCTCTTATGCCACATGCTAATAGAATTTTCATCAATGTCATTTCTCTTAATACCATGCATAACAGTAAAAACATTTGAATATTCAGAAACAATTTTAAATAAACCATCGGTCTTTACAACCTCAGCAATTGGAGTAGAGTTCAAATTGAAATATTTCAAATCTTGTTCTAACAAAATACCATAAAGTTCCTCTTGTAAGAGGGTACATAAAAAGTCTAGAAAAAGAAATCACGTTACTCTTGTAAGAGGGTACATAAAAAGTTTCTTGCAAGTCTAAAAAGAAATTATTCGAAAGAACAATTCGAAAAGTTTCAAGTGCTTCCACTGGATCTAATTTCCCACTTCCTGATAAGACTTTAACTTTATTGGGATGAGGAGGCCTGGTTGTTAGGAAGCCGTGCATGGTAGTAGAAACATGAATTTGAGCACCAGTGTCAATCCACCATGTATCCTTTTGAATACTAACATTATGTGCTTCAAAAGTTAGAAAGTTTATTGGCATACCTTTACGCTCGAACCATGCCTTTCTTTTATGACAATCTTTCTTCATATGCCCTTTCCTCTTGCAGAAGAAACACTTGAATTCCTTTTTCATGTCAGCTTTAGCAACGAGAATCTTTTCCTTATTTTTGTCATCCCTCTTTGCATGCTTCTTGAGCTTGTTTTGGTGCATTTTTCCCCTTCATCAACTGTCTAGTCACCTCTTGCACACACATGGACATGAGCTCATCAATTGTCGATGTATCATTATTTGTGTTGTAGGAGACTTTGAAAGTTTCATATGGATCATTTGGAAAGGACTTTAGAACCATATGCACCAAGAGCTGCTCAGTTGGCTCCATATCAAAGGATTTTAGACGAGAGGAAATATCTCTCATCTTCAATATATGCTAACGAACCCCGCCAAGGCCCTTAAGCTGCATATCGCACAACTCCATCACAATGGCAGCACCCATCTGCTTATCAGTTGGGTTATACTGTTTCTCAATAGCTTCTAGATATTTCTTGGCGGTTTCGCACTTTGGAATTGCTTCCTGAAGGCATTTTTGGATTCTAGTCCTCATGAGTGCCTATGGTACTCCTTGGTTTCGTCATCTGCCGAATCCAAAAATAATGGCAAGATGGTTAGTCTTTTCCCAATGCTTATGGTACTCCTTGGTTTCATTATCTGCCGAATCAGCAGGTACAGGGGGCCTAGGAGTCTCAAGGACATAGTCCATTTCCAAGCATCCCAGTTGCAGAAGGATATCATCCTTCCATTCGGAAAAGTTATTGTTGTCAAAACACAAATTCCTACCAGCTTGAGCAAGAATGCTCTTGGGAAACTAAGATGGAACATTAGCTATTTTATACAGAGAATCAAAAACTAAATTAGACAATTAATTTAAGACAATCACAATTCGCTGTGCCATGTATGCTTAAGAAAAAGCAATAAAAAGCATACAAATAAAAATATGTATCACTAAAATCTACCTGTGGGCAAAGAAGTTAGCATAGCATGTATTTATCTCAAAATAATGGAACTAAAACACATTTATATTTCCTAATACCTGTGGGCAACTTAGGAAATAATAAGGTCATTTTATTCCACCCTAATTAAATATAGTCTTACAATTAATCTACCTGTGGGCAAAGATTAATTATACTTGTATATTTAATTACAATTGATATTTTATATACATATATGTGATGCATGTAACTTAAGAAAATACATGTGAAAATAAAACTTAATATATTTTCTAATACCCGTGGGCAACTTAGGAAAAATAAGGTCATTTTATTTCACAATAATTAAATGTATTCTTAAGAAAAGGATGTAGTTGCTACTCCTATTACATGTCACAAAAAATATCATAATGTGCATTTATGAAGAATATTTGTATGCAAATACATTATTGGGAGTTATTAAATTAACTTAACCTTTATTTAATTTAATATAGGCTCCCACTAATTTTAGCATCAACAAGAAATATTATTTAATAATTTTTATTAAATATAAACAATTAAAGATGCTAGACAATTCATATGCTAAAAAATCCATCACATAAATAATTAAATCAAGCACAAACCCACAACCTTACTATATATATATATATATATATATATATATATATATATATATATATATATATATATATATATATATATATATATATCTGGAATTTAAATAAAATAAAAATTAAAGGGGACCAAATAAAATTCTAAAAACATAAAAGGGGGCAAAAACGTAATTTTCGTGGGTAAAAAAATGCTTTTGGCATTTAGGGACTAAAACAGTAATGTTTGCATATTTCGGGGACTAAAACCGTAATTTGTGCGCATTTCAGGGACTAAGACCGTAACTTGTGCACATTATTGGGACTGAAACCGTAATTTTTACGTATTTCCGTTTTTTTTAATCTAAAAGTTGCGCACTTGCACAGTTGTAACCGCATGCAACCTTCTGATTTTTTTAGAAAACAAGAATAAGTCCAACACACACTTTATGGAAACGTTTTAACCAAACTCGTGATTCGGTCCAATAAAACACCTCATGACCGGTTCTTCCCCTTCTTCCTCAGCCTTCCTATAAGTTCCAGCAACCATTGACGGCGCTACGAGCTCGATTCTGGTACCTTTATGGCCGGAAAAAGGTCGGGTTTTGTCTAAAATTTCATAATAAACTGATATTAATTAATTATCTTAATGATTTATCATGAAAAACAAACTTTTGATCTTTCCCAGAATTAAACAATCTGAACTTAAAATATTTCCAAAAAATTTTGAAAACAAAAAAGAACACATATATCCTAGAATCTTCAGAAACACGAGTTTGAAAAAAAAAAACACACATATGATTCAACGAACATATATACTCCCTCCGTTCCTAAATATAAGACCTAGATAACTTTCTTTTGGAAAGATTAAGGTTGCGAAATAGGTTATTAAATGATGACATATTTGATATCTTTTTAGATTATCCATTAGCTTATAGGTAAAATAAACTAGTTTAAGAGAAAAAATTAGGTAAATCAATTTATAATTAACTTATTTTTTGCTTTTTTTAGGATTTTTCAAAAAAGTCATCTAGGTCCTATATTTAGGAACGGAGGGAGTAATACATAATCATACAAATTTTGTTTGCTTGCTTTGGCCGAAACAAAACTCTTCACATACAGTATATATAAACAAATGAAAAATTATATATGCATATATATAACAAAAACATTCAGATGAAATTAGTAAACAGAATTAATTTCTTGGACAATCAATTAGCAAGGCAGAAAATAAAAGATGGCTCTGATGCCACATGTTAGACTTTAATTGATAGCAACAAATAGATATATAAATATGACATGCTATCTAATATACAGGATTTAATAAAGCGGAAGCGATGAATAGGTACCTCTCACCATTGCTCTGATAGGATGAATGAAGAGATTTAACAAGGTTCTTCTAACTGGAAACCAGCACAGTGATGGATTATGCTTTAGAGCCCTAACCAATTAGGGAACCCAGAAGTTGAAGAGGATAATGGCTCTCTAAGTTTGGCTATCTAACATATTAGATGTTGGTTGATTGTTCTCACCATCAAAGAAAACCCTTATGTAGATAACCTAGTCTGAATAAACCCTAACTTTGATATTGGGCCTAATGTTGACTAACGGGCCACTTAAACTCTTTATTATTAATCCCTAAAATATAACTAATATGATAATTAACTATTAATAATAATTCTAACATGATCCCCCAGATCCATTTTTGATTGAGATGAAGATTAAGTTTCAAATTATGGTATTGTGGAAAGGATTGTGATGTTATCTCTGTTTTAGGCTGAAAACTTGTAAATAGTTGATTAAGCAAGGATTTAAGTAAAATAGTCTTAGAGAATTTATGTACATGCTCATGCATTGGGGATTTTCGAAATTCCTTATTTTTGTCTCTGGTTCTGCTTGATTTTTCCGGCTTGGATGATTGTTAGTGGATGTATGAAGTTGGGCATGAGTAGAGTAAAATAAAGAAATGGTTTTGCAAGTTGGGAAGTGGTGTGATGGCTTGAGTTTTGTTGAATGTAGATGTGGTTGACTTCTTGTTCCTGACCGAGTGGAGTTAGATTTATAAATCTGATTTCATTAGTTTAAATGCATGAAATAATCTATGGATAAGTAAGTATGTGTATCTAGTTTAAATGGGAATTGTTTGGTTGTAATGAGTATTGTGTTGTATGCATTTATGGCTTTAATAAAGACAAAGAAGGATGAAACAAATAATGTAATGTCTGGACATTTAAATTAGGTGGTTTTTTTAATATAAACATTTCGTATGTTATGATAATTTTGCTGAATCTGAAATGGATATGGCCGAACTGATTTAATTGGAAAATCTTTTCTTCTCTGCTCTTAGAATGTTGCTTATATGAATAAGTAATGATGATAATTTGTGTGCATGTGTTTGTTGCTTATGTTTGCTAATTTTTGGTTGTGATTTTTATTATGTTAAGGGAATGAATTGAAAGTCTTATTTTGTTTGGGGGTGTTTCTAATTGGCTTATAATTGGTGAAATGACATAATGTATGTGTTTGTAATATGCATGTTGAATTGAAAATCTTTTCCAATATTTTTGTAATATCTGAACAAACTTTTGAAGAGAGAACTGATTCTTGGTCCAAGGATGTTATCAATTCTAAGTAAACTATCAAGAGATACAAAATGTAATTACTTGTGAACATTAGACAAGGATTTTAACATAAAGCTAAGAGTTTCTTAATTGTTGCTTGATTCCTTTAATCAATGGGTGTTATGTTCTTTCAGGAAAAGTTTTGGTTTTATTTTGGGTATGTTATGTTTGATAATGACTGTGAAATACAATGAAGCACTTTATGAGTTTACATGCGATTTGGAAAGTAATTGTTTCTTTTTGTTGCTGCATCAACCGAAGGGGTATTTAGAGAGAATGATTGGAACTTCATACTTGCATGTATGTGATAAACTTCCATGTTCTTTTCTGACAAAGGCTGAATGGATGCATGCAAATATTAATTGGAACCCTTTGTGACTATAAATTCGTATTTGATGTGCTTTGTTATATGAAGTGTTAGAATCTTAAGTTTTGATGGTGACTAAGGTATGATATGGTCTAGTACTTAAGAGAACATAATCAGCACTTAGGAAGGATTAGATGACATGGTTAGAATCCTGAGTTAGATCACTTGAGAATGTAAGATCACTTCCGGATAGACTAGGACTCGCGCACGCGGATAAGTGTGTCATCCCCCAGCGGCAGCGAGTAACTCACTAGGGATTTAACTTAGTCCATGAACATTAGGTACACAAACCCTAAGACTAAGCTATGTTTCAATCGGAAGTGAGTTTGCTTCCTGTTAGACTTAGACTGGCGCAGAGCGATAGAATAGATATTACTCCAAGCGACAGTGAGTCTACTTCCCCAAGTGAAAGCGCTTCCTGTTAGAATTAGACTGGCGCAGAGCGACAGAATAGATATTACCCCAAGCGTCAGTGAGTCTACTTCCCCAAGTGAAAGCGCTTCCTGTTAGACTTAGACTGGCGCAGAGCAATAGAATAGTTATTACCCCAAGCGTCAGTAAGTCTACTTCGCCAAGTGAAAGCACTTCCTATTAGATTTAGACTGGCGCAGGTTGATAGACTAGATATAACCCCGAGCGTCAGCGGAAATGCAACATCAAGTGAAGTTGCTTCCTGTTAGATCTTGACTGGCGCAGACTGATAGAATAGATTTCACCCTAAGCGTCAGTGAATTCACCACGTCAAGTAAAAGTGCTTCCGATAGCTCAGTGACTAGCGCTGAGTGGTGGAATTAAATAGACTAAGCGAGAGCAAGTCATATTGAACTAAATCCCTCATCAAGCGAATTTACTTCCGGATGGAGAAGTGCTTCCGGATACATCCTAGACTAAGTAAACTCCCACTTCATGTGATTATGTGTTGACTTAATATACATAGCATGAATGACACACTGAGTCACTTAGGAAGACTTAGAGTAAACTAACGAGACTTAAGCTGACTATTGGAATAGAGATCCCTTAGAGTCAGTAGACATTACACTAAGTCAGAACATAGTCTAAGTAAGACTACTTCCCATAGCAAACTTCCCACAACATGTGTAGTTTTACTATATCTGATTATATAAATTGCTATGTTGGACTAACCAGTATGTGCAGAACTTAGTTACACTTGCGGATGCAAATGAGCTTCCGGATGGAAAGACTCTTGGCATTGGATTTCAGAGACTAACCCTTGCAGAGCAAGATTGCCACTTCCGGATGAACGATGATCATCCGTCAGCAAGAGTACAAGAGTGAACGTCACATACTCAGAAGACAGAATGCTTTTAACAGAGCAGAGGTGTCAGGACTACTTTTCAGAGATAAAGCAAGTCAACCCTGCTGAAGCATTTAAGAAGATGTTCCTTCCAACGGTAACAAGAGGATAACAGACATATTCAAACAACATTGTTACCTACCAAGCATGAGGAGTATGAGAACATAATCTGAAGATTCACTCAAGGTGTCAAAGCTCATACTGCCCACAAGAGTCAGAGTCCATAAGAGAGCTTCTGATAGCAAGAGAGGATCCAATAGCAAAGCACTCTTATCATTCATGGACAAGTGCTTGGAAGACAAAGTTCCTCTATGTGATAGCAAGCAAAATGTTAGAGTCCACGAGCTTCAGATAGCAAGAGAGCTTCCGATAGTGAGTCTCTTAACATCCTGGACTTATGCTTGAGGAACGAAGTCCTCTCTGACAACAAGCAAGAGTCGGACCGTACAAAGTGTTCAGATGTCAGAACGACTTTTGTCAGAATAGTATTGCCAGAACAGTGTTGACAGAACAGCTTGGTCAGAGCACCTTTTTAGATAAAGCAAAGTCAACCCTGCTGTGCATTAATGAGGACAACGTAAACAAGGCCCCAACGTCTATAATCAAACGGTCTTATTGCCTCTCCAACGGTTAGATATTCAGAGGCTGGTATAAAAGGGATGTTCTTCATTTCTGAAGAAGCAGGCTTGAAAAAGAGAGAGAGAACAGAGCTTATTGTCTGAAACACTATTCTACATTCTTCTCATCTTCTACTCTCGGACTTAGATATGTAATATTCTTAGAGAGTGATTCTTTTGTGCTTAAGTGAGTAACACCATCTACTCTTAGAGAGAGACATTCGAGCTTAAGTGTTTAGCACAATCAGTTCATAGAGTGAACATAATTGTAATCTTACATTTTGTAAGGGGGAGCATTTAGAAGTTTTCTAAATCTCCATAGGTTGCAAGTTAGCCCGTAAAACTTGCATTTGTAAGGTTTGCAGGTGAACCCGTTGTAAAACCTGTGGGTTGTTAGGTGAACCCGTGCTCGTAAAACCTAAAGTGTAAAGGCTTCTCTTGTGCCCGGTTTAAACAAGAATAGTGGATTGGAAATCTCAGGTGTAGCCTGGGGACTGGATGTAGGTCTGGGTGACCGAACCAGGATAAATTTATGTGTGCATATATTTATACTTGATCATTCTATTTTGCATCACATAGCATACTGACTTGTGCATAGCATTATTTACTATCATCATCACCGAGCACAAGCAGTCTTTCGAAAAGAGTTTAAGTTTTTATTCCCTCACCCAATTCACCCCCCCCCCCTCTTGGGTGACAGCCACGAATTTCATTTGGTATCAGAGCAGGTCACTTGTTTAAAGGATCAAACGATCTCAAGTGCAAAGACCTTGGCTGATTTGGGTTAAAATGTTTTCCAAAGGCTTTGATCATACCATTCCACCTGTGTTAGAAAATATTGATTTTTGTTGGTGGAAAGCAAGAATGGAAAGTTTTATAAAATCCACTAGTTTGAAAATGTGGGATATTTTTGAAAATGATTTTGATTTCAAACCAAGAGGAAACTGGACTGAAAGGGAGAAAAATTTGTTTTCCTTAAACATTAGAGCAATGCAAATTTTATACAAAGGCTTAACTGAAAATGATTTCCAGAAAATCAAACATTGCTCTAGTGCTAGAGATATTTGGAATACTCTTGATGTGATATATGCTTCTAACCCATCTCTTGAAAGCACAGCTGTCCAAAGCTCAACTCGTGCTCTTTGTGGATCATCTACTGATGAGCTTCTGGAAGCTGATATTGAGGAAGCAGACTTCAGTGAAGAGAGTATCCATCTCTGCCTAGAAGATTCAGAAAGTGAGGTATCTGGATCTGAAATTGAACTCTCTGATTTGCAAGATGCATACAATGAGTTATATACTGAATATTGTAAACTTGCAAAAGAACTTCTAGGCTTAAAAGAAAAAGAGAGGAAACTTGAAAAACTAATTTCTTCTTCTACATCTAAAGTTTCCGAGGGTTCTTTTAAAGAACTAGTGGTTCCGATAGCTAGCCCACTATCGGTAGGGAAAACTTCAACATATCTTGAAAAATGTTTTGATTGTAAACACGTGTTGAAGGAAAAAGAAAAGCTTTCAAAAGAAACTGAAATTTCAAAGGAACAAAGAGCTTTTCTAAAGAAAACTAATCATGATAATGATAGGAAGCCTCATTTTGATTATCATTCCATTATCTGTCATTATTGTGGTAGATTAGGACATATTTCTCACACATGCAGTCTTAGAAGAAATTCAAATGTGAGAAATAAGTTTGTATGGATTCCTAAAGGACAAGTAAGGTCCAGTGCTAACCATGTAGGACCCAAGTACAAATGGGTACCAAAACATCCTCCTAGTGCCTTACTTGTGCAGGAAAAATCAAGAGTTCCTCTTATCCCAAAGAAGAGAACTCGTGGTGATGCAACTGCTGAAACTCACTGGTACAATCATGAGAAGCTGTCGGCCACCACAAGGGACAATGGTTCTGTCTCAAGGATGAGCTATCACAAAGTTCCATTCAATTATCCTGAGAAGAACAAGAGAGAGTGGATTCCTCGATCATCATTGAAAAGGCTCTTGAATCCTACCTCTCAGAAGAAAGTGCTTCGAACCAAGGATAAGTATAGAAGATCTCCTTGGGTAAGCAAGGGATCACTTAGGAACGAAGCATTTGATAGTAAAATCTCCTATGCTAATGATAGATGGACTTATTGAGATTTTACATTAAGCATCCTAAGATGTGAACATTATATTCATCATAAAAAAAAAAAAGGGCTGAAGAAATAAGTAATGTTCATAATCTACATGCTGTCCATGACTATCTTGATCAAAAACCTTGTATATCCTTGTGCATATAGTCATGAAAGAAAATAGTTTATGCATTCACCCTGAGTTTTGAAAGATCCTTCTGAAATGCAAACTTTCAAAAATAGATTCTGATCCTCTTCAAACTTGCATGACAACTATACCTCATGATAGCACTCAAAAGTTATTTCTGATTTTCCATTTCATGTGGTATCTCTTGCATCAACGTTTTCAATGCATAAGCAGCTATGATTTCGAGAACAATACATCCCTCTTAATTACATCTTTAAGTTCTCAATCTACTAATGATCTCAGTTCAAGTTTGTGGTTTAAGAATGTTGACACAGATTATTGAAGCTTGAACAATGAATATAACCAAGAGAGAATGGCAACGAAAATGTCTCTTATCAAGATGTGTGGAATGGCTATACCAAACCTGAGAAACTCTCGCCAATACACATGAGCATTTCTATCCCTTACATATTCTGTTGTGAAATTAAATGGATAGTCTCTCTCTTGTCTGACATGCATTAGAAATCTTAGGAAATGCCTTGAATTAAACTTTGCTAGATCTGTAAAACATGGCATAGTATCACAAGCATGCTATAATCTGTATTAATTTCAAGCTTGTTGATGTCCTAAGAACAATGAGATCACACTGAGCATATCTAGAAGAACTTGAGCTAAAATTTGGAAATTATTCTCGTAATCATATGCTGAAATTTGGTTGTTTTTGTAAAACGAATTCAATCCTAATCAAATTATTTTGTGAGGATGAAGATTCTCTTTTTCAAAATCTCATTATGTTATTAATTCACATGTCTTCATAATCTAACATGAACATCCTTGAGGCATATGTATTGAACTATATTTGCTTATGAAACTCTGAAAATATGCCACCTGTTTAATATTCTCTGTACTATCACATTGATATTTATCCATGAGAGTATAAATAGAGTTCATGTCTTGATAGTGAAACTATGTGAATGTATAGATAATTTCAAAATTAGTTTTCACATAATCATTGCTCATATTTTCTTAAACCAATTAGCAAGCATGATTTCTTAAAATTATTAGCTTGTGCTGATTAACACAGATTGACTTGAATGTCCTGAGGATGGTCTTCAATGTTAAATCTTAAGTTCTTTCACTGACCATCAGAAAGCATTTGTTTCCTCAAGCATATGCAGGACCAATCATCAAGTTTGAGCAAGGCTGCTTTCACAACAATCAGCGCCTTCGATAGCAGGCCAACTATTGAACCATGGGAAGAGTAGAGTGACTGCCCAGTCATGTCTGCTTGTGGTTGTAGCTCAGCTTGCCGAAGCGAATCATCAAAGCACTTGCGCTAGGGGTTTCCACTTGAGATAGCACACCTCTTGAAGATGTCAGGAAGCATGCTTATCTGATATGATTCAGATTCCTGAGTCTAATAGAGTATGAGTACCCCTCATCTGTGGTAACATCTACACCTTACCATCTCTTACATATGATGCATACATGGCATTGGTAAGGGTGTCAACTTAGGATGTTTCTCTCAATCTGCATTGACTTCAAAATCATTCACTGTCTTAGAAAATCATCCTAGCTCACACATCTGTATCCTCTAAATGACATGCTGGAAAGTAATTGATAACATACCTCTCTTATATGCTTCCTTTCTTGATTTAATGATGATTAATCTTAATATAGAAGAGAAGAAAGTGGACATTACCTGTTAATGATCCCTTGAAAATAGAGAGTCACATGCTGTCATCGATAATAAACTCTTAAGATGCTGTGATGCAATTTGTTTGGAAATTATTTTTGGCACTTTTAAAAAAAAAAAAAACACAAATTTCATTTGATTTCATTTCATTTCATATGGTATCACAAATTTCATTCGGCATTCAATTATTTCATTTGATACCACAAGTTCAAACTCACAGATCTCATTTGATTTCATTTGGTATCAGATTTCATCTCATTTGAATTTAAAATCACATATTTCATTTGATATCATAATCATCATTTTTAAACACATCAAAATTATTTTTGATATCACGTTAATCAAATCGAGAGGATCAAAATTACTTTTGATATCGTTTACATTTGGAGAGAATTTTCACCTTCAAAAAGAGAATTTTTTTTGTATGTTTTGCTCTTGACTTAATCCTTGAAAAACATGTTTAGCTATCCTACATAATGATTAGGGCGAATACAATCATTTAGGATCATGAATCATTATTGTTTTCCTTGATAATTCTCGTACGTTGTATTGAATAGTCTAGAACAAATCCTTATTAACGATACATAGGGAGAAATATTAGGTAGAAAGCCCATTCCGAGGAGAACGTTAGGAGTATCCCCATCCCTATTAAGGCTAGCTTGCACTTGTTGAATTTTGATGAAGCCAAAAGGGGGAGAGAGATGAGAGATGAGACATGAGTTGTCTAGAGATGAGATATGAGATGAGACATGAGATGTCTAGAGCTGAAAGGTAAGATAAGATATCTAAGTGTAATTATAGCTCTGGGAGTGCTCTGGGAGTGATCTAAGTTTAATTATGTTCTCTAGTCATCTATGGGTTTGTCATCATCAAAAAGGGGGAGAATGTTAGAATCTTAAGTTTTGATGGTGACTAAGGTATGATATGGTCTAGTACTTAAGAGAACATAATCAGCACTTAGGAAGGATTAGATGACATGGTTAGAATCCTGAGTTAGATCACTTGAGAATGTAAGATCACTTCCGGATAGACTAGGACTCGCGCACGCGGATAAGTGTGTCATCCCCCAGCGGCAGCGAGTAACTCACTAGGGATTTAACTTAGTCCATGAACATTAGGTACACAAACCCTAAGACTAAGCTATGTTTCAATCGGAAGTGAGTTTGCTTCCTGTTAGACTTAGACTGGCGCAGAGCGATAGAATAGATATTACTCCAAGCGACAGTGAGTCTACTTCCCCAAGTGAAAGCGCTTCCTGTTAGAATTAGACTGGCGCAGAGCGACAGAATAGATATTACCCCAAGCGTCAGTGAGTCTACTTCCCCAAGTGAAAGCCCTTCCTGTTAGACTTAGACTGGCGCAGAGCAATAGAATAGTTATTACCCCAAGCGTCAGTAAGTCTACTTCGCCAAGTGAAAGCACTTCCTATTAGATTTAGACTGGCGCAGGTTGATAGACTAGATATAACCCCGAGCGTCAGCGGAAATGCAACATCAAGTGAAGTTGCTTCCTGTTAGATCTTGACTGGCGCAGACTGATAGAATAGATTTCACCCTAAGCGTCAGTGAATTCACCACGTCAAGTAAAAGTGCTTCCGATAGCTCAGTGACTAGCGCTGAGTGGTGGAATTAAATAGACTAAGCGAGAGCAAGTCATATTGAACTAAATCCCTCATCAAGCGAATTTACTTCCGGATGGAGAAGTGCTTCCGGATACATCCTAGACTAAGTAAACTCCCACTTCATGTGATTATGTGTTGACTTAATATACATAGCATGAATGACACACTGAGTCACTTAGGAAGACTTAGAGTAAACTAACGAGACTTAAGCTGACTATTGGAATAGAGATCCCTTAGAGTCAGTAGACATTACACTAAGTCAGAACATAGTCTAAGTAAGACTACTTCCCATAGCAAACTTCCCACAACATGTGTAGTTTTACTATATCTGATTATATAAATTGCTATGTTGGACTAACCAGTATGTGCAGAACTTAGTTACACTTGCGGATGCAAATGAGCTTCCGGATGGAAAGACTCTTGGCATTGGATTTCAGAGACTAACCCTTGCAGAGCAAGATTGCCACTTCCGGATGAACGATGATCATCCGTCAGCAAGAGTACAAGAGTGAACGTCACATACTCAGAAGACAGAATGCTTTTAACAGAGCAGAGGTGTCAGGACTACTTTTCAGAGATAAAGCAAGTCAACCCTGCTGAAGCATTTAAGAAGATGTTCCTTCCAACGGTAACAAGAGGATAACAGACATATTCAAACAACATTGTTACCTACCAAGCATGAGGAGTATGAGAACATAATCTGAAGATTCACTCAAGGTGTCAAAGCTCATACTGCCCACAAGAGTCAGAGTCCATAAGAGAGCTTCTGATAGCAAGAGAGGATCCAATAGCAAAGCACTCTTATCATTCATGGACAAGTGCTTGGAAGACAAAGTTCCTCTATGTGATAGCAAGCAAAATGTTAGAGTCCACGAGCTTCAGATAGCAAGAGAGCTTCCGATAGTGAGTCTCTTAACATCCTGGACTTATGCTTGAGGAACGAAGTCCTCTCTGACAACAAGCAAGAGTCGGACCGTACAAAGTGTTCAGATGTCAGAACGACTTTTGTCAGAATAGTATTGCCAGAACAGTGTTGACAGAACAGCTTGGTCAGAGCACCTTTTTAGATAAAGCAAAGTCAACCCTGCTGTGCATTAATGAGGACAACGTAAACAAGGCCCCAACGTCTATAATCAAACGGTCTTATTGCCTCTCCAACGGTTAGATATTCAGAGGCTGGTATAAAAGGGATGTTCTTCATTTCTGAAGAAGCAGGCTTGAAAAAGAGAGAGAGAACAGAGCTTATTGTCTGAAACACTATTCTACATTCTTCTCATCTTCTACTCTCGGACTTAGATATGTAATATTCTTAGAGAGTGATTCTTTTGTGCTTAAGTGAGTAACACCATCTACTCTTAGAGAGAGACATTCGAGCTTAAGTGTTTAGCACAATCAGTTCATAGAGTGAACATAATTGTAATCTTACATTTTGTAAGGGGGAGCATTTAGAAGTTTTCTAAATCTCCATAGGTTGCAAGTTAGCCCGTAAAACTTGCATTTGTAAGGTTTGCAGGTGAACCCGTTGTAAAACCTGTGGGTTGTTAGGTGAACCCGTGCTCGTAAAACCTAAAGTGTAAAGGCTTCTCTTGTGCCCGGTTTAAACAAGAATAGTGGATTGGAAATCTCAGGTGTAGCCTGGGGACTGGATGTAGGTCTGGGTGACCGAACCAGGATAAATTTATGTGTGCATATATTTATACTTGATCATTCTATTTTGCATCACATAGCATACTGACTTGTGCATAGCATTATTTACTATCATCATCACCGAGCACAAGCAGTCTTTCGAAAAGAGTTTAAGTTTTTATTCCCTCACCCAATTCACCCCCCCCCCTCTTGGGTGACAGCCACGAATTTCATGAAGCATGGTGCTAAACTTTAGACTGTCTTTTTGGTTGAACTTGTGACAACTTTATTGATGGTAAACTATAAACGTTAATCAAGTTGATTATTGATCATGGGATTGAAATAATTATGTTAATGTTGAATATGAAACAAGTAAATAAAGTTGTGTACATTTTGAATGGTAACTGGCTATGGATGCTTGTGTGGGTGTGTGTAATTGTGAATTGTTGCAGGTTTTAGCCAAGTTTTGATTTCTTTGAGCAAATTGATGTTGTTTCTTTCTTTGCTTAATTGATAATCAACTTGTTTGTTTTTGTAAAGCTAAAAATGTAAATAATGAAGGTAGCTAAAATGTGAATAATGGAGGTAATGTCTTCTAATAAACAATTGATTTAATATTGGGGATACTTCTAATAATGATAAAGATATAAACATGAAAGGATGGGTAGTCATTTAGGAATGAGAGAGACATTGAAGTAATATAAGTGGAAATGATATTAATTTATCATTTTTCTATATATTATTATAGGAGTGGATGTAGGTAGGCTTTTGTGGCATAAAGTGTAACACCTCAACAAAATTATATACAATTTTAAAAAAATTACATTTACACTCCAAAATATATCTTTTTAAAATAAAACAAAGTTAAACAATAAAGGTTGAGGTCAATAACAAAATAAATATAAAATAAACGTGTTTACTCCTCAAGTGTCTTCCCTTGCTTATTATTAAATCTTTTCACCTAAAAATGTTAATAATGGGGTGAGATCGACATCTCAGTAACTACTGAAAACATCTAACATACACCAACAAATCATGTACAATTATTTTACAAATAATTATATTCCGCAAAATAATTTGTGGCCACCAAATACACCAATATTACACTACTGATAGATTTAGATAGATATAGTTCACTTATGAATGAATGAATCATGCATGCCTCCCTTATATCGCCTACACCCTTATCCCGCTGACAGGAGTCATAGGCTAACACAGTCCAAACAGAAACATATCCAATTAACTAGATTGTCCCAAGCTCACCATTACTTGAGATATACCCTGCCAAAGGTATAGAGCTCAAATATATATGGACTATGACTCCCCTCATTAAAGAACGAATGTAAGGAGGTGTCACATGTCCTATAACTTCCATGCAATCCCTGGCAAAGGAAGAAATAAAAGAAAGGGCCCTGACAAGTACCACTATCATCCACTGTGCACCGAGTGGTAGCATACTACCACGTGGTAATAAAATTCACCATACAAATCTTCTCCCCTCTAAATTATATCTCATCACCATGAATGCAAATGTTATGACAATTATATCTAATTTCAAAACCATATCAAATCCAATTCGTGTACCATAACCATGTTGCACTTCCATGATCACTCATAACATATATAATCATGCTTCACAGAGGTTCAACTGACAAGTAAAACGTATGAATACATATAAGCATGCTTGAAAAGAGACAAACCAACATACATCTCACATAATATAGATAAAAAGAAAGCATGCTTAAAAGGATTATACCTCACATAATTTAAACAAATTATAATTATTTATAATATAACTATACACATATTTGCAAGTATCCATCAGAAATTTCCAGAGTTACCTGTTGCTCAAAAGATCACGGATAATCACACAAGTAACTTCAAAATTCTCACTCTCACCGAGTGTCTACAAAATCATATGTATAAATATTTATTAATACACTTTCTATTACTATTCTAAAAACCCAGAACTACACGGAAAATTTATATTATACACATAAACCCCTTTTATTTATAGCTCTAAATATTATAATAGTTATGGAGACTTTATTTCAGGATGATGGTTAGAGGGAAAATAGTTAAATGAGGTTGCATATTGACTCAATAGTACCTCCAACTGTAGCCGAAAAGAATTGAACTTCAAAAGTATGATTAAATAATATGTAGGTCTAATACACATAAAAATATATTCATTCAATAAAAATAAATAAATAAATAGACCAAGAGATAAAAAGGGGACAAATAATAATTGTGGGGTCAAAAATATTATAATTATATGTAAGTATATATAAAAACATCATTGAAATTATAAAACATTTAGTTTATATGTGTGTACATATATTATTATTTATAAAAACAAATCGAAATCGATATAAAAAGAAATAGAAACATTGAGATGAGACAGAATATGGAAAAATGAAACATCTGCCCCACCGTGCTCAAGATTAACGAAAACTCATTTATATATATATATATATATATATATATATATATATATATATATATATATATATATATTTGAATTCCTGGTGAAGGGAGAAAAGAAAATCTTAAACGTGCTATTTTTGACTTTTTCACAAGTTAATGGGTGGAAAAATTAGGAATGGTTAAAAGAAACTTAGATATATGTATACCCACACAACACAAAGGACGAAATAGCATGTGAAAGATGGATATGTCAAATTGCATCAAAATAATTAATTAAATATAGTTGTATACATATATAGAGAACAGACTAAAAAATATAAAATTAAAGTTGACAAGGATATGTCAGAGACTCACAGTGGAGAAGGGAGGTGGAGGAATATGCAGCGCCTAGTGTAAAAATTTGGAATGAGTGGTAACCTATTACTAGAAGGGAATGAGTCTAGGGTTTCTCATAAGTGGGCTTGTTATAATTTGGCTCTTTTTAATTAATTGAAAGAAAATACAACATATTTATATATGTATATTTTTAATCCTTTTCTTTATACATCTCTTCCAATATATAAAAGTCATTACATATCAAAATTTATATTTTTTTCGTTTTAAACCAAACTTTTTATTTCTTCAAAATTCATCATTTATTCTACTTTTAATTTAAAGATTGTAAAACCTAAAAATTCTAACTTAAAAAATTAGGATGTTACAATTCTCCCCTCCTCAAAAGAATTTTGTCCTCAAAATTCTCTAAATCGTACAACTCTAACAAATAATTCGTAACACAATAGTCCTCAAGTTGATTTATTCCCCTAAACCAAGATATATAGTTATAATTACCTTGAATGATCACCACAACTTTTTTTTTCTCTATTGAGTTCAACTTCTAATATCTTTTGTCCAAATCAAAATGTTCCTCAATCATAATTTTATATTCTAAAATTTTATGTTCTAACTCCTTTAGTACTACACAAGAATTCCTTAGAAGTTTATTCCTCACTTCACAACTTCAATTCAACTTAATAAGCCAAAATAAGATACAATCCATTCACAATGTTGGTCCTAATCATGTATATAATCTTCATAAACTAACAAAAACTTTCACTTGATCCTCGACCATAGAATCTTAAATTTAACTAGCATTATCATTTATTAACTCAATTATAATTGTAACTTCTAAATTCAACACTAAATCAAAATTTCTAAATCATACCAAGAAAACTTAAATAAATTGCAAAATCTCAAATTATATACCCCTAATCCTATCCATAGATCACCACATTGGAATTCTACATTATATTTATGATATCAGCCTCAATCTTTGTTTATCCTTGAACAATTTCTTAAAACAACTTCACCATCTCCAAATACTCCACAAATGAATACAAGATCTATTTAAGTACCTTCACCCACAGATTCTTTATCACTCCTGTAACATTATGTTACTAATTTCCTGATTAATCAATATCATTAACCCTACACGTATTTACTTTGCTAACTATGATAGGAAAATGATTTTCCTAATATTGTAACCCTATCATAGTTAGAAAAAGAACATTCTAACTATTTAAGTATTATCCATGATAGAAAAGAGTCACCTAATATCATATGAAAACTATCATGGATAATTAAAAGCTAACCATGTTAGAAAGGATTAATCTAACATGGTTAATAAAATCAAACACATTTAATCAATAACTAAAGCTAACCATGTTAGAAAGGATTAATCTAATATGGTTAATAAAAACAAACTCCTTCAATTCATAATTAATTTCTTGATTAAATGTAACAATAATGCGGAAGCGAATGCAAGCCTAAACTCATTGGCAATATACATCCCTGCTAACATCTATAACCTATACCCCTTTCCTGATCCTCGCGCTTGTGCATGATCACCTGCAAAAATATAGGGAATGGGGTAAGACAAAACAATGTCTCAGTAATCACTGCTTAACTCACTGTGAGACTCAGATATGAGGTAGTGGAGTGTCTATAGGGTACCACAGTTTCCAAAACCTGCATAATCATACAATATATACAAATATATATCCTGTACAGAATCATCCATCTCCAATATCCACAGTAACATGATTGACACTGTGCCCCATTCTCTACTCTGAAAGGCATATTTCCCCTGTCTCTAATCAAAAGGAAATAATAAACAGAGCCCGTCTCTACTCGGAAACCGTAAGTCCCTGTCTCTACTCAATAGGACTAGTACAACTAACCGTCGATTGCGCTATCGAACGGTTACATCGGCCGATGGTACAAGCAGTGTCATGCAACAACCAAATTCTTTATATATAAAAGTAATTCACATTTGGAAAGGCACCCTATAGCCAATTTTATATAGAAAATAACTTTGTAAACATTTTTATTTATATATATAAATATAAGAGGATTTTGCAAATCCTCAACTACCTTCACAGTCAGTTAAGTGTGATTACAAGTTCAAGCACAAAAACAACACTCTACTGTTTTCCCCTTTTTCTTTAACCTTTCTTGTAGATTCCTTCTACGTATCTTCCTTACCAAAGTCTCCTGATATTATACCATACAATACGAAATATAAGTAACTACGTTGATGCATATTTGTTAGTGTCGCTCTCGTTCCTATAGGTATAACACTACCCAACCCAATCAGATAAATCACACTTTCCTAATTCTCTAAGTTTGACTACCTTATGACTTAAGACCTCTTAGGATTCTTAATACACTTCATACATAATCAGCTTCATATCATCAATTAGACAATCTAAAATAAATCCCAAAACCTTACATACACACATCATGAGTCACAAGACCAACGAATTTCCTTCATGTATTAATTCTTTAAATTATATATATCCTTCCCGGTGTAGCATGCAATAAATCATAACATTGATCAATTCATTCTTTCTTATTACTAAAACATTCCACCAACATAACAAGAAGAAAAGAAATCAAATCATAGCTTTCCATTCAAGTATGAATCCAACATCTACAAATATGTATTAATTTCATTGAACCTTCATTTTATACCCCACTTATTATTTATGACCTCAAACAAAATCCAAGGATTTGACTTCCCCCTTAATAGAATAAGTATTAACACTGTCACTTCCATCCAACATGTTCAAAACTGTGCGCCCAAGAATAATTCCCCAAACAGCCATGCGCAAATTCCATTTCAATCTTTATTGAACCAAATCACTATCCAAACCGCTTAAAGACTAACAAATAATTAACAGCTTTCACTTCAAAGCATAAACAACTGTCATCATTACACAATTCACTCCATTTAAAAATCTTTACAACCATTCTAGCATATTAAATCTCACTTTTATCTTTCAAAGCACACTTCCTTAATGCTTAAAACTATCCACAACATGCCTAAAGCACTGCCCACTAAACATGCATTCTCAAATCATATTTATATTAATTTTCTTTGTTCTGATGAGCCCAAATCATATTTATGACAGCCATCATATAACCAAAATTGACTAAGTACATTAGGAATGGAGAGTGAACAAATGACTTCCTATAATATGGTGTTCAAATCAGGTTTGTGAGTTTCCAAACAAGTCCACAACCATGATAACTTCACTACCCCTCCAAATCACAACACAATATATCCCTTTACATCAATTCCTGCTACCATTTAATATAATCACAGCATTTTCATAATCTCAAATGAATTTATTCCAATAATCAATGATCAACAATCCCTAGTGCACATACACTTTAATGCAGACCATATATCAACATCAAACCACCTTTGCTACCACTTCATCTACAAAATGTGAATATCAACAAATTCCTTCATATTCTTATCTACACACAGCCATTTCCAAGGAGCTAAAAAAAAATCTTCAGAATCCAAAAGCTTAACAATATTACACATACAAGCACCAAAGTGGTTATAATCTAGCATATGTAAACTTTAAATACCATTAAAAAGGACTTCCAACCACAAACATCATTTGGCCATCAAAGCAAGAAAAATAGAAAATGTTTTATAACTCATATAAAACATCCAATTAAACTCAACTCAATAAAACCTCACGCAAAGAGAAGAGGTCAAAATCACAACTCCATTATCTCTTATATCTCCAATTAATCTTTTATTATATATCCTCTTCAACAAGAATGCAGAATCCAAATTACATTCAAATACTCCATTAAGCATGACATCATAAAAACCTCATCCACCATCCATTCACAAACTTGAAACACCATATAATATGCCCCAAACATGAGAAATCAATTCGGCCACATACAGCAAAAGAATAAACAAGAAAATGTGGATTTGAAAACTGGAATTAATCAACCCTCATACAGATTAAACATACAATGACATCAACCAATCTATTATACTCTTGCATATTTTGATTAACATATTCCACTCCTCATTACAACAACAACAAGCAGAAATTTAAGGAGAAATCCAAAGCAAAACTAACAAACTTAAAACTGCACACTCACACATTCAACCAAACAGAACCCAGTCAGACAGAAATCAAAGGAAAATCACAGGATTTGCAACATGACCAAACTCAACCAAACCTATCTTAAATCACAAAAATCTATTCAAGAAATTTTCATTTTGAAGCTTAATCTGTCTTTAATTATTTTGAAAATCTTGAAAATCCTAAACCCTAATTCGTATCTCTCTCTAAACGCGTCCAAAATCAAAGGAGGAAAGTAGAAACGGAGGTAACTGGGTCACCTGAATTCGTTTATGACCTTCCACGCCTCGTCGGAGTTCCGCCGTCGCCGGAAAACGTCCACTGCAATAGGAGGACAGACAACAAGCAAGGAAGAAAGGGAAAATGAGAAACCAACATGGAAAAAGAAATCACAACTCAAGAAATATAAAACAATGCGAGCTTACCATCTCCCGCGTTGTACGTCGTCGGGCTCGCGCTGAAAAATGGAGAAGGGAGGCGCCGGAACAAGAAGAACGGCAGCAACAATAAGGAATCACCAAGAAGGCTCGAGCACATCCAGAAATTTGGGAGGAGAAGAGGAAAACGAATGAGAGGAGATGAGAGAGTAGAGAACGAAGGGTGAGGTTGATGATGAAAGGGAAAGGTGAAATGGTGAAGAAGAAAATGAAAGGAAGTGAAATGTGTGTGTCGGCCATCTAGGAAAAGAGAAGGAGAGGAAGAGAATATTAGGGTTTTGGGGTCAATTACCAAATTTCCCCTTCTATTCTACTCCCTCCCATTTCATATTCCTAACTTAAAACAAATCATAAAAATAAACTATACACCAACTCATGTATTTTTCTCTCACCATAATATTACCTATAACTTTGAGTATTTTCCATAATATTTACAAACTAAAACTCAACCTCTAACTATTTTCCTTAATTTCTAAGGAAAATAAGTATATTTATTTCTTAAAAATATATTTATTCTTCAAAATGCTTCCATTTGTCAGGAATTTCAGTTTGGCGTTCCCTAAACTCATAATTAATCCCAAAAATTAAATCTTAACTTATCACTAATCCTTAATTAAATTTTTAGGATGTTACAACTCCTCTATATAGCTACTCTAATCCCGCTAGCGAGCCTAACAAATCACTCATATCAAATAATCCTCAATTTCCTGATCATCGTAGTACATTCACGAATTAAAACCATAATAAAATCTCATTTCTAAAAAAAAACCAATATAATTTTCAATTCATAACCAATATGATATATCCTATTTCCCAAAGTCACATTAATATATCCAATCAATCAAGCTCAATCACTTAAGTCTAAATGACCTCACTTTAATTATGTAATTTTATCCATTTTCATCCTCAACAATTTAGACTGATAGGAATTTTGAAATTGGGCAATCATATCTAACGGATGAGAAAAACTCAACAACTACTTTTCATCATTTTTATTTTGACTTCATACAAAACTCTAACTTCCTCTGTTCCAATTCCCAAAGATTTCAACCAAACATAACTATTCATTAGTGCCAATAAGCCTACAAATGTCAAGAAACCACTAATTCCTTTCAATGCTCAAAAATCCATGCTAAGTCCTTGCACAACTTTGAATCTCTAAAAATTCCTCCTAATCTCAACATCAGTAAATTATATTAACTAAAAATCCTCCCTAAACACCATTCAAACTAAGTGAATCATTAAAAATGTATAAACTCCTCATGATTTTGAAACCACAACAAATATTAACACTCAATATCCAGTACTGAATTGAATTCTTCTACCTAAGGATATAGGCATTTTAAACCACCATAAATAAGACATGATTCTATCCAATTTTCCATAAAAATAATAACAATTCTTCAATCCTTGTAAGTCAGATTTCGTGACCTCTTTCTAAAGTTATTGATCACATAAAATTAATTGTCGTACCTCATCATCAGTTTATATTAACATTTGCATCCGTACCCAATTCAAACATCAAAATTTAGAAGGACCACATAATGATCTTTACTAACAACGAATTAATTACATATTAATATCATTTATAATATTTGCCTTCACTTCAAATTGCTATATATGATTAAATATACACATACACAAGCAAAATGAATACATAAATAAGTATTATTTTGACTCCAAGCTAATCCCAAAAAGATATAATCATACGTATAATTTGGTGTTTTATTTAACATTTGCATATTTTCAAATCCAAACCCAATGTTAAACACATGACACTTTTTCTATGCCTTACCCATGCTCTCGTTGGCACACTGTGCAAGCCTTTTAGTGTAGTCATGGTCATGCTATAAAATTAGTCAACCTCCTGCATGAAATTTAATTTCTTCTCAATATGTTTTTTTATTCCTTTCTTCTCCTCCAATCCAAATGTCGTGGGTAGTGTGTCTAAAACATTCAATAGACTTCCTACAAACAATGTCCTTTAAGGCTTAGTCAATCTCACTGCCTTTTATTTCCTAAATAAATTATGTTAGAATCTTAAGTTTTGATGAAGACTAAAATATGAAAGAACTTAGAAAGCAATAGGTGAACATAGAATCCTAAGTAAAAGTGCAACCGGATGTGGACTTACTTCCGGATAGATTAGGACTAGCGCTCGCGGATGAAAGTCTCATCCCCCAGCGGCAGCAAGAAATTCACTTAGGAATTAACTTAGTCCATGAGCACTAGATATACAAAATCCTAAGACTAAGTTAAGATTCAAGCGGAAGTGAATTTGCTTCCTGTTAGACTTAGACTGGCGCTGGCTGTTGGAATAGATATCCCTAAGCGTCAGTGAAAATGAGCAACGTCCAGTAGAAGTGCTTCCGATAGCTTAGTGACTAGCGCTGGCTGTTGGAATAGATATCCCTAAGCGTCAGTGAAAATGAGCAACGTCCAGTGGAAGTGCTTCCGATAGCTTAGTGACTAGCGCTGGCTGTTGGAATAGATATCCCTAAGCGTCAGTGAAAATGAACAACGTCTAGTGGAAGTGCTTCCGATAGCTTAGTGACTAGCGCTGGCTGTTGGATTGAATGGACACTGAGCGAGAGCGAGTAATAGTGAACAAATCCTTCATCCAGTAGATTCACTTCCGGATGTAGAAGTGCTTCCTGATGCAAGGAAGACCTCTTAGACTAAGAACACTCCCACTGCATGTAACTATATGTTAATACTGTTAGACTAACACTCAGTGCAGCACACTAAGTAGAGTTGCTTCCGGATGTGAACCTGCTTCCGCAAGCAATCAGAATGTCAGAGTGTTCAGAGATGCAGTGTCAGAATGCTTTTGTCAGAGCAGAGTTGTCAGAGCTGCTTTTCAGAGATAAAGCAAGTCAACCCTGCTATGCATTGATGAAGCATTAATTGGGCAAACGGTAACATAGGAAAAACGGCCATATTCAAACGGCTATCCCACCTACCAAGAGTCAGAATGTTTGAAGAGTATATAAAGGAGCTCAACCTCATTTATGAGGCCAACAATTATCTTTGAATACTCTTGAGAGAAGTTAGAGCGAGAAACTAAGAACATCTTCAAGCATTCAAAGCTGCCCAGAAAAGTAAAGAGCATTTAACACATCGAGTGATCACTCTCATCTACATATTCTGTTCTCTTTGTTGTTAAGTCTCTTTCTGTTATAAGAGCATTGATTGTACTTAAGTGTGTAACACTATCTGTTCTTTAAGAGAACTTAGTTAGAAAAATCCTTTAGTTGTAAAGGTTGAACCCTTGCTAGGTGTAAGGGGGAGCTAGTTAGAAAGGTTACAAGTGAGCCTTGTGTAAAACTTGTAGTTGTAAGGTTGCAAGTGATCCCGTCCAAAACTTGCGGTTGTAAGGTTTCAGGTGAACCCGATTTAAAACCTGAGATAGTGGAACTCGGCCTGGGTGGTTGAGAACTGGACGTAGGTCAGGCAGACCGAACCAGTATAAATCTTGTGTTGGTTTTATTTGAGTATTTATTTTTGTAGCACAATTCACCCCCCCCTCTTGTGCATCCATTACCTTCAAATTATTCACTATAAATAAGGTTAAATCTTAAATTAAGGTTTCTAATTATTTACTATCTCAACTAGTCAATCAGTAACTTCCCCTTATATTCCCCATAGTGAACGGTAATAATTTGTTTCCTACTACATGACAAAATTTGATTTCCAAAATATAAAAGATTCTCATATGTGATTTCCTATTTTTTTTTCACAAATTCAACGCACAGCTCTTAATATATCTAGAGAATAACAATCCTATTATAGTTATTTGGAGTATGACTCTTAAAAGTCAAAACAAATGGTTTTACTACTTTATTATGAAAATCCTAACTCTATCACATTATGATCTTCTACTCTGTAATATGTATTCAATAGTTTCTAACATCTTCACACAAACAAACATTAAAATACACGTTTACTAGTATAAATTGTACTATCATCTTTAATCATCCTAAAAATAACTGCACTATAATAACACAAAGAATCTCTACTATACTCATTCATATTAAAAATAACAATAAGCTCATTGTATGAAATTAATTTTTTTTTTTTAAAAAAATATCTCCAAACATAGAAAACCCTGAACTTTGTAGTGCAATCATATAGTATATAAAATTTTATACACATAAAAACAAAACATATTTTCTTACGTCATATGTCAAACCGTAACATCAGTTCTTTACCAACATTGTATTTTCTTAAATTTCTTGTTTTAAAATGTATACTCATCACGCAAACATAATCCTCTCATAATAAAAAGTCCTTCATTCCTAATTACATATAACTAATTATTCTCTATTGTCAATCATTACCCTTTACTCTTAGTAAACTACGGATATAACTTTAAATCATGCAACTGGAATTTTATATTATCTCTCTTATTTACCTAGAACTAGCAACAACTTAGAAAAATACTATTAGCTTAAAATTTTGGGCTAACACCTCACCCCTTCTCCCCTTCTTTGTAAAACACCATAAGCACAAGAAAATGAAATATTAAGCTATAAGTTATTTATTATCAAATCAATCAAATATTAACTAAAACAAGGGAAGAGTACAAATTATATTTAAATTGTCATGACCTCCAAAAGTTCAAAACACATTTTCTTTGAAAATACTTTTCAAAATCGTAAGACATACGGTCACAGAATCGTAATGCTCTGATACCAAATTGTAACACCTCAACAAAATTATATACAATTTTAAAAAAATTACATTTACACTCCAAAATAGATCTTTTTAAAATAAAACAAAGTTAAACAATAAAGGTTGAGGTCAATAACAAAATAAATATAAAATAAACGTGTTTACTCCTCAAGTGTCTTCCCTTGCCTATTATTAAATCTTTTCACCTAAAAATGTTAATAATGGGGTGAGATCGACATCTCAGTAACTACTGAAAACATCTAACATACACCAACAAATCATGTACAATTATTTTACAAATAATTATATTCCGCAAAATAATTTGTGGCCACCAAATACACCAATATTACACTACTCATACATTTAAATAGATATAGTTCGCTTATGAATGAATGAATCATGCATGCCTCCCTTATATGGCCTACACCCTTATTCTGCTGACAGGAGCCATAGGCTAACACAAAGTCCAAACAGAAATATATCTAATTAACTAGATTGTCCCAAACTCACCATTACTTGAGATATACCCTGCCAAAGGTTTAGAGCTCAAATATGAACTATGGCTCCCCTCCTAAAAGAACGAGTGTAAGGAGGTGTAACATGTCCCATAACTTCCATGCAATCCCTGGCAAAGGAAGACATAAAATAAAGGGCCTTGACAAGTACCACTACCATCCACAGTGCAGCGAGTGGTAGCATACCACGTGGTAATAAAATTCACGATACAAATCTTCTCCCCTCTAAATTCTATCCCATCACCATGAATGCAAATGTTATGACAATTATATCTAATTTCAAAACCATATCAAATCCAATTCGTGTACCATAACCATGTTGGAATTCCATGATCACTCATAACATATATAATCATGCTTCACAAAGGTTCAACTGACAAGTAAAACGTATCAATACTTATAAGCATGCTTGAAAAGGGACAAACCAACATACATCTCACATAATATAGATAAAAAGAAAGCATGCTTAAAAGGATTATACCTCACATAATTTAAACAAATTATAATTATTTATAATATAACTATACACATATTTGCAAGTATCCATCAGAAATTTCCAGAGTTACCTGTTGCTCAAAAGATCACGGATAATCACACAAGTAACTTCAAAATTCTCACTCTCACCGAGTGTCTACAAAATCATATGTACAAATATTTATTAATACACTTTCTATTACTATTCTAAAAATCCAGTACTACACGGAAAATTTATATTATACACATAAACCCCTTTTATTTATAGCTCTAAATATTATAATAGTTATGGAGACTTTATTTCAGGATGATGGCTTGAGGGAAAATAGTTAAATGAGGTTGCATATTGACTCAATAGTACCTCCAATTGTAGCCGAAAAGAATTGAATTTCAAAAGTATGATTAAATAATATGTAGGTCTAATACACATAAAAATATATTCATTCAATAAAAAATAAATAAATAAATAGACCAAGAGATAAAAAGGGGACAAATAATAATTGTGGGGTCAAAAATATTATAATTATATGTAAGTATATATAAAAACATCATTGAAATTATAAAACATTTAGTTTATATGTGTACATATATTATTATTTATAAAAACAAATCAAAATCGATATAAAAAGAAATAGAAACATTGAGATGAGACAAAATATGGAAAAATGAAACATCTGCCCCACCGTGCTCAAGATTAACGAAAACTCATTTATATATATATATATATATATATATATATATATATATATATATATATATATATATATATATATATATAAATATTATTTGAATTCCTGGTAAAGGGAGAAAAGAAAATCTTAAACGTGCTATTTTTGACTTTTTCACAAGTTAATGGGTAGAAAAATTAGGAATGGTTAAAAGAAACTTAGATATATGTATACCCACACAACACAAAGGACGAAATAGCATGTGAAAGATGGATATGTCAAATTGCATCAAAATAATTAATTAAATATAGTTGTATACATATATAGAGAACATACTAAAAAATATAAAATTAAAGTTGACAAGGATATGTCAGAGACTCACAGTGGAGAAGGGAGGTGGAGGAATATGCAGCGCCTAGTGTAAAAATTTGGAATGAGTGGTAACCTATTACTAGAAGGGAATGAGTCTAGGGTTTCTCATAAGTGGACTTTTTATAATTGGGCTCTTTTTATTTACTTGAAAGAAAATACAACATATTTATATATGTATATTTTTAATCCTTTTCTTTATACAGCTCTTCCAATATATAAAAGTGACATATCAAAATTTATATTTTTTTTTCGTTTTAAACCAAACTTTTTATTTCTTCAAAATTCATAATTTATTATACTTTTAATTTAAAGATTGTAAAACCTAAAAATTCTAACTTAAAAAAATTAGGATGTTACATAAAGAAAGGATGAGACAGCGCGTAAATTGCTGGGCAACACGTAATCACTCTTAACCTTGTTATAACATTGAGGGTGACGTTAGTTGGGATTTTCAAAATCCTTTCTCACCCTCTATATACACATATGATTTTGAAAACTTATTTTTATACAAAATAGGCTATCAGGTGCCTTTCGAACGCGATTACTTTCATATAAAGAAATTCGAAACTATATATATTATTCTGTCTGGTGGTGGTTATTGATCTAGAATGGTGTGAAAGGTATATAGGTATAGTTATGAGGATAGAAAAGGGAGTTAGATGTTGAGTTGAGATTATGGAGAATTATGTTGTGGAAAACACTAATAGTGATATTGAGATATTGAATGAAGTTGAGATTGATGGATATTGTGGGAATTGCATGACACTGATACACACACACACTATCGTGCGATGATAACTGTTGATAGGGAAATCAACAATTATTTGTAATGATCCTTTCTGATTGGAGACAGGGAATCACAGGTCTAGTTACTAGAGAAAGAGGCCCACAGTCATTCAGACTAGAGACCGCGACCGTTCCTGTTTTGCAATGGAAATAGAATTGGAGTTCCCTCTCTGAAGATTACTAGAGAGGGAAATTGTCGTCTCATTATAGAGAGGGGCACAGTCTCAAATCATATAGTGAAGATTAGATGCTTGGATAAATGCCCCTTGATGGCACAATTCATCTATAGGTGAGTGTGAGAGTTGTGGTGGTAGTATCCTTAGATTGGAGACTGGGGAGATGAAATTTAGTTGATGTGGAATTGACTGAGGGATTTTGAGTGATATATGGAAAGTTTAGTTGATGATGAAATTGATTTGATTTGGATATGACTAAGGGATTTGAGTGATAAATGGAAGAAGACTTGACATATATATATAAAGTTGATTTAAAATGAGGTACCCTTTACACGCCCTCGCTACCGCACATCTCAGTGAATTATGCGTTGATTACTGGGACAAGTTGTCTCATCCCACGATTACTCACATTTTTGCAGGTATTCATGCACAGGCGCAAACATCAGGAAAGGAAATTAGAATGTGATGTTGTATAGATTATTTAGAATTATATATTGCCAAATTTATAGGTCTGCATTCGCTTCCGCATAATTTTTTGTCGTATTTCATATTACTGGTTAATTGGAAAACTTGTAATAGGTAACTTCTTTTTTTAACCATGTTAGGTGATTCTTTTCTAACATGATTAGCTATTAATTTTCCATGTTAGCGTTTTGATTTTATCAAGAAATTCTTTTCTATCATGGATAATGTCTAATCATTAGAATATTCTTTTTCTAACTATGATAGAGATATTGATATTATGGAAATTCCTTTTTATATCATTGTTAGTAAAGAGATTATTGAATTAAAAGAGATATACTAGGTTAATTAGTGAATTAGTAACAATATGTTATAGTTCTTTTTTAACTAAAATGTTCAGGTCATCAGTTGATGAACTATTGTAAATTTATTAAATGCAATATATAACGTCAATCTCAAATAACAATTATACCAAGGCATTTGATTATCCATGATGAGGCAACTCCATGACAATTGGAACAATCTTGTAGTAGGACAAGTAGAGGCAAGTTGAAATATTTTGAAAGCTCAGATGATCTACTATACAGTCTCAGTAGAGGCAAGTTTAATAGTTACTCATCTAGTTCTATTTATAGGACAAATAGAGAGTGTAAAACTGGTCTTATTTATAAGACACATGATGTAATTTTCATAGAGATGTATAAAATTAACCCTATTAAATTAATAGCATTATTCCCTCTGGTTCTTATTATAAGTCACTAACCGTCCAAATCTCACATACCAAGGAATGAAAGTTACATCAATAAATGGGTCATATTTTATTTGCCTTTTCCATTTCTGCCACTCCCATCTCTCTCTCTTTTCATCTTTCCAATGCTCTTTTTTATTAAAAACAAGAGTAAGAGGAAAGGTAATAGAAAGTGAGAGAGAAAAAGCGAAAGAACGTAGAAAATGTTTTGGAAATAACTTGTCTTTTTTCATTCATAATCCTCAATGATAAGTATCCCTTTTTGTAAATATTGGAAAAGAAAATTGACAACATGACTCCACTACATGGTCATAACTGAAGGGAAATGACTAAAGGGAAATTAAAATAGAAATTAAAATAATAACTAAAGAGAAACGACTGAAGGGAAATTACAATAGAAATTATAATAAAACAGACATCAACAAATAACAACGAATAACACAACCGACAACAACATCATCCTTCAGCTGATTCTTCCTCCTCCTCCTAGAGTATACCAACAGTGGCTTACTCTTATCATTACTTTCCCCCTGGATAATAGCCTTGTCCTCAAGGTTGAAGTTTGGAAATTGTGCTGTCATGGTATCATAGTTGGGTAAAGGTACAAAAATGGTAACAAACTATTATGCTAGAAGCACTTAGAGGCAAAAGGTACTTTCGAACTTAATTCTTCATTCTCACAATTGAGACTGAAAATACTTTTTGCCCCTGAGTGCTCCTAACATAATAGTTCGTTACCATTTTTGTACATTTACCCTATCATAGTTCTCCAAGCTTTTCTTCTGATTCTCTATTTTTCCATTTGATAAGAAGCTCAATTTCTGGAATTCCTTGGATAGTAGTTACTCTTTCATCATGTACTGATTCTTGTTCTTAAAGAATTCCCATGAATCTGTGAGTGACAACTGAGACATATTTTCAGTATCAGAGCATCCTTGAGCACATTTAAGCAGTGAAACATGAAAAATAGGATGAATTCTGGCTATTGGAGGAAGTTTTAATTCATAAGACTGAGCCTATCTTTTTTATCACTTCATAAGGTCCGAAAAATATTGGAGCTAGCCTCTGAAATTTGTACCTTGCTAAAGATTTATGCTTGTAAGCATGTATCTTCAAGAAAACCATATCTCCTTTAGAAAATTCAACTTCCTTTCTATGCAAATCAGCTTGCTCTTTCATTTCGCTTGAGCAAGGGTTAGATGGTCAAATAAATTTTCTAGGATTGCCTCTCTTTCCAGTAACAATTCTTCTAATTCAATCGGACTAGTATCTCCTTTCATAATGGATATATGCTATTTGGGTTTCTCCCATAAACTACATAAAAGGGAGACATACCCATTGAAGAGCGGAAGCTGGTGTTATAAGAGTTTTTTGCCCAATGTAGATAAGTGCTCCACTCCTTAGGGTGATCTTGAGAAAAGCAGCGCAGATATGTTTCTAAACACCTATTTACCACCTCAGTTTGGCCATCCGTTCGAAGGTGGTAGCCGGTGCTCATTTTCAATTTTGTACCACTGTTGCTGAATAGTTCTTGCCAAAAAGTATTTATGAAAATTTGATCATGTTCAGAGATTATTGAAGTGGGGAAACCATGTAAACGAACAATCTCCTTACAAAATGAAGCAGCAACTTTCTTAGCATTGAGAGGTCTTGCCAATCCAATAAAATGGGAATACTTGGAGAGTCTATCCACCACCACTTAAGTGATCTCCATACCATGAGATTTTTAGCAATCCAGAAATAAAATCAAGTGACATACTATCCCATATTTTTGATGGCATGGAAAGAGGTTGTAACAATCCTGCAGGAGGTTGCGTTACATATTTGTTCTTTTGGCAACGCGAACAAAGTTTGATATAGTTAGCAATATCTCTTTCATTTTAGGCTAGAAAATTGCACTTGCAGTCTTTTCAAAGTTTTCAAAATACCACCATGTCCCTCAATTAAAGTGAAATGTGCTTCAATAATTAATATGGAACAAAGTCCACAAGAGTCTGGTATCACCAATCGGTCTTCATTGGTGCAAGCTTTCTATGTAGAAGGAAGGAAGAAGCTCAGCCGAAACTAGACATGGAGAATGTGAGGTGAAATGAAGAGATTGAAGCCATCGAATAAAGATTTTGGTGGTGAAATGGCTAGGGTTTGGTTCGGCTAGAAAAGAAAGTAAATGGAAAGGATGAAGATGAAGTGGAAAGTAAAGGAATGAGTACAAATGAAGTGGGAGATGAGTTTTATGTGTGTTGGCCAAAAATACACATGAGGGTAGTTTAGGGAATGAAGGGAATTGTGTGAAATAAGGGAAGTATGTGAGTGTATGTGTATGGAAACAAGGTTACATTCATTCCTCCTCATTCTCTCCTCTTTAAGCTCCTCTTTTCCTTTCCAAGGGTGCCCTTCATGAAGCTTTTGGACTTGAATTTCAAAATGTGGCTCCAAATTACCCCTTATAGTAACATGCACTTCCCTTGTTTTTGACAAAATGGGTAACTTTTGTCCTTATGTCTTTGCCTTCCTCCCAAAGCTCTTCCTTGCCCTCCAAGCTATTAAGGATGAATTTGGGGCCTACATGAGACGCCCCTAGACATGAAAATTAAGCAAAACAAGTCAAATGTCCAAAATATCCCTAATAACTTGTAGCGCAAGTAAATGAAGCAATATTCTCAATTTCTCACAAGTTAGCATGTGCATTATATATTAATCAAATATGGGTTAAAACTGAAATGTGTGGCTGTCACCCAAGAGGGGGGTGAATTGGGTGGTGGAATAAAACTTAAGATGCTCTTTAAAACATGAATTCTTGTGCTTGATGAAAATGACGATGAATCATGCTATGCACAACTAAGTATATGATGGAGTGGTGCTGGAAATAAGAAGATTAAAGACTATATAAGCACACACAGATTTATCCTGGTTCGGTCACTTCCTGACCTACATCCAGTCCCCAGGCTTCACCTGAGATTTTCAATCCATTAAACTTCTTGTTTAATCAAGGCACAAGAGAAGCCTTCACACCTTAGGTTTTACGAACACGGGTTCACCTAACAACCCACAGGTTTTGCAACGGGTTTACCTGCAAACCTTGGAGATTTAAAAAACCTCTAAATACTCCCCCTTACTCTTGTAAGGTTACAACACTGTTCTTCAAGCACCAAGCTTATCAATTAGAGGATTTGATAATATGTTCACTCTATGAACTGATTGTGATAAACACTTAAGTACAAATGATTCTCTCAAGAATTCTCTCTAAGAATATTACAACTCTAAGACCAGAGAGTAGAAGATAAGAAGAATGTAGACTAGAACATCTCAGACAATAAGTTTGTTGTTCTTCATCTCTCTCCTATGAATGCTGAAGATATTTCTTTTATACTAAGCTACCAACACTCAATGGCTTGGGCGGCAATTTGAAATATGTCCGTTTGAATATAGCCTTTGATCCCTTGTTAACGTTGAGAAGTACATCTTCATTAATGCTTAGCAGGGTTGACTTTGCTTTTAATTAATTCTCACAGAGGACTTCTGAAAAGTAACTTTGACATCTCCGCTCTGACAAAAAGCAACTCTGACATCTGCACACTGTACTATCTCTGACAACGTCCATCCACTAGCGCAAGTGCAAGGCGCTATCACAAGCTATGAACTAAGTTCTGCACATTCAGATGTTAGTACCAAGTATACAGTGTGTGTGCGCAATGGAAAGCCTTTTCGCTAAGTATAGTCTACTAGTGGATTCAAGTGGTTCCACAATGGGAAGTATTTTGACAATGTATAGCGTTCCACTTAGACTATCAAGACTTAGTTTCTAGTGTAGCACTGTGGGAAGCAAAATGTGCTAAATTAAGGATGATATGCTTCGGCAAGCAAATATGTAATGGGAAGCGAGTCACTTAGTTCTGCATACAAATGTTAGTGCAACAAGTATAATGCAAGTATGTGCAATGGGAAGCGTTTTTGTTATCGGAAGTCTAACTATGTAGAATAGAGAGTCTTGCTATCGCAAGCATTTTTGCTATGGGAAGCTATTCTACTTAGACTAAGATTAGGCTTAGTGTTAGATTCACTTGTGCTTGGTGATGCCTACTCGCTTCCGGAAGTCTAACTATGTGGAAATAGAGGTTCTTGCTTTCGCAAGCGTTTTGGCTATGGGAAGCTCTCCATTTATACTTTGTTAACTAGGATCAGACTTAGTGTTCAATTGACTATGGGAAGCTCTCCGCTGTGGGATGCGTTCTGCATCCGCAAGTGTGAGTGCTATGGGAAGCATTTTTGCTAGGGGAAGTCTAATCATGTAGATTTAAGGTTCATGCTTTCACAAGCGTTTTTCCTATGCATAGCGTTCCACGTAGGCTAAGCCATCTAGGATCAAGACTTAATCATATTCATCATAATATATTTGACATCATCGATATCTATATTTGACATCATCAAAACTTAAGATTCTAACAAAAACCTCAACTAAAGCACACTAATTCAACACATTTGCACATGCTAAACTATATAAAAATATGTCTAATCAAATCCCCACACTTAATCTTTGCACTTCGGGCAAAGTCATGCAAGAAAAACCAAACTAGCACATGACATGGTGAATCCAATTGAAATAGGCCTAAACTACAATTTGAAGATTTCAACCTTTCCTCTACACATCATATAGGTTGAATCTAAGCATATAGAGTGAGTGAGAGTTTAACATGCAACTAGAATTAGAAAGGATTTTCAAATGAGATTTTTCTCACCAGATATAAGTGTTTGCACTCAATCTCTCAAATTAGGAATAATGCCTAATTAGGGTCAATGTTAATCACTCTTTGGCTCAATTCTTTCTACCTCTCCATAGGCTTGTAATCCCTCTAGGTTCTCTACCACTTAATGCATAACACACCTTATTCAAGGGGACTTTGAGGGTAGATGGAAAGGCTAATGATGAATGATGAATAATGGAAAAATATCAATGACCAATAATGAAAAACACTTTTTCACCACATACAAATGCAATACAATAAATGGTACATCATATCATAACACTTCCATACTAGCATACTACATGTCTCTCTATTCACTCTTTTATTTTCCATGCCTTTGGCATATGTTAGCACTTTGTGCTTTCACTATCTATTTTTTTCTTTGGCCTTCGGCCATTTATTTTTATTTCTTTCTTTTATTTTGCTTTTGCTTGACCTTTAATCATCTCTCTTTTCTTTTTCTTTATAAGGATATCGGGCACTCAATTTGTTTTACCATGAAGCATGCCTTTTCATACATACATGCAACAATACAAGAATAATGGAAATACAAGTGTATGCTATGGATGCATGGTTCCAAATTGGTCAAGGTGAAAGAAAAGAAAGTGAATGGCCCAAAGGGGTGAAACAAAGAATATTGTGTTTAGGTTAAGTGTTTGGGTCATAGGGATTAGAAATGAATGCCCCTTTCACTACTATAAATTAACCCTATACCAGCGCATCTTTACATGCGCTCATAAAAGGACGTTACAAAACGCATGTAAAGATAACTTTTACATGCGCTTTAAGCGCATGTAAATATATCACTCTTTACATGTGCTTTAAGCGCATGTAGTAAGTCACGTATACATGCGCTTTAAGCGCATGAATATAGCCGAATAAATACATGCGCTTGAAGCGCATGTAAATAGGATAACGTGACTTACTCCCCAGATAATGAAATGAATCATGTTCATGCTAGACACAGATATCAAGTTTCAAAGAACCACATTGGGGTGTTATGATAATGTAAAACAACATATACATGCGCTTTAAGCGCATGTAGAGGCTTTCCATATGAGAAATAGCCTATACATGCGCTTTAAGCGCATGTAAAGGTAGTATTAGAGTGAATAACTTGAAGTCATGCATAGGAGTTCCTCCTCAGATGTCATAAGCTACTAATGCTTGTGGTCTTAGTGTTTAAAAGTTAGAGAACCACATTGGGGGTGTCATGCTTATGTTAATACTACATATACATGCGCTTAGAGCGCATGTATAGGCTTTACATGCGCTTAAAGCGCATGTAGAGCCTGCACATGCGTTTTAAGCGCATGTAAAGGCAGTATTAGAGTGAAAAACATGAAGTCATGCATAGGAGTTCCTCCTCAGATGTCATAATCTACTAATACTTGTGTACTTAGTGTTTAAAAGTTAGAGAAATACATTGGGGTGTTATGCTTATGTTAATACTACATATACATGCGCTTAGAGCGCATGTAAAGGCAGTATTAGAGTGAAAAACATGAAGTCATGCATGCATAAGAGTTCCTCCTCAGATGTTATAAGCTACTAATGCTTGTGTACTTAGTGTTTAAAAGTTAGAGAACCACATTGGGTTGTTATGCTTATGTTAATACTACATATACATGCACTTAAAGCGCATGTATAGGCTTTACATGCGAATAGAGTGAAAAACTTGAAGTCATGCATAAGAGTTCCTTCTCAGATTTCATAAGCTACTAATGCTTGTGGTCTTAGTGTTTAAAAGTTAGAGAACCACATTGGGGTGTTATGCTTATGTTAATACTACATATACATGCGCTCAAAGCGCATGTATAGGCCTAATATTAAAAAAAAAAGTTTATCCATTCAATTTATTAAATGATGAAAAACATGCTAATGCTTAGATACTTAAGTTTTAAAACATAATATAAGTCATTGTTTTGTTTCGCTGATTAATCTGATAATTCAATCTTGGCGCTATGATTTAAAATAATATTTGGACAGAAATAATTAATGTCACAATTGTGAGATGTTATTATTTTGATATGAACTATATATATAAATATATATATAGAACCAAAATTTAGTCCAAGTTCCATGATATGTAATTGTTTTATTAAACAATAATTATTGGTCCCTTTACATGCACTTTAAGCGCATGTATTGATTGGTAATGTATAAATTTCTCGCACCTTTGTCTTATGAGTTCCCTCCCTATATCTCATCACTCTTTAGCTCGCTCACAGAGTATGTAGTAGCTGTAACATCCCAATTTTTAAATTAGAAATAGTATAGAATTATTGAGGTATCATTTAGGAAATTTTAAGTTTTAGGAAGAAATTTTAGAATATTTTGGGCAATTTATGAATATTAAATTTTATTTATTTTGTAATTTAAATAAATATAGTTAAAAGAATTTATTGGGGATAGAAACTTCTATGAAAAATAAATTGGACTCTGGATCATATTATGATGAAAAGAAAGAGATATAGTAATATATACAAACTTTTGGGTTAGAAATATAATTATGGATAAACAATGGGGTACTTAGTTGTAATTTTACAAAGTATATATATATATATATATATATATATATTCTCATCATCTCCTTTTGCCTCCCAAACCCAACCCTAGCCGCCTCCTCCCTTCCTCTCATCGGATTCCTCCTCCCTCCCCTGCGTTCTCGCCGTTCAGGTGAGCATCCGGCGGCGTCGGCGGCCTAAGGTGTAGCAACCTATCTTCAAACCCTTCTCCTCCTTCTTTTCTCTCTTCCCCGACCTCCTCTTCCTCCGTTCTTCTTCTTCCTCCGGCGAACCAACGGCGGACGACGGTGGGTTTAAGGTTAAGCTTCAAACTTGTAGTATATTTCTTGAGTTGCGCTTTTTCCATGATGGGTTCTCATTTTCCCTTCTCCTCTTTGTAATTTTCGTCCACCTATGGCAGTGGCCATTTTTCGGGTGATTTCCGGCCGACGACGGACTCCATCCAGCCGTGCCACCTTGGAGACAAGTTATGGTGAGTTTCCTCTTTCAATTTCTTATCTTGTTCCTTCATTTTTCGCGTGTAGAGAGGGGAGGCCGAGATTAGGGCTTGAGTTTTGGGTTTTAAAACTATCTAAAGAATGTTGTAAGCTTTGAATTTGGATATTCTAAGTGATGATTTGAAGCTTGATTAATGTTTTGTAAAGTTTACGCAAAACCCTAACTTTTGGGTGTTAAATCTGACGGGTTTAAGGGGATTTGGGTTTAAAAATCTTTAATTTGTCTAGGTAGAACTGTAATGGAGCTTAAATGATGTGCTACATGTTTGATTTTTGAAGTCTTGATGCTTTACCAAAATTTTTATGGTTTCTCTATTGTGTTGTGCATTTGAGATACTGTTGGAAGTGCTGAAATTGAACCAGAAAACTTGATATTTGGTGGTTTTTAATTGTCCTGCTGCTTTGGCCTTAATTGTTACGGTTCTACTAAATATATATACATATATGTGTGTGTGTGTGTGAGTGTTTGCTCAATTTTGAACAGATCTTTGTGTTTGTGAAACCTTATTTTATATAATCATTTCATGCACTAATCATGGGTGATGGTAAAGGATACATGAGAGTTTGTACTTTGATTATTTATTGTTGGATTTGTCAGGTTTGATTCTGAAAAGAATGTGAAATTGTTGCTTATCTTTTCCTCTGTTCAAGTGGCTGCACTATTCTTCATGTGTTATTCTTTGATTTTTATTACAAAGTGATTGTTAAGTGATGATTGAATGCAATTAGGAATGACTTAAGTTGCCTTGAAAGCTTGTATGCTAAATTCTGTGAAGTAGGTGATGGTTGCATAATTAGTGTTTCATGTTCTTGCCATGGTTGAATGTATCTCTTTTATTTTGGTTGGAACCTTATTTAGCATGATTCTTGTTGAAAAATATGCTTAGGAGGGTTGTTAAAAAATTATAATTATGAAAAGAAGGGGCTGTAAAATTTATATAAACATTCATATATGAAATTGTGGGTTATGAAAGTTTTGGGAAGACCCTAATTTTGCTATGTGTGTTGCTGAATTGGTGTGTTGTGATGCTGAACTTTGTATATACAACAAGGCTTAAGTTGTTTTTTTTACATAGTTAATAGAGTGGTAATAAGCATGACATGTTGATTTTTAATGGTTGTTAATTTTGTGCACTGACCGAACAATGGATAGGAAGGGTAAAAGAGATTTTGTTATTATTGCTGTCATGCTTAACAAAGACCAAGAGTGGAAACTAATTCTTTGTCATAAATTACATACAATTTCAAATAAGGTTTAAAGAAAATACAAGATTTCTTGTAAGCATTGTAGACAAAGACTTTAAATGTAAATGGAATGTTATGCATGGCTGTTTGGGTTGTTTAAACAATGAAACATGTTTATTGGCTATTTAACTTTAATCTTGTTTGTGATGAATATTACTAAATAGTGTTCATGCATATGATTCTACCAAATGATTGATGTGGTTTCCTTGGATTGGCCGAACTGCACTAAATTTCAATAATGAACCTCTTTATATGCATGGTTGGGTAGTATGAATAATAATGTAAGATTCTGATTATTGTTTGAAGCATGTGTATGTTGAATTATAACTTCTTTGAAAAAGGATGAATAGATATGAAGGGTGAATGTTCCAAAATTCTAATTTAAAATATTAGAAAATACAAGGTCTAAGTACTTATGAATTTGTATGTTAAATTTCAGATTTGAAGATGATTGAATATAAGGGTGATCTAACTTTAGTCTTTGCATATCTCTAATGTAACCGAATGATTGTAAATGAGTGGTTGATTTTGTTCATGATCAATTGATTTTGGTGAAGACGATGGGGAATATTAGAACAACTTTTTGATATGCAAATAATATTTGAAGATTTCCTTGAGTAAATTGATATTTGAAGTAACTCACCATGATTTTGCCTTCTTATCTATTTGATGTTTTGGAATCACTCATGATTCTTTATCTAGTTATGTCGACTTGTGATAGGAATGAGTTAAGCATTGAAAACAAAAAAGGAATAAGAACAGGGAAAATGTTATCTATTATATATGTAGTATTCTAATTGACTTTTGGTGGTACATATTTTGACTAAATGCTACTTGTTAGATATAAGTTGCTACTTAGGAATTGGTAGTTTTATATTATGGACATCCTTGGTGGAATTTCGTTTTGACTTTTGATCAATTGTGGCTTGTTTATTAGTTCATCTTTGATATTATACTATTCTTTCATGTAGGTTCATATCTTTTGATTCTTTGGTGCAAGTAGCAAATATTTTGGTGATGAGGTAGATCTTCTTTTAGTGCAATCTTTTAGTGCAATGGCCGTGCATATATTCATTTTGGTTATGAGGTAGATCTTCTTTTGGTGCAGTAGCAGTGCATATATTCATTTTGGTGATGTTTATATATAACTGGAAACAAATACTATTATATTTTGATACAATATACATATATAATTCTGTTAGCAAGATTTCACGTAATTCTCAAGTAGATTTAATATACATTATTTTGAGTAAATGTTTTTAGTGGTAGTACAGGTGGCAAATGTAATGAATATTATATTAAAAAAAAATACCTTTACATGCGTTTTAAGCGCACGTAAATGGGAAAACTGTACATGCACTTAAAGCGCATGTAGAGGTATATACCATACATGCGCTTAAAGCGCATGTAGAGATGTGCCTTTACATGCGCTTAAAGCGCATGTATAATGTTGTAGGCAATTTAGAATAGATTACCTACAACACGCATACATGCGCATGTATATGACTTCTATACATGCGCTTTTAAAAGCGCATGTAAAGGCACATCTCTACATGCGCTTTTAAAAAGCGCATGTAGAGCCTTTACCAGCGCCCCCCTTTACATGCGCTTATAAAGCGCATGTAGAGACCCAAAATAAGCACATGTAAAAGGGGTAATCTGCGGTAGTGTTTCATCTTTAAGTGCACAATGCTATGTAGTCTTGAACAAGAGTGAAGACAAGTTCTAGGAGGTAGAAAAGTAATTGGACCAATGGTTGGAGGTCTTATCTCACTTTTGGTAGCTTACTCAAATGGTCAATCCTCCCTAATAAGAAAAGTTGCATGTAAAACTAACCATCACCTATAGTTAAAATGTAAAATACAATGCTTCAAGTACAAAATTGAAATGATTCAACTTGCATGGTAAACAAATTTCAAAGGGATTCAAGAGTCATATTCAAGTTCAATCTTCCTACAAATTCATGCCATGATAGTCCAAATATTAATTCTTGAAAAATTTGAAAAGACCCCATAATTTCATCCACATGCAGCCCCCACACTTATTCAACACATTGGCCTCAATGGGACCATTAAAACCAAGCAAGGGATCTATTACATCTCAAGGGCAGCAAGCATCAAGAGGGCATATCAATTATTCACCATATTCAATTTGGCCAATCATGATTATTCACAACACAAAAAACTAAACAACACGAAACACACAAACAACAAACAAACAAAACACAATCCTAATTTTTTTCTAAAACTAACTACCTTCCCCCACACTTAAGAATTTGCAGTAAAAGAATAAGTGAGGAAAGGAAAGAGAGAACTTCTTATGGAGGCTTGAAATTATCCTTGAAGAATAGGAACTTGTGGCCATGAATTTGGTGAGTTTGGCCAAATTGAAGCTTCTTCTTAATGCATACACAAAAAGCATCACATGTGGCTTTGGACTTCCTAGCAAGTTCCATTTCGGCCGTAATGAATTCCTAATATTCCTTGTGCATCCTAAAAGAGTCTATAACATGAAACAAACTTCCCTTTTACAAGGGGTTATAGACATGCAAGTAGGGCATAACAATGGTGGCTTCATGACAAGGAAGGGAAATGGTTAGGGTTAACATCAACACAATCAAGGAATGTATGCTTAGGAAAATCATGAGACATGCTATCAAGCTTAACACTTTCATCCAAATGATCAATCATGCAAACATTATCATGCACAAGAGAGCAAGAATCAAGAGTTGGCAATCTTAAAGTGACAAGATTATTTCCATGCATAATCAATGTTCTAAAATGTTGGCTTACCCAATCATCCATCAATCCATCAATAAAGTTCAAACCATGCAAGGAATACCTCTAAAATGGATGCTTCATGGCTTCATAAACATTGAATTTGAACAATTGATCATCTACTTCCATTGTTATGAAAGCTCTCATTTAATTGGATAAGTATGCTTGCTTCAATTTGCTTCCCTTTTTGCTTTGAACTTCCACTGACTTGTGAGAGACTAGAGCTCCCTTTAAATCATCTTGACCAAGTAGAATTTCTTCATAAAAACCTAGGGAATTAGGGTGCTTTTCATCATTCAATGTAACTCTATTTTTGGCCTCATCCATTGGAGCATCACAAAAGACAATATCATCATCATTAGTTGAAACAAATTCAAGTGTTTCTTTGGTTTCCATGTCAACAACCAAATGACTAGAAACATCATCATCAATGAAATCTGAAAATTCATGAGTTAATGCACATGTATGGTTTGACAAAGAGGGAGTAGGAACATGCTTGACATCATTTAGCAACATGTGATCATGATAAGACAAAGTATCAAGCTCAAGTGAATCAATAGGTATATGCTTGACAAGAGTTAATGCATCATCAACCAAAGTATTTGATATAATCAAAGAATCTTCAAGTAATGACACATCAAACTCATGAAAACATGCATTCTTTTTTGGATTAGGATTCACATTCTCTTTTGTCCCACTCTTGGAACTCAAAGATGTAGATCCTACACTTTGATAATGGCGCCATGCATAGCGAACCACACACATGATAAACTCATCACATTCACAAGTCATATGATTATTAATACCAACACTAACATCATCATCATCAATGTCATGCCTAGTCTCATGCAAAGGAGCATGCAAGGGAATGAAGTTATCACAAACAATGTGAGTATCCAAATCACAACTAGGAGAAACACTAGGCAAGACATCATTAGGCTCAAAGATGCTAGGTGATTCCACAACTATTTCCTCATCAACCTCATCATCACATAAAGAACAAGATTCACATGAGAGGGAAAGAGGTAAAGATGTGGGTGAAGGGTGTGAAGACTACACTTCTACCAAAAGTGGTGCTTCATGTACCCTAGGATCAGCCTCATTGATCATTGTGGGCTCATCAACCTCCTCTTTATTCATGAATTGGCCAATTGAGACACAATAGTTGTGAGATTCTCTTATTGCTTTTTGATTTCCGTAAATTCTCTTCACTTGTGTCTTAAGGTCTTGTAGCTCCTCCCTCATTAACTCAAATGTCATCAATTTTTCATTTAATGTAAGATTGAGTCAAAAGTTAAGGAGCTAAGCTCATGAGATAAAGATGGATGAGATTGTGGTTCATAGGTTGGGTGGTCTATAGGAAATGATGGATCATGGGGTGGAAATGAGGTATATGGTCCATCATAATCATGAGTTGGAAATGGAGGGAGTGGTTCCTCATAATTGTAAGTGGGAAAATTATGATGAGGGTTTTTTTACCAAAGAAATGAGGGGTTAAATGGAGGATATTGTTCATCATAAGAAGTTGAAGGGGAATATATAGAATAGAATGAGGGATACTTATAATCATTATGGTAAGGTTATGATGGACGTGAATGATATGCATGAAATGGTTGTGGATAGGAAGATGTGTGTGATTGTGGAGGAGACCCTAGGAACTCATTCTCTTGACAAGGCCTATATGAATGTTGAGGTATGTTGTGAGGCAATCCATAAGGATCATGATATGAGTCATTATATGAATGGAGAAGATTGAGAATGCATGGAAGGATATTGTGCAAAATTGTGATATGTATTATTTCAATCATGTTTGTTGCCTTAATGCATTTGGCCATGCAAATTCTTCACCAAAACAACCTCTATTTCTAGATGAATGATGTATGAAAATGTATGCAATGAATGAGTGCTCAATGTAGGCAAAAATTGCTCAAAGTTTAAGTACACTTCCAGCCAAGTTAGAAACCTAAATCCCAGCAAAACAAACCACGAAAACCAGCCAGCAAAGATATACCAAGAAGTCCAGAACAGTCCAAAAAGAAAGCACAAGAAAATGCTTTCAATTTCCTACAAAGTAGTTGTAAGAGAGGATGCACAAGAGGGGGGGGGTGAATTGTGCTACAAATTAAAACTTAAGCAATCAAAACTAAAACAAACACACAAAGCTTATACTGGTTCGGCCTAACTCTTGCCTACGTCCAGTTCACCAACACCTCGTTGGGTTCCACTAAGTTCAGGTTTTACAACCGGTTCACCTGAAAACCTTTACAAGTGAAAGAATCTCTCTAACATTCCCCCTTACTACCCGTAAGGTTATATCCCTGTTCTAAAGCTCCAAGCTTCAGAACAACCTCAAAAAGCAGAAGAGGATTTAATTCAAATCACTAAGTCCACAAATGAACAGATGATGTTAAACACTTAAGCTTGTGATCGCAGTGACTTAAATGCTCTTTAAAGATTTTGACAGAGAGTAGGTGCATGTTCAGATAATTGGTTAAGAGCAATAAATTACACTATGCTATTTATAGTCTTCAATGGAGGATATAGTCGTTTGACACAAGGAGATGAAGACTTGAAACCGTTGGACTCATTAAATGCTTGGTACTTGGTTCTTCTCATGTTGCTTGAAGAAGAAGATGAACAATAAATGCAGCTTCGAGCTTTGACAGCAAATGTTGCTTCTTTTAGGTGAGAAGTTGCCTTGAGAGCATATATGCCGGAGGAATGAGTCTAACATCTTCTGAAAAAAGCATTCTGAGCGCGACAGTGTACTTTTGTACTTGATTTGCTTTTCTGACCGTCACTTCGATCATGCCTTGATCATAGTAGCTTCAATCACTTGCTGCACATTTAGATCAGAAGTTAAATGCACAATAATATTCGACACTTCGATCATTTTCAGTTTCGATCATTTGTCCGATCACTTAGAAGGATATTTGATATAGTTGTATGATCGCTACGTCAATGTGATGTAAGTTATTTATGATCGCTCTTGCTTGTGATTGCTTGTTCGAGACTACTTAGTCTATTGATCATTTTGTTCTGCTATTGTGATCGCTCTCTCACAAGTCTGTTTTATGATTGCAAGATTTGAATACCAGCTATCTCAGTGATCGCTTTGCCTATGATTGATGCTAATGTTTGCTTTGTTTATATTTTACGCTAATGATCGCTCTTGTCTAGTGATCGCATTTATCCTGTTGATCACACTTGTGATCGCTCTGTCTAAGCTTTACACTAGTGATCTAAGCATCTATAATTTTTACTCTAGTGATCGCTTTGTCTATAAATCATGCTTGTGATCGCTCTGTCTATTCTTCACACTAGTGATCTCAATGTCTATAATTTATACTCTAGTGATCGCTTTGTCTATGACCTATATTAGTTATCATCAAAACTTAAGTTTCTAACAGTAGTCTCCAAATAATCTTACAAAAGTCCAAAGATATGGACTCAAGATTTGCCCTGTTTAAAAACACTATTTGCAGCCAAGAAAGTCTTAATAATGCCCTACAAATGGCTAGGAGAATAGAAAATAGCTCTGCACAAATCCAACAAGAATTCCACACAAAATAGTGCAAAGGTTCAAACTATCCGAATTGAATTTCCAAGGCAACTAGGGCACCTTTCCAATTCAATTTTGAAACCAAATTTTCCAGTCCCTTTGGCAGCTCAATGGAGAAATTCAAGAGCTAATTAAAGCAACAAAAACCACTCAAAAAAGAGGAGTATAACTCAAACAGTTCAGCCACAAAGTCAATGCTTCAAATTCCACAAAACTTGCAAAATGTATGCAATTTTTGGCTAATTTTCAACTGAATTGTCCACAATATTTCCAGCACTCTACAGACCTAAATAGATGATTAAAAAGTGAACACTTGCAGCCAAAAAATAGTCAAAACAGTGTTGTGCAAGGTCAAAAAGTTTTGAGCCAAAAACAAGCTATCCGATTGGCATTTCCAGCAAAAACAGGGCAACTTCAAAAATTAATTCGAGCCAAATTCCAAGGAGTTTCAGGCAAACTAGGGCAGCCTTAGAAAGCTCAAATCATTCACATTAATCAACGAAAACAATTTTTCAAAATTCAAAGTATCCGATTCACAAACTTAGAAACAAGAGCCGTAATTGCAAGTAACACTTTCACAGTTTTTCTAGCAAAGTTCACAACACTTTCAAACAAAAATATATGGCCAACAAAATTCATCCTAAGAATGTGCAAAAACAAGAAATTACCAAAATCCACTAAATGCAACAAAATGGCCGAATGAAACACTAACTACAACAAATTAGGAAAATGTGACAAATGACCTAAAAGCAAGCAAGATTAAAACCAAACCGACAACGAAGACAATTTGATTGAACCTATGTCACCCTAGGTTAACCAAATGATATAGAATACTCAAACTCACTTAGTGTAAAGTGATGAGTAAGGGTCAATTCTCAGAATTTGGTTATTTCTTACTAAACCTAGGTCTTAAATACCACACAAATTAGTGAGCAAAGAGAGTGATGATTATGAATTAACAAAATACAATTAGAAACCTAAAAACAACTACGCAGCCGAATAGAAAATAGGTAAGAATCAAGTGATGAAACTTTCTCCTCCAAGTTCTACTTGCACCTTAGGATAATTTGGCCAAAATGTGCTTTCACTTTGGTGTGACTTAGCTAAATACTCTCAAGATCCTTGAGTCCAAGAAAACTAAGAGAATTTAACCAAATCAACCAACATTTGCCTTTCCTAAATTCATATACATACCTAAACAAGATAGAGCTAGCAAACCTAACATCTATTTAAGTAATTCATTTCCAAATTCACACATACAAAATCGCGTAACATGAGATTTAAGAAGCTTCAAGAGTTTAGGCCTAGGTTTTCACATATACAAACATAGGAAAAGGAATTTGCAAGCTCAACATATAGTAGAAAACCTAAGTCTAGATTTCCTAATCTATTGTGTCTTTCATCAAGCACTAAAAAGATACATTATGAATCTAAGCTTACAAACCTAAATACAAGTCTAAAATCACATTTAGGCCGAGACTACATCTTCATTGGTGCAAGCTTTCCTTGGAGAAGGAAGGAAGAAGCTCAGCCAAATCTAGACATGGAGGATGTGAGGTGAAATGAAGAGATTGAAGCCATGTAATGAAGATTTTGGTGGTGAAATGGCTAGGGTTTGATTCGGCCAAGAGTGAAAATATCGGAAAGAAAAGATAGAAAATGGAAAGGAAGAAGATGAAGATAAAGTGGAAAGTGAAGGAATGAGTAAAAATGAAGTGGGAGATGAGTTTTATGTGTGTTGGCCTAACGTACACATGAGGTTAGTTTAGGGAATGAGGGGAATTGTGTGAAATATAGGGAAGTATGTGTATGGAAACAAGGCTACATTTATTCCTCCTCATTCTCTCCTCTTTAAGTTCCTTTTTGCCTTTTTTTCATGAAACTTTTGGACTTGAATTTCAAATTGTGGCTCGAAATTACCCCTTATAGTAACATGCAATTCCCTAATTTTTGACAAAAGGGGTAACTTCTGTCCTTATGCCTTTGCCTTCCTCCCAAAGCTCTTCCTTGCCCTCCAAACTATTAAGGATGAATTTGGGGCCTACATGAGACGCCCCTAGACATGAAAATTAAGCAAAACAAGTCAAATGTTCAAAATATCCCTAATAACTTGTAGCGCAAGTAAATGAAGCAATATTCTCAATTTCTCACAAGTTAGAATGCGCATGATATATTAATCAAATATGGGTTAAAACCTCAATTAAAGCACACTAATTCAACATATTTCCATATGCTAAACTATATAAAAATATGTCTAATCACACTCCTTCATGGGATATAACTGCATATGATTGAAAGGAAATCATAGGAGAGTTTTGAAGAGTTCCTTGAAGTTTATATCTTTTTCCATTGACCCAAAAGACCATAAACATCTACTGCCAATTAGCTTGAACTGTATTCAAGGAGGCTAACCATTTAACATCCAATACCATGTCAACCTTCTTCAAAGAGAAAGGGAAGAAATCCTCTGTGATAGTGAGAGACTGAGTATACACCGGTACTTTTTCACAAATAGCATCACAAGCAACTAATCTACCACCACCAATTTGTACTCCAAAAGAAGGAAAATTTCAAATGGGAAGCTTCAGTTCTGCCACTAACTTGTCAGAGTTGAAGTTTTGGGTTGATCTACTGTCAATTAAAATCGTTAGCTCCCTTTGATTAATGGTCCCTTTGATAGTCATAGTGGATTTAGCAGAAGAATTATCCAGAATTGCACAAAGTGAAATTTCGACATGCTCTTTATTCTCATCTATAACCTCTATGATTTTTAAGGTGGGTGACCTAGAGAAAATCTTGCCCCACAACGGAAATATAACCCTCTTTCTCGCTGAGTTTGTTTCTCCAAATATGAGTCTTGCATGATGGATATTATGGGAGATAGGGCACCTGAAATTTTTGCCTGAAAGTGCTTGGAGTAGTTGGATTTGCTAGGAAAATGTGTGCTGCCTCCCTAGACGAAGAAGAGGATGAATGAGACTAATTTACCGGTTCCTAATCGCCTTGGGGGGGTTGAATGCAAGTTTATTTATGATCAAGGATTGCAACACAGTGGCGCAACCTTGGGTCATGTCTCTTGAGGAGTCTTGCAACTACCCTAAAATGAACTAAATGCAAATTAAAAGTGACAAAAGGAAAGGAGTTTGTTTGGTTTTTAAAATCATTGAGAGAAATTGAGTAAAAGAAATTATACTTGTTTTTAGTATTTTTTGTGTGAAGTGAGTGTGAAAGGAATGATTGGTGGTCCAATTTCTCCTTCAAAAGATATTTGGGGGTTTAATTTGTCAAGCATTTAATCGAAAAACCTATAGCAATCACATAGAGTCTACTAGCCCTACTTGATTAGTATTCTAACAATCATTATCATAATTATCACTTAAGGTTTGCACTTAATCCCACTTGGTTTGTGAAATACTTTGAAACAAAAGTAATTTGGCTCTCATGAAGTGCAACAAAAACAATTTTGAGTGGAGGAAAATGGATATAATCAGTAGCAACAACTAAAATGACTACAACCAACAATTCAACAACTAAAATGAATTGAACCAATAATTCTACATCACAATTGATTCAAAGAATTCACAAAGATGTTCACAAATCTAGATAGCTACAATAAATACAAACCTCAAATCCAAATACAAACTCACCACAAAAGAGTATTTGAGTCAATATAAGGAAAAGAAAAATTGTGAACTAAAGAAAACTCCCCTACTAAGAACATTGAAGTTATGCACTGTAACATACTGTAACTGATTCCCTAATTAACCAATAATATCTATTTCAATTCATTAATCTCTTTACTAACTATGATAGAAAAAGGAATATCCATAACAACAATACCTCTATCATAGTTAGAAAAAACGTTTTCTAATCATTTTACATATTATCCATGATAGAAAAAAATTCCTGATATAATACAAATACTATCATGGATAATTAATAGCTAACCATGTTAGAAAAGATTCACCTAACATGGTTAGAAAAAGAAGCAATCTAATGTTAAATTATGATGCCCTGCCACTGTTACCGATTAACTAATAGAATCAATTATAATCATTATTATTTATCTAACTATGATAGAAAAGACTTTTCATATTATTACAAACTTATCATAGTTAGAAAAGTACTTTGCTTATATTACAATCCATAATAAACATCCCTTTCCATAATCTATTTTTCAGTTTTATAAGAAAATATGCGGAAGCAAATGCAGACCTATACAAATTGGTAATATACAATTCTAAATAATCTAAACAACCTTTAAAACCTACTTTCCTTTATTGCTGCTTGCGCCTGTGCATGAATACCTGCAAAAATGTGAGTAATCGTGGGATGAGAATATTTGTCCCAGTAATAACCGTTTAACTCACTATAACAGTGAGATGTGCAATAGTGAGGGTGTCTAAATGGTACCACAGTTTAAAATCTGTAATATATATAGATATATGTGAAGTCTTCTTCGATCCTATTCATCACTTAAATCCCTCATTCACATCCAAATTAAGTCAACATCATCATCTCTATTACTATATCCCACTCAAAATCCTTCAATCGATTCCACTTCAACTAAACCTCATTTCTCCATCTCCAATCTGAGTACTACCACTATAACTCTCACACTCACCTATAGATGCATTGTGCCATCAAGGGGGCAATTATTCAAGCATCTAATCTTCACTATATAATTTGACACTGTGTTCCTCACTATAATGAGGGGACAATTTCCCTCTCTGGTAATCTCTAGAGAGGGAATCCCAATTTTGCTTCCATTGCAGAATGGAACGGTCATGGTCTCTACACCCGAGACAACCGTAAGTCATTTTCTCTAGTAAGTAGACCTATAGTCCCCGGTCTCTAGTCTGAAAAGGAGCAGTACAAATAACTGTCGATTGGCCTATCGACAATTATCATCGCGCGATGGTACATAAATAGTAGTGTCATGCAATGCTCACCATATCCCTATCTATCTCATCCACCATATTCAACTGCTCCACCACAATTCCCTTCAATATCACAATATCAATATCAGTGTCATGCACTCTTGAATCTCCCTGCAATATCTCAACATTTCAACATCTCAGGATTTCCACAACATAACTCTCCCTTTTCTATCATCATAATCTCTCAAACAACTATCCAAACACTATTCCTATATACATTTCATGTCATTCCAGATCAATGGCCACCACCAGACAGGATTAACATATATATAGTGTACAAATTTCTTTATATGAAAATAATTGTGTTTGAAACGCACCCGATAGCCTATTTTATATAAAGATAAGTTTTCAAAGATAATATATGTATATAGTGGGTGAGAAAGGATTTTGAAAATCCCAACTAACGTCACTCTCAATGTTATAGCAAGGTTAAGAGCGATTACATGTCGCCCTTAACACTCGATTGTTCTCCCTTACTGTTCCTTGTAGATTTTTCCTTCAAATATCATCACTACTATTTACTCCTATAACAATATAATAAAAAATGATCAATTAATATCATTTTCACTTTATAATACTTAAACGTCTCTCTCGGCCCTAATGTTACTACCCAATCCCTACTTATAAAGTCATTTTGATTACTAACCTATTTTTAACTTCTCAATAATTTTAACAACCACATGTCAAAACATTTTACAGTTCACTAATGTCAATAACCAAATGATTATCAATTAAAATCAACATAATTCACACCAACCATAACAACACACATTGATATAATCAAGTATCACCCAAGAGAACATTCATAATTAAGTCCTAAAACAATGTGAATTCCCAAGACTATTTTGGTAGTGTCATCAATTACTCAAATCCAACTTAAACACCAAATTTATCCACAACAAGAAACCAATTCAACTTGTGCATATCCTTCCAATTCACACATAATAAAGTCATAACCAACCAGTGGAGAGAAAACATCTATTCGAAAACTCACAATTCACAACCAATGTAACATTCCAACACATCAAAGTTTCATCCAATTCAACCTCCATGCACACATACATATCATGATTACAGCAAAAATTTGAATATTCTATTCCAAGGACATTTAATTAGTAATATAAACTCTCTTATGCAAATTTAAACCCCTCTCACTCACAAGCTCACCATTTAAGAAATTCAAACACAAACATATGATCAATTTCTTCTATCTACATAATCACGATCATCTAAATCATTCACTACTCGTTTTCTCATTGGAAACTTTTATGTTAATCATCCCAAAAAGGGTAAACAATAACTAACTCCTACTTTAGTTAATAATACAAAGGCCTCTCAATCCTTAAAATCATAATCAAAAAGCTACTCAACCAAAATCATTTATGCAACATCTTTAAACTTCCTAAACTCTTTAACTATAAATATTAAGAATTTCACTAAATATCCAATTAACCAAAAACATGTTTTCATATACCTAAACTCCAACCAGTAAGCTTAAATCACAACACATAAGTCTTTCATGACTTAAGAGATTACAACAAACTCGTCCATTCCAACTCCATTAATTCAGCTACATGAAAGGCAATAGTAGAAAATTTGTAAATGCACCTACATTAACACTACTAAAATTATATCCATGCATTGATCTCACATGCTTTTCATACCATTCTTTATGCCCACAATTGGCTATGACAGAAAAGGGACTTAGGAAAACTTCAATCCACACACAAATCAAGCACACAAGGTCATTTTGATCTTTCTCTTTTATGTTCCAAGGGCAGCCAAAGGAAAAGGAGATAAAGCAATTTGCAATACACTTATTTAGTTCTCACATTCAACCATGTCAAAGCTCAAAGAAACTACCACAGTGATAGATTTTAAAGTTTAATGCCGAAGATGCTTCTGACTCTTCAAATTTCTTCAACACCAAAATCTAGGGCTTTGAAAATATGACCACAACTCATTAACTTTCAAATAAAACCTCAAACCCTCCTACAGAAATCAAACTTGATGCTTTATACTCCCTATAATAAATTATTAAACATAGAAACCACAAGTAAATCTCGGATCACTCTCACATATCGCCCAAATAGCATGAAAGAAAGGTGAAACGAGAAGAAAATAGTCACCTAAGTTCGAATCTGAGCTTGCCTGTGTCAATGGCACCCGCCGTCGCCGTCAGCCGCTAGGCTCGCCGGAGAAACAGGGAGAATGAAAAAAGAGTGGAAGAGACCGAATTAACAAAGAAGGGGAAATGAAAATGAGAAATCAGCATGATAAAAAGAAGCCTAACTCGAGGAATACAAGAAAAGACCGAGGCTTACGTTAGTTTTTTTTAAGCATGCTTGATTGCCATGTACATTATGTGAAATGTGTTATAGTTTGTTCCTTTTCAAGCATGCTTATGTGTATTGTTATGATTGAATATTATTTTAGTCTTTTTAAGCATGCTTGTCTTCTATCTATGTGAAATGTGTTATTGTTTGTTTTTTTTCAAGCATGCTTATGTGTTAATACCGTTTACTTGGTAGTTGGACCTTTTGGAAGCATGACTATATATGTTGTGGGAATGTTATGATATTATGAACTAGAATTGTATATATTGTTTCTCTGAGATTGATAAAAATGTCATAGCATTTGCATTCATGGTAATGGGTAGGATTAGAGAAGATTTGTATGGAGAATTGTGTTATCACGTGGTAAGCCATCACTCGGTGCACAGTGAGTGGTACTTTGTCAGGGCCCTCTCCTCTATGATTTCCTTTGCCAGGGATTTCAAGAAGTTATGAGACATGTGACACCTCCTTACATTCGTTCTTTAAGGAGGGGAGCCATAGTCTATGCTTGAGCTCTGTATCTTTGGCAGAGTACATCTCAAGTAATGGTGAGCTTGAAACAATCCAGTCAATTGGATGTGTTTCTGTTTGGACTATGTATATGGGTTAGCCTATGGCTCCTGTCAGCGGAATAAGGGTGGAGGCGGTATAAGGGAGGCATGCATGATACATTCTTTAACTTCATGAGTTAATTATTATTATTTTTGTTTATGTGTTTGTGCAGTGTAATATGTGAGTAATTAGAGACTGTAAATTATTTCGTTGAGTATAATTATTTGTAATATATTTGTATATGAATTGCTGGTGTATGTTAGGATTTTTCGGTAGTTACTGAGATGTCGATCTCACCCCATTATTAACATTTTTAGGTGAAGGATCAAATAGCAGGCAAGGGAAGACACTTGAGGAGTAAGCCTTAAAAGGCTCTATTGTACTACTCGAGCACTGTTATGATATTTATTTTGCCAAGGACCAAAGATTTCTGTTTTTGTCATTTAACTACCAATACGTTTCAAAATTTATTACTCGGTTTGAATTTTATTTCGAAATTAAATATGATGCTTTGCTGGATTTTTATAATGGATATCCATTTTGTTACTTGGTGAACAATTTTGTTTATGTATGTTCGAAATTTTATTGAGGCGTTACAATTTGGTTTCAGAGCAATTACGTTCCTTGGCTTTTGGTTTAATTGTTTTACTTTTGATTGTTCCTTAAATAAATGATTTCTTAAATTCTTAAAGGTCTTGACAAATTAAGTATCATATCATATGTCTTCTCTTTATTTAGGTATAGACTTCATTGTTGGATTCTGTGTAGCTTACTTAGACTCCTTGTGGTGTTATCTATAGGAGGGGAGAATGGTGACCACTCGTAGGACTGATTCGACTCCTGTTACACGTCCTCCCCAAAATAATGACGCCATATTACGGAGTTTACATGAGTTAGTACTAAGTATTGACCAGAGAGTCAAAAGGAATGATGATATTTTAGCAGCCAGAAACGTTGAACCGGAGAATGACCATACTATTGAAGAAGAGCCTAGTGATAAGCTGTCTGGAGGTGACCACCATGGAATATCTGAGTCAAGAGGCAGCAGTGACACCCAATCTCAGCGCCCCTCTGAGTCTATTACCCAAGTTTGGTCAAATTTTAGAAAGTTTAATCCTTCTAAATTTGAGGGAAAGCCAGATCCAAATGGATAAAGCATTTAGAAAAGATCTTCAAGGTTGTTGTATGCACCTCTCAACAAAAGGTGCTAATGGCTGAGCAATTGATGCAGAAAGCAACACAGGAATGGTGGGATAGTAAAAAAGACGATGATGTATCCTACGGTTGGGAAGAGTTTAAGGAAAAATTTTTGAAACATTACTTTCCCGTTTCTATTAGAGTTGAGAAGGAAACAGAGTTTCTCACTTTCCAGCAGGGGAATCTCCTTTCTTGGAACTATCCAAGTACTGCTCCTATACACAGAAGTGTCATGACCCTAAATGGATGTGTGATCGCTTGGTGGAAAAAGCTAAGCCAGAGTTGAAGACAGCTTTAGCTCTATTTCTGGATGAAATAACGAGTTTTGAAAGGATGTGTGACAAGCTGCGTACTACTGCTAGAAGGAAAAGGGAAGAGGATGCTGAGAAGACAAAGGAAATTCAGGCCAGATCTGCTTCATTCATGAGACCAATAGGAGGAATTGGCAAGAGGAATAGTCAGAGCTTCAGTGGAGTGAGTAACCGGTTTAATCAGCCGTCAAGAAACTATTCTGGTGGGCCTTCCAGGAGTCATTTTAGTAGACCTCCGAGAAGTCAGTTCAGCGGAGGACAAAACTCTTTCAATGGCTCTTCAACACCTGCCATCAGTACAGCTAATAGCCAAAAGTGTTCGAAGTGTGGAAGGGTACATGTGGGGAATTGTCTAGTTTATTACAAGTGTGGAAAGCCAGGTTACATCTCCAGATTCTGTGAGGATAGCTCGCAAGGAGCTAGTAATGCTATAACTGCAGTTCCAGGAAGAGTGTTTGCGTTATCGCAGCAGGAGGCCAGTGCATCGCCAGATTTGATTAAAGGTATACTCAAACTTCAAGGCTTTGAAATTGAAGCTTTATTTGATTCTGGTGCAACACACTCATTTATATCTAATGCTTGTGTAATTCGATTGAAATTGCATGCCTATGAATTGCCTTATGATATGATGGTTTCCACACCGGCTGGAGCCTCTGTGAAAACTTCTAAAGCTTGTTTGAATTGTTTGATTGAGTTTGATGGTAGGACCTCTATAATAGATCTTGTATGTATACCTATGATAGGTATTGATGTTATAGTAGGTATGGATTGGTTGTCAGCAAATAATGTCATTCTAGATTGTAAAAAGAAGACTATAGTTTTATCTGTCCCATCTAGGTGTCCTAGTAAACCACAATTATTGTCATCTGTGCATGCTGAAAAATGTATTCGTAAAGGATGTCAAGCCTATATGGTGTTTTTCTCTATTAAAGTAGAGGTGGAAGAAGGGATAGATCAGATTGAGGTGGTGAATGAATTTCCAGAGGTATTCCCAAAAGAAATGATCGGGTTGCCTCCAGAGAGAGAAGTAGAGTTTTCTATTGACCTAGCGCCTGAGACAGAACCCATATCTAAGGCCCCTTATCGAATGTCCCCATTGGAATTAGTGGAATTAAAGAGGCAGATTGAGGAGTTAATGGAGCAGGGTTTCATCAGACCTAGTGTGTCCCCTTGGGGATCGCCAGTACTCTTTGTGAAGAAGAAGGATGGGAGTTTGAGACTATGCATTGATTATCGTCAATTGAACAAGGCGACCATTAAGAATAAATATCCTTTGCCTAGGATCGATGATCTACTTGACCAGTTGAACGGAGCATCCGTATTCTCCAAGATTGATTTAAGGTCTGGTTACCACCAATTAAGGGTCAAACCTGAAGATATCCCGAAAACTGCTTCAGGACGAGATATGGCCACTATGAGTTTCTTGTTATGCCCTTTGGGCTAACTAATGCCCCAGCTGTATTTATGGACTACATGAATCGCATCTTCAGACCTTACCTAGATAAATTTGTAGTTGTCTTTATTGACGATATTCTTATCTACTCTAAGGACGAGGAAGAGCATAAAGAGCATCTACGAGTTGTGTTGCAAGTGTTGAAAGAGCACAAGCTGTATGCCAAATTATCTAAATGCGATTTTTGGCTTAGAGAAGTAAAATTCTTGGGTCATGTTGTGTCAGCCGAAGGAGTAACAGTGGATCCCGGCAAGATTGAAGCAGTGTTGAATTGGGAAAGACCACAAAGTGTAACGGAAATCAGAAGCTTTTTGGGACTAGCAGGCTATTATCGGAGATTTATCAAAGGGTTTTCACAAATAGCCATGCCACTAACCAATTTAACTAAAAAGAATCAGCCATATGTTTGGAGTGAGGAGTGTGAAATAGCCTTTCAAGATTTGAAGACTAAGTTGACTACTGCACCAGTGCTTGTGATTCCAGATCCTACGCAGACCTTTACCCTTTATACAGATGCTTCTAAGAAAGGTCTGGGGTGCGTTCTGATGCAAAATGATAAGGTTGTTGCTTATACTTCTCGACAGTTAAAGCCACATGAAGGAAACTATCCTACTCATGACCTTGAGTTGGCAGCCATAGTGTTTGCATTGCAAAATTTGGAGACATCATCTTTATGGTTCACAGTTTGAGGTATTCAGTGATCATAAGAGTTTAAAGTATTTATTTGACCAAAAGGAACTTAATATGCGACAGCGTAGATGGATGGAGCTTCTCCAGGATTACGATTATAGTTTGAAGTATCACCCAGGAAAGGCAAACGTCGTGGCAGATGCATTAAGTAGAAAGTCGATCCATGTAGCTCAGTTGATGGTCAGAGAACATAAAATGTTAGAGGATGTGCATAATGTTCCTATTGATGTAATGTCAGGTTTAATTGCTAGTATGGAAGCATTAACTATTGAAAGTGCAACTTGGAAGGAAGTTAAATTTGCTCAGTTTGAAGACGAGTATCTATTGGGTATAAGGGAGGATGTTGAAGAAGAAAGAGAGTCAAATTATGAAATTGGTGCAGATGGAATATTGAGATATAAAGGGAGGATTTGTCTTCCTATTGATGGGGAATTAAGGAAACTCATGCTTGATGAAGCTCATAGGAGCAAGTATACAATTCACCCTGGAGCAACCAAGATGTATCATGATCTAAAGCGGAATTGGTGGTGGCGAGGTATGAAGAAAGATGTGACAGAGTTTATTACTCGTTGTTTGACTTGTCAGAAGGTCAAGATTGAGCACCAAAAGCCCTCGGGATTATTGCAGAACTTGGACATTCCAGAATGGAAGTGGGATAGCATTTCTATGGATTTCATCACGGGACTTCTTACGACCGCATCAGGAAATAATAAAATCTGGGTAATTGTCGATAGATTGACTAAGTTAGCTCACTTTTTAGCTATCAAGGAAGAATATCCTTTAGAGAGGTTAGCAGGCATATATGTGAAAGAGATAATCAGATTACATGGGGTTCCCCAGAGTATTGTATCTGATCGAGATCCACGATTCACTTCGCGATTCTGGAGATCATTGCAACATGCCATGGGGACGCAGCTAAAGTTCAGTACTGCTTATCATCTCCAAACAGATGGGCAAACAGAGAGAACTATTCAGACTCTAGAAGACATGTTGAGAGCTTGTGCAATTGAATTGACAGGAAGTTGGGATAGTCACCTTCCCTTAGTAGAGTTTGCATACAACAATAGCTATTCCTCGAGTATTGGCATGGCACCTCAATGAGGCATTATACGGACGAAAGTGTAGGTCTCCTCTCTGTTGGACTGAGTTAAGCGAGAGAAGTTTGTTGGGTCCTGATTTAGTGGATCAGACTACTCAGAAGATTAAACTGATACAAGAGAAACTGGTTATTGCTCAGAGTAGACAGAAGAGTTATGCTGATAGAAGAAGAAAACCATTGGAGTTCAGGAAAGGCGAGCATGTATTCTTGAGAGTCACACCAATGACTGGCATTGGCAGGTCAATTCGGGCAAAGAAACTCACTCCTCGTTTCATGGGTCCTTATGAGATTTTGGATAAAGTTGGGCTGGTGGCTTATCGGATTGCCTTGCCCCCACAGTTGGCGAACATTCATAATGTCTTCCATGTATCTCAATTGAAGAAATACCAACCAGATCCTTCTCATGTCATTGAACCAGAAGAAATAGAACTGAGGGATAACATATCTTATAAAGTGGAACCGGAGAAGATTGTGGATGTTATGGATAAGCAAACTAGTAAAGGTGATTTGGAGAGGAATGACTCACGGTGAGGCCACTTGGGAAACGGAAGAGAAGATGAGACAAGAATATCCTCATCTATTTAACTAGGTATGTCCTTTAGTGTAGTATGAATTTTGGGGACAAAATTCTTTTTAGTAGGGGAGATTGTAACATTCCTCATTTTATAATAGGATTTAGCTATTTATTTTTTTTATTTGTGTATGGCTTTAAAAAAATGAATTTAATTAAGTAATAAAATTTCATAAAAAATATACAAATACAATGATTATTAATATTCAAAAGACTTGCATAATAGGAGAGCAACTATAATGTGAGATAGAAAAAAAAATTACTATTAACATATAGAATGAGGTGTAAGTCCATCTTATATTCTAAATGTGCAAGGCCCAATTACAACAAAAACTCTAGGAAGCCTCTCTCCTATACACACAATGACACACATTCCCTTCTCATTCTTTCTTGTTCCTAGCGCCACCTTCAACCCCTCTCAAAGGTATCCTTTTTCATCTTCTTCAAGTTTTTGTTTCATTATCTCTCACTTGTAGTCTTATCAACACTTTTATTTCCCTTTCCAATTGTTTTATAATAGTTGTCCCATCTTGTTAGTTCCCTCACATGCTATTACTTGAATGGCATACACCTACTTCTCATTTAGTCATCTCTTGCCACATGTTTATTTTTTTTTCCCTTGCACTCACTGATTTCATCAACCCACTTTTGTCTTTTGTCCATTATAATACTATTGCAAATCACTGTTCTTGAATGCATCACACACAAGAAAAACCCATAGTCATTACCTCTCTTTTCGGTGGAGTACCCATAGGATAAAAAAAAACAAATTGGAACTCTTACTGCCTATTTCACAAAACCCAATGTGTCTTCTATTCTTTTTCGTTTCTTTGTGGCATACTCCTCACGCAGACATACTTGTATTCTTGTTGCAAATTAAAAAAAACGAATGATGACATGACACCCTCCATTAGTCTTTCTTTAGTTTTATTGGGCTTTAGTGAATATATATAACAAACATATCATCAATTGATTTCAAACAAGTGAGGTTCTGTTCGGCGTCAGTGCTGGGTAAACCATTTTTTTATGTGAATGAAATATTAAATTGTAAATATGTTATACCCATTATAAAATATAATTGCAAGAATTTTAATTATACTCAAGTATGTAAAATAGAACGGTTTATTATATGTAAGTAAATTATAAATTAAATTGTGGCAGGAGGGTATAGGCTGGTGTTAGAAAACTTTAGATAGTATTGTGTAGTGTATTAATAGGTATATATGTGCTTATGATTTTGTAGATACTCAGTGAGAGATTTGAAGTGACCTTGTGAGTTCACCTGTGTGCTAAGGAACGACAGGTAACTCCGGAAAATTCTTCCGTATACATGTGATTTGTGTATAACTGTATTATAAATAATTACGACTTGATTGAAATATGTAAGATAAATTATATTGTTATATTGAGAAATTTGTTAAGCTAGTTGTATGAATGTTACGTTAGTTTTTTTTAAGCATGCTTGCTTGCCATGTACATTATGTGAAATGTGTTATAGTTTGTTCCTTTTCAAGCATGCTTATGTGTATTGTTATGATTGAATATTATTTTAGTTTTTTTAAGCATGCTTGTCTGCTATCTATGTGAAATGTGTTATTGTTTGTTCTTTTTCAAGCATGCTTATGTGTTAATACCGTTTACTTGGTAGTTGGACCTTTTGGAAGCATGACTATATATGTTGTGGGAATGTTATGATATTATGAACTAGAATTGTATATATTGTTTCTCTGAGATTGATAAAAATGTCATAGCATTTGCATTCATGGTAATGGGTAGGATTAGAGAAGATTTGTTTGGAGAATTGTGTTATCACGTGGTAAGTCATCACTCGGTGCACAGTGAGTGGTACTTTGTCAGGGCCCTCTCCTCTATGATTTCCTTTGCCAGGGATTTCAAGAATTTATGGGACATGTGACACCTCCTTACATTCGTTCTTTAAGGAGGGGAGCCATAGTCCAAGCTTGAGCTCTGTACCTTTGGCAGGGTACATCTCAAGTAATGGTGAGCTTTAAACAATCCAGTCAATTGGATGTGTTTCTGTTTGGACTATGTGTATGTGTTAGCCTATGGCTCCTGTCAGCGGAATAAGGGTGGAGGCGGTATAAGGGAGGCATGCATGATACATTCTTTAACTTCATGAGTTAATTATTATTATTTTTGTTTATGTGTTTGTGCAGTGTAATATGTGAGTAATTAGAGACTATAAATTATTTCGTTGAGTATAATTATTTGTAATATATTTGTATATGAATTGCTGGTGTATGTTAGGATTTTTCGGTAGTTACTGAGATGTCGATCTCACCCCATTATTAACACTTTTAGGTGAAGGATCAAATAGCAGGCAAGGGAAGACACTTGAGGAGTAAGCCTTTAAAGTCTCTATTGTACTACTCGAGCACTGTTATGATATTTATTTTACCAAGGACCAAAAATTTCTGTTTTTGTCATGTAACTACCAATACGTTTTAAAATTTATTACTTGGTTTGAATTTTATTTCGAAATTAAATATGATGCTTTGCTGGATTTTTATATTGGATATCCATTTTGTTACTTGGTGAACATTTTTGGTTTATGTATGTTCGAAATTTTATTGAGGCGTTACAACGTGCACCACCAAGCATAGCCAAGGACCCAAGCTTTAGCCTCTCATGAAGTAGGATTTATGTCAAAAAACACCCAAGAATGCTACCGCCATGATGAAGAACGAAGTGGAGGATGTGTGTGGTGAAAATGAAAGAGGAAATGAAGATGGGGAAGAAAATATGGAAGAGTTGAGGTGAAATGTGATGTAAATTGATGGATTTGGAGTGAATGATGAGTACAATTAAGGAACCCTAGTAAATCAACATTATTTTCGTGCAAATGGGGTTTGGAAAGAGGTTTAGGGGTGTTAGGAAGCTCATATAAGGTGTAAAAATCCTAATTTCGTGAAGCTGAAATTTTTTGCAGAGTTTGGCGCCACTTGGCGCCTAAGACTTGAACTAGCATCACAAAGTTTTTCAAAAAAATGTATGACAATAAATCAAGTTAAATATGACAAGATTGCCCTTAAATAGAACAAATTCCAACAACTTGTGCAATAATCTATGCTAATTAGGTGCAATTATCATCAAAACATGCATTGATTCAATGGATATTGCCATGAAAAGATATGCAAAAGTATGGTGCAATCAGGGACTTTGGGCTTGAGCCCAAAATGAATTTTTTATTAAACATTATTATAAAATGAAGCATCAAATTTTTTTTCCCATGTAGTGTGTTGCTGCGAACGGTTTTGGGTATGGGAATGAATTTTTAATTCAAATTATGAAGCCAAACTAACTGCCTTGTAAACGATATGTGGCTTGTGAATCTTCATATCTACTTAAAGCTCCTCTTTTAGGCCATTTAAAAATACCTCTAGAAGATATATAGTGTTCTGGCCAACCCACCACACGAAATGATCTCCTAATAAATTCCTCCTGCTTATACTCGTTAAAGTACCCATTTGCTTAATTTTACAAAGATAAGCAATCAGGGTTTTGGAATTTGGCAAGACCAAACTGTTCTTGAAAAATTTGGATTAACTCATCCCAATAGAGTATTGAACATCCAGATGAAAATCATGTAAATGTATATAACACATCTCCTTCAAGGTACATCGGGGCAATGTCCACTTTCAATTCTTTCGGAGTTTGATAATAACAAAAATATTTCTCTGCCTTCATAATCCATCCCCTTGGATCACCCCCTTCAAATTTTTGGATTCAATCTTAGAGTGAGGCCTCTAAGAAGGATTTTTTGACCACCAAGGTGTATCATTATCACCTTCCTCCATATTTTCTGCTCTGCTACTCTCTCCTTGAAAAAAATCCTTGCTTTTTTCCTTTCTTAGTATCATTCAAATCAGCATCAATATGGCCTAGTTTTGAGAACAATAAGCCAAACTGTTGATTGATTGACTCCAAAGAGCAGCGGGAATAGTTTCAGGAAGTGGGTTTACTGTTGGGTTGGGAATAAAATAAGAATTAGAGTCAATTGGGGTCAGATTGAGGGTTCAATGTATGTGGTGTTTCTTGTCTTGCCCATGGTTGCACAAGCCAAGAGGAAAGATGGCTTTGGATACCAAAATAATAGAACTTGAGAGAGGAAAAGAGAAAGAATGTAGAAGAGGTTTGAGAAATAACTTGTCTATTTTCATTAATAATCCTCAATGATAAGTTACATCCCTTTTAGAAGATATTGAAAAAGAAAACCACTACTACAGAATAACCCCTTTACATGCGCTCATTTTGGCCTTTACATGCGCTTAAAAAACGCTGGCAATGGCCTCGCCGGGAAAGGATTTACATGCGCTTGTAAAAGCGCATGTACATATATATGTATACACGCGCTTTTGTAATAAAAGCGCATGTAAATATATATGTATACACGCGCTTTTGTAATAAAAGCGCATGTATATATGTATTCATTACATGCGCTTATGAGCTTGCGCTTGAAGCGCATGTATATCTTATTTTTTTTTTTTTCATTTGTCATAATTCGTTTTCCTGCTTTTTGGCAGTTAAATTGCTACCTGCACAATATAATATACCCAACCAACCAGAATAACCAAAATCCTTTATACATCAAGAACTACTTTACATGTAATATAAAAGTCATCCACATATCCCAATCAGAATTTACATCTAATTTGTAGCACCAAAAGTCATCTAATTTGTACCAGCCAAAATACACATCAAAGTTGTACCAACAAAAGACATTTAGATTAAATAACCAACTAGTTCATCTATCAAAAGTGTCATACTCCCACTTCCTCCTTAGATGTATGAAACTCTAAGAAGGATGTAAATTTTGGATAATAGGATGAGCAATAGGGAAAACATACTTGCACCACTCTTCAATGAGATCATCCACCTCCTCCATAGATAACTTTGATGATCGACAATCTTCATAATACTGAGTTAATGGACATAATAAACATATTTATGTGACAATTCAATTTAAATAACAAGTCAACAACAATTTTGTAAGTTAAGACTATATATGTCATGTGCAATAATAAACTTACAAATTCAGGCACCTCCAATTGGTCATGTGTTACTATGTCCTTAATAAATTTCATCACATAGTAACCACAATCATTGTCGTTGGGCTGGAAAGGGCACTGCAACAAGAAAAAAAAAACACGTTAGTCAAAAGACTTTTATACACTTAAAAAATTCATGATTTCAATTGCTTATAAAACAAGTACAACCTGAATTTTCAACCATGGATAGGATTGTGTTTGATCAGTTGATTTTGAGTAGGCCAAATTTTTATTCTAAAAGATGTTGCTTTGTACTCTGCTGACATCACAAAGCAACACATGACATGGTTATGCAGAAAAATAGGTGACAAAAAATCGAAATTTAGAAAATGGTAAGAACACATGTAAATGCATGTATGAATCCCAGAAATGAAGGTGGTGCTACCTTGGGCATTATCACATCATTTGAATTTTGAGGAAATGAAGGCCTGTATCCAAGAGCCTTTTCCAATGTGCATCGCACCTCAAATTGGTGTTGCAGCCTTCTTTCAAGTTCTAGAATCTGCACTCAGATAAACACACTTGGGAATGAAAAATAGGAATGGTTGAGGTAAAAGTGAAACAATGCACCAAGCAAGAACAATTAAAAAGTACTAGTATGGTTATAGACTTACCTCTTGCTTCAGATTACTTTGGACTTCACTTGCTGGGTTTTGTTGTCTAGTAGATTTTGCACAATCTGTGAGATATCCAATATCCTGGAAACAGATCAAACAAAATCATTGCTCGTACATAATTGTCCAAAAGTAGTTGTGGTCTCCAGAGAAGTATATCAACTTCAATGTTCAATGTTACATTTAAAAAGGAGAGAATAAACTATTTCAACATAAATACCCCACAAAATAAATTATTTGCAAATCCTTCTGAAAATATAGTACTTAACCATTTATTAACAATTTCAAAGCTGCCAATTCCTACCACCAAAATTTCATGCAAGAGTCAACACACCAATGCATGCAAATATTTATAAGACTAAAACGGCTAGAAAAAAAAAGAAGTATTTTTTCTTTATTTCATAATGTGTAAACTATACCAGCTTCCTTCGATCTGAGACCTCTATATGATTATCTGGTTTATCCTCCTCTTCCATTTTCTTCTTCTCAGGAAAACTGCCATTTTGAAAAGAACAAAATGTCAAAACCAACGAAGATACCATAACTACAATTCCAATGATTCACCAGTAACCACACTGGATATATTCATTAGGCCATGGTCTTTACATAGCAAATGTGAAAGCTTAATTTTCCATTTCTAGAAAAAGCAACATCTTTTACAATGACTTCAAAGTCAGCAGAGTACAGACATAAAACAAGTACAACCTGAATTTTCATTGGCATTACTTCCAGGAACTTTCAGGCTAAATGGCTCAAGCATCCTAAAATACAACAATGGAGTTCCAACCAAAGCATAACAGGAATGAATTATGAAATGAGAGCCACAATCCTAGTAGCACATAAACAAAAACAAATAAAATAAATAGGCTATGTGCAATGTAATAATAATTAGAACAAAAGAGTCAATTAACCGATCGGTTATGATATACCCGTTAGAATTTACAGTTACTAGCTAATGTTTCAGGCTCATTAGTTAGTTAAGTTAGGTCTCTATTCTATAAAATGGCCTATCCTTTTGTAAAAATCAGATTGTGATGTGAATATAAAAAACCCCTACTCCTCTTCTAGTCTTCTTTTCCCTACTTTCTCCTCATTTCATATCTGTCCTAATCACACAGAATAATCACTAAGAAACAGAAACAAACATCCAGCATAAGATTCAAAAGCAATCCATAAACGTAAAGACAATGCAATGCACATATAACTTTTTTTTACCATACCAATGCACATATAACTTAAACATTGTGAAATAAAACAGGAAATGTCTAAAATATCCAAAACTATAACCAAACAAAAATCAAAATTATTCTCCTCATAACAATACAAAATATCTCCAAAAACATTTCCCCAATTTGTGTCATTCTCATTCGGTGTAAAGGTTTCTGTTCTGTCTCATGACATAATGTAACATGTAACACATAAATTAACAAACAGCCCAATCATGATGAGCTCCTTTCAGTCATCATTCCATCATTCCAATACAAAGCAAAAGCACAATAAAGATAAAAAACGCATAGCTTTCTCCAAAATCTCATCTTTAAATCTTAACATCCAAAAGCTCATAACTTTAAGCAAAAAGCACAAACCTTTGCCCCCAAAATCTCATAATCTCATACTTTTAAACTAAAAGCACAAACCTTTTAAACCTTAACACCCAAAAGCTAATACCTTTAGACAAAAAGCACAAACCTTTACAACCAAAATCTCATAATCTCATACTTTTAAACTAAAAGCACAAACCTTTGCAACAAAAATCTCATAATCTCATACTATTCAACTAAATGCACAAACCTTTTTGAGGAATGAAGCTTTGAGACGAAAACAGAGGCTTCGTTTTGAGACGTTAGAGGCTTCGCGTGATGATTGCTCTGAGACAAAAGCACAAACCTTTTTGAGGAATGAAGCTTTGAGACGAAAGCAGGGACAAGCTCTGTAGAGGAAGGGCTTCGCGTGATGATTGCTCTGTGATGATCGCGTGATGAGGATTTCAGAGATGATTGCTCTGTAGAGGAGTGTTTTCGTGTATGTGTGTGTATATGTATGTGTATGTTGAGTGAGGGAGTGTTTTCAGATCAGAGAGCTTCGCCTAGAAGAATTGCGTGCGTGATAGATATATGAGGGAAGGTTTTCGTGTATGTGTATATGTTGAGTGAGTACGCAGAGGACTTAGAAAACGAGGGAAGACATAAGGCGCGGGAAATTATAAAACTGAAATTTTTTAATAAATATTGTGTGCCTAGAAGTTCATTTACTAGGCCAGAAGTTTATTATTTTAAGATCAATAGCGTATGTGAACTTAATAATTAAGTTTTTGTAATTATTTAATTATTTGATATCAATTTACAAAATTATTACAAATCTATGACTTAGTTTTCATTATAAAAATATTGATTTACTATTAAAAAGGGAGCTGCAAAAATATTATCAGATCAAAGAAAAGATTAAACAAATCAAATGTGTTGAGTCAACTAATGCATTGGCATAAATTATTTGCAATGAGTCAAGTTTTAAACAATCTAGAAAATTTTTTGTTCAAACAATTTAATTAAAACCTATACATGCGCTTTCTGGGTTAATGCGCATGTAAACATGTGTTATATACATGCGCTTAAAGCGCATGTAGAGGCCACAATCATATACATGCGCATTTTCTCTAGAAGCGCATGTAAAAAGACCCTATATACATGCGCTTTAAACGCATGTATAGCATTGAATACTATACATGCGCTCTTTTGTATAAAGCGCATGTAATAATATATTATATACATGCGCCTTTTACTGTTCTTCTTGAAAGCGCATGTATATATGTAGATTACCAGCGCTTTTCTTGAAGCGCATGTAAAGGTGCGCTGGTATACGGTTATTCTGTAGTAGTGAACTGACAACAATATGACTCCACTACATGGTCATAACTACCATGTTTACAACCCACTAACATGACTGATTGATATAAATATTAACTAAAGAAAATTATTGATGGGAAATGACTAACGGGAAATTACAATAGAAATTAAAATAAAACAGACATCAACAAATAACAATGAATAACACAACAGACAACAACATCATCCTTCAGCTAGTTCTTCTCCTTCCTCCTATTGTATACCAATAGCGACTTACTCTTATCAAAAGATCAATGCAAATAAAGAGTTCTCTTTTAATTCTCCCATGGATGATGAAGGTATATTGGAAAAAAATTAATAAATGAATTAGTTGATGGTAGTTGGTAACTTATATTAAGTACAACAAATTAGATAGGGCGGTTGGTGACTTATAATAAGGACCGGACGAAGTATTTCCTATGCACAATTCTCTCTCTCCCTTGTAACTTCCATTTTGTCTTTTTCCTTACATTAATTAGGGTTATAGTTGGAAAAAAATTTATATTTTAATGTAGATTTAATGAGATTTAAAGTTGTTATTTAAATGTGTGAAACATATATGAAATACCCTATAGATAGGTCCTAATGAGTAATATTTTCCATCAAAACTCATCTATTTATTATAGTGATTCTATTTTAAAAAGAACATACACTATAATTAACTATTAAATAATAATATATTGTTCCATTATTAGAGAATTTTGTATATCTTACATATTTTTAAGGAAAAAAATTTTCTTTTTTGTGATATTTATAACTTACATCGCTTAATTTAGTTTGCATGAATATCATTCTTTTATTTATTTTTTTATAAAATATCATTTTTTATATTCTTTTAATAAAAGATAAAAATTTTAACTGAATGAAAATTAAACTGTTATTGTTTGTATTTCTCATTATGTAGACTTTGTATTTATAGGGTATGTTGTATATTAAATTGGGGGGAATTAAAATGTCAAGAAAATTTAATGGATAGTTAATATAGACTAATGCTTTCTTAGTTTTGTATTAATATGTTGGTAGTTCATTCCAGAAAACATTTGATACGTTGGAAGTAACCACTATAAAATTTAATATTTTAGAAGGGGCTAAAGGGAAAAGATGACCACGTAATTGTCACGAAAGTGCAAAAATGACAATGTAAAATTATTTGGAGCAAAACTGCCCATTGAATTTCAAAATTGGGGAAAAAATGTCCATCACACAGTTAATTATTTGACTTTTCCACTCATCATCCTCTGTCGCATCATCATCACACAAGGGAAAATAAATACATAAGTTTGCCGCACACTTTAGTGAGAGATTATCAGCAGAAGATTATGCGTAAAAAAGTTAAAAATTTAACTGTGCTGTGCACTTTTACCCCAGTTTTGAAATTTGATGGATAATTTTGCTCCAAAAAATTTTACATAATCATTTTTGCACCTTCGCAAAATTGCATGGTCATTTTTGCATATGGTCATTTTTGCACAACTAAAATAATACGACAAAAAGATATTATATAGTTTTTTCATTAGTTGGCATATGTTATGTGACTTTTTCTTATAAAAATGGAAAGAAAGAAAGTTAAAACATAAAAAACAAACAAACAAAAATTAACTATCTAAACAAATAGCAACAAAAATGAAGAGGCCTCATGACTCAGTAAATTGTGCATAGATGAAGGAGTCGACCAACACTATAGACCTAGTGCCACAGATAATGAATTCTTCGCCAACCTATCAGCAACTTCATTCCTCTCCCTTGCACATGATTCGATTTTGGCATTCCAGTTACGTTGCAAAAAATTCGTTATAGCTTCCATGATCATCTCATTCTCATTGATCACCTCATGATATTTAAGACCATATCACAGCTACTTTCCACCACAACTTTCCTAAACCCCAAGTCCCACGCAATTTTAAGACCCCAAAGAATCCCTGATAACTCAGCACTCCAACTAGAAACTTATCCCAAATTACAAAGAAAACCATTCAAGGGATTACCTCTTGCATCTATAATGACACCATACTCCATCCACGTTAACTTTCACCCCTTCCTCCGGTGGAAGACACCTATTTTGTGACTTTGAAATACATTTTTGGTTCTACTTACATGTCTCTTGAACTCAACTCATTAAAATTTTTTTAACAATAAAATAAATTGTGTATAAAATAATTTCATTCACTTGAACAAATTTTGGTATCCTATTTTTTTCTGGCAAAAGATTCAACTTTAAAGAAATTCTGAGAAAAAAATTAAATGAATGACGCATTAATTAATGATAAAATGATATAAGTGTCCTTGTGGATGACTAATGATAGATACGTTTTTATAATTTTCGATATAGGATATGGAATGGACAACACACAACTGAAGACTAATTCAATGACGATGGGAATATTCGATGTCATTGTTGGAACCATCACTTTGGTCCGTTTTGGGTGTTAATATGTATGGTGCCATAGTAATTGCGCTAATAGTAATCCCTAAACACACTACTCTTTTTTTTTATAACAGCTAAACACACTAATCTTCCGATAATTTATTATGAAAGAAGTTTGGATTAAGTATATGCTTAATCCCCTTAGTTTGTATAGAGTTTTAATTGAGTTTTGTAAGTTATATACTTAAAAAATGAATTTTTTAAGTGCAGTTTTTTTTTGTTTAATATATGAAATTTTTCAAGTTATATATGAAATGAAATTTATTTTTAGTTTAGGGAAAAGGTGCACCCAGTATTATGATAATTTCTAAAAGGTACACCATTAGCATGGTAATATTAAGAGTGCGAACTTTGACACTTGTATTTCATCAAAAAAATTGCAGATCAAAAAAATTTTCATCAAAAAAAAATTTGACATTTGTAATTAAATGAGACATCCAGCAACATGGTAATTTTTAAAAGGGACATTTAGTAGCATGTGAAAACTTAACTTTAATGGAAGTAAAACAAATTTGCTCCATTTCAATATACAAGTGTCAAATTTGCACCCTCAAAATTAACATGCTACTAGTTACACCTTTTAGAAATTATCATAATATTATTGGGTACACCTTTGCCTTTTGGTTTAATTATGTCATTATTAATCTCACTAACAGAAACTGTTGGCTCAACCAATTCCAAAAAATGATCATACAAATAAATGCTAACAAAATATGGTAAAAAATTGCAATTAATTAGTATAATGTAATATATTATCGTAAAAATTTAAACGATATTATGATTAAAGAATTGAAAACACGCTTGATGAACTTGAAGGATTATATTAAAACATAATAGAGATTTCATAGGTAAAAACTTATACTTTACGCAAAATGTTAGAATAATCTTTCATTTAAAAAGAATTCTAGAAGGTTTGATTTATATTCTTGTTAACTCAAATAGTTCAAATATGATTTTTTTGGCTCCCTCGCCTATTAAAATATTTTTTAAAAAATATACATGAATGTTTTTATTATTTTGGATACTCCTCTAGTTTTATTTATATAATGAAAAAAAAATCCTATGAATGTACAACTATGTCTTTATTTATTATTATGTTGACCTTGTTTATAACTTTGTATATATTGTATGTTGAATAAGAGTAGAGTGAATAATTAGTAGTTTTAAAAAAAATTAATCAAATTTAAATATTCTCAAAGCCTATTCTTTGTAACTGCATTTATAACTCTTTGATAACTTCTCATAGCTTATTCTAAGGGAAAATGCCATTTAAATCCCTCCGAATATATAAAAGGACAATTCAGGAACTCAAACTTCCAAAAGGACCATGAAGGAACTAGGACCTAGTTGACGTTTTAAAATTGTGTGAAAAGACAAAATTGCCCTAATCATAAAACAGAAATTATTAACCACCCTTACACCCACCATTTTCAATAGGGTGGTTTGTAATTTCTGTTTTATGATTAGGGCAATTGTGTCTTTTCACACAATTTTAAAATGTCGACTAGGTCCTAGTTCCTTCATGGTCTTTTTGGAAGTTTGAGTTCCTGAATTGTCCTTTTGTATATTCAGAGGGATTTAAATGACATTTTCCCTTATTCTAATAGTATGTTGCTTTTGAAACAATCACAATTTCCAATCATGTTGCTATAATATAATTTTTTTCATTTTCTTCGTTCATTATGTAAAGACTATGAAATGCTTTAATTATTAATGCTATTTTACCTTTATTGAAAAAACGAAAAAACCAATTGAATGACTTATTAATCCTAGGAAATGAATGTTTCACTTTCAAGTAATTTGTTGGATGGTCAATCAGTGCAAAATATTATTTCTAGAAAGATCCTGACATATATCAAAGGGCAAAGGTCCAAAAATGATACATAACTAATGACCAAGGAACAAAAATAATACATAATTATTCTAAGGTACAAAAATGATACCAAACTTTTACTATGTGATCAAAAATGATATTTTCACTAATATGACAATAATATTAGACATGAAATGTCCAAAATGCCCTTATAATTAAATAAATTTTTACCATGTGGCGATTAATTTATAAGGGCATTTTAGACGTTTCATGTCTAATATTATTGTCATATAGGTGAAAATATCATTTTTGATCACATGGTAAAAGTTGAGCATCGTTTTTGTACCTTTAGTTATGTACTATTTTTGTTATTTGGTCAATAGTTATGTATCATTTTTTGGCATTCGCCCTATATCAAATTTAAAGTAAAAATGAAAAAGGAAAGAAAAAAGAAAAAGAGGTAGACAATGATTCAGTATTTCAGTTGTTGCCTCAAAATAATTGAGAATCAGCTATTTATGGGCCACGCTCATCAGTGGTTGGATGGGGACATGATGTTATTCCACCTCAGGCTCAATGTAGCTTATCCAAATGAATTTCTTGGCCTAACAAATCCAATTTCATCGAACATTGATTTGTCTCCTACTAGTTGTGGTTTTTCGTGAAACCATTTCCTAGATTTCGACTTTTTATTTTAAAAATGCAAAAGCATTTAACCTTTTGGTAGTGATATTATCCCTTTTCCATTTTTAATAACAACAACAATACTAAGATAATAATAATAATCAAAAAAGGAATGTGAACTTATGCTTTAGTACAATGGTTTTTTGATCAAATCTTTTAGGACTCCCTCTGGTCCTTATTATAAGATCTTAATATAAGTCACCAACGACCAATAACCAATTCATTTACTAAATTTTTTGCAATATACCCTCATCATTCATGAGAAAATTAAAATAGAACTCTTTAATTGAATTGACCTTTTTCTGTACTCTTGTTTCCAATATAAAAGAACATACGAAAGATGAAAAGAGAGAGAGAGGAGGGACAGTAATGGAAAAGGTGTAACATTCCATTTTCATAAAGCCTATAAAATAAATTAAGTGATAATAAAAAGAAATGGTAGAGGTTACCAATAGGTTTTGAGTGTTTGGATGAAAACAATTTGAAATAGTACTTTTTAATATTTCATTATGTATAATGAAAAAAAAAGCTTGTGATTAGTTTTGTAAATTAAGATTAAAAATATTTTATCTATAATGATGACTCAATATTTAGTGTTTAGATGACTTATAAATAGAAGTAAATAATATTCATTTTGTTAGATAACAATATATAGTAAAAATATTTATAAGATTTGGATATTTAGAAGGCCCAATCATGAAAAGACCATATGTGTAAACCCTAGATTCATCCCAATATAAATTCCATTTTTTTATCTTACTCCCACCCATCCAACAATCTACGTGCCGTACAAGTACAAGGTGATTTTCATCTTTCTATTACTTTTACTTTACACATCTTTTCAAGTTTCAACATTATTTTTCTTCCATCATTTGAATATACTCTTCTCAACTCAACTACTATTTTTCTTTTCTTTCTTCATTTCATCTACTTATTTGAATGATTACTGTGCCTTTATCATTCATTTTAATAAAAAAAAAATATATCTTTCAATTTTCTCTTGAGCCAATTTGAGATGACTATGTGTTTCCAGGATTATATATATTTAACTTATTTTATATTAATATATAAACTTATATATATTGTTATTTTGTTGTCCAACTAGCTTTGATTCTCTCATAACATATGTGTAGACTTACTGTTATCTCTTTATTTTTCTCAAAAACCATTCCCTAGTATTCTCTCGTGTCTGTACATTGTTTTATTTAAAAATTAACCATATATAAATATATATTTATTATTTTGTTCTGTTTAATATATAATTTTTTATTTTTATAAGGTTTCTTATTTATTTAATATTGTAATGGTAAATAAAAAAATCCATATATTATTGTACATGCTAAACGTGGGAGCGGATCTCAATTTCTTTTTAAATTGATTTATAATTAAATGCATGTGCGGCCTAAAATGTAAATTAAATCTAATAAAATTTATTATTTAATGGTATGTAATCAAATAATAAAAATAATTGCGTGTATACAAAGGGGGGGGGGGGGGGGGTTAAGGTATAACTATATTAGGATATTTTTTAATATTGTTGAGTCTTATATTAATATATACTTATATTGGTGATGTCATAGACTCTCATTAGGAGCCTAGGCACGATCTTAATTGTGTGATTACCTGTGAGCTAAGGATCAACAGGTAACTCCGTAAAATTCTGTTGTATGCTAGTAATTTGTATATGATTATTTTATAAATGATTATGACTTGACTGGAATATGTAAGATAAATGTTAACGTTATATTTAGAATAATATAGTAAATTAGTTGTGTGAATATTACTTTAGTCTTTCTAAGCATGTTTGCCTTCTATCTATGTGGATTGTGTTATAGTTTGTTTCTTTTCAGGCATGCTTATGTGTATTGTTATAATTGAATATTACTTTAGTCTTTTTAAGCATGCTTGCTTCCATTTGTATTATGTGAAATGTGTTCTAGTTTGTTTCTTTTCAAGCATGCTTATGTGTCTTGTTATAATTAATTTGGTGGTTGGACCCTTTGGAAGAATGGTTATTTATTTTGTGAGGATGTTATGGTATAATGAGTTGGAATTGTATATATTGGTTTCTGGGATTGATATTATTGTCATAGCATTTGCATTCATGGTGATGGGTTAAGATTAGAGAAGATTTATATGGAGAATTATTGTATTATCACGTGTTACGCCATCACTCGGTGCACAGTGAGTGGTACTTTGTCAGGGCCCTCTCTTCTATGTTTTCCTTTGCCATGGATTTCAAGAAGTTATAGGACAGTGACACCTCCTTACATTCGTTCTTTAAGGAGGGGAGCCATAGTTCATGCTTGAGCTCTGTACCTTTGGTAGTGTACATCTCAAGTAATGGTGAGTTTGGAACAATCTAGTTAATTGGATGTGTTTATGTTTGGACTATGTGTTAGCCTATGGCTCCTGTCAGCAGAATAAGGGTGGAGGCGGTATAAGGGAGGCATGCATGATACATTCTTTAATTTCATGAGTAAATTATTTTTGAATATGTTTGAGTAATGTAATATGTGCGTAATTGGAGACCATAAATATTTTGTTGAGTATAATTATTTGTAATATAATTGTATATGAGTTGCTGGTGTATATTAGGAGATTTCGGTAGTTACTGAGATGTCGATCTCACCCCATTATTAACATTTTTAGGTGAATGATCTAATAATAAGCAAGGGAAGACACTTGAGGAGTAAACACATTTATTTTATATTTATTTTGTCATTGACTTGAACCTTTAATGTTTTACTTTGTTTTTGTTTTGAAAAGATTTATCAACAAGTTTTAAATTTGTCACTACTACTTGGACTTTTGGAGTGTAAATATAATTTCTATTATAAATTGTATATAATTTTGTTGGTTGTTACAAAAGGAAAATAAAATATGACTCATTTAATGATGTAATTTATGTTCCTAAATTTGGGCAGTTAGTGATTTATAATAAGGATCGGAGGAAGTACAATGTTAATTAAAACAATCTAAATAATTACCCTTTGATAAAAAAAATCTAGATAATTAACATGTGCATAGTGTAACAGCCCAAACTTTAAATTAAGATAATAAGGAACTAATTAAGATCTTATGATGTTATTAGTAACTTAAAAATCCTTTTAAATCTAAATATATGAAGATAAATGTATTTTTAAGAAATTGATCTATTTAGTTTCTTTAGAAATTAAGGAGAACTAATATAAGAAAAGGTTATAGTTAGAAATTGTATGAAAATTTATTTGAGGCCTAAACAAATTTATGATGGAAGGAAATCTATCAATATTGGTTAAAATATTTGAATTGTAAGAATCATTTTATTAAAGATGGGACTAAATTGAAATTATTGAATCAAGGACTAAACTACAAGAATAAAACAAGAAGAGGGGCGGAAGGGGGATTATGCAAAACTTTCCTCTTCTTATAATTTCAAATCTACCCCTCCATCTTCATTTTCTTCATCTCCGCTCTTCACACCCTCTTATCACAGCCAACACATATCTCTTCATTTCTCTGTGCCCTTCATCTCCGGCGATGGTGAGTCCAGCGGCGGCGACGTTGTCTCTTTTCTCCGTCGCCTCATTCTTACTTTGAGCTTAGGTGAGTATTCTCTACCCATTTTCTTTGGTTTGAGCGAATTTCATGAGAGAACCGATTAGGGTTTGATTAGGGCTTGGGATTTGGGGTTCCAAAACTTTAATAAAATTAATGTAGGACTTTATTTGAATTTTAATGTGGCTGTGCTTGTGTGATTTTGGTTGAACATGATGAGTTTATAAATTAATGTTCATCTTTGCTTGGGCCATGTTTTTGACTATGTGTATGTTGTGATCATTTGCAAATATATGAATGTATAAATGCTTGCTGATTTTATGAGGGTGAATGTATGAAAATTTTTGGGACAAGACAAAATCGGGACGGGACAAAAATGGGCTCGGGACGGGACGGGACTCTGGACAGGTTGTCCCATGCCTGTTCCGTCCCGAATATACAATTATTATTTTTTAAAAAAAATAATTAGACAGCAATTTCTCACTCTCACTCTCAAAGTCACCCTCACCCACCGCCTAATCCCTTTCTCTTTTCTCTTTCATAGTTTTACTCCCACGGTCCCACCATAAAAATGAAGGGAAATTTGCATTCTAGTCCCTGGGAAGGGAAATTATTACTTGAAGGTCCCTACACATTCCAAAATAATTATCAAGTCCCTTGGGCCTTTCCTGCAATTATTTGCTTATGTGCAATGACCATTTTGCCCTTATGAAAGCATAAAAACCCAAAACATGCACAAGATAAAATTCACATGGGATGGGAGGGACTAGTCAGGGACTTGCTACCGCGGGTGTGCCTACTTGCTACCGCAGGCTTGAGGACTTGCTACTGAGACGTTAAGTGACCAACATTCCCTCCCAAGTGTCATTCATATCTGAGGGCCCTTTAATTTAGTCAGTGACCACTTTTTGTTATTCCCCCGATATGTGCCACACCATGTTTTTCAAAAACCATTTTATTCACATGGGATGGGAGGGACTAGTCAGGGACTTGCTACCGCGGGTGTGCCTACTTGCTACCGCAGGCTTGGGGACTTGCTACTGTAGTAACAAATCAGCAAAACACTCTACTAGTCAGGGACTAGTCAAGTATTTCCCAGTGCAGATGTTCTCCGTAAAACACTCTACAAGTATAGCTTTGCCCACAACTTTGCACTGGGAAATACTTGTAGAGTGTTTTGCTGATCTGTTACTACAGTAGCAAGTCCCCAAGCCTGCGGTAGCAAGTAGGCACACCCGCGGTAGCAAGTCCCTGACTAGTCCCTCCCATTCCATGTGAATAAAATGGTTTTTGAAAATAATGGTTTGGCACATATCGGGGGAATAACAAAAAGTGGTCACTGGCTAAATTAAAGGGCCCTCAGATATGAATGACACTTAGGAGGGAATGTTGGTCACTTATGAAAGTAATGGATGCACAAGAGGGGGGGGGGTGAATTGTGCTACAAAAATAAATGCTCAAATAAAACCAACACAAGATTTATACTGGTTCGGTCTACCTGACCTACGTCCAGTTCTCAACCACCCAGGCCGAGTTCCACTATATCTCAGGTTTTAAATCGGGTTCACCTGAAACCTTACAACCGCAAGTTTTGGACGGGATCACTTGCAACCTTACAACTACAAGTTTTACACAAGGCTCACTTGTAACCTTTCTAACTAGCTCCCCCTCACACCGAGCAAGGGGTTAACCTTTACACTTAAAGGATTTTTCTAACTAAGTTCTCTCAAAGAACGAATGGTGTTACACACTTAAGTACAATCAATGCTCTTATAACAGAAAGAGACTTAACAACAAAGAGTATAGAATATGTAGATGAAAAAGATCACTCGATGTGTTAAATGCTCTTTACTTTTCTGGGCAGCTTTGAATGCTTGAAGATGTTCTTAGTTTCTCGCTCTAACTTCTCTCAAGAATATTCAAAGATAATTGTTAGCTTCATAAATGAGGTTGAGCTCCTTTATATACTCTTCAACCATTCTGACTCTTGGTAGGTGGGATAGCCGTTTGAATATGGCCGTTTTTCCCATGTTACCGTTTGCCCAATTAATGCTTCATTAATGCATAGCAGGGTTGACTTGCTTTATCTCTGAAAAGTAGCTCTGACAACTCTGCTCTGACAAAAGCATTCTGACACTACATTTCTGAACACTCTGACATTCTGATTGCTTGCGGAAGCAGGTTCACATCCGGAAGCAATTCTACTTAGTGTGCTGCACTGAGTGTTAGTCTAACAGTATTAACATATAGTTACATGCAGTGGGAGTGTTCTTAGTCTAAGAGGTCTTCCTTGCATCCGGAAGCACTTCTCCATCCGGAAGTAAATCCGCTGGATGAAGGATTCTGTTCACTATTACTCACTCTCGCTCAGTGTTCATTCAATCCAACAGCCAGCGCCAGTCACTGAGCTATAGGAAGCACTTCTACTGGACGTTGCTCATTTTCACTGACGCTTAGGGTTATCTATTCCAACAGCCAGCGCCAGTCTAAGTTTAACAGGAAGCAAATTCACTTCCGGTTGAATCTTAACTTAGTCTTAGAATTTTGTATATCTAGTGCTCATGGACTAAGTTAATTCCTAAGTGAATTTCTTGCTGTCGCTGGGGGATGAGACATTCATCCGCGAGCGCTAGTCCTAATCTATCCGGAAGTAAGTCCACATCCGGTTGCACTTTTACTTAGGATTCTATGTTCACCTATTGCTTTCTAAGTTCTTTCATATTTTAGTCTTCATCAAAACTTAAGATTCTAACATTCTCCCCCTTTTTGATGATGACAAACTCAGTTTTATCAATTAAGTTCATATGAAAGAATTAGCATAAGAATAAAAGCAATGGATAAGAACAAATAACTTAGACAATATTATTAATGAACAGAGATTACACGTTAGAGAATACAAGCAAAACATATACAGGTAATCTACACTTAGCAGGAATAAAATATGCATGAAAACAAAGAAAATTTTTCTAAGTTAAAGATGGGTTGGAATAGGGGGTTCATAGTTTGTGTCTCTTTTTCCTCTCCCTCTCCTTCTGTCTTTCCTCACTCTCTTTCTGAAGCTTGGCGATCTCAGCCTCATGCACATTCTGGTCTATCTGGGCAATTATCCGCTGAAGCTCTTCTTCATCCCTCTCTCGTCTGAGTCTTTCTGATTCAATAGACTCCTCGAATGCCCTCTTCATGTTCTCTACTTCTTCATACCCAGGGAACCCTGTAGCATCATCGAAGTAGGCGACCTCTCCATTGGGGTAGTGAACAGCCCGAATCTTTACGTTCCATACAGGGAAGTTGGGATCCTCCTCAACTTCCTGGGCTTTCCTTTTCCCTTTCCCCTTACTCTTCCCTTTGCTCTTGCTAATCGGAGGAGTGGGCATGGCACTTGCTCTGTCAGCATCGAGGCAGGCCATCTGACCGAAGGAGAGTTTGTCCGTGAACCCATACTTTTCATATTCCTCAGGAGTCATGTCCTCAATTTCCAACTTGACCTCCTTTAGAATAGGAACTGCTTGAACCACTGGAATTTCTTGCTCAACCTGGGCAGACGAAGTTCCTTGCTCAGGTAGGTCAGATGGAGTCTCTTCATCACTCTCAGCAGTTTCAGTGGTGACAATAATTTTCCTGGTACGCTTCTTGGCAACGACCTTCTTTCTAGACTCACTGAAGGTGACTGCTGGCTCAGATGAGGGAGGAGGGGCAGATGATTGCTCAGACGAGGGGATCTCAGACTCTTGCCCAGGGGATGCAGGAATAGGCTTGGCTATCACAATAGGAGGGTGATTGATCTTCTTCAGTCCCCACTTCATCATTATCTCCTCAACAATTTTTCTACTTATCTTAGTTGGAGGAGGTTCTGATGAAGATGACTCAGGCTGTGAAGGTTGTTCATTTGGCTCAAAGACAACCATCTCCAATTGTGGTTCTTGCTCAGCCGACCTCTGCTGCATGAACCGGATTGCTTCACCTCTTATAAGGCACTCAGCACCACTCAGCCTTTGGGATTCCATGGCACGGCGAAAGGCAGCCATGATGTCTTCATCAAGCCAGAGGGATGGCTGGCTGAGCACATCCCTTGTGTTCATGGATAGGCGAAGAGCGGTCATCACATTTCTCCCCCTTTTGTCATCATCAACAAGGGCGAGTGTGATTTACTCTTTTTGTCGCCTAAAAGAGCTAAGCAAATAAAAACTAGAATTAACTACAATAGCTAGTAGCAAGTCCTAGGTCAATTTCACAATTTGGTTAATTCACTTGCTTAGATCAAATAATCACAAATTAACAATGATGTTGAGAGTATTGATTATCAATTACTAAGAACAATTAAAATCTCAAATTACTTAACACTAGCCGAATTGAGAAACACAAGAAATCAAGTGAGAAACACCTCCCTCTCCAAAGTACTATGTGCTTAATGATAAATGTGACCTCATATACTTGCTATTCTTAGTATAACCTAACTAAATCCTTGAGATTCTTAAAGCTAAGAAATCTACAAGAGTTTAATTAGGTCAACCAAGCTAATAGCTCTTTGAAACCTTCAAATGTACCTTAGGCAACATTAACTCTAAATCATAGAGCTAAGAAAATCATTCATTCAACAAGAAACATACATAAGCAATCGCAACATATGATCTCATAGAACTACACAAGAATCAAACCCTAGGTTTTCACATACAAAGATTCAAAGAGAGATTTCAAACTAAAGTGAGGTAGAATACTTGAAAATACAAATACTCTAGTCTAATGAGTCTTAATCAAAGAATTCACAAGACAAAAGATGAAAATAGTTTGAAACCTACAAAGAACTAACACAAGTACATGAGGCCAAATGTTGAATCTACAAGCACATTTCCTTTGGAGAAGAAGATGAGGAGCCTAGCCACACATGGAGATGATGGATGGAGGAAGGAGGCCGTGAGAAATCATGGAGAATGGTGAGGAGTGAAGCTTGGCCGAAAATGGAGATGAAGATGGAAGGGAAGAGAGAAATTGAGAGGATTTGGGAGAAGAGAGAGAATGGGAAAGTGAGGAATGTGTCACAAATGAGCTTAGGGTTTATTAAATGGAAGTGGAGTTTGGTTAATGATGTGGGTTAGTGAGTTAATGAGCTGTCAAGAGAGGATTATGGGTTGTCAAGAAGATATTTTTGGTGTTTGGAGGGAGGTTTGGCCGAAATTGTGGGAGGAAATGTGAGGGAAAGTGATGAAATGTGAAGGAGGTAAAATAAGGGTAAAATGGTAAATGTGAGTGAAAAATGAGTTGTAAGTGAGATAAATGAGTGGTCTACAAGCTTCCACCTCATTCCTTCCTTTATGTTCTTCATTCTCTTTCCAATGGTACCCTTCATGAAGCTTTTGGCCTTGAAATTCAAATTGTGGCTCCAAATTACCCCTTTTAGTAATGTGAAAATCCCTTGTTTTTGACAAAAAGGGTAACTTTTGTCTTATGCCTTTGCCTTTCCCTCCAAGCCAATTCCTTGCACTCCAAGCAATCCCAAATGTTTGTGGGGCCCACGTGGGACCCCCCTACACATAGAAAAGCACCACATAGTCAAAATGACCAAAATACCCTTGGTTACTTAAAATGCAAGTAAATAAGCTAGGATTTTCTACTTAACCACATATAAGCATGTGCACATAAAATCACCAATAATGATCAAATATAACAATTAAATCACACTAATTAAGCTCAATTGCACATGCTTAAACATATAAAATTCGGTCCAATCAAATCCCCCACACTTAAGCTTTGCACTCCGGGCAAAGTCATGTAAAAAGACTAACTCAATCATATGGCATAATGAAGGCACTTGGAATTGTCATAGAGTACAAGTTGACGTTTTTGAACCTTTCCCTAAAGCATCACATGGGCCAAATCTAAGAATACAAAGTGAATGCAAGTTTAGCAAGCAACTAGAATTAAGGAGGAGTGCCAATTGAGATTTTGTCCTCACCGGATAAAGTGTTTACACTCATTCACTTAAGTTAGGAAAAATGCCTAACTAGGGTCTTTGTGATCACTCTTTTGGCTCAATGCACTTAACCTCTCCATAAGCTTGTAGTAGCTCTAAGTTCTCCACCCATTATTATGCATGGCACAATTGAATCTAGGGGACTTAGGGGTTAGATGGAAGGCTAATAATGAATGATGAATGATGGAAAGTAGTCAATGACCAATGACATGAACAAGTAATCATCACATATGCATGCAATACAATGAAATCAATCCAATCAAGCATGCTACATATCACTCTCTTTTTTTCAAGCACTTTGTGCTTCTCATCATTTTTTTTCACTCTTATGCCTTTGGCATACATTAGCACTTTGTGCTTTTATTTCATTTTTTTTTCTTAGGCCTTCGGCCTCTTTCTCTTTTCTTTGCTTTTTCTTGGCCTTTGGCCACACTTTTCTTTTCTTTTCTCACTAAGGCTCTCGGCCAAATATTGTTCTCCCTCATGTAGCATGCTTTTCATAAGATACATCAATACAACACTAATATAAATGCAAGCATATGCTATAATCACTCATTCAAACATTGGTCAAGGTGGTAGAAAAGAATAGTGAATGGCCCAAAGAGGTTAAATCAAAGGATAATATTTGGTGGCTTAGTGTTTGGGTCAAAAGGGTTTAGAAATGAAATGCCCCTTTCATTTCCAATCATGTCATGCATTGTGATCTTGAACAAGAGCTAGGACAAGTTCTAGGAGGTCAAGTAGACTATTGGCCCACTCAATTCGGTTGGAGGCTTCTCACTTTTATGGCTTACTCTAATTAGTCACTTCCTCCCTAAGAAAAGTTAAGTGAGAAACTAACATCCTCTTTCTACCTTAAAAGTGCCCTATGTAATGCCCTAAGTAATCATTCCAAAAATTCCACTTACACACTAGAGGACAATTCCATTCACTTTCAAGAGCCATGATCAAGTTAAATTTTCAAGAAAATCATGCCAAATAAGTCCACAAATCAAGTGTGAAAGCTTTGAATTAGACCACTTTTAAGCACATAATACACCCCCCACTTAAAGCATGCATTGTCCTCAATGGGACCAATCAAATCAAGTAGGAAGTCATAAAACAAAGGCAAGGCAGCAACTAATAAGGCCGGGCAGTCCACGCATGCAAATGGCCATCATGTATTATTCACAAAACTACACTAAACACAACCTAACACAAGTTTATATATTTTTTTTCTTTTGTTTTTTCTAACAACCTATAACAAAATACTAGAAATTAAACCTAACACAATCCTAATTTTTCTAACATAAATCTTCCCCCACACTTAGAATAAAAGCAATTTAAAGCAAGCAAGGGAAGGAAAGAAACAACCTCTTATGGAGGCTTGAAGTTCTCCTTGTAATATTTCTTCCTTTGGCCCTTTTTGTTTTTTCGGCCATGTTTGGATCTTTTGCTCAAAATTGGCTCATCCACATCATGGTTGGCTTTAATCTTTGTGTCAATCTTGCCTTCCTTGGACAACTTCTCTTTCGGTCTTCTTTTCTTGTTGAAGCTTTTCTTTTTGCCTTTTAATGCTTCAACATTTTCCACCACATCATTGTCCTTCAAATGATCAAGTGTCTCATGAGAACCATGCTCCTTCTTATTCTTTTCAAACTCCAAATCGGATTCCTTCTCTTCCCAATAATCTTTGTGCATCCTAAATGAACCTACAACATTGAACAAACTTCCCTTTTGCAAAGGGTTGTAGGTATTGCAATATGGTAAGCAAGTGGAAGCACAATTAGAAGCAAATGGCACATTCTTTGAGGAAAAAGTATCATGCTTCTTGGTAATCCATTGAGGCCTTAAACAAGGATTTGGCCTCTTCTCCAATTATATGTCCTCATCCCTCAATCGGCTCTTCCAATTCAAAATTTCATGGGAGGTGTAGCAAAACATCTCCTCTTCCAAGAGCAATCCGGCCCCTTTCATAAGAGCAAGCAATCCTTCCATCCTAGCTTTATAAACACAATTGAACAAACTCCCCTTTTCCAAGGGTTTGTAGCTAGACAAAGAAGATATGAATATACAAACATCATCAAGGTCACAATTAACATGCTTGGTCCTAGTAACATCAAGAGGCATGCTTACAAGACTAGAATTACCATCAAGAGGAATCATGCAAGCATCTTTAGTATCCACCAAGCAAGAATCAAATGATCTCAAAGATATGTGCACAACATCATGTGAATTCAATCTCAAGGGACCTACATGTAGTTCTAACACATTTTCAATCAACATTTTATGTGGCCTACATGCTTCCTTGTATATGCAAAGATCATTCAAAGGCTTCGCATAAGTATTCATTTGTTCAAGAACCACAAGCAATGACACATTAAATTCCAACATGGAAAATAAATCAAGCATCATACTTTGGGCTAGCTCATGATATTTCTTCTTTCCTAAGTTACATGAACTAGGAAAGGAAACAAGTGAAGAATCAAGAATTGTACCTTGGGAGGTGTCCTCCCCAATTTGATGCATGATTTGTGAAGTAGAGAAAGATCCAAGTTCTTGTGCCAATTTCTCTTCAACATTACATTTCCCTTTAGAATTTTCAAACTTGTTTGCTTCAAAGGGAGTATGACTCTCGGCCTCCTCTTGTTTCTCATCATTTGAATGAGGCAATTCGGCCTCTTCATGATTCTCTTCATGTACATTGTTTGCTTGAGTGCTAGGGTGATTTTCTATGTTCACTTCACCCTTAGAATCGGCCTCTTTCCTTGGAGCATCACACAATTCATCGTTTTGCTCAATTGCATTAAGAAACTCCATGATTATTTCATCATTAAATTCGTGCTCATCATTGGAATCAACAACCATAGCAACATCATCATCCTCATCATCATATTTGGCCATCAATTGGACTACATTCATGTCTTTAGGATTTACCACAATATTTGAAGGTGAACCCCCCTTTTTAACCTCCTCTTCACTCTTAGAATTGGCAAAATTAGACACAAATGTTTGAAGAGTGTCTTGTCTAGTTTCAAGCTTGTTGAAGTTGTCCAATATAGGTGTCACCATTTCGGCTAACTCATTGCCTCCACTTGGAAAGGATGTAGAAGCTTGTTGCACCTCATTTGGAGCTTTGAAATTCGGCCTATATCCATGAAAATATGGATTAGGCTTCACTTGTTGAGGAGCTTCTTGATAAGCATACATATTTGGCCCTTTAGTGATGGAACAAAAATTAGGCCTCATTTGGTAAGGGATATGTGTTTGATGTTGATGAACATACCCTTGTTGAGCTTGAAAATCATGTGAGGTATTAGCATTTCCTCCTCCCCCCCACTTGAAGCTTGGATGGTCCCTCCATCCTTGATTATTGGTTTGTGAGATGGGATCCCTCATTTGAACTTGATGGCTAGGGTTAGAATACATGGTCAATTCCTCTTGACAATGAGTAGGACAATTAGAGGATTCATGCATGGGAGATGCACAAAACTTACAAAAGGTATGAACCATGGCCATGGAGTTGGACATAGCCATGGAATTCACCGGCTTCTCAAGCTTCTCCTCCATTCTATCCAATCTATCACAAAGCTTATCAAAGAGGTTAGCCAACTTCACCTCATGGGAAATTGAAGGCTTTTCATTCATACACAAAGAGTCTCTTGCATAGAATTGATGATGGTTGTTGGCCATAGTGTCAAACAAGTTCCACCCCTCATTGGCCGAGAGGTTAAAGATTGAACCATTAGAGGCCGCATCAATGGTCATCTTGAGGTGAGGTAGAAGGCCATCATAGAAATATTGAACTAAATTTGCCTTTGAGATGCTATGATTCGGACAAGAGTTGATTAATGTGGTAAACCGGGTCCAATACTCATAGAAACTCTCTTGTAGTAATTGTTGAACCCCGGTGATGTCCTTCCTCAACTTGGAGATCTTAGAGAATGGGAAGTATCTATCCAAGAACACCTTCTTCAACTCTTCCCAAGACAATGTAGCATAATGTGTTGGAAGATTCAAGAGCCATTCTTTGGCTTTTCCCTCCAAGGAAAATTGGAAAACTCTCAAGAGCACATCTTCCAAAGAGGCATTAGGTGGCTTCATTGATGAGCATGTGTGGTAAAGACCGAGCAAGTGCTTATGGGCATCTTCATGAGATAATCCTGTAAATTTAGGCAAATGAGCAAGAAGAGACCCTTTGATCTCAAAGTTAGCGGGGTTAGCATAAAAACCTTGAGGTGAAAATGATGCATATGATTGTGTGAATTCCCTCATAGGTCTATCATCTTCATGCACATGTCTACCCCTATCATGATTATTCTCTCCTTGCCGCTCAGCCATTATGTAATGTCAATCAATGCAACTCAATGCAACAACACACAAGAATGACCTAGGTGGATGTAAGTGAAAGTAGGTGGATTTATGCAATGAATGTATGATGGTGTGAGATGTCAAGGCAGCCACTTAAAACTCAAAACAATGAAGAATTAGTCCTGCAAAACAAAGCACAAAACCACCAGCCAGCCAGCAAATATATCCAGTCCAAAACAGTCCAAGAAAGTCCAGCAAAAATCAAGGTAAAAAGCACTAAAGTGAGTGCTTAAATCTCCAACAAGAGTCAAAGCAATTAGACTCAATAGTAGCCCTGTGCAAAAGGACCAACAACAGCCAAGAAACACCTTCCAAATAGCCTTCAAATATGCACCGAAAAGTCCAAAATAGTCCTGCAGAAAGAAGCCAAGAAATCCACACAAAAACACAAATAGGGCCACAAGCCGAGTAGGAAAATGTGAAGGTAACTAGAGCACCTATCTCTCACAAGTTCCAAACCAAATTTTCCAGTCAACACCACAGTCAGATAAAGGAGTTAAAGAGCTTTCAAACAAGCCAAAAACTGCTCAAAAAAGATTACTACAAATCAAACAGTTTTGGTTCAAAGTTAATGCACCAAAAATGCACAATTGTTGCAAATTATGACCAAATGACAAGCAATTGAGGCACCAAAATTCCAGCAATTAATATCAGTCAAAAGCTCGTGAAAAACTGTTCAAAAGTAGCCAAAGATCAAGCAAAACAGTGTATGATAGCCACAAACAGTTTGGCTCCAAAATCAGCTCTACCGATTTCAAGTCCAGAAAAACAGGGCAACTTTGAAAATCCACTCCGGACAGTAGAGAACGAATTTTCTGGCAAATGATATATCAAATTAAATCTTACAACCTGTAGTTTTCCCAGTTAAAACAGTTTCCAGAAATTCATTGTGAGTCAGTACCAGTTTTGAAAACAAGTTCGGTTAAATTGCAGTGTTGTCCAGCCAGTTTCCAGCAAACAGGGCAGATTAGAAAAATTAATTCCTGGAGATGTATAATGAGTTTTGCTACAAGTAAGATACCTCTGAAAAGCTTAAAAGGTGTAGAATAACCACAAGAAACAGTTTCGACAGATTCCAACAACGCAAGTCACAGTGGCAAAAATAAGCAAGCTGATCACACAGTGAACTTTCACAGAACAGTCCAATTTCAACGAATTGTTCCAGGCAGTAGACAACTCAGTTTTAAACAAATAATATGTCTAAAGAAAGCTCAAATCTTTTAGATTCACCAGGTAAAACAGTTTCAAAAACTGCGTAGTAGATTGGTTCCAGTTTTGAAAACAAGGGACCTGAATTTCCAGTACTTTCAGACAAAAATTCCAGCAACTTTAAGCAAACTTTCTCAACAACAATTGGCTATCTAGAGCAGCCTTTTAAACACCAAAACAGTCAAAAATATCCAGCCAACAAATGAGCAATCTCCAGAATTGATAAAATCAGATTAATACTCAAAATCACTCAAGTAGCCGAATGAACACCAACAACAAAAACTAAGAAAATGTAACTAAAAACCTAAGACAAGTAAGAAATTAACCAAACCGGCAACGGCGCCAATTTGATTTACTCTTTTTGTCGCCTAAAAGAGCTAAGCAAATAAAAACTAGAATTAACTACAATAGCTAGTAGCAAGTCCTAGGTCAATTTCACAATTTGGTTAATTCACTTGCTTAGATCAAATAATCACAAATTAACAATGATGTTGAGAGTATTGATTATCAATTACTAAGAACAATTAAAATCTCAAATTACTTAACACTAGCCGAATTGAGAAACACAAGAAATCAAGTGAGAAACACCTCCCTCTCCAAAGTACTATGTGCTTAATGATAAATGTGACCTCATATACTTGCTATTCTTAGTATAACCTAACTAAATCCTTGAGATTCTTAAAGCTAAGAAATCTACAAGAGTTTAATTAGGTCAACCAAGCTAATAGCTCTTTGAAACCTTCAAATGTACCTTAGGCAACATTAACTCTAAATCATAGAGCTAAGAAAATCATTCATTCAACAAGAAACATACATAAGCAATCGCAACATATGATCTCATAGAACTACACAAGAATCAAACCCTAGGTTTTCACATACAAAGATTCAAAGAGAGATTTCAAACTAAAGTGAGGTAGAATACTTGAAAATACAAATACTCTAGTCTAATGAGTCTTAATCAAAGAATTCACAAGACAAAAGATGAAAATAGTTTGAAACCTACAAAGAACTAACACAAGTACATGAGGCCAAATGTTGAATCTACAAGCACATTTCCTTTGGAGAAGAAGATGAGGAGCCTAGCCACACATGGAGATGATGGATGGAGGAAGGAGGCCGTGAGAAATCATGGAGAATGGTGAGGAGTGAAGCTTGGCCGAAAATGGAGATGAAGATGGAAGGGAAGAGAGAAATTGAGAGGATTTGGGAGAAGAGAGAGAATGGGAAAGTGAGGAATGTGTCACAAATGAGCTTAGGGTTTATTAAATGGAAGTGGAGTTTGGTTAATGATGTGGGTTAGTGAGTTAATGAGCTGTCAAGAGAGGATTATGGGTTGTCAAGAAGATATTTTTGGTGTTTGGAGGGAGGTTTGGCCGAAATTGTGGGAGGAAATGTGAGGGAAAGTGATGAAATGTGAAGGAGGTAAAATAAGGGTAAAATGGTAAATGTGAGTGAAAAATGAGTTGTAAGTGAGATAAATGAGTGGTCTACAAGCTTCCACCTCATTCCTTCCTTTATGTTCTTCATTCTCTTTCCAATGGTACCCTTCATGAAGCTTTTGGCCTTGAAATTCAAATTGTGGCTCCAAATTACCCCTTTTAGTAATGTGAAAATCCCTTGTTTTTGACAAAAGGGGTAACTTTTGTCTTATGCCTTTGCCTTTCCCTCCAAGCCAATTCCTTGCACTCCAAGCAATCCCAAATGTTTGTGGGGCCCACGTGGGACCCCCCTACACATAGAAAAGCACCACATAGTCAAAATGACCAAAATACCCTTGGTTACTTAAAATGCAAGTAAATAAGCTAGGATTTTCTACTTAACCACATATAAGCATGTGCACATAAAATCACCAATAATGATCAAATATAACAATTAAATCACACTAATTAAGCTCAATTGCACATGCTTAAACATATAAAATTCGGTCCAATCAGAGTGCCAGGGATGGAGTAGATGAAGAGGAGGGTGGAGGTTCAGGGCCAAATGGAGTTTGGGGTGAGGATTCTGGGGAAGAGACAGGTAAGGTATTTTCTGGGGATGTGGGTTGGTTGGGGAACCATGTAGGATCTACGAATAGACTTTCGAATGGGTAAGTGGAGGAATATTCAGTGAAGGTAGCGGAAGAGTGTGGGGTAAATGGGGTAAAGGGTAAGTGAGGATCCTCAGGGATTTGTTGAAGGCGGGGATAATCTCGCAGATAGATATGGCTGAGGGGGTGAACGACAGTTTGAAATCCAAGGTGTTCGGCTAAGGGGTTGGATGGTGTGCGAGTGGGTGAGGGAGGTGTAGATGGGGAGTTTTGTGGAGATGGGGAGTTGTTGGAGTGAAGGGGTGATTGGCTAGGAGATTGTTGGGGTATGTCTTGGGTTTGGTGTTCATGGTTGGGTGAAGGTTGTGATTGGTGATCATTGTTTGGTGATGGAGGGGATTGATGGTCATTTTGTGGAGGTGGCTGTGGTGGTTGAGTGTTAGGTGGAGGAGGAGGGGGAAGTTGAGGGTGACCTGAAGGAGGAGGAGGAGGAGGATTTTGGGGAGGAGGAGGAGGTGGTGGTAGGTTACCTTGTGATGGTTGGGGAATTTGTAGGTGCTGGAGAATGAGGTCAAGTTTTGCATCCACCCTGACAATGTGGTTTTCAATCTGGCCTACCCTGTCTTCGAGCCTCTGAATTCGCTCCCCTTGCTGCTGGAAGCCAATGTCACACTCAGCACGGAGAGGGCCTACCAAGGATTCAGGCAGTCTAAAGAGAAGTTCTTCCTTAACTTCCTCGGCAAAGGCTTTGACAGAAGCTGGCACTCTTGCTGCACGGCTTGGCCCAGCATGGGAGTCCACTTCCTGATCCCCTGCACCAGATGTCGAGGGGGCTGAAGTCCCAGAAGCACTACCCGCTTGTGATCCTGAGCGAGTGGGCTTAGGGGCCCTCACATACTTGATGCCCATCTTCCCAATGTTGGTTGCTCCCACAGGTTTACACTTGACGTTTTCTTCCTCCACAGCAGATGTGGCCTTGATCAGATGCTTCTCAAGGAGGAAGGCAATGATGGTGGGATAGGGAAGATAGCCAGACTTGTCATTAGTTATCCAGCGCTGAAGCTCAAGACATACCAACTGGCCGGGGTTGATTGGCTGGTGGGAGAGAATTCTGGGGAACCACGGATTGTCAATCAAGGTGAACTCGTTGAAGTTACCCCCTTTGTGTGTCATTATTCGGGAGTAGACATAATACAAGAGTCTGTTTGAGTCAGACATCTTGGACACCTTTTTCCCTGTGGTGCCATACAACTTCTCGAGATCCTCCTTGCTGTACTTTAGTGACTCAGGGTATAGCCACTCATTCATGCTCTCGTCTGTGATCCCCATCAACTCATTCAATGTCCTCCAGGTGAACTTGAAGGTTCTCCCCCTTACAGTGGCAGTGAAGGAGAGTCTGTGGACTTGCTCTTTCCCATCAACCTTCTTGTTCTTAACCTTGCCAGTGAGGGATTGACAGAATACCCGCAGGACGTTGACATTGTAGTCCTGGTTGATCCCCAGCCATGGCATGTACTTCTCTAGATAAGGGCGCAGGTGAGGAAACCCTAGTTCATCAATCTTGTCCAGATCGATGAACAGGCCATGGTTGAAGATTGGAGTAGACGTCTCAAATTTGGCTGCTACTGGCTCCAATGCCCCATCTCTATACACTGTGGGGTCATCTTCTTCAACCCTCTGCCTCTTGGAAGAAGGTTCTTCAGCGAACTGAACCTTCTTCTTCTTTCCTTTTCTCTGGGCTTCCCTAGCTTGCTCAGACTCAGAAGCCACTTGCTGTTCTGTTACTCTTCCAGAAGTTCCAGGCTGATCCTGGACATGTTCATCTTGCCCCTGGGTTTGCCCAGAAACCTTATGGTGTTCATCGCGGTGTTCATCATTTTTCCCAGATTTCCCAGAATGTTCATGGCGAGATTTCCCAGATTTTGACTTGTGTTTCTTGGATGAGGAATGTTTCTTTGTAACTGGGTTTGTTTCATGAGATCCGGCCATTTTTGTGTGGGTTGGTGGTGAAAAGAGATGAAATGCAAGATGTGTATGAGGAATGCGAAGAACTCAGATGAAGATGAAATATGTTATGCAGAGAGAATGTGGGTAAAAGTAAAAAGTGAAAGTGAAAATAAATGACACCCTATTTATAGGCGAAGTAACTAAGGGTAAAATGGTCATGCTTTTTCAGATGAAAACCAAACGTTTGCACATTGGGTAACGTAAAAATTTAATTGAAACGGCGCACCTTATGACATGTGTCGCTTCATCTAGTCAGATAGGGCACACCTTCTTATAGAGGGAGTTGAAACGTTTCTGAAGTGACGTGTCTCTTGGACTGGTGCTGGCGCTCTCTTGGTTTCATCATCCAGTGTCAGCGAATGATCATCCGGAAGTGGTTTTGCTTCCGGTTGCAGTTTCTTAAGATTTAACATTGAAACCCTGCAAGAACACATGTTGGCACTCCGATGCCTAAGTTAGTACTGTTGTAAGTTTTAAAACAATCAAGTATAACAAATGGTATTTACACTTCATTTGGGTTTACCATTCCCAAATCACCTCTTATGAAAGTAAATTGGTCAGCCCCCAGAGGCTTGGTGAAGATGTCAGCAAGCTGTTGTTGAGTGGGAACAAATTGCACTTTGACATCCTTCTTTTGAACATGGTCTCTGATGAAGTGATGTCTGACATCAATGTGCTTTGTCCTTGTGTGCTGAACCGGATTCTTAGCAAGGCAGATTGTGCTTGTGTTGTCACAGAGGATGGGTGCCTCAGGGAACTCCAAGCCAAGATCTCTCAGTTGGTTCTTCAGCCACAGCACTTGAGCACAACAGCTTGCAGCAGCAATGTATTCTGCCTCAGTGGATGACAATGACACGTAGGTTTGCTTCTTGCTAGCCCAAGACACCAGACAACCACTAAGAAAGGCGCATTGTCCACTGGTGCTCTTTCTATCAGTCTTATAACCTGCATGGTCAGAATCAGAGTAAGCCCACAAGAACTCTTGGTTACCTCTGGGATACCAAAGACCAAGCTCTTGTGTTCCCTCAAGGTATCTCAGAATACGTTTAACACATGTTAAGTGTGACTCCTTGGGGTTGGCTTGAAACCTAGCACACATGCCTACACTAAATTGAATATCAGGCCTGCTTGCCGTTAAGTATAGGAGGGAACCTATCATTCCCCTGTACATGGGCAGGCTGACAGATTTACCCTTTGCGTCAGCATCGAGTGCGGCAGAGGTGCTCATGGGAGTGTCATACTCCTTGCACTCATCCATCCCAAACTTTTTGAGTAGTTCTCTGCAGTACTTAGCTTGGGATATGAAGATTCCATTTTTCTTCTGTTTAATCTGCAGGCCTAGGAAGAATGTGAGTTCTCCCATCATAGACATTTCAAACTCACCCTGCATAGTCTTAGAAAAATCTTCACAAAGTTTTTCATTAGTTGCCCCAAAGATAATATCATCAACGTAGATTTGGACAATTAACATATCTCTATCTTTGTGAAGGATAAACAATGTATTATCAAGTTTGCCCCTTGAGAAACCCTTGCCCAGCAGAAAGCTGCTGAGTCTCTCATACCAAGCTCTAGGAGCTTGTTTCAGGCCATATAAGGCTTTCTTTAATCTATACACATGTTTGGGATATTTGTGATCCTCAAAGCCAGGAGGTTGTTCTACATACACCTCTTCTTTAATATAGCCATTAAGAAATGCATTCTTTACATCCATTTGGTATAGCCTAAAGCCCTTCATGGATGCAAAGGCTAGAAGAATCCTTATTGCTTCAAGTCTAGCGACTGGAGCAAAGGTTTCTTCATAGTCAATGTCTTCTTCTTGGTTATATCCTTTGGCTACTAATCTGGCTTTGTTTCTTGTAATTTGACCTGTCTCATCCAGTTTGTTTTTGAAGACCCACTTGGTCCCTACTATAGATTGATGAGACGGCCTAGGGACTAGTTCCCAGACTTGACTTCTCTCAAATTGATTTAGCTCTTCCTGCATGGCGATAATCCAGTCGCAGTCCTCAAGAGTTTGTTCAACTGAAGTTGGTTCTATTTGAGATAGAAATGCAACAAACTCAACTTCATTTTGAACTTGTCTTCTGGTTCTGACACCAGAAGAAACATCACCAAGCACTTGATCAAGAGGATGATCTCTGTGATGCCTCCTAGCTGTTGGCAACTGTGCCTCATCAGACACGGTCTGCACTCTAGGTTCATCACTGAGTCCATCTTCTTCCTTAGGATTGCTTGCTGGTGTTTCTTTTGGTGGTGAAGAAGATGATGGTAATTTTGGAAGATTCAGTATTTCATCATCTTCTGTGGATTGTCCCCATGTAGGAATTTCATCGAATACAACATGCATTGATTCTTCTACAATTCTAGTTCTCATGTTGTATACCCTATATGCTTTGCTCCTAAGGGAATATCCTACGAATATACCTACATCAGCTTTTGGATCAAACTTACCCAGATTTACCTTTCCATTGTTGTGCACATAGCACTTTGATCCAAATATTCTCAAGTGGCTGATGTTGGGCTTCCTCCCTTTGTACAGCTCATAGGGAGTCTTATCCAGTCCCTTGCGAACATAGGCTCTGTTAGAGATATAGCAAGCAGTGCTCATAGCATCCGCCCAGAACACTTGTTTGCTTTCCTCTTTGGCAGGATTCACAGATAAAATCATGCTTTACTTTAAATGATGGAATACCTATAGCTAGCTCCTTTTTAATTAGCATGTCGAGTTGAGTAAAATTAACATGAGCTAGTCTCTTATGCCAAAGCCAACTATTCTCATCACTAGATATTAAACATTTTTCTTCTAGTTGTTGGCATAAGTCTAAGGTATATAGGTTTCCATTTCTATTTGCCTTAAGTTTGCATTTTAAGTTGGCCTTATCTAAATTTAGATCCTGCTTATCAACTATTATGCACTCATGTGAATCAAAAATTACCCAATTTCCTTTGTCTGTGCTCTGGCTGACGCTTAGCAGGTTGTGACAGAGACCGTCCACTAGGTAGACGTCTTTTATTTGTCCGACCTCTCCAACTCCAGTGATCTTTCCACTTTGATTTCCTCCAAAGGTTACTGTGGCTCCATCTTTGATCACCAGAGATTTGAACTTGTCTCTGTCTCCAGTCATATGTCTCGAGCATCCGCTGTCAATGTACCATTTCTTGTTCTTGGATGCTTTGAGACACACCTGAAAAAATCAAGTAAACTTAGGTACCCAATCTTTCTTGGGTCCTCGATCATTAGTTTTCAATGCCCTTGGTCTAGAGTCATCCTTGACCTTGGGCTTGTGATTATTCAGAGCCTCTGGCCTAGTGTTGGCTCTGGACTCTTGGGTGTTCCCTGTGGAATGATTCCAAGCTCGGGATCCTTGTCCTCTCTTAGTTTCCTTTGCAGGTGGAGGATCCTTTGTTGCCTTGGTTCCTTTAGGGACCCATTTGTAGGAGCTACTTGCTCCATGCTTCTTAGCATTACAGGTGGACGTGGAGTGTCCCTTCCTGTTGCAATAGTTACAGAAGCTGAAGGGTGAGGAGCTATGACTAGTGGCTTTATGGAAGAACTTTAAGTAGGGCTTTACTTTTGGTTCCACCCACTTCTTCCCTCTAGGAGTATATCCTAAGCCAGTTCTATCCCTATATGCCCTTTGATTCATTAAAATTACATTTAACATTTCTGAGCCATTTGTAAACTTCTGCAGGGCATTTTGCAGCTTGTCTTTCTCAGCTGAGATTTTGCTGCAATTGGGGCAGCTCTCAAGTGTTGGGGCATTGGGTTCTGTTTGGGGAGAACCCTGGCCATCCACTACCGGAAGCTTTCTAGCTTCCGCTAGCTCTTCACTCAGTGAGTCCACCTTGGACTCAAGTGATTCCTTTTTGGTTTTCAACACTTTATAGGCTTTACACAATCGAGAGAATTCTTCATGAACCTCGTTGTAAGCCTCTTGCAGTTCAGAGAAAGTTACCTCATTGTCTTCGTGGGTGAGGTCAAGTTCTGAAGATGCTTCCTCATCATCTTCTCTGGCTACAAGGCAGAGGTTGGCTACCTCTTCCTCATCACTTGCTTCATCATCCGAGCTATTCACCCAGATAGAAGATACAAAGGCCTTCCTTTTGTCTTTGCCTTTTGACTTCTGCAGGCTGGGACACTCAGCCTTGAAGTGACCAGGCTTCTTATATTCAAAGCACACAGGAGCCTTTTCCTTCTTGTAACCCCTCCTTTGGCTGGAGTCACCCTTTTGAAAGCCTCCTTTCTTTCTAAAGAACTTTCTGAACTTTTTCACCATCATAGCCATCTCCTCATCATCCATTTCATCCTCATCATCATCTTCAGTCTCCTTGTTGGGAGCAACAAGGGCAAGATTTTTGGCCTTGGATGAGGCTTGAGGAGCTCTCTGAGCTAGCAGTGTAGGCTCATATTCAGCCAGGGAGCCAAATAAAGCGGTGATGGAACTAGTTGATTCACCTTGGACTTCCTGTAAGATAGTCACTTTGGTGATCCAGTCACCTTTCAAGATCTTTAGAATCTTGCTCACTTGCTCCCTTTCAGGAATGTCCTTACCCAGCGAGGCCAAATTGTTGATGAGGTGAGTGAATCTGAGCTCCAGTTCTCTGATAGGCTCAGTGGGGCTAAGCATGGCGAACTTGTGGAATTCTTCCACTAGCATCTCAACACGTCTTGCTTTCACTCCCCTGGTTCCAGAGTGAGCAGCCTCAAGAGCCTCCCACATATCTTTAGCATTTTTGTGGTGACTGATCCTGTGGAACTCCTTGGGACTGAGAGCACACTGGATGTAGTGCATGGCCCTATAGTTCAGCTGGACTAGGGCATAGTCCTGAGGGGTGTAATTGCTTCTCGCCTTGGCAAAACCATCATCATCTAAGGGAGTGTGATCCCCACGTTCGATTACATCCCAGAGTCTAATGTCACTTGACTTGATATAAGTCTCCATTCTAAACTTCCAGAATGGATAGTTGTACCCATCAAAGCCTGGAGGCTTGTTAGGCTGAATAGAGACGTCTGGTAGAGAGTAGTCAGTATCCATTACAAGATCTTTGCTTTCTGGATTCGTTGGAATCTAGTGAGAAAGACCCGCTCTGATACCAAATGAAAGTAATGGATGCACAAGAGGGGGGGTGAATTGTGCTACAAAAATAAATGCTCAAATAAAACCAACACAAGATTTATACTGGTTCGGTCTACCTGACCTACGTCCAGTTCTCAACCACCCAGGCCGAGTTCCACTATATCTCAGGTTTTAAATCGGGTTCACCTGAAACCTTACAACCGCAAGTTTTGGACGGGATCACTTGCAACCTTACAACTACAAGTTTTACACAAGGCTCACTTGTAACCTTTCTAACTAGCTCCCCCTCACACCGAGCAAGGGGTTAACCTTTACACTTAAAGGATTTTTCTAACTAAGTTCTCTCAAAGAATGAATGGTGTTACACACTTAAGTACAATCAATGCTCTTATAACAGAAAGAGACTTAACAACAAAGAGTATAGAATATGTAGATGAAAAAGATCACTCGATGTGTTAAATGCTCTTTACTTTTCTGGGCAGCTTTGAATGTTTGAAGATGTTCTTAGTTTCTCGCTCTAACTTCTCTCAAGAATATTCAAAGATAATTGTTAGCTTCATAAATGAGGTTGAGCTCCTTTATATACTCTTCAACCATTCTGACTCTTGGTAGGTGGGATAGCCGTTTGAATATGGCCGTTTTTCCCATGTTACCGTTTGCCCAATTAATGCTTCATTAATGCATAGCAGGGTTGACTTGCTTTATCTCTGAAAAGTAGCTCTGACAACTCTGCTCTGACAAAAGCATTCTGACACTACATTTCTGAACACTCTGACATTCTGATTGCTTGCGGAAGCAGGTTCACATCCGGAAGCAATTCTACTTAGTGTGCTGCACTGAGTGTTAGTCTAACAGTATTAACATATAGTTACATGCAGTGGGAGTGTTCTTAGTCTAAGAGGTCTTCCTTGCATCTGGAAGCACTTCTCCATCCGGAAGTAAATCCGCTGGATGAAGGATTTTGTTCACTATTACTCACTCTCGCTCAGTGTTCATTCAATCCAACAGCCAGCGCCAGTCACTGAGCTATCGGAAGCACTTCTACTGGACGTTGCTCATTTTCACTGACGCTTAGGGTTATCTATTCCAACAGCCAGCGCCAGTCTAAGTTTAACAGGAAGCAAATTCACTTCCGGTTGAATCTTAACTTAGTCTTAGAATTTTGTATATCTAGTGCTCATGGACTAAGTTAATTCCTAAGTGAATTTCTTGCTGTCGCTGGGGGATGAGACATTCATCCGCGAGCGCTAGTCCTAATCTATCCGGAAGTAAGTCCACATCCGGTTGCACTTTTACTTAGGATTCTATGTTCACCTATTGCTTTCTAAGTTCTTTCATATTTTAGTCTTCATCAAAACTTAAGATTCTAACAACTTAACGTCTCAGTAGCAAGTCCCCAAGCCTGCGGTAGCAAGTAGGCACACCCGCGGTAGCAAGTCCCTGACTAGTCCCTCCCATCCCATGTGAATTTTATCTTGTGCATGTTTTGGGTTTTTATGCTTTCATAAGGGCAAAATGGTCATTGCACATAAGAAAATAATTGCAGGAAAGGCCCAAGGGACTTGATAATTATTTTGGAATGTGTAGGGACCTTCCAGTAATAATTTCCCTTCCCAGGGACTAGAATGCAAATTTCCCAAAAATGAAAGACTCGCACAAATCCTTCTAACATGTAAATGAAAGACTCCCAACCTTTGCCTCTCCACTGAGCCCATTGTCCCAAAACGTCATCAAGTTCATCAACATCCTTTGCTTCTCTGTCTTCGTCTTTTCCATTCTCGTTTTCACTAACATCATGCCCCAGAACTGATTTGATCTCGCCTCTGTTTGTTTACTTTCTTTATTTCTCAGATCTATTACTTCATTTCTTGCTTTTCATTCTTCTCTTTTCTCAGATCTATATCTATTTCGTTCTTTGTTTGTTTTCTCATATTCAAAATTTAGTCTTTTCTTTGTTGAGGTTGATGTACTCATTTTGCTGAAAACTTTTCCTCATTCTTCGCCCTCTTTCCCAAAAAAAAAAAATATCGGGAATATCCCGTCCTATCCCGTTCCCGATCGGGACGGGACAAGAATCGAGATGGGACGGGACACGGGGAAGGATTTCCGTCCCGAGACATTTTCGGGACGGGACACGGGACATGGGTGTCCCGATCCTGTCCCGTCCCGTGAACACACCCCTAGTGGCGGGGTGGGTTTGATGGTGGTGGTGGCCGGTGGGTATGGTGGTGGTGGGTGTGGTAGTGTTGTGTTGGGTGGATAATGAAGAAGAAGATGAAAGTTTTTTCCTTTTTTCAATCTATGGGTATTTTAGGAATTTCCTAGTTTATTTACATATATAATTATTAAAAAAAATACCTCACTTCCATATATGATTACTCCACACCAAAGACACATTAAAGACACATTAAAACCCCACTTCCAACTCCAATTTCACTCCTACATCCACCTCCACTTCTATTTCCACTTCCATCAAAACTTCTTCCAGTGAACCAAACTACCCCTGATACCTCTCTCCCAAACCCTAGCTATTGCCCCTCTTCTCTAAATTCCACATCCATAGTTCTCTCTCACTCCCTCCTTCCTCCTTCCGATCTCAAAGTCTCCCTCTCCCTGCTCCCAAAACTTTCATTGTTCAACCTCCTCACTTCTTAAAGTTCAAAAAATAAAACCTCCTCACTTCTTCTACAATTTTCGTGCCTCCTTCCTCACAACCCATCAGCTTCATTGCCTCATCCCTCCATTGCTATTTCTTTTCTAGATCTCCCTTGCTTATGCGTTCGTTCACCATTTGGCGCGAAGTAAAGGAACTGATTGCAGGTGAGCAATTTCAATTGTTTCATCCATATTCTTCGTTTGGAATAAGGCTATACATCACAAATGAAAGGTTTATTCTCTTTTCTGGCTGCTTTATGTTTCATTGCAATTCCTCTTGCTTGTTCTTTTTCCCAAAAATTCAAGCTTTTTGTTGATTTGTTGCGATGATCAAGCTTTTATGTTGTGGGTGTTGGGAAATTTTTGAGATGAAGTGAAAAAGTTATTGTTTTTGTCTTTGAATTGGTTTTATTCGAGACCTGAGTTATGAAAATCTGTATTCCTGTTCGCCTTGAAATATAAAGCTGAACATTTGAGTCTTGGGAAAAACCCACTGGTCCTTTTTGTGTTAGTTACAGACAAGAAGGGGAAATAATGAGCCTTTAGAGTGTTTTCTGCCTATCAGAAAAGTGTACTATTTGGAATTCATTGAAATTCATATCAGAAATGGGAATTTGATTTTGTTTATCTGAACACTCTTATTTCTCTGTCTGCATGTTGTTCCAAACACATTTCAGCGTTTGAAGTTAGCTGAGATGCAAATGTTGGGATAAAAGTTCATATAATCCGATTTGGGAAGAGTTTACCAATAGAATACACTATTTCTTTGAAGTTCATTTTAATCCTCTTGTTTCTGCTCAAATCCAGATTCGTCCTTGGATGGTCCTGAACGAGAATCATAGTAGCAAAGACACGTTATTTTCTATATAGACCTTGGTTAGAATTTCCTACTTCTCTATTCTTAGTTTCTGCAATTGAATGAAAGACTTTAGAGAGGACCCATTGATGGGTAGTTTGAAATTGATGTTTTGCTTTGGGCTGAAGAGCTTCATCTCCAAATCTGAAATTTTCTACACGCTATTATGATGTTAATAGCGGTGCATATGTAGATAATTGAATTTTTGGTTGTGGTGGCTGTTATGTCTGGTTATATTTATTAGGCTGTTATATTTATTAGGGCGAAGACCCAAAAATGATACATAACTATTGGCCAAGGAACAAAAGTAATACATAACTCTATTCTGAGGCACATCAATGATACCTAACTTTTACTTGGGATCAAAAATGATATTTTCACTAATATGACAATAAAATTGGACATGAAAAGTCCAAAATGCCCTAATAAATAAAATAAAGGGCGAAGGCCCAAAAATGATACATAACTATTGGCCAATGAACAAAAGTAATACATAACTATTCTGAGGTACATGAAAAGTCCAAAATGCCCTAATAAATAAAATAAAACAAAACATAGGGTTAAACCAACTGGTGTGGTTTGCTGTAAGTTTGGTGCTCAAATTGAGAACTTTAATATAAAAAATGTTACTCCTTGGTGGCTTTTGATATCAATCTGGTCAGTTTGCTCTTCCTAATAAAGATCTTTTCACCACATCTCTTACTCTCTCTCTCTCTCTTTCATCCCATCATCTTTTCTCTTCCTCTCTTAGAAACCAGCAGCGACATATGGTGGCAGAGAACGGTGAAGCCCAAGGTGAAGCCGCAGCCACGACTAGACCAGATTCCCCTTCGCCCACCCCAGCGAGAAGGCCCGCCGCCGCGGCCCCCACCCCTTCCACTACTCCGGCTATGTCTTCTTCGTCTTCCCCTAATTCCTCCTCTCCGTCCAGTTTGGTTTGTGACAGAGATGACTTCTATTTTTTTAATATATTCCTTAATAAATAAAATCATTTATCCACCTTAAATAATTATTTTCAACTCATACTCTCCAGACAAAAACTAACAGAATTAGTGCCACGTAATCATATTTAACTCTGGTAATGTCATATGTTGGTCCTTTTAAAATTATAGGGACTAACTCTATTAAATGGAGGAAATTATATGAACTAAAACCTTAGCTTTAAAACTATAGGGACCAAGACCCAAATTGAGGGAAACTATAGGACCAAAAGTTGGTTTAACCCTATGTTTTATTTTATTTTATTTATTAGGGCATTTTGGACTTTTCATGTACCTCAGAATAGTTATGTATTACTTTTGTTCTTTGGCCAATAGTTATGTATCATTTTTGGGCCTTCGCCCTTTATTTTATTTATTAGGGCATTTTGGACTTTTCATGTCCAATTTTATTGTCATATTAGTGAAAATATCATTTTTGATCCCAAGTAAAAGTGAGGTATCATTGATGTACCTCAGAATAGTTATGTATTACTTTTGTTCCTTGGCCAATAGTTATGTATCATTTTTGGGCCTTCACCCTATTTATTATTGGTCTGATTTTGGACTTGACTAGGTGATGGTAGAGCTTGATATTTGGGTACTTTAGAGAACTGAAATAATGAATTAATCCCAGTATGTTCTAAAAGCTTGGACTCTTGTCAATCATTACTTGGGAGTTGTTTATCCAATCATGCTGAAGGCAGGGTATGTGATGAACAACTTGCTCATCCTTTATTACTCAACTTTGTTCAATATTTGGGATGAAGTGTTGAATATATAATTTCTGAACTAACATTTTTTTTCCTGATAAAAAAAAGAACTAACATTTTTTTATATTTAAATTAGTCATTTAACGCTTATTTAAAACAGACAATTTGATGAGATTAAGGTTTTCCCTTTGTTTCTGGCTTGGTAAATCCTTTGCAGGGCCATTCAAATATCACCATTTGCCAACTGATTGGCAATGAGTGTCCCTCCTCACATCAAAATTTTGATATTGCATTTCCAGCTAATATGCTTTCAACTTCATTTCTTCTAGGCAAACTAAATTTTTACTACATGCTGTATAATGAATTTATCACTACATATGTCTTATAATCAGTTTTACCATGCACCCTTTTATGATGACAACTTCTTAAAATTCTTTTTTCTTTTCAATGTTCTCCTCCTAACTTCAAACATACTTATTCTTTTAGTGTGCACATGAATTTTATTACATGTTTAAAGGCTGGATGAAGCTTATTGTCTTATTTATTACATCTGCAGGATTGAAGATTGGTGCAGATTAATTAAAGTGATTTCAGTTGTGCTTTAGCCTGGAAGAAAGGCACATACAGCATTCTTGTATATGTGTGTGTGTGTGTGTTTCATTTATAGAAGGTTAGTTTTTTTTGAGTTTATGGAGAGTTTTAAATTTTTGGTTATTCCTCTTGTTTTTGCTGATTTTTGTTTGGAAGGGGAATCAAAAATCATTATTGATTATTGTTTCTATGTTTTGATTTGGGCGATTGTTTCATTTATGAGCTTTGAGAGTGATGGTATTTTGTTTTCTCTGGCTATACTTGTTATGTGTGATTCTCACTGTCAGTGATGTGAGTTTCTGCTCTTTTTTTTTGTTTCTATTGATTATTGCTCGAAATCTCATTTTGCTATATAAGACTTGCCAAAATGCTAGTTAATGATTTTGGAATATTTATTTATCATATCTCTTTCTAGTTTTACGTTATAGTGCTTAGATAAATTATTGATTAGTTTTGCTTAACTAAGCAAGAAATTAATTATTTGAGAACTTGACATTTAGTTATTCTTCTAACCAGGTCAATGGGCTTATGATCTGTTTGATTTTTTGTAATCATTGATAACAACATTTAGTTATTCTTCTAATTAGGACAATGAACTTGATGAAAACTGGGTAGCTGCACTATAATACAATTTTGAAGCTTTTGCAAGAGTAGTATGTATGAGTTTTAAAATTCTGTATTCATTGCTCACAACTTTGTTTTATTCCATCATCAATGTAATGATTTCTATGTAATTCTTCAGGTCCTGTTGTATGTTGACATGGGGGTTTATGGTGTCCCACTTAAGGTGAGTGTATAGTCACAGTGAATATGTTATTCAAATTCCGATTTATTTTCTGTTTGGAAAATTAGAATTAACTTTTTTTTTGGTCATAGAGGGCTATTTATACATATCATAGAATTATTTCTTCAAAATCGGGGATATTTGTTTTATTCCATCATCAATGTAATGATTTCTATGTAATGTGCTTTGTATGTATTACAGCCTTTGGTGATACATTATTTGGGTTGAATGCTGGTTGGTGTATGCATTACCCCTAAATAGTGTAGGGAGAAATGTAAATTAATACAGAACATGAAAAAACATCTATACATGCGCTATTATGTATACATTTAAATAGTTTGTGTATAACCTATACATGCGCTTTCTTGTAAGCGCATGTATTGGAGTACCTATACATGCGTTTTTAAAGCAAATGTAAAGCCTTTCCCAGCACTTTTTAAGCACATGTAAAGGCCAAAAAAGTTTTAATTTATTCGTATTTTTGGGTTTCTAACGTCAAGAAAGTGATTATTAATTGATTAAATTGCTAAAAATATAGTAGGAAAATTTAGGTGTGACACAACACATTGTGTATTTCATAAATATGTTGTCCAAAAATTTAAATATCTTATAATAGATTAGAGGTAAAAAATTTGTAACCACATCAACTATAACTTGGGGTTGTAAATTAAATTTGTAAATTTGGATTTTTTTAATGATTTGACTTTATTATTAGATCTACTAATTTGTAAACTTATCATGGAATTTTGTATCAATAATAAAATCAAATAGTATTGTAAATAATAACAAAGTTAAATAGTATGAACAATCGACAATCTGCAACTAAAAAATTGCTAGACATAAATAATACATTTGAAAGAACAATCATATTATTAATTGTGACAATAGCATACGCTTTTTTCGTTGTCATTTGTGGGAATAATTAGGCTTTCCTCTAGTATGAAAATTTACCGTGTCTAATTAATTACAATATAATTATTTATAATTGGTTTCAAAATCCCAAATCTTACTGATGAAAAGGATTTTAAATTTCAAATTGTTTCCTATTACTTCCTGCATTGTCTAGTGATTTTCTGGGAAATAAATTAAATATATTTCATCAATACAAATGATAATAATAATTATTATTACGCTTTCTGAAATCCCATGTAATAATCAATTATTTCCTGATTTATAAGAAACTACATTCTTCATATACGACTATAATTAAATACAATATTCTAAATAATAGAGAATTTTTTGATTCGTTGCATACCACTATAATCGAGAAACTTATAAACTACATTCATTAACTATATTCATTATATAAGACTATAATAGAGAAATTTATGATTTGCATGAGTTGTTTAATATTTAAAAATTTTATCAATATAATACTATATCCGGTCCTAAATATAGGACCTAGATAACTTTTTTTGGAGAGGTTAAGGTTGCAAAATAGTCTATTAAATGATGACATATTTGATCTATTTTTAGATTATCCATTAGTTTACAAGTAAAATAAACTAGTTTAAGGGAAAAAATTAGGTAAATCAATTTATAATTAACTTATTTTTGCTTTTTTAGGATTTTTCGAAAAAGTCAATTAAGTCCTATATTTAGGATACTTCATAAAATTCAATTTGTTATATATTTAGTTTCAATTTTAAAAATTTTATTTAAATGTGGAGTGAGATAATTTTCATATTTCATATAATGTACTATGGAATACAAATAACGAAGGAAAAATAATGGCAAATAACACAACTCAACTTCAAATTAAAATAAATATTCAACTTAACTTCAATGCGGGTTATATAGTTGAAAAAGATTGAGGAGAGACAAACATGAGATAGAAATTCAAAAAAGGAGATAAAAGGGGACACTTGAATGTAAGTTAGATGAGGCAAATTTCAAATAGAGACTGTCAGTATCTCTGCTTTTATATATAGATAGATAGCCAAGTATAGCAAATTATTGCATTAATAATATTCAAAATCTGTTTATTTTTTAGCCAATTAAAAAATATTTACAAGAAAATTTCAGAATTTTAAATTTGAATCCAAACAAAATAAAAATGTCAAATAAAATAAACTCGGGAAATGGAAACTGATTTTGTTTGAATTGGTTTATTTTCTTTTTGACCAGATGAATTGTTTTATTTTTAAACTTTAAATAATTAGGTGAACATGTGGTCCAATCATATATTGGCGAGGAGTTCAATTGGAATACAATAATACATTATCTTTTTAAAAATTTAAATAATTAATTATCCTTGGTGTCCATTCATATTGTTGCAAGTGGTGCTTTTGGAATGATTCCATCACTTTTAGTGTCTCTCTCTATATATATATATATATACACACACACACACACACACACACAACATATCCCAACTAAATGAGGTCTATGGATCACACGACGTCATTGTGCTCTATCAATAGTCATGTTTGGAGATAAACTTTTCATCAAAAGATCTCGTTGAATGCTTCGTTAAGCGTTCTCTTTGATCTTCCTCTCCTTCTTCTGTAGTGCTTCCATACCATTTGATCAATTATTCTTACTGCCCATCTATTTCTCTTCTTGAACCTTTTGTTTCTTTATATGTCTTCTCCTATGATAGTGTGATAGCCCTTGTGAAATACCAAGCAATGGCCTATTGTTATGATCAATGTGTGTGTCCATGCTCAATAAATTCGACATATTTTTACGTTGGCTGCCGAAGCCTAACACAACCCTACTCCTTTATCCGAGTTAGAGACCGTCTATAAATATAGACGGAGTATTCCGTGGACACAGTCACATGAGGGTAAATAACCAAGCGTCACACGAAGTCACGAAAACAAGCGTTATATAAGAATGAAAGAGTTTAATAAATCGTTATATATATAAAAAATAAACCGTTGTATAAGAAACAATTGTTGATAATAATAATAATAATCATAATAATAAATAAATATATAATAAAAATAAATAAATAAATAAATAAAAAGAAGTAACCGTTCAAAACAATATTAATTTAATAATAATCATACCATTTATGTTAGAGCGAATTAAAAAATATTGATTTAATACTTTTTAAAATTCAAAAGTAAAAACATACGAAATAAAATTAATAATAAAAGAAAATTTAAAAATGGAAACTGGTTCTTTTTAAATTGTTTTTTAACTTTAATGCGGGTTATATAGTTGAAAAAGATTGAGAAGAGACAAAATGAGATAGAAATTCAAAAAAGGAGATAAAAGGGCACACTTGGCTATAAGTTAAAGGGGACAAATATCAAATAGAGACTGTCAGTGTCCCTACTTTTATATAGATAGATAGCCAAGTATAACAAATTATTGCATTAATAATATTCAGAATCTATTTATTTTTGAGTGAATTAAAAATATTGAGAAGAAAATTTTAGAATTTTAAATTTAAATCCAGACGAAACAAAAATTAAAAATAAAATAAATTCGGGAAATTGGCTATAAGGTGCCTTTCCAAATGTGACATAGTTTTATATATAAAGATACTGGTTGTTGCATGACACTGCATTTTAAGGAAGATTTTAGCTACGTATATCTAGTGCTACTAAGCTTTGCAGGTACTCACATTTAACTGTAACATCCCAAATTTTAAATTAGGAATAATGTCAATTAATTAAGGTATTAGGATGTCATTATTAAATTAATTAAATTAATAGGCATTGTAAATAAGTAAATGATGATAAGTATATTTTTAAGAAAATAATATGCCTATTTTTCTTGGAAATTAAGAGAAAATAGTTAGTAATTTAATTTTTGATTGAAGAAAAACATAGTATATCTTAGTGTATGGAGTATTTTTATAATTTGTTTTGAGATAGGAAATTAAAAATGGGAGAAGTAAATAAGTATAAAGTGCCCCAAAACCCTAATATATTTCCACACACCAAACAGTTCCTTCTTCCCTTTCCATATACCAAACCCGCAGCCCCTCCCCTTCATCATCATCATCGATCTGATCCGCCTCCTCCCTCTGCTTCTTCTTCGTTCTTCATCTCCGGCGAGCTCCGGCGGCCAAAGCACGGCGGCGCGCCCACTGTCACCAACCTTCTTCTTCGTCCTCTCCTCTCATCTCTGTCTCTCAATTTCATTTCTTCCTCACTTTTCAGCCTCACCTCCGTCTTCTTCTTCATTTTCCGGTGAGCGATTGACAGTCCGGCGGCGCACGAACGGTGGAAGCTTCATGGGTAAGCTTTTTCTTTTATCTTTCGTTCAGCCTCTTAGTTTTTGGAGCTTCCTCAACGCCTCTGACATTTCTTCACTTCATACCACTGTATCTCTTCATCTCCGGCGAGCCCAGCGGCTGACGGCGACGGCGAGCTTCATGGAAGCTTGTAGGCTTGGATGCAAGCTCAGGTGCTTCTTCTTTCTTCCTCTTTTAGCTTGTTTCTGGCCGATCTGAGAAGGGGTCCGATTTTAGGGTTTGGGTTTTGGATTCCTAAAATCTAAAGAGCATGGTAAGCTGTGGATTTGGATATTCTAAGTGATGGTTTGAATGATTGATTTAGGAATTGTTGATTTTGTGAAAACCTAATTTGTGTGCTTTAGTAATTTGTTGGTCATGAGGTTTTAAAAGGTTCAAATCTTTCAATTTATGGATGAGAATTCTGAGAAATAGAATGACATTACATGTTGATGAAAAATTTTCTGTTGTTATTTTTATTGGCTGATTTGAGTAAGGTTTGAGGAAAAGAGAAATCATTTTGGGTTATAGTGTTTCTGAATTTTTAAACTCAGCTCAAAACTTCTTTTCTTAGTGTTTTGATTTCATTTGAAGTAGTTTATGATACTAGGAGAGTATGCTTGTGAGTTTTGTGGATTTTCTGTTGTTTTTGTGAAGTGCCTTTGTTTTGGTTATTATAAATGTTTGGTTGATGATAAAAGTTGAGAGACTATTAAATTGTGATTTCTACAGGTTTTTGGAATGTAAATTTTTTTAGTGTGATTGAGAGGTGTTACATGAATGTATAAAATTGATTCTTTTTGCTGATATATGTATAAGTGAAACTTTTCTGTTTTTTCTTCTGCAATTGGCCCTCCCTGATTTGTACATACAAGTGTTTCAAATCCTAAGTGAAGTATGAGGAAATACAAGGTTTATTTATCCATGAACTTTTAAGTTAAATCTCAGATTTTAAAACTATAACTTTGGGTGTTTGTTGGAGTTTCGTTATATGCAATTATATGTTCTGTTGCGGGCTGTATTGTGATCTTTATTTTATTAAATCAGCTTTAGTGATGGGATCATATTCAAGAAGTGAGGTGATGATTGGTATTTGATTATTGTGAGGAATTAGAAAGATACATGTTGTTGCCATTGTAAATGTTTTGTTTTTGGTGGCTTCTTTGTTTGCTTTAAAATGGAGTTCATGACTTTTCTATGTTGGACAATCATGGTTTGAGTGGTGTTCAATGCCTTGTTAACTATGATGCTAGGATCTCTTATTATTATGGTTGTGAGAATACTTGCTATACACATGCCAATGGGATTCTTTTGATTTCCGAATCAGATTTGCCAACCTTGTTGTCTGGCTTTATTGGTTTTGTTGTATATTAAAGTTGATTGAGATATAACTTTTCAGCATGAGAGCCTTCACCAAGCTGTGTATTTTTGTACCGTTCTTGTTCTCCTCTTTGACATATGTTGATGACTTGATTATGTGTAAATCGGAATAGCATGTTATTTGAACAAGGAATAATAAAGGGGCAAAGTTATGAATGTCTTGAGTGCTATGTTTATGATGCTTGGATTAAATTTAAGGGGCTGTCCTAAGGCATTCTAATTGCCATATTAATTCTATTTTAATGGAATTGAAGAACACTAAGAACATAAGTATAAAAGGATGGGTAGTAATATGGGATACGAGAGAGGCGTCAAAGCGTTATAAATTGGAAATGATATTAATTTATCATTCTGTATCATATCATTATAGGAGCATATAATGGTGATGATACTTGAAGGAAAATCTACGAGGAAAACGGTAAGGATGAACAACAAAGTACTAAAGGGCGACAGGTAATCAAACTTAACCTTGCTATAACAATGAGAGTGACGTTAGCTGGGATTTTCTTAAAATCCTTTCTCACCCTCTGTATATATATTATTTTTGAAAAGTTATTTTCATACAAAACAGGCTATCAAGTGCCTTTCAAACACGATTATTTTTGTATAAAAGGAATTTGAAACATTATGTATATTATCCTGGCTGGTGTTGGTTCTGGTTATGATGTGAGAGGTTTAGATAGTATTTAGTTAGGGATGTTGATAGCAAGGTTGAGGAAAGAAGTTGCATAGTTGAAATTTAGATATTGAAGGGAATGGTAAGAGCGCATGTTATTGATGGTGAAATTGAGATATTGAATGTGATTGAGATTGATGGATATTATGAGCGTTGCATGACACTGATATATATATGTACCATCGCGCGATGATAACTGTCGATTGGCCAATCGACAGTTATTTGTACTAATTCTTTTCGGATTGATTGGATCGGGATCATAGGTCGACTTATTGAGAGAAGTGACTTACGGTTATTTTGGCATTTTAGAGCCCAACCGTCTCTACGGTTGTTAAGGCATTTGAGAGCCCAACCGTTCCCATTCTGCAATGGAAACAGAATTGGGGTTCCCTCTCTGGGGATTGCCAGAGAGGGAAATTTGCCCCCTCATCATAGAGAGGGGCACAGTGTCAAATCATATAGAGAAGATTAGATGCTTGAATGCCCCGTGATGACACAATGCATCTATAGGTGAGTGTGAGAGTTGTGGTAGCATCATTTGATTGGAGACTGAGAGATGATATTTAGTTAATGTGGAATTGATTGAGGGATTTGAGTGATATGTGGAAAGTAGAGATGGTGAATTTGAGTTGACTTGGATGTGACAGAGGGACTTGAGTGATGAATGGAAGGGGACTTGACAGATATATGTATATATTACTGAATTTAAAATGTGGTACCCTTTAGACGCCCTCGCTACTGCACATCTCACTGTTATAAATTACTTATAAATTGATTCTACAGTTCGACACTTGGATTGTTCGAGTTCATAGTATAAGTAGTCTCCTGCACTTGTTGGACAAAACGAGTCCTAGAGCCAGAATTTAGGCGGGAAAAAATGGCAGCGAGGGTTTTAGCATCTGCAGCTCTCACCAAATCTCACTCCTTCACCAATCTCATCTCCAATTTTCTACTTCGCACAGCTAGGTATTCTATTCTATTCTTTTCACTTCACCCTTACTAATTTCACGCTAATTATTTTAATTTGCTTCAAACCAATGCTACATGTTCTTCAATTATTTCACGCTAATTATTTTAATTGTCTGTTTTATACTCCCTCCGTTCCTAAATATAAGATTACTTTCCCTAATTTGAGTAGATTAAGGAAGTTAGTTAAGTTAGTTATTTATACATGATATTATTAATTTATCCCAACTATATACCTTTATCTTCACTCTCCATCTTTTGCTTGTTATATGCATTGTAGGGTTCATTTGGGAAAAAAATGGGAAAAGTTAGAAAGTGATCTTATAAATAATTAGGAAGTAGTTGAATTTCAAATGTGATCTTATATTTAGGAATGGAGGGAGAACTTTTATGATTCATTATGCTTAGGAAGTATTACTAAACTATATTTGGCGATTATATCTTCTCACACTTATTTATCCCATTCGTATTATTTCATATTTATACATACTAATAGAAGAGGGCCTATGTAACTAGTCTTTTACAATGCAAATAATGACGGTGAATGCCATTGCAGCTACATTACATTGTTGATTTTAGTAGATACACTCTGGAAGGGGTAAATCAGTCCAAACATATATGGAATTGTAATGTTTAATCTTATGTGTATTAATATCATGCTGAAGGTCATTCAAATTTTAGTTGGTTTGATTTGCAAAAGTAAAGTCAAATTCTATAAATGAGTTTGCATGATTACTTTTTTGCACTGCAGTGGCTTGAACTCTGTAATAAGCAAAGCTTGTGGTTTGGAGTCTAGTTTTGGCTACCACCGTGACATAAAAACGTCTCCTTTCTTGGGACACCTAGGCATTCATTCGGGTTCATCCCTCAAGTCTGATGTTAAAGTTGTGGAGCAATTTCAGGATTCTGAAAAGTCATCAGCTGCTGATGGTGATAGTAATGGTAAAAGAAAGAGAAAGAAACTGAAGGGGAAAAGAGCAGTTGTTAGGTGGCTAAAGTTCTTTAGATGGAAGAAGAAGAAAATACCAAAGAATGACAGCGGAGGAGAAAATACTGTACAAATTGAAAAAGGTAAATTCTTGTTTTCTTGCCCAAGCCTCAGTTACAGGTGCATATTTATATCTCAATTTAGTTTGACTCTTGCCCTCTGTCTTCAAATACAATGAGTCTGTCTTTTTTCCTTTTTGTGCCACTGTGTTTGTTATGTATGTTGTATGTTGTAGCCTAACGCACGTAGTGGGATAAGACTCTGTTGTTGTTGTTGTTATTGCGTTTGTTATGTATATGACTACATTTTATTGTTTTCTATTGCATTCACCATAAAACAGCTTGTCATAAGTTTTAAAATACATTGTAGAACAATTTTGATAGGTTTTCCTTATCTTTTCTGTGCACTAATGTAAAATATTTGGGAATTAAGTGCGGGGCTGCAAACAAATTGTATAAAGCTGTTTCTGCTAACAGTAGAATGATTTCTTCATTGTTCTAGGCTCAGAAAAAAGAAGAGCGACTTCTTGAAACTCTAAAGAAGATTGAGCCTGCTGAATCATCAGAAACAACCCATGATCCTGAGATATTGACGCCAGAAGAACACTTTTACTTTCTAAAGATGGGCCTCAAATGTAAAAATTATGTGCCTGTTGGAAGGCGGGGAATATACCAAGGTGTGATTCTGAACATGCATCTGCACTGGAAGAAACATCAGACTTTGCAAGTGATAGTGAAGACATTTTCACCGGAGGAAGTTAAGGAGATCGCTGCAGAGTTGGCAAGGATGACAGGAGGGATTGTGCTTGACATTCATGAAGATAACACAATAATAATGTACAGAGGGAAGAACTATTCTCAGCCGCCAACTGAGATAATGTCTCCTCGGGTTACTCTATCAAGGAAGAAGGTAGTTTGCCTTTGTTGATGTCCTGTTTTTTCCTTTCCTTCTAAGAGTAATAGGTGGAAGTTTCCATAGATTTGATGCCTCAAATTCCCCTTATCACCTATCAGAGGCGCTCACTATTAGTAGAAATCTCAAAGGCGATAGAGCTAGAAGTTCTCCGTTATTTTTCATGGCCAAATGATTAGAATTTTTACATAGCTGATGACATCAATGTTGATAATTATTAACAGTGTTCGAATTGTCATTCAAATTGAGGCTTAAAAAATACTATGAATTCTTGCTACTATGTTATATCTGAAAAATTGAATTTTGTTTGGTGGGTCTCAATTACTAAGATATCCTCAGAGTACTTTTGGTCACTAGTATTTAATATTTACTTCATTCTTAATTTCTTATGCAGGCATTGGATAAATCCAAGTGTAGGGATGGCCTTCGAGCTGTGAGGAAATATATTCCTAAACTTGGGCAAGAGCTTGAGATGCTTCAAGCACAGCTTAAGAGCAAACCCGATTGCAAACTAGATGCTGTTGAGGATAACCAGAACACTGGTACCAAAGAGAGTGTTGAGAGCGGGGTGGGAAAATTCCAGTCAGGGAATGCAGATAAACTTCATGAAATTTTATACAAGAGCAGAGAGTGCTCTGAGGATGGAGCTGATACGGACACAGAATTGGATCTTGAAGATTTATCAGGCATCTCTGAGTTTGAGATTGACTCAGAGACAGAGAACGAAGTAAAAGAGGAGCGGCCTCTTTATTTGGACAAATTTGAGGAATTTCCAGATCAGAATGATGGGGAAATCGATGATTTTGAGGAGCATTTAAGACAAATATCTATGAGGTCCAAAAACTCTAGCTCCATGGAAGATGTGGGCTTGCCTAATTTTGATGAAGTTGATAAGATTGTGCTGCGTGCAGCATCCCTCTTAAAGAAAAAAGAACGTGACAAGGGGATCGACCAGGAAAGCTGAAGTTGCCCAATTTTTATTAACCAACAGTAGTGTTAAAAATGGAAATGCGATGCAACGGAGAGGAGATGCAGTATGATGTAGGCAAGTGAAATAGTGCTCTGTGACATGTTAGTGTGAACTCAGGTCTCCTCTGGCAATAAGTTCTTATGCGTTGCGCTTCTTTCAACAACCCGATATTTTTCTTTACCTGACCAACTACTTATGCCTCGGCCATGCACTTTTAGGTGGTTTTGCGGCAGAACTCAATAACTTTCGTGTTTTGTTGATGATTGTGGTTCCTGCTAGCATGAACAATACCTTATCTGGAGTCTATGACCGAGGACTTATTGAAACTTATCATGATTGGTAAAATATCCTAAAAACTTTTTGTGGCTTTTGCTCTTTAACTATGTGTTAGCAGCATCAGCAGTTAATTTCAGATGCATTTACATAATTAAGTGTGACCATTCTCAAGCTATCCTCGATCGTATGACTTGGTGCATGCCTACCACATCTTCTCTTACTATGATAACCAGTGGGAAAGATGCTTACTGGAGGATATCTGGCTTGAGATTGATAGTTTAATTCGGCCCCTGGTAATTAATTGCTTGACATTAGTGGTGTTTTTATGATTATTTTCAATTGTCAATTCATGATGATGATGGTTACTTGTATCATATATTGTTGTATCATATATCATGATTAGATAGCTTATTTTGCAGCCTTAAAATCCCCTTTATAGTCAACTTTATCTCAGATTATGGACCAAAGGGAGTATTACTATTATTATATAATTCCCGCATTTAATCCATTTTCTTTCATCTAATATCCCTCGTCCGTTTACAAAGCTACCTTACTGTTATGTCATCCATGTTTCTGATGCTGAACTGCGCTTTCTGCCATTTATAATTCCTCATGCTTTAGCTACTAATTAGCAGCTTAATATTTTCAATGCAGGGATTCATTATCATCAGGGATGAGGATGATATTTTGTCAAGAATCCAAGAGATTGCCCCAAAATTTGTATGGGCCGTGGAGTTACATTCTCTACGAAACAAAGAGAACAAGATGGAAACGACTATAATTTGTAGAAAAAGGTTTTGGGATATCATCTAAGGTATATTAATTTGACAATTTAGGACAGGTGGGAATGAGATTAAATGGGCTGGAGGAGATGAATTCAGGGGAATTTAAATAAACATTGAGTTAACTAGAAGCCCTTCCCCTCTATCCTCCCAAACAGGGTGCATGGAGCAGTGAAATCATCTAGCTGGTACCGTGACTTGGTCATTTGGGCCAGAGGTCATTTTTAGTCTCCACTCGCTGCTCTCTAGATGGTTTCCAGCTCGTAATTTTTTTTATACAATTGGAAATTAATTTATGAAATATTTGATTATAATTAATGTTTTATATAATTAATTTTATAAAATCCTTATACTATGTCATTATATCTCCATATTACAAATTACAAGCCTAATTTAGTATGTAGCCCCATCTGATATTTGGCCATTGGGTGACCGGTGAACCTTTATACTGGTTCTTGAAAATTATAAAGCTAAAATCATGCTAACCTTAGTTTGCATGGTTACACAAAATTATGTTTTGTTTTTATTAATAACTCTGAGGTGAATAAGATTACATTTCAGTTTAAATCTTGAATATTCATCATTCTTATATTTTAAAAGTTAAGTCATAAATGACAAAGTCATTCATTGAATAATATTAATTAAAATTTGAAACTACTTTATGGTACATATAATTAGTAGAGTGAATATTATAGTTAGTAGAGTACTTTCTTTGGTCCTAATTATAAAATCAAATTGACAGTTTTTTCTTTTTTTGAAAATTAGAATGCCAAATAGATTGCAAAATATGTTACATGTAATTAGATCATACATTAGGAGATAAGTATAGTAAATTAGTTCTGCGGCAAAAAGATAAATATGAATAATTTAAAACGATTTACTTTACATAATTAATCTATCAAAAAAAGTGAGATTGATTTTATTTTTAGGAGATGAAAGAAAGTAGTTTAATAGTTTGTAGAAATTGTAAAGTTTGTTGACAATGGCTATATAAGTTTAGATGGGATAGGGTAAACCTAAAGAATAGGTGATTGTAGCCACTGGAACAAAGATGAAATGACAAGTCAAGCCCACCTTCTCTCCTTTTTCTTCCGCTTTCTGGATTTCTTAACTTTCAATGGTCTTTGCTTCTCACTTGTCATTAAAGGCCCAATAAACACACATAGTAATAACATAAAAAATATGCTATTTTCGATTTTTTAAAATTCTCTTTTTATTGTATAATCTCTTCGTATTTTGATTGAATACATACACACTCTATCCCTTCTGAATGCTGAAATTATTCGAGACGTTTGGTTTAGTTATTGACATAGGCACCACTACTATTTAAATTTCATATTCAAATCTGAATAATTGAAACTCAATAGCTGAAGGGATATTCACACTTTCGAAAGACTATTACAAATTGTTGATAAATTAATTACAAAAAAATATTCTAGCTCTAGAAAACTATTTTTATAGTGTGGACATTAATATCTTATAGTAGTGGTGGTCTGGCGGGGGTTTCTTCATAGACGATTCATGACAGTTTCGTAAATACATTCAAAAACAAAAAGGAAAGCATTCTTTGGGGAAAGAAAAAGGGGGTTTAAAACTGCTTTTTTTTTTTTGTCAGAAACAGTACTTCAAATATATTCTCATTCCTCACCTGCCAATGCAGATTTTCCTTTGCCTCTGCTTTCAATCTCATATCCAACCAAAAGGCAGCTCAAATCTTTCTCAATCTTTTGAGACACCACTGTTTCGTAAAATTAGGAGACCGATCGACAAAAGGATCATGTTAAGATATCCATACAGTTAACAAAACCCTTAATTTGAAAGTATTTATCTATATTAAAATTGAAATCATTTTGGAAGATGTTTATGACAACATTTAAAATTAAATTTGAGACCAATGAATCAAAAATTGAAAACCTTAACTACTACAACTGGTCCAATTATTTCTGATTTTAGAATGATCCATTGCAAAGAAGGAATCTATAGTGACAGATAGATTCGGTAGGAAATCAAAGACCCGGGCATCATGTCGGCAAAGTCTTTATATGTACAACCAGGTTGAGGCCTATAAAAAATGAAGAATTTTGATTAATAATTTATCTAAAAATGTTGTTATTGACGTCGTGTAATTTATGTAACTAAAACCATCTAGTAGGATAAGATTCTATTGTAATTGTTATTACTATAAGAAGTTACCTGAAGAATATATATGGTAAAATCTCAATCCAGATTAGTTTGTTTGTCCATATAGTTGACAAGATTTAGAAAGAGTGTTGGTGTTGGATATTATGTGGGCCAAAATGCATGTTTTACTATAATATGGTCATTACATGATATTTATCATATACCATGAAAAAACATTTTCCTTCATGTATAATTAATACGCCCTTTTTGCATGGTTCAATATTATGATGTAACTTTAATGGATTGATGATCAAGGGACAAGAGTGGGAGATTGTATCAAATCGAAAAAGAAAATATATTCTGTGTCAGCCAAAAGTGAAGACAAATACTAGCAGCTCGTAGCATACTTATTTCTTCACAGCTCTATCGTAGCGATATGCCTGCTTGCTATATTGCATGTCGGGAGTCCTTTTTAGTTTCTACCAACATAATCTTGCTTGCAATTTCTCTCTCTCTCTCTTCTTTCTGAAACTTGGCTTGCAAATTGCATTATCTTAAATCTTAATTCATATATTCTCCAATTATTAAGTTTCATTTCCTTTTATATTATGCTCTTTTCCTAAAGCTCTTTCAAGATGTGGATGTTTCAACTTTGCCCACATTTATCTTCTGAGGAGAATAAATATTCATGGAGATTAGATTCTTGGCTATACCTCTTAAAGGTGATTTATGTGCATAAATGATAAAACACATGACCAACGGTTATATTCATTTTAATTATATATCTATTATAATTTTTTTGGAAAAAACATAAATTTAGACTATCAAAAGTAGATGAAACATCCAATTCAGTTACTCATAAAACCCAGTCATATAAAATTCAAAAGTATGCTATAGGCAAAAGTAAACCAATGTGGTTATTTGACATTGGCTTTGGAATTTTGTCCACTTGTCATTTATGGGATGGTTTGCTTATAATTAATTAATAATGACCTTATTTTAGTGTGATTAGCTAAAATCAGTCTTTTAGAAAATGGTAAAACCACCTTCAATTAAAATTACTCCCTCATTTCTTTATTATAAGCATTAAATGTGTCTGTCCCAAAATATAATATTCGTTTCAAGTTTAATTATATTTGTCTTCATATTTATTATATTTTTTAAAAAAATTCACCATTTGTTTATCTTTTCGCGTACATACATACTCTTTATTCATCTGAATTATCTATTGTTTATCAATCTATCTCTTATTTCCTCTTCCCCATGCATTCTCTTTCTACTTCGATAATAAAGGTCACAGAGGAATACAAATTAGTACTCCCTCCGGTCCTAATTATAAGTCGCCTTTGACTTTTTTGGAAAGTTTTAAAAAGAAAAATAAGTCAATTATAAATTGATTTAACTAATTTTTACCCTTAAACTAGTTTATTTAACCTATAAACTAATGACTAATATAAAATTTATCAAATATGTCATAATTTAATAACATATTTTGAAACTTTAACATCTCCAAAAAATCAAAGGCGACTTATAATTAGGACCGGAGGGAGTACATTTTTTACATAAATGATTGCTTTAAGGTAACTTTTTTAAAAAAATTCTTGATAAACACAAAGTACTCCACTTTTAAATTTGAATTTGAAACTTTTCAATTTCATGAGACTCTTTCAATATGTTTCACACACACTAAGAAAAAAACTTAAACTTCATCGACTATACCTTAAAATTCAATGAATTTTCAATTTTACCCCTTTAATACACTACATGAGAATAAGTCAACACATAATAAATAAAGGGTCAAATCATATATTCATACGAAAAATTTTTATGAAGTGACTAATGAATATGCAAAACGAAATATTTTCTCTCTTGCATATAAATATAACCAATAATGAAGTAGTCATTCAAAGCTTATAATATTATAAGGGATAGGAGTATTAAATAGGTGAGTCTAGTTAATAGATTTATTAACTAGAAAATCAGGAAAAAATAATAAACAAGGAAACATGCTGAGAGAAGGTTTGGAAAGACTAGAGTATTTTTCTTTCTTGGCAAACACATTATTAACCACGTTATCCGCTGTATGCTAGTTAGTTTGTCCACATTTATGTGGCTTTTGGAACTTGAAAGACTTGAGTTTAAAGAAGTGCATGCAGCAATCCTCGTTTGTTGAAACGAGAAAAGCAAAAAAGTGGCCTATATACTACTGTATATACGCAGCAGATGTACTTGGAGTTTAAGCGAGGCCAAGAAGAAGTGAAGACATGAACTGATTCAAATAAGATGAGTAAAACTGGAAAAGGAAAAAGTGACAAGCAAGAGTGGGAGTTGTGTGGAGTCTTCCAAAGAACAGAACAGATCAGAGCACAAATCGATGCTCCCATCCCATGGGACTCAGTGCCATGTACCTCTCCACACGTTATATCAAATATAATTAAAAATAATAAACACATAACAAATGAACTTTTTTTTTCGAAACAAAAGGAAAACGTTTATTAGAAAAAGTATGAAAAAATCTGTTATAAGAAAGTTGTGCGGAGAGATGGTAATATAATAAGGAAAGCTTTTATTGCCATGTAAAATTTTACATTTTTTATTTGTCCCTTCACTACCATCTTAATTAAAACGGCCCTGTTCACCATTCATGTTAACATTTTAGACAAATTAATGGTCAAACTTAATAGTAATTATATGGTTCCTATCATTTTAAAAATGTATAATAACTTTTGCACTAATTATATGACGTTAGACACTTTTTCTAGAAACTCATATATTATATATATATATATATATATATATATATATTATATATATATATATATATATATATATTATATATATATATATATTACTCCCTCCGTCCTAAATATAAGACCTAATTGACTTTGAGCTTATTCAAATACAAAGCGCATGTAAAGGATGTATAAACAATATTTTAGTGATTTTCCATTGAAGTACATGCCTTTACATGCGCTTAAAGCGCATGTATAGACCATAGCTTATTCAAATAACAAAGGGAAGCCAATACATGCGCTTTAAGCGCATGTAAAGGCATTTCCTTCGATGGGAAATTACTAAAACATTGTCTAGGACAATATTTAAGTATTTTGAGTGAATGCATAAAAATAATTCAATTCAAAAGCTCAAAATCATATGAAAATTTTTAAATGATGTGGTAATCGGGCTTTACATGCGCTTTGGGCGCATGTATAGGCCTTGGCTTACTAAAATAGCAAAGGGAAGCTAATACATGCGCTTTAGCGCATGTAAAGGCATGTACTTCAATGGAAAATCACTAAAACATTGACTAGGGCAAGATTTAACTGTTTTAAGTTAAGGTATAAAAATAATTTACTTCAAAAGCTCAAAATGATATGAAAATCTTTAAAATGATATGGATATTGGGCATGTGCTTCAAAGTAAAATTATATAATGAAGAGGTAATGACAATTTTGTAATTATTTTCATAAAGCCTAATATATTTATTTTGTAAAATTTAATGCAAAATTAGGACTGTCCCTCACACACTTCATTTTCGGTTCTCACTTCTCCACCCCTCTCACCATTTTCTTTACCCATTCACCCCTCTCTTCCATCCAAATCTCCGAAAACTGCATGAGCTATGCGAGTCCTCACTGTTTTGGCTTCGTTTTCATTGTGCTTCACTCCTCAACTTCGGCTTCTTCGTGTCCAGCGACCCCGGTGATGGCAGTGGCGGTTTCCGGCAACAAGACAACATTTTTAAGACCAAAGGGATTTTTTTTATTGTTGGGTAACTCTTCTTTACTCCTTTCCCTTTTTCTCTTGGATTTACCAGTGAAATTTGTTAGGGTTTTTGTGTAACTCGAAATCTGGACATTTTGGGATGAAATTGGTTGTTGGAGAATCAAATTAAGGTCTTGTGAAGTTTATGCAAAACCCTAACTTTTGGGGATTTTCAAATTTGACGAATTTTGGGGACATTTGCGCATGAAAATCTTGATTGATAGAGGAGTTTGATTTTAGTGTTCTACATGTTTGAAGAAATGACGTTTTGGTGATTTTTTTTGAAGTTTTGGTATTTTTCTTTCCTTCCTATACTCGGACAGTGTTTGCCTTGGTATTTAGCATATGTGATTTCGAATGTAATTCCAACTACTCTGCTTGGTTCTTGCTGATTTATTATTTAGAGGCTATTAATTTTTTGGGTTTAACATTACATGGTCAAAGACTTACATTAACTTGTTTTCTTTTATAAAAGGAGGTTGATTCTGTGGCTTTATAGGCCTTATGGTCACTGCACGCTCATTTTCAATTGTATTCTTTAATATCTGCATGAGGAAAATAGTTTTATAGTAATTAGAGTTCGTTTTATGTTTGAAATCTAATGCTGGGTGATTTTGGTGTATGGATGAAGCATGTGCGTGTGTATATAGTCATGAGGGGTAAAGATTTTTAATAGGAGGCAAGGGTGAAAGTGAGGATGCACAAGAGGGGGGGGTGAATTGTGCTACAAAATAAAACTTATAAAATAAAGCACTAACACAAATTCTTTTATACTGGTTCGGTCTAACTCTTGACCTACGTCCAGTTCTCAATCCCTTGATTGAGTTCCACTAATCCACAGGTTTTACAAATGGGTTCATCTGACACCTTTACAACCACAAGTTTTCCGGGCTAACTTGCAACCTTTACAACCTAACTAGCTCCCCCTTACAACTTGCAAGGGTTCAACCTTTACACAAAGGATTTACTACTAAGTTCACTTAATGAACAGATTGTGATACTCACTTAAGTACAATAAATGTTCTCAATAAATGTAGAGACTCAAATACAAAGAGTACAAGATGATAACAATAAGAATAACTCTCAAGGTATTAAGTGCTCTCTTTAGAAATTTAAAGCTTTCTGGATATTCTGGGTATTAGCTTTGAATGCTCTTGACTTTTTGAGTTCTTCGTGTGTTGTTCTTGGTGTTAGGTGACTTCATAAATGATGAAGTTGTTCCTTTTATAGTAGCTTCTAATACTCCAGCTGTTTGAGGGCAATACATCTGTTTGAATATATCCGTTAATCCCATGTTTCCGTTGTCCTCATTAATGCTCATTAATGTTTAGCAGGGTTGACTTGCTTTAGCTCTGAAAAGTAGCCCTGACAATTCTGCACTGACAAAAGCAACTCTGACATCTGAGCACTTGTACGGACTCTGACTCTTGTACTTGCTATCAGATGGATTCTGGCTACCGGTAGTAGGAACCTTGTTCTGCAAGTGTTAGTCTAAGAAAACGCAGTGCAAAGAGCGTTCACTATCGGAAGCTCATTTGCTATCGGAAGCGAAACTAAGTTCTGCACACAAATGTTAGTCCAACAGAATAATATATAATTATGTGCAATGGGAAGCATTTTTGCTATGGGAAGCTATCCTACTTAGCTTAGGTTCTGACTTAGTATTCTATTGACTTCCGCTATAGGATGTGTACTACATCCGCAAGCGCTAGTTACGTTGTTATTGCTCTAAGTCATCTGGTTGTGATTTTACAACCGATTAAGTTCTAACTTAGGATTTTTAACTTCATCTAATTCTTCCTAAGTGTTCATTATGTTCTTTCATATTTTAGTCTTCATCAAAACTTAAGATTCTAACATTCTCCCCCTTTTTGATGATGACAAACCTATAGTTAACTATGAAAGCATAATTAAAATCATATCAATCTAACATATGTATTTATATAAGTGAACTTCAATGATTAAGCAAAACAAATACAAGTATGGTAGATAATCAAAAACATTACAAACATGAATATAGCAAAATGATTAGTACAGTGAAAATATTACAAGTATGATTGAGACAGAATGATAAGTATGATATGCAAATGCATGAGGAGTTTGGTTCTAAGTCTATGGATTCTCTCTTCTGATTTGTTCACTCCCCTCCTCACATTTCTCCATAGCTCTCTCAGTTCTGCTTCCTCTGCCTCTTTGATTTTGGCCAAATCCTCTAGATGTTCTCTCTTAGCCCTTTCCTTTTTCTAGCCTTGCGAGCTCAAGAGATTCCTGAATAGCTCTTCTCATATCCTCAGCTTCGTCCATTCCAACTGACTGTTCTTGTCTTGAGGCATCACCAGGGATGGTTTCAGAGGGAAGATGGAGATTTCTGACTTTGAACGCCCAAGGTCTTGAGACATATGTACCTTTCCTTTTCCAGCCCGAGAGTTTGCTCTCATTGCATCTAACATTTGAGCTTGGGAGAAGGTAAGATTGGTAGTCCCAAAATACTCGAACTCCTCTTGAGTCATCTCTTCGACCTCAACCTTGACCTCAACTTCAGCTAGTATGACTTCAGCAGCCTTTCGAGCTTGCTCAAATAGTGATGGAGTTTGAGAGGATGATCCTGCTTGTTCTTCCTTCTGATGAGGCACAGACTCATCCTCACTCACATTCTGTACAGAGACTGTGGGAGGAGGAGGAACCCTTTTCCTAGCGGTTCTCTTGAATCGTCTTCGAATGAAGGTAGAGCCAGGAGATGGATCTGATGGGCTTGAGGCAGCAGTAGGAGCAGATGGATTAGGGACAGGTGTAGCAATGACAATCCGAGGATGCGTTGTGCGCTTCAACCCATACCTCTGACTGAGATGCGCAAGATAATCATCGGTGGAAGCAAACTCAGGTGGCAATGCAGAAGACTGAGACCCAGGGGAACGTCCTTAGGCTCAGAGGGTTGATCAGCCAACACCATTTGCATGTCTGCTTGTTGACTTGAGGATGCTGCTGCTTCTTGTTGGCGCATGAATTGAACGGCCTGATTTCTAATGAAATCCTCAGCACGGTGAGCTTGTTCAAAATTCATTGCCCTTCTGATTGCAGCCTCAATGTCCATATCTAACCATAGAGAGGGCTGACTCAGTGTATCTCTCCCCCTTTTGGCATCATCAAAAAGAGCAAGTGCCAGGGAGGTGCTTGGAGAGGAAACAGATGGAGGTGGTTTTGGGCCAAATCTTGGTGGAGGAGGTGGTGGTGGTGAGTCATGATCATCGTCAGATGGATGGACTGAGGATGATTGGCTAGAGGATGGGGAGGAGTGGTGAGATTGGTTGTGTGAATGGTCTGATGGTGGTAAATGTGTTGGAGTATGGTGAGGTGATTGATGGGTGTCTTGACGTGGGAATCATTGTTGTCTGGGTTAGGTGACTGGTGGTGGTCTGGGTTAGGTGACTGGTGGTGGTCTGGGTTTAGTGACTGGTGGTGGTCTGGGATATTTGGAGGGTTTTTGGTTGGCCAGCAATAGGTCCACCTTGTTCAACCCGACCAAGATGTGCTTCGACCTTCTTGATCCAATGGTGCACTTTGCGAAAACTCCGTCCAAATTGTTCTTGGAACGAAGCCTGAAAAGCATGAGAGAGTCTAAAGACTATTTCATCCGCTAGGGCGTCCAAGGCAGCAGCACTTAGACCAGCATCATCAGCACTCCTACCAGCAGCAGCACTGGGACCAGGACGTCTGTGGGATTCCACTTCCTGATCTGCAGCACAAGAGGTGGATGGCTGAGTGTTATGAGATGCACTGCCTCCTCGTGAACCGGATCCAGCAGGCCTTGGGGGTCGAATATATGACACTCCCATCTTACCCAGATTCTTCGTGTCCATGGGTAGACACTTCCGGTTGTCCACTCCCTCAGTGGACTTGATGTTGAACTGCTCTAGTAGGAAGGCTATCAGCTGGGGGAAGGGAAGAGAGGAATTGTCCTTCTGATTCTTTCCATCTACCCATCTGAGAAGCTCCATGGAGATGAGTTGCCCAGGGTTGATAGGTTCCTTGAGCAGAAGGCGAGGGAGCCAGGGTTTGTCGAGTTGGGTGAACTCCGAGAAATTCCCACCCTTGTGGGTCATTATTCTTGAATAGATGTATTGAATTACCATGTTGAGATCAGTCATCCCAGACACTTTCTTCCCCTCAGTCCCATAGGCATCCGTCAATTGATCGCTGCGGAAGCGCCTGTGGAACTTCCATTTGTTGAGGTTGGGATCTGTAATACCCAGGAGTTGATTGATGACTTTCCAATCAAACTCAATGTGCCTCCCTCTCACTGTGGCAGAGAAACGAACACCAGCAACCAGTGTTTGATTGTCCTTTTCTCTTCTCTTAACATGGGCAGAGAGTGATTGGTAGAAGACGCGTAGAACACTCATACTGTAATCATTCTGAATCCCTAGTCAGTTCATGTACTTGCCCAGATGGTCAGTCAGGTCAAACCCAGATTCTGCAGAGTTTCCAGATCCACATAGATGTCATTCGTCAGATATGGATTTCTGTGCTCGAAGGCAGGAGAGATGAGCTCGAGAGGACCGGATCTGTAGATGTTCAAATCATCTTCCTCTTGAACTTTCTGGCGTTTGGAGGAAGTAGGCTCTTCTGTAAACTGAACTTGTTTGCCCTTTGTTTCCCAAATTTGGCAGAGGATGGATTGTGGTTTGTTTCGCTCGATCCTACCATTTTGTATGAGGTTTGATAGTGGCAAATGTATGGAAGACGGTTTGGAGATGATGAAGGGCAGATGAAGATGAAGATGATGATGATGATGCAGATGAAGATGAAGAGTTGAGAGAAAAATGGAGGTTGAAAGAATGTGAGAAATTTTGAATGAAGATGAAAAGTTATGAATGAGGGAGATGAATGGGTATTTATATGAAAAGACGTTTGATGCGAGGAGTCATAATGAGGAGGCATGAGAAACGTAAACTTTTAATGGGAAACGTAAACATTTAATGCTGAAACGGCGTACCTTTTTGCCACGTGTTGTTTCAGAGTGTCAGAGAAGATGTAACGTTTCAGAGGTGACGTTTCACTCTAGAGTATAGACGCTTCCGGATGCTGAGAAGCAATCGCAAGCGGCATGATTCCACGCTGAGTAGAAGAAATGGCGTCCAGCCACTTTACTCCTTCCAAGGTTCAATAGCTGTCCTTGCTATCGATAGCAATATTGCTTGCGAATGCCATCTTTGCTCAGGCTGCAAGTGCTAGCGGAAGTGGATCCGCTTCCGGATGTGAAGGACTTAAGATTTAACATTGTACGTTCGCATGATCCTTTCACAGGGGGACCTGCAAAACTAAAGATTGGCACTCCGATGCCTAAGTTAGTACAGTTTACAGGTTTTAACATTTAAGCACAGGTTTATAATGAAGATTTAAACTTCATTTGGGTTTACCATTCCCAAATTGCCTCTTATGTAGGTAAATTGATCAACCCCCAGAGGCTTGGTAAAGATATCTGCAAGTTGATGCTGGGTTGGAACAAATTGCACCTTGACATCTTTCTTCTGAACATGATCTCTAATGAAGTGATGTCTGACATCAATGTACTTTGTTCTTGTGTGCTGAACCGGATTCTTGGCTAGGCTAATAGTGCTTGTGTTGTCACATAGAATGGGAGCCTCTGGAAATTCTAGGCCAAGATCTCGAAGTTGGTTTTTCAACCACAGCACCTGGGCACAACAACTTGTAGCAGCAATATACTCTGCCTCTGTGGATGACAGTGACACACAAGTCTGCTTCTTGCTTGCCCATGACACTAGACCGCCTCCAAGGAAGGCACATTGGTCATTAGTGCTCTTCCTATCTGTTTTATAACCTGCATGGTCAGCGTCAGAGTAAGCCCACAAGAACTCTTGGTTACCTCTGGGATCCCAGAGACCAAGTTCTCGTGTTCCTTCAAGGTATCTCAGAATTCGTTTAACACATGTTAGGTGAGATTCCTTAGGATTGACCAGAAATCTAGCACACATGCCAACACTAAATTGTATATCAGGTCTGCTAGCAGTTAAATATAACAGGGAACCTATCATGCCCCTATACATTGATTGGCTAACAGAACTTCCCTTTACATCTGCATCGAGAGCGGCAGTGGTGCTCATGGGAGTATCATACTCCTTGCATTCATCCATCCCAAACTTTTTGAGAATTTCTCTGCAATACTTGGTTTGGGAAATGAAGATGCCATCTTTCCTTTGTTTGATTTGCAGGCCTAGGAAGAAGTTCAATTCTCCCATCATTGACATTTCAAATTCTCCCTGCATCGTCTTTGAAAATTCCTCACAGGGTTTGTCGTTAGTTGCTCCAAATATGATATCATCAACATATATCTGAATAACTAACATGTCCCTATCCTTATGCAGTATGAACAGTGTATTATCCAGTTTGCCTCTTGAGAAACCTTTCCCTAGCAAGAAGTTGTTAAGTCTCTCATACCAAGCTCGTGGAGCTTGTTTCAGGCCATATAAAGCTTTCTTCAATCTAAAAACATGTTTAGGATGTCTAGGATCCTCAAAGCCAGAAGGTTGCTCAACATACACCTCTTCTTTAATATAGCCATTAAGAAAGGCACTCTTTACATCCATCTGATATAATTTAAAACCTTTCATGGATGCGAAGGCTAGAAGAATCCTTATGGCCTCAAGTCTTGCGACTGGAGCAAAGGTTTCTTCATAGTCTATGCCCTGTTCTTGGTTATATCCTTTTGCTACTAATCTGGCTTTGTTTCTAGTAATTAGGCCAGTCTCATCCAGTTTGTTTTTAAAAACCCATTTGGTTCCAACTATGGATTGGTGAGATGGTCTAGGTACTAGTTCCCAGACTTGGCTTCTCTCAAATTGATTAAGTTCTTCCTGCATGGCAATGATCCAATCACAATCTTCTAGGGCCTGTTCAACTGAAGTTGGTTCAATTTGAGACAGGAATGCTCCATACTAAACTTCATTTTGAACTTGCCTTCTAGTTCTAACACCAGGAGAAACATCACCAAGTACTAGGTCTAGTGGATGATCCCTGTGATGTCTCCTAGCGGTTGGCATTTGTACCTCATCAGGTACAGTCTGCACTTTAGGCTCATCAATGGGATCATCCTCCCTTTTTGGATCTCTTGTTGGTGTTTCTTCGGGTGGTGAAGATGATGATGATTTCGAAATCTTTAGGTTTTCATCATCTTCTGTGGATCCTTCCCATGAGGGGTTTTCATCAAAGACAGCATGCATAGATTCTTCTACAGTCCTAGTTCTCATGTTGTACATTCTATATGCTTTACTTCTAAGAGAATAACCTATGAAAATTCCTACATCCGCTTTCGGATCAAACTTACCCAAGTTTACCTTCCCGTTGTTGTGGATGTAGCATTTGGATCCAAAAATTCTCAGGTGGCTGATATTGGGCTTCCTTCCCTTGTATAGCTCGTACGGTGTCTTGTCCAGGCCCTTGCGAACATAGGCTCTATTGGAGATGTAGCAAGCGGTGCTCATGGCGTCAGCCCAGAACACTTGGGAAACTTCCTTCTCATTGAGCATGCTTTTAGCCATCTCAGTTAGAACCCTGTTCTTCCGTTCGACTACGCCATTTTTTTGTGGAGTTCTGGGAGCTGAGAAATTGTGATCAATTTCATTTTCTTCACACAGCTCTGAGAAGTCATGATTTTCAAACTCTCCACCGTGATCTGTTCTTATTGCAGCTATTTTGAGATTTCTCTCATTCTGCACTTTCTTGGCAAGGACAACAAACACATCAAAAGCATCATGCTTTGAGGGAAGAAACATAGTCCAAGTAAACCTTGAATAGTCATCCACTACAACTAGAGCATAAAGGTTTCCACCTAGGCTCTTAACTTTTGCTGGCCCAACTAAGTCCATATGGATTAGTTCCAAGGGCCTGTTTGTGGAGACTTTCTTCTTGGCTTTGAACGAGGCCTTTGTTTGCTTTCCTCTTTGGCAAGATTCACAGATAAAATCATGCTTTACTTTAAAAGATGGAATCCCTATAGCTAACTCCTTTTTAATGAGCATGTCTAGCTGTGTAAAGTTCACATGTGCTAACCGTTTATGCCATAACTAACTATTTTCATCACTAGTGATAAGACATTTTTCAGTTAATTGTTGGCATAGATCTAGGGTATATAGGTTTCCATTTCTATTAGCCTTAAGTTTGCATTTCAGATTGGATTTATCTATGTTGAGATCATGCTTATCAACTATCAGACATTCATGAGAGTCAAAGATTACCCAGTTGCCTTTGTTTGTGCTTTGACTCACACTCAGCAGGTTGTGACAGAGACCATCTACAAGGTAGACATCCTGGATAGGGCCAACTTCACCAACGCCAGTGATCTTTCCACTTTGATTCCCACCAAAGTTGACTTTGGCTCCATCCTTGACCACCGGTGAGTTGAACTTGTCCCTATTTCCCGTCATGTGTCTCGAGCATCCGCTATCGATGTACCACTTTCAGTTGTTGGATGTCTTGAGACAAACCTGCACAGATCAGACAGATTCAGGTACCCAACCTTTATTGGGTCCTTTTTCATTAGTATCCGGAACCTTTGGTCCAATGTTGGCCTTAGGTTCGCGTGTGACTTGTGCCTCTGGCCTTGGTTGGGCTCTAGGCGTTTGAGTCTCTTTTGGGGCAGGTTTCCGTGTCCTAGATCTATGATTAACTCTAGGCGTATGTACTCCCTTAGCCTCTTTCCTTGAAAAGGTCTTAGGCATATTTGTTCCTTTTGGAACCCACTTATAGGAGCTATCGGCACCATGCTTCTTGGCATTACAGGTGGACGTGGTGTGTCCCTTCCTGTTGCAATAATTGCAGAAGCTGAAAGGTGAAGACATGTAGCCAGTGGCTTTATGGAAGAATTTCATGTAGGGTTTCACTTTGGGTTCCACCCACTTCTTCTCTTTATGTTTACCTAAACCAGTTTTGTCTCTGTAAGCTCTTTGGTTCATTAAAATAACATCTAGCATTTCAGAACCCTTGGTGAACTTTTGCAAGGCATTGTATAGCCTATCTCTTTCAACAGAGATCTTGCTATAGTTGGTGCAGCTATCTGAGCTTGAGATGTTGGGTTCCACTTGGGGATTTCCCTGGGTGTCCGCTTTCGGAAGTCTCTTAGCTTCCGCAAACTCATCACTTAGTGAGTTCACAGTAGTCTCAGGTGATTTGTTTTTTCTTTGTAAGACTAGAAAGGCTTTTGACATTCTGTGAAACTCCCTATGTATATCATTGTAAGCTTTTTGAAGGTCAGTCATACTTACCTCATCACCATGGACGGATTCTAAGTCTGAGAGGGTTTCTTCTTCACCATCCTCCATAGCAACAAGACAGAGGTTAGCAACCTCTTCCTCATCACTAGCTTCTTCATTGGAGCTGTTGACCCAGATGGAGGACATAAAGACTTTCCTTTTGTCCTTTTCTTTAAACCTTTGGAGACTTGGGCATTCAGCTTTGAAGTGTCCCGGCTTCTTACATTCAAAGCAGATAGGAGCCTTTTCCTTCCTGTAGCACGACTCTCCTTTCTGAAATCTCCCTTTCTTCTTGAAGAACTTCTTGAACCTTCTCACCATCATGACCATTTCTTCATCATCGATATCTTCCTCATCTTCATCTCTTTCCCTGCTGGGGGCAACTAAGGCCAGATTTTTTGCCTTTGTGGTTGCTTGAGGATTTCTTTGGGCCAACAGAGTAGGCTCATATTCAGCCAAGGAACCAAATAGTGCGGTGACAAACCTTGTTGATTCTCCTTGGACTTCCTGCAAAATAGTAACTTTAGTAAGCCAATCACCTTTCAGTACCTTTAGGATTCTATTTACCTGCTCCTTCTCAGAGATGGTTTTTCCTAAGGCAGCAAGGTTGTTTATGAGGTGAGTGAATCTGATCTCCAGGTCTCTGATGGGCTCATCAGGAAGCATCGTGAACTTGTGGAATTCCTCAACGAGCATTTCCACTCTTCTATTCTTGACCCCAGAGGTCCCCTCATGAGCTGTCTGAAGGGCAGATTTGAGATGACTTATTCTGAAGTACTCCTTCTGACTTAAAGCACACTGAATCATTAGGATATCCTTATAATTCAGTTCTACTTTGGTGTAGTCATCTTCAGAGAATTGGGCCTTAGTCTTTTCTTTGCCCTCAGTATCTCTTTGAATATTGTTCCCACTTTCTATAACATCCCAAACTCGAAGGCCATGAGCCTTGATGTAGTTCTCCATTTTGAATCTCCAGAATGTATAGTTGTACCCATCGAAACCAGGAGGTTTGTTGGGAGGAGTTGATATGTCCGGAAGAACATTCTGTTCAGCATCCATCACTGGATCTTTTCTTTCCAGATTCATTGGAATCGAGTAAGGAAGACCCGCTCTGATACCAAATGAAAGTGAGGATGCACAAGAGGGGGGGGTGACTTGTGCTACAAAATAAAACTTATAAAATAAAGCACTAACACAAATTCTTTTATACTGGTTCGGTCTAACTCTTGACCTACGTCCAGTTCTCAATCCCTTGATTAAGTTCCACTAATCCACAGGTTTTACAAATGAGTTCACCTGCAACCTTTACAACCACAAGTTTTCCGGGCTAACTTGCAACCTTTACAACCTAACTAGCTCCCCCTTACAACTTGCAAGGTTCAACCTTTACAAAAAGGATTTACTAGTAAGTTCACTTAATGAACAGATTGTGATACTCACTTAAGTACAATAAATGCTCTCAATAAATGTAGAGACTCAAATATAAAGAGTACAAGATGATAACAATAAGAATAACTCTCAAGATATTAAGTGCTCTCTTTAGAAATTTAAAGCTTTTTGGATATTCTGGGTATTAGCTTTGAATGCTCTTGACTTTTTGAGTTCTTTGTGTGTTGTTCTTGGTGTTAGGTGACTTCATAAATGATGAAGTTGTTCCTTTTATAGTAGCTTCTAATACTCCAGTTGTTTGAGGGCAATACATCCGTTTGAATATATCCGTTAATCCCATGTTACCGTTGTCCTCATTAATGCTCATTAATGTTTAGCAGGGTTGACTTGCTTTAGCTCTGAAAAGTAGCCCTGACAATTCTGCACTGACAAAAGCAACTCTGACATCTGAGCACTTGTACGGACTTTGACTCTTGTACTTGCTATCAGATGAATTTTGGCTACCGGTAGTAAGAACCTTGTTCTGCAAGTGTTAGTCTAAGAAAACGCAGTGCAAAGAGCGTTCACTATCGGAAGCTCATTTGCTATCGGAAGCGAAACTAAGTTCTGCACACAAATGTTAGTCCAACAGAGTAATATATAATTAAGTGAAATGGGAAGCATTTTTGCTATGGGAAGCTATCCTGAACGTAATGGATGCACAAGAGGGGGGGGGGTGAATTGTGCTTCAAAAATAAATGCTCAAATAAAACGACACAAGAGTTATACTGGTTCGGTCTACCTGACCTACGTCCAGTCCTCAACCACCCAGGCCGAGAGTTCCACTATATCTCAGGTTTTAAATCGGGTTCACCTGAAACCTTACAACCGCAAGTTTTGCACGGGATCACTTGCAACCTTACAACAAGTTTTACACAGGCTCACTTGTAACCTTTCTAACTAGCTCCCCCTCACACCACGCAAGGGGTTAACCTTTACACTTAAAGGATTTTTCTGACTAAGTTCTCTCAAAGAACGGATGGTGTTACACACTTAAGTACAGTAAATGCTCTTATAACAGAAAGAGACTTAACTACAATGAGTACAGAATAAGTAGATGATAAGATCACTCAAAGTGTTAAATGCTCTTCGCTTTTTCTGGGCAGCTTTGAATGCTTGAAAATGTTCTTATTTTCTCGCTCTAACTTCTCTCAAGAATATTCAAAGATGATTGTTAACCTCATAAATGAGGTTTGAGTCTCTTTATATAGTCTTCAAGCAATCTGTCTCTTGGTAGTTGGGAGAGCCGTTTGAATATGGCCGTTTAACCCATGTTACCGTTTGCTCAATAAATGCTTCATCAATGCATAGCAGGGTTGACTTGCTTTATCTCTGAAAAGTAGTCCTGACACCTCTGCTCTGACAAAAGCATTCTGACACTGCAACTTCTGACATTCTGATTGCTTGCGGAAGCAGATTCTCATCCGGAAGCAATTCTACTGAGTGTGCTGCACTGAGTGTTAGTCTAGCAATATAATCACATAGTTACATGCAGTGGGTGTTCCCTAAGTCTAAGATGCATCCGGAAGTACTTCTACATCCGGAAGTAAATCTACTGGATGAAGGACTTTGTTCACTATTACTCACTCTCGCTCAGTGTCCCTCAATCCAACGGTCAGCGCTAGTCACTAAGCTATCGGAAGCACTTTTACTTGACGTGGTGAAATCACTGACGCTTAGGGTTATATCTCTTCTATCAGCCTGTGCCAGTCTAAATCTAACAGGGAGCAATTTCACTTGACGAGGCTGATTCACTGACGCTTGGGGTTATTCTATTCTATCAGTCTGCGCCAGTCAAAATCTAACAGGAAGCCTTTCCACTTGACGTTGCACTTTTACTGACGCTTGGGGTTATATCTATTTTATCAACCTGTGCCAGTCTAAGTTTAACAGGAAGCAATTTCACTTCCGGTTGAATCATAGCTTAGTCTTAAGGTTTTGTTTATCTAAAGCTCATGGACTAAGTTAAATCCCTAGTGAGTTATTCGCTGCCGCTGGGGGATAAATCATTCATCCGCGTGCGCGAGTCCTAGACTATCCGGAAGTAAATCCACGTCCGGTTGCACTCTTACTTGGGATCCTATTGCTTTCTAAGTTCTTTCATATTTTAGTCTTCATCAAAACTTAAGATTCTAACATTCTCCCCCTTTTTGATGATGACAAACTCAGTATTTAACTATTTATCGATTACGTCCATATGAAAGGGTTAACAGGAAAACAAAAGCAATAGATAAGAACAAGTAACTGAGACAAATATTATTGACAAACATAAGTTACAAGTCAGAGCATACTATTAAATAACATATACACGTAAAGAGCATATACTAGGTAAGTATGAAAGTATGCATGAAGAAGGAAAAATTTCTAAGTAAAAAAAAAAATGTTTGGATTGGGGTTCAGGGTTTTTGTTTCTTTTTCCTCTCCCTCTCCTTTTGTCTCTCTTCCTTTTCCTTTTGTAGTTTGGCTAGCTCGGCCTCATGAACATTCTGGTCAATTATCCACTGAAGCTCTTCTTCATCCCTTTCTCTTCTGAGTCTCTCAGACTCAATGGATTCCTCAAGAGTCAAGTCTTCAATTTCCAGGGCTGGCTGAGGACATCCTTGTGTTCATTGACATGTGCAGAGTGGATATCACATCTCTCCCCCTTTTGGCATCATCAAAGAGGGTGAGGGCCAGGGATGGAGTTTGGTCTAGAGTTGGGGTTGATAGGATTGGAGTGAGGGGAGGGTTCGTTGTGGTGAGTTGTTGGGTTTGTTGGTTATGAGAAGGTGAAGGTTGGGATTGGTGGTCATTTTGAGGTGGTGGCTGAGGGTGAGATCTTGGCAAGATGATTCTCGACTTGGCACATTCTGTCCTCAAGCTGCTGGATTCGTTCCCAGCGTCATACTCAGCACGGGGAGGACTTACCAAGGACTCAGGCAGCCTAAAAGGAAGCTCTTCTTCAAAGGCCCTAACAGAAGCTGGTACTTGTACCATGCATTTCCGGCAGATTTGATCGCCGCAGCCTCTTCCTTAGGGATGAACTTCCTCTTCTTATCAAGCTTCTCTTGCTTAGAAACCACTAACTGTTCTGCCACTCTACCAGAAGTTTCAGGCTGACCTTGAATATTTTTATCCTGCCCCGGTGTATTCTGCCCAGAAACTTCATGGTGTTCTTGATGTTCATTGCGATGTTCTTCACGATGCCCAGATTTTCCAGAATGTTTATGACTTGATTTCCCAGATTTTGACTTGTGTTTCTTAGATGAGGAAGGTTTCTTTGAAACTGGGTTTGTTTCATCAGATTCGGCCATTTTTGTGTGGGTTTGTGGTAAAATGCGAAAGGATGTATGAAGAAAATGAAGAACATAGAAGAAGATGAAGAGTTTTGTATGCAGAGAATTTGTGAGTAAAAGTGAAAAGTGAAAGTGAAAAATGATGTCCTATTTATAGGTACAGTCACTAAGGGTAAAATGGTCATGTTTCTTCATATTTTCACACATTGGGTAGCGTAAACAACTTAAGTTGGAACGACACACCTGATGACACGTGTCGCTTCATATTACCAGAGAAGACATAACGTCTCATTTGGGAAGTTGAAGAGTTTTCTGAAGTGACGTGTCTCTTAGACTTGTGCTGGCCCTCTCTTGGCTTGATCATCCAGTGTCAGTGAGTGATCATCCGGAAGTGGTTTTGCTTCCGGTTGCACTTGCTTAAGATTTAACATTGAGTACCTGCAAGAACATATATTGGCACTCCGATGCCTAAGTTAGTATTGCTGTAAGTGATAAACAGTCATGTATAATGAATAGAATTTACACTTCATTTGGGTTTACCATTCCCAAATCACCTCTAATGAAAGTAAATTGGTCAAACCCCAGAGGCTTGGTGAAGATGTCAGCAAGCTGTTGTTGTGTGGGGACAAACTGCACCTTGACATCCTTCTTTTGAACATGGTCTCTGATGAAGTGATGTCTGACGTCAATGTGCTTTGTCCTTGTGTGCTGAACTGGATTCTTGGCGAGGCTGATAGTGCTTGTGTTGTCACAGAGGATAGGTGCCTCAGGGAACTCCAAGCCAAGATCTCTCAACTGGTTTTTCAGCCACAGCACTTGAGCACAACAACTTGCTGCAGCAATGTATTCTGCCTCAGTGGATGACAAAGACACACAGGTTTGCTTTTTGCTAGCCCAAGACACCAGACAACCACCAAGGAAGGCGCATTGTCCACTGGTGCTCTTTCTATCTGTCTTATAACCTGCATGGTCAGAGTCAGAGTAAGCCCACAAGAACTCTTGGTTGCCTCTGGGATACCAAAGACCAAGTTCTTGTGTTCCCTCAAGGTATCTTAGGATACGTTTAACACATGTTAAGTGTGACTCCTTGGGGTTGGCTTGAAACCTAGCACACATGCCTACACTAAATTGAATGTCAGGCCTACTCGCTGTTAAGTATAAGAGGGAACCTATCATTCCCCTATACATGGGCAGGCTGACAGATTTACCCTTTGCGTCAGCGTCGAGTGCGGCAGTGGTGCTCATAGGAGTGTCATACTCCTTGCATTCATCCATCCCAAACTTTTTGAGTAGTTCTCTGCAGTACTTAGTTTGGGAGATGAAGATTCCATTCTTCTTCTGTTTGATTTGCAGGCCTAGGAAGAATGTTAGTTCTCCCATCATTGACATCTCAAATTCACCCTGCATAGTCTTAGAGAAATCTTCACAAAGCTTCTCGTTAGTTGCCCCAAATATGATATCATCAACATAAATTTGGACAATTAACATATCTCTATCTTTGTGGAGGATAAACAGTGTATTATCTAATTTGCCTCTTGAGAAACCCTTGCCCAGCAAAAAGCTGCTGAGTCTCTCATACCAAGCTCGAGGAGCTTGTTTCAGGCCATATAAAGCTTTCTTTAATCTATACACATGTTTGGGGTGCTTATGGTCCTCAAAGCCAGGAGGTTGTTCTACATATACCTCTTCTTTAATATAACCATTAAGAAATGCACTCTTTACATCCATTTGATATAATCTAAAGCCTTTCATGGATGCAAAGGCTAGAAGAATCCTTATTGCTTCAAGTCTAGCGACTGGAGCAAAAGTTTCTTCATAGTCAATGCCTTCTTCTTGGTTGTATCCTTTGGCTACTAGTCTGGCTTTGTTTCTGGTGATTTGACCTGTCTCATCCAGTTTGTTTTTGAAGACCCACTTGGTCCCCACTATGGATTGATGAGACGGCCTTGGGACTAGTTCCCACACTTGACTTCTCTCAAATTGATTTGGCTCTTCCTGCATGGCAATAATCCAGTCGCAGTCCTCAAGAGCTTGTTCAACTGAAGTTGGTTCGATTTGAGATAGGAATGCTCCAAACTCAATTTCATTTTGAACTTGTCTTCTAGTTCTGACACCAGAAGAAACATCACCAAGCACTTGATCAAGAGGATGATCCCTGTGATGTCTCCTAGCTATTGGCAACTGTGCCTCCTCAGGCATGGGTTGCACTCCAGGTTCATCACTGGGTTCACCTTCTTCTTTGGGATTGCTTGTTGGTGTTTCTTTTGGTGGTGAGGAAGATGATGGTAGTTTTGGAAGATTAGGTGCTTCATCATCTTCTGTGGATTGTCCCCATGTAGGAGTTTCATCAAATACAACATGCATGGATTCTTCTACAGTTTTAGTTCTCATGTTGTATATCCTATATGCTTTACTCCTAAGGGAATATCCTATGAATATACCTATATCAGCCTTTGGATCAAACTTACCCAAATTTACCTTTCCATTATTATGCACGTAGCATTTTGATCCAAATATTCTGAGGTGGCTGATGTTGGGCTTCCTTCCTTTGTATAGCTCGTATGGAGTCTTATCCAAGCCCTTGCGAACATAGGCTCTGTTGGAGATATAGCAAGCAGTGCTCATAGCGTCCGCCCAGAACACTTGAGAAACCTCTTTCTCGTTGAGCATGCTTCTAGCCATCTCCGTCAGAACCCTGTTCTTCCTTTCGACTACTCCATTTTGTTGAGGGGTCTTCGGAGCTGAGAAGTTATGTTCAATGCCGTTTTGCTCACATAGCTCTGAGAAGCTATGGTTCTCAAACTCTCCTCCATGGTCTGTCCTTATGGCTGTGATTTTGAGCTCCTTCTCATTTTGCACTTTCTTAGCCAGGACAACAAAAGCATCAAAAGCATCTTGCTTAGAGGCAAGAAACATAGTCCACGTGAACCTTGAATAGTCATCCATCACCACTAAAGCATATAGGTTTCCACCCAAGCTCTTTACTCTCGCTGGCCCAACCAAATCCATGTGGATTAGTTCCAAGGGCCTGCTGGTGGAGACTTTCTTCTTGGTTTTGAATGAGGACTTTGTTTGCTTTCCTCTTTGGCAGGATTCACAGATAAAATCATGCTTTACTTTAAATGATGGAATACCTATAGCTAGCTCCTTTTTAATAAGCATGTCGAGTTGAGTAAAATTAACATGAGCTAGTCTCTTATGCCAAAGCCAACTATTCTCATCACTAGATATTAAACATTTTTCTTCTAGTTGTTGGCATAAGTCCAAAGTATATAGGTTTCCATTTCTATTTGCCTTAAGTTTGCATTTTAAGTTGGCCTTATCTAAATTTAAATCCTGCTTATCAACTATTATGCACTCATGTGAATCAAAAATTACCCAGTTTCCTTTGTCTGTGCTCTGGCTGACGCTTAGCAGGTTGTGACAGAGACCGTCCACTAGGTAGACGTCTTTCATTGGTCCGACCTCTCCAACTCCAGTGATCTTTCCACTTTGATTTCCTCCAAAGGTTACTGTGGCTCCATCTTTGATCACTAGAGATTTGAACTTGTCTCTGTCTCCAGTCATATGTCTCGAGCATCCGCTGTCAATATACCATTTCTTGTTCTTGGATGCTTTAAGACACACCTGGAAAAATCAAGTAAACTTAGGTACCCAATCTTTCTTGGGTCCTCGATCATTAGTTTTCAATGCCCTTGGTCTAGAGTCATCCTTGACCTTGGGCTTGTGAATATTTAGAGCCTCTGGCTTAGAGTTGGCTCTGGACTCTTGGGTTTTCCCTTTGGAATGATTCCAAGGTCGGGATCCTTGTCCTCTCTTAGTTTCCTTAGCAGATGGAGGATCCTTTATTGCCTTGGTTCCTTTAGGGACCCATTTGTAGGAGCTACTTGCTCCATGCTTCTTAGCATTACAGGTGGACGTGGAGTGTCCCTTCCTGTTGCAATAGTTACAGAAGCTGAAGGGTGAGGAGCTATGACTAGTGGCTTTATGGAAGAACTTTAAGTAGGGCTTTACTTTTGGTTCCACCCACTTCTTCCCTCTAGGAGTATATCCTAATCCAGTTCTATCCCTATATGCCCTTTGATTCATTAAAATTATATTTAACATTTCTGAGCCATTTGTAAACTTCTGCAGGGCATTTTGCAGCTTGTCTTTCTCTGCTGAGATTTTGCTGCAATTAGGGCAGCTCTCAAGTGTTGGGGCATTGGGTTCTGTTTGTGGAGAACCCTGGCCATCCACTATCGGATGCTTTCTAGCTTCCGCTAGCTCTTCACTTAGTGAGTCCACCTTGGACTCAAGTGATTCCCTTTTAGTTTTTAACACTTTATAGGCTTTACACAATCGAGAGAATTCTTCATGAACCTCATTGTAAGCCTCTTGCAGTTCAGAGAAAGTTACCTCATTATCTTCGTGGGTGAGGTCAAGTTCTGAAGATGCTTCCTCATCATCTTCTCTGGCTACCAGGCAGAGGTTAGCAACTTCTTCCTCATCACTTGCTTCGTCATCTGAGCTATTCACCCAGATGGAGGAAACAAAGGCCTTCCTTTTGTCTTTGCCTTTTGACCTCTGCAGGCTGGGACACTCAGCCTTGAAGTGACCAGGCTTATTGCATTCAAAACACACAGGGACCTTTTCTTTCTTGTATCCCTTCTTCTGGCTGGAATCACCTCTCTGATAGCCTCCTTTCTTTCTGAAGAATTTCCTAAATTTCCTCACCATCATAGCCATCTCCTCATCGTCCATCTCCTCCTCATCATCCTCATCATTGTCATTGATCTCCTTGCTGGGAGCAATGAGAGCAAGGTTCTTGTTCTTGGATGAGGGTTGAGGAGCTCTCATAGCCAGCAAGGTAGGTTCATATTCAGCAAGAGAGCCAAATAGTGCGGTGATGGAGCTGGTTGATTCTCCTTGCACTTCTTGCAAAATAGTCACTTTGGTGATCCAGTCACCCTTCAAGATCTTTAGAATCTTGCTCACTTGCTCTCTTTCAGGGATATCCTTACCCAGCGAGGCCAAATTGTTGATGAGATGGGTGAACCTGAGCTCCAGCTCTCTGATAGGCTCGGTGGGACTCAGCATGGCGAATTTGTGAAATTCTTCCACCAGCATTTCAACACGTCTCGCTTTTACTCCCCTGGTTCCAGAGTGTGCAGCCTCAAGAGCCTCCCACATATCTTTTGCATTTTTGTGGTGGCTGATCCTGTGATACTTTTTGGGGCTGAGTGCACACTGGATGTAGTGCATGGCCCGATGGTTCATTTGGACTAGGGCATAGTCCTCAGGAGTGTATCTGGCTCGCACTTTCGCAAATCCATCCTCATCTAGCGGAGTTTGATCCCCTCGTTCTATTACGTCCCAGAGTCTGATATCACTTGACTTGATATAAGTCTCCATTCTGAACTTCCAAAATGAGTAGTTGTACCCATCGAAGCCTGGGGGCTTGTTGGGTTGAACGGAGACATCTGGTAGAGAATAGTCTGTGTCCATTACTGGATCTTTGCCTTCTGATTCGTTGGAATCGAGTGAGAAGGACCTTGCTCTGATACCAAATGAACGTAATGGATGCACAAGAGGGGGGGGGGGGTGAATTGTGCTTCAAAAATAAATGCTCAAATAAAACGACACAAGAGTTATACTGGTTCGGTCTACCTGACCTACGTCCAGTCCTCAACCACCCAGGCCGAGAGTTCCACTATATCTCAGGTTTTAAATCGGGTTCACCTGAAACCTTACAACCGCAAGTTTTGCACGGGATCACTTGCAACCTTACAACAAGTTTTACACAGGCTCACTTGTAACCTTTCTAACTAGCTCCCCCTCACACCACGCAAGGGGTTAACCTTTACACTTAAAGGATTTTTCTGACTAAGTTCTCTCAAAGAACGGATGGTGTTACACACTTAAGTACAGTAAATGCTCTTATAACAGAAAGAGACTTAACTACAATGAGTACAGAATAAGTAGATGATAAGATCACTCAAAGTGTTAAATGCTCTTCGCTTTTTCTGGGCAGCTTTGAATGCTTGAAGATGTTCTTAGTTTCTCGCTCTAACTTCTCTCAAGAATATTCAAAGATGATTGTTAACCTCATAAATGAGGTTTGAGTCTCTTTATATAGTCTTCAAGCAATCTGTCTCTTGGTAGTTGGGAGAGCCGTTTGAATATGGCCGTTTAACCCATGTTACCGTTTGCTCAATAAATGCTTCATCAATGCATAGCAGGGTTGACTTGCTTTATCTCTGAAAAGTAGTCCTGACACCTCTGCTCTGACAAAAGCATTCTGACACTGCAACTTCTGACCTTCTGATTGCTTGCGGAAGCAGATTCTCATCCGGAAGCAATTCTACTGAGTGTGCTGCACTGAGTGTTAGTCTAGCAATATAATCACATAGTTACATGCAGTGGGTGTTCCCTAAGTCTAAGATGCATCCGGAAGTACTTCTACATCCGGAAGTAAATCTACTGGATGAAGGACTTTGTTCACTATTACTCACTCTCGCTCAGTGTCCCTCAATCCAACGGTCAGCGCTAGTCACTAAGCTATCGGAAGCACTTTTACTTGACGTGGTGAAATCACTGACGCTTAGGGTTATATCTCTTCTATCAGCCTGTGCCAGTCTAAATCTAACAGGGAGCAATTTCACTTGACGAGGCTGATTCACTGACGCTTGGGGTTATTCTATTCTATCAGTCTGCGCCAGTCAAAATCTAACAGGAAGCATTTCCACTTGACGTTGCACTTTTACTGACGCTTGGGGTTATATCTATTTTATCAACCTGTGCCAGTCTAAGTTTAACAGGAAGCAATTTCACTTCCGGTTGAATCATAGCTTAGTCTTAAGGTTTTGTTTATCTAAAGCTCATGGACTAAGTTAAATCCCTAGTGAGTTATTCGCTGCCGCTGGGGGATAAATCATTCATCCGCGTGCGCGAGTCCTAGACTATCCGGAAGTAAATCCACGTCCGGTTGCACTCTTACTTGGGATCCTATTGCTTTCTAAGTTCTTTCATATTTTAGTCTTCATCAAAACTTAAGATTCTAACATATCCTACTTAGCTTAGGTTCTGACTTAGTATTCTATTGACTTCCGCTATAGGATGTGTACTACATCCAGAAGCGCTAGTTACGTTGTTATTGCTTTAAGTCATCCGGTTGTGATTTTACATCCGATTAAGTTCTAACTTAGGATTTTTAACTTCATCTAATTCTTCCTAAGTGTTCATTAGGTTCTTTCATATTGTAGTCTTCATCAAAACTTAGTAGGAGGCAAGGGGAGATGTGAATGTTCAAAATTTGTTTGTCTTGCTGTTGGAATTGATCTTTGATGTAAATATATTCCATAGTTGGGACTTATTTTTACTCATTGTTTTGAAGTGTTGAAATGCCTAATTTGGATTGAAATAAATGCCTAATGATTTTTTATGAATTCCTTTTGTGGACTATATTCTTATGATAAATGAACAATTTATCTTTCTAATCTATTACTTACTCAGACTCCAGAGGATATTTGGTTGATGAGGATGGATTTTATTACATGAAAGTGTCTTTCTTGAGAGATATCAAAGCTCAACAGAGGAGTCTGAGGTTTGTCTCTTTCTTTATTATTGTATTTTGTGCTGGAAAGTATCCATAAATGTGGTACTTGTTTATAATTTCATGTATGCAGAGACTATTCAAAGACTTATGCTCGATCTAAATACTATGAAGAAGCAAAACCCTGGAATGAAAGGTGTGATATTGCATTTACTTGTACTTCCCAGAATGAAATTTATCAGTTTGATGCAATCAATTTGGTTAATTCAGGATGTCGTATGCTAGTAGAAGGTAGTTTCTCTGCAATAGAAGTACTTCACTGATGCATTGAACCTTTGGCAGATGTGCAATAGTAATTTAATGATAGTATTGAAGAATATTCATGAAATTTTCGTTTTTTATAGTTTGATGAATAGAAAGTCTCATTCTTTTTTAGTTTTTATCAATGTACAAAAGTAGGTTGTCAAAGCTTTTGAATGACTTAGGAGATACAAATGTGAAATCTATGTAAGATACAAAAGTAGTTTTCATCAATGGACACATTTCATCAACCAAATATCCTTATGAAATTTGCTTTATGTGAGATACAAATGTGAAATCTATGTTTGATCTGATTCTATTATAAATTATGGTTTAATTGAATATGGTGCTGTTGTGGTTGCATGTGTATAGTGAAATGGTACTAAAAACTTGTATTATTGCTTCTATATTGACCAAACTGATTTGATGGAAGTTCTTCATTTTCTATTCTGTCATTGTTGTTTTGTGGTTATGATGAATGAAGGGATGTTGTGGAAGTTGTTTCTTGTATGTGTGCTTGAGAAGAATGCTTGAGATCATGTAGTAATATTATGGTGTTACAAATGGCTGATTGCAAAGTAGCATATGTGCTTGATGATACTTGAAGGAAAGCTATAAGGTGTGGTCTCTTTCTTCGTTTTTGGTTTAGAGAATGAGGTTCCTTATTCATTATCCTCATCGTATGAAATTGCCACTCTTTATAAGCAGCATCAACTAGTATTGTTCCCCACCTACGTTGTATGTGTTTGTCCTACAATCTATTACTTCTGCATCTGCACATTAAAAAAGTGCATACCTCTGACATGATACGTAGTTCATTTGTTGAAAGTCTCTCAACAATCTTGTCCAATATGGGTTATGGTAACTTCAATAGACAAGCCTCTGATTTCTTCATCAGCTATGGTGTTCTGTTTGTTAATGCCTCTACTGGAGAAGCCTAGCAATGGATGTATAATGTGTCTATAGATTGTTTGCATGCCATAGACCTGCTAAAAAAAGATTTCGTGTAAAACAATGCAAGTAAACAACGACATTAAGGATTAAGAAATGAATTAAATAAAATTACATGTATGATCTCAAATTGTCCGCGATTCTGCTGTGAGATGTGATCCAATTAACCCATCTTATTATATGCTGCCATCATATGTCTACTATTAGTATATTACTATTACTCTATCTTTTTTTGATCGAATATTACTATTACTCTATCACTGAATACAATACATGGACTAAAATACCGCGTCCATGAAAACACTGAATATCGATTCATTTAGATAGAGATTGAGAAATTTAAATTGGAACCTATATTATTTGTCATTAAATTATAATGCATCAGATTTTAATTATAAGATTAAATTAATTTTTGTGGAGGTTAAAAAACAAATTAAACCACTAAAATATAACACATATATTTTTTTTGATAACATTATAGCACATATATTTGTAATCATGTTATATGCTAGTTTATATGCAAAATTAATTAGATTTCAATAAAAATATAAATATAAACAATTTAAAATGATTTCTTTTGGACATTAAGTTTAAAAAAACAAGTACCACTACTAATATTCTTTTTTTATTTATCCATAGGCAAACTACCAACAAAACAAATAACAACCAACCAATTTAAGTCGCAAGAATGTAAGTCCACAATGTAACTCCCCTAATTATATCAATTTTAAGTATACGTAAATTAGTCTTAAAAATGATATATAATTGTTTTTAAAATAGTGTTTCTTATCCTATATAAGATTAAGTTGATTTTTAAAAATAATTTTAAAGCAAAATAAATTACGTATAAATTGATTCTACAGTTCGACACTTGGACTGCTCGAGTTCATAGTATAAGTAGTCTCCTGCACTTGTTGGACAAAACGAGTCCTAGAGCCAGGATTTAGGCGGGAAAAAATGGCGGCGAGGGTTTTAGCATCTGCAGCTCTCACCAAATCTCACTCCTTCACCAATCTCATCTCCAATTTTCATGTAATAAAATCCATCCTCATCAACCAAATATCCTCTGGAGTCTGAGTAAGTAATAGATTAGAAAGATAAATTGTTCATTTATCATAAGAATATAGTCCATAAAAGGAATTCATAAAAAATCATTAGGCATTTATTTCAATCCAAATTAGGCATTTCAACACTTCAAAACAATGAGTAAAAATAAGTCCCAACTATGGAATATATTTACATCAAAGATCAATTCCAACAGCAAGACAAACAAATTTTGAACATTCACATCTCCCCTTGCCTCCTATTAAAAATCATTACCCCTCATGACTATATACACACTCACATGCTTCATCCATACACCAAAATCACCCAGCATTAGATTTCAAACATAGAACGAACTCTAATTACTATAAAACTATTTTCCTCCTGCAGATATTTAAAGAATACAATTGAAAATGAGCGTGCAGTGACCATAAGGCCTATAAAGCCACAGAATCAACCTCCTTTTAATAAAAGAAAACAAGTTAATGTAAGTCTTTGACCATGTAATGTTAAACCCAAAAATTAATAGCCTCTAAATAATAAATCAGCAAGAACCAAGCAGAGTAGTTGGAATTACATTCGAAATCACATATGCTAAATACCAAGGCAAACACTGTCCGAGTATAGGAAGGAAAGAAAAATACCAAAACTTCAAAAAAAATCACCAAAACGTCATTTCTTCAAACATGTAGAACACTAAAATCAAACTCCTCTATCAATCAAGATTTTCATGCGCAAATGTCCCCAAAATTCGTCAAATTTGAAAATCCCCGAAAGTTAGGGTTTTGCATAAACTTCACAAGACCTTAATTTGATTCTCCAACAACCAATTTCATCCCAAAATGTCCAGATTTCGAGTTACACAAAAACCCTAACAAATTTCACTGATAAATCCAAGAGAAAAAGGGAAAGGAGTAAAGAAGAGTTACCCAACAATAAAAAAAAAATCCTTTGGTCTTAAAAATGTTGTCTTGTTGCCGGAAACCGCCGCTGCCGTCACCGGGGTCGCTGGACACGAAGAAGCCGAAGTTGAGGAGTGAAACACAGTGAAAACGAAGCCAAAACAGTGAGGAGTCGCATAGCTCATGCAGTTTTCGGAGATTTGGATGGAAGAAAGGGGGTGAATGGGTAAAGAAAATGGTGAGAGGGGTGGAGAAGTGAGAACCGAAAATGAAGTGTGTGAGGGACAATCCTAATTTTGCATTAAATTTTACAAAATAAATATATTAGGCTTTATGAAAATAATTACAAAATTGTCATTACCTCTTCATTTATATAATTTTACTTTGAAGCACAAGCCCAATATCCATATCATTTTAAAGATTTTCATATCATTTTGAGCTTTTGAAGTAAATTATTTTTATACCTTAATTTAAAACAGTTAAATCTTGTCCTAGTCAATGTTTTAGTGATTTTCCATTGAAGTACATGCCTTTACATGCGTTTTAGCTTCCCTTTGCTATTTTAGTAAGTCAAGGCCTATACATGCGCCTAAAGTGCATGTAAAGCCCGATTACCACATCATTTTAAAAATTTTCATATGATTTTGAGCTTTTGAACTGAATTAGTTTTATGCATTCACTCAAAATACTTAAATATTGTCCTAGACAATGTTTTAGTAATTTCCCATCGAAGGAAATGCCTTTACATGCGCTTAAAGCGCATGTATTGGCTTCCCTTTGTTATTTGAATAAGCTATGGTCTATACATGCGCTTAAAGCGCATGTAAAACCCAATATCCATATCATTTAAAGATTTTCATATCATTTTAAGCTTTTAAACTAATTTCTTTTTATACTTTCATTCAAAATAATAAAATCTTATCCTAGACAATATTTAGTAATTTTCAATTGAAGGAAATGCCTCTACATGTGCTTAAAGTGCTTGTGTTGAGTTCTTTTTTTATTTTAGAAACCTATGGGCTATACATGCGTTTAAAGCGCATGTAAAGCCCAATGTCCATATCATTTTAAAAACTTTCATATGATTTTGAGCTTTTGAACTAAAATCTTTTGATATTGTAACTCAAAATACTTAAATCTTGTCTTAGATAATGTTTTAGTGATTTTTCTTTGAAGGACGTGGCTTTACATGCGCTTTAAGCACATGTAAAGCCCAATTAACATATCATTTGAACAATTGCCATATGATTTTGAGCTTTTGAACTAATTTCTTTTTATATTTCATCTCAAAATACTTCAATCTTCTCCTATTCATTGCCTTAGTAAATTCGCTTTACATGCGCTTTAAGCGCATGTAAAGCCTTCTCTATACATGCGCTTTAAGCGCATGTAAAGTTTCTTCTAAGCGCATGTAACGGTGCGCTGGTATAGGGATAGTAGTGTGAATAACATAATTTGATTACTTATACTGACGCTTATAACAATAGGTGGAGTGAGTATACTTATGCATACAACACATTTTATAATTTATATCCATGACGTAATTTTAAATATACTTCTCCCCAAATGTTCTGAAACAACTCAAAAGCCATCTCGTGTAAAATTTGTCTTCAACTATAAGTTTTGTACTGATTTAATTTGAAAATATTTTATGAAGCGCAACTTTTATTACATTAATTAATAATGATTGAGAATGGTCTCTTGGCGCTGACCATGCATATGTTAAGAAGGCATTGAAAATTGTTACTATAATTTTCATTTGAGCTAAACAAACATTGTGCCTACAAAACGTCGAGAAGAACTACTGATCTAATATTCGGTGTCCCATCTTTGAATATCCTCCAAGTTTTCCAGCTTTTTTATTCCTCCAACCCTCCATTGTCTGGTTTTCTGTTCCCCATTCACCTCTCTCTTTACTACTATCGTTCTCCATTGTGAGTACTGCACCTTGAACGACACTACTAACATTTCTATCCATGCACAGCACAACACAACACAATCAATGTATTATCATTATTTAGTCCTAAAAATAAAATAATGAACATTTGACTAGTTTCATTATACACAGTTTCACACAAGCACAAAATCTTTTAAATCTGCACTACTCATAAATAATTAATACTAGTAGTAACTTACCGCTGTGCTCAAAACTGCAATGATCATTGTTCCAGTATCTACCACATGAATCCAAGTGACCAATAACACCGTAGCACCAATCTACATCCCAATTCATAATTCAGATTAAAATACCAATAACTTCAAACAAAAATTTAATGGTACGTACGGTAGTAATATAATATAGATATATAGTGAATTGATCATTAAAAAAAACAGACTATTACCATAAGTTTCGCTGCCTTGTCTCATCTGGACTTCAACGTGATCACCGGGTTTCAAATCATTGTTATTGGACACATATAGTGCATATGGATCGGAAGTGTGAATTGAGGATAATGTCAACCGATCCCATGTTATATTTTTCTCAACCAGTCTCCACTTATCCGTTGGATACCTACCACAAAATTCTAGTCATGAAAACTTGAATTCTTAATAGTATATAAAGGTATATGAGCCATATCAATCGAAGTGTCTCAACAATTTGTAATACCTTGCTTGAAAGGTGTTTGAGATGTGGTCATAGCTGAGTAACACATTACATCGCTTTGGAAGCACAAACTGATCGTTATAAAATATCTGAAATTTCAATTTTAATTTGTCACAAGTTTTGAAAAAGATTGAGACATAAATAAAGAAGAGATAATGAGTGAAATAAAATAACTTGCCGGTTTCATCTGATAGACTTGAACAGGGATCCAAAATCGACCGCTTTGGAGAGAAATATACAAAGCCAAGCTAATATAATTGGACCGTAACAAACTGGTCAAGTCTTTGGGATTTTCCAAAAAGGAAGAAAGGCATAAAGAAGGCCAGTCACCAACAAATTATCCTAACAATCCATTCGATGGATTCATTTGTAGTAGTAGTGAGAGGCTTTGTTCCTTATTCATTATCCTCATCGTATGAAATTGCCACTCTTTATGAGCAGTATCACCTAATATTGTTCCCCACCTACGTTGTATGTGTTTGTCCCACAATCTATTACTTCTGCATCTGCACATTAAAAAAGTGCATACCTCTGACATGATACGTAGTTCATTTGTTGAAAGTCTCTCAACAATCTTGTCCAATATGGGTTCTGGTAACTTCAATAGACAAGCCTCTGATTTCTTCATCAGCTATGGTGTTCTGTTTGTTAATGCCTCTACTGGAGAAGCCTAGCAATGGATGTAGAATGTGTCTATAGATTGTTTGCATGCCATAGACCTGCTAAAAAAAGATTTCGTGTAAAACAATGCAAGTAAACAACGACATTAAGGATTAAGAAATGAATTAAATAAAATTACAGTTGTTGCATTGTATGATCTCAAATTGTCCGTGGTTCTGTTGTGAGATGTGATCCAATTAACCCATCTTATTAAATGCTGCCACCATATGTCTACTATTAGTATATTACTATTACTCTATCTTTTTTTGATCGAATATTACTATTACTCTATCACTATATACAATACATGGACTAAAATACCGCGTCCATGAAAACACTGAATATCGATTCATTTAGATGGAGATTGAGAAATTTAAATTGGAACCTATATTATTTGTCATTAAATTATAATGCATCAGATTTTAATTATAAGATTAAATTAATTTTTTGTGGAGGTTAAAAAACAAATTAAACCACTAAAATATAACACATATTTTTTTTGATAACATTATAGCACATATATTTGTAATCATGTTATATGCTAGTTTATATGCAAAATTAATTAGATTTCAAGAAAAATATAAATATAAACAATTTAAAATGATTTCTTTTGGACATTAAGTTTAAAAAAACAAGTACCACTACTAATATTCTTTTTTGATTTATCCATAGGCAAACTACCAACAAAACAAATAACAACCAACCAATTTAAGTCGCAAGAATGTAAGTCCACAATGTAACTCCCCTAATTATATCAATTTATAAGTATACGTAAATTAGTCTTAAAAATGATATTTAATTGTTTTTAAAATAGTGTTTCTTATCCTATATAAGATTAAGTTGATTTTTAAAAAAAATTAAAGCAAAATAAACACTACTACAAATTAAACCTATACTAGCTCAGCTTTACATGCGCTCAAAAAAGGAAGGTAAAAAACACATGTAAAGATAACGTTTACATGCGCTTTAAGCTCATGTACATATATCACTCTCTACATGCGCTTTGAGCGCATGTAGTAAGTCACATTTACATGCGCTTTAAGCGCATGAATATAGCCGACTAAATACATGTGCTTCAAGCGCATGTAAATAGGATAACGTGACTAACTCCCCAGAAAATGAAATGAATCCTGTTCATGCTAGACACAGACATCAAGTTTCAAAGAACCACATTGTGGTGTTATGGTTGTGATAATACTACATATACATGCGCTTTAAGCGCATGTAGAGCCTGTACATGCGCTTAAAGCGCATGTGAAGGCAGTATTAGAGTGAAAAACATGAAGTCATGCATAAGAGTTCCTCCTCAGATGTCAAAAGCTACTAATGCAAGTGTTTATAAGCTAGAGCACCCCATTGGGGTGTTATGCTTTGGTTATAATACATATACATGCGCTTTAAGCGCATATACAGGCAGTAGTAGAGTGAAAAATATGAAGTCATACATAAGAGTTCCTCCTCATATGTCATAAGTTACTAATGCTTGTGGTCTAAGTGTTTATAAGCTAGAGCACCCCATTGGGGTGTTATGCTTTGGTTATACTACATATACATGCGCTTTAAGCGCATGTACAGGCAGTGGTAGAGTGAAAATCATGAAGTCATACATAAGAGTTCCTCCTCAGATGTCATAAGCTACTCATGCTTGTGTACGTAGTGTTTAAAATTTCAAGAACGACATTGAGGTGTTATTTTAATGTCTAAATTCCATTTATAAAATGGAATTTATAAAATAATATTGAAGAAAAAAGTTGATTCAATTTATAAAATGATGAAAAACTTGATAATGCTTAGATACTTAAGTTTTAAAACATAATATAACTCAGTGTTTAATTTCCCTGATTAATTAGATAATTCAATCTTGGCGCTATGATTTAAAATAATATTTGGACAGAAACAATGTCACAAATGTGAGATGTTATTATTATTTTGATGTTTATATATATAAATATATATAAAATTTAGTCTAAGTTCTATGATGTGTAATTGTTTTATTAAAATTAATTATTAGTCCTTGTACATGCGCTTATTGAATTTTAATGATAAATTTCCCGCGCCTTTTTCTTATGAGTTCCCTCCCTATTTCTCATCACTTTATAGCGCGCTTTGCGTAACATCCTAAAAAATTAAATACAGGATTAGAGAGTGTTTTGGGAATTAATAAATGAAAAAATTAGAAATTTTGGAATTTTTAGAAATTTTCGAGAATTCTTAGAATATTTTGGGGTAATAAGTGTCTAAATAATTAATAAGTGTCTAAATAATTAATTAAACAATCGAAGAAATATGAGGGTATGGTGGAATCCAAAATATTTTGAAGGCTAAGGAAATTGGAAGCTAGTTTTCGTAGATTTAAATTAAAAGAGTACATTATGGTAATTTCCGGTATAAGTTACACAAACATTAAAACAAATAAGCAAACCAAACGCGCCCTTACCCTTCTTCTTTATGTTTGGCCGTGAGACCCCCCCCACCCATTCCAAACATCATCTTCATCTTCATCTTCATCTTCATCATCGCCACTTGATTTGACCTAAATGTCGCCTTCTAGGTCAATCAAAAATTCTAAACTCAACTACTAGGTAGTAGTGGTGAGCTAGGTCTTTTCTCAATTCAAGTTGAATCTTGCAAATTCTAAGCTAATTAAGTCACACAAATTAAGAGGATGTTGAGATTGATTTTTAACTACAAGCTACAATTAAAGACTAGTAAAAGAACAAACTAACCGAATTGAAAATGTAAGGATATGAGTTGAGAAATCACCTCCCTCTCCAAGTACTTAGTGCCTTAGGTTAATTAGGCTTCATAACCTTGTCACACTTAATTAAACTAGTTAAATACTTAAGACTTCTTTAATCAAAGAAATCTACAAGTATTTAACTAACCTAATCAAGCCAAAAGCTCTTTAAAGCCAAGAACATACCAAAAGCAACTCTAAATGCTAAATCTAGCACCTAGGAAACACATTCATTCCACACATACTCAAGAATACAAATCGCATACATGAACATATATGGAACTACAAAATCTAGCTTAGGTTTTCATGTTCTTAACAATAAAGAGAGGTTTTCAAGCTACAATTATGTAGAACACCTAAAATGAAGATGATCTAACCTATATAAGCCTAGATCTAGGACATACATAGGCAAAAATGTAAAACTAGCTTGAAACCTAAAAGAGAAAATTACAAAGTCATTAAGCCAAATTTGTGTACTTGAAGCACTTTTCCTTGGAGAGGAGAGGAGAAGAAGCTTAGCTAGACATGGAGATGTGGAAATGGAGGTGAAGTTGCGTGGGATTCATGGAGGATGGAGGGAGAATCACGAAAATGGTGGAAGAATGGTGAAGAAGATGAAGATGGAGTTGAGAGAAAATGGAGAAGAGAGAGAAAAGTGAAAGTGGGAATGTCGTCACAAATGAAGTTGGTTGTTAGGTTTATGCAAGTGGGAGTTGGATTAGTGAGAGTGATTAGAAGTTGATGAGTTGTCAAGTGGTGGTGGTGGTGAGTTGTCAAAAAGATATTTTGATGGTTAATGGAGGGTGTTATGCGAAATGGTGTTTATGAAAGGGAAGGAAGGGCAGTTTTGGTATTTAGGTAAAAGGTGAGTGAATGTGGTCCTAATGTGGTCTAGGTGCATTGTCAAAGTTCTCTCCTTTTTCTCCAATTGATTGTGCTTCCAAACTTGCCCTTAATGAGGCCTTCAACTTTGAATTTGAATTTTTGGCTCCATATTACCCCTTTTGGAAATGTGCAAATCCCTTGTTTTTGACAAAAGGGGTAACTTTTGTCTTATGCCTTTGCCTTTCCCTCCAAGCCAATTCCTTGCACTCCAAGCTATCCCAAAGGGTTGTGGTGCCCACGTGGGACCCCCCTACACATTAAAACGCACAACTAGTCAAAAATGATCAAAATACCCTTGGTTACTTAAAATGCAAGTAATTAAGCTAGGATTTTCCATATATCCACCTATAAGCATGTGCACATAAAATCACCAATAATGATCAAATATAACAATTAAATCTCACTAATTAAGCTCAATTGCACATGCTTAAACATATAAATTTCGGTCCAATCAATCATCAACCTTCGCCTTCCTCCTCCCAAGCCTCCCATTTTTGCTTCACTCCTCCTTCATTCGCCTTCTCCTTCTTCTTCCAAGCTTCCAAAAAATCGTGTGAGTTCGTGGATCCCTCACTGTTCCTCACTTCTTCAGAACGGTTCATTCATTTTCTGGCGAGCTTGGCGTCGGTCAAAGCTTTTCCGGCGCGGGAAGCCATAGACGACGCACACAAGGCTAAAAACAAGTTAAAGTAAGTATCTTTCTCAGATTTCTATCCATTTCTTCACTTAAACTCCGAGCCCTAACCCTCCTTTTCTTATTCTTCGAATTCCTCTTCCACTTCCTCGGTTCCAGTGGCTATTTCCGGCGACGGCAAGCTCAATTCAAGCGTACAACTTCACATTCAAGTTTAGGTAAACTCTATTTCCTTCAATTTCTCTCATTTTCTATGAATTGGGAAGAGAGACCGATTAAGGTTTGAAAGGGGATTTCTATTTTTATTTTCAAATAAAAAAAACGCAAATTGAGCTTTGAGTTTGGATATTCAAGTGATGATTTGAATGATTGACTTAGGATTTTTTGGTTTGGTGAAAACCCTAACTTATGGGGTTGTCAAACCTGACTGATTTTAATGATGTTTGGGGTTAAAAATATGTAATTAGTTGTTGTAGAAGCTGTTTGAGTTATAATATGGCTTTATCTGTTGTTTTTCCTGTTTGGATTGAAGGTTCCTTAGGCCTTTTTCCTTGTCATGGATGAACATATTGTAAGAAAATAAATGTTTTTGCAATTCTCTCCTCTGTTTGGTTAATAGCACATTGTTGTACATGTGTGTGTATTGTTTATTTATAAGATATGCTTGTTTTAGTGTTTGGGTATACAAGTGAAAGGATGAATAAAATGTTGTTGTGTGTATGTTTTCCTTTGGGTTAAATGGATTGAGTTATGGAGTGTCTACTTTAAAGTGTTGGGTTTGGCTGAATGGATTGTTTGGATAAAATATGTTTTGTGTATTAGTTTATGGTTCTAATATTTTCTGTTGTACATGATGCCTTAAAGCGATGGGGTGTCTTGTCAAGTTGGAATATTAGAGCTTACATCACATTTTGGATGAAGTTTTACAATGGATTTAAATAATTTGATTTGTGTTCATATACATTATTGTTTTTGAGATTGAGTTTAGCGCTGTTTTTCCAATGGTTATGATTTCAATTGTGTATGCATAATATGACGGTTCCTTCATATAACTGTTTTAAGCAGGGGTTACTTTATATTTTTAATAATATTTTGTTTATCCTATTCTCTAAATTTATAGTTTACTGCAAGTGGTGAAAAAATTGGACTGCAGCATTTCAAGCCAATAAGGCCATTGGGTTCTGGAGATATTGGCAGGTATTTTTTCCCTTAAAAACATGTATTCACTTCGTGGTAGGTAAACTTTAATTTGTGGCATGCATTTGAATTTATATTAACTTAAACTTTTTTTAGTCCTTTGACCTTACTGAATATTGCTCTTGGTCATATCTTGATTTTAATTTGTGTTGACTATGTTTTATCAAAATATTCATACATTTCTGATATAGAGTGGAAATTGGTGAAGAGAGAGAGAAAGAACTGAGAGAGAAATGATCTTATTAATTCCACACAGTATCTGTACAATTAAAGACCCTTATATAAGAGATTAGGTCCGCTAACTTCCTAACTGAATATAACATTCTGTGACCAATTTACTTTGGTTGAGTATAAGAGTCACATACACTATATTTTACCCAACCTACTGGTTAATTGTTTTAACTTGGCCATTCTTCTTACTTCAACACAACTAATGAGTTTCAGTTCAAGGTTATGGTGCGTTTAAGTATCATATCAGATTCCTGGTAAAGGAGATGTATTGCTTTCTTATGAAATTGTTGTTCTGTTTTCCTGTTACAGTGTTCACCTTGTGGAGCTTCAAGGTATAGGTGAACTATATGCAATGAAGGCAATGGAAAAATCAGTCTTGCTTAATCGTAATAAGATCTGCATAAGTCAGAAAACCACTAGCTCATCAATTCTTTGAAAGGTTCTCATGCATCATTGTAATTGGTGAAGAGAAGTGTATTGTGATTAAATAATATGAATGATAAATGCATTTCTAGAAATTATACTTTTTTTCCTTGAAAAAATTGTTCCCATATAAAATTTTTTCCCACTTCCCATATAAAAAATGTGGATATGTCTTGATGAAATTTTGTTATGAATAACATGCTTTTTTATTTTATGATATTAATGCTATTTTTTCATGTAGGTTGATGATATCCCTTTTAGTGCTTTACTTGAGATCATTTTCATTTATAGCGTTGAGGTACAAATGATCTTTTGCTGCATGCAGCATAGATTTTTTTGGTGTTGTGTGTGTAATATATATGGAATTATGTTAGTAAGATTAAATGCAACAAACTCTGAAGTGTTGAGATGAGGTATTGGTATATATATGGAATTTTGTTAGCAAGATTTATTCTACACATATTTTGACTAAATGCTACTTGTTAGATATAAGTTGTTACTTAAGAATTGGTAGTTTTATATTATGGACATCCTTGGTGGAATTTCGTTTTGACTTTTGATCAATTGTGGCTTGTTTATTAGTTCATCTTTGATATTATACTATTCTTTCATGTAGGTTCATATCTTTTGATTCTTTGGTGCAAGTGGCGAATATTTTGGTGATGAGGTAGATCTTCTTTTAGTGCAATGGCCGTGCATAATATTCATTTTGGTTATGAGGTAGATCTTCTTTTAGTGCAGTGGCAATGCATATATTTTGGTGATGTTTATATATAACTGGAAACAAGTACTATTATATTTTGATACAATATACATATATAATTCTGTTAGCAAGATTTCACGTAATTCTCAGGTACATTATTTTGAGTAAATGTTTCTGGTGACTTTTGAAAGTAGTACAGGTGGCAAATGTAAATGAATATTATATTAAAAAAATAGCTGTACATGCGCTTAAAGCGCATGTAGAGGTATACACCATACATGCGCTTTAAGCGCATGTAGAGGTATATACACCATACATGCGCTTAAAGCGCATGTAGAGGTATATACCATATATGCGCTTAAAGCGTATGTAGAGGCACATCTACATGCGCTTTTTACAAGCGCATGTAGAGCCTTTACCAGCGCCCCCCTCTACATGCGCTTATAAAGCGTATGTAGAGGCCCAAAATAAGCGCATGTAAAAGGGGTAATATGTGGTAGTGAAATTACGTATAAATTGATTCTACAGTTCGACACTTGGACTGTTCGAATTCATAGTATAAGGAGACTCCTGCACTTGTTGGACAAAACGAGTCCTAGAGCCAGGATTTAGGCGGGAAAAAATGGCCGCGCGGGTTTTAGCATCTGCAGCTCTCACCAAATCTCACTCCTTCACCAATCTCATCTCCAATTTTCTACTTCGCACAACTAGGTATTCTATTCTATTCTTTCCACTTCACCCTTACTAATTTCACGCTAATTATTTTAATTTACATCAAACCAATGCTACATGTTCTTCAATTATTTCACGCTAATTATTTAAATTAATTTCACGCTAATTATTTTAATTGTCTGTTTTATACTCCCTCTGTTCCTAAATATAAGATTATTTTCCCTAATTTGAGTAGATTAAGGAAGTTAGTTAAGTTAGTTATTTATACATGATATTATCAATTTATCCCAACTATATACCTTTATCTTCACTCTCCATCTTTTGCTTGTTATATGCATTGTAGGATTCATTTGGGAAAAAGATGGGAAAAGTTAGAAAGTGATCTTATAAATAATTAGGAAGTAGTTGAATTTCAAATGTGATCTTATATTTAGGAATGGAGGGAGCACTTTTATGATTCATTATGCTTATGAAGTACTACATTATTAATTTCTTATGTAACTGGTCTTTACAATGCAAATAATGAAGGTGAATGCCATTGCAGCTACATTACATTGTTGATTTTAGTAGATACACTCTGGAAGGTGTAAATCAGTACAAACATATCTGAAATTGTAATGTTTAATCTTTATGTGTATTAATAATCATGCTGAATGTCATTCAGATTTTAGTTGGTTTGATTTGCAAAAGTAAAGTCAAATTCTGTAAATGAGTTTGCATGATTACTTTTTTGCACTGCAGTGGCTTGAACTCTGTAATAAGCAAAGCTTGTGGTTTGGAGTCTAGTTTTAGCTACCACCGTGACATAAAAACGTCTCCTTTCTTGGGACACCTAGGCATTCATTCGGGTTCATCCCTCAAGTCTGATGTTAAAGTTGTGGAGCAATTTCAGGATTCTGAAAAGTCATCAGCTGCTGGTGGTGATAGTAATGGTAAAACAAAGAGAAAAAAACTGAAGGGGAAAAGAGCAGTTGTTAGGTGGCTAAAGTTCTTTAGATGGAAGAAGAAGAAAGAATACCAAAGAATGACAGCGGAGGAGAAAATACTGTACAAATTGGAAAAGGTAAATTCTTGTATTCTTGCCCAAGCCTCAGTTACAGGTGCATATTTATATCTCAATTTAGTTTGACTCTTGCCCTCTGTCTTCAAATACAATGAGTCTGTCTTTTTTCCTTTTTGTGCCACTATGTTTGTTATGTATGTTGTATGTTGTTGTAGCCTAACGCACGTAGTGGGATAAGACTCTGTTGTTGTTGTTGTTATTGCGTTTGTTATGTATATGACTACATTTTATTGTTTTCTATTGCATTCACCATAAAGCAGCTTGTCATAAGTTTTAAAATACATTGCAGAACAATTTTGATAGGTTTCCTTATCTTTTCTGTGCACTAATGTAAAATATTTGGGAATTAAGTGCGGGGCTGCAAACAAATTGTATAAAGCTGTTTCTGCTAACAGTAGAATGATTTCTTCACTGTTCTAGGCTCAGAAAAAAGGCGATAGAGCTAGAAGTTCTCCGTTATTTTTCATGGCCAAATGATTAGAATTTTTACATAGCTGATGGCATCAATGTTGATAATTATTAACAGTGTTCGAATTGTCATTCAAATTGAGGCTGAAAAAATACTATGAATTCTTGCTACTATGTTATATCTGAAAAATTGAATTTTGTTTGGTGGGTCTCAATTACTAAGATATCCTCAGAGTACTTTTGGTCACTAGTATTTAATATTTACTTCATTCTTAATTTCTTATGCAGGCATTGGATAAATCCAAGTGTAGGGATGGCCTTCGAGCTGTGAGGAAATATATTCCTAAACTTGGGCAAGAGCTTGAGATGCTTCAAGCACAGCTTAAGAGCAAACCCGATTGCAAACTAGATGCTGCTGAGGATAACCAGAACACTGGTACCAAAGAGAGTGTTGAGCCTAGCGGGGTGGGAAAATTCCAGTCAGGGAATGCAATTCAACTTCATGAAATTTTATACAAGAGCAGAGAGTGCTCTGAGGATGGAGCTGATACGGACACAGAATTGGATCTTGAAGATTTATCAGGCATCTCTGAGTTTGAGATTGACTCAGAGACAGAGAACGAAGTAAAAGAGGAGCGACCTCTTTATTTGGACAAATTTGAGGAATTTCCAGATCAGAATGATGGGGAAATCGATGATTTTGAGGAACATTTAAGACAAATATCTATGAGGTCCAAAAACTCTAGCTCCATGGAAGATGTGGGCTTGCCTAATTTTGATGAAGTTGATAAGATTGTGCTGCGTGCAGCATCCCTCTTAAAGAAAAAAAGAACGTGACAAGGGGATCGACCAGAAAAGCTGAAATTGCCCAATTTTTATTAACCAACAGTAGTGTTAAGAATGGAAATGCGATGCAACAGAGAGGAGATGCAGTAGGTTATAGGCAAGTGAAATAGTGCTCTGTGACATGTTAGTGTGAACTCAGGTCTCCTCTGGCAATAAGTTCTTATGCGTTGCGCTTCTTTCAACAACCCGATATTTTTCTTTACCTGACCAACTACTTATGCCTCGGCCATGTACTTTTAGGTGGTTTTGCGGCAGAACTCAATAACTTTCGTGTTTTGTTGATGATTGTGGTTCCTGCTAGCATGAACAATACCTTATCTGGAGTCTATGACCGAGGACTTATTGAAACTTATCATGATTGGTAAAATATCCTAAAAACTTTTTGTGGCTTTTGCTCTTTAACTATGTGTTAACAGCATCAGCAGTTAATTTCAGATGCATTTACATAATTAAGTGTGACCATTCTCAAGCTATCCTCGATCGTATGACTTGGTGCATGCCTACCACATCTTCTCTTACTATGATAACCAGTGGGAAAGATGCTTACTGGAGGATATCTGGCTTGAGATTGATAGTTTAATTTGGCCCCTGGTAATTAATTGCTTGACATTAGTGCTGTTTTTATGATTATTTTCAATTGTCAATTCATGATGATGATAGTTACTTGTATCATATATTGTTGTATCATATATCATGATTAGATAGCTTATTTTGCAGCCTTAAAATCCCCTTTATAGTCAACTTTATCTCAGATTATGGACCAAAGGGAGTATTACTATTATTATATAATTCCCGCATTTAATCCATTTTCTTTCATCTAATATCCCTCGTCCGTTTACAAAGCTACCCACTTGATTTACCCCTATGTCGCCCTAGGAATTAATCAATATTTTCTAAACTCAACTACTAAGTAGTAGTGGTGAGCTAGGTCTTTTCACAATCTAGGTTAAATCTTGTTAACTAAAGGCTACAAGTCACACAAATTAGAAAGGAGTATGAGAATGATTTTTGACTATCAACTACAAATTTAAATTGCAAAATGTAAAAGTAACCGAATGGTGAAGTGATAGAATAAGATGAGAAACAACCTCCGTCTCCAAAGTACTTTGTGCTTTTGGTTAATTGGACCTCATATACTTGTTTTACTTGATATAATCTAACTAAATCCTTGAGACCTCTTGAATCCAAGAAATCTTCAAGAGTTTAATTAGGTTAACCAAGCTTAATGCTCTTCCAAGTTGAGCTCATACCATAAGCAACATTAAATTCTAATCAAGAACTTAAGCAAATCTATCATTTCACAAATACAAGAGGAGTTAATCACACATACATGTATTGTATGAAACTACACACATATAAGCTTTAGGTTTTCATGAGCTTAACACAAAAGAGAGATTTGTGAGCCAAAATCAAATAGAACACTTAAAGCTAAATGTCCTAACCTAATGTAACCTAAATCTAGGAAAACATTAGGCAAAAAGATAAGTCTAGCTCACAAACCTAAAAGATTACATCAACAAGTACATGAGGCCAAAGTTGTTGATGATCTACAAGCACATTCCTTTGGAGAGAGAGATGAGGAAGCTTAGCCACACATGGAGGAGTGTAGGAGATGATGATTTCGTGATGATGACATCAATGGAGGTGAAATCACGAAATGGAAGGGAAGAAGAAGATAAGAGAAGTTGAGAGGATTTGGGAGAAGAGAGAGAAAGAGTTGGTGAAGGAATATGTCACAAATGAAGTGGGATTAGGTTAAATGAAGTGGGAGTTTGATTAATGAGGTGGATTTGGGTTTAAGTGAGCTGTCAAGGGTGGTTTAATTCGGCCAAGACATGATTTTTAGGTGTAAGTGTGTGCTCTTGGCCAAGAGGTAGCATAAGTGAAGGAAGAAGGGTATTTTGGTAAAATGTGGATGAATGTGGCCTTGATTTGGGCTAGATGCACCTCCAAAAATTCCTCCTTTTTCTCCTCTCCATTGTGCTTCCCATTTTGCCCTTAATGAAGCTTCAACAAGTTCAAATTTGAATTTTGAGCTCTTTTTACCCCTTTAGGAAAGATGCAAATCCCTTGTTTTTGACAAAAGGGGTAATTTTTGTCTTTTGCCTTTGCCTTTCCCTCCAAGTCAATTCCTTGCACTCCAAGCAACTCCAAAAGGTTGTGAGGCCCACGTGGGACCCCCTACAAGAGAAAAGCACCACATAGTCAAAATGACCAAAATACCCTTAGTTACTTAAAATGCAAGTAATTAAGCTAGGATTTTCCATATAATCACCTATAAGCATGTGCACATAAAATCACCAATAATGATCAAATATAACAATTAAACCTTACTAATTAAGCTCAAATGCACATGCTTAAACATATAAATTTCAGTCCAATCATATGTCATCCATGTTTCTGATGCTGAACTGCCCTTTCTGCCATTTATAATTCCTCATGCTTTAGCTACTAATTAGCAGCTTAATATTTTCAATGCAGGGATTCATTATCGTCAGGAATGAGGATGATATTTTGTCAAGAATCCAAGAGATTGCCCCAAAATTTGTATGGGCCGTGGAGTTACATTCTCTACGAAACAAAGAGAACAAGAAGAAAAAGGCTATAATTTGTAGAAAAAGGTTTTGGGCAATCATCTAAGGTATATTAATTTGATAATTTAGGACAGGTGGGAATGGGATTAAATGGGCTGGAGGAGATGAATTCAGGGGAATTTAAATAAACATTGAGTTAACTAGAAGCCCTTCCCCTCTATCCTCCCAAACAGGGTGCCTGGAGCAGTGAAATCATTTAGCTGGTACCGTAACTTGGTCATTTGGGCCAGAGATCATTTTTAGTCTCTACTCTCTGCTCTCTAGATGGTTTCCAGCTCGTAATTTTTTTTAATATAATTGGAAATTAATTTATGAAATATTTGATTATAAGTAATGTTTTATATAATTAATTTTATAAAATCCTTATACTATGTCATTATATCTCCATATTACAAATTACAAGCCTAATTTAGTATGTAGCCCCATCTGATATTTGGCCATTGGGTGACCGCTGAACCTTTATACTGGTTCTTGAAAATTATAAAGCTAAAATCATGCAAGCCTTAGTTTGCATGGTTACACAAAATTATGTTTTGTTTTTATTAATAACTCTGAGGTGAATAAGATTACATTTCAGTTTTAATCTTGAATATTCATCATTCTTATATTTTAAAAGTTAAGTCATAAATGACAAAGTCATTCATTGAATAATATTAATTAAAATTTGAAACTATTTTCTGGTACATATAATTAGTAGAGTTATACAAAAAAAAAACATATAATTAGTAGAGTGAATATTATAGTTAGTAGAGTACTTTCTTTGGTCCTAATTATAAAATCAAACTGACAGTTTTTTTCTTTTTTTGAAAATTAAGAATGCCAAATAGATTGCAAAATATGTTACATGTAATTAGATCATACATTAGGATATAAGTATAGTAAATTAGTTCTGCGGCAAAAAGATAAATATAAATAATTTAAAACGATTTACTTTACATCATTAATATATCAAAAAAAAGTGAGATTGATTTTATTTTTAAGAGATGAAAGAAAGTAGTTTAATAGTTTGTAGAAATTGTAAAACTAGAATTGATTTGATTAAAATAATTGTTGTTTTATGTTTATGTTTAATCATATTCATTTATATTGGATAGAAAATTAGAAATTGGTTTGATTGAAAATAATTGTTGTTTTATGTTTATGTTTATGTTTATCCTAATTCATTTTTATTGGATAGAAAATTAGAATTGGTTTGATTAAAAATAATTGTTACAACTCAAACAGATTAATCAGCTTTCAAACAAGCCAAACACTGCTCAAAACAGATGGCTACAACTCAAAGAGTTCTTAGGCAAAGTGAATGCACCAAAAATGCACAATTGTTGCAAATTATGACCAAATCACAAGCAATTTATGCACCAAAATTCCAGTTCTTTATATCAGTTAAAAAGCTTGTTAAAAACTGTTCAAAAGTAGCCAAGAAACAACCAAAACAGCGCAGGGCAAGAGCAAACAGTGTTGCTCCAAAATCAGCAGTATCGAATGCAAGTTCCAGAAAAACAGGGCAACTTCAAAAATTCACCCCGGACAGTAGACAACGAATGTTTAAGCAAATAATAGCTCAAAAGAAAGCTCTAATCTTGTAGATTTTCCAGGTAAAACAGTTTCAGAAATTTCGTTGTAGATAATTCCCAGTTTGGAAAACAATGAACCTGAAATTTCAGGACGTCCAGAGCAAGGTCCAGGAAAACAGTGCAACTTCAAAAATTAATTCCAGGCATCACAGAATGAGTTAAGGTGCATAAAATATATCAACAGAAAGCTTATAACATGTAGTTTAAGCACCTAAAACAGTTCGGCCAAATTCGCTACAGATTGCTCCCAGTTTTCAAAACAAACAACTTGACCAGACAGCACTTTCAGGCAGAATTTCCAGCAAAAACTCACAACACTTCCAGCAAGATGTAGGCTAACTAGAGCAGCCTTTAAAGCACCAAAACAGTTACAAATGTCCAGCTAAACAGTATGCAATCACAAGATGACAACAAATTTCACTCAAAGCACAAATTGCACAAAGTAGCCGAATGGAATTGTGAGCAACTACAAATTAAAATGTGACAACCTAAACCTAAAACTAGCAAGATGAAACCTAAACCGGAAACGACATCACTTGATTTAAACCTGTTTGTCGCTTAAAAGATTAATCAAAACAATTCAATACTAACACACTAAGTAGTTAGTGGTAGTAAGGGTCAAATCCACAATCTAGGTTCAATTCTTGCTAATTCAAAGTTCAAGGCCACGCAAATTAACAATGGAGTGAGATTTGTTTATCAACTAAACTAGCTAAAATCAAAGTAACAAAAGTACTAAAATAACCGAATGGAGATGAGATGAAATCAAGAGATGGATTCTCCTCCTTCAAGCCTCAATTTGTGCAATCTTGATTGATAGGCCTCATGTGACAATTTCCTCTTACTATAACTAGCTTAAATCGGCCAAAGCTTCTTAAATCTAAGAACCTTTAGCTAATTTAAACTAATTAATCAAGAAACCCTAGCCTTAACCTTGATGCATATTCATAGGTGAGATAGAAATCAAAGCTAACTTCTATATGAAATTCGTGGCTGTCACCCAAGAGGGGGGGGTGAATTGGGTGAGGGAATAAAACTTAAACTCTTTTCGAAAGACTGCTTGTGCTCGGTGATGATGATAATAAATAATGCTATGCACAAGTCAGTATGCTATGTGATGCAAAATAGAATGATCAAGTATAAATATATGCACACATAAATTTATCCTGGTTCGGTCACCCAGACCTACATCCAGTCCCCAGGCTACACCTGAGATTTCCAATCCACTATTCTTGTTTAAACCGGGCACAAGAGAAGCCTTTACACTTTAGGTTTTACGAGCACGGGTTCACCTAACAACCCACAGGTTTTACAACGGGTTCACCTGCAAACCTTACAAACGCAAGTTTTACGGGCTAACTTGCAACCTATGGAGATTTAGAAAACTTCTAAATGCTCCCCCTTACAAAATGTAAGATTACAATTAAGTTCACTCTATGAACTGATTTTGTTAAACACTTAAGCTCAAAACTAACTCTCTCAAAGAGTGGATGATGTTACTCACTTAAGTACAAATGAATCACTCTCTAAGAATATTACATATCAAAGTCCGAGAGTAGAAGATGAGAGGAATGTAGAATAGTGTTTCAGACAATAAGCTCTGTTCTCTCTCTCTTTTTCAAGCCCCCTTCTTCAGAAATGAAGAACATCCCTTTTATACCAGCCTCTGAATATCTAACCGTTGGAGAGGCAATAAGACCGTTTGATTATAGACGTTGGGGCCTTGTTTACGTTGTCCTCATTAATGCACAGCAGGGTTGACTTTGCTTTATCTAAAAAGGTGCTCTGACCAAGCTGTTCTGTCAACACTGTTCTGGCAATACTATTCTGACAAAAGTCGTTCTGACATCTGAACATTTTGTACGGTCCGACTCTTGCTTGCTGTCAGAGAAGACTTCGTTCCTCAAGCATAAGTCCAGGATGTTAAGAGACTCATTATCGGAAGCTCTCTTGCTATCTGAAGCTCGTGGACTCTAACATTTTGCTTGCTATCACATAGAGGAACTTTGTCTTCCAAGCACTTGTCCATGAATGATAAGAGTGCTTTGCTATTGGATCCTCTCTTGCTATCAGAAGCTCTCTTATGGACTCTGACTTTTGTGGGCAGTATGAGCTTTGACACCTTGAGTGAATCTTCAGATTATGTTCTCATACTCCTCATGCTTGGTAGGTAACAATGTTGTTTGAATGTGTCTGTTATCCTCTTGTTACCGTTGGAAGGAACATCTTCTTAAATGCTTCAGCAGGGTTGACTTGCTTTATCTCTGAAAAGTAGTCCTGTCACCTCTGCTCTGTTAAAAGCATTCTGACACTGCATCTCTTTGAACGTTCAGACATCCTGATTGCTTGCGGAAGCAACTTCTCATCCGGAAGCAACCTTACTGAGTGTGCTGCACTTGAACGTTAGTTTAGCAATATAATCATATAGTCTCATGCAGTGGGTGATCCTAAATCTAAGGTGTATCCGGAAGCACTTCTACATCCGGAAGTAAATTCACTTGATGAGGGATTTAGTTCACCATGACTTGCTCTCGCTTAGTCTATTTCATTCCACCACTCAGCGCTAGTCACTGAGCTATCGGAAGCACTTTTACTTGACGTGGTGAATTCACTGACGCTTAGGGTGAAATCTATTCTATCAGTCTGCGCCAGTCAAGATCTAATAGGAAGCAACTTCACTTGATGTTGCATTTCCGCTGACGCTCGGGGTTATATCTAGTCTATCAACCTGCGCCAGTCTAAATCTAATAGGAAGTGCTTTCACTTGGCGAAGTAGACTTACTGACGCTTGGGGTACTAACTATTCTATTGCTCTGCGCCAGTCTAAGTCTAACAGGAAGCGCTTTCACTTGGGGAAGTAGACTTACTGACGCTTGGGGTAATATCTATTCTGTCGCTCTGCGCCAGTCTAATTCTAACAGGAAGCAAACTCACTTCCGATTGAAACATAGCTTAGTCTTAAGGTTTTGTGTACCTAATTCTCATGGACTAAGTTAAATCCCTAGTGATTTACTTGCTGACGCTGGGGGATGAAAGCATTCATCCGCATGCGCAAGTCCTAATCTAACCGGAAGTGATCTTGCATTCTCAAGTGATCTAACTCAGGATTCTAACCATGTCATCTAATCCCTCCTAAGTGTTGATTATGTTCTCTTAAGTACTAGACCATATCATACCTTAGTCACCATCAAAACTTAAGATTCTAACATTCTCCCCCTTTTTGATGATGACAAACCCATAGATGACTAGAGAACATAATTAAACTTAGATCACTCATCCTAGAGCTATATTCCTTTCCCCATTTCTCTCCCCAAAAATCTAGGCATCTTATCTCTCCCCAAAAATCAAAACTTAAGATTCTAACATTCTCCCCCTTTTTGATGATGACAAACCCATAGATGACTAGAGAACATAATTAAACTTAGATCACTCATCCTAGAGCTATATTCCTTTCCCCATTTCTCTCCCCAAAAATCTAGGCATCTTATCTATCTCTCAGCTCTAGACATCTCATGTCTCATCTCTCGCTAGACATCTCATATCTCATCTCTAGCTAGACATCTTATATCTCATCTCTAGACATCTCATCTCTCTCCCCCTTTTGGCTTCATCAAAATCCAACAGGTGCAAGCTAGCCTTAGGGATGGGGATACTTTTATCGTTCTCCTAGGAATGGGCTTTCTACCTAATATTTCTCCCTATGTATCGCTAATAAAGATTTGTTCTAGACTATTCAATACAATGTACGAGAATTAACAAGGAACAGCAATAATGGCTCATGATCCTAAATGATTGTATTTTCCCTAAACACTATGTAGGATAGTTAAACATGTTTTTCAAAGGAGATATTGATACATCAAATCTAATCATAATTAAATTAAGATCAAAACATACAAAACAGTTTTCTTTTTGAAGGTGAAAATTCTTACCAAATGTAATTTTGATCCTCTCGAATTGATTAACATGATATCAAAAGTAATTTTGATGTGTTTAAAAATGATGATTATGATATCAAATGAAATATGTGATTTTAAAATTCAAATGAGATGAAATCTGATACCTAATGAAATCAAATGAGATCTGTGAGTTTGAACTTGTGGTATCAAAGGAAATGATTGAATGCCAAATGAAATTTGTGATACCATATGAAATGAAATCAAATCAAATGAAATTTGTGTTTTTAAAAGTGCCAAAAATAATTTCCAAACAAATTGCATCACAGCATCTTAAGAGTTTATTATCGATGACAGCATGTGACTCTCTATTTTCAAGGGATCATTAACAGGTAATGTCCACTTACTTCTCTTCTATATTAAGATTAATCATCATTAAATCAAGAAAGGAAGCATATAAGAGAGGTATGTTATCAATTACTTTCCAGCATGTCATTTAGAGGATACAGATGTGTGAGCTAGGATGATTTTCTAAGACAGTGAATGATTTTGAAGTCAATGCAGATTGAGAGAAACATCCTAAGTTGACACCCTTACCAATGCCATGTATGCATCATATGTAAGAAATGGTAAGGTGTAGATGTTACCACAGATGAGGGGTACTCATACTCTATTAGACTCAGGAATCTGAATCATACGCAGATAAGCATGCTTCCTGACATCTTCAAGAGGTGTGCTATCTCAAGTGGAAACCCCTAGCGCAAGTGCTTTGATGATTCGCTTCGGCAAGCTGAGCTACAACCACAAGCGGACATGACTGGGCAGTCACTCTACTCTTCCCATGGTTCAATAGTTGGCCTGCTATCGAAGACGCTGATTGTTGCGAAAGCAACCTTGCTCAGACTTGATGATTGGTCCTGCATGTGCTTGAGGAAGCAAGCGCTTCCTGATGGTCAGTGAAAGAACTTAAGATTTAACATTGGAGACCATACTCAGGACATTCAAGTCAATCTGTGTTAGTCAGCACAAGTTAATAATTTTAAGAAATCATGCTTGCTAATTTGGTTTTAAGAAAATAAGAGCAATGATTATGTGAGAACTAATTTTGAAATTGTCTACACGTTCACATAGTTTCACTATCAAGATATGAACTCCATTTATACTCTCATAGATAAATATCAATGTGATAGTATAGCGAGTATCAAACAGGTGGCATATTTTCAGAGTTTCGTAAGCAAGTATAGTTCAATAAATATGCCTCAAGGATGTTCATGTTAGATCATGAAGACATGTGAATTATTAACACAATGAAATTTTGAGAAATCTTCGTCCTCACAAAATAGTTTGATTTCAAGACTAAATCCGGTTTACAAAAACAGCCAAATTTCAGCATGTGATTACGAGAATAATTTCCAAATTTTAGCTCAAGTTCTTCTAGATATGGTCAGTGTGATCTCATTGTTCTTAGGATATCAACAAGCTCAAAATTAATACAGATTATAGCATGCTTGTGATACTATGCCATGTTTTACAGATCTAGCAGAGTTTAATTCAAGGCATTTCCTAAGATTTCTAATGCATGTCAGACAAGAGAGAGACTATCCATTAAATTTCACAACAGAATATGTAAGGGATAGAAATGCTCATGTGTATTGGCGAGAGTTTCTCAGGTTTAGTATAGCCATTCCACACATCTTGATAAGAGGCATTTTCGTTGCCATTCTCTCTTGGTCATTCTCATTGTTCAAGCTTCAATAATCTGTGTCAACATTCTTAAACCACAAACTTGAATCGAGATCATTAGTAGATTGAGAACTTAAGATGTAATTAAGAGGGATGTATTGTTCTCGAACCCAGAGCTGCTTATGCATTGAAAAACTTGATGCAAGAGATACCATATGAAATGGAAAATCAGAAATAACTTTTGAATGCTATCATGAGGAATGGTTGTCATGTAAGTTTAAAGAGGATCGGAATCTGTTTTGAAAGTTTGCATTTCAAAAAGGATCTTTCAAAAATCAAGGTGAATGTATAAACTATTTTCTTTTCTGAGAGGCGCCCAAAAAAAAAATTGCTAAGCATATATGAGTAAAACGATTTAGACACCATATGAAAAACTCTGAAGAAGGTTTTTTGTTTGTGTCAAAATTCTGAAACTAGTTCTGAATCTTCTTAACAATGTCAGAAATCTTGGAACACAATGATTCAGCATGCACAAATTTAGTAGGTTTTGAAGAAGGTTCAGTTTCAAAGTGTCAGACTTCTTGAATCTGTAAAATCAGTATGCATTATATCAGAAAATGAATTTGATATGATAGGATCATTTTTACAGAAAATAAGGTTATCACAGATAAGGGAAATCATATCAATTTCAGAGAAATAAAATCTGTTAAGCTCATCATGCATTTACTACCCAAAAGATTATTCAAGTAAAGAGGAGGGTAAGAATGATATCACCATAGCTCCATTCGCATCAAGCAGTAGCTCGCTTGATTTTGGTTGACAATGCAAGGATTCTATTTTCAGAGCAGCACCAAAATCTATGCGTGACGAATGCTTATCAAGACTTGACTAATTGTTCAAATGAGGTACAGTCCTGAGTCCTGTTGAGGCTAATAGGATGAATTGGAGCTGGTGCAGAGGGATGAATTCACTTGGTGATCACTACTACTCGCATTTCTCGCCTCTTGAACCCATACTTCTTACACAGCTCTTCACTCAGATTAGGTGCTGGCGCAGAGAGAGACACAGGTTCAGCAGAGGGTATCTCCGCAGGTTGATCACTCAGTGCTATCTCAAGCTTGCCTCTGTGCCAGCAGACTGTTGGGGGCACATGAATCAGATGGCTTCCCCAAGGGCGAGCCTTCCTGCTTGGGCAATCCGCTTCATTTCAATTTCCCTTCTGAGGGCAGCAGTGACATCCTGGTCAAGTCCGAGGGGTGGCTATCTTAGCCTATCTCTCTCTGATTTTGTTCATGTTCCTTGTTCATTTTAGCCCATAACTCATCTTCACCCTTGTCTTGCTGAACCTCCGGATTGCCTTTCCTACAAAATATCAGATAGTTCCTTCCTTTTGTATCCAAGTCTGGATCTGAAGGTCAGTTTGTAGGCTATATGTAATTCACATGCACTTAGAGATTACTTGCTATGTGTATGGCATGGTGAATCTATCATGACTATATGCACAAGGATATACAAGGTTTTTGATCAAGATAGTCATGGATCTCATGTAGATTATGAACATTACTTATTTCTTTAAGCTTTCTTCAATGATGAATATAATGTTCACATCTTAGGATGCTTAATGTAAAATCTCAATAAGTCCATCTAATATTAGCATAGGAGATTTTACTATCAAATGCTTCGTTGCTAAGTGATCCCTTGTTTACCCAAGGAGATCTTCTATACTTATCCTTGGTTCGAAGCACTTTCTTCTGAGAGGTAGGATTCAAGAGCCTTTCCAATGATGATCGAGGAATCCACTCTCTCTTGTTCTTCTCAGGATAATTGAATGGAACTTTGTGATAGCTCATCCTTGAGACAGAACCATTGTCCCTTGTGGTGGCCGACAGCTTCTTATGATTGTACCAGTGGGTTTCAGCAGTTGCATCACCACGAGTTCTCTTCTTTGGGATAAGAGGAACTCTTGATTTTTCCTGCACAAGTAAGGCACTAGGAGAATGTTTTGGTACCCATTTGTACTTGGGTCCTACATGGTTAGCACTGGACCTTACTTGTCCTTTAGGAATCCATACAAACTTATTTCTCACATTTGAATTTCTTCTAAGACTGCATGTGTGAGAATTATGTCCTAATCTACCACAATAATGACAGATAATGGAATGATAATCAAAATGAGGCTTCCTATCATTATCATGATTAGTTTTCTTTAGAAAAGCTTTTTGTTCCTTTGAAATTTCAGTTTCTTTTGAAAGCTTTTCTTTTTCCTTCAACACGTGTTTACAATCAAAACATTTTTCAAGACATGTTGAAGTTTTCCCTACCGATAGTGGGCTAGCTATCGGAACCACTAGTTCTTTAAAAGAACCCTCGGAAACTTTAGATGTAGAAGAAGAAATTAGTTTTTCAAGTTTCCTATCTTTTTCTTTTAAGCCTAGAAGTTCTTTTGCAAGTTTACAATATTCAGTATATAACTCATTGTATGCATCTTGCAAATCAGAGAGTTCAATTTCAGATCCAGATACCTCACTTTCTGAATCTTCTAGGCAGAGATGGATACTCTCTTCACTGAAGTCTGCTTCCTCAATATCAGTTTCCAAAAGCTCATCAGTAGATGATCCACAAAGAGCACGAGTTGAGCTTTGGACAGCTGTGCTTTCAAGAGATGGGTTAGAAGCATATATCACATCAAGAGTATTCCAAATATCTCTAGCACTAGAGCAATGTTTGATTTTCTGGAAATCATTTTCAGTTAAGCCTTTGTATAAAATTTGCATTGCTCTAATGTTTAAGGAAAACAAATTTTTCTCCCTTTCAGTCCAGTTTCCTCTTGGTTTGAAATCAAAATCATTTTCAAAAATATCCCACATTTTCAAACTAGTGGATTTTATAAAACTTTCCATTCTTGCTTTCCACCAACAAAAATCAATATTTTCTAACACAGGTGGAATGGTATGATCAAAGCCTTTGGAAAACATTTTAACCCAAATCAGCCAAGGTCTTTGCACTTGAGATCGTTTGATCCTTTAAACAAGTGACCTGCTCTGATACCAAATGAAATTCGTGGCTGTCACCCAAGAGGGGGGGGTGAATTGGGTGAGGGAATAAAACTTAAACTCTTTTCGAAAGACTGCTTGTGCTCGGTGATGATGATAATAAATAATGCTATGCACAAGTCAGTATGCTATGTGATGCAAAATAGAATGATCAAGTATAAATATATGCACACATAAATTTATCCTGGTTCGGTCACCCAGACCTACATCCAGTCCCCAGGCTACACCTGAGATTTCCAATCCACTATTCTTGTTTAAACCGGGCACAAGAGAAGCCTTTACACTTTAGGTTTTACGAGCACGGGTTCACCTAACAACCCACAGGTTTTACAACGGGTTCACCTGCAAACCTTACAAACGCAAGTTTTACGGGCTAACTTGCAACCTATGGAGATTTAGAAAACTTCTAAATGCTCCCCCTTACAAAATGTAAGATTACAATTAAGTTCACTCTATGAACTGATTTTGTTAAACACTTAAGCTCAAAACTAACTCTCTCAAAGAGTGGATGATGTTACTCACTTAAGTACAAATGAATCACTCTCTAAGAATATTACATATCAAAGTCCGAGAGTAGAAGATGAGAGGAATGTAGAATAGTGTTTCAGACAATAAGCTCTGTTCTCTCTCTCTTTTTCAAGCCCCCTTCTTCAGAAATGAAGAACATCCCTTTTATACCAGCCTCTGAATATCTAACCGTTGGAGAGGCAATAAGACCGTTTGATTATAGACGTTGGGGCCTTGTTTACGTTGTCCTCATTAATGCACAGCAGGGTTGACTTTGCTTTATCTAAAAAGGTGCTCTGACCAAGCTGTTCTGTCAACACTGTTCTGGCAATACTATTCTGACAAAAGTCGTTCTGACATCTGAACATTTTGTACGGTCCGACTCTTGCTTGCTGTCAGAGAAGACTTCGTTCCTCAAGCATAAGTCCAGGATGTTAAGAGACTCATTATCGGAAGCTCTCTTGCTATCTGAAGCTCGTGGACTCTAACATTTTGCTTGCTATCACATAGAGGAACTTTGTCTTCCAAGCACTTGTCCATGAATGATAAGAGTGCTTTGCTATTGGATCCTCTCTTGCTATCAGAAGCTCTCTTATGGACTCTGACTTTTGTGGGCAGTATGAGCTTTGACACCTTGAGTGAATCTTCAGATTATGTTCTCATACTCCTCATGCTTGGTAGGTAACAATGTTGTTTGAATGTGTCTGTTATCCTCTTGTTACCGTTGGAAGGAACATCTTCTTAAATGCTTCAGCAGGGTTGACTTGCTTTATCTCTGAAAAGTAGTCCTGTCACCTCTGCTCTGTTAAAAGCATTCTGACACTGCATCTCTTTGAACGTTCAGACATCCTGATTGCTTGCGGAAGCAACTTCTCATCCGGAAGCAACCTTACTGAGTGTGCTGCACTTGAACGTTAGTTTAGCAATATAATCATATAGTCTCATGCAGTGGGTGATCCTAAATCTAAGGTGTATCCGGAAGCACTTCTACATCCGGAAGTAAATTCACTTGATGAGGGATTTAGTTCACCATGACTTGCTCTCGCTTAGTCTATTTCATTCCACCACTCAGCGCTAGTCACTGAGCTATCGGAAGCACTTTTACTTGACGTGGTGAATTCACTGACGCTTAGGGTGAAATCTATTCTATCAGTCTGCGCCAGTCAAGATCTAATAGGAAGCAACTTCACTTGATGTTGCATTTCCGCTGACGCTCGGGGTTATATCTAGTCTATCAACCTGCGCCAGTCTAAATCTAATAGGAAGTGCTTTCACTTGGCGAAGTAGACTTACTGACGCTTGGGGTACTAACTATTCTATTGCTCTGCGCCAGTCTAAGTCTAACAGGAAGCGCTTTCACTTGGGGAAGTAGACTTACTGACGCTTGGGGTAATATCTATTCTGTCGCTCTGCGCCAGTCTAATTCTAACAGGAAGCAAACTCACTTCCGATTGAAACATAGCTTAGTCTTAAGGTTTTGTGTACCTAATTCTCATGGACTAAGTTAAATCCCTAGTGATTTACTTGCTGACGCTGGGGGATGAAAGCATTCATCCGCATGCGCAAGTCCTAATCTAACCGGAAGTGATCTTGCATTCTCAAGTGATCTAACTCAGGATTCTAACCATGTCATCTAATCCCTCCTAAGTGTTGATTATGTTCTCTTAAGTACTAGACCATATCATACCTTAGTCACCATCAAAACTTAAGATTCTAACACTATATAACATTCACTTCAAGAAACAATTAAAATGTAAACACATATGATTGTTCTCATGAAACTACACAATCATAAACCTATCACACATGAAGTTCAAGATCTAGAAGCTAGATTTACAAGTTTGAAGGTTAAATGAAGTTTACATGGAAATCTCCACATAAAAATCTAGTCCTAACATATCTAAAAGGCTTAGACATGAAAGAACTAAAATGTTTACAAACTTGAAAACCTAGAAATGGAGATTCTCACACAAGGCCGAAATCATTGAAGCTCATAGCACAAATCTTGACTTGAAGGAACGAGAGGAGAGCTTAGTCAAGCATGGAGATGGAAGAGAAGGTTGCGTGAGGAAGCCATCAATGTAGGTGGTTTTGCGTGATGTTTGGTGAAGATGGAGATGAAGAAGTTGAGAGAAAATGCTAGAAGAGAGAGAAAGGTAATGTGTCAAATGAAGTTGGGTTAGGGTTAAATGAAGTGGGAGTTGGGTTAATGAGTTGAATTAGTGAGATGATGAGTTGTCAAGAGAGGATTATGGGTTGGCAAAAAGATATTTTGATGGTAAATGGGGGGTGTTTGGCCGAGAGGTGTATGATGAATTTGGGGGAAGGGTAGTTTTGGTATTTAGGTGAAATGTGGATGAATGTGGTCTCCATGTTGACTATGTACATCCTCCCAAGCTTCCTCCTTTTTCTCCTCTCCATTGTGCTTCCCTTTTTGCCCTTAATGATGCATCAACAACTCCAAATATGAATTTGAAAGTGGAGTCATTTTTACCCCTTTTGGTAACATGCAATTCCCTTGTTTTTGACAAAAGGGGTAACTTTTGTCTTACCATAACTCGTTTTAAGTCCATTTGCGCGTATTAGGGATAAAAGCGGCACAAGTTTTGTTTTTCACCATTTTAATCTGGTTTTTGCGTTTTAGAGTCAAGATTCTCAAGAAAGTGGTACTTTTGGTCAAAAAAGACCAAAAGTTTGTCTAATGTCTCACCATAACTCGTTTTAAGTCCATTTACGTGTTTTAGGATTAAAAGCGGCACAAGTTTTGTTCTTGACCATTTTAATCTGGTTTTTGCAAATTAGTGTCAAGATTCTCAAGAAAGTGGTACTTTTGGTCAATAAAGACCAAAAGTTAATCGAATATTTCTCCATAACACGTTTTAAGCTCATTTCCGTGTTTTAGTGTTAAAAGGGGCACAAGTTTTGTTTTTGACCATTTTAAACTGGTTTTTGCGTTTTAGTGTCAAGATTCTCAAGAAAGTGGTACTTTTGGTCAAAAAAGACCAAACGTTTGTCTATTGTCTCACCATAACTCGTTTTAAGTCCATTTGCGCGTTTTAGGGTGAAAAGCGGCACACGTTTTGTTTTTGACCATTTTAAACTGGTTTTTGCGTTTTAGTGTCAAGATTCTCAAGAAAGTGGTACTTTTGGTCAAAAAAGACCAAACGTTTGTCTATTGTCTCACCATAACTTGTTTTAAGACCATTTGCGCGTTTTAGGGTTAAAAGCGGCACACGTTTTGTTTTTGACCATTTTAAACTGGTTTTTGCGTTTTAGTGTCAAGATTCTCAAGAAAGTGGTACTTTTGGTCAAAAAAGGCCAAACGTTTGTCTATTGTCTCACCATAACTCGTTTTAAGTCCATTTGCGCGTTTTAGGGTGAAAAGCGGCACAAGTTTTGTTTTTGACCATTTTAATCTTGGTTTTTACAAATTAGTGTCAAGATTCTCAAGAAAGTGGTACTTTTGGTCAAAAAAGACCAAAAGTTTGTCAAATGTCTCACCTTATTTTTAGTCCATTTGCGCGGTTTAGGGTTAAAAGGGACACAAGTATTGTTTTTGACCATTTTAATCTGGTTTTTGCGTTTTAGTGTCAAGATTCTCAAGAAAGAGGTACTTTTGGGCAAAAAAGACAAAAAGTTTGTCTAATGTCTCACCATAACTCGTTTTAAGTCCATTTGCGCGTATTAGGGTTAAAAGCGGCAAAAGTATTGTTTTTGACCATTTTAATCTGGTTTTTGCAAATTAGTGTCAAGGTTCTCAAGAAAGTGGTACTTTAAGATCAAACGACCAAATGTTTGTCTAATGTCTCACCATAACTCGTTTTAAGTCCATTTGCGAGTTTTAGGGTTAAAAGTGGCTCAAGTTTTGTTTTTGACCATTTTAAACTGGTTTTTGCGTTTTAGTGTCAAGATTCTTAAGAAAGTGGTACTTTTGGTCAAAAAAGACCAAAAGTTTGTCAAATGTCTCACCATAACTTGTTTTAAGACCATTTGCGCGTTTTAGGGTTAAAAGCGGCACACGTTTTGTTTTTGACCATTTTAATCTGGTTTTTGCGTTTTAGTGTCAAGATTCTAAAGAAAGTGGTACTTTTGTTCAAAAAAGACCAAACGTTTGTCTATTGTCTCACCATAACTCGTTTTAAGTCCATTTGCGCGTTTTAGGGTGAAAAGCGGCACAAGCTTTGTTTTTGACCATTTTAATCTGGTTTTTACGAACTTGTGTCAAGATTCTCAAGAAAGTGGTACTTTTGGACAAAAAAGACGAAAAGTTTGTCTAATGTCTGACCATAACTCGTTTTAAGTCCATTTGTGCTTTTCAGAGTTAAAAGCGGCACAAGTTTTATTTTTGTGCATTTTAATCTCGTTTTTGGGTTTTAGTGTCAATATTCTCAAGAAAGAGGTACTTTTGGTTAAAAAAGACCTAAAGTTTGTCAAATGTCTCACCATAACTTGTTGTAAGACCATTTGCGCGTTTTAGGGTTAAACGGGGCACACGTTTTATTTTTGACCATTTTAATCTCGTTTTTGTTTTTAGAGTCAAGATTCTCAAGAAAGTGGTACTTTTGGTCAAAAAAGACCAAAAGTTTGTCTAATCTCTTACCATAACTCGTTTTAAGTCCATTTGCGAGTTTTAGGGTTATAAAAGCGGCACTAGGTTTGTTTTTGACCATTTTAATCTATTTTTTGCGTTTTAGTGTCAAGATTCTCAAGAAAATGGTACTTTTGGTCAAAAAAGAACAAAAGTTTGTCTATTGTCTGCGCGTTTAAGGGTTAAAAGCGGCACAAGTATTGTTTTTGACCATTTTAATATGGTTTTTGCAAATTAGTGTTAAGGTTCTCAAGAAAGTGGTACTTTTGCTCAAAAAAGACGAAAAGTTTGTGTAATGTCTCACCATAACTCGTTTTAAGTCCATTTGTGCGTTTCAGAGTTAAAAGCGGCACAAGTTTTGTTTTTGTGCATTTTAATCTCGTTTTTGGGTTTTAGTGTCAATATTCTTAAGAAAGAGGTACTTTTGGTTAAAAAAGACCAAAAGTTTGTCAAATGTCTCACCATAACTTGTTGTAAGACCATTTCGCGTTTTAGGGTTAAAAGGGGCACACGTTTTATTTTTGACCATTTTAATCTCGTTTTTGCGTTTTAGAGTCAAGATTCTCAAGAGAGTGGTACTTTTGTTCAAAAAAGACGAAAAGTTTGTCTAATGTCTCACCATAACTCGTTTTAAGTCCATTTGTGCGTTTCAGAGTTAAAAGCCGCACAAATTTTGTTTTTGACCATTTTGATCTGATTTTTGCGTTTTATTGTCAAGATTCTCAAGAAAGTGGTACTTTTGGTCAAAAAAGACCAAAAGTTTGTCTAATCTCTCACCATAACTCGTTTTAAGTCCATTTTCGCGTTTTAGGGTTATAAAAGCGGCACTAGGTTTGTGTTTGACCATTTTAATCTGTTTTTTGCGTTTTAGTGTCAAGATTCTCAAGAAAATGGTACTTTTGGTCAAAAAAGAACAAAAGTTTGTCTATTGTCTCACCATAACTCGTTTTAAGCCCATTTGCGCGTTTAAGGGTTGAAAGCGGCACAAGTATTGTTTTTGACCATTTTAATCTGGTTTTTGCAAATTAGTGTCAAGGTTCTCAAGAAAGTGGTACTTTTGTTCAAAACAGACGAAAAGTTTGTCTAATGTCTCACCATAACTCGTTTTAAGTCCATTTGTGCGTTTCAGAGTTAAAAGCCGCACAAATTTTGTTTTTGACCATTTTAATCTGGTTTTTGCGTTTTATTGTCAAGATTCTCAAGAAAGTGGTACTTTTGGTCAAAAAAGACCAAAAGTTTGTCAAATGTCTCATCTTATTTTAAGTCCATTTGCGAGTTTTAGGGTTAAAAGCGGCACAAGTTTTGTTTTTGACCATTTTTATCTGGTTTTTGCGTTTTGATGTCAAGATTCTCAAGAAAATGGTACTTTTCGTTAAAAAGAACAAAAATTTGTCAATTGTCTCACCATAACTCGATTTAAGTCCATTTGCGTGTTTTAGGGTTAAAAGCGGCACAAGTATTGTTTTTGACCATTTTAGTCTGGTTTTTGCAAATTAGTGTCAAGGTTCTCAAGAAAGTGGTACTTTTACTCAAAAAGGACCAAAAGCTTGTCTAATGTCTCACCATAACTCGTTTTAAGTCCATTTGCGAGTTTTAGGGTTAAAAGTGGCACAAGTTTTGTTTTTGACCATTTTAAACTGGTTTTTGCGTTTTAGTGTCAAGATTTTAAAGAAAGTTGTATTTTTGGTCAAAAAAGACCAAAAGTTTGTCTAATCTCTCACCATAACTCGTTTTAAGTCCATTAGCTCGTTTTAGGGTTATAAAAGCGGCACTAGGTTTGTTTTTGACCATTTTAATCTGTTTTTTGCGTTTTAGTGTCAAGATTCTCAAGAAAATGGTACTTTTGGTCAAAAAAGAACAAAAGTTTGTCTATTGTCTCACCATAACTCGTTTTAAGCCCATTTGCGCGTTTAAGGGTTAAAAGCGGCACAAGTATTGTTTTTGACCATTTTAATCTGGTTTTTGCAAATTAGTGTCAAGGTTCTCAAGAAAGTGGTACTTTTGTTCAAAACAGACAAAAAGTTTGTCTAATGTCTCACCATAACTCGTTTTAATTCCATTTGTGCGTTTCAGAGTTAAAAGCCGCACAAATTTTGTTTTTGACCATTTTAATTTGGTTTTTGCGTTTTATTGTCAAGATTCTCAAGAAACTGGTACTTTTGGTCAAAAAAGACCAAAAGTTTGTCAAATGTCTCACCTTATTATGAGTCCATTTGCGAGTTTTAGGGTTAAAAGCGGCACAAGTTTTGTTTTTGACCATTTTTATCTGGTTTTTGCGTTTTGATGTCAAGATTCTCAAGAAAATGGTACTTTTCGTCAAAAAGAACAAAAATTTGTCTATTGTCTCACCATAACTCGATTTAAGTCCATTTGCGCGTTTTAGGGTTAAAAGCGACACAAGTATTGTTTTTTACCATTTTAGTCTGGTTTTTGCAAATTAGTGTCAAGGTTCTCAAGAAAGTGGTACTTTTACTCAAAAAGGACCAAAAGTTTGTCTAATGTCTCACCATAACTCGTTTTAAGTCCATTTGCGAGTTTTAGGGTTAAAAGTGGTACAAGTTTTGTTTTTGACCATTTTAAACTGGTTTTTGCGTTTTAGTGTCAAGATTCTAAAGAAAGTTGTATTTTTGGTCAAAAATGTTTGTCTATTGTCTCACCATAACTCGTTTTAAGTCCATTTGCACGTTTTAGGGTGAAAATCGGCACAAGCTTTGTTTTTGACCATTTTAATCTGGTTTTTACAAATTAGTGTCAAGATTCTCAAGAAAGTGGTACTTTTGGTCAAAAAAGACGAATAGTTTGTCTAATGTCTCACCATAACTCGTTTTAAGTCCATTTGTGCGTTTCAGAGTTAAAAGCCGCACAAGTATTGTTTTTGACTATTTTAATCTCGTTTTTGGGTTTTAGTGTCAATATTCTCAAGAAAGTGGTACTTTTGGTCAAAAAAGAGGAAAAGTTTGTCTAATGTCTCACCATAACTCGTTTTAAGTCCATTTGTGCGTTTCAGAGTTAAAATCCGCACAAGTTTTGTTTTTGACTATTTTAATCTCGTTTTTGAGTTTTAGTGTCAATATTCTCAAGAAAGTGGTACTTTTGGTCAAAAAAGACCAAAAGTTTGTCAAATGTCTTACCATAACTTCTTTTAAGACCATTTGCGCGTTTTAGGGTTAAAAGCGGCACACGTTTTATTTTTGACCATTTTAATCTCGTTTTTGCGTTTTGAAAGTGAAGATGCACAAGAGAGGGGGGTGAATTGTGCTATAAAATAAAACTTATAAAATTAAAAGGGCACAACAATTTTATACTGGTTCGGTCCTAACTCTTGACTTACGTCCAGTTCTCAATTCCTTGATTGAGTTCCACTAATCCACAGGTTTTACAACGGGTTCACCTGCAACTTTTACAACCACAAGTTTTCCGGGCTCACTTGCAACCTTACAACCTAACTCGCTCCCCCTTACTACTTGCACTACTAGAAAATAGGCCTTTCACGACCATAATTAACGACTAAAATGCCAATGTTGGTCGTTGATGAAAAACGCGGTGGCATAACATGTAAATAACTGTCCAGGCGGAGATCTTTCACGTCCACATTGGGTACATGTGGTCGTGGAAGGGTCCCCTTCCACGTCCACACATTTAAATGTGTGGACGTGGAAGGGGAGACCCCTTTCACGTCCACACTCATTGTGAGTGTGGACGTGGAAGGGTCCCCTTCCACGTCCACACATATATATGTGTGGACGTGGAAGGGGACCCTTCCACGTCCACACTCACTATGAGTGTGGATGTGAAAGGGGTCTCCCCTTCCACGTCCACACCTTCATCAGTGTGGACGTGGAAGGGGACCCTTCCAGGACCACATTCACGCAACTGTGGACGTGAAAGGTGAGCAATTTTTTTCCCCCTGGCGCCAAAACCCTTTTTATTTCCCTCCAACACTTTGGCACTCACTTTACCCGATTCTCTGCGCCTCCCTCACTTTACTCACTCACTTTCTCTCTGCTTCTCTCCTCCCTCTCTCCAACCACCGCCGCCGCCCTCGCCTCGCCCTCTCTCCTCCCTCGCCTCGCCCTCGCCGCCGCTCTCTCTCCTCCCTCGCCTCGCCCTCGCCGCCGCCCTCTCTCCTCCCTCGCCTCGCCCTCGCCGCCGCCCTCTCTCCTCGCCCTCGCCGCCGCCCTCGCCTCCTCCCCCTCTCAGGTAAGATCCTCCTCCCCCTCCTCCTCCCTCCTCCCCCTCCCCCTCCCCCTCCCCCTCCTCCGCCCTCACCTCTCGCCCTGGTAAGTGGCCGAGAGTTTTACTCCCCTCCTCCCCCTCCCCCTCCTCCTCCCTCCTCTTCAAGATAATACTCTCTGATTTTTTTTTTTTTTTTTTACTTTTCGCAGGGCATTTTGGGACAAATTAATTGGGTTTCTTTAAGTTTTTTCGCTACATCTTCAACATCAACTTCTGTTGCTGTTTCAGCGTCAACATCCTCCCAAGTTAAGGTGAGTTTTTTTTTTTATTTTTTTTTTATTTTTCTCTCATTGTATTTTCTTTGTTTTTTTATTTTTTGTATTTGCTTTTTAATATAATTTGTGCCCACTGTAAGACATTTTAAGCATTGAAATATTGTTTGACTGATTTTATAAGCTCAATGGAATTACTGATTTTATTTGGTTTTGGTAATAGATTGTTAATTGTTATTTTGATTATTGTGATTATATTTGGTTCATTTGCTGGCTTAAATATTGCTTCTATTGTTGAATATCAAATTCTAGCTTTTGGTTTGTGCATTTGTGGTAAATTTTGATTTGCACTTAATTTGGTACACTGTTTGGTTGACTATTCTGGACATTTTAAGAGTGTTTTGGGCTGCTATATTTAGCAATAATTGCTGGAAAAAGCTTGTTTTCTTTGCTGGAAGGGGTAGTAAAAATTGCATGCAAATAAGCTCTAGTTTCTTGGAGAGGTTGTTTTTGGTTGTTGATTAGGACTGTTTTAGGTTGCCATAGATAGTCCTCTGATTGGTTCAATTGTCTTCTATTCTTTTTAATGAAGACAAGTGTATATACATATTATACGCATTACTCCAATGGATCGTGCTTGGATGGATGCTTTGCGAACTAGTGAAGAATATCAAAACGGGGTGGAAGAGTTTATTGAATTTGCCAAAAGAAAATGTATTGATTATTGTTATTGTTTTTCATTTAATAATCTATCTAATATTATTAATTGTTCTGTGCTAATGTATGTAATTGTTCCTCTTTCACAGGTTATAATGGCAGATAATGACTCTGATCGCGAGCAAGAGTATCATGAGGAGGCCCAACCACCCCCTGTGAAGAAGAAGCAAAGAGGGCCTACAAAACTTTCGAAAGTGATTGCTCTGACAGTTGAGCATAAGAAGAAAAATCACTTGGAACTAGATGAAAAAAATAGGCCTAAAGGGCCAACTGCAACCCCATTTTCAAGTTATCTTGGAACAGTGGCGAGAAACAGAGTTGACATCACAATAAATGAGTGGAAACACGTTAATGACGATGTTAAGCAACAATGTTGGTTGGATGTATATGTATGTACATTCGTATTTTAACTCCATATTTGTGAGATATTGTGGTGACTAATCACTAATCATATTTGTTTGTTCATTGCAGCAATATTGGGATGTGCCGGATACCAAAGATTTCAAAGAGTTCGTTTGGCAAAAAATTGCAAAAAGGTTTAGTGAATTCAAATATAACCTTGCCAAGGACTACATATTTGAGGGGTCTAAAATGGGTGAAGATCCATGTTTAGCATATCCCAATATTGAACCAGAGAAATGGAATGTGTTTGTTAAATATCGGACGTCTGCAGCATTTAAGGTATATCTACTATACATGTATAGTTCATAACTTGGTTTTAATCTGTGTACCTGCATTATTAATATTTTATTATTGTGGTACATAGGAGATAAGCAAAAAACAAGCAGAGATTCGGGCTCAAAATCAGTATAATCATACCATGTCCCGTGGGGGGTATGATTGGATGACTGATTATGTGGAAGCTGAGCGGCAAAAAAAGTGGGAGGAGCAGCGGAAATCTATGGAAGCTGAGTCATCTTCCACTGTCTTAGAACCTTTACCTGACCTCCAACGCCATGTAACATGGGCAGCGGCCCGGAGGAAGAGACCAACTGGAAAATATACCAGTCACAAGGCTGAAGCGGTGGCAAACCGAATTGTGAGTGCTATATAAATTGTATTTAAACACTTACGTAGGATATTATTGGTCACTTTTGTATATTATTGTATATTAATCAATGTTTGTTCACTTTTGTAACAGAATGAACTGGAGGAGCAATCTTCTCAGGGGTCTTGGACACCGCAGGACCCCAGAATGGACATCCTAGCAACTTCGCTAGGGAGATTAGACAACCCTAGCAGAGTTGTAGGAGTTTCTGGGAGAGTTGGGGCAAAGGAATTTTTTGGGCCCAAAAAACGAGTGGTGTCTAAACCTAAAATGTCCACTGAGGAGCTTGATGCAATGGTGAATGCACGGGTGGACGAACGGATGGAAGAACGGGAGAGCCAATGGCAAATGAGGTTTGAATATCTTGCATCACAGTTAGAGGCTCTTCAAGCTTCCCAAAGAACAACTTCAACAATGAATGAGCCAAGTGCACCTGATCCTCTTGATGACTACCACGAGGAGTGCTACTTGCATCTTGACGAGCCTTGCCTACACCCTGTTGCTAAGGCTCTCAAGTACCCATATCACACCACCATTCATAACAGGTCTATCCGGGATGATCAAGTAAAAGTGACAGTCATTTCCGTGATAAAGGGCCAAGAAATGACATGTGTTCCATTTCGTACTAAAGAGGTCACAACTTTAGGGCAAGCAATGAAGGGCTTTATTGTTTGGCCTAAAAGGCTTGTGTTCGATACTGCTCAAGAAGCTCAAGAAGCTCAACCACCAATTCTTCTCCCACAGGTACTCAAATTGTCTATGAATTGACCTTTATTAACAATGTTGTTGATATATGTGTGTACTGATGATGTGTTTCTTATTTTCAGAATTTTAACGGTGAGAAGTACCCATATCTGAATCTGCTGTGGACGATGCAACCTGGATTTGAGCGTAATCTTTCAATACCTGCTGGAGTCGTCAATCCACTAGTAGAGGAGAAGATTTGGTTGCAAGGTTCTCGAGACGTTAAGGAGTTCTTGATGATGGAAGAGCTTGAGCAAAGCTGGCTTGATTTGGCCGTCTGGTAAGTGTGTCATATTTTTACCAATATAGTTGAATATTGTAATGAGGCTTTAAGTTCTAATCCATTTCGCCATGTCTAATAGGTACTGTCACAGTTTATGCCAAAGAACCCCAAGGAGAAGTTTTGCCGGTTTCTATGCCCTTCTAGACTGGCTTATAATGAAAACGCCTTGAAATTACTTAAAAAGAGTAAGAAGGATCATTTTTGGGAGATGCAATGTTACGTCGAGCTGCAGATGGGCCTTGATTGCGGCACTCTTTATTTCGCCCCCGTTTTGAATTGGTAATGAGTTATCTTTTACACAATATTAAATGTTATGTTTTAGGTTAATTAACATTTATTTTCACTTATATCTTTCAGTGGACATTGGACTCTAGCTATACTTTGCCCGAAAGAGTTCAGGATTTTTTGGTTTGACTCTTTAGAGGGATTTATTAGCAACGATCACAGAAAAGTCTTCCACAAGTAAGTTTCTCTTTTTTTTACTTTTATGGTTGATAATAATATATCTTTATACTATATATAACATTATTGTTATGATTTTGTCTCTTTTGAAGAGGAATATTAAAATGGCATGATGCTCAAGATACTGATTACTACACAGCTAGTCAGACTTCGATTAATGTTATAAACGTAAAGGTAAAAGCAATTTTTATATTCATTTTCATTTATATTGCTTTTAGTCATACCTGAACTACTATGATATTGCTGATATTATCTGTGATTTATCAGTGTCCAAGACAGCGGGGCGTTGTAGAGTGCGGATACTATGTCTGCAAATACATGCTGGATATTGTATATCAAGATCAAATTAAGCAAGGGAGGAAATTCCAAAAGGTATGCTTCTAACATATATCTCCAAGAAAATAGTGATTTCAAATTGTAAGTGGTACTTTCCTTGTCTTTTTTAATATTGTTTAATTATGTTGCAGCTTTTGGAAGGACTTTATGGACTTAGTACTGACTCGTTTAAACAAGATGAGGATATTGACTTTGTCCGAAACACACTTGCAGAATTTTTAATCACTATGTGAGACAGAAATTGTATAGGCTTAGATTGTTGTAGATAAATTTTGAACTTATATTACTAGTAAGGCAAAGATATAAAACTTAGATTATGCCTTTTGTATTTTGTTGTCTAAGTAAGGTAATATTTATGGGATACGTTTTTGCAATTGCTCTGGTATTCTGTATTGTGCTGTAGTATGGTATTGACAGTGGTTTGTAAATGATCTGCAAGAATGCAGATGGCTATAAAATGCATTTACAAAAAGTAAAAAAAAAAAAAAAACCCCTTTCACGTCCACACATAAGGGAGTGTGGACGGGGTAGGTGGACGTGATACCTATCACGTCCACACTTAGGTAGTGTGGACGTGATAGGGGGGACCTATCACGTCCACACCTTATAAGGTGTGAACGTGATAGGTCCCCCCTATCACGTCCACACTACCTAAGTGTGGACGTGATAGGTATCACGTCCACCTACCACGTCCACACTTGTATAAGTGTGGACGTGGTAGCCTCTTAGGAAGAGGCTACCACGTCCACACTTATCCAAGTGTGGACGTGGTAGCCTCTTAGGAGGCACCAAATTTGGTGCCTCCTAAGAGGCTACCACGTCCATTTTTATCCAAGTGTGGACGTGATAGGTCCTATCTATCACGACCACAAACATGTGGTCGTGAAAAACACACTTTTTTACGACGCGGGATTCCACGACCACCTATTTGTGGTCGTGAAAAGCCCAAAATTGTGGTCGTGAAAGACCTTATTTCCAGTAGTGTTGTATGGGTTCAACCTTTAAACAAAGGATTTTCTACTTAGTTCACTCAATGAACAAATAATGTTACTCACTTAAGTATAATAAATGCTCTCAATATATGAAGAGACATAAATGCAAAGAGTACAAGATAACTAAAGAATAGTTCTCAAGGTAATAAGTGCTCTCTTGAACTTTTTGCTTTCTGGGTAGTATGAGCTTTGAATGCTTGAATAAATTTTGCAGATTATGCTCGGTGCTTCATAAATGATGAAGTTGTTCCTTATATAGCATCCACTAATACTCCACATGCTTGGATGGTAACAATGCCGTTTGAATATGTCCGTTAAACCCTTGTTACCGTTGGCTCCATTAATGCTCCATTAATGCTCAGCAGGGTTGACTTGCTTTATCTCTGAAAAGCAACTCTGACAACTCTGCTCTGACAAAAGCAACTCTGACTTCTATGCATATGTACATTCTGTCTCTTGTACTCTCGCTGACGGATGAGCTTGTGCAACCGGAAGCGGGAGTCTTGTTCTGCACGTGTTAGTCTAAGAGTCCAAGTGCTAAGAGCATACACTATCGGAAGCTCATTTGCTTCCGGAAGTGAAACTAAGTTCTGCACACAAATGTTAGTCTCACAGTGTAATATATAATCAAGTGCAATCGGAAGCATTTTTGCTGTGGGAAGCAATCCTACTTAGACTAGGTTATATAGGATCAGACTTAGTGTTAAATTCACTTCCGCTATCGGACGCATGTTACATCCGCAAGCGCTAGTCACGTTGTTTTTGTTCTAAGTCTTCCGCTAGTGATTTTGCATCCGGTTGTGTTCTAACTTAGGATTTAATTCAAATCTGATTCTTCCTAAGTGATCAATCAGTTCTTTCATATTTTAGTCTTCATCAAAACTTAAGATTCTAACATTCTCCCTCTTTTTGATGATGACAAACTAAAGTTAACTTATGAAAGCATATACTTAAGCAGATATAACAAATTAACACAAGTATGAATTCGATAAGCGAACTTCATTAATCATGTGTAAGGCAATAATTACATGCATAATCTAAAAATGAAATTTACAAGTATAACAAGCAGTTATGGTGAACAGTGGATAATTCCAAGTTTGGAAAACAATGAACCTGAAATTTCAGGACGTCCAGAGCAAGGTCCAGGAAAACAGTGCAACTTCAAAAATTAATTCCAGGCAGCACAGAATGAGTTAAGGTGCATAAAATATATCAACAGAAAGCTTATAACATGTAGTTTAAGCACCTAAAACAGTTCGGCCAAATTCGCTACAGATTGCTCCCAGTTTTCAAAACAAACAACTTGACCAGACAGCACTTTCAGGCAGAATTTCCAGCAAAAACTCACAACACTTCCAGCAAGATGTAGGCTAACTAGAGCAGCCTTTAAAGCACCAAAACAGTTACAAATGTCCAGCTAAACAGTATGCAATCACAAGATGACAACAAATTTCACTCAAAGCACAAATTGCACAAAGTAGCCGAATGGAATTGTGAGCAACTACAAATTAAAATGTGACAACCTAAACCTAAAACTAGCAAGATGAAACCTAAACCGGAAACGACATCACTTGATTTAAACCTTTTTGTCGCTTAAAAGATTAATCAAAACAATTCAATACTAACACACTAAGTAGTTAGTGGTAGTAAGGGTCAAATCCACAATCTAGGTTCAATTCTTGCTAATTCAAAGTTCAAGGCCACGCAAATTAACAATGGAGTGAGATTTGTTTATCAACTAAACTAGCTAAAATCAAAGTAACAAAAGTACTAAAATAACCGAATGGAGATGAGATGAAATCAAGAGATGGATTCTCCTCCTTCAAGCCTCAATTTGTGCAATCTTGATTGATAGGCCTCATGTGACAATTTCCTCTTACTATAACTAGCTTAAATCGGCCAAAGCTTCTTAAATCTAAGAACCTTTAGCTAATTTAAACTAATTAATCAAGAAACCCTAGCCTTAACCTTGATGCATATTCATAGGTGAGATAGAAATCAAAGCTAACTTCTATATAACATTCACTTCAAGAAACAATTAAAATGTAAACACATATGATTGTTCTCATGAAACTACACAATCATAAACCTATCACACATGAAGTTCAAGATCTAGAAGCTAGATTTACAAGTTTGAAGGTTAAATGAAGTTTACATGGAAATCTCCACATAAAAATCTAGTCCTAACATATCTAAAAGGCTTAGACATGAAAGAACTAAAATGTTTACAAACTTGAAAACCTAGAAATGGAGATTCTCACACAAGGCCAAAATCATTGAAGCTCATAGCACAAATCTTGACTTGAAGGAACGAGAGGAGAGCTTAGTCAAGCATGGAGATGGAAGAGAAGGTTGCGTGAGGAAGCCATCAATGTAGGTGGTTTTGCGTGATGTTTGGTGAAGATGGAGATGAAGAAGTTGAGAGAAAATGCTAGAAGAGAGAGAAAGGTAATGTGTCAAATGAAGTTGGGTTAGGGTTAAATGAAGTGGGAGTTGGGTTAATGAGTTGAATTAGTGAGATGATGAGTTGTCAAGAGAGGATTATGGGTTGGCAAAAAGATATTTTGATGGTAAATGGGGGGTGTTTGGCCGAGAGGTGTATGATGAATTTGGGGAAGGGTAGTTTTGGTATTTAGGTGAAATGTGGATGAATGTGGTCTCCATGTTGACTATGTACATCCTCCCAAGCTTCCTCCTTTTTCTCCTCTCCATTGTGCTTCCCTTTTTGCCCTTAATGATGCATCAACAACTCCAAATATGAATTTGAAAGTGGAGTCATTTTTACCCCTTTTGGTAACATGCAATTCCCTTGTTTTTGACAAAAGGGGTAACTTTTGTCTTATGCCTTTGCCTTTGCCACCTAGCCTCCTCCTTGCCACATAAGCACTCCTAAGGGTGTGTGGGGCCCACGTGGGATCCCCCTACAATAAAATATCTGCAAATAGTCAAAATGACCAAAATACACTTGGTTTCCTAAAGTGCAAGTAATAAGAGTAATATTCTCCAATCAATAACACATAAGCATGCACACATAACATCTTCAATATTGATCAAATATAGCAAATAAACCACACTAATTAAGCTCAATTGCACATGTTTAAACATAAAAAATGGTCAATCAAAAAATGGCGCAAGTTTTGTTTTTGACCATTTTAATCTGGTTGATGCGTTTTAGTGTCAAGATTCTCAAGAAAGTGATACTTTTGGTAAAAAAAGACCAAGAGTTTGTCTAATATCTCACCATAACTCGTTCTAAGTCCATTTGCGTGTTTTAGGGTTAAAAGCGGCAGAAGTTTTGTTTTTGACCATTTTAATCTGGTTTTTGCGTTTTAGTGTCAAGATTCTCAAGAAAGTGGTACTTTTGGTCAAAAAAGATCAAATGTTTGTGTATTGTCTCACCATAACTCGTTTTAAGTCCATTTGCGCGTATTAGGGATAAAAGCGGCACAAGTTTGTTTTTCACCATTTTAATCTGTTTTTGCGTTTTAGAGTCAAGATTCTCAAGAAAGTGGTACTTTTGGTCAAAAAAGACCAAAAGTTTGTCTAATGTCTCACCATAACTCGTTTTAAGTCCATTTACGTGTTTTAGGATTAAAAGCGGCACAAGTTTTGTTCTTGACCATTTTAATCTGGTTTTTGCAAATTAGTGTCAAGATTCTCAAGAAAGTGGTACTTTTGGTCAATAAAGACCAAAAGTTAATCGAATATTTCTCCATAACACGTTTTAAGCTCATTTCCGTGTTTTAGTGTTAAAAGGGGCACAAGTTTTGTTTTTGACCATTTTAAACTGGTTTTTGCGTTTTAGTGTCAAGATTCTCAAGAAAGTGGTACTTTTGGTCAAAAAAAGACAAACGTTTGTCTATTGTCTCACCATAACTCGTTTTAAGTCCATTTGCGCGTTTTAGGGTGAAAAGCGGCACACGTTTTGTTTTTGACCATTTTAAACTGGTTTTTGCGTTTTAGTGTCAAGATTCTCAAGAAAGTGGTACTTTTGGTCAAAAAAGACCAAACGTTTGTCTATTGTCTCACCATAACTTGTTTTAAGACCATTTGCGCGTTTTAGGGTTAAAAGCGGCACACGTTTTGTTTTTGACCATTTTAAACTGGTTTTTGCGTTTTAGTGTCAAGATTCTCAAGAAAGTGGTACTTTTGGTCAAAAAAGGCCAAACGTTTGTCTATTGTCTCACCATAACTCGTTTTAAGTCCATTTGCGCGTTTTAGGGTGAAAAGCGGCACAAGTTTTGTTTTTGACCATTTTAATCTTGGTTTACAAATTAGTGTCAAGATTCTCAAGAAAGTGGTACTTTTGGTCAAAAAAGACCAAAAGTTTGTCAAATGTCTCACCTTATTTTTAGTCCATTTGCGCGGTTTAGGGTTAAAAGGGACACAAGTATTGTTTTTGACCATTTTAATCTGGTTTTTTGCGTTTTAGTGTCAAGATTCTCAAGAAAGAGGTACTTTTGGGCAAAAAAGACAAAAAGTTTGTCTAATGTCTCACCATAACTCGTTTTAAGTCCATTTGCGCGTATTAGGGTTAAAAGCGGCAAAAGTATTGTTTTTGACCATTTTAATCTGGTTTTTGCAAATTAGTGTCAAGGTTCTCAAGAAAGTGGTACTTTAAGATCAAACGACCAAATGTTTGTCTAATGTCTCACCATAACTCGTTTTAAGTCCATTTGCGAGTTTTAGGGTTAAAAGTGGCTCAAGTTTTGTTTTTGACCATTTTAAACTGGTTTTTGCGTTTTAGTGTCAAGATTCTTAAGAAAGTGGTACTTTTGGTCAAAAAAGACCAAAAGTTTGTCAAATGTCTCACCATAACTTGTTTTAAGACCATTTGCGCGTTTTAGGGTTAAAAGCGGCACACGTTTTGTTTTTGACCATTTTAATCTGGTTTTTGCGTTTAGTGTCAAGATTCTAAAGAAAGTGGTACTTTTGTTCAAAAAAGACCAAACGTTTGTCTATTGTCTCACCATAACTCGTTTTAAGTCCATTTGCTCGTTTTAGGGTGAAAAGCGGCACAAGCTTTGTTTTTGACCATTTTAATCTGGTTTTTACGAACTTGTGTCAAGATTCTCAAGAAAGTGGTACTTTTGGACAAAAAAGACGAAAAGTTTGTCTAATGTCTGACCATAACTCGTTTTAAGTCCATTTGTGCGTTTCAGAGTTAAAAGCGGCACAAGTTTTATTTTTGTGCATTTTAATCTCGTTTTTGGGTTTAGTGTCAATATTCTCAAGAAAGAGGTACTTTTGGTTAAAAAAGACCTAAAGTTTGTCAAATGTCTCACCATAACTTGTTGTAAGACCATTTGCGCGTTTTAGGGTTAAACGGGGCACACGTTTTATTTTTGACCATTTTAATCTCGTTTTTGTTTTTAGAGTCAAGATTCTCAAGAAAGTGGTACTTTTGGTCAAAAAAGACCAAAGTTTGTCTAATCTCTTACCATAACTCGTTTTAAGTCCATTTGCGAGTTTTAGGGTTATAAAAGCGGCACTAGGTTTGTTTTTGACCATTTTAATCTATTTTTTGCGTTTTAGTGTCAAGATTCTCAAGAAAATGGTACTTTTGGTCAAAAAAGAACAAAAGTTTGTCTATTGTCTGCGCGTTTAAGGGTTAAAAGCGGCACAAGTATTGTTTTGACCATTTTAATCTGGTTTTTGCAAATTAGTGTTAAGGTTCTCAAGAAAGTGGTACTTTTGCTCAAAAAAGACGAAAAGTTTGTGTAATGTCTCACCATAACTCGTTTTAAGTCCATTTGTGCGTTTCAGAGTTAAAAGCGGCACAAGTTTTGTTTTTGTGCATTTTAATCTCGTTTTTGGGTTTTAGTGTCAATATTCTTAAGAAAGAGGTACTTTTGGTAAAAAAGACCAAAAGTTTGTCAAATGTCTCACCATAACTTGTTGTAAGACCATTTCGCGTTTAGGGTTAAAAGGGGCACACGTTTTATTTTTGACCATTTTAATCTCGTTTTTGCGTTTTTGAGTCAAGATTCTCAAGAGAGTGATACTTTTGTTCAAAACAGACGAAAAGTTTGTCTAATGTCTCACCATAACTCGTTTTAAGTCCATTTGTGCGTTTCAGAGTTAAAAGCCGCACAAATTTTGTTTTTGACCATTTTGATCTGATTTTGCGTTTTATTGTCAAGATTCTAAAGAAAGTTGTATTTTTGGTCAAAAAAGACCAAAAGTTTGTCTAATCTCTCACCATAACTCGTTTTAAGTCCATTAGCTCGTTTTAGGGTTATAAAAGCGGCACTAGGTTTGTTTTTGACCATTTTAATCTGTTTTTTGCGTTTTAGTGTCAAGATTCTCAAGAAAATGGTACTTTTGGTCAAAAAAGAACAAAAGTTTGTCTATTGTCTCACCATAAATCGTTTTAAGCCCATTTGCGCGTTTAAGGGTTAAAAGCGGCACAAGTATTGTTTTTGACCATTTTAATCTGGTTTTTGCAAATTAGTGTCAAGGTTCTCAAGAAAGTGGTACTTTTGTTCAAAACAGACAAAAATTTTGTCTAATGTCTCACCATAACTCGTTTTAAGTCCATTTGTGCGTTTCAGAGTTAAAAGCCGCACAAATTTTGTTTTTGACCATTTTAATTTGGTTTTTGCGTTTCATTGTCAAGATTCTCAAGAAACTGGTACTTTTGGTCAAAAAAGACCAAAGTTTGTCAAATGTCTCACCTTATTATGAGTCCATTTGCGAGTTTTAGGGTTAAAAGCGGCACAAGTTTTGTTTTTGACCATTTTTATCTGGTTTTTGCGTTTTGATGTCAAGATTCTCAAGAAAATGGTACTTTTCGTCAAAAAGAACAAAAATTTGTCTATTGTCTCACCATAACTCGATTTAAGTCCATTTGCGCGTTTTAGGGTTAAAAGCGACACAAGTATTGTTTTTGACCATTTTAGTCTGGTTTTTGCAAATTAGTGTCAAGGTTCTCAAGAAAGTGGTACTTTTACTCAAAAAGGACCAAAAGTTTGTCTAATGTCTCACCATAACTCGTTTTAAGTCCATTTGCGAGTTTTAGGGTTAAAAGTGGTACAAGTTTTGTTTTTGACCATTTTAAACTGGTTTTTGCGTTTTAGTGTCAAGATTCTAAAGAAAGTTGTATTTTTGGTCAAAAATGTTTGTCTATTGTCTCACCATAACTCGTTTTAAGTCCATTTGCACGTTTTAGGGTGAAAATCGGCACAAGCTTTGTTTTTGACCATTTTAATCTGGTTTTTACAAATTAGTGTCAAGATTCTCAAGAAAGTGGTACTTTTGGTCAAAAAAGACGAATAGTTTGTCTAATGTCTCACCATAACTCGTTTTAAGTCCATTTGTGCGTTTCAGAGTTAAAAGCCGCACAAGTATTGTTTTTGACTATTTTAATCTCGTTTTTGGGTTTTAGTGTCAATATTCTCAAGAAAGTGGTACTTTTGGTCAAAAAAGAGGAAAAGTTTGTCTAATGTCTCACCATAACTCGTTTTAAGTCCATTTGTGCGTTTCAGAGTTAAAATCCGCACAAGTTTTGTTTTTGACTATTTTAATCTCGTTTTTGAGTTTTAGTGTCAATATTCTCAAGAAAGTGGTTCTTTTGGTAAAAAAAGACCAAAAGTTTGTCAAATGTCTTACCATAACTTCTTTTAAGACCATTTGCGCGTTTTAGGGTTAAAAGCGGCACACGTTTTATTTTTGACCATTTTAATCTCGTTTTTGCGTTTTGAAAGTGAAGATGCACAAGAGAGGGGGGTGAATTGTGCTATAAAATAAAACTTATAAAATTAAAAGGGCACAACAATTTTATACTGGTTCGGTCCTAACTCTTGACTTACGTCCAGTTCTCAATTCCTTGATTGAGTTCCACTAATCCACTGGTTTTACAACGGGTTCACCTGCAACTTTTACAACCACAAGTTTTCCGGGCTCACTTGCAACCTTACAACCTAACTCGCTCCCCCTTACTACTTGTATGGGTTCAACCTTTAAACAAAGGATTTTCTACTTAGTTCACTCAATGAACAAATAATGTTACTCACTTAAGTATAATAAATGCTCTCAATATATGAAGAGACTTAAATGCAAAGAGTACAAGATAACTAAAGAATAGTTCTCAAGGTAATAAGTGCTCTCTTGAACTTTTTGCTTTCTGGGTAGTATGAGCTTTGAATGCTTGAATAAATTTTGCAGATTATGCTCGGTGCTTCATAAATGATGAAGTTGTTCCTTATATAGCATCCACTAATACTCCACATGCTTGGATGGTAACAATGCCGTTTGAATATGTCCGTTAAACCCTTGTTACCGTTGGCTCCATTAATGCTCCATTAATGCTCAGCAGGGTTGACTTGCTTTATCTCTGAAAAGCAACTCTGACAACTCTGCTCTGACAAAAGCAACTCTGACTTCTATGCATATGTACATTCTGTCTCTTGTACTCTCGCTGACGGATGAGCTTGTGCAACCGGAAGCGGGAGTCTTGTTCTGCACGTGTTAGTCTAAGAGTCCAAGTGCTAAGAGCATACACTATCGGAAGCTCATTTGCTTCCGGAAGTGAAACTAAGTTCTGCACACAAATGTTAGTCTCACAGTGTAATATATAATCAAGTGCAATCGGAAGCATTTTTGCTGTGGGAAGCAATCCTACTTAGACTAGGTTATATAGGATCAGACTTAGTGTTAAATTCACTTCCGCTATCGGACGCATGTTACATCCGCAAGCGCTAGTCACGTTGTTTTTGTTCTAAGTCTTCCGCTAGTGATTTTGCATCCGGTTGTGTTCTAACTTAGGATTTAATTCAAATCTGATTCTTCCTAAGTGATCAATCAGTTCTTTCATATTTTAGTCTTCATCAAAACTTAAGATTCTAACATTCTCCCTCTTTTTGATGATGACAAACTAAAGTTAACTTATGAAAGCATATACTTAAGCAGATATAACAAATTAACACAAGTATGAATTCAATAAGCGAACTTCATTAATCATGTGTAAGGCAATAATTACATGCATAATCTAAAAATGAAATTTACAAGTATAACAAGCAGTTATATAGGTATGGAGGAATGATAAAAAAAAATGAAGTTACATGTGCAAAATGATATGCTATGCATGAGAGGTTTGATGAGGTTCTATAGCCTATGTGTTTTGTTCCTCTCTCTTCTATTCTGCTCATGCTCCTCATTCATCTTTGCCCACATTTCATCTAACTCAGCTAAGTTGATTTAAGCAAGAATTTCTTGAAGCTCCCTCTCCTCATTAGCCTTCCTTACCCTCTCAAGCTCAAGGGATTCCTTTATTGCTCTTCTTAGATCTGCAGCCTCATTTATCCCAAAAGACCGTCCTGATGTTGAGTCTCTGATGGGAATGGTTCCGAAAGGGAGGTGGAAGTTCTTGATCTTAACATTCCAAGCTGGGAAGTCAGGATCATGAGACAAGTTTGCCTACCCTTTTCCTTTCCCTTTCCCTTTTACTCTTGTCTGTACAACCAGAACGACAGCCCTCTCAGCATCCAGAACTTGAACTTGTTCAAAGGTGAGTCTGTTGGTTCCACCGTAGCGATCAAGTTCTTCTGGGGTCATGTCTTCCACTTCTAGCTTAACTACCACTTCTGGTGGGATTTCCTCAGTTTCTGTCTGAGCTTGCTCTCGGGAGGACAACATAGACTGAGAGGCTTCCCCCGGCTGTGGCACCTTCTCAATTTCAATATTCTCAGGAGCAGCTATGGACTCCTCTTCATTTTCTGAGAGTGCACTGGGGAAGGGAGCGACCCTCTTTCTGGTTGTCCTCTTAACCCTTGTCTTGCTGAAGCTAACAGAAGGAGGGATTGGAGCTGGTGCAGAGGGAGGAATGGGTATGGCAATTACCACCCTTGGCTGTTCTGGCCTTTTGAACCCATAATTCTGGCATAACCCGTCGAAGAGGTTAGTTGTAGGCGCAGAAGGGGGCACAGGTTCAGCAGGGGGTACCTCCTTAGGTTGTTCGGCCAGCACCAACTGAAGACTTGCCTCACTGCTGGCAGACTTTTGTTGGCGCATGAATCGGATGGCTTCACCACAGATGAGCTTTTCTGCTTGGCCAACACGCTTCATGTCCATTGCCCTTCTGAGGGCAGCAGCGACGTCCTCATCAAGCCACAGGGACGGCTGTCTAAGTATATCTCTCCCACTTTTGGCATCATCAAAGAGGGCTAGGGCCAGGGAGGAGGTCGAGGAGGGAATGATGGGAGGAGGCTTAGGGTCGTATCTGGGTGGTGAAGGTGGGGGTGAGGAAGTGTGGTCGTCATAGTCTGAGGGGGGTGAGTGAGTAGGGGAAGGAGAGTGATGGAATGAGTGAGAGTGGCTGGGGGATTGAGAGTGGTTGGGTGATTGAGAGTGGTTGGGTGATGGTGAGTGATGGGGGGAGTCTTGGTGAGGAGGGGAGTCATTTTGAGGTGGAGGGGGTGGAGGAGGAGTTGGAGGAGGAGGGTAAGAAGGAGCTAATAGGTGGGCAAGGATTAAGTCCAGCTTGGCCTCGACCCCGTCAAGGCGGGACTCTAATCGCTTGATCCTCCAGCGCTGTCTCATGTAGGCACTATGAAATTCCTCACGGAAAGGAGTCATGAGTGGATCCGGCAGCCTAAACAAAAGCTCATGCTTTAATTCTTGAAGGAGAGCCTTCTGAGCAGCAGACACCCTTGGTCCACGGGAGCTGCTTGGGCCAGCCTGGTGGGAGTCGGCTTCCTGATCCCCTACGCCAGAGGTAGAGGGTTGAGAGTTGTGTGAGGCACTCCCTTCCTGAGAGCCTGACTGAGTTGCCCTCACTGGCTTGTTATACACAACTCCCATTTTGCCTAAGTGTTTGGAATCCATAGGCAGACATTTCTTGTTGTCCACTTCCTCAGTGGATTTGATATTGAAGTTCTCCAATAGGAAGGCGATGAGCTAGGGGTAGGGAAGAGATGCATTTTCCTTTGTAGTCTTGCCATCCACCCATCGAAGAAGCTCCATGGAGATAATTTGCTCAGGGTTGATGGGCTCTTGGTTGAGGAGTCTGGGCAGCCAGGGGTTGTCAAGTTGTGTAAACTCGCTGAAGTTCCCCCCTTTGTTGGTCATGATCCGCGAGTAGATGTACTGAAGTACTCGCTTGGTGTGAGGCATGCCGGAGACCCTTTTTCCACTAGTCCCATAAATCTCCTCTAGGTCTTCTTGAACGAACCTCTCATGGTACTTCCACTTGTTCAATTCTGGGTCCATGATTCCCAGAAATTGGTTGATGTGCTTCCAATTGAACTTTATTCTTCTGCCCCTTACGGTTGAGCGGAAGTCAACGCGAGCAATCTCGCTCTTTGGCAGAGTGGGGTCCCTCAACTTGACCTTTGCAATTAAGGATTCATAAAACACACTAAGCACATTTACATTGTAGTTATTCTGCAAATCCAGCCAGTTCATGTACTTCTCCAGGTATTCTATGAGGTCATAACCCAGATCTGCCAGGGTCTTCAAGTCGACATAAATTCCGTTGTTTAGGTAGGGATTTCTGTTTTCGAATGCTGGGGAGATGGGTTATAGGGGCCCAGATCTGTATTCTGAATAATCATCTTCTGGGGCTTTCTGGCGTTTGGATGAAGGTTCTTCAGCGAACCGGACTTGCTTGTCCTTTCGCTTCCCAGATTTCCCAGATTTCTTTGATGAGGAGGCTTTCTGGAGATTAGGGTTTGATTCGCTTGATCCGGCCATTTTGTAGAAAGGATGTGGGTATGGAGATGCAGAAAAGATGAGAGTGAAGATGAAGATGATGATGAACAGTGAAGAATAGTTGAGAGAGAATTGGGGGAAATTTGGTTGAAACGTTTGAGTGAGGGGTTATGAATGATTAAAGTCTATTTATGCAATGTGATGTTTGATGCGAAAGGTCATGATGACAAGTTATGGGAAACACACACCTTTTATGGGAAACATAAACATTTAAAATTGAAACGGCGCACCTGATGCCACGTGTCGTTTCTGGTTGTCAGAGAGGGCACAGCTGTTGTCGGAGAAGGTGTAACGTTTCTGAGGTGACGTGTCCCTTTCTAGTACTAGCGCTTCCGGTTGTTGAGCGGAACCGTAAGCGGCAGGATCCAATACTGAGTAGACGAACTGGTGCGCAGGTTAAGGGATCACTCTTGCACATGCTTCCGGAAGTGAATCCGCTTCCGGATGTGAAGGACTTAAGATTTAACATTTAAGTGCTGGGGGACCTGCAAAACTAAAGATTGGCACTCTGATGCCTAAGTTAGCTTAGTTTACAGGTTTTAACAATTAAGCACAGGTTTATTCTGAAGTTTAAACTTCACTTGGGTTTACCATTCCCAAATTTCCTCTTATGTATGTAAATTGGTTTACCCCCAGAGGCTTGGTGAAGATATCTGCAAGTTGATGCTGGGTTGGAACAAATTGCACCTTGACATCTTTCTTTTGAACATGGTCTCCGATGAAGTGATGTCTGACGTCAATGTGCTTTGTTCTTGTGTGCTGTACTGGATTCTTGGCTAGGCTGATGGTGCTTGTGTTATCACAGAGGATAGGAGCCTCTGGGAACTCTAGGCCAAGATCTCGAAGTTGGTTTTTCAACCAAAGCACTTGGGCACAACAACTTGCCGCAGCAATATATTCTGCCTCTGTGGATGACAGTGACACACAGGTCTGCTTCTTGCTTGCCCATGACACCAGGCCGCCTCCTATGAAGGCACATTGGCCACTGGTGCTCTTTCTATCTGTCTTGTAACCTACATGGTCAGCGTCAGAATAAGCCCACAAGAACTCTTGGTTACCTCTGGGATACCAGAGACCAAGTTCTTGAGTTCCCTCAAGGTATCTCAGAATTTGCTTAACACATGTAAGGTGAGATTCCTTGGGGTTGGCTTGAAATCTAGCACACATGCCAACACTAAATTGTATGTCAGGTCTGTTAGCAGTTAGATATAACAAAGAGCCTATCATGCCCCCTATACATTGACTGGCTAACAGAACTTCCCTTCACATCGGCGTCGAGAGCGGCAGTGGTGCTCATGGGAGTATCATACTCCTTGCATTCATCCATCCTAAACTTTTTGAGAAGTTCTCTGCAGTACTTGGTTTGGGAGATGAATATGCCATCTTTTCTCTGCTTGATCTGCAAGCCTAGGAAGAATGTCCATTCTCCCATCATCGACATTTCAAACTCTCCCTGCATTGTCTTTGAGAACTCCTCACAGAGTTTTTCTTTAGTTGCTCCAAATATGATATCATCAACATAAATCTGAATAACTAACATGTCCCTATTCTTATGTAATATAAACAATGTATTATCCAGTTTGCCTCTAGAGAAACCTTTTCCTAGCAAAAAGTTGTTAAGTCTCTCATACCAAGCTCGTGGAGCTTGTTTCAGGCCATATAGGGCTTTCTTTAGTTTAAAAACATGTTTGGGATATTTAGGGTCTTCAAAGCCAGGAGATTGTTCAACATAGACCTCTTCCTTAATATAGCCATTAATAAAGGCACTCTTTACATCCATTTGATATAATTTAAAACCTTTCATGGATGCAGATGCTAGAAGAATCCTTAAGGCCTCAAGTCTTGCGACTGGAGCAAAGGTTTCTTCGTAGTCTATGCCCTCTTCTTGGTTATATCCTTTTGCAACTAATCTGGCTTTGTTTCTAGTGATTAGTCCGGTCTCATCCAGTTTGTTCTTAAAGACCCATTTGGTCCCGACTATGGATTGGTGAGACGGTCTAGGCACTAGTTCCCAGACTTGACTTCTTTCAAATTGGTTGAGTTCTTCTTGCATGACAATGATCCAGTCACAGTCTTCTAGGGCCTGTTCAACTGAAGTTGGTTCAATTTGAGACAGGAAGGCTCCATAATCAACTTCATTTTGAACTTGCCTTCTAGTTCTAACACCAAAGAAACATCACCAAGTACTTGGTCTAGTGGATGATCCCTGTGGTGTCTCCTAGCGATTGGCAACTGCACCTCATCAGGTACCGTTTGCGCTCTAGGTTCATCAATGGGGTCATTCTCCACTTTAGGATCACTTGTTGGTGTTTCTTCGGGTGGTGAGGATGATGGTGGTTTTGAAAAGTTTAGAATTTCATCATCCCCTGTGGATCCTTCCCATGATGGATTTTCATCAACGACAACATGCATGGATTCTTCAACAGTTTTAGTTCTCATGTTGTATATTCTGTAAGCTTTACTTATAAGAGAATATCCTATGAAAATTCCTACATCCGCTTTTGGATCAAACTTACCCAAGTTTACCTTGCCGTTGTTGTGGATGTAGCATTTGATCCAAAGATTCTCAGGTGACTGATGTTAGGCTTTCTTCCCTTGTATAGTTCGTACGGGGTTTTGTCCAGGCCCTTGCGAACATAGGCTCTATTGGAGATGTAGCATGCGGTGCTCATAGCGTCAGCCCAGAACACTTGAGAAACTTCCTCTCATTCAGCATGCTTCTGGCCATTTCGGTCAGAACTCTATTTTTCCTCTCGACCACACCATTCTGTTGTGGAGTCCTGGGAGCTGAGAAGTTGTGATCAATCCCATTATCTTCACACAGCTCTGAGAAGTTGTGGTTCTCGAATTCTCCACCATGGTCTGTCCTTATTGCTGCTATCTTGAGATTTCTCTCATTCTGTACTTTCTTAGCAAGGACAACAAAAGCATCAAAAGTATCATGCTTAGAGGGAAGAAACATGGTCCAAGTGAACCTTGAATAGTCATCCACCACAACTAGAGCATAAAGGTTTCCACTCAAGCTCTTGACTCTTACTGGCCCAATTAAGTCCATGTGGATTAGTTCTAAGGGCCTGCTTGTGGAGACTTTCTTCTTGGTTTTAAACGAGGACTTTGTTTGCTTTCCTCGTTGGCAAGATTCACAGATAAAATCATGCTTTACTTTAAAAGATGGAATCCCTATGGCTAGCTCCTTTTTGATAAGCATATCAACTGTGTAAAATTTACATGTGCTAGCCGTTTATACCATAACCAACTATTTTCATCACTAGTGATTCAACTATTTTCGGTTAATTGTTGGCATAAATCTAGGGTATATAAATTTCCATTTCTATTAGCCTTAAGTTTGCATTTAAGATTGGTTTTATCTATGTCCAGATCATTCTTATCAACTATAAGGCATTCATGTGAGTCAAAGATTACCCAATTTCCTTTATCTGTGCTTTGACTCACACTCAACAGGTTATGGCAGAGACCATCTACCAGGTAGACGTCCTGGATAGGACCAACTTCACCAACACCAGTGATCTTTCCACTTTGATTTCCTCCAAAGTTCACTTTGGCTCCATCCTTGATTACCAGTGATTTGAACTTGTCTCTATCTCCTGTCATGTGTCTCGAGCATCCGCTGTCGATGTACCACTTCCGGTTCTTGGATGCCTTGAGACAGACCTGCATGGATCAGACAACCTTAGGTACCTAACCTTTATTGGGTCCTTTATCATTAGTGCCCGGAACCCTTGGTCCAGTGTTAACCTTGGGTTTGTGAATGACTAGTGCCTCTGGCCTTGCTTGGGCTCTAGGCGGTTGGGCTTCCTTAGGAATAGGTTTCCATGTCCTAGGTCTAAGGTTGACTTTAGGTCTACGTACTTCCTTGGCATCTTGCCTTGGAGAATCCTTAGGTAGATTAGTTCCTTTTGGAACCCACTTGTATGTGTTATTGGTGCCATGCTTCCTCGCGTTACAGGTGGACGTGGAGTGTCCCTTCCTGTTACAGTAGTTACAGAAGCTGAAGGGTGAAGACATATAACTAGTGGCTTTGTGAATGAATTTCAGGTAGAGTTTCACTTTGGGTTCCACCCACTTTTTCTCTTTGTGCTTATAGCCTAATCCTGTTTTATCTCTATAAGCCCTTTGGTTCATTAAGATAACATTAAGCATTTCAGAACCATTGGTGAACTTTTGCAAGGCATTGTATAGCCTATCCCTTTCAATAGAGATTTTGCTGCAGTTTGTGCAGCTCTCTGAGGCTGAGGCATTGGGTTCCACTTGGGGATTTCCCTTGGTATCCGCTACCGGATTCCTCTTGACTTCCGCAAGCTCATCACTTAGTGAGCTTACAGTCACCTCAAGTGATTGGTTTTTCCTTTTTAAAATCTTAAATGCCTTTGTCATTCGATAAAACTCTCTATGAATATCATTGTAAGTTCCTGAAGTTCAATGATGCTTACCTCGTCACCATGGATAGATCTGGTTGATTCTCCCCGTACTTCCTGCAAAATAGTAACTTTTGTAGGCCAATCACCTTTTAACACTTTCAGGATTTTATTTACCTGCTCCCTCTCAGGGATGGTTTTCCCCAATGAAGCAAGGTTGTTTATAAGGTGAGTGAATCTGAGCTCCAGATCTCTGATCGGCTCATCAGGAAGCATCGTGAACTTGTGGAATTCCTCCACCAGCATTTCCACTCTTTTATCCTTGACTCCTGAGGTCCCCGAATGAGCTGTCTCAAGAGCCTCCCACATCTCCTTTGCGGTTTTGTGGTGGCTTATCCTGAAGTACTCCTTCTGACTTAGCGCACACTGAATATAGTGGATGGCCCTGTGATTCAGCTCGACCTTGAAGTAGTCATCATTAGTGAAGCTGGACCGAGGCTTCTCAAAGCCTTCATCATCCAATGGAACATTATCCCCACGCTCTATGACATCCCAGATACGAAGGCCATTAGCCTTAATATAGTTCTCCATTTTGAATCTCCAGAATGGATAGTTGTACCCATCGAAACCAGGGGGCTTGTTTGGGGAAATTGCTACGTCAGGAAGAGTGTTCTGATCAGCATCCATCACTGGATCTTTTCTTTCCAGATTCGTTGGAATCAAGTCAGGAAGACCCGCTCTGATACAAATGAAAGTGAGGATGCACAAGAGGGGGGGTGAATTGTGCTATAAAATAAAACTTATAAAATTAAAGGTCACAACAATTTTATACTGGTTCAGGAAGACCCGCTAGTGATTTTGCATCCGGTTGTGTTCTAACTTAGGATTTAATTCAAATCTGATTCTTCCTAAGTGATCAATCAGTTCTTTCATATTTTAGTCTTCATCAAAACTTAAGATTCTAACACGTTTTAGAGTCAAGATTCTCAAGAAAGTGATACTTTTGGTCAAAAAATACCAAAAGTTTGTCTAATCTCTCACCATAACGCGTTTTAAGTCCATTTGCGCGTTTTGGGGTCAAAAGCGGCACAAGTTTTGTTTTTGACCATTTTAATCTGGCTTTTGCGTTTTAGTGTCAAGATCCTCAAGAAAGTGGTACTTTTGGTCAAAACAGACCAAAAGTTTGTCTAATGTCTCACCTTATTTTAAGTCCATTTGCGAGTTTTAGGGTTAAAAGCGGCTCAAGTTTTGTTTTTGACCATTTTAATATGGTTTTTGCGTTTTGGTATCAAGATTCTCAAAAAATGGTACTTTTCGTAAAAAAAGAACAAAGATTTGTCTATTGTCTCACCATAACTCGTTTTAAGTCCATTTGCGCGTTTTAGGGTTATAAAAGCGGCACAAGGTTTGTTTTTGACCATTTTAATCTGTTTTTTGCGTTTTAGTGTCAAGATTCTCAAGAAAGTGGTACTTTTGGTCAAAAAAGAACAAAAGTTTGTTTATTGTCTCACCATAACTCGTTTTAAGTCCATTTGCGCGTTTAAGGGTTAAAAACGACACAAGTATTGTTTTTGACCATTTTAATCTGGTTTTTGCAAATTAGTGTCAAGGTTCTCAAGAAAGTGGTACTTTTGGTCAAAAAAGACCAAAAGTTTGTCTAATGTCTCACCATAACTCGTTTTAAGTCCATTTGCGCGTTTTAGGGTCAAAAGCGGCACAAGTTTTGTTTTTGACCATTTTAATCTGGATTTAGCGTTTTAGTGTCAAGATTCTCAAGAAAATGGTACTTTTGGTCAAAAAAGACCAATAGTTTGTCAAATGTCTCAACTTATTTTAAGTCTATTTGCGAGTTTTAGGGTTAAAAGCGGCACAAGTTTTGTTTTTGACCATTTTAATCTGGTTTTTGCGTTTTGGTATCAAGATTCTCAAAAAAATGGTACTTTTCGTCAAAAAAAGAACAAAGATTTGTCTATTGTCTCACCATAACTCGTTTTTAGTCCATTTGCGCGTTTTAGGGTTATAAAAGCGGCACAAGGTTTGTTTTTTACCATTTTAATCTGTTTTTTTGCGTTTTAGTGTCAAGGTTCTCAAGAAAGTGGTACTTTTGGTCAAAAAAGACCAAAAGTTTGTCTAATGTCTCACCATAACTCGTTTTAAGTCCATTTGCGCGTTTTAGGGTCAAAAGCGGCACAAGCTTTGTTTTTGACCATTTTAATCTGGTTTTTGCGTTTTAGTGTCAAGATTCTCAAGAAAGTGGTAATTTTGGTCAAAAAAGACCAAAAGTTTGTCAAATGTCTCACCTTATTTTAAGTCCATTTGCGAGTTTTAGGGTTAAAAGCGGCACAAGTTTTGTTTTTGACCATTTCAATCTGGTTTTTGGGTTTTAGTGGCAATATTCTCAAGAAATAAGTACTTTTGGTCAAAAAAGAGCAAAAGTTTATCAAACGTCTCACCATAACTTTTTGTAAGACCATTTGCGCGTTTTAGGGTTAAAAGTGGCACAAGTATTGTTTTTGACCATTTTAATCTGGTTTTTGCAAATTAGTGTCAAGGTTCTCAAGAAAGAGGTATTTTTGGTCGAAAAAGACCAAAAGTTTGTCTAATGTCTCACCATAACTCGTTTTAAGTCCATTTGCGCGTTTTAGGGTCAAAAGCGGCACAAGTTTTGTTTTTGACCATTTTAATCTGGTTTTAGCGTTTTAGTGTCAAGATCCTCAAGAAAGTGGTACTTTTGGTGAAAAAAGACGAAAAGTTTGTCAAATGTCTCACCTTATTTTAAGTCCATTTGCGAGTTTTAGGGTTAAAAGCGGCACAAGTTTTGTTTTTGACCATTTTAATCTGGTTTTTGCGTTTTGGTATCAAGATTCTCAAAAAAATGGTACTTTTCGTCAAAAAAGAACAAAGATTTGTCTATTGTCTCACCTTATTTTAAGTCCATTTGCGCGTTTTAGGGTTATAAAAGCGGCACAAGGTTTGTTTTTGACCATTTTAATCTGTTTTTTGCGTTTTGGTGTCAAGATTCTCAAGAAAGTGATACTTTTGGTCAAAAAAGAACAAAAGTTTGTCTATTGTCTCACCATAACTCGTTTTAAGTCCATTTGCGCGTTTAAGGGTTAAAAGCGGCACAAGTATTGTTTTTGACCATTTTAATCTGGTTTTTGCAAATTAGTGTCAAGGTTCTCAAGAAAGAGGTATTTTTGGTCGAAAAAGACCAAAAGTTTGTCTAATGTCTCACCATAACTCGTTTTAAGTCCATTTGCGCGTTTTAGGGTCAAAACCGGCACAAGTTTTGTTTTTGACCATTTTAATCTGGTTTTAGCGTTGTAGTGCCAAGATCCTCAAGAAAGTGGTACTTTTGGTCAAAAAAGACGAAAAGTTTGTCAAATGTCTCACCTTATTTTAAGTCCATTTGCGAGTTTTAGGGTTAAAAGCGGCACAAGTTTTGTTTTTGACCATTTTAATCTGGTTTTTGCGTTTTGGTATCAAGATTCTCTAAAAAATGGTACTTTTCGTCAAAAAAGAACAAAGATTTGTCTATTTTCTCACCGTAACTCGTTTTAAGTCCATTTGCGCGTTTTAGGGTTATAAGCGGCACAAGTATTGTTTTTGACCATTTTAATCTGGTTTTTGCAAATTAGTGTCAAGGTTCTCAAGAAAGTGGTACTTTTGGTCAAAAAAGACCAAAAGTATGTCTAATGTCTCACCATAACTCGTTTTAAGTCCATTTGCGCGTTTTAGGGTCAAAAGCGGCACAAGTTTTGTTTTTGACCATTTTAATCAGGTTTTAGCGTTCTAGTGTCAAGATTCTCAAGAAAGTGGTACCTTTGGTCAAAAAAGACCAAAAGTTTGTCAAATGTCTCACCTTATTTTAAGTCCATTTGCGAGTTTTAGGGTTAAAAGCGGCACAAGTTTTGTTTTTGACCATTTTAAACTGGTTTTTGGGTTTTAGTGTCAATATTCTCAAGAAAGAAGTACTTTTGGTCAAAAAAGGCCAAAAGCTGATCAAATGTCTCACCATAACTTTTTGTAAGACCATTTGCGAGTTTTAGGGTTAAAAGTGGCACAAGTATTGTTTTTGACCATTTTAATCTGGTTTTTGCAAATTAGTGTCAAGGTTCTCAAGAAAGAGGTATTTTTGGTCGAAAAAGACCAAAAGTTTGTCTAATGTCTCACCATAACTCGTTTTAAGTCCATTTGCGCGTTTTAGGGTCAAAAGCGGCACAAGTTTTGTTTTTGACCATTTTAATCTGGTTTTAGCGTTTTAGTGTCAAGATCCTCAAGAAAGTGGTACTTTTGGTCATAAAAGACGAAAAGTTTGTCAAATGTCTCACCTTATTTTAAGTCCATTTGCGAGTTTTAGGGTTAAAAGCGGCACAAGTTTTGTTTTTGACCATTTTAATCTGGTTTTTTGCGTTTTGGTATCAAGATTCTCAAAAAAATGGTACTTTTCGTCAAAAAGAACAAAGTTTTGTGTATTAACTCACCTTATTTTAAGTCCATTTGCGCGTTTTAGGGTTATAAAAGAGGCACAAGGTTTGTTTTTGACCATTTTAATATGTTTTTTGCGTTTTGGTGTCAAGATTCTCAAGAAAGTGGTACTTTTGGTCAAAAAAGAACAAAAGTTTGTCTATTGTCTCACCATAACTCGTTTTAACTCCATTTGCGCGTTTAAGGGTTAAAAGCGGCACAAGTATTGTTTTTGACCATTTTAATCTGGTTTTTGCAAATTAGTGTCAAGGTTCTCAAGAAAGTGGTACTTTTGGTCAAAAAAGACCAAAAGTTTGTCTAATGTCTCACCATAACTCGTTTTAAGTCCATTTGCGCGTTTTAGGGTCAAAAGCGACACAAGTTTTGTTTTTTACCATTTTAATCTGGTTTTTGCGTTTTATTGTCAAGATTCTCAAGAAAGTGGTACTTTTGGTAAAAAAAGACCAAAAGTTTGTCAAATGTCTCACCTTATTTTAAGTCCATTTGCGAGTTTTAGGGTTAAAAGCGCACAAGTTTTGTTTTTGACCATTTTAATCTGGTTTTTGGGTTTTAGTGTCAATATTCTCAAGAAAGAAGTACTTTTGGTCAAAAAAGACCAAAAGTTTATCAAATGTCTCACCATAACTTTTTGTAAGACCATTTGCGCGTTTTAGGGTTAAAAGTGGCACAAGTATTGTTTTTGACCATTTTAATCTGGTTTTTTGCAAATTAGTGTCAAGGTTCTCAAGAAAGAGGTATTTTTGGTCGAAAAAGACCAAAAGTTTGTCTAATGTCTCACCATAACTCGTTTTAAGTCCATTTGCGCGTTTTAGGGTCAAAAGCGGCACAAGTTTTGTTTTTGACCATTTTAATCTGGTTTTAGCGTTTTAGTGCCAAGATCCTCAAGAAAGTGGTACTTTTGGTCAAAAAAGACGAAAAGTTTGTCAAATGTCTCACCTTATTTTAAGTCCATTTGCGAGTTTTAGGGTTAAAAGCGGCACAAGTTTTGTTTTTGACCATTTTAATCTGGTTTTTGCGTTTTGGTATCAAGATTCTCTAAAAAATGGTACTTTTCGTCAAAAAAGAACAAAGATTTGTCTATTTTCTCACCGTAACTCGTTTTAAGTCCATTTGCGCGTTTTAGGGTTATAAGCGGCACAAGTATTGTTTTTGACCATTTTAATCTGGTTTTTGCAAATTAGTGTCAAGGTTCTCAAGAAAGTGGTACTTTTGGTCAAAAAAGACCAAAAGTATGTCTAATGTCTCACCATAACTCGTTTTAAGTCCATTTGCGCGTTTTAGGGTCAAAAGCGGCACAAGTTTTGTTTTTGACCATTTTAATCAGGTTTTAGCGTTTTAGTGTCAAGATTCTCAAGAAAGTGGTACCTTTGGTCAAAAAAGACCAAAAGTTTGTCAAATGTCTCACCTTATTTTAAGTCCATTTGCGAGTTTTAGGGTTAAAAGCGGCACAAGTTTTGTTTTTGACCATTTTAAACTGGTTTTTGGGTTTTAGTGTCAATATTCTCAAGAAAGAAGTACTTTTGGTCAAAAAAGGCCAAAAGTTTATCAAATGTCTCACCATAACTTTTTGTAAGACCATTTGCGCGTTTTAGGGTTAAAAGTGGCACAAGTATTGTTTTTGACCATTTTAATCTGGTTTTTGCAAATTAGTGTCAAGGTTCTCAAGAAAGAGGTATTTTTGGTCGAAAAAGACCAAAAGTTTGTCTAATGTCTCACCATAACTCGTTTTAAGTCCATTTGCGCGTTTTAGGGTCAAAAGCGGCACAAGTTTTGTTTTTGACCATTTTAATCTGGTTTTAGCGTTTTAGTGCCAAGATCCTCAAGAAAGTGGTACTTTTGGTCAAAAAAGACGAAAAGTTTGTCAAATGTCTCACCTTATTTTAAGTCCATTTGCGAGTTTTAGGGTTAAAAGCAGCACAAGTTTTGTTTTTGACCATTTTAATCTGGTTTTTGCGTTTTGGTATCAAGATTCTCTAAAAAATGGTACTTTTCGTCAAAAAAGAACAAAGATTTGTCTATTTTCTCACCGTAACTCGTTTTAAGTCCATTTGCGCGTTTTAGGGTTATAAGCGGCACAAGTATTGTTTTTGACCATTTTAATCTGGTTTTTGCAAATTAGTGTCAAGGTTCTCAAGAAAGTGGTACTTTTGGTCAAAAAAGACCAAAAGTATGTCTAATGTCTCACCATAACTCGTTTTAAGTCCATTTGCGCGTTTTAGGGTCAAAAGCGGCACAAGTTTTGTTTTTGACCATTTTAATCAGGTTTTAGCGTTTTAGTGTCAAGATTCTCAAGAAAGTGGTACCTTTGGTCAAAAAAGACCAAAAGTTTGTCAAATGTCTCACCTTATTTTAAGTCCATTTGCGAGTTTTAGGGTTAAAAGCGGCACAAGTTTTGTTTTTGACCATTTTAAACTGGTTTTTGGGTTTTAGTGTCAATATTCTCAAGAAAGAAGTACTTTTGGTCAAAAAAGGCCAAAAGTTTATCAAATGTCTCACCATAACTTTTTGTAAGACCATTTGCGCGTTTTAGGGTTAAAAGTGGCACAAGTATTGTTTTTGACCATTTTAATCTGGTTTTTGCAAATTAGTGTCAAGGTTCTCAAGAAAGAGGTATTTTTGGTCGAAAAAGACCAAAAGTTTGTCTAATGTCTCACCATAACTCGTTTTAAGTCCATTTGCGCGTTTTAGGGTCAAAAGCGGCACAAGTTTTGTTTTTGACCATTTTAATCTGGTTTTAGCGTTTTAGTGCCAAGATCCTCAAGAAAGTGGTACTTTTGGTCAAAAAAGACGAAAAGTTTGTCAAATGTCTCACCTTATTTTAAGTCCATTTGCGAGTTTTAGGGTTAAAAGCGGCACAAGTTTTGTTTTTGACCATTTTAATCTGGTTTTTGCGTTTTGGTATCAAGATTCTCTAAAAAATGGTACTTTTCGTCAAAAAAGAACAAAGATTTGTCTATTTTCTCACCGTAACTCGTTTTAAGTCCATTTGCGCGTTTTAGGGTTATAAGCGGCACAAGTATTGTTTTTGACCATTTTAATCTGGTTTTTGCAAATTAGTGTCAAGGTTCTCAAGAAAGTGGTACTTTTGGTCAAAAAAGACCAAAAGTATGTCTAATGTCTCACCATAACTCGTTTTAAGTCCATTTGCGCGTTTTAGGGTCAAAAGCGGCACAAGTTTTGTTTTTGACCATTTTAATCTGGTTTTAGCGTTTTAGTGTCAAGATTCTCAAGAAAGTGGTACCTTTGGTCAAAAAAGACCAAAAGTTTGTCAAATGTCTCACCTTATTTTAAGTCCATTTGCGAGTTTTAGGGTTAAAAGCGGCACAAGTTTTGTTTTTGACCATTTTAAACTGGTTTTTGGGTTTTAGTGTCAATATTCTCAAGAAAGAAGTACTTTTGGTCAAAAAAGGCCAAAAGTTTATCAAATGTCTCACCATAACTTTTTGTAAGACCATTTGCGCGTTTTAGGGTTAAAAGTGGCACAAGTATTGTTTTTGACCATTTTAATTTGGTTCTTGCAAATTAGTGTCAAGGTTCTCAAGAAAGTGGTACTTTTGGTCAAAAAAGACCAAAAGTTTGTCTAATGTCTCACCATAACTCGTTTTAAGTCCATTTGCGCGTTTTAGGGTCAAAAGCGGCACAAGTTTTGTTTTTGACCATTTTAATCTGGTTTTAGCGTTTTAGTGTCAAGATTCTCAAGAAAGTGGTACTTTTGGTCAAAAAAGACCAAAAGTTTGTCAAATGTCTCACCTTATTTTAAGTCCATTTGCGAGTTTTAGGGTTAAAAGCGGCACAAGTTTTGTTTTTGACCATTTTAATCTGGTTTTTTGCGTTTTGGTATCAAGATTCTCAAAAAAATGGTACTTTTCGTCAAAAAGAACAAAGTTTTGTGTATTAACTCACCTTATTTTAAGTCCATTTGCGCATTTTAGGGTTATAAAAGCGGCACAAGGTTTGTTTTTGACCATTTTAATATGTTTTTTGCGTTTTGGTGTCAAGATTCTCAAGAAAGTGGTACTTTTGGTCAAAAAAGAACAAAAGTTTGTCTATTGTCTCACCATAACTCGTTTTAACTCCATTTGCGCGTTTAAGGGTTAAAAGCGGCACAAGTATTGTTTTTGACCATTTTAATCTGGTTTTTGCAAATTAGTGTCAAGGTTCTCAAGAAAGTGGTACTTTTGGTCAAAAAAGACCAAAAGTTTGTCTAATGTCTCACCATAACTCGTTTTAAGTCCATTTGCGCGTTTTAGGGTCAAAAGCGACACAAGTTTTGTTTTTGACCATTTTAATCTGGTTTTTGCGTTTTATCGTCAAGATTCTCAAGAAAGTGGTACTTTTGGTAAAAAAAGACCAAAAGTTTGTCAAATGTCTCACCTTATTTTAAGTCCATTTGCGAGTTTTAGGGTTAAAAGCGCACAAGTTTTGTTTTTGACCATTTTAATCTGGTTTTTGGGTTTTAGTGTCAATATTCTCAAGAAAGAAGTACTTTTGGTCAAAAAAGACCAAAAGTTTATCAAATGTCCCACCATAACTTTTTGTAAGACCATTTGCGCGTTTTAGGGTTAAAAGCGGCACAAGTATTGTTTTTGACCATTTTAATCTGGTTTTTGCAAATTAGTGTCAAGGTTCTCAAGAAAGAGGTATTTTTGGTCGAAAAAGACCAAAAGTTTGTCTAATGTCTCACCATAACTCGTTTTAAGTCCATTTGCGCGTTTTAGGGTCAAAAGCGGCACAAGTTTTGTTTTTGACCATTTTAATCTGGTTTTAGCGTTTTAGTGTCAAGATCCTCAAGAAAGTGGTACTTTTGGTCAAAAAAGACGAAAAGTTTGTCAAATGTCTCACCTTATTTTAAGTCCATTTGCGAGTTTTAGGGTTAAAAGCGGCACAAGTTTTGTTTTTGACCATTTTAATCTGGTTTTTTGCGTTTTGGTATCAAGATTCTCTAAAAAATGGTACTTTTCGTCAAAAAAGAACAAAGATTTGTCTATTGTCTCACCGTAACTCGTTTTAAGTCCATTTGCGCATTTTAGGGTTATAAGCGGCACAAGTATTGTTTTTGACCATTTTAATCTGGTTTTTGCAAATTAGTGTCAAGGTTCTCAAGAAAGTGGTACTTTTGGTCAAAAAAGACCAAAAGTATGTCTAATGTCTCACCATAACTCGTTTTAAGTCCATTTGCGCGTTTTAGGGTCAAAAGCGGCACAAGTTTTGTTTTTGACCATTTTAATCTGGTTTTAGCGTTTTAGTGTCAAGATTCTCAAGAAAGTGGTACTTTTGGTCAAAAAAGACCAAAAGTTTGTCAAATGTCTCACCTTATTTTAAGTCCATTTGCGAGTTTTAGGGTTAAAAGCGGCACAAGTTTTGTTTTTGATCATTTTAATCTGGTTTTTGCATTTTGGTATAAAGATTCTCAAAAAAATGGTACTTTTCGTCAAAAAAGAACAAAGATTTGAAATGCGTGGCTGTCACCCAAGAGGGGGGGGGTGAATTGGGTGACTGAATAAAACTTGGAATTCTCTTTTGAAAACTGACTACTTGTGCTTGATGAGAGTGACGATGTATTACCCCAAACACAAGTAAGTATCTAGTGGTGTGGTGCTTGATGAATAGATTAAACAAACAGAATAAGCACACACAAATTTATCCTGGTTCGGTCACTTCCAGACCTACGTCCAGTCCCCAGGCTCCACCTGAGATTTTCAATTCACTAAACTTCTTGTTTGAACCAGGCACAAGAAGGCCTTTACACTTTAGGTTTTACGAGCACGGGTTCACCTAACAACCCACAGGTTTTGTGACGGGCTCACCTGCAAACCTTTACAACCACAAGTTTTACAACGGGATCACCTGCAACCTTTCATCCACAAGTTTTGCGGGCTAACTTGCAACCTATGGAGATTTAGAAAACCTCTAAATGCTCCCCCTCACTTTTGTAAGATAATGATTCTATTCTTCAAGCACAAGCTTTAGAACAGCCTCTATCAATTAGAGGATTTGATAATCTGTTCACTCTATGAACTGATTGTGATAAACACTTAAGTACAAATGATTCTCTCTAAGAATAGATGATGTTACTCACTTAAGTACAAATGAATCACTCTCTAAGAATGTTACAAATCTAAGATCAGAGAGTAGAAGATGAGAAGAATGTAGATTACAATATCTCAGAAAATGGACTCAGTTCTTCCAACCTCTCTTCTGAATGTAGATGTTCCTTTTATACTCGGCCTCAAAACATTCAGGCTTGGGCGGCAGATAGAATATGTCCGTTTGAATATAGCTGTTAATCCCAGGTTACCGTTGAGAGGTACATCTTCATTAATGCTTAGCAGGGTTGACTTGCTTTATCTCTGAAAAGCAACTCTGACAACTCTGTTCTGACAAAAGCATTCTGACCTCTGAGTATGTGACGTTGACTCTTGTACTCTTGCTGACGGATGATCATCGTTCATCCGGAAGCGGCAATCTTGCTCTGCAAGTGTTAGTCTCTGAATCCCAGTGCCAAGAGTGTTAGAATCTTAAGTTTTGATGAAGACTAAAATATGAAAGAATGAATCAAGTACTTAGAAAGCAATAGGTTAACATAGAATCCCAAGTAAGAGTACAACCGGATGTGGATTTACTTCCGGATAGATTAGGACTAGCGCTCGCGGATGAATGACTTATCCCCCAGCGAGAGCAAGTAATTCACTAGGGAAATAACTTAGTCCATAAGCACTAGATATACAAAAACCTTAAGGCTAAGCTAAGATTCAACCGGATGTGAATTTGCTTCCTGTTAGATTTAGACTGGCGCTGGCTGTTGGACTAAATGACACTAAGCATCAGCGAACATAAGCCACGTCCAGTAGAGTTGCTTCCGATAGCTTAGTGACTAGCGCTGACTGTTGGATTGAAGGACACTGAGCGAGAGCGAGTAAAAGTCATTATAATCCTTCATCCAGTAGTAGTGCTTCCGGATGCAGAAGTGCTTCCGGATGCAAGAAAGGCACCTTAGACTAAATGAACTCCCACTGCATGTGATTAAGTGTTGATATACTACACATCCTATAGCTTAAGAAAATGACACACCAAGTCACTTGGGAAGACTTAAGAGTTAGAGTAACATAACGAGACTCACGCTGACTGTTGGATTAGACATCCCCTAGCGTCAGTAGACAAAACACTAAGTCAGAACATAGTCTTAGTAAGATTACTTCCCATAGCAGACAAACCTCCCACAGCATATATAGTTCTTACTGCTACACTTGATTATATATATTACTCTGATGGGACTAACAAGTGTGTGCAGAACTTGGTTGTACTTCCGGATGGAAATGAGCTTCCTGATGAAAGATACTCTTGGCACTGAGATTCATAGACTAATACTTCCAGAGCAAGATTGCCACTTCCGAATGAATGATGATCATCCGTCAGCAAGAGTACAAGAGCCAACGTCACACACTCAGAAGTCAGAATGCTTTTGTCAGAGCAGAGTTGTCAGAGTTGCTTTTCAGAGATAAAGCAAGTCAACCCTGCTAAGCATTAATGAAGATGTACCTCTCAACGGTAACATGGGATTAACGGCTATATTCAAACGGACATATCCTATCTGCCGCCCAAGCCTGAATATTGAGGCCGAGTATAAAAGGAACATCTACATTCAGAAGAGAGGTTAGAGAAACAGAGCATATTATCTGAGAAACTATATTCTACATTCCTCTCATCTTCTACTCTCAGATCTAGATTTGTAACATTATTAGAGAGTAACTCATTTGTACTTAAGTGAGTAACATCATCTATTCTTAGAGAGAATCATCTGTACTTAAGTGTTTATCACAATTAGTTCATTGAGTGAACATATTATCAAATCCTCTAATTGATAGAGGCTGTTCTAAAGCTTGTGCTTGACGAACAGAATTATTATCTTACAAAAGTGAGGGGGAGCATTTAGAGGTTTTCTAAATCTCCATAGGTTGCAAGTTAGCCCGCAAAACTTGTGGTTGTAAGGTTGCAGGTGATCCCATTGTAAAACCTGTGGTTGTAAGGTTTGCAGGTGAGCCCGTTGCAAAACCTGTGGGTTGTTAGGTGAACCCGTGTTCGTAAAACCTATAGTGTAAAGGCTTTCTTGTGCCTGGTTGAAACAAGAGGTTGAGTGGATTGAAAATCTCAGGTGGAGCCTGGGGACTGGATGTAGGTCTGGAAGTGACCGAACCAGGATAAACTCGTGTGTGCTCATTCTCGCTGTTTTAATCTACACATCAAGCACCACACCACTAGATACTCACTTGTGCTTGGGGTAATACATCGTCACTCTCATCAAGCACAAGGAGTAAAGTTTTAAAAGGAAGAATTTATACAAGTTTTATTCTGCCACCCAATTCACCCCCCCCTCTTGGGTGACAGCCACGCATTTCATTTGGTATCAGAGCAAGGTCACTTGTTTAAAGGATCCAACGATCTCAAGTGGAAAGACCTAGGCTGACTTGGGTTATAAAATGTGTTTTGAAGGTTTTGATCATACTATCCCACCCTTGTTAGAAAACACTGATTTTTACATATGGAAGGCAAGGATGAAAAGTTTTGTGTTATACTCGAGTTTCAAAATGTGGGATGTCTTTGAAAAGGATTCTGATTTCAAACCAAAAGTAAACTGGACTGAAGAGGAGAAAAATTTATTTTACTTAAACATTAGAGCAATGCAAATCTTGTACAAAAGCTTAACAGACAGTGATTTCCAGAAAATTAAACATTGCTCTAATGCTAGAGATATTTGGAATACTCTTGATGCTGTGTATGCTTCTAACCACTCTCTTGAAAGTGAAGCTGTCCAAAGCTCCTTTTGTGCCCCTTATGAATCAACTGACGGTGAGCTACAGGAAGCTGACATTGAGAAAGCCAGCGTCAGTGAAGAGAGTGTTGATCTCCACCTAGAAGATTCAGAAACTGAAGAAGATAAGGTATCTGAACTTGAACCTTCTGAATTGCAAGATATGTATGATGAGTTACATATTGAATTCTGTAAACTTGCAAAAGAAGTTCTAGGATTAAGGAAAAAGAATAGGAAACTTGAGGAACTCATTATCTCTTCTACATCCAAAGGTTCCCAAGTTCCCTTCATGGAAAAACAACTAGTGCTGCCCATAGAAAACCAGCTATCGAGAGCGGAAGCTTCAACACATACTGGAAATTGTTCCAATTGTGAATCCCTGATGAAGGAAAAAGAAAAGTTTTCAAAAGACCCTGAAACTTCAAAAGTTGATTTAAAAGAACAGAGACTCTTTGAAAACAAAATTGACCAACAAGATAATGATAGGAGATCCCATTCTGAATATCATTCCATTATCTGTCATTACTGTGGTAGATCAGGTCATATTTCTCACACATGCAATCTTAGAAAAAATTCACATGTGAGAAATAAATTTGTATGGATCTCTAAAGGACGAGTAAGGTCCAGTACTAACCATGTAGGACCCAAGTACAAATGGGTACCAAAACTTCCTTCCAGTGCTCTACTTGTGCAGGAAAGATCAAGAGTTCCTCTTGCCCCAAAGAAGAGAACTCGTGGTGATGTCACTGCTGCAACCACATGGTCCAATCATAAGAAGCAGTGCACTACCACAAGGAACAAAGGTTCTGTCTCAAGGATGAACTATCACAAAGTCCCACTCAACTATCCTGAGAAGAACAAGAGAGAGAGAATTCCTCGATCAACATGGAGAAAACTTATGAACTCTGTCTCTCATAAGACAGTGATTCAAACCCAGGATAAGTATAGAAGATCTCCTTGGGTAAGCAAGGAATCACTTAGAGTCAAAGCATGCGAAAGTAAAATCTCTTATGTAAGTGTTAGATGGGATTATTGAGATTTTGCATCAAGCATCATAGACATGAACATTATTTTCTTAAGAGAAGAAAGCTCAAAGAAATTCACAATGTTCATAACCTACATGCTGTCTGGCTGTCATGATCAAAACCATGTACATATAGTCATAGTTGATTCTAAACGGCATAAGCATAATTAATGACTCAAGTGCATGTGGACTTTACACTTCCTACAAACTGACCTGTCAGATCCAAGTTTGGAGACTGAGAAATGGAAAAGGGAATTACTTGGTATTTTGTAGGAAAGGAGATCCAAAAGAACAACTATATTCAAGACCGTACCTGGTCAGGGCAATGGGTCAAATCTGAATAAGATGTTCTTCATGCTGGGCTACTGGTGCTACTGCTCTTGAAATGAAAAAGATCAAGCACCACCAGTCAAAATCAAGCAAGCTACTACTTGACGCAAATGTAGCTTTGGTGATGTCATTCTTACCCCTTCTCTTATCTACATGATTAATCGGGTAATGAATGCATGCTTACTCATTTCATCGGCAATTGACATTTATGTATCTAAGATTAAACTTCAAATTGCCCTATGAAATGAATGTGAAGAATATGTAGCGTCTAGCCACACATGATTGACTTAACCGTTTCAAAATATAGTGATACTTATGTGATGTTCTTTACAAACCAGTGATGATCTTATTTTGAAAATGTTTTTAATCACATCTTAAGTCTCCATCTACTAATGATCTCAGTTCAAGCCTGTGGTTAAGTGTGTTGGCAGATTATGAAAGCTTGAATGATATGGATGTACAAGAGAGAACGTCAACGAGTATGCTCTTTGACAAAATGAGAAGAAATGGCTGTTCTGAAGTCAATCTTGAGGAAATCTCGCCAATCTTCTTATATGAGCATTTCTTTCCATTACTCATTATGTTGTGCATTTTTCTCTTGTCAGACATACATTAGGAATCTTAGGAAATGCCTGGAATTAACCTCTGCAAAATCTGATAAATCCAAGAGCAAATGCCAATAGGATAGAAGCCTAAGTGAGAGTAGATAACTAGGCTGGAAAGAACTATTAAGAATCTCTACCCACTGAAAGCCATATATCCTGACACATTATCACAAGCCCAGTACAATCTGAATTAAGTTAAAGCTTGATGATATCCTACGAATAATGAGATCATGTTAAGCATATTTGAAAGAACTTGAGATGAGACTTGAAAATTATTCTTGTGATCATATGCTGAGAATTTGACTGTTTTTGTAAATTTGATTCATTCTTAAAGCTAAACTATTGTGTGAACATTAGGGGTTTTTAGAATCTCGTTGTATTTACATTTCACATGTCTTCACAATCTAACATGAACATCCTTAAAGCATATTTGTTGAACTATACCTGTGCATGAAACTCTGAGAATATGCAATCTGCTAGATACTCCCTGTGCCATCACTTGATATTTAGCCAAAAGAGTATGAATGGAGTTCATGACTTGATAGTGAAACTGAGAAATTGTGAACTACATTTCAAAGACTGTTTTCACATTATTAATACTCCTACTTTACAAAACCAACATGCAAGCACATTTTCTTGAGATTATTATACTGAGCTGATTAACATAAGTTTGTAACTTGGAATGTCCTCAGCATGTGTGCTAAGACTAAATCTTAAGTTTTCCACTGACCATCCGGAAGCGCATGTGCTTCCGCTAGCACCTGCAGATCTCCTAGTGGAAAGGTCCCCTAGTATGGAAGATAAGAGCTATCAATGCTAAATCCAAAGACCCTCACATCCAGAAGCGGATACACTTCCGGAAGCATGTGCAAGAATGGTTTCCCAACTACAGACATAGCTACCAAACAACCACTGAGGGTTGATCAACTTACTCTTATAAGGAGAAATTTGGGAATGATAAAATGAAGTTTAAATCTTCAGAAAACATCTGTGCTTAATTGCTAAAACCTGCCAAATGTACTAACTTAGGCATCGAAGTGCCAATCTTTAGCTGTTGCAGGTCCCACAATGTTAAATCTTAAGTTAAGACCAACCGGAAGCAAAACCACTTCCGGATACTCTTTGACTGGCGCTGGGTGATTATTCAAATCAACAGGGAGCACCAGTGTCTGGGTAAAGACACATCACTTCACAAAACGTTTCATCTTCCTCTATGAGAAGTTGTGCCTCCTCTGACAAAGCAAAGTGACACATGTCAAAAGGTGTGCCGTTCCAATTAAATGTTTACATTACCCAATGTGCAAACATGTGTTTTTCATCTGAAGAGTCATGCCCATTTTACCCTTAGTAACTTTGCATATAAATAGGTTGTCATTTTCACTTTCACATTTTACTTGCACAAATTTACTCACCCACATATTCTCTGCATACATTCATCCATTTCTTCATCCTGTTCTTCATCTTCCTCATTTTCTTCTTCGCATTTCACCACAAACAAACCTTAAACCCTCACAATAATGGCCGGCTCACATGAATCCAACCCAGTTACAAAGAAACCTTCCTCATCCAAGAAACACAAGTCGAAATCTGGGAAATCTCGGCATGAATATTCTGGGAAATCTGGGCATCGTGATGAACACCATGAAGTTTCTGGGCAAACCCAGGGGCAGGATGAACATGTCCAGGATCAGCCTGGAATTTCTGGTAGAGTGGGAGAACAGCCAGACGTTTCTGGGCATGAGAAAGAGAGGGAAGCCCAGAGAAAAGGGAAGAAGAAGAAGGTTCAATTTGTTGAAGAGCCTTCTTCCAAAAGGCAAAGGGTTGAAGAGGATGACCTTTCAGTTTACAGGGATGGGGCATTGGAGCCAGTTGCCGCCAAGTTTGAAACAGTTCAACCCTACTTCAACCATGGCCTATTCATTGACTTAGCCATGATTGATGAACTAGGGTTTCCCACCTGCGCCCTTTCCTGGAGAAGTATATGGGCTGGCTAGGAATCAACCAGGACTACAATGTCAACGTCCTGCGAGTCTTCTATCAATCTCTCTCTGGAAAAGTGAAGTACAAGAAGGTTGATGGGAAAGAACAAATACACAGACTCTCCTTCACTGCCACTGTAAGGGGAGAACCATCAGGTTCAACTGGAGGACACTGAATGAGATCATGGGGATAACAGAGGAGAACATGAATGAGTGGATATATCCTGAGGTGCTCAAGTACAGCAAGGAGGATCTCGTAACGTTGTATGGGACTGATGGGAAAAAGGTGTCCAAAATGTATGACACCAACAGGCTGCTGTACTATGTTTACTCCCAGATGATGACTCACAAGGGGGGTAATTTCAATGAGTTCGCCAACATAGACAACCCATGGTTCCCCAGGATTCTCTCCCACCTGCCAATCAACCCCGGCCAGTTGATCTGTCTAGAGCTTCAGCGCTGGATAACTGGTGACAAGTCTGGTCATCTTCCCTATCCCACCATCATTGCCTTCCTCCTTGAGAAGAAGCTCATCAAGGCCACATCTGCTGTGGAGGAAGAAAATGTCAAATGTAAACCTGTGGGAGCATCCAATGTTGGGAAGATGGGCATCAAGTATGTGAGAGCCCCTAGGCCCACTCGCTCAGGATCACAAGCGGGTAGTGCTTCTGGGACTTCAGCCCCCTCTGCATCTGGAGCAGGGGATCAGGAAGTGGACTCCCATGCTGGGCCAAGCCGAGCTGCAAGAGTGCCAGCATCTGTCAGAGCCTTTGCTGAGGAAGTAAAGGAGGAGCTTCTTTTTAAGCTACCTGACTCCCTTGTGGGACCTCTCCGTGCTGAGTGTGACAATGGCTTTCAGCAGCAAGGAGAGCGAATTCAGAGGCTCGAAGACAGGGTAGGCCAGCTTGAAAACCACATTGCCAGGGTGGACGCAAAACTTGACCTCATTCTCCAGCACCTACAAATTCCCCAACCATCACAAGGTAACCTACCACCTCTCCTCCTCCTCCCTCAGGTCACCATCAACTTCCCCCTCCTCCTCCACCTAACACTCAACCACCACAGCCACCTCCACAAATGACCATCAATCCCCTCCATCACCAAACAATGATCACCAATCCCAACCTTCACCCAACCATGAACACCAAACCCAAGACACACCCCAACAATCTCCTAGCCAATCACCCCTTCACTCCAACAACTCCCCATCTCCACAAAACTCCCATCTACACCTCCCTCATCCACTCGCACACCATCCAACCCCTTAGCCGAACACCTTGGATTCCAAACTGCCGTTCACCCCCTCAACCATATCTATCTACGAGATTACCCACGCCTTCAGCAAATCCCTGAGGATCCTCACTTACCCTTTATCCCATTTACCCCACACTCCTCCACTACCTTCACTGCATATTCCTCCACCTACCCATTCGAAGGTCTATTCGTAGATCCTTCCTGGTTCCCCAACCAACCCACATCCCCAGAAAATACCTTACCTGTCTCTTCCCTAGAATCCTCACCCCAAACTCCTTTTGGCCCTGAACCTCCACCCTCCTCTTCATCTACTCCATCCCTGGCACTCGCCCTTGTTGATGATGACAAAAGGGGGAGAAATGTGATGACCGCTCTTCGCCTATCCATGAACACAAGGGATGTGCTCAGCCAGCCATCCCTCTGGCTTGATGAAGACATCACGGCTGCCCTTCGCCGAGCCATGGAGTCTCAGAGACTGGGCGATGCTGAGAGTCTGATTCGTGGGGAAGCCATCCGATTCATGCAACAGCAGCGCTCAGATGAGCAAAGGTCAGAACTGGCAATAGTGTTGGTTGAGCAACCTGATGAACTCTCACAGCCTGAGCCTGAGCCTGAGGTTCCTTCTTCTGAGCCTTCTCCCTCAGCACCTGCACTCACTGTACTTGAGGAGATTATGTTAAAATATGGGTACACAAGGTCTGAGCCACTTGTGAGAGTGAGAGCTGTTCCTATTCCTCCTTCAGCGCCAACTTCTACTCCTGCTTCTCCAGTGGTTAAATCCAGCAAAACAAGAGTGAAGCGTGCTGTCAAAAAGGGGACAGGCATCTCTGAGCCTGCAGACAGTGAGGAAGAGCCTGAGAATCAAGCGTCAGCGTTTCAGTCCTCAGTCAGAGAACAAGCTCAGAAAGTGATGGATGATATCCCACCAGAAGTAGAGGTAAAGCTTGAGGTGGAAGATCTCACCCCAGAGGAACTCGAGAGGTTTAATGGAAACAACAAACTCACCTTCGAGCAATTCACAGTTCTGGATGCTGATAGGGCTAATGCTTTGGCTAAAGAGAAAGCAAAAGGGAAAGGCAAGGCAAGCTTGGCCCAGGACCCTGACTTTCCGGTCTGGAATGTAAAGATCTCCAACATTCATTCCTCATGGTGTCATCCCCATCAACGAGACATCACTTGGTTCTTCCTCTTCTGGGCTAAGTGAGGCCGATGATCTGAGAAGAGCAATTGTGGAGTCCTTGGAGCTAGAAAGGATTAGAAAGGAAAAAGAGGCTAGAGAACTCCAAGAGATCCTTGCTCAGATTGATCAGCAGGAAATGGACGAAGCATGGGCTAGAGTGGAAGAAGAGTATCAAAAGAATCAGAGAGGGAAAAATAACAAGTGCAAGCCTTAACCCCCCTTACACTCATGCATCTATCATAACATAGCATTTCATCCTTGTGTTGTTATTAAGCACTCTGTAAATTTGCTTACTATGATAATTTTTTTTTCTTCTCATAGTTTTCATGCATAAGCTCTACTTGCACAGTTTTGATTACTTGTATATTTTATCTATCTGTGTATTACTAACTTGTAATCTTTTGCTTATCAATAATATTTGTCTAAGTTATTTGTGCCTTATTTAATCTATTGCTTTTATTCTTCTACTAATTCTTTCATATGAACTTAATCGATAAAACTAAGTTTGTCATCATCAAAAAGGGGGAGAATGTTAGAATCTTAAGTTTTGATGAAGACTAAAATATGAAAGAATGAATCAAGTACTTAGAAAGCAATAGGTTAACATAGAATCCCAAGTAAGAGTACAACCGGATGTGGATTTACTTCCGGATAGATTAGGACTAGCGCTCGTGGATGAATGACTTATCCCCCAGCGAGAGCAAGTAATTCACTAGGGAAATAACTTAGTCCATAAGCACTAGATATACAAAAACCTTAAGGCTAAGCTAAGATTCAACCGGATGTGAATTTGCTTCCTGTTAGATTTAGACTGGCGCTGGCTGTTGGACTAAATGACACTAAGCATCAGCGAACATAAGCCACGTCCAGTAGAGTTGCTTCCGATAGCTTAGTGACTAGCGCTGACTATTGGATTGAAGGACACTGAGCGAGAGCGAGTAAAAGTCATTATAATCCTTCATCCAGTAGTAGTGCTTCCGGATGCAGAAGTGCTTCCGGATGCAAGAAAGGCACCTTAGACTAAATGAACTCCCACTGCATGTGATTAAGTGTTGATATACTACACATCCTATAGCTTAAGAAAATGACACACCAAGTCACTTGGGAAGACTTAAGAGTTAGAGTAACATAACGAGACTCACGCTGACTGTTGGATTAGACATCCCCTAGCGTCAGTAGACAAAACACTAAGTCAGAACATAGTCTTAGTAAGATTACTTCCCATAGCAGACAAACCTCCCACAGCATATATAGTTCTTACTGCTACACTTGATTATATATATTACTCTGATGGGACTAACAAGTGTGTGCAGAACTTGGTTGTACTTCCGGATGGAAATGAGCTTCCTGATGAAAGATACTCTTGGCACTGAGATTCATAGACTAATACTTGCAGAGCAAGATTGCCACTTCTGAATGAACGATGATCATCCGTCAGCAAGAGTACAAGAGCCAACGTCACACACTCAGAAGTCAGAATGCTTTTGTCAGAGCAGAGTTGTCAGAGTTGCTTTTCAGAGATAAAGCAAGTCAACCCTGCTAAGCATTAATGAAGATGTACCTCTCAACGGTAACATGGGATTAACGACTATATTCAAACAGACATATCCTATCTGCCGCCCAAGCCTGAATATTGAGGCCGAGTATAAAAGGAACATCTACATTCAGAAGAGAGGTTAGAGAAACAGAGCATATTATCTGAGAAACTATATTCTACATTCCTCTCATCTTCTACTCTCAGATCTAGATTTGTAACATTATTAGAGAGTAACTCATTTGTACTTAAGTGAGTAACATCATCTATTCTTAGAGAGAATCATCTGTACTTAAGTGTTTATCACAATTAGTTCATTGAGTGAACATATTATCAAATCCTCTAATTGATAGAGGCTGTTCTAAAGCTTGTGCTTGACGAACAGAATTATTATCTTACAAAAGTGAGGGGAGCATTTAGAGGTTTTCTAAATCTCCATAGGTTGCAAGTTAGCCCGCAAAACTTGTGGTTGTAAGGTTGCAGGTGATCCCATTGTAAAACCTGTGGTTGTAAGGTTTGCAGGTGAGCCCGTTGCAAAACCTGTGGGTTGTTAGGTGAACCCGTGTTCGTAAAACCTATAGTGTAAAGGCTTTCTTGTGCCTGGTTGAAACAAGAGGTTGAGTGGATTGAAAATCTCAGGTGGAGCCTGGGGACTGGATGTAGGTCTGGAAGTGACCGAACCAGGATAAACTCGTGTGTGCTCATTCTCGCTGTTTTAATCTACACATCAAGCACCACACCACTAGATACTCACTTGTGCTTGGGGTAATACATCGTCACTCTCATCAAGCACAAGGAGTAAAGTTTTAAAAGGAAGAATTTATACAAGTTTTATTCTGCCACCCAATTCACCCCCCCCCCCTCTTGGGTGACAGCCACGCATTTCAAAGAGTATTTGCATTCGGAAGCTCATTTGCATCCGGAAGCAAAACTAAGTTCTGCACATACTTGTTAGTCCAACAGAGTAGTATATATAATCAAGTATAGTAAGAGCTATACATGTTGTGGGAAGCTTGTTTGCTATGGGAAGCATTCTTACTTAGACTATGTTCTGACTTAGTGTATTGTCTACTGACGCTAGGGGATGTCTATTCCAATAGTCAGCGTAAGTCTCGTTATTTTAGTCTAACTCTTCCTAAGTGACTTAGTGTGTCATTTACTCATGCTATGGGATGTGTAGTATAACAACACATAATCACATGCAGTGGGAGTTCAAATGGTCTAAGGAAGTTCTCTTACATCCGGAAGCACTTTCACTGGACGTTGGGTTATGATCATATTATACTCACTGACGCTCAGTGTTGTCCAAACCAACAGCCAGCGCTAGTCACTAAGCAATCGGAAGCAAATCCACATCCGGAAGCATCCTAACTTAGTCTCAAGGGTTTTGTACAACTAATGTTTCTGGACTGAGTTATGACTTAGTGAAGCACTTACTGCCGCTGGGGGATGAGACGTTCATTCGCGAGCGCTAGTCCTAGTCCATCCGGAAGTAAATCCACATCCGGTTGTACTCTTACTTGTGGTTCCATTTTAACCTAATTTTGTCTAAGTGTTTACCTTGTTCTTTCATATTTTAGTCTTCATCAAAACTTAAGATTCTAACATTCTCCCCCTTTTTGATGATGACAAACTAAGTTATACAATTAAGTTCATATAAAAGAATTGAAAGTAATAATCAGATAACGCACAAAGAACTGAAGACAAATATCATTGATGAACAAAAGATTACAAGTCAGATATGTATAACAACAGTTAAAATTTACAAGTAATCAAAACTGTGCAAGTTGAGCTATGCATGAAAAATATGAAGAAAAATTATCATAGTAAGCAAATTTACAAAGTGCGTAATAACAACACAAAGATGAAATGTTATTCTATGATAAATGCATGAGTGTATGGGGGTTAAGGCTTGCGCTTGTTATTTTTCCCTCTCTGATTCTTTTGATACTCTTCTTCCACTCTGGCCCATGCTTCGTCCATTTCCTGCTGATCAATCTGAGCAAGGATCTCTTGGAGTTCTCTAGCCTCTTTTCCTTTCTAATCCTTTCTAGCTCCAAAGACTCCACAATTGCTCTTCTCAGATCATCGGCCTCACTTAGCCCAGAAGAGGAAGAACCAAGTGATGTCTCGTTGATGGGGATGACACCATGAGGAAGATGAATGTTGGAGATCTTTACATTCCAGACCGGAAAGTCAGGGTCCTGGGCCAAGCTTGCCTTGCCTTTCCCTTTCGCTTTCTCTTTAGCCAAAGCGTTAGCCCTATCAGCATCCAGAACTGTGAATTGCTCGAAGGTGAGTTTGTTGTTTCCATTAACCTCTCAAGTTCCTCAGGGGTGAGATCTTCCACCTCAAGCTTTACCACTACTTCTGGTGGGATATCATCCATCACTTTTTGAGCTTGTTCTCTGACGGAGGACTGAAACGCTGAAGCTTGATTCTCAGGCTCTTCCTCATTGTCTGCAGGCTCAGAGATGCCTGTTCCCTTTTTAACAGCACGCTTCACTCTTGTTTTGCTGGATTTAACCACTGGAGAAGCAGGAGTAGAAGTTGGCGCTGAAGGAGGAATAGGAATGGCTCTCACTCTCACAGGTGGCTCAGACCTTGTGTACCCATATTTCAACATAATCTCCTCAAGTACAGTGAGTGCAGGTGCAGAGGGAGAAGGCTCAGAAGAAGGAACCTCAGGCTCAGGTTCAGGCTCAGGCTGTGGGAGTTCACCAGGTTGCTCAACCAACACCATTGCCCATTTCGACCTTTACTCGTCCAGGCGCTGCTGTTGCATATATCCCACTGCTTCCTTCCTGAGCAGATACTCAGCATTACCCTCAGATCATTTGCACGCCGTAGAGCAGCAGTTATGTCTTCTTCCAGTCACAAGGAAGGTTGAGACCTTATTTGCTCCAAATCATATGCCCGACGGAGGGCAGCAGCTGGTAGAGTTTCTCTCCCCCTTTTGGCATCATTAAAAGGAACGAGGGCCAGGGAGGGAGGATTGGGTGAAGAGGAAGGTGGAGGATCTGGGCCAAATGGTCTGGGGGGCGAGGATTCGGGCGAGGATGTGGGTGAGATATTTTCTGGTGAATTAGGAGGGTTGGGGAAGAGGGCTGTGTTTCTTTCGAAGAAGGAGGGGTTGGTGAATAGCCCGTCGAAGGGGTAGGTAGAGTAGTAGACAGGGGGTTGTTTAACTCTCCACCGAATAGGGGATTGGTCTCTGAGGTAGTAGGTGTGAAGGGGGTGATCAGGAGAGGTAAATCCTAGAGATTGGGCTATGGTAGACTGAGTGTTAGGAAGAGGATTGGAGGCCCCTATGGGGTTTGGTGGTGATGAATGATTTGGGGAGTTATGTGGAGATGAAGAGTTATTGGGATTAAGGGGTGATTGTCGAGGGGAGTGTTGGGGTGAGTTTTGAGTGGAGTTTTGAGGTGATGGTTGATGGTCATTGCTGGGTGAAGTTTGGGGTTGTTGGTTAGTCTGAGGGGCTGGTTGTTGTGGCTGTTGAGCATTAGGAGGAGGGAGGGATAATGATTAGGTCGAGGAGGTGGAGGTGGGCTAGGAGGAGGAGGTGGTGGTAAGTTACCTTGTGGTTGAGGGATCTGAAGGTGATTGAGGATGAGGTCTAACTTGGCATCTACCCTCGCTAGTTGAGCTTCGACTCGACCTACTCGGTCCTCGAGCCTCAGGATTCTCTCCTCCTGCTGCTGGAACCCAGTGTCACACTCATTACAAAGGGGAGCCACCAAGGAATCAGTCAGCCTAAAAAGAATCTCCTCCTTCACTTCCTCAGCAAAGGCCTTAACTGCGGTTGTCACCTTTGGAACACGGCTTGGACCAGGATGAGAATCTGCCTCTTGATCCCCCGCACCAGATGCAGAGGGAGCCGTGGTGGTGAGGCACTTCCTGCCTGAGAGCCTGAGCGAGTGACTGTCTGCTTGATGTATTTTATCTCCATCTTGCCGATGTTAACTGCGCTGACAGGTACACACTTAACATTCTCTTCCTTCTCAGTGGATGTTGACTTGATCAAATATTTCTCTAGGAGGAAGGCGATGATAGTGGGGTAGGGTAGGTTTCCAGATTTCTGATTTTCAATCCACCTGTGCAACTCTAGACTGATCAACTGCCCAGGGTTGATTGGCTGCTGGGAGAGGAGTCTGGGGAACCAAGGGTTGTCCAGGAGAGTGAACTCGTTGAAGTTCCCCCCTTTATGTGTCATCATGCGGGAGTAGACATAATATAGGAGCCGGTTGGTGTCAGACATCCCAGACACCTTCTTCCCCTTGGTATCATAGACCTTTTCAAGCTCCACCTGGCTGAGTTTCTCAGGTAACAGCCATTCATTCATTGCTCCCTCAGTGATCCCCATCAGCCGGTTAATGTCTCTCAAGGTAAAGCTAAAGGTTCTCCCTCTTACTGTGGCAGTGAAGGTGACTCTGCGAATCTGATCCTTCCATCCACCTTCTTATGCTTGGCCTTGGAGGTGAGGGACTGGCAGAACACACGCAGGACGTTGACGTTGTATTCCTGGTTGATCCCCAGCCAGCACATATACTTCTCCAGATATTCCCTCAAATGTGGAAACCCTAGATCATCTATTTTGTTCAAGTCGATGAACATCCCAGTGTTGAAGTAGGGTTTTGCAGTCTCCATTTTCTCAGACACTGTCTCCAAAGGCCCATCCTTGTAAAATGTAGGATCATCCTCAACTCTCTGTCGCTTGGATGAGGGCTCTTCGCTAAACTGAACCTTCTTTTTGCCCTTTCTCTTGGACTGTTCATCATGATGTTGCTCAGAATGCCCAGGCTGTTCTTGAGTTTGCCCAGATTGTTCATGTTGTTTTCCAGATTTCCAAGATTTCGAATGCCCCGATTTCCCAGTTTTGGACTTCGATTTTGATTTCTTGGAGGAAGTGGTTATCTGAGGGTTGGGGTTTGTCTCATGTGATCCGACCATTTTGTGTTTAGGGTTTTGTATGGAATGAAGAAATGGCAGAAATGTAGATGAAGAAGATGAAGAAGAAAATGTGATGAAGATGAAGAATGATTTCAGAGAGTTTGGGTGTTTGATTTGTGTGAGAAGTGAAAAATGAATGACAATGGCCTATATATATATGCGAAGTGACAAACAATGTGATGAATTATAATGACTCTTCATTGAAAATATGCACCTTTTGTGGGAAAACGTAAATATTCAAATTGAAACGTCACACCTTTGTGACACGTGTCCCTCCACAGTGTCAGAAGAGGCACAATTTTGTGGGAGAAGGTGAAACGTTTTCTGAGTTGAAGTGACGTGTCTTTTACCCAGACACTGGCGCTCCGGTTGCTTTGAGTCGTCACTCAGCGCTAGCAAAAGAGCATCCGGAAGTGGTTTTGCTTCCGGTTGGGCTTAACTTAAGATTTAACATTGTGAGGAACCTGCAAAACTAAAGATTGGCACTTCGATGCCCAAGTTAGCACAGTTTGCAGGTTTTAACAATTAAGCACAGATGTTTTCTGAAGATTAAACTTCATTTTAACATTCCCAAATTTCCCTTTATAAGGATAAATTGATCAACCCTCAGTGGTTGTTTGGTAGCTATGACTGTAGTTGAGAAACCTTTCTTGCACATGCTTCCGGAAGTGTGTCCGCTTCCGGATGTGAGGGTCTTTAAATTTAACATTGACAGCCCTTATCTTCCATACTAGGGGGCCTTTTCACTAGGGGACCTGCAGGTGCTAGCGGAAGCATATGCGCTTGCGGATGGTCAGTGGAAAAACTTAAGATTAACATTAGTATACATGCTGAGGACATTCCAAGTCACAAACTTATGTTAATCAGCTCAATATAATAATCTCAAGGAAACGTGCTTGCTTGTTGGTTTGGTAAAACAGGAGTATCAATAATGTGAAAACAGACTTTGAAATTTAGTTCACAATTTCTCAGTTTCACTTATCAAGTCATGAACTCTATTCATACTCTCTTGGATAAATATCAATGTGATAGCACAGGGAGTATCGAACAGATTGCATATTTTCAGAGTTTCATACACAGTTATAGTTCAACAAATATGCCTTAAGGATGTTCATGTTATATCATGAAGACATGTGAAATGTAAGCACAATGAAATTCTAAAACCTTCAATGTCCACACAATAGTTTGGCTTTAAGAATGAATCAAATTTACAAAAACAGCCAAATTCTCAGCATACGATCACAAGGATAATTTTCAAATCTTAGCTCAAGTTCTTTCAAATATGCTTAATATGATCTCATTATTCTTAGGATATCAACTAGCTTTAACTTAATCCAGATTGTACTAGGCTTGTGATAATGTGCCAGGATATAAGGCTTTCAGTGGGTATAGATTCTTAAGAGTTCTTTCCAGCCTAGTTATCTACACTCACTTAGACTTCTATCCTATTGGCACTTGCTCTTGGATTTATCAATTTTGCAGTAATTAATTCAAGGCATTTCCTAAGATTCCTAACGTATGTCCGACGACAAGGGAGACTATCCATTAAAATGCACAACAGAAGGAGTAATGGAAAGAAATGCTCATATAGCATTGGCGAGATTTCCTCAAGATTTAATTCAGAACAACCATTTCTTCTCATCTTGATAAAGAGCATTCTCGTTGCGCTCTCTCTTGTACCTCCACATTGTTCAAGATTTTATAATCTGTCAACATACTTAACCACAGACTTGAACTGAGATCATTAGTAGATGGAACCGCAAGGTATGATTAAAGATTATTGCTCGAGTTCACAGCCAGTCAGTTTATAGTTAAGAATATTTAAGATCAGTTTGTATAAGAAAAACTTTCAAAAATCACAATGAATGCATAAGCTATTTTCTTTTGTGAATGAGCCTTTTCAAGGAGAAATGATTTGATATGCACGAATATTATAAACCCCACAAAAAAAAAGGATTTGATATGATTTGATCATTTAAAAAAAAATCACCACAGGTTGAAAATCATACCAGTATTACTATATTTTTCTCATTCATTCCATAGATCAATTTGAAGTTTGTCTTAAGATACATAAATGTCAATTGCCGATGAAATGAGTAAACATGCATTCATTACCAATTAATCATTTAAATAAGAGAAAGGGTAGGAATGACATCACCAAGGCTACATTTGCGTCAAGTAGTAGCTTGCTTGATTTTGATAGGCGGTGCTTGATCTTTTTTATTTCAAGAGCAGTAGCACCAGGTGCCTATCATGAAGAACATCTTATTCAGATTTGACTCATTGCCCAGACCAGGTACGGTCTTGAATATTGTTGTCCTTTTGGATCTCCTTTCCTACAAAATACCAAGTAATTCCCTTTCCATTTCTCAGTCTCCAAACCTGGATCTGACAGGTCAGTTTGTAGGAAATGTAAAGTTCACATGCACTTGAGTCATTAATTATGCTTATGCCATTTAGAATCAACTATGACTATATGCACATGGTTTTGATCATGACAGCCAGACAGCATGTAGGTTATGAACATTGTGAATTTATTTGAGCTTTCTTCTCTTAAGAAAATAATGTTCATATCTATGATGCTTGATGTAAAATCTCAATAATCCCAGCTAACACTTGCATAAGTGATTTTACTTTCGCATGCTTTGACTCTAAGTGATTCCTTGCTTACCCAAGGAGATCTTCTATACTTATCCTTGGTTTGAATCACTGTCTTATGAGAGACAGAGTTCATAGGTTTTCTCCATGTTGATCGAGGAATCCTCTCTCTCTTGTTCTTCTCAGGATAGTTGAGTGGGACTCTGTGATAGCTCATCCTTGAGACAGAACCTTTGTTCCTTGTGGTAGTGCACTGCTTCTTATGATTGGACCAGGTGGTTGCAGCAGTGACATCATCACGAGTTCTCTTCTTTGGGGCAAGAGGAACTCTTGATCTTTCCTGCACAAGTAAGGCACTGGAAGGAAGTTTTGGTACCCATTTGTACTTGGGTCCTACATGGTTAGTGCTGGACCTTACTTGTCCTTTAGAGATCCATACAAATTTATTTCTCACATGTAAATTTTTTCTAAGACTACATGTGTGAGAAATATGACCTGATCTACCACAATAATGACAGATAATGGAATGATATTCAGAATGGGATTTCCTATCATTATCTTGTTGATCAATTTTGTTTTCAAAGACTCTCTGTTCTTTTAAATCAACTTTTGAAGTTTCAGGGCCTTTTGAAAACTTCTCTTTTTCCTTCAACAGGGATTCTCAATTGGAGCAATTTTCAGTACATGTTGAAGCTTCTGCTCTCGATAGCTGTTTTTCTATGGGCTGCACTAGTTGTTTTTCTATGGAGGGAACTTTGGAAACCTTGGATGTAGAAGAATTAATGAGTTCCTCAAGTTTCCTATTCTTTTTCCTTAATCCTAGAACTTCTTTTGCAAGTTTACAGAATTCAATATGTAACTCATTATACATGTCTTGCAATTCAGAAGGTTCAAGTTCAGATACCTTATTTTCTTCAGTTTCTGAATCTTCTAGGTAGAGATCGACACTCTCTTCACTGGTGCTAGCTTCCCCAATATCAGCTTCTTGTAGCTCACCGTCTGTCGATCCACAAGGGGCACGAGATGAGCTTTGGACAGCTTTACTTTCAAGAGAGTGGTTAGAAGCATACATAGCATCAAGAGTGTTCCAAATATCTCTAGTATTAGAGCAATGTTTAATTTTCTGGAAATCACTCTCACTTAAGCTTTTGTACAAAATTTAAATTGCTCTAATGTTCAAGTATAATAAATTTTTCTCCTCTTCAGTCCAGTTTACTTTTGTTTTGAAATCAGAATCATTTACAAAGACATCTCACATTTTGAAATTCGAGGATAGCACAAAACTTTTCATCCTTGCCTTCCATAAGTAAAAATCAGTATTATCTAACAAGGGTGGGATAGTATGATCAAAACCTTCAAAACACATTTTATACCCAAGTCACTAGGTCTTTGCACTTGAGATCGTTGGATCCTTTAAACAAGTGACCTTGCTCTGATACCAAATGAAATGTGTGGCTGTCACCCAAGAGGGGGGGGTGAATTGGGTGACTGAATAAAACTTGGAATTCTCTTTTGAAAACTGACTACTTGTGCTTGATGAGAGTGACGATGTATTACCCAAGCACAAGTAAGTATCTAGTGGTGTGGTGCTTGATGAATAGATTAAACAAACAGAATAAGCACACACAAATTTATCCTGGTTCGGTCACTTCAAGACCTACGTCCAGTCCCCAGGCTCCACCTGAGATTTTCAATTCACTAAACTTCTTGTTTGAACCAGGCACAAGAAAGCCTTTACACTTTAGGTTTTACGAGCACGGGTTCACCTAACAACCCACAGGTTTTGCGACGGGCTCACCTGCAAACCTTTACAACCACAGGTTTTACAACGGGATCACCTGCAACCTTTCATCCACAAGTTTTGCGGGCTAACTTGCAACCTATGGAGATTTAGAAAACCTCTAAATGCTCCCCCTCACTTTTGTAAGATAATGATTCTGTTCTTCAAGCACAAGCTTTAGAACAGCCTCTATCAATTAGAGGATTTGATAATCTGTTCACTCTATGAACTGATTGTGATAAAACACTTAAGTACAAATGATTCTCTCTAAGAATAGATGATGTTACTCACTTAAGTACAAATGAATCACTCTCTAAGAATGTTACAAATCTAAGATCAGAGATAAGAAGATGAGAAGAATGTAGATTACAATATCTCAGACAATGGACTCAGTTCTTCCAACCTCTCTTCTGAATGTAGATGTTCCTTTTATACTCGGCCTCAAAACATTCAGGCTTGGGCGGCAGATAGAATATGTTCGTTTGCATCCGAAAGCAAAACTAAGTTCTGCACATACTTGTTAGTCCAACAGAGTAGTATATATAATCAAGTATAGTAAGAGCTATACATGCTGTGGGAAGCTTGTTTGCTATGGGAAGCATTCTTACTTAGACTATGTTCTGACTTAGTGTATTGTCTACTGACGCTAGGGGATGTCTATTCCAATAGTCAGCGTAAGTCTCGTTATTTTAGTCTAACTCTTCCTAAGTGACTTAGTGTGTCATTTACTCATGCTATGGGATGTGTAGTATAACAACACATAATCACATGCAGTGGGAGTTCAAATGGTCTAAGGAAGTTCTCTTACATCCGGAAGCACTTTCACTGGACGTTGGGTTATGATCATATTATACTCACTGACGCTCAGTGTTGTCCAAACCAACAGCCAGCGCTAGTCACTAAGCAATCGGAAGCAAATCCACATCCGGAAGCATCCTAACATAGTCTCAAGGGTTTGTACAACTAATGTTCCTGGACTGAGTTATGACTAAGTGAAGCACTTACTGCCGCTGGGGGATGAGACGTTCATTCGCGAGCGCTAGTCCTAGTCCATCCGAAAGTAAATCCACATCCGGTTGTACTCTTACTTGTGGTTCCATTTTAACCTAATTTTGTCTAAGTGTTTACCTTGTTCTTTCATATTTTAGTCTTCATCAAAACTTAAGATTCTAACAAGATTTGTCTATTGTCTCACCATAACTCGTTTTAAGTCCATTGCGCGTTTTAGGGTTATAAAAGCGGCACAAGGTTTGTTTTGACCATTTTAATTTGTTTTTCGCGTTTAAGTGTCAAGATTCTCAAGAAAGTGGTACTTTTGGTCAAAAAAGAACAAAAGTTTGTCTATTGTCTCACCCTAACTCGTTTTAAGTCCATTTGCGCGTTTAAGGGTTAAAAGCGGCACAAGTATTGTTTTTGACCATTTTAATCTGGTTTTTGCAAATTAGTGTCAAGGTTCTCAAGAAAGTGGTACTTTTGGTCAAAAAAGACCAAAAGTTTGTCTAATGTCTCACCATAACTCGTTTTAAGTCCATTTGCGAGTTTTAGGGGTTAAAAGCGGCACAAGTTTTGTTTTTGACCATTTTAATCTGGTTTTTGGGTTTTAGTATCAATATTCTCAAGAAAGAAGTACTTTTGGTCAAAAAAGACCAAAAGTTTATCAAATGTCTCACCATAACTTTTTGTAAGACCATTTGCGCGTTTTAGGGTTAAAAGAGGCACAAGTATTGTTTTTGACCATTTTAATCTGGTTTTTGCAAATTAGTGTCAAGGTTCTCAAGAAAGTGGTACTTTTGGTCAAAAAAGACCAAAAGTTTGTCTAATGTCTCACCATAACTCGTTTTAAGTCCATTTGCGCGTTTTAGGTTCAAAAGCGGCACAAGTTTTGTTTTTGACCATTTTAATCTGGTTTAGCGTTTTAGTGTCAAGATTCTCAAGAAAGTGGTACTTTTGGTCAAAAAAGACGAAAAGTTTGTCAAATGTCTCACCTTATTTTAAGTCCATTGCGAGTTTTAGGGTTAAAAGCGGCACAAGTTTTGTTTTTGACCATTTTATTCTGGTTTTTTCGTTTTGGTATCAAGATTCTCAAAAAAATGGTACTTTCGTCAAAAAAGAACAAAGATTTGTCTATTGTCTCACCATAACTCGTTTTAAGTCCATTTGCGCGTTTTAGGGTATAAAAGTGGCACAAGGTTTGTTTTTGACCATTTTAATCTGTTTTTTGTGTTTTAGTGTCAAGATTCTCAAGACAGTGGTACTTTTGGTCAAAAAAGAAGAAAAGTTTGTCTATTGTCTCACCATAACTCGTTTTAAGTCCACTTGCGCGTTTAAGGGTTAAAAGCGGCACAAGTATTGTTTTTGACCATTTTAATCTGGTTTTGCAAATTAGTGTCAAGGTTCTCAAGAAAGTGGTACTTTTGGTCAAAAAAGACCAAAAGTTTGTCTAATGTCTCACCATAACTCGTTTTAAGTCCATTTGCGCGTTTTAGGGTCAAAAGCGGCACAAGTTTTGTTTTTGACCATTTTAATCTGGTTTAGCGTTTTAGTGTCAAGATTCTCAAGAAAGTGGTACTTTGGGTTAAAAAAGACCCAAAGTTTGTCAAATGTCTCCCCTTATTTTAAGTCATTTGCGAGTTTTAGGGTTAACAGCGGCACAAGTTTTGTTTTTGACCATTTTAATCTGGTTTTTTGCGTTTTGGTATCAAGATTCTCAAAAAAATGGTACTTTTCGTCAAAAAAGAACAAAGATTTGTCTATTGTCTCACCATAACTCGTTTTAAGTCCATATGCGCATTTTAGGGTTATAAAAGCGGCACAAGGTTTGTTTTTGACCATTTTAATCTGTTTTGCGTTTTAGTGTCAAGATTCTCAAGAAAGTGGTACTTTTGGTCAAAAAAGAACAAAAGTTTGTCTATTGTCTCACCAGAACTCGTTTTAAGTCCATTTGCGCGTTTAAGGGTTAAAAGCGGCACAAGTATGTTTTTGACCATTTTAATCTGGTTTTTGCAAATTAGTGTCAAGGTTCTCAAGAAAGTGGTACTTTTGGTCAAAAAAGACCAAAAGTTTGTCTAATGTCTCACCATAACTCGTTTTAAGTCCATTTGCGTGTTTTAGGGTCAAAGCGGCACAAGTTTTGTTTTTGACCATTTTAATCTGGTTTTAGCGTTTAGTGTCAAGATTCTCAAGAAAGTGGTACTTTTGGTCAAAAAAGACCAAAAGTTTGTCAAATGTCTCACCTTATTTTATGTCCATTTGCGAGTTTTAGGGTGAAAAATCGGCACAAGTTTTGTTTTTGACCATTTTAATCTGGTTTTTGCGTTTTGGTATCAAGATTCTCAAAAAATGGTACTTTTCGTCAAAAAAGAACAAAGATTTGTCTATTGTCTCACCATAACTCGTTTTAAGTCCATTTGCGCGTTTTAGGGTTATAAAAGCGGCACAAGGTTTGTTTTTGACCATTTTAATCTGTTTTTGCGTTTTAGTGTCAAGATTCTCAAGAAAGTGGTACTTTTGGTCAAAAAAGAACATAAGTTTGTCTATTGTCTCACCATAACTCGTTTTAAGTCCATTGCGCGTTTAAGGGTTAAAAGCGCGGCACTAGTGTTGTTTTTGACCATTTTAATCTGGTTTTTGCAAATTAGTGTCAAGTTCTCAAGAAAGTGGTACTTTTGGTCAAAAAAGACCAAAAGTTTGTCTAATGTCTCACCATAACTCGTTTTAAGTCCATTTGCGCGTTTTAGGGTCAAAAGCGGCACAAGTTTTTTTGACCATTTTAATCTGGTTTTAGCGTTTTAGTGTCAAGATTCTCAAGAAAGTGGTACTTTTGGTCAAAAAAGACCAAAAGTTTGTCAAATGTCTCACCTTATTTTATGTCCATTTGCGAGTTTTAGGGTGAAAAGCGGCACACAAGTTGTTTTTGACCATTTTAATCTGGTTTTTGCGTTTTGGTATCAAGATTCTCAAAAAAATGGTACTTTTCGTCAAAAAAGAACAAAGATTTGTCTATTGTCTCACCATAACTCGTTTTAAGTCCATTTGTGCGTTTAAGAATTAAAAGTGGCACAAGTATTGTTTTTGACCATTTTAATCTGTTTTTTGCAAATTAGTGTCAAGGTTCTCAAAAAAGTGGTACTTTTGGTCAACAAAGAACAAAAGTTTGTCTATTGTCTCACCATAACTCGTTTTAAGTCCATTTGCGCGTTTAAGGGTTAAAAGCGGCACAAGTATTGTTTTTGACCATTTTATTCTGGTTTTTGCAAATTAGTGTCAAGGTTCTCAAGAAAGTGGTACTTTTGGTCAAAAAAGACCAAAAGTTTGTCTAATGTCTCACCATAACTCGTTTTAAGTCCATTTGCGCGTTTTAGGGTCAAAAGCGGCACAAGTTTTGTTTTGACCATTTTATTCTGGTTTTTTCGTTTTGGTATCAAGATTCTCAAAAAAATGGTACTTTTCGTCAAAAAAGAACAAAGATTTGTCTATTGTCTCACCATAACTCGTTTTAAGTCCATTTGCGCGTTTTAGGGTTATAAAAGCGGCACAAGGTTTGTTTTTGACCATTTTAATCTGTTTTTTGCGTTTTAGTGTCAAGATTCTCAAGACAGTGGTACTTTTGGTCAAAAAAGAAGAAAAGTTTGTCTATTGTCTCACCATAACTCGTTTTAAGTCCACTTGCGCGTTTAAGGGTTAAAAGCGGCACAAGTATTGTTTTTGACCATTTTAATCTGGTTTTGCAAATTAGTGTCAAGGTTCTCAAGAAAGTGGTACTTTTGGTCAAAAAAGACCAAAAGTTTGTCTAATGTCTCACCATAACTCGTTTTAAGTCCATTTGCGCGTTTTAGGGTCAAAAGCGGCACAAGTTTTGTTTTTGACCATTTTAATCTGGTTTAGCGTTTTAGTGTCAAGATTCTCAAGAAAGTGGTACTTTGGGTTAAAAAAGACCCAAAGTTTGTCAAATGTCTCCCCTTATTTAAGTCCATTTGCGAGTTTTAGGGTTAACAGCGGCACAAGTTTTGTTTTTGACCATTTTAATCTGGTTTTTGCGTTTGGTATCAAGATTCTCAAAAAAATGGTACTTTTCGTCAAAAAGAACAAAGATTGTCTATTGTCTCACCATAACTCGTTTTAAGTCCATATGCGCATTTTAGGGTTATAAAAGCGGCACAAGGTTTGTTTTTGACCATTTTAATCTGTTTTTTGCGTTTTAGTGTCAAGATTCTCAAGAAAGTGGTACTTTTGGTCAAAAAAGAACAAAAGTTTGTCTATTGTCTCACCAGAACTCGTTTTAAGTCCAGTTGCGCGTTTAAGGGTTAAAAGCGGCACAAGTATTGTTTTTGACCATTTTAATCTGGGTTTTGCAAATTAGTGTCAAGGTTCTCAAGAAAGTGGTACTTTTGGTCAAAAAAGACCAAAAGTTTGTCTAATGTCTCACCATAACTCGTTTTAAGTCCATTGCGCGTTTTAGGGTCAAAAGCGGCACAAGTTTTGTTTTTGACCATTTTAATCTGGTTTTAGCGTTTTAGTGTCAAGATTCTCAAGAAAGTGGTACTTTTGGTCAAAAAAGACAAAAGTTTGTCAAATGTCTCACCTTATTTTATGTCCATTTGCGAGTTTTTAGGGTGAAAATCGGCACAAGTTTTGTTTTTGACCATTTTAATCTGGTTTTTGCGTTTTGGTATCAAGATTCTCAAAAAAAAGGTACTTTTCGTCAAAAAAGAACAAAGATTTGTCTATTGTCTCACCATAACTCGTTTTAAGTCCATTTGCGCGTTTTAGGGTTATAAAAGCGGCACAAGGTTTGTTTTTGACCATTTTAATCTGTTTTTGCGTTTAGTGTCAAGATTCTCAAGACAGTGGTACTTTTGGTCAAAAAAGAAGAAAAGTTTGTCTATTGTCTCACCATAAACTCGTTTTAAGTCCACTTGCGCGTTTAAGGGTTAAAAGCGGCACAAGTATTGTTTTTGACCATTTTAATCTGGTTTTTGCAAATTAGTGTCAAGGTTCTCAAGAAAGTGGTACTTTTGGTCAAAAAAGACCAAAAGTTTGTCTAATGTCTCACATAACTCGTTTTAAGTCCATTTGCGCGTTTTAGGGTCAAAAGCGGCACAAGTTTTGTTTTTGACCATTTAATCTGGTTTAGCGTTTTAGTGTCAAGATTCTCAAGAAAGTGGTACTTTGGGTTAAAAAAGACCAAAAGTTTGTCAAATGTCTCCCCTTATTTTAAGTCCATTTGCGAGTTTTAGGGTAACAGCGGCACAAGTTTTGTTTTTGACCTTTAATCTGGTTTTTGCGTTTGGTATCAAGATTCTCAAAAAAATGGTACTTTTCGTCAAAAAAGAACAAAGATTTGTCTATTGTCTCACCATAACTCGTTTTAAGTCCATATGCGCATTTTAGGGTTATAAAAGCGGCACAAGGTTGTTTTTGACCATTTTCATCTGTTTTTTGCGTTTTAGTGTCAAGATTCTCAAGAAAGTGGTACTTTTGGTCAAAAAAGAACAAAAGTTTGTCTATTGTCTCACCAGAACTCGTTTTAAGTCCATTTGCGCGTTTAAGGGTTAAAAGCGGCACAAGTATTGTTTTGACCATTTAATCTGGTTTTTGCAAATTAGTGTCAAGGTTCTCAAGAAAGTGGTACTTTTGGTCAAAAAAGACCAAAAGTTTGTCTAATGTCTCACCATAACTCGTTTAAGTCCATTTGCGCGTTTTAGGGTCAAAAGCGGCACAAGTTTTGTTTTGACCATTTTAATCTGGTTTTAGCGTTTTAGTGTCAAGATTCTCAAGAAAGTGGTACTTTTGGTCAAAAAAGACCAAAAGTTTGTCAAATGTCTCACCTTATTTTATGTCCATTTGCGAGTTTTAGGGTGAAAAGCGGCACAAGTTTTGTTTTTGACCATTTTAATCTGGTTTTGCGTTTTTGGTATCAAGATTCTCAAAAAAAATGGTATTTTCGTCAAAAAAGAACAAAGATTTGTCTATTGTCTCACCATAACTCGTTTTAAGTCCATTTGTGCGTTTAAGAATTAAAAGTGGCACAAGTATTGTTTTGACCATTTAATCTGGTTTTTGCAAATAGTGTCAAGGTTCTCAAAAAAGTGGTACTTTTGGTCAACAAAGAACAAAAGTTTGTCTATTGTCTCACCATAACTCGTTTTAAGTCCATTTGCGCGTTTAAGGGTTAAAAGCGGCACAAGTATTGTTTTTGACCATTTTATTCTGGTTTTTGCAAATTAGTGTCAAGGTTCTCAAGAAAGTGGTACTTTTGGTCAAAAAAGACCAAAAGTTTGTCTAATGTCTCACCATAACTCGTTTTTTAAGTCCATTTGCGCGTTTTAGGGTGAAAAGCGGCACAAGTTTTGTTTTTGACCATTTTATTCTGGTTTTTTCGTTTTGGTATCAAGATTCTCAAAAAAATGGTATTTTCGTCAAAAAAGAACAAAGATTTGTCTATTGTCTCACCATAACTCGTTTTAAGTCCATTGCGCGTTTTAGGGTTATAAAAGCGGCACAAGGTTTTGTTTTGACCATTTTAATCTGTTTTTTGCGTTTTAGTGTCAAGATTCTCAAGACAGTGGTACTTTGGTCAAAAAAGAAGAAAAGTTTGTCTATTGTCTCACCATAACTCGTTTTTAAGTCCACTTGCGCGTTTAAGGGTTAAAAGCGGCACAAGTATTGTTTTTGACCATTTTAATCTGGTTTTTGCAAATTAGTTCAAGGTTCTCAAGAAAGTGGTACTTTTGGTCAAAAAAGACCAAAAGTTTGTCTAAGTCTCACCATAACTCGTTTTAAGTCCATTTGCGCGTTTTAGGGTCAAAAGCGGCACAAGTTTTGTTTTTGACCATTTTAATCTGGTTTAGCGTTTTAGTGTGTCAAGATTCTCAAGAAAGTGGTACTTTGGGTAAAAAAGACCAAAAAGTTTGTCAAATGTCTCCCCTTATTTTAAGTCCATTGCGAGTTTTAGGGTTAACAGCGGCACAAGTTTTGTTTTTTGACCATTTTAATCTGGTTTTTGCGTTTGGTATCAAGATTCTCAAAAAATGGTACTTTTCGTCAAAAAAGAACAAAGATTTGTCTATTGTCTCACCATAACTCGTTTTAAGTCCATATGCGCATTAGGGTTATAAAAGCGGCACAAGGTTTGTTTTTGACCATTTTCATCTGTTTTTGCGTTTTTTAGTGTCAAGATTCTCAAGAAAGTGGTACTTTTGGTCAAAAAAGAACAAAAAGTTTGTCTATTGTCTCACCAGAACTCGTTTTAAGTCCATTTGCGCGTTAAGGGTTAAAGCGGCACAAGTATTGTTTTTGACCATTTTAATCTGGTTTTTTGCAAATTAGTGTCAAGGTTCTCAAGAAGTGGTACTTTGGTCAAAAAAGACCAAAAGTTTGTCTAATGTCTCACCATAACTCGTTTTAAGTCCATTTGCGCGTTTTAGGGTCAAAA